>JALAZF010000092.1:3980000-13980000 GCA_022829125.1 Lathyrus tuberosus
GGATTAAGATCAATTTTGTTATAGTTGTGCTTATTGCCTCATGTATTTTTTTTCTTTTTTGGTCGTGTAACAAATAAGGATCAATGTCTGCACTGTAATGAAGTTTATCCAATTATTGTGTATTAATGTAATTATTGTTTTTGGTTATGAATGAAAAAACTCTTGTTGATGAATCAAATTTGTTACAGCTGTGTTTGTTGCCTAGTTATTATATACATTGTTGTATTTGTTGTTGTAGTTATTGTACAATTGTTTTGATAGCAGAACACAAGATTGTTGAAGGTTCCAAACAAGATTGATTTCAGTAATGTTCCTAATTACTAGATGTCTCAATAGCAGAACACAAGAATGTTAAAGGTTCCAAACAAAGTTAATTGGCATTACTAGATGTCTCAATAGCATTACATAATAAATGATGCAAAGTGTTCAGAACAAAACATAATTGGTGCATCAGATGGGGTAAAGTATTACATCAACAAGAACAAAACATAATAGCATTACATAATAACTGATGCAAAGTGTTACACAACAAAACAAAGCAGAACAAAGTATTACATAATGTCAAAGTGTTTCAAAAAAAAGCAGAACTCAAAATAGTCATAATGTTCCTAATTACTGAGTCATTCTCCTTTCAATATCCTCCTACTTGTTTTTTTTCTTCACAGATGGCTCTTCATCTAACATCAATGGTGCATCAGATGTTGAACCAACTCCACCAATTTGTCTTGCATTCCTCACCTCCTTCAATCTCTCACTGCACCTCTTTTTCTTCACAACAGATTGAGTAGCACTCTTCTTTTTAGCAGCCTTTTTTTTCTTAGCAACAGGGTGAGTAGCAGGCTCAGTTGCAGGCATATCAACATTGATTTTTGCAGGCTCAGTTGTAGGCACATCAACACTGCTTGTTGCAGGTGCAGTTGGTGCACTAGCATGTGTTGGATTTCCTACCTGTGATTGTTGCTCTTCAAATGCATTCATCATGTCATCCAGCATAGCATCTATGCCTGCCTCATTCATTTCTTGGTCAACTGTTTCAGCAGCATTGGTTGGTGCAACATCATTTCCTTGGTTAGTTGGTGGAGCAGATGTGGATGGCTTAGTACTTGGTGTTTTTCTCTACAAGAACATTAATACAGCATCAGAATGTAAGAAGATTAACATTACCAAAGTTATAAGAACATTAACATAACATCAGAATGTAAAGGAAATATCAAGCATTGTTGTTATACCTTTCTCTTCAATGCATTGGGATCCTGCACATTGCTTTACACTTTCTTGAGTTATGACCAAATTTGTCACACTTTGTGCATCTATATGCTACTCCAAATCTCCTTATCCTTGCCCCACTTTCATCATGCTCTCTAATCCTTAACTTCTTAGGCCTTCCTGGACCCTTCTTATATTGAGGTAGCAACATGTTCTCAACATCCACTGTAGGCCACATGTACATACCATTGATTGGACTAACATTGTTTTCGTAGCAAGTTTTGTAAGCATCCCTCATGTAACAAGGGTCAACAAATGTCTCAGGGTCCAAATTCTGATAATGCATTGCAGACACACCATGCCTACATGGTATACCAACAAGCTCCCAAAACCCACATGAACATCTTTGTTTTCCAATATCAACAACAAATTGCAACCCATTGTATGGATGATGCACCTGCCATAGGTCAGCCATACTCCATGTGGGTAGCCAAACTCCACTCATCATAGTTTCCTTATCTAGTCTTTTCCTAGGATTAGGCATAACCTTATGTGTCCATTTTTCAAGCTTCACTAAGTTATTGGCAATCCTATTCATCAAATAATTCCTAATCCATTCTACCATTGTGAGAATAGGTTTATCCCTAGCTTGTACGATAGTACTATTAAAGGATTCACTCAAGTTATTCATTAACACATCACACTTAGGATAGAAACTAAATGAATGCTTACACCATAACTTGGTAGGCACTCCCATCAACCACTCCCATGCTTTCTTGTCAAGTGTCCTGAGCTCATTCATATTTTTCTCCCAGGCTTGATAGTATGTAACCTTGGCAGCCCCTATCAATAGATCTCTTATTGCAGCTCCACCACCAAATTTCTTCTTGAAATTTGCGTATAGATGTCTGAGGCATATTCTATGTTCAATATGTTCAAACATGTCTTCAAACACACTTACAAGACCCTGAAACAAACATACACAAAGCTAATAAAGAGATCAATACAAATACACTAAGAATTAAAAACATATAGACACATAGATAATTATTACCTTCTGTTGATCTGAGATAAAAAACATATTTCCTTTCACACCCAATGTCTTCCATGAGCAACTCCATAAACCATTTCCAGCTATCCTTAGTTTCAATTTCTACAACACCAAAAGCCAAAGGGTAGTATTGGTCATTTGGATCCCTTGCCACAACAACTAGTAACTGACGACCATATTGAGTCTTAAGGTGACAACCATCCACTCCAATAAATGGCCTACATGCCTTAGTGAACCCTCTCTTACAACCATCGAGGAAAAAATAAAATCTTCCAAATCTTGGTGGTAGGGTTGGTAATGGCCTCTCAATGTTAATCTTGACTGTATTTCCTGCACAGTGCTTATTCAACTCAGCTGCATATCTCCATAGCATGTTAAATTGCTCCTTTGTATCTCCTTCAATAATTTCCTCAGCCATAGATCTAGCTCTCCAAGCCTTCCCTTTGGTTATGCCAACTGAATATTTCTGCCTTAGCTCAGACATTATTTCTCCAACTTTAACTTTACCTTATGACTTCCTTTTTTCAACAATAAGTTTAGATACCCACTTGGAATTGGCAGATTTGTTATTTAATACCCTTGCACATGTGTGTGTCCCCACCCAAGTCTTTATTTGGTAAGTGTGCCTATCCCCCACTTTACTACACAAAGCTAAAGAACCACATTTACCCTTGCACTCTACCCTAACCCTATAACTCTCATTCTTAACAAACTTTATCTCTCTCCCATTTAACACTGACCACTCCATAATAGCATCTTTAAATTCAGAAAGAGAATTGAATTTCATACCTAATTTGAATTGAAAGTCCTTGTTGAGCAGCTCACCTCTAAACTTCTCAAACTTTGGCTTGGAATGTTTCTCCTCTATGTCACTTTCATCAGGGTCAGAGCTATCCAATTCCTCACTTTCATACTCCACCTCTTTACTTCTAGAGTTACTTGGATTCCTTTGTGAACAAGATCCCAACACATGTTTAGGTACTTCGACAATGACTTTGGCCCCCTTTTTAATGGGTGTCATCTTCTTTGGATCCTTTGATGCCCTAACCTTGAATATCAATGACTTACCTTTTACCTGAACCCTATTTCCCTTTTCTGGTATGACCACTTCATCATTTTGTTCCTCTACTTCATCACGTGCTCTCTCTTCTTCACTGTCATCAAATCTTATGTCTTCATCACTACTATCTTCTTCACTGCAGTCACTAAAAACATCAACATCTGGGTTCGACACCTTAGTCATCATGTCTTTAATACCGTGTTCTACCCAAATATGACCAGCCACATTACAAGACATGCTGTGAGAGGCAATGTCTCCAGCTTGAACATCATCAACAACATGAGTAAACGCTTCGTCCACTTGTGGAATGTTCCTCCATAGCCTGAATCCTTCGTAACCCCATTCTCTAACCAAACTAACAGCTTCAAAGAAACTCCACTTATCAGAGTCTTGACCTTCAACGATTGTTTCACTCCCTCCCTGGTAAAAGATGTGACCTTGATGGACAAAGTTTCCACCATGATGAAAAATGACACCAAACACACTCATTTCTGCAAATACAATTGAAACCAGCAATGAACAACAAAGAAAATCTAAATGCAGGAAAACATCAACAAAATCAATAAATATCATACCTTTTTCGTGTCAACGGATGCGATTCCTACAGCCAATGGAAGAAGACGGACGAATTTTAAACGAAGAAGACGGAGTGATTCTGAACACTAGAACCCTAATTGTTAGGGTTGGAAACGAGACAGATGGAATGTGTTAATTTTGACTAAGTTAATGTTTTTTGAATTAGGGGTATTTGGGTCATTGCATCTCATCATTAACCCATGTGGCATTTAAAATTAAAAGAAAAGATGAAAAAATTATGACACAAGTAATTTTGGTAATGTGGCGTGCAAAAGGTCTACCAGAAATTATTTTGAAAAGTCAGGGTATTTTATGCAAGTTTTTTTTTCTAGGGGGGTTTTTCAAATCTTGCCTATATGGCAGGGGTGAAAATGGGTATTAACATATATATATATATATATATATATATATATATATATATATATATATATATATATATATATATATATATATATATATATATATATATATATATATATATATATATATATATATATATATATATATATATATATATATATATATATATATACTAGTAGGATACCCGTGCATTCGCACGGGTATCGGTATGTTACGCGCATTTTTTTCAAAATATAATAAAAATGATATTAAAAAAATTAAGGTGTTTAACCAAAAAAATATTATTTTAAAAGATATAAGAAATTAGTGTCAATAATTCATTCCATATATAAAATTATTTGAATCAACAATATATTATATTTTATATAAATATTATTGTTGTTTTGACGTTATTTAAAAAAATATTAGAATCTATATTACAACAATGATATTTTTTCCGTATATATAAATAAATTAATCAACAACGAACTTGATCCCGTATAAATAAATTAATCATCAACGAACTTGAGCCCATAACTAAATATTATTTTATTCAATGACATAAAAAATATTTTTGCCCGTAAAAAATTTGAATCAAGAATGCATTTTTGCCCGTAATTAATCAACAACGAACTTGATCCCGTATATAAATATTAAGTTTGTTTTGACATTAGATATATATTTGAATTTGTATAAAAAAAAATTGAATCAAGAAATGTATTTTTGCCCGTATCTAAATATTATCTCAAATTAATAATGATCAATGCTTTGTATTAAAAAAAAAGGTTAATACCCATTTTGCCCCTGCCATATAGGCGCTTTTTGAAAAACCCCCCTGTAAAAAAAAAACTTGCAAAAAAAATCCTAACATTTGAAGATTCTCTCAATTTTGACCTTCATCACATTCAGTCACCAAAAACCTGTCATTTTGACCCCTGCCATTTTGGCAGAGTTTTTATTTTGACACCTGCCATTTTGGCAGCGTTTTCATTTTGACCCCTGCCATTTTTGCAGCGTTTTTATTTTGACCCCTGTCATTTTGGCATTTTTAGTGACTGGATGTGATGAAGGTCAAAACTGAGAGAATCTTCAAATGTTAGGGTTTTTTTTGCAAGTTTTTTTTTTTACAGGGGGATTTTTCGAAAAGCGCCTATATGGCAGGGGCAAAATAGGTATTAACCCTAAAAAAAAGGGTTAATAGTCATTTTGCCCCCTGCCATATAGCCGATGTTCGAAAAACCCCTGTAAAAAAAATTGCAAAAAAAACCCTAACATTTGAAGATTCTCTCAATTTTGACCTTCATCACATTCAGTCACCAAAAAAGCTGATGTAGCAGGGGTCAAAATAAAAACGCTGCCAAAATGGCAGGGGTCAAAATAAAAACGCTGCCAAAATGGCAGGAGTCAAGTTGTGTCCGTTTATAACAATAGTGAAGTTGTTCCCACATATAAAAATATTAGAATCAAAAGTAAAGTTGTGCCCGTTTATAACAATAGTTTTTCTCGTATATAAAATATTTGAATTAATAATGTATTTTTCCCGTATATAAAATATTTTAATCAACAATATATTTTTTCCATATATAAATATTAATTTTGTTTTGACACTATTTATAAAAAAAATTGAATCAATAGTAAGTTGTTCCCGTATATAAAAATATTTGAATCAAAAGTAAAGTTTTGCTCGTTTATAAGCATAATTTTTTTCGTATAGAAAAATATTTGAATTAGTGATGTATTTTTTCCGTATATAAAATATTTTAATCAACAATATATTTTTTCCCGTATAGAAATATTAATTTTGTTTTGACACTATTTATAAAAAATTTGGATCAATACTAAAGTTGTTCCCGTATATAAAATATTTGAATCAAAAGTAAAGTTGTATTATTTTAATAATAAAATTGAGTATTTTAGTGTACAAAGACCAAATAAAAAACATTTTGATGTGGTGGCAGAAAATCATAGATATTTGTTCAACAATGTAATTTTGCCCGTAGGTAAATACCAGTATTGTTCAATAACATACACTTATACTTATATTTTATAATTTTTTTTATTAAAATTTATGATTTTTTTAAACTAATATTTTTTTTATTATTTTCTTAAAAAATATTGTATTGACGATTATCTTAGTCATATGGTATCGGATGAGGCACGGAGTACCATAGCTGAGCTACTGGAGCTATGTTGACGAGTACATCAAGTGGTTTTCCAGGGTGTCGCATCCATATATGGTGCAGGTTGCTCTAGGAGATCCACCTAGGTCAACTCATCAGGAGATACTAGAGGATGAACAGACACAGTAAGATCTTGCTCATGATGTGCTGCCTAGATGTCGTCACATTGTGGAGATTGTGCAGGCAGGCATAGACAAAGTTATATTTCCTGATGGCTCTAAGGTGGGGGAGGTCTTAGATGCCATTATGACAAAGGCACAAGAGGCACTGATGTGCCGAAGATAACGTCGGAGGACTGGGGGCAGAGGAGGCCAAGGAGCTTTAGTCCAACATATGTGGTAGTTGATAGTATTTGTACTTTGAATTTGTTATCGATTGTATTTTATTGACTTATTTCAACTTCATTGTGTATCGGCCGATGACTTATTTTTACCATTTGAATTTATATGTCATTTTTTGCATATCAATTGTATGGTTTAATGTTCATCACATAACAAGGTCTTAACGTTTTTAAATCGCCATTTTCATCTAAGTAACCATAAAACTAACTTAATTTGCACAATTTAGACTGTTTATGAATATTCATCTCCGTAAATCCTAAATGAAGATGCATCTCCAAAACAATAAATGTGTAAAATAGACCTTTAAGAGAGGGATGCATGAGTGTGTTTTAACATATTTTGAAGATACATCTCCGAATCAATAAACATTTTGAATTGAGACAATGTACATCCAATGATACATCTCCAAAATCTAAGAGGTATTTTGGATATTTCATAGGATGTTTATTTATCACATAAGGTGGAATATGAAATTCTCTTTTGCTTTAACAAACTCTTCCTGTTTGAACTATATATAGGTAAGCCCAGGTCCTAGGTAAAGCAGATTTTCAATAATATAATTTCAGTTTCTATTTCTTTTCTTATGGAAAATACACGTTTCCACCAACAATCGACACCTAGGTCACTGTTAGCAAATATGTTAATCAAATACATGCCATAGCACTTACAAGAAAAAGACAATCTAGTGTAATAATAGAAGCATGCTTCAATATTTTCCAGCGCAAACGTTTCATTAATTAAAGTTGTAAATTCTACAACATATAGCTTATCTTATGTGGTTGTAAAATACTAGGCAATTCGACAAGGTTACAAACAAAACTGATGAGTGATGCAATTCCAGATACAGAATCATAAATCATAATGGGCACATAGATGATACTTTCTTTACACATATAGGACTGAAAACAGACAACTAAAATGGTACACGTTTTTTCATCCAACAGATATGCATATAGAATAAAATTCTTAGCTTGATGTCCAAACATAGATCTGGCCTCCGCTTGTAGCTCCTGCTAGCATTCCAACCTTGAAAGAGTGTGCATCGAATCTACATGGAATTGCAGAAATGTGTTGGCTCTCTAGAGTCTTTACTGTTGCCTTTTGAACTGTTGAGACAATGTCAACTCCTCTATTCATGTTCCCAACGAAGAGATATGAATCGTCCCAGCCCCATATTGCTCTGCTACCACAAAATCAAGATAATAAACCCAATTAGAATCAAATAGTGAAGAATTAAATCATAATTGAAATGTAAAAATCAGGTCCAAGCTCAAAAGAGCTAATAGTTAACTCCCACAAATTTGATATGAAATTGTTTTGCCCAGGGGACTAGTTCAGCAAATGGCAAAAGCAATACATAACTTAACATTCAATAACTCCCTAAACCGCACCTGAAAGTCGAAAGCCATCTTCCAGTCTGATTGAAATGATAAACAGAAGTCTCATCCTCCAAGTTCACTCCACTATATATACGAACTGTGTCGTCCATGCTACATCAAGAGATGACATAAACCCAATCCAATCAAATTCAAAATTTAGCACAACCCCGGATCAAGATCAAAATTATTAAGAATAGAAAAAGAAAACAAATTTCGGAATCAAGTTAACATGCTGACTAAAAGTAGAAACAAAAAGTAATAGAACATGCAAGTAAGTATGCACACTCACACTCACACTGCACCTTACTTTAAGTATTAAAACATAGTAATATTAAGAATGGAATAAAGGTTTCATACCTTGTAGTGGCAAGGCTGCATCCAGAAGGAGAAAAATATGCTGATTGCACAGATCTTTTGTGAGCAAATGTCCTCAAGGCTGTGTGCTTAGGCCCTCCAATACATCTCAAATCCCAAGTACAAGCAGTTCCATCAGAAGAACTGGTAGCTACAATGTGAGAACTTTGAGGGTTGAAATCTATTGTATTAATTCTAGTTGCATGTAAATCCCAGTAGGATGAACATTTTCCTATCCTGTTATCAAAAATTGCCAGACCCCCTTTACCCTCAGAGAAATATAAACAGTCTGCATCATTCTTTGGTTGTGATAGAGCATATATACATGCATTATCACTACTATTGTAAACCATATCAAAAATTTCCATCTCAGCATCCATCAATCGAATAAACCCATCATAACAACTTGTGTATATCTGCACACAAATCAATGATCACGAGATCAGCCAATTCTGCTACTTATAAGTTATAATAACCAGCTTCTAACTAACCCTTTATATAGCTCCTCTTCCTCTAGTAAAGCTTTTGAGCTTAGAATCAAATTCAATGAGAAAGAATCAAATATTCAACTCAACTAACCTACCTTTAAACTTTAACATAAATCAAAAAGCTTGTTTTCCTGGTCTAAATTAAGGAATCTATAAAATCATCCTAAAAAAGAATTCATTCAAACTTATAGAAAAAATTAAATATATATCAAAACATAGACTCAGCTTTTCAAAACTCTATATCAAAGATACCCTAAGGAGAAATAATTAACTGATTCAGCATTCAAAACTCATAATTCACACACCTTAGACAAGTAGTGTTGTTGAAACAAAATCCCAGAAATGGGAGCCTCATGTGGATGGTACAAAAAAATCTCACTTTCTCCAACATTCCAAAACCCAATATCCCCAAATTTGTTACCCGCAGCTAACATATTAACATCCTTGGAAGGGAAAAACCCTACTTGAGTTATCCTTCCAGGAAGGACACGTGCTATATTTTCAGGATCCAAAGACAAAGATCCAAACTCAAAAGAACACTCAGTTTTCTGCTTTTTTACAGGCCCATTGAGTTCTTCTGAAAATTCCTTATCAGACATACTAACAAGCGATTCAATGAAAGAACGATCGGAATCATCGATGCCTTTATAAGCATCCTTCATGGAAATAGGACCCAAAGTTCGAACAACATCCTCAACTTTATTGGGGGAATTGTGCGCGGAAGTGTTGGAATCAGAATTAGCATCTAAATCTAACCCTTTGGAATCGGGTGGAATACCTCTCGTTCGAAGTGAGCGTCTGATAACAATCGGGGTTTCAGTTTTAGGTTTTTTCTCCGATTTTACAGTGTAAGATTTCGCAACAACCCTGAAAATTGCAAATATGAATATAAATTATTAACACAAACGAGTATTGAAGTTCAATTAAGATGGTAAAATGAATCATAATATGAAGCAAAGAAGATAGAAAGAGAGAGGAAGAATACTTGGAATGGTTGGAGAGTGCGGTGGCTTTGGAATGAACTTTGAGTGCAGCCATCATTTCATTGTTGCGCCGAATATTTTCGAGTCTCTGGCGTTCGTACTCGTTGAGCTTCGGAGGCGCCATTGAAATTGAAGAGAATGAAGAAGACGCTAGGGTTTTGATTTTAGAATATGAATAGTGAGTGAAATAATTTTGATCTATTAATTTATATATTTATTTTTCACAAGGTAGTTTGCGCGGGAACTTAGAAGTCGCTCTGGCGGCAAACAGAGTGATTATTTTGTAAAAAAAAAAAAAAGGGTAAGGTGGATTCATAATATAACATGAATAGGAAAGAAAGCCAACATGTTAGTATCTTTTTAGGTTCAAAAACCAAATCAAACAAACAAAAACTGAATTAATTTTGTTAGATTCTTATTTTTTTATTTAGAAAAGCGAAGAATCAATGAATTTATTCTTTCAAGTGTGTGGGATAAATTTATTTGTATTTGATAATAAATTTTAGGGTTAAATAGTGTTTATCCCCGGTCAATAGAACGAGTTTTGATTTTTTCCTTGAAGTTTTTTTTTTGTTATTCCCCCTTGTAAAATTAAAATTCTGTTTACAGAACCCCCTATCCCTTGTTTGGCTGACTGGACATAAAGAATCTGCACACGTGGCATACAGGATTTGCTGACTGGGCTTATTTTTAATTTTTTTATTTTTTTTTAGTTTACGTTTATTTAATTTTTTTTAGATATTATTTAATTTATAATTTATTTAATTATTTAATTTTATCTTTAATTAATTTTATTTATTTAATTTTTTTTTAAATGATCAAAATGTTTAATTTGGGCCTAAGCCCATTTTTATTTTAATACAAACACACATACTCTAATACTATTTTCAATTCATTTATGTTTATTATTGATTGGTATATATACACTCCTTTTGCTTCCATATTAACCGATGTGGGACTTGTTTTCACTGCATTACTCAAGCACTCTTAATCAACAATTACCTGTGAACTTGATTCAAACCATATGCGGCAACGGCGACATAGCCACCTCATCCAGGGACAAAACCGTTAGGTTATGGTCTTAGGAGAATCACAAATTCGTCTCTTCCAAACTTCTGGTAGGTCATACCAGCTTCGTCGGTCCGTTGACAAGGAATCCTCCAAATTCCGATTTGCCTCAGGGCGGTGTCGCTTCTGGTGGCATGGATACTCTTGTCTTGGTTTGGGACTTGAACACAGGGGGGAAGTTTCATACACTTAAAGGTCATCAATATCAGGTCACCGGCATTGCGTTTGATGATGGAGATCTTGTTTCATCCTCCATTGATTGGTAGGATTTTCAATTCCAGTTCTATTTTCCATTCACTTGTTTTATCATTTTATTTATTGAACTTAACTGAATTTGACATGTTAGGTTTTTTCATTTATTTCTTAGGAGTAGTTTTATTCTATTGATACTGATCAATCTATTTAGTGTTGTTTTCTCATCTTGATTTTTTAGTCTTAACTTGCTACTTGAATTTCTTGTGCAGTACTTTGAAACGGTGGAGGAATGGGCAATGTGTTGAGAGATTAAACCATTATCAGAGAGAGAGAGCCTTTCATTGCTGCATTAATTTTGTTTAGGATTACACAGATCTTTATGAAATTAATGTTAACTTAGTACCCAGTTTGTATCCATAAGTTTGATAGCTCAGCATCTCAATATTTACCTTTTTAATTTTGGCAAAATGTCTATATTTACTTAGTGATTATGAACATCTGTTGCAGGGAGGCAATTTCGCTCATCTACATAAACTGCTTTCCATTGAACCAAGTTCACAGGTAGTTGTTGATTAAGAGTGCTTGAGTAATACAGTGAAATTTGAATAATGCAGTGAAAACAAGTCCCACATTGGTTGGTATGGAAGCAAAAGTAGTGTATATATACCAATCAATAATATACATTAATGAATTAAAAATAGTCTTGGAGTATGTGTGTTTGTATTGAAATAAAAATGGGCTTAGACCCAAATTAAACATTTTGATAATTTAAAAAAAATTAAATAAATAAAATTAATTAAAGATAAAATTAAATAATTAAATAAATTATAAATTAAATAATATCTAAAAAAAAATAAATAAACGTTAACTAAAAAAAATAAAATTAAAAATAAGCCCAGTCAGCAAAACCTGTATGCCACGTGTGCAGATTCTCTATGCCCAGTCAGCCAAACAAGAAATAGGGGGTTCTGCAAACAAAATTTTAATTTTACAGGGGGGGAATCACAAAAAAAAAACTTCAGGGGGAGAAAATCAAAACTCGCTTTACTGACAGGGGGGGTAAACACTATTTAACCCTAAATTTTATCATTATTTTGAATATGTTGTACGAATTTATTTAATTTAATATTAAATATATTTGTATTTATCGATGAACTAACATCATTATATTATATGAATTTATTAAATTTTAAATATGTTGTATGAACTTATTAATTTAAAATGGTTTGGAAAGATGAAAAGAATTGTTTGGAAAACTAGTACTAGTTTTTTTTAAAATCCATATGTTTCATGCTATATTATTTTAATCTATCATTTTTTAAACAAACTATTTTGTGCTCTCTTTGAAATAAATATGTTTCAAATTGATCATCTAAACCAAATTAAGTTGAAAAAAAAATTATTAGTTTGCTAACATTGCTATCATTCTTTAGCAAGTTCGCTTATTTGATACAGCAGTAGATAGTCTTTTTGAGCTAAATGTGAAATATATTTTTTATGATAGAGTTATTTTATCAGATCCCACTTTGTATCCCACTTTGTATCGTATTTTGGTTGGAAGTTTGATGTATCTTACTATTATTATACTTGATATTGTTTATGCAGTTTATGTTATAAGTCAGTTTGTTGTTTTTTTTACTACAGTACATTGGACAACTGTTTTTCGTATTTTCTATTATCTTTGAGGAACGCAATTTTAAAGTCTTTTTTTCCTGCCAACCTCTTCATTATCATTATGTGTTTGCTCTAATGTTGATTGAACTGATGATCTTATTGATTGTAAGTCTACCACATGGTTTTATATCTTTCTTGGAGACTCTCTCGTCTCTTGGCAGAGCAAAAAACATGACATTGTCTCCCGCTCTACTACAAAAGCAAAGTATCGTGGCTTATACCACCGCTGAAATAGTTTAGATGTGTTGGTTACTCTGTGATATGAATGTCTCTCTTTCTGGACCGACTCCTAAGTATTGTGATAATAAAATTGTCATTCAACTTGCCCATAACTTAGTTTTTCGTGAACGTACAAACCACATTGAGATTGATTATCATCTCATTCGTCATCACTTTCAGCATGACACCATTACTTGGTCGTTTGTTTCTTCCGCTTCACAGATTACTGATTTGTTCACAAAAACTCATTCCATTAAATATTTTTCGTTTCTTGATTGACAAATTCTCAATGCTTCACGCTTCGCAAGTTTGAAAGGAGATGTTGGATAATGTGCAATGGGCGGACTTTTATTATACTTAGACTAAAAATATTATTGTCTATTTATATTTTACTAAATATTAGTTTGATAAAATTTATATTCTATATTTTTTTGCCATTCTAATAGAAACTCTAGCCGCTTTTTCTTTTCACTTTGTTTCTCAATTCCAAACTTGTGATACTGATTTTATGCTAGTTAATGCGATAGGTTTTACAAAATACTTTCATGATCATGCATTTCCTGGTGATATTGCAATATTTGGAAGTGTGCTTAAGATTCTAAAACCAACCACTCTAATGACACTTTTGGCTATATGGTTATGATACTCAACAAACAAAAACTTAATTAAAAGGATAACTGCAACTTCTCTTTCCAATTCAAATAGCGAGAGTACACTACAAAAGAAGTTTCTGCCTTTGATACAGCATGAAATACATCCCTGTCATTTGGAACAATTTAAGTAAATATATTTTGTTGATCGTGTAAACAAACATGTTTAAAGTTTGCTAGGACTTAAATTATGCTGCAGACAAAATTCGAGCAATCTATGAATGCTGGCTTACATGAAAAAGCCTTGAAGATAGACCGCAACTAAACGCTTGCCGTGAGGTTAGGTGTTGAAATTGTTTAAAACTTGTTTTGAGTCCCACATTATTCTAGTTCCAGGACTAGTTTCCACACTGTTTAATGTATAAATGTGTCTGGACATTATTATTTGAACGCATGAAAATATGTAAATATGTAACAAAAACAGTACATGTTAGTTGAAATCATGGCGGGATTTTCAAGAAACTCATTTCCAATCAAAAGATTGAATTTACAACTTCATACAAGTTGTGTCCAAAAAGCACGGGGACTTGACAATTTTTGTTGCAGTACCGCAATTCCAAACGAGCACAAAATAGTCCTAGCATGATGTCCAAACATAGACCTGGCCTCCGCCTGTACCCGCTGCTAGCATCCCAACTTCGTAAGAGTGTGCATCAAATTTCTCTGGAATTCCAGATAAGAGTGGGCTCTCTAGAGTCATCACAGTTGCCTTTTGAGCTGCCGAGACAATGGCAACTCCTCTTTTTGTACTCCCAGTGAAGAGGTATGAGTCGTCCCAACCCCATATTGTCCTGCCACCATGAAATCAAGATAACAAATGTCAACTGTTTTTGTTCGGAATCAAATAAATTCCTTTTTAACTAATGAAAACTCGAAACGGTGGGACAAGATCAGCAGATGGCAAGAGAAAGGCATAAAGCCGCACCTGAAAGTAGAAGGCTTTCGGCTTCTTTCATGATTAACAAAAGCTGCGTCTTTCAAGTTAACTCCACTGTATATGACAACCGTGTTGTTCAAGCTACATCAAGAGATTATATCAACTCAATTCAATCAAATTCACAATTAGGTAAATAAAATCAAGGATTAGAATCATCAAAAGATTACTCATTGCACTAGTAACATTAAAATTTAAAGTGTTTCATACCTTGTGATCGCGAGGCTACATCCAGAAGGAGAGAAGTAGGCAGATTGCAAGCCCCTTTCATGGGTAAACCTCCTTAAAGCTGGGAGGTTACGACCCTTATCCAAACCACCAATACATCTAAAATCCCAGGTACATGCAATTCCATCAGATGAACTAGTAACTGCAATGTGAGGGTTTTCAGGGTTGAAATCTATTGTATTAATCCTCAATTGATGCAAAGCTAAGCGGGATGAAGAGGAACATTTTCCTATCCTCTTATCCCAAACAGTCAAACATCCAGAACCTTCAGCTAAATATAAACAGTTTGCATCATTCTTTGGTTGCGAGAGAGCATATATAGATGCATCATCACTACTTTTATATACGATATCAAAAATTTCCTTCTCAGCATCCATCATCCTAACAAATCCATCTTTACCACTTGTGTATACCTGCATATTAAAATCAATAATCACTGCATCAGAAAATTCTGCTATTTCGCAAACACGTTACAACGGAAAATGAGAATTCACACACCTTTGACAAGCAATGTGATTGAACCACAATCCCCAAAACCAGAGTTTGATGTGGACGATACGAAAAAACCTCACTTTGTCCAACATTCCAGAACCCAACATTCCCATATCTGTCACCAGCTACAATCATCTTGATATCATTGGAAGGGAAAAACGCATTTGAGTGATCCTTCCAGGAACAACATTTGCTATATTTTCAGGAGCCAAAGACATGGATTCCAACTCAAAAGAACACTCAGGTTTGCTCTTAATTTTTGCAGTACAATTGGATTGTTGTTTTAGGGTTTCAATAAAAGAACAATCCGAGTGTGTGCCTTTGTAAGCATCCTTCATTGGAAGATGATCCAAAGTTTGATGATTGCCGGACTTAGTAGTGTTATAAGATAGAGCATTTGAGGGATCGGCTGTAATGCCTGTAACAGAATTTTTAGAATTAGTTGAATATTGTCTCTGTAGCACCGCCGATATCTCTGAAAAAAGTGTGTCAATATACGAAATTTATACAAACACTTGTGATTACGTTTAATATCTCTAAAAAAAGTGTGTCAGTATATGAAACTGATACAAACACTTGTAATTACATTTAATTTATTAATATTTTAAATTATTATATCAACGTGTTAGTGTGTCAGTGACGTGTTTCTTGTATAAGTGTGTTTCTTGTATAAGTGCTCTGACGAATATTGTCTAAAGTAGTTAGTTAGGTTTGTAACTTCATACATAATCATCTTGTTTTCATTCTATAAGTTCCAAAAATAAAAATACTACCTCTGGTTCGGAGGGAGAATCTGATAGCCTCCGGGGTTTCGGTTTTCGATTTCTTCTCCGAATTCAATTTGGTCACAGCACTGTAAAATTCAAAAAGCGAATGTGATTCATCAACAATAACCAATGTTCATATTAGAGAAACATAATGAGCTATTAGAGAATAAAATGACCTTGGACGCTTGAATAGTTGTGCGGCTTTGGAATGTATTTTGAGTGCGGAAATCATTTCCTTGTTGCGACGAATGTTTTTGAGTCGCTTCAATTCGTATTCGGAAAGATTCTGAGTCGCCATTGAAGAGGAGGATTAGGGTTTCTAATGGCTTCTTTGCTTAGCTAATATGTTTCGGAATTCTAAAAGGAAAGAACATCGAAGAGATCAATGATTTCCCGCGCAAAAAGTACCTCTCAAATGTAGGATAGTTTGGTAATTACAGTTTATACAAAAATCATTTCATTCTCATTTTAAAATTTGTTTCATTTATAAAAACTAAATTAACAGTCGTATTCTATTAGTATGTTGAAAGGCAAGCATCTACCCAAAGAACTATGGAGAGAAGCTATGTCGACTGTGTCGTAACCCGAAATTTGACCTCCCTCTTTTGTCTTTTGCATAAGCACGAACATTCGCATCGCTGGCATATGCATCCGCACTTTTCTCTTCATGTTTCTCATTGCAGGATTTTCAGGTTTTTTCCCGATTAATCGCATCCTCACTAAGTCATTACATCATCAAATCAAGCTCAAAACAAAGGTTTCCATGTTTATTCATCAAAACAAGAGGTGGAAAATTGAAACCGGGACTTCAGTATCATTTCCTAAGCAAATTTGGGCAAAATCAACTGAAGTAACCGGTTACCCTGTGGTGAGTAACAGGTTACTCTGTGCAAAATTGCAGTCCCTGCTGCATTTTTGGGACAGCAGCCATGCACTCTCTTTGGTCTTTGATTCTACTTGATTCTAGCAGTGTGTGGAATATTCTAGACATCTCTAGACATTTCAAGACTATCCAAGACATTCCAAGTGTATTTATTCCAATGCTTCATTCTAAATTAAGTGCACCATGTTCCTTGATTTCCAAGTATGTGGACCTTTGGATATTGAAACTCACATTGGGATTGTTACCGAGTTGGTTCTAACTAACCGAGTTAACCACCTTGACTCGGTGAGTCAAACCTAACTAACTCCTAGCCTAGTTCCAAACCACCCAAAGCTAAGTCCAAACCTAATTCCAAACCTCTCACACTCCAAACCTAAAGTCTATATAAACAAAGTTTCACTCATTTTTCAAGGATCCCACTCCATCCACAATCATTCACACAAATTCACACTTTCTCCACTCTCGGGTCTCTCACATTCTCTCTAATTTTTTTTGCTACATCTTCATCTTCATCTCAATTCTCTTCCAAAACCTCACTAAAGCTCAATTTCTACATTAAAGGATAATCACTTTTACATCAAAAGTGATTATTTCTTGAGCTCAACCTTCACCACCTTGCTATTATACTTGGATTTCTGGAGTTTTATAAGCTTTTGGATTCATCTCAAGTGATCATTTCAAGATTCTTCGGTGATAATTCTCATTTTGGAGTTTTCGTCGCGTTTTGCTCGATTTCGATACGTTTCGTCAACAAATTGAAGATTTCCTCTGGTTTTCTTTGATTTTCTGCATCAAGAATTCTTTGCAACAATTACCAAGGCACATCTCAGCCTTGTAGGTTGGTGGATCTCACTCTACTCTTTGTTTCGATCATTTTCGCGCATTTACAATGTAATTCCGATTTGTTTTCACTTTGATTTGCCATGCATTTGCTTGATCTTTGATCTCCATGATTTTTGCTTGTAATTTGTGGTTAATTGCCCTTACATGATGTATTTTCATGCACAAGTTCATGATCTAGCATGTGATGGTTAGTATAAGTGATTAAATGCTTCACTTTTGAAAAGCTGTTTTTTCTGTTATTTTTGCCACTGTCACAGTGGTAACCGGTTACCGTGTGGTGAGTAACCGGTTACTCAGTGAAATTTTCACCAAAAACACAAATTTTCAAGCAAGTAACCGGTTACCACTGTACAGATTGGCCATTTTTGTATTTTTTCAAGCTTGTTTGACATCCTCTCTTCCTCTAACTTCCATGGATCGATATGCTTGATTTTTGTGGATGTTTTAAGTGTTGTTTCTCTCTTGTTTGAAGCATGCTTGTCAACTTTCGATGCTCGATTTTTCATTTATCGACTATTTGCAACCTTGGCAATGTTTGTTCATGAACATCTTGCATTCCATTTGATCACTTGTTAACATGTTTTGCAATGCATACTAATTATCATTTGGTACTGTTTTTGAATTTCATTTCTTGCCTTGCATTAAGTTTGTTCTTGATTGAGCAAATTTAATTTTGTATAATCAACAATTCACACCTTTTGCTTTAATGATTTTTCATTCTCTTTGGAAAATTCTTAGCATAGCATTCCCCTTTGATTAATTTATCGAAACCATGTTTCGATTATTGGATCTTCCCCTTCCCTCTCTTTAGGATCTCTTTAGAGCTTCTCTTTCTGGATCCCCTGCGGAGCCGGAGTTTTGCACTATGCACTGCATTGGAGCACCGTACAGCTGAAGCTGTTACGTTGTCCGTTTCACAACACGCGGGAGCACTGTACAACTTGGAGCTGTTGTGCTGTCTGTTTCAACTTCTGCATTACACCCTGTGTGTTAGAAAAGGAATGAGAAGGGAGAATTCCTACTCTCATTCTGACTACTTCAGGTAAGGGACGAATGACTCTGTGCTTGGCTTAGTCACCTCTATATCCATGCGGTAGTGTACCTTCTTACCCAGTCAGGTCGATCGTTGATCACTCATATCTCTTTCCATCTCTCTCTTTTGATCAATCAAATCTCTTCTTGTTTAAGATCATTACCCCTTTTCTGGGTAGCAAATTCTCTTTGTTTCAATACTCTGTTCTCTTCTTGCGGTCAATAATTGCTTCTCAATTCTCAGAAGAGTCTCAATTCCTTTTCTTCAGTTAAACACAGTATTCCTGTTACAACTGAAACTCCTGCGAAGTTCGCAACCTTCTTTTGGTTCTTCTCCCTTTGTTTGGTTAACCACTGCCTGTCAGTTAAAACACCAATTTACGCGTCTTCTCAATTAACCACAGTCTGCCTGTTAAAATACTGAGTCTTTCGGGTTAATCACGTTCTCTTGGTTAATCACCCATTTTTTTAGTTAACCACAGCCTGTCTGTTAAAATACTGAGCCTTTTGATTTAATCACCTTCTCTTGGTTAATCACTCATTCCCTTCTCGGTTAATCACAGTCTTTCTGTTAAAACCGAATCCCCAGCAGTTAACAACCTTTTCTTGGTTTGAATACTTGCACCCTTGGGTTAATAACCTCTTTCAGTTTCAATACCCTTTTTGTTGGTCAAGTACCGCTTGTTTGGTCAGTACCAACATCCCCAGTGGGTCACAACCTTTGCTTGGTTCCACACCCGTCCTTTGGGTTACAACCTTCATTCGGTTCTACACCGTTCTCTTGGTTGATCACAGTTTACCTGTTAAAACCTTTCTCCCCACAAAACTACGATTTTCTCTCTCCTCGGTTAACCACTGTTTATCAGTTGATATACTGAGATCCCCGTTGAGTCAAACACCTTCTCTTGGTTCAGTACTCTCTTCTATTTGGTTCATCGCAGTCCGTCTGTTGACACCCAGTCTTTTATCCTTGCCCGGGTTCGTGTCTCTTTTTTTTCTTCGGTTAATCACTGCCAGTCAGTTAACATACTGAAACCTATTTCCCTTGGTTTGGACACCATTCCTTTCACCTTCCCCAGTAGAATTCTCTGTTCCCCACAGAGTCTTATCTCCTTGTCTCCGGTTAACCACTGTCAGTCAGTTAATATACCGAATTCTCATTCTTTTATTCCCTGGTAGGGTCGCTACCTTCTAGTCCCCAACATTCCTCTTTGTTCTCTTGTTCCCCAGTGGAATTTCTTTTATACCTTCTTGTTCCTTTACTTTCTTGGTTTTGACACCACTGTTCCTTTTCTTTTTCCGTTTTAGTTCCCCGAACTACGGAAGCTCTGATTCTCCATTCATTCGAATATATGATACGTAGGCACGAGATCGCGATGATCTTGGCAAGCACACTTCCACCCTTCTTTCTTCCTTTCCCTTTTCTTTTCCCTGGTTCCTATGAACTACAGCGCTCTGATTTCCTCATTGCACTATGAGGGTACGTAGGCACGAGGGCCCTAATCCTCCGCGAGCACTTTTTCTCCTTTTTTTCTTTCTTTCTTCCCTTTTCTCTCTCCTCTCTCTTTTAGCTAAAAGCCTTTAGATAGATAACCCATCCAAGCCTAGAAGCAAGCGAAATGATTCCCGTCGAGTACGACGGATGCGTTAGGTGCTAGTACCTTCCTTTCGCATAGCCGACCCCCATTCCCGTTTCTCTTCCCCTTGGGTTTTATCGATATTTTCCCCGTCCTTTGGGACTAAATAAAGTTTGGTGGCGACTCTGTGTTATCTTTGAGTGTGCGATTCACTTAGGTATAAACCAGCCATCTTCAGCTGGTGACTCTGTTGGGGATTGTTGCACTTACAGGTTGGGGTCTCGCCTAGTTTTGTTTGCTTTCTTGCTTGCTTGGGTGTTTATTTTTTGCTTACTTGCTTTATCTTTATGCTTTAGCTTTATGTTTATTTACTGCATTTCTTTACTGCTTTGAATATTCATATGCTGCATATTCTGGATATCTGCTTTTTCTGTTGTTATTGGGATGGCTAGATATTATTGGAGAGAAAAGTCCTAACACCGGGCTTAGCATACACATAGGCTAGAACATGGATAGTCGTGAGGCCTGCATCTTGCGCGTTGGGTTACCACGAGAGCCACATCTCAGATCGTGATTCGCTTGAGAATACTTCTGTCCTGTGAGAATTCACTACGGCGGGGGGTTTTCACTCTGAGTCATATGGTTTGGGCGACCTTTCTAGGGACCACCTTGTTGTGTCTAGATCACACCTGTGAGGGGGATGGGTTTTTTTCTGGAAAACAAGCCACTTTATACCTTTATTCTCTCACACACGTCAGATTGTGCTCACACATCAGATTATGTTGCACTGACACAGAATTATATGCAGATATTCGAATTGTTCAGATTTGATTGTTCAGACAGTGCTGGCTTCCTGCTGTTTGTGTTGCATATCATTTCATCATGTAAATTAATTTTTGCATGTGCATTTCCAGGTTTTCGAGGACTTATCCTTTGTTAGCATTATCATAGAGATGAATACTGGTTGCCGAGTCATTTTCAGCTACAAGTTTGTGGAGCCTAAGCTGGGTATTTTGAGAGGTCTAGCATCCCGTGTGGTTGAAGATGACAGAGGGATTTTTAGGGATACCTATGGTAATTTGTTGTCCATCCTTAATACTGAAGTGAATATCACCGCCATTCATACTCTGGTTCATTTCTATGATCCGCCATATAGGTGCTTCACATTTCAGGATTATCAGCTTCCACCTACGCTCGAGGAGTATGCTTATATTCTGGGGGTTGAGATCAAGAAGCAAGTTCCTTATGTTTACACTAGTGGTTGTCCAAAGTTTCCCCTTATTGTCGACGCGCTTTGCATTAGTAAGAAGGATGTGGAGGATAATCTCAAGACCAAAGGGAAGGGTATTCGAGGGTTTGCTTCAAAGTTCTTGGTTGACAAGGCCATTTCTTTTGCTAAAGAAGGAAACTGGAAGGCTTTCAACGCCGTTCTTGCTTTGCTGGTATATGGGATTGTCTTGTTTTCGAACATGGAAGATTTCGTAGATCAGGCTGCCATCAGTATTTTCTTGTCCAAGAACCCTGTTCTGACATTTCTTGCTGATACATATCATTCTATTCATTCCATGAATGAATAGAAGAAGGGAACCATTGTCTGTTGTGCTCCTCTGCTGTACCGATGGTTCATGACTCACCTTCCACAGAAAGGTCCCTTTGTTGAGAATAAGGGTAATCTCAAGTGGTCTCAACGAATCATGTCTCTTACTGCTGATGACATCTCTTAGTATTCTCGAGTCTTCGACGATACTATGATCATTCTTCATTGTGGGAAATTCTCCAATGTACCTCTTTTGGGTACAAAGGGTGGAATTAACTACAATCCGAGACTTGCTTTCCAACAGTTGGGATATCCTATGGTGGCCAAACCTGATCCTGGGGTAGTCGAAGAGTTCATCTTTCATGAAGGGGTTGATGACATGGGTTTGCTGAAGAGGTTTAGTGCCGCTTGGACTCAAATTCACTCCGAAGGAAGAGCCGATTTAGGTAAGAAGAATTGCGTAGCCAAAGAAGCTTACACACTTTGGGTCAAAGAGCGTGTCAGATAGATCTTGTTGCCATTTTCTCCTGAGCCTTCCATGAATGCCAAGCCTCCTGAACTTGCCATTGTTCCTCCATCTGAGGTCGACCAGCTCAAGCTGACTATTGAAAAGCTGAAGAAGGAGAATGCTGATCTTCGTGAAGACTTTTCTTTGCCCAGGCCCTCAGCCCGAGACTTTCTGCTTAAACCCCTCAAGTCCAAGAATTATTGCTCAGATTCCATGAATCCAAAACTTCCTTGCTCAATCTCCTCAGGCCCAAGACTTCTTGCTTAAACCCCTCAAGTTCAAGACTTCCTGCTCAGACCAAAGGCTAAAATTTTCCTGCTCAAGTCCCTCTGACTCAAGACTTCCTGCTTAGACACGCAACCTAATACTTTTCTGCTCAAGTCCCTCTAACTCAAGACTTCCTGCTTAGACACGCAGCCTAAGATTTTTATGCTCAAGCTCCTCGAGCTCAAGACTCCTAGCTCAAGTTCCACGAACCCAAGACTTTTGCTCATAGCCTCAAGTACAAGACTTTTGCTCAGACTCACAGTCCAAGACTTTCTTGCTTAATCAACTGATCAAGACTTTCAATGCTCTAGCACATGGCAGGAGACTTAGTTAGCTCAAGCTTCTCAACAAGAGACTTTGATGTTCAAGCACATAGCAAGAGACTTTATCTAAACTACTAAACAACCTGTTTAGCAAAATAGAGAACAAGGTGTACTTGATACAAAATCAGAGGTACAGTGTAATCACCATAACAAATACCTAAAGCACTTAAGATTTATAAGATATTCAATGTTTAAAAAATCTTAAGGCTTTATACAATTTACAACATATAATAGAAATTTAGCATACATGATTGTGTTACTTATTGGTTATCGTGTTATTCCTCCATCCATATAGAAGTGTGGAACACTTCTACCCTTCTTGGCTTTCCTTTTCTTTATTCCTTGCTCATTGTTAAAGATTCAAATTGAATTTTTAGCTACTTATATAGCAGTTGTAGAAGAATAGCCATTAGAAGAGATAAATTGAACAAGTGCCTTTATTTCTCCATAGTACAAGAGACGTTGAAGATAGATACACCAAGGAAGTGTCGAATCACCTAGGTGTCGAAATGTCAAAGAGTATATCGACTATGATGTTAGACTTAACTTTAGTTGTTTGTTTAGATGAGTTAGTTATGTTAGTTTTGGGCCTTGATTGAGGAACAAGCAAGCCCAAAATCTATAAATAGGGAGTGACCCCTATTATTGTATACACTTGAATTTTACAGTTGCAAAAGAATAAAGAATCACAATTTATGAGCAGAGAAAAACTCTGCAAAAACAATTAATCTTCTTCCCTCTCTCAATAAACCCTAAATAGTTTCTTCACCAAATTCAATTTTCTTTTCTTGTTTTCATCACCATTATGTAGCGATACAATCTTGCAACCAAGGTTGGTCAATTCACTCGAGTGAAGAGTGAAGAACAAGAGGGAATTTGATTGATGTGATTAAATCTTATTCATCAAGATTGATTCGGAATTACTCAAATTTTTGGGTTTAATTCCAATAATCGTCATCCATTCGACTTGGTTGCAAAAATCTTAACAACATCAGTTGTACAAATATGAGCTCCCAGTGTGTGGACGTTATGGGTTCTGAGTCAGTGCAAATATCAAGTTCTTCTTCTCATTGTAGGAGGAGGAGGGTGCAATGTTATTATGGTTTGGATTCACCACTTGCGACTACATGGACACCTCCAAATCTAGGACAGAGTTTCTATGGTTGTGGGTTATTCAAGGTATAGCTAAATCCCTAATTTTTAGTTTGTGTTTTCATCTTCTCAGATCTGATTTTTCGAGTAATTCCTTAACTCCACCTTCTTTTTTATACTATTCAGCTACAAGAAAGGAAATGATGTTCACTTTTTGATTGGTATGATGAGCAGATGTCAGATTGTTCACAGGAAGTGATTAACTCACATTTGTAGAAGGTTAATGATTTGAAGAATAATAATGGTTTAGCAAAGAAGAGTGTTGATGAATTGAATAAGAGATAAGTTTTTTTATTATTTTTTTTTATTTTGTCTTGGGTTTTGTTGATCACAAAAAACTTGTTGGATAATGTATTTTGTCATTGGATGGTGTAATTTTGTTATTGTGATGACTGGGTGTGTTGATGTTATTGTATTGACCGGGTAATGTAATTTTAATGGAATAGAATGTTAGCTTACCAATTTTACTCGAGTAATGACTATTGTGTTGAATTTACTTGAGTATACTAATTTGTTGATCACCTGTTGTGTTAGATGCACAAATAACATGTTATTCGACATTTCACAAACAACATGATATCCGACATTTCACAAGTAACATAGAATATATAACATTTCATTAAACATATATCCATTACGCTTAGATAAACTATGCATGGATATAACACTGTGTTGAATTTACTTGAATACACAACATTTCATTAAACATATATCCATTATAAAAACTAATAGGTTAACAAAAACATGGGATCCATTACTTGATACGTTAAAAAAAAAAGTGATAGGTTTCCCAAATGACATGTGATCAATTACAAAACCAAAAGTGGTAGGTTTCACATTCTACAACATGTTTAATTAACATGTTTCATCTCATAAGAGTCAATATTTATTGGTTGTTGAATATGTTCAACAAACTCCCTTACTTCATCTTCTGTTATAACAGTTGGTTCATCTACTACATGCTCAACATATATATTATCACTTTCATAACCAAACATGTCTTCCCCAAATTTCAAAACATATGTGTCATTATTTAGAGGTTTAAATTAGTCCATGTTCAAATTAATACTTCAGAACACGGTATCACATGCATTTGATTCTTATATAACCCAATTTATTGATTACTTATTCAATATCCATATATGACAAAAAATTAATATCCCGTTTCCAATTCAATTATTCAACATTTCCATCTACATAAAACTTGCAAGGATAATGAAGTAATGTACCCCCATGATTAATTCTAATTCTCGTTGCATTAGTCTGAGCAGGCCTAGAACAAACCAAAATAAAAATACACAACATAACAACCTATTAGTTAACAAAACATAGCACTTGACAACAACATATCAGTTAACATTTCACAACAAAACATAGCAGTTTGGTTATCAATTCATGTTCAGTTATCAATTAAGTTATTAAAACATGTTATTTAATAGCATTACACAACAACCCAATATCATAGCATTTCAGAGGAAAGTGAAATTAGTTCAGTTACAACATACCTCGAACAAAACTTAGGATCTTCCTTAGTCCTGGACGAAGGTGAGCCATAAGTGAAAGACATTCAGCCACTACATACATTTGGAATGGAACTTAGGGTTTCAGTTTCTAAATTGTGTTTCCATTCAGTATCATAAATTTTTTCAGATAATGTTTTAGATATTGTGTGAAATACCCAGATCGTGTTTACCTCCTTCAATTGTCTTCTCCGATCATAATCTCTACGTTTTCTCTCTCACGCAGTCTCTCTCTCTCTCTCTCTCTCTCTCTCAACTTCTTTGTGTTTTTGCCTCTTCGTGTTATCCGTTCTATGTGTTCTCTATGTTCTCTCTCCCATATAAATCTTTTCACTTTAATTTCTAATTTTGATAAATATAATATTGATAAGTTTTAATTTATTTTATTAATAAACACATTAATAAAATGACATGGAAAATGAATCAATAACATTTATTATGCCAAGTCAGTAATAGATCGCCACATATTTAAAAAATAGTACACATCTGCGTTTTTTCAATGAAGAATGGGCATGGGAACCAAAACTATTGAAAAAATAAATAAGGGGACTGATTTTGTGAGTTGGGCAAAATAGGGGGACAAAAACTTTAGCCTTTATAAAATTTGTTTCACTTATAAAATGATCTTATATACATTATATAGAAGAAACAAAATAATAATCGTCCCGTTTAGGTCTGTCACACAAAACCCTGCAAAAACAAGATGGGTGGACTGGAGACTATTGAGGGGGTCCGCAGACCCTACACCTTTATAGTTTAAAAATTGCCTAAAAATGATGTAAATGTATGGGTCTGTAAAAACCCGCAAAAAACAAAAGGTTACGAGGCGAACATATTAGAGGGTGCTGAACTAAAACCTTGGTCTGTCCCACGAAAAACACAGATAAAATGATCATGTCCAACGAACCAGACCTTTTTTTACCACCCTAATTATATATAATGCATCCATATCTTGGAATTGAATACTACACAATTTTTACAACATAGATAAGTATAAGTTGTAACTGAAGACTTTAGCCGAGCTTTAAATTCATTCCCACACACCACAAATAACTCATTTTCTAACATGAGTCAGGACATATCCATCACTTAGATCTAACAATTGCAAATAGCAAGTTCATCTTTCTAGATTTTGTTTTAAAATTGTATAATTGGATTTAACTTAACTATCAAATCAAATTCCCATATAGTAGATGAATTTAATACTATTATGCATGATAAGATTCTTTTTATTTCAATCAAAATTAATATAGATGGTATTATGATACTTGAAGTAAGCATAAATAGTTTGAGTAGGGCAAATGGGAGTTAGTTATTCATGTTCATGTAGAGAGGAAGTCAAGAATCACTACCCTATATAGTTTAATCAAACATGTGACAATACAATGAATGATTAAATTAAATAAAATTTAATTTAATTATATTTTAAATGTATTTAATATTTTTAATATATCAACGCATATAATTCATTTTATTAAATATGATTTAATTTAATAAATAAAAATTGTCAATTAATTATATTACAAGTGATTTATATAGGCACTTGGGATGTAACAAACTATCAAACAAAAGCCCAACTAACTAACTAGCTAAACTAATTTACCAAAATAATAGTTAAAGGTAGTTAAGTTTCTGATACCCTATCTACCATATGCTTGAGGGTAGATTGATTGTACGCCAAGCTTAGAGAGGTTGTTGTTGAATGACTTTAGGTTCAGTGACTTAGTAAGTTTATAAATCACTTGTTGAGACGAGGAAACAGACAGTAGATGGAATAGTCCAAGTTGAAGCTTTTCTCTAACAAGGTGGGAGTCCAAGTCAATATGCTTGATATGCTCATGAAACGAAAATTTGTTGGCAATGTCGTGCAGAAGCATTATCACAATAGAGAAGAGATGGTTAAGTGAAAGGTATGTGCAATTCTTGGAGAATGTTGGTGAGCCATTGAATTTTACAAATAGTTGAGGCCATAACACGGTATTCTACCTCAATGGAGCTAAGAGAAATAGTAGGTTATTTCTTGGTCTTCCATGAAACCAAAAAGATGCCTAAGTAGATGGAAAGGTCAGGATGTGTGTTGATTTTCTTGCTGTAAAAATCAAAGAAGAGGTTCAGAAACAGTTAGACATTGGTTTTCTTGCTGTAACGAATTATCCTTCATGGGTTGCTAACATCGTTCCTGTACCGAAGAAGGATGGAAAGGTCAGGATGTGTGTTGATTATCGAGACTTAAACAGAGCAAACCCAAAAGACGACTTCCCGCTTCCCCACATTGATGTGTTCGTGGATAACACTACCCAGTATTCCGTATTCTCCTTCGTGGATGACTTCTCTGGGTATAACCAAATCAAAATGGCCCTAGAGGACATGGAGAAGACGACGTTCATAACACCGTGTGGAACATTTTGCTATAAGGTAATGTCCTTTAGATTGAAGAATGCTGGGGCAACCTATCAGCGGGCGATGGTGACTCTCTTTCATGATATGATTCACAAAGAGATTGAAGTCTATGTTGATGACATGATTGTGAAGTCACAAACGGAGGAAGGACATTTGGTGAATCTACAGAAGCTGTTTGAAAGGTTGAGGAAGTTCAGATTAAGGTTGAATCCGAACAAGTGCACCTTTGGTGTGAGATATGGTAAGTTGTTGGGATTTATTATTAGCGAAAGGGGTATCGAGGTTGATCCTGCTAAAGTAAAACCCATACAAGAAATGCATGAACCGAGAACAGAAAAAGAGGTTCGTGGTTTCTTAGGGAGGTTGAACTACATTTCTAGATTCATCTCTCATCTTACAGCCACGTGTGAACCAATATTTAAATTGCTGAGAAAAGATCAAGAGGCCAGGTGGAATGAAAATTTACAAAAGGCATTCGATAAAATAAAAGAATATTTGCAGGAACCTCCGATCCTCATGCCGCCAGTGCCAGGAAGGCCGTTGATTATGTATCTTACGGTTCTTGAGAATTCAATGGGGTGTGTGCTCGGTCAACACGACGAGACAAGTAGGAAAGAACATGCCATCTACTACCTGAGTAAAAAGTTCACTGATTGCGAGTCAAGGTACTCTATGCTGGAAAAACATGTTTTTCACTCGCTTGGGCAACTAAGCGTTTGAGGCAGTATATGTTAAACCACACAACCATGTTGATTTCAAAGATGGATCCGATTAAGTATGTATTTGAGAAGCAAGCACTTTCTGGGAGAATAGCCCGTTGGCAGATGGTTTTGACTGAATATGATATTCAGTATGTTTCCTAGAAGGCCATTAAGGGAAGTGTTCTGTCAGAATATCTTGCTCAATAGCCGATCGAGGATTATCAATCGATGAAGTTTGAATTTCTGGATGAGTATATCATGTTTCTGAAGATGAAAGACTGTGATGAGCCTTTGCCTGACGAAGGGCCTGAAGTGGGGTCTCAGTGGAGCTTAGTATTTGATGGGTCTGTTAATTCATATGGTAACGGAATCGGGGCAATCATTACAACTCCAAGGGGTTCTCATATACCCTTCACCGCTCGATTAGAGTTCATATGTACCAACAACGAGGCAGAGTATGAAGTATGCATTATGGGGTTGGAATAAGCTATTGATTTGAGAATCAAAAACCTTGATGTGTATGGTGATTATGCGTTGGTGATTAATCAGATCAAAGGAGAATGAGAGACGCGTCAGGCAAACTTGGTGCCTTATAAGAACTATGCCAGAAGGTTATTACCGGTCTTTGATAGGGTAGACTTTCATCATGTACCCAGGACTGAGAATCAGATGGCTGATGCGTTGGCAATGTTGGCTTCCATATACAAGGTGAATCGGTGGAATGAAGCTCTGTCAATCAGAATTATGCGTCTTGATAGACTGACTTTTATGTTCGCAGTTGAAGAGGTATCAGATGGTAAGCCTTGGTATCATGACATTAAGTGTTTTCTCAAGAATCAAGAGTACCCAACTGGGGCATCTACCAAGGATAAGAAAACATTGAGGAGACTAGCAGGCAATTTCTTTCTGAATGAAACGATGTGTTGTACAAGAGGAACTTCGACATGGTCTTGCTACGTTGTGTTGATGAACATGAGGCAGGCCAGTTGATGGAAGAGGTTCATGAGGGTTCTTTCGGTACTCATGCCAATGGGCATGCTATGGCTAGAAAACTGTTAAGGGCAAGGTATTACTGGATGACTATGGAGTCTGATTGTTTCAAATACGTTTGGAAATTCCATAAATGCCAGATTTATGCTGATAAGGTGTATGTACCGCCTACTCCTCTGAACGTATTGACATCTCCTTAGCCCTTTGCCATGTGGGGCGTTGACATGATTGGAAAAATTGAGCCAACTGCTTCCAACGAGCATCGTTTCATCTTGGTTGCCATTGATTATTTCACGAAGTGGGTGGAAGCAGCTTCGTATGCCAACGTCACAAGACAAGTGGTAGCCCGATTTATAAAGAAGGACATCATCTGTCGTTATGGGGTCCCGGAAAGAATCATTACTGACAATAGTTCGAATTTGAACAATAAGATGACGAAGGAGCTATGCCAGAGCTTTAAAATTGAACATCACAATTCTTCTCCATATCATCCGAAGATGAATGGTGTTGTTGAGGCGGCAAATAAGAACATCAAGAAGATTGTGCAGAAAATGGTGGTAACGTATAAGGACTGGCATGAGATGTTATCTTTTGCTCTACACAGGTATCGTACTTCGGTGCGTACATCAACCGAGGCAACTCCTTTATCACTAGTGTATGGTATGGAAGCAGTCCTACCATTGGAGGTTGAGATTCCTTCTTTAAGAATTCTGGCAGATGTAAAGCTTGATGAAGCCGAACGGGTACGCTCCAGGTTGGATTAACTGAACCTTATTGAGGAGAAGAGATTGACAGCCATTGCACATGGTCGGTTGTATCAGAGCAGGATGAAAAAGGCCTTTGATCAGAAAGTACGTCTTTGGTGTTTTTCAGACAGGAGAGTTGGTTTTAAAAATGATCCTTTCTCCTCAGACAGATCACAGGGGCAAGTGAACTCCAAACTACGAAGGGCCATATGTAGTAAGAAAGGTTTTCTCTGGTGGAGCCTTATTACTTTTGACTATGGATGGCGAAGATTTTACATCCCCTGTGAACGCAGACGCAGTCAAAATATACTTCGCATAAAAAGAGACCCGTTGGACATAAAAAGAAAAGTCCAGGCAAAAAAGGGCATCCCGACGAACCATAAAAAGAAAAAGGTTCGGGCAAAAATTAGGGATAAAAGAAAAAGAAAAGAATAAACCCGCAATGTTGAAAACCTGAAAAGGCAACTTTGGAAAAAATGGGTATCCCGGTGGATTGAAAACCTGAAAGGGCGATCCAGGAAAAAGTTAGGGATTTGAAAGCGAGAAGCTGCGATCTGCGTTCGATCTGTGAGCACTTTTGACACTTGGGAAGTTCGAAGGAAAGGAATCAGTTCAGTCAGTCTCTTCGAAAGTCAAAGCATATGCGGATAAGCAAGGCATATGGATCATAGCTGAATCGAAGCATGGTGGATATCGGTTCCCACATTGCCGACATGTGTATTTTCTTTTCACTTTTTGCGCAATTGCCTCTTTTCAGGAATTGCTTCCAATTGTAAACACCTATTTACAGGCCGATTCATTCAATAAAGTTTTCATTTCACCCATAGAGCTTTCTATTTCCGTTTTTACTTTTACTGTTTTGTTTGCAAAAACGTCCAATATTTTTTATAAACATTGCATGTGAAAACATTAAGCTTTGTGGAGCATATTGGAAAATAATGGGAATTGCTTAAGCAATGCATATTGTGGATGGTAACCGAGGTAGCCATTTTGCATATAGAATATTCTGTTATTGTTGTGTGTCCGCAGGGTGGTAAGATTGTTTCTCCTTAGTAGAGTTTCTCTCCCCAGCATTGAAATTTCATCATCCTCAGCAGAGCATACTCTCCCCAGCAAGAGTGCAGAGGATTGCTTTCCCAGGTCAGATTGTCTTATCATTCCCCAGCAAGCATTCAGAAGTTGATTGCCCCTGGGTGGATGTTGTTGTATCTCCAGCAGAAGACTTATGAGATATCTTTCCCGGACGAAGATTTTATCTTCCCCACAGAGTCTTGATATCTATTATCCTCATAAGGTCAGGAAATGTAGTCTCGTCGACAATGGTATGTTTTGTCTCCGGCGGGGTAAAGTCATTTCTCTAGCAGCAGGTTAAGTTCAATGATATCCCTCGGCAGGTTTGGTATTATTGACTTCTCTCCCCAAGCAGAGCTTGGTGTGAATCCTTGCAACGACTTCTTCAACAGTGGTTGACATCCCTAATAGGTTCAAAGTCCAATTGTTATTGGCACTTTTCAGTATCAGATTTTGGGTTCTATCTTCAACAAAGGTTATTTGTAACCCCCAGCAGTTGGGAAGTTCTCTTTGGGTTTCATCTTCAACAAAGGTTGTTAATCGGGAAAGTTGTTCAGTATGACTTCCTCAGCAGGGTTTATGACTCAGGAGACAATTTAGTGTGTCTTCCCTGGTGGAGTTGCCTTCGTTTTCAGTGTTTATTTCGCTGAGGTGTCTCTTTTGCATAGCATAAGTCTCTTTTGTATAGCATAAAAGTCTTAATGCTTAAGTGCATAAGGTTTCTTAGGCCTCAGGGTATCCTAATAGGTCCATCACCTCATCAAATAATTGAAATTGGCAAGAGGTTTGAAGTGGATCATATCCTCATATCTGTTGATCATCAAGCTAGGGTTGTGAACATCTGGAAGTGTGGCACCTCTGTGGGCAAGGATTTGGAAGCTTTTTCATCATTTTGCCTCATGGATCATCTTTGTTTAAATAATTCTACATCATGGCCAGAGGAATTAGGGTTTTGAAGATGTGCACTCATCTCCTAGACTATGAGGACCAAAATTAGGATTTGTGATAAAATCAGTTTATTTCTGATTCCTTGAGCAAGACTTGATTCCATGGTCTCCTATATGCTCTCAAGTGTCTAGGGATGAAAGATTGATCACCAATTTGAATCAGAGGGCTATCAATTGATCAGATGATTGAAAATAAGTAAAATCAGAGATAAAGTCAACTGGGCAGTGAAAAAGTCAACTCCTGACTTTTTGAGGTCAACTTTGTGTTTTTCAAGTCAAATATGGTCAATGGATGAGATTTGATCAAGGAATGTTCAAGGAATTATAAAAAAATCAAGAATTTGGAAATGTTGCCATTTTTGGAAAATTAGGTTTTTAGAAAGTTACTATTTTTGGAAAGTTCTCATGTTTGTTTAACAACTTTCAAAGCCAATTTACTCCATGACCCAAGCTCCATTTTAAAATCTTGTCTACATGAAAGTTGTAGACCTTGTTCCAAGCTTTCCAACCATTACAAGAAGTCCTCATTTGGATCAAAACTCACCAAGATATGATGCTTGCAAGTTTGAGGTTTTAAGTTGTGAAATCTAGTAACTTAGAATTTTTTCTAAGTCTTTTTGGACAGTTCTTGGACAAGGTTTTCTACCTCAATTTTCATCATCTTCCAAGATTAATCTCAACCTTTGTTGAACATCAAAGTTGTTCCTTGATGTGTAAGCTTTCTAATGAGCATCAATTTGCACAATTTGGATTGAAATCCATGGAGTTTTAATGACTTAATGGTAGCTATGTGGACTTGATTTCCATGCATGAAAATGCTATCTCATGCACCGAGATTATGCAGCAAGCCTTATGCTCATAATTCCACGCCTATCCTTGCCCAAAACCACACATTTATGAGTCACAAATATTACCAATTTAAGGCACACACACCTTGTACCAACCTTGTACCATTAGTGAGATTTTTGCACTAAAATGGAAAAGAATTTTCTTGCATAAACTTGATGGTGCACTCATGCTCACGTGAGCATCTGATCACAACTTCTCATGATCAAATTCCACTCTCTAAACCACTCTCCAAACCTCTCTCCAATGCTACAAACTAACCATAACCCGTGTCATCCCATGTGCACCTATTTTTCACATTTTTCACATTTTTCACTTCCAAACCAAAGCAACAAATTCCCAAACCTCAGCTTCATTTCAACACCTTTTTCCAACCTAGACACTCCATATAAAAGCTCTTTTCATTTCAAATTTGGGGGAGGACCTCATTTTCAGATCTGAGCATCAAAATTTCTCCAAACTTCTCATCTTCGAGTTCTTCAATTTCTAAGAGTTTTTTAGTTTCTTTTAGTTGAATCATCATCTACCAAGTGTGTTATTGCTTCTGTATGTAAAAATCATCATCTAAATTCACCACTGGAAGCTCTACAACTTCAAGAATTCTTCATCATTAGCTTGGATCTGGTAGAGGAATTACAATGGATTTCTGAGTAAACTGAGCTTTGATCTGTAATCTACAAGGTTCAAGGAAGTGTTCTGCAGCTTTTGGTGATCTTACTTGAAGTATTAAAGAGGTAGTGGACCATCTCCACTCAGTAAGCTTTCTCATCTTTTTCCTCTCAACTCATGCGTATTCTGGACATGTGATTGATGTTTCTAAGTTGCTTGATCATTTCTGGGCATGTATATATGCTTATTGTGTTGTTCCCATCAACTTCAGTATGCATGCTCAATTCTTTTCCTCTTCTATTCACCATGCTAGCTTGATTATTTTTTGAAATGGGTGGTAGATTTGAAATCTACGTGAAATTCTGAGTGAGGCAGTGGGCTTGTTTTGCATTTCTGGTTGGTTGGTGGTGGCTCTGGCGAAGGTTGGCCGGAGAAGACGACCGGAGCTAGGGCTCCGGCGTCTGAAGATTGAAGGTGATGATGTGGCCATTGGCGCCTTATTTTAAATTCAAATGGTTTGTGTTGGTTGCATCCTGGCGTTTGATGTGCCATGCCATTGCCACCTTAATTCACGAGGATGACATGGCTGCCACGCAGGCTCTTAATTTGTTTATTTTTTACCTACATTAGACTGGGCTTGTGTTGTGTTTTCTTTTCACATCCCATCTTATTAGGCCCATGCGCGCTTTGAACTGGATTCTTTTGTAGTCAGAATTACTTTGACACCCACTTGGCTTGTTCTCTCTTTTTATTTTTCTTTTTTTTATTTCATTTTCATTTTAATTTTTGTTCTAATTGTTCCTAGCATTATAAAAATATACAAAAATATGTTTCTGTTTAATTGATATGTTGAGATAATTTTCATATTTTTTATTTTATTTTTCCTTTATTTTTTCTATTTTATTTTGAATTAAATTGTGAAGTACTTTTACATGTTTACCCTTGAACTAGGGTTTATGTTTTGATTCCATGTGCTTGCCTTCTTGATCTAATCTCTTGGCCATGCTTTGACATATGAATGATAAGTGTTTGAATGCTATTTTGGTGCCTTGATTGTTAATTCTTGGATGATTCTTATATGGCATTTGATGCTCCTCGATTGTTGCTCGATTAGCTTGGCATGTATGATGTTTTGATCCATTTGGTGGTGCAATTTTGTGATTCTTGTTGAGATCTTTTGTACATTCATTCTTGATGGATATAAAATGAATTTGATAATTTATTTGGATTTTTATAAGGTGTGCTTCTATTTTTGGTTGATGCTTACATGTGGCTTGAACTTTGGGTGGAATGTTTTGGATACTTGATCTAGTTTGGATCTTTTTTATCACTTGTACTTAAGTGAAGCTTGAAATGATTATTTGATGTGATCATGTACTGTCTTGGCTTGTTTGTGGCTTTGGAATCATTCTCATTTTATAAGTTTCCTATTTGTGGTTGATTTTCCAAGTTGACTATGTTTTGGCCTTACTCCTTTGGATGTTTTGAACTAGTTTCTTTGTGATGCTTTCTCATATGATCTATTGAGTTCTTGGGGGTTCGTTTGCTTTGAATAACATGTATGATATTCTTATCCTCTTGATATGGTGTCCATCGTGTGACCTTTTCTCGCTTCTTGCCTCACATGATCTTGTGTTGCTTGCATGAATGACTTAAGTGAATGTTTGCCTAGTTTTGATACATGTTTTGAAGTTGATTCTTGATGTTTCCTGTTGCTATTCATGAGTTGATGTTTGGAGTGATATACATGACTATGTTACTGCCTTTCTTGAGTTCATGCTTTAATCTCACATGTTTGTCCTTTTGAGGTGTGCCTTACATGATCTTTTGGTGAACAAATGCTTGTTTATGGTTAAGATGCATGCCTTAGAATTTCTTGCTCTTCCTTTGATCAATAACATGAGATCAATGTGACATGACTTGCTTGCTGCACCATCTTGTTTCTCATATCATTTGACATCACTTCACTTTGTTTGATGGCTAATTGTGCTTCTTGTTTGGTTTTAAGTCATTGGTGTGTTCATTAGTGCATTGTCTTGCCTAATTGTTTTGACTTCCATTTTTGAAGTTTGATGTGAAGTGTATACATTTGATGATGGTGCTGGTCTTGAATGATTAGATATGATGTTTTCATTGTTCATTACTTGTGTTCATCTCATCTTTTTAGTTGCTTATTGTTGCATCTTCTCTTTCATCTCTTACTTCTTTCTTCTCCCCTAGATCTTAAGACTTGTTTAAGTCTTAGATTTGATTTTGCATGTTCCCTTAGGCTTCCCTAGTCCAACTTAATTTTTGATTAAGCTTGGAGTAGGATAGACATTAGGATCTAATCCATGTATGCCAACATTAGGTATAATTCCCCTTCTTACCTCAACTATAGGGCCACCATTGCATGATAACTTCTAGGATGGAGATCCCTTAGTGTTTTTCTTGCAACTTTGAGTCTTCTCTTCTCATCTCAAAATAAGTCTAAGACACATAATAAATGCAATAAGCATTGTGCGTCATGAGCCTTAAGTACATGGGAAATGAAGAATGAGGGGTCTCCCATCACTTTTCTAGAGTGTTTAGCATATGTCCCATTGGGGGCGACCATGCGACACATTTGCTCCTATGTCATAGACTTTAGTGCAATGTGAGTTTCAAACTAACTTTAATCCACTTCTGTCTAAAAAACACAAACCAAGTTCAAATCATTTTTATCCTTCGGGATTGTTGGGTTTCAAATCATTTTCAGGAAAAAAGCTCGTCGCTCATAAAAAACACTTACCGACTCGTATGTCGAACTACGACTGCTCTGACTTCCTTTCTCTCGTCCGATTGAGGATACGTAGGCACAAGACGATGATGTCTTGGCGAGAAACCTACCCTTTTAGTGCATAGTTCGTCGAACTACGTCGACTCTGATTCTTCGTTCGTCCACGAAGATACGTAGGCATAGGATTGCGATAATCCTTGTGAGTCCGTTTTTGTTTTTCCCTTTCTCGTTTCCGTTTAGCAGTAAGCTTTAGATAACTCACCCTTTGATCAGGACAACAAGCGTGGATCCCATCGAGTACGATGGACGCGTGGGGGTGCTAATACCTTCCCCTCGCGTAACCGACTCCCGAACCCGGACTATAGTTGCGATAACCATGTCTTTTCCCTTTTCAGGTTTTCTTCAATCGTTTCCTTTCCCTGCGTTGGGATAAATAACGTTCGGTGGCGACTCTTCTGTTCTGTTTCCGCCGGTTGTTTTTTTGCAGTTGCGACAATAGGGTAGATATTAGAAGATAAAGTTGTAAACAGGGGAGTTTAACTTTATAAGTTTACTACAGATAGTGGAGTCTTCTTCCTGGATTGGTATCCCCCAGATGTAGGTGAATTGCACCGAACTAAGTTAACAATTATTGTGTTCTTTTATCATTCTGCAGATTTACTTTTCTGTTAGTGTTCTAGATAAACATGTTGGAACAGATGTCGTAAAATCTGTGTTTATGCAGTTCTGATATTCAAGGTATCAGTCTGCTGTTTCTGTTCCTTGTTTAAATGATTATGCAGAACAATGTCTTGACATGTGTTAGGACATCTGCTGTCTGCAATGCCAGAATTTCAATAAATGAGTAATCCAGTAAAAGAAGTATGAGATTAATGAATAAATAATGAATGGTGTATAGAACATTGCTTGAAATTGTTAGATAACAACATGGTGGATTGTCGTACCTCGAAAAATACGATCCTCGCGATGGACGCGGAAAAAACTGTTCGAAACAGAGACGCCACCGAACTTTATTTATCCCAAAAGAGGGAAAGGAAAATATCGATAAAATCTTTTAAAGGGTTAAGAAAATGGTCATCGCAACCAAATTCGGGTTCGGGAGTCGGTTACGCAAGAGGGAAGGTATTAGCACCCTCTACGTCCGTTGTACTCAACGGGAACCTCTTGATTCGATTCGTGAGAAAGTTAGTTAGGTTTGTTTGTTTATCTTCTAAGTTAAAAGAATTGGTTTTTGAAAAGGAAAATGGGTGGTTTTTTATTAGGGTGCTCGGCAAGGATCAGAACCCTTGTGCCTACGTATTCCCTCGTGCAATGGGAAAGTCAGAGAATTCGTAGTTCGTGGGACTACGATTGTTTGGTTAGTATTTTTTAAACGAACGAGTGTTTAATTCGCATTCTAACTGCTAAATGTTGGCTTGTCTGCTTGTCAAGGGAGGCTGAAGCACTAGTTCATATGCGCGGAAAAATGGACTAAACAATGTTCTTTTTGTGAAAAGTTGTTTGATTTGGATTAAGTGTGTCAAGATTTGATTGAAAAAGAATTTAATTGGTATGTGTTTTAAGGTTTCGGTCGCACGGAAGCGAGGAAAGGATAATTTGATCGTATTGGATGTTTTAAAGGTGACAATTGCTTACACACGAGTAAGAGAACTCGCACCCAAGCAATCGACGAATTAAGGTTTATGTCTTTTAGAAGTGTCAACTGTTCACACACGAGTAAGAGAACTCGCACCCAAACAATTGAGGAGAAAGGTCAAAGACTTGGCCCCCCTCACATCACCTTTTAGGAATTTGTGTTTGAATATATGATTAAGTGTATTAAAGCGTTTGATTAAGGAAAGAGGATTTGATTTGTATGTGTTTTAGGGCTTCGCTCACGCGGGAAAGAAGAGTTTTAGTCGTGTCGGATGTTTTAGAGGTGACAATTGTCCATACACGAGTAAGAGAACTTGCACCCAAACAATTGAGGAGAAGGGTCAAAGAATTGACCACCCTCACTTCACCTTTAATAAAATGTGTTTAGATAGAAATTAAATGTTTTAATGATTTCTTAGAAAGTGGTTTGAATGTAGTCGAGTTACAAGTGTTTTAGAGGCGTCAATTGTCCACACACGAGTAAGAGAACTCGCACCCAAACAATTTTGGAGAAAGACCAAAGACTCGATCCCCCTCCTTTTCACCTTTTAAGAAATGATTTTTAAATATGGTTAAGTGTATTAATTTGATTTGAAAAATACTCGATGTTGATCGAGGTTTGAATTTGCGTGCGAAATGGTTTGAGAACTAATGGAAAGGAGGTCCTAATGTTTCAAGGTAAGGTTGGTGGCGAGGCAAAAACACTCGACTTACAAGAGAGGTAAAGGGACTTGATATGTGGATCAAGTGAAAGTTGGAGATTAATTGAATTTGATTTGGAAAATGCTTGACGTTGGGTCAAGCTTGTTTATTGTTGTAAAAAAAGGGTTGATTTTAATCTTATGGGAAAGGGGTGTAATTAATCAAGTGGGAATAATCGAGCCATGATTAAAGTGAGCCAATCACATACACGCATACAAACCAAAGTGAAATGTGCAACAATTATCGTTGTATAAAGCCCAAGAGGAGGCATTGTGAGGTCGATTGCGATAGTGAAAACGATCGACTTACAAGGTATTAAAAGGGCTAGACATTAAGTCAAGGTATTAGTTTGAAAAAGATTTTTTGGTTTGGACAAGTATAATATGAATAGCATACATATAATTAAAGCATGAAATAAAATCCACATGAATAAGGTACACACATAATAAAATGGTGTGGTAAAAATCAAGCATATTAGTTAGGTTAGTAACCTAATTCTAAAGTTAATTCTAAGGAGGGAAGTCCTAAACTAAAATTAAGTTCTAGGTTTCTTAGATTAAAGTTCCAATAATTAATTAGATTAAATAAAAATATTTAATAAAATTAATTATCAAAAATTAATTAATATTAAATAAAATAATTTAATAAAATTAATTAAATAAGAATTGGGAATTAATTAGAAAAAGTATTTTTTAGATTTTTTAATTAAAACCAAATTAATAATTAATCAAATTAAAATTAAATATTTAATAAAATTAATCATAAGTAGATTAACTAATATTAAATGAAAATTTTTAATAAAATTAACTAAATAAAAAATATTTTCAAAAGTTTTGTTTCTAAAAGGAAATAAAATAAAATGTTTTTTTTTTAGATTTTAATAATTAAAAAAAAACCAATAAAAAAACTTAAGAAAAAAAAGAACAAAAAAAGAATGGGCCAGGAATCAATAGTAAAATAGGGGGTGTGTTAGTAAGTATCCAGGCCCAAAAGAAACCAGCCCACGCAGGGGGGGTTCACCATGAACCCCAGTCAATCTGGTTCGTTGATCTAGTCCCGAGTCAACTGATGACTCCGAATCAAAGGATGGGCAACGCGGGTGCACGATAGGGGATAAGGGGATACGCGCACGGAATCATGAGGGTGGGGCATCCGGTGACACTTGTCACCGGTGGGTGAAGCCACCCAGACTCACACCAAGCGTCATTCATCAATCAAAAAGAGAGAATGAGAATCAAATTCTCAAATCTCTTCTCTCTGTTGCTCACCTCCTTCTCCCTCAACTCTCTCTAAAATTCACGTCGCCGGAACCCTAAAAGCCACCGGAAAAGGCGGTGGTTGGCGGCGGCGCCGCCCCTCTTGTCCGGCCAACCAACGAAATAATACCCTAACCCTATATAGTTTTATTTCCTGATTCCAAATACACCATTGTTTTAGGCTAAAAACACGTCAAAGACCCAAAATCAAAATCACCCAAAAACCCTAAATCTACCAATACGACTCAAAAGTAGAAATTAAAAGAGGGATACGAATCAACAAAGCGCGCTCAACTCAGATCGTGAATAAAACATGAAGAAAGAGCTCAAAAATTACCTAATCGGAGCAAGTCCGACGAAATTCTGGCGTAGCTCAAAAGGTGAGTTCTGATTTGTCCTTTTCTCCCTTTACGCTTTCTCCTTTGTTTCTTCCTTTACAATTCTTCTTCTTCCTCTCTACTTCTTCTTTTTTGCTCTTGAAAATGCTGTTAATTTGCTATCGTTGTGGGTGAGGATGAGTGGGGCCGAGCTCGAATTAGCTCAGAGTTTCAATGTGAAGCTCTGAGTAATTTTAGGTTTTTTTAGAGCTTTAGTGAATTTCTGGGTTTGGGAAAATTCTTGCAGAAGAAGATTAGGGTTTTTCAGGTGTCTCCTCCCTCCTCGTGTGAATGAACAGTGTAGGTTTTATAATGTATTTAATACGTGTGAGCAACGTCAAATTCATGTGAGAGAATGATGAGGTGTCCCTAGATGAGAATTAATCCGTTAGAAAAGTTTGTACTACCCTGATTCTGTGGGATACTGAGAAAGTGGAATTGATGAAATATTATGCTATTTTGTCCGTAGTGAGTCTAGAAGATATGATTTTCATATGATATTTCCACTGCGTGAAATTGTGACTTTTGTGGACCCCTTTACTATGCTGATGTGGTATTCTGACTATTTGAACATTGACTCTCGTTGTGAATTACAGGTGCGTTCTAATTGAAGTATTCAATTTTTCCAACTAAAACTTGAGTAAATTCTAGTTTATGGTGCAGATCATTATTTTTTACACACTTTGAGTTGGATTAATCCTTGTCATTGGCTAAGGTGATGCACTGCCTGCTCCTGGACTCCTATGAGGAGGGTATATCCAACTTCTTGACATAATCTTTTAAGAGTGAAATTGGCTATTGAAGCACTTTGAATCATATTGGTCTCTTTTTTTTGAATTGCTGCAGGTTTTAATTACAGGTTGGAGTAATGAGATGTTTGAATATGACTTGAAGGAATTGGCAAGGTTGTGAATGACTTGGACGTTTTCTTGGTAATATCACTATTTCCGAGTCCTCGTATTGTAGTCTGTCACCCATGTTTCCTTCCTTGAACTCTTTTACATTTTCTCACTTTTGGTTTCTCATGATACTTTTTTGTAGCAACCTTTTTGAACGTGTACAAGGGCCTCCCAATATGTGTACAATCTTGTTTTGATGCTAAGACATATATTTTGTGAAGTAAGCCATGCTTGTTGCTCACGTTGGATATGTTGTGATGTATTTTTATAGTTTCATGTTGCTGAACTTCATTGCTTATTGATTAACTCTTGTTTCTTCTCCTGGTCTTGTTGTTGTTGTTGTATGTATGACTTTCTGTAGGTTCTGTAGATTATGAATTGAAGTGTTTAGCAGAAAATTGGAGAGCTGGTGATGAAGGTTTTGAGGATGAATATGGACATGAAGCTCCCTCTCTTAATTCATTTGCAGCTGGGATTTTATATCAGAGATTTGGGAGGGTAGAATAGGTATCTCAGTGATTTTTTGGGTGGTGAATTGACTGTGTATTCTGTAAGTTCCTGGATTGGCTGGAATTTTAGTAAAACAACAAGGTGTTCAATGCTGATGTCATGATGTTAATGTTGCAGCATTGAGTCTTAGTACTGGGCTGTACTAAGTTGTGAAGGTTAACTATGTTTGATGTCATGGGCTTGATGTCATAACACTGCACTTAACACTGGGCTGTGTTAAGGTTGCTAGTTGCTGAAGTGGATGTCTGATGTCACATAGGTGATGTTGTAACATCAGACCTGCAGAACTGAAGCTAATGACAACATGGGCTTGTTGTTATTAGGCTCGCGTATTAGCTGGAATTGTGGAGAGTGTTGACTCGTTGGATGAGAATATCTTGGGCTAGATATTTTCTGTTACATGGGAGATTTGATTGCAGGTTTGTTGGAGAATTAAAAGGTGGAAGATTTAAAAAGATTTTGGGGATAAAATCTATTTTAAAAGATTTAGTTTTTAATTAACAAATCTGATCAAATATTGTGACAAATCCAATCCAAATTCAAGGAGCTATATAAAGCGCACAAGACCAAGGAAGAAGGTACAGAAAACAAATTGAAGATCAAGAGCTGGAGGATTAGAGTCTAGGGTTTGTTTAGAGTACTTGTAATCACACTATTCTAGGTTTGAATAGGTGTTGAATTTTCTGTCCTCTCTAGAAGCTGTGAAGCAATAGAGAGTTGTTGATTGATCGAAGCTAGGAAGCAAGATCAAGGGATCTCAAAGAGGTTGTTCTTTGAGTGTTTTAGGGGATTGAGTAGTGTTCTCATATCTAAGTGGTTTCTTAGGTAGAAAGTCACTAGTAGAGTATAAGTTTAGGAGATTGTCAACTGGTGTGTTGAGTCTGTAAATTATATCTACAAGTAGTGAATTTCATCCCTGGCTTGGTAGCCCCCAGACGTAGGTAGTTAGACCGAACTGGGTGAACAATTCCTTGTGTTTTCCTGTTGCTTATTCTGTCCATTATTGCAGAGTGTGTTATTGTGACATCGCACCTTAACATCACACGTCTGGTACCAGAATTTCAATTGGTATCAGAGCAGGCATCCTGTCTGTCTCTGGGTGAGATCTAGGGAAGTTACTTTCTGGTGAAAGATGGACAAAGAGGTTGAAGGATTATTCGTCAACAGACCCCCTATATTGGATGGCTCAAATTATGAGTATTGGAAGCCTAGAATGACTACCTTCTTGAAGTCATTAGACAGCAGAGCTTGGAAGGCTGTCGTTAAAGAGTGGGAAGCTCCAGTTGTATGTGAGAAAGATGAAGCTGGCAATAATAAAGAAGGCACCTCAAAGCCTAAGCCTGAAGAAGAATGGACCAAGGAAGAAGATGAGCTTGCCCTTGGGAATTCAAAAGCCCTAAATGCTATCTTCAATGGAGTTGACAAGAACATATTCAGGCTGATCAACTCATGTGAGACTGCTAAGGCTGCTTGGGATATTTTGAAGGCTACTCATGAAGGCACGTCTAGAGTTAAGATGTCAAGACTTCAGCTTTTAACTTCTAAGTTTGAAAGCTTGAAGATGAAGGAAGATGAGACTATTCATGACTTCCACATGAGTGTTCTTGAGCTGTCAAATGCATCCAGTGCTCTTGGTGAGAAGATGACAGAAGAAAAGCTGGTTAGAAAGATCCTCAGGTCCCTTCCTAAGAAGTATAAGATGAAGGTGACTGCCATTGAAGAATCTCAAGACATTAGCAAGATGAGAGTTGATGAGCTCATTGGGTCTCTTCAAACTTTTGAACTTGGTTTGATCGAGGAAGAACCAGAGAAGAAGCCAAAGAGCATAGCCCTGGTGTCAAATGATCAAGAAGAAAAGAGAAAGAGTTCTGAGTCCCAGGAGGATCTGCCTCAGGCCATAGTTATGTTGGGAAGGCAGTTCAACAAAGTGTTCAAGAAGATGAACTATAACTACATGCCTAATGTCAAGAACATCTCTTATGACATCAGCAAGTCAAAAGAGAAAGATGAAGAGAAGACTGCCCAAGAGAAAGGAGTTCAGTGCTTTGAATGTGAAGGGTATGGACATGTCAAGAAAGAGTGTCCCACATTCTTGAAGAAGCAGAATAAGGGCTTGACAATTTCCTGGTCTGACTCTGATAATGAAAGTGAAAGTGAGTCAGCAAAGCATGTTACAGCTTTGACAGGAATTGTTGAATCTGATGATGAAAGTGATGGAGAAGTCACCTATGATGAGCTAGCTTCAACCTACAAGGAGTTGTGTTTAAAGAGTGCTGAAGTGTGTCAAGAGAACAAGTACCATAAGCAACAGATTGATCAGCTAGAGAATGACAAAGCTGAATTAGAGAAAGAAGTCTTATGTGTCAAAGCTCATCTTGATCATATGACAAAATCTGTTAGAATGTTGAACAGTGGGATAGCCACTCTTGACAAGATACTCCAGTCAGAAAAGGCCGCTGGAGACAAAGCTGGGATAGGTTGTAAAGAAACTTCAGAAGCAAGCACTTCAGGTTCAAAGAAGGAAGTGTCACAACCTGTGCCTCAACATCAACCAAAAAGGCAGAATCAGAAAGCTGATGCTTCACGACCTAAGAAGATTGAGAAGAAGACTGGTCCTAATCAGAAGAGAAAGCAGCCACAAGGAGTTAGTCAGTATATGCCCCCACAATACCACAAGAGCATGAAGGCTGCAAGGTTCAAACAGAACATGTTCCATCAGATGTCTCAACATCAGGGTAACTGGTATGGATATAATAATGTTGTGCCTCATTACTATGGAAGAAGGAAGCCTCATCACCATAGGAGACAACCTAGAAGATAGCATCCTCAGTTCAGGAGACAATCTACCTATGGTAAAAGACAACAACCTCACCATAGAAGGCAGTCAAACTTTGGAAGAAGAAGACAGCACCAGTACTATGGATGGCAGCCACAACAGTTTCATCATCAAGGTGGTAGGAAGTTTAACAACTTCAGTGAAGAGAGAGTAAGGTGCTTCTATTGTGGGAGATTTGGTCATATGCAGTTTTCTTGCTTTAAACTGCATGGATATCCCAAATCTGTTCCTCAACCTAGACAGAAGGAGAACAGGACTAAGGTTGTTAAACAGTGGGTTCCTAAAGCTCAAGCTACATGTCTATTGGCTCACACCTCAGATAGACATTTTGCTAAGGATGAATGGTACTTTGATAGTGGTTGTTCAACGCACATGACTGGGTCCAAAGATCTTTTGGTGAATGTCAATTCTTGCTCCTCTAATGTTGTCACTTTTGGTAATGGAGAAAAAGGGGTGGTAGAAGGTGTTGGAAGAGTGAAGTGTTTTGATGGACCTGACCTTGACAATGTTCTTCTTGTCAAAGGTTTGAATGCTAATTTGATTAGCATAAGTCAGCTCTGTGATGAAGGGTACAAGGTCAGCTACACTAAGGATGAGTGTTTGGTGACTAGTGACAAGAATGAGGTAGTGATGAAGGGAGTAAGATCCAAAGATAATTGTTATCAGTGGATACCTCAAGTGGACAGCTTATCTAGTGATGTGGTAAAATCAGATGGTGACATCAAGTGTGAAAGTATGGTGAAAAGTCAATCTGGGTTAATAACTTATGGTGTTGTTAATCCTAAGTTGGATGATGTGTTAAAAGCCAAATTGAGTAGTCAGTTATGTGAGCAAGATGAAGAAGTCAACAATGCTGATGGAAGGATCAAAAGTTGTGACCTTACGAAGTGTTGGGAGCTGAATACTTGTGAGGCCAAGAAAGATGACAACATGACTAATGACTTCTATAGTTCAGAAGAAAAAGTTCACAGGTTGACAATCCTTGGGTTGGAAGATACAGATGTTGAAACATCTCAAGTCAAGAAAGGTACTTTTAGCCTTAAAATAAAGAAGAATGATGATGAACTGATTGCAAAAGTGTCTCCTGGGGTTGCTAAAAGACTGAAAGCTATTGAGTCACCGCCAAAGGTGAGGACTGATAAGCAGAAGACCTCAGAGGTTGGTCCTACAAGATCCTGGAGTAAAGTGTCAAGAAAGAAGAAGACCAGAGATAAGTCTGATGGTAATGTTCAGGACATCATTCATGTGAAGAAAGCTGTTGTTAGAACTTCTGAGAAAATTCAAAAGGCTTCGCTTGATAACATTCCTTTAAAAAGGTGGATGTTTGTCTTTCAAAAAGGGCTTAATCTGAAGAAAGAATTTGACAAAGATACTCTGGATATGGTTGAGTTTGCTAGGATATGGTTCAGAGAGGGTGTGGGAACTTATGGTATTCAGGTGTGTATGTTAACCTGAATAAGCTACTCTGACTGTGTTTTATTGGGAGCTTCTTGAAGGACTTCTTTGTGCAATGAGTCCTTTGAATGGTGATGAGAAGCTGATGTCCCAAAAGATGTTATAACATCATGTTTACTGGTGGTTATATCTGGAAGATGATTAAGATTGGACATGTGGGGTTGGATGCTCTAGCATTTTTGGTCAGAAGAGGTGGAGATTATGGTAATGTGTTTAGTAGTTTGTTCTGGAAAAGCATGACTACTGTCTTTGAAGACTTCACCAGTTTCAACAACTACTGGTGGATGTAAGGATAGAGGAATTGTTATCTCTTGAAGAGACTGGATCTCAGTAAAGCTTATAAGTAAGCTGAGAATTTATGGAGTTTGTGACATAGTGTTGAGTTTGGATTATTTTGCTGATAGTAAATCCAGTAGTGGAGCATATGTAATACCCTGGTGTCAAGAGTGTCAAGAGTATCCTTGGTGAAGGATGTCTTTGTTCTGGATCTGAAGCTTAGTGCTTACATTATATCTAAGGAGCATCTACATAGTCATACGGGAGAATGATGAAGTAGAAGGTTTGCCTTGGATGGTGAAGATGAATTGTATGATAGCCTTTGGAGGAAGGGACAGTGGTACCAAAATGCATGTACTCAGAAAATGTGCTCAAATGTTCATCTCCATCTAGAGCATTTGTTAATCATGATAGGGGGAGTACTTGTCAATGGATTTTGCAGCAAAGGTGCATTCATTGTGAAGATTGCATGCTGATCAAGCTTGTGGAGATTGGTTGCCTCTTATGAGGATATAGTGTCAGATAGCATGTTATGACATTAGGCTGTTGATTGGTGTGGCCTTGAATGGTTCTAGTCATATGAAGCAAATTGTTTGAATCTTGTGTGCACATGCTTGAATCATGGTCTTAAATAGATTGTACACTTGTCTTGGTGTGTGAGGAGTTGACTTAGAGTTCAGTGGAAGGCATTGTGTGGATGATTGTGTGAAGCCTTCATAACTGGATGGATGAAGAATATGTCTGGATTTCCAAAATGTGGATATTGCTGACAGAAGAAGTACTTGTTGAGGTTTGTCCAATTGTGGCTAAAAAGGGGGAGAAATAGTCAAGAGTCAGTCAAGATGCAAGAGGTGCTGCAATGACAAGGAGTGCTGCTAGTTGTGATGCAGAAGTGCAGTTATTGAGGGGGAGTTTAAGCTAGTGATACAGATATCTTAGCATTTGAAGAAGTGCAGCCAAGCAAACATCAAGGGGGAGAAAAGTGCTGCACATTGTGAGCTACTGAACAGCTGTGATGCTGGTTCATGTTTTTTAGGGGGAGCACCAATTGGCTGTTGTCAATAATGAAGATGGTGCTGCAGCAGATCAAGTAATGAAGACTGAAGATTGTCAAACTGCTGCTGATTAATGTTTCAAAATATTGAAGATATTCCGCTGCTGAAGTCTCTGAAGATGCAGAGATTATTTTAGCCAAAATTAGCCAAAGGGGGAGATTGTAAGTTCCTGGATTGGCTGGAATTTTGGTAAAACAACAAGGTGTTCAATGCTGATGTCATGATGTTAATGTTGCAGCATTGAGTCTTAGTACTGGGCTGTACTAAGTTGTGAAGGTTAACTATGTTTGATGTCATGGGCTTGATGTCATAACATTGCACTTAACACTGGGCTGTGTTAAGGTTGCTAGTTGCTGAAGTGGATGTCTGATGTCACATAGGTGATGTTGTAACATCAGACCTGCAGAACTGAAGCTAATGACAGCATGGGCTTGTTGTTATTAGGGTCGCGTATTAGCTGGAATTGTGGAGAGTGTTGACTCGTTGGATGAGAATATCTTGGGCTAAATATTTTCTGTTACATGGGAGATTTGATTGCAGGTTTGTTGGAGAATTAAAAGGTGGAAGATTTAAAAAGATTTTGGGGATAAAATCTGTTTTAAAAGATTCAGTTTTTAATTAACAAATCTGATCAAATATTGTGACAAATCTAATCCAAATTCAAGGAGTTATATAAAGCGCACAAGACCAAGGAAGAAGGTACAGAAAACAAATTGAAGATCAAGAGCTGGAGGATTAGAGTCTAGGGTTTGTTTAGAGTACTTGTAATCACACTATTCTAGGTTTGAATAAGTGTTGAATTTTCTGCCCTCTCTAGAAGCTGTGAAGCAATAGAGAGTTGTTGATTGATCGAAGCTAGGAAGCAAGATCAAGGGATCTCAAAGAGGTTGTTCTTTGAGTGTTTTAGGGGATTGAGTAGTGTTCTCATATCTAAGTGGTTTCTTAGGTAGAAAGTCACTAGTAGAGTATAAGTTTAGGAGATTGTCAACTGGTGTGTTGAGTCTGTAAATTATATCTACAAGTAGTGAATTTCATCCCTGGCTTGGTAGCCCCCAGACGTAGGTAGTTAGACCGAACTGGGTGAACAATTCCTTGTGTTTTCCTGTTGCTTATTCTGTCCATTATTGCAGAGTGTGTTGTTGTGACATCGCACCTTAACATCACACGTTTGGTACCAGAATTTCATATTCTTTCTGTTAAAGGAAATCTTCTGTGATTCTGTTATCCGAAGTGTTGCGAGTGGCTTGCGCATATTACGTGCATTGTCTCAATTTGCTTGCCTCAATTACGAGTGTGGAACCATCATGTAGCCTGCGACTTTTCTTTTCTCTGTATGTGCATTTTTTGTTCAATTTTCTGTTAGCACAAGTTTGTTAGAGTGAAATTGGACTAATGAAAATCGTGATCTGTTACGAGCTTGTATTCACTGCTAAGCAAACTGAAATTATTTCCCTTGTATTTTTAATTCACGGCTAAGGATGGATTAGTCCATTTAAACCTGATGGCTTCACATCAGCTGTTATAATAATCTATACTTTTGCAAAAGCAACACGGTCCTTGTATTGTGTACCTACATTCCACTTACCATAACTTTTTGGATTTTTGTAAGATAAACAAATAGTTAGAAATATAATACAATTGGTTATGAATAAAGTAAAATAATAAAAAAATGGATATAAGTAGAAATGGTTAAAAAGAAGAAATGGGTATGACTAAATTGGATATGGTTTAAAGAAAAATGATTTTTTGAACAAAATGAAAATGGGTATGGACTTTGAAAATCGTTAGGAAAAATGAAGTGGATAATTGAAATATAATGGATATTGAAAATTGGTTATGGTGAAATGAATGGATATCGGATTTTGAACCCAAACCATCAAACGATCATGTGAATGAATACTCCACCAAACTCCTTAATTCTCAATGAAAACCAAGATGCATTCTCAATACAAACCTTGACCTGACAGCCAAGCCTGAACTTATCTCCACAACAATTGGACTTAGGAAACAGGAGCAACATATTTTTTAGTTTTCTGAATGATGGTTAGTGGATGAATATTCAGATGAAAACTATCCATAGGTAGGACAAATTTGGGGTATGACAGATGCCCCTATCTAATTGGCTTAAACCGAGAGAGTGAACAGCTACGACGTTCATTCTAAGGGTAGAAGTCAATTAGATATAAGAATGCCCCAAATATTGTCTCAAAAAAGGTAAAGTGTTGTAGAGTAAGAGCTGACAGAATGAAGTAACGAGGTTCAAATTGAACAACATAACTTGAGGTTCTTTGGGTGGTCGAAGCAGTCCCTTATTCGTTAAGGTTCCTCGATGATACCAAAGTAGTATCTCTGTAGGCAGACGATTATCTGGGTCGTCAAAGCAGTCCCTTATCTGTTAAGGTTCTCCGATTATGAAGATGTGAGATTCTTTGGGTCGTCGAAGCAGTCCCTTATCCATTAAGGTTCTTCGATGATACCAAAGCAGTATCTCTGAAGGCAGACGATTCTCTGGGTCTTCGAAGCAGTCCCTTATCCATTAAGGTTCTTCGATGATACCAAAGCAGTATCTCTGAAGGCAGACGATTCTCTGGGTCGTCGAAGCAGTCCCTTATCCATTAAGGTTCTTCGATGATACCAAAGCAGTATCTCTGAAGGCAGACGATTCTCTGGGTCGTCGAAGCAGTCCCTTATCCATTAAGGTTCTTCGATGATACCAAAGCAGTATCTCTGTGGTAAATTTGCTGAGAAATAGTTAGCAAGATTCCTGTTGGAGGAGGTGCGCTGGCTTTGCAGGGGAAAACTCACAAGAAACTTTCTAGGATATCCTCTGCTTGGGGAGTACTGACAACATTTGCTGGGGATTGTCATTATCAACCGCATGGCTGAAGCATGACTTGCTGGGGAAAAGAATTCCTTGAGTACGTGCGGGGTACCAACTCTTTTCAGATGAATACTGCCGACTTTGAAGGAGGAATGGCCACGATGCTTGTGAACTCCTGGATCCTGTTATGCTGGGGATGGATATGCCATGCATACAGGAATGCAAATGAACTTGTTTTATGAGATGCATATGGGAATGCAACTGGGCAATCGGATTTTAGTAAGGCTTTATTTCTGGTTTCCAAAGAAAGATTAATGGGGATTAGATGGAGCGAGGTGAAAGACTCACTGGGAATACTGGCATATCAACTCGGGGGTTGAGAAAAGGAAATACATTATGGACTCGGGGGTCGAGAAACATTAAGATAAATTGTCGTCAACTCGGGGGTTGAAAGAAAGGTAAAGGTAATATCGACTCGGGGGTCGAGGAAATAAAGACAATATCGACTCGGGGGTCAAGAAAGTAAAGGTAATCTATCAACTCGGGGGTTAAAGGAAATAACAAAAATATCAACTCGGGGGTTGAAGGTAAAAGCAAATATCGAATCGGAGGTCGAGGGCAGAGATAAAGGCAATATCGACTCGGGGGTCGAGGAAATAAAGACAACAATGACTTGGGGGTCAGAACAAGCAATAAGATGTCAACTCGGGGGTTGAAGATGTAATAATGATATCGACTCGGGGGTCGAGAAACTAAGGCAATATCGACTCGGGGGTCGAAAAAATAAAGACAAAATATCATCAACTCAGGGGTTGAAAGAAAGGTAAATATCGACTCGGGGGCCGAGGAAAATAAGGACAACATTGACTCAGGGGTCAGGAACAAAACAATATATATCAACACGGGGGTTGAGGAAGGAAAAAGGTTATGCTATGTATGCATATGGCGTGTATATGTTGTATGTGATGCATATGCGAATGCAAGCATGTTATTGGTTTTATGAAGGTGCCAACAGGGTGGACTTTTGGTAGTTTCCACGCAAGGTGGGACTTTTGGTGGTTGCCAATCAGGGTTGGACTTTAGGAGGGTGCCAAGCAGGGTTGAACTTTTAGGAGGTGCCAAGAAAGGTTGGACTTTTAGAGGTGCCAAGCAGGGTTGGACTTTTGGTAGTTGCCAAGCAAGGTTGGACTTTATTTTGTGGTTTGTTGGAAAGATTTGATTTCCCGACACTCAAAAATGGAAGATATTATGATCAGTAAGCCAATATGATTCTCTTGTTGCCCCAAGTCTGATCATTTGCAGAAATTGCGTTCTTGGTTCATGAGAGAACCTCACTTCTAACTGATATGCCATAAATGGTTGTATGAGCGCAGCGACGTAACCAATGCATGTTGATTGTGTGAGCGTAGCGACTTATCCAATGCATTCTGATGGTGCATTTGCTCTGCCCCAAGGCTTTTAATACTTGTTGAATTCAAGGATCGCTTAGTGCGTGACATGGCCAACTTGACCAACTTGAATGTATGAAGGGAATCTGCCCCGGTCTGGAGGGTAATGAGATTATCTGCCCCAGTGTCTGGATCAGTGGTCTGCCCCAGTCTGGATTTTGAAAGACTTGCCTCAGATTGACTAAGTATTGCTTTGAAGGACTTGCCCCAGATTCACAAGGTTATGAGATAGTCTCGATTCGAGTCAGTGCCAACGAATGCTCAAGTTTCCCTCTGATTGCACTTTGTTGGAATTTTCCTAATGTCAAATACTGATTTACAATTAAAATTAATCATTCAGAAATGGTAATTTTAATGCGACATTCATGCACGTTTTGAAAAATCATTTATTGGAATGGTGTGAAAGTGTGTGACAAGTGGACCATTAGTCCAAACGCATTGTTAATTTATCTGGTGTGAAAGATATAACAATAATATGACACCAATGCAAAAGATTAGCAAATATGTAGGAGTCAGTTTACACAACCTTGCTGTAGTATGCTTTCAGAATAAACCCCGCCTCAATTAGGTCTTTTGAGGGTTGTAACGTGGTCTGGTTCACGGTTATAGAGACAAAGGATATAAGGCTCAAATTTTGATTTGTACCCACCCCTTCTTCGTGATGATCTTCAGCCCTACTTTCAGTTAAATCAACACACGCTTAGATCTTGACAGTGTAAGAATGACGATTAAGGTTCAAGGTTCGCTTGAAATGACAGTCATCTTATTTTGTTTTTGATGGACGTCAGTGACCTTTTGATTTTTGATATGGTGGTCACTGAATCTTATTTTGCTTCGCTTGAGGATTTAAGGACCTTTTTTTGTTTTTCTATTTTTGATCCCTAATTTTGCATGGACTGATTTTATTCTACGAGTCCACCGGGATTGCCCTAATTTTTGCCTAAGTCTCCTTTTTGAAGTGTTTGACTTAGCGGGCTCTCTTTTTTTTTGTAAGGCTTGTGACTGCCAAGTCAGTAGTCATTGAAGAACAACCATCATAATTTCTGGATTTTGCATGATTTCTTCGTCACCTCAAGACGTGTACAAAGAATACGGAGTCAGATTAACTGAACACTACCCTACCCCGGGTTGAGTGTAAGGGTTTGAATATCCGAAGGAAACTTCTACTTCTCGGCTCGAAGTGGTGAACTAGGGATTAACTCCTTATCTCTCCGGTGTTTAGGAATTTGAAACAATGCCTGTACATCCTTGGCAGGATTCTATCCGAAAGCATACCATCAGCAATTATGGGTATCTCGTTTTCATCATCCTCCCTCCAATATTTGCTAAACAACAATTTGGTAAAATGGACGAGAGATATAGGGATGATTTTTTTTTTTTATAAGTGAAGAAAATGTGAGCGAATGCGACGTGATTAGTTCAAAAACTGCATGATCACTTCATTAATATTACCGTTAATAAACAACAATGTCTAAAAGCAAATAGCACATAACAAAAAGAAACTACAAATGCATAGAAATGACATGATCTAAAAATTGCCAGCATTGGGGACTGGGCTTTTCTTTCTTGACCCAATGTTGGACTAGCATTCTTGTTCATCGAGACCACTATGATAGCCTTCTTCACACCTACTCTCATCAACTTCTTCCATAACATGGGCGGATGGACCTACCTGATCAAGTGAAGGATTGACGTTGATTTGAAGACCTTGAGGCGTAAATGAGATTATCTTGGACTCAATCAGATCTTGGATCTTATTTTTAAGCTGTTTGTAATCCTCAGTTGAATGCCCCATGGCGCCAGCATGGTATCCACATCGTGCATTGGCGTCAAAGCCTGGTGGGTATGGAGGAATAACAGGATCCAAGCCCTTTGGCACTATTAACCCACTACTAATCAAACGTGGCAATTTATGACTGAATGACACTGGCAAATGATCAAAATGCCTTTTTGGTCTTTGATTATAGTAGCGTCGGGGTTGTGAAGAATGTTGTTGACGATAGGGACCTCTATTGGCAGAAGTATATTGACCATGTGGAGAGAATGGAGTCGCACATGGAGGCCCATAGGATTGCTGACTTTGAATATTTGAGATGCTTGGGTATTGAAGATAAGGTACCGGAGATGGAGCTTGTAGAGTGTCCCAGATTGCATTGATCTCATCCTCCTCTTCCTCTTGAGAACTAACAATGGATTCACTCTCACTAACATGGATGTTCGAGGCATCTAGGATCTTTCCACTCTTGATATGACTCTCAATGCATTCTCCTACTAAAACCAAGTCAGAGAAGTTTGATGTCCCAATGCTCATCATTTTTTCCAGGTATGGGCTTTGTAAAGAATCTATGAACATGTCAACCAATTATCTATCTAAAAGTGGTGGTTGAACGCGAGCAGCTACCTCTCTCCATCTCTGAGCATACCCCCTGAAGAATTCATTCTCCTTTTGAGATAAGCCTCGCAACTGTATGCGGTTGGGAGCCATGTCAATATTGTATTGGTATTGTTTCACAAAGGCATTGGCTAAGTCCAACCACGACTGGATATGGTTACTCTGTAGCTGCATGTACCAAATCAACGATGCCCCACTCAGACTGTCTTGGAAACAGTGGATCATAAGTTTATCATTGAGAGCATTGGAGGTAATCTTTCTGCAAAACATCACCAAATGTTGCTTTGGACAACTATCTCCTTTGTACTTCTCAAATTTTGGCATCTTGAACTTTGGAGGTAATACAAGTCCGGGTACCAAACACATGTTCAAAGCATTCAGATCAAAAACATCACGCCCCTTTATGGTTTCAAGCTTCTCTTCCAACACACGACATCTTTCAGCAAACTCAACATCTTGAGGTCGTTCAATATTTACTACCAGGCTTGTCCCTCAGGAATTCGGTGTAGTGAATGCAAAGCTATGATATTCAACTGCATCATGAGATGAGGCATATTCATCTTGAATAGTGTGACATTCTTGTATAACCTGGTCCCCAACAGGAATCCGCACAGGCTAAAATTGGGCAAGATTATTCACTCAAGGCAGAATGACGTTCTCAGTGACTGTAGGCCTTTGAATGTTGTCCTCTTTCCTTGATAAGGCTATCATAGCTTCCACAAGTTGGTCTAGCTGGTTCTTCATCAAATCAACATATGCTCTTGACACAAACTGGTTCTGCTCTTCTGAATCCATGATTCTTCCAAAAGCGGCTTCAATTCCGATACGAGTGTCGGGAAATCAACTGCGGGTTATGGACAAAGGATGGTTGAGTTTGTTGGAAAAATGACATGCATACATGCTAATGTCATGAGTATGCAATGCTTATGCACGGTTCCAGGATCAAAACAACATCTGATTCACAGGATATCTCTGATCACAAGACCCCCCCATATGTAGGCTCTAAACGGGTAGGTGCCTAGAGTTATGGATATCTTTCAAAGACATTATAGCCATGACGAAGGAATGTCAGACGATAATATCCTTGAAAGGATCTCGTCTAGGTGAGGTCTTCGTTTCTTCCCCACGAGAAAGACTCCTTGGAGGCGCCCACTACACAACCATCGACACACGGGTTCTAAGTAGGGTTCTCAAAATCCTAGATCGAGGTCGAAAATATTACTGTCAGGAAGTAATACGTTCGAGGGATCTCATCTGATTGTGGCGTTCATATTAACCCACAAAGAGTTAACACTACCAACCACCATGGATAAAATGGGTTAAAGGTCCTTGGGATCGACGATTTAGGCTCGAAAACATTATCATCGTGATGAAGTAACGTTAAAACGATAACATTTCCAAGGGAATCTCCTCCAAGCGGGGTCTTTGCTTTGGCTCACGCGGAAGAGACCACGCAAGCCTCTACTACACAACCACCATCCTAATCCTAGGTTTCTTCTCAGACTCGGGTGTAGAGCCGTCTCACAAAGTTCCCAATGATCAGAGAATCCCAACAGTGTCACAAGAAACAATAATAGGATATAATAATAATAAGCAAGCAAATAGATAATAAATAGTCAAACAAGCAAGCAAACAAACAAGAGAAGATAAACACATAAGCGGATCTAACACTCACGAATCGAGTCAAGTTAGGCCTGACTCTCTCTAGCATAGGGCAATGCATTTCCCCAGCAGAGTCGCCATCTGTCGTACCTCAAAAAATACGATCCTCGCGATGGACGCAGAAAAAACTGTTCGAAACAGAGTCGCCACCGAACTTTATTTATCCCAAAAGAGGGAAAGGAAAATATCGATAAAACCTTTTAAAGGGATAAGAAAATGGTCATTGCAACCAAATTTGGATTCGGGAGTCGGTTACGCAAGAGGGAAGGTATTAGCACCCTCTACGTCCGTTGTACTCAACGGGAACCTCTTGATTCGATTCGTGAGAAAGTTAGCTAGGTTTGTTTGTTTATCTTTTAAGTTAAAAGAATTGATTTTTGAAAAGGAAAATGGGTGGTTTTTTATTAGGGTGCTTGGCAAGGATCAGAACCCTTGTGCCTACGTATTCCCTCGTGCAATGGGAAAGTCAGGGCATTCGTAGTTCGTGGGACTATGATTGTTTGGTTAGTATTTTTTAAACGAACGAGTGTTTAATTCGCATTCTAACTGCTAAACGTTGGCTTGTCTGCTCGTCAAGGGAGGCTGAAGCACTAGTTCATATGCGAGGAAGAATGGACTAAACAATGTTCTTTTTGTGAAAAGTTGTTTGATTTGGATTAAGTGTGTCAAGATTTGATTGAAAAAGAATTTAATTGGTATGTGTTTTAAGGTTTCGGTCGCACGGAAGCGAGGAAAGGATAATTTGATCGTATTGGATGTTTTAAAGGTGACAATTGCTTACACACGAGTAAGAGAACTCGCACCCAAGCAATCGACGAATTAAGGTTTATGTCTTTTAGAAGTGTCAACTATTCACACATGAGTAAGAGAACTCGCACCCAAACAATTGAGGAGAAAGGTCAAAGACTTGGCCCCCCTCACATCATCTTTTAGGAATTTGTGTTTGAATATATGATTAAGTGTATTAAAGCGTTTGATTAAGAAAAGAGGATTTGATTTGTATGTGTTTTAGGGCTTCGCTCACGCGGGAAAGAAGAGTTTTAGTCGTGTCGGATGTTTTAGAGGTGACAATTGTTCACACACGAGTAAGAGAACTCGCACCCAAACAATTGAGGAGAAAGGTCAAAGACTTGGCCCCCCTCACATCACCTTTTAGGAAGTTGTGTTTGAATATATGATTAAGTGTATTAAAGCGTTTGATTAAGAAAAGAGGATTTGATTTGTATGCGTTTTAGGGCTTCGCTCACACGGGAAAGAAGAGTTTTAGTCGTGTCGGATGTTTTAGAGGTGACAATTGTTCACACACGAGTAAGAGAACTCGCACCCAAACAATTGAGGAGAAGGGTCAAAGACTCGACCACCCTCACTTCACCTTTAATAAAATGTGTTTAGATAGAGATTAAATGTTTTAATGATTGCTTAGAAAGTGGTTTGAATGTAGTCGAGTTACAAGTGTTTTAGAGGCGTCAATTGTCCACACACGAGTAAGAGAACTTGCACCCAAACAATTGAGGAGAAAGACCAAAGACTAGATCCCCCTCCTTTTCACCTTTTAAGAAATGATGTTTAAATATGGTTAAGTGTATTAATTTGATTTGAAAAATACTCGATGTTGATCGAGGTTTGAATTTACGTGCGAAATGGTTTGAGAACTAATGGAAAGGAGGTCCTAATGGTTCAAGGTAAGGTTGATGGCGAGGCAAAAACACTCGACTTACAAGAGAGGTAAAGGGACTTGATATGTGGATCAAGTGAAAGTTAGAGATTAATTGAATTTGATTTGGAAAATGCTTGACATTGGATCAAGCTTGTTTATTGTTGTAAAAAAAGGGTTGATTTTAATCTTATGGGAAAGGGGTGTAATTAATCAAGTGGGAATAATCGAGTCATGATTAAAGTGAGCCAATCATATACACGCATACAAACTAAAGTGAAATGTGCAACAATTATCGTTGTATAAAGCCCAAGAGGAGGCATTGTGAGGTCGATTGCGATCGTGAAAACGATCGACTTACAAGGTATTAAAAGGGATTGACATTAAGTCAATGTATTAGTTTGAAAAAGATTTTTTGGTTTGGACAAGTATAATATGAATATCATACATATAATTAAAGCATGAAATAAAATCCACATGAATAAGGTACACACATAATAAAATGGTGGGGTAAAAATCAAGCATATTAGTTAGGTTAGTAACCTAATTCTAAGGAGGGACGTCCTAAACTAAAATTAAGTTCTAGGTTTCTTAGATTAAAGTTCCAATAATTAATTAGATTAAATCAAAATATTTAATAAAATTAGTTATAAAAAATTAATTAATATTAAATAAAATAATTTAATAAAATTAATTAAATAAGAATTGGGAATTAATTAGAAAAAGTATTTTTTAGATTTTTTTGAATTAAAACCAAATTAATAATTAATCAAATTAAAATTCAATATTTAATAAAATTAATCATAAGTAGATTAACTAATATTAAATGAAATTTTTTAATAAAATTAACTAAATAAAAAATATTTTCAAAAGTTTTGTTTCTAAAAGGAAATATAATAAAATGTTTCTTTTTTAGATTTTAATAATTAAAAAAAACCAATAAAAAACTTAAGAAAAAAAAGAACAAAAAAAGAATGGGCCAGGAATCAATAGTAAAACAGGGGGTATGTTAGTAAGTATCCAGGCCCAAAAGAAACCAGCCCACGCAGGTTCACCATGAACCCCAGTCAATCTGGTGCGTTGATCTAGTCCTGAGTCAACTGCTGACTCCAGATCAAAGGATGGGCAACGCGGGTGCACGGTAGGGGATAAGGGGATATGCGCACGGAATCATGAGGGTGGGGCATCCGGTGACACTTGTCACCGGTGGGTGAAGCCACCCAGACTCACACCAAGCGCCATTCATCAATCAAAAAGAGAGAATGAGAATCAAATTCTCAAATCTCTTCTCTCTCTTGCTCGCCTCCTTCTCTCTCAACTCTCTCTAAAATTCACGTCGCCGGAACCCTAAAAGCCACCGGAGAAGGCGGTGGTTGGCGGCGGCGGCGCCCCTCTTCTCCGGTTAACCAACGAAATAATACCCTAACCCTATATAGTTTTATTTCCTGATTCCAAATCCACCATTGTTTTAGGCTAAAAACACGTCAAAGACCCAAAATCAAAATCACCCAAAAACCCTAAATCTACCAATACGACTCAAAAATAGAAATTAAAAGAGGGATACGAATCAACAAAGCGCGCTCAACTCAGATCGTGAATAAAACATGAAGAAAGAGCTCAGAAATTACCTAATCGAAGCAAGTCCGACGAAATTCCGGTGTAGCTCAAAAGGTGAGTTCTGATTTGTCCTTTTCTCCCTTTACGCTTTCTCCTTTGTTTCTTCCTTTACACTTCTTCTTCTTCCTCTCTACTTCTTCTTTTTTGTTCTTGAAAATGCTGTTAATTTGCTATCGTTGTGGGTGAGGATGAGTGGGGCCGAGTTCGAATTAGCTTAGAATTTCAATGTGAAGCTCTGAGTAATTTTAAGATTTTTTAGAGCTTTAGTGAATTTCTGGGTTTGGGAAAATTCTTGTAGAAGAAGATTAGGGTTTTTCAGGTGTCTCCTCCCTCCTCGTGTGAATGAACAGTGTAGGTTTTATAGTGTATTTGATACGTGTGAGCAACGTCAAATTCGTGTGAGAGAATGATGAGGTGTCCCCAGATGAGGATTAACCCGTTAGAAAAGTTTGTACTACCCTGATTCTGTGGGATACTGAGAAAGTGGAATTGATGAAATATTCTGCTATTTTGTCCATAGTGAGTCTAGAAGATATGATTTTCATCTGATATTTCCACTGCGTGAAATTGTGACTTTTGTGGACCCCTTTACTATGCTGATGTGGTATTCTGACTATTTGAACATTGACTCTCGTTGTGAATTGCAGGTGCGTTCTAATTGAAGTATTCAATTTTTCCAACTAAAACTTGAGTAAATTCTGGTTTATGGTGCATATCATTATTTTTGACACACTTTGAGTTGGATTAATCCTTGTCATTGGCTAAGGTGATGCACTGCCTGCTCCTGGACTCATATGAGCAGGGTATGTCCAACTTCTTGACATAATCTTTTAAGAGTGAAATTGGTTATTGAAGCACTTTGAATCATATTGGTCTATTTTTTTTGAATTGCTGCAGGTTTTAATTACAGGCTGGAGTAATGAGAGGTTTGAATATGACTTGAAGGAATTGGCAAGGTTGTGAATGACTTGGATGTTTTCTTGGTAATATCACTATTTCTGAGTCCTCGTATTGTAGTCTGTCACCCATGTTTCCTTCCTTGAACTCTTTTACATTTTCTCACTTTTGGTTTCTCATGATACTTTTTTGTAGCAACCTTTTTGAACGTGTACAAGGGCCTCCCAATATGTGTACAATCTTGTTTTGATGCTAAGACATATATTTTGTGAAGTAAGCTATGCTTGTTGCTCACGTTGGATATGCTGTGATGTATTTTTATAGTTTCATGTTGCTGAACTTCATTGCTTTTTGATTAACTCTTGTTTCTTCTCCTGGTCTTGTTGTTGCTGCTGTATGTATGACTTTCTGCAGGTTCTGTAGATTCTGAATTGAAGTGTTTAGCAGAAAATTGGAGAGCTGGTGATGAAGGTTTTGAGGATGAATATGGACATGAAGCTCCCTCTCTCAATTCATTTGCAGCTGGGATTTTATATCTGAGATTTGGGAGGGTAGAATAGGTATCTCAGTGATTTTTTGGGTGGTGAATTGGCTGTGTATTCTTTCTGTTAAAGGAAATCTTCTATGATTCTGTTACCCGAATTGTTGCGAGTGGCTTGTGCATATTACGTGCATTGTCTCAATTTGCTTGCCTCAATTACGCAGTGTGGGACCATCATGTAGCCTGCGACTTTTCTTTTCTCTGTATGTGCATTTTTTGTTCAATTTTCTGTTAGCACAAGTTTGTTAGAGTGAAATTGGACTAATGAAAACCGTGATCTGTTACGAGCTTGTATTCACTGTTAAGCAAACTGAAATTATTTCCCCTGTATTTTTAATTCACGGCTAAGGATGGATTAGTCCATTTAAACATGATGGCTTCACATCAACTGTTATAATAATCTCTACTTTTGCAAAAGCAACACGGTCCTTGTATTGTGTACCTACATTCCACTTGCCATAACATTTTGGATTTTTGTAAGATAAACAAATAGTTAGAAATATAATACAATTGGTTATGAATAAAGTAAAATAATAAAAAAAATGGATTTAAGTGGAAATGGTTAAAAAGAAGAAATGGGTATGAATAAATTGGATATGGTTTAAAGAAAAATGATTTTTTGAACAAAATGAAAATGGGTATGGACTTTGAAAATGGTTAGGAAAAATGAAGTGGATAATTGAAATATAATGGATATTGAAAATTGGTTATGGTGAAATGAATGGATATCGGATTTTGAACCCAAACCATCAAACGATCATGTGAATGAATACTCCACCAAACTCCTTAATTCTCAATGAAAACCAAGATGGATTCTCAATACAAACCTTGACCTGACAGCCAAGCCTGAACTTATCTCCACAACAATTGGACTTAGGAAACATGAGCAACATATTTTTTAGTTTTCTGAATGATGGTTAGTGGATGAATATTCAGATGAAAACTATCCACAGGTAGGACAAATTTGGGGTATGACATGGATAGTATGGCAAACCATTACCTACAAGATTGTTTCAAACCATAGAGAGATTTTAAAAGTTTACAAACTTGATTTGGATAAGAGGGTGTAATGCCTTTGGGTAAGGATATGTAAACCTCATGATCCAAGTCACCATGAAGGAAAAAAATTGTGAACATTAAGTTGGTGAATATAAAGATTTAAGGAAAAAGGCAAAGCAATGGGTAATCTTATAGTAGTGAGTTTGGCAACTGGAGAAAAGGTGTCATAGAAGTCAATACCTTCAACTTTGGTGAAATCTTTGGCCACTAACATTGAATTATGTCTTTAAATGGTGCCATCAACATGAAAGTTTGTTTGATATACCCATTTACAGCCAATGGCCTTTTTACTTGGTGGGAGTGTGGTAAAGATCCAAGTATTGTTGTCTGTGAGAGCTTGAATTTCAGTTTTCATGGCTTTTATCCAATGAAGATATGTGAATGCTTGTTTGTAAGTGGTGGGATCACAAGATGTAGTAATAGAAGTTATAAAAGGTTAAAATGCATGAGAAGTGTTATGATAAGAAGTATATTTAGAAATTTCATAAAGAAAGGGAGAATGATATGCATCACAAACAAAGTCATCCAAGTAAGCCGGGGTGGTTTTGGGTCTTGTGTATATTCTAAGAGGTGAATAGTTAGTTTTTTTAGAGAATGAACAAGCTAACTAGTGTTGTTTATAGGTGAAACAAGTTGGCTAGTGTTATATAGATAAGGAACAGGTTGACTAGTGTTGTCTATAGGTGAAACAAGATGGGTAATGGTTTCTATATGTGAAACAAGTTGACTAGCTTTGTTTATGGGGAAGGTATATGTATCAGAGGTTGAAGAGGAATGGAGGCAGGATGTGTGTATGTGGGAAATTCAAATAAGAAGAACATGTTAGAGGTTTCAGTGTCAGAAAGTTATTCAAAAGTAGTTTTGGTTGTGGTGGGAGGAGTGTAGGGGAAGTTGTTTTCATAAAAGACGAGAAGTAAATTGCGGAAAGTAAATGACGAGAAGTAAATTGCGGAAAAAATAAAGAGCAAGAAAGTAAAGTTAGATGTTAGAAGTTAGTAGTTAATAGTTATTGATCGAATGATCACTTTATCGAATTGGGACCAATTTAGCGCTATGTTAAACAATCGTAAGTGGATTTATGTAGAAGTCACACCTATCTGAGGCCGGTCAATAACAATTTATATGCTAAAAACATGTTAAGGAAATGACACAATGTCATTCTCCTAAAACATGCCACACAATGAAAAAATAAGAAAAAAGTACAATGGTCTCATATATCATCAAGAGATTCAAAATATGATTAACCCTGACTAACCTATCAACATCTCAAAGTGTCAAGAATGATCCAATGATCATTCATCAACATGTTTGAAATATTGAAGGTTCAATCAACCTAGGAACCATTTCTCCATGATATTTTAGATCTCATCAACCACAAAATCACAAAAGAAATTAAAAGTAGACATAAAAAAAAAAAGATGAAAAGAAATACAAATAGAATCCAAGAAAAAAAAGTGAAAAAATATTTTTAAATACAAAATAAAAGAAGATCAAAAGAAAATTTCTAAAAAACTTGTATGAAACAATTAAGAAAAAATAAATGAATTAATAAAAGGAGGGAGGGTGCATCGTGTCATAGTGTTGTAGGATAGTATCCCAAAGGGTTGAGCCCAAATCAAATGAGGGTAAGTTTTTTTTATAAGAAAAAGAGGAAAAAACTAATCAACACATGATACTCCAAAATCGTGTCCCTTTTCTTCTTTCTCGATGCTGTTCTCTCTCAGATCTCTCTCTATTCGCTCATGCTTTCTCTCTTCGCGGATTTCTCTCTTCTCGATCTTGCACACTTTCTTTAAAATTTCTTTTTGGTGACAAGCGTAGATCAAACTGTGATGTTGTTGCTTGTGTTTGTAAGATGGTAGTCCGATTGTGCTATGGGGTCTTGTGGTTTGTTGTGATTTAGTGTTTTTGGGTTATGATTTTCGTGAGGTTTGTGTGCGGTAGGCTATGTTTGTTGTTGGGTGGTGAGTGTGGTTATGAAGTGTTGCAGGTTGTGTTGTTGTTTGTGATTATGTTTATGCTGCAGAGAAGATGATGATTTAAAGAAGGTTAAGTCTTGTTGATTTGTGTGAGCATTACTGGTTGTGTTGACGTGATTTGAACGTGAAGAAGAGTGATTCAGGATGAGTTGATTTTTGAGAGGTTTATGAATTTGTGTTGTTAATTTGCGTGGTATTGTTTATTCGTGTTGAGTTGTTGTGTGAGCTTGTTGCAAGCTTGTTGTGAAGGTAATGGTGATGTGCGTACAATATGAGGTGTGGTGTGCGTGAAGAATTTTTTCTATCTGTAGTGAATTCAGTTCATTTATAGCGGAAAGAAACCTGTCATGAGGATTTCTCTTTGTAGCGGCTACCTTTTTCCGTATCTCAATTCCAATTCTTGTTGTATTGTTTTTGTCTTGGATGCCATGCCTTAAGATGTTTGGGACTATGTTTGGAATGCATGAATGTGTATGGGTTGCACTTTCAATTTTTCAAATAATGACTCTAAAATGAACTTGATTTTCCTTGGCTTTAAATCACACATGATGATAATATATGAACTAAAATCAAACTACCAATTGTGCACCACTAATCCAAGTACATGAACCTTAAAATAAATGGAACCCATCTTGACAAGGATTGATTCTAAAAATCAATATTGATTACTTGCACCTCTTTTCCACAATCTTGCATTTTCCTTAAACATCAAGTAACAATGAACGAAATAAGACTGAAAAATGGATGACTTGTCATTTAAGAAATAATAATCATTTGAATCTCTTGAATTTGGCTCTGGCTTGAGTCAATCCTTGAGAAAATAGATCCATAAATAAAACAATTTTGAACCTATGGCCACTTGATTAGAATGAACTTGACTTTAAACCAATTCTTTCATAGAATCAATGTTTGATCACCTGAAGATATCCAACATAAGACACTTGGAATTTTGATACACATTTGTCTTCAAAATAGCCCATAACAAAGATGACTTGTAAATGAAGTAATCCCTATTTTGTTTGACCAAGATTATGTCAAACTTTCGCTTGAACTGAACCATGAATGAATGGACACTGAACTGGTCTCAACACACTCCTTGAAGCAAAATTCCTTCCTTGAACTCTAATGAAAATAAAGGAAGAAAAGAAAATGCAACATGTTTTTTATATTTATTTTTAAATGCAAGATGGTTGGATGACATGAATAATGGATATGATGCACAAATGATGAAAATGCTACGATAACTGTTCTTTTCCGTATCTTTCGTTTTCTCCTTCTTTATACTCTTTTCATGTTTATCAAGGCTAATGAGCACTTACTCATGCTCATCGAGTTTGCCAAATAGTGTGGTGAGGTCTAGAGTAGCTAGATTATTGGCCTCCTTGATCGCGGTGACCTTCGACTGCCATTCCCTGTTAAGACACCTCAAAATCTTATTAGTAGCAACCTCGTTTGGAATTGGTTTACCAAGTACATGCAATTTTTTGATAATGTGAGTAAATCGTTTTTGCATATCCGCAAGGGTTTCCCCTTGCTTCAAGTAAAAAAGATCTAACTCTTGCGTTAGTATGTTAATACGAGCCATTTTAACATCATCAGTGCCTTCGTTGGCTACTTGTAAAGCATCCCACATGGCTTTGGCCGTTTCACAATGAGAGACATGATAATATTCGTCAACTCCCAAAGAGGAGATCAAAATATTTCGAGCCTTCCAATCATAGTTGTACTTTTTCTCGTCCTCCTCATTCCATTGAGCTTCGGGTTTGGGAACGACAATGCCTTCGACATTGGTCATTGTAATTTCCATGGGACCATTTAAAATAACGTTCCAAATCTTCCGATCTATGGAATTTATATGGACGCGCATACAATCCTTCCAGTAGCTGTAATTCTCGCCTGTAAAAATTGGAGCTCTATTATAAGCCCTTCTAGGTTCGTTCGCCATGATCCAAGAAGTTTTACCGAAGCACCAGATAAACCGGAGCTCGTGATACCACTTGTTAGACGATGACTATGGATCTAGAAGGGGGGTTGAATAGATCCCTTGAGTTTTACACGCAAATGGTTACCAAAAATTTGGTTTAAAAATGTTTAACGGAAGCAACCACTGAATCACACGTCTACAACGAACCTTCTACTAAAAGGATCGGATATGCACGACAATATTGGGAAAGAATTATGGATGAGAAAAATTCATTTTGATTAACACAATTTAAAACGTAATCAACAAAGTATCACTTGCTTGATGTTTAATCCAATCCAACGAGATCAAATGACAAACAATAAATAGCAAATGCGTTCGATTTTGCATTGAAACAAATTATCGAACACTTGGTGTGCGTTAGCACATAAAGTGAAGATTTCAAAGTAATGTGATGTTGAGCTGCTCCTAAAACACAATCCAAAGGATTGTATCAAATTTACAAAACAATTCAACAGCTCAATATAACACTAGCTCATAAATTTCGATCAATTTAAACTTCGCAAATTCGAATGATATTAAACGTAAAGAGTTAAGGGAAAGAGAGAACAAACACGATTTGATTAGGAAGTTCCCCAATCGTCCTCGCTTTGGGTACCTCTACCCCCAATTCCACAAATGGAATTGAGATATGTATATATTACCGTTGTAATTGAGTTTATACAAGAGAAAACAATGAACATTCAAACTTTCAAACATCTTTGATTGTTGATGCAGAGTCTTCTCTTCCCTTGATTCAAGACGAATCAAGTGCCTCGAATTCGGTTGAACAAATCACCATCCCACGCTACTAAACTGAGAGAAACCACCATTCTTCCGTTACGTTCACTCGGCCGATTTCGATCTTCCGCAATTCGATCCCCAAACCTTTCTTCCACGATCCTCCGACTATAGCTACTAAACCAAATGAACACTTTGTTCTTTGGTTACCTTTGCACGGTTGAATCTTTGTAGAACGAAACGCTTTGTGCCAAAAACCCCCAAAATCTCCTTGATTCTTGGAGGACAAAACCTAGGGTTTTATTCAAGAAACACCTACCAAAATCTCAACCCAGAAATGAAGATCACACACTTCCAAATTCTGAACATTATCACTTCAAAACAATGAACAACACAAACAAAAATGATTATGTGTAATTGTTTGTTTACTCAAGGTTGAAGATGAAGATGATGAGAAAGATTGGTATCAATTTTCACGTTTCTTGTTGTTATCATGTAAAAAATGAGCCAAAATGATATATATATATATATATATATATATATATATATATACTATTCTAGAAAACATAAAGGAAATAACATAATTTTAGAGTGAATAACACAACATAAAATTGGTGCAAAACAGCGAACGATCGACCTATACAGAAGATGCAGTCGACCTGAGCAAGGCCGAGAGCGAATCTGCGCAAAAATGAAGTCTGTGCGTCGACCTAAACAGGGCTTGAGTCGAGTCATAACTCTCAGTTTTTGACATGAAAAATGCAGACTGTATGAGTCGACCGGAGGGTCGATGCGAGCATTCCTGATGCAGACACATGAAATTGTGAGTAGTTTAAGTCGACCAAAATAGGGTTGTGAGTCGACTCACACCCTTAAAACATGCAAAAACCATCTTTTTTACTTTCCTAAAGGTTTTCACCCATGCCTAATTCACCAAGGACATTGCCAACATGATCAAACAAACTTAGACCACCTAATATACATTTTATATGCTATTCTATATGTATACTAAGCATGATAGTTTTTACATCATTAAAATCAAGTATATAGAGAGAACTTCCCTCACATACTCCCCCTTTTTTATGATGGTAAAACGGTCAAACTGAGGTAGTATCCTCCCCCTTACTTTATGCATCCATTGTTGTTTGATCATCTCAATACCTGTTATTCCAATTACTTCTCCCCCTTGACAACATCAAAAAGAGAGAGAGATGAACTTACCAATAATAGAAAATCAAGAGCTGCATTTTTACACAATTGCAACGAATAACCACTAACGCACATTCATATATAATGCAAGTTAATGAACATAATGAAGGATAAATAGAGACACAATACTAACAACCAAACCAAAATTCTTAAGGAACATAAAGGTTAGAACTTTACATTGGTACGACATCGAGAATCCAGAAAGTAGCAGTACAAAATTACGAAAATAAAGCAAACATAGCGAAAAGAAACATAGTAGAGTCATAAACAAAAGACAATGTAAGAAACAAAACACTAATGGATATGATGAGAGATGCAATAAAAATCCTCAAGGCCTCCTCCCCCTAAATGAGTGGCCTCTTCCGCAAAACTGGTAAGTATGAGGAGGTGGTGGAGGTTGCACGTCCAATTGCTCAGTCATCTCCAATACGGTTTGATTCAAAATGTTGAAACTGTTTGTAAGAGCACAGTGCTAAGTAGTAGATGTCTCAGCCATAGTTTTGAATCTTCCCATCACATTAGTGGCAAAAGAATCAAAGTTGTTAGTGTGCATTTAAAGCTCGTCGTGCAAAGACTTGAACCGTTCCTCTTGAGCTGTGGCAAACGTCTGTTGTTCAAGCTGCATATTCCTTATGAGTTCAAGAATATCCTCATTGTTTTGTTGATGACGCGGAGGTGATGGAGGAGTATAATAAGAGTCTTGATATTCTAAGCCTTGAGTTGATGGCACATAGTTAGAACCAAGAGTGGTCTAGCCAGTATATTGCCATTGACCCCAGCCTTGGTTAATCTCAGTTTCCATTTGAGAAGATTGAGGCATATGAGTACCTGTAGATTGCCATTGATTCCATACTTGGTCTTCCTCAGACGCCATAGCAGACAAGTCCGACATCCAAGCACTATTATCTTCAACACCAATATCCATTTTATTTCCTTGGTCATTCTCGCTTTGTTCTTCCTCTTCATTGCTTTGTTCTTCCTCTCCTTTTTCTTCTTCCTCTTCTTCTTCGTCCTCACCTTCTTCATCCGATTCTTCCAATACAACAGTGTTTGATTTCACAACATACTTATACTTTTTTATCTTTGACATCCCAAATATGACCCATCATAGTCAATGTCTTCTGACCGAATTCTTGATTTATAGTGAGTGATTTGTAAGGAATACCTGAAACACGGATCTCAGCATGGTTGATTACCTTTTGAATGAAGGAGGCGTAGGATAACGCAGTCCCTCTACCGGAGTCACGTAGGGAATACATTCTGCTTGCAACATAATAAGGCCAACTAATCCTTATTTTATTCTTCAAAATGTACATCAACTGAACTTCGGGTTGATCCACCCTGGAGTAGCCCCCTTTCTTTGGTCTAAGAATATGAGAGACGATCCACTGCAAGATCCTTGCAACGGGAGTCAGTTTCCCTGTTGTTACTGATTTAGGAAATAAATTGCTCGCCACAACACTATCAGAATATGGTCTCTTCAACATAGAGTTTAGTGCTTTCTTAAAATCATAATCTTTAACAGGACTTGTATCAGTTGCATGCTCGGTAGGCTGAGCATTGAGCACCGGCATATTGAACAAATCTCTCCAAGTAGAGTCATTTATAGCAATAACCTTATTCCCTAGCTTGCAATTAAACATGTAACCATCAAATTTACCCATTAAACCATAATAAAAGATCCTAACCAAATCCTCATTATATTTGGTGTCACATTCCAAAAACTCGTTGAGATTCTGAAAATCCAATAAATCTATGATTTCTTCTAAATGCATTCTTTCAACGGTTCGAGGATAGTAAACAAATTGCTTGATAATAGACCGTTTGCTCAACTTGTTCTCATATAACTCAGCAAATTCATTAGATACAAGAGAGGAAAGTGTTATCGGTTGATTTGGAGAAAGTTGAGAATGACTCGCTTGAGATGAAGGCTCTCTTGTGGCTCTTTTCCGAGTAATTCTTCGAGAAGGCATTGATGGTGATGTTGGAGAAGGATGAAAAATGACGAATTTCTTCAATTTGTGTGAAACCCAAATGTTGTTGGTAAGAGTGGTGAAGTTAGGGTTTATGTAGAGATGATTTAGGGAAGAGGAGGAGATGAGAGAATGACTTGATACAATGCATATGTTATGTTAATGCCACATAGAAAATCAGAAAAAGCATAAAAGAGAATCTAAATGGGTTAAAAATGCACGAAGACCAAGGGATTTTTCGCAGTTTGTCAACGAGAGGTCGACCGCTAGGTCTGTGTGCGTCGACGCACATTGTAACATTTTCTATAATTTTGAAAAATGAAGCTATGAGTCGACCATAGAGTCGACCTGAGCATTCCCGACTTTATTCGTGAACAATGTATTGAGAGAGAGTCGACCAGAAGCATGGTTGAGTCGACTCAAACAATAGAAAATTGCAAAAATCAAATGATTGTGTCATTTAAGCAATGATATTGAATAAATAAGAAGCCAACATAAACAACAAACATTTTAAATGGATAAAGTGAGCTTAATGTGTGCAATAAACAACAATTTTATCACTCAACATGGTACATTTACTTAAAAGAAATTTACAAAGCAGAACGATATTACCTTGACCATGAAAGATGATGAGAGCTCTCACATATTTCTCAATAACTCTTGGCATAGTTAGTCAAAAACCATACACAAGCATATATAGATGTGAAGAGCTACTATTCTAAGGAATTGTCAAACACGGTCCGAAATATCGAGAACACCTAGTTCCCCACGGATGTGAAAGAAAGGCTTAGTAGCTAGTGGTTTTGTAAAAATGTCAGCAAGTTGATTCTTAGTATCAACATGCTCAAAGACCACATCACCTTTCTCCACATGATCCCTAAGGAAATGATGACGTATTTCGATATGTTTGGTGCGTGAATGTAACACGGGGTTCTTAGTTAGGTTTATTGCACTAGTGTTATCACACAAAATGGGAATACGCTCAAGTTTTAAATTGAAATCAAGCAATTGTTGTTTAAGCCATAAAACTTGAGCACAACAACTGCCTGCGGCAACGTATTCTGCCTCGACTGTTGACAAAGCAACCGAAACCTATTTCTTGCTATGCCAACTCACCAAGGAATTTGCGAAAAGGTGACACGTGCCACTAGTACTTTTCCTATCCAACTTGCACCCGACAAAGTCGAAATCGGAATAACTAACTAAGGAACAAACACTACCTTTGGAGTACCACATCCCATACTTTGGAGTACCGGAGAGGTATCGAAGTATGCGCTTAACTGCTTTTAAGTGGGATTCCTTGGGACGTGCTTGATACCTCGCACACATGTATACACTGAACATAATGTCGGGTCATGATGCGGTAAGATAAAGAAGAGATCTAATCATACCTCGATACTTCTTTACCTCTACATCCTTACCATTTTCGTTACGATCAAGATTGGCACAAGTAGGCATAGGAGTATCTATTTCCTTGCAGTTTAGCATGTCGAAACATTTGAGAAGCTCAAGACAATATTTTGTTTGACTCAAAAATGTGCCCTCTTTGAGTTGTTTGATTTGCAATCCGAGGAAATAGTTGAGCTCCCCCATCATGCTCATTTCAAACTCCCCCTGCATCAAACTAGAAAACTCCTTGACCAAGGTCATGTTAGTAGACCAAAAGATAATATTGTCAACATAAATTTGTACCAAGATTAAATTTTTTCCTTGACGTTTAATAAAGAGGGTTGTGTCAACCTTCCCTCTTGAATACCCTTGATCAAGTAAAAATTTGCTTAAACGCTCATACCAAGCCTTAGGGGCTTGTTTAAGTCCGTACAAAGCACGTTTAAGTTTGTAGACATGATCCGGATATTCATGGGATTCAAAACCCAGAGGTTGGGCAACATAAACCTCTTCATTTATATATCCATTAAGGAAAGCACTTTTAACATCCATTTGGAATAATTTGAAGTTCTTAGTGCAAGCATAAGCAAGTAAAAGGCGTATAGCCTCGAGTCGGGCAACCAGCACATAAGTTTCCTCATAGTTGATTCCTTCCTCTTGGTTATAGCCTTGCACTACAAGCCGCGCTTTGTTTCGTGTTATAACTCCATTTTCATCAAGTTTATTTCAAAATACCCATCGGGTGCCGATTACTCGATGATCTCGCGGAGGGGGGACAAGGTCCCAAACCTCATTTTTCCTGAATTGATTTAGTTCATCTTGCATTGATAAGAACCAATGCTCATCGAGTAATTCCTCCTTTGCGTTTTTAGGTTCAACTTGTGACACAAAAGCGGAGTAATGACAAAAGTTACTAAGTTTAGAGCGAGTGGTTACTCCCTTAGAGATGTCACCGATGATATTGTCGATTGGATGGTCTTTGGAAGACTTCTATACTGGAGGAAGGTCATCTTTATTAGTTGGATAATCCTCCTCACTCTTCATTGGTTGGTGATCCTTTTCCTCCTCAATACGCACTGCTTCAGGCTGATCAATTCCCTTATCAGTGTCCTTGAGTATGTCTTCAGAAGATGCACCTGTACCATGAAAAAAACTACCTTCTCCGACATTTCTCGGATAAGACTCATCAAAAGTAACGTGTACCGACTCTTCAACAATTCCTAACCTTTTATTATATATTCTATAAGCTTTACTTGACTGAGAGTATCCAAGAAAAATACCCTCGTCGGCCTTGGCATCAAACTTACCAAGTGTCTCTTTTCCATTGTTCAACATAAAACACTTGCAACCAAAGACATGAAGGTGAGAGATATTTTGTAACGCCGCAGTTTTAGTATTTTTATTTAACGGGTTAAATATACAATACCCCCTGCAATGTTAGCGATTTCTCATTTTAACCCCTGGAAAAGTTTTTTTTTTAAAAACCCCCTCATCTTATTTAGATTCCCTCAGATACCCCCCAAGAGTCCAAGTGGCATGTTAGATTCCTTTTTGACCATTTGAATCTGTCCAAGATGGCATTTTGGATTAGATTTTAATGGCTGACTGGGTATACATTTATGCATTTACAAATACCCCCTTGAAATTGTTAGGGTTTGGCTCCCATTATTCCATCTTCTTCGTTCGCCGTCGTCGTGTACATGGGTGGTAGCAGGCCATCATCGTCTGGGGGAAATTTTCCAAAGAGTTTGCCAAGATGTGGTTGCAATGATACGATGAAGATGTTTGTATCAAACACAGTTGAAAATCCTAGCAGAAAATTCTGGAAATGTCGAAATTCTTGGGTTAGTTGATATTCATCTTGTTAAATCCATGTGTTCATTCGATTTGTTAATCACTGTGCATGTCTTAATCATCGGTTTGATTTAATTTGCAGAATGGTTGCGGTTTGTTTGTGTGGGACGATTTTGTTAACGATTTTGCAAGATGCTGTGATTGTGAAGGCACAAAGGGTTATTTGAGAGAATTTGCAAAGGAGGTTGCTCAGGAAATTGAAGGCAGAGTTTTGAAGAAGTATGGTGCAGATGGAAGCATTATCAAGACAGAAAAATTGAAAAGAAAGATTCTAATGGAGAAGAGGAAAAATGTATGGATGTCGATTGTACTTGGTCTGTCATGGTTGATCTTTGCAGTATTGTTTATGTCCATGTAACAAAGTCTGTTTTGATTTAGTTGTTTAGGTTGGTTGGAATTAATACATAGCACTTGGTTTGTCATAGTACTTATTTAGGATGGTCTGTCATAGAAGTTGTTTAAGTTGGTATGTTAGAGGAATTTCTGTCATGGTTGTAATAAACTCAGTTTAGATTTAGGTGTTTAATGTTACAGTTTGATGTAAGTTGAGTTGTGGTTATAAATGAAAGATTTTGTTATGTAGCAAAGTAAATTGAGTTGTTCTTATCAATGAAAACATTTGTTATGTTTCACTGTTAATGTTTGATTTAAGTTGAATTGTTTGTTATCAATGTAAGTTGTATGTTACAGAAATTACTTCCATTGTAAAACAAAAACAGTTACACAAAATTCTGCAATTCTTGTTGCACAGTTGGGAATTCTTCAAAAGTAATATGTCTGATACATAAAGAAAGCACACTTGGTGCATGTGTCTGGTACTTCATTGTTACATAGTACAAAATAACACCAAATTCTACAAAATGACACATAGTACTTAGGACTTTGGCAAAGTAAACAAAATGACAACAAACAAAATGACAACAAACAAAATGACACATAGTACTCAGTCTCTCTTTTTCTTGGAATTCCATGTCTTCATAGACCTAGTCTGCAATCCAAGGGAAGACTCTTTTGAACTTGCTTTGGCCTCACTGTCTGGTAGTGTGATTGGTTGTTCACTAGATCCTTCTCCCACAATTGGTTTTTTGAACCAAGACAGTTTGATCCTTTCACTTTGCCTTCTCTTTGTAATGACTGGTTTCTTTCCTTTATTGGTTTTAAATGAATCAACAACACATGATCCAGTTTGACTCATAACAGTTGGTGGTTGGTTCAGGTTCATAGAATTAGTTTGGGCAGCATCAGAAACTGCAGCACTAGGGGTAGCAGTTTGAGTCATATCAGTAGCAGATCCTTGTACATTATCAGCTGCACTTCCTTGCCCACTATCATTGGCATCTGCATTAGCAGCTTGTGCATTGGCTCCTTGTGCATTAGTAGCAGCAGGTTGCTCCTTTTTAACTTTCCTCTACATATAAAGGATAAGACACAAGTCAATGAGCTATTATAGAATTATAAATCAAACAAAATGCCAAAGTAATACAGCATAAGTACCTTTCTCTTAAGTGCATTGGGATCCTGTGAGGAGGCCTTACAAGTCAATGCATTGTGACCAAACTTGTCACATTTGGTGCACTTATATGCCACACCTGTTCTTCTCTTTCTTGCACCCTCCTCTCCAACTTCTCTTATCCTTACCTTCCTAGGTCTACCTGGGCCAATTTTATAGGATGGTGGGAGGGGTTCCTCCATTTCAACTTCTGGCCACATATCCTGGCCATTGATTGGACTAACAGAAAAACCATAGCATAGGGCAAACCTTTGTCTTGTATAACATTCATCCACAAATTCTTCAGGGTTTTGCCTCCTATAGCTCAATGCTTCTACAACATGCCTACATGGTATTCCCACTAATTCCCAAAAGTTACAACTACATGATTTTTTGGCAATATCAACAATAAACTCTTGATTATTAAAACTGTGTGTGACTTGAAATTGTTCATCAACTGACCATGTTGGCAACCAATGTCCACTATTGAAAACTTCATTGTCCAATCTCTTTCTAGGTATAGACATCACTCTATGTGGCCACTTATCAAGTTTAGTAGTAGATGTGGCTAACCTATTCATGAGGTATTTTCTTATCCACTCACACATAGTCAGTATTGGTTTGTCCCTAGCAACTAGGATAGTAGCATTAAAAGACTCTGAGATATTATTCATCAAAACATCACATTTAGGGTAAAAAGTGAAGGCATGCTTACACCAGCTTTTGGTTGGGACTGCCATCAACCATTCCCAAGCATTTTGATCTACTTTCTTCAACTCATTCATTTTTAAGACCCAGGCCTGATAATATGCTGCCTTAGCAGCTCCCATCATCAAGTCTCTGATCAATGATCCACCACCAAACCTTTTCTTGAAATTGGCATAAAGATGCCTAAGACACACCCTGTGCTCAATCCTATCAAGCATTTCTTCAAATACAACCACAAGTCCCTGAAACACAACACCAAGTGTACACATTAATTACATAAACAACATTAAATACATAATAACAAGGAAGTAAATAAAGCCACATGTACCTTTTGTTGATCAAATATAAACACATATCTTCTATCCTGGCCAATATCCTCAATCAGTAGTTGAAGGAACCATCTCCAACTCTCCTTTGTCTCATTTTCAACCACACCAAATGCCAAAGGAAAGTATTGATCATTTGCATCCCTACCCACAGCAATTAGTAATTGGCCACCATATTTGGTCTTCAAGTGACATCCATCTACCCCCACAAATGGTCTGCATCCATTTATAAAGCCTTTCTTACAACCATCAAAACAAAAATAGAAGGATCCAAACCTTGGTTGTATGGATGGATGAGGTCTTTCAACATTAATCTTGACTGTGTTGCCTGGATTCACCCTTCTTAACTCAGCTGCATACCTCCAAATAAATGCATACTGATTATCAGCATCACCTTCTATTATCCTCTTTGCAATCAACTTAGCCCTCCATGCTCTTGCAACACTAATACCCACAGAAAAGCTTTGCCTTATATCTTGCATGATGTCTCTTATCCTAACTGTGTCACTTGTTTGCATCCTCTTTACCACATGCTTAGCCACCCACTTTGAAGTTGCAGATTTGTTGTTCAAAACCCTAGCACATGTGTGGGTGTCTTTGAGTGTTTTTATAGCAAAAGTGTGTTGGTGGGCCACCTTAGAGCATAAGACTAAAAACCCACATTTAGCCTTACACTCAACCCTTACCCTATAGCTCTCATTTTTCACAAAACTTATTTCCCTACCATTGAGCACTGACCACTCACGAATTGCATCCCTAAAGTCAGCAAGTGTATTAAATTCCATGCCCCACTTGAACTTATAATCCTTGTTGAGGTGCTCTTTCCTAAATGTTTCATACTTGGGCCTTTCATCATCACCTGAGTCATCTGGATCATCACTCTTCAGTTCATCACTATAGTAATCATCTTGGTCCATTTGCTTTTTGGGCCTAACACTAGGCCCACCCATACTTGTCACAAGATTGCTTTTATCTACTGTTATGGGCACGGGCTCATCAATTCCTTCAAAACCATCAGCTAGACCAGTTGCTATCTCATCTTCACTGTCTTCTAACCTTTCAACATCCTCATCTTCTATATCATCACTCATATTCTCATTAATACACCTAGGTTCAATACCCTCACAGTCCAGTGTTTCTGCAGAATGTTCCACAAATATATCCCCAACAACTTCCATTGCACTGAAGTATGTAGCAAAGTCGTATGCGTCATCATCTCTTCTAATTCTAATAAATCCCTCTTGAATGTCTAACACTTTTGTCCATAACCTAAATGAACCTTCCTTATACCCCCACTCACTCAACAACTTGAAAATGTTATCCATTATCCAGTTCGCAACTAGCAAACCATTTACGGTCGAATCAACCCCCCCTCTATAAATAGTTTCATCCGGCTTACTCCTAACAAATTCCCCCCCATGGTGAAAAGTAACATCAAAGGGTTTGAACTCCTGTCAAGATTTCAAAATCATTCACAAACAAAAACCACATATCAAAAACCCTAATATTTCCATCAAGATTTCAAAATCATTCAGAAGCAAAAAACACACTAACAGAATGAATTCGTGGAAGTTTATCGTCAAGAAGTTTACCAAAATACATACCTCACTCATTGCGACCCTCGATTACGGAAATGAATTCGTGAACAATTTTGTTGGTCTTCGTGTATGTGAGTTCTTCGCAGATGTTCCTCCGTCGCATCAGAATGTCGTTCGCAACTGTTCATCCGTCGCAGTAAAACCCTAACAATTACAAGGGGGTGAAACGCAACAATATATACCCAGTCAACCAGTAAAATTTAATTCAAAATGCCAACAAGGACTAATTCAAATGGTCAAAAAGGAATCTAACATGCCACTTGGACTCTGGGGGGGTATCTGAGGGAATCTACCTAAGATGAGGGGGTGTTTAAAATTTTTTTTTTTACAGGGGCTAAAGTGAGAATTCGCTAATATTGCAGGGGGGTATTGTATATTTAACCCTTATTTAATTGAGTCGTTTTGATTATTTTATTATTATATTATTTTATTTCTGACTTTTATTTGAAAATATGTTATTTTTCATCGAGATTATATTTTATCGCGTTTTGGGAGCGTTTGCGAGATATTTGAGTGTAGGGGTATTTTGGTCTTTTGTTTGGGTAGATATTATATTTTTCATAGAAATAGAAATAGAAAGAGAGAAAATAGAGAGGAAAGAAAAAGAAGAGAAGAAAAAGAGGAAGAAAGAAAGGAGAAAGAAAAGGAGATAGAGAGAAAACTTGGAAAATCTAAGAATCGATCAACCGACTTTTCTACACGCTATTTAATCGGGTAAGGGTGCGAAACTCGATTATACTATGCTTGTGTATGATTATGTATGCGTGTATTGGATTGTTTGTTGTGTTTTCATAGTTTTCGATTCTAGGTCGATAGAGAGAAATCGATGTTTTCGCGGTTGAAAATCGATGTAAATGCGGTAGAATACTTGTTACCATGATTAGACTAGGTTCTGATTGTTATATGTTGGTTTGGAAATGTTTTGGTTGAGAAAATATCATTTTGGGGTGTGTAACAGCGCTGCTGGGATTTCTGGTTTTCGCAGGTTCGCACTGCGAATCCCCTAGCGAAGGGGAAAGCGAGCATTCGCTGGCACTCACACTGCAAATGTGAGGGCGAGCATTCGCCAGATGTTCGCACTGCAAACTTTGTGTTATTTTGTGTTGTTTTCTTTCTGCCACTGTTCGCTGGAGGACTCGCACTGCGAATGGGGAGGCGAGCATTCGCTGGATGGTTCGCACTGTGAACGTTGGGGAATTTTTAGGCTATTTTTGCTTCTGACTTGGTTCGCTGGGACATTCACACTGCGAATGAAGAAGCGAAGGACTCGCTAGGAGCTTCGCACTACGAATGTGACAGTTTGTCCCTATTTGTTTTCTTTATAACTTTTGATCCGCGAGTTGGTTTGAGGCGAGGTTTGATGCGTTGGAAAGCTTTTGGCGTGTTCTTTCTTATATTAATGGTTTCAAGATTGTTAGCCGATTTAATTATGTTGGGAATTTGGAATGTGTTGTTTGTTGACTTTTACCGTTTTAATGATGTGCATTTGACGTGTTATTATGCAACATGCTTGTGATATGAATTGTATGACTTGTGTGCTGTTGTGAAATGAATATGCACGTGATATATGTTATGATGATGAATTGTGGCCTAAGGGCAAGAAAATGAAATGTGTGGTATTTGTTGATATATGCATGATTATGGAATGTGTATATGTGTGCATTTGAATGTCATGAGTCATTGTATGTTGAGCATCATGATGTGCATTCTTGTGATGTCGTGTGCCCTAGTGGGTGTGAGCGACGAAACGGTTCCAGAGGGAATCCGCTATAACATTGTGAGCCTTAAAAAAATAAGAGGACTGAAAGCGATGATTATAGACAATCGTGAGCCTTATACAAAGAGGACTGAAAGCGATCGGATCGTGAGCCTTATACAAAGAGGACCGAAAGCGATCCATAAACGTCGTGAGCCTTATACAAAGAGGACTGAAAGCGACGGGGAACATCGTATGCTCGATGGGGAGTTACATTAAGTAACGAGCGATGGTTCCAATAGTTCCTGAGTGAACTGGTGTGGAGAATTGATGGAAGTCGGTACCGCATGTGCATATGCATAGAGTCGTTGTGTCAGTCTCTTGCATTTGCATAAATCATGAATGGTTTGATTATGTGTGGAATTGTAAATGAAAGTGGTGAGTTGATATATGAATATACGTGTGGGTGATAATTGAATTGTGTACGATTGATATGCTTTTGTGACCGGTATGTGAGAAAATTCATTTTGTTGGTTCGTACCTGATTTATAGCATATAGTGTGGTGAGAATATTATGTTTGTACAATCGTGTGTTATTATATAATTATATACAATTATATTATGATTGTGTTTCTCACCCTTCTGCTGTTTTTAATGCTCTATGAGGCATTGCAGATTAGATGCTGGAGGTCTTTTTGTGAAGCTTAGGTCTTCATTCTTTTGTCGGTCGGCTCTGATATGTAGCACTGGGTAGTCTGGGTGATCGAGTGTGATTAAATTGTATTATGTATACATGTATCTTTTGGATTGTGAATGTATGATGTTGTATATGGCAGACAAACTTCTTATGATATATATATATATATATATATATATACATGATATTCAGTTACGGATTTTCCGCTTTTATTCTGTAATTGAATTGTGGGTTGTAGGAACTTAGTTCCTTTGTTATGTGCTACCTGAATGTTGCATATTATATGAGCAGGTTGTTGTATGTTTGTTTCAAATTGATGTGACCCCTCGGTCTATGCCGTAAATTTTAATTATACTCTGATTAAATGTTATCGCTTTAATAGCTTGGGGGTATAGATTAGGGGTGTTACATATTTGGCTTACGCCCTTTTAGAAGCTCATACGGTGTCTTGTTTAGAATAGGCCGGATGAGCACCCTATTCAAAATGTAACAAGCCGTACCTATGGCGTCGGCCCAAAAGTATTTTGGAAGTCCACTCTCATTAATCATAGTCCTTCCTAATTCTTCCAAAATTCTATTTTTACGTTCCACAACCCCGTTTTGTTGAGGGGTACGTGGTGCATAAAAATTATGATAAATTCCATGGGATTCACAAAATGCTTCAAATAAATGGTTTTCAAACTCACCCCCATTATCACTTCTAATTGACACAATGTTCGTGTTTAACTTGTTTTGGGATAACTTAGCAAATCTCTCAAAGGCCAAAAAGGTATCACTCTTATTTGCTAAGAAAATGGTCCAGCAAAACCTAGAAAAGTCATCGACTATTACAAAACCATAATAGTTACCACCTAGGCTTTTAACCCTAGATGGTCCAAAGAGGTCCATATGGAGGAGCTCAAGGGGTCTCATAGTTGAAACGATGTTTTTAGATTTAAATGAGATCCTTGTTTGCTTCCCCATTTGGCAAGCATCACAAAGGTGATCCTTTGTGAATTTGATTTTGGGCAAACCGATGACTAGGTCTTTAGAGACTATTTTGTTAAGCAAATCAAAGTTGATGTGAGCCAACCGTCTATGCCACAACCATGAATCTTCATTCAACGATACTTCATTTAAGTCTAGCATATAGACGTTGTTCACCCTCAAGCCCTTAAACACATCCTTTTTGTCACTATCTTCAACTATGCAACAATCTTTTGAAAAAGATACTTTGTAATTCTTGTCACATAGTTGACTAATACTTAAAAGGTTGTGTCTAAGGCCTTCCACAAGCAGCACATCAGAGTTAGTAGTAGATGAGGGGTTACCTACACTACCTTTGCCGAGAATCTGTCCCTTATTGTTATCTTCGTAGGTGACAAACCCCTTTTTCTTTGCCACAAAGTAGATGAAAAGAGATATGTCTCCTGTCATATGTCTTGAGCAACCACTATCCAGAACCCATCTTCTTTCGGTGGTCTCAAGACTTTGTACCTACAAAACAATCAAGGGAGAGTAGGTACCCAATTCTCATTGGGTCCTTTGCGGTAAGTGAAACCAAGATCGCACTTGGGCAACCATTGATAAATTCCTTTTGGAACAAAAATCTTCTAAAACGACATTTAGCAATAGTATGACCAGGCTTGCAACAGTATAGGCAATCACGGTTCATTTGGAACTTACCTTTGCTATCACTATCTCGAACCACATACGTATACTTTTGATACAGATTATTCATACTTTCTCGATAATGTGATCGATCAATAGTAAACGTAATTTTAGGCATAAGAGCCTTGTCTAATTTGGCCTTAAGGGTTCTCACCTCTTTTTGCCAAATATGACAAGTATCACAGCCCCCAAACTTGAACCATGGAGACTCATTCTCATCAATCTTAGCTCTTGATGCATCCACCATGGAGTTTTTAAGAGCTTCCAATTTCCTTTCGGAATCGGAAACCTTTTTCTCCAAGTATTTAAAAATCTTTTTGTTCGATGCTAAGCGTTGAAAAACTTCCTTAGCCTCATGGTGCAACATATCAAAAGCCTTTTGCAATTCTAATGAGACATAGTATTAGAATGATCATATTTAGAGTGTTTTACCTCTTTCTTCTTGTTGTGACGTGCCATAAGACATAGATTAACGGATTCACTTCCGTCACTTGAGCTGTCATCTTTTTCCGATTCACTATCGCTTTCCCACGCGATGTATGCTCGTCTAGACTTGTTTGACTTTTTGTGTTGACGATTCTTATCCTTATCCTTATCCTTGTCTTTCTTGAGTGATGGACAATCCGGCTTGTAGTGCCCGGATTTTCCACAGTTGTAACACGTCCCCTTAACCTTGCCATTCTTGTTGCCTTCCTTTTTAGTTTGCCTTCTAAATTTGACTAGATTTTTATCCGAGTGTTGAATATCATTCTTCCAAACATATCTATTGTATCTCTTCACAAATAGACTCATGTCATCATCGGAGTCATCATCTTCGTCATCGTTGGTTTCATCATCACTTTGCTCTTTAGATGTGGACTTTAAACAAGAAGTCTTAAGAGCAATCGACTTCTTTTCCGTATCTTTTGTTTTCTCCTTCTTTATACTCCTTTCATGTTTATCAAGGCTAATGAGCACTTGCTCATGCTCATCGAGTTTGCCAAATAGTGTGGTGAGGTCTAGAGTAGCTAGATTATTGGCCTCCTTGATCGCGGTGACCTTCGGCTGCCATTCCCTGTTAAGACACCTCAAAATCTTATTAGTAGCAACCTCGTTTGGAATTGGTTTACCAAGTACATGCAATTTGTTAATAATGTGAGTAAATCGTTTTTGCATATCCGCAATGGTTTCCCCTTGCTTCATGTAAAAAAGATCGAACTCTAGCGTTAGTGTGTTAATACGAGCCATTTTAACATCATCAGTGCCTTCGTGGGCTACTTGTAAAGCATCCCACATGGCTTTGGTCGTTTCACAATGAGAGACACGATAATATTCGTCAACTCCCAAAGAGGAGATCAAAATATTTCGAGCCTTCCAATCATAGTTGTACTTTTTCTCGTCCTCCTCATTCCATTGAGCTTCGGGTTTGGGAACGACAATGCCTTCGACATTGGTCATTGAAATTTCCATGGGACCATTTAAAATAACATTCCAAACCTTCCGATCTATGGAATTTATATGTACGCGCATACAATCCTTCCAGTAGCTGTAATTATCGCCTGTAAAAACTGGAGCTCTATTATAAGTCCCTTTAGGTTCATTCGCCATGATCCAAGAAGTTTTACCGAAGCACCAGATAAACCGGAGCTCGTGATACCACTTGTTAGACGATGGCTATGGATCTAGAAGGGGGGTTGAATAGATCCCTTGAGTTTTACACGCAAATGGTTACCAAAAATTTGGTTTAAAAATGTTTAACGGAAGCAACCACTGAATCACACATCTACAACGAACCTTATACTAAAAGGATTGGATATGCACGACAATATTGGGAATGAATTATGGATGAGAAAAATTCAGTTTGATTAACACAATTTAAAACGCAATCAACAAGGTATCACTTGCTTGATGTTTAATCCAATCCAACGAGATCAAATGACAAAAAATAAATTGCAAATACGTTCGATTTTGCGTTGAAACAAATTATCGAACACTTGGTGTGCGTTAGCACACAAAGTGAAGATTTCAAAGTAATGTGATGTTGAGCTGCTCCTAAAACACAATCCAAAGGATTGTATCAAATTTACAAAACAATTCAACAGCTCAATATAACACTAGCTCAGAAATTTCGATCAATTTAAACTTCGCAAATTCGAATGATATTAAACGTAAAGAGTTAAGGGAAAGAGAGAATAAACACGATTTAATTAGGCAGTTCCCCAATCGTCCTCGCTTTGGGTACCTCTGCCCCCAATTCCACAAATGGAATTGAGATATGTATATATTACCGTTGCAATTGAGTTTAAACAAGTGAAAACAATGAACATTCAACCTTTCAAACGTCTTTGATTGTTGATGCAGAGTCTTCTCTTCCCTTGATTCAAGAAGAATCCAGTGCCTCAAATTCGGTTGAACAAATCACTATCCCACGCTACTAAACTGAGAGAAACAACCATTCTTCAGTTACCTTCACTGGATCGATTTCGATCTTCCGCAATTCGATCCCCAAACCTTTGTTCCACGATCCTCCGACTATAGCTACTAAACCGAACGAACACTTTGTTCTTCGGTTACCTTCGCACGACTGAATCTTTGTAGAACGAAACAGTTTGTGCCAAAAACCCCAAAAATCTCCTTGATTCTTGGAGGACAAAACCTAGGGTTTTATTCAAGAAACACCTACTAAAATCTCAAACCAGAAATAAAGATCACACACTTCCAAATTCTGAACGTTATCACTTTAAAACAATGAACAACACAAACAAAAATGATTATGTGTAATTATTTGTTTACTCAAGGTTGAAGATGAAGATGATGAGAAAGATTGATATCAATTTTCACGTTTCTTGTTGTTATCATGTAAAAAATGAGCCAAAATGATATATATATATATATATATATATATATAATATTCTAGAAAACATAAAGGAAATAACAGAATTTTAGAGTGAATAACACATCATAAAATTGGTGCAAAACAGTGAACGGTCGACCTATACAAAAGATGCCGTCGACCTGAGCAAGGCCGAGAGCGAATCTGCACAAAAATGCAGTCTGTGCGTCGACCTAAACAGGGCTTGAGTCAGCTCATAACTCTCAGTTTTTGATAATGAAAAATGCAGACTGTATGAGTCGACTGGAGGGTCGACGCGAGCATTCCCCATGCAGACACATGAAATTGTGAGTAGTTTAGGTCGACTAGAACAGGGCTGTGAGTCGACTCACACCCTTAAAACATGTAAAAACCATCCTTTTGACTTTCCTAAAGGTTTTCACCCATGCCTAATTCACCAAGGACATTGCCAACATGATCAAACAAACTTAGACCACCTAATATACATTTTATATGCTATTTTATATGTATACCAAGCATGATAGTTTTGACATAATTAAAATCAAGTATATAGAGAGAACTTCCCTCACATAGGATGATCGTGATCAATATGGGTGTCGTAGTGGTGAATTAAAGCAAGTGCTGGAGGGTGTAACCAGTTACCAACAGATGTTAACCGGTTACATGCAGGCTTCAACCGATTACCAGAAAGATGTAACCGGTTACAACTTCAAAATTTCCAGTTCTCAAGAAAGGGGAAATGTAGAATAGTCTGTCGTCGAAGCCAGAAATGAGGAAATGTTAGAAGGTCAACAAGGCAAAGGGGTTTATCTTAAAGGCTCCAAGATTATGAGCCAGAAAATCATTTTGCACTTATGGCCGAATCCGAACCCGTTAATACGGAAGAGGCTTTAAGTGATCCAAAGTGGATTTATGCTATGAAGGAGGAGCTGGAATCCATTGAGAAGAATAATACTTGGGAATTTGTTGATCTACTAAAAGAAAATAAGTTAATTGGTGTGAAATGGGTGTTCAAAGTGAAAGTAAATCCCAAGGGTGAAATAATCAAGCATAAGGCTCGACTGGTGGCTAAGGTTTTTTTTTTTGCAAAGAAAAGGCATAGACTTTGAAGGGATATTTGCACCGGTTGCTAGGATTAAAACCATTAGGCTTATTATAGGTATTGCAAATAACCACAATTGTCCTATTTACCAAATGGAAGTTAAATTCACGTTCTTGAACGAACCGCTTAAAGATGAGGTATATGTAGGACTGCCCCCTGGTTTTGTTGTGAGAAACCAAAAGCTGCAGTTCTACAAGTTGAAGAAAGAATTATATGGCTTGAAGCAAGCTCCAAGATCTTGGAATAAAATGATATATAATTTCCTAAAGGATGTTGACTTCAAGAAACTTGTATCCCAACATGGAGTGTATGTGAAGACGAATATAATGGAATGAGTAATTATCCTTTGTCTATATGTAGATGACTTATTGATCACGGGCAAAGTGTATTTCAAAGTTCAAGATTGAACTTATGAAAAAGTTTGAGATGACCGACCTTGGTCTCATGGCATACTTCCTTGGTATTGAGTTCCACAAGTCCAAAAAGGGACTGCTCATGCGCCAAAGAATAAATGCTGTTGCGATATTGAAGAAGTTTGAAATGGAGCATTGCAATGCTGCTATTTCTCCAGCTAAACTAAGGTTGTAGTTGTCTAAGAATAAGGATGAGCAAGATGTTGATCCAACTCAATATAGGAGGTTGATTGGATCCTTGCATTATTTGTGATATACGCGACCAGACTTGGCATATAGTCTTGGTATTGTGAGTAAATTCATGGGGAGACCGAAGGTTGTAGCGTGAGTTTTATGTGTGGTTGCGAAGCACTATCGCTTTTGGGTACTACAACTCGATTCATTTTTTATCCTATTGAAGCTGATGAAGGAAGGGAAATAGATGTCTCCAATTAACCCTGCTTGCAAACTGAGTTTAAACAAATAACTGTTGGTTTACAAATGCTACAAAGATTGTAGGTCTCTCATAGGTTATGTTGTTGAGAACACGAGATCTAGACTATTGGTAGGATGTTAGGACTGGTACTTTTTGATTGATGTATGAAGGTATGGGATTTTGGGCTTTTGATTAGTGTGATCGCTAAGATTTTTCAATCTTATGCCTACGTATTCCCGTTTAACGAAACAGGGAAATCAGAGCGATCATAGTTCCTCCTATTCTATGGGAGGAAAAAGGTTGTTTTGGTGTCTTGTTCAAAGCCCAAGACGTGAAGCTAAAGGTGGTTTGTATCTTGTTCAAAGCCCAATATGTGAAGCTAAAGGTGGTTTGTATCTTGTTCAAAGCCCAAGATGTGAAGCTGAAGGGTTTTGACTTTAGATAGAATTTGTTATCTCTAAAGGGGAGTTGTTGATGTTTGTATGCTATGAACAAGGAACAACTTTGATGCTAAAAGGTTGATTGACTCAACTTGGGGTTATCTTTATACAAAGCCTAAGAGGAGGCTATTGACCCAACAAGAGGGTGTTTTTATGTGTCTCGTACGAAGCCCAAGAGAGAGGCTAAAAGGGATTGACTCAACAAGAGAATCTTTTATACTCAACAAGAGAGTGTTTTTGTATGTGTCTTATACGAAGCCCAAGACGGAGGCTAAAAAGTGTTTGACTCAATGAGAGAGTCTTTTATACTCAACAAGAGAGTGATTTTTATATGTGTCTTGTACGAAGCCCAAGACGGAGGCTAAAAGTGTTTGACTCAACGAGAGAGTCTTTTATACTCAACAAGAGAGTGATTTAGTCTTTGTACCTCGTACGAAGCCCAATATGGAGGCTAAAAAGGGATTAAATCAACAAGAGAGTCTTTTATACTCAAAAAGAGAGTGTTTTATATCTCATACGAAGCCCGAGATGGAGGCTGAAAAGATTTGACTCAACAAGAGAGTCTTTTATACTCAACAAAAGAGTGTTTTGGTATCTCGTAGCCCGAGATGGAGGCTGATAGGTCTGACTCAGCAAGACAGTCTGAAAAGGTTTGCTGTGTTGGGGAAAATCATTGTACAAGGCCCAAGAGGAGGCCAAGGTGCTGGTAACTGTTTCAGTTTAGTGACAGGTCCAGTATGTTGGATAAAAGAGAAAATCAGTTCTTATAAAGGGACTGATTAAAGGTAAGGCTGTGCTTTGGGATTGATCCGAGGATCAGAGATATTTCCTATTCTTTAAGGAAATGGGAAATCCAAAGGGTATTGAGACTGTCTAAGTCTACTGATGTTTTGAGAAGTCGATTCTCAGATAAGTGAATGATCTTTGTATAATGCCCAAGAGAAGGCTGGGTTACTGCTGAGGATTAAATCCATAGGCAGGCCAAAGGGTGAGGAACTCTCATGAGAGAGGCCAGTTTTTAGAGTGATCAGTGTTTTTCCTATTTTTGAAAGGAACTTGAGAATGTCTTTGAGACTCAAGGGGTTTTAGACTGTCCAAGTCTAGAGTTTCATCTTTTGTAAAATACCCAAGAGGAGGCACGGGCGTTAAGGGATGAGTATCAACCCTCAAATGGCCAGAGTTTTTTGACGCTGGAAAGACTGCTCTAGCAAAGGATGACTAAGTTTTGTCTTATACCTTTAAGAGGTCGTCAGGGTCCTTGTATTAAGCCCAAGAGAAGGCATGAGAACTTCTAAGAAGCCGAAGGGTCCTTGTACAACGCCCAAGAGGAGGCGGGGATGCTTTTAGGAAGCCTGTGGGTCCCCAAACCCCAAGAAGTTCAAGACATGCCATTCACTGAGAATAGATCAAGCCAGGAAAGTTTGAGAATTTGGAAGAAACTCAAGAGATGCCATTCACGGAGAATATATCAACTCTGGGGAGTAGAGACTCCTTGACAATTTCTAAAGGTGATTTTAAGAAGCCTGTGGGTCCCCAAACCCCAAGAAGTTCAAGACATGTTATTCACTGAGAATAGATCAAGCCAGGAAAGTCCGAGAATTTGGAAGAAACTCAAGAGACGCCATTCACGGAGAATAGATCAACTCTGGGGAGTAGAGTCTCTTTGACAACTTCTAAGGGTGACAGTCTGAGAAAGGGTTCAAAAAGAATCTGCCTTTCACATCTCCATATTGTATAACCCCAAGAGGAGGGAAGACTGTGTCTGGTAATCCTATGGGGATCTAGTTTTGACTGTATTTAAGAGTGAACAACAGGGCTTTACCTAGTGCTAGACGTAGTTGCCAGGGAAAACTCTAAATAACTATACTAGTATTACTAGTTGATATTTGACAAGTATATAAAAGTTTGTGAAAGAAGATTTACAGTGAGCAGCCCCACAATACAGTTATATATATATGAAAACGGATAAAGAAAGCGGGTAAACACTTACTCGGTTGTAGAGCTTCCATGTTGTTTGGTTAGTTTATTCAACAAAGAAAGCTTTGATAACAATATTATATTCAAAATCAAAGGAGAAAGTGCTTTGAAAAGATTGTTGCGGCTTACAGCTCAGGGAGAGGCCCAAAGTTTAATGACGATTGCACCGTTGTTTTGTATTTGTACAGAGGGACTTATACAAGTGACTGAGGCCCAAAAAAAGGTTTTCTGTACAAAGGGATGGGTCTTACAGTCTCTCAAGAGGCCCAAAGGTTTATTTTTATACAAGTGGTGGGGCTTACAGCTCAAGGAGAGGCCCAGGGTTTTGTTTTGAAATGGCGATCGCGCCGAGATTTTCTTTTAACGCAGAGGGACTTATACAATGTCTGAGGCCCAAAATTGTTTTGGTTAAAAGGGGATTGGGTCTTACACTCTATTAGAGGCCTAAAAAGTTTTAAAGAAAATAAATGAGGCTTATAACACGAGGGTAGGCCCAGATGATTTTTGTTTGAAAACGGCGATCGCGCTGAAGTTTTTGAAAGCACAGTGGGTCTTATACAACATCTGAGGCCCAAATCATTTTGGTTTCAAAAAGGGGTTGGGTCTTACACTCTATTAGAGGCCCAAAAGTGTTTGAAAAAGATTTGTGAGGGTGAAAATCAAAGAAATCCTAATCTTGTTTTCCTTTAAAAGTAAATATTTAAAGAAAATCAATAGAAATGATAAAAATACCAAATGAGTTTGAATAAACCACTTGTGATTTTTGTTTAAGGTTTGAAAAATGAGGTTTTAATCACAAGATGAATTAAAATTCATTTGGTTTTGATTTTCAAGGTAAATATTCACTTTTAAAATGTTTAAAAACAATTAAAAATGAATTTATTCACAAAAATACTAATTATATTAAATAAATAATATAAATCTTATTTTTTTGTGGAATAAAATATTTCAACATTTTTGTGATTTTTTTCAAAAAGAACCAATAAAAAATAATTAAAATTGAGGGAGTTATTAATTTTCCAAATCATTAAAAAATAATATGAAAAATAAGAAAAATAGGAAAAAGTGATAAAAAGAGGTCTGAGGCGAGGGGGATTCGAACCCCAGACCTCTCGCTTGCCAATACACACAAACCAGCTGATCAACCACTGGGGTGCAATGCCAATTCATTAATAACATGGCAAGGGAAAAATATAAGGCAAACTTGGTTGGTTTCTCAAGCATGGCGCCATGGCCATCTTCAACCTCAAGCTCAGATGCATGAAGCCCTCTAACTCACTCATCTCTCAACCATTTGACATGATCCAAATACCAAACTTATGCGTTTTTTCACAAGGATCACGATGGAAATATTTGATTTCATTTGTTTTCAGTGTATAGCAAGTTATATCAACATGACCGTATGAACCCTAATCTTGCAAAAGCAATCGTGCAGACATGGTTGTGAGGGTTATGATCAATTTTTTGAGGGGAAACACTCAACATACGATGGCAAGCAATTGGCAAAAGTATCATGCGAGGAAATATGCATGGATCATGAAGATGTAGTTTTGAGGCTTACCTTGATGCAAGCTGAAATGGAACTCTACACAGATGGTGTTGTGGAGTGTGTTGCAAGCTTTGGAACACTTTTAAAACCTTTGGATCAAGTTGGAGGACTCCAGCTGCATAATTGAGGCATAATGGCTTGGTTGAAGAGTGATTTTGAGCTAGAGGTGTTACAGTTGGTGTTTAAGTGTTTGGACACCTCAAATACATCATATGTGATGTGTTTGAGCAATTAGAATGGATTGCTTAAGGCTGCAACTCAAAACCCGATGATGGTTGCTCAAAAACAAAGAAAATTGGTACTTAAGAGAGAATGAGAGAAAGCAGTGCTGTAAATTGCTTTGGTGTGATTTGAATGATCAATTGGAACCTCTATTTATAGGTGATCAATTTTTGTCTTGGAGGAATAGTGAATGGCTGCTGGATCAGATCACATTTAAAGGCTTTGGCTTGGTGGCATTTCTTCTCATGTAAGGCAGCATAGCCCCTCCCAAGAGCAGGGCTATGTCTTGACCAAATTCACATTCTTCAGATATTTTTATTGTTGTTTAATCAGAAAACTTGACTAAGTAGAGTGGCTTTGTTGAAAGTGCCCTATTTCACATAAATGCCTTTGAATTCAAGGCATATATATGCCAAAATGCATTAATCTCAAGTTGGAAGATCCCTTGGCTTTTGGAGTCAGCCCTATCAGTTGGATCAGTTGGCTTATGATCAGATTGAATGCATGTGGCTTAGTGATCATTACTTTTGACTTAGAAATCGTGGATGGCAAGAAAACTCACAAACTGATTTTTCATGGCAGCCTTGACATGATGTGTTGTAGCAGCCATAACTCTTGGCTCAAGTGGAATGGTTTCATGCCAATGAGTTGCTTGGATTATAGTCAATATATACAACAACTTTGATGTTTACACCTTGAATTGATTCAGCTTGGAACTGTGTGAAAAAAACCCACAAGTTTTGGTGTTTCCAACAAAATCTGTCTTGGACAGAATTTTTTTCTAAGTGTTGGAAAAGTTGTACTTTCATGTTTTTAGTGATTTTGATCCAACCATAACTCAGAATCTATAATGAATTGGAATGAGGTGTAGTTGAAGCTTTTGTAGAGGGCCATGAGAGCTACAAATTCAGATTTGGATGGGGAAAAATGGCTTTGTGGTTTAGGAGTTATGATCCTCCAAAGTTGGTACCCTAGCCACTTTATTCCATAACTTAGAAATTTTTTTAAGTTTTTATGGTTACCCCTTTTACAAGTTATCCCACTTTTCTTGATTTTTCTTGATGAATGATTATTCAAATCACACATTAACATCATTTTAGGGTTAAAAAACCATAATTGTGAAAAATCTCAAAAAGTCAAAGTTTGACTTTTGTGCACAGTTGACTTTTTGTCAAATGAATTCCAAACTGTGCGATCCTCTATGAAATCAAGTCCTTGACCTAAATCAAACTTGATGGATTGATTTCATAGGTGTCATAGGGTGTATTGAATCATGCCCTAGGGTTTGGGAGCATGTCCTGGTCAAAATTCAAAGCTACAGTTGACTTTTTCCGCGAAACCCTAACTTTGATTCAGATGAAATTGAAACTTGTTGCTCAAGTTTCTTGGATTAATCCATTGTTGCAAATGGATCAATGTGGTTTATTAGAGACCCTCAAATCCTCTCTTGAGGCCTTGGCTCATGTTTTTTCCTAAAATTCAACTTAGGGGTGAATTAGGTCAAGAAACCCTAATTCCTGATTTTTTATGAATGCATCCCCTGAGACTAAATTGACTTGCTGATTGGGTCCATGATGTTCCATGGAGTATATTAGGTCATGCTTTGAAGCATTGGCTCATGCTCAGAGGAAAATTTCCATCTGGAGGCCCTGGTCGACCAAAACCCTAATTTGGTGACACTGGCGATCTTGAGGCTTGATCCACCTAGAAGGGAGCAGCCCTGTGCTTAGTCCTTGAAGTGGGAGTCCTCTTGATCCTTTGTGAATGTTTGAGAGGTTAGACAAGTTGAAGATCATGTCATTCCTTGATTGATCATTTGTCTAAAGCTCAGAGAGGGCTTGAAACCCTAATTATTGTTTGTAGTGAATGTTCACCCATCTTTGGGGAGACTGATGAGGCATGATGGTTCATCTATATTGTGATGATGATTTTCACAATGATGGGAAATCTTAGTGGTCAAAATTTGGGGTATGACAAAGGTGTCTCACTTGACAGCAGTCAAGATGATCCTAAGATACATCAAAGATTCGGTTGGCTGCGGAATTCTCTAACCCACAACAGATATAAGCAGAAAATGCAATTTGCTCGGTTTTATCGATTCCAATTGGTGCAGAGATAAAGATGATCGAAAGTCTACAACTGGATACATCTTTATGTTCGGTACAACATAAATCTCATGGTGTTAGAAGATGAAACCAGTAGTTGCACTCTCATCTTGTGAGGCCAGTACATTTCCGCTTCGTAATGTGTGTGCCAGGTCGTGTGTCTTATGAGTCTATTGGAAGAGCTGGGCAGCAGCTGTAACACCCTAAACCCCCGCGACAATTAATAATAAAATATCAGAGTAAAATAAATCATACAATGTCTAGGATGCTACTTTTCAACATTCACCTACTCATGGATACGACATGTAACACATAAATATCATCAATAAAACCATACTTAATTGATCTTCTCATATAGCAGCGAAAATTCAACTAAAACATAACATGTTTAATGCCATCATCAATTAAATAAAAGCCACAAATAACAATAAAAGAGATAACAGTAAGCGTTGCAAATCCCCAGTGTTACACATCAGAGCAGACGCTGACTCAACAAAATAAAATAGAAGACTTCATCTTCACTAACTTTAACTCCACACTAATCTTGATTATATGCATGTTACCCACATAGAGGTAACATTCAAGCAGAAGGGGTGAGATTCTCAAATCAACAAAAGAAATGCATAAGATAAGTATAAAAGCACATAATCCATATACAGCTCACCCTATCCTCACAACATCACAAAATTACAATTCCCGCACTCAATAGATAATCACACAATTCTCAAATACAGCACAACATAATGCAATGCAATAAGACTCACAACTCGACTCAATGCATGTAGTACCAATTCGATCCCTTTTTCATGATCATAATTCCCGTCGGAATTTCCATATAGGTCGCTGACACCCCACATGGGCACACGACATCTGTGATCGTTCACACCCCACATGGGTACATGATCACCTCAACAACAACAACACGATTCTATTTCAAAGAATCCAGATAAGACGCTCACACCCCACATGAGCACACGACTTATCACACAACTTATGCAACATGGCATACATACAACGACAACATACAACGACAACAAAATGCATATGACTAACAATAAGCCAATACATTATACAACAACTATCCAACAAATGCTCAACATGCAAATGCTCAACATGCTCTTCTTCTAACTTAGAATATATTAGAATGTCGTCAATAAATACAACCATAAATTTGTCCAAGTAGGCATGAAAAATTCGATTCATATACTCCATGAATACACCAGGTGCATTAGTAACTCTGAATGGCATCAACACATACTCATAATGTCCATATCGAGTTTTGAAGGCCGTCTTCTGAATTTCTTCATCCTTCACTCGTATCTGATGATAACCTGACCTCAAGTCAATCTTGCTAAACACACGGACACCCACCAACTGATCCATCAAGTCATCTATTCTTGGAAGTGGATACTTGTTCTTAATAGTTACTTTGTTCAGGTGTCTATAATCGATACATAACCTCATACTGCCATCCTTTTTCTTCACCAACAACATTGGAGCTCCCCAAGGCGATACACTTGGTCTCACAAATTTCTTTTCTAACAACTCTTTCAGTTGCTTCTTCAGCTCTATTAATTCTAATGATGACATCCAGTATGGTGCCATAGAAATAGGTATGGTACCAGGGACAAGATCAATAGCAAACTCCACTTCTCTCTCTGGCGGTACATCAACAATATCATCCGGAAACACTTCTGGAAATTCATGCACTACTTGCAATTCATTAATCACCGACTCACTCTCCACCGACAAGGATGCAAACAACGCAAGCACTTGAGCTTCTTCCTCTAAGAGCTCTCTCAACTCTCTAGCAGATAGAAAACCATCTTCTTCCTCTTCCTCAGGAGCAAGAAATCACATCGACTGTTAAAACAGTTAATATGAACATGATTGAACTCTAACCAGTTCATACCCAAGATCACATCAAGATTTCCCAACGGCAAGCAAATAAGATCCACACCAAAGTCCTTATCAAAGATTGATAGTGGACAATTCAAACAAACTAGGGAAGTGGTCACCGATCCCTTTGTAGGAGTTTCGAAAACCATCTCTCCCTTCATAGGAGAAACAACATGGCCTAGCCTTCTCACACAATCAGCAGCAATAAAAGAATGGGCAGCACTCATATCAATAATAGCAATCAAAGGCATATTATTAATGTAACATGTACCTCAGATTAGTTTGTCATCATTAGAAGTCTGAGTCCCTGTCAAAGCGAACACTTTTCCTCTAGTCAAAGCTTGCTTTAGTTTCTGGCAACGAGTACTAATATGGCCCTATTCTCCACAGTTGTAACAAGTCACCACATTAACTTTGCAGTCAGCAATCAAATGTCCTTCCTGCCCGCATTTGAAGCATTTCTTCACATCACTCGTGCACTCACTGACACGATGACCTATCTTACCACACCTGTAACACTTAGGAGGAGTAGGGGCACCTCCCCCACTTGGCTTCTTGCCATCAGCGTATTTCGGTTTACCTTTCTCAGCTGGAGCTGCATAAGGCTTCCCATGGTTCATCGGTTGTTTTCCCTTCCTCTCGGCCAACCCTTTATAGTGAGCCGATCGAGCCTTGCTATCTTCCTCAAAGATCCTACAACAATCCACCAAATATGGAAACCTTCTTATTCATTGATAACCAATTGCCTGCTTGATCTCAGGCCTCAATCCATTCTCAAACTTGACACACTTTGAGAGCTCAGCAGTTGCCACACTGTAGTGAGGGTAAAACTTAGCCAGATCTGAGAATTTGGTAGCATACTCCGTAACTGTCATGTTACCCTGCTTCAGTTCCAGGAACTCAATCTCTTTCTTTCCTCGGACATCTTCAGGAAAATATTTCCTGAAGAACTCCTTACTGAACACAGCCCAAGTGATTACCTCTCCTGTTGCTCCCAACAGTTGACGAGTGCTAACCCACCAATCATCAGCCTCCTCCGCCAGTATGTAAGTACCTAACCGCACCTTCTGTGCTTCAAAACATTCCATAACTCGGAAGATTCTTTCGATCTCCTTGAGCCAAGCCTGCGCTCCATCCGGATCATACCTTCCCTTAAAGGTAGGCGATCTATTCTTCTGAAGCTCGTCATTTTCACCAGCACGAGGCGGGTTTTGTACCGCCTGAGCAATATCCTACAAAGCAGTAACAATAGCAGCATCGTTCCTTACAGCCATTCTAAATCTGTTACACACCAACAACAGAACACAATAGTTAGGGAAACGACATCGACAATAATCAACTGTCACACAACAATGACTCGACAACTTGGCCGGACAGACCGACCTGCTCTGATACCACTATGTAACACCCTAAACCCCCGCGACAATTAATAATAAAATATCAGAGTAAAATAAATCATACAATGTCTAGGATGCTACTTTTCAACATTCACCTACTCATGGATACAACATGTAACACATAAATATCATCAATAAAACCATACTTAATTGATCTTCTCATATAGCAGCGAAAATTCAACTAAAGCATAACATGTTTAATGCCATCATCAATTAAATAAAAGCCATAAATAACAATAAAAGAGATAACAGTAAGTGTTCTAAATCCCCAGTGTTACACATCGGAGTAGACGCCGAATCAACGAAATAAAATAGAAGACTTCATCTTCACTAACTTCAATTCCGCACTAATCTTTATTATCTGTATGTTACCCACGTAGAGGGAACATTCAAACAGAAGGGGTGAGATTCTCAAATCAACAAAAGAAATGCATAAGATAAGTATAAAAGCACATAATCCATATACAGCTCACCCTATCCTCACAACATCACAAAATTACAATTCCCGCACTCAACAGATAATCACACAATTCTCAAATACAACACAACATAATGTAATGCAATGAGACTCACAACTCGACTCAATGCATGTGGTACCAATTCGATCCCTTTTTCATGATCATAATTCTCGTCAGAATTTCCATATAGGTCGCTCATACCCCACATGGGCACACGACATCCATGATCGCTCACACCCCACATGGACACACGATCACCTCAACAACAACAACAACACGATTCTATTTCAAAGAATCTGGATAAGACGCTCACTCCCCACATGGGCACACGACTTATCACACAACTTATGCAACATGGCATACATACAACGACAACAAAATGCATATGACTAACAATAAGGCAATACATCATACCACAACTATCCAACACGCAGCATATTGTTGCACCCCAAAATTGCTATCCTTACTTTATTACTAACTGGCTTATATTGCATTGCATTTTGCATTATCATGTGTGCATATCATTGGTTCTTAGCATGGGGTCAAGGTGCCTGAGGCAAGTTCAAGAGGAAAGGATGTTGTCCAAAGGGTCAAGCAAGAATCCTTGTATAGTGGATCACTCTCTCCTAACCAGTGCAGAAATTAGGGTTTTGAGAATCTTGGGTTTATTGCTTTAATGGGCAAGCTCCTTGGATCTTTATCATCATCAAATGGCATATCTTATCTTTGTTGGAGAGGATACACATCATATTCAGAGGAATTTGGATTTGGAGACTGTGCTATTTCCTCCTAGACTGAGGGTACCAAAACTAGGGTTTGCTATAAAGTCAGTTTATTTCTGATTTTTTGGGCAAGAATTGATTCCATGGTATTCCTTGGGTCCCTAAGTATCTAAGAAAGGAATATTGTCCATCAGTTTGGTTCAGGAGGAGTTCAACTGGCCAATGGATTGGGAATCAGGTGAATTGGGTGAAAGTCAACAGTGAGAGGGGAAGTCAACTGTGAAATTTTGAGGTTCTCTTCAAGGATTTCAAGGTCTCACATCCTCATATGGTCTTCAAGGGTCAATTTTCATGCCATTTATGAAGAATCAGGAGTTGGTGCAAAAGTTACTAAAAATGGAAATGACCTATAATTTGAAAGTTTCCTTTTTGAGCAAGTCTTTACACTACATTCAACTGGACTTTTCATCATCAAAGAAGCTTCAAATGAATTTTTCTCCAACATGAAATTTGAAGATCTTTCTCTCCTCTTTCCAACAAGTACTAGTGGGTCTCCATATCATTTGTGACACTCAAGTTATGATCAAAAGAAGGCAAAGTGGTTTTTAGGGTTTCATTTTCACAACTTTGGCATAGTGACCTATAATTAATTCCATTGCTTCAAGACAAGTTCTAACATCAAAGGACACTCCTCAAGGTTCATTTTAGGCCTTTAAATCAAGTGGTTTCATGGTGTATTTATCACTTATTCTCCATTATTCAAAATTGCCAAGTCATTTGAAAACTCATGAATCAAAATGTTTCAAGGCCCAATTTAAATTTAGGTGTGATTAGCAATTGGAAAGTAAGTGATCCATCATGAAATAGTTGGATATCCATGCATGGAAGGAGGTGTATCTCACATTATGTGATTTTCCCAAAATTGCCCAAACTCATTAAACAAAGAATTGCCCAAGCCCAAACCATTATCAGTGAGAAACCCTAGAGTATTTAGACTCATTCATGCACTGGTTAGGGTTTGAACACGTGATATTTGGAGGAAAAAAAGTTCAACCCTAATTCTTGAATTCATTGAATCTTTCAATCCACAAGGAGTTTTCTTAAAATTCCTTCACAATATTCATCCTTGGGATCCCTAGAGTACAAATCGCCCATCTATGGAAGCTGAAAGCAAGGATAAAGGGTTGCACCATCTCAGGTTAGTGATGATTTTCACGATCCCAAAACTCAGTTTTTAAATATGCATAATGTTGTGTGATTGTCACTGATGAATCTGATGTAGTTTTTGTAGTGTTTGGACGTGTGGATTGATCATACTTTGAGTTTAAAGTTTTGAAACCTAATTGTATTTCGTACGTTTTTCATTATGTGTTGATCATTTGTAAATTTTGATTGGATATTTGAGATCCCCATGAAATTCTGGACAGAATGGTGTATGGTTTTGCATTTTCTGGGTGGTTTTTAGTTGTAGGTGGCGGCCGGAATTAGGGTTCCGGCGACTGCTGGTGGTCCGGCGAGGTGAAGGGTCCAAGTGGAGAAGACGACCTTTCCACCGTTGATTTGGTTGATCCAACGATCAACACGCTGCCACGCGTTCCTTCTTAATTTTTTTTCTGAGTTTTTATTTTATTATTCGTATGTTTATTACCCCACGGTCCTTACCATGCACCATATGATCCCAGCCTCACATCTCAATTACTTCTTTAAATATTTGACTAAATCTGGAGTGTCTGATCAATCTGATGGCCACAATAATGCCAACGAATTAATGGGGCCATGTGCCTATCACGTGGAGTTGTATGGTGTCCGGAATAATTATGTGCGTGCATGTGCATAATACTTATGGTGTGCACATGAATCCTGGCCGTTGATCATTATTACTATTTGATTTGGTTGACTTAGTAAAGAGCGTTGGATGCATCCAAGGGTAAGTGGTAGGTCAACTGGTGGACTGAATTCCACACGTACCCTTTTTTTTATTTATTTTTTTTTGCTGATTGGATTTAGTGGTTGGGCCTTGTTATTCGCACCCCACCTTCCAGCCCATTTACAATTCCAACGTGGTTCTTTACTATTTACACCCCCTTGCATCTTCTTCATTTTTATTTTATTTAATTTCTTACATTTTCATTTTTAATTATTAAAATTAGTTAATTGCATTTAAAAAATCCCAGAAAATTTATGCATACTTTTTATAATTTTATAAAATTGTCACAAATTTTATTTTATTATTTTATTTTATTTTTATCATCTAAATTAATTACTGAGTTTATTTTCTTTTGAATTATCCATATCATGCATACCTAAGTTTGTTTATTTTATTTCTCTGCATCCATAAAACATTTTGAACCCATTCCTTTTGCATTCATTCACCAATACATTGAAGTGCATTAAAATATTTTTCTATCATTTTTAAAATTATTTCATATTGCATTTTAATCTTCCTTTTGGCACATTGAACCCTACGTCTCATCTGAGCTTTGCATAATTGTTTGAGTGACTAACATCTTGAATTTTTTGCAGGAATTTTTGATATGTTGTTTGCCTCTGGTTGAGCAATGTTGATATTTATTTTGGAAATTTTAGAAGTTGTTTCTCTAATTATTTGAATGCTTTCACTTGAGATCTTCTTGTATGCATATTTCTGATCATGCCTGAGTTTTTGTTTGAGAGACACTTGTGCCATTGCTTGGGGGCTTGTTCTTTGATTTCTTAATTCATGTTTGGACTGTTATTGGTCACTTGTTTGCCATAGTATGTCTTTGCTTGGGTTCCATCTATCTCATTTCTTTTACTTATGTCTGTTTCGTACTAACCTTTTATGCAGGGACTAAGGTAAGTTATTCGAGGGTATGGATAAGTATCCATGTCCACCCTTACTCTTTCCTTCTCTCATCTTTTCCTTTCTTTAGGCTTAGGTTGTCGTCAAACCTCACTAACCGTAGGTCACCCATGCATGATAACATTAGGACTCATAGTTCCCTTTAGAGTTACCTTTGTGTCTTCTCTCTTCTCATCTCAAACTTCTTGAAAATACTTAATAAGGATAAATTGTATTGCGCACGAGCCTTAAGTGTGGGGAATGAGAAATGAGGGGCTTCCTTTAATCTTTCTAGAGTGCTTAGCGAGTGTCCTGTCTTGGGACGATGCGTTAAGTATTCGCTCCTGTGCCCTAGACTTTGGTGTAATGCAACTTATAAACTAAATTAAGCCACTTCTGTCCTAAAAAATACAAACAAACTTCAAACCTTTTTGTCCTTCGGGATTTTCAAACTAAAGGCTATTTTCAAAAAGGGCACGTTACTTTCCATCTGAGACGCAAACAAGCATCGACCCTAACTGCCGGACGCGAACTTAACGTCGCTCATAAAAAACACAAAAAGAACTTGGTCCGAACTATGTTGACTCTGAATTCCCCATTGCACAAAGGGGGTACGTAGGCCTAGGACGTTGACGTCCTACCGAGTCTGTCTTTGTTTTCCCCTTCCCCGTCTTAGTACAACCCTAGATGATAGTATAACTCACCCTTAGATTAGACAACAAGCGTGGATCCCATCGAGTACGTTGGACGCGTGGGGTGCTAGCACCTTCCCCTCGCGTAACCGACTCCCGAACCCAGGTTATGGTTGCGATGACCATTCCTTTCCCTCTCCCTCAGGTTTATGCGGTGTTCCCTTTCCCTCTCTTGGGATAAATTTACACGGCTGGCGACTCTGTTTTCCACACCACTCTCGCGTTTGTACCTGGATGAAAATCCTGGGAGCGACAGCTGGCGACTCTGCTGGGGAATATGGTTGACCTATGCTGGTCCATCCCTAAGCGAGTCAATCCTAGCGCTTGCTTGTCTTTGTTCTCTTTGGGTGTTTTTGTTTTTGTTTTGCTTTTTTTGTTGTATTTTATTTTACCGCATTTTCTGCATTGCATTTCTCTTATATTACTGTCATACTACTGTGTTATGCTGGCTGTTTTTGTTTTGCAGGTTGGGTTGTTCTGAGAGATAAGCCCAATACCCAGGCTTGAGTACACCCTAGGACTAGAGTGGAAAGTAGTGGGACCTACGTGCCCGCTTGGTACGTTTGTGTGTTCACGAAATTCACAACCAGACGAGGCTATCTTGGGACGCATTCTAACGTGTGTATCTTGCGCATGTTGGGGTGTTGATCTAGAGAGCTGTCGACTCTGGTGACCGATCATCGAGGACCTTAGTGGAAACATCCCTCTTTAGTGGTGACAGTGGCAGACCACATCCTGTGGCAAACCCATTCGCACCCGAGGGCCCACTTTGGAACTCGCATAGGATGGCCCCTATCTTTTAAAGAGAATCAGTGGAGGCACTCCTCGATTGACGATAGTACTGTACCCCGAGGGATGAATGTACTATTGTTTCTCGACCTCAGTGCCAAAGCTGAGGACCTTCCGTTTTGGAGAATCAGTTGAGGCCTCCTCGATTGATGATGATGCCAGAAATGGTGAACGTATCATCATTTCTCGACCTGAGAGCCCGGGATACTGAACATCCTAGTACCCACACGTGAGAGGGGATGGGCATTTACAGGTTTGCAGGGAACCGAAACCTTCAACCTACCCGGTTTTTCTGGATTTCTCATCAATGTTTGATTATCTGGGTTCCTGATTATCTCAGTGGTTCGGTATTTTGGAATTCTGGTTTTCTGGGTTGTGGTTCTCGTTCAGCACATCACATCCAGCAGTGTTGCCTTGACCCCATGTTTGCATGAGCATATCATTCTCCTTACATCCTAACATGTTTATTCATTTGCAGGGTTGCATCCTAACCTTGATTCTGGTTTCTGAAGACTATCGAGGATGAGTACTGAGAAGAAAAAGAATATCATAGGATACAAGTTCCCGTCACTTATTCTGGATCCTGTTCACAAGGTTGTTTCTATGACAGAACCTGGGGAATTGGCACTTGTGGACATTGACGACGTGTCGTAGTTCTCTTTATCTCTTATTGTATCTGGATCACCATCAAGCTTGTTTGTTGGGACCTTTGATTTATTGTGTTCAGACTTGTTATCTTGGATTTGTGATTGTTGACAGTTGGTTTTCCTCTGGTTTTCTTAATATATGAGCAGAAGTCCCGTTCTATCTTATTGTTAAACTGGAATCAAGGGGTGGATCACCCTGCGAATTTTTAAACATGTTCATTTGCATTTGTATATTCATAATCATTTTGCATGATCATTTTGCATAACAGGTGTTTATCTTCGGTATTCTTATCTTGTTCTGATCTCAGAATTGCAGACTTAACTCCTCAGGCCATTCAAGAGTTGATCATGGAGCAAGTCCAAGCTGAGTTGAGGGAATTGCGAGGCCAGATGAGGCAATTTGGGGAAGACATGCTCCAGGAGCAGAAGATGCTGAGGGAGGAGATCAATCAGATGAAGACTCAGATGGGTTTGATCATGGAGATTTTGAAAATAGTGTTAAAGAAGGAGAACAGTCCTGTGCCCGCTTCCACAACAGAGATCCTTACTCCTCCCATCTCTTTGGAATTTGATTTAAATCGTGGATTACCTCGTGAGTCTCTTCCACAAGCGGAAGTTCCAGAACTTTCCCAACAGCAGCTAGGTCTTGGCTCCCAAGAGAAGCCTAAGGGCAAAAAGAGTACACAGGGACAGAAGAAGTCTGAAAGAGTTTTTCATCCGCTCCCTATGCCATATTCTCAACTGTTGCAGCATCTCCTTCAGTGGCAACTGGTATAGAAAAGGACTTTGGCTCCTCTCACTGGCAATCCTCCACCAGGATATGATGCAAGAGCCCATTGTGATTTCCATTCTGGGGCACCAGGGCATACTGTGGAGGAATGTAGGGCCTTCCAACACCAAGTCCAGGATTTGATTGATGCAGGGGCAATTGAGTTCAAGTCGGGCGGCGTGAATATACAAGGTGATGTTACCCCAATTGTTGTAAAAGAAGTGGAGACTCCTCCCCTCTTTGTAGGATCCACCTCAGGTCATGGACTTTCTCCACAACCTTTTGCTGCAGAAGCTCTACGTCAGCAACCTTTGTTTGTGCCTCAGCCAAATGCGGAAAAGAAAGTGCAAGCGCAGGTGAGGCGCCCAAATCAGCACCGACAGCAGAATTATCAGCAACAGGGACAAACGAGACCAAGAAGGCCCAATAGGATATTTGATCCTATTCCCATCCCTTATAGTCAGTTGTTTGCTCGCCTGCTCGAGAACTCTCTGATTCAAACGAGGAGTACCACGCCGGTACCGTACCCTATTCCTCCGAATTATGACATGACTACTAGGTGTGAGTTCCACTCGAGAACGTTTGGGCATACGATTGATGAGTGTAAGGCATTCCAGCACAAGGTACAAGACCTGGTAGACTCCGAGATCATTGTATTCACTGAAGATGATATGTACATCAATGGAAGTCTCCTTTCTCAAATGAACACCCAGTCTGCAAGTATGTCCGGGCAGAATTAAGCTTCCTCAGCAATGGCAATCTTCAGCTTCTTTACCGCATTTTCATTTGTAGTTTTTCATTTCTTGTTAAAGCATCATATGCATGTAAGACTTGTTTGTTTTTTAATGATGATATTAATGCAATGAGTATGTTTTTCTTGAAGTAATCCATTCGTTTTCACTCTTAAATATTTGTATGCACTGCAATACCAATTTTCTTTGTTTAGAACACTTGAGGGAGGATGATGAAATAAGAACGCAGGTTTCTAATGGTACGCTTTTGGATAAAACCCTGTTAAGGATGTACAGGCATTGTTTCCAATTCACAAACGCTGGAGAAATAAGGAGATAGACCCTCGTTAACCCTTTCGAGCCTTGAAGTAGGAGTTTCCTTTGTACGAAAAAGTCCTCATACTTAACCCAGGGGCAGGGTAGGCGTCAGTTAGTTTGACCGAGCGTCCAGATTTCAAGGAGAGTGTGCATCTAAGGATCCATTACCTTTTATCCCACCGTCAAGAGGTCGAGAGATGTGAAACCACAACGGTTAACCGCCAACAACTAAGGAGTAAGGCAGTCACAACCCTTTCAAGCAAGTAAGACAACCAGTGTCACACGCTTTGTTCAAAAGGGGAATATAAAAAGAAAGAAAAGAGAAAAGCCCGTTAAGTCGAAGCGACTTAGGCAAAAGTTAGGGCATCCCGCTGGACTTCAAAATCGAAAAAAACTCAAAAGAGTCAGTCCAGGCAAAAATTAGGGATCAAAAAAGGCAAAAGAAAGAAAAAGCGAAAAGCATTACAAGAGAAAATCCTCGATAAGAACAAATTCGTGTGATTACAGACACAAAAGGGATGACTGCCACTCCAAAGCCTCCTTAGGTGTCAAACCATTAGTTGCATGGGCTCTTTGAAGATCATAAACCTTTGGAGAGATGAGCGTTTGGGTCAGATTAACTGAACATAGGACTGAAGAACGTCACGAAGAGTGGGTGGGCGCCGACAAATTTTGAGCCATAAGTCCTTTTTTCTGAAACCGTGAACCAGACCACGTTACAACCCTTAAAAGTCCTAATTGAAACAGGGTTTATTCCGAAAGCGTACTTCAACAGGATAACGTTCCTGACTCCTATGAGTTGTGCTAAGAAGGTTTGTTGGTATTGCATGTGCGCATTGTTTTGCCATTCAAAAATCAAGGTCGCATCCCAACTAGTGATTCGTTCACAGGCTTGGCGACGCATTTTCAATAAAAACTTCAAGGTTAACATGTTTGTTGCATTGGAATTATCATTCTCATAAATAACTTGTTCTGTTTGCATACATGTGCCTAAGCATCAATGCAGCTTACACAGTGAACGTCAGTCAAGAAGCTTGATCCTGCCAAGTTGGGATGCTTGAAAATTCTGAAGGACAATCATATCAAAGGGCATGCTCCCAAGAGACTCAGTGTAGAGTAGGCTCTCCCCAGTAAGTCGTGTTAAGATGTAGCCAATCTGGGGCAGTCACGTCGAGAAATCTCTCTGAAATTCCGTTATTCTGGGGCATTCATTCTAAGATCAGGGGCAAAGTCACTTCAAAGTTCATATTGGGGCAGGCCACCTCTAGAGCGTGGGGGATTGTCCACTCCTGAAAATGGTTAATTGAAAACACCTCCTCAAGGTTCAAGATACTAAAGCAGAGTATTTTCAAGTCATTACCATCCTTTTCGAGGTAATGTACTTCATGGATTATGAAGACTGGGGCAGTTATGTCGAGATATGATAAATCTCTCCAAGAGTTTGAGGACCCTGGGGCAGTGCGAACGCCCGGTCTTCTATAAAATCCTCTTGAGATGATTTCTTCCATTAGACCTGGTGGTCTGGGGCAAGTGAAAAGTTCAAAGAGCCGTTTATGACCATAAAGACAAGTCAGGCTGCAGGGCAACAGGATTGTACTTCCCCAGCAGTTGGCCCTCCCCGACATTGAGATTGCACCTTTCCTCAGCAGAGCAGACCTTCCCCAGCAGGAGACTTGGGAAATATTCCTCCGGATCAAGACGTTGTTTCCCCACAGAATCAGGGTGTTCACCTTCCCCATCCAGTCAGGAAGCATGCTTTCACCGAAGATGTCATATTCTAGTCCCCAGCAAGGTGGGAGTAAAGTCATTCTCCCCACCAGCAGGCTAAGTTCAGCAGTATCCCCAAGCAGGATGGTATTATGGGCTGGCATCCCCAGCAGGTCCTAGGCCCATCTGTTGTTGGCAATCGTCTGTAACAGACTTCCGGTTCCATTATTGGCGTTCATTCTCAACTCCCCCAGCAGTGGAGAAATCTCAGGTCTTGGATGTCACCTTCAGTGAAAGACAGGTGTGGCCCCCGGTAGTTCTCTCGGGATTTCATCCCCAGCAAAAGTTGTTGATCCGAAGAGTCGATCAGTATGACACTTCTCAGCAGAGTTCCTAGATTCAGAGGACAATTTATTTTTGTCATCCCCAGCTGAATGGATCTTTTCTCTCCGGTATTTATTTTGCTGGAGGGACCCTTTTTGCATATCATGAGCATTCGCATTGCATCCTTAAACGCGTAACATTTTCACTTCGTGTGGAGCATTACGGCAAAATTCAAACATTTGCATTCGAAGCATAAGCCAGGTTTGATGCTTTCCTTGCCAATTCTCTTTCCCAGTAGAGATGGCATAACTCAGGAGATTTTGGAGGGATGCGTTCCTCATACTTGTGCTCCCCGGCAGAGTCTTTTATTTAAACTTCTCCTTTCCCCAGCGGAGTCATCTTATCTGTGGATCGTGAGTCCGTTAGAAGTTTGCCTTGGATTGGCCAATCTCCTTTGTAAATCCAATTCTCGTCTGGTAGTCAGTTCTCGTCTGACTTACTTGGTGAAACCCAGTTCTCGTCTGGTAGTCAGTTCTCGTCTGACTTATTCTGTAAATCCAGTTCTCGTCTGGTAGTCAGTTCTCGACTGACTTATTTGGTGTAAACCCAGTTCTCGCCTGGTACTCAGTTCTCGTCTGACATCTCTTTTGTAAACCCAGTTCTCACCTGGTAGTCAGTTCTCATCTGACATCTCTTTTGTAAACCCAGTTCTCGCCTGGTAGTCAGTTATCGTCTGACATCTCTTTGGTAAATCCAGTTCTCGCCTAGTAGTCAGTTATCGTCTGACCTATTATTATGGTAGTCAGTTCTCGTCTGACTTATTTCATGAAACCCAGTTCTCTTTATCAGCAGAGATAACAATCTTTTGAAGATTTTCCTCGTCAGTTCCCTTTATCAGCAGGGATGGCATTTATTCTGCTAGTTCTCTTTATCAGCAGAGATAGCAGTCCTTTGAAGATTTTCTTCGTCAGTTCCCTTTATCAGCAGGGATGGCATATTTAGAGATTCCTTTGTCAGTTCTCTTTATCAGCAGAGATGACATAACCTGGGAGAGTTTTGTTTCACGTTATCCCCGGCGAAGTCCACTTTATGTTGGTTATCCTTTGTGGGTACAATTGAGGTTGTATTCATATTTTCTTTGTGGGTAGAGTGATTGAGGTCAGTCTTCCTTTGAGGGTACAATTGAGGTTGTATTCGCTTTGTGGGTGCGATTGAGGTCATATTCGTATTTTCTTTGTGGGTAGAGTGATTAAGGCCGGTCTTCCTTTGAGGGTACAATTGAGGTTGTATTCGTTTTGTGAGTGCGATTGAGGTCGTATTCATATTTTCTTTGTGGGTAGAGTGATTGAGGCCAGTCTTCCTTTTGTGGGTACAATTGAGGTTGTATTCGTTTTGTGGATGCAATTGAGGTCGTATTCGTATTTTCTTTGCGGGTAGAGTGATTGAGGTCAGTCTTCCTTTTGTGGGTGCAATTGAGGTTGTATTCGTTTTGTGGATGTGATTGAGGTCGTATTCGTCCTTTTCTTTGCGGGTAGAGTGATTGAGGTCAGTCTTCCTTTGCGGGTGCAATTGAGGTTGTATTCGTTTTGTGGATGCGATTGAGGTCGTATTCGTATTTTCTTTGTGGGTAGAGTGATTGAGTTCAATCTTCCTTTGTGCGTGCAATTGAGGTTGTATTCGTTTTGTGGGTGCGATCGAGGTCATATTCATGGCATTCTTGTGGATATGGTTGAGGTCATATTCCTTATTTTTCAGCACACTCTATCTCGTTATTCTCACCATTAGCAAATTTCCGGGGCTCTTTTGGTATTCAATCCCCGTGTATCCTGGAATGTCTGAGAGCTGTTGCTATCATACCTTCAGGACCAAGTTGATTGAATAGGGGCAGCTGTTGCACCCCAAAATTTGCTCTCCTTACTTTATTACTAACTGGCTTATGTTGCATTGCATTTTGCATTATCATGTGTGCATATCATTGGTTCTTAGCATGGGGTCAAGGTGCCTGAGGCAAGTTCAAGATGAGAGGATGTTGTCCAAAGGGTCAAGCAAGAATCCTTGTATAGTGGATCACTCTCTCCTAACCAGTGCAGAAATTGGGGTTTTGAGAATCTTGGGTTTATTGCTTTAATGGGCAAGCTCCTTGGGTCTTTATCATCACTAAATGGCATATCTTATCTTTGTTGGAGAGGATACACATCATATTCAGAGGAATTTGGATTTGGAGACTGTGTTATTTCCTCCTAGACTGAGGGTACCAAAACTAGGGTTTGCTATAAAGTCAGTTTATTTCTGATTTTTTGGGCAAGACTTGATTCCATGGTATTCCTTGGGTCCCTAAGTATCTAAGAAAGGAATATTGTCCATCAGTTTGGTTCAGGAGGAGTTCAACTGGCCAATGGATTGGGAATCAGGTGAATTGGGTGAAAGTCAACAGTGAGAGGGGAAGTCAACTGTGAAATTTTGAGGTTCTCTTCAAGGATTTCAAGGTCTCACATCCTCATATGGTCTTCAAGGGTCAAGTTTCATACCATTTATTAAGAATCAGGAGTTGGTGCAAAAGTTACTAAAAATGGAAATGACCTTTAATTTGAAAGTTTCCTTTTTGGGCAAGTCTTTACACTACATTCAACGGGACTTTTCATCATCAAAGAAGCTTCAAATGAATTTTTCTCCAACATGAAAGTTGAATATCTTTCTCTCCTCTTTCCAACAAGTACTAGTGGGTCTCCATATCATTTGTGAAACTCAAAGTTATGATCAAAAGAAGGCAAAGTGGTTTTTAGGGTTTCATTTTCACAACTTTGGCATAGTGACCTATAATTAATTCCATTGCTTCAAGACATGTTCTAACATCAAAGGACACTCCTCAAGGATCATTTTAGGCCTTTAAATCAAGTGGTTTCATGGTGTATTTATCACTTATTCTCCATTATTCAAAATTGCCAAGTCATTTGAAAACTCATGAATCAAAATGTTTCAAGGCCCAATTTAAATTTAGGTGTGATTAGCAATTGGAAAGTAAGTGATCCATCATGAAATAGTTGGATATCCATGCATGGAAGGAGGTGTATCTCACATTATGTGATTTTCCCAAAATTGCCCAAACTCATTAAACAAAGAATTGCCCAAGCCCAAACCATTATCAGTGAGAAACCCTAGAGTATTTAGACTCATTCATGCACTGGTTAGGGTTTGAACACGTGATATTTGGAGGAAAAAAAGTTCAACCCTAATTCTTAAATTCATTTAATCTCTCAATCCACAAGGAGTTTTCTCAAAATTCCTTCACAACATTCATCATTGGGATCCCTAGAGTACAAATCGCCCATCTTTGGAAGCTAAAAGCAAGGATAAAGGGTTGCACCATCTCAGGTTAGTGATGATTTTCACGATCCCAAAACTCAGTTTTTAAATATGCATAATGTTGTGTGATTGTCACTGATGAATTTGATGTAGTTTTTGTAGTGTTTGGACGTGTGGATTGATCATACTTTGAGTTTAAAGTTTTGAACCCTAATTGTATTTCGTGCGTTTTTCATTATGTGTTGATCATTTGCAAATTTTGTTTGGATATTTGAGATCCCTATGAAATTCTGGACAGAATGGTGTATGGGTTTGCATTTTCTGGGTGGTTTTTAGTTGCAGGTGGCGGCCGAAATTAGGGTTCCGGCGACTGGTGGTGGTCCGGCGAGGTGAAGGGTCCAAGTGGAGAAGACGACCTTTCCACCGTTGATTTGGTTGATCCAACGATCAACACGCTGCCATGCGTTCCTTCTTATTTTTTTTCTGAGTTTTTATTTTATTATTCTTATGTTTATTACCCCACGGTCCTTACCATGCACCATATGATCCCAGCCTCACATCTCAATTACTTCTTTAAATATTTGACTAAAATTAAAGTGTCTGATCAATCCGATGGCCACAATAATGCCAACGAATTAATGGGGCCATGTGCCTATCACGTGGAGTTGTATGGTGTCCGGAATAATTCTGTGCGTGCATGTGCATAATACTTATGGTGTGCACATGAATCCTGGCCGTTGATCATTATTACTATTTGATTTGGTTGACTTAGTAAAGAGCGTTGGATGCATCCAAGGGTAAGTGGTAGGTCAACTGGTGGACTGAATTCCACACGTACCCTTTTTTAGGTGTCTCCCGAAGTTTGTAACCTTCAGGAGTTGCTGTCATGCCCCTGGCATCTTCGCTTTCCTGAAGTTTGTAACCTTCAGGCCCAGCGGCTCCTGCTGCGGCTCCCTGATCCTCAGTGATCGGCGGAATATATCCTTCTGGGATATAGTTAAGTGGCATGCCCCAGGGACGATCTTTCAGCATTTTATACCTAGGATCATACTTTTCCACTACGAGTGTTGAGGTGATCTCTGAGATCACAGTCCTTTGTTGCTGTATCTGAGCTTCTGCTAGAGCTTGTATGTCGCTATGGAGCTTTCTCAGATCCTCTTTCCGAGTGTCGATCTCTTCTCTCAACTCTCTGTTCTCTTCCTCGAGATCATCCATCTTTTTCTGACGATTGGCCCGAGTATTATACGAATGAGACATTTTGACTCTAGAATTGAGACACAAACGTGAGATTCGTAGGTAAGAAGAATGCGTTTACGCGAGACGATGATATGCAATGATTATATTAATTGTATGTTTTTGTTTATTCAAAGTAAACTTCAAAAATTAGATTGTAAATATCAAACAGTGGGGAAACCCCATTTTATTGAATTCAAAGGATTGCGGAAACGGAAATACAATAGATTACAAAATGCTGAAAAAGGAAATCTAAACTAATGGATCCTAAGTCCTCTCTGAGGAGAGCTCAAGTGCTGGTTCTGGTGCTTTCCATGACCGAGGCTCTTCAGCCGTTGTCGGGTTGTCATTCCTTTGCCAAGTGAAAGGAGCGAGCAATTTTCTTTGGTCGTCCTGATTTTCTACATCATGTTGCTCTAAAATTTCAATTAGAGCATCTTTTTCTCTTAATAGCTGTTGTATTTTCTTGCACTCCACATTGAGAATACGGTACTTGTTCCTCCAAGGCCTCTTCTCCTACTGAACTTTGCTGAGAGTAACTTGAAGTGTTTCTGTCTCAGACATAAAATAAAGGGCAGAGTCCCTTAATGGAAGAACTTCCTGACGAGGGTAAAGCATTATCAGCTTGAGAGCTCTAGATTGTACCTAGTGGAGATAAGGCTCCACCGAGACACAGTCTGGTTTTCCTAGAAACTCTTGTCCTTTCCTATAAACGTGTTTCCAAGCATGCACTATTTCTGTCTTTAGTGCTCTGTCATTTTCTCCTTCCTTGAAGAAAAGAACTTCCAGATGAGCATTACGCGGGACCTGCCTCATTGGGTACCCAAATTGACGACGAACTAACACTGGATGATAATTGATTCCTCCCTTAGTTCCTATAAGGGGTACATTTGGGAAATTTCCACAATGGTCAATGATCCTGATCCCGTCATAGGTTCGATTGTACCAATCGATGTCAGAGTTGGTAAGAGACATGATTCTCTGCGACCAACGTAAAGTATTCTTTTGATCCCAAAATGCAGCAGACTTGGGCAAATGAGAAGTGAACCACTTGTAAAGCAGGGGTACAGAGCACGTGATCATTCCTCCGCTGTATAAATTCCTTAAGTGCACCGAATGATACGCATCTGCGAGTATGGTTGGTACGGGATTTCCGATCAGGAAAATCTTAATGGCGTTGATATCTACGAAGTTATCAATGTTGGGAAACAAAAATAACCCGTAGGTGAGCAAAACAAAAATGCTCTCGAAAGCGGCCACGTTCCCTATACTGGCAAAGTACAGGGCTTTCTTTGTCAAGAATTGGGCTGGAAAACCTTGGATGTCACCCTTAGTGGTCATGTGAGTCCTGACTTCTGACTCGTCCAAATAAATTGCTCTTGCAACGGTTCGATCCTTTAGAATTTCTTCCAGTCCAGAAAAGGGAGCCTGATCAGTGATATGCAGATCACTCAAGTGAGAGTATTCCTCCAGCGTTCGTGCTAGCTGATAATCCGGGAATGTGAAACAGTGATAAACCGGATCGTAGAACTGGATTAGTGTGGACAGGATTCCTTTGATTACATGGACCCTTAATAGAGACAGTAGTCCCCCATACTTGGCTCTGAAAGCCTCGTGGTTGGTGATCATCCTCGCCAAACCTCTCAAATCCTCTAACTTTGGAACCTTGAAGGTGTACTTATGAGTTTTCCTTCTACCGAAATCCATTAGCGCAATCCCCTTTCTCTCTGACATTTGCAATCATTGTCTTAGTTTAATTTGAAAAAGAGATACTAGAAGAGAAATTTTTTTATTTATTTTAATGTTTTTTAAATGAATATATGAATGCAGCACATAAAAACATAGAAAAAACATGGGGTCAAAGGGTCGGTGTCATGAAGTCAAGGCTCTACCCTCCCCCCAAAGGTTTATACAGGTGATTTTTGTACCTGTCCGCAAAATCATTGACCCCTCTTGGGATAACAACAGCAAGCGGATCGCCAGCGAGCTGATGTATCCTAGAGTGATCTCAGATGAGGGTAGTATCGCGTGACAACTATTTCCGATAGCTTCCGCACTACAAAATGGTTTTAGCCTACTAAAAACCTCAGCTTCTCAAATAACCCAGTCGACCACACTACTTTCAACAACCGAAGTCGTATAGGCAATGTATCTGTAAAGGGAGTCTCCACTGAGTTTGATGGTCGATCGGGGGCTCTTAACTGGGATTCACTCCCCGCAACATTACCCGCATTGCCATCACCTATCTTAGGTGTATACTCAATCTTTCCACATGCGACATCACACGCATTCCCATTAGCAGAAAAATAAACACAGATATCAATTAGGAAAAGAAGTATATATATTTGTCTTAATCATCCTAGACCTCTAGTCTTATGATCCTATACAGACAATGGCTCCCCAGCAGAGTCGCCATTTCTGTGATATTTTGAGAACTCCAGGATTTCTCCCAAAGATCGTAAGAAAAAGAAGACGGGCCCCACGGTGGGCGCCATTTTTTTCTGTGGCACCTTTTTAAGGTTTCTACCTAAGAGATGGGAAGAGAACAATATCTCTGGTTCCCAGTGAAGTCGCCATTTTTCTGTAGCGCGATTTTTGTGTGGTTGCGAAGCACTATCACTTTGGGGTACTACAGTTCGATTCATTTTTTATCCTATTGAAGCTGATTAAGGAAGGGAAATAGATGTCTTCAATTAACCCTGCTTGCATACCGAGTTTAAACAGATGACTGTTGGTTTACATATGTTATTGAGATTGTGGGTCTCTCTTAGGTTATTTTGTTAAAAAAATAGAGTGCCTGGACTATTTGTGAGGTTTTTGGTAAGGTGTTTAGATTTGTTGCTTTTGGGTTGATATATGGGGGTTTTGGGTTTTTTGATTGGTATGCTCGCTAAGATTCTTCAATCTTATGCCTACGTATTCCCGAAACAGGGAAATCAGAGTGATTGTAGTTCCTCCTATTCTATGGGAGGAAAAAGGTCATTTTGGTGTCTTGTTCAAAGCCCAAGACGTGAAGCTAACGGGTTAGAGAGAGTTTGTCATCTCTAAAGAGGAGTTGTTGATGTCTGTATGCAGTGAGCAAGGCACAACTTTGATGCTAAAAGGTTGATTGACTCAACCGGGGTTTTCTTTATACAAAGCCTAAGAGGAGGCTAGTGACCCAACAAGAGGGTGCTAACAAGTGACTGACTCAACAAGGGAGTGCTTTTATGTGTCTTGTACGAAGCCCAAGACGGAGGCTAAAAGGTTTTGAATTAACAAGAGAGTCTTGTATACTTAACAAGAGAGTATTTGTGTATGTCTTGTACGAAGCCCAAGACGGAGGCTAAATGGTTTGTGACCCAACAAGAGGGTCTTTTATACTCAACAAGAGAGTGATTTTCTATCTCGTACGAAGCCCGAGATGGAGGCTAAAAGTGTTTGACTCAACAAGAGAGTCTTTTATACTCAACAAGAGAGTTGTTTTGTATCTCGTACGAAGCCCGAGATGGAGGCTAAAGGGAGATTGACTCAACAAGAGAGTCTTTTATACTCAACAAGAGAGTGTTTTATATCTCGTACGAAGCCCGAGGTGGAGGCTAAAAGGGTGACTGACTCAACAAGAGAGTCTTTTATACTCAACAAGAGAGTGTTTTGTATCTCGTACGAAGCCCGAGATGGAGGCTAAAAGGGTGACTCAATAAGAGAGTCTGAAAAGGTTAGCTCCCCTGGGGAAAATCATTTGTACAATGCCCAAGAGGAGGCTGTGCTGTGCTGGTGACTGTTTCAGTTTAGTGACAGGTCCAGTATGTTGGATAAAAGAGAAAATAAGTTCTTATGAAGGGAACGATTAAGGGTAAGGCTGTGCTTTGGTACTGATTAGAGGATCAGGGTTATTACCTGTTCTTTAAGGAAATGGGAAATCCAAAGGGTATTGAGACTGTCCAAGTCCACTGGTGTTTTGAGAAATCGATTCTCAGATAATGAATGATCTTTGTATAATGCCTAAGAGAAGGCTGGTATGTTAAGGATGAAGGTCAACCCGTTAACAGGTCTGACACTTGACTCAGAAAGATAGCTCTAGCAAATTGATGACTAGGTTCTATTCCTATACCTGTAGAGGTCTCTGGGTCCTTGTACTAAGCCCAAGAGAAGGCATAAGAGCTTTTAAGAAGCCGAAGGGTCCTTGTACAACGTCCAAGAGGAGGCGGGGATGCTTTTAGGAAGCCTGTGGGTCCCCAAACCCCGAGAAGTTCAAGACATGCTATTCACAGAGAATAGATCAAGCCAGGAAAGTCCGAGAATTTGGAAGAAACTCAAGAGATGCTATTCACGGAGAATAGATCAACTCTTAGGAGTAAAGTTTCTTTGACAATTTCTAAGAGTGACAGTCTGAGAAAGGGTTCACTGAGAATGCTGCCTTTCACGTCTCCATATTATTTAACCCCAAGAGGAGGGAAGACTGTGTCTGGTAATCCTATGGGGATCTAGTGTTGTTTGTATTTAAGAGTGACCAATAAGGCTTTACCTAGTGCTAGACGTAGTTGCCGGGGAAAACTCTAAATAACTATACTAGTATTACACAGTTGATATTTGACAAGTATATAAGAGTTTGTGAAGGAAGACTTACAGTGAGCAGCCCCACAATACAATTATATATATATATATATATGAAAGCGGATAAAGAAAGCGGGTAAATACTTACTCGGTTGTAGAGCTTCCATGATGCTTTGTTAGTTGTTCAACAAAGAAAGCTTTGATAACAATATTATATTCAAAATCAAAGGAGAAAGTGCTTTGAAAAGGTTGTTGGGGCTTACAGCTCAAGGAGAGACCCAAGGTTTTATCAGTGCTTGGACTGTTGTTTTGAAATTGTACAGGGACTTATACAAGTGACTGAGGCCCAAAAAAGGTTTTATGTTTAAAGGGATGGGTCTTAGACTCTCTCAAGAGGCCCAAAGGTGTTTAAAGAAAAGGAATGGGGCTTATAACACGAGGGTAGGCCCAAAGAGTTTGATTCTTAAATGGCGACCGCGCCGAGATTTGCTTTTAACGTAGAGGGACTTATACAATATCTGAGGCCTAAAAAGGTTTTGGTTAAAAGGGGGATTGGGTCTTACACTCTATTAGAGGCCCATGAGTGTTTGAAAAAAGAGGGGTCTTATAGCTCAAGGAGAAGCCCAGGGTTTTGTTTTAAAAGGCGACGATCGCGCCGAACTTTTTGATGGTATCGTGACTTATACAATACACTGAGGCCCAAAAAAGTTTTATCTACAAGGGATGGGTCTTACACTCTATTAAAGGTCCAAAGAGTTTGAAAAGAAAAATGGGACTTACAATACAAGGGTAGGCCCAGTTGTTTTTGTTGAGACGGCGACGATCGCGCCGTTCACTTGAAATTGTTCAGAGGGACTTATACAATAAGTGAGGCCCACAATTGGTTTATTTACAAAAGGATTGAGACTTACACTCTATTAGAGGTCCAAAGATTTGAAAAAGTTTGATGAGGGTTGAATTAATCAAAACCCTAATTTGTTTTCAAAATATATTTTAATTGAATAAAAATTCAATTAAAATGATCAAAATTGTTAAACATGTGTGAAAACAAATTATGATCTTGGATCAATGTTTCAAGAAATCATGTTTATATCCATAAAATGATTGGAAATCAATTAAGTTTGGAAAATCATGGAGGAAAAAATATTTTAAATGTTAAAAACAAATAAAATATTAATTCTTTACAAAAATATCAAATATATGAAATAAATAATATTTTTGGGATTTTTTGGTGAAATAAAATATTTTAACATTTTTGTGAATTATTAAAAAAAGAATCAACTCAAAATCATTAAAACTCAGAGAGAAATTAATTTTTTGAACCAATTAAATAAAATCTCAAAATTCAAATATTCAAATTTTGAAAAAAGGCGCCAAGAACAATGGAAAGAACACGCGCCACCCTCTGTTTCTGCAGATTTGCGTTTTCTATCCAATCTTACTGAATACTTGATTATATCATGCAATCTACATATCAATTTGCTCGTTTTCACCTCACGATCATGTCTATGGTCTTTAATTTCATTTATTTTAAGCATGGAATAAGAAATCAAAGAGAAACCTCAAGAACCCTAAAAATTGCATGAAGGTTCAGAAATTCCATACACGATTCAAACAAAGTAATTGATTGAAGGAAAACACTCCATGCATGATTATGAACATATGGCCAAATTATTATGCAGCAAAAAATGCATGGATCATAGAGTTAGAAGAGCTCATGCTTACCTCTTGCAGCTGGTGATCGTGTTTTATGTTAGAGGTGTTACAGCTTGGTTCCAAGGATATGGACAACTTCCCTAGGTGCCATGGAGTGTGTCTGGATGCTTGGAATGAATTGAAATGATCTGGAACTTGAGATGGTACCCCAACTGCAAGTCTGTCAAGAACTTGAGCAATTGGCTAGTGATTTTGTGATTTTGGTGTTCCAGATGTTATATGAGTGTTGGATCACTTCTATATGATGTTTATGAGGTGTGTGTGTGTGATTGGTTTGATTGAAATAGCTCTCAAACTCAAAACCCGATAGTGACTTTCCTTAGAAGGCAAAATTGGAAGTGAGAAAGTGATTTTGAGGAAAGCATCTGTTTGATGGCTTTGGTGTACTCAAACTGATCACAAATGAGCTCTATTTATAGTAGATTAAGTTTGTTTTGGGAGCAATAATGAATGGCAACTGCTGTATAGGTTTGACCAATGTTGATCAATGAGAATCCAAGTCTCCTCTAACCATTGACTAGAGGTTAGGGCACAGGCTGCTGGTTCCCTTGGTCTTGGATATGTCTTGACTGAATTCAGTTGGAAATGGCTCAGTCCATGCCACCTTGGTGCATCCATTGAATGCTCTAAAACAAAATTAGAGCCTTGTCCCCTCTTTAGGGATTTCTAGGTTTGACATGCTATTTTTAGTTCCAAGGACTTGGGAGGCTTATGGATCAGTGTTTGTCCCTCCTTGGTCCCCCCTGTGGTGTTCAGATGGATAAGTGTGTTTGTCATTTGCACAAATTTGGCAAATCGAGCAAAATGCACAAATCTGCCTTGCTTTGACAGTTTCAGCAAGGCATATTGCCATTGTCATATCTCATGGCTCAAGTGGAATTTGATGGAGTTCTTGGCCATTTTGGAAAGCCCTCATATGATACAACAACTGTTTGATCATAGTTGGTTTTGATACTTTTTGGATCCAAGTGAAAAATACCCCTACATTAGGAAAATAGTGAAGGCAGATTCTGACTTAGTGAAAATTTCACTAAGTGTTGGAAAAAGTGACATTTTCACTTTTTGTGATTTTGATCATTCCATAACTTAAAATCCATGAGGAATTGGAATGAGTTGTGTTTGAAGCTTTTGTAGTGGGCCATGAGAGCTACAAATCCAACTTTGGATGGGGAAAAATGGCCTTGTGGTTTAGGAGTTATGATCCTCCAAAGTTGGTACCCTAGCCACTTTGTTCCATAACTTAGAAAAATTTCTAAGTTTTTATGGTTACCCCTTTTACAAGTTATCCCACTTTTCTTGATTTTTCTTGATGAATGATGATTCCAATCACACATTAACATCATTTTAGGGTCAAAGAACCATAATTGTGAAAAATCTCAAAAAGTCAAAGTTGACTTTGTGCACAATTGACTTTTTGTCAGATGAATTCCAAACTGTGCGATCCTCTATGAAATCAAGTCCTTGACCTAAATCAAACTTGATGGATTGCTTTCATAGGTGTTATAGGGTGTATTGAATCATGTCCCAAGGTTTGGGAGCATGCCTGGGTCAAAAGTCAAAGATACAGTTGACTTTTTCTGTGAAACCCTAACTGTGGTTCTGATGAACTTGAAACTTGGGAATCAAGCTTCTTGGATCAATCCATTGTTGCAAATGTATCAATGTAGTGTGTCGGAGCCCCTCAAATCATGTCTTGAGGTCTTGGCTCATGATTTGTCCCAAAAGTCAACTTAGGGGTGAATTAGGTCAAGAAACCCTAATTCCTGATTTTTGATGAATGCCTCCCCTGAGGCTAAATTGACTTGATGATTGGGGCCATGGTGTTCCATGGAGTATATTAGGTTATGCTTTGAAGCATTGGCTCATGCCCAGAGGAAAATTTCCATCTGGAGGCCCTGGTCGACCAAAACCCTAATTTGGTGACACTGGCGATCTTAAGGCTTGATCCACCTAGAATGCTGCAACATTGTGCTTGATTCTTGATGTGGGAGTCCTCTTGATCCATTGTGGATGTTTGAGAGGTTAGACAATTTGAAGATCATGTCAATTCTTGATTGATCCTTTGTCTAAGGCTCAGAGAGGGCTTGAAACCCTAATTTTTTATAGTAGTGAATGCTCACTCATCTTTGGGAAGACTGATGGGCATGATGGTTCATCCATATTGTGATGATGATTTGCCCAATGATGGGAAATATTAGTGGTAAAAATTTTGGGTATGACAGATGCCCTTATTTAATCTTCTTGGACCCGAAGGTGTGAATGGCGAAGGTATTCGGGCATTCGGGGTGCAAGAGGATTAAGAACTTGGATGTATATGGCGGCTCAGCCCTGGTTATCAATCAGATCAAAGGAGATTGGAACACATACCAATCAGGATTGATTCCTTACAAAGATTACGCAAGAAGGTTGTTACCCTTCTTTAACAGAGTCGAGTTTCATCATATCCCTCATGAGGAGAATCACATGGCTGATGCATTAGCCACTCTCTCTTCCATGATTAGTGTAGGTCATTGGAACGACTTACCTAATATTGGCATAATGCGCCTTGAACGGCCCACTTACATCTTCACGATTGAAGCAGTCATAGACGACAAACCTTGGTATCACGATATCAAATGCTTCCTTCATAAACAAGAGTACCCACTTGGGGCACCCAGGAAAGATAGAAAAACCCTCAGAAGGCTAGCAGGCAGTTTCTTACTGAGCGGTGATACACTGTATAAGAGGAACTTTGACATGGTCTTGCTTCGATGCGTCGACAGACCTGAAGCAGACATGCTAATAAAAGAAATTCACGAAGGGTCCTTTGGCACTCATGCCAACGGACATACAATGGCGAGAAAAATTCTAAGAGCAGGGTACTATTGGTTGACAATGGAATCTGATTGCTACAAGTACATGAGGAGATGTCACAAGTGTCAGATATACTCAGACAAAATCCATGTACCGCTGCACATATCAAAGTTCTTTCTTCCCCATGGCCTTTTTCCATATGGGGAATCGACATGATTGCGTGATCGAAACCAAGGCTTCAAACGGACATTGGTTCATCCTGGTAGCCATTGACTACTTCACTAAATGGGTCGAAGTAGTGTCATACACCAATGTAACCGGACAAGTGGTAGTCCGTTTTATCAAAAACTATCTCATCTACCGTTATGGTGTTCCAAGCCAGATCATTATTGATAATTGATCTAACTTGAACAACAAGATGATGAAAGAGTTGTGCACAGAGTTCAAGATCGAACACCATAACTCATCTCCCTACCGACCCAAGATGAACAGAGCAGTAGAAGTGGCTAACAAGAACATCAACAGGATCGTTCAAAAGATGGTTGTAACCTACAAAGATTGGCACGAGATGCTGCCCTTTGCTCTTCACGGTTATCGCACATCTGTCCGCACTTCAACAGGGGAAACCCTTTTCTCTCTAGTTTATGGCATGGAGGCAGTTCTCCCCATAGAGGTAGAGATCCCATCAATCCGGTTATTGATGGAAGCTAAGCTTACAGAAGCTGAATGGTGTCAAAGTCGACACGATGAACTAAATCTGATCGAAGAGAATCGAATCACGGCATTATGCCATGGTCAGTTGTATCAACAAAGAATGAAGAAGGCGTTCGACAAAAAGGTCTGACCTCGCGTCTTCAGGAAAGGAGACCTCGTGCTCAAGAAGATACAATTATTTTTCACTGATTCTCGGGGAAAATGGTCTCCGAATTATGACGGCCCATATGTGGTCTAGAAAGCCTTCTCAGGCGGCGCCTTGAGACTCGCAACCATGGATGGAGAGGAATTTGCCTACCCCACAAATGTTGACGTAGTCAAGAAATACTTCGCCTAAATAAAATAAAATAAAACGTCTCGGTGGATTGAAAACCCGAAAGGGAGGTCCAGGCAAAAATTAGAGACATGATCAAAAATCATCCCGGTGGATTGGAAACATCACAGTACAATCCAGGAAAAAATTAGGGATAATGGCAAGGAACTATGTTCAACAAAGGGGAAAATCCCTCAGCAGCAGTAATGCCATCGGTCAGGAAAACACCAGTCAAGGTCATCTTCGACAGAAGCTCAGGATGTCCAGAATTCAAAGTTGGTAGAAGGATAGTGGTCATTATGTTTCAATGTAGCCCTTTTCCCTTAAATTACCATTTTCTAACTTTGTAAATACTCTATGGAATCACACGTTTGGCTGATTTCCATCCTATCAATAAAATTTGAGCCCGTGTGCTTTTGTTTGCAATTCTCATTTGTTTTAGCTTTACAGAACGACATTTTAGCATGAACAACGGTTCTTGAAATAAAACAAAAATGAATTTATTTGTAAAAATTTTCTGCTTAAAATAAAGATGGCAATTTCTTTTGACTGTTGAACATCGAAAGAACATCGATCGCTTCTCCCAAAGGCGGTTAAGCTTCAAAGTACAGAATCAAAGTACTCATTCTAAACCAGTGCACCTGAATGAAGGATCAGCTGTGTCAGAGACCATTGTTTCATCTGACACCCCCGATAGAGTTCTTATCTCCTAAGCCCGGCCAACATAGCTCCCGACAGGGACTATCTCTCCTAAGCAAGGCAGAATTGCTATCGTGAACCAGTGATACTTTTCATCCCCCACTGTGGCCGAGTATCCAGTCGTGTTCATCTACTAGTATGTATGTCGCGTCAGTTTTGTCAGCATATACATACATACATCATGCATTATTGATTTACATTCATATTCATATTGCATCACTATCACTCTAGTCGGTCTTGTTCCCTAGTGATAAGAGTCCTCTCAATCGAGTCGTCAGTTATTTCCTCGTGAGGAAATGAATTATCTAAGCGATCTCTCCTCTAATTTATTTCTGAATTGAAGGTGGTTCTTTGACCACTTTGATAACTTGAACCTTTGAAGAGCCAGAGAGCTTCCGAAAAACATCACTCTTTGCCATTGAAGATGATATCTCCGCTTTCCCAGATTAAGGAAAATCCCCAGAGAAAGCCTCTTAATCAGAGATTCGGCAGTACAACAGTTTTTCTCCAAAAAATTCACTGACAAAAAGGTCATCGGCACCTCAAAATTGGATCACATCATATGGCATTTCTCCAAGAAGATCCCGAGAAAAGTATGATGTGGTAACCCCAAGCGAAAGCAATCTCTCAAGAGACTCGTTTTCCCCACCACTTTTTCCATTAAATGGTATCTCCCCAGGAAAATTCGGCAAGAAGTTTGAGGAAAACCGCTACACATAGTGTCCCTTGTCAATGAAGTTTATTGACAAAAGAAACTTAGACCAGTTCCTTGGTAAGAAACCAGGATCGAGGGGAAGTTTACATGAGAAATTGAGACCAGATCCTTGGTAGGAAACCAGGATCGAGGGGAGGTTTATTCCATAAGTTGAGACTAGTTCCTTGGTGGGAAACCAGGATCGAGGGGAAGTTTAAATCAGAAACTGAGACCAGTTCCTTGGTAGGAAACCAGGATCGAGGGGAAGTTTACCTTTTCTAAGCATCATTGCTTAGCAAAAGAGGAAGGATGCGCGAACTGCCATTCATAACCACCATCAAAATTTCAGGTATTCCGATATTTAATCCTCTTGCACCCCAAATGCCCGAATACCTTCTCCATTCACACCTTCGGGTCCAAGAAGATTAAATAGGGGCATCTGTCATACCCCAAATTTTGACCACTAAGATTTCCCATCATTGTGCAAATCATCATCACCATATGGATGAACCATTAGTCTCCCCAAAGATGGGTGAGCATCCACTACAATCAGGCTTGGGGTTTCAAGCCTTCTTAGAGCTCTTAGACAAAGGATCAATCAAGAAATGACATGATCTTCAACTTGTCTAGCCTCTCAAACATCCACAAAGGATCAAGAGGACTCCCACTTCAAGGAATAAGCACAAGGCTTCTCCCTTCTAGGTGGATCAAGCCTTAAGATCGCCAGTGTCACCAAATTAGGGTTTGATCGACCAGGGCCTCCAGATGGAAATTTTCCTATGGGCATGAGCCAATGCTTCAAAGCATAACCTATGATGCTCCAAGGGATCTCATGAACCCAATCATCAAGTCAATTTAGCCTCAGGGGATACATTCATCAAAAAAATCAGGAATTAGGGTTTCTTGACCTAATTCACCCCTAAGTTGACTTTTGGGACAAATCATGAGCCAAGACCTTAAGAGATGATTTGAGGGTCCCTAACACACCACATTGGTCCATTTGTAACAATGGATTAAGCCAAGAAGCTTGAGCAACAAGTTTCAATTTCATCAGAACCACAATTAGGGTTTCATGGAAAAAGTCAACTGTATCTTTGACTTTTGACCAGGACATGCTCCCAAACCCTAAGACATGATTCAATACACCCTATAACACCTATGAAATCAATCCATCAAGTTTTATTTAGGTCAAGGACTTGATTTCATAGAGGATCGCACAGTTTGGAATTCATCTGACAAAAAGTCAACTGTGCACAAAAGTCAAACTTTGACTTTTTGAGATTTTTCACAGTTATGGTTCTTTGACCCCAAAATGATGTTAATGTATGATTGGAATCATCATTCATCTAGAAAAATCAAGAAAAGTGGGATAACTTGTAAAAGGGGTAACCAACTTTGGAGGATCATAACTCCTAAACCACAAGGCCATTTTTTCCCATCCAAAGTTGGATTTGTAGCTCTCATTACCCTCTACAAAAGCTTCAACTACACCTCATTCCAATTCATCATGGATTTTGAGTTATGGAATGATCAAAATCACAAAAAGTGAAAATGTCACTTTTTTCCAACACTTGGTGAAATTTTCACTAAGTCAGAATCTGCCTTCACTTTTTTCCAAATGTAGGGGCATTTTTCACTTGGATCCAAAAAGTATCAAAACCAATTATGATCAAATAGTTATTGTATCATATGAGGGCTTTCCAAAATGGCCAAGAACTCCATCAAATTCTACTTGAGCCATGAGATATGACAATGGCAATATGCCTTGCTGAAAACTGCCAAGGCTAGGCAGAATTTTGCATTTTTGCTCGATTTGGCAAAATCAGATAATTCCAAGCCATATCATCACTTTGGGCACATCTGAGGATCAAATCTAAAGGGAACAAACACTGATCCAAGCCTCCAAAGTCTTTGGAACAAGAAGCAGCATGCCAAACCTAGAAATCCCTAAAAGAGGGACAAGACTCCAATTTTGGATTGGAGCATTTAATGGATGCACCAAGGTGGCATGGACTGACACATTTGCAACTGAATTCAGTCAAGAATGATCCAACAACTAGGGAACCACTGCTATGTACCCTAACCTTTAGTCAATGGCTAGAGGAGACTTGGATTCCTATTGATCAACATTGGCCAAACTTCTGCTGCAGTTGCCATTCACTATTTATCCCAAAACAAACTTGTTATACTATAAATAGAGCTCGTTTGTGCTCAGTTTTAGTACACCAAAGCCATCAAACATATGCTTTCCTCAAAATCACCTTCTCACTTCCAAATTTGCCTTCCAAAGCAAGTCACTATCGGGTTTTGAGTTTGAGAGCAATTCCAACCAAACCAATCACACACACACACACACACACACACACACACACACACCTCATAAACATCATATAGAAGTGATTCAAACACTCACATAACTTCTGGAAGACCAAAATCACAAAATCACTAGCCAATTGCTCAAGCCTTTGACAGATTTGCAATTGAGGTACCATCTCAAGTTCCAGATCATTTCAATCCATTCCAAGCATCCAGACACACTCCATGGCACCTTGGGAAGCTATCCGGATCATTGGAACCTAGCTGTAACACCTCTAACCCAAAACACGATCACTGGCTGCAAGAGGTGAGAATGAGCTCTTCTAACTCTATGATCCAAGCATTTTTTGCTGCACAATAATTTGACCATATGTTTTTAATCATGCATAGAGTGTTTACCCTCAATCAATTTCTTTGTATGAATCGTGTATGGAATTTCTGAACCTTCATGCATAATTTAGGGTTCTTGAGGTTTCTCTTTGATTTCTTATTCCATGCTTAAAATAAATGAAATTAAAGACCATAGACATGATCATGAGGTTGAAACGAGTAGATTGATATGTAGATTGCATGATATAATCAAGTATTCAGTGAGATTAGATAGAAAACGCAAATCTGCAGAAACAGAGGAAGGGCGCGTGTTCTTGCCATGTTCTTGGCGCCCTTTTTCAAATATTTGAATATTTGAATTTTGTGATTTTATTTAATTGATTCAAAATTTAATTTCTCTCTGAGTTTTAATGATTTTAAGTTAATTCTTTTTTTAATAATTCAAAAAAATGTTAAAATATTTTGTTTTACCAATAAATCCCAAAAATATTATTTATTTCAAATAATTGATATTTTTGCCAAGAATAAATATTTTAATTGTTTTTGACATTTAAAATATTTTTTCCTTCTTGATTTTGCAAATTTTAATGATTTCTAATCATTTTGTAGGTCAAAACATGATTTTTGAAACATTAATCCAAGATCACAATTTGTTTTCCACATGTTAAACAATTTTGATAATTTTAATTGAATTTTTTATTCAATTAAAATACATTTTGGAAACAAATTAGGGTTTTGATTAATTCAACCCTCATCAAACCTTTTAAAAACATTTTGGGCCTCTAATAGAGTGTAAGACCCAATCCTTTGTAAATACAAACCTATTTTGGGCCTCAAATGTTGTATAAGTCCCATTGTATTTCAAAAGTTCAGCGCGATCATCGCCTATTTAAAACAAACCACCTGGGCCTCTCCTCGAGCTATAAGACCCATTCAAAACCATTTTGGGCCTCTAATAGAGTGTAAGACTCAATCCCCTTTTGAAACCAAAAACTTTTGGGCCTCAGTCGTTGTATAAGACCCACGGTGTTTTCAAAACCTCGGCGCGATCGTCGCCCTTTTCAAAATAAACCCATGGGCTTCTCCTTGAGCTATAAGACCCATCTTTGTTCATTTCCAATCATTTTGGGCCTCTTGAGAGAGTGTAAGACCCATCCCCTTGTACAGAAAACCTTTCTTGGGCCTCAGTCACTTGTATAAGTCCCTGTACAAAACGACAGTGCGATCACTGATAAAACCCTGGGCCTCTCCTTGAGCTGTAAGCCCCAACAATCTTTTCAAAGCACTTTCTCCTTTGATTTTGAATATAATAATGTTATCAAAGTTTTCTTTGTTGAACAACTAACAAAACAGCATGGAAGCTCTACAACCGAGTAAGTGTTTACCTGCTTTCATTTACCGCTTCCATATGTATATAACTGTATTGTGGGGTTGTTTCACTGTAAGTCTTCTTTCATAAACTCATATCGACTGTGTAATACTAGTATAAATATTTAGAGTTTCCCCGGCAACTACGTCTCGAACTAGACAAAACCTCGTCTCCTTACCTCCGACGTTCTCCCAGATATTTCAACATAACCTAAACCATGAAAATTTTCTTTTACAACAATTTTAGATAACTAGATCTAAGAAATCTCCCCCTTGAACAGTTCATATACAGAAGGCCAATGTTCCAAGTGAAACCCCTTCTGGAACTATTCATCAGCCTCCTCTTGGGCTTAGTGCAAGGACCCACAAGCTTCCTAAAAGCATCCCCGCCTCCTCTTGGGCGTTGTACAAGGACCCGTCGGCTTCTTAGAAGTTTTCACAGCCTCTTCTTAGGCTTCGTATAATGATTCTTCCTCTGGGAAGATAGCCTCCTCTTGGGCTTCGTACAAATTATCCCTTCGGCTTCTTAAAAGTTTTTCTCGCCTCCTCTTGGGCTTCGTACAAATTGTCCCGACGACCTCTTAAAGGTATAGGAACAGAAATTAGTCATCTTAATAGAACAGTCTTTCAAAGAGTCTAGATCTTTCTACCGCGAACGTACTATCTCTTAATCTCTCTTAAGCATAGTACAAAAGATAAAACTCTAGACTTGGACAATCTAATCTCCTTGATTCTCGAAGACATTCTCAAGTTCCTTTCAAAAATAGGAAAAATCACCCGTAGACTTGGGTAGTCTCAATACCCTTCGGATTCCCCATTTCCTTAAAGAACAGGAAATAATCCCGGTCCTCAGATCAAATCCATGAGTACAACATTACCCATATAAGAACTGATTTTCTCTTTTAACCAACATACTGGACCTGTCACTCAACTGAAACAATAACCCTAGCCTCTTCTTGGACTTTGTACAATGATTCTCCCCAGCGGAGTTAACCTTTTCAGACTCTCTTGTTGAGTCAACATTTTTAGCCTCTATCTCGGGCTTCGTACGAGATACAAAAACACTCTCTTGTTAAGTATAAAAGACTCTCTTGTTGAGTCAAACCTTTTTAGCCTCTATCTCGGGCTTCGTACGAGATACAAAAACACTCTCTTGTTAAATATAAAAGACTCTCTTGTTGAGTTAAACCTTTTCAACCTCTATCTCGGGCTTCGTACGAGATACAAAAACACTCTCTTGTTGAGTCAAACCTTTTTAGCCTCCATCTCGGGCTTCGTACGAGATACAAGATCACTCTCTTGTTGAGTATAAAAAGACTCTCTTGTTGAGTCGATCACCTTTAGCTTCTATCTCGGGCTTCGTACGAGATACAAATCACTCTCTTGGTGAGTATAAAAGACTCTCTTGTTGAATCGAACCCTTTTAGCCTCCGTCTTGGGCTTCGTACAAGACACATATAAAAACACTCTCTTGTTGAGTAAACCCTTTTAGCCTCTATCTCGGTCTTCGTACGAGACACAAAAGCATCCTCTTGTTGGGTCAATAGCCTCCTCTTAGGCTTTGTATAAAGAAATCCCCGTTTGATTCAATCAACCTTTTAGCATCAAATCATGCTTTGGTCATAACATACAAACATCAACAACTCCTTTTCCCTCGTCTAATTGCTGTAAGCGGCAAGCCTCTGGATTATTTACATCCACGCCACTATCCCTCTTTTAGCATTAGGAATTCCTAAGGAAAGATGGCATTGCTCTAAACTGAGTTAAAGTCTTCTCCTTCAGGTTGAAAATCCCCTATAAAGAAAATTATGGAATTGCTGGATTCACATATCCCAGTTAAAGTAATTCTCATTTATAATTAGTCACCCAACAGTTGTGACAAATAGACCAAATACCCCCCTTTAGAGATGGCAAATTCTCTCTAAAGTCAACACCCTTTTAGCTTCACATCTTGGGCTTCGAACAAGATACAAATAGACCCTTCAGCTTCACATCTTGGGCTTTGAACAAGATATAAACTACCTTTAGCTTCATGTCTTGGGCTTTGAACAAGACACCAAAACACCATTTCCTCCCATAGAATAGGAGTGTCGCTACTCGAAAAATAGACGACGGAGGCGAAAAGGAAAGAAAAGGGAGAGTCGCCATCGAACTTTATTTATCCCATGAGGGGAAGGGAAAACATCGAGAAAACCCAAAGAAGTAAAGGATAAGATGGTATCGCAACCAAACTATGGGTTTGGAAGCCGGTTATGCGAGGGGAAGGTATTAGCACCCCTCACATCCATCGTACTTGATGGGAACCATTCGCTTGTCTATGTGTAAAGATGTTTGCTAAAGGATTGCTTTCTAAGATGTGTTCTAAGAGGAAGAGAAAAGGGTGAGAACCAAAGAATGTAAAAGAAAATAAAAGAAAATGTGGGGAGAAGAGGGGACTCGATAGGACTTCGCAGTCCTATGCCTACGTATTCCCTAATTGGAAAATCAGAGTCCAAGTAGTTCGGAGGACTACGGGTGAAGAAAATGGAAGGGGCTCGCCAAGATCATTGCAATCTTGTGCCTACGTATCTTCACTTAAAAGAAGTGAAGAATCAGAGCGTTTGTAGTTCAGCCTACGACGGTTTGTTGGTGTTTTTTATGGACGACACTAACGTGCGGGTTCTAGCAGTTAGGTGTATTGCAGCTCGTTTGGAGTCTTATGCGTTACCTGTTTGCGGTAGAACGAACGTAACATGTCCTTTTTGAAAAGGTTTAGATTTTCGCCATCAAGGCAAGATGCCACATTAGATTTGTTGAGATTGTTTTTAAGGGTGAAATAAGTCCTCGGATAGTAACCCCTTCGGGTAGTACCCAATTCTTTATCTCAAAAGATTTATTGTGAAAGTTGTGTGGCGAATATAGTCACGTCTTCATATTGAAAGACGAGTATCGGGACCACACACTCTAAAGTGAGCATCCTAATACTCGAAGAGGAAGAGGTCTTCACCCAATCCTCTCTCTTTAGTTCAATACAAAGAGAACATATTCTCTTATTAAGGAAGTGTTTTGATTTTAGATGGTAAGTGATTTACGACAGTGAACCCTAAAGGTAATGTCAAGCACTCGGGATAGGAGAAGGCCTTCGCCTAACCACTCCACGACCATCTAAGTTTATTGAGAAAAAGAAGTTTTGAAAATGAACATTTGGTACAAGACCAAGGTTTTTGACTTAAAAAGAGAATGAAAATGAGAAATGAAGTAGAAACCGAAATGAATTCGAAATGGTCTCGTCTTAATCAAGATTTAATCGAGAAATCGATAATCTATGATATTTGACTTTCATTGACCAATAAAAAAAGAAAATGGCCTCATATTGATCAAGATTTTGAATCGATTGAAAGAAATCAACTAATCGTGATTTTTGTTATATCATTGGCCAAAGATAAAATCGAAAAGAAAAACGAAGATGGAAAATCAAGGTAGAAATGAAAAGTAAACCAAGAAATAAATCAAACCAAGTGACAACTAAAAAATGTAGTTAAAAATGAGAAAGAAAAAATAAAAATATTTAACAAAATCAATAACCAAAATATTTACAAAAAGCTATTAAAAATTAATGACAAAACAAAATTGAAAAAAAACATTATTAACAGAATGATAAGCAGTGTTGACAAAATAATTAATAATATTAGTTAACAGAATAATTAAGAAAAATTAACAAAGGTTATGAATTAACAAAGAAAGGCTTTAGGATGCATGGTGATGTGTAAGATCAGACGTGTGTGAATCATGATGGATCTCAAATCCATTCATCACCACACGGTCCAAAATAAAGAAGATAAGGGACCTGATGCATAAAAAAAACAATGGGCCTTAGTAACCCAAGTGAAACAAGGCTAATGCTAGGTTAAATTTAATAATAAAAACAAAACCAATATCAGAGTGATAGTCTAAAACAAAACCAGTGTCATTGTCAACAATCAAAACCAACGCTCTCTCAAAAGGATGGTTCAAGCTCAAAAGCGAACACACACGGCTGCAAAATCATCGTCTGAAACGAATTAAAGAAATAGAGACAACATCAAATGCAAAACAAAGATCGGTGCTTCGTTCCCAACCTTTCCTCGCTTCCGATCTGCTCATGCCTTTCTCGCTCTCAGTTTATCTCTTGCGAGTTCGCCTTGGTAAGGGTTTGATTTGAAGTGTCGAAGCTCTGCGGTGATGCGGCGTCATCTTGGATCGTTTGTTCTGCTGTTTCAAATTCGTTTAGCACGACGAAGATTTTTCTATGTTGCTGAAGGTAGAGTGTTCCATTGAAGTAAATAAGGTTGAGAGAAGGTATGTGTTTCGGTCTGAGATTGGGTAACTCTGGCGGTTGGATTTGTGACTTCTAAGTGTGATTGAGTTTTTCAGTTTTGGAGATGGTTTACGTTGGATTGAAATGGGTTGCGTTGTAGCTGATTGCATTAGAAGATGTGTGGAGGAGAAGAAGCTGAGCTGTTTGGTGTTTGTGAATAAGAAACAGGTTGTTTCTTCAACATGGAAGAGGTTGGTTTAAGATGAAGGAGGTTTATTGGAAAAAGTTGCAGAACAGTTATGAAGTTGTGAGGGTTGTTTCGAGGATTCAAGGTTCAAAAGTTTGAAGGAATTTTTTTCACAGATGAAGGTTTTTGAACTCTATTTTTCAGGTTGTTGTTCTCTTTTTTGTTATGTCAAAGATATTCAAGTCTGTCCCAGTTCTGAAAACCCTTCCCCTTATAAAACCATTGAACTTCTATTATTTTTTTGAATTTTTTGTATTGTCTCTTTCATGGCAGGCTGTTGTTGTTGTTGTGGCGGTACGATCTGTGTCATTGTGTTGTTACTATTGCTTGTGGCAGATGTTGTTGGTTATTGTGTTGTTGTTTTTGCATGTCATTGAAGGTTGCAGGATTCATGTTTATGTTGGTTTAGTAGGTATGTTGTCTTGGACGGAAATGTCCCTGCGGTTTTGTCTCGGAGTGAAGCGCATGGCTTATGGTGTACGGTTTAGGCATGGCGCAAGCTTTGGTTTGGTTGTTCACTTGCGGCAGTAACAGGCTTGTTGCAAGTTGTTTTGTCATGTTGTGAATTTCATGGATGGCAATTGTATTGATATGGGCTTAATGTAATGGAACATGGACTTTCTTTGGTAAAATTTGAAATGGACCCTTCTGTAAATTTTGGTGATGGAATGTGGACTTTTGGAACATGAATTTATTTATTTTTAATTATTTTTTATTGGATTATTAATTTATGAAAATGGTTAGAAAGAAAGTGAATATTAAAATGGATAAGTGGTTTGGATGAAATGGATTTAGAAAATGGTTAGAATAAAATGGATTTAGAAAATGATAAAATGGTTTAGAAATGGATTTGGACAAATGGATATGGATCAAATTGGAAATGGTATTTGGATATTAAATGATGGATTTGGTTAATAAATGGACATGAAAATGGATAGTCGAATGAAAAATTGGATTGAAAAATGGGTAAATAACAAAATGGTTACGGGAATGGATATGGATAACGGTAATGTGCCTCCACCTTTGTTTGATCAACACTCAAAACCTCTGACAAATGAAACTTGCATACCACAATTCTTGAATTAAGTCGAAGAAGATCCTCCTTGAATCAACTTTTAATTAATGACACCACAATCTCGAATCCGTCTTAACATGGTTTTGATTGAACAATAAATCTGACGAATCCTGGATCAATGACAAAGAACCTGAACCACACAATCAATACTTGCACACAATTTGATAACTTGATCCACACACGAATAATCGGAATTGGCACAAAACCCATGACTGAAACTTCAGGCACAAACACTTGAATCAATCACCCCCTGGCCTTGATCTTGAAACAAAACTTTGGTTGACCAAGATTAGGTTAAACCATTGAACCTCTAACAGTACTGCCTTTGCGCACCTGACCTGACAAGCCTGATGAATCTTGATGAGGAGTTAAGACAATTAGAACTCAACCCTTGCTTCAAACTTGAATAGAAGAACCTCAAAGCAAATAGGAAACCCTGATTCAAAGAACCACTTGACCCCAAGCCTTAGGAGCTCAATGAAACGCATGATTAATATGACCTAATGGGATGCATATATGATGGAAATGTTATGCTATGCCAGGTTAGGGTTAGGGTGAAAATGAGGGTGTGACAAGGAGCAACTACGATCGCTCTGATTTCCCTATCCTGGGAATACGTAGGCATAAGATTGAAAAAGAATCTTAGCGAGCACACTAATCAAAGAAAAAACCGAAAGTCCCCTACCTCCATCCAATCTGGTGCAGGATCCCAACAAATTCCCCATGAACAGTCCCGGTATTTCGTTCTGAACAAAATAAGCAGAGAGAGGCCCACGAACTAAAGTCGCATCTGTAAACCAACAGTTTTGACTTTTTAACCTCAGTTTGCAAGCAGGGTTAGTTGGAGACATCTATTTCCCTTCCTTCATCAGCTTCAATAGGATAAAAAATGAATCGAACTGTAGTACCAAAGCGATAGTGATTCGAAACCACAAAAACCGCGCTACAGAAAAATGGCGACCACAGTGGGAGCTACTTGTTCTTCTCCCGTCTCTTAGGAGGAAACCTTAAGTTTAGACAATTTCACAGGAAAAATGGCGCCCACCATGGGACCAAACAAAGGAATCTTGTCTCTCTTATCTCTCTGGTTGAAACCTTCTCTTAGGACGAGTCCTTGGGTTCACAAGGTATCACCGAATGACAGTTCCATCAGGGCTTTGTATAATGATATCCCCAAAGAGTCAGTCTCTTTTTTGCCTCAATTTTGGGCTTTGTACAAGACACCAATATCTACCCTCTCTTGTTGAGTTGGTCTTATCCAGCCTCCTCTTAGGCTTTGTATAAGGACTTCCCCAGTAGAGTCAATCAACCTCTTAGCATCAACCTTGGGCTTTGATCAAGGTACACAAAAATCAATATACCCTCCGAGGAAATCAAAAGTCCCTCTATAGGAAGTCATTTCTCTGGTTATCATATGTCAAAACATAAACTCTTTTTCCTTTATCTAATTGCTGTAAGCGGTAAGCCTCTGGATTATTAACATCCACGCCACTGTCCCTCTTTTAGCATGAAAAATTCCTAAGGAAAGATGGCATTGCTCTACACTGAGTTAAAGTCTTCTCCTTCAGGTCAAAAATCCCCTATAAAGGAAATTATGGCATTGTTGGATTCATATATCCCAGTTAAAATAATCCTCCTTTATAATCAGCCACCCAACAGTTGTGATAAACAGACAAAGATGTCTCCCTTTAGAGATGACAAGTTCTCTCTCAGTCAAACCTTTTAGCTTCAATCTTGGGATTTGAACAAAACACAAATACTCAACCTTTCATCCTCTGTCTTGGGCTTTGAACAAGACACCAAAATATCTTTTTTTCCTCCCTTAGAATAGGAGGAACTATGATTGCTCTGATTTCCCTGTTTCATTTGAACGGGAATACTTAGGCATAAGATTGCGAAATCTTAGCGAGCATACTAATAAAAAATCCTAGGTCCAGTACCTTCATACCAATCAATCCTTAGGTCCAGTACCTTACCAAAAACATCAACAAAACTCAATCTCACTCTATCATACTACCTCTGTTCCTTTATATAAGAGACAATTCAATTTTTAGATTCATTGAATAACTAATGTATTTGGTCAGTTTATAGTCTAGATACATTGATTATTCTATGAATCAAAAAAGTTAGTTGTCTCTTATATAAAGGAACAGAGGTAGTATTTCCTAAGAAACTTTTGCAACCCATTAACGGATAAACACTATCAATTACAAAGTGAAACCTAAAGCTAATATCATGTGGATAACCACATATAGGATGGGTAATTGATAACTACCCATTGTATAACCTGACCCCGGACCCCCCAATCTCTTTTAAGCGTTTGTTCAGTTGAACAATCGCGTGCAAGGTTAGTTTTAGATAACTTCCCTTTCCTTCCAGCTTCATGGGATAAATAAGAAATCATAAAGTTGCACCCCCTCCTACCATTGCGGTGAGGAAAACCTAGCGATAAGGTGGTCGCGTCACCGACAAAAACCGCTCGCTGCAAAAGGGAAATAGGAATGAGAAGTGTTTTTAAGAGAGAGAGAGAGAGAGAGAGAGTTATTTGTGAAAATTAGGGCAAGACTTGAAAGGACGATTAATGTGATGGAGGGAAAGTGAGAAATTTTTGAATTTTTCTGCAAAAAATAATTGTTTTGCCAGTTGCCGTGCAACAGCAAAATCTCAGTCTGACGTGTCAGACATCTGCTGTAATGATGTGATTACACACGACTCTAGGTGCGTGTGCCCTTCCCAAGAATTTTCTCTCTCCTTAACCAACCTTTTTGTCTTCCCTAAATAAAAGCATTAGGAAATAATGCCAGCTCAACATTAATCCTATTTTCCACACTTAGAGAAATATTTTTCTTTGACTTCCTCATTTTTCTTCTCTTATCGTTGAAATTCTTTCCAGTTGTCGTGACACCACTTGGCGCTTTTCTTGCTCACTAAAAAAATAAAATCACATGTACAAACTAAAATAAATAAAAATTGTCAAGTTGGGTTGCCTCCCAGCAGCGCTATTTTAAGGTCTTATAGCCTGACCAAAACAAAAGCTCTTTAATCAATGAGGTTAAGGGTGCCCCTTGTGTTGTTGGAGGTGTCACCAAAGTAATTTTGGTCCTTTGACCATTCACATTGAATATCTCACCAGTTTTTTCATTCAACAAGTCCACTACCCCATGAGGATAGATTTTTATCAACTTAAAAGGTCTTGACCATCTTGATTTCAATTATCCAGGGAATAGTTTCAATCTAGAGTTAAAAAGAAAAACTCTTTGTTCTTCCACTAATTCCTTCTTCTGGCATTTACTGTCATGCCACCTTTTAGTCTTTTCTTTGTACAACTCAACATTTTCATATGAGAACAACCTATGTTCCTCCAACTCATTGAGTTGAAGCATTCTAGCTTGGCCAAGAGATTCTAAATTGAAGTTTAATTGCTTAATAGCCCAAAAAGCTTTGCGCTCTAGCTCAATAGGTAAGTGGCAAGCCTTCCCATAGACAAGTCTATAAGGAGACATGTCTAAAGGAGTCTTGTAAGCAGTTCCATGAGCCCATAAAGCTTCATCCAAGTGTTTAGACCAATCCATCCTTGTGGGGTTAACAACCTTTTCCAAAATTCTTTTGATCTCTCTGTTAGACAGCTCAACTTGGCCATTAGTTTGGGGATGGTAAGCTGTAGCAACCTTATTTTTATCCCATATTTTACCATCAGATTTCAAAGATTTTATTGCAAAAATGAGAACCCTCATCACTGATGATAGCGTGAGGCATGCCATGCCTTGACAGAATGTCTTTAAACAAAAATTTGGTCACGACTCTAGCATCATTAGTGGGAGTTGCTATTGCTTATATCCATTTAGACGCGTAATCTACAACCACTAAAATGTACAGATTTCCAAAAGATTGAGGAAATGGCCCCATGAAGTCAATGCCCCATACATAAAAAATTTCAATTTCAAGGATGTTGGTGAGAGGCATTTCTTGCATCATGGAGATATTTCATAATTTTTTACATCTATCACACCTCTTAACCAATTCATGAGCATCTTTAAAAAGAGAGGGTCGTAAATAACCTGATTGCAACACTTTTGCAGCAGTTCTGGTTCCTCCAAAGTGTCCTCCATAAGGAGCATCATGACAGGCAAATAAGATTTGTCATGCCTTTGGTTGATCTACACATCTTCTCAGCAGTTGGCCAGCACATATTTTGTAGAGGAAAGGCTTATCCCAAAAATAAAATTTGGTCATATGGAAAAACCTTTTTCTCTGTTGGAAGTTGAATTCAGGGGGAACATATCTGCTGACTAGGTAATTGACAATATCAGCATACCGTGGTGTCACGCTAGTGGTTATCAATAATAATTTCTCATCAGGAAAAGATTATTGGATTTCTCCATTGTTGTTGTTTTTTACCTCCTCTGGTAATCTAGAGAGATGGTCTACAACTAAATTCTCCACACCCTTCTTGTCTCTAATCTCTAGATCAAAATCTTGTAGCAAGAGTACCCATCTAATAAGCCTCGGCTTAGCATCCTTCTTGGCAATCAAATACTTGATAGTAGCATGGTCTGTGTATACAATGACATTTGTTCCAACCAAATAAGGTCTATATTTGTCAAATGCAAAAACTACAGCAAGCAGCTCCTTCTCAATTGTGGTGTAATTGATTTGTGCTTCAATCAAAGTTCTACTAGTATAATAAATAGTATGAAAAACTTTGTTATGTCTTTGACCTAGCACTGCTCCAATAGCAAAGTCACTTGCATCACACATTAGCTCAAAGGGTTTTGACCAGTCAGGAGTTTTCACAATGGGTGCAGAAACAAGAGCCTTCTTTAATAAAGTGAAAGAATCGATGCATTTTTGGTTGAAGACGTATGGCACGGTATGCTATAGCAGCTGATGCAATGGTTTAGTAATTTTTTAAAAATCCTTGATAAACCGCCTGTAAAATCCAGCATGCCCTAGGAAGCTTCAGATTCCCTTAATGTGAACTGGTGGTGGAAACTTCTCTATTACTTCTACTTTGGCTTGATCTACCTCTAAACCTTTTTTTGAGATCTTATGTCCAAGAACAATTCCTTCTTTAACCATAAAATGGCACTTTTCCCAGTTTAGCACCAAATTGTTTTCTTCATATCTAGCCAGCATCAAATCCAGATTTTCTAGGCATTTATTGAATAATTACCCAAAGATAGAAAAGTCATCCATGAAAACCTCCATGGATTTATCAATGATATCTGAAAATATGGCCATCATGCAGCGTTGAAAGGTGGCTGAAGCATTGCACGACCCAAAGGGCATTCTTCTGAAAGCGAAGGTATCATAAGGACATGTGAACGTTGTCTTTTCTTGATCTTCCGGAGCTATGGCAATTTGATTATACCCTGAATATCCATCCAAGAAACAATAATACTCTTTTCCAGCCAATATGTCCAACATCTAGTCAATGAATGGAAGAGGGAAGTGATCCTTCCTCGTGGCCTTGTTCAACTTCCTGTAATCCATACAGATTCTCCATCCCGAAACTGTTCGTGTAGGGATCAGTTCATTCTTCTCATTGATGATCACAGTCATGCCTCCTTTTTTAGGCACATGTTGGATATGGCTCACCCATACACTATCAGAGATAGGGTAGATAATACCAGCATCCAACCACTTGATGATTTCTTTCTTGATAAATTCTTCCATAATAGGATTCAATCTTCTTTGACTTTTAATACTATTCTTGGCATTATCTTCCAACAAGATTATATGCATACAAACTGTGGGATTGATCCCTTTTATGTCAGATATTTTCCATGCAATATCATTTTTGTGCTTCTTCAACAATGTCAACAGTTGATCCTTTTGACCTTCTTCCAATTCTGTAGTGATGATCACAGGCAACTTATGTCCTGCCTCCAAATAAGCATATTGCAAATGGTCCAACAGTTGCTTCAATTCTAGTTCAGGAGGAACATCTATGGAAGGTAAGTGTTGCTTCTGAGTCACCATTGTTTATTCCAATACTTCCAAAGGTTCTTTCACACATTGCTTCATTAGATCATTGATGATTCCTTCATGCGGCTTTTCTTTCTTTTCCAATTTTCCTAGCTCTTGTTTCAACACATTGCTGGTTTTGAACAAATTTTTACGAATTATTCCTTCCCATGTAGAAATCATGGAATAGTCGGCTACATCCTCCTCTGGATACTATAAGGCATTAGGGATATTGAACACAACTTGCTGTCCATTGACTCTAATAGTGAGCTCTCCTCTTTCTACATCAATTAAGGTTATGCCCGTTGCTAGGAAAGGTCTTTCTAACAAAATAAGTGTCTCTTCATCAACATCAAAATCCATGATAATGAAATCTACAAGGAAGACAAACTTATCAACCATAACCAGTAAATCTTCTATCTTTCATTAAGGGTAGCAAATGCTTCTATTTACCAGTTGAAGAGTAATGGTTGTAGGCCTGGCAGCGCGTATCCCCAGCTTTTTGAAAACAGACAGAGGCATAAGATTAATTCTTGCCCCTAAATCACAGAGGGCCTTTCCATAAAAGGTGTCTCCAATGGTACATGAAATGGTGAAACTTCTTAGATCCTTCAACTTGGGTGGGATATTTCCTTGCACAAGCTGACTACACTCTTGAGTGAGTGCAACCATTGAAAATTCTCATACTCTCTTTCTTTTAGTAAGCACATCCTTCATAAACTTTGAATAATTTGGCATTTATTGAATAGCTTCAATCAATGGTATGTTGATATGAAGCTGCTTCAAAATCTCCATAAACTTTCCAAATTGTTGTTCCTCTTTGGCCTTCCTAATCCTTTGTGGGAAAGGTGATGGAGACCTTTCTTGAACGAACTTCTGCATTTTGTTGACTTTAGTCATGACTTCCTGTGGTATTTCTGGATGAGAAGTCATATCAATGGTTGTTACATCATCTTTCAACATTCTTTACTCTATAAGGTGTAGATGAAGTTTTAGTATAACTTGGAAGAGTCCCTAGATTTCTGGAACTCAAGGCAGTGGCAATCTGCCCTACTTGATTTTCCAAATTTTTGATACTTACTCCTTGTGCTTGAAATTGGTTCTTGGCTTCTTGAATAAAAAACTTCAAAACATTTTCCAACTAGTTATTCCCTTGATTTGTGACAACATAGTTGGGGTGTGGTAAATCCAGGGGGAACTTGAGGTGTTTGCATTGCTTGAGGTTTTGGTTGATTTTGATTATTACTCCAAGAAAAGTTGGGATGGTTGGGCCACCCTGGTTTGTAAGCGTTGTTGTAGGGATTGTTGTATCTATTGTTGTTGTTGCCAACATAGTTGATTGAAACAGGATTTGAAGAATATTCTTCAAATAAATGTGGTCCTCCACAGTATACACAGACAACTTTAGGTGTGTCAATAACCACCTTAACTGGTTCAGGCTTTATCACTTCAGGGGTCATCATGTTCTTCATTATCTGATGGATTTGAGCCACTTGAGCAGCAAGTGATGTTGTCTCAGTGACCTCATGAACTCCAGCAGGCCTCTTTTGAGTTGAATTTGCAGTAGTCCTAGTGACAAACCATTGATATGTATTGGCTGTGATACTCTCTATCAATTTATAACCTTCTTAGTAGGATTTAGACAAAAGAGCTCTACCACTTGAGGCATCTAGCATGTTCCTTGAGGATGGAATTAATCCATTGTAAAAAGTCACAAGTTGAATGCATATGGGAATTCCATGGTGAGGACATCGTCTAAGTAACCTTTTGAATCTTTCCCAAGCATCAAACAAAGTTTTATCATTTCCTTGCCTAAATGAAGTAATTTCATTTCTCATCTTTTCATTCTTTGAAAGAGGAAAATATTTGGCCAGAAATTTCTCTGCCAAAGTGTTCCATGTGGCAAAGGAATTAGGTTCCAAGGAATTTAGCCAGCTTTTGGCTCTATCCCTTAGAGAATACGGAAAAAGCCTTAGCCGAAAGGCATCATCAGTCACGCTTGGAATCTTGAAATTGTCAGCAACATCCAAAAATTATCTTAAGTACAAATGAGGATCTTCATTGGGAGAGCCTGAGTATTGACCAGTGGTTTGCAACATTTGAAACATCATGGGCTTGAACTAGACTGAGGTGTAGTAATTTCTGGTCGTATGATACTAGTGTACATAGCAGTAAAATCAAAAACAACATAATCCCTGATATTGCGCGCTCTATCATTGGCTATGCCAATGATATCGGTTTCAGCCATGACAACTTATGCCTCTAACTATTTTTTCGATGATTCCTCATTTTAGTCTTCTTCGTGTATTATACCCCCTTGGTTAGCCACTGATGGTTCTAAGGGTTCTCTAGATATTTGTTCAGAACGTAGGATTCTTCTTCGTGCTCTAAGAATTCTTTCGGGTTCAGGATACCCACTGTAAACTGGACGTAGTGACCTGCGCATGCAATAGCTAAAGCTTGCCGCAACACCAAATTACAACAAAAATGTAAAAAAAAACTAAAATACAATTTTTAAACAAAAATAAACAATACAATAGTTCAAAATATTTCTTGACACTCCCCGGCAACGGCGCCAAAAACTTGTCGGTCAATCTGCAATTTAGCTTAAAACTATGGTGTCACACGCAAGTATACATGTATGTTTGATTGCAGCAAGTAATAAAGTAAGAATATCGTATCCACAAGGAGTGGAAGAGATTTAGATTAAATTTTTGTTTAAAAGAAGTATGATCAAGGTAACAAATAACAATTGATAATGAGCAAAAGGTTCACACAGAGCTACACTTACTAAATAAGAGAAAGAAAATATCAAGAGAGTGAATGATGAGCTAAGATCCATTAATATAATAGTGATCTAAATGCATTATTGATGTGAAGTGTCGTGCCTAAAAAGGTCAGAACGTGATCTCATGGTGTATTTCTACAACATCAAAGCATGCATTACTAGGGCAAGGGAACAAATCTCTAAGCCCCACTTATAATTCTAAAATATGTCTGATTTTAATTCTGAATATATTTTATGGCCTTAGCTTCTTATCTCTAAGCAAGCTAATTTAAGTGAATATCTGTATCCTACCTGTTTAACCACTTTTGTTATGAAATCCACTTGTTGTTGGATCTCTCAAAACAACAAGCTTTTACATTTTTCTGAGTTAATCATTCTAAGAAGCAAGTGTATTGCATAAAAACACATAACAAAATAAGACACTTCAACACACATCAATTTAACATAAAGACAACATTATATTAATTTCACCTTACTCATCACATAAGTGTTTAGCTAATAATGAGCTGAGTACAAACTACTGAAAATGAACTACTAGAGAGCATACTTAAACAAAAGATGTAAAAGAGATGACAACCTAATAGTAACTTGAGTTCCTCTACGTTTGATAAACAACAACCGATATCTCCAGTCACGCTAGCTCTCAGCAGTGAGTACATGATTGGATGAGATGAAGAACACTCTCTATTTCTAACCAACTCTAAGGAAAATAAACAACTACTTAAGACTGTGCTGCTTGTGTGAATTCTCCAACTCTACATCCTTTGAAGCTTAAAGTCAGCTTTTATAGGCTAGAGTGTGGATGCGGAAGTTGGTAGGCTTTGAATCTTGGGCCTTTGATTCAAATGAGGTTTCAACCCAAATCAAATCAACAAATCCTCCAGCTGTCCTTTATCCTATGTGAACAAGTTTTCAGTATAGACAGCAATGGGAGACAAGCCGTCTGCTGTAGCATATAGTGGCGCAGAAACACAGGCGGCGGATGGCTGATGCAGGTTGCGCTTTTGCAGATGTAGTCCCCACCGTACTATGCCTTTTGTCTCTATGCGTAACTGATCTTATCTTATTGCCTCTTCAATTCTCCCAAGCATATTTCTACCACATAGGCCCTAGAAACGGATTTCCCTCCATGCTTTTGGTGAAATTCTGATTGTGATCCTTAGCAACCTTCAATTCTTCTCATTGTTCACACTACAGACAATGTGAAATTCTGGCAAGCAGATCACAGATGTCCTAATAGATGTCGAGACATTAATCTTTGCTAAAACTGAACAAGGACAGAACATAAATATTCTGTTCTCTTAAAACCAAGAACATTCTGATATCACAAAATCATAACACTGTCATGACAGTTGTTCTGACAGAACAATATTATCAATCCTTAATTATGTAGAAACTGTAAATTGCAGAATGATAAATGACACCAAAGTTGTTAATCCAGTTCGGTGCAACTCACCTACATCTGGGGGCTACCAAGCCATGAAGGAAATCCACTATTAGTAGTTTCAATTCATAGGTAAACTCCCCCGTTTATGACCCCTCACTTAATCCCTACCCAGTGCAACTTCTACCTAGGAACTCCTAGATATGAGAAATCACCATCTCACTCCTAATCACCGTAGTGATAAAAAAACACTCTCAGTCCTAGGGAATGCCACAAAAAACCAAAAAGATAAATGTACCCTCTTTGTTTTATGAACAATATTAGGTCAAGACTCTTGACCACGAACACTACTCGGTTTTTCTTAAAAGCTTCAACCAAGAACAATATACAATTCATTACCTACAGGTTTCTGAATATGTAAAACTATGTCTACCATAGTGTATCAAGCTGATACAAAGGGTGACTTACAATACAAGAAAGCACACGACTCTCAAAACCCTAAACCCTTATTCTTGCACACACAGTTTCTTCAATGATAACCTTCTATGCTTTTATTAGGTTTGGTAATTCTCTTTATATAGACTCTTGCAGTATGGGCTTGGACTCTTCAATCAAATCCAATCTTTCTATTGTAAACTATCTGCAAAATCTTCTCCACAAAAATATGAACAAATCTTCAAAGTTTCCAAAAAAAGTCTCCAAGATCCGTTTTATGAAACCAAAACAAATATGCACTTTGTTTCTAATAAATCTTCTTGACCTGCGCATAATGATGAGGTATATCCAAAAGGATCTCATCAAATTAAATCAATTCTGTCAGGAGATATAAAATAGCAGCGCCTGCTGTACCAGACCAAGATGTCACGACATCTGTCTGAAACATATGACAGTAGTACTGTCATGACAGTTGATGAAGATGTTATAACATCTTGCTCAACATCAGTATAGAACCATGTTTTACCAAAATTTATCCAGTCATAAAACCATGGAACTAACACACCATCTTGGCCAGTCACGCCACATCTTGCCTTTAAACTGTCTTTCAAAACAAAAACACACATAAAACTACAAAGGGAAGCACCTAGCGTGCTTAAAGCAAAATAAGCTAAAAATGGAAAAAAATAATTAAACAAACATTAAACTGAAACTAAAAACCTATTTGAAAATGGATCATAATGACACACTAATAGCGTATTATCACTTTCTTGAATCCATTATGTGGTTGTTTTTCATCATGAATATCTTGTATGTTGAAGTCACATGGCATTAATTTTGCTTTTGGTATTTTCTCTAAGCTAATGACATGATTTTGTTTGGTTAATAGTGAAGAGAATGATGATGTTTCTTGTTGTTCTTTATACTACGAAAACTTTCTTGAATGATCATGAAACCTATGTGAAGATCTTGCATGTCTTTCTTTGGCATGTTTTTATTTAGTGGTATTTTTAGTAAACAGTAAACAATCACAAGTTTGGTTCAATTAAGAGATTAAAATCTAAAAAATATGAAGGATAATTTGTGCATAAAAGTATAGCGAAAAGTGTGATGAAACTTAAATGTTTGAATGTTGACAAACTGAACATAAACTTTAAATGAAAAAGTGTAGAATTGCTTTGGGAAAAGAAAATAGACCAAAATCATAATAAATGTCATAAAAGTAGATACTTCAATTGAAAAGACTTAAATAATTTAAAGAGTATATGCAGAATAATACATTTTCTCACAAACTGTTTCTCTCAATGACGTAGATACTCTAGTTCTATAGAGCATGAAAGAAATTTCTGACCCTTGTAACACCCCAAAATTTGCCCTTTTATTTCAGACCATACTTGGCTACCGCTTCACCATCATGTACATTTGTCCACTAGGTCGTGCATTCACAAAGATTCATATGCATAAGATCCTAATACATGGGATCAAGGTTCTTTGAAGAATCAATTTTTCTATTGGGCCGAGGTTTCTATTTCATTTGAAGATTAATTCAGCTGGTCTTTTCATGGATTTTAGAATCATGATTTGAGTTCATCATCATGAGCATCTTCTCAACGAAATTTATCAAGTATCAAGGTCATTTATCCTCAGGATCTCTCAAAAGCCTCAATGTATATCTCAAGAGGATCAGAGTTTCTTATTCATGGTGTTTAAGCTTGTTCAATTGAATATCATGAATGCTAGGGTTTTCATGCTAGGGTTTCTTTCCTTATTTATCTTCGAGGATTCTTCAAGGCTCTCCTATTATGTTCCTCATCAAGTCAAGATGACTCTGTACAAGAGGTAAGGATTCATGGTACTCAAGGCATTGTAACTTGTGATGCAAGTTAGGTTGTTCATTAAAGAATGCAAGAACTTTGGTGTAATGTTCATTTGATGTTTGTTCAAATAGATCGGTTTGAAGTTTTAATCCTCTAATTTGTCAAGAATTTGACTCAAGTTTAAATATGGATTCATAAGTTCCTCAATTCTAAAGAATTCAAGATTCATTGTCTCTTACAAGACTAGGTCAAAGCGATTCCATGCCAAATATTTAAAATGCATAAGATTGAGTATAAGATTAAAAAAAATTCATTACAAAGTGCAAGAAGTTAAAAATTCACAAATCACAAGGCATCTAGAGATGAAGTTGAACATGTGTATATTTTAATATACCAAAGTAGATTCATATGGTTAGTGTTGAAACAGTATTAGGGGGTGTTTTTATCGTCTCCACAGGGATTGCGCGATATTAGATGCTTGCCGTTCAATAGTCACCACGTTTTAAGTTCAAGAATTTCAAATGGTTCTTGGTGTTGTTTAGCATAAATTTGTAGCAAAGAGTAAATTTGTGGCAAAGAGTTTGTAAGGTTTTAGAAAAGCATGTCAAGGTTAGGTTTCACTAATCCTTTTCACACATATTCGATTAATCAAGCATATGAACTTAGTTTCCGACCAATACAACCGCGTATCCTCTCGACTAAGTTTATGTCTAAAGAAAAGTCATGAGTATCGTTGTTTAGACCGTTAGATGATGTCTCACTCTAACAATCGAAACAACAATCGTTAAGATCAACACAAAGCGAATAACAAATCCCAAATCTATGTCTAGAGTTTGATTTTTAAGAGATGAAATTATTAGGTCATGATTTGTAGAATCTATGTCTAGAGTAATACAAACCACAAATACATCATTAAGAACAAATAACTCCATCTATATTGATCATAAACCTTGTTCATATACAAAAGATCAAAAGAAATACATATGATCAAGATCAACTACATCTAACCTTAACACAAGAGATGCTTAGCTACTCATTCTCATGGTAGCTTGGATGACAAGGGTCAAGAGGAGATGAATGAACATCCACTTAGAATAATCGAGAATGGATGTGACTTCAGCTTCTCTGAGTGAAAATTTCCTCTTGGATTTTGTGTGAAAATAGCAAAAGTCCTCCTCAAAGAAAAGTGAAAATCTATTTATAATGTACTCAAATTCTGCAGCCTTCGCCTAGCGAAGGAATGATTCGCCTAGCGAATGGATCAAAAAATGGCACTTTAAGTGCCTCAGAACTTAAACCGCCCACAAAAGTTATCGCGGGTTCGCTAGGCAAACAAATCATTCGCGAAGCGAGCATTCGCCAAAACCTTCGCCCCAGCGAATTTTGGGTCCCTTTTCCACTGCCTCTTTCTCCCTCTTTTCGCTGGAAGCTTCGCCACCGTTCGCTAGGCGAACGTTCGCTGGTGACTTCGCCAGGATTTGCCTAGCGAACCCAGCTGTTGCTTTCAATATTCTATGGCAGCTTGCATCCACTCCTTGTGTCTTACTTTCTTGATCATTTCATGCCTATTTCTGCACACTAGCACACAAATTACAAGCACCACAAGTATATTCCAATGTTTGAAGAACTCCAACAAATCACCACTAAAATCAACAAGTTAGACATAGAAAGTAATGAAAAATGCCAAGTATCGAATGCAAATATGTGGTGTGTTTGACATCTAACAAACTCTCCCCAACTAACTCTTTGTTTGTCCTCAGGCAAAGTATGCCTCTTATTGAAAACAAGATGATTTGCTCGAGTATAAAATTCAACCAAGACAAGATACACGGCTCAAATAAACAACAATTACAACAAGACAACAATTACACAATCCTAGAATTGACAATGTAAAAAAACTTGACTCTTAGACAACTTTCAAACGATGTTTCAAGAGACAACTAAATAATCATGCTCATGCCATTCTAACACTCCTCTTCGAAAAAGGATTGAAGGAAAACGCGCATACAAGCACGGGAAAATTTCACTCAAATGACAAATGATGCAAATACTCAGCAATTCATACAATGTCTAAATGATCACAAAAGAAATCATGGAAGCAAAAGATCACTAAGGGCTTTAAGGTTGTAGCTTGGTCGGTTAACAATAAAGGGACATTTCTAGAGTCCATTGAATCGAAATTGCCGATGCACAAGAACATTCACTATACAAGGTATTCACAACACCTCAACTTCATTCACCAATTTTTCTTTATCCCACCTTCTCAAACTTCCTTGCACAATTATTGGATCTATTTTTCTCATTCAAGCAAGCATTCTTTTTCTTTTTTGTACACACATATTCACCTACTCTTTTCTTTTCATGCTTGCTTAAATGTTTTCACAAGTTTGAGTAATTCACCAATCTTCCTTTCTCATTCTCCCCAACTTATTTTCGACTCAACCTTACGTGAATGTTCCTTGCTTTTTAAGGCAAGGAAGTCAATTAAAACAAAAGTTCCAAGGTTCAAGAAGAAAATTTTTTAAAAGCTCTCAAAAATTCAATGATGAACTTGATTTTTAAAATATGAACACCACAAAGTTCATCACTAAAAGATATATAACAAATTTAGGCACAAAGGGGCTAACAAATTCTCGCTACTCACGGGTAAATTACTGTTTGGACATGGTTGTGCTCAAAATCAACAAGTGCCTTGATCATTTCTAATACTTTCACAAAATCACACAAATCACAAGATGATGCATGAATTAAAAGTATAAAACACAATCTATCATCAATCCAAAGCATATAGTATAACCTGGAGGTTTCTCACTTTTGTGATTTTTGGACCTAAATGACATAAGCCATCAATAAAGTTGCAACAAGAAACACAATTTTCATTTGTACAAAGACCCAAATTCTAACACATTCTAAATTCTAGAACTAGGTAACTATGTACCTTGCCGACAATATCATGCTAAAGTTACTATCATCGCCATCCAACTTGGAAGAATCTTCTTTTAAGATCAAGAATCACCAACCTAAAATTCCCCAAGTTCCATCAACAGAAGAAAGAAACGTTAAATATTTGCAAGCATACCAACATAAAACAATAAAAAAACATATTAACATTCTTAAGAGTTGAACATTCGTAAACTGAAGAATTCAACTCTAACACATAAGCATACCAACCATTTAAGTGTTGAGCATTTGTAAACTGAAGAACTCAACACTTAATACAATAATTAAAACTGAAATATTAGTAAACTTAAAAACAGAAAAAAATAATTTTACTGAAAAATAACAAGTATTACTAATAATAATAGGAATGTAATGGTGTAAACACACCTACAAAGTCAAAAAGTACCACCAAAGGGTACAAGTAGATCATACAACCCAAAATAATCCAACACAGTGGATACAATACATCAATCATAAACTGAAATAAACCAAACTACACAAACAAGATAAAACTTCACTTTGTAGCACAAAGGAAGTACAAAATGTGAACTTCAAAATCAGTCCTCTTCGGACAACTCAATATCCTCCTCCTCAGAACCACGGGCCGAACCAGTCGCCTCATCATCATCATCAACCTCATCAACAACCTCGTCAGCAGGAACTTCATCAGCCTCATCCTCAGCTGCATCCTCCTCCCCTCCGAGAACTGGCCTGGCCTCAGGCCAACCAGCATGTGTCAGGAACTGCTCCCTAGACATCAAGGAATTCTCACCAGCAGGATCACGAATCTGCAACTAAAGAACCTGCATAGAATCATGAAGGTCAGTCATGGCACGCTGCGAAGCCGCCATCCAATCCCAGTTGTACTGACAGATTTCCTGCTGAAAAGGATGAAAAGCATGACACCCCAAACTAGAAGCTTCACCACCCCCTGTGCCAGCATCAGCACCAGCACCAGATGTCTCACCAATTGCCCCTTTGGGCTTACAAAACTTATCCACATAACGATCATCAATAGCTGAAGGAATCGTGACTTGTCGGCGTGCAGGTATATCAACCCCAGCATGAGCACACAGTGACATAATGAGACACAGGAAAGCAAGTGGGGCATTCGCCCGAGCAGTAGTACCACCAAGACCACTAAGAACAATGGCCTTGATCTCATCAGCAATAATGCGAGCCACATCAATCTCTACATTCGTAAGAATGCTATGGATAAGGTGGGCCAACTGTATAGGGATGGTGCTATGATGCGACCTTGGTTTGATGTTCATAAGCACAAAAATTAAAATGAGTTGGGCCAAGGGTAGCATATCCACTCTCCGGTATCTAATTGCAATCCCAGATGGGTTGCGTTCCACTTCCTTACTCGAAACGAGCAGATCACTGGTCATCTTTGGAATGTCACGATGAAGATGGAGATCTCTATGATAAGCATCCAACTGAGTACCTACCAACGGCAACGGATCACCTAGAACCATGTTTATAGTCCTCCTATCAAATCTCACCACAGTCCCACTCACTTGAGACGTCCAACTAAACTGCTCCCCATCTTCGGGGAGTGCATTCGCATAAAATTCACGGACGATCTCCACGCTATAACCATCAAGAGGTGTCATGAAACAATCCCACTTCTTTGCTGCCATAAGTGCATCCACTGATCTATAACTTCCACGGTCGCTTAGATTGAACCTCTTCTCTGCCAGAATATGTTTCCTTTCCAAGGTCTCGTAACGTGCAGCCTGCTTAGCTCCTTGGAATCTAGTGTCATCAAACCTAATTGGCACCTACCTCGAAGTTGAGGCTTTCCTTTTCTTTGCCGGGTTGGTTGCCATCTTAGGTGCCATCTGCATAAAACAACCAATAAAACACAACAACAGCAAACCAAAACATTAGTGAACCAAGGCAACACAACAAGAGACTCAAAGTTAATAAAAAAATAATTAAATTTTCATTGTTCGCTCCAGGGGTCTCTAGGCGAAGGCTGGCGAACCTTCGCCCCAGGTTCGCGAAGCGAATGCTGGCGAATGCTCGCGCAGGCTAGCGAAGCGAACACGGCAGCGAACCCACAAAAATTGCAGAAAAACAATATCAAACTCTCAGTCCAACAACACACTCACTTTTAAACCAGACCCCTTTTTAGAATACTTGATTAATTTACACGTGCAGCACATAAACATTAAGAACAGAGGTATGTGAAATTTGAAAACCTAAGTGATTTACATCTATAATTCAATTCATTCCCAAAACTATTGTTAAACAGAAAATAAAAATGGAAAGGATGTTCAAACCTGAACTTTGCAAGTGAAAAGGAATGAACTTGATGAAATGTGTGCAAGCAGAGATAATTTGTGCAACAAGCTCAAGAGAGGAGAGAAAGTTTGAAAAATGTTGGAGAGGCAAAGAGTGACCAAGGAAACCAGGGTTTCCCCCTCAAATTTCTCAGAAACGAGATGGGTCATGAGCCCAATTGGTTGGCCCACCCACAAATTTTTAATTGATGTGGCAAACCAGCATGACATGTCTCGCTGGGTTCGCGAAGCGAAGGAGCCATTGAATGCTCGCCCCAGGCTCGCTAGGCGAACACCAGCGAACATGACAGAATTTTTTAAAAATTTTCTGCATTTTACCACATTTCACATCACTTCAAAACTTCAACCAATAAAAAAAATAGCAACAAAGCAGTAAATACTTACAATGTTGGGGTGCCTCCCAACAAGCACTTGTTTAACGTCGGATAAGCTCGACGGTCCGGAGACTAGACGCCTCGAAACCAAAATCTAAAGAATTGGCTACCGAAACGAACACACTACGCGAACACAACTCATCCGTTATCGTGCCCAGTTTTTGGTCTTCTTTTCTTTAAAAACGACCAATCCCAACATGAATTCATCACGGCTACCTTTGCATCTTCATCCTTTTTCTTTTCAAATGCTACACTTTCCAACTTCTCTTTTTTCAAGTCTTTTTCTTTTTGCACGACTTCATCCACTTGATTCACAAACATCACTCCTTTGAACAATGTAAAACAGGCTTCTTCCTCCTTACCACTTTCCTTGATCTGCACTTTCATTAAGCCTTCATCAACGTCCACCATACGGACGAGTTCTAGACTTATCTGCAAGTTGTAAGGTCATGGTTGTTGATTTTATGGTCATATTATCAAGTCTTTTCACCACCGACAAGGGAATTAGATTGATGCTCGCACCCATGTCAACCAAAGCTTTGCATTTAAAATCATTACCTATTGTAATAGGTAGAGCCACTCTTCCCGGATCTTGTTCTTTCCGTGGAAGCACACATTGGATGATGGCACTACACTCGGCATTAAGATCAATGTTGTTTTTGTCAGCAAACCTCTTCTTTTTCATAAGTATGTCTTTCATGAATTTGACATACCTAGGCATTTGTTCAAGAGCTTCAGAGAAAGGTACGGTTTCTTGTAACCGACTAAATAACTCCAAAAATCTTGTGTAATGCCTATTATTCTCTTTTTTCTTTTATGTAGGGGGATACAGTAATCGTCTTTGTAAAACTTCCTTCTCAAACTCCTTTCTTTCTTTTTCTTTTTTCTTCTTCACTTCTTCATCATTCTTTTCAACTACACCATTTTCATTATTTTTTCGACTTCCTCCAACACAATATCATTTTCCTTTTCAACTACCACCTCTTGTTCAACATCTCTTCCAATTGTTCTACCACTTCTTGTGAAAATGGCTTTACACTCCCCTTTTGGATTTGGTTGAGTGGTAGCGGAGAAGGATGGCCCCGGTTGGTTTTCGGCTAATTACTTGGCAATTTGCCCTACTTGCGATTCAAGATTTTTAATCGAAGCTTCCATACTCTTTTGAGTTGCCATTGATAATTGCATGAATTTGGTGAAAGTCTCCTCCATTCTTGAACTTCCACTTTGCTCTTGGGGTGGTTGGTAAGGATTTTGTCTCCATCCTTGTTGATTTTGGTAGTTGCCTCGAGGTTGATAGCCTTGTTGATTTTGGTACGGTTGTTGAGCGCTTTGGTAAGGAGGTCGTCCTTGATAACCTTGAGTTGGATTTCCAGTATAATTTACCTCCTCCACAATCAGAGGACAATATCCGGTAGGATGATCTCCCCTATATAATTCACAACAAGCTACATGTACACTCTTGCTCGGAGAGTCATGAATCTCTTTCAGTTGTTGAGGAAGTTTGGACATTTGTTTTGTTAACAACTCAACTTGTTGGGATAATAACTTGTTTTGAGCAAGTATAGCATCATTGGTTCCCAGTTCCAAAACTCCAGGAGTCCTTTGAGAAGGGCCACGGTTATGGCTTCCCTGATGATCATTTAACGCTATCTTGTCAATTATGGCAATGGCTTCTTCGGTACTTTTGGTCATTAAGGATCCACTAGCGGTGGCATCCAACAAGGTTTTATGCACTAGTTGAAGTCCATTCCGAAAAATATGAATTTGAGACAATTCATCAAAGCCATGCCCCTTGCATTTTCTCAACATAGATTTAAATCTCTCCCACGCTTCGTTGAGAGATTCGTTGGCACCTTGCGTGAACACTGCTATTGCGGTCTTTGCCTCCATGAAACGATTATGTGGGAAAAATCGCTCCAAAAAATTTTCTTCAATTGAATTCCAATCAGTCATTATTGCCGTCGACTGATCAAGATACCATTCCTTGGCCTTCCCAATGAGGGAATGCGGGAATAGTCTCTTAAACAGAGATTCCTCTTCAGCTTCGGGCGCACCAGTTGCTCCCGCAATCTCATAGAACTTTGTCAGATGTGTAAAAGGATCCTCATGATCCATACCAGTAAAAGGACTCTGATATAGAAGCTGAAGAATACCAGTCTTCATTTCTGAATGCCGACCGTTGTGAGCATTTCGAGCAAACTGTGCATTATGTCTTGGACTGTTGGTACACGGTCTAGAAGCAGGTGGTGGTGGTGGATGTTCCATAGCTGGAAGTAACTGTGGAAATGGTGGTGGTGTAGAAGTCGAACTTCCCTCTTGTTCTTGCCTTTGTCTAGCTAGTTGCCTCCTTCGTCTCGTTCTGCTATTGATTCTACGATCGATTCTTTCAATCTCAGGATCGAACAGAAGTTGGTCCGCCGGTAGTTTCCCTCGCATGAAACAAAATCTGCACACTAAACAAAACAAATTAACAAGCTCAAGAAAAAGTTGACACGCTTAAAACACTACAACTACTGAAATGCTTGCAATATCAAACAACAATCCCCGGCAACGGCGCCATTTTGTTGAAACAGTATTAGGGATTGTGCGATATTAGATGCTTGTCGTTCAATAGTTGCCACGTTTTAAGTTCAAGAATTTCAAATGGTTCTTGGTGTTGTTTAGCATAAATTTGTAGCAAAGAGTAAATTTGTGGCAAAGAGTTTGTAAGGTTTTAGAAAAGCACGTCAAGGTTAGGTTTCGCTAATCCTTTTCACACATATTCGATTAATCAAACATATGAACTTAGTTTCCGACCAATACAACCGCGTATCCTCTCGACTAAGTTTATGTCTAAAGCAAAGTCCTGAGTATCGTTGTTTAGACCGTTAAATGATGTCTCATGCTAACAATCGAAACAACAATCGTTAAGATCAACACAAAGCGAATAACAAATCCCAAATCTATGTCTAGAGTTTGGTTTTTAAGAGATGAAATTATTAGGTCATGATTTGTAGAATCTATGTCTAGAGTAATACAAACCACAAATACATCATTAAGAACAAATAACTCCATCTATATTGATCATAAACCTTGTTCATATACAAAAGATAAAAAAAATACATATGATCAAGATTAACTACATCTAACCTTAACACAAGAGATGCTTAGCTACTCATTCTTATGGTAGCTTGGATGACAAGGGTTAAGAGGAGATGAATGAACATCCACTTCGAATAATCGAGAATGGGTGTGACTTCAGCTTCTCTGAGTGAAAATTTCCTCTTGGATGATCAAAATACAGAAAATTATGTTTTTGTGTGAAAATAACAAGAGTCCTCCTCAAAGAAAAGTGAAAATCTATTTATAATGTACTCAAATTCTGCAGCCTTCGCCTAGCGAAGGAATCATTCACCTAGCGAATGGATCAAAAAATGGCACTTTAAGTGCCTCATAACTTAAACCGCCCACAAAAGTTATCGCGGGTTCGCTAGGCGAACAAATCATTCGCGAAGCGAGCATTGGCCAAAACCTTCGCCCCAACGAATTTTGGGTCCCTTTTCCACTGCCTCTCTTCGCTGGAAGCTTTGCCACCGTTCGCTAGGCAAACATTCGCTGGTGACTTCGCCAGGATTCGCCTAGCAAACCCAGCTGTTGCTTTCAATATTCTATGGCAGCTTGCATCCACTCTTTGTGTCTTATTTTCTTGATCATTTCATGCCTATTTCTGCACACTAGCACACAAATTACAAGCACCACAAGTATATTCCAATGTTTGAAGAACTCCAACAAATCACCACTAAAATCAACAAGTTAGACATAGAAAGTAATGAAAAATGCCAAGTATCGAATGCAAATATGTAGTATGTTTGACATCTAACAGTTAGGCAAAGTTGATGGGCAAGTTAGACATTGTGTTGTTCTTGGTGCTAATTATCATCGCATAAATTGGACCCCATTATTGATCTTCTGACCCCTCCACGTGCTTGAATGAGAAGAATCAGAGCTTGTCGTCAAATTAAAAAGGTAGTCTAAATGGAGAAGCCGGGGAAGACTTCGAGAAACCCCAAGCATTTTCTTCCCAAAGATCACGCATATGAGTCACTGGCTGTTTCAAATGTCGAAGAGCTATTTAAGCTTGCTACCAATCCACAGGCACCAAATTTAATAATAGGCATTCTTTGGCGTTATTCAGAGCGTGATCCGCTTGCCGCTTTTATAAATGGTTGAAGGCAACAATACTCGATTTGAACTATCACCGCGTCACCATTTCCTTTTGCAGCTGGAAAGCACAATTTCAGAGTTAAGAAACAATTAACAAAGAGATACTAAAATTGAATTGCAAAATAATCACTAGCATAAAAGGTTGTTATGGATTTCGACGACATAGAAGCGTTGTAGCAAACGACGATGTCACTGCCAACAGTGCTCTTGTTAGATCAACAAACATTGGCCCTCAAGAAACGTTTTCACACCCACAAAGTCTGCAGCTTCCAATTGATATTCCAAGAATTACGTGGACTGGCACTTTCCCAAACAATGCTTCCAAAGGGAGGTTCTAAAATTGTCGTGGATGCAAGCTGAAGGCTGTCTTGGCTGATGTGGCATCATCGCATGATGAGCCATTCAGGGATCCTATAATCAAAATGCTTCATGGACGTCAATAATTCCAAAAGCCTGTGCAACTCAAAATGGATCATCAATTTCCAAACAACATAGGATCCTCATCATCAACTATGCAATTAAACACCACTCATTTTGCGAAATCATCAGCGCATATCATACTCACCAAATCATTCAATCCAATTGACTCTAGCATGATTCAAATTAACCTCATGGCATAGAATAAAGGATTTCATTGGCGTGGGATTCAAAACAATCGACAATCAAAATTCTAAATACGTTACAAACAGTGTTGAGAACGAAATAAACTCAGATCCAAATGCACACATTATATTTTCGGCTCCGATTCAAATACAACGATTAATTAGCAAAACTAGAAGTACCAGCTCATAAATTCAGATTTCATCCCTTCCAAGGTCACATAATAGAAATTACAAAGAAGCATAGAGTACTCACCAAGTGAGCCCGAGATTTCATGGGTCGCAAAATGTGGGGAATGGTTCACTGATGGGCAATCATGGTCAGTAATCAATAACAGTGCTAAACTACCTTCCACTTGTTCAAGGGGTAAATCCAGCATACCATTCCTTCTGCTGTATCGTCTAACTTTACTCTATCAAGTTCCATGAGCAATTTCCTTGAACAAGAAACATCACTCAAATCACATTGACCAGGAGAAGCAATTGATGCCTGACTTGTCACAGCCTTCAGCGATGGATGCCGCGAATTCTAGCCATGAAGACCAAGCTCTGTGAATAGAAATTAGCAATACGGTTATGGCGTATTTTGAAACGGAAACGGAATCATCATAATTGTAAGGATTCTGTAGCGCGATTTTTGTGGTTTTGAATCACTATCTCTTTGGTACTACAGTTCGATTCATTTTTTATCCTATTGAGCTGATTAAGAAAGGGAAATAGATGTCTCCAATTAACCCTACTTGCAAACTGAGGTTAAACAGTCAAAACTGTTGGTTTACAGATGCTATCAAAATAGGGGGGGTTCTCTCTTAGGGTTATTTGCTTAAAAACAGTGTCTAGGCTATTGGTAAGATGTTATGACTGTTGCTTTTCGATTGATGTATGAAGGTATGGGAGTTTGGGTTTTTGATTAGTATGCTCGCTAAGATTTTTCCAATCATATGCCTACGAATTCCCGTTTAACGAAACAGGGAAATCAGAGCGATCGTAGTTCCTCCTATTCTATGGGAGGAAAAAAAAGGTTGTTTTGGTGTCTTGTTCAAAGCCCAAGACGTGAAGCTAAATGTGGTTTGTATCTTGTTCAAAGCCCAAGATGTGAAGCTGAAGGGTCTATTTGTATCTTGTTCGAAGCCCAAGATGTGAAGCTAAAGGGTTTTGACTTTAGAGAGAATTTGTCAACTCTAAAGGGGGATATTTGGTCTGTTTGTCACAACTGTTGGGTGACTGATTATAAAGGAGAATTACTTTAACTAGGATATGTGAATCCAGCAATGCCATAATTTCCTTTATAGGGGATTTTTAACCTGAAGGAGTAGACTTTAACTCAGTTTAGAGCAATACCATCTTTCCTTAGGAATTTCTCATGCTAAAAGAGGGACAGTGGCATGGATGTAAATAATCCAGAGGCTTGCCGCTTACAGAAATTTAGATGAAGGAAAAGGAGTTGTTGATGTTTGTATACTGTGAACGAGGCACAGATTTTGATGCTAACAGGTTGATTGACTCACCCGAGGCCTTCTTATACAAAGCCTAAGAGGAGGCTATTGACCCAACAAGAGGGTGTTTTTTATCTGTCTCGTACGAAGCCCGAGATAGAGGCTAAAAGGGGTTGACTCAACAAGAGAGTGCTAACAAGTGACTGACTCAACAAGAGAGTGCTTTTATATATGTCTTGTATGAAGCCCAAGACGGAGGCTAAAAGGTTTTGAATCCACATGGGGTCTTTTATACTCAACAAGAGAGTGGTTTTGTATCTAGTACGAAGCCCGAGATGGAGGCTGAAAGGTATTGACTCAACAAGAGAGTCTGAAAAGGTTAGCTCCACCGGGAAGAATCATTTGTACAAAGCCCAAGAGGAGGCTATTGTGTTTGTGACTGTTTCAGTTTAGTGACAGGTCCAGTATGTTGGATACAAGAGAAAATCAGTTCTTATGAAGGGAACGATTAAAGGTATTGTTGTGCTTTGGGATTGATCAAAGGATCAGGGTTATTTCCTGTTCTTTAAGGAAACGGGAAATCCAAAGGGTATTGAGACTGTCCAAGTCTACTGGTATTTTGGAGAAATCGATTCTCGGATAGTAAATGATCTTTGTATAATGCCCAAGAGAAGGCTGGTATGTTAAAGGATGAAGGTCAACCCATTAACAGGTCTGACACTTGACTCAGAAAGACAGCTCTAGCAAATTGATGACTAGGTTCTATTCCTATACCTGTAGAGGTCTCTGGGTCCTTGTACTAAGCCCAAGAGAAGGCATGAGAGCTTTTAAGAAGCCGAAGGGTCCTTGTACAACGCCCAAGAGGAGGCGGGGATGCTTTTAAGAAGCCTGTAGGTCCCTAAACCCCGAGAAGTTCAAGACATGCCATTCACCGAGAATAGATCAAGCCAGAAAAGTCCGAGAATTTGGAAGAAACTCAAGAGATGCCATTCATGGAGAAAAGATCATCTCTGGGGAGTAGAGTCTCTTTGACGATTTCTAAGGGTGACAGTCTGAGAAAGGGTTCACTGAGAATGATGCCTTTCACGTCTCCATATTGTTTCACCCCAAGAGGAAGGAAGACTGTGTCTGGTAATCCTATGGGGATCTAGTTTTGTTTGTATTTAAGAGTGACCAACAGGGATTTACCTAGTGCTAGACGTAGTTGCCGGGGAAAACCCTAAATAACTATACTAGTATTACACAGTTGATATTTAACAAGTATATAAAAGTTTGTGAAAGAAGACTTACAGTGAGCAGCCCCACAATACAGTTATATATATGAAAGCGGATAAAGAAAGCGGGTAAACACTTACTCGGTTGTAGAGCCTCCATGCTGTTTGGTTAGTTTGTTCAACAAAGAAAGCTTTGATAACAATATTATATTCAAAATCAAAGGAGAAAGTGCTTTGAAAAGATTGTTGGGGCTTACAGCTCAAGGAGAGGCCCAAGGATTTATCAGTGATTGCACTGTTGTTTGAAACTGTACAGGGACTTATACAAGTGATTGAGGTCCAAAAAAGTTTTCTGTACAAAGGGATGGGTCTTACACTCTCTCAAGAGGCCCAAAGTTGTTTAAAGAAAAAGAATGGGGCTTATAACACGAGGGTAGGCCCAGATGATTTGTTTTTTTGAACTGGCGATCGCGCCGAGGTTTCTTTACCGTACTGGGTCTTATACAATGCATTGAGGCCCAAATAAGTTTTGGTTAAAAGGGGGTTGGGTCTTACACTCTAATAGAGGCCCCATGATTTATTTTTGTACAAGTGGTGGGGCTTACAGCTCAAGGAGAGGCCCAATGATTTTGCTAAAAAAGGCGACGATCGCGCCGTTGTTTTTGAAAATACAGTGGGACTTATACAATGACTGAGGCCCAAAAAGTGGGGTATTTCCAATAGGGATGGGTCTTACACTCTAATAGAGGCCCAAAGAGTTTGAAAAAGTTTGATGAGGGTTGAATTAATCAAAAACCCTAATTTGTTTTCAAAATGTATTTTAATTGAATAAAAATTCAATTAAAATGATCAAAATTGTTAAACATGTGTGGAAACAAATTGTGATATTGGATTAATATTTCAAAAATCATGTTTCTATCCATAAAATGATTGGAAATCACTAAAATTTGAAAAATCAAGAGGGAGAAAATATTTTAAATGTCAAAAAACAATTAAAATATTAATTCTTTACAAAAATATCAAGTATATGAAATAAATAATATTTTTGGGATTTTTGGGAAAATAAAATATTTTAATATTTTTGTGAATTATTAAAAAAAGAATCAACTCAAAATCATTAAAATTCAGAGAGAAATTAATTTTTGAATCAATTAAATAAAATCACAAAATTCAAATATTTGAATTTTCAAAAAGGGCGCCAAGAACATGGCAAGAACACGCGCCACCCTTTGTTTCTGCAGATTTGCGTTTTCTATCCAATCTCACTGAATATTTGATGATAACATGCAATCTACATATCAATCTACTCGTTTTCACCTCACGATCATGTCTATGGTCTTTAATTTCATTTATTTTAAGCATGGAATAAGAAATCAAAGAGAAACCTCAAGAACCCTAAAACTTGCATGAAGGCTCCGAAATTCCATGCACGACTCAAACAAAGCAATTGATTGAGGGTAAACACTCTATGCATGATTATGAACATATGGCAAAATTATTGTGCAGCAAAATATGCATGGATCTTAGAGTTAGAAGAGCTCATGCTTACCTCTTGCAGCTGGTGATCGTGTTTTGTGTTATAGGTGTTACAGCTTAGTTCCAAGGATATAGACAACTTCTCTAGGTGCTATAGAGTGTGTCTGGATGCTTGGAGTGGATTGAATTGAGCTGGAACTTGATTTGGCACCTCAACTGCAAATCTGTCAAAGGCTTGTGCAGATGGCTGGTGATTTTGAGAATCTGGTGTTCCAGATGTTATGTGAGTGTTTGGATCACTTCTATATGATGTTTATGACGTGTGTGTGTGATTGGTTTGGTTGGAATAGCTCTCAAACTCAAAACCCGATAGTGACTTGCTTTGGAAGGCAATTTTGGAGTGAAGGAAGAGATTTTGAGGAAAGCATCTGTTTGATGGATTTGGTGTACTTAAACTGAAATGAGCTCTATTTATAGTAGACCAAGTTTGTTTTGTAAGGAATAGTGAATGGCAACTGCTGCATTGGTTTGGCCAATGTTGATCAATGAGAATCCAAGTCTCCTCTAGCCATTGACTAAAGGTTAGGGCAAAGGCTGTTGGTTCCCTTGGTCTTGGATAAGTCTTGACTGAATTCAGTTGGAAATGGCTCAGTCCATGCCACCTTGGTGCATCCATTGAATGCTCCAAAAAAAAATTGGAGTCTTGTCCCCTCTTTAGGGATTTCTAGGTTTGGCATGCTATTTTTAGTTCCAAGGACTTGGGAGGCTTGGGATCAGAGTTGGTTCCTCCTTGGTCTCCCCTTGAGGTGTTCAGATGGATAAGTGTGTTTGTCATTTGCACAAATTTGGCAAATCGAGCAAAATGCACAAATCAGCCTTGCTTTGACAGTTTTCAGCAAGGTATATTGCCATTGTCATATCTCATGGCTCAAGTTGAGTTTGGTGAAGTTCTTTGTCATTTTGGAAAGCCCTCATATGATACAACAACTGTTTGATCATAATTGGTTTTGATACTTTTTGGATCCAAGGGAAAAATGCCCTTACATTTTGAAAAAAGTAAGACAGATGCTGACTTAGTGAAAATTTCACTAAGTGTTGGAAAAAAGTGACATTTTCACTTTTTATGATTTTGATCATTCCATAACTTAAAATCCATGAGGAATTGGAATGAATTATAGTTGAAGTTTTTGTAGAGGGCCATTAGAGCTACAAATCCAGCTTTGAATGGGGAAAAATGGCCTTGTGGTTTAGGAGTTATGATCCTCCAAAGTTGGTACCCTAGCCACTTTGTTTCATAACTTAGAAAATTTTCTAAGTTTTTATGGTTACCCCTTTTACAAGTTATCCCACTTTTCTTGATTTTTCTTGATGGATGATGATTCCAATCACACATTAACATCATTTTAGGGTTAAGGAACCATAATTGACAAAAAAATCAAAAAGTCAAACTTTGACTTTTGGGCACAGTTGACTTTTTATCAGATGAATTCCAAACTGTGCGATCCTCTATGAAATCAAATCCTTAACCTAAATCAAACTTGATGGATTGATTTCATAGTGTTATAGGGTGTATTGAATCATGTCCCAAGGTTTGGGAGCATGTCTTGGTTAAAAGTCAAAGGAGCAGTTGACTTTTTCATCAAAACCCTAATTGTGGTTCAGATGAAACTGAAACTTGGTGATCAAGCTTCTTGGATCAATCCATTGTTGCAAATGGATCAATGTAGTTTATTAGAGACCCTCAAATCCTCTCTTGAGGTCTTGGCTCATGATTTGTCCCAAAAGTCAACTTAGGGATGAATTAGGTCAAGAAACCCTAATTCCTGATTTTTAGTGAATGAATCCCTTGAGACTAAATTGACTTGATGATTGGGTCCATGAGGTTCCATGGAGTATCTTAGGTTATGCTTTGAAGCATTGGCTCATGCCCAGAGTAAAATTTCCATCTGGAGGCCCTGGTCGACCAAACCCTAATTTGGTGACACTAGCGATCTTAAGGCTTAATCCACCTGGAATGCTGCAACATTGTGCTTGATTCTTGCTGTGGGAGTCCTCTTGATCCATTGTGGATGTTTGAGAGGTTAGACAAGTTGAAAATCATGTCAATTCCTTGATTGATCCTTTGTCTAAGGCTCAAAGAGGGCTTGAAACCCTAATTTTTTATTGTAGTGGATGCTCACCCATCTTTGGGGAGACTAATGAGGTATAATGGTCCATCCATATCGTGATTAGGATTTGTCCAATGATGGGAAATCTTAGTGGTCAAAATTTGGGGTATGACAGATGCCCCTATTTAATCTTCTTGGACCCGAAGGTGTGAATGGCGAAGGTATTCGGGCATTCAGGGTGCAAGAGGATTAAATATCGGAATACCCGAAATTTTGATGGTGGTTATGAATGGCGGTTTGCACATCCTTCTTCTTTTGCTAAGCAATAATGCTTAGAAAAGGTAAAAACTTCCCCTCGATCCTGGTCTTCAGCCAAGGAACTGGTCTCAATTTTTGAAATAAACTCCCCCTCGGTCCTGGTTTCCTACCAAGGAACTGGTCTAAGTTTATGATATAAACTTCCCCTCGATCCTGGTTTCCTACCAAGGAACTGGTCTAAGTTTCTGATATAAACTTCCCCTCGATCCTGGTTTCCTACCAAGGAACTGGTCTAAGTTTCTGATATAAACTTCCCCTCGATCCTGGTTTCCTACCAAGGAACTGGTCTAAGTTTCTGATATAAACTTCCCCTCGATCCTGGTTTCCTACCACGGAACTGGTCTAAGTTTCTGATATAAACTTCCCCTCGATCCTGGTTTCCTACCAAGGAACTGGTCTAAGTTTCTTTTGTCAATAAACTTTATTGACAAGGGACGCTATGTGTAGCGATTTTCCTCAAACTTCTCGCTGAATTTTCCTGGGGAGATGCCATTTGATGGATATATGATCTGATGTCAGAGTTGCTGGAGAACCCAGCTGTCTGAGTTGTAGTGGTACACAAACTTCTCTGTTGGAGATGCCATTTGTCAGTTCTACTGGGGAAAACATGTCTCTTAAGAGACTGCTGTCGCTTGGGGGTATTACATCATACTTTTCTCGGGATCTTCTTGGAGAAATGCCATATGATGTGATCCAATTTTGAGATGCTGATGACCTTTTCGTCAGCGGATTTTTTGGAGAAAAACTGATGTATTGCCGAATCTCTGATTAAGAGGCTTTCTCTGGGGATTTTCTTTAATCCGGGAAAGCGAAAATATCATCTTCAATGGCGAAGAGTGACGTTTGTCGAAAGTTTTCTTGCCTTTCAGAGGTTCAAGTTATCAAAGTGGTCAAGGTCCAACTCTAATCCAGAGATAAACTAGAGGAGAGAGATTGTTCAAACGCAACATTTCCTGACGAGGAAAGAACTGACAACTCGATTGTGAAGACTTTTATCACTAGGGGACAAGACCGACTAGAGTGACAGTGATGCAATATGAATATTAATGTAAATCAATAATGCATGATGCATGTATGTATATGCTGACAAAACTGACGCGGCATACAGACTAATGGATGAACACGACTGGATACTCGGCCACAGTGGGAGATAAAAGTATCGTTGGTTCAAGATAGTAATTTTGCCTTGCTTAGGAGAAGTAGTCCCTGTAGGGGAACAACAGTTGGTCGGGCTTAGGAGATGAGAACTCGGTCGAAGATGTCAGATGGAGTATTCGCATCTGACATAACTGATCCTTCGTTTAGGCGCACTGGTTTAAAAGGAGTACTTTGATTCTGCACTTTGAAGTTTGATTACTTCTGGCGAAGCGATCGATGTTCTTTCGATGTTCAACAGTCAAAAGAAATTGCCATCTTTATTTTAAAAGCAGAAAAGTTTGACAAGTAAATTCGTTTTTGTTTCGTTTCAAGAATCGTTGATCATGTTAAAATGTCGTTATGTAAAGCTAAAACAAATAAGAATTGCAAACAAAAGCACAAGGGCTCAAATTTTATTGATAGGATGGAAATCAGCCAAACGCGTGATTCCATGGAGTATTTACAAAGTTTAGAAAATGGTAATTAAAGGGAAAATGGCTATATTTAAACATAACGACCACTATCCTTCTACCAACTTTGAATTCGGGACATCCTGAACTTCTGTCGAAGATGGCCTTAACTGGAGTTTTCTGATGGATGGCAGGACTGCTACTAGGGGATTTGCCCCTGTTGGACGTAGTTACTTGCCATTATCCCTAACTTTTTCCTGGATTGTACTTTGAGATTTCCAATCCACCGGGATGGTTTTTTTTATTATGTCTCTAATTTTTGCCTGGACCGCCCTTTCGATTTTTCAATCTACCAGGACCTTTTTTTTAGTTTAGGCGAAGTATTTCTTGACTACATCAACATTTGTGGGGTAGGCAAATTCCTCTCTGTCCATTGTTGCAAGTCTCAAAGCACCGCCTGAGAAAGCTTTCTTGACCACATAGGGGCCGTCATAATTCGGAGTCCATTTGCCCCAGAAATCAGCGAGAAATTACTGTATCTTCTTGAGCACAAGGTCTCCTTTTCTGAAGATACGAGGTCGAACCTTTTGTCAAACGCCTTCTTCATCTTTTGTTGATACAACTGACTGTGGCATAGAGCCGTTATTTGTTTTTCTTCGATCAGATTTAGTTCATCGTGTCGACTTTGACACCATTTAGCCTCTGTTAGCTTAGCTTCCATCAATACCCGGATTGATGGGATCTCTACTTCGATGGGGAGCACTGCTTCCATGCCATATACTAGAGAGAAAGGGGTTGCCCCCGTGGAAATGCGGACAGATGTGCGATAACCATGAAGAGCAAAGGGTAGCATCTCATGCCAATCTTTGTAGGTTACAACCATCTTTTGAACAATTTTCTTGATGTTCTTATTAGCCGCTTCTACCGCTCCGTTCATCTTAGGTCGATAGGGAGATGAGTTATGGTGTTCGATCTTGAACTCTGCGCACAACTCTTCCATCATCTTGTTGTTCAAGTTAGATCCATTGTCGGTAATGATCTGGCTAGGAACACCATAACGGCAGGTGAGATTGTTTTTGATAAAGCGGACTACCACTTGTCGGGTTACATTAGCGTATGACGTTGCTTCGACCCACTTGGTGAAGTAGTCAATGGCTACCAAGATGAACCGATGTTCGTTCGAAGCTTTGGGTTCAATCATGCCAATCATGTCGATTCCCCATATGGAAAAAGGCCATGGGGAAGAGAGAACTTTGAGATGTGTAGGCGGTACATGGATTTTGTCTGAGTATATCTGACACTTGTGACACTTCCTCATTTACTTGTAGCAGTCGGATTCCATTGTCAACCAATAGAACCTTGTTCTTAGAATTTTTCTCGCCATTACGTGTCCATTGGCATGAGTGCCAAAGGATCCTTCATGAATTTCTTTTATTAGCATGTTTGCTTCTGGTCTGTCTACACATCGGAGCAAGACCATGTCAAAGTTCCTCTTATAGAGTGTATCACCGCTCAGGAAGAAACTGCCTGCCAGCCTTCTGAGGGTTTTCCTGTCCTTCCTTAGTGCCCCAGGTGGGTACTCTTGTTTCTGAAGGAAGCATTTGATATCATGATACCAAGGTTTGTCGTCTATGACTGCTTCAATCGTGAAGATGTAAGCGGGCCTTTCAAGGCGCATTATGTCGATCTTAGGTAAGTCGTTCCATTGACCTACACTAATCATGGAAGAGAGGGTGGCTAATGCATCAGCCATGTGATTCTCTTCACGAGGGATATGATGAAACTCAATTCTGTTAAACAAAGGTAACAACCTTCTTGCATAATCTTTGTAAGGAATCAATCTGGATTGGTATGTGTTCCAATCTCCTTTGATCTGATTGACGAACAAAGCTGAGTCGCCATATACATCCAAGTTCTTGATCCTCAAATCAATCGCTTCTTCGAGACCCATAATACAAGCTTCGTATTCGGTCTCGTTGTTTGTGCACTTGAATGTAAGTCTGGCAGTGAAAGGAATGTGGGTACCCTGAGGTGTTATGATGATTGCCCCAATTCTGTTTCCGTAATGATTGATAGCTCCGTCAAAGATAAGTCCTCACTGGGAACCTAGTTCTGGCCCTTACTGGGTAGTGGTTCATCACAATCTTTCATTTTTAAATACATGACATCTTCGTCTGGGAAGTCAAACCCGATTGGTTCATGATCGTTAATCGGCTAAAATACTCCCTTTAACGGCTTTCTGAGCGTGGTATTCGATGTCATATTCTGATAACAACATCTGCCAACGGGCAATCCTTCCCGTGAGAGCAGGTTTTTCGAAGACGTACTTGATTGGATCCATTTCTGAGATTAACCAAGTAGTGTGACGAATCATGTACTGGCGAAGACGTTTGGCTGCCCAAGCCAAAGCGCATCAAGTTTTCTCAAGCATAGTGTACCGAGTCTCACAGTCGGTGAATTTCTTGCTTAAATAGTAGATGGCAGACTCTTTTCTTTTTGTTTCATCTTGTTAACCAAGCACACAACCCATTGAGTCCTCTAGGACTATGAGGTAGATGATCAGTGGTCTTCCTTCCACTATGTAATACCCCAAAATTTGCTCTCCCTTTTGGCATCATAGCATAGCATTATCATATATCATATCATATCCATCTCATTAGCATTGCATTGCATATTTCACATAGAAAAATGAAGCATAGCATCCTTCTTACCATCAAGGCATGTGATCAGGGGAAAGTTGGATAGTCAAGGAATCATTCAAGGCACAAAAGGTCAAACAAGTTCACTCAAGGCAAGCTAAGAGGTCTTTCATGTCTCATACTATCTCAATTGATCATCCAAAACCTCAAGAAGGTGTGATTCAATAGAAAATTGAAGCACTACATCTTTCACTATGCAAGAGATCCAAAAAATGAAGGAAAACCCTCAAAAGAGATGGTGCATTTGTTCAAAATCACCCTCAAGTGGCATATCTCATCATCCTTTAAGAGGATACACAACATACTCTGAGGAATTTGAAATTGAAGACTGCACATTTTTCTCCTAGGAGGTGGGTACCAAAACTAGGGTTTCCAATTAAATCAGGGTATTTTTGATTTTTTGGACAAAACTTGATGTCATGGTATTCTGCATGTCCTTAAGTGTATGTATGTGGAAAATTGCCTCTCAATTGGTTTTAGAAGTGGTTCAATTGGAAGAAAGATAAAAAATCAGGAAATTTGGGGCTAAGTCAAATAATCAGAGGAAAAAGTCAACTCTTGATTTTTTGAGGCCAAATTCATGAAATTCATGTTATATTTGACCAATGTGTAAAATTTGATCAAGAAACTTCAAAGGGATCATGAAAAATCAAGGTTTGAAGAGTTGCCATTTTTGGAAGAAATAGGGTTTCCAAAAATAGTAATTTTTGGCAATTTTGTATTCGACTTTGAACCAATGCCATTCAAAATTGAAGCATCAAATGAAAATTCCACTCAGCCACAACAAAAGATCTTGTTTCAAGCTTCAAATCCATGTGTAGAACATCTCCATTGGATAAAAATTGAGTGAGATATGATTGATCAAAGTTGGAGGGAAGTAGGTCCAAAACCAGGTCATGACCAAGGATTCCCAGGCCCACGCGCCCTCATTTCTACAAACAGTTGGTGGGCCAAATGTTCACCGATTTTTCTCATGGTTAGAGGCTTCATTTGCAAAACTTGTCAACATCAAAATTGTTCTTTGCAATGCCCTCTTCAATGTTCATGTTAGGCAAAATTTGATTTGATCAAGCTATGAGGTAGAAATAGTGGTCTCAAGTTAGGGTAATCTTGCTGAAATTCCATGCCATGCTTGCCTTACCAGTCAATCTCATTGCCACGCCCTTGTATCAGTTCCAAATGTGGATGTTATAAGTCATTTTTCAACCTCTTCCAAGCATCATTTCAACTCAATTTTCATACCTAACTTGTAGCATTACATCTCCTCTTTCAAATGAACCCAAAAACACACCAAACCATCCATTGAGTAGAGAGAAAAACATCCACAAACCACCCTATATTCCACTGATGCATTAATGGCTTTGCTGCATAACTTGGTTCAGACATCCATTAAACAATTCTTTCCCTTATTTGAACATACCATGAACATCACATACACTGTCATTAGCACGTGCCTTGCATGAAAATGGAAAGAGCAAACTTGCTGAGCAAGTTTCTGATACACAGCCTTGCCATTGCAAGTTCATTTTCACCTCCACCATAGCTTACCATGAGTTGCCATCACCATACCATTGCTCTCCCTAACTAACTTGACTCAGTTAGTTAGGGATGACTCACCTAAACCACCTCAACTCAGTTAACTCACTCGGTTTAACCATGGTTAGAGCACACTATAAATGAAAACCTCACTCTCAAAATTCATTTCTAACACTCATTTTCACATTCTCACTCAGAAACTCTCTCTTCTTCTCTCTCAATCTCACCATTGCAACTGATTTTCGAGCTTCACTTTGTTCACTTTCTCATTTTCACTTCAGAATCTCTCTTCTTTCTCTCTCAATTTCACCACATTGCAACTGGTTTTGAAGTTTGGTTCCAATTTCACTCCACTGAATCATCATCAACCACTTCATCTAAGCCTTTATTTGGCCAAGAATTAGCTCAAAGAGGAAGCAGAGTCTCTGGTTTTCTGAAGAACATCTCAAGGTCTCAAATCTTCAGGTACGAATTTCCACCATTATAGACATGCTTTGAAGTGGTTTTCAGGTTCTTAAAGCTTCTTATAAGCTCAAGAACTTGTCTGGCTAGTTGATAGGCCTTTAGAGGCATAGTTGAAAAGTTAGGGCAAAACTTCCTCTGCTCGTTTCTCTTATTTCATGAACATTTTGTGTGTTTTATCACTGGATTCATACTCCTCATCACTTCAGCTTTCCAATGGTGTATATTTTGTTCGTTTATGCTTGCCTGAAATTTTTTGTCACCGGAGGTTGGCCGGAGAAGATGACCGGAGGTCATCTCCGGCCGGTGGATTCAAATGCTAGGGTTTGTGTTTGTTTTAATCGTGGCCATTGATTTTTCATCATCGTGTGGTTAAGAATGTGACAGCACATTAAAATGCACATGCACCTCACGTGTTTTGTTTGTGAACTCACTTAATCAATGTGTGGTGCAGTGCATGGTAGTGTGTGTGGTCCTTCACGTGTGTGTTTTGGATTTGTGTACTTTGACTTTGGTGTTGACTTGACCTGATCTAATGGTGTGGATTGCTTGACTTTTTTGTTGACTGAGTGTGCATGGTTGTTGGTATGGATTACGCAGACTTGGACCTTGGGTTATTGATATTCGCACCTCACACTGCAAAGCCCAAACCAATGTGAACTGAATAATTGCTATGCATGCACCCCTCCCTTATTTCCATTTTATTTTATTTTCTCCATTTTATGCACGTTTCCTTTTTAATTTTTAAAAATACTAAACTTCATCATAAAATTCTAGAAACATTTATGAACATTTTCAAGACATTTAGGAAATTTTTGATATTTTTATTTCATGATTTTATGACATTTTTGCCCCTGTTTCATAATTTTCTCTTAATTTCCATTGATGTGCATTCCAAATGTGATACATGAATTTGTGGAATTTTGTTCTTGCTCATTGTAAATTGTTTAGACTTGGTTCTTTTTGCATTGATTCACTATTACATTCAAGCATGTTAGATGATTTTTTTTTTATTTTTTAAGTCATTTTATGACATGTTTTGATGCTCGTCTTTGCACTACTTTGCATGATGTGTGAACTTGACCTAATTGCATTGTTTGAAGTCTTTTTGCTTTGAATTTTCACATGCTATCTTGATGTATGATTCACTTCTGACTTAGACCATTCAATACCATGCTTGTATAATTTTCATAAGTCCATTTGATTTTTGTTTGATGCATTACATTTGAAGCATAATAACTTGTCATATCATTCTAATTTTTGTGCATGTTTACATGAATTCTTTTGTGCATCTTTGTATGATCATTTGCATTTTTTTTGTGAGCTATTCATGTGACATCATAGGTCATTGATACACATTATAGGTCACCTTTACATGTTCATTTCAATTTGAACTTTGTGCATCCTTAACATGTATGGTTTGCATTTTCTTTTTTGAACTTCCATTTCATTTCTTCTTCTATTATTTCTTGAATGTCTTGATGGTTGATTCATGAATACCTTTGATATGTTTATAATTCATTTTACATTTAGTGTCATTTCTGACTTTAGGATTACATGTCCATTTATGCATATTCCTTTCCTTTCTTTCCATCTTTCATCTTCCTTTCTTATGAAAACATGTTCTAATGTTATGGATGATGATTGTTGCTTATTCATTTGAACTTGCATGATGATGATCACTTGTTATCCATATGATGTATATTCTGGTTGTGATCTTAAGATTGGATTCTTCATCTCATTCTTTTGAATTTTAATGTGTATTAAGCACTTTTTACTTCTTATGCATGTTTCCATGTTTACTAACCATGTAGGGACTTTGGTAAGTTGAAATTGAGTGTGGATAAGGAATCCATATTCAAACTTCTTTCCTTTCATCTTTTACAATTCAATATTGTGGTTTGTCAAGCACTTATGTGCTTTCTTTGATTGACTCGTTACTTTCCCTTTTGAGTTACAATTCATCTTCTACTTCAGAAGTGAATTGTTTAGCTCATTCTTCTTTAGACTTTAGGTTTTGCAACCTCACAAACCATTAGGATCGCTCCCTTAACTAATCAATTAGGATTGAGTCTTAGATCACATAGATTCTACCTTTCTCCTCTCTTGAGTCTTTCATCTTCTCATCTCAAAGAAAATTCAAAATATCTAATAAAGGTAGGCATTTATTGCATTTAGGCCTTTCATATAAAGAAAAGATTAAAAAGGGGTCTTCTCTTATAATCTTAGAATGTGTAGCATATAGCCCATCTTGGGTCAATGTGTTAAACATTTGATCATGTATGAGGGACTTAAATGCAATACTTGTTGAAGGTACAAATAATAAAACACTTCTTCATTTCATAATCAACAAAAACACTTAATAAACACAAGTATGCTAGTGTGTTTTAACCTTAATAATTGGAACTAAGTGTGGGGGTCCTCTTCACCCTTAGTGTACTTTCTTACTCATTCCATCTTGGAATGTGAGAATGTACACATTTCAATGACTAAGATTTAGATACACTATCATATGCAAACAAATAACAAAGCTTCTAAAAGACAAAAACAAACAATAACGTCTTTCCTTCGGGAATTCTTTTCTCATCTCATTCACTCCTTCCTTAAGGATGCGTCATTTCCGTTCTACCGCAAATAGGTAACGCCTAAGTCTCCCTACAGCGAGCTGCAACACCTAAACTGCTAGGACGCGAACGTTGACGTATTCCACTAAAAAACATAAACAATCCATCCCTAGTGAGGGGAACTATGTCGCTCTGATTCTCATGTTCCCGATGAGATACGTAGGCAGTGGGGTATGGCCCATTCGAGCACTTCTTTTATTTTCCCTACATTTGTTTCTCTTTCCTTTTCCATTCCTTTTCCAGTTCTTTTTCCAGTATTCTTTCCCACACCCTTTGATCGAGACAAGCAAGCGTGGATCCCATCGGGTACGATGGACGCGAGGGGGTGCTAATACCTTCCTCTCGCGTAACCGACTCCCGAACCCAGTTCTCTTGGTCGCAAGACCATGCTTTTTCCTTTCCCTTCAGGTTTATGCAGTGTTTCCTTTCCCTCTCTTGGGATAAATACACATTGCTGGCGACTCTGTTTAGGTGCCACTTTCGCGTTTGTACTTGGATGAAAATCCCGGGAGCGACAGCTGGCGACTCTCCTGGGGAGAGGTTGACCTATTGCTGGTCCATCCTAAGCGAGTCAATCCTAGCGTTTGTTTGCTTTTCTTTCATTGGGTGTTTACTATTATCTTGTATTTGATGTTTACTATATTTTATTACTTGTACCATATTTCAAGCATGTTAGCATTTACATTTCATATATTATACTGTGTTGCACTGTTCTGTCTGTTTGGCGGGATGGGATTTCTGAGGGATGAGCTCAGTACACAGGCTCGAGTATACACTTAGATTTAGAGTGGAGAGTAGTGGGACCTACGTGCCATCTGTGTACGTTGGGTAATCACGAAATTCACAGCTAGACGAGGCTATCTTGGGACCCATCATGGCGTACGCATCTTGCGTATTCCATGATGTCGATCTAGAGAGCTGTCGACTCTAGTGACCGATCATGAGGACCTTAGTGGAAACATCTCTCTTTAGTGGTGACGGTGGCAGACCACATTCAGTGGCAAACCCACTCGCACCCGAGGGCCCACTTTGGTACTTGCATAGGATGACCTTTATTTTCTAAGGTAAGTCAGTGGACGACCTCTTTGATTGGCATAGCATTGTATCCTACGAGCTGAATGTGCTATCGCTTCTCAAACCTCCGAAGCTGACAAGCCTTGTTTTCTAGGAACCACATGTGAGTATGGGTGGGATGTTTACAGGTTTGCAGGTAACCCAGCCTCCTACATACCTTACTTGTGATTCTATGATTGTTACAAACAGTGTATCCTATGACAGTGGTTTGAGCATTCATCTTAGATATTGCCAGATTCAGTGCAGAGACACAGTGCACACAGTTCAACACAGACACCGACACCTGAATACCTGATCACATGCCTTTTGCATTTGCATACTCATAACATAACAGGTTATGTTTGTCAATTTCAGGTACCTACCATATTGTCTGATTCCAATCATGAGTTCCCAAGAAGTTGAGGTTAAAAGGAAGAACAATGTGTCATATAAATTCCCTGATCCCAAGCTGGATTCATTGAACAAGATGATAAACATGGCTGGTTCTGGCATTCTCAGCACTTTTCAGAAGGAATATGGAGAGCTGATTAAAATGGTATATGCATTCACAAAGTATGAGAAGGATGGGTTGCACACTTTCCTACAGTTCTATGAACCATCAATGAGATGTTTCCTGTTCCCTGACTACATTTTGATGCCCACTTTGGAGGAGTTCTCATTTATTTTGGGAATTCCAGTCACGTCCTCTATCCCGTACTTTTCTGGAGGTGCTCTTACCCCCGAAGTAATTGCTGTTGTTCTACATCTGGACCTGTTTGTTGTGAAAAGTGGCCTGAGTAGACTTAAAGAACATGAAGTATTTCATTTGGAGTTTCTTTTCCAACAAGCTCAGGAAGCTGCCAAGGCTAAAAACTGGACTACTTACAATGCTGTGTTGGCTCTTTGTATCTATGGTTTGGTGCTTTTCCCCGGTCAGCCTGATTTTGTTGATATGCAGGCAATGAAAGTTTTCGTTTCGAAGAATCTGATTCCTACCCTGCTAGGGGATTTTTATTACTCAGTACACTACAAAAGTGAGAAGGGAAGAGGAAGTCTGGTTAGTTGCTGTACCTAATTGTTATGTCATTGTCTCTTCAAACATTTACCTCGAACTGGTGCTTTCATAGAAACTATTGAGACAATGAAGTGGTCCAAGAGATTGATAGGTTTGACTGCCAATAACATCATTTGGTTTGATCCCAAATTACTGACAATAGAGCTGATTGTTAAATGTGGAAGTTTTCCGAATGTGCCTCTACTTGGAAGAAGGGGTGGGATTAATTACAACCTGGTGTTGGCTGTTAGACAATTTGGTTATGCTTCGAGAAGGCCTCCTACTGATGAAGAGATTAGCGCTTCTCTGTTTTTCGTGGGAACCAAGAATGAAAGAGTTCCAGAAGTAATAAATGCCTGGAAATTTAGGCAAAGAGAGAGAAATTTAGGCAAAGGAGACTGTAGATCATACCTTGATTACGATGCTTGGATTGAGATGAAGGTCAAAGAGCTGTTACTACCCTTTTCAAGAGAGATTCTCTTATGTCTAAATCAACACTCCATGGTACCAGCTGAAGAGTGCGAGAAGTGGAAGAAAATGGTCAAAGAGTTGCAGATAGAGAACTCTGGAATGAACAGATGTCTTTGTAGCGAGCGATTTTGGACGCGGTTCTTAAGCGCTGGTCGCTCTCTGCAGTTTGAGCTTTAAACTACAGGTCGATTCATTTTTTTATCCTATTGTTAGCTGAATAAGGAAGGGAAATAGATGTCTCCAATTAACCCTGCTTTGCATACTGAGTTTAAACAGCGGTCTATTAGGTTACGGATGCGATCAATGTGGGGGGGCCCTTGTACTGGTTATTTGTATTTTCGCCAATACTGTTTTCTTTCTTTTTAGGACTTTCTAGCGGGAAACAAGGGTTAAGATGTTAGGACTGATGTTTTTGAATTACTGCTTTTGATTGATGGAGATATGGGATTTTGGTTTTTTGTTGATTGTGCTCGCTAAGATTTTTCTTTCAATCTTATGCCTACGTATTCCCGTTTACCGAAACAGGGAAATCAGAGCGTTCGTAGTTCCTCCTATTCTATGGGAGGAAGTGGGTGTTTTTGGTGTCTTGTTCAAAGCCCAAGACGTGAAGCGAAAGGTAGTTTGTATCTTGTTCAAAGCCCAAGATGTGAAGCTGAAAGGTCTATTTGTGTCTTGTTCAAAGCCCAAGACGTGAAGCTGAAGGGCCCCGACTTTAGAGAGAATTTGTCATCTCTAAAGAGGGGTTTGTATAAAGGAGGATTACTTTAACCGGGATACGCGGATCCTAGTAATGCCATAATTTCCTTTATAGGGGATTTTAACCTGAAGGAGAAGACTTTAACTCAGTGTAGAGCAATGCCATCTTTCCTTAGGAATTTCTCATGCTAAAAGAGGGACAGTGGCATGGATGTAGATGATCTAGAGGCTTGCCACTTACAACAATTAGATGAAGGGGAAGGAGTCGTTGATGTTCGTATACTGTGAACGAGGCACAACTTTGATGCTAAAAGGTTGATTGGATCAACCAGTGGTTTTCTTATATAAAGCCTAAGAGGAGGCTAATATGTGTCTCGTACAAAGCTTGAGAGAGAGGCTAAAAGATCCTGACCCGACGATGGAGTCTTTTGGTATCTCGTATAAAGCCCGAGATGGAGGCTATTTGACTCAACATGAGAGTTTTTTTTTGTATCTCGTACGAAGCCCGAGATGGAGGCTAAAGGGGTGATTGACTCAACGAGGGAGTCTTTTATGTGGCTCGTACAAAGCCCGAGAGAGAGGCTAAACGTTGCTTGACTCCGCTGGGGAGAATCATTGTACAAAGCCCAAGAGGAGGCTAAGGTAACTGTTTCAGTTAAGTAACTGGTCCAGTATACTGATTTTGAAAGAGAAAATCAGTTCTTATATGAGCAACACTGTACTCATGGATTTGATTCAAGGATCCGGGTTATTCCTGTTCTTTAAAAAAGCGGGAAATCCGAAGGGTATTGAGACTGTCCGAGTCTATGGGTTTCCTTCCTATTTAACGAAGGGGTCACTTGAGAATGTCTTTGAGACTCAAGGAGATTAGACCGTCCAAGTCTAGAGTTTTATCTTTTGTACTATGCTTTGAGAAACAGTAGTAGACTCTTTGAAAGGACTGTTCTATGCAGATGACTAAGTTATGTTCCTATACCTCTAGGAGGTCGTCGGGACAATTTGTACGAAGCCCAAGAGGAGGCTGGAAGCTTTTAAGAAGCCGATCGGTCCTTGTACGATGCCTAAGAGGAGGCTATCATTCCCGGAGGAAGAGATCATTATACGAAGCCTAAGAGGAGGCTGTGAATACTTCTAAGAAGCCGTAGGGTCCTTGTACTAAGCCCAAGAGGAGGCGGGGTTGCTTTTAGGAAGACTGTGGGTCCTTGTACGATGCCCAAGAGGAGGCCGATGCTTTTAAGAAGCCCGTGGGTTCCCAAACCCCGAGAAATTCAAGGCAATGCTATTCACCGAGAATAGATCAAAGTCAGGAAAGTTTGAGAATTTGGAAGAAACTCAAAGATGCCATTCACGGAGAATACATTCATCTTGGGGAGTAGAGTTTCTTGATAATTCCTAATGAGGACAGCCGAAGAGAAGACTGTATCTGGTGATCCTATTGGGGATCTAGTTGTCTATTTCTACGAATAAACGAAACGGCGTCACCTAGTTCTAGACGTAGTTGATATGAGTTTATGAAAGAAGACTTACAGCGAAACAGCCCCACAATACAGTTATATGTATATGAAAGCGGTAAATGAAAGCGTATAAACACTTACTCGGTTGTAGAGCTTCCATGCTGTTTGGTTAGTTGTTCAACAAAGAAAGATTGAAAACAACAGTTTATTCAAAATCAAAGGAGAAAGTGCTTTGAAAAAGAAAGATTTGGGGCTTACAGCTCAAGGAGAGGCCCAGGGTTTTATCAGTGAGCGCACTGTTTGAATTTGTACAGAGGGACTTATACAAGTGACTGAGGCCTAAACTGGTTTTCTGTACAAAGGAATGGGTCTTATACTCTCTCAAGAGGCCCAAGAAGTTTTAAAGAAAAAGAGTGGGGCTTATAACACGAGGGTAGGCCCAATTGATTTTTCGTTTAAAATGGCGATCGCGCCGAGGTATTCTTTTAACGCGGAGGGACTTATACAATAAGTGAGGCCCAAAATGTTTTGGTTAAAAGGGGGTTGGGTGTTACACTCTAATAGAGGCCCATGTGTATTTTAATAAAAGAAATGGGTCTTACTACTCGAGGGTAGGCCCAGGGTTATTTTGAAAAGGCGACGATCGCGCCGTTTGTTTTTGATGGTATCGGGACTTATACAATACACTGAGGCCCAAAAATGATTTGGTCAAAAAAGGATTGGGTCTTACACTCTATTAGAGGCCCATGTGCTTTGAAAATGATTTATGAGGGTTGAATTAATCCAAAACCCTAATTTGTTTTCAAAAATGTATTTAATTGAATAAAAATTCAATTAAAATGATCAAAATTGTTTATCATATGGAAAACAAATTATGATCTTGGATTAATGCTTCAAAAATTAAGTATTGACCTACAAAATAATTAGAAAGCATTAAGAGATGCAAAATCAATGTAGAAAAAATATTTAAAATATCAAAAACAATTAAAATATTAATTCTTTGCAAAAATATCAATTATATGAAATAAATAATATTTTTGGGATTTTTTGGGAAAATAAAATATTTTAACATTTTTGTGAATTATTGAAAAAAGAATCAACTCAAAATCATTAAAACTCAGAGAGAAATTAATTTTTGAATCAATTAAACAAAATCACAAAATTCAAATATTTGAATTTATGAAAAAGGCGCCAAGAACACAAGCAAGAACACGCGCGTTTTTCTGGGTTTGGCTGATTTGTGTTTTCCATCCAATCTCACTGAATACGTAATCATATCATGCAATCCACATATCATTATGCTCGTCTCAACCTCACGATCATGTCTATGTCCATTAATTTCATTTAAATTAAACATACAACAAGAAATCACGAAAAATCCTCAAGAACCCTAATTTTTGCATGAAGGCTAGGATTTTTGATACACGATTCAAACAATGCAATTAATTGAGGGGAAACATTCTATGCATGATTATGAACATTTGGCAAAAATATTGTGCGAGGAAATATGCATAGATTGAGAGATGACCAAGTATGTGCTTACCTCTAGGCCGTGACAGCAAGTGCAATGTGATTTTTGATTTGGAGGTGTTACAGATGAGTGGTGATGATCTGAACAGCTTCCCTACACCCTATGGATTGTGTTTGAATGCTTGGACTTGATTGAAATTGGCTGCACCACTTCATGGCATCTCAACTGAATTTTGGTTAAAACCTTGAGCAATTGACTGGTGATTCTGAGAAATCAGTGTTCCAGTTGTTGTTTAAGTGTTTGATCAGCTCATATGTGATGTATGTGAGGTGTGTGAATGATTGGTTTGATTGGAAAAGCTCTCAAACTCAAAACCCGATAGCTACCTTGCTAAGAAAGGCATTTTTGCCAAGAGAAAGAGATTTTGAGGAAAGTATCTGTTAGATGGCTTTGGTGTACTCAAACTGATCATAATTGAGCTCTATTTATAGTAAAGCAAGTTTGTTTTGGGATCCACAGTGAATGGCAACTGCAGCAGGTGTTTGTTCAATGTTGGCCAATGGAATTTCAAGTCTCCTCTAGCCATTGACTAGAGGTTAGGGCACAGAGCTTTGGTTCCCTTGGTCTTGGATAAGTCTTGACTAATTTCAAATGAGAATGGCTCAGTCCATGCCACCTTGATGCTTCCATTGAATGCTCCAATCCAAATTTGAAGTCTTGTCCCTAAATTGGCCATTCTAGGTTCAACATGCTATTTCTTGTTCCATGGACTTTGGAGGGTTGGCTCAGTGATTGTCCCCATTAGATTCAATCCTCTGAGGTGTCCAAGAGGATAGGAGCATTTGGATTTGGCTAATTTTGGCAAATCGAGCAAAGTTGCAAATTCTGCCTTGCCTTTGATAGATTTCAGCAAGGCAACTTTCCAATGTCATATCTCATGACTCAAATGGAATTTGGCAATGTTCTTGGTCATTTTGGAAAGCCCTTACATGATACAACAACTGTTTGAACATGTTTGGTTTTGATCTCTTTTGAATTCAAGTGAAAAATCCCCCTACATTTGGAAAAAAATGAAGACAGATTCTGACTTAGTGAAAATTTCACTAAGTGTTGGAAAAAGTGACATTTTCATTTTTCAGCCATTTTGATCACTCCATAACTCAAAATCCTTAATGAATTGGACTTAGGTCTAGTTGAAGTTTTTGTAGAGGGTAATGAGGGCTACAAATCCATCTTTTGATGAGGAAAAATGGCCTTGTGGTTTAGGAGTTATGGTCCTCCAAAGTTGGTACCCTTGTCACTTTATTTTTTAACTTAGAAAATTTTCTAAGTTTTTATGGTTACCCTTTTTACAAGTTATCCAACTTTTCTTGATTTTTCTTGATGAATGATGATTCAAATCATACATAAACATCATTTTAGGGTTAAAAATCCATTTTGATGAAAAATCTCAAAAAGTCAAAGTTGACTTTTGTGCATAATTGACTTTTTATCAGATAAATTCCAAATTGTGCAATTCTTCAGGAAATCATGTCCTTGACCTAAATCAAACTTGATGGACATGTTCCATGGGTGTCATAGGGTATATTGATTCATGTCCTAGGGTTTGGGAGCATGTCTTGGTCAAAAGTCAAAGTTACAGTTGACTTTTTCCTTAAAACCCTAACTGTGGTGCAGATGAAATTGAGACTTGTTGCTCAAGCTTCTTGGATTAATCCATTGTTCCAAATGGATCAATGTGGTATATTGGAGACCCTCAATTCCTCTCTTGAGGTCTTGGTTCATGATTTGTCCCAAAAGTCAACTTAGGGGTGAATTAGGTCAAGAAACCCTAATTCCTGATTTTTGATGTATGCATCCCCTGAGGCAAAATTGACTTGGTGATTGAATCCATGAGGTTCCATGGAGTATATTAGGTTATGTTTTTTATCATTGGCTCATGCCCAAATGAAAATTTCCATCTGGAGGCCCTGGTCGACCAAAACCCTAATTTGGTGACACTGTCGATCTTGAGGCTTGATCCACCTAGAAGGGAGCAACCTTGTGCTTAATCCTTGGAGTGGGAGTCCTTTTGATCCATTGTGAATGTTTGAGAGGTTAGACAAGTTGAAGATCATGTCATTCCTTGATTGATCATTTGTCTAAAGGCTCTGAGAGGGCTTGAAACCCTAATTTTGATTGTAGTGAATGCTCAACAACCCTTGAGGCATTTGATGAGGCATGATGGTTCATCCACATTGTGATGATAATTTGCACAATGATGGGAAATCTTAGTGGTCAAAATTTGGGGTATGACATTCTTCAGAAAGCGTTGGCTGACAACAAAGATTTGGAGAAAAGAGCCCTGAAAGCGGAGAAAACCTTGGCAGACAAAGAAGAAGATTTTGATGATAGAGCTCGGTACTTCCGGAAACTTACCTTGGGAGCAGATGATACTAGTCAGGCTCATAAGGCTACAAAGCAGGCGTTAGCCCGAAGCAAGGATTCACTAGATAAACTTCGTCAAGCTTGGGATGAGGTCAGAATTGAAAACTCTGAATTGCTGACCTTGTTAAAAGATAAAAATGAAGAGCTGAAGAAAGCACATGTAGAAAGAAGAAGGTATCGAGAGGATCTTGGCAAAAGTCAAGAACAGGCAAGGAATGCTGAAGATAAGTTGAAAATTGCCAACAAGGAGCTTGAAGATGTCACAGCAGAGCTGAAGCTGGTTAAAATTCAAGCTGGAATTAAGAGGCGCAAGGGAGCCAATGAAGATGAAGCCTTGCTGATGCACATGGGCTCGTTATCCGATGCACTGGAAAAAAGAGACGTCGTAATCAAAGAGCTGATTGAGAAGCCACATCATCAACGTACCCGCATCCTGTTCGAAGAGATTAAGTATTCCAGCTAGAAGCTGAAGGATGTAGAGCTATCAGATTAATGATTTTTTGTCATTTCTTTGTAATTTGCAATGGTTACCATCAGGATTGTTGATGGATCCATCTGACTGCTTGTTTCTTATTCTGTTGCTGAAACTATGACAAATGTGCTTGGAAACTTTTGGGAATTTGTATGAAATGAGCTATTTCTGTTCACAATTTCTGGTCTTCAGATATATGTGACGTGATAAGATATCTGCACACTGGCACACTACAAGATCACTATTTCTGGTCATCAGATATTTGTGATTGGCGTATATGAATATCTCTTCATGGCAAAACTCAATAATCATGATTCCTGGTCGTCAGGAATTCGTGGTTACGATTGGAATCAGGATATGAAAAGTATCTTGAAATGACAAACATAACTTTGCATTTGCATTTGCATATCATTTTTGCATTGCAGGTTTTCTTTTTTTTGCAGGCGCCTGCTAACCTTTATTTGGTTTTCAGGCACAATAGCTGATACCCCAGTTCACCGATATTCTACCCGACGCAATCAAGCAAGAGTCATGGAGCAAGTTCAGACTGAGTTAGCTGATTTGAGGGGGAGGATGGGGCAGTTTATGAACCTTATGCAGGGGATTGCTCAAGGTCAGCAGGAGATGAGGGCCGGTCAGGAAACTATGAAAGTTGGCCAAGAAGCCATGAGAACCACTATTCAGAGGCTGGAGACTGAAATCCCAAATCAAAATGTGCGCACTCCTCCTGTTGGCAACATCCCCACTGGCGGGGTACATCTGGGATTTGATAATGGTGGTTTGGAGGATGGTCAAGATGACCAATTTACTGCATTCAATAACGACATGGGTTTCTACAATGATGATCGGAAGTACGAAGGGTTAGATGAAAGACTCAAGGCTATTGAGAGCCAAAATCCTCTGGGAATTGATGTAGAGGACATGGGTCTCGTGCAGGGTGTAAGAATCCCTCCCAAATTCAAGCTTCCTGCATTGGATAAGTACAATGACAGTACCTGTCCAAAAACACATTTGCAAGCTTACAATCGCAAGATCGCCGCTTATACTGAAGATTAAAAGCTCTGGATGTATTTTTTCCAGGATATCCTGTCAGGCGTCTCCCTGGAATGGTACGTTAAGCTGGACAGGGTTCACATAAAGAGCTGGAAAGATTTGTGCGCTGCGTTTCTGAAGCAGCATCAATATAATTTGGATATGGCACCCAATCGTACTCAACTGCAGAGTATGACTCAGGATCCTAAGGAGGGCTTTAAGCAGTACGCACAGAGATGGAGAGAACTGGCTGCTCGAGTCCAACCACCTTTGGGTGATCGTGAGATGGCTGATATGTTCATGAGCACGCTCCAAGGGCCGTATTTGGATAAATTGGCTGCGTGTCCTTCCACAGGGTTTGCTGACATTGTTATTGCTGGGGAACGAATAGAAAGTCTGCTAAAGTTTGGTAAAATTCAAGACGCCAGTGGCACTGGTGCTTCGAGTTCGAGGAAACCCTTTGCTAATGGATTAAGGAAAAGAGAAGGGGAGTCCAGTGCTGTGCATAGAGGAGGGGGCAGAGGTAGGACTCAACCCTATCATCAGGTGGATGCTGTAACCATTCCGGTTCTGGCAGGACAGTAAGCTCCAGATCAGCAAGCTAGACCCCGATTCCAGACTAATAGAACAAGGGACCGTAAGTTTGATACATTGCCTATGACATATGCTGCTTTGTTACCACAATTGCTCAGAGAGAAGTTAGTTGAACTTCGGACTATGAGGCCGATAGATGCTGGAAAATTGCCTCAAGGTTACGATACTAATGCTCAATGTGAATTTCATTCTGGTGCGCAAGGTCACTCGATAGAAAAGTGTTGGGCTTTTCACCATAAGGTTCAGGACTTGATTGACGCAAAAGCTATTAATTTCTCTAAGCCTCCGAATGTTCATGATAATCCAATGCCCCATCATGGAGGTGCAAGCATGAATGCTATTTCTGACGGTGAGAAATTGAATCTGATTACTGATGTTAATTTGGTAAAGACTCCGCTGTTGATTGTAAAAGAGCGTTTGTTAAAAGGAAAGGTATTTCCTGGATGTGGCTCTGATTGTGAGGATTGTTCAAGACAGATTAATGGCTGCAGTAAGTTGAAAGTTGGACTGCAGGATCTTATGGACGAAGGAAGACTTCAGTTTGATAAGGTAGAGAAGGAAAAAGATGTTTCTGCCATTACCATTTATTATAATCCAGTTGAGATACAGGTGCCTGTTGAAGAGCCCGTTGCTATCATCGTGCCCGAGAGGCCGAGACCAGTTACGATTATAGTTCTTGAATCTGCTTCTTATGTGTCTAATAGAGCAGTTCCATGGCAATATGGAACTACTACTCATCAAGGAGGAAGTCAGCAGAAAACAGAGACTGATGGTACCAGTGTTGAGAATGTCTATGGACCAAGTGGTTTCACCAGGAATGGCCGACTGTTTCCTCCCCATACTCTAAGGAGTGATAAAGAAGCTGAAGCCACTGCAAGAGCAAAAGGAAAACAGGTTGTTAATGACAAAGTGCCTGCTCAGGAAGAGGACCCTAAAGTCAATTTTGATAATGATGTTGAGGAATTTATGAGGATCATCAAAAAGAGCGATTACAAGATCATTGATCAGCTTAATCAGACACCCTCTAAAATCTCAATATTATCCCTGCTAATGAGTTCAGATGCACACCGGGCTGCCTTGTTGAAAGTTTTGAATATGGCATACGTTCCCCAAGAGATTACGGTGAATCAGTTTGAGGGAGTAATTTCTAATGTCAACGTGAGCCACGGGTTGGGGTTTACGAATAGGGATTTGACTCCAGATGGACGTAATCACAACAAGGCGTTACACATCACACTTGAATGCAAAGGAGCTGTTTTGTCGCATGTGCTGGTTGACACAGGTTCTTCCTTGAATGTGTTACCCAAAAAGGCCCTGATGAAAATTGAAGTAGATGGATTGATTCTTAGACCCAGTGATCTGATTGTGAGAGCTTTCGATGGATCCCAAAGATCGGTGTTCGGAGAGGTAGAATTGCCAATACAAGTTGGTCCACAGATATTCAAGACAATCTTTCACGTTATGGACATTCAGCCTGCTTACAGCTGTTTGTTGGGCCGTCCGTGGATTCACGCAGCAGGCGCAGTTACCTCCACACTTCATCAAAAGCTCAAATACGTATTCGAGGGTCAAGTGGTTACTGTTTGCGGTGAGGAAGATATATTCGTGAGTCATCTATCCATTTTCAAATATGTGGAAATGGATGGAGAAATTCATGAAACCCTGTGCCAGTCTTTTGAAGCCTTGAATGTCAACAAATCCCCAGAATCTGCTTCAGCATCAGTGGTGTCAAATGTGCCAGTTGGGCCAAGTGCATCAATTGCGTCCTACAAGCAGGCCAGAGAAGTGGTTGAAAGCGGAAATGCCCAAGGTTGGGGTAAAGCTATTGACGTGTTCGTGAAAGAAGATAAGTTTGGCATTGGATACCAACCGGGCCGGACACCAGTTCCCCGATTCTGTGGGCCAATCAATTTCAACAGCGGAGGAATTATCAACCCTAATCAGTCCTGCTCAGCAATAGAAGATGACGCTGAAAGCTCAGATTATCTGGACAGATGGGTGTATACACTGGCTCCGGGCGAGGCATTGCAAAACTGGTCTAGTGAAGAAATCATTCATGTTGTACACCATTCAGAGTAATAATTCTTGTCTTTCATAATGCATGAAATCCCACACTCTGCCCAAGGTGTGAGGATCCATTTGTAGGGGTACCATATTTTCTCATGTAATGTTCAAATATCAATAAAAAGGACGTTTTTGTTTACCAATTTGTGTTCCTTTATTCTTTCTTTATTTTTATTTTTGCACAAAGAAAATTAAAAATGATAATGCACTTTCTTTTCTTTTGTTTTCAAGCAAAATAATGTAAAATAAAGCATCAATCCAATCATGCAGACTGGATTCTGTGAATTCCCCTGAAAATGATTCTGTTATGCCCACGTATGATTTCGACAATCCGATCTATCAAGCCGAGGAAGAAAGTGATGAAGACTATGAACTCCCGGAAGAGTTGGCTAGATTGTTGAAATAGGAAGAAAAGACCATTCAGCCTCATCAGGAAGCTCTTGAGGTTATCAATATTGGTTCAGAAGAAAACAAGAAAGAGATCAAGATCGGTGCAAGTCTGCGGGCTGATGTAAAGCAAGAGCTGATAGTCATGCTACGTGAATACGTTGACATCTTTGCTTGGTCATATCAAGATATGCCAGGTTTAGATACAGACATAGTTGTGCATAGACTACCATTGAAAGAGGACTGTCCACCGGTCAAGCAGAAGCTGCGCAGAACAAAACCAGAAATGGCTTTAAAAATCAAGGAAGAAGTACAGAAACAGTTGGATGCAGGTTTTCTGGCAGTAACCAACTATCCTCCTTGGGTGGCCAACATAGTACCGGTGCCGAAGAAGGATGGCAAAGTCAGAATTTGCGTGGATTATAGAGATCTCAACCGGGCGAGCCCTAAAGATGATTTTCCACTCCCTCATATTGACGTACTGGTTGACAATACTGCTCAGTTTTCTGTGTTCTCATTTATGGATGGATTCTTCGGGTACAATCAGATAAAGATGGCACCTGAAGACATGGAGAAGACTACATTCATTACCCCGTGGGGTACTTTCTGTTACAAAGTAATGCCTTTTGGGTTGAAGAACGCAGGGGCAACTTATCAAAGAGCAATGGTGACGTTATTCCACGATCTAATTCATAAAGAGATCGAGTGCTATGTGGATGACATGATTGCTAAATCAAAGACAGAAGAGGAACATCTGATAAACTTGAAGAAGCTGTTTGAGAGGTTGAGGAAATTCAGGTTGAGACTGAATCCTAACAAATGTACTTTTGGCGTGCGGTCCGGAAAATTGCTTGGTTTCATTGTCAGTGAAAAAGGAATAGAGGTTGATCCTGCTAAGGTGAAAGCTATACAAGATATGCCTGTACCGAGAACTGAGAAATAAGTTCGCGGCTTTCTAGGGAGATTGAACTACATTTCAAGGTTCATATCTCACCTAACTGCCACCTGCGACCCAATATTCAAAATGTTAAGAAAAGATCAAACGGTCAGGTGGAATGATGATTGTCAAAATGCATTCGATAAAATAAAAAGATATTTGCAGGAACCTTCGATTCTGATACCTCCAGTTCAAGGGAGACCACTGATTATGTACTTGACAGTGCTCGAAGGATCCATGGGTTGTGTTCTCGGTCAACACGACGAGACAGGTAGGAAAGAACATGTTATCTACTACCTGAGCAAGAAATTTACAGATTGTGAATCACGTTATTCAATGCTTGAGAAGACATGCTGTGCACTCGCATGGGCCGCCAAGCGATTGAGACAATATATACTCACACATACAACCCTGTTGATCTCAAAATTGGATCCGGTCAAGTATATTTTTGAAAAACCAGCGCTTACAGGCAGAGTTGCAAGGTGGCAGATGGTACTGACAGAGTACGATATTCAATTTACTTCGCAAAAAGCAATCAAAGGAAGTATACTGTCAGATTATCTCGCGCAACAGCCTCTTGATGATTACCAGCCCATGAGGTTTGATTTCCCTGATGAGGACATCATGTTTCTCAAAGCGAAAGACTACGAGGAACCACTTCTGGAGGAGGGGCCTGACCCTGAATCCAAATAGAGTTTGATGTTTGACGGGGCAGTTAATATGAATGGGTGTGGAGTTGGTGCAGTCCTCATTACGCCAGAAGGTGTTCATATGCCCTTCACTGCCCGAGTAACTTTCGGGTGTACCAACAATGAAGCAGAATACGAAGCTTGCATACTAGGGATTGAGGAGGCTATTGATTTACGAATCAAGACCCTCGATATCTTTAGTGATTCAGCACTGGTAATCAATCAAGTAAAGGGAACTTGGCACACACATCAGCAGAATTTGATTCCGTATGGAGATTATACGAGGAGATTGCTGACATTCTTTACAACTGTCAAGTTATACCATGTTCCCAGAGATGAAAATAAGTTTGCAGACGCCTTGGCCACTATATCTTCAATGATCAAAGTACATGGTTGGAACTTTGTGGCCAGGATTGATGTATCTCGCCTTGATAGACCTGCTTTTGTGTTTGATGTTGATGCAGTGTCTGACGACAAGCCTTGGTACCATGACATTAAATACTTCTTGGAAAATCAAGAATACCCGCCTGGGGCATCTTCCAATGACAGGAAAACATTAAGAAGGCTAGCCGGTAGTTTCTTCTTGAATAAAGATAGTGTGCTGTATAAGAGAAATTTTGACACGGTCCTGCTCAGATGCGTGGATAGACACGAAGCAGACCTGTTGATGATTGAAGTGCACGAAGGCTCTTTAGGTACCCATGCCGAAGGACATGCGATGGCTAAGAAATTATTGAGATTGGGGTATTATTGGTTGACAATGGAGTCAGATTGCTGCAAGTATGCCCGCAAGTGTCATAAATGCCAAATCTATACCGACAAAGTACACGTTCCTCCCAATCCTTTGAGTATCATGTCCTCTCCGTGGCCTTTTGCAATGTGGGGCATTGATATGATCGGGAAAATTGAGCCTACTGCTTCAAACGGCCATCGTTTCATCTTGGTCGCCATTGATTACTTCACTAAATGGGTTGAAGCAGCATCTTATGCCAATGTCACTAAGCAAGTAGTGGCTCGTTTCTTGAAGCGAGATATCATTTGTCGATATGGAGTTCCCGAAAGAATCATTACTGATAATGGTTCTAATTTGAATAATAAGATGATGGCTGAGCTATGCCGGGACTTCAAAATCGAGCATCACAATTCTTCTCCGTACCGCCCAAAGATGAATGGCGCGGTCGAAGCGGCCAACAAAAATATCAAGAAGATTGTGCAGAAGATGGTTGTCACGTACAAAGATTGGTATGAGATGTTACCATTGGCTTTGCATGGGTATCGAACATCAGTCCGCACGTCCACTGGGGCAACGCCATACTCACTTGTATACGGTATGGAGGTAGTTCTACCGATCGAAGTTGAGATTCCCTCTCTCCGAGTATTGATGGATGTTAAGCTAGATGAAGCTGAATGGGTACGAGCCAGATTTGATCAGCTGAGCCTTATTGAGGAGAAATGTTTAGCAGCAGTATGTCATGGCCAGCTATACCAGCGCAGAATGAAGAGGGCATTCGATCAAAAGGTTCGACCTCAAGTTTACAAGGTCGGAGATGTGGTAATCAAGAGAATACTTCCTCCGAGTACAGATCACAGGGGCAAATGGACTCCTAATTATGAAGGTCCATTCGTGGTTAAAAAGGTTGTCTCAGGTGGAGCCTTGTTGCTGACAACCATGGATGGTGAAGACTTTTCATCCCCTGTTAATTCAGATGCAGTTAAAAAATACTTCGTATAAATAGACCCGCTGGATAAAAGAAAAAAGAATCCAGGCAAAAAAGGGCATCCCGGCGAACCAAAAACAGAATAAAGGTTCGGGCAAAAATTAGGGATATAATTGAAAAATTGTACACCCGGTAAGTTGAAAACCCGAAAGGGCAACTTAGGCAAAAATGAGTATCCCGGTGGATTGAAAACCTGAAAAGGCGATCCACGCAAAAGAGGGATTTAAGCGAATGACTGCAGTCTGAATTAAGCTGTACGTTCTCTACTCTTCAGTAAACTAGCAAAATTCCAAAGGAGGAATTGGTCCGACCACGAGTTTCCGAAGGCGAAGATGATCAAGAGAGTTGGAATGCATATTGGATATAACAGAATCAGAAATCAGTCGGAATCCAATTTCCGCATTATCATTAGGATAGATTTCTTTTCTCAATTTTATGGCAATCAACTCTTTCAGGGGTTTGCTTCCAATTGTAAATTCGCCGATTTTGGCAGTTATCAATAAAATTGAATATTCAGTCACAAGCTTTTATTTTCATTTTACTGTTTTGTTTGCAAAAACGTCCGATTTTTGATAATAAAACATAGATTTGAAAATATCATGGCCTTGCAAAAACATGCAAAAAGATAATTAAAATTATTTTGCTTGTTGGACAACTTTGGATGGTGGACTCAAGAGAGAACGCAATATCCTGGGGCATGTGCATATGTTTTTCTGTTGCTGGTAACGAGTACGGTCGATTCAGGCAGCACGATCGTAACCACGAATAGATATTTGCTATGACTGGATATTGTTGTATCTTATTAAGTCGATTCTTCCATTCAAGATTGCCTACCGGGTTTCGTGACGACGACGGTTGCCGAAGATTGAATTCTTCTGTGTTAATAACGGTTATTAATGCAGTGTGCACTCCATGTCCATAACGAGTGCAAATCCTCCGATACCTCACAGACGGTGTGAAGGGTAGTTCAAGACAGGGTGTTCGTCTAAGAGTTTGAAAATGCTTGGTTTTCTATAAAATCCTCTTAAGAGACGAAGCTTCTCGCAGCAATGTTCTTTGTGGCGTTTATTCTCAGCAGGATTTACCAGCAAGTGGTGGTGTCATATTTCCCGCAAGTTTCAGCATGTGAAATTTGTCAAAGAATAATCCCCAGCGGAGTTGTTGATCATCCCGAGCCCGGGGCATTTTGAATTTCCCCAGCAAAAGATGTTCCCGATCTATTGTCCCCCAGTAGAGTTTGAGGACGTTTGGTCTTCTATAAAATACTCTCAAAAGGCATTCCCCAGCAAGGTCTAAATAGATCGATGGACCCGTTTCTTCAGCAAAGTGTCAGCGTATGATATTACCCGGCCGGTGGTGTAATTCTCAGTATTGCTCATTTACAACTCAAAGTCCAATTTATTTTTGGCATACAGACAGTTTGTTCATGTTATCCCAGCAGTGGGATAATATTGCAGATGGTCGTTCCAGCAGGTGGGGTGATCATTATATACAGTTTGTTCATGTTATCCCAGCAGGTGGGATAATATTGGAGATGGTCGTTCCAGCAGGTGGGGTGATCATTATATACAGTTTGTTCATGTTATCCCAGCAGGTGGGATAATATTGCAGATGGTCGTTCCAGCAGGTGGGGTGATCATTATATACAGTTTGTTCATGTTATCCCAGCAGGTGGGATAATATTGCAGATGGTCGTTCCAGCAGGTGGGGTGATCATTATATACAGTTTGTTCATGTTATTCCAGCAGGTGGGATAATGTTGCAGATGGTCGTTCCAGCAGGTGGGGTAATCATTATACACAGTTTGTTCATGTTATTCCAGCAGGTGGGATAGTATTGTAGATGGTTGTTCCAGCAGGTGGGATGATCATTATATACAGTTTGTTCGTGTTATTCCAGCAGGTGGGATAATATTACAGATGGTCGTTCCAGCAGGTGGGATGATCATTATACACAGTTTGTTCATGTTATTCCAGCAGGTGGGATAATATTGCAGATGGTTGTTCCAGCAGGTGGGGTGATCATGCAGATAATCGTTCGTATTATTCTAGCAGGTGGGATAATATTGCAGATGGTTGTTCCAGCAGGTGGGATGATCATTATATATAATTTGTTCACACTATTCCAGCAGGTGGGATAATATGGCAGGTGGTTATTCCAACAGGTGGAGTGATCATTTGACAAAGCTTCCAAAGCCGGTTTGGTAAGCACTAAAGTCCAACGACAGTTTGGCAAAGCTGCAAAAGTCCATCTAAAGATGGCAAGTTTGAGATTCCAAAGCTGGTTTGGTAATCGTAAAAGTCCAACGACGGATTGGAAAAAATCCAACACGAATTGGTAAAAGTCCAACGACAGATTGGCAAAAATCCAACACAAATTGGTAAAAGAGCAGCTAAAGTCCATCGACGGTATGGCAAGCCAGTAGTCGTCTGGCGTCGTTCAAAAGACATTGTTGAAAGTTCATCGACGGTATTGCAAGCCAGTAGTCGTCTGGCGTCGTTCAAAAGACAGATCTCTCCGACAGCGTTTCATTGAAGTTTCAATCCAGCAGTCTCGTTGGGTTTATATCCCTTTTGTTCTTCATCATCCAGAGCAAATTTTTGGTTATATTTGGTATTCAATCACTATATACCTTGAAAGTCTGAAAGCAATCGCTTTCAGGCATTCAGGTCTACAGCGTTTGAATAGGGGCAGCTGTAGTACCCCAAAATTTGCTCTCCCTTTTGGCATCATAGCATAGCATTATCATATATCATATCATATCCATCTCATTAGCATTGCATTGCATATTTTACATAGAAAAATAAAGCATAGCATCCTTCTTACCATCAAGGCATGTGATCAGGGGAAAGTTGGATAGTCAAGGAATCATTCAAGGCACAAAAGGTCAAACAAGTTCACTCAAGGCAAGCCAAGAGGTCTTTCATGTCTCATACTATCTCAATTGATCATCCAAAACCTCAAGAAGGTGTGATTCAATAGAAGATTGAAGCACTACATCTTTCACTATGCAAGAGATCCAAAAAATGAAGGAAAACCATCAAAAGAGATGGTGCATTGGTTCAAAATCACCCTCAAGTGGCATCTCTCATCATCCTTTAAGAGGATACACAACATACTCTGAGGAATTTGAAATTGAAGACTGCACATTTTTCTCCTAGGAGGTGGGTACCAAAACTAGGGTTTCCAATTAAATCAGGGTATCTTTGATTTTTTGGACAAAACTTGATGTCATGGTATTCTACATGTCCTTAAGTGTATGTATGTGGAAAATTGCCTCTCAATTGGTTTTAGAAGTAGTTCAATTAGAAGAAAGATCAAAAATCAGGAAATTTGGGGCTAAGTCAAATAATCAGAGGAAAAAGTCAACTCTTGATTTTTTGAGGCCAAATTCATGAAATTCATGTTATATGTGACCAATGTGCAAAATTTGATCAAGAAACTTCAAAGGGATCATGAAAAATCAAGGTTTGAAGAGTTGCCATTTTTGGAAGAAATAGGGTTTCCAAAAATAGTATTTTTTGGCCATTTTGTATCAGACTTTGAACCAAGGCCATTCAAAATTGAAGCATCAAATGAAAATTCCACTTAGCCACAACAAAAGATCTTGTTTTAAGCTTCAAATCCATGTGTAGAACATCTCCATTGGATAAAAATTGAGTGAGATATGATTGATCAAAGTTGGAGGGAAGTAGGTCCAAAACCAGGTCATGACCAAGGATTCCCAAGCCCACGCACCCTCATTTCTACAAACAGTTGGTGGGCCAAATGTTCACCCATTTTACTCATGGTTAGAGGCTTCATTTGCAAAACTTGTCAACATCAAAATTGTTCCTTGCAATGCCCTCTTCAATGTTCATGTTGGGCAAAATTTGATTTGATCAAGCTATAAGGTAGAAATAGTGGTCTCAAGTTAGGGTAATCTTGCTGAAATGCCATGCCATGCTTGCCTTACCAGTCAATCTCATTGCCACGCCCTTGTATTAGTTCCAAATGTGGATGTTATAAGTCATTTTTCAACCTCTTCCAAGCATCATTTCAACTCAATTTTCATACCTAACTTGTAGCATTACATCTCCTCTTTCAAATGAACCCAAAAACACACCAAACCATCCATTGAGTAGAGAGAAAAACATCCACAAACCACCCTATATTCCACTGATGCACTAATGGCTTTGCTGCATAACTTGGTTCAGACATCCATCAAACAATTCTTTTCCTTATTTGAACATACCATGAACATCACATACACTGTCATTAGCACGTGCCTTGCATGAAAATGGAAAGAGCAAACTTGCTGAGCAAGTTTCTGATACACAACCTTGCCATTGGAAGTTCATTTTCACCTCCACCATAGCTTACCATGAGTTGCCATCACCATACCATTGCTCTCCCTAACTAACTTGACTCAGTTAGTTAGGGATGACTCACCTAAACCACCTCAACTCAGTTAACTCACTCGGTTTAACCATGGTTAGAGCACACTATAAATGAAAACCTCACTCTCAAAATTCATTTCTAACACTCATTTTCACATTCTCACTCAGAAACTCTCTCTTCTTCTCTCTCAATCTCACCATTGCAACTGATTTTCGAGCTTCACTTTGTTCACTTTCTCATTTTCACTTCAGAATCTCTCTTCTTTCTCTCTCAATTTCACCACATTGCAACTGGTTTTGAAGTTTGGTTCCAATTTCTCTCCACTGAATCATCATCAACCACTTCATCTAAGCCTTTATTTGGCCAAGAATTAGCTCAAAGAGGAAGCAGAGTCTCTGGTTTTCTGAAGAACATCTCAAGGTCTCAAATCTTCAGGTACGAATTTCCACCATTATAGACATGCTTTGAAGTGGTTTTCAGGTTCTTGAAGCTTCTTATAAGCTCAAGAACTTGTCTGGCTAGTTGATAGGCCTTTAGAGGCATAGTTGAAAAGTTAGGGCAAAACTTCCTCTGCTCGTTTCTCTTATTTCATGAACATTTTGTGTGTTTTATCACTAGATTCATACTCCTCATCACTTCAGCTTTCCAATGGTGTATATTTTATTCATTTATGCTTGCCTGAAATTTTTTGTCATGGGAGGTTGGCCGGAGAAGATGACTGGAGGTCATCTCCGGCCGGTGGATTCAAATGTTAGGGTTTGTGTTTATTTTAATCGTGGCCATTGATTTTTCATCATCGTGTGGTTAAGAATGTGACAGCACATTAAAATGCACATGCACCTCACGTGTTTTGTTTGTGAACTCACTTAATCAATGTGTGGTGCAGTGCATGGTAGTGTGTGTGGTCCTTCACGTGTGTGTTTTGGATTTGTGTACTTTGACTTTGGTGTTGACTTGACCTGATCTAATGGTGTGGATTGCTTGACTTTTTTGTTGACTGAGTGTGCATGGTTGTTAGTATGGATTGCGCAGACTTGGACCTTGGGTTATTGATATTCGCACCTCACACTGCAAAGCCCAAACCAATGTGAACTGAATAATTGCTATGCATGCACCCCTCCCTTATTGCCATTTTATTTTATTTTCTTCATTTTATGCACGTTTCCTTTTTAATTTTTAAAAATACTAAACTTCATCATAAAATTCTAGAAAAATTCATGAACATTTTCAAGACATTTAGTAAATTTTTGATATTTTTATATCATGATTTTATGACATTTTTGTCCTTGTTTCATAATTTTCTTTGAATTTCCATTGGTGTGCATTCCAAATGTGATACATGAATTTGTGGAATTTGTTTCTTGCTCATTGTAAATTTTTTGGACTTGGTTCTTTTTGCATTGATTCACTATTACATTGAAACATGTTAGATGATTTTTGTTTGATTTTTTAGGTCATTTTATGACATGTTTTGATGCTCGTCTTTGCACTACTTTGCATGATGTGTGAACTTGACCTAATTGCATTGTTTGAAGTCTTTTTGCTTTGAATTTTCACATGCTATCTTGATGTATGATTCACTTTTGACTTAGACCAATCAATACCATGCTTGCATAATTTTCATAAGTCCATTTGATTTTTGTTTGATGCATTACATTTGAAGCATAATAACTTGTCATATCATTCTAGTTTTTGTGCATGTTTACATGAATTCTTTTGTGCATCTTTCTATGATCATTTGCATTTTTTTTGTGAGCTATTCATGTGACATCATAGGTCATTGATATTTCATCTTCCTTTCTTATGAAAACATGTTCTAATGTTATGGATGATGATTGTTGCTTATTCATTTGAACTTGCGTGATGATGATCACTTGTTATCCATATGATGTATATTCTGGTTGTGATCTTAAGATTGGATTCTTCATCTCATTCTTTTGAATTTTAATGTGTATTAAGCACTTTTTACTTCTTATGCATGTTTCCTTGTTTACTAACCATGTAGGGGCTTTGGTAAGTTGAAATTGAGTGTGGATAAGGAATCCATATTCAAACTTCTTTCCTTTCATCTTTTACAATTCAATATTGTGGTTTGTCAAGCACTTATGTGCTTTCTTTGATTGAATCATTACTTTCCCTTTTGAGTTACAATTCATCTTCTACTTCAGAAGTGAATTGTTTAGCTCATTCTTCTTTAGACTTTAGGTTTTGCAACCTCACAAACCATTAGGATCACTCCCTTAACTAATCAATTAGGATTGAGTCTTAGATCACATAGATTCTACCTTTCTCCTCTCTTGAGTCTTTCATCTTCTCATCTCAAAGAAAATTCAAAATATCTAATAAAGGTAGGCATTTATTGCATTTAGGCCTTTCATATAAAGAAAAGATTAAAAAGGGGTCTTCTCTTATAATCTTAGAATGTGTAGCATATAGCCCATCTTGGGTCAATGTGTTAAACATTTGATCTTGTATGAGGGACTTAAATGCAATACTTGTTGAAGGTACAAATAATAAAACACTTCTTCATTTCATAATCAACAAAAACACTTAATAAACACAAGTATGCTAGTGTGTTTTAACCTTAATAATTGGAACTAAGTGTGGGGGTCCTCTTCACCCTTAGTGTACTTTCTTACTCATTCCATCTTGGAATGTGAGAATGTACACATTCCAATGACTAAGATTTAGATACACTATCATATGCAAACAAAATAACAATGCTTCTAAAAGACAAAAACAAACAATAACGTCTTTCCTTTGGGAATTCTTTTCTCATCTCATTCACTCCTTCCTTAAGGATGCGTCATTTCCATTCTACCGCAAACAGGTAACGCCTAAGTCTCCCTACAGCGAGCTGCAACACCTAAACTGCTAGGACGCGAACGTTGATGTATTCCACTAAATAACACAAACAATCCATCCCTAGTGAGGGGAACTACGTCGCTCTGATTCTCATGTTCCCGATGAGATACGTAGGCAGTGGGGTAGGGCCCATTCGAGCACTTCTTTTATTTTCCCTACATTTGTTTCTCTTTCCTTTTCCATTCCTTTTCCAGTTCTTTTTCCAGTATTCTTTCCTACACCCTTTGATCGAGACAAGCAAGCGTGGATCCCATCGGGTACGATGGACGCGAGGGGGTGCTAATACCTTCCTCTCGCGTAACCGACTCCCGAACCCAGTTCTCTTGGTCGCAAGACCATGCTCTTTCCTTTCCCTTCAGGTTTATGCGGTGTTTCCTTTCCCTCTCTTGGGATAAAAACACATTGCTGGCGACTCTGTTTCGGTGCCACTTTCGCGTTTGTACTTGGATGAAAATCCCGGGAGCGACACACTAGAGGTGATAGAATCGGTGGGTTCAACAGGTATTCCTTGATACTGTCGAAGGCGGTTTGGAAGTCCTCTGTACAAACGTAGTCCTGATTCTTTTTTAGTAATTTGAAGATGGGCGCACATGTTGCGGTCATGAGGAATATGAATCTGGAGATGTAGTTCAAATGTCCCATGAATCCTCTGACTTATTTTTCAGTTTTCGGAGAAGGCATTTCTTGAACGGCCTTGACCTTGTCAGGATCAACCTCAATTCTTTTCTGACTGACGATGAACCCTAAAAGTTTCCCTGAACGGACACCGAAGGTGCACTTGTTGGGATTTAAGCGAAGTTTGTATTTTCTCAACCGCTCGAATAGCTTTGACAGATGGGTCACATGCTCCTCTTCCGTCTTATATTTGGCAATCATATCATCGACATATACCTCGATTTCCTTGTGTATCATGTCATGAAACAGAGTAGTCACGACCCTTTGATAGGTTGCCCCGGCGTTCTTCAAACCAAACGGCATTATCTTGTAACAAAAGGTACCCCATGAGGTAATGAACAAAGTTTTCTCCATGTCTTTCGGCGCCATTTTGATTTGATTATAGCCCGAGAATCCATCCATGAAGGAGAAAACTTTGAACTTTGCTGTACTATCTACCAGCATGTCAATGTGCGGCAAAGGAAAGTCATCTTTTAGACAAGCCTTGTTCAGATCCCTGTAGTCTACACACATTCTAACCTTTCCGTCCTTTTTTGGAATGGGTACTATATTGGCTAACCATTGAGGATATTCTGACGTGGCGAGGAAACCCGCATCAATCTGTTTTTGTACCTCCTCTTTGATTTTGACGGCCATGTCCGGGTGAGTCCGTCTCAACCTCAATTTTACTGGCGGACATTCTGATTTCAATGGTAAACGATGTTCCACGATGTTGGTTAGGACCAAGCAAACACATCGGGAAATTCTCTGAGAAGCTTTGTCAGATTCTCTTTGGCAGTTAGACTGAGTAGTACCTCAATCTTGACTTCTTTTCTCTCTTTTTCTGAACCCACGTTGATCGTTTCCAATGGCTCTTTGTAAGGTTCAATGGACCTTTCCTCTTGTCGGAGTAATCGGGAGATCTCTTCTGGAATTTCGTTGTCAACTTCTTCTTCAGCCCCAAATATTGGGAACTCAAAGTCGGGAGAAGGCATCGGATCGTATGTTTCAAAGGGGTTTAAAACAAGCAATATGCATGACGTGATGATTTGTGTTTAGAAGAGATGGAGAAAATGCAAGTGTGTGCAGTGTATTTTTTTGAAAAACTGCTTGTTTATTTTGAATTGTTTTTTAGGATTACCATTTTCTGAAAAAATGAAAAAGAAAACAGCAATAAATGCGGAGATCACAGAACGACGTTATTTTATTTATGAACAAGTCGATTCTTGAAACTACAGTCCTATAAACAAAACTTTGTCGCTTTGGACGAAGCGAAGAGGGAAATTTACAGAAAGTGAGCCCTATCAAAACATCTGTTTCACCCGGGCAGGGTGAAAGGTTAAAGACGACAATTACTTTGGCTTATGAACAATCTTTGGAACACCGACAACAACCCATTGGCGGCAAACTCCTCGGTGAATCACAAAGTCTGGTACCTTCCTTGATTTGTCTTCAGAAATAACGCTGATTTATGGTGGAGCAGGATCATTGGAATCTTCTCCCAGGCAGAGTCGCCGTAGGAGGATTCCTCCGTTGTATTTGGCATAGTATTTTTGCTCTCAGGTATATCTCCCCATCCAGTTGGCGGGATATCTTCAAACCTAATACGAGAGCTTTCTGGAGCGGTGTACTTGACCATGAAGTCAAATTTTCCACTTGGTTGTCCTAAGGTGTCCCACACTTCTTTGGAACTGGAGGAGTCATCCCTTTCGATGACGTTGACCTTAGGAAATGCGTAGTTAATGAATTCTAGTCCGGCGAACTTTATGAACTCATCGTCGTGCGGGATATTTTCTGAATGACCTGAGTGTTGATCCTATGACATGGCGGGGATGCAGGTATTCTTTTCAATGATGCTCAGCTGATTTTCATTGTTCGGCTAATTTTCTTTCCCCAAGTCTCCATGGTACGGCTGCCAGATAGGCAGGTCATCCATTGGGCCATAATAGTCGTGGTCAAAGTTGTCTTTCATCAGAGTGTCTTCCTCTAATGAATTTGGTGGAGCACGACATCCTTCCGGATCACAATCTCCGTATATCATTTTGACATCTAACCTTGGTATAAATTTCGGACTCTATGCGGGATAGCAAAATGGCGTAGGCACCTCTTCCTGAGATATATAGCTATCCTTGTTAAGATAGGACTTTCATTCTTTATCCGTATCGGAGGAATCCTCCTCGTTGATGGTATGGACTGCTTGAGGCACTGGGTGAAGGAAATCTCCACTGTGGAAGAAGTCCTGAATGGGATGAAGACTTTCATCGTTAGCAGCTGTCTGGGTGCAGGTTGCAGAAAAACTAAGACCCTTCTTTGTTTTATTATCAGTAGGAATGACAAGTTGTCCTCATCCTTTTGCATTGTTATTCTCGATCACTTCAAGAGCATCTCTGTATGAGGAAATCGAGGTTCCTTTCTCTGATTGATTCTCATTGCTCACCGAAAGTGCTTGGAATTGAGTCCCAACAACCTCCTCGGGTTTTACACAAGTAGATAATGACAGGTTACTCACGATCAAGGCTTGTTCTCCATAAACCGTGACGAGTTGATCGTTCTTGACGAACTTCAGTTTCTGGTGCAGTGTCGAAGTGACTGCCCCAGCCTGGTGTATCCAAGGTCTTCCTAATAAACAGTTGTACGCTGCCCGGACGTCCATGACCTGGAAAGTGATTAGGAAAGTGTGATGACCGATAGTTATGGGAAGGTAGACTTCACCGATAACTGCTTTCCGAGACCCGTCAAATGTTTTGACGATGACCTCACTTCCCCTCATCGGGGGTCCTTTGAATGATAGTCATATTAAAGTGGACTTCGGCATAACGTTGATGGCCAATCCTGTGTCTACCAGTACGCTGGCTAAAGCATCGTCCTGGCAGTTAACTGTGATATTGAGCGCCATGTTGTGACTTTTGCCCCCCTCTGGCAAATCCTCATCACTGAATCCTAAGTTGTTGCAGGAAGTGATGTTAGAGATGATGCTATTGAACTGTCGTATTGACACATCCTGTTCCACAAAGGCCTGCTCTAAGACTTTCTGTAGAGCCTCTCTGTGGGCTTCGGAACTGAGTAAAAGTGAAAGCACTGAGATCTTTGAAGGGGTTTGTAACAGCTGATCAACAATGTTGTATTCACTCCTTTGGATGAGTTTCAGCATCTCATCATCGTCCTTTGAAAGGTCGCGATCACTGGACTGACCGACTGGTGGATTGGGAACTTCCGTTTGAGGTTCCTTTTCTCTGTTAGGTTCTCCAACTCCTCGGTTGAAGATTCGATCGCTCCGTGTTACTCGACTGATGTCTGCAATATTCACGACAGAGGGTAATGGAATTTCCTTTCCATTCTCAATTATTGTTGCACCGTATTTGTAAGGGAACGCCTTAGCTGATTCATATGGTAACGGTCCCAGTAGATAGATAACTACAGGAGCCTTCTGATTTTTCTGACTGTCGTAAGTAACTTCAATTAGTTCCCGGCTAAGAACCTTTGATTCGTCCAGTAGAGGGATGATGGTAAAAACATCCTTGTTTTGTTGATGATCAGAGATTATGACAACGTCTCTGATTTGATCAGCGAAGTAGTCTGACGTCCAGTTGATTGGCTCGGGACTCGGACATGGGTGAATCTCTTTACGATCCAACTGACCTTGAAGGGCTGCCCGCACAAGGTAGCATCCTTGGTTATTCTCTGAGCAGACTCTACAACGTTCATAGTTGCGTGGTGGCACTTGGCCACGCCCGCTTTGAATGTAGTGCAACCTTACCAGGTTTGTTTCCATAGACTGGACATCCTGACTTTGACGCCGAGTAGGGTTTCCATTAAGCACGCTGATTTGTTGCGTGTCTTTATCCAGATAGATTGGAAGCCACCAGTGGTTTAATGAGTGTTGTAAAGTTCTCTGAACGAGAGCGCACCCTTGGTTACTCTCACAGCATCCTTTACAGTTCTGATAATCATGTGAAGTGAGAAAACTGAGTGGGACCTGCCTAGCATATAACTCCACCAAGCTGGTATTCATCAGACGAATATCAAATATTTGAATCATTTTGATCTGATAAGGATTTCTATCATGGTAGTCCTGGATCTATCCAAGATCCATCTGACGCTGGAGGGCCTCTTGTATAAAAGAGCATCCCTGTTTGTTTACCGAGCAAGTTAGACAGGAATTATAATCGTGTCGTGGCAGATTATGATATTGGCTTTACCTTGAGTGCATCGCCACCAAGTTGAAATTCATTACATAGATGTCGTGGTTCTGAATGATGTTGAAATTCGTATAGGTCATATTGACTCCCCGAACTCGATGCTCTTGGATCTATCCGAGATCCAATTGTTCCTGTAGAGTTACTTGCACCACAGAATATCCTTGATTGTTTTTAGAGCAGATATCACACTGGTGATAATTATGAGGTGGCACATGGCCATATCTGCTCTGTCTACAATGCATCTTGACCAGGTTGGCTCTTAACAAGAGTACATCATGAATTTGATAGGTGTTGTTAGACTCTCCCTCTATCAAATTGACTGCAGCTTTCTCATGTTGAGGCAACGGGTTTGTGAGAACATTGAGATTCGTATCCTTGAAAGATAAGACCCCGCTCCTAACAAGCTTTTACACATCGGATTTGAAACTGAGACAGTTTTCTATGTTATGCCCTGGTCCTCCTTGATGGTAAAAACACGTCTGATCCATTTTGAACCAAAAAGGCATATTTTTCGGTACTGTAAGAGGAGACTTAGTTCGGACATGCCCCTTGACCAGTAATAATGGAAGCAATTCTGCGTACAACATAGGTATAGGGTCAAATGTGACGCCCCCAATCTACACCCCCAAATAACACGCAATTAAAGCGGTAAAAAGAAAATTCAAGAATTGATCAGAGTATGTTTGAAAACATCATGGCATAGAAGGGGAAATCACATCAATTTGAAACCAAACATACACACAACATGCAACACCTGCTCATTTAGATATGCAACGTGGGGTAACAATCATACAGAGGAAACTTCGTTGCTTACACCCACTTTTCAGAAATTAGAATTAAAGCGGAAAGATCTAAAATCTGAATAACACATATACATATATACATATAAACTTGGCTGTCATACATCAAGTTATAACTGTACAACCAAAATATATCATCAGATATACAAAACAATCACAAACAGCCACCCTATGCTACCCGGAGTCATATATCAGAGCCGACCGACCAAAATAATAAAGACGCAACTCTTCACAAAAGAATACCTCCAGCAAATCTAATCTGCAACGCCTCATAGAGCGTTATAAAACAGCAGAAGGGTGAGAAAATCAACCATAATATAATTGTGTAAAATTATATATTAACACAAAAATTCACAAATAACATATTCTCACCACCAAAGCACACAGATAAATTATAACAACACACAGTACAATTCACACGTATCAATTACCACTGCACATCAATCATTCACAATACAATCACACATATTCCATTTCATTGATCACATTCACAATTCCATGCACAAATGACTCATGATGAATGCAAATGCACAGAGACCGACACCACGACTCTATGCACATGCCATGCGGTACCGACTTCCTTTGTCACGTCATGTCACGTCATTAGTCCACTCAGGAAATATTGGAACCATCGCTTGTTACTGAGACTTAGTCAAGTAACTCCCCGTCGGGCCTACGATGTTCACCCGTCGCTTTAAGTCCTCAGGCATCGCCTCGTATTTTCGAGGCCCACGACGTTAAGGATTGCTTTAAGTCTCTAAAGGAGCCCACAATCGTCTATACATATCGCTGTAAGTCCTCAGGCAACGCCTCGTATTTTTGAGGCACACGATGGTATAGCAGATTCATCGTTTTAAGTCCTCAGGCATCGCCTCGTATTTTTGAGGCACACGATGATCAAGTCGCCACTCAGGACGTTCAACAATGCACACTATGATGCTTGGCATACAATGACTCATGACATTCACATTGCATCCATACACACATTCATAATCATGCATAAATCATCAAATACAACACTTAGCACTTCTTGCCCTTCGGCCACAACTTATCCTCACAACAGCATATAAGGCATACATGTCCAAAGCACACACATATAGCATAATACATGACAATTATGCACCATTAAAACGACAAAAGTCGACCATTGACACTATTCACATTTACCGACAAAATAAAATCAGCTAACAAATTCTAAACCATCATACTAAGAAAGTACAGCTCAATGGCTTTCCAATGCATCAAACCACGCCTCAAACCGAATCACAGATCAAAAGTTATGCAGAAAACAAAATTACACGAACAGCACTCTTCGCTGGGCGAACCTCCCTCGCGAGCATTCGCTAGCTGCTTCGCTAGGCGAACATCCCTCGCGAGCATTCGCTAGCTCCTTCGCTAGGCGAATGTTCCAGCGAACCAACTGTTAGCTAAAAACAGACACAAAGTTCGCTAGGCGAGCACTTGGCGAACCAAGTCAGAACCAAACAAAGCCAAAAACACCCAAAGTTCGCTAGGCGAACACTCTAGCGAACCTTCGCTCATGCCTTCGCTAGGCGAATACCCGTAGCGAACCTTTGCTACCCTTCGCTGAATCGTTCGCTAGGCGAACCCGCGAAAACCTCACTCGCTGCCACCTTCGCCCCAGGTTCGCTAGGCGAACCAAGGAAAACCCAGAATTTTTCTGCGCTGTTTGAAACCCCAAAAGTGATATTTGCCAACCAAAACATTTCCCAAGCAACATATATCAATCAGAACCTATTCTAATTATGCCAACAAGCAATCTACCACCTTTACACCGATTTCCAACCGTTAAACCATCGATTCTACTCATTTTATCGTTTCCGACCTAAAAGTGAAAAACATAGAAAGCAAGAGAATCATCCAAACACATACATACATAATCATATACAATCATAGTATAATCAAGTTTCGCACCCTTACCCGATTTAATCGACTCTAGAACTTGTTCTTGATGATTTTTCCACACTATCCCAATTTTTCTCTCTTCTCCTCTTTTCATCTCTTTTTCCTTCTTTCTTCTTTCTTTCTCTCTATTTTTCTTTCTTTCCCTTTTCTATTCTCTATTTTCTTTTCTTACTAACTTAATGAAAAACATTATAAAATGACCAAAATACCCCCACACTCAAATATCTCGCAAACGATCCCAAAACCCGATAAAATATAATCACGACGAAAAATAACATATTTTCACATAAAAGTCGAAAATAATAATAAAATAATCAAAAGACTCAATAAAATAAAATTGGCAAAACTGGGGCGTTACAATTCTCCCCCACTTGGAACTTTTCGTCCTCGAAAATATTACCGAGACGAACAACTTCGGACACGACTCTCGCATCCGACCAACAAACATCATGCCTACCAAAAAGGCACACCACAAACAACACAACCGACGAACCACCTTGCTAACCGCAAACATAACGACACAATAACGACAAGCTGCAAAGCCCATACAATGCACTTGACGAACAACTCACAACTCAAGGAATACACAAAACACAACTCACAGGTTCACTCTTGAACCAAAACATCCCTCAACTTAGTAGCACACGGATACTATTAGAACCTTTCTCCTAACACCTCCACTCTGAAACATCCAATGGTTTCTTCATCCTTATAGATTTCCAATGTTCAACCTAAAAACTCTTACAAGTCGCACACACATATACGAAATGTGCTACATCACATCTCTGTTGCGCACTCTGATGACTCGTAACCATCAAAACTACCAATCTCTCTCCCAAAATCTAATTCTTTCACGAACCTTCCAAAAACCGCTGTTCACCTTTTATATTCTAGCCTCACATTCTTTCCTGTTATTTCCCACGCCATACACAAGACTCTGAACTGCTCAAACAACTCTAATTCTCAGACCACCAAAACTGACATACACAGAAACTTCCGACTTAACTCCTCTGATACAACAATAACTCTACTCAACTTCTAACCAATCTCGTTGTCTCTATTCTTTCAGACCAAACCAGTACTCAATATTCTTGTAATTACCAAACACTTCAAATCTAGAATCATAAAGATAATACTCCCAATATTCCAACACAATTACAACTGCAAACAATTCCAATTTTCAAAACAATACTGATCTTTCCATGAATCCTCAAATGTCGACAAAACATAAGCCACTACTTACTCTCTTATCTTAACACACTAACCATACTCATCCAAAATACATCCCCAAACAATTGACTCCATCTTTGCAAGTCAAATGAAGTAACCAAACGCTAGTCTTGGAAAAAGTCTTCCATACCCTTCAGTAATAACCAACAAAAGTCCAAAAAGTTTCTAATCACTTTAACAAACTTCAGAGCCTCTCATAGTAACACCGCATCTACTTCTGATGACAACAAACATAACCCGTCACACAAGTCGATCGAAGCCTCAACTCAAGCAAATCACTACTCTTATCAAACATCCCAATAATTGTAATTCTAATCAACTCAACCAAACCATCACAGTTACCTAATCCCGAAAATGAATACTTATCCTCAATCGTCACCTTATACCCTTATCCATAATCCATACACCATTTCTTCTCTTAATAATCCAAATTCCAACCTATTACAACAATCAACCAAAAGGACTCTCAACGACTTCTCAAGTTAACCACCTACCATAACCTCTAATCCATCTCATCTTCTGATATAAGAATCCTCATTGACACAACAAAATAATCTGTAGCCAACTCTTTTCATTTCAAGCAATCCGTTCCGCACCACTATCAAGCCGAAAAGACACGTCCATGCATCCAACATAATGCCCGTCTACTATCAACAAGAGATTAAGGGTGATCAGTTCCTCAATTTGTTAATAGACAAGCGACAATCATGATGAAGCATAAACCGTCTCCACCAACCCATAATAGAATTCCTTACATCCTATACACAAAACCACCTATGGCACCAATCCTGAGTTGATGTAACCCTTACTTCTGCATTCCTTCTTGAACCAGAAACCACACTTAAAACCCTGCAATACATACACACTGAGCTAGCGCTCTACACCTGAAGCAACATGGAGAAGTGTCAGCTTCTCCCCCACTTATCTCATTCTAATCTCTCTAACTATAAACACACCAAAACCATCCCAAGCCTTTACCACAAATGGTCAAAGAACAATTTAAACAAACCAAAAAAATAAATACTGGCCCCATTGCTGGAGTATCAATAACCATCTTACTACCCCAAGAAAACAACAACAAATTCCAACACTTCACGCACTCGCACGAAATAAACGAATGAGTTGTCCCAATATCAACAATAGCAATTAAAGGCATACTATTAATAAACAAGTACCTTGAGTCAAACGATCCGCACTAGTAGTCTCATCTCCTGCCAATGCAACAACTTTCCTACCAGTCTGAGCTCCCTTCAGTTTCGTACATCCCGTGCTAATATGACCTGTTTCACCACAGTTGAAACATCGCACATTAATCTTCCTACAATTCGCTGCGACATGTCCCGAACTTCCACAATTGGAACATTTCAGTTTATTCCTACTACAATCCATCTGTCGATGCCCTACTTCTCCACACTTGTAACATTTCTTCACATCTGTTCTACACTTAAATGAACGATGACCAAGCCCACCACATTTGAAACACTTAATGGCACCGGAACCCCCTCCAGATCTCTCTTCAAAGTTTCCCTTATGCTCGCCCTTATCAACGGGTGTCACATAAGGCCCACTCTGAGACTGTTGTTTCCCTTTCCTGCCATCCACACTCTTATCGCGAGTGGAACGCGCCTTACAATCCTCTTCGTACATCCTATAATTGTCCACCAATTCAGAAAACCTTCTAATCCTCTGATAACTGATTGCCCGTTTAATCTCCGAACGCAATCCGTTCTCATATTTCACACACTTAGAAAATTCAGCAGTCGCCTCCGGATAATGAGGATAAAACTGCACCAGTTCCACAAACTTAGTCGTATACTCAACAACGGACATATTGCCTTGTTTTAATCCCAAAAACTCAATCTCTTTCTTTTCCTTCACTCCCTCAGGATAATACCTCCTCCGAAACTCTCGGCCAAATAAATTCCAAGTAACCTCTTCCTTATCCTCTTCCAACACTCGGCGCAAACTAACCCACCAATCAGCTGCTTCTTCCTCCAGCATGCAAGTACCCAATCTCACCTTATGCTCTTCAGCACAATCCATCATACGGAAGATTCTTTCAACCTCTTCAAACCAAAATTGTGCACCATCCGGATCATACCTTCCCTTGAAGATAGGCAGCTTATTCCTTCCGAACTCATCATTACCCATCACATCTGCTACATCCTGCACAGCTCTGGCCATACTCTGTTCATCCAAATACAGAAACTATGGTTAACCAACAACCCACCAGCACATGACTGCTGCACAACCGCAACCCGCCTAAAACGACAGACACAACAGACACAGACTGGCTCTGATACCACTTAATGTGACGCCCCCAATCTACACCCCCAAATAACACGCAATTAAAGCGGTAAAAAGAAAATTCGAGAATTGATCAGAGTATGTTTGAAAACATCATGGCATAGAAGGGGAAATCACATCAATTTGAAACCAAACATACACACAACATGCAACACCTGCTCATTTAGATATGCAACGTGGGGTAACAATCATACAGAGGAAACTTCATTCCTTACACCCACTTTTCAGAAATTAGAATTAAAGCGGAAAGATCTAAAATCTGAATAACACATATACATATATACATATAAACTTGGCTGTCATACATCAAGTTATAACTGTACAACCAAAATATATCATCAGATATACAAAACAATCACAAACGGCCACCCTATGCTACCCGGAGTCACATATCAGAGCCGACCGACCAAAATAATGAAGACGCAACTCTTCACAAAAGAATACCTCCAGCAACTCTAATCTGCAACGCCTCATAGAGCGTTATAAAACAGCAGAAGGGTGAGAAAATCAACCATAATATAATTGTATAAAATTATATATTAACACAAAAATGCACAAATAACATATTCTCACCACCAAAGCACACAGATAAATTATAACAACACACAGTACAATTCACACGTATCAATTACCACTGCACATCAATCATTCATAATACAATCACACATATTCCATTTCATTGATCACATTCACAATTCCATGCACAAATGACTCATGATGAATGCAAATGCACAGAGACTGACACCACGACTCTATGCACATGCCATGCGGTACCGACTTCCTTTGTCACGTCATTAGTCCACTCAGGAACTATTGGAACCATCGCTTGTTACTGAGACTTAGTCAAGTAACTCCCCGTCGGGCCTACGATGTTCACCCGTCGCTTTAAGTCCTCAGGCATCGCCTCGTATTTTCGAGGCCCACGACGTTAAGGATTGCTTTAAGTCTCCAAAGGAGCCCACAATCGTCTATACATATCGCTGTAAGTCCTCAGGCAACGCCTCGTATTTTTGAGGCACACGATAGTATAGCAGATTCATCGTTTTAAGTCCTCAGGCATCGCCTCGTATTTTTGAGGCACACGATGATCAAGTCGCCACTCAGGACGTTCAACAATGCACACTATGATGCTTGGCATACAATGACTCATGACATTCACATTGCATCCATACACACATTCATAATCATGCATAAATCATCAAATACAACACTTAGCACTTCTTGCCCTTCGGCCACAACTTATCCTCACAACAGCATATAAGGCATACATGTCCAAAGCACACACATATAGCATAATACATGACAATTATGCACCATTAAAACGACAAAAGTCGACCATTGACACTATTCACATTTACCGACAAAATAAAATCGGCTAAAAAATTCTAAACCATCATACTAAGAAAGTACAGCTCAATGGCTTTCCAATGCATCAAACCACGCCTCAAACCGAATCACAGATCAAAAGTTATGCAGAAAACAAAATTACACGAACAGCACTCTTCGCTGGGCGAACCTCCCTCGCGAGCATTCGCTAGCTGCTTCGCTAGGCGAACATCCCTCGCGAGCATTCGCTAGCTCCTTCGCTAGGCGAATGTTCCAGCGAACCAACTGTTAGCTAAAAACAGACACAAAGTTCGCTAGGCGAGCACTTGGCGAACCAAGTCAGAACCAAACAGAGCCAAAAACACCCAAAGTTCGCTAGGCGAACACTCTAGCGAACCTTCGCTCATGCCTTCGCTAGGCGAATACCCGTAGCGAACCTTCGCTACCCTTCGCTGAATCGTTCGCTAGGCGAACCCGCGAAAACCTCACTCGCTGCCACCTTCGCCCCAGGTTCGCTAGGCGAACCAAGGAAAACCCAGAATTTTTCTGCGCTGTTTGAAACCCCAAAAGTGATATTTCCCAACCAAAACATTTCCCAAGCAACATATATCAATCAGAACCTATTCTAATCATGCCAACAAGCAATCTACCACCTTTACACCGATTTCCAACCGTTAAACCATCGATTCTACTCATTTTATCGTTTCCGACCTAAAAGTGAAAAACATAGAAAGCAAGAGAATCATCCAAACACATACATACATAATCATATACAAGCATAGTATAATCGAGTTTCGCACCCTTACCCGATTTAATCGACTCTAGAACTTGATCTTGATGATTTTTCCACACTATCCCAATTTTTCTCTCTTCTCCTCTTTTCTTCTCTTTTTCCTTCTTTCTTCTTTCTTTCTCTCTATTTTTCTTTCTTTCCCTTTTCTATTCTCTATTTTCTTTTCTTACTAACTTAATGAAAAACATTATAAAATGACCAAAATACCCCACACTCAAATATCTCGCAAACGATCCCAAAACCCGATAAAATATAATCACGACGAAAAATAACATATTTTCACATAAAAGTCGAAAATAAAATAAAATAATAATAAAATAATCAAAAGACTCAATAAAATAAAATTGGCAAAACTGGGGCGTTACATCAAACCCTGGTGGTCGCGTTGTACGGTTGTTGTTGTACTGAGGACGAGCCTGCTGAAGAGGCTGTTGTGTCCTTTGCTGATATTGTTGTTGATTCGGTTGGCTCTGCGCAACCTGAGGTTGATACGTAGGAACATGCGCGGGGTTGATAGCAGGAGTTACGGCTGCTACTGGTTGGTAACGTTGCCTTTGCTTTCCGAGAGAGATATTCCCAATATCTTGCTCTTTTTTCTTAGGGAGAGCACTACCGTATCTTTTTGTACTACTTGATGATCCAGCGTCTTTTACCAAACGTCCTTCCCGGACCGCTTCCTCAAGAAGAACTCCCATGCCCACCATCTCAGTGAAGTCACTGGGCGCACTGGCGACCATTCTGTCGTAGTAAAATGAGCTTAAGGCCTTTAAGAAGATCTTTGTCATCTCTCTTTCCTCAAGAGGTGGACAAATCTGGGTGGCAATTTCCCGCCATCTCTGAGCGTACTCCTTAAAGGTTTCCTTGTCCTTTTGTGACATTGATCTGAGTTGATCTCTGCCCGGTGCCATGTCCAAATTGTATTTATATTGTTGAACAAAAGCAGCGCCAAAATCTCTTAACGTGCCGATCGTAGCGTGGTTTAAACCCATGTACCATTTTAATGTGGCACCGGTTAAACTATCCTGAAAGTAGTGAATCTGTAGCTCCTGGTTCTTTGTCTGAGCTGACATTCGCCGAGCGTACATCACCAAATGGCTCTGAGGGCAAGAGTTACCCTTGTACTTTTCAAAGTTGGGCACTTGGAACTTGTGTGGAACTTTCACATTGGGGACCAAGCAGAGGTCCCCAGCGTCCTTTCCAAATAAATCCTGATCGCGAAGGGCTTGCAGTTCTTTCTGCATCTCCAGGAATTATTCCTGGAATTCATTCATTCTGTCGATCATGCTGTCATTTCCACCAGAGGGTATCTGTGGAATCTGTCCTTCCGGGACAGTGTGTACCACGGGTGATGGTATAGTTATTATGGCCGAGACTCTCGGTGCCTCCCGAAGTTTGTAACCTTCAGGAGTTGCTATCATGCCCCTGGCATCTTCGCTTTCCCGAAGTTTGTAACCTTCAGGCCCAGCGGTTCTTGCTGTGGTTCCCTGATCCTCAGCGATCGGCGGAACATATCCTTCTAGAATATAGTTAATAGGCATGCCCCAAGGACGATCTTTCGGCATTTTGTACCTAGGATCATACTTCTCCACTATGGGCGTTGATGTGATTTCTGAGATCACAGTCCTTTGTTGTTGCATTTGAGCTTCTGCTAGAGCTTGCATGTCGTTAGGAAGCTTTCTCAGATCCTCTTTCAGAGTGTCGATCTCTTCCCTCAACTCTCTGTTCTCTTCCTCGAGATCATCCATCTTTTTCTGACGATTGGCCCGAGTATTGTACGAATGAAACAGTTTGACTCTAGAATCGAGACGCAAACGTGAGATTTGTAGGTAAGAAGAATGCGTTTATGAGAATGATGAATGCAATGATTATTAATTATTTTTGTTTATTCAAAGTAAACTTCGACAATTGGATTGCAAATATCAAACAGTGGGGAAACCCCATTTTATTGAATTCAAAGGATTGCGGAAATGGAAATACAGTTGATTACAAAGTGCTGAAAAAGGAAATCTAAACTAATGGATCCTGAGTCCTCTCTGAAGAGGGCTCAGGTGCTGGTTCGGGCTTTTTCCTTTTCTTTGACCGGGGCTCTAGGGCCGTTGTCGGGTTGTCATTCCTTTGCCAAGTGAAATGAGCGAGCAAATTCCTTTGGTCATCCTGATTTTCTACAGCATGTTGCTCTAAAATCTCAATCAGAGCATCCTTTTCTTTTAACAGTTGTTGTATTTTCTTGCATTCCACATTGAGAATACGGTACTTGTTCCTCCAAGACCTCTTCTCCTGCTGAACTTTGTTGAGGGTAACTTGAAGTTTTTCCGTCTCAGACATGAAATAAAGGGCAGAGTCCCTTAATGGAAGAACTTTCTGACGAGGGTAAGGCATCCTCAGCTTGAGAGCTCTAGTTTGTACCCAATGGACATAAGGCTCCACTGAGACACAGTCTGGTTTTCCTAGAGACTCTCGTCCTTTCCTATGAATGTGTTTCTAAGCATGCACTATTTTCATCTTTAGTGCCCTGTCATTTTCTCCTTCCTTGAAGAAAAGACCTTCCAGATGCGCATTACGCGGGACATGCCTCATTGGGTATCCAAACTGACGACGAACTAACACCGAATGATAGTTGATTCCTCCCTTAGTTCCTATAAGGGGTACATTTGGGAAATTTCCACAACAGACAATGATTTTGATCCCGTCGTAGATTTGATTGTACCAATCGATGTCAGAGTTGGTAAGAGACATGATTCTCTGCGACCAACGTATAGTATTCTTTTGATCCCAAAATGCAGCAGACTTTGGCAAATGGGAAGTGAACCACTTGTACAGCAAGGATACACAACACGTGATCATTCCTCCATTGTATAAATTGCATAAGTGTACAGAATGATATGCATCTGCGAGCAAAGTCGGTACAGGGTTTCCAATCAGGAAAATCTTAATGCCATTGATATCTACAAAGTTATCGATGTTGGGAAACAAAAATAACCCGTAGGTAAGCAAAACAAAGATGCCCTCGAAAGCGGCTACGTTCCCTATACTAGCAAAGTACAGGGCTTTCTTTATCAAGAACTGGGCTGGAAAACCCTGGATGCCACCTTTAGTGGTTATGTGAGTCCTGACTTCTGACTCGTCCAAATAAATTGCTATTGCAATGATCTGATCCTTTGGAATTTCTTCCAGTCCAGAAAAGGGAGCTTGATCAGTAATATATAAATCAGTCAGGTGAGAATACTCCTCCAGCGTTGGTGCAAGCTGATAATTCGGGAATGTGAAACAGTGATAGACCGGATCGTAGAACTGGATTAGTGTGGACAGGATTTCTTCAATTACGTGGACCCTTAACAAGGACAGCAGACCTCCATACTTGGCTTTGAAAGCCTCGTGGTTGGTGATCATTCTCGTCAAACCTCTTAAATCCTCTAACTTTGAAACCTTGAAGGTGTACTTATGAGTTTTCCTTCTACCGAAATCCATTAGCGCAATCTCCTTTCTCTGATATTTGCAATCATTGTTTTAGTTTAATTTGAAAATGAGAGACTAGAAGAGAAGATTTTTTTGTTTTAATGTTTTTTTAAATGAATGCATGAATGCAGCACACAAAAACATAGAAAAAACATGGGGTCAAAGTCGGTGTCATGTGTGACACCCCCAATCTATACCCCGAGTAATTAAAGCAATAACAAATAATCAGAGTATAATTAAAACATTCATGGCATAGACGGGAGCGTCACATCAAAGTAATGAAATATAACAACCTGCTCATATAGATATGCAACAATCAGGTAGCAACATAAATAGAGGAACTGAGTTCCTAACACCCACAATTCAGATACAGAATAAAAGCGGAAAATTTGCAACTAAAATCTCATATATAAACATAAAAGTTTGTCTGTCACATACAGAGTCATACATGTACAATCCAAAAAGATATATATACACATAATTACATAACGATCTCCCCGACTACCCGGTGCCACATATCAGAGCCGACCGACAAAAGAATGAAGACATAATCTTCACAAAAAGACCTCCAGCATCTAATCTGCAATGCTTCATAGAGCATTCAAAATAGCAGAAGGGTGAGAAACACAATTATAATATAGTTGCATACAATTATGTAATAACATGAAATACGCATGCAGAACATTCTCACCACAACGTACACCATAGTTCAAATACAAAACAAAACAATTCATAACTCATGCATCCATCACAAAGGCATATCAATCATGCTCGATATATATATATATATATATATATATATATATATATATATATATATATATATATATATCCACTCATCAATCCCATTCACAAATTCCCACACATAATCAATCCATTCATGACTTATGTAAATGCACAGAGACCGACACAACGACTCTATGCATGGGGTACCATTCCATCCATCATTCTCATCATCATTAATTCACTCAGGAATTATTGAAACCATCGCTTGTTACTTAGTGTAACTCCCCATCGGGAAAACGATGTTCCCCGTCGCTTTAGGTCCTCTTTGTATAAGGCACACGACGTTTATGAATCGCTTTAGGTCCTCTTTGTATAAGGCACACAATCCGATCGTTTTAGGTCCTCTTTGTATAAGACACACGATCGTCTATAACGCCGCTTTAGGTCCTCTTTGTATAAGGCACACGATCGTTACAGCAGATTCCCTCTGGAATCGTTTCATCGCTCACACCTCACAAGGGCACACGACATCACATGGTGCATATCATGATGCATGGCATACTAATGACTCATGACAATCAAATACATGTACATATATAACCATGTGAACCATCTCATCATCAATAATCATGCATTGCAATCAAACCCAAAACATTGCATTTATTTGCCATAAGGCCACAAACCATCATCACCATATTTCATCACATGTATTCACATCATATAACAGCACACAAGCTATACGTTATATATCAAAAGCATATCGCATGATAACACGTCAATCGCACACAATTACGACGGTAAAAGTCGACAAAACGAAACGTTTTCAAATTCCCGACACAATTAAATCGGCCAATAATCTCAAAACCATTTTTATAAGAAAGAACATCTCATTAGTTTTCCAACGGTAGTAAGAACGTCTCGATCCGAGTTACGGATCAAAAGTTATGAATTTTTAAAGAAAATAATTTATTGAGAAACAGCCAGATTCGTCTGGCGACTTAGGATTTCGCCTGGCGAATACCCCTTCGCCAGCACTTCACCTGGCGAACTAGTGGCGAACCACCATTTTAGAAAAACCCAAAAGTTCCAGTAGCTAACACATTTCTGTCTCCCCGTTTTCGCCTGGCGACTTACGATTTCATCTGAAGAATCCTCTTTCGCCAGAACTTCGCCTAGCGAACTAGTGGCGAGACCTGATTCGCCTGGCGAATCCCCAATTCGCCTGACGAATCGCACCAGAACCAGAATTTTCTGTTGCGGGTTACATGGTTCCAAAACCCCACAATCCAACTTTCCCCAACCAAAACATTTTCAATCAATCAAAACAAGTATCAACAATGTTCATACATATAATACGATCATACTACGTGATTCATATCGATTTTCGACCGTGAAAACATCGATTTCTATTCATTTTTCTCATTTCGACCTATAATTGAAAAACTATGAGAAACAAGTAAACATTCAAACACACATATACATATTCATACACAAGCATATAGTAATCGAGTTTCGCACCCTTACCTGATTAATCGTGCTTTGAAGTGTCGGTTGAATCGATTTCTTACACTCCAAGTTTTCCTCTTTTTCTTCTTCTCACTCTCTTTTTCTCTTAAACTTGTTTTCTCTCTTTCTAATCTCTATGATTCTATTTTAAGAAAAACAATAATATCTAACTAAGAAAAATGACCAAAATACCCCTACACTCAATTTTCTCGCAAACGCGATAAAACATAATAACGATAAACATAACATATTTACCAAATAAAAACCAAGAATAAAATAATATAAAAATAAAAATAATTAAATCGACCCGATTAAATAAATCTAACAAAAACTGGGGCGTTACATCATGAAGTCAAGGCTCTACCCCCCCCCCCCCCCCCCCTCCCCCAAAGGTTTATACTGGTATTTTTTGTACCTGTCCGCAAAATCATTGACCCCTCTGGGATAACAATAGCAAGCGGATCGCCAGCGAGCTGATGTATCCTGGAGTGATCTCAGATGAGGGTAGTGTCGCATGACAACTATTTCCGATAGCTTCCGCACTATAAAATGGCTTAAGTCTACTAAAAACCTCAGCTTCTCAGATAACCCAGTCGACCACACTACTTTCAACAACCGAAGTCGTATAGGCAATGTATCTGCAAAGGGAGTCTCCACTGAGTTTGATGGTCGATCGGGGGCTCTTAACTGGAATTCACTCCCAGTAAGATTACACGCATTACCATCACCTATCTTAGGTGTATACTCAATCTGTCCACATGCGGCATCACACGCATTCCCATTAGCAGAAAAATAAACACAGATATCAATTAGGAAAAGTAGTATATATATTTGTCTTAATCATCCTAGACCTCTAGTCTTATGATCCTATACAGACAATGACTCCCCAGCAGAGTTGTCATTTCTGTGACATGAATTTAGGGTTGCATCCCTTGAGAAGGCAAGAAAGAGTGCCTCCCACTGTGGTCGCCATTCTTCTGTAGCGCAATTTTTGTGGTTTCGAATCACTATCGCTTTGGTACTACAATTCGATTCATTTTTTATCCTATTGAGCTGATTAAGGAAGGGAAATAGATGTCTCCAATTAACCCTGCTTGCAAACTGAGGTTAAACAGTCAAAACTGTTGGTTTACAGATGCTATCAAAATAGGGGGTTCTCTCTTAGGGTTATTTGCTTAAAAACAGTGTCTAGGCTATTGGTAAGATGTTAGGACTGATGCTTTTCGATTGATGTATGAAGGTATGGGAGTTTGGGTTTTTGATTAGTATGCTCGCTAAGATTTTTCCAATCTTATGCCTACGTATTCCCGTTTAACGAAACAGGGAAATCAGAGCGATCGTAGTTCCTCCTATTCTATGGGAGGAAAAAAAAGGTTGTTTTGGTGTCTTGTTCAAAGCCCAAGACGTGAAGCTAAATGTGGTTTGTATCTTGTTCAAAGCCCAAGATGTGAAGCTGAAGGGTCTATTTGTATCTTGTTTGAAGCCCAAGATGTGAAGCTAAAGGGTTTTGACTTTAGAGAGAATTTGTCAACTCTAAAGGGGGATATTTGGTCTGTTTGTCACAACTATTGGGTGACTGATTATAAAGGAGAATTACTTTAACTGGGATATGTGAATCCAGCAATGCCATAATTTCCTTTATAGGGGATTTTTAACCTGAAGGAGAAGACTTTAACTCAGTTTAGAGCAATGCCATCTTTCCTTAGGAATTTCTCATGCTAAAAGAGGGACAGTGGCATGGATGTAAATAATCCAGAGGCTTGCCGCTTACAGCAATTTAGATGAAGTAAAAGGAGTTGTTGATGTTTGTATACTGTGAACGAGGCACAGATTTTGATGCTAACAGGTTGATTGACTCACCCGGGGCCTTCTTATACAAAGCCTAAGAGGAGGTTATTTACCCAACAAGAGGGTGCTTTTTATCTGCCTCGTACGAAGCCCGAGATAGAGGCTAAAAGGGGTTGACTCAACAAGAGAGTGCTAACAAGCAACTGACTCAACAAGAGAGTGCTTTTTTATGTGTCTTGTACGAAGCCCGAGACGGAGGCTAAAAGGTTTTAACTCCACATGAGGGTCTTTTATACTCAACAAGAGAGTGATTTTGTATCTCGTACGAAGCCTGAGATGGAGGCTGAAAGGTATTGACTCAACAAGAGAGTCTAAAAAGGTTAGCTCCGCCGGGGAGAATCATTTGTAGAAAGCCCAAGAGGAGGCTATTGTGCTGGTGACTGTTTCAGTTTAGTGACAGGTCCAGTATGTTGGATACAAGAGAAAATCAGTTTTTATGAAGGGAACGATTAAAGGTATTGTTGTGCTTTGGGATTGATCAGAGGATTAGGGTTATTTCCTGTTCTTTAAGGAAACGGGAAATCCAAAGGGTATTGAGACTGTCCAAGTCTACTGGTGTTTTGGAGAAATCGATTCTCGGATAGTAAATAATCTTTGTATAATGCCCAAGAGAAGACTGGTATGTTAAGGGATGAAGGTCAACCCATTAACAGGTCTGACACTTGACTCAGAAAGACAACTCTAGCAAATTGATGACTAGGTTCTGTTCCTATACATGTAGAGGTCTCTGGGTCCTTGTACTAAGCCCAAGAGAAGGCATGAGAGCTTTTAAGAAGCCGAAGGGTCCTTGTACAACGTCCAAGAGGAGGCAGAGATCCTTTTAAGAAGCATGTGGGTCCCCAAACCCCGAGAAGTTCAAGACATGCCATTCACCGAGAATAGATCAAGCCACGAAAGTCCGAGAATTTGGAAGAAACTCAAGAGATTCCATTCATGGAGAAAAGATCATCTCTGGGGAGTAGAGTCTCTTTGACGATTTCTAAGGGTGACAGTCTGAGAAAGGGTTCACTGAGAATGTTGCCTTTCACCTCTCCATATTGTTTAACCCCAAGAGGAGGGAAAACTGTGTCTGGTAATCCTATGGGGATCTAGTTTTGTTTGTATTTAAGAGTGACCAACATGGCTTTACCTAGTGCTAGACGTAGTTGCCGGGGAAAACTCTAAATAACTATACTAGTATTACACAGTTGATATTTAACAAGTATATAAAAGTTTGTGAAAGAAGACTTACAGTGAGCAGCCCCGCAATACAGTTATATATATGAAAGCGGATAAAGAAAGTGGGTAAACACTTACTCGGTTGTAGAGCTTCCATATTGTTTGGTTAGTTTGTTCAACAAAGAAAGCTTTGATAACAATATTATATTCAAAATTAAAGGAGAAAGTGCTTTGAAAAGATTGTTGGGGCTTACAGCTCAAGGAGAGGCCCAAGGATTTATCAGTGATTGCACTGTTGTTTGAAATTGTACAGGGACTTATACAAGTGACTGAGGCCCAAAAAGGTTTTCTGTACAAAGGGATGGGTCTTACACTCTCTCAAGAGGCCCAAAGGTGTTTAAATAAAAAGAATGGGGCTTATAACACGAGGGTAGGCCCAGATGATTTGTTTTTTTGAACTGGCGATCGCGCCGAGGTTTCTTTACCGTATTGGGTCTTATACAATGCATTGAGGCCCAAAAAAGTTTTGGTTAAAAGGGGGTTGGGTCTTACACTCTGATAGAGGCCCAATGATTTATTTTTGTATAAGTGGTGGGGCTTATAGCTCAATGAGAGGCCCAATGATTTTGCTAAAAAAGGCGACGATCGCGCTGTTGTTTTTTAAAATACAGTGGGACTTATACAATGACTGAGGCCCAAAAAGTGGTGTATTTACAATGGGGATGGGTTTTACACTCTAATAGAGGCCCAAAGAGTTTGAAAAAGTTTAATGAGGGTTGAATTAATCAAAAATCCTAATTTGTTTTCAAAATGTATTTTAATTGAATAAAAATTCAATTAAAATGATCAAAATTGTTAAACATGTGTGGAAACAAATTGTGATCTTGGATTAATGTTTCAAAAATCATGTTTTTATCCACAAAATGATTGGAAATCACTAAAATTTGAAAAATCAAGAGGGAGAAAATATTTTAAATGTCAAAAAACAATTAAAAATTAATTCTTTACAAAAATATCAAGTATATGAAATAAATAATATTTTTGGGATTTTTTGGGAAAATAAAATATTTTAACCTTTTTGTGAATTATTAAAAAAAGAATTAACTCAAAATCATTAAAATTCAGAGAGAAATTAATTTTTGAATCAATTAAATAAAATCACAAAATTCAAATATTTGAATTTTCAAAAAGGGCACCAAGAACATGGCAAGAACACGCGCAACCCTCTGTTTCTGCAGATTTGCGTTTTCTATCCAATCTCACTGAATACTTGATGATAACATGCAATCTACATATCAATCTACTCGTTTTCACCTCACGATCATGTCTATGATCTTTAATTTCATTTATTTTAAGCATGGAATAAGAAATCAAAGAGAAACCTCAAGAACCCGAAAACTTGCATGAAGGCTCAAAAATTCCATGCACGACTCAAACAAAGCAATTGATTGAGGGTAAACACTCTATGCATGATTATGAACATATGGCAAAATTATTGTGCAGCAAAATATGCATGGATCATAGAGTTAGAAGAGCTCATGCTTACCTCTTGCAGCTGGTGATCGTGTTTTGTGTTAGAGGTGTTACAGGTTAGTTCCAAGGATATGGACAGCTTCCCTAGGTGCTATGGAGTGTGTCTAGATGCTTGGAGTGGATTGAATTGAGCTGGAACTTGATTTGGCACCTCAACTGCAAATCTGTCAAAGGCTTGTGCAGATGGCTGGTGATTTTGAGAATCTGGTGTTCCATATGTTATGTGAGTGTTTGGATCACTTCTATATGATGTTTATGAGGTGTGTGTGTGTGTGTGATTGGTTTGGTTGGAATAGCTCTCAAACTCAAAACCCGATAGTGACTTGCTTTGGAAGGCAATTTTGGAGTGAAGGAAGAGATTTTGAGGAAAGCATCTGTTTGATGGCTTTGGTGTACTCAAACTGATCACAAATGAGCTCTATTTATAGTAGAGCAAGTTTGTTTTGCAAGGAATAGTGAATGGCAACTGCTGCATAGGTTTGGCCAATGTTGATCAATGAGAATCCAAGTCTCCTCTAGCCATTGACTAGAGGTTAGGGTACAGGCTGCTGGTTCCCTTGGTCTTGGATAAGTCTTGACTGAATTCAGTTGGAAATGGCTCAGTCCATGCCACCTTGGTGCATCCATTGAATGCTCCAAAACAAAATTTGAGTCTTGTCCCCTCTTTAGGGATTTCTAGGTTTGGCATGCTATTTTTAGTTCCAAGGACTTGGGAGGCTTGGGATCAGAGTTGGTTCCTCCTTGGTCTCCCCTTGAGGTGTTCAGATGGATAAGTGTGTTTGTCATTTGCACAAATTTGGCAAATCGAGCAAAATGCACAAATCTGCCTTGCTTTGACAGTTTTCAGCAAGGCATATTGCCATTGTCATATCTCATGGCTCAAGTTGAGTTTGGTGAAGTTCTTGGTCATTTTAGAAAGCCCTCATATGATACAACAACTGTTTAATCATAATTGGTTTTGATACTTTTTGGATCCAAGTGAAAAATGCCCATACATTTTGAAAAAAGTAACACAGATTCTGACTTAGTGAAAATTTCACTAAGTGTTGGAAAAAAGTGACATTTTCACTTTTTGTGATTTTGATCATTCCATAACTTAAAATCCACGAGGAATTGGAATGAGTTGTAGTTGAAGCTTTTGTAGAGGGCCATGAGAGCTACAAATCCAGCTTTGAATGGGGAAAATGACCTTGTGGTTTAGGAGTTATGATCCTCCAAAGTTGGTACCCTAGCCACTTTGTTTCATAACTTAGAAAAATTTCTAAGTTTTTATGGTTACCCCTTTTACAAGTTATCCCACTTTTCTTGATTTTTCTTGATGAATGATGATTCCAATCACACATTAACATCATTTTAGGGTTAAGGAACCATAATTGACCAAAAAATCAAAAAGTCAAACTTTGACTTTTTGGCACATTTGACTTTTTATCAGATGAATTCCAAACTGTGCGATCCTCTATGAAATCAAGTCCTTGACCTAAATCAAACTTGATGGATTGATTTCATAGTGTTATAGGGTGCATTGAATCATGTCCTAAGGTTTGGGAGCATGTCTTGGTCAAAAGTCAAAGGTGCAGTTGACTTTTTCATCAAAACCCTAATTGTGGTTCAGATGAAACTGAAACTTGGTGATCAAGCTTCTTGGATTAATCCATTGTTGCAAATGGATCAATGTATTTTATTAGAGACCCTTAAATCCTCTCTTGAGGTCTTGGCTCATGATTTGTCCCAAAAGTCAACTTAGGGATGAATTAGGTCAAGAAACCCTAATTCCTGATTTTTAGTGAATGAATCCCCTGAGGCTAAATTGACTTGATGACTGGGTCCATGAGGTTCCATGGAGTATCTTAGGTTATTCTTTGAAGCATTGTCTCATGCCTAGAGGAAAATTTCCATCTGGAGGCCCTGGTCGACCAAACCCTAATTTGGTGACACTGACGATCTTAAGGCTTAATCCACCTGGAATGCTGCAACATTGTGTTTGATTCTTGCTGTGGGAGTCCTCTTGATCCATTGTGGATGTTTGAGAGGTTAGACAAGTTGAAGATCATGTCAATTCCTTGATTGATCCTTTGTCTTAGGCTCAAAGAGGGCTTGAAACCCTAATTTTTTATTGTAGTGGATGCTCACCCATCTTTGGGGAGACTAATGAGGTATAATGGTTCATCCATATTGTGATGAGGATTTGCCCAATGATGGGAAATCTTAGTGGTCAAAATTTAGGGTATGACAAAATCCATAAAAGAAAAGGGGATAATAAATCAAGAAGCACATGATCAGAAACCAGAAAATGTTTCCAAGTCAAAAACGGAAATATCATGACAAAATCAAACAAAAGTATAAAGTTTTTCTCCACACAAAATCAACAACAACGAATCTTGGTTTATTAATGAAAATCATCAAAAATGGAAGGTTTTCCAAGGAGCAATCAATGAGCAAATATCAAATAGGGAGAATACCAAATCATCAATTAAGAGAATGGATCCACGAACTCAACATAAATCTTATAACAAAAAGATTTTTTTCCTCAATCATAATCCTGGAAATTAATAAAATCATGGCAAGAAACTGCATAATCTTCCAAATTAAAGGTTTAGAATAACAGTGGCAATCCGAAAATGGAAATATATTCAAGACGGCAATCTCGCGTATTCAAACCGAAATCAAAGAAACAGACTCGTTTTCAATTTTAAATCTTGAGCATTCGATACGTCTAGTATATAAAAGGGGGAGAACAGAGGAGAAAAAAAGGGAGACCTAGCAGCACATACACGGTAGTTTGTATCAGAATAACATAACACAGTTTCAATGCAACATATAGATTACTACGCACGCGCAGGACGAAGGAGAAGTGATTCGAAGCGTACCTGTGAAGCTCTCGGATTCTCTCAAACTAAAGTCGCCATCAAAGACGCGTCGGACGAACTCCGACAGGTAAATCCCCCAATCTCCCATCTTTGCATCATCTATGTAATGAGTAATTGTTGTAATCTTCCTTGAATATCTTGAATATTGCTCAATTGGGGAATTTAGGGATTGTATTGTGCTAGTTTCAGTTTGGTGTAATTGTAGAGTTATCATTTGAATGCTGTGTGAGATGAGATTTCAGAGAGCAGGTTGGGTTGATTTCGTCTGTCGCCGCCGCCGAAGGTGATGGTGGCGCGGTGGAGGCTTTCTGATGGTGGTTCACGAGAAAAAGAAGGCATGAGAGAGGGAAGAAGGTTGTTGAGATTTGTGATGTTCATTTTTGCTTTTAGAGTAAGATGACGATAAATATAGAGAGAGTAACAGAGAAAGAGAAGTGAGTTGGTCTGAACATGAGGCTAAGGTTTCCTCATATGCCAATAGGGGTGGGAATAGGCTAGGCCGAGCTAGGCTTTGCCAAGCCTGAGCTTGGCCTGCTAAAAAATTCAAAGCCTAAGCCTGGCCTGTAGCCTATCATAGGCTTATTTTTAGGCCTTAGACTGGCCTTTTCGAAGGCCTGATTAGCCTACTAGCCTATTTAAAAGCCTACTTCATTTGAACATCTGTAAATAAGAAATTCAACTAATGTTAAATAGCCTAACAAGTTAAAAAATCAATGAGATTAAATGTTTGTTTTCATTGTCTCGTTCAAGTTTTCTTATTAGCATAAGTTTGGTGATACTATTTGTTGAAGATAACTTATGAGAAAAACTTATGACAACAACTTATGACATTGTTTATAATGTTTTTTCAACTTATTTTCATAAGCTCTTCAAGATAACTAAGTTTTATTTTCGTATTTTAGTTCAAAGTACAAAATAGAATATAATAATAATAAATTTATTGATTTTTTCTTAAATAGGCCAGCCTGATAGGCTTAAAAGGCTTTTCTTACGGCCTGTGGCCTAGCCTCTTTAGCTAAATAGGCTTATAAAAAAGCCTAGGCCTTTTCTATTTAAGAAAAAGCCTGGCCTGGCCTGAGCCTATGTAGGCTAGGCCGTAGGCCCCTGTTAGTTGGCCTGGCCTATTCCCACCCCTATATGCCATGTTGTTGTTGGCTCGGGTAGGGCCTAACGGCTAAGCCCATGTGATCTTTTCCAAAAGTATAACTTGGGCGGGTTTTAGGATGTGAGCCCAATTAGTTCTCCAATATCATTTTACACCCTTTCTTTTATAGTCTTGAATTCATTAGATTTAGATTTTTCTTTTCAATATTGTTTTTTTAAGATGGTGAGTTTATTTCAATTAGATTTTAATTTTGGTGTTAATTAAGTTAGAATTCCACCCTAAAACTTGGCGTTAGCTTAATGATTTTGTCTCCTTTTTATTATGTTGATTTTAATTTTGAGTTTAATTTATATATTGATTTGGATTAAAATTTTGATCTTTAATATTGATTGAATTTTGATAAACTTTTTGAATAGTTTCAGAGTCATTTAGATCGGAAATTCTTGATAATTTTATGATTCTTGAGCTTTGGTTAAATCTTAATGATTAATCGTGATTATTTCTTGACGCATGCTTATTGACAACGTCTACCATGAATTTGATCTTAATACCTTTTGCAGATGTATGTTGGATTGTGTTGATTCGTATGCTCCCTTAGGACATCCTAATTCAACTTTATCTTTGATGAGTGAATTAGGATCAGACTTTAGGATTTCATCCATGCATGATAACTTTAGCTAGGGTTTACCTCAAATTCAATTTTTAGGATCAAATAGTTGTACGATAACGTTAAGTTAGCTCCCCCTTCCAACCTCAACTATAGGACCATTTGGCCTGACAACATTTAGGGCCAAGTTTCCCATAGATCTTGCATTGCGTCCTTCTCTTTCCTCTCATCTCAAAATAAAATCAAAACATTTAATAAATACCACAAATATTGTACGCCACGAGCCTTAAGTATATGGGAAATGACAAGTGAGGGGACTCCCCTTGTTTTTCTAGAGTGTTTAGCGTACGTCCCATTTGGGGTGACCACGCGACGCATTCGCTCCTATGTCATAGACTTTAGTGCAATACAAGTTTCAAACTAACTCAATCCATTTCTGCCTAAAATTTACAAACAAAGTGCAAACCTTTTTATCCTTCGGGATCGTTGGTCTAAACTTTTCAGAAAGGGCATGTTACCCCCGTGAGCTTAGCATCGCTCATAAAATATACTCAACACACCGTGGTAGGTCGAACTACGAACGCTCTGACTTCCTCATTCTCTTCCGAATGAGGATACGTAGGCACAAGACGACGATGTCTTGGCGAGCACTCTTCCCACCTTTTTTCCATAGTCCCACGAACTACAGACGCTTTGATTTCCTTATTCTCGTCCGAATGAGGATACGTAGGCACAAGACGGAGATGTCTTGGCGAGCATAATCCCCCCATTCACCAGTAGTCCTCCAAACTACGTTGACTTTGATTTTCTCATTGCACGAGGGAATACGTAGGCCTAGGACGGCGAAGTCCTATCGAGTCTCCTTTTGTTTTTCCATTTCCGTCTCCATTTAGCAAATAGGCTTTAGATAAACACACCCTTTGATTAGAACAACAAGAGTGGATCCCGTTGAGTACAACGAACTCGAGAGGGTGTTAATACCTTCCTCTCGCGTAATCGACTCCCGAACCCAGACTATGGTTGCGATGACTGTGTCTTCTCCCTTTTGAGGTTTCTTCGATTGTTTCCTTTCCTCCGTCGGGATAAATAACGTTCGGTGGCGACTCTATTTTTTTGCCGGTTGTTTTTCGCGTTGCGACAACCCTTGATCACAACAAAGAGATAAACTTATATACTAATACAATATTAACCATCGACAACGGTTATTTCCCCAAAACTTGACATGTTTCCCCTTACGGGGACTTCAGTCTCTAGTTTTCTTCCACAGATCTTCAATATTGAAAATGTTGTAAACTACCTATCATGCTCTGCCTTTGAACCTCTAACTACCTCTGTAAAAAATCTATGGTTGAATCTTATTATGGCATCGAAATACCTTCAAATCACTTAATTTTTGGATTAAGAATATCCTAAAGTCCCCAACAATCAGGTGAACACGTCGAACTAGACATATGTCAAAGTGTTTATTTGTGCAAACCTTTTCGAGATTATGGACATGTTTTGAAGAGAGAGTGATTTTAATCTTGTGGATCTAATCCTAAGACTCTTCCAAAATAAGTTTCGCGGGTGTTAAAATACATTCCGTTCTAGATTATCTGATTAGTTAGTCGAACCCTCTTTAGCCAACTTGGCAAATATATTAAAGTTATATTTAATACTCTTGACACTTAGCATTTTCAAATGTGGTCATTACCATTCTTTGTTGTATTCTTCAGCTAAAATTTCTAGGCTAATAGTCTTCTAATATATTCCTAGCGAATGAATTTACTTGGGTTGAGCCTTGGCTGGATTGGATTGTGATTGCAGGTGAAAAATCACCAAAAAGGTGACAATCTTGACTTTTTTCTACACGGCCAGTGTCCAGTGACACGACAAGACCGTGTTGCCCTCTAAATTCTTGTGTGGGGCATGACTAAGCCGTGTTGACAAGTTGGTTTTGGTATTTTGTATTCAATTGTAATAGATCCGTAATGGCAAGTAAGCTATTGCGTACGAATGTCATTAAGGCTAGACTTTGTTGGTGAGAAGTTGAAATAACATGAATTTCCCCTCAAACGAATAAGTAGAGTAAAGTAAATAAAGAACCATACCCATGTATTTGTTGTTTGATCATTTGGTTAATTAAAAATATCCGGATAAGTGAGAAAACCCTAGGAGCCGAGTGAGAGCTCCATAGTAAAGAATGAATCGAAGAAATGTAAGGTTACTTCAATTTTGGCAAGTACTTTAACACCCTTAACACCAATAATAATATCTAAAAATATTGCAGAAAATATTAAGATGAAATAAGGGTGTCAAATTGGCAAGACATTAATTTTTTTCAAAGGTGGAATTTAAATTCAAAACATAGCATAGTAATTTAGTTTAAAAACAAATCATAAGACATAGCAAAGTATTCCTAACCTGATGTTACAATATCGGAGCAAAATTCAGAATAATACTAATATGCGACAAAGTTCGGCAAAAACATAAATTGAAGCAAAACAGCTGAATGGGCCAACTACGCCATCCTTCATAAAACAACAACATATATCACTCATCAGTCTCAACCTGGGAATAATCTGCATAATGTACATATGTAGAAACATGGAAACAATAAGGGGTGAGAATACATTCCATAAATTATATGGTGTAAAATCAACAAGGATAATATACATGTCAGTTACAAACAATACTGTTACAGAATCAATATAATTAAATATGCAATGCTCATCTCTTCTACTCCCATACATGCGGTACCAATCACTAGATATCAGAGGTAAGTTAATGAGTGATTCTAACACAGGACCGAAGTCCTAAGCTAACTCTGATATACATGATGCATGATGTCACAAACAAATGCAATTCCATATCCAAACCTCCTACGCCAACATTAACATTGTCTGTTAAGGCTAACACTTGTTCCTATGAACCTAAACATATCAACACTGCCAGTTAGGACTAAACATTGGTTCTCCTTGAACCTAAACCATCAATATTCAACATTGCCAACTCACAAGGTGGATATCAATTAAATTGATCATAAACATCAGAACTCTTTCCTTAATAATTATCACTTAAACGGTATAAAATAAATTGAGGAATCAGAACCTCTGTAAAAAATTGAGTCAAACATTCAAATTTGGTCAAAATAGGGCTGATGTTCGGCCTGTCACGACCATGATGTTCGTCGCCCCTCGGGTGTGCTTACCCGTCATCTCTGACAGTCTAATGGAATATCGCATGTCGTGAGACAGTGACGGTTTGACTGTCACATGGATGACGCCCGTCATTGCTGACGATCTTGTGTTTTCTTTCCCGGTGCAATTATAGTTGAACCGTCACATGGGTGACGCTCGTCATCGTAGCATAACATGTTTTTTTTGCATTTTTCAAACAATCACAGATCTCCAATTTACTCTGATTCATGACTGTTCAAAACCCAGATTTCGACATGTATGATTAAATAGCAATTTTAAATAAAAAATGAATGCAATTCCAACACATATAACATCATTCATTCATGTTTATTCATTAAATCATCACATACTCATATACACATCAAAAATCCAATTTCAACACATTTTTGTACATAATTTCACCATTAACAAAGAACAATCAGAATCATATACACAACATAATTAGAGAGGTTTTGCACAAACCTTACATGATTCAAAAACAACAATTCAGAAAAGAAAAAGAAAGGGGTAAAGGGAATCCCCACTATACCTAAATCTAAACACCAATTAAAGAACAGTCTCTCTCCCCTACCTAGATTAAGCAGAAAAACCACGAGTTCTTGGTGATGAGAGATCTTACTTTGCACTTCTCTCTTCTAAGGCCCACCTCATTTTCTCCTTTTTCTCAAATCGATACATGTTCTCACAACTCCCCTCATTCCTATAGAAAACAAAACACTAGTTTATATTTTAATTATTTATTTTTCGCTAATTTTCTCAATTTTAATTATTCTCTTTTTCTACCTCCTCTACTTTATAACTTCACTCTATTAACCCCGTAATTTCTAATTAATTAAAAACCTTCAATTTCTATTATTTTAATATTTTTATATAAATAAACTCTTAATTTAAATTATTATTATTATTATTATTATTCTATAAATAACACATAAATAATTAGGGATTACACCGAAAATTGAATAAAAATTTTAACTAAAATTTTGGGGTGTTACAAATACTGATAATGGGATTCCGAAAGGTGCATCTAATGTAAGAGTATAGAAAATATCAGAACATCTAGGACCTGTAGTGAATATAGATTATTATTGGGAGTATAAGACCTAGACAAAGGTAAACAGGTAAGCCTAGAAGATCTCACCTTAGTGAAAATGATCCAAACAAAAGGAGGCATGTAATTTCGTAAAACCTCACCTTAGTGGGCATATCACATGACATTGGGGATAGGTCGCATCGTAAAACCTGCCCTAATGTATAATGTTAATAGTTCTCTAGGGGCGCTCTGACTAACCACATCCTAAGATCTACATGATTGTACGACAAGAGGATCGATATTTTCGTATTGTGAGAAACTACAAGAGCTCTATGCTCTTGTTTCGTTTGCCTAATACGCTAGTATAGTATTATATCAATAGTATAATGTTAGAAACCTTTAGCCGATTGGACTTGAGATTTAATTAGAACTCCACTGAGATAGTTGTATCTCACCCCATATTTAATATTTCAGGTAGCTCATGACTGGGTAAAGGCAAAGACAAGATGGCCTGAAGAGTTGAAGACTTTATCGGTTGCTTATTATGTTTCCGTTGTGGTTTTCTATTTAGCATTTACTATGTTATGTATCCTTGTATTGTGTATGTTTTGGATGTCAGATACTATGATTGTACTTAGTATCATGTATAACACTTTGAATAGTATTATTTTAGACGAATATTATTCAGAGTGTTACAGGAAAAACATGACAACATTTTAATATTAAAATAATAATAAAAAATCATATTTAAAAAAGTAGTCATATTGTGTTATATGAAAATAAATAAGACTAAGAGTATAAAAACATAATCTTATTTTTAATAAAATATTTTATCAATCCTTCAATTGATTACTAAAAGAATTTTATTCAGTAATCATATTATATTATATTACATTTTATTATATTATAAATATAAAATATATATAGAATTAAATAACCATAAACAAAATTGTGCGCTTATCACTTGTGATCTTACGTTCATCAATATAAAATATAAGAATTAAGGTAATGAAAATAAGATTTGACTTAAGAAGTAAATTAATTCAATTGTATACTTAGAGACTTTTACATATTAAAAAAATGTGATTTTTTATTCAATAGTTTTTAATTTAATTTTGGACTTTATTAATATAAAAATTAGTTTTTTTTTATTTGTTTGAAATATTAAAACTCACTTATAAAAAAACTATCAACGATTATTTTTTAGAAAAGTACTCAAAACAACTTGTTATTTGAAGTATTATTTAGATTTTTTTTTCTTTAAATTCTTTTTTTATTTAAATCCATAGCAAACAGATGAAAACATATAAAGGTAATTATTTCGTGTTAAAAATAAATTTGTAACAAAAAAGAAAGAGTTGCTTAGCTCTCGCAAAAAATATTAATTATAATTCTATTTATTTTGACAATATCATATTATTATTTTCACCAAAAATCTTTTTTTCTCTCATATAATTGATTAAAAAGTATGTTTGAAAAATACATTAAGAATAATGACATTTTAAATCAAATAAATTCAATGCATTCCTTAATTCTAAAAAAAAAATCAAATATTTCAAATCTGTAAAATAAAATAAAATAAAAGAAGTCAAATCCTTCAAAGTAATATTGTTATTATTAAAATCCACCAATATTCTAATATTAAATCGTACACAACTTATATATATATATATATATATATATATATATATATATATATATATATATATATATATATATATATATATATATATATATATATATATATATATATATATATATATATATATATATATATATATATATATTAATTTTAAAAACCATGGGTTTCCTTTGTATAAATCAGGTATTGTAACGTTTGAGCTAAGTCGGATCACACTAGTGATAAATCTCTTTTTCAAGAGTTAAAATTTTAGTCAAATCAAAAGTAATTTGTGCTATCTCATTCAAATATTAATAATTGATAATTAATCAATTGAGGTAATAACTATTTTAAAAAAAAACAAAAAAACATGATGTTAACAATTTTATATATTTTATTAAATAAATTAATATAATACTTAAATCAATCAATTTAATTTAAATATTTAATTATCGAATAAAATGGTTTAGTTTTTTTTTTAAGGTGAATTGTTTAGGTCAAAGAGAGTAAGTAAATGTAACATATTAAGGTTATCGTTGATGGTATGAGGATAAGTGAATAAATACTGTGGATGGATGGTGTAAATATATAAATAAAAGTAAAGAAACAAACATTATCTTTGGTCATCATGATTTATTGGGATGTTTATTTTCATCCCACAATTTCCTCCACGAAACATTGACTAATTTTTAATTTTGAAAGACTAAAATCAAAATATCAATAAAATATTAATCTCAAATCCTTCACCACCACTATTAAAAGGTGTGAAGGATGGGCAAAGCAAGACACGCAAGTGAAGGTGAGTAAGAAAGAAGAGAGAATGTTTGGTCATGATGCAGAGAAAATCCAAGAGCTTCAGTTATTCACGACACCGCAACTACAAATCCAAACACCAAACACTAACACCACCATAAACAACAACGACCATGAACCACCCTCTACTATTGTCCGCCGCCCCCGAGGTCGTCCACCTGGTTCCAAGAATAAGCCCAAGACGCCTATCATAGTAACACGTGAAAACCCTAACGCACTTTGTTCTCACGTGCTTGAGATCACTGATGGAGCTGACGTGTCAAAGAGTCTCTTTGATTATGCTCATCGCCAACGAAGGGGGGTCTCCATCATAAATGGAAATGGATCGGTGATGTATGCCAAGCTTCGTCAACCTACAGGAAGAGTCATAACCCTTCAAGGAAAGTTTGAGATTCTTTCAATATCTGGCACAATTTTCCCGCCACTAACACCTCAGATTGTTAGAGGATTAAGAGTTTTCTTATCAGGAATGAAAGGACATATGATTGAGGGTAGTGTGATTCCCCCATTGGTGGCGTCAGGTCCAGTGACTTTGACAGTTGCTTCCTTTTCAAATATTATTCCTGAAAAGATTTCTTCGATGGCTAATGATTAGGAAGAACATCAACCTCATACCTGTATTTAAATTATAATTTTATGGTTGGAATAAAAAATTGTTTTATGCTTACTCATTTTCATTTATTTATTTAGGGTTATCTCTATATAATATAATAAATATGAACAATTGCTTCTTTATCATAATAATTTAAGTTTAATTGTAATAGTTTTTCTACAACACAAATAATATAGATCTTTAATTTAGTTAAAACAAATAATATAGTGTGGAATAAGTCGGTAAATTAATTGGTCTGGCCCATCTTAAGGTAAGGCAATTGTTGCGTCGTGCAAGTTATGTGTGGTAGGCCTAAATTGAAGATTTACAATAGTTAAAGAGAAACAAAAGATTAAGGTGGTGTGGAAACAATGTAAGATTCCTTAGGAATTCAATGAGCAAAAACACAAGATGATATATCTTAAAAGTAAGGTCAATGCCGAAATTCAGTAGAATACTAAGGCATCAACAATGAAAACGAGCAATGATGATCGAGACCTTATGTCTTAGGTGGTGTACCTTAATTATAACCATTTTACTAAACTAATGGTTTGGAAAATTTTCTTCTTATTATACATTTTAAACACCCCAACTAGATAAATACTCGTGCAATTGCACAGAAGAACACAAACTTGTTATATACTCCCTCCGTCCCAAAATATAAGAGAAAAACTCAAAAACATACTTATTAAGAAAAGTAAAAAACATAATAGTTTGACTAAGATTTTGTTGAAAAATTTTGTTTTGAAAGATGTAAAAACAATTTTAATTGGTTGTTGTTTATAGAAAAGATGAGGGAGAAAGCAAATTAAATGCAACTTGCATTTAATTTTACCTTGAAAATGTTGAAAGTTGGTTTTTTCTTATATTTTGAGACAAAAAAATGCACTTTTTTCTCTTATATTTTGGGACGGAGGGAGTATTTAGTGCTATGTTAAATGTTAGCAAAATATTGAATATATATATATATATATATATATATATATATATATATATATATATATATATATATATATATATATTAAATTTCTTGATTTATAAATATTAACAATTTATTTACATTAATACCTAAATATAAATAAATATTGTCGTTAGAAATTGAATCATAAACCAACAGGTTAAACCCAATTAACTCAAATAACACATACCAATTGAGCTACCATTCCTTTTATATTAATCAATGTTTAATATTTATCATGTATTTTTTATTATATATCATTAACAAATGTGTATGACGTATTCTTTTTATGTATTTATCATTGATTAATATTGTCCATGATTTTATAATAATTAATAAAAAATATTTGTCTTGTATTTTTATATGTATTAATCATAAATATTTATCTCGTATTTTTATATACTTATCAATTCTAAATATGTGTCACGTGTTTTTTATATATCAGTGACAAATATTTCTTTCTATTTTATTTAATAATTGTTAGTTATAAATAGGGGTGGTAAAGTGGCGCGGCCTGCCCCATTTGAGCTCGTCCAAAAGAGGGGCGGGGCGGGCCAACTTAGGTGTCCGAGTTTAAAAGTCAAGTCCGCCTCGTTTACTAACGAGTTGGCGGGCCGGCCCGCTAATTTTTTTTATTTTTTATTTTACAATTTAATGTACTATATAATTTACAAAAAATTTATTTATCGTCAAAGAGGTCGACAAAACATTTTTTTAACAACGCATAATAGAACTTCAACATGTCTTAAGTTCAAACAGTTCAAAAAATAAAATAAATCAAGACCAATTACAACAAAAAAAATAACAAAATAAACTCAAGTACAATAAAAAACTTACCAAAATAAATAAATAAACAATATATATAAGCCTAATGCTATTTAAAAAACTACCTACTAAAAGAACCCAATTAAGAATTTACAAAAGACAAACAATAATAACAATTACACTGTAAAAAACAGCACAGTGCATAAAATAGTAGTGCATAAAATATCAACATCTGACTTTCTCACTGTTTACATCATATAGACTCTTATATTGACTGATTCCTTAATAGTTAAATCCTAAACTTGTCACACTTATACACTAATCAAATCATTCATTTTCTTAAAATCAACATCTATTTCTAAAGAAAACATGTGAGCTAATGTTTGACAACTTAATAATTCAACATGTCATACAATTGTTATTTTATTTCAAGTTTTTCCAATCAACACATGTATTAGAAAATTATAGAAAGAACGTTACAATTATAATTCAATTTGTTTGTATAATAATTTATAATACAATTTAATCAACATAATCATAAGAGAAGAGTGTTGTTTTTATAGTTAAAATTACAAAACGCCCGCGGGCAAAACCCATTCCGCCCTGCCTTGGCCCGCATTTTCAAACGAGTTAGGCGGGACGTGCCAATTTAAAGTACTGAGACGAAAACCTCAGTGCAGCCCGCCAAAAATGGCGGGTCAAACAGGCCGACTTGTTTTGTCACCCCTAGTTACAAATATTTTTTCTGTGTTTTTTTTATATTAATTAATGATAAATAAGTATAGATTTTATTTTTGATGAATTAAATATAGTCGAGTGATGCTTGCTTTTATAAAATGGCATTGCAATCTTCAAATTGTTTAATGAGTATTTTGAATAAGATAATAAAGTGTTCTTGGTGTGTTCTTGGCGCCATTTTTTGAAAATTCAAATATTTGAATTTTGTGATTTTATTTAATTGATTCAAAAATTAATTTCTCTCTGAGTTTTAATGATTTTGAGTTGATTCTTTTTTTAATAATTCACAAAAATGTTAAAATATTTTATTTTCCCAAAAAATCCCAAAAATATTATTTATTTTATATAATTGATATTTTTGCAAAGAATTAATGTTTTAATTGTTTTTGACATTTAAAATATTTTTTTTCCTCTTGATTTTGTAACTTTTAATGTCTTCTAATTATTTTGTAGGTCAATACTTAATTTTTGAAGCATTAATCCAAGATCACAATTTGTTTTCCATATGTTAAACAATTTTGATCATTTTAATTGAATTTTTATTCAATTAAAACAAATTTTGAAAACAAATTAGGGTTTTTGGATTAATTCAACCCTCATAAATCATTTTCAAAACACTTTGGGCCTCAAATAGAGTGTAAGACCCAATCCTTTTTTGACCAAATCATTTTTGGGCCTCAGTGTATTGTATAAGTCCCGATACCGTAAAAAACAAACGGCGCGATCGTCGCCTTTTGAAAAATAACCTTTTGGGCCTCTCCTTGAGCTATAAGACCCATTCAAAACTTTTGGGCCTCTAATAGAATGTAAGACCCAATCCCCTTTTAACCAAAACCATTTGGGTCTCACTTATTGTATAAGTCCCTCTGCGTTAAAAGAAAACCTCGGCGCGATCGCCATTTTTAAACGAAAAGTCATCTGGGCCTACCCTCGTGTTATAAGCCCCCCTCTTTTTCTTTAAAACTTTTTGGGCCTCTTGAGAGAGTGTAAGACCCATCCCTTTGTACAGAAAACCTTTTTGGGCCTCAGTCACTTGTATAAGTCCTTCTGTACAAATTCAAACAGTGCGCTCACTGATAAAACCATGGGCCTCTCCTTGAGCTGTAAGCCCCAAATCTTTCTTTTTCAAAGCACTTTCTCCTTTGATTTTGAAATATACTGTTGTTTTCATTCTTCCTTTGTTGAACAACTAACCAAACAGCATGGAAGCTCTACAACCGAGTAAGTGTTTATACGCTTTCATTTACTGCTTTCATATACATATAACTGTATTATGGGTCTGTTTCGCTATAAGTCTTTTTTCATAAACTCATATCAACTGTGTAATAATAGTATAGATATTTAGAGTTTCCCCGGCAACTACGTCTAGTACTAGGTAAAAGACGTTTCGTTTAAATAGACAACTAGATCCCCAATAGGATCACCAGATACAGTCTTCTCTTCGGCTGTCCTCATTAGGAATTGTCAAGAAACTCTACTCCCAGAGATGAATGTATTCTCCGTGAATGGCATCTTTGAGTTTCTTCCAAATTCTCGGACTTTCCTGACTTGATCTATTCCCTGTGAATGGCTTGCCTTGAATTTTTCGGGGTTTGGGGACCCACGGGCTTCTTAAAAGCATCGGCCTCCTCTTGGGCATCGTACAAGGACCCAAAGGCTTCCTAAAAGCAACCCCGCCTCCTCTTGGGCTTAGTACAAGGACCTCTCGGCTTCTTAGAAGTATTCACAGCCTCCTCTTAGGCTTCGTATAATGATCTCTTCCTCCGGGAATGATAGCCTCCTCTTGGACTTCGTACAAGGACCTCTCGGCTTCTTAAAAGTTTCCAGCCTCCTCTTGGGCTTCGTACAAATTGTCCCGACGACCTCCTAGAGGTATAGGAACAGAACTTAGTCATCTTCATAGAACAGTCCTTTCAAAGAGTCTACTACTGTTTCTCAAAGCATAGTACAAAAGATGAAACTCTAGACACGGACACTCTAATATCCTTGAGTCTCAAAGACATTCTCAAGTGACCCCTTCGTTAAATAGGAAGAAAACCCGTAGACTCTGACAGTCTCAATACCCTTCGGATTCCCCACTTCCTTTAAGAACAGGAAATATCCCTGATCTTCGAATCAAAATCCCTGAGGGCCAGTATTGCTCATATAAGAACTGATTTTCTCTTTCAAAATCAGTATACTAGACCTGTCACTCAACTAAAATAGCGTCGTAGCCTCCATCTCAGGCTTCGTACGAGATACAAAAGACTCCCTCGTTGAGTCAAACAACGTTTAGCCTCTCTCTCGGGCTTTATACGAGATACCAAAAGATTTCCTCGTTGAATCAAAACCTTTTAGCCTCTCTCTTGGGCTTTGTACGAGACACATATTAGCCTCCTCTTAGGCTTTGTATAAGAAAACCACTGGTTGATCCAATCAACCTTTTAGCATTAAAGTTGTGCCTCGTTCACAGTACACAAACATCAACAACTCCTTTCCCGTCATCTAATCGCTGTAAGCGGCAAGCCTCTGGATCATTTACATCCACGCCACTGTCCCTCTTTTAGCATGAGAAATTCCTAAGGAAAGATGGCATTGCTCTACACTGAGTTAAAGTCTTCTCCTTCAGGTTGGAAATTCCCTATAAAGGAAATTATGGCATTGCCGGATTCACATGTCCCGGTTAAAGTAATTCTCCTTTATAAACAGTTGCGACATACAACCCCCTCTTTAGAGATGACAAATTCTCTCTAAAGTCAACACCCTTCAGCTTCACATCTTGGGCTTTGAACAAGATACAAATAGACCATTCAGCTTCACATCATGGGCTTTGAACAAGATACAAACTACCTTTCGCTTCACGTCTTGGGCTTTGAACAAGACACCAAAACAACCATTTCCTCCCATAGAATAGGAGGAACTACGATCACTCTGATTTTCCTGTTTCGGTAAACGGGAATACGTAGGCATAAGATTGAAAGAAAAGATCTTAGCGAGCACACTAATCAAAAACCCTAAATCCCATACTCTCACATACCTATCAAAAAGCATCAGTCCTAACATCTGAATCCTTGTTCCCCGCCAGAAACCTGTCATTCTGTCAAAATAACACAAGAAAGGCCCCACCACATTGATCGCATCCGTAACCTAACAGACCGCTGTTTAAACTCAGTATGCAAGCAGGGTTAATTGGAGACATCTATTTCCCTTCCTTCATCAGCTTTAATAGGATAAAAAATGAATCAACCTGTAGTAAACTAACCCAGAGAGCGACAACGCTTAAGAACCGCGTCCAAAATCGCTCGCTACAGAAAAGTGGCGCCCACCGTGGGGCCCTTCTAATCATTTTTTTTCTCTTCACTTGTGTGAATACCACAGATTGGGGCTTCCGTCGGGGAACCCATTTTCTGTCAGGAACATAGGATTCATAGCTTTAAAGGTCTAGGATGTTTAGGACAAATATATATACTGCTTTTCCTAATTGATATATGTGTTTATTTTTCTGCTAATGGGAATGCGTGTGATGCCGCATGTGGAAAGATTGAGTATACACTTAAGATAAGTGATGGCGACGAGGTCGACCATCAACCTCAGTGGAGGCTGACCAATGCAACCCATTCCCTCTCATAGGTAATGGGCCGATTGTGATGTCTGAGAAGCTGAGGAGCCAACCCTTTTGTACTGCGGAAACTATCGGAAATAGTTGTCACGCGATACTACCCTCATTTGAGGCTGGTGATCTATTCTCGGTGAATGGCACTTACTCTAAGATTGCTCTACAACTCGCTGGCGATCCGCTTGTTGTTTTGCTTTCCTGGGAGGAGCTGATGATAATGAGTACAGGTACAAAAATCACCTTAGTATAAACCTTTGGGGATGGGTAGAGCCTTGACTTCATGACAATGACCCTTTGACCCCATGTTTTTTCTATGTGTTTTGTGTACTGCACTCATGCATTCATTTAAAACATTAAAACATTCAAAAAAATTCTCTTCTAGTCTCTCTGTTTTTCAAATTAAACTAAGACTGTGATTGCAAATATCAGAGAAAAGGATTGTGCTAATGGATTTCGGTAGAAGGAGAACTCATAAGTACACCTTTAAGGTTCCAAAACTAGAGGATTTGAGAGGTTTGGCGAGAATGATCACAAACCAAGAGGCCTTCAAAGCCAAGTACGGAGGTCTGCTACCTCTGTTAAGGGTCCATGTGATTGAGGGAATCATGGACGCGCTCGTTCAATTCTACGATCCAGTTTATCACTGCTTTACATTCCCGGATTACCAGCTCGCACCAACGCTGGAGGAGTATTCTCATCTGATCGATTTACATATCACTGATCGAGCTCTATTTTCTGGACTAGAAGAAATTCCAAAGAATCAGACCATTGCAAGAGTAATTCATTTGGACGAGTCAGAAGTCAAGATTCACATGACCACTAAGGGTGGCATACAAGGTTTGCCAGCCCAGTTCTTAACAAAGAAAGCTCTGTACTTCGCTAGTATAGGGAACGGGACTGCTTTTGAAAGCATCTTTGTTTTACTCACCTACGGATTATTTTTGTTACCCAACATTAATAACTTCGTCGATATCAATGCCATTAAGGTTTTTCTCATTGGAAACCCTGTGCCGACTTTGCTCGCAGATGCATATCATTCTGTACACTTAGGGAATTTGTACAACGGAGGGGAGATCACATGTTGTGTACCTTTGCTTTACAAATGGTTTATCTCCTATTTGCCTAAGTCTACCGCTTTCTGGGATCATAAGAGTGCCTTGCGCTGGTCGCAGAAAATCATGTCCCTCATCAACTCTGATATAGATTGGTGCAATAGGATTTATGATGGAATCAGGATCATTGACCGTTGTGGAAATTTCCCCAACGTACCCCTTATTGGAACTAAGGGAGGAATCAATTATCATCCAGTTCTTGTTCGTCGTCAATTTGGATACCCGATGAGACACGTCCCACGGGGTGTTCATCTGGAAGGTCTTTTCTTCAAGGAAGGAGAAAGCGACAGAGCACTAAAGACGGAAATAGTGCACGCTTGGAAACATGTTCATAAGAAAGGACGGGAGTCTCTAGGAAAACTGGACTGTGTCTCGGTGGAGCCTTATCTCCACTGGGTACAAACTAGAGCTCTCAAGCTAAAGATGCCTTATCCTCGTTAGGGAATTCTTCCGCCGAGGGAATCTGTCATGTACTTCATGACGGAAACTGAAAAGCTTCAGGTTACTCTCAACAAAGTTCAACGAAAGAGGAGGTCTTGGAAGAACAAGTACTGCACCCTCGACATAGAGTGTATCAAAATACAGCAACTGCTGAAAGAAAAGGACACTCTGGTTGAAATTTTGGAGCAACATGCTGTGGATAATCAGGATGACCAAAGGAATTTGCTCGCTCCTTTCACTTGGCAAAGGAATGACAACCCGACAATGGCTCAAGAGCCCCGGTCAAAGAAAAGGAAGTACCAGAGTTAGCACCCGATTTCTCTTCAGAGAGGACTCGGGACCCATTAGATTAGGTTTCTGTTTCCGCACCTTGTAATCTACTGTATTTCCATTTCCGCAATCCTTTGAATTTCAATAAAAAGGGGTTTCCCCACTGTTTGATATTTGCAATCCAATTGTCGAAGTTTATTTTGATTAAACCAAAAAACAATTAATATAATCATTGCATTCATCATTCTCACATCGTGTATTCTTCTTACCTATGAATCTCACGTTTGTGTCTCGGTTCTAGAGTCAAACTGTTTCATTCGTACAATACTCGGGCCAATCGTCAGAAAAAGATGGATGATCTTGAGGAAGAAAACAGAGAGTTGAAAGAAGAGATCGACGCTCTGAGAGAGGATATGAGAAAGCTTCGTAACGACATGCAAGCCATGGCAGAAGCTCAGCTACAAAGGACTGTGATCTCAGAGATCACCTCAACGCCCATAGTGGAGAAGTATGATCCTAGGTATCAAATGCCGAAAGATCATCCCTGGGGCATGCCTGCAAACTATATCCCGGAAGGATATGTTTCGCAGATCACTGAAGATCAGGGAATCATAATAGAAGCCGCTGGGCCTGAAGGTTACAAACTTCGGGAAAGCGAAGATGCCAGGGGCATATTGAAGACTCCTGAAGGTTACAAACTTCGGGAAACGCCAAGATTTACTGCCGTAGTCACGGTACCACCCCCTGTGGTGCACACTGTCCCGGAAGGACAGATTCCACAAATACCTTCTGGTAAAAAAGAAACTATGTTTGACCGAATGGATGAATTCCAGGAACAGTTCTTGGAAATGCAGAAGGAACTACAAGCCATTCGCGGTCAGGATCTATTTGGAAAGGACGTCGCAGACCTTTGTCTGGTCCCCAATGTGAAGGTCCCGCACAAGTTCCAAGTGCCCGACTTTGAAAAATACAAGGGTAACTCTTGCCCTCAGAGCCATCTGGTGATGTACGCTCGGCGAATGTCAGCTCAGACTGAGAATCAGGACCTGCTGATTCACTACTTTCAGGATAGTTTAACCAGTGCTGCATTAAAATGGTACATGGGTTTAAACTGTACTACGATCAGTACATTCAGAGATCTTGGTATTGCCTTCATCCAATAATACAAATACAATTTGGAAATGGCACCGGACAGATATCAACTCAGATCAATGTCACAAAAGGACAAGGAAACCTTTAAGGAATACGTTCAGAGATGGTGTGAAGTTGCCGCTCAAATTTGTCTACCTCTTGAGGAAAAAGAGATGACAAAGATCTTCTTAAAGACCTTAAGCTCATTTTACTATGACAGAATGGTTGCCAGTGCGCCCAGTGACTTCACCGAGATGGTAGGCATGGGAGTTCGTCTTGAGGAAGCCGTCCGAGAAGGACGTTTGGGAAAAGACGCTGGATCATCGAGTAGTACAAAACGATACGGTAGTGCTCTCCCTAAGAAAAAAGAGCAAGATATTGGGAATATCTCTCTCGGAAAGCAAAGGCGACGGTACCAACCGGTAGCAGTTGTAACTCATGCTATCAGCCCTGCACCTATTCCTACGTATCAACCTCAGGTTGCGCAGAGCCAACCTAATCAGCAAAGGAAATAATAGCTTTTTCAGCAGGCTCGTCCTCCATATAACAACAACCGTATAACATGACCATCAGGGTTTGATCCTATACCCATGTTGTACGCATAACTATTTCCGTTACTACTGGCTAAGGGGCACATCCAGACTAAGTCTCCTCTTACAGTACTGGAAAATCCGCCTTTTTGGTTTAAGGTGGATCAAACATGCCCTTATCATCAAGGAGGATCAGGGCATAACATAGAGAACTGTCTCAATTTCAAATCTGACGTGCAAAATCTTGTTAGGAGCGGGCTCTTATCTTTCAAAGATACGAATCCCAATGTTCTCACGAACCCACTGCCTCAACATGAGAAAGCTGCAGTCAACCTGATTGAGAAAGAATCTAACAACGTTTATCAAATTCATGATGTACTCTTGTTGAAAACCAATTTGGTCAAGATGCATTGTAGACAGAGTGGATATGGCCATGTGCCACCTCATAATTATCATCAATGTGATGTCTGCTCTAAAAACAACCAAGGATGTTCTGTAGTGCAAGCAGCTCTACAGGAACAGATGGATCTCGGATGGATCCAAGAGCACCGAGTTCGTGGAGTTAACATGGTTTACACGAATTCCAACGTCATTCAGAACCACGACATCTGTGCAATGAATGTCAACTTGGTGGCGATACACTCAAGGCAAAGCCAGTATCATAATCTGCCACGGCACGATTACAGTTCATGTTTGACTTGCTCGGTAAACAAACATGGATGCTCTTTCATACAAGAGGCCCTCCAGCGTCAGATGGATCTTGGAAGGATCCAAGACTACCATGATAGGAACCCTTATCAGATCAACATGGTTCAGATCTTCGATATTCTCGTGATGAATACCAGCCTGGTATAGTTACATGCTGAGCAGGTCTGACTCAGATTCTTAATATCACACGACTATCAAAGCTGTAAAGCGGGTTGCAAAAATGATCGAGGTTGTACCCTTGTCCAGGAGGCACTTCAGCACTTGTTAAATCACTGGTGGATGCCAATCTATATGGATGAAGATACTCAGCAGATTAGTATCAATAACAGGAATCCCACTCGGCGTCAAAGTCAGGATGTCTGATCTATGGAAGCTAACCTAGTGAGGTTACATTGTATTCAAAGTGGGCGTGGCCAAGTGCCACCACACAACTATGACCGTTGTAGTGTCTGTTCGGAAAGTAACCAAGGGTGTTACCTTGTGAGAGCAGCTCTTTAGGGTCAGGTGTATCGTGGAGAGATTCGCCCATATCCGGGTTCTGGACCCATCAACTGGTCGCCGAACTACCTTGCCAATCAAATTGAGGACGTTGTCGTCATCTCTGATCATTAGAGGACCAGGAATATTTTTTGCCATCATCCCTCTACTTGACGAATCTAGAGCTCCCAACCGAGAACAGATCGAGATTACTTATGATGGTCAGAAAAACCAGAAGGTTCCCGTAGTCATCTATCTGCCGGGACCACTGCTGTATAAATCAACTAAGGCTATCCCTTACAAATACAGTGCAACAATAGTCGATAATGGAAAGGAAATTCCATTACCCTCCGTCGTGAATATTGCAGACATCAGTCGTGTAACACGGAGCGGTCGAATCTTCAACCGAGGAGTTGGAGAACCTAACAAGGAAAAGGAACTTCAGACAGAAGCTCCCGATCCATCAGTCGGTCAATCCAATGATCCCGACCTTTCGAAAAATAATGATGAGATGCTGAAGCTCATCCAAAGGAGTGAATATAACATTATTAATCAACTGTTGTAAACTCTTTCAAAGATCTCGGTATTATCACTGTTACTCAGTTCAGAAGCCCACAGGGAGGCTCTACAGAAAGTCTTGGAGCAAGCCTTTATGGAACAGGATGTAACCATCAGACAGTTTGATAGCATTGTCTCTAACATCACTTCCTGCAATAATTTGGGATTTAGTGGTGAGGAATTACCCGAAGAGGGTCGCCGTCATAACATGGTGCTCAATATCACAGTTAACAGCCAGGACGATGCTTTAGCCAGCGTACTAGTAGACACAGGGTCAGCCCTGAATGTTATGCCGAAGTCCACTTTGATGCAATTATCATTCAAAGGCCCTCCGATGAGAATCAGCGAGGTCGTCGTCAAAGCGTTCGAAGGATCCAGAAAAATAGTTATCGGCGAAGTTGATCTTCCCATAACTATCGGTCCTCACACTTTCCAAGTCACTTTCCAGGTCATGGACATCTGGGCAACATACAGTTGTTTATTAGGAAGACCTTGGATACATCAGGCTGGAGTGGTCACTTCGACCCTCCACCAAAAGCTAAAGTTCGTTCAGAATGATCAACTTGTCACAGTCTGTGGGGAACAGGCCTTGCTCGTGAGTAACTTATCGTCATCTACTGGTATAGAACCTAAGGAGGTTATTGGAACTCAATTCCAAGCACTGTCGGTGAGCAAGGACAATCAATCCCAAGGAGGAACCTCGATTTCCTCATACAAAGATGCTATCAAAGCGGTCGAGAGTACCGATACAACCGGATGGGGACAGCTTGTCATTCCTATTGACAATAAAACAAAGAAGGGTCTTGGTTTTTCTGCAACCTGTACCCAGACAGCTGCCAGCGATGGAAGTCTTCATCCCATTCAGAACTTCTTCCACAGTGGAGGTTTTCTTCACCCAGTGTCTCAAGTAGTACATGCTATCAATGAGGAAGATCCCTCTGACACAAATGAAGAATGGAAGTCCTATCTTAATGAGGACGGTTATATGTCTCAGGAAGAGGTGCCTACACCATTTTGCTTTCCTACAGAGAGTCCGAGATTTATACCAAGGTCAGACGTCGAAATGATCCGGAAGGATGCCGTGCTCCGCCAAATTCATTAGAGGAAGACACTCCGATGAAAGACAATTTTAACTACACCTACTATGGCCCGATGGATGGTCTGCCAATGTGGCGACCTTATCCAGGAGACTTGGGGCAAGAGAGTCAGCCGAAAAATGAAAATCAACTGACCGTCATTGAACAGAATACCTGTGTCCCCACCATGTCATGGGATCAACACTCAGGTCATTCAGAAACTACTCAACATGACGATGAATTTGCAACGTTTGCAGGACTAGAATTCATTAATTATGTTTTTCCCGAGGTTAACGTCATTGAGAGAGATGACTCCTCCAGTTCGAAAGAAGTGTGGGACACCCTGGGACAACCAAGTGGAAAGTACGACTATATGGTCAAGTACACCGCTCCCGAAAGCTCTCGTATCAGGCTCGAAGATATCCAGCCAACTGGATGGGGAGATACAGCTGATAGCACAAATTCTATGCAAAATGCAACAGAGGAATCCTCCTACGACAACTCTGCCTAGGAGACAGATTCCAATGATCCCGCTCCACCAGAAATCAGCGTCATTTCTGAAGACAAATCGAGGAAGGTGCCAGACTTTGTGATTCACCGAGGAGTTCGCCGCCAATGGGTCGCGGTCGATGTTCCGAAGGTCATTCATCAGTCAAAGTAATTGCCATCTTTAACCTTTCACCCTGCCCAGGTGAAACGGATGTTTTGATAGGGCTGGCTTTCTGTAAATTTTCCCTTTTCGCTTCGCCCAAAGCGACAAAATTTTGTTTTATAGGGCCGTAGTTTCAAGAATCGACTTGTTCATTAATAAAATAATGTCATTCTGTAATTTCCGCATTAATTGTTGTTTTCTCTTTTCGTTTTTCAGAAAATGGTAATCCTAAAAAACAATTCAATAACAAAAATAAGCAGTAAAAAAAATACACTGCACACACTTTTGCATTCTCTCTATCTCTTCTAAACACGAATCATCACGTCATGCAGATTGCTTGTTTTAGACCCAGTTGAAACATACGATCTGATGCCTTCTCCCAACTTTGAGTTCCCGATATTTGGGGCTGAAGAAGAAGTTGACAACGAAATTCCAGAAGAGATCTCTCGACTACTCAGACAGGAGGAAAGGTCCATTGAACCTCACAAAGAGCCGTTGGAAACGATCAACTTGGGTTCGGAAAAAGAGAGAAAAGAAATCAGGATTGGGGCACTGCTCAGTCCAACTGCCAGAGAAGGTTTGATAAAGCTTCTCAGAGAATTTCCCAATGTATTCGCTTGGTCCTATCAGGATATGCCAGGGTTGGATACCAGCATCATGGAACATCACTTACCGTTAAGATCAGAATATCCACCAGTAAAGCAAAGGTTGAGACGGACTCACCCGGACATGGCCATCAAAATCAAAGAGGAGGTACAGAAACAGATTGATGCGAGTTTCCTCGCTACATCTGAATATCCTCAATGGTTAGCCAACATCGTACCCGTTCCCAAAAAGGACGGAAAGGTCAGAATGTGTGTTGATTACAGGGATCTGAACAAGGCAAGTCCAAAGGACGACTTTCCTTTACCACACATTGACATGCTGGTAGACAGCACAACAAAGTTCAAAATTTTCTCCTTCATGGATGGATTCTCGGGCTATAACCAGATCAAAATGGCGCCGAAAGACATGGAGAAAACTTCGTTCATTACCCCATGAGGTACCTTTTGTTACAAGGTAATGCCGTTCGGTTTGAAGAACATCGGGGCTACCTATCAAAGGGCCATGACTACTCTGTTTCATGACATGATACACAAAGAAATCGAGGTATATGTCGATGACATGATTGCAAAATATAAGACAAAAGAGGAGCATGTGACCCACCTGTCGAAACTATTCCAGCGTTTGAGGAAGTACAAACTCCGCTTGAATCCCAAAAAGTGCACCTTCGGTGTCCGTTCGGGGAAACTCTTAGGGTTCATCGTCAGCCAGAAAGGGATTGAGGTCGATCCTGACAAGGTCAAGGCCATTCGAGAAATGCCTTCTTCGAAAACTGAAAAACAAGTCAGAGGATTCTTGGGACGTTTGAACTACATCTCCAGATTCATATTCCTTATGACCGCCACATGTGCGCCGATTTTCAAATTACTAAAAAAGAACCAGGATTGCGTTTGGTCAGAAGATTGTCAAACCGCCTTCGATAGTATTAAGGAATACCTGTTGAATCCACTGATTCTATCACCTCCAGTGGAAGGAAGACCACTGATCATTTACCTCACAGTCCTAGAGGACTCAATGGGATGTGTACTTGGCAAACAGGACGAAACCAAACGAAAAGAGGCTGCCATCTACTATCTGAGCAAGAAATTCACCGACTGCGAGACTCGGTACACGATGCTTGAGAAAAGTTGTTGCGCTTTGGCTTGGACAGCCAAACGTCTACATCAATACATAATTCGTCATACTACTTGGTTAATCTCTAAAATGGATCCAATTAAGTACGTCTTTGAAAAGCCTGCTCTCACGGGAAGGATTGCCCGTTGGCAGATGTTGTTATTAGAATATGACATAGAGTACCACGCTCAGAAAGCCGTTAAAGGAAGTATTTTAGCCGATCATTTGGCTTATCAACCGATTGACGATCAAGAATCAACCAGGTTTGACTTCCCAGACGAAGATGTCATGTATCTAAAAATGAAAGATTGCGATGAACCGCTACCCAGTGAAGGGCCAGAACCAGGTTCCCAATGGGGACTTATCTTTGATGGAGCAGTTAATCATTATGGAAACGGAATTGGGGCAGTCATTGTTACCCCTCAGGGTACCCACATTCCTTTCACTGCCAGACTTACGTTCAAATGTATGAACAACGAGGCCGAATACGAAGTTTGTATTATGGGTCTCGAAGAAGCGATTGATTTAAGGATCAAAAACTTGGACGTATACGGCGATTCAGCCCTGGTTATCAATCAGATAAAAGGAGATTGGAACACATACCAATCAGGACTGATTCCTTACAAAGACTATGCAAGAAGGTTGTTACCTTTCTTCAACAGAGTTGAGTTTCATCACGTCCCTCGTAGAGAGAATCACATGGTTGATGCCTTAGCCACTCTCTCTTCCATGATTAGTGTAGGTCAATGGAATGATATACCTAAGATCGACATAATGCGCCTAGAACGGCCTGCCTACGTCTTCACGATAGAAGCAGTCATAGATGACAAACCTTGGTATCACGATATCAAATGCTTCCTTCAGAAACAAGAGTACCCACCTGGGGCACTCAGAAAAGACAGGAAAACCCTCAGAAGATTGGCTGGAAGCTTCTTCCTGAGCGGTGACACTCTTTATAAGAGGAATTTTGACTTGGTCTTGCTCCAATGCGTAGACAGACCAGAAGCAGACATGCTTATGAAAGAAATTCATGAAGGATCCTTTGGCACTCATGCCAACGGACACACAATGGCGAGAAAAATTATGAGAGTAGGGTATTACTGGTTGACCATGGAATCTGACTGCTACAAGTACATGAGGAGGTGTCACAAGTGTCAGATATACTCCGACAAAATTCATGTACCGCCATCACATCTCAAAGTTCTTTCTTCCCCGTGGCCTTTTTCCATATGGGGAATCGACATGATTGGCTTGATCGAACCTAAGGCTTCAATCGGACATCGGTTCATCCTAGTAGCCATTGATTACTTCACCAAGTGGGTCAAAGCAGCGTCGTACGCTAATGTAACCCGACAAGTGGTGGTCCGATTTATCAAAAACAATATCATCTGCCGTTATGGTGTTCCGAGCCAGATCATTATAGATAATGGATCTAACTTGAACAACAAGATGATGAAAGAGTTGTGCGTTGAGTTCAAGATTGAACACCATAACTCATCTCCCTACCGACCCAAGATGAACAGAGCGGTAGAAGCGGCTAACAAGAACATCAAGAGGATTGTTCAGAAGATGGTTGTAACCTACAAAGATTGGCACGAAATGCTACCCTTTGCTCTTCATGGTTATCGAACATCTGTCCGCACTTCAACAGGGGCAACCCCTTTCTCTCTAGTATATGGCGTGGAGGCAGTTCTCCCCATAGAAGTAGAGATCCCATCAATCCGGGTATTGATGGAAGTTAAGCTTTCAGAAGCTGAATGGTGTCAAAGTCGACACAACGAATTAAATCTGATTGAGGAAAAGCGGATAACGGCACTATGCCATGGTCAGTTGTATCAGCAGAGAATGAAGAAGGCGTTTGACAAAAAGGTCTGACCTCGTGTCTTCAGAAAAGGAGACTTCGTGCTCAAGAAGATACAACTATTTCTCACTGATTCTCGGGGAAAATAGACCCCAAATTATGATGGTCCCTATGTGGTCACGAAAGCTTTCTCAGGCGGCGCCTTGAGACTTGCAACCATGGATAGAGAGGAATTTTCCTACCCCACGAATGTTGATGTAGTCAAGAAATACTTCGCCTAAACTAAAAAAAAAACGTCTCGGTGGATTGAAAACCCGAAAGGACGGTCCAGGCAAAAGTTAGAGACATGAAAAAAAAATCATCCCGATGGATTGGAAATCTCATAGTACAATCCAGGCAAAAATTAGGGATAATGGCAAGTAACTATGTTCAACAGAGGCAAGTCCCTCAGCAGCAGTTACACCATCCGTCGGAGGAAAACTCCAGTCAAGGTCATCTTCGACAGAAGCTCAGGATGTCCCGAATTCAAAGTTCGTAGAAGGATAGTGGTCGTTATGTTTCAACGTAGCCATTTTCCCTGTAAATTACCATTTTCAAACTTTGTATATACTCTTTGGAATCCCGCGTTTGGCTGATCTCCATCTTATCAATAAAATTTGAGCCCTTGTGCTTTTGTTTGTAATTCTTATTTGTTTTAGCTTTACAGAATGGCGTTTTAACATGATTAGCGATTCTTGAAATAAATAAAAAATGAATTTACTTGTTAAAACTTTTTCTGCTTTTAAATTAAAGATGGCAATTTCTTTTGACTATTGAACATCGGAAGAATGTCGATTGCGTCTCCAAAGGCGTTTGAACATCAAAATGCAGAATCAAAGTACTCCTTCTACGCCAGTACGCCTGAATGAAGGATCAACAATGTCGGATGCGACTATTCCATCTGACCTCTTCGGCCGAGTTCTTTTCTCCTCAGCCCGACCAACATAGCTCCCAACAGGGAGTATCTCTCCTAAGCAAGGTGGAATTACTATTCTGAACCAACGGTACTTCTTCGCCCCGCGATGGCCGAGTATCCAGTCGTGTTCACCTGTCAGTTTGTATGTCGCGTCAGTTTTGTCAGCATAAACATACATACATCATGCATTTGATTTGCATTCATATTCATATTGCATCACTATCACTCTAGTCGGTCTTGTCCCCTAGTGATAACAATCCTCTCAATCGAGTTGTTAGTTCTTGCCTCGTCAGGAAATGTTGCGTCTGAACAATCTCGCTTCCAGTGTATCTCTGGATTAGAGTAGGTCCTCGACCACTTTGATAACATGAACCTCTAAAAGACCAGAGAACCTTTAACAAATGTCACTCTTCGCCATTGAAGATGATATCCTTGCTTTCCCGGATTAAGGAAAATCCCTAGAGAAAGCCCCTTGATCGGAACTTCGGCAATACGACCGTTTTTCTCCGAAAGAACCGCTGATGAAAAGGTCATCGGCACCTCAAAAGTGGAACCCATCATATGGCATTTCTCCGGGAAGATCCCGAGAAAAGTATGATGTAATATCCCCAAGCGGAAGCAGTCTCTCAAGAGACTCATTTTCCCCAGATAGAGTCGACAAATGGCGTCTCCAATAGAGAAGTTTGTACACCTCTACAGCTCAGACAAATGGGTACCCAAGCAAGTCTGACATCAAAAGTTTTTCCCATCAAATGGCATCTCCCCCCCCCCCCCAGGAAAATCCGGCGAGAAGTTTGAGGAAAACCGCTACAAATAGCGTCCCTTGTCAATAAAGTTTATTGACAAAAGAAACTAAGACCAGTTCCTTGGTAGGAAACCAGGATCGAGGGAAGGTTTATTTCAAAAGAAACTGAGACCAGTTCCTTGGTAGGAAACCAGGATCGAGGGGAAGTTGACAAAAGAAACTAAGACCAGTTCCTTGGTAGGAAACTGGGATCGAGGGGAGGTTTATTTCAAAAGAAACTGAGACCAGTTCCTTGGTAGGAAACCAGGATCGAGGGGAAGTTGACAAAAGAAACTAAGACCAGTTCCTTGGTAGGAAACCAGGATCGAGGGGAGGTTTATTTCAAAAGAAAATTGAGACCAGTTCCTTGGCTGAAGACCAGGATCGAGGGGAAGTTTACCTTTTCTAAGCATCATCGCTTAGCTAAAGAAGATGAATGCGTAAGCTACCATTCATAACCACCATCAAAATTTTGGGTATTCCGATATTTAATCCTCTTGCACCCCGAATGCCCGAATACCTTCGTCATTCACACCTTCGGGTCCAAGAAGATTAAATAGGGGCATCTGTCATACCCCAAATTTTGACCACTAAGATTTCCCATCATTGTGCAAATCATCATCACAATATGGATGAACCATCATGCCCATCAAATGCCTCAAGGGTTGTTGAGCATGCACTACGATCAAAATTAGGGTTTTAAGCCCTCTCAGAGCCTTAGACAAAGGATCAATCAAGGATTGACTTAATCTTCAACTTGTCTAACCTCTAAAATATCCACAATGGATCAAAAGGACTCCGACTTCAAGGATTAAGCACAAGGCTGCTCCCTTCTAGGTGGGTCAAGTCTCAAGATCGACAGTGTCACCAAATTAGGGTTTTGGTCGACCAGGGCCTCCAAATGGAAATGTTTCATCTAGGCACAAGCCAATGATCCAAAACATAACCTAATATACTTCATGTAACCTCATGGACCCAAGCATCAAGTCAATTTTTTGCCTCAGGGGATGTATTCATCAAAAATCAGGAATTAGGGTTTCTTGACCTAATTCACCCCTAAGTTGATTTTGGGACAAATCATGAGCCAAGACCTCAAGACATGATTTGAGGGTCTCTAATATACCATATTGATCCATTTGGAACAATGGATTAATCCAAGAAGCTTGAGCAACAAGTCTTAATTTCATCTGCACCACAATTAGGGTTTCGCGAGGAAAGTCAACAGTAACTTTGACTTTTGACCAGGACATGCTCCCAAACCCTAAGACATGATTCAATATACCCTATGACACCCATGGAACATGTCCATCAAATTTGATTTAGGTCAAGGACATGATTTCCTGAAGAATTGCACAGTTTGGAATTCATCTGATAAAAAGTCAACTGTGCACAAAAGTCAACTTTGACTTTTTGAGATTTTTCACCAAAATGGATTTTTAACCCTAAAATGATATTAATGTATGATTTGAATCATCATTCATCAAGAAAAATCAAAGAAAGTGGGATAACTTGTAAAAGGGGTAACCATAAAAACTTAGAAAAATTTCTAAGTTATGGAAAAAGTGACACTAATGTGCCAACTTTGGAGGACCATAACTCCTAAACCACAAGGCCATTGTTCCCCATTCAAAGCTTGATTTGTAGATCACATTGCCCTCTACAAAAGCTTTATACTGACCTATGTCCAAATTCCTCATGGATTTTGAGTTATGGAGTGATCAAAATCAAGAAAAGTCACTTTGTTCCAACACTTAGTGAAAATTTCACTAAGTCAGAATCTGCCTTTACTTTTTTACAAATATAGGGGGATTTTTCACTTGGATTCAAAAGAGATCAAAACCAAACATGTTCAAACAGTTGTTGTATCATGTAAGGGCTTTCCAAAATGACCAAGAACATTACCAAATTCAACTTGAGCCATGAGATATGACATTGGCAAGTTGCCTTGCTGAAATCTGCCAAGGCAAGGCAGATTTTTACACTTTTGGTCGATTTGCCAAAATCAGCCAAATCCAAATGCTCCTATCCACTTGGACACCTCTGAGGATTGAATCTAAAGGGGACAATCACTGAGCCAAGCCTCCAAAGTCTTTGGAACAAGAAATAACATGTTGAACCTAGAATTGCCAACATAGGGACAAGACTCCAATTTTAGATTAGACCATTCAATGGAAGCATCAAGGTGGCATGAACTGAGCTCTTAGCAACTGAATTCAGTCAAGACTTATCCAAGACCAAGGGGACCAGCAGCCTGTGCCCTAACCTCTAGTCAATGGCTAGAGGAGACTTGGATTTTCATTTGCCAACATTGGCCAAACCTACTCAGCAGTTGCCATTCACTATTCCTTGCAAAACAAACTTGCTCTACTATAAATAGAGCTCAATTGTGATCAGTTTGAGTACACCAAAGCCATCAAACAGATGCTTTCCTCAAAATCTCTTCTTTCACTTCAATTTTGCCTTCTAAGGCAAGTCACTATCGGGTTTTTAGTTTGAGAGCTTTTTCAATCAAACCAATCACTCACACACCTCACATACATCATATAGAAGTGATCCAAACACTCACATAACATCTGGAACACTGATTTCACAAAATCACTTGCCAATTGCTCAATTTCTTGACAGTTTGGCAGTTGAGGTACCATCTTCAGCTCCAAACCATTTCAATCCATTCCAAGCATCCAGATACACTCCATGGCACCTAGGGAAGCTATCCAGATCATTGGAACCTAGCTGTAACACCTCCAACACAAAACACGATCACCAGCTGCAAGAGGTAAGCATGAGCTCTTCTAACTCTATGATCCATGCAATTTTTGCTGCACAATAATTTGGCCATATGTTCATAATCATGCATGGAATATTTCCCCTCAATTAATTAAATTGTTTGAATCGTGTATCAAAAATCCCAGCCTTCATGTAGAATCTAGGGTTCTTGAGGATTTTTCGTGATTTCTTGTTTTGTGCTTAATTTAAATGAAATTAATTGCCATAGACATGATCGTGAGGTTAAAACGAGTTGATTGGTATGTGGATTACATGATATGATCAAGTATTCAGTGAGATTGAAGAGAAAATGCAAATCTGGGCAAACCCAGAACACGCGCGTGTTCTTGTTGTGTTCTTGGCGCCATTTTTTGAAAATTCAAATATTTGAATTTTGTGATTTTATTTAATTGATTCAAAAATTAATTTCTCTCTGAATTTTAATGATTTTGAGTTGATTCTTTTTTTAATAATTCACAAAAATGTTAAAATATTTTATTTTCCCCAAAAATCCCAAAAATATTATTTATTTTATATAATTGATATTTTTGCAAAGAATTAATGTTTTAATTGTTTTTGACATTTAAAATATTTTTTCCCTCTTGATTTTGTAACTTTTAATGCCTTCTAATTATTTTGTAGGCCAATACTTAATTTTTGAAGCATTAATCCAAGATCACAATTTTTTTTCCATATGTTAAACAATTTTGATCATTTTAATTGAATTTTTATTCAATTAAAACAAATTTTGAAAACAAATTAGGGTTTTTGGATTAATTCAACCCTCATAAATCATTTTCAAAACACTTTGGGCCTCTAATAGAGTGTAAGACCCAATCCTTTTTTGACCAAATCATTTTTGGGCCTCAGTGTATTGTATAAGTCCCGATACCGTCAAAAACAAACGGCGCGATCGTCGCCTTTTGAAAAATAACCTTTTGGGCCTCTCCTTAAGCTATAAGACCCATTCAAAACTTTTGGGCCTCTAATAGAGTGTAAGACCCAATCCCCTTTTAACCAAAACCATTTGGGCCTCACTTATTGTATAAGTCCCTCTGCGTTAAAAGAAAACCTCGGCGCGATCGCCATTTTTAAATGAAAAGTCATCTGGGCCTACCCTCATGTTATAAGCCCCACTCTTTTTCTTTAAAACTTTTTGGGCCTCTTGAGAGAGTGTAAGACTCATCCCTTTGTACAGAAAACCTTTTTGGGCCTCAGTCACTTGTATAAGTCCCTCTGTACAAATTCAAACAGTGCGCTCACTGATAAAACACTGGGCATCTCCTTGAGCTGTAAGCCCCAAATCTTTCTTTTTCAAAGCACTTTCTCCTTTTATTTTGAAATATACTGTTGTTTTCAATCTTCCTTTGTTGAACAACTAACCAAACAGCATGGAAGCTCTACAACCGAGTAAGTGTTTATACGCTTTCATTTACCGCTTTCATATACATATAACTGTATTGTGGGGCTGTTTCGCTGTAAGTCTTCTTTCATAAACTCATATCAACTGTGTAATAATAGTATAGATATTTAGAGTTTCCCCAGCTATTATTTCTGTGCTTTTGTGGTTGGCATTTATTTTGCTAAAACTATTATAGCAGCAAGATGTTGAAACATGATGTTCTAGGTGGCTGCATTCAACATGTCGAATGAAGATGTCCCATACCTGCTCATAGGACATCGCGTCTGGATTCAGTTTTAAAGCAGATTATGTTGATGTGAATTGTTACTAAATATTCTGTGAATATTTGGTTATCCTATGTGGCATCCAAAGCATTTTTGGATTGTGTTTATTTGTTGGTCTTTCGGATTTTCAGCTGTTTCTAATTATGGAGACATATTAGGAAACTTTGGGTTGAAGACCTATTTTGTTGGAGTTTATTTTGCAGATATGTGAGCAGTCTATTTGCTGCGTTTTTGAAGCCCAATTCAGTCCAGATTAAATGCTATATATTGACTGATGTAAACCTAGTTTAGGTGTGGAACTTACATGTGTTTTTGTTAGGGTTTTCGAGTGTATTTTGTGAGCCTAACTGGTATCATTCTGATAACAGTATAAGGACTGGTTTTTTGTGTTGTAAGTTCTGTCAGTTACTCATAAGCTTTTAAGCATTGAGTTTCTTGTGTGTCAATTCTCATAAGCTTTGAAGTATTGAGAATTGTGTGTTTTGAAAGTGTGACTTTCGGTTTGTTACTTGTGTGGAAAGATACCAATCACGGGTTGTGGTTGTAGAGGGATTTGAGGAGGGCCTCATACCTAGGTGAGTCTTAGGTAGAAGTCATAGGAAGGGTAGTGATTAAGTGAGCAGATTATTTGGTAATTGTATGATCTGTGAATTGATACTATCGTATATTAGTTTCGTCCCTGGCTTGGTAGCCCCCAGAGTAGGATTGTTGATCCGAACTGGGTAAACATATCACTGTGTTATTTACTTTCTGCACTATTATTTTTATTGTTATCTTGTTCATTGTGTTGGAATCAGTGTCTCAACATCTGTGTAGGACATCTGATATCTGTGCCAGAATTTCAATTGCCATCAAGAGCTTGCACCCTTATTTGGATCTGGGTGAGATTCAGGGAAGGTATTTTCTGGTACAATGGACAAGGATGGAGGATTTTTGAACAAACCACCTCTGCTTGATGGTTCCAACTATGACTATTGGAAACCAAGGATGATAGCATTCATCAAATCCATGGATGATCAAGCATGGAAAGCTGTTATAAAAGGATGGGAGCCCCCAAAGGTTAAAGATGAAAAAGGTACCCCTACTGATGTAGTGAAGGAAGAGGAAGACTGGGATGATGCAGATTACAAAGGGTCCTTGGGAAATTCCAAAGCCATGAATGCATTGTTCAATGGTGTTAACAAGAATATCTTTAGGTTGATTGAACACTGCACCATTGCTAAAGAGGCTTGGCAGGTCTTGAAGATTGCTCATGAAGGGACCTCAAAAGTGAAGATGTCAAAACTTCAGATTCTCACTACCAGGTTTGAAAATTTGAAGATGAAGGAAGATGAGAGCATTCATGACTTTCACATGAACATTATTGAGATAGATAATGCTTCAAGTGCTCTAGGTGAGAAGATGTCTGACAGCAAACTGGTCAGAAAAATCCTCAGATCTCTACCTAAGAGATTTGACATGAAAGTGACTGCTATTGAGGAAGCTCAGGACATAGATAAGATGAAAGTGGATGAACTTGTGGGATCACTTCAAACATTTGAATTGGGGATCAATGAAAAGACTGAAAAGAAGAAGAGTATAACTTTTGTGTCAAAGGCAAGTGATTCAGAAAGGGAAAGTAATATGGACAGAGATGAAGGCCTCTCAGAAGATCTGGTGTTACTTGGCAAACAATTTAACAAAGTACTCAGAAGGGTGGATTGGAAGTCAAGATCAAATGTTAGGGACAAGCCATCTGACATCAGTAAAAATCAGAATGCTGGGAGAAATACCAGTACTGAAGATAATTCCAACCAAGAGAGAGGAGCTCAGTGTCATGAGTGTGAAGGTTTTGGGCACATAAAGTCTGAGTGCCCCACATATCTCAAGAGGCAAAAGAAGGGGCTATCAGTCTCATGGTCAGAAGATGACTCTGAAACTGAAACTGATGAGAAGTCTGGAAAGAGGGTCATAGCATTAACAGGTTTGTGTGATTCTGATGAAGAATCAGTCAGTGATGATCTTACTTTTGAAGATCTAGTTGCTTCCTATAAGAACTTATGCATTAAAAGTGAAGAAATGTGTCAGCAGAAAGAAGAACAAAAGAAAATTATTGCTCATCTAAAAGCTGAACAGGTAGAGCATTTGGCTACTATCTCTGATCTAAAAAGTGAAGTGGTTGTTCTGAACTCTAAACTGGATAATGTCATCAAGACAGTCAGAATGCTTAATAGCAGCTCTGATGTGCTTGATGAGATTCTGAAGTCAGGGAGAGATGTTGGAGATGTTAGGGGTCTTAGGTTTGAAAGTTCCAGCGAGATGGACAAGGGAAAATGGCCTGAAGTGACACCTGCTCAACCTAAGAAAGAACTAAAGATGTCGTATAACATGTTGCAACATCCTCACGGACATCAAAAGAATTTCACAAGAAGAAAGAATCAAAGATGGAAATGCCACTATTGTGGAAGGTTTGGCCATATAAAACCCTTCTGCTACAGATTATATGGCTACCTCAAGACTGGGTTACAGTCTAGTAGGAAACAAGAGTGGGTTGGAGCAACGAAAGTGTGGACTCCCAAGAGTACTGCAGAGGAACACATAGCTCATAAGTCCTTCAGTGTCTTTGCAAGGGAAAAGTGGTACTTTGACAGTGGATGTTCCAGGCACATGACTGGTATCATGGGATGTCTGTCAGATGTTAAGTCTCATCCTGTTAACTACGTGACCTTTGGTAATGGATCAAAAGGGAGAGTAATAGGTGTTGGAAAACTGGACTGTGAAGGTCAACCCAATCTGGAGGAGGTATTACTTGTTGAAGGCTTAGATGCAAACTTGATCAGCATAAGTCAACTATGTGATCAAGGTTTCAAGGTCAACTTTACCAATTCTGAATGTCTGATAACAAATAAGAAGGGTAAGGTTATCATGAGAGGTAAGAGAGCGTCAGATAATTGTTATCTGTGGAGTTCTAAGAACACTGGAATAGGCTTAGAGACTAAGAAAGCTATTGGAAAGACTACTAAGTTAGAACAGGTGCTGATAAATTGTAAAGCAACTCATAATGTTTACATGGTGAACTGTAATAATGAGTTTAAACTTAGTAAGTATGCCAGTAAGGTAAGTTTAGAAGGAGAATTTGATAAATGTACATTTAAAGCGAATTGGGTACTCAAAGTCTGTGAATACCGCTCTTCTCTGGGCCCAATCATCAAAAGTATAAATAGGCGGGCAAACACACCTTATTTTCAGCAAACTTATTCTACACAAATTCCTCTTGCCCTTTCTCTCCAAAGTTCACGTGTCTTAGGGTTTTCTCCTAACAATCTCAAGATTGTACCGTGTGATAAATTAAAAATGTCTCAACATCATAACTCCGAATCCATGCACGGCTCCTCTGATAACTCAGGTTCTCCACGAATCAATGCTGGAGATGATGAATCACTGCGGATGATCAATCTCTCTGATCTAGTGCTAGATATTGCTCATTTGAATGTTGTGTCGGCCGACCCTAAAGGCAAACAGCAAGCATCTCACACAACGAATGTCAATATTCCTGGTAAGAAGTCTAAACCTCTTTCATCTAGGAAGAAAGTTCACTCCATGACTAGTTTGTATGCTGACCAAGTAAGCCCTAGGAAAAACGTGTCTGAAAAGGGGTCTAAGTCTGGTTTAGTTTAGAAGAAGAAGGTTACTAAATCATGTGGTGTGAACAAGAATTCCACTGATGATGATGTTGTCAAAAGGGATAAGGAACTTAGGAGGTTTGTTGCTGCGGTTCTGAGTGGAGTAGAGACAGATGTCGGGTCTGATGTCCCAACATCCTTGACTGAAAATGTCAATAGCAGCCCTACTGATAGGACTGATGATGGTGTCCCAATTCATGTGGACCGTGAAAGAAGGAGTAAAAGGAAAGCTGATGTAAGGACTAATGATGTTATTAATGTTGATGACCTCACTTCTGATGAGGAACCTATTGCTGGAATGCTGAGAAAAATTAAGAGAAGAAGAGAAAAAACTGTGATAAGTGAAGGCTCCAAGTCTTCGAAACTGCGTGGAAAATATGGAGGTGGGGAGGGAAATATTCGAGAAGGGCCTCCTAAACAATGGAGCAAGGTTGTAGTGCCCACTAAGAAGAGAAAAATCACTGATCACAGTGAGTCTGACTATGAAGTTGCAACAGATGTCCAGGACATCATTGGTATGAAAACTTCCACCTGCAAAATGACTTATCTGAAAGTCCTATGAGAAATACAGATAGATGGAGAATTGTAGATCAAAGGAGGATTGCTCTGGAGAGAGAGTTGGGGAAGGATTTCGATAAGTACAAAGAAATCATGGATCTCATTGCGGCGGCTGGATTGATGAGAATGGTGTCTAAGATAGGACCATGCTATGAAAATTTAGTCAAGGAATTTGTGGTGAATATATCTGAAGAGTGTAATGAGAACAGGGGTAACAACCTCAGAAAAGTATCTGTAAGAGGAGAAGCTGTCATTTTTTCTCCTAAAATTATCAACAACTATCTTGGCAGGTGTAAGGAACCTCAACCTGAGTTAGAGGTTACAGACAATGCTATATGCAAGGAGATTACAGGTGGTTGTATTAGACACTGGCCAAATGAAGAGAAGCTGTCGTCTGGAAAACTAAGTGTCAAATATGCCATCCTCCACAGGATTGCTGTTGTGAATTGGGTTCCTACCAATCAAACATCTATTATTTCCTCCACACTTGGCAGATTCATGTATGCTATCGGGGAAAAGGTTGCTTTTGACTTTGGATCATACATCTTTAAACAGATTCTGAAACAAGCTAGCTCAACTGCTGTCAAGATGCCTATTTGTTTCCCTTCCTTGATCTATGGTGTTATTCTAGATCAGTGTCCTAATCTTGTGTTGAGGAGTGACACAACGCTCAAAAGAAAACCTCCTGTCCCTTCACTACAAGTTACTTGGTGGAGCATATGTCTCAGACATTGTTGGGACATCTTCTCAGACCTCCAGTCAGGCTAATCTTGATGATGAAGTCATTGCACAGCTGCAAGAAACGTGCAAGGAACTGGAAGATTCCATCAGAAGAGACACTGCTCAGAAGGCCAAACTTGAACAGTTAATCAAAACCTTCATGGAGAAAATGAATGCTTCTGCTGGGACAGCTGGTAAAGACCAAGGAACTGCTGAAGATGATGCCTCTGTAGAATTTGATAGAGAAGGTGAACAAAGTTCATATGACTCAGGATCTAGGAGTGGTGATACTGATATTGATGTTGTTGCTGATGGAGAGAGTGAAGACATTGCAGAATCTGACGATGATGGTGCTGCAGAATAATGGCATAATTTCTGTTGAAGTTTTATTTTGCTTTTGTTGTTTTTGTCTGAACACCTAGAATAGCTTTTCTATGTATCTCTTCTGAACTTTAACCTTGTTGTGTTTTACTTATAACTTGTTCTACTTGCCTTTGTCATATTAATGGCTAAAAAGGGGGAGTAGTATGTTTGTGTGTGGTGTGCTTCTGCTGCTGCAGTAGTTGAGGGGGAGAATGTGGAATGTTGCTGCTGTTGAGGGGGAGTTTTGCTATGCTGTTATGATGTGTTGTGTGTTGTGTGTTATATGCAGTTGAAGGGGAGTGCTGCTATGCTGGATGTTTTTGCTGTTGGTAACTGTTGGTGTTTTCGCTGCTGTCTGATATGGATGTTTTTGTGCTTCTTTGCGAGTTTTTTTTTTGTGTAGTTTTAGCCAAAATAAGCCAAAGGGGGAGATTGTTATTTCTGTGCTTTTGTGGTTGGCATTTATTTTGCTAAAACTATTATAGCAGCAAGATGTTGAAACATGATGTTCTAGGTGGCTGCATTCAACATGTCGAATGAAGATGTCCCATACCTGCTCATAGGACATCGCGTCTGGATTCAGTTTTAAAGCAGATTATGTTGCTGTGAATTGTTACTAAATATTCTGTGAATATTTGGTTATCCTATGTGGCATCCAAAGCATTTTTGGATTGTGTTTATTTGTTGGTCTTTCGGATTTTCAGCTGTTTCTAATTATGGAGACATATTAGGAAACTTTGGGTTGAAGACCTATTTTGTTGGAGTTTATTTTGCAGATATGTGAGCAGTCTATTTGCTGCGTTTTTGAAGCCCAATTCAGTCCAGATTAAATGCTATATATTGACTGATGTAAACCTAGTTTAGGTGTGGAACTTACATGTGTTTTTGTTAGGGTTTTCGAGTGTATTTTGTGAGCCTAACTGGTATCATTCTGATAACAGTATAAGGACTGGTTTTTTGTGTTGTAAGTTCTGTCAGTTACTCATAAGCTTTTAAGCATTGAGTTTCTTGTGTGTCAATTCTCATAAGCTTTGAAGTATTGAGAATTGTGTGTTTTGAAAGTGTGACTTTCGGTTTGTTACTTGTGTGGAAAGATACCAATCACGGGTTGTGGTTGTAGAGGGATTTGAGGAGGGCCTCATACCTAGGTGAGTCTTAGGTAGAAGTCATAGGAAGGGTAGTGATTAAGTGAGCAGATTATTTGGTAATTGTATGATCTGTGAATTGATACTATCGTATATTAGTTTCGTCCCTGGCTTGGTAGCCCCCAGAGTAGGATTGTTGATCCGAACTGGGTAAACATATCACTGTGTTATTTACTTTCTGCACTATTATTTTTATTGTTATCTTGTTCATTGTGTTGGAATCAGTGTCTCAACATCTGTGTAGGACATCTGATATCTGTGCCAGAATTTCAATTGCCATCAAGAGCTTGCACCCTTATTTGGATCTGGGTGAGATTCAGGGAAGGTATTTTCTGGTACAATGGACAAGGATGGAGGATTTTTGAACAAACCACCTCTGCTTGATGGTTCCAACTATGACTATTGGAAACCAAGGATGATAGCATTCATCAAATCCATGGATGATCAAGCATGGAAAGCTGTTATAAAAGGATGGGAGCCCCCAAAGGTTAAAGATGAAAAAGGTACCCCTACTGATGTAGTGAAGGAAGAGGAAGACTGGGATGATGCAGATTACAAAGGGTCCTTGGGAAATTCCAAAGCCATGAATGCATTGTTCAATGGTGTTAACAAGAATATCTTTAGGTTGATTGAACACTGCACCATTGCTAAAGAGGCTTGGCAGGTCTTGAAGATTGCTCATGAAGGGACCTCAAAAGTGAAGATGTCAAAACTTCAGATTCTCACTACCAGGTTTGAAAATTTGAAGATGAAGGAAGATGAGAGCATTCATGACTTTCACATGAACATTATTGAGATAGATAATGCTTCAAGTGCTCTAGGTGAGAAGATGTCTGACAGCAAACTGGTCAGAAAAATCCTCAGATCTCTACCTAAGAGATTTGACATGAAAGTGACTGCTATTGAGGAAGCTCAGGACATAGATAAGATGAAAGTGGATGAACTTGTGGGATCACTTCAAACATTTGAATTGGGGATCAATGAAAAGACTGAAAAGAAGAAGAGTATAACTTTTGTGTCAAAGGCAAGTGATTCAAAAAGGGAAAGTAATATGGACAGAGATGAAGGCCTCTCAGAAGATCTGGTGTTACTTGGCAAACAATTTAACAAAGTACTCAGAAGGGTGGATTGGAAGTCAAGATCAAATGTTAGGGACAAGCCATCTGACATCAGTAAAAATCAGAATGCTGGGAGAAATACCAGTACTGAAGATAATTCCAACCAAGAGAGAGGAGCTCAGTGTCATGAGTGTGAAGGTTTTGGGCACATAAAGTCTGAGTGCCCCACATATCTCAAGAGGCAAAAGAAGGGGCTATCAGTCTCATGGTCAGAAGATGACTCTGAAACTGAAACTGATGAGAAGTCTGGAAAGAGGGTCATAGCATTAACAGGTTTGTGTGATTCTGATGAAGAATCAGTCAGTGATGATCTTACTTTTGAAGATCTAGTTGCTTCCTATAAGAACTTATGCATTAAAAGTGAAGAAATGTGTCAGCAGAAAGAAGAACAAAAGAAAATTATTGCTCATCTAAAAGCTGAACAGGTAGAGCATTTGGCTACTATCTCTGATCTAAAAAGTGAAGTGGTTGTTCTGAACTCTAAACTGGATAATGTCATCAAGACAGTCAGAATGCTTAATAGCAGCTCTGATGTGCTTGATGAGATTCTGAAGTCAGGGAGAGATGTTGGAGATGTTAGGGGTCTTAGGTTTGAAAGTTCCAGCGAGATGGACAAGGGAAAATGGCCTGAAGTGACACCTGCTCAACCTAAGAAAGAACTAAAGATGTCGTATAACATGTTGCAACATCCTCACGGACATCAAAAGAATTTCACAAGAAGAAAGAATCAAAGATGGAAATGCCACTATTGTGGAAGGTTTGGCCATATAAAACCCTTCTGCTACAGATTATATGGCTACCTCAAGACTGGGTTACAGTCTAGTAGGAAACAAGAGTGGGTTGGAGCAACGAAAGTGTGGACTCCCAAGAGTACTGCAGAGGAACACATAGCTCATAAGTCCTTCAGTGTCTTTGCAAGGGAAAAGTGGTACTTTGACAGTGGATGTTCCAGGCACATGACTGGTATCATGGGATGTCTGTCAGATGTTAAGTCTCATCCTGTTAACTACGTGACCTTTGGTAATGGATCAAAAGGGAGAGTAATAGGTGTTGGAAAACTGGACTGTGAAGGTCAACCCAATCTGGAGGAGGTATTACTTGTTGAAGGCTTAGATGCAAACTTGATCAGCATAAGTCAACTATGTGATCAAGGTTTCAAGGTCAACTTTACCAATTCTGAATGTCTGATAACAAATAAGAAGGGTAAGGTTATCATGAGAGGTAAGAGAGCGTCAGATAATTGTTATCTGTGGAGTTCTAAGAACACTGGAATAGGCTTAGAGACTAAGAAAGCTATTGGAAAGACTACTAAGTTAGAACAGGTGCTGATAAATTGTAAAGCAACTCATAATGTTTACATGGTGAACTGTAATAATGAGTTTAAACTTAGTAAGTATGCCAGTAAGGTAAGTTTAGAAGGAGAATTTGATAAATGTACATTTAAAGCGAATTGGGTACTCAAAGTCTGTGAATACCGCTCTTCTCTGGGCCCAATCATCAAAAGTATAAATAGGCGGGCAAACACACCTTATTTTCAGCAAACTTATTCTACACAAATTCCTCTTGCCCTTTCTCTCCAAAGTTCACGTGTCTTAGGGTTTTCTCCTAACAATCTCAAGATTGTACCGTGTGATAAATTAAAAATGTCTCAACATCATAACTCCGAATCCATGCACGGCTCCTCTGATAACTCAGGTTCTCCACGAATCAATGCTGGAGATGATGAATCACTGCGGATGATCAATCTCTCTGATCTAGTGCTAGATATTGCTCATTTGAATGTTGTGTCGGCCGACCCTAAAGGCAAACAGCAAGCATCTCACACAACGAATGTCAATATTCCTGGTAAGAAGTCTAAACCTCTTTCATCTAGGAAGAAAGTTCACTCCATGACTAGTTTGTATGCTGACCAAGTAAGCCCTAGGAAAAACGTGTCTGAAAAGGGGTCTAAGTCTGGTTTAGTTTAGAAGAAGAAGGTTACTAAATCATGTGGTGTGAACAAGAATTCCACTGATGATGATGTTGTCAAAAGGGATAAGGAACTTAGGAGGTTTGTTGCTGCGGTTCTGAGTGGAGTAGAGACAGATGTCGGGTCTGATGTCCCAACATCCTTGACTGAAAATGTCAATAGCAGCCCTACTGATAGGACTGATGATGGTGTCCCAATTCATGTGGACCGTGAAAGAAGGAGTAAAAGGAAAGCTGATGTAAGGACTAATGATGTTATTAATGTTGATGACCTCACTTCTGATGAGGAACCTATTGCTGGAATGCTGAGAAAAATTAAGAGAAGAAGAGAAAAAACTGTGATAAGTGAAGGCTCCAAGTCTTCGAAACTGCGTGGAAAATATGGAGGTGGGGAGGGAAATATTCGAGAAGGGCCTCCTAAACAATGGAGCAAGGTTGTAGTGCCCACTAAGAAGAGAAAAATCACTGATCACAGTGAGTCTGACTATGAAGTTGCAACAGATGTCCAGGACATCATTGGTATGAAAACTTCCACCTGCAAAATGACTTATCTGAAAGTCCTATGAGAAATACAGATAGATGGAGAATTGTAGATCAAAGGAGGATTGCTCTGGAGAGAGAGTTGGGGAAGGATTTCGATAAGTACAAAGAAATCATGGATCTCATTGCGGCGGCTGGATTGATGAGAATGGTGTCTAAGATAGGACCATGCTATGAAAATTTAGTCAAGGAATTTGTGGTGAATATATCTGAAGAGTGTAATGAGAACAGGGGTAACAACCTCAGAAAAGTATCTGTAAGAGGAGAAGCTGTCATTTTTTCTCCTAAAATTATCAACAACTATCTTGGCAGGTGTAAGGAACCTCAACCTGAGTTAGAGGTTACAGACAATGCTATATGCAAGGAGATTACAGGTGGTTGTATTAGACACTGGCCAAATGAAGAGAAGCTGTCGTCTGGAAAACTAAGTGTCAAATATGCCATCCTCCACAGGATTGCTGTTGTGAATTGGGTTCCTACCAATCAAACATCTATTATTTCCTCCACACTTGGCAGATTCATGTATGCTATCGGGGAAAAGGTTGCTTTTGACTTTGGATCATACATCTTTAAACAGATTCTGAAACAAGCTAGCTCAACTGCTGTCAAGATGCCTATTTGTTTCCCTTCCTTGATCTATGGTGTTATTCTAGATCAGTGTCCTAATCTTGTGTTGAGGAGTGACACAACGCTCAAAAGAAAACCTCATGTCCCTTCACTACAAGTTACTTGGTGGAGCATATGTCTCAGACATTGTTGGGACATCTTCTCAGACCTCCAGTCAGGCTAATCTTGATGATGAAGTCATTGCACAGCTGCAAGAAACGTGCAAGGAACTGGAAGATTCCATCAGAAGAGACACTGCTCAGAAGGCCAAACTTGAACAGTTAATCAAAACCTTCATGGAGAAAATGAATGCTTCTGCTGGGACAGCTGGTAAAGACCAAGGAACTGCTGAAGATGATGCCTCTGTAGAATTTGATAGAGAAGGTGAACAAAGTTCATATGACTCAGGATCTTGGAGTGGTGATACTGATATTGATGCTGTTGCTGATGGAGAGAGTGAAGACATTGCAGAATCTGACGATGATGGTGCTGCAGAATAATGGCATAATTTCTGTTGAAGTTTTATTTTGCTTTTGTTGTTTTTGTCTGAACACCTAGAATAGCTTTTCTATGTATCTCTTCTGAACTTTAACCTTGTTGTGTTTTACTTATAACTTGTTCTACTTGCCTTTGTCATATTAATGGCTAAAAAGGGGGAGTAGTATGTTTGTGTGTGGTGTGCTTCTGCTGCTGCAGTAGTTGAGGGGGAGAATGTGGAATGTTGCTGCTGTTGAGGGGGAGTTTTGCTATGCTGTTATGATGTGTTGTGTGTTGTGTGTTATATGCAGTTGAAGGGGAGTGCTGCTATGCTGGATGTTTTTGCTGTTGGTAACTGTTGGTGTTTTCGCTGCTGTCTGATATGGATGTTTTTGTGCTTCTTTGCGAGTTTTTTTTTTGTGTAGTTTTAGCCAAAATAAGCCAAAGGGGGAGATTGTTATTTCTGTGCTTTTGTGGTTGGCATTTATTTTGCTAAAACTATTATAGCAGCAAGATGTTGAAACATGATGTTCTAGGTGGCTGCATTCAACATGTCGAATGAAGATGTCCCATACCTGCTCATAGGACATCGCGTCTGGATTCAGTTTTAAAGCAGATTATGTTGCTGTGAATTGTTACTAAATATTCTGTGAATATTTGGTTATCCTATGTGGCATCCAAAGCATTTTTGGATTGTGTTTATTTGTTGGTCTTTCGGATTTTCAGCTGTTTCTAATTATGGAGACATATTAGGAAACTTTGGGTTGAAGACCTATTTTGTTGGAGTTTATTTTGCAGATATGTGAGCAGTCTATTTGCTGCGTTTTTGAAGCCCAATTCAGTCCAGATTAAATGCTATATATTGACTGATGTAAACCTAGTTTAGGTGTGGAACTTACATGTGTTTTTGTTAGGGTTTTCGAGTGTATTTTGTGAGCCTAACTGGTATCATTCTGATAACAGTATAAGGACTGGTTTTTTGTGTTGTAAGTTCTGTCAGTTACTCATAAGCTTTTAAGCATTGAGTTTCTTGTGTGTCAATTCTCATAAGCTTTGAAGTATTGAGAATTGTGTGTTTTGAAAGTGTGACTTTCGGTTTGTTACTTGTGTGGAAAGATACCAATCACGGGTTGTGGTTGTAGAGGGATTTGAGGAGGGCCTCATACCTAGGTGAGTCTTAGGTAGAAGTCATAGGACGGGTAGTGATTAAGTGAGCAGATTATTCGGTAATTGTACGATCTGTGAATTGATACTATCGTATATTGGTTTCGTCCCTGGCTTGGTAGCCCCCAGAGTAGGATTGTTGATCTGAACTGGGTAAACATATCACTGTGTTATTTACTTTCTGCACTATTATTTTTATTGTTATCTTGTTCATTGTGTTGGATATCAGTGTCTCAACATTTGTGTAGGACATCTGATATCTGTGCCAGAATTTCACCAGCAACTACGTCTAGTACTAGGTAAAAGTCGTTCCGTTTAAATAGACAACTAGATTCCCAATAGGATCACCAGATACAGTCTTCTCTTCGGCTGTCCTCATTAGGAATTGTCAAGAAACTCTACTCCCAGAGATGAATGTATTCCCCGTGAATGGCATCTTTGAGTTTCTTCCAAATTCTCGGACTTTCCTGACTTGATCTATTCCTTGTGAATAGCTTGCCTTGAATTTTTCGGGGTTTGGGGACCCACGGGCTTCTTAAAAGCATCGGCCTCCTCTTGGGCATCGTACAAGGACCCAAAGGCTTCCTAAAAGCAACCTCGCCTCCTCTTGGGCTTAGTACAAGGACCTCTCGGCTTCTTAGAAGTATTCACAGCCTCCTCTTAGGCTTCGTATAATGATCTCTTCCTCCGGGAATGATAGCCTCCCTTGGGCTTCGTACAAGGACCTCTCGGCTTCTTAAAAGTTTCCAGCCTCCTCTTGGGCTTCGTACAAATTGTCCCGACGACCTCCTAGAGGTATAGGAACAGAACTTAGTCATCTTCATAGAACAGTCCTTTCAAAGAGTCTACTACTATTTCTCAAAGCATAGTACAAAAGATGAAACTCTAGACACGGACAGTCTAATATCCTTGAGTCTCGAAGACATTCTCAAGCGACCCCTTCGTTAAATAGGAAGAAAACCCGTAGACTCGGACAGTCTCAATACCCTTCGGATTCCCCACTTCCTTAAAGAACAGGAAATATCCCTGATCCTCGAATCAAAATCCCTGAGGGCCAGCATTGCTCATATAAGAACTGATTTTCTCTTTCAAAATCAGTATACTAGACCTGTCACTCAACTGAAACAGCGTTGTAGCCTCCATCTCAGGCTTCGTACGAGATACAAAAGACTCCCTCGTTGAGTCAAACAACGTTTAGCCTCTCTCTCGGGCTTTATACGAGATACCAAAAGATTCCCTCGTTGAATCAAAACCTTTTAGCCTCTCTCTCGGGCTTTGTACGAGACACATATTAGCCCCCTCTTAGGCTTTGTATAAGAAAACCACTGGTTGATCCAATCAACCTTTTAGCATCAAAGTTGTGCCTCGTTCACAGTACACAAACATCAACAACTCCTTTCCCGTCATCTAATCGCTGTAAGCGGCAAGCCTCTGGATCATTTACATCCACGCCACTGTCCCTCTTTTAGCATGAGAAATTCCTAAGGAAAGATGGCATTGCTCTACACTGAGTTAAAGTCTTCTCCTTCAGGTTGGAAATTCCCTAGAAAGGAAATTATGGCATTGTCGGATTCACACATCCCGGTTAAAATAATTCTCCTTTATAAACAGTTGTGACATACAACCCCCTCTTTAGAGATGACAAATTCTCTCTATAGTCAACACCCTTCAGCTTCACATCTTGGGCTTTGAACAAGATACAAATAGACCCTTCAGCTTCACATCTTGGGCTTTGAACAAGATATAAACTACCTTTCACTTCACGTCTTGGGCTTTGAACAAGACACCAAAACAACCATTTCCTCCCATAGAATAGAAGGAACTACGAACGCTCTGATTTCCCTGTTTCGGTAAACGGGAATGCGTAGGCATAAGATTGAAAGAAAAGATCTTAGCGAGCATACTAATCAAAAAACCCTAAATCCCATACTCTCACATATCTATAAAAAAAGCATCAGTCCTAACATCTGAATCCTTGTTCCCCGCCAGAAACCTGTCATTCTATCAAAATAACACAAGAAATGCCCCACCATATTGATCGCATCCGTAACCTAACAGACCGCTGTTTAAACTCAATATGCAAGCAGGGTTAATTGGAGACATCTATATCCCTTCCTTCATCAGCTTTAATAGGATAAAAAATGAATCGACCTGTAGTAAACTAACCCAGAGAGCGACAGCGCTTAAGAACCGCGTCCAAAATCGCTCGCTACAGTAAGCGACTTCACCAATCCTTTCTAAGATCTGATACGGTCCCACGTATCTCGGACTTAACTTACGTGACTTAAATGGTTCTTTTAATCTCAATCTCAGAGTAACTTTCAAAAACACATGGTCACCTTCCTCAAATTCTAAAGGTCTCCTACGATTGTCCGCATAACTCTTTTGATGATCCTGTGCTTGTTTAACTTTCTCACGGATCATTCGAATCGTTTCCGTAGTCTCTTGAATGATTTCGGGTCCCAAAATTCTATCTTCACCAACTTCCGCCCAACACAAAGGTGTTCTACATTTCCTTACATACAATGCTTCGTAAGGAGCCATACCGATGCTTGCATGGTAACTATTGTTATAAGAAAACTCCATCAATGGTAGAAGTTCCTTCCAATTTCCTCTACTTTCTAGCACACAAGCTCTTAACATATCTTCCATCATTTGTATTGTTCGCTCAGTCTGACCATCCGTTTGAGGATAATTCGACGTGCTCAAACGTAACCTCGTACCCATAGCTTGTTGAAAAGCCTTCCAAAACCTTGAAGTAAACTTTGGATCTCTATCGGACACAATACTAGAGGGAACACCATGCAATCTCACAATTTCTGAAACAAACAACTTTGCAAGATGACTTGCCTTGTAAGTAGTCTTCACGGCTAAGAAATGCGCAGATTTTGTTAGTCGATCCACAATCACCCAAATAGAATCATAACCACCTTCCGTACGGGGTAAACCTACTGCAAAGTCCATAAAAATACTATCCCACTTCCAAACTAGAATCTCTAAAGGTTGCAACAGGCCGCCCGGTCTCTGGTGTTCAATTTTCACCTGTTGGCACACCGGACATTCTGACACATACACCGCAATATCCTTTTTCATCCCGGACCACCAATAATCCTTCTTTAAGTCCTGATACATCTTCGAAGAACCAGGATGTATCGTAAACGTACCTTTATGAGCTTCATCTAAAATCTTCCTTTTTAATACCGCGTTATTCGGAACACAAATCCTCTAGTTAAATAGGAAAATCCCATCCGCTGCTCCGGTAAAACCCGGTTGAAGTAACATCTCTTGAAATTTCTCCTCTAGAACTTATTCTTGTTGAATCTCGTCTTTTAGAATAGAAATGACATTCAAATTTCCCATAATTACACCATTTGGAGTCTACACAAACTGAAAATTAAGGTCTCTAAACTTTTCCAACAACGCATACTCCAATATCATCAATTCGGCACTATGAACCATTTTCTGACTTAATGCGTCCGCTACTTTATTTGCTTTTCCCGGATGGTATTTTAATTCTAAGTCATAATCCTTTAAGTACTTCATCCACCTTCTTTGTCGCATATTCAACTCCTTTTGGTCAAATAAATACTTCAAACTTTTATGGTCACTGAACATTTCAAAACGTACACCATACAAATAATGACGCCACACCTTCAGTGCTAACACAACCGCTGCTAGTTCCAAATCATGAGTTGGATAATTCTTCTCATGAACTTTCAATTGTCGAGAAGAATAAGCTACCACTTGACCGCCTTGCATCAGAACACCTCCTAATTCCATCTTAGAAGCATCGCAAAATACTTCGTAAGAGTTGTTAGGATCAGGAATGATTAACACAGGAGCAGTCGTCAATCTTTCCTTCAATGTCATAAAGCTTTGCTCACAACCCGAATCCCACTCATAAGCACAATCTTTTCGAGTAAGTTTCGTCATTGGTAGTGCCAATTGAGAAAAACCTTTGATGAACCTTCTATAGTAACCTGCCAATCCCAAGAAACTTCTAACTTCTAAAGCATTCTTCGGTCTCTCCCAATTAATCGTTGCTTCTACCTTTGACGGATCCACTGCCACACCATCTTGAGATATAACATGTCCAAGAAAATTAACTTCTGTCATCCAAAACTCGCACTTGCTTAACTTAGCAAAAAGTTGCTTCTCCTGCAAAACCGATAAGACAATTCTCAGATGTTCTCCGTGCTCTTGTGGAGTACGAGAATAAATAAGAATGTCGTCAATAAAGATTACCACAAATTGGTCTAAGTAAGCTTGAAATATATGGTTCATGTAATCCATAAAAACAGCTGGAGCATTAGCCACACCGAAAGGCATCACTAAGAACTCGTAATGGCCGTAACGGGTTCTAAATACAGTCTTAGGCACATCGGAACTCTTCACTCGGATCAGATGATAACCCGACCGTAAATCAATCTTCGAGAACACCAGGCTCCTTTCAATTGATCCAACAGGCCGTCTATCCTGGGTAAGGGGTACTTGTTCTTAATGGTGACTTTATTCAACTTACGATAATCAATATACAACCGCATTCCACCATCTTTCTTCTTTACCAATAAAACTAGAGCTCCCAATGGTGAAACGCTAGGTCTAACAAAATGCTTAACCATTAAATCCTCCAATTGGTCCTTCAATTCTTTTAATTCAAGCGGTGTCATTCGATAAGGAGAAACGGATATAGGAGTCGTTCTCGGTACCAGGTCAATAGAGAACTCGACTTCTCTCTCCAGAGGAAGAGAAATAACGTCCTCGGGAAAAACTTAGGGAAACTCACAGACTATAGGAATACTCAGCACTTGCTGGTCACTACTCCCCTCCTTAGTAAGAACCAGTAAAACAGATTTCTCCTTCTTAAACAAGAAATTTATCATTCCCACCGTACCTTCTAAAATAGTTGTTAACACATCCTTCGGGGTAACCTCAACAGATGGAATGATGATTAGCTTTTCCTCACACCCAATAAACACCAAATTAGCAGAAAGCCAATCCATCCCCAAAACGACATCAACTTTCTTAAGCGGTAAACAGATAAGGTCAATCTGAAAAACTCTACCATTCACAGACAAAACACAGTTTTCACACATCAACGGTGTCTCAACCATTTCATCCATGGCGGTAGTGACCACCATAGAAGGAGACAAAGGAATAGCTTGCAACCTAAGTCGCATCACACATCGCATTGACACAAAAGAATGTGTTACCCCACAATCAAATAAAACAAAACAAGGATGCCCCTTTACGAAACACGTATCCGCAATCAAAGAGTTGTCACTTTTCGTCTTCCTTGCATCCAAAGTATAAACCCGTCCGGTATTCCTTCCTTGCACTTGGTTTCTATTCTGAGTACAATCTCTAGCCACATGTCCTATTCCATTACAAGTATAACACCTAAAACTCCCATCCACACACTTCCCAAAATGTCGTTTGTTGCACACCCTACATAAAGGAATAATGTTAGGTCTAGAAACCTACACCTGCTTCCCTTTGAAAGCTTGTGATCTAGGCCCAAATTGTTGACTCGCTCTCCCACGATCACCCTGATTCACCCTACTTGCAACACCTTCAGCTTGCACTTTCTTCAAACTATACTCAGCCACATAGCATTGCCTTAGAACTTCTGCATAAGTAGTGAACTCCCTCTGAGATACACTATGAGAGATTTTCGCTTTCAGTCCAAAAAGAAATTGATCTATTTTCCACCGTTCATTCGGAGCATACATAGCCTGCCTATAATAAGCAGCCATGTCCTCAAACTTTTTAGCATAACTGGCCACAGTCATACTACCCTGTCTTAACTGTTGAAATTCAAACTCTTTCTGAGTCCTCAAGGAGCTAGGAAAATATTTCTCCATGAAAATTTCCTTGAATTGTTCCCAGACCTTAGGCACACCCTGAATAATCATAAGAGCCAAAGCATTCTCCCACCATCTCATGGCAGGACCCTCCAATGAATGAGAAGCGAATACCACCTTATTCTCCTCACTACAATGCACTATCAAGAAAGTTCTTTCCATACCGGCTATCCATTCGTGAGCCTTTATAGGATCTAATCCGTCATTAAATTCCAGAGGATTCATGCAGAAGAAATCTCGGAAAGTCCCACCTACAGCTTCTGGAACAACCACCTGAGGATGTAGACCTCCATTCATTTGTTGTACCATTTGCTGCATAAATTGGTTCTGCTACTGCTGCATCTGTTGCATAAACTGATACAAAGGAGCATTCTCATCGCCACCTGGCGGATTTGTCCCAGCTGGAGTAGTGCGGGGTCTACCATGATTGCTTCTGCGTCCGTCAGCCATGTTCCTAAAGGTCATACAGACAGGATTAAGTTGATCAGGCTCAATACCATAAATATAACACTTAAGACCAATGGCCACACAATGCATATGAAACGGAAAGAAACACTTATACTATTTCATGGCTAGGTCGAGGATACGATCAGCTCTGATACCAACTGTAACGCCCATATATAAATACATACATCAAAGCATATATTATACATAAATTCCACGTTTGGTACTGAAATACCAATAAGTCCCTAGTAAACACATTATACATATACATGCCCAAAAAGACTACTACAAAAAAAACTATGGCATAAATATACATACAAGATGTTCCAAAGATAAATACTAAGAACTAGATCGACAACGATCTCAAAAAACTCCACAACGGAAGCTACGCCATCAGACAAGTAAGGATAATCACACGGCCTTATCCTTACCCTTTGCGGAACCTGAAGTACCTGAAATATTCAACAATAATGGGGTGAGATACATCAAATCTCAGTGATTTCTCTATCTTATGGATTCTCTCGGCTTTACAAGGTTCTAACCAAATCCTAACTCAATTCCAAGGGAAAGGAAAGGACTTTGAGTTCACAAAATCTCACACTAGAGAAACAATCGTACAATTCACAAAACGACAACTAGTTAAGGAATCTTCTCCCCGGCCAGCCTATACAAGGCACCACAACACGGGTCACGGATCCTTAACGTAGATAACTTCTCCCCGGCCAGCCCACACACGGAGCACTTCAACACGGGTCACGGTTATCTACGAGTGGTACTTCTCCCCGGCCAGCCCATACAAGGCACTACAACACGGGTCACGGTACCATCCACTAAGTAACTTTCCCCGACCATCCCACACAAGGAGATTAAACACGGGTCACGATTACTAACCACTAAGTAACTTCTCCCCGGCCAGACCACACAAGAAGCACTTCAACACGGGTCACGGTTACTTACTTAATAAATACTTCTCCCCGACCATCCCGCACAAGGGGCTCTTCAACACGGGTCACGGTATTTATTAAGGGATAAACTACAAAACTGGAGGAATTACGGTCCCCCACTAACAACTATTTAACAAAGACACTCTTCTAGTATCGATGTAAGCATTGTCGCACAATTCTCTAAGTCATTCTAGTGTACTAAGCTTTCCTCACAATTCTCTAAATCATTTGTATTGTTCGCTCAGTCTGACCATCCGGTTACTCTGGGCTCAGAACCAAAAAAACTTGTTTTTAATCATACATTTCCATCTCAAACTCATTCCAATCATGATCAAACATCATAACAATTATAAACATATGATTCCACACACATATATTGATCATACTACACAATTTATATCACACTTTATCCGTTAGATTTCATTGATTTGCAAAATTGTTCATTTTTCTCAAAATCCAACCTAACTCTAAAATCTCAAGAATTCTACAACTAAAGCCTCTATCTATAACCCACCTGGATTAGAAGATGATGATGAAGAAAATGAGATGAATTGATGAAGAGTGGTGGATGATTCTTGATCTTGAGCTCTTGGACTTTTTCTTCTTTTCTTTCCTTTCCTCTTCCTTCTCTCTACTTTCTCTTTCTCCAAATGTTTCTAACTTTGGAAAAGTGATGGAAAATAAATGATATAGAGAAAATAATCAAAGTTAGTAACACTTCTAAATGTCCAAATTAGCTCAAATGCACCAATTAATAAAACCTTAGAGTTAGATAATATTAATCTGATCAGCTTTGAGTTCATCAGTTGCTCTAATTATCTTAACAGATAAATACTCAGAGCACACTGGATCTCAACTGGTCTCAATTAATATTATCCAGAGCGTTTATAAAATACGGGGTATTACATATATTTTTGATAATATTTAGCTAATGTAATGTAATTGTTTTATGGTTGTAGCTAACAAATGAGAGATTATCAATATGGTCTGTTAATATTATCAAACAACTCAAAATTTGATGTATTTAGTATTTTTATTCCATACTTAAGGTTATAATAAAATTGAATATTACTGTATATTTTTAAAGACATAGAAATATGTGATTAAAGAGATATCACGCGTTTCTCATATCTATCAAATCTTATAAGTATTCAAATATTTCATGTGTAATGAAATTTTCATTTCTATGATTATTTTAATACAATTCAATTTATATAATCAAGTTCTTATAACTGATTTTTTATTTCCAGATTCATGTGATACTATCATATATACTTAGTTACAGAAATTGTAGATGCTTCAAATAAACAACATTTTGGCTGTGGAATTTAAGCTACATTAAGTAGTCACCAACAACATTTATTTTATAATCAAACTCAATTCCCTCTTTTGAATTGACACTTGCATAAACATTTGGACACCACTATTTTCCAATGTATAATATGGACTTTCATGCCAATTTTTTCAGTTTTAATATGTTTTAACAAGTATAATATGTTTTAATATATTCAAAATTTCCAGTTTTATTCAAATTGTATTAAACATCACAATTTTGTTAATGTTTTAATATAATCGTATCAATTACAGTTTTATTAACAACACTTTATAACTTTTACAACAACATGTTTTATTTAATAAGAACAAATGGTTGGTTAACTTCATGTTTAATTTGAAGTATACACACCTACAAAAGGCATCACAATTATTTTTCAATTAACCTAGAACCAGATTTTTGTTCGTTCGCTATTACCCTATAGCCTAAACTTTGTTGACAGGTTGTCCCCTTCTGAAATATCCTCAGCATTAAATGCAATTGTTGTCAAAGTTTTTTTCATTCAATTCACCCCGTCTTGCTATTTTTCTAACCTGTTTCGTGCCTTTTATATGGATTAATAGTACAATTAAATAAAATACTTTTAAAACACAGTTCACTATAAAGTTGAGTCAGCGGTAACATATCAAATCCTCTCCAGTGAAATTGGGATACCACACCATTCTTGAGTTCTCATTTGTTACTTTATAAGCTGACCTACTTATGTCTTTCAATATTATATTTAGTTCATTTCCAACTAAATCAACTTTGTTCATTGTCACATACTTAGTTTGTATACTTACTCGACCATTACTTGATATATTTTAATGACCTTCATAGGTAACTTATCTAACAGTTGTAAATTGTCACAATACATTTAATTTACCCGCATCTAATTAATTTTAACTAAATTATCATAAGAAATTAATCATTCCATTTAATATACTATTCATTTAATATAATTAATTTGCATTATACAATTAAATTTATCAATTCATATTTATAAATACATATAAATAAATTATATATCAATTAAAATTAGTCCGCACGGGTCTTTTACTAGTTAATTTTTGAAAATCAAATATTCTTAGGAATAAAATAACTTTCACATTTTCATGATTATATTTCTATGATCATGGGTGAGTATATTTTTATGTTGGTGGGATTCAAATTGAAATAACTATATGTAAGAATCATAAGTCGTGCTTTCTATTAATCTTTCAAGGATATATATACAATGCTAATTTTCATATGTGTTTTGTTATACAATCATGATTATTCTATAAATAAAGATGTCTACTATAATATTTTACTAATAATAATATTCTAATAATAACAATAATATATTCTAATACACCTTGTAGTCGAAACAAGAGATTGACGAATGTTGAGACTATCACGAAAATCATCAAAGAGTTGTAATAGAGGTCCTTTGATGAAGATGTAAGCAATTTGGTAACGTGAAGGGACATGTAAGACTCGTACTTGGGCGCAGGCAACTTTTTCACACACAAAATGTATATCCATCTTGAAGTGTTTAGTAAACTGATGTTGAACTGGGTTGCCAGATTGATAGATAACACTCACATTGTCATAATAGGCCAAAGTGGTTGTTGTGACTGGGCAATGTAGTTCCAATAATAAGTTTTAAATCCAACAAGTTTTAGATACTACATTAGCGACTCCACGGTACTCAACTTGTACATTGGAGCAAGAGACGGTGTGTTGGCATTTGACATACTATGAGGTTAAATTGTCACCAAGATAGACACGATAACAAGAGGTGGATCACCTGGTGTCTGGGCAACCTGCAGCCTAATCTGCATCACTGTAAGAAACTAATTTGCTGACAGAGGAAGGATACAAGTGAAGGCCAAAATCAATAGTGTCGTGAATACACCGAATTATGTGCTTTAGTGCTGACATATGTTGTGTTTTGAAGGTTGAGAAAAACACAAGAAAGGGGGTTTGAATTGGGTTTTACAGATTTTTTAATAAACTAAGTAACACACACACGCTAACAAGGTATGAATCACTGAAAGAAAGAACACAATTGGTTTATCCTGGTTCACTGTTAACTAAGCTAATCAAGTCCACCCGCCAAGGTGATTTTGCCTTATCACAAGAACTTAATCCACTAATCTTTGACAAGATTACAACAACCTCTAAGTCATCAATGACTCAGCCCTCTCGAGTCTACTGACTAACACACTTAGTCACTCAAGGAAAACTTACAATCAACCTCTAAATTATTCAACAACAATTTATCCTTCTCGAGTCTACTGACTAACACACTTAGTCACTCAAGGAAAACTTATAATCAACCTCTAAATTGTTCAACAACAATTTAGCCCTCTTGAGTCTACTGACTAACACACTTAGTCACTCAAGGAAAATCACTTAGAAAGTGTTACAAGAATGTTTACAATATTGCTTCTTAATTAGCAGGTTGAAACAAATTTAAGAACAGTATTTCTACACAAATATGAGCAATAAATCTTTGTGTCTTTGAGATTCTTTGACAGAGTATGTACTTTAGCGTTTTTGACTTGTAAGTTGTTGTTTATTGCAAGCATAGTCTTCTATTTATAACCTCGTTGAGGGATAAGAATGTCTTTGAGCTTGGCTAGTTGTCTTCAACGGTAGAATCCTTAGAGAGAAGAAGTAGTAAAAGCTTAGAAAGTTTTCTAGTCAATTCTGAGCAAAATCTCTGCTTTAGACTATTTTAGGAAAGAGTCGTTTGTATGGATTCTTGGTTTTCACGTTATGCTTTGGACTTTAAGCTTTTGATCCTCATCATGTATTTTGAACTTTAACGTTGATCAGATTCTTCGGAATCCTTTCTTTAGAAACAAACGCTTTCTTAAGAAGCACATATATTCTTCTTCAGAAACTCTGATATGTATCAGAATCTTGTTGAGTTGCGCTAGAAGTTGATTCCAATGAGAATTGTATATCTGCACACTTAAGATAGAATTAGAGTACCAAATTGTTACATATAAAATATATGCATTGTTATCATCAAAACTAGAGATTATATGCAGAATCAAGATCTTGTTCTAACAATCTCTCCCTTTTTGATGATGAAAAAAATCATGTATTTTGATGAAACAATGTATATGCTTTAATGTGCTAAAGAAATCAGAGTTAAGTTTTAGAATACTCCCCCTGAGATAGACAAGCTTCCCCTGAGCTGATATCTCATGTTTACTTCTTCTGAGTTGAATTCTTTTTGCAATGTTTATCACCAGAAGCTTCTAACGGAACAATCCTGCAATTTCTTTCACATGCTTGTATATATAGTGTTAGAATGTGAGCATGAGTTTTTAGAGAGCAGATATATATATATATATATATATATATATATATATATATATATATATATATATATATATATATATATATATATATATATATATATATATATATATATATATATATATATATATCAAAATCATTCCTACTTTTACTCCCCCTTTTTGTCATAATAATTTTTTTGATAAATATGATAGAAGATACAAAAAGATAATTTAAAATCTAACGAAAATGACAAGGGTAAGCCCTAAGGTGCCTAGGGAAGGGAAGTAGAAGGAGTCCTTGCAAGAAGTTGAGTGAGCATATCCTTGATGGAACGAATAACTTCATCTTGACTATCCAACCGTTCTTGCACCATTTTCTGATTGTTCTGCAAGTCTACCAATGTCTGTGCCATAATTCGGAGAAGATTATCATCAGAGACACGTTTTTCAGCAGCAGCTTATAAGACAGCTTCTCTATCTGCAACGACTTTCTTTTCAGCTTCCTTCTTGGCAATCTCAACAGCAATTCTTCTGGCTTCCTTTCTTGCTTCTTCAGCAAGCCTTTCTTTTTCTTTCCTCTCTTATAGTCTTACTTCTACTTGATTTACAAACTTCTCCTTAACTTGATCTGAGAAACACTTGATTTCTTGAAATTCTTCTGTTAGCCAAGTGTTAAAGAGATTCCAATTTGTACTCAGAAGGGTAGGCTCGTCACTAGAATTGGATTCTTCATAGAGCCCTTGGGCTTTAGTGACAACTTCTTCTAGAAAGCTAGAAAGAGCATCAACCTGTGTTTTACTAGAAGGTTGAGAATCAGAAGGCTGAGACTCATGATGAGTGTCACCATCTAATGTAGATTCTGTAGAAACAGTGTGTGCTAAAGGTGGTGGAGAAGATAGAGATTCCGATGGGATTGCGGCAGAGTTTGGAAATATAGTTTTTGAAGGAGATATTTAAACAGGTGGAACTAAGGATGAGAAGGCATGTTCTAAAAGGGATACAAAAGCAGCAGTGATGAAGATGGTTGTTATTGAAGAGTTGTTATTTTGGATTTTTCAAGAGGAGCGGAAACACAAGGTGGTGTTGGTGGGATGGCGAAAGTGGTAATTGTGGTTGAGAATGATGGTGGTAGGGGAGGAATATTTGAAACAAGGATTCTGGTATCTGACCCAGAAGCAACTAATGTTGAGGAGTCAGAGATTTTAGTTGTTGAAGCGGAGGAAACAACAGTTTCAGTCAGTGTTCATTGAGGAATTTTTCGATTACTTATGCCCTAACATCTTTTTCTTTGCAGTCATGACCTTTGAGGAAACATGTTTCCTTTTGTAAAGGTTTGGTGGTTTAGCTAGGAGTTGGTCAAACGAGATTCCAGACACATAATGACCCTCTTTTTCAAGCTGGTCTAAGTAAGCTTGTAAGACATCTGGTGGATCAACTTGGGTGAACAGAGGATAGTTGTCAACAATTGTCCTTCGTTCTTTGATATATTCAAAGTCTGTATCCATAGTGGGTTCAACCATGATCTCTTTGATAATAGACATGCTCTTGACATTCTTGATATTGAAAGGTTTTCCAATATCTTCACCAAGACCATCGAGTAAGTTATGATTAACCAGATGATCCACAAGACCACTTTGTCGTACCTCGAAAAATATGATCCTCGCGATGGACATGGAAAAAACGTTCACACAGAGTCGCCACCGAACTTTATTCATTCCAAGGAAGGAATAGGAAAATATCGATAATGTAACACCCCGTTTTGTCCAATTTATTTAATCGAGTCGATTTAATTATTTTTGTTTTTATATTATTTTATTCTTGACTTTTATTTGACAATATATTATTTTTCATCGTTATTATGTTTTATCGCATTTTGAGAGCGTTTGCAAGATATTTGGCTGAGGGGTAAAATGGTCATTTTGGGTAGTTAGATATTTTGTTATAAAAAGAGAAAAGAGAGAAATAGAGAGAAAAGGAGAAAGAAGAGAAAGAAAAGAGAAAGAAGAGAAAGAGAAGAGAAGAGAAGAGGAAATCTTCAATACTCTGTTTCAAGCGCGATTAATCGGGTAAGGGTGAGAAGTTTCGATTATATCTTGCTTGTATATGTATATGTATGCGTTGTTTGTATTTGTTTGGTTGAAATATATACTTTTCCTTATTGGTTGTATTGAAGAACAAATGTGGGGGAATCAATGTTTTAACGGTTAGAATTTGGAATAGATTGTGTAGAATAGTCGAGTAGTGTTTGGGTTTAATCAGGAATACTCGTTGGTATGATTTAAGGAGTTTTGGATTGAGTTATATAGTTTGTGAGAGTTAGGGCAATAATGATGAAATAGTGAGAAATCTATGTTTTCACGGTTGGAATGCGGAATAAGTTGTGTAGTATAGTCGGATGAGGATAGGAATTAATCGAGAATGGTTGTTTGTGTGTTTTCGAGTGGTTTTGATCGAGTTAGGAGTTGGGATAAATTGATAAAATTATGTTTCAAAATATTTCAAAAATTGAAAATGTGTGGGATGGCTTTTTAATTGTGAGAATATTGTAGTATGCCGAATTCTGAGACCGGGGCTTTTTACGGAATCGAAATCAGAGGTCTGGAAGGCATTTAACGATCGAAAACTGAGTGTTTAGCAAAATCTGCGCAGTATGCGTCGACTCATGGGATTTTGGGTCGACTCATAGGACCCTTGCGTCGACTCAAGACTCGACGCGAGCAGACTCGTGCGTTATAGAATTTTTCCAAAATGTCCGATTTTGTTTTCTTCATAACCTTTGAACCGTAAGTCCGTTTTGACCCCCGTTCAAAGCGTTGGAAAGCTAATGAAATATTCTTTTTATTGAAAATGGTTTGGAGGGTAAAATATGATTTAATTAATTCGTGTTTTTGAGAAATATTCGTGCCGTCGGATTTTCTTATCGCGTAAAATGCGTCCGGTCGGTATTTTGTCGTGTGTTATGTTATTGCCATATAAACGTGGAGCTTTTATGTGGTTTATATGATGTTGAAGCGTGTGATAAGTTATTGTAATTGTTGTGGCCTTATGGAAAAATACTTGTTGAATTGAATACAGATGTATGGTATTAATGTATGTTGTTGTGGGTAGCCTTTGTGGCGTGAATCCTAGGGTTGTGAATATCATTGTATGATTGTAGGATTGTTGTGGTTGATGGTGAGTAATTCTTGATGTGAATTGATATGAGTGTATATGCTAAAATGCTAATTGTTGTGGTTTGTGGATTATGATGAAATGCATTGTTTATGTGAAATTCAATGTGTGTTATTTGGTGGCCTTATGGCAAGTAAATGCATTGTTTGAATTGATTTCCAATGCATGAATAATGATGATGAGATAATCCATATTGTTGATTTGTGAAGATGCATTTGATTGTCATGAGTCATTGTATTCCTAGCATCATGATATGCATCTTGTGATGTCGTGTGCCCTTGTGGGGTGTGAGCGACGAAACGATTCCAGAGGGAATCTGCTGTAACGGTCGTGTGCCTTATATAAAGAGGACCTAAAGCGACGTTATAGACGATCGTGTGCCTTATACAAAGAGGACCTAAAGCGATCGGATCATGTGCCTTATACAAAGAGGACCTGAAGCGATCCATAAACGTCGTGTGCCTTATACAAAGAGGACCTAAAGCGACGGGGAACATCGTTTGCCCGATGGGGAGTTACACTAAGTAACAAGCGATGATTCCAATAATTCCTGAGTGAATTAATGATGATGAGAATGATGGATGGATTGGTACCGCATTGCATTGCATAGAGTCATTGTGTCGGTCTCTGTGGATTTTCATAAATCATGAATGGATTGATTATATGTTGGAAATTGTGAATTGATTGATTATGTGTTGAGCTCGTAATAGCATTGGTGATTTGATATGCAGTTATGATAAATGCATTGGTTATGGATGATATGTTTTATGTATAGACATATGCTATGTGATGTGGTGGTGTGTTTCCATATGTCATAACTTTGGTATGCCTTATGTGTGAATATGCGATTATGTTGGTATAATTGATATATGCTATGTGGTTGGATTATTAGAAATATGTTATGTATCTGTGGCATGCTATATGTATTAGTATGTGATGCCTGTGGTGAAAATAATTATGCTTGTGAATTTATATGTGTTTGCATATTATTATGCAATCTTAATTTAGTTGTTATTTCTCACCCTTCTGCTGTGGTTTGTTGCCCTATGAGGCAATTGCAGATTAGTATCTTGGAGGCTTTTGTGAAGATTAGTTCTCCATCCTTTTGTCGGTCTGTCTGCTCTGATACGTAACACGGGAGTCGGGGAACGCTTTTGTTATATATGTATACATTTGTTGGATCTATTTTGTATTACCTTTGTATGAATATTTTGATGTTATAAAATAATTTATTTTGTAAAACAAGTCAGTTATGGATCTTTCCGCTTTATTCCATAATTGAACTTTCCCTTTGTTGGAAAAAGTTTCCCTTTTAGGTTTATTCCATTTTGTGTTATGTATCAAATTTATGAGCATGGATTATGTTTTCTTTCTTTAAATGTGGCATCCTTGTTTCTGTCTAAGAATTTTCTTTTTATTTACTCTGATTTATTTATGTATTAGTTATCCGCGATGGGAATTGAGGTGTTACATTAGTGGTATCAAAGCAGGTCGGTCCGTCCGGCCAAGTTGTTGAGTCAGTTTGGTGTGACAGTTGAATACTGTTGATGTTGTTTGTTCCTTAGTACGTGATATGTGTGTGAAACACTGTCAGTATTTTCTGGTTCTTCTAATCCTTTGTCTGCAGGATTTAGAATGAGATAAGTGGGGGAGAAGCTGGAGCTTCTCCAAGTTGCTTCAGTTGTGGAGCATTGGTTGCAAGATTGTAAGTGTTGTTTGGACAATGTTGTTCTCGGTCCCTGAGGGAATGCGGAGGTAAGTCTTATGTCGACTAAGGATTTGTGCCTTAGGTAGTTTTGTGCACAAGATGCAAGAAATGCTATTATAGTTTGGTAAAGATGGTTTATGCCCCCATCATGATTGTCGGCTGTCTTTTGACAAATTGAGGAACTGATCACCCTTAATCTCTTGTTGATAGTAGGCGGAATTATGTTGGATGGAATAGACGTGCCTTTCCAGCTTAGATAGTATGTTTTGTGAATCGTTTGGAGCTAAGCCAAGTGAGTACAAATTGTTTTGTTGAGTCGATGAAGATTCTTATATCGGAAGATGAGGCGGATTAGAGGTTTTGGTATGTTGGTCAAGTTGGGAAGTCATTGAGAGAGAACGATTGGGTATTGTTAATGGTTGTTCTCAGAGAGTAGAGTGTGAACTCAATTTGACGAAGGTGAGGATTTGAGGTTTGGATCTGCTAAGTAAGTAGAAGAACTTTTAGGAAGTGAAACTTAGATGTTTGTCATGTTTGTGATGATAGTGTTCTGGAAATTTGCGGGAAAGCCACAGTGATGGGCCGTCAGTTGTGCATGGTTTTCAGATGTGTTTTTGGATGGAACATTAGTGTGTCGACTTGAAGAGATCCAACATGGTTGGTAAGGAAAAAGATGATAGCATGAGGTTGCATGTTTATCAGTGAGTGGTATGGAAACTTGCAGTTGTGTTCTAGATAGCTTAAGTTTTGGATTGTGACGAATCGTGAACAATTTGAAGTTCCTTAATGGTATTACTTTTGTTATGGGTTGAGATCTCGTGTCAACAGAAACCTTGAGTGAGTTGGAACCCCGTAAGAAGAATTGATATGGAATGTGGTAACCAGAGATTGTTAAGCTATTTTGGATAAATTGTTTCGAGCTCAGAATGAATTTTGAAGGTTGTATATGTTATGGTTGTGGAGTATATGAATCGTATCTTCCATACTTGTTTGGATAAGTTCATAGTGATGTTTATTGGATGATATTCTGATTTATTTTAAATCAAAGGATGAGTATGTAGAGTATTTGAGGATTGAGTTACAAGGGTTGAAAGAGAGGAAGCTTCTGCTAAATTATCGAAGTGAGAATTTTGATTGAAAAAGGTTAGTTTTCTTGGTTATGTTATTTCCGATTATGGTATTGTTGTGTATCTATCCAAAATAGATGTAGTTCTACATTGAGAGACTCCAAAGTTGGTTAAGGAGATTAGAAACTTTTGGACTTAGTTGGTTGTTACTGCAGGTTATGGAAGACTTTGCTAAGTTCGTACTTCTGTTATCTCAGTTGACTTGCAAAGGGTGAGTCGTTTGTTTTGGATGTTCGTTGTGAGTAAGTTTTGGTGAGATAAAGTAGAAGTTGTCTACGGCTCCAGTTTTGATTCTGTGTGATCCTAATAAACCGTTTGTGAGGTATTGTGATGTGTCTTTGATGAGTGTAGTTAGTGTGTTAATGCGAGAGGGTAAAGTCATTTCTTATGCTTTACGACAATTGAGGATTCATGATTTCAAGATGGCTACGGTTACTTTTGTGTTGAAAATCTTGAGGAATTATTTTAAGGGTTTTAGGTTCAAGGTGTTTGGTAATCACAAGGGTTTAGAGTACTTGTTTGGTCAGAAGGAATAAAGTAGGAGACAACGAGGATGGTTGGAATTCCTGATAAGTTATGACCTTGGCTCGAATTATCCTATTGGTAAAGTTAATGTCGTGCCTGATGAGTTAAGTCGAAAATCTTTGCATATGTCTGCTTTGATGGTTAAAGAGTGGGAACTTTTGGAAGAATTTAGAGATTTGAGTTGGTGTGTGAATTGACATCTGATAGTGTGAGGTTGGGTATATTAAAAGTGAACAGTGATTTTTGGCGAATATGAGAAAGAGTTAGACTGTGGACATGGGATTGATAGTTTTGATGGTTACGAGTAATCAGAGTACGCAACGGAAGCTTGATGTGGCACAATTCGTATATGCGTGTGTGACTTGTAAGGGTTCATAGGTGGAACATTGAAAACATGTAGGAATGATGAGACCATTGGACGTTTCAAAATGGAAGTGTTAGGTGAAAGGTTTAATTATTATTCATGGGCTACTATGTAGATGGATGTTTTGGTTATATGTTCGATTGGTGAATCGTAGCATTGTTGTAATAATGTTGTGTGACAAGGATGTTTGTATTGTGGTTAATCCCTATGTGGGAGATTATGGGAGTGTTACCTGGGTGTTGGTAACATGGTTTTCTTTGAGTCGTGAGTTAGTCGTCAAGTGCATTGTATGGGCTTTGCATCTTGTCGTTGTAGTTGTCGTCGTTGTCGTGTCGTTGTAGTAGTTGTTGTTAGCAAGGTGTTTTGTCAGTTTGTGTTATTCGTGGTGTGCCTTTTGTTGGCATGAGAGTGGGTTAGTCGGATAAGAGAGTCGTATCCGGAGTTGTTCGTATCAGTTATATTTTCGAGGACGAAAATGTCTAAGTGGGGGAGAATTGTAACGCCCCGTTTTGTCCGATTTATTTAATCGAGTCGATTTAATTATTTTTATTTTTATATTATTTTATTCTTGACTTTTATTTGACAATATATTATTTTTCATCGTTATTATGTTTTATCGCATTTTGAGAGCGTTTACAAGATATTTGAGCTGAGGGGTAAAATGGTCATTTTGGATAGTTAGATATTTTGTTATAAAAAGAGAAAAGAGAGAAATAGAGAGAAAAGGAGAAAGAAGAGAAAGAAAAGAGAAAGAAGAGAAAGAGAAGAGAAGAGAAGAGGAAATCTTCAATACTCCGTTTCAAGCGCGATTAATCGGGTAAGGGTGAGAAGTTTCGATTATATTTTGCTTGTATATGTATATGTATGCGTTGTTTGTATTTGTTTGGTTGAAATATATACTTTTCCTTATTGGTTGGATTGAAGAACAAATGTGGGGGAATCGATGTTTTAACGGTTAGAATTTGGAATAGATTGTGTAGAATAGTCGAGTAGTGTTTGGGTTTAATCAGGAATACTCGTTGGTATGATTTAGGGAGTTTTTGATTGAGTTATATAGTTTGTGAGAGTTAGGTCAATAATGATGAAATAGTGAGAAATCGATGTTTTCACGGTTGGAATGCGGAATAAGTTGTGTAGTATAGTCGGGTGAGGATAGGAATTAATCGGGAATGGTTGTTTGTGTGTTTTCGAGTGGTTTTGATCGAGTTTGGAGTTGGGATAAATTGATAAAATTATGTTTCAAAATATTTCAAAAATGGAAAATGTGTGGGATGGCTTTTTAATTGTGAGAATATTGTAGTATGTCGAATTCTGAGACAGGGGCTTTTTACGGAATCGAAATCGGAGGTCCATAAGGCATTTAACGATCGAAAACTGAGTTTTTAGCAAAATCTGCGCAGTATGCGTCGACTCATGGGATTTTGGGTCGACTCATAGGACCCTTGCACCGACTCAAGACTCGACGCGAGCAGACTCGCGCGTTATAGAATTTTTCCAAAATGTCCGATTTTGTTTTCTTCATAACTTTTGAACCGTAAGTCCGTTTTGACCCCCGTTCGAAGGGTTGGAAAGCTAATGAAATATTCTTTCTATTAAAAATGGTTTAGAGGGTAAAATATGATTTAATTAATTCGTGTTTTTGAGAAATAGTCGTGCCGTCGGATTTTCTTATCGCGTAGAATGCGTGCAGTCGGTATTTTGTCGTGTGTTATGCTATTGCCATATAAACGTGGAGCTTTTATGTGGTTTATATGATGTTGAAGCCTGTGATAAGTTGTTGTAATTGTTGTGGTCTTATGGCAAAATACTTGTTGAATTAAATACAAATGTATGGTATTAATGTATGTTGTTGTGGGTAGCCTTTGTGGTGTGAATCCTAGTGTTGTGAATATCATTGTATGATTGTAGGATTGTTGTGGTTGATGGTGAGTAATTCTTGATGTGAATTGATATGAGTGTATATGCTAAAATGCTAATTGCTGTGGTTTGTGGATTATGATGAAATGCATTGTTTATGTGAAATTCAATGTGTGTTATTTGGTGGCCTTATGGCAAGTAAATGCATTGTTTGAATTGATTTCCAATGCATGAATAATGACGATGAGATAATCCATATTGTTGATTTGTGAAGATGCATTTGATTGTCATGAGTCAATGTATGCCAAGCATCATGATATGCATCTTGTGATGTCGTGTGCCCTTGTGGGGTGTGAGCGACAAAACGATTCCAGAGGGAATCTGCTGTAACGGTCGTGTGCCTTATACAAAGAGGACCTAAAGCGACGTTATAGATGATCGTATGCCTTATACAAAGAGGACCTAAAGCGATTGGATCGTGTGCCTTATACAAAGAGGACCTAAAGCGATCCATAAACATCGTGTGCCTTATACAAAGAGGACCTAAAGCGACGGGGAACATCGTTTGCCCGACGGGGAGTTACACTAAGTAACAAGCGATGATTCCAATAATTCCTAAGTGAATTAATGATGATGAGAATGATGGATGGATTGGTACCACATTGCATTGCATAGAGTCGTTGTGTCGGTCTCTGTGCATTTGCATAAATCATGAATGGATTGATTATATGTGGGAAATTGTGAATTGATTGATTATGTGTTGAGCTCGTGATAGCATTGGTGATTTGATATGCAGTTGTGATAAATGTATTGGTTATGGATGATATGTTTTATGTATAGACATATGCTAAGTTTTGTGGGGATGTTGTACCTTACAATGATTGTATTAATTATCTATGGTATGCTATACATGAATATATGTGATGTGGTGGTGTGTTTCCATATGTCATAACTTTGGTATGCCTTATGTGTGAATATGGGATTATGTTGGTATAATTGATATATGCTATGTGGTTGGATTATTAGAAATATGTTATGTATCTGTGGCATGCTAAATGTATTAGTATGTGATGCTTGTGGTGAGAATAATTATGCATGTGAATTTATATGTGTTTGCATATTATTATGCAATCTTGATTTAGTTGTTATTTCTCACCCTTCTGTTGTGGTTTGTTTCCCTATGAGGCAATTGCAGATTAGTATCTTGAGGTTTTTGTGAAGATTAGTTCTCCATCCTTTTGTCGGTCTGTATGCTCTGATACGTAACACGGGAGTCGGGGAACGCTTTTGTTATATATGTATACATTTGTTGGATCTATTTTGTATTACCTTTGTATGAATATTTTGATGTTATAAAATAATTTATTTTGTAAAACAAGTCAGTTATGGATCTTTCCGCTTTATTCCATAATTGAACTTTCCCTTTGTTGGAAAAAGTTTCCCTTTTAGGTTTATTCCATTTTGTGTTATGTATCAAATTTATGAGCAGGGATTATGTTTTCGTTCTTTAAATGTGGCATCCTTGTTACTGTCTAAGAATTTTCTTTTTATTTACTCTGATTTATTTATGTATTATTTATCCGCGATGGGAATTGGGGTGTTACAGATAAAATCTTTGAGAAATAAGAAAATGGTCATCGCAACCAAACTATAGGTTCGAGAGTCGATTACACAAGAGGAAGATACTAGCACCCCCTACGTCCGTTGTACTCAACGGGAACCTCTTGATTCGATTCGTGAGAAATTCAACTAAGTTTGTTTGTTTTCTTCTAAGGTAATAATGAGTAAAGGATTAAATTCTAAGGGGGGAAATGGGTGGCTTTTTATTAGGGTGTTCACCAAGGATTAGGGCCCTTGTGCCTACGTATCTTTCACTCGAATGAATGAAGAATCAGAGCGTTCGTAGTTCGTGGACTACGGGAAAAGGTTTGAGGTAAAAAGAAAAAAGGTAGCTCGCTAGGATCTCGCAATCCTATGCCTATGTACCCTCATTGTGCAATGAAGAAGTCAAAGCAATCGTAGTTCAGAGGACTACGGTTGGTTGGTTTGTGTTTTTTAAGCGAACAAGTGTTTAAGTCGCATTCTAACTGCTAAACGTTGGCTTGTCTGCTCGCTAGGAGAGGCTGAAACACTAATTTATATGCGCGGAAGAAGGGACTAAACAATGTTCTTTTGAAAAAGTGTTTGAGTTGTGGATCACACGGGGGCAAGGAATTAGTGTCTTGAGAAGTTTCAATCGCACGTGGCAAGAAAAGAGAGTTTGATGTGTTGGATGTTTTAGAGGTGACAATTGTTTACACACGAGTAAGGGAACTCGCACCCAGACAATCGAAGAAAGGAATCGAAGCCTCCAAACCCCTTCTTTTCACCTTTTGAGAAATTTTGTTTAAATATGGATTAAGTGTTTTAATGAACAACGAGTGCTTATAAAAATGGTTTGAATCTTATCGAGTTAGAAGTCTTTTAGAGGTGTCAATTGTTCACACACGAGTAAGGGAACTCGCACCCAAACAATCGAAGAGAGGAATCGAAGCCTCCAAACCCCTCATTTTCACCTTTTAAGAAATAATGTTTAAGTATGGTTAAGTACATTGATTGGATTTAAAAAATGCTCGATTGTTGATTGAGGTTTTAATTTGTGTACGTAATAGTGTAAGGACTTGAACTATCGGAAGGGTGGTCATAATGGGTGTTAAGGTACGGTTGATGGCGAGGCGAAATGACTCAACTTACAAGAGGTAATAGGATGATATATGGATCAGGAGCTTAAGGGTTTCGATTTTATTCATCATACAAGACAAAACAAACAAGTAAAAGAAAGCAATCAAATTGAATTTTAATTGTGTGTACTAGCAAAGTGGGCTAGTCTTCTAAACGACCAACTAGAAGTAATTGATCGAATAGGTCTCACTGTAAGAAAGCTCAGGAGTAAGCTATGAATGTTGTGTATGGTGACCAAAAGGTTGATGGCGATGCTTTAAAAGCAATCGACTTACAAAGGTGAAAAATGGCTCGACGTTGGATCGAGAGTTATTTATTTTGAAAAGGGTTTAAAGCATTAAAATACAATCAAAACAAAAGCGATAAAATTATTACATTTTAGGGGAATGGGGTACATTTTGTCGAATGGGGATAAAATAAATCGAATCGAGTTTGTCACAATGTGCTTCAAAGCCGGTTTGTACGTAATAACAACACGAATAATGTTATACGCATGGATCATAATGCGGCGAAATTTATCCAATTAATGTGTAAGAATTTTGGTGGCACAATCGACATAGAATTATCGAAACCACGAATTAAAAAACCGATTTAAAATGTAATGAAAATCAAACCAATATTATTTGCATTAATATACTATTCATGGCACATATGGGTGCAAAATGATATGGAGGGACCATTAAAAATGGGCTTTACTCTTGCTAACCTCTGGCCCCAAAAAAAGCTATAATTCCTTTTTCCTAAATTAAATGATATATATCAAAACAATCACAAGAAAGTTTTCATATCATTCAGCCTCCTTCCAATTTCAAGCACGAGAAAAACTATGGTCACATGAACAACAACATTACTTTCAAAATTTCATCCATTCAAAATTAACATACCAATGGAATGTAGCAATAACAACATATCAATCTAAAACCACCATAATGGCCCAATATAATACTGTAATAGAATGGCCTTATAGAAAACTAATGTACTAGTCCCAGATACGTGAACGTTATCACACATAATCAAAACCTACTATCGTAAAAAATCATACCAGTCCGAGATTTAATCTATCGGTTCCACATTTTCAAAATCAAATACTGCGAGATCGACTTAAGCATCAAACACTCAAGCTGTGCATAACCATGTCTCGACAATCAATTTTCTCAAAAAAAATGGTCAAAAGAAAAATCCAGGGAAAAACATATAGCTTCTCATCCTTCATACACCAAAACAAAATCAGAAGCAGAAGTTTTAAAAACCTTGAATCAAGAAGCAACAACACATATTTATACTATTCACAAGTAAGGTTCGAAAATGGTGGTGAAAATATGGTGATGATTATTATGGAGGTGGCGGAGTGGCAAGGGAGTGAGAAAGAGATTGTGAGGGTCCCCTTTGTGAGTGGGTCTGAGAGGAATTTTTTCCTTCTTCTTTTCTTTGTGACCGTTACAATTGAGTTGGCATCACAGATATTCCTTTCTCAAACGGATCGTTACAAATGTGTCCTAGAAAGTGGTCCTCCAGCATTCTCTTTTTGTTTTCTTGTGAGAAAGTCTCAATTTCATGAGCTGGCTGTGTTGTGTGATCCGAAATGAGTGGAGAGAGAGATATTTTTCATTTTTGTTTATTTTATTAACAAACAAACTAAAAATCCTATTTTTATGATTGGTCAATAAAGAAAAGTATGGATAATACATACGAGTCTTTGATTAGTTTTGAATCAACAATACAAATTAAATCAAAGAAGGACACTAAGAAACACACATTGCAAAACAAATTAAAATGGCTAAAATGTCTATTCTAGATGATTTAATTGATTTAAATAAAATTAAATCAATTAAATCAAATAAAATTAACATCTTTCTAAATGCACATGATAAATTTAAAATGAAGAAATGGAAAATTCTATTTTATTATTTCGGATATTTTGGCGAAAAGATGAAAATAAAACGGCTGAAAAAGAATAAAAAATCGGGTGACAAAGTACCCGAAAAAATAAATTGACCGCACTAAAATGATCAGCACAGAATAAACGACTCAGAAAAATACAATGTTTGGTCAGATTTGAAAATAAATCGGGACCGGTAAAAAGGCTCAAACTGATCAAAATGTGACTGAAAAGTTGTAGAAAAATAAGACGAGTGCGTCAGGTTAAACTATGTGAATAGTAGGCCAGGAGTATTGACATTTGCAAGCTTAAATTTGAAACTTTTCAACCACTAATATTTTGTATATTTGAGAAATAATTCAAACGGTCTGTCTGTATATCCAAGGATTCATTCTAGCTGACATTTTTGTCATTATTCATGCTGGAAAAAAAAAGTTATGCTACAGGAGATGCAAAATGAAAATAAAGTCGAATTTTAAAAAAGGTAGGACAAATTTGGGGTATGACAAATGCCCCTATCTAATTGTCTTGAACCCGAGAGAATGAACTGCTGCATGGCTTTCAATTTTAGGGTCAAAGTCAATCAGATACAAGAAGACCCCGAAATTTGTCTGACAAGAATGTAGTGTAATAAGATATAGAAATAATGGGATAACAGAATGCAACATCTGAACAAAACAATCTCAGTGTTAAAAATGAACTCTCCAAGTCGCACGAAGCAATACCTTATGACCTAAGGCTCTCCGGGGACTTAATCATTGAAATGAGATTCTCTGCATCGCATGAAGCAGTACTTTATAGTTTAAGGCTCTTCAGGGATATTCAGAGCAGTATCTTTGCAAAAGGGAAATGAGATTCTCTGAACCAATGAAGTAGTATCTTATTAATCGAGATATTCCAGCTAGGGGGACGATACCTCAATCGCATCTAAGATTCTCCATGGAAACGAGAGCATGAGACATCTTATATCATGCAAAGCAGTACCTTATAAATTAAGGCTCTTCGGGGATACTAGAACAGTATCTTAACAAAGACATGAGACCCTTTGGGTGGTCGAAGCAGTACCTTATAGACTAAGGCTCTCTGAGGATATCAAAGCAGTATCTCAACAAAAAGGGCACGAGACTTCCTAGATCATGCGAAGCAGTACCTTATAAATTAAGGCTCTCCAGGGACATTATGACAACATCTCAACAACAGGGCATGGGACCTCCTAGGTCATACGAAGTAATACCTTATGACTTAAGGCTCTTCGGGGATACTAGAATAATATCTCAGCAAAACATGAGACTCTTTGGGTGGAACGAAACAGTACCTTATAGACTAAGGCTCTCCGAGGATACCAAAGCAGTATCTCAAGACAAATGGGCATGAGACTTCCTAGATCATGCAAAGCAGTACCTTATAAATTAAGGCTCTTCGGGGATACTAGAACAGTATCTCAACACAAAACATGAGACTCTTTGGGTCGAACGAAGCAGTACCTTATAGACTAAGGCTCTCTGAGGATACCAAAGCAGTGTCTCAAGACAAATGGGCATGGGACTTCCTAGATCATACAAAGTAGTACCTTATGAATTAAGGCTCTCCGAGGACATTAGGACAACGTCTCAGCAAAATAGGAGACTCTCTGAGTCGTGCGAAGCAGTACTTTACCAATTAAGGCTCTCTGAGGACATTAGAGCAGTGTCTCAAAGAAAAAAATTAGATGCTCGGAATCGCATAAAGCATTACCTTGTAGCCTAAGGCTCTTTGGGTATTTCTATAGCAGCTTCTCGAGCATTAAATATGTTGGGGGAAATAGTTTAAGCCAATATTCCTTTCGGAGGAAATGTGCTAACAAAATTTTGCAGAGGAAATGCTCACAAGAACTTTTTAGGATAACCTCTGCTTGGGGAGAAATAAGAGCAAAAGATGATAGGGATTATTGTAGCACCCCAAAATTTGCCCCATTTTTTTTTAACCTCTAACTGACTTATGTTTCTTTCTCATTTGCATCATCATTAGGTCATAGCTCATAATTATTCATCATTTGTATTGGTTCTTGAGACATGGGATCGAAAATTTTTCTTATTGGCCTTATTCAGAGGATTCATTAAAGGCTTTGGGTCAGAGGTTCATTGGTGTGAATCAGGTTTTAATTTCTTCTCAGTTCAAATCATTTTCTTCGAGATTTATCAGCATACCAGGGAGAATTGGAGTTCTTGTTTACAATTGAGCTGGTGGATAGTTATCGGTTGAGATTCTTCAGTGGATCATGTGAGTGGCCAGATTGTTCAGTGGTAGCCGTGACTATTTTGTCAGAGGCTTGTGGAAAGTTGGTGATTGGTTTTGAATTCAGTTGATTATCCATTTTCTATCCATAATCCATATCCAAACTCATTGGTTTTTATCCATAATCCATTTTTCCTAAATTCAATTTCATTTTAATATCCACTTTTATTTTCTCAATCCTTTCCATATCCAAGGTTATCCATTTATTTTTACCCATTTCCATTTTATTTTTAATTTCCATAATACCCATTTGTCCACATAAGAATCCACATCCATTTTTCAACCCACATCATCTTTAACATCCATTTTTACTATTAATATCCATTTTTAATCTTTTTTTCATAATATTCATTTTTTTAACCCACATTTCATAAATATCCATTTTCATTTTTTAATTATAAACCATTTCATTATCCACTTTACATATCCAATATCCCTTTTTATCCACTTTTTTAAGTCCAATTCAAACCAATTTCAATTCAAATCCCAAATTCCATATTGTACAAGTCCATTCATATAAAAATTCCAAAAAAAATAAAATGATGAATAAAGATATATGCTCCAAATTGCCACACGAGACACCATATTTCCATATGCTGTACGACCTCACATCCTGCGCAACAACCTGCCACGCACTGACCTCACCACCACAATTTACACGACCATGATTTACCATCAGCAAGCCAACAATTCATTCCACTAAACCACGTCCTACGAACAACTCTGCAGCCAAACCTTTGCCAAACCATGAACTTGCCGCACTAATTTCACACACAGCCATAACACCCAATACTTGTGCTTCGACCCCACGCATCTGAGTCACGCAAAACCGCACCTCAACAATCACGCAAACCTTACGCATAACTTTTCCACCCAATTTTCAGCACAACTCACCTTTTTCCGCTGAAAACCACACGCATCCTCAATGCTCTAGACACCACAACACAAACTCTGCTCTTCATAACAACCTCACCAATTTCTCCCCGTTTTCAGAACCGCAATTCCACCTTCAATAACCCCTCAAATCTCCTCACTCAATTAAAACCAAAATCACATCCCCATCTTCCTCTCAACCCCAATCTTCTTAATTTCAACTCACCTCCAGCAATAGCCAAGAAACCTCATCCTTGTCCGTTCCATTCTTCCACTCGTACACCACAAACCATCACCGAACTCTCTCTTCTTTGTTCCTCCACCATCAAAAAAACCAACCCTAATCCTTCTTCAACCACCCTTCGCTCAGATCCTTCACTCAACAATCATAAACCCAAATCAACCGTCCTTCCACTCAAACAATAACAGAACTAACGCCAACACTCATCTTCATCATTCCTATCAACCCATTTTTTTTCAACCAACAGCCACTCATAAACCCAAACAACAACAACGACACTCAAATCCTTCTTCGTCACAAACCGAACCACAAACCTTCATCAGATTTCAACGTAACAGCCAAACCCAGAACGAAGATCAGAAGGGAGTAGAAGAAGAAGAGTTTGAGTTACACAAAATCTAATTGCAAACCTGGAATCAAACCCGAAGCAGAGACAGAGAGAGAATCGAAGCAAGCTCATTAGAGGCGGAGGTGATTCGATGAAATCAAAATAACAAACCTACCCAAATCGGAAGCGACCTAAATCGGAAGCGACCCAAATCGGAAGCGACCGAAAATCAAAGCGGAGACGGAATCGTGAGGAGAAAGGTTGGGTTGCGCTGATGAGATGTTTTTCGATTTATGGTGGTGATATCTGAACGTCTTCAGACCGTGAGCTTTTCCCTTTTTGGTTTTACAACAAGACAATATCACTCTATTGGGATGGATCGTGTGGTTTGTGGGTTTTGAAGAGCCCATTTTCTTGTTGGCAGGCGGATGGATGGGTCGTATGGCCCATAGTAATTCATAGAGTTTCTATTCAGACCATTATTGCACCATATTCATCATTAATCCAGTTTTAATTTCATTTATTATTATTATTATTATTATTATTATTGTTTTTTTTAGATTTGTTATTAGGTTTTAATTTGATATGGTTTTAGATTAATTAGATTGTTAGATGTTAGGTTATTGTTGGATATTAATTCTTGATTAACTTTGATGATAATCTTAATTTGATCTTGGAGTATTAATTTTTAATTGGAGCTTCTATTTGATTTTAGATTTTGATAACTAGATTTTTGCTTAGTCTTGATCAAAAACTTTTGTCAATATTTTCTTAGTAGATTTTGAGTAGAATTTTAATTGACTTTCTTTATTAATTTCTTGCTAACTTTTGTTTCTCTTGTTAGCACTTTTGATCTTAGCTTGCTTGATCTTGTTGATGCTTGAAATTGCCTACGATTTCTCATTGGTTGATGTTACTAATTTCTCCTTGTGCATAAGTTGATTGAATGTAGGAAATGCATGCTGGATATTACATTTGTTCTGTCCTGGAAAAAGAAGTTGTTAAATGCTGCTATTCTGTCATGCTGGATATTACATTTGTTCTATCCTGGAAAAAGAAGCTGTTAAATGTTGTTCTTGGTGATTGCTGGAATACACTGATGTGCTGTGCTGAAGCGCTGTTGTTGATGTTGTTTTTTATGCTTGACTACTGGACTTGCTTACTTGATGGAAGTGCCTAATAGCTTAGAGGCTTGTGCTTGTTGTGAGCTTTGAAGAGGCAACGAACCTTCTCCGTTAGGTACCCCTAGAATCTCAATTTTATTTTTCATGCCTCATTCTAGGATTGTATCCATGTTAGAAGCATATTGAGTACATCTGAAGCCCTACCTCGAAGTAGGCTCTGTTTGCGCATCATGTTTAGTACTTAAGTGCTTTGTACCTCTTTTGTGTCAACATGTTGATGATTGAACACGTGTACATACCTGAGTTTTCTTTCTCCTTCTTTTCTTGAGACTTGTTTAAGTCTTAATTTTATTTGTGACAGAATTGTATGATGTTTAATTGTGCTTGCTGCCATTTATTGTATCTCATCTCTTTTCTTTTCTTTCACTTTTTCTCATCCCATGAATCTCAAGACTTGTTCAAGTCTTGGATTCTTTTCCCCTTAGAGCTACCTAGTCCAACTTAATTTTTGATTAAGCTTGGAGTAGGATTAACATTAGGTTAGGTAGTCTTTTCTCCTAAACCTCACTAACCATAGGACGTCCATGCATGATAACGTTGGGACTCTTAGTTTCCCTTTAGAGTTTCCCTTGTGTCGTCTCTTCTCATCTCAAAAGAAAAGTAAAAAACACTTAATAAAGGTTAACATGATTGCGCTTGAGCCTTATATGTGAGAAGTGGAGAACGAGGGGCTTCCTCTCATTCTTCTAGGATACCTAGTGTACGTCCTGTTGGGGACGATGCGCGAAAGTATTCGTTCCTGTATTTAAGACTTTGGTACAATGCAAGTTACAAATAACTGTAAAAAACACTTCTTGCTAAAAAACTTCAAACCAACAATAATGTCTTTCCTTCGGGAATTCTTTTCTCACCTCACTCACTCTCAGCGTACGAACGCGCTCCTACTCGTTCTCTCGCAAGATGGTAATGCCTAAGTCTCGATTCAGCGAGCTGCAACACCTGAGCTAGAACGTAAGTGGTTCCCTAAAAAACACAATCCACCCCTAGTGAGGGGAACTACGTCGCTCTGATTCTCATGCTCCCGATGAGATACGTAGGCAGTGGGGTAGGGCCCATGCGAGCACTTCTTTTATTTTCCCTACATTTTCTCTCTTTCTCTTTACCTTCCTTTCCCGGTTCTTTAGCTAGCAGTTCCCTTTCCTTTCCAGTAGCAGCGGAGCTCCAGTTGATGACACCCTTTGATCGAGACAAGCAAGCATGGATCCCATCGGGTACGATGGACGCGTGGGGGTGCTAATACCTTCCTCACGCGTAACCGACTCCCGAACCCAGATCTCTTGGTCGCAAGACCATGCTCTTTCCTTCCTTTCCTTCAGGTTTACGCAGTGTTTCCTTTCCCTCTCTTGGGATAAATACACATTGCTGGCGACTCTGTTCTTCCGCGCCAGTCTCGCGTTTGTACCGTTGGATGCGAATCTTTCGGGAGCGACAGCTGGCGACTCTGCTGGGAAATCTGGTTGACCTCTTGCTGGTCCATCCCCTTTGGTGAGTCAATCCTAGCACTTGTCTGTTTCTTTTCATTGGGTGTTTTTATCGTGCTTTGTTTTGTTGTATATTATTGTATTTGCTGTTTTATTTGTTTTACTGTATTTACAGTTTTTTATTGCATTACATTGCATTTTATTATTGTCGTACTGGATATTACTGTACTGTGCTGGTTGGTTTTCTGTTTGGCGGGTTAGGATGTTCTGAGAGATGAGCCCACTACCCAGGCTCGAGCATACACCTAGATTTTAGCATGGGCAGGCGTGACGCTCCCGTGGTGGTGGCCACGTGCGGGTGTTCATGATCCTCACAATCAGACGAGGTTCTATCAGGAGCTTTCTGCTACTGTATGTTGATACAGGCCAGTAGTTATTCTCTTGAGGAACTGTCGACTCTGATGACCATTCCCGAGGACTCAGTTGCGGCACTCCTCCCGGGATGTGACAGTGGCAGACCACGTTCTGTGGCAAACCCATTGCACATTCTCGATCCGAGGACCCAATGCTGGGAACTTGCTATAGGACTTCCCTTTTGAAGTGAATCAGCTGACGACCTCTTTGATTGGCGATAGCATTGTATCCTTCGGGATGAATGTGTTATTGCTTCTCAAACCTCTGAAGCTGAGGATCTTCCGTTTTGGAGAATCAGTTGAGGCCTCCTCGATTGATGATGATGCCAAACCATAAATGGTGAACGTATCATCATTTCTCGACTTGAGAGCCCGGGATACTGAACATCTTAGTACCCACCTGTGAGATTGGGGGGATTGTTTACAGGTCTGCAGGTAACCTTGACCTTCAACCTACCCGGTATTCTGGTTTTCCTATCAGTGTGGACTCATCAGCCTGGTATTATGGTATTCTGACATTCTGACCATCCCGGCATTCTGGTTAGGTTGGTATTCTGATTATGCCGATATGCTGATTATTCTGGTATTCTGGTTATTCAGATATTTTGGTATTCCAGTATTCTCTTCAGAGCAGACCTGTGAACTTATCTATTCAGCAGCACAGCAGTATTGAGCATTGTGGCACCTTGATCCCATGTCTGTTGCATCTGCATCATCGTCTTCGCGTACATGTTCTTATACTTCCAAGGGACGTTAACTTTGAGACTTGCTGCTGAGCATTTCCATCCATTTCTTGTGGTTTGTAAAACAAATTTGAATCAAAGCATAATGATTCCTTGGAAATATTTGAACATGGAATTCTGCATTGCATTCTCATACTCATTTGTATAATAGGTGTTTAAAGCTGGTTGTTCTCATCCTGATCTAGTTCTCTTCAGAATTTCAGTCTTAACTTTTCAAGGAAGCTGGAAGTTGACCATGGATCAAGTCCAGGCAGAGTTGAGGGAAATACGAAGCTGAATGGGACAGTTTATGGGCGACATGCAAGCCTTGATTCAAGACCAGAAAATGTTGAAGGAGGAGGTCAACCAAATGAAGATTCAGATGAGTCTGGTTATGGAAGTTGTGAAAGGTGTGTTAAGCAAAGATAATACCCCCAGGCCTGAGGCCGTGGCTGGAATTGTCTCTCCTCCATTGTTTGAGGGATCCCTCCCAAAGGATGATGTGCCTCACATGTTTTATGCACAACCTGGGTTTCCGGAATTTCCTCGTCAGCAGCTACCTCTCGTCTGTCAAGACAACCCCAAGGCTAATAGGTACTCACCCAAGTCGAAGAAAGCTGACAAAATCTTTGATCCAGTTCCTATGTCTTTTGCTCAGCTGTTGAGGTATTTACTTCAGCTCCAATTGGTTTAACTTCGGACGGTAAATCCTCCTCGTGGAAAGCTCCCATTCGATTACGATGCAAATGCCCATTGTGAGTTTCACTCTGGCGCACCGGGGCATGATGTGGAAAAATGTAAAGCCTTTCATCATGTGGTTCAGGACCTGATTGATTTGAAAACAATTGAATTCAGGACGGGCGACGTAAGTGTACAAGGTGGTCTTACTCCTATTGCTGCGAAAGAAGTGAATATCCCGGTTTGCCCTCATGAAGTTACACCAAGTCAGGAGCATTTCTCGCAACCTGTGGTCTTGGAATCCTCTCGTCCTCAACTGTTGCCTGTTCTTAAGCCAAGCTTAAGGAGGAAAGAGCCCGAACGAGAGGAAGGCACGAGTAAGTATCGGCAACGAAGCTATCATATAAAGAGTCAACAAAAGCCAGAGAGGCCTAAGAGGAAGTTTGATCCCATTCCAATGCGTATGCGCAGTTACTTTCTTATCCGCTTGAGCTCAAACTAGTTGAACGTGTTAGTGGGGGACCGCTTTCAACAAAGATTCCTTTGGGACCTAATGCAAATGTCAGATGTGAGTTCCACTCTGGGGCACCTGGTCACCATGTTGAGAATTGTACCAGGTTCAAGCATAAAGTCCAGGAGATCATTGATGCAGGGGCAATCAAGTTTACGTCAGTTAGCACTGGTAAACAAAGTGATGTTACTCCCACTGTGGCAAAAGAATTAGGGACTCTTTCCTTTTCCAGAGGATCCACCTCACACCATGTATCTCTTCCACAACCTGGTGCTTCAGAAGTTCTACGTCAGCAACCGTTGTTTGGGTCCAGTGTGGAAAAGAAAAAACAGGGGCAGGTTGGACGCCCAAATCAGCATTGGTAGCAGAAGCAACTCAGACCGAGAAGGCCCAAAAGGATATTTGATACTATTTATATCCCTTATAATCAGTTGTTTGCTCGTCTTCTCAAGAACTCTCTGATCCAGCTGAGGAATTCCGCGCCAGTGCCATACCTTATCCCTCCGGACTTTGACATGAACGCTAGCTGTGAGTTCCATTCGGGAACGTTTAGCATACCCTCGATAACTGTAATGCGTTCCAGCACAAGGTGCAAGACTTGATCGACTCAAAGGTCATCACGCCGGATGGTACCCCTGGGGATTGAAGCTTCTTTGTCAGAGTAAGCACCAGATTGCAAGAGCGTCCTCAGAAGCAATAAGTCCAGACGGAGTCAAGTCTCCTCAACAATGGCAATCATCAGCTTCCTTTACTGTATTTTCATATGTAGCTTTCATTTGTTTGTTTAAACATTATTTGCATGCAAAAACTTGTTTGTGTTTGAATGTGGATTTTAATGCAATGATGTGTTGTTCTTGAGTATCTTACTTTTATGCATTCATGTCATGTTTATATGCACTGCAATACCAACCTTTCTTGTCTAGACTCTTGGAGGGAGGATGACGAAATAAGAATGCAGACTTCTAATGATACGCTTTCGGATAAAACCCTGTTAAGGATGTACAGGCATTGTTTCCAATTCACAAACACTGGAGAGATAAGGAGATAGACCTTTGTCAACTCCTTTGAGCCTAGTAGTAGGAGTTCTTTCTGAAAACGAAAAACCCTCAAGTTTAACCCAGGGGCAGGGTAGGCGTCAGTTAGTTTGACCAAGTGTTCAACTTTCAGAAGGAGTGTACATCTGAGGATCCATTACCTTCCATTCCACTATCAAGAGGTTAAGAGGTGTAGAACCACAATGGTTACTCCTCACCAACCGAAGAGTGAAACAGTCACAGCCCTTTCAAACAAGTCAGGCAAAACGGTGTCACACGACTTGTTCCAAAAAAAAGAAAAAAAAAAGAGAAAAAAAAAAGAAAAAAAAGAGAGAAAAAACCTGCTAAGTCGAAAAGCTTGGAAGCAAGAGACTTAGGCAAAAGTTAAGGCATCCCGCTGGACTTCAAAATTGAAAATTGAAAAGAGTCAGTCCAGGCAAAAATTAGGGAACAGAAAGCAAAAGAATGAAAAGTGGAAACCCAAAAGGATTACAAAGAAAATCCTCGATAAGAACAAAGTCGTGTGACTATAGACACAAAAGACAAAAGGGGTGACTGTCGATCCAAAACCTCATCAGGTCTCGAACCGTCAATTGCATGGGTTCTTTTAAGATCATAAAACCTTTTGAGAGATGAGCGCTTGTGCCAAATTAGCTGAACATAGGACTGGAGAATATCATGAAGAGTGGGTGGGTACCAATAAACTTTGAGCCATAAATCCTTTTTTCTCAAAACCATGAACCAGGCCACGTTACAACCCTTAAAAGTCCTAATTGAAACAGGGTTTAGTCTGAAGGCGTACTTCAACGAGACAGAGTTCCTGACTCCCATGAGTTGTGCTAATAAGATTTTCGCTGGTGTTGCATGTGCGTATTGCTTTCCTTTCAAAGATAAGTGTCGTAACTCGGTTGTGCGACATATGTTCAATAAGGACTTCAAGGATAACATGAGTGTTGCATTAGATTTGTCATTCTCATAATAAACATTTTCTGCTTGCATGTGTTTGACGTCAAAGAAGCTCACACGATGAACATCAGCAGGGAAGCTTAAACTGGCCAAGTTGAGGTGCCTGAGACTCCAGAAGACGTGTTGCTGAAAGATTATGTGGGAAAAAGGTGTTCCCAGCCATTTGTGTTGAGATGTAACCAATATGGGACAATCACACCCGGAAATCTCTTCAAAATGTAGCCATGGGGCATTCAAGTTGAGAAGGTCTTTTCAGAGTACAATCAACCATGGGGCATTCATGTTGAGAAAATTTCTTCGAACTGGGGCAATTATGTCGAGATCCGATAAATCTCTCCACAAGCGTGTAAACTGGGGCAATCACGACGAGAGTCGATAAATCTCTCGAAGACTAGTCGGTCAGAGACAAATGTACTGCAAGGCTCGTACTGGGGCAGGTCACTTCAAGGGCGCGAAAGTTTTTCCCTTCAGAACACAGTCAATCAATAGCACCTCCGTAAGGTTCAGAATATTGTGGCAGAACATTTCAGGTCATTACGAACCCTCTCGAGGTGGTTTACTTCACGAATCATGAAGTATGGGACAGTTATGTCTAGACCGGATACATCTCTAAGAGTTTGAAGACCCTGGGGCATTGTTGAACGCCAGGTTTTCTGTAAAATCCTCTTAAGATGATTGCTTCAAGTAGACCCTGTGATCTGGGGCAAGGTGGAGAGTTAAAGGAACTGTGTTTCACTCTTGAAAATCAGCACTGAGTTGTTCCCAGTGTGGGACTTTTGGAGTCTTTTCCCTCCAGCAAAGAGCCAGAGGGTATCTTTTTCCAACAAGGTGTGGGAATTGTTATTCCTCCCCAAGCAAAGACAACTTCTCAGCAGGAAGGCTATTCTTGGAGGTGGTCATCCCCAGCGTATTTACAGAGTTTCATGATCCCCAGCAGCCTTGTCAAAAGGGTAGTATTGTATCCTATTTAGTACTTCCAACAGCTACAAGCTTTTCTGTGTTGATAACGGTTGTAAACTCCCCAGTAGAGTTGCTTCACACACCTTGCAGCTGATGTTCAAGACTCAGTAAGTGTCCAGGAGTTGGAAGATGTCGGATCTTCTGTAAAATCCTCTTGGGATATTTTCTCCAGATCAGACTTGTATCTTGGGGCAAAATCAAATGGTTGACCATCTTAAGCATGGAGTATCACGAAATTCCCCAGCAGGAGTATTCCAGATCTATTATCCCCAACAGGGTGGCCTCCCATCTACTGTATCCCAGCTCAGGTCTCGGTATTAGTTTAAGAGTGGGAAGATGTCGGATCTTCCGTAAAATTCTCTTAGGAAACTTTCCCTGGCATGAGACACTTTGAAGTGATTCTCCCCAGCAGAGTTTGTTGTAAACCTGGTTCCCCAGTAGAGTTTGAAGAGGCGTGGTCTTCTGTAAAATCCTCTCAAGGGACATCTCCCCAGCAGAGTTTGTCGTCAGCTCATTAATCCCCAGCGGAGTTCTATGGTTATAGTTATTCCCCAAGCAGACTGGTTTAGATGATGCCTCCCCAGCAAAGTTATCTTTTCCTACAGTAGCCTTAACAGGTTTGTCAGGGCAGTGCCCAGATCAGGAGGTCAGGTCAATTTGTCTCCCCCAGTACGGTTTGCGACCGCGAAGTCAATCCAGCTAGTTATCCCCAGCAGAGTTGTCTTTCCTTTCCTCAGCATTTATTTTGCTGAGGACCTCTTTTCATTTTGCATATAGTACGCATAGCATCCTCCAAAATGCGTAGCATTCCATTTCGTATGGAGCATTACGGCAAAATTTAAACATATGCATGTGAAGCATAGGCCAGTTTTGATAACTCGTGCGAGGGTCCAAAACTTTGCTCCTTACATCATTGACAAAGCCAGAAAGAATGCCTAGTTCATTCCCCGACAGACATTGCGAAATGATACAAAGGGTTTCATCATTTTTCTCCCCACAGAGTCATATCTCTCAACTTGCAAGTCTCTTGGAACCATTCCTGATAGGATTCCTGCACCCGTTCCCGACCGCTCCCTTTGAGTTTTAACCATGTCAGTTCCCGACAGGCCCCGTTACCCATTCCCGATAGGTAAGCCTTGGTTATAACTGCAGCCGTTCCCGGCCGCTCCATTGAGTTTTAACCATGCCAGTTCCCGACAGGCCCCGTTACCCATTCCCGATAGGTAAGCCTTGGTTATAACTGCAACCGTTCCCGACCGCTCCCTTTGAGTTTTAACCATGCCAGTTCCCGACAGGCCCCGTTACCCATTCCCGATAGGTAAGCCTTGGTTATAACTGCATCCGTTCCCGATCGCTCCCTTTGATTTTTAACCATGCCAGTTCCCGACAGGCCCCATTACCCATTCCCGATAGGTAAGTCTTGGTTATAAATTGCAGTCGTTCCCGACCGCTCCTTTTGAGTTTTAACCATGCCAGTTCCCGACAGGCCCCCGTTACCCATTCCCGATAGGTAAGCCTTGGTTATAAACTGCAGCCGTTCCCGACCACTCCTTTTGAGTTTTAACCATGCCAGTTCCCGACAGGCCCCCGTTACCCATTCTCGATAGGTAAGCCTTGGTTATAAACTGTAGCCGTCCCCGACAGCTCCCTTTGGTTAGAACCTTGCCAGTTCCCGACAGGTAAACTTGCCCATTCCCGATAGGCAAAATAGGTCTTAACTCACCAGTTCCCGACAGGTATTTCACCAGTTCCCGACAGGTCCTAACTCACCAGTTCCCGACAGGTATTTCACCAGTTCCCGACAGGTCCTAACTCACCAGTTCCCGACAGGTATTTCACCAGTTCCCGACAGGTATTTCACCAGTTCTCGACAGGTTTCCTATGGGGTCCAATGGTTCCAAGGTCTTCCTCACAAACTTTTCTTCCTTACCCTTACTTCATTTTCCCTATCCACACAGTGCAAATTTTCTGGGTTCTTTTTGTATTCAATCACCTTCTACCTTGAATGTCTGAAAGCCGTTGCTATCATCCTTTCAGGTCCAAGTCGATTGAATAGGGGCAGCTGTAGCACCCCAAAATTTGCCCCCCTTTTTTTTTAACCTTTAACTGGCTTATGTTTCTTTCTCATTTGCATCATCATTAGGTCATAACTCATAATTATTCATCATTTGTGTTGGTTCTTGAGATATGGGATCGAAAGTTTTTCTTATTGGCCTTATTCAGAGGATTCATTAAAGGCTTTGGGTCAGAAGTTCATTGGTGTGAATCAGGTTTTAATTTCTTCTCAGTTCAAATCATTTTCTTCGAGATTTATCAGCATACCAGGGAGAATTGGAGTTCTTGTTTACAGTTGAGCTGGTGGATAGTTATCGGTTGAGATTCTTCAGTGGATCATGTGAGTGGCCAGATTGTTCAGTGGTAGCCGTGACTATTTTGTCAGAGGCTTGTGGAAAGTTGGTGATTGGTTTTGAATTCAGTTGGTTATCCATTTTCTATCCATAATCCATATCCAAACTCATTGGTTTTTATCCACAATCCATTTTTCCTAAATTCAATTTCATTTTAATATCCACTTTTATTTTCTCAATCCTTTCCATATCCAAGGTTATCCATTTATTTTTACCCATTTCCATTTTATTTTTAATTTCCATAATACCCATTTGTCCACATAAGAATCCACATCCATTTTTCAACCCACATCATCTTTAATATCCATTTTTACTATTAATATCCATTTTTAATCTTTTTTTTTCATAATATTCATTTTTTTAACCCACATTTCATAAATATCCATTTTCATTTTTTAATTATAAACCATTTCATTATCCACTTTACATATCCAATATCCCTTTTTATCCACTTTTTTAAGTCCAATTCAAACCAATTTCAATTCAAATCCCAAATTCCATATTGTACAAGTCCATTCATATAAAAATTCCAAAAAAAATAAAATGATGAATAAAGATATATGCTCCAAATTGCCACACGAGACACCATATTTCCATATGCTGTACGACCTCACATCCTGCGCAACAACCTGCCACGCACTGACCTCACCACCACAATTTACACGACCATGATTTACCATCAGCAAGCCAACAATTCATTCCACTAAACCACGTCCTACGAACAACTCTGCAGCCAAACCTTTGCCAAACCATGAACTTGCCGCACTAATTTCACACACAGCCATAACACCCAATACTTGTGCTTCGACCCCACGCATCTGAGTCACGCAAAACCGCACCTCAACAATCACGCAAACCTTACGCATAACTTTTCCACCCAATTTTCAGCACAACTCACCTTTTTCCGCTGAAAACCACACGCATCCTCAATGCTCTAGACACCACAACACAAACTCTGCTTTTCATAACAACCTCACCAATTTCTCCCCGTTTTCAGAACCGCAATTCCACCTTCAATAACCCCTCAAATCTCCTCACTCAATTAAAACCGAAATCACGTCCCCATCTTCCTCTCAACCCCAATCTTCTTAATTTCAACTCACCTCCAGCAATAGCCAAGAAACCTCATCCTTGTTCGTTCCATTCTTCCACTCGTACACCACAAACCATCACCGAACCCTCTCTTCTTTGTTCCTCCACCATAAAAAAAACCAACCCTAATCCTTCTTCAACCACCCTTCGCTCAGATCCTTCACTCAACAATCATAAACCCAAATCAATCGTCCTTCCACTCAAACAATAACAGAACTAACGCCAACACTCATCTTCATCGTTCCTATCAACCCGTTTTTTTTCCAACCAACAGCCACTCATAAACCCAAACAACAACAACGACACTCAAATCCTTCTTCATCACAAACCGAACCACAAACCTTCATCAGATTTCAACGTAACAGCCAAACCCAGAACGAAGATCAGAAGGGAGTAGAAGAAGAAGAGTTTGAGTCACACAAAATCTAATTGCAAACCTGGAATCAAACCCGAAGCAGAGACAGAGAGAGAATCGAAGCAAGCTCATCAGAGGCGGAGGTGATTCGATGAAATCAAAATAACAAACCTACCCAAATCGGAAGCGACCCAAATCGGAAGCGACCAAAAATCAAAGCGGAGACGGAATCGTGAGGAGAAAGGTTGGGTTGCACTGATGAGATGTTCTTCGATTTATGGTGGTGATATCTGAACGTCTTCAGACAGTGAGCTTTTCCCCTTTTGGTTTTACAACAAGACAATATCACTCTATTGGGCTGGATCGTGTGGTTTGTGGGTTTTGAAGAGCCCATTTTCTTGTTGGCAGACGGATGGATGGGTCGTATGGCCCATAGTAATTCATAGAGTTTCTATTCAGACCATTACTGCACCATATTCATCATTAATCCAGTTTTAATTTCATTTATTATTATTATTATTATTTTTGTTTTTTTTAGATTTGTTATTAGGTTTTAATTTGATATGGTTTTAGATTAATTAGATTGTTAGATGTTAGGTTATTGTTGGATATTAATTCTTGATTAACTTTTGATGATAATCTTAATTTGATCTTGGAGTATTAATTTTTAATTGGAGCTTCTATTTGATTTTAGATTTTGATAACTAGATTTTTGCTTAGTCTTGATCAAAAACTTTTGTCAAAATTTTCTTAGTAGATTTTGAGTAGAATTTTAATTGACTTTCTTTTATTAAGTTCTTGCTAACTTTTGTTTCTCTTGTTAGCACTTTTGATCTTAGCTTGCTTGATCTTGTTGATGCTTGAAATTGCCTACGATTTCTCATTGGTTGATGTTACTAATTTCTCCTTGTGCATAAGTTGATTGAATGTAGGAAATGCATGCTGGATATTACATTTGTTCTGTCCTGGAAAAAGAAGTTGTTAAATGCTGCTATTCTGTCATGCTGGATATTACATCTGTTCTGTCGTGGAAAAAGAAGCTGTTAAATGTTGTTCTTGGTGATTGCTGGAATACACTGTTGTGTTGTGCTGAAGCGCTGTTGTTGATGCTGTTTTTTATGCTTGACTACTGGACTTGCTTACTTGATGGAAGTGCCTAATAGCTTAGACACTTGAGCTTGTTGTGAGCTTTGAAGAGGCAACGTACCTTCTCCGTTAGGTACCCCTAGAATCTCAATTTTATTTTTCATGCCTCATTCTAGGATTGTATCCATGTTAGAAGCATATTGAGTACATCTGAAGCCCTACCTCGAAGTAGGCTCTGTTTGCGCATCATGTTTAGTACTTAAGTGCTTTGTACCTCTTTTGTGTCAACATGTTGATGATTGAACACGTGTACATACTTGAGTTTTCTTTCTCCTTCTTTTCTTGAGACTTGTTTAAGTCTTAATTTTATTTGTAACGGAATTGTATGATGTTTAATTGTGCTTGCTGCCATTTATTGTATCTCATCTTTTTTCTTCTCCTTCTCTTTTCTTCTCTTTCACTCTTTCTCATCCCATGAATCTCAAGACTTGTTCAAGTCTTGGATTCTTTTCCCCTTAGAGCTACCTAGTCCAACTTAATTTTTGATTAAGCTTGGAGTAGGATTAGCATTAGGTTAGGTAGTCTTTTCTCCTAAACCTCACTAACCATAGGACGTCCATGCATGATAACGTTAGGACTCTTAGTTTCCCTTTAGAGTTTCCCTTGCGTCGTCTCTTCTCATCTCAAAAGAAAAGTAAAAAACACTTAATAAAGTTTAACGTGTATTGTGCTTGAGCCTTATATGTGGGAAGTGGAGAACGAGGGGCTTCCTCTCATTCTTCTAGGATACCTAGTGTACGTCCTGTTGGGGACGATGCGCGAAAGTATTCGTTCCTGTATTTAAGACTTTGGTTCAATGTAAGTTACAAATAACTGTAAAAAACACTTCTTGCTAAAAAACTTCAAACCAACAATAACGTCTTTCCTTCAGGAATTCTTTTCTCACCTCACTCACTCTCAGCATATGAACGCGCTCCTACTCGTTCTCTCGCAAGACGGTAACGCCTAAGTCTCGATTCAGCGAGCTGCAACACCTGAGCTAGAACGTAAGACGTTCCCTAAAAAACACAATCCACCCCTAGTGAGGGGAACTACGTCGCTCTGATTCTCATGCTCCCGATGAGATACGTAGGCAGTGGGGTAGGGCCCATGCGAGCACTTCTTTTATTTTCCCTACATTTTCTCTCTTTCTCTTTCCCTTCCTTTCCCAGTTCTTTAGCTAGCAGTTCCCTTTCCTTTCCAGTAGCAGCGGAGCTCCAGTTGACGACACCCTTTGACCGAGACAAGCAAGCGTGGATCCCATCGGGTACGATGGACGCGTGGGGATGCTAATACCTTCCTCACGCGTAACCGACTCCCGAACCCAGATCTCTTGGTTACAAGACCATGCTCTTTCCTTCCTTTCCTTCAGGTTTACGCAGTGTTTCCTTTCCCTCTCTTGGGATAAATACACATTACTGGCGACTCTGTTCTTCCGCGCCACTCTCGCGTTTGTACCGTTGGATGCGAATCTTTCGGGAGCGACAATTATCATTATCAACTATAAAGTTGAAGAATGACTTGCTAGGGAATAGAACTCCATGAGGATGTGCGGGGTATTAACTCTTTTCAGAGGAATACTGCCGACTTTGAAGGAGGACTGGCCAAGACACTTGCCGATTGATCCTAGATCCTATTATGATATGTTCAATATGATGTTCCACTTTGGGTGGAAATGACATGCATTGCATGATGCACGGATATGCATACAAAGATGCACTGTTGGGGATATGTATGAATGCATAAGACTAGCTGATAAAGCTTCTTAACAGAGAGGTCATGCATAGATATGATAATGCTTGGTATGATTGAGTATGATGTTTTTCCTGCATGTCATGCATATGACAATGCAAATGATTGGGTACACTGGGATATGTCTCCCTTTTGAGGGTGAGAGCCTTTTGGGTACCACTGGGAATGGATTTGGTAATTGCCTAATGAAATTGAACTTTGGTTATTTAGGTGGCTGCCAATAACTTGGACTTTTAGGTTTTATGCAGATGTTAACAATGGTGGACTTTTAGTGGTTGCCAATGAAAACTAGACTTCAAAGGGTAAACTTAAAGGTTCCAACAAGAGTGGACTTTTGGGTAGTTGCCAATAAAGGATTGGACTTAGGGGTTGGTAAGAGGATGCCAACAAGGGTGGACTTTAGGTAGTTGCCAATAAAGGATTGGACTTTTGGTTGGTGAGAGGGTTTGACTTCCTGACACTTGGATTTTAATGATGTGAGGATCAACAAATAGATGTGGATGTTCTTTGTGCCCCAACTCCTTTGCCTGATACACCATGATGACTTTGTATGAGCGTAGCGACGTGATCAATGCATGTTGACTGTGCTTTTGCTTTGCCCTAGAGCTACTTCCAGGAGGAGATTGGCTGCCACATTAGTGTAATCTTTTGACACTTGTTACGAGTTTGATGATTACCACCATCTTCACAGTCTACTTGATAAACTTGAAAGCATGAAGGGAAACTGCCCATTTATAACTTGTCTTACCCCAGTTTGTAGGGTATTTAAAGGAATTCACCTTGAAAGTGATCATACCATGAATTGGTCTGAGATGATTTTCCCCAATGTTTGAATCTTGCAGTGGTTCGCCCTTAATTGAGCCTTTGAGGGATTTGTTCCAGATTGACTGAGCGTGCTGATTATAAGTGTTTCTCCCAGATAGGCTGAATGCTGAAGTGGTCCTTCCTCCTTGATCTACTGATACTTGGAGATTTTTCTAGCCTGACCAGTTCATTGGTTAACATAGTCATTGGATGTCATGCTCCTATTCCATAGGGTTATGATTTGAACTCGATTCAGGTCAACATTGTTGAATGATCAAGTTCCTCTGATAATTGCTTGGAATTTCCTTGATGCCAAGCACTGACTTGTAATTAAAATTATTTATTCAAAAATGGTAATTTTAATGCAATGTTCATGCAAGTCTTGAAAATCAATCATTATTAGAATGATGTGGTAGTGTGTGACAAATGGACCATTAGTCCAAACGCATTGCTGATTTAGCTGATGAAAGATATAGCAAGAATAAGATTAGCAAATTTGTAGGAGTCAGTTTACACAACCTTGCTGTAGTATGCTTTTAGATTAAACCCCGCTTCAATTAGGTATTTTGAGGGTTATAACGTGGTCTTGTTCACGGTTATTGAAACAAAGGATATAAGGCCCAAAGTTTAATTTGTACCCACCCCTTCTTCATGATGAACTCCAGTCCTATGCTCAGTTAAATTGACACACACATTCATCTCCAAAGAGAGCTCGACAATGTAAGAGTGAAGCTGAGGATCCAAGATTTTCTTGAAATGGCAGTCACCTTATTTTTCTTTTGTTATGATGCCGGTAACCTATAGATGTTGATATGGTGGTCACTTAATCTTATTTTGTTTAGCTTGAGGATTTGAGGACCTCTTTTGCTTTTGATTTTTGATCCCTAATTTTTGCCTGGACTTATTTTGTTTTTTCACGTCACCCGGGATTTGCCCTAATTTTTGCCTAAGTCACTTCTTTGGGTGTTTGACTTAGCGGACTTTTTCTTTTTCTTTTTTTTTCTTTTTTGGAAGGGCTTGTGACTACTAAATCATTGGACATTGAAGGACAATCATCATAGCTTTTTCATGATTCCTTCGACACGTCAGGATGTGCGTGAAGAGTAACATATGACTGATCCTCAAACGGGGTGTTTCATCTTGTATTTTGAATGCGTAGTCAGATTAATTGAACACTACCCATGCCCCAGGCTAAGCATAAGGGTTTAGAAATCCGAAGGAAACTCATACTTCTAGGCTCAAAATGGTAACTAGGGACTAACTCCTTATCTCTCCAGTGTTTGGGGATTTGAAATAATGCTTGTACATCATCGACAAGATTTTACCCGAAAGCACACCATCAACAATTATGGGTATCTTGTTTTCGTCATCCTCCCTCCAATCTTTGCTAAACAACAACTTGGTAAAGAAAATAAATGAGAGGTATATGGATGAATTTTTTTATTTTTTTATATAAGTGAAAAAAATGAGTGAATGCGACATGATTAATTCAGAAAATGCATGATCACATCATTAATATTACCATTCAAAACAACAATATTTAAAAAACAAGTAGCATTTAACAAGAAAGAAACTACAAATACAAATGATAAATGTCCAAGGATTGCTAGCTCTGAGGATGTCTTCCTATATAAACCACTGGCTTGACAAGGTGCCCCTTGGAGTCTTTGAACTTATTCGGGCGAGATGCTAACACACACAACCAAATTCCCTTCTTGAAATGAGATGTGCTTCTTGTCAATCAACTATTGCACTTTAGCTTGAAAAGCTTTGCAGTCTTCTATTGAATGCCTCATCGATCCAGCATGCTATTCACATTGCATATCGGGATCGTACCCAGTTAGGTATGGCTCTGGCAACAGTTTGAGAGACTTAGGCCCCACTAGTGAATTTCGAATCAAATATTGCAGAAGCTGACTGTATGACATAGGAATTGGATCGAGAGGAGCATTCCTTCTTCCCAGATTATTGCGAGGCCTATGATGATTCTGACGTGGATTCTGATTTCCTCGGCCATGAGCTCGTTGATTTACATTATGAGCGATCCAAGGTTTCAGGCATGGCTCTCTAGTCACTGTTGGTTTCCCCATTGGGACCCAAAGGTTGATGTCTTCATCAATATCAATATTCGTGGAATGCTCTCCAAAGTCTTCTCTCGAGGCCTCCTCACAAAATACAGCCATTTTGGACTTCTCTACCAGCTCTTCTCTTGTGGAGGGGGTGGCATCCCAGGCCTTGGTTTCAACATTATTGTCAGATAATAAAGACATATCGTCTGCCATAGGCGCGACCTTTTCCTTGTGGTACAGGATCCTGAGTGCTCTACGAAGCTCTTGTATTTTCTCTTTGCCATATCTCTGGATTAAACCATTCATCACAAAAACCATCAAATACATCACTGTCCCTTCATCTTCTTCACACGATATATCCTTGATTGCTTCCTCCTTCAAACACCCTTACTCCAACACAAATCAACACAATCCGGCCTGTATCACCCGCACCACTTCAATGCTTTCTCGGATCGACACCGCCAACAACGTCATCCGACGCACATGAACCACCCTTCACCTGTACTTCTTTCACCGCACCAACACGACACCATTCTCCAAACCTTGGTAACATCTCCAACTCGCCGGTGAACAACATACTCTTAAGTTCAGGCAAATGTTCCATTTGATACCAACGCCGCAAGGAAGCTGTTGTGTGTTGAACGACGTATTTCGGTTGAACTATGCATGAAGAACATAGATCGATGAGTGTATAAGTTTGCCTACTATTATATCATTTTGAAGATACTCTCTCTTTATGGTTTTGGAAACAATGATCATGGTAGCCAGTCGGTTGATAGCTTACTTTTCGAGAGAAGACGAACAAACTTTTGAGCGTGAAGCAATCAAAGATGGTTCGAGGAATAGAGGAAGAGTGGACTGCGACGAATGGAGCTGCACGGCTGGATATCTCTTCATGTTCATATTGATAACTTATTCTACTTTTTTTACTATTTCTTTTTTTCTTTTTTTTTTTAATTTTTATTATGGTGTAGATTTGGGCCTTAAGCCCATTTTGCTTCTTAATAGAGTTATTAAGGTTAAATTTTTTATCATGTTTTCTTGATTGTTTGTTAAATATTTATCTTTATTTTTTAATCACTTGTTTTTTTTATGCATATATAATTTTTCTTTTATTTGAGTATTCTGCAAAAAGGACTAAAAAAAAAGTTTTGTGATTATTTATTTTTTATTAGTTATTTGTATAAAAAATACCACAAAACATTTTATGTTTTTTTTTAATATTCTCATTTTTAGTTTTTTTTTTTAATTTAGGAAGATATTAAAAAATGTAAAAAAGATATGTTTTTAGTTATTAATTAATTTAAATATTTTTATTTAATATTGATTAATTAAATTATTAATTAATCTTATTAAATATTTATATTTAAATTAATTTATAATTCTTTTGTTGCCCGATTGTATTTCATGATTATTTGCTTCTTTGTTTTCGGCTTGCTTTTCCTCGATTAATTCTTAATGCGTTGTTTTGATTAATGGATGATGTCTATTCTTGATGTCTTACCTTGTGAGCTGATTACATGCCTTGATTCTTGTTTGGTACATATGATGTTATTTGTTCATGATCCTAATTTTGATGTCTGAGGTTTTGCTGTTTGCGAATTGTATATTATGGCCATGATGCCTACTTTGTTTGATATTCATTTGTGGCTCTTGAATCTTTATGATTGCTTATGCTTGAATCGAAGGGAATGGTTTTTGGTTGACTATATAGTCATGTGCATTGCATTTCTCTATTGCATCGTCATCCATTGTATGACCTTTGTTCCCCTTTAGGTTGATCACCTTAGGTTGTATATACTTAGTTTGCTTATCCTTTTAGGTAGTTACCCTTAGGGTATTTCAACTTTAGATAACTTACAGTTAAGTTCCCTTTTCTCAAAAGAGATTAGACATTAGTCATCCTTAGTCGAGATATAAATCTCCTATCCCATGACAATGTTGAGAAAGATGTAGATTCTTTTCCACTTGAGAGAGGTATGTGGCATACTCGTTGATTCTATATCCGAGTTGGAGCCCTTCTCTCAATGTGAAGCAAAGATCCATCTTCCGCATATTTGTGGTGGTTTAGTTGAGTATTCTCTTTAAGATGACAACTTGTCTCTTCTCCTAAACCAACCGACAAACATTGCTTTTACTCGTGATTTTCCGAACTACGCACGCTCTAATTTCTCACGTTCCTTTTGAGAATACGTGGCACAAGGTCTCATTCCTTGGCGAGCACTTTTTCTTTTTTACACCCTTTTCCTTTTTCACTCGTAGTTAGTTGAACTACGATTGCTCTGACTTCCTATACAGGATACGTAGGCATAGGATTGCGATGATCCTAACGAGCTACCTTTTTTCTTTTTCCACCCTTTTCTTTTACTTTACCCATCTTTTCACCTTTAAACAAATTAACAAATAACATGATAAGACAAGAGGTTCCTATAGAGTACTATAAATACTTAGGGTGCTAGTACCTTCTCTTAGTATAACCGACCCCCAAACCTTAGATTTGTTGAAACTGTAATACAACAGCAAGCAAAAACTAATTTAAGTAACTCAGTTTTGTCGTATCCACAGGGATCAATGCGAGGGAAAGAATGTCATACGACGGTCTCTATGTTTCTAAGCTTATGGTTCAAAAGTTTTGGTTTAAAAGATTTACAGAACCAAAATTAAATAGGAAAATGTAAAGACTGAAAATATAAAATAAAGACTGAATTATCAACGGAGCGTTGTTGGAATTGGATCTCATCAATTGATAACACATGCATTCTTCAGATCATTTTATACATAAATCACTTGTTCGTCTAATATCATCATGTATCACTCACAACATACATATCCTCTCGGTCCCCGCATGTTGTGAATGATTTTGTACCGATCAATAATTGCTCTCGCACATCACCAATCAATACAAAGCATTTAAAACCTACATGAATGTTAAGCCTACATCCATTTCTGACATCAAGACTCAATATATATTACTATAACATCAATATCAAACTAATGAGTAATTCATATACAAAGCCATAATTAGAATACGTAAATATGATTAATCCTTTTTACATGCATTCAACTAATTGACCAAATGAATGTGAATATCATTCTTCATCACTATTATCATGCATCATCGCAATACCGTATCGATCCTACTCATGCTACTCATGCTACTTAATCAACACAATACAACAAAAGATACAATGAATACCAACTCACAAAACCATGTCAAAAGTTTGTTCATTGATAGATGAAAAATCTAAGATCAAGGATTTGAAATAGGTTTTGTCAAGACCCACAAATAAGCAATCAAAGACAATCAACAATAGAGAATCAAAACTAATTCACAAACATACATTAAATGAAATACATAAGGTATCAAAAGATTACATCCTTTCCCAACAAGAGATTGAAGATCTTACCTTCTCCCTCTTATGGTTTGAGTTTCTCTCCCTAAACTATGCTTGAAGTAGAGAGAGATCAAGTTCTGATCTTTTTATTACAAGTTCTAATCTATCTAATAATAATAATTCTCAAAAGTGTGAAAAATCTATTTATAATACATTGAGGAAATTCCATGTTCGTAAAGCGAACATTTCACTCGCACAACGAATGACAAAATTAGGCACCTGAGGTGCCTCTCCATAGTTAAACCGCCACAAAATTTCTTCATGAGTTCGCAATACGAAGGATTATTCGCAAAGCGAACACTCGCCTTCAAGTTCGCAAAGCGAACTTTATTGCCTTTTTCTACTGTCCAAGTCTGGGACCATTCGCTGGGACTTCGCCAGAGTTCGCAAAGCGAACTTGCTGATGTTTTCCTCTGTTCTTTGGCAACTTGGATCACTTTCTTGTGTCTTACAACTTTGATCATTTAGTGTAGGGGTGTACATGGGTTAGGTCAACCCACAAAACCCGGTCAAACCCACCCAAAAAAATCCAAAATAGTGGGTTGGGTCGGGCATTTGGGTGGATACAGGTTTAAAAACTAAAAAACCCATAAAAAAATCGGGTTTCGGGTAAAACCAAACCCAACCCAAAAAACCCACTGACCCACTAATCAAACATTTATTATTACAATTTTAATAATTTTGATAAATATTAACTTAGTTGTTGCAACTTAAATCTCTTAATATTTACTATTTTAATTAACTATGACTTTAACTAATTTTGAATGTTTTATTTTTTAGTTATTTTGATACTAATACAATTTATGTCATGCAACTTTAGTTTGTTGCTAGTATTTTATGATAATTTTTATTTGTTGATAATATCATTTATTATTTTATGACGTTAAAAGATAGTAAAAATAAGTTATCAAATTTATTTTAAAAGACAAAAATGTTGAGTAATTTTTATGAAAAAAATATGACGAATCATCATTTAGTCATTTAATATTAATAAAATAGAAAATTTTTGTGGGAAACCCACTACCCAACCCAATCCAACCCGAAAATTAGTGGGTTTGTCCAAACCAACCCCATTGGTGTATCGGGTGGTTATTTTACCTCACCCATGTCGCTCCCAGGATTTTCATCCAGGTACAAACGCGAGTGTGGCGCGGAAAAACAGAGTCGTCAGCCGTGTAAATTTATCCCAAGAGAGGGAAAGGGAACACCGCATAAACCTTGGGAAGAGGGAAAGGAATGGTCATCGCAACCATAACCTGGGTTCGGGAGTCGGTTACGCGAGGGGAAGGTGCTAGCACCCCACGCGTCCATCGTACTCGATGGGATCCACGCTTGTTGTCTATTCTAAGGGTAAGTCATACTATCATCTAGGGCTGTACTAAACGGAGAGGGGAAGACAAAGACAGACTCGGTAGGACGTCGACGTCCTAGGCCTACGTACCCCCTTTGTGCAATGAGGAATTCAGAGTCAACGTAGTTCGGACCAAGTTCTTTTTGTGTTTTTTATGAGCGACGTTAAGTTCGCGTCCGGCAGTTAGGGTCGATGCCTGTTTGCGACTCAGACGGAAGGTAACGTGCCCTTTTCGAAAATAGCCTTTAAGTTGAAGGTCCCGAAGGACAAAAAAGGTTTGAAGTTGGTTTGTGCTTTTTAGGACAGAAGTGGCTTAAGTTAGTTCCTAAGTTGCATTGCACCAAAGTCTAGGGCACATGGGCGAATACTTAACGCATCGTCCCAAGACAGGACGCTCGCTAAACACTCTAGAAAGATGAGAGGAAGCCCCTCATTTCTCATTCCCCATACTTAAGGCTCGTGCGCAATACACCTTATTGTTATTAAGTGTTTTAAAGAAATTTGAGATGAGAAGAGAAAAGACACAAGGGTAACTCTAAAGGGGACTATGAATCCTAAAGTTATCATGCATGGATGATCTACGGTTAGTGAGGTTCAACTTAAACCTTAAAGAAAGAAGATGAGGGACGGAAAATGTAAGGGTGACCATGGATAACTATCCATACCCTTGAAGAACTTACCTTGATCCTGCATAAAAGGTTAGTGAGAAACAGACATAAATAAGAGAAATTAGGTGAATAGAAATCACACAATGACGAACAATGATAATAATGATCCAAACATGAATCAAAGAAACAAAGAACAGCCCCAAAGTAAATGGCACAAGTGCCTTTCAAACAAGGTAATCACATAAGGTCAAAGATGCGCCTGCAAGAAAATCTCAAGTGAAAATAACTCCAATAATTAGAAAAATGATTCCTAAAATTCCCAAATTAATCATTAGGGATCCTCAACCAGAGGCAAACAACATATAAAAAGTCCCTGCAAAAATCCAAAATATTAGCCATTCAAATAAACACACAAACCTCAAGTAATGGATAGGGTTCAATGTGCCAAAGAGAAGGGCCTAAATGCAACATGAAAAATATTTAAAAATGAAAGAAAAATATTTTTAAGCACTTTAGAATATTAATGAATGAATGCAAAAAGAACGAGTGAAAAATGTTTTATAGATGAGGAGAATGAAAATAAAGAAATTTATGCATGCATGAGATGTGTAATTAAAAAGAAGTTGAAATAAACAATTAATTTAAAGGACAAAAAATAAAATAAAAATAAAAAATAAAAATTGTAAAAATTTTATAAGATAATAAAAATGAAGCATGAAATTTTTTAGGGTTTTTTAGATGCAATTTACTATTTTAAAAATTAAAATATGAAAATGTAATTGAAATAAAATAAAAATATGAATTAAAAGTGGGTTGGGGTGTACTCAGCAAAATAACCATGTTGAAAACGCTAATGGGCTGAAGGCGGGGGGTGCGTATAGTGGCCCGTCCACCTATGATCCATCAGAAAATAAAAAAAATAAAAAAAATCAGGGGGGGTGTTATCAGTAACCTGTTCCATGTTGAAAACGAGATTGGGCTGGTGATGGGGGTGCGTAAAGCAGTCCGCCCATCACTAATAAAAAACAAACAAAAAAAAAGGTAAGGGTGGTCTTACCATGCACAGGCCACATGCTTTGCATGCGTTTCATTAATGCGGTGTCATGATGACAGCCGTGCGATTAAATAAAAACAACAATAAAGGGCCATGATCTGATATGCACACGGTATTAACATGGAACGGCAAGCATGGAATTAATGAATTAAAACAGAAATGAAAAGGACACGTGGAGCCATAGGAAGCGTTAGATCAAGGAGATCAACGGCTGAGCTTCATCTTCCTCCCTTGAACCCTTGGCCGGCCGGCCACCACACCTCGTCGGAGTTCCACCGCCGGCCGCCACCTGCAACCACCCAACCTGCCCAGAAAATGCGTATGGGTACACTATCCGACCCAGAATTTCGCGAGGAATCCAAATATGGCCTTAAAAATCACAAATTATTAGTGTATAATAAAAAACGCATGGAATTATGTTAGGGCATCAAACTTTAGATCATCATAGCAAGCCATACAGACACCCATAATTAAAAATAATTATATCAGAACGATCAGTGATGAAAACACAACAATATTCACGTAAAAAATCGGAGTTTTAGGATCCTTCAAAATCCTTCAAACCGGAGATGGCATACCTTTAAACTTTGCTTTTGGCTGCGAACGGTGATTGATTTGCACTATAGAAATCCCCAGGAAAATATTTGTGGAAGAACTTTTGGCCAAAACCTTGTGGATCTTGAGTTTTGATGAAGAAAAGCTTTAGGGTTCAAGCTTGGATTCCTCTCCAAAAGCACCTGTCTGACCCTAACCAATGCATGGAAGGATTTAAATATTCTAGGGTTATTTGCTGATCATGAGTTGGGCCTGAATAATCCATTGTTTTAATTATTTTGAATTATTTCATTTAATATTGAATTATAACTAATTAAATCCAATAAAAATAAAATAAAATGAGGAAAAACCAAATATATGCTCTTTGGGTCGTGCATGGCTGTATGTTTGAGTTTGGTTTAAGAAACTTATGGCCCATTTGTCAAAATTTGGTTTTTAGACATAATTTGCTTTGTACACCTCCTCAAAATTGCCCAACTTTGACTAGGCATAACTCCTTCAATTTTTAGCTCCTTAATGCAAACTAATACTTTTTAGAAACCTCAAGATGTCCTCTAACCAACCCTTTTGGTCCCATGTCAATTTGATCTTCCATGTTCAAGTTATGAGCTTTTGAAAAAGGTTGACTTTTGTTGACTTTCAAAATGACCTATAATGTCTTGGCTCGTATCTCCCAAATGAAGCATTTCTGGACTTGGCTTGTGAGACACAAAGTTGTAGGGAATTAAATTTCCTTTAAGATGGGCTTTGGTTGAGGAATTTTTGATGAATTATGTGGAAGTTAGGCCTGGTCAAAGTACAGTTGACTTTTCCTACAAAAACCCTAATTTAGTAACTCCTGATTCTTGATGATTCTAAGGTTTCCTTGATGAATCATGATCAACCCTTGATCAAATGATGAATTTCACCCCATAATCTTGATGTTGACCCAAAATCTTGAGGTTTGACTTTGTGTTGACCACAGTTGACTTTTTGACCAAGTTAACTGATTTTCAATCCATTGGCCAATTGAATTTCTCCTGAATCAAACTGATGGACAATCCTCCACTCCTAGATGCTCATGGACCCAAGGAAGACCATAGAATCAAGTCTCGCCCAAAAAATCAGAAATAAACTGACTTTATAGCAAACCCTAGTTTTGGTACCCTCCGTCTAGGAGGAAATAACACAGTCTCCAAATCCAAATTCCTCTGAATATGATGTGTATCCTCTCCAACAAAGATAAGATATGCCATTTGCTGATGATAAAAACCCAAGAATCTGACCCATTGGAGCAATAAACCCAAGAATCTCAAAACCTTAATTCATGCACTGGTTAGGAGAGAGTAATCCACTTGAGATCCCTTGCCACCTGTGAACCCTTGATGATATGATGGAACAGATAGGACCTTCTTGAACTGCTTCAAGCACCTTGACCCCATGCTAATGATATGCATACATGATAATGCAAAAACATGAAATGAAACATAAGCCAGTTAGTAAAAAGAGTAAGGAGGGCAAATTTTGGGGTGCAACAGCTGCCCCTATTCAATCAACTTGGTCCTGAAGGTATGATAGCAACAACTCTCAGACATTCCAGGATACACGGGGATTGAATACTGAAAGAACTCCAGAAATTTGCGACCAACAGAAGAGGGACGACTCACTGGGGAACGAACAATAAGTGCTGCACTTGTCACGATACGTACGAGTGTTGAAAACCAAGGTATTGGAAAGTCACGAAATAAACACAAACGAGTGTTAACTATGCCGGGGATAAACACTGATGGGTGTCAAGGAATTCAGAAAATCAATTACGGACGGGTACTGAAGAGATACACGGGCGGGTGTAAAAGGTATCAATACGGACGGGTATCTAAAAGGTACACGGACGGGTGTAAAAAGGTTCAATACGAACGGGTATCTAAAAGGTACGCGGGCGGGTGTAAAAAGCTCAATACGGACGGGTATCAAAAGGTACACGGACGAGTGTAAAGGTTTCAATACGGACGGGTATCAAAAAGGTACACGGACGGGTGTAAAGGTTTCAATACGGACGGGTATCAAAAGGGTACACGGACGGGTGTAAAGGGTTTCAATACGGACGGGTATCAAAAGGGTACACGGACGGGTGTAAAGAGGTTCAATACAGATGGGTATCAAAAAGGTACACGCACGGGTGTAAAAAGGTTCAATACGGACGGGTATCAAAAGGGCACACGGACGGGTGTAAAGAGGTTCAATACGGACGGGTATCAAAAGGGTACACGGACGGGTGTAAAGGTTTCAATACGGACGGGTATCGAAAAGGTACACGGACGGGTGTAAAGGTTTCAATACGGACGGGTATCAAAAGGGTACACAGACGGGTGTAAAGGGTTTCAATACGGACGGGTATCAAAAGGGTACACGGACGGGTGTAAAGAGGTTCAATACAGACGGGTATCAAAAAGGTACACGGACGGGTGTAAAAAGGTTTAATACGAACGGGTATCAAAAGGGCACACGGACGGGTGTAAAGGTTTCAATACAGACGGGTATCAAAAGGGTACACGGACGGGTGTAAAAATACGGACGGGTATCAAAAAGGTACACGGACGAGTGTAAAAAGCTCAATACAGACGAGTATCTAAAAGGTACACGGACGGGTGTACAGGGTTTCAATACGGACGAGTATCAAAAGGGTACACGGACGGGTGTAAAGGTTTCAATACGGACGGGTATCAAAAGGGTACACGGACGGGTGTAAAGGTTTCAATACGGACGGGTATCAAAAGGGTACACGGACGGGTGTAAAAAGGTGTAAAGCAATTTTTACCGGGGATTAATCTCGCTGGGGAATGGATAAGTCTAAATAAAAGACTCTGCCGGGGAACACAAATATGAGGAACGCGCCCCTCCAAAATCTCCTGAGTTATGCCATCTCCGCTGAGAAAGAGAAACTGGCAAAGAGAGCGTCAAACCTGGCTTATGCTTCGAATGCAAATGTTTGAATTTTGCCGTAATGCTCCACACGAAGTGGAAATGCTACGCGTTTGAGGATGCAATGCAAGTGCTTATGATATGCAAAAGGGGTCCCTCCAGCAAAATAAATGCCGGAGAGAAAAGAATGATTCAGATCGGGCTGACAAAAATAAATTGTCCTCTGAATCCCAGAACTCCGTTGAGAAGGATCACCGTGACCGACTTTCTGGATCAATAACTTCTGCTGGGGATGAAGTCTCAGATGAACATTCGCTCTACTGGGGATTATACATAACTCTTTGAAAAAAGAGGTCACGGCCTGGATCAAGAGAGTGTCAAATATCACTTGGATTCAAAACCTGCTGGGGATACTACTGGACTTAGTCTGCTGATGGGGAGAATGAGTTTACTCCCTTCTTGCTGGGGATTAGAATATAACGCTGTTGGTGAAAGTACACTTCCTGACTGGATGGGGAAGGTGAACACCCTGATTCTGTGAGGAGGTAACGTCTTGATCCGAAGAAAATACTTCCCATGTCTCCTGCTGGGGAAGGTCAGCTCTGCTGAAGAAAGCTTGTCCTGCTAGGGAAGGAGCAATCTCAAGCTGGGGAGAGCCAACTGCTGGGGATGTACAATCCTGTTGCCTTGCAACCTGTCTTGTCTTTATGGTCATAAGCGACTCTTTCATCTCGGGATTGTAATGACTTGAAAATACTCTGCTTCAGTATCTTGAACCTTGAGGAGGTGCTTTCAGTTAACCATTTTCAGGAGCGGACGATCTCCCATGCTCTAGAGGTGGCCTGCCCCACTATGGGCTTTGAAGTGACTTTGTACCTGATCTTAGAATGAGTGCCCCAGAATAACTGAAATTCGGAGAGTTTTCTCGACGCGACTGCCCCAGATTTAACACGACTTACTGGGGAGAGCCCACTCTACGCTGAGTCTCTTAGCAGCATGCCCTTTGATATGATGGTCCTTCAGAAATTTCAAACATCTCGACTTGGTAGGATCAAGCTTCTTGACTGACGTTCACTGTGTAAGCTGCCACTGATGTTTAGGCACATGTATGCAAGCAGAACAGGTTTATTTATGAGAATGATAATCCTAATGCAACACTCATGTTAACCTTGAGGTTTTTATTGAAAATGCGTCGCCGAGCCTTGTGAATGAATCACTTGCTGGGATGCGACCTTGGCAAAAATAATGTGCACATGCAATACCAACAAATCTTATTAGCACAACTCATAGGAGTCAGGAACGCTGTCCTGTTGAAATACACTTTCAGAATAAACCCGGTTTCAATTAGGACTTTTAAGGGTTGTAACGTGGTCTGGTTCACGGTCTCAGAAAAAAAGGATTTATGGCTCAAGATTTATCGGTGCCCACCCACTCTTCGTGATGTTCTCCAGTCCTATGTTCAGTTAATCTGACACAAACGCTCATCTCTCAAAAGGTTTATGATCTTTAAGGAACCCGTGCAACTGATGATTTGACACCTAGGGAAGTTTTGGAGTGACAGTCATCCTTTTTTATCTTCTGTGTCTGTAATCACACGAATTTGTTCTTATCGGGGATTTTCTTTTGTAATGCCTTTCGCTTTTTCTTTTGCTTTTTGATCCCTAATTTTTCCTGGACTGACCCTTTTGGGTTTTTCGATTTTGAAGTCCAGCGGGATGCCCTGACTTTTGCCTAAGTCACTTGTTTACAAGTTCCAACTTAGCGGGCTTCTTCTTTCTTTTTATATTCCCCTTTTGATCAAAGCGTGTGACACTGGTTGTCTCACTTGTTTGAAAGGGTTGTGACTGCCTCACTCCTTGATTGTTGATGGATAACCATTGTGGTTTCACATCTCTTGACCTCTTGACGACGGGATAGAGGGTAATGGACCCTCAGATGCACACTCTCCTTGAAATTTGAACGCTCGGTCAAACTAACTGACGCCTACCCTGCCCCTGGGTTAAGTATGAGGAATTTTTCGTACGAAGGAAACTCCTACTTCAAGGCTCAAAGGGGGGTTAACGAGGGTCTATCTCCCTTATATCTCCAGTGTTTAAGGATTTGAAACAATGCCTGTACATCCTCAACAGGGTTCTATCCAAAAGCGTACCATTAGAAACATGCGTTCTTATTTCGTCATCCTCCCTCAAGAGTTCTAAACAAAAAGAATTGGTATTGCAGTGCATGAAAACATTTAAGAGTGAATACGAATGGATTACTTCAAGGAAAACATACTCATTGCATTAATATCATCATAAAAACAAACAAGTCTTGCATACATACGATGCTTTAACAAGAAATGAAAGAACTACAAATGAAAATGCAAGTAAAGAAGCTGAAGATCGTCATTGCTGAGGAAGCTTAATTCTGTCTGGACGTACTTGCAGACTGTGTGTTCATTTGAGAAAGGAGGCTTCCATTGATGTACATATCATCTTCAGTGAATACAATGATCTCTGAGTCTACCAGGTCTTGCACCTTGTGCCTGAATACATTACACTCATCAATTGTGTGCCCAAATGTTCCCGAGTGGAACTCGCACCTAGCCGTCATGTCGTAATCTGGAGGAATAGGGTATGGTACTGGCGCGGTACCCCTTGTTTGAATAAGAGACTTCTTGAGCAGACGAGCAAACAATTGACTATAAGGGATAGGGACAGAAGCAAATACCCTCTTGGGCCTTCTTAGTCTCGGTTGCCCCTGTTGCTGATAATTCTGCTGTCGGTGCTGATCTGGATGCCTCACCTGCGCTTGCACTTTCCTTTCCACATTTGGCTGAGGCCCAAACAAAGGTTGCTGACGTGGAGCTTCTGTAGCAAAAGGTCGTGGAGAAAGTCCATGACGTGAGGTGGATCCTTTGGTAGAAGGGGGAGTCCTCAGTCCCTTTGCAACACTGGGCGTAACATCACTTTGTTTACCAGTGTCAACTGATGTAAACTTGATCGCCCCTGAATCAATGAGCTCTTGTACCTTGTACTTGAGCATCTTACAATCTTCAACATTATGACCATGTGCCCCTGAATGGAATTCACACCTATCATGGACATTGGAACCCATACGAAACTTGGTGTGTGGAGGTCCCGCATCAATCAATTCAATTAGCTGAGACTTGAGCAAGTGCTGAAGCAACTGAGCGTATGGCATCGGAATCTGGTCAAACTTCTTTTCAAGCTTTTCTGAATTAAGACCCTCAAGGAACGGCTGTTGATGAAAAAGTTCTGCCGGCGGCGAGGATTCAAGAGGCAATCCATGGTCTAGAGGAGACCCCAAAGAGATGGGCAGAGTAAGGACCTCTGTTGTAGAAGCGGGTACGGGACTGTCTTCCTTCTTCAACACTGTTCTCAGAATCTCCGTGATTAAACCCATCTGAGTCTTCATCTGATTGATTTCCTCCCTCAGCATCCTCTGCTCCTGTAGCATGTCTTCCCCAAATTGCCCCATCTAACTTCGCATTTCCCTCAACTCAGCTTGAACTCGTTCCATGATCAACTCTGCAATTCTGAGATCATAACAAGATAAGAATACCGGAGATAAACACCTGTCATGCAAAATGATTATGGATATGCAAATGCAAATGAACATGTGTGAATATTCGCAGGGTGATCCACCCCTTGATTCCAGTTTAACAACAAGAAAGAACGGAACTTCTACTCGTATAATAAGAAAACCAGAGGAAAACCAAATGTCGACAATCACAAATCCGAGATAACGAGTCTGAATATAAAAACCATAGGTCCCAACCAACAAGCTTGGTGGTGATCCACGTATAATAAAAGAGAGAAGAAAACTAAGGCATGTCATCAAAATTCACAAGTGTCAATCCCCCTCATCCATTATGCTTTCTGCACCAGTCTTGAATCTCCTTGAACAGCTTTCTGGTATCGGGATGCTTCGGTCTCTGAATCAGGCCTTGAATAAGAAGGTCTCTCCTGTGTATGATCCCATCCAAATATCGGCAATGCAACTCCCAAGCGTCTTCTCTAGTAGCACCATCTATGCTAGGACCCTCATGTCTGGATCTCTTCACTTCAGCTTGGACCTTCAGTTCCTCTATGGAGGCTATAGCTTCATTGAGTTGATCTTGGACTGCTTGTTTCTGAAATACCCCTGATAGGATCTCAGCGTCCTTCTTCTTGAGCGTCGACTTCAACCGATCAATCTTAGCTATGTAGTCGTCTTCCTTTCTCTTATTCTCGGCCATGGCAGTTTCTCGGTGCTCATCGAACCTGTGAATCTTCAATAAAGCCTTGCCTAATTCCTCCTCCTTGGACTTGAGAACCTTACTGATACCATCCAAAGCTTGTTTCATCCTTTCCCGGGATGCGGCCATGTCAGCAAACTCTTTTTCTGCTTTAGCAAGGAGCTCTGTCTTTAACTTGGCGGTGTGAACAACTTCACGCCGCTCATGCTTCAACTGATAAATCTCTCTTTTTAGCTCACCATTTTCTGCCCGCAACCTTTCCTTTTCAGCCCATAATTTGTTATACTTCTCTATCTCAACTGTGGTAGGAGGCTCGATCATCAAAGGATACAAGGGTGGTTCCACCGGGAAGGGAATAAGTTCCTCTTCTGCTCTTTTCTTAATCCACTCTTTATAGGGAGGGAAAGCCCGATTATTACATTTCTCGAACGAAGTCTTACCCTTCTTGGTCACCTGCTTCCAAGCATTCACAATCTTCCTCACCATCTCCCGATCCTCAATACCATTGAAGAATAAGGACTCTCTGATATCTCTCTCATCAGGTGGACCTCTCAAAGGATAACCAAACTGTCTGATGACGAGGGAAGGATTATAGTTAATTCCACCTTTTCTTCCTATCAAGGGAACACTAGGAAATTCTCCGCATTTGCAAATAATCTCCATTCCTAGCAAGTCACGATTAATCCAAACGATGTTATCGGCAGTCAAGCCCATAACCCTCTTAGACCACTTCAGAGAATCTTTCGTATCAACGAAAGCGCCAGATTCAGGGAGACGACTCAAAAACCAAGTAGCTAAGAGCGGCGCACAGCAACTCACAGTTTTCCCACGCCTATTCTCATTCTTATAGTGAACTGAATGGTACACATCACCTAGCAAGGTAGGTATAGGATTCTTCGACATAAAGATCCTGACGGCGTGCATATCCACCAGATCAGGAATATTCGGAAACAGAACAATCCCATAGATACACACAGCTAGAATAGCTTGGAAAACAGTCCAGTTCTTCTCTTTGACATGTATACAAGCTTGATCAAATAGGAACTTCAATAGGAAACCCTTAACTCCTTATTTTTCTGCAATATTACTGTTAAGAACGGATTCACTAATATGAAGAGTCACAGCCATTTCCTTTATACCGGGGTGTTCTTCGGAAAAGAAAACTATATCGTGACTGATAGGAATTCCCAAAATAATGAGAATTCCTCCAATGTTGGAGCCAAGATGTAGTCTGGAAAAGTGAAGCAACGCAGAGGCGGATCGTAAAACTGAAGAAGTGTGTGAATGACATCCTTCTCATACTTGGAGATGTTATAGACAAATTTCAGAAGTCTTCTATACCTTCCACTGAACTCTATACGAACTCCGGAACCAGCCATATTAATCAGTTTGTGAATTAGTGTCAAAGTCGGCTCTGGGAACGAATAGGCGACAATCTTCTTTCTCTGAACATCCATACTGAAGTAACCTCAGAAAACCGGAATCAAGAGTAAGATGCAAACCCTGAAAAATGTCAAACACGTCAGAATGCAAGAAAAATGATATGTTCATGCAAACATGGGGTCAAGGCACGCTGCTGGATGTGCTGTGCTGTTAGCTGAACGAGAAACCAGAAAACCAGAACTCTGAACCACTGAGGAACCCACATAATCAGACATTGATGAGAAATCCAGAATTAGGGTAGGTTGAAGGTCTCGGTTACCTGCAAACCTGCAAACACCCATCCCCTCTCACATGTAGGTACTATGATGTTCAGTATCACGGGCTCTCAGGTCGAGAAATGATGATACGTTCACCATTCCTGGTTTGGCATCATCATCAATCGAGGAGGCCTCAACTGATTCTCCAAGGCGGAAGGTCCTCAGCTTTGGCACTGAGGTCGAGAAACAATAGTACGGTGGAGAAATGACCTTTTACTTTTGTTTTTCGCAAAACATGTTGCGGTTAGCAAGAGTCGCCACCGACTTTTCTTTTATCCAATTTATTTAGGAAAGGTGAAAAGAACAGGAAAGACCGTTTTGAAAAGATTTTGAGTTCGGGGGGTAAGTTATGAAAAGAGAAGGTGTTAGCACCCCTTTTCATCCGTAGTTATCTATGGGCTCTTAATTGCTAGCTCACTTTAACTTGCTTTTTTTGAAATGTGGTGTGTGTTTAGAAAATATTTCGTAAAAGTTGACTTTGTAATAATTCGTGTAAGAATGTATACAAAGTGTTTGTTTTTGAAAATATTTTTGAAAGTGTGAGGTGTGAAAAGTATTTGTTTTTTGAGTTGTGAGCAAGCATTTAAAAGTTACCTACCCTTAATTTATAAGGTCTTTCTTGTACTTATCATTTTCCTTGAGAGATAGTATTATCCATACCATTAGTGGGTAGGTAGTCCTATCTATTGGATGTGGAGGGACAACGATGGGTCATCAAATGGTCATAGAAGGCAACACGTAAGGATACCTTAGCAATTCGTAGGGACTACCATCATTTTTCCGTAGGGTCATCGAGGGACACGATCATTTTTTGTAGGAAACTTGAAGGGTCATCGAGGGACTATGATCTTTATATCGAAGGGACTATGATGATATTATTCGTAAGCGTCTTTTGTTAAAGTATCCCTACGTTCGAGGGGCATTCATCCCTCGGGGTACAGTACTAAAGTCAATCGAGGAGTGCCTCCGCTGATTCTCTTCAAAACGTAGGGACCGTCCTATGTGAGTTCCAAAGCGGGCCCTCGGGTGCGAATGGGTTTGCCACAGAATGTGGTCTGCCACTGTCACCACTAAAGAGGGATGTTTCCACTAAGGTCCTTAATGATCGATCACCAGAGTCGACAGCTCTCTAGATCAACACCCCAACATGCGCAAGACACACACGTTAGAATGCATCCCAAGATAGCCTCGTCTGGTTGTGAATTTCGTGAACACACAAACGTACCAAGCGGGCACGTAGGTCCCACTACTTTCCACTCTAGTCCTAGGGTATACTCAAGCCTGGGTATTGGGCTTCTCTCTCAGACCCACCCAACCTGCAAAACAAAGACAGCCAGCACAGCACAGCAGCATGACAGTAATAAAAATGAAATGTAGAAAATGCGGTAAAAATAAAAAATAAAATACAACATATAAAGCAAATCAAAAGCAAAACACCCAAAGAGAAAAAACAGACAAGCAAGCGTTAGGATTGACTCGCTTAGGGATGGACCAGCATAGGTCAACCAGAGTCGCCAGCAGAGTCGCCAGCTGTCGCTCCCAGGATTTTCATCCAGGTACAAACGCGAGAGTGGCGCGGAAAAACAGAGTCGCCAGCCGTGTAAATTTATCCCAAGAGAGGGAAAGGGAACACCGCATAAACCTTAGGAAGAGGGAAAGGAATGGTCATCGCAACCATAACCTGGGTTCGGGAGTCGGTTACGCGAGGGGAAGGTGCTAGCACCCACGCGTCCATCGTACTCGATGGGATCCACGCTTGTTGTCTATTCTAAGGGTAAGTCATACTATCATCTAGGGCTGTACTAAACAGAGAGGGGAAGACAAAGACAGACTCGGTAGGACGTCGACGTTCTAGGCCTACGTACCCCCTTTGTGCAATGAGGAATTCAGAGTCAACGTAGTTCGGACCAAGTTCTTTTTGTGTTTTTTATGAGCGACGTTAAGTTCGCGTCCGGCAGTTAGGGTCGATGCCTGTTTGCGACTCAGACGGAAGGTAACGTGCCCTTTTCGAAAATAGCCTTTAAGTTGAAGGTCCCGAAGGACAAAAAAAGTTTGAAGTTGGTTTGTGCTTTTTAGGACAGAAGTGGCTTAAGTTAGTTCCTAAGTTGCATTGCACCAAAGTCTAGGGCACAGGGGCGAATACTTAACGCATCGTCCCAAGACAGGACACTCGCTAAACACTCTAGAAAGATGAGAGGAAGCCCCTCATTTCTCATTCCCCATACTTAAGGCTCGTGCGCAATACACCTTATTGTTATTAAGTGTTTTAAAGAAATTTGAGATGAGAAGAGAGAAGACACAAAGGTAACTCTAAAGGGGACTATGAATCCTAAAGTTATCATGCATGGATGACCTACGGTTAGTGAGGTTCAACTTAAACCTTAAAGAAAGAAGATGAGGGACGGAAAATGTAAGGGTGACCATGGATAACTATCCATACCCTTGAAGAACTTACCTTGATCCTGCATAAAAGGTTAGTGAGAAACAGACATAAATAAGAGAAATGAGGTGAATAGAAATCACACAATGACGAACAATGATAATAATGATCCAAACATGAATCAAAGAAACAAAGAACAGCCCCAAAGTAAATGGCACAAGTGCCTTTCAAACAAGGTAATCACATAAGGTCAAAGATGCGCCTGCAAGAAAATCTCAAGTGAAAATAACTCTAATAATTAAAAAAATGATTCCTAAAATTCCCAAATTAATCATTAGGGATCCTCAACCAGAGGCAAACAACATATAAAAAGTCCCTGCAAAAATCCAAAATATTAGCCATTCAAATAAACACACAACGCTCAAGTAATGGATAGGGTTCAATGTGCCAAAGAGAAGGGCCTAAATGCAACATGAAAAATATTTAAAAATGAAAGAAAAATATTTTTAAGCACTTTAGAATATTAATGAATGAATGCAAAAAGAACGAGTGAAAAATGTTTTATAGATGAGGAGAATGAAAATAAAGAAATTTATGCATGCATGAGATGTGTAATTAAAAAGAAGTTGAATTAAACAATTAATTTAAAGGACAAAAAATAAAATAAAAATAAAAAATAAAATTTGTAAAAATTTTATAAGATAATAAAAATGAAGCATGAAAATTTTTAGTGTTTTTTAGATGCAATTTACTATTTTAAAAATTAAAATATGAAAATGTAATTGAAATAAAATAAAAATATGAATTAAAAGTGGGTTGGGGTGTACTCAGCAAAAGAACCATGTTGAAAACGCTAATGGGCTGAAGGCGGGGGGTGCGTATAGTGGTCCGTGCACCTATGATCCATCAGAAAATAAAAAAAATAAAAAAAACCAGAGGGGGTGTTATCAGTAACCTGTTCCATGTTGAAAACGAGATTGGGCTGGTGATGGGGGTGCGTAAAGCAGTCCGCCCATCACTAATAAAAAACAAACAAAAAAAAGGTAAGGGTGGTCTTACCATGCACAGGCCACATGCTTTGCATGTGTTTCATTAATGCGGTGTCATGATGACAGCCGTGCGATTAAATAAAAACAACAATAAAGGGCCATGATCTGATATGCACACGGTATTAACATGGAACGGCAAGCATGGAATTAATGAATTAAAACAGAAATGAAAAGGACACGTGGAGCCATAGGAAGCGTTAGATCAAGGAGATCAACGGCTGAGCTTCATCTTCCTCCCTTGAACCCTTGGCCGGCCAGCCACCACACCTCGCCGGAGCTCCACCGCCGGCCGCCACCTGCAACCACCCAACCTGCCCAGAAAATGCGTATGGGTACACTATCCGACCCAGAATTTCGCGAGGAATCCAAATATGGCCTTAAAAATCACAAATTATTAGTGTATAATAAAAAACGCATGGAATTATGTTAGGGCATCAAACTTTAGATCATCATAGCAAGCCATACAGACACCCATAATTAAAAATAATTATATCAGAACGATCAGTGATGAAAACACAACAATATTCACGTAAAAAATCGGAGTTTTAGGATCCTTCAAAATCCTTCAAACCGGAGATGGCATACCTTTAAACTTTGCTTTTGGCTGCGAACGGTGATTGATTTGCACTATAGAAATCCCCAGGAAAATATTTGTGGAAGAACTTTTGGCCAAAACCTTGTGGATCTTGAGTTTTGATGAAGAAAAGCTTTAGGGTTCAAGCTTGGATTCCTCTCCAAAAGCACCTGTCTGACCCTAACCAATGCATGGAAGGATTTAAATATTCTAGGGTTATTTGCTGATCATGAGTTGGGCCTGAATAATCCATTGTTTTAATTATTTTGAATTATTTCATTTAATATTGAATTATAACTAATTAAATCCAATAAAAATAAAATAAAATGAGGAAAAACCAAATATATGCTCTTTGGGTCGTGCATGGCTGTATGTTTGAGTTTGGTTTAAGAAACTTATGGCTCATTTGTCAAAATGTGGTTTTTAGACATAATTTGCTTTGTGCACCTCCTCAAAATTGCCCAACTTTGACTAAGCATAACTCCTTCAATTTTTAGCTCCTTAATGCAAAATAATACTTTTTAGAAACCTCAAGATGTCCTCTAACCAACCCTTTTGGTCCCATGTCAATTTGATCTTCCATGTTCAAGTTATGAGCTTTTGAAAAAGGTTGACTTTTGTTGACTTTCAAAATGACCTATAATGTCTTGGCTCGTATCTCCCAAATGAAGCATTTCTGGACTTGGCTTGTGAGACACAAAGTTGTAGGGAATTAAATTTCCTTCAATATGGGCTTTGGTTGAGGAATTTTTGATGAAGTATGTGGAAGTTAGGCCTGGTCAAAGTACAGTTGACTTTTCCTACAAAAACCCTGATTTAGTAACTCCTGATTCTTGATGATTCTGAGGTTTCCTTGATGAATCATGATCAACCCTTGATCAAATGATGAATTTCACCCCATAATCTTGATGTTGACCCAAAATCTTGAGGTTTGACTTTGTGTTGACCACAGTTGACTTTTTGACCAAGTTAACTGATTTTCAATCCATTGGCCAATTGAATTTCTCCTGAATCAAACTGATGGACAATCCTCCACTCCTAGATGCTCATGGACCCAAGGAAGACCATAGAATCAAGTCTCGCCCAAAAAATCAGAAATAAACTGACTTTATAGCAAACCCTAGTTTTGGTACCCTCCGTCTAGGAGGAAATAACACAGTCTCCAAATCCAAATTCCTCTGAATATGATGTGTATCCTCTCCAACAAAGATAAGATATGCCATTTGCTGATGATAAAAACCCAAGGATCTGACCCATTGGAGCAATAAACCCAAGAATCTCAAAACCCTAATTCATGCACTGGTTATGAGAGAGTAATCCACTTGAGATCCCTTGCCACCTGTGAACCCTTGATGATGTGATGGAACAGATAGGACCTTCTTGAACTGCTTCAAGCACCTTGACCCCATGCTAATGATATGCATACATGATAATGCAAAAACATGAAATGAAACATAAGCCAGTTAGTAAAAAGAGTAAGGAGGGCAAATTTTGGGGTGCAACAACCCAAACCACAATGTTCTATATGGATTGGGTATTGGGTTTGGCCAAACCCAACCCAAACCGGCCCATGTACACCCCTAATTTAGTGTCTTTTCCTGCACAATAACACACATATTACAAGCACCAAAGGTATATTCTCAAGGTTAGAAGAACAACAACAATTCAAGAGTAAAATCAATGAAAACATGAGAATTGAGTAGAAAAAGTGCCAAGAAAGATATGTCATTTTGAGATAAAATTTGCACCTAACAACTCTCCCCAACTAGATTTTTGCTTGTCCTCAAGCAAAGTATGCCCCTCATGAAAACAAGAGGATTTGCTCAAGCGTTTAATTCTACCAAAGTCAAGCTTGAAAATGCGCACAAACAATGTTCACCACTCAATAGAATCGAACAATGACAAAGAATTAAGTTCTTAAACAAATATCATGGAATGGTTCAAAGAACAAATAAATTTTCATACTTGAATCACTCTAACACTCTTCTTCAGAATAAGAATGAAGAAATTAACGCGTTTGCAACCGCGGGGAAATTTCACTCACCTGACAAACAATGCTAATAGCAACTCAATTCATACAACATCTAACAATAAAAAATGAACACATGGAAGCAAAAAGATCACTAAGGACTTCAAAGGTTGTAACTTGGTCGGGTTCACAACAAAGGGACATTTCTAAAGGCCATTGAATCGAAATTGCCGATGCAAAAAGAAACATTCACTATACATGGTATTTACACATCACAACTTCATTCACCATTTTCACTCCTTTATCACCAACCTTCTCAAACTTCCTTATGCACAATTATTTCATTGTCTATTTTTCTTATTCAAACAAGCATTCTTTTTCTTTTGTTTTTCACATTCATATTCACACTTTTTCTTTTCATGCTTGTTTGAAATTTTTCAAAAGCTTATAACAACCTACCATTCTTCTTTTTCATTCTCCCCAACTTGAATTCAACCAAACCTCGAGTGAATGTTCCTTGCTTTTTATGGCAAGGAAATCAAATTAAAGCAATGTTCAAAGGTTCAAGAAGAAATTTTTAGAACCTCACAAAATTCAATGATGAACTACACTTTCAAATTATGTACATAAACCAAGTTCATCACTAAAATGAGATCTAAACTGTTTAGGCTCAAAGGGGTTAATGAATTCTCTCTACTCACGGGTAAGGTACTTTTGGATATGGTTGTGCTTAATATAAACAAATGCCTTGATCATTTCTAATGCTTCCACAAAATCACAATAATCAAAAGATAAAGCATGAATCAAACGAATTAAACAACGTTATCAGTCATCCTAGCATATAGTAAACAATGGAGGTTTCTCACGATTTGTGGCTTTTGGACCTAAGTGAAACAAGCATTCAAACAAGTTGCAAAATGAAACAAGAATACACATTTGCACAAAGCACAAATTTCTTAAATCATTCTAGCATTCTATGAAGCAGTACAATTTACCTCGCATACATTCAAATCTCACAATCCAGACTCGGTCGAAGCTTTATTGAATACTTTTATACAAATAGGAACCAATCTAGAAGGAGTTCTCATCATTCCTGATCACACTAGAGAAAACATAAAAGAAAACAAATACATATAATATAAACAAATGTACAAAGCTAAAAAATATAGAAACTATCGCAATGCGATTCAATATATAAACACCGATCCCCGGTAACGGCACCATTTTGTTGAAACTGTAATACAGCAGCAAGCAAAAACTAATTTAAGTAATCCAGTTTTGTCGTATCCACAGGGATCAGTGCGAGGGAAAGAATGTCATTCGACGGTTTCTATGTTTCTAAGCTTATGGTTCAAAAGTTTTGGTTTAAAAGATTTACAGAACCAAAATTAAATACAGAAAATGTAAAGACTGAAAATATAAAATAAAGACTGAATTATAAACGGAGCCTTGTTGGAATTGGATCTCATCAATTGATAACACATGCATTCTTCAGATCATTTTATACATAAATCACTTGTTCATCTAATATCATCATGTATCACTCACGACATACATATCTTCTCGGTCCCCGCATGTTGTGAATGATTTTGTACCGATCAATAATTGCTCTCGCACATCACCAATCAATACAAAGCATTTAAAACCTACATGAATGTTAAGCCTACATCCATTTCTGACATCAAGACTCAATAGATATTACTATAACATCAATATCAAACTAATGAGTAATTTATCACTACAAGAAAAAAGGAGATTTACGACACTTGAGTTGCGACAGTTATCACAAAACCGTCCTTATTCCTGGATTGCGATGGTTGTCCCGACAGTTAGGATCAACTGTCGCAGATTTTTTGCGACAGTTATCACAAAACCGTCCTTATTCCTGGACTGCGACGGTTGTCACGACAGTTAGGAACTGGACTGCGACGGTTGCCACGGCAGTTATCACAAAATCGTCTTTATTATATTTTTACTTAACTTTTTATTTTATAAAATAATTTTTTTTAACGCTAAATGAAATGGGAAATTTTTTTCCTTCAATTCATAAAAAAGTCCTTATTGACTCCTCAACTGGAAATTCAAGAGGTTAAACTTCTAAAACCTAATTTTCCCCCTTTTCAACTGGAAATCACTTTTTCTTCCCCTTTCACTTGTTCTACTTTCTCTCAAATCCTTCAGATTTGTTTCGTTTCCTTTTTCGTTCTCATTCTCAAATTCATTAAACCCTTGCATCTAGCGCTGTAAGAAAAAGTGATTCCAACAGCCAATTGTACCTCTAAAAACATATCCAACAAAGAGTCTTATGTCTTGTGTATTGATATCACTAGTGCAAATTGACGAATATAATTTTAAAATTTACATTCTTTATACAAAAAAAGGTGTAAATAAGAAACATGGTGGCAAATTTATAAATAAAATATGATTTTAAGTATTAACACGTGACAATAGACATCCTATTTTTTTAAAAAAGGGAGTAAATAAAAAATATTATTATAATCAAATCTCTATTACTTCCGTTAAAGTTAAAACGGGTGTAAATTTAGATTGATTGAAAAAATTATTTATTTTTATAACTCTAAATATTAATCTTAAACACATTAACAGACCACAATCTATTATATTAAGTATTAATTATTTAATTAAGTGAATTAATGAGTGTAAATTTATTAAGTTAATATTGTGTAAATAAAATAATAAAAAAACACATTGACAAATGACCACAATCTATTTCCATCGATAAAAAGACATTTCTCATCCTCTCATTGAGATCGCAGACATCTATCTCTCTCTAAAACTCCAGATCTTTATCACTACTAAAAAAACTTGCTTTTAGTGAACAAATTAATGATTGAATTATTTCGGTCACTATAAAGACCGAATTAGACACAAAAATTTAATATAAGAAAAAAATATTTCATCACAAAATTGGTTACAAAATGAAATTCACTCATTATTTTTCCCTTAATACGCGTGTGGCAATGTTTTGTTAAATAAAAATAATTTTTTAAAATAAACACCCCAGTATCCTTCAATTTAGTTGAGTATAGAAACCCTCGACCAATTAGATATTATGATTCGATACCACATCACTTTTTATTTTATTTTATTTTAAAATGTCAATACGATATCTACTCAAAGTATGGGTACTCGATTTGAATTCATGGGTACAAAGAACTTACCATTTTTTAATTCCTCTTTCAAAATACACATAACTTCTCATAAAAAACAATATACATAGAACACGTCATCGTTCAACTTAATCACTCTGAAATTGAAACACTTTCTGCTCTTTTAACCTAGCGTCGCAGTCGTGAAAATTTCTTCTCCAAATCAAACCTCTCATTTAGTTCTTCTCTCTTGTTCTTAGATTCAGATCCTTCTTAACATCACCTCCTTCAAACAAAAACTCACCATCATGTCTTGCTTCGCTCCACTGACCCATTTCTTTCAGTAACCACATCTCCAGTGAGTCAAACACTTGAACCTCTTCCATTTAGATATTATCTCTTTCGTCTCAAAGATCTGAGAAATGGGCTCTCGCTCACCCCTGTTTCAAAGGTGAGAAAAGTTCAATATTTATCTTAACATTTGAATTTGTGGAAGTAATAATTATTTTTGGTGACTAGTGTTTAGATGTCATTGAATCTATCTACTATTTTATGATGTTTTTAGGGTTTTATTAAGAACTAATAGGTTTTCATATTATGAATCTATATATTATGTAATTGGTAACTATTATTGATTGTTTATCCCTAATTTTCTGTATTTTTTCTAATTAAGGTATGGTAATGTTTTAAAATTAGATATTGGAAACAAATCCAAAAGTTAAAGAGAAGATGATGTCGGTATTGATTCCAAATTAGAAAGGACATGAACCCGGGTCCTGGGTTTTACTTCATTTGTAGTTCTACTCAACAGGTGCGATAAACTATTTTAATAATTGTCTTATTGTACTTTTTTTAGTGCATTTAGCTAACAATATTAAATTCTTAATTAGGTATTGAAATTAAGGTTCTATAGGTGTTGGCTAGGTGTTTTAACTCCAATGGTTTAAGATAATGTTATGGAAGGTACTAGTGGTAAGGAATACAGTAAGAAAGTCACACTCCCCTAGTTCAAATATCTATCTAAACTCATCACTGTTAAATGCACACTTGATGGAAGGTAATATCACTTTTAATTTTTGTTTTTATATCTGATTTGATTCATCATACTGCTTGTTGTGGTTTTAATCAGAGGAAATTGTCCTGCCATTGTGGTTACATCAAATTTCTCTGTCATGGATGATGGAATTCAGAACTTTTTTTTGGTGATCATGAACAATATGAAAGTGAAACTACATATTTCATATCCTTTGTTGGCTCCTATTTCAGTGGTGATGGCTATATCTGTGTTATATTCCTACATTTAAGTGTTGTTTTTTCTTCTTTAAGCATATGTTATGGGGATGCATATTTATATGTCTTGATTTTGTAGTTTTGGACATTGTGGTCCTTACTGTAATTATATTTTCATGCCAATTATGGCACACATTGGGCTAGAATTGTACTTGATAAATATATTTTAAAGTCACCGTCTTGTTATAAAAGTAGTTTGTGAACTAGTAACTACTAGTGTCAACAAAGTGGAAGAATTGAACTCACAATGCTTGTTTGATTGAGTTAAAATTCAAATGGTCATTATCCTCTAATATGACGTTGTCTTAGTTATTTGTCCACAAATTTTGAAAATAAAAAATGTTTATTCTGATTTATATATATTTTCAGCTCTTTTTCTTATAAGTATAGCTTGCATATGTGCCATAAATCATTCTAATTTTATATTTTAATATTTTGGAAGAAATTATTACTTTTCTAGTTATATACTCACTTGAAATACCTTTTCAATTTTTTGATACCAGATTTGTATTGGTTGGAAATCTAGAAGCTCCTATTAGTTTATTGCTTTCTATACCTCTCGAGAGTTCTGCCTTCTCTGTCAACATGTTTCACACAATAGCTTTATCTCTTCATGAGCTTTGAATGAAGGCGAGTTTAACTTGGACATGCATACATTTGTTAGGCATCAATGATCCTATTATGTATTATAAAAATATGATATTTCAATAGTATTAGTAAATTCTCAATTTATTCTAAAAATTTGAAGATCAGAACCAAATACATTCCCACCCGGCCCCTACTGTTATTACTATTAAGTTAATACAAGTCTAATGCAATATTTGACTTTTATTTTTGTGTTGTGTTAGTATATACATTATGCTTATTCTATGTTTTTGGTTAATATTAAATCCAACATTCTTACTGCACTAGTCTAGGAATTATTCAAATATATTATGCATTGATCACTCACAATAATTTCTTCAAGTAAAGTCCAATACAACCCTTGTACTGTCTCCCTTTGACTCTCCACAAGTTTCCTTCCATATTTAGATTTAGTAAAGAAGTATGAAGTATGTATGATCCACAAACTTAAGGACTTAGAAAACATACAGATCAAACTAAAAAAAGGGAGTATCTTTAGTTTTATGTTCTAAGAAACTGAAATGTGAAAAATTAGGAACAAAGCTAAATACTTTAGATGCAATTTTTTATTTGACTTGAGGTGCTTCTTCCTATAACAAAATCAGCTATTCTAATTTTTTTCATTGACATTTGAAGTAAATGGGTGAGTTAAGATTTCACTTTGAGGTAGATCAACGACAAATTAACGGTAGAGAAATTGGAAAGACATTATTTTGCTTGTTATCAATGTCTAACATTTTCTTATTGATGAAGCTTTTTGAATGATTTTAAGTATTATTTAAATTTCTTGAAACTGAAACTGAAACTGCATAATCGTTTATATAATTTAGAAGAGAATGAGAGTATGATAAGGATTGAGAATGGAGTTGATGTTGTTGATGCAGAGGAAGCTGGATATGAGAGATCACTTGTATCACGTTCAACATTGAGACCTGAGAAGGTAAGAACTTTACTTGTACAATAATGAAAGATACACGTGTTAAACTCGCATTGGATAGTGATATTTCTTCGATATCTTTTAACAAGTTCTCAAAAGTATCCCAATTTTTATAAGATACCTACCATTTATTTTGGTGTACTTCATGAGAACCGTGCACTCAGTCACCTCTCTGGCAAACCTACCCTAACATTGCAGCTAGAGTGTCCTAAATAAGTAGTAACTTTAAAGATAATCTAATTTTTAGTTTTGGAAGAAGATGAATTCTGATTCACATCAATGAACTATTATTCAAAGCAAACCTACCCTAGGGACTGTTTTTTTATCCAAGTTGTTCTCCTTTATTCACATCAATGAACTATTATTTTTAGCAGAAGTTTGTGATGTTTTCCTTTGTTCCAAGACCTTTAGACAGAAGCTAAAGACATGCTGCCAGTGTCGGTAGATCAATGCCTTCTTTAAATTTTGATTCAACTAGAAGACCCTGTTGTGGAGTTGCATGGATCAACTTGGTTGTTGTTGATATAACAAAAAATTTCATGTTCAACTTACAATTCCCGCACCGTAAAAAGTTTAATTTCACTGCTTTCATTAATTTCAATTTCATGCAGTTGTGTTTATTATTAATTAATTGGTTGAAATCTTCTTTGTAGGTTATGCAAGTTTCTAGTTTACTTATGACTTTACTATATCAAAGAGGAGCATTCCAAGAAGACTGAGTTCACTCATTCTATTGGACAAGTATAGATATTGTCTTCTTTTAATCAATTTATGTGGTTTTTCTATATTGAATCATGAGATGATTATAGACATTTCAATTTATGAAATTTCATTTTAAAAATATTCTTGACTCCTAGTAATGTTTCACTTAAAATCTAAGTTCATCTTAACTAGATTTATCTGTTTTAGAACAAGTGCTGTGATTTATCAAAGTAACCTTGCCTCTTAGGGGAATCAATCTATGTATAGTGCCGTGGTTTTAATAGCTAAGCATACTATTTGTTTGCTACACTAGATTTATTGACAACCACATGATTTAAAGTAGCTATTGTATACTTTGTTCAGAACTATTAAAATTTGCAACCAAAATATCTATTACAGTTTTATTCTGCAAATTCAGTAGGTATTGTGACTCACGTGCTTTTTGTGCTTTTTGTCTTTTTTGTCGTTGTATTTTTCAGCCAACTGTTGACATCAAGACAGTACTATCCCAGTTAATGGAAAGGCTTTCAAATTATGTTGCTTCAAGTGCAGAGGTTTTGCCTAAATTTTTGCAGGTGGAAGCATTTTCCAAATTAAGCAATGCAATTGGCAAGGTATATTCTTTGGCTTGACAGATCTTGGATATTATAGTTTTGTAACTGAAAACATATATATAATCCTATGCTGTTTGCTGCCTAAAAGTCAAGAAGCATTCATGGTTTGGGTAACTTTAACCAGCCCATATAACCAAAGACTAATTGATAGACTTTCTATGAAGTACAAATTCAACTTGTTTATCTCCCTGTGGGAAGTTTTTAAGTGATGAATGGTATAGTTCTTAATGTGCTATTATTGAAAGGAATATTAAATTTAAAAGAAATAGTACAATGTTGTAATACGGAAGGATTGTAACATGAATCATTAGATCCTACCTAAATTGCAAAATTTTACATCTACATATGAATCAAAAGTCATATAGCTCAGGAAAATAGCCTCTAATCATAACATTAAACTAAACTTTAAATATAAAAAAGGGGAAGGATAATTACTCCACCCACATTATTAACAATACACACACATACATATAGTTATGTTATGTTGTTATTATTTACTTTTATTAACAATACACACTCATGCTCTCGGTGTTTCTCAAAATTCGCCAATTCCACAATTCTTTTAGTTTTTTTGTGTTCCAGTCCTGTGTTTCCACTAGGACTGTCAAGTTCCAGATCAGCAACATCCTTTGTACGTTTATAACAATCTTTTTGTGACTTTGCTCCCTATCTATTTCTGCAGGTGGGCGGATTTTAATCGAGAACTTATGAGAATCAACCTGACCTCTACCTGGATCAGTAGGAAAATCTTCTGCTTATTAGCGGGAGATGGATACGACTGCGTAAATCTACCCTCCCCTGATCTCGCCTTGTACGAGGGTCGTGCATTGAGGGATAAGACGTGGACTTCATAAAATTGATAAATGATGTAGAGTTAGTAATTAGTTAATACTAGTAACATTAGATGCTCATTTTATCTTTGTTCTGTAGTATTTACACTCTAAATTGTTCAGTTTCTAGTAGTCCAGTAGATGTTCCACTGGTCAAGTATGGAACCTTTGTTGAGAAGGAAGCTGGTAATTATTAATGGAGTCGGTCAGATGTATCAAATCCCATATATAAATTCTCTGATAAAGTTATGTAAATAAAACCTTGGCATTCGTATGGATTATTTTTGTAAATGAAAATAATGCTCTGTGTGTGCTAAAAGTTCATTTGATTTGTTTTTTTATTTATTTTAGAAATATATTAGCTGCGATTTCCTGCCGATTTACCTTTGGAAATACCTATGGTTTTTAATTTTTGGATAACAAAAACAATTATTTATGGCGGTTTTAACTGCCGCAATTTTCAATTTACCACAGTTCCTTACCCGTCGCAACATAGAATGACAGTTGGAGTGACGGTTTTAAGAACCGTCGCGATATAGCCTGGCGACACACGTTTTCACGACAGAAGCAAAATCGTCGTAACTAGTAAATTGTGGCGGTTCAAACCACCGTAATCTGCCAATATTAACCGTCGCAACTTGCCAATTTTCTTGTAGTGTATATACAAAGCCATGATTAGAATACGTACATGTGATTAATCCTTTTTACATGCATTCAACTAATTGACCAAATGAATGTGAATATCATTCTTCATCACTATTATTACGCATCATCACAATACCGTATTGATCCTACTCATGCTACTTAATCAACACAATACAACAAAAGATACAATGAATATCAACTCGCAAAACCATGCCAAAAGTTTGTTCATGGATAGATGAAAAATCTAAGATCAAGGATTTGAAATAGGTTTTGTCAAGACCCACAAATAAGCAATCAAAGACAATCAACAATAGAGAATCAAAACTAATTCACAAACATACATTAGATGAAATAGATAAAGTATCAAAAGATTACATCCTTTCCCGACAAGAGATTGAAGATCTTACCTTCTCCCTCTTATGGTTTGAGTTTCTCTCCCTAAACTATGTTTGAAATGGAGAGAGATCAAGTTCTGATCTTTTCATTACAAGTTCTAATCTATCTAATAATAATAATTCTCAAAAGTGTGAAAAATCTATTTATAATACATTCAGGAAATTCCATGTTCGCAAAGCGAACGTTTCACTCGCACAGCAAATGACAAAATTAGGCACCTGAGGTGCCTCTGCATAGTTAAACCGCCACTGAATTTCTTCATGAGTTCACAATGCGAAGGATTATTCGCAAAGCGAACACTCGCCTTCAAGTTCGCAAAGCAAACTTTACTGCCTTTTTCAACTGTCCAAGTCTGGGACCATTCGCTGGGACTTCGCCAGAGTTCGCAAAGCAAACCTTCGCTAGCAAGTTCGCTTTGCGAACTTGCTGATGTTTTCCTCTGTTCTTTGGCAACTTGGATCACTTTCTTGTGTCTTACAACTTTGATCATTTAGTGCCCTTTCCTACACAATAACACATATATTACAAGCACCAAAGGTATATTATCAAGGTTAGAAGAACAACAACAAATCAAGAATAAAATCAATGAAAACATGAGAATTGAGTAGAAAAAGTGCCAAGAAAGATATGTCATTTTGAGGTAAAATCTGCACCTAACAAGATTCTCCTTTTTTGCTTTGCATTGCATTTCATAGTTATGGATTATTCGTTCTTTTCCCCTCCCCTTAGATAAATTAAAGATTGATAGTGAATTAAGATTTATGAGCAAGTTAACTTAATAGTTATGGTCTCCGATTCTCACCGCGATAGAGAGGTTATCATTTTGATTTAGTAACATCTTGATAGTCAAAATACTCTTGTATGCATATAACCATGATTATGCGATAAAAATATTCTCATATAGAAATATCACAAAATAACTAAAGAGTTTAAAATGAAGCATAATCCAACCTTTCGATCAAATAAAAAACCAACCCTTTATTTAATTTTGGAGATTTCTTATCACACCACCCTTGTTTCTTAGGCACCTTGTGAATTTTCGTTTTTGCCCCTTGATTCCGGATGTGCACATCCGGACGCACCATTTTTTTTTAAATTTTCATTTTTTCCCGGATGTGCACATCCGGTAAAAGTTCGTATTTGCAAATCCGGAAAAAATACTGAAGCAGAACACCAAAACCACAAATGTTTCTCACATTCATAAAATAAAATCGGGATTACATTGAGAAAATCGGCATGGCATCGACAGAAATTTAAATATAACAAGATCAATAGCCCGGTGGACGCTTGCACATCTCTAAGATGTCATCGACCGTTCTTCGGATTGTGACGGTCGTCTCGAACTCGAACGAGAATTGTTCCTCGTAACCCAAATAAGTTTGCCACATCGCTCTAACATCGTCTTGATTCTTGAGCTCAACAAGGATGTAAGCGACGTTCCCTTCGTTGTCAACCGAAGGTGAAAGATACCGAAGCTTCGCAACCTTCCGCTTGTCTCCGTAAGGTAGGAGATGTTCGATGTCGTCAATGATTTGGTCGAGGGGGATGTCCCTCATTATCGTAAACTTTTGACCGCGTGTTTTGCCGTCGGTAAAGGAGACACTTGCGGCATACCAACGGATTTTGATTTGATACAATTGAGACATTTTGAGGTTTTGTGAAAGATATCAAATGAAACCTCTAATTTAAAGAAAAGTTAGGGTAAAGTTATTTCTGCCCAAGTTCGTTCCGGATCTGCAGATCCGGACAAACCCTGCAAATATTATTTCCGGATGTGCACATCCGGAAATTGTCCGGATCTGCAAATCAGAATGTTTTACTGATACAATTTTAAAACAGAATTGACAGCTTATGCAGTCACTTGGAATACTTTCAGTGCAAATATTATTTTCGGATGTGCACATCCGGAAGTAGCGTAACTTGTTTTTCCAAAAATGTAGATTGATAATGTGAGCAATGTAGTGGATGAAGTTGAATGTTTACCTGAAATTCAGTCTTTCCTTGCTCCCTTTGATTTGTTGCACCAAAAATTTGAACTTTTTGAGTGAGAAATGAGATTGATGAAGTAAGGTTTTTTGACTTGGTGAGAGTGAGTGTGGAAGAAGAAGGTTGATTATGGGAAGGGGGAGTGATCGTGCAGCTTTAAATATTTCAGAATGTCTTCCAGATATACAGATCCGGAGACATCCCGGATATGCACATCCGGAAAAAGTTTTTAATTCTTAAGGATCCGGTGCGTCCGGATGTGCACATCCGGAATTAGGGGGCAAAAAAATAATTTCACATGATGCCTAAGAAACTTGAGTGGTGCATTAAAAAAACTCCCTTAATTTTTCTAAACCCTAAATTATTGGTACATGATAATATTTGTTACTCTAATTTTCTCATTAATGGAGATGATCTATATTTACCACTTTATTAGTGGTTTAAACCTGAATATAGTGGCTTACCATTTTACACAACAAAAATTTGTGAATGTTTTGAGGTTAGAGATGCATGACTTTGTAGTCTAGAGATAAATATAAACACGTGAAATCAATTAAAATTTATGTTGTGTTAAGTTTAATCTTAATTTTAAATCTACTAAAATATTAGTAAGAGTTAAATTAAGATTAAAGAATCAATTAGTAAGAGTTTGATTTGAAGGATATTAGTGAAGGAAATCAATAACTATGATCAAATTAATAGTTAAGAGTTTGATTATACATATAAAACAACCAATCAAAAACTTTTTGTTCAATTTAGGAGTTCAAAATCTATGAACCCATAGTCATTAAGGTTGTAACTAAAAGTATAAAAAATGTAGGAAAAACTAAGATAAAAAAACACTTGCAACCAAAAAAAATGCAAAATTGTTGAGTATAATTTTCTTATTAGTTTATTTTTACTGGTATATGAAAAAATGACCAGCTACAACGTTAAATATTTTACAGCATTGCATAATGTTGTCGCATCTATGGTAAGGAAAAAAATGGGAATGGATTGAGCCATAACATACATCGTTGCATTCGCTCCTTTTATATTTTGCATAATTGAATGATAAATAGGCTATGAATATTTGCATCATGAAATTGATTTAGAGTGTGTAATGTTGTTGAATGGTATCAATGTCAAGACCCTTCAACTTCACCACAGATTCAACATGTCCCTTGAGTGTATGAAGCTCTTTCAGCCTAGCAGCCTCGGCGCGTCTCTTGGCTTGTTCAGCCATTTCAGATTGTTCGTAGTGATTGTTGTTGTTCTTATGTGATTCTGGAACTTGAAGACCGTGGAGCGTGCGTTGAGCCATAGCCCATTGAGCTTCCCTCTCTCCTTTTCCGTAGTCCTTCTTTGTTGTGAAGGCAGTCTAAAATTAATCAAACCAAACTCGAAATCATTGCATTGCATTTATATTTACTTTTCAGACACAGACGCAGACACAGACACGTGTGAGACACCAGACATTAATTAGTACAGACACGTGTCAGACACCAGACATTAACTAGTACATAAAATCTATGAAGCAAAGAAAATTTGGTGACTTTTGAAATGTTTATTTGTGGACCTTATTGTCGAGCATGTTGTCCCATGCCCTTCCCGACAATCCCAATCGGATGATGAATTTAAGGATGTCGAGAGGAATGTAAGTAACAATGCTGAAGATCCAGATTACTCCTGCCCATCCCCAACCAATGCCATTGATTCTAGCAAATCCCCAATGTGCATACACAGTAATGACAGTGGCCACCTAAGTTCAACAATTCACAAATATAAAGTAAGGATAATTTCAAATCACAAGTTTTTTGAGATTTTTTTACTAAAAAGACTAACCAGTTGTGCAGCAAAGAAGGCTGTAAGAAGCAAAAGGCCGGGGCGTTCGACGTAAGACCAACTCCTTGACCTTGTCACAAAGATGAGTGCTTGACTTATGATACTGACTTGAAGGTAGAGAGCTGAGTTAAGATGATCATCACTGTCTCCAATTGGTTTCACGCCGAAAACTCTCTGAAACAACAAAATGTGACGAAACATTGAAACAACTTTTATAAGCTAGTTATTTTGGAATAGAAGTATTGAATTTGGAACTGATAGAATTACTTACGGTGAAGAAATCGGTGTCATGAACTAAATAGAAGAACACAACGGTGATGATGGCCATGTAAGATCCAAGAACGATTCCAGTAGCAAAGATTTCTTTGAGTTTCCATGAATCAGGCACTGGTGATGGCTTCACTCTATCCTTAGAGATGGTCATGATGGTTCCGTCATTCAAGATGGCAATGATGAGGACCATGAAAGGTGAGAAATCGAACTTCCATATCAAAGCAACAAGCATGAATCCAAACACGATACGGATGGTGATAGAAACAGCATAGATTGTGTAGTTTTTCATCCTTTGGAAGATGGCTCTGCTAGTTAGCACAGCACTCACAATCACACTTAGACCTGGTTCAGTCAAAACAATGTCAGAAGCACTTCTTGCAGCATCAGTTGCATCAGCAACAGCGATACCGATATCTGCTTTCTTCAATGCAGGTGCATCGTTCACACCATCACCAGTCATACCACAGATGTGTTTTCTATCTTGCAGCCTCTTCACAATCTCGTATTTGTGTTCTGCATATATACCGCATAATTATGAGGCGTCAGTTCAGTGGTAAGAGTTTGAATTTGTAACCTCAAGGAACGGAGTTCAAGAGATTAGATTATATTGATGTCATTAATTGATTACCAGGGAAGACTCCGGCAAATCCATCAGCCTTCTCAATGAGTTCGTCAATTGGGATTGATGCAATGGCAGGGTCCTTGTTATCACCAAGAAGGGATGATGAAGGATACATATTGGTTCCCATTCCAAGTCTGCGACCCGTTTCTTTTCCAATGGCAAGTTGGTCACCAGTGATCATCTTAACATTGACCCCAAGGTCAAGAGCACGTCGAATAGTCTCAGCACTGTCATGCCTTGGAGGGTCAAAGAGTGGCATGAGACCCAAAAACTCCCATGCGTCTCCTTCACTCTCCTTGGTCTTTGCTGAAACAGTCTATTAACCAAAAACAAGTGTTTGTAAGATATATAATTTGCGTGACAGTTACTACACCAAATTCAAATTAACTAGACCCTTTACTCACCTGGCGAGAAACAGCCAATGAACGCAGACCTCGTTCAGCAAACTGATCAATGATTTTGTGGGCCTTTTTCAAAGTCTCTCCCTTGAGTTCACAAAGCTCAATAATCTGATATAGAAGATGCATGGCTAGTCAAATATCATGTATTTTCTATAATAAGTTAAACAATAGTTACTTCATAGTGATTATTGAAGTTAATCTTTACGATTCTCAGTATAACACACTAAAATGTTACTACATCGGTGTAACTTGATCCCTACTCTATTATACACGCACATAATATTTGCAAATGAAATGAATCGCTTACTTGTTCAGGAGCACCCTTGCTGCATCTGTGCCAATTTCCCTCGCCATCAATGTATGTAATAGCAGTGCGTTTTCCCACTGGATTGAAGGGCAAGAAATGCACCTCAGTGATTCCGGCTCTTGCCTAGAATGTCAACACAAAACCGAATTGCCAAAATTAAGGTTTGCATGTAAGATAAAAGAATGTAAGTTTATAAGAAAAAAAACATTATCTCAGTACCTCCTTGGGATCACCCAACATTCCAACGATTGAAGCATCGATGGCATCTTGGTTTTCAACCCTAGAAGCCCTGGCAGCAGCCAAGAGAAGACCGTCTTTGTCAACGCTATTAACGAACACCTGTTATTACAAACAACCTTGATCAAAACAATAGAACTTTTTTATGACAATATAAACTTTTAGATTGGTTATTAACCTCAATCAAGTTTTTGTCAACAGAGAGTTTGTTAAGTGTGAGAGTTCCGGTCTTGTCACTGCAGAGAACATCCATCCCAGCCATTTCTTCAATAGCTGTCATCCTCTTGGTGATAGCTCCTTGCTGAGACAAACGGTGAGATCCAATAGCCATTGTCACGGACAAAACCGTTGGCATGGCGATTGGGATACCTCCGATGAGAAGAACCAACAAATTGTCAATACCTTCTCTATATGCCCTTTGTTGAATGGGGTACATCACAATAATCTCAATCAACATTCCTACTGCAATGGAGCAAATACAGAAGTTTCCGATCGATGTCAACACCTAATAGAATCCAAAGATTAGTCCATATAGTCCAAAGTTAAACACTTCGTTTATGAAACTAAAAAACACAAAAGTGCACCTTTTGGAAGTGACCAACATTGTTGGTGCTATCGACAAGGTGAGCAGCCTTTCCGAAGAAAGTGTGGACACCGGTGGCAATGACAACAGCCTCAATCTCACCTTGTTTGCAGGTTGAACCAGAGAAGACCTCATCACCAGGGTTCTTGGTAACAGGAAGTGACTCACCAGTAAGTGCAGATTGGTCAATCTTGAGGGGATCTCCTTCCAAGAGACGAGCATCAGCCGGAACAATATCTCCCAACTTGATGCTCACCAAATCTCCTGGCACCAAAATCGACGCCTCCTGCTCAGTCCATTTTCCATCCCTCAACACCTATAAGTTTGTTAATTAATTCATTCATGTTAGAATAACAAAACCCGTTCAAAAGAAAACACAAACACATCGAATGCACAAATTTATCTGTGCCTTATACTAAATAACGGCTGCAAAGTCTATAGATTACCTTGGTTTTAGGTGCAAGACCGGCCATTAAAGCTGCTGCAGCATTACCTGCATTGTTTTCTTCAATGAAACTAATGGTTGAGTTGATGAGAAGCAACACAACAATACCAACGAAATCTTGCCAATCCGCAGGCTTGCCCTATTTTATATACAAAAAAAGTTCTTCATTAGACGATAAGTTCTTCATCGCGAATTCTGAAAACCAACTCGCCTAAAGTTTTTCTATCAAAAAACAAAATAAATTGTAATTACCCCTCCATTGGCCAATCCAATAGCCATAAGAGCAGCAACCTCCATGACCCATGATAATGGATTCCACATGAAACCCAAGAACTTAAGGAACTTGCTTTCTGTTTTCTCTTCTAATTTATTAGGACCAAATATCTCTAGCCTACTCTCTCCCTCAGCAGAGGTTAGACCTTCTTTGCTACATTTTAGCTGCTTGAAAACCTCCTCAATTGGAATATTTTCCTACACATACACACATATATACAACATAAACCAAACCGATAAAAAAATTATAATCATAGTTTTAAATTGCGGTCGCGGCTGTGGCCGTGGTTATCATACCAGATCAACATTCTCCTTCTTGAGATCTTCAAATAGATTATCCGACGACATTATACGAAAGCTATAAAATCTGCCTTCGTCCTATAAAAATTGACTTTAAAAAAAGAGCTCGGCAGAGCTCCACCTTCTTTGGGCTCCCAATTGAGGCCCGGAGGAAGGTGGAACGAACGAAAAAAGTAAAGATTTTGATATTGGAAGAGGACAGTAATTCCGAGGCCATGCATGAGTTCGTTCTTTTATATAGGCAATGCATGGTTGTGTTGTAAGATGAAGATACTATTGTTGTCAACCATTGATTATTCGTTTTCCTAGGAAATGTTTGTTGCATGTTTTTTGTGGCCCGCCGAAGTCGATGGGTCTTGCAAAATGTTTCTCCTTTCTTATTATAGTCAATATATCATGCTATATGTATATTAATTAATATAAGCTGCATTTGCTGGTGGTTTTTTTTTCATGCCGAATTTGCAAAATATATAGGTTATATTTGTGCAACAAAATGTTAATGTTAACGTACAACTCACCTGCCTTAGGAAAGTGTTCTCGTGCCTGTTAGTTTTGGAATAACAAATCGCATGGGTGGACCCAATTAGGTGTGGGAGGTGCAGTGCATCCCTGGACTTGCACAATTAATACTACTATTATTACTCTTGTTTTTTTTATTAAATCATTGTAAGAAGTGCAATTATTCTTGTATGAAAAAATAAACTAAAATAGATTTTATAAATTTATCTTGAATTTTGTTAATGTTAGGCCGTCGACAGACAACATAAAATTTTGTCGGATCTGTATAATATAAATTAACTACAAAATAATATGAATGTTAGGTCGTTGCTTGTATACAACACTTTGTATGGCTCGAGTACAATGTTAAGAGAGTAAGAGTCGTTGCATCGTTGTTTGGGTGCAGTGAAAAATAAGTAAGGGTTGTAACATTTTCATAAACGAGTGTGGGTACAGAAGTTTGTTCATGAAAGTAGTATTCGTTTTGGATCATGGAATATAGACACACTTATTGGAAAATTTATGAAAATAGTGGACAATATTGTTAGGAGGAAGATAAATTTCATGTGTCTATAATAAACTAAATACACAAGTAAAAAGGCAAAAGAATTAGACAACTCGAGATTTAAGTTTTGATACACTAGAGAAGTTAAATCGAAAAATGGGGTGGGGATTGTTGTGGAAAAGGAGTGGAAGAATGATATTGTGGATTTGAAACGTGTATGAGATTGAATCATGACCTTAAAACTTGTAGTTAATCACGGCACATTTAATGATATTAGTGTTTACGCACCTTAAGTTGAGTTTGCATAACACTTTAAGGTAAACGTTTAGGAGAATTTAGGAGGCTTCCTTCATGATATATATATCTTCAAGCAGATAAATTTTTTTCTAGGATGGGATATAAATGGACATGTAGAAAGTGTAGCAAGAGCTTTTGATAGTGTGTATGGGGATATGGTCTCGGGAGGTAAATGTGAAGGATAAATACATCATGGAGTTTTTGTCGGCTTTTGATTTTATTATATATAATACCTGATTTATGAAAAGAAATGAGCATCTTATCACATATAAGAGTGAGGTAACATGTTCTCGAATAAATTTCTTTCTTATTCGAAAGTCACATAGAAAGATTTTCTTGGACTGTAAAGTTATTACAAGAGAGAGTTTGCCTATCTAACATAGATTATTGGTTATATATGTAAGAATCAAAAGGAGAGCAAAGAGAAAAAGTTACATGCGACCGCCACTGATCAATTTGTGGTATTTGAAGGGTGAAAACAAGAAAGTTTCAACAAAGAATCTTGGAGGGGTTCGGACAATGACAATGAAGTGCATAGATATGTGAAATAAGATGACCCAAGAAATTAGAAAAACATGTAAAAAGAGGTTGTGAGAAAAGATATTTTGGACCTAGAGGTAAAAAAATCATGGTGGTGGAATGAAAGTGCTCAGAGTAAAGTTATAGTAAAAATGAATGTTTTAAAGAATGGACTATGTGCAAAAATAATGAAACTTTGAAAAAGTATAAGAAAGTTAAGAACGAGACCAAGAAGACAGTGATTGAAGCAAGAACTCAAGATTTTGATATATTATACCAATCTTTAGGAATTAAGGAGGGAGAAAAATCTATTTATTGTCTTGCTAAGGGAAGAGAAAGAAAGACAAAATATTTGGATCAAGTGAAGTGTGTTAAAGATGAAGAAGGCAAAGTCTTGGTTCAGGAAAAATATATAAATGATAGGTGAAAGACGTATTTCCACAATTTATTTAATAAAGGATATGAGATCTCATCGAAATCTAGCAAGCTCGACATTAGATAAGAGGATTAAAACTATAATTCTATCGTTGGATTCATAATAAAAGGTAAAACAGACGTTTAAAAGGAGGTGAAACAGTAAGGCGGTTGGGTCACACAACATTCCTACTGAAGTGTGAAATTTTCTTGGAGATACAAGTATTGAGTGGCTAACCAAAATCTTTAATAAAATTATAAGGTCAAAGTAAATGTCGGATAAATGGAGAAGAAACACTTTAGTTCCAATCTATAAGAACAAAGGGGTATACAAAACTGTATAAATTATAGGGAGATTAAACTTATGAGTCATACGATGAAATTATGGGAATGAGTGATTTATAAGATGTTGGAACAAAACTGGTTAATACCATATCCTTTGGGTTTTTATGATAACAAAATATTTAAAGAACAATTGGGTATTCTAGCTTCTATTCGAGTATGCAGAAGTATATGATTAAGAACAAATTAAGAGTTGCTTGAGGAATCTGCATTTGAAGATCAAACTCTATCTCTGAAGACCACTTCTGAAGACTCTGGCTCAGATGGAAGATTCAGACTCTGAAGAAGTCAACTCTGAAGAAGACAACTCTGAAGAAAGTCAACCTCTGGTGACCCAGACTTTGAAGCTTCAGAAACCAAGAAGCAGACTTTGAAGTGATCAGCCTCTGAAGAATGAAGTCTGAAGAAAGTCAAAGTATGAAGCAAAGTCTCTTCAATCGAGGAAAATATGATAAACTCAGAGACTTTTTGATGATGTGAAGACTTAAGGAACAATATCTTCTTTGTTCTCTGAGTTTCAACAGATAATTCCTCTTACAGAATTGTGTTTTCTTGATGTATCTAATCATGTACAAAGTTAGCCCTCTAATCATGTATAAAGTTAGTCCAGCCTTTTGGTGAAAGCATTCAACATCTTTTTTTCTCCGTTTTATATAAGGAGCTGCAGACCTGAAGAAGAAGACTACTTCATTGCAATACAACACTAGTATAGACTCTGAACCTTGACAATCAAAGAGAAGTTACTCTGTCAAAATTGCTAGACTTAGAATATCTTAACACTTGTATATTTTAGAAATTCTTAAGTCTTAGAGTCTTGCTAAGTTGCATTTTGTCTGCACCTTTGATTTCATATAAAGTGTAGTTGTTACCCAAATCTATTAACAGTTTGTTATAGATTCATAAGTCTCTTGCTTTAGTGCGTGAGAATTTGAAGTCTCTTACTTGTGTGCTTGAGCATAGAAGTCTCCTACTTGAGGGTTTGAGCATTAGAAGGCTCTTGCTCGTGTGCTTGAGCATTGAAGTCTCTTACTTGTGGATTTGAGCATTGAAAGTCTCTTGCTTGTGTGCTTAAGCATTTGTAATCAGTTTAGTTATAGTGGAAATCCCTTGGAAGTGCAAGGGGACTGGACTAATCTCAGGTTGTGAGAGGAACCAGGATAACTCTCTTGTGTCTCTTGCTTTACTTTACTTGCTTCTGAACTATATAATATTGCTATCATTTATTTACCTCTGAGTCAGATTCTATTGTAGAATCTGATAAAGATATTGAAGAGTTCATACTTTGAGTAACTCTGATTCAGACTCTGAACAGAGTGTTCAGAATATGATTAAGATCAATCAAAACTAAAACCAAACAAAAATTAAAAGAGAACACAATTCAACCCCCTTGTGTTTTTCTCACCTTCAATTGGCATCAGAGCAAGGTCTGTGTTAAACACGTAACAGTAGTGCAGAAAAGATCCTGAGAAAAACACTTATTCTTTATCATGAGCGATTCTAAAACTGAAGCATATCACTCTGGTAATGGCGGTCCTAGTCCACAACCTACTTCTCTTGGTAATGTTAATCATGATTATAGTGCATCTAAAAAGAACAACTATGTTGCAAGACCTCTAACACTTAGTGGAGTTTCTATGGAATTTGAATGGTGGAAAATTAAGATGTACGCTCATATCATAGGTCTTAATGATGAGATGTGGGACATTCTTGAAGATAGCATTGATATTCCTGTGAATGGAGTAGGAATGGTAGCTGGTAGAAAAACTCTCACACCTGCTCTAAAGAAGATTTACATAAAACATCTGTCATACCCTAAATTTTGACCCTAAGATCCCACATTATTTGCACATCATATGAATATAATTTCATGCACCACTAACCCATTAGAGAATACAAGGTTTGTTGCTTGTTTCATTTTTTACTACAAATTAGGGTTTTGAGCCTCATAAAGGATTCAGGCAAAGGATCAATCAAAAATTGACATGATATTCAACCTATCAAGTCTCTCATTCATCCATAAATATCAAGAGCTCTCCTTCATCAAGAATCAAGCACAAGTATACATCATTTCAAGTGGATCAAGCCCCAAGGTCATCTGAGGCACCAAATTAGGGTTTTGGTTGATCAAGACCTCCAAAGAGAAATTTTCATCTGAGCATGAGCCAATACCTCAAGATATGATTCAAGGAGATCAAATATACCTTGGGATTCCATTCATAAGTTCAAAATTGCCTCAGAGGATGCATTCATTAAAAATCAGGAATTAGGGTTTCTCTGCACAAAATTCATGAGATACCCAAAGTCAAAGTTTGACTTTTTGAGCAAAATTGATCATCCAGGACTATTATTCAAGAAAATATGATCCATAGTTGCATTTAATCAATGATTAATCAAGAAATCAAGGTTACTTACAAAAGAAGCAAAATTGGAAAACTTGAAAATTTCACTAAGTTATGGAAATTCATGTTCAAATACTCAACTTTACAAGGCCATAACTTGTGATCCAAGCAACAATTTTTTGTACTCCAAAACTCAAATGATAGATCTTCTTCCATACAACAAGATTGATGGGCTGAGTCATCTCCAAAAAAAATGCATGAATTTTGAGTTATGGATTGATCAAAATCAAGACAAGAGTTGTGAAATTCCAACACTTAGAAAAATCTGCCAAGTGTTTTTCAGCATGAAACACCAAACTTTAAGGGCATTATTCACAATGATCTAAATTGAATCAAGACCAATTGTGAACATCAAAGTTAAAGTAGGATATCTCATCTTTCTAACAAGTATAAAGAACATCCATTGATCATGTCTGAGCAAGTAGTTATGGATTTAACAACATGCCTTGATCAAATTGATTTTTCAAGACAGTTTTCATGTTTACTTGCATCACACAATTTTTCAAAATAGATTTGGTGACTTTGCAAGCCTTTTTATCCTCTAAGATCAACATAAATCTTGTAGAGCCACACAAAATCTGCAAGAATGTGCTAATGAGTCAAGGATCCATCCTTTAGCATGTGAGAATCATCATTACAAAGCCATGAAGTCAAGTTTTTCATTTGGAATTTATCTGAAACATTGAATTGGCAGGAAATGAGCCACACCAGTTCAGATATGTTCAAAAACAATGAGTGTTCAAACCTGCAAAATGCCAATTGAGTCAAGATTCTCGTTATGCTAGAGAAGACTAATGGTACCTTAGCATTTAAGTTAAAGCCACATGGCTATATCCATTGGACAATAGCATGCTCCCTCATCCAACACTATTCATCCAAAACCAAAACACTTTCCTATAAATAGAGGACTTCTTTGATCAATCCAAACACACCAAAACAATACAAAAGCTTGTTTTCTCACATTTTCTCTCTTGTTTCAAAGTTCCATAGTTCAAAAGTTGAGAAATCAAATTTCTCATTTCAGAGCAATTCCACTCAAACCAATCATCCATACACCTCACATACATCATATAGAAGTGATAAAAATCATTCAAACACTCCTGTAACACCAGGATCAACATCCTCTAACCTTACTTGATCAAGCTGCAGTTGGATTCGAGCCCATCATTATTCACAAGGCAATCACATGGCGCAGTGGTTTAGTTTAAGGTGTGAGAAAACACAAGAAAGGGGGGTTGAATTGGGTTTTCAAAATGAAAGCTTTTTGTGAAACTCAAACAAAGATCACAAATAAACTAGCAAAAGAGAATGACACACGATATATCCTAGTTCACTTGAAAACTATCAAGTTAATCCAGTCCACCCGCCTGTTTACTGGGAAAAATAGTAAACAACCTCTGGTCTATCAATTTTATAAAAAAAATGTGTAACTTGCAGGATCGACAAAACTAGATCCTAGGACATGTGTTAAACGATTTAAAAAGATACGGAAATAATGTTGAACATTTCGACTACGTTCATATTTGGAAACACAGGCATTTCGACAATACTTAAAAGGAAGGTAATACGAGGAAATAATTAAAAATGCATTGGAAAGTAACTTAACAAAATAAAGGAAAGAAGGTAAACTTCTGAGTAAAAATTAATTGGATTACATTGAATAAGAAAAATGGTGTTACATAACACGTACATTTCTTCAGAAAACTCTTTTCTCGCTACACACGGATACTTTGAGTAATTTTGAGAAATTTGTACAACTTTCACACACCAATCCTAATACTAAGATTTGCTATTTATAATGGTAAAAAATAACTACCCACTAATGGCCTACTAATCAGAGCGAAACACATGGCATTTTGCATGACTTCATTCTTTAGATGTTCACCATGTGTCTCTTTCTCTCAAATGGATAAGGACAAAGTTCCTTCCATTATTTAAATTTGAATCCTTGAATCGAACGACACCCATCAACCTTCTGTCGAAGAACGTCTCCAAATTGTTAGAAATATTTCTAAGTCCCTAAAACACTTCCCTCTTGCATGAAGACGTCTTCGATTAAATCTTCTAGGAGTACCATTCCCGGCGAAGTCTCCAAAACTTTAGAAATCCTATTTCTTAGAATGAAATTCTTAATCCAATATCAGGCGTCGAAATTAGGAGATAACAAATTGCCCCCAAAAATGTCATTTTCGACATTATTGAAGAAAAAGACATTTTTTGAGAATGTCATTCGACGCCTCATTCAAACCTTGCATGGCTTCGACGCTTACTCGTGGTTCCAACTGTTCACTTTCCTTTCAGCACACCTATGACGCCATGGCCATTATTGCTACCTCTGACATGTCTTTTCAAATCACGCAAAAATCTCCATCATCATTACCTTTTCCTAGTGTCTAGGAGATCATGGGGAAGTAGGCACTTATTACCACCGCCTCATTAAGAATCGTGGGGGAAACACGTGTCCCATTATCAGTCCAAACATTTCACAATTTTTTCAAATCGTTTCCACTTCTCAACTTATAAATACCCTTTCCAACAATTATTTTCACTTTTCCGCTTCCTTACTATCAAATTTCTCCAGAAACCTTTGCATCTCAAAACTCAGTCTTCTTCATTTTTCAACAATGGCTTCCTCCACACGCTCTACCAAAGATGCTACCAAGGTCACCAAGGATGCTAGAAAACCTGCGAGAGCTCCAAAGAAGATTTCTCAACTTGCTCCGTTTGATTCTGTTTCTGGACCTACCATGGTGGGCAACCAGCAATATCTGCCTGAACCTCTTGACGAAGAGAAAAGGAAAATTTATGCTTCTCAGGTACTTATTCCTTTAACCGTTTCTGGCAAGCCATTGGCTTTATTTGGTCATTTATCTGATTTAACTGTAGATCCTGCTAGACTTAAGGAATATTTCCCCTCTTACCATAAATACAAACCTGTAGGACAATGTAGGAAACCTAGGGCTAACATTGAAAATCCTGCTAATCCAAATGATCCTCTGACTGAAGAGGCTATTGACCTTAGATACATGAACAATTTTAGGGTTTTTAGAGCAAGCCCGGCCTTTAAGGACCCCTCTGATTATTTAGGGTGGTTGAACAAATTGGAAAAAATGAAATTTGATGTTTGGAAGAAAATGGGTATTTATGACCTGATTATGCTGTCGAAAGTAGGACCTGATTACTGCTCGAATATGCTGATTTCGTCCTTATACTTCTGGGATAGCACCCACTACACCCTTCATCTCCCATGTGGCATGATGACACCAACTCTTTTTGACATAGCCGCTATCACGTGTCTCAAACCTACTGGGAATGCTTATGATCCTGACTTTATGGCTGAGGATAACATATGTTTTACTACCTTTAAGGCAGCTTATTCAACCCACATAGCTCACTACCACGATAAGAGCAGAGAGGAAGTGTCGGATGTCGAACATATAGCTTTCCTAGCTATGTGGCTGTCACGTTGTGTATTCTACTCGAAGTCACTGCAAGTTGCTAGAAAGTTTCTGACTATGGCAAACCAATTACACTCTGGCCATGACTTATGTTTGAGCAAATTAATCTTAGCCAACCTCTATGAGTCCATAAGCGAAGGAGTCACCCAACTCAAAAGCCTTGGTGACAAGGGAAGTTTACTACTCTCTGGACCCTTATGGCTTCTTCAGTTATGGTTGAATGCTTCATTTGAAGCTTGTCTTCCCCACAAGAATCAGATTAATGAAGATGCTCATGATGTGAAGAATCGAAGAGTAGAAGGCCCTCGTTTGGCGAAATTGACACCTGATGATGATGGTCGACCTGTCCAACAGGCTTTCACCAACTTCATCATGATGTTCTCCAAACGTTATGATTTTACACCCAACATGGCTCCTTTTGCGGCAAGGAAATGTGGTCCTGAGTGATTTACCATGCCATTTCCAGCGCCGTCGAAAGCCCAAGCAGCAGAATCCACAGCGATTTGGGAAGCCTTCTTAACTCCTAGGGTCTTAACCCTCAGATTTAACCTCTCCAAAAGCCAAGTCACATTAATTACTTACCAACCAAATCTTGTCGCTCGACAATTTGGATTGGTTCAAGTCTTACCCCGACCGATCTATGACAAGAAAAGTGCTCTCTGTAGCGGGGAAATTTGTTAGTATAAGCTATTGATTAACTTAACTAAAAAAAACAAGAGTCGCCACCGCACTTTTATTTTATCCAAAAAAAAGAAAGGAACAAGAGCGAACAAAACCTAAGGAGTTCTAAAAAACAAGAACAAATAGGGAATGGGTAAGGGGGTTGGTTACGCAATGGGAAGGTGTTAGCACCCAAAACGTCTATAGTACCCTATAGGAACCCTTTGAAATATCTATCACTTTTGGTTTGAAAAGGTTTGCTTGAAAAAGATTGGGAGAGATTAGAAGAGACGTATTTTTTAAGACTTTTGTGTTTGGAGAGACTTATCGCCTCATACCTACGTACCCACGATGTGCAATGTAGGATCAAAACCTCGTAGTTCGTGGTACAAAGAATGAAATTTGTTTATTTTTGTTGATTTTAAGTGTAAAGACAAGTCGTCATTTCCAAGCGAATAATTCTGCTTAAAGAGATGAATCATGTCTAAAGTTATGAAAAAGTTTTAAAGGAAAAAAGTGCATAAGGCACAAAAAGAGATTGATGAGTTTGGTGTTTTTTTAAGTCTTTTTGAAATGGTCAAAATATGATTAATATGGATTGACATTTATTAAAGAAAAAAGGCAAAGTTTGAAAATCGCTCGACCGAAGTCAAGGTTTTATTATGAAAGCGGTTTTAAGTTTGAAAACAAGAAAGTTTTGAAAAAGAGAGGAGATTTTGAAAATTGAAGAAGGGGTGGAGAAGAAGAGACTGTCCTAGTGCATAAAATAAAAGCTACGGTAAGAAAGATCTAACCACATGGAGGCACTCTTCAATGCATAATAAGAAAAGAATTCCGTCCTCTTGAGCCAATAAGCAAGCCAAATAAAGGCCAGGATACCAAACTCCATAATGATCCAAAGCACAAGGGAAAGAGTCCTAAGTCTAAGTCCATAAGTCCATAATCAAGCCAAGAAGGTCCTCCAAAGCAAGGGATAGTGGCCATACTCCAACAATTAAGAGCACATGTCTTTTAGTGGTTTAATCCTTTATTAATGTTTTTGAGTCCAAATGGACAAAAGAAAAACAAAAGCACAAGATAATATGGTCCAAGTGGACAAAAGAAAAATGGCATAAACATAAACATGATATGATATAATGACATAAAGCATATAAAAATAAAGAGAGATAGGGAGCGAGAAGGAAACATTAAAAAAGGTTAGAAGTTAGTGATTAGTAGCACAAGGGCTCTAGTGCCATAAGCCTTCACCGATTATTCCGTTTCGCGTTTTGAACTATAGTGATTAAACAATGTACTTAGGTCAAGGTTAATGAAGACTTGTTAGAAGATTGATAGAATCAAAGCCTCTACAACAACAAGCTTCAAAGATTTTGAACCTAATACAAAAAATTAACCAACATTGGGTTGACGCGACCAATCAAGGTCCGAACCACGAAAGTTCAAATTCCGAATTGGATAAAGAGGGACAAATGTTGCGCTATGTTAAGCAATTGCCGAGTAATTTACGGAGTAATTACCCTACAATGAGGTCGGTCAATAGATCTTTGTGTTAATGCATGCTAGATGAACGATATGTAAATCGTCATCCGAAAGCAATACCGCACGAAAAGAAAATAGGTTGCGATCTAGTCTTGATCAAGAATTCAACAAAGAAATTCTAAGATCCATAAGACTTTCATCGATCAAAACAAAAAAAGAAACAGATGAAGAGAAATGCCAAATTAAATTACAAATTCAAGAACCTTTCATCTCCAAGTTCAATCACCTTTAGTTGATAGATTTAAGTGTGAAAACATATCACTAATTCAAAGCACCTCAAATGAATTCAACAATTCATTTAAAGATAGATTTGAACTAATGAATGTTTAATTACTCTAACCATATCCAAAGTCCATTGAAATTGGAGAGAAATTAATCTCAACAATGTGTTTCAAGGCTAAAATAAGAAGAAAGGAGGAAGAAAAGCCAAAACAGTCCCAAAAACAAGTGAAAATCACATTCTGGACACTGGTTAAACGATTAACCATTTCATGTGTAAAAGTGTTAATCGATTAACCAGTTGAAAATGCAATTCTAGGCGCAAAATCCAACTGTTAATCGATTAACCAATTCATGCTGGTTTTGGTTAATCGATTAACACTGTGAAAACAACAACAAATCAGTTTGAAAATTGTAAAATTCTTGATCAATCATTTATTCAAACACCTCATAATCAAGAATGCAATTGTGCACGAAATTTTGAGTAAAACAACAGCAAAAACCAGTAATCAAACACAATTACAAGATCCAAAGAACCAAGTAACAAGAATCCACCAAGGATCTACATTATGGAAGATGAAGATGAAGCTTCAACAATGGTGAAAGATGAATTACCACTTCAAATCTGAAAAATTCCTTCAAATTGTTCCACAATCTAAACTCCAAAGCCTTGATCTATGAGAATTGATGAAGAAAACAAGTTTGGATGAAGATTTATCTCAAAGTTGAACAAGATTCAATGTGAATTCACTACAACAAAAAGGACTTATAACATCTCACCTTAGACAGCGCTTTATTACAAAAGCGCTGCTATAGGTCAAAAACACGGAATCTATTAATTTAATAAAGGAAAAGCGCAAAAAATATAAGACCTTAGACAGCGCTTTAGTGAAAAGCGCTGTCTAAGGCCTTTTAAATTTTTAAAAAAATTTAATGGAAAATATTAGACAGCGCTTTCCTTAAAAGCGCTGTCTAAGGCCTTTTAAATTTAAAAAAAATATAAGACCTTAGACAGCGCTTTTAAGGAAAGCGCTGTCTAAGGTCTTAAATATTTAAAAAAATAAAAACAAAAGCGCTGTCTAAGGCCAATCTTAGAAAGCGCTTTTAAAGCGCTGTCTAAGGGCCACCTTAGAAAGCGCTTTGTTGAAAAACGCTGTCTAAGGTCTAATAAAATTAAAATATATGAATATACTCAGTTTTCATTTTCAGTTTTGCGCTCTTTCTTCTCCCTTCCCTGTTGCGAACGGATACTTGCGAACCTGAGCTAAACCCTTGCCGTCGTCCACCGCGCCGTCGTCCACCGTTCCTCCCTCATTTCGCGACTCCGACGACCTTTACTCCACCGTGACCGTCTGTTCCTCTCTCATTTCGCGTTTTCGTCACTCAGTTTAGAAGTTTAAGAGTTTCAGATTATTACACATTTTATAAGGTATGCTGATAATGTTGCTGTTGATAATGTTGTTGTTGATGTTGATAATAATGTTGTTGTTGATGTATTACACATTTTACACGTTTCAGAGTATTACACATTTTACACGTTTCAGAGTTTCAGTTTGGAAGTTTCAGAGTTTCAGAGTTTCAGTTGATAATGTTGCTGATAATGTTGATAATGTTGTTGTTGATGTTGATAATAATGTTGTTGTTGATGTTGATAATAATGTTGTTTATGTTGTTGCTAATGTTGGACTGTTGCTAATGTTGATAATGTTGCTAATGTTGTTAATGTTGTTGCTAATGTTGGACTGTTGTTGGATATAAGAATAAAATATGTGCTAACTTCATTTTTGGTGATATAGGAATAGAATCAATATAATGTGTTAGTTTAGTTTGTTCTTGTTAACATTTTTCTACATTGTTAACTATTGCTATATAATGTGTTTGTTTAGTTTAGTTTAGTTTAGGTTAGTGTTAGTGTTAGTGTTAGGTTAGTGTTAGTGTTAGTGTTAGTGTTAGTTTAGAACATCTATTATAGTTTGTTCTTGTTAACATTTTTCTACATTGTTAACTATTGCTATATAATGTGTTTGTTTAGTTTAGTTTAGTTTAGGTTAGTGTTAGTGTTAGTGTTAGGTTAGTGTTAGTGTTAGTGTTAGTGTTAGTGTTAATGTTAATAATGTAAATTCTTGAGGTTGTTGTTCTAAAGAACCGAAATTCAAAGCAATTTTGTTAATGAAGTTAATTGCTTTGAATTTCTTAGTTTGGACTTGTTATGCTAATGTTAAATTCTTTCTAACTGTTAGGATTAATAAGTAGGAAAACCATGGATAAAAAATGGATGGATGCCGATCGATTGTCCAAAGAGTACGAGAATGAGGTATTGGATTTCGTTAAGTTTGTTGTTCAACACGCTGACGCTGAAGAGCTCAATCGAATAAAATGTCCTTGCTTGGGTTGTTGTTATGTTGGTAGGGTTGACGCAGATGGGTTGAAATCGCATTTACTGATGAATGGAATTGATCGAAGTTATAAGTGTTGGATACATCATGGTGAGAAAATTAACGAGAATGTTGAACCGACGAGGAAAAGTAATACAACCTATTTCTTTATTATATTTGTTATATATTATGTCATATTTGTTATATTTGATATCCTTGATTTTTTTATTACATTTGTTATATATTATGTTTGATATCCTTGACTTCTTTATTATATTTGTTATATATTATGTCATATTTTTTATATTTGATATCCTTTATTTCTTTATTATATTTGTTATATATTATATTTGATATCCTTGATTTATTTATTACAGGTTAGATGGCTACTAACAATGATGACCCACATGCTGATGATCACGCACATGATGATGATCATCCACATGATGATCAGGTTGGAAGTAGCAGAACTATGGAAGAAGAGATTAGGAGAGGAATAACCATAATGAGGAGAGTGATCCATGCTAGAAATCAAGGCATGACTTATAATGTGCATTGGAGCGAAACAGGCACACTTGTTGAGCCTAACGGTCATATGTTGACAAGTTTCATTGGTACACTTGTAAGGAATGAGGTTCCTATTACTTTAGATGACTGGAGAAACAAACAGTTGAAGGAAACCAAAGAAAAAATTTGGAATGAGATAAAGGTACCATAATTATGTCTTTAATTATGCCAACTAATTATGTCGTTTAAATTATTTGTACTAACCAATGTGTATGGTTTTTTTAGAGGTGCTTTAATGTCGAGGACGACAAAAAAGCTTATTTGATGAGATTGGCAGGGAAGCTCCTAAGAGGGTTTAGGACATATTTAAACAAAACCTATCTTAAGGATGCTGAAGGTAATTTTGTTGATGGAGAGTTTCCATCTAAATATGCAAGTTTCATTTCACCACAAGAATGGGTGAAGTTTAAAGCCAAACGACAAACCGAGCAATTTAAGAGTTTAAGTGCAATTAATCGGGATAGAGCATCAGATCCCCAATATAAATACAGGAAAGGACGTACTGGATATGGACGTTTGGAGCAACAATTGGTAAGTATCAATAAATTGCAATGACATAATAATTGTTCATCATGAGTTATATTTGATCATATTATTTGGCTTTATATGTAGTTACAAAAGGCGGGTAGCTCTGAAACATCTCTTCCTGCACATGTCTTGTGGAAGGAAGCCCGTGTGGGCAAGTCTGGATCTGTTCCAGAAGAGGTTCTACAAGTATATGAGAAATGTGTAAGTATAACAATATTTCTTTAATTAAGTCAAAACTTTATTAATAAATATTTGACAAATATTCGATATTCATCTGATTTTCAGGAGGCGTTATCTCAGTCTGTACCTGCAGATGATACCAGGAGCATACTTAGTCGGGCATTAGATGTCCCTGAGTATCCTGGTCGGGTGAGGGGTAAGGCATTTGGGATCACCCCGACCTCCCTGAATATTAAAAAGGGAAAGGCTGCTAGTTATTCAGTACTTGAAGCTAAATTGGAAGCACTAGAAGCCGAGGTGCGGGAATTAAGAAAGGAAAAAGAAAGGGATAACGCTTCTGGTGTTAGAGATGGATCAGAGAAGGATAGTATCAACTGCAGCTTTCATCCGATTATTCCAGAGGTAATTTTATATATATATATCTATGAAATTATATTAGTAGCTTAAATTATTTAATTACATATATACACATTAACAATGACATATGTATTTTTGGTTTTAGGGCATTCACCAATGTCAACTATTCTTATCTTCACCAATTCATCGGATGGTTGCCAAGGGAAAAGTGTTTAACAATGGGGTCACAGTACTTCATAATGAATCCCTCCCTACTGGAAGTTTGAAAGTATCAGTTGATATTGCTATGGAGAATGAAGCACTATTACCCTATCCTAACGATGATTCGGAGGTAAGAGTGGTGGGACAAGCTATAGGGTCGTTTGTTGCATGGCCGTCAAATCTCATACTCGTAGGATATGAGGTATATATGCTTAAAACCGTTATAAACCTTTGTTAATCTTAATGTGTAAATTCAAAGATTTTACGAGCATTTTATTTTCATTTTTTACATGGCAATGTTATTTAGATTCCAACAAAATCCAAAACAAAGGATAAGCGGATTCCGGAGCATACCGAGTCCGTTGTCTCAAAAAAAGAGGTACATCACAATTATATGCATAGAAAATGATAAATTGGATATCTTATACTTCATCTAACAAATTATATGATTTATAGCTGCCTGGTAAAGTGATTAGCAACGTTTCAACGCAAAAAACTGTTGGTGCTAAGAATACCAGGGTTAGAAAACAACCTATCGGCAAGGTTAGGACGTGCCTTCAGACCTTTCTACAATTAATGACGGATATTCCGACTGGAGGTGTTCGTCTGATAACTATGGAGAAAGATTTGTATGGCTTTGAATTTGACCAGAATGTTGGTAATGAAGACTTCGAGCAAGTTTTCCAACATACAGAATTGGGCGTCACTGTTGTCAATATATACTTGAGGTATATCCGATCTACTTTGGTAATTGAACAACTTATTTACTTTATTTTTCAAATGAATATTCTAATGTTAATGATGTTTTTATTTCAGGTTTCTGTATGACAGTTTTATGCGCCCCCGGGGATTGGAGCAAAGATTTGCATTCTTATGCCCCAGCGCTGTCAACTTAACCGAAATATTGACGAAACCAAATGAGGTCCATGCGTATATACGCAACGTCTTTATGGACAACCAAGAAACGGAAAAGTTGTACTTTTTACCGTTTAATACTGGGTTAGATTTTCATTCTAAATTCATCTATTATATTTTTTTTTGTATTTTGACTTCGTGTAGAAAGTTTCTATCTAACACTTGTTTAATCTTACAGTGGACATTGGTTGTTGGTTGCAATCAATCCTATCCGCGGAGTAGTGTATTATCTGGATTCCTTAGGAAATGATTGGACCACATACCCGGATATGAAGGACTGTATTGACACGTAAGTGAAATTGTTCTAAATAGAAATGTGTATATTTATTTATTTATGTGAATTGTTCTAAATATTCATTTATATTTTATTAGCACTATACAAGCATTCCTAGAACATCGGGGAATCGACCACACCATTACATGGAATTATGTGAAGGTATATTAATTATCACATGTTTTATTATATTAGTGATGCTTACTTGATAAAACTTAGAATTTATCCATATTTTATTTTCATTTGTAGTGTCCTCGGCAACGCAATCAAATAGATTGCGGCTATTTCATGTTGAGATTTATGAGAGACACTATTTCGTTGGATCGAATGGAGATTCCACCCGATGTATGTATTTCTAACTTATGAGTTATTTTAACACATATCTCTCATATTGTCTAATGAAATAGTTAAAACTAAATCAAACTATATGTTATATTATTATGTAGTATTTTGAAGAATTCAGGAGTGCTACTTACACAAAGGCTCTATTGGATGAAATCAAAGAGGAGTGGTGTCAATACATTATGGAGCTCGGAATTTTACAAACTTAAGGTATAATATTATACTCTTACTTTAATTGATGAGAATTTTAATATGTGTAACTTTGGTTGGAGTAATGCTTTGGTTGGATGCAATTTTGGTGTATATACTTTGAATTGCAATTTTGGTGTATATACTTTGAATTACAAACTTTGAATTACAATTTTGGATGCAATTTTGGTGTATATACAATTTTGGTGTATAAGTAATATGTGCATTGTAGAAAAAATGCTTTGGTTGGAAGCAATAACTTTGGTTGGAAGCAATGCTTTGGTTGGATGCAATTTTGGTGAATAAGTAAAATGTGCATTTGTAGAAAAATGTAATGATTTGTAATTATAAATAGGTGTATATACAATTTTGGTTTGTAATTTTAAATATATATATTGGTATGAAATGCCAATTTTGGATATATAATTTTGGTGTAGAAAGGCCAATGGTTTGAATTGCCAATTCTGAAAAAAATTGCTGGTTGAAAATTACAGGTCAAATTCTGGTTGAAAAAACCTGGTAAAATTGTGGTTAAAAAAAAATTATATAAAATTTTTCGTACACCTTAGACAGCGCTTTTGGTGAAAGCGCTGTCTAAGGTCCACTTTAGACAGCGCTTATGGTGAAAGCGCTGTCTAAGGTGTACTAAAAAAGTCAAAAATGGAAGGTCTTAGACAGCGCTTATGGTGAAAGCGCTGTCTAAGGTGTACTAAAAAAGTCAAAAATGGAAGGTCTTAGACAGCGCTTATGGTGAAAGCGCTGTCTAAGGTGTACCAAAAAAGTCAAAAAAAGGTAGGGCTTAGACAGCGCTTTTGACGAAAGCGCTGTCTAAAGTAATCCATATAATGTGAAAAAGCGCTGTCTAAAGGTACCATAGACAGCGCTTTTCATTAAATACACGCCCCTTTAGACAGCGCTTTTGGTAATACCAAAAGCGCTGTCTAAACCTATAGCGTCGCTGGTTTATACAGCGCTTTAAAGCGCTGTCTAAAGGCTAAAAAAGCGCTGTCTAAAACCGTTTTTGCGCTAGTGATTCTTGTTAACTTTCAAAAGAAGAAAAGTGAGCTTTAGTGAAATTTTGTGGTTGGGAAGAGAATTTGCAAGAGGTTTGTTGGCTATCAAAAGCTTGTGAAATGAATGAAATGAGGTCTCTATTTATAGATTTTAGGCTTGGAAATTTGGTGGTTTGGAATTTGGTTTGGAAATGAAAATTAGGTTTGGAATTTGAATTTTGGTGGGAAATTATCAAAAGAGTGGTGATTAGTGGAGGTACATGGTGGGAATTAATTATGATGATGTAGGGAATTAAAATGGGATGGTATAGAATATTCCACATGTGATCCAAATGATGAAAATTGGTGCCAATTGCTGCAGAATTTGAATTTGGCACATTTTTTTCAAAAATTGCACGTGTTAATCGATTAACCATTTTCAGTGCAAAATGTGTTAATCGATTAACACAGTGAAAAAATGAGAAAAATCGCTTTTTGATGTGTTGTCTTGGCTCTGGCTCAATTTTTCTTGCTTGTCAAAGAAGGCATGAAAATAAACACATGAACCTTGGAGTCTCTTGAATAATAATCAATTAAATCTTGGAAACTCTTGATCAGATGACTTTTGAATGACTTGCAGATCAACTTTGACTTTGTTCAGATTAAATTCATTCGAGCTGAGGGACTGATTTTGATATCCTTGGTCCAAATTCTTCCTGAAAAAGTTAGTAAAGAAAAAACAAACATATTTTTGGATTTTGATTAATGGTTAGTAAACATAAACCAATATAAACCTCAAACGAACAAAAGAACACGGGTGCTTGGCGATCTTGTTTGTGGCATGAAATGCAAAAAACATGTGGGATCTTAGGGGTACAAATTAGGGTATTACAGCTGCCTCTATTTAAGTTTCTTCTATCCGGAGATAAGAAGATTGACATCTTTGTCTCGACGAGATAGAAGAGACTTAAATATAACAATAAACCCAATTTTTGGCCCTAAGAGACCACAAAATGATATGATTATGCAAATGATGTGCAGACACAAGACCTCTGTGGGGAGAATATGCCACAGGAGACAAACAACAAACTGGGGAGCAAAGAGAGAAGACTCCACCGGGGGAAAACAAAAGAGGGAAAATATATCCCAACAGGGGAAGAAACAATCTCCGTTGGGGAAGAATAAAGAGTAAGATTCCCACTAAGGGAAAATTACCAACACCAAAAATAAAAGAGGGATAACATCGTCCCAACATGGAGAGAAAAATCACCGCTAGGGAAAAGATCGTCCAATACCAGACATCCGATAATAGCATGATCAAAAGGAAAGATTGTCAACTACCAACCAAATGATAGCTACAACAAGGCAGTCAATCAAAAGGATATGAGAAGAATTACCTACTACCAACAAAGGGAAGGACGACAACTCACAAAGGGGTACGAGAAGTATCACCTACTACCAACAAAGTGCAGAACGATAAAGGTAATAATCTCAAAAAGGGGTACGAGAAGTATCACCTACTACCAACAAAGGGCAGGACGACAAAGGTAATAATCTCAAAAAGGGGAAAGGATTACTAGCTATCAACCAAGTGACAACTATAACAAGGTAACCAAACCGGGCTATATTACCTACTACCAACAAAGGGCAAGACGACAAAGGTAATAAGCCAGCTATATCACCTATTACTAACTAAATGGGCAGGACGATGAAGGTGATAAGCCAAAAAGAGGGATTACCAACTATCAACCAAGTGACAGTTAAAATAAAGTAATCCACCAAGGGTATGAGAAATATTACCTACTACCAACAAAAGGTAGGACAACAAAGGTAACAATTTCAAAAGATCCAAGAAATATCACCTACTACCAACAAAGGGCAGGACGACGAAGGCGATAAACTCGAACAAGGGAAAGATTATCGGCTATCAACCAAGTGACAGCTACAACAAGGTAATTGAACCAGGCTATATTACCTACTACCAACTAAAGGGCAGGACGACAAAGGTAATAAGCCAACTACATCACCTACTACCAACTAAATGGGCAGGATGACAAAGGTGATAAGCTTCCATTGCCAAAGCAAGGGACCACAATTCAATCCGGGAATAAACCAGAGAGAGACGGTCAAACAAGACTCATCCCAAGGAAGAAATATCTCAACTGGGGATTAATTCCATCCAGACAAATGAACTGGGGAGGAAGGCTAAAACAAAATATCTTCCATGAGGCATAAACTAAGTGGGGAATTAGCAAAGATAGGCATTTTCTACTTACGGGTCGACACTCTAAATGGAGAGAGGACACACATGCTCTGCGGGGATAACAACACCAGAGAGCAAAGAAACACCAACACAAATGCAAAATGCACAATGCACCAATAACATGCTATGCACAACAAATGAATGTGCATGCAATGCTTATAAGTATGAATATGCTGACAAAACAGACATAAGGATAAACAGAGGACGGAATGAACATCACAACACCACTGAATACTCAGCTAATCTCAATAAGATAGAGATATCATTAGCAAATCTGCTAGGGATTTAGCTGAAGAAATCCTGCAAAGGGGTAAACGAAAGCCATCAAAGGAAAATAAATCCTACTACCAGGCTCAAATCTTGCTGGAGAGAGGAAGATACTCCTTGGGGAGAAACTAAAATATCAATCCTCTAACATCAACGATCCATAAAGAGGATAACAACATAAACTCTGCTTCGGGGATGGAAGGAAAGTTGTCGAGGAATCATAACAACCCAAATCTTTCTGACTTTTCCTGGGGATAACAAAGAATTCACAGGAATTTCCATTTCAATAAGATGAGGAGATCTGCTGCAAAAAAAATAAAATAACGAATCCGTTGGGGATTGTAGGAATATAAATATCTACGCAAAATCCACTGGGAAAGCAAGGCAGATCTGCTGGAGATACGAGAACACTTTTAGGGGATTATCCAAATCTGAGCAAAGCATCCTGGACTTGTTGAGGAAAATAGTAAAAGGTCAAACTGTGGGGGATCTTAGATCAATACTCATAAAATGAGAGAAAACCCTACAGGTGACTACTATCAGTACTCCTTAAATAAAGATATCATCAACAACTTCACTGGGGAATATCCAAAATAGTGATGCACAATCTTCTCTGAAAACAAACAATCTGGAGAGAAGTACATTCTGGACTTGACGGGGACGATAAAAACAACGTCACTGCTCTATGCTTGGGAAACAATCAAAACAATAATGCACAACCTCCGTTGGAGAATTAGCAAAGCTATAATCTCTAGGTAAAACAACCTGGAGAGGAATACATCCATAAGGCAAATAAAATCCGACAGGTGGCTACCGTTTCAAATACCCTTAGCGGGGAATAACATTTTCCTCTGTTTGGGGATATCCGAATTCACACATCTAGAGGGTAAAAATCTGACTGAGGACTCTTCAAATGATGTTTTTTTATAGCAAAAGAAATGAATCTTTGTGTGGAGATAATCTCCGAAAACTGCTCAACTTCCTGACCATAACATAATCAACTGGAGAGAATCTGGATCGAGACATTGCTGGGGAAAAATCGAACAACACTCGTCTGGAGAAAACTTAAATCGGTATTCAACTTGGAAATACAGGAATATAAGTCCATTACCTCATAACAAATTTTGCTGAGGAAATATCAACAAACTTTACCGGAGAAGCACCAACAAACTCTACTGGGGAGTTGACAGTAAATTCTACTGGAAGAGTAAGAACAAACCCTGCTGAGGGAAACATTGATCTTACCATTCTTGGAATAACAGTTGACATTCCTTTTTATATTCATAAATCAAAAGAAAATGTTTTTATAATTTTCAAAAAATTTAAATCAATTATTCACATTTTGTTTCAAAAATCATCATAAAAAATAAATGAAATTCTGCAAACAGAAGCAAAGCAAGAATTGCAAACAAAGGGACAAAGGCCCAAATTTTATTAATAGAATGGTAGTTCGCAAATGGCGTAACTCCATGGATCATTACAAAGTTTGAAAAATGGTAAATACATGGAAAGGGCTACATTGAAATACAATGACCACTATTCTCCCTAACAACTTTGAATTTCGCTGTGCTCAAAACTTCAGCTGAGGATAATTGAAACAGACTCCTTGATAGACAATGTTGCTTTCAGTGATCAAGACCGGCCAGATGCAGTTACTTGCCATAATCCATAACTTTTGCCTAGATTTCCCTCTCGGGTTTTTAATCCACCAGGATGATTATTTCTGTTTTTGTCTCTAATTTTTGCCTGGACCGCCCTTTCGGGTTTTCAGCCCACCGAGACGCTCATTTTTACCTAAGTTGCCCTTTCGGGTTTTTAACTTAGCGAGCTATCCTTTTATTTTTAGGCGAAGTATTTCTTGACTGTATCGACATTCACAAGACGAGTGAACTCTTCACCATCCATAGTTGTAAGAAGTTATGCACCACCAGAGAAGGCTCTCTTAACAACATATGGGCCTTCATAATTAGGAGTCCACTTGCCCCTAGAATCATTGGTAAAAGTCGAGATCTTTTTTAGCACGAGGTCTCCTTCTCTGAATACACGAGGTCGAACCTTCTTATCAAAAGCTTTCTTCATTCTCTGTTGATACAATTGGCCATGACACAAGGCCGTCATTCTTTTCTCTTTAATCAAATTCAACTGATCATATCTACTCTGACACCATTCAGCCTCAGACAATTTAGCTTCCATTAAAACTCTCATAGAAGGGATTTCAACTTCTACTGGGAGCACTGCTTCCATACCATAAACAAGAGAGAAAGGAGTTGCCCCTGTTGAAGTTCGGACGGATGTACGATACCCATGCAAAGGAAAAAGGAGCATCGCATGCCAATCCTTGTATGTAACAACCATCTTCTGAATGATCTTCTTGATATTCTTATGAGCAGCTTCAACAGCCCCATTCATCTTAGGTCTGTAAGGAGAAGAATTATGATGCTCAATCTTAAACTCATCGTATAATTCATTCATCATCTTGTTGTTCAGGTTCGACCCATTATCAGTGATAATTTTGCTCGGAACACCGTACCGACAGATTATTTGGTTCTTAATAAACCAGATCACTACTTGCTTGGTCACATTGGCATATGGTGCTGCTTCAACCGACTTGGTAAAATAGTTAATAGCCACCAATATGAAACGGTGTCCGTTTGACGTTTTAGACTCAATCATTCCAATCATATCAATGCCCCACATGGAGAAAGGCCATGGAGAAGAAATAACATTGAGAGGAGTTGGAGAAACATGAATTTTGTGAGCATAAACCTGGCATTTATGGAACTTCTTCACAAATTTGCAACAGTCAGATTCCATTGTCAGCCAATAGTACCTGCCCTCAACATTTTCTTAGCCATTGCATTCCCATTGGCATGGGTACCAAAAGATCCTTCATGAATTTCTTTCATCAACATATCTGCTTCGTGTCTATCCACGCATCTGAGCAAGACCATGTCATAATTTCTTTTATACAGCATGTCATCATTCAAGAAGAAACTACCAGCCAATCTTCTCAAAGTCTTCTTATCTTTCTTGGATGCCCCCAGTGGGTACTCTTGATTCTGAAGAAAGCATTTAATATCATAATACCATGGTTTATCATCAACAACCTCTTTAACTGCAAACACATGAGCTGGTCTATCAAGACGCATAACATCAATTTTGGGCACATCATTCGACTGATTCACCACAATCATGGAGGATATGGTTGCTAAAGCATCTGCCATTCAATTCTCTACTCTGGGTATATGGTGAAACTCAACCTTATTGAAGAAAGTTGACAACTTTCTTGCATAATCACGATAAGGAATCAAATCAGGTTGACGTGTCTCCCACTCTCCTTTAATCTGATTAATCACCAGGGCTGAATCTCCGTATACGTCAAGAATCTTGATTCTTAAATCAATAGCTTCTTCCAAGCCCATAATACATGCTTCATACTCAGCCGCATTATTTGTGCAAGTGAACATCACCCTTGCGGTGAAAGGAATATGAGAACCATGAGGAGTAACAATTATTCCCCCAATACCGTTGCCATACTCGTTAATAGCTCAATCGAAAATCAAACCCCAACGGGATCCAGGCTCAGGCCCTTCATCAGGTAATGGCTCTTCACAATCTTTAACCTTTAGATACATCACATCTTCATCAGGAAAATCAAACTTGATAGGTTGATAATCGTCAATTGGCTGGTGTGCCAAATGGTCAGCCAAAACACTTTCTTTTATCGCTTTCTGAGCTCGGTACTCGATATCATATTCTGACAACAACATTTGCCAACGAGCAATCCTCCCAGTTAAAGCAGGCTTTTCAAAGATATACTTGATTGGATCCATTTTGGATATTAACCAAGTAATATGATTCAACATATAATGGCGGAGGCGCTTGGCAGCCCAAGCTAAAGCACAACATGACTTTTCAAGCATCGAGTACTAAGACTCAAAATCGGTGAACTTCTTGCTCAGATAATAAATGGCAAATTCTTTTCGACCAGATTCATCTTGTTGTCCCAGAACACAACCCACAGACTCTTCTAGCACAGTCAAATACATGATCAAAGGTCTTCTTTCCACGGGAGAAGACAAAATCGGAGGTTCAAGCAGATAATCTTTAATTCTTTCAAAAGCTTTTTGACAATCGTCTGTCCAGACATAACTCTGATCTTTGCGAAGAAGCTTGAAGATTGGCGCACATATGGCAGTCATATTGGATATAAATCGGGAGATATAACTCAAACGTCCCAAGAATCCTCTTACTTGTTTTTCAGTTTTGGGCGCAGGCATTTCCTGAATGGCTTTAACTTTACCAGGATCAACTTCAATGCCTTTTTGGCTGACAATAAAGCCCAACAACTTTCCAGAACGGACACCAAAAGTGCATTTATTAGGATTCAAACAGAGGTTAAACTTTCTCAAACGTTGAAACAGCTTCAATAAGTACTCAATATGATCTTCTTCAGTCTTCGACTTACAAATCATATCATCCACATAGACCTCAATTTCTTTATGCATCATATCATGGAACAAAGTAGTCATAGCTCTCTAGTATGTTGCACCAGCATTTTTCAAACCAAAGGGCATCACTCTGTAACAGAATGTTCCCCAGGGTGTAATGAATGTTGTTTTTTCCATATCATCGGGTGCCATCTTTATTTGATTATAATCGGAAAATCCATCCATAAAAGAAAAGATACTGAATTTAGCAGTATTATCTACCAACATATCAATGTGTGGCAATGGAAAATCAACTTTCGGACTTGCTATATTCAAATCTCTATAGTCAGCGCACATTCGAACTTTTCCGTCTTTCTTTGGAACAGGCACAATATTGGCCATCCATTGAGGATACTCAGAAGTCACAAGAAAACCAGCATCAATCTGCTTTTGAACCTCCTCTTTGATCTTCACAGCCATGTGTCGCTCCCGGGATTTTCATCCAGGTACAAACGCGAAAGTGGCACCGAAATAGAGTCGCCAGCAATGTATATTTATCCCAAGAGAGGGAAAGGGAACACCGCATAAACCTGAGGAAGAGGGAAAGGAATGGTCATCGCAACCATAGCCTGGGTTCGGGAGTCGGTTACGCGAGGGGAAGGTGCTAGCACCCCACGCGTCCATCGTACTCGATGGGATCCACACTTGTTGTCTATTCTAAGGGTGAGTTATCCTAACATCTATGGCTGTAATGAAATGGGAAAGGGGAAAACAAAGACAGACTCGGTAGGACGTCGTCGTCCTAGGCCTACGTACTCCCTTTGTGCAATAGGAAAATCAGAGTCAACGTAGTTCGGACCAAGTTCTTTTTGTGTTTTTTATGAGCGACGTTAAGTTCGCGTCCGGCAGTTAGGGTTGATGCCTGTTTGCGACTCAGACGGAAAGTAACGTGCCCTTTTTGAAAATAGCCTTTAGTTTGACAATCCCGCAGGATAAAAGGTTTGAAGTTTGTTTGTATTTTTTAGGACATAAGTGAGTTGAGTTAGTTCATAACTCACCTTGAACCAAAGTCTATGACACGGGAACGAATGTGTCGCATGTTCGTCCCCAATGGGACGTATGCTCAACACTATAGAAGAGAGAAGGGAGACCCCTCAATTTTCACTTCCTATATTTAAGGCTTGTGTGCAAGGCAAGTTGACCTTATTAAGTATCTTAGAGATGTTATGAGATGAGAAGAGGGACTCAAAAGAAAAGAAAAACACTAAGGGGGAAATCTATCCTAATATTATCATGCAAAGATGGCCTTAAGGGGAGGTTTGGAGGGAGACTATCCTATGGAATTTAGTCCTAATGTTATCATGCAAAGGTGGCCCTAAGGGGAGGTTTGACAAAAACTTAAGCCTAAAGAAAAGAAAATATGAGAGAAAGAAAGAGTGAGGGTGGACATGGATAAATATCCACACCCTCAAATAACTTACCTCAGCCCCTGCATAAAAGGTTAGTACAAAACAGACATAAGTGACAATAAGACAAATGAAACCCACGCAAGTCACAAACCAAAGAGAAATGGTTATAAAACAAATGAAACTCATCCAAGTCAGAATGTGGATGACCTAAACATGTGCCTAAACATGCTATGCAAATGTCACATGAGACATACAAACAGATATCCAAGCATCAAACATCAATAGAAGAAGAAGGAAGCATATGAGTGGAACATGTTCAAGTATGCAAGATGAAACATGAATGACATATGATATGAATACAAAGCTCCAAAGTCAGAAGCATACATCAAATGAAATGCAAATGAAATATAAGGTATGGCATACATAAACCAAATATGAGTCATGAATGAGCATAGATGAGAAGAGGTGAGAAGATAAGTCAAAAGAGGCATGTAAACCAAGCATTGAACATATGCACAGAGTATGCAACAACCTCACACCAAGGACCTATAATTGCAATCAAGTGACCTATAATAATTCAAACATGGTTTATGAAGTCTAAGAAGCAATCCCAAATGATGGCACAAGTGCCTTCTCAAGCAAGTAATCAGACATGATCAAGGATGTGCATAAAAGAAGCCTCAAACAAAGAGCAATCAAACAATTAGCAAAACATCTTTAACAAATACCAAATTAACTCTCAACACACCTCAACCAGGGGTAAACATCATGTTAAAAACTTATGAAAAAATTCACAAGATAAGTCACTCAAACAGTCATGTAAAGATTAAGTAAGAAACATGGTTCAATATGCAAAAGAGAAGGACCAAAATGCAGTATGAAATGATTTTAAAAATAATAGAATTTTTTTTTATACAATTCAATGTGTTGGTGAAATAATACAAAAAGAATGGACTCAAAATGTTTTATGGATGATGAGAAATAAATTCTACAAGCTATGGCATGCATATATGGAATAAACTCAAAAGAAATTAACTAAATAATTAATTTAGATGCTAAAAATAATATAAAATAATAAAATAAAATTTTATAAAATTTTATAAAACTCTAAATATGCTTCATGATTTTTTTTATGATTTTTTAATGCACAAAACTATTTTTAAAAATTAAAAATGAAATGCAATAATTAATTGAAAATAAAAAGAAAATAAAATAGCCAGGGGGTATGAATGGCAGCCAAACACGTTGGAAATGACAATGGGCCCCAAAGGAGGGGGTGTGGATATCAAGCCCACACACCAAAACCCATCAGCGAAAATAAAATAAAAAACAAAGAAGAACACGTGGACTTCAGTCAACCCACAGACCTAATCATGACCATACAACCCATCCAACGCACACCATCAGTCAACACAATCACAAAATAAACAAGATCAATGGCCACGATTAAAAGTGCACCATAATAAGAGTACACATGGGCATACCATACATCATCAGAAATTAAATGAAAGAACACGTGGGGAACACACCAAATCATTAATGCGCTGACATTGTGTAGGCCATCAGATCATATCAACAGATGCAAATGGATCAAAAGAAAGTGTGATGAGTGGGTCAGATTGGATGTACACGGTAATTATCATGGAAGTCACACACACAAACCACAAAATAAAAACATAATTTAAAGGACGTGGCAAAACGTGGACCACACGATCTGGCTAACGGACGGCCACGATTGCGTCTTCCCCAAAAACCCTAGCCTGACCGGAGATCAGACCAGACGCCGGAGCCCTAGCTCCGGTCGTCCCTTCCGGCCACCTGCAACCAAAAACTTCCCAGAAAATGCAAAAGAATATACCTTTCAAACCAGATTTTCACCAGGATCAATAATATCATATTAGAAATCACAAACAATCAACATACAAAGAGAATCGAATGAAACAAGTTAGGGTTCAAAACTTTCAAACTCACAATACAACCATATTACACGTCCAATCTCAAAATAAAATGCATCAGAATCATCAGTGAGTGTCATAGATTTTATACGCATCAAAAAATGAGTTTTAAGATCATGGAAAAAAATGCACTAACCTGAGATCACACAATCCGTACCCTTGTTGTTAGCTTCAAACGATGGGAGCTTTGTATTCTATGGATCCCCAGGACTCAGAATGTGAAAGAACTTTGTGAAAAACCCTAGTGGATTGAGAGATTCGAAGGAGAGAAGGATTAGGGTTGAAACTTGGATTCTCCTCAAAATAACGTGCTTTTTCTCTAATCAGTGCATGAGTTAGCTTAAATACATTAGGTCATTCCACTGATAATCATTTCGGCCTTATTTATTCCTTGATTAATGAGTTTTAGGTGATTTGGCAAATTTGCATTTTGAATCACACACCCCCCTCCATGCATGTACACCCATGCATCCTATGATGGATCACTTATTTGTCAATTGCTAATCACACCTGAATTGGATTTGGGCCTTGAAACATCTTGATTCATGAGCTTTGATACTTCTTGCAATTTTGCATAATGTGAAATAAGTGATGAATTTGTCATGGAATCCCTTGGTTCAAAGGCCAAAAATGATCCTTATGGAATGTACTTTGATGTTAGAATATGACTTGAAGCAATAGAATCAATTATAGGTCCACATGTCCCAAAATGCAAAAGGTGTAAGAATGGAACCATGAGAAAACCCTAAAAACCACATTGCCTTCTTTTGATCATAACTTGAGTTTCACAAATGATATGGAGACCATCTAGTACTTGTTGGAAAGGGAGAAAAAGATATTCAACTTTCATGTTTGAGAAAAATTTATTTTAAGCTTACTTGATGATGAAAATTCAAGTTGAAAGTAGTGTAAAAACTTGCCCAAAATGGAAACTTTCAAATTATAGGTCATTTCCATATTTAGTAACTTTTGTGCCAACCCTTGATTCTTGATAAATGGTATGAAACTTGACCCTTGAAGATCATATGAGGATGTGAGACCTTGGAAACCTTGAAGAGAACCTCAAAATTCCACAGTTGACTTCCCCTCTCACTGTTGACTTTTTCCTAATTCTCCTGATTTGCAATTAATTGACCAATTGAACCTCTTAATCTCTTGGACAATACAAGGACCCTTGCTTGACCCTTTGAAGAACACCTTCTCCTCTTGAACTGCCTCAGGTATCCTGACCCCATGCTAAGAACCAATGATATGCACACATGATAATGCAAAAATGAAATGAAACATAAGCCAGTTAGTACTAAAGGTAGGAGAGCAAATTTTGGGGTGCTACAGCTGCCCCTATTCAATCAACTTGGTCCTGAATGTATGATAGCGACGGCTCTCAGACATTCTAGGATACGCGGGGATTGAATACCGAAAGAGCCCCGGAAATTTGCTAATGGTGAGAATAAAGAAATGGAGCGTGCTGAAAAATAAGGAGTATGACCTCAACCATACCCACAAAAATAAGACGAATACGACCTCAATCGTACCCGCAAAGGAAGACTGACCTCAATCACTCTACCCGCAAAGAATAATATGAATACGACCTCAATCGCACCCACAAAGGAAGTCTGACCTCAATCACTCCCACAAAGAAGAAAGACGGATACGACCTCAATCGTACCCGCAAAGGAAGACTGACCTCAATCACTTTACCCACAAGGAAAATATGAATACGACCTCAATCGCACCCGCAAAACGAATACGACCTCAATCGTACCCGCAAAGGAAGACTGACCTCAATCACTCTACCCATAAAGAAAATAGACGAATACGACCTCGATCGTACCCGCAAAGGAAGACTGACCTCAATCACTCTACCCACAAAGAAAACATGAATACGACCTCAATCGCACCCACAAAACGAATACAACCTCAATTGTACCCGCAAAGGAAGACTGGCCTTAATCACTCTGCCCATAAAGAAAATATGAATACGACCTCAATCGCACCCACAAAACGAATACAACCTCAATTGTACCCACAAAGGAAGACTGACCTCAATCACTCTACCCACAAAGAAAACATGAATACGACCTCAATCACACCCACAAAACGAATACAACCTCAATTGTACCCGCAAAGGAAGACTGACCTCAATCACTCTACCCACAAAGAAAACATGAATACGACCTCAATCGCACCCACAAAACGAATACAACCTCAATTGTACCCGCAAAGGAAGACTGGCCTCAATCACTCTACCCACAAAGAAAACATGAATACGACCTCAATCGCACCCACAAAATGAATACAACCTCAATTGTACCCGCAAAGGAAGACTGACCTCAATCACTCTGCCCACAAAGAAAATATGAATACGACCTCAATCGTACTCGCAAAGGAACACTTACAGAAAGCGGACTTCGCTGGGGGTAACGTGAAACAAAACTTTTGGTTTATACCACCCCTACTGAGAAAGGGAAACTGGCAAACAAAATATGTCAAGCGAGAACTGACTACCAGGCGAGAACTGGATTTCACAAAAGAGAAAGGCCAAACAAAGGCAAACTTCTAACGGACTCGAGATCCATAGATAAGATGACTTCGCTGGGGAAAGGAGAAGTCTAAATAAAAGACTCTGCCGGGGAGCACAAGTATGAGGAACGCATCCCTACAAAATCTCCTGAGTTATGCCATCTCTGCTGAGAAAGAGAACTGGCAAGGGAAGTATCAAACCTGGCTTATGCTTCGAATGCAAATGTTTGAATTTTGCCGTAATGCTCCACACGAAGTGGAAATGCTACGCGTTTGAGAATGCAATGCAAATGCTTATGATATGCAAAAGGGACCCCTCCAGCAAAATAAATGCTGGAGAGAAAAGACCAATTCAGCTGGGGATGAGAAAAATAAATTGTCCTCTGAATCCAAGAACTCTGCTGAGAAGGATCACGCTGACCGACCCTTTGGATCAACAACTTCTACTGGGGATGAAATCCCAAAAGAACATCCACACTACCCGGGATTACACATGTCCTTTACTGAAGGTAACATCCAAAACCTGAGATTTCTCCTCTGCTGGGGGAGTTGAGAATGAATGCCAATAACGGAATCGGCGATCTGTTACTGAAAATTGCTAATAACCAATTGGGCTCAGAACCTGCTGGGGGATGCCAGCCCATAATACCATCCTACTTGGGGAAAACAGTCCATAATACCATCCTGCTTGGGGATACTGCTGATCTTAGCCTGCTAATGGGGAGAATGACTTTACCCTCGCCTTGTTGGGGGTTAGAACATAACGCTGTCGATGAGAGTACACTTCCTGATTGGATGGGGAAAATGGATACCCTGACTCTGTGGGGAAACAACGCCTTGGTCCAGAGAAAATATTCCCCAAGTCTCCTGCTGGGGACACCACGACATCCTCCTTGGAGCGCTCCACTACTAACTGCTTGCTGGGGAGTAATAAAACAACCACGATTCTGGCCGGAGAAAATAATCCTCCATGCTCTTGTTGGGGGAGAGCCTGCTCTGCTGAGGAAGGTGCAATTTCAATGCTGGGGAGAGCAACTCTATTGGGGAAGTACAATCCTGTTGCCATCCAACCTGACTTGTCTTTATGGTCACAAACGGCCCTTTGGACTTTCCACTTGCCCCAGACCACCAGGTCTAATGGAAGAAATCATCTCGAGAGGATTTTATAGAAGACCGGGCGTTCGCACTGCCCCAGGGTCTTCAAAATCTTGGAGAGATTTATCAGATCTCGACATAATTGCCCCAGACTACATAATCTATGAAGTAACTCGCCTCGAAAGGATTGTAATGACTCGAAAATACTCTGTCCCAGTATTCTGAACTTTGAAGAGGTGTTTTCAATTAACCATTTTCAGGAGTGGACAATCTCTCACACTCTAGAGGTGGCCTGCCCCAAGTCTTGAAGGAACTTTTCCCCTGACTGATCTTATAGAGATTTGTCAAATCGACCTGATTGCCCCTGTTTGGCTACTTTAGGGAGAGTTTTCAGTGTGACTGCTCCAGATTAGCTGCATCTTATCACCATTTATCGGGAACCCCCAGGCCGCGCACAGTCTCTTGGCCACATACCCCTTGACATGATTGTCCTTCGGAGTTTTCACCATCTCAACTTGGCGTGATCGAGCTTCTCGACTGTCGTTCATCGTGTAAGCTTCTTGGATATCAAACACATGCAAGCAGAAAATGTTTATTATGAGAATGACAATTCTAATGCAACACTCATGTTAACCTTGAAACTTTATTGAAAATGCGTCGCCAAGCCTTGTGAACGAATCACTAGCTGGGATGCGACCTTGATTTTTGAATGGCAAAACAATGCGCACATGCAATACCAACAAATCTTATTAGCACAACTCATAGGAGTCAGGAACGCTATCCTGTTGAAGTACGCTTTCGGAATAAACCCTGTTTCAATTAGGACTTTTAAGGGTTGTAACGTGGTCTGGTTCACGATTTCAGAAAAAGGATTTATGGCTCAAAATTTATCGGTGCCCACCCACTCTTCGTGATGTTCTCTAGTCCTATGTTCAGTTAATCTGACCCAAACGCTCATCTCTCAAAAGGTTTATGATCTTTAAGGAACCTATGCCACTAATGGTTTGGCACCTAAGGGAGTTTTGGAATGACAGTCACCCCTTTTTATCTTTTGTGTCTGTAATCACACGAATTTGTTCTTATCGAGGATTTTCCTTTGTAATGCTTTTCGCTTCTTCTTTCTTTTGCCTAATTTTTGCCTGGACTGACTCTTTTGAGTTTTTCGATTTTTAAGTCCAGCGGGATGCCCTAACTTTTGCCTAAGTCACTTGCTTTCAAGTTTTTCGACTTAGCAGGCTTTTTCTTTTTTCTCTTTTTTCTTTGAACAAGTCGTGTAACACTGTTTTGTATGACTTGTTTGAAAGGGTTGTGACTGTTTCACTCTTCGGTTGGGGAGGAGTAACCATTGTGGTTCTACACCTCTTAACCTCTTGCTAGTGGAATGGAAGGTGATGGATCCTCAGATGTACACTCCTTCTGAAAGTTGAACACTTGGTCAAACTAACTGACGCCTACCCTGCCCCAGGTTAAGATTGAGGGTTTTTTTTCCAGAAATAAACTCCTACTACTAGGCTCAAAGAGGTTGACAAAAGGTCTATCTCCTTATCTCTCCAGTGTTTGTGAATTGGAAACAATGCATGTACATCCTTAACAGGGTTTTATCCAAAGCGTACCATTAGAAATCTGCGCTCTTATTTCGTCATCCTCCCTCAAGAGTTCTAGACAAGAAAGGTTGGTATTGCAGTGCATATAAACATTTAAAATGAGTGAACACGAATGGAATTCTTCAAGAAAAACAAACTCATTGCATTAAAAATCCACATTCAAACACAAACAAATTTTTACATGCAGACAATGTTTAAACAAATGAATGAAAGCTACATATGAACATGCAATAAAGAAACTGATGATTGCCATTGTTGAGGAGACTTGACTCCGTCTGGATTTATTGCTTCTGATGATGTCTTCGCAGCCTCGAGTGCTCACTCTGATAAAGAAGCTTCAATCCAAAGGGGTACCATCTGGCGTTATGACCTTTGAGTTGATCAAGTCTTGCACCTTGTGCTGGAATGCATCGCAATTATCAATTGTATGCCCAAATGTTCCCGAGTGGAACTCGCACCTAGCATTCATATCAAAGTCCGGAGGAATAGGGTACGGGCGTGGTACTCCTCGTTTGAATCAGAGAGTTCTTGAGCAAGCGAGCAAACAACTGACTATAAGGAATAGGAATAGGATCAAATATCCTCTTGGGCCTTCTTGGTCCAAATTGCCTCTGCTACTGATGATTTGGCGGCTGCAGCTGATTTGGGCGCCTCACCTGCGCTTGCACTTTCCTTTCCACATTTGGCTGAGGCACAAACAAAGATTGCTGACGTAGAGCTTCTGCGGCAAAAGGTTGTGGAGAAAGTCCATGACATGAGGTGGATCCTACAAAGAGGGGAGGAGTCTCCACTTCCTTTGCGACAATTTGGGTAAAATCACCTTGTATGCTCACGCCGCCCGACGTGAATTCAATTGCCCCTGCATCAATCAAATCCTGGACTTGGTGCTGAAAGGCCCTACATTTCTCCACAGTATGCCCTGGTGCCCCATAATGGAAATCACAATGGGCTCTTGCATTGTAGCCTGGTGGGGGATTACCTGTGAGAGGAGCCAAAGTCCTTTTCTGTACCAGTTGCAACTGAAGGAGATGCTGCAATAGCTGAGAATATGGCATAGGGAGCGGATGAAAAACTCTTTCAGACTGCTTCGGTCTCTGTGTACACTTTTTATTCTTAGACTTATCTTGGGAGATAATACCTGGTTGTTGTTGGGAAAGTTCTGGAACTTCAGCTTGTGGAAGAGATTCACGAGGCAATCCACGATCTAGATCAAATCCCAAAGAGATGGGAGGAGTAAGGACCTCTGTCGCAGAAGCGAGCACATGACTGTTTTCCTTCTTTAACACTATTTTCAAAATATCCATGACCAAACCCATCTGAGTCTTCATCTGATTGACCTCCTCCCTCAGCATCTTCTGGTCTTGCATGAGAGTTTACATATTCCCCATAAACTGCCCCATCTAGCCTCGCATTTCCTTCAACTCAGCTTGAATTTGCTCCATGATCAACTCTTGAATGGCCTGAGGAGTTAAGTCTACAATTCTGAAGACAACCAGATCAGAATAAGAATAACCAGCCTTGAACACCTATTATGCACAATGATCATGAATATGCAAATGCGAATGAACATGCTTAAAAATTCGCAGGGCGATCCACCCCTTGACTCCAGTTTAACAACAAGATAGAACGGAACTTCTGCTCATGTATTACGAAAAACCAGAGGATAACCAATCGTCAACAATCACAACCCAAAATAATAAGTCTGAACACAATAATCATAGATCCCGACCAATAAGCCTGGTGGTGATCCAAATACAATAAAAGAAAGTAGAGAACTACGGCATGTCACCAAAGTCCACTAGTGCCAATCCCCCCATCCATCATGCTCTTTGCTCCAGTCTTGAATTTCCTTGAACAGCTTTTTGGTGTCGGGATGCTTCGGTCTCTGAATTAGCTCTTGAATGAGAACATCTCTCCTATGCATGATCCCTTTCAAGTATCGGCAATGCAACTCCTAAGCGTCTTCTTCAAAAACACCATCCATGCTAGGACCCTCATTTCTAGGTCTCTTCACTTCAGCTTGGATCTTTAGTTCCTCTATGGAGGCTATGGCTTCATTGAGTCGACCCTCGACTGCTTGTCTCTGGAATACCCCTGATAAGATCTCAGCGTCTTTTTTCTTGAGCTTCAACTTCAATTGATCAATCTGAGCTAGATAATCATCTTCCTTTCGCTTATTATCAGCCATTGCAGTGTCTCAGTGAGCATTCAACTTGTGAATTTTCAACAAAGCCTCGGCCAATTCCTCCTTCTTAGACTTGAGAACCTTACTGATACCCTCTAGAGCTTACTTCATCCTTTGTCTGGCTGTGACCTTGTCAGCTAGCTCCTTTTCTGCCTTAGCGAGAAGCTCTGTCTTCAACTCGGCGATATGAACAGCTTCACCCTGCTCATGTTTCAACTGGTAAATCTCTCTTTGTAGCTCACTGTTTTCTTCTCGCAGCTTTTCCTTTTCATCCCACAACTTGTTAAACTTCTCTATCTCAACTGTGGTAGGAGGCTCAATCAGCAAGGGGTAAGATGGTGGTTCTTTGGAGAATGGCAAAAGCTCATTCTCTACCCTTTTCTGAATCTAATCTTCGTACGCAGGAAATGTTCTGTTATTGCTCTTCCCAAAAGAAATCTTCCCCTTCTTATGACAATCTTCCCAAATATTTGCAGCTTCTTTTAACAGTTCCAGATTGATTTCCCCACTCAGATATAGAGATTCTTGGACATCCTCGTCTTTTGGTGGCTCTTTTAAGGCGTACCCGAATTGCCTAATAGCAAGAATAGGGTTATAGTTAATTCCCCCTTTCCTTCCTATTAGAGGCACATTCGGGAGACCTCCACAACTGATCATGATATCTTGGCCCAACAAGTCACGGTTAACCCAAATTAGATTATCTGCCCTCAAGCCCATCAATCTTTTGGACTAATCCAATGTTCCTTGAGTATCTACAAATGCCCCAGATTTGGGAAGACGATCAGCAAACCATTTGTAGAAGACTAGCGGACAAAAATAAAGGGGTCCTCCCCTCCTTTTCTCGTTCTTATAATGCACTGAATAATACAGATCTCCAAGTAAAGTAGGTACCGGATTCTTCATGGTAAATATCCGGACAGCGTGCATGTCCACAAAATCCTTCATATTTGGGAACAACACCGTTCCATAGACACACATAGCCAAGATGGCGTTGAAAACTGACCAACATCTAGCCTTAGCATACACAGCAGCCTGTTCTACCAAAAATTTCACATGAAAGCCTTTACACCCTCCCTTACTGGCAACGTTATTTTTCAACAAAGACAAATCCAAATGCAAAGCCTCGGAGACCTTTCCCAAATCAGGAAGTTCTTTAGAAGGATAGAAAAGAGCCTCTTCTTTGATAGAAACATCCAGAATGAGAGCAAATTCCTCCAATGTCGGAGCCAAAAGATAATCAGTGAATAAAAAACAACGCAGGTGAGGGTCATAGAATTGCACCAGAGTGTGCAAAGCCCTATACTCGTATTCAGTGATGTTGCAAGCAAAATTCAGAATTCTTCCATACTCTCCTCTAAAGTCTGCCAATACCCCAGGTTCTGCCATAGACACAATCTTGTGAACAGTATCCAGAATAAGTGATGGAAACTTGTACACTATGATGTTCTTTCTCTTCTCAGTACTCATCCTTAATAGTCTTCAAAACCAGAATCAAATTTAGGATGCAACCCTGCAAATGAATAAACATGTTAGGATGCAAAATGATGATGCAAATGCACACATGGGATCAAGGATGCCACACAGACTGGACAACTGCTGCACTGAACAAACAGAATAACCACGCAGATCTTCCCAAACACTCAGAATACCAGAATAACCATAATATCACACTGATAAATCTGCTGACCAGAAAACCGGGTATGTTGAAGGTCAAGGTTACTTGCAAACCTGTAAACACCCTGCCCTCTCACATGTGGGTACTAGAAAGCCGAGGATCCTCAATATCACGGGCTCTCAGGTCGAGAAATGATGATACGTTCACCATTTCTGGTTTAGCATCATCACCAATTGAGGAGGCCTCAACTGATTCCCCTCAAAAGAAAACATCCTATGGCAAGTCATCAGTTTCGGCACTGAGGTTGAGAAGCAATAGTACATTCATCCCTCGGGGTACAGTACTATCGCCAATCGAGGAGTGCTTCCACTGATTCTTTTCCAAAAGGAAACCCTATAGCAAGTTCCCAGCATTGGGTCCTCGGATCGACATGTGTAATGGGTTTGCCATTTCTGGTCTGCCATTATCATGTCTCGGGATGAGTGCCATTACTGAGTCCCCGGGAATGGCCGCCAGAGTCGACAGTTTTCCAAGTTACATTCAATCATCTGCACCAATGCGCAGGATAGAACATTACCAAGGAAAACCTCGTCTGGATGTGGAGTTTTCATGTATACTACGTATGGCCAAATGCCACACAAGTCACACTACTTTCCACGCTAATCCTACGTGTACGCTCAAGCCTGGGTATTGGGCTTGCCTCTCAGAACTCCCAACCCGCCAAACAGAAAAACAGTGCAGCAGATGATAATAATATGCAATGCAGTAAATGCGGTAAAAATAAAATACAACAAGTAAAGCAAAACAAAAAACAAAAACACCCAAAGAGAATAAAAACAAACAAGCGCTAGGATCGACCCGCTTAGGGAACTAGAGTCCCCAGCAGAGTCACCAGCTGTCGCTCCCGGGATTTTCATCCAGGTACAAACGCGAAAGTAGCACCGAAATAGAGTCGCCAGCAATGTATATTTATCCCAAGAGAGGGAAAGGGAACACCGCATAAACCTGAGGAAGAGGGAAAGGAATGGTCATCGTAACCATAGCCTGGGTTCGGGAGTCGGTTACGCGAGGGGAAGGTGCTATCACCCCACGCGTCCATCGTACTCGATGGGATCCATGCTTGTTGTCTATTCTAAGGGTGAGTTATCCTAACATCTATGGCTGTACTGAAATGGGGAAGGGGAAAACAAAGACAGACTCGGTAGGACGTCGTCGTCCTAGGCCTACGTACTCCCTTTTTGCAATGGGAAATTCAGAGTCAACATAGTTCGGACCAAGTTCTTTTTGTGTTTTTTATGAGCGACGTTAAGTTTGCGTCCGGCAGTTAGGGTCGATGCCTGTTTGCGACTCAGAGGAAAGTAACGTGCCCTTTTTGAAAATAGCCTTTAGTTTGACAATCCCGTAGGATAAAAAGGTTTGAAGTTTGTTTGTATTTTTTAGGACAGAAGTGAGTTGAGTTAGTTCATAACTCACCTTGAACCAAAGTCTATGACACGGGAACGAATGCGTCGCATGGTCGTCCCCAATGGGACGTATGCTCAACACTCTAGAAGAGAGAAGGGAGACCCCTCAATCTTCACTTCCTATATTTAAGCCTTGTGTGCAAGGCAAGTTGACCTTATTAAGTATCTTAGAGATGTTATGAGATGAGAAGAGGGACTCAAAAGAAAAGAAAAACACTAAGGGGGAAATCTATCCTAATATTATCATGCAAAGATGGCCCTAAGGGGAGGTTTGGAGGGAGACTATCCTATGGAATTTAGTCCTAATGTTATCATGCAAAGGTGGCCCTAAGGGGAGGTTTGACAACAACCTAAGCCTAAAGAAAAGAAAAGATGAGAGAAAGAAAGAGTGAGGGTGGACATGGATAACTATCCACACCCTCAAATAACTTACCTCAGCCCCTGCATAAAAGGTTAGTACAAAACAGACATAAGTGACAATAAGACAAATGAAACCCACGCAAGTCACAAACCAAAGAGAAATGGTTATAAACCAAATGAAACTCATCCAAGTCAGAATGTGGATGACCTAAACATGTGCCTAAACATGCTATGCAAATGTCACATGAGACATGCAAACAGATATCCAAGCATTAAACATCAATAGAAGAAGAAGGAAGCATATGAGTGGAACATGTTCAAGTATGCAAGATGAAACATGAATGACATATGATATGAATGCAAAGCTCCAAAGTCAGAAGCATACATCAAATGAAATGCAAATGAAAGATAAGGTATGGCATACATAAACCAAATATGAGTCATGAATGAGCATAGATGAGAAGAGGTGAGAAGATAAGTCAAAAGAGGCATGTAAACCAAGCATTGAACATATGCACAAAGTATGCAACAACCTCACACCAAGGACCTATAATTGCAATCAAGTGACCTATAACAATTCAAACATGGTTTATGAAGTCTAAGAAGCAATCCCAAATGATGGCACAAGTGCCTTCTCAAGCAAGTAATCAGACATGATCAAGGATGTGCATAAAAGAAGCCTCAAACAAAGAGCAATCAAACAATTAGCAAAACATCTTTAACAAATACCAAATTAACTCTCAACACACCTCAACCAGGGGTAAACATCATGTTAAAAACTTATGAAAAAATTCACAAGATAAGTCACTCAAACAATCATGCAAAGATCAAGTAAGAAACATGGTTCAATATGCAAAAGAGAAGGACCAAAATGCAGCATGAAATGATTTTAAAAATAAGAGAAAAATGTTTTTATGTAATTCAATGTGTTGGTGAAACAATGCAAAAAGAATGGACTCAAAATATTTTATGGATGATGAGAAATAAATTCTACAAGCTATGGCATGCATATATGGAATAAACTCAAAAGAAATTAACCAAATAATTAATTTAGATGATAAAAATAAAATAAAATAATAAAATAAAATTTTAGAAAATTTTATAAAACTCTAAATATGCTTCGTGATTTTTTTTATGATTTTTTAATGCACAAAACTATTTTTAAAAATTAAAAATGAAATGCAATAATTAATTGAAAATAAAAAGAAAACAAAATAGCCAGGGGGTATGAATAGCAGCCAAACACGTTGGAAATGAACATGGGCCCCAAAGGAGGGGGTGTGGATATCAAGCCCACACACCAAAACCCATCAGCGAAAATAAAATAAAAAACAAAGAAGAACACGTGGACTTCAGTCAACCCACAGACCTAATCATGACCATACAACCCATCCAACGCACACCATCAGTCAACACAATCACAAAATAAACAAGATCAATGGCCACGATTAAAAGTGCACCATAATAAGAGTACACACGCGCATACCATACATCATCAGAAATTAAATGAAAGAACACGTGGGGAACACACCAAATCATTAATGCGCTGACATTGTGTAGGCCATCAGATCATATCAACGGATGCAAATGGATCAAAAGAAAGTGTGATGAGTGGGTCAGATTGGATGTACACGGTAATTATCATGGACGTCACACACACAAACCACAAAATAAAAACATAATTTAAAGGACGTGGCAAAACGTGGACCACACGATCTGGCTAACGGACGGCCACGGTTGCGTCTTCCCCAAAAACCCTAGCCTGACCGGAGATCAGACCAGACGCCGGAGCCCTAGCTCCGGTCGTCCCTTCCGGCCAACTGCAACAAAAAACTTCCCAGAAAATGCAAAAGAATATACCTTTTAAACCAGATTTTCACCAGGATCAATAATATCATATTAGAAATCACAAACAATCAACATAAAAAGAGAATCGAATGAAACAAGTTAGGGTTCAAAACTTTCAAACTCACAATACAACCATATTACACGTCCAATCTCAAAATAAAATGCATCAGAATCATCAGTGAGTGTCATAGATTATTATACGCATCAAAAAAATGAGTTTTAAGATCATGAAAAAAAACGCACTAACCTGAGATCACACAATCTGTACTCTTGTTGTTAGCTTCAAACGATGGGAGCTTTGTATTCTATGGATCCCCAGGACTCAGAATATGAAAGAACTTTGTGAAAAACCCTAGTGGATTGAGAGATTCGAAGGAGATGAGGATTAGGGTTGAAACTTGGATTCTCCTCAAAATAACGTGCTTTTTCTCTAATCAGTGCATGAGTTAGCTTAAATACATTAGGTCATTCCACTGATAATCATTTGGGCCTTATTTATTCCTTGATTAATGAGTTTTGGGTGATTTGGCAAATTCGCATTTTGAATCACACACCCCCTCCATAGGTGTACACCCATGCATTCTATGATGGATCACTTATTTGTCAATTGCTAATCACACCTGAATTGGATTTGGGCCTTGAAACATCTTGATTCATGAGCTTTGATGTTTCTTGCAATTTTTCATAATGTGAAATAAGTGATGAATTTGTCATGGAATCCCTTGGTTCAAAGGCCAAAAATGATCCTTATGGAATGTACTTTGATGTTAGAATATGACTTGAAGCAATAGAATCAATTATAGGTCCACATGTCCCAAAATGCAAAAGGTGTAAGAATGGAACCATGAGAAAACCCTAAAAACCACCTTGCCTTCTTTTGATCATAACATGAGTTTCACAAGTGATATGGAGACCATCTAGTACTTGTTGGAAAGGGGAGAAAAAGATCTTAAACTTTCATGTTTGAGAAAAATTCATTTGAAGCTTCCTTGATGATGAAAAGTCAAGTTGAAAGTAGTGTAAAAACTTGCCCAAAATGGAAACTTTCAAATTATAGGTCATTTCCATATTTAGTAACTTTTGTACCAACCCTTGATTCTTGATAAATGGTATGAAACTTGACCCTTGAAGACCATATGAGGATGTGAGACCTTGAAAATCTTGAAGAGAACCTCAAAATTTCACAGTTGACTTCCCCTCTCACTGTTGACTTTTTCCCAATTCTCCTGATTTGCAATCAATTGACCAATTGAACCTCTTAATCTCTTGGACAATACAAGGACCCTTGCTTGACCCTTTGAAGAACACCTTCTCCTCTTGAACTTCCTCAGGCACCCTGACCCCATGCTAAGAACCAATGATATGCACACATGATAATGCAAAAATGAAATGAAACGTAAGCCAGTTAGTATTAAAGGTATGAGAGCAAATTTTGGGGTGCTACACCATGTCGGGATGAGTTCTTCTCAATTTCTGCTTCACCGGTGGACATTCAGGCTTCAATGGAAAATGGTGCTCGACAATATCAGTATCAAGACCAGGCATGTCTTGATAGGACCAAGCAAACACATAAACATATTCTCTAAGAAGCTCCACAAACCTCTTCTCAACATCTGACTGAAGCAGTGCCCCAATTTTGACCTCTTTTATATCATCAACTGAACCCAAATTGACCACTTCTACCGGCACTTCATGAGGCTGAATAGCTTTTTCCTCGTGCTCAAACAACCGAGAAATTTCATCTAGAATCTCCTCACCCTCATCTTCAGCTCCAAACACAGGGAACTCAAAGTTGGGAGAGGGCATAAGGTCATTGTTTTCAATGGGTTTAACAATCAATCTGCACAATGATTTATGTTTGATTTTAGAATATGCAAGAAGTGCAAGTATTATGCAGATAAAAGTGATTATCACATTATTATTATATTTTTTCCGATTTTTTATGTTACCATTTTTCAGAAATAAAGCAAAAAGGGAAAAACATAATATGGATAAACAAAATAACATTTTATTGATGATGATAAAATTTGAAACAAAGCCCTCACAAATTCACTTTCACCTTGGGCAGAGTGAAAGGATTTTTGAAAGAAACAAAAACAAATTACTTTGAAATATGAATAACAGTGGGAACATCAACAGCTATCCATGTGTCACAAAATTTATCTATGTGTCACAAAATTGGGAAGTTCTTCTTCTTCATCATCTTCAATGATGGCAACAGTAGAGTGATCTTTGTTGATGAATCCGACACTGTGAAAGGCCTCATTAATACTCTTCAAATCTCTTTTAACTGTACCAGGCGTAAAGCCTAAACCAGTTTTACCCAGGTTATCAACCACATCAATAACTTGGCCCCAACCGTCAGACCGACCAGTCTCTAACACATGCAAAGCATCTTTCAAGGAAGACATGGGTAACTCATTCTTCTTAACAGCTTTATCATCAACAGAAAGAGCTTGGAATGGAGTCCCAACAGTTTTGTCAGCATCAACATACGAAAAGGATGAAAGATGGCTCACCAACATTGCTTGCTCGCCTCCAATAATTACCAGCTTATCGTTCTTAACAAATTTCAATTTCTGATGAAGAGTCGAAGTCAATGCCCCAGCTTCATGAATCCAGGGTTGGCCAAGTAAACAACTATAAGTGGGACGAATATCCATTACTTGAAAAGTAATTTGGAAGAAGCACGATCCTATTTTGATTGGAATCCAATCACAGTTTTTCGAGATCCATCAAAAGCTTTAACAATAACCCCACTATACCTCATGGGAGCACCTTGGTAAGAAAGCCTTGATAAAGTAGATTTTGGCAACACATTCAAAGAAGATCCAGTATCAACCAACACATTGGAAAGCGCATCTTCTTGACAGTTCATGGAGATATGTAAAGCCAAATTGTGATTTCTCCCCTCCTCGGGTAACTCTTCATCGCAGAAACTCAAATTATTGCAAGCGGTGAGGTTGGCAACAATTCCATCAAACTCATTAACAGTCACATCATGCTTAACAAATGCTTGTTCCAATACCTTCTGCAAAGATTTCCTATGAGCTTCAGAATTCATCAGTAGGGATAACACTGAAATCTTGGACGGGGTAGGCAAGAGTTGATCTACAACACTGTATTCACTCTTCTTGATCAATTTCAATACTTCATCCTCATAAGCCTTCGAACCACTGGACTGACCAGAAGCATCGACATTACTCTCATCTTGAGATTGTTTGCCAGCAACAACATTCTCCACAATCTTTGGAGGCTCAGGAGCAAAGACACGACCACTTCGGGTCACTCTACTCACATCAGCGATGCTTACCACAAAAGACAAAGAAGGAATGGGCACTTCCTTACCATCTTCTACCATGGTAGCATTGTAGTTATACGGAACAACCTTGTCAGATTCATAGGGTACTGGACCAGGCAACCGAATGACTAAAGGCGTAACAGCGGTCTTCCGACTATCATAAGAGATAACAACTCGTTCAGGAATATTAAAGCGTGGTGCAATAACATTCACCTTATTCTGATATTCATCTCTTTTAGCAGTGACTTCAATCAAATTTTCATCCATCATCCTTTGAATGTCCCTCTTCACTATCACACAACCACGCGGATTCACGGAATAGATGCAACAAGCTGCATAGTCATGATCAATATCACGGTATTCACTCAAAAGTGCATGCATTTCTACAAGAGATATTCGGATCCAACGAATATCAAAAATTTTGAATGTACCAGGACAACCATAAACCATATTGACAGACACCTTGCCATGATTAGGCAGCGGATTTGATTGTACATTAGGATTGGAATCTTCGAAAGACAAAATACCACTTCTAGCCAACCTTTGCACTTCCATCTTCAATGGATAACAGTTCTCAGTATCATGCCCGGCTCCTCTCTGATGGAAGGCACAATGAGCTTCAGACTTATACCACCATGGTGAATCTTTTGGAACAGCAGGTGGTTCACGGGTTTGAACAATATTCTTTTGAATTAAACAAGGAAGCAATTTCGTGTAGGTCATCGGAATCGGATCAAAATCTTTTTGAAAACGGCCCCGTTGATTGTTCTGTTGATTAGAACATTGTTGATGAGCAGGAGCTGCCTGAACAACAGGAGTTGAATTGATAACAGGAGTAACAGATGCAACATGTTACTGACACTGATTATTCTTACTGTAACTCTTTCTGCGTCCTCCACGAGAAAAGCATTAGTCTCGCCCTCTTTCTTCTTGGCAAGTCCTCCCCCATATTTCTTGGAATTACTAGCTGAATTACCATCTTTTGACAAACGTCCCTCACAGACACCTTCTTCTAATCTCATCCCCATATTAACCATCTCAGTGAAGTCACTCGGGGCACTAGCAATCATACGCTCATAATAGAAAGGACTCAGAGTTTTCAGAAAAATCTAAGTCATCTCTTTTTCTTCCAACGGAGGATTAATCTGAGCAACAATCTCGTGCCACCTTTGCGCGTATTCTTTGAATGTCTCCTTATCTTTCTGAGCCATTTCCCGAAGCTGGTCACGATCAGGAGCCATATCCACATTATACTTATACTGTTTCACAAACGCCTCACCCAAATCTTCGAAAGTGCGAATTCGAGTATTGTCGAGTCGCATATACCATTTCCAAGCTGCAACAGACAAACTGTCTTAAAAGTAGTGAATGAGAAGCTGATTATTATCGGTCTAAGTCGACATCTTATGAGCATACATAGTCAAGTGACTCAACGGACAAGAGTTACCCTTATACTTTTCAAAGTCAGGGACCTTGAACTTATGTGGGATCTTCACATTAGGAACCAAGCATAACTCATGAGCATTCTTCCCAAACAGTTCTTTTCCTCTCAGAGCTTTAATTTCTTTCTGTATTTCAGCAAACTGGTCTTGAGTCTCTTCCATTTTCTCATAAACATCAACACTCTCACTTGGAGCAGTATGGAAAATTTGCTCTTCACCAAAAGGAATGGTATGAACCACAGGTGGTGGTACAGTCATCATAGGTTGAACGGTAGCAACAACTGGAACTTCAGGAAGTGGGGTGGTTGATACCCTTCAGGAACAAAGTTATGAGGCATGCCCCAGGAGAAACCGAGAGGCATGGAGTATTGAGGAACACTAGCAGGCGCCACAGAGATGGGCGTAGAGACAATCTCAAAAATGAATGTCCTTTGTACAGGAGTCGAAAGCGGAGAAGGAGGGGGTGTTGGCTGATTCTGAGCAGCCACCAGAGCTTTCATCATAACAGTGAGTCTTTCCAAACCATCCTTCAGAGTTGATACTAGATGAAGACCAAAGGGAACTAGATGGCGGCTATAGGGGTAACTCAACAAGAGAGTCTTTTATACTCAACAAGAGAGTGTTTTGTATCTCGTACAAATCCCGAGATGGAGGCTAAAAGGGTGACTCAACAAGAGAGTCTTTTATACTCAACAAGAGAGTGTTTTGTATCTCGTACAAAGCCCGAGATGGAGGCTAAAGGGGTGACTCAACAAGAGAGAATTTTATACTCAACAAGAGAGTGTTTTGTATCTCGTACAAAACCCGAGATGGAGGCTAAAGGTTTGGACTCAACAAGAGAGTCTGAAAAGGTTAACTCTGCTGGGGAGAATCATTGTACAAATCCCAAGAGGAGGCTAGGGTTACTGTTTTAGTTGAGTGATAGGTCCATTATGCTGATTTAAAGAGAAAATCAGTTCTTATATGAGTATTGTTCGCACTCAGGGATCTGATTCGAGAATCAGGGTTATTTCCTGTTCTTTAAGGAAATAGGAAATCCAAATGGTATTGAGACTGTCCGAGTCTACGGGTTTTATCTCCTAGTTTTGAGAGGAACTTGAGAATGTCTTTGAGACTCAAGGGAATTAGACTGTCAAAGTCTAGAGTTTCATCTTTTAAGAAACAACAGTAGCAGGATCTAGACTCTTTGAAAGACTGTTCTATTAAGATGACTAATTTCTGTTCCTATACCTCTAGGAGGTCGTCGTGACAATTTGTACGAAGCCCAAGAGGAGGCTGGAAACTTTTAAGAAGCCCAGGGACAATTGGTACGAAGCCCAAGAGGAGGCTATCATTCCCGGAGGAAGAAATCATTTATACGAAGCCTAAGAGGAGGCTGTGAATACTTCTAAGAAGCCAACGGGTCCTTGTACAACGTCCAAGAGGAGGCGGGGTGCTTTTAAGAAGCCTGTGGGTCCCCAAACCCTGAGAAATTCAAGACAGGTTATTCACAGAGAATAGATCAAGCCAGGAAAGTTCGAGAATTTGGAAGAAACTCAAGAGATGCCATTCACGGAGAAAAGATCATCTCTGGGGAGTAGAGTTTCTTTGACGATTTCTAAAGGTGACAGTTTGTGAAAGGGTTAACCGAGAATGCTGCCTTTCACGTCTCCATATTGTTTAACCCCAAGAGGAGGGAAGACTGTATCTGGTCATCCTATGGGGATCTAGTTTTGTCTATTTTAAGAGTAATCAACAGGGCTTAGTACCAGACGTAGTTGCCGGGGAAACTCTAAATATCTATACTATTATTACACAGTCGATATGAGTTTATGAAATAAGACTTACAGTGAAACAACCCCACAATACAGTTATATGTATATGAAAGCGGTAAATGAAAGCATATAACCACTTACTCGGTTGTAGAGCTTCTATGCTGTTTGGTTAGTTATTCAACAAAGAAAGATTGAAAACAACAGTATATTCAAAATCAAAGGAGAAAGTGCTTTGAAATGAAAGATTGGGGCTTACAGCTCAAGGAGAGGCCCAAGGTTTTTATCAGTGATCGCACTGTCGTTTTGTACAGAGGGACTTATACCAGTGACTGAGGCCCAAGAAGGTTTTCTGTACAAAGGGGTGGGTCTTACACTCTCTCAAGAGGCCCAAAAGGTTTAAAGAAAAAGAATGGGGCTTATAACACGAGGGTATGCCCAGATGATTTTTTGTTTGAAATGGCGATCGCGCCGGGATTTTGAAAACGCAGTGGGTCTTATACAAAGACTGAGGCCCAAAATGGTTTGGTTTTCAAAGGGGGTTGGGTCTTACACTGTAATAGAGGCCCAAAAGTTTTGAATGGGTCTTATAGCTCGAGGAGAGGCCCAAGGTTTGTTTTTCAACGGACGATGATTGCGTCGGACTTTCTGAAATACAACGGGACTTATACAATAAGTGAGGCCCAAAATAGGTTTGTATTTACAAAGGATTGGGTCTTACACTCTATTAGAGCCCCAAAAGTGTTTGAAATTGTTTGATGAGGGTTGAATTAATCAAAACCCTAATTTGTTTCCAAAATGTATTTTAATTGAATAAAAAAAATTCAATTAAAATGGTCAAAATTGTTTAATATGTGGAAAACAAATTGTGATCTTGGATTAATGTTTCAACAGTCATGTTTTGACCTACAAAATGATTAGAAATCATAAAAAATTGTAAAATCAAGAAGGAAAAAATATTTTAAATGTCAAAAACAATTAAAATATTAATTCTTGGCAAAAATATCAATTATATAAAATAAATAATATTTTTGGGATTTTTTGGTAAAATAAAATATTTTAACATTTTTGTGAATTATTAAAAAAAGAATCAACTCAAAATCATTAAAACTCAGAGAGAAATTAATTTTTGAATCAATTAAATAAAATCACAAAATTCAAATATTTGAATTTTCAAAAAAGGGCGCCAAGAACACCCAAGAACACGCGCGTGTTCGTAGTTTTGCCCAGACTTGCATTTTCTTCCCAATCTCACTGAATACTTGATTATATCATGCAATCCACATATCAATCTGCTCATTTCAACCTCACGATCATGTTTATGGTCTTTAATTTCATTTATTTTTAACATGGAATAAGAAATCAAGACAAAACCTCAAGAACCTTAAAAATTGCATGAAGGCTGAGAATTTTGATACACGATTCAAACAAAGCAATTAATTGAGGGGAAACATTCTATGCATGATTATGAACATTTGGCAAAAGTATTGTGCGAGGAAACATGCATAGATTAAGAGATGACCAAGTTTAGGCTTACTTGAAGGTCGTGACAGCAAGAGCAATGTGATTTTTGAGTTGGAGATGTTACAGATGAGTTGTGATGATCTTAACATCTTCCCTACACCCTATGTAGTGTGTTTGAATGCTTGGACTTGATTGGAAATGGCTGGATCACTTCATGGCATCTCAGCTACAACTTGGTTAAAACCTTGAGCAACTGGTTGGTGATTCTGAGAAATCAGTGTTCCAGATGTTGTTTAAGTGTTTGGATCACTCCTATATGATGTTTATGAGGTGTGTGTGTGATTGGTTTGATTGGAAAAGCTCTCAAACTCAAAACCCGATAGTGACTTGCCTTAGAAGGCAAAATTGGAGTGAAAGAAGAGATTTTGAGGAAAGCATCTGTTTGATGGCTTTGGTGTACTCAAACTGATCACAAATGAGCTCTATTTATAGTAGAGCAAGTTTGTTTTGCAAGGAATAGTGAATGGCAACTGCAGCAGAGGTTTGGCCAATGTTGCCAAATGAAAATCCAAGTCTCCTCTAGCCATTGACTAGAGGTTAGAGCACAGAGCTTTGGTTCCCTACTTGTTGGAAGAATCTTGACTGAATTCAGTTGCAAATGTGTCAGTCCATGCCACCTCTAAGCATCTATTAAATGCTTCAATCCAAAATTGGAGTCTTGTCCCTCTTTTAGGCAATTCTAGGTTTGGCATGCTACTTCTTGTTCCAAGGACTTTGGAGGCTTGGCTCAGTGATTGTCCCCTTTAGATTTGATCCTCAGATGTGTCCAAGATGATGACAAGGCTTGGAATTGGCTGATTTTGGCAAATCGACCAAAAACTGCCTTGCCTTGGCAGTTTTCAGCAAGGCATTTTGTCACTACCATAACTCTTAGCTCAAATTGAATTTGGTGATGTTCTTAGCCAGTTTGGAAAGCCCTTATATGATACAACAACTGTTTGATCATATTTGTTTTTGATACCTTTTGGATCCAAGTGAAAAATGTCCCAACATTTGGAAAAAAGTGAAGGCAGATTCTGACTTAGTGAAAATTTCACCAAGTGTTGGAAAAAAGTGACATTTTCACTTTTTGTGATTTTGATCAATGCATAACTCAAAATCCATGAAGAATTGGAATGAGGTCTAGTTGAAGTTTTTGTAGAGGGCCATGAGATCTACAAATCAAGCTTTGGATGGGGAAAAATGGTTTTGTGGTTTAGGAGTTATGATCCTCCAAAGTTGGTACCCTTGCCACTTTGTTCATAACTTAGAAAATTTTCTAAGTTTTTTATGGTTACCCCTTTTACAAGTTATCCCACTTTCTTTGATTTTTATTGATGAATGATGATTCAAATCATACATTAACATCATTTTAGGGTTAAAAATCCATAATTGTGAAAAATCTAAAAAAGTCAAAGTTGACTTTTGTGCACAGTTGACTTTTTATCAGATGAATTCCAAACTGTGCAATCCTTTAGGAAATCATGTCCTTGACCCAAATAAAACTTAATGGACATGTTCCATGGGTGTTATAGGGTATATTGAATCATGTCTTAGGGCTTGGGAGCATGTCCTGGTCAAAAGTCAAAGTTACAGTTAACTTTTCTCGCGAAACCCTAATTGTGGTTCAGATGAAATTGAGGCTTGTTGCTCAAGCTTCATGGATCAATTAATTGTTACAAATGGATCAATGTGGTGCATTAGGGACCCTCAAATCCTATCTTGAGGTCTTGGCTCATGATTTGTCCCAAAAGTCAACTTAGGGGTGAATTAGGTCAAGAAACCGTAATTCCTGATTTTTTATGTATTCATCACCTGAGGCAAAATTGACTTGATAATTGGGTCCATGAGGTTCCATGGAGCATATTAGGATATGCTTTGAAGTATTGGCTCATGCCCAGAGGAAAATTTCCAACTGGAGGCCCTGGTCGACCAAAACCCTAATTTGGTGACACTGACGATCTTGAGGCTCGATCCACCTAGAAGGGAGAATCCTTGTGCTTAATCCTTAAAGTGGGATTCCTCTTGATCCCTTGTGGATATTTGAGAGGCTAGACAAGTTGAAGATCATGTCATTTTTTGCTTGATCCTTTGTCTAAGAACTCAAAGAGGGCTTGAAACCCTAAATTTGATTGTAGTGGATGCTCACCCATCTTTGGGGAGACTGATGAGGTATGATGGTTCCTCCATACTGTGATGATGATTTTCACAATAATGGGAATCTTGGTGGTCAAAATTTCGGGTATGACAGATGCCCCTATTTAATCTTCTTGGACCCAAAGGTGCGAATGACGAAGGTGTTCGGGCATTCGGGGTGCAAGAGGATTAAATATCGGAATTCCCAAAATTTTGATGGTGGTTATGAATGGTAGCTTATGCATTCATCTTCTTTTGCTAAGTAATGACTCTTAGAAAAGGTAAAATTCCCCTCGATCCTGGTTTCCTACCAAGGAACTGGTCTCAGTTTCTGAATTAAACTTCCCCTCGATCCTGGTTTCCTACCAAGGAACTGGTTTAAGTTTCTTTTGTAAACTTCCCCTCGATCCTGGTTTCCTACCAAGGAACTGGTCTAAGTTTCTTTTGTAAACTTCCCCTCGATCCTGGTTTCCTACCAAGGAACTGGTCTAAGTTTCTTTTGTCAATAAACTTTATTGACAAGGGACGCTATTTGTAGCGGTTCTCCTCAAACTTCTCGCCAAATTTTCCCGGGGAGATGCCATTTGACAGAAAAAGTTTTGATTTTAGAGAGGCACAAACTTTTTCGTGGGAGACGCCATTTGTCGACTCTACTGGGGAAAACGAGTCTTCTTGAAAGACTGCTTCCGCTTGGGGTCTTACATCATACTTTTCTCGGGGTCTTCCCGGAGAAATGCCATATGATGGGATCCAATTTTGAGGTGCCGATGACCTTTTCATCAGTGGTTTTTCGAAGCAAAATTGCTGTATTGCCGAAACTCTGCTTAAGAGGCTTCCTCTAGGGATTTTCCTTAATCTGAGAAAGCGAAAATATCATCTTCAATGGCGAAGAGTGACATCGGTTGAAGGTTCTCTGGTCTTTCAGAGGTTCAAGTTATCAAAGTGGTCAAGGGCCAATTCTGATCCAGAACTAAACTGGAGGAGAGGGATTGTTCAGACGCAACCTTTCCTGACGAGGAAAGAACTTACAACTCGATTGAGAGGACTGTTATCACTAGGGGACAAGGCCGACTAAAGTGATAGTGATGCAATATGAATGCGAATGTAAATCAATAATGCATGATGTATGTATGTTTATGCTGACAAAACTGACGCGACATACAGACTAAAAGATGAACATGACAGGATACTCGGCCATCGCGGGGCGAAGTCGTACCATTGATCCAAAAGTAGCAATTTTGCCTTGCTTAGGAGAGACAGTCCCTGCGGGGAATACCGTTGGTTGGGCTTAGGAGATGGGAACTCGGACGAGGGTATCAGATGGGAAAACCGCATTCGATACAGCTGATCCTTCATTCAGGCGTACTGGCTTAGAAAGAGTACTTTAATTCTGCATTTTGACGTTCGAACACTTTTGGAGAAGCGATCGATGTTCTTTCGATGTTCAAGAGTCAAAAGAAATTGCCATCTTTATCGTAAAAGCAAACAAATTTTACTAGTAAATTCATTTTTTTCTTATTTCAAGAATCGTTAATCATATTGAAACGTCGTTCTGTAAAGCTAAAATGAATAAGAATTGCAAACAAAAGCACAAGGGCTCAAATTTTATTGATAGGATGGAAATCAGCCAAACGCGTGATTCCACAGAGTATTTACAAAGTTAGAAAATGGTAACTTACAGGGAAAAGGGCTACATTGAAACATAACGACCGTTATCCTTCTACCAACTTTGAATTCGGGGCATCCCGAGCTTCTGTCGAAGATGACCGTGACTGGAGTTTTTCTGATGGACGACGTAACTGCTGCTGAGGGATTTGCCCCTTTGTTGAACGTAGTTACTTGCCATTATCCCTAATTTTTGCCTGGATTGTAATTCGAGATTTCCAATCCATCGGGATTATTTTTTTTTTATTATGTCTCTAATTTTTTCCTGGACCGCCCTTTCGGGTTTTCAATCCACCGAGACGTTTTTTTTAGGCGAAGTATTTCTTGACTACATCAACATTCGTGGGGTAGGAAAATTCCTCTTCGTCCATGGTTGCAAGTCTCAAGGCGCCGCCTGAGAAAGCTTTCTTGACCACATAAGGGCCGTCATAATTCGGAGTCCACTTGCCCCGAGAATTAGTGAGAAATGATTGTATCTTCTTGAGCACGAGGTCTCCCTTCCTAAAGACGCGAGGTCGGACCTTTTTGTCAAACGTCTTCTTCATTCTCTGTTGATACAACTGACTGTGGTATAGTGCCGTTATTCTCTTTTCTTCGATCAGATTGAGTTCGTCGTGTCGACTTTGACACCATTCAGCCTCTATAAGCTTAGCTTCCATCAATACCCAGATTGATGGGATCTCTACCTCTATGAGGAGCACTACTTCCATGCCATATACTAGAGAGAAAGGGGTTGCCCCTGTTGAAGTGCGGACGGATGTGCGATAACCGTAAAGAGCAAAGGGTAGCATCTCGTGCCAGTCTTTGTAGGTTACAACCATCTTTTGAACAATCTTCTTGATGTTCTTGTTAGCCGCTTCTACCGCTCCGTTCATCTTTGGTCGGTAGGGAGATGAGTTATGGTGTTCGATCTTGAACTCTGTGCACAACTCTTTCATCATCTTATTGTTCAAGTTAGATCCATTATCAGTAATGATCTGGCTAGGAACACCATAACGGCAGATGATATTGTTTTTGATAAATCGAACTACCACTTGTCGGGTTACATTAGCGTACGACGCTGCTTCGACCCACTTAGTGAAGTAATCAATGGCTACCCGAATGAACCGATGTCCGTTTGTAGCTTTGGGCTCAATCAAGCCAATCATGTCGATTCCCCATATGGAAAAAGACCAAGGGGAAGAAAGAACTTTGAGATGCGTAGGCGGTACATGGATTTTGTCAGAGTATATCTGACACTTGTGACACCTCCTCATGTACTTGTAGCAGTCAGATTCTACTGTCAACCAATAGTACCTTGCTCTTAGAATTTTTCTCGCCATTGTATGTCCGTTGGCATGAGGGCCAAAGGACCCTTTGTGAATTTATTTTATCAACATGTCTGCTTCTGGTCTGTCGACGCATCGGAGCAAAACCATATCAAAGTTCCGCTTATAAAGTGTATCACCACTTAGAAAAAAGCTACCAGCCAGCCTTCTGAGGGTTTTTCTGTCCTTTCTGGATGCCCCGTGTGGGTACTCCCGTTTCTGAAGGAAGCATTTGATATCATGATACCAAGGTTTGTCGTCTACGACTGCTTCAATCGCGAAGATGTAAGCGGGTCGCTCAAGGCGCATTATGTCGATCTTAGGCAGGTTGTTCCATTGACCTACACTAATCATGGAAGAGAGAGTGGCTAATGCGTCAGCCATGTGATTCTCCTCACGAGGGATGTGGTGAAAATCGACTCTGTTGAAGAAGGGTAACAACCTTCTTGCATAATCTTTGTAAGGGATTAATCCTGATTGGTATGTGTTCCAATCTCCTTTGATCTGATTGACAACCAAAGCTGAGTCGCCATATACGTCCAAGTTCTTGATCCTTAAGTCAATCACTTCTTCGAGACCCATAATACAAGCTTTGTATTCGGCCTCGTTGTTTGTACACTTGAACGTAAGTCTGGCAGTGAAAGGAATGTGGGTACCCTGAGGTGTTATGATAATTGCCCCAATTTCATTTCCGTAATGATTGACGGCTCCGTAAAAAATAAGTCCCCATTGGGAACCTGGTTATGGCCCTTCACTAGGTAGCGGTTCATCGCAGTCTTTCATTTTTAGATACATGACATCTTCGTCTGGGAAGTCAAACCCGATTGATTCCTGATCGTCAATCGGTTGATGAGCCAAATGATCGGCTAAAATACTCCTTTTAACGGCTTTTTGAGCATGGTACTCTATGTCATATTCTGATAGCAACATCTGCCAACGGGCAATCCTTCCCGTAAGAGCAGGCTTTTCGAAGATGTACTTGATTGGATCCATTTCGGAGATTAACCAAGTAGTGTGATGAATCATGTACTGGCGCAGACGTTTGGCTGCCCAAGCCAAAGCGCAGTAAGATTTCTCAAGCATTGTGTATCGAGTTTCACAGTTGGTGAATTTCTTGCTCAGATAGTAGATGACAGACTCTTTCCTTTTGGTTTCGTCTTGTTGGCCAAGTACACAACCCATTGAGTCTTCCAAGACTGTGAGGTAGATGATCAGTGGTCTTTCTTCCACTGGAAGGGATAGAATCGGTGGGTTCAACAGGTATTCCTTGATACTGTCGAAGGCAGTTTGGCAGTCTTCGGTCCAAACGCAGTCCTGATTCTTTTTAAGTAATTTGAAAATTGGCGCACATGTCGCGGTCATGAGGAATATGAATCTGGAGATGTAGTTCAAATGTCCCAAGAATCCCCTGACTTATTTTTCAGTTTTTAGAGAAGGCATTTCTTGAATGGCCTTGACCTTGTCAGGATCAACCTCAATTCCTCTCTGGCTGACGATGAACCCTAAAAGTTTCCCTGAACGGACACCGAAGGTGCACTTGTTGGGATTCAAGCGGAGTTTGTACTTTCTCAACCGCTCGAATAACTTTGACAGATGGGTCACATGCTCCTCTTCTGTCTTAGATTTTGCAATCATATCATCGACATATACCTCGATTTCTTTGTGTATCATGTCATGAAAAAGAGTAGTCATGGCCCTTTGATAGGTTGCCCCGGCATTCTTCAAACTGAACGACATTACCTTGTAAAAAAAGGTACCCCATGGGGTGATGAACGAAGTTTTCTCCATGTCTTTCGGTGCCATTTTGATTTGATTATAGCCCGAGAATCCAACCATGAAGGAGAAAACTTTTAACTTTGTTGTACTGTCTACCAGCATGTCAATGTATGGTAAATGAAAGTCGTCCTTTGGACTAGCCTTGTTTAGATCCCTGTAGTCGACACACATTATGACTTTTCCGTCCTTTTTCGGAACAGGTACGATGTTAGCTAACCATTGAGGATATTCTGATGTGGCGAGGAAACCCGCGTCAATCTGTTTCTGTACCTCCTCTTTGATTTTAATAGCCATGTCCAGATAAGTCCGTCTTAACCTTTGTTTTACTGGCAGACATTCCGATCTCAAAGGTAAATGGTGTTCCACGATGCTGGTATCCAACCCTGACATATCCTGATAGGACCAAGCGAATACATCGGGGAATTCTTTGAGAAGCTTTAACAAATTCTCTTTGGCAGTTGGACTGTGCAGTGCCCCAATCCTGATTTCTTTCCTCTCTTTTTCCGAACCTAAGTTTACCATTTCCAACGATTCTTTATGAGGTTCAATGGACCTTTCCTCTTGTCTGAGTAGTCGGGAGATCTCTTCTGGAATTTCGTCATCATTTTCTCCTTCAGCCCCAAATACCGGGAACTCAAAGTTGGGAGAAGGCATCGGATCGTGTGTTTCAACCGGGTTTAAAACAAGCAATCTGCAAGACATGATGATTTGTGTTTAGAAGAGATAGAGAGAATGCAAGTGTGTGCAGTGTATTTCTTTTAATGCTTGTTTTTATTATTTGAGATGTTTTTTAGGATTACCATTTTCTGAGAAAAGTAAAAAGAGAAAACAGTAATAACTGCGGAAATTACAGAACAACATTATTTTATTAATGAACAAGTCGATTCTTGAAACTACAACCTTATAAAACAAAACTCTGTCGCTTTGGGCAAGGCGAAGAGGGAAAATTTATAGAAAGCGAGCCCTATCAAAACATCTGTTTCACCTGGGCAGGGTGAAAGGTTAAAGATGGCAATTACTTTGACTTATGAACAATCTTTGGAACATCGACAGCAACCCATTGGCGGCGAACTCCTCGGTGAATCACAAAGTATGGTACTTTCCTTGATTTGTCTTCAGAAATGAAGCTGATTTCTGGTGGAGCAGGATTATTGGAATCTGTCTCCCAGGCAGAATTGTCGTAGGAGGATTCCTCAGTTGTATTTTGCATAGCATTGGTGCTCTCAAGTATATCTTCCCATCTAGTTAGCTGGATGTCTTCGAGCCTGATACGAGAGCTTTCAAGAGCAGTGTACTTGACAAAGAAGTCGTACTTGCCACTCGGTTGTCCTAAGGTGTCCCATACTTCTTTGGAACTGGAGGAGTCATCCCTCTCGATGATGTTGACATCGGGAAATGCATAGTTGATGAACTCTAATCCTGCGAACGTTGTGAATTCATCGTCGTGCTGGGTATTTTCAGGATACCCTGGGTGTTGATCCCATGACATGGTGGGGACACAGGTATTCTGTTCAATGATGCTCATCTGATTTTCATTGTTCGGCTGATTCTCTTGCCCCAAGTTTCCTGGATAAGGCTGCCACATTGGCATGCCATCCATCGGGCCATAGTAGTCTGGGTCAAAGCTGTCTTTCATCAGAGTGTCCTCCTCTAACGAATTTGGTGGAGCCCGACATCCTTCAGGATCACAATCTCCATACATCATTTTGACATCTGACCTTGGTATAAATCTCGGGCTCTGTGCAGGAAAGCAAAATGGAGTCTGCGTTTCGTCCTGAGACATATAACCGTCCTCGTTAAGATAGGACTCCCATTCTTCCTCCATATCAGAGGGATCATATTTATTGATGGTATGCACTTCTTGAGGCACTGGGTGAAGGAAACCTCCACTGTGGAAGAAGTCTCGAATGGGATGAAGACTTTCATCGCTGGTAGTAGCTGTCTGGGTGCAGGTTGCAGAAAAACCAAGACCCTTCTTTGTTTTATTGTCAGTAGGAATGACTAGGTGTCCCCATCCTGTTGTATTGGTACTTTCGACCGCTTTGATAGCATCTTTGTATGAGGAAATGGAAGTTTCCTCTTTGGATTGATTGTCCTTGCTCACCGAAAGCGCTTGGAACTGAGTCCCAACAATCTCCTCGGGTTCTACCCAAGTAGATGATGATAAGTTACTCACGAGCAAGGCTTGTTCTCCACAGACTGTGACGAGCTGGTTGTTCTGAACGAACTTTAACTTTTGGTGGAGGGTCGAGGTGACCACCCCAGCCTGATGTATCCAAGGTCTTCCTAATAAACACCTGTACGTTGCCCAGATGTCTATGACCTGGAAAGTGACTTTGAAAGTGTGAGGACCGATAGTTATGGGAAGGTCGACTTCGCCGATAATCGACGACCTCAATGGTTCTCATCGGAGGGCCTTTGAATGATAATTGCATCAAAGTGAACCTCGGCATAACATTCAGGGCTGACCCTGTGTCTACCAGTACGCTAGCTAAAGCATCATCCTGGCAGTTGACTGTAATATTGAGCGCCATGTTATGACGGCGACCTTCTTCAGGTAATTCCTCATCGTTAAATCCCAAGTTATTGCAGGAAGTGATGTTAGAGACAATGCTATCAAACTGCTTGATTGTTACATCCTGTTCCACAAAGGCTTGCTCCAAGACTTTCTGTAGAGCCTCCCTGTGCGCTTCTGAACTGAGTAAAAGTGACAACACGGATATCTTTGAAGGAGTTTGTAATAGCTGATCAACAATGTTGTATTCACTCCTTTGGATGAGCTTCAGCATCTCATCATTGTTTTTCGAAAGGTCGGGATTACTGGATTGACCGACTGGTGGATCAGGAACTTCTGTCTGAGGTTCCTTTTCTTTGCTGGACTCTCCAACTCCTCTATTGAAGATTCTACTGCTCCGTGTTACACCACTGATGTCTGCAATATTCACGAATGAGGGTAATGGAATTTCCTTCCCATTCTCCATTATCATTGCACCGTATTTGTAAGGGATGGCCTTAGTTAATTCATATGGTAGTGGTCCCGGTAGATAGATGACTATGGGAGCCTTCTAATTTTTCTAACTGTCGTAAGTAATTTCAATCCATTCCTGGTTGGGAACTCTCGATTCGTCAAGTAGAGGAATGATGGCACAAACATCCATGTTCCTCTCATGATCAGAGATTACGACAACGTCCTCAATTTGATCAGCTAGGTAGTCCGGCGCCCATTTAATTGGTCCGGAACCCGGATATGGGCGAATCTCTCTACGATCCACCTGACCCTGAAGAGCTGTTCACACATGGTAACATCCTTGGTTACTTTCCAAACAGACTCTACAATGTTCATAGTTGTGTGGTGGCACCAGGCCACGCTCGCTTTGAATGCAATGTAACCTCACTAGGTTAGCTTCCACAGATCGGACATCCTGATTTTGATGCCGAGTAGGGTTCTTGTTAATGATACTAATTTACTGAGTATCTTCATCCATATAGATTGGCATCCACCAGTGATTTAACAAGTGCTGAAGTGCCTCCTGGACAAGGGTACAACCTTGATTGTTTTCGCAACCCGCCTTACAGCTTTGGTAGTTATGTGAAATCAGGAACCCGAGTCGAACCTGCTCAGCATGTAACTCTACCAGGTTGGTATTCATTAAGAAAATATCAAAGATCTGAACCATGTTGGTCTGATATGGATTCCTATCATGGTAGTCCTGGATCCATCCAAGATCCATCTGACGTTGGAGGGCCTCCTGTACAAAAGAGCATCCCTGTTTCTTTACCAAGCAAGTCAGACAAGAATTGTAATCGTGTCGTGGCAGATTATGATACTGGCTTTGTTTTGAGTGCATTGCCACTAGGTTGACATTCATCGTACGAATGTTGTGGTTCTGAATGACGTTAAAATTAGTGTAAACCATGTTAACTCCACGAACTCGGTGCTCTTGGATCCATCCGAGATCCATCTGTTCCTGTAGAGCTGATTGTACCACAGAATATCCCTGATTATTTTTAGAGCAGATATCACACCAGTGATAATTATGAGGTGGCACATAGCCATACCCGCTCTGTCTACAATGCATCTTGACCAAATTGGTCCTTAACAAGAGTACATCATGAATTTGATAGACGTTGTTAGACTCTCCCTCTATCAGGTTGACTGCAGCTTTCTCATGTTGAGGCAGCGGGTTCGTGAGAACATTCGGATTCGTATCTTTGAAAGATAAGACCCCGCTCCTAACAAGCTTTTGTACGTCAGATTTAAAGCTGAGACAGTTCTCTATGTTATGCCCTGGTCCTCCTTGATGGTAAGGACTAGTCTGGTCCACCTTAAACCAAAAAGGAGGATTTTCCGGTACTGCAAGAGGGGATTTAGTCTGGATGTGCCCCTTGGCTAGTAGTAACGGAAATAGTTCTGCGTACGATACGGGTATAGGATCAAATCCTGGCGACCGCGTTGTACGGTTGTTATTGTATGATGAACGAGCCTGTTGAAGAGGCTGTTGTGTTCTTTGCTGAAATTACTATTGATTAGGTTGGCTCTGCGCAACCTGAGGTTGATACGTAGGTGCGAGATTGATAGTAGGAGTCACAGCTGCTACTAGTTGATAACGTCGCCTTTGCTTTCCGAGAGAGATATTCCCAATATCTTGCTCTTTTTTCTTAGGGAGAGCACTACCGTATCGTTTTGTACTACTTAATGATTCAGCGTCTTTTACTAGACGTCCTTCTCGAACAGCTTCCTTGAGACGTACCCCCATACCGACCATTTCGGTGAAGTCACTGGGTGCACTAGCAACCATTCTGTCATAGTAAAATGAGCTTAAGGTCTTTAAGAAGATTTTTGTCATCTCTTTTTCCTCAAGAGGTGGACAAATTTGAGCAGCAATTTCATGCCATCTCTGAGCGTACTCCTTAAAAGTTTCCTTGTCCTTTTGTGACATTGATCTGAGTTGATCTCTGTCTGATGCCATGTCCAGATTTTATTTATATTGTTGGACGAAGGCAGTGCCAAGATCTCTGAATGTGCTGATCGTAGCGCGGTTTAAACCCATCTACCATTTTAAGGCGGCATCGGTTAATCTATCCTGAAAGTAATGAATCAGTATGTCCTGATTCTCCGTCTGAGATGATATTCGCCGAGCGTACGTCACCAAGTGGCTCTAAGGGCAAGAGTTACCCTTGTATTTTTCAAAGTCGGACACTTGGAACTTGTGCGGAACTTTCACATTGGGGACAGACAAATGTCTGCGGCGTCCTTTCCAAATAAATCTTGACCGTGAATAGCTTGCAGTTCCTTCTGCATTTCCAGGAACTGTTCCTGAAACTCGTCCATCCTGTCGAACATAGTTTCCTTTCTTCCAGAAGGTATCTGTGGAATCTGTCCTTCCGGGACAGTGTGCACCACAAGGGGTGGTACCGTTACTACGGCAGTGAACCTTGGCGTTTCCCGAAGTTTGTAACCTTCAGAAGTCCTCAATATGCCTCTAGCATCCTCGCTTTCCCGAAGTTTGTAACCTTCAGGCCCAACAGCTTCTGCTGAAGTTTCTGGATCTTCAGTGATCGGCGGAACACATCCTTCCGGGATATAGTTAACAGGCTTGTCCCAGGGACGATCTTTCGGCATTTTGTACCTAGGATCATACTTCTCCACTATGGGCGTTGAGGTGATCTCTGAGATAATAGTTCTTTGTAGCTGAGCTTCTGCCATGGCTTGCATGTCGTTACGAAGCTTTCTCATATCCTCTCTCAGAGCGTCGATCTCTTCTTTCAACTCTCTGTTCTCTTCCTCATGATCATCCATCTTTTTCTGACGATTGGCCCGAGTATTGTACGAATGAGACAGTTTGACTCTAGAATCGAGACACAAACGTGAGACTCGTAGGTAAGGAGAATACGTGATGTGAGAATGATGAATGCAATGATTATATTAATTGTTTTTTGGTTTAATCAAAATAAACTTCGACAATTAAATTGCAAATATCAAACAGTGGGGAAACCCCGTTTTATTGAATTCAAAGGATTGCGGAAATAGAAATACAGTAGATTACAAGGTGCGGAAACAGAAACCTAAGCTAAAGGGTCCTGAGTCCTCTCTGAGGAGAAATCGGGTGCTGATTCTAGTACCTTCCTTTTCTTGGACCGGGGCTCTTGGGCCGTTGTCGGGTTGTCATTCCTTTTCCAGGTGAAAGGAGTGAGCAAATTCCTTTGGTCATCCCGATTTTCTACAGCATGATGCTCCAAAATTTCAATCAGAGCATCTTTATCCTTTAGTACTTGCTGTATTTTGATACATTCCACATTGAGGGTGCGGTACTTGTTCTTCCAAGACCTTCTCTCCCGCTGAACTTTGTTGAGAGTAACCTGGAGTTTTTCTGTTTCAGTCATGAAGTACATGACAGATTCCCTCGGCGGAAGAACTTCGTGACGAGGATAAGGCATCTTTAGCTTGAGAGCTCTAGTTTGTACTCAGTGGAGATAAGGCTCCACCGAAACACAGTCCGGTTTTCCTAGAGACTCTCGTCCTTTCTTATGAACATGTTTCTAAGCGTGCACTATTTCCATTTTTAGTGCTCTGTCATTTTCCCCTTCTTTGAAGAAAAGACCTTCCAGATGAGCATTCCACAGGACATGCCTCATTGGGTATCCAAATTGATGACGAACCAATACTGGATGGTAATTGATTCCTCCCTTAGTTCCTATAAGGGGTACGTTGGGGAAGTTTCCACAACGGTTGATGATCCTGATTCCCTCATAAATCCTATTGCATCAATCTATGTCAGAGTTGGTAAGAGACATGATTCTCTGTGACCAACGTAAAGTATTCTTTTGATCCCAAAAAGCAGCAGACTTAGGCAAATGGGAGATAAACCATTTGTATAGCAGAGGTACACAACATGTGATCTCCCCTCCGCTGTACAAATTCCCTAAGTGTACAGAATGATATGCGTATGCGAGTAAAGTCGGCACAGGGTTTCCAATGAGAAAAACCTTAATGGAGTTAATATCGACGAAGTTATTAATGTTGGGAAACAAAACTAACCCGTAGGTGAGTAAAACAAAGATGCTTTCAAAAGCAGTCATGTTCCCTATACTAGCAAAGTACAGAGCCTTCTTTGTCAAGAACTGGGCTGACAAACCTTGTATGCCACCCTTAGTGGTCATGTGAGTCCTGACCTATGACTCGGCCAAATAAATTGCTCTCGCAATGGTATGATCCTTTGGAATTTCTTCCAGTCCAGAAAATGGAGCTCGATCAGTGATGTGTAAATCGATCAGATGAGAATATTCCTCCAGCGTTGGTGCTAGTTGATAATCTGGGAACGTGAAACAGTGATAAACCGGATCGTAAAACTGAATGAGTGCATCCATGATTCTTTCAATTACTTGGACCCTTAACAGAGGTAGCAGACCTCCGTACTTGGCTCTGAAAGCTTCAGGGTTAGTAACCATTCTCGCCAAACCTCTTAAATCCTTTAACTTTGGAACCCTGAAGGTATACTTATGAGTTCTCCTCCTACCGAAATCCATGAGCGCAATCCTTTTCTCTGACATTTGCAATCATTGTCTTAGTTTATTTTGAAAAAAAGGAGAGACTAGAAGAGAAGATTTTATTTGATGTAATGTTTTTTTAATGAATGCATGAATGCATCACACAAAAACATAGAAAAAATATGGGGTCAAAGGGTCGGTGTCATGGAGTCAAGGCTCTACCCGTCCCAAAGGTTTATACTAGTGATTTTTGTACCTGTCTCTCAACATCATCAACTCTTGTCGAGAAAAACACCATCGGGCCGAGAACCGTGCTAGGTGATGTTTTTTCGAAGAGTCCTCAGAAGAGGGTGGTATCGCGAGACAACCATTTCCGATAGCTTCCGCACCACTAAAGGGGTTTTCCTAGGTGTATACTCAATCTTTCCACATGCGGCATCACACGCATTCCCATTAGCAGCAAAATAAACACATATATCAATTAGGAAAAGCAGTATATATATTCGTCCTATTGTCCTAGACTTTTAAGAGCTATGAATCCTATGATCCTAACAGAAAATGGCTCCCCAGCGGAGTCGCCATTCTGTGGTTCCTTCCCAACTTTAAAGGTTTTGACCTAATATCCTAGTGAAGTAAAAAAGGCCATATCCTAGTGAAATCCCCAAAGAAAGAAAGAGAAGAGCCCCACGGTGGGCGCGACTTGTATGAAGCCCAAGAGGAGGCTAGGAACTTTTAAGAAGCTGAGGGTCAATTTGTACGAAGCCCAAGAGGAGGCTATCATTCCCCGAGGAAGAAATCATTTATACGAAGCCTAAGAGGAGGCTGTGAATACTTCTAAGAAGTCGGCGGGTCCTTGTACAACGCCCAAGAGGAGGCGGGGGTGCTTTTAAGAAGCCTGTGGGTCCCCAAACCTCGAGAAATTCAAGACAGGCTATTCACAGAGAATAGATCAAGCCAGGATAGTTTGAGAATTTGGAAGAAACTCAAGAGATGCCATTCACGGAGAAAATATCATCTCTGGGGAGTAGAGTTTCTTTGACAATTTCTAAAGGTGACAGTCTGTGAAAGGGTTCACCAAGAATGCTGCCTTTCACGTCTCCATATTGTTTAACCCCAAGAGAAGGGAAGACTGTATCTGGTAATCCTATGGGGATCTAGTTTTGTCTAGTTTAAGAGTAATCAACAGGGCTTAGTACTAGACGTAGTTGTCGGGGAAACTCTAAATATCTATACTATTATTACACAGTCGGTATGAGTTTATGAAAGAAGACTTACAGTGAAACAACCCCACAATACAGTTATATGTATATGAAAGCGGTAAATGAAAGCATATAACCACTTACTCGGTTGTAGAGCTTCCATGTTGTTTGGTTAGGTGTTCAACAAAGAAAGATTGAAAACAACAGTATATTCAAAATCAAAGGAGAAAGTGCTCTGAAATAAAAGATTGGGGCTTACAGCTCAAGGAGAGGCCCAAGGTTTTTATCAGTGATCGCACTGTCGTTTTGTACAGAGGGACTTATACTAGTGACTGAGGCCCAAGAAGGTTTTCTGTACAAAGGGGCGGGTCTTACACTCTCTCAAGAGGCCCAAAAGGTTTAAAGAAAAAGAGTGGGGCTTATAACACGAGGGCAGGCCCAGATGATTTTTTGTTTGAAATGGCGATCGCGCTGAGATTTTGAAAATTCAGTGGGTCTTATACAAAGACTGAGGCCCAAAATGGTTTGGTTTTCAAAGGGGGTTGGGTCTTACACTCTAATAGAGGCCCAAAAGTTTTGAATGGGTCTTATAGCTCGAGGAGAGGCCCAAAGTTTTATTTTCAACGGACGATGATTGCGTCAGACTTTTTGAAATACAACGGGACTTATACAATAAGTGAGGCCCAAAATAGGTTTGTATTTACAAAGGATTGGGTCTTACACTCTATTAGAGGCCCAAAAGTGTTTGAAATTGTTTGATGAGGGTTGAATTAATCAAAACCCTAATTTGTTTCCAAAATGTATTTTAATTGAATAAAAAAAATTCAATTAAAATGGTCAAAATTGTTTAATATGTGGAAAACAAATTGTGATCTTGGATTAATGTTTCAACAATCATGTTTTGACCTACAAAATGATTAGAAATCATAAAAATTTGTAAAATCAAGAAGGAAAAAATATTTTAAATGTAAAAAACAATTAAAATATTAATTCTTGGCAAAAATATCAATTATATGAAATAAATAATATTTTTGGAATTTTTTGGTAAAATAAAATATTTTAACATTTTTGTGAATTATTAAAAAAAGAATCAACTAAAAATCATTAAAACTCAGAGAGAAATTAAATTTTGAATCAATTAAATAAAACCACAAAATTCAAATATTTGAATTTTCAAAAAAAGGTGCCAAGAACACGCGCGTGTTCTGAGTTTTGCCCAGATTTGCATTTTCTCTCCAATCTCACTAGATACTTGATTATATCATGCAATCCACATATCAATCTGCTCGTTTCAACCTCACGATCATGTCTATGGTCTTTAATTTCATTTATTTTTAACATGGAATAAGAAATCAATACAAAACCTCAAGAACCCTAAAAATTGCATGAAGGCTGAGAATTTTGATACACGATTCAAACAAAGCAATTAATTGAGGGGAAACATTCTATGCATGATTATGAACATTTGGCAAAAGTATTGTGCGAGGAAATATGCATAGATTAAGAGATGACCAAGTTTAGGCTTACTTGAAGGTCGTGACAGCAAGAGCAATGTGATTTTTGAGTTGGAGATGTTACAGATGAGTTGTGATGATCTGAACAGCTTCCCTACACCCTATGTAGTGTGTTTGAATGCTTGGACTTGATTGGAAATGGCTGGATCACTTCATGGCATCTCAGCTGCAACTTGGTTAAAACCTTGAGCAACTGGCTAGTGATTCTGAGAAATCAGTGTTCCAGATGTTGTTTAAGTGTTTGGATCACTTCTATATGATGTTTATGAGGTGTGTGTGTGATTGGCTTGATTGGAAAAGCTCTCAAACTCAAAACCCGACAGTGACTTGCCTTAGAAGGAAAAGTTGGAGTGAAAGAAGAGATTTTGAGGAAAGCATCTGTTTAATGGCTTTGGTGTACTCAAACTGATCACAAATGAGCCCTATTTATAGTAGAGCAAGTTTGTTTTACAAGGAATATTGAATGGAAACTGCAGCAGAGGTTTGGCCAATGTTGGCAAAGGAAAATCCATGTCTCCTCTAGCCATTGACTAGAGGTTAGAGCACAGAGCTTTGGTTCCCTAATTGTTGGAAGAATCTTGACTGAATTCAGTTGCAAATGTGTCAGTCCATACCACCTCTAAGCATCTATTAAATGCTTCAATCCAAAATTGGAGTCTTGTCCCTCTTTTAGGCAATTCTAGGTTTGGCATGCTATTTCTTGTTCCAAGGACTTTGGAGGCTTGGCTCAGTGATTGTCCCCTTTAGATTTGATCCTCAGATGGGTCCAAGATAATGACAAGGCTTGGAATTGGCTGATTTTGTCAAATCGACCAAAAATGCAAAATTCTGCCTTGCCTTGGCAGTTTTCAACAAGGCATTTTGCCACTACCATAACTCTTAGCTCAAATTGAATTTGGTGATGTTCTTGGCCATTTTAGAAAGCCCTTATATGATACAACAACTGTTTGATCATATTTGGTTTTGATACCTTTTGGATCCAAGTGAAAAATTTCCCTAAGTGTTGGAAAAAAGTGACATTTTCACTTTTTGTGATTTTGATCAATCCATAACTCAAAATCCATGAAGAATTGGAATGAGGTATAGTTGAAGTTTTTGTAGAGGGCCATGAGATCTACAAATCAATCTTTGGATGGGGAAAAATGGCTTTGTGGTTTAGGATTTATGATCCTCCAAAGTTGGTACCCTTGCCACTTTGTTCATAACTTTAGAAAATTTTCTAAGTTTTTTATGGTTACCCCTTTTACAAGTTATCCCACTTTCTTTGATTTTTTTTTATGAATGATGATCCAAATCATACATTAACATCATTTTAGGGTTAAAAATCCATAATTGTGAAAAATCTCAAAAAGTCAAAGTTGACTTTTGTGCACAGTTGACTTTTTATCGGATGAATTCTAAACTGTGCAATCCTTTAGGAAATCATGTCCTTGACCCAAATCAAACTTGATGGACATGTTCCATGGGTGTTATAGGGTATATTGAATCATGTCTTAGGGCTTGGGAGCATGTCCTGGTCAAAAGTCAAAGTTACAGTTGACTTTTCTCGCGAAACCCTAATTGTGGTTCAGATGAAATTGAGGCTTGTGGATCAATGTGGTGCATTATGGACCCTCAAATCCTCTCTTAAGGTCTTGGCTCATGATTTGTCCCAAAAGTCAACTTAGGGGTGAATTAGGTCAAGAAACCCTAATTCCTGATTTTTGATGTATGCATCCCCTGAGGCAAAATTGACTTGATAATTGGGTCCATGAGGTTCCATGGAGAATATTAGGATATGCTTTGAAGTATTGGCTCATGTCCAGAGGAAAATTTCCAACTGGAGGCCCTGGTCGACCAAAACCCTAATTTGGTGACACTGACGATCTTGAGGCTCGATCCACCTAGAAGGGAGCATCCTTGTGCTTAATGCTTAAAGTGGGAGTCCTCTTGATCCCTTGTGGATATTTGAGAGGCTATACAAGTTGAAGATCATGTCATTTCTTGCTTGATCCTTTGTCTAAGAACTCAGAGAGGGCTTGAAACCCTAAATTTGATAGTAGTGGATGCTCACCCATCTTTGGGGAGACTGATGAGGTATGATGGTTCCTCCATATTGTGATGATGATTTTCACAATGATGGGAATCTTGGTGTTTAAATTTTGGGGTATGACACTATCCTTAATGATCGATCAAATTGCTGTTGATCTTGCCAAAATCAAACAAGTCTCAAAAGATATTGAAAATCAAACTGGGTCAGTCGCGGCTGCATGGGATGCTGCTTCGGAACCCACCAATCAACTTGCTAATTTGGAGCAAACCAAATAACAGAACAAGACTCAAATCGAAGCCAATAAACAAAGTATTAGCTCCTGGGAGGCACAGATTAAAGAGCTGCAAACAAATATTTTGAACGCCAAGAAGCAGAACGCTGAGCTCGAAAAGTTTGACAACTCTCAGGTGGCGCAAGAGCTTAACGTAGGTATGGATTTTGCTGATAAAGCTCAGAGACTAGAAGCAGAACTGGAGACCATGAGGTTGAACCAACCCCTCTGTGAGAGGCGGCTAGAACTGTTGAAGGCAAAGTACTCCAATATGAAAGACAACCTGCCATTCTAATTCCAAAGACTTCCTTTTTTTAACTTCATCTTTATTCCTTGGATTTTGTAATGATTATTTTAATTTTTGATGTAACTAATTTAGCCATTTTGGCACTATGTTTTATTTCGCCATATTAGCTTCGATTGTTATGCATGCGTGATCATTCTATAGCTATTTTTACTTCTCGAAGTGCAGGCTTGTACTTCTTTAAGTACTTCCCATTTACCCACAAGATTCTCTTATCTTGATTTAATTCTTCGATCTCATAAGCACCATTCGAAAAAACTTATATGATTTGAAAAGGGTCTTCCCACTTAGGAGACCATTTTCCCAAATATCTATTCTTTCGATCCATAGGCAAAACTACCTTCCAAACCAATTCTTCAGGCGAAAAAGTCTTAACTTTAACTTTCTTATTATAAGATTGTTCTACTCTTTTCTTCTGCCTTTTCAACAACTCTAAAGCATTAAGCCTTTCCTCATCTAAGTCCACCAATTCGTCTAACATCATATTCCAATATGACTCAGATGGGATCTCATGATGCCTCTGGATTCTTGCCGACTGAAGATAGATTTCAACTGGTAATACTGCATCATGGCCAAGGGTTAATCGAAAAGGCGTGGAATTAGTCGCCTCTTTGGGGGAGGTTCGACATGCCCAAAGAACTTGGTCCAACGTTTTGTGCCAATTTCTAGGCTTCTTTCCCACATGCTTCTTAATTAGGTTAATCACCACTTTATTTGCTGCTTCGACCTGACCATTAGCCTGAGCGTAATAAGGCGTAGAGGTTAAGAGTTTGAAACCTATTTCTTTAGCAAATTCTTGCATTTTTCGACCAGTAAACTTCGATCCTTGATCTGTCGTAATGGTTTCTGGGATTCCAAACCTATAAATAATGTGTTTTTTAATAAACCCGATCACGTCTTCTTAGTCAACATTTGGTAATGGCACAACTTCGATCCATTCACTACGCCAAACAAGGGAAAAGAGGGCGTTTTTCTTGGCCTATGACAGCGCTTAAAAGCGCTGTCTAAGCCAGCGCTGTCGTAGGTAAAGACATCGCTTTTTAATTTATGAAAAAGCGCTCTCTAATATTGGACTTTAGACAGCACTTTTAAAAACGCTGTCCAAAGTATACATTTAAAATTTAAATTTTTTTTTTTTAACTTTAGAAAGCGCTTTTCCTTCAAAAGCGCTCTCTAAAGGTGATTTTAGACAACGCTTTTCAAAGCGCTGTCTAATGTATACGTATAATGATTTTTTTTATACCTTTAGAGAGCGATTTTTCCTTAAAAGCGCTCTCTAAAGGTGGACTTAAGACATCGCTTTTTAAAGCGCTGTCTAATGTTTAACCTTAGACAACGGTTTTTTTCTCAAAAGCGCTGTCTTTTGTCTATGTATAATTTTGAAGATTTTTTTTAAAAATCCCATTTTAACCATTTTTTTTATGCAGAAACCTGTATAATTCACATTTCCATAAACCTGTATAATTCACATTTCAATAAATTTATCAACAAATTCTATTTCAAAACTAGAATTTACACTTAATGCAGAATTCTATAAACTAGAATTTGTACATTTCAATAAACTAGAATTTACATGCAGAATTCGCACAAATTCTATTGTATGGTTTCAAACCTGCATAGAATTTACATTTCAATAAACTAGAATTTACATTCACAAAACTATACATTCAAGAAAGAATTCTTCTTGCAATAAAAAATTCGCACAATTCCTCCTTAGTATCTTACAATTGTTTCCTCGTGTAATAAGGACACGCCATATCATCGAAATACTACATATAACAAAACAAAATACGCATTAGTTAAGAAATAATATATAGATGTTTTGTGTTATCAAGTAGCATCACTAATAAGCAATATTGTGAAAATTAATATACCTCCACTTTGACCCATGTAATATTGGTTGCTCATGTGTATCTTCCTGGTTACTAGACACTTGACCTGTAAGAAAGAAAAAAACAGAAATTAAATGACAAATATAAAAATCCATGATCCTAATCCATTGAATGATATAAGCTATATTGAATGATATAAGCTATAATTTTACAACTAGTACCTTTTTCACTAACGTCTCTTTCTTTTCTTGTTTGGAGTATGTTCTACCCGTCTCTTAACAACATGGACGGTTGGATTGATCCAAATACCCTCATTATGATCATTTCTAGTATATGATTCATTCGCTATAATATTTTCATCTTGATCATTTCTAGTAAATGATTCAATATCAACATCAACATCAATATCACCTTGATCTCCAACGTTTTCATCAATTACTTTGTTAGATAAAAGCACTATAGACCATTTTGTACTTGTCGGATCAGTGACATAGAACACTTGTTTAGCTTGAGAGGCTAGAATAAAAGGCTCATCTTTGTATCCCACCCTATTAAGATCCACTTGCAAAAATCCTGACTTATCCATTCGTACGCCATTATTATTTTCAACCCACTTGCAATGAAATATAGGAATCTGAAACTTCTTATAATCAAACACCCAAATGCGCTCGATAACCCCAAAATATGACAGATTTGCAAATTTGGGGTTTAAGTCTTTCACACTTGAAATGTGCATTGCTTCAGCTACCACGGTGACACCACTATTTTGCATAGTACTTTTATCATCTTGTTCTTTGGTATAAAATGTGTATCCATTAATTGCGTATGCGCTATAAGAAAACACGACCATACTTGGACCATATGCTAAACATCTCAACCTTTCTGTTATTGAATCGCGATCTGAATAATACTTTGAATAAATATGATCCTTAAACCAAGGTATGAAACTTCGATTGTGCTCTCGTACTATCCAATTCTCATTTCTATTCGGATTTAAACCTCGGAGAACATCCTTGTGCATTTCAACATACGGCTCAACCTCATTCTCATTGTGCAGAACATACAAATGCACTTGATCCCGTTCGACCCTTGATACTGTCACAACTTCATTTCCAATTAACTTTTTTCCTTCTTTTTTTTTTGACAATATGAGATTTGGGGAGTCCAATTGATTGTACATTGGACAGATATTCAGTACAAAACTCAACCGCTTCTTCAACAATGTATCGTTCGGCAATACAACCCTCTGGTCGACTTCGATTTTTCACATACCCTTTTAATATTTTCATATAACGTTCAGCAGGGTACATCCATCTCATATAAGCCGGTCCACACAATTGTGTCTCTTTCACTAGATGAACAACTAGATGAACCATTATGTCAAAAAACGAGGGAGGAAAATACATTTCAAGATCACACAAAGTAATAACTATTTCTTTTTGCAATATTGGTAAGATCGCAGGATCGATCACCTTACTGCAAATTGACTTGAAGAAAAAACACAATTTAGTTATTGCGCTTCTTACTTTTTCTGGCAGAATAGAACGTATACCTATTGGTAGAAAATGTTCCATTATAACATGGCAGTCATGCGTCTTTAAACTCTTTAACTTGAGGTCTTTCATAGACACAAGTCTTCTAATATCTGAAGAGTATCCTTCTGGAACTTTAACTTCACTTAGAAACTTACACAATACTTTTTTCTCCTTTCTAGATAGAGTATACGCAGCAGGTGGTAGATATGTTCGTTTTCCTTTCTTCAAGGGTCCTAATTCAGTTCTTATCCCCATATGTACCAAGTCCTTTCTTGCTTTAAGGCCATCCTTAGACTTTCCTGGTATATTGAATAACGTACCAATAACACTGTCAAATACATTTTTTTCAATATGCATAACATCGAGAAAATGTCTTACATACAACGACTTCCAATATGGCAGTTCAAAAAAAAATTGACCTCTTCTTCCACCCACTCTTGACAAGTGTATGTGCAAAAGGCTTTCCAAACTGAGTTGTCACATCTTTCACCTTTTCAAAATTTGATCACCTGTCAATATAGTTGGAGCTCTACCATGTTCTGGCTCTCCATTGAATGTTTTTCTCCACCCACGATAGTGATGATCAGAATTTAAGAATCTACGATGACCGAAAAAGACATTCTTCTGACCAAACTCCAATCGCGTCCAATCTATTTTATCTTCACAAATAGGACACGCACATTGACCTTTTATGTTGTACCCTGATAGATTTCCGTATGCTGGAAAATCATTAATTGTGCTAAACAACATCGCCCTCAAGTTGAAACTTTCTTTCCTATACCCATCATAAACCTCCACACCGTTCTCCCACAAAAGTTTTAAATCTTCGATTAAGGGTGCCAAGTATACGTCTATGTCATTCCCTGGTTATCTAGGCCCAAAAATTAACATAGATAACATCATGTACTTACACTTCATACATAGCCATGGAGGTAGGTTATAAATTATTAGGATCACAGGCCAAGTGCTATGTGAGATACTTTGAATACTGTGTGGGTTCATTCCATCAGTAGATAATGCCAAGCGAAGGTTTCTTGCTTCTTTTCCAAATTCAGGATAATCATCATCAATTTTCATCCACTGTGGTGAATCTTCCGGATGTCGAAACTTTCCATCAATAATTCTTTCATCTGCATGCCAAGTCAAGTGTCTTGAATCGGTCTCACTATGAAACATGCGTCTAAATCTCGGAATTATAGGAAATACCATAAGACTTTTGCTGGAGACAACTTTTTCTTATATCGAGAGACACCACATTTTGGACACTCATTTAACGATGCATACTCATTTCGAAACAATACACAATCGTTTGGACAGGCATGTATCTTATCATAGCTCATGCCAATAGAGCACAACATCTTTTTGGCCTCATATGTTCGATTGGGAAGAGCATTATCCTCTGGAAGCATATCTTTCATAAGGGCCAATAATTCTGTGAAACTTTTATCCGACCATCCATTGCCCGCCTTTAAGTTGTACAACTTTAATACCGTAGACAATCTTGTAAATTTGGTGTAACCATTATATAACGGTTTCTCTGCATCGCTTACCAACCTCTCAAACATTTTGGGACAATCCTTAAGATCTTCTTCAAGTGCTTCTGCAATCTCTTCGACTCGATCAGAATCGTATGTATCTGTGCCATTGTCGTATGAAGCGTAGGTCGTATTATCCCCCGATTCAACATTCCCGTTAATTTTCTCACCATGCAAATTCCAACATGTATAACTTCTATCAATTCCACTCCTCAATAAATGCGATGCCAACTGAACCGCGTCAACCCGACTCCCAAAACAGCAACCCAAGCAAGGACATATCATTCGACTGGGGTCTTTGGCGTGCGCAACAACAAACTTAACGAATTCCGATACCCCATTGTCGTACTCTTTCGACAATCGACTTGAAGACATCCATTTCTTATCCATAGTTATACTAATTAAACTAAACAAAAACAAAAAGGAAAAATGTTATACCTGTAGGGAAACAATCCGACTTTCACACTTTGAACACAAGTAACCCCTATACACGTATCATAAAATGAAATATCATTAATTGACCAATTATGAGTCATAACTTGATAAGTGGCAACTAACTTATAATTTAAAGTATCAAAAAAATTCTAATTAACTTATAAAGTAGACAATTATAATTTAAAGTATCAAAAAAATTCTCTCCTCAATAAGTATAAAGTAGACAATTAACTTATAACAAAAAGTCACAAGTTCTAGAAAATAAAAGAAATGAACTTGGGAAAAAAGGATAAACCAAACACAATCAATTGGAAAAACAGTACAACACAACTAGCGAAATACAATTTCAATCAATACTAGGTTGTTTATACTAATCAACTTTGCCAAATATACAGTAGAAAATATTTAAAAGTAACCTTCCACAAAACTAGGTTGTATCATGAAATATGTTTTCAATAATAGTCATCGTTGTGAAAATACCTTCCACAAAACTAGGTTGTATCATGAATGCATAACACAATGAGTTTATTATAAAAAAAGAGGGACATTTGTAAAAAAAAGGGATTGATACTTTGCCAAATATACATGAAAAATAAAAGCAAAAAATAGGTTCGATTCTGCAATAAAAGAGGGAGCTTTTATCCTCATCGTGAAAACTTTTTCAGCATTAAAATCAAATCAAAAACAAATTTTGAAAACAGAGAAATGAATAATAAAAGAGTAACAACGTACCTTTCATTTTCAGAGGATAAGAGAAAAAGAACAACAACAACAACGTTTTCACGAATGAAATACAACAGTGACGACAACAGTGACGGTAAACGGCAAAGAACGACGGCAATAATGGCATGCAAGAACGACGACAAGGCTTTAGAGAAACGGTCGAGAGAGAAAATGAATAGAAGTGTCTCTGAAAATGTTTAGAATTGTTTTATATTTTAATTAGTACAGGACTTTAGAGGGCGCTTTTCCTTAGAAAGCGCTTTCTAAAGTGAAAATAATTAAAGTCCTATAAGAGCGCTTTCTGAAAGCGCTTTCTAAGGTGGCCTTTAGACAGCGCTTTTTAAAAGCGCTCTCTAAAGTAATACCTATAGCAGCGCTTTTTGGAAAGCGCTTTCTAAGGTGGTCTAAGGTGGCAGTCTTTTACAGCGCTTTTTAAAAGCGCTTTCTAAAGCCTTTCTTTTAAGGCGCTTTTTTTTAGCGAAATTTTTTTATTCTTTTTAGCAGCGCTTTTGTATAAAAGCGCTGTCTTTTAGGTGTCGTCTAAACTTCTTTTTGGCGTAGTGATTTTGTAAAATAGTCGATGCCTACCAAAATGTACCTTTGATTTTTAGATGACGCTGGTTGAATCTCACCAACCAAATCCAAAGCCCAGCCTCTAAAGGGCCATGGTTTGACTATAGAGTGTAGTTCGCTTGCAGGGACATGTTGTACACCTGCATGTACTTGGCACTCTTGGCATCCCTTAGCGAATTCGATGCAATCCTTTAATATAGTAGGCTAGTATATCCCTTGTCGGAATAAAAGTCATTTCATCATGTGGCCTACCTGATGAGTACCTCATGCCCCACTATGAACAAGCGAGAGGGCTATGTGCGCTTCTGACTCACTAAGGCACTTAAGCAAAACTCCCTCAGGAGTCTTTTTAAATAACTCATTACCCAAAAGAACGTAAATTAAAGCTCGATACCTGATTTTTTTACCAGTGGACGCCGTTGGGTTCTGCAGATATTCAACTAGTTTTCTCCAATCTTCGTCCGTCAGGCTATCTACCGCTAAAATTTCGAATTTTTCTTTATCCGTGTATCCAAGCTTTGTCATTTCTAAATCTGATGGGGACAATCTGGCTGATACAACTCTTCCTCTGACTTCGATTGCATCTTCTAATCTTTCCTTCGACACCTCATATCCAGAAGCAATCTGAGCCAGGTCATTTGCCACTTGATTTTCCAACCGAGGTATATGTCGAATATTCACTACTTCGAACTTTTTCAGTAATCGATTGGCTATTACGAAGTACATAATGAGATTCTCTTTAACACATTTGTACTCCCTTGTAATTTGTTTTATGACTAACTCTGAGTCTCCCATTATTTCAACTCGAGTTGCCACCAATTCCAACAATATCTCAAGTCCGGCTATTAAGGCCTCATATTCAGCCTCATTATTCGAACAAATACCTTCAACTTTATACTTGAATTTTGTTGGAATTCTATTAGGAGAAATGATCAGAACTCCTACACCTGTACCATCTTTATGACTAGAACCGTCGAAATACAAATTCCAAGGTTTAAGCTCAAGATAGTTTGACATGTTTACGTTTACAGAGTGGTCGACAATGAAGTCAACTACCACTTGTCCCTTAACAGCCTTTAAAGGCATATACGTTAGGGAATACTCAGTTAAAGCCAAAGCCTATTTACCAATTCGATTATGCAAAATTGGCTTAGACAATATGTGTTTAATGATATCGAAATGAGACGAAACATAAACATTAACTGGTTTTATATAATGCTTTAACTTTGTACAAGAAAAATACAAGCATAAACATAATTTTTCAACTATGCTATACCTAGTTTATGCATTGTTCAAAACCCTACTAAGGTAGTAAATGGCTCTTTCGACGCCATTTTCATCCTCTTGAGCCAACATGCTCCCTAAAGTTTTGTCTGACGCAGATATGTATAGTCTCATGCTCCTATTTCTACAAGGCGGTGCTAGAACTGGAGGATGACTCAAATACTCTTTGATTTTGTCGAAAGCTTCCTGTTGAGCTTGCCCCCATTCGAATCCCTCCTTGTTTAGTCGGATTAGAGGTGAGAAGGCTTGAGTTCTCCCGCTGAGGTTCGAGATATATCTCCTTAAGAAATTGATCTTTCCCAACAGTGACTGCAGTTCCTTCTTTGTTGATGGCGCTTTCGTATCCATAATGGGCTTGGTCGTATTCTGATTTATTTCAATTCCCTTCTTATGGACCACAAAGCCTAAGAAATCTCCCGCCTGCACACAAAAAGCACATTTGAGAGGATTCATTTTAAGACCATGTCTTCGCATTCTTTCGCATGATTTTCGAAGATGGACAATATGATTCTTCCCTGAAACAGACTTTACAACAATATCGTCAATGTAAATTTGCATAAAAGTCTCTATGTAATCATGGAAGATTGTATTCATTGCTCTTTGATATGTTGCCCCAGCATTTTTTAGGCCAAAAGGCATAACTACCCACTCGTAAGTGCCTAAGGCCCCAGGGCATCGAAACCCGTTTTAGGGACATCCTCTTCAGCAATGAATATTTGGTTATACCCAGAATACCCGTCGAGCATGCTAAGGTATTCATGACCAGCGGCAGAGTCGACTAGCATTTCCGCCGCAGGCATTGAGTATTCGTCCTTTGGGGTCGCAGTATTTAGATCTCTAAAGTCTATGCAAACCCTCAAAGTACCATTCTTTTTTATAACAGGCACAATATTTGCCAGCCACTCAACATACCTGGCCGTTCGAATGAATTTGCAACGAAGAAGCCTTTTGACTTCCTCCTTGATCTTTGAGAGAATTGCTGGTGTAAACCGCCTTGGATTTTGCTTGATTGGCTTCTTTCCATATTTAATTGGCAGCTTCAATTCGACCAGCTCTCTGCTCAAGCCAGACATCTCGTCATAATTCCATGCAAAGCAGTCTTTAAACTCCTTTAACAATTGGATCACTTTGACCTTGAGTTGTGGGCCAATATTTGCACTGATATATGTTATCTTTTCATTGCCCCTTCCCCCAAGTCGATTTCTTCCAAAGGATCTTGCGCTAGCATTTTAATGTTGGCTGCCAATGGATCCTTCTCGAAACCCAAAGGCTCGTCATCGTAAATGGCGTCGAGCCTATGGCTTTGGATTTCATCCTGAACCTTATCAAGTGGTTCTGGATTGAAGTCCTTACCAGGACCTTCTTGATTTAATTCTTTGTTGGCTTTAACAGCCATATGTTTAACTTTGGCCTCCAGGGCCGCTTGCAATTTGTATTCGGCTATGTAAGCCGAAATCCTTTCGAGCGCCTCAAACTCAAGCATCGTCGTCGAATTCACTTCCCCACCCTGTGGGGTTAACTCCGGATGTCCCTTCATAAGCAAAGTCATCTTCTCCTACAACTTCCTGATCCCATTGAAACTCATTTGTTGGATGTAGGTACAGTAAACAGTACGCGTTGTCATCTAGAGTGAACGCAATATTGGCTAGGTTACATGGAGTGATGTTAGCCAAATTCCTGTCGAAGTTTCGACTATTGACATGGTTAGTCGAAGCCAAAAAATAGCTTTGGTCGGCTTCAATGTTCTCAACAATACCATCTATTCTCCAAATGGTGATTCTCTAGTGCATCGAAGATGGCACGGTTCCTATTCCGTGGATCCATTCTCATCTCAATAATAGGTTATAGTTGACCTTTGTCTCTACAACCATAAACATGGTTGAAGTTGTGAATGTCCCTACCGTCAGATCAACTTAAATTACCCCCAACGTGTTACCAACCTTCCCTTTGTAATTGGATAACACCATGTTGTTGGGTTTGGTGTCAGTATCGAACTTTCCTATCTTCCTCAACATGAAGTGCGGCATCAAGTTTACGGTAACGCCGCAATCCACCAGAATTTTGTTAACTGGTATGTCTTCAATCTTCCCAGTGATGAAGATAGGCTTCAGAAGGCTTTTCATAGCTTCATTGGGCTATTCGAAGAATGCATTTTGCTCTTCGACACACCCATTATTCATCACATAATAGTAAACTGGCCTATGTGTGGCCTTTTCTATATCAATGTTATCTGTTGTATCTTCGACCTCACATACCTAGTCGAACTCCCTCGGTAGAACAGATACCACCTTGACCAAAATGTCAAGAGACTGCTCTGATCCTGAATCAAAATTATCAGTGAATAATTCATCCTCAACAACCTTTCGATCATGCTCTTCCTTGCCTGCTCTTTCTGGTGTAGTGGGAGGAGCTTTTTCGACAGGCTTTGGCTCTTTCCTGTCGACTGGCACGTTGGTGTTAGATTCTACTTTCGCCTCAGCTTCTCTCTGGGCGTTCCTTCGTCTTTGTTCCCTCCTCCACTGGGACCTAGAAATGGGTTTTTTCCCTTTGTAGTTCTCTGAGATGTAAGTTGGTTTCTTTGAGGCCATCGAAGTGCCTCTTTCTACATCAAAACTCTGTCATTTCTGTTGGCTCTTTTCCTTACTTTCGTTCGGTTTTACCCACTTGCCATTGGAAAGTTCTACAAATGGTTTAAAAGTAGCGAGCCTTACCCTTAGAACTCTAGTCTTCGGCTGTTCTTGCTTTGAAGCAGACTTCCTTGGGTCGAAACCCCACTGGCCATGGAGGCCTTTCTCCTCACGCCTTTGTTTAGCCTTTCGAACTCCTTCAAGATTTTGCGTTGCCTTCTTGTCAAATAAAGCGCTACATCTGGGACACAACATGACTTCTAACCTCTTCTTTTGACACCTGTGTATAAAGTCAATCAGATTTTCCTCCTCTTTTGGGAAGGCCAACTTGTTGTATTCTTCCTGTCGACGTTCAATCGTTCACCATCGACCTCCATGGGTGTCTCTTACAAAATCTCCACCATGTTGATTTCCATCCTTAGTGATATCAAGCTTATGTAATTCCATCTAAAGGCCCTTAGCAGCCTTGTCCATCTGAACGAATCCACCAACGGTTTCTTTGGTTATCATCATCCACTGGGAATCCTCAGTGATTCCTTCATCGGCGTCTTCAATAACCCTTAGGTCGACACCATCAGTAGTGTTATTGGTGAAACTTTTTCCAGCCTCGCTAGCAAAACTCTTTATGAATTCTTGGTCGAGACCTTCAGTGATCCTGACCATGACTGCTCCATTGTTGAAGTCATCATCGACTTTGACCATGTTGATATTGTTGTCGAGACCTCCAGTAACCTCGATCATGTTAACCTCCGTTGGCTCTGCGTAGTGAGCATCAGCCACCGGTAAGGGATTAGCATCAATCTTTATTTGGCCTTTAGATTTCTCACCAAACTTGAGCCTTCCTTCTTGGATAACATTCTGGACAAGATCCCTGAAAAGAAAACATTGAGAAGTCTTATGGCCCAAGAAATTGTGATACTTACAAAAACCTCTTTTTTTACTCTGTTCTAAAGGAGGCATTTTAGCACCAGGAGGCACTATCATTTGACCATCCTTAACTAACAAATCGAAAATTTCGGCACACTTAGTAACGTTGAAAGTGTAAGTTTTCTGAGGAAGTTTATCATTCTTTTCTGGTTCGACAGGATTTTTCCCATTTGAAGGGGCCAACAACTTACAAGAATAAGGTGGGCCTTGTTTCAACTCAGCAAGATCAATCTCGCCTTCGTCGAAACTTACTGGGTCATCATAATATTTTTCGTCTTCGTCGTTGACTTCGACGTAGGCTACCCTTTTATTCTTATTTGCCCTAGCCTTCTCTTCCTTTAGGCGTTCTAGTTGTTGAACTCTATCAGCCAATTGAGCCATATCTCTTAAATATTAAGTATCCAATTTCTTCCTAATGGAATAATCGAGACCTCCAGCGGCCATTTCGACTAACTCATGTTCCGACACTTATGTAAAGCATCTAGCCTTGAGATGTCAGAATCTGTTCAAGTAGTCATCTATTGGCTCAGTAAATTTTTATTTTATACTAGCCAACTCCTTGAGACTGATCTTCGTTTGTCCCATATAGAACTGCTCAAGAAATAGCCATTCCAACTGGGTTCAATTATGGATCGAATTTGGTGGCAAAGTTGTGAACCACGTGAAGGCATTCTTCGTCAGAGAACTTGGGAAGATCAAACTACGTCTAGTATCAATGTAGAACTATTTGGCTGATTAGTTCTTGTCATTTTCCTCGTATATCTTCTCCTTGGTCTATCTTTGTTTGTGGTGGCTACTTTACCACTTATTAATAACATACAATGCAGTTTTCGATAGAGAAGAGATAATCAAAATGCAGAATTTTAAATTTCTTTTAAAAACACAAGAAATTCGTTTAGCACTGCCCCACTGGGCGTGCCAATTTGTTTACTGGGAAAAATAGTAAATAACCTCTGGTCTATCAATTTTATAAAAAAAAAGAGTAACTTGCAGGATCTACCAAACTAGATCCTAGGACATGTTCTAAATGATTTTAAAAGATACGGAAATAATGTTGAACATTTCAACTACGTTCATATTTGGAATCACAGGCATTTCGACAATACTTAAAAGGAAGGTAATACGAGGAAATAATTAAAAATGCATTGGAAAGTAACTTAACAAAATAAAGGAAAGAAGGTAAACTTCTGAGTGAAAATTAATTGGATTGCATTGAATAAGAAAAATGGTGTTACATAACACGTACATTTCTTCAGAAAACTCTTTTCTCGCTACACACGGATACTTTGAGTAATTTTGAGAAATTTGTATAACTTTCACACACCAATTCTAATACTAAGACTCGCTATTTATAATGGTAAAAAATAACTACCCACTAATGGCCTACTAATCAGAGCAAAACACATGGCATTCTGCATGTCTTCATTCTTTAGATGTTCACCACGTGTCTCTTTCTCTCAAATGGATAAGGACAAAGTTCCCTCCATTATTTAAATTTGAATCCTTGAATCGAACGACACCCATCAACCTTCTGTCGAAGAACGTCTCCAAATTGTTAGAAATATTTCTAAGTCCCTAAAATACTTCCCTCTTGCATGAAGACGTCTTCGACTAAATCTTCTAGGAGTACCATTCCCGTCGAAGTCTCCAAAACTTTAGAAATCCTATTTCTTAGAATGAAATTCTTAATCCAATATCAGGTGTCGAAATTAGGAGCTAACACCGCCAAGGTGATTTCGCCTTATACTGAAGGACTTAATCCACTATAACCAAACTGATTACAACTGCACTAGCAACTGCTGGTGACTAACAATCAAAGACTAATCGTCTCTTAAGGATTCTGACCTAACTGGTCCCTTAAGGAATACAAACAACTGTTTGAATAAATTTAATGTTTACAATGAATTGCTTCTACACAAGCTGATTTAAACAATATGAATAGCTCAACTATCTTAAATAAAGTCTATACAGTATGAACAATGTTTTTCTTTGTATTGTGGAGATTTACAGTTCACGCATGTCTCTCTTCTTTTTCTTCAAATGATCAAGTCTTTATATAGCCAGAAAAAGATCTATTGGAGGGCAGATCAAGAATATCATTAAGATTGCTGGCGACTTGAAATAATGTCGTTATGTAGGGATGAAAATCATATAGACAAGTTGTCCTTTGTACCACCAAATCAGAGTAGTGGAATGGTAGTGGAAAAGAACGTGTTTGATATGTAATATGTACTATTTTCCCTCGCAAACGTTTCATCTTCTTCTGTTCACCAGAGGCTTCTAAGTTGAGATGATTGAAGCATGAAAAGAATAGTTGATCACTGGGTCTTCAGAGTCTTGAGTCATCAGAGTCTTTAGAACTTTGTTCAGCAGAACCTTGTCTTCAAAGTCTTTAGCACTCAGTCTTCAGAACCTTTAGTTATCAGAAACTTAAGTCTTCAGAGGCTTTAGAACGTCTTTCAGCAGAACCTTGTCTTCAGAGTCTTCAACACTTAGTCTTCAGAAACTTAAGTCTTCAGAGTCTTCAGAACTTTGTTCAGTAGAACCTTGTCTTCAAAGTCTTCAGCACTTAGTCTTCAGAAGATAATTATCAGAATCATATTCAGAGCCAGAATCCAAGAAAGCATTGCAGCAACAACATTTTCTCTTCTTAGAATCTTTCTGAATTTTAGCAGATCAGAAGCAGACTTGCTTCTTTGGCGCAGAAACGACTTTTGGTCAAATAAAAGTGACGTTGCACATTATCTCTATTAGAGTCAGAGCTTTCTTCATCAGAGTCAGATCTTGTTTGTCAATTCTTTATAATACAAACGTTAGAGTACCAAAATTGTTCTCACACAAATACTACTTTGTTATTATCAAAACTCAGAGATATCTTGCAAAACCAAATCTTGTTATAACAATCTCCCCCTTTTTTATAATGACTAAACAATGTCTTTTGACAAAAAAAATTTGTACGAAGATAATTAATAGGAAATGACAAAGATAGGTTTAGAATTAACTTCCCTTTATCAAGCTCCCCCTAAATCTAAGACTTAAAAAATATTATTAGATTAGGGATACTAGAGCCTGATTACAAGGATCTAATCAGATCCAGAATATCAGAGCTTGATTATAGTGGTAATTGAGTCTGATAACAGAGCCTGATTGGTTATATCAGAGCCTAATTAAATCAGAGTCAGATTGCCAATATAAATATTGTTCCTGAAAAGCATTCTAAGAGAAAAGTTGTGCAGTTAACGTGTTAGAATGTTAGAGCTATAATTCAGAGACAAGATATTTATCAAAATAATTTTCCATTAATATACTCCCCCTTTTTTGTCATAATAAAAAAAGGGTTAACCAGAAAGATAATCCATAGTACAAAATAAGATAAGCAGACAGACAATGAGAAACTAAGGGGTAGCCTAAAAATTTCCTAAGGTTGAGAAGAAGGGGGGAGCCTCTGAAGGATCTGAGCAAGTGCATTCTGAATGTTGGAAGTGACTTCATCCTGCTTGTCCATCCTTGTTCTGAACAACTCTTGCTCCTTCTGAATGTTTGTCATAGTTTTCAACACTGGATCAGAGGAAAAGTTTTCAACAGCTTCTTTCTTAGCTTGATCTTAAGCTTTCTTAGCCAACCTTTCAGCTTCTTTGTCAAGAGCTTCCTTGGGTAACCTCTCAGCTAATTCCCTTTCAGGAACTAGCTTAGCTTCAGCTTCCTTCTTAGCTTTTAATCTCTTTTCAGCTTGCTGGACAAAATAATCTTTTGTCTGAACAGAGAGATTCTGAATCTTCTGAAATTCCTCAGACATCCACTGATTGAATTGATCCCACGAAGCACCCAAGGCAGAAGGGTCTTCACTAGAACTTGATTCATCAAAGAGTGTCTTGAATCTCATAACCATATTGTCCTTAAAAACATAAATAACTTCATATAGGTTAGGAAGGGGAAAGTCAGAGGGTTGATTCTTAGGGAATGATTGGGTTTCTTCAGCAGAATCACCCAGATTGGCAGTATCATTATTTGAAGAGGGTTCAAGATTGTCTGGTATGGGTTCTGGTATTATTTATGGAGCGGTTAATGGTGTGGTTGATGGAGAGTTGGTTGTTTGAAGAAGTTTAGTAGGAAGTTCTTCGAAAATGAATTGAGTGGTGAATGGTAGGGAGATGGTTGGAGATAATTGTTCAGTAATGATGGGGGTTGGTTGTATGGATATGGTGGAAGATGGTTGAGTTAAGGTGATTTGAAGTATTTGTGGTGGAAGTTGTATGGAGGGTGAAGAGGATAGAATTATTTCAGTTGGTGGTTCAGAAATGGGTATGGGAGAGGTGGTGACAATAGTTGAAAATAGTGGTGGTGGAGTAGAGACTACTGGTGTTTGTGTTGAAGGAGGTGGAGATGGCATTGGAAGAGATGAAGATAAATTTTTGTTAGTAATAATAGATATAGTTACAGAAGAAGATTCAGAAGACTTACGCGTCTGCTTTGGATAGGATGCCAGAGAGATGTTCTTTGTGTTGGCTTCACCGAGACTTTTCTTCAGCTTCTTTGCAGTCTTCGTCTGAGAAATTGTGTGGGTGGAGGGTCTCTTCTTCTTCATCATATCAGGAGGATTGTCTATAAGATCTTCAACTCTGAAATCAGACACATCACAGCCTTCTTCTTCTCGAAGTTGTATATATGCCTTTATAACCTCTGGATTGTCAAGCTTGGTGAACAGAGGGAACCTGTCGATAATCAACCTTCTTGCCTTCAGACTCTCCCAATTTGTTGCTATGTTGGGTTCAACTCTGATTTCATCAATAATCTGCATCCTTTTCATATTTTTACTATTCAGAGGAGTTCCAGTTACAATGTCTAATTCATTTGTGACTGGCAACTTTGACAGATGATCAATTATTCCGCTTTCCATCAGAATATCTGAGATTAATCGACCAAGATGAATATAGTTCTTGAATTTGTTTAATTAATTTCTTGTTTCTCTTACAGAGTCTCTGAGATATCTGAAGAGAATTTAGGGAAGGTAGATCTTCTCACCTTTCATCAGATAATATAGCATGAATTTCTTATCAGTATTTAGGAAATCAGAAGAACTTGAGGTCGGTCTATGATAGATGCAACCCAGAATGATTTTGAGCCATACATGAAGCTCCTTTGAAAAATCCTGATTTTTGAAAGGTGGTTTTCCACTAGATGATTGTGTGAAAATTGTTGGGTTAACCACATCAGATAAAAATTTGGATTTAGAGCTCATCTTGTAGATACGCTTTCCTCCAGAATTTTCCATTCCAAGTAAAGTGGCTATGGATTTCTCAGTGATTACGAATTTGTTACCCAAAACGTGTGACACAATGAAGTGTTCATCATCGTCAGCGAATCTCCAAAATTCCTTGATGAGATTGGGAAAAATAGGACCATAGAGACGATCAAAATAGGTTTTCCATCCTTGAGGATTTAGTTCCCTAGACAAGTGAATTCTATTCTCAAGCAAGTTATCAAAGTCTACTAGCCATTCTGATAGAACTTCTAGTTCTGAGAAAGGAGTAGATAGATGAACATGAGTTGGGCGATCCATGATATGTACTTCAGTTGGTTTCTAAAATGTGGATAGTGATTGATGGAGTGAGGTTGATTCCGTTAGAGAGGTTGCTATTGAAACCATTGAGGACGATTCTGCTTGTTGTTGTAGTTGAGAAAATTCGAAAATGCTTTGTTGTTGAGAATTCACTTGAAGAAGATGATGGAGTTTACAGAGCACAAAAGGGTTTTAGATTTTCTAAGAAAAAGTGTGGGAAGTGAATGCAGCGTAGTGTGTGATCGTGAGAGAGTGCGTATTTATAACAAAAAAATGATGATTATGAAAAAGGTGGGAGTAATAGGAAATAATTACTTGAAACCTAGTCTCACGAAATCACAACGCTCGAGGTGTCTCTTTAACAGAAAGGTATGATTTGATTTTAGACAGGTGTCACAAATAATCATAGTCGTTTGTTTTCAAGAGAGCACGTTTGATATTCCCAAAGTCAAAAATACCAAAAGGTATCTGACTGGACGAGTTTCTGATCAGAACATCTTCTAACATGTAGAAGTATCATTAATCAGAAAGACATAAAATAATGAAACAATCTGCTTAACATTAGAATCTTATCTCAAAAGTTCTGGTGACTTGACACGTCAAAATATCATCTACTTATTCTGGACATGGTTTTATAAATAGATTTTCCAGAATGAATACGAATCTATCCTCAGCAAGGGGTTTTGTGAAAATATCAGCCCACAAGTGATCTGTATCCACAAATTTTAACTGAACAGTACCCTTCTGAACATAGTCACGTAAAAAGTGATGTTTTATTTCAATATGTTTTTCCCTAGAATATAAAATAGGACTCTTAGATAAACAAATATTAGAAGTATTATCACAGAAGATAGGAATGTTACTCTCGTGTATCTAATAATCTTCTAGTTGATTCTTCATCCAGAGTATCTGAGTACTGCACAGTGATGCTGAGATATATTCTATTTCTACAGTTGAGAGTACAATTGTTGATTGTCTTTTGCATGCCTAAGAGACGAGGTTGTTCCCCCAGAAACTGACAGTTTCCAGAAGTACTTTTCCTTTCCAATCTGTCTCCAACATAATCTACATCACAATAACCAGAAAGCTTGTACTATGATGTTTTCTTATACATCAAGTCAAGGTTAGTTGTTCATTTTAGATACCTTAGGATTCTCTTAATAAATGTTAAGTGAGTTTCCCTTGGATCTGATTGGAAAGGAGCACAGAGACATACACTGAACAGAATATCTGGACGAGAATCAGTCAAATACAGAAAAGAGCCTATCATACCACGATAAAGCTTCTGACAAACCTTTTTACTTACTTCTTCTTTCTCCAGAATGCATGTCGGATGCATAGGAGTCTTAGCAGGTTTACTTTCTGACATATTGAACTTTTTCAGAAGTTCTCTTGCATACTTGCTCTGATGAATGTACGTTCCTTCTGGACGTTGATCAATTTGAATTCCTAGAAAGAATCTGAGTTCTCCCATCAGACTCATTTCAAATTCAGCCTGCATTAACTTAGAAAATTCCTTGCACAAGGAAGTATTCGTATAACCAAATATAACATCATCAACGTAGATTTGAACAACCAAAATGTCCTTTTTAAAGGTTTTGCAAAAGAGTGTTGTATCCACTTTTCCTCTGGTAAAGTCATTTTCCAAAAGAAAGTTACTCAGCCTTTTATACCAAGCTTTGAGAGCCTGTTTCAGACCATATAACGATTTTTTAAGTTTGAAAACAAAATCTGGGTTTTCAGAACTTTCAAAACCAGGAGGTTGGTGTACATACACTTCTTCATAAATATACCTGTTTAAAAATGCACTCTTTACATCCATATGATATAAAGTAATGTCATGATTTACAGCAAAGGAAATTAAAAGACAAATAGATTCTAACCTGGCAACTGGTGTAAAGGTTTCTGTATAGTTTATCCCTTCTTGATGACTATAACCTTGTGCTACCAGTCGTGCTTTGTTTCTTACGACCTCACCTTTCTCATCTAACTTGTTTCTGAATACCCACTTTGTTCCAATGACATGGACACCTTTTGGTTTCTGAAAAAGATCCCAAACATCATTTCTGGTGAATTAATTCAGCTTTCCTTGTATGGCCAGAATCCATTCATTCTTCCTAAGAGCTTCATCAACTGATGTTGGCTCTATCAGAGACACCAAACCCAGAAGAGTTTCTTCTGAAGGCTTGAATGATGAACGAGTTCTGACTGGATCAACTTTGTCTCCCATAATCAATTCTTCAAAATGAGAAGTCTTTAGTCTATTCTTCTTCTGATGAGATGGACTATTAGCTGCTTCTGGTAAGGTTGTATTTGATTCTGTAGAATATGCATCTTTGTCTCCTTCCTTAGAATCTTCCTCCTTGGATTCTGATAAAGTAATCTTCAAATCTGCAATCTTTTCAACTAGCTTTGACTTTTTAGGGTCAAGCTTATCATCGAATCTGACATGAATTGATTCCTCAATAATATGTTTTTCTGTGTTATAGATTTTGTAGCCTTTAGAGCGTTCAGAGTATCCTAACACTAAACACTTTTGAGCTTTGGAGTCAAACTTGCCAAGATTCTCTTTAGTGTTCAACATAAAACAAATACAGCTAAAAGGATGAAAATACGAGATGTTGGGTTTTCTATTCTTCCACAATTCATAAGGAGTCTTACCCACAATAGGTCTGATAGAAATCCTATTATGAATATGACATTCTGTATTTACTGCCTCTGCCCAGAAGTGCTTAGCCATGTCAGTTTCTTTTATCATGGTTCGAGCCATTTCTTGCAAAGTCCTATTCTTCCTTTCCACTACTCCATTCTATTGTGGAGTTCTGGGATAAAAGAAATCATGGGAAATGCCATGGGAATCAAAAAGATTCTCAAAGTATTTGTTCTCAAATTCTCCGCCATGATCACTTCTGACTCTGACTATTTTGCAATCCTTCTTTATTTTCACTTGTGAGCAAAAGGTAGAGAACACAGAATGTGACTCATCCTTGTGTTTTAAGAATTTTACCCATGTCCAACGACTATAGTCATCAACAATAACTAATCCTTACTTCTTTCCACTTATTGACGCAGTTTTCACTGGTCCAAACAAATCAATGTGTAGAAGTTTTAACGGTCTAGAGGTGGACACAACATTTTTTGCTTTGAAGGAAGTTTTAGAAAACTTTCCTTTCTGACATACTTCACAAAGAGCATCTGAAGAATACTTCAGATTAGGTAAGCCTCTGACAAGTTCAAGTTTATTTAGCTGAGAAATCCTCCTCATGCTAATATGGCCTAAACGTCTATGCCTTACCCATTGCTCCTCATTAACAGACATTAAGCATTTGACATTCTGTTCACAGAGATCAGAAAGTCTAATCTTGTAAATGTCATTTTTCTTCTTACTGATAAAAAGGATTGAGCCATCTTTCTGACTGACAGCCTTACAGAACTTTTGATTAAAGATGATATCATAACCATTGTCACTAAGTTGAGTAATTAAAAATAAGTTATGCATCAAACCATCGACCAGAAGAACATCAATAATAGAAGGAAGGTTACCATTACCAACATAGCCAATGATTTTCCCTTTCTGGTTTCCTCTAAAACCAACGAAGCCTCCAGGCTTAAGTTCCAGACTTTGGAACATATGCCTTCTTCCCATCATGTGTCGCGAGCAACCAATGTCTAGGTACCATGATTGGTGTTTCAACTGAGCTGCTAAGGATATCTGCAACATAGATTATCTTGTCCTTAGGTACCCACTTTCTGGGTCCTTTTTTGTTAGTTTTCCCAGAGTGTTTGACAACTTTGGGCTTATGTGCAACAGGATAATCAAGTGGAATTTGTGCATGATATTTAGCTTTAGAAATAGATTTCCGTGTCGGTGGGGGTTTCTGTGCAAGCTCAGAACTGTTAGAACAAGATTTGGTTCTGCAAGATATCTCTTTGTTTTGATAATAACAAAGTTGTATTTGTGTGAGAACAATTTTGGTACTCTAACGTTTGTTTTCTTAAGTATTGACAAACAGGTGCTGACGCTGATAAAGATAATTCTGACTTTGATAAATATAATACTAACGCTGATAAAGATAATTCTGACTCTGATAAATATAATTCTGACTCTGATAAAGATTGCTCTGACTCTGATAGAGATCATGTGAAACGTCACTCTAAAATTCTCAATGGTCGCTTCTGCTTCAAAGAAGAAGGATTGCTTCTGATTTACTCTGCTTTAGAAAGACTCTAAGAAGACAATATGTTGTTGCTGCAATGAAGACTCAAGTTTCTGAAGACCAAGTTTTGAAGACTCTGAAGACAAGGTTCTGCTGAACAAGTTGTGAAGACTCTGAAGACTTATGTTTCTGATAACTAAGGGTTCTGAAGAAGGAGTGCTGAAGACTCTGAAGACAAGGTTCTGTTGAACAAGTTCTGAAGACTCTGAAGACTCAAGACTTTGAAGACCCAATGGTTCATTCTTCTGATCATGCTTCAATCATATCAACTCAGAAGCCTCTGATGGATAGAAGAAGATGAAATGTTTGCGAGGGAAAATAGTACATAGTACAGATCAAACACGTTCTTTTCCACTACCATTCCACTACCCTGATTTGGTGGTACAAAGGACAATTTAAGTGTACGATTTTCATCCCAACATAATGACATTATTTCAAGTCACCAGTATTTTACTGATATTCCTGATCTGACCTTCAACGGATCTATTTCTGGCTATATAAAGACTTGATCATTCAACGAATCAAGTGTCACACTAAGTGTGAAAAAGAGAAATATTCAAAATACTGATTCATACGAGAAAGAACTCAAGAAATAGAGAAATTCATGAGTGAACAGTAAAGCACCACAATACAAAGAATAAGATTGTTCTTACTGTATATATTCGCTTTAAGTTAGATTGAGCTAGTAATTGTGTTTATATCAGCTTATGTAAGAAGCATTTCATTGTAAACATTTTATTTGATCAAACAATTGTTTGAATTCCTTAAGGGACCAGTTGGGTCAGAATCCTTATGAAAAGACGGTTAATCTGTGTATTGTTAGTCACTAGCAGTTGCTAGTGCAGTTGTAATCAGTTTGGTTATAGTGGATTAAGTCCTTGTGTATAAGGCGAAATCACCTTGGCGGGTGGACTGGATTAACTTGATAGTTTTCAAGTGAACCAGGATATATAGTGTGTCTTTCTCATGTTAAAAATATCATCAGAAGTCTTCCCAAACATGGAGACCTATGGTAACAGCTTTAAAGCTATCCAAGGATCTTAACAGCGTAAGTTTTGAAGAGCTTGTTAGTTCTTTAAGAAGTCATGAGATAAAGCTCGAAGAAGATGAACCTCAGAAGAAAAGCAAATATATTGCTCTTAAGTCTAAACCTGAAAAGGCAAAGGCTTATCAAGCTGAGGAAAGAATCAGAAGATTCTGGTGAAGAATCAGAAGATGAGTTGTCGTTAATCTCCAGAAGGATCAATAAACTCTGGAAGCATAGGCAAGGAAACTTCAGAGGATCTAGAAGAAACAAAGGCCGCTCTGAGTCGTCATCGGGACAGAAGAAGCAGAACTCTGGAAAAGAAGTTATCTGCTATGAGTGTAATGAGCCAGGTCATTACAAGAACGAGTGTTCAAAGATCAAGAAAAACAAGAAGCCTAAGAAGAAATTCTCCAAAGCGAAGAAAGGACTAATGGCAACTTGGGATTACTCTGATTCTGAAGAAGAAGAATCTGATGAAGAACAAGCAAATGTTGCGCTAGTAGCAACAATTGACGATGAATTTTCTGGAGAACCAGAAGATAGAATATCATCAGAACCAGAATCAGACTCAGACTCAGACTCAGAGGTATTATCTAAACTCTCTCGTTGTGAATTAGAGTCATGTCTGCCAGAAATGCTGGAAAAGTATCAAACTCTTCAGAGTAAATACAAAGATCTTAAAAGATCACATGTAATTGCTTCTGAGGAAAAAGATAAGCTTGAGCAGAATAATTCTTCTCTAAATGAAAACATTTTTTGCTTAAAAAATAGTAATTATGGCTTGAAAAGCAAAGTTGCTAAATTAAAGAAGAATTAATCTCCAATATCTCTGACACAAGCTGTATCAACAAATATGATAGAGCATTCTAGTATTTTCTTGCTAAAAGCATAGATATAAGCAGAATAGCTTCCATGATCTATGGAGTAAGCAGAAATGGTAAGAAAGGTTTGGGATGTACAGAATCATCTGATATTGATGAAAGTCAAATTGTTAAACCAAAAGCTCTCTATGACCATATTGTGCCTTCTGGCACTGAGATTGTTTGCTATGAGCTTGCACAAGAACCCCCACCGACACAGAAATCTGTTTCTAAAGTTAAATATCATGCACAAATTCCACTTGATCATCCTTTTGCACAAAAGCCCAAAGTTGTGAAACACTCTGGGAAAGCTAACAAGAAAGAACCCAAAAAATGGGTACCTAAAGACAAGATAATCTATGTTGCAGATATCCTTAGCAGCTCAGTTGAAACACCAGTCATGGTACATGGACACTGGCTGCTCGCGACACATGACAGGAAGAAGGCATATGTTCCAAAGTTTGGAATTTAAGCCTGGTGGCTTCGTCGGTTTCGAAGGAAACCAGAAAGGAAAAATCATTGGCTCTGGAACCGTTGGTAATGGTAACATTCCTTCTATTACTGATGTTCTTTTAGTTGATGGTTTGATGCATAACTGGTTGTCAATTAGTCAACTTAGTGACAATGGTTATGATATCATCTTTAATCAAAAGTCCTGTAAGGTTGTAAGTCAGAAAGATGGTTCAATCCAATTTGTCGGAAAGAGGAAAAACAACATTTATAAAATTAGACTTTTTGATCTTCGTGAACGGAATGTCAAATGCTTAATGTCTGTTAATGAAGAGCAATGGGTATGGCATAGACGTTTAGGCCATATTAGCATGAGGAGGATTTCTCAGCTAAATAAGCTTGAACTTGTCAGAGGCTTGCCAAATCTAAAGTATTCTTCAGATGCTCTTTGTGAAGCATGTCAGAAAGGAAAGTTTTATAAAACTTCCTTTAAAGAAAAGAATGTTGTGTCCACTTTTAGACCTTTAGAACTTCTACACATTGACTTGTTTGGACTAGTGAAAACTGCTTCAATCAGTGGAAAGAAGTATGGATTAGTAATTGTTTATGATTATAGTCGTTGGACATGGGTAAAATTCTTGAAACACAAGGATGAGTCTCATTCTGTGTTCTCTACCTTTTGCTCTCAAGTGCAAACAGAGATGGATTGTAAAATAGTCAAAGTCAGAAGTGATTATGGCAGAGAATTTGAGAACAGATACTTTGAGAATCTTTTTGATTCTCATGGCATTTCCCATGATTTCTCCTGTCCCAGAACTCCACAACAAAATGGAGTAATGGAAAGGAAGAATAAGACTTTGCAAGAAATGGCTCGAACCATGATCCAAGAAACTGACATGGCTAAGCACTTTTGGGCAGAGGCAGTAAATACAACATGTTACATTCAGAACATGATTTCAATAAGACTTATTTTGGGTAAGACTCCTTATGAATTGTGGAAGAATAGAAAACCCAACATTTCATATTTTCATCCTTTTGGTTGTACTTGTTTTGTGTTGAACACTAAAGAGAATCTTGGCAAGTTTGACTCCAAAGCTCAAAAGTGTTTACTGTTAGGATACTCTGAACGCTCTAAAGGCTATAGAATCTATAACATAGAAACACGAATTGTTGAGGAATCAATTCATGTCAAATTCAATGATAAGCTTGACCCTGAAAAGTCAAAGCTAGTTGAAAAGTTTGTAGATCTGAAGATCACCTTATCAGAATCTAAAGAAGAAGAAGATTCAAGAGAAGCAGACAAAGATGCAGGTTCTCCAGAGTTAGATACAACCTTACCAGAAACTGAAAATAACCTATCTCATCCGAAGAAGAATAGATTAAAGACTTATCATTCTAAAGAATTGATTCTGGGAGATAAAGCTGATCCGGTCTGAACTTGTTCATCATTCAAACATTCTGAAGAAAGCCTTCTGGGTTTGGTTTCTCTGATAGAACCAACAACACTTGATGAAGCCCTTAAGGAAAATGAGTGGATTCTGGCCATGCAAGAAGAACTGAATCAATTAATGAGAAATGACGTATGGAACCTTGTTCAGAAACCCAAAGGTGTCCACGTCATTGGAACTAAACGGGTGTTTAGAAAGAAGTTAGATGAGAAAGGTGAGGTCGTAAGAAACAAAGCACGGCTGGTCGCACAACATTATAGTAAACAAGAATGGATATACTATACAGAAACCTTTGCACTAGTTGCTAGGTTAGAATCGATTCGCATTTTAATCTCATTTGCTGTGAATCATGACATTACTTTATATCAGATGGATGTAAATAGTGCATTTTTAAATGGATATATTTTTGAAGAAGTGTATGTGCACCAATCACCTGGTTTTGAGAGTTCTGAAAACCCAAGTTTTGTTTTCAAACTTAAAAATTTGTTATATGGTCTGAAACAAGCTCCCAGAGCTTGGTATGAAAGGCTAAGTAACTTTCTTTTGGAAAATGACTTTACCAGAGGAAAATTGGATACAACACTCTTTTGTAAAACCTTTAAAAATGACATTCTGATTGTTCAAATCTACGTTGATGATATTATATTTGGTTCTGCTAATATGTCCTTGTGCAAGGAATTTTCCAAGTTAATGCAGGCTGAATTTGAAATGAGTATGATGGGAGAACTCAGATTCTTTCTAGGAATTCAAATTGATCAAAGATCAGAAGGAACGTACATTCATCAGAGTAAGTAAGCAAAAGAACTTCTGAATAAATTCAACATGTCAGAAAGTAAACCTGCCATGACTCATATGCATCTGACATGCCTTCTAGAGAAAGAAGAAGTAAGTAAAAAGGTTTGTCAAAAGCTCTATCGTGGTATGATAGGATCTATTCCGTATTTGACAGATTCTCGTCCAGATATTTTGTTCAGCGTATGTCTTTGTGCTCATTTCTAATCAGATCCAAGGTAAACTCATTTAACTACTGTTAAGAGAATCCTAAGGTATCTAAAAGGAACAACTAACCATGGCTTGATCTATAAGAAAACATCAGAGTACAAGCTTTTTGGTTTCTGTGATATAGATTATGCTGGAGACAGATTGGAAAGAAAAAGTACTTCTGGAAACTGTCAGTTTCTGGGAAGTAACCTCATCTCCTGGGCAAGCAAGAGACAATCAAAAATTGCTCTCTCTACTGCAGAAGCAAAATACATATCAGCATCTTTGTGCAGTACTTAGATACTATGGATGAAGAATCAACTTGAAGATTATCAGATACACGAGTGTAACATTCCTATCTTCTGTGATAATACTTCTGCCATTTGTTTATTTAAGAATCCTATTCTACATTCTAAGCCAAAACATATTGAAATAAAACATCACTTTTTATGTGACTATGTTCAGAAGGGTACTTTTCAGTTAAAATTTGTGGATACAGATCACCAGTGGGCTGATATTTTCACAAAACCCCTTACTGAAGATAGATTCGTATTCATTCTGGAAAACTTATTTATCAAACCGTGTCCAGAATGAGATGATAATATTATAATGTGCCAGGTTACCAGAACATCTGATATAAGATTCTGATGTTAGGCAAAGTGTGTTAATTATTCATTTACTGACTTTCTGATTCATGATATCTCTACAAGTTAGAAAATGTTCTGATCATAAATTAGTCCAGTCAGATACCTCTTGGTATTCTAGACGTTGGAAACATCAAAACGTGCTCTCTGGCTATGATTATTCGGGACACATGTCCAAAATCAAATCATATCTGCTGTTGAAGAGACACCTCGAGCGTTGTGATTTCATGAGACTAGGTTTCAAGTAATTGTTTCCTATTAATCCTTAATATATCTATAATCATTGTTAACACATTGGATTTGAAAATTTACTTGATAACTATTTAAATCTTTATATCTTCCTCCCATATTATGCATTCATAAAGATGTGTGTAAGACAAATATTTCTTGGAACTAAACACTTATCTAACTTCCTTTATTCTTTGTCAGTTTCTGCTCTCTCCCTCTTTCGAGTATACATTTATTTGTATTTATTGACTGATGTCATAATATGAATAACGTATATTGATCTGTGATCTTTTGGAGACTGATACACTCCTTTATCATTCTTTGTTCTTGTTTGTATCCCTTGTATTGGAAATGATGAATTACTCTTCTCAATTCATCTAGCCTTTATTACTATTTATTGCTATCACTCTTTGTTCTCTTTATTTACCACACTTCTCCTCATAACTATTCATCCTTTTCTAAACTTGCTTTTCACTCTTATCTCTCTTGCTTTCACCATGTCTATCAAAACCTTTGCTGGTAATGAAGAAGTTATGGAGGTCATTAATGAGAAAAGGTCATGTCTCCCAAGACTAAGAGACTCAGGTGTTTTCATTTCCACCAGCATGCAAATCCAAGGATGGTCAGGATACTATGCAATTCTGCATGGACCCATTTATCCTGTCATGGTAAAATAATTTTGGAAATACACACGGATTGGAGAAGGCAACAATTCTGTCTGGTCTTCTTTTTTCGGTGTTCTAGTCATCATAACACCTACCTCCATCGCCCAAGCCATCAATTGTGTTCAATCCAGAGTGATTGTTGAAGACTTTCATCTGAACTATTCCTTTGTTGAGGATCTCATTGGAATTCATGATGTGTCTCGAGACAAGTATGAACCCTATAATCCTGAAGGACTTCTCCCTGATGGAAAGTTGTGGTTTTAACTACTGCTCACCAACTTTTTCCCGAGAGGATTGGCCAAAAGCATCTTGACTCATGATGATAAACTGTTTATCTATTTCTGATGTACAACGTCCGGGTGAATCTTCCACAAACCATCTTCAATCATCTGAAGAACTGTGTTGAAATCTCCAAAAATTAATACAAATCCTTCATACCTTATGGAAGAATTATGTCTGAGTTATTCTACAAGGCTGAAAGCACCACTTTAGCCAAAATACTTGGACCAGAGGATGCTACAGCTGAAAAAAGGTGTGAAAGGGTTGATGAGGTAGAGGATTTTTTATAGCTGGTTGGCAGGTGTTTCTCTTGGTCTCTTGGTTGCTTGTTGCTTGATCTCTCCTTCTTTTATCATTGTTGTTTTTGTCTGTTGTCCTTGTTGTTTGTTTGTTTTCCTGTTTTGTGATTCTGTTCCTGTACTGCGCCCCTGGCGTTTTGTTTTTATCAATGAAGAATTTTCCTTACTTGCATTTATCTTATCTTACTACATTTCAATATTGATTGCCATAAAAGGAGGAAAAGTATTGAAGTTAACTTATCTAAATTCTCTCAAATCAAAATGCTTAAGTTAATCATTTTGATTACCCTTTTTTATTATGACAAAAAGGGGGAGTATTAATATGGAAAAGTTATTTTGATAAATATCTTGTCTCTAATCATAGCTCTAACATTCTAACACTTTAAATAGCATATCTTTTTAGAATGTTTTTCAGGAAAAATAATTATATTGGCAAAATGACTATGATATCAACCAGGCTCTGATTTACTTAATATGCATCACCACTATAATCAAGCTCTGATATTTTGGATCTGTCTAGATCTCTGCAATCAGGCTCTATATCCCAAATCTTATAAGATTTTGTTAAGTCTTAGATTCAGGGGGCGCTTGATAAAGGGAAGTTTACTTTGAACCTATCTGAGTCAATTCTTATTATCTTTGTACAAAATTATGTTATCAAAATACATTGTTTTGTCATTATCAAAAAGGGGGAGATTGTAAGAACAAGATTTGGTTCTGCAAGATATCTCTTTGTTTTGATAATAAAAAAGTTGTATTTGTGTGAGGACAATTTTGGTACTCTAACGTTTGTTTTCTTAAGTATTGACAAACAGGTGTTGACGCTGATAAAGATAATTATGACTCTAATAAAGAAAATGCTGACGCTGATAAAGATAATTCTGACTCTAATAAAGATAATTCTGACTCTGATAAATGTTGCTTTGACTCTGATAGAGATCATGTGAAACGTCACTCTAAAATTCTAAATGGTCGCTTTTGCGTCAAAGAAGCAAGATTGTTTCTAATCTATTGTGCTTCAGAAAGACTCTAAGAAGACAATATGTTGCTGCTGCAATGCTCTCTTGGATTCTAGCTCTAAATTTAACTCTGATACTTATCTTTTGAAGACTAAGTGCTAACGACTCTGAAGTCAATGTTCTGATGAACAACGTTCTGAAGACTCTGAAGACTCAAGTTTCTGAAGACCAAGTTCTGAAGACTCTAAAGACAAGGTTCTGCTGAACAAGTTCTGAAAACTATGAAGACTTATGTTTATGATAACCAAGGGTCCTGAAGAAGGAGTGCTGAAGACTCTGAAGACAAGGTTCTGTTGAACAAATTATGAAGACTCTGAAGACCCAATGATTCATTCTTCTGATCATGCTTCAATCATATCAACTCAGAAGCCTCTGATGGATAGAAGAAAATGAAACATTTGCAAGGGAAAATAGTACATAGTACAGATCAAACACGTTCTTTTCCACTACCATTCCACTACCCTGATTTGGTGGTATAAAGGACAATTTTAGTGTACGATTTTCATCCCGGCATAACGACATTATTTCAAGTTACCAGTATTTTACTGATATTCCTGATCTTCCCTTCAACGGGTCTTTTTCTGGCTATATAAAGGCTTGATCATTCAACGAATCAAGTGTGACACCAAGTGTGAAAAAGAGAAATATTCAAAACACTGATTCATACGAGAAAGAACTCAAGAAATAGAGAAATTCATGAGTGAATAGTAAAGCACCACAATACAAAGAAGAAGATTGTTCTTACTGTATAGATTCTCTCTAAGTTAGATTGAGCTAGAAATTGTGTTTATATCAGCTTATGTAAGAAGCATTTCATTGTAAACATTTTATTTGATCAAACAGTTGTGTGAATTCCTTAACGGACCAGTTGGATCAGAATCCTTAAGAAGAGACGGTTAGTCTGTGTATTATTAGTCACCAGCAGTTGCTAGTGCAGTTGTAATCATTTTGGTTATAGTGGATTAAGTCATTGTGTATAAGGCGAAATCACCTTGGCGGGTGAACTGGATTAACTTGATAGTTTTTAAGTGAACCTGGATATATCGTGTGTCTTTCTCTATTGTTAGTCTATTTGTGATCTTTGTTTGAGTTTCACAAAAAGCTTTCATTTTGAAAACCCAATTCAAACCCCCATTTTTTTGTGTTTTTCTCACACCTTCAAGAACAAACAAGCTCAGTGCTAGAAGGCACAAAATGTTCATAGGGAGGTTTTAGTTTTACAATCTGACTTTCATCAATTTCAAATGTTTATGAACAACCCAAACCTTTCTTGCCATTTCTGCTAACTCCATAGATCATGGAAGTTATTCTACTTCTATCTGTGCTTTTAGCCAGAAAGTGCTGGAATGCTCTATCATACTTGTTGACACAGCTAGTGTCAGAGACATTGGAGATTAATTCTTCTTCTTATTTAGAAATTTTTCTTTTCAAAGTAAAATTACTATTTTTTAAAGAAAAAATATTTTCATTTAGAGAAGAATTATTTTGTTCAAGCTTATCTCTTGCTTCAGAAGCAACTAAATGGAATTTTTTAAGATCCTTGTATTTACTTTGAAGAGTTTGATATTTTTCCAGCATTTCTAAAAAATACGATTCTATTTCACAATGAGAGAGTTTAGATAATACCTTTGAGTCAAAGTCTGAGTCTGATTCTGGTTCTGATGGCATTTTGTCTTCTGGTCCTCTAGAGACTTCAGCGTCAATTGTTGTTGCCACTAACACAATGTTTGCTTGTTCTTCATCAGAGTCTTCTTCTTTAGAATCAGAGTCATTCCAAGTTGCCATGAGTCCCTTCTTTTCTTTAGAGAAGTTGTTATTATGTTTCTTGTCTTTCTTAAGCTTTGGACACTCATTCTTGTAATGACCTAGCTCATTACACTCATAGCAGATGACTTCTTTTCCAGAACTCTGCTTCTTTTGTCCAGATGATAAGTCAGTACGACCTTTGTTTCTTCTTGATCCTCTGAAGTTTCCTTGTCTATGTTTCCAGAGTTTGTTGATCCTTCTTGAGATAAGTGACAGCTCATCTTCTGATTCTTCATAAGAATCTTCTGATTCTTCCTCATCTTGATAATCCTTTACCTTTTCAGGTTTAGACTTAAGAGCAATAAATTTACTCTTCTTCTGAGGTTCATCTTCTTCCAGCTCTATCTCATGACTTCTTAAAGAACTAACAAGTTCTTCAAGACTTATACTGTTCAGATCCTTGGATAGCTTTAGAGTTGTTACCATAGGTCTCCATTTCTTGGGAAGGCTTCTAATGATCTTTTTAACATGATCAGCAGTAGAGTATCCTTTGTCCAGAACTTTAAGTCCCGCGACTAGCATTTGAAACCTTTAAAATATAGTCTCAACTATTTCATCGTCCTCCATTATGAATGCCTCGTATTTTTGGATTAGGGCAAGCGCCTTTGTCTCCTTAACTTGAGCATTTCCTTCATGAGTCAGTCTTAGAGAATCAAAAATGAATTTGGCAGTATCTCTATTTGTTATCTTCTCATACTTAGTATAAGAGATAGCATTTAGCAATATAGTTCTTGCCTTGTGATGATTCTTGTAATCTTTCTTTTGTTGGTTGGTCATAGCACTTCTAAACACTTTTACTCTTGTAGCATCAACTAGGCGAGTGTAGCCATCGACTACAAGATCCCAAAGATCTACATCATAACTAAGAAAGAAACTGTCAATTCTATCTTTCCAGTAGTCAAACTTTTCACCATCAGAGACTGGTGGTTTAGCACTGTAATGATATTTCTCTTCTTGAATAGGATTAGCATTAGGTGTAGCCATGATATCTCACACAAATACTGGATTGGTATTGTAAGTTCCTGGATTGGCTGGAATTTTGGTAAAACAACAAGGTGTTCAATGCTGATGTCATGGTGTTGATGTTGCAGCATTGAGTCTTAGTTGTGAAGGTTAACTATGTTTGATGTCATGGGCTTGATGTCATAACATTGCACTTAACACTGGGATGTGTTAAGGTTGCTAGTTGCTGAAGTGGATGTCTGATGTCACATAGGTGATGTTGTAACATCAGACCTGCAGAACTGAAGCTAATGACAGCATGGGCTTGTTGTTATTAGGGTCGCGTATTAGCTGGAATTGTGGAGTGTTGACTCGTTGGATGACAATATCTTGGGCTAGATATTTTCTGTTACATGGGAGATTTGATTGCAGGTTTGTTGGAGAATTAAAAGGTGGAAGATTTAAAAAGATTTTGGGGATAAAATCTATTTTAAAAGATTCAGTTTTTAATTAACAAATCTGATCAAATATTGTGACAAATCCAATCCAAATTCAAGGAGCTATATAAAGCGCACAAGACCAAGGAAGAAGGTACAGAAAACAGATTGAAGATCAAGAGCTGGAGGCTTACAGTCTAGGGTTTGTTTAGAGTACTTGTAATCACACTATTCTAGGTTTGAATAGGTGTTGAATTTTCTGTCCTCTCTAGAAGCCGTGAAGCAATAGAGAGTTGTTGATTGATCGAAGCTAGGAAGCAAGATCAAGGGATCTCAAAGAGGTTGTTCTTTGAGTGTTTTAGGGGATTGAGTAGTGTTCTCATATCTAAGTGGTTTCTTAGGTAGAAAGTCACTAGTAGAGTATACGTTTAGGAGATTGTCAACTGGTGTGTTGAGTCTGTAAATTATATCTACAAGTAGTGAATTTCATCCCTGGCTTGGTAGCCCCCAGACGTAGGTAGTTAGACCGAACTGGGTGAACAATTCCTTGTGTTTTTCCTGTTGCTTATTCTGTCCATTATTGCAGAGTGTGTTGTTGTGACATCGCACCTTAACATCACACGTCTGGTACCAGAATTTCAATTGGTATCAGAGCAGGCATCCTGTCTGTCTCTGGGTGAGATCTAGGGAAGTTACTTTCTGGTGAAAGATGGACAAAGAGGTTGGAGGATTCGTCAACAGACCACCTATCTTGGATGGCTCAAACTATGAGTATTGGAAGCCTAGAATGACTACTTTTTTAAAGTCATTAGACAGCAGAGCTTGGAAGGCTGTCATTAAAGAGTGGAAAGCTCCAGAGGTATGTGAGAAAGATAAGGCTGGCAAGGATAGAGAAGGCACCTCAAGGCCTAAGCCTGAAGAAGAATGGACCAAGGAAGAAGATGAGCTTGCCCTAGGGAATTCAAAAGCCCTAAATGCTATCTTCAATGGGGTTGACAAGAACATATTCAGGCTGATCAACTCATGTGAAACTGCTAAGGCTGCTTGGGATATTTTGAAGGCTACTCATGAAGGCACATCTAGAGTTAAGATGTCTAGACTTCAGCTTCTAACATCTAAGTTTGAAAGCTTGAAGATGAAGGAAGATGAGACTATTCATGACTTCCACATGAGTGTTCTTGAGCTGTCAAATGCATCCAGTGCTCTTGGTGAGAAGATGACAGAAGAGAAGCTGGTGAGAAAGATTCTTAGGTCCCTCCCTAAGAAGTATAAGATGAAGGTAACAGCCATTGAAGAATCTCAAGACATCAGCAAGATGAGAGTTGATGAGCTTATTGGATCTCTTCAAACATTTGAACTTGGGCTGAATGAGGAAGAACTAGAAAAGAAGCCTAAGAGTATAGCTTTAGTCTCCACTCCTGCAGCAGCTAAAGATGATGAGTCCCAGGAGGATCTTCCTCAGGCTATAGTTATGTTGGGAAGGCAATTCAACAAAGTGTTCAAGAAGATGAACTATAACTACAGGCCTAATGTCAAGAACATCTCCTCTGACATCAGTAAGTCAAAAGAGAAAGGTGAAGAGAAGACTGTCCAAGATAAAGGTGTCCAGTGCTTTGAATGTGAAGGGTATAGACATGTCAAAAAGGAGTGTCCCACATTCTTGAAGAAGCAGAATAAAGGCTTGACAATTTCCTGGTCTGACTCTGACAGTGAAAGTGAAAGTGAGTCAGCAAAGCATGTTGCAGCTTTGACAGGAATTGTTGAATCTGATGATGATAGTGATGGAGAAGTCACTTATGATGAGCTAGCTTCAACCTACAGAGAGCTGTGTTTTAAGAGTGCTGAAGTCTGTCAAGAAAACAAGTGCCACAAGCAACAGATTGCTCAGCTTGAGAATGAAAAAGCTGATCTGGAAAATGAAGTGGTGCTAGTAAGAGCTCATCTTGATCAAATGACCAAGTCTGTTAGGATGCTGAATAGTGGTACAGACACTCTTGACAAGATTCTTCAGACGGAAAGGATAGCTGGAGACAGGACTGGATTAGGATTTGTGGTTGAGGGGAAAGTATCTACTGAAGCAAGCACTTCAGGAACCAAAGTGGAGATGTCTCAACCATTGTCTCAACATCAGCCAAAGGTGCAGGATCCTACTCCTAAGAAAGCTGAGGTTTCACAACCTAAGAGGATTGAGAAGAAGACTGGTCCTTATCAGAAGAGAAAGCAGCCACAAAGAGCTAGTCAGTATATGCCCCCACAATACCATAAGAGCATGCAAGCTGCTAGGTTCAAACAGGGCATGTCACATCATATGTCTCAACATCAGGTCAACGGGTATAGTCATGGTTTTAGATTCAACAATGCTGTACCTTACAATTATAGGAGGAGGAAGCCTCATCACCATGGGAGACAGCCTAGAAGACAGCATCGTCAGTTCAGGAGACAGTCTACCTATGGTAAAAGACATCAGCTCGGGAGAAGACAACATTATGAGTGGCAGCCACAGCTTTATCATCAAGATGGGAGAAGGTTTAACCACTTCAGAGATGATAGAATCAGATGCTTCTATTGTGGAAGGTATGGACATATGCAGTACTCTTGCTACAAGCTGCATGGATACCCTCAGCCTCAAAACAGATGGAGGGAGGATAGGCCCAAAGTTGTTAAACAATGGGTACCTAAGGAGAAGGTGAAGTGCTTATTGGCTCACATGGCTGACAAGGAGTTTAAAGAAGAAACATGGTATTTTGACAGTGGGTGTTCCAAACACATGTCTGGATGTAGATCCATGTTTGATGATCTTAGGCCTTGCTTCTCTCATGAGGTCATGTTTGGCAATGGAGGAAAAGGTATTGTCACAGGAGTTGGGAAAGTCCAAGGTGATGGTAGACCTGAACTTGACAATGTTAGATTTGTCAATGGCTTAAGTGCAAATTTGATCAGCATAAGCCAGTTGTGTGATGAAGGGTACAAGGTAAACTACACTAAGCATGAGTGTGTGGTTTCTGATGAGCATAATCAGATTGTTATGAAGGGTGCCAGAACCCAGGATAACTGCTATCAGTGGATAGGAAACTCAACTATTGATGCTCAGGTTAATGTTATAACATCAGACTATGACATCAAGATTCTGAAAGGTCACTCAAAGTTAACAAGTGCTGATGTGAATGTTTTAAAAGGAAAGTCTTTATGGAGGGAGAAAATTAGTGATGGGTCTTTAATAAATACAGAAAATCTGGCGCCATACCTCAGACCATCATTTTCTTTTGGAGCAAGATCACGGTTCATCAAAGAGTATATCTCCCGTCTGTTCGTTTCCTTAAACAAGAAGAATCAGCTGAACTCATACTGCCTCAAGGGAACCATGTCAAACCAGACGTCGTCTCCATTAAAGAAATCTGTCGCTCAAAGCTCTTCGCGAGATAAGGCTAGGGTTTCCTCAGAAGAGGGATTTCCAGAAGAAGCGTTGAATATACAACCTATCTCAATGATGCTCCCAGAATCAGGTAAATCTAGACCTTCTAAACTTATGCCAAAGAGGGCTGGAACTGTATTTAAGGACGATGAAACTAAGAAACTTGTCACTAGTGTTCTATTTAGAGATAGACCAGCTCCTAGGTCACCCGCTGCTGAAGAAAGGGTTGATGTTGACAAAAGTTTAAGTCAGATTGTAGATAAAGTCTTTGAGAAAGAGCTCCCTATAAAAGGTATATCTAGACCACTGAGGCAAATGCCTGCTGAATAGGAAAATAGGGATATGCAAAGTGGTGCAACGAATCTTCATAGACTTGCTATGTCTGTTATTGAAGATTCTGAAGGTATTGATCAGAAAGAAGACGTGCCTGAGGAAACAAATGTTGAAGAAGATGTTAGAACCTCACCTGACCCTGCTTCTGGTGGTAAAGACAATGCTGATACAATCAACGTTGTTGATTTGTCAGATGATGAGGTAATTGCTAGGGTTGTTCCATGCATTGCCAAGAGGTTGAAAACCAGGAAGGGAAAGAAGGATGAACCCTCACCTAAGAAAGCTTCTGATAAGAAGAAGAACATTGCTATTGGGCCAACAAAAGCATGGAGTAAGGTCAATGTGAATCCCAGAAAAAGGAAGCAAATGGAAGAATCTGAATCAGAGTATGATGTTGAGGATGATGTTCAAAACATCACTCCTGTCAGAAAGTCAATCTTGAAGAGAATTGCTGACAAAATACCTGAGGTCCCTGTTGATAACCTTTCATTCCATTATGCAAGCAGTGCTTCTATGTGGAAGTTTATCTGTCAAAGAAGACTTGCTCTTGAAAGAGAGATTGGGAAAGAGATAATGGAGATGAAAGAAGTCATAGAGGTGATAGAGGCTGCTGATCTGATGAAAACGGTTCATGGATTTTCCAAGTGCTATAAAAGCCTGGTTAAGGAATTTGTTGTCAATATTCCTGTGAATATTTCTGACAAGAGCAGTGTGGACTACATGAAAGTGTTTGTTAGGGGAAAATGTATTGAATTCTCTCCGGAAGTTATAAACAAATATCTAGGAAGAAAAGATGAAGAGTTTGATGAGCTAGAAGCCACTGATAATGATGTCTGCAAGGAAATAACTGCTGGTCAAGTTAAGGTGTGGCCCTTGAAAGGGAAGCTGTCAACTAGCAAACTTAGTGTTAAGTATGCTATCTTACACAGAATTGGAGCCACAAATTGGGTGCCTACCAATCATAAAACCACAACAGTTGTGGGACTAGGGAGGCTCATTTATGCTGTGGGTACTAAGAAGAAATTTGACTATGGAACATATGTTTTTGAACAGACTGCTAGACATGCCACCACTAATGCTATCAAACTACCTATAGCATTTCCTTATCTCATCTGTGGAGTTATTCTGAATCAACATCCTGGCATATTGACAAGCTCTGATAAACCCTGCAAGAGGGAGTCTACCTTATCCCTGCATCCAAAATTGTTTGCTGGAAGTCATGTTCCAGACCTTGTCTCAACATCAGATGCTGGTGCCAAGAAGAAAAGTACCACGGCTGAGTTGCTTGCTGGACTGAAGGCTATGTGCAAGGATCTGGATGTTGTGATCAGTACCAGCATGACTAGGAAGAAGGAGATTGAGAAAATGATCCAGTCCTTGGAACAAGATGAGAACAATGATGTTCATGCTGAACGTGTCAATGCTGAAAGTGATGAAGATGTTGAGAGTACCAGCTCGGATGAAGACTGATTTTCATCTGCTGTTTGTAGATAATAGTGTTAGCTTTATTTTCTGTTTTTGTTTTAGCACTTAAAGTGGTTGGTTTTGTAATATGGATATTGTGCTGTTTATGCACTGTTTATGTCTTTTAGTTTCCTTCTATGATTTGTTGTGCCTATTTACTAACTGAGAGGCTAACAATGAGAGCTAGGGTATACTGACTATAGTTAATAGGCCTTTTAATTGAAGTTTGCCTAATTATGGCTAAAAAGGGGGAGAGTTAAAAATTGCCATGAGGAGAAGAGTAGTTGCTGCTAAAAGAATAAAAATAAAAGGTGTTTAGTTGAAAAGTAATGATGCAGCTGTGGAGGGGGAGTATAGACAGCATAGTAGTAGAGCTGCTAGTGAAGAATTCATAGCAATTGGAGAGTGCAGCAAAGCAGACATCAAGGGGGAGATGTGTTGCACATTGTGAGCTACTGAACAGCTGTGATGCTGGTTCAAGTTTTTGAGGGGGAGCACCAATTGGCTGTTGTCAATAATGAAGATGGTGTTGCAGCAGATCAAGTAATGAAGACTATATGAAGATTGTCAAACTGCTGCAAGTTGAAGTTTCAAAATATTGAAGATATTCCGCTGCTGAAGTCTCTGAAGATGCAGAGATTGTTTTAGCCAAAATTAGCCAAAGGGGGAGATTGTAAGTTCCTGGATTGGCTGGAATTTTGGTAAAACAACAAGGTGTTCAATGCTGATGTCATGGTGTTGATGTTGCAGCATTGAGTCTTAGTTGTGAAGGTTAACTATGTTTGATGTCATGGGCTTGATGTCATAACATTGCACTTAACACTGGGATGTGTTAAGGTTGCTAGTTGCTGAAGTGGATGTCTGATGTCACATAGGTGATGTTGTAACATCAGACCTGCAGAACTGAAGCTAATGACAGCATGGGCTTGTTGTTATTAGGGTCGCGTATTAGCTGGAATTGTGGAGAGTGTTGACTCGTTGGATGAGAATATCTTGGGCTAGATATTTTCTGTTACATGGGAGATTTGATTGCAGGTTTGTTGGAGAATTAAAAGGTGGAAGATTTAAAAAGATTTTGGGGATAAAATCTGTTTTAAAAGATTCAGTTTTTAATTAACAAATCTGATCAAATATTGTGACAAATCCAATCCAAATTCAAGGAGCTATATAAAGCACACAAGACCAAGGAAGAAGGTACAGAAAACAGATTGAAGATCAAGAGCTGGAGGCTTAGAGTCTAGGGTTTGTTTAGAGTACTTGTAATCACACTATTCTAGGTTTGAATAGGTGTTGAATTTTCTGTCCTCTCTAGAAGTTGTGAAGCAATAGAGAGTTGTTGATTGATCGAAGCTAGGAAGCAAGATCAAGGGATCTCAAAGAGGTTGTTCTTTGAGTGTTTTAGGGGATTGAGTAGTGTTCTCATATCTAAGTGGTTTCTTAGGTAGAAAGTCACTAGTAGAGTATAAGTTTAGGAGATTGTCAACTGGTGTGTTGAGTCTGTAAATTATATCTACAAGTAGTGAATTTCATCCCTGGCTTGGTAGCCCCCAGACGTAGGTAGTTAGACCGAACTGGGTGAACAATTCCTTGTGTTTTTCCTGTTGCTTATTCTGTCCATTATTGCAGAGTGTGTTGTTGTGACATCGCACCTTAACATCACACGTCTGGTACCAGAATTTCAGGTACTGAACACGGTGAAGTGTTGATAAATCTTTTTATCACAATCAGAGTCGGAGCTCTGATGCCAATTGAAGGTGTGAGAAAACACAAGAAATGGGGGTTTGAATTGGGTTTTCAAAATGAAAGCTTTTTGTGAAACTCAAACAAAGATCACAAATAAATTAGAAAAATAGAAGGACACACGATATATCCTGGTTCACTTGAAAACTATCAAGTTAATCCAGTCCACCCGCCAAGATGATTTCGCTTAATACACAAGGACATAATCCACTATAACCAAACTGATTATAACTGCACTAGCAACTACTGGTGACTAACAATCGAAGACTAAACGTCTCTTCTTAAGGATTCTGGCCTAACTTGTCCCTTAAGGAATACAAACAACTGTTTGAAAAAATTTAATGTTTACAATGAATTGCTTCTACATAAGCTGATACAAACACTATGAATAACTCAACTAACTTAAAGAAAATCGATACAGCATGAACAATGTTTTTCTTTCTATTGCAGAGCTTTACTATTTACGCATGTCTCTCTTCTTTTTCTTCAAATGATCAAGTCTTTATATAGCCAGAAAAAGATCCGTTGGAGGGTAGATCAGGAATATCATTAAGATTGCTAGAGACTTGAAATAATGTCGTTATGCAGGAATGAAAATCGTACAGACAAGTTGTCCTTTGTACCACCAAATTAGGGTAGTGGAATGGTAGTGGAAAAGAACGTGTTTGATATGTACTATTTACTATTTTCCCTTGCAAACGTTTCATCTTCTTCTGTTCATCCGAGGCTTCTGAGTAGAGATGATTGAAGCATTAAAAGAAGAGTTGATCACTGGGTCTTCAGAGTCTTGAGTCATCAGAGTCTTCAGAACTTTGTTCAACAGAACCTTGTCTTCAGAGTCTTTAGCACTTAGTCTTCAAAACCTTTAGTTATCAGAAACTTAAGTCTTCAGAGTCTTCAGAACGTTGTCAGCAGAACCTTGTCTTCAGAGTCTTCAGCACTTAGTCTTCAGAAACTTTAAGTATTCAGAGTCTTCAAAACTTTGTTCAGCGGAACCTTGTGTTTAGAGTCTTCAGCACTTAGTCTTCAGAAGATAATTATCAGAGTCATATTCAAAGCCAGACTCCAAGAGAACATTGCAGCAACAACATTTTGTCTTCTTAGAATCTTTCTGAATTTTAGCAAATCAGAAGAAGACTTGCTTCTTTGGCGTAGAAGAGACTTTTTGTCAAATAAGAGTGACGGTGAATATGATCTCTATCAGAGTCAGAGCTTTCTTCATCAGAGTTAGATCCTGTTTGACAATTCTTCAGAATACAAACGTTAGAGTACCAAAATTATTCTCATACAAATACTACTTTGTTATTATCAAAACTCAGAGATACCTTACAGAACCAAATCTTGTTCTAACATAGTTTTGTGCCCAAAACCAAGAGGACGTGATTTCAAACTGTGGCCAAGACAAATCCTAATTTTTTTATCACTAGTTTTCTTCAATTTTTTCCACAAGTTCAACCAATCATTTCCCATAACAAAAATTCATTTTTAACCCAATTTTTTTCACACTTCTCATTTATTCTCCCTATTTTATTAATCCATGAAAAAATTCCGAAAAAAGATAATGTTTAATTACTTTTTATTAGGTTAAAAAAGAAGTACTTTTTTAGTGTTTTACACCTTGAAAAATGAATTTCTTTCTACTTTGTTTTAAACTTAATTCAATTTAAATCCTCATATGAATAAAATACTTTGATTTTAATCTTGTTAAGGTGTTCATAACATGTTTATCTTAACTCACACACCATTTATACAATGTTTAAATCATCTTCTTTCTGAAAATACCATTGATTAAATCTTTCAAAATCAGGGTTTTCAAATTGTTTTAAATCTTGGGCCTCTGCTAGAGTGTAAGTCCCAACCCCTTTTTCTTTTTAATAAATCTTGGGCCTCTGCTAGAGTTTAAGTGCCAACCCTTTTTAATTTTCAATAAATCATGGGCCTCTGCTAGAGTGTAAGTCCCAACCCCTTTTAATTTTCAAATCACCAAAATCTTGGGCCTCTATTAGAGTGTAAGACCCATCACTTTTCACATTTTTAAAATCAATTGTTTTAATCTTAGGCCTCTACTAAAGTGTAAGACCCGCCACCTTTTCTTTTCTTTTTAATAAATCTTGGGCCTCTTCTTAGAGTGTAAGACCCAACACCTTTGTACATAGAATAAATCTTGGGCCTCTGCTTAAAGTGTAAGATCCAACACCCCTGTGAATAAAATAAAACACACAAATAAAACATTAAAAAACCCTAAAGATGCAAAATCTTCCATGAATTCAAACATGTCATATCAATGTCTATACTTGTTAATCTTCAATCATGTTTGTTCATAATTTGTTAAGTTTCTCTTGAAATTTATACCATCCTTAGTTTAGACATAATTCAAACAATAGGGACCCTTCAATCACAACTTAGTTCAAACAACTAGTTCCTTGGCCTCCTCTTGGGCCTTATACAAGCATCATTGCCTCCTCTTGGGCATCATACAAAGAACCTCCCCAGCAAGATAGCCTCCTCTTGGGCTTCATACAAGGACCCTCAGGCTTCTTAAAAGCATAAGTCAAGTCCAAGTCATATATACAATAAATTCTTTTAGCCTCATTCATCCCGGGCTTTGTATAGGATACAAATAAAAATCCCCAAAAAAAGTCAATCAAATCCTTAGTATTAAGTCAGTCTCTTCTAATTTCCTCAATAGTCATTAGCCTTCTCTCAGGCTTTTATACAAATAATTTCCCCAGTCAGTCAACCTCAATCTTGGGCTTTGTACAAGACAGATAAAACTCCCTAGTTGAGTCAGTTTTTCAATCCTTTTTTAGCTTCATATCTTAGACTTCAATCAAGATACCTAAATAAATCGATCTCCTAACAGATTAGACTTTGAGTCATCTCTGTAGGAAGATGTCTCTTCTAATCACTACAACTCAAATCAAACAATCAAAACCTTTTTCCAGATAATTAATGTAAGTGACACTCTTGTTGATTCAAAATCCAAGTTGGAGTCCCTCCTTTATCATGGTTCAAAAAAATTTCTTTCATCTAACTGATGTAAGTGGCACACTTGTCAATTCTATATCCAAGTTATGGTCCTTCTATTAGTATGTAAAGAACTCATAAAGGAAAAAGTGGCATTTCTTAACACAATAAGTTTAAAGCTTTCTTCCCTTATGGCATCACTCTCAAATGATTGTAGTGAATAGGTGAGATATCTCCCTTAAAGATGACAATTTGTCAAATCTTTCAAACACTCTTTTAGCTTCATCATTTGGGGCTTTAAACAAGATACAAAACACATTTTTTTCCTCCCATAGATTTTGAGAAACTACAAACGCTTTGATTTCCCAATTCTCTTTTGGGAATACGTAGGCATAAGGTCGTAAGGTCTTAGCGAGCACACTAATTAAAAAACCTTAAGTTTAGGTACCTTCCAAAAACAATAGAAAACCATAAAAACAACAAAAGCATCCCCTCATTATTTACAAAGGGGAAACTTTCCCAATTAAATAGCAAACAAACCTAAGTAAGCAAGTAATTCAATAGTAGAAACATATACAAATAAAGGTTTCTATAGATTACTATAGATACTTAGGGTGTTAATAGCTTCCCTTAGTATAACCTACCCCCGATTCCAGATCTTTTCGCATTTGTAGGGAAAACACTTGCGTGTGCGGTTAGTTTAAGATATCTTCCTCTTCCTTTTAAGCTTCATAGGATAACTATTAGAAATCATAAAGTAGCACCAAATGCGGTAGTGGTCGCGTCACGAAAATCGGAGCTACAGAAAAATGGCGACTTCATTGGGGAGTCTTATATATTCTCCTAAGAGGGTTAAGCCTTGCATTGCATATATTTTAACTGTTTCATTTGCTTATTTGCTTTCACATTTGATATCATTTGTTGTTTTCCATCATACTATCTGCTTATTTGCCATACTTGTTTAAATTGCTTTTATCTGAGAATGTGATTAATACACATGTGGTGATTTAAAAATGCCTCAGTGAGCTTGAGAACATATTTTAAGATAGAATATGGTAAAATCAAAAAGGCTTATAGGGAGTAAGTCCCGAACAAGCTAACTTGAAAGTCCACCAAATCAGTAGAGGTACCCTTTTGGAATTACTGATGTTAAGTAGGACATCCTCAAATGCATTACTTTTTCCACTGGGAACCTATGAAACTGAGATTAGTAAACATTTAACCATTCGACAATTTTAGGACGTAGTGCGGTGACTATCAGGAATAGTTGATACGCGATACTACACTCGAATGAGATCCATCTTGGGGATATTACAGCTCTCATGAGTCAATCGGTTTGTTGGTAATATCCTAAAGAGGGGTCAATGATTTTGGTAACCTTGTTAAAACCCGTTCTACAGGTACAAAATCAACCCTAGTACATACCTTTAGGATGGGTAGATCCATGGCTCCATGCTCGTGATGATAAACCCTTAAACCCTTGTTTGTAAATATTTGTGTTTGTACATACATGCATTCATGCATTCATTAAAAAAATTTCAAAATTTTTCAAAATAACTAAAAAAATATAGTGTTGCAAATGTAAGAAATTGTGCTATGGATTTTGGTTGAAGAAAAACTCAGAAGTACACCTTCAAAAGTCCAAGACTTGAAGACCTGAGAAGATTGGGAAGGTTGATTACTAATCTTGAAGCTTTCAGAGCTAAGTATGGAGGGCTTTTGTTCCTTTTAAAAGTCAACATGGTGGAAGGAGTCCTATCTACATTGGTTTAATTCTATGATCCGGTGTATCACTGCTTCATATTTTCAGATTATCAGCTCACACCAACATTGGAAGAGTACTCTTAGTTGATTGAGTTATCCATTTCTAACCAAGACCCTTTCTCTGGCTTGGAAAAGATTCCCAAAGATCAAACCATTGCAAGAGCTACCTCCTTAGAAGTGTCAGATATCAAAGCTCACATGACCACCAAAGGAGGAATTCAAGGTCTACCAACTAAGTTTTGATGGAAAGAGCCATATACTTTGCCAGTATAGGAAACATGGTTGTTTTTTAGGATATCTTTGTTCTACTCATCTATGGGTTATTCTTTTTTCCCAACATTGACAACTTCATCGACGCTGATGCTATCAAGATATTCTTAATCGAGAATCCAGTCCCAACTTTGCTTGCAGATGCTTACCACCCAGTACATCTAAGGAATTTGTATAGCAGAGGGATGATTACATGATCTGTACCATTACTCTACAAATGGTTTATTTCTCATTTGCCCAAATCTGTTGCTTTTTGGGACCTCAAAAGTGGTATGCGATGGTCGTAAAAGATTATGTCCCTCACTCACTCTGACATAGATTGATACAAACGGGTCTATTACGGAACAAAGATCATTGCCAGTTGTGGAAGTTTTCCTAATGTACCCATCATTGGTACTAAAGGAGGAATCAACTATCACCCAGTTTTAGCTCGTCGTCAGCTTGAATACCCGATGAAGGATATACCCTACAACATTCATCTGGAAGGTCTTTTCTTCAAGACAGGAGAAAATGACAGAGCACTCAAAGAAGAAATTGTACGCGTCTGGCGTCATATTCACAAGAAAGGAAGATAGTCTCTAGGAAAGCAAAACTGCATTTCTGTGGAACCCTACCTCCAATGGGTACAAACTAGAGCCATCAAGTTGAGGATGCCTTACCCTCGACAAGGAGTGTTTCCTCTTAAACAACCTGTCCTTTACTTCTTGAACAACATAGAAAAGCTTTATATCGCTTTTAAAAAAATCCAACGGGAAAAGAACTCTTGGAAGAACAAATACCAGATTGTTAGTTTAGAAAGCACAAAGATCCAGAAATTGCTGAAAGAAAAAGATGCTCTCATTGAGATACTCGAGCGGCATGTCATGGAAAGAGAAGAAAAAGAGAGGATACTCTCCTCCAAATATCACTCTGGCACTTCTTTCACTTGGCAGAGGACCATCGACCCGCCAACAGTTGAAAAATCCTAATCAAAGAAGCAGAAAAGAAGTCAGCAACAAGATTTTGGACCTTTGTCAAGGACTCCTTAGGATTCATATGCCTAGTTTTCTTTCCTACACTTTGTAAAATAATGTACTTTTCTCTGTAAATATTGTAATCCTTTGAATTTAATAAAAATTTGCAGTCGCTGTATGATATTTGCAACATAATTGTTAAAAAGTTCTTTTAAAAAAGAAAGCATTTACATTCTTTGCACATCATGCATCATTCTAGCATTTCACACATTTTTCATAAAATCTTATACATTTATCACACTTTAAAGTCAAACTGTCTCATTTGTACAATATTCGGGCCAATCGTCAAAAAAATATGGACGATCTTGAGGAAGAAAATAGAGAGCTAAGAGAGGAAGTTAATACTCTGAAGTAAAGTCTGGAAAGACTCAACGTCATGATTGAATCACTGGAAGAAGCTCAGAATCAACCTACTCAAAGGACAATGATCTCAGAAATCGTCTCCGCGCCGATCTTTGAAGTACCCATCAGTAATCCTCAGTACACTATGCCCAGAGGTTTTCCCTGGGGCATGCCTCCACATTTCATACTAGAAGGTTACATACCTCCAATCACTGAAGATCCAAGGAATACAGCTAGAACCTCTAGACCTAAAGGTTACAAACTTCAGGTCCATGAAGATGCGAGGGCCACAACAAAAATTCCTAAAGGTTACAAACTTCAGGTCACCGAAGCGCCAAGAGTTACCGCAGTGATGTCTGTACCACAACCTGTGATGCATACTACTCCATAAGATCAAATCTTTCACGCAACTCCAAGCGAGGGGATGGGAGTATACAAAAGGATGGATGAATTTCAAGAGCAGTTCTTAACAATGCATAAAGAGCTTCAAGTTATTCACGGACAAGAGTTGTTTGGAAAAGATGTCATTGACCTCTGCTTGGTCCCGAATGTAAAAATACCGCACAAATTTAAGGTGTCCGACTTTGAAAAGTACAAAGGCAACTCTTGCCCTCAAAGTAACTTGATAATGTATGCTCAGAAGATGTCTACCCAGATGGAAAATCAATAGTTACTCATCCACTACTTTCAAGACAGTTTAACTGGTGCCGCACTCAAATGGTACATGGGGTTAAACCGTACAAGAATTAGTACCTTCAGAGATCTTGGAGCAGCTTTTGTTCAGCAATACAAGTACAATTTGGATATGGCACCTGATAGGGATCAACTCAGAGCAATGTCTCAAAGGGACGCTCAGAGATGGTGTGAAATTGCCGCCCAGATTTGTCCTCCTCTCGAGGAAAAAGAATTGAAAAAAATCTTCTTGAAAACTTTGAGCTTGTTCTATTATGACCGAATGGTCGCAAGTGCGCCTAGTGACTTCACCGAGATGGTAAACATGGGAGTACGCCTTGAGGAAACGGTCCGAGAAGGTCGATTGGTCAAAAATACAGAACCATTCAGTAGTAACAAGAGGTATGAGAGCACTTTCCAAAAGAAGAAGGAGCAAGATATCAGCACAATTTCACATGGTAAACAAAGACGAAGATACCAACCTCGGCTGGTAGCAACGGTATCTCCTGTTATCAACTCAGCACCAGTTCCGGCATATCAACCCCAGATTTCTCAAAATCAGTAAATTCAACAACCACGGTATCAACAAAGGCACCAGCCTCTCCAACAGGCTCGCCCGCAATACAACAACAATCGTGTCACAAGGTCACCAGGTTTTGATCCTATCCCAATGCCATATGCGGAGCTATTCCCAGTTTTGCTAGCAAAATGACACATTCAAACCAGGAATTCTCCTGCCATTCCTGAGAATCTCCCATATTGGTTCAAGGCTGACCAATTCTGTGTTTATCATCAAGGAGCACCAGGGCATAACATCGAGAATTGTTTCAGTTTTAATCTGATGTACAAAAACTCGTCAAGAATGGAGTTTTGTCTTTCAAGGACACTAACCCAAATGTTCAAAGGAATCCGCTACCTCAGCATGACAAATCTTCTGTAAACTTAATTGACAAAGGTCCTGGCAACAGTTGCCAAATTCATAATGTGCACTTACTAGAAACAAATCTAATTACGATGCATTGCAGATCCATTTGCTCTGGTTAAGATCTGTGTTCTTGGATCCAGCCCAGATCCATTTGCTCTTGAAGGGCTGCCTATACAATGTTGCACCCTTGGTTGTTCTTGGAACAAATGTGGCATTGATGATAGTTGTGAGGTGGTACATGGACATATCACATAATTTGGTATATGGATGCCCAGGCATTTTTCAAAATTTTGACATTCGCTTAATGAATATAAACTTGGTGGCAATGAACTCCAGACAAAGTCAACATCACAATCTTCCATTGCACGACTACAACGCCTGCTCAATTTGATCAAAAGATAATCAAGGATGTCCTTTTGTACAAGAAGCTCTCCAACGTCAAATGGATCAAGGATGGATTCATGACTATCACGGAAGGAACGGTTATCAGATCAACATGATTGATAAATGCCCAAACAGAGTTCAAATCTTTGACATTTGCCTGATGAACACGAGTTTGGTAGAATTACACGCCAAATAGGTTCAACTTGGCTTTTTAGTATCACACAACTATCAAGATTATAAAGTCTGCTCTGAGAATGCTCAAAGTTGCGCGCTCGAACAAAGAACTCTTCAACACTTATTAGATCACTGGTGGTCTCCAATATACCAGAACAGAGAGACTCAACAAGTCAACATAGCTGATGAAGGGCCAAGTAGACACAAAAGTTGTGACATTCGCTTATTGGAAATAGACTTGGTAAAGATGTATTACATACAGAGTGGATACGGTTGAGTACCTCCCCACAATTATGAACGTTGCGGGATATGTTCAAAAAATGACCAAGGATGCTACCTCGTACGAGCTGCTCTCCAGAATCAGGTAGACCAAGGAGAGGTCCTACCAAACAGAATGGGGGATTATCAGACAATTAATATGGTGAAAAATTGCCCAGGGCAGTACGCAGTTCATGAAGTCAAACACATTGAAACATCATTGGTCAAATTTCACAAATTCTTGTGTGGACTTAACTACTTTGGTCCAAATCACCATGATCACTCAGCTTGCAGAAAATGCCGCAAAAGCCGATATGGTTGCCTCCGCATCCGAAATTAGATTCAAGGACTATTAGACCAAAGGACCATCACAATATTTAATGAAAGAGAATCCATTAATTACGGAATTGATGAGGATGTCTTCACCGTATTTCCTCTGCTCAGTGAACCAAAGAGCTTGGAGATCCCTTTCGACAGTGGAAAAATTCCCGATGTCCCCAAGCTAAAACCAATAGATATTGCCTATGACAGTCAGAGGAGTCACATAACTCATTTGGTCATCTACTTGCCAGGCCCAGTGCCATATGAATCAGAGAAAGCCATTCCTTGCAAATATGGTGCCACCATGATGGAAGATGGAAATGAAGCCCCGCTATCGTCCATTGTCAACATCGCTGATATAAGCCGGATCACTCGAAGTGGTCGAATCTTCAACAGAGGAATAGAAGATCCCACAAAAGAAAAAGAACCTTAAATTGAAGTTCCTGACAAACAGATTGGCCAGTCAAGTAGCACAGATCAGGTAAAAACAATGATGAAATTTTAAATCTAATCTAGAAGAGTGAATACAACATTGTGGATCAGTTATTGCATACTCCTTCTCGGATATCTGTATTATCCCTTCTACTGTGTTTGGAAGCTCACAGGGAAACTTTACAAAAGGTTTGGAACAAGCCTTCGTGGAACAAGACGTAACGGTGGATTAATTTGATATCATCGTTTCTAACATCACTTCTTGTAACAACTTAGGTTTCAATGATGAAGATCTCCCGAAAGAGGGTAAAAATCATAACATGGCACTCAATATCACAATCAACTACGGGGACGATGCTCTGGCAAGCGTATTGGTAGACACTGGTTCATCCCTAAATGTCATGCCAAAATCAACTCTTGTACGTTTATCTTTTCAAGGCACTCCAATGAGAGGCAGCGAGATCATAGTCAAAGCTTTTGACAGATCCAGAAAGACAGTTATTGGCAAAGTTGATCTTCACATAACCATTGGTCCTCACACTTTCCAAATCACCTTCGAAGTAATGGATATCCGAGCAGTATACAGTTGTTTATTGGGACGACCTTGGATCCATGAAGCATGAGCAGTCACCTCAACACTTCACCAGAAGCTGAAGTTTGTAAAGAACAACAAGTTGGTCACAGTATGTGGTGAACGAGCTTTAATCGTGAGTAATTTATTGTCATTCTCCTACTTGGAACCAGAAGAAGTCATTGGAACTCAATTCCAGGCACTTTTTGTTCGAATAGTGGAAAACGGTACCACTAAAGGATGGGGACAAGTTGTGATTCCTACCGATAACAAAACGAGGAAAGGTCTCGGTTTTACACCAGTATTTACCAAGACTACGAAGAAGGACAAAGCCATTCTCCCTATTCAAGATTTCTTCCACAACAGAGGTTTCCTTCATCCTACTTCCCAAGAGGTCCACACCATCGAGGGAGATGACTTCAAAGATAATTCTTTCGATCCAGATGAAGAATGGAAATCATATTTCAACAATAAAGGTTATATATCACAAGAAGAGACCTATATGCCATTTTGCTATCCACAGTAAAACTCCAGATATACACCAGAATCAGATGTCGAGATGATCTACAGAGATTACGATACTGAAGGATGTCGTGCTTCTCCCAATTCATTAGAAACTGATACTCTAATAAAAGATAACTTTGACTACAGCTCGGATGATTCCATGAATCATTTAACTATTTGGGAGCCTTACATGGAAGATCCAGGATATCAAAGTCAGTCTGAGAATGCATATTTTCCAGATAACTCTGAAAAAGATTCATCTGTTCCTTCAGGAGTATGGAGGCCTTACTCAGAAAATCCTGAACATATCAAACATCATCTCAATGAGGTCGCAAGAATTACTGGGTAATAATTTATCAACTTCGCACTACCAGAGATTAACGTCATTGAAGAGGATGATTCCTCAGTTTCCTCAGAGAACTGGGATACCTTGGGATAGCCAAGCGGCAAGTTTGATTTCCTAGTAAAGTATACTGCCCCTGAAAACTCTCGCATCTTGTACGAAGACATCCAACCAACTGATGGGGTGATCCTCCTGATCAAGAAGATACATGTGAAAAGGAAACAAAAAATTTCTCTTCCAATAACTCTGCATGGGAAGAAGACTCTAGTGATCCGACTTTGCTAGAAATTAGTGTCATTACTGAAGACAATCCCGGAAGGAAAGTACCAGACTTTGTAATCCACAGAGGAGTTCGTCACAATTGGATAACTGTTGATGTCCCGAAAGTTATTCACTTCTCAAAGTAAATGCCTCGTCTTTATTTTGACCCCTCACCTTGCCCAGGTGAAAGGTTGTTTTATAGGGCATCGTTTCCTGTAAGTATATCCTCTCTACCTTGCCCAAGGTAGATGAGTTCTGTTTGATAGGGCTTGTGTTTCAAGAATCGACAAATCATAAATAAAGATGTCATTCTAAATTCCCACATTTATTGTTGTTTTTGCTTTTTGCTTTTTCAGAAAATGGTAATCCTAAAACAGACAAAAATAACAAACGCTTTTCAAAATACACTACACGCCACTTTTTGCATTTTTTTTATCTTTTCTAAAAAAGAATCATCAATCACATTATGCAGATTAATTATTAAAAACCCCGCTGAAATATATGATCCAATGTCTTCTCCCAACTTTGAGTTCCCTATATTTAGGGGTGGGAATAGGCCAGGCCAACTAACAGGGGCCTATGGCCTAGCCTACATAGGCCCAGGCCAGGCCAGGCTTTTTCTTTAATAGAAAAGGCCTAGGCTTTTTATGTAACCCTATTTAGATAAAGAGGCTAGGCCACAGGCCGTAATAAAAGCCTTTTAAGCCTATCAGGCTAGCCTATTTAAGAAAAACTCAATAAATTTATTATTATTATATTATATTTTGTACTTTTAATTAAAATACGAAAATAAAACTTAGTTATCTTAAAGAACTTATGAAAATAAGTTGAAAAAACATTATAAACAATTTCATAAGTTGTTGTCATAAGCTTTTTTATAAGTTCTCTCCAATAAATAGTATCACCAAACTTATGCTAATATGTAAACTTGAATGAGACAATGAAAACAAACATTTAATCTCATTGATCTTATAATATGTTAGTCTATTTAACATTAGTTGAATTTCTTATTTACAAATGTTCAAATGAAGTAGGCTTTTAAATAGGCTAGTAGGTCAATCAGGCCTTCGAAAAAGCCAGGCTTAGGCCTAAAAATAAGCCTATGGTAGGCTACATGCCAGGCTTAGTCTTTGAATTTTTTAGCAGGCCAGGCTCAGGCTTGGCAAAGCCTAGCTCGGCCCAGCCTGTTCCCACCCCTACCGATATTCGAAGTTGAAGAAGAAGAAGAAGACGGAGAAATTCCAGATGAGATCTCCCGACTACTCAGACAGGAGGAAAAGTCTATTCAACCCCACAAAGAGCCATTGGAAACAGTTAATTTGGTTTCAGAAGAAGAAAGGAAAGAAGTTAAGATTGGAGCTCTGCTCAATTCAACTGTCAGAAAAAGTCTGGTACAACTTCTCAAAGAATTTCTATATGTGTTTGCTTGGTCCTACCAAGATATGCCAGGGTTTGATACCAACATTGTGGAGCATAATTTGCCATTGAAGCCAGAATGTCCGTCAGTCAAATAAAAGTTGAGAAAGACTCATCCAAATATGGCCATCAAGATCAAAGAAGAAGTCCAAAAGCTGATCGACGCAGGCTTCCTTGCCACATCAGAATATCCTCAGTGGCTAGCCAACATAGTGTCAGTTCCCAAGAAGGATGGAAAAGACAGAATGTGTGTAGACTACAGGGATTTAAACAAAGCAAGTCCAAAGGATTACTTCCCCTACCACACATTAACATGTTAGTTGATAGTACTGCAAAATTCAAAGTCTTTTCCTTCATGGACGGGTTTTCGGGCTATAATCAAATCAAAATGGCGCCAGAAGATATGGAGAAAACTTCATTAATTACACCATGGGGAACCTTTTGCTACAAAGTGATGCCGTTTGGATTAAAGAATGCAAGCGCAACTTATCAAAGGGCAATGACAACTCTATTTCATGACATGATACACAAAGAAATTGAAGTGTACGTGGACGACATGATTGCTAAGTCTGAAACAGAAGAAGAACATGTGAAAAATTTGTCAAAATTATTCAAGCGTATGAGAAAATACAAACTCCGTTTGAATCCCAACAAATGTACATTTGGTGTTCGCTCAGGAAAGCTTTTGGGATTCATCGTCAGCTAGAAAGAAATTGAAGTTGATCCCGACAAAGTCAAAGCCACTCAAGAAATGCCTTCACCCAGAACAGAAAAGCAAGTAAGAGGATTTTTAGGACGTCTAAATTACATCTCAAGATTCATATTTCTCATGACAGCAACATGCGCACCGATTTTCAAGCTCCTTCGGAAGGACCAAGGATATGTATGGACAAAAGATTGCCAAAAAGCTTTTGAAAGTATCAAAGAATATATGTTGAATCCACCTATTCTATCACCTCCACTAGGAGGAAGACCCTTGATCATCTACTTAACAATCCTAGAAGATTCCATGGGTTGTGTATTAGGTCAACAAGACGAAACAGGAAGAAAAGAATACATCATTTACTACTTGAGCAAGAAATTCACAGACTGTGAAACTCGATACACTATGTGTCATACCCCATATTTTGACCACCAAGATTTCCCATCATTGTGAGAATCATCACCACAATATGGATGTACCTTCATGCCTCATCAATCTCCTCAAAGATGGTTGAGCATTCACCACAATCAAGAATTAGGGTTTCCATCCCTCTCAGAGCACTTAGACAAAGGATCAATCAAGAAATGACATGATCTTCAACTTGTTTAACCTCTCAAACACCCATAAAGGATCAATAGGTCTCCCACACCATGGATCAAGCACAGAAGTTGCCACATTTCAAGTGGTTTGAGCCTCTAAACACCCGATGTCACCAAATTAGGGTTTTTATCGACTGAGGCCTCCAGAGTGAAATCTTCATAGGGGGTTGAGCCAAGGCTTCAAAATATGACTCAATATGTTCAAAATAACCCTAGGATTCCCTTTACAAAGTTAAAACACCCTCAGAGATTGCATTCTCCAAAAGTCGGGAATTAGGGTTTCTCCGTGACGAATCGCTTCGGGGCCAAAAGTCAAAACATGACTTTTTTGGCAAAAATGATCCTTATGACTCATATTCTCATAAAATATGATCTATAATGTCATTTGAACAAAAATGGATCAATAAATCATGATAAGTTGTAAAAGGGGTAATCTTGAAAAATTGAAAACTTTTCTAAGTTACTAAATTTGAATGGTTTTGGTGCCAACTTCCAAGGACCATAACTTTTGATCCAAGCAGCCATTTTGAGTGATCCAAAGCCTTATTTGTAGGTCTTCCTACATTCTACAAAAGCTTCAACTACCTAAAACTCCAATTCTTCATAGATTTTTAGTTATGGATGGATCAAAGTGGTAAAAAAATCAAAGATTAAACACTTAGTGAAAACTGCCTGAGTTTTCAGCCTTGAACATCAATGTTCATGAGGATTTTTCAGTTGGATTCAAATAGTTTCAAGACAAACTATGATCACATATAGATTATATCATGTTAGGGCTTTCTAAAAAGCACAAGAGCTTTCCATAACTTCATTTGTAACACCCCCAATCTATACCCCGAGCAATTAAAGCGATAACAAATAATCAGAGTGTAATTAAAACATTCATGGCATAGACGGGAGCGTCACATCAAAAAGACGAAATACAATAACCTGCTCATATAGATATGCACCAATCAGGTAGCAAAATTAACAGAGGAACTCGGTTCCTAACACCCACAACTCAGGTACAGAATAAAAGCAGAAAATCTGCAACTGAAATCTCATATATATATAACATAAAAGTTTGTCTGTATATATAGAGTCATACATGTACAATCCAAAAAGATATATATACATATACACATAAATCACATAACGATCTCCCCGACTACCCGGTGCTACATATCAGAGTCGACCGACAAAAGAATGAAGACGTAAGCTTCACAAAAAGACCTCCAGCATCTAATCTGCAATGCCTCATAGAGCATTCAAAACAGCAGAAGGGTGAGAAACACAATTATAATATAATTGCATACAATTATATAATAACACAGAATACACATATAAAACATTCTCATCACAACTTACACCATAATTCAAATACAAAACAACACAATTCATATCTCGTACATCTACCACAAAGGCATACCACTCATGCTCAATACATTTATCACCAATATATATATATATATACTCATCAATTCCATTCACAATTCCACACATAATCAATCCATTCATGATTTATGCAAATGCACAGAGACCGACACAACGACTCTATGCAATGCAATGCAGTACCGTTCCATCCATCATCTCATCATTAATTCACTCTGGAATTATTGGAATCATCGCTTGTTACTTAGTGTAACTCACCATCGGGCAAACGATGTTCCCCATCGCTTTAGGTCCTCTCGGTATAAGGCTCACGACGTTTATGGGTCGCTTTAGGTCCTCTTTGTATAAGGCTCATGATCCGATCGCTTTAGGTCCTCTTTGTATAAGGCTCATGATCATCTATAACGTCGCTTTAGGTCCTCTCGGTATAAGGCTCACGACCGTTATAGCATATTCCCTTTGGAATCGTTTCGTTGCTCACACCCACTAGGGCACACGACATCACAAGAATGCATATCATGATGCTTGGCATACAATGACTCATGACAATCAAATGCATACACATATATAACCATGTGAACCATTCCAACATCCATAATCATGCATATACAATCAAACACAACATAATGCATTTACTTGCCCTTAGGCCACAAACCATCATCACAACATTTCATCACATGCATTCACATCATACAACAGCACACAAACCATACGTTATATATCAAAAGCATATTGCATGATAACACATCAATTACACACAGTTACGACGGTAAAAGTCGACAAAACGACACATTTCCAAATTCCCGACACAATTAAATCGGCCACAAATCTCAAAACCATTTATATAAGAAAGAACATTTCATTAGCTTTCTATCGGTACCAAGAACGCCTCGATCCGAGTTACAGATCAAAAGTTACGGCATCGGACGCGAAATCGGGAAAATTCTGCACCGTCTCTGGTCATACACGTATTGCCTTGGGCCATACGCGTAATGCCCAGCTCGCTCGCCCATCCATACGCGTATTGCCCAAAGTGCTACGCGTATGGGCAGAGACTGATTTCTCTCCAAAAATTCCACTAAAAGCCTAGTACGCATATTGCCTTCCTCGTTACGCGTAATGCCTTGCCCCTTACGCGTACCATTACGCATTTCAGCAGAGGGCCGTGAAAAATGGGTTCCATACGTGTAATGCCCTCATATCCCCCTTGCCATACGTGTATTGCCCTAACCAATACGCATATTGCCTTGCCAATTACGCGTATGGACAGCGCAACCCAGAATTTTTCCTGCAGAATTTCTGCTGCGAAATTCATCCAAAATCCTCTCCAAAACTCATCTAAACATCAGCATACTACTAATTGAATACACAACAACTTATATCTAACATGTTTCAGCAATTAGGAACTTTAAAACATGATTTCCGACACAAAATGTATCAAATTCTAACAATCTCAACATAGTAATGGTTTTTGTTCTATATTCAATTTCAACCAAACATCAAACAAATACATACATACATAATCATACACAAGTATAGAATAATCGAGTTTCGCACCCTTACCCGATTAATCGTGTTTTGAAATGTCGGTTGAATCGATTACTTAATCTCCAAGTTTTTCCTCTTTTTCTTCTTTTCTTTCCCTTTTCCTTCTTCTCTTTCTTTTCTCTCTATTTTCTCTCTTTTCTTTCTATGTTTCTATTTTAAAAGAAAAACAAGTAAAATGACCAAAATACCCCTACACTCAAATATCTCGCAAACGCTCCCAAAACGCGATAAAACATAACAACGATGAAAAATAATATATTGCCAAATAAAAGTCAAGAATAAAATTATATAAAAACAAAAATAATTAAACCGACTCGATTAAATAAATCTAACAAAAATCGGGGCGTTACAACTCTCCCCCACTTAGAAATTTTCGTCCTCGAAAATATTACTTGAGACGAAAAACTCCGGATACGACTCTCGCATCCGACTCTCCAACTCCCAAGTCAAATTGCCCTCAACAGCGCCTCCCCACGCTACTTTCACGAGCGCAATATCCTGGCCTCTTAACCGCTTCAACTCGCGATCCAAAATTCTCACCGGTAATGCCTCAACCGTAAGGTTCTCCCTTACCTCAACCTCATCCATCGGAATCGCATGCGACGGATCCGGAGCATACTTCCGAAGCTGTGAAACATGGAACACATCATGCAAATTCGAAAGATTCGGCGGCAACGCCACCCGATAAGCCACTGCACCCACTCTCGCGGATATCTGGTAAGGACCAATAAACCGAGAAGTAAGTTTCTTCGACTTCAATGCACAACCAACACCTGTCACCGGTGTAACTCTCAAAAATACATGATCGCCTTCTTGAATCTCAAGATCTTTCCTTCTTCGATCATGATAACTCTTCTGCCTACTCTGAGAAGCCTTCATCTTCTCACGAATATGTTTCACCTTTTCCGTAGTTTGTTGAACTAACTCCGGTCCAACCACCGAACTCTCACAAGATTCATGCCAACACAAAGGTGTTTGACATCTTCTGCCATACAACGCTTCAAAAGGTGTCATTCCAATACTTGAATGGAAACTGTTATACGTGAATTCAACCAACGAAAGATAACTATCCCAAGCACCACCTTGCTCAAGAACACAAGCTCTCAGCAAATCTTCCAATGACTGAATAGTTCTCTCGGTCTGACCATTTGTCTGAGGATGATAAGCAGAACTCAATCTCAACTTGGAACCTAACGCCTTTTGCAAACTTTCCCATAATCTGGAAGTAAACCTCGGATCTCAATCTGAAATAATACACAACGGAACACCATGTAGCTTCACAATCACACGGATATAAATCTCAGCCAACCTCTCCAAAGAAAAACTGATGTAAATCGGAATGAAATGCGCCGATTTAGTCAGCCCATCCACCACCACCCAAATGGCATTATGTCCCCTCGGAGTATTCGGAAACCCTGTCACAAAATCCATAGAAATGATATCCCATTTCCACTCGGGAATATCCAACGGTTGCAATAATCCACTAGGCTTCTGATGTTCTACCTTTGACTTCTGACACATCAAACACGCATAAACAAACTGAGCCACATCCCTCTTCAATCCGAACCACCAAAAGATCTTCTTCAAATCTTGGTACATCTTATTAGCTCCCGGATGTATACTCAAATTACTCCGGTGTCCTTCCTCTAAAATCATCTTTTTCAAGTTCGAATAATCAGGAATACAAATTCTACCACGGAATCTCAAAACACCCTTATCATCCACTTTAAAGTCACCATTCACACCTTTATCTCCAACCATCATCAAATCAACAAATTTCACATCCAGCTTCTGTTTCTCGCTAACGACCAACAGAAAATCATTAGTGACTCTTAACATACCAAGCCTCACGCCATCAGATGTCAATTCACACACCAAACTCAAATCTCTAAATGCTTCCAAAAGTTCCCACTCTTTAACCAACAAAGCAGACATATGCAAAGATTTTCGGCTTAACGCATCGGCTACCACATTAGCTTTACCAGGATGGTAATTCAAGCTAAAATCGTAGTCCTTCAAAAATTCCAACCATCTCCGTTGCCTCATATTCAACTCTTTCTGATCAAACAAGTATTTCAAACTCTTATGATCACTAAAGACTTCGAATCTTGCACCGTAGAGATAATGCCTCCAAATTTTCAACACAAAAACCACCGCCGCTAATTCCAAATCATGAGTAGGGTAATTTTTCCCATGAACCCTCAATTGCCTCGAAGCATAAGCCACAGCCTTACCTTCTTGCATCAACACTCCACCTAAACCAATCAAAGACACATCGCAATACACCACAAACGGTTCACTAGGATTCGGTAAGATCAAAATCAGAGTTGTAGTCAATCTTCTCTTCAACTCACTAAAACTTTCCTCACACTGAATATCCCAAATAAACACTTTACCTTTACAAGTCAGCTGGGTCAATGGAAGTGCTAACTTGGAAAATCCTTCAATGAATCTTTGATAATATCCAGCTAAACCCAAAAAGCTTCTAATTTCAGTAACAGATCTAGGAGCCTCCTATTGTAGAACTGCATCTACTTTAGATGGATCCACAGCAATACCATTACCTGAAATCACATGCCCAAGAAAACTCACTTCTGACAACCAGAACTCACACTTGGACAATTTGGCATAAAGTCTCTTCTCCTTCAAAATCTGCAATACAATACGCAAATGCTCCGCATGCTCCTCCCGAGACTTAGAATAAATCAAGATGTCATCAATAAACACAACAACAAAATGATCCAAATGCTCATGGAAAATACGATTCATATACTCCATAAACACACCCAACGCATTAGAAACCCCGAACGACATCACAGAATATTCGTAATGTCCGTATCGTGTCCTAAAAGCCGTCTTTTGAATATCTTCCTCTTTCACTCTAATCTGATGATAACCTGACCTCAAATCAATTTTACTAAACACACACGCACCTACCAACTGGTCCATCAGATCATCAATTCTCAGAAGAGGATACTTATTCTTAATCGTCACCTTATTCAGCTAGCGATAATCAATACACAATCGCATACTTCCATCTTTCTTCTTCACCAATAAAACTGGAGCACCCCAAGGCGATACACTCGGCCTCACAAACCTCTTTTCTAACAATTCATTCAAGTGCTTCTTCAACTCAACCAACTCAGACGCCGACATACGATATGGTGCCATAGATACAGGTCTAGTACCAGGAACTAGATCTATAGAAAACTCCACCTCTCTTTCTGGAGGCACATCTGAAATATCCTCCGGGGAAACCTCTGGAAAATCACACACGACTGGAAACACATCAATTGCAACTTGACTATCCACGACCAACGATGCAAACAACCCGAACAACTGAGCTTCATCCGCCAAAAGTTTCTTCAACTCTTTGGTAGATAAGAAACTCGATTCCTCGTCTTCTTCAAGAGAAGGAAATCTTACCAACTTATGATAACAATCGATATGAACTCGATTGGACTGCAACCAATTCATTCCCAGAACCACATCTAAACCCTCCAACGGCAGACACACCAAATCCATCTCAAAATCCTTACCATAAATGGTCAAAGGACAACTTAAACAAACCAAAGAAGTAGTTACCGACCCCATTGCTGGAGTATCAATAACCATCTCTCCACCCATCGATGATAACAAAAGATTCAAACGCTTCGCACACTCAGACGAAATAAACAAATGAGTCACTCTGATATCAAGAATAGCAACTAAAGGCGTACTATTAATAAAACAAGTACCTCTGATCAGACGATCTGCACTATAAGTCTGAGTTCCTGCCAATGCAAATACTTTCCCTCCAGCTTGAGCTTGCTTTGGTTTCGGACACCTCGTACTAATATGACCAGCTTGCCCACATTTGAACCACTTCACCACATTCTTATTGCACTCAGCTTTTACATGTCCTATACCTCCACAATTGGAACACTTCCTCATATCTTTTCTACATTCAAACTGACGATGTCCTAAGTCACCACACCTAAAACATATCAGAGGATTAGACATACCTCCCCCACTTGGCCTTTTATCAAAATTAGCCCTTTTGCTTTCCCTTGTCAGCTGGTGACACATAAGGACCACCACGAAACGGTTGCTTTCCTTTCCTTTCGTTCACACTCTTATAATGAATAGAACGAGCTTTGCTATCCTCCTCATAAATTCTACAACAATCCACCAAATCTGAAAACCTCCTAATCCTTCGATAACCAACTGCCTGTTTGATCTCGGGACATAACCCGTTCTCAAACTTCACACATTTGGAAAACTCCGCAGTTGCTTCAGCATAATGTGGATAAAACTGAACAAGCTCCACAAACTTAGCAGTGTAATCAATAACAGACATATTACCCTGTTTCAACTCCAAGAACTCTATTTCTTTCTTTCCTCTAACATCTTCAGGAAAATACTTCCTCAGAAACTCACTGCTAAACACAACCCAAGTGACCTCTTCACCTGTAGCTTCCCACACATGACTCGCACTAACCCACCAATCATCAGCCTCCTCCTGTAACATGTGAGTACCCAGTCTCACCTTATGTTCCTCAGCACAGTCCATCACTCAAAAGATTCTTTCAATCTCCTTAAGCCAAATCTGAGCACCATCAGGATCATATCATCCTTTGAAGATAGGCGGTTTGTTCTTCCTGAACTCATCATTCCCACCAGCATTAGGTGCACCCCGCACAGCCTGGGTCATAGCTTGCATAGCAGCAGCAGCAAGAGCAGCGTCATTCCTACCAGTCATATTCTGTTCATATCCAATAACAGTAACTATGGTTAAACAAATAGCTCACCAGGACACAAATGGCACACAACAAACAACTTGGTCACAATGACCGACACGGACTAGCACGAACTGACACAAACTGACACAACTGGCTCTGATACCACTTAATGTAACACCCCCAACCTATACCCCGAGCAATTAAAGCGATAACAAATAATCAGAGTGTAATTAAAACATTCATGGCATAGACGGGAGCGTCACATCAAAAAGACGAAATACAATAACCTGCTCATATAGATATGCAACAATCAGGTAGCAAAATTAACAGAGGAACTCGGTTCCTAACACCCACAACTCAGGTACAGAATAAAAGCGAAAAATCTGCAACTGAAATCTCATATATATATATATATATATATATATATATATATATATATATATATATATATATATATATATATATATATATATATATATATATATATATATATATATATATATATATATATATATATAACATAAAAGTTTGTCTGTCATATACAGAGTCATACATGTACAATCCAAAAAGATATATATACATATACACATAAATCACATAACGATCTCCCCGACTACCCGGTGCTACATATCAGAGCCTACCGACAAAAGAATGAAGACGTAAGCTTCACAAAAAGACCTCCAGCATCTAATCTGCAATGCCTCATAGAGCATTCAAAACAGCAGAAGGGTGAGAAACACAATTATAATATAATTGCATACAATTATATAATAACACAGAATACACATATAAAACATTCTCATCACAACTTACATCATAATTCAAATACAAAACAACACAATTCATATCTCCTACATCTACCACAAAGGCATACCACTCATGCTCAATACATTTATCACCAATATATATATATATATATATATATATATATATATATATATATATATATATATATATATATATATACTCATCAATTTCATTCACAATTCCACACATAATCAATCCATTCATGATTTATGCAAATGCACAGAGACCGACACAACGACTCTATGCAATGCAATGCGGTACCGTTCCATCCATCATCTCATCATTAATTCACTCAGGAATTATTGGAATCATCGCTTGTTACTTAGTGTAACTCCCCGTCGGGCAAACGATGTTCCCCATCGCTTTAGGTCCTCTCGGTATAAGGCTCACGACGTTTATAGATCGCTTTAGGTCCTCTTTGTATAAGGCTCATGATCCGATCGCTTTAGGTCCTCTTTGTATAAGGCTCACGATCTTCTATAACGTCGCTTTAGGTCCTCTCGGTATAAGGCTCACGACCGTTATAGCAGATTCCCTCTGGAATCGTTTTGTCGCTCACACCCACTAGGGCACACGACATCACAAGAATGCATATCGTGATGCTTGGCATACAATGACTCATGACAATCAAATGCATACACATATATAACCATGTGAACCATTCCAACATCCATAATCATGCATATACAATCAAACACAACACAATGCATTTACTTGCCCTTAGGCCACAAACCATCATCACAACATTTCATCACATGCATTCACATCATACAACAGCACACAAGCCATACGTTATATATCAAAAGCATATTGCATGATAACACATCAATTACACACAGTTACGACGGTAAAAGTTGACAAAACAACACATTTCCAAATTCCCGACACAATTAAATCGGCCACAAATCTCAAAACCATTTATATAAGAAAGAACATTTCGTTAGCTTTCTATCGGTACCAAGAACACCTCGATCTGAGTTACAGATCAAAAGTTACGGCATCGGACGCGAAATCGGGAAAATTCTGCACCCTCTCTGGTCATACGCATATTGCCTTGGACCATACGCGTAATGCCCAGCTCGCTCGCCCATCCATACGCGTATTGCCCAAAGTGCTACGCGTATGGGCAGAGACTGATTTCTCTCCAAAAATTCCACTAAAAGCCTAGTACAATATTGCCTTCCTCGTTACGCGTAATGCCTTGCCCCTTACGCGTACCATTACGCATTTCAGCAGAGGGCCATGCAAAATGGGTTCCATACGCGTAATGCCCTCATATCCCCCTTGCTATACATGTATTGCCCTAACCAATACGCGTATTGCCTTACCTGTTACGCGTATGGGCAGCGCAACCCAGAATTTTTCCTGCAGAATTTCTGCTGCAAAATTCATCCAAAATCCTCTCCAAAACTCATCTAAACATCAGCATACTACCAATGGAATACACAACAACTTATATCTAACATGTTTCAGCAATTAGGAACCTTAAAACATGATTTCCGACACAAAATGTATCAAATTCTAACAATCTCAACATAGTAATGGTTTTTGTTCTATATTCAATTTCAACCAAACATCAAACAAATACATACATACATAATCATACACAAGTATAGAATAACCGAGTTTCGCACCCTTACCCGATTAATCGTGTTTTGAAATGTCGGCTGAATCGATTTCTTAATCTCCAAGCTTTTCCTCTTTTTCTTCTTTTCTTTCCCTTTTCCTTCTTCTCTTTCTTTTCTCTCTGTTTTCTCTCTTTTCTTTCTATGTTTCTATTTTAAAAGAAAAACAAGTAAAATGACCAAAATACCCGTACACTCAAATATCTCGCAAACGCTCCCAAAACGCGATAAAACATAACAACGATGAAAAATAATATATTGCCAAATAAAATTCAAGAATAAAATAATATAAAAACAAAAATAATTAAATCAACTCGATTAAATAAATCTAACAAAACCCGGGGCGTTACACCATTTTAGCAAGGAGATATGATCCTCCCAAAATGGCACTTTCCAACTGTCATGTACAAGGCAGTTTTGTGCACTTTTGCTCTAGCTGACCAAATTGTGCAACCTTAAGCCTTGTCACACATCTGAAAACATATAAAGATCTTATCCAAGCAAGTACCTCTGATCCACAAGCCTTGCAAGTCAAGACACCACCCCTTTTGGCATGTGGAATTCAATGTTCCAAATCCAAAAACTCCGATTTTGTTTCAAGGCATTCAAGAGGTGCATTAAGGTGGAATGGACTGAGTCTTTAATCACTGAATAAGTCAAGCCTTATCCCTGTAACAGAAGACCATAGTCATGTGCTCTAATCTCAAGTCAATGATCATGGAAGACTAGAATTCCTTTATGCAACCATTGGCCACAGACATGTACCAGTTGCCATTCACTATTGCTTGCAAAACAAACTTGCTCTACTATAAATAGAGTTCATTTGTGATCAGTTTGAGTACACCAAAGCACCCAAACTGATGCTTTACTCAAAATCTCTCTTTCACTCCAAAAAACACCTTCTCTTGCAAGTCACTATCGAGTTTTTCATTTGAGAACAATTCTGTCCAAACCAATGATGCAAATACCTCACATACATCATATGTAAGTGATTCAAACACATAAACAACATATGGAACATCAGAATCACAAAGTGGTATCCCATTTGCTCAAGTTCAAGAACCTGCTGCAGAAGGATTCGAGTTGGTCAGACCAAGAAGTTTCCAACCACTCCAAGCATTCAAACACGTTTCTTGACACCTAAGGAAGTTGTCCAGATCATTAGAACACATTTGTAACATCTCCACCATCAAGCTGGATCACCAGCTGCAAGAGGTAAGCCTGGAGCCTTCAAACTCCATATTCCATGCATCATAAATAAATTTTTGAGTTACCATGTTGTTCCTGCATGTATATAGAGTGATAACCCTCAATCAATTGCCATGAATTAATCGTGTATGGAATTTCATTGTGTTTATACTCAATATAAATGCAATTAATCTATATGGTTGTGATCCTTGTTCAAAAACGAACAAGATTGGTGTTTGAATCGTGCAAAATCATTGAGTAATCAGAGAGAAAAATGAGAAAACGCAATTCTGGGGAAAACAGGGCACGCGGGCAAGAACTCTTGTTCTTGGCGCCCTTTTTCAAATTTTCAAATATTTGAATTTTTTGATATTTTATTTAATTGATTTAAAAATTAATTTCTCTCTGAGTTTTTATGCTTTTGGATTGATTCTTTTTTTTCAAAATTCATAAAAATGTTGAACTATTTTATTCTACAAAAATTTCACAAAAATATTATTTATTTGATATATTTAATATTTTCATAAAGAATTTATTTTTTATTTGTTTTTAACATTTTAAAAATATTTCTTTTCTTGATTTTTCAAACTCAATTGATTTTTAAATCATTCTAGGGATAAAACATGATTTTTCAAACATTTATCCTAAATCATAATTTATTTTACACATATTTGTTAATTTTGTTCATTTTTATTTGAATTTTTATTCAAATAAAAATACATTTTTAACAAAATTAGGGTTTTGATCATTCACACCCTCACAAATCTTTTTCAAGAGCACTTTGGGACTTTAATAGAGTGTAAGACCCATCCCTTGTAAATAAACAATAATTTGGGCCTCAGTCATTGTATAAGTCCCAGTACATAAAAAAATCTCGGCGCGATCGCCGTTTTCAAAACAAAATCATCTGGGCCTTCTCTTGTGTTGTAAGTCCCATTTTTCTTCTTCTTTCAAACACTTTGGGCCTCTAATAGAGTGTAAGACCCATCTTTTTGTACATAAGATAATTTGGGCCTCAGTCATTGTATAAGTCCCAGTACAGTTTTCAAAATAACGGTGCGATCACTGTTATTTTTGGGCCTCTCCTTGAGTTGTAAGCCCCATCTCTTGTATAAAAATAAACTTTAGGCCTCTAATAGAGTGTAAGACCCAACCTCTTTTGTACATAAATATTTTTGGGCCTCAATCATTGTATAAGTCCCGATATAATTTTCAGAACAACGGTGCAATCACTGTTATTTCCTGGCCTCTCCTTGTGTATAAGCCCCAATCTTCTTTTCAAAACAACTTTCCCTTTTGATTTTGATTCAAATTCATAGTTGTTATCCAAACTTTCTTTAATTTCTTGAATAACTAACCATACATCTATAACAATGGAAGCTTGCTCATCTGTAAGTTCTAACAGCTTTCTTTTACATACTTGTTTATATATACTTATTTATAATGTTGGAAGCTTGCTCACCTGTAAGTCCTACTACACTATTCAACATACTTGTTTATATATTTCATATATATATATGCCTGTATATCTGCTTAGAGTTTTCCCCAGCAACTAGGTCTAGGATTATATCAAACCAGTGGTCACTCTTTCAACACAGTCAAAACTAGTTCCCCATAAGAAATTCCAGATACAGTCTTGCCTCCTCTTGGGCTTATACAATATGGAACAGAGAAAGGCATTATTCCCGGTGAAACTTTTCTCAAGACTGTCACTACTAGAAATTTGTCTAAGAAATTCATTTCCCCTAGAGAGGATTAATTCCCGGTGAAACCCAACTTGAATTTCTTCAAACCCTAGAACTGTTCACTAAAGAAAGGATTATTCCCGGTGAAACCTTTCTTGAACTTTTCTTAGGTTTGGACCCACAGGCTTCCTAAAAGCATCTCAAGCCTCCTCTTGGGCTTTGTACAGGGACCCTCGGGCTTCTTAGAAGTTCTCATGCCTCCTCTTGGGCTTAGTACAAGGACTCAAAGACCTTCTACAGGTATAGGACAGAACTTAGTCATCCTTTATTAGAGCAGTCTTCCAAAGAGTCAAACCAGTTTAGGGTTGATTCTCACCCCTTAAAACATCAGTCTCCTCTTGGGCATCATACAAAGATAAACCTTTTCATACTAGTAGACTTGGACAGTCTCATCTCCTTTTGGATCTCAAGAAACCCTCAAGTTTCCTAAAAAAAACACTGGATAAACCCTGATCATTTCATCAATTTCTAACAGAGTTAAAACCTCCACAGGTTAAAAACTCAATCTTTAAACTCTCACTTTAAAATTTCCCCAGCTAGGGTCAAATCACTATCAATAAACCTCTATCAGAACGTCAAGGCATCTGATATTTCAACTCTTCTGTAATCCTCAGTAAGAGTTGATTCCCCAATTTAGACCTGCCTTTGGATCTCAATAATCCTCAGTAGAAGTTAGCCTCCTCTTAGGCTTTATATAAGAAATTCTGCAACCAGCCTCCTCTTAGGCTTTGTATAATGATCATTCCTCAGCAACTTTTAGCCTCAATCTTGGGCTTTGTACAAGACACATATAAACATTCTCCAACTGAGTTAGTTAACCTCTTTTAGCCTCAATCTTGGGTTTTGTACAAGACACATATGGAACCTCCCCAGTGGAGTCAATCCTCTTTTAGCCTCAATCTTGGGCTTTGTACAAGACAGATAAAACCTCTCACTAGTAGAAACGGAATTAGGGCAATCATTGTTACGCCTATGGAAACGGAATTAGGGCAATCATTGTTACGCCTTAGGGTACCCATATTCCTTTCACCGCCAGATTGACATTCAAATGTACAAACAATGAGGCCAAATATGAAGCTTGCATCATGGGTCTCGAAGAAGCTATCAGCTCAAGGATAAAGAACTTGGACGTGCATGTGGACTCAACCTTAGTTATAAATCAGATCAAAGGAGAATGGGCACCAGACTGGATTGATTCCTTACAAATACTACGCAAGAAGGTTGTTACCTTTCTTCAACAAAATTGATTTTCGTCACATTCATCGTGAAGAAAACAACATGGCAGGCGCACTGGCTACTCTATCCTCCATGATTATTGTGAATCAATGGAACGACGTGCCTAAGATCAACGTGATGCGCCTTGATAGGCCAACTTACATATTTGCAATTGAAGCAGTCACCGACGACAAGCCTTGGTATCACGACGTCAAGCTTTTCCTTCAAGGACAAGAATACCCGCCTGGGGCATCAAGAAAAGATAGGAAGACTCTTAGAAGACTGGCCGGTAACTTCTTCCTGAACAATGATGTACTCTACAAAAGAAACTTCGACATGGTTTTACTCAGATACGTGGACAGACATGAAGTAAACATTCTAATGAAAGAGATTCACGAAGGATCCTTTGGCACTCATAACAATGGACATACAATGTCAAGAAAAATTCTAAAAGCGGGATATTATTGGCTAACAATGGAATCTGATTGCTACAAGTACATAAGGAAGTGTCACAAATGTCAGATTTACGCCGACAGAATTCATGTCTCTCCGACTCTTCTCAAAGTTCTCTCTTCTCCATGGCCTTTTTCCATATGGGGAATCGACATGATTGGCATGATTGAACCCGGAGCTTCAAATGGACATCATTTCATCCTGGTGGCCATTGATTATTTCACCAAGTGGATTGAAGCAGTATCATACGCCAATGTGACCATACAAGTGGTGGTCCGGTTTATCAAGAACACTCTCATGTGCCGTTATGGTGTTCCAAACCAGATCATTACTGATAATGGATCGAACCTGAACAACAAAATAATGAAAGAATTATGTGCTGAATTCAAGATTGAACACCATAACTCGTCGCCCTACCGGCCGAAGATGAATGGAGCAGTTGAAGCAGCTAACAAGAATATTAAGAAAATCATTCAAAAAGATGGTCGTAACTTACAAGGATTGGCACGAGATGCTCATGTTTGCTCTTCATGGATATCGTACATCTGTTCGTACTTCAACAAAGATAACCCCTTTCTCTCTAGTATATGGCATGGATTCAGTGCTCCCCATAGAGGTTGAGATCCCATCAATAAGAGTATTGGTGGAAGCCAAGCTAACAAAAGCTTAATGGTGTCAAAGTAGATACGACGAACTGAGCCTAATCGAAGAAAAAAGATTCACGGCTTTATTCCACGATCAATTATATCAACAAAGAATGAAGAAAGTTTTTGACAAAAAGGTTTGACCTCGGGTATTCAAAGAAGGCGACCTCGTACTCAAAAAGATCCAATCTTTCCTCACCGACTCCAGGGGCAAATGGACTCCAAATTATGATTGCCCATATGTTGTTAAGAAAGACTTCTCAGGTGGTGCCTTAATGCTCACAACTATGGATGGTGAAGAGTTTACTCGACTTACAAATGTCGATGCAGTCAAGAAATACTTCGCCTAAAAACACAAAAATAGACACAGCTCGTTAAGTTGAAAACCCGAAAGGGCGACTTAGGAAAAAAAGAGCATCTCGTTGGATTGAAAACCCGAAAGGGCGGTCTAGGAAAAAATTTGAGACATAAACAGAAAATAATCATCCCAATAGATTGAAAACCCTGAAAAAGCAATATAGGAAAAATCTAGGGATAAGGCAAGTAATTGCATCCAAAAAGATTGGATCATCTCAGGCAAACGTCATCTATCAAATAATTTTCAAGCAAGTCACTTTCAACAGAAGCTCAAGAATACTTGGAATTCAAAGTTGTTAGAAGGATAGTGGTCATTATGTTTCAATATAGCCATTTCCCTTTAAATTACCATTTTCTAAACTTTGTAATGCTCCATGGAATCATGCATTTGACTGATTACCATCCTATTAATGAAAATTTGAGCCTTTGTGCCTTTTGTTTGCAATTCTCACTTTTATTCTGCCTTGCAAAATGACATGTTTTATCTGATTTTCATTCTTGAAAAAAAATGAATTTACTTTTGCTTTTAAAATAAAGATGGCATTTTCTTTAATTTATGAACATAATAAGGAATAAGAACAACTTCTCCAAGAGTGGTTAAAACCTCGAAATGCAAAATTAAATGCTCTTGCGATCAATCTCACAAATATCCCCGAGCGGCGGATCATTACTTCAAATAGATAAGAGTGGACATCTTATTCATCCCCGATAAGGGTCAGTTTCATTTCTTCTACCAAATGAATGTTGGAATCAAGATGAAAATTTAATCCCTTTCTCCAAGTAAAATGCTACCTCCGGAAATTGAGATAAGGTCTGGTCCTTTTCCCCAACAGGGTTTTATCATTAATAACACCAGTGATGCCTCTATTCCCCATAATGGCCGAGTATCCGATTTTGTTCATCACCATTTTTTGTGTCTGTTTTGTCAACATAAGCATAACTTGCATTCATACATCATACATAATCAATTCATATTCATATTCATAATGCATAAGTTGTGTCATTCACTTTGGTTGTGTTTATCCCCAAGTAATTTCCTCTCTTCAATAAAGTTGTTAACATTAAGCAGAAAATGTACATTCTTTCTAAGTCCCCCACTGAGTTTGATTCTCGTGGAAGTTTCACTTCAGTTCTGCTTTCCACACTTGGACATGATAAAATTCCCAGTTTGAGTTCATTCCTCATCTGGAAGTATCTTCTTTTACACAGTCTCTCTGGATTGAAATCGGTTCTTAACCATTTTAATGACTTGAACCTCTAAGGGAGAAGGACATCCATTGGAACCTTACTCTTCCCCAGCAAAAAAACTATTTGTTTTCCCGTGTAAAGGAAAATTCCCAATGAAAGCTTTTCAGCAAAATCCCTTGGTAGCAAGGACATCACATCTCCCAATAAGTATCTACCAATCGACAAATGGCAGTCTCTTTCAGAATAGTTTATCTATCTTCATCAAAGATAAGTTTATTCCTCGTTGGAATCTATGCCAGACAAAACAAGTGACAATCTCTTAAGAAGCTTGTTTTTGTCCCAAAAATTCCCAGTGGATTGGCAAATGGCAATCTCTTCCCGAGAAGTTCGTCCCTCTTTCAATGAAGTCATCAGCACCTCAAAATTGTCCTACATCACATGGCATCTCTCCGAAGAAGTCTTGAAGGGAAGTATGATGAAATCTCCCCAAGCAAATGGCATCTCAACAGAGAAGTTTGCAGACCTCTACATTACAGTCGGTGGCTTTCCCCAGTAAGTCTGCTATTAAATCTTTGCTCATCCTATGGCATCTCTCCGAAGAAGTCTCGAAGAGAAGTATGATGAAGCCTACTTCCATCGAATGGTATCTCCTCAAGTGAATTCCAGTGAGATGTTTGATGAAGACCTTCACAGATTTCGAAATCTGTCCTACAAAATAATTAGCCCGCATCTCCTCGAAGATCCCCGATGAAGTTATTAGTCCAACAAGTGATCATCTTTTCAGAAGTTTTTCTGCCTAAACCTTGTCAAGAGAAAGACTTGATAAGAAGAAACTGAGACCAGTTCCGTGGCTTTAGACCAGGATCGAGGGGAAGTTTATTTCAAGAAACTGAGACCAGTTCCATGGATGAAAACCATGATTGAGGGAAGTTTTACCCTTTTCTAAGTAGGATTACTCAGTAAAAGAATATGGATAAACATATTCCAGCATTGGGAATTTGTTACCATTCAAGCCATCATATCATATCATTTACAGTCAAAATTTCGGGTATTCTGATATTTAATCCTCCTTTACCTTGAAAGTATGAATGTCTTCATCATCTATACCTTCAAATCCAAGAAGATTAAATAGGGGCATTTGTCATACCCTAAATTTTAATCCTAAGATCCCACATTATTTGTACATCATATGAATATACTTTCATGCATCACTAACCCATTAGAGAATACAAAGTTTGTTGCTTTTTTCATTTTTGACTGCAAATTAGGGTTTTGAGCCTCATAAAGAATTCAGGCAAATGATTAATCAAAAAATGACATAATCTTCAACCTATCAAGTCTCTCATTCATCCATAAAGATCAATAGGTCTCCTTCATCAAGAATCAAGCATAAGTATACATCATTTCAAGTGGATCAAGCCCCAAGGTCATCTGAGGCACCAAATTAGGGTTTTGGTTGATCAAGGCCTCCAAAGAGAAATTTTCATATGAGCATGAGTCAATACCTCAAGATATGATTCAAGGAGCTCAAATATACCTTGGGAGTCCATTCATAAGTTCAAAATTGCCTCAAATGACACATCCATTAAAAATCAGGAATTATGGTTTCTCTGCACAAAATTCATCTGATACCCAAAGTCAAAGTTTGACTTTTTGAGAAAAATTGATCATCAAGGACTATTATTCAAGAAAATATGATCCATAGTTGCATTTAATCAAGGATTAATCAAGAAATCAAGGTTACTTGCAAAAGAAGCAAAATTGAAAAACTTGAAAATTTCACTAAGTTATGGAAATTCATGTTCAAATACCCAACTTTACAAGGCCATAACTTATGATCCAAGCAACCATTTTTTATACTCCAAAGCTCAAATGATAGATCTTCTTCTATACAACAAGATTGTTGGGCTGAGTCATCTCCAAAAAATGCAAGAATTTTGAGTTATGGATTGATCAAAATCAAGACAAGAGTTATGAAATTCCAACACTTAGAAAAATATGCCAAGTATTTTTCAGCATGAAACACCAAACTTTAAGGGCATTTTTCACAATGATCCAAATTAAATCAAAATCAATTGTGAATATCAAAGTTAAAGTAGGATATCTCAGCTTTCCAACAAGTACAAGAACATCCATTGATCATGCTTGAGCAAGAAGTTATGGATTTAACAACATGCCTTGATCAAATTGATTTTTTAAGACAGATTTCATGTTTACTTGCATCACACAATTTTTCAAAACAGATTTGGTGACTTTGCAAGCCTTGTCAACCTCTAAGATCAACATAAATCTTGTAGAGTCACACAAAATCTGCAAGAATGTGCTAATGAGTCAAGGATCCATCCTTTAGCGTGTGAGAATCATCATTACAAAGCCATGAAGTCAAGTTTGTCATTTGGCATTTATGTGAAACATTGAATTGGCAAGAAATAAGCCACACCAGTTCAGATATGTTCAAAAATAATGAGTGTTCAAACTTGCAAAATGCTTATTGAGTCAAGATTCTAGCTATGCAAGAGAAGACTGATGGTACCTTAACATTTAAGTTAAAGCTACATGGCTATATCCATTGGACAATAGCATGCTCCCTCATCCAACATTATTCATCCAAAACCAAAACATTTTCCTATAAATAGAGGACTTCTTTGATCAATCCAAACACACCAAAACAATACAAAAGCTTGTTTTCTCACATTTCCTCTCTTGTTTCAAAGTTCCATAGTTCAAAATTTGAGAAATTGAATTTCTCATTTCAGAGCAATTCCACTCAAACCAATCATCCATACACCTCACATACATCATATAGAAGTGATCCAAATCATTCAAACACTTCTGTAACACCAGGATAAACATCCTCCAACCTCACTTGATCAAGCTGAAGTTGGATTTGAGCCCATTAATCCAGGAGGTTTCCATCCATTCCAAGCACCTCAACACATTCCTTGATGTATAGGGAAGTTGTCCATATCATCATTTCACATCTGTAACACCTACAACTGAGGATTCGATCTCCTCTTGCAAGGTAAGCCTATAGCTTTTCAAACTCTATGAATCATGCATCATAAATGATATTTCAAGTTACCAACATGCTTCTGGTAGTTCATAGATCATTTACCCTCAATCAATTGTTGTTTATCATTCGTGTATATGATTTCCTATTAGATTTTGCAAATTCTAGGGTTCATCTGTTCATACAAATTAATTTATTCTACACTAAAAATAAATGAAATTAAAAAGAACCATTCAATTCCTTGTTAAAAAACACGTAACTTTCATGTTTACACTTTGCAAAATGGTTACGAATTTAGTCAGATAGAGATGGTTTTGCAAGTCTGAAGATGAACACGAGGAAGAAGAAGGCCATGGCGCCATTTTTCAAACATAAACTCACTTTTAATATTTTTATTTATTCATTCATTTTAATTCACGGATGTATCCCCACCCCAGTGGTTGAAGGCGCGTGTTTTGTGTGAGTTTGTCCCAAAGGTCTGGGGTTCGAATCCCCCTCGCCCCAGACCTTTGGGTTTTATTTTTACAAATTTCTCACTTGAAACCTTCACATATATTATACTGCGCACATTATTATTCACAAGGCAAGCACATGGTACAATGGTTTAGTTTTGAGCCCACAGCCAAGAGGGTGTGAGTTCAAACCTTGGCCAATGCAAATCCTAATTTTTTATCACTAGTTTTCTTCAATTTTTTTCACAAGTTCAACCAATCATTTCTCCTAACAAAAATTCATTTTTTAACCCAATTTTTTTCACACTTCTCATTTATTCTCCCTATTTTATTAATCCATGAAAAAATTCTAAGAAAATATAATTTTAATGACTTTTTATTAGGTTAAAAAAGAAGTATTTTTTTAGTGTTTTACACCTTGAAAAATGAGTTTCTTTCTACTTTATTTTAAACCTAATTCAATTTTAATCCTCATATAAATAAAATACTTTGATTTTAATCTTGTTAAGGTGTTCATAACATGTTTATCTTAACTCACACACCATTTATACCATGTTTAAATCATCTTCTTTCTGAAAATACCATTGATTAAATCTTTCAAAATTAGGGTTTTCAAATTGTTTTAAATCTTGGACCTCTGCTAGAGTGTAAGTCCCAACCCCTTTTTCTTTTCAATAAATCTTAGGCCTCTGCCAGATTGTAAGTCCCAACCCTGTTTAATTTTCAATAAATCATGGGCCACTGCTAGAGTGTAAGTCCCAACCCCTTTTAATTTTCAAATCATCAAAATCTTGGGCCTCTATTAGAGTGTAAGACCCATCACTTTTCACATTTTTAAAATCAATTGTTTTAATATTGGGCCTCTGCTAGAGTGTAAGATCCACCACCTTTTCTTTTCTTTTCAATAAATCTTTGGCCTCTGCTTAGAGTGTAAGATCCAACACCTTTGTACATAGAATAAATCTTGGGCCTCTGCTTAGAGTGTAAGACCCAACACCCCTGTGAATAAAATAAAACATACAAATAAAACATTCAAAAACCCTAAAGATGCAAAATCTTTCATGAATTCAAACATGTCATATCAATGTCTATACTTGTTAATCTTCAATCATGTTTGTTCATAATTTGTTAAGTTTCTCTTGACATTTATATCATCCTTAGTTTGGAAATAAGTCAAACAATAAGATCCCTTTAATCACAACTTAATTCAAACAACTAGTTCCTTGGCCCCCTCTTGGGCCTTATACAAGCATCATTGCCTCCTCTTGGGCATCATACAAAGAACCTCCCTAGCAAGATAACCTCCTCTTGGGCTTCATACAAGGACCCACGGGCTTCTTAAAAGCATAAGTTAAGTCCAAGTCATCTATACAATAAATTATTTTAGCCTCATTCATCCTGGGCTTTGTACAGGATACAAATAAAAATCCCCAAAAAAAGTCAGTCAAATCCTCAGTATTAAGTCAGTCTCTTCTAATTTTCTCAACAGTCATTAGCCTTCTCTCAGGCTTTTATACAAATAGTTTCCCCAGTCAGTCAGCCTCAATCTTGGGCTTTGTATAAGAAAGATAAAATTCCCCAGTTGAGTCAGTTTTTCAATCCTTTTTTAGCTTCATATCTTGGGCTTCAATCAAGATACCTAAATAAATCCATCTCCTCACAAATGAGACTTTGAGCCATCTCTGTAGGAAGATATCGCTTCTAATCACTAGAACTCAAATCAAACAATCAAAATTTTTTTTCCATATAAGGTCATATCATGGTTCAAAATCCAAGTTGGAGTCCCTCCTTTATCATGGTTCATAAACTTTTCTTTCATCTAACTGATGTAAGTGGCACACTTGTCGATTCTATATCCAAGTTAAGGTCCTTCTATTAGTATGTAAAGAACTCATAAAGTAAAAAGTGGTATTGCTTAACACAATAAGTTTAAAGCTTTCTTCCCTTATGGCATCACTCTCAAATGATTGTAGTGAATAGGTGAGATATCTCCCTTAAAGATGACAATTTGTCAAATCTTTCAACACTCTTTTAGCTTCATCATCTTGGGTTTTAAACAAGATACAAAACAAACTTTTTCCTCCCATAGATTAGGAGGAACTACGAACGCTCTAATTTCCCAATTCTCTTTTCGGGAATACGTAGGCATAAGATTGTAAGATCTTAGCGAGCACACTAATAAAAAAACCTTAAGTTTAGGTACCTTCCAAAAAAAATAGAAAACCATAAAAACAACAAAAGCATCCCCTCAGTTTTCACAAAGGGGAAACTTTCCCAATTAAACAGCAAACAAACTTAAGTAAGCAAGTAATTCAACAGTAGAAATATGTACAAATGAAGGTTCTTATAGATTACTATAGATACTTAGGGTGTTAATAGCTTCCCTTAGTATAACCAACCCCCAATTCCAGATCTTTTCGCATTTATAGGGAAAACACTTGCTCGCAGGGTTAGTTTAAGATATCTTCCCCTACCTTTTTAGCTTTACAGGATAAATATTATAAATAAGAAAGTAGCACCAAATGCGGTAGTGGTCGCATCACGAAAACCAGAGCTACAACATCACAGAGTGAGATGAATTCTTATAGATGATTTGCCTCATTCTGAGTACATAAAGATCATTGACAAGCTTATTTCCAAAACCATTTTTAAATCCCTATGTGTTACATATGAAAGGAAACAACAAGTTCAGGAAGCTAAGGCTAACCTTTTGGTTCAACAATATGAGTTGTTCATAATGAAGTAGGATGAAGATATAAAAACCATGTTCTCTAGGTTTCAAATACTTGTGTCTGGACTTCAGGTTCTGAACAAGAGCTATACTACCTCTAATCATGTCAAGAAGACTCTTAAGAGTCTTCCTGTCAGATACATACCCAAGGTAATAGCAATCCAGAAGGCTGAAGACTTAAACACAATAAGTTTTGAAAGTCTTATCAGCAATCTCTAGAGTCATGAGATGAAGCTCAATGGAGATGAGCCTTCTAAGAAGCCAAAGTCCCTTGCTTTGAAATCTTATACAAAATCTGTAAAGGCTTCTAAAGTATGGAACTCTAAAGAAGCTTCTCAATCAGAAGGTCTGAACGAGACCCAGATGTTGAGGGAATAGCCTTTATCATTAAAATATTTCAATACTTGGCTAAGAAGAACAAAATGTTCTCTGGTAGATGTAGTGGCTTCAGAGGATCAAGCTCAAGAGATAAAAATGATGATCAGAAGGGCTGCTTCAACTGTAAGAAGTCTGGTCACTTCATTTCTAAATGTTCAGAGCTACAAAAGGATAAGTCAAAGAAGGGATGCTTCCAAAAAGACAACTCCAGAAACGGGTTCAAGAAGAGTCTCATGGAAACATGGGATGAACTTAACAATGAAGAAGATACTGAGAAATATTGAGAACATGTCAATCTAGCTTTGATGGCTCTTACATCTTTTAAAGTAGAATGTGACTCAGAATGTGGTTGGGATCTGAATAGGATGAGGTATTTTCTAAACTATTCTGTTCTAATTTGATTACCTTCATTCAAGATCTTATAACTAGATATCAGGAAAATGCCAGACACGTGAAAATTTTAACAAAGCAATATGATCTTTTGAAAGAAGAAATAAAATCTATTCAACACAAAAAGGAGTCTCTTGAGAGAGATCACATTTCTCATGTTAAACATGTGTCTAATAAAACTCTTGATGAATATGAAAAACTCTTCAAGAATTTATCTCATCTGGCCTTAAAAGAACCAAACTTGCATCCATGATCTATGGTGTAAGTAAAAGCAAAGGAGAAGGTCTTGGTTATCATAAAAAACCTTTTAATCCAAGGACTGAAACCTTGATGAAACCAAACCTTCTTCTTCAAGCTTTGCTAAAAAAGGGTTGTACTCCCATTTTGTGTCTGCTAATGCTAAGGTTTCAAACCAATCGGAACCTATAATTGTAGAGTCAGAGGTTATGAAGAAATTAGAACCTGATATCTCAAGGTCAAAAGTTCTAAAGATATTAGAACCAATGATTCTTAAGTCAAAGGTTCTACAAGAATCAAAACCTAAGACCTCAAAGTCAAAGGTTCTGAAGAAGCTAGAACCTAAAACATCAAGTTATAAAGTTCAGAAAGGTCCAAAACCTAAGGTTATGAATCATTTAAGAAAAAAACTTTTAAATCTAATGTCATGAATGATCGAAAGCCTTATTACAAAGATAAGGCTCAAAATAAGAGAAATCTTGTTAGAACTAACACTTAAGGACCCATAAGAGTATGCGTACCAAAAAATGAGATTATCTTTGCTGCAGATATGCTGAAAGGAAAGAACAAAACAACTATCTCAGTTCTTGGACAATGGCTGCTTACAACATATAACAACAGAAAAGCCTATGTGCCAAATCCTAACTCAGATGGAGGTAGAAAGTGCCTCTAATTGCATATGAAGTATAGTTGTTACCCAACTCTCTTAATAGTTTGTTATAGAGTCAGAAGTCACTTGCTTTAGTGCTTGAGCATTTGAAGTCTATTTCTTATGTGCTTGAGCATAGAAGTATCTTGATTGAAGGTTTTAGCATTGAAAGTCTCTTGCTTGAGTGCTTAAGCATTGAAGTCTCTTACTTGTGGGTTTGAGCATTTGAAGTCTATTACTTGTGTGCTTGAGCATTTGTAATCAGTTTGGTTATAGTGGAAATCCCTTGGAAGTGCAAGGGGTCTGGACTACTCTTAAGTTGTAAGAGGAGCCATAATAAATTATTGTGTCTCTGGCTTTAATCTACTTGCTTCTAAACTATATTCCGTTTTTATCATTTGTTTACCTCTGAGAGAGATTCCGTTGTAGAATCTGATAAAGATATTCAAGATTTCAAACTCTGAGTGACTCTGATTCAGACTCTGAACTGAGTATTCAGAATCCGATTAAGATCAATCAGATTTAGAAACAGGAAAAATTTGTAAAAGAGAACACAATTCAGCCCACTTCTTGTGTTTTTCTCACCTTCAGAGGAGACTAAGAAAAATGACTCAGTTAATTGAGAATCAATTTGGTTTTATGTCTGGGAGGTTGACCATGAAAGTGATATATCTACTACGACATTTGATGGAGCAATATCGTATGGACAAATAAGACTTGCGCATAATTTTTATTCACTTGGAGAAGACATATGATAAAGTGCCTATAGAGATTTTACGGAAATCCCTAGAGAAGAAATGGGTTATGGTTGCTTATATTCTAGTTATCCAATATATGTATGAAGGGGTATCGTCTAGTGTATGGACACAGGGTGGATAGACAAATAATTTCCTCATTACGATTTATTTGCATCAAGGTTCAACCCTAAGCCCATACTTTATTTTACTTTTTGATGTACTTGTGAAACATGTCAAAGATCTAACACTGAGATGCATGTTATTTGCAGATGATATAGTCCTACTTAGAGATTCAGAGGAGGATTTAAATGAGAGGTTGAAGACATGGAGAATAGCTTTAGAAACACATGGTTTTCACCTCAGAAAAAGTAAGATGGTGTGCTTGGAACGTAAGTTCAACAAAAGGAGAAGAGTTTCTAACCTAAAGGTGAAAGTTTGAGACCATGTCATCCAAAAAGTCACTCGGTTTAAATATCTTAGGTCCGTAATACAAAGCAATGAAGAAATAGAAGAGGATGTAAACCATCGAATTCAAGTTGGATGGATAAAATGGATGGGGGGTTTAGGGGTTTTATGTGACACAAAGGTATAATTCAAGTTGAAGAGAAAATTCTATCAGACTGCGGTAAGACCTACAACGTTGTACAAGACAACATGTTGGGTGGTTAAGAATCAACACGAGAATAAAGTAATTGTAACATAGATGAGGATATTGTGTTGGATGTGTAGTAAGACTATACTTGATAAAATTAGAAATTACAATATTGAAAATAGTGTTGGGGTAGCACCTATAGTAGAAAAAATTGTGGAAAATATACCTAGGTGGTTTGGGCATGTAGAGAGAAAATTTGTAGATTATGTGGTAAGGAGAATAGATTTGATGGAGATAAGTCAAATAAATAGAGGTAGAGAAAGACCTAGAAAAGCTATAAGAGAAGTTATTAAAAAATATCTCGAGATTAACAATTTGGATAGAAACATGGTCTTGGATAGAAAATTATAGCAAAGTTGATCCATATAGTCGACTCGACTCCACTTAGTGGGATACAATGTTATTGATATTGTTTTTGTTATTGTTGTATTAATAGTATTGAAAATATAAGTTTAAGAAATCGAAAAAAAATAGATGATAATAAATACTCAATTATATAAAAGAAAAAATATCAGTAATGATTCATAGGTAAAATAAAAATATTTATGTTTTGTGAATTGCACTGAACTAAACAACATTAATAGTTTATTTTAGTTTTCAATAATCACTTTAATAAGAAAAACAGATTAAAGATAAAATGGTTTCAATTCAGTTTAAAACTAGTTTAGAATTGTTTGTATTTATAAAACCATTTATAATCAATTTCATTTATAAACATTTTATATTTTAAATTCTTTTAGAATCAGTTTTTTTAAAGAAAAAAATACTTTTTAAAATTTTAGAAAAGAAATATTGTTTTCAAGAAAATTATTATTTTTTAAATATATATTTCTTTAAGACTTTTTTTTTTGTTTTAAGAAATTAAAATTTTATTTAAAAAAAATTATTTGCAATTTTTTCAAAATAAAAAAAATTATTTAATTTTTTTTTACATTTTTAGAATATTGAAATTTTTGAAAAAGAAAATTATTTTTTATTTTTTAATTCGATTATTTTTATTACAAAATATTTTTAAATAATTGTTTTAAAACAATTAGTTAAACAGTTTAAATTGGTTTTTAACTTAAATTTGGTAAACTGGATTGTTTATGATATGTTGTTCACTTTAATAACCATTTAAATAGTTTTATTTTTTTAATTCATTGTAATTCAGTTTAGAGATATAGTTCATGTAACCATATTTTTGCACACCCCTATTTTAAACCGACATATATTTTAGCAAATTTGTTTTCTAAAGGGATTTATTGTGAAAAAAATATCAATTATTCTAGTTTACTCTTATTTGCACCTTACCCAAATAATTTCTATTTTAACCTTTAATTGATGTTGTAACTTTGCCCCGTAACTAGTTTTTATTGTAAGGTTTATTTTTTTGACAAAAGGGAGCAAAGGGCCCCACAAAAATATATTAGATAAGAAGAGTCAGATGCAAAGATACAAGAGAAATCAGGGGGACCAAAACCAAAACTCATTAGTGAAAAGCTCTAAAACATGGGAGGCGAATGAAGTTTAAAGCATATTCCATGTTAATCTCTATATGGATAGTGTCCCATTAAGTAAAATTCATGACCCTAAAAATATGAGTTCCTATAAAAAAACATAGACTTGTTAATGTGTAAGGTATTTAACCATCTGTTTCTTATTCTCCAAGGAACCATTGACGATTTGCTAATGGCCAAACTCACTATTTTTTAGTCGGACTCAAGCCATAAGTGGGACCAATTTTTAGATTTATCGGTCTCTATGGCTAGTATGGCTCTTGTCAATTCTACAGTAAAGGCATCCCCATGAACAATATTCAAGAAAAAACTCCCTAAATGCTCTGCTTTGGAGTTTATGAATATCCCACCACAAGAAGCAGTTCTTGATAGACCAATGAAAGTCTCGTCTATGTTGCATTTGATCCATTGTGAAAGAGGAGAATGCTAGAGAAACTCCTTGATCACTTGAGACTTTGGAGGATGAATCATAATTTTGGACTTCTTCAACATGTTGAATTCTAACTAGAATTTTAAGCACTCTTCAAATTAGTGTTTCCAGAAAAAGCCACATCGTCCATAATGTAGGATATAGACAATTTCCAATTTTTTTATATGTCTTTGAGCCTTGCTTGGTTCCGAGCCATCAAAATTGCATTGATTGTATTGATTAAGGTAGCTAGCACCACAACTTTGCACTAGGGATATTAAGGTTTATTCAACAAGGCTAAAAAATCATTCAAGCTCGAGAGAATTGCCATATTCATTTGATAAAAAATCTAGTTCCATAATTGGATTGAAAAAGTACATTGGGACATCAAATGTTGGGTGGATTCTTCTTTCTTATGGCGTAAGCTACAAATAGATGTAAGTGCAATCCCCTGATGGCAAAGTTCTCATTAGTTAGAACTTGTTATGTATCATTCTTCAAAGCAATAGGAACTTGAATGGTGGGATGTTAGTATTCTAGATTTGTTTTCCCCAAGGATTTTCTTGAGATGACGAGGCCTTAAAATCGAAGGCAATCTTAAGGGTAAGATCACTAGTCTCATTATGCATTTTTCATTTTCATCCTATAAAGGAATAATAACCTTTTGGATGATGGATAAATGAGTAATAAATAATGCTTGCAAAGCCTAAGGGATAATCCAATTACAATTCAAAATAAAAGATTTGACATATGCCTTAAGGTAGAGGTGTGTCCAAGTTGGGTTGTTCAGTGCTTGCACAAGAGGATGACACACTAACTATCCAACACAAATTTTATGTTACTTCCGTCACCAAGAAGCAAACTAGTGTTAGGTTTGAATTCCCCAAAAATGGATGAATAAATATGGTGCATAATGTAAAAGAAACATGTAGGGAATATATGAGCAGATAATACCATATGAAATTTCTAATCCAACTCTCAAGTTTCTTTATGAAAGAAACATGTCGGGAATATAAGAGCAGACAATGTAAAACTATGTTATGGATGATAGACTTTACCATTTGAATTCTGCCAGCTATAGAAAGGGGTAATGCCTTCCAAGCAACCTGATTGACTCTAATATTATCAACAATGAATTGAAAATATATTAGCTTTGGCTTGCCTCTCAAGATTGGCATCCCAAGATAAATAAAAAGGGGGACTTTAATTGGAAAAACCAAACTTTTATGCTATGTTGAGGTATCTCTGAGCATTCTTTGAGCCTGCATGTATAATGTATTTAGCCTGGTTGATGTTTTAACTTGAAATATTAGATATATAATATATTTAAACTGGTTGATGTTTTGACCTAAAATATTAGCATATCTATTGAAGAGTTTGGCTATTTTAACAATTGAACTAGAATTCCCTTTACAAAAAGACAACGATGTCATCTAATTTCACTTTGTGCGCTTGTCAACACACAAAGAGCATTACGAATAAAAGCAATTAAATATAAATTATATAATCAAAATATTCAAATAACATCAAACAATTACATGATCCAATATAGTAAAATCAAGTTCATCTTCTAATACCTAATCAAGAGAAATCTAGCTACTCATAGTTAAGCAATGAAATACCATGAATTGATATGAAGAGCACGTGAAAATCAATGAAGAAATATGTCTCTAATGGCTCCAAAGCTCACAAAATTTGTGATAGAAAATTACTTTTCATCACTTTCTCCTCTCAAAAGCAGAACTTTGCAAAAGTAGCAAAAAATTATATTTAAAGTTGTCAAAACATGTCTCACACACACACACACACACACCATTGCGACTGCAATAAGTAGCATCATGATCGTGATACTTTTCCATCACACCCATGATGAGGTAATTGCGATTGCAAGAAATCTAGAGGAAAAACATTTTGTTTTTGTTCCTTTTTCTTCTTTTTTTTTTCTAAGTCCCCGATATCTCTTCCTTTGGCAATTCTTCTTATTTTTTCCTTATTTAAACTCATCTTTTGCTCATAATTGTATCGATTCTATTTTAAATACTAGTAAATATTATGTAATGACAAAATGTAATTAATAGTTCTTCGTCATAAACGGGAACTGACACCTATGTCTGCTCATCTTGAGGGGGAGGTACCAACTGAGGAAGTGAAACACGGTAATACCACTCTAAGTATCCAAGATCAGCATCATATGGAGTGGTAGCCATCTCTGTCGACCTAATCACATCAAGGACGCTGAAATGGTAATGAATTCACTCAATGTCAACATTGCACATCATATAATCACGAGGTGGGGGCGGAATATATTGCCTTAATCCAAACGGGTGATACATTTGTTAGGCATGTAGGGCATAATTGTGCCACGCCATTTCAAACACCCACTGTACACACATATATCATCAAATAGACGCTTCACTCTATGGTTCCCGAATGGGTTCCATATGACATGAACAGGTGTTAGCTCGTCTAAAGGTCTCAACTCACCCACCTTCAGTGCTCTTTCCTTATATGCCAATTTTTTAGCCCGCCGAAGTCCACCACTAGTTACAGTCCAATTATCTCCTCTTTTTTCCAACAGTTGGAAAATACCCGTGAATCCAATACTATGTCGAAATTGATACTATCATTTAAAAATAGTAATAAATAAAAATAAATAAACTAAATAAAAAAAACCTGTAGTAGAGTGGTATATTTGTCGAGCTGCTTACAAGTAAACATGGAAGCATCTCTTAAATATCTATGGAGTGTAACTAATGCAACAGCTCCCCAACTATATCTCATACTTCAAACCAAGTCCTTAAATAGTAGTAAATACCTTGCCTCAACAAGAGTAAAAGTCTTGTCAACAAAAATGGTGCAACTTACCAGCATCATCATATAGGCTATGGTAGCACAATCGAATCTAAAAGCAAGTCGATGATGTGTAAATAAGGTGTACATCCATTCCAGCTTATAATAAGCACCCATGCAAGCACAAACTTACAACGTTTCCTTCTCAAATGGAACTCCCAACATATCAACAACAAGACCAACATCATCTTTTTCAGTGACACCTAGTGGAGGGTCCCAAAAATCACCCCTGATATGAAGGTGAAGCAGACAAGAAACATTGTCCAGTGTATTGGTCATATCACCAAATTTCATTTGAAATCATGATGTCTCTAAAAGCAATCTATCTGCAAATGTTGATACTAAGTTTTGGTCTATCCTCGACAAATTGGTTATTTGCGATTGATATAGACTAGAGTCACTCAACCACCTATATATTCAAGGTGGGAGACAATGTGGAACCCATACTATCAACTTGATCCCGTGTGCAACAACCTTGAGTTCTTTCTTAACACCTCTCTCCTGAAAACAATTTAAAGTATATATTATAAAATATAAAATTATTCAAAATAAAGTGACTGCTATTTACTTACCTCTCCGTATAAAAAATGGCAAGCTACATGATGCTTGTACATTACCAGAAGAGACATATTGTACGACCCTCCTAGAAACTGAGGCGGTTGTGGAGTAGGTCTAAATGCACCTACATGCTCATCCTTGACATCCATGTCCTATCGAGCTCCCCGTCATACACCTGCACGGGATGGGATCTGACCGTCACGTCCTCGGGTTTGCACCACTAGCAACAAAAAAAAATTTCTTAAATTTTGTTAAAAAAAACAAAACAGATGTCTATTACCAAAGACATCTGGTGGATAAAAAATGTTTTCCTCAAATAACTTGAAAGTAAGACATCTGGTAGTCTTTTTCCCTTCACCGAATATCTTGTTTCAATGTTCTCGGAAGGGTAACTTTTGAAAACATTACCAGATAACTTACTTGTAAGACTTTAGATTATAAGTTTGAGGATTAGAGAATTTGGATGTATGTTTTCTGAGATACAATGTGTGAATTAGATAACTTTGAAGTAAGACTTTCGGTTGCTTTTTGTGGATCATAAGATTTGGTTAAAAGACTTCTAGTGTTATGTATGTGGATCATATAACTTGGTTCAATATGTTCTGATACGAAACAAATTTTAACACTCTCTCTATGACTCATATAACTTAAGCTTAGTACGAGGAGAAAGGTAAAACTTTGGAAAAATAAACTATTTATACAAGAGAATTTTTGTCAAAATTAGTTTATTGTAGGGGTAGAGAGATAAATGTTAGGGTATGGGGTAGAACTTTCTAAATACTAATGTAAAAAAAGAATTATAGGCCCAGGGAATTGGATTAGTTGTGGCCTAACCCTTGGGCCAGGCTTGCTTATTTTAAGAGGTTAATTTTTGGGGATTACTTCTCTCATCCTAAGTGGTGGAAAAGCATATTATAGAAATCTTTAAATGTCCCTACAAATCCAGAAGTACATTTTTAGACACACCAATTTGCATAAAATCTATGTGTAAATGAGTCACATCTCTCTTATGTAAAGACAATATGCCTAAGTATTAAGTTTTGATGAAGACAAAAGTTCAAGTATCAACAAAGAAAATAAGGAAAAAGGTTTCTCAACATCATTAACAAGAGATATCTCAAAAGAATAAAATGTGCACTAAGTTATTGGATGACAATGTTGGAATTACACTTTGATCGTAGTGCTAAAAGGTACACAGTGTAATTCATTTTGTAACATTGTTAGATGCTTAGAAAAATATGTTTCACTTCATCCCTAATAATCTCAAAAGGATCCATACATTGATACTTAGCATAAAAAGTTATTTATAAAGTCATTTTTCAAAATTTACATTAGTGTAACTGGCTACACTCTGTTGGTAACTGGTTACAGGTCCAATTTTGACTGATTTTTTTAAAACTGATGAAGGTGTAAACGGTTACAATATTTATGTAACTGATTATACAGTCTGGAACTTTGAAAATTTTTAAATATGCAGAATTACATAATACATTGTTTCATCAACCATTTTTATTCTAAACCAATGCAAACCTTCATGAAACATATATTAACATGTACAACTAATCCAAGATGTTTCATAGGGTGTATATAACGCAGTGATCATTCAAAATTATGTTCACCTCTTCCATTCAAACTTTTACTTCAATTCAAATTTGATTTAACTTTTCTATACTTGAAACTTTTTCTGCATAATTATTATCCCATTTGCAAAAGGTTTTTGAGATTTTAATCTTGTTATATTTGAATTTTTCACTAGAAGAAAAGATCAATTTATGTACAAGAATTGATTCAAGTGCAACAACATATTTCAAATCCATATTAAAATTCTGTTTTGATCACCAAGTGTTGGTGATTATTGTTTATGCTAAAGAGTGGTGTGCTTTCTAAAAAATTGTGAAAAAGAAAGTGATGTGCTTTCTTGTTTATGTTAGAAGAATGTAGAGTGACCTTGATGTGAGTTTTGCATAAATTCTAACATTGTGAAAATCCTTCATGGGGTGTGAAAGGACTAGATGTACCCTTGGTTGATAAGGAAAATTATTATACATATTTGTGTCATTTTTTCTTTCTACACTTTTATTTTTCCGCTTTATTGTTCATAAGTTTTTCATTTGTGTTTTCAGAAAATAAAAGAAATCAACGATTCGCAAAATAACAAGAAAAGTTCATAAAATATAATCCACCTCCTCTTAGATTGAACTCTATAGTTACATCTTTTTGTCAAACATTAGTCCGGAGATGCATTTCCGTATTCACTCTATACGAACCCTAACCATTCCTAATTGAGACACCCTCATTTTGACATAATTTTGTCCGAAGATGCATCTCAGTAGCAAAATACGAATATACTTTTCTGTATTAACTTTATATTTAGTAAAATTTTCTATTTTTTATAAATACACTGATAATAGACCATGTATTATAACTATCCTGTCATAATAATTTTTTTTATAAATTAAACCATACACTAATAAGATGAAAATGACATATATAAATGAATCAATCCTCAATCCATAATACAGTCAAAATAATAAAGTAACAAATGATAATAATATCCATAATTCCTATTACACCTATTATACTACTGCATATGTCGCAGACCTCTGTTCCTTCGTTGCCTCCTTTATTGCAATGCCCATGCCTAAGTGAGAATGACATCTACAATGGCCTCCTAGAAGTGCCTTATGAAAGAATGTCTCCTCTGTCAATACACTCTCGCGCAAGATCCATAATACAACGACATGTTGGAAATACATAAATGACATAATCTGCCCTACTCTACTCATATTCTAATATCTCCTGATGAGTTGGCCTAGGTGGCTCTCCCTCAGAATCTAGTATCATGTAAGGATTTGACACTCTAAAATACCACTGGATGTAGCCATATGCACAACTCCATTTGCTAGGAGCTATGACACCTCGAGGCTTAGCCTATACCATGATTAAGGAAATCATCATACATGACTGTAGCAGGGAAATTTGTGAGTGTAAGCTATCGATTAACTTAACTCAAAAAACAAGAATCGCCACTGCACTTTTATTTTATCCAAAAATGGAAAGGAAAAAGAGCGAACAAAACCTAAGGAGTTCTAAAACAACAAGAACAAACAGAGAATGGGTAAGGGGGTTGGTTACGCAATGGGAAGGTGTTAGCACCTAAAACGTCTATAGTACTCTATAGGAACCCTTTGAAATATCTACCGCTTTTTGGTCTGAAAATGGTTTGCTTGAAAAAGAGATTGGGGAGATGAGAAGAGAAATATTTTTTAAGATTTTTGTGTTTAGAGAGACTTATCGCCTCATGCCTACGTACCCACGAAGTGCAATGTAGGATCAAAACCCCGTAGTTCGTGGTACAAAGAATGAAATTTATTTGTTTTGGTTGATTTTAAGTGTAAAGGCAAGTCGTCATTTCCAAGCGAATAATTCCGCTTAAAGAAATGAATCATGTCTAGACTTATGAAAAAGTTTCAAAGGAAAAGTGCACAAGGCACAAAAGAGTTTGATGAGTTTTGTATTTTTTATGATTTTTTTGAAATGGTCAAAGCATGATTAACATTGATTGACATTTACTAAAGAAAATGAAGTTTAAAAATCGCTTGACCAAAGTCATGGTTTTATTATGAAAGCGATTTTAAGTTTGAAAACAAGAAGATTTTTGAAAAAAGAGAGGAGATTTTGAAAATTGAAGAAGGGTGGAGAAGAAGTGACTATCATAGTGCATAAAATAAAAGTTAAGGTAAGAAAGATCTAACCACATGGAGGCACTCTTCAAAGCATAATAAGAAAATAATTTCATCCTCTTGAGCCAATAAGTAAGCCAAATAAAGGCTAGAATGTCAAACTCCATAATGGTCCAAAGCACAAGGAAGAGAGTCCTAAGTCTAAGTCCATAAGTCCATAATCAAGAGCATAGGTCCTCCAATGCAAAGGATAGTGGCCATAGTCCAACAATTAAGAACACAAGTCTTTTAGTTTAATCCTTTATTAATGTTTTTTAGTCCAAAATGGACAAAAGAAAAACAAAAGCACAAGATAATATGGTCCAAGTGGACAAAAGAAAAATAACATAAACATAAACATGATATGATAAAAATGACATGAAGCATAAAAAATAAATAGAGATAGGGAGCGAGAAGGAAACATAAAAAAAGTTAGAAGTTAGTAATTAGTAGCACAAGGCTTTAGTGCCATAAGCCTTCACTGATTATTCCGTTTCGCATTTTGAACTATAGTGATTAAACAAAGTACTTAGGTCAAGGTTAATGAAGACTTGCAAGAAGATTGATATAATCAAAGCCTCTACAACAACAAGCTTCAAAGATTTTGAACCTAATACAAAAGTTTAACCAACATTGGGTTAACGCGACCAATCAAGGTCCGGACCACGAAAGTTCAAGTTTCGAATTGGATAAAGAGGGACAAATGTTGTGCTATGTTAAGCAATCGCCGAGTAATTTATGGAGTAATTACCCTACAATGAGGCCGGTCAATAGATCTTTGTGTCAATGCATGCTAGATGAACGATATGTAAATCGTCATCCGAAAGCAATACCGCACGAAAAGAAAATAGGTAACGATCTAGTCTTGATCAAGAATTCAACAAAGAAATTCTAAGATCTATAAGACTTTCATCGATCAAAATAAAAAAAAAAGAAATAGATGAAGAGAAATGCCAAATTAAATTACAAAGTCAAGAACATTTCATCTTCAAGTTCAATCACCTTTAATTGATAGATTTAAGTGTGAAAACATATCACTAATTCAAAGCACCTCAAATGAATTCAACAATTCATTTAAAGATAGATTTGAACTAATGAATGTTTAATTACTCTAACCATATCCAAAGTCCATTGAAATTGAAGAGAAATTAATCTCAACAATGTGTTTCAAGGCTAAAACAAGAAGAAAGGGGAAGAAGGAGGAAGAAAAAACCAAAACAGCCCCAAAAACAAGGCAAAATATGCATTTTGTTTCGAAGTAACCGGTTACTCACCAGATGTTAACCGGTTACTTTAGTTCAAAATAAACACAGTTTTTCAAAATTAACATAGAGTAACCGGTTACTCACCAGATGTTAACCGGTTACTCTGCACCAGAATGCAGAAAATTGTGCAAAACTCAGCATGATCCACTTTCAAAACTTTTTACAAACAACTTAGGATCATGGAACTGAAATTGCACGAAATTTAAAATAAAATAACAGCAAAAACCAGCAATTAAACACAATTACAAGATCCAAAGGATCAAGTAACAAAGATCTCCAAAGATCTACATTATGGAAGATGAAGATGAAGCTTCAACAATGGTGAAAGATGAATTACCACTTCAAATCTGAAAATTCCTTCAAGATCCAAAAACCAAAGCCTTGATCTATGAGAATTGATGAAGAAAATAAGCTTGTATGAAGGTTTAGCTCAAAGTTGAACAAGATTCAATGTGAATTCTTGTTAACTTTCAAAAGAAGAAAAGTAAGCTTTAGTGAAACTTGTGGTTGGGGATAGAATTTGCAAGAGGTTTGTTGGCTATCAAAAGCTTGTCGAATGAATGAAATGAAGCCTCTATTTATAGAATTTAGGATTGGAAAAATTGGTGGATTGGAATTTGGTTTGGAAATGAAAATTAGGCTTGGAATTTGAATTTGGAGGGAAATTATCAAAATAGTGGTGATTAGTGGAGGTACATGTTAGGAATTAATTATGATAATGTAGGGAATTAAAATGGGATGGTCTAGAATATTCCACATGTGATCAAAATGATGAAAAATGGTGCCAATTGCTGAATTTGAATTTGCTGCCATTTTTCAAATTTTCACAGAGGGTAACCGGTTACTCACCACAAGGTAACCGGTTACTCAGTGTAAATTTTGAAAAAATGCCCTTTTTAAGTGCACTGCTGTGGTTCGGCTCGATTCTTTTGCTCGTCAAAGAAGGCATGGAAATAAACACATGAACCTTGGAGTCTCTTGAATAATAATCAATTAAATCTTGGAAACTCTTGATCAGATGATTTTTGAATTAATTGCAGATCAACTTTGATTTTGTTCAGATAAAATTCATTCGAGCTGCGGGGCTGTTGTTTTGGTATTTTTAACCTGTTCTTCCCCTGAAAATGTTAGTGAAAGAAAACAAAATATTTTTTTGGATTTTAATTAATGGTTAGTAAACATAAACAAATTAAGCAAGAAAAAACAACTAACAAACACACACATACTCAAAGATCCCTGCAAGGCACAATCCCACAAAAGAGGGAACCAATGTGTGATCTTGTTTGTGGCATGAAAAACATGTGGGATCTTAGGGGTAAAAATTAGGGTATTACAGCTGCCCCTATTTAAGTTTCTTCTATCCGGAGATAAGAAGATAGGCATCTCTATCTCAACGAGATATAAGAGACTTAAATATAACAATAAACCCAATTTTTGGCCCTAAGAGACCACAAAATGATATGATTATGCGGATGATATGCAGACACAAGACCACTGTGGGGGAGAAAATGCCACAAGAGACAAACAAGAATCGGAGAGCAACAAAAAAGAAAACAGACTCCACAGGGGAAAACCAAAAGAGGGAAAACACATCCCAACAGGGGAGGAAACAATCTCCGCTAGGGAAGAATAAAGAGTAAGATTCCAACTGAGGGAAAATTACCGACACCAGAAATAAAAGAGGGATAACATCGTCCTAACATGGAGAGAAAAATCTCCGCTGGGGAAAAGATCGTCTTATACCTGACATCTGGTAATAGCATGATCAAAAGGAAATATCGCCAACTACCAACCAAGTGATAACTACAACAAGGCAGTCAATCAAAAGGATATGAGAAGAATTACCTATTACCAACAAAGGGTAGGACGACAGAGGTAACGATCTCATAAAGGGGAATGAGAAGTATCACCTACTACCAACACAGGGCAGGACGACAAAGGTGATAAACTCGAACAAGGGAAAAAGATTACCAGCTATCAACCAAGTGACAACTATAACAAGGCAACCAAACCGGGCTATATTACCTACTACCAACAAAGGGCAGGAAGACAAAGGTAATAAGCTAGCTAAAGAAAGGTTACCAACCATCAACCAAGTGACAGTTACAACAAAGTAAACAACCAAAGGTATGAGAAAGATTACCTACTACCAACAAAGGGTAGGACGACAAAGGTAATAATCTCAAAGGAGTCGAGAAGTATCACCTACTACCAATACAGGGCAGGACGACAAAGGCGATAAACTCGAACAAAGGAGGGAGAGATTACCAACTATCAAACAAGTGATAGCTGTAATGAGATAATCAAACCCGACTATATTACCTACTACCAACTAAAAGGGTAGTACGATAAAGGTAATAAGCCAGCTATATCACCTACTACCAACTAAATGGGCAGGACGACAAAGGTGATAAGCTCCAGAAGGAGGATTACCAGCTATCAACCAAGTGACAGTTACGACGAGGTAATCAACCAAAAGGTAACAAGCCTCAGCTATCAGACAAAAAGACCAAAGTTCAATCCGAGAATAAACCGGAGAGAAACGGTAAAAAAAGACTCATCCCGAGGAGGAAATATCTCAACTGGGGATGAATTCCATCCAGACAAATGAACTGGGGAGGAAGGCTAAAACAAATATCTTCCACAAGGCATAAACTCAGTGGGGATTTTCTACTAACGGGTCAACACTCTAAATGGAGAGAGGACACACATGCTCTGCAGGGATAACAGCACCAGGGAACAAAGAAGCACCAACACAGATGCAAAAATACGCAATGCAAGAACAATATGCTATGCACAACAAGAGGATGCACATGCAATGCGTATGAGTATGAATATGCTGACAAAATAGACATATAGATAAGCAGAGGGTGAATAAACGTCACAACACCACAGAATACTCGACTAATCTCAACAAGATGGAGATATTATTAGCAGCTCTGCTATGGGTTCGTCTGAAGGAATCCTGTAAGAGATAAACAAAAGCCATCAAAGGTAAATAAATCCTACTACAAGGCTTAAATCTTGCTAGAGAAAGGAAGATACTCCTTGGGGAGAAACCCAAATATCAATCTTCTAACATTAATGATCCACAAAGAAGATAAAACATAAACTCTACTTTAAGGATGGAAGGAAAGCTGTTGGGGAATTATAACAACCCAAATCTTTCTAACTTTTCCTGGGGATAATAAAGAAATCAAAGGAACTTCCACCTCAATAAGATGAGGAGGTCTGCTGCGAAAAAGATAACGAATCCGCTGAGGATAGTAGACATATAAACATCTATGCAAAATCCACTGGGAAAACAAGGCAGATATGCTAGAGATACGAGTACACTTTCAGAGGATTAACCAAATCTGAGCAAAGTATTCTGGACTTGCTGAGGAAAATAACAAAAGGTCAAACTATGGGGGATTTTAGATCAATACTCATAAAAATGAGAGAATACCCTACAGGTGACTACTATCAGTATTCCTTTGAATAGAGATATCATCAGTGACTTCACTAGGGAATAGCCACAATAGTGATGCACAATCTCCACTGGGAGGAATCTCTAAATAAAACAAAATGGAGAGAAGTACACCTTGGACCTACCGGGGGAAATGAGAAATTAACATCACTGCTCTATGATTGGAAATGATAATGCACTGCCTCCGTTGGGGAATCATCAAGGATAAATCTCTGGGTAGAACAACCTGGAGAGGAAAGCATCCACAAGACAAGATCAAACCCGACAAGTGGCCACCACGTCAATGCTTCCTAGAGAAAAATAACAGTGTTATTTGTTTGGGGACATCCAAAGCAACAACACGTCTAGAGGGTAAAACTCTGAGTGGGGATTCTTCATATGACTTTTGCTGGGGACAGCAAAAATGAATCTCTAGATGAGGACTACCATCAAGGAGAGGTGAACCTCAAAACTACTCAACTATCTGACCATAACATAATCAGCTGGAGAAGATTCAGATCAAGACCTAGCTGGGGAAAAACCAAACAGCATTGGACCTTATGAATTCAACACATCGTAACAAACCTATCACCTTGTCAACAACTAATCACATTCATAGGAATAAGCTTTGCTAAGGAAATATCAACAAACTTTACTGGGGATCTGTCAATAAATTCTGCCAAAGGAGCGAGAACGAACCCTGTTGAGGAAAACATTGATCCTACCATTATTGGAATAACCGTTGACATTCTTTTTTATATTTCATAAATCAAAGGAAATGTTTTTATAATTTTCAAAAATTTTAAATCAATTATTCACATTTTGTTTCAAAAATCATCATAAAAAATAAATGAAATTCTGCGAACAGAAACAAAATAAGAATTGCAAACAAAGGGACAAAGGCCCAAATTTTATTAATAGAATGGTAGTCTGCAAATGGCGTAACTCCATAGATCATTACAAAGTTTGAAAAATGGTAAATACATGGAAAGGGTTACATTGAAATACAATGACCACTATTCTCCCTAACAACTTTAAATTCCGCTGTGCTTAGAACTTCAGTTGAGGATGGTTGAAATGGAATCCTTGATAGACAATATTGCTTTCAACAATCAAGACTGGCCAGATGCTTATACTTGCCATAATCCCTAACTTTTGCCTAGATTGCCCTCTCGGGTTTTTAATCTACCAGGATGATTATTTCTGTTTTTGTCTCTAATTTTTGCTTGGACCACCCTTTCGGGTTTTCAGCCCACCGAGACGCTCATTTTTGCCTAAGCCGCCCTTTCGGGTTTTCAACTTAGCGATCTGTTCTTTTATTTTTTAGGCGAAGTATTTCTTGACTGCATCGACATTCACAGGACGAGTGAGCTCTTCACCATCCATAGTTGTAAGAAGTAATGCACCGCCAGAGAAGGCTCTCTTAACAACATATGGGCCTTTATAATTATGAGTCTACTTGCCCTAGAATCATTGGTAAAAGTCGAGATCTTTTTGAGCGCGAGGTCTTCTCTGAAAACACGAGGTCGAACCTTCTTATCAAAAGCTTTCTTCATTCTCTGTTGATATAATTGACCATGACACAAGGCCTTCATTCTTTTCTCTTCAATCAAATTTAACTAGTCATATCTGCTTTGGCACCATTCAGCCTCAGACAATTCAGCTTCCATCAAAACTCTCATAGAAGGGATTTCAACTTCCACCGGAGCACTGCTTCCATACCATAAACAAGAGAGAAATGGGTTGCCCCTGTTGAAGTGCGGACGGATGTACGATACCCATGTAAAGCAAAATGGAGCATCTCATGCCAATCCTTGTAAGTAACAACCATCTTCTGAACAATCTTCTTGATATTCTTATTAGCAGCTTCAACAGCCCCATTCATCTTAGGTCTGTAAGGAGAAGAATTATGATGCTCAATCTTAAACTCATTGCATAATTCCTTCATCATCTTGTTATTCAAATTCGACCCATTATCAGTGATAATTTTGCTCGGAACACCATACCAACAAATGATTTGGTTCTTGATAAATCGGACCACTACTTGCTTGGTCACATTGGCATATGATGCCGCCTCAACCCACTTGATAAAATAGTCAATAGCCACCAATATGAAACGGTGTCCGTTCGACATTTTAGGCTCAATCATTCCAATCATATCAATGCCCCACATTGAGAAAGGCCATAGAGAAGAGATAACATTGAGAGGAGTTGGTGGTACATGAATTTTGTCAGCATAAATCTGGCACTTATGGCACTTCTTCACAAATTTGCAACAATCAAATTCCATTGTCAGCCAATAGTAACCTGCCCTTAACATCTTCTTAGCCGTTGCATGCCCATTGGTATGGGTACCAAAGGATCCTTCATGAATTTCTTTCATCAACATGTCTGCTTCGTGTGTATACACGCATCTGAGCAAAACCATGTCATAATTTCTCTTATACAACACATCATCGTTCAAGAAGAAACTACCAGCCAACCTTCTCAAAGTCTTCTTATCTTTCTTGGATGCCCTAAGCGGGTACTCTTGATTTTGAAGAAAGCATTTAATATCATAATACCACGGTTTATCATCAATAACCTCTTCAACGACAAACACATGAGCTGGTTTATCAAGCCGCATAACATCGATTTTGGGCACATCATTCCACCGATTCACCAAAATCATGGAGGATATAGTGGCTAAAGCATCCGCCATTCGATTTGCTGCTCTGGGTTCATGGTGAAACTCAACCTTATTGAAGAAAGTTAACAACCTTCTTGCATAATCTCGATAAGGAATCAAATCAGGTTGACGTGTCTCCCATTCCCCTTTAATCTGATTAATCACTAGGGTTGAATCTCCGTATACATCAAGAGTCTTGATTCTTAAATCAATAGCTTCTTCCAAGCCCATAATACATGCTTCATACTCAGCTGCATTATTTGTGCAAGTGAACATCAACCTTGTAGTGAAAGGAATATGAGAACCACGAGGAGTAACAATTATCGCCCCAATACCATTGCCATACTCATTAACAGCTCCATCAAAAATCAAACCCCATTGGGATCCAGGCTCCGGCCCTTCATCAGGTAATGGTTCTTCACAATCTTTAACCTTTAGATACATCACATCCTCATCGGGAAAATCAAACCCGATAGATTGATAATCATCAATTGGATGGTGTGCCAAATGGTCAGCCAAAACACTTCCTTTTATCGCTTTTTGAGTTCGGTACTCGATATCATATTCTGACAACAACATTTGCCAACGAGCAATGCTCCCAGTTAAAGCAGGGTTTTCAAAGATATATTTGATTGGATCCATTTTGGATATCAACCAAGTTGTATGATTCAACATATACTGGCGGAGGCACTTGGCAGCCCAAGATAAAGCACAACATGTCTTTTCAAGCATTGAATACCGAGACTCACAATCGGTGAACTTCTTACTCAAATAATAAATGGCAAACTCTTTTCGACCAGATTCATCTTGTTGACCTAGAACAAAGCCCATAGACTCTTCCAGCACAGTCAAATACATGATCAAAGGTCTTCCTTCCATGGGAGGAGACAAAATCGGAGGTTCAAGCAGGTACTCTTTAATCCTCTCAAAAGCTTTCTGACAATCCTCTGTCCAGACACAACCCTGATCTTTGCGAAGAAACTTGAAGATCGGCGCACATGTGGCAGTCATATTGGATATAAATCAGGAGATATAATTCAAACGTCACAGGAATCCTCTTACTTGTTTTTCTGTTTTGGGCGCAGGCATTTCCTGAAAAGCTTTAACTTCACCAGGGTCAACTTCAATGCCTTTTTGGCTGACAATAAAGCCCAACAATTTTCCAGAACGGACACCAAAAGTGCATTTATTTGGATTCAAACGGAGCTTAAACTTTCTCAAACGCTGAAACAACTTCAATAAGTACTCAATATGATCTTCTTCAGTCTTCAACTTACAAATCATATCATCCACATAGACCTCAATCTCTTTGTGCATCATATCATGGAACAAAGTGGTCATAGCTCTCTGGTACGTTGCACCAGCATTTTTCAAACCGAAGGGCATCACTCTGTAACAGAATGTTCCCCAGGGTGTAATGAATGTTGTTTTTTCCATATCCTCTTCTTACCATCTGATTGAAGCAGTGCCCCAATCATGACTTCTTTCTTATCATCATCTTGTCGCTCCCAGGATTTTCATCCAGGTACAAACGCGAAAGTGGCGCGAAAACAGAGTCGCCAGCAATGTGTATTTATCCCAAGAGAGGGAAAGGAAACACTGCGTAAACCTGAGGGAAGGGAAAAGACATGGTCTCGAGACCAAGAGCAACGGGTAAGGGAGTCGGTTACATAAGGGGAAGGTATCAGCACCCCATGCGTCCATCGTACTCGATGGGATCCACGCTTGCTGTCTCGATCAAAGGGTGTCGTCATCTGGAGCTTCACTGCTACTGGAAACGATAAGGAATAGGAACGGAAGAGAACGGAGAAACGGGGGAGAAAAGAAAAAGAAGTGACTCGGTAGGACATCATCGGAGTCCTAGGCCTACGTATTCCCTCGTGCAATGGGAAAGTCAGAGTCAACGTAGTTCGGACACAAACTAAGGGGGGAGGTTGCTCGTTGAGATATCGTCGTCTTGTGCATACGTATCCTCAATCTAACCAGAAGGAGGAAATCAGAGCACTCGTAGTTCGACTTAACAAGGTCGGTGTTTTTTATGAGCGACGTTAGGTTCACGTCCGGCAGTTAGGGTCGATGCCTGTTTGCGACAAAATGGAAAATAACATGCTTTTTTTTGAAAAAAGGTTTGAAACTTAACAATCCCGAAGGATAAAAAAGGTTTGAATTTGTTTTGTGTGTTTTAGACATAAGTTGATTGAAGTTAGTTTGTAACTTGCATTGCACCAAAGTCTATGACATAGGAACGAATGTTTAGCAAATCGTTCCAAGATGGAACGTCCACCAAACACTCTAGAAAAATGAGAGGAAACCCTTCATTCCTCATTTCCCACATACAAGGCTCATGCGCAATGCACGTTACCTTTATTAAGTATGTTAGAGTTGTTATGAGATGAGAAGAGAAGACTCAAAGGAAAAGAAAACACTAAGGGGATTCTATCCTAAAGTTGTCATGCAAAGGTGGTCCTAAGGTTGAGTTCAAAGGGGAAACATCTACCTAAGTTAGCATGCATAGTTCGAAGCCTAATGTCTAACCTACTCCGAGCCTAATCAGAAATTAAGTCGGACTAGGAGCCTAAGGGAGCAAGCAAAAGCAAAGTAAAACCAAAACAATAAAACAAAAACAGCGGCTACAACAGCGCTCCAGCCCCTGCACAGCGGTAAAATCCAGCCGATACACCAAACAACATTCAATAGCTCAAGTTCAGCACACAAAACAGGTGTAGAAAGGCAAACAACAACACATTCAACAGCATGTATGCACAGGAACAGCAGTGAAAACAGGACAACATGCAATACATTTGAAGACGATTCAATCACGGCATAACAAACGTGCATCCAACATCATGCATCCCTCAACTAATTATGACCTCAAACACATCATACATTATGTTGAATAAACTTGAAGACACCATGGAAAGATGCACATCATTTGGTACATGAACAAGTTAATACAAACATGCATCTCATGAAGTTAAGTGCAAGCAATCATGTTCAAAACAATAAACTCCAGCAACATCAACAATAAGTCACAATCAACATGTTCAAGAAGTGTGTGCTATGTGTTCACCGTACCAAGAACGCAACAATGCAAACATGATCATAAACGATGAAGATCCAAGAGTCGCGTGTCGGAAAATTGTGTACATACAATTATGGAGGTGCAATAGCATCAAAACAGTCCTTAAATCATCAACATATTAATCCATGAAGTTTAAATATGCCAAGGATCTCAAACAAACAAGAAAATGCACAAAAATAGACATTTTGTCCCAGAGTAACCGGTTAACAAACAGTGAGTAACCGGTTACTTAGTTAAAGATCAGACAATCTGCGCAAAAAACAACATGTTAACTGGTTAACAAACGGTGAGTAACCGGTTACTCTGGGCCAGTGGCAAAAAAAAACTATTTCAAAAGCACTTTTTAGCAGCAAATCACTTCTCCAAACATTCAAATGAACATGCAATCAATTAAGCACGAAATTACATTGAATCACAGCCATCAAACATCAATTGAATCCAACAAACAACAACATCCACAATCAAATTGAAGCAAATGAATCAAAACACATCAAAAGTCATGGATCTACATTGTATAAGTTGAAATTAAGCCAAATCAAGTATGGATCTAAAGAAAACTAACCTACACAGCTCAGATTTGCTTTGGTAAGTGTTGTAAACGAAAATTGATGGATCCAAATGTTGAATGCGGAATAGCGGCAAGCAAGCAAAAAGATTTGGAAGTATTTTTCCGGGAATTTATCGTGTCCACAGAGATCAGTGCTACTGAACTGCCGTTCGACAATTTAATTGTTAATGAGTTTGATTTTAAAATGGTTTAAAGCGTAAAACAGAAAAGTAAATAAAAACATAAAAAAAAAACTAATTCATTCTTCAAACAGACGAACTTATCAGGCGTGTATATATTCGACTCATCACAGACTTAAACTTACCGACCAGTTAAACTCAACTTACAATACTCCTCAATATCACCCGGTATCGCTCACAACAGTGTCCATCTCTGGCACACTGAGTTGAGAAATCACCCGTATCACTCTCTTCGTCACTCTCGCGCACGAAGCCTCAAGACACGGACGTCATTAAGTTTCGAAACCCTTACGGATTGTTAGCCCTAAATCTATCTCTAGCATTCAGAAACTAACAAATAATCACCCCTAATCGAAGTTTGTGACGTTTATCTCTAACACGACCCAAACCCCGCGCATAAAGCAAAAATCAGAGACAATCACCAATAAAGATTCATAAAGCAAATTAAATATAACACCATGATCAACAAATATACATGAGATCTAAGTACAAACATATACAAACCCAACAAGATAGAGTTTACAAAAAGAGGAAAAAGAGATAAACCAACACTTCTCGAGTTGTCAAGCCGATCGATGAGAATCCACCTCCGATTCGACAAGATGCAAGCTCCATTTGTTGTTTTCAAGCTAATCCTATGAAGAAATGAAGTTTGATGGAGTTGGGAGCAAAAAATACCCAAAACCATCCTTAAAAATGTGTTTTTTCACTATATTTATTGCTGTCAAAGTCGCAGACCGCGCTCAGCGCACGTTTTTGAAGTTAAACCGCCTTAAAAAGCGCGCTCAGCGAGCTTGGAGCGCGCTCAGCGCGCAACTCCCTGTAAGTAGCTCTTTCTGGGGGCTTGGAGCGCACTCAGCGCGCTCCAAGCATGCTTCCCGGGGCTTGGAGCGCGCTCAGCGCGCTCAAAGCATGCTCGAAAATCCAAAGCTTATTTTCTTCATAACTCTTGAACCGTAATTCCGTTTTTCGCCCGGTTCGAAGCGTTGGAAAGCTTATTCAATGCTCTATACAACAATGGCAAAATCCCACTGCTTGAATACCTACAAAAATGAGATAAAATCAATTAAACTCAATGATATATACACGAAATGCAATATATACACTAAAATGTAACTATACGCATTCATAAACAAAACAAGGTTTATTCATATGATATTTAACAAAAAGCAACGATAAGTGCAACAAAACATATATACAAAAACAGGTACATTTTGCACTTATCACCAAACAAGAAAACCAGAGATCTATGAAGCTTTATCAAGAAAACTTGAAGATCCAAGCAAGACCACTCCAAATAAGCAAAAGCTGTTCCAAAAGTGATTCTAACAGCTTAATCCAAGATCCAAACCAGTTGCTACTGCAGAATTAAACTAAGAATGGGGATGTGATGGAGGTTTAGCTCAAGAATTCACAAATTCCAATAAAGAATTTGTGAATTTATGGATTTGGAGCTTTGGTGAGAGGTTGAAAATGAAGATGGAGAATGAAAAAGTGAGAGAGAATTGAGAGCAAATTATGAAAAATGAGAGTGAAAAATGATCTAGGTCCCTTGTGGTTTGGGATGAATTGATTTAAATAACCCCTAGGTTAGGAATTAAGTTTGGGTTTGGAGTGAGGTTTAGTGGGTGGAAATTGGGGTGAAAAATGAATTAGGGGAGGAATTAGATTGGAAAGTCTTGGAAGGGATTTGAATTTTGGATGGAAAATGATGAAAATGAATCAATTCTAGATCCTTCCCACACATGCACAAGCCAAGCACATGATCACTAATGATGCAAACTTAATTTTTTCAAAAGGTGCTCAGAGTAACCGGTTAACCAACGGTGAGTAACCGGTTACTTAGTTCAAACTTGTCGAGGATGCGCAGAACAACAAGGGAGTAACCGATTAACGCATGGTGAGTAACCGGTTACTCAGTTCAAACTTTGAATTTTGGCGTCTTTTGGAGAGAAACTTGGAAAAGTGACTTCTGGCAGTTGTTTTGAACCTGTTAAGCCTCTGAAACTCAAGACTTGATGTTGTTATTGAATAACACCTGGAATGAAACACAAATTCTTCCTGACAGCCCAAAATACCTTGTTGAATTAATAATGTCTGATGTCGGGTTGCTTGATCAGAAAATGGTTGTTGAAGCTTCTGATTGTCAAAACGTCTAATGAGCAAAATAAAAGCTCCAAAAGACCTTAAAAATTATCTGCTTGGCTCTGAATGCTGCTGAAAATAGTACTGAAACTGATAACACCATGAACTGCTTTAAAATACCTTGATCCCATGCCCAAAAGAAACATGCAAATGCAGAAATGACGATGCAAATGAAATGAAACATAAGCCGGTTAGAGTTAGAAACAAGAGGGCAAATTTTGAGGTGTTACAACTGCCCCTATTCAAACTTCCTGGATCCGAGGGTATGATAGCAACGACTTTCAGACAATCAGGATACATGGGGTTTGAATACTAAAATAACCTGGAAATTTGCAACCTGTGGGGGTAATGAAATAAGGCAAATACGAGGGCGGCCGAAGGCGAACTCGAAAAGAAAGACCGGCCGAAGGCGGATTCTGCGGGGGGACAAGATAATACGAGGACGGCCGAAGGCAAACTCGAAAAGGTAGACTTTCAAACAAAGGTAGACTGGCCGAAGGCGAGCTACGCTAGGGAGGAAGACAAGACCGACCGAAGGTGAGCTAATCATCAAAAGGATACGAGAACGGCCGAAGGCGAACATGAAAAGAAAGGCCAAGCCGGAGATAGACTTTCAAAGAAAGACTAAGCCGAAGGTAGACTTTCTAACAGAGGATATGAGGACGACTGAAGGCGAGCTCGAAGAGAAAGACCAAACCGAAGGTGGACTTTCAAACCCAACGATACGAGACCAAACCAAAGGTGGACTCGAAGAAGAAAGACCAACCGAAGGTGGACTTTCAAAGAAAGACTATACCGAAGGTAGACTTCCCACAAAGGAATACGAGACCAAGCCGAAGGTGGACTCGATAAAGAAAGACCAACCAAAGGTGGACTTTCAAAGAAAGACTATGTTGAAGGTAGACTCTCTAACAGAGGATATGATGACGACCGAAGGCGAACTCGAAAAGAAAGGCTAAGCCGAAGGTGAACTTTCAAACCCAATAATACGAGACCAAGCCAAAGGTGGACTCGAAAAGAAAGACCAAACCGAAGGTGGACTTTCAAAGAAAGACTATGCCGAAGGTAGACTCTCAAACAAAGGGTTCGAGGACGGCCGAAGGCGAACTCGAAAAGAAAGGCTAAACCGAAGGTGGAATCTCAAACCCAACAATACGAGACCAACCCAAAGGTGGACTCGAAAAGAAAGACCGAGCCGAAGATGGACTCGAAAAGAAAGGCCAAGCCGAAGGTGAACTTTCAAACCCAACAATACGAGACCAAGCCAAAGGTGGAATCGAAGAAGAAAGACCAAGCCAAAGGTGGACTTTCAAAGAAAGACTATGCCGAAGGTAGACTTCCCACAAATGAATACAAGACCAAGCCGAAGGTGGACTCGAGAAAGAAAGACCAAACCGAAGGTGGACTTTTAAAGAAAGAATATGCCGAAGGTAGACTCTCTAACAGAGGATATAAGGACGACCGAAGGCGAACTCGAAAAGAAAGGCCAAGCCGAAGGTGAACTTTCAAACCCAAAAATACGAGACCAAGCCAAAGGTGGACTCGAAGAAGAAAGACCAAGCCGAAGGTGGACTTTCAAAGAAAGACTATGCCGAAGGTAGACTTCCCACAAAGGAATACGAGACCAAGCCGAAGGTGGACTCGAGAAAGAAATACCAAATCGAAGGTGGACTTTCAAAGAAAGACTATGCCGAAGGTAGACTCTCTAATAGAGGATATGAGGACGACCGAAGGTGAACTCGAAAAGAAAGGCCAAGCCAAAGGTGAACTTTCAAACCCAACAATACAAGACCAAGCCAAAGGTGGACTCGAAGAAGAAAGACCAAGCCGAAGGTGGGCTTTCAAAGAAAGACTATGCCGAAGGTAGACTTCTCACAAAGGAATACGAGACCAAGCCGAAGGTGGACTCGATAAAGAAAGACCAAACCGAAGGTGGACTTTCAAAGAAAGACTAAGCTGAAGGTAGACTTTCAACAAAGGCTAAGTAGAATCAACAGATCTACAAAAATGACTCCGCTGGGGAAAGAGAAATCTAAACAGACAACTCTGTAGGGGAGTATAGGAAGGAACAACAGTAAGAAGGACGAATCCACTGGTTGCGGTGTAATGTTAAACAACATCTCCTGAATTACATCTCATTCTTCTGGGGAAAGAAACTGGTAACAGATATCAAACCTGGCTTATGCTTCGAATGCATATGTTTGAATTTTTATGGCGTAATGCTCTATGCAAAATGGAAATGCTACGCGTTTGGGAGGATGCCATGCAAGAATGCTTATGCAATGCAAAAGAAGCGTCTCAGCAAAATAAATGTTGAAGACGAAGGCAACTCCATGGGGATGACAAACTAAATTGTCCTCTGAATTGAAAGACCCGGCTAAAGAAGATTTCACTGAACGACTTCTTGATCACCAACTCTGCTGGAGATGAAGACTCCGAGAGAACTTCCACTCTGTTGGAGATGGATAAAAGGGCTATTGAAGTGGAACCCAAAAAGAATTTCTCTCCGCTGGGATTACCAATGACTTCTACCGAAGACCGAACCCAAAACCTGGATCTGAAATATGCCAATAACAATTGGACTTAAAACCTGTTGGGGATGTCAACTGCCGTTGGACAAACCACGGTGAGGATCACCACCAACTCTGCTTGGGGAGACAAGTCAATAATACCGAACCTGCTTGGGGATACTACTGAACTTAGCCTGCTGCTGGGAGACATCTGTACCTTCACCCTGCTGGGGAATATCAGCCACTATTAGCAAACCTGCTTGGGGGATGGTAAATGACGACATCAACTCTGCTAGGGGATACCATCAAGCTTACTCCTCTATTGGGAATTAGACTATACCGTTGCTGGTGAGAAAACATTTCCTGACTAGCTGAGGAGAATGGATACCAAGACTCTGTGGGGAAATAACATCTTTGTCCAAAGAAGATATTCCATCAGTCTCTTACTGGGGATGCAGAAGTGTCAACTTCTGACTGCTTGTTGAGAGTAATAAATCAACCACAACTCTAGCTGGGGAAATAACCCTTTGTACTCTGGCTGGGGAGAGAAACTACCTGCTGAGGAATATGAATTTCACTGCTGAGGAGAATAGCTCTACTGGGGAGACTAGTCAATAAAACCTACTGAGGGATATCATTGAGCTTAACCTACTGTTGGGGGAAAGAATTTACCCTGCTGAGGACTAGAGCATGCCGTTGCTGACAGAACTACACTCCCTGACCTCCTGAGGAAAGTGATTACGAGGCTCTTGTGGGAAAAATAAAGTCTATTCAAAGACATCCAACACATCTCCTGCTGGAGATACAACCACATTCACTGCTTGCTGGGGAGAATGAGTTCTGCTGAGGATGATGAATTTCAGTACTGGGGAGAATAGCTATACTGGGGAGAAATCCTGCTGCCCTGCAAACAAAATCAACAGTATATGCAAAATGGCCATCTAGAGTACCATCCTAATGACTGTTGTCTGAGCAATTTCTACGGTTTTCCGATATGATTCGCAAAGCTTAACATTTTCACATGCAATGTTTATCAAAAATATCGGACGTTTTCACAAACAAAAACAGTTAAAGTAAAAACACAAATGGAAAGCTCTTTGAATGAAAATGAAAATTATATTGAATGAATTGGCATGTAAATAGGCGTTTACATTTGGAAGCAATTCCTGAAAAGAGGTAATTGCACAAAAGAAGTAAAAGAAAATACACATGTCGGCAATGTGGGGAACAAATATCCACCATGATTCAATTCGGCTATGCCCCGATATGGCTCGTTTATCCGCAAATGCTTTGACCTCCGAAGAGACTGACTGGACTGATTCATTTCCTTCAAAATTTCCAAGTATCAAAAGTGTTCACAGATCGAATGCAGATCGCAGCCTCTTGCTTTCAAATGCCTAACTTTTGCCTGGATCGCCCTTTTCGGGTTTTCAATCCACCGGGATACCCATTTTTGCCAAAGTTGCCTTTTTAGGTTTTCAACTTTGCGGGTTTATTCTTTTCTTCTTTTTTTTTCTTTTTATCCCTAATTTTTGCCCGAACTTTTTCTTTTTATGGTTCGCCAGGATGCCCTTTTTTGCCTGGATCTTCTTTTTATGTCCAACGAGTCTCTTTTATGCAAAGTATTTTTTGACTACGTCTGCGTTCACAGGGGACATAAAATCTTTGCCATCCATATTTGAGAGTAATAAGGCTCCACCAAAGAAAACCTATCTTACTACATAAGGCCCTTCGTAGTTTGGAGTCCACTTGCCCATGTGATCTGTTTGAGGAGGAAGGATCCATTTCAAAACCAATTCACCAGTTTGAAAACACCGAGGACGCACTTTCTAATCAAAGGATTTCTTCATCCTGCTCTGATACAACCGGCCATGTGCAATGGCTGCCAATCTCTTTTCCTCGATAAGGTTCAGCTGATCCAACCGGGAACGTATCCACTCAGCTTCATCAAGCTTCACGTCTACCGGAACCCTTAAAGAAGGAATCTCAACCTCTAATGGTAGAACTGCTTCCATACCATACACCAATGAGAAAGGAGTTGCCCCAGTTGATGTGCGTACCGAAGTACGATAACCGTGTAAAGCATAAGGCAACATCTCATGCCAGTCTTTATACGTCACTACCATCTTCTGCACAATATTCTTGATATTCTTATTTGCTGCTTCAACAACCCCATTCATCTTCGGACGATAGGGAGAAGAATTGTGATGTTCAATCTTAAAGCTTTGGCATAGCTCCTTCATCATCTTGTTGTTCAAGTTTGAACCATTATCAATAATGATTCTTTTCGGGACTCCATACCGGCAGATGATGTCCTTCTTGATAAATCGAGCTACCACTTGTCTGGTGACGTTGGGATACGAGGCTGCTTCCACCCACTTCGTGAAGTAATCGATGGCAACCAAAATGAAATGATGCCCATTGGAAGCAGTTGGCTCAATCTTTCCAATCATATCAATGCCCCACATGGCAAAAGGCCAGGGTGATGACAACATATTCAGAGGAGTAGGTGGCACATGTACCTTATCTGCATAAATCTGGCATTTGTGACATTTCCGGGCGTATTTGAAACAGTCAGACTCCATAGTCATCCAGTAATACCCCACTTTCAGCAATTTTCTCGCCATAGCATGGCCATTGGCATGGGTACCAAAAGATCCTTTGTGAACTTCTTCCATTAACAGGCTTGCCTCGTGTTCATCAACACAACTTAGCAAGACCATGTCAAAGTTCCTTTTGTACAGCACATCGTCTTTATTCAAAAATAAGTTCCCTGCCAACCTCCTCAGAGTTTTCTTATCTTTGGCAGACGCACCCTCTGGATAATATTGACTCTTCAGAAAGACCTTAATATTATGATACCAAGGTTTGCCATCTGATACACCTTCAACCGCAAACACAAAAGCTGGTCTATCCAGACGCATGATTCTGATTGAGGGAGTTTCATTCCAACGATTCACCTGATACATCAAAGACAACGTTGCCAACGCATCTGCCATCTGATTCTCCAACCAGGGTATATGATGGAAATCAACTCTGTCAAAGAAAGGTAACAACCTTCTGGCATAGTTGTTATAAGGCACCAAATTTGCTTGACGAGTTTCCCATTCACCTGTAATTTGATTAACTACCAACGCAGAATCACCATAAACATCAAGGTTCTTGATTCTCAAATCAATCGCTTCTTCTAACCCCATGATGCATGCTTCATACTCCGCCTCATTGTTGGTGTATATGAACTCTAACCGGGCAGTGAAGGGTATATGAGAACCCATTGGAGTCGTAAAGATTACCCCGATTCCGTTACCGTATGATTTAACAGCCCCATCAAAGACCAGCTTCCATTGGGATCTAATTTCAGGCCCTTCGTCAGGAGGCGGCTCTTCACAGTCTTTCATCTTCAGAAACATGATATGTTCATCTGGAAATTCAAACTTCATTGGTTGATAATCCTCAATTGGTTGTTTGGCAAGATATTCTGACAAGACACTTCCCTTAATGGCCTTTTGGGAAACATATTGAATATCGTATTCTGTCAGAACCATCTGCCAACGGGCTATTCTTCCAGAAAGCGACTGCTTCTCAAACATATACTTGATCGGATCCATCTTCGAAATCAAGAGGGTTTTGTGGTTTAACATATACTGCCTCAAACGCTTAGCTGCCCAAGCGAGTGCACAACATGTCTTTTCCAACATTGAGTACCTTGACTCACAATCAGTTAACTTTTTACTCAGGTAGTAGATGGCATGCTCTTTTCTACCTGACTCGTCGTGTTGTCCGAGCATACACCCCATTGAATTCTCAAGAACCGTAAGATACATAATCAATGGCCTTCCTGGCACTGGCGGCAAAATGACCAGAGGTTCCTGCAAATATTCTTTTATTTTTTCAAACGCCTTTTGATAATTTTCGTTCCACCTGACCTCTTAATCTTTTCTTAACAATTTGAATATTGGTTCACACATAGGTGTAAGATGAGAGATGAATCTAGCAATGTAGTTCAACCTCCCTAAGAAACCACGAACCTCTTTTTCTGTTCTCGGTTCAGGCATTTCTTGTATGGCTTTTACTTTAGCAGGATCAACCTCGATACATTTCTCACTGACAATAAACCCCAGTAATTTTCCAGATCTCGCCCCGAAGGTGCACTTGTTCGAATTCAACCTCAGTCTGAACTTTATCAACCTTTCAAACAGTTTCTGAAGATTCACCAGATGCTCTTCCTCCGTTTGTGACTTCGCAATCATGTCATCAACATAGACCTCGATCTCTTTGTGAATCATATCATGAAAGAGAGTCACCATTGCCCGCTGATAGGTTGCCCCAGCATTTTTCAATTCAAAGGGCATTACCTTGTAACAGAATGTTCCCCACGGTGTTATGAACGTTGTCTTCTCCATGTCTTCTGGGGCCATTTTGATTTGGTTATACCCAGAGAAGCCATCCATGAAGGAAAATACCGAGTATTGAGAAGTGTTGTCCACTAACACGTCAATGTGAGGAAGCGGGAAATCATCTTTCGGGCTTGCTCTATTCAGATCTCTGTAATCAACACACATCCTGACCTTTTCGTCATTCTTAGGTACAGGCACAATGTTAGCAACCCACGGAGGATAACTTGTCACAGCCAGAAATCCAGCATCTATCTGTTTCTGAACCTCTTCTTTAATCTTGACAGACATTTCCGATTTCGTCCTTCTCAGCTTCTGCTTAACCGGAGTACATCCCTCTTTGAATGGCAGCCGGTGTACCACAATGTCAATGTCAAGCCCAGGCATGTCTTGGTAAGACCAGACGAAGATATCCACATACTTTTGAAGCATTTCAATCAATCTTCCCTTTACACTGTCTTCCAAAGCAGCCCCAATCTTTACTTCTTTCTTTGCGTCCTCAGTTCCCAAATTAACAATCTCAATCTCCTCCTAATGAGGTACAATGACCCTTTCCTCCTGTTTCAACAGTCTGGCCAATTCCTCGGGTAAGTCACAATCTTCATCAGTCTCTTCTTCAGCCTGATAAATAGGATTGTCAAAATCATACCGAGCCATAGCCGAATCATGATTGGTGGTATCTGAACAAGGAAATCTGCATGATTGATGATTTATGTTTATTATGTATGCAACAAACAAAAACACATTGCCATCTTGATGTGATTTGATGCATAAAGGTAAAAACAGAAAAACAGGGATCAAAATATTTGAATGTGAAAAACGTCATTTATTAATGATAAAGAAAACAACAAAACATTCAAGCCCTACAAACAAAAATCACTACGTCTTGGGCAGAACGTAAGATTGTCATAACAGGAAAACAAAGGCAATTACACTGGGTCGGTCACTTGAATGGCTTTCTCTGATGACCAGTTGCAAAGACTTTGACCTGGAATGCAGGGGCGGATCCAATTATTCATATCACAATCGCTATCCCCTTCCTCATTAATAGCATTAACTCTGTCAAAGAACACACCAGCACTGGTGAAACGAACCGGACCATAAAACTTGGGAGGATCCTCAGGACGCCTGGGTGGCTTATATCCCAGCCCGTAAGTATTCTGCTTTTTCTGGACTTCAATAACCTGACCCCATTTCTGTGAATTGTCGGCTTCAACCACAGCCTGTGCATCTTTGAAGGAAGACATGGAGACCTCTGGTTGATATACCACTGAAGGCTGCTTTGCCACTTCAGATTGGCTGACTTCCTTGAGAGATTCCTTAGGGATCTTCACTGCTTCAAAACCCTGACATAAAGTTTCATGTATTACGCCATCTACCTCCACATATTTGAAAGTAGATAGATGACTTATCATGATATCTTCTTCACCGCAAACCATCACCACATGTCCGTCTACCATGTACTTCAGCTTCTAATACAGTGTGGACGTCACAGCCCCAGCACTATGAATCCATGGACGGCCCAGTAGATAACTGTAAGCAGGCTGAATGTCCATAATATAGAAGGTAGCATCAAAAACCTTTTGACCAACCTTAATTGGCAACACAATTTCCCCGAAGACAGATCTCTTGGAACCATCGAATGCACGCACCACCAAATCACTTGGCGTGCAGATTAACCCACGAGTGTCCAACTTCATCAGTGTTTTCTTCGGTAAAACATTCAAAGATAACCCAGTGTTAACAAGCACATGTGACATCAACGATCCTCGGCACTCAACTGAAATGTGCAAAGCATTATTATGATTTCTCCCAGCTGGAGTCAAATCAACATCAGTAAACCCCAAGCCATTTCCTGCATTTACATGAGCCACTACCCCCTCCAGTTGATTAACTGATATCTCCTGGGGTACATGCGCTGCATTCAATACCTTCAACAGTGTGTTTTGATGCGCCTCAGAGCATAATACCAGAGATAAAATGGTTATCTTAGACGGTGTATGGTGCAGTTGGTCAACAATTTTATAGTTGCTTTTCTGAATCAGCCTTATAAACTCTTCCACATTCTCTGAAAAGGAGTTGTCACCTGCCTTTCTGTGGAATCATTCGCTACCGGCGTCTGCACAGAATTATCCATAATCTGCTTTCCTTTGTCTGGCCTAGAGCCACCAACCTGATCATCAGATGGGATAAAGACTCTACGACTCCGGGTAATAGCTCCTGCTTCATCATTACTTTCAACATTGGAGTTCATCACTGACGTTCCTATCAGTTCATGCTTCTGCCCGTTAACAAACACTTCAGCACCATAATTCCAGGGAATAGCTTTGGTGCTCTCATAAGGGATGGGCCCAGGAGTGGTGATAATGACTGGCGCTTGTCTTGCCGGCTTTGAAATAGTTATTGTTTTAAAAGGGAACGTAACAGTGGCAACCTCATTCCTTTTGCCATTAACTTTCTTCTGGTGGTCACACCTATCAAACTGTAACCGACCTTCATCAATTAGCTTTTGAATACCATATTTCAATAGATCACAACCATTTGTTTGCAGCATACACTCTGAGCAGCTTTTATCACAACCAGGGGATACTCCACTCTTCAGTAGTCTCTCTTTCACTACCAACAACGGAGTCTTCAGTTTATTCACGTCTAGAACCAAATTCAAAGATTCACCATCTTCTACAACAGCGTTAACCCTCGGCCCATCATGGTTCGACATTGGGTTTTGAATGACATTTGGCACATCGTTGGAAAAGTTGATGGCCTTCTAATCCACCAAATCTTGGACTTTATGCTTAAAAGCTTTACAATCCTCAATGTGGTGCCCGGGCGCCCCAAAATGAAATTCACAGTGAGCATTGGGATTGTAACCCGGAGGTGGATTGCCAGTAATAGGAGCCAAAGTCCTCTTCTGAATTAACTGCAACTGCATCAAATGCTGAAACAACTAGGAATAAGGCAACGGTGGAGTATCAAAGTGCCTATTCTACTTAGGCCTTGGCTGATATTGGCGAGGAGGCTGATTTTGCTGTTGAGGTGGAAGTGCTGCAGGAATAATTACTGAAGCCACCTGCTGATTATAACTCTGGCGCTGCTTTCTCTTACCACGACATGAAGAAACAGAATTCACTTCCTCTTTTTTCTTGTAATTCACATAAGGTTTCTTCCCTCCACTAGAAGAAGACCCATCACTGCCTGACACCTTTCCAGTTTTAATTCCACTTTCCAACATTTCCCCAACCAAGATCAGATCAGCAAACTTTCCTGACATGCAAGGCAGCAGCTTCTCGTAATAATGACCCGGCAAGGTAGCCATGAACATATTCAGCATCTCCTTCTCCAACATGGGAGGCTGTACCCTCGCTGCCAGTTCACGCCACCTCTGGGCGTATTCCTTGAAGCTTTCATTATTCATCTGAGACATACTCTACAGCTGAGTCCTATTGGGAGCCATATCAGTGTTATATTGGTAGTGCTTGACAAAAGCCTCTACTAGCTCTCTCCAATTATGGACGTGACATCTCTCCAATTGCATATACCACTCCAAAGATGCCCCAGACATGCTATCCTGGAAGAAATGCATCAGTAATTTCTCGTCACTAGAGTACACAACCATTTTCCTTGCGTATGCCCGGGCGTGAGTCTTAGGGCAAGTGGTACCATTATATTTCTCAAAGGTGGGAACCTGGAACTTGTGCGGAATCCTAACACTGGGGACCAACCCTAAATCATCCAAGTCCATACCCACAGAGTTCTGATTCACAACCCCTTTCAGATGTTCTTCAATCAACCTGATCCTCTGATCATCAATAATCGGGGGAACACCAGCATCCCCGCCTTGCTCAGAAAATATGTCATCCTGTTGGTCATCATATCGACGGCCATGAACAACACATACACTATTTCCTCCTCCTACAACAGAAGGAATCACAACCTGCTCTCCTCCTCCCGGAGGGATCACAACAGAAGAAACATGAACACCTTCGCCTGGAGGACCAATAGGAATACCATTACCCCCAACCCCTCCGCCTGGAGGAATGACATCATTATGAAGGCCACCATGAAGAACGCCATCCTCGTCAACTCTTGCCACCAAGGGTTGGACAAGGGTCCTCAGCTGTTCTTGCCCTTGTGCAACGCCTTGCATCAATTCCATGAATTGGGCCATGCGAGTCTGCATGGCAGCCATCTCAGCCTGCAACTGTTCCATAGCTCTCTTTTGATTGGATCTGGTAGAATACCGATGAATCTGCTGATTAACAATCCTGCCTGAAGAAAGAATATGATAAGAAAACCAGAGATAAACCTGCAATGCACAATGATCATGAATATGCAAATGCAAATGAACATGTTTGAATATTCACAGGGCGATCCACCCCTTGATTCCGGTTTAATAACAAGATAGAATAAAATTTCTGCTCGTATATTAAGAAACCAGAGAATAATAATTTGTCAACAAATACAGCCCAAGATACAGATAGAGGTCTGAATACAATGATCACATATCCCAACCAACAAGCCTGGCGGTGATCCAAACACAATAAAAGAGAAAAAAAAGCAAACTATGGCATGTCATCAAAATCCACAAGTGCCAGTCCTCCCCGTCCATTATGCTCTTTGCTCCAGTCTTGTGCTTCCTTGAACAGGTTCTTGGTATCCGGATGCTTCGGTCTCTGGATTAACTCTTAAATGAGGACATCTCTTCTGTGTAGGATCCCTTTCAGGTATCGGTAGTGCAATTCCCAAGCATCTTCTTCAAAAACACCATCCATACTGGGACCCTCTGTTCTAGGCCTCTTCACTTCATGCTCGTACTTGGAGATGTTACGGACAAACTTCAACAACCTCTCATACTCGTCACTAAACTCAGCATGAACCCCAGGGTCAGTCATACCAATCATCTTGTGAATCAACTTCAGAGTTGGGTCTGGGAACATGTAAGCTACATTCTTCTTTCTCTGAGCATCCATGACGGGAAAACTTCAATAACCGAAATCAAAGGTAAGATGCAAGCCCTGAAAAATGTTAAACATGTTAAAATGCAAGGAATGATGCAAATGTAAACATGGGATCAAGGTATCACTGCTTTGGACATCTGCTGTGTTGTTAACTGATCAAGGACCACAAACCCAGAAACCCAAAATACCGAGACATCGAATCATTGAGATAACCAGAAAACCAGGCTGATAAGTTCATACTGATAAGAAAACCAGAATATCAGGTAGGATGAAAGTCAAGGTTACCTGCAAACCTGTAAACACCCGCCCATCTCACATGTGGGTACTAGAAAAATCGAAGATCCTCAATATCACGGGCTCTCAGGTCGAGAAATGATGATGTGTTCACCATTTCTGGTTTGGCATCATCATCAATCGAGGAGGCCTCAACTGATTCCCCTCAAAAAGGTCATCCTATAATAAGTTCCCAGCTTCAGGTCCTCGGATCAAGAAGTATAATGGGTTTGCCATTTCTGGTCTGCCATTACTACCTCTTGGGAGGAGTGCCTCAACTGAGTCCTCGGGGAAACGGTCGCCAGAGTCGACAGCTCTCTAGATCAACACCCTGAAATGCGCAAGACACACACGTCAGAATATCTCCCAAGATAGCCTCGTCTGGATGTGAATTTCGTGAACACCAAACGTACCAAGACGGCGCGTAGGTCCCACTACTTTCCACTCTAGTCCTAAGTGTGTACTCAAGCCTGTGTATTGGGCTTATCTCTCAAAGAATCCCAACCCGCCAAACAGAGAAACCAGTACAGCACAGCATAGTCCAGCCTATGATAACAATGAAATGCAAAAAAATGCAGTAAATATACAGTAATAAAGTAAAACAGTAATACAGTAATATACAACAAAATAAAGCACCACAATAAACACCCAATGAAAATAAACAACCAAGCGCTAGGATTGAATCGCAAAGGGGATGGACCAGCAAGAGGTCAACCTCTCCCCAGCAGAGTCGCCAGCTGTCGCTCCCGGGATTTTCATCCAGGTACAAACGCGAAAGTGGCGCAAAAACAGAGTCGCCAGCAATGTGTATTTATCCCAAGAGAGGGAAAGGAAACACTGCGTAAACCTGAGGGAAGGGAAAAGACATGGTCTCGCGACCAAGAGAAATGGGTAAGGGAGTTGATTACGCGAGGGGAAGGTATCAGCACCCCACGCGTCCATCGTACTCGATGGGATCCACGCTTGCTGTCTCGATCAAAGGGTGTCGTCATCTGGAGCTTCGCTGCTACTGGAAACGAGAAGGAACGGGAATGGAAGAGAACGGAGAAAATGGGGAGAAAAGAAAAAGAAGTGACTCGGTAGGACATCATCAGAGTCCTAGGCCTACGTATTCCCTCGTGCAATGGGAAAGTCAGAGTCAACGTAGTTCGGACACGAACTAAGGGGGGAGGTTTCTCCCTGAGAGATCGTCGTCTCGTGCCTTCGTATCCTCAATCTAACCAGAAGGAGGAAATCAGAGCAGTCGTAGTTCGACTTAACAAGGTCGATGTTTTTTATGAGCGACGTTAAGTTCGCATCTGGCAGTTAGGGTCGATGCCTGTTTACGACAAAACGGAAAATATCGTGCTCTTTTTTGAAAAAAGGTTTGAAACTTAACAATCCCGAAGGATAAAAAAGGTTTGAATTTGTTTTGTGTTTTTTAGACAGAAGTAGATTGAAGTTAGTTTGTAACTTGCATTGCACCGAAGTCTATGACATAGGAACGAATGCTTAGCAAATCGTTCCAAGATGGAACGTCCACCAAACACTGTAGAAAATGAGAGGAAACCCCTCATTCCTCATTTCCCACATACTAGGCTCATGTGCAATGCACGTTACCTTTATTAAGTATGTTAGAGTTGTTATGAGATGAGAAGAGAAGACTCAAAGGAAAAGAAAACACTAAGGGGATTCTATCCTAAACTTGTCATGCAAAGGTGGCCCTAAGGTTGAGTTCAAAGGGGAAACATCTACCTAAGTTAGCATGCATAGTTCGAAGCCTAATGTCTAACCGACTCCGAGCTTAATCGGAAATTAAGTCGGACTAGAAGCCTAAGGGAGCAAGCAAAAGCAAAGCAAAACCAAAACAATAAAACAAAAATAGCGGCTACAACAGCCCTCCAGCCCCTGCACAGCGGTAAAATCCAGCCGATACACCAAACAGCATTCAATAGCTCAAGTTCAGCACACAAAACAGGTGTAGAAAGGCAAACAACAACACATTCAACAACATGTATGCACAGGAACAACAGTGAAAACAGGACAACATGCAATACATTTGAAGACGATTCAATCACGACATAGCAAACGTGCATCCAACATCATGCATCCCTCAACTAATCATGACCTCAAACACATCATACATCATGTTGAATAAACTTGAAGACGCCATGGAAAGATGCACATCATTTGGTACATGAACAAGTTAATACAAACATGCATCTCATGAAGTTAAGTGCAAGCAATCATGTTCAAAACAATAAACTCCAGTAACATCAACAATAAGTCATAATCAACATGTTCAAGAAGTGTGTACTATGTGTTCATCGCACCAAGAACGCAACAACGCAAACATGATCATAAACAATGAAGATCCAAGAGTCGCGTGTCGGAAAATTGTGTACATACAATGATGTGAGGTGCAACAGCATCAAAACAGTCCTTAAATCATCAACATATTAATCCATGAAGTTTAAACATGCCAAGGATCTCAAACAAACAAAAAAATGCACAAAAATACACATTTTGTCCCAGAGTAACCGGTTAATAAACGGTGAGTAACCGGTTACTTAGTTAAAGATCAGAAAATTTACGCAAAAAACAACATGTTAACCGGTTAACAAACGGTGAGTAACCGGTTACTCTGGGCCAGTGGCAAAAAAAACTATTTCAAAAGCACTTTTCAGCAGCAAATCACTTCTCCAAACATTCAAATGAACATGCAATCAATTAAGCACGAAATTAAATTGAATCACAGCCATCAAACATCAATTGAATCCAACAAACAACAACATCCACAATCAAATTGAAGCAAATGAATCAAAACACATCAAAAGTCATGGATCTGCATTGTATAAGTTGCAATTAAGCCAAATCAAGTATGGATCTAAAGAAAACTAACCTACACAACTGAGATTTGCTTTGGTAAGTGTTGTAAACGAAAATTGATGGATCCAAACAAGAAAACCAGAGATCTATGAAGCTTTATCAAGAAAACTTGAAGATCCAAGCAAGAACACTCCAAATAAGCAAAAGTTGTTCCAAAAGTGATTCTAACAGCTTAATCCAAGATCCAAACCATTTGCTACTGCAGAATTAAACTAAGAATGGGGATGTGATGGAGGTTTAGCTCAAGAATTCACAAATTCCAATGAAGAATTTGTGAATCTATGGATTTGGAGTTTTGGTGAGAGGTTGAAAATGAAGATGGAGAATGAAAAAGTGAGAGAGAATTGAGAGCAAATTCTGAAAAATGAGAGTGAAAAATGATCTAGGTCCCTTGTGGTTTGGGATGAATTGATTTAAATAATCCCTAGGTTAGGAGTTAAGTTTGGGTTTGGAGTGAGGTTTAGTGGGTGGAATTTGGGGTGAAAAATGAATTAGGGGAGGAATTAGATTGGAAAGTCTTGGAAGGGATTTGAATTTTGGATGGAAAATGATGAAAATGAATCAATTCTAGATCCTTTCCACACATGCACAAGCCAAGCACATGATCACTAATGATGCAAACTTAATTTTTTCAAAAGGTGCTTAGAGTAACCGGTTAACCAACGGTGAGTAACCGGTTACTTAGTTCAAACTTGCCGAGGATGCACAGAACAACAAGGGAGTAACCGGTTAACGCAAGGTGAGTAACCGGTTACTCAGTTCAAATTTTTAATTTTGGCGCCTTTTGGAGGGAAACTTGGAAAAGTGACTTCTGGCAGTTGTTTTGAACCCGTTAAGCCTCTGAAACTCAAGACTTGATGTTGCTATTGAATAACACCTGGAATGAAACACAAATTCTTGCTGACAGCCCATAATACCTTGTTGAATTAATAATGTCTGATGCCGGATTGCTTGATCAAAAAATGGCGTTGAAGCTTCTGATTGTCAAAACGTCTAATGAGCAAAATAAAATCTCCAAAAGACCTTGAAAATTATCTGCTTGGCTCTGAATGCTGCTGAAAATAGTACTGGAACTGATAACACCATGAACTGCTTTAAAATACCTTGATCCCATGCCCGAAAGAAACATGCAAATGTAGAAATGACGATGCAAATGAAATGAAACATAAGCCGGTTAGAGTTAGAAACAAGAGGGCAAATTTTGAGGTGTTACACATCTGAACCCAAATTAACCAATTCCACCGGCTCTTCATGAGGCTGAATGGTTTTTTCCTCGTGCTCAAGCAACCGAGAAATTTCATCTGGAATCTCCTCAATATCCTCTTCTTCAGCTCTAAACACAGGGAACTCAAAGTTGGGAGGGGGCATAGGGTCATTGTTTTCAATGGGTTTATCAATCAATATGCACAATGATTTATGTTTGATTTTAGAATATGAACAGGAAGTGCAAGTATTGTGTAGATAAAAGCGATTAACACATTATTATCATTGGTTTTTTATGTTACCATTTTTCAGAAATAAAGCAAAAAGAAAAAAAAAATATGGACAAACAAAATAACATTTTATTGATGATGATAAAATTTGAAACAAAACCCTCACAAATTCACTTTCACCTTAGGCAGAGTGGAAGGATTTTTGAAAGAAATAAAAACATATTACTTTGAAATATGAATAACAGTGGGAACATCAACAGCTATCCAATTCTGGAAGATTTGTCCATGTGTCACAAAATTGGGAAGTTCTTCTTCTTCATCATCTTCAATGATGGCAGCAGTAGAGTGATCTTTGTTGATGAATCCGGCGCTGTGAAAGACCTCATTAATACGCTTCAAATCTCTTCTGACTGTACTAGGCGTAAAGCCTAAACCAGTTTTGCCCAGGTTATCGACCACATCAATGGCTCGGCCCCAACCATCAGATCGACTAGTCTTTAATACATGCAAAGCATCCTTCAAAGAAGTCATGGACAACTCATTCTTCTTAACAGCTTTATCATCAACAGAAAGAGCTTGGAACGGAGTCCCAATAGTCTCATCAGCATCAACATACGAAAAGGATGAAAGGTGGCTCACCAGCATCGCTTGCTCACCTCCAACAATTACTATCTTATCATTCTTAACAAATTTCAATTTCTGATGAAGAGTCGAAGTCACTGCCCCAACCTCATGAATCCAGGGTCGGCCAAGCAAAAAACTATAAGCAGGACGGATATCCATTACTTGAAAAGTAATTTGGAAGAAGCATGACCCTATTTTGATTGGAAGATCAACTTCTCCAATCACAGTCTTTCGAGATCCATCAAAAGCTTTAACAACAACTCCACTATACCTCATGGGAGGACCTTGGTAAGAAAGCCTTGATAAAGTAGATTTTGGCAACACATTCGAAGAAGAGCCGCTATCAACCAACACATTGGAAAGCGCATCTTTTTGTCAGTTCATGGAGATATGTAAAGCCAAATTGTGATTTCTCCCCTTCTAGGGTAACTCTTCATCACAGAAACTCAAATTATTACATGCTGTGAGGTTGGCAACAATTCCATCAAATTGATTAACAGTCACATCATGCTCAACATATGCTTGTTCCAATACCTTCTGCAAAGATTGCCTATGAGCTTGAGAATTCATTAGTAGGGACAACACTGAAATCTTGGACGGGGTATGCAAGAGTTGATCTACAACACTGTACTCACTCTTCTTGATCAATTTCAATACTTTATCCTCATAAGCCTTCGAACCACTGGACTGACCAGAAGAATCGACATTACTCTCATCTTGATGTTGTTTGCCAGCAACAACATTCTCCACAATCTTTGGAGGCTCAGGAGCAAAGACACGACCACTTTGGGTCACTCTACTCACATCAGTGATGCTTACCACAGAAGACAAAGAAGGAATGGGCACTTCCTTACCATCTTCTACCATGGTAGCATTGTACTTATACGGAACAGCCTTGTCAGATTCATATGGTACTAGACCAAACAACCGAATGACCAAAGGCGTAACAGTGGTCTTCCGACTATCATAAGAGATAACAACTCGTTCAGGAATATTAAAGCGTGATGCAATAACAGTCACCTCATTCTGATATTCATCTCTTTTAGCAGTGACCTCAATCAAATTCTCGTCCATCATTCTTTGAATATCCCTCTTCACTATCACACAACCACGCGGATTCACGGAACAGATGCAACAAGCTGCATAGTCATGATCAATATCATGGTATTCACTCAAAAGTGCATGCATTTCCACAAGAGATCTTCGGATCCAATGGATATTAAAGATTTTGAATGTACCTGGACAACCATAAACTATATTGACAGACGCCTTGCCATGATTGGGCAGCGGATTCGATTGTACATTAGGGTTGGAATCTTCAAAAGACAAAATACCACTCCTAGACAACCTTTGAACTTCCATCTTCAATGGATAACAGTTCTCAGTATCATGTCCCTCTCCTCCCTGATGGAAGGCGCAACGAGCTTCAGGCTTATACCACCATGGCAAATCTTTTGGAACAGCAAGTGGTGCACGGGTCTGAACAAGATTCTTTTGAATTGAACAAGGAAGCAAATCCGTGTAGGTCATCGGAATCGGATCAAAATCCTTCTGAAAACAACCTCGTTGATTGTTCTGTTAATTAGAACGTCGTTGATGGGCAGGAGCTTCCTGAACAATAGGAGCTGAACTGATAACAGGAGTGACAGATGCAACATGTTGCTGACACTGATTATTCTTACTGTAACTCTTTTTGCGTCCTCCACAGGAAATAGCATTGGTCTCACCTTCTTTCTTTTTCGCAAGTCCTTCCCCATATTTCTTGGAATTACCAGCAGAATTACCATCTTTTGACAAACGTCCTTCACGGACACCTTCTTCTAATCTCATCCCCATATTAACCATCTTAGTGAAATCATTCGGGGCACTAGCAATCATACGCTCGTAATAGAAAGGACTCAGGGTTTTCAGAAAAATCTTGGTCATTTCTTTTTCTTCCAAAGGAGGATTAATCTGAGCAGCAATCTCGTGCCACCTCTGCGCGTATTCTTTGAATGTGTCCTTATCTTTCTGTGCCATTGCTCAAAGCTGGTCACGATAGGGAGCCATATCCACATTATACTTATACTGTTTCACAAACGCCTCACCCAAATCTTCGAAAGTGCGAATTCGAGTACTGTCGAGGCCCATGTACCATTTCAAGGCTGCACCAGACAAACTATCTTGAAAGTAGTGAATGAGAAGCTGATTATTATCGGTCTGAGTCGACATCTTACGAGCATACATAGTCAAGTGACTCAACGGACAAGAGTTTCCCTTATACTTTTCAAAGTCAGGGACCTTGAACTTATGTGGGATCTTCACATTAGGAACCAAGCATAACTCATGAGCATTCTTTCCAAATAGCTTTTTACCTCTCAAAGCTTTGATTTCTTTCTGCATCTCAGCAAACTGGTCTTGAATCTCTTCCATTCTATCATAAGCACTGACATTTTCACTTGGAGCAGTATGAAAAATCTGTTCTTCACCAAAAGGAACAGTATGGACCACAGGCGGTGGTACAGACATTACAGGCTGAACAGGAGGAACAGCTGGAACTTCAGGAGGCGGTGGTGGTTGATAACCCTCAGGAACAAAGTTAATGGGCATGCCCCAGGGGAAGCCAGGAGGCATGGAGTATTGAGGAACACTAGCAGGCGCCACAGATATAGGCGCAGAGACAATCTCAGAAATGACTGTCCTTTGTACAGAAGTTGAAAGCGGAGGAAGAGGTGGTGGTGGCTGATTCTGAGCAGCCACCAGGGCTTCCATCATAACAACGAGTCTTTCCAACCCATCCTTCAGAGTTGATACTTCTTCACGAAGCTCACGATTCTCTTGTTGCAATTGATCCATCTTTTTCTTCAGATTAGCCCGAGTATTATACTGGTGCGACAACTTGGCTGAATGAAGACCAAAGGGAAACATAAGACACTTGGAAAAGGCAAGAAACAATGCAAAATGATGCTTGATGTGCAAGTACAAATGCAAAGTTTCAAGGAACTATAAGGCATATTGCAAACATTGTTATTTGAAATACCAAAATCTCATTCATTAATGATGGAAAAGATTACATCTTGGAAGTACAGATTCAAGAATCCTAAAACAATAGAAAATAAAGAAAACTAGATCCCTAGAGAATCCTATGAGAAGAAGTCCCAGCTCTATCTTCCAACTTCTTCATGTGGGCCTGCATCTGAGTCTTCGCAATCAGCAACTGATCAACGATCAACTTCCAAGGAGATTCTGAACTCTTCGGAATATCGGAAACTGGCTGAATGCGAGAGGAAAATAAATCCTCTTGCGCCTTTCTCTTCTTGTTGGCAATTTCATCTTCATTCTTCTTCTTGAAGTGCTTTTGAAGTCTTGCATTCTCTAACGCAACAATCTGATACTTGTTCCTCCAAGCATCTCTCTCTTGTTGCATCTCGGCCAAAGTGATCTGAAACTTCTCTTTGTCTTCCATAAAGTAGAGGATAAGCTTCTTAGCAGTTAGAGACAAAGGCTCCTGACACGCATAAGGCATCTTCAAAGTAATAGCTCTATTCTTAACCTAATGGAGGTAAGGCTCTGAAGAGACACAATTCAGATTTCCCAAACTTTCCTTTCCTTTTCTACGAATGTTGCGCCAAGCTTCCATAATTTCTCTCTTGAGAGCAACTTGAGATTCATCTTCCTTGAAAAAGAGACCAGCCAAATGAATGTTCTTCGGTACCTCTCGCAAAGGATATCCCAACTGACGATGAGCCAACACCGAATTGTAGTTGATTCCTCCCTTTGTACCAAGAAGAGGCACGTTGGGAAAATCACCACAACTATCAATAATCATCGCTCCAGAAGGAACATGGCTACACCAATCAATATCAGAATGAGTAAGAGACATGATCTTCAGCGACCAATATAAACCATCTTTGAGATTCCAGAAAGTTGCAGACTTTGGCAAGTGAGAAATAAACCACTTTAAAGCAAAGGCGCATAACAGATGATCATCCCTTCACCATGGAAATTCTTGAGGTGAATAGAATGGTAAGCATCGGCAAGCAGAGCAGGAACTGGGTTCCCAATCAAGAAAATCTGAATAGCGTTGATGTCGACAAAGTTCTCAACATTTGAGAAAAGGAACAATCCATAAATGAGCAAGGCAAGAATAACCTCAAAAGCAACTGTGTTCGTCACACTAGCAAAGTGATGAGCTCTATCCATCAAGAACTTAGCGGGTAACCCAAGAATCTTTCCTTTAGTATCCATGCGAGCCTTAATCTCAGAAACCTTCAAGTGAGTAGCCTTCGCAATAATGTGATGCTCGGGAGCGGGACCCAAACCAGAGAAAATATGACCATGAACAGGCAAACCAAGCAGGAGAGAATATTCCTCTAGCGTAGGTACCAACTGATAATCAGGAAAGGTGAAACAATGAAGCAAAGGGTCATAGAACTGAACCAAAGTAGCAAGCAATCCTTCAGCCATATCAACCTTCAAGAGAGATAGAAGCCTTCCATATCTGGACTCAAACTTCTTGGTATCAGCAACCAAAGATCCTAGCTCTCTCAAACCCCCTAACTTAGGACTTTTGAAAGTATACTTCCTTGTACTTCTCCTTCCAAAATCCATAACAAAAGTATCTGCAATGTTTACAATAACACCTTTAAGTTCCTTGAAACCTTCCAAAAGAATGCTCATGAATGCATGAGTGCATGAATGCAACAACCACAAACAAGATCACACAAAGCACACAGGTCAAGGTTCAAGTCACGAGCATGAAGCCAAGGGTAAGAACCAATACCATAAATGTATGTACTAAGGTTTTGTCTTCATTGTATCTGCAGAAAACAGCGGTTCTAACATAGTGCCCAGGGTCCACAATCCATTATCAGACACACCAGCGCACCGATTTGCTCGGAGGTTGGTAGTTATCCTCAAGAGAATCTAACCTGAGTGTGGCATCACGTGACAGCTAAGTCGGATTTGCATCCTCATAGCTTCCGCGCAACGATCCTAAAAGGGCTAAAATGGGTTAAGAGTTACTACGATCCTCAGTGTTATAGGCTTCTATGGAAAAAGTAATGCCTTCATGATCGCTCGATCGACATCAGTAATTCCAAAGAGGCAACCACCGAGTGGATAGATTCTCAAGTTCTGCTTTTTTGGGATTCGACTCCCTCAAAGCTCCCTTGACTATACTATCCTCCTATCTCAAAGTACACTCTGGTCCAGGTATAGGACCTATCTCACACATAGAGGAACTCCTAAACAGAACAAACAAGTAACAAGAAAATCAAACAAAAAGCAGTAAATAAAACAAAGTAGGCTAAACCCCTCAAGGGAGATGAGTCCCCAGCAGAGTCGCCACTTTTCTGTAGCGGGGAAATTTGTGAGTGTAAGCTATCGATTAACTTAACTCAAAAAACAAGAGACGCCACCGCACTTTTATTTTATCCAAAAAAGGAAAGGAAAAAGAGCGAACAAAACCTAAGGAGTTCTAAAACAACAAGAACAAACAGAGAATGGTAAGGGGGGTTGGTTACGCAATGAGAAGGTGTTAGCACAAAAAACGTCTATAGTACTCTATAGGAACCCTTTGAAATATATACCGCTTTTTGGTCTGAAAATGGTTTGCTTGAAAAAGAGATTGGGGAGGTGAGAAGAGAAATAGTTTTTAAGATTTTTGTGTTTGGAGAGACTTATCGCCTCATGCATACGTACCCACGAAGTGCAATGTAGGATCAAAACCTCGTAGTTTGTGGTACAAAGAATGAAATTTATTTGTTTTGGTTGATTTTAAGTGTAAAGACAAGTCGTCATTTCCAAGCGAATAATTCCGCTTAAAGAAATGAATCATGTCTAGACTTATGAAAAAGTTTCAAAGGAAAAGTGCACAAGGCACAAAAGAGTTTGATGAGTTTTGTATTTTTTATGTTTTCTTTGAAATGGTCAAAGCATGATTAACATTGATTGACATTTATTAAAGAAAATGAAGTTTAAAAATCGTTTGACCAAAGTCAAGGTTTTATTATGAAAGCGGTTTTAAGTTTGAAAACAAGACGATTTTTGAAAAAAGAGAGGAGATTTTGAAAATTGAAGAAGGGGTGGAGAAGAAGTGACTATCCTAGTGCATAAAATAAAAGCTAAGGTAAGAAAGATCTAACCACATGGAGGCACTCTTCAAAGCATAATAAGAAAAGAATTTCATCCTCTTGAGCCAATAAGTAAGCCAAATAAAGGCTAGAATGTCAAACTCCATAATGGTCCAAAGCACAAGGAAGAGAGTCCTAAGTCTAAGTCCATAAGTCCATAATCAAGAGCATAGGTCCTCCAATGCAAAGGATAGTGGCCATAGTCCAACAATTAAGAACACAAGTCTTTTAGTGGTTTAATCCTTTATTAATGTTTTTTAGTCCAAAATGGACAAAAGAAAAACAAAAGCATAAGATAATATGGTCCAAGTGGACAAAAGAAAAATAACATAAACATAAACATGATATGATAAAAATGACATAAAGCATAAAAAATAAAGAGAGATAGGGAGCGAGAAGGAAACATAAAAAAAGTTAGAAGTTAGTAATTAGTAGCACAAGACTCTAGTGCCATAAGCCTTCACCGATTATTCCGTTTTGCGTTTTGAACTATAGTGATTAAACAATGTACTCAGGTCAAGGTTAATGAAGACTTGTTAGAAGATTAATAGAATCAAAGCCTCTACAACAACAAGCTTCAAAAATTTTGAACCTAATACAAAAGATTAACTAACATTGGGTTGACGCGACCAATTAAGGTCCGGACTATGAAAGTTCAAGTTCCGAATTGGATAAAGAGGGACAAATGTTGCGCTATGTTAAGCAATCGTCTAGTAATTTACGGAGTAATTACCCTACAATGAGGCCGGTCAATAGATCTTTGTGCCAATGTATGCTAGACGAACGATATGTAAATCGTCATCCGAAAGCAATACCGCACGAAAAGAAAATAAGTAACGATCTAGTATTGATCAAGAATTCAACAAAGAAATTCTAAGATCCATAAGACTTTCATCGATCAAAATAAAAAAAGAAATAGATGAAGAGAAATGCCAAATTGAATTACGAAGTCAAGAACCTTTCATCTTCAAGTTCAATCACCTTTAATTGATAGATTTAAGTGTGAAAACATATCACTAATTCAAAGCACCTCAAATGAATTCAACAATTCATTTAAAGATAGATTTGAACTAATGAATGTTTAATTACTCTAACTATATCCAAAGTCCATTGAAATTGAAGAGAAATTAATCTCAACAATTTGTTTCAAGGCTAAAACAAGAAAAAAGGAGAAGAAGGAGGAAGAAAAAACCAAAACAACCCCAAAAACAAGGAAAAATATGCATTCTATTTCGAAGTAACCGATTACTCACCAGATGTTAACCGGTTACTTTAGTTCAAAATAAACACAGTTTTTCAAAATTAACACAGAGTAACCGGTTACTCACCAGATGTTAACTGGTTACTCTGCACCAGAATGCAGAAAATTATGCAAAATTCAGCATGATCCACTTTCAAAACTTTTTACAAACACCTTAGGATCATGGAACTGAAATTGCACGAAATTTAAAATAAAATAACAGCAAAAACCAGCAATTAAACACAATTACAAGATCCAAAGGATCAAGTAACAAAGATCTCCAAAGATCTACATTATGGAAGATGAATATGAAGCTTCAACAATGGTGAAAGATGAATTACCACTTCAAATATGAAAATTCCTTCAAATTGCTTCAAGATCCAAAAACCAAAGCCTTGATCTATGAGAATTGATGAAGAAAACAAGCTTGGATGAAGGTTTAGTTCAAAGTTGAACAAGATTCAATGTGAATTCTTGTTAACTTTCAAAAGAAGAAAAGTGAGCTTTAGTGAAATTTATGGTTGGGGATAGAATTTGCAAGAGGTTTGTTGGCTATCAAAAGTTTGTCAAATGAATGAAATGAAGCCTCTATTTATAGAATTTAGGCTTGGAAAAATTGGTGGATTGGAATTTGGTTTGGAAATGAAAATTAGGCTTGGAATTTGAATTTGGAGGAAAATTATCAAAAGAGTGGTGATTAGTGGAGGTACATGGTAGGAATTAATTATGATAATGTAGGGAATTAAAATGGGATGGTCTAGAATATTCCACATGTGATCAAAATGATGAAAATTGGTGCCAATTGCTGAATTTGAATTTGCTTCCATTTTTCAAATTTTCACGAGGGTAACCGGTTACTCACCACAGGGTAACCGGTTACTCAGTGTAAAATTTGAAAAAATGCCCTTTTTAAGTGCACTGCTGTGGTTCGGCTCGATTCTTTTGCTCGTCAAAGAAGGCATGGAAATAAACACATGAACCTTGGAGTCTCTTGAATAATAATCAATTAAATCTTGGAAACTCTTGATCAGATGATTTTTGAATTAATTGCAGATCAACTTTGACTTTGTTCAGATAAAATTCATTCGAGCTGCGGGGCTGTTGTTTTGGTATTTTTAACCCGTTCTTCCCCTGAAAATGTTAGTGAAAGAAAACAAAATATTTTTTTGGATTTTAATTAATGGTTAGTAAACATAAACAAATTAAGCAAGAAAAAATAACTAACAAACACACACATACTCAAAGATCCCTGCAAGGCACAATCCCACAAAAGAGGGAACCAATGTGTGATCTTGTTTGTGGCATGAAAAACATGTGGGATCTTAAGGGTAAAAATTAGGATATTACAATGAAATCTACATCTCTGCGGGCCATAAGAGGAGCAGACATGAAGGGTTCTTTTGAAATAACTTGCATTACTTAAATTGGTGCATGACTCACTCAGTCAGATGTGGATATATCATACGTGACCCATAAGCCAACCATTCAGAGTAAAAGGCTATGTCATACAAGGGACACATTTGACGGTGAAGGTCGTACAACTAAGAGTGAGTATCATCATGTACTATACGATCGAGATACACTCTGAAAGTCGAGTGATTCTCTTTGAGTGAGATGAATGCATAAGCACGCGACACATCATTAATGTAGTCATCAACATTTGACTAGTTGGGTATACTTGGGAAATGCTAAAAGATCCATGCCTGAAAATTGTACATATGAATTATTAGTAATGGTGCAACACAAGTGTTATGAAAATGGTACAAAAATAGTAAAAGATGCAAATATATTATCGTCAATAGCTTGCAACTAGTTGTCATATGTCTAGTCTTCCAAAAACAACCTTTAACTAACTTGGAATACATGTAAACCAAACAAGCGACCCCCAATTGTACTCATGAATCTACACTAAGTCAGTGAAGTATCTGAGCTAAACCATAATGCGCATGAATCTCGCATCACGGATAGTTGCACCGCATCGTGAAACCACAACTGCCCAGACTGTTGTTTCCTCTCAATATTTCAATCATGGTTGATACATTTTAAAGTGTCATGACACTGTAGAAAAATAAATTATCGTCAGAAAGTTCGAATATTATACCACATTTGTTCCAAAGAATAAATACTGATAAACTTTACCACTTCGTCTCACACATGCTTGTAAACACGGTCCACATATATAGGCAACAATGATAAGTCATACGAGTCTCCTCCAAACTCCTTAGGATTGACTGCATCGACAATAGGTGCATTAATCTGGACTGGTGATGCTTCTGGGACATCAGGAGGTGACACTTGCTTCCTCTGAGAAGACGAAGTCGAAGATGCCTAAACCCTAAAAATTAACGCCTCCGCATCAAACGAACTAAAACCGACAGATCGTTGTCAAGAAAAATATTATATATTTTATTACAAATATATTTTTTTTATATAATGATTATATAATGATATAAAAAAATAAAAGGTCACAAAACAAATATATTATAATAAATAATAGTAATAATTATCGGGGGCAAATGAAAAAACCAACGGCAAATCAAATAAAACCCCAGCTAAACCTTCATTCTTCGAACCTGACGCTCTTTCCTCCTCTTCATATCACCATTCTCAGTGATTAGGGTTTCTTCTTTCTCTTTCTCTATCATCACCTTCGATTCACTTCTTCATCGATTTAACATTCGTCGATTATCAATTTTTTCGTTCCGCGTCCAAGATGCCTCGTCCCAAACGAAAAGCGGTCCCACCAATCACTTCTTCTGACGTCGATTCTTCCATTCGTACCGGTACTTCACTTTCTCGTTTCCTCTTTTCTCATTGGTCTTCGTTATCACGAATCAGAAACAATTACGAAAAGCAACAATCGCTAATTAACTTAATTCAATTAATTTTAATTACCGGATTATGATTTTTCATGTGATGAATTTCAAGAATTTCGATCTTGCTTGATCTAATAATATATATTGATATTATAACGGAATCGTGTTTTCCTTCTGCTGATTGTTTTTTCATTATTACTCAGAGCCGAAGAAGAGAACAACTACAAAGCAATTTGAACGAATAGATTTCCTGTTTGAGTTGTATGCAAATAAATCAATGGGTTTGATTGAGTAAGTATGTTGTTATTATTATTATTTTATGTAAATGTAAAAGTATGTTATTTCTTGATATCAATTCTTGTTTGATCTAGTTTCGAATTGAGAAATTACCGTGCTTGTTTTTTTCAAAGAGTAATTTGGAACCCCAAATACAAGGTTTCAAAAAACGGTATCGGCTTACCTTTTTTATGATAAAAAGGAAATTTTGGTTAATTCACACTGCGACACAGTAATCAGTACCACAACACCTTTTTTAATGGTAATTTGTTATGCTAATGTGACTGTTGTTGCAATTCTTTATACTTTTTTGTTTTGTTGGCCAGCCCAGATGGGATTGAAGCACTTTGTAAAGATGTTAATGTGGACCATACAGATGTTAGAATGCTGATACTTGCTTGGTAGATATTTGACTATGCTTCTTTTTTTTTTCTTTTCTCTTTTACTTTTAATTGATATTTGAATGGTTATAATTGGTGTCTTTCTTTTCAGGAAACTGAAAGCAGAAAAGCAGGGTTATTTTACTAAGGTTGGTAGAGAAAATATTGTTTCACAATCTTTTTTTTAGCAACATAACACTTAAAATATTGAGATATACTAGCATGCATGCACTTTATTCCCCCTTTTTCTTTTCCATGAAACACACTCATATGCAGTGTTGCCAAACTGTGGTGTTACGGCATAGTGAAATTTGAACAAATTGCATTGTAAAACAGGGACTATTGTGGTGCTATGGCTTTGAAGTGTAGTGGAATTTGAACAAATCGCTATTTTCTTTGATCTGCACACTGCTCACATGTGATCATTTTCATGCTTGTTATGGATTGCATTGCTTAATACTTATATGTTTTATTGTATATATTCAGACACACAGTGCTGTTTATTGATCTGACTGTTGAACTAATATTACCTATTATTCCACTGGCATGAATTTTTGTGCTATTGTCTTGGAAATATTGTATAACAGTAACGTTCTAATCAAATGATTCCTGTTTTCATAGATTTTATAAGTATATATCAAGTTAATCTTGATTTATATCGATGAAGTACCGAGTAATTCTGTATCCATGAACTCTGAATCCAGCTCTAAATCTTTTAAGCAGTGAAAAGTTATTCAATGGTGTGAGAGTGATTTTGGCATGCAGTGGTTTAAACTGTACTGTGCGTGTCTGCATGTGTGAGTCCAAGCTGAGGAGTGGTTTCATTTCTCATTTGTTCATTTAATTAATTAGTAGCTAACAATGGAATCAATTTAAGTGAAATAGGTAACTTGATATTGTGTAAAATACTTTTCTCTGACCTAAAATCTTAAGCACGTTTTCTTACCTGAAGAAGAGCAAATAGTTAACAATATAATCGTGTGAAAACTTTTGGTTCTTGTGTGAAAACACAAGACTGTTTGATGCCATGATCCAAACTACAATCCATTTATGCTGTTGATAATTGATACCCATTCATGTAATCATCACTTTAAACAACTTGAATTTCCTTCTCATAGTATTACTTGGTTTTCGATATGTCCTGCTCACTGTTCTTTCTGTCTCTGAATAGGATGAATGGCGAAAAGGTCTCAAATGTTTAGGGGTCGACACACACCCAAAATTAAAAAAAGCAATAAATGGACTGAAGAAAGAGGTCTCTTCCTTTCTCGACTATAAAATACTCAATTAAGTCACCGTGTTCTTGTTGAGACTAGCCATTTATTACGGATGTCCCTAAGAAGGTTTTGATGCAATTTATTTCCTTTGTGTCTTGGGTAGGTGACTGTTCCAGAATGCTTTGAAGATTTTTATTCCTATGCATTTCAATACTGCCTCACAGGTAAGCTTAGTACTGGTGGGTTTATTTTACAACTATAATCCAGATTTGTTGTGATCCATAATTATATTGCTGCCTTGATGTTTTTGTTCATCACTCTATGAATCTGTTCAAACATTGTTTAATACTTCCAGAGGATAAGCAAAGGAGCATAGATATTGAGACCATATGTGAGCTGTTAACTATTGTTCTGGGATCTGAATTCCCTTCTCAAGTCAATTTACTAACAGAGTATCTAAAGGTGAGTAGGTGTTTGTATTTATTTTGTTGAATCCTCTGTTGCTACTTTATGCTGCTCAGCTCTGTGTTTGATCTTTTAAGTTGTATGTAATTGGGAACAACAGAGGCATTCACTGATGTCCAGCACAAACATGTTAGGTTATGAAGAATGTCTATTTGTTTTTTTCTTGTATTAGTTATTATTCCATACCTGTGGCCATTCTTATGCATAATGTTTTGTTTATTGTGGTGTTCAAGATACAAAGTTGGTTACATCCTTGAAATATTTTTCTTTGGAAGGTATCTAATATGAATTCAAGTGATGGAAGAGAAAATTTCCATCTACCCTGTGTATTATGCACTCGGAAATTGTATTGTTTGGGCGGAGAGTTTTAATCAAAGAATTTTAAAACCATATTCATAATACCATAAAACTATTTCTGATGGTTGTGTTTTTCTTGGCAGATCCAGAATGACTACAGAGCGCTAACCAGGGATCACTGGGGAAGTTTTTATCGTTTTTTTAAAGAGGTAACACTCACTTTTTTCTTAACTTACCCTTACTTGAAATATTTTATATCTTGTACATTTTTCACTTCTGGTTGTGTTTCTATCTGTTTATGAGGTCCATTGGAGTCTGAGTTAATAATTAATTTTTGGCAAAACTATGACTTATTGTAAAATTTTTTCTAGGAAGGACTGTTTGTTCATATTTCCTTTCTTTTTGTTATTTGCTTTAATGATGACTAGGATTCTATTATGTGTTGATTAATGTAATATGCATAATAAGAATTTCACCTTATTTTGCCTATTATGTGAGGTTTATTTATAAGTCTTGTGATTTGTGAATTTAGCTAGTTTACCGTATTTTTTCCTCTAAAAGGTCCAAAAACCTAGAATAGTATCAAAGTTTATCTTGGACTTGTTAATTGGCCGCAGTACCAAACACAATATTGTTGGATGCTAAGGGGGTTGTTTGAAAAAACCCAAGTTACACATAGGCTAAGAGAAAAGGACTCTTCAAAGCTTATAAAGTCTGGACGACCCCCTCCTTACCTGTTGGTTTTGTCAGTTTTGGGGATCTAGTTAGGTCTAAAATTTAACTTGTTCAATTGCAAAATAACCTCAAAATATTCATATATTTATAAATAATTTACAATTCAATAAAATTTGTATGGGAAAAATAAGTCAAATTGAATCTTATGCCTGGCATGAGAAAAAGGAAAGAAATCTCCTTCCGCACAACACACTTATTTAAACAAGTCAAATTTAAAGCTTGGCGTTGATTTGTTTACAAAAATGAAACTTGAGTTTAGCTTATTACTTCTCTTATTGAAATATTGTAATGTATTAATTTTGTCTCTTTTGTATATAATAAAAAACTAGAAAGAGAAAGAACGTAAAAGGGATAATTATTTCTTAGATAGAATTAAAATTTACTTAGTACTATAAATATATAATTTATTATTAATATTTATTATTTATACCCATTTTATCATTTTCTTTTTTACACCCATTTTTTTGGTTATTTAGTGACACACACACTCACCCATGTGAGTTATTCATGAGTGTTTAATATGTCAAGCTTATAAACCTCGTACTTAGTTAGTTTATATCAGGTTCTATGTTAATGTTGAGATTGTTATTTTATTGACACACTCACTCACGTGAGCTATTCATGATCTTTTAATGTCAAGCTTATAAAGCTTGTACTTAGTTCAATTATATCATGGTCTAAGTTAAGGTTGAGCTTGTTCTTTAGTTAATCGAACAAAACTTGATTTAGCATTAATGATTTGAGCTCGAATAAATATAACTCATTTGGTAGAAACTATAAAGACTTGATGGTCAATGGTTTAACTAGAAATATGATTTATGATAGAGTATTATATTGGTGTTTGATATATATTGTCGATTCCACTCAATGGTTATGATTTATGATATGGTCTCTGCTGTTGTGAAACATGTCTACTCTAATTGTCTATAGTGTGTATATTACTGTTTTGCATAAGTTGTGCACTTTAGGAAAGTAGTTTGATTGGCAATATTAGTGTGCCCTCAATTCAAGTAGCATTCAGGAAAAATGTTGACATTTTATTGCTGCCAGGTAAGCTTTACTGAGCTGCAAAAATATGATTCCAGTCAAGCTTGGCCAGTAATCATCGACAGTTTTGTTGAATGGTTGAAGGAAAAAGAAAAGAAAATATAGCTATCATCTCCCCGAGTTTCAGTTTGAATTTACTCAAACTCCGATCTAGAATACAGTTTGAAGCGGATACAATTGTATATGGCTGTTGAGTAATCTGTTTGCAGTTTTCTGCAAATATTGTTATGATTAAGCATAAGTATCAACACCTCAATATAGTGTCAAATGTCAAAGCTATCCCGATGCTTGAGTTTTATAGACTGGAATATTTGTTTTTGAGCAACTTTGTTTTGTAGTGCATTTTTATTTTTATTTTTACATTTTTTGTGTATGTTAACCATTTCTGTAGTCAAGCTTTCTACAATCTGCGACTTTGGCCCGACTAAATGTATCTTAACTGAAATTAAAGTTAGAATCTGGATTTAGTAGAGTAATCAAATCAGCCAAAACGCTTTCAAAGTTCCTTTTCCACCATTGTTGTAGGTTTTTATTTTCACCATTACAAGTTTGATTTTATAATTTGAATTTGTGTTTTCTGAGTTAAATGACAATGTCAGACTGTTCTGAGCCGAGACTCCTCCATTTCACTTATTTGTTAAACCTCCTTTTATTTGTCAACTTACAATTAGTGGGATTTTAATTAGTACATGCAATCAAAACTGCATGTACTACTACCTATGGTGCATTTCTGGTCGCCTGATTAAAACTATAAGCACGTGATGGTGAGATTTGAATTGTGTGCTTGCTTTCAAAACTGTGGATCCCGGTTGTAAGCAATTGAAATTGCATTTACAAACATCATTATATTTTTCCAAATTGCAACAAACAAGATTGGTAAAGTAAAAAAAAAACTCTACTGATACCACAAATATGCAGAGCAATATTACTTGTGGACATGAATGATCCCACTCATAAACAAGTAAGCTACATAACAATCATTCTAGTCCTTGTGAAATTCCATGAAAATATACGCAAATGAACGAGATATAAATTTCACAGCCCTGACATTTCAGTGCAACTAGGCTACATAGCAATAAGCTAGAAGAGTATATTCTGCTACAAGGAAAATTCTGTAAAGCCATAACCAAAATTTAAACCTTGGCCATATAATTATCACTGAATGCATACATATTGAATATGGATAAAACAACCACATAACAGAAGATCTGAATGTATATCTATTAATTTTAATTGATACACGAGACTTAGTCAACAAAGCCAGAGATTATACTATATGATGATAAAATAATATATAAAAGTTACAGACATGATATAAAGGTTAATAACACAATATGATACCTTATCCTCAGCGAGTAGAGGAAGATGGAGAAGAATCTCAAGAGGTTCATCATCAGCAGCCATAACGTTTAAGAGATATTCATAAACCAATTAAACGAAAGAAATTAAGAGAAAATAAATTGGAATTGAATTAAGAGATATTCATAAACCAATTAAATATCCTCTCACGTAACACAACAAAATAAAATAACGTTTAAATAGCAAATTTGTCACAAAATTAAAATCCGCAGGTAAATTCGAATGAAACTCCGCAGGATATTTCGAAGGAAAGTCGAGGAAAAATCCGCAGGAAAAATGCAAAAACAAAATATTAGCTTTAATGCATCTCCAGTGTGCAAATTTTCGTATACAAAAACGAGTATTAATCAGTAATCGATAAACATGAAATCGAGTTAAGAGAAAATAATTTGGAATCGAATTAAGAGAAAATAATTTGGAATTGAATTAAGAGATATTCATTATCCAATTAAATATCCTCTTACATAATATATCAAAATAAAAAAAAGTTTAAATAGTTAATGTCACTAAATTAAAATCCGCAGGTAAATTCGAAAGACACTCCGCAAGAAAATTCGAAGGAAAGTCGAAGCAAAATCCGCAGGAAACATGAAAAACAAAATAATAAAAATCGTGGTCGGCAGGATTCGAACCTGCGCGGGCAAAGCCCACATGATTTCTAGTCATGCCCGATAACCACTCCGGCACGACCACTGGATGCTCAAATTTCATTCTAACTACGAATAGTCCATTTTTAATTGTCCGAATAAAATTAAGCCATTTGTTTGCTCTTTTCACTGTGTAACTCACTCCTGAAAATTTGAAAATGTTTTGTATTTGAGATACCTCTATTTTACTCAAAAATATATTTGAAAATACATATCAGGAGACGTATCTTCATAATTGGATATTGAATCCTTAGAACTGAACACCCACTCTTCAATGTCAGACACACTCATTAATCAATTCCATAATTGGACATAGAGCCTTAAGTTTGAAACATAGGCCAGACGACCCTATGTGTTTTCATCAAAACCTCGTGATTTACATCAAAGAAACCTAGAATTTATTCAAAAGATAAACAAACATAAAGTCATTCTAGTTAAACTTCCTTCGGAATATATTCAAAAGATAAAGAAACTAATTAGACGTCTCCTTTATCATATTAATTATAAACCTTATAGTATCAATGTATCAGTAAATAAGGGTGAAGGGAATATTGAGGAAAAATTTTAAAAATAAAATTAAAGTATCACTAAATAAGGGTGACTATTTGTTTTTGCAGAGGAAAAGATGAAAAAATTAACCATCTAAATGTGCAAGCTGTGGAATTTATGCAGTCTGAATCTTAAAACGGTTGGATCAAAATTTAGTATGTAATTATTCAGAAAGCTGTGTCATTATCATTTTTTGGATGATAAAATTAATTTTAAAAAATACATTCATAGTCCTAAGAGACATAATATTGTTATGCGTGAGTCTTAATTTTTTTAAAAAGATTCACGGTCTCAAGTAATAGGAAGTTAAAAGTATCAAATGTGAATGATATGTAAGCATATTCATTATTCAAACATTCTTCTCCATGTTTGACCACTTTATTAAAAATGACTTCGTGGGTTATGTGTTCTACGGTAAAATCTCTAATCTTCAATCTTACAAGTGTGAAAATTTCAATCAAATTCACATGCATGTTTTCTCATACCAACTCGTATTCCTGAACATATGTTGGTCTAATCTGTCTTGTAGGTCAATAAAAAAATTCATTCATATGGATCTTTTTCTTCACAAATATTCTCGCCATATCAAACATGACATCTCTAACAATGTCATGTTGATATTTGAATATGAGACATCCTTATAATGAAGTGAGTGTTCTCCAAATGTATTATATGAGATATTAGATCGAACTCTAGTGTTGTCGACAGAGATGTTGCCAACAGGGATAAGTTTCATGTTTCGACAGGAGACAAGCATGAAGTCGAAGCTGGTTCACATGCTGATGTCGAAGTTTTACATGCTGTAATCGAAGTTTGTTCTAGTATGTAATGTCGAATTGGACATTGTGTTATGGATCCAATTGTTTAGGTTAGCTTGTTATTTAAGTTAACTTGCCAATAAATAGGCTAGATCTCTCAGGTTGTTGAGAGAGACTAATTGTTGTTATTCACTTGTAATCATTTGTATTCTAATTGAGTGAATGAATAGAAAAACAGTTTGCCATAATCCTATTCTCCTATCTCCCCCCGGTAACACCCCAATTCCCATCTAGCTTATAAATAATACATAATTAAATCAGAGTGAATAAAAACTTTTTCGACAGAAATGAGGATGACACATTTGAGAAGAACATCATTCACCTGCTCATAACTTTGATACATAACACAAAATGGAATAAATAATAATAAGAAACTTTTTCCAACAAAAGGAAAGTTCAATTATAGAATAAAGCGGAACGATCCATAATTGACTCGTTTTACAAAATAAGTTGTTTCATAACATCGAAAATCTACGTACAAGTTATCCAAAATATATACAGATATATATTCACATATATAAGCATAAATAACAAAAACATTTTCCCCGACTCCCGTGTTACGTATCAGAGCAGACACCAAAGATCTAAGCAAAATAAAGATCTAACTCTTTCACTTGCCTCCACGCCTCTACAGCGGCTAATCTGCACTATGCCATAAAAGCATATTCCAGCAGAAGGGTGAGAAATAACAACATAATCAAGATTGCATAATAATATGTAATCAGATAATTCACATATATTCTTCAACTCACCCACACCCCACATGCTAACACATATAGCATACAAAGATATCATATATTCATATACACAAGTTATGACATATATATATATATATATATATATATATATATATATATATATATATATATATATATATATATATATATATATATATATATATATATATATATAAACACCAACACATCACATATATTCATATTCACAGACATGACATATATGTCTCACACCAAAACGCAACATACATTCATATCCACGGATATGACATATAAATAACACATCAAAAGTGGTTATTCAATAACCCACAAATTCCCGCAGGAAGCATGGATACATTGCTATACTCCCCACTGGGCTCACGATGATCCTGTACAACCAAACATAATAATGCAATGCAACTCAATGACACAATGCAATGCAAGTGGTACCACACAACATGGTTCATTCAATTGAACCCGATTCATAAAAGAATCTGGATAAATCACATACACTCCACTGATCAATGATTTATCTCCAAACAACTCCACATTGGAGTTCGGACAAATCACATACACTCCCACTGAGCAATGATTTGTCTCCATACAACTCCACATTGGAGTCCGGACAATACTAGGCACCCATCATGGATTCCCACCTAGCTGTCTCCACCAGACACATCATGAAATGCACGACATAAATGATGCACACAACATAGGTATAATAACAACTATACCTCTTCACGATCCCCTTGATCACACGTGAGATACATACTCACCGTAATACACAATAGTATTACCTTACCTGTCCAATCCATTCAACATAACACATACATAACAAGAATTATGCACAAAACACATGTATAATAACAATTATACATCTACACGATCCTCATGATCACACGTGAGATACATACTCACCGTAATACACAATAGTAAGGAAAATACCTCACGTGGCCTTAATTAGTCACTTATCTAATTAATCCACCCAAATTCCATTTTAAATCATTTTTACCACCATTCCTAAATTCAACAAGTTCTGGCACCTATCCCAACCTCTCAGACCAAAAAGGAACCGCATCGGACGCGAAATCGGGAAAGAAATCGCGAAACGGCAAAATTCTGCACTCTCGCTGGTCATACGTGTATTGCCCCCAGCCATACGCGTAATGCCCAGTTTCTACCGCCAGCCATACGCGTATTGCCCTGAGGGTTACGCGTACGGGCAGAGACTGATTTCCCTAAAAAATTCCATCTTGATTCCATTTAAAACCCATTACGCGTAGTACCTCCCTCCTTACGCGTAATGTCTTGCCCCTTACGCGTACCATTACGCGTTTCAGCAGAGGGCCGTGTAAAATGGGTTCCATACGCGTAATGCCCTCTTATAGCCCTTGCCATACGCGTAATACCTTGCCCATTACGCGTATTGCCTTAGCCATTACGCGTATGGGCAGCGAAACACCCAGAATTTCCTGCATAATTTCTGCTACGGGTTTCACTCAATTCCCCTCCAAATCTCATCTAAACATCACTATACTACAAATTAAATACAAAGCAACCTATAACTATCATGTATCCACAATTGGGAACCTTAACTCATGATTTCCACTCAATTTACCATTTCTAACAAACGTTAAAACTCTAACATTTCAACCAAAATCAAACCAAACAAACACATTCATATACATATACAATCGAGATATAATTGGAACTTTTCACCCTTACCTGATTAATCGCGATTGAAACGGAGATTTCTTCAATTATCCTTTTCCTCCTTTTCTCTCTTACTAACAAATATATGTATATAATCCAATATTATATAATATAATCCGATAGGGTAAAACATCTCCAATCGATAACTGTCATCTCAACCAAATTGATCAATTATTAGAGTTACCTTAAATACTCTCTTGAACTAATAATTATTAATTCGTCGCTTTAATAAAATAATTGATCTCCAGTTGCTCTCTCCCTCTAATCCCCTTTGCTCAAATATCTCCCAAACGCTCTCAAAATGCGATAAAACATAAACAACGATGAAAAATATATCAGGAATTAAAAGTTAATAAGAAAATATTATCAATTGAAATTATTTGATCTATCTGAGAAATTATCCAATTAACAGGTAAAACTCCTTTAATATACACAATTCACAAAATTCCCATAAATGAAATAAATAAACACGATTAACCAAATCGGGGCGTTACACCCCCCCCCCTCTCTCTCTCTCTCTCTCTCTCTCTTTGTTCTAACTGTTTCATTGTTCACCCAAGAAACCCCATTTTCTCAATCAAAAATGGGTTAATTGGTATCGTTTGTCACAACAAACTAGTGCGGTGAGTGTGGAAAAATATGCCGTCAACAAAGTTTGAAATTGAGAAGTTCACCGAAGTTAATGATTTCGGTTTATGGCGCTTGAAAATGCGAGCTCTTCTTATTCAACAAGGTTTGCTAGAAGTGTTAAAGGAAGTAGAAGCCATGAATGTTGCATTGATGAAAAAGGATAAGACAACGATGATCGAGAAAGCCCACAGTGCCATTATTCTAAGTCTTGGTGATAAGGTTCTCAGGCAGGTTTCGAAGGAGACGGCGACAACTGGTGTTTGACTGAAACTCGAAGGATTGTATATGACAAAATCCTTGGTGAATCATTTGTATTTGAATCAAGCTTTGTATTTATTCAAGATGAATGAAGATAAAGCATTGACGGAGCAGCTGGATACGTTCAGCAAGCTGATTCCTGGTCTTGAAAATATTGATGTTACCATTAGTGACGAAGATCAAGCATTGTTATTGCTGTGTTGTTTACCTAAGTCGCATGGTCACTTCAAAGAAACCCTCTTGTATGGAAGAGAGTCTCTGACCTTTGAAAAAGTTCAATCAGGCTTGTATTATAAGGATTTGAACGAAAGAAAGGAGCAGAAACCATCATCAGTTGGTGAAGGGTTGTCCGTTAAAGGAAAATTGTCGAAAAGATATGGTAGGTTCGAGAAGAAGAAAGGTAAAACTCAGCAGAAGTCTTATGGTGGTGATATTTCTGGTATTAGGTCTTATCACTGTAAGAAGGAGGGTAAAACAAGAAAGATGTGTCCTGAGCGCCTGAATAATCATGGAGGTAAGGACAATGGTAATGCAACTATGGTGCAAGATGATTATGAATCATCTGATGTCCTTGTGGTGTTGAGCAACAACTCTTGCAAAAAGTGGATTATGGATTCAGGATGTACTTGGCATATGACTCCAAACAAGAATGTGTTTAAAGAACTATGTGATCAAGATGGTGGATCAGTGCTGTTGGGAAACAATAAAGCTTGCAAGATTGCAGGTATTGGATCTGTGAGATTCAAGCTCCCTGATGAGTCAATAAAGCTATTGACTGGTGTTAGGTATGTACTTGATCTTAAGAGAAATATGACTTCTCTTAGTGAATTCGATAAGAAAGGATATGTCTTCAAAGAAGAGCAAGGTATCCTGAAAGTCATGAAGGGGTCGAAGGAAGTCTTGAGAGGCGTGAAGAAACAAGACTTGCATACCCTTAAGGCTGAGGTTGTAAGTGGGTCAGCAGATTTTGCATCCACGAAACCGATGTCAAAGACAGAGTTATGGCACATGAGATTGGGCCATGTCAGCAAAAGAGGCCTGGTCGAATTGGGGAAACAGAACCTGCTAGGTGGTGACAAAGTCGAGAAGTTGGAGTTTTGTGAACCTTGTGTATTTGGAAAATCCTGCAGAGTCAAGTTTAACAAAGGAAAACAAAGAACACATGGATCCCTTGTTTACATTCATGCTGATCTTTGGGTGCCTGCAAGGAATCCTTCACATTCAGGTGCAAGGTATTTTCTATCCATAGTTGATGACTATTCTAGAAAGCTATGGGTATTCATTCAGAAGACTAAGGATGAAACTTTTGATAATTTCAAAAGTTGGATGGTTTTGGTCGAAACTCAAACTGGCAGAAAGGTCAAGAGGTTGAGAACCGACAATGGCCTTGAATTTTGCAATAAAGATTTCGACAGCTACTGTGTCGAGTTTGGGATTACAAGGAATACGACTGTAGCAGGTACTCCTCAACAAAATGACTTAGCTGAGGGATTCAATCAAACAATCCTTGAAAGGGTTAGATGCATGTTGGTTAGTGTTGGATTGAAGAAGGTGTTTTGGGTGGAGGTTGTTTCAACAACAACTTATCTGATAAATAGATGTCCCTTAATTTCCTTGGGAACAAAGACACCGGAAGAAGTTTGGTCGGGTCAATCACCAGATCTCGACAAACTGAGAGTATTTGGCGGTTTAGCCTATGCTCACATTAGGCAAGACAAGGTCGAACCTAGAGCTCTGAGATGCATGTTCCTTGGATATCCTGAGAGAGTCAAAGGCTATAGGTTGTGGTGCCTAGAACTAAGTCACATAAGATGTATCACAAGCCGTGATGTAGTTTCCAATGAAGCCGAGATGGCATTCAAGAAAACTGGTGATGCTGGTCGAAGTGTAGAAATATCTTAAGAGGAGGTGGAACAGGTACAGATTCCTGTTGAGGTGGAGCATAGTGAGCCTGAAGTGCATAACTCAGATGAAGTCGAAGAAGAAGATAAAGATGCTAAAGAGACTGAGGAAACTGTCGATGACTACCTACTGTCAATAGATAGGTTGATAAGAGTCATCAAGCCACCTCAGAGACTTGGTTATGCAGATCTTATAGATTCTGCCTTAATCTCTGCAAGTGAGGTACTTGAGGAATAACCTAGAGACTACAAGGAAGCTATGAGGAGTCAAAATAAGACTGAATTAAGTTTGCTGATTTTGTACTCTTTTCATCTTCTTAACCAAGTAAGTTTGCTGATTTTGCACTCTTTTATCCCTTTTGATGGTAGTTCATAGATTGCATGCGGTTAGGTTTAGGTTTAGAAGATGAAATCAATTAATTTCTGGTGATTGTTGGTGGTGGATGGTGGTCGTGCCACTTTTCGCCGCCGATGGGGTCGCTAGGCTTTGGGATATTCTTATGAATCAGGCGGTTTTCGGCATCATTATGATGATGATGCATGCGTAACCGCCGTGATCACTCAGATTCTGGAGTAACGATGAAGTTTTCGGCGAGCCTCTGCAGTTTCTGGTGAAGCTTTGTAGTTTTCGGTGAAGCCTCAAACGGAAACTGGGAAATGGCTCGGGGAAGTTCCTCGTATGGAAGTAGCTTACTCCGGGCATCTCCTCGTGGGAGATTCTTAGAGTTTTTTGTTCGATGTTAGGGCTTAGGCCGGGGACGTGGTCCTCAGCCCTTTGCACGCCCTTTCACTTGACTAGCGGTGGAAGGGTGGATTTGATTCTTCGTCGAATTCACTTTTTTCTCTGCTTTTCAAGTGATTGACATGGCGAAAGGGCCAGATGGGGAGATAATAATAGATTCCTCTGAGGAGGAGGCGAGTTCCTCGGAAAGCAGTAGCTCAGGATCCTTGAGTGTCCCCAATGAATCCGGGGAGGAGGAGGAAATATGAGAAATGGAAGAGATGGAAGAGGATGTCGTTGAGAATTCCACGGAAGGGTGGGAGGTAGCTGAACCAGCCGAGCACGTGTCCACCTTTCCAGGAAGTCGGGCCAGAGGGGGAGTGGAAGGTGCACTTTCCCTTCGAGGATGATAGAGTCTGCACAAGTTACGGGGATCGCTTTGCCATGTATGAATATGCCTTCAAAGAGTTGGGACTGAGGTTGCCGTTCACTGATTTCCAGCAGTCAGTGTTCGTGCACTTAAATTTGGCCCCTACGCAGCTGCACCCGAACTTGCTGGCCTTCATCCGGGCATTCGAGCTGACGTGCGAGTATCTGAGAATAGGGGCTACTCTCCCTTTGTTTTTTACTGTATTTCATCTTCAACGACAGCTGACGAGGAGGAGGTATGGTTGGGTTTTGTTGAAACAGCCCCGCAAGTTGTTCAAGCCCTTTTCAGAATTGATACGGACGTTTAAGGAGAGGCACTACATCATCGAGCCTGTATCGGAGGCTGCCCAGGATATCACTTATGTCTGGGAGATCGAGGTTGATGATGAGGGTAACGACCTGCGCGATGAGGCTGGGAAGTTTATAGGGGAGAGAGTATACAAGTTCCCCATCCACTAGGGACCTGACCATTTCACCAAGGAGCCCAATGAGTACGTCCTTCAGCCGAACAACCTAGATGGGCAGGATGTCGTTGCTTACGAGACGCTGGTGAAATATGTCAATTCCTTCCGGCTTGCTGAATGGTGGACGAAGAAGGGTGACCCCATCTTCGAGAAGGATGGAAGCCAGAGGGTAGAGTATCGCTTCATTAACGCCAAGGCGCTTTTGGAGTACAAGACTCCCGCGGAAGCTTATAAATTGCTCGGTAGTCTTATTTGTTTTAACTTGTCCGACATATTTTTACTTCGTCGTCTAACGTTCTTATTCTGTTTGTGCAGGTGAGATGCCTCAGGCTCATGAAAGGATGGTGAAAAATGCTCTTGCGAGGAACAATCCCGGAATGGCTCCTCCCAAGTCTCGATTCGCCAATGCGCGTGCTCCCACTCCTCCTCAGCCTGCTGCAGAGACCTCTTCTCCCATTCCTGTTCCCCGGGGATCTCCCCTGCCATTGACCTCACGAACCAAGCGGTCGAGGGCCAATGACACCGTGGATCTCAGCCGGGCCTCGGAGAAAGGGAAGTTCGAGCTTCCTCCTTGCATACTCGACAGGAGATTCTTCGAGGGGACATCCTTGGTTGTGCCGCGGGCAGAATCTCTTCGGCTGGAAAGCATGGATCGCCCGAGCAAGAGGGCGTTGGTGGCCCAAGATGCCTCTGCACTTGTCAGAGTTTTGGAGATGGCGGCCATCTATGCTGAAGGGGATTCCGCAACTGAGTCCGAACTCAAGGCTGCTCGGGCTACCATGGCATCCCTTAAGGAAGAGGTTAAGAGTGCTGAGGATGCCCGAAAGAAGGCTGACGAGGAGGCGACTAGGCTGAAGAAGGAGAATTCTATGCTGGCTGCGGAGAAGAAGGCGGCTGAGGAGCTGGTCCAGCAGTTGAGGGAGGTCAATGCTCCGGGCAAAGATGAACCCAAGGACGTGAAGGATTTAAAGACAAGGTCTGAGTTGGTTGCCCGTATGTTGGCAGCCGAGGATGACAACATCGTCATTGCGGACGAATCCTTTAGGAATGCTGTGTCTCAATTGCGGGTGGTGAACCCCGAACTCGACTTCTCCACCGAGGGTACCCACTATCTGGAGCACGTTGAAGATGGCCGAATCATTATGCTTGACTCCCTCCTTGAAGAGCATACCGAGGATCAGCCCGCAGAGAACCAAGAGCCTCAGCCCAACTCTGAGCAGGCTGACCGGATAGATGAGTGAAGGATTTTCTTGTTGTTGTAATTTTGTCCGGCCTGCGTTCTATGTAATTTGTTGTAATTTATTTTGAATGGGGGCGTGGCCCCCGGTTTATGTAACCAAGTACAATTGTGGTCCTTGTGGCCACTTATTATTTTTAATTATGTGCCCGGTCCTTGTGGTCGGTTTTGTGATTTGCATGCTTTATCTGCTTTAAATTTCGCTAAGTGTTGTTACTTATGCTCGTTTATGTATGTATGCCTGTAATAAGGGTTACTTTGATTTGCTTCAGGTTTTGGGGATTGCTCATTGTAGATGTGTTCGTCAGTGAGAGGAACTGGATGAGCGATCGGGGAATATTCGGGCGAGGATGCGGAGCTCAGGTCGCGTTTGAGGCTTGAGTTCGCAGCGTGAACCTCCCATCGCGAGCTGGGTGTTCTGCCTGTCATGGTACTTTGACGACGGCGGTGCTCGATTGAAGGTCCGCAATCGAGCAGAGACCCGACTCGTTCTTGAGCGGGATTCTGCTTCACTGGCATGCGACGCTTGTACCTAGGCGTGCATCATGGTCGGTAGGTGATGCTCGTCGTCGTGACGGATCGAACCGATAGTTAAGGCCTTAGCTGTAGTATTGTTTCAGCTTTTCGGCGTTCCATGGTCGAGCAAGTTCTTCCCCGTTGAGTTGTTCTAGGTAATAGGCCTCATTCTCCGTTTTTGCGAGGACACGATAGGGTCCTTCCCAGTTAGCGGCTAATTTGTCTTCGCGAGAATCTTTATGGTTTCTTCTAAGGACAAGGCTTCCTACGTCGTACTCTCGTCGTATCACCTTGGTGTTATGCCTTATGGTAATTTTTTCATTTAACGAGGCTTCGCGGAGGGTTGCCCCTGTTCGGATTTCCTCGACGAGATCAAGTTCCTCCCTTAGTGCATCGTCGTTCATTTCTTCGTCTAGGGGCGATTCTTTCCGCCTAGAGGGTACGTGAACTTCGACGGGGATCACATCTTCGGTCCCGTAAGCCAGGCGAAAGGGGGTCTCCCCGGTTGAAGAGTGTGGAGTTGTGCGGCATGCCCATAAGATGCTGTGCAGCTCCTCGACCCAAGCCTTCATCGTTTGTCCAACCTTCGTTTGAGGCCTCGAAGGATGACTCGGTTTGCTGCTTCAACCTGCCCGTTTGTCTAGGGGTGTTCGACGGATACGAAGTGTTGCTTCGTGCCCAGCTGGGCGACGAAGTCTTGGAACTTCCTGTCCGTGAACTGTGTCCCATTGTCCGTGACTATCGCTTGGGGGATGCCAAAACGTGCGAGGATGTTTCGTTTGTAGAAACGTAGTATGTTAAGGGCAGTTATCTTGGCCAGGGCCTCCGCTTCTATCTATTTTGTGAAGTAGTCCACGCCTACTATTAAGTATTTGTTCTGGTTTGATCCTACCACGAATGGTCCCAGGATGTCCAGGCCCCACCAGGCGAATGGCCACGGGGAAGACATAGATTTGAGCTCGTTAGGTGGAGCTAGGTGCATGTCCCCGTGCCGTTGGCATTTATCGCATTTCTTCACGTGCTCTTTAGCGTCATGTTGCATGGTTGGCCAATAATATCATGCTCGGAGGGCCTTTCGGGCAAGGGACCTTCCTCTGAGATGTTGGTCGTTGATTTCTTCGTGGATTTCACGCAAGATATAGGCGACCATTTCTTCCTCGACACACTTGAGCAGCGCGGGATGGAGAATCCCTGTCTGTAGAGTTTATTTTCGACCAGGACGTAGGAGCAGGCCCTTCGCCTGACTACGCTGGCTGCTTTAGGATCGGACGGGAGTTCGTCTCTAGCGAGGTAGTTGTAAACAGGGGTCATCTAGCAATTGTTGTCGCCGATCACTTGTACATCGAGCACCGGGGAAGCTTTCTCAATGCTGAGTCGAGGAAGTACTTCTTGTATGACGGACTTATTTCCGCCTTTCTTCTTCGTGCTGGCTATTTTGGACAAAACATCTGCCCGAACGTTGTGTTCGTGGGGAACATGCTTTACCTCTACCGCTGCAAACTTCGTCATCTTCTTCTTGACCAGGGCCAAGTATTCGGTCAGGTTGTCGTTCTTGGCTTGATATTCTCCTCAGACTTGAAGGGCCACAAGATGTGAATCTGTGCAAATAACGACTTCTTCGGCGCCAAGGTCTTCGGCCAAGCGTAACCTGGCGAGGAAGGCTTCGTACTCAGCCTGGTTGTTAGAGGTGGGGAAGGACAGGGTGAGTGATACTTCAACGATGATTCCCTCGTCGCTTTCCAGTATGATGCCTGTCCCGCTCCCCGCCGAACTGGAGGCCCTGTCCACGAAAATGGTCCATTTGCTCGCTCCGCAAGTGGGGGAGTCTGCGAACGTCATCTCTGCGACGAAGTCGGCCAGGGCTTGGGCTTTGAGGGCTTTCCTGCTCTCATACCGGATGTCGAATTCGGACAGCTCGAGCGACCATTTGAGCATTCTTCCGGCAATGTCTGGTCGTCCCAATAGCTGCTTTACGGGTTGATCTGTTTGAACCATAATCGTGTGGGCTAGGAAGTAGTGTCTCAGTCTTTTAGCTGCGTTGATGAGAGCCAGCACCACTTTTTCAATCTGTTGGTATCTCAGCTCTGGCCCTTGCAGTGCATTGCTCGTGAAGTATATGGGCTTCTGCCCGTCAGGTGTTTCGCGAATAAGAGCGGCGCTTACTGCCTCGGTTGCCACGGCGAGGTATAGGTACAAAGTTTCGCCGCTGTCTGGGCGAGAGAGAACGCGCGGTTCTGAGAGTGCTCGTTTTAGGTGGAGAAGAGCCTTGTCACATTCTTCGGTCCATTCAAACGCTGCTTCCTTGTTGAGGAGTTTGAAGAATGGTAACGCGTGTTGGGCATACTTGGCCACAAAACGGGACAATGACGTGAGCATCCCGTTGAGGGACTGAATGGATTTCTTTGACTTGGGCGTCAGAAACTCGGAGAATGCTCGGTACTTATCGGGGTTGGCTTCGATTCCTCATTCCATTAAGTAAAAGCCAAGGAACTTGCCTTCCCGGACACCGAACGTGTACTTCTCTGGGTTAAAACGCATTTTGTACTTTCTGGCTTGTTCGAAGGCCTTCCTTCGATGGGCAGTGTGATCGGTTTCCTCGTGGGATTTTACGATCATGTCGTCCATATAGACTTCGAGCATGTCGCCTATCTCTCCCCGGAAGACCTTGTTCATCATTCTTTGATAGGTCGCGCCAGCGTTCTTCAGGCCGAAGGGCATTACGTTGTAGTAATAGTTACCCGATTCGGTCATGAAGGTCGTGTATTTTTTATCGCTCATTGCCATTGGAATTTGGTTATAGCCCGAGTAGGCGTCCATGAATGATAAAAGTTTAAAACCGACAGAATTACCAACAAGTTTATAAATATTAGGGAGGAGGTAGGCATCCTTCGGGCATGCCTTATTAAGATCGGTGTAGTCAATGGACATTCGCAATTTGCCATTAGATTTTTTCACAAGTACCACGTTGGACAACCAAGTGGTGTACTTGGCCTCCGAAATAAATTTGGCCTTGAGGAGGTCCTTTACAGCTTTTTTTACAGCTTCCGTTTTCTCCGGAGACTGCTTTCTCCTACGTTGTGCTAATGCTTTGACGACCGGGTCAATCGTGAGTTGATGGAAGTCGACAGACGGGTCCAAGCTGGGCATCTCGGCGGCGCTCCAGGCGAAGAGATCGGCATTCTCACGGAGGCAGGCTTTGAGTTGCTTCCTTGCGATGTCGGGGAGGTTCGCTCCAATCATCACTCCCCACTGGGGGTCGTCGCCAAACAAGAAGAGCTCGAAGTTGCCATCCGGGATTGGGCGCATCGGATGGGAGCTGCTGCTGGACAGGGTAGGCGAGCTGGTTGAAGCTGCTTGGTCCTCCTGCTGGTCTTCTTCGGGGAAGCGGCTGTCGAGGTCAATGGAGTCGACCTGAGGCAGAGGCTTGGCTTCCTCGGAACTGCTGGGCAAGGCGGGTTTGTTCAAAACCTTGGGCTTGGACGCAATGGCGTTGAGTCCCTTTGTAGCTGCTTCGAAACATCGTCGTGCGGCTTCGATGTCACCGTGGAGGGTGGCAACCATCCTTTTTGAAGTGTAATACTTCATCTTCAGGTGGACGGTTAAGGGCACAACTACCAACTCAGCCAATGTTGGTCTTCCGAAGATACACTGGTACAGTGACGGGCAATCGATCACTAAAAACTGCACTTTGACGGATCTGGCTGTCTCTGTTGATCCAAAAGTGAAGACCAGTTCGACGTATCCCTAGGGTTTGGTCACTGACCTGTTGAATCCTTGCAAATCAAACCCCACATAGGGTGTGAGGTGTAATTCGTCCAGTTGGAGTGTTGAGAACAGCTGAGAGTACATAATGTCGACCGAGCTGCCTTGGACGACGAGAATTCTGTGAACGTCAAAGTTCGCCATTCGAGCTATGACGAGCAAAGGTATGCTCGAGTTCGGAGATCCTCCGAGGAGCTCTTCCCGGTAGAAGGAGATGGGGACAGAGCCCTTCTGGGCTTGGTCGAGCATGGTCACCTTATTGGAGCTCGTGTTGATTAGGTGCTCGAATTTTCTTTTCACGGATCCCACCGTGACTTTATTGAAACCTCCGCCTGAGATGACCATGGCGGATGGGAACGTCTCCCACGGGTTGTGGGCCGCGAAGTAGGCAGGAGCGCTGAGCTCATCTGGGACGTAGAAGTCCTCTGGTCGCGATACGGACATGGCGACCTGGATGTTGGTCTCTTCCGAGGAAGGCACCTCTTCCTCTGCCCTTTTGGAATCCTGGGCGTCTTGCCGGGGAGCGTCTTTCTTCTTAGTGAACTGTTTCAGGTGGCCATCCCTGATCAGTATCTCGATAGCATCCTTCAAATGGATGCAGTCTTCGGTAGTGTGGCCGTGACTCTTATGGAAACGGTAGTACTTCGATTTGTTGGCATTGGGTTTGGCCGGTATTTGTTTGGGGAAGCGGACCCCTGCTTGCTTAAATTCTGAATTCTCACATTCGGACAATATCTTCTCCCTGGAGACGATCAGGGGGGTGTAGTCGTGGAATCGTCCGGAGGGTCCCTTGTTGTCGCGGGAGTCCCGAGGACGGTCTTCGCGTTTCCTTTATCCTCGACGGGATGTCGAGGCTTCCTCGCCTCTAGAGGCCCAAACGTTCTCTTGGTGACGAGAAGCTCGGACGGAGTTGGCCGCATCCTTCTCCTCGTACTGGATGTGCTATTGTGCCTTGAGGAGGAGGGCATCCAGATTCCTCGGAGGTGTTAGGCCGATGACTTTAGAGAATTCTGAGCCCGGGCGGAGTCCTTGTTCGAGCAAATTTTTTTTCATCTCGTCCGTTGTAGGGACCTGTACCGCTTGTTTATCGAACCTCTCGACGTATGCCCGAAGAGGTTCGTCATTTCCTTGGATTATGGCCCCAAGGGAGGCTTCACTCTTGGGGTGACGCTATGAGGCAGTGAAATGCTGGGAGAACATCCTCCCCAGTTGCTTCCATGACGTAATAGATTCTTCGGGCAACTGCTTGTACCACGTCATTGCCCCTTTTCGGAGCGTGGTTGGAAATAGACGGCACTTGATGGCGCCCCGGACGCCACAATAATCCAACAGCGCATTGATGTTTTCGATGTGCTCGTCAGGGTCGGTCGTGCCGTCGTATGTGCCCAGTGCTGGGGGCTTCTCCAGGCCCTTGGGGAGTCGTGTTGCCAAAATCTCTTGGGATAATGGACCGTGCGGCTTATCATCGCTGCTGGAACTGGATGGTGATGGGGACCGGATGACTCGCTCGTGTCGGCGACTTCTTCGAGGAGAAGGTGAACGGGCCCGACCCTTTGACCTGACTGGAGGTGACTGCTTGTCTCTTCGGGTCCTCTTGTGGTCCGGAGAGTGCTGGTTCCGCGGGGAAACCTGGTCGCGTTTCCGAACATCGCGAGATTCTGGCTCTTGGCGCAGCCTTCGGTCGACTACTCGTCGAGACTGCGGGCTCTTGGATCGTCGATGGTTCTTCCTCAGAGGTGGGGATCTTGGACGGGCAGATTCCTCCAAAGCCCCAATCCTTTCGTTCTGCTGAAGGATCATGAGGTTGGTCTTGTTGAGCGCCTCCAGAAGGGCCACCATGGCCGGGTTGGCGCTGGATGGAGCAAGAATGGGCTGGATGGCCAGCGAGGGCTGGTCGTCTTCGCGATCAGCAGGAGTGGGGGAGAGAGCGGTTGTGGCCCCGTCTCTCAGAAAACGGGGATCTCCGAGGAGAGAAGGTAGGCCGTTAACGTCAGTCTTGTTGATGGGGAGGACGGCGGATTGGAGAGCACCTTTGACGTGATCTTGAGAGGCCATGATGATGATCTTGGAAATTCGTTTTGATCTTTGGTTTCCGGGGAAAGAAAGAAGGAGAGAACAAGAGTTCCCACAGACGGCGCCACTGATCGTGAATGCTGGATCAGATCTTGTTGAAGTGGGTTACCAAGTACGTCTGAGATGTTGGGCGTATGGAGAGGAGGAGGAGTGTATCTGCAAGGCACTCTGATGCTCAAGTAAGAAAGGGTCAGAGAAAAGGGGCAAGTACAAAGTATTAGTTCGTAGGGTGAATATTTGATACCTGACCCTCTCAAGTGAGAGGGTTTATATAATGCCCCCAGCGCGTGGCCAACGGTCCTATTTTCGGGGCGAAATAACTGTTTTCCCGAAGAATAGGTAACTGCCCAAACTAGCCGTTATGTCGGGCATAGGCATAGTGTCGGGCACATGCCCTTAGCTGTTCGGGGAGTGAAGAAGTCGTGCGGAACGGGCAACATTTTTTGGGAGGAGCGATGCAGTCCTTGCCCGGTTGGAGGGGCAGAAAGGTAACTTTTGCCCCTTGGTGGATTGGACTTAAGCAATTGGGCCGTTCTGGGAGCAGAGGTGGATTGGGCCATGTCTAGCCATTGGTCCAGTCCAGAACAATAATAATTGATAAGTAGTTTAATTGAAAAAGATGTGCATTAATTAAAAATATTTTTTTTAATAAAAAAAGATTAAATATGATTCAAATATTTATATACAAAAACAACTTTACTATTAATTCAAATATTTTTATATACAGGAACAACTTTACTATTAATTCAAATATTTTTATATAAGAAAATATATACTATTGTTATTAACGAGATCAATTTTACAACTGATTCAAATATTGAATAATAGAAATTTATCGACCATTGTATTATCTCTTATAACATAATTGTCTTATTTATTAAAAAAACTTAAACGATTAATTTATCTAATACAAGTTTCAATAGTTTTTTTTAACCATATTATTATTGATATTGCTGTTTACCTTTCATCTTCTACATGAATTACTATTTCAACTTAAATTTACTATTATTCTTAAGTTTTTTCTATTTTCAACTTTCAATTTTTATGACAGTCTGCAAACAAATGTGCGTCCAAAATCATATTCCACCAAAAAATGTGTCTACCCTTATTGATAATATATTTTTATGGGAACAACTTTACTATTGATTCAAATATGTTATAAGTAGTGTCAAAACAAAATTAATTTTTATACAAGGGAAAAAGACATTGTTGATTGAATTTTTATATATAGGGGAGAAAATATTATTGTTATAAAAGAGAATACCTTTACTATTGATTCAATTATTTTTATAAATATTGTCAAAACAAAAAAATATTTTGATGAAGGATATTTTAATATACGGGCACAACTTTAATCTTGACTCAAATTATTTTATATACGAAAATAATATTATTGTTATAAACAGACACAACTTTAATTTTGATTCAAATTATTTTATATACGAAAAAAATACTATTGTTATAAACGGACAAAACTTTAATTTTGATTAAAATTTTTTTATAGACGAAAAAAATACTATTGTTATAAATGACCACAAATTTAATTTTGATTCAAATTATTTATATACGAAAAAATAGTATTGTTCTAAACGGGCACAACTTTAATCTTGATTCAAATTATTTTATATACGAAAAAATTACTATTGTTGTAAACGGGCACACATTTACTTTTGATTCAAACTTTTTGATATAGAGAAGAAAATACTATTGTTATAAACGGACACAACTTTAATTTTGATTCAAATTTTGTTATATACGAAAAAAATACTATTGTTATAAATGGACACAACTTTAATTTTGATTCAAATTTTTTTACATAAGATAAAATACTACTGTTATAAACGGGGACAACTATAATTTTGATGCAAATATTTTTATATACGAAAAAAATACTATTGTTATAAATGAGCACAACTTTAAATTTGATTCAAATTTTTTTATATACGAAATAAATATTATTGTTATGAAAGTGGTTGATGACAATTGGAGCCAACAGATTACAGGGAGGCCTATGTATATCCTTTGGAGAAAGTTGAAGAGGTTACAACCTTTCTTAAGAGGGTTGAATAGGAAAATCACTGCAGGGATTCATAACATAAGTGAGTGTAGAGAAAAGCTGGAAAAAGCCCAAACTACTATGGTTGGGAATTTGTTTGACAAAGACCTTGCAGCTGAGGTAAAAAACTGGTCTGATAGAATTATGGAGGCAACTGAGGAAGAAGATAAAATTTTGATGCAAAAAGCAAAAATCAATTGGCTCCAACTTGGTGATGGCAACAATGCCTTCTTTCATGTAATAGTGCGTGGAAAAAATAAGCAAATTAATACGCAGAACCTGGAGGATAATCATGGCAATTGAGTGAGTGATTTTGATGATATTGAGAAAGAGGTTCTGGATTACTACAACAATATGGTTGGGACTAAGAGAGAAGTGCTTAGACATGTGGACATTGAGGCCATTAGAAAAGGCCCCCAACTTAATGATGAACACAGAGAGAATCTTACCAGGCCTGTGAATGAAACAGAAATTTGGGCAGCGCTTAAAAGTATTGGTGAATCTAAGGCCTCTGGGATTGATGACTATACCTCCAAATTCTTTAAAAGTACATGGAACATCACTAAGAAAGATACCATTGAGGTTGTGCAATACTTCTTTCTTCACAATCGCTTGTTTGCTGCTGCGAATTGTGCGTTGGTCACGTTAATTCCGAAATCTTCGGAGGATAAGAGGATAAAAGACATGAGGCCAATTGCGTGTTGTAGCACAATATACAAAGTGATTTCAAAAATCATGACAACTCGATTGAGTAAGGTCCTCCCTGATATCATTGATGACAGCCAGTCTGCGTTTATTCTGGGTAGAGTGATCCACAATAATATCATGCTTGCCCATGATCTAATGAAAGGTTATAGCAGGAAACACCTATCCCCTCGTTGTGCTATCCAAATGGATATTCAGAAGGCGTACGATATGGTCGAATGGTCAGCCATTGAAAGTATTATGCGAGAGATGAACTTTCCTGATTAATTTATTTGCTGGATCATGACATGTGTTTGCTCCATTTCCTATAGATTCACCATTCGAGGTCAAACTACGAAGGTTTTGAAAGTAAAACGGGGACTCCGGCAAGGGGATCCTATATCCCCCTTACTGTTTATGTTGATTATGGAATACCTCCATAGATGCCTTAGAAAGCTTAAAGATAACCACAACTTCAACTTGCATCCCCGTTGCAAAAAACTGATGCTAACTAATATTAGCTTTGCGGATGACCTTTTACTCTTTGCAAGAGGTGATGAAGGCTCTGTTAGAATCCTGATGGAAGAGTTTGGGAATTTTTCTGATGCTACAGGCCTAGCTGCTCACCCAAACAAATGAAAATTGTATTTTGGTGGCATGAAAAAATCTGAGCAAATGACTGTTGTGGAAATGACTGGTTTTGACATTAGAAAACTCCTATTTAAATACCTTGGGGTGCCTTTATCTTGCAGGAAAATTACAATTCAACAATTCAAACCGTTGATTGATAAAATCACGGCTCAAATTAGACACTGGACATCCAGTTTGCTGAGTTATACAGGGCGGTATCAGCTTATAAAGAGCATTTTATTTGCAGTGACAACTTACTAGATGAACATTTTCTCCATCCCGCAGAAGGTAGTCAACCATATTGAAGCAATATGTAGAAGTTACTTGTAGAGTAACAAGGATGATATAACCAAGAAAGCTCCAATATCTTGGGATAAAGTGTGCAGGCCGAATGGTGCTGGTGGTCTAAACATTGTGGACCTCAAATTGTGGAACCAAGCGACACTTGGAAAATTACTTTGGAATATTCAGGCCAAAGCGGATAAAGTGTGGGTAAGATGGATAAACACATACTATCTCAAGAATAATGATATTATGCAATGGCAGGTGAATAAAAATTGTTCTTGGATTATGAAGAAGATCATCAAAGTTAGAGATAAATTTAGAGATTTACCCTATTGGAAGGATGTGGAGCATGGGAAATGGTATCAAACGAGTGAAATGTATAAAGCACTTTGAGGGGAAACCGACAAAGTGAATTGACATAGAATCTTGCTACAGAATATGGCGCGACCTAGGGCTATTTTCACTCTCTGGATGGCCCTCCATGGTAAGCTTCCCACTAAGGACAGGCTAATTAGAATTGGCATGACCATGGATCCCAAATGTGAGTTTTGTGACCAAATGGAAACCTTGAACCACCTATTATTTGAGTGCCAACCTTTTATGAAGGTTTGGAAAGAAATCATAGGTTGGATAGGATATAATAGGAACCCTTGTGAATGGAATTTAGAGAAAGATTGGTTGATCAAGGAAACTAGAAAGAAAGGATGGAAAAGGTAAATCCTGAAAATTGCGAGTGCGGAAACCATTTATGAGCTCTGGAAAGGGAGAAATGAGAAGATATTTTCCCAAAAGAGTTTGAATCATAATGTGAAAGACAAGATTATAGAGAATATCATTGGTAGATGTAAGATGAATCGGATGTTAAGTACTCATGTTAATGTAAGTACTCATAGTCTTGATTAGTTTGGGCTTGGATCCTTGCGATCGGTTTGTACTCATTGTTTTGGTAATAAAGTTATGCTTTTAGTTCCAAAAAAAAAACAAGCATAACTTTAATTTTGATTCAAATTTTTTTATATAAGATAAAATATTACTGTTATAAACGGAGACCACTATAATTTTGATTCAAATATTTTTATGTACGAAAAATATTATTGTTATAAACGCGCACAACTTTAATTTTGATTCAAATTTTTTTATATACGAAAAAAAATATTATTGTTATAAATAGCCATAACTTTAATTTTGATTCAAATTTTTTTATATACGAAAAAAATATTATTGTTATAAACGGGCACACCTTTACCTTTCAATAGTTTTTTAATTATATTATTATTGATATTTTTGTTTACCTTTCATCTTCTACATGTATTATCATTTCAACTTAATTATACTATTATTCTTAAGTTTTAATCATATTATTATTCTTAAATTTACTGTTATTCTTTAGTTTCATTTGTTTTTGGTCTACCTATTGATTAATATTTTTTGTTTAATATTTTCAATCATCATTGCATTATTTGAATTTATATAAACAATTAATTTAATTCATTCTTTTACAACACACAACAATTTTTTATACTTACCAATACAAATTTTTAATTTCAATCATATCTATTTTTATAATTTTACCATTTTTTTCAATTTGATTAATGATTATACGCCCATAACATAAAATATTCAATTTGATTAATGATTATACGCCCATAACATAAAATTTTCCAACAGACATGCCCGTGCGAACACACGAGTTAGTTTATAGTTTTTATATAGAAGTATCACAAAATTCTTTTGTGCTCCATGTTGCAGTTATGACATTATCTATAAATGAAATTTTAAGCGTGCTTTCGATAAAATAAAAGTGGTGTGACCATGAAAAAAAATTAAGAAACTTTCAAATAAAAACTTATTTAAAATTTAATGATGAATCAAACAAACATTTAGGGGAAAGAATACAAAAACATTTTACAAAGAAAGTACTTGGGACACAAACAAATCATAAATTACAATCATACTCCGAATTGAGTAAAAATGGCGAATAAAATTACAAAGAAAAGTATAAAATTTCCCATTCATGCTTATTCAACTTATGCCATTGAATAAAAGTTCAAACTTCTCCAACATACAAGTCATCAGGTCTCATTCACACAAGCTTCCAAGCTTTTGAAGCTGAAAATTTTCAACCAAAGTAAAGTTAATCACAAATTAACGAATGAGAGAAAATTTAAAATGCAATTTTGAACAAATATAAAAACTTTCACATAAAACACCTTTGAATATTTTATTTGTAAAAAAAAAAAAGCATAAAACAATATTAAATATTATTTTCTGTTTTTAATAATATGCTTAATTAATTAATGTAAGTTACCTTGACTTGAAATTTCCCAATCACTAGTATCCAAACCCGCAACCCAAAAGAAATATCCACGAAGCTTAAGAGCTTGAGCAAACCCAATCTTAATAGAAACCGTAAACAGATCTTCATACCCGATCCAAGTACTCTCATTATACGAATAAACCGAACCGGTTTGTTTATCATGCACCACTTTCGTACCCGTTTGTTTATTAAAATCCAACACTTGAAAATACGCAATCCCACCATCCGCCCCAGGGCCCGGCCCAACACTCGGAGCTCCGATTCCGTGCTTATTCGGATCTTGAAGCGTCCACGTCTTCCCATAAAGCGGCATTCCCATAACTAACTTTTCGGGTAAAAGACCGCTCCTGATCCACGAAAATAACCCGCTCACAACACTAACATTAGTCCTCGGGTCGAACATTCCAGACGGAGCTCCGGTCACGTTATCCCACGCGCCATGAAGATCGTAGCTCATCACATTGATCCAATCCAAGTTCTTATTAATGGAATCCACCGGATAATTACGCGGTTCACCGGAGAGGAATAATCCAGCCGCGAAGTAAACCGCGGCGGTGAGTAACAACGGCGGCTTCCCGGTGGATACAGCTTCGTCGGAAATCGCGTTTCGCCATTGGAGAAACAATTCTCCGAGGTCGTTCATTTCCTTCGCGGTTTGAGGAAACTCCCAGTCGAAGTCGATTCCGTTGAATCCATACGTGCGAGCGACTTCGATGGAGGAGTTGATGAAGGTCGCACGCGCGGTGGAGTCGGAGGCGATGAATGCGAAGAGACTGGAGTTGCTATTTGCACCTCCGATTGAAATAAGGGTGGTTATGGGAGAAGGTTTGGTTTTGCATGTGTTTGTGAAAGTAGTGAGTGACGTGGCTTTAGAAGATGAACCTTGTTGTTGTTGTATTTCTAGTTTGTATGTGATGTTGTTGGGCACTACGAAAGCGTAGAAGATGTGGGTGAAGAGTGATGTGTCTATTGAAGATGGAGGGAAAGTTGGGTTAGGTAAATAGTATATGGCTTTCACACGTGTGGTTGATGGTGTGCATGTGGAACTTTTTGTGGCTACTGCTAAGAGAATTAGTGTTAAAGTTAGTAACTGTTTTAGGTTGGAGCTTGCCATGGCAGAATCTATAATGTGGGTTGTGGGGGTGTAGTAGCTATAAGGAGGGTATATATAGCAGTAAGGATTTTTGGATAGTGTAGTATCTCAACTCAAAGGTTTTCGGATTGCATGAAAGGGTGGAAGGAAATGGTTGACAATCATTTCTTAATTTAGAAAAGTTGTGCTTCCAAATACTATTATTATTCAACCTGTGGCCACCAAACTAGTTGGAAGAGTATGTTAGGATGTAACTAAGATTGTTTGTGGGTAAACAGCCGTCCTTTGCCCTTTTGGATTACTTTTATTGAACTAATACAAGTTGGTTTAGGAATACTCTTTTTATTTGAACAAACAACACAGCAGAACCTTTTTTTCTTAATATTTCTATAAAAAAAAAAAAAAAAAGCTCGTAAACATTAAAAATAGTTAAAAAAGAAAACGGCTAGTTTTTCATTAGAATAACAAAAATGTCAATTTTTTTTTAATATAACACTAATTTTTAAAAAAAATACCAAAAAAACTAAGTTTTTAGGGTATTTACGAAAGTAGCTGGGTTTGAAAACCCACTATAAGGGTGGTGCTATATGGAATGACGTCTCAGTTAGAGGCGAGGAGCCAACCCATATGGCGCCTCAGGCAAAACATTACGCCCTAAAAAAATCCCCTGAGGTTGAGCCAAATGAAATGGCGCCTCAGGGCAATTTTTCTCTTTTTATTTTTATTTTTTTATTTTATGTTTAATTTATATTTATATTTTTTTAATATATTAAAAATTATATTATTTAATAGGTTATGCTGTGCCTATAAATAAGGGCGCTCATTCACTTGTTTTTGCACAACAATTGTTATCCAAACCTAATTGCCTCCCTTACCTCACCAATATCCCAAAGTCTCCCTTACTAAACACCATGTCTTCATCCTCAAATAGCCGGCCGTCGTCGTCATCAGCAGCGGAGGAGGAAAAATGGCCAGAATTTCCACTGATGAAACGAAATGCCCTAGTTATATACTCAGCTGTCAAGCCTCCGTTGGAGATGCTACTCTGGAACACCCAGACGTTGGAGCATTTGCACAGGGAACTTCGCCGCTGGATACCAGAAGAATTTCAGGCAGGTGAAAAGATCAGGAAAATAGAGAGGCTGGTTGAGGAGCCTAGTCTAAATGAAGTAACTCGCAGTTGGAGAAAAGTGTTGAGCAATGTCGGTGTCCTCATGATGATGATGTCAAAACAGGAAATTAAGTTGATGGTTGTAATTGCCTAGATAAGTTGTTTTTATGTGTTGTGTTGTTTGGGTATTGTTATTTTTATTGTTATTGTTATTTTATGATTTGGTATTAGGTTTCGTTAAGAGTTGTTTCGTTTAGGTTTCGTCTGGGTTTGTTATGTCGTTGTATTGAGTTAAGTATGCCATCAATGAAATGAAATTTGTTCTTATTATAAATAGACAAGACTACATAAGTAACTATGCCGCCGTGTTAGGGCCTGACACATTTGGACACTTAGTACGATTGTGGTCTGGCTGGCGGCACAAACTACACAACCTCACCATTTTTTCTGTTGTATCCATCTCCGTTTGAATTCGGCTGCTGATAGGGCGACCCTTTTTATTTCTTCGCATCAAGTCGTTATGCCAAACAATTCCGCCTTCGTAGGTAGGCCAGTAGTCCTCCTTTGCGACCACCTGAAAGCTTGTACGGTATACATTGCATAGAGTACTGACTTTGTGAAGAACATGAAGATAGTTTGTTGGGTCCAGTCGGACCTTGGAACAGGCTGCTATGACATGGGAGCAAGGCATACGAAATGCCTGAAACTTTCCACTGTCACACCAACTCCTATCCAGTTCCACTCGATAACATCCCATAGGCATTCCTTCGTTGTGATCAATAGACTCTCCCACACTGAAGTGTCCTGCAAAACGATCGAAGACCATGATGACGTGTGTGTTAGTCTTTGCAGCCTCGTCCTTCATGAATGTCATGGAATAGTCACTAAACAACTGCCCAGATTGTATGACTGAACCCCACTTAGTACGTCTGGTGTCAAAAAGCACAGCGAGCCTAAAATAAGTTGACCTCACAAGAGCGGTTATCGGTAGGTTCCGGATGCCTTTGAACACTGAGTTCATAAACTCAACGAGGTTTGTTGTCATATGGCCCCATCGCCGCCCATTGTCGTGCGCCCTTGTCCACTTCTCCCGTGGAATGTTATCAATCCAAGTCAATGCCTCTGGGTTTGTTTGTCTGATCTCATCCCGGTAGTATCTGAAAGTAGGCTCTGTTAATGCATATCCCGCGTTAGTAACTAGCTGCTTTAGGCCCTTATCTTCGAACGCCCGCAGGACATTTTGTCCGATGTGTCTAATACAATAGACATGGCTCGATGGAGGATCCTGTCAGCCGTTATCAGGATTGTTGTAAGCACTATCGATTGAGGGATGCCTATCGGAGATCAGACAAACGTCAGGTTGGGGTGCAACATATTGTCGGAGATTTTTTAAGAAAAAACTCCAACCTCCAGCAGTCTCCCATTCAACTAGAGCGAATGCGATAGGGAAAATGTTGCTGTTGCCATCCTGTGCCACGGCTATTAGTAGGGTGCCCTTATATTTTCTGTACAACCATGTTCCATCTATTTGAATTATAGGTTTACAAAACGTAAATCCTTTGATGCATGGTTCAAAAGCCCAGAAGAGTCTGTGGAAAATGCCATTTCCACTTACACAATTCCGGTCAGGCGTATATGCCGGCAACGTCTCCAACAAGACAACAGTACTTGGGGCATAGTATTTTAGGGCGACGAGGTATCTTGGGAGTTCCTTGTAAGAGTCCTCCCAATTTCCAAAAATCCTTTCAACAGCCTTCGTCCTAGCAATCCACGCCTTCCTGTACGAGGGAGTATAGTTGTATCTTTGCACCATATGAGCTATGATTGTACTAACTTTCACAGAAGGGTTGTCGCTCACCATTGATAGAATTTCGTTGCAGATCATTTGAGAGTCGAGTTTACGATGATCCTGACTTGGATTGGTTAGTATGCAAGTGTGCTCCAGACCCATTGACCCTATCTTCCAGGAATCGCTTCGCTTCCGGAAAGATGCCGTTAGTCTAAAGGGGAAGACCTCGTTGCGGCAGTAGATCTTATATAGAGTCGAATTTGTTCGATCGACTCTATAATCTGCAGATAAGTTCATATGGTATTGTTTTATTGCTCGGACACAATCTTCTTTTGTACGAAAATTGTCTCCAACTTTTAGTACTTCACCCGTCTGTTTGTATGGGTTGTAAAAAATATATGTTGAAGGCTGATCCTCTCCTAGGCTTAGTGTTGTCATGTGTTGAGGTGGGCAATAAACATGAGTGTCTGGTAGTTGGTCTGCCTCGTCGTTGTTTATTATTTCGTCAACAACGTCCTCTGCTTCTTCTTCCTCCTCGTCAACGACGTCCAACTCAGCTTGTTCGTTGTCGGAATCGTTAAAAACCTGCGATACCTCAAGTTGTTGAGACAATGGTTGATTTTGTAACGTAATATATAACTCAACCTCATTGAAACCAGAATGCTCATGGCTGAGAAACATATTACGCACATCATCATCATCACGTATTTTCATCAGAAAAAATTTGCACAGCTCATTCCCCTAAAAAATGATAGGTTTTTGTATATAATTTGCCCAACTGGACCGCACTGCAATTTCTTCTCTAACCGAGCTTTCAAGTGATAGAAATTTGTTCTTCTATCAATTAAAAACATGGTCACTTCTGTATCCCTAAAATTGAAACCATTCATTGGACAATCAAATATCTCTCCAAGGATATGTGCAGTTATCAAGTATTGTGGTCTTTGAGCCATAACTGAATTTGTGTTAGGAAGAAATGGGTTTCAAACTTTAGAGTTTGGAAGAAATAGTTTGTAGAATAGAAATGGTTTGAATGTATGTGATGAAACATGTGTATGTTTGATGTGTATTAATAGGCAGAATACATGATAGAAGAAACGTGTCTTTGTAGTCAAATTGCTTCAGAAAAGCCTTGCCAAAGAACCATATGATGTATGTTTGACATGACCACACAACACTGCATGGCTACACTAGCCATGACATGACCACACAACTTTGCATGGCCAGACTATTGATAAGATCACACTCTGCATGCCTATACTCTACACTCTGCTTCTACTGTTCCTAAGCATGCGTCTGCACAAAATTAAAAAAAATAACCTTTTTTTTAATTTCATTTTAAAACTAAAATAAAATAAAATAAAAAAAGAAAAATTGCCCTGAGGCGCCATTTCATTTGGCTCAACCTCAGGGAATTTTTTAAGGCAATATGCTTTGCCTGAGGCGCCATATGGTTTGGCTCCTCGCCTCTAACTGAGGCGCCATTCCATATAGCGCCACCCTAATAATGGGTTTTCAAACCCAGCTACTTTTGTAAATACCCTGAAAACTTGTTTTTTTTTGGTATTTTTTTTTAAATTAGTGTTATATTAAAAAAAACCCAAAAATGTCAAATATAAAATTTACCAAATTAATATATAATAAACTCTAAATAGAAAATAATACTCTTAGCTTAATTATAATAAGAGTCTATTGCACATTATATAACATCTCCTTTCAAACTCACGATGCATGAAACAGTGAGAATTTGTCAATCAAAAAACAAAAATATTTGATGGAATCTGTGAAGCGGGAGAAACAAATGGCAAAGTAATGGTGTCATGATAAAAGTGATGACTAGTGAGATAACAATCAATGTCAATGTGTTTTGTACGTTTATGAAAGACTGAGTTATGAACAATTTGAATGACACTCTTACTATCACAATTCATAAGAGTTGGTCCAGAAAGAGAGACACCCATATCAAAGAGTAACCAATGCAGCCAAACTATTTCAGCGGTGGTGGAAGCCATTGGACGATACTCTGCGTCTATAGAAGAGCGGGAGACAATGTATTGCTTTTTACTCTTACAAGAGATGAGACAGACTCCAAGAAAGATACAAAACCCTGTGGTAGACTTACGATCAGCAGGATCACCAGCCTAATCAATATCAGAGTAATCGTAATGCTAAGGAAGAGGTTGATGGGAGCAAAAGACTTTAAAACTGCGTTCCTTGGAGATAACAAAGAATACGAAGAACATCTGCCCAATGTACTATAGTAGTAGAAACAACAAACAAAATCACTACATGATATGCATAAGCAATATCAGGTCTAGTAATAGTAAGCTACACCAAACTTCCAACCAAAGTACAATATAAGGTGAGATCTGGTAGAATAGCTCCATTAGAAGAAGCATATTTCACATTTAACTCAAGAGAGCTATCAGTTGCACGATTATCAGATAAGTGAGTCCAATACTACAAAATACGTAAACAACAACGTCAGGTTTACAGCAGATTCATTTACACCATTGTAATATGTTATATTGTTCGCGCAATATTCGCGCATCAGTGAGTAGCAGGATTTATTACTACGGTTGTCTAATAACACCGCAGTATATATGATTTGTAGCAAGCTCCGATCCCCAGCAAATACAAGTTTTCAATTTTTTAGACTACATTAAGCGTGTGTCACTTAAGTCCATTATTTAAAAATTAAATTGTAAATGCTTTTACAACGGTTAATAAACCAACCGTTGTTGTAGCACTTTTAAAAAAAATAGAAAATAGAAAATTATTTAACCAAGATATTTAACCACGGTGTTACTAAACAACCGTTGTAAAATTTGAAAATTGCATGACGGTTGTAATTTCTAACCGTGATGAAAAGTGATATTTTTTAGTATATAAGCGAACGTATCTATCGTTCACTACATAGTAGCCGTTTCTCTCAAAAGAAAACCCTAACATATTTCACTCTTCTCTCTCATAACATAACTCTAAACATACTTCAACCTTCAGATACGTCTTCAGATTCGTTTACTAATCGCTAACTTCAGGTTCGTTCATTACACTTATGCTTCGATTTCGTTTACTTGTCTTGTTAAACACGGGTTCTAATTTTTTTTTTTTGAATGTTCTCATTTTTTCAGATTCATCATCACCACCTTAACAAATACAAGAAGTATACTTTCGCTATGTTACATATGGTTTGTGTAGCTATGAAGAAAAATACAAGAAGTATGAAGCTATTGTGTTAACTTCATTCACCTTGTACTTTTTTTCATAGCTTCATGAACTAGATGAAATAGGAAAGTGTCTCAGCAAATCCTTCCATAAAGTTTCACCATATACTTTTTTTTTCATTCTTTTCCATAAAGTTTCCATCAAATCTTTCCATTAAAATGTCTTAGCAGTTCGGCTGTAGCCATGGAAGCAGGTCCTCAAATCGTTCAAGGTACGTATGCAAGTGTGGTCTCAACGCTCCGTTGATGATGGCATGGACCGACTCGAACCCAGGCCGCCGTTTCTATGGTTATGGGATGTATAAGATTCAAGGATACAAATAATTCTCTCACTTTACTTGGTTGGATGACGAGATGGATCCTAGAGCAAAATAAATAATTTCTTCACTAGTAAAGAACTTGAATGAGGAGAAGGGAATGGTTAACACCTACAAAGCCAAGGAGGTCGAATTGATGTTGAAGGTGAAGATCCTGAAGAAACAGTTGAAGATTACCTGAATTTTTTTATTTTTAGTGTTCATTGCCTTTGTTGTAATGACGAATTAGGTTATAGTTGATTAGGTTTGTATGTTTACTAATGGTGTAATGGTTGATGTATTTGTTACATAAGATTCATGTGATGATGTTATGGTGTATCATGAATATAATACAATTAATATTATTATAACTTTATCACAAATCTGTGTTGTATTTTCTGGTGTGATATGATGAACAGTAATATAGGTTAAAAATTAGTATAAATTATAAAAGCGGGATATAATTGTAAATTCTGCAGAAAATTTTACAACGGTTATTTATCATAACCGTTATAATAACTCGTGCACTGTCCAGTAAAAAATTAAAAACAAAACTGCGGAGCTGGGAATCGAACCTAGGACCATCACTATATCACAACGGTTTTTAGGATAAACCGTTGTGATAGGGCGCGTACTTTCCAGTTTATTACAACGGTTACAGGGCCGTAATTGTAAGTATCATATATACAATCACACTCTACATACCAACGCCTGGTCCTGCGTGGTTATATATTTTTCCCAACCGTTGTTAAAGGTGTGTTCCATAGTAGTGGTCTGCTCAAGAATGTTAGAAAAATACTTGGATTGAGAAAGAAGATAACCTCTAGGAGAGTAGGAAACTTCAATCCCTAAAATATAACAAAGAGTTCCTAAATCCTTCATCTCAAATTGCTTAGATAACTATAACTTCAACTTATTAATCCCATCAACATCATCACCTGTAATAATCATATCATCAACATACAAGGAGAGTATAATACGACCATGAGAAGTGGAACTGAGAAATAAAGCAGAGTCATGATCACTAGGGTGGAATCCAAGAGATGTAATCATAGTAGAAAACTTCTCAAACCAAGCTCGTAGAGCTTGTTTCAAACCATATATGGCTCTCTTTAACTTACACACTTCCCCTTGATTATGAGAAACACCTTGAGGAGGAATCTTCTAAACTTCCTAAAGAAAATCACCATTCAAAAGTGCATTTTCTTACATTCATTTGAGAAATATGCCAATGACGAATAAATGCAACAACAATAAGGTACGAATAGTGGTCATCTTGGCCACATGAGCAAAATTTTCTTCATGATTCATACCATATTGTTGAGAAAATCCCTTAGCAACAAGATGAGCTTTATATCGATCAAATGTCCCATCAGATTTGGTTTTGATCTTGTATACCCAACGAGACCTAATAGCACGTTTTCCTGGTGGAAGAGGTACTAAGTCTCTAGTATCTATTTTGTGCAAAGCAACAAGTTCCTCTGCCATAGACTACTTCCAAAGAGGATCAAGTATAATTTTTTTATAAGAAGATGTCATAGACAAACTATGAATAGAATTTAGAAAAGAAGTAGAATAACTGGAATAAACATAACTAGGAAATTTAGTAGACTTGCAATCATGGGAAGGATAACGACAAGGAAGGGGGGAGAAGGTGATGTTGTTGTATGTGGAGTAGGATCAACAATCTTAAGAGATTGTTGGGAAGCCATGGGGACAAGAGAAACATCTTCATTTGGAGTAACATTAGTATAAACCCTGCAATTCTTAACATTACAATCACTATAAATATCATCATCAAAGGAAAAAGGATCAATATGAATAAACTTGGATCTAGTATGAGTATGCAAATAAGAAGAAAGAGAGTAAAACACTACGTGTTCAGGAAAGACAACATGATGAGAAACATACATTTTATTTTTTGTAGGATCTTAACACCGATAACTCTTTTGACTATCCCCATAACCAAGAAAAACACATATTGTAGAACGAGGAGGCAGTTTGCTACGTTCTACTTGTGGAAAAAGAACAAAACAAGTAGAACAAAATACTTTTAAGTAAAAATAATCCAGAGTACAACCATATAAAGTTTCAAATGGAGAAAAACCCGAGGTGACCGATGATGGAATTTCATTAATGACATGGACAATAGTACAAATTGTTTCACCCTAAAATTCACTCGGAACTAAAGCAGACAACAAAAGAGAACGATCAATTTCAATAATATAACAATGACTTCTTTCAACAACACCATTTTATTGAGGAGTATTAGTACAAGAACTCTGATGAATAATACCATCACTAGCAAGTAACTCAGAGAATTTATTAGAGGTATATTCACCACCTAAATTACAACGAAAACACTTTATAACAACATTATGTTGAGTTTTAATCATAGCCTAAAGAATACTATAGATATCAAAAAATTTAGAATGATTTTTCATACGATATACTTAACAATAACGAGCATAATCATCAATAAAAGAGATATAATATCTAGATCCAGCTTTGGTAAGAACCAATGATAGACCCCACACATCAGAATGAATTAGATCAAATGGTGCATTTGAAACAGAAACACATTTATTAAATGGCAAAGTAGAAAATTTAGCAAGTTTACAAATACAACAATTAGAAATATCACTAGTTTTCAACTTTCCTAAAGCTCCAGTAGAAGCCAAATATTTTAATCTAGAAGCGGAAACATGTCCAAGTTGAGAATGCCATAAATAAAATCTAGTAAAAGAGGAATTCAAACAAAATGATGATAAATCAACAATGGATGTTGAGGCTGCAATATTTGAAACTTTCAGCTCATCCAAAACATATAGTCTCCCATGTCCACGGCCTGTCCCAATCTTTCTCTTGGATTGTGAATCCTACACATAACAAGATGTGGAAGAAAACACAACTGAATAACCAGAATCACACAATTTACTAACAGAAGCAAAACTTAAAATGAGGTTAGAAATATAATAGACATCAAATAAAAAGTAAGTTAGTTGTGGAGACACACCCTACATTTGCTACTAGCATAGAAGTACCATCAGTAGTTAAGACAAACATGAATGATGCCAAATTTAAATATGCAAAAAAATTATGACCATATGACATATGATATGATGCACCAGAATAAAAAATCCATATGGAAGAAGATATACCTGACAAGTTAGAGGGGGTTAAACCTTTAACAGACGAAGCAGGCATAACACGTGGTTGAGTGGCAAGAAACCTTTAAAACGGCTCAGCAAGATCAGATACATATGAAGTAGTCTCAAATGGGTATACATGACCAATACCATAACTAGGAGGAACAACTATAGAAGGAGCAAAAACAACAACATGGGACGATGGAGTCTTAAAACTCTCACTACTACAAAACGCGTAAACAACGACGCCATGCTCACAACGCTTCATCCCTACACCGTTGTGACATATCTAAACTAAGGCGCGGTTGTATTTTATTTGTTTATTGAATAAAAATTATCTGTATATAACAACGGTGGATAAACCAACCGTGGTGATTATCTGTATATAACAACGGTTGATAAATCAACCGTGGTGATACCATCAAGCTTTCATGTGTTCGAACCTCAGCGCCATCATATATATTATTCCTTTTATGTTAAAGCGCGCCTTTTCTTTTTTATTTAATTTTAATTAAAAAAATTAAAATTTATGACTACGGTTGTTTATATACACCGTTGTGATATATTTTGTATGTTTTTTTTTAATTTTTAATTCTAAATATAACTCTGGCGCTTTAATATGAAATATCATTATGAAAATAATATATCATAACGGTTTATATTGTTGACCGTCGCAGTAGCTTTTCAATATTCTCCAAGCTATCTAGTTGCATTGTCTCTTCAGTATCCTTTTTTCCATTGAAAATAGAAACCAGACGAAACGTTACACGATTTTAACCCTAAACCCTAACGTTCAATACTGTGAAATAATACACGATTTCAACCAAAGCTTGCATCATCAGTATCCATTTGTTGTCATTTTCGTCATCTTCGTCACGATCGTGAAGAAAATAGAAGATTACGCACCTACCAACACCGTCGTCATCATCATCACCGTCGAGAAGGAAGATAACAACAACACCGTTGTTGTCGTAAGGAAGGAAGACAACAACAACACCAACACCAACATCGTTTACTTCGTCGTCACGTTTAGGGTACGTAAAATATTTTCCCCATGCATCTATAGTAAACTCTTTTGCCATTGTTGTTCATGTTGTTGTTGTTGTTTTTGAACTTAGATGTCGACCTTGTCGAGTTCTTCATCAGAAACTAGCGAAGAAACTCAAACAAATGAAAGGTTAGCCAATGAAACTCAAACAACTGAAAGTCAAACGAAAAGATCACAAAGAGGTGTCACAATGATGCCCTAATTCACATCAGTCCGCAACTCATCTGGTGTAAAAATTTCGATCGAGTTTGATTCGCACTACAGATTAGTAGATTGTCCACATTACGCTACTTTTAGGAGTTATGTTGCGTTTCTTGCACGTAGCAAAGTCAGTATACTGATTGATGATTGGAGAGAAGTGGATGTTATTGTCAAAGACAACATATGGACAGACGTTAAGGTATTTCATACTATAATTTTCATATATTTGATATCACTACCTATAGTTTCTAATTCATACTTATATATTGATTTAATGTAGTTGAATTTTGAGTTTACCGATGACTCAAAATTGAAAAGAAAGTGGATAACTTATGCCGGTGTTCGTTGGAAGGGATATAAGTCACGGCTCATGGCTGACTACATTACGAAGCCTAAGAGCGGTCTTCAACCTCCATGGATTCAGTATAGTTTTTTATCGAAGAAGGTGTGGCACAAGTTTGCGAAGAAACGCCGTTCTGAGGAATTCAAGGTTAGTACTAGTCTTATGTAACCTATAATGTTATGCTAATGAGTTATAGATACTAATCATACACATTTTTCACTATGTTAATAACAGGCTAAAAGCGAAGTAGGAATTCAGAACAAGGTGAAAAACATGTACCCCCATAGATTGTCTCGCGGGGGTTACAGGAAACTTGAGAAGAGGATAATGCAGGAAAAACAACAAGAAGGAGGAGATGGTGACATTCCATCTCCACCTTCAAGACATGAGAAATGGAAGAGGGCTCAATTAAGACCTAATGGAGAGTACACCTCTGAGGCTTCAAGAGTAGTTGCTGAGAAAATTGTAAGTATATGTTTTGTTTAAATGTGTTTGCTTATGTAAGTTGCTCATGAGTTATTATTTAAATGTGTTTGCTTATGTAAGTTGCTCATGAGTTGTTATTTAAATGTGTTTGCTTATGTAAGTTGCTCATGTTGTGTAGGATAATTTGGTTGTGGCGGCCCGTGAAGGTATATTTGTTTCGGAAGCACGACATGACATATTAGTCGAAGCTATCGGAATAGCTGAGCATGGAGGTCGTGTCCGTGGTGTTGGAGATGGTGTCGGCTTGAGGTCATACTTTGGACCTCAAAGGATAAGCACCGAAACGGCTGAATTTCTTGCTCAATGACAAAAGATTGAGAATGTTGAGAAGCAATTTGCAGAGCAAAGGAGGCTGTTTGAAGAGGAGAGGGAAAAAAGGGAGAAAGAAATGGAAAATTTAAAAGAGTTGTATTCGGTATGTGTCGTAAATCGCGCTTATTTTTGTATGATATATATTGTATGTTCTAATTGAATATATTGTGCTTATTTTTGTTTTATGTTCTAATTGAATGTTATAATGTAGAGATTAAGTGAAAGCCTCGAACAACGAACTAATAATGAAGATCATCGTTGCGTTGGTGATGATCAAACTCCAAGTAGAAGTATCGTAAATCACGCTTCTACAAAAGGAAGTAATTGTACAACCCCTCCCCCTGTAGATAACCGCAATGGGATATTGGACCCTAGTCCAAATGAAATAACAAGTTTATACTTGTCCATTTCAACAACAGACCTTGCGCAAGCTCTCCCGCTAGAACATTGCCCGAAATTGGATTTAGTGTATTACACTCCTGAAGATGTGAGGGATTTTCTCGCAGGATTTAAGTGGCTTAACATAGCTATTTTGCAAGTTTGGTGCACGTAAGTATATAGTCGAATATACATGTCATTATAGAACATTATAATTTTTTGTATTTTCTCCCTTAATTTATTCATTTTCTTTGACCATTTAGGTACATTCACCGTGTTTGTATAGAATTGAATAAATCAAGTACCTATGGAATCTTGGATCCAAGTTTTATTGCTTGGGCATATAATGATAAAAATATCAGAGAAAAGTACTTGAAAAGCCGGCTAAATGACGGAGGAAAAGAATGTTACCTTGCACCATTCCTCTGTGGGTTAGTATTGTTGTAATTTATTTCTATATTCTATATTTAGTTTTGTTTTAGTAACAACTAATAATATATATATATATATATATATATATATATATATATATATATATATATATATATATATATATATATATATATATATATATATTCTCATGTTCATTCAGTGGTCATTGGCAATTGATCATAATATCGTTTAGGACAAATACGGTGATATTACTGTGTTCCTTGCACGATCCACTCCACAAACCAATGAAAGATCTTGTATTAACGTAAGTGTCTTTGTTTAATAATATCATTTTATTTGGCATTAATTGTAATTAGTTTTTCATGTAATATGTTTAATTCAATTTTCAATGTGTAGTATTGTGGAGCAAGTTAATATAATGAATAATGTTAGGAAAAAGCCCACATACCTTGCTCCTAAAGTAAGTGGCCTGATTACCTGTTTATTTCATTTACATTCATGCATGTGTGGTTGTATTCATATTTTTATATTCATGTAATTTATAGACCAGGAAATAACGCGGGAGTTACGAGTGTGGGTATTTTATCATGAAACACATGTTAAATATTGTCCTTGCCGGCACTGTTGATTCATGGGATACGGTATATATGCCTTAAAATGTTTACATATATTAATGTATAAGTTGACTATTGAATTATTATCATGCATGATCTTTAATTTTTTGCTCTTATGTAGATGTTTAACGACGAAACCCCATTCCCCGTTGAGGACTTTGTGGATCTTCGTAAACGTTGGGCATATATCCACAATGTGCTTAAGGGTTCTGCTCCTGCTGTTTGATATATCAGCAACATTTTTTGATGCACATATTTTTGGCTTTTGATGCACATAATGTGAACAATAGTTTTGGCTTTTGATGCACATAATGAAATCAATAATATTGGCTTTTGATTTAAACAATGTTAGCAGTTTAAATCTCTGATTCATTTAGCTTTTGGTGTAAATTTCTTTTGATGTAAATTCTCTGATTCATTTATAAGGATAAAATATAGGAAGAATTATGTTGGATGCACATATTGTGTTTGCATGTAAACAGAAGCTGTTTTGACAGGATAAAATATAGGAATAATTTGATAAGAAGATAAATTTTATATTTAAAACAGGCTGTTTTTGGCAGCGGTTATAAACCTATCCGTAGTTGTATGTCAAACGCTAATATAAAAAAATGTTGTTACTGAGAATCGAACCAGATCACAGTTTAGTTATATCACAACGGTTGAGTAAACTAACCGTTGTGAAATGATGCGCGCATACTGGAATACAACAATGGTCCCAGGACCGTTATTGTACGTACCTCATATACAACAACACTCTACATAACAACGCCTTCGCCCCCGTCATTATATGTCATTTCCAACTGTTGTTAAATGGGTTTTTCGTAGTAGTGTCTTTCTCCACAACTTCAATAATTTTTGACATTATGCTTTCTAATGTCCTTTTCCTTGCAAAAAGAACATTCATCAATACCAAATTTTCCTTGTGGTTTTCCTTTGTTAAAAGGATAAACAAAAACAGATGGAGAAGGCAAGATATTTACTTTCTCATGATGTGAATGAGAGTGAGACTTGAGTCTTATTTCTTCTGCCAACAACTCATTAACTATTGAATCAACAATAGGAAAAGGATTGCGATGCAAAATAGTCCCACGAAGCCCTTCAAAATCATTTCAGAGATCCATCAAAAATTGAAACAACTGTTGCTCTTCTCTACGATCAATGTATGCTTTGAAAGCTCGCAATTCATCTGATTTAGTGAGTGTTGAATGTCAAATATGACTTAATTTGGATCACCTTTCTTGGCATTTTTCAATTCTTTAATTGTGTTTCAATTGAATTATTTCATGAAATTGTGTAAATTTTCAATATAATTGCAATTACCTTTGGATTTCTTAATTTGTGTGTTATTGTGTAGGAATTAGACTTGATCATCATGAAAAAAGACACAAAAGAATGGAAAAGAAAGCCAAAGAAAAGATGTTGATGTCAGGGGTCGCTGTGCGAGCTGCCAGCGAAGTAAAGGCGAGCTCGCAGTGCGAGCACAAAGACAAATTGAAAGTGAGCCAGGAAAAAAGATGGCAGTAGCTTTTGGCCTCAGTGGACACAATGCGAGGACTGGGCGAGATAGCTCACAGTACGAGCTCAGATACTTCTGAGGGGCGGTTTAACTGTTCCAGAGGCACTTGAAGTGCCTAAAAAGGGAGTTCGCTGTGCGAGCTAGTTCAGAATTTGGGAGATATTTATGCACTTTTATTACTTTTTGGGACACATTCTTACATATTCTTAGAAACTCTTAGACAAAATATTTCCTTGGAGCAAAAAAACCCTAAGTTCTTCATTTCTTCATCAAGAAGTGATCTTTATCAAATAGAAGCTAGATTCGCATCCATTATCGATTCTTCATCGTGGATGCACATTCATCTTCTATCAATCCTTGTGAAGCAAACTACCATGGTTATGGATAGCTACATCCTTTGTATCAAGGGTAGATGTAGTCTTCCTTGATCTTGTATGTATTTTCTTTAATCTTTTGTATGTGAACAAGTTGATGATTAATATATGGTGAATATCTTTGTTCTTTATGATATATCCTTGTTTTGAATCACTCTAGACATAGATTTTGCAAAACTTGATCTAAGATATTCATCTATCAATGAACAAACTCTAGACATAGATTTGTGAGTTGATATTTGCTTTGTATCAATCTTAAAGATTATTGTATTGATTGTTAGCATGAGACATCATCTAGTGATGGATACAATAATACTTACGAAACCGCTTTAGACATAAACGGTATTGAGAGGGTACGTGCTTATATTAATCGGAAAGAAATTCACATGCATGATTAAGAGAATATATGCAAGTAAGGTTGATGAAATCTATTCTTGATATGCTTTGTTAAACAAACATCTTTCTAGAATTTACTCTTTGCTACTAAAACTTGTGAAAACTTATGATACCAAACAAAACATCTTTGAAAACCTTACTTAAAACTCTTTGAACTATAGAACGGCAAGTGATATGACTATAATCGTTGTGGAGACGATAAAACAACTTTCACCACCTTATATGCTTTCAACAATGAGTGCCAATTGATCCCACAAGTTTGACACAGCCGAATAAAATTCCTAAATACTCATGTTGTTCTGTTTTAGGGCCCGAATATTAATGTCTAGCTGATATTATTTTGCAAAATCAGATGTAACATACAGATGTTTTAAATGATCCCAAACTTTCTTAGCAATATAATATTTTGTAAGTTGCATGCCTATTGTCTGAGAAACTAAATTATTAATCCAAGTAAGAATCTTCGAATTATTGACCTCCCATGTTTCTAAATCCTTTTCATATTTCCATCATTTTTATCAATAGGCTTAAGTGAGACTCCATCAACATAACTCCACATTCTCTTTCTCTTCAAGAATTTTTTCATTATATAACACCAGTGTGAATAATTTTTTCTATTCAATTGAACACTAATAGCTTGAAGAGAATCATCTTTATCACTAACCATTATAGTTACTTATGGGAGAACAATATTCTATTATCAAATAATAATTCTTATTATTGACACCACTTAATTAAACTTGCTATGTGATAGCATGTAAATATTAGAAATAGTGAAAAGAGACAAAGGTTAGGGTTTCTATTAAAATAACAAAAGTGTCAAATACAAGGCTTACCAAGTTAATATATAATAAATTACAAATATATAATAGTACTCTTAACCTAATTATAATAAAGCCCATTGCACATTATCTAATAAGACTCACTTACAATAATGACAAATTTATTGGTTTGACGATTGAGAATGATTTATGTCATTTCCTTCAATAAATATATATGTTAATTTTCGATGTTACTTATTTTTCTTCTTTACGGCTGGTACATGTTACTTTCATTTTTACATTATATTTTTTACATTCAAAACAGAAACAATTGTAAGTTACTCATGCATTCAATAAAATTCTAGGTCAGATACGATTACTAACACCACATTGCAGCCTCTTAGACAACAAATGGCCGAAAGTAAATATGAAATGATAACCATGACAACCCATTAAATGACTATTGTGCTTAATCTAAACATAAAAAATTTCACTGTAACATTTCAAGTATAGCCACCCAATTGAGTAAAAGTGATGATGTTCTAGGGACATTAATACAATGACGTTAACAATAACACAACAATGAACAATAATATTATGCAAAGGTTTCCCAACCGCGAGGTTTTTTTTCAAATATCACACGTCGGCCCTCAAAATATAGTGATAAAAAATAGAAATCAGAACACTGATAATTTAATCCATAAACTAAGAAACTACATGGCTTAACATAGCATTTACAGACAAACTTACTTTGAGTATGAATCTAAATAATGTATTGTAAACTGAATTACCAAGGTGTTAACGTCCCTAAATGAATTAAATTCGCCAGTGAAACAGAGTCATTTAGGAACATGAAGTCAAATACCAAACTGAATGAGGAGATTTGGCTAAAAAAGTGTATTTGAAAAATTAAGTATTTCCTTAGTTTCTTAACTGGACGCGATTACATGGTTCACCACTTTGCCACCAAATTTCATTTTTAAATTGAGGGTATTTGAAAATCTTAATCCATGAAAAAAAATTTAGGGGAGAAAATAAGATTAATATTATAAAATTATCTAGTATCCAAAAAACATAATGAATATATTAATGATTACATCAATATGTTTAGGAAGATGAAGGCTAGATGTTTGTCCATGCTTCTAGAATATGAATTGGTGCAAATGGGTTTAATAGGCCATAACTGATATTCAAAAGAAAAAAAATGTTTAAACAACAACTTAGTGACATGTCACAGTTGGCAGATAGTGCTAGGCATATTGAAAAATTGAACCATGGAAAAGAAAAAATGAATAAAAAGAGAGGTTCCTTTATAAAGATAAATGCCCTTATGTAGCATTGGTAGAAAGTGCATAAGGTATAGATGAATCTTATAACGAGTCAAGTTATCAAAGTATCAATCTCTGGCTGAATTAAAACCAGAGTCATCCTATACGTACCAAAGTGTTAAACCCATATATTCAAATAATAATTCAAACATTAATAAACGAAAGTATGAATTTGATATTCATAAGGCTTCCTCGAAATGAAGAAGATGAACATGGTGGTTCATCTTGTGAAACGGAATGTAACAGAATTCTGTTACACTTGCAGAAGAAAAGAGAGAGAAGGATTTTGGATAAGCTGTTAACATTCACTAATCAATTAAGCTATTACACTTGGCAGATATTTATACATACATTATCTACTAATAACAAGAGTATTGGGCTTAATATGACTATACACTAGTGCCTCTTAATATGACATTAGTGAAAGATCTATATTCACCATCATAATCAGATTGTACTGATTTAACAGTGAGGTTAAATTGTGTTTGAACAAATTTGAGAAATAATTTGAAAGCCCCTAGTGCCTCAGATTTTTGTTTAAGAAAATAGAGCCATGTATATCTAGTATGTGCATCTACAAAGGCAATATAATATTTGAACCCAGAGCTTGAGGGTGATGGGGAAGGGCCCCAAAGATCAGTATATATGACATCAAAAGGTTTATCATACACATTATGAGTTAAAGGAGCATGTAGCCTATGAGCTTTACCAAGATTGCAAGATTTACAAAAAGAACTATGTGTATTGGAACTAGAGATATTACAAATTTTGAGTATATGCTTAATCGCAGAAAAATTGGCATGACCTAATCTATGATGCCATAGCATACTATCATTACATTTATTTGTGCTATGACTATCAATTTGAACATTAGACCTAGATTGACAAGCATTGTAACTTTGAATTTTCTTGTGCTTATTCAAGCTTAAATGCAATTGAGATGACCTGGAAGACTCCAAAGGCAGAAGAGGAAAGTAGTAGAGGCCACTGGCATCTAGGACTCCTTCAACAAGGACTTGTTTAGAATCCTGAGATTTAATGTAACATTTGTTAGATAGAAATTCAAAACTGACATTATTATCATGTGCAAATTTAGAGACAAATAACAAATTTCTAGTAATATCAGGCACATGTAAAATATTATTAAGAGTCAGTTTACAACTGGACACAAGAGGTGAAGCAAAGTGAGTGAAACCTATGGATTTGATGGTGAGTGTGTGACCATTTCCTACATAAACCTTGTTAGATCCTGTATATGCTCTAGAATTTTGTAAATGGAAATCATATGGAGTAAGGTGATGAGAAGCACTTGAATCAACAAACCAAGCTTGTGAATCTAACTCTGTAGGAAGAGAATATTCATGGGAGGTTCCATGAGATGTGGAGGCCATCATAGCAATAGCTTGGGCATTTTGTGTATCACATGCATACTTGCCTTGATTTCCACCAGAGGTATTGTCTTGTTTGTCTTGGGGAGGATTAACAGTGGGTGGCATGAAATTCTCATCAAATCTATGCCAACAGGAAGAAACTGCATGACCATATTTTCCACACAGTTGACAGGTGGGTCTGTTCCCAGTGGAAGACTTGGTTCTACCTCTGCCACGCCCTCTATTGTACCTGTTACCTCTGCCATTGTTCCCTGAGTAACCACCTCTAGAGCTAGGATTGACACGGTTTGTGTGAGCTAACTTGGCAGCAACAGTAGAGTTTGATAAGTCCTGACGAAATTTCTCCAACTGAGCTTCTTGAACATATAGAAGTGCTTCAACATCACACAGAGATGGTGAAACAGGTGTGCCATACATTTGCATCACAAATGGATTGTATTCCTCTGGAAGACCATCCAAGATAGAATCGATTTGATCTTGCTCGGTGATTGAGTCACCAACAGCTAACAAGGAGTTTGCTATGGCCTTAATGCGAAGAACAAATTCTGTAATTGTACTATTCCCTTTCTTGGTGGATTTCAGTTCTACTCTGAGTTGGCGAACCCTAGCCTTCATCTGTGTTGTGAAGTATTGGTGAATCTTATCCCAAACTTCATACGCATGTTTACACGCAAGCACACGAGGTAAAATGGATTCAGAGATGGTGGAAAGCAACCAGATAAACACTGCTTGATCTTGAACTAACCAAGCTTCATACTCATCAGAAATCGTACCTGTGATGCGATCCTGAGTCGAATTGTATTTCTGCGGAATCTGAGGATTGACGACAATGCGATGCATTTTCTGTGTCAAGATAACTTCTTCAACTTGTTGATTCCACAAAAGATAGTTGTTTTCTTGCAGCTTGATGAAGAGTTTTGGTCCAAACCGATTGTTTGATTTCCCGGAACTGAAGCCTATGGCACAATCTTGAGACGGCAGTGAATCTTTGATTCCTGACTCTTGATTTTCACCGGAATCCATGGTTGAACTTTGAAGAAATTTGCAGAGAATTCAACTACTGCATCTAATAACACACACCAACGCAAGTGAATAGAGAGAACTTAATCGAAATGGAATTGCGAAGAACGGAAGCGGAGAGGATCGTTTCCAGTTATTGATACCATACTAGAAATGAAGAAGATGAACATGGTGGTTCATCTTGTGAAACGGAATGTAACAGAATTCTGTTACACTTGCAGAAGAAAAGAGAGAGAGAAGGATTTTGGATAAGCTGTTAACATTCACTAATCAATTAAGCTATTACACTTGGCAGATATTTATACATACATTATCTACTAATAACAAGAGTATTGAGCTTAATATGACTATACACTAGATGTATCTTTAATAAGGCTAATCAAAATTTTGATATTATGTTGAAAGATCAACATTACTATTAAGTGATGGCCATAAAATTCCTTATTCAAAACATATAAGAGGAAGAAAGCACTATAAAATGCAAAAATACTTTTGGTAATTACATTAATAAATATATTCATTCCAGGGACATGATCCAAAAAAAAATACACAAAGGCGGGATTTTGTTTGATGACAAGCCCAATGCGCTAATGATCGACACTATGATGAAGAAGTTGGAAGAAGAATCTTTAGATAAGGCGTATCTGTTAGCGGAACAATCGAGGGGGTCAACGAGAGAGCATTTCTTAATTGGGACACACCTTTGTGAGAGACACACCACATACTCACCTAAAACCTTAAGGTGATAGGTGTGTGGGTTCTCTCACTTATATAGTGTTAAATCCTCCCTTTTCTAATCAATGTGGGACTTTTTCCTCACACTTGATTCTCAACACCCCCCTCAAGTGTGAGTTTATACACAATGCTCCCCCTCATGTGGAAGCTCTCTCTTCCACATGAGGGGGAGCATTGTGTATAAACTCACACTTAAGGGGGGTGTTGAGAATCAAGTGTGAGGAAAAAGTCCCACATTGATTAGAAAAGGGAGGATTTAACACTATATAAGTGAGAGAACCCACACACCTATCACCTTAAGGTTTTAGGTGAGTATGTGGTGTGTCTCTCACAAAGGTGTGTCCCAATTAAGAAATGTTCTCTCGTTGACCCCCTCGATTGTTCCGCTAACAATGGTATCAGAGCCTGGTTGTAACCATCAGCATCATACCTTCTTCTTCTTCATGCTTCGCCAGCTTTGCATCATCTTCTTGATTCTTTCTTTCAGGACATTTTGTCGAATAGTGACCATACTGGTGACAATTATAACACTGAATGTGGCTTTTGTCAGGCTTTCGACCACCACCTCTTCCTCTACCTGCAGCACCACCTCTTTGGTTGCTTTGGTTCTGGGTCCTTCTATGGTTCGACCAATTCGCCTCTTGCTGATTTCCTCTGCCTGTCGAATTGTTGTAGCTTCCTCTACCTTTGTCGACCATCTTTTCTTTACCCTTCTTATCTTTCGCTGATTGAGCTTGCAAGGCCACATCATTCTTCGACTTGCCTGCAGCTCTTTCAGCCATTCTTTGTTCATGAGATTCAAGCGTCCCTTGAAGCTCTTCTTTCGTCACCTTCGACAAATCTTTTGATTCTTCTATGGCTACTACCACGTGATCAAATTTTGGAGCCAACGATCTCAAAATCTTTGAGACAACTTCTTTCGTCGTCAACACTTCTCCACACACTTTGATTTGATTCACAAGTTTCGTAACTCTTGTGAAGAAATCTGTTATGCTCTCATTGTCTTCCATCTGAAGCAATTCATACGCCCTTTTGTGAGTTTGTAACCTCACCTCTTTCACCTTCTCTGCGCCTCCAAACGATTTTTCCAGAATCTCCCATGCATCCTTCGCTGTTTCTGCATCACTAACTTTCTCAAAGTTATCTGCATCAACACATTGATGGATTATAAAGAGAGCTTTATAATCTTTCTTCTTCAATTCTTTGAATGCAGCCTTTTCTTGATCCGTCGCACCTTCTTCAAGAGTTGTTATTCCTTCCTTCACAAGATCCCACAAATCTTGATAACAGAAAACAACCTTGATTTGCTTGCACCAATTCTCATAATTATCTTTCTTGAGAATTGGAAGGTTTGCTGGAAAATGGTCGTTTGGATGATTCGTAGCCATCGCGTTCTTGCGATTTCTTGCCCTTGAATCTCTTAAACCGGAGCTCTGATACCAGATGTTGGAATCAACCCAAAAACTATAGGAATTCCTACTATCACACAGCAATTATACAGAAAAGTTGAAAGAAAATAGGGAAGAAGAAGATGAATAGTGTTCTTGCTGCCCACAAACTGTGGGACTTTCTCTCTTCTTATTACTCACTCTGCAACTGCAGAATTCTGTGAGAAATTACAAAGTGTTGTAATTGATGCAAAATAATGAGGGAAACTCCCTATTTATAGAATTAGGTTTGCTTGCATCTCAAGACAAAACCCAAACTATAAAAGCCCAAAATATCAAATCTAATCTAAATCATATCAAATCAAATCTAATCTAATAAAAGCAAAATCTGAATCCCATCTAAACGAATCTGTCGAAACACTTTCGACAATTCGACACTAAGCAATTCGACTTCGACTTCGCCACTAGACAACAACCTGTTATCTTCGACTTCGACACTAGACAACAACCTGTTGTCTTCGACTTCGACTTCGACAACAATGGATTACATTCAACAGTATCCGAAGAATGATGAAATTCTATTGGACTTTTTTTAGAAGAAATGCAACACCAAAAATGTGGTCAAGTTGTCTCCCCGTTGAATTCGATGTTTGATAAAGCAGTTGCACGAACTTTCAAAAAGCTCGAGAGAAAGAAGATTTTCAAACATAAAAGTGTCAAGGAAGCATTTAACAAAGAAGGAAATTTTTTTCACGTATAAGACTATTGAAGAAAGTTATATAAACCAAGAAGAGGTTATGAACCCTCTAAGAATACTATAACTTACTCGCCTTAAAGGGAAAACACCTACCCCTTCCTTGAAATGACCTAATAAGGAAATTGGTATAAGGGAGATAAGCGTTTTCGAAGTAGGTAATCACTTAAAGTAGAAGATCCCTAGATAACCAAATAATTTTCAAGGAAACATTTGAACCTTACAAATGAAAACCCAATTGATCTTATCATAGCAATTTGATGCATCATATTTGTTGAACAAGCGAATCTAAACACAAGAATGAAAGAGAGATGAATTTTGATATTTAGTTTTCAAAAAAATTTTAGAAAAATTATTGATTTTAATAAGTGTGTAGAAGCAATGATTAATAAGTGAAAAATATAAAAGACAAATAATAAAAAGATAGAGTTTAGAGAAATCACATCAGTAAATTATCCTCGTCTGACCTTAAACCACACAATCTACTCCAATTCTCAAGAGTTTTCTCTTGAGATTTCCGTTATCAACAACTTGAACTTTTACACATGCTCACTCCAACAACCATACACTATAGTTTTCATAAGTTTAACTTGTAACCTTCAAGTCTATTACAAAAGCACAAGAGGACTAAGATCTTGAATAAAAAATTAAGCAAAATAACACAAAAACATAACTTTCAGATTAAACTTTTCACTATCTCACCACTAAGGCAGTTTTTAGTGAATAAAACTGATAACAGAAGGAGAGCAAGTGAGATAAGAGCGTAGATAGTTTATAAAATTGTACTTTAGAAGTTAAAAAAGAACTCCTTTATATAAGTAACAATTTAGCTAAAAAAGAAAACAATTTATGGCTTAGACACTTTCTAATCGATTAGAAATGATAAGCTAATAGATTAGAATAAGTCAAAAAGGAAACTATAGTATGCTTCACATCTTAATCAATTAAAGGGCTTCCTAATTGATTAAGATGTGAACTCACTCCTTAATCAATTAGATGAAATCTCTAATAAATTATACATGGAGTTTAACTTTTCTAATTTAATCAGAATTTCTTATTAATTGATTAAGTACTTGTCAAGATTAGTTTTGAGAAGAATTGAAAAAAAGATGAAGATTTAAAATGATTTCATTGTGTGTGCTTCATATTAGTACTTTAAGACTTACATTTTATTAAATTATATTTAACTAATCAAATACAAGATTAAAACGCTAATAGCATGATCAAGCAAACTTTCACATCTTCAGTTCCTTTTATTTAATCGATTTTACTCTTTTTAGCTCTTTATAGAGGATCATGGATACTTTGCTTTTAATTTAATTCTGGACAGATAATACTTATTATTTAAATTTTCATTATTCAATTGTCATTATCAAAATCTTTAGAAGTCTTTAACCTCCATAACATATAGAACCATACTATTTATAGACATACAACTTTGAAGTGGCCGGCGTGATAAAAAAGAGGTGTACCAAAATCATGAGACCAACAAAAAGCTCACATTATTTTTACCATCAAACACATATGTGACAACAAAATAACTTATTGGAACATGATACATGATTAATTACACGACTTGAATAAGGAAAGATTATTATCCATTTATGATATTATTCGACAAAAATAAAGGGTGAGTAAGTTTTATGATAATAAGATCAATAAAAAGAGTTTTAATTAGGAGATATGATGAAGAAAACAATTTTATCAATGGATACCAAATCTGAAGGCTTGATAAATTGGTCTTGCAGTTGGAATGTGCCTTTTATTATCAAGAAAGTATTTTTAAATAACCTTTACCTATTTTGATATATATATGATCGAATAATAGAACCTTATTCATAGATAGGCACTATATGAAATAATTAAACGAATCAACAACAACTTAAGAAGGCAAAATCACTTAAGAATGTTTAGACAACTCATTCTCAAAAATCATGTCTTACAGCAATAGAAACTCAGAGATGTTGGAATTACACCAAACCTATGGAGAATTCCGAATCAATTTTGACGAACAAGAATCAATTCTACTGTTTGAATTCGCCTCTTGTTCTTCACTCTTCACTAGAGTGAATCAACCAACCTTGGTTGCAAGGTGATTCCACTGCACAATCAATAACTAAAAAAGAAAGGAAAAGATGAATCGGGAAAGAAATGGAGATTAGGGTTTTGGAGAAAAGGGGAAGAAAGAGAATATTTCTGGAAAGTTTCTCTCAACCTTTAAACTGAGGTTTTATTCAATCTTTTCTCTATGCAACTGCATGTCTATACAATGATAGGGTACCTTCCTATTTATAGGTTGAGATTGCTTACACACCAAGTAATCCCCAACTAACCTAACTAACTCATCTAAAATAGACAAATAAAGCTAAGTCAAAATTCATGTCGAAGACACATTTCTTCTACATTTCGACTGCTATACTATTTTTGCACACATAGCATTTCGACAGCAACAAACTCTATCGAAATGGTGTTTTGGCACAAAGAATTATAATTTCAACACACCACCTAATTCATTGTGTCTAAGATGTCTACATTCATCATAGATCTTAATCTCTTGAACACTTTGACCTGCACTCCTTTCGTCATGAAGCCTGCAATCTGATTCTCAATTCTACAGTGTTCCAAGTTCAACTTCACATTTGCTACTTGCTCTCGAAGATAATGGAATCTTATTTCAATGTGCTTGCTTCTTCCATGTGTTAATGGATTCTTTGCTAGATTGATAAAAGACATGTTGTCGATCTTCATGGTAATTGCTCCATTATTCTTCATTGTAATTTATTCGACCAAATTCACCATCCAAGTTGCTTGACATGCACAAAAGGATTCAGCTATGTACTCTGCTTCACACGGTGACAATGCCACTACTGGTTCTTTTCTTGAGCTCCAAGTAATTTTCACTTAGAAAATGGTTTTCAAAAAGGGCAAGTAGACACTACACTCTTTAGAAAGACACTTATAAATGATATCTTAATCGTCCAAGTATATATGGATGATATTATATTTGGTTCTACTAATGCTTTCCTTTGCAATGAATTTTCAAAGTCAATGCAGGCTGAGTTTGAGATGAGTATGATGAGAGAGCTGAAGTTTTTCCTTGGTATTCAAATCAACCAATGCAAGGATGAAGTCTAAGTTCATCAGACAAAATACATAAAGGAGCTTTTGAAGATTAAATCCACCAATGCAAGGATGAAGTTTATGTTCATCAGGCAAAATACACAAATGAGCTTCTAAAGAAGTTCAAGCTAGATGGTTGCAAGATCATAACAACTCATATGCATCCAACCAGCAATTTGAGCAAAGAGGAAAGCAACACTGAAGTTTGTCAGAAGTTGTATAGAGGTATGATTGGGTCTTTACTTTACTTAACAACTTCTAGACTAGATATTTTGTTTAGTGTCTGCTTGTGCACAAGATTTCAGTCAGATCCTAGAGAGACTCATTTAACTGCTATTAAGAGGATCTTTAGGTATATGAAGGAAACAACCAATCTAGGGTTGCTTTATAAAAATCCCTAGATTATAAGCTATCTGGATTATGTGATGCTGACTATGTTGGCGATAAAATTGAGAGAAAATCCACTAGTGGAAACTGTCAATTCATAGGTGAAAACCTTATATCCTAGGCTACTAAAAGACAAGCAACTATTGATTTGTCTACAACAGAAGCAAAATACATCTCAGTTGTAAGTTGTTGCACACAACTACTCTAGATGAAATATCAGTTTGAAGACTATTAGATATGTGGAAGCAGTATTCCAATTTTTTTTTTTTGTGATAATACTGATTTTATCTGTTTGACAAAAAAATCTTATTCAACATTCTAGAACCAAGCACATATTAATAAAACATCATTTTATTAAATATTATGTTCATAAAGGTGTGATAGATATATAATTCATTGATACTGATCATCCATGGGCTGATATATTTAACAAACCTCTTGCTATTAAACGATTTGATTTTTATTAAAAAGAATCTGAACATGCATTTTGTAAAAGAATGATGTTTGCTTCCGAACAGAGGATCAGAGTCTAATGATGATGAGAAGCTACTGTGATCTGAAGCTCTGAACTAGCTTCTGATGAATAGTAGCCTCTGAAGCATCTCAGCCTCTGATGTTCAGAATATGATTAGTTGCCTCTGACAGCATATAAGTGGAAAAGTTTTTAACTTATTTTTCGGTCATCTGTCGACTTATGTGTCAGGAATCTTAAAGGTCTTATGAAACATATTTTTTTAACCGTTGAGTATTTCTCTTCAGTTTAAATGTGATTCTAGGATATTTAACTCTAAACCAGTTAGTCCTATGTGTGAGAAGGTTTTCTAGCCCAGAAGGTCCTAAGTCAGAATCCCTTTGGAAATTTTCCGTCTTCTGTACTCTAAGATATATTGATGGGTATAGTTAAGAATTTTTTTGTTAAGGCAAAGAAGTGTGACATCTGTCATATGTATTCTTTGAAGGTTCAAGAAACACGAGAAAGGGGAGTTTGAATTGGGTTTCTGGATTCAAAACTTTTTGTCACCCAATGTATCAAACATCAACGATAAAGACAAATAAATGAACACGAGTATTTTTATCTTGGTTCACTATTAACTAGGCTATATCCAGTCCACCCACCTGAGTGATTTCACCTTAAACAATGACTTAATCCAGTAATCAATCTGATTACAATCACAAAGACTAACCGTCAATGACTTCTTGAGAAATTATGACTATACCCTAGTCTCTTGATGCGTCCGCAAGTGAACGGAAATATCGAAGTAATATAAAAGATTGTCGAACCCACAGAGACCAATGTCAACCTACTGTAATCTATCGTTGCTTTGTAAAGCTAAGGCTAATGATAATTGAAAAAAAAAGGAACTAAGACTAGAACTAAAATAAAACTAAGAAAATATGAAAATAAAGAGAGGCCGGAGTATGGATTCCGCGTTCCTAAAGGACTTTGTAGAATTCGGGTACTAATTACAACTATAACTTAGTTCCGTAGAATATACCAACTTAAAGACTTCACCTCACGCTCTCGCGGTATTAACTAAAGTCATGTTCCCTAATCCCAAGATTTTGCTCTCGCTCGCCCGGTAACTAGGAAATATATTTTGAAAACCAATAATATCCTAAACTATCTAAAGCGCTCTCGTTGTATTTAGATATGTTGCCTAATTTCCACTATCCGGTTCGATCCCCACGCTCTCGCAGTGCCGGCTCTAACCTTAATTAATTTCTCACTCTCGTGACAAAATCGTGTTAAATAGCCTCTCACTCTCGTGACAAAGCTATTTAAATTAGACTTGGAAATTAAAACCAAAACAGAATTTTAATCATAAGTTCGCACCTATTATTTTCTACCGAGTCCCGCCGGTAACGACGGTCCTCATACGCCGGACTCTAAACTATTTAGCCAAACATGGAATTAATTAAAAACGTATAAATCATTACGGTTACGATAAAGAACGGCATAATAATTAAATTTGGCAAATAAAGCAATTATAATAAATAATGCGATAAAAAAGAAACCTGTAAAGAAACTGGAATTAACTTTGAAAATGGCGGAAAGCTTTGATCCAAGCGTTACAAGTTATAGGCCTAAATACTAATGGTGTAGTAGTTCCTCGATGTGAGAGAACTACCACTTTTACAATGGTAATTTCTGCCTAAATCTATGAACAGCGCTTTCGCGCACAAAACTTGGGTCCCCTTGAAACTAAATGATAGGTCCTATATATAGTGATAACAGGTTGGAAGTTACTTAAGAATTCATGTGAAAAATAGTGGAGATAATGGGAAGTTGGAGAAGTAGTGGAGAGAATGGGAAGTTGGAGAAGCTGTGTTTGAGAGAATGTGGGAGAAAATGTTGAACGTGACTGAATTGGCCTTCTTTTTCCACGTCTGCGTTCTGAACATAATAACCATCTTTGAGCGTGTAACGGTCGTGATGAGTGCATGACGGTCGTGGCAAGCTTTTGGAGCGTGATGGTCGTGGTAGGTGTGTGACGGTCGTCACACATACCACTTTCCATTTTCTACTCTTTTTCTTATTAATTCTTCCTGTTTTCTTCTCATTTCTTCATGTTTTTCTACTTTGCTCCTTAATAGCTTGGACAATGAAATACCTGCGAAAACACTAGAATACTCGCGGAATAATTGGAACTTAAGCTGAAATAACGTAATTATTAGTCGTAAATCAAGGCAAATATATGATACATTTTCGTGTTATCAACACCCCCACACTTAAACCTTTGCTTGTCCTTAAGCAAAACATGACTCGTAAGACAAATAGTGCATACGGATACTCATCCTAGGATACCAACTCTACTTTGGTTAAGTTTGTGTCGATAGGTACTTGCTCACACACTAAGGATATCGTAACAAAACAATTCCGCTTTTGCGATCATCAACCCCCATCCTATACAAACCAATCCGAATCATGTCATTATACCTAAGCCTAACTCACTCATCCTTCTTTTATCCCTTTTCATTCTGGCACAATCACATTAAGCCCGTTATCCTTTCACACTCATGGTAGGATCGCCTGTTAGCGACTATGATCTCATTATTATCATTTTTTTTCTTTCTTTTGGCACATTGTCTTAAATATCACTAAAGAAGTTTGCACCGTTGGGCTAAATGATCGGGTAAGGATCACCTAACTTAGAAGGAGCATTCATTTTTTCTTTTCTTAATTTGCCTTTTAAGCCTGAGATCATACACTTATTTGCCTCGGCTTCCTACTTAGTGTGTGCTTAGGATGGTGCTGACTGCTAAATAAACTACTTAGGGACTACTAAGGGGGTGAGAACTTAAGGCTATGGCATAACAAGTACTCAAATTGATTTCCATAATTTAGAGGCTCATGGTGTTAAGACGATACCGATCTTGCAGAATTTTCCCAAGTCTCACAGTCAAACCTCAATTTCGTCTGTAACCTAAGATTTTCAAAAGAAACACTATTTTTAGCTCAACAATTTTCAAAATATTTTGTGTGGCTCAAGGGAATGGGGAAATCGATAGACAACATAAAATCACCATAAAGACTCGACAACACATGCACAGACGGACGAAACATTTAAAACAAAAAAATTTAAAATCATGCTGGAAAACAGTAAATCTAACTAGAAAGCGGTAAAATGAAAGCAGTAAAGTTCCTCCCCCACTTAAACCAAACATTGTCCTCAATGTTTTGATAAATGGTGAAAAAGGAAAGATAGAACCTGTATGAAAGCCATTGCGTGCTACCACGGCCAAATTCACGTTGATTCTTCCCTTGTTGTCCCTGTCTTCGCTGGCCACTTCTACTCCGGTGTCTTGCACTACGAGTTATCTGAATTTGCTGAAACTTCATTTTCTTGAAGCTACTCATCATATTGCCTATTACCGAAGGAAGTACCTGCAAAAATTGTTAGAAAAATACGGTGCGGTGTGTGCAGGTGGAACCTGACCATGCAAAGAACAAGGAGGATGTAAGTTACAAATGGGAGAGACATGCTGTCTCCTATCATACTCATCATTGGTGTCACCACCAGCAGTGACATTCGCAGGAATGTGCGTGGGCACCAACTCATCTTATGGGGTTGTCATCTAGAGATTTTTCGCCTAAATATGGCTGAGACGTGACAAGCGATACAATTCTTTATTTTCTGCAAACACAAACAATAAAAGGAAAACATTAAATTAAAATTTCGTGGGTTGCCCCCCACGCAGGGCTTGTTTAACGTTGATAGCTCGACGACTAATAATTTTCGGTTTCCATGCCCACTTATCAAGCCATCTCACATATCCCTCACCTTTTCTTTTCTTCCTTCTGTGGGGTGGTTCATTCTTTTGAACTTGTGGTGGTGGTTCTGGATCTATCCTAAGTATTAGCTTTTCGAGTTTGGGCTTAGTTATTTCATCCATCACCTCAAAGTTTAACCTTACCCTCTTAGCAGTAATGATATCCCTAGTTTCATGGTCCTCGAATTTTCTCTTTTTATGCGTGACCTCAAACAAAGATGCATCGGTGTGGATATTTTCCAATACCTCCACATACGTTTTGGATTGGGATTCTACCTTTGGTGGGGTATATGGAGGAGGAACGACATTAGGTGCTTCCTTCGCTGCCTCTTTGACGACCTCCCTTTCAGATGGTGTCAGTAAATTTTTCTCAATCTCTACTTCTTCCTCACCAGAACTCTCCTCAACCTCAATATCACTCTCCTCAACCTCATTATCACTCTCCTCGGGATTCTCGATTTGTTTTTCATTAATGGTTGTTACAACATCCACATGCTTCTCAGGGTAGGGTCCTATAGGTGTCTGTGCAAGCAGGGAGATTTGAGTCTCCAATGCCTCAGTGTGAGTCGTGAGGGACTCGACCATAGTGTTTATCTGCCTAAGGGTTTCATAAGTATCGAGATGTTGTCTTCTAAGCTCTTCATTATGGAGATTTTGGGTCTCCACAAAGTGCTCCATCATAGATTCTAACCTTGAATTAGTTGTTGTTTCAATGAAATCCTCCATTAATCTTTCGAGGTTGGAATTGACGGATTCTTGCGGTTCCTCAAAATAATGGGAGTGGTAATCATAGGGAAAATTTGGTTGCGGTTCCTCAAAATATTGGGAGTCTTGCTGCTGGTAATAGAAAAAATTTGGGTATGGCTCCTCAAAATTTTGGGAGTGGGTCAGTGTCGCATTGAAATCCTGCATTAATATTTCTAGGTTGGAATTATGAGATTCTTGCGGCTCCTCAAAATGTTGGGATTGGTAGTTGCAGAGGAAATTTGGGTGAGAATGAGTTAGTGATGCATTGAAATTCTCCATTTGTATTTCAAGGTTGGAATTATGGGATTCTTGCGATTCCTTGAAATACTGGGAGTGGTGATTGTAGAAAAAATTTGGGTGATACATAGTAATGAGTGCCTTAGTCTATACGGTGCAACAACGGAATAACAATATTGACTGTTGGTCCCCGGCAACGGCGCCAAAAACTTGATGCGTCCACAAGTGCACGGAAATATCGAAGTAATATAAAAGATTGTCGAACCCACAGAGACCAATGTCGACCTACTGTAATCTATCGTTGCTTTGTAAAGCTAAGGCTAATGATAATTGAAAAAAAAGGGAACTAAGACTAGAACTAAAATAAAACTAAGAAAATATGATAATAAATAGAGGCCGGAGTATGGATTCCGCGTTCCTAAAGGACTTTGTAGAATTCGGGTACTAATTACAACTATAACTTAGTTCCGTAGAATATACCAACTTAAAGACTTCACCTCACGCTCTCGCGGTATTAACTAAAGTCATGTTCCCTAATCCCAAGATTTGCTCTCGCTCGCCCGGTAACTAGGAAATATATTTTGAAAACCAATAATATCCTAAACGTATCTAAAGCGCTCTCGCTGTATTTAGATATGTTGCCTAATTTCCACTATCCGGTTCGATCCCTATGCTCTCGCAGTGCCGGCTCTAACCTTAATTAATTTCTCACTCTCGTGACAAAATCGTGTTAAATAGCCTCTCACTCTCGTGACAAAGCTATTTAAATTAGACTTGGAAATTAAAACCAAAACAGAATTTTAATCATAAGTTCGCACCTATTATTTTCTACCGAGTCCCGCCGGTAACGACGGTCCTCATACGCCGGACTCTAAACTATTTAGCCAAACATGAAATTAATCAAAAACGCATAAATCATTACGGTTACGATAAAGAATGGCATAATAATTAAATTTGGCAAATAAAGCAATTATAATAAATAATGCGCTAAAAAAGAAACCTATAAAGAAACTGGAATTAACTTTGAAAATGGCGGCAAGCTTTGATCCAAGCGTTACAAGTTATAGGCCTAAATACTAATGGTGTAGTAGTTCCTCGATGTGAGAGAACTACCACTTTTACAATGGTAATTTCTGCCTAAATCTATGAACAGCGCTTTCGCGCACAAAACTTGGGTCCCCTTGAAACTAAATGATAGGTCCTATATATAGTGATAACAGGTTGGAAGTTACTTAAGAATTCATGTGAAAAATAGTGGAGATAATGGGAAGTTGGAGAAGTAGTGGAGAGAATGGGAAGTTGGAGAAGCTGTGTTTGAGAGAATGTAGGAGAAAATGTTGAACGTGACTGAATTGGCCTTCTTTTTCCATGTCTGCGTTCTGAACATAATAACCATCTTTGAGCGTGTGACAGTCGTGATGAGTGCATGACGGTCGTGGCAAGCTTTGGGAGCGTGACGGTCGTGGTAGGTGTGTGACGGTCGTCACACATACCACTTTCCATTTTCTGCTCTTTTTCTTATTAATTCTTCCTGTTTTCTTCTCATTTCTTCATGTTTTTCTACTTTGCTCCTTAATAGCGTGGACAATGAAATACCTGCGAAAACACTAGAATACTCGCGGAATAATTGGAACTTAAGCTGAAATAACATAATTATTAGTCGTAAATCAAGGCAAATATATGATACATTTTTGTGTTATCATCTCTCAAGGAACCAACTCAAAGACAAACTGTCTAATACATCTTGAGTATTCATACTAACACTAGTCACTCAAGGAATTTAACCAAGGTTAAGAATCGTTTTGTATTTACAAAGGTTGCTTCTCAAATAAACATATAACATACAATGAAGTTCAAATGAATACACTTAAAATAATATATAATGAAAACTCTAAGTGTTTCTCTCTTCTCTTTTCTTTTTTGCACGATTGCTTTTTCTTTGTTCTTGTGCTTTGTTGATTCTCTCTTTGTGTTATGGTGTTGTATCTTTGGTGTCTGCGAAGACAAAAATACACTCTCGCACATTTTCTCTCTATATATTTTCCATATCCTTCTTCCTCTAAATATATAGAAGAGAAATAGATCTATTGGAGGGTAGAATATAAATTATCCTCAAAGTATTCATTGTATGAAGGTCACTTCATATGTAGTACTACGGTGGCGCTTGCAGGAGAGAGTTAATGATGATGGTACGTGAGAAGATACTAAAAGATATGGCCTGTCACTCCTTTTTAGGAAATCCCTTTTTAATTGTAATTTCCTTGAGTATGCTACTCGTCATAATCAGAGGCTTCATATAAGAGATAAAGTGAAGCTTGATCAGAGTCTAGAGCCTAGATGATTTAGACTACAAAATCTATTTAGCTTGAGGCTTGTAAGTATCAGAGTCCAGAGTAACTTTGAACAAGAAATGTATAAGCATTTATTAGTTTGTTCAGAAGTTGTAACTGTTAGAGAAACATTTCCTTTGTTTACTGACTTTTGTTCAGAGGCTTCATATAAAAATATGTTGAAGCTTGAGTAAAGTTCAGAGGATTGATCTATTAGAGTCTTTTGTTAGAATAATTCATAATAGTTCCTTGCAAGAGTTTTGACTTTGATGATCCTAAAACTTGACTTGTTTTAAACACATCTTTGTATCCTTCCTTATGTTCAGAGTGTGTCTTCAGTTTAGAATTTTCTATCAGTTTTCTTCAGACTTCACATGCGTTCAGATTTGACTTTTTCAGAGTCTGAATATGTTTTTCTTTTATTTGCGAACTTAACAAAAATAGTCAGAGTATAAAACTGTTCTCTACACTTTTTTATCATAAAAAATTAAGGATAGTTGTAGAACCAAACTTGTTCCAACATTCTTACTACTGTAAAAAACATTTGAGTAACCTTTGGGAGTTATTTTCTTGGGTAAAATAAAACCATGTTTTGGCGCCCCCTAGGTCATCATTATTATTTTTAAATGTTTGTGTGATTAAAACATGTTTCAAAACTCATTGTATCACTCTTTCCACACACAACGCAACTCTCACTACTCACACTTGAATCTTTTCAGCCCTAAACCCTAATACTTCAATGGTTGTTCAACAAAACACAACTGAAATGGTTGAAAACTTCTCTATAACATATCGACTAATGACTCACTCAAAGAATGTTAGTGGCGAGAGAATCATAAACAAATGCAATGGGAAAAGGATCAGTATTATTAATCAAGAAACTAATACAAATCCAAAATCATTATCAAAATCTAACAGATGCACTACAAAAGGTTAAGGCATTTAGACTACGTCTGCTGGCCAACCACCCATCATGTGGAAGATGCTCATGCATATGTGATAGCCTGTGTTCTTGCTCCTTTAGAGGAATAGTTAGTATCATCTTTGTGCATTACAATGACCTTACTGACTTCCTTTGAGGAGCCCGTCTTAGAATTCTTAGACGATTTACTCATATTGTCTGATATGAGAAGATCTAGACGAACAAAAGTGGAATTTGACCTTGCTAGTAACAAAATCCTGCTTATATAGAGTGTTTGGGATAAAGAAAAATCAACTTTGTATATTGTGCACCAATGGACATATGAGAGAGAGATATTCTTGGTCTTCAAGCACGTATCCCTAGTTTGATTTTCTTGTTTCTTTCAAATGCTCAGTTGTCAGAACAATACTTGACCATCTCGAGAATTGAAGAGTTGTTCACAACCATTCTAGCCAAATTACAACCACATTTGTAAGAAATATTTATGTCTTCAAATGATTTCTATTCTTTGATGACAAAGGGGGAGAAATGGATAAGATTTTGATTCATTTTTATCTGTATTTGATAAAATCCCAAACATTTAAATATGTGGATTTGATTATAAGATTATTGTTCTTCTGACAATTCTCCTTTTCACTTTATAACTTGTTTTCTTCAGTATCCTTTATTATTTCCTTTTTTAATTATCTATTTTTTTGTTGATGACAAAAGGGGGAGTAAGATAAGTATTTAAGCACCTGAATTAGATAGTTATTATTTATGCTTAAATTCTGCAGATTTAATAATTGTGCTTTAAAGTTTAAATTTAATTAAGCTGGATAGAACATAGGGGGAGCTTACAAACCTCAGCCTCTGGACTATTAGACTCAGGGGGAGCTTACAAACCTCAGACCCTCAACTTAACTTGTTAATTAAATTAAAAACCACTGTTCTTAAATACTTGTGTTTGTCACCATAAAAAATGGGGAGATTGTTAGAACAAAATTGACTTGTACCATATCCATTAGGTTTTGATGATAACAAATTATTTAAAGAATAATTGGGTATACTAATATTTGTTCAAGTGTGCAGGACCATAGACTAAAATTTCAGGAACAAACTAAGTATTTATTCTGTTAGTGAACATCTAAAGAGAAGCTCAAAGATCAGAATCTGAAGGATCAAAAGTCTACTTCTGATGATCAGACTCTTAAGAGATCAACGTCTGAAGACCAGGCTCTAAAGAAGTCAGCCTCTGAAGACTAGACTTTGAAGAAGTTTGCTTCTGAATAATCAGAATCTGAAGCCAGTGTCAACGTTTGAAGACCATACTCTGAAGAGGTCAACGTCTGAAGACCAGACTCTGAAGAAGTCAGCCTCTGAAGACCATACTTTGAAGAAGTTTGCTTATGAATAATCATAATCTGAAGCCAATCAAAGTCCAAAGATTAAGGTGACTCTGATAGGTCACAGTCAGACTTCGTGCCGATTTTGTCTTCTTCAGATCACATGAAGACCTATGCTATTTTTTCATATAGACAGATGGGATGTGCAACCCCGATTTCGTAAGAATATTTATTTAATTTATTTAAATATTATATTCGTGAATTTCTGTGAATCTTGGTGTTTCGTGTCGATGTCGGTGTTTTTGTGAAGTTTTGGTTATTTAATTAAATAATAGTATATAATATGAATATATTTGTATTATTATTTATTTTAAATAATATTAGAGGAATTAAGGGTAAAGTGGGTGTTTGAGGAGAATTAGTGAGGGTGAAAGGGGAAGAGCACATTTAGGGGTATTTTAAGGGAGAATAGTGAAAGGAACTCATTATTCGTATTATTTTGGAGAAAGAGGCAAAGGTGCTCTGAAGAACAAGTGAGAAGGAGGCTAGGGCATAGAAGAATTCCGTCGAATTTTCAAGAGAAATCGAAAGAATCAAACTCTAAGGTATGGGGAGTATCACCTAGCAATATTTTGATATAACGATTAGGTGTTAGTGGGCAATTGGGGTTTTGAGGGAAAACCTAGGAATTGTAGGTTAGGGATGATGGATTTTGATGATTCGATATGTGATGATTGTTGTTGTTGTTGTATATGTTATAGATATATGTTATAAGGTCATAATCTGTGGTAAATTGATGTTAAAAACCACTTTAAGGGTAGGAAATCGCAGAAGGATTAGTGCTGTTATCGCAGGGTTTTTCTGCAGAAATCGGAGAGCCCACTTAGCACGGTCTAGCGCGCTTAACGCGGTCTAGGAAAATTTCGCCTCTTCGAGGCAGTGAGCAGCGTGCTTAGCGCGGGTGGGGCACGCTTAGTGCTACCTGGAGCTGAAAAACATGATTTTTATTGACTTAAAATTTAGGAAAATATTTGTTTTATATTCCATTGAAGCTGTGATGTTTCTGTAAACTGCTGCTATGTGTTGAAGTGTTATATGATGATTATTTAGGGATGGAAATGATGTTATTGATGATTATTAGATGTTATGTGTGATGTGGATGATAAAATGACGAGGTGAAGTACCATGAGTATATTGATGATTTTATATGACTATCTTGATGTGTGTATTGATGAATTGACGATGATGTTTGGATGATTATTTGATGAGTATGTGATGATATGGCGTATATGAGGATTGATGAATGATGATGCACATTATGATGTTTAATTGATGATGATTTGTGATGTTGTGTATCATTCATTCATATGCATACTCTGTGACGACGCTTCATTCCCATTGTGCGGATATGAAGTAATTATGACGTGCTCCGGTTCCAATTTCGAAATCGATCCTATTGACGGGGATCTTTGGAGGGTTGATGGCCTAGTGTCCATTATTATGACGATTTGGTACCACATGCATTTTTATGAGGTTGCATTTCATTCTTGGTGGCATGGCATGATTGCATATAAGTGATATTGATGATGTGGTGTTTTGTGTGATGTTTTGGGTGAGTCGGTGTAGTGTTTGAGAAAAATAACTGTTGCCTTGTTAATGTCTTTTCTTTATATGATTATATTGAATTGTGATTACTCACCCTGCCTGTTTGAATGTTGCCTCCACGTGGGTAACGTGCAGGTGATCAGGTTTAGCTTTGGACGCTTTCGAGGACTTGAAGTTTATTTGCTTTTGGTCGATTTAAAGAGTCTTGTTCTGATAGTGTAACATCGGGTTGGGGTCCGTTGAGTCGAACTATGTTGTTTTCCTTATTTTGTTTCTATTCGATGATGTGGTTTTTATTTTGATTATTATGATGTTTTGATGAAAACCTTTTTAATTAGAAGTTTTGAGTTCCGCTGCCATGTGAAGGTTTTTGATTTAATTACTGAGGAAGACCCTTTGTTTATAGGGCAATTGTGTTATTTTGAATTAAATGAGAAATGTTCACCCTTTAAGGGAATATTTATGCTTTACTCTGATATTTGAGTTGTTTCTGTTGCAACATTATTTGGGGGTAGAAAAGGGTGTTACATTAGTGGTATCAGAGCAGGTCGGTCCGTCCGGCCAGGTTTTTACGTGTTGTCTGTCCCTGTCAGTCGACAAGTGTGTGTACACTGTCAATGTTTTGGTTCTTCTAACCTTGTGGGTGGTGTACAGGATGGCTGGGAGAAATGATCGTGCAATTGCTAATGCGTTGGAATCAGTTGCTAATGTGGTGGCGCAGCTGAATCCAAATGGTGGAGCTCCTGATGAGTTTCGTGCTTTGGGGAAATTTCAAAGGAACAATCCACCGACTTTTGTGGGTACGCATGATCTAGCAATTGCACATAAGTGGCTGAAGGTGACCGAGAAGATCTTCCGGGTGATGGGGTGTTCTGATGAGCAACGAGTTCAGTTTGGAACGCATATGCTGGAAGAAGAGGCTGAGGACTGGTGGGATAACACCCGTCAGAGGCTTACTAATGTTGGCACTGTGATAACTTGGGCTATGTTTAAGCAGGAGTTTCTGGGCAAGTATTTCCCAGAGGATGCTCGTGGCAAGAGAGAAGTGGAATTCCTTGAGCTGAAGCAAGGAGATATGACTGTGACAGAGTATGCCGTGAAGTTTGAGAAGTTGGTGAAGTTTTGTCCGCACTACAATCGTGCTGACGCTGAGATGTCTAAGTGTCTCAAGTTTGAGAATGGGCTGAGACCAGAGATTAAGCAGGGTATTGGGTATCAGCAGATTCGTAGGTATACTGAGTTGGTTGACAAGAGTAGAATCTACGACGAGGATAGCCGAGCTCGATCTGCTCACTACAAACAGTTGAGTGAGAAGAAAGGGCAGTATAGGGGTAAGCCTTATACAACTTCAGCTGACAAAGGGAAGCAGAAGACTTCAGATGGGAAAAAGACAAGTGGGGGAGCAGCTCCCGTTTCTGGAAAGTGTCATAAGTGTGGTAAGAAAGGTCACCGTGCTAATGCGTGCACCAACAATCTGGTGAGGTGCTATCGATGTGCTAAGAAGGGGCATAGAGCTACTGATTGCAAAGATGAAGGTCCGACCTATTTCAATTGTGGCGAGAAAGGTCATATCAGTACTCAATTCCAGAAGCCGAAGAAGACTACGACCGCTGCCCAGACCAGTGGCCGTGTGTTTACTTTGAGTGGTGCAGAAGTTCCAGAGAAGGACAACCTGATTCGAGGTACTTGTTTTATTAATAATATCGAGTTGGTTGCTATTATTGATACTAGTGCTACTCATTCTTTTATCTCGCTTGAATGTGCTAATAGATTGGGTTTGAAGTTATCTGATTTGAATGGTAATATGGTAATAGAAACTCTAGCTAATGGTTCTGTTACTACTACCCTTGTGTGTTTGAGATGTCCTGTGACGATTTTTGAGAAGAGTTTTGTGATGGATTTGGTGTGCTTACCCTTGCACCAGATCGATGTGATCTTTGGAATGAACTGGTTGGAGTTCAACCATGTTCATATCAATTGTTATACCAAGGTTAGAGAGTTTCCTGAAATTGATGATAGTGGGGAGTTGATATTCTTATCTGCTAAGCAAGTAGACGAACTTCAAGAAGACGAAGCGTTGGTGTTTGCAATGTTTGGATCATTGCAAATTGATCGTGAAGCTGTGAGTGTGGAGTTGCCAGTTGTCTGTGAATTCCCAGATGTATTTCCAGATGACATCAGTGATTTGTCCCCAAAGCGTGAAGTAGAGTTTGCAGTGGACTTAATACCAGGTACGAGTCCAGTGTCGATGGCTCCTTACCGGATGTCAGCTTCTGAGTTAAGTGAATTGAAGAAATAGTTGGAAGAATTGCTTGAGAAGCGGTTTGTTCGACCAAGTGTTTCTCCATGGGGTGCTCCTGTGCTGTTGGTGAAGAAGAAAAATGGAAGTATGAGGTTGTGTGTCGATTATCGGCAGTTGAATAAAGTGACTATCAAGAATAAGTATCCGCTACCGAGAATCGACGATTTGATGGATCAGCTAGTAGGTGCCTGTGTGTTCAGCAAGATTGATTTGAGGTCGGGCTATCATCAAATTCATGTTAAGCCTGACGATATTCCGAAGACGACTTTCAGGACGAGGTATGGACACTATGAGTACACCGTGATGCCGTTTGGTGTATCTAATGCACCTGGAGTGTTCATGGAGTATATGAATCGGATTTTCCATGAGTATCTGGATAAGTTTGTGGTGGGGTTTATTGATGACATCTTGATATATTCTAGATCCGAAGAAGAACATGCCGAGCATTTGTGGACTGTGTTGCAAGTGTTAAAGGAGAAGAAGTTGTATGCAAAGCTGTCAAAGTGTGAGTTCTGGTTGAAGGAAGTGAGTTTCCTTGGCCATGTGATTTCAAGTGGCGGGATTACTGTTGATCCTTCTAAAATTAATGCCGTGTTACAGTGGGAGACTCCGAAGTCTGCTACTGAGATACGAAGTTTCCTGGGGTTTGTCTTCTCAATGGTTTTGATGAAGACAACAATGTTCATTCAAGGTTTTATGTACAAAAGGAAATGGATCAAAGACTTCAAAGCTAGAACAAGTTTCATATTAATTCAAGTCTTGAAGATTTCTCAAAGAAGGAAAAAGAAGAAATGCATAAGACTTGACTACACCTGCAAGATAGGATTAATCAAACTTTTAGGTATATGAAATTCTTGACTAAAACATTTCTTAGTGCTCAAAATATTTCTTGAATTGGAAAAATTATCTTTCATTTTTGAACCATATTAAATCACTTTCAAATATAATCTATTGACTTGGAAAAATCAATAGATGTTGCATAAAATTGGTTCAAATACTTAGACAAATTTTTTAATTTTTTAATTTATTTAAAGATTTAGTTTTTGGTAAATTATGGCATTTTTAACCGTCGTAACAGCACTAAAAACCGCCATAATTTGCACCATTCTGAAACTATTTTAAATTTTAAATTTGAAAAGTTTTTGGTAAATTATGGCATTTTGAACCGACGTAACGGAATAAAAACAGCCACAATTTACAGCGTACTGAAACAATATTTTTTTTATTTAAAATTGAAAAATGTTTTGTTTGAATGCACCTTTTCATGATATCTTTTCATGGCATCTCTTACATAATTTCTCTTACTAAAATTCAGAATTTTTCTAACCATTGCCATGACTTTTGAATGGTTGCTTTCATCACTATAAATTCATTTCAAATTTTCATTTTTCAATCACCTCTTTCATAAGAAATATTAAAATCTCTCTACATTTATTTTCTACACATCTTTCATATTTAGATACTTTTTGAAATACATTTTCACATTATTTTATCATAAAAGTATCTTGAGCACTTAGAGAGAATTTGTCTTGAATCTTCATACTTGAAAGAGAAGATCAATCTTGAGATTGATAAAGTTTCAAAGTTTCATCTTGTACACTTATTCAAAAATTCAGAAATATTGTTCTTGGTCACATCTTATTTTTCCAGGATTGTTGGATATAAGATTGTGAGGTGTAATCCTTGTTATCCAGATTGTGGATACAAGAGGTCCATTGTGAGAGGATTGTTCTCGGTTGGACTTTAAACTTGTAAAATCCAAGAGGATTGTTCTTGGTGGTGTGTTAGGGTTTAGTATAGAAAGACTAGGTAGCCTTGTCTAAGATCTAACATTTTAGTAAAATCTCTTTCAAGTTGAAAGGGGACTGGACTACTCTTGACCTGTGAGGGGAACCAATATACTTCTTGGTGTTCTTTACTTTCCGCATTTACCGCTTTCCTCACTTAGAAACTTTAGGAAAGTAAAACTCAAGTTCATCGAAAAACCGGAAAATATTCTAAGGAACCTAATTCACCCCCCCTCTTAGGTATAATCCTACTTACAATTGGTATTAGAGCAGGTTATAGGTAACATGTTCCTACAGATCCAGCATGGCTTCCGCAAGCACAAATCTGGTATTCAAAGACGGTGGAAGTAGTAACAAGCCCCCACTTTTCTCTGGAGAGTATTTTGACTTTTGGAAAATCCGCATGAAGGCACATCTTGAAGCACAAGGAGAAGGTATATGGGAAGCCATTGAGAATGATCCGCATAATCCGGTTAATGTGGTCGATGGTGTTGGTACTCCAAAGTTAAAAAATACATATGATGAAGATGACAAGAAAAGAATCTTGAACGAAAAGAAAGCTGTCTATATTCTTCAAAGTGCATTAAGTATGGATGAGTTCTTTCGTGTTTGTCAATGTAAATCGGTTAAAGAAATATGGGATACGTTGGTAGAAACACATGAAGGTATGGCTGAAGTAAAAAGATCCAGACTAAACACTTTAAGTCAAGATTATGAAATGTTCCGAATGCAGCCCAGATAATCCATTGTTGCATTACAGAAGAGATTTGTTCATTTGACTAACCACTTAATGACACTTGGTAAAACATTCTTAAATGATGAATTAAATCTCAAAATTCTAAGATCATTGACTAGAGAATGGCAACCAAAAGTAACGGCAATATCGGAAAAGAAAAGCCTCTCTATGATCACATCCGCATCTCTATTTGGTAAACTTCACGAGCATGAGTTAGAACTTGAAAGATTGGAGAAGCATGAAATACAAGTAAAAGATTCAAAAGACGTTGCCTTAAAGACCAAAGTAAAAAATTATGATAGCAATCAAGAGGATAAATCCAATAGTGATGAAAATGATGATCTTATAAAAAAGTTTGAAAAGTTTCTAAGAAAAGAAAGGAAAAAGGAGATCACTAAAGGGGAAGCACCAACGAGAAAGATTAAATGCTTTGAATGTGGAGAAAGAGGACATGTTAAAAGTGAATGTCCTACACTTCAAAAGAAAAATAAATTCAAGAAAAAGAATCATAAAAGGGAAAGGAAAACATATGTATACAATGAAACAAGTTCATCTTCAGATGAAGAACATGTAAATCTTGCATTGATAGCATCACACCACTCCGATGATGAAGAAGATGAGGTTAGTAATAATTCTTTTGATAGTGATGCACAAGGTGCCATAAATGAATTGTTAAATGAATGCAAATTCTGTATAAAACTATATCATCTCAAAAGAAGCAAATTTCAACTTTAGAAGAAAAAAATGTTTCATTAGAAAAAGAGATCGAAAATGAGAAACAAAAGATGATTAGTGAAAAACAGAATTTTGTATGTAAAAATTGTGAATCTCTCTCTTTTCAAATTGTCCAATTAAAAAGGGTACTTGAAAGGTATGAGAAAGGACAAATTGGATTGGAAGAAGTCCTTAGTCAACAAAGATATTCAAATGATAAAAGTGGATTTGGCTATTCAAAGTTTTCTAAACCAAGTTCAAGTAAAACTATATTTGTTAGGGCTAAGGATAAAACTTCCAAAGAGAAAGTGAACAAACCTAGGAATGTGCATCCTAATCCTAAAAAGAAAAGATTTCCTAAAAAGAAATCTTATGTTCCAAGATATAAGAGCAACTTTGAACCTACTTGTTTTTATTGTGGTATTGTTGGCCATACACCTAATGCTTGCTATGTAAGAGACTTTAGTGTTGCAAGTGGACATTATGTGTGGGTAAAGAAAGGTACTAACTTTGATGGACCCAAAGCACATTGGGTACCAAATCAAACTTACTTTGTTTAGTAGGTTTGCTTGAGGACCACTTTAAATCTATGTTGTTTTGATAAGTGGTGGCTCTAAGCTTTTGGTGGGAGACATAAACTAACTTTCAAATCTAGTGCTTAAAGTCAAGGGTTATTTCACATTTGGGGAATACCTTAAAGGAAAAATTCTTGGCATTGGCAAAATTGGAGCACAAACTTTCACATTCATTGAAGATGTACTTTATGTTAAAGGACTAAAGGAATATCTTCTAAACAAATGTCAACTTTGTGACATAGGCTTCAAGATCATGTTCGCCAAGGATGAATGTTTTGATGAAGTCAATCATGAGGTAAATCTCATAGGTAAAAATTGTCTTTATTTTTCATAATTTCTTTATATACTTCAAGTCTTTTCCCATCCTTTTTGTTAATGACAAAGGGGGAGAAGAATTGTGTATTATTGCTTGGTTTCTCTAACAAAATGTGCAGATTTCAAAACTCTCTAAAATCATGGATAAAGGGGGAGCAATATCCAAGGGGGGGCAAGCTTTGGTTAGAGAAACAAGATTGGATCGAATTTTCAAGAATTGGGTTGTCATCATAAAAAAGGGGGAGAATGTGAAGACATAGCTTCTCAATGGTTTTGATGAAGACAACAATGTTCATTCAAGGTTTATGTACAAAAGGAAATGGATCAAAGACTTCAAAGCTAGAAAAAGTTTCATATTAATTCAAGTCTTGAAGATTTCTCAAAGAAGGAAAAAGAAGAAATGCATAAGACTTGACTACACTTGCAAGATAGGATTAATCAAACTTTTAGGTATATGAAATTCTTGACTAAAATATTTCTTAGTGCTCAAAATATTTCTTGAATTGGAAAAATTATCTTTCATTTTTGAACCATATTAAATCACTTTCAAATATAATCTATTGACTTGGAATAATCAATAGATGTTGCATAAAATTGGTTCAAATACTTAGACAAATTTTTTAATTTTTCAATTTATTTAAACATTCAGTTTTTGGTAAATTATGGCATTTTTAACCGTCGTAACAGCACTAAATACCGCCATAATTTGCACCGTTCTGAAACTGTATTTTAAATTTTAAATTTGAAATGTTTTTGGTAAATTATGATGTTTTGAACCGACGTAACTGAATAAAAACCACCACAATTTACAGCGTACTGAAACAGTATTTTTTTTATTTAAAATTGAAAAATGTTTTGTTTGAATGCACCTTTTCATGATATCTTTTCATGGCATCTCTTACATCATTTCTCTTACTAAAATTCAGAATTTTTCTAACCATTGCCATGACTTTTGAATGGTTGCTTTCATCACTATAAATTCATTTCAAATTTTCATTTTTCAATCACCTCTTTCATAAGAAATATTAAAATCTCTCTACATTTATTTTCTTCACATCTTTCATATTTAGATACTTTTTGAAATACATTTTCACATTATTTTATCATAAAAGTATCTTGAGCACTTAGAGAGAATTTGTCTTGAATCTTCATACTTGAAAGAGAAGATCAATCTTGAGATTGATAAAGTTTCAAAGTTTCATCTTGTACACTTATTCAAAAATTCAGATATATTGTTCTTGGTCACATCTTATTTTTCCAGGATTGTTGGATATAAGATTGTGAGGTGTAATCCTTGTTATCCGGATTGTGGATACAAGAGGTCCATTGTGAGAGGATTGTTCTCGGTTGGACTTTAAACTTGTAAAATCCAAGAGGATTGTTCTTGGTGGTGTGTTAGGGTCTAGTATAGAAAGACTAGGTAGTCTTGTCTAAGATCTAACATTTTAGTAAAATCTCTTTCAAGTTGAAAGGGGACTGGACTACTCTCGACCTGTGAGGGGAACCAGTATACTTCTTGGTGTTCTTTACTTTCCGCATTTACCGCTTTCCTCACTTAGAAACTTTAGGAAAGTAAAACTCAAGTTCATCGAAAAACCGGAAAATATTCTACGGAACCTAATTCACCCCCCCCTCTTAGGTATAATCCTACTTACAATTGGTATCAGGGCAGGTTATAGGTAACTTGTTCCTACAGATCCAGTATGGCTTCCGCAAGCACAAATCTGGTATTCAAAGACGGTGGAAGTAGTAACAAGCCCCCACTTTTCTCTGGAGAGTATTTTGACTTTTGGAAAATCCGCATGAAGGCACATCTTGAAGCAAAGGAGAAGGTATATGGGAAGCCATTGGGAATGATCCGCATAATCCGGTTAATGTGGTCGATGGTGTTGGTACTCCAAAGTTAAAAAATACATATGATGAAGATGACAAGAAAAGAATCTTGAACGAAAAGAAAGCTGTCAATATTCTTCAGAGTGCATTAAGTATGGATGAGTTCTTTCGTGTTTGTCAATGTAAATCGGTTAAAGAAATATGGGATACGTTGGTAGAAACACATGAAGGTACGGCTGAAGTAAAAAGATCCTGACTAAACACTTTAAGTCAAGAATATGAAATGTTCCGAATGCAGCCCAGAGAATCCATTGTTGCATTACAGAAGAGATTTGTTCATTTGACTAACCACTTAATGGCACTTGATAAAACATTCTCAAATGATGAATTAAATCTCAAAATTCTAAGATCATTGACTAGAGAATGTCAACCAAAAGTAACGGCAATATCGGAAAAGAAAAGCCTCTCTACGATCACTTCCGCATCTCTATTTCGTAAACTTCAAGAGCATGAGTTAGAACTTGAAAGATTGGAGAAGCATGAAATACAAGTAAAAGATTCAAAAGACGTTGCCTTAAAGACCAAAGTAAAAAATTATGATAGCAATCAAGAGGATAAATCCAATAGTGATGAAAATGATGATCTTATAAAAAAGTTTGAAAAGTTTCTAAGAAAAGAAAGGAAAAAGGAGATCACTAAAGGGGAAGCACCAACGAGAAAGATTAAATGCTTTGAATGTGGAGAAAGAGGACATGTTAAAAGTGAATGTCCTACACTTCAAAAGAAAAATAAATTCAAGAAAAAGAATCATAAAAAGGAAAGGAAAACATATGTAGACAATGAAACAAGTTCATCTTCAGATGAAGAACATGTAAATCTTGCATTGATAACATCACACCACTCCGATGATGAAGAAGATGAGGTTAGTAATAATTCTTTTGATAGTGATGCACAAGGTGCCATAAATGAATTGTTAAATGAATGAAAATTCTGTATAAAACTATATCATCTCAAAAGAAACAAATTTCAACTTTAGAATAAAAAAATGTTTCATTAGAAAAAGAGATCGAAAATGAGAAACAAAAGATGATTAGTGAAAAACAGAATTTTGTATGTAAAAATTGTGAATCTCTCTCTTTTCAAATTGTCCAATTAAAAAGGGTACTTAAAAGGTATGAGAAAGGAAAAATTGGATTGGAAGAAGTCCTTAGTCAACAAAGATATTCAAATGATAAAAGTGGACTTGGCTATTCAAAGTTTTCTAAACCAAGTTCAAGTAAAACTATATTTGTTAAGGCTAAGGATAAAACTTCCAAAGAGAAAGTGAACAAACATAGGAATGTGCATCCTAATCCTAAAAAGAAAAGATTTCCTAAAAAGAAATCTTATGTTCCAAGATATAAGAGCAACTTTGAACCTACTTGTTTTTATTGTGGTATTGTTGGCCATACACCGAATGCTTGCTATGTAAGAAACTTTAGTGTTGCAAGTGGACATTATGTGTGGGTAAAGAAAGGAACTAACTTTGATGGACCCAAAGCACATTGGGTACCAAATCAAACTTACTTTGTTTTGTAGGTTTGCTTGAGGGCCACTTTAAATCTATGTTGTTTTGATAAGTGGTGGCTCTAAGCTTTTGGTGGGAGACATAAACTAACTTTCAAATCTAGTGCTTAAAGTCCAAGGGTTATTTCACATTTGGGGAATACCTTAAAGGAAAAATTCTTGGCATTGGCAAAATTGGAGCACAAACTTTCACATTCATTGAAGATGTACTTTATGTTAAAGGACTAAAGGAATATCTTTTAAACAAATGTCAACTTTGTGACATAGGCTTCAAGATCATGTTCGCCAAGGATGAATGTTTTGATGAAGTCAATCATGAGGTAAATCTCATAGGTAAAAATTGTCTTTATTTTTCATAATTTCTTTATATACTTCAAGTCTTTTCCCATCCTTTTTGTTAATGACAAAGGGGGAGAAGAATTGTGTATTATTGCTTGGTTTCTCTAACAAAATGTGCAGATTTCAAAACTCTCTAAAATCATGGATAAAGGGGGAGCAATATCCAAGGGGGGGCAAGCTTTGGTTAGAGAAACAAGATTGGATCGAATTTTCAAGAATTGGGTTGTCATCATCAAAAAGGGGGAGAATGTGAAGACATAGCTTCTCAATGGTTTTGATGAAGACAACAATGTTCATTCAAGGTTTATGTACAAAAGGAAATGGATCAAAGACTTCAAAGCTAGAAAAAGTTTCATATTAATTCAAGTCTTGAAGATTTCTCAAAGAAGGAAAAAGAAGAAATGCATAAGACTTGACTACACTTGCAAGATAGGATTAATCAAACTTTTAGGTATATGAAATTCTTGACTAAAACATTTCTTAGTGCTCAAAATATTTCTTGAATTGGAAAAATTATCTTTCATTTTTGAACCATATTAAATCACTTTCAAATATAATTTATTGACTTGGAATAATCAATAGATGGTGCATAAAATTGGTTCAAATACTTAGACAAATTTTTTAATTTTTTAATTTATTTAAACATTCAGTTTTTGGTAAATTATGGCATTTTTAACCGTCGTAAAAGCACTAAAAACCTCCATAATTCGCACCGTTCTGAAACTGTATTTTAAATTTTAAATTTGAAATGTTTTTGGTAAATTATGATGTTTTGAACCGACGTAACGGAATAAAAACCACCACAATTTACAGCGTACTGAAACAGTATTTTTTTTATTTAAAATTGAAAAATATTTTGTTTGAATGCACCTTTTCATGATATCTTTTCATGGCATCTCTTACATCATTTCTCTTACTAAAATTCAGAATTTTTCTAACCATTGCCATGACTTTTGAATGGTTGCTTTCATCACTATAAATTCATTTCAAATTTTCATTTTTCAATCACCTCTTTCATAAGAAATATTAAAATCTCTCTACATTTATTTTCTACACATCTTTCATATTTAGATACTTTTTGAAATACATTTTCACATTATTTTATCATAAAAGTATCTTGAGCACTTAGAGAGAATTTGTCTTGAATCTTCATACTTGAAAGAGAAGATCAATCTTGAGATTGATAAAGTTTCAAAGTTTCATCTTGTACACTTATTCAAAAATTCAGAAATATTGTTCTTGGTCACATCTTATTTTTCCAGGATTGTTGGATATAAGATTGTGAGGTGTAATCCTTGTTATCCGGATTGTGGATACAAGAGGTCCATTGTGAGAGGATTGTTCTCGGTTGGACTTTAAACTTGTAAAATCCAAGAGGATTGTTCTTGGTGGTGTGTTAGGGTCTAGTATAGAAAGACTAGGTAGTCTTGTCTAAGATCTAACATTTTAGTAAAATCTCTTTCAAGTTGAAAGGGGACTGGACTACTCTCGACCTGTGAGGGGAACCAGTATACTTCTTGGTGTTCTTTACTTTCCGCATTTACCGCTTTCCTCACTTAGAAACTTTAGGAAAGTAAAACTCAAGTTCATCGAAAAATTGGAAAATATTCTATGGAACCTAATTCACCCCCCCCTCATAGGTATAATCCTACTTACAATTGGTATCAGAGCAGGTTATAGGTAACTTGTTCCTACAGATCCAGTATGGCTTCCGCAAGCACAAATCTGGTATTCAAAGACGGTGGAAGTAGTAACAAGCCCCCACTTTTCTCTGGAGAGTATTTTGACTTTTGGAAAATCCGCATGAAGGCACATCTTGAAGCAAAGGAGAAGGTATATGGGAAGCCATTGGGAATGATCCGCATAATCCGGTTAATGTGGTCGATGGTGTTGGTACTCCAAAGTTAAAAAATACATATGATGAAGATGACAAGAAAAGAATCTTGAACGAAAAGAAAGCTGTCAATATTCTTCAGAGTGCATTAAGTATGGATGAGTTCTTTCGTGTTTGTCAATGTAAATCGGTTAAAGAAATATGGGATACGTTGGTAGAAACACATGAAGGTACGGCTGAAGTAAAAAGATCCAGACTAAACACTTTAAGTCAAGAATATGAAATGTTCCGAATGCAGCCCAGAGAATCCATTGTTGCATTACAAAAGAGATTTGTTCATTTGACTAACCACTTAATGGCACTTGGTAAAACATTCTCAAATGATGAATTAAATCTCAAAATTCTAAGATTATTGACTAGAGAATGTCAACCAAAAGTAACGGCAATATCGGAAAAGAAAAGCCTCTCTACGATCACTTCCGCATCTCTATTTCGTAAGCTTCAAGAGCATGAGTTAGAACTTGAAAGATTGGAGAAGCATGAAATACAAGTAAAAGATTCAAAAGACGTTGCCTTAAAGACCAAAGTAAAAAATTATGATAGCAATCAAGAGGATAAATCCAATAGTGATGAAAATGATGATCTTATAAAAAAGTTTGAAAAGTTTCTAAGAAAAGAAAGGAAAAAGGAGATCACTAAAGGGGAAGCACCAACGAGAAAGATTAAATGCTTTGAATGTGGAGAAAGAGGACATGTTAAAAGTGAATGTCCTACACTTCAAAAGAAAAATAAATTCAAGAAAAAGAATCATAAAAAGGAAAGGAAAACATATGTAGACAATGAAACAAGTTCATCTTCAGATGAAGAACATGTAAATCTTGCATTGATAGCATCACACCACTCCGATGATGAAGAAGCTGAGGTTAGTAATAATTCTTTTGATAGTGATGCACAAGGTGCCATAAATGAATTGTTAAATGAATGAAAATTCTGTATAAAACTATATCATCTCAAAAGAAACAAATTTCAACTTTAGAATAAAAAAATGTTTCATTAGAAAAAGAGATCGAAAATGAGAAACAAAAGATGATTAGTGAAAAACAGAATTTTGTATGTAAAAATTGTGAATCTCTCTCTTTTCAAATTGTCCAATTAAAAAGGGTACTTGAAAGGTATGAGAAAGGAAAAATTGGATTGGAAGAAGTCCTTAGTCAACAAAGATATTCAAATGATCAAAGTGGACTTAGCTATTCAAAGTTTTCTAAACCAAGTTCAAGTAAAACTATATTTGTTAAGGCTAAGGATAAAACTTCCAAAGAGAAAGTGAACAAACATAGGAATGTGCATCCTAATCCTAAAAAGAAAAGATTTCCTAAAAAGAAATCTTATGTTCCAAGATATAAGAGCAACTTTGAACCTACTTGTTTTTATTGTGGTATTGTTGGCCATACACCTAATGCTTGCTATGTAAGAAACTTTAGTGTTGCAAGTGGACATTATGTGTGGGTAAAGAAAGGTACTAACTTTGATGGACCCAAAGCACATTGGGTACCAAATCAAACTTACTTTGTTTTGTAGGTTTGCTTGAGGGCCACTTTAAATCTATGTTGTTTTGATAAGTGGTGGCTCTAAGCTTTTGGTGGGAGACATAAACTAACTTTCAAATCTAGTGCTTAAAGTCCAAGGGTTATTTCACATTTGGGGAATACCTTAAAGGAAAAATTCTTGGCATTGGCAAAATTGGAGCACAAACTTTCACATTCATTGAAGATGTACTTTATGTTAAAGGACTAAAGGAATATCTTCTAAACAAATGTCAACTTTGTGACATAGGCTTCAAGATCATGTTCGCCAAGGATGAATGTTTTGATGAAGTCAATCATGAGGTAAATCTCATAGGTAAAAATTGTCTTTATTTTTCATAATTTCTTTATATACTTCAAGTCTTTTCCCATCCTTTTTGTTAATGACAAAGGGGGACAAGAATTGTGTATTATTGCTTGGTTTCTCTAACAAAATGTGCAGATTTCAAAACTCTCTAAAATCATGGATAAAGGGGGAGCAATATACAAGGGGGAGCAAGCTTTGGTTAGAGAAACAAGATTGGATCGAATTTTCAAGAATTGGGTTGTCATCATCAAAAAAGGGGAGAATGTGAAGACATAGCTTCTCAATGGTTTTGATGAAGACAACAATGTTCATTCAAGGTTTATGTACAAAAGGAAATGGATCAAAGACTTCAAAGCTAGAAAAAGTTTCATATTAATTCAAGTCTTGAAGATTTCTCAAAGAAGGAAAAAGAAGAAATGCATAAGACTTGACTACACTTGCAAGATAGGATTAATCAAACTTTTAGGTATATGAAATTCTTGACTAAAACATTTCTTAGTGCTCAAAATATTTCTTGAATTGGAAAAATTATCTTTCATTTTTGAACCATATTAAATCACTTTCAAATATAATTTATTGACTTGGAATAATCAATAGATGGTGCATAAAATTGGTTCAAATACTTAGACAAATTTTTTAATTTTTTAATTTATTTAAACTTTCAGTTTTTGGTAAATTATGGCATTTTTAACCGTCGTAAAAGCACTAAAAACCGCCATAATTCGCACCGTTCTGAAACTGTATTTTAAATTTTAAATTTGAAATGTTTTTGGTAAATTATGATGTTTTGAACCGACGTAACGGAATAAAAACCACCACAATTTACAGCGTACTGAAACAGTATTTTTTTTATTTAAAATTGAAAAATGTTTTGTTTGAATGCACCTTTTCATAATATCTTTTCATGGCATCTCTTACATCATTTCTCTTACTAAAATTCAGAATTTTTCTAACCATTGCCATGACTTTTGAATGGTTGCTTTCATCACTATAAATTCATTTCAAATTTTCATTTTTCAATCACCTCTTTCATAAGAAATATTAAAATCTCTCTACATTTATTTTCTACACATCTTTCATATTTAGATACTTTTTGAAATACATTTTCACATTATTTTATCATAAAAGTATCTTGAGCACTTAGAGAGAATTTGTCTTGAATCTTCATACTTGAAAGAGAAGATCAATCTTGAGATTGATAAAGTTTCAAAGTTTCATCTTGTACACTTATTCAAAAATTCAGAAATATTGTTCTTGGTCACATCTTATTTTTCCAGGATTGTTGGATATAAGATTGTGAGGTGTAATCCTTGTTATCCGGATTGTGGATACAAGAGGTCCATTGTGAGAGGATTGTTCTCGGTTGGACTTTAAACTTGTAAAATCCAAGAGGATTGTTCTTGGTGGTGTGTTAGGGTCTAGTATAGAAAGACTAGGTAGTCTTGTCTAAGATCTAACATTTTAGTAAAATCTCTTTCAAGTTGAAAGGGGACTGGACTACTCTCGACCTGTGAGGGGAACCAGTATACTTCTTGGTGTTCTTTACTTTCCGCATTTACCGCTTTCCTCACTTAGAAACTTTAGGAAAGTAAAACTCAAGTTCATCGAAAAATTGGAAAATATTCTATGGAACCTAATTCACCCCCCCCTTAGGTATAATCCTACTTACCATTGGTATCAGAGCAGGTTATAGGTAACTTGTTCCTACAGATCCAGTATGGCTTCCGCAAGCACAAATCTGGTATTCAAAGACAGTGGAAGTAGTAACAAGCCCCCACTTTTCTCTGGAGAGTATTTTGACTTTTGGAAAATCCGCATGAAGGCACATCTTGAAGCACAAGGAGAAGGTATATGGGAAGCCATTGGGAATGATCCGCATAATCCGGTTAATGTGGTCGATGGTGTTGGTACTCCAAAGTTAAAAAATACATATGATGAAGATGACAAGAAAAGAATCTTGAACGAAAAGAAAGCTGTCAATATTCTTCAGAGTGCATTAAGTATGGATGAGTTTTTTCGTGTTTGTCAATGTAAATCGGTTAAAGAAATATGGGATACGTTGGTAGAAACACATGAAGGTACGGCTGAAGTAAAAAGATCCAGACTAAACACTTTAAGTCAAGAATATGAAATGTTCAGAATGCAGCCCAGAGAATCCATTGTTGCATTACAGAAGAGATTTGTTCATTTGACTAACCACTTAATGGCACTTGGTAAAACATTCTCAAATGATGAATTAAATCTCAAAATTCTAAGATCATTGACTAGAGAATGTCAACCAAAAGTAACGGCAATATCGGAAAAGAAAAACCTCTCTACGATCACTTCCGCATCTCTATTTCGTAAGCTTCAAGAGCATGAGTTAGAACTTGAAAGATTGGAGAAGCATGCAATACAAGTAAAAGATTCAAAAGACGTTGCCTTAAAGACCAAAGTAAAAAATTATGATAGCAATCAAGAGGATAAATCCAATAGTGATGAAAATGATGATCTTATAAAAAAGTTTGAAAAGTTTCTAAGAAAAGAAAGGAAAAAGGAGATCACTAAAGGGGAAGCACCAACGAGAAAGATTAAATGCTTTGAATGTGGAGAAAGAGGACATGTTAAAAGTGAATGTCCTACACTTCAAAAGAAAAATAAATTCAAGAAAAAGAATCATAAAAAGGAAAGGAAAACATATGTAGACAATGAAACAAGTTCATCTTCAGATGAAGAACATGTAAATCTTGCATTGATAGCATCACACCACTCCGATGATGAAGAAGATGAGGTTAGTAATAATTCTTTTGATAGTGATGCACAAGGTGCCATAAATGAATTGTTAAATGAATGCAAATTCTGTATAAAACTATATCATCTCAAAAGAAACAAATTTCAACTTTAGAATAAAAAAATGTTTCATTAGAAAAAGAGATCGAAAATGAGAAACAAAAGATGATTAGTGAAAAACAGAATTTTGTATGTAAAAATTGTGAATCTCTCTCTTTTCAAATTGTCCAATTAAAAAGGGTACTTGAAAGGTATGAGAAAGGAAAAATTGGATTGGAAGAAGTCCTTAGTCAACAAAGATATTCAAATGATAAAAGTGGACTTGGCTATTCAAAGTTTTCTAAACCAAGTTCAAGTAAAACTATATTTGTTAAGGCTAAGGATAAAACTTCCAAAGAGAAAGTGAACAAACCTAGGAATGTGCATCCTAATCCTAAAAAGAAAAGATTTCCTAAAAAGAAATCTTATGTTCCAAGATATAAGAGCAACTTTGAACCTACTTGTTTTTATTGTGGTATTGTTGGCCATACACCTAATGCTTGCTATGTAAGAAACTTTAGTGTTGCAAGTGGACATTATGTGTGGGTAAAGAAAGGTACTAACTTTGATGGACCCAAAGCACATTGGGTACCAAATCAAACTTACTTTGTTTTGTAGGTTTGCTTGAGGGCCACTTTAAATCTATGTTGTTTTGATAAGTGGTGGCTCTAAGCTTTTGGTGGGAGACATAAACTAACTTTCAAATCTAGTGCTTAAAGTCCAAGGGTTATTTCACATTTGGGGAATACCTTAAAGGAAAAATTCTTGGCATTGGCAAAATTGGAGCACAAACTTTCACATTCATTGAAGATGTACTTTATGTTAAAGGACTAAAGGAATATCTTCTAAACAAATGTCAACTTTGTGACATAGGCTTCAAGATCATGTTCGCCAAGGATGAATGTTTTGATGAAGTCAATCATGAGGTAAATCTCATAGGTAAAAATTGTCTTTATTTTTCATAATTTCTTTATATACTTCAAGTCTTTTCCCATCCTTTTTGTTAATGACAAAGGGGGACAAGAATTGTGTATTATTGCTTGGTTTCTCTAACAAAATGTGCAGATTTCAAAACTCTCTAAAATCATGGATAAAGGGGGAGCAATATACAAGGGGGAGCAAGCTTTGGTTAGAGAAACAAGATTGGATCGAATTTTCAAGAATTGGGTTGTCATCATCAAAAAAGGGGAGAATGTGAAGACATAGCTTCTCAATGGTTTTGATGAAGACAACAATGTTCATTCAAGGTTTATGTACAAAAGGAAATGGATCAAAGACTTCAAAGCTAGAAAAAGTTTCATATTAATTCAAGTCTTGAAGATTTCTCAAAGAAGGAAAAAGAAGAAATGCATAAGACTTGACTACACTTGCAAGATAGGATTAATCAAACTTTTAGGTATATGAAATTCTTGACTAAAACATTTCTTAGTGCTCAAAATATTTCTTGAATTGGAAAAATTATCTTTCATTTTTGAACCATATTAAATCATTTTCAAATATAATTTTTTGACTTGGAATAATCAATAGATGGTGCATAAAATTGGTTCAAATACTTAGACAAATTTTTTAATTTTTTAATTTATTTAAACATTCAGTTTTTGGTAAATTATGGCATTTTTAACCGTCGTAAAAGCACTAAAAACCGCCATAATTCGCACCGTTCTGAAACTGTATTTTAAATTTTAAATTTGAAATGGTTTTGGTAAATTATGATGTTTTGAACCGACGTAACGGAATAAAAACCACCACAATTTACAGCGTACTGAAACAGTATTTTTTTTATTTAAAATTGAAAAATGTTTTGTTTGAATGCACCTTTTCATGATATCTTTCCATGGCATTTCTTACATCATTTCTCTTACTAAAATTCAGAATTTTTCTAACCATTGCCATGACTTTTGAATGGTTGCTTTCATCACTATAAATTCATTTCAAATTTTCATTTTTCAATCACCTCTTTCATAAGAAATATTAAAATCTCTCTACATTTATTTTCTACACATCTTTCATATTTAGATACTTTTTGAAATACATTTTCACATTATTTTATCATAAAAGTATCTTGAGCACTTAGAGAGAATTTGTCTTGAATCTTCATACTTGAAAGAGAAGATCAATCTTGAGATTGATAAAGTTTCAAAGTTTCATCTTGTACACTTATTCAAAAATTCAGAAATATTGTTCTTGGTCACATCTTATTTTTCCAGGATTGTTGGATATAAGATTGTGAGGTGTAATCCTTGTTATCCGGATTGTGGATACAAGAGGTCCATTGTGAGAGGATTGTTCTCGGTTGGACTTTAAACTTGTAAAATCCAAGAGGATTGTTCTTGGTGGTGTGTTAGGGTCTAGTATAGAAAGACTAGGTAGTCTTGTCTAAGATCTAACATTTTAGTAAAATCTCTTTCAAGTTGAAAGGGGACTGGACTACTCTCGACCTGTGAGGGGAACCAGTATACTTCTTGGTGTTCTTTACTTTCCGCATTTACCGCTTTCCTCACTTAGAAACTTTAGGAAAGTAAAACTCAAGTTCATCGAAAAATTGGAAAATATTCTATGGAACCTAATTCACCCCCCCCTTAGGTATAATCCTACTTACCATTGGTATCAGAGCAGGTTATAGGTAACTTGTTCCTACAGATCCAGTATGGCTTCCGCAAGCACAAATCTGGTATTCAAAGACAGTGGAAGTAGTAACAAGCCCCCACTTTTCTCTGGAGAGTATTTTGACTTTTGGAAAATCCGCATGAAGGCACATCTTGAAGCACAAGGAGAAGGTATATGGGAAGCCATTGGGAATGATCCGCATAATCCGGTTAATGTGGTCGATGGTGTTGGTACTCCAAAGTTAAAAAATACATATGATGAAGATGACAAGAAAAGAATCTTGAACGAAAAGAAAGCTGTCAATATTCTTCAGAGTGCATTAAGTATGGATGAGTTTTTTCGTGTTTGTCAATGTAAATCGGTTAAAGAAATATGGGATACGTTGGTAGAAACACATGAAGGTACGGCTGAAGTAAAAAGATCCAGACTAAACACTTTAAGTCAAGAATATGAAATGTTCAGAATGCAGCCCAGAGAATCCATTGTTGCATTACAGAAGAGATTTGTTCATTTGACTAACCACTTAATGGCACTTGGTAAAACATTCTCAAATGATGAATTAAATCTCAAAATTCTAAGATCATTGACTAGAGAATGTCAACCAAAAGTAACGGCAATATCGGAAAAGAAAAACCTCTCTACGATCACTTCCGCATCTCTATTTCGTAAGCTTCAAGAGCATGAGTTAGAACTTGAAAGATTGGAGAAGCATGAAATACAAGTAAAAGATTCAAAAGACGTTGCCTTAAAGACCAAAGTAAAAAATTATGATAGCAATCAAGAGGATAAATCCAATAGTGATGAAAATGATGATCTTATAAAAAAGTTTGAAAAGTTTCTAAGAAAAGAAAGGAAAAAGGAGATCACTAAAGGGGAAGCACCAACGAGAAAGATTAAATGCTTTGAATGTGGAGAAAGAGGACATGTTAAAAGTGAATGTCCTACACTTCAAAAGAAAAATAAATTCAAGAAAAAGAATCATAAAAAGGAAAGGAAAACATATGTAGACAATGAAACAAGTTCATCTTCAGATGAAGAACATGTAAATCTTGCATTGATAGCATCACACCACTCCGATGATGAAGAAGATGAGGTTAGTAATAATTCTTTTGATAGTGATGCACAAGGTGCCATAAATGAATTGTTAAATGAATGCAAATTCTGTATAAAACTATATCATCTCAAAAGAAACAAATTTCAACTTTAGAATAAAAAAATGTTTCATTAGAAAAAGAGATCGAAAATGAGAAACAAAAGATGATTAGTGAAAAACAGAATTTTGTATGTAAAAATTGTGAATCTCTCTCTTTTCAAATTGTCCAATTAAAAAGGGTACTTGAAAGGTATGAGAAAGGAAAAATTGGATTGGAAGAAGTCCTTAGTCAACAAAGATATTCAAATGATAAAAGTGGACTTGGCTATTCAAAGTTTTCTAAACCAAGTTCAAGTAAAACTATATTTGTTAAGGCTAAGGATAAAACTTCCAAAGAGAAAGTGAACAAACCTAGGAATGTGCATCCTAATCCTAAAAAGAAAAGATTTCCTAAAAAGAAATCTTATGTTCCAAGATATAAGAGCAACTTTGAACCTACTTGTTTTTATTGTGGTATTGTTGGCCATACACCTAATGCTTGCTATGTAAGAAACTTTAGTGTTGCAAGTGGACATTATGTGTGGGTAAAGAAAGGTACTAACTTTGATGGACCCAAAGCACATTGGGTACCAAATCAAACTTACTTTGTTTTGTAGGTTTGCTTGAGGGCCACTTTAAATCTATGTTGTTTTGATAAGTGGTGGCTCTAAGCTTTTGGTGGGAGACATAAACTAACTTTCAAATCTAGTGCTTAAAGTCCAAGGGTTATTTCACATTTGGGGAATACCTTAAAGGAAAAATTCTTGGCATTGGCAAAATTGGAGCACAAACTTTCACATTCATTGAAGATGTACTTTATGTTAAAGGACTAAAGGAATATCTTCTAAACAAATGTCAACTTTGTGACATAGGCTTCAAGATCATGTTCGCCAAGGATGAATGTTTTGATGAAGTCAATCATGAGGTAAATCTCATAGGTAAAAATTGTCTTTATTTTTCATAATTTCTTTATATACTTCAAGTCTTTTCCCATCCTTTTTGTTAATGACAAAGGGGGACAAGAATTGTGTATTATTGCTTGGTTTCTCTAACAAAATGTGCAGATTTCAAAACTCTCTAAAATCATGGATAAAGGGGGAGCAATATACAAGGGGGAGCAAGCTTTGGTTAGAGAAACAAGATTGGATCGAATTTTCAAGAATTGGGTTGTCATCATCAAAAAAGGGGAGAATGTGAAGACATAGCTTCTCAATGGTTTTGATGAAGACAACAATGTTCATTCAAGGTTTATGTACAAAAGGAAATGGATCAAAGACTTCAAAGCTAGAAAAAGTTTCATATTAATTCAAGTCTTGAAGATTTCTCAAAGAAGGAAAAAGAAGAAATGCATAAGACTTGACTACACTTGCAAGATAGGATTAATCAAACTTTTAGGTATATGAAATTCTTGACTAAAACATTTCTTAGTGCTCAAAATATTTCTTGAATTGGAAAAATTATCTTTCATTTTTGAACCATATTAAATCATTTTCAAATATAATTTTTTGACTTGGAATAATCAATAGATGGTGCATAAAATTGGTTCAAATACTTAGACAAATTTTTTAATTTTTTAATTTATTTAAACATTCAGTTTTTGGTAAATTATGGCATTTTTAACCGTCGTAAAAGCACTAAAAACCGCCATAATTCGCACCGTTCTGAAACTGTATTTTAAATTTTAAATTTGAAATGTTTTTGGTAAATTATGATGTTTTGAACCGACGTAACGGAATAAAAACCACCACAATTTACAGCGTACTGAAACAGTATTTTTTTTATTTAAAATTGAAAAATGTTTTGTTTGAATGCACCTTTTCATGATATCTTTCCATGGCATTTCTTACATCATTTCTCTTACTAAAATTCAGAATTTTTCTAACCATTGCCATGACTTTTGAATGGTTGCTTTCATCACTATAAATTCATTTCAAATTTTCATTTTTCAATCACCTCTTTCATAAGAAATATTAAAATCTCTCTACATTTATTTTCTACACATCTTTCATATTTAGATACTTTTTGAAATACATTTTCACATTATTTTATCATAAAAGTATCTTGAGCACTTAGAGAGAATTTGTCTTGAATCTTCATACTTGAAAGAGAAGATCAATCTTGAGATTGATAAAGTTTCAAAGTTTCATCTTGTACACTTATTCAAAAATTCAGAAATATTGTTCTTGGTCACATCTTATTTTTCCAGGATTGTTGGATATAAGATTGTGAGGTGTAATCCTTATTATCCGGATTGTGGATACAAGAGGTCCATTGTGAGAGGATTGTTCTCGGTTGGACTTTAAACTTGTAAAATCCAAGAGGATTGTTCTTGGTGGTGTGTTAGGGTCTAGTATAGAAAGACTAGGTAGTCTTGTCTAAGATCTAACATTTTAGTAAAATCTCTTTCAAGTTGAAAGGGGACTGGACTACTCTCGACCTGTGAGGGGAACCAGTATACTTCTTGGTGTTCTTTACTTTCCGCATTTACCGCTTTCCTCACTTAGAAACTTTAGGAAAGTAAAACTCAAGTTCATCGAAAAATCGGAAAATATTCTATGGAACCTAATTCACCCCCCCCTCTTAGGTATAATCCTACTTACAATTGGTATCAGAGCAGGTTATAGGTAACTTGTTCCTACAGATCCAGTATGGCTTCCGCAAGCACAAATCTGGTATTCAAAGACGGTGGAAGTAGTAACAAGCCCCCACTTTTCTCTGGAGAGTATTACGACTTTTGGAAAATCAGCATGAAGGCACATCTTGAAGCACAAGGAGAAGGTATATGGGAAGCCATTGGGAATGATCCTCATAATCCGGTTAATGTGGTCGATGGTGTTGGTACTCCAAAGTTAAAAAATACATATGATGAAGATGACAAGAAAAGAATCTTGAACGAAAAGAAAGCTGTCAATATTCTTCAGAGTGCATTAAGTATGGATGAGTTCTTTCATGTTTGTCAATGTAAATCGGTTAAAGAAATATGGGATACGTTGGTAGAAACACATGAAGGTACGGCTGAAGAAAAAAGAGCCAGACTAAACACTTTAAGTCAAGAATATGAAATGTTCCGAATGCAGCCCAGAGAATCCATTGTTGCATTACAGAAGAGATTTGTTCATTTGACTAACCACTTAATGGCACTTGGTAAAACATTCTCAAATGATGAATTAAATCTCAAAATTCTAAGATCATTGACTAAAGAATGTCAACCAAAAGTAACGGCAATATCGAAAAAGAAAAGTCTCTCTACGATCACTTCCGAATCTCTATTTGGTAAACTTCAAGAGCATGAGTTAGAACTTGAAAGATTGGAGAAGCATGAAATACAAGTAAAAGATTCAAAAGACGTTGCCTTAAAGACCAAAGTAAAAAATTATGATAGCAATCAAGAGGATAAATTCAATAGTGATGAAAATGATGATCTTATAAAAAAGTTTGAAAAGTTTCTAAGAAAAGAAAGGAAAAAGGAGATCACTAAAGGGGAAGCACCAACGAGAAAGATTAAATGCTTTGAATGTGGAGAAAGAGGACATGTTAAAAGTGAATGTCCTACACTTCAAAAGAAAAATAAATTCAAGAAAAAGAATCATAAAAAGGAAAGGAAAACATATGTAGACAATGAAACAAGTTCATCTTCAGATGAAGAACATGTAAATCTTGCATTGATAGCATCACACCACTCCGATGATGAAGAAGATGAGGTTAGTAATAATTCTTTTGATAGTGATGCACAAGGTGCCATAAATGAATTGTTAAATGAATGAAAATTCTGTATAAAACTATATCATCTCAAAAGAAACAAATTTCAACTTTAGAAGAAAAAAATGTTTCATTAGAAAAAGAGATCGAAAATGAGAAACAAAAGATGATTAGTGAAAAACAGAATTTGTATGTAAAAATTGTGAATCTCTCTCTTTTCAAATTGTCCAATTAAAAAGGGTACTTGAAAGGTATGAGAAAGGAAAAATTGGATTGGAAGAAGTCCTTAGTCAACAAAGATATTCAAATGATAAAAGTGGACTTGGCTATTCAAAGTTTTCTAAACCAAGTTCAAGTAAAACTATATTTGTTAAGGCTAAGGATAAAACTTCCAAAGAGAAAGTGAACAAACCCAGGAATGTGCATCCTAATCCTAAAAAGAAAATATTTCCTAAAAAGAAATCTTATGTTCCAAGATATAAGAGCAACTTTGAACCTACTTGTTTTTATTGTGGTATTGTTGGCCATACACCTAATGCTTGCTATGTAAGAGACTTTAGTGTTGCAAGTGGACATTATGTGTGGGTAAAGAAAGGTACTAACTTTGATGGACCCAAAGCACATTGGGTACCAAATCAAACTTACTTTGTTTAGTAGGTTTGCTTGAGGACCACTTTAAATCTATGTTGTTTTGATAAGTGGTGGCTCTAAGCTTTTGGTGGGAGACATAAACTAACTTTCAAATCTAGTGCTTAAAGTCAAGGGTTATTTCACATTTGGGGAATACCTTAAAGGAAAAATTCTTGGCATTGGCAAAATTGGAGCACAAACTTTCACATTCATTGAAGATGTACTTTATGTTAAAGTACTAAAGGAATATCTTCTAAACAAATGTCAACTTTGTGACATAGGCTTCAAGATCATGTTCGCCAAGGATGAATGTTTTGATGAAGTCAATCATGAGGTAAATCTCATAGGTAAAAATTGTCTTTATTTTTCATAATTTCTTTATATACTTCAAGTCTTTTCCCATCCTTTTTGTTAATGACAAAGGGGGAGAAGAATTGTGTATTATTGCTTGGTTTCTCTAACAAAATGTGCAGATTTCAAAACTCTCTAAAATCATGGATAAAGGGGGAGCAATATCCAAGGGGGGGCAAGCTTTGGTTAGAGAAACAAGAATGGATCGAATTTTCAAGAATTGGGTTGTCATCATCAAAAAGGGGGAGAATGTGAAGACATAGCTTCTCAATGGTTTTGATGAAGACAACAATGTTCATTCAAGGTTTATGTACAAAAGGAAATGGATCAAAGACTTCAAAGCTAGAAAAAGTTTCATATTAATTCAAGTCTTGAAGATTTCTCAAAGAAGGAAAAAGAAGAAATGCATAAGACTTGACTACACTTGCAAGATAGGATTAATCAAACTTTTAGGTATATGAAATTCTTGACTAAAATATTTCTTAGTGCTCAAAATATTTCTTGAATTGGAAAAATTATCTTTCATTTTTGAACCATATTAAATCACTTTCAAATATAATCTATTGACTTGGAATAATCAATAGATGTTGCATAAAATTGGTTCAAATACTTAGACAAATTTTTTAATTTTTCAATTTATTTAAACATTCAGATTTTGGTAAATTATGGCATTTTTAACCGTCGTAACAGCACTAAAAACCGCCATAATTCGCACCGTTCTGAAACGGTATTTTAAATTTTAAATTTGAAATGTTTTTGGTAAATTATGATGTTTTGAACCGACGTAACGGAATAAAAACCACCACAATTTACAGCATACTGAAACAGTATTTTTTTTATTTAAAATTGAAAAATGTTTTGTTTGAATGCACCTTTTCATGATATCTTTTCATGGCATCTCTTACATCATTTCTCTTACTAAAATTCAGAATTTTTCTAACCATTGCCATGACTTTTGAATGGTTGCTTTCATCACTATAAATTCATTTCAAATTTTCATTTTTCAATCACCTCTTTCATAAGAAATATTAAAATCTCTCTACATTTATTTTCTACACATCTTTCATATTTAGATACTTTTTGAAATACATTTTCACATTATTTTATCATAAAAGTATCTTGAGCACTTAGAGAGAATTTGTCTTGAATTTTCATACTTGAAAGAGAAGATCAATCTTGAGATTGATAAAGTTTCAAAGTTTCATCTTGTACACTTATTCAAAAATTCAGATATATTGTTCTTGGTCACATCTTATTTTTCCAGGATTGTTGGATATAAGATTGTGAGGTGTAATCCTTGTTATCCGGATTGTGGATACAAGAGGTCCATTGTGAGAGGATTGTTCTCGGTTGGACTTTAAACTTGTAAAATCCAAGAGGATTGTTCTTGGTGGTGTGTTAGGGTCTAGTATAGAAAGACTAGGTAGTCTTGTCTAAGATCTAACATTTTAGTAAAATCTCTTTCAAGTTGAAAGGGGACTGGACTACTCTCGACCTGTGAGGGGAACCAGTATACTTCTTGGTGTTCTTTACTTTCTGCATTTACCGCTTTCCTCACTTAGAAACTTTAGGAAAGTAAAACTCAAGTTCATCGAAAAATCGGAAAATATTCTATGGAACCTAATTCACCCCCCCCCCTCTTAGGTATAATCCTACTTACAATTGGTATCAGAGCAGTTTATAGGTAACTTGTTCCTACAGATCCAGTATGGCTTCCGCAAGCACAAATCTGGTATTCAAAGACGGTGGAAGTAGTAACAAGCCCCCACTTTTCTCTGGAGAGTATTACGACTTTTGGAAAATCAGCATGAAGGCACATCTTGAAGCACAAGGAGAAGGTATATGGGAAGCCATTGGGAATGATCCGCATAATCCGGTTAATGTGGTCGATGGTGTTGGTACTCCAAAGTTAAAAAATACATATGATGAAGATGACAAGAAAAGAATCTTGAACGAAAAGAAAGCTGTCAATATTCTTCAGAGTGCATTAAGTATGGATGAGTTCTTTCGTGTTTGTCAATGTAAATCGGTTAAAGAAATATGGGATACGTTGGTAGAAACACATGAAGGTACGGCTGAAGTAAAAAGATCCAGACTAAACACTTTAAGTCAAGAATATGAAATGTTCCGAATGCAGCCCAGAGAATCCATTGTTGCATTACAGAAGAGATTTGTTCATTTGACTAACCACTTAATGGCACTTGGTAAAACATTCTCAAATGATGAATTAAATCTCAAAATTCTAAGATCATTGACTAAAGAATGTCAACCAAAAGTAACGGCAATATCGGAAAAGAAAAGTCTCTCTACGATCACTTCCGCATCTCTATTTGGTAAACTTCAAGAGCATGAGTTAGAACTTGAAAGATTGGAGAAGCATGAAATACAAGTAAAAGATTCAAAAGACGTTGCCTTAAAGACCAAAGTAAAAAATTATGATAGCAATCAAGAGGATAAATTCAATAGTGATGAAAATGATGATCTTATAAAAAAGTTTGAAAAGTTTCTAAGAAAAGAAAGGAAAAAGGAGATCACTAAAGGGGAAGCACCAACGAGAAAGATTAAATGCTTTGAATGTGGAGAAAGAGGACATGTTAAAAGTGAATGTCCTACACTTCAAAAGAAAAATAAATTCAAGAAAAAGAATCATAAAAAGGAAAGGAAAACATATGTAGACAATGAAACAAGTTCATCTTCAGATGAAGAACATGTAAATCTTGCATTGATAGCATCACACCACTCCGATGATGAAGAAGATGAGGTTAGTAATAATTCTTTTGATAGTGATGCACAAGGTGCCATAAATGAATTGTTAAATGAATGAAAATTCTGTATAAAACTATATCATCTCAAAAGAAACAAATTTCAACTTTAGAAGAAAAAAATGTTTCATTAGAAAAAGAGATCGAAAATGAGAAACAAAAGATGATTAGTGAAAAACAGAATTTGTATGTAAAAATTGTGAATCTCTCTCTTTTCAAATTGTCCAATTAAAAAGGGTACTTGAAAGGTATGAGAAAGGAAAAATTGGATTGGAAGAAGTCCTTAGTCAACAAAGATATTCAAATGATAAAAGTGGACTTGGCTATTCAAAGTTTTCTAAACCAAGTTCAAGTAAAACTATATTTGTTAAGGCTAAGGATAAAACTTCCAAAGAGAAAGTGAACAAACCCAGGAATGTGCATCCTAATCCTAAAAAGAAAATATTTCCTAAAAAGAAATCTTATGTTCCAAGATATAAGAGCAACTTTGAACCTACTTGTTTTTATTGTGGTATTGTTGGCCATACACCTAATGCTTGCTATGTAAGAGACTTTAGTGTTGCAAGTGGACATTATGTGTGGGTAAAGAAAGGTACTATCTTTGATGGACCCAAAGCACATTGGGTACCAAATCAAACTTACTTTGTTTATTAGGTTTGCTTGAGGACCACTTTAAATCTATGTTGTTTTGATAAGTGGTGGCTCTAAGCTTTTGGTGGGAGACATAAACTAACTTTCAAATCTAGTGCTTAAAGTCAAGGGTTATTTCACATTTGGGGAATACCTTAAAGGAAAAATTCTTGGCATTGGCAAAATTGGAGCACAAACTTTCACATTCATTGAAGATGTACTTTATGTTAAAGGACTAAAGGAATATCTTCTAAACAAATGTCAACTTTGTGACATAGGCTTCAAGATCATGTTCGCCAAGGATGAATGTTTTGATGAAGTCAATCATGAGGTAAATCTCATAGGTAAAAATTGTCTTTATTTTTCATAATTTCTTTATATACTTCAAGTCTTTTCCCATCCTTTTTGTTAATGACAAAGGGGGAGAAGAATTGTGTATTATTGCTTGGTTTCTCTAACAAAATGTGCAGATTTCAAAACTCTCTAAAATCATGGATAAAGGGGGAGCAATATCCAAGGGGGGGCAAGCTTTGGTTAGAGAAACAAGATTGGATCGAATTTTCAAGAATTGGGTTGTCATCATCAAAAAGGGGGAGAATGTGAAGACATAGCTTCTCAATGGTTTTGATGAAGACAACAATGTTCATTCAAGGTTTATGTACAAAAGGAAATGGATCAAAGACTTCAAAGCTAGAAAAAGTTTCATATTAATTCAAGTCTTGAAGATTTTTCAAAGAAGGAAAAAGAAGAAATGCATAAGACTTTACTACACTTGCAAGATAGGATTAATCAAACTTTTAGGTATATGAAATTCTTGACTAAAATATTTCTTAGTGCTCAAAATATTTCTTGAATTGGAAAAATTATCTTTCATTTTTGAACCATATTAAATCACTTTCAAATATAATCTATTGACTTGGAATAATCAATAGATGTTGCATAAAATTGGTTCAAATACTTAGACAAATTTTTTAATTTTTCAATTTATTTAAACATTCAGTTTTTGGTAAATTATGGCATTTTTAACCGTCGTAATAGCACTAAAAACCGCCATAATTCGCACCGTTCTGAAACTGTATTTTAAATTTTAAATTTGAAATGTTTTTGGTAAATTATGATGTTTTGAACCGACGTAACGGAATAAAAACCACCACAATTTACAGCGTACTGAAACAGTATTTTTTTTATTTAAAATTGAAAAATGTTTTGTTTGAATGCACCTTTTCATGATATCTTTTCATGGCATCTCTTACATCATTTCTCTTACTAAAATTCAGAATTTTTCTAACCATTGCCATGACTTTTGAATGGTTGCTTTCATCACTATAAATTCATTTCAAATTTTCATTTTTCAATCACCTCTTTCATAAGAAATATTAAAATCTCTCTACATTTATTTTCTACACATCTTTCATATTTAGATACTTTTTGAAATACATTTTCACATTATTTTATCATAAAAGTATCTTGAGCACTTAGAGAGAATTTGTCTTGAATCTTCATACTTGAAAGAGAAGATCAATCTTGAGATTGATAAAGTTTCAAAGTTTCATCTTGTACACTTATTCAAAAATTCATAAATATTGTTCTTGGTCACATCTTATTTTTCCAGGATTGTTGGATATAAGATTGTGAGGTGTAATCCTTGTTATCCAGATTGTGGATACAAGAGGTCCATTGTGAGAGGATTGTTCTCGGTTGGACTTTAAACTTATAAAATCCAAGAGGATTGTTCTTGGTGGTGTGTTAGGGTCTAGTATAGAAAGACTAGGTAGTGTTGTCTAAGATCTAACATTTTAGTAAAATCTCTTTAAAGTTGAAAGGGGACTGGACTACTCTCGACCTGTGAGGGGAACCAGTATACTTCTTGGTGTTCTTTACTTTCCGCATTTACCGCTTTCCTCACTTAGAAACTTTAGGAAAGTAAAACTCAAGTTCATCGAAAAATCGGAAAATATTCTATGGAACCTAATTCACCCCCCCCTCTTAGGTATAATCCTACTTACAATTGGTATCAGAGCAGGTTATAAGTAACTTGTTCCTACAGATCCAGTATGGCTTCCGCAAGCACAAATCTGGTATTCAAAGACGGTGGAAGTAGTAACAAGCCCCCACTTTTCTCTGGAGAGTATTTTGACTTTTGGAAAATCCGCATGAAGGCACATCTTGAAGCACAAGGAGAAGGTATATGGGAAGCCATTGGGAATGATCCGCATAATCCGGTTAATGTGGTCGATGGTGTTGGTACTCCAAAGTTAAAAAATACATATGATGAAGATGACAAGAAAAGAATCTTGAACGAAAAGAAAGCTGTCAATATTCTTCAGAGTGCATTAAGTATGGATGAGTTCTTTCGTGTTTGTCAATGTAAATCGGTTAAAGAAATATGGGATACGTTGTTAGAAACACATGAAGGTACGACTGAAGTAAAAAGATCCAGACTAAACACTTTAAGTCAAGAATATGAAATGTTCTGAATGCAGCCCAGAGATTCCATTGTTGCATTACAGAAGAGATTTGTTCATTTGACTAACCACTTAATGGCACTTGGTAAAACATTCTCAAATGATGAATTAAATCTCAAAATTCTAAGGTCATTGACTAGAGAATATCAACCAAAAGTAACGGCAATATCGGAAAAGAAAAGCCTCTCTTCGATCACTTCCGCATCTCTATTTGGTAAACTTCAAGAGCATGAGTTAGAACTTGAAAGATTGGAGAAGCATGAAATACAAGTAAAAGATTCAAAAGACGTTGCCTTAAAGACCAAAGTAAAAAATTATGATAGCAATCAAGAGGATAAATCCAATAGTGATGAAAATGATGATCTTATAAAAAAGTTTGAAAAGTTTCTAAGAAAAGAAAGGAAAAAGGAGATCACTAAAGGGGAAGCACCAACGAGAAAGATTAAATGCTTTGAATGTGGAGAAAGAGGACATGTTAAAAGTGAATGTCCTACACTTCAAAAGAAAAATAAATTCAAGAAAAAGAATCATAAAAAGGAAAGGAAAACATATGTAGACAATGAAACAAGTTCATCTTCAGATGAAGAACATGTAAATCTTGCATTGATAGCATCACACCACTCCGATGATGAAGAAGATGAGGTTAGTAATAATTCTTTTGATAGTGATGCACAAGGTGCCATAAATGAATTGTTAAATGAATGAAAATTCTGTATAAAACTATATCATCTCAAAAGAAACAAATTTCAACTTTAGAAGAAAAAAATGTTTCATTAGAAAAAGAGATCGAAAATGAGAAACAAAAGATGATTAGTGAAAAACAGAATTTGTATGTAAAAATTGTGAATCTCTCTCTTTTCAAATTGTCCAATTAAAAAGGGTACTTGAAAGGTATGAGAAAGGAAAAATTGGATTGGAAGAAGTCCTTAGTCAACAAAGATATTCAAATGATAAAAGTGGACTTGGTTATTCAAAGTTTTCTAAACCAAGTTCAAGTAAAACTATATTTGTTAAGGCTAAGGATAAAACTTCCAAAGAGAAAGTGAACAAACCCAGGAATGTGCATCCTAATCCTAAAAAGAAAATATTTCCTAAAAAGAAATCTTATGTTCCAAGATATAAGAGCAACTTTGAACCTACTTGTTTTTATTGTGGTATTGTTGGCCATACACCTAATGCTTGCTATGTAAGAGACTTTAGTGTTGCAAGTGGACATTATGTGTGGGTAAAGAAAGGTACTAACTTTGATGGACCCAAAGCACATTGGGTACCAAATCAAACTTACTTTGTTTAGTAGGTTTGCTTGAGGACCACTTTAAATCTATGTTGTTTTGATAAGTGGTGGCTCTAAGCTTTTGGTGGGAGACATAAACTAACTTTCAAATCTAGTGCTTAAAGTCAAGGGTTATTTCACATTTGGGGAATACCTTAAAGGAAAAATTCTTGGCATTGGCAAAATTGGAGCACAAACTTTCACATTCATTGAAGATGTACTTTATGTTAAAGGACTAAAGGAATATCTTCTAAACAAATGTCAACATTGTGACATAGGCTTCAAGATCATGTTCGCCAAGGATGAATGTTTTGATGAAGTCAATCATGAGGTAAATCTCATAGGTAAAAATTGTCTTTATTTTTCATAATTTCTTTATATACTTCAAGTCTTTTCCCATCCTTTTTGTTAATGACAAAGGGGGAGAAGAATTGTGTATTATTGCTTGGTTTCTCTAACAAAATGTGCAGATTTCAAAACTCTCTAAAATCATGGATAAAGGGGGAGCAATATCCAAGGGGAGGCAAGCTTTGGTTAGAGAAACAAGAATGGATCGAATTTTCAAGAATTGGGTTGTCATCATCAAAAAGGGGGAGAATGTGAAGACATGGCTTCTCAATGGTTTTGATGAAGACAACAATGTTCATTCAAGGTTTATGTACAAAAGGAAATGGATCAAAGACTTCAAAGCTAGAAAAAGTTTCATATTAATTCAAGTCTTGAAGATTTCTCAAAGAAGGAAAAAGAAGAAATGCATAAGACTTGACTACACTTGCAAGATAGGATTAATCAAACTTTTAGGTATATGAAATTCTTGACTAAAATATTTCTTAGTGCTCAAAATATTTCTTGAATTGGAAAAATTATCTTTCATTTTTGAACCATATTAAATCAATTTCAAATATAATCTATTGACTTGGAATAATCAATAGATGTTGCATAAAATTGGTTCAAATACTTAGACAAATTTTTTAATTTTTCAATTTATTTAAACATTCAGATTTTGGTAAATTATGGCATTTTTAACCGTCGTAACAGCACTGAAAACCGCCATAATTCGCACCGTTCTGAAACGGTATTTTAAATTTTAAATTTGAAATGTTTTTGGTAAATTATGATGTTTTGAACCGACGTAACGGAATAAAAACCACCACAATTTACAGCATACTGAAACAGTATTTTTTTTATTTAAAATTGAAAAATGTTTTGTTTGAATGCACCTTTTCATGATATCTTTTCATGGCATCTCTTACATCATTTCTCTTACTAAAATTCAGAATTTTTCTAACCATTGCCATGACTTTTGAATGGTTGCTTTCATCACTATAAATTCATTTCAAATTTTCATTTTTCAATCACCTCTTTCATAAGAAATATTAAAATCTCTCTACATTTATTTTCTACACATCTTTCATATTTAGATACTTTTTGAAATACATTTTCACATTATTTTATCATAAAAGTATCTTGAGCACTTAGAGAGAATTTGTCTTGAATCTTCATACTTGAAAGAGAAGATCAATCTTGAGATTGATAAAGTTTCAAAGTTTCATCTTGTACACTTATTCAAAAATTCAGATATATTGTTCTTGGTCACATCTTATTTTTCCAGGATTGTTGGATATAAGATTGTGAGGTGTAATCCTTGTTATCCGGATTGTGGATACAAGAGGTCCATTGTGAGAGGATTGTTCTCGGTTGGACTTTAAACTTGTAAAATCCAAGAGGATTGTTCTTGGTGGTGTGTTAGGGTCTAGTATAGAAAGACTAGGTAGTCTTGTCTAAGATCTAACATTTTAGTAAAATCTCTTTCAAGTTGAAAGGGGACTGGACTACTCTCGACCTGTGAGGGGAACCAGTATACTTCTTGGTGTTCTTTACTTTCTGCATTTACCGCTTTCCTCACTTAGAAACTTTAGGAAAGTAAAACTCAAGTTCATCGAAAAATCGGAAAATATTCTATGGAACCTAATTCACCCCCCCCCCCCCCTCTTAGGTATAATCCTACTTACAATTGGTATCAGAGCAGTTTATAGGTAACTTGTTCCTACAGATCCAGTATGGCTTCCGCAAGCACAAATCTGGTATTCAAAGACGGTGGAAGTAGTAACAAGCCCCCACTTTTCTCTGGAGAGTATTACGACTTTTGGAAAATCAGCATGAAGGCACATCTTGAAGCACAAGGAGAAGGTATATGGGAAGCCATTGGGAATGATCCGCATAATCCGGTTAATGTGGTCGATGGTGTTGGTACTCCAAAGTTAAAAAATACATATGATGAAGATGACAAGAAAAGAATCTTGAACGAAAAGAAAGCTGTCAATATTCTTCAGAGTGCATTAAGTATGGATGAGTTCTTTCGTGTTTGTCAATGTAAATCGGTTAAAGAAATATGGGATACGTTGGTAGAAACACATGAAGGTACGGCTGAAGTAAAAAGATCCAGACTAAACACTTTAAGTCAAGAATATGAAATGTTCCGAATGCAGCCCAGAGAATCCATTGTTGCATTACAGAAGAGATTTGTTCATTTGACTAACCACTTAATGGCACTTGGTAAAACATTCTCAAATGATGAATTAAATCTCAAAATTCTAAGATCATTGACTAAAGAATGTCAACCAAAAGTAACGGCAATATCGGAAAAGAAAAGTCTCTCTACGATCACTTCCGCATCTCTATTTGGTAAACTTCAAGAGCATGAGTTAGAACTTGAAAGATTGGAGAAGCATGAAATACAAGTAAAAGATTCAAAAGACGTTGCCTTAAAGACCAAAGTAAAAAATTATGATAGCAATCAAGAGGATAAATTCAATAGTGATGAAAATGATGATCTTATAAAAAAGTTTGAAAAGTTTCTAAGAAAAGAAAGGAAAAAGGAGATCACTAAAGGGGAAGCACCAACGAGAAAGATTAAATGCTTTGAATGTGGAGAAAGAGGACATGTTAAAAGTGAATGTCCTACACTTCAAAAGAAAAATAAATTCAAGAAAAAGAATCATAAAAAGGAAAGGAAAACATATGTAGACAATGAAACAAGTTCATCTTCAGATGAAGAACATGTAAATCTTGCATTGATAGCATCACACCACTCCGATGATGAAGAAGATGAGGTTAGTAATAATTCTTTTGATAGTGATGCACAAGGTGCCATAAATGAATTGTTAAATGAATGAAAATTCTGTATAAAACTATATCATCTCAAAAGAAACAAATTTCAACTTTAGAAGAAAAAAATGTTTCATTAGAAAAAGAGATCGAAAATGAGAAACAAAAGATGATTAGTGAAAAACAGAATTTGTATGTAAAAATTGTGAATCTCTCTCTTTTCAAATTGTCCAATTAAAAAGGGTACTTGAAAGGTATGAGAAAGGAAAAATTGGATTGGAAGAAGTCCTTAGTCAACAAAGATATTCAAATGATAAAAGTGGACTTGGCTATTCAAAGTTTTCTAAACCAAGTTCAAGTAAAACTATATTTGTTAAGGCTAAGGATAAAACTTCCAAAGAGAAAGTGAACAAACCCAGGAATGTGCATCCTAATCCTAAAAAGAAAATATTTCCTAAAAAGAAATCTTATGTTCCAAGATATAAGAGCAACTTTGAACCTACTTGTTTTTATTGTGGTATTGTTGGCCATACACCTAATGCTTGCTATGTAAGAGACTTTAGTGTTGCAAGTGGACATTATGTGTGGGTAAAGAAAGGTACTATCTTTGATGGACCCAAAGCACATTGGGTACCAAATCAAACTTACTTTGTTTATTAGGTTTGCTTGAGGACCACTTTAAATCTATGTTGTTTTGATAAGTGGTGGCTCTAAGCTTTTGGTGGGAGACATAAACTAACTTTCAAATCTAGTGCTTAAAGTCAAGGGTTATTTCACATTTGGGGAATACCTTAAAGGAAAAATTCTTGGCATTGGCAAAATTGGAGCACAAACTTTCACATTCATTGAAGATGTACTTTATGTTAAAGGACTAAAGGAATATCTTCTAAACAAATGTCAACTTTGTGACATAGGCTTCAAGATCATGTTCGCCAAGGATGAATGTTTTGATGAAGTCAATCATGAGGTAAATCTCATAGGTAAAAATTGTCTTTATTTTTCATAATTTCTTTATATACTTCAAGTCTTTTCCCATCCTTTTTGTTAATGACAAAGGGGGGGAAGAATTGTGTATTATTGCTTGGTTTCTCTAACAAAATGTGCAGATTTCAAAACTCTCTAAAATCATGGATAAAGGGGGAGCAATATCCAAGGGGGGGCAAGCTTTGGTTAGAGAAACAAGATTGGATCGAATTTTCAAGAATTGGGTTGTCATCATCAAAAAGGGGGAGAATGTGAAGACATAGCTTCTCAATGGTTTTGATGAAGACAACAATGTTCATTCAAGGTTTATGTACAAAAGGAAATGGATCAAAGACTTCAAAGCTAGAAAAAGTTTCATATTAATTCAAGTCTTGAAGATTTCTCAAAGAAGGAAAAAGAAGAAATGCATAAGACTTTACTACACTTGCAAGATAGGATTAATCAAACTTTTAGGTATATGAAATTCTTGACTAAAATATTTCTTAGTGCTCAAAATATTTCTTGAATTGGAAAAATTATCTTTCATTTTTGAACCATATTAAATCACTTTCAAATATAATCTATTGACTTGGAATAATCAATAGATGTTGCATAAAATTGGTTCAAATACTTAGACAAATTTTTTAATTTTTCAATTTATTTAAACATTCAGTTTTTGGTAAATTATGGCATTTTTAACCGTCGTAATAGCACTAAAAACCGCCATAATTCGCACCGTTCTGAAACGGTATTTTAAATTTTAAATTTGAAATGTTTTTGGTAAATTATGATGTTTTGAACCGACGTAACGGAATAAAAACCACCACAATTTACAGCGTACTGAAACAGTATTTTTTTTATTTAAAATTGAAAAATGTTTTGTTTGAATGCACCTTTTCATGATATCTTTTCATGGCATCTCTTACATCATTTCTCTTACTAAAATTCAGAATTTTTCTAACCATTGCCATGACTTTTGAATGGTTGCTTTCATCACTATAAATTCATTTCAAATTTTCATTTTTCAATCACCTCTTTCATAAGAAATATTAAAATCTCTCTACATTTATTTTCTACACATCTTTCATATTTAGATACTTTTTGAAATACATTTTCACATTATTTTATCATAAAAGTATCTTGAGCACTTAGAGAGAATTTGTCTTGAATCTTCATACTTGAAAGAGAAGATCAATCTTGAGATTGATAAAGTTTCAAAGTTTCATCTTGTACACTTATTCAAAAATTCATAAATATTGTTCTTGGTCACATCTTATTTTTCCAGGATTGTTGGATATAAGATTGTGAGGTGTAATCCTTGTTATCCAGATTGTGGATACAAGAGGTCCATTGTGAGAGGATTGTTCTCGGTTGGACTTTAAACTTATAAAATCCAAGAGGATTGTTCTTGGTGGTGTGTTAGGGTCTAGTATAGAAAGACTAGGTAGTGTTGTCTAAGATCTAACATTTTAGTAAAATCTCTTTAAAGTTGAAAGGGGACTGGACTACTCTCGACCTGTGAGGGGAACCAGTATACTTCTTGGTGTTCTTTACTTTCCGCATTTACCGCTTTCCTCACTTAGAAACTTTAGGAAAGTAAAACTCAAGTTCATCGAAAAATCGGAAAATATTCTATGGAACCTAATTCACCCCCCCCCCCCCCTCTTAGGTATAATCCTACTTACAATTGGTATCAGAGCAGGTTATAGGTAACTTGTTCCTACAGATCCAGTATGGCTTCCGCAAGCACAAATCTGGTATTCAAAGACGGTGGAAGTAGTAACAAGCCCCCACTTTTCTCTGGAGAGTATTTTGACTTTTGGAAAATCCGCATGAAGGCACATCTTGAAGCACAAGGAGAAGGTATATGGGAAGCCATTGGGAATGATCCGCATAATCCGGTTAATGTGGTCGATGGTGTTGGTACTCCAAAGTTAAAAAATACATATGATGAAGATGACAAGAAAAGAATCTTGAACGAAAAGAAAGCTGTCAATATTCTTCAGAGTGCATTAAGTATGGATGAGTTCTTTCGTGTTTGTCAATGTAAATCGGTTAAAGAAATATGGGATACGTTGTTAGAAACACATGAAGGTACGACTGAAGTAAAAAGATCCAGACTAAACACTTTAAGTCAAGAATATGAAATGTTCCGAATGCAGCCCAGAGAATCCATTGTTGCATTACAGAAGAGATTTGTTCATTTGACTAACCACTTAATGGCACTTGGTAAAACATTCTCAAATGATGAATTAAATCTCAAAATTCTAAGGTCATTGACTAGAGAATGTCAACCAAAAGTAACGGCAATATCGGAAAAGAAAAGCCTCTCTTCGATCACTTCCGCATCTCTATTTGGTAAACTTCAAGAGCATGAGTTAGAACTTGAAAGATTGGAGAAGCATGAAATACAAGTAAAAGATTCAAAAGACGTTGCCTTAAAGACCAAAGTAAAAAATTATGATAGCAATCAAGAGGATAAATCCAATAGTGATGAAAATGATGATCTTATAAAAAAGTTTGAAAAGTTTCTAAGAAAAGAAAGGAAAAAGGAGATCACTAAAGGGGAAGCACCAACGAGAAAGATTAAATGTTTTGAATGTGGAGAAAGAGGACATGTTAAAAGTGAATGTCCTACACTTCAAAAGAAAAATAAATTCAAGAAAAAGAATCATAAAAAGGAAAGGAAAACATATGTAGACAATGAAACAAGTTCATCTTCAGATGAAGAACATGTAAATCTTGCATTGATAGCATCACACCACTCCGATGATGAAGAAGATGTGGTTAGTAATAATTCTTTTGATAGTGATGCACAAGGTGCCATAAATGAATTGTTAAATGAATGAAAATTCTGTATAAAACTATATCATCTCAAAAGAAACAAATTTCAACTTTAGAAGAAAAAAATGTTTCATTAGAAAAAGAGATCGAAAATGAGAAACAAAAGATGATTAGTGAAAAACAGAATTTGTATGTAAAAATTGTGAATCTCTCTCTTTTCAAATTGTCCAAATAAAAAGGGTACTTGAAAGGTATGAGAAAGGAAAAATTGGATTGGAAGAAGTCCTTAGTCAACAAAGATATTCAAATGATAAAAGTGGACTTGGCTATTCAAAGTTTTCTAAACCAAGTTCAAGTAAAACTATATTTGTTAAGGCTAAGGATAAAACTTCCAAAGAGAAAGTGAACAAACCTAGGAATGTGCATCCTAATCCTAAAAAGAAAAGATTTCCTAAAAATAAATCTTAAGTTCCAAGATATAAGAGCAACTTTGAACCTACTTGTTTTTATTGTGGTATTGTTGGCCATACACCTAATGCTTGCTATGTAAGAAACTTTAGTGTTGCAAGTGGACATTATGTGTGGGTAAAGAAAGGTACTAACTTTGATGGAACCAAAGCACATTGGGTACCAAATCAAACTTAATTTGTTTTATAGGTTTGCTTGAGGACCACTTTAAATCTATGTTGTTTTGATAAGTGGTGGCTCTAAGCTTTTGGTGGGAGACATAAACTAACTTTCAAATCTAGTGCTTAAAGTCCAAGGGTTATTTCACATTTGGGGAATACCTTAAAGGAAAAATTCTTGGCATTGGCAAAATTGGAGCACAAACTTTCACATTCATTGAAGATGTACTTTATGTTAAAGGACTAAAGGAATATCTTCTAAACAAAAGTCAACTTTGTGACATAAGCTTCAAGATCATGTTCGCCAAGGATGAATGTTTTGATGAAGTCAATCATGAGGTAAATCTCATAGGTAAAAATTGTCTTTATTTTTCATAATTTCTTTATATACTTCAAGTCTTTTCCCATCCTTTTTGTTAATGACAAAGGGGGAGAAGAATTGTGTATTATTTGCTTGGTTTCTCTAACAAAATGTGCAGATTTCAAAACTCTCTAAAATCATGGATAATGGGGGAGCAATATCCAAGGGGGAGCAAGCTTTGGTTAGAGAAACAAGATTGGATCGAATTTTCAAGAATTGGGTTGTCATCATCAAAAAGGGGGAGAATGTGAAGACATAGCTTCTCATTGGTTTTGATGAAGACAACAATGTTCATTCAAGGTTTATGTACAAAAGGAAATGGATCAAAGACTTCAAAGCTAGAACAAATTTCATATTAATTCAAGTCTTGAAGATTTCTCAAAGAAGGAAAAAGAAGAAATGCATAAGACTTGACTACACTTGCAAGATAGGATTAATCAAACTTTTAGGTATATGAAATTCTTGACTAAAACATTTCTTAGTGCTCAAAATATTTCTTGAATTGGAAACATTATCTTTCATTTTTGAACCATATTAAATCACTTTCAAATATAATCTATTGACTTGGAAAAATCAATAGACCTTGCATAAAATTGGTTCAAATACTTAGACAAATTTTTTAATTTTTCAATTTATTTAAACATTCAGTTTTTGGTAAATTATGGCATTTCTAACCGTCGTAACAGCACTAAAAACTGCAATAATTCGCACCGTTTTGAAACTGTATTTTAAATTTTAAATTTGAAATGTTTTTGGTAAATTATGATGTTTTGAACCGACGTAACGGAATAAAAACCACCCCAATTTACAGCGTACTGAAACAGTATTTTTTTAATTTAAAATTGAAAAATGTTTTGTTTGAATGCACCTTTTCATGATATCTTTTCATGGCATCTCTTACATCATTTCTCTTACTAAAATTCAGAATTTTTCTAACCATTGCCATGACTTTTGAATGGTTGCTTTCATCACTATAAATTCATTTCAAAATTTCATTTTTCAATCACCTCTTTCATAAGAAATATTAAAATTTCTCTACATTTATTTTCTACACATCTTTCATATTTAGATACTTTTTGAAATACATTTTCACATTATTTTATCATAAAAGTATCTTGAGCACTTAGAGAGAATTTGTCTTGAATCTTCATACTTGAAAGAGAAGATCAATCTTGAGATTGATAAAGTTTCAAAGTTTCATCTTGTACACTTATTCAAAAATTCAGAAATATTGTTCTTGGTCACATCTTATTTTCCCAGGATTGTTGGATATAAGATTGTGAGGTGTAATCCTTGTTATCCGGATTGTGGATACAAGAGGTCCATTGTGAGAGGATTGTTCTTGGTTGGACTTTAAACTTGTAAAATCCAAGAGGATTGTTCTTGGTGGAGTGTTAGGGTCTAGTATAGAAAGACTAGGTAGTCTTGTCTAAGATCTAACATTTTAGTAAAATATCTTTCAAGTTGAAAGGGGACTGGACTACTCTCGACCTGTGAGGGGAACCAGTATACTTCTTGGTGTTCTTTACTTTTCGCATTTACCGCTTTCCTCTCTTAGAAACTTTAGGAAAGTAAAACTCAAGTTCATCGAAAAATCGGAAAATATTCTAAGGAACCTAATTCACCCCCCCCCCCCCCCCCCCCTCTTAGGTATAATCCTACATACAATTGGTATCAGAGCAGGTTATAGGTAACCTGTTCCTACAGATCCAGTATGGCTTCCACAAGCACAAATCTGGTATTCAAAGACGGTGGAAGTAGTAACAAGCCCCCACTTTTCTCTGGAGAGTATTTTGACTTTTGGAAAATCCGCATGAAGGCACATCTTGAAGCACAAGGAGAAGGTATATGGGAAGCCATTGGGGATGATCCGCATAATCCGGTTAATGTGGTCGATGGTGTTGGTACTCCAAAGTTAAAAAATACATATGATGAAGATGACAAGAAAAGAATCTTGAACGAAAAGAAAGCTGTCAATATTCTTCAGAGTGCATTAAGTATGGATGAGTTCTTTCGTGTTTGTCAATGTAAATCGGTTAAAGAAATATGGGATACGTTGTTAGAAACACATGAAGGTACGACTGAAGTAAAAAGATCTAGACTAAACACTTTAAGTCAAGAATATGAAATGTTCCGAATGCAGCCCAGAGAATCCATTGTTGCATTACAGAAGAGATTTATTCATTTGACTAACCACTTAATGGCACTTGGTAAAACATTCTCAAATGATGAATTAAATCTCAAAATTCTAAGATCATTGACTAGAGAATGTCAACCAAAAGTAACGGCAATATCGGAAAAGAAAAGCCTCTCTACGATCACTTCCGCATCTCTATTTGGTAAACTTCAAGAGCATGAGTTAGAACTTGAAAGATTGGAGAAGCATGAAATACAAGTAAAAGATTCAAAAGACGTTGCCTTAAAGACCAAAGTAAAAAATTATGATAGCAATCAAGAGGATAAATCCAATAGTGATGAAAATGATGATCTTATAAAAAAGTTTGAAAAGTTTCTAAGAAAAGAAAGGAAAAAGGAGATCACTAAAGGGGAAGCACCAACGAGAAAGATTAAATGCTTTGAATGTGGAGAAAGAGGACATGTTAAAAGTGAATGTCCTACACTTCAAAAGAAAAATAAATTCAAGAAAAAGAATCATAAAAAGGAAAGGAAAACATATGTAGACAATGAAACAAGTTCATCTTCAGATGAAGAACATGTAAATCTTGCATTGATAGCATCACACCACTCCGATGATGAAGAAGATGAGGTTAGTAATAATTCTTTTAATAGTGATGCACAAGGTGCCATAAATGAATTGTTAAATGAATGAAAATTCTGTATAAAACTATATCATCTCAAAAGAAACAAATTTCAACTTTAGAAGAAAAAAATGTTTCATTAGAAAAAGAGATCGAAAATGAGAAACAAAAGATGATTAGTGAAAAACAGAATTTGTATGTAAAAATTGTGAATCTCTCTCTTTTCAAATTGTCCAAATAAAAATGGTACTTGAAAGGTATGAGAAAGGAAAAATTGGATTGGAAGAAGTCCTTAGTCAACAAAGATATTCAAATGATAAAAGTGGACTTGGCTATTCAAAGTTTTCTAAACCAAGTTCAAGTAAAACTATATTTGTTAAGGCTAAGGATAAAACTTCCAAAGAGAAAGTGAACAAACCTAGGAATGTGCATCCTAATCCTAAAAAGAAAAGATTTCCTAAAAATAAATCTTAAGTTCCAAGATATAAGAGCAACTTTGAACCTACTTGTTTTTATTGTGGTATTGTTGGCCATACACCTAATGCTTGCTATGTAAGAAACTTTAGTGTTGCAAGTGGACAATATGTGTGGGTAAAGAAAGGTACTAACTTTGATGGACCCAAAGCACATTGGGTACCAAATCAAACTTAATTTGTTTTATAGGTTTGCTTGAGGACCACTTTAAATCTATGTTGTTTTGATAAGTGGTGGCTCTAAGCTTTTGGTGGGAGACATAAACTAACTTTCAAATCTAGTGCTTAAAGTCCAAGGGTTATTTCACATTTGGGGAATACCTTAAAGGAAAAATTCTTGGCATTGGCAAAATTGGAGCACAAACTTTCACATTCATTGAAGATGTACTTTATGTTAAAGGACTAAAGGAATATCTTCTAAACAAAAGTCAACTTTGTGACATAAGCTTCAAGATCATGTTCGCCAAGGATGAATGTTTTGATGAAGTCAATCATGAGGTAAATCTCATAGGTAAAAATTGTCTTTATTTTTCATAATTTCTTTATATACTTCAAGTCTTTTCCCATCCTTTTTGTTAATGACAAAGGGGGAGAAGAATTGTGTATTATTTGCTTGGTTTCTCTAACAAAATGTGCAGATTTCAAAACTCTCTAAAATCATGGATAAAGGGGGAGCAATATCCAAGGGGGAGCAAGCTTTGGTTAGAGAAACAAGATTGGATCGAATTTTCAAGAATTGGGTTGTCATCATCAAAAAGGGGGAGAATGTGAAGACATAGCTTCTCAATGGTTTTGATGAAGACAACAATGTTCATTCAAGGTTTTATGTACAAAAGGAAATGGATCAAAGACTTCAAAGCTAGAACAAGTTTCATATTAATTCAAGGCTTGAAGATTTCTCAAAGAAGGAAAAAGAAGAAATGCATAAGACTTGACTACACTTGCAAGATAGGATTAATCAAACTTTTAGGTATATGAAATTCTTGACTAAAACATTTCTTAGTGCTCAAAATATTTCTTGAATTGGAAACATTATCTTTCATTTTTGAACCATATTAAATCACTTTCAAATATAATCTATTGACTTGGAAAAATCAATAGATGTTGCATAAAATTGGTTCAAATACTTAGACAAATTTTTTAATTTTTCAATTTATTTAAACATTCAGTTTTTGGTAAATTATGGCATTTCTAACCGTCGTAACAGCACTAAAAACCGCCATAATTCGCACCGTTTTGAAACTGTATTTTAAATTTTAAATTTGAAATGTTTTTGGTAAATTATGATGTTTTGAACCGATGTAACGGAATAAAAACCACCCCAATTTACAGCGTACTGAAACAGTATTTTTTTAATTTAAAATTGAAAAATGTTTTGTTTGAATGCACCTTTTCATGATATCTTTTCATGGCATCTCTTACATCATTTCTCTTACTAAAATTCAGAATTTTTCTAACCATTGCCATGACTTTTGAATGGTTGCTTTCATCACTATAAATTCATTTCAAAATTTCATTTTTCAATCACCTCTTTCATAAGAAATATTAAAATTTCTCTACATTTATTTTCTACACATCTTTCATATTTAGATACTTTTTGAAATACATTTTCACATTATTTTATCATAAAAGTATCTTGAGCACTTAGAGAGAATTTGTCTTGAATCTTCATACTTGAAAGAGAAGATCAATCTTGAGATTGATAAAGTTTCAAAGTTTCATCTTGTACACTTATTCAAAAATTCAGAAATATTGTTCTTGGTCACATCTTATTTTCCCAGGATTGTTGGATATAAGATTGTGAGGTGTAATCCTTGTTATCCGGATTGTGGATACAAGAGGTCCATTGTGAGAGGATTGTTCTTGGTTGGACTTTAAACTTGTAAAATCCAAGAGGATTGTTCTTGGTGGAGTGTTAGGGTCTAGTATAGAAAGACTAGGTAGTCTTGTCTAAGATCTAACATTTTAGTAAAATATCTTTCAAGTTGAAAGGGGACTGGACTACTCTCGACCTGTGAGGGGAACCAGTATACTTCTTGGTGTTCTTTACTTTTCGCATTTACCGCTTTCCTCTCTTAGAAACTTTAGGAAAGTAAAACTCAAGTTCATCGAAAAATCGGAAAATATTCTAAGGAACCTAATTCACCCCCCCCCCCCCTCTTAGGTATAATCCTACATACAATTGGTATCAGAGCAGGTTATAGGTAACCTGTTCCTACAGATCCAGTATGGCTTCCACAAGCACAAATCTGGTATTCAAAGACGGTGGAAGTAGTAACAAGCCCCCACTTTTCTCTGGAGAGTATTTTGACTTTTGGAAAATCCGCATGAAGGCACATCTTGAAGCACAAGGAGAAGGTATATGGGAAGCCATTGGGGATGATCCGCATAATCCGGTTAATGTGGTCGATGGTGTTGGTACTCCAAAGTTAAAAAATACATATGATGAAGATGACAAGAAAAGAATCTTGAACGAAAAGAAAGCTGTCAATATTCTTCAGAGTGCATTAAGTATGGATGAGTTCTTTCGTGTTTGTCAATGTAAATCGGTTAAAGAAATATGGGATACGTTGTTAGAAACACATGAAGGTACGACTGAAGTAAAAAGATCTAGACTAAACACTTTAAGTCAAGAATATGAAATGTTCCGAATGCAGCCCAGAGAATCCATTGTTGCATTACAGAAGAGATTTATTCATTTGACTAACCACTTAATGGCACTTGGTAAAACATTCTCAAATGATGAATTAAATCTCAAAATTCTAAGATCATTGACTAGAGAATGTCAACCAAAAGTAACGGCAATATCGGAAAAGAAAAGCCTCTCTACGATCACTTCCGCATCTCTATTTGGTAAACTTCAAGAGCATGAGTTAGAACTTGAAAGATTGGAGAAGCATGAAATACAAGTAAAAGATTCAAAAGACGTTGCCTTAAAGACCAAAGTAAAAAATTATGATAGCAATCAAGAGGATAAATCCAATAGTGATGAAAATGATGATCTTATAAAAAAGTTTGAAAAGTTTCTAAGAAAAGAAAGGAAAAAGGAGATCACTAAAAGGGAAGCACCAACGAGAAAGATTAAATGCTTTGAATGTGGAGAAAGAGGACATGTTAAAAGTGAATGTCCTACACTTCAAAAGAAAAATAAATTCAAGAAAAAGAATCATAAAAAGGAAAGGAAAACATATGTAGACAATGAAACAAGTTCATCTTCAGATGAAGAATATGTGAATCTTGCATTGATAGCATCACACCACTCCGATGATGAAGAAGATGAGGTTAGTAATAATTCTTTTGATAGTGATGCACAAGGTGCCATAAATGAATTGTTAAATGAATGAAAATTCTGTATAAAACTATATCATCTAAAAAGAAACAAATTTCAACTTTAGAAGAAAAAAATGTATCATTAGATAAAGAGATCGAAAATGAGAAACAAAAGATGATTAGTGAAAAACAAAATTTTGTATGTAAAAATTATGAATCTCTCTCTTTTCAAATTGTCCAATTAAAAAGGGTACTTGAAAGGTATGAGAAAGGAAAAATTGGATTGGAAGAAGTCCTTAGTCAACAAAGATATTCAAATGATAAAAGTGGACTTGGCTATTCAAAGTTTTCTAAACCAAGTTCAAGTAAAACTATATTTGTTAAGGCTAAGGATAAAACTTCCAAAGAGAAAGTGAACAAACCTAGGAATGTGCATCCTAATCCTAAAAAGAAAAGATTTTCTAAAAAGAAATCTTATGTTCCAAGATATAAGAGCAACTTTGAACCTACTTGTTTTTATTGTGGTATTGTTGGCCATACACCTAATGCTTGCTATGTAAGAAACTTTAGTGTTGCAAGTGGGCATTATGTGTGGGTAAAGAAAGGTACTAACTTTGATGGACCCAAAGCACATTGGGTACCAAATCAAACTTAATTTGTTTTGTAGGTTTGCTTGAGGACCACTTTAAATCTATGTAGTTTTGATAAGTGGTGGCTCTAAGCTTTTGGTGGGAGACATAAACTAACTTTCAAATCTAGTGCTTAAAGTCCAAGGGTTATTTCACATTTGGGGAATACCTTAAAGGAAAAATTCTTGGCATTGGCAAAATTGGAGCACAAACTTTCACATTCATTGAAGATGTACTTTATGTTAAAGGACTAAAGGAATATCTTCTAAACAAAAGTCAACTTTGTGACATAGGCTTCAAGATCATGTTCGCCAAGGATGAATGTTTTGATGAAGTCAATCATGAGGTAAATCTCATAGGTAAAAATTGTCTTTATTTTTCATAATTTCTTTATATACTTCAAGTCTTTTCCCATCCTTTTTGTTAATGAAAAGGGGGAGAAGAATTGTGTATTATTGCTTGGTTTCTCTAACAAAATGTGCAGATTTCAAAACTCTCTAAAATCATGGATAAAGGGGGAGCAATATCCAAGGGGGAGCAAGCTTTGGTTAGAGAAACAAGATTGGATCGAATTTTCAAGAATTGGGTTGTCATCATCAAAAAGGGGGAGAATGTGAAGACATAGCTTCTCAATGGTTTTGATGAAGACAACAATGTTCATTCAAGGTTTTATGTACAAAAGGAAATGGATCAAAGATTTCAAAGCTAGAACAAGTTTCATATTAATTCAAGTCTTGAAGATTTCTCAAAGAAGGAAAAAGAAGAAATGCATAAGACTTGACTACACTTGCAAGATAGGATTAATCAAACTTTTAGGTATATGAAATTCTTGACTAAACATTTCTTAGTGCTCAAAATATTTCTTGAATTGGAAAAATTATCTTTCATTTTTGAACCATATTAAATCACTTTCAAATATAATCTATTGACTTGGAAAAATCAATAGATGTTGCATAAAATTGGTTCAAATACTTAGACAAATTTTTTAATTTTTCAATTTAATTAAACATTCAGTTTTTGGTAAATTATGGCATTTTTATCCGTCGTAACAGCACTAAAAACCACCATAATTCGCACCGTTCTGAAACTGTATTTTAAATTTTAAATTTGAAATGTTTTTGGTAAATTATGATGTTTTGAACCGACGTAACGGAATAAAAACCACCACAATTTACAGCGTACTGAAACAATATTTTTTTTATTTAAAATTGAAAAATGTTTTGTTTGAATGCACCTTTTCATGATATCTTTTCATGCCATCTCTTACATAATTTCTCTTACTAAAATTCAGATTTTTTCTAACCATTGCCATGACTTTTGATGGTTGCTTTCATCACTATAAATTCATTTCAAATTTTCATTTTTCAATCACCTCTTTCATAAGAAATATTAAAATCTCTCTACATTTATTTTCTACACATCTTTCATATTTAGATACTTTTTGAAATACATTTTCACATTATTTTATCATAAAAGTATCTTGAGCACTTAGAGAGAATTTGTCTTGAATCTTCATACTTGAAAGAGAAGATCAATCTTGAGATTGATAAAGTTTCAAAGTTTCATCTTGTACACTTATTCAAAAATTCAGAAATATTGTTCTTGGTCACATCTTATTTTTCCAGGATTGTTGGATATAAGATTGTGAGGTGTAATCCTTGTTATCCGGATTGTGGATACAAGAGGTCCATTGTGAGAGGATTGTTCTCGGTTGGACTTTAAACTTGTAAAATCCAAGAGGATTGTTCTTGGTGGTGTGTTAGGGTCTAGTATAGAAAGACTAGGTAGTCTTGTCTAAGATCTAACATTTTAGTAAAATCTCTTTCTAGTTGAAAGGGGACTGGACTACTCTCGACCTGTGAGGGGAACCAGTATACTTCTTGGTGTTCTTTACTTTCCGCATTTACCGCTTTCCTCACTTAGAAACTTTAGGAAAGTAAAACTCAAGTTCATCGAAAAACCGTAAAATATTCTAAGGAACCAAATTCACCCCCCCTCTTAGGTATAATCCTACTTACAATTGGTATCAGAGCAGGTTATAGGTAACCTGTTCCTACAGATCCAGTATGGCTTCCGCAAGCACAAATCTGGTATTCAAAGACGGTGGAAGTAGTAACAAGCCCCCACTTTTCTCTGGAGAGTATTTTGACTTTTGGAAAATCCGCATGAAGGCACATCTTGAAGCACAAGGAGAAGGTATATGGGAAGCCATTGAGAATGATCCGCATAATCCGGTTAATGTGGTCGAGGGTGTTGGTACTCCAAAGTTAAAAAATACATATGATGAAGATGACAAGAAAAGAATCTTGAACAAAAAGAAAGCTGTCAATATTCTTCAGAGTGCATTAAGTATGGATGAGTTCTTTCGTGTTTGTCAATGTAAATCGGTTAAAGAAATATGGGATACGTTGGTAGAAACACATGAAGGTACGGCTGAAGTAAAAAGATCCAGACTAAACACTTTAAGTTAAGAATATGAAATGTTCCGAATGCAGCCCAGAGAATCCATTATTGCATTACAGAAGAGATTTGTTCATTTGACTAACCACTTAATGGCAGTTGGTAAAACATTCTCAAATGATGAATTAAATCTCAAAATTCTAAGATCATTGACTAGAGAATGTCAATCAAAAGTAACAGCAATATCAGAAAAGAAAAGCCTCTCTACGATCACTTCCGCATCTCTATTTGGTAAACTTCAAGAGCATCAGTTAGAACTTGAAAGATTGGAGAAGCATGAAATACAAGTAAAAGATTCAAAAGACGTTGCCTTAAAGACCAAAGTAAAAAATTATGATAGCAATCAAGAGGATAAATCCAATAGTGATGAAAATGATGATCTTATAAAAAAGTTTGAAAAGTTTCTAAGAAAAGAAAGGAAAAAGGAGATCACTAAAGGGGAAGCACCAACGAGAAAGATTAAATGCTTTGAATGTGGAGAAAGAGGACATGTTAAAAGTGAATGTCCTACACTTCAAAAGAAAAATAAATTCAAGAAAAGGAATCATAAAAAGGAAAGGAAAACATATGTAGACAATGAAACAAGTTCATCTTCAGATGAAGAACATGTAAATCTTGCATTGATAGCATCACACCACTCCGATGATGAAGAAGATGAGGTTAGTAATAATTCTTTTGATAGTGATGCACAAGGTGCCATAAATGAATTGTTAAATGAATGAAAATTCTGTATAAAACTATATCATCTCAAAAGAAACAAATTTCAACTTTAGAAGAAAAAAATGTTTCATTAGAAAAAGAGATCGAAAATGAGAAACTAAAGATGATTAGTGAAAAACAGAATTTTGTATGTAAAAATTGTGAATCTCTCTCTTTTCAAATTGTCCAATTAAAAAGGGTACTTGAAAGGTATGAGAAAGGAAAAATTGGATTGGAAGAAGTCCTTAGTCAACAAAGATATTCAAATGATAAAAGTGGACTTGGCTATTCAAAGTTTTCTAAACCAAGTTCAAGTAAAACTATATTTGTTAAGGCTAAGGATAAAACTTCCAAAGAGAAAGTGAACAAACCTAGGAATGTGCATCCTAATCCTAAAAAGAAAAGATTTTCTAAAAAGAAATCTTATGTTCCAAGATATAAGAGCAACTTTGAACCTACTTGTTTTTATTGTGGTATTGTTGGCCATACACCTAATGCTTGCTATGTAAGAAACTTTAGTGTTGCAAGTGGGCATTATGTGTGGGTAAAGAAAGGTACTAACTTTGATGGACCCAAAGCACATTGGGTACCAAATCAAACTTAATTTGTTTTGTAGGTTTGCTTGAGGACCACTTTAAATCTATGTAGTTTTGATAAGTGGTGGCTCTAAGCTTTTGGTGGGAGACATAAACTAACTTTCAAATCTAGTGCTTAAAGTCCAAGGGTTATTTCACATTTGGGGAATACCTTAAAGGAAAAATTCTTGGCATTGGCAAAATTGGAGCACAAACTTTCACATTCATTGAAGATGTACTTTATGTTAAAGGACTAAAGGAATATCTTCTAAACAAAAGTCAACTTTGTGACATAGGCTTCAAGATCATGTTCGCCAAGGATGAATGTTTTGATGAAGTCAATCATGAGGTAAATCTCATAGGTAAAAATTGTCTTTATTTTTCATAATTTCTTTATATACTTCAAGTCTTTTCCCATCCTTTTTGTTAATGAAAAGGGGGAGAAGAATTGTGTATTATTGCTTGGTTTCTCTAACAAAATGTGCAGATTTCAAAACTCTCTAAAATCATGGATAAAGGGGGAGCAATATCCAAGGGGGAGCAAGCTTTGGTTAGAGAAACAAGATTGGATCGAATTTTCAAGAATTGGGTTGTCATCATCAAAAAGGGGGAGAATGTGAAGACATAGCTTCTCAATGGTTTTGATGAAGACAACAATGTTCATTCAAGGTTTTATGTACAAAAGGAAATGGATCAAAGACTTCAAAGCTAGAAAAAGTTTCATATTAATTCAAGTCTTGAAGATTTCTCAAAGAAGGAAAAAGAAGAAATGCATAAGACTTGACTACACTTGCAAGATAGGATTAATCAAACTTTTAGGTATATGAAATTCTTGACTAAAACATTTCTTAGTGCTCAAAATATTTCTTGAATTGGAAAAATTATCTTTCATTTTTGAACCATATTAAATCACTTTCAAATATAATCTATTGACTTGGAAAAATCAATAGATGTTGCATAAAATTGGTTCAAATACTTAGACAAATTTTTTAATTTTTCAATTTATTTAAACATTCAGTTTTTAGTAAATTATGGCATTTTTAACCGTCGTAACAGCACCAAAAACCGCCATAATTTGCACCGTTCTGAAACTGTATTTTTTTTATTTAAAATTGAAAAATGTTTTGTTTGAATGCACCTTTTCATGATATCTTTTCATGCCATCTCTTACATAATTTCTCTTACTAAAATTCAGAATTTTTCTAACCATTGCCATGACTTTTGAATGGTTGCTTTCATCACTATAAATTCATTTCAAATTTTCATTTTTCAATCACCTCTTTCATAAGAAATATTAAAATCTCTCTACATTTATTTTCTACACATCTTTCATATTTAGATACTTTTTGAAATACATTTTCACATTATTTTATCATAAAAGTATCTTGAGCACTTAGAGAGAATTTGTCTTGAATCTTCATACTTGAAAGAGAAGATCAATCTTGAGATTGATAAAGTTTCAAAGTTTCATCTTGTACACTTATTCAAAAATTCAGAAATATTGTTCTTGGTCACATCTTATTTTTCCAGGATTGTTGGATATAAGATTGTGAGGTGTAATCCTTGTTATCCGGATTGTGGATACAAGAGGTCCATTGTGAGAGGATTATTCTCGGTTGGACTTTAAACTTGTAAAATCCAAGAGGATTGTTCTTGGTGGTGTGTTAGGGTCTAGTATAGAAAGACTAGGTAGTCTTGTCTAAGATCTAACATTTTAGTAAAATCTCTTTCAAGTTGAAAGGGGACTGGACTACTCTCGACCTGTGAGGGGAACCAGTATACTTCTTGGTGTTCTTTACTTTCCGCATTTACCGTATTATATCACTTAGAAACTTTAGGAAAGTAAAACTCAAGTTCATCGAAAAACCGGAAAATATTCTAAGGAACCTAATTCACCCCCCCCCCCCTCTTAGGTATAATCCTACTTACAGGGTTAGCGGGTTATTACTGCAAATTTATTGAAGGCTTTTCTAAGTTGGCATTACCTTTGACTCAGTTGACTCGAAAGGGTCAAGCTTTTGTGTGGGACGTAGCTTGTGAAGAGAGTTTTGTGGAGTTAAAGAAGAAGTTGACGACTGCTCAAGTGTTGATTTTGCCCAATTCGAGCGAATCTTTTATTGTGTATTGTGATGCGTCGAAGATGGGTCTTGGTGGAGTGTTGATGCAGAATGGACAAGTTGTTGCCTATGCTTCGAGACAATTGCGAGTTCATGAGAGGAATTATCCTACACATGACTTGGAGTTGGCCGCGGTGGTGTTTGTGTTGAAAATTTGGAGACATTATCTGTTTGGCTCTAAATTTGAAGTGTTTAGTGATCACAAGAGTCTGTAGTACTTGTTCGATCAGAAGGAATTGAATATGAGGCAAAGAAGGTGGTTAGAGTTGTTGAAGGATTTCGATTTTGATTTGAGTTATCATCCGGGCAAAGCAAATGTAGTGGCTGATGCATTGAGCAGAAAGTCATTGCATATATCGATGCTTATGGTGAAAGAATTGGAATTAATTGAGCAATTCCGAGATTTGAGTTTGGTATGTGAAGCAACTCTTGACAGTGTGAAGTTGGGAATGTTGAAGTTGACTAGTGGTATTCTGGAAGAAATCAGAGTGGGACAACAATCCGATTTAAGGTTGGTTGACCAATGGACTTTGATTAACCAAGGTAATGGAGGTGACTTCCGGATTGACGAGAATGGCGTACTGATGTTCAGAGACAGAGTGTGTGTCCCAGATGTACCAGATATTAAGAAGAGCATTCTTGAAGAAGGACATCGAAGTAGGTTGAGCATTCATCCCGGTGCTACGAAGATGTACCAGGATCTGAAGAAGTTGTTTTGGTGGCCAAGTATGAAGAAGGATGTTGCGGAGTTTGTTTACGCGTGTTTGACTTGTCAGAAGTCGAAAGTTGAGCATCAGAAGCCTTTAGGTATGATGCAGCCGTTGAGGATTCCAGAATGGAAATGGGATAGTATTTCCATGGATTTTGTGGTGGGATTGCCGAAGACTGCCAAGGGAAATGATTCAATTTGGGTGATCGTGGATAGATTAACTAAGTCGGCTCATTTCTTGCCGATGAGGATTAATCATTCCATGCAGAAGCTAGCCGAGATGTATATTGATGAAATTGTGAAGTTACATGGGATACCTTCGAGTATTGTGTCGGATAGAGATCCGAGGTTTACATCGAGGTTTTGGAAGAGTTTGCAAGATGCCTTGGGTACTAAGTTGAGGATGAGTTCTGCCTATCATCCGCAGACGGACGGTCAGACAGAAAGGACTATCCAATCTTTAGAGGATTTGATGAGGGCTTGTGTGTTGGATCATGGAGGATCGTAGAATAGGCATTTGCCGTTGATTGAATTCACGTACAATAATAGTTTTCATGCTAGCATTGGAATGACGCCTTATGATGCTTTGTATGGGAGGAGGTGTAGGACTCCGTTGTGTTGGTATGAGTTGGGCGAGAGTGCTGTACTCGGACCTGAGATTGTGCAAGAGACGACTGAGAAGATTAAGAAGATCCAAGAGAGGATGAAAGCTTCGCAGAGTCGTCAGAAGGGCTACCATGATAAGAGGAGGAAAGCACTTGAATTCCAAGAAGGATATCACATGTTTTTGAGAGTGACGCCAGTGACTGGTGTGGGTCAAGCTTTGAAGTCTAGAAAGCTCACTCCACATTTTGTTGGTCCTTATCAGATATCGCAAAGGATAGGAGAGGTAGCCTATCGAATTGCTTTACCGCCGTCACTTGCGAATTTGCATGACGTGTTACATGTGTCTCAATTGAGGAAGTACATTCCGGATCCGTCGCATGTGATTCAGATGGATGATGTACAAGTGAGGGATAATCTGACTGTGGAAGAATTACCTGTGCGAGTTGATGGTCGAGAGATGAAGCAATTGCGGGGTAAAGACATAGCTTTGGTGAAGGTGTTGTAGGGTGGACCAGCTAGCGAGAGTTGGACTTGGGAGCGTGAAGATCAGATGAGGGAGCCGTATCCGACTCTATTCCCTTGAGGTAATTTTCGAGGGCGAAAATTCTTGAAGTGGGGGAGAGTTGTAACACCCCGATTTCGTAAGAATATTTATTTAATTTATTTAAATATTATATTCATGAATTTCTGTGAATCTTGGTGTTTCGTGTCGATGTCAGTATTTTTGTGAAGTTTTGGTTATTTAATTAAATAATAGTATATAATATGAATATATTTGTATTATTATTTATTTTAAATAATATTAGAGGAATTAAGGGTAAAGTGGGCGTTTGAGGAGAATTAGTGAGGGTGAAAGGGGAAGGGCACATTTAGGGGTATTTTAAGGGAGAATAGTGAAAGGAACTCATTATTCGTATTATTTTGGAGAAAAGGCAAAGGTGCTCTGAAGAACAAGTGAGAAGGAGGCTAGGGCATAGAAGAATTCCGTCGAATTTTCAAGAGAAATTGAAAGAATCAAACTCTAAGGTATGGGGAGTATCACCTTGCAATATTTTGATATAACGATTAGGTGTTAGTGGGCAATTGGGGTTTTGAGGGAAAACCTAGGAATTATAGGTTAGGGATGATGGATTTTGATGATTCGATATGTGATGATTGTTGTTGTTGTTGTATATGTGGTAGATATATGTTATAAGGTCATAATCTGTGGTAAATTGATGTTAAAAACCAGTTTAAGGGTAGGAAATCGCATAGGGATTAGTGCTGTTATCGCAGGGTTTTTCTGCAGAAATCGCAGAGCCCGCTTAGCGCGGTCTGGGAAAATTTTGCCTCTTCGAGGCAGTGAGCAGCGCGCTTAGCGTGAGTGGGGAGCGCTTAGCGCGACCTGGAGCTGAAAAATATGATTTTTATTGACTTAAAATTCAGGGAAAATATTTGTTTTATATTACATTGATGCTGAAATGTTGCTGTAAACTGCTGCTATGTGTTGAAGTGTAATATGATGATTATTTAGGGATAGAAATGATGTTATTGATGATTATTAGATGTTATGTGTGATATGGATGATAAAATGACGAGGTGAAGTACCATGAGTATATTGATGATTTTATATGACTATCTTGATGTGCGTATTGATGAATTGACGATGATGTTTGGATGATTATTTGATGAGTATGTGATGATATGGCGTATATGAGGATTGATGAACGATGATGCACATTATGATGTTTAATTGATGATGATTAGTGATGTTGTGTATCATTCATTCATATGCATACTTTGTGACGACGCTTCATTCCCATTGCGCGGATATGAAGTAATTATGACGTGCTCCGGTTCCAATTTCGGAATCGATCCTATTGACGGGGATCTTTGGAGGGTTGATGGCCTAGTGTCCATTATTATGACGATTTTGTACCACATGCAAATTTATGAGGTTGCATTTTATTCTTGGTGGCATGGCATGATTGCATATGAGTGATATTGGTGATGTGGTGTTTTGTGTGATGTTTTGGGTGAGTCGGTGTAGTGTTTGAGAAAAACAACTGTTGCCTTGTTAATGTCTTTTCTTTATATGATTATATTGAATTGTGATTACTCACCCTGCCTGTTTGAATGTTGCCTCCACGTGGGTAACGTGCAGGTGATCAGGTTTAGCTTTGGACGCTTTCGAGGACTTGAAGTTTATTTGCTTTTGGTCGATTTAGAGGGTCTTGCTCTGATAGTGTAACATCGGGTTGGGGTCCGTTGAGTCGAACTATGTTGTTTTCCTTATTTTGTTGCTATTCGATGATGTGGTTTTTATTTTGATTATTATGATGTTTTGATGAAAACCTTTTTAATTAGAAGTTTTGAGTTTCGCTGCCATGTGAAGGTTTTTGATTTAATTACTGAGGAAGACCCTTTGTTTATAGAGCAATTGTGTTATTTTGAATTAAATGAGAAATGTGCACCCTTCGAGGGAATTTTTATGCTTTACTCTGATATTTGAGTTGTTTCTGTTGCAACATTATTTGGGGGTAGAAAAGGGTGTTACAGGATGTAATTAATAATTCCTTTTGAAGAAAAGGAAATTCAAATGATCTTTCAACGACATTAACCATATCAAGATACATCTCAACGTCTCTGAATCAAAGTTTCTCAAAGACTCTCTTGTACAAACTCTCCAACGACTATTTTTCTTATCTATATAAAAAGCTGAAGACTTGAAGAACAACAACGTACCATTGACACTCAAAAAGCTGTTACTCTGTCAAAACATTGGCACAAGTTAAACTTATGATTTCTTATCTTTGTATATCTTATAAATCCCTAAGTCTTGAGAGTCTTCTTGTATCGTATTTTGTCTACACCTTTAATCTAATATCAAGTGTATTACCTCAGACAATCTTTTATCTGTTAGGTAGATTTTAAGTCTCTGACTTAGTGGTTGAGGATTAGAAGTCTCTTGCTTGTGTGCTTGAGTATCTGAAGTTTTTGGCTTGTGTGCTTGAGCATCTGAAGTCGCTTGCTTGTGTGCTTGAGCATTAGAAGTCTTCTACTTTATGTTTGAGCATTGGAAGTCTTTTGCTTGTGTGCTTGAGGAAATTGTAATCTTGTGTGATTATAGTGATATCCTTTTGAAGTACAAGGGGACTGGACCACTCTCGGTTTGAGAGAGGAACCAGGATAACTTTGTGTGTCTCATTCTTTCTTTCATTCATTATCCGTTGCTTATCACTCACCTCAGATTCAGACTATAGACTTTGTATTTAGAATTTGACTAAGAGTTTTTTAGAAAGAAAGAAAAAGTCTAACACAATTCACCCCCTTCTTGTGTTTTTCTCACCTTCAGTTTTGGTTCATGCTCTTCTCTAGATTTCCTGGATTCTTTGCCCGTTACTAGCTCGGATCTTGAAATACTCAGCCCTCGACTCCCTCCATCAACTAATAGTTTTTCCTTGTACTTCACATAGGGTTGAGCGCTACTTAGCAAATTGTTTAGGCTATGGGCTTCTTTACGACTAGACTTCTCTCAGAATATGCTATCAGGTTAGAGTTCTCTTCCAAACATCCATCACTTGAGACTTTCATCAGTTCCCCCCTTTACTACTGTTACTTTGGTAAATCAATCGATGTATGCACCAGAGTTTCCTTCTTGCCTTGCGTTAGTTCATTGAGGGCAGTCATACTTACTGATAGCCTTTTTTTGGCAGTGAAGTGGACTGTAATGGTCTCGTTGAACTCCAGGCATGAATCTATGCTCCTATTGAGGAGGCATGTGTATCTGTCTCTGGGATATTCCTTCAAATTAAGCGCGAACAATTTACATTTGATATCTCCATCTGTGTGGTAGTGGTCCAAGCGACCATCCACATGTTCAACATGTTCTTTGGGATTTCTTTCCCCTTTATAATATGGTAGTTTAGGAGGTTTTCCAAGGATCTTGGAATTCTACCGTCCAATATACGAGCGATTAGAGTATTTTTCTTCTTAGATGGAGCCGAATTGACTTCTTCATTTCCTTCTCTTCATGTTGACCTACGAGCTTCCGGAGGAGTGTGGCTACCATTACTACCCTCGGGATCAGGCGAAGGCGTGCACCACTTACGTTTCTGACATCATGGAGATTTATGGAGTTATTCTCATTCCTTTCTAGTTCCATGACATTCTGCGAGGCTGCTTCTTAGACGCTGCAGTCTTTTGATACAATGTTATGTATGCTTTCCTCTATTCGAGTGAATCTGTCAGCGATGACTTAAGAATTTTGATGTTGGATCATTCTGAATATGTCGTATAGCAGTTTGTGAGCAGCTTCTAGTCTTAAATTAGCTTCCAAAAGTCGAAAACCATAAAGTTCTTCCCGTCCTGTGGCCACAAGAGGTGTATCTGGTCGGATGGATGGTCCCCTACATGGAATTATTGAGTATTGACTACAAATTGAAGGCGATGATGGGTTCCTTGGATTGTCTCTGGTTGTACATGATTCAACTATGGAGGGAGAAGAGTAGGCGGATGACGATTTTCTGCATAGTCGGTTTCTTTCACGGCCAAACGTTGAACGGTGGAGTGAGTAATGTTTTTGTGGTGCCATTGCTTGACAGTTCCTGTGAAGTTGAATTTAGTCGTAACTTCAGTAGTATTTATCGGGAATGTAGTCTTACGTTCTGATTGAGATGGATATAGATATGCGATCAATAAATCATAGTGATCATAAGATTCTGACGTTGGTTCCTATTGACAACACTAATGTTTTGTACGAGAATAAGATGATGATTAGAAAGAATGATGCGAATATCCAGTAGTGTCAAACCTTCAGTTTCAATGCGGTGGATGAAGTTAACCTGCAAAGTTAACACATCAATGCTCAAATTAGCGTATGAATGAACATACAAATTTCAAATCGGGAGTGGAGTTACCTCTAAATGGCGCATTTTGCTTCCTTTTATAGATGATTTTGTTTGTAAATGAAATGTAGAGGATTTTGAAAAACGCAGATGGTTGTAGGATGCACCTGATAGTCTTGATCCCTTCGTCCCTTCCTATGGGCTGTGAATAGTCATTCGGTCCATATTGATAAATTTAATAAAATTGGAAATTTAATAAAATTGGATAGATACAAATCATAGCATATTATTATTATTATTATAATGTTATATAGTAATTAAGAATAATTAGAACGGTGTACCTTATATGATTATGGACGATTGAAGGGATTGTCGTCGGAGAGATTGAATATGAAAGAATTACTACCCTCATTTCCGTGTAGGAATTTCACAGTATGTTAATTGTCTAATGGGGAGACACTTAAATAGCTAAATGGTTGAGGGCAGGGACCTCTAATTGGACTTAACTGAATGGTCCAACCCATCACGGTCCATTCATGCACAAAACCCAATCAAACAATTCATCTATTTAGTGTTTAATAACAATAGACCATAATATAATTAATTAATAATTAATTATGTCAATCCATATTTGATTAATTAAATAATTAATCTAACAATCTCCCACTTGAATGAAAATAATTAATTATTAAAAATATTAATTTTAATATTATAATATCAATAATGGTCAAAACACTAATCAATAAAAAAGAAGTAAATTTCAACGCTGCAGAAATTATATCCAATAGGGAAGAGAAATCATACATGTTAAAACTCACAACTTCATATTATTAGAGTTTGGCCTAACACAACCTTACAAAACCGGTTGGTAAGGTGAGAGGTGTCACTCTATATAAACTATTTTATTGCTCTATCTCCAACCAATGTGGGACTTCTAGGATCTTCCTAATACACCCCCTCACGCCCAGCACTCTTTTTGGGCTTAGTGCGTGGATTTAAACGGTGGGTTGTCCAAGGTCCGATCGATAGGCTCTGATACCATATTAGAGTTTGGCCTAACACAACCTTACAAAACCGGTTGGTAAGGTGAGAGGTGTCACTCTATATAAACTATTTTATTGCTCTATCTCCAACCAATGTGGGACTTCTAGGATCTTCCTAATACATATGAATAATGATGAATTTATAGTAACATATTTAAGTTAAGAGTAATATGTTATAAAGAATGGCCCAAGCATATGTAAATGCTATTGATAAACTCCCACTAACCAAAAAAATCATAAGACTTACTCATGTGTATAAGTCTATGGTTAGTGAATTTACTAATGAGTTTTAAATTATAGATCATAAAATATCCACATAGGTCTAAGAATAGTAATTACATATAGGCATGCTCTATTACGGGAGTAATTACATTTAACCATAAGTACCTTCTTAACACAATATCATACTCAATAGGAGTATTGATATTTACTTGTACTTTCATATTATGACCTAACAAATATGGACTATTGAAGATAGAATAACACAATATTATTGCATACTAAAGAATTATTGTGTCTTTTCAATATTGACCTAAACATAAAGTTATGCTATTTTTTGAGATTAAAAGAATAATATATATCTCAGTATAATAGAATAAGACTTCTTAGAATTATTTTATATTTTGAAGTCCTTTTAGAATATGTCATATTTATAGTGTGACAAGAATATATGACATTATGAGAATAATAATCCAAATTTTTTTAGATTATATAATTGTGTACACATGCACTCCCACTAATCCAATAGGATAAGAATTTATCAGAGCCTACTAATATTAAATACTCTGATTGAACAATGAGATACTAATTTTATTTTTAGTGCAAAACTCTACCAAAAAGTGATTCTATAATATATCATTGGAGTCTTACAAACTCAACCACATATTTTGCACGTAAATAAAATATGTCATTATTTAAATGATTTCACATGAAAGAATAGGATGGTCATACCAAAAGATTTACCATTAATTGAGTGAGATCAAACCCATATAGTTTTAAATATAATATATGATTATATACAACATCTTAATAACTCACTCAAAACGCAAAGACTACAAATATAACTACACACATTTGAGAAACATATTATGTTATACGCAGCGGAAAAATATGAGACTTTAAATTTAACTATTATTAAGGATATAATACAAATAGTTGTAAACTTTATTACTAACATAAGAATATAATATTCTCGACATAAGTCTCTATAAAGTAATAAATAAATAATATTTGTTTCTCAATTTTATACAATTGACATGTTAAATTCTCCCACTTGATAGAGAATAATAGTTGAACTAAGATTAAGAGTTTTGAAAAAAAAATTTAAACAAATATTCAACTATTTTCTCTATCACACAATAATTATGTCAAGTAACGTCACACCGATAGGTTATGTCCATCACTTACATAATATAAAGAGAATTGAAATCCACTTTAAAAAAAATTGAATAAAAATTATTGGATTTAATAAAGTATTACATGTCTTTAAAATAATTTCTTATTTCTCAAATAAAATTTTCAACAATTTTAAATAAGAAATAAAACCATGTACGAATATTAGGTTACAGAAAATTTTGATACCAATAAGGTACTCGAATAATGATTTATATAATCATAAATCATAAGTACATTGAACAAAATAAATTATACTAATAATAACATACCGATAGGGTATAATTATTATCAATATAATATTTATTATAATTAAAATAAATTTAATTATTTTATTAAACAAAATTCATATAATTGTATCCACGATAGGTGAGTTACAGTCACACAAATTAAAAAATGCTTATATTTTATTTAAAATAGAAAATTTTATATAATTGTATCCACAATAGGTGGAATTACAATTATATAAATTTATAATAAATATTAATTTTCCAGAATAAAACTCTTAAAATAATAAGATTTCAAATATACTCATAAGATTAGATTTTATTTGTTTATTTCAGTATATAACAAGAAATCAATTTATAAAAATAAATATAAACTTTTAATTCTGTAATACTCTGAAAAATACAAAATTTATTTCATATATAACTGCATAATTTTATTATTAAAACGTAGATGACAATAGTGTAAACAGATTTATCCAAATTTATCCATATATGCAATTATATAATAAGTGGTAGGAGTTTAAAAAAAATGATAACAAAATTACTACTAACCTTTTGAGTTTGACTTTTATCTTTTTGTAGAGTCATTGAGTCTTTGATCATTTATAGAGTATTGCAATATCATTTCAATGGTTCATAAATCAAGAGCAAATCGTTATACTCAAATAAAATTAAGAGATATTGCTCAAAAAAATCTTAAAAATTTATTATGATTGTGTAAAGCCTTTATGATTAGTATTCCAGCACTTCGATAGTGCACCATTGACTTCCATGATCATTTTTACTATTTTAGCATTTTTTTTTAGAGGATTTCTTAATACACCATTCATGTTTTTTAGACATTACGTAAAATTTCATTTTTATCTCCAATTTTTGGATGTACAAATTCGGACGCACCGTTTTTTTAAAAATTTTCAGTTTTTTCAGGATGTGCACATCCGAAAAAAATTGAAAAATTTAAAAAAAATCGGTGTGTCCGAATTTATACATCTGAAACGCAGAGATATTTTCGTCAGCGCACATAATGCCTAAGAAGATTGGACGGTAGGATAAAAAATTGCCTTTTTTTATTGACCAACCAATTTAACACTGTACCCAATAAATAATAAATAGTCATCATTTATCATGAATGAATTTCCTTACTTATACATTTAAAAGCAGAAGATTTTATTTTATTTTAAAAAACAAATTTATTAAACGAAGGGAAATGCTAACGAGTGCCCCTGGGGCATTGGTTAAGAGATTTAAAAGGTAAGTTGAACATCTTTTAATAAACTATAAATACATGTTTTTTCTAAAAATATATATATTCAATACATTAAAAACATAAATAATTAACTTTTTGGCTAAAATACAGTTTTGGTCCCCCTGTTTTTTTTTTCAACAGTTTTGGTCCCCCACCCCTCACTATTCATGTACGGACGTGTACTGTTCATGTACGGACGCGTACTGTTCATGTACGGACATGTACGGACAAGTTAATGTTCATCACTTTTTTTGGGCCAAAATTGAGGTGGGGGACCAAAACTGTTGAAAAAAAAAACAGGGGGACCAAAATTGTGAATTTTGAAAAACAGGGGGACTAAAACTGTATTTTAGCCTAACTTTTTTTAATAATCTTAACTGTATTAAATAAACTAAACATCTAATATTTTTCTTACTTAAAATTCTTAACCAGTGCCCCCGGGCACTGGTTAGCATGACCCTTAAAAGAAATAGAGTTTTAAAGATAGAATCATCATGGTAGATACATAATTCATGGTAGTTGGAGAAAACCTCGGTAACACTTTTAACAATTTTATAATGAATTAGGTTTTCAATTCCATTTTAATAATCCTAATAAACAACCTAAAGGTTTGATTCGTTCAACCTTTTAAATAATTAATCTAACACATATTCCAATACAAGAGAAGTTACATAGAAGAAGAACTTTGCTAAATACGGAGAAGAAAAGGCATTGCCGGACTTGTTACTAGAAAACGTGTGACTCAGCTTAAAACCAATAGAATCACAACCTTAATATGCGTCTTGACTTGAGACACATAACTCATTTTGAGAAATACAATGTTTTCAAAACATTTTGCTTTCTTCCTTGTCCTTGTCTTCTTCCCTCTCACATCTCACTTATTTGTAGATTCAACTTCCTGGGTAAAAGCAGGTTATTACTATTCCGGCAATGAAATTGCAGCTTCAGAAATTAAGTCAACACTTTTCACACACCTCTTATGTGCTTTTACTTTTATCAACTCCACAAACTATAACATATTTATAAACTCTTCTGAAGAACACAAATTCGCCACCTTCACCAACACAGTAAAGCTTCAAAATCCATCTGTTATAACTCTTCTATCAATCTACACTGGAAGAGAAAACTCTTCAGTTTTCAACTCAATGATAAACCAATCTTCTTACAGAAAATCATTCATTGATTCTTCCATCAAAACAGCAAGAAAATATGGGTTTCAAGGCATAGACCTATATGGAGTCTCACCAAAGCAAGGTAAAGAGCTTGCAAATCTCGTAACCCTTTTGAAAGAGTGGCGAATCGCGATAACTTCTGAGGCAAGAAACACCAAAAAGATAGAGTTAGTTTTGGTGATGGCTGGTTATTATCTCAAAGCTTCAGATTCATTTAGTTACCCTTTTGAATCAATGCAGAAGAATTTGGATTGGGTTCATTTTGTTGCATATGATTACCATCTTCCTGAAAAGGACAGTGTCACAGGTTTTCATGCAGCTTTATATGGTTCATCTGGTTGGGAAAATACTGATTCTGGTATCAAAGAGTGGAGAAAGAGAGGATTTTCATCTAATAAACTTGTAATAGGTTTACCTTATCATGGATATGCTTGGAAACTTGTGGAACAAGGTGAAGGTGGTGTTGGACAACCAGCTTCTGGTCCAGCTATTACTAAGGATGGTTCTATGGCTTATAAGTGGATAAAAAGTTACATTAAAAGCTTTGGAGATGGGGTAGTTTCAAGCTATAATGATACTTTTGTGGTGAATTATTTCACTGTTGCTTCCACTAGTTGGGTTAATTTTGATGATGTGGAGGTTATTAAAGAAAAAGTTTCTTATGCAAAGAAAAATGGATTACTTGGTTACAATGTGTTTCAAGTTGGGAATGATGACAATTGGATCCTTTCAATGGCAGCAGGTAAGAATTTTCTACCCTCTTTTGAACTCTTTACTTGTTTTTCAATTTAGAATTTTTACTTAGAAATTTTGAGATCAAGATGATAGGTTTAGATTTACTTATTTAAACTTATTTTATAAAATAAATATTTTTGAGATTATTTGACAGAATTTATTATTAGTTAATAATATTGATTTAGTCAAAGGTCATTCACTTGTTCAATGTTTGATTTATAAATATTATGAAGATGTTTATATTAATATAAATAAATAGTGTGTCATGAATTAAATTACAAATTAGTCATCATTTACACTCATTTACTTAATTAATACATATCAATTTATTTAAAAAATATTATTATTATTATTATTATTAGATAGTTTGTTAGTTAAGAGATTTTATAAGGAGAAGGTTGTCGTTATTTATCAACATATTTTTAAGACATATTTCTTATGATGTGAGACTATTTCATGTAGCCCCTCACACTTGATACAATTAGTTTGACACGCAAATATGAATAATCAATTGCCAAAAAAAACTTTAATTTTAGATGGTTCAATAGATCATGAATAAACTCTGATACTATATTATTTGTATTGAAAAGAAATTTATTGAATACCATCATTCTTTTTAATGAAGAATTAAACTATAATACAAAAAGTATGAGATTAATTATAAATAATTCCATAACTAAGAGAGAGAAAATCTAACTATCTCTCACTTAACAAATAATCATCTAAATAAATTTTGACTAAGTCAATAATATTGACTAATACTTATGACATGCCTATAAATTGTTTCAACTTATTCGGATAAACTCGCTCGTTACCATAACTTATGAAAATAAACAGGTAATAGATTTATTTTATTTTCTCTTTAGAGGGAATATATAATATTTTCAAAAAAAATAAAAAATAAAACATGACGCGTCTTAGAATTATTTCTCGTTTTTTTTTTCGATAAAATAAAAATTTTGTTATGAAATGCATTATTTCTAGTAGTGTATATCGGTCACATCAAAAAATTTGGTGTGTGGGACAAAAATCAATAATAACTAAAATAAATGGTCTCAAATAAAATTAATGTACATACAAGATAATGCTAGTAAATCCATACGAGTAAGGAAAAAAATAGTACACATAGAATTTGTTTATCTAGTTTGATCAGATCGTTTTACTTTGGGAAGAGATCAACTGTCTAATTCTATATACTTCAAAAATTTCCAAGAAAATAACCTTCCTAATTTCCAAGAGCACGTCCTATTTTCTACTCAAGTATTTCGTAATCTCTCTAATTCTTAATACATAAATCACACAACCTAAGTTGTTTGTAAATATTTTCAAATTCTCTTAGATATCACCAAAAGTTTTCCAAGTTCTAACAATACAATCCTAGAAATTTGTACTCTTGTCTATTTAAGTTTCTCTCAATAGGAACACTAGTTCTTTCACCTTTTTTTGATATAAAACAAAAGTGAATATAACCATATGTATAACTAGTGAAATTCTAATGAGCCAAATTATGAAGCTTGATCCACAAACCCACTTGAATCTCTTAAGTTGCTAGATCAGTCAAACCAGTAAACCGAGCCGGAATGTTCTCCTCCTTGATCATTTGATTTTTTTAGGCATATTTCCACAAATCGCCACCTTAACTTAGAAACAATGACGGTGTTATTTTATCCATTAACCACCCTATCGCTCTTCCAAAGCTTGAATCAATGATTAAAATTGTTGTTTCAGACACAATCTATGAGTATGTGTGCATGCATCAATGCATCACTCTTCACTGTTTCTACAACATTGTGTTGAGTTAAGATTGCTTGCATCTTCATCTTTCATAACCCTAAATTATATTCTCCGAAAAACTTTTCAATGTTCTATTTAGAACTCATGATGCTCACTTGTAAACTTAACCACTTTTCTCCACAATTAGCGCCAATTTTTGTAAAATATAATAATATATCAGCCATACCAAAAACTTTGATGAATTTGTCAAAGAACAATGACAATAAAAACAAACGACTTCAAGCAAAATTAATGTACACATATGAGAATGTTAGATAATTCACACGGAAAAGAAAAAGATACAAGATTAGTACATAACCCAGTTCGATAAAACCGATCCACATGAGCTCGAGTTGCTGTCGATTGTTGATCAAAATGGTCAACCCTTGATCAAGTCAACCAAGTCAAAATATTTTCCTCTTGATTATTTGAATTTTTTAGATATACTTCACACTTTTAAGCAAATTAGACTATCTTATGATATAAACAATTGATTAAGTTGTTTATCTATTAAAAAAACTATGACTGATTCAAAAATGCTAGTCAAATTTTAGATGTTAATTTGAGTATTGTAAATTAAATCAGATACTCTTGTAACAAAACTTAAACTAAATAATAATTGATTAGAGTGGACACATCTTTTTATCAATATGCTGGTGTTTTAATTATGGATTAACAATTGTATCAATTTTTTCAGCTCAAGAAGTAGATGAAGATCATTATAACAAAAGATCACTGATGATTGTTATGCTTACAATTATGACAGCTGCTTTTCTCATGGGAACATTATTTTTTTACTACTACTATCAAAGTAAGGATAGAATTAACTTTCACCGTAAAGTAATAAAATGGAATAATTAATAAGTTCCCTTTTAATTTATCTCATATATTTCGGCAGGAATCGTGACCATACTTACAAGAATGATATACAAACTGAGGATACATTTTTCAGCAGCTGAAGAAGATCTCAATGGAAATGCTTCTGATTTGATAGTATTTGGTTATCTCACAATTAAAGTAGCAACAAATAACTTCTCAATAGAAAATAAGCTCGGAGAAGGTGGATTCGGTGCAGTGTATAAGGTAATACTTGAAAATACATCTGTTTATGAAATGTTTGATGCAAAATAGAAACTGTGAAATGATGTAACTTGAAGATTAGAAAAGTTTGCAATTACTTTATATGATATGTTTTGTCAGGGAAAATTACAAAAGGGGAAGGAAATAGCTGTCAAAAGACTCTCAAAAACCTCGAATCAAGGACTTGAAGAGTTCAAAAATGAGATCACACTCACAGCAAGATTACAACATGTGAATTTAGTAAGACTTTTGGGTTACTGCACAAAAAGGAATGAGAAGCTTCTCATCTATGAATACCTCCCAAATAAAAGCTTAGATCGTTTTTTATTTGGTCTGTTACATCAAGTTCATACTCAATTTCAACAATTCCTACTTCCAGCTAGTAAATTTTTAGTGACTGATAGTTTTGAATTGAACTTAATGTAGATCCAAGGAAATCAATTCTTCTAGATTGGAGGACGCGTGTAAATATCATTGAAGGAATTACTCAAGGCCTTGTTTATCTCCAAGAGTACTCAAATTTTACTATAATCCACCGAGATCTTAAAGCTAGTAATGTTTTGTTGGACCATGAGATGAATCCTAAGATAGCCGATTTTGGTCTTGCTAGAATTTTTGAAAAGAATGAACTTGAAGCAAATACAAATATGATCGTGGGAACATAGTAAGTAAATCATAATCAATCATGTGTTACCTTTGTTTGTTCCATCAATGTCTCTAATCACTCATGTTGGCTTTTGTAGTGGATACGTACCTCCCGAGTATGTCCGAAAAGGCATATACTCACCGAAGTATGATGTTTATAGTTTTGGAGTCCTTCTCTTGCAAATCATAAGTGGGAAGAGATCTTCACATTATTACGGCTCACATGAAAATATGAACCTTTTGGAATATGTAAGTTATCTATATGAAATAAGAAAAGTTTTTTTTTGATAATACGTTCCAAAAATTTCACACCTATGTTATCCGTCATTATTTTACCACATTTGTGCAAGATTGCATAAAATCTTTACTAATTTTCTTGATGTTGAAACATTAAAGCAAGTTGTTATTTCATATTTTAGGCATATGAGCTATGGATGGAAGGAAGATGTGTAGAATTTTTGGACCCTTCATTGGATGATTCAACATGTCATTGTAAAATCATAAGATGCATGCAGGTAGGTCTTTTGTGTGTTCAAGAGAACTCAACAGATAGACCTTCCATGTTAGAAGTTGATACATTGCTCAAGAATGAAGTTACACATGTTGGTACTCCCAACATGCCCGCTTTTTCGATCAAAAAACATGAAGATGACAAGGGAGATACATCTAAGTCAAGGTTAAAATTTTCTTCAATCAATGATGTTACAATTTCTGAGATGGTAGCAAGATAAATGATGTACCTTGTGAGCTATGTTGTCGAGATTTTCCCAAAAATTTAAGATTGATGTTGCACAACAATTTGGGAACAGATTCCTCTAGTCCTGCAAACCATTTCATACTTGTCAACTTTCTTTCTCCAAATTCAAATGCTCATAAGGCATCATGTATTCTATTAGATTTCAAAGAGGTGTAAAACAATGATTTTGACTATGTAGAATTTAATGTTGATCTCATCACTGACCTTTCTTAACTTATTCAAAACATTAACAATTTGAAACTCTATCTAGAAGATTTTTCATGGTAAATTTAAATAAGATAATCAAATCGAATGAACCATAGTAAATAGGGGTGTGCAAAATATCCGGATACCAGATCCAAATCCATAATTAAATCCAAATCTATTTAAAATATCCGGATATAATTAAATGGTTATTAACCAGTTTAATGATTAATGGTTGGTTATCCAACCATATTTTATTTTTGAATTCGGTTATAATCCGGTTATTATCCAAAATCTAAATATTTTAATTTAATTATATTTTTATTTTTATTTTTGAGATGGACCTTCCCATTTATATAATTTATATTCCTTTCAATAATTTGAAATTAACTTCTTTCTGTTTTTCCTTATTGACACTGGTTTTGATAATCACTTTTCTTTTCTTTTATTATAAAAGATATCGGGGAAGATGGAATATCTTATCCGCTATATTGCACTTCCCTTCCCTTCTCTTATTGTCATGTAAAATGAAAAATCAAATCAAGGCGTAGAATTTATTGGGTTCATGTTATAGTCTTCAAATTATTAATCTCTTATGTATGCTAATTCTGCGCATTATTGAATACCATTGGGAGAATAATTTGTTTCATATCCAATTTGTTAAATATTCAATTTCTGCCACATTGACTATCATCATGACTGAAACTTGTTGATTGTTTAGGAAAAAAAATTATTATTTTTTCAAAAAATTTAATTAAAAAAAAATCAGAAGCATAACATTATTAACATTAATGACTTTTTAGGGTGTATTCACGTTTTTCCCTCCTAAATATATAGCGATTTTAAGCAATATTGAAAAAATTGCACACTATCGAAATACACACCAAGCCAAATAAGATTGTAAATTTGATGTAAAATGGTTAGTGTCGTCAATTGTAAATCACGAAATATTGTTGTTTGTTCAGTTTTGCTACACAACAATGTTATAGCCCCGCTATAGCTACTAGTTGACAACATTTTGTACTAGTATATCGCAAACAATATCGATTTGCTCAAATTCTTCTACGCGACAGTGCTACAGTGCTGCTATAGGCATTATTTAACAATATTGAAAATGCTTCAAAATCACTCCAGACACATACCACCATGCAAACCTAAGCTCAAAATCAATCAAGAGTTATAAAAAATGGTAAATACTCACTCATTCACAAACAATATTCTAACCAGTTGAGTCACTTCCTCTTATCAGTTCAAATAAATTTTAGTGTCAATTATGAAAAATAAAATAAAATTTTTTGAAAATAAAATTTTTTGAAAATAAAATTAATTTTTTCGAATAAAAAATTAATTTTTTTGAAAAAAAATCATTTTTAAAAATTTTTTGAAAAAAAAAATATTATTTTTTAAAGAAAATAATTTTTAAAATAAAATAATAACCGGTTTAAAACCGGTTATATAACCATAATCAAATTTATAACCAGTTTTGATTGAAATGTGGTTATGGTTATGAATCAAAACCACTTAACTGATTTAAAAATGGTTATGATTTGGTTTCTAAAAATAACCAACCATGCACACCCCTAATAATAAAATGTTATTTGAACTTAACCAAACCGTGTTAATTTGTCCAAAATTGAATTGAGCCAAAATTATTAGTTTGATATACCGGTTTAAAAGTCCAACCATATCAAATCATTACACTACTATAAAATACACATTCGGTAACACTAATTCTACTACGGTTAGACTTCCACCGTGATGATATGTCTTATTTAACGCACAGTAATTTTCTTTTATTTACTTATGAAAATTTTGATATGATATAATCACGGATGAAACATACGAAAATTCTTAGCACCCTCAAATGTTTTATTTTTTTAACATTTAGTCGCGCCTTTGTATTTTTAACATTTCTTTAACATTTGATACCACCATGGTTAAGTAACTCAACCGTTATGACTTGTTTTAAATATTTTAAATTTCAATATACTGACATGTCAAATGTTTTATTTCTTTAACATTTAGTCGCGCCTTTTTATTTTTATTTATTTTTTATTTTTAAATAAATGTGATACCATCACTGTTGCGTAGCTGAACCGTTGTGACATATTTTTCATTTTGTTTTAAATATTTTAAATTGTAATACATTGGCGCTTCTTTATGAAATTTAATTTAGTAAGTAACATATCACCACGGTTCTTATTTTTTACTGTGGTGGCATCATTCATTCATTTTTATCAAGCTAACTAGATTGTCTCTTCAGTAGCCATTCTTTGTTGAGAAACGATACACCATTTCAACCCTAACGTTTAGTGCTGAGAAATGAAACACCATATCAATCCTAACATTCATCGTTCATCATCATCGTTCATCATCACTCATAATCATTGGTTCATCATTCATCATCATCGGTTCATCGTTTTGCATTTGTTGTTCATTTTCAACCCGTAGTCATCGTCATCGTCATCGGTTCATTTTCAACCCTAACACACCAACGCCAACACTAACATCATCGTCATCGTTAAGGAGGAATACAACAACAACACTATCTATATCAACCCAAATATTCCCATTTACTTAGTCATCACGTTTACGGTACGTAAAACTTTTTTCTAATGCATCTACAGTAAATTTCAATTTCTATTGTTGTTGATGTTGTTTTCCTGGTTCTTGTTTTTGTACAAATTATTTTTCAGAAGCGAACTCTATAGGAATTCCTGAGTCTCATCATGATGGAAGATATGATGGTAAAGGTACTGAAGGTTTAAATGTTAAGACTTTTGGTTGAGATGTAGCTCTTCAAGCACATCTGTATATATTTAATAACATGGATAAAGTTCAACCTTACTTGACCGCTCACAAAAGTCTTATAAAGGAAATTTCTCCCGGATGAATGAAAGATGGTTGTTGACAGAGCATAACAAAACTTTCATAACTTAGTTTAATGAAAGTGATTCTAAAGAGAGTAGTGCATTAGTAACAATTAAATGTTTGCCACATATGACTAAGTTTAATGTAATTATTTGGAGTGCATACGACATAACTAAATTTTCATTCTATACAAAATAAAAGGATGATCATAGTACCATGCAAAATAGTGGGGTTATGGTTGAAGCTGAATCCATGTATTTCTCTAGTTCCAAATATAACAATCCTATACTAGCAAATAGAGCGTACTTTGGGGTCATTGAGGAGATTTTGAAGATTGATTATGTTTCTTTAAAGTTCCTTTATTTAAGTGCAAGTGGATTGACATAAACACTGGTGTAGAAACTAATGAATTAGGATTCACACGGGCTTATCTCTGAAAGACAACTTATAAGAACGAGTCATTCATCATGACAATCCAAGCAAAATAAGTTTCTTATGTCACTGATCCTTCTAACACTAGATGGCCAATTGTTCATCATGGAAAAATCTTCCTAATAGTACTGGTGAAAATCAACATTTTAACTATGTGCCTCCTTGTTTCGCAACACATGTACATCATTCATCTGAAGAAAATGATTCAGATGATGTACATGCTATCATGATCATAAAGCGGGGATATGTGAAAACTAGTAAGTAAATATTTTATATCACTTAGTCCTTTATAATTATTTATTTTACTCATTTTTATTCCTTTTACTAAAGATTTAATGTTGTTGTTGGTTATCCTAATTGGTTTCAAATGTTGTTCAAATTATAGGCGTTTAACTACTAGTGACAAATCTTAGAACTTTTGGACAGCCTACAAGACTTTCCATTTTGGTTATTACTTTGGTTGGTGAATTATTTGTTTTAGTTTTGTTGTAAAATTATAAAGTGTGTGTCATTTTGACTTTGTATTTGGTGTAAACAATGAATATTTGTGGTATAATGTTTCTGTTTGAGAAATTGACAAAATGTACAATGTTTCTGATTTAGAAATTTGCAAAATATGATTCTATATTCTGTGCTATGGTTCTGTAATACATGTACAAACAACAGTATATATATATATATATATATATATATATATATATATAATGTTATACCCTCAGATCCTATTGTGTTGGTTTTCAGGATAAAAATAAATAAATAAATGACACTAATATATTAAAAAAACACAACAAAAATAGGAAATTTAAGTACTTCACAATTAAAACTAAAATATGTTTTATGTTACAATTAAATTAAAGCTTGCAACATTCTAGCAAGAATCAATGCATTCAACCTACTGCATAAAGCAAACACAAAATATGGTATAATGTTAATATTAACACAAATATTTAAAAAAATACACATAACAAAATAAATATAATAATTATTAAAATAATTAACAAAATATTTAATTCTAGATAAAGAAAAAAATAAAAGGAATGATGAAAGAATAAAAGGAAAGGTGGAAGAAATAAGAAGAAATAATGGTTTAAGGTTCGTGAGATTAGCCTGTGTAAAAGTTTATAAGGTTTAAGAACTTGAAGGTAACCACTTCAAGATTCTTGTTTGTGGAGAAAAGACTAACCACTTTAATTTACTGTGTGAAGAGAAGACTAATCGCTTCAATCTTCCGTTTGAAAGAGAATACTCAAATTTCTATATACCGCAATCTTGTATTATTTGGTTAGACGTTAATCATCATTTCCTTGTATAAGGGAGTTCACGAGTCTTTCTTTATAAAAGCTCTCAATGTATAATGGATACTCTCAATATTAATTATTGGGGAGAGGAGTATGTCGTTTTCTTGTTTGAACAAACCTCTATATATCGTGTTGTTCATCTCTTCCCTTAACTCTTTAATTTTTTGCAATTTATATTCCGCTTTTTTATTTTCACTTCTAATTATTTAAAAATGTTCTTAAACTCTGATTTTACTTCGCAAAGTTTTTCAAAACCACATTTTACTGAACCACATAATTCATCCTCCCCCCTTGTGTGTGAAGTCTCAAGTCCAGCATTTGGCATTAGAGTCTAACTTCTATTTAATGACTAATTGTCTCAGGAGGAAGATAACTTCTGACAAGAGATCTTTTCTAACACACCACCATTTTTCAATGGTAGTAAATTTAATAATTAGAAAGCTAGGTTTAAAATTTTTCTTCATAGCATAAATCATGAATTGTGAGAAACAATAGTAAATGGTCTGGTTTACCCTACGCATTAAGCAAGTGATGAAGTCGTAGATAAACTCTATTCCCTTTGGACTGAAGACAAGTTATGAGATACGTAAAAGAAAATGAGGTTATCGTGTTTTTTTAAATATTTTGAAATGATGAAAAAGCTCCCCTTTTATAAACCAATAAATAGTGTAAATTTGAAAACAATCCATGAGTCAGTTAAATGACCTAATCGATTAGGCTAATCGATTAGGAAATGCCAATAATCAATTGTGGTTGGCAAAAATGAAAGGTTTAGATATAGAGTTGTTACCAATCCTTAAGAGACGTTCATAATCCATTAGAGACTCGACTATACCTCATCTAATCAATTAAGCTATAAATCTAATTGATTAGTCATTTTGAAAAAGGTTTTCCTAATCAGTAGACAGTCCACTAATTAACCGGCTGGGCTCCAAAACCAATTTTTGGTTATTTTAATTTTAAAAATTGATAGCCTTCTTAATGTTTTAGTAGCGTGTATGTGATTTAGCCATAATAATTCAAAAAATACCCTTGTGTCTTTACAAGACATTGATCACTCAAATAGACATGATCAAGTGAGCTTTCACCCTTTTTCTCCTTCACACTCTAAAGCTTCAAGTCTTGACATCATTATCTTTGATTTTGGCATCACACTAGAACCTTGAGTCTACTTGATGAGATTTCAGATGTTTCCATATTACTTGTTGACCAAAAACATAATTAAACTTTTAAATAGAAAAATCAAAAGATATAAAATAAATTTGATCTACTATATACATGATTCTCCATATATGTTAGGATATTCAATCCTATATCAATGTATCAATAATAACATTTTTACAACAATTCTTAATATCTCAAATATGTATTCATAAAAATTAGGAGAACATATATAAAATACAAACATGAGTCATTAGACTTATCTCACAATCAATATTAATAAACCAAACATGAAGATCCACTCTGATATCATTTGTTGAAGTTAATTTAATAACTAATATATACAAGATATGCTCAATACAAAGATTAAAATTAAAATTATATTCTAGTGCGGAAATAATCATACGAGCATGCATAAAACCTTATGAAATACAACATGTTAGCTTATCAAAGATTATAGAAATACATGAATCCATGGTGAAAAGTCTCTAGGTAGTGATAACGATAAACCTAAAACACACCGAAAGAGACACATAACGAGCACATGTTGACTTGTGAATCTTCATCAACATATAATCGTAATGTCGTAAAAAAATTTCAAATGGGGAGAAAAGATAATATGCTTGTTGTATGGTATATAGAGTAGCATAGACTATATAGGGTGATGGTCAATTAGGATTCCCATTATTCTTGAAAGAGTCTTCCTTCCAGATGTCCACTCATATTTTAGTCATACCTAATTAACTAATTTATTAATTAATAAAATTCTAATTAGTCTTTTTAACTTTATTTGATCAATTAATCTATTAAAACTCTTATGTGTAAATAAAACACACACACACACACACACAAATATATATATATATATATATATATATATATATATATATATATATATATATATATATATATATATAAGTCGACCAAAGGCCCAAATTAATGTCAATCCACTTCAATTGATCGAAGGTATAAAAGTCATCTCACGCGAAATGTAAGGTACATATTTCTGATCTCCACTTTTAACTATACTTATCTTGAATTCTGAACTGACTTAGGAGTTTGAGTGTTAACCTTGCAGGTTCGCCCGCACGTAACCGTATTGGGGATTAACACCTTCAATTCAGGATTCCTCATCACCAGCTTACACCTAGTTTTGGCTATCTAATGAAACAGTGGCTCCGTCTATAGGAAGAGACTAATATTTATCGCAAAAATTCCATGAGGTATCCTAGATCCGTGCCAAAATCAAAGAGAGATGGAGACAATTACCTCCGGTATCACCATGGGGATCCTCGATTAGTGTGTTAATCCCGTATCACCTATATTATTTGTCATCAGCTAGATCCATACCATAACAACATCAAAGATACATCCATTCCATTAGGACTTCTAACGTATTTCTTCTACTAGAATACATCCTATATATGGTAAATATTCTCTAAGTGGTGAGTGAAGATCGTATAACACCATGATTCCTAGATCGCGATAAAGTGAACTAAACTTCAAATGCATAGTTACCAACAACTGAAATAATTTCAGCCGCAAATCACAGGATACATCACTGTGACTCGAAGTGTTAGGTAGTATGATTTTACTTCACCATATTTTATTTCCATCACTGAGATCCACAACGTCGTCATAACCAATAGAGATCAACCTATAAAACGCCTCTTCCATCTGGAAATTTGACACTAAGTCAGGAAATGAAGGCCAAAGTGCAATGAGATATTCAAGAGGTGAGGAAATATTAGAATATTGAACACTAAACTACAAGAGGTTTTGACAGTCTCCACTGCTAATGTAAGCGTTTTTGAGATGCCTTGTAAGCGATAGAATCCCCGCGACCACTTCTGATTCGGCGCAATTGAACTACCAGGTATTTGTAGCTCACATCTAGACACATGTGATAGTAGAAATCTTTGACCTTTAGTAACTCGATAGCTTCCTCTTATAGAATGGAAAATATTGCACCCTCGACAGGGAAGAACATGTGGGAGGAAAACACCTTGGACTCCTAATAACATTGAAGTGAAACACCATCTAAGACGCCCCTGTTAATCATTTTTATCTAGTTTAATGTACGACTTCAAAAATCCGCAAGGGATACCGTAATACAAAGAAAGTAACCAGGCTTGGTCCGCACGGACCAGAAAAGGACTCAGGGATAAGCCCTTAAGAAACCCCATCTTCATTTAAGAACACTCGCATATTGAGAAAAATCCAATCAGACCCCAAAAGGTAAAACCTTACATGACCTGCAAACACGCTGCCAATTGAGCTTTAGAGGATTATGAAGAGTGACACTTACCTCGAGGATGAAGGACAAATTTTTTTTACTTAGACAATCGTTCAAAAGACGCAACCCCGAGCGACTTCTAGTGATGAACATGTATCTACGATTGTAAATAAAGGACGTATGTATAGAAATCGGCCATCTCATATCTCTCTCCAGTTAAAGGTACACATACAAAATTCATGGCGGATGAGCGCTCCCGCTGGATAGACAAAAGGAAGATCGGTTCAACTGACAGTATGGTTAACCGAGAAATAAGTGAAGAAGGATAACACAATATCCTTGTGACTTCCTTGGAGAGTTAAGTATTATGTAAAGCTTTTTGCATGATTCTAATAATTAATCTGCTCACTATGAGACACTACAACCACAAAGGGTCTTGGGATCCCACGCAGGATGGCATAAGCCAATCTTCTATGACAGATTCCACTCTTAGAGAGTAATCTTCTCAACATAGTTGGCGCACCCCCCCTCTTAGGAACTAGCCACTCCAAGAGTGTAGGCGGTGGAGCCCGAAGATGTACACTCCGAGCCAGGTCGACCCTAAGGGAAGGGATAAGAACCTTACCTTTGGTTGGGCATGGTTTCTAGCGATACCGAAGAACCACAATAACTCTTCTCAATTAGATCCAGTAACGATGAAGCTCCGATTGATAGTACAGAGTTTGAAGAACACATCAGGCACTAGCAATACCCATGAGGTAAATAAACTATAGGGTTAAATATGTTTTTGATCCCTATAAATATTCCACTTTTCATGTTTAGTCCCTATAAAAAAAATGACATATTTTGGTTCCTACAAAATTTTTATGCATGCAGTTTTAGTACTTACTATTTTCTAAAATTTTGAAAACTATTTAATTACCCCTAAACTTTTAAATTTTTGAATAATTTTTTCCATACGTGTTCAGATTACTATAAAATGTTTATTTACCAAATTATATAATTTTTAAAAATAAGAATAATTAAATATGAATTTTTTAAATTTCAAAAGATAAGGATAAAAGTAATGAAAATATCGACTTATAAATCAAATTTTGAGTTTTTTTTTTTCGAGGAACTTTTTATAACGTTCTAAACATAACTGTAAAATAATCATTCAAAAATACACATTGGTTTAACAGTACGTGTAACACCCCCAATCTATACCCCCAAATAATAAAACAGTAAAAGAAAATTCAAAATTTCGTCAGAGTATATCTAAATTATCACGGCATAGACTGGGAGAGTCGCATCAGATAGAAACAATACATACAACACCTGCTCATAAAGATATGCAACTGTGGGGTAGCAATCCACAGAGGAACTCAGTTCCTTACACCCACATTTCAGATTTTAGAATAAAAGCGGAAAATCTAAAACTGAATAACATACATATATATATCGCATGAAAAGTTTGTCATACATCAAGTTGTACATGCACAAGCCAAAAGATATATATACAGAATACACAAATATCACAAACGACCTCCCTAACTACCCGGTGTCACATATCAGAGCCGGCCGACAAAAGAATGAAGACGCAAAGCTACACAAAAATACCTCCAGCAACTCTAATCTGCAATGCCTCATAGAGCATTATAAAATAGCAGAAGGGTGAGAAAAACAACCATAATATAATTGCATACCATTATATATATAACACAAAAATACACCTATATACGTTTCTCACCACAACTCACACCATAATTCAAACACAATACAATACAAGGTATAAATCATATTTCCATCACCAACACCTATCCATATATCAACTTATCCACAATTCCACACATAAAACACCCATAATGATTTATGCAATGCAAGAGACCAACACAACGACTCTATGCATATGCACATGCGGTACCGACTTCCATTGTTTCTCATCACTAGTTCACTCAGGAACTCTGCTGAAATCATCGCTCATTACATCACTGTAACTCCCCGTCAGGCATACGATGTTCCCCACCGCTCACACCCCACACGGGCACACGGTGTTTATGGATCGCTCACACCCCACACGGGCACACGACCCGATCGCTCACACCCCACATGGGCACACGATCGTCTATAATCATCGCTCACACCCACATGGGCACACGAAGTTATAGCGAATTGCCTCTGGAATCCAAACCGTCACTCAGGACATCTCAACAATGCATATCATGATGCTTGGTATACAAGGACTCATGACATTTAGTATGCACACACATACATGCATTCATCTACATCAACAAAATCACACTTTGCACTTATGCCCAAAACAATGTATTTAATTGCCATACGGCCACAAATCATCTCAACACCATCTAAACACATATATTTACATCATACAACAGCACCTTACATAATACACATCAATTACACGCAGTTATAACGACAAAAGTCGACAACCGACACGATTCTCGATTTTTCGACATAATTAAATCGGCTATCAATTTCAAAATCATCATAATAAGAAAGTACAGCTCAATAGCTTCACAACGATACTAAGAATGTAAAAATCGGACAAACGGAACCCAAGTTACGAAAGAAAAACGAAAACGATATTTTAGAAAGTCCCATTTTGCAATTGTCCTGTCCATACGCGTATGCACAAATTTCGTACGCGTATGGCCCAAACCCGTATGCGTATCATACGCGTTTCACCAGATGGCCGTGCAAAATAGCATCCCATACGCGTATTGGCCCATGACTCGCCCACAATGCGCGTATTGCCAAGGTCCATACGCGTATGAACATGCCCCATACGCGTATGACCTGGAAAAACCAGAAAAAATTCTGCAGAACTTTGTTCTGCGTTTTCTTACCCAAATTCATCCAATTTTTCGCCTACACTCAGAAAATTACCAAAACAATGCATAGCAACATGTATCTATCATGTATTAACAAGAATGAACACTAAAAACATAATTTCCAACACATTTAATCAATTTCTAATCAATTTGACACAATATGGGTTTTACTAAATATTTTCATTTCAATCCAACAAACATCACAAATACACATACATAATCATACACAATCATACAATAATTGAGTTTCGCACCCTTACCCGATTAAATCGATTCTAGGAGTTGATTTCTTTGATTTTTCCAAGTTTTCTTACTATTTCTCTTCCTCTTCTCTTTTCTCCTCTTTTTCTTTCTTTCCCTTTTCTTTCTCTCTATTTTTCTCTCTTTCTATTTTCTATTTTCTTACTTAATGAAAAATATCCTAAAATGACCAAAATACCCCCACACTCAAATATCTCGCAAACGATCCCAAAACCCGATAAAATATCACAACATTGAAAAATAACATATTTTTAAATAAAAGTCGAAAATAAAATAAAATAATAATAAAATAATCAAACGACTCGATTAAATAAAACTCACACAAAAACTGGGGCGTTACAACTCTCCCCCACTTAGAAATTTTCGTCCTCGAAAATATACCTGAGACGAACAACTCTGGATACGACTCCCGCATCCGACTCTCCAACTCCCAAGTTAAATTGCCCTCAGCAGCACCTCCCCACGCCACTTTCACAAGTGCAATATCCTTGCCTCTCAACCGGTTAACCTCGCGATCCAAAATCTCAACTGGTAATGCCTCAACTGTAAGGTTCTCCCTTACCTCAACCTCATCCATCGGAATCACATGCGACGGATCCGGAACATACTTCCAAAGTTGTGAAACATGGAACACATCGTGCAAATTCGACAGATTCGGCGGCAACGCCACCCTATACGCCACAACACCCACTCTCGCGGATATCTGGTAAGGACCAATAAACTGAGAAGTAAGTTTCTTCGATTTCAATGCACGACCCACACCCGTTACCGGCGTAACCCTTAGAAATACATGATCGCCCTCTTGGAACTCAAGATCCTTCCGTCTCCGATCATGGTAACTCTTTTGTCTACTCTGAGAAGCCTTCATTTTCTCACGAATAAACTTCACTTTTTACGTCGTCTGTTGCACCAACTCTGGCCCAACCACCGTTCTCTCACCAGATTCGTGCCAACACAACGGTGTTCGACACCTTCGTCTATACAGTGCTTCAAACGGTGCCATTCCAATACTAGAATGGGAACTGTTATTATACGTGAATTCAATCAATGCAAGATAACTATCCCACGCACCACCTTGTTCCAAAACACACGCTCTCAACAAATCCTCCAAAGACTAAATCGTCCTCTCCGTCTGACCATCCATCTGCGGATGATAAGTCGAACTCAATCTCAATTTAGAACCCAATGCCTTATGTAAACTTTCCCAAAATCTCGAGGTAAATCTAGGATCTCGATCAGAAACAATACTCAATGGAATCCCATGCAACTTCACAATCACACCGATGTAAATCTCAGCTAACCGCTCCAAAGAAAAACTGATGTCAATCAAAATAAAATGAGCCGATTTAGTCAGCCTATCAACAATCACCCAAATAGTATTATGCCCTCGCTGAGTATTTGGCAACCCCGTTACAAAATCCATGGAAATGCTGTCCCACTTCCACTCAGGAATATCTAATGTTTGCAACAAACCACTAGGCCTCAGATGTTCCACCTTCGATTTCTGACAAGTTAAACATGCATAAACAAACTGAGCCAGGTCTCTTTTCAATCCAGACCACCAGAAAATCTTCTTTAAATCTTGGTATATCTTATTCGCTCCTGGATGTATACTCAAATTACTCCGGTGTCCTTCCTCCAAAATCATCTTTTTCAACTCCGCATCATCCGGAATACAAATCCTACCTCGGAATCTCAAAACACCATTAATATCCACTTGAAAATCACTATTCGCGTCTTTTTCTCCCAACAACATCAAATCCACAAATTTTACATCCAGTTTCTGTTTCTCACTAACAGTCATCAGAAAATCATTAGTAATCGTTAGCATACCAAGCCTCACGCTAACCGACGTCACTTCACAAACCAAACTCAAATCCCTAAACGATTCCAAAAGTTCCCACTCCTTAACCATTAAAGCGGACATATGTAACGATTTCCAGCTCAAAGCATCGGCTACCACATTAGCTTTACCAGGATGGTAATTCAAGCCAAAGTCGTAGTCCTTCAAGAATTTCAACCATCTACGTTGCCTCATATTTAGCTCTTTTTGATCAAACAAATATTTCAAACTTTTGTGATCACTAAAGACTTCAAACCTTGCACCGTAGAGATAATGCCTCCAGATCTTCAACACAAAAACTACAGCCGCTAACTCAAGATCATGAGTAAGATAATTTTTCTCATGAACTCTTAACTGCCTCGAAGCATAAGCCACCACCTTACCTTCTTGCATCAGAACACCACCTAGACAAATCAAAGAAGCATCACAGTAAACCACAAATGGTTCATTAGGATTCGGCAAAATCAAAATCGGAGCTGTCGTCAATCTTCTCTTCAGCTCATTAAAACTTTCCTCGCACCGAATATCCCAAATGAACGCTTGCCCTTTACAAGTCAACTGGGTCAAAGGAAGTGCTAGTTTAGAAAAACCTTCAATAAACCTGCGATAATAACCAGCCAAACCCAAAAAGCTTTGAATTTCAGTAACAGATCTCGGAGCCTCCCATTGTAGAACTGCTTCTATATTAGATAGATCCACAGAAATACCATTACCTGAAATTACGTGTCCAAGAAAACTCACCTCCGACAACTAGAATTCACACTTAGACAATTTGGCAAAAAGCTTCCTTTCTGTCAAAACCTGCAAAACAATACGCAAATGCTCCGCGTGCTCCTCCTGAGACTTAGAATAAATCAAAATGTCATCAATGAACACAACGACAAAACGATCCAGATGCTCATGAAAAATACGATTCATGTATTCCATAAACACACATGGCGCATTAGAAACCCCGAACGGCATCACAGAATATTCATAATGACCGTATCGTGTCCTAAAAGCTGTCTTTTGAATATCTTCCTCCTTCACCCTTATCTGATGATACCCCGACCTCAAGTCAATCTTACTGAACACACAAGCACCAACTAACTGATCCATCAGATCATCAATTCTTGGAAGAGGATACTTATTCTTGATCGTCACCTTATTCAGCTAGCGATAATCAATACACAACCGCATACTCCCATCCTTCTTTTTCACCAACAAAACTGGAGCACCCCAAGGCGACACACTTGGTCTCACAAACTTCTTCTCCAACAACTCACTCAACTGCTTCTTTAAATCAACCAACTCAGATGCCGACATACGATAAGGTGCCATAGAAACAGGTCTAGTACCAGGAACTAGATCTATAGAAAACTCCACCTCTCTCTGGCAGTAAGTCTAAAATATCTTCAGGAAACACTTCCGGAAATTCACACACAACAGGAAACACATCAAGTGAAACTTGACTATCCACAATCAAAGACGCAAACAATCCAAACAACTGAGCTTCCTCCGCCAAAAGTCTCTTCAACTCTTTGGTAGATAAGAAACTCGAGTCTTCGTCTTCCTCAAGAGAAGGAAACCTTACCAACTTATGATAACAATCAATATGAACCCTATTAAATTGCAACCAATTCATTCCCAAAACCACATCTAAACCCTCCAATGGTAAACACACCAAATCCATCTCAACGTCTTTACCATAAATGGTCAAAGGACAACTTAGACAAACCAAGGAAGTAGTTACTGACCCCATTGCTGGAGTATCAATAACCATCTCACCACCCATCATAGACAACACAAGATTCAAATGCTTCGCGCACTCAGACGAAATAAACGAATGAGTTGCTCCAGTATCAATAATAGCAATCAAAAGCGTACTATTAATAAAACAAGTACCTCGAATCAGACGATCTGCACTGGAAGTCTGAGTTCCCGCTAATGCAAAAACTTTCCCACTAGTTGGAGCCTGCTTCGGTTTTGTACACTTCGTACTAATATGACCAGGTTCCCCACAGTTGTAACATTTCACCACATTCTTCCTGGCACAATCCGCTGCAACATGTTCTACACCTCCACAATTAGTACACTTCCTCAAATCTTTCCTGCACTCAAACTGACGATGCCCCAACTCACCACATTTATAACATCTCAAAGGACCAGACATTCCTCCTCCACTTGACCTTTTCTCAAAATTCCCCCTCTGTTTACCCTTATCAGCTGGTGTCACATACGGACCACCACGGAACTGTTGCTTCCCTTTCCTCTCGCTCACACTCTTATAGTGAGTAGAACGAACCTTACTATCCTCCTCATAAATTCTACAACAATCCACCAAATCAGAAAACCTCTGAATCCTTTGATAACCAATCACCTGCTTTATCTCAGGACGCAATCCATTCTCAAACTTAACACTCTTAGAAAATTCAGCAGTCGCTTCAGCATAATAAGGATAAAACTGCACAAGTTCCACAAACTTAGCAGTATAATCAACAACCGACATATTACCTTGTTTTAGTTCCAAAAACTCAATTTCCTTCTTTTCTCTTACATCTTCAGGAAAATACCTCCTCAGAAACTCCGTACTAAACACAGCCGAAGTAATCTCCTCCTCTGCAGCTTCCAACACACGACGAGTACTAACCCACCAATCATCAGCTTCTTCCAATAACATGTGAGTACCCAGTCTCACCTTCTGATCTTCCGCACAATCCATCACTCGAAAAATCCTTTCAATCTCTTTAAGCCAAATTTGTGCACCATCAGGATCATATCTTCCTTTGAAGACAGGCAGTTTGTTCTTCCTGAACTCATCGTTACCCGCAGCATGAGGTGCACCCTGCACAGCACGAGCCATAGCTTGCATAGCCGCAGCCAAAGCAGCATCGTTCCTACCAGCCATATTATGTTCATTTCCAATAACAGAAACTATGGTTAAACAAATAACTCATCCAACCACAACGACCAACAAGGACTGACACAACTGACACGGACTGACACAAACTGGCTCTGATACCACTTAATGTAACACCCCCAATCTATACCCCCAAATAATAAAACAGTAAAAGAAAATTCAAAATTTCGTCAGAGTATATCTAAATTATTACGACATAGACTGGGAGAGTCGCATCAAATAGAAACAATACATACAACACCTGCTCATAAAGATATGCAACTGTGGGGTAGCAATCCACAGAGGAACTCAGTTCCTTACACCCACATTTCAGATTTTAGAATAAAGGCGGAAAATCTAAAACTGAATAACATACATATATATATATCGCATGAAAAGTTTGTCATACATCAAGTTGTACATGCACAAGCCAAAAGATATATATACAGAATACACATATATCACAAACTGCCTCCCTAACTACCCGGTGTCACATATCAGAGCCGACCGACAAAAGAATGAAGACGCAAAGCTTCACAAAAATACCTCCAGCAACTCTAATCTGCAATGCCTCATAGAGCATTATAAAACAGCAGAAGGGTGAGAAAAACAACCATAATATAATTGCATACAATTATATATATATAACACAAAAATACACCAATATACGTTTCTCACCACAACTCACACCATAATTCAAACGCAATACAATACAAGGTATAAATCATATTTCCATCACCAACACCTATCCATATATCAACTTATCCACAATTCCACACATAAAACACCCATAATGATTTATGCAATGCAAGAGACCGACACAACGACTCTATGCATATGCACATGCGGTACCGACTTCCATTATTTCTCATCACTAGTTCACTCAGGAACTCTGCTGGAATCATCGCTCGTTACATCACTGTAACTCCCCGTTGGGCATACGATGTTCCCCACCGCTCACACCCCACACGGGCACACGGTGTTTATGTATCGCTCACACCCCACACGGGCACACGACCCGATCGCTCACACCCCACATGGGCACACGATCGTCTATAATCATCGCTCACACCCCACATGGGCACACGAAGTTATAGCGAATTCCCTCTGGAATCCAAACCGTCACTCAGGACGTCTCAACAATGCATATCATGATGATTGGCATACAAGGACTCATGACATTTAGTATGCACACACATACATGCATTCATCTACATCAACAAAATCACACTTTGCACTTATGCCCAAAACAATGCATTTAATTGCCATACGGCCACAAATCATCTCAACACCATCTAAACACATATATTTACATCATACAACAGCACCTTACATAATACACATCAATTACACGCAGTTATAACGACAAAAGTCGACAACCGACACGATTCTCAATTTTCCGACATAATTAAATCGGCTATTAATTTCAAAATCATCATAATAAGAAAGTACAACTCAATAGCTTCACAACGATACCAAGAATGTAAAAATCGGACAAACGGAACCCAAGTTACGAAAGAAAAACGAAAACGATATTTTGGAAAGTCCCATTTTGCAATTGTCCTGTCCATACGCGTATGCACAAATTCCGTACGCGTATGGCCCAAACTCGTACGCGTATTATACGCGTTTCACCAGATGGCTGTGCAAAATAGCATCCCATACGCGTATTGGCCCATGACTCGCCCACAATACACGTATTGCCAAGGTCCATACGCGTATGAACATGCCCCATACGCGTATGACCTGGAAAAACCAGAAAAAATTCTATAGAACTTTGTTCTGCGTTTTCTTACCCAAATTCATCCAAATTTTCACCTACACTCAGAAAATTACCAAAACAATGCATAGCAACATGTATCTATCATGTATTAACAAGAATGAACACTAAAAACATAATTTCCAACACATTTAATCAATTTCTAATCAATTTGACACAATATGGGTTTTACTAAATATTTTCATTTCAATCCAACAAACATCACAAATACACATACATAATCATACACAATCATACAATAATTGAGTTTCGCACCCTTACCCGATTAAATCGATTCTAGGAGTTGATTTCTTTGATTTTTCCAAGTTTTCTTACTATTTCTCTTCCTCTTCTCTTTTCTCCTCTTTTTCTTTCTTTCCCTTTTCTTTCTCTCTATTTTTCTCTCTTTCTATTTTCTATTTTCTTACTTAATGAAAAATATCCTAAAATGACCAAAATACCCCACACCCAAATATCTCGCAAACGATCCCAAAACCCGATAAAATATCACAACATTGAAAAATAACATATTTTCAAATAAAAGTCGAAAATAAAATAAAATAATAATAAAATAATCAAACGACTCGATTAAATAAAACTCACACAAAAACTGGGGCGTTACAGTAGGGTCTAAAATTACGTGCATAATTATTTTGTAGAGACCAAAACACGCTATTTTTTTAATAGGGACCAAAAACTAAATTTGATAATTTTATAGGGACCAAAAACATATTTAACCATAAACTATAAATTATAAGAACAAAAAACAAGTCCTAGTGCAGTAATAACTCACTAATCAATCTTATTAGAGGAAACTAATAACTGATGAGGTGGACTAGAAAACTACAAAGAAGAAATAAATGTATACCAAGTGCACAAAGCTAAATAAAGGTGCATAGCATTAAAGTAAATTTATATTTAAATATTTTTACCTTTTCAATGGCATGAAAGTTCATACAAAGAAAAGGAAAACAAAGGAGAAAATAATCAAGCTTCCTCGTTCTGAGGAACCGCACCGTGTTCGTCCACCAAAGCCCCATCTAGAGTAGCTTTGAAAGGGTACAGTCCTTAACGGGAATATGAATGCCCGAACATAACTCCTTATCCTGGTCTACTGCATATTTGAGGGCTCAATATACATTCTGCATAATTTTCTAAAGAGACTCCGGAACTCTCTCCTTTACGATCCTCGGCACGATATTTTCTTTCTTACTGAAGATGTTTCAGAACCTCTTAAGTGCGGATATCGGCCTCAACAACAACATCGAATGTCTCCTCGTGCCTCTTTTTCTCTGCCTTAAGGGAAGACTCCATATCAAGGATCTGGGAAGCTAGGGTGGAAAGAGAGATGTGGGCCTTCACCTCCCCTTGCAAAGCCTCAATAAGTATTCTTCTCCTAGAGGTCAGCCAACTCCTTCTGGAAGGTAGATCACTTCTACTCCATATCTTCGCATATCCCCTCCTAGGTATTCCTTTCCTTGGAAGGATTACCCATTTCCAATATATCTCCTCGGCCGACAACAATTAAGGAGAATAGGGAGGCTACCTGATACGTGTGATAGGTGAACTAAAAAAGAAGTTCCATCTTCTCCGCCTCAGGAAGATTTTGAACGAAGAAGGAGAAGGTTGTGACGAATCTTCCACATACTAAATAAAAGTAGAGGTTGTAAGTTGATCAACCCTGAGGGTGACTGCAGTAGACATAGTAGTAAAGTAAGGATCAAAATTTGTAGGGGGAAATGTAACGGCCCAGCCAGCAGAGGCAGACTTGATGCCTTGAGCATTGGAAAGAGAGTAGATCATTTGTAGTTTGTCTGTGTTATCTACATGATACAACCACACATGTCTGAAATAACTCTAGGACTCCGCCCTAACCAAATATCTCCTTCCTCTCCATGCAACTAGCCTCACTCAGAATGGCACGAGTATCAATTTGTTTTTTCCTCTGCAAAGAAGATGACACTTCTACATGGCCAAATGCTTCTACGTGGACTAGACTCCAATGTAGAGATTATAAACCCCCTCATTGTATCCTCTATGGTGGAGAGGGAATCTAGTTTAATGCGGCAAGAATGGATTACAGAACAAATATGAGGTCAAGACCAATACTTCAGAAATTTTCTCTTACAAAAGCGAGAAGACTCGGTCAGGTCAGAGAAAAAAGAAAAATGAGCCTCTAGAGTAAGGGGATTCACTAGTATGAAACACCTCAGAAAATCACCAGAATCATCAATGAAAGGGCTTAACAAAGCACAATCTGAGTGATGTTCGATAAGCCTCTGACCATGAATGTCATTCTAAGTGGTGCACATGACATAAAGCAAGCTGAAAAACATCTGTGGAGAAGGTTTCCAAGACTCGAGTCCGGCCTAAAACTTGAACACCTTCATGAAGGCCTAGGACCCCATATGAATATGAAAGAGGGAAACTTTCAAGTGCTTCAGGATGGGCTTCTCAAATTCAGACAAAGGCAGCCGTAAACCTACCTTGGTGAACGGACGCTCGTGAAAAGGAACTGAACATCCATAAAAGGGTATGCATATCCTTTTTTGAGTCCACGGGACCGACCAATCTGATGGATCGCCGACTACAATGTCGGTCGCGCTTATGGTCGTCTTAGTACTTAAAACAAGGACAACTATATTTGTTCACGTTGGCTGACTCCATAAATATTACCCCTTTCAGGGATAACTCATCAACTTTAAAATGCTTAACCGACTTAAGCCAAGAAACTACATTCTATTTCCCCAAGTTCTCCATATAGGCCTTGATGTTAGCATCAATGAGATCTTGGTTGTTGGTTTTTCTGAAGCTGATAAAGCAGGAGATATCGAAACTTTTGCCACACAAGAAAAATAGGGCATATAAGCAGCCGCATGATCCTCCTTAGCATCATCATCAAATAAGAGGGCATCAAAAGAGGGATCTCTCGAGGTAGCTTCCTCATCTTGGGAACCCATTCGAAGTATTTCCTAATCGGAATCATCAGTAATGGATATAACCTTGGGACCTAGGTGATCGTAGACAAAAGGGGAAAGGCTCAAACCAGGGGATACTCCTGTCCTCGCAATAGGGGAAACATCTTCGTCACAATCGCTAGTTATGCAAATGGGACTATCACTCATTTTGAATAAAGTACATAATATCTTAAGATAAAAGTTTGAGGTGAGAAGTGTACCTAGTAAGGAGAAGCTGATGAAAGTAATGTAATAGAGATAGGTGGAAGATTTGAGCGAAGAATTACAATTATTCATAGATTATGAATTGTTTCATCAACATTCATCAGTCTATATATATAGGAAAAGGTAAGCAACGAACCAGATCATCTACAAGGAGAAGTTGGAAAATCAACGATGAGACTTTCCTTTGAAAACGTAAACAAACTCGAGTGCACTGTAAGCAACGTCATTCCCTAACTAGTCCCTTCAATCCACATGTCAGAAAGAACCAGCAAAACGTTTCAATGATGGAAAAGCATTTAATGTGTCTGTTCTCCACTACTTTTTCAACTAACTTTAAGTGTTTTTAATTCTAGTTCGAAGCGAACGACATTCTCAGAGGCCGACCACGACCGCTAAAGACTTCTCAGGCTCAGTAACGCGTGACAAGCCTTTGGGGTAATTGTTCGGGGCCGGCCAAAGGCCCTAAGAGTTAAAGCCCAAATTTATGTCATTCTAGTCCAATTGACCCAAGGTATAAAAGTCATCTCATGCGAAATGCAAGGTACATTTTTCTGATGTCCACTTTTCACTACACTCATTTTATATTCTAAATTAACTTGGGTCTTGAAGTGCTAACCTTGTAGATCCACTCCCGCGTCATAGTATCAAACATCAGCACCACTAGTTTAAGATTCCTCGTTACAAGCTTACACCTAATTCTGATTACAAAACGGTATATATATATATATATATAAAATAATAATAATAATAATTATTATTATTATTATTAGTATTTAAATGTAATAATTAATAATATTTAATTATAAATATACAAGACAAGAGAAGTTACATAGAAGAAGAACTTTTTGGCAGAGACGGAGACGAAAAGGCATTGACCGACCTGTTATTAGAAAACGTATGACTCGCTTAAAAATCAATAAAATCACAACCTTAATAAGAGTCTTAACTTGAGACACATAACTCATTTTGTGAAAACTGGGTCAAAAAAAAAAAAAAACCTCATTTTGAGAAATACAATGTTTTCAATACATTTTACTTTCTTCCTTGTTGTCCCTGTCTTCTTCCCTCTCACATCTCACTTATTTGCAGATTCAACTTCCTGGGTAAAAGCAGGTTATTACTATTCCGGCGGACTTATATCATCTGCAGAAATTAAATCATCACTTTTCACACATCTCTTATGTGGTTTTGCTTTTATAAACTCCACAAACTATAACGTCTATATTGACTCTTCTGACGAACACGAATTCTCTAGGTTCACCAACTCAGTACAGCTTCAAAACCCAAATGTTACATCTCTTCTATCAATCTATGGTGGGGGAGAAAACTCTTCACTTTTTAACTCAATGATAAGCCAATCTTCTTATAGAAAATCATTCATTGATTCTTCCATCAAAACAGCAAGAGAATATGAGTTTCAAGGCATAGACCTTTGTGGAGTCTCGCCAAAGCAAGGTAAAGAACTTGCAAATTTTGCAACCCTTTTGAAAGAATGGCGAAACGCGATAACTTTTGAGGCAAGAAATTACACGAGAACAATAGACTTAGTATTGGTGATGGGAGGTTATTATCTCAAAGCTTCAGATTCATTTAGTTACCCTTTTGAATCTATGCAGAAAAATTTAGATTGGGTTCATTTTGTTGCATATGATTACCATCTTCCTAAAGAGGACAATTTCACAGGTTTTCATGCAGCTTTATATGGTTCATCTGGTTGGGAAAATACTGATTCTGGTATCAAAGAGTGGAGAAAGAGAGGATTTTCTTCTAACAAACTTGTAATTGGTTTGCCTTATCATGGATATGCGTGGACACTTGTGAAACAAGGTGAAGGTGGTGTTGGAAAACCAGCTTCTGGTCCTGCTATTACTAAGGATGGTTCTATGGCTTATACGTCGATAAAAAGTTACATTAGAAGCTTTGGAGATGGAGTAGTTTTAAGTTACAATGATACTTTTGTGGTGAATTATTTCACTGTTGCTTCCACTAGTTGGGTTAATTTTGATGATGTGGAGGTTATTAAAGAAAAAGTTTCTTATGCAAAGAAAAATGGATTACTTGGTTACAATGTGTTTCAAGTTGGGAATGATGACAATTGGATCCTTTCAATGGCAGCAGGTAAGAATTTTCTACCGTCTTTTGAACTCTTTACTTGTTTTTCAATTTAGAATTTTTACTTAGAAATTTTGAGATCAAGATGATAGGTTTAGATTTACTTATTTAAACTTATTTTATAAAATAAATATTTTTGAGATTATTTGACAGAATTTATTATTAGTTAATAATATTGATTTAGTCAAAGGTCATTCACTTGTTCAATGTTTGATTTATAAATATTATGAATATGTTTATATTAATATAAATAAATAGTGTGTCATGAATTAAATTACAAATTAGTCATCATTTACACTCATTTACTTAATTAATACATGTCAATTTATTTAAAAAAATATTATTATTATTATTATTAGATTGTTTGTTAGTTAAGAGATTTTATAAGGAGAAAGTTGTCGTTATTTATCAACATATTTTTAAGACATATTTCTTATGATGTGAGACTATTTCACGTAGCCTCTCACACTTGATACAATTAGTTTGACACGCAAATATGAATAATCAATTGCCAAAAAAAACTTTATTTTTAGATGGTTCAATAGATCATGAATAAACTCTGATACTATATTATTTGTATTGAAAAGAAATTTATTGAATACCATCATTCTTTTTAATGAAGAATTAAACTATAATACAAAAAGTATGAGATTAATTATAAATAATTCCATAACTAAGAGAGAGAAAATCTAACTATCTCTCACTTAACAAATAATCATCTAAATAAATTTTGACTAAATCAATAATATTGACTAATACTTATGACATGCCTATAAGTTGTTTCAACTTATTCGTATAAACTCGCTCGTTACCCTAACTTATGAAAATTATAGGTAATAGATTTATTTTATTTTCTCTTTAGAGGGAATATATAATATTTTCAAAAAAAATAAAAAATAAAACATGACGCGTCTTAGAATTATTTCTCGTTTTTTTTCCTCGATAAAATAAAAGTTTTGTTATGAAATGCATTATTTCTAGTAGTGTATATCGGTCACATCAAAAAATTTGGTGTGTGGGGCAAAATTCAATAATAACTAAAATAAATGGTCTCAAATAAAATTAATGTACATACAAGATAATGCTAGTAAATCCATACGAGTAAGGAAAAAAATAGTACACAAAGAATTTGTTTATCTAGTTTGATCAGATCATTTTACTTTAGGGAGAGATCAACTGTCTAATTCTATATACTTCAAAAATTTCCAAGAAAATAACCTTCTTAATTTCCATGAGCACGTCCTATTTTCTACCCAAGTGTTTCTTAATTGCTCTAATTCTTTAATACATAAATCACACAACCTAAGTTGTTTATAATTATTTTCAAATTCTCGTAGATATCACCAAAAGTTTTCCAAGTTCTAACAATACAATCCTAGAAATTTGTACTCTTGTCTATTTAAGTTTCTCTCAATAGGAACACTAGTTCTTTCACCTTTTTTTTGATATAAAACAAAAGTGAATATAACCATATGTATAACTAGTGAAATTCTAATGAGCCAAATTATGAAGCTTGATCCACAAATTCACTCGAATCTCTTAAGTTGCTAGATCAGTCAAACCAGTAAACCGAGCCGAAATGGTCTCCTCCTTGATCATTTGATTTTTTTAGGCATATTTCCACAAATCTCCACCTTAACTTAGAAACAATGACGATGTTATTTTATCAATTAACCACCCTATCGCTCTTCCAAAGCTTGAATCAATGATTAAAACTGTTGTTTCATACATAATCTATGAGTATGTGTGCATGCATCAATGCAACACTCTTCACTGTTTCTACAACATTGTGTTGAGTTAATATTGCTTGCATCTTCATCTTTCATAACCCAAAATTATATTCTCCGGAAAACTTTTCAATGTTCTATTTAGAACTCATGATGCTCACTTGTAAACTTAACCACTTTTCTCCACGATTGGCGCCAATTTTTGTAAAATATAATAATATATCAGCCATACCAAAAACTTTGAAGAATTTGTCAAAGAACAATGACAATAAAAACAAACGACTTCAAGCAAAATTAATATACACATATGAGAATGTTAGATAATTCACACGGAAAAGAAAAAGATACAAGATTAGTACATAACCCAGTTCGATAAAACCGATCCACATGAGCCCGAGTTGCTGTCGATTGTTGATCAAAATGGTCAACCCTTGATCAAGTCAACCAAGTCAAAATATTTTCCTCTTGATTATTTGAATTTTTTAGATATACTTCACACTTTTAAGCAAATTAGACTATCTTATGATATAAACAATTGATTAAGTTGTTTATCTATTAAAAAAACTATGACTGATTCAAAAATGCTAGTCAAATTTTAGATGTTAATTTGAGTATTGTAAATTAAATCAGATACTCTTGTAACAAAACTTAAACTAAATAATAATTGATTAGAGTGGACACATCTTTTTATCAATATGCTGGTGTTTTAATTATGGATTAACAATTGTATCAATTTTTTCAGCTCAAGAAGTAGATGAAGATCATTATAACAAAAGATCACTGATGATTGTTATGCTTACAATTATGACTGCTGCTCTTCTCATGGGAACATTATTTTTTTACTACTACTATCAAAGTAAGGATAGAATTAACTTTCACCGTAACGTAATAAAATGGAATAATTAATAAGTTCCCTTTTAATTAATCTCATATATTTCGGCAGGAATCGTGACCATACTTACAAGAATGATATACAAACTGAGGATACATTTTTCAGCAGCTGAAGAAGATCTCAATGGAAATGCTTCTGATTTGATAGTATTTGGTTATCTCACAATTAAAGTAGCAACAGATAACTTCTCAATAGAAAATAAGCTCGGAGAAGGTGGATTCGGTGCAGTGTATAAGGTAATACTTGAAAATACATCTGTTTGTGAAATGTTTGATGCAAATAGAAACTGTGAAATGATGTAACTTGAAGATTAGAAAAGTTTGCAATTACTTTATATGATATGTTTTGTCAGGGAAAATTACAAAAGGGGCAGGAAATAGCTGTCAAAAGACTCTCAAAAACCTCGAATCAAGGACTTGAAGAGTTCAAAAATGAGATCACACTCACAACAAGATTACAACATGTGAATTTAGTAAGACTTTTGGGTTACTGCACAAAAAGGAATGAGAAGCTTCTCATCTATGAATACCTCCCAAATAAAAGCTTAGATCATTTTTTATTTGGTCTGTTACATCAAGTTCATACTTAATTGCAACAATTCCTACTTCCATCTAGTAAATTTTTAGTGACTGATAGTTTTGAATTGAACTTAATGTAGATCCAAGGAAATCAATTCTTCTAGATTGGAGGACGCGTGTAAATATCATTGAAGGAATTACTCAAGGCCTTGTTTATCTCCAAGAGTACTCAAATTTTACTATAATCCACCGAGATCTTAAAGCTAGTAATGTTTTGTTGGACCATGAGATGAATCCTAAGATAGCCGATTTTGGTCTTGCTAGAATTTTTGAAAAGAATGAACTTGAAGCAAATACAAATATGATCGTGGGAACATAGTAAGTAAATCATAATCAATCATGTGTTACCTTTGTTTGTTCCATCAATGTCTCTAATCACTCATGTTGGCTTTTGTAGTGGATACGTACCTCCCGAGTATGTCCGAAAAGGCATATACTCACCGAAGTATGATGTTTATAGTTTTGGAGTCCTTCTCTTGCAAATCATAAGTGGGAAGAGATCTTCACATTATTATGGCTCACATGAAAATATGAACCTTTTGGAATACGTAAGTTATCTATATGAAATAAGAAAAGTTTTTTTTTTCTGATAATACGTTCCAAAATTTTATGCCTATGTTATCCGTCATTATTTTACCACATTTGTGCAAGATTGCACAAAATCTTTACTAATTTTCTTGATGTTGAAACATTAAAGCAAGTTGTTATTTCATATTTTAGGCATATGAGCTATGGATGGAAGGAAGATGTGTAGAGTTTTTGGACCCTTCATTGGATGACTCAACATGTCATTGTAAAATCATAAGATGCATGCAGGTAGGTCTTTTGTGTGTTCAAGAAAACTCAGCAGATAGACCTTCCTTGTTAGAAGTTGATACATTGCTTAAGAATGTAGTTACACATGTTGGTACTCCCAACATGCCCGCTTTTTCGATCAAAAAACATGAAGATGACAAGGGAGATACATCTAAGTTAAGGTTAAAATTTTCTTCAATCAATGATGTTACAATTTCTGAGATGGTAGCAAGATAAATTATGTACCTTGTGAGCTATGTTGTCGAGATTTTCCCAAAAATTTAAGATTGATGTTGCACAACAATTTGGGAATAGATTCCTCTAGTCCTGCAAACCATTTCATACTTGTCAACTTTCTTTCTCCAAATTCAAATGCTCATAAGGCATCATGTCTTCTATTAGATTTCAAAGAGGTGTAAAACAATGATTTTGACTATGTAGAATTTAATGTTATCTCATCACTGACCTTTCTTAACTTATTCAAAACATTAACAATTTGAAACTCTATCTAGAAGATTTTTCATGGTAAATTTAAATAAGATAATCAAATCGAATGAACCATAGTAAATAGGGGTGTACAAAATATTCGGATACCAGATCCAAATCCATAATTAAATCCAAATCCATTTAAAATATCCGGATATAATTAAATGGTTATTAACCAGTTTAATTATGAATGGTTGGTTATCCAACCATATTTTATTTTTAAATCCGGTTATAATCCGGATTTTTAGGAACGGAATCACTTTTAGGAACGTCGGATGGAATGTGGTTGATACAGTTTAGTCGATTAAGTTTACGGGCGTTGGTATTTTATAGGAGATATTACCCACTCCAATTGTAATTTGTTTGAGTTCGACAAAGACCCTTTGTTTTACTTGTCTTAAGTTTCAATTGGTTGGTAATCTCTCGGTTGTTTTCGAGCTTTGTTTCGCTCTTTTGTAAACGGGTTCGAGTACCCTTTGTACTCGCTTTAATTACATCGCTTGCTTATTCAAAAAAAAAAAATCCGGTTATTATTCAAAATCCAAATATTTTAATTTAATTATATTTTTATTTTTATTTTTGAGATGGACCTTCCCATTTATATAATTTATATTCCTTTCAATAATTTGAAATTAACGTCTTTCTGTTTTTCCTTATTAACACTGGTTTTGATAATCACTTTTCTTTTCTTTTATTATAAAACATATTGGGGAAGATGGAATATCTTATCCTCTATATTGCACTTCCCTTCCCTTCTCTTATTGTCATGTAAAATGAAAAATCAAATCAAGGCGTAGAATTTATTGGGTTCATGTTATAGTCTTCAAATTATTAATCTCTTATGTATGTTAATTCTGCGCATTATTGAATACCATTGGGAGAATAATTTGTTTCATATCCAATTTGTTAAATATTCAATTTCTGCCACATTGACTATCATCATGACTGAAACTTGTTGATTGTTTAGGAAAAAAAATTATTATTTTTTCAAAAAATTTAATTAAAAAAAAAATCAGAAGCATAATATTATTAACATTAATGACTTTTTAGGGTGTATTCACGTTTTTCCCTCCTAAATATATAGCGATTTTAAGCAGTATTGAAAAAATTGCACACTATCGAAATACACACCAAGCCAAATAAGATTGTAAATTTGATGTAAACTGGTTAGTGTCGTCAATTGTGAATCACGAAATATTTTTGTTTGTTCAGTTTTGCTACACAACAATGTTATAGCCCCGCTATAGCTACTAGTTGACAACATTTTGTACTAGTATATCGCAAACAATATCGATTTGCTCAAATTCTTCTACGCGACAGTGCTACAGTGCTGCTATAGGCATTATTTAACAATATTGAAAATGCTTCAAAATCACTCCAGACACATACCACCATGCAAACCTAAGTTCAAAATCAATCAAGAGTTATAAAAAATGGTAAATACTCACTCATTTACAAACAATATTCTAACCAGTTGAGTCACTTCCTCTTATCAGTTCAAATAAATTTTAGTGTCAAATAAGAAAAATAAAATAAAATTGTTTGAAAATAAAATTAATTTTTTCGAATAAAAAATTAAATTTTTTGAAAAAAATTCATTTTTTAAAATTTTTTGTAAAAAAATTATTATTTTTTAAAGAAAATAATTTTTAAAATAAAATAATAACCGGTTTAAAACCGGTTATATAACCATAATCAAATTTATAACCGGTTTTATAACCAGTTTTGATTGAAATGTGGTTATGGTTATGAATCCAAACCACTTAACTGATTTTAAAATGGTTATGGGTTGGTTTCTAAAAATAACCAACCATGCACACCCCTAATAATAAAATGTTATTTGAACTTAACCAAACCGTGTTAATTTGTCCAAAATTGAATTGAGCCAAAATTATTAGTTTGATATACCGGTTTAAAAGTCCAACCATATCAAATCATTACACTACTATAAAATACACATTCGGTAACACTAATTCTACTACGGTTAGGCTTCCACCGTGATGATATGTCTTACTTAACGCACAGTAATTTTCTTTTATTTACTTATGAAAATTTTGATATGATATAATCACGGATGCAACATACGAAAATTCTTAGCACCCTCAAATGTTTTATTTTTTAAACATTTAGTCGCGCCTTTGTATTTTTAACATTTCTTTAACATTTGATACCACCATGGTTAAGTAACTCAACCGTTATGACTTGTTTTAAATATTTTAAATTTCAATATACTGACGTGTCAAATGTTTTATTTCTTTAACATTTAGTCGCGCCTTTTTATTTTTATTTATTTTTAATTTTTAAATAAATGTGATACCATCACTGTTGCGTAGCTGAACCGTTGTGACATATTTTTCATTTTGTTTTAAATATTTTAAATTGTAATACATTGGCGCTTTTTTATGAAATTTAATTTAGTAAGTAACATATCACCACGGTTCTTATTTTTTACTGTGGTGGCATCATTCATTCATTTTTATCAAGCTAACTAGCTTGTCTCTTCAGTAGCCATTCTTTGTTGAGAAACGATACACCATTTCAACCCTAACGTTTAGTGTTGAGAAACGAAACACCATATCAATCCTAACATTCATCGTTCATCATCACTCATAATCATTGGTTCATCATTCATCATCATTCATCATCATCGGTTCATCGTTTTACATTCGTTGTTCATTTTCAACCCGTAGTCATCGTCATCGTCATCGGTTCATTTTCAACCCTAACACACCAACGCCAACACTAACATCATCGTCATCGTTAAGGAGGAATACAACAACAACACTATCTATATCAACCCAAATATTCTCATTTACTTAGTCATCACGTTTACGGTACGTAAAACTTTTTTCTAATGCATCTACAGTAAATTTCAGTTTCTATTGTTGTTGATGTTGTTTTTGTTGTTGTTTTCCTGGTTCTTGTTGAATGTGTGTCATCAAACTTGATTAATCTTTTATTGTTATTTTTGTTGTTGTTTTTGTTGTTGTTTTTTAATGTGTTTGTGATAACAAATGAAAGAGTTTGTTGTTAGTGTTGTTGAATGTGTATGTGATAATCTTTGAAAGAGTTTGTTGTTGTTGTTGTTGTTGAATGTGTATGTGATAATAGATAAAAGAGTTTGTTGTAGTTGTTGAGGTTGTTGTTGTTGTTTTTGAGGTTGTTGTTGTTTTTGAAAATATATGTCGTCTTCGTCGTATTCTTCATCTAGTAGCGAGGAAACAATGACAAGTGATACTCAAATAAAAAAGAAAAGACCACAAAGAGGTGCCACAATACTTACCAAAGTAACAAAAGTCCACAAATCTGGTATCAAATTGTCTATCGCGTTTGATTCGTATTATAGAGTAGTTGATGGTGAATACTCTTCTCTTTTTAAGAGTTATGTTGCGTTCCTTTGATGTAGCAAAGTTAGTATATTGATAGATGATTGGAAACAAGCGCCAGATGCTGTCAAAGATAGCATATGGACAGACGTTAAGGTATTAATTTAATTTTCATCATTTTGATACGACTTTCAATAATTTCTAATACATTCTTATTGATTTAAATGTAGTTGACTTTTGAGTTTACAGATGGTGATAAGCACTTAAAAAATGGGTAAGTCATACTGGTACGTGTTGGAGGAACCTTAAGTCACGGCTCACGCATGACTACATTAGGAAGCCTAAGATTGGTCTTGAGCGTCCATGGGTGAGGTATAGTTTTCTCTCGAAGAAGGTTTGGTAAAAGTTTGCAAAGAGTCGTCATTCTGAGAAATTCCTGGTTAGTACTAGTCTTATTTATCTTGATAATTTGATGCTGATGATTTATAGATACTAATCATATTTTCACTATGTTTATAACAGACTAAAAGTCAAGCAAGAATACAAAATAAAGCAAAAAAACATTTACCCCCATAGATTGTCTTGTGGGGGTTACAGGAAACTAGAGAAAAAAATAATGGAGGAAAAAAACAACAAATGGGAGATGAGGACTCCATTAGTAGTGATCGCAACCCATCTCCACCATCAAGGCATGAGAAGTGGAAGAGGTCTCAACTAAGACAAAATAGAGAGTACACCTCATATGCGTCAAGAGAAATTACTGAGAAAATTGTAAGTATGATTTGTTGTGCGTATGTTATGTGTTATTTAAATGTTGTGGTAATTACAATATTGATATTATCATCCATGTTGTGTAGGATGTGTTGGTTGAGGAGGCCCGTGGAGGCTCATTTGTTCCAGAACCACGACATGATATACTAGTCGAGGCTATTAGAATAGATGAGCATGTTGGGCGCATTTGTGGTGTTGGAGAAGGCGTCGGCCTGAGATTATTCTTTGATCCAACCAAAAAATGCGTCAAAAACACCGAATTACAAGAGCAAAGAGAAAAGCTTGCAGTTGTTGAGAATGAGTTAGAAGAACAGAGGAAGATGTTAGAAGCCAAGCGGGAAAATCGGAAGAAAGACATAAAAAAGTTAGAAGAGTTATATGTGGTAAGTGTTTTATCTGAAATGCTAGTGTTTTATATGAAATGTATGATATATTGTGTTTTATTTGAAAAGTTAGAAAAGATAGAAATGTGTTTATTATGTATTGTGTTCAAAATGAATGTTATGTCGCAGAGAATAAGTGGATCCTTACCACAACGTACAGATGAAAATGATGATAATGCTGATGATCAAGTTCCCCAAACACATGTTGTACGTAATGCTAGCACTAAAGGAAGTAATTTTTCAGCCACCCCTGTTAAAGAGGTCAATGAGTTATTGGATCCTTTCGCAAATAAAATCGCCACGTTATACGTTTTGGTTGTGGAAAGTAATAACCCGTATTCTCTTCCTCTAGAGCATTGTCCATCGGTAGAGATCTTCTATTCTTAGCCTAGTGACATACGAGATTTTCTCTATGGAAAAAATTGGATGGACGTAGGGATATTGCAAGTTTGGTGCACGTAAGTATATATTTGAACATGCATGTAATTATTTATAGTACATTATCATTTTTGTATTTCCTTACTTATATTTTGAATTTTGTTTAACCATTTAGGTACATTCATCATGTATGTTGTCGCTACCGCGAAAAACAATCGGCGAAGACACAGAGTCTCCATGGAACTTTATTTATCCCAACATGGAAAGGAAAACATCGAGAAAAAATCAAAAGGGAAAGAACATGGTCTCGCAACCAAATTCGGGGTTCGGGAGTCGATTACGCAAGAGGAAGGTATTAGCACCCCTCACGTCTGTTGTACTCAACATGATCCACTATTGTTGTTCTAATCAAAGGGTGTGTATATCTAAAACTTACTTACTAAGGGAATGCGGAAACAAAAAAGGGAGAAAAACAAAAAGGTGACTCGATAGGATCTCGCAATTCTATGCCTATGTATTCCCTCGTGCAATGGGAAAGTCAGAGTCAATGTAGTTCGGAGGACTACGGGTGAAAGGGAATGTTGCTCGCCAAGGATTAGGGCTGTTGTGCCTACGTATTCTCAACAGGGATGAGAAAGTCAGAGTGTCTGTAGTTTGTGGGACCACGGGTTGCTGAGTGTTTTTTTACGAACAATGCTAATGTTCATGTTCCAGCAGTTTAGGTGTTTGCCGCTCGTTGTCGGGAGCCTTACGCATTACCTGTTTGCGGTATAAAGGAAATAACATGCCCTTTCTGAAAATGGTTTGAAGGGAGAATCCTGAAGGACAAAATGGTTTGAATTTGTTGAAGTGTTTTAAATAAGTGAATTAAATTGGTTTGTGATGTGTACGCACTAAAGTCTATGAAGATAGGAGCGAATACTTTGTACAGATTCAAACGTCTCACGTACAAAATACTCTAAGTAGAGGTAAGGAAAGACTCCCGCTCATCTTTTCCCATGTGCTTAAGGCTCGTGGCACACTATACACATTGTATTTTATTAAGTATCTTGAATTGATTAAGAAAAAGAAGAGAAAGACACAACGCAAGATCTAAGGGAGACTTGGCCCTAGATGTTATCATGTAATGTGGTCCTAAGGTTAGGATTATAAGACATTTCTATCCTAATGTTGTCATGCAAGGATTAACAACCTAATGTATATCCTACTCCAATCTTAATAAAAATTAAGTTGGACTAGGAAGCCCTAAAGGAACATGCAAGAGCAAGCAAAAAGCTAAGAAAAGCACAAACAGCAGCATACGACATCGCTTCAATCAGAACAGCAATATATTTCCAGCAACAACACAACAACATTTAACAACACATACTTTTAAGAGAGGTATGTATGCAGCAACCACAGGATTGGAACATTCAACAACGTATATGCACAGGACAGACATGTATGTGTCAGCAGCAGTGCACTCAACAAGGAGCAAACATGAGTTGACATGAACATGTAGTATGCAAGATCAAGCAACATGTATCAAAAGATTAATCAATCAACATGACCATGCATCAACAATGGAGCAAATGAACATGCATTATGGAATTCGACAATCAACAATGCGTACGAGCATGTATCAATAACAAGTGTCATGAATATGCAAGCAACAAGCAAGTGTCTACATGTAATCGATTAAGTATCATGAACATGCATCAAGAATGCAAACAATTAACACATAATCAATAATCATGCATCAAAGATTCACATACATACTGCAAATGAAGGCTAAACAACTCGAGAAAATTCCACAAATATCAAACATATCAAGTCATGATGATTAAAAGCGAAAAGGGAATCAAAACAAACTCACAATCAAGCAAAAATCACATTCAACATTAGGTGTAATCGATTACACCATGTACAACTCAACATCCTGGGCATAGAAAACTAGGTGTAATCGATTACACCAGATGTGTTAATCGATTACACCTGTATGTCGTAACCCAAAATTTGACCTCCCCCTTTGCCTTTTGCATGAGCATGTGCATTCGCATCGCTGACATAAGCATTCGCACTTTTGTCTGTGTTTTTTTGTTACAAGAATATTCAGGTTTTGTGCCCGATTAATCGCATCCTCACAAGGGCGTCACATCATCAAAACAGGCATAAAATAAGGGTTTCCATAATTATTCATCAAAACAAAAGGTGGAAAATCGAAACCTGGGCCACTTCACCATTTCCTAAGCAATCTGGGTAAAATTGCTTAGAGTTATCGATTACGCTAATAGGGTAACCGATTACTCTTCACATTTTTGCAGATTCTGCTGCTTTTTTAGGACAGCAACTATGCACACTCTTTGGTCTTTGATTATACATAGTTCTAGCAGCATGTGAAATATTCTAGACTCTTCAAGTAATTCATTTGCATTTGCTACAATGTATCATTTCCATTCAAGACTACCATGCACCTTATTTTCCTAAGATGTGAACCTTTGGATTTGAAACTTACATTGGGATGCTCCCATTGAGTTAACAAATAACTAACTGAGTTAGCCTCTAACTCAGTGAGTTAGATGTAACTAACTCCTAGCCTAAGTCCAAACCACCTTAAGCTAGCTCCAAGCCTAATTCCAAACCTCTCACACTCCAAACCAAAACTCTATATAAACAAACCTTCAATCATTTTTCAAGGGGATCAACCATTTCACACATTTCTCACATTTCACTCTCAATTCTCTCACATTCTCTCTGAATTTTTCTACAATTTCTTCATCTTCATCTACATTTTCTTCCCAAACCTCACCATAGCTCTTCACCATTGAAGAATAATCACTTTCACATTAGAAGTGATTATTTCTTGAGTTTAACCTTCATCACCTTGCAATTATACTTGATTTTCTGGAGTATTATTAGCTTTCAGATTCATCTCAAGTGTTTGCTTCAAGATTCTACGGTTCGAATTCGTATTTCGGAGTTTCGTCGCAATTTGCTCGGTTTCAGTACGATTCGGCTTCAATTGAAGATTCCTTTGGGTTTCTTTGATTATCTTCATCAAGAGTCCTTTGCAACAATCACCAAGCCAATTCTCCGGCTTGTAGTTTGGTAGCTCTCACTCATTTTTCTATTTCGAACGTTTCCGTATCGTTTACGATGTAGTTTCGATGCTTTTTGTGTGTTAATTGATTATGTCATTACTTGATCCATGATCTTGATGGGTTAATTGATTCCATTGTTGTTTATTTGCTGCTATTGAGCTTGATTTCCGTGCACAAATTTATACCCTAGCATGTGGTAATTTAAACAAGTGATTTAGCTGTTAAAAATGCTTTTTGAAAAGCTATTTTTGCCACTGTTACAGTGGTAATCGATTACTCAAAGAGAGTAACTAATTACTATGCTCAAATTTGCACCAGCGTTGCTTTTTTTCCACTAAGTAATCAATTTCTCTAATAGAGTAACCGATTACTCTGCACAATTTTTCCCAGATTTGTTGTTGCAAGTAATCGATTACTCAAATAGAGTAACCGATTACCACTATAACAGAGTGCCATTTTTGGTGTTTTTCAAGCTTGTTTGCTATGCTTTCCTCATCTAACTTCCATGGATTAATATGATTGATTTTTATGGATGTTTTAGGTGCTGTTTCACTTCAGTTTAAAGCATGCTTGTGAATTTTCCGATGCTCGATCTTTCGATTTCATAATTGTGCACATTCTTGACATTGCATGAACATGATCATTCTTGCACATTTTCAGCCACACAATAACATGATTTTTGTTGTATTTTAAGTGTCATTTGGTACTGTTTTGCATCTTCCATTCATGTTAAATTAAGTTTGTTCTTCAAAGAATAAGCTTAATATTATATAATCAATAATGCACCATTTGCTTTAATAATTTTTCAATTCATTTTGGAAAATTGTTAGCATATTCCTCCCTTTTGGTTAATTAATCGAAACTTCGTTTCGATTATTAACCTTCCCGTTGGCGCTTCTCTTTAGGCTTCCTTTAGAGCTTTCTCTCTCTCTTTCCCCCCACAGAGTCGGAGTTTCGCGCAACAATGGAGCATTGTACAACTTGGAGTTGTTACGCTGTCCATTTCAACTTCTGCACTACACCCTGTGTGTCAGAGAAGGAATGAGAATGGAGAATTCCTACTCTCATTCTGACCACTTCAGGTAGGGGACGAATGACCCTGTTCCTAGCTTAGTCTCCTCTATCTCTAGGCGGTTGTGTATCTCCTTCCCCATTTGAGTCGATCCCTGATCACTCTTGGCTCTTTCAATCTCTCTTTTGATCAATCACCATCTTCTTGGTTAAAAGATCATTGTCTTGGGTTAACACCCCTCTCTCTTTCCCAACATTCTGTTATTGTTGTCAATAATCGTCTTTTGATTCCCCAAAAGAGTCTCAATTCCTTTTCTTCGGTTAAACACAGTTTTCTAGTTAAACACCGAAACTCTTGCAGAGTTCGCAATCTTCTCTTGGTTTTGCTCCATTTGTTTGGTTAACCACTGCCTGTCAATTAAAACACCAATTTGCACTTCTTTTCAGTTAACCACAACCAGTCTGTTAAAACACTGAACCCCTTTCGAGTTAATCACCTTTTCTTGGTTAATCACTCATTTCTTTTCGGTTAATCATAGTCCCTCTGTTAACACCGAATCCTCAGCGGTTAACAACTTCTTTTGGTTCAATACCCCTTTTGTTGGTCTAGTACTGTTTTTTCAGTCAGTACCAACATCATCTTTGGGTCACAACCTTCGCTTGGTTCTACACCCAGTCTTTTAGTTAATCACTATTTATCAGTTAATATACCGAAATCCCCTCGGATTCAAACACCTTCTCTTGGTTCAGCACTCTCTCCTTTTGATTCATCATAGCCTGTCTGTTGACATCAAAATCCTTTTTCCCCACCAGAGTCGTTATCTCTTTTTCTTCGGTTAACCACTGCCAGTCAGTTAACATACCAAACCCTTCTTCTTTTGATTCCCGGTAGGGTCGCTACCCTACGATCCCCAGCATAATTCTTTGTTCTCTTACCTCCCTAGTGAAGTCTCTTTTATTCCTTTTGCTCCTTTATTTCTTCTTGGTTTGGACACCATTCTTGCGCTTTATCCTCAGCACAGTCTCTATTCTTTTCCTTTGCACGCCTTTCTTGGTTTTGACACCATTTCTTTGGAATCCCCAGCAGATCTGTTTCCTTCTTTCTTTCGTTCTTGGTTTTGACACCACTCTTTTTTTCCTTTTCCGCTTAGTTCCCTGAACTACGGAAGCTCTGATTCTACATTCTTTCGAATGTATGATACGTAGGCACGAGATCACGATGATCTTGGCGAACACCCTTCCACCTTTTTCCATCCCCCTTTCTTTTCCCTGGTTCCTTTGAACTACGTCGCCCTGATTTCCTCATTGCACTATGAGGGTGTGTAGGCACGAGGGCCCTAATCCTCCGCGAGCACTTTCTTTCTTTTTCTTTCTTTTCTGTCTCTCTCCTTTCTTTTAGCTAGAAACCTTTAGATAGATAACCCATCCAAGCCTAGAAGCAAGCAAAATGGTTCCCGTCGAGTACGGCAGATGCGTAAGGTGCTAGTACCTTCCTTTCGCATAACTGACCCCCTTACCCGTTTCTCTTCCCATCGGTGGCGACTCTATTGTAACTTTGAGTGTGCGATTCACTCAGGTATAATCCCGCTAGCTTCACTGTAGAAACAATAGAAAATCAGTTTCAAAATCACTTTTCCAACATCACTTCAATGATCAAATGCAACATGTAATAGCATGAAATTGTACACGAAAATCACAGTAATTATGATCAAGTAAACACATATTGAACCAATCAAACATCAACAAGATCAAGCAATTGAATCAATGGATCAATTGACACCAAAACCACAAAAATTTACATTGTGAAATTTGCAAAATAAGCTAAAATGAGTTTGAATCTCAGAATCACCAACCTACAAAGCTGAGATTTGCTTTGGTAATTGTTCCAAACAGAACTTGATGAATTAAGCAAAGAAAACCAGAGATCCAAGAGATTCTTCACGAGAAAATGTTGAAGAACATTGCAATAAGCTAGAATTGCTCCAAAATCACTTCAAGAAATTGCTTCCGAAATTCAGATCTAGATCCAAATCAACTTCTACTGCATAATCAATTAATGGAAAAACAATGTGATGAAGGTTTAGCTCAAGGATTAACAAACTCCAATGAAGAATTTGTTAACCTAATGATAGATCTTCGGTGAGGTTAGGGATGAAGATAAAAATGGAGATTGAAAAAGTTATGCACAAAGTGAGAGAGAAATGAGAGTAAATTCAGAAATTATGTAGAAAAAATGGTTAGCCTCCTCTTGGAATGGAGCAAATTGGTTTAAATATGGTATAGGTATGGAATGAGAATGAGGTTTGGAAATTGGTTTTGAATGAGGATTTGATTTTTGGTTTGGAATTAGGAGTGGAAATTATTTGAATTATGGAGGGAAAATGAAATTAATTTGCATCATTTAGATCCTTCTACTGGTGTAGGATTGAACCAATCAATTGAAATGAGTTACAAACTACTACAGTGTTGAAAACCTGCTGTTTTTGGCCAAACTGACTTGATGTAATCGTTTACATGAAATTGAGTAATCAATTACATGTTCAAAAATTTGAAAATGGCGCCTTCTGGAAGGGATGTAATCGATTACCATGATTTGGGTTATCGATTACATCAAGGCAAAAATGCAAAAATCACCCTATTGCAACCTGTTCTGAGCTCGGCTTCGCATCTTAACCTTAGGCACTGATAACCCCCTTGAATAATGCCTGAAACATGATAGATAACTTGTTTGGAACAAATCATACAAACTATGTGCTCTCTTTTCTCGATTCTGAAATAACCAAACCATCCACTGAGCAAAATAAATGCTCGAAGACCTTGATGACTGTCTGTTTAGCTCTGAATGTTACTGAAACACTCTCCGAAATAAAGCAAGCCCTGAATAAGTTGTGGTCTCATGTCTTAATAACCAAATGTAATGCATGATTAATATTATCACAAATGCATATGGACGCAAACATAAGCCACCTAGGATACAAAACAAGAGGGAAAATGTTGGGGTACAACAGCTGTCCCTATTCAATCAACTTGAACCTGAAGGTATGAAAGGCAACGACATTTATACATTCAAGGTAGAAAAGGATTGGATACAAAAGAACCAAAAAAATTTCACTCTGCGAGGATGGAAAAGGAAATTGGACACTAGTCGGGAACTATATTTTCGATAAAAAGGTTGGTCGAGAACCGAATTCTAGTCGGGAACTGGATTCTGAAGACAAGAGGTTGGCCGGGAACCAAATACAAGTCGAGAACTGGATTTTGACAAAGGTTGATCAGGAACCAAATACCAGCCGGGAGCTGGATTATGAATAGAGGTTGGTCTAGAACCGAATACCAGTCAGTACTGGATTTTGGAAAAGGTTGGTCGAGAACAGAGTGGTCATGGCTCTCTAGTACGTTGCACTAGCATTTTTCAAACCGAAAGGCCTCACTCTATAACAGAATGTTCCCTAGGGTGTAATGAATGTTGTTTTTTCCATATCCTCGGGTGCCATCTTAATTTGGTTATAACCGAAAAAACCATCCACAAATGAGAAGATATTGAATTTAGTAGTATTATCTACCAACATATCAATGTGTGGCAGTGGAAAATCATCTTCCGGACTAGCTTTATTCAAATCTCTGTAGTCAACTCACATCCGAACTTTACTGTCTTTCTTTGGAGCTGGCACAATATTGGCCACCCATTGAGGATACTCAGCAGTAACAAGAAACCTAGCGTCAATCTGCTTCAGAACCTCCTCTTTAATCTTAACAGCCATGTCGAGGTGAGTTCTTCACAACTTCTGATTAACTGGCGGACATTCTGGCTTCAGCAGTAATCTGTGCTCCATAATATCAGTATCGAGACCAGACATATCTTGATAAGACCAAGCAAATACATCCACATACTCTTTAAGAAGCTCTACCATCCTCTTCTTAACATTTGTCTGAAGCAGTGCCACAATCTTAACTTCTTTTCTATCCTCTTCTAAACCAAAAGTACTTACCTCCACTGGCTCTTTGTGAGGCTAAATGGTTTTTTCCTCGTGGTCAAGCAACCGAGAAATATCATCTGGAATTTCCTCAACATCCTCTTCTTCAGCTTCAAACACAGGGAATTCAAAGTAGGGAGAGGGCATAGGGACATTGTTTTCAATGGGTTTAATAATCAATCTGCACAATGATATATGCTTGAATTTAGGAAATAAATAAATGTGCAAGAATTATGCAGATATTGAAATCATAATTATGTTTTTTGGTTTTTTAGGTTACCATTTTCCATAAAAGAAAGCAAAAAGATAAAAAACACACATGGATAAGCAAAATAACATTTTATTTATGATATTAAAGTTTGAAACAAAGCCATCACAAATCCACTTTCACCTTGGGAAGAGTGAAAGGATATTTGAAAAACACAAAAAAAAATTATTTTGAAGAGTGAACAATAGAAGGAATGTCGACATTTGTCCAATTTTGGCAGACCACTCCATGAGTCACAAAGGTCGGCATGTCATCCTCTGAGTCATCTTCAATGATTACGGCAATAGTTTGATCTCCAGCATGGATAAACTTAGCACTGTGAAATATATCTTGATAACGCTTCAATTCCCTTCTAGTCGTACCAGGAGAGAAACCCAGACCGACTCTATTCTTGTTTTCAGCAAGTTCAACCACTCTGCCCCAGCCCACAGACTGACCGTTCTCAACAATATGCTGGACATCTTTTAGAGAAGAAATAAATGCCCACTCTTCTTTCCGGCATTGTCAACAATGGATAGGGCTTAGAACGGAGTTCCCACGGCCTCGTCAGCGTCAATATAGGAGAAAGATGACAAATGGCTTACAAGCATAGCTTGTTCATGTCCTACCACAACAAGTTTCCCATTCTTCATAAATTTTAGCTTTTGGTGGAGTGTCGAAGTGATAGCTCCAGCCTCATGAGCCCATGGTCTGCCCAGCAAACAACTGTATGCAGGGTGATCAACTTCATAGGGAGATCAACTTCCCATATCACCATTTTCCTTGAACCATCGAAAGCTTTAACAACCACACCACTGAATCTCATAGGAGTACCCTAATATGGCAGTCTTGACAAGGTAGATTTAGGCATTACATTAAGCGATGAACCAGTATCAACCAGCACATTAGATAAAGCGCCATCTTGGTAATTCATCAAAATATGTAAAGACATGTTATGATTCCTTCCTTCTTCTGGCAATTCCTTATCACTGAAGCTCAGGTTATTACAATCCATAATAATACCAACAATACTATCAAATTAATCAATAGTCACATCATGGTCCACATATGCTTGCTATAGCACTTTCCTTAGAGCTTCCCTATGAACCTCAGAGTTCATTAACAAGGATAATACAGAGATCTTGGAGGGATTTTGCAACAACTGATCCATAATTTTGTACTCACTATTCTTAATCAATTTCAACACCTCATCATCAACATCATGGCTTGAACCACTAGATTGTCCTGTAACAAATCTAGATTTGGATTGTACTACAGGCGCCTCAAACACAATTGGCTTATTAACAGGGATATTATCATCCTTCTTAGGAGGTGGTGCAGCGAACACACGACCACTTCGAGTCACCCTGCTAACGTCAGCAATATTCACAACAGAAGAAAGAAAGGGAATAAGCACCTCTTTTCCATCTTCAAGCATTGTAGCGTTGTATCAATACGACGCAACTTTATCAAATTCATAAGAAGTAGGATAAGGTAAACAAATAACTAACGGAGTAACAGATGACTTCTGGCTATTGTAAGAAATCTCAACAGGTTCAGGAATATTGAAGTGTGGAACAATGACATTCATTTTGTGATTAGCATCATTCCTCGGGTGACTAATCTGAATCAACCTTTGATCTAGCATCTTCTGAAGGCCTCTTTTTACTACAGAACATCCTCTAGGGCTTCTGGAACAAATACAACATGCAGCATGATAATGCTCGTAATAGCTAAATCTACACAGACTAGCATGCATATCCACTAGAGAACCTCTGATCAAATTCACATCAAAAATACGATAAGTACCAGGGCATCCTTCTACCATATTCACTTTAGCATTACAATGCTTAGGCAAAGGGTTGGCTTGGACATTAGGCCCAATATCTTTAAATGACAGAATTCCATTTCGGATCAACCTCTGAACCTCATCTTTCAAAGCATAACAGTTTTCAATATCATGGTCGGGTGCCCCTTGATGATAGGCACAGGAATGGTCAACTTTGTACCACCACGGGAGTTCTTTAGGAACAACTAGAGGGTTTCTTGTATGTACAAGGGTCTTCTGTACCAAGGCATGGTACAGCTCAGTATAAGACATTGTAATAGGATCAAACTAATTTTTCCTTTGTGGACGATTCTGTTGATTATTTTGATGTGTTCTTTGTTGAAATTGTGGTTGATAGTTTGAAGTAGCTTGAGCGGCTGGAGCAACGTTGATGATAGGTGTAACTGAAGCTAATTATTGTTGATGATGATGATTATTATTATTTTTTCCCCGTGTCTTCTGAACCTCTCTTAAGAAATGGCATTGGCTTCTCCATCCTTTTTCTTAGAAAATTCAACATCATACTTCTTTGCATTTCCAGCAAAGTTACCTTCTTTGGTCAAGCGTCCTTCACAGACTCCCTCTTCTAAGAGCATACCCATATTTACCATTTCGGTAAATTCACTGGGCACACTCGCCACCATTCTCTCATAATAAAATGAACTCAGCGTCTTCAGAAAATCTTAGTCATCTCCTTTTCTTCCAGCAGAGAACATATCTGCGCAGTAATCTCACGCCACCATTGGGCGTGTTCCTTAAAAGTTTCTTTTTATTTTTCTGTGACATAGCGCGAAGTTGATCACGGTCTGACGCCATATCCAAGTTGTACTTATATTGATGAATGAAAGCCTCTCCCAGATCATTGAAAGTACGGATTTGAGTGCTATCTAGACCCATATACCATTTCAGAGCAGCACTAGTGAGACTGTCTTAGAAATAATGAATTAACAGCTGATGATTGTCAGTGTGAGTGGACATCTTTCTCGCATACATGACAAGATGACTTTGTGGATAGGTGTTACCTTTATACTTCTCGAAATCAGGAACTTTGAATTTGGCGGGAATTTTCACATTCGGAACAAGACATAGCTCATGAGCATTCTTTTTGAACAACTCTTTCCCCCTTAAAGCTTTGATTTCTTTTTGCATTTCTTGAAACTGGTCTTGAAATTCATCCATTCGTTCATATACGCCGAAGCTTTCACTTGGCTCAGCATGGAAGATAGGTTCATCAGTCTGTGGGACAACATGCACCACGGGTGGAGGAATTTTCATTACAAGTTAAGCAATCGAAACTTCAATAGTAGGCTTGTATTCTTCAGGAATTATGTTCAAAGGCATGCCCCAGGGAAAACCAGGAGGCATAGAGTGTGACGGAGCACTAATCGGGGCCACGGAAACGGGCACATAGACCACTTCGGAGATCACAGTGCGTTGAGGCTGAGTTACCTGAGGAGTAAGAGGACGAGGAGACTGATTTTGTAGAGTAACTAGAGACTCTACCAGAGCATTAAGCTTCTCCATACTAGCAAGGAGGGTTGTAACCTCTTCACGAAGTTCACGATTCTCTTGCTCTAAGTGATCCATCTTTCTTTGAGAATTAGCCCGAGTGTTGTATTGGTGCGACAACTTGACTTATGAGAATACCAAGAGAAAAGAAATAAGACACCTATAAAACTCTCAAAAGCAAGACCAGATGCAGAACGATGCATGAAATGCAATGCAAATGCTTTCATTCAGTTTTTAAGGAACTTTAAGATATAGCAAACATCATAAAGAAATAACACTTGAAATACTAAAAATCTCATTTTGTTGATAATTGGAAAGAATTACACTTGGAAGCACAAGTTACAAAGTATCAAAATACAATAAGAAAAAGATAGATCCTAGGAATCACATCTGAGGATGCTCCAACTCCAAGCTGATACTTCCTTCTGAGTCTCTTGATTTCCTTCTCAAAAGTGTCCTTCATGGTGGCCTTCTCTGACACAAGCTGGTCCACAATACCCTTTCAAGCACCTGAGGTAGGAGGATGAGATGATAAAGTACTAGAGGAAAATAAATCCTCTCTCTGTCTCTTCGCAACATGTTGCTCAAGCGATTCTATCAGGTTATCTTTCTCTCATCTACTTTTGTAGCTCTATCTTCTCAAGGTTTGAAGTGTGGAATTTGGCTTCCCACATATCTTTCTCTTGTTTCATCTTGGCTAAGGCATCTTGAAGCTCCCTCACATCATCAGTATGAATGGTGAGTGGTGTGGTAACCACTATAGACATAGGCTTCTCAAAAGCATAAGGCATTTTAAGCTCCCTAGTTCTCTCCTTCACCCAAAGAGTATATGGTTCCAAAGCTACACAAACTTGTCTTACAAGCTCTCATTTTCCTTTCCTATGAATGTAATGCCAAGCATGATGCATTCCCTCTTTTAAACCATGAGTATCTTTACCCTATTGGAAACACAAACCCTTTAACAAAACATTATTAGGCTTATCCTTCAAAGTGTATCCAAGCTGACGTCTTGCTAAACTAGGGTTGTAGTTAATTCCACCTTGTATACCAAGAAGAGGCACATTATATAATTCCCTACAACTATCAATAATTTTGATATTATCAAACACAGAAGAATAACAAGTAATATCAACGTTGGTAAGGGACATGATCCTCTGAGACCACCCTAAACAACCCTTATTCTCCTTGAAGGTAGATGATTGCGGCAAGTGCGAAATAAACCACTTGTACAGCAAAGGTGCACAACAGACAATAGTACCATTTCCCTTAGAATTCCTATGGTGTATGGAGAAATAAGTATCACCAAGTAAAGTCGGAACGGGGTTCCCAATTAAGAACATCGTAATAGCTTTAACATTAACGAAGTTGTCAATATTAGGGAACAAGACCAGTCCATAGATGAGTAAAGCCAAAATAGCCTCAAAAGCCATCATACTACCAACACCAGTAAAAGTAGAAGCTCTCTCAATCAGGAACTTAGAAGTCAACCCTTGAATGCCTCCCTTAACAGGAAGATTGACGTCTATATCAGATTTCCTCAAATGAATGGCTGCATCAATAACTTGTGACTTGGGAACTTCCTCTAAACTAGTAAAAGGAACTATATCAGAAACTGGTATACCTACAAGATAAGCATACTCCTCCAAGGTAGGCAATAACTGATAATTCGGAAAAGTAAAGCACCGATAGGCAGGATCATAGAACTGCACAAAAGTATTAAGAATTATGTCTTCAACGTTGGTAGAAAGAATAGATAAAAGTCTTCCATGAATAGATTTGAAATCCATAGGATCAGTCACAAAGGATGCTAGCTTTCTCAAATATTTAAGATTGGGATCTCTGAAAATGTACTTCTGAGTGTTTCTCCTTCCAATGTCGATAACCTCAATATCTGCGGTGTTTGCAAAGAGAATCTCTAAGTTCCTTGAAAACTAATTAACATAAGATGTTCATGAATGCATGAGTGCATGATTATGCAACAACCACAAACAATATCACAAACAAGGTTCAAAGATTCGGAGTCACGAGTATGGATCCAAGGGTAAGAACCATCCACAAAGTATGTACTAGGGGTTAAAAATCACATGTACAACAAGGTTCTACAAAGGTTCCTAGAGTCGTGATTCCATCTTTTGGATATTACCGTCTTAAACGATTACTCGTAAGCCAATAATGTTCTCAAGAGAAACTCGTCTGAGTGTAGTATCGTGTTAAAACAACTAATTCAAGTCTACGTCCTAATAAGGTCAAGATGGGTTAAAGGGTTCTAAGCTCCTCAGCTTCTCGGGCTCTTAAGTTAAAAGTAAAATGCCGTCACAACTACTTGTTCAGCATATTTACCCTCATGGAGGCCTCCACTGAGCGGGGGATCTCAAGTCAGCTTATTAAGGATTAACTCCACATAAGCTAAACATGATTATACCACCCTCATATCATAAGTGCACTCAAGTCCGGGTATAGGACTTATATCACCACTCAGAGAACACCAAGCACCAGAAAAACATAACAGTAAACAACAAATATAATACAAACACATATAATCAAGTTAGGCTAAACCCACTAGGGACTACTCCCCATCAGAGTCGCCACTTTTCTGTAGCGGGAAAATTTGAGATTAAGCTATTGATTAACTTAACTCGTAATGTAAGGGTCGCCACCGCACTTTTATTTTTCCAAAGGAATTGGGAAAAGAACGAACAAACCCCAAAGAAGTTTTAAAACAAAAACTAATAAAAACAGAGACAAGGGTAAGGGGGTTGGTTATGTAATGGGAAGGTGTTAGCACCCAAAACATCTATAGTACTCTATAGGAACCTCTTGAAAATCTATGTTTGGCTTAAAAGGGATTGTTTGCCAAAGATGGTGGAGATGAAAAGAGAAGTATTTTTTAAGGTTTTTGTGTTTCACTAGACTTCCTGAGCCCTGTGCCTACGTACCCACAAAGTGAAATGGAAGATCAAAACATCGTAGTTCGTGGTAAAAATAACAAAAGAGATTTATTTTAATTGATTTTAACGGCAAGACAAGTTGTCATTTTAAGGAGAACACTCAACTAGTCACCCACAAATGTATGAAAATGGACCTTTGCATCACTATTGAGAAGGGTTCCAACTTGGATAGAGATCAACAAGTATGCCACTAGCTCTCTCAAGTGGAAAAGAATCAACACTAACTATCACTATGGAGATAGGAGAATTACATCCCAACTATTAAAATGACTCATGTCTAAACCTTAAGAAAATGTTTAAAAGGAAATGTGCACAAAGGGCACAAAATGGTTTGAATGAGTTAAGTATTTTTTTTTTATGTCTTTTGAAAATGGTCTTGATATGCTTAAGATTGATTAGAACTTTATTCAAGAAAAAGAGTTTAAAAATCACTTGACAAAGTCAAGGTTTATTATGAAAGAGGTTCATGTTTGAAAACAAGAAGGTTTTGAAAAAGGGAGAAGATTTTGAAAATCTAAAAAGGGGAGGAGATGAAGAGACTACCCTAAAGCATAAAATAAAAGTTAAGGAAGGAAAAATCTAACCAAGATACCAAGCTATCCCATCCTTTGGATTCAAGCAATAAGCAACCAGATAAGCAGAGAAATAACCAAGCATCAGATAAAGAAGAACTTAAGCCAAGGTCAAGGATGAAGCAACAGAGCCAAGTCTTCCAAAGATCCACTCAAGGTCAAGGTACCAGATGAATTCCAATTTCTCAAGTCACAACTTCAAAGAATAGGATCAAGAAACTAATTCTAAGTCCACAAGTCCATCATACAAGAAAGGGATAGTAACCAAATAGTCCAATGGAACATTAAGTCTTTTAGAGGTTTAGCCTTTATTAATGTCTTAAGAAAAAGAAAAAGAAAGTCTAGGTCGACAAAAGGAAAAATGGCATAAACATAAACAAGAGCAATATGATATGTAAATGACAATAATAGAGTAATATATATAAGGGGCAAGAAAGTAAATGACTTAAATATAAAGGTGCATAAAAGTAAATGACATAAAAACAAATGTTAGCACAATTATATTGTTAATGTTAGTGTTAGAATTAATAATCCAATTCGGGACAAATTTAATGCTATGTTAATCAATCGTAGCATAATCTATAAGGAAGATCATACTATGGGAGGCCAACAGAAGTCAACAAAGGTCAAACAAGTATAATATGCAATAAAATGAAATAAAATGCACCAAAAGGATTTTTAAACTGATTTTTAAAAGGACAATAAAAGGAAAAATCCATAAAGTCCTTCAAATCACCAAATAAATGGCCAAGAAAATTATGGAAGGTCATAAATAAAATAAAAAGCATTTGAAATTTTTTTCAGAATTTTTAAGGACCTAAAACTATTTTTAAACTAATTAAAACAAAGGAAAAAAGAAAAAATCAAAGAAAAATAGCAAATCATAAAAATAAAATCAGACAAAGAAAAATAAAAGAGAATTTTAGAAATTATTTTCAGAATTTTTGGATAAAAAAGGAATTATTATGAATTTTTGAAGATAAAACAAATTAAAAATGAAAAAGAAAAAGAAATAAAGTTGGAAAAACAAGGAGCGTTGGATCTGGCCTCATAAATTGACGTGGCAGATCCAACACTCCTCAGTTGATGGCGCATAATGGAGTTTAAATGAAAAAGCGCATCAGATCCCCAAAATATGACAACCATCAGATCCAAGTCAAATGGTCAATGTATGCGCATCCAAAGGTCCATATGAGAGGGAACATCGTGACCCTTAAATGAAATAATGCTTCTGATTAGATTTAAACTTAAACAAACTCAGGCCACCGTTATTATCCTCTGGTCATCTTCTCCGGTGAGTTGCTCACCTGAGTTTTCTAAATGGTAATGTTAGGACACGAGACCACCATCATTGCAACCGTTGTCTCATCACGAATTCAACTTCATGCTCAAAATTCATTTATCTAAACTGAGAATGGAAAATTTTAGAGAAATCTCAGTAAAAATTAAAACACGAAAAATGAAATTAAATGATGAACACAATCAATCAACACCAGATAATTGAGGGGAAAACATCAAAGAGTGATGGACTACATTGTGGTAACTTATAAAACAAAATGATGCTTCTAATTACCAGAACGAAAGAGTGATGAAATTTCTCTGAAACTAGATTTGGTGAGGATGATTCAGAAGCTTTCGATGCTTGGAAATGATTGGAATAACTTCAAGAGATATCAAGGAAGTTGTATGAATCAAGAATTTATTCTGAAATGGCTTGGAAATGTGAAAACGAAACACTCAGCCAAATCATGTGTTTTATGAGTCATTTAACTTCACGCAACTTGGTTAATCATGTTTAGATGGAAAACCCATGGTAATTTTGCTTGTAATTGAGAATTAGTGAATTCCAAAATCTGATCATGGTGCAAAAAATCAGTTTCACGAGGTCATGTTTACACCAATGGGGCATCTTGTACACGAGGCTTTTTGATTCCATTCTTTTTGTAACTTGTTAACATCATAGCAAAGATCACAACATGTCAAGAAAGGTTGCATTTGGTTGCTCGTGTCAAAAGTTATGGCATGTTGAAATTGGCACAAAAATCTGGCAAAGAGGTCATAAAAATTCTAAGTCCAAAGTGACTGAAAATGACATATAATGTATCAATGAATTCCACGGCCTTCCAAGCACAATTAGCTTTTGACCCTTTAAGCAAACTTGTAGAGGGCATTTCAAAGAGTAATTAGCAAAAAGATCCAGCCTCAAATGTTGAAAATTGAAGAATTTATGACTATTGAAAGTTGAGAAAAAATCACTTGAAAATAGGTCAAAATTTCACTAAGTCCACAAATGACCTATAATGTCTTCAAACTTTTGATGATCCTCCAAGCAAAATTGGCTCTTGTCATGTAACAAAAAGTTATAGAGGATGTTGAGAAGAGTCATATGCAAAAAGAAGAATTCAAAAATATTGAAAATTAAAGAAGTTGTGATCTTTTGAACTTTGACTTTCAATGTTGATTTTTTAGGTCGAACCACTTGGAATCAACTCATGATCTTAGACTTTTCTTGCATTTAAAAGCACATGGATGATCATATGAACTCGAAATAAGGTTCCCTTGAATTTATTTTGATTAAATTACCCAAAGTTTGAGGTAACTTGTTGATGAAGGCATGGAAATAAACACATGAACCTTTAACTTTTATTGAGGAACAAGCTACTACAACTTTGAGATATCCTTAATCAAAATGAGATTTAATGATGCTTGAGATCAAACACTTTGATATTATAGGTCATGACTTGATGACATACCCTTTGAGAATCAACGATTGACCACACTTCAACTTGAGGGATCAAAACCCTAGCTGAGGAACCATGTTTAATGCTTTTGATACAAAACCTTACCCTGCAAAGAAACAAAAGGGACAAAGCATATTTTTTGATATTTTCATTAGAGGTTAGTAACATATAAAACATATAAACACAAATGAAAAAATACAAAGAAAGTTGCATGGTGATCTCTGCAAAGACAAACCCAAGGATGAAAGGGTTAGAGGAGAACCAAGTTTGTGATCTTGATGCATTGTGAAGATGCAAATGAGGTTGGATCTTAGGGTTAAAAATTAGGGTATGACAGGTTCAATTGAAGTTGAATCTTAATTATCCATTACCTTACATCACTGATCGTTAGAGAAAGAACTCTAGTGAAAGTGCAAGAGAGTGGGAAACATCATCTTCGGGACACATAAGGCATTGGGAAAATATAACTAGATAATCAACGCGATTGGGATTACACTGACACTTTTGTATAGTCAAGATTACACTGACACTTTTTTATGGTTATGATTGCACCAACACTTTTGTATGGTCTGGATTACACCAACACTTTTGCATGATCGACATTGCACCGACACTTTTGTATGATCAATAACGATTTAAAACTTATATAAATATGTCTCGTATGTTATTAACAAAAATATTCCAAAATGAATTAATATTGATATATTGCATTTGTTTAGTTCAACTACATGAGATATCCTTTTGAATTTAGGGTCACAGAGAACACCCCTCTTATAAATCTGAAATTCAAACTAAAGTATTTCTTACATTATACTGGCAATCAAAGAGTGGCTAGGAGCGAGTATTGGTCACCCACAATTGATAATGATGAAAATATAGACTTCAATAAGTTTGAGTTAAGACGGATACAAATGTAAGAGTTATGTGGAGTACATTTCAATATTATGCAATTAAGGGTCCAATCGAGATGGACACGACACCTGCAAAATTTACTAACGATATTCTAAAGATTCTGAAACATTCTGAATCATCTATTGGTGATGAAATGTCATGTTAGATTTAAGTTAATGTTATCTTATATCTATATTAAGTTAATGTTTATGTTATATCTATGTTAGGTTAATGTTATGTTTGATTTCCCCAAGCAAAGCTTAGTTGTACAATGTTGAATATTATGAAGCAAATAGAGTTGCTTTTAATCACAACCATATATCATAATCTTATTGTTGTCTTTTTGTATCACATCATAAGGTTAAGAGACTTGAGACAATAGAAGTCATTTTAAGCAATACAATGTTTTCAAAAAAAATTCGTTTCTTCCTTAGTGTCCTTGTCTTCTTCCCTTTCACATTTGACTCATTTGTAGATACAACTTCCTGGGTAAGAACAGGTTATTACTATTCCGACAGTGAAATTTCAGCTTCAGAAATCAAATCAACACTTTTCACACACCTCTTATGTGCTTTTTGCTTTTATAAACTCCACAAACTATAACATCTTTATAAACTCTTCTGAAGAACACAAGTTCTCCACCTTCCCCAACACAGTAAAGCTTCAAAACCCATCTGTTATAACTCTTCTATCAATCAACACCGGAAGAGAAAACACTTCACTTTTTAACTCACTGTTAAATCGATCTTCTTACAGAAAATCATTCATTGATTCTTCCATCAAAACAGCAAGAAAATATGGGTTTCAAGGCATAGACCTTTGTGAAGTCTCACCAAAGCAAGGTAAAGAGCTTGCAAATTTCGCAACCCTTTTGAAAGAGTGGCGAATCACGATAACTTCTGAGGCAAGAAACACCAAAAAGATAGAGTTAGTTTTGGTGATGTCGGATTATTATCTCAAAGTTTCAGATTCATTTAGTTACCCTTTTGAATCAATGCAGAAGAATTTGGATTGGGTTCATTTTGTTGCATATGACTACTATTAGATTATAAGGCTTACTTTATGGGCTTCTTTGTATTGGACCGGGTTATTGGTTTACCGTTGGCCTTTTTCCTTTTATATTAGTCTAGGTTTTGTCATGATGTAATGAACTGAGGTTTTTCATTCTTTGGATAATAATCATTTTTCAATTTCTCTTTCCCTCCATTCCATTTCATCTTTTTCAACGCATTCATGTCATCTTCTTCAATGCATTCTATATTGTAATATGGTATCAGTTGATAAACCCTAAATCTTCTGCTTCATCTTCATTCTTCTCCATTTTGTTTTCTTCTTTCTTCCCATTCCATGGCTTCCGATGACGACACTCGTCCTAAAAACGACCCTAAATCGGAACCAAAAGACCCAACCTCAGACCCTAGAAACCCTTATTACCTTCATCCTGGATAGAACCCAGGAGCCACCATTGTTGCTCCTCCTCTTGACGACAATAATTACCATAACTGGAGCAAATCCATGAAACGCACGTTGACCTCCAGGAACAAGATTTCATTCATCAATGGTTCTCTTCCAAAGCCCCCTTCATCCGACCCACATCATGAACTTTGGGAGCGTACCAACAACATGGTGCTTTCTTGGATCAATCGCACCCTTTCTCCGCAAATAGCTCAATCAACAATTTGTTTTGACTCAGCATTCGATCTCTGGGAAGATCTTTGGGAGCGTTTTACCAAAGGTAATCACTTTCGATTCTCTGATCTACTCCGTGATCTTCATTCAATTCAATAGGGCGATTGTTCCTTATCCATATATTTTATCGATCTCAAGATTTTATTGGATGAGTTAGAGGATTTACGCCCCACACCTTCCTGTTCTTGTCAAATACCCTGTACTTGTAACCTTTCCAAAGCGGTGCGTAGTTTCAAACACATGTGTAACGAGCGATTTTGGACGTGGTTCTTAAGCACTGCCGCTCTGGGGTACTACAGGTCGATTCATTTTTTATCCTATTGAAGCCGATGAAGGAAGGGAAATAGATGTCTCCAATTAACCCTGCTTGTATACTGAGTTTGAACAACGGTCTGTTAGGTTACAGATGCTATGTGGTAGTGGGGCCTCTCTCTGCTTATTTTGTTCAGAACGAAATACCGGGACTGTTCATGGGGAATTTGTTAGGACACTGCACCAGATTGGAAGGAGGTAGGGGACTTTGGTTTTTTTTATTAATGTGCTCGCTAAGATTCTTTTGTAATCTTATGCCTACGTATTCCCGGGATAGGGAAATCAGAGCGATCGTAGTTCCTCGTATTCTATGGGAGGAAATGGTGTTTTGGTGTCTTGTTCAAAGCCCAAGACGTGAAGCTAAATGTGGTTTATATCTTGTTCAAAGCCCAAGATGTGAAGCTGAATGTCTATTTGTATCTTGTTCGAAGCCCAAGATGTGAAGCTTTAGAGAGAATTTGTCATCTCTAAAAGGGGATCTGTTTGTCACAACAGTTGGATGACTGATTATAAAGGAGAATTACTTTAACTGGGATATTTGAATCCTGTAATGCCATAATTTCCTTTGTAGGGGGTTTTTAACCTGAAGGATAAGACTTTAACTCAGTTTAGAGTAATGCCATCTTTCCTTAGGAATTTCTCACGCTAAAAGAGGGACAGTGGCGTGGATGTAAATAATCCAGAGGCTTGCCGCTTACAGCAATTAGATGGGGGAAAAGGAGTTGTTAATGTTTGTATGCTGTGAGCAAGGCACAACTTTTGATGCTAAAAGGTTGATTGTCTCAACCGGGGTTTCCTTATACAACGCCTAAGAGGAGGCTAAAAGGTTGACTTTTTTGGGGAAAATGTTCTTTTTGTCTTGTACAAAACCCAAGATTGAGGCTAAAAGGGTTTGACTCAACAAGAGAGTCTTTTTGTGTGTCTTGTACGAAGCCCAAGACGGAAGCTAAAAGATGTTTGACTCAACAAGAGAGTGATTTGGTGTCTCGTATGAAGCCCGAGACGGAGGCGAAAAGGTGATTGACTAAACAAAAGAGTCTTTTTATACTCAACAAGAGAGTGCTTTGTATCTCGTACGAAGCCTGAGATGAAGGCTAAAGATGTTTGACTCAACAATAGAGTCTTTTATACTCAACAAGAGAGTGCTTTTGTATCTCGTACGAAGCCCGAGATGGAGGCTGACAAGGTTAGCTCCGCTGGGGAGAATCATTGTACAAAGCCCAAGAGGAGGCTAGGGTGCTGGTGACTGTTTTAGTGGAATGACAGGTCCAGTATGTTGGTTTAAAAGAGAAAATCAGTTCTTATATGGGTAATGTTGTACTCATGGATTTGATCACAGGATCAGGATTATCTCCTGTTCTTTAAGGAAATGAGAAATCCAAAGGGTATTGAGACCATTCAAGTCTACTGGTGTTTTTCCTATTTTTGAAAGGAACTTGAGAATGTTTTCGAGACTCAAGGATATTAGACTGCCCAAGTCTAGAGTTTTATATTTTGTACTATGCTTAAGAGAAATTAAGAGGCAGTACGTTTGCGGTAGAAAGATCTAGACTCTTTGAAAGACTCTTCTATTAAGATGACTAATTTCTATTCCTATACCTTTAAGAGGTCGTCGGGACAATTTATACGAAGCCCAAGAGGAGGCTAGAAGAATTTTTAAGAAGCCGAAGGGACAATTTGTACGAAGCCCAAGAGGAGGCTGTCTTCCCCGAGGAATGATCTTTATACGAAGCCTAAGAGGAGGCTGTGATAGCCTTTAAGAAGCCGACGGGTCCTTGTACAACGCCCAAGAGAAGGCGGGGATGCTTTTAGGAAGCCTGTGGGTCCTTGCACTAAGCCCAAGAGGAGACTGATGAACAGTTCCAGAAGGGGTTTCACTTGGAACATTGGCCTTCTGTATATGAACTGTTCAAGGGGGGAGATTTCTTAGATCTAGTTATCTAAAATTGTTGTAAAAGAAAATTCTCACGGTTCGGGTTATGTTGAAATATCCGGGAGGACGTCGGATGTAAGGAGACGAGGTTTTGTCTAGCTCTAGACGTAGTTGCCGGGGAAACTCTAAATAGCTATACTAGTATTACATATTCGATAGGAGTTTATGAAAGAAGACTTATAGTGAAACAGCCCCACAGTACAGTTATATACATATGAAAGCGGTAAATGAAAGCGGGTAAACACTTACTCGATTGTAGAGCTTCCATGCTGTGTTGTTAGTATGTTCAACAAAGAAAGCTTTGATAACAAAATATAAAATCAAAGGAGAAAGTGCTTTGAAAAGATTGTTGGGGCTTACAGCTCAAGGAGAGGCCCAAGGTTTTATCAGTGATTGCACTGTGGTTTTGAATTTGTACAGGGACTTATACAAGTGACTGAGGCCCAAAAAAGGTTTTCTGTACAAAGGGATGGGTCTTACACTCTATCAAGAGGCCCAAAGAGTTTTTAAAGAAAATAAATGGGGCTTATAACGCGGGGGTAGGCCCAGGTAATTCGATTTTTGAACGGGCGATCGTGCCGAGATTTTCTTTTAACGCAGAGGGACTTATACAATATCTGAGGCCCAAAAAGGTTTTGGTTAAAAGGGGATTGGGTCTTACACTCTATTAGAGGCCCAAAGGTGTTTTATATAAGTGATGGGGCTTACAGCTCAAGGAGAGGCCCAATGGTTAATTTTGAAAAGGGCGACGATCGCGTCGAGGGTTTTGAAAACACCGTGGGTGTTATACAATGACTGAGGCCCAAAACGTGGTGTATTTACAAAGGGATTGGGTCTTGCACTCTATTAGAGGCCCAAAAGTATTTTTTTTTTAAAACAATAAGATGGGTCTTATAGCTCAAGGAGAAGCCCAGTGCTTTTTTGTTGAAAAATGCGACGATCGCGTCGAACTTTTTGACTGTATCGGGACTTATACAATGCATTGAGGCCCAAAAAGGTTTTATCTACAACAAGGATTGGGTCTTACACTCTATTAGAGGCCCATGAGTGTTCGGAAAAGTTTGTTAGGGTGAAAATCAATAAAACCCTAATTTCATCATTTTTTAATATAATTTATTCAAAGAAAATTAATACAAATGATAAAAATTCCAAATAAGTTTGAATAAACAACTTGTGATTTTGATTTTAGGTTTTAAAAATGAGTCTTTAATCACAAGATGAATTAAAACCTATTTGGTTTTGATTTTTCAAAATGGTTATTTATTTTTAAAAGGTTTAAAAACAAATAAAAGACATTTATTCACAAAAATACTAATTATATTAAATAAATAATATAAATCTAATTTTTTTGGGGAATAAAATATTTCAACATTTTTGTGATTTTTTGCAAAAAGAACCAATAAAAATTAATTAAAATTGAGGGAGTTATTAATTTTCCAATTAATTAACAAAACATGAAAATATTGGAAAAAATAGTAAAATGTGAGAAAACACAAAATGGCATGGGTGGGGTTTGAACCCACGACCTCAAGGTTATAGGGCGCGTGCCTTACCACTGGGGTGGTGATACATCCGTTGATTAAAACAAACCAACAAATATACAAGGCTTACCTTGTTTTCTAGGCCTGGCCAAGGCAAGGCAAGACAAGTTTTGGCAAGAAACGGGAAGGTCCATAACTTTCTCATTTCTCCATGGTTGGGGACAAAACTTATATGCATCTGGCCTAGAATTTCACAAGGAATCCAATGGTGGTGGTATTTTTTCCAGATCATGCTCCCTCCTCAAAATCCGATAGTGGTTTTGAAATAGACCATATTTTGCATTTTTTTGTGCTACATCTTGGTACAGGTATGAATTACATGATAAATTGATGCAAACACAACACATATAACATGTAGAAGAGATGCATGATCAGTGAACTTCAAAGCAATGCATATTTTGGAAAGTTCAAGTCATGATCCTTACCTCTTTTTGAGCTTTTGGAGTTTTTGGTGCAATCTGCCAAGTTCCTTGTTCCAGAAATGGTTTGATGCCCTGAACACCCTCAAATGATCCCTTAGAAGCTTTTAGGATGATTTGAATCAGCTGGAACCTGCAAAAACACAAACTGTCCCTTTCTTGCAAAAGGGGTTAAAATGGCCAAAATAGCAACTCTCTCAAATGGTGTTCCAGATGTGTGGCACCATTTGGGACAGTTCAAGGATGATATTTGGAGTATGTTTGAGGTTTTATCTGGTTTGGAACGTGACTAAATTAAGACATGGCTTGAAAAATGCACAAAAGTCCTATTTTGAGGTTTTGAGAGGTGACTTTGAGATTTAAGGACTACAGGTCACTTGTGTGAGTTTGGACAGCTTATATATGACATATTGGATGTGTTTGGATCATGAGCTGTGATAGAAATGCTCTCTAACTCAAAAACTCAGAGTTACCTTGCTAAAGAAGGTATTTTTGCCTAGAGAAAGTGATTTTGGGGAAAGCATCTGTTTGATGGCTTAGGTGTACTCAAACTGAACACAAATGAGCTCTATTTATAGTAGAGCAAGTTTGTTTTGCAAGCAATAGTGAATGGCAACTGCTGCAGAGGTTTGGCCAATGTTGATCAATGAGAATCCAAGTCTCCTCTAGCCATTAACTAGAGGTTAAGGCACAGGCTGCTGGTTCCCTTGGTCTTGGATAAGTCTTGACTGAATTCAGTTGGAAATGGCTCAGTCCATGCCACCTTGGTGCATCCATTAAATGCTCCAAAACAAAATTGGAGTCTTGTCCCTCTTTTAGGGATTTCTAGGTTTGGCATGCTATTTTTGGTTCCAAAGACTTGGGAGGCTTGGGATCAGAGTTGGTTCCTCCTTGGTTCCCCCTTGAGGTGTTCAGATGGATAGAGGTGCTTGCTCTTTTCAAAATTTGGGCAAATCGAGCAAAACTCCCAAATCTGCCTTGCCATGACAGTTTGCAGCAAGGCATATTGGCATTGTCATATCTCATGGATTAAGTGGAATTTGATGGAGTTCTTGGCCATTTTGGAAAACCCTCATATGATACAACAACTGTTTGACCATAGCTGGTTTTGATACTTTTTGGATCCAAGTGAAAAATCCCCCTACATTTGGAAAAAAGTAAGGCAGATTCCGACTTAGTGAAAATTTCACTAAGTTTTGGAAAAAAGTGACATTTTCACTTTTTGTGATTTTGATCATTCCATAACTCAAAATCCATGATGAATTGGAATGAGTTCAGTTTGGAGCTTTTGTATAGGGTGATGAGAGCTACAAATCCAGCTTTGGATGGGGAAAAATGGTCTTGTGGTTTAGGAGTTATGATCCTCCAAAGTTGGTACCCTAGCCACTTTGTTCCATAACTTAGAAAATTTCTAAATTTTTATGGTTACCCCTTTTACAATTTATCCCACTTTTCTTGATTTTTCTTGATGAATGATGATTCAAATCACACATTAACATCATTTTAGGATCAAAGAACCATAATTGTGAAAAAGCTCAAAAAGTCAAAGTTGACTTTTTGTCAGATGAATTCCAAACTGTGCAATCCTCTATGAAATCAAGTCCTTGACCTAAATCAAACTTGATGGATTAATTTCATAGGTGTTATAGGGTGTATTGAATCATGTCCTAGGGTTTGGGAGCATGTCCTGGTCAAAAGTCAAAGGCACAGTTGACTTTTTCCCGCGAAACCCTAACTGTGGTTCAGATGAAATTGAAACTTGTTGCTCAAGCTTCTTGGATCAATTCATTGTTGCAAATGGATCAATGTAGTGTGTTGGAGGCCCTCAAATCATGTCTTGAGGTCTTGGCTCATGATTGGTTCCAAAAGTCAACTTAGGGGTGAATTAGGTCAAGAAACCCTAATTCCTAATTTTTTATGTATGCATCCCCTGAGGCTAAATTGACCTGATGATTGGGCTCATGATGTTCCTTGGAGTATTTTAGGTTATGCTTTCAAGCATTGGCTCATGCCCAGAGGAAAATTTCCATCTGGAGGCCTTGGTCGACCAAAACCCTAATTTGCTGACACTAGCGATCTTGAGGCTTAATCCACCTAGAAGGGAGCAACCTTGTGCTTAATCCTTAATGTGGGAGTCCTCTTGATCCTTTGGGGATGTTTGAGAGGTTAGACAAGTTGAAGATCATGTCATTCTTTGATTGATCCTTTGTCTAAGAGCTCTGAGATGGCTTGAAACCCTAATTTTGATTGTAGTGGATGCTCACCCATCTTTGGGGAGACTAGTGAGGCATAATGATACATCCATATTGTGGTGATGATTTGCCCCATGATGGGAAATCTTAGTGGTCAAAATTTGGGGTATGACAGATGCCCCTATTTAATCTTCTTGGACCCGAAGGTGTGAATGGCGAAGGTATTCGGGCATTCGGGGTGCAAGAGGATTAAATATTGGAATAACTGAAATTTTGATGGTGGTTATGAATGGTAGCTTGCGCATTCATCCTCTTTTACTAAGCAATGATGCTTAGAAAAGGTAAACTTCCCCTCGATCCTGGTTTCCTACCAAGGAAGTGGTCTTAGTTACTGATATGAACTTCCCCTCGATCCTGGTTTCCTACCAAGGAACTAGTCTCAGTTTCTGAAATAAACTTCCCCTCGATCCTGGTTTCCTACCAACGAACTGGTCTCAGTTGCGGATATGAACTTCCCCTCGATCCTGGTTTCCTACCAAGGAACTGGTCTAAGTTTCTGAAATAAACTTCCCCTCGTTCTTGGTTTCCTACCAAGGAACTGGTCTCAGTTTCTGATATAAACTTCCCCTCGTTCTTGGTTTCCTACCAAGGAACTGGTCTCAGTTTCTGATATAAACTTCCCCTCGATCCTGGTTTCCTACCAAGGAACTGGTCTTAGTTGTTGATATGAACTTCCCCTCGATCCTGGTTTCCTACCAAGGAACTGGTCTAAGTTTCTGATATAAACTTCCCCTCGTTCTTGGTTTCCTACCAAGGAACTGGTCTCAGTTTCTTTTATAAATAAACTTTCTTGACAAGGGACACTATTCATAACGGTTTCGTCAAACTTCTCGTCGAATTTTCCTGGAGAGATGCCATTTGATAGAAAAAGTTTTGATTATAGAGGTGCACAAACTTCTCTGTTGGAGACGCCATTTGTCGATTCTACTGGGGAAATGAGTCTCTTGAGAGACTGCTTATGCTTGGGGATATTACATCATACTTTTCTCGGGATCTTCTCGGAGAAATGCCATATGACGTGATCCAATTTTGAGGTGCCGATGACCTTTTTGTCAGCAAATTTTTAGGAGAAAAACTGCTATATTGTCGAATCTTTGATTGAGAGGCTTTCTTTGGGGATCTTCCTTAATCCGGGAAAGTTAAGATATCATATTCAATGGCGAAGAGTGATGTTTGGTGAAGGTTCTCTGGCCTTTCAGAGGTTCAAGTTATCAAAGTGGTCAAAGGTCGATTCTAATCCAGAAATAAACTGGAGGAGAGATCGTTCAGACTCAACATTTCCTGATGAGGAAAGATCTGACAACTCGGTTGATAGGACGGTTATCACTAGGGGATAAGACCGACTAGAGTGATAGTGATGCAATATGAATGCGAATGTAAATCAATAATGCATGATGTATGTGTGTATATACTGACAAAACTGACACGACATACAGACTGATGGATGAACAAGACTGGATACTCGACCACTGCGGGGGAGGAAAAGGTACCACTGGTTCACAATAGCAATTCTGCCTTGCTTAGAAGAGATAGTCCACGCGAGGAACAATTGCTGGTCGGGCTTAGGAGGTAAGAACTCTGCCAAGGATGTCGAATGAAACATGGTCTTCGACACAGTTGATCCTTCGTTCAGGCGCACTGGTTTAGAAGGAATACTTTGATTCTGCACTTTGAAGCTCGCTTACTTCTGGAGAAGCGATCGATGTTCTTTCGATGTTCAACAGTCAAAAGAAATTGCCATCTTTATTTTAAAAGCAGAAAAAGTTTTACAAGTAAATTCATTTTTGTTTTATTTCAAGAATCGTTGATCATGTTAAAATGTTGTTCTGTAAAGCTAAAACAAATAAGAATTGCAAACAAAAGCACGAGGGCTCAAATTTTATTGATTGGATGGAAATCAGTCAAACGCGTAATTCCATAGAGTATTTACAAAGTTTAGAAAATGGAAATTTACAGGGAAAAGGGCTACGTTGAAACATAACGACCACTATCCTTCTACCAACTTTGAATTCTGGACATCCTGAGCTTCTGTCAAAGATGACCTTGACTGGAGTTTTCCAATGGATGACGTAACTGCTGCTGAGGGACTCACCTCTGTTGGACATAGTTACTTGCCATTATCCCTAATTTTTGCCTGGATTGTATTGTGATATTTCCAATCCACCGGGATGATTTTTTCTATTTTGTCTCTAATTTTTGCCTGTACCGCCCTTTCGAGTTTTCAATCCACCGAGACGTTTTTTTTATTTAGGCGAAGTATTTCTTTACTACGCCAACATTTGTGGGGTAGGAAAATTCCTCTCCGTCCATGGTTGCGAGTCTCAAGGCGCCGCCTGAGAAAGCTTTCTTGACCACATAGGGGCTAACATAATTCAGGGTCCATTTACCCCGGGAATCAGTGAGAAATGACTGGATCTTTTTTAGCACGAGGTCTTCTTTCCTGAAGACGCGAGGTCGGACCTTTTTGTCGAACACCTTCTTCATTCTCTTCTGATATAACTGACTGTGGCATAGTGCCGTCATTCATTTTTCTTCGATCAGATTTAGTTCGTCGTGTCGATTTTGACACCATTCAGCCTCTGTAAGCTTAGCTTCCATCAATACCCGAATTGATGGGATCTCTACTGTTAGTTCTTGTGATTGGCTGAAATTTTGGTAAAACAATGGTAATGTCATGGTTGATGTTTCAACATGAGCTTCTAATATTAGTGTTATGTTTAGTTAACATTCTGGTGCAGTTGTGTGCTGATGTTAAACCCGATGTCTTGACATCACTACACCAGAACATTAAAACATCAGGTTGTGATGTTTTTAGGGCTGCGCGTGTTTCTGGTGTTAATGAGATATTCTGTGGAAGAGAATCAGAGATTGTAGGCGAATATCATGGGTTGGATATATTCTGTTGCAATCAGTTATGAAGAAGATTAGTTTGTTGCTAATTTAATGCAAAAAGATATGGAGAAGATTTAATTGAAGATTTGATTGAAGATCTATTTAGTAGCAGAATCTTTTGCAGATTTGGTGCAGAAGATTTGTTGTGATTTGAAGGCCCAAATCCAGTTGGGAAAAAGTTATAAATATATTGCTTGTAATCTAGAATAGGTACGGGTCCAAGATGTAGATCATTAGGGCTTTGTCTAAGTGAACCACTCGGGTTGTGAGATGGTCACTGTGTTCTTACTCAGAAACCAGTAGGTAATGAGTTTTGTATTGTTCTTGGAGGAAGCTTTGAAGCAACTCCAAGGTGTGTCATGGAAGTGTGACTTCTACTTTTCTGTGATTGAAGAGTTGTTGGTAATCAAGCTGTTGATGCAGTGGTGGAGTTGTTGACTGCTAGACATCATTGCGATGATTGGGAGTGAGATGGAGTCTCTTATCTAGGGAGGACTTAGATAGAAGGGTCATTGGGTAGTGATTAAATTAGGTAGATTGTCAACTGGTTTATTGAGTCTGTAATTTGATACTACTAATAGTGGAATTCCTTCCTGGCTTGGTATGCCCCCAGATGTAGGTTGTTAGACCGAACTGGGTGAACAATTCTTGTGTGCTTTTCAGTTCTTTTATTGTCTTGTTCATACAGCAGATATTGATGTTGTGACATCACACTTAACATCACATATCTGATACCAGAATTTCAATTGGTATCAGAGCAGGCATCCTGTCTGTTTCTGGATGAGATCTAGGGAAGATACTTTCTAGTTCATGAGCAAGGAAGATAATTTTGCTGAGTTATGGACTTGGTCAGTTCATATAGTTGTTTGTTTGATCCCTTGAAGTAAAGGATAGACTATTCATGACAAGGTATGGATTGGACTTGTCTGTTGTTATCAGGAGAACTGCTGTTGTGAGGTTGATTTGTTGGCACTTGGTTTATGGTGATGGTGTGCAAGGATTATTGAGTAGTGCCTGAAGGTTGTTGAGGAGTTATTGTGTGTTTCGCTGCATGGTATTTGGTGTAACCGTGGTTGGTTCTTGTATCTCTGGTGGTGAGATTTTAGGAAGATATTCTCTTGGAAATACATTAGGGTTTGGTCTCCTCAGTAGGATATTCTATGATGTTGTAGTTTATGCAAGACAGCTTCAACCGTTTGGTTAGAGATGCCAAAGATACTTGAGGATTATCTCATATCTTTGTTTTGGGAAAGAAGTAATCAAAAGGTGAATGGATCTTATTAAAGACTGTTTGACATGGAAGTTTCAGAAGAATATATTTCAAATCAGGCATTGAAGACCAATCTATCCAGAACATTGATTCCTTCTTTATCAATTTTCTTGATGGTGAAAAAAGAGGGTGGAGCCAAAGCAAAAGAGTATCACTGTCAAATCTTTCATGCGGGAGTGAATATCTTGATAAGTTATCTCTTAAGCTTAGTTGTGGTGACCTAATTAGAAGGATCTTCCTGGTTATGATAAGATACATGTGGAGCTTAATATGTCAATTCTAATGTCTCGACATCGCGCTACACACTAGCAGTTTATGGTAAATGCTAAGTCAAAGACCTATTAGATTGTAGCTATTTTGAAGGATCACTGAAGCTATGAAGTTGAACAATTTTTGAGATGCTGTTCATAATGTCATAACATCTCAGCTGGAGCTGGTTGAAGAAAAGGTAGTTATCTTGATAGCAAAAGAGAAGGAAATGATCCTTGTTTAAACTAAAATGTCTGAGGACAATTGTATAGGGAAAATGCATCCAAGAGTTTGTGAATCAGCCTGTGGTCAATTGGTGTTTGCATGAGCTCTTCCAGTTTTGTGGCTTGAAGGATTGGAAGTAGCAGATTGTCTATGGTATGTTTATGTAGAAGAATGGCAGGTATCACTCTTAAGTTAGACAAGAGGTCTGAGCCTTGTGCTTATAAGAAGAAGAAGAATGTGTTATGCAAGTTACTGCAGTTTTGTTGGTCTGATCTTGGAAGTTGATCAGAGGTTGATATGTTCTCATGTGTGGGTGGAGTGAAAGATCAAGACACTGACCTAACCTGGAAGGCATTTGTGGTATGAATGGTTGTCATAATGGTTGTCATGAAGAAGATTCAGAAGATGCTAGAATCTGAAGAAGGGTTAAACCACAGGGATTTAAGATCAATTGCTATTCACAAGTATTTAATTGATTATCCTTGAAAGACAAGATTAAGGATGTTCTGTCATTTGTTTTAACATCTTTTCATCACAGGTTTGGAGAATCATGGGAGGGATTCTACATTCGCTCACAAGTCACCTAGGTGTTGACCTGGGATTATTGCTTAGCATTTGTTCCTAGAAAGTATTGACTTGTCCAGATGGTGGTGCTGTTGAAGATGGAAGACTATGAAGACATCATAATCTTGATGGTTACAGCTTGGATCAGTTTGTTTCTGATCTAAGTGGTTTGGAGCATGGTGTTTGCTCTGGTTGTGAAGGTCGGGGATAAGTGGCAGTTATCTCTGGCTTTCTACTGACGGCTCTACTAAGGGAAGTGACTTTCTTTAGTATTGCTCTGGGGTAGTCTTGGACTACTTATTCTCTGAAGATTCAGATGTGGTAGGTTTGAGGTCTTTGGAGTTTTCTAAGCAGGATGGAGGTTGTCTACTCAAACTTGATTGTTGAATCAAGTCTATGAGAGCATGGAAATCTGTTTCTGCAAAGGGAGGAGGTTCTTCTGAGTGGCAGAAGGAGGAGCTGAATTCAACAGTTGGATGTCATAATGTTCTGACATCTAGCTTAACATCAGGATTCTCAGCTGGTGGTGTGGTACATCAGCTAATGATAGGGTGTTCTACATGAATGAACAATATGATGCTTCAAAAAGATCGTTCTCATGGCAGTTTACGGGAGCTGCAGGAAGGAGAAGATGTTACATGACCATGGCTTAGGGAGTCTAAGTGTGTTTGCTTTTGAGCAAGTGGAACATGTGACTTGAAGATCAAGTTTCATTGGTGGATCAAGATATCTTTGTGAGAGTTCTGACAAACGTGAAAAAGGTTAAAATGTGGCATTTGACTGTTTTCATATGAGGATTCATGCTGTGGCACTTGGTTGATCTCAGAAGTGAATTCGAAGAATCAATATAATCAGAGTGTGGCAGCTGGTTATTATTGAGGATTGTCTTGGAACAAGTTACTCGTGGGCAGAAGGGTGATAAGTTGAAGACTCAAGGAGATTATTCTTCTTGAAGGTGGATGAGAGTTTTTTTCTAGTAAGTCCTGTTGGTGGAGCATATCAAGAATCATGGTGATGATATCTTGGTGTATGGGAAATGTTCTAACTTGTGTGGGGACATTATCTGGTTGAATATCCTTGGTGAAGGATGATTTTGCTTTGGTTCAGGAGCTTGGTGCCTACATTATGCCTAAGGAGCGTCTACATAGTCATACGGGAGAATGATGAAGTAGAAGGTCTGCCTTGGATGGAGATTGTAGAGAAGACTGAAGTAGATCAGGTTGGTGATCCTTATGAATAGCCTAATTGGGACTTCATGTGTGAGTGACTACTGTGTATGGTCATAAGGGATAGTGGTACCAAAATGAATGAGATCAGCAAGTGTGCTTAAATGTTTATCTCCTTCTAGAGCATTAGTTAACCATGACATGGGGAGTACGTGTCTATGGATCTTGCTGCAAATGTGCGTATATTGTGAAGCTTGCATGATGATCAAGCTTGTGGAGACTGGCTGCCTCTTATGAGGATATAATGTCAGATAACATGTTATGACATTAGGCTGTTGGTGGGCATAGGATGGTCCTAGCCATGTGAAGCTAAGTATTTGAATCTTGTGTGCACATACTTCTGTGGAGAAGTCTGAAGACAATTTTATTGTTTTGGAATGTATAATCTTCTGTGGAAGTCTTGGGTTGATAATGTTGTGAGCAAGAAGACATTGTGTGATAAGATGTCAGAACATGGTACAGGACATACTTTTCTTGAGCCAAACAAGGAATTATTCTGGATGGTGGAAGGATAAGGTGAAACACGTGTCTTCGACTATGCATGGAACTGTTTTGGCACAATTTATGGTAAGAATCAGTTTAGAGGCAATAAAGGCGGTCAAGACTGTTTTGGATGGTAGACATTGAATTTGGATGGAGTTTTTAGTTCCTAAAATAGCGTTTCTGTGACCAAGAACTTTGACTATTCAAAGATCGTTAATTCCAAAGTAACTGGTCAGCTATTTATAGAGGTTATTCTCTGCTCCTTCAGCCAGTGAGTGTTCTTGTTTCATAAGTCTTATGGCTTTTGTTCGTTTTTGGGTGAGCACTACTTGGGTCTGGTTCTGTGAGGGCTTTCTTTGCCAATTTGTGGCTAAAAAGGGGGAGAAAGGAAAGGGTGTTGCTAAATGGTTTGCGCAGATGCTATGTCTAGAGTCTGCAGTTCCAGATGTGGTTCAGAGATGTAAAAGAGGATGTCCTATCCTTAAGTTGGTGTTGAGTCTTTGTGACTTGTGTCCTGAGTTATGAACACAGTTGTGACTTGTGTTCTGAGTTACCTGGGTTGGCAGAATGACACTTCTTAAGTTTCATCTTATGCCACAGATTGACTAGGGGTGTCTGATCAAAGAAGGTGTGCAGAATTCTCTTATGCCACCATTGGTCCTTTATGTCAAGACAGACGTTTCTTTTCTGGAGGAGTCTTCTACAATTATTGTGGGTCTGACCTGGAAGGAAAAAGAAATGTGTTGTTTTGAGGGGGAGTGTCAGATATCTTCTTCCTCATGTGCACCAAATGACTTCAGTTAATGTGCTGCCTGAAGTTGTTGTGCTGTGGTGCTATGTGGTGATGTTATGTCAAGCATGATGTCCTAACATCATTCAAAATTTCCCACCATGGTTGCTGTACACAGTAGCTATTGATGCTCACCGTTAGGTTCAGTAGTAGCTGATGACTACTAACAGTAGTATAGAGATATAATTGCGGTTGTAATCTGAGTTGTAATGTTTATATATTTGTTTTAGCCAAAATTAGCCAAAGGGGGAGATTGTTAGTTCTTGTGATTGGCCCAAATTTTGGTAAAACAATGGTAATGTCATGGTTGATGTTTCAACATGAGCTTCTAACATTAGTGTTATGTTTAGTTAACATTCTGGTGCAGTTGTGTGCTGATGTTAAACCCGATGTCTTGACATCACTACACCAGAACATTAAAACATCAGGTTGTGATGTTTTTAGGGCTGCGCGTGTTTATGGTGTTAATGAGATATTCTGCGGAAGAGAATCAGAGATTGCAGGTGAATACCATGGGTTGGATATATTCTGTTGCAATCAGTTATGAAGAAGATTAGTTTGTTGCTAATTTAATGCAAAAAGATATGGAGAAGATTTAATTGAAGATCTATTTAGTAGCAGAATCTTTTGCAGATTTGGTGTAAAAGATTTGTTGTGATTTGAAGGCCCAAATCGAGTTGGGAAAAAGTTATAAATAGATTGCTTGTAATTTAGAATAGGTACGGGTCCAAGATGTAGATCATTAGGGCTTTGTCTAAGTGAACCACTCGGGTTGTGAGATGGTCACTGTGTTCTTACTCAGAAACCAGTAGGTAATGAGTTTTGTATTGTTCTTGGAGGAAGCTTTGAAGCAACTCCAAGGTGTGTCATGGAAGTGTGACTTCTACTTTTCTGTGATTGAAGAGTTGTTGGTAATCAAGTTATTGATGCAGTGGTAGAGTTGTTGACTGCTAGACATCATTGTGATGATTGGGAGTGAGATGGAGTCTCTTATCTAGGGAGGACTTAGATAGAAGGGTCATTGGGTAGTCATTAAATTAGGTAGATTGTCAACTGGTTTGTTGAGTCTGTAATTTGATACTACTAATAGTGAACTTCCTTCCTGGCTTAGTATGCCCCCAGATGTAGGTTGTTAGACCGAACTGGGTGAACAATCCTTGTGTGCTTTTCAGTTCTTTTATTGTCTTGTTCATACAACAGATATTGATGTTGTGACATCACACTTAACATCACATATCTGATACCAGAATTTCATCTACTTCTATGGGGAGCACTGCTTCTATGCCATATACTAGAGAGAAAGGGGTTGCCCCTGTTGAAGTGCGGACAGATGTGCGATAACCGTGAAGAGCAAAGGGTAGCATCTTGTGCCAGTCTTTGTAGGTTACAACCATCTTTTGAACAATCTTCTTGATGTTCTTATTAGCCGCTCCTACCGATCCGTTCATCTTAGGTCGGTAGGGAGATGAGTTACGGTGTTCGATCTTGAACTCTGCGCACAACTCTTTCATCATCTTATTATTCAAGTTGGATCCATTGTCAGTAATGATCTGGCTTGGAACACCATGATGACAGATGATATTGTTTTTGATAAATCAGACCACCACTTGTCGGGTTACATTGGCGTACGATGCTGCTTCGACCCACTTGGTGAAGTACTCAATGGCTACCAGAATGAACCGATGTCCATTTGAAGCTTTGGGTTCGATCATCCCAATCATGTCGATTTCCCATATGGAAAAAGGCCATGGGGAAGAGAGAACTTTGAAATGCGTTGGCGCTACATGGATTTTGTCGGAGTATATCTGACACTTGTGACACTTCCTCATGTACTTGTAACAGTAGGATTCCATGATCAACCAATAGTACCCTGCTCTCAGGATTTTTCTCGCCATTGTGTGTCCATTGGCATGAGTGCCAAAGGATCCTTCATGAATTTCTTTTATCAGCATGTATGCTTCTGGTCCGTCTACGCATCGGAGCAAGACCATGTCAAAGTTTCTCTTATAGAGTGTATCACCGCTCAGGAAGAAGTTGCCTGCTAGTCTTCAGAGGGTCTTTCTATCTTTTCTGGATGCCCCAGGTGGGTACTCTTATTTCTGAAGGATACCAAGGTTACCAAGGTTTGTCGTCTATGACTGCTTCAATCGTGAAGATGTAAGCGGGCCGTTCAAGGCGCATTATGTCGATCTTAGGTAAGTCATTCCATTGACCTACACTAATCATGGAAGAGAGAGTGGCTAATGCATCAGCCATGTGATTCTCATCATGAGGGATGTGATGAAACTCGACTCTGTTAAAGAAGGGTAACAACCTTCTTGCATAGTCTTTGTAAGGAATCAAACCTGATTGGTATGTGTTCCAATCTCCTTTGATCTGATTGATAACCAGGGCTGAGTCGCCATATACATCCAAGTTCTTAATTCTTAAGTCGATTGCTTCTTCGAGACCCATGATGCAAGCTTCGTATTCGGCATCGTTGTTTGTGCACTTGAATGTTAGTCTGACAGTGAAAGGAATGTGGGTACCCTGAGGGGTAACAATGATTGCTCCAATTCCGTTTCCGTAATGATTGACAGCTCCATCAAAGATTAGTCCCCATTGGGAACCTGGTTCTGGCCCTTCACTGGGTAGCGGTTCATCGCAATCTTTCATTTTCAAGTACATGACATCTTCGTCTAGGAAGTCAAACCCGATTGATTCCTGATCGTCAATCGGTTGATGAACCAAATGATCGGCTAAAATACTCCCTTTAACGGCTTTTTGAGCGTGGTACTCGATGTCATATTCTGATAACAACATCTGCCAACGGGCGATTCTTCCCGTGAAAGCAGGCTTTTCAAAGACGTACTTGATTGGATCCATTTCTGAGATTAACCAAGTAGTGTGACGAATCATGTACTGGCGAAGACGTTTGGCTGCCCAAGCCAAAGCGCAGCAAGTTTTCTCAAGCATAGTGTACCGAGTCTCGCAGTCGGTGAATTTCTTGCTCAGATAGTAAATGGCAGACTCTTTCCTTTTGGTCTCGTCTTGTTGACCAAGTACACAACCCATTGAGTCCTCTAGGACTGTGAGGTAAATGATCAGTGGTCTTCCTTCCACTAGAGGTGATAGAATCGGTGGGTTTAACAGGTATTCTTTAATACTGTCGAAGGCGGTTTAGCAGTCTTCTGTCCAAATGCAGTCCTGATCTTTTTTGAGTAATTTGAAAATCGGTGCACATATCACGGTCATGAGGAATATGAATCTGGAAATGTAATTCAAACGTCCCAGGAATCCTCTGACTTGTTTTTCAGTTTTCGGAGAAGGCATTTCTCGAATGGCCTTGACCTTGTCAGGATCAACCTCAATTCCTTTCTGGCTGACGATGAACCCTAAGATTTTCCCTGAACGAACACCAATTGTGCACTTGTTGGGATTCAAGCAGAGTTTATACTTTCTCAACCGCTCGAATAATTTTGACAGGTGGGTCACATGCTCCTCTTCTATTTTATATTTGGCAATCATGTCATCGACATATACCTCGATTTCTTTGTGTATCATGTCATGAAACAGAGTAGTCATGGCCCGTTGATAGGTTGCCCCGACGTTCTTTAAACCGAACGGCATTACCTTGTAACAAAAAGTACCCCATGGGGTAATGAAGGAGGTCTTCTCCATGTCTTCCGGCACCATTTTGATCTGATTATAGCCTGAGAATCCATCCATGAAGGAGAATATTTTGAATTTTGTTGTACTGTCAACCAGCATGTCTATGTGTGGCAAGGGAAAATCGTCCTTTGGACTTGCCTTGTTCAGATCTCTGTAGTCTACACACATTCTGACATTTCCGTCCTTTTTCGGAACTGGTACTATGTTGGCTAACCATTAAGGATATTCTGACGTAGCGAGGAAACCCGCGTCAATCTGTTTCAGTACCTCCTCCTTGATTTTGACAGCCATGTCTGGATGAGTCCGTCTCAACCTTTGTTTTACTGGCGGACATTCTGACCGTAACGGTAAATGATGCTCCACGATGCTGGTATCCAACCCTGGCATATCCTGATAGGACCAAGCGAATACATCGGGAAACTCTTTGAGAAGCTTTGTCAAACTCTCTTTGGCAGTTGGACTGAGCAGTGCCCCAATCCTGATTTCTTTTCTCTCTTCTTCCAAACCCAAGTTTACCGTTTACAACGGTTCTTTGTGAGGTTCAATGGACCTTTCCTCTTGTCTGAGCAATCGGGAGATATCCTCTAGAATTTCATTGTCAACTTCTTCTTCAGCCCCAAATACCGGGAATTCAAAGTTGGGAGAAGGCATCGGATCGTATGTTTCAACGGGGTTTAAAACAAGCAATCTGCATGATGTGATGATTTGTGTTTAGAAGAGATTGAGAATGCAAGAGTGTGTGCAGTGTACTTTTTTGGAAAACTTCTTGTTTTTATTATTGGTTGTTTTTTAGAATTACCATTTTATGAAAAAGCGAAGAGAGAAAACAGCAATAAAATGCGGAAATTACAGAACGACATTTATTTATTTATTTATGAACAAGTCGATTCTTGAAACTACAGCACTATAAAACAAAACTCCGTCACTTTGGGCGAAGCGAAGAGGGATATCCACAGAAAGTGAGCCCTATCAAAACATCCGTTTCACCTGGGCAAGGTGAAAGGTTAAAGTAAAGATGGCAATTACTTAGACTTATGAACAATCTTCGGAACACTGACAGCAACCCATTGGCGGCGAACTCCTCGGTGAATCACAAAGTCTGGTACCTTCCTTGATTTGTCTTCAGAAACAACACTGATTTCTGGCGGAGCAGGATCATTGAAATTGGACTCCCAGGCGGAGTTGTCGTAGGAGGATTCCTCTGTTGTATTTTGCGTAGTATTTGTACTCTCAACTGTATCTCCCCATCCAGTTGGCTGGATGTCTTTGAGCCTGATACGAGAGCTTTCAAGAGCGTTGTACTTGACCATATAGTCGTATTTTCCACTCGGTTGTCCCAAGGTATCTCATATTTCTTTGGAACTGGAGGAGTCATCCCTCTTGATGACATTGACCTCGGGAAAAGCATAGTTAATGAATTCTAGTCCTGCAAATGTTGCGAATTCATCGTCGTGCTGGGTATTTTCAGGAAAACCTGGGTGTTGACCCCATGACACGGTGGGGACGCAGGTATTCTTTTCAGTGATGCTCAACTGATTTTCATTGTTCGGCTGATTTTCCTGCCCCGAATCTCCTGGGTACGGCTGCCAGATAGGCAGGCCATCCATCGGGCCATAGTAGTCATGGTCAAAGTTGTCTTTCATCAGAGTGTCCTCCTCTAATGAGTTTGGGGGAGCACGGATTCCTTCCGGATCACAATCTCCGTATATCATTTCGACATCTGACCAGGGTATAAATCTCGGACTCTGTGCAGGAAAGCAAAAGGGAGTTTGCATTTTGTCCTGAGACGTATAACCGTCCTTGTTAAGATAGGACTTCCACTCCTCATCCATATCGGAAGGATCCTCCTCGTTGATAGTATGGACCGTTTGAGGCACTGCGTGAAGGAAACCTCCACTGTGGAAGAAATCCTGAATGGGATGAAAACTTTCATCGTTAGCAGCTGTCTGGGTGCAGGTTGCAGAAAAACAAGACCCTTTTTTGCTTTGTTATCAGTAGGAATGACAAGTTGTCCCCATCCTTTCGTATTGTTACTTTCAATTGCCTCGAGAGCATCTTTGTATGAGAAAATAGAGGTTCCTTTCTCTGATTAATTCTCATTGCTCACCAAAAGTGCTTGGAACTGAGTTCCAACAACCTCCTCGGGTTCTACACAAGTAGACGATGATAAGTTGCTTACGAGCAAGGCTTTTTCTCCACAAACCGTGACGAGTTGATCGTTCTTGACGAACTTTAGTTTCTGGTACAGTGTCGAAGTGACTGCCCCAGCCTGGTGTATCCAAGGTCTTCCTAATAAGCAACTGTACGCTGCCCGGACGTCCATGACCTGGAAAGTGATTAGGAAAGTGTGAGGACCGATAGTTATAGGAAGGTCGACTTCGCTAATAACTGTTTTCCGAGATCTATCAAAGGCTTTGACGACGACCTCACTGCCCCTCAACGGGGATCCTTTGAATGATAGTTGCATTAAAGTGGACTTTGGCATAACGTTCAGGGCTGACCCTGTGTCTACTAGTACGCTGGCTAAAGCATCGTCCTGGCAGTGGACTGTAATGTTGAGCGCCATGTTATGACGGCGACCTTCCTCAGGGAATTCCTCATCACTAAATCCCAAGTTATTGCAGGAAGTGATGTTAGAGACAATGCTATCAAACTGTCTGATTGTTACATCTGGTTCCACAAAGGCTTTCTCCAAGACTTTCTGTAGAGCCTCCCTGTGCGCTTCTGAACTAAGTAACAGTGAAAATACTGAGATCTTTGAAGGAGTTTACAACAATTGATCAACAATGTTGTATTCACTCTTCTGGATGAGCTTCAGCATCTCATCATCGTTTTTTGAAAGGTCGGGATTACTGGATTGACCGACTGGTGGATTGGGAACTTCTGTCTGAGGTTCCTTCTCTTTGCTGGGTTCTCCAACTCCTCTGTTGAAGATTCTACCACTCCGTGTTACTCGACTGATGTCTGCAATATTCACGACGGAGGGTAATGAAATTTCCTTTCCATTCTCGATTGTTGTTGCACTGTATTTGTAAGGGATAACCTTAGTTGATTCATATGGTAGTGATCCCGGTAGATAGATGACTATGGGAGCCTTCTGATTTTTCTGACCATCATAAGTAATTTCGATCCGTTCCTGGTTGGGAAATCTCGATTCGTCAAGTAGAGGGATGATGGCACAAACATCCCTAGTTCTCTGATGATCAGAGATTACGACAACGTCCTCGATTTGATCAGCGAAATAGTTGACTAATCCAGAACTTGACCATGGTTGAATCTCTTTGCAGTCCAACTGACTTTGAAGGGCTGCTCGCATGAAGTAGTATCCTTGATTATCCACTGAGCAAACTCCACACCGCTCATAGTTGTGTAGTGGCACCTGGCCACGTCCGCTTTGAATACAGTGTAACCTTACGAGGTCTGTTTTCATCGACCAAACATCCTGACTTTGATATCTAGTAGGATTCCCGTTAGTGATACTAATTTGCTGGGTGTCTTCATCCATATAGATTGGAAGCCACCAGTGGTTCAACAAGTGCTGAAGTGTTTCCTGGACAAGGGCACAACCTTGATCTTTTTCGCAACCCACTTCCCAGCTCTGATAATCATGTGATACCAGGAACCCGAGCCGGACCTGTTTAGCATGTAACTCCACCAGGCTGGTATTCATTAAGCGAATATCGAAGATTTGAATCATGTTGATTTGATAATGATTCCTATCATGGTAGTCCTGGATCCATCCCAGATCCATCTGACGCCGGAGGGCCTCTTGTACAAAAGAGCATCCCTGTTTGTTTACTGAGCAAGTCAGACAGGAATTGTACTCATGTCACGGCAGATTATGATACTGGCTTTGCCTTGAGTGCATCGCCACCAAGTTAACATTCATTGCACGGATGTCGTGGTTCTGAATGATGTTGGAATTTGTATAGGTCATGTTAACTCCACGAACTCGATGCTCTTGGATCCACCCGAGATCCAATTGTTCCTGTAGAGCTTATTGCACCATAGAACATCCCTGATTGTTTTTAGAATAGATATCACACTGGTGATAATTATGAGGTGGAACATGGCCATATCCACTCTATCTACAATGCATCTTGACCAAGTTGGCCCTTAATAAGAGTACATCGTGAATTTGATAGCTGTCATTAGACTCTTCTTCTATCAAGTTGATTGCAGCTTTTTCATGTTGAGGCAGCGGGTTCGTGAGAACATTCGGATTCGTATCTTTGAAAGATAAAACCCCGCTCCTAATAAGCTTTTGCACATCGGATTTGAAATTGAGATAATTCTCTATGTTATGCCCTGGTCCTCCTTGATGGTAAGGGCAAGTCTGATCCACCTTAAACCAAAAAGGCGGATTTTCTGGTACTATAGGAGGAGACCGGGTTTGGACATGCCCCTTGGCCAGTAGTAACGGAAATAGTTCTGCGTACGATACGGGTATAGGATCAAATCCTGGAGGTCGCGTTGTACGGTTGTTGTTGTATTGAGGATGAGCCTGCTGAAGAGGCTGTTGTGTCCTTTACTAAAATTGCTGTTGATTAGGTTGGCTCTGAGCAACCTGAGGTTGATACGTAGAAACAGGCGCAGGGTTGATAGCAGGAGTTACAGCTGCTATTGGTTGGTACCGTCGCCTTTGCTTTCAAAGAAATATATTTTCAATATCTTGCTCTTTTTTCTTAGGGAGAGCACTACCGTATTTTTTAGTACCGCTTGTCGACCTAATGTCTTTGACTAGACGTCCTTCTCGAACGGCTTCCTCGAGACGTACTCCCATACCGACCATTTCGGTGAAGTCACTGGGCGCACTGGCAATTATCCTGTCATAATAAAATGAGCTCAAGGTCTTTAAGAAAATCTTTGTCATCTCTTTTTCCTCAAGAGGTGGACAAATTTGAGCGGCAATTTCACGCCACCTCTGAGCGTATTCCTTAAAGGTTTCCTTGTCCTTTTGCGACATTGATCTGAGTTGATCTCTGTCTGGTGCCGTGTCCAAATTGTATTTATATTGTTGGACGAAGGCAGTGCCAAGATCTCTTAAAGTACTTATCGTAGCACGGTTTAAACCCATGTACCATTTTAATGCGGCACCGGTTAAACTATCCTGAAAGTAGTGAATCAGTAGATCCTGGTCCTCTGTCTGAGCTGACATTCGCCGAGCGTACATCATTAAATGGCTTTGAGGGAAAGAGTTACCCTTGTACTTTTCAAAGTCGGGCACTTGGAACTTGTTTGGAACTTTCACATTAGGGACCAAACAAAGGTCTGCGGCGTCCTTCCCAAATAAATCCGGACCGCAAATAGCTTGCAGTTCTTTCTGCATTTCCAGGAACTGCTCCTGGAATTCATCCATTCTGTCGAACATACTTTCCTTTCTACCAGAAGGTATCTGTGGAATCTGTCCTTCTGGGACAGTGTGCACCACAGGGGGTGGTACCGTTACTACGGCAGTGAATCTTGGTGTTTCCCGAAGTTTGTAACCTTCAGGAGTCCTCATTACGCCCCTGGCATCCTTGATTTCCCGAAGTTTGTAACCTTTAGGCCCAGCGGCTTCTGCTATGATTCCCTGATCTTCAGTGATCGGCGGAACATATCCTTCTAGGATATAGTTAACAGGCATGCCCCAGGGATGATCTTTCGGCATTTGATACCTAGGATCATACTTCTCCACTATAGGCGTTGAGGTGATCTCTGAGATCACAGTTCTTTGTAGTTGAGCTTCTGCCATGGCTTGCATGTCGTTACGAAGCTTTCTCATATCCTCTCTCAGAGCGTCGATCTCTTTTTTCAACTCTCTGTTCTCTTCCTCGAGATCATCCATCTTTTTTTGACGATTGGCCCAAGTATTGTATGAATGAGACAGTTTGACTCTAGAACCGAGACACAAACGTGAGATTCGTAGGTAAGAAGAATGCGTTTACGCGAGAATGATGAATGCAATGATTATATTAATTGTTTTTTTGGTTCAATCAAAATAAACTTCGACAATTAGATTGCAAATATCAAACAGTGGGGAAACCCCGTTTTATTGAATTCAACGGATTACGGAAATGGAAATACAGTAAATTACAAGGTGCGGAAACAGAAACCTAAGCTAATGGGTCCCGAGTCCTCTCTGAGGAGAACTCGGGTGTTGATTCTGGTACTTTCCTTTTCTTGGACCGGGGCTCTTGGGCCATTGTCGGATTGTCATTCCTTTGCCAAGTGAAAGGAGCGAGCAAATTCCTTTGGTCATCCTGATTTTCTATAGCATGTTGCTCTAAAATCTCAATTAGAGTATCCTTATCTTTTAGCAGTTGCTGTGTTTTGGTACACTCTACATTGAGAATGCGGTACTTGTTCTTCCAAGACCTCCACTCTTGTTGAACTTTGTTGAGAGTAACCTGAAGTTTTTCCATTTCAGTCATGAAGTACATGACACATTCCCTTGGCGGAAGAACTCCGTGACGAGGATAAGGCATTTTTAACTTGAGAGCTCTAGTTTGTACCCAGTGGAGATAAGGCTCCACCGAGACACAGTCCGGTTTTCCTAGAGACTCCCGTCCTTTCTTATGAACATGTTTCCAAGCGTGCACTATTTCCATCTTTAGTGCCCTGTCATTTTCTTCTTCCTTGAAGAAAAGACCTTCTAGATGAGCATTACGCGGGACATGCCTCATCGAGTACCCAAATTGACGACAAACTAAAACTGGATGGTAATTGATTCCTCTCTTAGTTCCTATGAGGGGTACGTTGGGGAAGTTTCCACAACGGTCAATGATCCTGATCCCGTCATAAATCCTATTGTACCAATCTATGTCAGAGTTGGTAAGAGACATGATTTTCTGCGACCAATGTAAGGCACTCTTATGATCCCAAAAAGCGGCAGACTTAGGAAAATGGGAGATAAACCATTTATATAGCAGGGGTACAAAGCACGTGATCACCCCTCTGCTGTACAAATTCCCTAAGTGTACAGAATGATGCGCATCTGCGAGCAAGGTTGGTACAACGTTTCCAATGAGAAAAACCTTAATGGCGTTGATATCGACGAAGTTATCAATGTTGGGAAACATAAATAACCCGTAGGTGAGTAAAACAAAGATGCTTTCAAAAGCAGTCACGTTCCCTATACTAGCAAAGTACAGAGCCTTCTTTACCAGAAACTTGGCTGGTAAACCTGGGATTCCTCCTTTGGTGGTCATGTGAGTCTTGACTTCTGACTCATCCAAATAGATTGCTCTTGCAATGGTCTAATCCTTTGGAATTTCTTCCAGCCAAGAAATGGGAGCTTGATCAGTGATGGGTAGATCAATCAGATGAGAATACTCCTTCAGTGTTGGTGCGACCTGGTAATTCAGGAATGTGAAACAGTGATAGACCGGATCGTAAAACTGAATGAGTGCCTCCAGGATTCCTTCAATTACATGGACCCTTAACAGAGGTAGCAGACCTCTGTACTTGGCTTTGAAAGCGTCAGGGTTAGCGATCATCCTTGCTAATCCTCTCAAATCCTCTAGTTTTGGAACCTTGAAGGTATACTTGTGAGTTTTCCGTCTACCGAAATCCATGAGCGCAATCTTTTTCTCTCTGACATTTGTAATCATTGCCTTAGTTTAATTTGAAAAAGAGAGACTAGAAGAGAACATTTTTCTTTGCTTAATGTTTTTTAGATGAATGCATGAATGCAACACACAAAAACATAGAAAAAACATGGGGTCAAAGGGTCGGTGTCATGAAGTCAAGGCTCTACCCATCCCAAAGGTTTATACTAGTGATTTTTGTACCTGTCTCTCAAAATCATTGATTCTTGTCGAGATAACATCATCGGGCCGGAAACTGTGCTAGGTGATGTATTTCGAAGAATCTCAGAAGAGGGTAGTATCGCGTGACAACTATTTCCGATAGCTTCCTCACTACTGAAAGAGGTTTTTCCTAGGTGTATACTCAATATTTCCACATGCGGCATCACACGCATTCCCATTAGCAGAAAAATAAACACAGATATCAATTAGGAAAAGTAGTATATATTTTTGTCCTAATGTCCTAGACTTTTTAAGTGCTATGAATCCTATGATCCTAACAGAAAATGGCTCCCCGGCGGAGTCGCCATTCTGTGGTACCTTCCCAACTTAAAGGTTTTGACCTAAGATACTAGTGAGGGTCGATCCTAGCAATAATGACATTCCTCGATGGAACCGTCATTCGGTGATAGCTTGAGAACCCAAGGACTCGTCCTAAGAGAAGGTTTCAACCAGATAGATAAGAGAGATAAAAATCCTTTGTTTGGCCCCACGGTGGGCGCCATTTTTCCTGTAGCGAGCGATTTTGGGTGTGGTTCTTAAGCACTGCCACTCTGGGGTACTACAGGTCGATTCATTTTTTATCCTATTAAAGCTGATGAAGGAAGGGAAATAGATGTATCCAATTAACCCTGCTTGCATACTGAGTTTGAACAGCGGTCTGTTAGGTTACAGATGCTATGTGGTAGTGGGGCCTTTCTCTGCTTATTTTGTTCAGAACGAAATATCGGGACTGTTCATGGGGAATTTGTTAGGATACTGCACTAGATTGGAAGGAGGTAGGGAACTTTGGTTTTTTTTTATTAGTGTGCTCGCTAAGATTCTTTTGCAATCTTATGCCTACGTATTCCCAGGATAGGGAAATCAGAGCGATCGTAGTTCCTCCTATTCTATGGGAGGAAATGGTGTTTTGGTGTCTTGTTCAAAGCCCAAGACGTGAAGCTAAATGTGGTTTGTATCTTGTTCAAAGCCCAAGATGTGAAGCTGAATGTCTATTTGTATCTTGTTCGAAGCCCAAGATGTGAAGCTTTAGAGAGAATTTGTCATTTCTAAAAGGGGATCTATTTGTCACAACAGTTGGGTGACTAATTATAAAGGAGAATTACTTTAACTGGGATATGTGAATCCAGTAATGCCATAATTTCCTTTGTAGGGGATTTTTAACCTGAAGGAGAAGACTTTAACTCAGTTTAGAGTAATGTCATCTTTCCTTAGGAATTTCTCACGCTAAAAGAGGGACAGTGGCGTGGATGTAAATAATCCAGAGGCTTGCCGCTTACAGCAATTAGATGGGGGAAAAGGAGTTATTGATGTTTGTATGCTGTGAGCAAGGCACAACTTTTGATGCTAAAAGGTTGATTGATCCTTTGTCTAAGAGCTCTGAGAGGGCTTGAAACCCTAATTTTGATTGTAGTGGATGCTCACCTATCTTTGGGGAGACTAGTGAGGCATAATGATACATCCATATTGTGGTGATGATTTTCCCCATGATGGGAAATCTTAGTGGTCAAAATTTGGGGTATGACAACATGGAATATGTTTCTTATTTTTTGAAAGGCCTCAATGACAATTACAGCAATATCAGAACTCAAATCTTGCTCCTTGATCCCCTTCCTCCCATTAGTCGTGTTTACTCCCTCATTGCACAACAACAAATCACCTCTATCTCTCCGATCCCCACCAATTCTACCATTCTGTATGCTGGAAAAGACAATAATAAATTAAAGGCTCGAAATATATCCAAATCTTCAATGGTTTGCACACATTGCAGCAAAACCAATCATATTATAGATACATGCTACTTCAAACATGGATTTCCTCCTAGCTATCGCACCAGAAATTCCAAGCCTGTAACTTTAGATTCCAAGTCTACATCCAACACTGAAGCCATGCCCAATATCTCCAAGGAAGACTATCAGCACCTCTTGCATCTTCTGCAACATTTCAAGAAGGACCAGCAGAGTCACAAGAATGGAAAGGCCACAACCAATTACACAACCATGATTTCAGGTATGGTTAATACATGTAGTTTTCATAACACTTCTTATGCTTGGATATTAGATTCTGGGGCTTCTAACCATGTTTGTCCACATATACAATGTTTCTCTGATTTAACTATCATATCCCCTGTTTCTATACATTTACCTAATGGTAATTCCATGTATGCTCATTACTCTGGCACCATCATTTTAGACTCCATTCTTAGTTTACATGATGTTCTTTTTATTCCTACTTTTAAATTCAGTCTAATTTCTATAGCCAAACTCTGTCACACATCACACTATAGTATCCATTTCTCACACAATTACTGTTAAATTGAAATCACACAAAATAGGAATACGTTCAAGTTTTAAATTGAAATCAAGCAATTATTGCTTAAGCCATAGGACTTGAGCACAACAACTTCCGGCGGCAACGTATTCCGCCTCGGCTGTTGACAAAGCAACTGAAACCTGTTTCTTGCTATGCCAACTCACCATGGAATTTGCGAAAAGGTGACACGTGCCACTAGTACTTTTCCTATCCAACTTGCACCCGGCAAAGTCGGAATCAGAATAGCCAACTAAGGAACAAACACTACCTTTAGAATACCACAGCCCATACTTTGGAGTACCGGAAAGGTATCGAAGTATGCGCTTAACTGCTTTTAAGTGGGATTCCTTGGGACGTGCTTGATACCTCACACACATGCATACACTGAACATAATGCCAGGTCGTGATGCTATAAGATAAAGAAGAGATCCAATCATACCTCGATACTTCTTTACCTCTACATCCTTACCATTTTCGTCACGATCAAGATTGGCACAAGTAGGCATAGGAGTATCTATTGCCTTGCAATTTAGCATGTCGAAACATTTGAGAAGCTCAAGACAATATTTGGTTTGACTCACAAACGTGCCTTCTTCGAGTTGTTTGATTTGCAATCCGAGGACATAGTTAAGCTTCCCCATCATGCTCATTTCAAACTCCCCCTACATCAAACTAGAAAACTCCTTGACTAAGGTCATGTTAGTAGACCCAAAAATAATACCGTCAACATAAATTTGTACCAAAATTAAGTGTTTTCCTTGACGTTTAATAAAGAGGGTTGTGTCAACCTTGCCTCTTGAATACCCTTGATCAAGTAAAAATTTGCTTAGATGTTCATACCAAGCCCTATGGGGCTTATTTAAGTCCGTATAAAGCACGTTTAAGTTTGTAGACATGATTAGGATATTCATGGGATTCAAAACCCGGAGGTTGGGCTACATAAACCTCTTCGTTGATGTATCCGTTAAGGAAAGCACTTTTAACATCCATTTGGAATAATTTGAAGTTCTTAGTGCAAGCATAAGCAAGTAAAAGGCGTATAGCCTCGAGTCGGGCAACCGGCGCATAAGTTTCCTCATAGTCGATTCCTTCCTCTTGGTTATAGCCTTGCGTTACAAGCCGCACTTTGCTTTGTGTTATAACTCCATTTTCATCAAGTTTATTCCTAAACACCCATCGGGTGCCGATTACTCGATGATCTCGCGGAGGGGGGACAAGGTCCCAAACCTCATTTCTCCTGAATTGATTTAGTTCATCTTGCATTGATAAAAACCAATGCTCATCGAGTAATGCCTCCTTTGCGTTTTTAGGTTCAACTTGTGACACAAAAGCGGAGTAATAACAAAAGTTACTAAGTTTAGAGCGAGTGGTTACTCCCTTTGAGATGTCACCGATGATGTTGTCGATAGGATAGTCTTTAGAAGACTTCCATGCTGGAAGAAGGTCATCTTCATTAGTTGGATGATCCTCCTCACTCTTCTTAGGTTGGTGATCCTTTTCCTCCTCAATACGCACTGCTTCAGGCTGATCAATTCCCTTATCAGTGTCCTTGAGTGTGTCTTCAGAAGATATACCTGCACCATGAAAAGAACTACCTTCTCCGACATTTCTCGGATAAAACTCATCAAAAGTAACGTGGACCGACTCTTCAACAATTCGTAACCTTTTATTATATATTCTATAAGCTTTACTTGACTGAGAGTATCCAAGAAAAATACCCTCGTCGGCCTTGGCATCAAACTTACCAAGTGTCTCTTTACCATTGTTCAACACGAAACACTTGCAACCAAAAACATGAAGGTGAGAGATATTTGGCTTACGCCCTTTTAAAAGCTCATACGGTGTCTTGTTTAGAATAGGCCGGATGAGCACCCTATTCAAAACATAACAAGCCGTACTGTAACATGGTGGTTTGAACTGACTTTTAAAATGTTGCGGTAAGCAAGAGTCGCCACCGACTTTTATTTTATCCAATAAAGAAAGGAATAAAAGAACAGGAAAGACCTTTTTAAAATATTTTGAGTTCGGGGGGTAAGTTATACAAAAGGAAGGTACGAGCACCTTTTGTATCCATGGTTATCCATGGGCTCTTAATTGCTTAGCTCACTTTACTTTGTTTAAAAATAGTGTAGTGTGTGATTAGAAAATATTTTCGTAAAGACTTTAACTTTGTAATGATCCTCGTATGGATTTATACAAAGTGTTTTAGCTTTGAAAAAATGTTTGCAAAGATGTGAGGTGTAAAGAGTGTTTTGAAAGAAGTGAGTAAGCATTTAAGAGTTACTACCCTAAGTTGTAGGTCTTTCTTGTTGTTTCTTTCCTTTAGGGGTAAGACTGTCCTTACTATTAGTGAGTAAGTAGTCTTTACCTTGGATGTTAAAGGGGCGAGTGTAGGGTCATCGTATGGTCATAGAAGGCAACTCGTAGGGGTATCTTAGCAATTCGAAGGGACTATCATCATTTTTTTTGTAGGGTCATCGAGGGACTAGATCACTTATTCGTAGGCAACTTCGAAGGGACTGTGATCTTTATATCGAAGAGACTATGATGATGTTTTTATCTCGTAGGCAACTTTACTAAGATACCTCTACGCTCGAGGGACTTGACCATGTTTTGAAGGCAACCAAGAGGGGGAACCCTAAGAGGTGCTGATGGCGATCATATAATGATCGACTTACGTGTGTGAATAAAGTGTGTTGATTTAGTCATCTTGAATTAACGTTGTCTATCGTTCGATTTTTATTTGCGTATATTCTTTTTCACTCCCTATAATTACTAACCTCACAGTTAATATTTACGGAATTTAAAAGCGGAAATAGAAATCCTACGCTATTACATCATGGGGAGGGGGATACATGTTTGAAAACCGGGGGAAATGCGGAAAAGAAAAAGTCCTAAGCTATTACATGGCTTCGGGAGATATACATAATTGGAAAAATAGTACGGGGAAATAAATCTAATTATTACATATTTATGCACCTATACATTATTCTAATAAAAATAAATGATAACAGAATAAAGTCGAAAAGAATAAAAGTGAAGTAAGAAATATCGGAAACTTCGATTAAAAACGGTTAATTGAAATTTTGTTAAAGAGAAAAAAAAACATTTAATGACTTTTTCAATTTAAGCTAAAAAAAAAAAATTGTATTATTTTTTTTGGATTTAATAAAAAAAATTAATTTTATTAAAGTCTTATTAGTTAAAAAAATGCTTAGCTAATTAAAGTTAATTAAAATAATTATTAAAGATTAAAAATAAAAAATATAAAAAAAGAGAGAAATAAGAGAAAGAGGAGAAAATTATGAAGAAAAAGAGGAAAAAGGAAAGGAGGGCGCTGGGATTTAAACCCAGGCCCTCAAGGCAATTCGCTGAGGCCTCCACCACTGGGACATGCGCGTGCTTGTGTTAGATGAACGAAAAAAATAGAATAAATATTAAAAACACGTCAACTTCAATCAGCGAACCAGATCGCGCCACCTCATCATCTTCTTCGTTGTCCTGGCGGCAATTTTTGCTACGAAACAGCTGCGGATTGGCTACAATTTTGCTACGGTTTTCATTTGTAGCTAAAATCTGCAGAAATTTCAACTTCAAAAAAACGCAAATTAAATGAATAAATCATACATATTCCTACTTATTAAGGTCCTAGGAGTTCAATGGTATAATTTTTAGGGCCTGAAAGTGCTTGTGGAAGGAGCTTCGAAGAAGATCCATTTCTTGCTCTAACCATGGCAACCCACGCAACCTGCAGCTAAGTGTAGCACCCCAAAATTTGACCTACCTTTTTCTGGCTTTCGCTTCGCATTCATCTGCATTTTCCATTAGGTCACGATTCATTCATTCATTTGCATTGGGCTCCTGAGGCGTGGGATCATGGTTTCTTATTTTCTGTGCGACTTGGTTGATATTTATCAATGGAAGATCATGAGATTAGGGTTTTGTGTTGAAGAAATCAACGGTTATCAAGACAAAGCATTCACGAATTGATTTGAGTAGTACTGGGTCATGTTTGATTGAGCTTACTGGTTGAATTGTGGGAATTCATTGAGAATACAAGTTTGGTTTGAATTGGAAGCTTAATTGGTTATGTGGATTTCTTGGAATTCATTCTTCATTATCCGCCATATTCAAGAATATCACTAAATATCCATTATATCTCCGTTATCCATTTCATTTTTTCCAGACATATTTTAATACATTCCACTTCTAAATCCATTTCAATTCATTTTACTAATTTCCAAAATCCATTTGTTGTTCAATTGTCCATAAATCCATTTTAAACCAAATTCCAATTTTCCAAATCTAATATTCATATTTTTCCAATTCCAAATTCATATTCAATTCTATTTTCATTGTCCAAGATTAGAAATCCATTTCCACATCCAATTCTTAAATATCAAGCAAATGTCCATTTTTTTGTATTCTTTCCTTTTCTTTTATTTTATTTCTCATAATCCAATACAATGAGGCCCATGTTTAACATGCTCCCAGCAAGAAATTGGTCTCTGAAATACCCATTCCTCAGTTTTTTCATGTGGATACATATGAAAAGGACTATTCTCGCACTTTAGTTCAACTAATTTCCTATTTGCGGGCAAGAGAAGATAGGGCCAAGATTGGAGAGTTTGCGGAGTATGACTTGGATAATGAAGACGGAGATTGGCTTTCAGAGTTTAATGAAGAAAGGGAAACCACTAAGCCAATGGAATCAACCGTTAATCTCATCCACAAATTATTGACAATGGTCACGGATCTAGAAGCTAATGTAAACAAAGATGTTTCAAAAAAATTGTTTGAGGCTTGTAAGCATGAGTTGAGTGAGTTCTGTTTCCTCAAGAATAAAGCTAGTGCACCTAAAACCATGGGAGCGGTGTACAAGCAACGGTTGGAAATAAAAGGTTCCAATCTTGTAAATGCTGATCAGAGGCAAATCAGTATTTCTATCGTTCATTGATGATGGACTACGACGGTTTAATGTTGAAGCAAGTGAGAAGATTGACCAGCAAGTGCTCGCGAATGCACGACTGGTAATTCAGGATGTCATAGCGGTCTGAAGAAATTCTGCACAGCGGGTGATATCGAGCTAAAGGAAGTGATGACAACAGCAAACAAATATAAGAAAATGTGCAGAAAAATTTATGACAGAAAAAGAAAATGTATAGCAGCTGATAAATATAACCAGAAGGGATTTTCTGACAGTTTTTCCAATTCTAACTATTTCAATAACAGTTCACAATAAAACCTAACTACAATCTCTAACATAATTTTCCTAACTTTTCACTAACCAATTCTAACAAACTCTAACAGAATTGTAACCGCTTTCACTTGTAAATACCAAACTACCCTCCATATTCTCTATAAAGCTTCATCATCATCTTCATTCTTGAGGATTTTTTCTCAGTTCTGATTTTTCCACTCTCCACCATTTTTCTCTGCAACAATTTCTCCAATCCTCACATCTTCAAGCTTCTGAATGTCGATTCATCATCCATCATCTTCATGCTTTTACTCATAACCACCTCATGAAATGTAATTCTCTCCAATGAACTTTCATCTTCTTCCAAATCTGCGACCGAATTAACATCAACAACTCTGCAATAAATCGCAACAATGTCAGAATGCAACAACGATGCGATTCCAAGAAGTGGAAGAAGAAAATTGAGCAGAAAAGAGAACGCAACACTTTTTGAATCGTGATTGATTCACGGCTTCGCCAATTTCAACAACAACAACCAAGTCAGAAGATCGCGGTTCGCAGCAAATCTCAGAGGCAGAGGAGTATAAGAGAAAAACGGAGAAATCAGAAGCAAGTACGTAAAGCACGCATACCTGAGCCGGTTATCTTTGAAGTTCTCTTCATCTTCATCAAGCTCGAAGCGCCATCGGAGCGACTCCGATAGGTAAGTGTCGCTGATTTGTTTTGCTTTGCTTCTATCTATTTTTCGATGTCGTGTTCGTTAGATTAGATTTCTTCTTGTTGTGACTTGAGAGAAGGCGAGTTGAGGTTTTCGCCGCCGTCGGCGTGGAGGAGCCGGTTTATGTCATGTGATATCGAAAGCGTTGAAGGACACGAGTGCGTATTTGAGTAGAGCAAAAGGTTGTTGTTCCGTTCGGTGAGGTGACGATAGAGTCTCCGTGTTCTGATGATTTGATGACGATCGTCTTCGTGTTGGTTGCGTAATCGGACTAACGAGAGTGACGAAGGCAACGACGGCGAGGCTGCGATGAAGGTGGACGGAGAGCGGAGAGCTATTGTTGAGCGAGATGAAGACGGAGGCGCTGTTTTGCGAACGTCGACGGAGATGGACGAAGTCACGATCGTACGCCATGTGGAGGATGAAGACGATGCAACAATGATCTGTGTGTGTCGAGGAGATTAGTGGTGTCGGCGGAAGTTCACAGAGAGAAGTAGGGGGGCGTATGGTGCGGCGGCGCAATGGTAAAGGAGATGGAGATTGAGGATGATGTTGAGGTTTTTAAGAAGTAGATTTATGTTTTACTACATTGTGGACCGAGTTTGTCAAGCCTACTCTCCCCTTTCATTTTCGCACCACCTCTTTTCTCTGCAGCCCCCTGATTCATAATAAGTCTTGGGCTTAGGAGCCTCAAGCCCAACGCCTGAAACACTATCCGTACCCCAGTTTTTTTGCTGTTGCACCCCTCTCTGTTTGTTTGTTATTAATTGCACATTTTGTTGGATAGCTTTTAGATAATTGATTAATTGTTAATTGGTTTTAGTAGTTGTTTTGATTTTAGGCAATTAGATTAGATTTAATTTTAGGATTAGGTTTCTTTAGATTTAATTTTAGAATTAGTTTAATTAACTAGAATTAACTTTAGGTTTAATTTTAGAATTAGATTTTTAGGAATTAACTTGAATAAGCGATAGATTTAGATATTAATTTTAGGATTAATCCTAGTATTAAGTTTAGACTGCTTAGCATTTTAATTTTTGTAAATATTCTTGATTGATTTTTAAATCTTGATTTTGATATTCATTTTGATTAATACTTGAGTTGTCTCTTGTGCTTGTCTTTCTCTTTTATGAATAGCATGATATAATGCTTTGTGTAGAATTTTCTCACACCCCTTGGGATCCTAGCTCAACTTTAATCTTTGATTAAAGTGAGGTAGGATATGCATTAGGTAGTGCTATCCCTTTTTTCTCTTTTAGTTTAGGTTAGGAAGCCTCACAAACCATTAGGATCACTCCCCTTAACTAATAAATTAGGATTGAGTCTTAGTCCATATAGATTTTCACCTTTACCCCTCTCTTGAGTCTTTTCTCTTCTCACCTTCAAATAAAAGTTAAAAAACACTTAATAATGGCATAACATGTATTGCACTTAAACCTAAAGTGTGGGAAATAGAAGGAGGGGAGATTCTCTCCACCTTCCTAGAGTGTTTAGCATACGGCCTGTTAGGACGACCATGCGATGCATTCGATCTTATACGATAGACTTGAATGCAATACGTGTTACAAAACACACATAATCAAAAACACTTCTTTCTTAAAAGACAAAAACAAACAATAACGTCTTTCCTTCGGGAATTCTTTTCTCATCTCACTCATTCTCAATGTACGAACGTGTTTCTACTCGTTCTCTTGCAAGATGGTAACGCACTCGGACCAGCGAGCCTGCAACACCTGAGCTAGAATGTTAGTCGTTCCCTAAAAAACACAAACAACTTTCCCTAGGTGAGGGGAACTACGTCGCTCTGATTCTCATGCTCCCGATGAGATACGTAGGCAGTGGGGTAGGGCCCATGCGAGCACTTCTTTTATTTTCCCTACATTTGTTTCTCTCTCTTTCTCCTTTCTTTCTTTCAGTTCCTTTTCCAGTATCCTTTTCTATCACCCTTTGATCGAGACAAGCAAGCTTGGATCCCATCGGGTACGATGGACGTGAGGGGGTGCTAATACCTTCCTCTCGCGTAACCGACTCCCTTACCCATTTCTCTTGGTCGCAAGACCATGTTCTTTCCTTCCTTCAGGTTTATGCGGTGTTTCCTTTCCCTCTCTTGGGATAAATACACATTGCTGGCGACTCTGTTTGGTGCCACTTTCGCGTTTGTACTTGGATGAAAATCCCGGGAGCGACACTAAGCTTAACAAAAAGATATTAAAACAAACTAAATGATGTTTATGAACATGGTTATATATGAGAAATAGCTTAATGCATCATGAAATACGAAAAACAAAATTTTTAAAGTGTGGGAGGCGGCCATGGTTGAGAGCCCATACTCTGCACGTTTTCAACCTTCAAAAGGAGTGGAATGAGCTCCTGGGATTGTTTTGAGATGATTTAGACGTGAAAAAGCCGTGAAAACCTGCTATGAAGTGTTTTTATGATTTGCCCTGATTTGCCTCTTTTTGAAATATTTCTAGGGTTGTTTGATGTGATTTTTTCGTGGCCTTAGGTTTGGATATGGTTATGTATTTATAGGAGAGGAATTAGGTCAATAATATCAGATCCAATCCATGTGTATTCATGTTTGAATATTTGATTAAAAAATCAAATGCAAACATTCTATTTTGGCCAAAATTTGTCTTCAAAACCTTCCTTGCTTGTTTTGCACGAAATTGGACATAATCAATCATCTTAAACATCAAATATTTGATCCCAAAATAATTTTGGAATCAAAGATTTGATTTTTTATGATTTATTTTAATTAAAATTGAATTTAAATGATTAAAATTCAATATAATATAAAATAAATAATAAAAATCAGAAAATATGATCAATGGGTTGCGAATGGTCTCATATTTGAGTTTGGGTTGAAATATTATGGGCCCATTTGAAGAAAACTTGAGTTTTGGCCTTTTTTGTTTCATACACCTCCTCAAAATTGCCCAACTTTAACAATGCATAACTTTCTCAATTTTTATCATTTTGATGCGTTCTTGGACTTTATAGAAACCTCAAGATGTCCTATAACCAACCCTTTTGGTCCCATGTCAATTTGATCTTCCATGTTCAAGTTATGAGCTTTTGAAAAAGATTGACTTTTGTTGACTTTCAAAATGACCTATAATGTCTTGGCTCATAACTCCCGAATGAAGCATTTCTGGACTTGGCTTGTGAGACACAAAGTTGTAGGGAATTAAATTTCCTTCAAGATGGACTTTGGTTGAGGAATTTTTGATGAAGTATGTGGAAGTTATGCCTGGTCAAAGTATAGTTGACTTTTCCTACAAAAACCCTAATTTAGTAACTCCCGATTCTTGATGATTCTGAGGTTTCCTTGATGAATCATGATCAACCCTCGATCAAAAGATGAATTTCACCCCATAATATTGATGTTGACCAAAGATCTTGAGGTTTGACTTTGTGTTGACCACAATTGACTTTTTGACCAAGTTAACTGATTTTTGACTGTCTGAGCATCTGACTGACCAAACTTGTAAGGAAAGTCTTGAAACTTGTTATGAGGATTCTTTGAAGCGTATGGGACACTATGAAGTCCTTTTGAAGCTTTAGAAGTCCAATCTACTTTGAGAAGTACATAACCCTAGTTGGATTTATTGCTTAGGAGGAGGCTTTGTTTGATGAAACTTTTGAGTACTCTTGAGCAACTGAAGATCTTATGAATCACTAGGAGACCTCTTGAGGAATATTGTCTTGAATATGTGAGGGCAAATTTTAGGGTACAACAGCTGCCCCTTTTCAATCTTCTTAAACCTGAGGAGTAAGATTGGTATTCGTGCCGATCGGGATCTGAAGGTGGAAGAGGATTGAATAATAAGAACCCAAAAATTTGCACTCGCCGGTGCGCCCTGTTGGTTGATCGTATTGCTTGAATGGGCTTAAAAGATGCCATTCGAAGTGTATGACAGGATGGAGATGGGCTTATAGATGCCATCCAAATTAACTGTTGATAGGAATAGCAGAATGAGTCTAGGTTTGACTGTATCTGAAGAATATACTAGAATGAGTCTATGTCCAACTGTATCTAGCAGACGTGCTGGGAAATGCCAGAATGATTCTTATGCCTTGAATGTATCTGTATGATGTTCTAGAATGAGTCTACATCTTGACTGTATCTATAAGGAGATCAGAATGAGTCTTTGCCTAACTGTATCTGGGAGTCGTATTAGAATGAGTCTACGCGTAACTGTATCTGAGAAATTAGTATTAGAATGAGTCTTCGACCGACTGTATCTAAAAGATGTAATGGGATAAGTATCAGAATGAATCTGTGTCTTGATTGTATCTGAACTGTGTCTAGAAGATGCACTGGAATGAGTATCAGAATGAATCTGTGTCTTGATTGTATCTGAAGGATGATAAACTGTTGACAATATTTGTTCGTTTGAGAACTAACCTGAAAAACCAAGTTAGTTTTGTGCAATGTCATGATATATGTAATGCATTGCGTAATAACGCTCCTAAACTAAATGAGAATGTTATATGCGTTTTGTATGCGTATGCTATGATGTATTGTGAATGATATATGGGTATGAAATGTCGCTGAAGGTAGCGGTGGCTTTGAATAGTAAAGTCTGATTGGGGAAAATAAATCCCTGACGGTTGTTGGGAATGGAGAAAATAAATCTTCAGATCCTGTTTGGAATGACTCTACTGGGGATTCATACTTTCCGTTTGGGAATATTCCGCTGGGGATCTTTGACTTCCGCTTGGGGATAAAAGTATTCTGCCAGGAGAGTCGGTAGTCTGTTGTTCTTTTACTGTAAAAATTGATTGTATGCATTCTGACTGGGAATAAAAGAGATGGATAATTCTCCGATGCACTATCTGACCAGGTTTCAGACACGAGTGTCAACTCTTCTGGGAATAGCATCCTGGAACGAATTCTGCTGGGGAATTGAATTCCATAATGTTAGAGAAATGAACTCAGCTGGGGAATTGAATTCTGTATACTACATAGAGGGAATAACCTCTGATGGGGATTAGAATTTCATAGGCTGCGTTGAGGAAATTTCTGCTGTATGCTGGGGAAATGATCAACTTCTTTATCTGCTAGGGGATCTATGATCATGCCAAGCTGTCTATCGAAGATATGGAAGTGAATCGCTGGAAGATGCCCCGATTTCTGTCTGAGGGCATACTAATTCTGTAGGGGAATATATTTCTGTTGGGGATGAGCTTGTGAAGATAGCTCAATATAGACAATTCCATGGAGATTGCTCTGTGGAGATATTTCCATGAACTGGCTTTGTGGGGGTTCGTGGACATCTTGAACACTATCCCAACTCCTAGAATCCTTAGTAAACGTTATTCCTGTTTTCATGTATATATATATTTTTTTGGTAAACATCAGTCATATTCAAGTGCATATGTTCATTCAAAGTACCCATTGGACGTTTACGCCAACCAAATAGGGAAAATAAAAGCAATTTTTGAATTTGAAAATAGACTTGTATTGATTTTGAAATTGGCCTATAAACAGGCAATTTTGTACAAGGAGACAGAAATCCTAGTAAGAGGAAATTGTCGTAAAATTGAAAAGGTACAGAGTGATAAACAAAGAAAAACAGCTATGTGGAAATGATCTCGTTGAGTTTCAACTCTGCTATTGCCACTATATCTTCAAGCATCTCATCCCTTGTTGTCGGAAGGAAAATGACTGGATTGATCTGCACCGTTCGAACTTGATAAAACTAGGCTGGAAGCAGATAAGTGATCCAACGGGACATAGTCGTACGCTTTAATCCCTAACTTTTACCTGGACTGCCTTTTCAGGTTTTCAGTCCACCGGGATACCCTTTTTTGCCCAAGCCGCCTTTTCAGGTTTTCGACTTGCCGGGTGTACAGTTCTTTTGTATATAGATCTCTAATTTTTGCCCGAACCCTTTTGGTTCGTCGGGATGCCCTTATTTTTGCCTAGGCCAGTCAACCTAGCGGGTCTCTTTTTATGCGTAGTATCTTTTGACTATGTCCGCGTTCACGGGGTGCGGGAAATCTTCACCGTCCATAGTAGTAAGCATCATAGCACCGCCAGAAAATATTTTCTTGATTACAAATGGACCTTCATATGTGAGAGTCCATTTGCCCCTGGGATCACCCTGTGGTAGTATGATACGCTTTATTACCAAATCACCGGCCTGGTACAATTGGTGCTTGACTTTCTCGTTAAAGGCCTTGATCATACGCTTCTGATACATCTGGCCATGACAGACAGCCACAAGCCTCTTCTCATCAATAAAATTTATCTGATCAAGTCGAGTCTGAACCCATTCATCTTCGTCTAAGCCTGCATCTTGCATAATCCTTAGGGAAGGGATCTGAACTTCAACAGGTAAAACTGCCTCCATACCATAGACTAAAGAGAAAGGGGTTGCCCCTGTTGAGGTACGTACTGAGGTGCGATAACCATGAATAGCAAATGGTAACATCTCATGCCAATCTTTGTATGTCACCGTCATCTTTTGCAAGATCTTCTTAATATTCTTGTTGGCAGCTTCCACTGCGTCATTCATCTTTGGTCGATATGGAGAAGAATTGTGATGCTTAATCTTGAACTGCGTGTAGAGTTCAGTGATCTTAGTATTGTTCAGATTAGTACCATTGTCTGTGATAATCCTTTCAGGGATGCCATATCGACAGATAAGGTTATGCTTGATGAACCGAGCTACAACATTCTTGGTAACAGAAGCGAACGAGGCTGCTTCCACCCACTTTGTAAAGTAATCGATAGCAACAAGGATGAAACGATGTCCATTGGAAGCGGTAGGTTTAATCTCTCCTATCATATCAATGCCCCACATTGCAAAAGGCCAAGGAGCAGTCAGAACATTCAATGGAACCGGGGGTACATGTACTTTGTCAGCATAGATCTGACACTTGTGACAAGTTTTGGAGTGATGATGGCAATCAGTTTCCATGGTAGACCAGTAGTAACCTGCTCTCAAAATTTTCTTAGCCATTGTATGCCCACTGGAGTGAGTGCCAAAAATTCCGTCATGCATCCTTCCATAATCTTTTCTGCTTCCTTCTTGTCTACACAGCGAAGCAAGGTTGAATCGTGGTTGCGTTTGTATAAAATTTTGTTACTCAGAAAGAACTTAGCAGAGAACCTCCTTAGAAACTTCCTGTCATTGGTAGATGCCCCTTCAGGATATTCCTGAGTTTCAAGATATCTTTTCACTTTGTGGAACCAAGGTTTCTCTTCTACCCCATCAGTATCAACTTCATAACAGTATGCCGGCTCATCTAGTCTGTCAATAGTAATCCTAGGAGCCTCGTTGTCCCATATGACTTTGAACATAGATGACATGGTAGCTAACGCGTCTGCCAACTGATTCTCTTCTCGTGGAATATACTCAAAAGTGATTTCTTCAAAGTATGGAATCAAAGTCAACACATGTTCTCGGTAAGGAATGAGATTTGGATGCTTCGTGTCCCATTCTCCTTTAATCTGACTGATCACTAGGGCTAAGTCCCCATATACATTCAAGAATTTGATCCTCATATCAATGGCAGCTTTGATACCCATAATGCATGCTTTATATTCAGCCATATTGTTGGTACAGTGAAAGCAAAGTCTAACAGTAAACAGCGTATAGCAACCCTTAGGAGAGATAATTACAGCACCAATACCATTGCCGAGTGCGTTAGAAGCTCCATCAAAAACCATAGTCCATCGGGATCCTAGTTCAGGTCCTTCATATGGTCCAGGTTCTTCATAATCAGTAACAAGCATAATATTCTCATCTGGGAACTCAAAATTCATAGACTGATAGTCATCCACCGCTTGATAAGCCAAATGATCAGCTAGTACACTTCCTTTGATTACTTTCTGCGTGGTGTACTGGATGTCGTATTCTGTCAAGACCATCTGCCATCTTGCTATTCGTCCGGAGAGAGCAGGTTTCTCAAATATGTATTTGATAGGATCCATCTTAGAGATCAATAAATTGGTATGAGTCAACATATACTGTCTTAGTCGGCGAGCAGCCCATGCCAAAGCGCAGCAAGTTTTCTCAAGCAGTGAATATCTTGTTTCACAGTCGGTAAACTTTTTGCTAAGGTAGTATATTGCATGTTCTTTTCGACCAGACTCGTCATGTTGCCCCAACACACACCCCATTGAATTCTCTAGCACTGTTAAGTACATGATTAGAGGTCTTCCTTCAACTGGTGGCATCAGAATCGGAGGTTCTTGGAGATACTCCTTGATCTTATCAAAAGCTATCTGACATTCGTCATTCCACTTCACTACTTGATCTTTTCTCAGTAATTTGAAGATTGGCTCACAAGTAGCGGTCAAATGGGAGATAAATATGGAAATATAGTTCAAACGTCCCAAGAAACCTCTGACTTCTCTCTCAGTACGGGGAGCGGGCATATCTTGTATAGCTTTTACCTTTGCAGGGTCGACTTCAATACCTTTACCACTGACGACGAAACCCAAAAGTTTACCGGATCTAACCCCAAAGGTGCATTTGTTTGGATTCAATCTCAACTTGTACTTCTTCAACCTCTCAAATAGCTTGTGTAGATGGTCAAGATGCTCTTCTTCATTCTGAGATTTGGCTATCATATCATCAACGTATACCTCTATCTCGTGATGGATCATATCATGGAATAAAGCAACCATAGCATGCTGGTATGTTGCCCCTGCGTTCTTCAAACCAAATGGCATTACCTTGTAACAAAAGGCGCCCCACTACGTAACGAATGTAGTCTTGTCCATGTCTTCAGATGCCATCTTGATTTGATTATAACCTGAGAAACCATCCATGGATGAGAATATCTTGTGCTGAGCAGTGTTGTCTACCAGAACGTCAATATGTGGGAGAGGAAAGTCATCTTTGGGGCTTGCCCTATTCAGATCTCTGTAGTCCACACACATACGAACTTTACCATCCTTCTTAGGCACTGGTACCACATTCGCAACCCACTGAGGATATGATGTGACAGCTAGAAAACCCACATTGAATTGCTTCATAACCTCGGCTTTGATCTTTTCAGACATCTCAGGGCGTATACGACGAACCTTTTGCTTTATCGGAGGACAACCTTCCTTCATCGGTAAATAGTGAACCACGATATCAGTATCAAGTCCTGGCATATCTTCGTAAGACCAAGCGAAAATCTCAACATAATCACGTAGCATCTGAATCAGTCTTTTCTTGACACGGTCTTCTAATCCAGCACCTATTTTGATTTCTTTCTTATCCTCCTCAGTACCTAGATTTATGACCTCGACTGGCTCTTCGTGTGGTTGTATGATCTTTTCTTCTTGCTCTAATAGTCTATCAAGCTCTCCAGGCACTTCACAATCTTCCTCACCTTCATCCTCGGCTTGGTAGATCGGATTTTCGAAGTCATAATTGACAATAGCAGAACCGTTATCAATGGGATCCAGAGTGGATGTGGATCTGCAATTTATTGTGTGGGTGTGTGTAAGAACACATAGCTATTTTGATGAATATAAAGTAAAAGAAAAGACAAAGAGCGCAAAATTTGAATGCAACACGTCCATTGATTTATTGAATGAAAATATGCGATGAAATGACAACCCTAACAAATTGGCCATTGTGCCCCGGGCAAGGCACAAGGCTTAAAAGTTTTATTGTTCAAATTAACAAAACCAAACTTCAAAAATAAGAAAAACAGAAAATATCATTTACTCCTGACTAAAGGAGATAGGAATAATGTCTCCAGTCTTCCAATTGTTGAGCCCACTGCCAATGGTAGGAAAGATCCAACTGTCTAGATCACAGTCACTATCAGCATCCTCCACAGCATTGACCTGATCTTTATGAACTCCTTTGCTGGTAATGCGAATAGCACGAGCACGACGTACAGCCCTCTGAGCCTTTGAAGTGAAGCCTAAACCAAATTTGTCAGACTTGTAAGGGATGTCAGGAAGCTGACCCCAAATGGTACAACCACCTTCTTCAACCACAGCTCTAGCATCCTTTAGGGAAACCATTGTAGGAGGTACTCTAGTAACCTTGGGAATAGTAGGAACTGGTTTAGCAATAGGAGCAGTCTGAGGAGCCAATTCAAATGTTTGACAAGGAGTCTCGAGGAATTCGCCATCCATCTCAACATACTTGAAGGTATTCAAATGACTAACCATATACTCTTCTTCACCATAGACGGTGACAATCTTGCTTTTCACGGGATACTTCAGCTTCTGATGTAAGGTAGAAGTCACAGCGCCGGCCCCATGTATCCAAGGGCGCCCAAGAAGACAGGAATATGCAGGACGAATGTCCATTACATAGAAAGTAGAAACAAAGACTTGAGAACCCACTCTGATTGGAAGATCAACCTCTCCATGCACTAATCTCTTTGAACCATCAAAAGCTCTCACCACAACATCACTGGGTCTCAGCACAACCCCTTCACAGTCAAGCTTGTCTAGAGCAATCTTTGGCAATACATTCAATGAGGAACCCGTGTCCACCAGTACATGAGATAGAGTAGTGCCCCTACACTCAATGGAGACATGCAGGGCCTTATTGTGGTTCCTTCCGGCAGGAGTCAGATCAGCGTCAGAAAATCCTAGACCATTATCACTCGTCAGGCTAGCGACACAATTTTCAAACTGGTCAACAGAGGTTTCCTGCGGCACATGTGCAGATTTCAAAAACTTCACCAAAGCCTTAGCATGGGCCTCAGAGCACAACAACAGAGATAGCATAGAGATCTTGGAGGGGGTGTGCCCCAACTGTTCAACAACATTGTAATCACTCTTGCGGATAATTTTTAGCACTTCCTCCATTTCTTTGGAGGGATCTTCGATAGTAGTTTCTCCCGGGGTCTTCATTTGGGCAGGCTTAACCACCGGTTCTTTGCCTCGAGTCTCAGTAATTGATTTGGAGGCAGAGATACGAACTGGAGTAGTAACAGTCTTCGGAGAGATTTATGGGGAGAAAACTCTTCCACTTCGGGTAACCTTACTAGTCCCGACGATATTGTCGACATCGGGATTAGTAACTTCAGTAGTTTCATCAGTCAAAGGCTCTTGCTTAACACCATGAATGTAAACATCTGCACCATACTTCCAAGGGATAGCCTTGCTAGAGGAATATGGAAACGGGCCGGGCGTAGTAATAATCAGGGGAGCCACTCTAGGCTCGGCAGTAATCTTCACAGGAACTTTAGAGGTGATCCTCACATGAGTTTTGGAATTAGTAACCACAGATACGTCCTTAAACTTTAGACCTCGGGACAAATTTTCACATATGCTCTCCGTAGAAGGAATCATCTCAAACAGTATAGTACGGTCGTCCATCAAATGTTGAATGCCCTCTTTCAGCTTCACACAACCATTGGATTAAGATGCACAATAATGACAGTTTTCAACGCAGCCCAGAAATAAACCGGCTTGCAGCAACTTCTTCTTAACAATTGATAGAGGAGTAGTCAAGTCAACCACAGTAGCAACATAAGAACCATCATCAATAGCACTAACGATCTTGTCATGGTTCGGCATAGGAGCGGTAATCACATTAGGAGTCTCAGGGGGATCAAACTCAATCTCCTTAGCATCAATCATGTCTTTAATCTTGTTCTTCAACGCCCAACAACTGTTCGTATCATGTCCATGACTATTAGAATGGTATGCACACCTTGCATCGGGATTATAGCTAGGAGCGGAAGTATTAGGATTCCTAGGAGGATCCCTCAAAGTAACCAACTCTGCCTTCAACATAAGCTGCAGCGCCTGAGCCAATGACATGTTGATCTTTGTAAACTGTCTCCTGGGTGTATCCTGCTTACGCTGACTAACTTGTTGTTGTTGTGGCGCCGGTGTAGAGATCAGAACTGCCCCAACAGATTGGTTGCAACCTTTCTGGCCGTGTACAGCATTAGATTCCTTCTTCCCGTTATGTGGCTTCTTTGTAGTGTTTGCAAATGTAGCCACTTGTATTTTACCACTTCGAATTCAATTTTCAACACGTTCTCCTGTCAATATCAGCTCGGTGAAACCGGATGACGAGCTTCCAAGTAGATGACTATAGAAAGGACCGGTTAATGTGCTCATGAACATGTCAATTAATTCTCTGTCAGCTAAAGGAGGTTGAACTCTGCTTGCGAGATCTCTCCACTTCTGTGCATACTCTTTAAAGCTTTCCTCAGAACCCATTGACATACTCTGTAGTTGCATTCGGGTTGGCGCCAGATCAGAATTGTACTGGTATTGTTTGTAGAAAGCTGCGGCCAAATCTTCCCATGTACGAATGTTGGTACTTTCGAGTTGATAATACCATTCCAACTGTGCTCCAGACAAACTCTCTTGAAAGAAATGCACCCACAATTTCTTGTCAGCAGTGTGTGGTTGAATCTTTCAGACATATGATCTCAAATGCAGCTTCAGACAAGAAACACCATCATACTTAGCAAAAGTGGGAATTGTGAACTTATGGGGAATGACAACCTCTAATACTAGACCCAGATCCTCAAAATTCAAGCCAGGCACCTTATTGATTTCCATAGCTTTCAGACGTTCTTCTAATAGCTTATACTTCTCATCAGCAGGAGGGTATTGTTCATCCAAATAATCTTCTTCCTCTCCATCAGAATATTTGTCAGAACCATAGCTGCTTTTTTCCTCAGTTTTAACACTTTGACAATCTTCATCCTGTTCATCATCTTGATCTACTGGGATCCCAATTTCCTTGACCTGTTTAACCGGACCTCTGAATCTCCTCCCCAGGTTGATGACGCCAGTTGATTTTCTTGCTTTCTTCTTCTTCTTGGTCAGAAGTGCTTTCAGTTCTTCTTGCCCCTTGGACAAGTTCAGGATCAGCTCTTGGAACTGGGCATTCTGGGCCTGGAGATCTTTGACGGTTTGCTCGAGAGCCATTTCTTCTGTAATAAACAGCGAGAAAATAAGAGACTTGTCTTAGAAACCTGCTATGCGATGATTATGAGATGTAGATGCATATGTAATGATTTCAAGGACTTTAGAGTTTATCTTTGCAAACAGAAACAAAAGGAAAACTTTTATTAGTAAACTTGAAATTCAAATTTTTTTTTATATGCCTCTTGGGCTACAATGAAAGGAAATTTCAAAAAGCAAATTTAAAAATGCCTAAGGCCTAGGACTCAAGACTCAAGTCTCCCACGGGCGCTTCCTCTTTGTGCCGATGTAAGCATTGATGCTCTGCTCCTCATGAAGTAATTTCGTCAACTCCAACACCTACTTCTCACTAGCATAGAACTGAGTCTCAAAAGTGTCTCTTTCTTCTTTCATCTGAACCCAGGATTTCTGCAGCTCTTCAAGATCGGTAGGCATGTCTGGATGGAGAATGACTTAAGGAACATCTCCCTCAAACTCAGGGTCAACAATCACTGGTCTGACAGCTGGATATGGCATAATAAGATTTCGAGCACGAGTGCGCACCCATCTGAGGTAAGGTTCCAAAGGAATAGAGTTCTTCTGTCCCAAGGTCCTGCTTTCAATCTTATACACATTATTCCATGCGCGTATAAACCTTTGACGGTATCCTTGAGGATCATCTTCATAATCGAACACAATACCCTGAATAAGCATGTCATGAGGACCATTCCTTCGAGCATAACCAAACTGGCGCAAGGCTAGCGAAGGATTATAGGTGATGCCCCCCCTAATGCCAAGGAGTGGTACATTAGGGAATTACCCACAATGATCAATAAGAGTGAAGTCTTCAAGAGATCGGGCACACAAATAGATATCTGAATGGGAGAGTGACATTATCCTTTGAGACCACTGCAACCTTTGTTCATTCTTCAATACTGACCGGGGAAGGTGCGAAATAAAACACCTGGATAGTAAGGGTACGCAACACATGAGAGTCCCTCGCTCCTTGATAGTACGAGTGTGAAGCGAGTGCAGAATATCTCCGAGCAAGGTAGGTACCGGGTTATGAGTCAGAAATATTTTGATAGCGTGCACGTCTATGAGTTGGTCTGGATTAGGGAACAACACCAACCCATAGATCAACAAAGCCAATACCTCTTCAAAAGCATGGTAACTCATAGCTCTTAGGAACAATTGAGCCTTCTCAATCAGGAACTTAGCAAGAAACCCCTTGACTCCACTCCTTGTTTCCCAATTAGACACAATGTCTGACCTCTTCAGATGTAAAGCGGCTGCAATGACTTCAGGCTTTGGAACATTTTCTAGACCGGTAAAAGGCATCTGATCGAGGATAGGTATTCCAAGTAACTTAGAGAACTCCTCCATCGTGGGCACCAATTGGTAATCCGGGAAGGTGAAACAGTGGTGCTTAGGATCGAAGAATTAGAATAGGACTCTCATCATGTCTTCTTCAAAACCTGAGGTAACTAAGTCGAGTAGAAAACCATGCCTTTTGGTGAATCGAGAACCCTCGGGAACTTTTGAGACCAATTCTTTAAGCTGGGAAGGAACCCTTACGAAGTTTACTCGGATGAAATTTCTAGGAACGGAAGCCATGACCTGCAATCACGAATAAAGATAAATTCCTTGGTCCTTGAAATGGTTAGTGAAAATGATATGTTATGATGTTACGATGTCATGTACATGTTAGTAGTAAATAAGTGGCACACACAAACAAGTCATACAAGAGCCTTAGGTTTAAAGGCTTGTATGAAGTCCAAAGGTAAGTACCCTTCCCCACTAAGGTTTAGTTGGCTCAACCTGTCCTAGAATAGTAACCGGGTTCTAAAGGACTCATATCACGGATCTTTCTCAAAGGCTTTATTTTAGTGCGACACTCAAGTGGCCGACCAAAACATCCCGAAAGTCTGATATCAATGAGCGTAGTCTCGAGTATCAACCAACTTTGGTCTAAATCCAAAGCCGGCCATCTCACTACCTTCTAATGGCCAAAGATGAGTTAACTAGGGTTCTAAAGACTGTGACCATCATATCAACCATATCGGTACATGTCATACAGTCTCCATGATCTATTGTCACTTACCTAAGGAATCACTAGGTCCGGGTGTAGGACCTTTCACACAAGTAAACCCAAAACAAGGTCCATTGAAAATAAAGCACATAAGTCAAACAATTTTAAGCAAGTGGTAAAGTGATCTAACTCTAAGGTAACCCCTCTTTAAAATAAACCCCAGCAGAGTCACCAGTTCTGTAACATGGTGGTTTGAACTGACTTTTAAAATATTGCGGTAAGCAAGAGTCGCCACCGACTTTTATTTTATCCAATAAAGAAAGGAATAAAAGAACAGGAAAGACCTTTTTAAAAGATTTTGAGTTCGGGGGGTAAGTTATACAAAAGGAAGGTACGAGCACCTTTTGTATCCATGGTTATCCATGGGCTCTTAATTGCTTAGCTCACTTTACTTTGTTTAAAAATAGTGTAGTGTGTGATTAGAAAATATTTTCGTAAAGACTTTAACTTTGTAATGATCCTCGTATGGATTTATACAAAGTGTTTTAGCTTTGAAAAAATGTTTGCAAAGATGTGAGGTGTAAAGAGTGTTTTGAAAGGTGTGAGTAAGCATTTAAGAGTTACTACCCTAAGTTGTAGGTCTTTCTTGTTGTTTCTTTCCTTTAGGGGTAAGACTGTCCTTACTATTAGTGAGTAAGTAGTCTTTACCTTGGATGTTAAAGGGGCGAGTGTAGGGTCATCGTATGGTCATAGAAGGCAACTCGTAGGGGTATCTTAGCAATTCGAAGGGACTATCATCATTTTTTTTGTAGGGTCATCGAGGGACTAGATCACTTATTCGTAGGCAACTTCGAAGGGACTGTGATCTTTATATCGAAGGGACTATGATGCTGTTTTTATCTCGTAGGCAACTTTACTAAGATACCTCTACGCTCGAGGGACTTGACCATGTTTTGAAGGCAACCAAGAGGGGGAACCCTAAGAGGTGCTGATGGCGATCATATAATGATCGACTTACGTGTGTGAATAAAGTGTGTTGATTTAGTCATCTTGAATTAACGTTGTCTATTGTTCGATTTTTATTTGCGTATATTCTTTTTCACTCCCTATAATTACTAACCTCACAGTTAATATTTACGGAATTTAAAAGCGGAAATAGAAATCCTACGCTATTACATCATGGGGAGGGGGATACATGTTTGAAAACCAGGGGAAATGCGGAAAAGAAAAAGTCCTAAGCTATTACATGGCTTTGGGAGATATACATAATTGGAAAAATAGTACGGGGAAATAAATCTAATTATTACATATTTATGCACCTATACATTATTCTAATAAAAATAAATGATAACAGAATAAAGTCGAAAAGAATAAAAGTGAAGTAAGAAATATCGGAAACTTCGATTAAAAACGGTTAATTGAAATTTTGTTAAAGAGAAAAACAAAACATTTAATGACTTTTTCAATTTAAGCTAAAAAAAAATTGTATTATTTTTTTTGGATTTAATAAAAAAAATTAATTTTATTAAAGTCTTATTAGTTAAAAAAATGGTTAGCTAATTAAAGTTAATTAAAATAATTATTAAAGATTAAAAATATAAAATATAAAAAAAGAGAGAAATAAGAGAAAGAGGAGAAAATTATGAAGAAAAAGAGGAAAAAGGAAAGGAGGGCGCTGGGATTTGAACCCAGACCCTCAAGGCAATTCGCTGAGGCCTCCACCACTGGGACATGCGCGTGCTTGTGTTATATGAACGAAACAAATAGAATAAATATTAAAAACACGTCAACTTCAATCAGCGAACCAGATCGCGCCACCTCATCATCTTCTTCGTTGTCCTAGCGGCAATTTTTGCTACGAAACAGCTGCGGATTGGCTACAATTTTGCTACGATTTTCATTTGTAGCTAAAATCTGCAGAAATTTCAACTTCAAAAAAACGCAAATTAAATGAATAAATCATACATATTCCTACTTATTAAGGTCCTAGGAGTTTAATGGTATAATTTTTAGGGCCTGAAAGTGCTTGTGGAAGGAGCTTCGAAGAAGATCCATTTCTTGCTCTAACCATGGCAACCCACGCAACCTGCAGCTAAGTGTAGCACCCCAAAATTTGACCTACCTTTTTCTGGCTTTCGCTTCGCATTCATCTGCATTTTCCATTAGATCACGATTCATTCATTCATTTGCATTGGGCTCCTGAGGCGTGGGATCATGGTTTCTTATTTTCTGTGCGACTTGGTTGATATTTATCAATGGAAGATCATGAGATTAGGGTTTTGTGTTGAAGAAATCAACGGTTATCAAGACAAAGCATTCACGAATTGATTTGAGTAGTACTGGGTCATGTTTGATTGAGCTTACTGGTTGAATTGTGTGAATTCATTGAGAATACAAGTTTGGTTTGAATTGGAAGCTTAATTGGTTATGTGGATTTCTTGGAATTCATTCTTCATTATCCGCCATATTCAAGAATATCATTAAATATCCATTATATCTCCGTTATGCATTTCATTTTTTCCAGACATATTTTAATACATTCCACTTCTAAATCCATTTCAATTCATTTTACTAATTTCCAAAATCCATTTGTTGTTCAATTGTCCATAAATCCATTTTAAACCAAATTCCAATTTTCCAAATCTAATATTCATATTTTTCCAATTCCAAATTCATATTCAATTCTATTTTCATTGTCCAAGATTAGAAATCCATTTCCACATCCAATTCTTAAATATCAAGCAAATGTCCATTTTTTTGTATTCTTTCCTTTTCTTTTATTTTATTTCTCATAATCCAATACAATGAGGCCCATGTTTAACATGCTCCCAGCAAGAAATTGGTCTCTGAAATACCCATTCCTCAGTTTGTTCATGTGGATACATATGAAAAGGACTATTCTCGCACATTAGTTCAACTAATTTCCTATTTGCGGGCAAGAGAAGATAGGGCCAAGATTGGAGAGTTTGCGGAGTATGACTTGGATAATGAAGACGGAGATTGGCTTTCAGAGTTTAATGAAGAAAGGGAAACCACTAAGCCAATGGAATCAACCGTTAATCTCATCCATAAATTATTGACAATGGTCACGGATCTAGAAGCTAATGTAAACAAAGATGTTTCAAAAAAATTGTTTGAGGCTTGTAAGCATGAGTTGAGTGAGTTCTGTTTCCTCAAGAATAAAGCTAGTGCACCTAAAACCATGGGAGTGGTGTACAAGCAACGGTTGGAAATAAAAGGTTCCAATCTTGTAAATGCTGATCAGAGGCAAATCAGTATTTCTATCGTTCATTGATGATGGACTACGACGGTTTAATGTTGAAGCCAGCGAGAAGATTGACCAGCAAGTGCTCGCGAATGCGCGACTGGTAATTCAGGATGTCATAGCGGTCTGAAGAAATTCTGCACAGCGGGTGATATCGAGCTAAAGGAAGTGATGACAACAGCAAACAAATATAAAAAAATGTGCAGAAAAATTTATGACAGAAAAAGAAAATGTATAGCAGCTGATAAATATAACCAGAAGGGATTTTCTGACAGTTTTTCCAATTCTAACTATTTCCATAATAGTTCACAATAAAACCTAACTACAATCTCTAACATAATTTTCCTAACTTTTCACTAACCAATTCTAACAAACTCTAACAGAATTGTAACCGCTTTCACCTGTAAATACCAAACTACCCTCCATATTCTCTATAAAGCTTCATCATCATCTTCATTCTTGAGGATTTTTTCTCAGTTCTGATTCTTCCACTCTCCACCATTTTTCTCTGCAAGAATTTCTCCAATCCTCACATCTTCAAGCTTCTGAATGTCGATTCATCATCCATCATCTTCATGCTTTTACTCATAACCACCTCATGAAATGTAATTCTCTCCAATGAACTTTCATCTTCTTCCAAATCTGTGACCGAATTAACATCAACAACTCTGCAATAAATCGCAACAATGTCAGAATGCAACAACGATGCGATTCCAAGAAGTGGAAGAAGAAAATTGAGCAGAAAAGAGAACGCAACACTTTTTGAATCGTGATTGATTCACGGCTTCGCCAATTTCAATAACAACAACCAAGTCAGAAGATCGCAGTTCGCAGCAAATCTCAGAGGCAGAGGAGTATAAGAGAAAAACGGAGAAATCGGAAGCAAGTACGTAAAGCACGCATACCTGAGCCGGTTATCTTTGAAGTTCTCTTCATCTTCATCAAGCTCGAAGCGCCATCGGAGCGACTCCGATAGGTAAGTGTCGCTGATTTGTTTTGCTTTGCTTCTATCTATTTTTCGATGTCGTGTTCGTTAGATTAGATTTCTTCTTGTTGTGACTTGAGAGAAGGCGAGTTGAGGTTTTCGCCGCCGTCGGCGTGGAGGAGCCGGTTTATGTCATGTGATATCGAAAGCGTTGAAGGACACGAGTGCGTATTTGAGTAGAGCAGAAGGTTGTTGTTCCGTTCGGTGAGGTGACGATAGAGTCTCCGTGTTCCGATGATTTGATGACGATCGTCTTCGTGTTGGTTGCGTAATTGGACTAACGAGAGTGACGAAGGCAACGACGGCGAGGCTGCGATGAAGGTGGACGGAGAGTGGAGAGCTATTGTTGAGCGAGATGAAGACGGAGGCGCTGTTTTGTGAACGTCGACGGAGATGGACGAAGTCACGATCGTACGCCATGTGGAGGATGAAGACGATGCAACAATGATCTGTGTGTGTCGAGGAGATTAGTGGTGTCGGCGGAAGTTCACAGAGAGAAGTAGGGGGGCGTATGGTGCGGCGGCGCAATGGTAAAGGAGATGGAGATTGAGGATGATGTTAAGGTTTTTAAGAAGTAGATTTAGGTTTTACTACACTGTGGACCGAGTTTGCTCAAGCCCACTCTCCCCTTTCATTTTCGCACCACCTCTTTTCTCCGCACCCCCCTGATTCATAATAAGTCTTGGGCTTAGGAGCCTCAAGCCCAACGCCTGAAACACTATCCATACCCCAGTTTTTTTGCTGTTGCACCCCTCTCTATTTGTTTGTTATTAATTGCACATTTTGTTGGATAGCTTTTAGATAATTGATTAATTGTTAATTGGTTTTAGTAGTTGTTTTGATTTTAGGCAATTAGATTAGAGTAATCCTAAAATTAGAAGTTAGAGTTTAATATTAGATTTAATTCTAGAATTAATTTTAGGATTAGGTTTCTTTAGATTTAATTTTAGAATTAGTTTAGGAATTAACTAGAATTAACTTTAGGTTTAATTTTAGAATTAGATTTTTAGGAATTAACTTGAATAAGCGATAGATTTAGATATTAATTTTAGGATTAATCCTAGTATTAAGTTTAGACTGCTTAGCATTTTAATTTTTGTAAATATTCTTGATTGATTTTTAAATCTTGATTTTGATATTCATTTTGATTAATACTTGAGTTGTCTCTTGTGCTTGTCTTTCTCTTTTATGAATAGCATGATATAATGCTTTGTGTAGAATTTTCTCACACCCCTTGGGATCCTAGCTCAACTTTAATCTTTTATTAAAGTGAGGTAGGATATGCATTAGGTAATGCTATCCCTTTTTTCTCTTTTAGTTTAGGTTAGGAAGCCTCACAAACCATTAGGATCACTCCCCTTAACTAATAAATTAGGATTGAGTCTTAGTCCATATAGATTTTCACCTTTACCCCTCTCTTGAGTCTTTTCTCTTCTCACATTCAAATAAAAGTTAAAAAACACTTAATAATGGCATAACATGTATTGCACTTAAACCTAAAGTGTGGGAAATGGAAGGAGGGGAGATTCTCTCCACCTTCCTAGAGTGTTTAGCATATGGCCTGTTAGGACGACCATGCGATGCATTCGATCTTATACGATAGACTTGAATGCAATACGTGTTACAAAACACACATAATCAAAAACACTTCTTTCTTAAAAGACAAAAACAAACAATAACGTCTTTCCTTCGGGAATTCTTTTCTCATCTCACTCATTCTCAATGTACGAACGTGTTTCTACTCGTTCTCTTGCAAGATGGTAACGCACTCGGACCAGCGAGCCTGCAACACCTGAGCTAGAACGTTAGCCGTTCCCTAAAAAACACAAACAACTTTCCCTAGGTGAGGGGAACTACGTCGCTCTGATTCTCATGCTCCCGATGAGATACGTAGGCAGTGGGGTAGGGCCCATGCGAGCACTTCTTTTATTTTCCCTACATTTGTTTCTCTCTCTTTCTCCTTCTTTCTTTCAGTTCCTTTTCCAGTATCCTTTTCTATCACCCTTTGATCGAGACAAGCAAGCGTGGATCCCATCGGGTACGATGGACGCGAGGGGGTGCTAATACCTTCCTCTCGCGTAACCGACTCCCTTACCCATTTCTCTTGGTCGCAAGACCATGTTCTTTCCTTCCTTTAGGTTTATGCGGTGTTTACTTTCCCTCTCTTGGGATAAATATACATTGTTGGCGACTCTGTTTGGTGCCACTTTCGCATTTGTACTTGGATGAAAATCCCGGGAGCGACAGCTGGCGACTCTGCTGGGGACAGGTTGACCTATTGCTGGTCCATCCTAAGCGAGTCAATCCTAGCGCTTGTTTGCCTTTCTTTCATTGGGTGTTTACTGTTATCTTGTATTTGCTGTTTACTGTATTTTATTACTTGTACCATATTTACAGCATGTTAGCATTTACATTTCATATATTATACTGTGTTGCACTGTTCTGGCTGTTTGGCGGGCAGGGTGTTCTGAGAGATAAGCCCACTACCCAGGCTTGAGTACACACATAGGTATTAGAGTGGATAGTCATGACGCTTGCGCGGTGGTGACCACGTATTGTTGTTCATGAGACCCACAACCAGACGAGGTTCTATCAGGAGCTTTCTGCTACTGCATGCTATGCAGGCTAGTAGTTAGTCTCTTGAGGAATTGTCGACTCTGGTGACCATTCCCGAGGACTCAGTTGCGGCACTCCTCCCGAGATGTGACAGTGGCAGACCACGTTCTGTGGCAAACCCATTGCACATTCTCGATCCGAGGACCCAATGCTGGGAACTTGCTGTAGGTTGTCCTTTTTGGAAAGAGAATCAGTGGAAGCACTCCTCGATTGGCGATAGTACTGTACCCCGAGGGATGAATGTACTATTGCTTCTCGACCTCAGTGCCAGAAGCTGAGGACCTTTCGTTTTGGAGAATCAGTTGAGGCCTCCTCGATTGATGATGATGCCAAACCAGAAATGGTGAACGTATCATCATTTCTCGACCTGAGAGCCCGGGATACTGAACATCCTAGTACCCACATGTGAGAGGGGCGGGTTGTTTACAGGTTTGCAGGTAACCTTGACCCTCAACATACCCGGTATTCTGGATTTCCTATCAGTGTGGACTCATCAGCCTGGTATTATGGTATTCTGACATTCTGACCATCCCGATATTCTGATTGGGTCGGTGCTCTGATTATGCCGATATTCTGGCATTCTGGTATTCCGATTATTCCGGTGTGCTGGCATTCGGGGATTCGGATTATTCAGATATTCTGGTATTCCTGTATTTTCTTCAGAACAGACCTATGAGCTTATTCAGTCGTCAGCACAGCACAGTGATTATGCAGGATTTATGGAAGCTATGATCCCATGTCTTATTGCATTCATATTATTGCATTGCATTTGCATCTTGTATCATTTTGCATGTCTTTCTCCAGGCCAGACCAGTGAGCTCATCCATCCTTTATCTGAACTGCAGTTTGATTTCCCAACTTTTGTATTGGACTTGAATTAGCTTCTGGAAGAATCATGAACTCTGGAGAGCAGAATCAGTTTGTGACTAGGGCCGATGTCGATTTGATGAAGCATCATTTGGACTAACTTATGGAAGCTGTGGCCGCCATGACAAGGGGAGAGGTCAATATTCAAAGAAATGAGAATGTCATTCCACCTCCGGCGAGCAATGTTGCCCAAACTCAACCTGTGCAGATTCCTGTTGAGAATCATGCTATACACGAGCGTACCATCTTTCGAGACGGACATTCTTCTTCTCTTGATGCCACAGATTATCAGAGCTTTGCCTTCTCTATGCCAGATGTCCAAGGGGTAGTTCCAAAGATGAAACCTAATGATCCACGATCTGTTGATGATGAAAGATACCGTGTGTTGGACGAGAAAATTATAGCCCTGGAGAGGCGTGATACTCTTGATTTGAGTGCTTCAAGCATGTGTTTGGTGCCCGGCCTGGTAATGCCTCCAAAGTTTAAGATGCCGAAGTTTGAGCAATACAAAGGAGATAGCTGCCCGAGGCTGCATTTGGTGATGTTCTGCAGAAGAATGACCTCACATGTCGACAACGATAAGCTTATGATCCACTGTTTCCAAGACAGTCTGAGTGGGGCATCTTTGTATTGGTATATGCAGCTGGAAAGTGGTAGTATCTGATCATGGACAGATCTAGCCAACGCCTTTGTGAAGCAGTACGATTATAATCTTGACATGGCTCCCAGCCGGATGCATTTGCAAGACTTGTCTCAAGCAGATAATGAATCATTCCGAGAGTATGCTCAGAGATGGAGAGAGTTAGCCGCTCGTGTTCAACCGCCACTTTCGGATAGAGAATTGGTTGATTTGTTCGTGGATACCTTGCAAGGGCCGTACCTGGAAAAGATGATTGTCAATGGGGCTGCCAAATTTTATGACCTGGTAAGGGTGGGAGAACGCATCGAGAGACTGATCAAGTGTGGAAAGCTCCAAGGTGTCTCGAACTTCCAAGCTAATGAAAATGAATTAGTTGTCAGTTCTCAGGAAGATTTCGAGGAAGAAAATAGTTCCATTCAGGAATCTTCACCACCTCGTTCTCAGTGTTCAGACATATCAACTGTTCAGAGTCAACAGTCTTATGGGTCTTCATATCAGGGACAATATTCTTCTGCAAATCAAAGACCTCCTCAGAATCAACGGTCATATCACCGTCAGCCGCGTCAACACGCCCGACAAAGGCCAAGGAAGCCAGAGAGGAATTTCACTCATTTGCCAATGTCGTATAGTCAGATGTTGCCGAATTTGATTAGAGGTGGATTGATAGTGCAGAAGGAATTAAAGCCAGTGCCATTTCCGTACCCACCAGGTTTTGATGTCAACGCCCGTTGTGACTACCATGCTGGGGCGCAGAGGCATTCAACTGAAGACTGTAAGGTGCTCAAGAGTAAGGTTCAGACATTGCTTGACTCCGATATGTTCTCATTCACGCCTCAGGGTATTCGAACCAACAATCCTCCTTCGTCCAGTCAGGTGGGGTCATCGGTCCAGGTTATGGAAGAAGTCACCGAGAGCAGTTGTGCAGATGAGTATCAGACTGACTTCGATGAGCAATTTTGAAGATGGCTAGCTCATTAACAAATCAAGCTTGGAAAGCCCAGTTCCTCGAAGCTGGCAACCATTTAGATCATGTCATTTCTTTGCATTTATAGTTTCTTTTCTGTTAAATGTACAAACTCATTTGTAAAACTAGTTTGTTTTCGATTGATAATGATAATGAAATGAATATGCATGTTTTAATTAAATCCAGTCGTGTTCACTCATACTTTTTATCGATATCTAACACTTGGTTAAGCAGGATCCTAGGGAGGATGATGACATTCAAAGACGCAGAACTTCCAATTGTATGCTTTTGAACAAAAACCCTGTTGATGATGTACAGGCATTGTTTCAATTCCTCAAACACCGGAGACATAAGGAAGATAATCCCTTGCAAACCCCGTTGAGCCTAGTAGTATGAGTTTCTTTCTGAAAACGAAAAACCCTCTATCTTAACCCGGGGCAGGGTAGGTGTCAGTTAATTTGACTGTGCGTTCAAATTTCAAAAGGAGTGACCCGTTCGAGGATCAATTACATCCATGGTTATCCCTCACCAACCGAAGAGTGAGACGGTCGCAACCCTTTACAAGTCAAGACAAACTAGTGTCACACGATTTGTTCGGAAAAAAAAGAGAAAAAGAATCAAAGAAAAATATCAAGAAAAAAGAAAAAGAAAAAAAAGAAGGCCCGCTAAGTCGAAACTTGAAGACAAGTGACTTAGGCAAAAGTGAGGGCATCCCGCTGGACTTCAAAATCGAAAAAAAAATTCAAAAAAAAGAATCAGTCCAGGAAAAAATCAGGGATTTCAAAAAAACAAAAAAATGAAAAAACGAAAAGGATTACAAAAGAAAAACCCTCGAATGAAGAACAAATCGTGTGAATACAGACACCAAGGACAAAAGGGGTGACTGTCACTCCGAAAATCGTGCGGGTTCATTCTATCCTCCTATCATTCATTAACCTTTTTGAAAGGTGAGCGCTTGTGTCGAGTTAGCTGAACGTAGGACTGGAGAACATCAAGGAGATTGGGTGGGTTTAAAACAGAACTTTGGGCCTTATATCCTTTCTTTCTCAAACCGTGAACCAGGCCACGTTACAACCTTTAAAAGACCTAATTGAACCAGGGTTGTTTCGAAAGCATACTTCGGTAAAAGATCGCGTCGAAGCTGACTCCTAAAAGGATTCTCTTACCATTCATGTTGGTATCGATGTGACATTCTGCTATATGATTCGTTCACTACATGTCATAACACTTTTCCAGTGAACAAACTTGGATCTCAAAACTGTCATATGCATTGCATTAAAATTGTCATTTTCCAAACAAACAGTTTTACTTGCGAGTAAGTGCTCGATCAGGAGAGTCTCTACAATGGAAAGATTGATTAATCTAAGGTGCAAAGTGCCCGAGTACTCCGTTGAGCAGGGGCAAGTCATATCAAATGGGCAATCCATTCTAAGATTCAGTTAATCTGGGGCAATTATGTTGAGAATCTGGGGCAATCAAGTCGAGATTCGACAAATCTCTCGAAGGTCAGTTAGAGGAACTCCTTCACATATCAGTCAGTCAGGGGCAATAAATCATTTCAAGGCTGGGGCAGGTCACCCTAAGAGCGCAAGAAGTTATTCTCTCCGGAGGACGGTTAATCAAACGCAATGGGGGCAATATATGTTGGATCTTCACGAGACGTCCTGAAGATATGTTCATTTACAGGTTATGTTGCATCAGGGCACTTTCTTAATGTCACATCACATCTGCAGGGTTCATGTTGATAGTTGACACGTGACGTCCCCAGTAGAGTCTCTCTCCCTAGCAGAGATAGCTGGAGTTTCATCACTCGTGGCAGAGCATTATGAAGATTATACTCCCCAGCAAGATGTCAGAATTTCGCTCTCCCCTAGTTAAGTTGGTGAAGTTCATTGATTGTCAGTAAAACAGTTCATATTCCTATACAGAGTGTTGGGTTTATGCTTCCCCAGTTTGCGGTAAAGTTGTTCCCATCTCCCCAACGGAGTAAGGGTAGAAGGTAGATTCCCAACAAAGGAGTAAGTCTGATCTGGTCCACTAGCAGAGCTGATATCATCAACCATTATTCCCCAAGCATATTTTTGGGTGGTGGTTAGCTTTCCCCAGCAAGTCAAAGGCTTGTCATTGACACTTTTCTTCAGCAGAGTCCTGGGATGTTTCCTCCAGCAGAAGTTTGTTATTCATACTTTCTTGCCGAATAGAGGTTTAGTCGGGATCTCACCAGTTATGACACTGAAGACGGTTCAGTTTGTTATCCCTAGCGGAGTTGGCGTCGTCGCTTCAGCATTTATTTTGCTGGAGTGCCCCTGTTGCATATCATAAGCATCATTGCATAATCATCATCGCATATCATTAGCATAGCATTGCATGAAGCCTTGTAAAACCAAACAGAAAATCTATAGCCCAACCTTGCTTGGCACCTTCTTCCACAGCCCACTTTGCTGATATATTTCAAAAACCTGAAATCCTATCCCTTTTGGCATCCTTCAAACCTGAAGTTCAATCCCTATTGGCACTTCATACAAAATCCAATCCCTATTGGTACCCAGAAAGATTTCGCCTTTGAAAAATAGTCACCATCAGGTTTCACTTGTCATAGCCAGCAAAGTCCAATTGTACTTGGCACATCCTTCTTTCCCGGTAGCCCCAGCATGCGTCGGCATCTTGCATATAGTGATCATTGCATCCTCAAATCGCGTAGCATTTCCATTTTGTATGGAGCATTACGCCATAGAAAGAAAATTCAAACATATGCATGCAAAGCATAAGCCAGATTTGGTACCTTACGCGAAAGCCCAAATCCATTCCAATCAAGACAGTGACATATCCCCAATAGACATTACAATCAACCTAGCCGATTACCTTTCTTTTGGGTCGTAGATCATACGTCGATCTTACCCTCGACCAGTCTTTGTCCATCAACCCCTTGATGACGGAATTTTGGTCAGGTTTTCTTTCCATCAAACCCCTTTGATGATGTGTTTCGGCGTATGGTTTTCTTTCTGTCATCCCCATGACAATGTGATCCCTAAGTCAGGTATTCTTTCTGTCATCCCTATGACAATGTGGCTCCTTTGGTCGAGTTTCTTCCCGTCAACCCTTTGACGATGTGTTCTGAGCTCAGGTTTCGTACCTTCGGATGTTTTCAGTTTCTTCCCATTAACCCTTTGACGATGTGTTCCGAGCTCAGGTTTTGTACCTTCGGATGTTATCTTTTTAGATTTTCCTTCCGTCATCCCCATGACGATGTGCCCCTACCGTAGAATTTTCTCCCTGTCATCCCTATGACACCGGGTTATCTTCAGTCAAGTTTTCTTTCTGTCATCCCCATGACAATGTGATTCTTCGTTTGGTCGAGTAGTCTTCCTGTCATCCCTATGACAATGTGTTGCTTTTAGCCAGGTTTTATTTCTGTCATCCCCATGACGATGTGTTATCTTTTCAGATTTTCTTTTCTGTCATCCCCATGACAATGTGTTATCTTTTCAGATTTTCTTTCCGTCATCCCCATGACGATGTATTCCTACGGTGGAATTTTCTTTCTGTCATCCCTATGACAATGTGTTATCTTCGTCCATTCCTTGACAATGTTTGGTTGTTTCCCTTACAGCGTTGTCTTCTTAGGTCTCTCTTTTCCCCAGCAGGGTCTAAATAGATCAAGGGAATCTCTTCTTCAGCAAAGTGCCAACATATGATATTACCTAGCAGGTGGTGTAACTCTCAGTATTGCTCATTTACAACTCAAAGTCCAATTTATTTTGGCGTGCAGACAGTTTGTGCATATTATTCCAGCAGGTGGGATAGTATGGTAGATGGTTGTTCCAGCAGGTGGGATGATCATTACATTTAGTTTGTTCATATTATTCCAGCAGGTGGGATAGTATGGCAGATGGTTGTTCCAGCAGGTGGGATGATCATTACATACAGACGGTTTGTTCATATTATTCCAGCAGGTGGGATAGTATGACAGATGGTTATTCCAGCGGGTGGAGTGATCAATATATACAGTTGTTCATATTGTTCCAGTAGGTGGAATAGTATGGTGGATGGTTGTTCCAGCAGGTGGAATGATCCTACAAACAGTAGTTTATATTGTTCCAGCAGGTGGGATGATGATAAACAACTATATTCTCAGTAAAGTCCAACGACAGATTGGCAAAAGTCCATCTTAGGGTGGCAAATCAGCAAAGTCCACCCGCAGTGTGGCAAGCCAGTAGTCGTCTGGCGTCGTTCCAAAAGACATTATTAAAGTCCACCCACATTGTGGCCAGCCAGTAGTCATCTGGCTTCGTTCAAAAAGACGTTATTAAAGTCCACCCACAGTGTGGCCAGCCAGTAGTCATCCGGCGTCGTACAAAAGACATTTCTTCAGTGTTATTCTTTATCACCAAAGTTTTATTCAAGCAAAGTTCATTTGGTTGGGTTTATATCCCTTTTAGTCTTCTCCACAGAGTGCAAATTTTGCGGTTCATTTTGTATTCGATCACCTTGTACCTTGAATGTCTGAAAGCAGTTGCTATCATCCTTTCAGGTCCAAGTTGATTGAATAGGGGCAGCTGTAGCACCCCAAAATTTGCCCTACCTTTTTCTGGATTTCGCTTCGCATTCATCTGCATTTTCCATTAGGTCACGATTCATTCATTCATTTGCATTGGGCTCCTGAGGCGTGGGATCATGGTTTCTTATTTTCTGTGCGACTTGGTTGATATTTATCAATGGAAGATCATGAGATTAGGGTTTTGTGTTGAAGAAATCAACGGTTATCAAGACAAAGCATTCACGAATTGATTTGAGTAGTACTGGGTCATGTTTGATTGAGCTTACTGGTTGAATTGTGGGAATTCATTGAGAATACAAGTTTGGTTTGAATTGGAAGCTTAATTGGTTATGTGGATTTCTTGGAATTCATTCTTCATTATCCGCCATATTCAAGAATATCACTAAATATCCATTATATCTCCGTTATCCACTTCATTTTTTCCAGACATATTTTAATACATTCCACTTCTAAATCCATTTCAATTCATTTTACTAATTTCCAAAATCCATTTGTTGTTCAATTGTCCATAAATCCATTTTAAACCAAATTCCAATTTTCCAAATCTAATATTCATATTTTTCCAATTCCAAATTCATATTCAATTCTATTCTCATTGTCCAAGATTAGAAATCCATTTCCACATCCAATTCTTAAATATCAAGCAAATGCCCATTTTTTTGTATTCTTTCCTTTTCTTTTATTTTATTTCTCATAATTCCAATACAATGAGGCCCATGTTTAACATGCTCCCAGCAAGAAATTGGTCTCTAAAATACCCATTCCTCAGTTTGTTCATGTGGATACATATGAAAAGGACTATTCTCGCACTTTAGTTCAACTAATTTCCTATTTGCGGGCAAGAGAAGATAGGGCCAAGATTGGAGAGTTTGCGGAGTATGACTTGGATAATGAAGACGGAGATTGGCTTTCAGAGTTTAATGAAGAAAGGGAAACCACTAAGCCAATGGAATCAACCGTTAATCACATCCACAAATTATTGACAATGGTCACGGATCTAGAAGCTAATGTAAACAAAGATGTTTCAAAAAAATTGTTTGAGGCTTGTAAGCATGAGTTGAGTGAGTTCTGTTTCCTCAAGAATAAAGCTAGTGCACCTAAAACCATGGGAGTGGTGTACAAGCAACGGTTGGAAATAAAAGGTTCCAATCTTGTAAATGCTGATCAGAGGCAAATCAGTATTTCTATCGTTCATTGATGATGGACTACGACGGTTTAATGTTGAAGCCAGCGAGAAGATTGACCAGCAAGTGCTCGCGAATGCGCGACTGGTAATTCAGGATGTCATAGCGGTCTGAAGAAATTCTGCACAGCGGGTGATATCGAGCTAAAGGAAGTGATGACAACAGCAAACAAATATAAGAAAATGTGCAGAAAAATTTATGACAGAAAAAGAAAATGTATAGCAGCTGATAAATATAACCAGAAGGGATTTTCTGACAGTTTTTCCAATTCTAACTATTTCAATAACAGTTCACAATAAAACCTAACTACAATCTCTAACATAATTTTCCTAACTTTTCACTAACCAATTCTAACAAACTCTAACAGAATTGTAACCGCTTTCACCTGTAAATACCAAACTACCCTCCATATTCTCTATAAAGCTTCATCATCATCTTCATTCTTGAGGATTTTTTCTCAGTTCTGATTCTTCCACTCTCCACCATTTTTCTCTGCAACAATTTCTCCAATCCTCACATCTTCAAGCTTCTGAATTTCAATTCATCATCCATCATCTTCATGCTTTTACTCATAACCACCTCATGAAATGTAATTCTCTCCAATGAACTTTCATCTTCTTCCAAATCTGCGACCGAATTAACATCAACAACTCTGCAATAAATCGCAACAATGTCAGAATGCAACAACGATGCGATTCCAAGAAGTGGAAGAAGAAAATTGAGCAGAAAAGAGAACGCAATACTTTTTGAATCGTGATTGATTCACGGCTTCACCAATTTCAACAACAACAACCGAGTCAGAAGATCGCGGTTCGCAGCAAATCTCAGAGGCAGAGGAGTATAAGAGAAAAACGGAGAAATCGGAAGCAAGTACGTAAAGCACGCATACCTGAGCCGGTTATCTTTGAAGTTCTCTTCATCTTCATCAAGCTCGAAGCGCCATCGGAGCGACTCCGATAGGTAAGTGTCGCTGATTTGTTTTGCTTTGCTTCTATCTATTTTTCGATGTCGTGTTCGTTAGATTAGATTTCTTCTTGTTGTGACTTGAGAGAAGGCGAGTTGAGGTTTTCGCCGCCGTCGGCGTGGAGGAGCCGATTTATGTCATGTGATATCGAAAGCGTTGAAGGACACGAGTGCGTATTTGAGTAGAACAGAAGGTTGTTGTTCCGTTCGGTGAGGTGACGATAGAGTCTCCGTGTTCCGATGATTTGATGATGATCGTCTTCGTGTTGGTTGCGTAATCGGACTAACGAGAGTGATGAAGGCAACGACGGCGAGGCTGCGATGAAGGTGGACGGAGAGCGGAGAGCTATTGTTGAGCGAGATGAAGACGGAGGCGCTGTTTTGCGAACGTCGACGGAGATGGACGAAGTCACGATCGTACGCCATGTGGAGGATGAAGACGATGCAACAATGATCTGTGTGTGTCGAGGAGATTAGTGGTGTCGGCGGAAGTTCACAGAGAGAGGTAGGGGGCGTATGGTGCGGCGGCGCAATGGTAAAGGAGATGGAGATTGAGGATGATGTTGAGGTTTTTAAGAAGTAGATTTAGGTTTTACTACACTGTCGACCGAGTTTGCTCAAGCCCACTCTCCCCTTTCATTTTCGCACCACCTCTTTTCTCCGCACCCCCCTGATTCATAATAAGTCTTGGGCTTAGGAGCCTCAAGCCCAACGCCTGAAACATTATCCGTACCCCAGTGTTTTTGCTGTTGCACCCCTCTCTGTTTGTTTGTTATTAATTGCACATTTTGTTGGATAGCTTTTAGATAATTGATTAATTGTTAATTGGTTTTAGTAGTTGTTTTGATTTTAGGCAATTAGATTAGAGTAATCCTAAAATTAGAAGTTAGAGTTTAATATTAGATTTAATTCTAGAATTAATTTTAGGATTAGGTTTCTTTAGATTTAATTTTAGAATTAGTTTAGGAATTAACTAGAATTAACTTTAGGTTTAATTTTAGAATTAGATTTTTAGGAATTAACTTGAATAAGCGATAGATTTAGATATTAATTTTAGGATTAATCCTAGTATTAAGTTTAGACTGCTTAGCATTTTAATTTTTGTAAATATTCTTGATTGATTTTTAAATCTTGATTTTGATATTCATTTTGATTAATACTTGAGTTGTCTCTTGTGCTTGTCTTTCTCTTTTATGAATAGCATGATATAATGCTTTGTGTAGAATTTTCTCACACCCCTTGGGATCCTAGCTCAACTTTAATCTTTGATTAAAGTGAGGTAGGATATGCATTAGGTAGTGCTATCCCTTTTCCCTCTTTTAGTTTAGGTTAGGAAGCCTCACAAACCATTAGGATCACTCCCCTTAACTAATAAATTAGGATTGAGTCTTAGTCCATATAGATTTTCACCTTTACCCCTCTCTTGAGTCATTTCTCTTCTCACCTTCAAATAAAAGTTAAAAAACACTTAATAATGGCATAACATGTATTGCACTTAAACCTAAAGTGTGGGAAATGGAAGGAGGGGAGATTCTCTCCACCTTCCTAGAGTGTTTAGCATACGGCCTGTTAGGACGACCATGCGATGCATTCGATCTTATACGACAGACTTGAATGCAATACGTGTTACAAAACACACATAATCAAAAACACTTCTTTCTTAAAAGACAAAAACAAACAATAACGTCTTTCCTTCGGGAATTCTTTTCTCATCTCACTCATTCTCAATGTATGAACGTGTTTCTACTCGTTCTCTTGCAAGATGGTAACGCACTCGGACCAGCGAGCCTGCAACACCTGAGCTAGAACGTTAGCCGTTCCCTAAAAAACACAAACAACTTTCCCTAGGTGAGGGGAACTACGTCGCTCTGATTCTCATGCTCCCGATGAGATACGTAGGCAGTGGGGTAGGGCCCATGCGAGCACTTCTTTTATTTTCCCTACATTTGTTTCTCTCTCTTTCTCCTTTCTTTCTTTCAGTTCCTTTTCTAGTATCCTTTTCTATCACCCTTTGATCGAGATAAGCAAGCTTGGATCCCATCGGGTACGATGGACGCGAGGGGGTGCTAATACCTTCCTCTCGCGTAACCGACTCCCTTACCCATTTCTCTTGGTCGCAAGACCATGTTCTTTCCTTCCTTCAGGTTTATGCGGTGTTTCCTTTCCCTCTCTTGGGATAAATACACATTGTTGGCGACTCTGTTTGGTGCCACTTTCGCGTTTGTACTTGGATGAAAATCCCGGGAGCGACACTAAGCTTAACAAAAAGATATTAAAACAAACTAAATGATGTTTATGAACATGGTTATATATGAGAAATAGCTTAATGCGTCATGAAATACGAAAAACAAAATTTTTAAAGTGTGGGAGGCGGCCATGGTTGAGAGCCCATACTCTGCACGTTTTCAACCTTCAAAAGGAGTGGAATGAGCTCCTGGGATTGTTTTGAGATGATTTGGACGTGAAAAAGCCGTGAAAACCTGCAATGAAGTGTTTTTATGATTTGCCCTGATTTGCCTCTTTTTGAAATATTTCTAGGGTTGTTTGATGTGATTTTTTCGTGGCCTTAGGTTTGGATATGGTTATGTATTTATTGGAGAGGAATTAGGTCAATAATATCAGATCCAATCCATGTGTATTCATGTTTGAATATTTGATTAAAAAATCAAATGCAAACATTCTATTTTGGCCAAAATTTGTCTTCAAAACCTTCCTTGCTTGTTTTGCACGAAATTGGACATAATCAATCATCTTAAACATCAAATATTTGATCCCAAAATAATTTTGGAATCAAAGATTTGATTTTTTATGATTTATTTTAATTAAAATTGAATTTAAATGATTAAAATTCAATATAATATAAAATAAATAATAAAAATCAGAAAATATGATCAATGGGTTGTGAATGGTCTCATATTTAAGTTTGGGTTGAAATATTATGGGCCCATTTGAAGAAAACTTGAGTTTTGGCCTTTATTGTTTCATACACCTCCTCAAAATTGCCCAACTTTAACAATGCATAACTTTCTCAATTTTTATCATTTTGATGCGTTCTTGGACTTTATAGAAACATCAAGATGTACTATAACCAACCCTTTTGGTCCCATGTCAATTTGATCTTCCATGTTCAAGTTATGAGCTTTTGAAAAAGGTTGACTTTTGTTGACTTTCAAAATGACCTATAATGTCTTGGCTCATATCTCCCGAATGAAGCATTTCTGGACTTGGCTTGTGAGACACAAAGTTGTAGGGAATTAAATTTCCTTCAAGATGGGCTTTGGTTGAGGAATTTTTGATGAAGTATGTGGAAGTTATGCCTGGTCAAAGTATAGTTGACTTTTCCTACAAAAACCCTAATTTAGTAACTCCCGATTCTTGATGATTCTGAGGTTTCCTTGATGAATCATGATCAACCCTAGATCAAAAGATGAATTTCACCCCATAATCTTGATTTTGACCAAAGATCTTGAGGTTTGACTTTGTGTTGACCACAGTTGACTTTTTGACCAAGTTAACTGATTTTTGACTGTCTGAACATCTGACTGACCAAACTTGTAAGGAAAGTCTTGAAACTTGTTATGAGGGTTCTTTGAAGCGTATGGGACACTATGAAGTCCTTTTGAAGCTTTAGAAGTCTAATCTACTTTGAGAAGTACATAACCCTAGTTGGATTTATTGCTTAGGAGGAGGCTTTGTCTGATGAAACTTTTGAGTACTCTTGAGCAACTGAAGATCTTATGAATCACTAGGAGACCTCTTGAGGCATATTGTCTTGAATATGTGAGGGCAAATTTTGGGGTACAACAGTTGCCCATTTTCAATCTTCTTAAACCTGAGAAGTAAGATTGGTATTCGTGCCGATCGGGATCTGAAGGTGGAAGAGGATTGAACAATAAGAACCCGAAAATTTGCACTCGCCGGTGCGCCCTGTTGGTTGATCGTATTGCTTGAATGGGCTTAAAAGATGCAATTCGAAGTGTATGACAGGATGGAGATGGGCTTATAGATGCCATCCAAAGTAACTGTTGATAGGAATAGCATAATGAGTCTAGGTTTGACTGTATCTGAAGAATATACTAGAATGAGTCTAGGTCTTTAGAGACTATTTTGTTAAGCAAATCAAAGTTGATATGAGCCAACCGTCTATGCCACAACCACTAATCTTCATTCATAGTGACTAGACACTTGTCTCCATTCAACGATACCTTATTTAAGTCTAGCATATAGACGTTGTTCACCCTCAAGCCCTTAAACACATTCTTTTTGTCACTATCTTCAACTATGCAACAATCTTTTGAAAATGATACTTTATAATTCTTGCACATAGTTGGCTAATGCTTAAAAGATTGTGTCTAAGGCCTTCCACAAGAAGCACATCAGATATAGTAGTAGATGAGGGGTTAGTTACACTACCTTTGCCGAGAATCTGTCCCTTGTTGTTATCTCCGTAGGTAACAAACCCCTTTTTCTTCACCACAAAGTTGATGAAAAGAGATATGTCGCCGGTCATATGTCTTGAGCAGCCAATATCCATAACCCATCTTCTTTCGGTGGTCTCAAGACTTTGTACCTACAAAACAATCAAGGGAGAGTAGGTACCCAATTCTCATTGGGTCCTTTGTGGTAAGTGAAACCAAGATCGCACTTGGGCAACCATTGATAAATGCCTTTTGGAACAAGAAATCTTCTAAAATGACATTTAGCAATAGTATGACCAGGCTTACAACAATATAGGCAATCACGGTTCATTTGGAACTTACCTTTGCTATCACTATCTCGAATCACATACGTATACTTTTGATACGGATTATTCATACTTTCTCGATAATGTGATCGATCAATAGCAAACGTAACTTTAGGCTTAAGAGCCTTGTCTAATTTGGCCTTAAGGGTTCTCACTTCTTTTTGCCAAATATGACAAGTATCACAGCCCCCAAACTTGAACCATGGAGACTTATTCTCATCAATCTTAGCTTTTGATGCATCCACCATGGAGTTTTTAAGAGTTTCCAATTTCTTTTTGGAATAGGAAACCTTTCTCTCCAAGTATTTAAAAATCTTTTTGTTCGAGGCTAAGCGTTGAAAAGCTTCCTTAGCCTCGGGGTGCAACATATCAAAAGCCTTTTGTAATTCTAAATGAGACATACTTTTAGAATGATCATATTTAGAGTGTTTTACCTCTTTCTTCTTGTTTTGACGGCCATAAGACATAGATTAACGGATTCACTTTCGTCACTTGAGTTGTCATCTTTTTTCGACTCGCTATCGCTTTCCCACGCGATGTATGCTCGTCTAGACTTGTTTGATTTTTTGTGTTGACGATTCTTATCCTTATCCTTATCCTTGTCTTTCTTAAGTGATGGACAATCCGGCTTGTAGTGCCCGGATTTTCCACAGTTGTAACACGTTCCTTTAACCTTGCCATTCTTATTTCCTTCATTTCTAGATTGCCTCTTAAATTTGACTAGATTTTTATCCGAGCGTTGAATCTCATTCTTCCGAACATACCTATTATATCTCTTCACAAATAAACTCATATCATCATAGGAGTCATCATCTTCATCATTGTTGGTTTCATCATCACTTTGCTCTTTAGATGTGGACTTTAAACAAGAAGCCTTAAGAGCAATTGACTTCTTTTCCGTATCTTTTGTTTTCTCCTTCTTTATACTCTTCTCATGTTTTTCAAGGCTAATGAGCACTTGCTCATGCTCATCGAGTTTGCCAAATAATGTGGTGAGGTCTAGAGTAGCTAGATTATTGGCCTCCTTGATCGCGGTGACCTTCGGCTGCCATTCCCTGTTAAGACACCTCAAGATCTTATTAGTAGCAACCTCGTTTGGAATTGGTTTACCAAGTACATGCAATTTATTGATAATATGAGTAAATTGTTTTTGCATATCCGCAATGGTTTCCCCTTGCTTCATGTAAAAAAGATCGAACTCTTGCGTTAGTGTGTTGATATGGGCCATTTTAACATCATTAGTGCCTTTGTGGGCTACTTGTAAAGCATCCCACAGGGCTTTGGCCGTTTCACAATGAGAGACTCGATAATACTCATCCACTCTCAAAGAGGAAATCAACATATTTCGAGCCTTCCAATCATAGTTGTACTTTTTCTCATCCTCCTCATTCCATTGAGCTTCGGGTTTGGGAACGACAACGCCTTCGGCATTGGTCATTGTAATTTCCATAGGACCGTTTAAAATAACGTTCCAAACCTTTCGATCCATGGAATTTATATGGACGCGCATACAATCCTTCCAGTAGCTGTAATTCTCGCCTGTAAAAATTGGAGCTCTATTATTAGACCCTTTAGGTTCGTTCGCCATATTCCAAGAAGTTTTACCGAAGCACCAAATAAATCGGAGCTCGTGATACCACTTGTTAGACGATGGCTAGGATCTAGAAGTGGGGTTGAATAGATCCCACGAGTTTTACACGCAAATGGCTTTCCAAAAATTTGGTTTTAAATTTTTTTATGGAAGCGACCACTAAATCACATCTACAACGAACCTCTACTAAGAGGATCGGATATGCACGACAATATTAGGAATGAATTACGAAGAGAAAAAATTCAGATTGATTAACATAATTTAAACGCAATCAACAATCTTTTATTTGCTTGATATTTAATCCAATCCAACGAGATAGGTTGACAAACAATTAAATGTAAATGCGTTCGACTTTGCTTTGAAACAAATTATCGAACACTTTGTGTGCGTAAACACACAAAGTGCAAATTTCCAAATAATGTGATGTTAAGCTGATACTAAATACAATCTAAGGGATTGTATCAAATTTACAAAACAATTTATCAGCTCAAGATTACACTATCTCAGAAATTTTGATCAATTTAAACTTCGCAAATTCGAATGATATCAAACGTAAAGAGTTAAGGGAAAGAGAGAACAAACACGATTTGATTAAGCAGTTCCCCAATCGTCCTCGCTTTGGCTACCTCTGCCCCCAATTTCACAATTGGAATTGAGATATATATATATGTTGCTGTTTGCAAATTGTTTATACAAGAGAAGAACAATGAACATCCGAACTCTCAAACGTCTTTGATCGTTGATGCAGAGTCTTCTCTCCCCTTGATTCAAGACGAATCAAGTCCCTCGAATCTGGTTGAACAAGTCACCGTCCCACGCTACTAGACTGCAAGAACCCACCGTTCTTCAGTCACCTTCACTCGGCCGACTTCGATCTTCCACGATCCGATCCCCAAACCTTTCTTCTACAATCCTCCGACTGTATCTACTAAACCGAACGAATACTCTATTCTCCGGTTACCTTCGCACGGCTGAATCCCTGTAGAACAAAACGGTTTGTGCCAAAACCCCCCAAAATCTCTTTGATTCTTGGAGGATAAAACCCAAGGTTTTATTCAAGAAACACCTATCAATTCTCAACCCAGAAATGAAGATCACAACACTTCCTAATTCTGAACGTTATCACTTCAAAACAATGGGCGACACAAACAAAGATGATTATGTGTGATTGTTTGTTTACTCATGGTTGAAGATGAAGATGAAGAGAAAGATTGGTATCAATTTTCAAGTTTCTTGTTATTTTGAAATGTGAGCTGATCCAACTATTTATAATGAGTAATGTGACCCACAATATGAAGTAAAAAAAAATAACAGAAAAAATTAATGCAGAAAAATCAGCTCAGGAAAATTTGGGTCGACCGCCCTTTTAATGAGGGTCGGCGTAAGCTATCCCGCAGGGTTGTCTGCGCAAATTTGGAAGCCATGCGTCGACCCATACACATCTTGCGTCGACGCAAGTCTGCAGATTTTGCAGAAATTCAAATTTCCAGAAGCATGCGTCGACCCATGCAACAGGGGGGTCAGCGTGCGCTTTCCTGAACTTTTCACAAAACTTGTTCAAACTAGCATGCGTCGACTCATGCTCACTTTGGGTCGACTCATGACCTGCATATTTTCAAAAATTCATTTTTCTACACGTTTTTGCTGACCAAGACTCGAGACACACATACCAAACATCAATATTATGATCATGCACATGTAATTTTAGGTTAGACCTTTTTCTATATGTTTAGACGCATGAAAATCGACGGTTAGATGCAATTTTCCCGACAATGAAGTGATACCTCTCAAATTACAATCTAATGACACTATTATTTGTTGACATCATTAAAACCAAAATAGATGAGAGACCTTAGCCCTCATAAAATTGATTTTCCAATGCTATAATCGGTTACAACTTTTTGGTAACCGGTTATAGGCAGCTGCAGCTGCTTGATCTCGTAAAAAATTATGTCTGGACTGATCACAGTCCTTCTATTTGTTGCATCAAACAACTTGTAACCACTGGTAGAGTGATACCCTACAAGTATCAGAACATTTCCCTTATAATCTAGCTTCTTTCTAAGCTACACCGGAACATGTCGATACGCTACGGAACCTAAAACACTTAAGTGGTTCATGTTTGGTATAAATCCAGACCATGCTTCCTTCGGTGTTATCTTCTCAAGCTTCTTTCTTGGACACATATTCAACAAATAAGCAGTTGGGGACACCACTTCTCCCCATAACTCTTTCTGTAAGTTTTTACCCTTCAACATGTTTCTTACCATATTCATGATCGATCGATTCTTCCTTTCAAAAATATTGTTTTGCTACAGTGTATAAGGTAGTACAACCTTATGTACTATCCCTTCGTGATCACAAAACTTCCCAAAGTCATTTGAGACATATTCTCCTCCACCATCCGTTTGAGCACTTTGAGCTTGTGACCACTTTGTCTCTCAACCATGGGCTTGAATTTCTTAAACACTTCAAATACCTCATCATTTCTATTGATTAGGTATGTTTATAGCTTTCTACTATTATCATCGATGAATGTGACAAAATATCTATTTCCACCAATCGAGTCAACTTGCATCGGTCCACACACATCTGAATACACCACCTCAAGGTGATGATTGGTTCTACAACCTGCATCCTTGCTGAATTTAACCTTATGATTCTTTGCTTGCAAACATTCTTCACAAATTTCATCTGGTATATTGATCGATTGCAGCCTCGTTACCATTTCATTCCTTTGCAAGGCATTGAGATCTTTAAAGTTTAGATGCTCAAGCCTAAAGTGTCATATCTACTTTTCTCGACTCGCCGTTGTAGCAAGACACCTATGCTCCATAACCTTCAACTCAACCTTGAAAGTTCTATTGACAACCATATGAGCATTTAGGACCAAAACCTCGTTTGCATCCATAACTTGTAACCCATTGTTTTCCATGTGAATCTTGTAACCCTTCTCAAACAATTGGCCAATACTTAGAAGGTTACACTTGATTCATGGAATGTACAACACATATTTTGTTAGTTCTTGGATTGGCTGGAATTTTGGTAAAACAAAGTATATTCAATGTTGATGTCAAGGTGCTGATGTTGCAACATTGAAGTCTTAACACTGGGTTGTGTTAAGTAATTAATTGCTGAAGTTGGATGTCTGATATCACATAGGTGATGTTGTAACATCAGATCTGCAGAATTAATAACAGCAGGCTGTGATGTTGTTAGGGTTGCGTATTAGCTGGAATTGTGGAGAGCAAGCTGTCTCATTGGATGTGAATATCTTGGGATAGATATTTGCTGCTGCATAGGAGATCTGGTGCAGATTTGTAGGAGATTTAAAAGGTTGAAGATTTAAAAAGATTTTAGGAGAAAATCTGTTTTAAATATTCAGTTTTAAATAACAAATCTGGGAGATATTGTAGCAAGTCCAAGACCAATTCAAGGGGCTATATAAAGCGCACAAGACCAAAGGAAAAGGTACAGAAAACATTCAGAAGATCAGGAGTTGGAGGCTTAGTGTCTAGAGTCTGTTTAGAGTGCTTGTATTTACACTATTCTAGGGTTTGAATAGGTGTTGTGTTTCTGTCCTCTCTAGAAGATGTGAAGCAATAGAGAGTGGTTGCTTGATCGAAGCTGTGAAGTAAGATCAAGGTTACTCAAAGTGGTCTCTTTGAGTGTTTGTAAGGGATTGAGTGGTGTTCTCATACCTAAGTGGTTTCTTAGGTAGGAAGTCATTAGTAGAGTATAAGTTTAGGAGATTGTCAACGGGTTGTTGAGTCTGTAAATTATATCTACAAGTAGTGAATTCCATCCCTGGCTTGGTAGCCCCCAGAGTAGGTTGGTTGTAACCGAACTGGGTCAACAATTCTTGGTGTTATTTTGCTGTTTATTCTATCCATTGTGCAGAGTGTGTTGTTGTGACATCGCACCTTAACATCACACGTCTGATAACAGAATTTCAATTGGTATCAGAGCTGGCATCCTGTCTGTCTCTGGGTGAGATCTAGGGAAGTTACTTTCTGGTGTAAAGATGGACAAAGAAGTTGGAGGATTTGTCAACAGACCCCCTATTTTAGATGGCTCGAATTATGACTATTGGAAGCCAAGGATGATCACTTTTTTGAAATCCTTGGACAGCAGGGCTTGGAAAGCTATAATTAAAGAATGGAAAGCACCTGTTGTGTTTGAAAAGGATGATGGTGGGAAAGATAAAGAGGGCACCTCAAATCCGAAGCCTGAAGAAGAATGGACCAAGGAAGAAGATGAGCTTGCCCTTGGTAATTCCAAAGCTCTAAATGCAATCTTCAATGGAGTGGATAAAAACATATTCAGGTTGATCAATACCTGTGAGGTTGCTAAGGAAGCGTGGGATATTTTGAAGGCTACACATGAAGGAACATCTAGAGTTAAGATGTCAAGACTTCAGCTTCTAACATCGAAGTTTGAAAGTCTGAAGATGAAGGAAGATGAGACTATCCATGACTTCCATATGAGTGTGTTTGAGCTGGCTAATGCATTCAGTGCTCTTGGTGAGAAAATGTCAGAAGAAAAGCTTGTAAGGAAGATTCTTAGGTCACTTCCTAAGAGGTACAAGATGAAGGTGACTGCAATTGAAGAATCACAAGACATCAGCAAGATGAGAGTAGATGAGCTCATTGGATCTCTTCAAACTTTTGAGCTGGGGTTGAATGAGGAAGAATCAGAAAAGAAGCCTTGGTGTCAAATGATGCAGAAGAAAAAGGAAAAAGTTCTGAATCACAGGAGGATCTATCTCAGGCCATAGTGATGTTGGGAAGACGGTTCACCAAAGTATTCAAGAGAATGAATAATAACTCCCGGCCTAATGTCAAGAACATGACTTCTGACACCAGCAAGAAGGATGAAGAGAAAACTACCCAAGATAAAGGAGTTCAGTGCTTTGAGTGTGAAGGGTATGGACATATCAAGAAAGAATGTCTCACCTTCTTGAAAAAGCAGAAGAAGGGCATGATAGTTTCATGGTCTGACTCTGATAGTGAAAGTGAAGGTGAGTCAGCAAAGCATGTGAGAGCCTTAACAGGAGCTGTGGTTTCTGATGATGATTCTAGTGATGGAGAAGTAACTTATGAGGAGTTAGCATCTACTTATCAAGAGCTGTGTTTAAAAAGTGTTGAGATTTGTCAAGAAAACAAGTGCCACAAGCAACAGATTGCTCAGCTAGAGAATGAAAAGACTGATCTGGAAAATGAAGTGGTGCTAGTTAGAGCTCACCTTGATCAATTGACCAAGTCTGTGAGGATGCTGAGCTGTGGTACAGACACACTTGACAAGATCCTTCAGACAGAAAAGGTTGCAGGTGATAAGTCTGGTATAGGTTATGTGGCTGAGGATAAGAGAACTTCAGAAGAAAGCACTTCAGGTTCAAAGAAGGAAGTGTCACAACTTTTATCTCAACATCAGCCAAAGAAGCAGGATCCTACCCCTAAGAAAGCTGATGGTTCACAACCTACGAAGATTGAGAAGAAGACTGGTCCTTGTCAGAAGAGAAAGCAGCCACAAGGAGCTAGTCAGTATATGCCCCCACAATACCACAAGAACATCCAAGTTGCTCAGTTCAAACAGCACATGTCTCGTCAGGTGTCTCAACATCAGGACAACTGGTATGGTTATGGATATAGATACACCAATGTTGTTCCTCATATCTATGGAAGAAGAAAGCCACACCATCATGGGAGACAATCCAGGAAACAGCATTCTCAGCCTTCTTATGGGAGAAGATACCAGCATAATAGATGGCAGGCCAGTTATGCCAGGAGGAGACCACATTATGGCTGGCAGCCCAAGCAATCTCATCATGGCAGAAGATTCAGAGATGAAAGGGTGAGATGCTATTATTGTGGAAGGATTAGACATATGCAGTACTCTTGCTACAGGCTGCATGGATACCCTCAACCTCAAAACAGATGGAGAGAGTACAGGCCCAAAGTTGTTAAACAATGGGTACCTAAGGAGAAGGTGAAGTGCTTATTGGCTCACATGGCTGACAGAGAGTTTAAAGAAGGAACATGGTATTTTGACAGTGGGTGTTCCAAGCACATGTCTGGATGTAGATCCATGTTTGCTGAAGTCAGTCATTGTCCCTCTCACGAGGTTATATTTGGCAATGGAGAAATAGGTGTTGTTGCAGGAGTTGGGCAGGTGCAAGGTGATGGTAGACCTGAACTTGACAATGTTCTGTTTGTCAGTGGTTTAAATGCAAATTTGATCAGCATAAGCCAGTTGTGTGATGAAGGTTACAAGGTAGACTACACTAAGCATGAGTGTGTGGTTTCTGATGAGCATAATCAGATTGTTATGAAGGGTGCCAGAACCAAAGACAACTGTTATCAGTGGATTTCTCTTGAAGGAAATTTAACTAATGATGTTCAAGTTGATGTTATAACATCAGACTATGACATCAGGATGCTGAAAGGTCACTCAGAGTTAGTGAGTCCTGATGTGAATTGTTTAAAAGGAAAGTATTTATGGAGGGAAAAAGTCATTGACACTCCAAATCAAGCTCCTTGCCTCAGACCCCCCTTTCCCGGTGTTGCAACATCACGCTTCTTCAAAGCCCTGTTCTCGCAACGAATTAACTTCTTCGTCTTCAAGAATCAACCCTCACTGAAAAGAGTCATGGCATCTCCATCCAAGAAATCTGAGTGTCAGAGTTCCACAAAAGGAAGAGCTAGGGTTTCCACTGACGAAGGTTCAGCATTCGATCCTATGGACATTGAGCCCCTCTCAACCATTCTTCCTGAATCAGGTACTGCGAGACCCACTAAACTTACTCCCAAGAGACCTGCTACTGTCTTTAAGAATCCTGAAACAATGAAAGTTGTTACGAGCGTGTTATTTGGTGACAAACCTAGAACTACTAACCCGCATCCACAAACTACTGAGGAAAGGGTAGATGTTGATAAGTGCATGGGGCAGATCGTGGACAAAATTTTTGAGAAAGGACTTCCTATTAAGGGTATATCTAGACCCATGAGACAAATGGCTGTTGATCAGGGTACAAGAGAAAAGAGTGACATGCAATCTACTGATACAAATCTTCACAGATTGGCTGTCTCCGTTATCGAAGATGCTACTGAAGCAGATGATACTCATGTTAAAGGGAATGTCAGAACATCGCCTAGTAGGGATGATGAGACTACTCCTGAAGGAGAAAAGAGTACTGATGTGATTAATGTTGATGACTTATCTGATGATGAAGTCATTGGAAGAGCAGTGCCTGGTCTGGCTAAGAGACTAAGAACAAGGAAGGAAAAGCAGGATGAATCTTATCCAAATAAGGCTTCAAATGATAAGAAGAAAAAGACTGTTGTTGGGCCAACTAAAGCTTGGAGCAAGGTCGAAGTGACTCCAAGAGAGAGGAAGATTGTGGAACATTCTGAGTCTGAGCATGATGATGAGGATGATGTTCAGAACATCACTCATGTCAGAAAATCTATCGCAAAAAGGATTGCAGACAAAGTCCCAGATGTGCCTGTGGATAACATCTCCTTCCACCGTGCAAGCAACGCCTATATGTGAAAGTTCATTTGCCAAAGGAGAATTGCTCTTGAGAAAGAGATTGGCAAAGAAGCCATGGAGATTAAAGAGGTGATGGAAGGAATTAAATCTGCTGGGTTAATGAAAACTGTGTGTGGATTTTCAAGGTGCTATGATGGTCTGGTAAAGGAATTCATAGTAAATATTCCTATAAATATCTCTGACCAGAGCAGTCCAGATTATATGAAGGTTTTTGTCAGAGGAAAATGTGTTGAGTTCTCTCCTAAGATTGTCAACAGCTACTTAGGAAGAGAGGATGCAGAGTATCCTGAACTGGAGGATACAGATAATGAAGTGTGCAAGGTAATTACTGCTGGACAGGTTAGAGTATGGCCATTAAAAGAAAAGCTACCAACTAGCAAACTGAGTGTGAAGTATGCTATACTACACAGGATTGGAGCTGCAAACTGGGTGCCCACGAATCATAAAACCACCCTAGCTGTGGGATTAGGAAGACTTATCTATGCTGTTGGTACACATAAAAAGTTTGACTATGGCACATACATATTTGATCAGACTGTAAAACATGCAACAACGAATGATATTAAAATGCCCATAGCATTTCCTTATCTCATTAGTGGAGTCATTCTGAGTCAAGAACCAGGAATACTGACTTGTGCAGATAAAGCATGCAAGAGGAAGTCTCCATTATCCTTGCATCAGAAATTGTTTATGGGAAGCCATGTTGCAGATATTGTGTCAACATCAAATGCAGGTATCAAGAAGAAAACTTCCAAGGCTGATTTGCTAGCAGAGCTGAAGGCAACCCGCAAAGACTTGGATGTTGTGATTAATACCAGTCTGACTAGAAAAGAAAAGATTGAGAAGATGATCCAAAGTTTGGAACAAGATGATCATGCTGACTCTGAAGATGAAGGACAAGATAGTGCAGATGAAGCAAGTTCAGAAGAAGACTAGCTCATTTTCTTCTAGTAGTTTTAGTTTTTTTTGTTGTTTTTGACAGCATTAAATGTGCTTGGTTTTGTAACTTGAATACTGTGCTGTTATAGGCACCTGTTTATGTCTTTAGTTTCCTTCTGTGATTTGTTTTGCCTGGTTGCTAACTGTGAGGCTAACAATGAGAGCTAGGGTGTACTGACTATAGTTAATAGGGCTTCTATCTGAAGTTTGCCTAATTGTGGCTAAAAAGGGTGAGAAAATAGCCAAGAGAGTCAAGAGTATCAAAGAGTGTTACTGCCAATATTGCCAAATGCTGCTAATATGATGTAGTTATTGAGGGGGAGTTTTGACTGAGCTAGTGAAGATATCATAGCATTTGAAGAGTGCAGCCAAGCAAAGATCAAGGGGGAGAGAAGTGCTGCACATTGTGAGCTACTGAACAGCTGTGATGCTGGTTCATATTTTTGAGGGGGAGCACCAATTGGCTGTTGTCAATAATGAAGATGGTGCTGCAGCAGATCAAGTGATGAAGATTATGTAAATTGTCAAACTGCTGCTGATGAAGAGTATGAAGAGTTCAGATTTATTAAAGTTTTTCCGCTGCTAAAGTCTCTGAAGGTACAGAGTGCAGAGTTTGTTTGCAGAGTGCAGAGATTGTTTTAGCCAAAATTAGCCAAAGGGGGAGATTGTTAGTTCTTGGATTGGTTGGAATTTTGGTAAAACAAAGTATATTCAATGTTGATGTCAAGGTGCTGATGTTGCAACATTGAAGTCTTAACACTGGGTTGTGTTAAGTAATTAATTGCTGAAGTTGGATGTCTGATGTCACATAGGTGATGTTGTAACATCAGATCTGCAGAATTAACAACAGCAGGCTGTGATGTTGTTAGGGTTGCGTATTAGCTGGAATTGTGGAGAGCAAGCTGTCTCATTGGATGCGAATATCTTGGGATAGATATTTGCTGCTGCATAGGAGATCTGGTGCAGATTTGTAGGAGATTTAAAAGGTTGAAGATTTAAAAAGATTTTAGGAGAAAATCTGTTTTAAATATTCAGTTTTAAATAACAAATCTGGGAGATATTGTAGCAAGTCCAAGACCAATTCAAGAAGCTATATAAAGCGCACAAGACCAAAGGAAAAGGTACAGAAAACATTCAGAAGATCAGGAGCTGGAGGCTTAGTGTCTAGAGTCTGTTTAGAGTGCTTGTATTTACACTATTCTAAGGTTTGAATAGGTGTTGTGTTTCTGTCCTCTCTAGAAGCTGTGAAGCAATAGAGAGTGGTTGCTTGATCGAAGCTGTGAAGTAAGATCAAGGTTACTCAAAGTGGTCTCTTTGAGTGTTTGTAAGGGATTGAGTGGTGTTCTCATACCTAAGTGGTTTCTTAGGTAGGAAGTCATTAGTAGAGTATAAGTTTAGGAGATTGTCAACGGATTGTTGAGTCTGTAAATTATATCTACAAGTAGTGAATTCCATCCCTGGCTTGGTAGCCCCTATAGTAGGTTGGTTGTAACCAAATTGGGTCAACAATTCTTGGTGTTATTTTGCTGTTTATTCTGTCCATTGTGCAGAGTGTGTTGTTGTGACATCGCACCTTAACATCACACGTCTGATACCAGAATTTCATATTTGATCAAAGAATGTCAACCATCCCTTCTCATGATGAAAACATCACTGATCCCATCAGCCGCTAGAGTTGTGTCATCTGCGAACTTCACTTTGTTCTTCATGGCACAATTGATTATTACAAACCAATATTTTCTCCCTATCATATGAGTATAACATAAATACCTTTCCTCGTTGCACTGAATTGCATATTTCGTACTCATCATGGCACTTTCTTCTACCTATAACCGGTTACTACATTTACGTAACTGGTTTCAACATGCTTCTACAACGTTTCCAAAACTACTGCTCCTGTTGCATTTCCCCTCTGGGATCATGACCAAAAGTGTGTTCTCCACATCAAAATCTTTTCTTGCAACCTTGGCTTCATCCTTTTGAGGTTCCTTCTTGTTCGCATTGTACTCTCTTGCAAAATGACTGAACTTTTGACAAACAAAACATTGTACTCTCTTGCAAAATGATTGAACTTTTTGTTGCAGCTGCTTTCACCCTTTTGACTAGTTGAATTCTTGGAATATTGAGATTTTCTTCCAACAAAATTTTAAAAAATTCCCTCCACTCTTCATGGGTCACTTTCCTTTCTATCTCTTTGTTCTTCTCGCTGAAACTTCTCTCCTCCATTCTTTGCTCATGTGCCTCAAGAGAGCTTATAGCTCCTCTTTTCTCATCGTCGTAAGATCCTTCGATTCCTCAATCGCTACGATCACATTGTGAAATCGTTGATGGTCTCTTTATATTCCATTTGAATCAATTCGAGTTGACGTTTGTGAGTTTGTAACCTCGCCACCTTCGCCTTGTGAACCTCTGTGTATGCCTTCTCTAAAATTTCTCACGCTTGCATCGATGATTCACAATCACTAACTTTCTCAAAGTTGTCGTCATCCACACATTGATGGATCAAAAACAGTGTCTTGAAATCTTTCTTCTTTTCTTCCTTATGCATTGCTCGTTGTTCATCCGTTGTACCTTCGACAAGAGGATTCACCCTATTATTGATCACTTCAAGAACATCTTGGTAGCCAAACAACACATTCATTTGTTTGTATTATTTGTCGTAGTTCTTCGCATCAATGATGGGTAAGTTTGAAGAGATTCTTTCATTAAAGACAGAATTCATGTTGCACACTAGGTGTTTGGTGGATCGAATCAAACTCTTGATTTCAAATGTTAGAACTTGGAATCATCTGGTTGGTGAAAATGGAGTTAAAATTGAGTGTGGAGAGAGAGTGCGTGAAAGAGAATAGAGAGAATATAATTAAGGGTGAAAATATGCACACACTTTCATTCATAATACCTCCAAAATATATATACAAGATACAAGTGAATTGGGAGACAAGTAACAACGTCAAATAACTGAAAAACCGAAATTGAGTACTTGTAACCGATTACATAAAATCTGTAATCGGTCACGGATGCTAAAAACTAAAAAAATCATAACAGTTGTAACAGGTTACTACAAATGCGTAACCGGTTACACACACGACAAAATCACTTTTCTTCAGCTTATTTAATTTTTCTTCATAGTGTAACCGGTTACTGCAAATGCGTAACCAATTACACACACGACAAAATCACTTTTCTTCGACTTATTTAATTTTTCTTCATAGTGTAACCGGTTTCAACACTTAAATTATAGATGTACACTTATTCTAAATCCTTATTAATTTGTTTCAATTCAAATTAAACAGAACTCTGACTCTTTATCAAATTAAACATAGACCAATACCATTATTTATTTTTAATCAATTTTGAATCTTATAAGAATCAATATAAATAGGAGTATTTTTCTACTAACGACGCCACAAAAGGAGTCTCTGTCTCACGACAACAAAATTTAAGGAAACAAAGTGAGATTCATAAAATTTTCTATATTAGATCATAAAATTATTACAGCATCTGAACCAGATACCACATTAATCACTTATCTTGGTACCATTTGAGAAATTGTAACATCATTGATTGAAGAAAATTTCAACCCGGAATTAGATGTATCTCCCTTGTCATCTTCGTGTTTTTTCATAGAAAAAGCCGGCATGTTGGGAATATTAACAGGTGTTCCTTCATTCTTGAGCAGTGAATCAACTTCTAGCATGGAAGGTCTATCTACTGAGTTCTCTTGAACACACAAAAGAGCTACCTGCATGCATCTCATGATTTTACAATGACATGTAGAATCATCCAATGAAGGGTCCAAAAACTCCACACCTCTTCCTTCCATCCATAGCTCATATGCCTAAAATGTGAAATAGCAACTTGCTTTAATGTTTCAACATCAAGAAAATTAGTAAAGATTGATTCCTTGCAAACTTGCACGAATGTAGTAAAATAACGACGCATAACATAAGTGTGAAATTTTGTTATGTGTCATTAGAAGAAATAAGAAATACTTTTCTTAATCGGATACATAACTTACATATTCCAAAAGGTTCATGTTTTCATGTGGGCCATAATATTGTGAAGTCCTCTTTCCACTTATGATTTGCAAGAGAAGAACTCCAAAACTATAAACATCGTATTTGGGTGAGTATATACCTTTTCTGACATACTCGGGAGGTGCATACCCGCTACAAAGGCCAATATGAATGATTAGAGACAACGAGGGAAAACAAGTGTAACACAATGTTAATTATGATTCACTTACTATGTTCCGACGATTCTGCTTGTATTTGCTTCATGTTCATACTTCCCGAATATTCTAGCCATACCAAAATCTGATATCTTAGGATTCATCTCATGGTCTAACAAAACATTACTAGCTTTTAGATCTCGGTGGATTATAGTATAATTTGAGTACTCTTGGATATAAAGAAGGCCTTGAGTAATTCCTTCGATGATATTCACACGCTTCTTCCAATCTAGAAGAATTGATTTCCTTGGATCTGCTTTAAGTTCAATTTTGAACTATTAGTCCCTGAAAGTGTATTATAGCTAAACAAAGCGGTTAGAACTATTGCTATCGAATATGGACTTGATGTTAACAGACCAAAGAGAAAATGATCTAAGCTTTTATTTGGGAGATATTCGTAGATGAGAAGCTTCTCATTCCTTTTTGTGCAGTAGCCCAAAAGTCTAACTAAATTCACATGTTGTAATCTTGCTGTGAGTGTGATCTCATTTTTGAACTCTTCAAGTCCTTGATTCGAGTTTTCCGAGAGTCTTTTCACAGCTATTTCCTGTCCCTTTCGTAATTTTCCCTGACAAAATCAATCATAAGTATTCACAGTCTTATCACAGTTTCTATTTGCATGAAACATTTCACAGACAGATGTATTTTCAAGTGTTACCTTGTACACCACACCAAATCCACCTTCTCCGAGCTTATTTTCTGTTGAGAAGTTATCTGTTGCTACTTTAATTGTGAGATAGCCAAATACTATCAAATCAGAAGCATTTCCATTAAGATCTTCTTCAGCTTCTGAAAAATATATCCTCAGTTTGTATATCATTCTTGTAAGAATCGCCATTGTTCCTGCCGAGAGATAAATCAAAAGGGAAATTATTTATTCTTCTATTTTATCACTTTATGGTGAAAGTTAGTTATATTATATCCTTACTTTGGTAGTAGTAGTAGCAAAATACTATTCCCAAGAGAAGTGCAACAGTCAAAGTAGTAAGCAGAACAATTATCAGCAACCTTCTCTTATGATGATCTTCATCTACTTCTTGAGCTGAAGAAAGTGATACTGATGTTAATCTAGATAAACTCAAATAAGTCAATTCAAATAGATTGCGTCGAAATTTCAAGTCAAATACTCTCAACTGAAAAACAAACAAGGAGTTCCAGATAATTTTTTGCTGGAAACTTGAGGTAGAGAAAATTTACCTGCCTTTGAAAGGACCCAGTTTTCATCATTCCCAACTTGAAAAACATTGTAACCAAGTAATCCATTATTCTTTGCATAAGAAACTTTTTCTTTAATAGCTTCCACATCATCAAAATTAATCCAAGTAGTGGAAGCAACAGTGAAATAATTCACCACAAAAGTAACATTATAGCTTGAAACTACTCCATCTCCAAAGCTTTTAATGTAACTTTTTATCAACTTATAAGCCATAGAACCATCCATAGTAATAGCAGGACCAGAAGTTGGTTTTCCAACACCACCTTCACCTTGTTTCACAAGTGTCCACGCATATCCATGATAAGGCAAACCAATTACAAGTTTGTTAGAAGAAAATCCTCTCTTTCTCCACTCTTTGATACCAGAATCAGTGTTTTCCCAACCAGATGAACCATATAAAGCTGCATGAAAACCTGTGACACTGTCCTTTTTAGGAAGATAGTAATCATATGCAACAAAATGAACCCAATCCAAATTCTTCTGCATTGATTCAAAAGGGTAACTAAATGAATCTGAATATTTAAGATAATAACCTGCCATCACCAACACTAATTCTATCTTTTTAGTGTTTCTTGCCTCAGAAGTTATCGCAATTCGCCACTCTTTCAAAAGGGTTGCGAAATTTGCAAGCTCGTTACCTTGCTTTGGTGAGACTCCACAAAGGTCTATGCCTTGAAACTCATATTTTCTTGCTGTTTTGATGGAAGAATCAATGAAAGATTTTCTGTAAGAAGATTGGTTTATCATTGAGTTGAAAACTGAAGAGTTTTCTCTTCCACTGTAGATTGATAGAAGAGTTATAACAGATGGATTTTGAAGCTTTACTGTGTTGGTGAAGTTGGAGAACTTGTGTTCTTCAGAAGAGTTTATAAAGATGTTATAGTTTGTGGAGTTTATAAAAGCAAAAGCACATAAGAGGTGTGTGAAAAGTGTTGATTTAATTTCTGAAGCTGAAATTTCACTGCCGGAATAGTAGTAACCAGCTTTCACCCAAGAGGGGGTGTCTGCAGCAAAAGATTGAGATGTCAGAGAGAGGAAGAGAAAGAAGAAAGCAAAACTGGTTGGAAACATTGTATTGTTTAAGGATGAGTTCCACTGTCTCAAGACTCTTCTTAACACTTTGTGATGTGTGTGACAAATGTTATGTATACGTGTTGCCAAGTGCCAATAAACCCAACAATACCAAACAAACTTTCTTTTTGGATTTATATAATGATAGCAGCAGTAAATAAATGGTGTATTTTTAAGATGATGTGATTTTGCTAAATATTTTTGTTTAAGTTAAAAAGAGAAAAATCTTAATACTCTATCTATCTTAAAGATACACGTAAAATTAGATGCAGGGAATATGGTAGAACATATATTTTTCTGGTGAAATTGATTTTTAACTTGGGTTAGTTTTGGTTAGCTTGGTAGGTGTTCCGATCTGGGAAACGATGAGGTAATGTTTTACTGCGGTGGACTTGTGTTTTCGGTGCGGTGGAGAGAGGACTGACCTGTAAGGTTAGTACTCCAACACTTAAGTAAGTAAGAGAATAATGAATAATGTGTGTGGATTTGAATCGTATATATCTCTTCACGTGGGATTTATTATATATATGAGGGTCAGTTGAGGCGTTCCAGATCTAGATCAGATGTGGGTTTGCAACATCTTTGATTGTGATTGTGCTATTAATGATGAAGAATCTATTTAAAGTTTATAAAAACAAAGTTTATCCAAAATAAGTTTAGTTGATGATTGATGGTAAAGGCACCAAGGCAGTGCATATATGTGTTTGTTAGTGAAATTGGAGAGAATAAGGACAGTGTAGAACCACAACCAGAATTTTTATTATTGATAGAAAAGGCCAAACTATACATTGATTGAAACATTAAATTATACATCAAATGAACAAAGGTTACACTTCTACAACTCTGCTTCACTCATCAAGCCATTTAATTACATTGCCCCTCATTGTGATCTCAACTCAACTCAACTCACTCTCTGGCTGCTACAACTGTTGCACCTTCCACCTGATATATTCAGTGACATAATAATTAGAAGTATGGTGCATTATTAAATGTTGGTATTGGTTTTTATTTTGTTACCTTGAAGGTAGCACCCCAGATTTCTTCTTCCTTAGCAGGCACAGCAGTAATCTTATTTTTAGGATTCTCATAGCACATCAATCCTCCAACAGCGGTCGAGTAGAAACATCCTGTTCAAGTACAGCGCAACTAGTGAGCTTGAATCAAGTCGAATTTCATCTCAAACAAAATGTCTGAGTCAAACTCAAGTCAAGTTTGGAACTGAACGAATTCTTATGGATGTCAAGTTACCTTGAGGGAAAGAAGCGAGTGACTTGCCACAAGCACCTTTAAGCAATTCAGCATCATCAGCAAACACAACATATCCATCAGCAGTTATGCCCCAAAACAGTGGCACCTTACCAAATTGATCCTGTCAAAAACAATACAATACATTAACAGCAAAATGAGGAAACCATGGTTGAGATTGATAGTTAGGATTAGAACTACTTACAGATGCAACAAAGAGGGTGGAAGTGGATTTGTCAAAAAGTATGAAAGCAAAGTCGCCACTGAGGTGACCAACAACATGGTTAGGAGGATAAGGTGCTCTGTCGCGTAAAGCTTTGTAAGCCTCAATCACCAAAACTACTTCATTTGCAGACTTGGCTAGTCCATATTGTTGTCTTAAGCTCCCTAAGTTGTCAAGAGCTCCCTCAAATATGCAGAATATCTCATCCTTCACGCCAAACATTCTGCCATTTTCCATTCAATATTTACAATTTAGATAATAACATAATAAAAAAATATAAAAAATTATTTGCATAGAAATTAAATTTTAGACCAACCATTTATAGCCATCTAATTCAATTTGATGTTGATTATTTTTAAAGGATTCTCCTAAATAGTGTTCTAAATACACAAATGTAAAAGTAAAATACAACCGATCTTGGTCGGTTGGTTATTGACACTAAATTCAGTAGAAAGAATCACGATTCGATTTCTGCGATCGGAAGGAGTTGGAATCAGTTGATATCAAAACTCATCCTGAATCAGATTAATTGGTCCACTGGTTAGATACTAGTGGTGAAAAATTTAAAAGAGAGTATTTTCGTTAAAAAAAATAAAGTTTAAATTTTTTTTAAAGGCAACATACAATTTTCAAAACAGAATATAAATATATTTAATATTTTAATTGTGTTTTAAAATAACTTTTTACATTTTTAAAATATTAATAAAAGTTAATCAAAATTTAGAAATGAAGCTAGAGGTTTACCTACCCAACCACCCAAATCAGCCTATCCGGCATCACAGATCGGATTCTCTTATCTTCTTATTAAAATTGATGGTTTCATTTATTGTTATTTTTTTGTTTCTAATACGCTGCCCTATCAAGTTACCTATTGGTTAAGTTTGATTTAAAAATTTGTTTTAATTTCTATAAATTTATTTTAATTTTTACAAAATTAATTTACAATTGATTTGATGTAATATTAAAATTCATTTTTTAATATAAAACCAATTTTACAAGGTTAGAAAAAACTTGTGCAAAGACATAAAAGAGACATAGAACACAAGTTTAAATCCGCAAAATCGCACTTATAAAAAAAAATTAAATAATATATATTTAAACAAAACTACAAAATAAAAAAACCGAGGCTGAATCCATTAAATCTAGCTTGTATTGGAATATAATCTTTTCCCTTGTAAAATTGGCCACATAACAGGATCTGAATTTGGAAAGAAAATGATAAATCCATAAAATACGAAATTAGCGTAAGGATTATCGCATCGGTGATGGATTGAAATATCGACCGTACGATCAATCGGTGATGAATAATTATGAACTTATATAGATTTAAAAAAAAAAATCAGTGATCAAAAAGCATTTAACCGGAAAATTTTCACGATATCTTTCACAACGACGTCGTTTACATGAGTGTGATCGTGTTAACTAATTACCTCGGTTGCAACGACGACTCGTTCTGGTGGGTATAGGCAAACCGGACTTGATCTCCGACTTCTACTGACACTGTCGACGCGTTGCTCTCAGTGAACCGCTTAAGCAGAGCCGCAGATGATGTTTTCGGCGACGGTGTTCGGCTGCCGGCTGCGACGAGCTCGTCCGGTGGGGACACGACGGAGCTGCTGAATACACCCAACATAACTAATCAGATGGGTATAATAGCTCTTTTTCTTTTCTTATGAAAAGAACAAAAAATGAAATTACTGAATGATACTATGAAATGAAGGGTGAGTTTTGTTTTCTTATATAGTGGGACGAAGATGGCAGTTGAGTCATCATTTCATCATCATAATTATTGAAATTGAGAGAATCTAACTTTTTTAAATTATTTTTGTCCAAAAGTACTTATAATTATTATTATTCTGTTTTTTTTAAGCATCATAATCTTACACCAAATATTTATCCAATATCAAATTTAATTCTTCACCTATACCATAAATAATAAAATACTCCCTCCGTCTTAAAATAAAAATCTTTTAAAATTGTTGCACATAGATTAAAAAAAGTAATAATTGAAAAATTTAATGTAATAATTTTACAAAATTGTCCTTAATTATTATTGGTTGTCAGAAATGTGTAATGTGATATAATATTTTGAAAGTTGTGTAGATAATATTTATTAGGGGTAAAGTTGGTAAGAATCAATTATTATTGTTTTGAAAACATAAAAACATTCTTATTTTGGGACAAATTTTTTCACTAAAAAGACTCTTATTTTGGGACAGAGAGAGTACTATAATACTCCCTCTTTTTAAAATGACTGACATTTTAAAGAAAAAATTTTGTTTTAAAATGACTATCATTCTCACATTTCAATATAATAATTATTATTATTTTTCTAAATGTGTCATATAATTATTATTTTATACACTGCTTCCAACACATTAATAAGATTAATTTAGTAAAAATACAATATTTTATGATAATATTATTACATTTCTTAATCTGTATGCAAAAACTTTAAACGACAGTCATTTTGAAACGGAGGGAGTAATAATTTTGTTTTAAATAATAATTTTATATTTTATTAATCAATTTTATTTTAATACTGAAAATTAATTTTAATATCTGAACATTTATTAACCAATTTTATAATTTCATTAATCAATTTTTACTTTTCATTAACCAACTTTGTTTTCTCATTAAAAATTATTTTTTATATTTGAGAAATAAGCCTTTCGGAAGATACCCACATGGTCTGGAGTAATAAGAGAAACCATCTTTTGTAACTGTTCCACCTTGGTGCCAAAGAAAGTATAATGCACATTGTTCTTCCTGGGAATCTCCATAGCTGCAAAAGGGAATTGTCAACCGGAATCGAAAGGAAGTATACCCTGCAAATGAATAAACATGAAAGTTAAATGCAAGAATGTTAATGATGATATGTATGCAAGGGCATATGGTCAGTGCTGCACAAATAATGCTGAACCCACTGTACTGCAGTCTGAATTCGGTGAGATACACAAACCCAGGATAAAAAGTCCAATAACAAATCCAGAACAAACTGTGAACTGGTCAAGATCAAGGGTCCAGTAACCAATCCAGAACAAATAAGAAAACCGGGTATTCTGAAAGTCAAGGGTTCCTGCACACCTGTAAACAATCCCCCCAATCTCACATGTATGTACTAGAACGTGAGGATCCTCAGATTCTAATCTCGGAATGAGAAGCAATAGCACATTCAGCCCGAAGGATACAATGTTATCGCCAAACAAAGTGATCGTCCTCAGATTCACCTCAAAATAAAGAGGGGTCATCCTAAAAGGTCATCCAGACTTAACAGCTCTTCCAGATAGCTCTACCATCATGGAAGATCCACAACGCAGAATTCTCTAGAGAGAACCACATCCAGATTGTGTTTCATATTCCCTCCTCGAACCGAGATGGAATGCGAGAGGACATGAAACACACTAAACATAAGTGCACTCAGGCCTGTGTATTGGGCCTATCTTTAGAATACCCCATCCCACCAAACAGACAACAACATAGTCCAGTATAGCATAATATGTGAAATGAAAATGCTAGAATGCGGTAAATACAGTAATATACAGTAAAGCAATAATACAGTAAATAGAAATACAGTACAACAGTAAATACAGCACAACAGTAAACACCCAATGAAAGAAAAATAGACAAGCGCTAGGATTGACTCGCTAAGAGAACCAGAGATTCTGGGTTCGATCCCCAGCAGAGTCGCCAGCTGTCGCTCCTGGGATTTTCATCCAAGTACAAACGCGAAAGTGGCGCCGAAACAGAGTCGCCAGCAATGTGTATTTATCCCAAGAGAGGGAAAGTAAACACTGCATAAACCTGGGAGGAAGGAAAAGAGCATGGTCTTGCGACCAAGAGAATTGGGTTCGGAAGTCGGTTACGCGCGAGGAAGGTATTAGCACCCCTACGCATCCATCGTACCCGATGGGATCCACGCTTGCTGCTTTAATCAAAGGGTGTAAGGAAAAGATACTGGAAAAGGAACTGCTAGCTGGAGAACTGGAAAAGGAAAGGAGAGAGAAAGAGAAACAAATGTAGGGAAAATAAAAGAAGTGCTCGAATGAGCCCTACCCCACTGCCTACGTATCTCATCGGGAGCATGAGAATCAGAGCGACGTAGTTCCCCTCAGCTAAGGGAAATTGTTTGTGTTTTTTAGTGGAATACATCAACGTTCGCGTCCTAGCAGTTTAGGTGTTGCAGCTCGTTGTATGGAGACTTAGGCGTTACCTGTTTGCGGTAGAACGAAAATGACGCATCCTTAAGGAATGAGTGAAGAAGATGAGAATAGAATTATTGTTTGTTTTTGTCTTTTAGAAAGAAGTGTTTTGTTTATTTGGTGTTTTGTAACACATATTGGATTTAAGTCCCTCATGTAAGATCGAATGCCTCGCATATCGACCCAAGACGGGACGTATGCTAAACATTCTAAGGAAATGAGAGAAGACCCCTCACCTCCTTGTTCCCACATGAAAGGCCTAAATACAATAGGTGTTATGACTTTATTAATTATTTTTTTTCTTTTATTATAAGATGAGAGAGAAGAGACTTAAAAGAGGATCAAAGGTGAAACTAATAAGGGAGACTAAGACTCAAACCCTAGTGTTAGCATGCTTGGAGATCCTATGATTAATGTGGTTTAACAAACCTACTTCTAAAAGAAAGAAGAAGAAGAGCAAAAGAAGCAACTTACTTCCAAAATGGAAGTTAAGTTGATCTTAAAAAGGGATGAAGAAGAAGTCATTTCAAGGAAAGCATGTAAATGCTCAACAAAATCACAAGTTGAATTATTAAAGAAATAAGAGGAGATGAAAGAAAGGAGTGTGTGTGGACACATGTCCACACTTACTTACCATTTGTACCTACATAAAAAGGTTAGCTCAAAAACACTCAACAAGTAGTGAAAGAAGCAAAGGATATCAAATAGAGGTCAAACAAAGCAAGCATCAAAGGATAAGGATCCTAAGAGTTAAAAAACTAATCAAAGTCAGAACCTAAACTATAAGAGTGCTCTCTAATTTCAAGAGATCAAACACACACCATTTATGTCCAAGTAAAGTCCTAAACATTAAAGAAGTGAATCATAGAAGAAATAGATGAAGAATGAATGGAAATGCAAAGTGATCATGCCATAATGCTCTATGCAATATCAAAGTCAGAATCATATTCAAGTCACCAATGTCTTATAAAGCATATGAAATGTCACACCAATCATGGATAAAAGAATTCAAGTAGAAGGGATAAGAAGAAGTAGAAGAAAAGAGAAGTGAAACATGTTTCAATACATGCACAAATTGGCACATTAAAGATGCATAATATGTAACGTGATTAGAGAATGCATATAGGTAGTGGCATACTAATGATAAGATGCTAATGGAATGAGCAAAACATCATACAAAATGTAAGCATAAAGCAAGTAGAGCACAAGAAGAGATAAGGAATGAAAACATGTCAAAGTTTCAAGTTATAACACATAAACTCATACCAAATGCAAATGCAAGTCAATGTGGCCTATAATGGAACTAAAATGACTTAGAATATCATGCAAAGGATCTATAAAAGATGCACAAACAAACATTAAAGGGTGGCACAAATGCCTCATCAAAAACTAAAGCTTAGATGCTAGCAAGATTTCACAAAAGTTACTCTAATCTAACATGCATAAACAAATAGCAAATGAATTTGAAAAATTATGAAATATAGAGCACCAATCAACTAGGTCAGAATAAGAATCAAATATCAAAATATAGCACCAAACTCAACAAGAATCATGCTCAATTAGGCACACAAATTCACTTTGAAACACATCCATAGAAAGCGCAAATATGCACATCAAAACATAAAAGAAAAATGAGTAAAAAATGCAAACAAAATATTTTTATATGGTTCAGTGTGTTATCTAATCAATGCAAAAAGAATGAGTAAAAAATGATATGTGAAATGAGAGAAAGAAATCATACAAGTTCAAGTGTCCATAAGAAGGATCAATCAAAAGGAAATTGAAAGGAAAATATGGAATAATAGGCAAAAACTCATAAAAGCAGAATAAAAAAATAAAGAAAATTACCTAAATGTGTTAAGAACACGTGTGAATTAATTTGGAATCTTCTGTTGAGTTTTAGTATTTTTATTAAGATGAAAGTGAAACTATATGTGAAAGAAAATAAAACAATAAAAGAAATGGAAAAGGGGGGTGCAACGTTAGTAAGTTTCCAGTTCAAAATTAACATTGGGCTTAACATGGGGGTGTGAAAAACAAGTTAACCCAGTCCATTAGGGGCGTATGCTTGGGTGTGGTGACGGTGCACAATCAGTTCCATGTAAATTCCATCCAAACCACACGATCAGGTCAAGATGATCAAGTAACAAGATTAAACCAAATCAACGGATTACAACGCACGCACGCACACACAAACTACTACACACGCTCACACACTTGAACGATTGAAGAGATAACATGCATCACGTGAGAAGATAGTGGTACTCATTAATGCGGTGTTGTATTCTCATTGGCCAGCCGAAAAGTGCAATGGATGCACCAACCAAATTGCGCCACACACGGTCTTCTCTCTCACCATCATTCATCCATCATTGTTTAATCATTGATTAATCATTAAAACGCAAGAACACCACCAATGGCATGCGGACACATCACCATCTTCATCATTAATTCATGCAAATGAAATTAAACTCATACAAAAACCAGAAAACGCAGAATTTTTTACCAATCTTCTACCTCAAATATCTCCATCAATTCTTAATGAAAATTAACAAAATAAAATACCAAACTGAAGCCCAAACTTCATAGATCATGAATATGCTAATTAAATCTCAAAAATATCATTCTAACATCAATAAAAATGGCACGAAAGTGACATGTTCAACATGAATTTCACAAAAATCTCAAAATCACATAAACTCCAAATTGAACAAACAATGGTGTGCCATCATTTCAGGACTTCCAGATGCAATGTATGATTACTAATTTCACATTATAAATCTCTAAAATCATGATGAAATAAAAGAAAAGTTTTAAGATCCCTAACCTTGTTAGATGCAATTTTTTGTTTTAGAAACCCAAGAACTTCTTGTAAAATCTTCAAATCAACACTTTAAGTCAAATAAAGGCTAAAACCAGATCCAATACTTGCTTGGAGTAGAAATTTGGAGTAATGAGTGAAACTTGCGATTTCTTCAATGGTGGATTCAAGCAAATCCAATGCATACAGTAGAAAGAGTAGGTTATGGAGATGATGCTGCTCCAAAAATCTTCGAGAATGATAAAGAAACGAGAGAGAAATCTTGATCTGAACTCTTGAGAGTGAGAGAGAAACTTGAGATTTCTTGAGAGATTATGATGAAAATGTGAGAAATGTGTGAGATTAGAGAGAGAGTGTGGAGAGAATGATTGAGAATGATTTCTGAGAATGTGAAAAAAATGAGAGAGAGCTTGAAATTGTGTGTAAATTTGTTTATATAGTTAGGGTTAAATGTGTTTAACCATGGTCAACTGAGTTGGTTAAGTGAGATGGTGTAAGGTTAACTGAGTATGCTCTAACTAACTGAGTCATGACAGTTAGAGGTGAGTTGGGAGGATTAGCTATGGTGTGGAGGGTTCATGGTATTGTATGGTGAAGTTTAAAGTGGATGGTGGTGATGTAAGGAAATGTTTAGCTTAAAGAGGAAAAGGTGAGCTGGTGTGTAGCATGCGTGTGAATATTTGAATTAACAACAACAACAAGTGTTATTTTTTTTTTATTTTATAGCAGCTTGATATCAATTAAAACAAGGAAGTTTGGTGATAAAATTCTCTCATGTTAGTGCATGAAATGATGAGCTTTTTGTGTCATTAGAAAGAGGAACTATGATAGAACATGATTGGCGTTGGAAATTGGATTGAATAGAGCTTGCAAGATGATGAAAAATGGCTTGGAACATCAAGGTTTGAAACTGATCTCATGGGCGAGCAGGTTGGTTGGTTGGCAAGGCAACATGGTTTGGAAAATTCAGCATGAACGTACCAACTTTGGACCTCTATAACTCCATCATAACTTGCTCAAATGGAAAAATGTCCAACATCAAAGTTGAAGAGTACATTGAGATGAACAACTTTGATGTTCAGCATTTTTTCATTTGAAGCATACTTCAATGAGAAAAATGGGTGGACATTTGGTACACCAAGTGTTTGTCAAAATTATGGCGCATGGGCCTGGTCATGCTTGGTCATGACTTGGTTTTTGACCTAGTTTTGCCAAACTTTGATCAACCATAACTCTCTCAATATTGATCCAATGGAAGAGTTCTTTATATGGATTTGAAGCTTAGAATGTGAACTTTAATTGGCTCAACTTGGGCCTGAAATTTGGTGCTTTTATCCTGGAGAAAGAAAGCCTCAAAGTGTGGTACAAAATGGTCAAAACTTGCCATTTTTGGAAATCCTAAGTTTCTAAAAATGGCAACTTTGCACATCTCTTGATTTTTCATGATTCCTCCATCATTTCTTGATCAAACTTTGTCCAATGAACATATTTAACTTGAATTTCATGACTTTGACTTCAAAAAGTCAGGAGTTGACTTTTTCACTGCACAGTTGACTTTTTCTCCCAATTTCTTGATTTTGAATCTTCTGCCCAATTGAAACCCTTCTGAAACCAATTGATGAGCAATTTTCCATCCATATACACTTAGGAACACAAGGAATACCATGAGATCAAGTTTTGTTCAAAAAATCAGAAATAAACTGATTTTATGTCAAACCCTAATTTTGGTACCCTCCGGTTAGGAGGAAATAACACATCCTCCAAATCCAAATTCCTATGAATATGATGTATATCCTTTCTAACAAAGATGAGATATGACATTTGGAGGTGATAAAAACTCAAAGAGCTTGCCCATTTGAGGGTCAGATCCCCATTTTAGACTGTTTTGTGTAGGAAATGATGCACTGCCCAATCTTCCTGATAAATTCCCAACTTCCCATGACTCGGGGAATCAATTGAGATGGCATATGAAATAAGAGACCCTTGAGGCTTGCTTGAAGACCCTTGGCCTTTGTTCTCTTGCTTTGGATGATTAACACCTTGGAAAACCCCTGATCACATACCCTTATGCAACCAATGATATGCAATTTATGACCTAGTATGGAATGCGAATGAGTAAAGCATAGACCAATTTATTGAGAAACAAGAGGGAAAATTTTGAGGTATTACAGCTGCCCCTATTCAATCAACTGTGAATCTGAATGGATGAAAGCAACGGCTATCAGGAGTTCAAGATGCGTAGGGATTGAATACAAAACGTAATCGAGAAAATTTGCACTGTGTGGATAAAGAAAAGTGTCGTGAATGAAGCAATTGTAAGGAAGAAAGGTTTGTGAACAAGAATTTGGAACCATTGGACCCCATAGGAAACTTGTCGGGAACTGGTGAGCAACCTGTCGGGAACTGGTGAACTACCTGTCGGGAACTGGTGAACTACCTGTCGGGAACTGGTAAGCTACCTGTCGGGAACTGGTGAGTTTGGACCTGGGTTATCTATCGGGAATGGGCTAGTGGACCTGTCGAGAACTGGAAAGATTCAAACTAAAGGAAGCTGTCGGGGACGGCTACAGTTTATAACCAAGGCTTACCTATCGGGGATGGGTAAATGGACCTGTCGGGAACTGGTATGGTTAAAACTCAAAAGGTGCTGTCGGGAACAGCTGCAGTTTATAACCAAGGCTTACCTATCGGGGATGGGTAAATGGACCTGTCGGGAACTGGTATGGTTAAAACTCAAAAGGTGCTGTCGAGAACGGCTGCAGTTTATAACCAAAGCTTACCTATCGGAGATGGATAAATGGACCTGTCGGGAACTGGTATGGTTAAAACTCAAAAGGTGCTGTCGGGAACGGCTGCAGTTTATAACCAAAGCTTACCTATCGGGGATGGGTAAATAGACCTGTCGGGAACTGGTATGGTTAAAACTCAAAAGGTGCTGTCGGGAACGGCTGCAGTTTATAACCAAAGCTTACCTATCGGGGATGGGTAAATGGACCTGTCGGGAACTGGTATGGTTAAAACTCAAAGGGAGCGGTCGGGAACGGCTACAGGGATCCTATCGGGAATGGTTCCAAGAAACTTGTGAGTTGAGAGATATGACTCTGTGGGGAGAAAAATGATGAAACCCTTTGCGCTGCTTTGAACTGTTGGGGAATGAACAAGACATTCCTTGTGGCTTTGTCAATGATAATAGAAAGGAAACAATTTTGGGCTCTCGCACGAGGTACCAAACTGGCCTATGCTTCACAGGCATATGTTTGAATTTTTCCATGGCGTAATGCTCCATCTCGATGAAATGCTACGCGTTTTGAGGATGCTATGCATACTATATGCAAAATGCAAAGAGGTCCTCAGTAAAATAAATGCTGAGGAAAGGTAAGTAACTTCGCTGGGGATAACAAGCTGGATTGACTTCGTGGCCACACACCGTACTAGGGAAGACAAATTGACCTGATCTCCTGATCTGGGCTCCGACCTGACAAACCTGTTGAGGTCGCTGCAGGAAATGATAACTTTGCTGGGGAAGCATCATCTGAACCAGTCTACTTGGGGAAGAACTATAACCAAAGAACTCCCCTGGAGAAATGAGCTTACAACAAACTCTGCTGGGGAGAACCACTTCAGAGCGTCTCATGCTGGAAATGTCCCTCGAGAGGATTTTACAGAAAACCACGCCTCTTCAAACTCTACTGGGGATAATAGATTTGGAACACCTCCTGCTGGGGAATTTTCAAAATGCTCCATGCTTGGGATGGCGACTTCACAGGGGATTTACAACCTTTATTGACACAGAAAAGCTTGTAGCTGTTGGAAGTACAGAATGGGAGAATCGACTTAATAAGATACAACAATACCCGCTGGGATTGACTTATTAATATCGAATTGTCGTACGCGACCGTCGGCCAGACGATGGATTCAATCAGTAAACGTTGTGACAAAAGGGTGAAATGAGAATCCTTTTCTGAACAAGATGGCTTCAGCACTACCATTTGACAACATTGCTGGGGACCATGAAGCTCTGTGAATACGCTGGGGATGACCACCTCCCAGAAGTACTTTCCTGCCGAGGAACCGTCTCTGCTTGGGGAGAAACGATCATTTGAGCTTCGTAAAGGATTTTGGCTTGAAGACGTCACACACCTTTGAATAGCTATCTGGTGAACTCTCCACACATGCAAACAAAAGAATGCGCACATATGCCCCGGGGTAACATGGGTTTTTTAGTATTCACCCAAGCACACCCGTCAGCTAAAGTAATTTTAAATGTTTTCCTTTTATGCACATTATTGTGGAACCTCTAAATATTTTTACATGCCAATGTTTATCAAAAATTTGGACTTTTGTGTAAACAAAGCAAATATAAAAACAAAACAAACAGATAGAATTATTCTGAATAACGACTGTTAGTTCTTGGATTGGTTGGAATTTTGGTAAAACAAAGTATGTTCAATGTTGATGTCAAGGTGGTGATGTTGCAACATTGAGTCTTAACACTGGGTTGTGTTAAGTGTTTAAATTGCTGAAGTTGGATGTCTGATGTCACATGGCGATGTTGTGACATTAGATCTGCAGAATTAATAACATCAGGTTATGATGTTAGGGTTTGCGTGTTAGCTGGAATTGTGGAGAGCAAGTTGTCTCATTGGATGCGAATATCTTGGGATAGATATTTCCCGCTGCATAGGAGATCTGGTGCAGATTTGTAGGAGATTTAAAAGGTTGAAGATTTAAAAAGATTTTAGGAGAAAATCTGTTTTGAATATTCAGTTTTAAATAACAAATCAAGTCAGATATTGTAGCAAGTCCAAGCCCAATTCAGGTTGCTATTTAAAGCGCACAAAACCAAAGGAATAGGTACAGAAATACAGAGAGAAGATCAAGAGCATAGGCTGAGTGTCTTGAGTATTTTGTACGAGTTTTGTATACAAAATTCTAGGTTGAATTGCTGAGTCGTTTTCTGTCCTTTCTTAGAAGCTGTGAAGCAATAGAGAGTTATTACTTGGTCAAAGCTGTGAAGTAAGATCAAGGTTACTCAAAGAGGTTGTTCCTTGAGTATTGTTTTAGGGATTGAGTAGTGTTCTCATATCTAAGTGGTTTCTTAGGTAGAAAGTCACTAGTAGGAATTAAGTTTAGGAGATTGTCAACTGGGTTGTTGAGTCTGTAAATTAATTCTACAAGTAGTGAATTTCATCCCTGGCTTGGTAGCCCCCAGACGTAGGTAGTTAGACCGAACTGGGTGAATAATTCTTTGTGTTGATTTGTTACTGTTATTGCTGTCCATTTGCAGAGTGTGTTGTTGTGACATCGCACCTTAACACCACACGTCTGATACCAGAATTTCAATTGGTATCAGAGCAGGCATCCTGTCTGTCTCTGGGTGAGATCTAGGGAAGTTACTTTCTAGTGTAAAGATAGACAAAGAAGTTGGAGGATTCGTCAACAGACCCCCTATTTTGGATGGATCCAATTATGACTATTGGAAGCCAAGGATGACTACCTTCTTAAAATCCTTCGACAGCAGGGCTTGGAAGGCAATTATTAAAGAGTGGAAAGCACCTGTTGTGTGTGAGAAAGATGATGCTGGCAAAGATAAAGAAGGCACATCAAAGCCAAAGCCTGAAGAAGAATGGACCAAGGAAGAAGATGAGCTTGCCCTTGGAAATTCCAAAGCTCTAAATGCAATCTTCAATGGAGTGGATAAGAATATTTTCAGGTTAATCAATACCTGTGAAGTTGCTAAGGAAACGTGGGATATTTTGAAGGCCACTCATGAAGGTACATCTAGAGTTAAAATGTCAAGACTTCAGATTCTAACATCAAAATTTGAAAGCCTGAAGATGAAGGATGATGAGACTATTCATGACTTCCACATGAATGTTCTGGAGCTGGCAAATGCATCCAGTGCTCTTGGTGAAAAAATGTCAGATGAAAAGCTTGTAAGGAAGATCCTTAGGTCCCTTCCTAAGAAGTATAAGATGAAGGTAACTGCCATTGAAGAATCACAAGACATCAGCAAGATGAGAGTTGATGAGCTCATTGGATCTCTTCAAACTTTTGAGCTTGGGTTGAATGAGGAAGAACCAGAAAAGAAGCCAAAGAGTATAGCCTTGGTGTCAAATGATCAAGAAGAAAAAGGAAAGAGTTCTGAATCCCAGGAGGATCTATCTCAGGCCATAGTTATGTTGGGAATACAGTTCAACAAAGTGTTCAAGAGAATGAATAATAACTCCAGGCCTAATGTCAAGAACATATCTTCTGACATCAGCAAGTCAAAAGAGAAGGATGAAGAGAAAACTGCCTAAGATAAAGGAGTTTAGTGCTTTGAGTGTGAAAGGTATGGACATGTCAAGAAAGAGTGTCCCACCTTCTTGAAAAAGCAGAAGAATGGCATGACAGTTTCCTGGTCTGACTCTGATAGTGAAAGTGAAGGTGAGTCAGCAAAGCATGTTAGAGCTTTAATAGGAACTGTTGTTTCTGATGATGATTCTAGTGATGGAGAAATAACGTATGAGGAGTTAACATCTACTTATCAAGAGTTGTGTTTAAAAAGTGCTGAGATTTGTCAAGAAAACAAGTGCCACAAGCAACAGATTGCTCAGCTTGAGAATGAAAAAGCTGATCTGGAAAATGAAGTTGTACTAGTTAAAGCTCATCTTGATCAAATGACCAAGTCTGTTAGAATGCTGAGCTGTGGTACATACACACTTGATAAGATCCTTCAGACAGAAAAAGTGGCTGGAGATAAATCAGGTATAGGATATGTGGCAAGCACTTCAGGAATAAAGGAGGAGGTATCCCAACCAATGTCTCAAACAAAAAGACAGGATCCTACCCCTAAGAATATTGTTCAGCCTCAGAATGTTGAGGAAAAGAATGGTCCCCATCAGAGGAAGATGCAGCTTCGAGGAGCTAGTCAGTTTATGCCTCCCCAATATCACAAGAGTATGCAAGCTTCCAGGTTCAAACAGAACATGTCTCATCAGATGTCTCAACTTCAGAGAGACTGGTATGGATATGGATATGGATACAACAATGTTGTGCCTCATCACTATGGAAGAAGGAAGCCTCATCACCATAGGAGACAGCCTAGGAGACAGCGTCCTCAGTACAGAAGAAGACAATCCAACTATGGAAGAAGGAGACAACATTATGGGTGGCAGCCACAACATTATCATCAAAGTGGCAGAAGATTTAACCACTTCAGAGATGACAGAGTCAGATGCTTCTATTGTGGCAGGTCTGGACATATGCAGTCCTCGTGCTTCAAGCTTCATGGTTATCCAAATTCTGCTCCTCAACCCAGACAGAAGGAGGTCAGGCCCAAGGTGGTGAAATAATGGGTTCCTAAAGCTCAGGTCACATGTCTATTGGCTCATACCTCAGATGGACATTTTGCCATGGATGCATGGTACTTTGACAGTGGATGTTCAATGCACATGACTGGATCCAAGGAGCAGCTGGTGGAGTTCAATCCTTGCCATGCAAATAAGGTTGTGTTTGGCAATGGAGAAAAAGGAGTAGTAGAAGGAAGTGGAAGAGTGAAGAATCTTGATGGTCTTACTCTTGATAGTGTGATCCTTGTCTAAGGGTTGAAGACTAATCTGATTAGCATAAGTCAGCTATGTGATGAAGGTTACAAAGTCAACTATTCCAAGGATGAGTGTCTGGTGACAAACGAAAAGGTATCTAATAATCATAATCAGGTTGTTATGAAGGGTGCCAGATCCAAAGATAACTGCTATCAGTGGATTCCTCTTGAAGTTAATTCAACTGATGATGTTCAAGTTGATGTTATAACATCAGACCATAACATCAGGTGTGAAAGGATGCTGAAAGGTCACTCAGAGTTAATGAGTTCTGGTGTGAATCCTTTTAAATTTTTAAAAGGAAAGTCTCTGTGGAGGGAGAAAATTAGTAATTGGTCTTTAAGAGGTACTCCAAATCAGTCGCCTTACCATATTAATTCTATATCAAGATTCATCAAAGCGTTCTCTTCTCAACGGTTCATCTCCCTTGATCTCAACAGAATAGAAAAATCTTCTCTAAACCTAGTCTGTTACAAAGGAACGATGTCTTCCCCATCCAAAAACTCTGATTCTCAAAGACCTGCGCATGTACGAACTAGGGTTTCTTTGGAAAAAGAACTTGCTGACAAAGAACACATTCCTATGGCACTCCCAGATTCAGGTATCTCTAAACCTTCAACCAAGTTGAATAAAACTGAAACTAGGTCATCATCTTCTCAAGGTGTTGAAGAGAAGTATGATGTGGACATGCATTTGGAGCAGATTGCCGCCAAAATTCTTGAGAAGGGAATACGTGTGAAAGGGATTTATGTCCCTTTAAGGAAAATGCCTGCTGAACAGGTGGACTCTCAAAGTGAGGACACAAATCTTCACAGACTTGCCTTGTCTGTGATTCAAGACGCTGAAGGTGGTAGTAAAGAAAAAGATCTTGAAGATACTGATGTCATCCCTGATGTCAGAACATCGTCCCTTAGGGATGATAGTCACAGTTATAAAGCGAAGGATCAGGTTGAGGTTATAGATGTTGAGGACTCATCTGATAGTGATATCATTGGTAATGCAAAAAGAAGGGAGGATAGGAAAGGGAAAGGAGTAGAGTCACCTCCAAATGAAAATATGGTCAAGAAAAGGACTTCAGTTGCAGACTCTCCCAAGTCGTGGAGCAAAGTTGCCAGGCCTGGCAAGAAGAGGAGAATCAGGGAAGAACTAGATTCAGAGTGTGATGTTCAAGACATCAACCCTGTGATGAACAGAGCTGCTGATCAAGTGCTTGATAACATTTTCTTTCACTGTGCCAGAAGTGCATCCATGTGGAAGTGTGTGAGCCAAAGAAGGATAGCTCTGGAAAGAGAGCTAGTAGCAGATGACTTAGAGTCTACTGGAATTGTAGATCTAATTAAGTTTGCTGGTCTCATAAGGACTGTGTCAGGATTGTCTAGTTGCTATGATAGACTGGTCAGAGAATTTATAGTGAATATCCCTGAGTCTATTGATGACAGCAAAAGCCTAACTTTCAGAAGAGTTACCGTCAGGGGTAAGTGTATCTGGTTCTCTCCTAAAGTGATCAATGCCTACTTAGGAAGAAGCGAGGAAGATTATGGAGAATTAGAAGCTTCTAATAATGTTATCTGCAAAGAAATCACAGCTGGTCAGGTAGAAGTTTGGCCTCCAAAAGGGAAGTTATCAGCAAGTTTACTAAGTGTGAAATATGCTCTTCTTCATAGAATAGGTGCTGTTAACTGGGTTCCTACTAACCACAAGACCTCTATTTCTGCTGGTTTGGGCAAATTAGTTTATGCCATTGGAACAAAGAGACTAATTGATTATGGCTCTTACATTTATAATCAGACTATCAAGTATTCTGCAACAAGAGCTGTGAAATTGCCTATTGCATTTCCATCCCTCATTTGTGGGATAATTCTGTCTCAGCATCCTGGGATTCTTCACCAGTATGATATTGTATGTAGAAGGAAGCCTGACTTGTCTTTTCATCAGAAGTTGTTTGAAGGAAAACATGTTGCTGATCATGTCAAGGCATCTACCTCAACATCTACTCATTATATTCATGTCAAGACTGATATGATTTCTGAACTAGAGGAAGCCTGCAAGGAGTTGGATGAAGTCATCAGAGTGAGTACTGAAAGAAAGCAGAAATTTGAAAAACTTCTCATGACTCTGAGATTGGCAGAAAAAGAAGATGAAGCAGTCAATGCTAACAATAATGATGATTTTGAAGAGCCAGGTTCAGAAAAAGATGCTGATGATCTCAGCTCAGATGATGAAAGCTTTTAATATTTTTCTTAGTTAGTAGTTTTAATTTTGATTATGTTGTTTTTGTTTCTGCACTATTGTGCATGGTTTGTATCATGAATAGTGTGCTGTATATGCACCCGTTATATTTTTTTTCTGTTCTATGATTTGTTTTGCCTTTTTCTAACTGTGAGGCTAACAATGAGAGCTAGGGTAGTACTAATTAGAGTTAATAGGGCTCCTGATTGAAGATTGTCTAATTGTGGCTAAAAAGGGGGAGAAGTAGCCAAGAGAGCCTAGAGTATCAAAGAGTACAAAGGTCAGTGCCAAGAGTACAAATGCCTAAAGAGGAGTTGATTGTTGCTGGTAAGGAATGAAGTCAAGAAATATGCAGCTGAGGATGTAGCTGATTGCTGATGTTAGAAGTGCAGAAATTAAGGGGGAGTAACATTGTTGGAGTGCTCATTGCTGCTAATAATGAAATATGTGCAGCTGTTTGAATGTTTGAAGAGTGTAGCTGTTGAACTTGGTGCTGCAGCAGATTGCTGATGTCTTTATTGAAGATGCTGCTGCTTGGAGTTTCAAAATCATTGAAGTTTTTTCCGCTGCTGAAGTCTCTGAAGGTGCAGAGTGCAGAGTTTGTTTTAGCCAAAATTAGCCAAAGGGGGAGATTGTTAGTTCTTGGATTGGCTGGAATTTTGGTAAAACAAAGTATGTTCAATGTTGATGTCAAGGTGGTGATGTTGCAACATTGAGTCTTAACACTGGGCTGTGTTAAGTGTTTAAATTGCTGAAGTTGGATGTCTGATGTCACATGGCGATGTTGTGACATTAGAACTGCAGAATTAATAACATCAGTTTGTGATGTTAGGGTTTGCGTGTTAGCTGGAATTGTGGAGAGCAAGCTGTCTCATTGGATGCGAATATCTTGGGATAGATATTTCCTGCTGCATAGGAGATCTGGTGCAGATTTGTAGGAGATTTAAAAGGTTGAAGATTTAAAAATATTTTAGGAGAAAATCTGTTTTGAATATTCAGTTTTAAATAACAAATCAAGTCAGATATTGTAGCAAGTCCAAGCCCAATTCAGATTGCTATTTAAAGCGCACAAAACCAAAGGAATAGGTACAGAAATACAGAGAGAAGATCAAGAGCATAGGCTGAGTGTCTTGAGTATTTTGTACGAGTTTTGTATACAAAATTCTAGGTTGAATTGCTGAGTCGTTTTCTGTCCTCTCTTAGAAGCTGTGAAGCAATATAGAGTTATTACTTGGTCAAAGCTGTGAAGTAAGATCAAGGTTACTCAAAGAGGTTGTTACTTGAGTATTGTTTTAGGGATTGAGTAGTGTTCTCATATCTAAGTGGTTTCTTAGGTAGAAAGTCACTAGTAGGAATTAAGTTTAGGAGATTGTCAACTGGGTTGTTGAGTCTGTAAATTAATTCTACAAGTAGTGAATTTCATCCCTGGCTTGGTAGCCCCCAGACGTAGGTAGTTAGACCGAACTGGGTGAACAATTCTTTGTGTTGATTTGTTACTGTTATTGCTGTCCATTTGCAGAGTGTGTTGTTGTGACATCGCACCTTAACATCACACGTCTGATACCAGAATTTCAACGACCATTTTATTGATTGAAGAGCCTGAAAATAGGCATTTACATCAAGAAGCAATTCCTGGAAAGAGGTAATTGCCAAAACAGAAAAGAAATTGTTCTAATGGCAATGTGAAACTGGAACTCCATTGAGTTTCAACCCTGCTATGGTTCATATATCTTCAAGACTCTTCAATTACTTTGCCTTCAAAGGGGGACGATTGAACTGATTCCTATCCTTCAGAGTGCTCATTGATTGAAACGAGACAATACAGATTACTCAGATCGCAGTTTTCGCTAAATCTCTCTTTTGCCTGGATCGCCCTTTACGGGTTTTCAATCCACCGAGATACCCTTTTTTGCCTAAGTTGCCCTTGCGGGTTTTCAACTTACCGGGTGTACTTTCCCCTTTTTTTTTATCCCTAATTTTTGCCCGAACCTTTTTTTTTTTCTCTTCCCCCCCCCCCCTTTTTTTTTGGTTCGTCGGGATGCCCTTTTTTGTCTGGACTCTCTTTTTACTGTCCAGCGGGTCTCTTTATGCGAAGTATTTTTTAACTGCATCTGAGTTCACAGGGGACAAAAAATCCTCACCGTCCATTGTTGTAAGCATCAAGGCTCCACCCGAGAAAACCTTCTTAACAACATATGGACCTTCATAATTAGGAGTCCATTTGCCCCTGTGATTTGTATTCGGAGGAAGAATCCTTTTCAATACCAAGTCGCCCGTCTGGTAAGTCTGAGGACGCACTTTCTAGTCAAATGCCCATTTCATTCTCCTCTGGTACAATTGTCCATGACATACTGCAGCCAATTGTCTTTCTTCAATGAGACTCAGCTCGTTGAACCTCGCTCGAACCCATTCAGCCTCGTCAAGTTTAACATCCATCATGACCCTTAAATAAGGGATCTCCACTTCTACCAGTAGTACTGCTTCCATACCGTATACAAGAGAAAATGGGGTTGCCTCAGTAGATGTACGAACAGAGGTACGGTACCCATGTAAAGCGAAAGGAAGCATTTCATGCCAATCCTTATACATCACCACCATCTTTTGCACAATCTTCTTGATATTTTTGTTGGCTGCCTCAACGACACCATTCATCTTCGGGCGATAAGGAGAAGAATTGTGATGTTTAATTTTGAAGCTCTGGCATAACTCTTGCATCATCTTATTGTTGAGATTAGAACCATTATCGGTAATGATCCTTTCGGGCACCCCATATCGGCAAATAATCTTCTTCTTAATGAATCGGGCTACCACCTGCTTGGTGACGTTTGCAAAAGAGGCAGCTTCCACCCACTTGGTAAAGTAATCAATAGCCACCAAAATGAATCGTTGTCCATTGGAAGCAGTAGGCTCAATCTTCCCAATCATATCAATGCCCCACATAGCAAAGGGCCATGGAGAACTCATCACATTCAGGGGATTTGGTGGCACATGCATCTTGTCAGCGTAGATTTGGCATTTATGACATTTTCGGGCGTACTTAAAGCAATCAGCCTCCATAGTCAGCCAGTAATACCCGGCTCGCAATAACTTCTTCGCCATAGCATGCCCACCAGCATGGGTACCGAAAGATCCTTCATGCACTTCCTGCATTAACAGGTCCGCTTCGTGTCTATCCACGCATCTGAGCAAGACCATGTCAAAGTTTAGCTTGTATAGCACATCCTCATTCAAGAAGAAGCTTCCTGCCAACCTCCTCAGAGTCTTTTTGTCATTGTTTGATGCCCCAGCCGGATACTCTTGACTCTTCAAGAAACGCTTGATATCAAAATACTAGGGTTTATCATCAGTCGTAGTATCAGCGGCAAACACATGAGCGGGTCTGTCTAGCCTCATCACATCAATCTTGGGTATATGGTTCCACCAATTCACCTTAATCATGGAAGACAACGTAGCTAAAGCATCAGCCATCTGATTCTCATCACGAGGTATATAGCACAATTTTACTGTTGTAAAGAAAGTCAATAGTCTTCTCGCGTAGTCTCTGTAAGGAATCAAGTTCTGCTGGTGGGTATGCCAATCTCCATTGATTTGGTTGATCACTAGAGCAGAATCAACAAATATCTCAAGAGTCTTGATCCTTAAATCAATGGCTTCCTCAATACCCATGATACAAGCCTCATATTCAGCTTCATTGTTGGTGACATCAAACGTTAACCTGGCAGTGAAAGGTATGTGTGATCCTTTCGGAGTAATAAGGACTGCCCCAACACCATTTCCATTCATGTTAACGGCCCCATCGAACATCAGTTTCCATTTGTCATCAGGATCCGGCCCTTCGTCAATCGGAGGCTCTTCACAATCTTTAGCCTTGAGAAACATGATGTCTTCATCGGGAGAGTCAAACCTCATTGGCTGATAATCATCAATAGGCGACTCGGCAAGATAATCAAACAACACACTCCCTTTGATAGCTTTCTGGGAAGTGTATTGTATATCATATTCAGTCAAAACCATTTGCCACCGAGCGACCCTTCCATTAAGAGCTGGCTTCTCAAAAATGTACTTGATTGGATCCATTTTTGAAATCAACAGGGTGGTATGAGTTAGCATGTATTGTCTCAATCGCTTAGCAGCCCATGCTAGTGTGCAGCACGTCTTCTCAAGCATCGAGTCCCTGGACTCACAATCGGTGAATTTTTTACTCAGGTAGTATATAGCATGCTCTTTCCCACCTGTCTCGTCGTGTTGACCGAGAACACAACCCATTGATCCATCACGTACAGTGAGATACATAATCATTGGCCTCCCAGGAATTGGAGGCATGAGAATCGGAGGATTTTGCAAATATTCTTTTATTTTATCAAAGGCCTTTTGACAGTCATTGTTCCACCAGATTGATTGATTTTTTCTCAACAACTTGAATATTGGCTCACAAGTCGTGGTAAGATGAGATATAAATCTTACAATATAATTCAGTCTTCCCAAAAATCCACGAACTTGTTTTTTTGTTCTCGGTTTCGGCATCTCTTGAATGGCTTTTACCTTTGCTGGATCCACCTCGATTCCCTTTTCACTGACGATGAAGCCCAGAAGCTTACCAGATCTTACCCCGAAAGCACACTTATTCGAGTTCAGCCTCAATCTGAACTTTCTCAACCGTTCAAATAAATTTTTCAAATTTATCAAATGCTCTTCTTCCGTTTGTGATTTGGCAATCATATCATCCACATAAACTTCAATTTCTTTGTGAATCATATCGTGGAAAATCGTCACCATGGCACGTTGATATGTTGCCCTAGCGTTCTTTAAACCAAACGGCATCACCTTATAGCAGAATGTGCCCCACGGGGTAATAAATGTAGTTTTCTCCATATCCTCCGGCGCCATCTTGATCTGGTTATATCCAGAAAACCCATCCATGAAAGAAAACACAGAGAATTGAGCCGTATTATCCACCAACACGTCAATGTGTGGTAAAGGAAAATCATCTTTTGGACTCGCCCTGTTCAAATCTCGATAATCCACGCACATTCTGACTTTGCCATCCTTCTTCGGTACAGGCACAATATTAGCGACCCATGGTGGGTAACTAGTAACAGCTAGAAACCCCGCATCCAACTGCTTTTGCACCTCCTCTTTGATTTTAATGGCCATTTCAGGTTTGGTTCTCCGAAGCTTCTGCTTGACAGGAAAACAACCCTCTTTCAGCGGCAATCTGTGCACAACGATGTCCGTATCCAACCCCGGCATGTCTTGATAAGACCACGCTAAGATGTCAACATATTCTTGCAACATCTCAATCAGCTCTTCCTTTACATTCTCTGCCAGGCTTGCCCCCACTTTGACCTCTTTCTTCACCTCTTCAGTACCGAGATTGAAAACTTCTATAGATTCCTGATGAGGCTGGATGGTTCTTTCTTCCTGTTTCAACAATCTAGCCAACTCTTCAGGAAGTTCACAATCTTCCTCATCCCCCTCTTCAGCTTGGTATATTGGATTATCGAAGTCATAATAAACCATAGCAGGGTCGTCATCAACAAGATCCAGAGAATTATTTCTGCATGAATGATAATTCATGCTTTTAGAAATTGCTTTTTGCAAGAAAAAGAAAGAAAAAGAAAAAATGCACAAAACTGCAAAGAAAACATTGCCATTTTATTTAAAAATAACAAAATGAAAGACAGGGAACACAACTTTGAATACAAAACATCCTTTTATTAATGATAAAAATGTATATGAGAACAAATGGGGGCCCTACAATGAAGTCACTATGCCTTGGGCAGAGCATAGGACCTTTGCATGCTTAATAAAGAAAACATAGAAAATTACTTATTTGGCAGAGTAACTTGGATGAGATCCTCTGAAAACCAATTGTTCAGCTTCACTCCTGGGGCACATGGGCGCACCCAATTGTCCAGGTCACAGTCACTATCTTCACCGTCCTCAACTGCTGCACAAATATGGCTTGGATGTATGACTCCTCCACTTGAGAAAATAACCGGCCCTTGGCGCTCTTGACCCTGTAGTAGTGGAACTCGAGGAGGTTTATAACCAATTCCACTTTTATCATCCTTGAAAGGTAGCTCAATTACTTGTCCCCAACCTTCAGTATGACCAGACTGCACCACTCCCAAAGCCTGCTTATACGAAGTCATAGAAGCTCTCACCCTTGCCTCACCAGAAGGAGAATCTCTCACCATATTCATAGTTTCAAATGCCTGACAGAGAGTTTCGTGGATTTCTCCGTCCATCTCCACGTACTTGAAGGATGCAGATGACTAACGAAAATATCTTCTTCTCCGCATACCGTAACAACCTGATCATCAACTACAAATTTTATCTTCTGATGCAAGGTTGAAGATACAGCCCCAGCAGCGTGGATCCATGGACGAACCAATAGACAACTATAGGCTGGATGGATGTCCATCACATAAAACACTGTATTAAAGACCTGGGGTCCGATCTGGACAGGTAGCTCTACTTCTCCAAACACTGGTCTCTTTGAACCATCAAATGCTTTCACCACTACATCACAAGGCCTCAGTATAACTCCTTCCACATCCAGGTTTGCTAATGCTTTCTTAGGCAACACATTAAGGGACGAACCAGTGTCCACCAATACATGGGATAGCATAGCACCTTTACATTCCATTGATATATGGAGAGCCTTATTATGGTTCCTCCCTTCTGGCGTTAAGTCAAAATCTGTGAACCCTAAACTGTTACCCGGCATTAACATTGGAAATCACACTTTCAAGCTGGTTTACTGATATTTCTTGTGGTACGTACGCCATGTTTAGGATTTTTAACAAAGCATTCCTATGCGCTTCGGAGCATAGCAACAATGACAATATGGAGATCTTAGAAGGAGTCTGATGTAGGTGGTCAACGATCTTATAATTGCTCTTTCTGATTATTCTCATGAATTCCTCAACATCTTTCTCCAATGACTTGTCAGATTCTGCCCCTGGCACTGGTTCATCACCTGTCACCTGCTTTTCTTTGGTCCTTATTAATGCTTCAGTATCATCTTTCCTGAGTGTCTGAGGAGCAAAAAGCCTTCCGATGCGAGTGAAACCACTCATTCCCCCAACATTTCCTATACTTGAACCACTTTCTTTAGGAGTCTGCACCTCTTGCCTCTGTCCTTGACTTTTAGTTCCATAGTACCACGAAATAGCAACCTTGTTCTCATTTGGGACATGACTGGGAACAGTTATAGCTATAAGAGCTACTCGTTCAGGCGCAGATGTCTGTACAGGAGCAGACACTGGAATTTCCACCAGATCAAAGTAGATTATAATAGTAGAAACTTCATCATCTTTCTTTTTCAATTGATCAAATTGTAAACATCCTTCATCCATCATGCTCTGAAGGCTATTTCTCAATTTCACACAACCATTATCAGCAATCAAACAATCTTCACAACTTTCTGAACAACCAGGAAATACAACCCCTTTCAGCAGGCGGCCTTTCACAACTTTCAACGGAGTCTTGACATCATTAATGTCCCTCACCAAATTCAAACCTCCATCTTCTTCAATGGAATTCACCCCTGGTCCACTATGCGGAGGCATGGGGTTTTGAATTACACTAGGCCTCGGAGCAAAATTAATATCCTTTGAATCAACAAGATCTTGAACCACATGTTTGAAAGCCTTGCAATTTTCCACATTGTGACCTGGTGCATTTGAGTGAAATTCACACCTTTCATTTGCATCATACCCAAAAGGTAATTTACCCGCTGGGGGAGCCAAAGTCCTCAATTGTACCAACTTCAACCGAAGTAGATTCTGAAGAATTTGTGAGCATGTCATAGGGAAAGCATCAAAATGTCGGTCATTCATTCTCTTTCTTGGGTGATACTGCCTTTGCTCCGCAGGTTGAGCCTCAGTATCTGGAGTTGGAATAGTTATAGATGCAGATTGGTGATAGGAACCCTGTCGTCCTCTACCTCTCCCCCCTTGTGCATATGCAGCATTAGTGTCACCTTCACGCTTTCTGTTATTGTTACCAAAAAACTTCTTTGCGGGAGCTGAACTTGTACTACTTCCGTCCTGAATCTTCCCCATCTTTAGCAAACTCTCGATTCTCTCTCCAGCAATTACTATGTCAGCAAAACCAGTGGATGGACAAGCAGCCAACCGATCAAGATACAGACCTTGCAAATTATTCATGAACATGTCAGCCATTTCTCTATCTGCCAATGGACGTTGCACCTGAGCAGCAAGTTCACGCCACCGCTGGGCGTACTGCTTAAAACCTTCCTTAGGGTCCTGAGTCATGCTTTGTAACTGAGTGCGATTCGGTGCCATGTCGATGTTATACTGGTATTGCTTCAAGAAATCCAGGCATAACTCTTTCCAGTTTCTGATGTGAGCCCTGTCCAACTTTATATACCACTCCAGTGAGGCTCCAGACAAGCTGTCCTGGAAAAAATACATCCATAATTTCTGATCATCAGAATAAGCTGCTATCTTTCGATTATACGCCTGGAGATGAGTTTTGGGACAAGTGCTGCCATTGTACTTGTCGAAAGTAGGTGGTTTGAACTTCGGGGGAATCTTGACACCTTATACTAGTCCCATATCCTCAACATCAATTCCCAAAGGATTCTGAGTCTCTATAGCTTTCACTCTTTCAACCAGTCCCTCATATTTCCTGTCATCATGGTAGAATCCCATATCTGCATTAAGTACGGAAAAGTGATCATCCTGACGATCTTTCACCAACCCATTGTTGCCAGGAACAAAACCCAAGTTAACTCCAACCGGAGGATTGAGAACAGGAGGATTGTCAACCGGAGGGTTGACAACAGGAGGGTTGACAACAGGAGGGTTAACCCGAGGGGGATTAACGTGGTCACTAGTAGGAATCTCTGTCTCCAACCTCTGGATGGTAGCTCGCATGTCTTCTTGCCCTGCTCTTAGGTCCTGTTGCCCCTGGGCAACACCCTGCATCAAATTCATAAATTGTTCCATGCGTGCCCTTAACTCAGCCAACTCTGTCTGTACCTGATCCATAACTCTAGCTTGGTTTCGTCTGGTCGCGTATCGGTGAATGTGGGAATCAGCTATTATACCTGTAAACTAAATAAAGGTTAGAGAGACCGGAGCAAGTACCTGTTATGCAAAATGAAATATTATGCAATGCAAATGCCATGTTTATTCATTTGGAAGCGTTCCTTCCTTCGATTCCAGTTTGACCAAAAGGGAACAGAGCGTATATCATCAGAAGTGCATATTAATAATTCAAAATACCCCTCATATACGGCCCAGTGAGTGTGTGAACCATTGTATAATTTGATGAAGAATTGATCTCAATAATACCAACAAAACTGATAGCATAAATGAGAACCCACAACCAGGTGTGGAACAGTCAAATACAAATTGTTTGAGAACAAATACAACTGAATAGCATGAATACAAGCAAAAGAAAACCCATCAACAAGCCTGATGGTGAGTTCCCATAATAACAATGAAAACAACTCAGACACTGAGCCCATACAGGTCCTCCCTAACCTCCTTGAGAAGCGCTTCAGTAACTGGATCGTTTGGGCGCTCTGCAAGACTTCTAATCAGCCGACTCCTTATCTTGACAGCTTCCTCTAGCTTTTTGATTTAATCTTTAACAGCTAGCTCTTTGACTCTCTTCACTCCAGCGCGGACGTTTAGATCTTCAATCTCTTGGTTGGTTGAACTAAGTTGCTGGAGAAATTCACTTTCTTTACTCTTCAAATTTTTCCTCAACTCATCATTTTCAGCTCTGATTCTTGCTTCGATTGCCCTCTGGCACTCGGAGAACTCATCCCATCTCTGTTGTCCTTTGGCAAGTACATTCTCAGACTTGGTCAACTGCTCATTCATACGCTTGCACGCATCTTTTAGTGCCATCTCGTTTTGCTTGACCTTACGAATATAGATAGTATCTTCATCAATTCTTTTCTCACTTGCCTCATGACGCTCAGCTAACTTTTGAAGTTCATACTCAACATTACACTTTTCACACAGCGTCTTTCGGAGTCCTTCTCTCAGCTTCTCATTCATTTTGACTATCTTATCCATCTCCACTTTAAGCTTGTTATATTCAGCAACACTTATCATGGTCGCCGGTTCAACATCAACTGGATCTGACGGTCTTTCCTGAGAGAACGGCAAAAGAGTGATCTGAACTCTTTTTTTCAACTAGGCATCATATTAAGAAGAAGACACATTGTTGCAATTTCCAAAGACAACTTTGCCTTTGGTTTGCAAATTTCCCCAAGCTCTAGCCGCTTGCCTTACCAACAAAGGATTATTTTTCACAGAGAAAAAGAAAGATTCTTCCAATTCACTGTCCTTCAGAGGGTCTATTAAAGCAAATCCTAACTGTCTCCTGAGAATAACAGGATTGTAGTTGATGCAACCCTTTATCCCCAAGAGTGGCACGTTTGGATGTCTTCCACGGCTGCTGATGAAATCCCCACCCATCGTTCTCTGATTAAACCAACAAATATCTTTTGCTGTCAACTGAATCATCCTCTTAGCCCAATTCTTTGCAGGATGAGGATCCAAAAAAGCTTCTGAATTTGGTAAATGGCTTATGAGCCACTTATGGAACAGAGGTGCGCAACATCTAACTAAACCTCCTTGTTTCTTCTCATTTTTAAAATGCACAGAATAATACAAATCACCCAGGAGTGTAGGTATGGGATTCTTCAACACAAAAATATGGATTGCACTCATGTCCACAAACTTAGGTTTATCAGCAAACAGCATAATTCCATAGATGCTCAAAGCCAGGATTGCACAAACGGTTTCCCACTGAGCCTTAGCAGCACATTCTTCAGCTTTGGCAACCAAGAAGTCCAAATGAAAGCCAGATAAACCTCCTTTGGTGGCGAGGTTATCTGCCACCACAGGTACACTCAGATAGAGAGCCTTGGCTATCTCCTCAGGTTTTGGAGGGCGCATATCAGATTTGAAAGGAATCTGTTACTTGAGAGGCATACCTAGAAGCAGGGCATACTCTTCTAGCATCGGGGCCAACTGAAAGTCCGAGAAAGTGAAACACCTTAACTGTGGGTCATAAAACTATAAGCAAGTATGGATGACACTCTTCTTTGAAGCATTTAAATCATCAACCACAGTCAGAATCTCCCCATAAGCCTTTTGGAACATACCCACATGGTCTGGAGTAATAAGAGAAACCATCTTTTGTAACTGTCCCACCTTGGTGTCAAAGAAAGTATAATGCACATTGTTCTTCCTAGGAATCTCCATAGCTGCAAAAGGGAACTGTCAACCGGAATCAAAAGGAAGTATACCCTGCAAATGAATAAACATGAAGGTTAAATGCAAGAATGTTAATGATGATATGTATTCAAGGGCATATGGTCAGTGCTGCACAAATAATGCTGAACCCACTGTACTGCAGTCTGAATTCTGTGAGATGCACAAACCCAGGATAAAAAGTCCAATAACAAATCCAGAACAAACTGTGAACTGGTCAGGATCAAGGGTCCAGTAACCAATCCAGAACAAATAAGAAAACCGAGTATTCTGAAAGTCAAGGGTTCCTGCACACCTGTAAACAATCCCCCCAATCTCACATGTATGTACTAGAACGTGAGGATCCTCAGATTCTAATCTCGGAATGAGAAGCAATAGCACATTCAGCCCGAAGGATACAATGCTATCGCCAAACAAAGAGATCGTCCTCAGATTCACCTCAAAATAAAGAGGGGTCATCCTAAAAGGTCATCCAGACTTAACAGCTCTTCCAGATAGCTCTACCATCGTGGAAGATCCACAACGCAGAATTCTCTAGAGAGAACCACATCCAGATTGTGTTTCATAATTCCCTCCTCGAACCGAGATGGAATGCGAGAGGACATGAAACACACTAAACATAAGTGCACTCAGGCCTGTGTATTGGGCCTATCTCTCAGAATACCTCATCCCACCAAACAGACAACAGCATAGTCCAGTATAGCATAATATGTGAAATGAAAATGCTAAAATGCGGTAAATACAATAATATACAGTAAAGCAATAATACAGTAAATATCAATACAGTATAACAATAAATACAGCACAACAGTAAACACCCAATGAAAGAAAAACAGACAAGCGCTAGGATTGACTCGCTAAGGGAACCAGAGATTCTGGGTTCGATCCCCAGCAGAGTCGCCAGCTGTCGCTCCCGGGATTTTCATCCAAGTACAAACGCGAAAGTGGCGCCGAAACAGAGTCGCCAGCAATGTGTATTTATCCCAAGAGAGGGAAAGGAAACACTGCATAAACCTGGGAGGAAGGAAAAGAGCATGGTCTTGCGACCAGGAGAACTGGGTTCGGGAGTCGGTTACGCGCGAGGAAGGTATTAGCACCCCCACGCGTCCATCGTACCCGATGGGATCCACGCTTGCTGCTTCAATCAAAGGGTGTAAGGAAAGGATACTGGAAAAGGAACTGCTAGCTGGAGAACTGGAAAAGGAAAGGAGAGAGAAAGAGAAACAAATGTAGGGAAAATAAAAGAAGTGCTAGAATGGGCCCTACCCCACTGCCTACGTATCTCATCGGGAGCATGAGAATCAGAGCGACGTAGTTCCCCTTAGCTAAGGGAAAATTGTTTGTGTTTTTTAGTGGAATACATCAACGTTCGCGTCCTAGCAGATTAGGTGTTACAGCTCGCTGTATGGAGACTTAGGCGTTACCTGTTTGCAGTAGAATGAAAATGACGTATCCTTAAGTAAATTCAGGTTCACTAGCATCTTTTCAATTTTCTACGTGAATAAACATAAAGAAAAGGGAGTTTTCCAATCATTCACTCAAATCCATTGTCGTCGAGAATTATTGTTTGTTTTTGTCTTTTAGAAAGAAGTGTTTTGTTTATTTGGTGTTTTGTAACACATATTGGATTTAAGTCCCTCATGTAAGATCGAATGCCTCGCATATCGACCCAAGACGGGACGTATGCTAAACAGTCTAAGGAAATGAGAGAAGACCCCTCACCTCCTTGTTCCCACATGAAAAGCCTAAATACAATAGGTGTTATGCCTTTATTAATTATTTTTTTCTTTTATTATAAGATGAGAGAGAAGAGACTCAAAATAGGATCAAAGGTGAAACTAATAAGGGAAACTAAGACTCAAGCCCTAGTGTTAGCATGCTTGGAGATCCTATGGTTAATGTGTGTTGCGGTGAAAATCGGATAACAAGCTATTAATTAACTTGCATCATATTTCTTTTACAACCGACTTTGATTTATCCAAAGGAAAGGTTCAAGATCGAAGAAAACCTAAAGGGGGGAGATCTAAGGTTCGGGGGTTGGTTATACAAAGGGAAGGTATTAGCACCCTAAGTATCTATAGTACTCTACAGGAACCTCTTATTAATGTTTGTGTTAAGTTATGTTTGCTTGCTAAGGGAAATCTGTAATAAGGTAAAGACCTAAGAGTATGTACACTAGTTTGCTCGCCAAGACGTTGCATCTTGTGCCTACGTATCTGACTAAAGAATCAGAGCAACCGTAGTTCACCTAACTAAGGGTGAAAGAAAAGGAAACATTGACTATGGCCAACGTTCCAAAGGGGATGAGCATAAGCTCACGTAGAGTCCACGATAACTCTCTAAGTCTACGTTATGAAGGGAGGAAGTGAGATCTCATGATAGTGAGAACCACACAGAGTTCATGATAACTCTGTAAGTCTGAGTAGAAGGTAAAGTGAGTTCTCATGATAGTGAGAATCACATGGAGTTCATGATAACTCCATCCTATTACTAAACTATGAGGGAAACGGTTCTTATGAGGCCAAGGATGAAATGGGAAAGGTTTGTGACTTAGGGGGTCAAAGTAGGAACTTTCCTTTGGAAGGAGGGTCAAGAATCAAGCATGAATATGATATAAACAGTGTGAATATGAACAAAGATATAATCCAGATAATATGAACAGGATATGAACATGAATATGATCAAGATAGAATGAACAAGATATGAACATGGTAATAATCAAGATATCAAAGTCAAGTGACAATAAATCAAAGAATGACAATAAATACATAGTATCATGCTTAACATGCTAAGATGCTAAGACAATGTCAGGCAAACATATATACAAGCAGACACCAAGAGATAAAAATGCATCAATGTAAATGAGCAAGAGATAGAAAGATCTAAGAGCATAGGGTAAAGAGTCCTAAATCTAAGTCCTCAGTCCAAAACACAATAGTAACCACAGTCCGATCAATTGAGTTTTTTAGGGTTTCGATATTTATTAGTGTACTTTAAATGAACAAATAAAATGAACAATATACACAAGATATAAATATGAACAATGATAATATTAACAAGGATAATAATCGACATAAAGAATAAATCAAGATGTATATATTGACTGAAAGTAAATTTAGTGATTGTTGATTAATTTATTGGATCGAGGAATCGGGTCCAATGTAGTGCTGATCCGTCGTAGTACGGTCTATGAGGAAGACCATACTATAGGAGGATGGTAGATGCAGAATATAAAGGTGCAGTCGAAAGTAGATGCAGAACGTTTAAATGAAAATTTAAAAACAAGACTTTGAGTAAATTTGACATGAAAAGTAAAATTCAGGAAAACGTAAAGACATGGAAAGTAAATGCTTGAAGCTTAAACATGATGAAGATAAATTGCATTGATGAAAGTAAGTGGTGTTACATTACGTACATTCTCACGAACTCGTTTCTCTACACGCGGGTACTTTGAGTTTCTTTGAGTAACTTGTACAAAAATATGAACACCCTTATTACATAGAACTAACTCCTATTTATAGTGCTAAGAAATAACTACTAAGTGGTGGTTATTGCTTCAAACGTGTTTCTCTGGCGCCTTCTCCTTGGCCTCAACTGTTCCCACGTTCACAACTGCTCCTATTTGAATTTCAAACATTGGAAATTCCCTCCAGCCTTAGTATAACAACTGCAGCGCGCGTTTCCATTTTCCCATGGTCGAAACCTTTCCCAACACTTAGCCATTTTTTAAGGTTTCCAAAACCCCTATTCGACTCAGGCTTCACCAAAACTGGGTCGAAGCCTTCTTCACATTAAAAATAATTTTTTTAACTTAAAATAGCTTTGATTCTTTCTAGTGTCGAAAATGAGGGTTAACAAATTGCCCCCAAGAAATGTCCTTTCGCCAGAATTGGTAAGAAGGTCATTTCTTGATGTAATAACCATTTCGACGCTTGTTTGCATGGCTTCAACTGAATATCCCACTAATTACTTGGTGGCTGAATTGTTCAGTTTCTCTAACCCACGCTTATGACGTCATACCATCATGACAAATCCTTAAACGTCTCTTCAGTCGTATTCATCATAACACCTTTCTTGAAAACAGATGTTTGCAGTCTGAACATAACTGCTACCCTTCATCGCGTCTCCAGGAAAAGAACACGCGTCCCACTAACTCCTCAACTTCAACGGTAGATTCAAGGTTCTTGGGATTTTCAAACGTCTATAAATACCCATTTCCACAACTTTGTGAACTTTCCACACTCCACTCTCATACTCTCAAGCGAACATCTTCTTCTCTTCAGTTTCTCTTACACAAACCCAGAAAAAACACCATCTTTTCGTCTTCTTCAACAATGGCGTCTTCCCAAACCAATCCTCAACCAAAGAAAACTCAAAGAGGCAAGGCTACTCCATTTAAACAAGCCATTCCTCCATTCGCTAATATCCCAGGCCCCCAAATAGTAGATAACCGCCGTTGCATGCCGGAACCCACCACAGAAGAGACACGAGCCATATATAAGTCTCAGGTAATGATTCCTTTAATCGTTTCGGACAAATCTTATGCGCTATCTGGTCCTCTTTCTGATGTTAACATTTCCAATGAGAAACTAAGTGAGTTTCTCCCTTCTTACCGGAAAACAAGGCCATTAGGGCAAAAAAGCTTTTTCAAAATTAACGTTTCTGACGAAACATCTCCTGAAGAAATCCCCTTGCCCAAAATCAACGTTGGATATCTTACTGATGGAACCAGGCTGGTGAGAGCTGTCAATCCCTTGAAGGAATTTGACCAATGGATGGCGAAGATGGAGAAGGTCAAAGCTGAACATTGGAAGACTATTGGGATTTATGACCTTCTTATGCTGTCGAAGACCAGCATACCATACTGTCTGAACGTGTTGGCAGCGTCCTTATACTTTTGGGACAGTACCCATTATACCTTCCATCTACCATGTGGGATGGTTACCCCAACCTTGTTCGACGTAGCTGCCATCACAGGTCTTCGCCCAGATGGCCTTACCTATAACCCTGATGTTGATGTTGAAGACACCATCAATATTTTAGGCTCCAAACTTACATACACTCTCTTCATCAAACACCACTTTAAACAAGAAGATGATAGAGTGTCTGATGAAGAATATATTGCTTTTCTCACAGTCTGGCTGTCAAGATATGTTTTCTGCACCAAATCTTTACAGGTAGCTAAGAAATACCTGCCCCTGGCGAATCAACTCTACAACAACAGAGGAACCTGCTTGAGTGAACTCATCCTGGCGAACCTCTATGAGTCTATCAGCGAAGGGGCTTCTCGACTTAGAAATGTGGAGGCCCAAGGTCCTATGCACTTGAGTGGGCCTCTTTGGCTACTTCAATTGTGGATTAATGCTACATTTGAAGCTAGCCTCCCCCGAAAAGGCCTAGTTGACGAAGCCTCTGCTGAAATCAGGGAAAGGAGTGTCGAAGGGATGCGTCTGGCCAAACTCACTCCCAATGATGATGGTGAAACCCTTCAAAGGGCCTTTACCAGTTATATTATGATGTTTGCCAAGCGCTATGAGTTCACTCCTAGCATGGCACCTTTTACTCAAAGGAGATATGACCTTGTGTGGTTCAAAAGGCCATTTCCAAATCCTCACCAAACTCTTGATCAAGAATCTGTTGCTATCTGGGAAGCCTTTTTTATTCCCAGATTCTTTATCCACAGGCTGAACTTAGGGAGACGTTTATCAGCACTGATTGCCTATCAACCAAACCTTGTCTCTCGACAGTTTGGGCTGGCCCAGAGCTTTCCTCAATGCTTGTATGAGAGAAAGGGCCAAGTCATTCTTCACACTGCCTACTTCGACGAGGAAAATGTCTCCCTTACACTCGACAGTCGGAATGAGAAAAGAAGAGTCCTCTCTCCTGTGTTTTTTGAGCCTTCTTTTCTATGCACTTCATCATTCCACCAATGGTGGTCGAAGCACTATAGTGAGCACTTTCTTGATGTGGCTACATTTTCTTCGTTACTTGACCAAGCTTTTCTCAATGTGCAGGACAAGACGAAAAAAAGTAAGTTTACTCACATCAAAGAAATACAGGCTTTTCAAAAATACTTTGAAACTATCTATCGACCAGATGATCTTAGTCGGACCATTCATGAGGCTGTTGTTACTCTAAAGAGAAAATTTCTAGAAAAGCTGGATCAACTAAAAATCCCTCCCAATGTCCCTCGTGAAAAACATTATGAGGTAGCTTTTAAACTTTTTCCTCCAAAGTTCCCTCGACTGCCTAATGCTGATTTTGGAGTGGCGCTTGCCCCTCCATTTCCAGATTGATTTGTCTGTGGGGAGCATTTAAAACTTCTTCGACAGCAGTCTCAGCCAAAGGCCCAACGAGTGGTTTCAACTAAGCATATGTTAGACAGTTTTAAAGGACACCTTCATATAGGAATTCAGGACGTTCGTGTCGAATATGAAATATATGAAGGTTCGAAATCCTTAATCCATGGCTTTATAACTAACCACGTAATCATTAACTTGTAATAATTTTTACTGTCTTTCAGCTGTGCCTAGGAAAACTGCTTCAACTAGGGCTGCCACACAAAGTGGCAAAGAACCAAAGAGCACACAGGTATATTTCACATCCCCTGCTTACGCTTTTACTATATGAATTCCTTTCTTATATTTGCATTGCCTCTTCAGACTGGTCGAAAACCTCCAACACCTTCCAAGAAAGGTAAAAAGGACACCCCAGCTGTTATTATACCTTCAGAGGCCTCAGATGAATCTCCTGAGGAGGTTCTTACAAAGAAACAAAGAAAACCAATAAAGGCATTTGGACCTACTGGCCCACCTCCTTCGAAGGTGGCCAAAATACTCGAAAAGGCACCCACAACAAGTGGTGTCGAAAATGAACCTTCCACGGTGGCCTCGAGAACACCTCTTGGTGACCATGGGAGTGATAACTCAAGTCCTGCTGCTGTACAAGCTCAGGTATGTGCACCATTTTTTCATTATACTGACGTTGTTCGCCCAAATTCTTTCAATCTCATTTTCTCCACTTGTGTTCTTTAGGCAAACATCATCAATAATCCTGATCCCCAACCAACTCCAAGCAACCTCGTCACCAACATAATTACCAATCCCACTCCTCAACCGACTGCAGGAAGCTTCACCACCACACTCCTCAACAGCCAAGGTGAGCCAACTTATCACCCATCTTCTGATATTGGCTCTGGTTTAAGTGAGATTAATCAACCTAATCCATATGCTGCAGAACACACCACACCACCAGTTCAAACCCCTACTCAAAATGCACAAGCTGATGGCGCCAACTCTGATGATGATGATGCCTCAAGTCCACCACCTTTCAACCTGGCTAACTTCATGGATAATGATCAATTGGTTGAAGAAGAAAGAAATGAACCTGAAGTTCAAACACACAACGACAATCCTGGTCAAGCTGCGCCTGAGGAGACAAATGGACCACATCCTACACCAGCTGATGACCAGGAGAACATTCGACCAATTACTGAAAAGCTTGATGAAGAAGTGGTAGTCGAAGAGGGAAAAGATGAAGAAGGAGAAGAATCAGAAGAAGAGGAGGAAGAAGAACAAACTGATCCTAATCCCCACCATACTCCTTCGCCTGTGGTCTAGCAAACCCTGGCTAACCTTCCACCTCCTGGAGACTCACTGACATCACTCAAGTGGTCGAACCCACATGAGTATTCCAAATTAATACTTGGGCAGAAGTATGGTTCTTCTTCTTCTGTCTCTTCGACTCCAGCATTAGATGGCTTCGCCAAACCAATCCTCTAAGCCATAAAGAAAAAATTCTTCAGGGGGGACATTCACAGAGTTTTGGCCTCAGACCCATCTGCAACCGCTTATCTGAAGGATACCCTTGGAAAGCTTGAACTCACCACTCTTAATCCAGACGTTTCTGGTTTTCTGATAGAGTTAACTGCTGTGGCGAACCAAATAGCTGCAGAGATAAAGCTACTTCCATCTATCAGGAATACCCTAGAGGAAACATCTGGTCTTGAGAGTGCAGCGTGGTGCGGTGCAAAGGAGTCATATGAGAAGGTCGAAAGTATAGAGGCTGACCAAAAGAAAACACAAGATGAAATAGCCTCCAATCAGAAGAATATTGAAGCCTGGAAGCAGCAAATCACTGAGTTACAAGCTAAAATTGAGAATGCTGAAAAACGCAACCGTGATTTGCAGAATTTTGACACCACTGAGATGGCTAGGGAAATGAAACATGCCATAGATCGTATTGAGGCAGCCTAGAAACTTGAGAAACAGCTTGCCACAGCCAAACTTGATGAATCCTTGTGCAATGCTCGCCTCAAACATCACATAGAAACCTTTGCCCAGTTGGATTCGAGGCTTCCCTTCTGATGCTTTCAAGACCTTTATTTGTTCAACCAATCATTTGTTTCTTGGCCTTTTCAGGCCTTTATGTAATGACAGTTTTATGCCTTTGGCATTGATTAATCAATAATTATTATTTCGCCATTAACTGCTTTCGACCCATATTATATTATGATGCATTTTATTTATTGCCTCACATCTAAGTCAAATTTGCAATTAAGGCATTCTATCTTTTTCTTGGAAAGCCAAACTTTTCAGCTTTAAACTCCAAGGCATAAGCCTCTAGCTTTAAAGTAACATTTTTAGCATAGCCCTCAAGCATACTTCCAAGAATAACTCACGCGCTTCCACCGTTTGACTGGCTAATCCAATCAATACTTCGCCTCTATAAATTCTCTTCCACATGACCAAGTTTTGCACAGAAGCAAACATGAACAATTCAGAGAAATCATCAACCAAGAGAATGGCTGGAAAGGCAAAGGCAGTTGAGGAAACAAAAAAGATGGAGGCAACAAAGAAACCTGAAGCCTCTATTGGAGCAACCTCTCAAGCCAAGAAGAGAGAAACTAAAATGAAGATCTCTAAGAAAGGACGCTCCAACACCCAGGACTTTGATGATGAACCAGATGCAGATTATATGGATTTCCTCAAATCCATAGATTGGAGAGATTATGAATAACCTTTCCTTGATTAAAAATTATTGTATTGGTTCTTCCTTGCTTTGTATGCCATATTAGCCTGACTTGGCCTATTTTGGCTTTCTTTTTATTGAATAAAGCTTAAGTTTTGATATGAATCTCTTGTAACATAGGCTTATATTTTTTCAAATACTTGCCATTTACTTTCAAGATTCTTTTATCTTTGTCTAACTCTTCCACTTCATAAGCTCCATTAGAGAAAACTTGTATGACTTGGAATGGACCTTCCCACTTAGGAGACCATTTGCCTAATGTTCTATCCTTTCGATCCATTGGCAAAATCACTTTCCAAACTAAATCCCCACATGCAAAAGATTTAGACTTAACCTTTTTGTTGCAAGATTCTTCGACCCTTTTCTTTTGTCTTCTTAACAACTCCAAGGCTATAAGCCTTTCTTCATCTAAATCCACTAATTCATTCATCATCATTTCCCAATAATCCTCAGAGGGAATCTTATGATGCCTTTGAACTCTTACAGATTTTAAATAAATATCAACAGGAAATACTGCATCATGACCAAAAGTAAGTCGAAATGGGGTAGTATTGGTAGCCTCTTTAGGGGATGTTCGACATGCCCAAAGAACTTGGTCTAATGTCTTGTGCCAATTTCTAGGCCTCTTTCCCACATGCTTCTTGATTAGTCCAATCACCACCTTATTGGCAGCTTCGACTTGCCCATTGGCCTGAGCATAATAAGGTGTAGAAGTCAATAACTTAAAACCTATTTCTTTGGCAAACTCCTGCATCCTTCGACCAGTAAACACTGATCCTTGATCCGTAGTGATTGTTTCAGGAATACCAAATCTATAAATAATGTGATTTTGAATGAATTCAATAACATCTTCTTGACCTATATTCGCCAGTGGTATTGCTTCAATCCACTTGGTGAAATAATCAATTCCCACCAAAATATATCTTTGGTTCTTTGAAGATGCTGGTCGAATCTCTCCCACTATATCCAAAGCCCATCCTTTGAAAGGCCATGGTTTCACTATGGAATGTAATTCACTTGCAGGGATATGCTATATGCCAACATGTATTTTACATTCTTGGCAGCCCTTAGCAAATTCTATGCAATCTTTCAACATAGTAGGCCAATACATGCCTTGTCGAAACAACATCCATTTCATCTTCTGGCCAACTTGGTGTGCTCCACATGCCCCACTATGTACTGTCGAAAGAGCCAAATATGCCTCTGCTTCACTAAGGCATTTCAATAAGACTCCCTCAGGGGTCTTTTTAAACAATTCATTACCCAAAAATACATAGCTTAAAGCTTGATACCTGGTTTTTTGCTCTGTCGAAGCCGTTGGATTTTGCAAATATTCAACTATAGGCTTCCTCCAATCTTCATCTGTCAAATTATCTATAGCAAAAACTTCAAAATTTTCGCCATCTATGCATCCAAGCTTAGTTGTTTCTAAGTCTGAAGGGCACAATCCAACAGCCACCACTTTACCTCTTGCTTCAATTACTTCTTGAAGGTTTTCCTTCGACACCTTGTATCAAGAAGCAATTTGAGCCAAGTCATTAGCAACTTGATTCTCTATTCTAGGTATGTGTTGGATGGCCACTGCCTCAAATTTCTTTAATAATCTATTGGCTATCACAAAGTACATAATGAGATTTTCTTTAACACATTTATATTCCTTTGTGATTTGTTTTATAACCAATTCTGAGTCTCCCATTATTTCGACTCTAGTTGCCCCCAATTCTAACAAAATTTCAAGGCCAGCAATTAATGCTTCATATTCAGCCTCATTGTTAGAGCAAGGTCCTTCTACCTTGTACTTGAATTTTGTTGGAATTTTTTCAGGAGAAATAATGTATATTCCCACTCCTGTTCCATTTTTATGACTTGATCCATCAAAGTATAACTTCCAGGATTTTAATTCAACATAATTCAAATCATTTTCATTTATGGAGTGGTCAACTATAAAGTCTGCAACTATTTGCCCTTTCACAGCTTTTAAAGGTTGATATGTTAGAGAAAATTCTGTTAATGCTAATGCCCATTTGCCAATTCGACTATGCAAAATAGGCTTAGATAACATATGTTTTACAACATCAAAGTGAGAAGAAACATACACATCAACTGGCTTTATATATTGCTTCAATTTAGTACAAGAGAAATACAAGCATAAACATAACTTTTCAATCATGTTATATCTAATTTATGCATCATTTAAAACTCGACTAAGGTAATAAATGGCTCTTTCGACTCCATTTTCATCCTTCTGAGCTAACATGCTCCCTAGAGTTTTATCTGATGCAGCTATATACAATCTCATACTCTTGTTTCTACAAGGTGGTGAAAGAATTGGAGGGTGGCTTAGGTACTCCTTGATTTTGTCGAAGGCTTCCTGCTGTAATTGCCCCCACTCAAAACCATCTTTGTTGAAACGAAGCAATGGCGAAAAGGCTTGTGTTTTGCCACTCAGGTTGGATATAAACCTTCTTAAGAAGTTGATTTTGCCCAACAACGACTGCAACTCCTTTTTAGTTGATGGCGCTTTCGCCTCCATTATGGCTTTGGTTTTATTCTGATTTATTTTGATCCCTTTCTTGTGGACCACAAAGCCTAGGAAATCCCCTGCCTGCACACAAAAAGCACATTTGAGAGGATTCATTTTAAGACCATATTTTCTCATCCTTTCAAGGGACTGTCGAAGATGGTCAATGTGACTCTTCCCAAAAATATATTTTATAACAATATCATCAATGTAAATTTGCATGAATGTATCTATAAAATCATGGAAGATTGAATTCATCGCCCTTTGATAAGTGGCACCAGCATTTTTGAGACCAAAAGGCATCACTACCCATTCATAGGTGCCTAAGGCTCCAGGGCATCTAAAAGCAGTTTTATGAACATCTTCCTCAGCAATGAATATTTGGTTGTAGCCAGAATATCCATCCAGCATACTAAGATATTCATGTCCTGCTGCAGAATCTATTAACATTTTTGTAACTGGCATTGAATATTCATCTTTAGGAGTTGCAGAGTTTAAATCTCTAAAATCAATGCAAACTCTCAAAGACCCATTCTTTTTAATAACAGGTACTATATTAGCCAACCATTCGACATACCTTGCCGTGCGAATGAATTTGCAACGAAACAGTCTTTCGACTTCCTCTTTGATCTTTGACAATATCTCTGGTGCAAACCGTCTTGGATTCTGCTTGACTGGTTTTTTCCCAGGTGTCATAGGTAACCTGTGTTCGACCAACTCCCTGCTCAAACCAGGCATCTCATCATAATCCCAGGCGAAGCAGTCCTTGAACTCCTTCAATAACTGAACCACTTCAACCTTCAACTGGGGATCAAGGTTGTCACTGATGTAGGTAGGCCTTTTGGTTGTCCCCTCACTGAGGTCAAATTCTTCTAAAGGATCTTGTGCTAGCATTTTGATATTATTCGCCAACGGATCCTTCTCAAATCCCAAAGGCTCATCTTCATAGATGGTGTCGAGCCTCTGGCTTTGCTCTCCAGTTTCAGTCTTATCTGGAGGTTTTGAGTTGAAGTCCTTACCAGGACCTTCTTGATAAAATTCAGAAATGGCTTCGCCAGCCATATAGTCATTGGCAGCTTCCAAAGCTGCTTGTAGTTTCGTTTCAGCCACATAGGCCGAAATTCTTTTTAAAGCTTCAAACTCAGTCATGATCACTGAATTCATCTCCCCATCCCGTAGGCTCTATTGGAGGTGATCCTAAGCATGGCAACCTTCCTCCTGGTACTTCCCTGTCCCATCTGAAACCTTCAACAGGGTGTAAATACAATGAATAGAATATTTCTTCATCAGGCGTAAACTCAAAGTCAGCTGGAGGACATGGAGCAATGTTCGCCAAATGTTTCTCAAACTGTCTACTATCCACATGATTAATAGGCACCTTAAAGTATCCCTGATCACCTTCAATATTTTCAACTATCCCATCTGGTCTCCAAATGGTGATTCTTTGATGCATAGATGAAGGTACAACTCCTATCCCATGAATCCACTCCCTACCCAAGAGTAGATTGTAGTTAGCTTTCGTCTCAACGACCATAAACACTGTTGGTCTGGTAATGGTTCCCACAGTAAGATCCACTTGAATTACTCCTAGAGTGGAACCAACTTTTCCTTCATAGTTCGACAGAACCATGTTGTGGGGTTTGGTATCAGTCTCAAACTTCCCAATCTTGCTCAGCAAAAATCTTGGCATTAAATTAACAGTTGCACCACAATCCACCAAGATTTTGTTAACAGGAACATTTTCTACTTTGCCAGTAATGTAGAGAGGCTTCAGATGACCCTTCATTGCCTCTGTGGGGCGTTCAAAGAAAGCATTCTGTTCTTCGACGCACCCATTGTTCATGATGTAATAACACACAGGCTTGTGTGCCAACATTTCTAATTCAGCAGTTTGATCCAAGTCTTCGACCTCTGAGACTTGGCCAAATTCTCTTGGCATTATTGATACCACATTCACAAGAATATCTAGAGAAGTTGCTGATTCACTGTCAAAATTATCAGTCATATTCTCATCATGTTCAACTTTCTTCTCTGGCTGAACATTGAACAACTTTCGTCTTATGGGCATCTTCTCAATTGTCCCAGCTTGATTATCAATATTGGTGCTTGACTCTCCTTGTACCTGAGCCTCCCTGATAGCCTTTCGCCTACATTGCTATCTTCACCATTGTGATCTAGACATGGGATTTTTACCCTTGTAATTTTGAGAAATGTATGCTGACTTGTTGGTGGTATGGTTCTCTTTTCTATATTCAAATGAGGAACCTCTTTCCACATTAAATTTCTCCCACTTCTTCTTCTGTCCTCTTCCTTCGATAGGCTTGATCCAACTACCTGTTGGCATATTCGCAGCTGGTTTGAATGTACCTGGCCTAACTCCTGGTACTTGGTTTTTCAACCTTGTCGAAAGGCGTCTATGGTCAAAACCTCTGGGACCTTTATTTACCTTCTGCCCCCAGCTTTTTTGACACCTTCTAACTTGTGGGCAGCTTTCTCATCAAAAATGGCGCTGCATCTAGGACATAGCATTACTCCAGAACCTTTCTTCTGGCAACGGTGCAGAAAATCCACAATTGTCTCCTCTTGCTTAGGATAAGCTATTTTGTTGCGCCCTTCTTGTTCATCTACCTTACTCACTTGTTCAGCTTTTTGATCTGTAATTTCGACCATATTGACATCAATTCTATCCTTTAAGCGCATCTTGGAGAAATGAGCTTCAAGGCTTTCAGTAGTCTTCGCCAGACAACCACCACTTGCTGCTGCTTTTGCAGCTTTTTGGGAAGCTTCTTGCCAAGCAGCTTTTTCAGATTCAACCATTTCCTCAGTATTCACCTTTTCGACATTAGGAGATATCTTGAAAAACTGTTCAACATCCATACATATCCAGTTTTCCACCAAACAACCATCCATGTCTATCATCTCTCCTACCAATAGCATGTCATCTTCCAATTCTTTAACAACTTGGACTTTGGGGGCATTTCTGCCCATAGCCTCATTGGTGCTGATGCTATCTGAGCTAGAATCAGATTCTTCAACCAATTCGACCATGTTAATGCCTTCAGTGGCATTAATCTTTACTCCACCCACTGCCATATCCAAAACCTTGGCAGCATTATCCATTTCAATAAACTTATCAGCAGTTTCTTTGGTCACCAACATTAGACTGGTACCATCAACATTCAGGCCATTTGCAGCCTTCTTAACACCTTCAGTTATCACAAGATTGGTGGCGAAGTCCTCAGTAACCTCCACCATGTTGACTGACTGATCAAATCCTTCTGTGGCTTTGACCATTTGAACCTCGTGAGGCTCTGTGTAGTTAGCCTCTACAACTTGCAATGGGTCAGAGTCAATTTTCATCTGAGCTTTGCCTTTGTCACCAAACTTCAGCCTCCCTTCTTGAATAACATTTTGCACCAAATCCCTGAAAAGAAAACATTGAGAAGTTTTATGACCCAAAAAATTATGGTACTTACAAAAACCTCTTTTATTTCTTTGTTCTAAAGGTGGTATCTTAGCACCAGCAGGCACTATCATTTGCCCATCTTTAACTAACAAATCAAAAATCTCGTCACATTTAGTGACGTTGAAAGTGTATGTTTTCTTAGGAAATTTGTCATTAGATTCGATAGGATTTTTTCCATTTGAAGGGGCTAATAATTTGCAGGCATAAGGTGGACCTTGCTTTAACTCAGCAACATCAACCTCATTTCCGTCGAAGTAAGATGTTTCATCATATGAATTCTCCACATCTTCACTACATTCGACAAAGGCCAATTTTTTACCCCTGCTGAATTTAGCCTTTTCTTCTTTCAGCCTTTCTAGTTGTCGAACCCTATCAGCCAACTGGGCCATATCTCTAAGATATTGGGTATTTAATTTCTTCCTAATGGAATAATCAAGACCCCCAGCAGCCATTTCGACCAACTCATGTTCTGGTACTTGTGTAAAGCACCTGGCTTTAAGAAGTCGAAACCTATTCAGGTAATCATCAATTGGCTCAGTAACTTTGCGTTTTATGCTAGCCAATTCTTTCAAACTAATCTTAGTTTGCCCCATGTAGAACTGTTCATGAAACAAACGCTCTAACTGGGTCCAATTGTATATGGAATTTGGAGGCAAAGTAGTGAACCATGTGAAGGCATTCTTGGTAAGGGAACTTGGGAAGTATTTGATCCTAAGGCTTTCGTCAGCTGCAATTTCGCCTGCTTCAATCAAATACCTAGCCACATGCTCGACAGTAGATTCAGTAGTATCTCCTGAAAACTTGCTGAACTTTGGAACCTTCGTCCTAGGGGGTAGTTCTGCTTGGAGAATATAATCCACTATAGGCGAAGTATAATTTGGCCTTGTGAAGCCAAGATTCACACCATTTCTGGTCATTATCCTTTCCAGCATGGCTGCAAGATTATTTTCTTCTACTTGATTTCGATGTCGAACCTGTCTAACTAATTGATCAGCATTTTGGTTCCTGTTCACCATCACTACTGGCTCTTCCTCCATCTGGATTGGCATCTGGTTTCTTGGTGGTTCGACTCTAAAATGATCAATCATCTCTTGATCTTCCAAGTGCATCTCAAGTACATGACGTGGATGACGTCTTGGGATATCTTCGACAACAGTTTCTCTTCGATCCACCGCTGGTACTCCCATAAAGTCAGCCATACGTGCCAATTGTGCAGCCAATTTTTGGTTAGTTTGAGTCGTATTCTGAATCAAGGGTTGAAAAACTTCTCCCATTATCTGAGACAACGTATGCCCCATTTGCATGTTACTTTCATCCATCTGCTGTCTCAAACAATTTATGGATGTATTTGTAAGACTAGGCGTTTGAACAGAGTGACCAACACCTATACTCTGGTTGTTTCGACCTCCTGATCTGGATTCTTGCAATGGCGAAGACACCACATTTTCTGAAAATACAGGTGGAGCATTCTGCAGATTTTGCATCATTGATGTAGGCATACCATAGGGTTGACTCCTTGACCCTAGATGTGGAAAACCTGGAGGAGGATATTGCCTATACATTGAATTTCCTCCTGGGGGTGTTGGTGAATTAGGACTTTGTGGTCCTATGTATTCTAACACAGGTTGAGTATATGATTTTGTATATGTTGATCCTGGTTCAGACATTACTAATGGAGATTACGTTTGTCCTCCTGTCGAAGGCACTGGTGATGGTGTGCTTTGAGACCCCATACTGCTACTTGACTGAGTGTTTGAAATACTCCCTTGAGGGTCAACTTGTTGATTAGCATTAGTTGCCATTCTCTTAGTGTATCTTCTCTTTGGTATTCCTTCGTTTCTTGTGGCTAACTTCCCACTTCTCAATAACATACAACGAAAGTATTTCTTCACCAAGAAAGATAAGGTTAACAAAAAGTATAAAACTTAGCACTAAGTCCCACCAGGTGTGCCAATTTGTTTACTGTGAATTTTGGTAAACAACCTCTGGTCTATCAATTTTAAATAAAACTGACTAACTTGCAGGATCGACCACACAAATCCTAGGACATGTGCTAAATTTAAAGGAAAATGTAACTGACAATGATAAATGCAAGAAATGTAAATTGAACTCCACGTTCGACAGTGAAAGAAAACTACAGGAACTCCACGTTCGACTACTTGCAAATAAAGTAAAGGCTTGGAAATGTAAAGGGCTGTAAATAAATGATGCAGAATTTAAAGGCGTCGAATGTAAAAGACAAAAAGGTAAAGGACTTTGAAAAATAAAAGTGCAGGAAGATAAATAACTGTCGAAAGTAAACAACAAGAAATGTTAAAGTGCTTGAACTCCACGTTCTTGAATGTAAAAGGTGCAGAAAGAGTAAATGGCTGTCGAAGGTAAATGCAGTAATGTAAAAGCTTTTGAAAAATGCAATGAACTCCACGTTCTTGAAAATAAAGACTGAAATGTAAAGGTGTCGTCGAAAGTAACTGCAGGAAGTTTAAATGGCTTTAAAAATAAAAGACTTTGAAGATAAAAGACAAGAAATAAAGATGAACTCCACGTTCTTGGAAATAAAGACTTTAAAAGTAATTGCTTGAATATAAAGGTGCAGTCGAAAGTAGATGCAGAACGTTTAAATGAAAGTTTAAAAACAAGACTTTGAGTAAATTTGACATGAAAAGTAAAATTCAGGAAAACGTAAAGACATGGAAAGTAAATGCTTGAAGCTTAAACATGATGAAGATAAATTGCATTGATGAAAGTAAGTGGTGTTACATTACGTACATTCTCACGAACTCGTTTCTCTACACGCGGGTACTTTGAGTTTCTTTGAGTAACTTGTACAAAAACATGAACACCCTTATTACATAGAACTAACTCCTATTTATAGTGCTAAGAAATAACTACTAAGTGGTGGTTATTGCTTCAAACGTGTTTCTCTGGCGCCTTCTCCTTGGCCTCAACTGTTCCCACGTTCACAATTGCCCCTATTTGAATTTCAAACATTGGAAATTCCCTCCAGCCTTAGTATAACAACTGCAGCGCGCGTTTCCATTTTCCCATGGTCGAAACCTTTCCCAACACTTAGCCATTTTTTAAGGTTTCCAAAACCCCTATTCGACTAAGGCTTCACCAAAACTGGGTCAAAGCCTTCTTCACGTTAAAAATAATTTTTTTAACTTAAAATAGCTTTGATTCTTTCTACCGTCGAAAATGAGGGTTAACAGCATGCTTGGGTGTGGTGACGGTGCACAATCAGTTCCATGTAAATTCCATCCAAACCACACGATCAGGTCAAGATAATCAAGTAACAAGATTAAACCAAATCAACGGATTACAACGCACGCACACACAAGCTACTACGCACGCGCACACACTTGAACAATTGAAGAGATAACATGCATCACGTGAGAAGATAGTGGTACTCATTAATGCGGTGTTGTATTCTCATTGGCCAGCCAAAAAGTGCAATGGATGCACCAACCAAATTGCGCCACACGCGGTCTTCTCTCTCACCATCATTCATCCATCATTGTTTAATAATTGATTAATCATTAAAACGCAAGAACACCACCAATGGCATGCGGACACATCACCATCTTCATCATTAATTCAAGCAAATGAAATTAAACTCATACAAAAACTAGAAAACGCAGAATTTTTTACCAATCTTCTACCTCAAATATCTCCATCAATTCTTAATGAAAATTAACAAAATAAAATACCAAACTGAAGCCCAAACTTCATAGATCATGAATATGCTAATTAAATCTCAAAAATATCATTCTAACATCAAGAAAAATGGCACGAAAGTGACATGTTCAACATGAATTTCACAAAAATCACAAAATCACATAAACTCCAAATTGAACAAACAACGGTGTGCCATCATTTCAGGACTTCCAGGTGCAATGTATGATTACTAATTTCACATTATAAATCTCTAAAATCATGATGAAATAAAAGAAAAGTTTTAAGATCCCTAACCTTGTGAGATGCAATTTTTTGTTTTAGAAACCCAAGAACTTCTTGCAAAATCTTCAAATCAACACTTTAAGCCAAATAAAGGCTAAAACCAGATCCAATACTTGCTTGGAGTAGAAATTTGGAGTAATGAGTGAAACTTGTGATTTCTTCAATGGTGGATTCAAGCAAATCCAATGCATACAGTAGAAAGAGTAGGTTATGGAGATGATGCTGCTCCAAAAATCTTCGAGAATGATAAAGAAACGAGAGAGAAATCTTGATCTGAACTCTTGAGAGTGAGAGAGAAACTTGAGATTTCTTGAGAGATTATGATGAAAATGTGGGAAATGTGTGAGATTAGAGAGAGAGTGTGGAGAGAATGATTGAGAATGATTTCTGAGAATGTGAAAAAAATGAGAGAGAGCTTGAAATTGTGTGTAAATTTGTTTATATAGTTAGGGTTAAATGTGTTTAACCATGGTCAACTGAGTTGGTTAAATGAGATGGTGTGAGGTTAACTGAGTAGGCTCTAACTAACTGAGTCATGACAGTTAGAGGTGAGTTGGGAGGATTAGCTATGGTGTGGAGGGTTCATGGTATTGTATGGTGAAGTTTAAAGTGGATGGTGGTGATGTAAGGAAATGTTTAGCTTAAAGAGGAAAAGGTGAGCTGGTGTGTAGCATGCGTGTGAATATTTGAATTAATAACAACAACAAGTGTTATTTTTTATGATTTTATAGCAGCTTGATATCAATTAAAACAAGGAAGTTTGGTGATAAAATTCTCTCATGTTAGTGCATGAAATGATGAGCTTTTTGTGTCATTAGAAAGAGGAACTATGATAGAACATGATTGGCGTTGGAAATTAGATTAAATAGAGCTTGCAAGATGATGAAAAATGGCTTGGAACATCAAGGTTTGAAACTGATCTCATGGGCGAGCAGGTTGGTTAGTTGGCAAGGCAACATGGTTTGGAAAATTCAGCATTAACATACCAACTTTGGACCTCTATAACTCCATCATAACTTGCTCAAATGGAAAACTGTCCAACATCAAAGTTGAAGAGGACATTGAGATGAACAACTTTGATGTTCAACATTTTTTCATTTGAAGCATACTTAAATGATAAAAATGGGTGGACATTTGGCACACCAAGTGTTTGTTAAAATTATGGCGCATGGGTCTGGTCATGACTTGGTTTTTAACCTAGTTTTGCCAAACTTTGATCAACCATAACTCTCTCAATATTGATCCAATGGAAGAGTTCTTTATATGGATTTGAAGCTTAGAATGTGAAATTTAATTGGCTCAACTTGGGCCTGAAATTTGGTGCTTTTATCATGGAGAAAGAGAGCCTCAAAGTGTGGTACAAAATGGCCCAAACTTGCCATATTTGGAAATCCTAAGTTTCTAAAAATGGCAACTTTGCACATCTCTTGATTTTTCATGATTCCTCCATCATTTCTTGATCAAACTTTGTCCAATGAACATATTTAACTTGAATTTCATGACTTTGACTTCAAAAAGTCAGGAGTTGACTTTTTCACTGCACAGTTGACTTTTTTCCCCAATTTCTTGATTTTGAATCTTCTGCCCAATTGAAACCCTTCTGAAACCAATTGATGAGCAATTTTCCATCCATATACACTTAGGAACACAAGGAATACCATGAGATCAAGTTTTGTTCAAAAAATCAGAAATAAACTGATTTTATGTCAAACCCTAATTTTGGTACCCTCCGGTTAGGAGGAAATAACACATCCTCCAAATCCAAATTCCTATGAATATGATGTATATCCTTTCTAACAAAGATGAGATATGACATTTGGAGGTGATAAAAACTCAAAGAGCTTGCCCATTTGAGGGTCAGATCCCCATTTTAGACTATTTTGTGTAGGAAATGATGCACTGCCCAATCTTCCTGATAAATTCCCAACTTCCCATGACTCGGGGAATCAATTGAGATGGCATATGATATAAGAGACCTTTGAGGCTTGCTTGAAGACCCTTGGCCTTTGTTATCTTGCTTTGGATGATTAACACCTTGGAAAACCCCTGATAACATACCCTTATGCAACCAATGATATGAATTTATGACCTACTATGGAATGCGAATGAGTAAAGCATAGACCAGTTTATTGAGAAACAAGAGGGCGAATTTTGAGGTATTACACGTTGTATATAAGATGCAGAATATGGAGATTGTATATTTTGTTAATATATACTCTTCCATCATATTTGACACTTTTACATATATTAAAAAAAAACGTGATAAATAAAGAGAGAATAGAAATTTTATCAAATTATCCTAATTAATTATTGATGCATAATAGTTATCATTATGCAACAAGAGAGAATTAGTAAATTTTGAATATTAATGAGAGAATATAATTAAAAGATAAAAATTAAAATTGCATTAGAAACTAAAAGCGACACTTATTTTGAGATAAATAATTTTTACAAATGCGACAATTATTTTAGGACAAAGGGAGTATATTTTAATTCGTTTATGAATCAGAATTGGATGCAGTTAGTGAACTGAATGTCTTGAATTGGTGATGTTGATCTTCGTCACAGCGGTGCGGGATAGACCTGCATGGTTAGCACTCTTTTGTCCAAGTTAGTTCAAGATTCAAGAAGATTGTAATATAAAGTGGAGATTAGAGAGTTTACATTGCTTTCCCTGTGAACTAATTTTATATCTTGGATCAAGTGATGCGGATTTGAGAAGAATTAGGCCTTGGCTATTTAGGTATTTGGCTGTCCTAGAACAGTTGCTCCCAAGGCTTTGTCAGGCACTAAGAGAGTTAGGGAAACCTTTAGTAATTTTAGCCAACTATCATACCCTCATTTTCAACCTAACCTTCATACCATTTATTCATCATATCATCTCATTGGCATATCATTTGATCATTGATTCCCAAGGATGGTTGTCCTTAAGTTTGAGCTTGAAAGATGGAACTAGGGTTTCTCTTGATTGCCCTCCTGAGGCTTCATCTTTTGTCTTGTATCCATAGTTGTTGTTTCATGCTTGTTGCCTTCATGAATAAGGTTTGATACTTGTTACATGTCATCTAATTAAAGTACCAAAATATGTGGTATTTGTTTCTTTTTCTGGGTGTTCATTTAGGTTTGAAAGGAGGGGACCCAACTGTTTATTATTAAGGCCAATTAGGAAGTGCTAGTGCTATTGTGACTAAGAGGGCTTTGGTTCACAATTTTGTCAAAGGAGATGCTAGGAATTGACTTTGGTTCATGATTTGAAAGAAATGCACAAGACTTTGTTCATGATTAAGAGTTTTCTTTCAAGATTGGTTTAGAGATGTTCAAGGATGGAACCAAGTATTACTTCATTCAAATCTAAGTTGATTTTAAAGAAAACTCAAACATATTGGTATCAAGTGTGTATTTTGGAATCAAAGTTAAGCATTGCTTCATTCTTGTCACCAACATGATACAACACATTTCATTTGCACATAATGCAATTTAAACTCAAAATGAATGTTGTGCCATGACTTGAATTCATCCTAATCATGTGAATCATATAAGCTAAAGACAAAATAGCATCATCATGGAAGTCATGAGCAAGATTGAAGGCAAGATGTGTAACACGGGTAACATCACCAAATAGGTGTCATAATGCAAATCATGGATTCATTAGCAAAATAAGGTGAAGTCCAAAGAATTTGGCTTGGGTTCATGTGTAACAACAACATCAATGCAAGAGCTAAGTGCAAGAGGGGTCCATGAATTTGAAGGGAAATCATAATCTAAAATGCAACAGAAATTAAAGTTTCCCCTTTAGTGATCCTTATGAATGGTCATGATTAGTGATAGAAATAATTACCTCTTGTGACGATGAAACCTTTGATGCTGAATTGAAGAAGTGATCACGAGCATTGAATGATGAACAACGCCTCTACTCAGTCCACACGAACAGATTACTTCAGTCTTAGTGCTAGCTGCTACGATTTAAGGCTTTGAGAGAGGGAGAGAGAGTGAGAGAGAGAGAGAGAGAGAGAGAGAGAAGGAAAATACGATTAGGGTTTATGTTGAATGCCAATTATGACTTAAATTGGATCATCTTTCTTGGAATTTTTCAACTCTTTAATTATGTTTCAATTGTCTTATTCCATGAAATTGTGTGAATCTTCAATATAAGTGCCAGCGAAGTAAAGGCGAGCTCGCAGTGCGAGCACAAGACGAAGTGAAAGCGAGCCAGGAGAAAAGATGGTAGTAGGTTTTGGCCTCAGTGGTCGCTGTGCGAGGCCTGGGCGAGATAGTTCGCAGTGCAAACTGGAGCTCAGTGTGCGAGCTCAAATATTTTTGAGAGGCGGTTTAACTGTTCCAGAGGCACTTGAAGTGCCTAAAAAGAAAGCTCATTGTGCGAGCTAGTACATCATTTAGGAGATATTTATGTACTTTTCTTGCTTTTTGGGGATTAATTCTTAGAAACTCTTAGACAAAAATATTTCCTTGGAGCACAAAAACCCTAAGTTCTTCATTTCTTCATCAAGAAGTGATCCTTACCAAATAGAAGTTGGATTCGCATCCATTATTGATTCATCATCGTGGATGCACATTCATCTTCTATCATTCCTTGTGGAGCAAGCTACCATGGTGATAGGTAGCTAAATCCTTTGTATCAAGGGTAGATGTAGTCTTCCTTGATCATGTATGTATTTTCTTTAATCTTTTGTATGAAAACAAGTTGATGATTAATATATGGTGAATATCTTTGTTCTTAATGATATATCTTTGATTTGAATCACTCTAGACATAGATTTTGCAAAACTTGATCTAAGATATCCATCTATCAATGAACAAATTCTAGACATAGATTTGTGAGTTGATATTTGCTTTGTATCAATATTAAAGATTATTGTATTGGTTGTTAGCATGAGACATCATCTAGTGATGGATACAATAATACTCACGAAACCACTTTAGACATAAATGGTATTGAGAGGGTACGTGATTATATTAAGCGGAAACAAATTCACATGCTTGATTAATCAAATAGATGCATGCTAGGTTGGTGAAATCTATTCTTGATCTGCTTTGTTAAACAAAAATCTTTCTAGGATTTACTCTTTGCTACTAATACATGTGAAAATTTATGATACCAAGCAAAACACCTTTGAAAACCTTACTTAAGACTTCATAAACTATAGAACGGTGAGTGATATCAAAACAATCCATGTGGAGACGATAAAAAAACTTTCACCACTTATTATACTTTCAACAAAATGGTGTCTTTGTCGGGGATAATTTGTGTTACTCTTGGTGTTGCATAACATCAAGCCTAGGACTCATTCCTCTATAATTTCGATTGACATGGCACGCCTGATGCATAATGATGCTTATGTTTCCAGGTTTTACAAGCTGAAGAGGAGAGCTGGAGCTAGAGAGGTCGCATGTGCAGGAGAGGGTTCAAGCTCTGGAGTAGCTATCTTCCAGGGTTTTAACCCTAATCAGAGGGAAGTCTACAACTATAAGTGGGATTGGATGAAGGCGACTCAGCGTGCTTCGATTTCCATACATGATTCTATGCAGCTACAGTACTGTGAGCCTACCATGGATCATTCTATTATGACTAGGGAACAGTTCCTACCTCATGCAGGTTGTCCTGAGGCCAAGCCATTTTCTAGAGATGAGGCGGGTGTAGCTGATGCTGAAGATGCTAAGGATGATGGTGATGATGATGATGGTGTTGAGGAGACTGCTTCCGAGTCTGTGGAGGATTAGTTTCTGATTTTTTTTAGCATGATCTTAAAAGCTTATTTCCTTATGTTTCGACATAGTGAAATATGTTGTTAAGCTTTATGATCATTGCTATATTTTGAAGTTGTTGTAATTTATTTCTTTTATTTTCATGTTGTACTCTATCCAGTGTAGTTGGATTTATTTGGCTTTGTACTACTACTTTTGTTGGTGTGTACACCATTACCTTATGTTATAAGAATTTAATATTTCAGTTTTGAGTGTTCAATTAGTTTTTTTATGGTTGTTAAATTGTTTTGAATTTTATGCTTCTACATTGAATGTGATGAGGAGAACTTCATAGATTGGCTGCTCTTTTGCATAAAAAGTATCTAATGAAGATTCTACCAAATTTGGATGGTGATGATAGGATTTTGAATGTGATGAATGCAAGCAATGTACATGGTTACCGCTTTCTAGAATGTTAGAATGACTAAGAATTTTGAGCTTTGTGCAAATGTATATTCTTAATTCATTTTGCAACTTATTTGATAGCTTGAGTCACTTAGGTCCAAAAGCCACAAATTGTGAGAAACCTCCATTGTGCACTAAATGCTTGGATGACTTATAACTTTTTTTAACTCATTTTATTCATGCTTAATCTTTTGATTATTGTGATTTTGTGGAAGCTTTAGAAATGATCAAGGCAATTTGTTTATATTGAGTACAACCATATCCAAAAAAAGTAACTTACTCGGTGAATAGTGAGTATTCGTTAACCCCTTTGAGCCTTAAAAGATTAGAACCCAATTTGGTGATGAAATTTGTTTGTGTACATATAGAAACTTGAAAGTTAAGTTCATCATTGAATTTTGTGGGATTCTAAAACAATTGTTCTTGAAACCTTTAAACTTTGATCATTGTTTTAAACTGATTTCCTTGCCATAAAAAGCAAAGAGCAGACACTTACGGTTTGATTGTATTCAAGTTGGGGAGAATGAAAGAAAAAAGGTAGGTTGCTATGAATTTTGAAAAATTTTGAACAACCATGGAAAATTGTGAATATGATTTTGAAAAAGAAAATAAAAAATGCTTGTTTGAGAGAAAAAAAATAGAAGATGAAGAATAAATGTGCAAAGAAAGTTTGAAAAGGTGAGCAATAGAGAAAAGAAATTGGTGAAAAGAAGTTGTGATGTGTAAATACATTGTATAGTGAATGTTTCTTTTGCGTGACAACTTCAATTCAATAGCCTAAGAAATGACCCTTTGTTGTGAAACCCAGCCAAGCTACAACCTTACAAGCCCTTAGTGATATTTTTCTTCCATGATTTCAATTATGATTGTTATATGAATGTATGAATTGAATTGTTGTTGGCATTGTTTTTCGGATGAGTGTAAGTTGTCCCGCGGTTGCAAACGCGTAAATTTATTCACCTTATTTTGATGAGGAGTGTTAGAGTGATTCAAGTATGAGAATTTAGTTGTTATTTGAATGCACTGGATGATGTTTGTTTTAAGAACTAAATTCTTTATCATTGTTTGATTCTAGGAAGTAGCGAACATTGCTTGTGTGCATTCGTATGTTGAATTTGAACCGTAAATCCTTTCTTGGTTGAATTTTATGCTTGAGTAAATCCTCTTGTTTTCATGAGAGGCATACTTTGCTTGAGGACAAGCAAAGATCTAGTTGGAGAGAATTTGTTGAATGCCAATTATGACTTAAATTGGACCATCTTTATTGGCATTTTCCAACTCTTTAATTGTGTTTCAATTGAATTATTCCATGAAATTGTGTGAATCTTCAATATAGTTGCATATACCTTTGGATTTCTTGATTTATGTAATATTGTGTAGGACTTAGGCTCGAACATCATAGAAAATGACATAAAAGAATGAAAAAGGAAGCCAGAGAAAATAAGTTGAAGTCAGTGGTCACAATGCGAGCTGCCAACGAAGTGAAGGAGAGCTCGCAGTGCGAGCACAAAGGTGAAGTGAAAGTGAACCAGGAAAAAAGATGGCAGTAGCTTTTGGCCTCAGTGGTCATTGTGCCAGGCTTGGGCGATATAGCTCGCAGTCTGAGCTCAGATATTTCTGAGCCGCAGTTTAACTGTTCAAGAGGCACTTGAAGTGCCTAAAAATGGAGCTCTTTGTGCGAGCTATTACAGAATTTGGGAGATATTTATGCACTTTTCTTGCTTTTTGGGGATTAATTCTTAGAAACTCTTAGACAAAAATATTTCCTTGGAGCACAAAAACCTAAGTTCTTCATTTCTTCATCAAGAAGTGATCCTTATCAAATAGAAGTTGGATTCGCATCCATTATTGATTCATCATCGTGGATGCACATTCATCTTCTATCATTCCTTGTGAAGCAAGCTACCATGGTGATGGGTAGCTAAATCATTTGTATCAAGGGTAGATGTAGTCTTCCTTTATCTTGTATGTATTTTCTTTAATCTTGTCTATGTGAACAAGTTGATGATTAATATATGGTGAATATATTTGTTCTTAATGATATATCTTTAATTTGAATCACTCTAGACATAGATTTTGTAAAACTTGATCTAAGATATTCATCTATCAATGAACAAACTCTAGACATAGATTTGTGAGTTGATATTTGCTTTGTATCAATCTTAAAGATTATTGTATTGGTTGTTAGCATGAGACATCATCTAGTGTTGGATACAATAATACTCACGAAACCGCTTTAGACATAAACGGTATTGAAAGGGTACGTGATCATATTAATCGGACACAAATTCACATGCTTGATTAATTGAATATATGCAAGTTAGGTTGATGAAATCTATTCTAGATATGCTTTGTTAAACAAACATTTTTCTAAGATTTACTCTTTGCTACTAATACTTGTGAAAACTTATGATACCAAGCAAAACACCTTTGAAAACCTTGCTTAAGACTTTATAAATTATAGAACGACAAATGATATTAAAACAATCCTTGTTGAGATGATAAAACAACTTTCACCACCTATTATACTTCCAACAGTTTTAGAGACAAAATTTTCATCAAGTGTGAATGCTTATGCACAAGGGTTCTATTTATAGAATCACTTATGCGGGCTACAAGCTAAAAATCCCACTTAAGTTCATGCGTACCATATCTTATGGTGTACCATAAATCACCTAATCGCGTGGTATCTTACCACATTCTGTATTCTACTTAAGTGCATCGTACCTTACCGTGTTCTACATTTACTTAAGTGCACCTGTCGCGGTGAGAATCGGATACCAAGCTATTAGTTAACTTGAATCACAATTTTTGAAATTCACCACCGGTCTTTATTTTATCCAAAGGAAAGGTTTAAAGAAAAAAAAACCTAAGAGATCTAAGGTTCGGGGGTTGGTTACGTCTAGGGAAGGTATTAGCATCCTAAACGTCCGTAGTACTCTACGGGAACCTCTTGTTAATACTTATATTATCTATTACTTGCTTGCTAAGGGTATGTGCTAAGGTAAAGACCTAGGAGGTTAGTATCTAAGTATACTCGCTAAGACATCGCATCTTGTGCCTACGTATCCCGACAGGAGTGGAATCAGAGTATCCGTAGTTCCCCTCAAAGAGGGTGAGGAACTCTTGACGGTGGTCAAGGCTCCAGGGGGAGGTAGCGTCTATGGAAAGACACTACATAGAGTGCGGTGACTCTAAAGTTAAAGTTAAGTTGAAATGGGTCGATTAAATGTCCATGGTAGAACACATGAATAGAGTGCGGTGACTCCGATCCTAAGGTTAGGATAAAAAGGGAAGGAACTAAAGTTTTCCTAAGATATGACACGGCAATCAATAGGAGGGAAACATTTCCTTTGGAATTGAAATAGACAGGCAAAACAAAGGTCACAAGAGAATAGGTATCAGTAACGGGACTTAATCGCAGTCAAAAGTATCAAGAATTAGATTTAAAATGACCTTCAGAAAATGGAAATATAGATGGTCAAAATTAAATTAAGAAATATGATTAAACAAAAACATAATTAAACCAAAGTTTTATTTAAAACTAAATTAACTGATTCTATAAAAAAACTAATTAAAATCTAATGGAAAACTAAATGATTTAATAAAAAACCAAATTATAATTTAAACTAAATTCTAATAATAATAATAAAACTAAGTTCTAAGTTGACTAAAACTCAAGGGGGGTGTGAACACAAAAAGGTGTGTAGTTCCTTTTCTTAAAAGAGAGCAGGCTTAATTCTAAAGCCCATGAAGGAATTCATTAAAAAAAAAGTTGGGCCGGGTCAGGAACCCACCCGATCCACCACCAACAACATTGCCAATTAAGGAGAAAGGGTCAGCATCAAACTTAGCATGATTTCGTCTCTTCTCTCACGCACAGACTGGCAGCTTTCTTTCACTCGCGAAGACGCATATCCGTCTCCCTCGTCCTCTTTCGTTCGCCATTCACTCCCATCGGAAGAATCACCACGCCATCACTTTTTTGCGTCTTCTTCTTCCTTCGATTACTCTCTCACAATCGCTTTCTCGTTCCTTCAAACCCTCCATCTCCTTCGCGGCCGACTCTCCAAACATCGCCCAAAAAACAAACTCCATTGAAGCCTTGGAGCTCTGGCCTTCGACCTCAAATCTCAACCATCATCAAAAACAGACCTTCCCAAATCCTCCCCTTTACCCGAATCAGCAATAGCAAAGTGAAACCCCACACTAAAGCCCAAATCAAAACATCAATCGAAACCAAAAAAAAAACAATTCTATCCTAAGACAAAATCAAGACCCACGTTCAAAATTCCTTGCATTTCTAACAGAGGAAAAAAGTTTGTCGAACAACGGAAGAGAAACAAAGCACAAACGATGGCCAACAATCAAATTAACAATCATCAACACAGCGAAATAAGATGCAATAGTTATGAAGTTCCATAAGGAGAGAAAATAATCAAACCGGTTTTGCAGTGTATGGAGTAAGTTCTGAATCTCCCTTTGCTCTTATCCGTGTATGATGCGCGTTGTAGATTTCTTCTCTTTCAAATCGTGTCCCTACCCGAATCGTGAGAATGCGAATTTGTATATTTTCTGTGAAATTTTTCTCAGCTTTGATGTATGTAGTATTGGTATGTTTGGGTATTTTGGTGTGAAAGATGATGTGAATCTCAGCTGTGATGTTTTTTTTGCCCACTTCAATATGTGTATGTATGTGAACTTTTTCTATGTTTTCTCTCGTATCTTTTCTCTGTCAAAACCGCCTTCTGATTGTGGTGTGTATATGTATGATTTTTCACTGTAAGTTCTTCTGCCCTGTGAATGAATTCTCGCCCTCTTTATATAGGCTTAGAAGAAATGCTGTTAATTGATGAAGAATGATGACATTTCCATTTCAAATTAGAGCATGTTTGGACTGTTTTGGAATGATTTCGAAATCTGTCTGAAACATGAATTGAAACTTACCGTTTTCGGTTCGACATGTCTAAACATCTTTAAACTTCTTTCCCCCTTTGATTCCAATTTCTTAACAATCTTATTCACTTCCCGATTTTTGACTTTAATGGCCCTTGATTTGAAAATTTGATGTGTTTAGGAATGTTTGAAATTGTTTTTGAAACTATTGATTGATGTTCGATTATGTTTTGGTGAATTTTGATCCTCTGTCCTGCAAATGAGCATGTGGTTGATGAACTTTCTTTGTTTAGCTTGAGAGATTTGACACTGCTTTAGAAAGGCTTTGATGAATGAATAATTTTTGTGCAGTTTCTGTTTTATTCCTGCTTGAAGGCTGCTTATGAACTTGCCATTTTTGTTTGGAAATATTTGGAACTGAATGATTCTCGAGATTCTTGTGATGAATACGTGATCGACAATTTCATGATGTTTCCATTTTCAAAATATGTCATAACCGTGATGCTGATTTACATTCAGAGTGCAATCTTCATGGCTAGAATTCACGAACAGGTTGATTAAGGAATGGGACGTCCAATCTCACAACTCATTCTTAAATGCAAAAGAACCTGTATGTGCACCTCATCAAATGAAGGCACTTCTTCATAATAACATGTCCTGTGGCGCTGTAGGGGAATCACGTTAAAGCACCGTCTCAATAAGCATCCTTCATGTTATTTATTTTTTACTAGAATGTTATTGAAACTATTGGGAGGTCCCTTGTAGCATTATCTTTCATTATTCAGAATGTCCATGATAACTTGTGTGAATCACCTGAAAACTTGTATGAATCAAACTCTATTAATTTTGGAATAAATTGATGATGAATTGTCAAGTGAAAATGTATTAATTTGTGAGGACTAGTACAGGTGGATTCGTTTTGTGACTTCCACGATTAGAATACCGCCACTTTAAATTACATCACAATCTATAACAACTTTGTTCTCTTGAATTAGAATTCTGTACTTTAGTTTGAGGAGCTCGTAACATGTGAATCAATTTTGAACTTTGAAACATATAAAGGATGTTGGAATTCTTGCACTTCTAAACATAATTTCCACTTGTGATGAACCTTGAGCACTTTGAACTTTAGAATCAACTCGAGTTTGGCCTTAAAATGAATTATCAATTTGAACTTCTTGTAAATAACAATCAATATGAACTTTGGTAAAGAACGTGGGTCTCTTATAATGACATTAAATCTAAGCTTTGTATGAATGAAACTCTTTGAACCGTACGAACCCAATCACAACTAGATCCTGAATTTTGAACCCTGACACATGCTCGAGCTTGTAATCACAACTTGAACTTTGTACTTACAACCATGGTTCTTGAAATGAATCTTGGAACCATTTTGTACACTCAATCTTTTTTTTGACAATTTGAACTCCAGATATCAAGTGAACACTCCGTCAACTTGCATAACCTGATCTTTAATTGACATATCTCAAACATCATAAAATAAGACAACCCTGATCTTCTTGAGATGTACGTTGAAGCTGTTGAGGAATTTTAAGGCAAACAACCAGTAGAAAACCTTAGGACCTTTTGAATCCAAGTCCATTGGCCACGTCTTGAGACACTTGACTGAGAGAACGAACACTAACTCCACTTGAAAACAAAGTTCCTACACAAACCTGTTAGCAATAAAACATGCAGATGTGCGAAATGATGCACAAAGATGTGGAATCTTATGGTCAAAAATTAGGGTATGACAGCACCGTACGTTACGGTGTTCCTTATTAATTCTACCTCTTATCAATCTGTCCTTATGTGTGTGACCCTGTAGGTTTTCGCGATGTTGGCAATTATATTAAATTACGCATTTAACATAATAAACGGTGAACGGTATCTAGCAACACATCACTACTATCTAAGTCACGAAAATGTCATGTGATCTTACTAAACCTTTTGTGATGATACATGTATGTATAATTACACTTTTGCCCTTATGTCTATATTGAACACAAGGCATATACGATGTCATCCTTATCTAGTTCAATATTGGGCCTTTATACATTTATCCTGTTATGTAAGATGTGCAAATTCTATCTAGGTCACTCATGTCCCTCTGCATGCTTTGTGGAGTACCCATCAACTGTCTTTATGGTCATCTAGTTACGGACAACAAGGCCCATGTAAACTGGCTACGTCGAGCACGTAATGGCCATCAGTAGGGTCGAGCACACGTACACCTGAACCCGTCGAGCAGAGGCATCAAGTCCTACAGGTCTTGGTTCTCCTTGACACCCATAAGCCTCCCCGCGAGGACACGTTCTCTTATAACTTCCCACTCCCGAAGGAATCGGTCTACTCTACTTCCAGAGATCTCGGGACCGTTACCCCAGGGCGAACACCACGTGCTGGTCTTCACTATGCCACGTAAGCCCTGGAAGTTACTTGGATTGGGCCTTGTGATCCAGCCCAGTGCAAGTAACCGTTGGCCCCACGCTGGGGGCTCTCTATAAATACCCTCTCACTTGAGAGGGTCAGGTGACTTCACGTTCTAAACTCACACCTATTTTCTGTACTTGCCTTTCTCTGACCTTTCCTGACTTAAGCATTGGAGTACCTTGCAGTTACAACCCCCCCCCCCCCACCGTCTCACCATCACCGGAGCTGAAGGTTTCACGAAGTTGTTGGCCACTATATAACTGTCTGGTCCAGGTACGATCAGTGGCGCCGTCTGTGGAAACCACTGCTTCCCCGTTTTTCCTTCAACGAGAAACCAAAGCAATTTCTCCATTCATCACCAGCATGGCCAACAACCCGTCTGCAAACAAAGCTCTGGACACCGTCCTCGCGCAACTCGAGAACGGAAACCACCGTGAGGACAATGCTGCCCTCAACGTCGAAGAAGGCAATGTAAGAGACGGGTAGACCGCCTCCCTATACTCCGAAGACGCAGCATACGCCGCCGCCCAGCAGGACGACCAGCAAGTCGCCTTGCAGCCAGTTGCTCCTCTGCCTAATGCAGATCCGAGCACCGTGGCCCTATTCGCCTTGGTCAACCAGACCAACCAGCTGATCATGCACCAGAATCTCAGAATTGAAGCTCTTGAGCGAGGACGAGCACGACGATCTTCCCTGCGAAGACGTCGTCGCCGACCTTCACCTTGTCGTTCTCCTTCCCCGCGAAGTACTCCCCCGACAGAATCTCAAACCCCCTCACCGGTGCGCGAGGGCCGCCGGCCACGCCTGGAGCGCACCCAGCTAGAAACCTCCCAAAAGCACCATCGTTCCCTGCCTCAGAAGGAACCCAGGCACTCCTCGACTACCAAGAAAAGCAAGACCGCCGAAGAGAGGCCGAGGGACCGTTCCAGGAACTCCCCTCCACGACAGGGACCTGGTTGACACCACCGATCCCCATCAGGGTCCCTAGCCGGTAGCGACGACGATGACCAGAGGACCCCCCTGTCGTGGGAGATCATGGATGCCCCAATCCCTGCGGGCATGGAGAAACCCCCGCCACTGGGGACCTACGACAGCCTGGCCGACCCCGACGATCACGTCGAAAGTTTTGAAGCCATGCTCAACTTCAGAAACGTCAAGGGAGCCATTAAGTGCAGGCTTTTCCCCACCACCCTGCGGAAGGGCACCATGACCTGGTACAAGAGTCTAGCGCCAGGGTCGATCACGTCCTGGAGGCAACTAAGAGAACGCTTTACCAAACACTTCACGGCATCTCGCTGACACCCAAAGACGGAGGTCACGCTAGAGAGCATCTTCCAGGGGAAGAACGAGTATCTCAGGAACTATATTGAGAGGTTCACCAGGGAGGCTGTCGAGGTCCAAACGACCGACGACATGAAGAAGTTTATAATCATCCTGGGACTGCGACTTGGATCCGACTTCGCCAAGTCCACGGGCCTCCACAGACCTCGCCGTTTGGAGGACCTCCTCCGATGGGCTCATTCATACATCAAGTTCGAAGAGTCGGAGGCAGCACAGATCGCCCTCGACTCGAGGCGGAAGGAAGGTCCCCGCGGCCATAGAGAAGAAGACTCTCCTCCCCGACGTGGAGGAAAAAGAAAGAAGGAAGGCCGCCCCCGAGACTCTCGCGAACCGAGAGGGCCAGCTGGCCGGTTCACGGAATACACGCCGCTCAATGCTCCCCTCGCGCGAATCCTCTCCGAGTGCTACAACTCGGAATTTCTGAAAGGAGGCGTCCATTTTCCGAAGCCAACGGTCCCCAAATCAAACACGGACAGGTCCAAGTACTGTAGGTTCCACCGTAGCCACGGACATGTCACAGAAGATTGCATCCATCTCAAAGATATAATTGAGATCCTGATCAAGGAAGAGCACCTAAAGAAGTATGCCCAGAAGAACGACGTCCCTCGTCTTGGTGCCCGGGAAGCCCAGAGCGTCGAGGAGACGACACCTCCTCCCGACGAGAGTCGGCAGCAGGTCGCCCTCAGCGTCACTTGAACCGAAGATTTTTTCATCCCCGAGGGCGTCGAGGACCAAGAGGCAGTTCGCAGCATGTGGGCAAACTTCCCCCACGAGGATCCCGTCGCTGCCCGCAGCACGTGGGAAGGTTTCCCCAAGACGATGGTCATATCTGGAGGCGGTTAAGAGAAGGTGTCAGTAGGGTCGATCAAGCGGAAGTTTGACGAACTGGAGTCCACAACGTCGGCGAAGACCACCACTTTCGAGAAGGTGCAAGGGAAATCAAACCCCATCACCTTCTACCTTGAAGAGATCACAGGCGGAGCACCCAACGCCATTATCCCCCTCTTGGTCAGGGCACAGATGGCGAATTTTGACGTCCGCAGGATCCTTGTCGACCAGGGAAGCTCGGTCGACATCATGTACGCTCACCTGTTCGGGACTCTCCAGCTCGACGAGAGACATCTGACCCCTTACGTGGGTTCAGATCTGCAGGGGTTCAACGGCACCACCACCAGACCGTGGGGCTACGTTGAACTGATGGTCACGTTCGGGGCCGAAGACACTACCTGGCAAGTCAAGACCCGTTTCCTGGTGGTCGAATGTCCATTTCTCTACAACTGTATCCTCGGGAGGACCACCCTGGCCGAACTCACAGCAGTGCCATCAACGGTCCACCTCAAGATGAAGTACTACACGGCCAAGGGACGGGTAGTTATGATGCACGGGGACATAGACGTGGCCAGGCGATGCTTCGACGCTGCAATAAAAGGCATGAGTTCCATCGGCACCAATCCCAAGACCGGAGCAAAGTCATCCCCGAACGCTATACAGAAGCCTCTCCTGTGCGTCAACGTGGTTGACCTCGACAGCAGGTTCCTTGGCGAGCACGAAGAAGGCGGAGCAGCTGACCTCGACCTCCACGCAGAAAACAACGGGCAGCTCCTCCACCCCGCGCGCCCCATCCTGATGGAGACTTTGAGCTCGTCGCCCTCGGAGGCGACCCAGACCGAAGCGTGAAGATTGGCACTGGACTCCCTGACCTGGCGAAGAAGCAGCTGAAGGCCTGTCTCCGAGAGAACGCTACTCTGTTTGGATGGAGCGCCTCCGAGATGCCTGGCCTTGACCCCGAGGTGGCCTGCCATCAGCTCACCGTAGATCCGGCTGCTAGGGCCATAGTTCAATGTAGGCGTAGGCAATCCCCCGAAAAAGCGGAGGCTGCTGAAAAAGCTGTAAAAGACCTCCTAGAGGCAAATTTTATTTCAGAGGCCAAGTACACAACCTGGCTGTCCAACGTTGTACTTGTCAAAAAGAATAATGGAAAATGGAGGATGTGTGTTGACTATACCGATCTTAATCGGGCGTGCTCGAAAGACTCTTATCCTTTGCCTAACATCGACCAGCTGGGCGACAATTCTGCAGGTTACAAGCTATTATCCTTCATGGACGCCTACTCGGGGTACAACCAAATCCCCATGGATAAGGCCGACAAGCAGCATACAGCCTTCTGACCGAGTCGGGCAATTACTACTACAACGTAATGCCCTTCCGGCTGAAGAACGCTGGCGCGACCTACCAACGGATGATGAACAAAGTCTTCCGGGGAGAGATCAACGACATGCTCGAGTTCTATATGGATGACATAATCGTCAAATCAACAGAAGAAGTCGACCACGCCGCTCATCTCAAGAAGGTATTCGACACGACAAGGAGATGCCGCATGAGGTTCAATCCCGACAAATGTACCTTTGGTGTCCGGGCGGGTAAGTTCCTCGGCTTCTACCTCACAGAGCGAGGAATCAATTCCACCACAACAAGGGTAGGGATTTTTTCGAGACCCCAACTCCGAACTCGAAGAAGTCAATACAATCATTGAACAGGATGCTGACCGCCCTCTCCCGCTTTGTCGCCAAATCCGCATAATACGCACTCCCATTTTTCAAGCTTCTTCGACAAAAAGCCACGTTTGAATGGAGCGAGGAATGTGAGCAGGCGTTACTCAATCTCAAACGAGTCTTGTCACAGCCCCCAGTCCTCTCAATGCCAGAGAACGGGGAGACACTCTTCTTGTATCTCGCCATCACGAGAGAAGCGGTCAGCGCCGTCCTCATACGGGAAACCCCCGACGGGAAAAAACCGATTTACTTCACGAGCAAGGCCCTTCAAGGCCCCGAGCTCAGGTATCAGTAGATCAAGAAAGTCGCCCTGGCCCTCATCATCGCAGCCAAGAGGTTACGTCATTACTTCCTAGCCCACACGGTCGTTGTACGAACCGAGTAGCCAATAAGGCAACTCCTCGGTCGACCAGACATGGCAGGAAGGATGCTCAGATGGTCGCTCGAACTCGCCGAGTTCGACATCCTGTATGAGGGAAGGAAAGCCCTGAAGGCTCAGGTACTGTCCGACTTTGTGGTCAAAATGACCGTCCCGGAACCTTCGTCCAACAGATCCCAGAAATGGACAATATACGTCGACGGGGCATCCAGCACGAAAGGGAGTGGGGCAGGTATTATCCTCAAGAACGAGGAAGGCATCCTGATCGAGGTCTCCCTCAAGTTATCCTTCCCGACGTCGAACAACCAGGCAGAGTATGAGGCCTTCCTCGCCGGGCTACGGTTGGCCGAGGACCTGGGCGCCAAAGAGGTCAAAATATTCACCGACTCCCAGCTCGTAGCCTCGCAAGTCCGAGGAGAGTACCAAGACAAGAACGATAGCCTCATCGAATACTTGACCTTGGTGAAAGAAAAGACGAAAAAAGTCACCACCACAGAAGTAACCCACATCCCACGTGAGCACAATACCCGAGCAGATGTCTTGTCCAAGTTGGCGAGCACAAAGAAGAAAGGCGGAAACAAATCCGTCATACAAGAAGTGCTTTCCCGCCCGAGCATCTACAAAACCGTTCTGGCGGCAGACGTGAACGCCGTTGGGGACATCAATTGTTGGATGACCCCGGTATACGAATACCTCACGACGGGTAAACTGCCTGAGGATCCCAAGGAAGCGGGGATGGTTAAGCGGCGGGCGTGCTTATACACAATAGTCAAGGACAAGCTATACCGCCGCGGGTTTTCTATCCCCCTCCTCAGGTGCGTTGAGGAGGCCAGGGTCCCCGGTATACTCTAGGAAATCCATGAGGGAATCAATGCACAGCACCTCGGTGGGCGATCCTTAGCCCGTAAGGCTCTTCGAGCGGGATATTACTGGCCCACCATGTAGCAGGACGCCAAGGAGCACGTCAAGAAATGCGATTGATGCCAACGACACGGGGACATGCACCTTGCCCCTCCAAACAAGCTCAAAACACTGTCATCCCCATGGTCGTTTACATGGTGGGGAATGGACATCCTCAGGCCCTTTGTCGTGGGGTCATACCAAAACAAGTACCTAATCGTCGGCGTGGATTATTTCACGAAATGGATCGAGGCAGAAGCCTTGGCCAAAATCACGGCCTTCAACATACTCTGTTTCTAAAAGAGGAACATCCTCGCCTGATTCGGCGTGCCCCAAGCGATCGTCACCGACAATGGGACACAGTTCACCGACAAGAACTTCCAAGACTTCGTCACCAATCTGGGCACGAAGCAGCACTTCACGTCGGTCGAGCATCCTCAAATGAACGGGCAGGCCGAAGCAGCGAACAAAGTGATCCTCTAAGGATTGAAATGCCACCTAGGCGACGCCAAACAACGGTGGGTTGAGTAACTACACAGCGTCTTCTGGGTTTACCGAACAACCCCACATTCCACGACCGGGGATACCCCCTTTCGCCTGACCTACGGAATGGAAGCGGTGATCCCCGTGGAGATCAGGGAACCCTCGAGGAGGACAGAGGCCCCCCTCAATGAGGATGCGAACAACGAAGCCCTGAGAGAAGAGCTCGACTTTGTCGAGGAGATAAGGTCGGGCGCATCCCTCCAGGAAGCCTCACTAAAACAAAAGATAACTCTACGTTATAACAGCAAAGTTATTAAACGTGATTTTCAGGTAGGCACCCTCGTCCTACGAAGGAACCCGAAAGATTCGCAGGAGGGCAAGCTCGCCGTAAACTGGGAGGGCCTGTACCGCGTCCTCGCGAAAACGGGGACAGGAGCCTACTTCCTCGAAAATCTACACGGGGAAGAACTTGCTCGACCTTGGAACACTGAGAAACTTAAAAAATACTACAGTTAAACATTGCCCGCGACACGCCAACGTCGCAAATACGGGGGCGCACTAGGGTACAAGCGTGACACCTCTATACGAACACGATGGTCGAAGGTCGTGTTGTGTGTGCGCGAGGACTTTTGATCCGGCGAGGATACCTCGATCGAGCTCCGTCGTCGTCGTACCAATTAGGCAGAAGACCCAGCTCGCGATGGGAAGTTCACGCCACGAAGCTAAGAACTCGAACGAGCTCTTAGCCTCATTGAAGGTCGGAATACACCTCCGACCACTCGACTAGCTCTCCACGCAGTCGAGGATCGTCAATGTCGAGCAAATTCCCAAAATCACCAAATCACTTAGACAAAAATAAGTAAAGTATAGCAAATACACAAGCATCACACACACAGATAAGCAAAAGGAAAAGTATTAAAGCCGGGCAAAAGCCATTGTACAAGTATTACAAACATGTCAGAAACCCCTGGCACGCAGGCAGGGCAAAAGGCAACAAAATGAAATGGCTCGCAGGCCAAACAAAACAAGAAAGTAAAAACCTAGTCGGCGACGGTCCCCTCTGGCTGCTCGTGTTCGTTCGCCCCTCCGCCAACCTCTTCCTCTTGCATCGGCTGCACGATCTGACCGTCGACCACATCGTAGTCGGGGTCAGCCCCTTCAGTAATGAGGTCGGGGTTGAGAACCCAAAGCTGCTGTACGACATTCCTGAAACAAATGTCAGCCACCACAAGGTTGTCCTGCTCGATTTCCCTAAGTTTCGCTATCAGCGCCGCCCACGAGGTCAACAACTTTTCCTCCTCAGTTTCCTCCTCAGCAGGGTGAACAGTGTCATCCAACCCGACAATCCTCTCCAAGAAACCCTTCTCTCCTCGTCAGCTTTCTTCAACCTCTCCTCCAGCTGTATCTGAAGTTTGGCATGTGCCTTGTTCTGCTCTTTACACTCGTTCAACTCCTTGCTCGCTCTCTCCATCTCAGCAGCAACAGACTTTAATTTCTCCCGTAGCTTGGCCAGTTCAGCTGCTGGACAAGTTTCGTCATTAAAGATTAAAGCCGTCGAACAGACTCGCATCACCGCGGATAAGTCCTCGAGCAGAGCCTTCCTCCTCAAAGCCTGAGCAGCACCCAGGATGGCCTGGACCTCGGCAGTTGCGATGCCCAGAGAGTTGACATCCGAGAAGAAATGGCGCCTCAATTGACTGGGGGAAGTATGAACTTCTCGGTGGGAGGACTGTCGGCCACCACCGTCAAGTTAACATCAACCTGCCCATCTGTGCGTTGTCGGTTCGGGGATCCTTGGCTGCTAGGAGACTGACTCCCTTGACGAGATCTGGAGGAGTCCACAAGTACTGAAGTAGAGGTGAGAGACTACGAACGGAGCTGTTCAACCTGACTCTTCTTCGCATTTCGGGAGGCCTTCAGCTTCTTGAAGCGCTCTTCAGCACTCGACATCTTGCCTGCAAAGAAAAGAAATGCGTCAGTAAATCGAAACCGAGAGCACAAGGGAAAGGTAGGTAAAGGAAGTTGCCCCCACCTAACTGCTCGAGGGCAGCCTCGTAGGAAAACGTCTCGAGGAGGGCCCTCGTATTGATTAACCGGCGCTTCGTTAAGACCTTCCCGTCGTCACCCTGGACGAATTCTCCGTCCGGCGTCACGAGCTTGGCTTTGTTAAATCCGGCGACAAAGTTGACTATTTCCTCGTGCGCCAGTCGGTCCCCCTTGTAAATTCGGCAAGGACTGAAGATGTAGCTGTCCGTCCCCTTCTTGAAATGTTCTTCCGTCCAGAACAAGGGGAACCTCGGTACAAGGGTTTCTTCCTCCCATCCGTCTACTTCTCAGAAGACCCGACTGTACACCGAATTCACAGCTTCCAGCGAGACTGACCTCACGATGTAGTACCGATATTTGAAATCGCGAATAGAATCCATGTAGGTATGGAACAGCCTACTCACTTGCTTGAAGGACACCCAGCCGTGTCTACCGTCGGCCGCCTGTCTCTGGAGGTGAAAAATACGGAAGAAAAGGGGCACGGTTGCCCCGATCTAGAGGTATTTACAAATAAGCTCGAAGGCGCGGATAAAGCCGAAGGAGTTAGGATGGAGCTGCGACGGCGCCAAGCGCAGCCAGACAAACACCGATTGTTGGAAATCTGTGAAGGGCAGGTGTCATCCCGCCTCATCGAACATAAATTCGTTCAGGGGAAACCTCATTCCCCGGTACGTCAAGCATATACGATGGTACTCCCGTGGCCGAACACTTTCCACGTCTTCGCAGAGGCTACCAAGCGGTGCTCGAAAGTACATAATATGTCGTCCTCGTCCCCGTCAACAAACTGGGAGATCATATTCAGGGGCTCGTCGATGGCCCACTTGTCAAGCGGTCGTTCCTCAGCACTAATGATCTCCGCCATCGGAGAGTCGGGTTGGTCGTCGACGTTTAAAGTTCCCACGGCCACAGCCAATGCGTCCATTTACCTGAAAAGCAGAAGGAAACGGTGAATTCGATGACCCATATCAAATTCACCCCTACAGCGCTGATCAAGTGAAATGGCGAAGAAGGAGCGTCGGGACCAAGCGACTACCACGCTCACACAACGTGCTCGGGGTATCCAACGAGCAGCCCCGTGACCATCTTCAGGCCACCGATGCTTTGCCCTCACGAGGACTCGTCCCACAATTAGGGATACTGTCGAAGACCCCAGGATGTTCATCTCGTGTCCTCGGGACATTCTTCTTGTCCCCGTAATTCTCGTACCTTCTCCCCGCGAGATTCAACAAGAAAACAAAGAAACTCTGTCGTATTCGCCGGAGATTTCATGGTCCCCATGGGAACTTCGTCAGTTCACCGTAGGACCGCCGTACAAAATGCGAACGAAAAGAGAAAGATCAAAAAACTTACTTGAAATACAGTTCTGATAGGGTTCCAGCGCGGCAGTCTGTGGCGGAAAGCGGCGGTGAAAAAAGGGAAGGAAGAGAGAGAGAGAACATGAGCAAGGGAGGGCAAAAAGTGCAAATGAAACGGGATGGTCCCTATTTATAAGACCCTCACGGGACTCGAGGGGTTTCCTAGGCACTCGATTACGCTACCCTAGCCTAGCCGCCCTAGGTAATGATGGCGTGTGACACGTGGCACACACTTTCCCATGCACGTCCCTTCGTTCCACCACACGCGTCCTTCCATTGCTTTGCTGCTTGACTTCAAACTTCTCGTATCCCCGTGGCATCGCCCAACAAGATCTGTCAAACTCGAGCAAACCGATGGAGGTCTGCCCGATTAACCAATCGCTCCCCGTATAGAGGACTTTCCCAGACGAAATGTGTCCTCGACACAGTTGCTGACCCTTAAGTCATTACTCCGACACCTCAGAGCAACGACTTGGGGGCTCCTGTTCTAGACTGGGCCAGCGCTTGCCCTTCAGACGGGCAGGCCCAACCCGCACGACCCCGGCTGGCCCAACAAGGCCCATGTAAACTGGCTACGTCGAGCACGTAACGACCATCAGTAGGGTCGAGCACACGTACACCTGAACCCGTTGAGCAAAGGCATCAAGTTCTGCAGGTCTTAGTTCTCCTAGACACCCATAAGCCTCCCCGTGAGGACATGTTCTCTTGTAACTTCCCACTCCCGAAGGAATCGGTCTGCCCTACTTCCGGAGATCTCGGGACCGTTATCCCAGGGAGAAGACCACGTACTGGTCTTCACTACGCCACGTAAGCCCTGGCAGTTACTTGGATTGGGCCTTGTGATCCAGCCCAGTGCAAGTAACCATTGGCCCCACGTTGGGGGCTCTCTATAAATAACCTCTCACTTGAGAGGGTCAGGTGACTTCACATTCTAAACTCACACCTATTTTCTGTACTTGCTTTTCTCTGACCTTTCCTGACTTGAGCGTCGGAGTACCTTACAGGTACACCCCCCGGCCGTCTCACCATCACCGGAGTTGAAGGTTTCACGACGTTGTTGGCCACTATCTAACTGTCTGGTCCAGGTACGATAAGCCTCAGTGGTCGCTGTGCGAGGCCTGGGCAAGATAGTTCGCAGTGCGAGCTGGAGCTCAGATATTTTTGAGGGGCGGTTTAACTGTTCCAGAGGCACTTGAAGTGCCTAAAAAGAGAGCTCATTGTGCGAGCTAGTACATTATTTGGGAGATATTTATGTACTTTTCTTGCTTTTTGGGGTTTAATTCTTAGAAACTCTTAGACAAAAATATTTCCTTGGAGCACAAAAACCCTAAGTTCTTCATTTCTTCATCAAGAAGTGATCCTTATCAAATAGAAGTTGGATTCGCAATCATTATTGATTCATCATCGTGGATGCACATTCATCTTCTATCATTCCTTGTGGAGCAAGCTACCATGGTGATGGGTAGCTAAATCCTTTGTATCAAGGGTAGATATAGTCTTCCTTGATCATGTATGTATTTTCTTTAATCTTTTGTATGAAAACAAGTTGATGATTAATATATGGTGAATATCTTTGATGTGAATTACTCTAGACATAGATTTTACAAAACTTGATCTAAGATATCCATCTATCAATGAACAAACTCTAGACATAGATTTGTGAGTTGATATTTGCTTTGTATCAATCTTAAAGATTATTGTATTGGTTGTTAGCATGAGACATCATCTAGTGATGGATACAATAATACTCATGAAACCACTTTAGACATAAATGGTATTGAGAGGGTACGTGATTATATTAAGCGGAAACAAATTCACATGCTTGATTAATCGAATAGATGCAAGTTAGGTTGGCGAAATCTATTCTTGATATGCTTTGTTAAACAAAAATCTTTCTAGGATTTACTCTTTGCTACTAATACTTGTGAAAATTCATGATACCAAGCAAAACACCTTTGAAAACCTTACTTAAGACTTCATAAACTATACAACGGCGAGTGATATCAGAATAATCCATGTGGAGACGATAAAACAACTTTCACCACTTATTATACTTTCAACAAAATGGCGTCGTTGTCGGGGATAATTTGTGTTACTCTTGGTGTTGCATAACATCAAGCCTAGGACTCATTCCTCTATAGTTCCGATTGACATGGCACACCTGGTGTATAATGATGTTTATGTTTCCAGGTTTTACAAGCCGAAGAGGAGAGCTGGAGCTAGAGAGGTTGCATGTGCATGAGAGGGTTCAAGCTCTTGAGTAGCTATCTTCCAGGGTTTTGACCATAATCAGAGGGAAGTCTACAACTAAAAATGGGATTGGATGAAGGCGAATCAGTGTGCTTTGATTTCCATACATGATTCTATGCAGCTACAGTACTGTGAGCCTACCATGGATCATTCTATTATGACTAGGGAGCAGTTCCTAGCTCATCCAGGTTGTCCTGAGGCCAAACCATTTTCTAGAGAGGAGGCGGGTGTAGCTGATGCTGAAGATGCTAAGGATGATGGTGATGATGATGATGATGATGATAGTGTTGAGGAGACTACTTCCGAGTCTGTGGAGGATTAGTTTCTGATGTTTTTTTAGCATGATCTTAAAAGCTTATTTCCTTATGTTTCGACAAAGTGAAATTTCTTGTTAAGCTTTATGAGCATTGCTATATTTTGAAGTTGTTGTATTTTATTTCTTTTATTTTCATGTTGTACTCTATCCAGTGTAGTTGGATTTATTTGGCTTTCTACTACTACTTTTGTTGGTGTGTACACCATTACCTTATGTTATAAGAATTTAATATTTCAGTTTTGAATGTTCAATTAGTTTTTTATGGTTGTTAAATTGTTTTGAATTTTATGCTTCTACATTGAATGTGATGAGGAGAACTTCATAGATTGGTTGCTCTTTTGCATAAAAAGTATCTAATGAAGATTCTACCAAATTTGGATGGTGATGATAGGATTTTGAATGTGATGAATGCAAGCAAGGTACATGGTTACCGCTTTCTAGAATGTTAGAATGACTAAGAATTTTGAGCTTTATGCAAATGTATATTCTTAATTCATTTTGCAACTTATTTAATAGCTTGAGTCACTTAGGTCCAAAAGCCACAAATTGTGAGAAACCTCCATTGTGCACTAAATGCTTGGATGACTTATAACTTTTTTTAACTCATTTTATTCATGCTTAATATTTTGATTATTGTGATTTTGTGGAAGCTTTAGAAATGATCAAGGTAATTTGTTTATATTGAGCACAACCATATCCAAAAAAAGTAACTTACCCGGTGAGTAGTGAGTATTTGTTAACCCCTTTGAGCCTTAAAAGATTAGAACCCAATTTGGTGATGAACTTTGTTTGTGTACATATAGAAACTTGAAAGTTAAGTTCATCATTGAATTTTGTGGGATTCTAAAAAAAATTGTTCTTGAAACCTTTAAACTTTGATCATTGTTTTAAACTGATTTCCTTGCCATAAAAAGCAAAGAGCATTCACTTACGGTTTGATTGTATTCAAGTTGGTGAGAATGAAAGAAATAAGGTAGTTTGCTATAAATTTTGAAACAACCATGGAAAATTGTGCATATGATTTTGAAAAAGAAAATAAAAAATGCTTGTTTGAGAGAAAAAAATAGAAGATGAAGAATAAATGTGCAAAGAAAGTTTGAAAAGGTGAGCAATAGAGAATATAAATTGGTGAAAAGAAGTTGTGATATGTAAATACATTGTATAGTGAATGTTTCTTTTGCGTGGCAACTTCGACTCAATAGCCTAAGAAATGACCCTTTGTTGTGAAACTCAGCCAAGCTACAACCTTATAAGCCCTTAGTGATATTTTTCTTCCATGATTTCAATTATGATTGTTAGATGAATGTATGAATTGAATTGTTGTTGGCATTGTTTTTCGGATGAGTGTAAATTGTCCCGCGGTTGCAAACGCGTAAATTTCTTCACCTTATTTTAATGAGGAGTGTTAGAGTGATTCAAGTATGAGAATTTATTTGTTATTTGAATGCACTGGATGATGTTTGTTTTAAGAACTAAATTCTTTATCATTGTTTGATTCTAGGAAGTAGTGAACATTTCTTGTGCGCAGTCGTATGTTGAATTTGAATCGTAAATCCTTTCTTGGTTGAATTTTATGCTTGAGTAAATCCTCTTGTTTTCATGAGAGACATACTTTGCTTGAGGACAAGCAAAGATCTAGTTTGAGAGAGTTTGTTGAATGCCAATTATGACTTAAATTGGACCATCTTTCTTGGCATTTTCCAACTCTTTAATTGTGTTTCAATTGAATTATTCCATGAAATTGTGTGAATCTTCAATATAGTTGCATATACCCTTTGGATTTCTTGATTTATGTAATATTGTGTAGGACTTAGGCTTGAACATCATAGAAAAGGACACAAAAGAATGAAAAAGGAAGCCAGAGAAAATAAGTTGAAGTCAGTGGTCACAATGCGAGCTGCCAGCGAAGTGAAGGAGAGCTCGCAGTGCGAGCACAAAGGTGAAGTGAAAGTGAGCCAGGAAAAAAGATGGCAGTAGCTTTTGGCCTCAGTGGTCGTTGTGCCAGGCTTGGGCGATATAGCTCGCAGTGTGAGCTCAGATATTTCTGAGCGACAGTTTAACTGTTCTAAAGGTACTTGAAGTGCCTAAAAATGCAGCTAGTTGTGCAAGCTATTACAGAATTTGGGAGATATTTATGCACTTTTCTTGCTTTTTGGGGATTAATTCTTAGAAACTCTTAGACAAAAATATTTCCTTGGAGCACAAAAACCCTTAAGTTCTTCATTTCTTCATCAAGAAGTGATCCTTATCAAATAGAAGTTGGATTCACATCCATTATTTATTCATCATCGTGGATACACATTTATCTTCTATCATTCCTTGTGAAGCAAGTTACCATGGTGATGGGTAGATAAATCATTTGTATCAAGGGTAGATGTAGTTTTCCTTGATCTTGTATGTATTTTCATTAATCTTGTCTATGTGAACAAGTTAATGATTAATATATGGTGATAATATTTGTTCTTAATGATATATCTTTGATTTGAATCACTCTAGACATAGATTTTGTAAAACTTGATCTAAGATATTCATCTATCAATGAACAAACTCTAGACATAGATTTGTGAGTTGATATTTGCTTTGTATCAATCTTAAATATTATTGTATTGGTTGTTAGCATGAGACATCATCTAGTGATGGATACAATAATACTCACGAAACCGCTTTAGACATAAACGGTATTGAGAGGGTACGTGATTATATTAATCGAAAACAAATTCACATGCTTCATTAATTGAATATATGCAAGTTAGGTTGATGAAATCTATTCTTGATATGCTTTGTTAAACAATCATCTTTCTAGGATTTACTCTTTGCTACTAATACTTGTGAAAACTTATGACTCCAAGCAAAACACCTTTGAAAACCTTGCTTAAGACTTTATAAACTATAGAACGACAAATGATATCAAAAAAATCCTTGTTGAGATGATAAAACAACTTTCACCACCTATTATACTTCCAACAGTTTTAGAGACAAAATTTTCATCAAGTGTGAATGCTTATGCACAAGGGTTCTATTTATAGAATCACTTATGCGGGCAACAAGCTAAAAATCCCACTTAAGTTCACGCGTACCATATCTTACGGTGTACCATATATCACCTAATTGCGTGGTATCTTACCACATTCTGTATTCTACTTAAGTGCACCGTACCTTACAATGTTCTACATACTTAAGTGCACCGTACCTTACAGTGTTCCTTATTCACTCTACCTCTTATCAATCTGTCCTTATGCGTGTGACCCTGTAGGTTTTCGCGATGTTGGCAATTATATTAAATTACTCATTTAACATAATAAACGGTGAATGGTATCTAGCAACACATCACTACTATCCAAGTCACGAAAATGTCATGTGATCTGACTAAACCTTTTGTGATGATACATGTATATACAATTACCCTTTTACCCTTATGTCTATATTGAACATAAGGCATATACCATGTCATCCTTATCTAGTTCAATATTGGGCCTTTGTATATTTATCCTGTTATGCAGGATGTGCAAATTCCATCTAGGTCACTCTTGTCCCTCTGCATGCTTTGTGGAGTACCCACCCATCAACTGTCTTTATGGTCATCTAGTTACGGACAATGTTAGATCAGCAATAAAGTACCCGACTCTACATCTAGGCTCCATAGTTGTTCCTGGTCGAAGGGTGGTATACACCACTGTCACCATGAGAGTAACTTATGACACTTTGCATAACATTCTTTGTAGTACTCTCATAGTAGGTCAATCCAGTATGAATATTACTCCTAATATTCATACATATGTTAAGACTTGATAAATCCTTATCCATGATCCATGAGATGTGATCATCAGTCTATCTATATAATAGTTTTAATGCTTTAAGGTTATCCCACTTCAGAGTAAAGCTCGACTACAGATACTTTAAGAATAGTGTCTGTATGTTTAATGGCATCTCATGATTAAGTCGTACTTAATATTTCATTAAACGGACTAGCTATTCTAGGGACTTTACTATTATGAAAAAATAAACATAATAAAGAAATGCCTTTTATTAATAAATAATTCGATACAAGTACCAAAAGTATTGGCCTTTAGGGCTTACACCAACATAACTAACTTGAAGGATTGGCAGCAATATGGTCACTTGCAAACATGGGAACTAAACATAGGCACCATTAAAACTTCACACCAATACATCATTCAAAAGCAATTAGCATGTGTATAAAGTAAGAAGCAAACCATTCAACAGGCCCAAGATAGTGAGGCACACAAAACCAATAAAATACAGCAAGATACAAAATGCAACCAAGAAAATGCAAATTTGGGTACATGTGCAATTTCAAATTCAAGGAGCTTCTAGAACAAGTAGTGACCACAAATGATTGGAAACAATATCTCTTTCTACAGTGCACGAAATGAAAGGAGGATCAACACTCAAAATCGATGTGAAAGCTCGTCATTCTTAGCAAGCAAGTCACACTTTTCATTTTTTAGATTCTCACTCATTTTGGCACGTACCAAGCACCCTTACTCCTTCTATAAATAAAGCTTGCTTCTCCCTCATTTTCTCAAGCTTGACAGCCACAAAAAATCTGCAAAATTCACTCCAAAACAGAGAAATCGGGTTCACTCTTCCAAGCCATTTCCTTGCCATTTCTCCATCCCAATAGTTTCACCAAGCATCACTGAAGCTAAAAGGATCAAGAGAACAACTCGAAACCACTTCACCCGAGCTCTGAACTCCATCTGAATCCTCATCTGAAGCATTTTCTGGCAAGGTAGAAACCATTATCATTTCACTTCAAACAAGTTATTATTCTACTTGTGGTGATTCGCTGATGCTTAACCCTATGGTTTGAGATTCTATTGCTGCATGTTTTCCATTTAATTTAACTTTTAGGGTTTTAGTTTCGTTTGGTTTTGACTAAAATTCTCCATACTCAGTGCCAATCAATGACTCATGAGTATGGAGTTGGCAACAATGACCAAAGGGGAGGTGAAATACATGATTGTTTTCACCCAAATCCTTGAGTTGTAGAATTTGATTTTTCACTTGTCTTGAGGAAGAAGAAGTTGCTCTTCGTGTTGCAGATCCTTTCCCTCCATTTTCTGTTTTTAATTCAAATTTTATTTTCCACTTGTCATGTTTTATTTGGCTACTTGAAATGATGTGGTTGACTAACCATTGTGTGGCACTATTGACTTGGTGCACGTTGGAGCCTCAGATTATGGCCACACATTTTGATTACTTTCTTTAGTCATCTGATCTGATGGTTATATGAGGTCCTTGGTCAAGCGCGTGTGGACCATTAAATATGATCCAATGGATCTGATTATTTGAGGCTTGTTTTCTTGCATTCCACTCGGTCTGGCTTTGGAAATGTTGGCTTTGAGTGCCTTGGGCTTAGTTTAACTGCTATTTGGACCTCCCAATTTCATTTGCACCCCCTGTTTTGTTCTATTTTTATTTTCTTATTTTTTTCCATTTTATTTTTCTTATTTTCCCTTTTCCTTTTTATTTCTAATTGCCATTTTTTATATTTTAACTGTTGTTTTTTTATTTCTTCTTTTCCTTTATTTTTAATTTTATTATTATTTTATTTATTTTATTTTTGGCATTTTATTTTTATTTGTATTACTTTTTGTTATTATTTTTTTAATATTAATGCCTTTATTTCTTATATTTTCTTTTTAATTTTCTTTGCGCTTTGTATTTTAGGAGATTAATTTCTATTAATTCTCTAATATGTTTGACGCGTAAATCTCATTGTCTGGCCTCCCATATGATGGTCTTCACATAGATCGTGCTACGATTGCTTAACATAGCGCTACATTGTTCCGATGCGATAAATCGATCATTAACCCTAATTACTAACTATTGACTTATTGACTTTATTTTATTGTCATTTCCTTCTTACAATTTACTTTCTTGTACTTTATATTTTTGCAATTTACCTTTTATGCTCACTATCATCCATCTAACTCAGACATCCTTTACTTTATGTCATTTTTATTTTTTCTTTTATTTTTGTTGTTTCATATTATTAAAAAAGAACAAAAACATGATAAAATGAAAAGACCAAAAAGATGTGATTCTCTATTTGTGACCAAAAAGATTGACTCTCATGGACTTTGTGAATGACCTTAGCATATCATGGAGTATTATGGATCTTGCGTATGAACTTAGTAAAAGGGAGACTTTAACTTGGATTCTTATTTCCATTGCTTAGCTAATGACATTTTGCACACACATGGCTTTCTCTCGGGCTACCTTACAATGAGACCCCTTTAGTTCTAGCATCAATATCCCATATATTTTTCATGTATCCCTCTCCTCATTTGTTGTACTTTCTTTATTTCTTGCTTTCTTTTGGTTTGGTTTTGTTTGCTAGCTATCCCTAGGGACTGGGATCGACTTCACTATTCTATTAATTAACAATAAAACCCTTGATCCAACGTCAAGCGGCATTTTCTCAATAAACTCAAAAACATGTTAAAATACAATAAGAATTGTGTGCGACGAGCCTTAAGTGGTGGAGAAGGAGTGAGAATGGAGCTTTCTTACACTCACTCTGAGTATTTTGAATATAAGACACTTGGATTGGTTGTTTGAAATATTCGCCTATACCCATAGTCTTTAGTGCAATTCGAATAAAAAATATATCTTTTCAAAACCCTAAAATCAACATCAACTCATCAAACTTTTTTTTGCGCCTTAGGACATCATTCCGAAAACCCTTTTTTCAAGGTAAAATCAACCCACACTTATTTTCTACCCCGAACTACGGAGCTCTGATTTCCTTATTGCATTATAAGGATACATAGGCACGCGATTGCAAGATCTTGGCGAGCACATTAATGAAAAAGAAACCTTTTTTCCCCAATATCAAGTAAACCTTTAGATAAACGACACTCATTCGCGCACAGACAACCTAGATAGTTCACGTTGAGTACAACGGATGTGAGGGGTGCTAATACCTCCTACTTACATGACTGACTTCCGAACCCGAATTTGGTTGCGAGACCATTTTCTTCACCTTTTAGAGTTTTATCGATATTTTCCCTTTCTTTGGAATAAATAAAGTTCAGTGGAAAATTTGTGTATTTTTCGCATAGAAACAGCTGGCGACTCTGCTAGAAACTTTTCCATAAGCAAGTCAAGGCTAGTCTAGGTTGCCTTCTTCGCATGTTTGGGTGTTTATCTTTCTACTTTATTTGCTTTATTGTTTTCCTGTTGTTTTCAATCATAATATTCATATGTTATGTGGCTCTCTTATGAAAGACTCTCCACCCGAGTCTAGATTGGAAACATGAGATAGGATGAGGTTGAGTAGTATAGGCTCCTAAGAAGCTTTTTCATGAGATTCGATACGAGAACCTCGCTTGGAGTAGATTCTATTTGAGGATATTGACAACCGACAAGCTTTTTCTGTAAGCGTCGATGTTTTCATTGTGATCCATGACTCTAAGGACCTTTGTAGAACCTTGAACCTTTGGCCAACTAAGATTGATGGTCGCGAAGTATGGGCCCCCGAGAAGCTTTTCTCGCGTGGGTCGATACAAAGATCTCACTCATAATAGACTTTTTTGATGTAGTTGTTTCCTGGCATGCTTTTTGACATACGCAACAAACAGTTAAAGAAGCCCATGACTCTGAGACCCATGTCTAAAACCCAATGTCAATTGTCACGCAGTATGGGTCCCCGAGAAGCTTTTCTCGCGTCGATTGATACGAAGATCTCACCTAGAGTATATTCATTTAATGGAGTTAACAACCGGAATGCTTCTGCCGTAAGAGACAAACATTTGCATGAATTTGTGACTCTGGGGTTCTTATTTAAACCCTAGATCATACTTGGTGAGATCCTTGTGTGGATATCAGTTAGTGTATCCTTCATCCGTACCTCAGACTTATGAAACCACATGCTTCAAGTTCCTACATGCATAACATGCATTCATTCATTCATACAAAAAGTGAAACAAAGCTCTTAGTATCTTGTGTTTATTACAGATAAAACATTTGCCAAAGCAATCATGAAGAAGGTAGACATGGGAGCAGTCACAATGAATATAAACGTGAAAGCTGTCAGAAAAAGCACTTTCTTATTCAAGTACAAAGAACCTCAGATTGATAGCTTAAATACTTTGAGTTCCAAAATAACACCCCTAAACACACAAAAAAATCCAAGTGACCTATGGGAACATTTTGGAACTGCTAACAGAAAAGGTGGAAATATAAGTCCTCGCTACAGTACTATGGTATTTCTCTCTGATGCTTCATTTTCTCAAAATTTCAGATTGCTCATACCTTGGAAGAGTTTGAGAGGATCTTGGATCATTCCGTCAAAGATCATAATCCTTTTCCAAAGCTTGAAGAAGATCTTATTATGCCCAAGATAGCCCCAGCTCTAGGTATCAATGTGGATGATGTAGTTAACAATTGGGCACCCAAAGGGGCCATCAAGGGATTCTCAAGGAAATTCTTAGAAGGTCAGGCATGGAAGTATGTTAAGGAAGAAAATTGGGATGCTTGTTCTGCAATCTTGGCATTCTTGATCTATCGAATTGTGTTTTTCCTAATATTGACAATTTCGTGGATCGTTTGGCAGTGGAGATCTTCTTGATTGGTAATCCAGTGCCGTTCCTTCTAGCAGACTTATATCACATCTTCCATACTCGACATGAAAAAAGAGTGGGACTTTCCTCTGTTGTGCTCCACTCCTGCACATGTGGATGCGAACTCATATGCCTCAAGAAGGTCCCTTTGTTGCTAAAGAAATCTCATGGCCTCCAAGGTTCGTTTCACTCACTGTTAGCTCTATTAAATGGTATAAGAAGGTCCCTTTGTTGCTAACGAACTCTCATGGCCTCAGAGTATCGCTTCACTCACTGCTCCCACGTCATGTTTCCACCAGTTGGTCCTCCCCACACCACCTTCACCAGCGTAATCTCCTTGCCTCTCAAGTGTTTCACCTTATGATCCTCTACTCTCAAGGGGGATGTCTAAACGGTCAAGTTCTCTCTAACTTGCACATCGTCCACTTGAATCACATGAGACGGTTCAAGAATATACTTCCTCAACTGAGACATGTGAAAGACATCATGAAAATTTGAAAGAAATGGCGGTAATGTGAATGTAGGTCACTTCTCCCGCTCGTTTTAAAATATGATAAGGACCAATAAAACACGGCATAAGCTTTCGATACTTCAAAGCTCGACTAACAATAGTTACTGGAGTAATTTGCAAAAACACATGATCTCCCTCTTGGAACTCAAGTTCTTTCCTCCTCTTATCATGGTGGTCAGGAACGAAGAAGTCCTCTGGTCGGCTGATGGCCATTGCGACCTGTAGGGGAGGACTGGATTGGACCGATTCTGCCTCTTTCTTCGGATCGGATGTGTCTCGTCGGGAGGACTCTCCCTTCTTCACGTATTGCTTCAGGTGACCCTCTTTGATGAGGATCTCTATTGCATCCTTAAGGTGCACGCAATCTTCTGTCACGTGGCCGTGACTACGATGGAAACGACAGTATTTACATTTGTCGACGTTTCCTTTGGACGTGGTCGGTTTAGGGAACCTGACACCCCCTTGTTTAAATTCTGTGTTGATGCAGTCAGAGAGAATGCGCTCTCGCGAGGTCGTGAGTACGGTGTACTCCGTAAACCGGCCAGCCGGCCCTTTGCTTTCGCGAGGACACTCATTGCGCCTTTTCTCTTTCCCTTGCCGGGATGATTCTGGCTCGTCTTTTTTTGATGCCCGGGGTGCTTCGCGATCTCTTAAGTCCCGGGCATGGAATGCGGTTTCTTTTTCCTCGTAATGGATGTAGTCCTCAGCTTTACGAAGAAGTTCTGTCAGTGTCCGGGGAGCTTCGATCCGTACTGCCTTACGGAAATCGCTTTTGGGTCGGAGTCCCTTTTTGGGGAGGTACTTCTTCATGTGATCTGTTGTTCGGACTTCCACCGCTTCCTTATTGAATCTTTCAATGTATGCCCACAGGGATTATCCCTGCCTTGGATAATGGCCTCCAGTGTAGTCTCCAACTTAGGATGTCGTTGGGAAGCTGTGAAATGGCGAGAAAACTGGCCCTTTTCGGGGAGGTACTTCTTCATGTGATCTGTTGTTCGGACTTCCACCGCTTCCTTGTTGAATCTTTCAATGTATGCCCGCAGGGATTCATCCCTGCCTTGGATAATGGCCTCCAGTGTAGTCTCCGACTTAGGATGTCGTTGGGAAGCTGTGAAATGGCGGGAAAACTGGCTCTTTAACTCCTTCCAGGAAGAGATGGATCCGCGAGGAAGTCGTTTGAACCATGTCATCGCTCCCTTTCTCAAGGTGATGGGGAACATTTTGCGTCTTCGCTTCGAGGGAGTCCGTGGATGCGGGGAAAGACTCGCCAGTTTTTCTGAAGCAAGGCATTCCTGAAGGATATGCTCGAGAGCATTGAGCTTCTCCCCCTGCTGGAGGATCAGGAGGTTCGAGTTGTTGAGAGAAGCGATGAGCGCTGCGGTGCTCGGATCAGCATCCTGGGGAACCGGAATGGGCTCGAAGGTGAGCTCCACGTCTGGTGTCCGTGGCTTTGGTTCGTCGGGTTTCGGGGAAGCAGGCCTTCCGTCTCTTCGGTCACTTTCCTGCGGGATATGCCCGGCGAAAGCATGGTCGTTGTTGTTGTTGGCCGCAGGGGCCACAGAGTCTTGGTGAACATCGTTCTTGATTAAAGCCATGTCGATTTGAGATTTGAAAAGATGAAGCTTTGGTCTTTGTTGAGCAAGAGAGAATCTTGGTTAAAGACGGGGAAGCTGGTTTCCCACAGACGGCGCCACTGATCGGAGAGGACCAGAAGGAGATCGTCGTGGCCTTCGTGTAGGGTAAGAGTTGATGCTCGTAGGAGAGGAAAAAGGGGTGGAGGTACCTGCAAGGTACTCTGATGCCAAAGTAAGTGTTTGGTCAAAAAGGGGAAAAGCAAGTAAGAGATGTCAAGTATATGATTTGTGATACCTGCCCCTCTCAAGCGAGGGGGTATTTATAGGTGGATTTCTGGCGAGCAAAGCGCCTGATCTACCAATGAGGGATTGCCAGATGGAGGGCAAGGTGCGTGGCCTTTTGACTTGGACTAACTGTTTCCGTGATATCCGGGGAGGCAGTTGGTCGCGTGAACTACTCTGCACGTGAAGGGGACATGCCCAACGGCTATATTGTGCCCAACGGCTATACTGTGCCCAACGGCTATATTGTGCCTATTGGGCCTGTTCACCCACTATAATGGATTGGGCCTGATCCTTAAGGGCAGGAAGCCCTGCCCGGTCCAGAACAGGAGCCTCCCAAGTCGTTGCTCTGCTAGAGAGTAATGACTTCAGACAGTTGTGACGACGACCGTACCGTCGGGGAAGTGGTTGCTCGCGTGGAGTGTCCCATTCGTGCCCCGACCAGATGTGGTTGTTGGATAATTACGTTGAATGCCGACCAAGGCTTGTTGCGTGCTCGCAGAGATTGGTGTTTTTCGCCGAGCAGCCCTGCATGGATGCGTTTGTTTTGACGAGGAGACTTGCTCGTGGGAGCCAAGGACTTGGGTGTATTTTCTGCAGTAAGTCAGGCGAAGAGTTTTTGTGACACATGGTGAGCATTTAAGGCCTTTGTCAGTCCTAGGGCCGCATAGGCTATGATGACCTTCATGATTCCCCATGATCAAATGGTTATAAAAGGGTGGAGGAAGGTTTTATTTTCACAATTCTCACATGTTCTCACTCTTTGCTCTTATTTGCTCTGCAACTAGTCCTTCGTCGGAGTTCCTCTTCGCCACCGTTGATCCTCCTCTTCTCCGTCAATCTCTTCTTCTTCCTATAAGTTTGTTCTTCCTTTTCTGTATATTTTTTATGAACCTTCAGTTTTTTGGGTGTTTCTCATGGATTCTCCGGTGAGTTTATGAATTTTCCGGTTGAACTTCATGTTTTCCGGCTGAACTTCATGTGTTCTTCGATGAACACATGAATTTTTGGAAAATTCATGAAGAACATGATGAATTTCAGGATTTTTGTAGAAATTGTTAGCGTAGATCCTTGTAGAATCTGGTTAAGTGTAGGATTTTGTTTGTAGTCGGGCACTAGGCCTATTCGGAACTTTGATGTGATTTTGAGGTGAGTATGCGTCCTCGTATGGATATCTGCGAGTTCTGGTCGCGGAGACCTCTTCTGATGATTGGTAGGTAATTTATACGGGCTCGCGGTTGTCCTCGGCTTCATCAACGCCCTTTCACTTGATTAGTGGTGGAAGGGTGGATTTGATCTTGGATGCCGAATTCACTTCTCTTCCTCTGCCTTTCAGGTGAAAATGGCTGAACCCCAGGACGATGTTGTGCCCGACACGCAAGATACACATGAGGGGCCCAGTGTGCCCGCTGATTATTCAAATATCAAGGTCGCAGGAGGGGACCTTGACTGGCTCGCACATGAGCCTCTATCATTCCGATCAACTTTCTCCGCAGAGGAGATACGAGAATTTGACTTTTTGGAGAGACGTGTAGATGACGCTCCACATGAGCCTCTATAATTAGTTGGATTCATTATTTTTAAATTACGTTTATTATTATATTACAAGTTTCTGACATAGATTAATTTTTTTGCAGGACCGTGATCACTAAAATTCATTAGCCATGAGTGGAAGATTACTAGCTTACCTCAGCCTAATGACGAATGGTTTTAGACTGTTTTGTCCCTATCTAGGATGAAGGATTTATGGAAAACCGGTTATGTTATAATCAAACACGGGATGCTTAATGCATTCATGGAGAGATGGCACACTTAGACGTTATCATTTCAGCTACCACTCGGTGATATGTTTATCACACTCGATAATGTGTCATGTTTGCTTCATCATCCGATTAGGGGGAAACTTCTAGATCATGTGAGGATTAGCAAAGACAATGCACTCGAATTGATGGAAGGCTATATGAGAGTTGACCTAGAGGATGCCATGAGGGAGTTGGAATAAACCAGAGGGGCTCATGTTGGGTTTAAATTCATGGAAAAGGTATATACATATGAGTTCCTTATAGAAAAATAGGCTAGAGGTGATGACGAGCATGTGGGGCTGCATAGAGCGTATGTTATGAGAGCATACCTGCTATATTTGACTGGCACTGCAATTTTTGTGGACAGGAGTGCCACTTATATGGATGTCGTATACCTATGGTACTTCAGGACTTCAAGCAAATCCATGAGTACAATTGGGGGCCGCTTGTTTGGTATACTTGTACTCGAAGTTATTATAGGGCTGTAGGTGGAAGGCAAAGCAGGTGACAAGCAGCATCACACTACTGACGGTAATATTTATTGGTATTTTAGTGTTTGTATGTTATTTTCATTAAATTTTTGTAATGCCCTTACTAATGATTTGTATGTTCTAACACTTTTCAGGATTGCATCCTCCAACACTTCCCTCGCATCTCCGACTGGTCGTGTGTACCGACTTATAATGAGGATATGATGCATGCTTCTGCATTTGTCTTGCTCAGAGGGAACCAAGAGATAGAGTCATTTAGTGTGTATCTTGACCGTTTGGTTGCCGATGATATGCACTTTAACAACTATGTCGATTACCGTGAGATGCGGCCATTTGACGACATAATGTCATACTCGGGATGGTTGGCTTAAGGTTCACGTCTGATATTTCCTCATTTTCTTAAGCGCGTCATGCAGCAATTCGCCTACACTTAGATTATTCATAGACACCATGTTTTTTTTGCTCCTCCTGCTATGACACGTAGAGATATGGATGCCATGTTTGATGATTAACTTAGTCATCTAGTACGCAAGGAGGTACAAAGTACCATAGATGAGAGCGACTAGAGCTATGTCGACGAGGACATCAGGTGGTTCTTCAGGGTGTCACATCTGCATATTGTGCAAGCTGCTTCAGAAGATCCTCCGAGGCCAGCTCAACAGGAGATACTAGAGGAGAGGCGGACACAGTTAGATCATGCTCATGATGTCTTGCCTAGAGGTATCTTCCCTGATGGATTTGAGGCAAGGCATGTCCTAAATGTCATTATTACAGAGGCACGAGAGATACTGATGTAACGAAGACAACGTAAGAGGAAAGGGGATAGAAGAGGCTGAGGAGTCAGAGGAGCTGTAGTTCGGTATATGCAGTAGTATATAGTATTTGTACTTAGGATTCATTATCTATTGTATTTTATTTTGACTTATTTCTACATTATTGTGTATTTCGACTTATGCCTTATTTTGACCATATGGATTTATATATGTCATTTTTTGCATATCGATTGTATGGTTTAATGCTCATGACATAACAAGGTCCTTAACATTTATAAATTGTTTTTTTCATCTGAATAACCATAAAACTAACATAATTTGCACTGTTCTGATAGGTTACGGAGATGCATCTCTGTAAACCCTTTTCCGAGATGCATCTCCGGAATAATAAACGTGTAAAATGGGCCTTTCAAAGAGGGATGCATGGGTATGTGTTAAATTATTTCGAAGATGCATCTCCAGATCAGTTACGTTTTGACTTAAGATAAGGTGCGTCCAGAGATACATCTCCGAAATCTTCGGGGAATTTTGGATTTTCCATAGGGCTGTTTTTCCACCCCCTAGGGTGGGATAGGAAATTCCTTAAAGGCATACAAAAAGAAAATTCTTGGATTTTTTAAAATTAATGGGTGATGGTTCATGAATGGGATGGCCAAATCCCTATTTAAAATCTAGACTTCTCCCATGTCCCTATTCGGTTGCAATTTTAGAGTCTCCCTTTCTAATGTAAAAGTCCTTAGATGAGATAAACCTGCTCAAAATCACTTCACTATTTAGGAGAGATGTTAACTATTTCAATTATTTTGAAAAAATTGTCGTGGTAAAAGCAAAGGTGAATCATAATATTTTTAAGGTTTAATATTTATTTTGGAATATGATGTTAATATTGGGATATATTTTGATTTCCTAATTTAAAAAATACCATCTCTTAACTCTTTAAAATATATTATATTAATTATTTTTGTTTAATTAGCGACGAATTCAGTGATTAATTTTTGAGTTTTTTCGTCGTTAATTGGACAAAAATAACTAACATGATATGTTTTGAAGAGTTAAAGGAATAATTTGGACATTTTTTTAATTTAAAAGATCAAAATAAACTCTGAGGTTAACATACATAACCAAAAAATATATTAAACTTACTTCTAAGCATATAAAGTCAAGTATGTACACATGTATGGTTGATATTAGGGTAAAATGAATGAATTTTTCATATGAAAATCTCCCTATGTTTTGAATTAATTAAGGCCTCATTCTACATTTTGAACGTACAAAAAGGAAAATACACAAAAATTCACTAACATAAACCCCAACGGCTCTTGGTTAAGGTCGAATCAATATGGATGATGTTAATTTCAAAATAGAGAAAATAATTTCATCAGCAACCCACAAAGAAATCATAGGACTTGGTCAATATAGCCCCATCCTATAAGCTATGGTGGATAAACTACCCATATTATTCGTGAATCAAAAGCATACACAAAGAATAACTATCTAAGAAAATCCAACTTAACATAATCAGGATCACATTAAAAATTCTATTGATACAGTCACAAACACTAACAACAAAAGAATGAAATTTGAAGAAACATTTTGTGGAACTATGTGCTTGCAAGTATAGTTATCTGCAGATGATATTGGGGGTATATGATCTTGGTGGTTATGATAACGACAACACCTAATATTAAAAGGAGTTTGGTGGAGTCTGGGGATCTCTAGTCAAGTTACTTAAGATGATGGTGTCTATCAAATATGTTATGTTAAGCCTCAACGGGTAGAAAAAGTCAAGTCCCATATGAAATGATGAATCTGTGATGAATCAATCAAGGGATCTTGAAGCTTCAAGGTTGCAAACGAGAGGAAGTGTGAAAGCTTGCATGATCTTGTGTTTGAGTGGTCAGTGTATTGTAGAAGTATAAGAGTATCTCCTAAGCTACTTAGGAAACTCTCACACATACACACACTCAAATGTTTTTGAAGCCTCTCACACATGCACACACTCAAATGTTTTTGAAGCCTCTCTCACTTTATAAAACCACCTAAAAATGTTTCACACATGTATAATTGGGTACTAGCTTGGTTAAACCTTTAGAATTGATTCTTACACAAGATAATATATTAATACTTTAGGGTTAATCGATTAACTCTTTTGTAATGCCTCTTAATAGTTTAAATAATCTTATAATCGATTAGTGACGATAGATTAAAATAACCTTCTATATTTGGCATATCTAATTGATTAACCCTAAGTCTTAATCGATTAGATGCATTAAAAATCCCATGGATCCCTCTTCTATAAATAAAGGACTTCTCCTCATTCTAAAATACATCATAATTCATCTTGAATCTCTTTTTTCTCACCTTCTACTCTTTGTCTATTTTTTAACTATAGTTGTCTTAGTAACTTGTGAGTGAAAATACTTGTGAGAGTTTGGTTGTACTGGAGTTCATTATTAAGCTTTCTTTATCAAGGGTGTGATTATCTTGTTTTATATCAGTTTTTGATTCTTGAGATTATCCTATTTAATCACTTTGGATCTTGAGAGTATCTTGATAAAAATTTTGTTTGGTTTTTGTGATTAGCCGATCAAAATCTTTTCTTTGTTTATGAGCTTACTTGATAAAAGCTTCATTTGGTTTGGGGCATCAACCTGTGTAAAATATTCCATATATTAAAAAAAGGTTCATGTGCATACTATAAGAGTATAAGTTATTGATTGAATTGTGTTTTACAGAGATATACAGCAGTATATATACTAACATTCTGTAGTGAGAATTGAAAGGAAATGATTGAAATAATCCTAAACTTTAGCTAACTAGCTGTTACAGTTTGACAGAATTATATGCCTCTAAATGCTTGATAATGACCAAATAAAACTCCTTTAATATTTGATGACCAATTCAAATATTCTGTTATTGTTTTATTATTCTGTCTGTTGGTCCATTATGCCCCCTCAAGATGAAGGTTCCATCAATGACCTTTATCTTGGACATGAGTTCAGTGAACTTGGTTGTGGGGAGTGGTTTAGTAAGTAAATCTGCCAACTGATCCTTGGTAGACACATGTGTTATGATGAGTTTGTTGGTTTGAACCTGTTCCCTGACAAAATGATAATCTAATGATATATGTTTCATTCTTGAATGAAGTACAGGATTGGAGCAAAGATATGTGGCACCCACGTTGTCACACAGTAGTCGTGGAGGTTCCTGTATAGGTATTCTTAGCTCATGAATTAAGTTCTGTAGCCACATGAGCTCAGTGGTAGTTGTAGCAACTGCACGATATTCAGCATCAGTAGATGACCGTGCAACAGTTCTTTGCTTCCTTGAGAGCCACAAAATTGGGTTGCCTCCAAAGAAAATAATGTAAGCTGAGGTAGATGTGCGATCATCATTATTCCCACCCCAATCAGCATCAGAATATGCTAACAAGTTTTTTGCGGTAGTTTTTCGTAGCATGAGACCATGATTAATGGTTTGTTTGATGTAGCGAAGGATGCGTTTCAAGTGCTGCAAGTGAAGAGAGGTTGGTTTGTGCATAAATTGGGACAGCTTATTGATGCAGTATGACAAGTCTGGACGAGTTAGATTAAGGTACTGAAGTCCACCAATAATTCGACGAAACTGCGTGGCATCGGTGGATGGTGTACCATCGTGAAGTTGTAGCACAGCTGTGGAAGAGAGTGGTGTGGGAGATGGTTTTGCCCCCTCCATGTCAAACTTCTGTAAGAGTTCACGAATGTACCGGTGTTGAGAGAGAAAAATTCCAGAGCTTGTTGGTATTATTTCAATACCCAGAAAGTAGTGAGGTTGTCCCATATTTTTCAATGAAAATCGTTGAGATAGTGCCTTGATGAAGCTTTGAAGGAATGTAGAGTTGTTACCGGTGAGCAGCAAGTCATCTACATAAACTAGAAAATAAGCCTTAGTTGCACCCGAGTGATAAATGAACAAGGATGGATCACTTTTGCTTGTTTTGAATCCATACGCGATAATAAATTCCTTCAGAGAGTCATGTCATGCCCTTGGTGCTTGACGTAGGCCATAGATGGCCTTGTGAAGTTTACAAACATAGGTGGGGTGTGCTGCATCTTTCATACCTGGCGGTTGGTCCATGAAAACTTCTTCAGTAAGAGCTCCTTGTAAGAATGCATTGTTTACGTCAAGTTGGTGCATTGACCACTGATGGGAGCTTGCAAGGGTGAGAATAATCTTAATTGTTTGTGGGCGAACAACTGGTGCGAATGTCTCCTTGAAGTCAATACCAGGACATTGTGTGAAACCCTTGGCAACAAGACGTGCCTTGTAGCGAGCAATTGAACCATCACTATTTCTCTTGATACGAAATAACCATCTACATCCAACAATGTTTTGCCCTGCCTTAGGTGGTACAAGAGAGAATGTGCCATTTCTTATTAATGCTTCAAATTCATCGGCAATTGCCTTACGCCAATGGGGATGTTTCATTGCCTCACGAAAGTTTGAAGGTTCCAAATTCTCAGGTAGAGGATGTTTTAGTGCAGTGTACATCCTTTTTGGCTTGAATATATTATTCTTGGACCTTGTGATGATTTGGTTAATTTCAGTAGTAGGGGCTGCAGAGATATTAGGAGTGACAGTAGGTGCAGTGACAAGATTTGGTGTATGAGTATCATTACCTGACATTGTATTTGAAGTCAAAGGATCCTCCTCTTCATGGGGCATAGCATGTGACTCGATTGGTGATTGTTGATGGATAGGTATGATGGTATGAGGGGGTTGTGGCATGTTGGGTATGGGTAGAGATGGTGGTGGTGTAGGTTTGACAAGTTGGTTGTATGGAAAAATGTGGTCAAAAAATTTAACATGCCGAGAGGTGTATATTTTTTTATTTGTTGGGTCAAGGCATGTATAACTGTACTGGGATTCTGCATATCCTAGGAATATGCATGGTTGAGACCGGGATTGAAGTTTATTTGAGACATAAGGTCGCAACCAAGGAAAACAAAGGCATCCAAAGGAATGAAGATGTGAAGTTGTTGGGTTTTTCTTGTGTAAGACTTGATATGGTGATTTCATGTTGAGAATAGGGTTGGTAGCCTATTGATTAGATACACTGCTGTCTTGAAAGCAAAAGACCAGTATTCGGGTGGTAAGTTTGACATATGTAATAAGGCTCTTCCAGTTTCAACTACATGTCTATGTCTTCTCTCAGCTGGAGCATTAAGTTCAGGTGTATGTGGTGGTGTGGTGAGGTGAGATATGCCATGTGTGTTGAGAAATGATTTTAGTTTGATGAATTCTCCTCCATTATCAGAGTGTAATGAGATAATTTTTTCTTTGAAGTAGTTTTCAACAAGATTTTTGAATGTGGGAAACAATGTAGAGACATCTGATTTATTTCTTAATGGATAGAACCATACATATTTGGTGAAGTGATCAACAAAAAGTAAATAATAGGAGAAACCATCTAAAGACTTGATGTGGGCTGGACCCCATACATCAGTATATATAAGTTCTAATGGTTTTTGTGTTTTGATACTGGAAATGGAAAAAGGTAACTTGTGACTCTTAACACTATTGCATGATAGACACGGTTGTTGTTGACTCTTTATTTTGTGAGATGGTAGGAGATGTTTAAGTATGCGATCAGATGGATGTCCCAATATGTGATGTCATGGTGGAGGATTGTATGTAGTTGTGATGAGTGCCTGTGGTGGAGATGATGGATGAGGCATGTGGTAGAGTCCATTGTTATGCTGCCCTTTTAGAAGAGGCTCCCTTGTCTTCAAATCCTTTATCAAGAAATAATCAGAAAAAAATTCAATGGAAATTTGATTAGTGTGACATAGAGATGAAACTGACAATAGTTTTTGAGTAATTTTAGGCACATGTAAAACATTTGAGAGATGAAAGGATTGAGTAGGAGTTTTTAAAATAATTTTACCAATGTTGGAGATGATGTGTCCAGATCCATCACCAACCAAAAGCTGATCAGCACCTGTGTAAGGCTGAGACAAGTGCAGGTTGTCCAACTCATTTGTTATATGATGGGAAGCTCCCGAGTCTAAGATCCAATCTAATGCACCTGATGGCATGGCCCTAGTTTGAAGAGCAGTAGGAGATTGATTCTTTGGAGGGTAGTCGTGCAATTTGTAACAGACCTTGGCTGTGTGGCCTGGTTTGTTGCAAAATTGACATACTACACGCTTCGAGAAGCCCGGTGATGTTGATCTGGGCATTGTGTGATTGTGGTACTGTTTTGGTGTTTTGTTGTAGAATGGTTTTCCTTTGTGTGCAGTGTTTGCAGTAGCAATGAGAGGAGTTTCTTGCACAGTTGTATCCCTCTTTAAATAATTTTCAAAATCAGAAAGGAGATCATGTAGATCATCAAATCCGATAGGATTTTCTCTGGTTCTTAGTGAAGCAGTCACTTCACGATACTCAGAGCCAAGGCCATTCAACGTGTGGATGACAAGGTCCACATCGTCCACTAGAGAGTTGATGATGGCTAATTCATCAGATAATGCCTTGATACCATGTAGGTATTCTGAAATAGATTATGATCCTTTTGTGAATCGAGAGAGTCTCTCTTTTAAGTGCATAATTCTTGCACGAGTTTTGCTTGCAAACATCTTAGTGAGAATATCCCAAGCTTGTTTGGAGGTCTTGACATTTCCCAGCATGGTAATGATGCTTGGATCAACAGATGATATGATTGCATGCAAAATCAATTGATCCTGTCTTTTCCAGCGCTTGTATGTTGGATCAGTTTGGGCTGGAGTGGCAGTGGTGCCATCAACATAGCCAATGAGATCATATCCTACGAGGAGTGTGTTGAACTGCACATGCCAAGCAGGAAAGTTGCTGCTGCTCAGTTTCACTGATGAGTGAGTGTTTAGGACAATGACAGAGTTGGCATTTGGGGTAATTGAGATTTCAGATGTTGTCGAGGAAGACATGGTGAGTTGTGGATCGGTTTTGCTGTTAAGCTTAGTAAACTACTGATACCATATAAGAGTATAAGTTATTGATTGAATTGTGTTTTACAGAGATATACAGCAGTATATATACTAACATTCTGTAGTGAGAATTGAAAGAAAATGATTGAAATAATCCTAAACTTTAGCTAACTAGCTGTTACAGTTTGACAGAATTATATGCCTCTAAATGCTTGATAATGACCAAATAAAACTCCTTTAATATTTGATGACCAATTCAAATATTCTGTTATTGTTTTATTATTCTGTCTGTTGGTCCATTACATACCCCTAAATGCTCAAGACATTTTATTAGTGGAATTCTCAAGAAGAAATTATTGGGGATAGAAGTAAGCCAAGTGGTTAGGTCGAACCTGTATAACTCTTAGTGTAATCTATCTACCTTTATCTTTTTACTCTATATCATTTAATTTTCCATCTTCACCAATTCATTGTCTTCTATATTTATGCTTCTTTACCTCTATTTATCAGTTAAACTAACATAAATTGATTTAAAGACAAATTCTTTAATATAAATTATGATTTCTAAACAACATAATTTACCCCTATTATGTTTGGAGTCACTTGTTCAACAAATTTATCTCTGACATGAAAGCATTTAACAACTTTACTAATGAACTAGTAGAAGACCCGTGCGTCCGCACGGGTAAGTCCATTCATATCTTAGATCATTCGATAAGAGTTGGTTATTGCTGATATATATTTGTTATTATAAAATTACTAATAACTATTTTTTTTTTAAATGTAGCAAATCAGCAACATGATAAATCCAATAGTTCTAATAACTATAAATATATACAAATATCACTAATAGTTATAAATATATACTAATATTTTATTGATTAAAATAAAAAATGTATTGTAGTAATAGTGAGATATAGTATTAGACATATTAATAGTTAAATTATATTCAAATGTACATTAAAAGCAAAATTTATGTATGTTTTTTTGTTTGGATCTAATTGATTGTATCCTGTGTGATTTTATGAAGTATTTAAATCACATTTTAAACATTAAAGTGAATAGATTGAAATACATAATAATCAATATTTTAGACTTTTCATTTTTTTAAAGCAATATTTATTCATGGTTTTTTATTTGAATTTAGTTTTGGTTGCGTCCCGGGTCACTTCAAAAACCTTTTTTATATAATAGTGAAAAAATAAAATTTAATTGATTATCTAATGGATTGTGTCCCATGTGATTTTATAAAATATTTCAATCACGTTTTTAAGATAAAAAATTACGAGTTTAAAGATAGTGCACTGTAATTAGAATTATCACAGGATGTCTTGTTTTGGTAAGTAAATTTCTAAAAGAAATGCTATGAAAGAAAATATACAATTGTTTTCAAAATTTATGCAATTAATTCAATCCGTATGTAAAATTAATTGCAATTTAAACTATCCCATTCAAAATTTATGTAATTACTTTGATTTTATTAGTTGTTATAAAATTAATTCAAAAATTTATGATATAATTGTTTATAAATTCTAAACATGGCAATATATAATTAATAGAAATATTGACATGTTAAGATATCCAACATTCATTATAAAAATGGGAACACATTTATCAAAATGAGAATATAACTAAAAGAAATACCAAATTATGGATACATACAACACAACAATAATAACAATAAGAATTATATACTGTTAAAAGTGTATTTAGGTGCAAATAGATGCACATAATTTGGTAAGTTGGGAGGTGTTTGTGACTTTGTAAACTCGTAATAAGCGAGAATTTGTTGCAGCAATTAGTCTAACTCTCAAAACATAAATGATTTTCATCTTCATCTAAAAACAATAAATTTGACTTAAAAATACTAAAATAGTTAAGCACCACCAGATCCATATTTCTTGTCATAACCAGCAAGCATCATTTACTTGAGTATAGATGGAGATATTCAAAATATTAAAAAATAGAAATTACATGTGACAGTAACTTATCCTGCCACTATAATAAATCATGTTTTCAATTTCAACTTTCCAACCAAAGCACGGAGGATGTTAGCACCAGCTCCCTTGAACAGTGACTTGGCTCCCCCGTTCTTGAGGATTTGTTCAATGCCTAGTAGAATTTAAATAGGATATGTGTCAACATAAACACATTGATAAGCAATTCAGTTGAAATTAGGTAATAACCAATGACAGTAAATTACCAACATTTCTCCTTACCCGAACTCCAGAACCTTCACCCATAAAAAACCATCACAATCTTTATCCCAAGGCCTAGAAACAGTTCAAGGGTCATCATTTCTCTAAGAGAGTGCCCTGCAAGCAACAAAACCCCCCAAACTAATAGGAATAATAGCAGCTGCAGTCCCACCTGTTATCATAAAATTCGCCTCACCCCTACGAATATGATTGGCAGCGACATAGGTGCAATAATTTGAAATAGCACAAAATAGAACAAACATAGATAAATCATTAACATAAGTTCATGTGTGCGAGAGGGTGATGAAACTGTACCAGCAAACTCGGTCCAGACTAAAACATGTGTCTCTCGTAATTTTCTAATTTGTCGTACATTCAAGTTAAATAATAGAGTCTTACAATGTATTTAATGACATCAATTGTCCAGGCTTTCGGCAATTGATCCATTGAAAATGTTGTAGGATAGGTCACTGCATGTGTACATGGTATACAAAATTATATTTACCATGATAGCAAAACAAAATATTTAAACCTCTCAGTATTCTAACACTTACACTATTCTGAAGCGATTTAAATCAAAGCATGATGAAACAGTAAATCGGTTATCAATAAATCAATGAGGACTATAACTTGTTTTCTACAATTTGAAATAAAATTCAAGTACTAAATGCATAATTTTTCAAAAATATGAAATGTTGTTATTGCAAAAGTACTGATATGGTTGCAACAACTTAACTTACCAAATTTCCATCTTGCCTGAACTAAACCCAACTTAGGGTTCTCAAGAAGGTAAGGAATTGTCTTCCAAAGAAAATCTGGATCTAGTTGGAAATCTGTATCAAATATTGCCACAAAACTTGAAGCAATGAGACTAAAAGCTTGTTGCTTTGCCAACTCACTGTCCTATATACGTTCTGCTAGAAACGCTAAGAAAATTAAAGCACCAAGCGGATTTACCTAATGACATGAATTTGAAAAATAATCCAAAGTGATTCAAACTGAAAAGCATTGAAATTGTTGGAATCAGTATTGAACATTTACATGATTTCAATTTTTTGTTATAAAACAAAAATCACATACACCTCTACCACCGCAACGCAACACGTCTGTGATTGAAGTTGTATCAATTGCATTTGACCGCGATTTCATTTGCAATATCAAGGATTATGTCGTGAACAAACGTATAACATCATGTTAATATAAATGATTACATACTTAATCAAATTTTATTTGATATGAGCTTAATGGTTGGTGGTAAAATTACCTTGACAAAATCTTCAACACCTTGAGCAACACCTACTTGAGCCAAATTATTGGTAGCAATAACAGCTATTCCAACACCAGGAAAGTAAACAAAAAATAAAATCTAAAAATTAGCCTTAACCAATGCCTCAAAAAATGTTAAATCTTCACCTTTTCTAGACTTTCTCATTTTCGAAGGTACTACTGCTCATTCACCCTTTGGAAGAAGTATACCAATCTCAGATGAACCATTAACATCATTGAAACTACCAAGAGAAAATAAAGAAAAATTGCAGCTATGTTCTTGTCATTGTGAAACAGAACATCAGTTAATTTTGTAAAACAAATCTTGGAACAAATTTTTTTTTACACATTAACATTAGCTATGTAAAATGAAAAGAATCCAATGGTAACCAAAGATTGTAACAACATCTCTACCTGGAAAATTTGATTTAAAAGACTTAGAAAAATAGAGTATGACTCTACAAAGCCTTTAGATATAAAGGAGTATAAGCATAGAACCTTTAAAGCTTTTGGAAGAGCCAGAGGTGATTATTGCAAGAGAACTGTATCAGGGTTCACTTTTGAATACAGAGCATAACAGCATGACGCTGGATCAACCTATATGAGGTTGCTACTCTCTAAGTTGTGAGATTGTAGATGCATGTGACTCTAAATATTAAAATATAATATAAAGATTAATACAATGAGAAAACACAAACACAGTAGATGGAATTGGAAAATTGATCACATTGATTATTCACCTTCATCCCAGTACCGCCACTTGCTACAATACTTCCATCTGATGAAATAACGCAAGTCAAAAGTGTATCACCGCTTTCAAAACCTTATGTTACGAATTAAAATAAACATTATTACAAATAAATAAATATCCTTAAATGAGAGAATTGTGATGTCAAAGATGTAGAGAATAGAAATTTACTTGAACGGTCTTGAAAACCATATTTAGCATACACCATTTGACCAGAAGTTCCTACCATCTGATTACTTGAATGTATTATTATTATTATCATCAAATAAAGTGAGTGAAAGTGATTCATGGAAATATCAACAAATGTAATTAAGTGTATATACATGTGTATATACATATATGAATTATTTTGATCTAAAATTTCAATTAATGGCGTTAGCATCTCACTTTTTTCAAAAGTTCTAGATTTTAGAAGAGTAGATTCCCTTAAATTTGATACATGAGAATATTTACAAACTACTCTAGTGCTTTTACATGTGATGAAACCCCATATGGCACTTAACATAACAGATATTCATAAGCTACATCGCTATGATGATCTCAAATGACATTTTAAAAATATTGTTTGAAGTTTAAAATGCATTGATTGGCATATAAGACACTGCAAATAAATTGTTTGGGAATAAAACAAAGTAATGTGATTAGTTGCTTATCTATCACTCATTAATGGAAGCACCCACCTGAATTTACAGATTGACAAAAGTTGAAAATGGAGGACCATTATTTGAGTTCTCATTCGTAAGGAGACCAATATTTTCACCGGAAGCATTACTTTTTGAAATTATTTGGGACATTCGGGAGTCTTCATTATAAGTTCCATTCCTCTCTCTTGCATCTGCTAGCTCAAGTTGTAACTGTTGAATAGCATGAAAATGGAGTCTCTCCATATCTACAAACTATCACCGCCAAAATAGAGTATAAAGTCAAGTAGCATATACCATTTTTTAAATAAATGACCAAAATTAACATAACATACTTAAAAGAACCAAAAGATTCCTGTAAAGCATACAAGAAATCAAATTCTTTGAAAGTAATTCAAAGAATCTATAAAACTAAATCACAATTCAACAACATGTCTCTTAAAACCCATCCATAGATGATTATATTGTTCATTGCACTTTTGTAATTCAGCTTGTAATGACTGGAAAACATCCATCTCACGTACACGAGATATCCATGCTTGGGCCTCTCTAACCTGTTCCTCTTTAAACATAATTGTCTCCTGAGCAACCATATTCTGAAAGGAAGAAACATCATTCGGCCATGTAAGTGAATAAACAATAAATAAATTCTTACGTGATAGAATACATAGAATAACATAATATAATAGAAGACAAAACCAAAAAGAATTCGGCGGAGACCTTTCATCGAACACGTGGTGAGCAAAGCGCAACGGTAACAATCCTTCACCAAATCACAAACCACAATTTAAGCATCAGTCACCAACAACAAATTAACACAACAGCGAATCCGTAACAAAAATCAGACGGAAAAAAAGAATAAGACTCACCGAAAAAGTTGAATTCGCCGAGAAAAGAAATTTCCACCACCAGCTCCGGTCGCGATTTTCTTTCTTCCCCCATCCTCCACGTCACGAGTTTGAACGCGACCATCACTGTAGACCGCAACTCCCTTCGTCGGAATCGCATCTTCCACAGCCGAAATTACGCGCTGCTTATATAGTTAGATTTGCTTTTATGGTTTGAGAACCAGGTTTCTTCCAAACCCTAAAAGTTTCAGACAAGAGACGAGAGAGGAATTTATGGTTTGAAATGTGAGACATGTTTCTTCCACACCCTGTAAGTTTCAGACGAGAGAGGAGAGAGGAATTTTTGGTTTGAAAGAGAGAACACAGAGAGAGAAAGGGGGCAGACGAGAAAGAGGGAGAAAGAGAGAGAATGAGTCAGAATTTTGAAAAAGAAAAGAGAGGGAATATGGTGATTGAAAATTGAAAAGGTTTTTTCAATTGCATGAGCCATTTGGCATAATGAGAGAATTCTATTGGTCACTTATTTTTGTATTTAGTAAATTACCATTAAGGACAATTGTTAGTGTAAAATAAAAATAATTAAAGGGTACTTTAGGGTGTTAATGTGTATGTTCCATTAATAGTTAGGTAGTTGATCTAGGAGTGTGCATAGTTTATAAATCAAACTAAATTGAACTAAATGTATAGTTTGATTCAGTTCAAAAACATTTTTGATGAAAATTGAATATTTTTTCAAAACCAGTTTGGGTATAGTTTGGATCTGATTCATAATTAGTTTACTGTTTTTTACACAAGCATTCACATAGAAACACCAAATAGTGAAATAAACACAAAAATGAAACCGAAAAGAAGTCTTTGAAGTTCAAAGAAGTTTCGGTCACATATTCAATGTGTTTAAGGCTAACATGTTCCATGCAAAGAGACATCATCGCATAGATCCTTCGCATTATTGATACCATTTAGATAAAGAAAAAATGAAATTACATGAGCAAATAGTCAAACTCCCCTCTGAAAATACATGGTCCTACCATTTACCCCACTAAAATTTAAGAATAGCCAAATAAATTCCTTAATTTCTCTCACATCTAGAAAAATCAATCCTTTATCTATTTTCCCTGTTAATGGTAATGATGTGTATGTTAACTAAGTATGTGACCATTCTAAGTGCTAAACAACTTAACTCCACATCTTAAGAACCAAGTTTTTTTTCATATTTCAAAACACATTGGAGAAGGATGACATATTACAATCGTTTTCTTTTAATTTATACGAGGTATCTTCACCATCTTTAATGGTGACTTTTTCTTCTATTTCAAGCATGATGAGTCGTAGAATGACTTCTTCAAATTGTAGGAAAAAGAAGAAACAAAAAGCTTTTTCTCCATGGATATATATATATACGAGGTATCTTCACCATCTTTAATGGTGACTTTTTCTTCTATTTCAAGCATGATGAGTCGTAGAATGACTTCTTCAAATTGTAGGAAAAAGAAAGAAACAAAAAGCTTTTTCTCCATGGATATATATATATATATATATATATATATATATATATATATATATATATATATATATATATTCCAAATTTTTACATCGACATTTTCCCAAACTTTCCCCATTTAAACCCCCCCTTCCCTGATTTTGTTTCCCATATTTTTCTCTATTTTAATTTTAATTTCAATTTTTAACTTTGTAATTTTTTCAAGGAGTATCCATATAATTTCAATTTCATTTTTTACTGAAACTATTGACTTACTATTAAATTACCACATAACAGAAATGTATAAACAAATAGAAATATGGGAAATAAATATGTTATTGTTTCCTTTCACTACCATCCACCCATTTGTTATGACAACATAAAACATACAAATAGAATTGGGAAGGTAGTAACAATGGTGGAAAAGAAACTTGGGAAAGAAGATGAATTGAGAGAGAGAGAGAGAGAATTAGGGTAGAGAGAGTAATAGTGATGAATGAAAATTGGCATTAACTTAATTGGGATTACATCAAAGTATTTATACACTTGAGAGAATATAACAACTAAAATAAAAAATATCAACTAAAGTGCACAGCTGTTAAAATTCTGTTATTTTTGGAATAACAGCAGGTGTAATCGATTAACAACATTTGGGTAATCGATTACCCTTGCAAAACTTCCAAAAATAACAGCTTTTAACAGCTTTCAACATACCACCTCACTTTAGTTGCTCCAAGTTCATCATGCTCAAGCTCTTCAACAGTCTCTTGAACACCTCATTTGTCACACCCTTGGTCAACAAATCCGCAACTTGGTCCTCGCTTCGGCAATAGCTCAATCTAAGCTTTCCATCACCGACCAATTCTCTCAAGTAATGAAACCGCATCTCAATATGCTTGCTCCTTCCGTGTGCAATCAGATTCTTCGCAAGATTTATTGCGGAAACATTATCCACAAACAGTGTGGTGGCATCATCATCACCACATCCCAATTCCTTCATTAGATTCACTAACCACATAGCTTGGCAAGCACTCAATGATGCCGCAATGTACTTGGCCTCACAAGAAGAGAGTGCTACAACCGGTTCCTTCTTCGAACACCATGAGATTGGTGTACTACCGAACATAAAGATGTAACCCGCCGTAGATTTCTGATCATCTTTATCTCCGCACCAATTAGAATCGATGTAGCCAAGTAAAGTACATTTGCGACCCATATCCGATGTGGGAAACAAAATACCACAACCAAGAGTACCCTTCACATATCTAAGGATCCTCTTGACTGCTGCCAAGTGAGACACCTTAGGTCTCTCCATGAATCTACTCGCAATACCGACACTAAAAGCCAAATCTGGTCGAGTATTGCACAAATACCGTAACGATCCAATCAAACTCCGGTAAAGTGTTGGATCCACATCATCCTCATCATCACTTTTGGACAGCTGAACTCTAGCCTCACAAGGTGTATTAGAAGCATTACAATGTTCCATTTCACACCTTTTCAAGATATCTAGAGCATACCTTCTTTGATGCATAAGCAGCCCCACTTTTGACTTGTGAAACTCTATGCCAAGAAAGTACCTCATGACACCAAGGTCCGTCATCTCAAACTCACTCATGAGCTCCACTTTGAACCTTGAAATACTCTTGTCATTGCTGCCCGTAATCAAGAGATCATCAACATACAAGCAAAGTATAATAACACCATCAATAGTATCCGATCTCACATAAACACCATGTCCGGATACACACCGTTTGAAACCGATGTCAATAAGAAAGTCGTCTATACGTTTGTTCCAAGCTCTCGGAGCTTGTTTCAAACCATACAACGCCTTGTGTAGCTTGTAGTACTTCTTCTCTTGATTTCTAATCACGAAACCGGGTGGCTGCCCCACATAAACCTCCTCATCAAGAGGACCATTCAAAAACGCAGATTTCACATCCATTTGGTAAATCACCCAATTGTTGCTATGCGCAATTCCAACAACCAAACGAATAGTCTCCAATCTAGCCACCGGTGCGAATACCTCCTCGTAGTTTATCCCCTCACGTTGCAAGAACCCTTTGGCAACTAATCGAGCTTTGTACTTGATTACTTCACCTTTAGGATTTGCTTTGACTTTATAAACCCATCGCACACCAATCGGTTTCTTTCCATGTGGTAAATCGACCAGCTCCCAAGTACCATTTTTTTCAATAGATTCCAGCTCCTCTTTCATTGCACATATCCACTTAGGATCACTTAAGGCTTCCTCCTCATTTACCGGTTCAGATTCGGCCATAAGTGCAAAATGAACAAAATCACCATCATTGTTCACTTCATTATCTTGGAACCTCTCATAATCTCGGAGTCTATGAGGCAAGGTTCTTTGCCTCACTGGTCTACCACTATTCACAACACCATTTTCCGCTTCAGTAAGTGCAGGTACAGCGGCATCGGAACCCTCAGCATCAAACAAATCAACAAACTGCTGCTGTTTAGCAGGCTGTAATCGGTTAGCAACATCTGGGTAATCGATTACACCTGCTGTTTCAGCAGTTTTTATTTCGTCAAACAGCACGTCCCGGGTTATCACGATTTTCCGATTCCTCTCATCAAACAGCTTGTACCCTCCAGTAGAGTGATATCCAACAAATATCAATTTCTCACCTTTATCATCCAACTTCTTTCTAAGTTGATTCGGTACATGACGATATGCAATCGATCCAAAAACGCGCAAATGATTCACACTTGGTTTGAAACCACTCCAAACCTCTTCTGGTGTAATCTTCTTCAGCTTCTTAGTAGGACACCTATTCAACAAGTAGGTGGCTGTAGACACGGCCTCACCCCACAATTCCTTAGGCAATTTCTTCCCACTAAGCATACTACGTACCATGTTCATTATTGTACGATTTTTCCTCTCGGCAGCTCCGTTTTGTTGAGGCGTATATGGAGGCACCACCTCACACATGATACCCTCAAGCTCACAAAACTTCCCAAACTCACTAGAGGTATACTCACCTCCACCATCCGTTTTGAGAATTTTGAGCTTCCGACTGCTTTGACGCTCCACCATGGATTTGAAACTCTTGAACACTCCAAATACCTCATCCTTCCTCTTGATAAGATATGTCCAAAGCTTCCTACTAAAATCGTCAATAAATGTAACAAAATATCGATTGCCGCCATAAGTCTCTACTTGCATTGGTCCACAAACATCGGAATACACCACCTCAAGTAAGCCTTTGGTTCTTCGACCTGCATCCTTGCTAAACATATTCTTGTGTTGGTTACTCGTCACACATTCCTCACACAATTCTGTCGGAACACTAATGTGTGGCAGCCCCGTTACCATTTCACTTTGTTGTAACATTTTGAGATCCCTAAAATTAAGGTGACCAAGACGGTAATGCCATAACCACTCATCTCGACTTGCCGCGGTAGCTAAACAACGATGCTCCATAACCTTTAACTCAACCTTAAAAGTTCTATTGGCAGCCATCGGCGCTTTTAGAATCAATACACCATTTGAATCTAAAACGCGTAACATCTTGTTCTCCAACCGAATTAAGTAACCTCTTTCAAGTAATTGGCCAATGCTTAAAAGATTACACTTAATTCCCGGTATGTACAAGACATCTTTGATCCTAGAATATCCACCATTCTTTCTTCCGATCAAAACATCTCCTACCCCTTCGGCTCTTAAAGTGGTGTCGTCGGCAAACTTGACTTTACTCTTTGTCGCTTGATTGATTTGCACAAACCAATCCTTTCGACCCGTCATATGTGTTGAACAACCAGAATCCAAATACCACTCGTCTTTACTTTGAACTCCATCACCCATGGTAAGTAATGCATTTCGACCCGAACGCATTTTTCTGCCACTTTCCGGCACAGTACAACTGCTGTCCCGCAAACTGTCATCACAGTAGCTGTTGCCAGCAGCATCAACAATGTCATAATTCTCTTCCGTAATCATCACAAGAAGGGCATCTTCATCGTCTATCTCTTCCCTAGCAACCTTAGCCTCATCCACATCCTTTTCCTTGCGTTTTGAGCGACATTCTTTCGCAAAATGCCCAAGCTTTTGACAATTGTAACACTTCACAGAACTTTTGTCAAACGGCTTGTGGGTGCTTTGATTACCCTCTTTGGAGCTTCCTTCACTCTTTGAATTTTGTGGATCTTTTCCACCAAAATTCTTCTTATTTTTAGAAGTCCACTTCCCTTTCAATCTCTTGTTCTTCTCATGTAGACGCGCTTGCAAAGCGATCTCCGCTTTGGCTTTGTCGGCACTTCTCTCATCCATCCTTTGTTCATGCGCCTCTAACGAACTTTGCAACTCATCTTTGCTCAAATTCGTTAGATCCTTCGACTCCTCAATAGCCACAACAATGTTATCGAAACGTGATGTTAACGAACGCAACACTTTCGATACAACATTCTGCTCAAGGATCGTTTCGCCACATGACTTGATTTGGTTCACTAACCGGGTAATGCGCGTGATGTAATCGTTGATCGTTTCTTTGTCCTCCATTTGCGTTAACTCGAATTGACGTTTGTAAGTTTGTAACCTTACCACCTTCTCTTAGACAGCACCGGCATACGCTTTCTCCAAGATTTCCCATGCTTGCTTCGCGGATTCACAATCACCAACCTTCTCGAAATTATCGTTATCAACACACGAATGAATCAAGAATAGAGCTTTGTAATCCTTCTTCTTTTCTTCCTTGTATGTAGCTCTACGAGCATCGTTAGCATCTGCTCCTAACGGTGTAACTCCATTGATGACGATCTCAAGAACCTCTTGATAACCAAATAGAACCTTCATTTGTTTCGCCCATTTGTCGTAGTTCTTCGAATCAAGAATTGGGAGATTGGTGGGAATTCGATCATTGGAAATGGTAGCCATTGTTGTCGCAGCAGATTAGGATTAATAACCAGAGCTCTTGATGCCAAATGTTATGACAACATAAAACATACAAACAAAATTGGGAAGGTAGTAACAATGGTGGAAAAGAAACTTGGGGAAGAAGATGAATTGAGAGAGAGAGAGAATTAGGGTAGAGAGAGTAATAGTGATGAATGAAAATTGGCATTACCTTCTTAATTGGGATTACATCAAAGTATTTATACACTTGAGAGAATATAACAACTAAAATCAAAAATATCAACTAAAGTGCACAGCTGTTAAAATTCTGTTATTTTTGGAATAACAGCAGGTGTAATCGATTAACAACATTTGGGTAATCGACTACCCTTGCAAAACTTCCAAAGATAACAGCTTTTAACAGCTTTCAACACCATGTATTAGCTTCCTTCATTGATCGGGTAATATTGGAATCACAAATCATCACACCAAATTCATGTTTGAAGTAATCAAAGATTCCATCAGTCTACTAATACATAAGTAGTATTTGGTTGAATTATAATTTTAGCTTCCAAAGTCTCCATCCACCACTTTCTATTTACACAATATACTATAAACAATTGCATCAATTTGAATAATATTATACAGTCTATCATACACAATAATCATAAACTTCATTTCAAATAATATTACAAAATATACCATAAACCATAATCATAAACATCACTTCAAACAAAAAAGATTCTAACTAGATAAACAAAACAATAACTAGAATAGCAATGATGATGATGATGATGATAGAGATGAAGGATGAAGTTTCTTTTTTTCTCAACCCAAAAGCAGAGTATCACAAAGATAGAAGTTTATGAAACATACATGTAGAATAGATGAGGAAAGTGATGGTAAAAGTAGGCAAAAAGAAATGGGAAAAATAATTATGACAACAAATGTAACCATAGAGTGGAGCCTAAGAGGGGCGGGGTGAATTAAGGTTACCTAATTTTTCGCGATTTAGCGTTATGTTCTTAATTTTCTTCGGATATGAAAATGATATGTTCTTAGAAATATAAAGTGTGGAAAATTAAAATGCTGGAAAATAAATGAAAACAAGGAATTATCCTAATGCTCCTTATAAACCAAGGGTACATCTATTTCTTTCACACCTTGAAGGGTTTTCCACTATGTTAGATCTTTGTACTAGCCTCACACTAAGACCTCTCTTACAATATTCTAGCATAAACACCAAATAATGGTGGAATTTTAATCTCCTCGAATCAAAGAATCTTTTATATCAAATACCAAATACTATGGTGGACTTTGAATCTAATAAGCTTTTACAACACACAACTTATCACCACAGACTTGATAATTAAGTCACAACACACTTTTAACAGATTTTGAATATATGAAATGTTCTTGAATCAATTCCAATACAAAAAATTGATCTTCTCTTTCAAATTACAATTCAAATATAATAACCTTAATTGCTTATAAAGGTTTTGCAAAGATATGAAAATTTATGCAGAAAAAGTTTCAAGAATTTGGATGAATGAATCACTTAAAACATATTTGAATTGTATTTAAATTTGAATGAAAGAGGTAATTTGAAAATCTGATGTATCTAACCTTAAATACACCCTAAGAAAACTCTATGAATAAATGAATAAGTTTGAGACATTTCCATGAGGTTTGCAATGGTTTAAAATGAAAATGATTCATGAAAAGACACAATTCTTTATTCTATACTCGGTTTCTTAAATCGGGTAAACGGTTACCTGATTTAAAAAGTGCAAAATGATTTTCAAATTTCAAACATCAATGGTCATGTAATTAGTTTCTTAAATCAAGTAATTGGTTACCTGACTTAAAATGTGAAGAATGTTTTAAAAACTTTCAAACATAATGAACCTGTAACCGGTTACGTGATTTGTGTAACCGGTTACCACCCTATACATTTTGAAAAAATATGCTTTGAAATGGCTTGAATTGAGTAGTTTTGATGCATGAATGCTTATAAACTTTAGAGATGAATAAATGAGATTTTTTTAAGCATCTAAAGTTTATACATAATGAATTGCAATTAAGTACCTTAGCACCAAGATCAATTTCCTTAAATCTAAAATATCCAATAGCTTATGCACTCTTGATATTTGATTGAGTTAGATTTCAAAAAATTTCTTCTTTGATAAACTTTTTTCTTTATCAAAACTAAGATAATATAGATAAACATCTTATTCACAATCTCTACCTTTTTATTGATGACAATTATATTAATGGGAAGGTTTTGTTTGATACTTGATGCTCCTCATATTTTGTATATCTCCCCATTTATTTTGCAATTCATACTTTGTTTTTGGTATCTTGAAAAATAAAATAAAAAATCATCTTCTTCTCCAACTTTTTGATATTATCAAAAAGAAAAAAAGTAAAATTCAAAGTAAATTAATATAGGGAAAAAATACATCATATATTAAAGTACTTATCTTCTTCACAATGCTAATTGAAGGTGTCAAATATTTTCAAATCATCTTTAACCAAAGTAAACTTTAATCTTACCATATCATATGGTCTTGCTTTATCTTGAACAACCAATCTTAATTTAATAATTTTAGCACATGGTTTTCGTGTACCTACAAAACCAATTAATAATACTTTCTTGGTACTTAAAATTCTTTGGGTCCTTTTCGAAGTTTTTTTTCTTACCCATACATACTCACCTTTAGGAACACAAAAATTTCTTATGTAGCAAGCATTAGGAGTATGGACTTTTGTATTGCAATAAAAACATGTAGGCTTATAGAAATTATTATCTATAGATACATAAGAATTATTTTTAACATAGACTTTCTTAGGATGACTTTCAACATGCATTTTCCTTGTTTCCACATTATTGAATTTATTTCTAGTTTTAACAAATATAGTTTCGCTTGTACTTTGTTTACCACATTTGGATTGTCCAAACCCACATTTATCATTAAAGTATCTTTGTTTGCTTATCACATCTTCTATATCAAGTTTTCATTTCTCATATTTCTTTAAGACTTGGTTCAATTCAACAATTTTTTCTTTAAGTGTTTCACATTTATTACATGTTGAATTTTTGGTTTTGTCTAATTCCACTTTTATGTCATTAGCCTTACATTCTAGAGATAAAATTATTTTCTTTGGTTTTGAACATGTTTTATAAAGAGTCAAACATTCTACGTGCAATTCAAGGAAAGCATTATGCACTTTATCATAAGATGGTTCAAGATTACTAACCTCGTTTTCTTCATCATCAGAATGGTGTGAAGCTATTAATGCCATGTGTGTTTGTTCTACATATGAAGATGAACTTATCTCATTTTCTTGCCATGCCACATAATCTCTTTTTGATTTCATACCCTTCTTGTTATTGATTTTGATCTTCTTTTGAAGAGTAGGGAACTCACTTTTTACATGACCTCTTCTTCCACACTTAAAACAAGTAATTTTATTTTTTTGAAGTTAATTCTTCTCTTTGACTAATTTCCTTTGTCTTTTCCTTCTTAAGAATTTTTTAAATTTCTTGATTAGTGTGTCATCTTCGGATTAAGATTCTTCTTCTTGATCACTATCCTATTTAGACTTCAAATCAAGGGATCTAACTTTAACTTCAAGCCCTTCAGGCTTCCCTAATTTATCATGAGCCAATTCATGTCTTTTAATCGATTAATTTCTATTTCATGTTCTTGATGTTTTCCAAATAATGCAGGCAATGACATTTTAGAAAGACTCTTATTTTTGGATATTGTCGTCACTTTTGGTTTCTATGCTCTAGACATTGATGTAAGGACTTTTAAGTTTAGTTCATCATTGGTGAGGACTTTTCCAAGAGTGGTCAAGTGATTAGTTAGGATGGTGAACACTTTTTTGCATATCAAGAATACTTTCATGGGGTAGCATTATGAATAATTCATATTCTTGAGATAAAGTGTTCAATTTTGATCTTTAGACTTCTTTTGTTCCTTTAATTTGTGTGAGACTTCCAATCTATCCTAGATTTCCTTGGCTATTATACAATTTGACCCTCAGAAAAATTCGTCCATTACTAAGGCAGATGCAATTATATTTTTTGCCTTCTTATCAAAAAACACTTGCTTCTTGTCGTCATCGTTCTAAGAACTTTCTACCTTTGGTTGTTCTACACTATTTATTACAATTGTAGGCATGTAGGGTCCATTCTTGACACATTCCATATATAATTCCCACGTGCTTCTAAATACATTTGCATACTAATTATTCCATAAATCATAGTATCCACCAACCAAACATGGTGGTTTGTTGGTGATGTCACCATTTGCTAAGAACGGTTTTGTGAAAGACATATCTACCTGGATTGAGGAGCAAGTTACCTTAACATGTTGTGATGCCAATTGTAACTGTAAATGGCAACCTAATAAGGGATGAATTAATGATGCCCGATTTTTCTCGATTTAACGTTATGTTCTTAATTTTCTTCGAATATGAAAATGATATGTTCTTATCAATATAAAGTGCAGAAAATTTAAGTACTGGAAAATAAATTAACACAAGAAATTATCCTGGTTTTCCTTATTAGCTAATGGTACATCTAGTCTCTTCACACCTTGAAGAATTTTCCATTATGTTAGATATTTGTACAAGTTTACAATCTTTTAACATAAACACTAAACACTATGGTGGACTTTGAATCTCCCCAAAGCAAAGAACCTTTTATAACAAACACTAAACACTATGGTGGACTTTGAATCTTCTCGAATCTCAGAACCTTTTACAACACAAAACTTATCACCACAAAACTAATCACCACAAACTTCATGATTAAGTTACAACACACTTTTAACACATTTTGAATATATGAAATGCTCTTGAATCAATTTCAATATAGAAAATTTATCTTCTATTTCAATTTATAACTCAAATATAATAACCTTTTTTTTTGGAAACCTTGGTATCTGTCCTTGCGACCGAATAATCCAAGAGTGACCAATCCCACCGTCCACTAGCGAGGGCCCTGTTTAAAGCCGGAGCAAAGCTTCGTATGGACTGGCCCACACAAGGATTGATTGCACCTAGTAGGATTCGAACCTGAGACCTTGAGAGGAGCATACTCTCAAGACCCAAGCCTCCACCACTAGGCCAACCCTTTGGGGTTAATATAATAACCTTAATTGCTCATGAGCATTTTGCAAAGATATGACAATTTATGCAGGAAAAGTTTCAAGGTTTTGGATGGATGAATCACTTAAAACATATTTGAATTATATTTAAATTTGAATGAAAGAGATAATTTGAAAATTCGGTGTATCTAACCTTAAATACATCCTAATAAACCTCTAAGAATATATGCATAAGTTTGAGGCATTTTGATGAAGGTTTGCAATATTTTAGAATGACAATGATTAATGAAAAGACATAATTCTGCATTTTGTACTCAATTTCTTAAATCGGGTCAAAGGTTGCCTAATTTAAAAAATGCATAACGATTTTTAAATTTCAAACATCAACGGTCATATACCCAATTTCTTAAATCAGGTAATCAGTTACGTGATTTGTGTAAGTGTTTAACTCCCAATAAAATTTTAAAAATATGCTTTGAAAAGACCTCAATTGAGTGGTTTTGATGTATGCCTGCTTAGAAACTTTAGAGATGGATAAATGAGAGTTTTTCTGAGCATCTAAAGTTTATACACAATGAATTGCAATTAAGTACTTTAGTACCAAGATCAATTTCCTTAAATCCTAAACATCCAATAGCTTATGCACTTTTAATATTTGATTGAGTTAAGACTTCAAACTTATTCTTTTTTAATAAGTTTTTGTCTTCATCAAAACTAAATTAAAATATTTGATGAACATCTTATTCACAACAACAACCTTCTAAACTTACCTTGAAGAATATGATTTTCATGAAAGGATGAAGGAAATGATGCCAAAGTTTTTTTATGAAAAATGAGGGTAAAAAGAGTGAAATTTGATTTACAATGTTAATATGATACAACTTTTACATATTAAGGAAAAAAAATCCTCTCGGACGACACATAATATGTAAACTTTCCACTTATTCAGTTTGTATTTATTTCATCATCATTAATGGAGTAAATAGACATAAGGGTAAATAGTAGACTCGTATAATATCGGAATAAAATTTGAATATTTACTCTTATTTAATATTAAAACGTATACAAAATTTTAGAAACATTTATTATTCTCTTTCTAAATATTTTTAGGGTAATGTTAACTTGTCTCTTTGGGGCACGAGTTAAAAAACTTATAAATAAAAAATTTGTACTGATAAAAAAAAATTGATTATAAAATTGTATTAAAGTTATTATACAATTTCCAATTTTTTTATTATATTTATCCTTTAGCTTATGTTCTAAAAACACAAATTGGCATTATACATATTTTTATACATGAACAACAGGAAGTAAATTGTAAACACTAAACTCACTAATTCGGAAAGATCCACAACAGACTATAAAGTTTTCTTTTAAGGAATTTAATATTATTGCATTTTCAGAGTTATATTTGAATTCAAAATTTATTGTTAAATTGAAAGAATTCTTACCATTTCATTCAAATATTCATGGGATAAAATTTTATGAATCATATTAACTAGTGGTGTGCATCAATAATACGCCACCTAAGTTTCTTAGACATTGCGCGGAATTCTACTTATGCCCCCTGATTCCGAATGTGCAAATCCGGATGCACCATAGCGTTAAAAAAAAAGTGTACCGGATGTGCATATGCGGAAGGTCTTTGTATATGAAGATCCGGAAGAATTGTTGATATATTTGAACCTGCATGATCACTCCCTCCTACCCATTCTCAACCTTTCTTCTTCCACACTCACCCTCACCAACCTAAAAAACCCTACTTCATCAATACCATTTCTCACTCAAAAACTCCAACTTTTTGGTGCAACAAATCAAAGTGAGCAAGAGAAGATTGAATTTCAGGTAAATATTCAACTTCATCCACTACATTGCTCACATTATCAATCTACTTTTTGGAAAAACAAGTTACGCGTCTTCCGAATGTGTAAATCTGGTACGTATTTAGCATGAACTTGTCCGGATGTGCACATCCGGAAAAATGCCCGGAACTTATTAATTTTAATTTTCAGCAATTTTTAATAGGTTTTAGTTATATATATTTATTGTTCTATTATTGTTTATAAATAGATATGGTGCACCCCGATAACATCTCAAAAGAATTAGTTTCGTCGATTTTTCTGAAAGTTGAAGGGGTTATCGTAAAGTCAGTTGATGTCGGCGGTAACTTTAATAACAAGCAAGAGTTTGATGATCGTGATAGCATGCTCGCATATATTCGTAGGACGGCTATTGACCTTGGTTTCGGTTTGAATATCGGAAGATCGGATAATGGTTCGGAAAGAAGAAAGACTTTTGTAATTTTGGGTTGCGAAAGAAGCGGGAAATATCAGGTTCCTCTACGGAAATTAAAAAAAGACGACACCGGTAGTAGAAAATGTGAGTGCCCTTTTAAGATTGGTGGTTACATTTTAGCTTCCAAAAAATGGAGATTTAGTGTTCGTTGTGGTATACATAATCACGAATTGTGCTCAAAGTTTCAAGGTCATCCTAGTGTATGTCGGCTCAAGTTGGAAGAGAAGACATGTATTGCCGACATGACCTTGAATCTTGTCCAACCGAAAAATATACTTGCCACATTGAAACGGAAGGAACCCGACAATGTAGTAAATATAAAGCAAGTGTATAACATTCGGTATCAGACGAACAAAGCAATTAGGGGAGATAGAAGTGAGATGCAACAACTGTTGAAATTGTTGGATGATAACAATTACATGTCTCGGTACAGATATCGCGATGATGGAGTTACGGTCCGAGATATTTTTTGGACTTATCCGGATTCCATAAAGTTGTTCAACACGTTCTCGACAGTGCTCATTCTCGATTTTTGAAAACATTTTTTCCACTCCGCACTACACCACCGTCCAATCCAAATGATCGCATGATGTGTATCAGATGGCTTGCAAAATTAAGACATTTTGTATAAGTTATCTTGAAACTCGGATGCCCCATACCACCTAAATCACCGCAATGGGCGACGCATGCAACCGCAATTGCCGAGTCGTGGCCGGATAGTTTTATTGAAAGAATGGTTGAATTCGATAGATTGAACTAAATTGAAAAGACATCAAATGCGAAAAAGTCCAAAGGTCAAGCTCCGATAGATTTAGACGGAGACTTTTATTTTAACTGTTTTGTATAATCGTACGACAAAATGTACATTTTTGAAGTGAAATATATTGAATTTTTATTCATATGCCTTTTTAATGCACTTATGAATTTTATTCCAATGAAACCATTGCAATTGGTTGCATAACATAGTCAATTCTGATTGAAAAATGTATCAGTAAAATATTATGATTTGCAGATACGGGAAAGTTTCGGATATACACATCCGGAACCAATATTTATAGGGTTTTCCGTATCTGTATATCCGGAAAGAAGTTAGGCAAAAATTACTTTACCCTAAGTTTTCTATAAATTAGGGGTTTCATTTGATATCTTTCACACAAACTCAAAATGTCTCAATTGTATGAAATCAAGTTCCGTTGGTATGTCGCAAGTGTCTCCTACACCGACGACAAAACACGCGGTCGCACGTTTAAGCTAATGAGGGACATCTCCATCGACGAGATCATTGACGACATCGAACATCTTCTACCTTACCGAGACAAACGGAAGGTTGCGAAGCTTGAGTATCGTTCACCTTCGGTTGACAACGAAGGGAACGTCGCTTACAACATTGTTGAGCTCAAGAATCAAGAGGATGTTAGAGCGATGTGGCAAACTTTTTTCGGTTACTAAGAACGATTCCCGTTCGAGTTCGAGGCGACCGTCAAAATCCAAATAACGGTCGATGACATCTTAGAGATGTGCAAGCGTCCACCGGACTATTGATCTTGTAATATTTAAATTTCTGTCGATGTAATGCCGAATTTCTGAATGTAATCCCGATTTTATTTTATGAATGTGAGAAACATTGTTGGATTTTTGGTATTCTGCATCTGGTTTTATTCCGTATTTACAAATGCGAACTTTTACCGGATATGCACATCCGGAAAAAACTGAAAAATTTAAAAAAAAATGTGCGGCCGGATTTGCACATCCGAAACAGATGAGTATTTTTGTAAGCACACAAGGTGCCTAATAAACTTATATGATGTGTTAAGAAATTGCCTAAAAAATTTAGTTGTACTAGATAATTTATAAAAAAAATGTAATTTTATATTAATATCCTCTTATTAAAGATATAAGAGTAATAGTGAATCTTAATCGAGGCGGAAGTGAGCTATGACACCCTTTATATTCATATAATTGAGAATTAAATGTTATTCCCTCTCTTTTAAAATAATTGTAGTTTTAAATGATTAAATTTGTTTTAAAAACTTTTATTTTTATTTTTTAATGTAAAAATGATTGTTATTTTCTTAATTATGTTATTTAATTATTTTTTTTTTACATTATTTTCAATGCATTAATATAATTAATTTAATAAAAATATAACATCTTATGACAATTTCATTGTATTTATTAAACTATATGCAAAAATTCTAAACGACTATTATTTTAAAACAGAGATAGTATAGTTTTGCCTCAAACGAATGTCAAAAGTTCTATTCACAATTCCACTTATTTTATATTATTTTTTCAATTTGTCAAGAATAGAACCTTTTGTTTTTTTTAAAGTAAATTAAATATAAAATTAATTGTTATACCAACTTATAATTTATGACAATTTTGTGAAACAAATTATATATATATATATATATATATATATATATATATATATATATATATATATATATATATATATATATATATATATATATATATATATATATATATATATATGGAGAGGGGAAAGAGATAACATAAATATATATTTTTGTAATAATTATTTTAAACGAAATGGTAAGAGTTATTAGAAATTTAAATATACAACTTTGAAGTTTAGAACTTTAATTTTAATAATAATTCTAACGAAATTAATTTTTATCAATTGAACTAAAATTTACATATAAATAATTTTATATTAAAATACTATAAATATAGAAACTAAATCTTATTATTACGGTGATATATATAAAAAAATAATAACTTCATAATATTCAAACATAAAGCATACAAACATCCATATTGATTACACTACTTTTCTTAATATATTTAAAATATGCTATTAAATTTTATAATTAGACGGAGTTGGTATTCGTTTAAAAAAATATATATTAGGATCCACAAGAATGATCCAGAATTTACTATGACATTTCGATTTTTTCATTCATTTTATTAAAACAACTATGTTTTTCTTTTCAAAAAGTGTATAAAAAGGAAAATCATGAGAAGTATTGCGACTTCTCTGGCACATTCCACATATGTCCACACAAAAGATAATCCAAATTCCAATCCATTTTTCAGTTTTGTTTTCCTTCTTTTCAACGTGGATGGAATGGAATGGATGTCTCTCCATTTACAATTTAACATCATTCTCATAATAATTTAGGCAACTAACCCATCATGCAGAAATACTTACTCGAAAGAAACTCCAAATTAACAATTAAAAAAAAATTAATGCTGTTTTTTTTTAAATTCTAATTTACTCTAATTTCTTAAAAATACCACACTTGCTTTATTTTAAGGCATACAACGACAGAACAAAAAAATCAGTATTTTCATTCTATTTCATTTGGCGTGAGACCATGACGTGAATTGTGTTTTATTTGTTTATATAACATATATTAAGTTAATTATATACATATAAAATTAATATAAAATGTTTTATTAATTTATAAAATAATTATAATAAAAAATATAGATTCATTTTTTAAATCTTATTTAGTAATATATAATTTAGTTAAATATCTATTGAATATCTTATTTTTTTATTTTATTTAAATAATATAATGTAATTATAAAAACATTTTGATAAAATAAATATTAAATATGTTACTATGTTGATTAATATTTAAAAGATGTGTTAAATATTTCAACATAAAATTTATACTCATTGTACTGGTCAAAAAGTACATGTGTGCATGTTACTCCTGCAAGGGCAGAGACACTTATAGGCCTTAATAGATATATTATGATATATGGTGGTTAGAGCTTGCCCACTGCGGCGAGAGGTCCTCTGCATGAGTTCCTCTGTTTCGGCCATTTCTTCCTTTGTGACTTCCTCTGCTTCAACCTCATCTCATAAGTCTCTAATGAAGCTTGGAGTTCTTCTAACTTCATCTCAACTAGGTTCTTGGACTCTTCAATAGACACTACAACATAATCAAATTTTACAGTCAGAGATCTCAACACTTTCTCAATCTTTTGCAAATCATATTGATTCACCACTCGCCTTCATCTGATTTGCGAGTAACACTAATCTTGAGAAGAAATCAGCAACCAATTAATCTTCTTTCATCTGTGTTATCTCAAACTGTTTTCTCAGCATTTATAACTTTACCATCTTCAGTTTTTCATCTCCATCGTACAAGTTCTTCAACTTGTCTCACACTTATTTGGAATTTTCTTCTTCAATGGTTTTCTCAAACACATTAGGATCCACATATTGATGAATAAAAAAATAGTCTTTCCATCTTTCTTTGTTCATTGTGTGCAACCTTCTGAACATCATTTGCATTCGCTTCCAATGCAGGTACTTCATCGTTCACGATTTCAACCACATCTTGAAATTGGAAGATGACCTTCATTTGTGCAATCCACCTCTCGTAGTTCTCAGCTTTGAAAAATGGTAGATTCTCTGAAAACTGCGATGATATTGTGTTACTGTTTACCATTACATATTCTTTCTGAATCGCAATCGGGCTCGTTGATTCCAATTTGTTAGAACAATTAGGGTTTTCAAGAAGAATAAAAAAGGAGAAGAGAATAAAGAGAAACTATATTATGAAGAGGAATTTTAGTATTGTACATTAATTTACAATGCTACCTGTATATATAAGCAACCAAAACGCAATTCACACATTGCAGCATTCGACTCTGTCGAATACTTGCTGAAACATTTCGACATACATGCTATATTTGACTAACACAACTATGTCGAATACAACTTTTCTAAAATACTGAATTATATCTTGTAACAATTTAGAGTAAATGACCTAAATTTGTCCATGGAATATGCATCTTTAGTCTTATGCATTTTTTGTCCATGGAATTGAAGTAAATGGCCTAAATTTGTCCATGTAATATGCATCTTTGATCATATAATCGATTATGACAGTGTCTTGATGATTGATAATGACTCTCTATCCAAAATTTTCAAATTGGCTCAAATAATCGATTATTTGATATTTTTATAGCAATAGTACCTCATAGGTTTTTATTTCTACAGAAAATTAAACATAATACAAAGTTTTTACAAAATAAAACCAAAGCATATAACATAGAAAAATAAGAAAAAGACTCTCACTAATCTAAAGAAACCTCAAAACCATGACCCATGTGAGCAACATGTCTTTGAAAAGCCTTAGGTGTCATACTTTGGTTAGTGGATCAACTAGCATTTAGCTTGTCCCTATATGTTCTATCATTGTTAATCCTGAACTCATTCTTTCACAACAAGATACTTGATATCAATAATTTTTTACTTTGAAGAACTCATATTATTGTTGGAGTAAAGCACAAATACACTATTATCATAAGAAACCTTCAGTGGCCTTTCTATGCTTCCAAAGCTGTGTAGGCATGTGACAAAGTTCCGTAGCCAAATTGTATGATTTGATGCCTCAAATCAAGCCACTAAATCTGCTGCCATGGTGGAGAGAGCCAGTAAAGTCTGTTTTGAAGACTTCCATGAGACAATGTTTCAGCCAAGAGGAAGAGGTAACCAGAAGTGGAATGTCTACTATCCCGACATCCTTTAAAATCAGAGTCAAAATACCCAACGATCTCCAAGTTGTCTAACTTTTCGATAAGTGAGCACGAAGTTTCTTGTTTTATTCAGGTAATGTATTACACACTTTACTGCTATCTAGTGCTGCATACCAAGATCGCTTAGATATTTATAAAAAATCTTACAATGATTGCTAAGTCAGGATGGATGCAAACTTGAGCATTCATAAGACTCCCCTGCATCTGAAGCATATGGAACCTTATGCATCTATTCCTTTTCAAGATCTATAATGAAGAATTGTTTGAGACTAATTTTGTGTGCTCTAGCAATGGGTGTGTTTTCTAGTTTGCTATCTTTCATGGAGAATCTATCATGAACTATATCAATGTAGCTCCTCTATGAAAATCGTAAAATAGCTAGAGAGCGGTATATAAGTATTTTAATTCCTAAGATAAATGACGTATCCCCAAGATCTTTCATCTCAAAATTCTTTGTGATAAATCTCTTGGTTTTGTGCAATAAGCCTATATTTTCGTTTTCCAAAAGGATATCACCTACATTTAGCACCAAGAAAACAAATTTATTCCGACTGAAGTAATGGCACACACAATTATATCCGAAATTAGCCTCAAAACTAAATGATGATATAACTTGTTGAAATTTGTAATACCATTGACGCAAGCCTGTTTAAGGCCATAAATAGCTTTTTGGAGTTTACAAGCCATAGACTTTGAGGCTCCTAACACAAAGTTTTTTTGTTGCACCATATATATTGTCTCTTCAATGCTTCCATTTAGAAGCATAGTCTTTACATCCATTTGATGCAACTCTAAATCAAGATGAGATACTAATACCATCATGATCCTCAGAGAATCTTTTAAAGATACTAGAGAGAAAGTCTATTTATAATAAATATCTTCCTTTTGAGTAAAGCCTTTGATGATAAGACAAGATTTATATCTCTCAATGTTACCATTTGAATCCCTTTTGGTTTTAAATATCCATTTACAACCAATGAGTTTCTTTCCTTAAGATAATTTAACGAGATTCCAAACACCATTATTAGCCATCGATTTCATCCTTCATGGCATCAAGCCACTTAATAGAGTTTGGACTCGCATAGCTAGACTAAAGTTGATAGGATTATCTTCAGTCAAACCAATACCATCCTCATGTTCTTTAAGAAATACAACATTATCATCTTAACTTGCACTCTTCCTCTCTCTAGTGGATCTTCTTAATGGCGATGCTTGAGGTTGTAGAGTTTGAACTATAGGTGGTGCTTGAGGAAGAAAATCACCATTGTCTTGTTCTTGAGGGATGTTAGGAATGCCAACATTATTTATTTGAGGGTCTATTTTTGGATTAAATATAAGTACAAATACAACACTCCTTATGCTTCTTTCTCCTCTAAACTCTACATCCTCAAGGAATCTGGCATTTTCTATTTCAAAATTTGTTCTAATGATGGATTATATCCCTTGTACCTATAAGAGCATTCAATGTATCTAATAAAATAATAGATAACTTTCTTTGCCTTCAACTTACCTTCATAAGGCCTATAAGGGCTCACTTCACCCGGACATCCCCAAATGTGCAGGTGCCTAATGCTAGGCTTTTTCGAAGTACATAGCTCATAAGGAGTCTTAGTTACTAATTTCTAGATACTCTATTAATGATATAAACTGTGGTCTTTAATACCTCTTCCCAAAATGACTCTGGGAGAGAAGAATGACTAATCATAATCCTCACCATATCCTTAAGAGTCCGGGTTCATTGTTCGATAACTCCATTCATGTTGGATTTTCCCAGAATTGTTTATTGCGAAACAATTCCACACTCATCAAGGAAAAGCGTGAAGGGCTCTGGAAGTTGTTCCCTTTATAAATAATATCGACCATAGTATTCACCACAACGGTCAGACTTGACGACCTTAATTTTCTTTCCAAGATGAAGTTTGCCTCAGCTATAAATGACTTGATCTCGTCCAAAGATTGAGATTTCTCATGAATAAAATATAGGTAGCCATACCTCGAGTAATTGTCTATAAATGTAATAAATATTGTTGTACATTACAAGAACCTGTAGTGAAAGGACCACATATATTGGTCTAATTAGTTTTAAGACATCCTTAGCTCTTTTAGCACAAAAATTACTCTTGTTTTACCCTTAACACATTAAATGCAGACTTGAAAGTTCGACAAATCAAGGTATCCCAAAATACATTCCCACATAATCCTTTGAATTCTCTATTTAGATATATGTCTTAATAGCTTATGCCATAATGTGGCAGAATTCTCATTTTGTACCATGTGATTTTATTTGCATTATTTTGTTATAAAGACATTCAATATCAAACACATAAATATTATCATTTAAAGAACTGGAAATATCGCTTCCCCGTCTTTTTGAACCAAGATCCCACAAACGGCGCCACTGATATGGGCGTTCAGAATGAATCTTCATGGCCTTCCGGGTAGGGCAGGTGATGATGCTTGTAGGAGAGGAGGGGGTGTACCTGCAAGGTACTCCGATGCCAAAGTAAGTTTGGGCTAGAGAGAAAGCAAGTACAAAACGTTTAGGTATGAGTTAGAATATTAAATATTGAGCACCTGGCCCTCTCAAGTGAGAGGGTATTTATAGAAAAACCCCCAGCACGGGGCCAAGGTCTCCCATGTGGCCGAAATATCTGGTCGACCAATGGGAGACTGCCAGGTGGAGGATCAGACGCGTGACCCTTTGACCTAGTCTAACTGCTCCCATGAGATCCGGAGAGGCAGTTGGTCGCGTGAACTGTCAAACGCGTGAGGGGGATTTCCTCAACGATCATATTGTGCCCAACGGCTAATTGTGCCCAACGGTTAATTTCTGCCTAACGGATAGTTATGCCCAATGGCTAGTTTATGCCCAACGGCTAGTTGTGCCCCACAGCTAGTTTCTGCCCAACGACTAGTTGTGCCCAACGGCTAGTTTCTGCCCAACGGCTAGTTGTGCCCAACGGCTAGTTTCTGCCCAACGGCTAGTTGTGTCCAATGGCTAGTTTCTGCCCAACGGCTAGTTGTGCCCCACGGCTAGTTTCTACCCAACGGCAAGTTGTTCCCAATGGCTAGTTCTGCCCAACGGCTAGTTTCTGCCCAACGGCTAGTTGTGCCCAACGACTAGTTTCTGCCCAAAGGCTAGTTTCTGGCTATTGGGCCTTGCCAAAAGCTGAACTGGGTTGGGCCTTGCCCTATTGTGGGCCAAGTGCCTGTCCAATCCAGAACACAACTCAACCAAAATTAATAGACATTTTTAATTTATTAAACTAAATGGGAAGGTCTTAAAATTCACATAAACATTACCTGCAAATGTAATGCCAAAATTGTATGTTTATCTGGTCGCTTGATAATCAAATGACTATTAAAATATCCTAGTTGTGTAAGAAAATACTTGCATGGCTCAATATGGGCCCATTAATAACATAATTGTGTTTGTGTTTATGTTATAGACATAAAACCAAATTGGTTCTCAATGACTTGAGTCTCTTTTCTTAATCTTTGTTCAATCACTCTTTCCCATAACTTCATAGTATGACTCATAAGCTTAATCTCCCTATAATTTGAACAATTTTTTTATCCCCGTATAGATTAGAACTAAAGAGTTTCTTCTCCATTCATCCGACATGCGCTTTGACCTTATAATTTCATTAAAGAGTTTGGTGAGTTATTCAATACCTCTATCTCCAAGAATTTACCACACTTCAATAGATATGTTGCCTGGTCCAACCACTTTATTATTACTCATTCTTTTCAATGCTTCATGTACCTCCTGTTTCTGAATTCGGCGGTAGTAATTACAGTTCCGATCATCTTGTTAAATGTCGAATCTGCTAGAGTCTGGTGAGATATCATATCCTTCATTAAATAGGTTGTAGAAATATTTCTTCCACCTATCCATGATATCTTTTTCAGGAACCAAGATTTTTCCTTCTTCATCTTTAACAGACTTCACTTGATCCCAATCTCTAGTATTTATTTCTCTCCCCTTAGTAAGCATGCATATAGATTTTTCTCTCTCATTGATTCCTAGAGATTGGTATAATCTGTCAAAAACATGGGTTATTGCTTCACTCACTGCCTTCTTGGTCTCATTATTATCCTTTTTTACTCTAAATTTACTTTAGACACTTTTATTCCACCACCATGATTCTTTACCCCTAGGTCTAAAACCTCTTGATTCACCCAACGTCTCTTTAGCTACTTTTCTAATCTCTTGGGTCATCTTATTCCACATATCATTTTCACTTCTTTGTGGTTGTCCAAACCCTCCCTCTAAGATCTTGTTTTGGAATAATTCCTTGTTTATTACCCTTCAAATGTCACCATTTGATCTGTGGTGCTACCAAATTATTCTATTTTCTTCCCCCTTAATTCTTACATCCATAACCAAAAATCTATGTTGGGTAGTCAAACTCTTTCTAGAAATAACTTTACAGTCCAAGCAAATCTTCCTATCATACTTCCTGATAAGAAAGAAATATATCTGAGAACATGTCACACCCCACTTTTATATGTGATAAAATGTTCATCTCTTTTCCTAAACCATGTATTTTTTATAGTAAGATCCAAAGCCGACGAAAACTCCAAGATGGATTTACCCCCCGCATTCACCTCCGTTAGGATAAACCCCTCATGCACGCTCTCAAAACCTCTTGCAACGCTACCTAGATGTCCATTAAGATCCCCTCCTCGGAAAAACAACTCTCATTGGGGGCATATCCTGAAGTAAACCTTCTAAATCCTCCAAAAGTTTTACCTTAAGGTATTCTGTTAACCCAACCTTGGGTGCATAAGCACTAATAACATTAAAGGTGTTTTGTTCCACTACAAATTTCAAGGATATGATTTGATCTCCTACTCTTTTTACATTCATAATGTCCTTCATTCACTCCTTGTCCACAATAATCCCCACCCTATTTTTCTATCTAACTTTTCTAGTGTACCAACGCTTAAATTCTGATTTGTCTAATTCTTTTTCTTTTTTACTTGTCCACTTAATTTCCTGTAGGCACATAAAATTAAAGGACCTTAATGTTTATTTTATGAATATCTGAATCCATTGAGAAAATTCTTGTTAGCAGTAATTCTATATCATAGAAGTTATGAGACGAACAATGAGCATCTGATGACTTGTGTGGTTCTTCCTCAATCGATACTTTTAATACCTTGAATATTCTTCAAATGAGTAGAAGAGATAAATTATTTGTGTATAGTATAATTTATATGATAGATAAACTTATATACTAAAAGGGGAGGAACCGCATTCTTCGAATCTGAATAACACTAATCGTGTTAGATTTAAGCAGGTCAGAAACAATAATTTGTCAAAGGATAACATAGAAGTGGAATTGGAAAATCAGCAAGAAAACAACAACAAAGCTCAGGATGAGGGTACTAACGGATTGGTGGTTAATGAAAAACAAAATGAGGTGACTGAGGACAACAGCCGTGAGGGTGAATTTGTGGATGCTACTCAGGCTGTTGAAAAAGTTCCTGAAACTCAAACTATTGTTGCCTATGAGAGAGATAAAGTTAAAGATTTCCTTGGGAAATCTTGGGCTAACCTGGCTGATCTGGATATGGAGGACAATCTAGTTGATGATAATGAGTTAGAGGATGGATGCAAAAAAGTAGTCAAGAAAAAGAAAAGCAAGAAATCAAAAGTGCGAACAACTACTAGATCTAGGTTTAGTCATTCCAACACTTCTCAATGAAGTGTGTCTTTTAAAACAGCTGACGTTTGGCGAATATCTCTTATAGGCTGGCTTTGAAGAGATTGTTGAATACTAATAAAATATATTTGGACCGGCACAGACAATGGTGAATTTAACCTTAAGCATGCTTACAAGTTTCTGATGTAATCTCCTCCTTCAACCTGCTATTTTCACTTTCCTTGGAACCCTTGTATTCCCTCTTCGAAGTCTATGATTTTGTGGCGCTTCCTGCACAACAGACTGCCTACAGATGATAACTAGTCGAAAAAGGATTTTGCATATACTTCTATGTGCTCCTTTTGCTGCAAACATTCAAAATCTTCTTTGCATATTTTTTCAAGTGTGATTATGTTGCTCCTATATGGAAGTGGTTCAAGGAGTTTTTTAATGCTCATGGCCATTTTGGTTGCTTTAACGATTGCTTACTTGCCATGAAACTCGTCTGGTCGGAACATCTTGAAGTTACCTTCAAAGCTGCCATGGTGTGTGCTTATTCTCTGAGATTTGGAAGGCTCGTAACCTGGTTAGATTCGAGAACAAAAAAAAAACTAATTGGAAATCATGCGTTACTTCTATAGAAACTGCTGCCACTTTTGCGGGTACTCATACCACCAAGCTATCCAACTTGGATATGAATAAATTTTGCATTCTCAAGAAGCTTCACATCTCTATTCATCTTCCCAAATTTAAGAAAACTGTGGATGTTCTTTGGTTGCCTCCGAGTCGAGGATGGATCAAGTGCAACACAAATAACTTTGATGTTGGGGTTCCCTCCTTGCTGTTGGGGTATCTTTGCTATTTTTTTGGATTCCGAGAGCGCTCTATTTTTTGAGCTCATGGCAGTCATTTTTGCTATTGAGTATGACATTCAGTACAACTGGAACAACCTTTGGATAAAATCTAATTCTACTAATGTCGTTAATGTTTTTTCGAATTTTAGCATTGTGCCTTGGAAAATTAGAGCTAGATGGTCGGACTGTGTTACTTCAACTCTTAACATGAATTTTTTGGTCACTCATATTTTTAGAGAAGCCAACAGTTGTGCGAATTCATTAGCCACGGTTGATTTTTAGTCTAAAACTAGCAATTAGTTCAATTTTGTGCATAGTGACATTAACAATGATTTTTTAATAACCCCCAAAGGTTGGCCTAGTGGTGGAGACTTGGGTTTTGAGAGTGTGCTCCTCTCAAGGTCTCAGGTTCGAATCCTACTAGGTGCAATCAATTATTGTATGAGTTAGTCCTTACGGAGTTTTTCTCTGGCTTTAAACAGGGTCTCCGCTAGTTGGTTTGAATCCTCCCCGCTAGTTGACAGTGGGATTTGTCTCTTTTGAATTAGTCAGTCCATACGGAGTTTTGCTCTGACTTTAAACAGGGTCCCCGCTTATGGGGTTTTGGTTTTATCCTCTTATGTTGCCCTTTTTATCTATCTAATATATATTTGGGTTAATGAAGTTTTTGGTCCTCATAAATATTTCAATTTCACTTTTAGTCCCTTCAAAAATTTACTCAAAAGAATGGTCCTCATAAAATTTTTAATTTTAACTTTTGGTCCCTCCTGCTAATTAGCGACGGTTTTTACAACTTAGAGACAGAATTAGCGACGGTTTTAGCCAGTTTTAGCGACGGTTTTTTATTTAGCGACGGAAATAGCGATCGTTTTAGAGACGGTTTTAGCAGGAGGGACCAAAAGTTAAAATTAAAAATTTTATAAAAACCTTTCTTTGAAGAAATTTTTTAAAAAAACTAAAAGTGAAATATGAGATATTTAGGAGGACAAAAATCTTCATCAACCCTGTGTATTTTTAAAGGTATGGATGGACACTTCTCGCTCTCCAATCAAATTTACACAAAATCCTTTCCCAAAATTTCTTCTTATTCCCCGTGTATATAAGAGATGCGTGAATTTTGACAAGATTGATTTGATCTTTTTTTTTTCTTACAAAAGAATCGATTATTTTCTTAGTATAATAATCCGAATAAGACAAGGTTAAGAGCACTGCTGATAGTTTGGTGATTAGGGATAATCCGAATAGGTTTGGTGAAACAGTTGAAGGTTGCTAGAAACCTCATATCACTTGTCTTTTATCAAACTCCACTATATCCTCATTGCTACAGTTTAGGTTAAAAATGAGTCAATTTTAGTTTGCACCGTTCATTTTATTAAAAAAGATTTGGCTTATACTCGACTCAAATTTGTTAAGAATCTTTTTACGTTTAAACTCAATTTGATTTAAACTTATGAACATCATTGTTAGACTTATTAGCTCAAATCACGTGAACTAAAAGACGAAACTTTTAGATACAAAATAGCTCAAAACATGTAAATTAAGTCCATACGGAGCTTTTCTCCGACTTTAAACGGGATCCCCGTTAATGGACAGTGAAATTAGTCTCTTTTAAATTAGTCGGTCGCAAGATCGAATACCAAAATTTAAAAAAAAAAAAAAATAGTTTGTCTGATCTTACTCCCAAATAACTCTTATTTGGGTTATTTTTATTAATAAATCTTGGTAGAAATTAAATTTCACCAATCTAACCATCAAACTAATAGCTCTTATTTAATAGATTAGTTTATAATTTTTCATAAAATTTTAAAACAATTTATCATATACATTAAAAAAAAAATACAAGTGATATATATGTATGTATTGAAGTTTATAGATTATAAGCTAATGTTGTAGCAAATTCTGTCGAAGTTGAAGATGTACATGTCTTAGTTAGTTTGTCGAAATATGTTAGTTTATTGTTGAGTTAGCATGTTGAATTGGGACAGCCTGTTGGGTCAATTGTTTAAGTTAACTTGTTGGTGAAGTTAACTTAGTAGTCTATAAATAGATTGTTTCTCTCAAGTTGTTGGGGGAGAGTTTTTTTTTGTTGTTGATAGTGGTTTGTAATCTTTGAATCCTAATAGCGAAAGTCATTAGTAAAATAGTTATAACCAATACTGATTCTTCTTCTTTCTTATTATTTCTCTTTAGGTTTTGTTGGTGAGGACTTGCTCACGGCGGTGAGAAACCATGTACGGTGGTATTTGAGACTATTTAAGAGACCAACACACGTGAGGTGAGAGACCCTGTTGGTGGATGGTGATACTAGATTGCAAGTGGGCAGTTAAGCTAGTCGTGTGTGTTAAGACATTAACGAGCGTGATGTTTTTTAGTTCTGGAGACTGTGCATGACTTAGAGTCTCCCCTCCCTCCTTGAAGGGAGAGATACATATAGAGGCTCTCTGAGCTCAGGGTTTCTTTGGAAATGATCGATGCCCACTCAATCAATGGTGGAATGTTGAACGCCTATTTTCAAGGAAGACATGGGTCAGTAATAGAAAACTTCAAAGGGCGATAGGATACCTTCCTTTAGACGACACTCACCCATCACCTCTTCTTGGATCGTATAGAGATATCACCCTAGATGAGGTCATGTGTCATTATAACATTACAGTCATCAACCATATTTGGACTCGGGTGCAAGCGATGACTCTTAACCACTTCTACTTCCAACATCATTTAAAAATTAATTCTATTATATTAACTATTTAATATTATTTGTATCACATTTAATTCAATATGTTTCACATTTATATTTATGGTCCATTTAGCGCGCAAAATAGAATAAAGATAAAATATGATAAGGATTGAAAAAGAATATGCTATAACACTGTCATGATATACAATATTATAAAGTGTTTAATGCAAAAATGAAAAGAAATATGATATGATTATTTTATCGTTTTATATATTTGATATACACTTATAAATGACATCATATGATTAGGGATGTAAATGGATATCCATGGTGACTAATAGTATCATATATGTGTCTGCCTCGTTAAATAAATGTATATTTGTATCCGCCTCATATCTGTGCAGGTATTCACTAAGAGGGTAATCTACGAATTTTAAACGCCCGCAGATATTTACATATATCTATAAATAATATTTTTTCTAAAATTATATATATATATATACTCCCTCCGTCCCAAAATATAAGAGAAAAAATTAAAAACACACTTATTAAGAAAAGTAAAAAGTATAATAGTTTGACTAATATTTTGTTGAAAAAAATTGCTTTGAAAGATATAAAAACAATTCTAATTGATTGTTAGTTATAGAAAAGATGAGAGAGAAAGTAAATTAAATGCAACTTGCATTTAATTTTACCTTGAAAAAGATGAAAGTTATTTTTTTCTCTTATATTTTGAAACAAAAAAAATGCATTTTTTTCTCTTATATTTTGAGACGGAGGGAGTATATATATATATATATATATATATATATATATATATATATATATATATATATATATATATATATATATATATTTGTTTTCTTTTAAAGCCACAAAAAACTATTATCACAAAACATCCATACAATCGCTCTCAATTTAACAACAAAACTTATCATATTAATTTCCTTTTTTCCACTAAAACATAATAAGGAACATAATATTCATACATTTTATTTCAAAACAAAATTAATGAAAAATATTGTGATTGTGAGTTATGATGGAAAAATAGACGATAAAGAAATAGGAAGGAAGACAATGCTTAGAAAGAAGGAATGAGGTTGGTTGAACGGTGAAATTGTTAATATAAGATCTAGATTATAGAAAAATCTTAAATATGAAATGACAAAATAGAATTTGTATAAAATTTGAAAGGTTTTCTTCAAAGAAAATTTTAAAAAAAAAATATAAGAAGACTATTTTTTTTAAAATATGAAAACACATAGTTTAATAACTTAATGATATTTAAATATTATTTATAATTTATTAATCAGTACAGATATCTACAGGCACGCGCGTACCATTAAACTTAGAAAATAGATATTTAAATATTCATTAATTTTATCTGAGGATATCCATTAAACTATTCGTCTCGTACTTGTGACAGATATTATCCGCGCATATTTGTGGGTACGAGTTTTTTTTCCATCCTTATGATATATTTTAAAATTCTAAAATTTTTAAACAAAATTCATATTTTTTAAGATTAATTTTAAATCTTTTTTAATTTAATTTACAAATAAAAAATAAAAATAATTAAATAATTTTGATATTTTTTTATAAAAATTTATTGACAGTATTAAATAACTATTTTTTTAATTAAAAATAAGAATAAATAAAAAATTTCTTATATATGTTATATATTATACATACATAAAGGACAAAATTACCATTGTAGAAAAGTTATATGTAATTTTTTTATAAAAAGTAATTAATATTAATATTTTTAAATTCTAACAATAATTTTATTTTTAAATATTTTAATTTTATGGACTAATTATTAATTTATTAACTTAATGTCAAATTTATTTTTTGTTTATATTTATTAAATTTTAATTTTTAAATATAAACTACGTATATAAGAATAAATCAATATTACTATTATTATTAAGATTATTATTATTTATTTTAATCGATATGAGTTGATTTAGTAAATAATTTGTAAGAAAAATGAGTAAAATTGATAAGAAAAGAGTTAAGATTCTGATTCTAAGTGCTAACCACTATTGATTAATTTAATAAATTGTACACTGGCATTCTACTCCACAATGTCTTATTTGGTACTCTGATGAAGTTTAAACAAAGTAAATCTAGGTGCTTCCGTCCACAATATTAAGAGCTGATTAACAACAAAAATCTTAATAATTCATGTCTATAAGTTTCAATCTGTGGGCGGTTTGAAAACTGTGGGCGAGATGAAGTGCGTTTATCCAAAAAGAATCGCATTCATAACTTTCTTGACACGATTTACGGAGTCGTACCTTTTCCCGAGCTTACTTGGCCACGCAATTGACAATGCATGTTCACCATTCACCGCTTTAATTGTAGACCCCGCACCCTACTCATTTGACCTCGCCACACACTCTTAGATAAAACTAGAGTAAACGGTTAACCTAGGATAGAATATGCTACAGCTATGGTTAGATCTAGGGTTGCATCAAAATAAAAATATAAAACAACTCTCAAATTTTTCATTGCAGGCAAAGCTATTACAAATACCCTTTTATAGATAGGGTTACAAAATAACAATAAAAGGGCCTAAACCAAGACCAGAATCTGCAGCTAAAATAAAGCCCAATAAAACAACTAAATACACTCCCATTTAACTAGTGTAAAAATCTTTAAGCCAAAAGGGCTTTTTTGTCACTCTTTTAAATAAACCCATGGACTTCTTATCAATACTATGGGGCCCAAAAGGAACCTTGTCCATAAGGTTCACAGGCTGGTTGCGTTGGGTTGAAAGAGAATTGGGCTGAACTGAAAGTGGGGCCGGGTCAATTGTTGATGGAGAAAAAAGAGAGTCGTTGGGGGTAGTGGAAATTAGGGTTGGCTTGGAGGCAGCATTGGGAAGTGTGTTGTGTGAGTGGACCGATGAAGATAAGGGGTTAGGTGGTGGGTCAGAAGTTGGGGAGCGTGTGAAAGGGACTTGGGAAGTGGAAAGTGGTAATGGGTGAGATTTGAAAAGATATGGGTGGCTTGTATTAGGGGATAAGGGGACAGTGGAAAGAGACGTGTCCGTTGGAGGGAGTTGATGGGGACACGTGGCAAGATCAGACGGTGGTGGGGTGGTTAACGTGTTGTGAAGAGGGTTTTGATGGGAGAGAGAAAATGAATTGTTTTGCTTAAGTACTTCAGAGGCGTGAGTTGATAACATTTGCTCCACTTTGGTAAACTTGGACGGATCTCTCTCCTTCTGTTCCAAGTTCCAAACTTTTTTCTTCTGTTCCAAATCCGTAACAACATTGTTTGTGTCTTCTCTTATTCTTTCCAACTCTAACTCACTTAGAGTTTTAGAAGTACCATTTCTTGTCTCCTCCTGGTTTTTGTTCTCAGATAAAACACTAGCAGATTCTTGTAGCACCATTCCTGAGTCTTCGAGGTCGTTTTCTTCCGAAGTACCCTTAGTAATGAGAACATCTTCAGTGAGAGCATGGTAAGGACGAAGAAGGGACACATGCACCACCGGATGAATGCGAGAGGAAGGAGGGTGATCCAGTTGATACGCAACCTTGCCGATGAGTTTGAGGATCGTGTAAGGGCCGTAAAAACACTTGGAGAGCTTTTGTGAACTTCTTCGTGAGACAGTCTATTGACGGTACGGTTGTAGACGCAGGAGAACTTTGTCACCAACTTGAAAGGTATACTCAACTCGTTTCTTGTTAGCTTGCTCTTCCATGTGTTTCCTGCTAACGGTTAAATTTTCTTTTAAAAGTTGCAGTAACTCATGTCTATTTTGCAGAATGGAGTCCAGATCTTTTATGGAGGTCGACCCAACGATGTAATCTGGTATGGAGGGTGGAGGGCGACCATAAAGAGCAGCAAACAGTGTCATTTTGATCGATGAGTGATAGGAAGTTTTGAACCAAAACTCGGCAAGGTGGAGAAACTTGTACCACCGGCGTGGCTTCTCGCTACAAAAACAGCGGAGATACGTTTCCAAAGAACGGTTGACCACTTCTGACTGGCCGTCTGTCTCCGGGTGGTAAGCCGTGCTATACTTGAGTTTAGTACCCTGTATTTTGAAAAGTTCTTTCCAAAATGTACTTAGGAAAATAGGATCTCGATCTGACACTATTGATTTTGGAATACCATGCAGGCGGCAAATCTCGATGGAAAAACGAGATGCGAGGTTCGGCGCGGTGAACTTGGTGGGGAGAGCAACAAAATGGACATACTTCGTCAACCTATCACAAACGACCCATATTACGGTGTGACCGAAGGAGTTCGGCAGGTGCGTGATGAAATCCATGGTAAGTTCCTCCCAAACTTGTTGCGGTATTGGCAAGGGTTGAAGCAGCCCCTTTTTTTTTCTGAGTTAGGTATTTATTTTGCTGGCATGTTTTGCATTTTTTGATGAAGGACTTGACTGCTGTGTACATACCCGACCAAGAGAAGGAAGCTGCGAGGCGAGCCATGGTTGCTTTTACACCAGAGTGACCTACAGAAGGTGTACTGTGATACTCAGAAATAAGTCTCGCGCGGATGTCTAGAAGATCTGGTATGAAAAGCCTTTGTTTATAGTAAAAAAGACCATTTGTGAATTTGAACATGTTAGCCGAGTCTGTTGCTTGTTTGTCTCTAATCTCTTGTTGGCCTTTGTGTGAAGCGAAATACTCTTGTAGTTCAGAAAACAACTTTGGAATCGGAGACGACATGGACATGAAGAATGGTTCAGGCATTCCAAATTGTCTACTTAGAGCATCAGCGACCATGTTGGACTTACCAGGTTTGTAAAATATCTCAAAGTTAAAGCCCTGTAACTTAGATGCCCACTTATGTTGTTCTGGAGTCTGGATCTTTTGAAGCAATAAATTTCTCAAACTCTTTTGATCTGTGTAGATATGAAAATGTCGTCCAATCAAGTATTGGCGCTACTTCTTCACAGACTCAGTGATAGCATACATATCGCGCACATATACGAAAGCAGCTTGCATACGAGGACACAACTTCTTGCTGAAGAAGGCTAAGGGATGTCCATCTTGTGAAAGCACCGCGCCGATTGCGACTCCGGATGCGTCTGTTTCTAGGACAAAAGTTTTTGTAAAGTTTGGTAGTGTGAGGACCGGCATGTCGGTCATGATTTTTTTTAACTCTGTAAAGGCGATACTAGCCTCTGTACTCCATGTAAATTTAGTGGAACGTAACAAATCGGTGAGAGGAGCGGCGTAATTGCGCACAAAGCGCCTATAGAATCCGGTGAGCCCCAAAAAACCACGAAGTGTCGTGAGAGAATTCGGTTGAGGTCAATCCAAAATTGCCTTAACTTTGTCTGGGTCTGGTGCAACACCACCAACTGATATTACATGGCCGAGATAATCAACTTTATCCACAGCAAACACACACTTTGAAATTTTTGCAACGAAAGAATTGGACCTTAATAACTAAAAAACAACCTGCAAATGTGACAAATGAGCTGCAAAACTAGAACTGTAAATTAGGATGTCATCAAAGAAAACTAAAACAAATTTTCGTAAATAAGGACAAAGTAAATCATTCATGGTGGACTGAAAAGTAGATGGGGCGTTTGTGAGCCCAAAGGGCATAACAAGAAACTCGTAATGACCATCAAATGTCCTAAAAGCTGTTTTATGAGTGTCTTTCGATGCAACACGGATCTGGTGATAGCCAGAGTGTAAATCTATCTTAGAAAAAATTTTAGCAGTGCCTAACTCATCCAATAGTTCATCAATGGTTAGGATGGGAAATCTGTCCTTAACAGTGACAGCGTTAAGAGCTCGATAATCGACGCAAAAGCGCAATGTCCCATCTTTTTTTTACTAGCAGAACGGGGGACGAAAAGGGGTTGTGGCTAGGAATTATGATTCCCTCCTTGAGCATATCAGTAATGATTGATGTCATTGCTTCTTTTTGGGAGTGTGGGTATCTGTATGGTTTGACATTGATTGGGGGCGTGTTGGGTAAGAGTGGAATATGGTGGTCATGAGGTCTTTTGGGTGGAAGGCCATTAGGGGCTTGGAAAATGGCTGGGTATTGTTTAAGAAGATGAATTACTTCCGGTTGAAGTGTAGTTGGGAGGTTGTTGAAGGGTGGGGAATTTGGGTTTGGAGCTTCACGTGAGGTCTCAATAGGTTGGATGGACAGCAGGTGAAATGAAGCAATAGAATCTGTATGGAGGAGTTGCTTGAGTTGGTGAAAGGATGTGAAGGTAGGTTGTGAAGTGGGATCTCCTTTTAAGGTGAGTGAAGTTGTACCCCTGGTGAAGGTAATTGATGGTATAGAGAAGTCCGCTTGAATCTGGTCTAATGTGCGAAGCCAGGCCATACCAAGCACAACATCTACCCCCTCAATTGGGAGTAAATAAAATGGTACAGAGAAAGGTTGATCTTGCAAAACAATTTGAACATTTTGGCAAATGCCTTGGCATTGTAGGTGGGAACCATTTCCAACCATGACTGACATATTTGGGATGGGGGCTGGCTTTAGATTAAGGTGGTCCGCAATACGAGGTTGGAGGATATTGTGTGTACTGCCCGTATTAACCAGAACCATTACCGGGAGACCGCCAATAAGTCCTTTGAATTTTAAAGTCTGCGGTGAGAATTGGCCCGTCAAGGCTTGAGTTGACAATTGAAAGTAGGTGTCACTAAAATCTGATTGTTCTTGGTTTTGCTCAGTAGATATAACCTCAGTTTTGGGTGATTCGGTAGTGTCATCTTCCACTAGGAGTAAAAGGAATCTGTTGGGGGTGGAACACTTGTGTCCAATCACAAATTTTTCATCACAGTTGTAACACAACCCTTGTGCACGCCTTTCCTGCATTTGGGCCTGCGAAAGCTTTCGGATGGGTAGTTTTGTGGATTTTGTGCTGGCTGAAGTTGGGACAGTTGGGTGAGTGTATGGTGTGGGAACTTGGTTTTTTTGTTGGGATGCTGTAGAAGCAGCAGCGCTGGGTTTTGGGTAGGAATTTTGGTAGGGTTTGTTGAATTTGGTTCTTGAGTCTTTGATTTTAGATTCAATAAGCTTGGCAAGACCAATGGCTTGAGATATTGAAATTGGTTTGTGGATAGCCATTTCATTGCGAATATTCGTTGACAGCCCCGAAATAAAACAATTCAAAATTGCTTCTTGAGGTAAACCAATAACCTGATTAGCTAGTTTTTCAAATTGCGTTTGATAATCAACAACAGAACCATCTTGTCTTAATTTAAACAGCTCAGCTTGATGATTGGCATATGTAGACGGTCCAAAACGCAATTCTAAAGCCTTGGTAAAAGAAAACCAATCGGTCAACAATTGATTATGATGCATAAACTTATACCAACCAAGTGCATCACCCTTCATATAAAATGAAATTAAAGATAAATGGTTTTCTGGTGGAAGTTGGTAGAAACTAAAAAATTGGTCAGCTTGGAATAACCATTCCAAGGGGTTTGTACCATCAAACATAGGGAGTTCTAACTTAGGGGTGCGGAATGGGGGTAATGGGGGAATTTGGGGAAAAAGGTTATAAGGTAATTGCTGAATAAAAGGATGTGTATAGTTCTGTGTGGTGTTGGTGAAAGCAGGCGATGTGTGGGGATAAGTAGTGTAGAGTGGGGGTGGGGGCGGTAGTGTAAAAGTGTTGCGCATGGTGGAAGAAATGGGTGGCGGAATGTGTGTTGCAATTGATGCTGATTGTCGTAAGGGTGTGTGATTTGGGGATACAACATGTGAAAATGGGGTGGAAAAATTTGGGATATTTGTAGGTTCTTGGGTAATACCTGAGCTGCTGGCAACAGCAGTAGTAGCCGTCGCAGCTGAAACCATGGCAGTCGTGGTTTGTTGTCTTTGAGCTGCCAACTTAGTAAGCATGGACATGAGGGATTCAAATCGTGAATCTTCAGTTTGTTTATCATTTGCCATTCTTGTATGAATTTGACCCATTTGTTGTTCCAAATCTGCCACCACTTTGTCAAATCTCTCATCAAGTTGAATTTGGGTTTGGGTCATAGCATTATTTAAGAGAAGTTGGGTTGTATGAACAGCTTCCTCTACAATCTCTCTAGAAGAGAGATTTTGAGGTTTAGGGGGAGTCATGAGTGAGAATGAAAGCACCAATGATAGAATATGCTACAGCTATGGTTAGATCTAGGGTTGCATCAAAATAAAAACATAAAACAACTCTCAAAATAATATATTAATAGGGATGTTCATTGGTTCGGGCAAATCCGAACCAAACCGAAATCCAAATCAAACCAATGTATTTGGGTTGGACATTTTTCTAGTTTGGGCAAAAAACCGAACCGAACCAATTAAAACCGATGTTAATTGGTTCGGGCAACGGATTTCTAAATTGCTACCCGTAAACCCGAACCAAACCAATAACAATCAACATAATAAATTATTAATTTTAATTGAGTTATTACTTATTTATTTGAATGAAGATAATAATTGTTATAGCAATGACCAAGTACAAACTATAATGAAAGAAACAAAAAGGGCATAGTCTATGGACATTTCCAAGGAAAAACAGAATGAAATCTTTTAAATTATCACAAGCATATCAATCAAAGATGAAATATAGAGAAACCAAACATCATAACCATTATAAATCAAACTCACAAATTGCAATCTACAAGTATCTGCAAGCCACAACCTTCATCCCAAATCGCAAAACCTCAAATAACAAGTATTTGCAAACTACAAAACTTTAATTTTATGCTATGGAATGGAGTATGAGTATGCATTAAAATTGTTTTAAGTTATTGAATATTTAAGTGAAATACAACAACTATATGATTATGGTGGTCATAACTTGTTTAAAAATACGTGTGTCATGTGTTCAATATTTATTTTTCATATTTTAGTGTGTAAACAAATAATTTTTAAAAAATATTTTATATATTTATTTTTAATATATCCGATCAATCCAATTCAAACCAATCTATTGTTTTTCAGATCGGTTTGGTTTGGGTTTTAATGAAAAAATATAGAAATCCAATCCAAACCAATCCATTTATTTTTCATTGGTTCGGGTATCGGATTCTCTCAAAACCGAACCAAACCGGCCCTCGAACACCCCTATATATTAATGTCATTTTATATTAAATGATGAGTATATAATTTCTCAGACTTATATTGATTATATAATATAATAGCAAAAATTAAAATTTTAACTTTCACCTAAACTAAAATTAGGAATAATTGTCAATTTAATTGTCATGAATATATTTCTTTATACAAATATAAATTATTATTACATATATTTATATGACCATATTATTTAAATCCAATAAAAAATAATTGAATAAGTACTAATATAAGATTAAATTTATGAAAAAAAATAATATTTTTTTACAATAAAATTCTTAGGCATACTATTATATTTAAATTTATTTAGATTAAGGATACTAATTTCTTCCAGATTAATCGGAGGTTGTGTCTTCAAACCCGGCCATAGGCACGCCCTAGCATTTAATTATCTTGAGGAAAAACTTTTCCATTCATTATTGTCCTACACGACTTGAAGAATTAATCTCTGCAATTGTATAGAGGATATTCGATTTTTACAAATATATATATATATATATATATATATATATATATATATATATATATATATATATATATATATATATATATATATATATATATATAATTTTTTATATAAAATTGTGTGTAAATAAGAAGAGAAAAAGGATGGTGCACTGACAGTGTAAATTATTTTTACACTGTCAACCAATGACAACCATGTATCCCGCCAAGTCAGCCTGTAAAACTTAAATTATTTAAATGATTTGGCACTTTAAAATATTTTGATTGGATGTATGTGTAATATTTTTTTACACTGACAGTGCGCTACCATTAAACCCAAATAAGAATTATAAAAAAATATAACATAACTAAATATGAAATTATAGATTATTTTAAAATTATATTTAATATAAAAATTAAATATATAAGATCAGTTATTTCCTGACTTCGACATTAAATAATAATATTTGAAGAGTTGATCGGAAAAAGTGGAGAAAATCCAAACTAAACGTTTATGAGACAAATTTACAAACAATATTTCTTTTGGTAGAATTAACCTCAATATAATCTATTATTGATTATTTTGTATAAATTTTTATTAATATAATTAATAAATTGATGAGTATATGTTACTCATTTTTTAAAAATTGAATGATCATAGTTAAAATATATGTTAATGTAATATAAAAAAGAGATTTTTATTATCAACACTTAACAAAATTTATACTATTTTACAAATAAAGAAAATAATATCATAAATAATTATCACCATTTTAGCCCAACCCATAAAAAATTTGTAATTAAAATCGTAACAGACAATTTCTTAAAGGTAAAACATACAATATTTTTAATTTTTCTGTAATTACCCTATAATACTTTTAAATTTATGATAGTTACTTCATATCTTAAAGGGAACTTTTGATCTTTCCTTCTTTTTTAATTTTTTTCTTTCCAATACGCTTCTTGAATATTATACGATTTGAACCATCATTCCATCCGTACTCATTCAAAAAAATATGTTTAATCAATACATAAAATATTTATTATAAAATATATAAAAATATCGTTAAAAAAGTTAAAAAATGACACGTATCAAAAATTAACTAACTTAAATAAATTAAATAATAAATAAAATTAGAAAAAAAGATGAACAAATGTTTGATATCAATAAAAATAAAAATAGGGTTCAAATACTCTGCCAAACTATATATTAGAATGATTTCAACCACCATTTCATATGCACTACTTCAAAATTAATATGTTTAATCAATACATAAAATATTGATTATACAATATTGTTGCTATAAGGAGTGAAAAGTGATTCTAATTTATAAAGAGTGAAAAGTGATTCTAATTATTCTAATGAGTGTAAAATGAATGAATCGTAGTTATAAATAGAGAAATTCTGAAAAATCATTTTAAGTGCACAAAGGTTAAAAATTGAAGAATGTTTGAATGAATTATTAGTTTACAAACCATTATTTTATTGTGTATATCAATTATAGTTTTAATGACCATTAAAATAATAATTAAATAAATAAAATTAAAATTTATGAGAATTTAAGTTACAAAAAGTAAAGAGTTTTGTGAAATGGACAATTCAATATATAATTTATGAAGATAGTAAACTGTTAATTAAGAGTTTTGTGAAACGGACAATTCAATATATAATTTATGAAGATAGTAAAGTGTTAATTAAGAAATAATAAAGATATCGTTTTTTCATATTATATTTTTTATCTTATTCTTTTTTGCATGAGAGGTACTTTTTACATGATATATATTTAGATATAAATTTTATATTTTAATATCAAAATTTAACTATGAAAATTATAATATAAAATTATTATAAATGTATAATAGTCTTGAATATCATAATTTTTAATCTTAAATTTTGTATTATTTTTATTGAGAAAAAATCAAAATTACTCCACTATAAATTAACAAATAAAAGTGAGAGAGATTAAAATTAGGCATTAATTGTATTTGTTTATATAAAAATTAAGGTATATCACACTCAATAGTGTTAGAAAATGAAAATTGTTTTAATGAATTTTTAGTGCAAAAAATTAAAAATTTAAGAGTCTTTTAATGAATCTATAGTCTTAAGTTTTCCATTATTTTTATTGTGAAAAACTCAAAATTAATCCACTATATATTTATGAAAAAGAAATAAATATATTCTAAAATTATATATTAAATTTTGATTTTTATAAGTGTTATTTTTATTTTGTTGATTACCTTATTATTATTTATTTAGTTATTATTTATCATGATACATACAAAAACTCATTTGATAGACTAATTTTCAAAAACAGTTTTAAAGTTAAAAATTGTAACACCCATATATAACAACATACATCAAAGCATATATATTATACATGAATCCAAGTATTTGGTACTGAAATACCATAAGTTCCTAGTTAACACATTATATACATTAAATGCCCTAAATACAAAGTTCTAAAGTCTACGACATAACATATACAAGATGTTCCAAAATGCACTAAGAACTAGATCAATACAATGATCTCAAAATAAAACGCCATAGCGGAAGCCATGCCATCTCAAAAGCTACGATCCGTAAGGAAAAGTCAAACCACTTTGTCCTTACCCTTCGCCGAACCTGTAGTACCTGTGATGTAAACAACAACAGTGGGGTGAGATACATCAATCTCAGTGAGTTCCCTATCTTAAATGTCCTCTCGGCTCTACAAGGTTCTATCACACCTAACTCAAGTCGAAAGGGAAGGGAAAAGACTTTGAGTACACACACACTATATGGAAACATGTCATGAGTTCATCAACTCACAATACCACTAATCGGTAACCACACCAAGGCATCCCCTGTTACCGTCGGCTTCTACGTCTAGAAGTCGACCCGAGTCATAGATCCTGGTAACCTACTTGACATACGAATGGATTCGGGTTCTACGGGCCATTAACCGTTATGAACCGTCACTTCACACGGGTCATTAACCGTCACAAGCATACGCTCCCAGAGCGCCATTCGTACTGCACGCGGGAATCAAACCTGCCAAGTAGTTGTGCACATGTTTCAGAGGAGCTCGAGACCCATGAAACGCACTCACAAGATAACCGGTTACGATTACGTGATCGTATTCGACGATTACAAGGCCATAACGCCTTATCATAACCACAAAGGTTAACACACATGTTCCATACTAGTGTTTATTCATTCTATGACATTAGTATCTGACACATGCCTCGGCACCGTATGCACGATCGTTGTCATTATGCCATTTCACACTTTCCGACATTGTTTACGGTAATAATTCTCACTCTACCTATTTCGTATTTTAACATGCATATATACTTACAATCATGTTACACAACAATAGGATAGGCAAGACATGTCATAATTGCATAGTAGAATAATGTATAACAATTAAAACATAATTATATCACTTTTGGAACTTTCTCGATTATTTAATTGGTCAGTAAAATCGACATATTTCCTCTCCATCGCATAGAATATTTCCTCGGCTTTACGTCGATATAAAGAATGATCGAAACCGATAAACGAGCCGAAAGTTATGAATTTTCTCGCTAAAGGAAACATTTCAACTCCCAGGTCTGCGCGCTGAGCGCGCCCCTGACCGCGCTGAGCGCGGTTTGCTCTGACTTGGAGGATTGCAGAATTTCTTGAGCGCGCTGAGCGGGCTCTGCGATACTCAGAAAAATAAACCTCCTAATAGAGCTTTTCCCAACCTATAACAACATCTCCACAACATACTCAACAACCCATCGAGGTATAATATCACGGTTCTATTACGGTTTAACCGATAAACTTCATACAATATGATTTTCAACATTTATCACATAATTTCCACTAAAACCCTAACATTTCCAATCAAACCAAAACATCAAAACAATCATCAATACATGTTTCTATAAGCACATTGAGCATTCATTTCGACTTATATCAATTTCCAACAGTTAAAACATTGTTTTCAACATTCTAACCTAATAACTCATATTATCCAAAAACTAAAAAAAAAGGTTTCTAACTAGAACCCACCTTGAAATGAGCAAGATGAAGATGATTCTTGAAGTTCTTGAACTTTCTTCAAATTTTCCTCTTCTCCACTTTTCTCTCCTTCCTTTCCTTTCTTTCTTCTTTCTTTCCTTTTCCTTCTCTTCTCTTACTATCTTTTTCTTTTGTTTGGAAAATGGGAGGAAAAGGAAACATATAGTAAACTATCATTAATAAATAATACTACTAAATGTCCAAAAAGTCTCTTAAGTGCAAATTAGTAAAATACCTCAGAGTCAGATAATATTAATTGGATTTATTCTAAGTTCCACAGTTATTCTAATTATTTTGTCAAATAATTTCTCAGAGTACACTGGGCTTAGTTGATCACAATATAATATTATCCGGAGTAATAAAATACGGGTTATTACATCCTCCCCCCTTAAATAGAAATTCGCCCTCGAATTTAAAACAATTACCTAAAAAGATGAGGATAAACTTCTAGCATCTCGGATTCCAATTCCCAAGTTGCATCACCCGGATGCGTCTCATCCCACTATACCTTGACAAGAGGAATCTCTTTGTTCCTTAACACTTTAGTTTTTCTTCCTGTGATACGACTTGGTTGAGGCTCAAACGTCAAATCAGCTTCTATCTCAATTGTATCTGGTAAAATTGGCTGAAGAGGATCTGGGACAAATTTTCGAAGCTGAGACACATGAAAAACGTCGTGCATCTCTGACAGAGAAGGCGGTAAGGCTAATCTGTAAGATACTTCACCAATTCTTTCCAAAATCTGATACGGTCCCACGTATCTTGGACTTAATTTTCGCGACCGAAATGGTCATTTCAACCGCAATCTCGGAGTAACTTTCAAAAACACGTGATCGCCTTCTTCAAACTCTAAAGGTCTTCTTCGGTTATCCGCATAACTCTTCTGACGATCTTGTGCTTGCTTGACCTTATTACGGATCATCCTAATCTTCTCCGTAGTTTCGTGAATAATCTCGGGTCCCAACATTCTATCCTCACCAACTTCTGCCCAACACAAAGGTGTCCTACACTTCCTTCCATACAATGCCTCATAAGGCGCCATACCAATACTTGCATGATAACTGTTATTATAAGAGAACTCAATCAACGGCAAAAGTTCTATCCAATTTCCTCCACTTTCAATTACACAAGCTCTCAACATGTCCTCCATTGTTTGTATCGTTCATTCCGTCTGACCATCCGTTTGCGGATGATTCAACGTACTCAAACACAACTTCATTCCCATGGCTTGTTGAAAAGCTCTCCAAAATCTCGAAGTGAACTTTGGATCTTTATCCGAAATGATACTAGTGGGAATACCATGCAATCTCACTATCTCCGAAATGAACAATTTTGCGAGATGACTCGCCTTGTAGGTAGTCTTCACAGCTAAGAAATGTGCGGATTTCATCAACCGATCCACAATTACCCAAATCGAATCATAACCACCCTGAGTACGGGGTAGCCCAACAACGAAGTCCATCGAGATACTATTCCATTTCCATACCGGAATTTCTAAAGGTTGCAACAAGCCACCCGGTCTTTGGTGATCGATCTTCACTTGTTGGCACATTGCACATTCCGATACATACACCGCAATATCTCTTTTCATCCCGGACCACCAATAGTCCCTCTTCAAATCTTGATACATCTTTGAAGATCCCAGATGTATAGTAAAAGCACCCTTATGCGCTTCGTCCAAAATCCTCCTTTTTTAACTCCGTGTTATCCGGAACACAAATCCTTTGGTTAAACAAAATAATTCCGTCGGTAGCTCGCACAAAACCCGGTTGCAATAACACTTCTTGTAACTTCTCGTCTAACCCTTGGTCTTGTTGGATTTCTTCCCTAAGAGTAGAATTGATATTCAAGTTCCCCATAATCACACCATTAGGGGTCCAAACAAATTAAAGATTTAGATTTCAAAATTTTTCCAATAAAGTATACTCCAGTATCATCAACTCGGCATTATGCAACACTTTCCTACTCAATGCATCCGCCACCTTATTTGCTTTACCCGGATGGTATTTTAACTCCAAGTCATAATCTTTCAAATATTCCATCCACCTCCTTTGACGCATGTTCAACTCCTTCTGATCAAAGAGGTACTTTAAGCTCTTGTGGTCGCTAAACATCTCAAAACGTACACCATACAAATAGTGACGCCACACTTTCAAAGTAAAAACAACTTCCGCCAATTCTAAATCATGCGTTGGATAGTTCTCCTCATGGACTTTCAACTGTCGAGACGCATACGCTACCACATGCCCATCTTGCATTAACACATCACCTAACCCCTTCTTCGATGCATCACAATATACCTCATACGACTTGCTAGGATCAGGAATAACCAAAACAGGAGCGGTCGTCAATCTTTCCTTCAAATTCATAAAACTTTGCTCACAAGCCGAATCCCATTCATAAGAACAATCCTTCCGAGTAAGTCTTGTCATCGGCAACGCTAGTTGGGAAAAGCCCTTAATAAACCTCCTATAATAACCTGCTAGTCCCAAGAAGCTTCTAACTTCAGACACATTCTTCTGTCTCTCCCAATTTATCACTGCCTCAACTTTTGATGGATCAACCGCTACTCCTCCCTGAGATATGACATGTCCAAGGAAATTCACCTCCGACATCCAAAATTCACTTACTTAGCTTGGCAAAAAGTTATCTTTCTTGTAAGATGCATAAAACAATTCTTAGGTGTTCTCCGTGCTCTTGAGGATCACGAGAATAGATAAGAATGTCAACAATGAAAATCACCACAAATTGGTCCAAGTAGGGTTGAAATATCCGATTCATATAATCCATGAAAACTGCCAGAGCATTCGTCACACCGAAAGGCATCACCAAAAATTCATAATGACCATAACGGGTTCTAAACGCAGTCTTTGGTACATCCAAACTCTTCACCCGAATCTGATGATAACCCGACCGTAAATCAATCTTCGAGAACACACAGGCTCCTTTCAATTGATCTAACAGATCGTCTATCCTTGGTAATGGGTATTTATTCTTGATGGTGACTTTATTCAGCCGACGGTAATCAATACACAACCGCATTCCACCATCCTTTTTCTTTACCAACAACACTGGAGCTCCCCAGGGCGAAACACTGGGTCAAACAAAATGCTTAGCCAACAACTCTTCCAATTGATCCTTTAATTCTCTCAATTCAAGGGGTGCCATCCGATACGGAGAAACGGATATTGGAGCTGTTCCCGGTATCAGGTCAACAGAGAATTCCACTTCCCGCTCCGGAGGAAGAGAAGTGATATCCTCGGGGAAAACTTCCAGAAAGTCACAAACTACCGGAATATTCAAAACTTGACGGTTACTACCCTCCTCCTTAGTAAGAATCAAAAGAACAGATTTTTCCTCCTCAAACAAGAAATTAATCATTCCAACCGTACCTTCTAAAATAGTAGTTAACACATCCTTCAAAGTGGCCTCGGTAGATGGAATAATGATTAGTTTTTCTTCACACCCGATAAATACCGAATTAGCTGAAAGCCAATCCATTCCCAGAACAACATCCACTTTCTTAAGCGGTAAACAAATCAGATCAATCTGGAAAACTCTTCCATCCACAGATAAAACACAATTTTCACACATTAAAGGTGTTTCAACCATCTCATCCATGGCAGTAGTAACCACCATGGGTGGAGACAACAGAACCGCTTGCAACCCAAGCCGCTTTACACATTTCATCGATACAAAAGAGTGTGTGGCTCCACAATCAAATAAAACAAAGCAAGGATTTCCATTCACAAAACACGTACCAGCAATCAAAGAGTTATCCCCCTTTGCTTTCCTCGCATCCAAGGTATACACTCGCCCGATATTCTTCTCTTGCGTCTGATTCCTCCTTTGAGGACAATCCCTCGCCAAGTGGCCCACTTTCTGACACTGATAACACCTCACACCTTCGATACCACACCTTCCCTGATGATTCCTACCGCAAAGACGACATACAGGAGGTGCATTAGTCCTAGAACTCTGAACTTGCTTCCCTTTGAAAGATTGTTGCCTTGGCCTAAATGGTTGATTCGATCTCCCACGATCACTTTGACTCACCCTACTCAACTCTCCTTCTGCTTGCACTTTCTTTAAACTATGCTCCGCCACATAACACTGTCGTAACAACTCAGCATAGTTAGTGAATTCCCTTTGAGACACGCTATGTGAAATTTCAGCCCTCAAACCAAAAAGAAACTGATCAATCTTCCACCTCTCATCAGGAGCATACATGGTCTGCCTAGAATAAGCAGCCATAACCTCGAACTTTTCTACATAAGAAGCTACGGTCAAGTTACCTTGCCTCAGCTGCTGAAACTCGAATTCCTTCTGAGACCTTAAGGAACTTGGAAAATACTTCTCCATAAAAGTTACCTTAAACTGCTCCCATACTTTCGGTACCTCTTGAATTGTCATTAAGGCTGAAGCGCTTTCCCACCACCTCATGGCAGGACCCTTTAACAAGTGAGAAGCGAATACCACCTTGTTTTCTTCACTACACTGAACTATTAAGAAAATCCGCTCCATACCGAATATCCATTCATGAGCCTTTACTGGATCTAACCCTCCTTGAAACTCCGGAGGATTCATACGAATGAAATCCCTAAAGGTTCCCCCTGCAGCTTCAGGCACAACCACTGGAGGATGCAAGCCACCAGCCATTTGCTGTACCATTTGTTGCACAAAATGATTTTGTTGTTGCTGCATTTGTTGCATGAATTAATACAAAGGGGCATTCCCTTCGTCCCCCGGCGGATTTGTCCCTGCTGGAGTATTTCTCGGTCTCCCACGGTTGTTTCTGCGCCCGTCGGCCATGTTCCTAAATGTAATACAGATAGGATTAAGTTGATCAGGCTCAATACCATAAATATAACACGTAAGACCAATGGCGACACAACGCATACGAAACGGAAATAAATACTTATACTATTTCATGGCTAGGTCGAGGATACGACCTGCTCTGATACCAACAGTAACACCCATATATAACAACATACATCAAAGCATATATATTATACATGAATCCAAGTATTTGGTACTGAAATACCATAAGTTCCTAGTTAACACATTATATACATTAAATGCCCTAAGTACAAAGTTCTAAAGTCTACGGCATAACATATACAAGATGTTCCAAAATGAACTAAGAACTAGATCAATACAATGATCTCAAAATAAAACACCATAGCGGAAGCCATGCCATCTCAAAAGCTACGATCCGTAAGGAAAAGTCAAACCACTTTGTCCTTACCCTTCGCCGAACCTGTAGTACCTGTGATGTAAACAACAACAGTGGGGTGAGATACATCAATCTCAGTGAGTTCCCTATCTTAAATGTCCTCTCGGCTCTACAAGGTTCTATCACACCTAACTCAAGTCGAAAGGGAAGGGAAAAGACTTTGAGTACACACACACACTATATGGAAACATGTCATGAGTTCATAAACTCACAATACCACTAATCGGTAACCACACCAAGGCATCCCCTGTTCCCGTCCGCTTCTACGTCTAGAAGTCGACCCGAGTCATGGATCCTGGTAGCCTACTTGACATACGAATGGATTCGTGTTCTACGGGCCATTAACCGTTATGAACCGTCACTTCACACGGGCCATTAACCGTCACAAGCATACGCTCCCAGAGCGCCATTCGTACTGCACGCGGGAATCAAACCTGCCAAGTAGTTGTGCACATGTTTCAGAGGAACTCGAGACCCATGAAACGCACTCACAAGATAACCGGTTACGATTACGTGATCTCACACACAAACGTGATCGTATTCGACGATCACAAGGCCATAACGCCTTATCACAACCACAAAGGTTAACACACATGTTCCATACTAGTGTTTATTCATTCTATGACATTAGTATCTGACATACGCCTCGGCACCGTATGCACGATCGTTGTCATTATGTCATTTCACACTTTCCGACATTGTTTACGGTAATAATTCTAACTCTACCTATTTTGTATTTTAACATGCATATATACTTACAATCATGTTACACAACAATAGGATAGGCAAGACATGTCATAATTGCATAGTAGAATAATGTATAACAATTAAAACATAATTATATCACTTTTGGAAATTTCTCAATTATTTAATCGGTCGATAAAATCGACATATTTCCTCCCCATCGCATAGAATATTTCCTCGGCTTTATGTCGATATAAAGAATGATCGAAATCGATAAACGAGCCGAAAGTTATGAATTTTCTCGCTAAAGGAAAAATTTCAACTCCCAGGTCTGCGCGCTGAGCGCGCCCCTGACCACGCTGAGCGCGGTTTGCTCTGACTTGGAGGATTGCAGAATTTCTTGAGCGCGCTGAGCGGACTTCTGCGCGCTGAGCGGGCTCTGCGATACTCAGAAGAATAAACCTCCTAACAGAGCTTTTCCCAACCTATAACAACATCTCCACAACATACTCAACAACCCATCGAGGTATAATATCACAGTTCTATTACGGTTTAATCGATAAACTTCATACAATACGATTTTCAACATTTATCACATAATTTCCACTAAAACCCTAACATTTCCAATCAAACCAAAACATCAAAACAATCATCAATACATGTTTCTATAAGCACATTGAGCATTTATTTCGATTTATATCAATTTTCAACCGTTAAAACATTGTTTTCAACATTCTAACCTAATAACTCATATTATCCAAAAACTCAAAAAAAAAGGTTTCTAACTAGAACCCACCTTGAAATGAGCAAGATGAAGATGATTCTTGAAGTTCTTGAACTTTCTTCAAATTTTCCTCTTCTCCACTTTTCTCTCCTTCCTTTCCTTTCTTTCTTCTTTCTTTCCTTTTCCTTCTCTTCTCTTACTATCTTTTTCTTTTGTTTGGAAAATGGGAGGAAAAGGAAACATATAGTAAACTATCATTAATAAATAATACTACTAAATTTCCAAAAAGTCTCTTAAGTCCAAATTAGTAAAATACCTCAGAGTCAGATAATATTAATTGGATTTATTCTAAGTTCCACAGTTATTCTAATTATTTTGTCAAATAATTTCCCAGAGTACACTTGGCTTAGTTGATCACAATATAATATTATCCGGAGTAATAAAATACGGGGTATTACAAAAATAATATTTTTAATTTGAATTTTAAAATTATTGTACAAAATTAATTTAATAAAAAATATTTTTATTATATTTATTAATTGTATATAAAATTAAATATATGATTTAGTCATTAAATAAAATAGAGACAAAATTTTCTTATAATTTTTATAAAATAAGTGCTAAATGATAAAATTTTCTTGTAATTTTTATAAACTAAGTGCTAAATAATAATAATAATAATAATAATAATAATAATAATAATTATTATTATTATTATTATTATTATTATTATTATTATTATTATTAGACCTAAGCAATTAGAGTTAGAAATAATATGAAATAATCTAAGAAAATGCCACATAGACCATTAAAGATAGGGAAAATGCCAAGTAGACAATTAGGATTAGGGTTGTGACCAAAGTTGTCATCACAAGTGACTTGCTAGTTGGAGTTTAGTAAGAATTACCAACAACCACTTCATCTTTGCTATTTGAATCACCATCTTCAATAAACTCCTAAATTACATTTTAAAAGGTAATTATTAGCGATAAACACTAATAAAACTATTCATATATTTTTATTAATTTTAAATACATAATATAGATAAAAAGAATTACCTTTTAGTTTATTATATAGATATAAACAATAATAAATAATATATAATAATTACCTTTTAGTTAATTATCCCAAGTGATCATATACACTAATAAAAATAACACTTTTTCATCAAACAAAAGCATATGGAGACTTTATTCTATAATGGCTTTGTGCGATCAGGTGTAATTCATATATGTATTATTCTATCCTTCATGTTAATTTCAATCTTGGCACTCAAAATCTCATATATTGAAATTATTGTGGAAGTGATATCTACAAACAACAACAAAGCATAAATTTAATCATGTAAAATAAAATACAAAATATGATATATTGATGATATGTTTTAAATACTAACCATTGATAGTCATTTTGGCATCTTGCTACCCAAAATCTCAGATATTAGAGTTATCATGAAATGAATATCTACAAACAACAAAACAACACTAAAGCACTAATTCAAATAATGTAATTGTTTGTAAAATTATCGTGTGTGATGAGACGCTAAATAGAGATCCAGTGTGTGATGAGATGACCAAATAGAGATGATAAAAGATATATTTATAAAGAATAATAAAAATATTAATATATATTTATGAATTAATATCTATACGGGAGTTACAAAATGTTAAGTAATATAAATATGAATTATATTATATGAATGTTAAGTAAATATGAGTACTATGTAACATAGAGATGATAAAAGAGGTATTTATAAAGAATAATAGAAATATTAATATATATTAATATGAATTAATATCTATACGGGAGTTACAAAATGTTAAGTAATATAAATATGAATTATATTATATGAATGTTAAGTAAATATGAGTACTATGTAACGGTCTTTTTTATTGAAAGAATTGTATCAATTTTGTTAACGTAGATTTCTAATAGAGAGGTGAATTAATTAATGGTGATTTTATTTCAATTATGCATTGATATTCAAAACGGTTATTAAAACAACATTATATTCACTAAATATATGTGACTTTAATACTCATAAAATTTTTCTTAATTTCAATTGTTTACCAATTATTAACTAAATTAATTACAGATATTTTATTTATTTTTAACTTAAATAAAATTTTACTAATCACTTATAATAATAGTTTGAATTTTTTAACAAATTAATAAAATGTAAACTCATAAAAAAAATGTATTTTTTATTTTAAATTACAAAAAAATTTATTGATCACTTATATGATTATTAACAGTGGTGGCTGTAATACCCTAATTTTTACCCCTAAGATCCCACATGTCATTTGCATTTTTGCATACCACAAACAAGATCACATATTGGTTCCCTCTTTGATAGGATTGTGCCTTGCAGGGATCTTTGAGTTTGTGTGCGTTTGATTTGTTTAATTTGTTTATGTTTACTAACCATTAATTAAAATTCAAAAATATTTTGTTTTCTTTCACTAACATTTTCAGGGGAAGAACAGGTTAAAAATGCCAAAATAACAGTCTCACGGCTCAAATGAATTTTATCTGAGAAAAGTCAAAGTTGATCTGCAATTAATTCAAAAATTATCTGATCAAGAGTTTCTAAGATTTAATTGATTATCATTCAAGGGACTCCAAGGTTCATGTGTTTATTTCCATGCCTTCTTTGACAAGCAAGAAAATCGAGCCAGAGCCAAGACAGCACATAAAAAAGCAATTTTTTCCCCATTTTTCACTGTGTTAATCGATTAACCTAATTGCACTGTGAAGTGGTTAATCGATAAACACGTGCAATTTTTGAAAAAATGTGCCAAATTCAAATTCTGCAGCAATTGACACCAATCTCAGCCCTTGATCACATTTTGGAATATTCTAGACCATCTCATTTTAATTCCCTACATCACTTTGATCATTTCCCACCATGTACCATCACTAATCACCACTCTTTTGTGATTTCCCTCCAAATTTGAATTCCAATCCTAATTTTGATCATCCAAGCCTAATTCCAAACCACCAAATTTCCAAGCCTAAATTCTATAAATAGAGGCTTCATTTCATTGATTCTACAAGCTTTTGATAGCCAACAAATCCCTTGCAATTTCTCTCTCCCAAACCACAAATTCACCAAAAGCTCAATTTCTTCTTTCATAAGTTAGTAAGAATTCACATTGATTCTTACTAATTTAGAGCTAAACCTTCATCATTTCTTGTTTTTGTTCATAGATCAAGGTTTTGGAGTGTAGATCTTGCTGCAATTTGGAAGAATTTTTTGATTTGGATTGGTAATTCAATTTTCACCATTGTTGAAGCTTCATCTTCATCTTCCATAATGTAGATCCTTTGTTGATCTTGTTTGCTTGATCTTTGGATCTTGCAATTTGTGTTGATTGCTGGTTTTTGCTGCTGTTTTACACCAAAATCCGTGCACAATTGAATCCTTGATCCTAAGATGTTTGAAGAAATGAGTGATCAAGGATTTGGCAAGTTTCAAACTGATTTTCTGCTGTTTTCACAGTGTTAATCGATTAAACAAAACATGTACATTTAGGTTAATCGATTAACAGCTTATTTTTGCGCAAAAAAACTGGAAGTTTGCACTGGTTAATCGATTAACATAATTACACAGTGAGTTGGTTAATCGATTAACCAGCCTCCAGAATGTGAAATTTGCTTGTTTTTGGGGCTATTTTGGTTCCTTTTTCATTTTCTTCCCCTTTCCTTTGTTCTTAACCTTAGATCACATATTTGTGTGGTTTAATTTGGCTTTCTCTTCATCTATTTCTTTTTCTTTTTGATCGATGAAAGTCTAAAGATCTTGGAATTCTTTTGTTGAATTTCGATCGAGACGAGATCGCTACCACTTTTCTTTTCGTACGGTATCGCTTTCGGATGACGATCTATATATCGTTCATCTAGCATACATTAGCACAAAGAACTATTGACCGGCCTCATTGTAGGGTAATTACTCCGTAAATTACTTGGCGATTGCTTAACATAGCGAAATATTTGTCCCGTATCGGAAAACTATCAAGAATAGTTGATTATTTGTCTTATGGTTCACAACTCATGAAACTTGTTGTTAGGAGGCTTTGGTCTTATCAATCCTCCAATGAGTTTCATCAACCTTGACCTAAGTGCAATTATTCAATTGTTGTTGATCACTAACACTAACAACTAATCACTAACTTACTAACAATATTTTGTATTAATTTTGTTTATGTTTCTTTCTCGCTCCCTATCTCTTTTATTTTTTTTATGCTTCATTTCATATCATGTTTATGTTTCCGCAATTTTTCCTTTGTCCGTTGGACACATGTTTATGCTTCCGCAATTTTTCCTTTGTCCGTTGGACACATGTTTATGCTTATGCCATTTTTCTTTTGTCCATTTGGACTTAAAACATTAATAAAGGCTTAAAACATAAAAAACTTAATTCTCCTCATCTTGGACTATTGGTTACTATCCTATGCTTTGGAGTGATCTCTTTATGGACCTCTTTTGAAGTAATATTGGACTTATGGACTTAGAATTAGGACTTCTTATCCCTTTGCTTGGAGTATTGATTGAAGACTTGCCTTTATGTGGCCAATTTGCTTAAGGATGAAATTCTTTTAATATTGCTTTGAAGTGGCTCCATTTCGGTTAGATCCTTCTTTTCCCTAGCTTTTACTTTATGCACTAGGATAGTCACTTCTTCTCCTCCCCATTCTTAAATTTTCAAAATCCTCTCTCTTTTTCAAAACCTTCTTGTTTTTCAACTTAAAACCGCTTTCATAATAAAACCTTGACTTTCGTCAAGTGACTTTTTTTTAAAGCTTTGTTTTCTTTAATAAATGTCAATCCATTTAACTATATTTTGACCATTTCATGAAAACATAAAAAATATAAAACTCACTCAAATCTTTTGTGCTTTTATGCACCTTTTTTTCTTTTAAACTCTTTTTCATAAGTTTAGACATGATTCATTTCTTTAAGCGGAATTATTCGCTTAGAAATGGCGACTTGTTTTTACATTTTAAATTAATCAAAACCAACAAATTTTTCGTTCTTTGTACCACGAACTACGAGGTTTTGATCCTACATTGCACATCGTGGGTATGTAGGCATGAGGCGATAAGTCTCTCCAAACACAAAAATCTTAAAAAAATAATTCTCCTCTCATCTCCTCAATCTTTTTACAAGCAACCATTTTCAAACCAAAAAGCGGTAGATATTTCAAAGGGTTCCTATAGAGTACTGTAAACGTTTTGGGTGCTAACACCTTCCCATTGCGTAACCAACCCCCCTTACCCATTCTCTGTTTGTTCTTGTTTTTTTAGAACTCTTTAGGGTTTGTTTGCTCTTTTTCCTTTCCCTTTGTGGATAAAAATAAAAGTGCGGTGGCGACTCTTGCTTATTTTTGAGTTATGTTAATCAATAGCTTACACTCAAAAATTTCCCCGCTACAGAAAAGTGGCGACTCTACTGGGGATCTAATCTCCCTTGAGGGGTTTAGCCTACTTTGATTTATTTACTGCTTTTTGTTTGATTTGCTTGTTACTTGTTTGTTCTGTTTGGGAGTTCCTCTGTGTATGAGATAGGTCCTATACCCGGACCAGAGTGCACTTTGAGATAGGGGATAGTATAGTCAAGGGAACTTTGAAGGAGTCGAATCCTGAAAAAGAATAACTTGAGAATCTATCCGCTCGGTGGTTGCCTTTTTGGAATTACTGATGCCGATCGAGCGATCGAGAAGGCATTACTTTTTCCATAGAAGCCTATAACACTTAGGACTGTAGTAACCCTTAACCCATCCTAGCCTTTTTAGGATCGTAGCGCGGAAGCTATGAAGATGCAAATCTGACTTAGCTGTCACGCGATGCTACACTCAGGTTAGATTCTCTTGAGGATAACTACCAACCTCCGAGCAAATCGGTGTGCTGGTGTGTCTGATAGTGGATTGTCGACCCTGGGCACTTTGTTAGAACCGCTGTTTTCTACAAGTACAATGAAGACAAAACCTTAGTACATACCTTTGTGGGGTTAGTTCTTACCCTTGGCTTAATGCTCGTGACTTGAACCTTGACCCGTGTGCTTTGTGTGATCTTGTTTGTGGTTGTTGCATCCATGCACTCATGCATTCATGAGCATTCTTTTGGAAGGTTTCAAGGAACTTAAAGGTGTTATTGTAAATATTGCAGATACTTTTGTTATGGATTTTGGAAGGAGAAGTACCAAGAAGTACACTTTCAAGAGTCCTAAGTTAGAGGGTTTGAGAGAGCTAGGATCTTTGGTTGTTGATACCAAGAAGTTTGAGTCCAGATATGGAAGGCTTTTATCTCTCTTGAAGGTTGATATGGCTAAAGGATTGCTTGCTACTTTGGTTCAGTTCTATGACCCTTTGCTTCATTGTTTCACCTTTCCTAATTATCAGTTGGTACCTACGCTAGAGGAGTACTCTTCTCCTGCTTGGTTTGCCTGTTTATGGTCGGATTTTCTCTGGTTTGGACCCCGCTCCCGAGCACGATGTTATTGCAAAGGCTACTCACTTGAAGGTTTCTGAGATTAAGGCTCGCATGGATACCAAAGGAAAGATTCTTGGGTTACCCGCTAAGTTTTTGATGGATAGAGCTCATCACTTTGCTAGTGTGAAGAACACAGTTGCTTTTGAGGCTATTCTTGCCTTGCTTATTTATGGATTGTTCCTCTTCCCGAATGTTGAGAACTTTGTCGACATCAACGCTATTCAGATCTTCTTGATTGGGAATCCAATTCCCACTTTGCTTGCCGATGCTTACCATTCTATTCACCTTAGGAATTTCCATGGTGAGGGGATGATTATCTGTTGTGCGCCTTTGCTTTACAAGTGGTTTATTTCTCACTTACCAAAGTCTGCAGCTTTCTAGAATCTTAAGGATGATTTATATTAGTCGCGGAAGATTATGTCTCTCACTCATTCTGATATTGATTGGTGTAGTTGTGTTCCTTCTGGAGCGATGATTATTGATAGTTGTGGTGATTTTCCCAACGTGCCTCTTCTTGGTACAAAGGGAGGAATCAGTTACAATCCGGTGTTGGCTCGTCGTCAGTTGGGATATCCTTTGCAAGAGGTACCGAAGAACATTCATTTGGCTGGTCTCTTTTTCAAGGATGAAGAATCTCAGGTTGCTCTCAAGAGAGAAATTGTGGAAGCTTGGTGCAGCATTCATAGAAAAGGAAAGGAAAGTTTGGGAAATCCGATTTGTGTCTCTTTGGAACCTTACCTCCAGTGGGTTAAAAATAGAGCTATTACTTTGAAGATGCCTTATAAGCATTAGGAGCCTTTATCTCTAACTGAAAAGAAGCCTATTCTTTACTTTATGGAAGACACAGAGAAGCTTCAGATCGCTTTGGCCGAGATGCAACAAGAGAGAGATGCATGGAAGAACAAGTATTTGATTGTTGAGTTAGAAAATGCAAGGCTTCAAGCGCACTTCAAGAAGAAGAATGAAGAGGAAGTTGCCAACAAGAAGAGAAAGGCGCAAGAGGATTTATTTTCCTCTCGTATTCAGCCAGTTTTTGATATTCCGAAGAGTTCAGAATCTCCTTGGAAGTTGATCGTCGATAAGTTGCTGATTGAGAAGACTCAGATGCAAGCCCACATCAAGAAGCTGGAAGATAGAGCTGAGACTTCTTCTCATAGGATTCTATAGGGATCTAGTTTTCTTCATTCTCTATTTGTTTTAGGATTCTTGAATTTGTACTTCCGAGATGTAATATTTTCCATCATTAATGAATGAGATTTTGGTATTTCAGATAACAATGTTTGCAATATGCCTTATATTTCCTTGAAACTTTGCATTTGCATCTTGCACATCAAGCATCGTTTTGCATTTGTTTCTTGCCTTTTCCAGGTGTCTTATTGTTTCCCTTTGGTCTTCATTCAGCCAAGCTGTCGCACCAGTATAATACTCGAGCTAATCTGAAGAAAAAGATGGATCAATTGCAATAAGAGAACTGTGAGCTTCGTGAAGAAGTATCAACTCTGAAGGATGGTTTGGAAAGACTCACTGCTATGATGGAAGCTCTGGTGGCTGCTCAGAATCAGCCACCACCTCCTCCTCCTCCGCTTTCAACTCCTGTGAAAAGGACAGTCATTTCTGAGATTGTCTCTACGCCCATCTCTGTGGCGCCTGCTAGTGTTCCTCAATACTCCATGCCTCCTGGTTTCCCCTGGGGCATGCCTCAAAACTTTGTTCCTGAGGGTTATCAACCACCACCACCTCCTGAAATTCCGGTTGTTCCTACCATTCAACTTGTGATGGCTGTGCCACCCCTGTGGTTCACACTGTTCCTTTTGGTGAAGAGCAAATCTTCCATACTGCTCCAAGTGAGAATGCTAGGGTGTATGATAAAATGGAAGAGATTCAAGACCAGTTTGTTTTAATGCATAAAGAGATCAAAGCTCTGAGAGGTAAAGAGCTGTTTGGAAAGAATGCTCATGAGTTATGCTTGGTTCCAAATGTAAAGATCCCACATAAGTTCAAAGTCCCTGACTTTGAAAAGTATAAGGGTAACTCTTGTCCGTTGAGTCACTTGACTATGTATGCTCGTAAGATGACGGTTCATAAGGATAATGATCAGCTCCTCATTCACTCCTTTCAAGATAGTTTGTCTGGTGCAGCTTTGAAATGGTATATGGGACTTGACAGCACTTGAGTTCGCACTTTCGAAGATTTGGGCAAGGCATTTGTGAAACAGTATAAATATAATGTGGATATGGCTCCTGATCGTGACCAGCTTCGAGCAATGGCTCAGAAAGATAAGGAGACATTCAAAGAATACGCGCAAAGGTGGCGCGAGATTGCTGCTCAGGTCAGTTCTCCTTTGGAAGAGAAGGAGATGACCAAAATTTTTCTGAAAATTTTGAGTCCTTTCTATTATGAGCGTATGATTGCTAGTGCCCCGAGTGATTTCACTGAGATGGTTAATATGGGGATGAGATTGGAAGAGGGTGTCCGTGAGGGACGTTTGTCGAAAGATGGCAATTCTACTGGAAGTTCCAAGAAATATAGTGGAGGATTTGCTAAAAAGAAAGAAGGAGAGACCAATGCCGTTTCTCGAGAAAGGTATAGAAGAACTCACAATAGAAACAATCAGTGTCAGCAACATGTTGCATCTGTCACTCCTGTTATCAGTTCAGCTCCTGTTGTTCAGGCAGCTCCTGGTCAGCAACAATGTTCTATTCAGCCAAACAATCAACGGGGCCATTTTCAGAAAGATTTTGATCCGATTCCGATGACATATATGGAATTACTTCCTTGTTTAATTAAGAAGAATCTTGTTCAGACCCGTCCACCGCCTGCTGTTCCAAAAGATTCACCATGGTGGTATAAGCCTGAAGCTCATTGTGCTTTCCATCAGGGAGGAGCTGGACATGACACTGAGAATTGTTATCCATTGAAGATGGAAGTTCAGAGATTGGCTAGGAGTGGTATTTTGTATTTTGAAGATTCCAACCCTAATGTCCAATCAAATCTGTTGCCTAATCATGGCAAGGCGTCTGTCAATATGGTTCAAGATTGCCCTAGTGAAGATCTTCCTACAGGTGCAATTCTTGAAGATGACTCTGTAGGCTACATCCCATTTGGTTCTGAAGATGATGTCATTCCTGCTGAAGACTGGGAACCTTATTTAGAAGACCCCGGGTATATGTCCCCGGAGGATGCATATGTGCCTTTTTATTCCCCTCGAAAGAAGTTTAAGGAACCTGAATATGAAGTCAGTGCCATCATTGAAGAAGAAGAAGAGCTTCCCAATTTCGTGACACATGGACAAGTCTGCCAGAATTGGATAGCTGTTGATGTTCCCACTATTGTTCATATTTCAAAGTAATTTGTTTTTGTTTCTTTCAAAAATCCTTTCACTCTGCCCAAGGTGAATGTGACTTTGTGAGGGCTTTGTTTCAAATTTTATCATCATCAATAAAATGTTGTTTTGTTTATCCATATTATGTTTTCCCTTTTTGCTTTATTTCTGAAAAATGGTAACATAAAGAACCAAAATATAATAATGATGTGATAATCACTTTTATCTGCATGATACTTGCACCTTTTGTTCATATTCTAAAATCAAACATAAATCATTGTGCAGATTGATTGTTAAACCCATTGAAAACAATGACCCTATGCCCTCTCCCAACTTTGAGTTCCCTGTGTTTGGAGCTGAAGAGGAGGATATTGAAGAAATTCCAGATGAAATTTCTCGGTTGCTTGAGCACGAGGAAAAGGCCATTCAGCCTCATGAAGAGCCGTTGGAATTAGTTAATTTGGGTTCAGATGATGATATAAAAGAAGTCAAGATTGGGGAACTGCTTCAGTCAGATGTTAAGAAAAGGACTGTGGAGCTTCTTAGAGAATATGTTGACGTGTTTGCTTGGTCCTATCAATACATGCCTGGTCTTGATACTGATATTGTGGAGCATAGATTGCCGTTGAAGCCTGAATGTCCACCTATGAAGCAGAAATTGAGAAGAACTCATCCGGACATGGCTGTGAAGATCAAAGAGGAGGTTCAAAAGCAAATTGATGCTGGTTTTCTTGTGACTTCTGAGTATCCTCAATGGGTGGCCAATATTGTGTCTGTTCCAAAGAAAGACGAAAAAGTCCGAATGTGCGTTGACTATAGAGATTTGAATAAAGGGAGTCCAAAAGATGATTTTCCATTGCCACACATTGATATGTTGGTAGATAATACTGCTAAATTCAGTATATTTTCTTTTATGGATGGATTTTTCGGTTATAATCAAATAAAGATGGCACCTGAGGATATGGAAAAAACAACATTCATTACACCCTGGGGAACATTCTGTTACAGAGTGATGCCCTTCGGTTTGAAAAATGCTGGTGCAACGTACCAGAGAGCTATGACCACTTTGTTCCATGATATGATGCATAAAGAAATTGAGGTCTATGTGGATGATATGATTTGTAAGTCGAAGACTGAAGAAGATCACATTGAGTACTTATTGAAGTTGTTTCAGCATTTGAGGAAGTTTAAGCTCCGTTTGAATCCTAATAAATGCACTTTTGGTGTCCGTTCTGGAAAGTTGTTGGGCTTTATTTTCAGCCAAAAAGGCATTGAAGTTGATCCTGGTAAAGTTAAAGCCATTCAGGAAATGCTTGCTCCCAAAACAGAAAAACAAGTAAGAGGATTCTTGGGACGTTTGAATTATATCTCCCGATTTATATCTAATATGACTGCCACATGTGCGCCGATCTTCAAGCTTCTTCGCAAAGACCAGGGTTGTGTCTGGACAGAGGATTGTCAGAAAGCTTTTGAAAGAATTAAAGAGTATCTGCTTGAACCTCCGATTTTGTCTCCTCCCGTGGAAGGAAGACCTTTGATCATGTATTTGACTGTGCTGGAAGAGTCTATGGGTTGTGTCCTGGGTCAACAAGATGAATCTGGTCGGAAAGAATTTGCCATTTATTATTTGAACAAGAAGTTCACCGATTGTGAGTCTCGGTATTCAATGCTTGAAAAGACATGTTGTGCTTTAGCTTGGGCTGCCAAGCGCCTCCGCCAGTATATGTTGAATCATACGGCTTGGTTGATATCCAAAATGGATCCAATAAAGTATATCTTTGAAAAGCCTGCTTTAACTGGGAGGATCGTTCGTTGGCAAATGTTATTGTCAGAATATGATATCGAGTACCGAACTCAAAAAGCGATAAAAGGAAGTGTTTTGGCTGACCATTTGGCACACCAGCCAATTGATGATTATCAACCAATCAGGTTTGATTTTCCTGATGAGGATGTGATGTATCTAAAGGTAAAAGATTATGAAGAACCATTACCTGATGAAGGGCCTGAGCCTGGATCCCGTTGGGGTTTGATTTTTGATGGAGCTGTTAATGAATATGGCAATGGTATTGGGGCAATAATTGTTACTCCTCATGGTTCTCACATTGCTTTCACTGCAAGGTTGATGTTCACTTGCACAAATAATGCGGCTGAGTATGAAGCGTGTATTATGGCTTGGAAGAAGCCATTGATTTAAGAATCAAGATTCTTGATGTATATGGAGATTCAACCCTAGTGATTAATCAGATTAAAGGAGAATGGGAGACGCGTTAACCTAATTTGATTCCTTATCGAGATTATGCAAGAAGGTTGTTAAATTTCTTCAATAAGGTTGAGTTTCATCATGTACCCAGAGCAGCAAATCGAATGGCAGATGCCTTAGCAACTATATCCTCCATGATTGTGGTGAATCGGTGGAATGATGTGCCCAAAATCGATGTTATGCAGCTTGATAGGCCAACTCATGTGTTTGCGGTTGAAGAGGTTGTTGATGATAAACCGTGGTATTATGATATTAAATGCTTTCTTCAAAATCAAGAGTACCCGCTTGGGGCATCCAAGAAAGATAAGAAGACTTTGAGAAAATTGGCTGGTAGTTTCTTCTTGAATAATGATGTGCTGTATAAAAGAAATTATGACATGGTCTTGCTCAGATGCGTGGATAAACACGAAGCAGACATGTTGATGAAAGAAATTCAAGAATGATCTTTTGGTACCCATGCCAATGGGCATGCAATGGCTAAGAAGATGTTAAGAGCAGGTTACTATTGGCTGACAATGGAATCTGACTGTTGCAAATTTGTGAAGAAGTGCCATAAGTGCCAGGTTTATGCTGACAAAATTCATGTACCACCAACTCCTCTCAATGTTATCTCTTCTCCATGGCCTTTCTCCATGTGGGGCATTGATATGATTGGAATGATTGAACCTAAAGCGTCGAATGGACACCGTTTCATATTGGTGGCTATTGACTATTTTACCAAATGGGTCGAAGCGGCATCATATGCCAATGTGACCAAGCAAGTAGTGGTCCGGTTTATCAAGAACTAAATCATTTGTCAGTATGGTGTTTCGAGCAAGATTATCATTGATAATGGGTCAAATTTGAATAACAAGATGATGAAGGAATTATGTGATGAGTTTAAGATTGAGCATCATAATTCTTCTCCTTACAGACCTAAGATGAATGAGGCTGTTGAAGCTGCCAATAAGAATATTAAGAAGATTGTTCAGAAGATGGTTGTTACTTACAAGGATTGGCATGAGATGCTCACTTTTGCTTTGTATGGGTATCGTACATCCGTCTGCACTTCAACAGGGTCAACCCCGTTCTCTCTTGTTTATGGTATGGAAGCAGTGCTCCCGGTAGAGGTTGAAATCCCTTCTATGAGAGTTTTGATGGAAGCTGAATTGTCTGAGGCTGAATGGTGCCAGAGTAGATACGATCAGTTGAATTTGATTGAAGAGAAAAGAATGACGGCTTTGTGTCATGGCCAATTGTATCAACAGAGAATGAAGAAAGCTTTTGATAAGAAGGTCCGACCTCGTGTGTTCAGAGAAGGAGACTTCGTGCTCAAAAGGATCTCGACTTCTACCAATGATTATAGGGGCAAGTGGACTCCTAATTATGAAGGCCCATATGTTGTTAAGAGAGCCTTCTCTGGCGGTGCATTACTTCTTACAACTATGGATGGTGAAGAGCTTACTCGTCCTGTGAATGCCGATGCAGTCAAGAAATACTTCGCCTAAAAAAATAAAAGAACAGCTCGCTAAGTTGAAAACCCGAAAGGGCGGTCCAGGCAAAAATTAGAGATAAAAACAAAAATAATCATCCCGGTAGATTGAAAACCCAAAAGGGCAATCTAGGAAAAAGTTAGGGATTCTGGCAAGTAACTGCATCTGGCCAGTCTTGATCATTTGAAAGCAACATTGTCTATCAAGGATTCTGTTTCAATCATCCTCGGCTGAAGTTTTGAGCACAGTGGGATTCAAAGTTGTTAGGGAGAATAGTGGTCATTGTATTTCAATGTAACTCTTTCCATGTATTTACCATTTTTCAAACTTTTTAATGATCATGGATTTACGCCATTTGCGGACTTCCATTCTATTAATAAAATTTGGGCCTTTGTCCCTTTGTTTGCAATTCTTATTTTGTTTCTGTTTGCAAAATTTCATTTATTTTTTATGATGATTTTTGAAACAAAATGTAAATAATTGATTTAAATTTTTGAAAATTATAAAAACATTTTCCTTTGATTTATGAATATAAAAAAGGAACATCAATGGTTATTCCAAGGATGGTAAGATCGATGTTTTCCTCAGCAGGGTTCGTTCTCGCTCCTTTGGCAGAGTTTGTCGACAGCTCCCCAGTAGAGTTTGTCGATATTTTCCTCAGTAGAGTTTGTTGATATTTCCTCAATAGAGTTTGTTCCTATGAATGTGATTAATTGATGATAAGATGATGGGTTTGTTATGATGTGTTGAATTCATAAGGTCCAGTGATGTTTGGTTTCCCCCCAACTAGGTCTTGATCTGATTCTTCTCCAGCTGATTATGTTATGGTCAGGCAGTTGAGTAGTTTTGAGGTCCACTTCTCCTTAATGGTGGTCCCCGCGCAAAGATTCATTTTCGCTTTCCCCAGCCGAAATCATATGAGGAATCTTCACTCAGAGTTTTACACTCTAAATGTGTTTTTGTTGCTTTGGATATCCCCAAACAGAGAGCGATGTTATTCTCTTCTAAGAAGCATTGACGTGGTGATCGCTTGTCGTGTTTCATCTTGTATTGTGGATGGTTTTCTCTCCAGGTTGTTCTACCCAGGGATTTATCCTTGATGATTCCCCAGCGGAGACAGAGCATTACTATTTCGTTTGTTCTCCAATCATAAAGCAGTGAGGTTAATTTCTCATTTCCCCGGCAGGTCTAAGACGTACTTCTTTTCGGATTGTTTTTCAGAGATTTATCCTCCTAGTGAAGATTGTGCATCACTAATGTGGCTATTCCCCAGGGAAGTTGCTGATGATATATCTTTTCAGTTACCTGTTGGTTTTTCTCTCACTCATGATGAGTATTGATCTAAAATCCCCCACAGTTTGACCTTTTGCTGTTTTCCCAGCAAGTCCAGGATGCTTTGCTCAGAATTGGTTAATCCTCTGAGAGTGTTCTCGTATCTCCAGCAGATCTGCCTTGTTTTCCCAGTGGACTTTTGCATAGATGTTTATATGACCATAATCCCCAGCGGATTCATTCTTTATTTCTCCGCAGCAGATCTCTTCGCCCTTTTGAAATGGAAGTTCCTATGAATTTTTATGATCCCCAGGAAGATTCAGAAAGATTTGGGTTGTATGATGGCCCGACAGATTTCCTGCCATCCTCAAAGCAGAGTTTATGTTGTTATCCTCTTTGTGGATCATCTATGTTAGAAGATTGATATTTGGGTCTTTCCCCAAGGAGTATTTTCTTTTCTCCAGCGAGATTTGAGCCTTGTAGTAGGATTTATTTTCCTTTGATTGCTTTTGTGTATCCCTTGCAGGATTTCTTCAGCTAAATGCCTAGCAGAGTTGCTAATGATATCTTAATCTTGTTGAGATTAGCCGAGTATTTAGTGGTGTTGTGATGTTTATTCCACCCTCTGCTTTTACTTTATGTCTGTTTTGTCAGCATATTCATACTCATACGCATCGCATGCGCATTCATTTGTTGTGCATAGCATATTGTTGTTGCATTTTGCATTTTTGCATTTGTGTTGGTGCTTCTTTGCTCTCTGGTGTTGTTATCCCCGCAGAGCGTGTGTGTCCTCCCTCCATTTAGAGTGTCGTCCCGTAAGCAGAAAAATGCCTATCTTTGTTAATTCCCCACTGAGCTTATTTCTCGTGGAAGATTTTGATTCAGTTTCCTCTCCAGTTCTTTATCTGGATGGAATTTGTCCCCAGTTGAGATATTTCCTCCTCGGGATGAGTATTGTTTGACCGTTTCTCTCCAGCTTGTTCCTGGATTGAACTTTGGTCCCCTGCAATATTTGTTTGGATCTCTAGGCTGTAAAACCTAGATTGAGAGTGGATTTATTTTGTACCTTTGAAGATTCTGCGCCCTTCAGCTAAAATCTGCTTATGATTCCCCTTTTGGAAGGTTCAATACTGTTTCATGGCATTCCTTTATTTGAGAAGCCTGAGGCGATGCAGTTAATACCTTTTGTGACTCCAATGAATGGTAAGTCTCTTCGGTTTGACGAGACAGTTCGTTGTTGAGATTTGTTACTCCGATGAATGGTAAGTCTCTTCGGTTTGATGGGACAGTTTGTTGTTGAGATTTTGTTTACTCCAATGAATGGTAAGTCTCTTCGATTTGATGGGACAGTTCGTTGTTGAGATTTTGTGACTCCAATGAATGGTAAGTCTCTTCGGTTTAATGGGACAGTTCGTTGTTGAGATTTTGTGACTCCAATGAATGGTAAGTCTCTTAGGTTTGATGGGACAGTTCGTTGTTGAGATTTTGTGACTCCGATGAATGGTAAGTCTCTTCAGTTTGACGGGACAGTTTGTTGTTGAGGTTTGGTTACTCCATTGAATGGTAAGTCTCTTTGGTTTGATGAGACAGTTCGTTGTTGAGATTTTTTGACTCCAATGAATGGTAAGTCTCTTCGATTTGATGGGACAATTTGTTGTTGAGATTTTGTGACTCCGATGAATGGTAAGTCTCTTCGATTTGATGGGACAGTTCGTTGTTGAGATTTTGGTTACTCCAATGAATGGTAAGTCTCTTCGGTTTAATGGGACAATTCGTTGTTGAGATTTTGTGACTCCAATGAATGGTAAGTCTCTTCGGTTTGATGGGACAGTTCGTTGTTGAGATTTTGGTTACTCCAATGAATGGTAAGTCTCTTCAGTTTGATGGGACAGTTTGTTGTTGAGATTTTGTGACTCCAATGAATGGTAAGTCTTTTCGGTTTGATGGGACAGTTCGTTGTTGAGATTTTGTTTACTCCAATGAATGGTAAGTCTCTTCGGTTTGATGGGACAGTTCATTGTTGAGATTTTGTGACTCCAATGAATGGTAAGTCTCTTCGGTTAGACGGGACAGTTCGTTGTTGAGGTTTTCTACTCCGATGGATGGTTAGTCTCTTCGATATGCTAGAGATAGTTCATTGTTGAGGTATGGATTTTCTGCAGTGGAGCCTTGTTGTGCTAAGTCTTCCCTGTTGTGTTATATCCTTGTTGTGTTATGGTTTATTTCCATATACAGTTACCCCCAATTTGAATCTTTTCCTCAACTGAGTCCCAGTAGTTGTGCGGTGTGTTCCCCGACTAGTTGGTGGTCTCCTGTGATGTGTTTCTCCGGTGGAGTTTTCTTTCTCCCTTTTCTTTTTTTGTTTATCTCCTGTGGCATATTTTCCCCACAGTGGTCTTGTGTCTGCATATCATTTGCATAATCATATCATTTTTGTGGTCTCTTAGGGCCAAAAATTCGGGTTTATTGTTATATTTAAGTCTCTTCTATCTCGTCGAGACAAAGATGTCAATCTTCTTATCTTCGGATAGAAGAAACTTAAATAGGGGCAGCTGTAATACCCTAAATGGTCATATTCTTAAAAATAGTCGACCGGAGGCGAAAAGAAAAGAAACAGGAGAGTCGCCATCGAACTTTATTTATCCCATGAGGGGAAGGGAAAACATCGAGAAAACCCAAAGAAGGAAAGGATAAGGTGGTCTCGCAACCAAATTACGGGTTCGAAAGTCGGTTATGCAGAGGGAAGGTATTAGCACCCTCCACATCCATCGTACTCGATGGGAACCATTCGCTTGTCTATGTGTAAGGATGTTTGCTAAGGAAATTGCTTTCTAAGAGTGTTCTAAAGAGGGAGAGAGAAAAGTGAGAACCAAAGGATGTGAAAGAAAATAAAATGAAAGAGAATGGTGGAACCAAAAAGGAGAAGAAGGAGAAGGAGACTCGATAGGACCTCTCGGTCCTATGCCTACGTATTCCCTTGTGCAATGGGAAAGTCAGAGTCAACGTAGTTCGGAGGACTACGGGTGAAGAAAATGGGAGGGGGTGGAAAACAGAAGATGGATAGAAGGTGGCTCGCCAAGATCATCACAATCTTGTACCTACGTATCTTACATTCGGACAAGAATGAAGAATCAGAGCAATCGTAGTTCGACCTATGATTTGTTGGTGTTTTTTATGGACGATGTTAACATGCGGGTTCTAGCAGTTAGGTGTTTTGCGGCTCGCTCGTGGAGTCTTATGCGTTACCTGTTTGCGGTAGAACGGACGCAACATGTCCTTTTTGAAAAGGTTGATTTTCGCCATCAAGGCAAGATGTCACATTTGATTTGTTGAGATTGTTTTTAAGGGCGAAATAAGTCCTCGGATAGGAACCCCTTCGGGTAGTACCCAATTCTTTATCTCAAAAAAGGTTTATTTTGAAAATGGTGTGGCGAATATAGTCACGTCTTCGTATTGAAAGACGAGTATCGAGACCACACACTCTAAAGTGAGCATCCTAATACTCAAAGAGGAAGAGGTCTTCACCCAATCCTCTCTCTTTAGTTCAATACAAAGAGAACCTTATTCTCTTATTAAAGGAAATGTTTTGATTTTAGATGGTAAGTGCTTCACGACAGTGAACCCTAAAGGTAATGTCAAGCACTCGGGATAGGAGAAGGCCTTCGCCTAACCACTCCACGACCATCTAAGTTTATTAAGAAAAGGTTTGAAAATACACTTGGTACAAGACCAAGGTTTTTAGATACATGGAGATGAAATAAAGAGAGAAAAAAGTTTTTGAAAGAAATCACTTATTGTAATGATGTGAAAGTGTGTGGTGAGTGGACCATTAGTCCAAACACAGTGTTGATTCATCGGTGTGTGAAAAATATAGCAAGAATATGACACCAATGCTGAAGATTAGTAAATATGCAGGGAGTTAGAAGAAAGGATAAGATGGTCTCGAAAAATAAGGCCATGTTATATTCTAAAGAGAGATAGCCCGCTAAGTCCACCACCCCAAAGGGAAAACTTAATCAAAATTAGGGCAATCCCGATGGACTCGAAAAGTGAAGTCGGTCCATGCAAAAGTTAGGGATCAAAAAATAAATAAAGCAAAAGAGGCCCTCAAATCCTCAGCAAAAGCAAAACCCGATTCAGTGGCCACCAAAATGGATTAGAAAGGTCACTGACATCCACAAAAACAAAGTAAGGTGACTGTCATTCCAAGCAAATTCGCCCTTACACCAGCAACCCTTTTGGAAGATAAATGTGTGTAGTATAACTGAACGTAGGACTGGAGAATCATCACGAAGAAGGGGTGGGTACAAATCAAAATTTGAGCCTAATATCCTTTGTTTTAATAACCGTGAACCAGACCACGCTACAACCCTTAAAAGACCTAATTGAGGCAGGGTTTATTCTGAAAGCATACTACAGCAAGGTTATGTAAACTGACTCCATGCATATTTACTAATCTTCAGCATTGTTGTCATATTCTTGCTATATTTTTCACACACCGATGAATCAACACTGTGTTTGGACTAATGGTCCACTCACCACACACTTTCACATCATTCCAATAAATGATTTCCTTCAAAACCTGCATGAATGTCGCATTAAAATTACCATTTTCAAATGAACAATTTTAACTGTAAGCAAGTACTTGACATCAAAGAGATTCCAACAAAGTGCAATAAGAGAGAAACTTGATCATTCGTTGGTGCTGGCTCGAATAAAGACCTTTTCATAACCTTGTGAATCTGGGGCAGGTTATCTCAAACCATGTCATGGTGTAGTCATCCCCAAAGTTTCTATTCGAGGAGGATTCATTCAAAACCCTACAGACTGGGGCAAATAAATTGTAGAGTGGTAGTTTCCCTCTACACTTTCAAGATTGGTCAAGCAGAACCTGTCGGACTCTAGCAAATGGAGTTTGCAACAAGTGTTAAAGAGCCCTGGGGCAGAGCAGAGGCGCAACTAACATGCATCAGTCAAGTCGCTATGCTCATATTTTCAGTTGCAAAGCCATCATGGTACCTCAGTTAGAAGTGAGATTCTCTTAGGAGCAAGCACAACTGCTGCAAAGGACCAAACTTGGAGCATCATAAGCATCCGCATCTACCGTCTGATCGTAGCATCGTCAGGTTTCGTGTGTCGGGAAGTTAAGCTCATTCCCCTTCCAACCCAAAGCCCAACCATCTTGGCACCTCCCACCATAAGCCCGATCATACTCGACACCCTTAACCAGATACAAAATCCACCTTACTTGCACAACTTTAAAGTCCAATTCTCGTCTGGCAAACCATAATACCCGTTCTCGTCTGGTAACTTCTATGTTAGTGTCCGTCTGCTCACCTATTCTTTAGCCATTTTAAAACTAGTTCTCGTCTGGTAAGCACCGTTTCAAAGTCTAGTTCCCGTCTAGCCAACCATAAAGTCAGTTCTTGTCTGACAACTTAACCTTTTGCCACCAGTTCTCGTCTGGTAGTCTACCCCTTAAAAACCAGTTCTCATCTGGTAACCCTTTTAAAAGTTATCTCTGGTTGATATCCTTCAGCTTACCCATCTCCTTTTCCCCAGCAAGCATTTCAACAAAAGCCCAACCATCCTTGGCACCCAAAACTAAAGCCCAACCTTACTTGGCACGACCATCAATCTGTATCCTCATATCCCCAGTAGAGTCGCCAGCTGTCGCTACTCGAAAAATAGTCGACCGGAGGTGAAAAGAAAAGAAACAGGAGAGTCGCCATCGAACTTTATTTATCCCATGAGGGGAAGGGAAAACATCGAGAAAACCCAAAGAAGGAAAGGATAAGATGGTCTCGCAACCAAATTACGGGTTCGGAAGCCGGTTATGCGGAGGGAAGGTATTAGCACCCTCCACATCCATCGTACTCGATGGGAACCATTCGCTTGTCTATGTGTAAGGATGTTTGCTAAGGAAATTGCTTTCTAAGAGTGTTCTAAAGAGGGAGAGAGAAAAGTGAGAACCAAAGGATGTGAAAGAAAATAAAATGAAAGAGAATGGTGGAACCAAAAAGGAGAAGAAGGAGAAGGAGACTCGATAGGACCTCTCGGTCATATGCCTACGTATCCCCTCCCATTTTCTTCACCCGTAGTCCTCCGAACTACGTTGACTCTGACTTTCCCATTGCACGAGGGAATACATAGGCATAGGACCGAGAGGTCCTATCGAGTCTCCTTCTCCTTCTTCTCCTTTTTGGTTCCACCATTCTCTTTCATTTTATTTTTTTTCACATCCTTTGGTTCTCACTTTTCTCTCTCCCTCTTTAGAACACTCTTAGAAAGAAATTTCCTTAGCAAACATCCTTACACATAGACAAGCGAATGGTTCCCATCGAGTACGATGGATGTGGAGGGTGCTAATACCATCCCTCCGCATAACCGGCTTCCGAACCCGTAATTTGGTTGCGAGACCATCTTATCCTTTCCTTCTTTGGGTTTTCTCGATGTTTTCCCTTCCCCTCATGGGATAAATAAAGTTCGATGGCGACTCTCCTGGTTCTTTTCTTTTCGCCTCCGGTCGACTATTTTTCAGGCTTGTTAGGGCAGGTCAAGTTATCAGGTTGTGATAGGACAAGTGCTTCATCATTGACTGTTTCGTTTGAACCAGGGTTTTATGCAATGTAATGGAGATCCATGTGACAAGTCATCATCTTCTGAGTTCAATGCATTTGTTGCTCATTCAGTGGTGGATTCATGTCAATTCGAGGTTCTGATTCAAGAATGTTAAAAATTGTGTTTTCTTGGAAATTCAGTTTTTTATTGTCATCAAGAATCAAGGTTTCAAGCATGTTTATTCAAGTTCAAAGATCAAATTCCCAAGCATAGAATGCGAGCATCATTGTAGAGGTGTAAATACCAAGTGGGCCGAGTCATGATCCTTGAGGATACAAAGCCCATGTGATTTGCAAAACTCATTCCATTCACACAAAAAAATAAATCAAAGCTCATGTTCAAAGTCCATTATACTTCAAAATATCATTACAATTTGTGAGTCCTTTTAATTCAAAAAAATAATTGTTACAAGGCCACCAAAAATAGCCCAGTCAAACACGGCTAAAGAAAAAAACTACCATACTCAAAATAAGCCAAACACCAATTGCTTTTCAATGCATCAGCAATCCCTTGCAACAAACAAGTAACACATTACGTAAAACCAACATGCTACTGCACTCTAAGACAAAACCGACAACGACGTTTCCAAAAATCCTGCCATTAGTACAACTCCTCAAACCACTAACCATGACCATGCTTCACAAGCCTGACCTCAATGCAACAACAAACGACGCATCACGAAGACCATAAACGAAAATGGGATGAAAATTATGCGATTCAAAAAAGGGCATCCCGTACCGCTGCGACACAAGCGAAAAACAACATCACAGTGCAGCACCTATAACAGCCAATAACAGACAACAATCCTGCTGTGAGGGGGACATTACAAGCTTAGCAAGACAAAAATTCAAAAAAAAACTTAAAAAAAATAGAGGGGGAATCAATTAAAAGGAGGGAGATCTCACCTTCAAAAGGGAGAAAAAACCTTCAAGTTTCTGGATGATCCTTTCTCCAACATTCTTCATCAATGAACACACCGCCACAAAGCCTTCCTCCCTCATTCAATCCCAGCTTCCTCTGCTCATCGCTTACCACAGTTACCTACAAACCACTAGCGCAACCATAAAACACCATCTCAGAACCTCTTTAACCTTCAATTTACCCTCCACTCCCTGCATCTTCAAGCTTTAACTCACAAACTACTCAAGCCTTCGTTCTCATCTGTTTCCGCCGTGAAACAACCTCCTTTCCACCTATAACACCATAAACAACCACTCACACCAACTTCAACAACCACACTTGCAAGCTTCTTTTTTGGTGCGATCGAAACATCACCATTATCTCGCCGCAATCATTCGACTGCCACCGTAACCAAACGTCGGACCACCGTGTTGAGCCGAACAACAACTGAGTGAGAGGAATGATTGGAAGAGATCGATTGAGGGAGTTTGTGTAGAAGTTATTTTTTATCGTGCTTTCTGAAAGAAGAAATTGGAATGGCCGCTGATCCTTGTTTTTATTAGGGTTCGTTCCCTTTCCATTTTGATTAAGAGCCAGATCGGGTTATAGGGTCATCCGACCCGTGTTTCTACCTGAGTTGGAGCGCCCCGTTTGGGCTTGGCTCCAGCTTCCCTTTGTCTTCTCTTCTGGCCCATGTGTCCACCCTTTCTCCTAGCTTTTCTTTTTTTATTATTTCTATTTTATTTTATTCATTTTTTAATAAATTATTTTCTTTTATTATGATCTTGTTTTTTTTTTCCTTAAATTGTTAATATTAGATTAGTTAGTAATATTGAATTTAGGAATATATTTATATTGTTTAATTTGATTTAATATTTATTTAATAATAGTCATTTAGAGTATTAGTTTAGTTATTAACTAAAAAATCTCAAAAATATTTTCTTATTAGATTAATCTTTTAATTTTAAATCATATTTGAAATGTAAATATTTAGGTTTTTAATCTTTGATTTCTAATTTCTATTAACTTATTTGACTAATAATTTTGTGAGCTGGGGATTTGATTATTTCTACTTGATCTTGATTTTGAGTCTTTCTTGACTTTTCTCTTGACCACATTCTTGTATTCATCAACTTATTCCATTTCTCATTTTCACCTTCTCTTCTAAAGTCAAAAACTTTTTTTAATAAGAGAATGAGGTTCTCCTTGTATTGAACTAAAGAGAGAGGATTGGGTGAAGACCTCTTCCTCTTCGAGTATTAAGATGCTCACTTTAGAGTGTGTGGTCTCGATACTCGTCTTTCAATACGAAGACGTGACTATATTCACCACCCATTTCTTTCAAAAAAATTTTTCTCTCTTTATTTCATCTCCTTGTATCTAAAAACCTTGGTCTTGTACCAAGTGCATTTTCAAACCTTTTCTTAATAAACTTAGATGGTCGTGGAGTGGTTAGGCGAAGGCCTTCTCCTATGCCGAGTGCTTGACATTACCTTTAGGGTTCACTGTCGTGAAGCACTTACCGTCTAAATCAAAACACTTCTTTAAATAAGAGAATGTGTTTCTCTTTGTATTGAACGAAAAAGAGAGGATTGGGTGAAGACCTCTTCCTCTTCGAGTATTAGGATGCTCACTTTAGAGTGTGTGGTCTCGATACTCGTCTTTCAATACGAAGACGTGACTATATTCGCCACACCATTTTCAAAATAAACCTTTTTTGAGATAAAGAATTGGGTACTACCCGAAAGGGTTCCTATCCGAGGACTTATTTCGCCCTTAAAAACAATCTCAACAAATCAAATGTGACATCTTGCCTTGATGGCGAAAATCAACCTTTTCAAAAAGGACATGTTGCGTCCGTTCTACCGCAAACAGGTAACGCATAAGACTCCACGAGCGAGCCGCAATACACCTAACTGCTAGAACCCGCACGTTAACATTGTCCATAAAAAACACCAACAAATCGTAGGTCGAACTACGATTGCTCTGATTCTTCATTCTTGTCCGAATGTAAGATACGTAGGCACAAGATCGTGATGATCTTGGCGAGCCCCCACCCATTTTCTTCACCCGTAGTCCTCCGAACTACGTTGACTCTGACTTTCCCATTGCACGAGGGAATACGTAGGCATAGGACCGAGAGGTCCTATCGAGTCTCCTTCTCCTTCTTCTCCTTTTTGGTTCCACCATTCTCTTTCATTTTATTTTCTTTCACATCCTTTGGTTCTCACTTTTCTCTCTCCCTCTTTAGAACACTCTTAGAAAGCAATTTCCTTAGCAAACATCCTTACACATAGACAAGCGAATGGTTCCCATCGAGTACGATGGATGTGGAGGGTGATAATACCTTCCCTCCGCATAACCGGCTTCCAAACCCGTAATTTGGTTGCGAGACCATCTTATCCTTTCCTTCTTTGGGTTTTCTCGATGTTTTCCCTTCCCCTAATGGGATAAACAAAGTTCGATGGCGACTCTCCTGTTTCTTTTCTTTTCGCCTCCGGTCGACTATTTTTCGAGTAGCGACAGCTGGCGACTCTGCTGGGGACTGGTTCACCTTAAGCAAGCCAAGCCTAGTTTGCTTATCATATGTGTATTTTTGTTTGCTTTATTATTGCTTTATTATCTTGTGTTTCTCTTATCTGTTGGGTATATTGGGGATGGTTTGTGAGGAGAAAGGCTTTCTACCCGAGCTTTTCGAGTATACACTAAGCTAGGAGGTGGTTGCTTACTGATTTGCGAGACTTAGGACTCGTCGAGTCGGTTTGACTTCCACCGCTCAGATGAGGCCCCTTTGGGAATGATTATGTCTTACGATTAGTCGTAATGGTGTCTTTGTTTCCGACCTGGGAGTCCGTGATTCTGAGGACTTTTAGAACCCTATTCCAAAGGTTACTAAGGCATAACGCTGTGCTCATCCTTTGAAGGGATTACCGTCTTACGAATCGTCGTTATGATGGAAAACTTTTGAGGGTTAGTGCATGGGAACTTGTTTGAAAACCCTTGGAATGCCCTGTTTTAAACCAATAGATTGCCTACTCGAGGCGAGAGATATCTTGTTATATTGTTCTGCAGAATCTGCGACCTTGATATCTGTGGCGTGAACCTCTGATCTTTGATCCCATACCTTGTTGCATTCATAACATTACATTTGCATAAGCATCTTTGCATCATTTTGCATATCATTCTCCAACTAAAATCCGAGAAGCTCATTCAGTCCTTTGTTCATAACCCGCCGTTGATTTCTCGACACTCGCATTGAACCTGTGGTAGATGTGAAGCATTTGAAGCAAGTGGAACATAGACGACTTGAAAGGCCAGTTAGACAAAGCAAGTTGGAAGCTGAGGTAGCCATGTCAAAGAGCAACCGTCAGAATGTTGATCCCCCGCCAGGTTTCATTGTGACAACTAATCCACTGTATGGTCTTCTGCCTGATGATGATCCTCCACGATTAAATGTTCCTACGCGACCCCAGAGGAAGCCATTGACTAATCCTATGAAGGAAATACTTCGTGACATTGAGGAAAAACTCCAAGCTATAAAAGTGCATGATATGCTTGGGCTCGATGCTGCTGATATGTGCCTAGTGCCAGATTTGGTAATCGCTCCGAAATTCAAGGTACCCAACTTCGAGAAGTACACAGACCTTAGTTGCCCGAAGCGTCATTTGGTGATGTTCTGCCGAAAAATGACCATATATACCCATGATGATAAGCTGATGATTCACTGTTTTCAAGATAGTTTGAGTGGGGCATCTTTAAGTTGGTACATGGACTTAGAAAGAAGCCATATCCAATCATGGAAGGACTTATCCAGCGCTTTTCTAAAGCGATATCAGTACAATCTAGACGTGGCTCCCGCTCGCACGCAATTGCAAAGCCTATGTCAGAAGAATAGCGAATCATTCAAGGAATACGCACGACGATGGAGAGAATTAGCAGCTAGGGTGCAACCACCACTCTTGGACAGGGAATTGATTGACATGTTCATAAACAATCTGCATAGCTCTTATCTTGAAAGAATGGTTGGCAGTACATCATCAAGCTTCCCTGACCTTGTGAGGGTAGGGGAACGCATCGAGAGCTACCTCAAGAGTGGACTAATCTAGAACGTCTCGAATAGCCAAGCCGGTGAGACTGAATCCCTCATCAACTCCCAAGAGGAAGAGGAAAATGAAACTAGTGTAGCCATATCAAATATTGAGTATTCTCATGGTACGCCATCAATACCTTATGGTCTCTCATTTTCTCAGCAATCATCATTTCCAATGCCATGCCTTCCTTATGGACAACCAACAATGCCTAGAGCTTCGTCCTAGAAACCGTGGATTGCTCCTCAGGTAAATCAACGAGCCCATGGTCAAGGATATCAGAATCAGTGCCAGAGTCAGCATAGGCCTCGCAACAATCTAGAAAGAAGGAATTCTCCTCTTCATACAGTCCCTATGTCATACCGTCAACTCTTGCCGCATCTGATTCAAAGCTCGTTGGTGGTTCCCAAGTCTCTCAAGCCATTTCCAGAGCCATACCCTCCTTGGTACGATCCCAATGTGCAATGTGGATATCATGCTGGATCAATGGGGCATTCGACTGAAGATTGCAAAGCCTACCAAGCCAAAGTGCAACAACTGATTGACAAAGGTTACATATCCTTTCTAGAAGGAAGCCTGGTTATGCACGTCAACCTCTCGTCTGTTTGAGTTCAAAGACTACAAGGGTCATCTCCTCGAGCCAGTGGGTTAGACAGAAGACATCCCCAGGATTGGGAATTTTTAGATCTTGCCATTTGTAGTTTCTTCTCTGTTAAGTGCTACTTGTTTTTAAACATTGTTGCTTACTAATGGTTTTGTTAATGTAATGAACGTGCTTTTTTGAACAAACCCATTCGTATCCACTCATTTTTTCTCATATATTGCAAAAAATCACAATTTTTTTCCCACATTTCACTCCCTTTATCAACTATTGTTTTAGCAAAGATTTGAGGGAGGGTGATGAAAATGAAATACTCATAATTGCTAATAGTATGCTTTCGGATAAAATCCCGCTGATGATGTACAGACATTGTTTCAAATCCCCTAAACACTGGAGAGATAAGGAGTTAGTCCCTAGTCAACCACTTCGAGCCTAGAAGTAGGAGTTTCCTTCGGATTTCTAAACCCTTACGCTTAACCTGGGGCATGGGTAGTGTTCAGTTATCCTGATTACACATTCGAATTTCAAGATGAAACCTTTTGTTATGGCAGTTATTCTTTAGAGACCAAAGACTTGGCAGTCACGACCCTTCAAAAAAAAAAAAGAAGATAGCCCGCTAAGTCCACCACCCCAAAGAGGAAACTTAGGCAAAATTAGGGCAATCCCGATGGACTCGAAAAGTGAAGTCGGTCCATGCAAAAGTTAGGGATCAAAAAATAAATAAAGCAAAAGAGGCCCTCAAATCCTCAGCAAAAGCAAAACCCGATTCAGTGGCCACTAAAATGGATTAGAAAGGTCACTGACATCCACAAAAACAAAATAAGGTGACTGTCATTCCAAGCAAATTCGCCCTTACACCGTCAACCCTTTTGGAAGATAAATTTGTGTAGTATGACTGATCATAGGACTGGAGTCATCACGAAGAAGGGGTGGGTACAAATCAAAATTTGAGCCTAATATCCTTTGTTTCAAATAACCGTGAACCAGACCACATTACAACCCTCGAAAGACCTAATTGAAGTAGGGTTTATTCTGAAAGCGTACTATTGCAAGGTTGCGTAAACTGACTCCCTGTAGATTTACTAGTCTTCATCATTGGTGTCATATTCTTGCTATATCTTTCGCACACCAGTAAATCAACACTGCGTTTGGACTAATGGTCCATTCGTTACACACTATCACATCATTCCGATAAGTGATTGCTTTCAAAACCTGCATGATGTCGCATTAAAATTACCATTTTTAAATGAACAATTTTAACTGTAAGCAAGTACTTGACATCAAAGAGATTCCAACAAAGTGCAATCAGAGAGAAACTTGATCATTCGTTGGTACTGGCTCGAATCAAAACCTTCTCATAACCTTGTGAATCTGGAGCAGAACATTCAAGAGTGAGTTGAGCAGAAAATCATCTCAAGACTCCACCGGCCAAAGGTAGGCCACCCAGAGATTCTTGTGACTAAGGGAAAATCCCTCCAAGGCTCAATCAACATAAGTTAAGTCACTTCAACGCTCATTATGGGGCAAGTCCTTCAAGAGACTCAAGCAAAGGCTGACTATTGAAGATTCAGACATTGGGGCAAATTATCTCAAGACATGTCATGGTATAGTCACCCCAAAGTTTCTATTCGAGGAGGATTCATTCAAAAACCCTACAGACAGGGGCAGATGAATTGCAAAGGGGCAGATTTCCTCTATAATTTCAAGATTGGTCGAGCAGACCCTGTCAGGCACTAGTAAATGTTGAGTTCACAACAAGTGTCAAAAAGCCTTGGGGCAGAGCAAAAGCGCAACTAATATGCATAAGTCAAGTCGCTATGCTCATGTTGTCGTTTGCAAAGCCATCATGGCATCTCAGTTAGAAGTGAGATTCTCCTAGGAGCAAGCACAACTTCTGCAAAGGACCAAACTTGGAGCATTAGAAGTCTCCACATCTATTGTTCGATCATAATATCATCAGGTTTCGAGTATCGGGAAGTTAAGCTCATTCCCCATCCAACCCAAAGCCCAATCATACTTGGCACACCAACCAAAGCCTAACCATACTTGGCACCTTCTACCATAAGCCTAATCATACTCGGCACCCTTAACCAGATACAAAATCCACCTTGCTTGCATAACTTTAAAGTCCAGTTCTCGTCTGGCAAACCGTAAGTCCAGTTCCCGTCTGGAAAACCAAAACAAAACACCAGCTCTCATCTGGTAAACAACTTCTAAACCAGTTCTCGTCTGGTAAGCACCGTTTCAAAGTCTAGTTCCCGTCTAGCCAACCATAAAGTCAGTTCTCGTCTGACAACTTAACCTTTTGCCACCAGTTCTCGTCTGGTAGTCTACCCCTTAAAAACCAATTCTCGTCTGGTAACCCTTTTAAAAGTCATCTCTGGTTGATATCCTTCACCTTACCCATCTCCTTTTCCCCAGCAAGCATTTTAACAAAAGCCCAACCATCCTTGGCACCCAAAACCAAAGCCCAACCTTACTTGGCACGACCATCAATCCGTATCCTCATATCCCCAGCATTTTGCATACATTTCTACATCATTTGCATGCTTGTTTAGCCAGTTCTTGTAGAGGATAGGGGCATTCTTATGGACATTGTCTCCCCCATCGATTTCTACTTTCAACTCCTTTCGTGCCTTTCACATGAGTATTTCCTTACCTTACCTTTCGTAGGGGATTTCATTGCCTTACGCATGAAATCTTATTCTTTCGGTTTCCTTTCGTAAGCGTTCTCGCTGCCTTACGCACGTGACAAAACTTTGTATTAGGTATCTTCGATCAATTTGGATGCTTGATGCCTATGTGGCCAAGAACTGAATGGTCGCTACTCAGAGAATGTCATCTCCGCCGTTGTGCCTATGAGGTCAAATGATGTTCTGATACCCTTTGCAAGTCCCCTCTGCCTTTTGTATGAAGATGGTTATTGCCCCCAACTTACCTTTTGTGAGTCTTTCGTGTCGTTTTTCACGATGTATCTCCTCCTTGCCTTTTGCAATGTGTCCAACTTACCTTTAGTAAGAGCCTTCCCGTGCCTTTTGCACAATTTCTTCCCAGCTTACCTTTTGTAGGTCTCCTTCCTACCTTTTGTAGAAAGGAATCTGTCTCCAAACCTTTTGTTCCGGAGTCATTTCTGTTATTCTCAGAAATAGTATGATCGTCTTCTCCCAAGGGAGTTATGAAATTTTCTCCAAGCCTTTTGTTCTGGGGTCTTTTCTACCTTTCGTAGAAAGGAATTGTCTCCTAACCTTTTGTTCTGGGGTCCTATCTACCTTTCGTAGAAGGAAATTGTCTCCTAACCTTTTGTCCAGGGGTCCTCTCTACCTTTTGTAGAAGGAATCTGTCTCCAAACCTTTTGTTCCGGAGTCATTTCTGCTATTCGCAGAAGTAAGTACGATCGTCTTCTCCCAAGGGAGTTATGTTATTTCTTCTAACCTTTTGTTCTGGGGTCCTATCTACCTTTCGTAGAAGAAAATTGTCTCCTAACCTTTTGTTCTGGAGTCCTCTCTACCTTTTGTAGGAGGAAGCTTTGTCTCCTAACCTTTTGTTCAGGGGTCCTCTCTACCTTTTGTAGAAGGAATTTGTCTCCAAGCCTTTCGTTCTGGAGTCTTCACTGCTTTTGCAGAAAATAATACGATCGTCTTCTCCCAAGGGAGTCTCCTCTACTAGTTGTAGCAGGAATTTATTTTTTCTCCTAACCTTTCGTTCAGGGGTCCTCTTTGCCTATTGCAAGAGGATAACCAATTTCTATCCTTGAGTCCTCTTTACCTTTCATAGGAGGAATATCTCATCTTTTATTTCTTGAGTCCGCTCTACCTTTTGTAGAAGGAATATCTCAACTTATTATATCTCACCAGGATACTGCAGGGATGTCTCCCCTTCCGAGACTGGAAAAACACTCATATTCATTCCTCATTGCATCTCAAGCATGTCATCATATCCCTCATAACCAATTACTTTTTCCCAATGACAGATGCCTTTTTCAAGCCATCCCACTGATTCATCTACCTTTCATTCCACTCCTTTCTCGGCTGAAAATTATGGGTATTCTTATATTTAATCCTCTTGCACCTTGACTGTAAGAAAGCCTTTGTCACTCTCACCTTCAAGTTCAAGAAGATTAAATAAGGGCATCTGTCACACCCTCATTTTCACCCTACCCCTAGCCTTGCATATCATACCATTTATGCATTCCATTAGGTCATAACTTCGCATTTATTCATTTGCATCGGGCTCCTGAGGCACGAGATCAATGGTCCTTTAAATAAGGCTTCCTTTGTGCTTCGAGATTCTTCCATTCAAGTTTGAAGCAAGGGTTGAGTTCTCATTGTCTTAACTCCTCGTCAAGGTTCATCAAGCTTGTCAGGGCAGGTCAGGTTATCAGGCTGTGATAGGACAATTGCTTCATCATTGACTGTTTAGTTTGAACCAGGGTTTTATGCAATGTAATGGAGATCCATGTGACAAGTCATCATCTTCTGAGTTCAATGCATTTGTTGCTCATTCAGTGGTGGATTCATGTCAATTCGAGGTTCTGATTCAAGAATGTTAAAAATTGTTTTTTATTGGAAATTCAGTTTTTTATTGTCATCAATAATCAAGGTTTCAAGCATGTTTATTCAAGTTCAAAGATCAAATTCCCAAGCATAGAATGCGAGCATCATTGTAGAGGTGTAAATACCAAGTCGGCCGAGTCATGATCCTTGAGGATACAAAGCCCATGTGATTTGCAAAACTCATTCCATTCACACAAAAAAATAAATCAAAGCTCATGTTCAAAGTCCATTATACTTCAAAATATCATTACAATTTGTGAGTCCTTTTAATTCAAAAAAATAATTGTTACAAGGCCACCAAAAATAGCCCAGTCAAACACGGCTAAAGAAAAAAACTACCATACTCAAAATAAGCCAAACACCAATTGCTTTTCAATGCATCAGCAATCCCTTGCAACAAACAAGTAACACATTACGTAAAACCAACACGCCACTGCACTCTAAGACAAAACCGACAGCGACGTTTCCAAAAATCCTGCCATTAGTACAACTCCTCAAACCACTAACCATGACCATGCTTCACAAGCCCGACCTCACTGCAACAACAAACGACGCATCACAAAGACCATAAACGAAAATGGGATGAAAATTATGCGATTCGAAAAAGGGCATCCCGTACCGCTGCGACACAAGCGGAAAACAACATCATAGTGCAGCACCTACAACAGCCAACAACAGACAACAATCCTGCTGTGAGGGGGACAGTACAAGCTTAGCAAGACAAAAATTCAAAAAAAACTTAAAAGAAACAGAGGGGGAATCAATTAAAAGGAGGGAGATCTCACCTTCAAAAGGGAGAAAAAAACCTTCAAGTTTCTGGATAATCCTTTCTCCAACATTCTTCATCAATGAACACACCGCCACAAAGCCTTCCTCCCTCATTCAATCCCAGCTTCCTTTGCTCATCGCTTACCACAGTTACCTCCAAACCACTAGCGCAACCATAAAACACCATCTCAGAACCTCTTTAACCTTCAATTTACCCTCCACTCCCTGCATCTTCAAGCTTTAACTCACAAACTACTCAAGCCTTCGTTCTCATCTGTTTCCGCCGCAAAACAACATCCTTTCCACCTATAACACCATAAACAACCACTCACACCAACTTCAACAACCAAACCTGCAAGCTTCTTTTTTCGTGCGATCGAAACATCACCACCATCTCACCGCAATCATTCGACTGCCACCGTAACCAAACGTCGGACCGCCGTGTTGAGCCGAACAATAACTGAGTGAGAGGAATGATTGGAAGAGATCGATTGAGGGAGTTTGTGTAGAAGTTATTTTTTATCGTGCTTTCTAAAAGAAGAAATTGGAATGGCCGCTGATCCTTGTTTTTATTAGGGTTCGTTCCCTTTCCATTTTGATTAAGAGCCAGATCGGGTTATAGGGTCATCCGACCCGTGTTTCTACCTGAGTTGGAGCGCCCCGTTTGGGCTTGGCTCCAGCTTCCCTTTGTCTTCTCTTCTGGCCCATGTGTCCACCCTTTCTCCTAGCTTTTCTTTTTTTATTATTTCTATTTTATTTTATTCATTTTTTAATAAATTATTTTCTTTTTTTATGATCTTGTTTTTTTTCATTAAATTGCTAATATTAGATTAGTTAGTAATATTGAATTTAGGAATATATTTATATTGTTTAATTTGATTTAATATTTATTTAATAATAGTCATTTAGAGTATTAGTTTAGTTATTAACTAAAAAATCTCAAAAATATTTTCTTATTAGATTAATCTTTTAATTTTAAATCATATTTGAAATGTAAATATTTAGATTTTTAATCTTTGATTTCTAATTTCTATTAACTTATTTGACTAATAATTTTGTGAGCTGGGGATTTGATTATTTCTACTTGATCTTGATTTTGAGTCTTTCTTGACTTTTCTCTTGACCACATTCTTGTATTCATCAACTTATTCCATTTCTCATTTTCACCTTTTTTTCTAAAGTCAAAAACTTTTTTTAATAAGAGAATGAGGTTCTCCTTGTATTGAACTAAAGAGAGAGGATTGGGTGAAGACCTCTTCCTCTTCGAGTATTAAGATGCTCACTTTAGAGTGTGTGGTCTCGATACTCGTCTTTCAATACGAAGACGTGACTATATTCACCACCCATTTCTTTCATAAACTTTTTTCTCTCGTTATTTCATCTCCTTGTATCTAAATACCTTGGTCTTGTACCAAGTGCATTTTCAAACCTTTTCTTAATAAACTTAGATGGTCGTGGAGTGGTTAGGTGAAGGCCTTCTCCTATCCCGAGTGCTTGACATTACCTTTAGGGTTCACTGTCGTGAAGCACTTACCGTCTAAATCAAAACACTTCTTTAAATAAGAGAATGTGTTTCTCTTTCTATTGAACGAAAAAGAGAGGATTGGGTGAAGACCTCTTCCTCTTCGAGTATTAGGATGCTCACTTTAGAGTGTGTGGTCTCGATACTCGTCTTTCAATACGAAGACGTGACTATATTCGCCACACCATTTTCAAAATAAATATTTTTTGAGATAAAGAATTGGGTACTACCCGAAGGGGTTCCTATCCGAGGACTTATTTTGCCCTTAAAAACAATCTCAACAAATCAAATGTGACATCTTGCCTTGATGGCGAAAATCAACCTTTTCAAAAAGGACATGTTGCGTCCGTTCTACCGCAAACAGGTAACGCATAAGACTCCACGAGTGAGCCGCAATACACCTAACTGCTAGAACCCGAACGTTAACATCGTCCCTAAAAAACACCAACAAATCGTAGGTCGAACTACGATTGCTCTGATTCTTCATTCTTGTCTGAATGTAAGATACATAGGCACAAGATCGTGATGATCTTGGCGAGCCCCCTCCCATTTTCTTCACCCGTAGTCCTCCGAACTATGTTGACTCTGACTTTCCCATTGCACGAGGGAATACGTAGGCATAGGACCGAGAGGTCCTATCGAGTCTCCTTCTCCTTCTTCTCCTTTTTGGTTCCACCATTCTCTTTCATTTTATTTTCTTTCACATCCTTTGGTTCTCACTTTTCTCTCTCCCTCTTTAGAACACTCTTAGAAAGCAATTTCCTTAGGAAACATCCTTACACATAGACAAGTGAATGGTTCCCATCGAGTACGATGGATGTGGAGGTTGCTAATACCTTCCCTCCGCATAACCGGCTTCCGAACCCGTAATTTGGTTGCGAGACCATCTTATCCTTTCCTTCTTTGAGTTTTCTCGATGTTTTCCCTTCCCCTCATGGGATAAATAAAGTTCGATGGCGACTCTCCTGTTTCTTTTCTTTTCGCCTCCGGTCGACTATTTTTCGAGTAGCGACACCCTAAGATCCCACATGTCATTTGCATTTTTGCATACCACAAACAAGATCACATATTGGTTCCCTCTTTGATAGGATTGTGCCTTGCAGGGATCTTTGAGTTTGTGTGCGTTTGATTTGTTTAATTTGTTTATGTTTACTAACCATTAATTAAAATCCAAAAATATTTTGTTTTCTTTCATTAACATTTTCAGGGGAAGAACAAGTTAATAATGCCAAAATAACAGTCCCACGGCTCGAATGAATTTTATCTGAGAAAAGTCAAAGTTGATCTGCAATTAATTCAAAAATTATCTGATCAAGAGTTTCCAAGATTTAATTGATTATCATTCAAGGGACTCCAAGGTTCATGTGTTTATTTCCATGCCTTCTTTGACAAGCAAGAAAATCGAGCCAGAGCCAAGACAACACATCAAAAAGCCATTTTTCCCATTTTTCACTGTGTTAATCGATTAACCTAATTGCACTGTGAAGTGGTTAATCGATTAACACGTGCAATTTTTGAAAAAATGTGCCAAATTCAAATTCTGCAGCAATTGGCACCAATCTCAGCCCTTGATCACATTTTGGAATATTCTAGACCATCTCTTTTTAATTCCCTACATCACTTTGATCATTTCCCACCATGTACCGTCACTAATCACCACTCTTTTGTGATTTCACTCCAAATTTGAATTCCAATCCTAATTTTGATCATCCAAGCCTAATTCCAAACCACCAAATTTCCAAGCCTAAATTCAATAAATAGAGGCTTCATTTCATTGATTCTACAAGCTTTTGATAGCCAACAAATCTCTTGAAATTTCTCTCCCCAAACCACAAATTCACCAAAAGCTCAATTTCTTCTTTCATAAGTTAGTAAGAATTCACATTGATTCTTACTAATTTAGAGCTAAACCTTCATCATTTCTTGTTTTTGTTCATAGATCAAGGTTTTGGAGTGTAGATCTTGCTGCAATTTGGAAGAATTTTCTAATTTGGATTGGTAATTCACTTTTCACCATTGTTGAAGCTTCATCTTCATCTTCCATAATGTAGATCTTTTGTTGATCTTGTTTGCTTGATCTTTGGATCTTGCAATTTGTGTTGATTGCTGGTTTTTGCTGTTGTTTTACTCTAAAATTCGTGCATAATTGAATCCTTGATCCTAAGATGTTTGAAGAAATGAGTGATCAAGGATTTGGCAAGTTTCAAACTGATTTTCTGCTGTTTTCACAGTGTTAATCGATTAACCAAAATATGTACATTTAGGTTAATTGATTAATAGCTTGTTTTTGCGCAAAAAACTGGAAGTTTGCACTGGTTAATCGATTAACATAGTTACACTGTGAGTTGGTTAATCGATTAACCAGCCTCCATAATGTGAAATTTGCTTGTTTTTGGGGCTGTTATGGTTCCTTTTCCATTTTCTTCCCCTTTCCTTTGTTCTTAGCCTTAGATCAAATATTTGTGTGGTTTAATTTAGCTTTCTCTTCATCTATTTCTTTTTCTTTTTGATCGATGAAAGTCTAAAGATCTTGGAATTCTTTTGTTGAATTTCGTTTATGCTTCATTTTGTTTATGTTTCTTTCTCGCTCCATATCTCTTTTATTTTTTTTATGCTTCATTTCATATCATGTTTATGTTTCCGCAATTTTTTCTTTGTCCGTTGGACACATGTTTATGCTTCCGCAATTTTTCCTTTGTCTGTTGGACACATGTTTATGCTTATACCATTTTTTTTTGTCCATTTGGACTTAAAACATTAATAAAGGCTTAAACCATAAAAAACTTAATTCTCCTCATCTTGGACTATTGGTTACTATCATATGCTTTGGAGTGATCTCTTTATGGACCTCTTTTGAAGTAATATTGGACTTATGGACTTAGAATTAGGACTTCTTATCCCTTTGCTTGGAGTATTGATTGAAGACTTGCCTTTATGTGGCCAATTTGCTTAAGGATGGAATTCTTTTAATATTGCTTTGAAGTGGCTCCATTTCTGTTAGATCCTTCTTTTCCCTAGCTTTTACTTTATGCACTAGGATAATCACTTCTTCTCCTCCCCATTCTTAAATTTTCAAAATCCTCTCTCTTTTTCAAAACCTTCTTGTTTTTCAACTTAAAACCGCTTTCATAATAAAACCTTGACTTTCGTCAAGTGACTTTTTTTTAAAGCTTTGTTTTCTTTAATAAATGTCAATCCATTTAACTATATTTTGACCATTTCATGAAAACATAAAAAATATAAAACTCACTCAAATCTTTTGTGCTTTTATGCACCTTTTTTTCTTTTAAACTCTTTTTCATAAGTTTAGACATGATTCATTTCTTTAAGCGGAATTATTCGCTTAGAAATGACGACTTGTCTTTAAATTTAAAATCAATCAAAGCCAACAAATTTTTCGTTCTTTGTACCACGAACTACGAGGTTTTGATCCTACATTGCACATCGTGGGTACGTAGGCATGAGGCGATAAGTCTCTTCAAACACAAGAATCTTAAAAAATAATTCTCCTCTCATCTCCTCAATCTTTTTACAAGCAACCATTTTCAAACCAAAAAGTGGTAGATATTTCAAAGGGTTCCTATAGAGTACTATAGACGTTTTGGGTGCTAACACCTTCCCATTGCGTAACCAACCCCTCTTACCCATTCTCTATTTGTTCTTGTTTTTTTAGAACTCTTTAGGTTTTGTTCGCTCTTTTTTCTTTCCCTTAGTGGATAAAAATAAAAGTGCGGTGACGACTCTTGCTTATTTTTGAGTTAAGTTAATCAATAGCTTACACTCACAAATTTCCCTGCTACAGTGGCGGAATAATTCTTCTACAATATAATATTGATATTATTATTAGGATTAGAAATAATTTATTATTTATATTATTATTATTATTATTAATACTGGTGATTTAATATTCATATTATTATTATATTAATATTATTATTGTTGTTGTTATATTATTATTATTATATATTATTTATATGACTATTAATAGTGGTGGTTGAATAATATTATATTAATATATATTATTTATATAATTATTAATAGTGGTGGCTGGAATATTTCCTTAAGTAAAATCTAGGGTATGGGAGCACGAGGGAAACGAGGGCGAGGGCGGCCAAATATGGCACCAACGTCCCCGGAAACTCAACCAAAACCGATATCACTAGAAGAGGAGCGCCCTAACCTTCACAACACAGAGGTTCTACATGAAACATCCACGGAAATACTAGTGCAGGGAGAAGTAGAAGATTCAGACAGCGGGGGTGAGAAAACCCTAAATCAGGCGGAACACCAACAAGATGACCATAATCAAGAGAAGCAAAAGGAGAACGAACATCGTAAATTATGGGTTGACGTCGTGGCGGAAAACAGGAATCCAACAAGGGGGTTGCAGATTCACTATGTTGCACCATGTGTGAGAAATGGAGAAATCGAAATTGAAATTGAGGAGGAAGACATAGCAACTGAAATTCAGTTCTAGAAGAATACCCTCATCTTGTACGCACTTGGAGAGGATCTTAGTATGTGTAGCACCCCAAAATTTGCCCTCTTACTTTGAACACTAACTGGCTTATGTTTCATTTCATTCTTGCATTATCATATTTGTATATCATTGGTTCTTAGCATGGGATCAAGGTATATGAGCTAACTCAAGGGAAGAAGTTGTTTCCCAGAACTTCAAGCAAAGATCATGCATATTGTCTAAGATGCGAAGAAGAGAAAAAGTTCTTGATACTATCATTACTTGAGCCACAAAGGAGCCTTGAGCCTCAAGGTGTCTTATAATATCCATCACCTCTTCAAAGGATTACAATTGGCAAGAAGATCTCAAGAGAATCACATTCTCCTAACCAATGCAAAATTAGGGTTTAGGGAGAAAAGTCAGTGCAAGTGTGATTTTTGGTCAAAGCTTGATTTCAAGGTTTTCCATATGGTTTCAATTGTCTAAGGATGAAGTATTGGCCATTGGTTCATTTCAGAGGATATTCAATTGATCAATTGGTTGAGAATTAATCAGATTGGGGAAAAGTCAATTGTACAGAGGAAAAAGTCAACTCCTGACTTTTTGAGGTCAAATTCATGTTCCTCATGTCAAATATGTCCATCGATGGAGGTTTGATTAGGAAATGTCAAGTGATTCATCAAAAAATCAAAAGATATGAAAAGTTGCTAAAAATAGAAACTAGGGTTTCTAAATTTAGTAAGTTTTGGCAAGGTGAATGACCATCTTTAGAGCTCTCTTTCTCTATGATGCAAGTGCCAAATTGAAAATTTCAAGAGGATTAATTAAAGTTCACATCTTAAGCTTCAAAACCATAGCAAGAACTCCTCTATTGGATTAAAATTGAAGGAGTTATGATTGTTCAAAGTTGGAGGCTTGCAAGGCATTTTGGGCTAGGCAAGCAGGTCATGGGCAAGCTGGCCCGGAGTAAAATCATCAAACACCTTGTGTGCATGCAGTGTTCAAGTTCATGGCCAATTATCTCTATGATGGAGACTTCAAATGAAAAAATGTTCAACATGAGTTTTGTTCCTCTCAATCTCCTCTACAACTTTGATGTTGGGGAATTTTTCATATGATCAGCCATTTGGGAGATATGGAGGGTCAAAGTAGGGACCTCAACCTGATTCAATCACACGCATAGAGGCTGGGCACGAACCAAGGCAAGTTGGTCAGCCAACTCAGTTATGACGAAGCACTTTCATGAGTCTTTTTAAGCATCTTAGAGGCTTCTAATGTGATTGTTCTTAACTTCAATCTTGTTTTACTCCATGAGGTCTTTCCAAAGAGCCAAAGATCTTGGCATTTCATCCATGGATTGTTGAGATACTTCTTGTCAAAGTTACCACCATGAGTATGTGTATAGCTTTTGTTTGTTTCATTCCAATCCAAAAGAAGCAGGTTGTATGCGCATGCTATTCTAGTTCCAGCCATGTGCATGTCAAACATTTCCATAACTAGCCAAAAATTCTCTTACAAACCATACATATCCATGTACAACTTTGCTTTAAGTGTCCAAACCAAGAAAGAAAGAAACAACTTGCATAACAAGTTGCTGCAACTTCAGTAAAACTTATCACCACCCTACATCATTATTCACACCATAAGTTCCATGTTCCCTCACCATAGCATAAATTGAACCCGAGTTAACCTCACTTCCCTTCACTTTCCATTTTTCAATTCATTTCATCTTCATTCACTCTCCAATTAACTCAACCATAGTTCTAACTGTTAACCATAACAGTTAGAACTTAACTCAACATATATAAACAAAACCCTAACAGAATTTCAAAAACACTTTTCATTCTTCACTCTTCATTCTCCAATCTACACACTCTCTACTTCAGATTCAAATTTCTCTCTCCCTCGAGCTTGTTCTCTTTGATACTTCTTCAACTTTCTGCTTCAACATTCATCATCATCATCAATAGATCCTTGAACTGGTAGCATTGGATCTTCAATTTCATCTTCTTCCTCAAGCTTTGTCACTCGAACTTCACTGATTCAAAGTATTTCTTAAGCCTTTATTTGGCTCAGTCTCAAGTTCAAGGAGCAAGGATTCTCCTCTCTGGTATTCTTTCACTTGAAAAAGCTTCAAAACAACAGGTTTCTTCTTCAACTTTACTCTGCATTTTCACTTGATTAAAGCTTGATTCTATTTGTTTTTGAAGCTCAATAGGAGCTATTGTGACTCTGGCTAGTTGATAGGATCCATAAGAGCATAGATCTTGAAATTAGGGCAAGAAGTTTTCCTTCGATTCTCTCTGTGTGTGCATTGTATGTGATTTTTTAGGCTAGATTTGGAATCTGCGTAACATAAGGAGTAGAATGGCATATGTTTTGTTAATTTCTGAGGACCTGTAAGCTTGACCACAGCGGCGTGTGGCCGGAGAAGACGACCGGAGTCTTCTCCGACCGGTGACCTTCATCAGATGTTCATCACCTAGGGTTTCAGTCAGAACATATCGTGTCCGTTAGATCTCGTTCATCCAACGCGGTAGAATGCGCCAACGCATTAATGAGAGGTGTGGTGTGTCACGTGATCATTTTTGACATATTTTCGAATTCTGATGATGGCGTATGTGTGCATCATTGCATGTTATCATGAGCTTGCATCTTGACCATTCATCTTGCATAATCATGTGATCATCTGATGTTGACTCCATCCAATGGCTCAGGATGAGTCAACTTGTTGACTAACATCCATTGCATAAACCCTCGTCTGAACGTGTGTTAATGGATTGGGCTTTTCTTGCTATCCATACCCCCAAGGTTTGAGCCCAAAGCGCATTATAACTGAATATTTGCTATCTGCGGACCCCCTGGCCTTTTCTTTTGTTTTTTATTTTCTTTTTATGATTGTTTGCATTTTAATTTTTAAAAATACTTGTGCATTCCTAAAAATCCCAAATAAATGCATGCTTGTTTGTATGAATATTAGAGATCACGTGCTAGGGTTTTTATGTGCATTGTATGTAACCCTCTTTGATACTTGTTGAGACCTTTTGATACATGTGAACATTATAGGCCCCCATTCTCATATTATAGGTCATTACTTGTTCATCTTGGATTGACTTGTATGCCTTTGTTTGAACTTGAATTGTCTTGTGGACTTGTGTTTTTCTTCTTACACACTTTGATGGTTTGTTTTCATTAATGCTTGTGTGATCTTGAATGTCCATTTAAACTTGATTCATGTTCTGTTTGTGATCATTCTCAATCATATAACATGATTTCTAATTGTATCTTGCATATTTCCTAAGTGCATGAACATTTGAATACTTGTTTGGTTTTACTTGTACATGTTTGCTTTCACTCTTGAACTTGCATCAACATGAGATATGTATGAGTTTTGTATGCTCATCCTTGCATTCTAAATGTCCTCTCACATACCATATGCTACTGACTTGCATTCATTTCCAAGTATGTATGTTCATTTGGCATCTTCATTCTTTACTTGTGTTACAAGTTATGCATGTTTGATTGAACTTAAGTGGTGTTTTGTTTTCACTTCTTCTTGCTCCATCTTCTCTAATGCTTGCATTCATGATTCACATTCCATCTTAATGACATATCCATACCTTCATAAATGTCATTCAATTCTGACTTTTATGTTTGTATTTGCATTTATTCATGTTTATGATTCATGTGCTTTCATCTTGCATAGTTAGTACATAACTTGCATTTGTATGATCATTTGATGCATAGTTTGGCATTGTTTATTTTCATTTGGCATGTTAACTTTAGTAGGATACCTTGACTTATACCTACTGACCTTGGATGGTTCTTAACCCTTAAGACTCATTCCTTTTAGTTCAAACCTTGTTTACTTCTTATGTTGTTTTCATAAGGCAACTAACGTTGTTTGTTTTACTTTCTATCACTTGTATTCAATACTTGTGTTTATTTTCTGCTAACCTTTTTTGTAGGGGCAGAGGTAAGACACATGAGCATGTGTATGCTTATGCATGCTCATTCCTCCTTTCATCTCTCATTTCTTTTACTTCTCTTTCTCTTTTGTGTGTGGATTACATGATATAATGCTTGTTTGCGATTAACTTCTTCACATACCCCTTGGGATCCTAGCTCATCCTTAATTTTTTATTAAGGTAAGGTAGGATAAGCATTAGGTAGTGCTATCCCTCTCTTTTCTTTAGATTTAGGTGCTCCCTTTCAAACTCAACTTTAGGGCCATCTTTTGCATGACAACATTAGGATAGAATTCCCCTTAGTGTTTTCTTTTCCCTTGAGTCCTTTCTTCTCATCTCTTAACATCTCTAAAACACTTAATAAATATAACGTATATTGCGCTCGAGCCTTAAGTGTAGGAAATGAAGAACGAGGGGTCTCCCCTCCTCTTCTAAAGTGTTTAGCATACGTCCCATTTGGGGGCGACCATGCGACTCACTCGTTCCCGCCTGGTAGACTTTGGTGCAATGTAAGTTACGAACTAACTTCAATCCACTTCGATCTAAAAAACAAAAAACAAACTCAAACCTTTTTTTGTCCTTCGGGATTGTTAAGTCTCAAATCATTTTCAGAAAAGGGCACGTTACTTCCGTCTCGTCGCAAACAGGCATCGACCCTAACTGCCGGACGCGAACTTAACGTCGCTCATAAAAAACACTAAGACCTCGTTAGGTCGAACTACGACTGCTCTGATTTCCTCTCTCTGGTTAGATTGAGGATACGTAGGCATAAGACGGCAATGCCTTGGCGAGCAACCTTCCCCTTTAGTTTGTGTCCGAACTACGTTGACTCTGACTTTCCCATTGCACGAGGGAATACGTAGGCCTAGGACGGCGATGTCCTATCGAGTCACTTCTTTTTCTTTTCTTCTTTGTTTCTTCGTTCTTTTCCGTTCCCGTTCCTTTTCCTTTCCAGTAGCAGCGGAGCTCCAGATGACTACACCCTTTAGACTTAGACAACAAGCATGGATCCCATCGAGTATGATGGACGCGTGGGGGTGCTAATACCTTCCCCTCGCATAATCGACTCCCTTACCCTTTTCTCTCGGTCGCGATGACCGTGCTTTTCCTTTCCCTCAGGTTTACGCAGTGTTTCCTTTCCCTCTCTTGGAATAAATACACATTTCTGGTGACTCTGTTTCTGCGCCACTTTCGCGTTTGTACTTGGATGAAAATCCTGGGAGTGACAGCTGGCGACTCTGCTGGGGACTCTGGTTCCCTATGCGAGTCAATCCTAGGGTTTGTCTGTCTATTTTCATTGGGTGTTTACTGTTGTGCTTTATTTTGTTGTATATTACTATATTACTGTATTATTGTATTTTACCGCATTTATTGTATTTCATTCCATTACTGTCGTATGCTGTACTGTTCTGCTGCTGTTGTTCTGTTGGGTGGGTTGGATTCATGAGGGAAGAGCCCGATACCCAGGCTTTAGCATACACCTATGATTAGCATAGAAAGTAGTGTGACTTATGTGGCATTTGGCCAGACGTAGTATACATGAAAACTCCACATCCAGACGAGGTTTTCTTTGGTAATATTCTATCCTGCGCATTTGGGGCAGACGATGGAATGTAACCTAGAAAACTGTCGACTCTGGCGACCATCTCCCGAGGACTCAGTTGCGACACTCCTCCCGAGAGGTGATAATGGCAAACCATAAATGGCAAATCCATTACGCTTCTCGATCCGAGGACCCAATGCTGGGAACTTGCTATAGGATGTCATTTTTTTAAAGACAATCAGTGGAGGCGCTCCTCGATTGGAGATAGTACTGTACCCAGAAGGATGAATGTACTATTGCTTCTCGACCTCAGTGCCAGAAGCTGAGGACCTTTCATTTTCTAGAACCCATATGTGAGAGGGGGCGGGTGGTTGCAGGTTTGCAGGTGACCTTAACCTTTAACCTACCCGGTTTTCTGGATTTCTTGTCCGTGTGCTGTTATCATTCCGATATTCTGGCAGTTTTAATGGTCCTTATTATGGATTTTTGGGTTTCTGATATTTGGGGTCTTATTCAGTCAACAGAACAATAGCAGTTTTGAGCATCATGGATACCTTGTTCCCGTGCTTGCATTTGCATCATCATTTTGTATTCTAACATGTTTGTTCATTTGTAGGGTTGCATCCTAACTTTGATTCCAGTTTTCCGAAGACTGTTCAAGATGAATACTAGTACTGAAGAGAAAAAGAATATCATCCCGTATAAGTTCCCGGAGCTTAATCTAGATTCTGTTCCTAAGATCTTGGCCATGGCAAAACCCGGGGTATTGGAATACTTTAGAGGAGAATATGGAAGAATTCTGAGTTTCGCCCGTGACGTTACCAAGTATGAGTTTAGGGCTCTGCATACTCTGGTGCAGTTCTATGACCCACACTTACGGTGTTTTCTGTTAACTGATTATCTTCTGGCTCCGATGTTGGAGGGTTTGCTCTCATTCTGGATGTCCCTATCAAAGAGGAAGCTCCCTTTTACCCTTCTAAAGAGCTTCCTGATTTGGAAAAGGTCTCTGCAGCTTTGCACTTGGATCAATCTTTGTTGAAAGGCAATATTGCCAGCAAAGGAGGGTGTAAAGGCTTTCACACAAAGTTTTTGGTAGAGCAGGCTGCTATAAGTGCTAAGGCTAAGTGTTGGTCGGCGTTCAACGCAATCCTGGCTATGTCTGTTTATGGAACGGCGTTGTTCCCAAATGTGAAGGATTTCATAGACATGCACGCTGTCCGGATATTCACCATGAAGAATCCGGTGCCTACCTTGCTAGGTGATCTGTACTATTCAATGCATTATAAGAATGAGAAAAGGAGGGGAGGACCCCTTAATTTTTGCGCTTCAATTCTCTACAAATGGTTTGCCGATCGCCTTCCCAAATCTGGGGCATTCGTGGACACTAGAGAAACATTGGATAGGTCCAAGAGATTGATGGGATTAAGAGCTGACAACTTGACTTGGGTCAATCGTGATTTGTTAGGCCAAGAGATCATGATCAGTTGTGGGGGTTACCCAAATGTACCTTTAATAGGAAGGAAAGGGGGAATTAACTACAACCCTATTCTTGCTATTAGGCAATTCGGGTATGCCTTGAAAGAGCCGCCAAAAGAGGAGGATGTCCGAGAATCTCTATATTTGAGTGGGGAAGTCAATCCGGAACTGCTGACAAAAGCTGCAAATGCTTGGGAAGATCGTCATAAGAAAGGAAAGCCTTCTTTTGGAAAGAGTAACAATAGAGCTTTTCCTGTGTACGAAGATTGGATTCAGAAAAGAGTAGAGAAAGAACTTCTTCCGTTCTCCAAAGAATCACCATCCTACCCCTTGCTAATTGAGCCTCCGACCACAGTTGAGATAGAGAAGTTTAACAAATTATGAGTTGAGAAGGAGAAGCTACGAGAAGAAAACAGTGAGCTGCAGAGAGAGATCTATCAGCTGAAGCACGAGCGAGGTGAAGCTGTCTATGTTGCTAAGATGAAGACAAAGCTTCTCGCTAAGAAAGGAAAAGAGCTAGCTAACGAGGTCATAGCCAGACAGAAGGTAGGGCAAGCTCTAAAGGGTATTAGCAAGGTTCTCAAGGCTAAGAAGAAAGACTTGGCCAAAGCTTTGTCAAAAATTCACAAGCTCAACGCTTACCGAGACACTGGAATAACTGCCAACAAACAGAAAGAAGATAAGTATTTGGAGCAGATCGAGAGTTTGAAGACGAAGCTCAAGAAGAAAGATGAAGAGATCTTATCAGGGACATTCCAGAGACACGCAGTCGAGGAACGACTCAATGAGGCCATAGCTACCATAGAAGAATTAAAAATTCAAGCTGAAGTGAAGAGGCCTAGAAGTGAGGGTCCCAGTATGGATGGCGTTTTCGATGAAGATGCTTGGGAGTTGCACTGCCGATACTTGAAATGGATCATGCACAGAAGAGATGTCCTCATTTAGGAGTTGATCCAGATACCGAAGCATCCTGACACCAAAAAGTTGTTCAAAGAAGCGCAAGACTGGAGCAAAGAACATAATGGCTGGGGAGGACTATCACTTGTTGACTTTGATGACATGCCATAGTTTGCTTTTTCTCTTTTATTGTGTTTGGATCACCGCCAGGCTTGTTGGTTGGGATCTGTGATCATTGTATTCAGACCTCTATCTATATCTTGGGTTGTAATTATTGACAAATGATTATCCTCTGGTTTCTTAATATATGAGCAGAAACTCCATTCTATCTTGTTATTAAACTGGAATCAAGGGGTGGATCGCCCTGCGAATATTCAAACATGTTTATTTGCATTTGCATATTCATAATCATTGTGCATAGCAGGTGTTTGTCTTTGGCTTTCTCATCTTGTTCTTTTCGTTAGACAGGATTGCTGATCAACGTATTCACAGATACTCTACTAGACAGAATCGACAAAAATCCATGGAACAAATGGAAGCCGAGATGATTGAGATGTGAACTCGCATGGCCCAGTTTATGGAGTTGATGCAAGGCGTTGCTTAGGGGCAAGAACAGTTGAGGACCCTTGTCCAACCTTTGGTTGCAAGAGTTGACGAAGACGGTGTCCTTCATGGTGGCCTTCTTAATGATGTCGTTCCTCCGGGCGGAGGTGTTGGGGGTAATGGTATTCCTGTTGGTCCTCCGGGCGGAGGTGTTCATGTCCTTTCTATTGTCATCCCTCCGGGCGGAGTGGAGAATGTTGTGATTCCTTCTATAGTGGGAGGAGGAAATAATGTCTGTGCAGTACATGGCCGTCGCTATGATGACCAACAGAATGATATATTTTCCATGCCGGGCGGGGATGTTGGCCCCCATATTGATAACGATCAAAGATTCAGGATGATTGAAGAGCAATTGAAAGGGGTTCTGAATCAGAATTCCTTGGGTATGGATTTGGATGATTTGGGACTGGTCCCCGGTGTCAGAATTCCGCACAAGTTTCAGGTTCCTACTTTCTAAAAATATAATGGTGTTACCTGCCCAAAGATTCACGTCCGGGCTTATGCAAGAAAAATGGCTGCATACTCTAATGACAAAAAGTTATTGATGCATTTCTTCCAAGATAGCCTATCTGGGGCATCTTTAAAGTGGTACATGCAGTTAGAGAAGTGTCATGTTCGCAACTGGAGAGAATTGGTAGAGGCTTTTGTTAAGCACTATCAGTATAACACTGATATGGCTCCTAACAGGACACAACTGCAGAGCATGTCACAAAAGAACAATGAGAGTTTCAAGGAATACACCCAGAGGTGGCGGGAATTGGCAGCAAGGGTACAACCTCCCCTGTTAGAGCGGGAGATGATAAGTATGTTTATGGCTACTCTGCAGGGTCATTATTATGAAAAGCTGGTACCTTGCATGCCCGAAAAGTTTGTCGATTTGATCTTAGTTGGAGAGATGGTGGAAAGCGAGATTAAAGCTGGAAAGATATCGGGCAGTGATGGGTCCCCCTTTGGAGGAGGAAAGAAGCCGTATGTTAACTACAAGAAAAAAGAAGGAGATGCAAATTCTGTTTCATCATACCGTGGTAAGGGAAGACATCATCAGAATTTCAATCAGCAGGTGGCCTCGGTAACTATTCCTGCAGTACTTTCGCCACAAGCAGCACAACAACAAAATACTGCTCCCCGTCAGTACCCAGCTTGACAGAGAATGGCTGACAGGCATTTTGCAACACCACCCATGCCTTACTCTCAATTGTTCCAACATTTGCTACAACTACAGTTGGTCCAGAAAAGGACTCTGGCTCCTCTTACCAGTAATCCACCTCCCGGTTATGACGCCAATGCTCATTGCGAATTCCATGCTGGAGCGCCGGGACATCACATTGACAATTGTAAAGCATTTAAACACAAGGTTCAAGACCTGTTGGACTCAAAAGCCATTAATTTCTCTAATGATACTCCAAATGTTAACCAGAACCCGATGCCAGATCATGGAGGGCCAAGGGTTAATGCTATTATTGAAGACTGTGAATCCTTGGACTTGGTTCTAGATGTAAACGAGTTGAAGTCTCCCTTGTGGGTGGTGAAGGAAAGGTTATTCAAGGGAGGGGTATTCCCTGGTTGTGATGAGGGTTGTGCAGAATGTGGGTTGCAATCGAGCGGGTGTGTTTTGTTGAAAGCGGGTATCCAAAGAATGATCGATGAAGGACAGTTACAGTTTGACAGATGTGATAAGCAGAAGAAAATTATTGACAAAGAAAATGATGTTTCCACTATAACAATCCCTTTCAAGACGATAACTATATCAGCGCCGACGAGACCAGCGCCGGTCATCATTACAATTCCTGGGCCTGTCCCGTATGAAAGTACCAAAGCCGTCCCGTGGAACTATGGGGCTGAGGTATTTGTTGATGGAAGGAAACAAGAATTGGTAGGAACCTCGGCTGTGAGCTCAGAGATTGACAATACTATTGATGCAGGGGCTATCACCAGAAGTGGCAGAGTCTTCATTCCGTCAGATAATTAGGTTGGCAGTTCCAAACAGGATAAAGGGAAACAAGTGATAGATGATGTTGTACAGAAGGAGGTCGTAAATGATTCCGCAACGAAACAAGTTGACACTTCCTTCTCAGAAAATGTGGAAGAGTTTATGAGATTAATCAGGAAGAGCGATTACAAAATTGTTGATCAGTTGCATCAGACGCCATCCAAAATATCCATCCTGTCTCTGCTGTTATGCTCCGAGGCGCACCGGAATCCATTGCTGAAGGTTTTGAACACAACCTATGTACCTCAAGAAATATCCGTTCATCAGCTAGAAGGGGTTGTGGCTCACGTGAATGCTGGTAATAGTTTGGGTTTCAGTGATTTAGGTTTGACTCCAACTGGGAGGAATCACAACAACGCTACATATTTCATTAGAATGCCGAGGCTCCTTAATGTCACACGTGCTAGTTGATACCGAGTCATCATTGAATGTGCTGTCGAAGAAGGCTCTGATGAAGTTAGATAATTGTGGGTTGATTTGCACGTCGAGTGACTTGGTGGTGCGTGCTTTCGATGGTTCTAAGAGGTTTGTTTTTGGAGATATTGTATTGCCGATCAAGGTTGGTCCTGAAATTTTTGATGCCAGTTTCTACATAATGGATATTTAGCCTGCCTATAGCTGTCTGTTGGGTCGCCCCTGGATCCATGGGGCTGGGGCAGTGACGTCCACACTACCTCAAAAGCTGAAATACATGGTGGATGGCCACGTTGTGACAGTCTGTGGTGAGGAAGACATCATGGTGAGTTACCTATCAACTTTCAAGTATGTGGAGGTAGATGGTGAGATACATGAAACTTTATGCCAAGCCTTTGAAGCTGTGAAAATTTTCGAGGAGCCTCCGAAGGTAGTCAGTTAGCCTGAGGTGGTTAATCAACCCGAGGTGGTAAATCAGCCAGAAGTTTCGACGTCTTCTTTCAAAGATGCACGCGCTGTAGTCAAAGCTGGTAGTTCCCAGAAGTGGGGCCAGGTCATTGATGTTCGGGTGAAGCAAAATACTTATGGACTGGGGTATAAGCCACTCCGACGAGCTCAAGAGCCTCCCAAGTATGCTGGTCCGATTCAATTCACAAGTGTTGGTGTCTTCTTTAATCGGATTAATGCCATTGATGATGAGGGGGATAATGATTGTGATATGGATGAGTGGATCCGCCCCTGCACTCCCGGTCAAAGCCTATGCAATTGGTCGTCCGAGAAAGTCATCCAAGTGACCCGTCGAGAGTAATTACCTTTTGTTTTCTGTTTGTGTTAAATCCTACGTTCTGCCCAAGACGTAGTGATACTTGTCTGTAGGGCTTTGATTTTTTTGTTTGCTACTTTATCATCAATAAAGGACGTTTTCACATTCAAATATTTTGATCCCTGTTTTTCTGTTTTTTACTTTTTGCATTAATTCATATCAAAATGGCAATGTGTTTTCTTGTTTGTTGCATTCATAACAGACATATAAACATCCTAATGCAGGTTTCTTTGTTCAGATGCCACCAATAATGATTCAGCTATGGCTCGGTATGACTTCGACAATCCTATCTATCAGGCTGAATAAGAGACTGATGAAGATTGTGACTTACCTGAAGAATTGGCCAGATTGCTGAAACAGGAAGAAAGGGTCATTCTACCTCATCACAAGGAAATTGAGATTGTTAATCTAGGAACCGAGGACGCGAAAAAGGAAGTAAGGATTGGGGCTGCTTTGGAAGACACTGTCAAGGGAAGATTGATTGAGATGCTTCGAGAGTTTATAGATATCTTCGTCTGGTCTTACCAAGACATGCCTGGGCTTGACACTGATATTATGGTACACCGGCTGCCACTCAAAGAAGGTTGTACTCCGGTTAAGCAGAAACTGAGAAGGACGAAACCGGATATGGCTGTCAAAATCAAGGAAGAGGTTCAGAAACAGTTGGATGCCGGATTTCTCGCTGTGACGAATTATCCTCCGTGGGTTGCTAATATTGTGCCTATACCTAAGAAGGATGGAAAGGTCAGGAATGTGTTGACTACAGAGATTTGAATAGAGCAAGCCCGAAAGATGATTTCCCGCTCCCCCACATAGACGTGTTAATGGACAACACTGCTCAGTTCTATGTATTTTCCTTCATGGATGGCTTCTCTGGGTATAACCAAATTAAGATGGCCCCAGAGGACATGGAGATGACTACGTTCATAACACCGTGGGGAATGTTTTGCTATAAGGTAATGCCCTTTGGATTGAAAAATGCTGGGGCAACCTACCAGCGGGCAATGGTGACTCTCTTTCATGATATGATTCACAAAGAGATTGAAGTCTATGTTGATGACATGATTGCGAAGTCACAAACGGAGGAAGAACATTTGGTGAACCTTCAGAAGTTATTTGAAAGGTTAAGGAAGTTCAGACTGAGGTTGAATTCGAACAAGTGCACTTTTGGTGTGAGATCTGGAAAATTGCTAGGTTTTATTGTTAGTGAAAGGGGTATCGAGGTTGATCCTGCCAAAGTAAGAGCCATACAAGAGATGCCTGAACCGAGAACAGAAAAAAGAGGTTCGTGGTTTCTTGGGGAGGTTGAGCTACATTGCTAGATTCATCTCTCATCTCACAGCCACGTGTGAACCAATATTCAAATTGTTAAGAATAGATCAAGAGGTCAGGTGGAATGAAAATTGTCAAAAGGCATTTGAAAAGATAAAATAATATTTGCAGGAACCTCCGGTCCTCATGCCGCCAGTGCCAGGAAGGCCATTGATTATGTATCTTACGGTTCTTGAGAATTCAATGGGGTGTGTGCTCGGTCAACACGACGAGTCAGGTAGAAAAGAGCATGCCATCTACTACCTGAGTAAAAAGTTCACTGATTGTGAGTCAAGGTACTCTATGCTGGAAAAAACATGTTGTGCACTCGCTTAGGCAGCTAAGTGTTTGAGGCAGTATATGTTAAACCACAAAACCCTATTGATTTCAAAGATGGATCCGATTAAGCACGTGTTTGAGAAGCAAGCACTTTCTGGAAGAATAGCCCATTGGCAGATGGTTTTGACAGAATACGATATTCAATATGTTTCCCAAAAAGCCATTAAGGGAAGTGTTTTGTCAGAATATCTTGTTGAACAACCGATCGAGGATTATCAACCGATGAAGTTTGAATTTCCAGATGAACATATTATGTTTTTGAAGATGAAGGATTGTGACGAGCCTTTGCTTGATGAAGGACCTGAAATTGGATCCCAATGGAAGATGGTTTTTGATGGAGCCGTCAACTCATATGGTAACGGAATCGGGGCAATCATTATAACTCCAAGGGGTTCTCATATACCCTTCACCGCCCGATTAGCGTTCATATGCACCAACAATGAGGTAGAGTATGAAGCATGCATCATGGGGTTAGAAGAAGCGATTGATTTGAGAATTAAGAACCTCGATGTTTATGGTGATTCTGCGTTGGTGGTTAATCATATTAAAGGAGAATGGGAAACTCGTCAGGCAAATCTGGTGCCTTATAACAACTATGCCAGAAGGTTGTTACCGTTCTTTGATAGGGTGGAATTTCATCATATACCCCGGTTGGAAAATCAGATGGCAGATGCGTTGGCAACATTGTCTTCAATGTATCAGGTGAATCGTTGGAATGAGACTCCCTCCATCAGAATCATGCGTCAAGATATACCAGCTTTTGTGTTTGCAATTGAAAACGTATCAGATGGCAAGCCTTGGTATCATGACATTAAGTGTTTCCTCAAAAGTCAAGAGTACCCAGCTGAGGCATCTACCAAGGATAAGAAAACTCTGAGGAGGTTGGCAGGAAACTTCTTTTTGAATGAAGATGATGTGTTGTACAAGAGGAACTTCGACATGGTCTTGCTACGTTGTGTTGATGAACACGAGGCAAGCCTGTTGATGGAAGAAGTTCATGAAGGATCTTTCGGCACCCATGCCAATGGGCATGCTATGGCTAGAAAGCTGTTGAGGGTAGGGTATTACTGGATGACTATGGAGTCCGATTGTTTTAAATATGCCAGGAAATGCCATAAATGCCAGATTTATGCTGATAAGGTGCACGTACCGCCTACTCCTCTGAATGTATTGTCATCTCCTTAGCCATTTGCCATGTGGGGCATTGATATGATCGGAAAGATTGAGCTGACTACTTCTAATGGGCATCGTTTCATCTTGGTTGCCATCAATTATTTCACGAAGTGGGTGGAAGCAACCTCATATGCCAACGTCACCAAGCAAGTGGTAGCCCGATTTATAAAGAAGGACATCATATGTCGTTATGGGATCCCGGAGAGAATCATTACTGACAATGGTTTGAATTTGAACAATAAGATGATGAAGGAGCTATGTCAGACCTTTAAGATTGAACATCACAATTCTTCTCCATATCGTCCGAAGATGAATGATGCTGTTGAGGCAGCGAATAAGAATATCAAGAAGATTGTTCAGAAAATGGTGGTAACGTATAAAGACTGGCCGAGATGTTGCCTTATGCTTTGCACAGTTATCGTACTTTGGTGCGTACATCAACCGGGGCAACTCCTTTCTCACTGGTATATGGTATGGAAGCAGTCCTACCATTAGAGGTTGAGATTCCTTCGTTGAGAATTCTGGTAGATGTGAAGCTTGACGAAGCTGAGTGGGTGCGTTCCCGGTTGAATCAGCTGAACCTTATCGAGGAAAAGAGATTGGCAGCCATTGCACATGGCCGGTTATATTAGAGCAGGATGAAGAAATCCTTTGATTAGAAAGTGCGTCCTCGGTGTTTTCAAATAGTCGAGTTGGTTTTGAAAAGGATCCTTCCTCCTCAGACAGATCACAGGGGCAAATGGACTCCAAACTACGAAGGGCCATATGTAGTAAGAAAGGTTTTCTCTGGTGGAGCCTTATTACTTTCAACTATGGATGGAGAAGATTTTACGTCCCCTGTGAACGCAAACATAGTCAAAAAATACTTTGCATAAAAGAGACCCGCTGGACATAAAAAGAAGATCCAGGAAAAAAATGGCATCTCAGCGAACCATAAAAGGAAAAGGTTCGGGAAAAAATTAGGGATAAAAAGAAAAAAAAAAGAAGAATAAACCCACAAAGTTGAAAACCTGAAAATAGGGGTGTTCGCGGTGCGGTTTGGTTCGAATTTGAGCATAAAAATCATCCAAACCGCGAGATAAAAATGCATGCGGTTCGGTTTGGTTTGGTTGATTTTTAAAAATTCATCCAAACCAAACCAAACTAAACTAATGCGGTTAGAATCAGTTCGGTGGTTGCGGTTTATAGACTTCTTGATTATGGAATTATAAAACTAAGAAACTAATCATATAATTTCCTAAACAGAGCAATCATACAAAACAATGCTTAGCCAAACACAGTACAAAAGTAAATGAGAAACCAAATTCTATCCCGTTTGAAATGCAGCTAGCGCTTTAACTCATCACTTCCTTGCTGGTATATCAAGTACACGAAGATGGTATTAAAACACTAGCACAGTTTTAAGCATAAGATAATATTGAATGGTACAACAACTTCTGTGCACACTTAGTAGGACCTTGATCTAACCTATCAATTAAATATTATTTATAGATTCACTACTTGCTAAAGTATATAGTGTACTTGATATTTATTTAAATTGAGGCAACAAAACCAAACAATAAAACCAACAACTGAAGCACAGAAAAAACAACTGAACTGAGTATTCCCAAAAAACTCTACTACCACGCCAGGAACACTGCTAAGATTCAAATGCACACACATAATTATATTGAATACATATTGAACCTGAAATATTATCTATACAATAATTATATTGAACACCACACACATAATTCTATACTATTAAGCCAACTGAATTTCACCACATACAATTATATTTCATCTACATATCATAATTGATTCACATTTAACAAACAGTCTGCAAAAGTCTGCAACTTGTTCTTGTTCATGTTCAGGAACAGGAAAAAATACTACAAAAGTCTGCTCTACTGCAAAAATACTGCAAAAGTCTGCAACTCCATCTACATATCATAATTGAGAAAATTGTGTCAGATTAATTGATTTATGAATAAAAAGATTTAAAAACTTGAAAAATCGAACATACCATTTGAGGTGGAGTTTCCAAGCACATATACTAATCAGATTCAATATCAGAAAACCCCTCATTCGATTGTGGGATCGGAGCTAATTCTAAGCATGTATCAAATATAACAAAAGTTAGACATAAAAAATATAACAAAAGTTAGACATAACAAATATGAATAAAATAGAATCAATTATATACATATATACCTTCTTCGAGCTTCTCTAAATCCTCCAAATGCTCCTCGATATCAACTTGCAAAGGTGAAGATCTAAACCAATTTTGTGCAAAATTAAAGCTTCAACAGTGTGTGGCGTAAGAGAGCTTCTATAACAGCTAAGAACTCTACCCCCTGTGCTAAAAGCAGACTCTGAAGCAACAGTTGATATTGGCATAGCCAATATATCTCTAGCTATTAGACCAAGATTAGGGTATTTGGTAGAATTCACCTTCCACCAATTTAATATGTCAAAATCAGGACTTTTCTTTTCCCTAGGCTCTATGAGATACAAATCCACTTCATTTTTACTCAAATTTGGATCTTGATCTATCTCCTGCTCAAATCTATCATCCAGTTCCGAAGATGTAACAAATTCTGATCCTTCTACTTCTTGTGCAACACTTTCTGCTTGGCCTTTCTGACTATACCTTTCAAATATTCTAGCTAAAGTTTCCTTTACCTTATCACACAAAGAATCAGGAATTTCCTTCTCATAATATTGATGCAATCCCCAGCTAACAAATTGGAACTTACGACGAGGATAAAAAATTACAGCAATAAAGACAAACATATTCATCTTTGAGACGTCCCTCCAATACTTACTATATTTACCTCTCATATTGATAGCCATCTTTGCAAGTATTGGGTCATCTTTGTGACATCCCATCCAATTATTGAATGCATCCAATATCTTACAATGTTCCAAGAAATATGTTGAAGATGTTACATAAGTTGAACCTGAAACCTTCTTATTGATTTCAAAAAACAACTTCAAAAATTTCACAAAACACTTAGCATTTTCCCAATCATCATTATTTGGGACACCACCTTCCAACATTGCATACTCAACACACTTCTCACCTAATCTCTTAAATGCCTTTTGAAATTTCAATTCACTTTCAAGCATAATGTAGGTAGAGTTCCATCTAGTTGGACAATCATACTGCACTGTAGACTTATCTTGTATCCTAGCTTCTTTAATACATACCTTAAACCTATCCAAACGACTAGATGAACCACGAACAAATCGAGCCGCAAACCTAATTTTGGAAATTGAAGAATGCATGTCCTTCAACTTCAACCCGTCACCAACAACAAGGTTCAAAATGTGAGCACAACACCTAACGTACAAATGTTCCCCTTTTAATGGATGTGAATTCCAATCCTCCATTCTATTTTTCAAGTAAGAGATAGCAAGATCATTTGAACTAGCATTATCAATCGTGATGGTGAAAATCTTATCTATCATCCAACCCTCTATGCACTTCTCAATCTTTTTTCCAATTACCTCCCCCCTATGAGACATGATTTGACAAAAATTAAGAATTCTTTTATGCATCTTCCAATTTTCATCAATGAAATGTGCAGTAAGAACCATATAATTAATATTTTGCACAAATGTCCATGTATCAGTTATTAGGGAGACACTTTGATTTGTTTTAGTAAACATGTTTCTTAGTTTATGTTTCTCACTAGTGTAAAGGTTCAAACAGTCCCTAGCAATTGTAATTCTCCCCGGAAGCACGAGTCTAGGTTGTGTAACACTCATAAAATAACGAAATCCTTCATTTTCAACAAATGAAAAAGGCAACTCATCCACAATTAACATTCTAGCTAAAGCTTGTCTACACAAATCACCATCAAAATGGACAGCAACAACCCCACTACTACTAGTTCCTTTACTATCTTGAACGCTAAGAACAGTTTAGGTAGGATCAAGATTTTTGGGAAATTTTTTACATTGTACTCTTAGATGATTTGATAAATTGGAGGTTCCATTTCTATGTGAATCAGCAGCATAAGATGTATTCTTACACCACTTACACACAGCCCTACTGTCATACCCCAAATTTTGACCACTAAGATTTCCCATCATTGTGCAAATTATCATCACAATATGGAGGAACCATCCTACTTCATCAGTCTCCCCAAAGATGGGTGAGCATTCACTACAATCAAAATTAGGATTTCAAGCCCTTTCATAACCTTAGACAAAGGGTCAATCAAGGAATGACATGATCTTCAACTTGTCTGACCTCTCCAACATCCACAATGGATCAATAGGACTCCCACTTTAAGGATTAAGCACAAGGCTGCTCCCTTCTAGGTGGATTAAGTCTCAAGATCGACAGTGTCACCAAATTAGGGTTTTGGTCGACCAGGGACTCCAGATGGAAAATTTTCATCTGGGCACAAGCCAATGATCCAAAACATAACCTAATATACTCCATGGAACCTCATGGACCTAATCATCAAGTCAATTTTGCCTCAGGGGATGTATTCATCAAAAATCAGGAATTAGGGTTTCTTGACCTAATTCACCCCTAAGTTGACTTTTAGGGCAAATCATGAGCCAAGACCTCAAGACATGATTTGAGGGTCTCTAATGAACTATATTGATCCATTTGGAACAATGGATTAATCCAAGAAGCTTGAGCAACAAGTCTCAATTTCATCTGCACCACAATTAGGGTTTTAAGAGGAAAGTAAACTGTAACTTTGAATTTTGACCAGGACATGCTCCCAAACCCTAGGACATGCCTCAATATACCCTATGACACCCATGGAACATGTCCATCAAGTTTGATTTAGGTCAAGGGCATGATTTCCTGAAGAATTGCACAGTTTGGAATTCATCTGCTAAAAAGTCAACTGTGCACAAAAGTCAACTTTGACTTTTTGAGATTTTTCACTAAAATGGATTTTTAACCCTAAAATGATGTTAATGTATGATTTGAATCATCATTCATCAAGAAAAATCAAGAAAAGTTGGATAACTTGAAAAAGGGGTAACCATAAAACTTAGAAAATTTTCTAAGTCATGAAAAAGTGCCACTAATGCACCAACTTTGGAGGACCATAACTCCTAAACCACAAGGCCATTGTGCCCCATTCAAAGCTTGATTTGTAGATCACATTACCCTCTACAAAAGCTTCATACTGACCTATGTCCAAATTCCTCATGGATTTTGAGTTATGGAGTGATCAAAATCAAGAGAAAACACTTTGTTCCAACACTTAGTGAAAATTTCACTAAGTCAGATTTTGCCTTACTTTTTGCCAAATGTAGGGGGATTTTTCACTTGGATTCAAAAGAGATCAAAACCAAACATGTTCAAACAGTTGTTGTATCATGTAAGGGCTTTCCAAAATGGTCAAGAACATTACCAAATTCAACTTACACCATGAGATATGACATTGGCAAGTTGCCTTGCTGAAATCTGTCAAAGGCAAGGCAGAATTTGCAATTTTGCTCTATTTGCCAAAATCAGCCAAATTCAAATGCTCCTATCCACTTGGACACATCTGAGGATTGAATCTAAAGGGGACAATCACTGAGCCAAGCCTCCAAAGTCCATGGAACAAGAAATAGCATGTTGAACCTAGAATGGCCAAAATAGGGACAAGACTCCAAATTTGGATTGAAGCATTCAATGGAAGCATCAAGGTGGCATGGACTGAGCCATTCTTATCTGAAATCAGTCATGACTTATCCAAGACCAAGGGAACCAAAGCTCTGTGCCCTAACCTCTAGTCAATGGCTAGAGGTGACTTGGATTTTCATTTGCCAACTTGGCCAAACCTACTTAGCAGTTGCCATTCACTATTCCTTGCAAAACAAACTTGCTCTACTATAAATAGAGCTCAATTGTGTTCAGTTTAAGTACACCAAAGGCCTACAACACTTGCCTTTCTCAAAATCTCTTTCTCTTAGAAAAAATGCCTTTCTTAACAAGGTAGCTATCGGGTTTTGAGCTAGAGGGAAATTCCACTCGAACCAATCACTCACACACCTCATATACATCACATATGAGCTGATCAAATGCTTAAACAACAACTAGAACACTGATTTCTCAGAATCACCAGTCAATTGCTCAAGGTTTTAACCAAGGTGCAATTGAGATGCCATGAAGTGATCCAGCCGATTTCAATCAAGTCCAAGTATTCAAACACACTCCATAGGGTGTAGGGAAGCTGTTCAGATCATCACAACACAACTGTAACACCTCCTACACAAATCACGATCACCAGCTGCAAGTGGTAAGCATGAGCTCTTCTAACTCTGTGATCCACACAATTTTTGCTGCACAATAATTTGGCCATATGTTCATGATCATGCATAGAATGTTTCCCCTAAATTAATTGCTTTGTTTGAATCGTGTATCAAAAATCCTAGCCTTCATGCAGAAATTAGGGTTCTTGAGGTTTCTTCGTGATTTCTTGTTTTATGTTTAATTTAAATGAAATTAAATGCTATAGACATGATCGTGAGGTTGAAACGAGTTGATTGGTATGTGGATTGCATGATATGATTACGTATTCAGTGAGATTGGATGGAAAATGCAAATCTGGGAAACCCAGAAAAACGCGCGTGTTCTTGCATTTGTTCTTGGCGCCATTTTCAGAAATTTGAATATTTGAATTTTGTGATTTTATTTAATTGATTCAAAAATTAATTTCTCTCTGAGTTTTAATGATTTTGAGTTGATTCTTTTTTTAATAATTCACAAAAATGTTAAAATATTTTATTTTCCCAAAAAATCCCAAAAATATTATTCATTTTGTATAATTGATATTTTTGCAAAGAATTAATGTTTTAATTGTTTTTGACATTTAAAATATTTTTTCCACCTTGATTTTGCAACTTTTAATGCTTTCTAATTATTTTGTAGGTCAATACTTAATTTTTGAAGCATTAATCCAAGATCACAATTTGTTTTTCATATGTTAAACAATTTTGATCATTTTAATTGAATTTTTATTCAATTAAATACATTTTTGAAAACAAATTAGGGTTTTTGGATTAATTCAACCCTCATAAATCATTTTCAAAACTCATTTGGGCCTCTAATAGAGTGTAAGACCCAACCCCCTTTTAACCAAAATCATTTTGGGCCTCACTTATTGTATAAGTCCCTATGCGTTAAAAGAAAACCTCGGCGCGATCGCCATTTTAAACAGAAAAATCATCTGGGCCTACCCTCGTGTTATAAGCCCCACTCTTTTTCTTTAAAACACTTTGGGCCTCTATTAGAGTGTAAGACCCAACACCCTTGTACAGAAAACATTTTGGGCCTCATTCGTTGTATAAGTCCCTCTGTACATTTTCAAATAAACGGCGCGATCGTCGGCTTTTCAAAATAACCATGGGCCTACCCTCGAGTAGTAAGACCCATTTCCTTTCTTAAAACTCTTTGGGCCTCTTGAGAGAGTGTAAGACCCATCCCTTTGTACAGAAAACATTTTGGGCCCCAGTCACTTGTATAAGTCCCTCTGTACAAATTCAAAACAACAGTGCGCTCACTGATAAAACCCTGGGCCTCTCCTTGAGCTGTAAGTCCCAAATCTTTCTTTTTCAAAGTACTTTCTCCTTTGATTTTGAAATATACTGTTGTTTTCAATCTTTCTTTGTTGAACAACTAACCAAACAGCATGGAAGCTCTACAACCGAGTAAGTGTTTACACGCTTTCATTTACCGCTTTCATATACATATAACTGTATTGTGGGGCTGTTTCACTGTAAGTCTTCTTTCATAAACTCATATCAACTGTGTAATAATAGTATAGATATTTCGAGTTTCCCCGGCAACTACGTCTAGAACTAGGTGACGTCGTTTCCTTTATTCGTAGAAATAGACAACTAGATCCCCAATAGGATCACCAGATACAGTCTTATCTTCGGCTGTCCTCATTAGGAATTGTCAAGAAACTCTACTCCCAGAGATGAATGTATTCTCCGTGAATGGCATCTTTGAGTTTCTTCCAAATTCTCGAACTTTCCTGACTTGATCTATTCCTTGTGAATAGCCTGCCTTGAATTTCTCGGGGTTTGGGGACCCACAGGCTTCTTAAAAGCATCGGCCTCCTCTTGGGCATCGTACAAGGACCCACAGGCTTCCTAAAAGCAACCCCGCCTTCTCTTGGGCTTAGTACAAGGACCCTACGGCTTCTTAGAAGTATTCACAGCCTCCTCTTAGGCTTCGTATAATGATCTCCTCCTCCGGGAATGATAGCCTCCTCTTGGGCTTCGTACAAGGACCTCTCGGCTTCTTAAAAGCTTCCAGACTCCTCTTGGGCTTCGTACAAATTGTCCCGACGGCCTCCTAGAGGTATAGGAACAGAACTTAGTTATCTGCATAGAACAGTCCTTTCAAAGAGTCTACTACTGTTTCTCAAAGCATAGTACAAGAGATAAAAACTCTAGACTTGGACAGTCTAATTTCCTTGAGTCTCAAAGACATTCTCAAGCACCCTTCAAGAATAGGAAGGAACCCATAGACTCGGACAGTCTCAATACCCTTCGGATTTCCCGCTTCCTTAAAGAACAGGAATAACCTGGATCCTTGAATCAAATCCATGAGTACAGTGTTGCTCATATAAGAACTGATTTTCTCTTTGAAATTAGTATACTGGACCTGTCACTTAACTGAAACAGTAACCCTAGCCTTCTCTTGGGCTTTGTATAATGATTCTCCCCCCAGCAGAGTCAAACAACGTTTAGCCTCTCTCTCGGGCTTTGTACGAGACACATAAGAGACTCCCTCGTTGAGTCAATCACCCCTTTGGCCTCCATCTCGGGCTTTATACGAGATACAAAAAGGTTCTTATTGAGCCAAATAAACAACAGCCTCCATCTCGGGCTTTATACGAAATACCAAAAGACTCCCTCGTTGAGTCAAAAACCTTTTAGCCTCTCTCTCGGGCTTTGCATGAGACACATATTAGCCTCCTCTTAGGCTTTGTATAAGAAAACCACTGGTTGGTCCAATCAACCTTTTAGCATCAAAGCTGTGCCTCGTTCACAGTACACAAACATCAACAACTCCTTCCCCTTCATCTAATCGGTGTAAGCGGCAAGCCTCTGGATTATTTACATCCATGCCACTGTCCCTCTTTTAGCATGAAAAATTCCTAAGGAAAGATAACATTGCTCTACACTGAGTTAAAGTCTTCTCCTTCAGGTTGGAAATCCCCTATAAAGGAAATTATGGCATTGCCAGATTCACATATCCCAGTTAAAGTAATTCTCCTTTATAACCAGTCACCCAACAGTTGTGACAAATAGACCCTCTTTAGAGATGACAAATTCTCTCTAAAGTCAACACCCTTTTAGCTTCACATCTTGGGCTTTGAACAAGATTCAGATCACCTTTTTCGCTTCACGTCTTGGGCTTTGAACAAGACACCAAAAACAACCGTTTCCTCCCATAGAATAGGAGGAACTACGAACGCTCTGATTTCCCTATTTCGGTAAACGGGAATACGTAGGCATAAGATTGAAAGAAACAATCTTAGCGAGCACACTAAACAAAAACCCAAAATCCCATACTCTCATGTATCTATCAAAAGCATCAATCCTAACATCCTAAATCCTTGTTCCCCGCTATAAAGTCCTAGAAAGAGAAAAGAGAACCATATTGGCGAAAATACAAATAACCAGTACAAAGGCCCCCCCACATTGATAGCATTCGTAACCTAACAGACCGCTGTTTAAACTCAGTATGCATAGCAGGGTTAATTGGAGACATCTATTTCCCTTCCTTCATCAGCTTTAATAGGATAAAAAATGAATAGACCTGTAGTAAGCTCAACCGCAGAGAGCGACCAGCGCTTAAGAACCGCGTCCAAAATCGCTCGGTACAGAAAAATGGCGCCCACCGTGGGGCCAAATTCTGATTTCCTCTTCACTTGTGTGAATACCACAGATTGGGGCTTCCGCTGGGGAACCCATTTTCTGTCAGTAACTTAGGATTCATAGCTTTAAAGGTCTAGGATGTTTAGGACAAATATATATACTGCTTTTCCTAATTGCTATACGTGTTTATTTTTCTGCTAATGGGAATGCGTGTGATGCCGCATGTGGAAAGATTGAGTATACACTTAAGATAAGTGATGGCGACGGGGTCGACCATCAACCTCAGTGGAGGCTGACCAATGCAACCCATTCTCTCACCTAGACAATGGGCCGATTGTTAAGTCTGAGAAGCTGAGGAGCCAAACCCTTTCGTAGTGCGGAAACTACCGGGAATAGTTGTTACACGATACTACCCTCATTTGAGGCTGGTGATCTATTCTCGGTGAATGGCACTTACTCCAAGATCGCTCTACAACTCGCTGGCGATCCGCTTGTTGTTTTGCTTTCCTGGGAGGAGCTGATGATAATGAGTACAGGTACAAAAATCACCTTAGTATAAACCTTTGGGGATGGGTAGAGCCTTGACTTCATGAAAACGACCCTTTGACCCCATGTTTTTTCTATGTTTTTGTGTGCTGCATTCATGCATTCATTTAAAAAACATTAAAACATTCAAAAAATTCTTCTCTTCTAGTCTCTCTGTTTTTCAAATTAAACTAAGACTGTGATTGCAAATATCAGAGAAAAGGATTGCACTAATGGATTTCAGTAGAAGGAGAACTCATAGTTATACCTTCAAGGTTCCAAAGCTAGAGGATTTAAGAAGGTTAGCGAGGATGATCACTAACCCATAGGCTTTCAGAGCCAAGCACAGAGGTTTGCTACCCCTGTTGAGAGTCCATGTGATTGAGGGAATCATGGATGCGCTCATTCAGTTTTATGATCCAGTTTATCACTGTTTCACATTCCTGGATTACCAGCTCGCACCAACGCTGGAGGAGTATTCTCACCTGATCAATTTACACATTACTGATCGAGCTCCATTTTCTGGACTGGAAGAAATTCCAAAGAATCAGACCATTGCAAGAGCAATTCATTTGGACGAGTCTGAGGTTAGGACTCACCTAACTACCAAGGGTGGCATCCAAGGTTTGCCAGCCCAGTTCTTGACAAAGAAAGCCCTGTATTTCGCTAGTATAGGGAACGTCACTGATTTTGAAAGCATCTTTGTCTTGCTCACCTACGGGTTATTTTTGTTTCCTAACATCAATAACTTTGTAGATATCAACTCCATTAAGGTTTTTCTCATTGGAAACCCTGTGCCGACTTTGCTCGCAGATGCGTATCATTCTGTACACTTAGGAAATTTGTACAGCGAAGGGGAGATCACATGCTGTGTACCTCTGCTTTACAAATGGTTTATCTCCCACTTGCCCAAGTCTACTGCCTTTTGGGATTGCAAGAGTGCCTTACATTGGTCGCAGAAGATCATGTCTCTTGCCAACTCTGATATAGATTGGTGTAATAGGATCTATGATGGAATCAGAATCATCGATCGTTGTGGAAACTTCCCCAACGTACCCCTTATAGGAACTAAGGGAGGAATCAATTACCATCCAGTTCTCGTTCATCGTCAATTTGGATACCCGATGAGACACGTCCCACGGGGTGTTCATCTGGAAGGTCTTTTCTTCAAGGAAGGAGAAAACGACAGAGCACTAAAAATGGAAATAGTGCACACTTGGAAGCATGTTCATAAGAAAGGACGAGAGTCTCTAGGAAAACCAGACTGTGTCTCGGTGGAGCCTTATCTCCACTGGGTATAAACTAGAGCTCTCAAGATAAAAATGCCTTATCCTCGTTACGGAATTCTTCCGCCAAGGGAATCTGTCATGTAATTCATGACGGAAACTGAAAAGCTTCAGGTTACTCTCAACAAAGTTCAAAAAGAGAGAAGGTCTTGGAAGAACAAGTACCACACCCTCGACGTAGAGTGCATCAAAATACAACAACTACTGAAAGAGAAAGATGCTCTGATTGAAATTTTGGAGCAACATGCTGTGGATAATCAGGATAACCAAAGGAATTTGCTCGCTCCTTTCACTTGGCAAAGGAATGACGACCTGACAACGGCCCAAGAGCCCCAGTCAAAGAAAAGGAAGATACTAGAATCAGCACCCGATTTCTCTTCAGAGAGGACTCGGGACCCATTAGTTTAGGTTTCTGCTTCTGCACCTTATAATCTACTGTATTTCCATTTCTGTAATCCTTTGAATTCAATAAAAAGGGGTTTCCCCCACCGTTTGATATTTACAATCTAATTGTCGAAGTTTATTTTGATTAAACCATAAACAATTAATATAATCACTGCATTCATCATTCTCACATCGCGAATTCTTCTTACCTACGAATCTCACGTTTGTGTCTCGGTTCTAGAGTCAAACTGTCTCATTTGTATAATACTCGGGCCAATCGTCAGAAAAGGATGGATGATCTTGAGGAAGAAAACAGAGAGTTGAAAGAAGAGATCGACGCTCTAAGAGAGGATATGAGAAAGCTTCGTAACGACATGCAAGCCATGGCAGAAGCTCAGCTACAATGAACTGTGATCTCATAGATCACCTCAACGCCCATTGTGGAGAAGTATGATCCTAGGTATCAAATGCTGAAAGATCGCCCTTGGGGCATGCATGTTAACTATATCCCAGAAGGATATGTTCCGCCGATCACTGAAGATCAGGGAATCACAACAGAAGCCGCTGGGCCTAAAGGTTACAAACTTTGGGAAAGCGAAGATGCCAGAGGCATACTGAAGACTCCTGAAGGTTACAAACTTCGGGAATCGCCAAGACTCACTACCGTAGTCACGGTACCACCCCCTGTGGTGCACACTATCCCAGAAGGACAGATTCCACAGACACCTTCTGGTAAGAAGGAAACTATGTTTGGCAGAATGGAGGAATTCCAGGAGCAGTTCCTGGAAATGCAGAAGGAACTGCAAGCCATTCGCGGTCAGGATCTATTTGGAAAGGACGCCGCAGATCTCTGCTTGGTCCCCTACGTGAAAGTTCCGCACAAATTTCAAGTGCTCGACTTTGAAAAATACAGGGGTAACTCTTGCCCTCAAAGCCATCTGGTGATGTACGCCCGGCGGATGTCAGCTCAGACGGAAAATCAGGACCTACTGATTCATTACTTTCAGGATAGTTTAACCGGTTCCACATTAAAATGGTACATGGGTTTAAACCGTGCCACGATCAGCACATTCAGAGATCTTGGCACTGCCTTCGTCCAACAATACAAATACAATTTGGACATGGCACCCGACAGAGATCAACTCATATCAATGTCACAAAAAGACAAGGAAACCTTTAAGGAGTATGCTCAAAGGTGGCGTGAAATTGCCGCTCAAATTTGTTCACCTCTGGAGGAGAAAGAGATGACAAAGATCTACTTAAAAACCTTAAGCTCATTTTACTATGACCGAATGGTTGCCAGTGCGCCTAGTGATTTCACCGAAATGGTCAGCATGGGCGTACGTCTTGAGGAAGCCGTCCGACAAGGACGTTTGGTAAAAGACACTGGATCGAAGAGCGGTACTAAAAAATACGGTAGTGCTCTCCCTAAGAAAAAAGAGCAAGATATTGGGAATATCTCTCTCGGAAACCAAAGGCGACGTTATCAACTGGTAGCAGCTGTGACTCCTGCTATCAACCCTGCATCTATTCCTACGTATCAACCTCAGGTTGCACAGAGCCAACCTGATCAACAAAGGACACAACAGCCTCTTCAGCAGGCTCGTCCTCCATATAACAACAACCATACAACACGACCACCAAGATTTGATCCTATACCCGTAACGTACGCAGAGTTGTTTCCATTACTACTGGCTAAGGGGCACATTCAGACTAAATCTCCTCTTACAGTACCAGAAAATCCTCCTTTTTGGTTTAAGGTGGATCAGACATGCCCTTATCATCAAGGATGATCAGGGCATAACATAGAGACTTGTCTCAATTTCAAGTCCGGTGTGCAAAAACTTGTTAGGAGCGGGGTCTTATCCTTCAAGGATACAAATCCTAATGTTCTCACGAACCCGCTGCCTCAACATGAGAAGGCTGCAGTCAATTTGATAGAAAGAGAGACTAACGATGTCTATCAAATTCACGATGTACTCTTGTTGAAAACCAATCTGGTCAAGATGCATTGTAGACAGAGTGGATATGGCCATGTGCCACCTCATAATTATCATCAATGTGATATCTGCTCTAAAGATAACCAGGGATGTTCTGTAGTGCAAGCAGCTCTACAGGAACAGATGGATCTCGGATGGGTCCAAGAGCACCGAGTTCGTGGAGTTAACATGGTTTACACGAATTCTAACGTCATTCAAAACCATGATATCCGTGCGATGATGTCAACTTGGTGGCGATGCACTCAAGGCAAAGCCAGTATCATAATCTGCCGTGGCACGATTACGGTTCCTGTCTGATTTGCTTGGTAAACAAACAGGGATGCTCTTTCATACAAGAGGCCCTCCAGCATCAGATGGATCTTGGATAGATCCAAGACTACCATGATATGAATTCCTATCAAATCAACATGGTTCAAATTTTCGATATTCGTGTGATGAATACCAACCTGGTAGAGTTACATGCTGAGCAGGTCCGACTCGGATTCCTGATCTCACATGACTATCAAAGCTGTAAAGCGGGTTGCGAAAACGATCGAGGTTGTACCCTTGTCCAGGAGGCACTTCAGCACTTGTTAAATCACTGGTGGATGCCAATTTATATGGATGAAGATACTCAGCAAATTAGTATCAATAACAGAAACCCCACTCGGCGTCAAAGTCAGGATGTCCGATCTGTGGAAGCTAACCTAGTAAGGTTACATTGTATTCAAAGTGGGCGTGGCCAGGTGCCACCACACAATTATGAACGTTGCGGCGTCTGTTCGGAAAGTAACCAAGGGTGTTACCTTGTGAGAGCAGCTCTTCAGGGTCAGGTGGATCGTGGAGAAATTCGTCCATATCCGGGTTCTGAACCCATCAACTAGACGCCGAACTACCTTGCCGAGCAAGTTGAGGATGTTGTCACGATCTCTGGTCATCACAGGACCAGGGATATTTTTGCCATTATCCCTCTACTTGACGAATCTAAAGTTCCCAACCGGGAACGGATTGAGATTACGTATGATGGTCAGAAAAATCAGAAGGTTCCCATAGTCATCTATCTGCCAGGACCATTACCGTATGAATCAACTAAGGCTATCCCTTACAAATACGGTGCAACAACGGTTGAAAATGGAAAGGTAATTCCATTACCCTCCGTCGTGAATATTGCAGACATCAGTCGTGTAACACGGAGCGGTAGAATCTTCAACCGAGGAGTTGGAGAACCTAACAAGGAAAAGGAACTTCAGACGGAAGCTCCCGATCCACCAGTCGGTCAATCCAGTAATCCAGACCTTTCGAAAAATAATGATGAGATGCTGAAGCTCATCCAAAGGAGTGAATACAACATTGTCGATCAACTGTTACAGACTCCTTCAAAGATTTCGGTATTATCGCTGTTACTCAGTTCAGAAGCCCACAGGGAGGCTCTACAGAAAGTCTTGGAGCAAGCCTTTGTGGAACAGGATGTAACAATCAGACAATTTGATAGCATTGTCTCTAACATCACTTCCTGCAATAATTTGGGATTTAGTGATGAGGAATTACCCGAAGAGGGTCGTCGTCATAACATGGCGCTCAACATTACAGTTAACTGCCAGGACGATGCTTTAGCCAGCGTACTGGTAAACACAGGGTCAGCCCTGAATGTTATGCCGAAGTCCACTTTGATGCAATTATCATTCAAGGGACCTCCGATGAAAATCAGCGAGGTCATCGTTAAAGCATTCGACGGATCCAGAAAAACGGTTATCGACGAAGTTGATCTTCCCATAACTATTGGTCCTCACACTTTCCAAGTCACTTTCCAGGTCATGGACATCCGGGCAACGTACAGTTGTTTATTAGGAAGACCTTGGATACATCAGGCTGGAGCGGTTACTTCGACCCTTCACCAAAAGCTAAAGTTCGTCAAGAATGATCAACTTGTCACAGTTTGTGGGGAACAAGCCTTGCTTGTAAGTAGCTTATCATCGTCTACTGGTATAAAACCCGAGGAGGTTATTGGAACTCAGTTCCAAGCACTGTCGATGAGCAAGGACAATCAGTTCAAAGGAGTAACCTCGATTTCCTCATACAAAGATGCTATCAAAGCGGTCGAGAGTACCGATATAACAGGATGGGGACAGCTTGTCATTCCTATTAGCAATGCAACAAAGAAGGGTCTTGGTTTTTCTGCAACCTGTACCCAGACACCTACCAATGATGAAAGTCTTCATCCCCTTCAAAACTTCTTCCACAGTGGAGGTTTTCTTCACCCAGTGTCTCAGGCAGTACATGCTATCAATGAGGAAGATCCCTCTGACACGGATGAAGAATGGAAGTCCTACCTTAACGGGGACGGTTATATGTCTCAGGAAGAGGTGCCTACGCCATTTTCCTATCCCACACAAAGTCCGAGATTTATACCAAGGTCAGACGTCGGAATGATATACGGGGATTGTGATCCGGAAGGATGCCGTGCTCCGCCAAATTCATTAGAGGAGGACACTCTGATGAAAGACAACTTTGACCACAACTACTATGGCCCAATGGATGGTCTGCCAATGTGGCAACCTTACCCAGGAAACTTGGGGCCAGAAAGTCAGCCGAGTAATGAAACTCAGCTGACCATCATTGAATAGAATACCTGTGTCCCCACCATGTCATGGGATCAACACTCAGGTCATTCAGAAACTACTCAACATGAAGATGAATTAGCAATGTTTGCAGGACTTGAATTCATCAACTATGCTTTTCCTGAGGTTAACGTCATCGAGAGAGATGACTCCTCTAGTTCCAAAGAAGTTTGGGACACCTTGGGACAACCGAGTGGGAAATACGACTATATGGTTAAGTACACCGCTCCCGAAAGCTCTCGTATCAGGCTCGAAGATATCCAGCCTACTGGATGGGGAGGTGCAGTTGAGAGCACAAATACTATGCAAAATACAACTGAGGAATTCTCCTACGACAATTCTGCCTGGGAGACAGATTCCAATGATCCTGCTCCACCAGAAATCAGCGTCATTTCTGAAGACAAATCAAGGAAGGTGCCAGACTTTGTGATTCACCGAGGAGTTCGCCGCCAATGGGTTATCGTCAAGGTTCCGAAGATCGTTCATCAGTCAAAGTAATTGCCATCTTTAACCTTTCACCCTGCCCAGGTGAAACAGATGTTTTAATAGGGCTCTCTTTCTGTAAATTTTCCCTCTTCGCTTCGCCCAAAGCGATAGAGTTTTGTTTTATAGGGCTGTAGTTTCAAGAATCGACTTGTTCATTAATAAAATAACGTCGTTCTGTAAATTCCGCATTAATTGCTGTTTTCTCTTTTTGCTTTTTCAGAAAATGGTAATCCTAAAAAACAAATCAATAATAAAAACAAGCAGTAAAATAAAACACTGCACACACTTGCATTTTCTCTATCTCTTCTAAACACGAATCATCACGTCATGCAGATTGCTTGTTTTAAACCCCGTTGAAACATACGATCCGATGCCTTCTCCCAACTTTGAGTTCCCGGTATTCGAGGCTGAAGAAGAAAATGACGACAAAATTCCAGAAGAGATCTCTCGACTACTCAGACAAGAGGAAAGGTCCATTGAACCTCACAAAGAGCCGTTGGAAACGGTAAACTTGGGTTCAGAGCAAGAAAGAAAAGAAATCAGGATTGGGGCACTGCTCAGTCCAACTGCCAAAGAGAGTTTGATAAAGTTTCTCAAAGAATTTCCCGATGTATTCGCTTGGTCCTATCAGGATATGCCAGGGTTGGATACCAGATCGTGGAACATCACTTACCGTTAAGATCGGAATGTCCGCTAGGAAAGCAAAGGTTGAGACACACTCACCCGGACATGGCCATCAAAATCAAAGAGGAGGTGCAAAAACAGATTGACGCGGGTTTCCTCACCACATCAGAATATCCTCAATGGTTAGCCAATATCGTACCCGTTGCGAAAAAGGACGGAAAGGTCAGAATGTGTGTCGACTATAGGGATCTAAACAAGGCTAGTCCAAAGGACGACTTTCCTTTACCACACATTGACATGCTGGTAGACAGTACAACAAAGTTCAAAATTTTCTCCTTCATGGATGGATTCTCGGGCTATAACCAGATCAAAATGGCGCCGAAAGACATGGAGAAAACTTCGTTCATTACCCCATGGGGTACCTTTTGTTACAAGGTAATGTTGTTCGGTTTGAAGAACGCCAGTGCAACCTATCAAAGGGCCATGACTACTCTGTTTCATGACATGATACATAAGGAAATCGAGGTATATGTCGATGATATGATTGCAAAATCAAAAACAGAGAGTGAGCACGTTGAACATTTGTCAAAATTGTTTGAACGTCTAAGAAAGTTCAAGCTCCGCTTGAATCCCAACAAGTGCACCTTCGGTGTCCGTTCAGGGAAACTACTAGGGTTCATCGTCAGCCAGAAAGGGATTGAGGTTGATCCTGACAAGGACAAGGCCATTCGAGAAATGCCTTCTCCGAAAACTGAAAAACAAGTCAGAGGATTCCTGGGACGTTTAAACTACATCTCCAGATTCATATTCCTTATGACAACCACATGTGCGCCGATTTTCAAATTACTCAAAAAGAACCAGGATTGCGTTTGGACAGAAGATTGTCAAATAGCCTTCGACAGTATTAAGGAATATCTGTTGAATCCGCTGATTCTATCACCTCCAGTGGAAGGAAGACCGCTGATTATTTACCTTACAGTCCTAGAGGACTCAATGGCATGTGTACTTGGCCAGCATGACGAAACCAAATGGAAAGAGTCTGCCATTTACTATTTGAGCAAGAAATTCACCGACTGCGAAACTCGGTATACGATGCTTGAGAAAACTTGTTGCGCTTTGGCTTGGGCGGCCAAACGTCTTCGCCAATACATGATTCGTCATACTACTTGGTTGGTCTCCGAAACGGATCCAATCAAGTACGTATTTGAAAAGCCTGCTCTCACGGGAAGAATTGCCCGTTGAAAGATGTTGTTATCAGAATATGACATAGAGTACCACGCTCAGAAAGCCGTTAAAGGAAGTATTTTAGCCGATCATTTGGCTCATCAACCGATTGAAAATCAGGAATCAATCGGGTTTGACTTCCCAGACGAAGATGTCATGTATCTAAAAATGAAAGATTGCGATGAACCGTTACCCAGTGAAGGGTCAGAACCAGGTTCCCAATGGGGACTTATCTTTGACAGAGCAGTTAATCATTATGGAAACGGAATTGGGGCAACAATTGTTACCCCTCAGGGTACCCACATTCCTTTCACTGCCAGACTTACGTTCAAATGTACAAACAACGAGGCCGAATACGAAGCTTGTATTATGGGTCTCGAAGAAGCAATTGATTTAAGGATAAAAAACTTGGACGTATACGGCGATTCAGCCTTGGTTATCAATCAGATAAAAGGAGATTGGAACACATACCAATCAGGATTAATTCCTTACAAAGACTATGCAAGAAGGTTGCTACCTTTCTTCAACAGAGTTGAGTTTCATCATATCCCTCGAGAGGAGAATCACATGGCTGATGCATTAGCCACCCTCTCTTCCATGATTAGTGTAGGTCAATGGAATGACATACCCAAGATCGACATAATGCGCCTTGAAAGGCCCGCTTACGTCTTCACGATTGAAGCAGTCATAGATGACAAACCTTGGTATCATGATATCAAATGCTTCCTTTAGAAACAAGAGTACCCACCTGGGGCATCCAGGAAAGATAGAAAGACCCTCAGAAGATTGGATGGAAACTTCTTCCTGAGCGGTGACACTCTCTATAAGAAAATTTTTGACATGGTCTTGCTCCGATGCGTCGACAGACCAGAAGCAGAAATGCTGATGAAAGAAATTCATGAAGGGTCCTTTGGCACTCATGCCAATGGACACACAATGGCGAGAAAAATTCTAAGAGCAGGGTACTACTGGTTGACCATGGAATCCGACTGCTACAAGTACATGAGGAGGTGCCACAAGTGTCAGATATACTCCGACAAAATTCATGTACCGCCATCACATCTCAAAGTTCTTTCTTCCCCGTGGCCTTTTTCCATATGGGGAATTGACATGATTGGCATGATTGAACCTAAGGCTTCAAACGGACATCGGTTCATGCTAGTAGCCATTGATTACTTCACCAAATGGGTCAAAGCAGCGTCGTACGCTAATGTAACCCGACAAGTGGTGGTCCGATTTATCAAAAACAATATCATCTGCCATTATGGTGTTCCAAGCGAGATCATTACAGATAATGGATCTAACTTGAACAACAAGATGATGAAAGAGTTATGTGCTGAGTTCAAGATCGAACATCATAACTCATCTCCCTACCGACCAAAAATGAACGGAGCGGTAGAAGCAGCTAACAAGAACATCAAGAAGATCGTTCAAAAGATGGTAGTAACCTACAAAGACTGGCACGAGATGCTACCCTTTGCTCTTCACGGTTATCACACATCTGTCCGCACTTCAACAGGGGCTACCCCTTTCTCTCTAGTGTATGGCATGGAAGCAGTGCTCCCCATAGAAATAGAGATCCCGTCAATCTGAGTATTGATGGTAGCTAAGCTCACCGAAGCTGAATGGTGTCAAAGCCGACACGACGAATTGAATCTGATCGAAGAGAAGTGAATCACGGCACTATGCCACGGTCAGTTGTATCAACAGAGAATGAAGAGGGCGTGTGACAAAAAGGTTCGACCTCGTGTCTTCAGAAAAGGAGACCTCGTGCTCAAGAAGATACAGTCATTTCTCACTGATTCGCGAGATAAATGGACTCTGAATTATGATGGCCCCTATGTGGTCACGAAAGCTTTCTCAGGCGGCGCCTTGAGGCTTGCAACCATGGACGGAGAGGAATTTGCCTACCCCACGAATGTTGATGTAGTCAAGAAATACTTCGCCTAAACTAAAAACAAAACGTCTCGGTGGATTGAAAACCCGAAAGGGCGGTCCAGGAAAAAGTTAGAGACATGAGAAAAAATCAGCCCGATGGATTGGAAACATCATAGTACAATCCATGCAAAAATTAGGGATAATGGCAAGTAACTATGTTCAATAGAGGCAAGTCCCTCAGTAGCAGTTATACCATCCATCGGAGGAAAACTCCAGTCAAGGTCATCTTCGACAGAATCTCAGGATGCCCTGAATTCAAAGTTGGTAGAAGGATAGTGGTCGTTATGTTTCAACGTAACCCTTTTCCCTGTCAATTACCATTTTCTAACTTTGTATATACTCTTTGGAATCACGCGTTTGGCTGATCTCCATCTTATCAATAAAATTTGAGCCTTTGTGCTTTTGTTTGTAATTCTTATTTGTTTTAGCTTTACAGAACGACGTTAATATGATTAACGATTCTTGAAATAAAACAAAAATGAATTTACTTGTTAAAACTTTTTCTGCTTTTAAAATAAAGACGACAATTTCTTTTAACTGTTGAACATCAAAAGAACATCGGTCACTTCTCCAGAAGTAATCAAACCTCAAAGTGCAGAATCAAAGTACTCCTTCTAACCCAGTACACCTGAATGAAGGGATCAACTGTGTCAGAGACCTTGTTTCGTCTGACACGCCTCGGCCGAGTTCTCATCTCCTAAGCCCGACCAACATAGCTCCCAACATGGACTATCTCTCCTAAGTAAGGTAGAATTGCTATTCTGAACCAACGGTACTTCTTCGCCCCGCGATGGGCGAGTATCCAGTCGTGTTCACCTGTCAGTTTGTATGTCGCGTCAGTTTTGTCAGCATGAACATACATACATCACGCATTATTGATTTGCATTCACATTTCATATTGCATCGCTATCACTCTAGTAGGTCTTGTCCCCTAGTGATAAAAGTCCTCTTAATCGAGTTGTCAACCCTTTCCTCGTCAGGAAGTGTTACGTCTGAACTATCTCTCTCCTCCAGTTTTATTTCTGGATTAAAGTTGGGTCCTCGACCACTTTGATAACTTGAACCTCTGAAAAACCAGAGAGCCCTCAGTTAACATCACTCTTCGCCATTGAAGATGATATCCTTGTTTTCCCGGATTAAGGAAAATCCACAGAGAAAGCCTCTTAATCGAAGATTCGGCAGCATGCCAGATTCACTCCGAAAAGATTACTGATGAAAAGGTCATCGACACCTCAAAATTGGACCCCATCATATGGCATTTCTCCGGGAAGATCCCGAGAAAAGTATGATGTAAGATCCCAAGCGACAGCAGTCTCCCAAGAGACCTGCTTTCCCCCAGTAGAAACAAATGGCGTCTCCAACAGAGAAGTTTGTACAATTCTACAACTCAGACGACTGGGTCCCCCAGCGAGTCTGACATCAAAACTTTTTCCGTCAAATGGCATCTCCCCAGGAAAATTCGGCGAGAAGTTTGAGGAAGACCGCTACACATAGCATCCCTTGTCAATTAAGTTTATTGACAAAAGAAACTAAGACCAGTTCCTTGGTAGGAAACCAGGATCGAGGGGAATTTTACATCAGAAACTGAGACCAATTCCTTGATAGGAAACCAGGATCAAGGGGAAGTTTACATGAGAAACTAAGATCAATTCCTGGGTAGGAAACCAGGATCGAGGGGAAGTTTGTTTCCGCAACTGAGACCAGGTCTTGGGCTAGACCAGGATCGAGGGGAAGTTTACCTTTTCTAAGCATCATTGCTTAGCTAAAGAAGATGAATGCGTAATCTACCATTCATAACCACCATCAAAATTTCGGGTATTCTGATATTTAATCCTCTTGCACCCCGAATGCCCGAATACCTTCGTCATTCACACCTTCGTGTCCAAGAAGATTAAATAGGGGCATATGTCATACCCCAAATTTTGACCACTAAGATTTCCCATCATTGTGCAAATCATCATCACAATATGGAGGAACCATCATACTTCATCAGTCTCCCCAAAGATGGGTGAGCATTCACTACAATCAAAATTAGGGTTTCAAGCCCTTTTAGAGCCTTAGACAAAGGGTCAATCAAGGAATGACATGATCTTCAACTTATCTGACCTCTCCAACATCCACAATGGATCAAGAGGACTCCCACTTTAAGGATTAAGCACAAGGCTGCTCCCTTCTAGGTGGATTAAGTCTCAAGATCGACAGTGTCACCAAATTAGGGTTTTGGTCGACCAGGGACTCCAGATGGAAATTTTTCATCTGGGCACAAGCCAATGATCCAAAACATAACCTAATATACTCCATGGAACCTCATGGACCTAATCATCAAGTCAACTTTGCCTCAGGGGATGTATTCATCAAAAATTAGGAATTAGGGTTTCTTGACCTAATTCACCCCTAAGTTGACTTTTAGGGAAAATCATGAGCCAAGACCTCAAGACATGATTTGAGGGTCTCTAATGAACTATATTGATCCATTTGGAATAATGGATTTATCCAAGAAGCTTGAGCAACAAGTCTCAATTTCATCTGCACCACAATTAGGGTTTTAAGAGGAAAGTCAACTGTAACTTTGACTTTTGACTAGGACATGCTCCCAAACCCTAGTACATGCCTCAATATACCCTATGACACCCATGGAACATGTCCATCAAGTTTGATTTAGGTCAAGGGCATGATTTCCTGAAGAATTGCACAGTTTGGAATTCATTTGATAAAAAGTCAACTGTGCACAAAAGTCAACTTTGACTTTTTGAGATTTTTCACTAAAATGGATTTTTAACCCTAAAATGATGTTAATGTATGATTTGAATCATCATTCATCAAGAAAAATCAAGAAAAGTTGGATAACTTGAAAAAGGGGTAACCATAAAACTTAGAAATTTTTCTTAGTCATGAAAAAGTGCCACTAATGCACCAACTTTGGAGGACCATAACTCCTAAACCACATGGCCATTGTGCCCCATTCAAAGCTTAATTTGTAGATCGCATTACCCTCTACAAAAGCTTCATACTGACCTATATCCAAATTCCTCATGGATTTTGAGTTATGGAGTGATCAAAATCAAGAGAAAACACTTTGTTCCAACACTTAGTGAAAATTTCACTAAGTCAGATTTTGCCTTACTTTTTGCCAAATGTAGGGGGATTTTTCACTTGGATTCAAAAGAGATCAAAACCAAACATGTTCAAACAGTTTTTGTATCATGTAAGGGCTTTCCAAAATGGTCAAGAACATTACCAAATTCAACTTACACCATGAGATATGACATTGGCAAGTTGCCTTGCTGAAATCTGTCAAAGGCAAGGCAGAATTTGCAATTTTGCTCTATTTGCCAAAATCAGCCAAATTCAAATGCTCCTATCCACTTGGACACATCTGAGGATTGAATCTAAAGGGGACAATCACTGAGCCAAGCCTCCAAAGTCCATGGAACAAGAAATAGCATGTTGAACCTAGAATGGCCAAAATAGGGACAAGACTCCAAATTTGGATTGAAGCATTCAATGGAAGCATCAAGGTGGCATGGACTGAGCCATTCTCATCTGAAATCAGTCATGACTTATCCAAGACCAAGGGAACCAAAGCTCTGTGCCCTAACCTCTAGTCAATGGCTAGAGGAGACTTGAATTTTCATTTGCCAACATTGGCCAAACCTACTTAGCAGTTGCCATTCACTATTCCTTGCAAAACAAACTTGCTCTACTATAAATAGAGCTCAATTGTGTTCAGTTTAAGTACACCAAAGGCCTACAACACTTGCCTTTCTCAAAATCTCTTTCTCTTGGCAAAAATGCCTTTCTTAGCAAGGTAGCTATCGGGTTTTGAGCTAGAGGGAAATTTCACTCGAACCAATCACTCACAGACCTCATATACATCACATATGAGCTGATTAAACACTTAAACAACAACTGGAACACTGATTTCTCAGAATCACCAGTCAATTGATCAAGGTTTTAACCAAGGTGCAGTTGAGATGCCATGAAGTGATCCAGCCAATTTCAATCAAGTCCAAGCATTCAAACATACTCCATAGGGTGTAGGGAAGCTGTTCAGATCATCACAACACAACTGTAACACCTCCAACATAAATCACGATCACCAGCTGCAAGTGGTAAGCATGAGCTCTTCTAACTCTATGATCCACACAATTTTTGCTGCACAATAATTTGGCCATATGTTCATGATCATGCATAGAATGTTTCCCCTCAATTAATTGCTTTGTTTGAATCGTGTATCAAAAATCCTAGCCTTCATGCAGAAATTAGGGTTCTTGAGGTTTCTTCGTGATTTCTTGTTTTATGTTTAATTTAAATGAAATTAAATGCTATAGACATGATCGTGAGGTTGAAACGAGTTGATTGGTATGTGGATTACATGATATGATTACGTATTCAGTGAGATTGGATGGAAAATGCAAATCTGGGAAACCCAGAAAAACGCGCGTGTTCTTGCCTTTGTTCTTGGCGCCATTTTCAGAAATTTGAATATTTGAATTTTGTGATTTTATTTAATTGATTCAAAAATTAATTTCTCGCTGAGTTTTAATGATTTTGAGTTGATTCTTTTTTTAATAATTCACAAAAATGTTAAAATATTTTATTTTCCCAAAAAATCCCAAAAATATTATTTATTTTGTATAATTGATATTTTTGCAAAGAATTAATGTTTTAATTATTTTTGACATTTAAAATATTTTTTCCACCTTGATTTTGCAACTTTTAATGCTTTCTAATTATTTTGTAGGTCAATAATTAATTTTTGAAGCATTAATCCAAGATCACAATTTGTTTATCATATGTTAAACAATTTTGATCATTTTAATTGAATTTTTATTCAATTAAATACATTTTTGAAAACAAATTAGGGTTTTTGGATTAATTCAACCCTCATAAATCATTTTCAAAACTCATTTGGGCCTCTAATAGAGTGTAAGACCCAACCCCATTTTAACCAAAATCATTTTGAGCCTCACTTATTGTATAAGTCCCTCTGCGTTAAAAGAAAACCTCGGCGCGATCGCCATTTTAAACAGAAAAATCATCTGGGCCTACCCTCGTGGTATAAGCCCCACTCTTTTTCTTTAAAACACTTTGGGCCTCTATTAGAGTGTAAGACCCAACACCCTTGTACAGAAAACATTTTGGGCCTCATTCGTTGTATAAGTCCCTCTGTACATTTTCAAATAAACGGCGCGATCGCCGCCTTTTCAAAATAACCATGGGCCTACCCTCGAGTAGTAAGACCCATTTCCTTTCTTAAAACTCTTTGGGCCTCTTCAGAGAGTGTAAGACCCATCCCTTTGTACAGAAAACATTTTGGGCCCCAGTCACTTGTATAAGTCCCTCTGTACAAATTCAAAACAACAGTGCGCTCACTGATAAAACCCTGGGCCTCTCCTTGAGCTGTAAGCCCCAAATCTTTCTTTTTCAAAGCACTTTCTCCTTTGATTTTAAAATATACTGTTGTTTTCAATCTTTCTTTGTTGAACAACTAACCAAACAGCATGGAAGCTCTACAACCGAGTAAGTGTTTACACGCTTTCATTTACCGCTTTCATATACATATAACTGTATTGTGGGGCTGTTTCACTGTAAGTCTTCTTTCATAAACTCATATCAACTGTGTAATAATAGTATAGATATTTCGAGTTTCCCCGGCAACTACGTCTAGAACTAGGTGACGTCGTTTCGTTTATTCGTAGAAATAGACAACTAGATCCCCAATAGGATCACCAGATACAGTCTTATCTTAGGCTGTCCTTATTAGGAATTGTCAAGAAACTCTACTCCCAGAGATGAATGTATTCTCCGTGAATGGCATCTTTGAGTTTCTTCCAAATTCTCGAACTTTCCTGACTTGATCTATTCCTTGTGAATAGCTTGCCTTGAATTTCTCGGGGTTCGGGGACCCACGGGCCTCTTAAAAGCATCGATCTCCTCTTGGACATCGTACAAGGACCCATAGGCTTCCTAAAAGCAACCCCGTCTTCTCTTGGGCTTAGTACAAGGACCCTACGGCTTCTTAGAAGTATTCACAGCCTCCTCTTAGGCTTCGTATAATGATCTCCTCCTCCGGGAATGATAGCCTCCTCTTGGGCTTCGTACAAGGACCTCTCGGCTTCTTAAAAGCTTCCAGCCTCCTCTTGGGCTTCGTACAAATTGTCCCGACGGCCTCCTAGAGGTATAGGAACAGAACTTAGTCATCTGCATAGAACAGTCCTTTCAAAGAGTCTACTACTGTTTCTCAAAGCATAGTACAAGAGATAAAAACTCTAGACTTGGACAGTCTAATTTCCTTGAGTCTCAAAGACATTCTCAAGCACCCTTCAAGAATAGGAAGGAACCCGTAAACTCGGACAGTCTCAATACCCTTCGGATTTCCCGCTTCCTTAAAGAACAGGAATAACCCGGATCCTTGAATCAAATCCATGAGTACAGTGTTGCTCATATAAGAACTGATTTTCTCTTTGAAATCAGTATACTGGACCTGTCACTTAACTGAAACAGTAACCCTAGCCTCCTCTTGGGCTTTGTACAATGATTCTCCCCCCAGCGGAGTCAAACAACATTTAGCCTCTCTCTCGGGCTTTGTACGAGACACATAAGAGACTCCCTGGTTGAGTCAATCACCCCTTTCGCCTCCATCTCGGGCTTTATACGAGATACAAAAAGGTTCTTATTGAGCCAAATAAACAACAACCTCCATCTCGGGCTTTATACGAAATACCAAAAGACTCCCTCGTTGAGTCAAAAACCTTTTAGCCTCTCTCTCGGGCTTTGTACGAGACACATATTAGCCTCCTCTTAGGCTTTGTATAAGAAAACCACTAGTTGGTCCAATCAACCTTTTAGCATCAAAGCTGTGCCTCGTTCACAGTACACAAACATCAACAACTCCTTCCCCTTCATCTAATCGGTGTAAGCGGCAAGCCTCTAGATTATTTACATCCATGCCACTGTCCCTCTTTTAGCATGAAAAATTCCTAAGGAAAGATAACATTTCTCTACACTGAGTTAAAGTCTTCTCCTTCAGGTTGGAAATCCCCTATAAAGGAAATTATGGCATTGCCAGATTCACATATCCCGGTTAAAGTAATTCTCCTTTATAACCAGTCACCCAACAGTTGTGACAAATAGACCCTCTTTAGAGATGACAAATTCTCTCTAAAGTCAACACCCTTTTAGCTTCACATCTTGGGCTTTGAACAAGATACATATCACCTTTTTTGCTTCACGTCTTGGGCTTTGAACAAGACACCAAAAACAACCGTTTCCTCCCATAGAATAAGAGGAACTATGAACAATCTGATTTCCCTGTTTCGGTAAACGGGAATACGTAGGCATAAGATTGAAAGAAACAATCTTAGCGAGCACACTAAACAAAAACCCAAAATCCCATACTCTCATGTATCTATCAAAAGCATCAGTCCTAACATCCTAAATCCTTGTTCCCCGCTATAAAGTCCTAGAAAGAGAAAAGAGAACCGTATTGGCGAAAATACAAATAACCAGTACAAAGGCCCCCCCACATTGATAGCATTCGTAACCTAACAGACCGTTGTTTAAACTCAGTATGCAAAGCAGGGTTAATTAGAGACATCTATTTCCCTTCCTTCATCAGCTTTAATAGGATAAAAAATGAATCGACCTGTAGTAAGCTCAACCGCAGAGAGCGACCAGCGCTTAAGAACCGCGTCCAAAATCGCTCGCTACACCTACCATCTACTTTGTCAATGCTCCCAAACCCAAGATTTAGGCCTACAAGGTTTTTTTTACCTGGTTCATCAGCGTTAGAAACACCCTTTGTCTTTGTAAATGCTTCCCCGACTTTCCTTTTCTTGTTGTTTTGAACATTGCCACATTGATCTTTGTCACCTTGATCAACAGTTTGAGGTGGTTCTGTTGTAGAATTAATGATGGACTATTTTCAGCCTGCAATGAGGAACAAACTTTTTAGCAAAAAATAACATAAAGAAAACAGTAACATATAGCAACTTCTACTTTACTTTTATCGATTGCATAAGTAGAAATCCTATTTTTTGTCAATTCAAATGTTGCTTCATTATTGTGATTTCATTTGAGTTTATTCAAATTATTCCTCCATTTAGTATGAAATAGAATAACTGTTCTAAGCTAAAAGCTAAAATATTAACAAATTAATACTGGGCCAAATGTAGAAAACATGCTAAATACCACCTATATGCAGAACTGATACAGACTTGTATAATGTGGATCTCAAAATTGGAAAGAACATTACAAAAACCTCTACTGATACATATCCATTACCTGATTTTCGTTCATCGATATGGTTCGATTTGTATGATAGCCAACAGCAGAACTCACTTCTTCCATATCTAAAAAAAATTCCAGAAACTAAATTAGATAACCCACAAGAACTTGCAAAAATGAAATTGCAGAAATTGAAATTAGATAACCCATAACAATTGAAATTGCAGAAACGATAAAAACTTCACCTTTGTTGATTGACATTTGAGAGAGTGAGAGTCTGAAATGGCGAGAGTGAGAGAGGCGACGATGAGTGAGAGAGACGATGAGACGGTGAGATGGAAAGGCAAGAGATTGAAAGGGTGAGACAGCGAGAGAGAGAGACAGAGAGTGAAAGGGTGTAAGACGGCGAGAGAGAGAGAGAGAGTGAAAGGGTGTGAGTGTCTGAAAAAAACCCTAGATTCATCCAAATGAAAAATAGTACTTTAATTTTAATATAATATTATAAATTGGAAATATTAATATGGAAAATGGTACTTTAGTTATTAATATGGAAATATAATATTAGAAATTAGGAAGTTTAGGTTAATATGCGGTTCAGTTCGGATCGGTTCGGTTGTGTGGAACAAAAACCGCAAACCGAACCGAACCGCGCGGTTCATTAAAAATATCATCCAAAATCATCCAAACCAAATGCGTTTTTTTGCGGTTTTTGGTTTGGATTGGTTCGATTTGCGATTTTGCTTTTGGATTGGTTCGGATACGATCACCCTTACCTGAAAAGGCAACTTTGGCAAAAATGGGTATCCCGGTGGATTGAAAACCTGAAAAGGGCGATCCAGGAAAAAGTTAGGGATTTGAAAGCGGAAGGCTGCGGTCTGTGTTTGATCTGTGAGCACTTTTTAACACTTGGGAATTTTGAAGGAAAGGAATCGGTCCGGTCGGCCTCTTCGAAGGTCAGAACATCTGTGGATAAGCAAAGGCATATGAGTCATAGCTGAATTGAACCATGGTGGATGTCTGTTCCCACATTGCCGACATGTGTGTTTGCTTTTTGCTTTTAAGCAGTTACCTCTTTTCAGGAATTGCTTCCAGTTGTAAATGCCTATTTACAGGCCGATTCATTCAATAAAATTTTCATTTCACTCAAAGAGCTTTCCATTTATGTTTTTACTTTTACTGTTTTGTTTGTAAAAACATCCAATATTTTGATAAACATTGCATGCAAAAATGTTAAGCTTTGCGGAGCATATCGGAAAACAATGGAAATTGCTTAGGCAACGGATATTGTGGATGGTAATCGAGGTAGCCATTTTTGCATATAGAACATTCTATTGTTATTTGTGTGCAGGGTGGCAAGGTTTCTCTCCAGTAGAGTTACCCTCCCCAGCACTAAAATTTCATCATCCTCAGCAGAACATACTCTCCCCCAACAAGAGTACAGAGGATTGTGTCCCTAGCCGAAGTCATGGTTGGTTTATTACTCCCCGGCAAGCAGTCAGAAGTGGATCGTTCCAAGATGAATGTTGTTGTATCTCCAGCAGGAGATGTGTTGGATGTCTCTGGAAAAGACTTTATCTTCCCCACAGAGTCTGCTATTTACTTTCCTCAGCCAGTCAGGAAACATATTTTTTCCGTCAGCAACGGCATGCTATAATCCCCAGTAGGGTAAAATCTTTCCTCCAACAGCAGGTTAAGCTCAATGATATCCCTCGGCAGGTTCTGTATTGTTGACTTCTCTCCCCAAGCAGAGTTTGGTGGTAATCCTCGTAGCAGTTTGTTCAATGGTGGTCGACATCCCCAGCAGGTTCTAAGTCCAATTGTTATTGGCACTTTTTCAATAATAGGTTTTGGGTTCCATCTTCACCAGTTGTCATTCTTAATTCCCTTAGCAGAGAAGGAGTATCAGGTTTTGGGTGTCATTTTTAATAAAGGTTATTTGTAGCCCCCGGTGAGGGGAAGTTCTCTTTGGGTTTCATCTTCAACAGAGGCTTGGGTAAGGAAATTTGTTCAGTGTAATTTTCCTCAGCATGGTTTTGTTTGGGAGAAAATTTAGGTTTTCGTCCCCGACGGAGTTGCCTTCGTTTTCAGCATAGCATAAGCATCATTTGCATTGTATTCTCCAAATGCGTAGCATTTCCATTTCGTATTAAGCATTACGCCATAGAAAAATTCAAACATATGCATGTGAAGCATAAGCCAAGTTTGATATCTTTTGCCAGACTTTTTCCCCGGCAAAATTGGCATAACTCAGGATGTGTTGTTCAACTTTATACCCTAATTGATTGTTGTTCTCTTTCGGAAGAACTGTCGTATGCTCCCCTGTAGAGTTGTCTGTTTAAGCTTCTCTTTTCCCCAGCAGAGTCATCTTCTCTGCTCTTTAGGCCGTAGGATTCTACTTCCTATATCTCCTTTATCCCAACTCTTGGTTGGCAATTGCTGTTGTATCCCAACTATTGGTTGGCACATCTTTTATTGTGATTATGCCTTTGGTCGGCATCTTTGTTATCCCAACTATTGGTTGGTCTCCTTGGTGTTATCCTAACTATTGGTTAATATCCATTATCCCAACTATTGGTTGGTATCCCTTGTTGTGAGCACTTCTTTGACCGACGTCCTCGTTATCCCAACTATTGGTTGGTACCTTTTGTTATCCCAACTATTGGTTGGTATACCCTTTGTTATCCCAACTATTGGTTGGTATACCCTTTGTTATCCCAACTATTGGTTGGTGCACCCTTTGTTATTCCAACTATTGGTTGGTACCCTCCCCGTTATCCCAACTATTGGTTGGCATCCTTTGTTGTGAGCATGCCTTTGACCGGCGTCCTCGTTATCCCAACTATTGGTTGGTCCTCTTTGTTGTATTCTAACTCTTGGTTGGTGAAATTCTGGTACCAGATGTGTGATGTTATGTGTGATGTCACAACAACACACTCTGCAATGGACAATGTAAAGCAACAATAAATCAACACAATGAATTGTTCACCCAGTTCGGTTTTAACTACCTACGTCTGGGGGCTACCAAGCCAGGGATGAAATTCACTACTTGTAGAATTAATTTACAGACTCAACAACCTCATTGACAATCTCCTAAACTTAATTCCTACTAATGAACTTTCTACCTAAGAGACCACTTAGGTATGAGAACACTACTCAATCCCTAAATCACTTCAGTGATATAATTCAAAGATCACACACTTTGAATAACACTACTTGATTCTGCTTCACAGCTTTGATCAAGAACAACTCAAAATAACAATACCAATTCACACTCGAATGGTTTACAAACACGAAGACACAACGACACTTAGTCTTTAGCTCTTTTTCTTCGTTACTTTTCCTTCAGGAATGACGTGCATTATATAGCTATTTGAATTGGGCTTGGACCTGCTACAATATCTGACCTGATTTGTTATTTAAAACTGAATCTTCAAAACAGATTTTCTCTCTCAAAATATTCTTAAATCTTCAGCCTTTAAACACTCCTACAAATCTGCATCAAATCTGTTTGTAACAGAAAATATCTATCCCAAGATATCCGCAACCAATGAGACTAACAACTCTCCCAAAATCCAGCTAAAACGCAAACCCTAACAACATCACTAAACCTGATGTTATTAATCTTCTGCAGACCTGATGTCACAATATCGCATGTAACATCAGACATCACAACTTCAGCAACTTAACTTCTTAACATAAACCAATGTTAAGACTCAATGTTAAGACATCACCCATGTGACATCAACATTGAACACCTTTGTTTTACCAAAATTCAAGCCAATCCAAGAACCAACAATCTCCCCCTTTGGCTAATTTTGGCTAAAACACTCTCTGCACCATCAGAGACTTCAGCAGCAGATAAACATGAATATTTTACCAACCTTCACAGCAACATTTCTTCATCACAGCTTCATAATGCACACTCCAATACTCTGCTACATACTTCAACATTTCTTCAAACACTAATCAGCATCATAGGGAAAGCATTAACTAGTAACTGTTCAACAACTCTCCCCCTCAATGTCTGCATTTCACCATCACACTAGCTGCACTCCTGCACAATGACAAATTCTTCTTCTTGGCCTTGCAACACCTTGACTAACTCTTGGCTAACTCTCCCCCTTTTTAGCCACAATTGGACAAACCTCAACATGTAAGTCCTACTCACTACAGTTAGTCCTAAATAGGCTCTCATTATCAGTCTAAAGTTAGCATGCAAGACAAGACAAATCATAGAACATAAAAACATAAATAGTGCATAAACAGGCACAATATTCAAATTACATATCAGGCACATCAAGTGCAGAAACAAAAACAGCAAAAAATAAAACTAAACTACTATCAAGAAAAGGCAACAGGGAAACTAGTCTTCATCAGAGCTGGCCCCATCTTCACCATCAGTGGTAGGACCACCTTCTTCAGAACCTGGTTCTTCAATATCATCATCATTTTGGTTAGCATTGACTGCTTCATCTTCTTTTTCTGCCAACCTCAGAGTCATGAGAAGTTTTTCAAATTTCTGCTTTCTTTCAGTACTCACTCTGATGACTTCATCCAACTCCTTGCAAGCCTCCTCCAATTCTGAAATCAACCCAGTTTTGGTAGGTGGCTGTTGTGATGTTGAAGCTGATGTCTTGACAATGTCAGGGACATGCTTCCCTTCAAACAACTTATAGTGGATTGACAAAGCAGATTCTCTCTTACACACCACATCAGATTGATGAAGAATCTTAGGATGTTGTGACAGGATGATCCCACAAATGAGAGAGGGAAAGGCAATAGGCATCTTCACTGCATTTGTAGCAGCATGCTTGATAGTCTGATCATATATATAAGCCCCATAGTCAAACAACCTCTTTGTCCCAACAACATAAATGAATTTTCCCAATCCAGCAGAGATAGTTGTCTTGTGATTGGTAGGGACCCAATTAGCTGCTCCTATTCTGTGCAGAATAGCATATTTGACACTTAACAAACTGGCAGATAATTTTCCTTTCAGAGGCCAAACTTTCACTTGCCCTGCTGTGATTTCCTTGCACACAACATTGTCTGTTTGTTCTAACTCTCTATACTCCAGCTTATCCCTTCAAAGGTAAGTGTTAATTACCTCAGGAGAAAAGTTTACACATTGACCTCTCACATAAACCTTCCTAAAATCCATATTTCTGTTGTCATTAATAGCCATAGGAATGTTGACAATAAATTCCTTGACTAATCCATCGTAGCACTTGGAAAGTCCAGACACAGTCTTCATTAACCCAGTAAATCTAATCAATTCAATAACTTCCTTAAGATCCAAGGCATCTCCACCAAGTTCTCTCTCCAGTGCTAGTCTCCTTTGGCAGACAAATTTCCACATGGATGCACTGCTAGCATAGTGGAATGAAATATTGTCAACAGGGATGCCAGGGATCTTATCAGCAATTCTTTTTAATATAGACCTTCTCACAGGTGTGATGTCTTGAACATCATCCTCAACATCAAATTCAGATTCTGAATCATCCCTCACCTTTCTCTTTTTGGATTTCACAGCCACTTTGCTCCATGACTTGGTTGGACCAACCCCAGAGGCCTTTTTCTTCTTGCCTTCAGCTGACATTTTAGGAGAGGTTTCCACATTCTTTCCTTTCCTTGTCTTAAATCTATTGGCAATCCCAGGAACTGCATTACCAATAACTTCATTATCAGATAAGTCACCAACATCCACCACATCGGCATTCTTCTTCCCTTTGGGACTAGGAGTAGCATCCCTAGCAGGTGATGTTTCAACATCATGTCCAACATCAACTTCATCTTCAACATGAGTATTCCTTTCCCTTTCTGCTTCAGCTTCACCTTCATCTTCAATCTCAGCATCTTCAATGACTGAAATAGCTAATCTATGAAGATTTGTCTCAGAAGTCTCAACGTCACCCTCTTCTCTAACAGATTCAGCAGGCCTTTGACTCAGAGGTCTAGATATTCCCTTCATAAGGATTCCTTTCTCAAATATTTTTGTGACAATCTGATCAATGCTCTTGTCCACATCTACCCTTTCTTTAACAGCTTGAGGAAGAGGGGTGCTAGTCCTAGGAGTAGGGTTAACTCCAAACAACACGCTAGTGACAAAGGCCCTACTTTCGCTATCATCAAATTTACTCCTCGCAGATTGATTAGACGTATTACCTTTTGATGGTCTCTTGGGTTGATACTTCTCAGGTCTTGTCTTTAATAAATCAGGGACCATCATGGAGATGGGTTCAACATTCAAAGCTTCTTCTGCAGAGCAATCTTCTGTAGAAACCCTAGTTTTATCTCGCAATGAACTTTGTGAGGCAGATTTCTTTGATGGAGAGGACATCTGTTTTGACATGGTTCCCTTGAGGAAGTATAGGTTCTGAGACAGATGATTCTTCTTGTTGAAGGAGATGAACAGACGGGAGATATGATCTTTGATGAAGCGTGATGTTGCTACAATAGAAAATGATGGTCTAAGGTATGGCGCCTGATTTTGTGTATCCCTTAAAGACCAATCAATGAGTTTCTCCCTCCAAATTAACTTATTTTTAAAAGGATTCACATTAAGAGTAATTAACCCTAATTGACCTTTCAGCAGACTTTCACACTTGTTGTCACAATCTGATGTTACAACATCAATCTTAACATCACCAAATAAACTGTCCACTTGAGGTATCCATTGATAGCAGTTATCTCTGGATCTTATTCCCTTCATCACTACCTCATTCTGCTCATTTGTCACCACACACTCATCTTTGGTGTAGCTGACCTTATAACCATCATCACAGAGCTGACTTATGCGAATTAGATTGGCACTCAACCCTTTGACAAGAAGTACATTGTCAAGATCAGGTCCCTCATGACACTTCACTTTTCCAATACCTTGTACCACCCATTTCTCTCCGTTTCCAAAAGTAACATCAATTGAGGAGCAAGAATTGACATCCACCAATTGGTTTTTGAACCCAGTCATGTGCTTTGAACAACCACTGTCAAAGTACCAACCATCCTTAACAGAGTGTCTATCTGAAAAGTGAGTCAATAGACACTTAACCTATTCTTTAGGAACCCACTGCTTAACAACCTTGGGCCTGTTATCCTTCTGTCTAGGTTGAGGGTTAGACTTGGGATAACCATGGAGCTTGAAACAAGAAAACTGCATGTGTCCAAATCTGCCACAGTAAAAGCACCTAATTCTGTCTTCTCTGAAGTGGTTAAACCTTCTGCCACCTTGATGATGATACTGTTGTGGCTGCCACCCATAATGTTGTCTTCTTCTCCCATAGTTTGACTGTCTTCTATGGTAAGGATGTTGTCCTTTTGGCTGTCTTCTATGGTGATGAGGCTTCCTTCTTCCATAATAATAAGGCACAACATTATTATATCCATAGCCATACATGTTTCCCTGATGTTGAGACATCTGATGGAACATGTTCTGTTTGGACTTAGAAGCCTGCATGCTCTTATGATATTGTGGAGGTATATACTGCCCAGCTCCAAAAACATGTGCCTTCCTTTGATGAGGACCATGAGCATGCCTCTTCCCAACATTTTGAGGTTGTGAATGAGCAACCTGCTTAGGTTTAGGATCCTGTCTCTTTGTGTGATGTTGAGACATCTCCTTCTTGGTTCTTGAAGTGCTTGCTTCAGCGGACACTTTTTCCACAAATCCTATGCCTGACTTATCTCCAGCAACCTTTTCTGTCTGAAGGATCTTATCCAGTGTGTCTGTACCACAGTTCAACATCCTAACAGATTTAGTCATATGATCAAGATGAGCTTTGACTAATAAGACTTCATTTTCCAAATCAACTTTAGCAGTCTCAAGTTGAACAATCTGTTTCTTCTGTTTTCACTTTCTTGATAGATTTTTGCACTCTTTAGACAAAGCTCTTGATAAGTGGATGCTAACTCCTCAAAAGTCAGTTCCTCATCACTTGAGTCACCATCAGAAACAACTGCTCCAGTTAAAGCTTTGACATGTTTGGCTGACTCTCCTTCACTTTCACTTTCAGAGTCTGACCAAGAAACTGTCATTCCTTTCTTCTGCTTCTTTAGGAATGTGGGACATTCTTTCTTAACATGTCCATAACCTTCACACTCAAAGCACTGAACACCCTTGTCTTGAGCAGTCTTCTCTTCATCCTTCTCCTTAGACTTGCTGATGTCAGAAGCGATGTTCTTGACATTAGGCTTGAAGTTCTTGTTCATTCTTTTGAACACCTTGTTGAACTGCCTTTCTAACATAACAATGGCCTAAGATAGATCCTCCTGGGATTCAGCACTATTCCCTTTCTCTTCTTGATCATTTGAAACCAAGGCTATACTCTTTGGCTTCTTTTCTGCTTCTTCCTCATTCAACCCAAGCTTAAAATTTTGAAGAGATCTAATGAGCTCATCAACCCTCATCTTGTTGATGTCTTGAGCTTCTTCAATTGCAGTCACCTTCATCTTGTACCTCTTAGGAAGGGACCTAAGGATTTTCCTTACAAGCTTTTCTTCTGACATCTTTTCTCCAAGAGCACTGAATGCATTGGACAACTCAAGAATACTCATGTGGAAGTCATGGATAGTCTCATCTTCCTTCATCTTCATACTTTCAAACTTCGATGTTAGAAGCTGAAGTCTTGACATCTTAACTCTAGATATTCCTTCATGTGTATCCTTCAAAATATCCCAAGCTTCCTTAGCAACTTCACAGGTATTGATTAACCTGAATATGTTCTTATCCACTCCATTGAAAATTGCATTTAAAGCTTTAGAATTACCAAGGGCAAGCTCATCTTCTTCCTTGGTCCATTCTTCTTCAGGCTTCAGCTTTGAGGTGCCCTCTTTATCTTTCCCAGCATCATCTTTTTCAAACACAACAGGTGCTTTCCATTCTTTAATGATAGCCTTCCAAGCCCTGTTGTCCAAGGATTTCAAAAAGGTGATCATCCTTGGCTTCCAATAATCATAATTCGAGCCATCCAAAATAAGGGGTCTGTTGACAAATCCTTTAACTTCTTTGTCCATCTTTACACCAGAAAGTAACTTCCCTAGATCTCACCCAGAGACAGACAGGATGCTTGCTCTGATACCAATTGAAATTATGGTACCAGATGTGTGATGTCACAACAACACACTCTGCAATGGATAATGTAAAGCAACAATATATCAACACAATGAATTGTTCACCCAGTTCGGTTTTAACTACCTACGTCTGGGGGCTACCAAGCCAGGGATGAAATTCACTACTTGCAGAATTAATTTACAGACTCAACAACCTCATTGACAATCTCCTAAACTTAATTCCTACTAATGAACTTTCTACCTAAGAGACCACTTAGGTATGGGAACACTACTCAATCCCTAAATCACTTCAGTGATATAATTCAAAGATCACACACTTTGAATAACACTACTTGATTCTGCTTCACAACTTTGATCAAGAACAACAATACCAATTCACACTCGAATGGTTTACAAACACGAAGACACAATGACACTCAGTCTTTAGCTCTTTTTCTTCGTTACTTTTCCTTCAGGAATGATGCGCATTATATAGCTATTTGAATTGGGCTTAGACCTGCTACAATATCTGACCTGATTTGTTATTTAAAACTGAATCTTCAAAACAAATTTTCTCTCTCAAAATCTTCTTAAATCTTCAGCCTTTAAACACTCCTACAAATCTGCATCAAATCTGTTTGTAACAGAAAATATCTATCCCAAGATATCCGCAACCAATAAGACTAACAACTCTCCCAAAATCCAGCTAAAACGCAAACCCTAACAACATCACTAAACCTGATGTTATTAATCTTCTGCAGACCTGATGTCACAACATCGCATGTAACATCAGACATCACAACTTCAGCAACTTAACTTCTTAACATAAACCAATGTTAAGAATCAATGTTAAGACATCACCCATGTGACATCAACATTGAACACCTTTGTTTTACCAAAATTCAAGCCAATCCAAGAACCAACAGTTGGTATTCTTCGTTGTGAGTTCGCCTTTAGTCGGCGTCCTCGTTATCCTAACTATTGGTTAGTATCTTTTATCCCAACTATTGGTTGATCTCCTTTGTTATCCTAACTATTGGTTAGTATCTTTTATCCCAACTATTGGTTGGTCTCCTTTGTTATCCTAACTATTGGTTAGTATCTTTCATCCCAACTATTAGTTGGTCCCCTTCGTTTGTCTCAACTATTGGTTGGCACCTTTCATCCCAACTATTGGTTGGTCTCCCGTTTCTATCCCAGCTATTGGTTGGTCCACTCTTTCATCTTAACTATTGGTTAGTATATTTCATCCCAACTATTGGTTGGTCCACTCTGTTATCCTAACTATTGGTTAGTGTATTTCATCCCAACTATTGGTTGGTCCCTGTCGTTTGTCCCAACTATTGGTTGGCACCTTTCATCCCAACTATTGGTTGGTACCCCTTTTCTTATCCCACCTATTGGTTGGTCCCTTTTATCATAACTCTTGGTTAGTATTTGTTGTCCCGACTATTGGTTGGTATCTTTCGTTGTGAACACGCCCTTGGTCGGCGTCCTTGCTATCCTAACTTTTGGTTAGTGTATTTCATCCCAACTATTGGCTGGTCTCCTATTTCGTCCCGACTATTGGTTGGTCCATCTTTGTTGTGAGTACGCCTTTGGTCGGCGTCCTTGGTATTCTAACTATTGGTTAGAATATTTAGTCCCAACTATTGGTTGGTATCCGCTATATCTAAGTCCAGCTTCGGCTGGCGATCACTCTGCCTTCCATTTCCCCACAGGTTGCAAATTTCAGGGTTCTTTTGGTATTCAATCTTCGTGTATCCTTGAATGTCTGAAAGCCGTTGCTATCATACCTTCAGGGCCAAGTTGATTGAATAGGGGAAGTTGTAGCACCCCAAAATTTGCCCTCTTACTTTTAGCACTAACTGGCTTATGTTTCATTTTATTCTTGCATTATCATCTTTGCATATCATTGGTTCTTAGCATGAGATCAAGGTATATGAGCTAACTCAAGGGAAGAAGATGTTTCCCAGAACTTCAAGCAAAGATCATGCATATTGTCCAAGATGTGAAGAAGAGAAAAAGTTCTTGATACTATCATTACTTGAGCCACAAAGGAGCCTTGAGCCTCAAGGTGTCTTATAATGTCCATCGCCTCTTCAAAGGATTACAATTGGCAAGAATATCTCAAGAGAATCACATTCTCCTAACCAATGCAAAATTAGGGTTTAGGGAGAAAAGTCAGTGCAAGTGTGATTTTTGGTCAAAGCTTGATTTCAAGGTTTTCCATATGGTTTCAATTGTCTAAGGATGAAGTATTGGCCATTGGTTCATTTCAGAGGATATTCAATTGATCAATTGGTTGAGAATCACTCAGATTGGGGAAAAGTCAACTGTGCAGAGGAAAAAGGCAACTCCTAACTTTTTGAGGTCAAATTCATGTTCCTCGTGTCACATATGTCCATCAATGGAGGTTTGATCAGGAAATGTCAAGTGATTCATCAAAAAATCAAAAGATATGAAAAGTTGCTAAAAATAGTGAAATTCTGGTATCAGATATGAGATGTCGAAATAGATGTCACGACACTAATATCTGAACAATGATCAATATAAGAATGATATAAAAACAGTAAACAATAGTAAAGAGACACAAGCAATTGTTAACCCAGTTTGGTGCAATCACACCTACGTCTGGGGGCTACCAAGCCAGGAAGGAAATCCACTAAACAGAATTAGTTTGAAGACTCTCAGTAAACACACTCCAGTTTACAATCTTCTCACCTAATCTCTACCTGTGAGATTTCTATCTAAGACGCTTAGACAAGAGACACCTCTCACTCCCCCTCAATCACATGCAGTGATAACTACAGAACAATACTAAAGAGAAGAACACACTTCAAATACAAAGCTCGATCTTGCTTAAAAGCTTCAAGAACAAAACACTTGTACTTAAAAGCTTAGAGTGGACAAATTACAACTCAACTAATTAGTCCAATTCAAGCATCTAACAGATGAATAAATGGCTCACAAAAACAATACAATGCTTAAACCCTAAAACTTGAATGCAGCTTTCAATGACTTATGCTCTCTACACAACAATTAGGGTTGAACATCTTTAAATAGTAATAAACTCCTTGGGCTTGGGCATTAGCAGATCTTTGATTCAATTAATAATTAAAGCTAATTATTCTCCATATCTTTTTGCAAGAAAATAGAAACAACCTATTCGTAATACCCCAAATTTTGACCACTTAGATTTCCCATCATTGTGAAAATCATCATCACAATATGGATGAACCATCATGCTTCATTAGCCTCCCCAAAGATGGGTGAGCATCCACTACAATCAAAATTAGGGTTTCAAGCCCTCTCTGAGTGCTTAGACAAAGGATCAATCAAGAAATGACATGATCTTCAACTTGTCTAATCTCTCAAACATCCACAATGGATCAAAAAGGACCCCCACTTCAAGGATTAAGCACAAGGCTGCTCCCTTCTAGGTGGATCAAGTCTCAAGATCGACAGTGTCACCAAATTAGGGTTTTGGTCGACCAGGGTCTCTAGATGGAAATTTTCATCTGGGCACAAGGCAATGATCCAAAACATAACCTAATATGCTTCATAGAACCTCATGAACCCATGCATCAAGTCAATTTTGCCTCAGGGGATGCATTCATCAAAAAATCAGGAATTAGGGTTTCTTGACCTAATTCACCCCTAAGTTGACTTTTGGGACAAACCATGAGCCAAGACCTCAAGAGATGATTTGAGGGTCTCTAATACACCATATTGATCCATTTGGAACAATGGATTGATCCAAGAAGCTTGAGCAACAAGTCTCATTTTCATCTGCACCACAATTAGGGTTTTAAGGGAAAAGTCAACTGTAACTTTGACTTTTGACCAAGACATGCTACCAAACCCTAATACATGATTGAATATACCCTATTACACCCATGGAACATGTCCATCAAGTTTGATTTAGGTCAAGGACATGATTTCCTGAAGAATTGCACAGTTTGGAATTCATCTGATAAAAAGTCAACTGTGCACAAAAGTCAACTTTGACTTTTTGAGATTTTTCACCAAAATGGATTTTTAACCCTAAAATGATGTTAATGTATGATTTGAATCATCATTCATCAAGAAAAATCAAGGAAAGTGAGATAACTTGTAAAAGGGGTAACCATAAAACTAAGAAATTTTTCTAAGTTAAAAATAAAGTGGCAAAGGTACCAACTTTGGAGGACCATAACTCCTTAACCACAAGGCCATTTTTTCTCATCCAAAGATGGATTTGTAGCCCTCATTATCACCTACAAAAACTTCAACTACAAGTCATTCCAATTCATTAAGGATTTTGAGTTATGGAGTGATCAAAGTGGCTGAAAAGTGAAAATGTCACTTTTTCCAACACTTAGTGAAATTTTCACTAAGTCAGAATTTGCCTTCACTTTTTGCCAAATGTAGGGGAATTTTTCACTTGGAATCAAAAGAGATCAAAACCAAACTTGTTCAAACAGTTGTTATATTATGTAAGAGCTTTCCAAAATGGCCAAGAACATTGCCAAATTCAACCTACACCATGAGATACAACCTTGCCAAGTTGCCTTGCTGAAATCTGTCAAGGCAAGGCAGAATTTGCATTTTGGCTCGATTTGCCAAAATCAGCCAATTTCAATTGCTCCAATCCACTTGGACACCTCAGAAGATTGAATCTAAAGGGGACAATCACTGAGCCAAGCCTCCAAGGTCCAAGGAACAAGAAATAGCATGTTGAACCTAGAATGGCCAAAATAGGGACAAGACTTCAAATTTGGAATGAGGCATTCAATGGAACCATCAAGGTGGCATGGACTGAGCCATTCTCATCTGAAATCAGTCAAGACTTATCCAAGACCAAGGGGACCAAAGCTCTGTGCCCTAACCTCTAGTCAATGGCTAGAGGAGACTTGGATTTTCATTTGCCAACATTGGCCAAACCTACTTACCAGCTGCCATGCACTATTCGTTGCAAAACAAACTTGCTCTACTATAAATAGAGCTCAATTGCGGTCAGTTTAAGTACACCAAAGCCATCTAACAGGTGCTTTCCTCAAAATCTCTCTCTCTTGGCAAAAATGCCTTTCTTAGCAAGGTAGCTATCGGGTTTTGAGTTTGAGAGCAATTCTGCACAAACCAATCACTCACACACCTCACATACATCACATATGAGCTGATCAAACACTCACATAACTTCTGAAACATCAATTTCATGAAATCACCAGCTGGTTGCTCAAATTTTCAAACAAGGTGCAGCTGAGGTACCACAAAATGATCCAGTCCATTTCAATTCAATCCAAGTGTTCAAACACACTCCATATGGTGTAGGGAAGCTGTCCAGATCATCACAACTCATCTGTAACACCTCCAACTCAAAATCACATATGCTCTTGCTGTCACGGCTTGGAGGTAAGCACATACTTGGTCATCTCTCAATCTATGCATATTTCCTCGCACAATAATTTGGCCATATGTTCATAATCATGCATGGAATGTTTTCCCTCAATTAATTGCATTGTTTGAATCGTGTATCAAAAATCCTAGCCTTCATGCAGAAATTAGGGTTCTTGAGGTTTCTTCGTGATTTCTTGTTGTATGTTTAATTTAAATGAAATTAAAGTACATAGACATGATCGTGAGGTTGAGACGAGCATAATGATATGTGGATTGCATGATATGATTACGTATTCATGGAGATTGGATAGAAAATGCAAATCTGAGAAACCAAGAACACGCGCGTGTTCTTCAGCTTGTTCTTGGCGCCTTTTTTTCAAATTCAAATATTTGAATTTTGTGATTTTGTTTAATTGATTCAAAAATTAATTTCTCTCTGAGTTTTAATGATTTTGAGTTGATTCTTTTTTTAATAATTCACAAAAATGTTAAAATATTTTATTTTATCAAAAAATCCCAAAAATATTATTTATTTCATATAATTGATATTTTTGTAAAGAATTAATATTTTGATTGTTTTTGGCATTTTAAATATTTTTTCTACATTGATTTTGCAACTTTTAATGCTTTCTAATTATTTTGTAGGTCAATACTTAATTTTTGAAACATTAATCCAAGATCACAATTTGTTTTCCATGTGTTAAACAATTTTTGATCATTTTAATTGAATTTTTATTCAATTAAATACATTTTGAAAACAAATTAGGGTTTTGGATTAATTCAACCCTCATAAATCATTTTCAAAACTCTTTGGACCTCTATTAGAGTGTAAGACCCAATCCTTTTTTTTGACCAAATCATCTTTGGGTCTCACTTATTGTATAAGTCCCGATACCGTCAAAAAATAAACGGCGCGATCGTCGCCTTTTCAAAAATCATCTGGGCCTACCCTCGAGTAGTAAGACCCATTTATTTTTCTTCAAAACCCTCTTTGGGCCTCTTGAGAGAGTGTAAGACCCATCCCCTCTTGTACAAAAACGTTTTGGGCCTCACTCATTGTATAAGTCCCTCTGTACAAGTAAACGGCGCGATCGTCGCCCGTTTAAAAATAAAAATCATCTGGGCCTCTCCTTGAGCTATAAGACCCATTCAAGACACTTTGGGCCTCTATTAGAGTGTAAGACCCAATCCCCCTTTTAACCAAAAACATTTTGGGCCTCACTTATTGTATAAGTCCCTTTGCGTTAAAAGAAAACCTCGGCGCGATCGCCATTTTTAAACGAAAAACCATTTGGGCCTACCCTCGTGTTATAAGCCCCTCTCTTTTCTTTAAACCTTTTTGGGCCTCTTGAGAGAGTGTAAGACCCATCCCTTTGTACAGAAAACCATTTTTGGGCCCCAGTCACTTGTATAAGTCCCGCTGTACAAAGTCAAACAGTGCGCTCACTGATAAAACCCTGTGCCTCTCCTTGAGCTGTAAGCCCCAAACCTTTCTTTTTCAAAGCACTTTCTCCTTTGATTTTGAATATACTGTTGTTTTCAATCTTTCTTTGTTGAACAACTAACCAAACAGCATGGAAGCACTACAACCGAGTAAGTGGTTATCGCTTTCATTTACTGCTTTCATATTATAAACTGTATTGTGGGGCTGCTCACTGTAAGTCTCCTTTCATAAACTCATATCTACTGTGTAATAATAGTATAGATATTTCGAGTTTCCCCGGCAACTACGTATAGAACTAGGTGACGCTGTTTCATTTATTCATAGAAATAGACGCCTAGATCCCCAATAGGAGCACCAGATACAGTCTTCTCTTCGGCTGTCCTCCTTAGGAATCGTCAAGAAGCTCTACTCCCCAAGATGAATGTATTCTCCGTGAATGGCATCTTTGAGTTTCTTCCCAATTCTCGAACTTTCCTGACTTGATCTATTCCTTGTGGATAGCTTGCCTTGAATGTCTCGGGGTTTGGGTACCCACTACGGTCATAATCTTGGACCTTAACTAAGGAACCCTCTTTAAAAGTTAAAAGTCGCTGGATAGTAAACCTCGCACATTTACCAGTGGTTTTCATCTTTAAAAGAGTTATCTCTCCTAATGGAAAGGAGATGATAGACCCACGGGCTTCTTAAAAGCATCGGCCTCCTCTTGGGCATTATTCAAGGACACTACGGCTTCTTAGAAGTATTCACAGCTTCCTCTTAGGCTTCGTATAATGATCTCTTCCTCCGGGAATGATAGCCTCCTCTTGGGCTTCGTACAAGGACCCGTCGGCTTCTTAAAAGATTCCAGCCTCCTCTTGGGCTTCGTACAAATTGTCCCGACGACCTCCTAGAGGTATAGGAACAGAACCTAGTCATCCTCATAGAACAGTCCTTTCATAGAGTCTACTACTATTTCTCGAAGCATAGTACAAAAGATAAAACTCTAGACACGGACAGTCTAACTTCCTTGAGTCTCAAAGACATTCTCAAGCACCCTTCGTTAAATAGGAAGGAAACCCGCAGACTCAGATAGTCTCGATACCCTTTGGATTTCCCGTTTCCTCAAAGAGAAGGAAATATCCCTGATCCTCAAATTAAATCCCTGTGTACAGTGTTACTCATATAAGAACTGATTTTCTCTTTTAAATCAGTATATTGGATCTATCACTCAACTGAAACAGTTACAATAGCCTCCATCTCGGGCTTCGTACGAGATACCAAAATTCTCCCCAGTGGAGTCAAAACAACCTTTTCGCCTCTCTCTCGGGCTTTGTACGAGATACAAAAACACTCTCTTACTGAGTATAAAAGATTCTCCAACTGAGTCAACTCTTTGCTAGCCTCCTCTAGGCTTTGTATAACGATATGCCCCACTGGGTCAAAAACTTTTAGCCTCTCTCTCGGGCTTTGTACGAGACACAAAATAGCCTCCTCTTAGGCTTTGTATAATGATTTTCCTAGCGGAAATTAGCCTCCTCTTAGGCTTTGTATAAGAAAACCACTGGTTGATCCAATCGACCTTTTAGAATCAAAGCTGTGCCTCGTTCGCAGTACACAAACATCAACAACTCCTTTCCCTTCATCTAATCGCTGTAAGCGGCAAGCCTCTGGATCATCTATATCCATGCCTCTGTCCCTCTTTTAGCATGAGAAATTCCTAAGGAAAGATGGCATTGCTCTACACTGAGTTAAAGTCTTCTCCTTCAGGTTAAAACCCTTTCTTCGGAAATTATGGCATTGCTCGGATCCGCGTATCCCAGTTAAAGTAATTCTCCTTCCCCCTCTTTAGAGATGACAAATTCTCTCTAAAGTAGAGGTCTTTCAGCTTCACGTCTTGGGCTTTGAACAAGACACAAATAGACCTTTTAGCTTCACATCTTGGGCTTTGAACAAGATACAAATCACCTTTCGCTTCATGTCTTGGGCTTTGAACAAGACACCAAAACACCCATTTCCTCCCATAGAATAGGAGGAACTACGAACGCTCTGATTTCCCTGTTTCGGTAAACGGGAATACGTAGGCATAAGACCGAAAGAAAAGATCTTAGCGAGCGCAATCAACAAAAAACCCAAATCCCATATCTTCGTCAATCAAAAGCAGTAATTCAAAAGCACCAGTCCTAACATCCTAATCCTTATTCCCCGCCAGAAACCTTCTGCCCAGGTAAAAAGAAAGAGAACAGTATTGGCGAAAATACAAATAACCAGTACAAAGGCCCCCCCACATTGATAGCATCCGTAACCTAACAGACCGCTGTTTAAACTCAGTATGTAAAGCAGGGTTAATTGGAGACATCTATTTCCCTTCCTTATTCAGCTCACAATAGGATAAAAAATGAATCGACCTGTAGTCAAAGCTCAAACCGCAGAGAGCGACCAGCGCTTAAGAACCACGTCCAAAATCGCTCGCTACACTATTCTTCAAAATATCACAGAAATTGCTTGCTTCAATTTAAAGATACTCCAAGATTTTCGCACGCAATTACTGAATAAAAGCACAACAGATTGCAAAAAGAGCGTAGCAAATAAAACATAACATTCTCAACAGAATGTTGTGTTAATAGATGTTAGGACATCGTGTTGGACATCATGCACAAAGTCCTGCAATACTAAGAAACACCACCTGCAGAATGTTAGAAACAACATGTCAAGACATCAAGTAAGACATCTTGATGAACCACTTTGTTTTAGCAAAATTGCTGCCAATACAGAACTAACAAACTCCCCCTTTGGCAAATTTTGGCTAAAACACTATAGCACCAACAATGAACAGAGATCCCTGCAGCAGAAGCAACACACAAACACATCTAACATTCCAAGATAACCAGAAACTCCCCCTCAAGCCAAGGAGCAGAGAAAACCAGCAAAGAACACCAAGAAAACCAGCTCTACACACAGAACAAAACTACTAAGCTACTCTCCCCCTTTTTAGCCAGAATTAGACAAACATCAGACAGAAAATTCCATAACAAACATTGCTAAAAATAACATATAGAAGCTGTTATCAAAAGAGCAGTACAAACATCTTCAAAATTAAGATTATGCACACAAGAGTGCCACCAGAAAACCAGAACAGAATTCAAGCACACAAGGGTGCCAAAAGAAATCCAAAAAAATAACCAAAATAACAACAACAAAAAATTCATGAACAGATCACTCAAGCATCTCCAGAACCAGCAGAGTCCTCACTCTCATAATTGTCTTCATCACCCTCTGCATTGCCATCAGACTCACCAGAACCACCCTCCTCAGAACCTTCCTTCTCATTTGCATCCTCAACAGTATCACCTTCAGCCATTCTAAGAGTCATGATCATTATTTCAAACTTCAGTTTTCTTTCAGTACTGACTCTAATAACCTCAGCCGGTTCCTTGCAGGCTTCTACCAACTCAGAAATTACCCCAGAGTTGTTTGTGGGTTGGTGTGAAGTAGAGGCAGATGTCATGACAATGTCAGGGACATGTTGACCTTCAAACAATTTATAGTGAAGGGACAAGGCAGACCCCCTTTTGTAAACAACATCAGAATGAGATAGGATACCAGGGTGCTGATTTAAAATAATGCCACAGATAACGGAGGGGAAGGCAATGGGCATCTTCACAGCAAAAGTGCTAGCTTGCTTCATAGTCTGATCAAATATAAAGGAACCATAATCAAAACTCTTCTTAGTCCCAACAACATATATAAACCTTGCCAAACCAACAGAAACAGTGGAAGTGTGATTTGTGGGGACCCAGTTAGCAGCACCTATCCTATGCAAAATAGCATATTTAACACTTAGCAGACCAGCAGATAACTTGTGTTTCATAGGCCAGCCTTCAACCTGATTAGCTGTGATAATTTTGCACACCTGATTATCAGTATCTTCTAGCTCACATTGATCATCTTCATTTCTGCCCAGGTACTTGTTGATTATGGTAGGAGAGAATTCCACACATTTTCCTCTAACATACACCTTTCTGAAATCCTTACTATTCTTATCATTACAATCAACAGGAATATTGACTATAAACTCCTTCACTAGCACATCATAGCATTTTGAAAACTTGGTCACTGTCTTCATCAATCCAGCATGCTCAATCAAAGCCATTACCTCCTTACACTCTAAAGCATCTTTCCCTAACTCTCTCTCCAGTGCTATCCTTCTTTGTTAAACATACTTCCACCTTTGAACACTGTCAGCATAGTGGAAGGAGATGTTATCCAAAGGAACATCAGGGACTATTCCAGAAATCCTTTTTAACACAGTCTTTTTCACAGGAGTGATGTCCTGGACATCATCCTCAACATCAAAGTCTAAATCAGTGTCAGACCTAGCCTTCCTTTTCTTGGAGCTGGTATCCACCTTGCTCCATGATTTTGAAGGGCCAACAACAGGTTTCTTCTTAGTACTCCTAGCAGCAGTTTTCTCAACAGTAGCTATTCCTCTTCTGGTCCTCAATCTTTTGACCATCCCAGGGTTCACACAGGCAATCAGGTCATTGTCTGACAGGTCATTAATATTCACAATATTGTCAGCCTTTGTTGCTCCTTTTCTTTAGGGTCAAGATCATTACTCTTGGTAGGAGAGTTTTTCTTAGCAGACGATGTTTCAACATCTTGTTCAACCACAGTTTCAGCATTTACTAACACAGAGCTAGCCAGTGTGTGAAGATTTTCTTCTGTGTTATCTTCCTCAGAATTTGGAGTATCAACATGCCTTTCCTCACTTTGATTCTCATTTAAAGTGGTGACAGCATTAATTTGAGCAAGTGGGATCGAAATCCCAGGAACCTTACGATCTCCATACAATAGTCCAGTGACAATACTTTTAATGGTTCTATCCACATACTTACTACCTTCCCTACGATCATAAGAAGACTCAACATTGGTTTTAGAGGAGTTACCTGCAGGTGTACGTTTGGAACTTCTTACATACAGTTTGCTGGGCCTTGTCTTTTCAGTTTCAGAATGGGGAATCATGGATAAAGGAGCAACGTCAAGAACAACTTCAGGAGAAATACCTTCCGAAGAAACCCTATATTTCAAAGGGGTAGGATTTTTAGCAGGAGAGTTCTTGGACGGAGAGGAATGTTGTTGAGACAACGTAAACTTCTTGTAAATGCTTGAACTTGGAGTAGAAAGACTTCTTTGTCTGAGAGGGAAGGTGAAAGAACTGAACAAGTAAGTAGCAAGATTGATGTAGCGCGTGGGAACAATGTGATAAAATGATTGCCTATGGTAGGGGGTTGCTTTTGTTGGAAACTTAAAAGGAAGTAAATGATATTTCCACAAAATAGTAAATGGCCTTTTAATTTTTTAAAGTTCAATGAAAGTTGCCCGCACGCCATTAATTGCTACAGATCTTCATAAATAAAAATGCCTAATTTTCCTCTTAAGATTTCAAATTGACTTGCATCCAAAGCCTTAGTGAAAATGTCAGCTAACTGCTCCTCTGTGGTCACATGTTCCAAAGCAATAACCTTGTCTTCTACAAGTTCCCTTATGAAATGATGACGGATATCAATGTGTTTGGTCCTGCTATGTTGAATAGGGTTCTTGGATATGTTTATAGCACTTAAATTGTCACAATACAATGTCATGACATCCTGTGTGACATTATATTCAGTGAGCATTTGTTTCATCCACACTAGTTGAGAACAACTACTTCCAGCTGCTATATACTCTGCTTCTGCAGTAGATAGAGAGACACAATTTTACTTCTTGCTAAACCATGATATAAGATTGTTCCCCAGGAAGAAGCAACCTCCTGAAGTGTTTTTCCTATCATCAGCACTTCCATCCCAATCAGCATCACAATATCCAGATAAAGTGTAGCCAGATCCATGTGTGTATAGCATACCATAATCACATGTTCCATTTACATATTTCAGAATTCTCTTGACTTGATTGATATGACTCACTTTGGGTTCAGCTTGATATCTAGCACAAACACCTACAGCAAAAGCAATGTCAGGCCTGCTAGCTGTAAGATAAAGTAGGCTTCCTATCATACTCCTATATAAACTTTGGTCCACATTAACACCATTTTCATCTTTAGACAACTTCAGATGAGTAGGAGCAGGTGTTCTTTTGTGACTGGCATTCTCCATCCCAAACTTCTTAACTATGTTCTTGGCATATTTACTCTAAGATTGAAATATAGAGTCTTCCATCTGCCTGACTTGCAACCCAAGAAAATAAGTTAACTCACCAACAAGACTCATCTCAAATTCAGACTGCATTTGTTGAACAAAATGTTTAACCATCTTATCTGACATCCCACCAAACACAATATCATCAACATAAATTTGAGCAACCATGAGTTTTCCTCCTTCATCTTTGACAAAAAGAGTCTTATCTATGCTACCTTTTCTGTATTCATGCTCAATAAGAAATTCAGTAAGTCTCTCATACCACGCTCTTGGAGCTTGTTTTAAACCATATAGAGCTTTCTTCAACTTATAAACATGTGCAGGATAGGTTGGATTAATGAATCCCTTAGGTTGTTCCACATATACTTCCTCACTCAGGTAACCATTCAAAAAGGCATTCTTGACATCCATCTGAAATAGCTTGAACCTCAAGATGCAAGCAACTCCTAATAGCAATCTGATAGATTCAAGACGAGCAACAGGAGCAAAAGTTTCATCAAAGTCAACCCCTTCAATTTGAGCATATCCCTGAGCAACCAGTCTAGCTTTATTTCTTGTGACCACACCTTTTTCATCTGACTTGTTCTTGTAAACCCATTTTGTTCCAATCACATTTGTTCCTTCAGGTCTTGGAACCAGCTCCCATACTTCATTTCTTTTGAATTGCCCTAGCTCTTCTTGCATGGCATTAATCTAGAATTCATCAGTTAAAGCTTCATTGATATTTTTGGGTTCAATTTTTGACACAAAACAGGAGCTTGTGATGACTTCTCTTGATCTGGTAGTGACTCCCGCATTTGGATCACCTATGATGAGATCTCTAGGATGATCCTTCTGAATTCTGATGAAAGGTCATTTGTTTACTGGCTCAGAATCAGATTCTACAACAGTAGGTTTAGGATCAACATTTTTGTCTGAAATTTCTACAGATGTATCAAGGAATGTTCCAACATCATCTAGAACATCAGCCTCCTTATGCAAATCATCAACAACAGCATTTATGGACTCCATCATAACCTTAGTTCTGGAGTTGAACACTTTGTAGGCTCTGCTATTAGTAGAGTAGCCCAAGAATATTCCTTCATCACTTTTTGGATCCATCTTTCTTCTTTGTTCACGATCTGCCAAGATATAGCATTTTCTACCAAACACATGGAAGTATTTAACAGTAGGTTTTCTTCCCTTCCATATCTCATACAAGGTAGTAGTGGTTCCTGTTCTTAGGGTCACTCTATTATGAACATAACAAGCAGTGTTCATAGCTTCAGCCCAGAAATGGTAAGGCAGTTTCTTGGCATGAATCATAGCTCTAGCTGATTCCTGGATAGTTCTGTTCTTTCGTTTCACAACTCCATTTTGTTGTGGAGTAATGGGAGAAGAGAATTCATGGCCAATCCCTTCAGAGGAACAGAATTCAGCAAATTTGTGATTTTCAAATTCCTTCCCATGATCACTTCTGATTCTAACAATATTACTCTCCTTTTCTCTTTGGAGTCTTTGGCAAAGATCTTTGAACACATCAAACACTTCAGATTTTTCTCTAATGAAACTCACCCAAGTATATCTGGAGAAATCATCAACAACCACATAGGCATACTTCTTCCCACCAAGGCTTTCCACTTGCATAGGCCCCATCAAATCCACGTGAAGTAGTTCCAACACTTTTGAAGTAGTGAGATGTTTAATCTTCTGATGTGACATCTTGGTTTGCTTTCCAATTTGACATTCACCACATACCCTTCCTTATTCAATCTTTAGCTTAGGTATTCCTCTGACAGCTTCCATGGAGATGATTCTTTTCATACCTTTTAGATGTAGATGACCAAGTTTTTGGTGACACAACTTCACTTCATCATCTTTAGCAAGAGCACAAATGGATGAGTAACTAGAATCTAGAGGAACCCATAGGTAGCAGTTATCCTTAGATCTGACTCCCTTCATGATCACTTCATTCTTTTCATTTGTAACTAAACATTCAGATTTGGTGAAGTTGACATCGAATCCTTGATCACACAGTTGACTGATGCTGGTCAAATTAGTAGTTAACCCTTTTACCAGCAGCACATTATCAAGGTCTAGAACTCCTGAGCAGTTCAACTTTCCAACTCCCTTGATTTCACCCTTGGCTCCATCACCAAAAGTCACATAGCTTGTGGAGTGAGATTTGATGTCAACCAACAAATTCTTAATCCTTGTCATGTGTCTAGAACAACCACTATCAAAGTACCAATCCTCCTTAGCTGAGACTCTAAGAGACATGTGAGCTATCAGGCCAGTAGCAGCATCCTTGGGAACCCATTGTCTTCCATTAGTATAAGTGTTTGTATTTGATCTAGGTTGAGGAGCAGGTTTAGGATATCCATAGAGTCTGAAGCAAAAAGGTTTTATGTGACCAAAACGCCCACAGTAATGGCATCTCCATCTTTGGAATCTTCCTCTTAAGTGGTTGGAATGACCACTCCTATGATGTTGAGGCATATTATGTTTAGGATCAAATACATGTTTTCTCCCATGATGTTGAGACATCTGATGTGACATGTTATGTTTAGGTTCAGAAGGACTATCATCTGAAGATGATTTCTTCTCTCCCTTAAATTCCAACCCAGTAAGATCACCTGCCATTTTTCCACTCTGAAGGATTTCATCCAATGTGTCAGTTCCACTGTTCAGCATTCTGACAGACTTGGTCATTTGATCAAGTTTGGAGTTCAACAACATGACTTCATTCTCTAGATCAACTTTTTCAGCCTTCAGTTGAATGATAAGTTTCTTATGTTTCTCCCCTTCAAGACATACTTCTTCACTTCTGAGACACAACTTTTTGTAGGAAGCTGCAAGTTCTTCAAATGTCAATTCATCATCACTAGAATCTTCATCAGAGACACATCTTCTAGTCAAGGCAGTTACATGTTTAGCAGATTCTTCTTCAATTTCACTTTCAGAGTCCTTATCAGACCAGGAGACAGCTAGGCTTTTCTTTTGTTTCTTGAGGTAAGTAGGACATTCAGCTCTAATGTGACCAAATCCCTCACAACCATGGCACTGAATTCCTTTTCCTTGAGTGGATTTTTCTTTAGTCCTTGTTCTCCTTCCACCATCATTGGACCTGTTGATGTCAGATGAGTTGTTCTTGACATTTGATCTTGACTTTGTGTCTATTCTCTTCATCACCTTGTTAAACTATCTTCCTAGCAGAACTATAGCATTATATAGGCTTTCATCACCATCCAGGGTACTCTCCTCCTCTTCATCTTCAGTATTGGAAACAAATGCTATGCTCTTGGCTTTCTTTTCAGATCTGTCACTTATTGCTAGTTCAAATGTTTGAAGAGATCCAACAAGTTCATCAACCCTCATCTTGCTGATATCTTGAGCTTCTTCTATGGCAGTCACTTTCATGTTAAATCTCTTTGGAAGAGATCTAAGAATTTTTCTTACCAGCTTTTCATCAGACATCCTTTCACCCAGGGCACTTGAAGCATTGGCTATTTCAAGAATATTCATGTGGAAGTCATGTATGCTCTCATCTTCCTTCATCTTTAAGTTTTCAAACTTAGTAGTTAGCAGTTGAAGTCTTGACATCTTTACTTTGGAAGTACCTTCATGAGTAGTTTTGACTATGTCCCAAGCATCTTTAGCTATCTCACAAGTGTTCACCAATCTGAATATGTTTCTATCAATTCTATTGAACAAAGCATTCAATGCTTTAGAGTTTCCAAGAGCCAGTTCATCCTCCTCCTTAGTCCATTCTTCCTTAGGATTCAGATCAAATGTTTCTTTTCCATCTTTCCCAATAATGACAGGATGTTTCCATCCTTTTAAGACAGCTTTCCAGGCCTTACTATCCAATGATTTCAAGAAGGCCACCATGCGTGGTTTCCAATAATCATAGTTAGATCCATCCAAGATTGGTGGTCTGTTCACAAATCCTCCTTCCTAATCCATAGTACCAGAAAATGTCGTCCCTAGATCTCACCCAGAAACAGAACAGGGTGCCTGCTCTGATGCCAATTGAAATTCTGGTATCAGATATGAGATGTCGAAATAGATGTCACAACACTAATATCGGAACAATGACCAATATAAGAATGATATAAAAACAGTAAACAATAGCAAAGAGACACAAGCAATTGTTAACCCAGTTCGGTGCAATCACACCTACGTCTGGGGGCTACCAAGCCAGGAAGGAAATCCACTAAACATAATTAGTTTGAAGACTCTTAGTAAACACACTCCAGTTTACAATCTTCTCACCTAATCTCTACCTGTGAGATTTCTATCTAAGACACTTAGACAAGAGACGCCTCTCACTCCCCCTCAATCACATGCAGTGATAACTACAGAACAATACTAAAGAGAAGAACACACTTCAAATACAAAGCTTGATCTTGCTTAAAAGCTTCAATCAAGAACAAAACACTCGTACTTAAAATCTTAGAGTGGACAAATTACAACTCAACTAATCAGTCCAATTCAAGCATCTAACAGATGAATAAATGGCTCACAAAAACAATACAATGCTTAAACCCTAAAACTTGAACGCAGCTTTCAATGACTTATGCTCTCTACACAATAATTAGGGTTGAACATCTTTAAATAGTAATAAACTCCTTGGGCTTGGGCATTAGAAGATCTTTGATTCAATTAATAATTAAAGCTAATTATTCTCCATATCTTTTTGCAAGAAAATAGCAACAACCTATTCTCCAAAATATCACGGAAATTGCTTGCTTCAATTTAAAGATACTCCAAGATTTTCGCACGCAATTATTGAATAAAAGCACAACAGATTGCAAAAAGAGCGCAGCAAATAAAACATAACATTCTCAACAGAATGTTCTGTTAACAGATGTTAGGACATCGTGTTTGACATCATGCACAAAGTCCTGCAATACTAAGAAACACCACCTGCAGAATGTTAGAAACAACATGTCAAGACATCAAGTAAGACATCTTGATGAACCACTTTGTTTTCGCAAAATTGCTGCCAATACAGAACTAACAAATAGAAACTAGGGTTTCTAAATTTAGTAAGTTTTGGCAAGGTGAATGACCATCTTTGGAGCTCTCTTTCTCTATGATGCAAGTGCCAAATTGAAAATTTCAAGAGGACTAATTAAAGTTCACATCTTAAGCTTCAAAACCATAGCAAGAACTCCTCAATTGGATTAAAATTGAAGGAGTTATGATTGTTCAAAGTTGGAGGCTTGCAAGGCATTTTGGGCAAGGCAAGCAGGTCATGGGCAAGCTGGCCGGGAGTAAAATCATCAAACACCTTGTGTACATGCAGTGTTCAAGTTCATGGTCAATTATCTCTATGATCGAGACTTCAAATGAAAAAATGTTCAACATGAGTTTTGATCCTCTCAATCTCCTCTACAACTTTGATGTTGGCTAATTTTTCATATGATCAACCATTTGGGAGATATGGAGGGTAAAAGTAGGGACATCAACCTGATTCATTCACACGCATGGAGGTTGGGCACGAACCAAGGCAAGTTGGTCAGCCAACTCAGTTATGACCAAGCACTTTCATGAGTCTTTTTAAGCATCTTAGAGGCTTCTAATGTGATTGTTCTTAACTTCATTCTTGTTTTACTCCATGAGTTCTTTCCAAAGAGCCAAAGATCTTGGCATTTCATCCATGTATTGTTGAGATACTTCTTGTCAAAGTTACCACCATGAGTATGTGTATAGCTTTTGTTTGTTTCATTCCAATCCAAAAGAAGCAGGTTGTATGCGCATGCTATTCTATTTCCAGCCATGTGCATGTCACACATTACCATAACTAGCCAAACATTCTCTTACAAACCATACATATCCATGCACGCCTTTGCTTTAAGTGTCCAAACCAAGAAAGAAAGAAACAACGTGCATAACAAGTTGCTGCAAGTTCAGTAAAACTTATCACCACCCTACATCATTATTCACACCATAAGTTCCATGTTCCCTCACCATAGCATGAATTGAACCCGAGTTAACCTCACTTCCCTTCACTTTCCATTTTTCAATTCATTTCATCTTCATTCACTCTCCAATTAACTCAACCATAGTTCTAACTGTTAACCATAACAGTTAGAACTTAACTCAACATATATAAACAAAACCCTAACAGAATTTCAAAAACACTTTTCATTCTTCACTCTTCATTCTCCAATCTACACACTCTCTACTTCAGATTCAAATTTCTCTCTCTCTCGAGCTTGTTCTCTTTGATACTTCTTCAACTTTCTACTTCAGCATTCATCATCATCATCAATAGATCCTTGAACTGGTAGCATTGGATCTTCAATTTCATCTTCTTCCTCAAGCTTTGTCACTCGAACTTCACTGATTCAAAGTATTTCTTAAGCCTTTATTTGGCTCAGTCTCAAGTTCAAGGAGCAAGGATTCTCCTCTCTGGTATTCTTTCACTTGAAAAAGCTTTAAAATAACAGGTTTCTTCTTCAACTTTACTCTGCATTTTCACTTGATTTAAGCTTGATTCCTTTTGTTTTTGAAGCTTAATAGGAGCTATTGTGACTCTGGCTAGCTGATAGGCTCCATAAGAGCATAGATCTTGAAATTAGGGCAAGAAGTTTTCCTTCGATTCTCTCTGTGTGTGCATTGTATGTGATTTTTGAGGCTTGATTTGGAATCTGCGTAACATAAGGAGTAGAATGGCATAGGTTTTGTTAATTTCTGAGGAACTGTAAGCTTGACCACAGCGGCGTGTGGCCGGAGAAGACGACCAGAGTCTTCTCCAGCCGGTGACCATCATCAGATGTTCATCACCTAGGGTTTCAGTCCAAAATATATCGTGTCCATTAGATCTTGTTCATCCAACGCGGTAGAATGCGCCAACGCATTAATGAGAGGTGTGGTGTGTCACGTGATCATTTTTGACATATTTTCGAATTCTGATGATGGCGTATGTGCGCATCATTGCATGTTATAATGAGCTTGCATCTAGACCATTCATCTTGCATAATCATGTGATCATCTGATGTTGACTCCATCCAATGGCTCAGGATGAGTCAACTTGTTGACTAACATCCATTGCATAAACCCTCGTTTGAACATGTGTTAATGGATTGGGCTTTTCTTGCTATCCATACCCCCAAGGTTTGAGCCCAAAGCGCATTATAACTGAATATTTGCTATCTGCACACCCCCTGGCCTTTTCTTTTGTTTTTTATTTTCTTTTTATGATTGTTTGCATTTTAATTTTTAAAAATACTTGTGCATTCCTAAAAATCCCAAATAAATTCATGAGACATCCTAACACAACTAACTAATTTTTTTGACATTTTATTTTTCTATTCTTGGATTATTTTTTTCTATTTTTCATGATTTTTCATTGTTTTGCATTTTGTGGAGCTTTGTTCATGACACATGATGCATTGATAAATTGTTTGACATACTTGTGAGTTGAATTTTCACATGAAAATTGGTACATGCTTGTATGACATCTTGAAGCACTTCATTCATTTTTTTTGTAGATTTTTAAAAGCATTTTTGATTGATGTTGAATGTCACATTTGTGTATAATGCTTGTGTTACTTGTGTGAACTTGTGAAGCATGTTTGAGTATGATTCTTAATGAGTTTTGATCTATTCTTTTGAGACATGTTTGCTTGCTGTTTGCACTTCAATATACCTACTTCTTCCATTTTTCTTAGCCTCTTAACATGATCTTTGTGAATTCATAAATGCAAGCTTGTTTGTGTGAATATTAGAGATCATGTGCTAGGGTTTTTATGTGCATTGTATGCAACCCTCTTTGATACTTGTTGAGACCTTTTGATACGTGTGAACATTATAGGTCCCCATTCTCATATTATAGGTCATTACTCGTTCATCTTGGATTGACTTGTATGCCTTTGTTTGAACTTGAATTGTCTTGTGGACTTGTGCTTTTCTTCTTACACACTTTGATGGTTTGTTTTCATTAATGCTTGTGTGATCTTGAATGTCCATTTAAACTTGATTCATGTTCTGTTTGTGATCATTCTCAATCATATAACATGATTTCTAATTGCATCTTGCATATTTCCTAAGTGCATGAACATTTGAATACTTGTTTGGTTTTACTTGTAAGTGTATGAGTTTTGTATGCTCATCCTTGCATTCTAAATGTCATCTCACATACCATATGCTACTGACTTGCATTCATTTCCAAGTATGTTCATTTGGCATCTTCATTCTTTACTTGTGTTACAAGTTATGCATGTTTGATTGAACTTAAGTGGTGTTTTGTTTTCACTACTTCTTGCTCCATCTTCTCTAATGCTTGCATTCATGATTCACATGCCATCTTAATGACATCTCCATACCTTCATAAATGTCATTCAATTCTGACTTTTATGTTTGTATTTGCATTTATTCAAGTTTATGATTCATGTGCTTTCATCTTGCTTTCGCAGGTTCGCCTAGCGAACCTGGGGCGAAGCAGTAGCGAATGAATTTTTGCGGGTTCGCCTAGCGAACCAGTTAGCGAAGGTCAACGAAGGTTCGCTACGTTGTTCGCCTAGCGAACTTTGTATGTTTTTTGTTCTGGTTGGTTCTGCCTTGGTTCGCCAAGGGGTTCGCCTAGCGAACTTTGTGTCTGTTTTTAGCTGATAGTGGGTTCGCTGGACATTCGCCTAGCGAAGGTGGTAGTGAATGCTTGCTAGAGGGTTCGCCTAGCGAAATGGCTGTTTGTTCAATTTTGTTATCTTACTAACTTTTGATCTGTGGTTCGGTTTGAGGCGTGGTTTGATGCGTTAGAAAACTTATAAAATGTTCTTGCTTATGATGATGGTTTTGAGATTGTTGGCCGATTAAATTAGGTCGGGAATTAGAAAATATGTTGTTTTGTCGACTTTTGTCGTTTTAATTGTGTGAACTTGATGCGTATATGTAATATGCTGTTGGTGTGGATATTGTATGACCTGTGTACTGTTGTGTGATGAAATTGCATGAAATCCATATTGTGATGATGATTGGTGGCCTTAGGGCAAGAAAATGCAATGTGTGGTAATTGATGATATATGCATGATTATGGATGTGTATATGTGTGCATTTTAAATGTCATGAGTCATTGTATGCCAAACATCATGATATGCATTCTTGTGATGTCGTGAGCGACGGATTGATTCCAGAGGGAATCCGCTATAACATCGTGCGCCTTAAAAATAAGAGGACTGAAAGCGATCTGATCGGATCATGCGCCTTAAAAATAAGAGGACCGAAAGCGATGATTATAGACGATCGTGTGCCCATGTAGGGTGTGAGCGATCGGGTCGTGTGCCCGTGTGGGGTGTGAGCGATCCATAAACGTCGTGTGCCCGTGTGGGGTGTGAGCGACGGGGAACATCGTATGCCCGACGGGGAGTTACACTAAGTAACGAGCGATGGTTCCAGCAGAGTTCCTGAGTGAACTAGTGATGAGAAATGTTGGAAGTCGGTACCGCATATGCATTGCATAGAGTTGTTGTGTCGGTCTCTGTGCATTTGCATAAATCATGGATTAATTGTGTATGGAATTGTGAATGTGATTGATGAGATGGAATATGTATAATTGTATTGATGATGAGTGTATTGTGTATGACTGATGTGTATTGGTATTGGATACCTGAGAATTGTACTGTGTTGTGTTGTTTTTTATTATGGTGCATTTGTGGTGAGAATATTTTACTTGTGCATTTCTGTGTTAATATATAATTATATGCAACTGTATTATGATTGTGTTTCTCACCCTTCTGCTATTTTATAATGCTCTATGAGGCATTGCAGATTAGAGTTGTTGGAGGTCTTTTTGTGAAGCTTAGGTCTTCATTCTTTTGTCGGTCGGCTCTGATATGTAGCACCGGGTAGTCGGGGCGATCGAGTGTGATTATTTTGTATTATGTATATATATCTTTTGGATTGTACATATATGATTGTATTTGGCAGACAAACCTTTCATGATATATATATATATATATATATATATATATATATATATATATATATATATATATATGAGATTTCAGTACAGATTTTTCACTTTTATTCTGTATTTGAATTGTGGGTAATAGGAACCTAGTTCCTCTGTTAATTGCTACCTGATTGTTGTATATCTTTATGGGCAGGTTTATGTGTATTTTGTTTCAATTTGATGCGACCCCCTCGGTCTATGCCGTGAATTTTTAAATATACTCTGATGAAATTTTGAATTTTATTTATCGCTTTAATAGCTTGGGGGTATAGATTGGGGGTGTTACATTAAGTGGTATCAGAGCCAGTCCGTGTCAGTTTATGTCAGTTCTTGTCGGTCTTGGTGTTTGGATGAGCTGTTTGTTTAACCATAGTTGCTGTTATTGGAAATGAGCAGAATATGGCTGGTAGGAATGATGCTGCTTTGGCTGCTGCGATGCAAGCAATGGCTCGGGCTGTGCAGGGTGCACCTAATGCTGCTGGTAATGATGAGTTCAGGAAGAACAAACCGCCTGTCTTTAAAGGCAGACATGATCCTGATGGTGCACAGATTTGGTTGAATGAGATTGAAAGGATTTTCCGAGTTATGGATTGTGCCGAGGACAGTAAGGTGAGACTAGGAACTCACATGTTACAGGAAGAAGCGAATGATTGGTGGGTTAGTACACGTCATGTGTTGGAAGCTGCAGAGGAGGAGATCACTTGGGCTGTGTTTAGCATTTAGTTTCTGAGGAAGTATTTTCCTGAAGATGTAAGAGGAAAGAAGGAAATTGAGTTCTTGGAATTAAAACAAGGTAATATGTCTGTTGTTGACTATACTGCTAAGTTTGTGGAGCTTGTGCAGTTTTATCCACATTATGCCGAAGCGACTGCGGAATTTTCTAAGTGTGTAAAGTTTGAGAACGGATTGCGTCCTGAGATAAAGCAGGCAATCGGTTACCAAAGGATTAGAAGGTTTTCTGATTTGGTGGATTGCTGTAGGATTTTTGAGGAGGATAGTAAGGCTCGTTCTACTCACTATAAGAGTGTGAGCGAGAGGAAAGGGAAGCAACAGTTCCGTAGTGGTCCGTATGTAACACCAGCTGATAAGGGTAAACCAAGGGGTACTTTTGATCGAAGGTCCAGTGGTGGAGGTATGTTTGGTCCTCTGAGGTGTTATAGGTGTGGTGATGTGGGACATCGTCAGTTCGAATGTAAGAAAGATTTAAGCAAGTGTTCTAATTGTGGAGGTGTAGGACATGTCGCGGCTGAGTGCAAAAGGAAGAATGTGGCGAAGTGTTTCAACTGTGGTGACCCTGGTCATATTAGCACGAAGTGTCCGAAACCGAAGCAAGTTCCATCTGGTGGGAAAGTTTTTGCATTGGCGGGGACTCAGACTACTAATGCAGATCGTCTGATCAGAGGTACTTGTTTTATTAATAGTACGCCTTTAGTTGCTATTATTGATACTGGAGCGACTCATTCGTTTATTTCGTCTGCATGCGCTAAGCGTTTGAATCTTGTGTTGTCTTTGATGGATGGTGAGATGGTTATTGATACTCCAGCAATGGGGTCAGTAACTACTTCTTTGGTTTGTTTAAGTTGTCCTTTGACCATTTATGGTAAAGACTTTGAGATGGATTTGGTGTGTTTGTCATTGGAGGGGTTAGATGTGGTTCTGGCAATGAATTGGTTGCAATTTAATCGGGTTCATATTGATTGTTATCATAAGCTAGTAAGGTTTCCTTCTCTTGAAGAAGATGAAGATTCGAGTTTCTTATCTACTAAGGAGTTGAAGAAACTTTTGGCGGATGAAGCTCAGTTGTTTGGGTTGTTTGCGTCGTTGACTGTGGATAGTCAAGTTTCACTTGATGTGTTTCCTGTTGTGTGCGAATTTCCGGAAGTGTTTCCTGAGGATATTTCAGACTTGCCTCCAGAGAGAGAGAGGTGGAGTTTTTGATAAATCTAGTTCCTGGTACTAGACCTGTTTCTATGGCACCTTATCGTATGTCGGCATCTGAGTTGGTTAAGTTAAAGAAATAGTTGAATGAATTATTGGAGAAGAGGTTTGTGAGGCCAAGTGTTTCTCCTTGGGGTGCTCCAGTTTTATTGGTGAAAAAGAAAGATGGAAGTATGCGATTATGTATTGATTATCGCCAGTTGAATAAGGTGACGATTAAGAATAAGTATCCTCTTCCGAGAATTGATGATTTGATGGATCAGTTGGTTGGTGCTTGTGTGTTCAGTAAGATTGACTTGAGGTCGGGGTATCATCAGATTAGGGTGAAAGAGGAAGATATTCAGAAGACGGCTTTTAGGACACGTTACGGTCATTATGAATATTCTGTGATGTCGTTCGGGGTTTCTAATGCGCCAGGTGTGTTTATGGAGTACATGAATCGTATTTTCCAAGAGCATTTGGATCGATTTGTTGTTGTGTTTATTGATGTCATTTTGATTTATTCTAAGTCTCGGGAGGAGCACGCGGAGCATTTGCGTATTGTTTTACAGGTTTTGAAGGAAAAGAAGCTTTTTGCCAAATTGTCCAAGTGTGAATTTTGGTTGTCGGAGGTGAGTTTTCTTGGACACGTAATTTCAGGTAATGGTATTGCTGTGGATCCATCTAAAGTGGAAGCAGTTCTACAATGGGAGGCTCCGAGATCCGTTACTGAAATTCAAAGCTTTTTGGGTTTGGCCGGATATTATCGAAGGTTCATTGAAGGTTTTTCTAAGCTAGCACTTCCTTTGACCCAGTTGACTTGTAAAGGGCAAGCATTCATTTGGGATATTCGGTGTGAGGAAAGTTTTAATGAGCTGAAGAGAAGATTGACGACAGCTCCGATTTTGATTTTGCCGAATCCTACTGAACCGTTTGTGGTGTATTGTGATGCGTCTTTGATTGGTCTAGGTGGGGTGCTAACGCAAGACGGTAATGTCATGGCGTATGTTTTGAGGCAGTTGAGAGTGCATGAGAAGAATTACCCTACGCATGACTTGGAGTTAGCGGTTGTGGTGTTTGTATTGAAAGTTTGGAGGCATTATCTTTTTGGTGCGAGGTTTGAAGTCTTTAGTGATCACAAAAGTTTGAAATATCTGTTTGATCAAAAGGAATTGAATATGAGGCAACGAAGATGGTTGGAATTTTGAAGGACTACGACTTTGGCTTGAATTACCATCCTGGTAAAGCTAATGTGGTAGCCGATGCGTTGAGTCGGAAATCGTTGCATATGTCCGCTTTAATGGTTAAGGAGTGGGAGCTTTTGGAATCGTTTAGAGATTTGAGTTTGGTATGTGAAGTGACGTCGGATAGTGTGAAGCTGGGTATGTTGAAGGTTACTAATGATTTTCTGATGACGGTAAGTGAGAAACAGAAGTTGGATGTGAAATTGGTGGATTTGATGTTGGTTGGCAGAAAAGATGCGAATAGTGATTTTCAAGTGAATGTTAATGGTGTGTTGAGGTTCCGTGGGCGAATTTGTATTCCGGACGATTCGGATTTGAAACGGATGATTTTGGAAGAGGGACACTGGAGTAATTTGAGTATACATCTGGGAGCGAACAAGATGTACCAAGATTTGAAAAAGATTTTCTGGTGGTCTAGATTGAAAAGAGATGTGGCTCAGTTTGTGTATGCTTATTTGACGTGTCAGAAATCGAAAGTGGAACATCAGAGGCCTAGTGGTTTATTGCAACCGTTGGATATTCCGGAATGGAAATGGGATAGCATTTCTATGGATTTTGTAACGGGGTTATCGAATACTCAGCGAAGGCATAATACTATTTGGGTGGTTGTGGACAGACTGACTAAATCGGCTCATTTCATTCTGATTGACATCAGTTTTTCTTTGGAGCGGTTAGTTGAGATTTATATCAGTGTGATTGTGAAGTTTCATGGGGTTCCGTTAAGTATTATTTCGGATCGAGATCCAAGGTTTACCTCGAGATTTTGGGAAAGTTTACAGAAGGCGTTGGGTTCTAAATTGAGATTGAGCTCGGCTTATCATCCGCAGACGGATGGGCAGACGGAGAGAACGATTCAATCTTGGGAAGATTTGTTGCGAGCGTGTGTTTTGGAACAAGGTGGTGCGTGGGATAGTTATCTTGCGTTGGTGGAATTCACGTATAATAACAGTTTCCATTCTAGTATTGGAATGGCACCGTTTGAAGCATTGTATAGACGGAGGTGTCGAACACCGTTGTGTTGGCACGAATCTGGCGAGAGTTCGGTGGTTGGGCCCGAATTGATTCAACAGACTACGGAAAAAGTGAAGCTTATTCGTGAGAAAATGAAGGCTTCTCAAAGTAGGCAAAAGAGTTATCATGATCGTAGAAGGAAAGATCTCGAGTTTCAAGAGGGTGATCATGTATTTTTGAGAGTTATGTCGGTAACGGGTGTTGGTCGTGCATTGAAGTCGAAGAAACTTACTTCTCGGTTTATTGGTCCTTACCAGATATCTGCGAGAGTGGGTGATGTGGCTTATCGGGTGGCGTTGCTGCCGAATCTGTCGAATTTGCATGATGTGTTCCATGTTTCACAGCTTCGGAAGTATGTTCTGGATCCGTCGCATGTGATTCCGATGGATGAGGTTGAGGTAAGGGAGAACCTTACGGTTGAGGCATTACCCGTTTGGATTTTGGATCGCGAGGTGAAGCGGTTAAGGGGCAAGGATATTGCACTTCTGAAGGTAGCGTGGGGAGGCGCTGCTGAGGGTAATTTCACTTGGGAGTTGGAAAGTCGGATGCGGGAGTCGTATCCAGAGTTGTTCGTATCAGGTAATATTTTCGAGGACGAAAATTTCTAAGTGGGGGAGAGTTGTAACGCCCCAGTCAGTTTTGTCAATTTTGTCTTTTTAATTAATTGAGTCGTTTTGAGTATTTTATTATTATATTATTTTATTTCTGACTTTTATGTGAAAATATGTTATTTTTCATCGTGATTATATTTTATCGCGTTTTGGGAGCGTTTGCGAGATATTTGAGTGTAGGGGTATTTTGGGTCATTTTGCTTTATTTTGTTAAGTTAGGAATATAATAGAAATAGAAAGAGAGAAAAATAGAAAGGAAAGAAAAAGAGAAGAAGAAAAGTAGAGAGAAAGAAGAAAAGGAGATAGAGAGAAAACTTGGAAATCTAGGAATCGGTCAACCGACTTTTCTACACACGATTAAATCGGGTAAGGGTGCGAAACTCGATTATACTATGTTTGTGTATGATTATGTATGTGTGTGCTTGTATGTTTTCTTGTCTTTACATAGCTTTTGAATTCTAGGTTGGAAATGAGAAATATGTTGAGAAATCGATGTTTTTGTGGTTGGAAATCGACGTAAATGTGGTAGAATGCTTGTTGCCATGATTAGATTAGGTTCTGATTGATATATGTTGATTTGGAAATGTTTTGGTTGGAAAAAATATCATTTTGGGTTATGTAACAGCGCTGCAGATTTTCTGGGTTTTCGCAGGTTCGGCTAGCGAACCTGGGGCGAAGCAATAGCGAATGAATTTTCGCGGGTTCGCCTAGCGAACCAGTTAGCGAAGGTCAACGAAGGTTCGCTACGTTGTTCGCCTAGCGAACTTTGTATGTTTTTGGTTCTGGTTAGTTCTGCCTTGGTTCGCCAAGGGGTTCGCCTAGCGAACTTTGTGTCTATTTTTAGCTGATAGTGGGTTCGTTGGACATTCGCCTAGCGAAGGTGGTAGCGAATGCTCGCTAGAGGGTTCGCCTAGTGAACATGGCTGTTTGTGCAATTTTGTTTTCTTACTAACTTTTGATTTGTGGTTCGGTTTGAGGCGTGGTTTGATGGGTTAGAAAGCTTATAAAATGTTCTTGCTTATGATGATGGTTTTGAGATTGTTGGCCGATTAAATTAGGTCGGGAATTAGAAAATATGTTGTTTTGTCGACTTTTGTCATTTTAATTGTGTGAACTTGATGCGTATATGCAATATGCTGTTGGTGTGGATATTGTATGACATGTGTACTGTTGTGTGATGAAATTGCATGAAATCCATATTGTGATGATGATTGGTGGCCTTAGGGCAAGAAAATGCAATGTGTGGTAATTGATGATATATGCATGATTATGGATGTGTATATGTGTGCATTTTAAATGTCATGAGTCATTGTATACCAAGCATCATGATATGCATTCTTGTGACGTCGTAAGGGACAGATTGATTCCAGAGGGAATCCGTTATAACATCGTGCGCCTTAAAAATAAGAGGACTGGAAGTGATCTGATCGGATCGTGCGCCTTAAAAATAAGAGGACCGAAAGCGATGATTATAGATGATCGTGTGCCCATGTAGGGTGTGAGCGATTGGGTCGTGTGCCCGTGTGGGGTGTGAGCGATCCATAAACGTCGTGTGTCCGTGTGAGGTGTGAGCGACGGGGAACATCGTATGCCCGACGGGGAGTTACACTAAGTAACGAGCGATGGTTCCAGCAGAGTTCCTGAGTGAACTAGTGATGAGAAATGTTGGAAGTCGGTACCGCATATGCATTGCATAGAGTCATTGTGTCGGTCTCTGTGCATTTGCATAAATCATGGATTAATTGTGTATGGAATTGTGAATGTGATTGATGAGATGGAATATGTATAATTGTATTGATGATGAGTGTATTGTGTATGACTGATGTGTATTGGTATTGGATACCTGAGAATTGTACTGTGTTGTGTTGTATTTGATTGTGGTGCATTTGTGGTGAGAATATTTTACTTGTGCATTTCTGTGTTAATATATAATTATATGCAACTGTATTATGATTGTGTTTCTCACCCTTCTGCTGTTTTATAATGCTCTATGAGGCATTGCAGATTAGAGTTGCTGGAGGTCTTTTTGTGAAGCTTAGGTCTTCATTCTTTTGTCGGTCGGCTCTGATATGTAGCACCGGGTAGTCGGGGTGATCGAGTGTGATTATTTTGTATTATGTATATGTATCTTTTGGATTGTACATGTATGATTGTATTTGGCAGACAAACCTTTCATGATATATATATATGAGATTTCAGTACAGATTTTCTGCTTTTATTCTGTATTTGAATTGTGGGTAGTAGGAACCAAGTTCCTCTGTTAATTGCTACCTGATTGTTGCATATCTTTATGGGCAGGTTGATGTGTATTTTGTTTCAATTTGATGCGACCCCCTCGGTCTATGCCGTGAATTTTTAAATATACTCTGATGAAATTTTGAAATTTATTTATCGCTTTAATAGCTTGGGGGTATAGATTGGGGGTGTTACACGACGCATCAAAGCAATTGGGCTACTCACGGCGTTATACGGCGTCTGATATGTGGTAAATGGTTGTTGCTCTTGTTTTGATCGTTGATTGAATTTGAATTTTGAATTTGAAAATACGCAACACTTTATGAAGTGTTGCATAATGAAAATATGCAACTGTTGGAAAATGTTGTTGTAGGCGAAACTACACAAGTTTTGATAAAAGTGTTATTGAAAAGATGTTATTTCATCAAGGGTCGCAAATTTGTGAAACAACATAAACATGGTCTATAAATAAATCATTATGAATTCAGAAATCACGTCACAAAAACACATATTATTTTTAAAAAAAGTCCAGATTCTCTTCCCGACATTCGAGTTTTCATCCGTCTTGTGTAAACTCGAGTATAGGGTGAATTATCCTGGGTATTCCTGCATAGAAACTCTAAGACATTCGAGAGTGCTTGAGATACTATAAGGAAAGTGATTCATTTGCGATTCCATCCTGGATCCATTCAGTCTAGAAGCTTTATCTAACAGTCTTATAGTATCTTAAATCATGGCCACTGACGCTTCAGTTTCAAGCATCAAAGTGATGAACCATGACCTTGTTAAGTTGGATCGTTTTGATGAAACAAACTTCACGCGTTGGCAAGACAATATGACGTTTCTATTGACTGCCTTGAAGATTCACTATGTCTTAGATCCTGATTTGATACCAATTCCAGAACCAGCAGAAGATGACACCGATTAAGTCAAAAAGGAACAAAAGAAACGAAATGAAGATGAATTGTTATGTTGTGGACATATTATAAATGCATTATCTGACTATCTCTATGATCTATACATTTATACCTAATCTGCAATAGAGTAGGGAAAACACTTGAATTCAAATTCAAGGCTGACGAGGAAGGTACAAAAAAGATAAATAAATAGATAGATAGATAGAGAGAGAGAGAGTTGAGGGTGGTAATCAAGATTGCATTAAACTTGGATGAGAATGCATCCAACACATTTATACAAGTGTTACAAACTGATTGTGATCCAAAACAAACAATTACATAATAGAAAAATAGCAAAACTCGGGCCTGTAACCGGTTACACCATTTGGTTAACCCCGTTACAGCTGACATGAGAAATAAACTACATTCAGTGGTAACTGGTTAACGTCTGAGATTAACGGGTTACATCTTCAAATATTTGTCTTTTATAGTACTTCAAAAGTGTTGTTTCCCTTGCTGTAATCGGTTACACCCATGTGTTAACCGGTTACAACATTTGAATTACTAAAAATGCTTTTAACACACCACTTTAATTTAAGTGCTCCAAGTCTTCCATGTTCATGTTCATCTTCAACCTATTAAACGTATCATTTGTGACTCCCTTAGTCAACAAATCAGCCACTTGGTCTTCATTTATGCAATATCTCAATCGTAATCGCCTTTCCCCAACAAGCCCCCTCAAGTAGTGAAACCTCATCTCAATATGTTTTCTCCTTCCATGTGCAATTGGATTCTTAGCAAGATTAATCGCGCAAATATTGTCAACCAGGAGTGTAACAACCTCACCATCATTGATGCACAGCTTCTTTAATAGATTCATAAGCCACACGACTTGACACACAGATAACAAAGTGGCATTGTACTCGGCCTCACAAGATGAGAGAGCAACTAGTGGTTCCTTCTTCGAACACCATGAGTTTCGTGTTCCACCGAACATAAATATGTATCCAGCTGTAGACTTTTAATCATCTTTATCTCTACACTAATTGGAATCGGTAAAACCGAGAAAATTACATTTTTTGCTCATATCCTCAGCGGGAAAGAGAATTTTGCAGCCAACAAAACCTTTGACATATCTTAGGATCCTCTTGACTGTTGCCAAGTGAGACACCTTCGGTTTCCCTAGGAATCTACTCACAATACCGACACTAAACGCCAATTTCGGTCGCATATTGCATAAATAATGAAAGGATCCAATCAACCTCCTATATTTAGTTGTCGTTCATCCTCATTCTTAGACAAATGTAGTCTTGGTCCAGCTGGAGTAATGGCAGCATTACAATGCTCAATTTCAAACTTCTTCAATATCTCAAGCACATACCTTCTTTGGTGCATGAGCATTCCCCTTTTGGACTTGTGGAACTCAATGCCAAGGAAGTATGTCATGAGGCCAAGGTCAGCATCTCAAACTCTTTCATAAGTTTACTCTTGAGCTTATAAATTCACTTTCCGTTGCTGGCGTCATCAAAAAGTCATCCATATAAAGACAAAGGATAATCACTCCTTCACTTGTATCCATTTTTACATACACTCCATGTTCAGACACACATGTATTAAAGCCAGCCTCCTTTAGGAAACCATCTATTCTTTTATCCAAGCTCTTAGAGCTTGCTTCAAACCATATAACGCTTTCTTCAACTTGTATGTAGACTTTGGCTCTTGGTTTCTTTCAACAAAACCAGGGGATTGTCCTACATATAACTCCTTTTTAAGAGGTTCGTTCAAAAACGCAAATTTAATGTCCATTTGGTAGATGGGCCAATTATGGTTATTTGCAATACCAACAACAAGCCTGATGGTTTCAATCCTAGCAATCGGTGCAAATACATCTTCAAAGTCTATGCATTCTCTTTGCAAAAATCCCTTAGCAACCAATCGAGCCTTATGCTTGATTATTTCTCCTTTGGGATTTGCTTTCACTTTGAACACCCATTTCACACTAATTGGCTTATTTCCATCTAGTAGATCAACCAACTCCAAAGTATTGCTCTTCTAAGTGGATTCCAGATCCTACTTCATAGCACAAATCCAATTTGGATCACCTAAATCCTCTTCCATTTTAACGGGTTCGAATTTGGCCATAAGTGCAAAATGGGCGAAATCACCATCATCATTAACTTCATTATCTCGGAAAAACTCACAATCTTGGAGTCTTTGAGGAAAACCTCTTTTCCTTATTGATCTTATAACATTTTCTTCAATTCGGGCTTTGGCAACGGGAGTTTTTGCTCTTTCTGTTTCTTCAGAATTTGAATTTTCAAAGCTGTAACCAGTTACAACTTTTATGTAACCGGTTATAGGTTACTGGAGCTCCTTGATTTCGTCGACAATGACATCTCGACTTTTCACAACCCTCCTCTTTGCTACATCAAACAACTTGTAACCACTGGTAGAGTGATACCCTACAAGTATCATCAATTCTCCCTTATCATCTAACTTCTTTCTAAGTTGTTTTGGAACATGTTGGTATGCTACAAAACCAAAAACTCTCAAATGGTTCAGATTTGTTTTGAATCCTAACCATGCTTCCTCTGGTGTTACCTTCTCAAGCTTCTTTGTTGGACACCTATTCAACAAATAGGTAGTTATGGATACCGCTTCTCCCCATAACTCTTTCGGCAAGTTCTTCCCTTTTAACATGCTTCTCACCATGTTCATGATTGATCGATTCTTCCTTTCAGCAAAACCATTTTTCCGCGGTGTATAAGATGGTACTACCTCATGTACAATCCCTTATTGATACAAAACCTCCCAAAGTCATTTGAGACATATTCGCATCCACCATCTGTTTTCAGCACTTTAATTTTGTGAGCGTTTTGCCTCTCAACCATGGACTTGAACTTATTAAACACTTCAAATACCTCATCCTTTCTTTGGATTATGTATGTCCGTAGCTTTCTACTATGATCTTCGATAAATGTGACATAGTATTTATTTCCACCAATGGAATCAACTTGCATCGGTCGACACACGTCCGAATACACCACCTCAAGGTGATTCTTGGTTCTACGATCTGCATCCTTGCTGAATTTATCCTTATGTTGCTTTGCTTGCACACACTCTTCACAAATTTCAGCCGGTATGTTGATCAATGGCAGCCCCGTTACCATTTTTTCCTTTGCAAGTCTTTGAGATCTCTAAAATTGAGATGCCCAAGACAATAGTTCCATATTCATTCTTCCCTACTTACTGCTGTAGAAAAACATCTATGCTCTATATCCTTCAACTCAACATTGAAGGTTCTATTGGTAGTCATGTGCTTTAAGGACTAAAACTCATTTTGCATCCATAATGCACAACCCTTTTTTTTCCATGTGAATCTTGTACCTCTTCTCAAGCAATTGGCCAATGCTTAAAAGGTTACATTTTATTCCTGAAATATATAAAACATCTTTGATCAAAGAATTTCCACCACCCCTTCTCATGATCAAAACATCATGAAGGTGAGGAAAATACACAAGAAGGGGGGTTGAATTGTGTTCTTCAAATTCGTTAATACTTCTGAATGGAGTTCAGATTCTAAACAAAAGTTCAGAACTTGATAACAGGTGCAGCGAATATTAACAGAAGTAAATAAACAAGTACAGAACACAAAAGATTTATCCTGGTTCCTCCCAAATTGAGAGTAGTTCAGTCCCCTTGTAGCGCAAGAGATTTTCCACTATAATCAAATCATGATTACAATTGCTTATGCACTTAAGCATAAGATTTTTCTTGCTCAGACCCTCAGCCTGAGACTTCCTGCTTAAACCCCTCAGGTTTAGGACTTCCTGCTTAGACCGCAGCCTAAGACTTTCCTGCTCAGATTTCAAGACTTCCTTGTTCAAGCCCCTTAGGCTCAAGACTTCCTTGCTTAGACTATCAAGTCCAAGACTTTCCTGCTCAGGTTCTACGAACCCAAGACTTCCTGCTCAAGCCCTTCAGGCTCAAGACTTCCTTGCTCAGACCGCAGCGTAAGACTTCCTTGCTCAATCAACAACTAATCAAGACTTTTAATGCTCTATCACATAACATGAGACTTACTTGGATCAAGCTTCTCAACAAGAGACTTTGATGCTCAAGCACATAGCAAAAAATTTTATCTAAACTACTAAACAACTTGTTAAGTAGAATAGAGAACAATGTGTACTTGATACAAAATCAGAGGTACATGGTAATCGCCATAACAAAAACCTTAAGCACTTAAGATTTCTAAGATATTAAATGTTTAAGAAATATCAAGTCTTTATACAATTTACAACATATAACAGAATTCCTGCGTACTCGATTGTGTTGCTTATTGTTGATCTTGTTATTCCTCCATCCAGATAGAAGCGCGAAACACTCCTATTCTTCTTGGCTTTCCTTCTCTATTTTTTTTTTTGTTCCTTATTCCTTGTTGAAAATTCAGATTGAATCTTCAGCTAATTATATAGCAGTTGTAGAAGACTAGCCGTTAGAAGAGATAACTTGTACAAGTGTCTTTGTTTCTCCATAGTACAAGAGACATTGAAGATAGATACAGCAAAAGATCTTAATCCATTGTGTAACTTGTTTATTGTTTAACCATTGTGTATTCCATGAAATCTTGTACTATAGATCTGTGGAGAGTAGATATCTATAAAGTGTGTCAACTCTTCTTGAGCCCTATGAACATAGACTTTAGCTGACAAACTGATTTGACAATGCAGCTTGCTTTCTGTAGTACGAATAACTTTAGCTTTATTACTAACTTTGAATGATCACCAAAAGATGATACATTTACTAAGTGTAAAGACAATATGTTTCTCTTTTGATGTTGAGGCCTTCAGCTTCAGAGTCTACGCCAGACATCATTTAGAGAGTTTTCTTCAGATTCTGAACCACCAGAGGCTAGTAACTCAGCTTCTCTCAAATGTGTCCTTATATCATATTCTAAAAGTATTCTATTTAGGCTTTAGAACCTGCATACATGGAACACTCATTAGATAACACCATTGTTCTTTCAATACTTTGTTATCATCAAAACCCAAAGGATATATGCCATGAACAAATCTTATTCTAACACATCACTGATCCCATCGGTCGCTAGAATGGTGTCATCCGCGAACTTCACTTTGGTCTTCATGGCACAATTTATTTTAACAAACCAATCCTTCTTCCCCGTCATATGAGTAGAATAATCGGAGTCCAAATACCATCCCGATGCATTGAACTCCTTTCACACTCATCATGGTGTTTTTTCCGCATGTAACTGGTTAACCATATCATGTAACCGGTCACAACTTAATTTATCAGCATTCCTTGAATTGTTGCTACTGTTGTATTCTCCTTCTGTGATCATGGCCAAAAGTGCATTCTCTTCATCAAACTCTTGTCTCGCAACCTTGGCTTTATCTTCTTAAGGTTCCTTCTTGTTCGCATTGCACTCTTTTGCAAAATCACCAAACTTTTGACACCTATAGCACTGCTCCTTACTTTTGTCAAAACTCAAATTTTCACCTCTAAAATTGTATTCACCACCATTTTTGTCGTAGTTGCTCTCACCCTTTTGACAAGTCGAATTCTTGGGATTTAGGGACTCTCTTCCACCAAAATTATGAAAAATCCCTTTACTTTTCATGGGCCATTTTCCATTCGATCGCTTGTCCTTCTCGTTGAAGCGAGCTTGCAAAGAAATCTCCGCCTTTACCTTATCATTATTTATCTTCTCCATCCTTGCTCATGAGCCTCAAGAGAGCTTTGCAGCTCCTCTTTTCTCATCGTCAAAAGATCCTTCGATTCCCCAATTGCTACAACTAGTTGTCAAATCTTGGTGTTAAAGAACACAAGATTTTCGTGACAACATACTGCTTTGTGACTGTTTCTCCACATGTCTTCACTTGATTCACTAATCGAGTAATTCTTGTTATGAAATAGTTGATTGTTTCATTTACTTCCATTTGAATCAATTCGTGCTGAGGCTTGTGAGTTTGTAACCTCACCACATTCACCTCGCCTGTCCCTGCATAGGTCTTCTCTAAGATCTCCCATGCTTTCTTTGACGATTCGCAATCACCAAATTTCACAAAGTTATCACCATACACACAACTATGGATCAAAAACAGCGCCTTGAAATATTTCTTCTTCTCTTCCTTATGCGTTGCTTGTTATGCATGTGTTGCACCCGCGACAAAAAGATTCAACCCGTTCTTGATCACTTTAAGAACATCCTGGTAGCCAAACAACACTTTCATTTGCTTGCACCATTTTTCATAATTCTTCTCATTAAAGATATGTAGGTTTGCAGGGATTCTTTCATTAGAGAGAAAATTCATGTTGCACACTAGGTGTTTGTGGATCAGAACTAGACTCTTGATGCCAAATGTTGGAACTTTGAACCACAAGATTAGTGAACAATGATGGAGAGAATTAGAATGTGGAGAGAGAGAGAGAGAGAGTTGAGGGTGAGAATGATAATTACATTAACCTTGGATGAGAATGCATCCAACACATTTATACAAGTGTTACAAACTGATTGGGATAAAAAAAGTACATAACAAAAAAATAGAAAAACTCGGGCCTGTAACTGGTTACACTATTTGGTTAACCAATTACAACTGACATGAGAAATAAACTTCATTTAGTGGTAATCGATTAATGTTTGAGGTTAACCGATTAGAGATTCAAATATTTACCTTTTCTGCTACTTTAGAAGTGTTATTTTCCTTGCTGTAACCGGTTATACCCCCATATTAACCGGTTACAACACTTGAATTACTAAAAATGATTTTAACATATCAATCATTCACAAAAGAGAAAACTCGATCCACTCGATAGTTGACATGAGGGTGGCGTCTTGAATAAGTCGTATGTGCTCTCCATTTGGACGAGGAACTCATGTTACATTGTGAGTTCGGCTTCATTGTAGGAAGCTAACTCGACCTCGAGAAATGTAACGAATATGGACATGAGTCATATATCTTAACCTTATACAAAGAGGGAGTAAGACAGTAAGTAATATTAAAAACATAATAGTCAGAGGTATTAAGGCTGGATTAAAATCAAGATAGCTATAAATACATGGTTGGAAGAATAAAAATGAAATCGTCATTTACTCACAGATCACTACCCTAAAGAAGAGATATGTTTTCACATATCGGAGATAGAGTATCACTTATGTACTCACAACATGTATATTTGGTGCTCACTATGGGAGACAAGTAAAACTAAAATAAGCCACACACACACACACATTTTTTCTCTTAAGAAGTTCTAGTAGTCTGATCACTATTCTACGATAGTAAGAGTTTCCTTAAGCATTAGCGATCCCAATGTCATAGCAGAGATGTGTGTTGTTATGGAGGATTTACATCGTCAGAACAAAACTCAATAGAATAAAATACATAACCTTCACCAATAGTAACTAGAAGGAGATAGACAAAAGGTTATAAAGGCCTTAGACTCTCAACCTCTTTTCTTGAGACTTGGGACACATAAGTCCCATAAAAAGCCCACACTACTAGCTTAAGACAAAAAGAGTGACTCGCAGGATCTCTTTACCTCCATTAACGCCCATATAATGATCATAGGCACAAATGACTCTCTCTCTCTCTCTCTCAAATGAATTTCCTCTTAGGAACACTGAAGGAGGTTGCTTTACAATGGTACATAAACCTACCTAGGTACCTCCATTACCAGTTACCGCAAACTTTCCATGAATTTAATCCATGGAGAGCGCAAGGTTTCAAACACGAGCTTGTTCAATTTACATCAGAGACACTATGAATCTTTACGAGAATATCTGGAGCATTTCAATGATACAAAAATCGAGGTAATTAAACCTAATTATGTGATGCTTCTAAGGGAATTTGAGAGTGGGGTCAAGGAAGCACATTTCAACGAGTTCGCTTTATGAGCGCGCGTAGATTCAATAGAAGAAATAATAGCAATGGTGGAATGCTACGTTAAAGGCGGAGAGATAAATGTAGAAAAAGAGTCATAAATGTGAAGGAACCAAACAATGAGAGATCTAATTTTCTCAATCCATACAAAAATTACTTTCCTTGGCTATCAGAGACATGAAGACCTTTAAGCCTGGTTGAAAGCCCTCGGAGAATTACACTCATTTGAATCCCAAGCGGGGAAAAATATTGCAATAGGTATATCATACTAAGGCCATCTAGTATCCCCAAAGTGGGGGGGGGGGGGGGTGATGTGTAAAGATCCAAATAAATGGTGTAAATATCATATGCCAAAGATCCCCACACAGACGATTGTAATTACTTGAAAAAGGAAATAGAGTCCCTCGTCCAAGACGGGAACCTAGAGACATATGTACAAGGAAAATCATACGGCTTTGAATCAAGATCAAAACCTTTAGGCCGCGATAGCTCCCAAAGTCCTTAAGCTACATGGAGAAAGAAGCGAAAGAAATGCATGTGGTTGAACCAACTCACCACACTCTCAATACCATCACATGAGGTTTTGTATGAGGGGGAGAATCTGGTTTTTTCGATGGAAGATATGCTAAACAAGTCTTGGATATGGGGGATTTTTTCCCCCATGCTCAAATCAATATTAACACCTAAGGTTACATTTTCACACAAGGATGCTGTCGGGATACTGCCTCATGAAGATGATCCCATGGTAATCAATGTATAATTATTGAGTTGGGATGTCAAGCTCGTTCTTGTAGATCCCAACAACTCTGGAAACATTCTCTATTGGGATACCTTTGACCCATAACATTTACAGTAGTTCAGGGGTTCCATGATAGGTTTTTCTGGAGAACTATTGCAGGTCACAAGACATACCTCTATCAAGACTATTTTTGGGTTGGGCGAGAACACCAAGCTCATAAAAGTCAAATATTTAGTTGTAAACACCCCTTCATCCTACAACATCATCATCGATCATCCAACCCTCAACACATTAGAAGTCATCTTGTAAATGTTATACCTAACCATGAAGTATATCTTAGACAATAGGTGTATAGGTATCATAAAAGGAGAGTAAGAAATGGCCAAGAAATGCTACTATAACTCGCACGCCTATCGCCTTCGCCTCAGGGTCTTATTTATTATTCCACTACATGGTCTCTCAAGCACGAGGACGCGTAGAAGCTAAAATGCTTTAACCCTTTAAATTTGAACCATCCAAAGGAGCTTAGTGGAGGTACTTACATCTACCTTTAGGTAAGGATTGGTCGCAATCTCCTAATGAGGTCCAATTGAGTCTTTCAGGCAAGACTATGTTTAGTCCCTCTGATGAGACTAATTTGAGTCCCTTTGACTAGACTTTGTTGAGTCCCTCAGACGGGACTATGTTGAGTCCCTTTGATGAGACTTTGTTGAGTTTTTCAGGTGAGACTATTTTAAGTCCCTCTGAAGAGACTTTGTTGAGTCCCACATGCTAAACTATGTTAAGCCCCTCTAATGAGACTTTGTTGAGTCCCTCAAGAGAGAATATATTGAGTCCCTATAATGACACTTTGTTGAGTCTCCCATGCGAGTCTTTGTTTAGTTCCTCAGGGGATGATTCCCTCAAGCGTCTACTTGAGGTAGATCCAATTTTCACCCCTTAGAGATTTATTTGTATTCATACCTTCCACGGGGAACTCTGAACTCCCCTTTTCCAGAAGCTTTTCTTTAAGGGCTAAGCTCTAAAGCTTGTATGTGTCACTGTGAATGATGATTATCTCCCAAAGAAATTCCAACAGTATGATTATCCCGTAGGGTAATCAGGATCTCCTTGTAGAAGTCCAACAATATGATTACCATGTAGGGAGACAATGATCTTCCAACAATAAGATTACCCCGTAAGGCGACAAGGATCTTCCAGTGGAAATCCAACAATATGATTACCCTCTAGGGGAGAAAGGATCTTCCAACGTAAGTCCAACAATATAATTACCTCCTGGGGCAATAAAGATTTTCTAGTGGAAGTCTAGCAATATGATTACCCCGTAGGGCGGCAAGAATATTCCAGTGGAATTCTAGTAGTATGATTATCTTGTTTGGTGGAAAGGATCTTCCAATGGAAGTATATAAATATGATTACCCTGTAGGGAAAAAAGGATCTTCCAGCGGAAATCCAGCAATATAATTTAGTAGCGGAAACATAATAACTTGTTTGCAAATACCAAATCCTTTACAAGAATGTTTGTACATGGGTGGTTCGCCTCTACCACTTAATATAATAATATCTTAGGTTGGATAAATTCCATGTTCTAGGAATGAGCCTTCCATTCAACTCCTCGAGCTTATAATCCCCCTTAGGAAGCTTCTGACATATAAGATATGACCCTTCTCAATTAGGTTGTAGTTTTACCTGCTGGGTGGAAACCACCACTTGTCAAAGTAATAAACCACCTTCCCGCATCTCTCTTCGAATTACCTTGAAATTTTATATCCTAGATACTATCCGTTTACAGGAAAATCTCAGACGTGGGACATCCCCCGTTTTGCCCATTATGTCATCGTTACATCTAAGCTCTCTTTCTTTTCCTCCTTATTGAAGTAGGAGTATCTCCATATTGGTGTGTTGATTTCGACTGGTAGCATGGCGTCCACCCCATATACTAGTATAAAACGGGTTCCTCTAATAGTGGAATGAGGGGTTGTATATTACATGCATCCCTTTCTATATTACCTTGTTGGCTGACTCTGCTTGTCCATTCTCTTGTGGGTGAACGACGGGTACGAATTTATTCTATACCCTCATCTCTTTGCAGAAATTGATCACGGTGGCACTAGCTAATTGAGTTTCGTTGGTTCAGACAATGACTCATGGTAAACCATATCGACACATGATCTTATACCAATAAAAGCGGGAGACTCTTTATGCCCTTATCTTGGATACATCCTCTGTCTCTAGCCATTTTGTGAAGTAGCCAACTCCAATAATCAAGATTTTGATTTGGCTGGGAACAAGAAGAAAGGGTCCCAAAATATCCACGCCCCATTGGTAAAAAAATGATAAAGCGTTGATGCAAAATGAAGGAGCTCGGTGGGAGCATGAGTATATGGGCATGCCTCTGGCATTTGTCACACTTCTTGACAAAATCTATGATGTCATTCATTAAAGAGGATCGATAATAACATGCTCTTAACAGCTTGTGGGCCAAGGCTCACCCCCCAATATGGCTGCCACAAGCCCCTTGATGGAGTTATGCTAAACCCGGGTGTCACTGCAGGAAAAAATTTGAGATTAAGCTATCGATTAAATTAACTCAGAAAAGCAAGAGTCTCCATCGGACTTTATTGTTTCCAAAGAGAAAAGGGAAAAGATCGAACAAAACCCACAAAAAGGTAAGAACCAAAAAGAGAGAGATCTGGATACGGGAGTTAGTTATGCAAGGGGAAGGTATTTGCACCCCTCACAACTGTGGTACTCAACAGGAACAATTTGCTTATCTGTGTTTAAAAAGGCTATGATGTTTATTGATTGACTTTAAATGAAAATAAATTTTGTCATATTCACGTGGAAAACTCAACTTACTACCCACAAGTATGAGGAAATGAGCATTTGCATCAATCTTGATATAGAGAACTTTACTTGGACTTTATCACAAGTACATCTCAACATTCAAGTGGAAAATGTCAATCATTTCTCAACATCTTGTAGAAGTATAGTGGTTTGCATCACTACAAGATTAGACCAACATCTAATCTTTCTAAAAAAAGGCTCTTAAAGAAAAGGGGTGCACTAAGGCACAAAACGAAGTTTGATGAGGCTTGTGTTTTTTAAAGGTTTTGAAAATAGTTGGAATATGCTTAAGTGTTTTAGCATTTATTAGGAAAGAATATTTTTCTGGATCACTTAACAGAGTCAAGGTTTATTAAGAAAAAGGTGAAGTTTAAAACAAGAAGTTTTTGAAATATGGAGAAGTTTTGAAAATTTAAGAAGGCGGAGGAGATTAAGAGACTATCCTAAATCATAAAGTAAATGGTCTCATTGTCAGGTAGCCCAAGAGAAAGCCTTTGTGTGTACAAGTGTACTAACCACGAGAAAAGGCAAGCATTTGATATTGGTCACAATCACCATTAATTTCCCTTTGGATTAAGCCACAAAATGATCAAGCACATGCACATATGAATATCAAAGAAGAAACAGAGGAATAATGAGGCCATAGAGCCACAGAGAAAGCATCCAAGTCTTGAATTGAGGACCAAAGTCTCAGGTGAGGCACTATGTCTCAGATGAGCTACAATCTCAAATGAACTCCAAAGTCTTAGATACTACTCCAAGCAAAGGGAAAACACTATGTCATAAGTCCATATTCCTACATACTCCTCAAGCAAGGGATAGTAATACAAAGTCCAAATGATTAACTTATTTTTTATGGTTTTGATCTTTCTAAGCAATAAAGCACAAGATAACAAAAGATAAAAGTAAAAATGAAAATGACATGAACATAAATGATTTGAAATTAAATGGAATAAAATAAATGAAATTAATATAAAGTGCTTGAAATTAAATGTTAGGAGTTAGCACAATTAATGATGTTAATGTTAGTGTTAATGAGAATTAAACCGATCCGGGACAAATTTTGCGTTATGTTCAGCAATCGTAATTGGACTTATGTAGAAGTTACAACTATCTGAGGCCGGTTAATAAAAATTGATGTGTCATGCATATTAGAGAAATGACATAAAGTCATTCTCCTAAAAAATGTAACACAAGTCAAAACAAAACAAGAAGAAGAAAGAGATGGAGAGAGATATGATAAACCACAAAGGTAAATGGGATTATCCATCACCAACTTCAATCAATCCTCTTCATGATACCTTGATATAAACTTACCATCAATCCAAAGTTCCAAAAATTATCAAATGACCATTTAATGGTAAGTTTGAAATGAAGAAAGTTCAATCCATCAAGACATCAATCCAAAGTCCAATTGAACAAGATGAAGCATCAATCAACCACAAATGATCAAAGTCAACAAGAGTCAGATCATAAAATGGACCAAAATAATAAAAAAAATAAAAAAAAATTTAAAAGATTTTAAAATGCAAAATAAAGAGAAAATACCAAAGAGGCATCCAAATATCAAATAAATATCCCAAAAAAATTGAGAAAATCACAAATACTATAAGTAATGAGATCTCAAGAGTTGGGATTAAAACTGTTTCAAAATAATTAGAAATAACTTATTGAAAAGAAACTAGAATAAAAATAAAGAGAAAATAATAATAAATGCTAAAAATCATTTTAAAAATTTGAAGAAAAAAACATATGTGGTAGAAAATATTTTTAGAAATTAATGAACAAAAATTGGAGTGAAAAAGGCTTTAGGAGCTATTTTTAGCGAATTTTGAAAGGAAAAAGAATTAAAAGTAAATAAAAAGAAAAAAAGAAATTTAAAAAAGCAACGACAATGTGGCGTGGCGCCTTGTGATTAGCCACGAAATTCAAATTTCCCTCTGAAACGCGCGAAGCACACAGTCGTCTTCAACCGCTAGCCAAATTTGCAGATCCATAAACTTGGAGTTTTGAGCTCAAACACTATGCATACAAGCTTCTACTCCATTCATAGTTCACGTCTCTCTGCATTGGAGCCATTGATTCACTCAAAGAAGAGAGAATTTGGCAAAACACGCAGAAAACCTTGAGGTTTCTAAGTAAAATTAAATGACTAATACAAAGAATAAATCAAAGGTGAGTGAGGGCTTTTGATCAGTGAAACAAGATGACGCTACTGGTAACTAGTTTGAAGTGTAATTTTGCTCGTATCCACCTTGTCTAATTCGAAGCTCAAGGCTGAAGATGGTGAAAACGGTTAGAGCACTTCAGGTAGTCTCAAGGCTTGGGTTCAGTTAGAGAAGGTTCAGAGAACACCAGTGAAGCTTTTCGGGCGAAGAAATGAGACCAAACGAGTTTGGTTTAGTATAACTGTTAACTTGTTTTAGAGTGAATTTGTAGAGAAAATTGCAGGGTTTCTGTGGCTTTTCAAGCTTGCCAATGAAGGCAAAATGATGCTCTATTTATAGGAAAGGGAGTGAGGTCATGGTACGTGCCAAATTAGATCTCAAACGTGTGAACCAAGCTGAGAAAATTCTAGATCTAAACCGTGTAAAAAGTTGTAGCGAGCGATTTTGGACGCGGTTCTTAAGCGCTGGTCGCTCTCTGCGGTTTGAGCTTTGACTACAGGTCGATTCATTTTTTATCCTATTGTGAGCTGAATAAGGAAGGGAAATAGATGTCTCCAATTAACCCTGCTTTGCATACTGAGTTTAAACAGCGGTCTGTTAGGTTACGGATGCTATCAATGTGGGGGGGCCTTTGTACTGGTTATTCGTATTTCACCAATATAGGTTTCTTTCTTTCGATCTGGGCAGAAGGTTTCTGGCGGGGAATAAGGATTAGGATGTTAGGACTGGTGCTTTTGAATTACTGCTTTTGATTGACGGAGATATGGGATTTGGGTTTTTTGTTGATTGCGCTTGCTAAGATCTTTTCTTTCGATCTTATGCCTACGTATTCCCGTTTACCGAAACAGGGAAATCAGAGCGTTCGTAGTTCCTCCTATTCTATGGGAGGAAATTGGTTTTTGGTGTCTTGTTCAAAGCCCAAGACATGAAGCGAAAGGTGATTTGTATCTGGTTCAAAGCCCAAGATGTGAAGCTAAAAGGTCTATTTATGTCTTGTTCAAAACCCAAGACGTGAAGCTGAAAGACCTCTACTTTAGAGAGAATTTGTCATCTCTAAAGAGGGGGAAGGAGAATTACTTTAACTGGGATACGCGGATCCGAGCAATGCCATAATTTCTGAAGAAAGGGTTTTAACCTGAAGGAGAAGACTTTAACTCAGTGTAGAGCAATGCCATCTTTCCTTAGGAATTTCTCCTGCTAAAAGAGGGACAGTGGCATGGATATAGATGATCCAGAGGCTTGCCGCTTACAGCGATTAGATGAAGGGAAAGAAGTTGTTGATGTTTGTGTACTGCGAACAAGGCACAACTTTGATGCTAAAAGGTCGATTGGATCAACCGGTGGTTTTCTTATATAAAGCCTAAGAGGAGGCTAATTTCCGCTAGGAAAATCATTATACAAAGCCTAAGAGGAGGCTATTTTGTGTCTCGTACAAAGCCCGAGAGAGAGGCTAAAAGTTTTTGACCCAGTGGGGCATATCGTTATACAAAGCCTAAGAGGAGGCTAGCAAAGAGTTGACTCAGTTAGAGAATCTTTTATACTCAGTAAGAGAGTGTTTTTGTATCTCGTACAAAGCCCGAGAGAGAGGCGAAAAGGTTGTTTTGACTCCACTGGGGAGAATTTTGGTATCTCGTACGAAGCCCGAGATAGAGGCTATTGTAACTGTTTCAGTTGAGTGACAGATCCAATATACTGATTTAAAAGAGAAAATCAGTTCTTATATGAGTAACACTGTACACAGGGATTTAATTTGAGGATCAGGGATATTTCCTTCTCTTTGAGGAAACGGGAAATCCAAAGGGTATCGAGACTATCTGAGTCTGCGGGTTTCCTTCCTATTTAACGAAGGGTGCTTGAGATTATCTTTGAGACTCAAGGAAGTTAGACTGTCCGTGTCTAGAGTTTTATCTTTTGTACTATGCTTCGAGAAACAGTAGTAGACTCTATGAAAGGACTGTTCTATGAGGATGACTAGGTTCTGTTCCTATACCTCTAGGAGGTCGTCGGGACAATTTGTACGAAGCCCAAGAGGAGGCTGGGAACTTTTAAGAAGCCGACGGGTCCTTGTACGAAGCCCAAGAGGAGGCTATCATTCCCGGAGGAAGAGATCATTATACGAAGCCTAAGAGGAGGCTGTGAATACTTCTAAGAAGCCGTAGGGTCCTTGAATAATGCCCAAGAGGAGGCCGATGCTTTTAAGAAGCCCGTGGGTCTATCATCTCCTTTCCATTAGGAGAGATAACTCTTTTAAAGATGAAAACCACTGGTAAACGTGCGAGGTTTACTATCCAGCGACTTTTAACTTTTAAGGAGGGTTCCTTAGTTAAGGTCCAAGATTATGACCGTAGTGGGTACCCAAACCCCGAGACATTCAAGGCAAGCTATCCACAAGGAATAGATCAAGTCAGGAAAGTTCGAGAATTGGGAAGAAACTCAAAGATGTCATTCACGGAGAATACATTCATCTTGGGGAGTAGAGCTTCTTGACGATTCCTAAGGAGGACAGCCGAAGAGAAGACTGTATCTGGTGCTCCTATTGGGGATCTAGGCGTCTATTTCTACGAATAAATGAAACGGCGTCACCTAGTTCTAGACGTAGTTGCCGGGGAAACTCGAAATATCTATACTATTATTACACAGTAGATATGAGTTTATGAAAGGAGACTTACAGTGAGCAGCCCCACAATACAGTTTATAATATGAAAGCAGTAAATGAAAGCGATAACCACTTACTCGGTTGTAGTGCTTCCATGCTGTTTGGTTAGTTGTTCAACAAAGAAAGATTGAAAACAACAGTATATTCAAAATCAAAGGAGAAAGTGCTTTGAAAAAGAAAGGTTTGGGGCTTACAGCTCAAGGAGAGGCCCAGGGTTTTATCAGTGAGCACACTGTTTTGACTTTGTACAACGGGACTTATACAAGTGACTAGGGCCCAAAAAGGTTTTCTGTACAAAGGGATGGGTCTTACACTCTCTCAAGAGGCCCAAAAAAAGGTTTAAAGAAAAGAGAGGGGCTTATGACACGAGGGTAGGCCCAAATGATTTTTCGTTTAAAAATGGCGATCGCGCCGAGGTTTTCTTTTAACACAGAGGGACTTATACAATAAGTGAGGCCCAAAATGTTTTGGTTAAAAGGGGGATTGGGTCTTACACTCTAATAGAGGCCCAAAGTGTTTTGAATGGGTCTTATAGCTCAAGGAGAGGCCCAGATGATTTTTATTTTTAAACGGGCAACGATCGCGCCGTTTACTTGTACAGAGGGACTTATACAATGAGTGAGGCCCAAAAAGTTTTTGTACAAGGGGGGATGGGTCTTACACTCTCTCAAGAGGCCCAAAGTGTTTTAAAGAAAAAGAAATGGGTCTTACTACTCGAGGGTAGGCCTAGATGGTTTTTATTTTTAAACGGATGACGATCGCGCCGTTTACTTGTACAGAGGGACTTATACAATGAGTGAGGCCCAAAAAGTTTTCTTTACAAAGGGATGGGTCTTACACTCTAATAGAGGCCCAAAGAGTTTTGAAAATGATTTATGAGGGTTGAATTAATCCAAAACCCTAATTTGTTTTCAAAATGTATTTAATTGAATAAAAATTCAATTAAAATGATCAAAAATTGTTTAACACATGGAAAACAAATTGTGATCTTGGATTAATGTTTCAAAAATTAAGTATTGACCTACAAAATAATTAGAAAGCATTAAAAGTTGCAAAATCAATGTAGAAAAAATATTTAAAATGCCAAAAACAATCAAAATATTAATTCTTTACAAAAATATCAATTATATGAAATAAATAATATTTTTGGGATTTTTTGATAAAATAAAATATTTTAACATTTTTGTGAATTATTAAAAAAAGAATCAACTCAAAATCATTAAAACTCAGAGAGAAATTAATTTTTGAATCAATTAAACAAAATCACAAAATTCAAATATTTGAATTTGAAAAAAAAGGCGCCAAGAACAAGCTGAAGAACACGCACGTGTTCTTGGTTTCTCAGATTTGCGTTTTCTATCCAATCTCCATGAATACGTAATCATATCATGCAATCCACATATCATTATGCTCGTCTCAACCTCACGATCATGTCTATGTACTTTAATTTCATTTAAATTAAACATACAACAAGAAATCACGAAGAAACCTCAAGAACCCTAATTTCTGCATGAAGGCTAGGATTTTTGATACACGATTCAAATAATGCAATTAATTGAGGGAAAACATTCCATGCATGATTATGAACATATGGCCAAATTATTGTGCGAGGAAATATGCATAAATTGAGAGATGACCAAGTATGTGCTTACCTCCAAGCCGTGACAGCAAGTTCAAAGTGATTTTTGATTTGGAGGTGTTACAGATGAGTGGTGATGATCTGAACAGCTTCCCTACACCCTATGGATTGTGTTTGGATGGTTGGACTTGATTGAAATTGGCTGGATCATTTTGTGGTACCTCAGTTGCACCTTGTTTGAAAATTTGAGCAACCAGCTGGTGATTTCATGAAATTGATGTTTCAGAAGTTATGTGAGTGTTTGATCAGCTCATATGTGATGTATGTGAGGTGTGTGAGTGATTGGTTTGTGCATAATTGCTCTCAAACTCAAAACCCGATAGCTACCTTGCTAAGAAAGGCATTTTTGCCAAGAGAAAGAGATTTTGAGGAAAGCATCTGTTAGATGGCTTTGGTGTACTTAAACTGACCACAATTGAGCTCTATTTATAGTAGAGCAAGTTTGTTTTGCAAGGAATAGTGCATGGCAGCTGGTAAGTAGGTTTGGCCAATGTTGGCAAATGAAAATCCAAGTCTCCTCTAGCCATTGACTAGAGGTTAGGGCACAGAGCTTTGGTCCCCTTGGTCTTGGATAAGTCTTGACTGATTTCAGATGAGAATGGCTCAGTCCATGCCACCTTGATAGTTCCATTGAATGCCTCATTCCAAATTTGAAGTCTTGTCCCTATTTTGGCAACTCTAGGTTCAACATGCTATTCCTTGTTCCTTGGACCTTGGAGGCTTGGCTCAGTGATTGTCCCCTTTAGATTCAATCCTCTGAGGTGTCCAAGTGGATTGGAGCAATTGAAATTGGCTAATTTTGGCAAATCGAGCCAAAATGCAAATTATGCCTTGCCTTGACAGATTTCAGCAAGGCAACTTGGCAATGTTGTATCTCATGGTGTAGGTTGAATTTGGCAATGTTCTTGGCCATTTTGGAAAGCTCTTACATGATACAACAACTGTTTGAACAAGTTTGGTTTTGATCTCTTTTGATTCCAAGTGAAAAATCCCCCTACATTTGGCAAAAAGTGAGGCAGAATCTGACTTAGTGAAAATTTCACTAAGTGTTGGAAAAAGTGACATTTTCACTTTTCAGCCACTTTGATCACTCCATAACTCAAAATCCTTAATGAATTGGAAGGACTTGTAGTTGAAGTTTTTGTAGGTGATAATGAGGGCTACAAATCCATCTTTGGATGAGAAAAAATGGCCTTGTGGTTTAGGAGTTATGGTCCTCCAAAGTTGGTACCTTTGCCACTTTATTTTTAACTTAGAAAAATTTCTAAGTTTTATGGTTACCCCTTTTACAAGTTATCTCACTTTTCTTGATTTTTCTTGATGAATGATGATTCAAATCATACATTAACATCATTTTAGGGTTAAAAATCCATTTTGGTGAAAAATCTCAAAAAGTCAAAGTTGACTTTTGTGCACAGTTGACTTTTTATCAGATGAATTCCAAACTGTGCAATTCTTCAGGAAATCATGTCCTTGACCTAAATCAAACTTGATGGACATGTTCCATGGGTGTCATAGGGTATATTCAATCATGTATTAGGGTTTGGGAGCATGTCCTGGTCAAAAGTCAAAGTTACAGTTGACTTTTCCCTTAAAACCCTAATTGTGGTGCAGATGAAAATGAGACTTGTTGCTCAAGCTTCTTGGATCAATCCATTGTTTCAAATGGATCAATATGGTATATTAGAGACCCTCAAATCATCTCTTGAGGTCTTGGCTCATGGTTTGTCCCAAAAGTCAACTTAGGGGTGAATTAGGTCAAGAAACCCTAATTCCTGATTTTTGATGAATGCATCCCCTGAGGCAAAATTGACTTGATGCATGGGTTCATGAGGTTCCATGAAGCATATTAGGTTATGTTTTGGATCATTGCCTTGTGCCCAGATGAAAATTTCCATCTGGAGACTCTGGTCGACCAAAACCCTAATTTGGTGACACTGTCGATCTTGAGACTTGATCCACCTAGAAGGGAGCAGCCTTGTGCTTAATCCTTGAAGTGGGAGTCCTTTTTGATCCATTTTGGATGTTTGAGAGATTAGACAAGTTGAAGATCATGTCATTTCTTGATTGATCCTTTGTCTAAGCACTCAGAGAGGGCTTGAAACCCTAATTTTGCTTGTATTGGATGCTCACCCATCTTTGGGGAGACTGATGAAGCATGATGGTTCATCCATATTGTGATGATGATTTTCACAATGATGGGAAATCTAAGTGGTCAAAATTTGGGGTATTACAAAAGTTTGCACGAAATGCATGAGTCTAGAGAAATTTCAAGTCGTTTTGTGTTGTACTAGATACGTTTGATCATGATAAATAAGTTTGCATATGTGCTAAGTGGTCCCAAGTGAATTTAGGTCATTTCTAATTACGGGTCATGTACCACAAATGCAGAGTCAGGTCACCATCTTCATGCTTAGGTAAAATGGAATCCACTCGTGCGTTTTGTGATTTTCTTCAGGCCAAATGATCTTCTCATGGGGGGAATACAATACAAAAAGAACCAAATGAAAAGTAAGCTTGAGGTAGAAATGGCATGAGTTGAAAGTTGAGGTCGTGGCACTGAAAAAAAGGCCTAGCATTAGGTCAAACATGTCATGGACCTAGTTTTATGCACATGTGGCCTTTGAGCAACTTCAAAAATTAATGGACTTAGAGGCTGAATTGAGTCTTGACACTTGAAGCAAAGTTGTATATGACATCAAATGTGACATTTGGCACAAAGAAAATCCCAAAAATGTTGAGAAATGAGAAAGTTATGGTGTTTGGAGCAAGTGATATGCCATACTTGTCTTTAAGCCAACCAAACATGTGATGACTTGTGATTTCTTGCTATTTTCTTGCATCTAAAGACCCAATGATGAACACTTGAACACCACAAAAAGGGAACTTGATTGTCCTTTGAGAAATCTTGATGATTGCCTTAAGAATTTTGGTGAAGATGGCATGGAAATAAACACATGAACCATACTTGAATCATCTTTGGAATCATGCACCAAACTTGAACTTCTCTTGATCAAATGATGTTGAATGAATCTTGAAATGAATGTGAGCTAATATTATAGGTCATGCGTTGATATAAAAGCTCTTGTGGACCATTTATTGACCATAACTTTGACTTAGGGAACCAAAACCCTAATTTAGAAACTAGTTTTGATCCTTTGATTACAAGCCCTTACCTTGCATAATAAAAAAAGGAAATAACACATATTTTTGTATTTTGAATAAGGTTAGTGATGTTAGAACGTAAACAAGCAATAAGATAACAAATAAACACAAAGGGTGTTTGGTGATCTCCTAGAAAAGTCAAACCCAAGGAGGTAAAATTTAGGAGGATGCCATGCTTGTGATCTTGATGAAATGCAAATGATATGATATGTGGAATCTTAGGGGTAAAAATTAGGGTATGACAGATGCCCCTATTTACGTTTCTTCTATCGGGAGATATGAAGATTGGAAATCTTTGTATCTACGGGATCGAAGAAACTTAAATACAAAATGTCGCTCCCAAAAGATTCGCATCCAACGGTACAAACGCGAGAGTGGCGCGGAAAACATAGAGTCGCCAGCAATGTGTATTTATCCCGAGAGAGGGAAAGGAAACACTGCATAAACCTGAAGAGAAAGGGGGAAAGACATGGTCATCGCAACCATAGTCCGGGTTCGGGAGTCGGTTATGCGAGGGGAAGGTGTTAGTACCCCACGCATCCATCGTACTCGATGGGATCCACGCTTGTTGTCTAAACGGAGGGTGAGATGTCCTACTCTCTATGGCTGAATAAAAGAAAACGGGGATGGGGGTGACCAAGACGGACTCGGTAGGACATATTTGATGCCATAGGCCTACGTACTCCCTCAGTGCAATGGGAAAGTTAGAGTCAACGTAGTTCGGACGGGAACTGTGGGGGAAGGTTGCTCGCGAAGACAATCGCTGTCTTGTGCCTACATATCATCAATCGGACGAGAGAGAGGAATCAGAGCTAATGTAGTTCGTGGGTACGACCATGGGTGGGTAAGTGTTTTTTTATAAGCGACGTTAGATTCGCGTCCGGCAGTTAGGGTCGATGCCTGTTTGCGACTCAGACGGAAGGTAACGTGCTCTTTTCTAAAAATGGTCTGGAACCAAACAATCCCGAAGGATAAAAAGATTTGAATTTGTTTTTGTGTTTTTTAGACAGAAGTGTTTTAAGTTAGTTCATAACTTGCATTGCACCAAAGTCTAGGGCACAGGGACGAATACTTAACGAATCGTCCCAAGACAGGACGGCCGCTAAGCACTCTAGAAAGATGAGAGGAAGCCCCTCATTTCTCATTCCCCATGCTTAAGGCTCGTGCACAATACACTTTATCTTTATTAAGTGTTTTCAAGAAGTTTTGAGATGAGAAGAGAGAAAACCCAAAGGAAACTCTAAAGGGAAACTAAGAGTCCTAATGTTATTATGCATGGATGACCTGTGGTTAGTGAGGCTTAGGAGAGACGACTACCTAAAACCTAGTGCTAATCCTACTCCAAGCTTAATCAAAAATTAAGTTGGACTAGGTAGCTCTAAAGGGAGAGAATCCAAGACTTAAACAAGTCTTGAGATCTATGAGAGGAAGAGAGTGAAAGAGAAGAATGAGAAAGAGAAGGAGAAGATGAGATACAATAAATGGCAGCAAGCACATCACATCATAAATTTCCAACTCAAATCATCAAAAATGTTTCAAAGATCAATGCAAAACAATCTCAAGTAAGCATGCAAAGATAAACATGAAAAAAGGCAAGCATACTTGTATGGAATGCACAATTAAGCATACATGGACTTAATATCAAGATGAAATGAGAAAAATAAGATGAATATGAAAAAAATTCAGAACCAAGATCATATTATCATCAACAATTCACATGTGCAAAAGGAAATTAAAGCATGAAACATTATGCACCAAAGAAAGCTACAAAAAGAGGACAAAGTTCCAACACTTAAGGATACTCAAACATGATTCAAACATGATCCATAAATGGCAAAACTTGGTCACAAGGGACCTCAACCAGGGGTAAACATCATATCAAATGCACATACAAAGAATCAAGAAGAAACTCAAGCAAATAGGCATGGCAAGTCAACTTGTGTAAAGAGGTGTCAAGATATAGTCATGCATAAGTCATTTAAGCACAAATAAACAAACATATATCAAAAGACACTCAAAAATTGTGAGATTAAAACTCAAATTACCTAGGTCAGAAGTCAATCACATGTCAAAATATCTCACAAAAATTCACAAGTTAAGCACCTCAAATAAATGAGCAAAGATCACATAGGAACCATAAACCAATATGCAAAGGAGAGGGACTAAAATACAATATCAAAAGAGTTTAAAAATATGAGAAAAATATTTTTAGGAACCTCAACATATCCTCTAACAAATTTAAAAAGAATGAGATGCAAATCATGTATAGATGATGAGAACAAAAATCAACAAGGCAGGGTGTGCATATATGAAACAATCCAAAAAGAAATTAATTAAACAATTAAATCAGAGGCACAAAATAAAATAAAAATGGAAAATAAAATTTTCCAAAATTTTATAAAATCCTAAGGATGAATCATGATTTTTTTGGTGATTTTTAGATGCATCTAACTATTTTTAAAAGTTAAAAAATGGAAATGCAACAATTAAGGAAATAACAAGAAAGAAATAAACATGGGGGTTCAGATAGCAAGGGAAACACGTTCAATACATCAAATGGGCTGAACAGGGGGTGGGAATAGCAGGCCCAAGTCAAAAAGTCCAAGAGAGAAGTCAAACATGAAACACATGGAACCCAGTCAAATATCAGACTCAATCATAACCATAGGATTGATCCAACGCATGCAATCAGGTCAACAGAAGTACACAGAAATCAAGATCAACAGGCAAGATCATACAACCACCATAGCAACCATGCACGCACACACATACAAGTGGTCAGATTTAAAAAATAAAAGCACGTGAGGGACATGTGATTTTTTAATGTGTTGGCATAATCATGATCATTAGATGAATCCAACGCATGTGAACAAGTCAATGGATCTTAAAAGCATGCAAGATCAAAGGTCCAGATTTAATGCACATGGTAAATATCATGATTGACACACACGCATATCACAAATTGAAATAAGAACATAAAAGATCTGGCACACTCAGGACCATTGGATCAAAGCAATGAACGGTGGGATTGCATCTTCCACCTCTGAAACCCTCACCGGCCAGAAAACAAACCAAGTGCCGGAGCCCTAGCTCCGGTCACCTTCTCCGGTGAACACCAACCATAAAATTACCATAAATGGCTCATGAGTACATCAAATTAATCAGAATTTCACAAGGATCTCATATATGCAATTAGTTTTCACAAACAACCAACACACAAGCCAAATCGAACAGAATAAGTTTGGATCTAAAAACTTAAATCTCAAAATTCAAATAATCCACACGTTCAAACTCAAAACTAAATAGATCAGCATCATCAGTGAACATCATAGATCATTTTGCAAGCAAGAAAAACAAGTTACATGATCATGAAAAGTATGCTAACCTGGAAACTGTAGAGCTCAAAATACACTAAAAACTCCTTCCAAAAGCTGCAGATCTTCCACTTTTGAGCTCTATTTGCAAAATAAATGCAAATAGAGGCTTGAAATTGGCTGGATCTAAGGTTTTGAACTTGAGCAACTTGAACACGAACTTGATGAAATCCTCACTCTAAGCTCAAACTAATGGTAGATTCTTGTTCCTCTCACCACACTAATCAATAATGTGCAAAGAAAACTTCAAAAACTCTCAAGAGAAGAGAGATTCGAAGAGAGAAAAGTTTGGAGGTGAAAATGGATTCTGAGCAAATGAGGGTACATGACCTTGCTTTGTGCGAGTGAGTAAGCTTATATACTCTTCATTAGACCTCTCATCATGATTAGCAATTGATTAAACCCCTGATTAGTGAGTTTTGAGTGGTTTTGCAATTTTGCAATTTGTGTTCAATCCCTTAATTTATTCGTGCACCTTCATGCTTTTCATGATGGATACCTCACACTTGACTTGCTGATAACTTTTCAAAAACAATTGGGCCTTGAGTTTGCTTGGATAATGAGATTTGGATCAATTTGCAATTGGTCATTTGATGAATACCACATGAATAAGGCACGGGTAGGCATGAAGTAAGGGTCAAAAATGCTCCTCTTGACTTGTACTTTGATGGTACAATATGACTTGAAGCAATTGGGAACATTACAAGTCCTTTTGAGTGAAAACGCAAATGATGTAAAGTTGGTACATATGGAAAGCCCTAAAACACACCTTGCCCTGCCTTAGCCATAACCTGAGTTTCACAAATGCTATGGAGATATTCTAGTACTTGTTGGAAAGGGGAGAAAAAGATCTCCAACTTTCATGTTTGAGGAACATTCATTTGAAGCTTCCTTGATGATGAAAAGTCAAGTTGAATGTGGTAGAAAAACTGCCAAAAATAGAAAGTTTCAAATTATATGTCATTTCCATATTTAGTAGTTTTTGCACAAACCCTTGATTCTTGATGAATGACATGAATCTTGACATTTTAGGACCATATGAGGGCATAAGACCTTAAAAATCATGAAGAGGACCTCAAAATTCCATGGTTGACTTTCCTCCTTACAGTTGACTTTTGCTTACTTCACAAGTAACTGATCCACTGAGCATCTTTCACAATGAGCCACTAGCCAAGCCTTCCTCTATGAGCACTTGTGAGCATATGGAAACCATGAGAGCATGCTTGAATCCACAAAGCCCTTCAAGAAGTCCTTTGGGTCAAAAACCCTAATTTGGTCCCTCTGGTTAGGAGGGAAAGATTCACTTGAAATCCTTTGCCATTCTTGACCTTATGAAGATATGACGAACTCCTCAAACCACCTTGAGGCTTGAGACTCCTTTGAGATGAACCAAGTACCTTGATCCCATGCTAAGAACTAATGCTATGCGCAAATGCTAATGCAAGAAATGCAAAGAAACATAAGCCAGTTAGCTAAAAGTAAGAGGGCAAATTTTGGGGTGTTACACAGAAGACCCAATTTTTAGCCCTAAGATGCCGCACAATGTCGATGATTTGAATGAATGCAAGAAAATAGACTCCGCATGAAATACTCCACGCGGAATAAACTCTTCCAGGGATACTGCTGGAGAAAAATGTGAAGGGAGCATACCAAAGAGAAACAACTCACTGGGGAGTGGAAATACGCAACAAGGACTCATGCTGGGGAAAAACCCAAAGTACTTCCAGAAATGAATGGAAACAATGGAAACCTCTACTGTGGAAGCAGCCAATAAGGAGAAGGTAGTGACGGGATTTGAGTTGATAACAAGCTTCCCATAACTTACGGTCTTCAACATGGAATGGGGCTCATCTTTTTTTTAACCAAGTCTTCCACTTGGAAAGGGTAATAAACCATCCATGAAATTCGGTCTTCAACCTGGAACGGGTCTCAGCTTCTTCTTTAACCAAGTCTTCCACTTGGAAAGGGTAACAAACCTCTCATAACTTCCACTCTTCAACCTAGAACGGGTCTCAGTTTCTTCTTTAACCAAGTCTTCCACTTGGAAAGGGTAACAAACCTCCCATGACTTTCGGTCTTCAACCTGGAACGTGTCTCAGTTTCTTCTTTAACCAAGTCTTCCACTTGGAAAGGGTAACAAACAAGCTTTCTTCATCTTCTGGTCTTCAACCTGAAGCAATCTTCACTTGCTGAAGATTTAACTCTGATTGGGGATCGCAACAGGCTTCTCAAATAAAAAGATATCCACCTGTTGGGGGAATCATCTGTTGTTAAGTTTGATACATTGAATTACAACAAGCTTCTCTGTCGAAGATTGACTTAAAGAGATCACCACTCGCTGCGGAAATAAGGATTGATATGCCAAGAACAAACAAGCTCCTCAAATAATTAGACTTCCACTTGTTGTTGGAAAAATCCCAGAGAGAGATCAATAGGGCAATAATTGTCGGGGATGATATCTTCATTTATTGAACAAGTTCTTCTACTGAGGAACATAAGGTTCAAAAGGTGCAAAGCATGCCTTTTTAGTCATTTATGCTTCTAGCTTGGGGATATCAAAAAAATACTGCAGGGGACCAAAATTCAATCCAAGAACAAACTTGAGAGAAAAAGTCAAACATGACTCCAACCGACGAGGAAATAAGCTCAACCGGGGATTTGTTCCATCCCGAAAAGATGGGTCGGGGAGGAGAGCTGAAACACCATTCTTCCACGAGGTACAAACTCAGTGCAGAAACATAGGATAAACTCACTGGGGAATACACGACCAGGAGAAAGGAATATGTAAATGAGTATGAATCAGCCTTCAGTTATGCATAATGATGATCTATGAATGCTAAAATGCATGAAATGTTATGCTTATGCTGACTAGACAACACACTAGATAAACTGGGAAACCCAAACCAACAACGGACTGGGTACTCAGCCAAATCTCAACTTAGATGGAGACCCTGCCACAAAGCCTGTCTTCTACGACACATTCCAAGACAATGGATTCTCTGCTGGGGATAAAAGATTCAACGGGGAAACTTAAATCAATGATCTTCCCTCAAATTCTTTGAGGAGGTAAAACTTTTGTAGGCTTTGTTGCGGGAGGAACCCAAAATCATCAATGCAACACCGACACCTATGGGTAAATCCCGTATCTATCAACAAATCTGGAAATAACTCCTCCGGAGAGAGCAAATTTATTAAGCTAAGGATATGCACCGGATGATCCACATGAACTGCCACAAAAGGGAAATCTGAGTTTCACACTTCAAGACTTGATCAATCTCGAACAATTGTCGATGTTCCTTTTAGTTTATCCAAAATTCAAAGGAAAATATTTTGTAATTCCAAAAGCATGTTTATCGTTAAACCTTTGTTTAAAAAATTCTTATAAAAAATAAATGACATTTGCAAAAGAAACAAATATAAAACTTGATACTTATTGGCAAAAATCTGGATTTTATTGATAGAATGGTAGTCCGCAAAAGGCGCGACTCCGTGGATCATTACAAAGTTTGGAAAATGGTAAATGGAAAAGCTACATTGAAATACAATGACTACTATTCTCCCTAACAAATTTGAATTTCTGTAATATAGCTTCTGTTGAGAGAGATTGAAGTGAGATTTCCTGATGAGTGATGCTGCTGCTTCAAGTGATCAAGCCTTACCTGATGCAATTACTTGCCATGAAATCCCTAACTTTTTCCTAGATTGCCCTTTCAGGGTTTCAATCTACCGAGATGAGTTATTTCTGTTTATGTCTCTAATTTTTTCATGGACCACCCTTTCGGGTTTTCAGTCCACCGAGACGCTCATTTTTGCCTAAGCTGCTCTTTCGGGTTTTCAACTTAGCGAGTTGTTTGTTTGATTATTTTTAGGAGAAGTATTTCTTGACTTTATCGACGTTCACTAGACGAGGGAGCTCCTCACCATCCATAGTTGTAAGAATCAACGCACCTCCAGAGAAGGATCTCTTGACAACGTATGGGCCTTCGTAATTGGGAGTCCACTTGCCACGATAATCATTATGGATAGGCAAGTTCTTTTTGAGCACGAGGTCGCCTTCTCTGAATTCACAAGGACAAACTTTCTTATCAAATTCTTTTTTCATTTTATTTTGGTATAACTGATCATGACACAAGGCCGTCATTCTCTTCTCTTCAATTAAATTCAACTGGTCATATTTGTTTTGACATCATTCAACTTCTGTCAACTTGGCTTCCATCAAGACTCGTATTGATGGGATCTCGACTTTTATAGGGAACATTGCTTTCATGCTATAGACTAAGGAGAAAGGGGTTGCCCCTGTTAAAGTGCGGACGGACGTCCGATATCCATGCAAAGCAAAAGGAAGCATTTCATTCAAATCTTTGTATGTTGCAACCATCTTCTATAGTATTCTCTTGATATTCTTATTTTCCATTTCAACAGCCTCATTCATCTTAGGTCTGTAAGATGAAGAATTGTGGTGTTCAATCTTGAAGCTTTCAAAGAGCTCTTTCAGCATCTTGTTGTTCATATTTGAACCATTGACAGTAATAATCTTGCTTGGAATACTGTACTGGTAGATGATTTGATTCTTGATAAATCGGACCACCACTTGTCTAGTCACAATGGCGTATGATGTTACTTCCACCCATTTGGTGAAGTAATCAATAGCTACTAGAATGAAACGATGTCCATTTGAAGCTTTGGGTTCAATCATGCCAATCATGTCAATTCCCCACATAGAGAATGGCCATAGAGACGAAATAAAACTGAGTAGAGTCGGAGGCACGTTCACCTTGTCTGCATAAATATGACATTTATGACACTTCTTAACAAATTGACAGCAATTATATTCCATTGTTAGCCAATAATAACCAACTCTAATCATCTTATTAGCCATAGAATTTCCGTTGGCATGAGTACCGAAGGACCCTTCATGAACCTTTTGCATTAACATGTCTACTCCGTGTCTATCCACGCATCTGAGCAAGTCCGTGTAGTAATTTCTTATCTATAACACATCTTCATTGAGAAAGAAGTTGTAAGCCAACTTTCTTAATGTCTTCTTTCTTTATCGGATGCCCCAGATGGGTGTTCTTGACTCTGGAGGAAACACTTGATATCATAATACCACAATTTATTGTCTATTTCTTCTTCTACTACAAACACATGAGCAGGTTTATCCAGAAGTCTAGTCGTAATCTGAGGTGCCTCATTACATAAATTTACCTAGTACATGGAGGAAAAAGTAGCTAAAGCATCTGCCATTCGATTCTCCTCTCGAGGGATATCATGGAACTTGACTTTATTGAAGAAAGGCAACAACCGCCTAGCATAATCTTTGTACAGAATAAAATCTGGATGACGAGTTTCCTATTCACCTTTGATCTGATTTATAACTAATACTGAATCCCCAAAGACATCGAGGTTCTTAATTCTAAGATCAATAGCTTCTTCGAGGCCAAGGATACACACTTCATACTTTGCCATATTATTCATACAATCAAAACATATAATTGTAGTAAAAGGAATATGAGAACCTAGAAGAGTGATTATAATTGCTCCAATTCCATGATTGTATGCATTAAAGGATCCATCAAACACCAAACCCCATCGAGATCCCGACTCTAGTCCTTCTTCAGGCCCTAGTTCATCATAATCTTTAGCTCTGATGGCCATGACATCTTCATCAGGAAAGTCAAACTGGATGGGATGATAATCTTCAATTGTTTGATGAGCCAAATAATCCGCCAATACACTTCCTTTAATAGCTTTCGGAGTATGATATTCAATGTCATATTGTGATAAGAATATCTGCCAACGGGAAATTCTTCCTGTCAGCGCATGCTTCTCAAAAATTTACTTAATGGGATCCATTTTGAATATCAACCATGTAGTATGGTTTAACATATACTGCAGGAGATGTCGGGTACTCCCATGCCAAAGCACAACAAGTTTTCTCAAGTAACGAATATCAGGATTCACGATCTGTGAACATTTTACTTAGGTAGTAGATAGCTTACTCTTTTCTATTTGTCTCATCCTGTTGTCCGAGGGCACAACCCCTCGATCCTTCTAAGATTGTCAAATACATAATCAGAGGCTTCCCTTCCACACGCGAGATCAAAATAGGAGGTTCAAGCAATTAATCCTTAACATTATCAAAAGCTTATTGACAATCTTTATTCCACACAATACTTTGATCTTTACGAAGCAATCTAAAGAATGGCTCACATGTGGCAGTTATGTGAGAGACGAACCTGGATATATAATTCAGACGTCCGAGAAATCCTCTGACTTATTTTTCTATTGTAGGTGCAGTTATATCTCAAATAGCCCTGACTTTGTCTGGATCCACCTCTATACCTTTATGGCTGACAATGAAACCCTAAAGTTTTCCGAAACGAACACTGAAAGTGCATTTATTTGGATTCAAATAGAGTATGTATTTTTTCAAACGTTGGAACAGTTTCAACAGATACTCCAAATGATCCTCTTCAGTCTTAAACTTAGCAATCATGTCATCAACATATACCTCGATTTCCTTGTGCATCATATCATGGAATGTGTTAGTCATAGCCCTATGGTACGTATCACCAGTGTTCTTCAAGCCGAAGGGCATCACTCTATAGTAGAATGTTCCCCATGGGGTGATGAACATTGTTTTTTCCATATCCTCCGGTGCCATCTTAATTTAATTATATCCAGAAAAGCCATCCATAAAGGAGAAAACATTGAATTTTGTTGTATTGTCTACCAACATATCAGTATGAGGCAGAGGAAAATTATATTTTGAACTTGCTTTATTTAGATCTCTATAACCCATGCACATTCTGACTTTTCCATATTTCTTTGGGACTGACACAATATTGGCCACCCATTGAGGATAAATAGACGTGACAAAGAAACCAACATCAATCTGTTTATACACCTCTTCTCTAATATTTACAACCATATCAGGATGAGTTCATCTTAACTTTTGCTTCACGGGCAGACATTCTGGCTTAAGCGGCAGTCGATGCTCTACAATATTAGTATCCAATCCTGGTGTATCTTGATACGACCAAGCAAACACATCAATATACTTTTTCATAAGCTCTATTAACCTTTCCTTGAAATCTTCACCAAGCAGTGCCCCAATCTTAACTTCTCTCTTATTCTCTTCAAAACCAAAGTTGATCAATTCGTCAGGCTCTTTATACGAATGAATAGTCTTCTCCTCATGCTCAAGCAGCCGAGTAATTTCTTCTAGAATATCAATTTCCGCCTCACTCTCTTCTTTCGCTTCAAATACAGGAAATTCAAAGTTGGGAGAGGGCGCAGGGTCATTGTTTTCAATGGGTTTATTGTTCATTAATCTACACATAATTTATGCTTTGATTTAAAAAAACAAACAAATGCAAGAGTGAAATGCAATAAAAGAAAACTATTTTTAACGGGTTTTTTAGTTACCATTTTCCAGAAAAGTGCAAAAAGAAAAAACACATATTGGATAACAAAACATATTTTATTAACGATCTTAAAGTTTGAAACAAAGGTGCCCAAACAAAGTCGTTTTCACCTTGGGCAAAGTGAAAGGAATTATTTGAAAAACAAAACAAATTACTTTGACAAATGAACGACACTAGGAACATCGGCAGTAGTCCAATTCAAGCTAGTCTCTCCATGCGTCACAAAGCAAGGTCATTTTGGATATGATTCATCTTCACTGATGGTAGCAACAACTTGGTCTCCAGGGTGAATGAATCCAGCATTGTGAAACACTTCTTGAATACACTTCTTGAATCCAGCACTGTTCTTATTCTCAACAAGTTCAACAATCTGGCCCCAACCTTCTGTTTGGCTGTTTCTCACAACTTGTTGTGCATCTTTCAACGAAGCAATAAATTCCCCACCCTTCTGAACAACATTGACTATATCAAAGGCTTAGAACTAAGTTCCAACAACTTTATCTGCATTTATATATCTGAAAGAGGAAAGGTGACTAACCAACAAGGCCTCTTCACCATAAACAATCACTATCTTATCATTCTTCACAAACTTGAGCCTCTGATGTAGAGTTGACGTTACTGCCCCAGCATCATGTATCCATGGTCTTCCCAATAAACAACTGTACGTCGGGTAGATGTCCATCACCTGAAAAGTGACTTGGAAAACATGTGGATCTATCATCATCGGGATATCTACTTAACTTGGAACCATAAAAAGCTTTGACCACAACCCCGCAGCGTCTCATGGAAACGCCTTGATACGCCAACTTAGACAAAGTTGCTTTTGACATAACATTGAGCGACGAACCAATATCAACCAAGAAATTGGATAGGGTATCCTCATAGGTCCTTATAGATATACGCAAAGCATGATTGTGATTCTTGCCCTCTGGTAGTAGCTATTTATCACTGAATCCAAACACATTACAAGCTGTAATATTTCGCATTACACCATCAAACTAATGCACTGTCACATCGTGATCCACATAAGCCTGGTCTAACACCTTCATCAAAGATTTCCAATGAGTCTCAGAGTTCAACAACAAAGACAATACTGATATTTTTGACGGGGTTTAAAGAAGTTAATCAACCACCTTGTAATCACTCATTCTGATCAATCTTAGCAATTCTTCAGCATCGTCATTCGTCTTAGGTTCATTAGACGGGCCAACAACCACAAGTTCTTGATTGACATCATCTTTACCATGCATTTTCTTACTTGTTAAAACATATTCAACCTTTCGGAGAGGTGCTGGAGTAAACAAACAACCACTTCTAGTCATTCCATTGAAATCTAATATATTCTCAATGGATTGCGCTGATTCAGCTATCACTTTCTTATCATCTTCCACGATAGTGGCACTATACCTCCAAGGAACAGCCTTGCTGGATTTATACGGAAACGGGAAAACACAAAATCAAGGGATCCACAGGATTTCCCTTACTCTGATAAGTGACTTCCAAAGGCTCTGGAATATCAAACTGAGGAACAATAACAACTATTTCACCATCTTTACGTTCTGCACTGACTTGCAAGATACCCAGGTTCATCAAACGCTTGATATCTTTCTTCACCAACCCATATCCTTCCATATTCTGCTCACACAACCGACAATCTAAATGATCACTTTTGAACAACCTAACTTTGAATAACTTGGCATGCACACCATCCAAAGGATTCTCCACCAAATTAACATCAGAAATCAAATATTATCTTGGAAAAACATCTACCATATTGGCAGAGGATCCACCATGCTCTAGCAAAGGGTTAGCTTGCACTTTAGGTCCGGCCTCTCGAAACTTCAGCAAACCATTCCTGACGAGCTTTTAAACTTCTGCTTTTAAGGAGAAACAAGTCCCAAGATCATGCTCAGGTGCTCCCTTATGAAAAACACAATGAGCTTCAAGTTTGTACCACCATGGAAGTGGATTTGGAACAGCTAGAGGATCCCTACCCTTCTGCAGCAAAACTGGATATAATTATGTATATGTCATAGGAATGGGATCAAAATGAGCCTTCCTACGAGATTGTTGATTGCGATTAGGTTGTTTATTTTGTTGTTGCAGTAGATAAGTCTGGACGGCAGGAGTCAGACTAACCTACGGAGTTACTGTGACATCCTTTGGCAGCTTCTGCTTCTTGGCGCTTATCATTCCATTCCCTGGGGGCAATATGAGAAGTTATCAAGGCTTTTTCTTTCAGATGGCGTTTTCATTCCACTTTGGCATTAGCATTTATAAGAAACAACTCTAGTTTTTGGATCTCGGCCTCGAGTTTTTCCCCCCATCTCTTTCTTCTCTTTAGTGAACAAGTCGAACCAGTAATAATATTTTCAAAGTTCTTTCTCAGCCTGTTCTAGCCGTTTGTGAAGTGAGTTCAGCCCAAGATCAGCCCCTACAAGGCTACATTGATATTTTTCTTTGAGGTCTTCCTCAATTAAGGTCTTTTTCCTACTTTCCTCTAATAGTTCCTTCTTAGTTTCCCTCTTCCTTTTGAGTTTCATGTTTTACTTAGTTGTTCTGTTGAGTTTGGATTGCAACTCCTCATTCTCTTTAGTCAATCGTGCAATCGTGACCCTCAACTAATCAGCCACTTCTTTAGAAATATGAGTAGGTTCAGGCTCTATAGGTGGAATTAGAACTTCAACACTGAAAGGTAGCTTAATTTTTTTTACTCTTTTTATCACCCATTAACGATAAGGCTCTTTTGCTCTGCAATCTCTTTTGCCTAGCTATTTTCCTTTTCTATGAATCTAACTCCAAACTCTTTTGATCTTCTTTAGCAAGTCACGATTCTCTGCTCCCGTGCAGGGTAAGATAAAGTCTTCCTTCTTGTTTTGACTTGTAGGTATGAATGTTTCTTTCAATAAAGAGGATGAAGCTAAATTTAGCCTTGCAAACTTGTGTCAAAGATCCATAATGACATCTATTCAAAATATACACAAGTTTGCGGGTATAAATTTATCTTCATCCTTATTTCATTGTTGGCACGCCATTATGGAAAATGTATGGTATGTTTCTGAAGCATTTTATGACTTGATATGTTTGTTATATCATGTTTGTTGTTTATGGTTTGTTGTTGATGAATGTTTTTGATGAATGTTGTTGTTAATGTTTGTTTAAAAGATGAGTTAATTATTTATTATGTGGTTTGAGTATTTTTCCAATCCCTTACCGAATATATAACTTTCCAAAATGTATTAGAAAATTATAATATGATAGATAAAATTGTATTAGAAAATAAGTACACGTTCAATTCTTGACAAGAATTTTTCACACTGATAACTGCATGTTGTTCTTTGACAGTTAGAACTTGGTGTAATAATTATAGATCTTCAACCACCCCACTCTCCACCTCTAATTTTGTTTGCAAAGTAAATAATATTTTGCAAAAAGAATTAAAGGTGAAGGCATGGGCGGTTGAAGAGCTAGGATCATTAAACCAAGTTCTTACTGTCAAAGAACAAAATACAGATAAGGAGTTGAAGAACTCTTGTCTATCATTGAACGTGAACTTATTCTTCTAATATAACTTAATTTGTCATATTATAATGTTCTAGTGCAGATTGGAAGGTTATATGTTTAGTGAGCATTGGCAAAATAAGCAATCCACATAATTTATAACGAACTCAGGTGTATATATCACATCAGTTGTTTAGCACAACCATTGTTAAATATGTTGCGTTAAAGAATATTGATCTTGAAGGCTGATCAGAACCTAATGTGGGCCAAGAGAGATGTCTGTGATGCTGGGTGTGTGAGATGAGGAGGGGAGTGTACCTGCAAGGCATTCCGATGCTAAAGTTAGAATCGGGAGAGGAAAAAGGAAAGTACAATAGTATGTGTTTCTTAGGATGATTTGGAATACCTGGCCGTCTCAAATGAGAGGGTTTTTATATTGCCCCCAGCGCGTGGCCAACGGTCCCTATTTTCGGGGCAAAATAACTGTTTCCCGAAGAATAGGTAACTGCCAAAAACTAGCCGTTATCACGGGCAGAGGTGTCCAAAACTAGCCGTTGCCAAGGGCAAAGGCATAGTTTCGGGCATGGGCGTCAGGACTATTTCTGGATGGTGGAGCCGTGCGTAACGGGCAGAAATGCCGGGGAGGAGCAAATGATCTTGAGGTTCATCTGTCTGTATATGCCCGGTGGAGGGGCAGAAGGGTAAATGCTGCCCCATGTTGGCTGGACATAGGCAACTGGGCCGTTCTAGGAGCAGAAGTGGATTGGGCCATGCCTAGTCATTGGTCCAGTCTGGAATAGGATCCACCCAAGTCATTGCTCCCGAGCACGGGAGTGATGACTTAAGGATAGCTCGCACTCTCGGGAAACTCCGAAGGGGTCGTCGTGTGCCGACGAAGTGAAACTCTCCTGTGATGCCCAGGAGTTTTAGCGCTCGCTTGATACGTAGCGTTGTCTGGCATGCTCGACGTACGGGGAGACCAACGGTTGAGGTAGTGTGAAGAGACGTGACGCCACGTGGGCCTCGAGCCTTGTACAACATTAAATGTGTCATGATGGCTAGGCTAGGGTCATGACGATGCCCTTAGCTGCGCGTGCTTCGTGCACGTACCTTTAGAGTGCTTATAAATAGAGGGAGAAGCCACTCATTTAGGCTTTTTTTCTTCTTTCTCCTTCCTCATTCTTCTCTGTGAGCTTCCAGACTGTCGCCGCCGTCAGCCACCGTACAAAGCTCCGAGCAAGCTCTTCGACCCTTCAAATCCTCTTCGACCACGTAAGTTACTCATTTCTAGCTTTGTTTCTAGCTTTTTGCTTTCGTTTAGCTAGAATGCATGCGGCTAGGATGGATTTTAGGTAGGTATCGCAGCATTTTTCGGCGACTGTTGGTGGTAGACGATGGTTTGGCCACTTTCTGCTGCTGCCGTGGTCGCCGGAACTTTTAGGAACTGTAGATTTAGGTTGTTTTTTGGCGCTGTTGCGATGACGAGCGTGAGCGTATCTGGCGGAGTTCCTGAGTTTTCTGACGCTCTTTTGAGTTTTTCCGGTGAATGTGTGAGTTTTTCGGTGGAGCTTCAAACAGAAAACTGGGTAGTGGCTCGGGGAGAATCTCCCCGTACGTGCAGGAGGGGTTGCCTCTGGGCATCTCCTTGCACCCTACCCCTGTGCCACTTTGATTTAGGGCTTAGGTCGGGGACGTCGTCCTTGTCCCTTTGCACGCTCTTTCACTTGACTATCGGTGGAAGGGTGAATTTGATTTTGCAGTCGAATTCACTTTTGTCCTCTGCTTTTGAGGTGAACAAGATGGCACACGAACGCGAGAAGGAGATTCTCATAGACTCGTCTGAGGAGAGCTCTTCGGAGAGTAGTGATACTGGAGCTTCAACTGCCCCCAGCGATGTCGGGGAGAACTCTGAGCATGTTTCCCCGGAGAAATAGACGGTCGCAGAGCCCGCTGTGCATGCTTCCGTCTTTGCTTCTTACACCAGGGACGTCTTCACGAATGTTGGGCCAAAAGGGGAATGAAAGGTGCACTTCCCAAGTCAGGACGATCACATATGTACAAATTACGGGGAGAGTTTCCCGATGTACAAGTATGCTTTTAAGGACATAGGGCTAAGGCTTTCCTTTACCGACTTCCAGCGGTCCGTCTTCGTCCACTTGGACCTGGCCCCATCGCAGCTGCACCCTAACTCGTTGGTGTTCATCCGCGCTTTCGAGCTAACCTGCGAGTTCCTGAAGATAGGAGCTACCTTGCCATTGTTCTTCACAATCTTCCACCTTCAGAGGCAGGTTTCGGGGAGAAGGTACGGTTGGGTTTCGCTGAAGCAAGCGAGAAAATTGTTCAAGCCATTCTCTGAGTCTATCCGGACCTTTAAGGAGAGATTCTATATTATTGAACCTATGTCGGAGAAGGCCCAGGACACCACGCACGCCTGGGCAGTGTCAACGGATGAGGACGACAATGACATGTATGACGAGCACGGGAAGTTGTTGACGGACAGAGTGTTCAAGTTCCCTTTCTGTTGGAGCGGGAGTTATTTTGCTCGGGGTACTGACTATTGTCTCTCCCAACTGGAGATGCTGAACGAGGATGACACAGCCAACTACAATGCGATGGTCAAATATGTTAACTGTTTCAAGCTCATGGAGTGCTAGATGAAGAAGGGGGACCCGATCTTTGATGACGATGGTGGGCAAAGAGTGGAACACCGCTATATCAACACGAAAGCGCTTCTAGAGTACAAGACCCATGCTGACGCCCTTAAGTTACTCGGTAGTTTTTACTTTTTTAGCTAGCCCGGATTATGATTTCCTCAGTTGCTAACGTGCTTGTAACGTTTTTTTGCAGGTGAAATGCCTTCTGCTCATGAGAGGATGGTGAAGAATACCCTAACGACGGGCAAGGCGGGCGCGACCAACCCAAAATCTCGGTTTACCCAGCGGGTGCCTCCTCCTCAACTGGCTGCGGGGAGCTCCTCGCCTGTTCCTTCTCTTGCCCAGGGATCTCCTGTGCCCGGGGCCTTAAGGTTTAAGCGAACCAGACCGAACGAGCTGGTGGATCTCAGTCGGGCGGCGGAGAAGGGCAAGTTTGAGCTTCCTCCATGCCTTCATGACAAGAAGTTCTTCGAGGGCACATCCCTGATGGTTCCTCGGGCGGAATCCCTAAAGCTCGAGGGAATGGACCGCCCGAGCAAGAGGGCAATGCTAGCTCAAGATGTTTCTACGTTGGTCCGGGTACTGGAGATGGCGGCGGTCTACGCCGAGGAAGACTCCTCCTCTGAATCTGAGCTTTAGAAGGCCCAGGCGACGCTATCTGCTCTGGAGAAAAAAGTGAATAAGGCCAAGGAGGAGGCCAAGGCTATTGACAATGCAAGGAAGAAGTCCCAGGAGGAGGGTGCTAGGCTGAAAGGGGAGAGGGAGACTCTGGTTGCCAAAAAGAAGGTTGCTGAAGATCTGGTCGAGTAGATGAGGTCCACGGCGGCCCCGGCTGAAGATGAGCCTGAGGAGGTGAAGGCACTGAAAACTAGGGCTGAGCTGGTTGCTCAAATTGTGCGGGCAGAGGATGATCTTTATGCCATCGGGGAGGAGTCGTTCAACAATGCTATGGCTCAACTCAAGGTGGTGAATCTAGGGATCCCACTATCCACAGAGGGGACCAGTTTTCTGAGCCATGTTGAGGATGGAAAAATTATTAATCCAGACTTCCTCCAAATTGGCGACGAGCATGCCCGCCTCCTTAACGAGGAGCCTCAGCCGACGCCGCCTATCCCCGAGCACACCGAGCAGATGGAGGAATGATGTCTCCTTTTTTGTTGTTGTAATGAATCTGGCCTGCGTGCCATGTCTAATGTAATTTTATTATTGTTTTGTATGGGGCTTGACCCCTTTATCATGTAACACTAGTAACTAACCCGTGCGTCCGCACGGGTGAAAGTAGTTTCATTTAAAATGTAAAATTTGAAATAAAAATAAAAGAAAATTATTATTTAATATGCATAACTTAAAAGTATAAATTGTTAATAGAATAATTTATATAAAAGGAAATGTAATTATAATGATGTTTAGAAAAAATATAATATTAATAGTATAATAATATTAGAAGAAGATATTAATTGATAAATAAATAGATGTTGTTTTATAAATAAAAAATATTAAATATTTTAAACAATTTATTTTTGGAGAATACAAAAAATAATATGACATAAGGATTTTATATTATCTATAACTTAATACTGCTTCTTTCTTCTTTTAAATATATATTATAAAAGCAAAAAAAACCGTAGAAAAACATAATCATAGTGTTTTCTTTCATCTTTTTATAATATCAACATAATAAATCCAATATGCTTAATAACTATAAATATTTACAAATATCACTAATATAATATAAATATTTACAAATACTTTGTTGATTAAAATAGAAATAAAAAAATTATTGTGGTTTAGTATCCCGTGAAAATAATAAATTTCAGTGATAAAAGTTACAAGAGTTGGTAGCTTAGTGTTTTCATTGCAATCCAACATGTTCTCCAAGTCTTCATCACAAATAGGTATTGTTATGGTAGTGACCCGTGAGGATTTGAAGAAGTAATTTAGAATATACAAACTTTTTATAACACCTTTTGTTGTCTTGATCTAACAGGTTGTGTCCCGTATCACTTCATAAAATATTTCACATCTGACTAAAGCGTTGCCCATCATTCAGTACAGCGGCATAAAGTATTGCCAATCTCATGGCCATTGGCTATGCGGAAGATTATTTTTACAAAAGACATCTTTTCATTAGAAGAAACACTTAACTCAAAATCTCCATTTCATCCACCTAACTCAAAATCTATATCTCCTTTGCCTCCGTCACTATGTCTAACAGACACAACTACGAAATAACCTTCCCAGAATTTATATTTATATTCCATGCAAAATAAAATACTATCATTCATTATAGTATGCTTTACTGAAAAATCCTAGCTGACATATTTATACTTTAAAAATAGTTCTCATGAATTAAGAAATTTCAAAGTGTCAACTTAGATAAATAATTGGAAACTGAAATTGATTCTATTATATTTTCCGTATATCTAATAGAATTGATTATATTCTACTTTATTCTAATAAAAGGAAAAACAATGAAACGATATAAATCAAAATCAACCCTATATGTCATCATCATATTGTTAATTTAATACAATAATACCACAGAGTATATGCATATAGAAAAGCATAAGCATCTCAAGACTCAATTTACACGCATCTACAAATATTGAAGTGATCTTAAATGGTAAGTTTAGGGGAAAATTAGTAAGAGTAAGGTAAAAGCTATTATTCACAGGTTTCCGCCATATAGAAATATAACCCTGTTTCCGTACAAGTTCCCAACACATGCTAGCTGTAAGGGTCTCCATTTCTGTTAAGTAATAACAAATCCAAAGATCATGTTCCGAGCTGATATCTCACTATATCAAGGTTTAAGTAATTTGATACGAAAAATAGTTACCTTTCCATTGTTCTTGAAGACTCACTTCATGTTTGTATACAGGTTGTGCTACCCAAACAAAGTAGCGACCGGTCCTTAGAAGCCTGTTTGCTTCAAGAAGCAGAATTCCATCTCCATGAAAGCAAATGAAAACAAGATATTAGTACAAAGGACATAAGTTGAGGTGAAGATAAAACAAAATAAAACATAGGCAAAATAACTGATAGTAAGTGATATAACCTGAAGATCTTCCTTCCTTCTCCTTTTGTTTTTCTTCGTTAAGATGTGTTTCTGGTTGGTTTAGCTTCAGTTAAAAAATAAAAAAGGATTAACATTTAGTAGCAATAAGTCAAAAATGAAAGAAATCAAAGTCTTAGGCAGAAGCACATTAGTAATCCTAACCTGATACGTAGAATTTGAAGTATTCTTTAACCCAAAAACTCTCCATGTTATAAAATTTTAGCAAGAAATAACATAAAGCATGGATAACTAAACAGGAGAAGACATAAAATGTAGGGGCAAAACGCAATCAAACAAATAAGTAATATATTGACTTCAATTAAAATATTAAAATGCATATAATATAGGAACATGATTCCAAAATACACATGAGTTGAAGTAGATCCTGACAATAATAAACTATTTTATCATAGATTTGATAGGAGCCCTAGATGACAATCTAAAATTTTAAATATCAAATCTAAAAGGCCTAGCCCGCATAAAGTTAGTCCAGCAAAAAGGTGCTTCGTCTTCATCATCTGAATCAAATATATGTCTCATTCTCATCCTTCTTATTGCCCTTTTTAATCGTCTCCTGGCCTGTCTTCTTTGCAATGCGATCATATCTTGGGTCTCAACAACTTCCTCGGCCTGGACCTGTACACCCTGTTGGACCTGGTGTAGTTGCAGGACCTCATCAACCACAGGGATTACCTGGGGAACCTGTTGGACGTTTTGTGGTTGTTGAACTTCTGATGTTGGTTCGACCTGGACAACATCATTTGAATTCATTTCGTTTTTTCCTATCTAAGGTGTTGGTTGTGTGATAATAAGAAGACCTAATAGGATTTTATAATGGTTTATTTGATTCTTCATATTCTTTTTACATTGGAAATCTTAAAGTTTTTGGTGGCTGTCATAATTGCTGGGGTAATCCAAAAACCAATGCTGGTTATTGAATTGTGATGATCAAGTTTATGAATCACGCTTTAATACATTTTTATTGAATAGTTATAGTCAAATTTACGATTTACATTGGAAATGAAAACATTTTAAAACCTCACTAATTACAACATTCACATAGTAAAGTCATGACTAAGTAACAGAATACCAATCAACACGATAACTAATCATATAGGACGAAGCCAATAAAAATTAGGGGAGAGAATTACCAGAGTCAAAAGTGTGAAAACATACGTTGGTGCCATATCAAAGGATCTGCTTAACTGACGTAGTTCCTCCCCTGAGACTATCAATCCCAGAAACCTTGAAGCAGTGACCCAAAATCAGAATATTAGGTCTTAATTTTGGATATTAAACATATAAATACAGAATCATGAAAAAGCAGTAGATATGAACCTCTCTTTGCAAAGCCTCGTGAAGTTCCTGCTTATCTTCTGGTGTAATATCTTTTGTGTAAAATTGTGTAAAACAATCCCTTACCCTGAAAACAAAATAAGAAGGCAACTATCATCATTAGAGATTTAGCCTTAGCACAGATATTGCCAAAATGCCAAAAACATAGTCTTTTAATTTATAGAAAAGAAAAAACACATCAAAATGTATAATAGCATATCATCAAGTATCATCCAATGAGACTTAGATACACATATGTAATGTATATAACTTGGTCAAAACGCATTGTGAATGATACCATTTTGTTCTGCATTGTAATCAGTTAGTGTTGACAGGTGATTTTGACCAAGGTAAAAGGAAAGGAGGAAAAACAAAAGCTAGTCGACGACAAGGGATGCTCCAGGCGTCGATCCGACACAGGTCAGAAGGACGCGTCGGAAGAAAGGTGACAAACAATGCGTCGGAGGATGTCAGGCAACAGACAAATCTAATTCAAAGATAAAGGCTTAGGCGGGAAAGTTTGAAAGTTCCAAGAATATGGGAAGTTGAAAAGATAGTGGGGTGACACGTGTCAGCACCAAAGGAAATCTGGGTAGATGAATAATTATTTCTTAGGCCTATATAAAGCATTGTTTTTTCCATTTTTAGGGGTCGCATTTTGTAACATTGCAAAGGGAAAACACTCAAAGTACCAAGCTTAGAGAGAAACGAGTTCAATCCCGCTAAAATGTATAATTGCGTCCACAAATCCTTAATGCAATTTACTTTCAGAATTTAAATTACTGTCGTTTCTTTGCCCTTTCCATTTTCTCTTTCTTTTTTCTGCTTTGTGTTATTAAGCACCCCAACCTTTATTTCTTGCTTTTCCAACATTCATTATCACACTTGCAAAGAAACCGTCACATCAAACGAACATACGCTTCCAATCACTTGTTCTGGGATTTGTGTGGCCGATCCCGCGAGTAAACCTGCGACGGATGACCAACGGTTGTTCGCGCCGGCGAACAAATTGGCACACCTGGTGGGACTCGTGTGAATTGAGTGTATGTTTTTGCGTAGTGGTAAGATGGTAATACCACGTCTAAACGACGAACCGTCTTTGACGGAAAGTACGGTTGTGACACAAACAACTGATGTTGGCTCTGGTACCGTGTCAGCGGTTTCAACTACCCCTAGTGGGCCAATCGCGACGTCACGTCGACATGACCCAAAGTCAACAATGGCGGGGACTACGGGGCAGTATATGCCTAGTATCACCATGCCTATTCCTCGATCTTATGGGATGCCGATAGAGTTCATGTCGAGTTTGCACTCTACTGGTCCTTTGTTTGGGGAAAGTTCATCCCCAGTGTTTTCACCCTATCAGGGGACAGGACATCTGTCGAACCAGGTGGTTCGACCCCTAGGTTTTAATCTTTTTTCTCAATCCATACCGACGTTTACCTCGAGTTCTGTCGCAGTTATGAGGCAATAGATGGATGAGAGCAACCATGAGATGGTTCATATGTTGACTCAACATATGGGTACAATATTGAGACCATTGATACAAGAATCAACACAGAGTTACCAACAACTGGAGACTCAAATGACACGTATAGGTGACTTCCTGGGCGCTCCTAGGACTTAGGGTCGACAAACCCCACTGCCTCGACCGGAGACACCCGTTCGTCAAAATGAGGTCTTTGACGAAACAATTGAACAACCCCGGGAGTTTGAAGAGATTCCTAGGATGGCCCAAAGGCCTCCTGTGATGGTCCATAGGAACCAAGATCCGGACTTTGTCGTCAAACAAGTTCGACAGGATGCCTTGGCTGGGGAACACAATTTGGAGGCTGTGGTCGAACGTATCATGGTCCGTAATGGGGCAAATCCAGATCTTCAACGGCCGGCATACACGTCCCCATTACCAGATTTTGTATTACAGACAGAGTTACCCAGGGGTTGGAAAGTGCCAAAGTTCACCAAGTTCGCTGGTGAGACTGAGGAATCGATCGTCGAACACGTCGCTAGGTACCAAAAGGAAGCTGGCGACATAGCAAATAACGAGGATTTGAAAATGAAGTATTTTCCAAGTTCCCTCACGAAGAATGCATTTACGTGGTTTACTACGTTGCCCCCTCAGTCTGTCCACACGTGGGCACAATTAGAAAGATTGTTTCATGAACAATTTTACATGGGGCAGTCGAAAATAAGTCTGAAAGAGTTGGCAAATGTCAAATTCAAAGCCACAGAGTCAGTAGACCAGTACTTGAACAGGTTTAGACTTTTGAAAGCGCGGTGCTTTACTTAAGTCCTTGAACACGAATTAGTCAAAATGGCAGCCGGTGGTTTAGATTATTCCATCAGAAAGAAGTTTGACACGCAATATCTTAGGGATATGACCCAACTGGCTGATCGAGTCCGACAGGTCGAACGCCTAAAAGCTGAGAAAACCCAGACTAATAGATATCGTAAAAAAGAAAAAGTTGCATATGTGGCTGTTGACGAGTATTTCTCTGACGATGAGGAATTCGTCGATGAAAGTGAGATCCATGTGGCTGAACTTAAGCCAGGACCTCCCTACACGTGTAAATTGTTGAAACCATCAAACGAGAAAAATCCCGTCGAAACCAGAAAAAGGGAAAAATACGTTGCTAAAACTTATACTTTTGATGTTTCTAAGTGCGATGAAATATTTGATTTGCTGGTTAAACATGGTCAAATAATTATTCCTTCTGGTTTAAAAAGACCCCCTTTAGAAAAAAAGAAAAAGAGGGGATTTTGTAAATTATATAATTTCCTTGGTCATAAAACAGCTCAATGTGTTCTTTTCAGGAATTTAGTGCAGAAAGCTTTGAAGGAGGGCCGTCTTCAATTTGGCGAAAAGTCAAAGATGCAGGTCGACACTGACCCACTAAAGGTCGAAGAGGCTTTATACTCAGAGGTGTACGAATGCCTGATGGTTGAGGCTACTCAAGGTCTCAACGAACAACCAGCTGAAGTGGTGGAATGCATGATGGTCGAAACTACTGAGGGTTCCGACAAGAAAGCTGAGGAAAAACTCGAAGCGGTGTATCCCCAGGCTGGCGAAAGTTTGGCAGATTTCCAGGAAAAGTGCAGGATAAGAGGGTCGAAGGCCGCATTATGCCCTAGGTGCAATGCCGTGTTTGATGAGAAAGCTGCTGAGAGGTATGAGGGAAGCAAGAAAGAAGCGTTGCCAGAAAATAAGCCACCTATCCCAAGGTTTGTATTTGACAAGAGTAGTGCCCCTCATCGAAATGAGGAGTACCGGAAGCTGTTCCAAGAGGCACGACCTAAAACTTTTGTGCCTCCATCAGATACCCCACAGGAAAGATGGATGGCACCAGTCAGCCAGAAAGGGAGTAAAAGACCAAAATGGAAGGTTTTGGATTTGGAAAAAGAAGCGAATGTCTCTGAAAAGAGAGTCGAAACAAGGGGCTACTTGGTGTCCCCTAACTACAAGGGAAAAAACCCCATGGCTAGGACTCAGTGGAGACGCTATCAGCGTAACAAGAAGGCTGAGAAAGAGGCTGCAACTTCACATTTGAAGCCTGTCAGAATGTCTGGACACAAGCGGCAACACCCAAGAAGGCAGTGGGTAGAAAAAGACAAAGTGGTGACAAACCAGACCATGGCAGTAACCGTGGAAGCGTCAGGAAAAAAGGGGGTGGTTTTGACCCAGAGTTCAAAATGTACTTCGCTGGTTGAAAGCAAGAAGGAGCCAGAATACACCCCTCAGTCGGATGAGAAGGAGCCAAAATATTCTCCTCAATCGGATGATGTCTATGACCCTTCACCAGAGGGGGATTTTGACAAAGACATGTACGACGACACCAATGATGAAACTTATGGTGAAGATTTCGTGTTGAATTATGGTATCGTGTCGATCTTACCAGCTGAATATGATGTGGTGTCAGAAATCTCTGAAGCAGAAAAGGATTTCATTCATGGAGAAAAAGCGGATTGTGAGGGCTAAGGTCTCTCATCTATTTTGGTTTTAATGATGTCAACAAATAAGATTGTAATTAGATTGTAATTTGAGCGGTATCACTTCATTGTCGGGCAAATTGCATCTAATCATCAATGTTCATGTGTCTAAACATATAGGAAGAAGTCTACAAAATTTCTACAGGTGAATGATCATAATATTGATGTTTGGTATACTTGTTTCGAGTCTTGGTAAGCAAAAACATACCGAAAAATGAGTTTTTGAAAATCTGCATGTCTTGAGTCGACCCAAGGTGAGCATGAGTCGACTCATGCTGGTTTAAACAAGTTTAGTGAAAAGTTCGGGAAAGCGCACGCTGACCCCCTGTTGCATGGGTCGACGCATGCCTCTAGAAATTTGAATTTCTGTAAAATCCGCAGGCTTGCATCGACGTAAGGTATTGATGGGTCGACGCATGGTTTCAAAATTTGCGTAGACAATCCTACGGGATAGCTCACGATGACCCTCATTAAAGGGGTGGTCGACCCAACTCTGTCTGAACTGATTTTTTGCATTTAATTTTTTATGTTATTTCGGTTACATCATATTGTGGGTCACATTACTCATTATATATAGTTGGGTCAGCTCACATTTTAAAAATAACAAGAAACGTGAAAATTTATACCAATCTTTCTCTTCATCTTCATCTTCAACCTTGAGTAAACAAACAATTACACATAATCATTTTGTTTGTGTCGCCCATTGTTTTGAAGTGATAACGTTCAGAATTAGGAAGTGTGTGATCTTCATTTCTGGGTTGAGAATTGGTAGGTATTTCTTGGAGGTTTTATCCTCCAAGAATCAAGGAGATTTTGGGGGTTTTTGGCACAAACCGTTTCGTTCTACAGGGATTCAGCCGTGCGAAGGTAACTGAAGAACAGAGTATTCGTTCGGTTTAGTAGCTATAGTCAGATGATCGTAGAAGAAAGGTTTGGGGATCGAATTACGGAAGATCGAAATCGACCGAGTGAAGGTGACTGAAGAACGGTGGTTTCTTGCAATCTAGTAGCGTGAGACGGTGATTTGTTCAACCGAATTCGAGGCACTTGATTCATCTTGAATCAAGGGGAGAGAAGACTCTGCATCAGCAATCAAAGACGTTTGAGAGTTTGGATGTTCATTGTTCTTCTCTTGTATAAACAATTTGTAAACATCAATATATATATATATTATATATATATATATATATATATATATATATATATATATATATATTTCTCAATTCCATTTGTGGAATTGGGGGCAGAGGTACCCATAGCGAGGACGATTGGGGAACTGCCTAATCAAATCGCGTTGGTCCTCTCTTTCCCTACTCTTTTACGTTTTAATATTGTTCGAATTTGTGAAGTTTAAATTGATCAAAATTTCTGAGATAGTGTAATCTTGAGCTGATAAATTGTTTTGTAAATTTGATACAATCCCTTGGATTGTATTTAGGATCAGCTTAACATCACATTATTTGGAAATCTGCACTTAGTGTGTTTACGCACACCAAGTGTTCGATAATTTGTTTCAAAGCAAAATCGAACGCATTTGCATTTAATTGTTTGTCAACCTATCTCGTTGGATTGGATTAACATCAAGCAAATAAAACATTGTTGGTTGCGTTCAAATTTTGTTGAATAATCTGAATTTTTCTCATCCGACATTTCATTTCGAATATTGTCATGCATATCCGATCCTTTTAGTAGAGGTTCGTTGTAGACGTGATTCAGTGGTCGCTTCCATAGAAACTTTTTTAAAACCAATTTTTGGAAAGCCATTTGCATGTAAAACTCGTGGGATCTATTCAACCCCTTTCTAGATCCTAGCCATCGTCTAACAAGTGGTATCACGAGCTCCGGTTTATCTGGTGCTTCGGTAAAACTTCTTGGAATATGGTGAACGAACCTAAAGGGGCTTAAAATAGAGCTCCAGTTTTACAGGCGAGAATTACAGCTACTGGAAGGATTGTATGCGCTTCCATATAAATTCCATAGATCCGAAGGTTTAGACCTTTATTTTAAATGATCCCATGGAAATTACAATGACCAATTCTCAAGGCGTTGTCGTTCCCAAACCCGAAGCTCAATGGATTGAGGAGGACGAGAAAAAGTACAGCTATGATTGGAAGGCTCGAAATATGTTGATCTCCTCTTTGGGAGTTGACGAGTATTATCGAGTCTCTCATTGTGAAACGACCAAAGCCATGTGGGATGCTTTACAAGTAGCCCACGAAGGCACTAATGATGTTAAAATGGCCCGTATCAACACACTAACGCAAGTGTTCGATCTTTTTTACATGAAGCAAAGGGAAACCATTGCGGATATGCAAAAACGATTTACTTATATTATCAACAAATTACATGTACTTGGTAAACCAATTCCAAACGAGGTTGCTACTAATAATATTTTGAGGTGTCTTAACAGGGAATGGTAGCCTAAGGTCACCGCGATCAAGGAGGCCAATAATCTAGCTACTCTAGACCTCACCACATTATTTGGCAAACTCGATGAGCATGAGCAAGTGCTCATTGGCCTTGAAAAACATGAGAAGAGTATAAAGAAGGAGAAAACAAAAGATACGGAAAAGAAGTCGATTGCTCTTAAGGCTTCTTGTTCAAATTCCACATCTCAAGAGCAAAGTGATAGTGAAACCAACAATGATGAAGATGATGACTCGAGTGATGACATGAGGCTGTTTGTGAAAAGATACAATAGGTACATTCGAAAGAATGAAATTCAGCACTCGGATAAAACTCTCATCAAATTTAGAAGGAAATAAAAAATTGAAGGCAATAAGAGTGGCAAGTCAAGAGGGTCTTGTTTCAACTGTGGAAAGTCCGGGCATTACAAGCCGAATTGTCCATCACTCAAGAAAGACAAGGATAAGGATAAGATTCGTCAACACAAAAAGTCAAATAAATCTAGATGAGCATACATCGCTTGGGATAGCGATAGAGAGTCGGAAAAAGATGACAGCTCAAGTGACGAAAGTGAATCCGTCAATATTTGTCTTACGGCACATCCAAACAAGAAGAAAGAGGTAAAACACTCTAAGTACGATCACTCTAATAATATGTCTTATTTAGAATTACAAAAAGCTTTTGATATGTTGCACCATGAGGCTAAGGAAGCTTTTCAACGCTTAGCCTCGAACAAAAAGATTTTTTCAGATTTGGAGAAAAAGATTTCTGATTCCGAAAAGGAATTGGAAGCTCTTAAAAACTCCATGGTGGATACATCAAAAACTGAGATTAAAGAGGACAAGTCTTCTTGGTTCAATTGAGGCTGTGATACTTGTCATATTTGTCAAAAAGTGGTGAGAACCCTTAAGGCCAAATTAGACAAGGCTCTAAAGCCTAAAGTTATGTTTGCTATTGATCGATCACATTATCGAGAAAGTATGAATAATCCGTATCAAAAGTATACGTATGTGATTCAAGATAGAGATAGCAAAGGTAAACCTCAAATGAACCGTAATTGCCTATATTGTTGCAAACTTGGTCATACTATTGCTAAATGTCATTTTAGAAGATTTCTTGTTCCAAAAGGCATTTATCAATAGTTGCCAAAATGCAATCATGGTTTCACTCACAACCAAGGACCCAATGAGAATTGGGTACCTATTTCCCTTGATTGATTATGTAGGTACAAAGTCTTGAGACCACAGAAAGAATATGGGTTCTTGATAGTGTCTTCTCAAGACATATGACAGGAGACATATCTCTTTTCATCAACTTTGTGGCAAAGAAAAAGGGGTTTGTTATTGTCGTAACCTGGAATTTGACCTCCCTCTTTTTCCTTTTGCATAAGCACGCGCATTCGCATCATTAACATACGCGTTCGCACTTTTCTTTTTGTGTTTTGATTGCAGGAATATTCAGGTTTTCCAAGCCCGATTAATCATATCCTCACAAGGTCATCACATCATCAAGACAAGCACAAAATGAGGGTTTCTATGCATATTCATCAATACAAGAAGCGGAAAATCGAAGTCGGGACCACAACACCTTTTTTTATGTAAATTAGACATATTTTGGCCTGGTTAATCGATTAACCATTTGCAGTGCAATTGTGTTAATCGATTAACACAGGTAGAATAGGCATAATTTGCTGCTTTTTCATGACAGCACCTTTGCACTCACTTTGGTCTTGGATTCTATAGTATTCTAGGAGCATGGGGAATATTCTAGACATCCCTAGACATTTCAAAGCTATTCAATTCATTCCAAGTGCATTTGTTCTAATGCTTCACTTCAATTTAAGTGCACCATGTTCCTTGTTTTCCAAGTAATGTGGATCTTTGGATGATGGAGTTCACCTTCGGATTGTTATCGAGTTGGTCCTAACTAACCGAGTTAACTGCCTTGACTCGGTGAGTCAAGTCCAACTAACTCCTAACCTAGTTCCAAACCCAAAGCTAAGTCCAAACCAAATTCCAAACCTCTCATACTCCAAACCTAAAGTCTATATAAACACACCTTCACTCACTTTTCAAAGGATCCACCATTTCATCCACAATTTCTCAACCATTCTACACATTTCACACTCAATTCTCTCACATTCTCTCTGGTTTTTTCTGCTGCATCTTCACCTTCATCTTAATTCTCTTCTAAAACCTCACCAAAGCTTTTCATTCTCCATTGAAGAAAAAGCTACTTTCACCTTGAAAGTGCTTTTTTCTTGAGCTTAACCTTCATTACCATTCCATTATACTGGTTTTTGTGGAGTTTAAATAGCTTTTGGATTCATCTCAAGTGATTGATTCAAGTTTCTTCGGTGATAATTCTCATATTTTAGTTTTCGTCGCAATTTGATCGGTTTCGGATAGAATTGAAGATTCCTCTGGTTTTCTTTGATTATCTTCATCAAGATCACATTGCAACATTTACCAAGGCACATCTCAGCCTTGTAGGTTGGTGGATCTCATTCATTTTACTGTTTCGATCATTTTTGTATCGTTTGCGATGTAATTTCGATGTTTTTGTATGTGAATTGATTATACCATTGCTTGATCCATGATCTTGATTGTTTAATTGATTCTATTGTTGATCATTTACTGCTTCTAAACTTGATTTATAGTGCATAATTGTTTGCCCTAGCATTGGAGTGATTACACAATCAAAAAGTTGGCCAAAAGTACTTTTCAAAACAGATTTTCTGCTCCTTGTCCAGTGTTAATCGAATAACACTTTGCAGTGCAATAGTGTTAATCGATTAACCAGTGTTTTTTTGCACTTTTTCAAGTGTTAATCGATTAACACTTTACGGTGCAATTATGTTAATCGATTAACACTGAACCAGAAGGCCATTTTCTTGCATTTTCAAGTGTGGTTGCCATGCTTTCTTCATTCTAACTTCCATTGATTGTCATGCTTGATTTTATGGATGTTTTAAGTGTCATTTAACTTCTGTTTGAAGCTTATTCATGAACTTTTGGTGTACATTTCTGATTATTCAAATTGTTCATGTTTTGGTATCATGTGAATATAATCATTCTTGCATTTCTCTTTGATCACATAACATGACTTTGTGTTGCATATTTGTTGATCATTGTTACTATTTTGTATTCCCTTTCTTGGTTTTGCATTGAGTTCATTCTTCATGGACGAGCTTAATTTTCTAAGTAATAATTCACACTTTTGCTTTAATGATTTTTCACTCTCTTCAGAAAATTGTTGGCATGGCATTTCCCATTGATTAATTGATCGAAACCATGTTTCGATTAGTTGATCTTACCCTTCCCTCTCTTTAGGCTTCCTTTAGAGCTTTCTCTCTCGATCCCCCGTGGAGTTGGAGTTTCGCGCCACGCCCTACATCGGAGCACTGTATAAATTGGAGCTGTTGCGCTGTCCGTTTTACCACGCGGGAGCAATGTACAACTGGGAGCTATTGTGCCGTCCAGTTCAATTTCTATATTACACCCTGTGTGTTAGAGAAAGAATGAGAAGGGAGAATTCCTACTCTCATTCTGACTACATCAGGTAGGGGACGAATGACCCTGTGCTTGACTTAGTCATCTCTATCTCCAGGCAGTAGTGTGCTTTCTTTCCCCAGTCGGGTCGATCCATGATCACTCCTTGCTCTTTCAATTTCTCTTTTGATCAATCACCTTCTTGGTTAAGATCCTTTGTCTCTTGGGTTAGCAAACTATCTTCATTTCAATACCCTTTTGCTTTTCTTGCGGTCAATCATTGTTTTTTGATTCCCCTGAAGAGTCTCCTTCCTCTTTTGTCGGTTAAACACGGTACTCCTGTTAAATACCGAAACCCTTGCGGAGTTCGCAACCTTCTTTTGGTTCTTCTCCCTTTGTTGGTTAATCACTGCCTGTCAGTTAAAACACCAATATTTGCACTCCTTCTCAGTTGACCACAGTCTGTTTGTTAAAACATTGAGTTCCTTGGGTTAATCACCTATTCTTGGTTAATCACTATTTTCTTCAGTTAACCACAACCTGTCTGTTAAAATACTGAATCCCTTTTTGAGTTAATCACCTCCTCTTGGTTAATCACTCATTCTTCTAGGTTAATCACATTCCATCTGTAAAAAAACCGAACCCCAGCGATTAGCAACCTCTTTTGGTTTAATACCCTTCTTCGTTGGTCAAGTGTTGTTTGTTCAGTCAATACCAACACCCCTGTTGGGTTACGACCTTCTATCGGTCCTACACCCGTTCTTCTGGTTAATCACAGTTTTCTCTGTTAAAACCAATGCTTCTCTATCCCCACAGAGTTGCAATCCTTGTTTCCTCGGTTAACCACTGTTTATCAGTTAACATACCGATGTCCCCTCAAAGTCAAACACCTTCCGTTGGTTCGGCACTCTCTCTTTTGGTTTATCACAGTCCGTCTGTTAAAACCAATGCTTCCTTTATCCCCAGCAGAGTCCTTTCTATTCATCTTGCTCTTACTTTCTTGGTTTCGACACCAATCCTCTTTGTCATCCCCAGCAGAGTTTCTTTCATTCTTGGTTTTGACACCATTCTTTTTCTAGTCTCTTGTGCAATCACTCTTACTGTGTGGTCTTCCCCAGTAGAGTTTTTCTTTCACTCTTGCCCTTGGTTTTGACACCACTTCTTTTGTTTTCCTGTTTCTTTATTGTTTTGTTTTCCGTTTGGTTCCGCAAACTACAGAAGCTCTGATTCTACATTCTTTCGAATGTATGATACGTAAGCACGAGATCGCAATGATCTTGGCGAGCACCTTTCCATCCTTTTTCCTCTCTCTTTTTTGTCCCCTGGTTCCAAGAACTACGACGCTCTGATTTCCTCATTGCACTATGAGGGTACATAGGCACGAGGGCCCTAATCCTCTGTGAGCACTTTCTTTCCTTTTTTTTCTTTTTCCCCTTTCTTCTCTCTCCTATTCTTTTAGCTAGAAGCCTTTAGATAGATAACCCATCCAAGCCTAGAAGCAAGCAAAATGGTTTCCGTTGAGTACGACGGATGCCTTAGGTGCTAGTACCTTCCTTTCGCATAACCGACCCCCGTTCCCGTTTCTCTTCCCCTTGGGTTTTATCGATATTTTCCCCGTCCTTTGGGACTAAATAAAGTTCGGTGGCGACTCTGTGTTATCTTTGAGTGTGCGATTCACTCAGGATATAAACCAGCCATCTTCAGCTGGCGACTCTGCTGGGGAGCTTCTTGCTCTTGAGCTTCGCCTCGCTTTGCTCTTGCGGGTTGGGGTCTCGCCTAGTTTTGTTTGCTTTCTTGCTTGTTTGGGTGTTTATCTTTCGCGTTTTACTTGCTTTATTTTACGCTTTATGTAGTTTTATGTTTATTTATCGCATTTCTTTACTGCTTTGAATATTCATATGCTGCATATTCTGGATATCTGCTATTTTCTGCTATTGTTGGGATGGGTAGATACTATTGGAGAGAAAGGTCCTAACACCGGGCCTAGTATACACATAGGCTAGAACGTGGATAGTCGTGAGGGCTGCGTTTTGCGCATTGGGATATCATGAGACCCACATCCCAGATTGTGACTCGTTTGAGAATACTTCCGTCCTGTGAGAATTCACTACGGCGGGGGATTTTCATTCTGAGTCCTATGGTTTGGGCGACCTTTCTAGGGACTACCTTGTTATGTCTAGATCACACCTGTGAGGGGGATGGGTTTTTGCAGGAAAACAAGCCACTTCATACCTTTGTTCTCTTATGCACGCCAGATTTCTTCACCGACACATCAGATTATGTTGCACTGACACAGAATTATATGCAGATATCTGGACTGTTCAGACTTGATTATTCGAACAGTGTTGCCTTCTTGTTGTTGTGTTGCATATCATTTCATCATGTAAATTAATTTTTGCATGTGCATTTCCAAGTTTTCGAGGACTTATTTTTTGTTGGCATTATCATAGAGATGAGTACTGGTTGTCGTGGCATCTTCAGTTACAAGTTTGTGGAGCCTAAGCTGGGTATTTTGAGAGGTTTGGCATCTTTGTTGGTTGGAGATCACAGAGGGGTTTTCATAGATACTTATGGTAATCTGTTGACCATCCTCAACACTGAAGTCAACATCACTACTATTCACACTCTGGTTCAGTTCTACGACCCGCCGTATAGGTGCTTCACATTTTAGGATTATCAGCTAGCACCTACACTTGAGGAGTATGCTTATATTCTAGGGGTTGAGATCAAGAAGCAGTTTCCTTATGTCTACACTAGCGGTTGTCCGAAGTCTCATCTTATTGCTGATGCGCTTTGCATTAGTAAGAAGGATGTGGAGGATAATCTCAAGACCAAAGGGAAGGGTATTCGAGGGTTTGCTTCGAAGTTCTTGGTTGACAAGGCCACTTCTTTTGCTAAGGATGGACACTGGAAGGCTTTCAACGCCGTTCTTGCTTTACTGATATATGGGATTGTCTTAATTCCGAACATGGAGGATTTCGTATACCAGGCTGCCATCAGTATCTTCTTGTCCAGGAACCCTGTTCCGACACTTCTTGCTGATACCTACCATTCTATTCATTCGAGTAATGAAAAGAAGAAAGTAACCATTGTCTGTTGCGCTCCTTTGTTATACCGATGGTTCATGTCTCACCTTCCGCGGAAGGGTCCCTTTGTTGAGAATAAGGGTAATCTCAAGTGGTCTCAACGAATCATCTCCCTTACTGCTGATGACATTTCTTGGTATTCTCGAGTCTTCGACGACATTCAGATCATTCTTCATTATGGGAAATTCTCCAATGTGCCTCTCTTGGGTACAAAGGGTGGAATTAACTACAATCTGAGATTGGCCTTCCGACAGTTAGGATACCCTATGGTTGCCAAGCCTGATCCTGAGGTAGTGGAGGCATTCATCTTTCATGAAGGGTTGATGACATGGGTTTGTTGAAGAGGTTTAGTGCCGCTTGGACTCAGATTCATCTCGAAGGAAGAGCCGATTTGGGTAAGAAGAATTGCGTATCCAAGGAAGCTTACACACTTTGGGTCAAAGAATGCGTCAAAGAGATCTTGTTGCCATTCTCTCCTGAGCCTTCCATGAATGCCAAGCTTCCTGTACTTGCCATTGTTCCTCCGTCTGAGCTCGATCAACCCGAGATGATTATTGAGAAGTTAAAGAAGGAGAATGCCGATCTTCGTCTCAACCTTGATAGAGTCACTTCCAAGAAGGATATCTTATAGGTTGAGCTCCATCAGAAGCGCGAGCGCATGCTCAAAGAGGTGGAGGTTGAACAAAATAAGCGTAGGAAGGTGGGTGGTGCTTTGAAGAGCACCTATGAGGGACTTTCTTCAAAGAAGAGACAACTCGTCGATGCTCACTATCAAGCCTACAAAGAGGAGCTGAGCTACAACAAGCAACTTAAAGAACTTCGAGGGAAGTTATCCGAGTTCAAGGAAAAGTGGTAAAGCGAACGAGACCGTGCTAATCAGTTAGCAAAGTACTTTTCACAGTGTCAAGCTAAGCTCGACAAAGTCTTCGGTGAGATTCAAAAGCTATAGGATCGAGCACATTAGAGTCAAGAGTAGATTAGTCAGCTCAACATAGAGAGCACTCATTGGGAGCATCAAAGTCGTCATCTACAGAACCTCTTGGATCAAAAAGAGGCATTTCTTTAGGACATGCTTCAGGGACCTAATCATTCGTTGCTGCGTAACCTCATGAAGGATGCGAAGTACTGGAGTGAGAGGCATGGCCGTCTAGCCAGATTTGCCGAGCATGCATTGGAGGACCTACCTGGGTTGTTGAGGGATGTATATGCTGATGCATTGCCACACCAGCTTCCTTGGGCCGTTTTCCATTTCTTGTCTATGTGTAGGGTGGTATTTGATATAATCCATGCGGATTTTGCTGTAGCCCAAAAGGCAGATATTTGACTTGTATACGACTTATGCTTCTTTCCTTTATTGCTGAATGAATAAAGATTCCTGCTCACTCTATCTTTTGTGCCTTTACTTGTATGCTTTATGATTATTGTCAACAAAGATAAGTTTAAGAATTCCTGGAATTTAAAACTTTATTTTTACATGCATATCATACATTCATTTGCACACATATGCACGTCCCTTTCTCCAAAATCGTTGCTCATCCTTGTTCGCCTTCCTTGTAGCAAGACGACGACTCGACATCGGTATTTTACTCGCTCAAACAAATCTAGAATCATGGCTGACTTTGAAGCTGAGAACGCTGCTTACAAGGAAACTCTGGCTCAATTCCAAGGTCGGATGGATCAGTTCCAGATGAACATGGATGTCATTATGGAACTCCTCCGTGCTCAAAGGGACGCCGTTGTTGCTGCCACTGTTGTTGCGACCCCTACTGATGCAACTGTTGTCACTCCTGTTGTGACTGTTCCTCCTGTTGTTACGGCTACTCCTGCTGTTGTTGTTCCTTCTCCTACTATGGTTGAAGTACCAGTTGAGCCTGTGAATAAGCCTGTTGTTCAACCTGGTTTGAACCAGATGTCCACTGGTTTTCCTTGGGGCATGCCTCCGAATTACACTCCTCAGATTGCAAATAATTGTAGTGCCTTCATACCATATCAGCCTTTTATTGCGCCCATGCCTAATGGGAATGCTGCTGCATATCCATGGGTTATGCCTACTCCAGTCCCGCCTCCAGTGGTGAATGATGATCCTGAGAATCTTCAGGTTCAAACTCATCAAACTGCCGGATTGGCTGACACTGAAACTCCTGATGAAGAAGAGCATGTGTATAGAGGTCCTCCTATTTATGTTCCGATTTCATCTCAAGCTACTCAAACTGCTGTTCAGAATGTTCATCTTGGGATGTTCTATCCCGGGGCATCTTCCTCAGCTGCTGGGGTACCTCCTCCGAATTATCCGTATGGTGTTTCGATGGGTCAGAATACTGGTCAGATGGTTAATCAGGGTTTGGTATATCCTTCTTAGTTTGCTACTCCGCAAGTGCATGCTCCCGCCGCTTCTCAGTTGCCAAATCCTCATATTCTTGTCAGACCCACTAATCAGAGTAGACCCGCTGACTACAAGTTGTTGGAAGACCGTATCAGAGCTATTGAAGGGTTTTCTGCTTTTGGCATGGAGGCCAAAGATCTGTGTTTGGTTCCAAATGTTGTGTTGCCGCAGAAATTCAAGATACCTTATTTTCCGAAATATAAAGGTTTAAGTTGCCCGCGTAGTCACATTACTATGTACTGCATGAAGATGGCATCCTATATTGATAATGATGAATTGCTAGTTCATTGCTTTCAAGATAGTTTGTTTGGTGCTTCATTGGATTGGTACATGGGCCTGAAGCGTAGTAAAATCTGTACTTGGAGGGATCTATCTGAAGCGTTTGTGAAAGAATACAAATATAACCTTGATCTGGCGCCTACTAGATTGCAATTGCAGAATCAGTCCCAGCGCTTAGCTGAAACATTCAAGGAGTATGCACAAAGATGGCATGAGATGGTATCTCGTGTGCGACCGGCTCTCTCTGACAATGAGTTGGTTGACATCTTTATGGGTACCTTACAAGGATCTTACTACGAGAAAATGGTGGGTAGTTCTTCATCGAACTTCGCTGATGTTGTAACGATTGGTGAACAGATTGAGAATGGTTTGAAGACTGGAAAGATTCCTGGAGCTGCTTCCCAACAGTCGGCCAGTAGAAAATCTCAGAACAGTCAGTCCAAGAAAAAGGATGGTGAAGCCAACGCTGTGACAGCTCAAGTTTCTCCTCAATATCAAGCTCCCATGGCTCCTATGCCATATTATCCATATCCATACATTGCTGCTGCACAATATCAACAACCTCCATACTAGTATCATCCGCAACAACCAATTCAGAGTGCTCAGAATCAGCAACAGAATTAACAGAACAACAAAAGTCAGCGGAATCAGAACCGGCAAAACAACAACAATCAAGGAAACCGTAAGTGTCCGAATTTCGACAGAATTCCGGTGTCATACACCGAATTGTTTCCTGATTTGGTTCACCAAGGGGCAATTGTCCCCAAACAGATCGCACCTGCAATTCCTCCCTTTGGCCCAAAGCATAATCCAAATGCATCTTGTGCTTATCATGCTGGATACATAGGACATGCAATAGAGGATTGCTTTGTTTTCTAAACCAAGGTTCAGGAACTCATTGATAAGAAAGTTCTGACTTTCGCTGAGGAAGGACCTAACATTTAGAATAATCTATTACCCAATCACAGTGGGCCTGCAGTAAACATGATTGAGGATAATTCAAGGGCTGAATTGATCACGAATGTCGATGAGGTAAAGACTCCGATGACTGTGGTTTTCAAGAAGTTAAATGAACATGGGTTGTTGAAAGGGTTGCATGGTAAGTGTCAGATTTGTGACGATAATCCCAACCAGTGTCGAAAGCTGAAGGGTTGTGTCCAGATTTTAATGAACCGTGGTGAAGTGCAGTTTGCCAAGTCTAAACCTGTTGAGGAAGTTGCTGCTATCGAGCCGTTCACCATCGTCTATAGGAAAGTTCTTGTGGAATCCCCTAAGAAGAAGAAGGTGCAACCCATCGTTGTTTGTCCGCCGAAGCCATTTCCGTATCAGAATTCCAAGGAGGTACCTTGGAAGTATGGGTCAACTGTGTTTTCTGGAGGTCAAGAGATAAGGTTTGCCGAATCTGAGATCATAAATGTTACAGCCGGTGGAGGTATGACTCGTAGTGGATGAGTGTTCGCTCCAAAGGTCACTACGAAGCCTGTGCAAATTCCAACTGTTGTTTCTCCTAAGGAGACACCTGCAACTGCAACCCCTGTTGTTCAACAAGGGGCATCTACTGCCATTCCAGTACCGACTGTCCCGTTGGAGGATGTTCCAAAGAACAAAGAGACCCTTGATGATCATGAGTTCCTTAAGTTAATCAAGAAAAGTGACTTTAAAATTGTGGATCAGCTGGGTCAGACTCCCTCGAGGATCTCAATTTTGTCCTTACTTATGAGTTCGCCTGTGCACAGATCAGCTTTGTTGAAAGTCTTAAACAGTGCTCACGTTATGCATGATATATCTGTCGTCGAGTTTGATGATGTAGTGGCCAACATAACCGCAAGTCGATATTTGGGCTTTAATGAATCAGAATTACCTCCTGAAGGAACTGCCCACAATAAAGCGATGCACATATCTGTAACCTGCACAGACACCCCGTTATCTCGTGTTCTAGTGGATACCGGTTCTTCCCTCAATGTCATGCCTAAGGGCACATTGAGTCAATTACCGGTGGAAGGAAACGAGATGAGACCAAGTGCCTTAGTTGTCAGAGCCTTTGACGGGTCTCGAAGGCAAGTTATTGGGGAAGTGGACTTACCCATCAATATTGGGCCGCATTTGTTCACCATTACCTTCCAGGTGATGGATATTAATCCTGCGTACAGTTGCCTACTGGGTCGTCTGTGGATCCACGCTGCAGGGGCAGTTACCTCCACTTTGCATCAGAAGTTGAAGTTCATGTTTGATGATCAGCTTGTCATCATCTGTGGTGAAGAGGATTTGATTGTAAGTGAGTTATCATCTTTTCGATACGTCGAGACCGAGGAAGGCATAACTGAGGTGTTGTTGCAGTGTCTCGAGTTCAAAGATGTCAGCTCTACTTCAACTAGTCAAAGTAGATCACCACAATTGACTTTAGCGTCTGCTAAGAGTGCTAAAGAGACTATCCAGAAAGGTGCTCTGTTAGGTTGGGGGCATGTGATTGATGTGGTTGAGAAGCATAATCGTTTTGGATTGGGTTATCTTCCTGGTCGACAATCTAGTTCACTTGGGTCAAAGCAGTGCAACTTAATCAAGTTTAATATCGCGGGTTTCCATCAAGGTGACATCGTGGCAGCTATTGATGATGCTGGTCTCAGTAATCAGAATTCAAGCCTTGTGCGCAAGTGCCCGCCAGGTTTCAAGCTCAACAATTGGACATCTACCGCGATTCCTGTGGTTTTCCAATATAACATGTAATGCATTTTGCTTTCTCATTCCCTCGTCCTCGCCCGAGACGAGTGGATAGCTTGTAAATGGCCTCACACTTTTGCGATATTATGCAATCAATAAATAAAAGTTTTTTGCATTCAAAATCATGCTCTATTTTATTTCTTTATTTTACTTTTTCACAAATAAATGGCAAAAGTTTCTTTTATTTTTCACTTTTCAAAATAGCTCATTCTATTCATAAACATGCAGAAATAATAAAAGCATTGATAACAACATGGCAAACATCCATTGTAATTCTGGAATTCCAATTAACCAAGCCGAAGAAGATGGTGAGGAAGATTGTGAATTACCGGCTGAACTAGAAAGGCTCCTTGAGCACGAGCATAGAGAGATTCAGCCACACAAAGAGCCATTAGAAGTTGTCAATCTTGGTACTGATGAGGTTAGAAGAGAAGTCAAGGTTGGCACATCCCTCGCAAAGCATGTACACTCCGAGTTGGTCAAGTTGTTGAAAGAGTATGTTGATATCTTCGCCTGGTCCTATCAAGATATGCCTGGGTTGGGTACCAACATCGTTGAACATCACTTACCACTCAAGCACGGATGTCCTCCTGTCAAGCAGAAACTCAGAAGGAATAGACCCGACATGGCACTCAAAATCAGAGAAGAGGTAAAGAAACAACTTGATGCTGGGTTCCAAGCCACTTCCGAATATCCTGAATGGATTGCCAACATCGTCCCGGTTCCGAAGAAGGACGGTAAAGTCGGAATGTGTATGGATTATCGAGATCTCAACAAGGCAAGCCCGGAGGATGATTTTCCTTTGCCTCATATTGATGTCTTGGTAGATAACACAGCGCAGTTCTTTGTGTTTTCCTTCATGGACGGTTTTTCAGGATATAATCATATCAAAATGTCCCCAGCTGATATGAAGAAGACCACTTTCATCATGCCATGGGGTACATATTGTTACAAGGTCATGCCATTCGGCCTAAAGAATGCAGGGGCAACATACCAACGTGCCATGACAACCCTCTTTCACGATATGATTCATAAAGAGATTGAGGTCTACGTGGACGATATGATTGCCAAGTCCAAAACTGAAGATGATCACCTGGTTCATCTGAAGAAACTGTTTGATAGACTCTAAAAGTTTAGATTGCGGTTGAATCTTGTGAAGTGCACCTTCGGAGTTCGATCTGGTAAACTGTTGGGTTTTATTCTGAGTCAGAAGGGCATTGAAGTTGATCCTGACAAGGTTAGGGCAATTCAGAACATGCCGCCTCCCAAAACAGAAAAAGAATTCTGTGGCTTTCTGGGCAGACTCAATTACATTTCAAGGTTCATTTCCTATTTGACGGCTACCTGTGAACCAATGTTCAAATTACTAAGAAAAAATTAATCGGTTGAATGGAATAATGATTGTCAGGAAGCATTTGACAAAATAAAACAATACTTGCAAGAACCACCGATCTTAGTACCGCCGGTTCCTGGTAGGCCTTTAATCATGTATCTCACCGTTCTCGATGAATCAATGGGATGTGTATTGGGTCAACATGACGGCACTGGCAGAAAAGAACATGCAATATATTATCTGAGCAAGAAGTTCACTGATTGTGAGACCAGATACTCACTCTTAGAGAAAACTTACTGTGCTCTGGTCTGGGCTGCTCGACGCCTACGACAATACATGATTTACCATACTACTTTGTTGATATCCAAAATGGAGCCGATAAAGTACATATTTGAAAATCCTGCTGTCTCTGGAAGGATTGCTCGGTGGCAGATGTTGTTAACCGAGTATGATATCCAACATGTTACCCAAAAAGCAATAAAAGGGAGTGTCTTGTCTGACTACCTTGCTCATCAACCTGTAGAGGGTTATCAATAGATGAAGTTTGACTTTTCCGATGAGGATGTTCTGTTCATCAGAGATTATGAGACTCCAGACCCTGACATAGGACCCGAACCAGGGGCGCGATGGACGCTCATGTTCGATGGTGCCTCCAATTCTAAAGGTCGTGGAATCGGTGCTATCCTCATCTCTCCGACAGGTTTTCACCTTCCCTTCACTGCTAGATTATGCTTTGCATGTACCAACAATATAGCTGAATACGAAGCATGCATCTACGGTAGTGAAGCAGCTATTGACATGAGAATCAAGATTCTTGAGGTCTATGGAGATTCTGCCTTGGTCATCGGTCAAGTCAGAGGGAACTTTGTGACTCGGGATTCCAAGCTGGTTCCGTACCAACAACACACTGCCTAGTTGATTCCTTAATTTGATGAGATTTCTTTTCATCATATCCCCAGAGAGGAAAATCAACTAGCTGATGCTCTTGCCACCTTAGCATCCATGTTCAAGGTCAAGTGGAAGAATGAAGCTCCTCATATCCGCATCGATCACTTGAACAAACCAGTACACTGTTTAGCAATCGAGGAAGAGTCTGATGACAAGCCTTGGTTCTACGACATTAAAAGATATATGGAAAAACAGGAATATCCCGAGGGTATCACTATCACTGACACGAAAGCTCTTAGGCGGCTTTGCGCTAAATTCTTCTTAAGTGGTGGTATACTGTACAAGAGGAATTATGATTCCGTGTTGCTCAGATGCATGGATAGACACGAAGCAAACACGATCATAAGGTCCATACATGAGGGCTGCGAGGGTGTACATGCTAAAGGTCCTGCTATGGCCAAGAAGATCCTTCGGGCTGGGTATTACTGGACGACAATGGAGGTAGATTGTTACAACTTTGCCAAAAGATGTCACAAATGCCAAATCTACGGAGACAAGATCCATGTGCCTCCAACTCCATTGAATTTTTTGACTTCACCTTGGCTATTCTCCATGTGGGGTATAGATATGATTGGAATGATCGAGCCGAAGGCTTCCAACGGTCATCGATTCATTCTGGTTGCTATCGACTACTTCACCAAGTGGGTTGAAGTTGCTTCTTATGCAAACGTTACACGACAAGTGGTTGCCAGATTCATCAAGAAAGAGATAATCTGTCGTTATGGCATTCCTAGAAACATTATCACGGACAATGCAAGTAACCTGAACAACAATATGATGAAGGAGTTGTGTCAAGAATTTAAGATCGAGCACCACAACTCTTCACCATATCGGACCAAAATGAATGGCGCCGTTGAAGCAGCAAACAAAAACATCAAGAGGATTGTCTAGAAAATGGTCAAGACTTACAAAGATTGGCATGAAATGCTTCCCTTTGCACTGCATGGCTATAGAACGTCAGTCTGCACTTCTACTGGGGCAACTTCGTACTTATTAGTGTATGGTATGGAGGCAGTTCTACCCGTTGAAGTTGAAATTCCTTTGCTCAAAGTCATCATGGAAGCAGGTCTTGATGAAGCTGAATGGGTTCAATCCAGATACAACCAGCTGAATCTCATCGAAGAGAAGCGCCTTACATCCTTCTGTCATGGTCAATTGTATCAGAGACACCTTAAGCGAGCGTTTGACAAGAAAGTTCTTCCTCGGACATTCTGTGAAGGCGAGCTCGTGCTCAAGCGATATTCACCTATTCACTCGGATCCACGAGGCAAATGGACTCCCAATTACGAAGGACCCTTTGTTGTCAAGAAGGTCTTCTCAGGTGGAGCCCTGATCCTCACCACAATGGATGGGGAGGAGTTGCCATCGCTCGTGAACTCCGACACAGTCAAAAAATATTATGCCTGAAAAAAAAAGGATAAAAGTATGCTAGATTGACATCCGCAAGGACAATCTGGGAAAAAATGGACGTCCCGATGGACAAAAAAAAAGAGATGTCCATGCAAAAGTTAGGGACAATGAAAAAAAAACAATAATAGCCCGCTAAGTTGAAAAGCCGAAAGGGCGACTTAGGCAAAAATGGGCATCCCGGTGGACGAACAAAAATGATGAAAACATGTTCAGCCAAAAATTAGGGATAAAGGTATTGACGGTAAACAATTGAGCCTCTTTTCATCACAGCTAGACCTCAGACAGTAACAGAACATTCCAATCATCTTCAACAGGCGCAAGGCGTTGGGACCTAGACTTACAATGGATGGTAGCCAATGTTGTAATCGATGCAAAACATGATTTCCCTTTTCCATTTACATTTGTTTTTCCGTTTTATTGCAAATTTCCTCATCAAGGATTTTGCATCCTGGTACACACTTTATGTACAAAATTTTTACATTCAATAAAATGCATTCTTTGTTATCTTAATTTGTTTCATTCCAGTATTTTGTTTGCAAAATAAATAATTATTTGCGATCACATAATACTAAAAAGCGTTAAGAACAATAAAAAGCTAAATCAATCGAGAAAGCATTATGCATTGCATGTGTTACTGATGAGTCCTGCAGGATAATCAGTAATATCCATTGGTAAGCCTAATGCCTGGCCGACAATGTGATGGTTCTGTGAAGAAGTTATTGTTTCCTCAGCAGTTCCTCAGCAGAGTCATCATTCTCCCCAGCAAGCACCATTACGATTTGTCGAAAAGCTTGTTTGTTTACATATCTTTTCTCCGACAGATTTGATATCATGCAATGCAAAGGCGCAAGATAAGGCATAGTGTGAAGCGGTTAGGCAGAAATCGTAGTAAAACGATTCTCTCACACTGTCACTCTCTCATACTCCAAACCTAAAGTCTATATAAACACACTGTCACTCCCTTTTCAAAGGATCCACCATGTCATCCACAATTTCTCAACCATTCTACACATTTCACACTCAATTCTCTCACATTCTCTCTAATTTTTTCTGCTACATCTTCACCTTCATCTCAATTCTCTTCCAAAACCTCACCAAAGCTCTTCATTCTCCATTGAAGAAAAAGCTACTTTCACCTTGAAAGTGCGTTTTTTTTTTAGCTTAACCTTCATTGCCATTCCATTATACTGGTTTTTGTGGAGTTTCAATAGCTTTTGGATTCATCTCAAGTGATTGATTCAAGTTTCTTCGGTGATAATTCTCATTTTTTAGTTTTCGTCACAATTTGATCGGTTTCGATACGTTTCGGATAGAATTGAAGATTCCACTGGTTTTCTTTGATTATCTTCATCAAGATAACATTGCAACATTTACCAAGGCACATCTCAGCCTTGTAGGTTGGTGGATCTCATTCATTTTACTATTTCGATCGTTTTCGTATCGCTTGCGATGTAATTTCGATGTTTTTGCATTTGAATTGATTATACCATTGCTTGATCCATGATCTTGATTGTTTAATTGATTCTATTGTTGATCATTTACTGCTTCTAAACTTGATTTTTCGTGCATAATTGTTTGCCCTAGCATTGGAGTGATTACACAATCAAAAAGTTGGCCAAAAGCACTTTTCAAAACTAATTTTCTGCTCCCTGTCCAGTGTTAATTGATTAACACTTTGCAGTGCAATAGTGTTAATCGATTAACCAATGTTTTTTTGCATTTTTTCAAGTGTTAATCAATTAACACTTTGCAGTGCAATTATGTTAATCGATTAACACTGAACCAGAAGGCCATTTTCTTGCATTTTCAAGTGTGGTTGCCATGCTTTCTTTATTCTAACTTCCATTGATTGTCATGCTTGATTTTATGGATGTTTTAAGTGTCATTTATTTTCTGTTTGAAGCTTATTCATGAACTTTTGGTGTACATTTTCGATTATTCAAATTGTTCATGTTTTGGTATCATGTGAATATAATCATTCTTGCATTTCTCTTTGATCACATAACATGACTTTGTGTTGCATATTTGTTGATCATTTGGTACTGTTTTGTATTCCCTTTCTTGGTTTTGCATTGAGTTCATTCTTCATGGACGAGCTTAATTTTGTAAGCAATAATTCACACTTTTGCTTTAATGATTTTTCACTCTCTTCGAAAAATTGTTGGCATGGCATTTCCCATTGATTAATTGATCGAAACCATGTTTCGATTAGTTGATCTTCCCCTTCCCTCTCTTTAAACTTCCTTTAGAGATTTCTCTCTCGATCCCTCGTGGAGTTGGAGTTTCGCGCCACGCCCTACATCGGAGCACTATACAAATTGGAGCTGTTACGCTGTCCGTTTTACCATGCGAGAGCACTGTACAACTGGGAGATGTTGTGTCGTCCGGTTCAATTTCAGTATTACACTCTGTGTGTTAGAGAAAGAATGAGAACGGAGAATTCCTACTCTCATTCTGACTACTTCAGGTAGGGGACGAATGACCCTGTGCTTGGCTTAGTCATCTCTATCTCCAGGCGGTAGTGTGCTTTCTTTCCCCAGTCGGGTCGATCCATGATCACTCCTTGCTCTTTCGATTTCTCTTTTGATCAATCACCTTCTTGGTTAAGATCCTTTGTCTCTTGGGTTAGCAAACTATCTTCGTTTCAATACCCTTTTGCTTTTCTTGTGGTCAATCATTGTTTTTTGATTCCCCTGAAGAGTCTCCTTCCTCTTCCGTCGGTTAAACACGGTACTCCTGTTAAATACTGAAACCCTTGCGGAGTTCGCAACCTTCTTTTGGTTCTTCTCCCATTGTTGGTTAATCACTGCCTGTCAGTTAAAACACCAATATTTGCACTCCTTCTCAGTTAACCACAGTCCGTCTGTTAAAACACTGAGTTCCTTGGGTTAATCACCTATTCTTGGTTAATCACCCTTTTCTTCAGTTAACCACAACCTGTCTGTTAAAATACTGAATCCCTTTTTGAGTCAATCACCTCCTCTTGGTTAATCACTCATTCTTCTAGGTTAATCACAGTCCGTCTGTAAAAATACCGAACCCCAACGGTTAGCAACCTCTTTTGGTTCAATACCCATCTTCGTTGGTCAAGTGTTGTTTGTTCAGTCAATACCAACACCCCTGTTGGGTTACGACCTTCGATCGGTCCTACACCCATTTTTCTGGTTAATCGCAGTTTTCTCTGTTAAAACCAATGCTTCTCTATCCCCACAGAGTTGCAATCCTTGTTTCCTCGGTTAACCACTGTTTATCAGTTAACATACCGATGTCCCCTCAGAGTCAAAAACCTTCCCTTGGTTCGGCACTCTCTCTTTTGGTTTATCACAGTCCATCTGTTAAAACCAAAGCTTCCTTTATCCCCAGCGGAGTCCTTTCTATTCATCTTGCTCTTACTTTCTTGGTTTCGACACCAATCCTCTTTGTCATCCCTAGCGGAGTTTCTTTCATTCTTGGTTTTGACCCTATTCTTTTTCTAGTCTCTTGTGCAATCGCTCTTACTGTGTGGTCTTCCCCAGTAGAGTTTTTCTTTCACTCTTGCCCTTGGTTTTGATACCACTTCTTTTGTTTTCCTGTTTCTTTCTTGTTTTGTTTTCCGTTTGGTTCCGCGAACTACGGAAGCTATGATTCTGCATTCTTTCGAATGTATGATACGTAGGCACGAGATCGCAATGATCTTGGCGAGCACCCTTCCATCCTTTTTCCTCTCTCCTTTCTGTCCCGTGGTTCCAAGAACTATGACACTCTGATTTCCTCATTGCACTATGAGGGTACGTAGGCACGAGGGCCCCAATCCTCCACGAGCACTTTCTTTCCTTCTTTTCTTTTTCCCCTTTCTTCTATCTCATCTTCTTTTAGCTAGAAGCCTTTAGATAGATAACCCATCCAAGCCTAGAAGCAAGCAAAATGGTTCCCGTCGAGTACGACAAATGCGTTAGGTGCTAGTACCTTCCTTTTGCGTAACCAACCCCCGTTCCCGTTTCTCTTCCCCTTGGGTTTTATCGATATTTTCCCTGTCCTTTGGGGCTAAATAAAGTTAGGTGGCAACTCTGTGTTTTCTTTGAGTGTGCGATTCACTCAGGATATAAACCAGCCATCTTCAGTTATCTACGGAGACAAAAATAAGGGACAAATTCTCGGCAAAGGTAGTGTAGGTAACCTCTCATCTACTACTATCTTTAATGTGTTACTTGTGAAAGGCCCTAAACATAACCTTTTAAGTATTAGTCAACTATGTGACAAGAATTATAAAGTATCATTTTCAAAAGATTGTTGCATAGTTGAAGATAGGGACAAAAAGATGTGTTTAAGGGCTTTAGGGTGAACAATGTATATATGCTAGACTTAAATGAGGTATCGTTGAATGGAGACAAGTGTCTAATCACTATGAATGAAGATTCATGGTTGTGGCATAGACGGTTGGCTTATATCAATTTTGATTTGCTTAACAAAATAGTCTCTAAAGACCTAGTCATCGGTTTGCCCAAAATCAAATTCACAAAGGATCATCTTTGTGATGCTTGTCAAATTGGGAAGCAAACAAGGATCTCATTCAAATCTAAAAACATCGTTTCAACTATGAGACCCCTTGAGCTCCTCCATATGGAATTATTTGGACTATCTAGGAACAAAAGCCTAGGTGGTAACTATTATGGTTTTGTAATAGTCGATGACTTTTCTAGGTTTTGCTGGACTATTTTCTTAGTAAATAAGAGTGATACCTTTTCGGCCTTTGAAAATTTTGCTAAGTTATCTCAAAACAAGTTAAACACGAACATTGTGTCAATTCGAAGTGATCATGGGGGTGAGTTTGAAAATCATTTGTTTGAAGCATTTGGTGAATCCCATGGAATTGATCATAATTTTTCCGCACCATGTACCCCTCAACAAAATGGGGTGGTGGAACTTAAAAATAGAATTTTGGAAGAACTTGGAAGGACTATGATCAATGAAAGTGGACTTCCAAAATACTTTTGGGCCGACGCCATTAGTACGGCTTGTTACGTTTTGAATAGGGTGCTCATCCGGCATATTCTAAACAAGACACCGTATGAACTTTTAAAAGGGAGTAAGCCAAATATCTCTCACCTTCATGTCTTTGGTTGCAATTGTTTCGTGTTGAATAATGGAAAATAGACACTTGGTAAGTTTGATGCCAAGGCCGACGAGGCTATTTTTCTTGGATACTCTCAGTCAAGTAAAGCTTATAGAATTTATCAAAAAAGGTTATGAATTATTTAAGAGTCAGTACACGTTACTTTTGATGACTCTTATCCGAAAAATGTCGGAGAAGGTAGTTCTTTTCATGGTGCAGGTGTATCTTCAGAAGACATACTCAAGGACACTGAGAAAGGAACTGATCAGCCCGAAGCAGTGCGTATTGAGGAGGAAAAGGATCACCAACCTATGAAGAGTGAGGAGGATCATCCAACTAATGAAGATGACCTTCCTCCAGCATGGAAGTCTTCCAAAGACCATCCAATAGAAAATATCATCGGTGACATCTCTAAGGGAGTAACCACCCGCTCTAAACTTAGTAACTTTTGTTATTACTCCACTTTTGTGTCACTAGTTGAACCTAAAAACGCAAAGGAGGCATTACTCGATGAGCATTGGTTTTTATCAATGCAAGATGAACTAAATGAGAAATGAGGTTTGGGACCTTGTCCCCTCTCTGTGAGATCATCGAGTAATCGGAACCCGATGGGTGTTTAGGAATAAACTTGATCAAAATGGAGTTATAACACGAAACAAAGTGCGACTTGTAGCGCAAGGCTATAACCAAGAGGAAGGAATCGACTATGAGGAAACTTATGCGCCGGTTGCCCGACTCGAGGCTATATGCCTTTTACTTGCTTATGCTTGCACAAAAAACTTCAAATTATTTCAGATGGACGTTAAAAGTGCTTTCCATAACGGATACATCAATGAAGAGGTTTATGTAGCCCAACCTCCGGGTTTTGAATCTCATGAATATCCTTATCATGTCTACAAACTTAAACGTGCTTTGTACGGACTTAAACAAGCCCCTAGGGCTTGGTATGAACGTCTAAGAAAAATTTTACTTGATCAAGGGTATTCAAGAGGGAAGGTTGACACAACCCTCTTTATTAAACGTCAAGGAAAACACTTAATTTTGGTACAAATTTATGTTGACGATATTATCTTCGGGTCTACTAACATGACCTTGGTCAAGGAGTTTTCTAGTTTGGTGTAGGGGGAGTTTGAAATAAGCATGATGGGGGAGCTCAACTATTTCCTCGGATTGCAAATCAAACAACTGGAAGAGGGCACATTTGTGAGTCAAACAAAATATTGTTTTGAGCTTCTCAAACGTTTCGACATGCTAAACTGCAAAGCAATAGATACTCCTATGCCTACATGTGCCAATCTTGATCGTGACAAAAAATGGTAAGGATGTAGAGGTAAAGAAGTATCAAGGTATGATTGGATCTCTTCATTATCTTACCACATCACGGCCCGACATCATGTTCAGTGTATGCATGTGTGCGAGGTATCAAGCATGTCCCAAGGAATCCCACCTAAAGGCAGTTAAGTGCATACTTCGATACCTCTCCGGTACTCCAAAGTAATGGCTGTGGTATTCCAAAGGTAGTGTTTGTTCCTTAGTTGACTATTTCGATTCCGACTTTGTCGGGTGTAAATTAGATAGGAAAAGTACTAGTGGCACGCGTCACTTTTTCGCAAATTCCTTGGTAAGTTGGCATAGCAAGAAACAGGTTTTCATTGCTTTGTCAACAGCCGAGGTGGAATACGTTGCCGCCGGTAGTTGTTGTGCTCAAGTCCTATGGCTTAAACAACAATTGCTTGATTTCAATTTAAAACTTGAGCGTATTCCCATTTTGTGCGATAACACTAGTTCTATTAACCTAACTAAGAACCCCGTATTACATTCACGCACCAAGCATATCGAAATACGTCATCATTTCCTTAGGGATCATGTAGAAAAAGGTGATGTGGTATTTGAGCATGTTGATACTAAAAATCAACTTGCTGACATTTTTACAAAACCACTAGCTACAGAGCCTTTCATTCACATCCGTAGGGAAATTGGCGTTCTCGACATCTCGGACCGTGTTTGATATTCGTCTAAGATATTTGCTCTTCACACACACACACACACACACACATATATATATATATATATATATATATATATATATATATATATATATATGCTTGTTTATGTTTTTGACTAATAATACAAAGAGTCATTGAGCTATATGTGAGGGCTCTCACCGTTCATCATGATCAAGGTAATATCGTTCCGCTTTGTAAATTCCTTTTAAGTATATGTACCATGTTGAGTGCTTTACAATTGATGTTTATTACATATTTTAGCATATATTATTCATTTGGATGTTTGATCTATGTGTTTGCATGTTTATTTATCTTATTTTGGAACCTTTGTATGCAAAAATATGAATTTTTCCATGTTGTCACTCATTTAGGGGGAGGAGACATAGAGATTAGCATCATTCTTAGTGCATGATATTATTTGTGCCTTTGATTTTATGTTTTGTTCTTTGGATTGCATGTTATTTCCGTTTGTTTTACTTTGAACTATGTTTCAGTTTGTTATTGAATCTATGTTTTGAACTATGGAATGAATTGTGTTTACGTCTTGCGTTCCGTATTTATCCGTTTATAGTATTGCATTAACTGTATCATATGTGGATGCTTGTTAGTGTCGCTATTTTGCAAATTGGTGAATGAACCATTACTTGATATAATGATATCTCTTTGACCACCTTTTTTTACTCTTTTTTTATGTTGTCAAAGGGGGAGAAGAATACTAGCAGCAGGAAAATATTAAAGCAGTAGATATTAAAGTGTTAAAGATAGGGGGGGTTTTTTCGTCCTCAAATTACAAATCAAGAGAAAGACATACAGGGTTGCCATCATAAAAAAGGGGGAGTATTTGAGGGCTAAGGTGTCTCATCTATTTTGGTTTTAATGATGTCAACAAATAAGATTGTCATTAGATTGTAATTTGAGCGGTATCACTTTATTGTCAGGCAAATTGCATCTAATCATCAATTTTCATGTGTCTAAACATATAGGAAGAAGTCTACAAAATTTCTGCATGTGCATGATCATAATATTGATGTTTGGTATGCTTGTTTCGAGTCTTGGTCAGCAAAAACATACAGAAAAATGAGTTTTTGAAAATCTGCATGTCTTGAGTCGACCCAAGGTGAGCATGAGTCGACTCATGCTCGTTTAAACAAGTTTTGTGAAAAGTTCGGGAAAGCGCACGCTGACCCCCCCCCCCCTCCTGTTGCATGGGTCGACGTATGCCTCTGGAAATTTGAATTTCTGCAAAATTTGGAAATCTGCACTTAGTGTGTTTACGCACACCAAGTGTTCGATAATTTGTTTCAAAGCAAAATCGAACGCATTTGCATTTAATTGTTTGTCAACCTATCTCATTGGATTGGATTAATATCAAGCAAATAAAACATTGTTGGTTGCGTTCAAAGTTTGTTGAATAATCTGAATTTTTCTCATCCGACATTTCATTTCTAATATTGTCGTGCATATCCGATCCTTTTAGTAGAGGTTCGTTGTAGACGTGATTCAGTGGTCGCTTCCATAGAAACTTTTTTAAAACCAATATTTGGAAAGACATTTGCGTGTAAAACTCATGGGATCTATTCAACCCCCCTTCTAGATCCTAGCCATCGTCTAACAAGTGGTATCACGAGCTCCGGTTTATCTGGTGCTTCGGTAAAACTTCTTGGAATATGGCGAACAAACCTAAAGGGGCTTATAATAGAGCTCCAGTTTTTACAGGTGAGAATTACAGCTACTGGAAGGATTGTATGCGCTACCATATAAATTCCATAGTTCGGAAGATTTGGAATGTTATTTTAAACGGTCCCATGGAAATTACAATGACCAATGCTGAAGGCGTTGTCGTTCCCAAACCCGAAGCTCAATGGAATGAGGAGGACGAGAAAAAGTATAGCTATGATTGGAAGGCTCGAAATATGTTGATCTCCTCTTTGGGAGTTCACGAGTATTATCGAGTCTCTCATTGTGAAACGGCCAAAGCCATGTGGGAATCTTTACAAGTAGCCCACGAAGGCACTAATGATGTTAAAATGGCCCGTATCAACACACTAACGCAAGAGTTCGATCTTTTTTACATGAAGCAAGGGGAAACCATTGTCGATATGCAAAAATGATTTACTCATATTATCAATAAATTGCATGTACTTGGTAAACCAATTCCAAACAAGGTTGCTACTAATAAGATTTTGATGTGTCTTAATAGGGAATGGCAGCCTAAGGTCACCGCGATCAAGGAGGCCAATAATCTAGCTACTCTAGACCTCACCACATTATTTGGCAAACTCGATGAGCATGAGCAAGTGCTCATTAGCCTTGAAAAACATGAGAAGAGTATAAAGAAGGAGAAAATGAAAGATACGGAAAAGAAGTCGATTGCTCTTAAGGCTTCTTATTCAAAGTCCATATCTCAAGAGCAAAGTGGTAGTGAAACCAACAATGATGAAGATGATGACTCGAGTGATGATATGAGGCTGTTTGTGAAAAGATACAATAGGTACATTCGAAAGAATGAAATTCAGCACTCGGATAAAACTTTCATCAAATTTAGAAGGCAATCAAAAATCGAAGGCAATAAGAGTGGCAAGTCAAGAGGGTCTTGTTTCAACTATGGAAAGTCCGAGCATTACAAGCCGAATTGTCCATCACTCAAGAAAGACAAGGATAAGGATAAGAGTCGTCAACACAAAAATTCAAATAAATCTAGACGAGCATACATCGCTTGGGATAGCGATAGCGAGTCGGAAAAAGATGACAGCTCAAGTGACAAAAGTGAATCCGTCAATATTTGTCTTACGACACATCCAAACAAGAAGAAAGAGGTAAAACACTCTAAGTACGATCACTCTAATAATATGTCTAATTTAGAATTACAAAAAGCTTTTGATATGTTACACCATGAGGCTAAGGAAGCTTTTCAACGCTTAGCCTCGAACATAAAGATTTGTTTATATTTGGAGAAAAAGATTTCCGATTCCGAAAAGGAATTGGAAGCTCTTAAAAACTCCATGGTGGATACATCAAAAACTGATATTAAAGAGGACAAGTCTCCTTGGTTCAATTGGGGCTGTGATACTTGTCATATTTGGCAAAAAGAGGTGAGAACCCTTAAGGCCAAATTAGACAAGGCTCTAAAGCCTAAAGTTACGTTTGCTATTGATCGATCACATTATCGAGAAAGTATGAATAATCCGTATAAAAAGTATACGTATGTGATTCGAGATAGAGATAGCAAAGGTAAACCTCAAATGAACCGTAATTACCTATATTGTTGCAAACCTGGTCATACTATTGCTAAATGTCATTTTAGAAGATTTCTTGTTCCAAAAGGCATTTATCAATGGTTGCCAAAATGCAATCATGGTTTCACTCACAACCACAGACCCAATGAGAATTGGGTACCAATTTCCCTTGATTGATTATGTAGGTACAAAGTCTTGAGACCACAGAACGAATATGGGTTCTTGATAGTGGCTTCTCAAGACATATGACAAGAGACATATCTCTTTTCATCGACTTTGTGGCGAAGAAAAAGGGGTTTGTTATCTACGGAGACAACAACAAGGGGCAAATTCTCGTCAAAGGTAGTGTAGGTAACCCCTCATCTACTACTATCTCTAATGTGTTTCTTTTGAAAGGCCCTAAACATAACCTTTTAAGTATTAGTCAACTATGTGACAAGAATTATAAAGTATCATTTTCAAAAGATTGTTGCATAGTTGAAGATAGTGACAAAAAGGATGTGTTTAAGGGCTTAAGGGTGAACAATGTATACATGCTAGACTTAAATGAGGTATCGTTGAATGGAGACAAGTGTCTAATTACTATGAATGAAGATTCATGGTTGTGGCATAGACGGTTGGCTCATATCAATTTTGATTTGCTTAACAAAATAGTTTCTAAAGACCTAGTCATCGGTTTGCCCAAAATCAAATTCACAAAGGATCATCTTTGTGATGCTTGTCAAATGGGGAAGCAAACAAAGATCTCATTCAAATCTAAAAACATTGTTACAACTATGAGACCCCTTGAGCTCTTCCATATGGACTTATTTGGACCATCTAGGATCAAAAGCCTAGGTGGTAACTATTATGGTTTTGTAATAGTCGATGACTTTTCTAGGTTTTGCTGGACTATTTTCTTAGCAAATAAGAGTGATACCTTTTCGGCCTTTGAAAAATTTGCTAAGTTATCTCAAAACAAGTTAAACACGAACATTGTGTCAATTCGAAGTGATCATGGGGGTGAGTTTGAAAACCATTTGTTTGAAGCATTTTGTGAATCCCATGGAATTGATCATAATTTTTACGCACCACGTACCCCTCAACAAAATGGGGTGGTGGAACGTAAAAATAGAATTTTGGAAGAACTTGGAAGGAATATGATCAATGAAAGTGGACTTCCAAAATACTTTTGGGCCGACGCCATTAGTACGGCTTGTTACGTTTTGAATAGGGTGCTCATCCGGCTATTTCTAAACAAGACACCGTATGAACTTTTAAAAGGGCATAAGCTAAATATCTCTCACTTTCATGTCTTTGGTTGCAAGTGTTTCGTGTTGAGCAATGGAAAAGAGACACTTGGTAAGTTTGATGCCAAGGCCGACGAGGGTATTTTTTTTGGATACTCTCAGTCAAGTAAAGCTTATAAAATTTATAATAAAAGGTTACGGATTGTTGAAGAGTCGGTACACGTTACTTTTGATGAGTCTTATCCGAAAAATGTCGGAGAAGGTAGTTCTTTTCATGGTGCAGGTGTATCTTCAGAAGACATACTCAAGGACACTGATAAAGGAACTGATCAGCCCGAAGCAGTGCGTATTAAGGAGGAAAATGATCACTAACCTATGAAGAGTGAGGAGGATCATCCAACTAATGAGGATGACCTTCCTCTAGCATGGAAGTCTTCCAAAGACCATCCAATAGACAATATCATCGATGACATCTCTAAGTGAGTAACCACCCACTTTAAACTTAGTAACTTTTGTTATTACTCCGCTTTTGTGTCACAAGTTGAACCTAAAAACGCAAAGGAGGTATTACTCGATGAGCATTGGTTTTTATCAATGCAAGATGAACTAAATGAGAAATGAGGTTTGGGACCTTGTCCCCCCTCCGCGAGATCATCGAGTAATCGGAACCCGATGGGTGTTTAGGAATAAACTTGATGAAAATTGAGTTATAACACGAAACAAAGCGCGACTTGTAGCGCAAGGCTATAACCAAGAGGAAGGAATCGACTATGAGGAAACTTATGCGCCAGCTGCCCGACTCGAGGCTATACGCCTTTTACTTGCTTATGCTTGCACTGAAAACTTCAAATTATTTCAGATGGAGGTTAAAAGTGCTTTCCTTAACGGATACATCATTGAAGAGGTTTATGTAGCCCAATCTCCGGGTTTTAAATCTCATGAATATCTTGATCATGTCTACAAACTTAAACGTGCTTTGTACGGACTTAAACAAGCCCCTAGGGCTTGGTATGAAGGTCTAAGCAAATTTTTACTTGATCAAGGGTATTCAAGAGGGAAGTTTGACACAACCCTCTTTATTAAACGTCAAGTAAAACACTTAGTTTTGGTACAAATTTATGTTGACGATATTATCTTCGGGTCTACTAACATGACCTTGGTCAAGGAGTTTTCTAGTTTGATGCAGGGGGAGTTTGAAATGAGCATTATGGGGGAGCTCAACTATTTCCTCGGATTGCAAATTAAACAACTCGAAGAGGGCACATTTGTGAGTCAAACAAAATATTGTTTTTAGCTTCTCAAACGTTTCGACATGCTAAACTGCAAAGCAATAGATACTCCTATGCCTACATGTGCCAATCTTGATCGTGACGAAAATGGTAAGGATGTAGAGGTAAAGAAGTATCGAGGTATGATTGGATCTATTCTTTATCTTACCGCATCACGACCCGACATCATGTTCAGTATATGCATGTGTGCGAGGTATCAAGCACGTCCCAAGGAATCCCACCTAAAGGCAGTTAAGCGCATACTTCGATACCTCTCCGGTACTCCAAAGTATGGGCTGTGGTATTCCAAAGGTAGTGTTTGTTCCTTAGTTGGCTATTCTGATTCCGTCTTTGTCGGGTGAAAATTGTATAGGAAAAGTACTAGTGGCACGTGTCACTTTTTCGCAAATTCCTTGGTGAGTTGGCATAGCAAGAAACAGGTTTCCGTTGCTTTATCAACAGCCGAGCCGAAATACGTTGCTGCCGGTAGTTATTGTGCTCAAGTCCTATGACTTAAACAACAATTGCTTGATTTCAATTTAAAACTTGAGTGTATTCCCATTTTGTGCGATAACACTAGTGTTATTAACCTAACTAAGAACCCCGTATTACATTCATGCACCAAGCATATTGAAATACGTCATCATTTCCTTAGGCAACATGTAGAGAAAGGTGATGTGGTCTTTGAGCATGTTGATACTAAAAATCAACTTGCTGACATTTTTACAAAACCACTAGCTACAGAGCCTTTCTTTCACATCCGTAGGGAACTTGGCGTTCTCGAAATCTCGGATCGTGTTTGATATTCCTCTAAGATATTTGCTCTTCACACACACACACATATATATATATATATGCTTGTTTATGTTTTTGACTAATAATGCAAAGAGTCATTGAGCTATATGTGAGGGCTCTCACCGTTCATCATGATCAAGGTAATATCGTTCCGCTTTGTAAATTCCTTTTAAGTATATGTACCATGTTGAGTGCTTTACAATTGATGTTTATTACATATTTTAGCATATATTATTCATTTGGATGTTTGATCTATGTGTTTGCATGTTTATTATCTTATTTTGGAACCTTTGTATGCAAAAATATGAATTTTTCCATGTTTTCAGTCATTTAGGGGGAGGAGACATAGAGATTAGCATCATTCTTAGTGCATGATATTATTTGTGTCTTTGATTTTATGTTTTGTTCTTTGGATTGCATGTTATTTCAGTTTGTTTTACTTTGAACTATGTTTCAGTTTGTTATTGAATATATGTTTTGAATTATGGAATGAATTATGTTTACGTCTTGCGTTCCGTATTTATCCGTTTATAGTATTACATTAACTGTATCATATGTGGATGCTTGTTAGTGTCGCTAGTTTGCAAATTGGTGAATGAACCATTACTTGATATAACGATATCTCTTTGACCACCTTCTTTTACTCTTTTTTGATGTTGTCAAAGGGGGAGAAGGATACTAGCAGCAGAAAAATATTAAAGCAGCAGATATTAAAGTGTTAAAGATATGGGGAGTTTTTCCGTCCTTAAATTACAAATCAAGAGAAAGACATACAGGGTTACCATCATCAAAAAGGGGGAGTATGTGAGGTAATTACGCAAGAAAAGTAAAAGAAAATACACATGTCGGCAATGTGGGGAACAGATATCCACCATGATTCAATTAAGCTATGACCCGTATGTCTCGCTTATCCGCATATGTTTTGACCTTCGAAGAGACTGACTGGACCGATTCCTTTCCTTCGAAATTTCCAAGTATCAAAAGTGTTCACAGATCGAACGCAGATCGTAGCCTCTTGCTTTCAAATCCCTAACTTTTGTCTGGATCGCCCTTTTCGGGTTTTCAATCCACCGGGATACCCATTTTTGCCAAAGTTGCCTTTTCAGGTTTTCAACTTTGCGGGTTTATTCTTTTTTCTCTTTATCCCTAACTTTTGCCCGAACCTTTCTTTTTATGGTTCGCCGGGATGCCCCTTTTTTGCCTGGATCTTCTTTCTATGTCCAGCGAGTCTCTTTTATGCAAAGTATTTTTTGACTACGTCTGCGTTCACAGGGGATGTAAAATCTTCGCCATCCATAGTTGAGAGTAATAAGGCTCCACCAGAGAAAACCTGTCTTACTACATATGGACCTTCGTAATTTGAAGTCCACTTGCCCCTGTGATCTGTCTGAGGAGGAAGGATCCTTTTCAAAACCAACTCGCCTGTCTGAAAACACCGAGGACGCACTTTCTGATCAAAGGCTTTCTTTATCCTGCTCTGATACAACCAACCAAGTGCAATGGCTGCCAATCTCTTCTATTCAATAAGGCTTAGCTGATTCAACCTGGCACGTACCCATTCAGCTTCATCAAGCTTTACATCTGCCATAATTCTCAAAGAAGGAATCTCAACCTCTAATGGTAGGACTGCTTCCATACCATATACCAGGGAGAAAGGAGTTGCTCCAGTTGATGTACGCACCGAAGTATGATAACCATGTAGGGCATAAGGCAACATCTCATGCCAGTCTTTGTATGTTACCACCATTTTCTGCACAATCTTCTTGATATTCTTATTCGCCGCCTCAGCAACACCATTCATTTTCGGACGATATGGAGAAGAATTATGATGTTCAATCCTAAAGGTTTGACATAGCTCCTTCATCATCTTATTGTTCAAATTTGAACCATTATCGGTAATGATTCTCTCCGGGACTCCGTAACGACAGATGATGTCCTTCTTTATAAACCGGGCTACCACTTTTTTGGTGACGTTAGCATACGAGGCTGCTTCCACCCACTTCGTGAAGTAATCAATGGCAACCAATATGAAACGATGCCCATTGGAAGCAGTCGGCTCAATCTTTCCAATCATATCAATGCCCCACATGGCAAACGGCCAAGGAGATGACAATACATTCAGAGGAGTGGGCGGTATGTGCACCTTATCAGCATAAATCTGGCATTTATGGCATTTCCTGGCATATTTGAAACAGTCAGACTCCATAGTCATCCAGTAATACCCCGCTCTCAACAATTTTCTAGCCATAGCATGCCCATTGGCATGAGTACCGAAAGATCCCTCGTGAACTTCTTCCATTAACAGGCATGCCTCGTGTTCATCAACACAACGTAGCAAGACCATGTCAAAGTTCCTCTTGTATAACACGTCGTCTTCATTCAAAAAGAAGTTTCCCGCCAACCTCCTTAGAGTTTTCTTATCCTTGGTAGACGCACCCTCTAGATACTCTTGACTCTTCAGAAAACACTTGATGTCATGATACCAAGGCTTACCATCTGATACATCTTCAACTGCAAACACAAAAGTTGGTCTATCCATACGCATGATTCTGATCAGGGAGTTTCATTCCAACGGTTCACCTGATACATCGAAGATAACATTGCCAACGCATCTGCCATCTGATTCTCTAACTGAGGTATATGATGGAAATCGACTCTGTCAAAGAAAGGTAACAACCTTCTGGCATAGTTGTTATAAGGCACCAAATTCGCTTGACGAGTTTCCCATTCACCTGTAATCTGATTAACCACCAACGCGGAATCACCATAAACATCGAGGTTCTTGATTCTCAAATCAATTGCTTCTTCTAACCCCATGATTCATGCTTCGTACTCCGCCTCATTATAGGTGCATATGAACGCTAATCGGGCAGTGAAAGGTATATGAGAACCCTGTGGAGTCGTAATGACTGCCCCGATTCCGTTACCATACGAGTTTACAGCCCCATCAAAGACTAGCTTCCACTGGGATCCAATTTCAGGTCCTTCGTCATGCAAAGGCTCTTCACAGTCTTTAATCTTCAGATACATAATATGCTCATCAGGAAATTCAAACTTCATCGGTTGATAATCCTCAATTGGTTGTTCAGCAAGATATTCTGACAAAACACTTCCCTTAATGGCTTTTTGGGAAACATATTGAATATCGTACTCTGTCAGAACCATCTGCCAACGGGCTATTCTTCCATAAAGCGCCTGCTTTTCAAACACATACTTGATCGGATCCATCTTCGAAATCAAGAGGGTTGTGAGGTTTAACATATACTGCCTCAAACGCTTAGCTGCCCAAGCGAGTGCACAACATGTTTTTTCCAGCACTGAGTACCTTGACTCACAATCAGTGAATTTTTTACTCAGGTAGTAGATGGCATGTTCTTTTCTACCTGACTCGTCGTGTTGACCGAGCACACACCCCATTGAGTTCTCAAGAACCGTAAGATACATAATCAATGGCCTTCCTTGCACTGGCGGCATAAGGACCGAAGGTTCCTGCAAATAATCTTTTATTTTTTCGAACGCCTTTTGACAATTCTCGTTCCACCTGACTTCTTGATCTTTTCTTAACAATTTGAATATTGGTTCACATGTGGCTGTAAGATGAGAGATGAATCTAGCAATGTAGTTCAACCTCCCCAGGAAGCCACGAACCTCCTTCTCTGTTCTCGGCTTAGGCATTTCTTATATGGCTTTTACTTTTGCAAGATCAACCTCGATACCCTTTTCCCTGATAATAAACCCCAGTAATTTTCCAGATCTCACACCGAAGGTGCATTTGTTTGGATTCAACCTCAATCTGAACTTTATCAACCTATCAAAAAGCTTCTGAAGATTTACCAGATGCTCTTCCTTCATTTGTGACTTTGCGATCATATCATCAACATAGACCTCGATCTCTTTGTGAATCATATCATGAAAGAGAGTCACCATTGCCCGCTGATAAGTTTCCCCAGCATTTTTCAATCCAAAGGGCATCACTTTGTAACAAAATGTTCCCCACGGTGTTATGAACGTTGTTTTCTCCATGTCCTCCGGACCCATTTTGATTTGGTTATACCCAGAGAAGCCATCCATGAAGGAAAACACAGAGTATTGAGCAGTGTTTTCCACTAACACGTCGATGTGAGGGAGCAGGAAATCATCTTTCGGGCTTGCTCTATTCAGATCTTTGTAATCAACACACATCCTGACCTTTCCGTCCTTCTTAGGTACAGGCACAATGTTAGCAACCCACGGAGGATAACTTGTCACAGCCAGAAATCCAGCATCTATCTGCTTCTAAACCTCCTCTTTAATCTTGACAGACATTTCAGGTTTCGTTCTCCTCAACTTCTGCTTAACCGGAGTACATCCCTCTTTAAGCGGCAACCGGTGTACCACGATGTCAGTGTCAAGCCCAAGCATGTCTTGGTAAGACCAGGCGAAGATATCCACATACTTTCGAAGCATTTCAATCAATCTTCTCTTTACACTGTCTTCCAAAGCAGCCCCAATCTTTACCTCTTTCTTCGCATTCTCGGTTCCCAAATTAACAATCTCAATCTCCTCCTGATGAGGCACGATGACCTTTTCCTCCTGTTTTAGCAGTCTGGCCAATTCCTCGGGTAGGTAACAGTCTTCCTCAACCTCTTCTTCAGCCTGATATATGGGATTATCGAAATCATACTGAGCCATAGCCGAATCATGAGGGGTGGAATCTGAACAAGGTAACCTGCATGATAGGTGATTCATGTTTTATTATGTATGCAACAAACAAAACACATTGCCATTTTGATGTGATTTTATGCACAAAGAAAAACAGAAAAACGGGGATCAGAAATATTTGAATGCGAAAAGTCCTTTATTATTGACAAAGAAAAGCCTACAAAATGTTCAAGCCCTACAAACAAGAATCACTACGTCTTGGGCAGAACGTAGGATCAAACATAATACAAAAACAGAGACAATTACTCTGGGCCAGTCACTTGGATGATCTTCTCCGATGACCAGTTGCATGGGCTTTGACCAGGTATGCAGGGGCGGATCCAATTATCCATGTCGCAATCGCTTTCCCCATCCTCTTCAATAGCGTTGACTCTATCAAAGAATACCCCAGCACTGGTAAAATGAACCGGGCCGTAAAACTTCGGAGGCTCTTCAGGACGCCTAGGTGACTTGTAACCCAGCCTGTAAGTATTTTTCTTTTTCTGAACCTCAATAACCTGGCCCCATTTTTGTGAGCTTCCAGCTTCAACTACAGCCCGTGCATCCTTGAAGGAAGACATAGAAATCTCCGGCTGATCTATCACTGTAACCTGCTTAACCACTTCAAATGGGCTAACCTCCTTGGGAGCTTCCTCATAAACTTTTACCGTTTCAAAAGCCTGACATAACGTTTCCTGTATTTTGCCATCTACCTCCACATATTTAAAAGTAGATAGATGGCTTATCATAATGTCCTCCTCTCCGCAGACCGTCACCACGTGTCCGTCCACCATATACTTCAACTTCTGATGGAGTGTAGACGTTACAGCCCCAGCACTGTGAATCCATGGTCGACCAAGTAGGCAACTATAAGCAGGCTGAATATCCATTATGTAGAATGTGGCGTCAAAGACCTCAGGGCCAACCTTAATTGGCAGCACAATCTCCCCAAAAACAGATCTCTTGGAACCGTCAAATGCGCGCACCACCAAATCACTTGGCGTGCATATCAACCCTCGGGTGTCCAGCTCCATCAATGCCTTATTAGGAAAAACATTTAAAGATGATCCTGTATCCACAAGCACATGAGACATCAATGATCCACGACACTCAACAGAAATATGCAAGGCATTATTATGGTTTCTCCCAACTGGAGTCAAGTCAACATCAGTAAACCCCAAACCATTTCCTGCATTAACATGGGCTATCACCCCCTCAAGCTGATTGACTGAGATCTCTTGGGGTACATAAGCAGCATTCAGTACTTTCAACAATGCATTTTGGTGAGCTTCTGAACACAACAACAAGGATAATATTGATATCTTGGATGGAGTCTGATGCAAATAATCCACTATTTTATAGTCACTTCTTCGAATCAACCTCATAAATTCTTCTACATTCTCGGAGAAAGGACTATCAGCTGGCCTTACTACGGAGTCAGTCACTGCCGAAGTCTGCACGGAATTATCTACTGCCTGTTTACCCTTGTCCTGTCTGGAATTACCAGCCAGTTCATCGGAAGGAGTGAAGATTCTGCCACTTCGGGTAATAGCTCCTGCTTCCTCATTATTCTCAAGACTGGAATTTGCTGCTGAGGTTCCCACTAACTCTTGTTTCTGCCCATTAATGAAAACTTCTGCACCATAGTTTCAAGGAATGGCCTTGGTGCTCTCATAAGGAATGGATCCAGGACCTGTAATTATAATCGGCGCTGGTCTTGCCGCCGCTAAAATTGTGATTGTCTTAAAGGGAATAGTGATGGTAGCCACATCGCTGCCAATAACCTCTTTTTGTTGGTCACACCTGTCAAACTGCAACCTACCTTCATCGATCAGCTTTTGAACTCCTGACTTCAACAAACCACACCCCTTCATTTGCGACATACAATCTGAACAATTCTCATCACATCCGGGGTATACTCCCCCCATCAATAATTTCTCCTTTACCACCATCAAAGGAGTCCTTAGTTCGTTCACATCCATAACCAGATTCAAAAATTCATTCTCCTCTAACACAGCATTAACCCTTGGCCCGCCATGATCAGGCATTAGGTTCTGGATAACATTCGGCACGTCATTTGAAAAGTTGATGGCCTTCGAATCCACCAAATCTTGGACTTTATGCTGAAACACCCTACACCTTTCGATTGTATGCCCCGGGGCACCGGAGTGAAAATCACAATGTGCGTTAGCATCATGGCCCGGAGGAAGCGTCCCTGTGGGTGGAGCCAGGGTGCGAAGCTCAACTAAACACAACTGTAACAAGTGCTACAACAATTAAGCATAAGGCATAGATGGCTGATCAAATGCCTTTCAGCGATCCTTTGACGGTTCTGATACTGGCCAGGCTACCTATTCTGGTACTGATTAGGGGTACTCTTCTGTGGCTGAGGTGCAGCCGGAATAGTTACGAAAGCAACTTGCTGATTATAATTCTGATGCTGCTTTCCCTTACCACGGTATGAAGACACAGAATTTGCTTCCTCCTTCTTCTTGTAATTCTCATAAGGCTTCTTCCCCTGACCAGAAGACGACCCATCCTTACCTGGCACTTTCCCGGCTTTGATTCCACCCTCTAACATCTCCCTAACCATGATCAAATCAGCAAACTTGCCTGACATGCAAGGTAACAGTTTTTCATAATAATGTCCCGACAAAGTATCCATAAACAGATTCAGCATCTCCTTCTCCAACATGGGCGGCTGCACCCTTGCCGCTAGCTCACGCCATCTCTGCGCGTATTCCTTAAAGCTTTCACTGCCCTTTTGAGACATATTCTGTAACTGGGTACGATTGGGAGCCAAATCAGTATTATACTGATAATGTTTCACAAATGCTTCAACCATCTCTCTCCAGTTGCATACATGGCACCTCTCAAGCTGCATATACCATTCCAGGGACCCTCTAGACAAGCTGTCCTGAAAGAAGTGCATCAGCAATTTTTCATCACGGTAGTATGCATCCATCTTTCTTGCGTATGCCCGAACATGTGTCCTGGGGCAAGTAGTGCCGTTGTACTTCTCAAAAGTGGGGACTTGAAACTTATGCAGAATTCTCACGTCAGGAACCAGCCCTAGGTCCTCCAGATCCATTCCCACAGAATTTTGATTTACCACCCCTCTCAGTTGTACTTCAATCATTCTAATCCTTTGGTCATCAACAATCGGGAGACCAGCATCTCCACCCGGCACAGAGAAAACATTGTCTTGTTGGTCATCAAAGTGATGGCCATGAACTGCATGAATACTATTTCCTCCTCCAACCACAGAAGGAATTACCATATTTTCTCCTCCGCCCGGAGGGATAACAATAGAGGGAACTGGAACTCCGCCCGGAGGTCCATTCTGAATACCGTTTCCATTGACACCTCCGCCCGGAGGAATAACATTGTTCTGGAAACCACCATGAAGTACACCATTCTCATCTACTCTTGCCAAGAGGGGTTGAACGAGAGTTCTGAGTTGCTCCTGTCCCTGTACGACTCCTTGCATCATTTCCATGAATTGGGCAATACGAGCTTGCATGGCGGCCATTTCTACTTGCATTTGCTCCATTACTCTTTTCTGGTTGACTCGAGTAGAATATTGGTGAATCGGTTGGTCAGCTATCCTGCCCGAGACCAAATAAAGGTTAGGAAAAAAAACCGGAACGAGTACCTGTTATGCAAAAAATGCTTATGATTATGAGGATGCAAATGTAAAATGCAAACAATCATATTTAAACATTTCCAGGGCATATCCGCTTTGATTCCAGTCTTTGAAACCAGGCAAGGGAAGGGACCCAATATTGGAAAATAAATCCGAACCCAGAAACACCGTAGAATCAACACAAAAGAAACATATCCTTTCAAAAACTGAGAGATGTTGACATATATGATTAAACCAAGCCTTTTATATCATGTTATAAGAATTCATTCAGACAGGGCTGATACAATCAAAGGCGATTCCATCAACAATCCTGATGGTAATCCCAACAAAATACTGCAACAAGATCACTATAAATCAATTCCAAACAAACTGGCTTCAATCTCCTCAAGAAGGTTCGCAGTGTCTGGATGAGTAGGTTGCTTTATCAGCCCTTTGATCAGTCTGTTTCTCTTCTCGACATCTTAATTCAGCCTAGCAATCTGCTCCTCAACATCATTACCTTCGCGCCTTGACTTCTTGATTTCTGCTTGCAACGTGAGCTCTTCAATTTCTTTCTGAGCTCCTCTCCACTTACCAGAGAAGTGCTTTTTATCGGCCTTCATTCTTTGAAGTTCTTCTTTCAACTTCCCATTCTCAATCTTAAGCTCTTCCCACATCCCCTGATACGTGGCAAGCTTGGCTTCAGTCTCAGTCAAGATCTTCTTGGTTTTCCTACAGGCCTTGCCAGAAGATTCAGCAGTCATACTGATTTTTCTACAGTGCTGAGCTCTGTCATCAAGATCCTTCTCCCTTTTTTCCAAGCGCTTTATCAAATCTTGGACCTTCCATTTCAACTCCAAGTTGCCATGTAAGACACCTTGCAGCTGGCTACTCATACTAGAATTTTCCACCCTCAAATCATGCACCAATTTTTGCTGCTTATCGAATTCTTCAATTGGTACGGTGAGTTTCTCTTCTATCACTTTGGGATATAAGGGAGGCGCCTAATCAAAAGGCAAATAGTACTCTTCGACCCTCTTCTTTATCCAGTGCTCATACGGAGGGAAAATTTGATTGTTAGGTAAACCCCACATGGTTTTTCCTCTCTTCTGTTTACTGAGCCATACTTTGGAAGCTTTCTGCACCACATCTAACCCATCGTCAACCATGTGAAAATACAAAGACTCTTCCAACTCCTTTTCAGCAGGGGGACCTTTCAGGGAATATCCAAACTGCCGGATAGCCAAAGAAGGAATATAATTAATACCTCATTTTCTCCCTATCAATGGTACATTAGGGTATTCACCACAGCTGTGCAAAATGCCTTTACCCAGTGTCGTACCTCGAAAAATGAGAACGACCTCGCGAAGCTCACTTGCACACCCGCGGGATGGACTTAACAGAGTCGCCACCGATCTTTATTTATACCATAGAAAGAAAGGAAAAATATCGAATAAAACCCCTAAACGAAAGGATAAGAAATGGTCATCGCAACCATTGTCTGAGTTCGGGAGTCGGTTACGCAAGGGGAAGGTATTAGCACCCCTCACGTCTGTTGTACTCAACGGGAACCGTTTAGTTAAGGTTAAAAGAGTGTTAGCTTAAGGTTTGTATCTAATCTTCTACTTAATGGGAGAGGAAGGTAAATGATTATTGTTAAAGGAGAGAGAACCTAAAGAGGTTTTATTGCTAGGGTGCTCACCAAGACTTCGGAGTCTCGTGCCTACGTATCCTTATGAGGATGGAATCAGAGCAATCGTAGTTCACCTAACTAAGGTGAGGAACCATTGACTATGGTCAAAGTTCCAAGGGGAATGAGTATTCATGATCACGATACTCACATAGAGTTAAAGAACTCTCTAATTCTAAGTTGTGATGGAATTGAATGGCTATGAGGCCAAAGGGAAAAGTAGGCATCCTATGACTTTGAGATCAAGGGTTGAAGATGTTTTGGTCTCTTGATGAGAATCAAGACCTGTCCATAAAAATGGAGTTTTGAATGTGATTGGATATATTTTAAGAATGGTGATCATCAAATAATCAAAGAGTTTATGCTAAAGTGTTAAACTCTAACACTCTCTATCATTCAAGATTAGTTTGAGAAAATTGTTTGTTGGACAGCGAACATTGATAAAAATCAATGGTTCAAAGAGTTATGTTAGAGTGCTAGACTCTAACATCTCTTAGTCCAAATTGTTATTAAGTGTTTTAAGGATGAAAGAAAGAAATGACTGGCTACCTCAATGTGCAAGACTTGAGACCAATCTTTCAAAGGATTATGCTAGAATGCTAGATTCTAACAATCCTTTTCTTTCAAGTTTATTTCAAAAGGATTTGATGTATTTTGAAGTATTGATATCCTTAAAAAAGGATGGATTCTTGAGATGACGATTGACAAAGATAAGAGGTGGCAAAAGATGGAAGGTGGCTCGCCAAGAATTAGGATTCTTGTGCCTACGTATTCTCATTGAAGAATGAGAAATCACAGCGTCCGTAGTTCTGATTACTACGGGTTGTTGGTTGAGGTATGTTAAATGACTGACGAACATTTGAGCAAATGTTCAAAGAGTTATGCTAGAGTGCTAGACTCTAACGGCTCTTATTCATTCAAGTTGATAATGAAAAATATTTGATGGATAATGAACACTTGATGAAAATCAGTTGTTCGAAGAGCTGCGCCAAGATGCTAGATCTCAACGGCTCTTATTCATCCAAGTTGATAATGAAAAAATATTTGATAGATAATGAACACTTGATGAAAATCAGTTGTTCGAAGAGTTGCGCCAAGATGCTAGATCTTAACGGCTCTTATTCGTCAAAGTTAAAATTAGATGTTTTAAAGACGAAAAAGGAGAATAAATAGATATCCCAGTGAGCGAGGCTCGGGACTGATTGTAACGCCCCAGTTTTAGTATTTTTTTTATTTAATCGAGTCGTTTTGATTATTTTATTATTATATTATTTTATTTTTGACTTTTATTTGGAAATATGTTATTTTTCAATGTTGTGATATTTTATCGCGTTTTGGGAACGGTTGCGAGATATTTGAGTGTAGGGGTATGTTGGGCATTTCACTTTATTTTTCTTAAGTTAAGAAAATAGAAATAGAAAGAGAGAAAATTAGAGAGAAAGAAAAAGAGAAGAAGAAAAAGAGGAAGAAAGAAAAGAAGAGAAGAAAAAGAGAGAAACTTGGAAAATCTAGGAATCGATCAACCGACTTTTCTAAACACGATTAAATCGGGTAAGGGTGCGAAACTTGATTATTCTATACTTGTGCATAATTATGTATGTATGTTTTTGGTTGATATTGGATTGAAATTGTATATAGAGTGGAAAACTATAATATGTGGAAATTGTTACAATTCGATTAAATTATGTCTGAAATCATGTTTTAGTGTTCCTTATTGTTGGTACATGATATATACATGTTGTAGGCATTGTATTGGTAATTTTTCTGGTGTATAGGTGAAAATTGGGTTGAATTTGGTTTGAAAACCCAGAACAAAATTCTGCAGAAAATTCTGGTTTTTCCACTGCCCATACGCGTATCACTCAAGGCAATACGCGTATTGGTCAAGGCAATACGCGTATGACATTGAAGAAATGTGGGCAATACGCGTATGGAGCTTCATTTTCTCGGCCATCTGCCCATTTACGTAATGGTACGCGTAAGACTTTAGGGCAATACGCGTATGAAGGAGGACACTACGCGTATTGGATTTTTAATGGGAATTTTGGGAAAAATGGGTCTCTGTCCATACGCGTACGACCTTGGGCAATACGCGTATGGAATGGGTGAGGGAGCAGGGCAATACGCGTATGGCTCAGGGCAATACGCGTATGGCCAGGAGAATTGCAAAATGTGGTTTTTTAGCGATGTCTTTTCTTGTTTAGTCCGTAACTTGTGTTCCGTTTATCCATTTTTAACATTCTTGGTATCGTTGGATAGCTATTGAACTGAACTTTCTTATGAGGATGGTTTTAAAATCGTTGGCCGATTTAATTATGTCGGGAATTTGGAATAGTGTCATTTTGTCGACTTTTGTCGTTATAATTGTGTGTAATTGGTGTGTATCATGCAATGTGCTATTGATATGGATATGGTATGATTTGCGTGCTGTTGTATGGTATAAATGCATTGTTTTGGGCTTGAATTGCAAAGCATGATTAATGTTGAGTGAGATGATTGCATGTATGTGTGCATTTGAATGTCATGAGTCATTGTATGCCAAGCATCATGATATGCATTCTTGTAATGTCGTGTGCCCATGTGGGGTGTGAGGGACGGTTTGGTTCCAAAGGGAATCCGCTATAACGTCGTGTTCCCGTGTGGGGTGTGAGCGATGATTATAGACTATCGTGTGCCCGTGTGGCGATCGGGTCGTGTGCCCGTGTGGGGTGTGAGCAATCCATAAACGTCGTGTGCCCGTGTGGGGTGTGAGCGACGGGGAACATCGTATGCCCAACGGGGAGTTACAGTGATGTAACGAGCGATGATTCCAGCAGAGTTCCTGAGTGAACTAGTGATGAGATTGATGGATGGATGGTACCGCATATGCATTGCATAGAGTCATTGTGTCGGTCTCTGTGCATTTGTATAAATCATGAATGGATTGATTTCGTGAGGAATTGTGATTGGAATTGATGAGTTGAGATATGTATTGTGTTGTGTTGTATTTGAATTCTGTTGTACGTTGTGGTGAGAATATTTTACGTGTGTAATGTTGTGTTATTATATAATTATATGCAATTATATTATGATTGTGTTTCTCACCCTTCTGCTGTTTTATAATGCTTTATGAGGCATTGCAGATTAGATTGCTGGAGGTCTTTTGTGAAGCTTAGGTCTTCATTATTTTGTCGGTCGGCTCTGATATGTGACACCGGGTAGTTAGGGAGACCGTTGGTGATTTGTGTGTATATGTATATGTTCTTTTGAGATTGTACATGTATGATTGTATTTGGCAGACAAAATTTTCATGATATATATATATGAGATTTTAGTACAGATTTTCCGCTTTTATTCTGTATCTGAATTGTGGGTAGTAGGAACTAAGTTCCTCTGTTAATTGCTACCTGATTATTGCATATCTTTATGGACAGGTTTATGTGTATTTGGTTTCAAATTGATGTGACCCCTCGGTCTATGCCATGAATGTTTTAAATATACTCTGATGAAATTTTGAATTTTTATTTATCGCTTTAATAGCTTGGGGGTATAGATTGGGGGTGTTACACTGATCATTCGAGGGTTATGCTAGAATGCTAGATTCCAACAATCCTCTTCTTTCGAGTTTATAAAAACAGAGTTTTAACGTTTAAATTTGATTTAAGAGTCACTCGATATTGATCGAGGTTTGATTCGTGTTAGTTTGAAAATAATTTGTAAAAAAACTTAATTGCAAAAAGATTTAATCGAGCAAGTTTGGAATTTACAAAAGTGCCTAACCTTAAGATTTCTAAAGTTTACAAAACTCAAAGTTGATTTTAAAATAAAACAAATACTAACATATTTACTCTAATGGACTAAAATTACCAAAAAGAAAAAAGAAAATCTAAATGGATGTCTAAGAACCACATAGTTAAAAAACCATTTAAACATTATCATCACACAATATTATTAATATATTATAATATAGTAAAACAAATCTGCTAGGAGGAAAACAACATGGTACGATTTAAAAGCAACTCACATCATAACCGAAACAAAATTAATCTAGCAGACAAATGTAAATCGATGAACCCACAAATCAAGTTGAAATGATACAATCCAAACAGAAATTGTAAAAGGAAGTCGAACCGAAAAACAGGACAATCGACATTCAGAACAACAATATTGAAATCAAACTCAAACCGGAAGTCAAAATAAAATAATAAGCAACACGGTATCAAGGCAAAACCCAACATTAATCATTACCAAATCTTCAAACCGTTTCTGGCGAGTCAATCGTAGTAGCAACATAGCGTCATCACCTTCATCAACTCGGTATGAACACAACATCCTAATCTCGCACTCAGTATTGAAAACAAATTCAACCACCAGCTCGTCGAAACAATTCGCAATACTGAAATCGGCATCACCACACCTGTAAACAAACTACAAAAATAAACAGAAAAAATGAAATCAAAAGCACTTGATGGCAATGAGGAAATCTTCAAGACTCAGTGTGTTTATTTATCAATATCGGAACATCAGATCAAGCGCCGTGAGTTTATCAGCAGAGAGTTGAAGTCACTAGCGAGCGGAGAGAAGAATACTCGATTTGGATGGTGGTTTTGGTTTAAGCATGAATGGTGGCGGCGGATAGAGGCAGAGAAAAGGTTTATTGAGGCTGGAGAAACGATTTTGCAGTGGCGGTGAGCAACGTTTTTTAGCAGGGTTTGAAGAGAGGTTTTGATAGAGAACACGGTGGAGCAAATCCAAGGGGGATCGGTTTAAGGCAGTCGGATGGAAGTTTCACCGACGGGTTGGATGGAGAGTCGCGTTCGGAGCAGTTTGAGGTTGCAAAGTGTGGGAGAGAAAGTACTGAAGGTTGAGATGGGTACTGAGTTTTGGTGAGGTGCGACTATTGAGAATTCGGCGGAGGGAGGTCAGTGATTGTGTGAAGGAGGAGAAAGCCACCCCTCTTGTGGTTCACTGTGCGTGGTTTTATCCAAGAAGAGGGTTCTCATCTTTTTCTTACAAAAGTGAGAGAGAGAGAGGGTCCGCTTTATTTAATTTTTAAATCTTTCTATTTTCTGATTGGTTAATATGAAAAGTTGAGGATTGAGATCCATGTGCTTATTGTGAATTGATTGTGAGTTATTGATCAAATTGATCCAATGGCTCCAATTAAAACAAACAAACACATCTTGCTCTTAAATATTTAAAATGATAAAAAGATGAAGTTTTAATTCAATAAAATGAGAATAAATTCAAATATAGAGCAAATAAAAACTAACTGAAAATTTAAATAATTCCATTTATTTATTTTGAAAATTTTTGAAAAAAAAAGGAAATAAACAGAATAAAATTCAGAAGTGTTCGAAAGGCTAAAATGAATGCACCAAAATGATACGCGTGAAATAAACGACTCGGAAAAGTATAGCGTTTGGTCAAATTTTGAAATAAATCGGGATCGACTTTTAGTTTGACTGATTCGTCTATAAATTCACAAGTTCATTCCAGCTGATAAATTGGGTTAGTTATGCAATATGATTGATCTAAGATGATGTGCAAAAGATCAATGAATCTAAGGGTAAAATTTGGGGTATGACAGTTGCCCCTATTTAAATATCTTCACCGGATGGCACGAGGAATGGAAATCCTCGGGGCATCAAGGTGAAAGGTATTTAAATATAGCAAACCGAAAATTTTGCCCTTAGATGGAATGCAGATGCTAAGGACAGGCAACAGACATGCAAATGCTGACATGTCATGAACTTCTAGTATGATGATATGATGCCATGATAGTGCAAAAATGCAGACAATCAAGACACCAAAGGATAAAGAGCTACCAAACACCGGTGAGCTTCATTGCGGAAGGATGAAGATTAGTATCCACAAGGCAAACTCACTGGGGATGCAGACTAGCCAACAATAGAGACTCACTGGGGAGACTCTGAGGAAAAACTAGGGATAGAAAAATAAAGGGGAAACCCTACAGGTCCTTACTGGATATAGGATCCAGAAAGGTGTTCTCCACTGGGGAAAAATCCAGGGAGATGGACGACAGGTTCGTTGGTGACTGGACGACACTGGGGAAATAAGATGCATTCTTACTGGGCATGAAACCAGAAAGAAGACATGATCCCCACTGGGGATCATCTTGAAATAAAGGATTGACATTCTACAAGAGATTTCCTGGAGATTTATTATATTGAAGAGTTCAAACGGGATCTTCAAGAAAATCCAGAAAAGACAGAAACAAACTCTGCGTGCGCCAAATGATGATCAATCACAAGGACTTTCTAAGAGATAATGATAATGACTGAACTTCTGCTGGGAACCAGATTAAAGTGCCAACAAGGATTGGACTCAGAAGTGATATGTCAGTATACACCAATATGAGTTGGATAAGATACCAATTTGAGTTGGTTTTTTGAATTTCTGTTTAGGTTCATATTGGACCAGGGTTTCAAACAACGGGTTCACGATAACCTGAAGTTTAGGTTCACGATAACCTGATTTCAAACAACGGGTTCACGATAACCTGAAGTTTGGGTTCACGATAACCTGATTTGGTTTCAAACAACGGGTTCACGATAACCTGAAGTTTAGGTTCAAATCTGACCTGGTTTCAAACAACGGGTTCACGATAACCTGATTTGGTTTCAAACAACGGGTTCACGATAACCTGAAGTTTAGGTTCAAATCTGGCCTGGTTTTAAACAACGGGTTCACGATAACCTGATGTTTAGGTTCACGATAACCTGGGTTCAAACAACGGGTTCACGATAACCTGAAGTTTAGGTTCACGATAACCTGATTTCAAACAACATATTCACGATAATCTGAAGTTTAGGTTCACGATAACCTGATTTCAAACAAAGGGTTCACGATAACCTGAAGTTTAGGTTCACGATAACCTGATTTCAAATGACAGGTTCACGATAACCTGAAGTTTAGGTTCACGATAACCTGATTTCAAACAACAGATTCGCGATAATCTGAAGTTTAGGTTCACGATAACCTGATTTCAAACAACAGATTCACGATAATCTGAAGTTTAGGTTCACGATAACCTGATTTCAAAAAACAGATTCACGATAACCTGAAGTTTAGGTTCACGATAACCTGGGTTCAAACAACGGGTTCACTATAACCTGAAGTTTAGGTTCACGATAACCTGGGTTCAAACAACAGATTCACGATAATCTGAAGTTTAGGTTCACGATAACCTGATTTCAAACAACAGATTCACGATAATCTGAAGTTTAGGTTCACGATAACCTGATTTCAAATGACAGGTTCACGATAATCTGAAGTTTAGGTTCACGATAACCTGATTTCAAACGACAGGTTCACGATAACCTGAAGTTTAGGTTCACGATAACCTGATTTCAAACAACAGGTTCACGATGGCCTGAAGTTTAGGTTCATGATAACCTGATTTCAAACAATAGGATAACCTGAAGTTTAGGTTCATATTTGACCTGGGTTCAAACAATGCCAGCAGTTACTGGAATTTAGGTATCCATATGAGGAGATTAAGTATCAGATAGTTTAATATCGGGGTTGCATAAAAAATGAAGATTAGACTTCCTGGGGAATACCCATTATGGTTGCAAAGAGGTTGAATAAAACCATAGATAGATAAGTTTCTCATAAGAGACTGCCACTTATCGCCATAAAAGAACAAGCTTCTCCAAGAGAATGCCACTTGTTGTTGGGTATAAATTCCAAAGAGATGTTGATATCACAACACTGCTGGAAAATGAATTTTGTCCTCATGAGGACCAAAAGATTCTTCCTGCGAGACTCGGTGCAAAATAAATGCACATAGGCTCAGAAACCACACCTGTCAGGGACCAAAGTTCAATCTAGGAACAAGCTAGAAAGAAACGGTCAAACAAGACTCCAATTGAGGAATGAACTCAAACGGGCATTTATCTTATTCAAATGTGGAAAAGATAACTGAACCAACCATCATCCACGAGAATCAAACTCTATGGGGAATTCAGAAAGAATGGGCACTTTATGCCTAGGGCTGAAATTTCTATTGGAGAGAAAAGACAAACACAGTCACTTGGAGTGATAAACACCAAAGTGAACAAAAACAGGTAAACACCAGAAGGGAAACAGAAATGCTAAGATGCTATTCCTATGAATGCTTATATCATGCTATGCTTATGCTGACAAAACAGACAAAAAGTGAAACTGGAGATGAAATAAACATCTCGACAAAGGATACCCAGCCAAACTCCTCAGATTGGGTCGTTACTGGGGATGAACTTGCAGAATTAGGGGTTCTACTTCAAGATTACAAACTTCTCCGGGGAAAAAAAGTGATCCACTTGGGGTATAGCATCATGACTTCACTAGGATTGCCATCATGAGCTTGATTTCTTCATTGGAGGGAAGTCCGTGGAGAATTGCCAAGATTTAGCTGGAGAGACAGCATACTGGGGAGCTAGTAACATATGTCATCTTCCCTAGAGTACATGGTCTATCAGAAGAACATAACAAGAGGATTTTATAGAAGAATTGGCATACAAGGTGTTTCAATATCTTCCAACTCTTTGAGAGGTTCGTGAATTCCGGCATAACTGCTCCAGATTAACTGTACTTACACTACAAGGTCCTTGAACTTGTGCTTCAATCTGGTTGTCGACAACTGGGGAACAAACTTGCCTCTGTCATCTTGGTTGATCTGTGAAAGAGATGTCTCTGACTAACTGTTTTTTAGAGATTTATCGAATCTCGATCTGATTGCCCCTGATTAACTGATAGGTAGTCAAGGATTTTACAAAAGAATTGGCATACCAGATGCTTCAATGTCTTCAAACTTTTGAAGGGGAAATGACATAACTGCCCCTGTTCAACTGTATTTGCAAAACAAAGTACTCAGACTGTGGTAGTGACGATTGGGGAACAAACTTGCCCCTGTTGGTGGGTCACTGGAGTCCACACTTGTCATAAGATGATCTCAAGAAGACTTGCCCCAAAATTCTGAATTTTGAAGAGTTCTGCCCCTGATTCAATAGCTCTTGGAATGGTGGATTGGCAGATCCTTCCACTTGGTTGCCCCTGACTGAGCTTCCTTTATCAAATTAAATTCCTTAGCTGGCTGCATTTGATGGGATTCCTTTGATATTAAATTGTTTTGTAAACAAGTATTGTTCATTAAAAATTGGCAACTTTAATGCAAAATTCATGCACACTTTTGAAAATATAGTTTATTGATGAAAACGCACACAGTGGAATGATTAATCAACAACAAAGGTGGATCTAGCCATTTACGGAATGACAGATGAAGTGGTCAACACACGTGATTAGCAAAGATCATTAGGAGTCAAGTTACTCAACCTTGCTGTAGTATGCTTTCAAAACAACCTTACCTCAATTAGGTCTTTTAAGGGTTGTAACGTGGCTTGGTTCACGGTTTACGAAACAAAATATAAAGGCTCGAAGTTTATTTGTCCCCACCCAATCTTCGTGATGAACTCCAATCCTACGCTCAGTTAATTCAAGCTATATATTAAGGTTCCTATAGGCTAGGAATTGAACTGATGATAGTTGATGATGATTCAGACACCTACGGTAGTCAATACTCCCTTGCAGAATTTGGTTATCCTTTATTGTTGAGGTTATGAGACCTCTTCTTGTCTTCACTGAGGTTTTGAGACCTTTTCTTTTTCTTTATGAGACCTCCTCCTTGCTTGATTGAGGTTGTGGGACCTCTTCTTTGCCTTGATTGTTGTACGAACTCTCTTATATAAGGCGAAGTTTTGGGCTTCCCATCTTTCTTGGCTTTTGCCTTGAAAGAGACTCGGCTCACCCTTCGATTAAGGATTTCTCCATGATCCTTCCTTATTTGTAGCTTAGAGGAACAACTTGTATAATGCTAACTCATTTGATCTGAGAGAGCTGACTAGTGTCTTGCATGAAGCGCTTGCATTAGAATGCATAACCAAGTTAAACTGAGAACTACCCTGCCCCAAGGTTGAGATTTAAGGGTTTTTTGTGTAAGGAAAGAAAACTCCTACTTCTAGGCTCGAAGGGTCAACGAGGGATTATCTTCCTTATTTCTCCAGTGTTTGGGAATTGAAACAATGCCTTACATCCTTGGCGAGGTTTAATTGAAAGCATACCACAACTATTAGGGATGTAATGTTTTCGTCATCCTCCCCAATCTTTGCTTAACAACAATTTGATAAGTGGAAAGAAACAAGATAAAGATATATGAACATAAAAATAGATGAGTGAAACGAATGGATTTAATCAAAAGGTGCACAAACATTTCATTAATCTAACCAATTTGAAAATACAACAAAGCTTATAAGCAAATTTAAATTCAAAGTGAAAATGATTAAAAATATTGAAACAAACAAAACACAGCCAGCTTCGGTAAATTGATTTCAGAAGATTTCAGTTTCCGGGACCAAGCGGGAGAACACCTTCACCATCGATCACTGGTTCTTTGTGATATAGAACCGTGAGAGGCTTCGCAAGTCTTTTGCCTTTTGTTTTAGAAGTCGAGGCATTGGCATCTGACCCACCCTCTTGAGGCATCTTTAGCAGACTTAGCAGTTTCGCTTCAAACTCTTTGCACTCTTTAATGGGGTGCCCCATTGTCCCAGTATGGAATTGGAATTCAATCTCCGGGCTATCTTCTTCAAGGATCAGTTCATTGTCATAGATCAGCCCTCGCACAGTATATTCTAAGGCTCGACAACCATCCAAGTCATGCCCTTCGGCTCCCTTGTGGAATTCACAATTCAGGTTAGGATTGTGCCAAGGTCCTGGCACAGGATTGAGAAGTCGGGGAGTTACCAACTTGTTCTGCATCAAAAATGGAAAGAGTTTACTCAAAGGCACAGGTATAATATGGCAGTTGACAGGATACTTTCTCTTGTTTTGGTCTTGAGAACCTCGAAGAGAAACAACTGTAGGAGGCTGGAACACTCTTTTGATAGACACCTGATGACTATGATACTCGGGTGCAAGACCAAGATCAGATACTGGCTGGTACGAAGTTTCCTCAAAGGCAGATCCTTGGCACGGGAAAACCACAGGAGATGGCAAAGGATTGTTGACTTGAATGCCTTGAGGCGTGAACGATAACTTCTCAGAGTCTAACAGATTCTGAACTTTACTTCTGAGCACCTTACAATCTTCAGTTGAATGCCCCTGCGCCCCAGCATGGTAGTCACATCGGGCATTGGCGTCAAAGCCTGGTGGGTAGGGAAAAGGCACTGGCTCTATCTCCTTTGGTACAATCAATCCACCCTTAAGTAAATCTGGCAGGAACTGACTGTACGGTATTGGTAGCAGGGTGAAATTCCTCCTGGCTTTCCTGGCCTTTGTCGAGCATGCTGACGCAGTTGACGGTGGTCTAACCTTTGATACCGAGGAGGTCCTTGAGTTACAAGAACTACAAGAGGTGATGAACTGATAACCTCTCCGGGAGTAACAGGGTGAGCGTGCGCTTCCTTCTTCATTAGAGCTTGCAAGGTTTTCAGAACCCAATTCATCTGGCATTTGAGGATTCTGATCTCCTCTTTCAGATTTTCCTGGTTCTTCAGAATTTTATTCATCGTGCCATTGGTCCTGAGTGGATGCTAGGTATCCTTCAGACATAGAGGAAGAGACTCAGGACCGAGAAATGCAAATGAGATGCGCATGGAATGCAAATACAAGCCAAGTGGTTTCAAGGAACTCAAAGGCAAGTTGCAAAAAAAATTTGTGGAAAAACTGAAGAAGTTTTTATTTTTAAGATCCAAGCTCTGTTGATCTTTTGAAAAGGAAATGAGATTCTGAATTCCTTGAAACCAACAATGGATGCAATGAGATGTATGCAATGCATAAACACGGGTACACAAAAACACAGGCATATACAACGAAGCACATACGTCCTAGGTTTAGAGGTCTCATGAATGCATAGTAAAGGTTGGAATAGGGTAAACACCTCTTAACTCCCTAATTGGTAGGCCTCTTAAAAGATGGTTCTATGGCAATTTACCCTTAAACCCACTCACATGATAGTTTCTAGGTTTTTGGTCAAGGTTTCAGATTCACGGATCTTAGTCGTATCAACGTTATGCAATGGGCTAGCCATTTTACAACGAGAGTGACGAAAAGGTCTCTTCTGATTAGGGTTTTCATATTGGTTGGAGCAAGGAGATGTCCTTGAAGTCCAATATTACGCAACCACCAAAATAGCACTGGTTCTAAATGGGGACCTAGAGTCATGGACCCGTCATGAATCAGCGTTATGCAACAGGCTAGCTGTTTTATAACGAGATCTACAAACATGTCTACTCTAGAGGATCCTTCATGTTAGTTGCTACAAGGAGCCTGCCCTCGTAGTCTAACACTACTAACTGCCAAAACTAAACTTATGTTTTCTCTCTGCTTTTTCCAAAACTCGGGTGTAGAGCTTTTATTTAAGATATCAAATCCCTAAAGCCCACACATGATGTATATAGGAATATATAAAAGCAAAGATAAACATATAATTAAAGAAGAATAAGAAACAAACAAAGCTATCACACATATAACACCTAACTAAACTAGGATTGACTCACTTAGGGATGGGAATAGTCCCCAGCAGAGTCGCCATCTGTCGTACCTCGAAAAATGAGAACGACCTCGCGAAGCGCACTCGCACGCCCGCGGGATGGACTTAACAGAGTCGCCACCGATCTTTATTTATTCCATAGAAGGAAAGGGAAAATATCGAATAAAACCCCTAAAAGAAAGGATAAGAAATGGTCATCGCAACCATTGTCTGAGTTCGGGAGTCGGTTACGCAAGGGGAAGGTATTAACACCCCTCACGTCCGTTGTACTCAACGGGAACCGTTTAGTTAAGGTTAACAGAGTGTTAGCTTAAGGTTTGTATCTAATCTTCTACTTAATAGGAGAGGAAGGTAAATGATTATTGTTAAAGGAGAGAGAACCTAAAGAGGTTTTATTGCTAGGGTGCTCACCAAGACTTCGGAGTCTCGTGCCTACGTATCCTTATGAGGATGGAATCAGAGCAATCGTAGTTCACCTAACTAAGGTGAGGAACCATTGACTATGGTCAAAGTTGCAAGGGGAATGAGTATTCATGATCATGATACTGACATAGAGTTAAAGAACTCTCTAATTCTAAGTTGTGATGTAATTGAATGGCTATGAGGCCAAAGGGAAAAGTAGGCATCCTATGACTTTGAGATCAAGGGTTGAAGATGTTTTGGTCTCTTGATGAGAATCAAGACCTGTCCATAAAAATGGAGTTTTGAATGTGATTGGATATATTTTAAGAATGATGATCATCAAATAATCAAAGATTTTATGCTAAAGTGTTAAACTCTAACACTCTCTATCATTCAAGATTAGTTTGAGAAAATTGTTTGTTGGACAGCGAACATTGATAAAAATCAATGGTTCAAAGAGTTGTGTTAGAGTGCTAGACTCTAACATCTCTTAGTCCAAATTGTTATTAAGTGTTTTAAGGATGAAAGAAAGAAATGATTGGCTACCTCAATGTGCAAGACTTGAGACCAATCTTTCAAAGGGTTATGCTAGAATGCTAGATTCTAACAATCCTTTTCTTTCAAGTTTATTTCAAAAGGATTTGATGTATTTTGAAGTATTGATATCCTTAAAGAAGGATGGATTCTTGAGATGACGATTAGCAAAGATAAGAGGTGGCAAAAGATGGAAGGTGGCTCGCCAAGAATTAGGATTCTTGTGCCTACGTATTCTCATTGAAGAATGAGAAATCAGAGCATCCGTAGTTCTGATTACTACGGGTTGTTGGTTGAGGTATGTTAAGTGACTGACGAACATTTGAGCAAATGTTCAAAGAGTTATGCTAGAGTGCTAGACTCTAACGGCTCTTATTCATTCAAGTTGATAATGAAAAATATTTGATGGATAATGAACACTTGATGAAAATCAGTTGTTCGAAGAGTTGCGCCAAGATGCTAAATCTCAACGGCTCTTATTCATCCAAGTTGATAATGAAAAAATATTTGATAGATAATGAACACTTAATGAAAATCAGTTGTTCGAAGAGTTGCGCCAAGATGCTAGATCTCAACGGCTCTTATTCGTCCAAGTTAAAATTAGATGTTTTAAAGACGAAAGAGGAGAATAAACAGCTATCCCAGTGAGCGAGGCTCGAGACTGATCATTCGAGGGTTATGCTAGAATGCTAGATTCCAACAATCCTCTTCTTTCGAGTTTATAAAAAAAGACTTTTAACGTTTAAATTTGATTTAAGAGTCACTCGATATTGATCGAGGTTTGATTTGTGTTAGTTTGAAAATGATTTGTAAAAAACTTAATTACAAAAAGATTTAATCGAGCAAGTTTGGAATTTACAAAAGTGCCTAACTTTAAGATTTCTAAAGTTTACAAAACTCAAAGTTGATTTTAAAATAAAACAAATACTAACATATTTACTCTAATGGACTAAAATTACCAAAAAGAAAAAAGAAAATCTAAATGGATGTCTAAGAACCACATAGTTAAAAAACCATTTAAACATTATCATCACACAATATTATTAATATATTATAATATAGTAAAACAAATCTGCTAGGAGGAAAACAACAAGGTACGATTTAAAAGCAACTCACATCATAACCGAAACAAAATTAATCTAGCAGACAAATGTAAATCGATGAACCGACAAATCAAGTTGAAATGATACAATCCAAACAGAAATTGTAAACGGAAGTCGAACCGAAAAACAGGATAATCGACATTCAGAACAACAATATTGAAATCAAACTCAAACCGAAAGTCAAAATAAAATAATAAGCAACACGGTATCAAGGCAAAACCCAACATGAATCATTACCAAATCTTCGAACCGTTTCTGGCGAGTCAATCGTAGTAGCAGCATAACGTCATCACCTTTATCAACTCGGTATGAACACAACATCCTAATCTCGCACTCAGTATTGAAAACGGATTCAACCACCAGCTCGTCGAAACAATTCGCAATACTGAAATCAGCATCACCACACTTGTAAACAAACTGCAAGAATAAACAGAAAAAATGAAATCAAAAGCACATGATAGCAATGAGGAAATCTTCAAGACTCAGTGTGTTTATTTATCAATATCGGAACATCAGATCGAGCGCCGTGAGTTTATCAGCAGAGAGTTGAAGTCACTAGCGAGCGGAGAGAAGAATACTCTATTTGGATGGTGGTTTTGGTTTAAGCATGAATGGTGGCGGCGGATAGAGGCAGAGAAAAGGTTTATTGAGGCTGGAGAAACGATTTTGCAGTGGCAGTGAGTAATGTTTTTGAGCTGGGTTTGAAGAGAGGTTTTGATAGAGAACACGGTTGAGCAAATCCACGGGGGATCGGTTTAAGGCAGTCAGATGGAAGTTTCGCCGACGGGTTGGATGGAGAGTCGCGTTCGGAGCGGTTTGAGTTTGTAAAGTGTGGAAGAGAAAGTACTGAAGGTTGAGATGGGTACTGAGTTTTGATGAGGTGCGACTATTGAGAATCTGGCGGAGGGAGGTCAGTGATTGTGTGAAGGAGGAGAAAGCCACCCCTCTTGTGGTTCACTGTGCGTGATTTTATCCAAGAAGAGGGTTCTCAGCTTTTTCTTACAAAAGTGAGAGAGAGAGAGAGAGAGAGAGAGAGAGAGAAGGTCCACTTTATTTAATTTTTAAATCTTTCTATTTTCTGATTGGTTAATATGAAAAGTTGAGGATTGAGATCCATGTGCTTATTGTGAATTGATTGTGAGTTGTTGATCAAATTGATCCAATGGCTCCAATTAAAACAAACAAACACATCTTGCTCTTGACTATTTAAAATGATAAAAAGATGAAGTTTTAATTCAATAAAATGAGAATAAATTCAAATATAGAGCAAATAAAAACTAACCGAAAATTTAAATAATTCCATTTATTTATTTTGAAAATTTTTGACAAAAAAAGGAAATAAACAGAATAAAATTTGGAAGTGTTCGAAAGGCTAAAATGAATGCACCAAAATGATACGCGTGAAATAAACGACTCGGAAAAGTATAGCATTTGGTCAAATTTTGAAATAAATCGGGATCGACTTTTAGTTTGACTGATTCGTCTATAAATTCACAAATGGGTTAGTTATGCAATATGATTGATCTAAGATGATGTGCAAAAGATCAATGAATCTAAGGGTAAAATTTGGGGTATGACACCCAACACTCCATGATTCACCCAAACAATATCTTTAGCATCTAGGCCCATCAGACGTTGACTCCATTTCAAAGAATTCTTAGTATCCTTGAAAGTACCTGACCGAGGTAGACGATTGGTAAACCACTTATAGAAAAGAGGTGCACAACAATGAACTGTCCCACCTCGTCTCTTCTCATTCCTATTGTATAAGGCGTAATGGAGATATCCTAACAAGGTTGGCACCGGATTCTGAGCTACAAATATTTTGATAGCATCCGTATCAACAAAATCAGGCTCACTCGGGAACAGAACAATACCATATACGCAGAGAGCCAATACTGCATTAAAGACAATCAATTTCTTCTCCTTAGCCGCTTATTGAGCCTTGTTTGCCAAGTACGTCAGGTGATAGCCACAAACCCTTCCCTTACCAGAGATATCAACTTCCAAAGTTGACTTGATCAAATAAAGAGCACCAGCCACAGCTTGGAAATCAAGATCTGCCTTCGACCCACAGAAAGGAGCTCCTTCTTTAATGGGAATTCCCAGGATATTAGAATACTCTTCCAGAGTAGGAACTAAAACATAATCTGTCAATACAAAGCACCTCATGGAAGGATCATAGAACTGCATCAAGGTGCACAAGCCATCAGATTCATATTCACTGAGGTTACGAGCAAAAGATAGAATCCAACTGTACTTCTCTTTGAACATTCCTAACACTTCCGGACCGATCATATCATGTAAGCTACAAATCTGACTCAGAATGAGCTTCGGGAACTTGTACACAATGGTGTTCTTCTTGCCCCTTTTGGTGTCCATCCCTATAATTGCCCGTTGACTGGAATCAAAATGTCAGATACTACCTGGAAATGAAAAAAATATGAATGTTAGAAAAAAGAATGATGCAATGCAAAGCATGGGATCAAAGTGCCACGTGTTTGTGCTGAACTGAAATAGTTGAATAATTCCAAGGCTCAAATTCCCCAGAATTCCAGAACAACAGAGTAACCACACAGATAAACCATACTGATGAGAAATCCAACGTACCGGGTATGTTGAAAGTCAAGGTTACCTGCAAACCTGTAAACAACCCGCCCTTCTCACATGTGGGTACTAGAAAACGAAAGAGCCTCAGCTTCTGGCACTGAGGTCGAGAAGCAATAGTACATTCATCCCCCGGGGTACAGTACTATCGCCAATCAAGGAGTGCCTCCACTGATTCTTTTTCAAAAGGGATATCCTATGGCGAGTTCCCAGCATTGGGTCCTCGGATCGAGAATGTGTAATGGGTTTGCCATTTCTGGTCTGCCATTATCACAACTCGGGAGGAGTGCCGCTACTGAGTTCTCGGGAATGGTCATCAGAGTCGACAATTCCTCCAGAGAATATCTACTGGCCTGTATCGAGCATACAGTAGCAGATAGCTCCGGATAGAACCTCGTCTAGTTGTAGGTCTCGTGAACACCCACACGTGGCAAAACACCACGGGAGCGACACGCCCACCCACACTAATACCTATGTGTATGCTCAAGCCTGGGTAGTGGGCTTATCTCTTAGAACACCCTGCCCACCAAACAGAAAACAACAGCACAACACAGTCCAGCATAGTAATGAAATGCAATGCAATAAGTGCGATAATACAGTAATATATAGTAAAACAGTAATACACAACAAAACAAAGCACCACAGTAAACACCCAATGAAAGAAAAACAGACAAGCGCTAGGATTGACTCGTAAAAGGGAGAAGTGCCCCCAGCAGAGTCACCAGCTGTCGCTCCTGGGATTTTCATCCAGGTACAAACGCGAAAGTGGCGCAGAAACAGAGTCCCCAACAATGTGTATTTATCCTAAGAGAGGGAAAGGAAACACTGCGTAAACCTGAGGGAATGAAAAGCATGGTCTCGCGACCAAGAGAAACAGGTAAGGGAGTCGGTTACGCGAGGGGAAGGTGTTAGCACCCCCACGCGTCCATCGTACTCGATGGGATCCACACTTGTTGTCTCGATCAAAGGGTGTCTTCATCTGGAGCTCCACTGCTACTGAAAAGGGAAAGGAACGGGAACAGAGGAGAACAAAGAAACGGGGGAGAAAAGAAAAAGAAGTGACTCGATAGGACATCGCTCGTCCTAGGCCTACGTATTCCCTCGGGAATAGGAAAATCAGAGTCAACGTAGTTTGGACACAAACTAAGGGGGGAGGTTGCTCGCCAAGACATCGCCGTCTCGTGCCTACGTATCCTCAATCTAACCAGAAGGAGGAAATCAGAGCAGTCGTAGTTCGACTTAACGAGGTCGGTGTTTTTTATGAGCGACGTTAAGTTCACGTTCGGCAGTTAGGGTCGATGCCTGTTTGCAACGAGACGGAAGTAACGTGCCCTTTTCTGAAAATGAGGTTTGAAACTTAACGATCCCGAAGGATAAAAAGGTTTGGATTTGTTTTGTGTTTTTTGAGACAGAAGTGTTTTTGAAGTTGTTTGTAACTTGCATTGCACCCAAGTCTACAACATAGGAACGAATACGTCGCGTATCGTCCCTAACAGGACGTACGCTAAGTACCCTAGAAGAATGAAGGGAGACCCCCCATTATTCACTTCCCACATCTAAGGCTCATGCGCAATACACGTTTAACCTTTATTAAGTGTTTCAGAAGGATTATGAGATGAGAAGAGAAGACTCAAGTCGAAAAGAAAACACTAAAGGGAATCTAATTTGTACCTAATGTTATCATGCAGAAATGGCCCTAAGGTCAAGGTTTGAAAACCTAAGTCTAAAGATAAGAGAGGGATAGCACTACCTAATGCTTATCCTACCTCACTTTAATCAAAGATTAAAGTTGAGCTAGGATCCCTAAGGGGTGTGGATAAGTTGTACACACAAAGCATTATATCATGCTATTCACTAACACACAAGAGAAAGTGAAAGAGTTAAGAGAGAAGAGATATGAGTATGGATAAGCATCCACATACTCAAGACTTACCATAGCCACTACACAAAATGGTTAGTACCAAAACAATTCAAATATTGAAGTACAAGTGAAAAGGAGGAAGCAAACAAGTCCTAATGTTCTAAGGAGATGTTCCAAACACCAAACAAAGGTCAAACCAAGAAGGAAGAAGTCCTAAGGGTTAGGAACCATCCTAAGTCAGTAGGTATGTCTTAAGGGATCATACCAAAACAATCATGTCATATGAAATCAAACAAAAGCAAACTATGCACTAAATGTTCACACAAAATGCAAACTATGTATTACTTATGAAGGAAGAATGCTTATGAATGGTAAACATGTATTAATGCATGACTATAAGTCAAGGTCAGAATTAAATGATATATATGAATGCATATGAATGTCATTGAATGAACATACAAGTCATGGATGCAAGCATTTAAGAAATGGAGCAAGAAAAAATGAACAAACAACAATTTAAGTTCCACAAGGGTGCATGCTTGTAATGCAAATTAAAGATGGAGATGAAATGAGACCATACATGTCTAATGGATACAAACCAGTAGCATATGATGTATAAGATGCAATTAATAATGCAAGGATGACATGTGAAGTTCATACACAACTCATTTTAGCAAGTTAAGAGGAGAAGAAATAAATTAGGTTCTAACAAGTTCAAACAAGTGCCACAAATTGATGAACTTATGCAAGATACAAAGATGCAATCACAAGTCATGTTGTATGATAAAAAATGAACACAAACAGAACATGAATAAATTTTAAATGTACATTTAAGATCACACAAGCATAGGTGAAAACAAAGCAACAAAGACATGCAAGGAAAGGAATACAAATCCACATAACATTTCAAGTTTGCACAAGAGCATACAAGTCAATTCAATGTGAGCAAGCTATGACCTATAACATGATAAAAAGGACCTATAATACTCACACAACATGTATCAAAAGGTCTCCACAATTGCCAAAGATGATTGCACACAAAGCACATTAAAACCCTAGCACATGCTCTCTAATATTCACACAAACAAACATGCTTTTAGGAAACTCATAAAGTCATGTTAGAAGGCCAAGAAAATTTGAAATATGCAAGCATTTTGAAGTGAAAACAACAATCAAACAAGTCTTAAAAGTGTGGCTCAAAATTCACTAGGGATCATGCATAATCATGCCTCACAATTTCATACACAACATCCACATAAATGGCCAAAAGACCTCACTCCAAAGTCATCAAGAAATGATTTAGAAAATTCACAAAAAATGCCTAACATACCTCAACATATCATGACTACATGTACCAAATATTAGGCAAAAATTCATCATACAACTATGTCAAACAAAATCCAAATGAAACAAAGTTATGTTAGGAACACAAACAAAAGAAAATGCAAGAAAATTCATGAAAATATGGTGAAATATCACAAAATCAGAAAATAAAATAACCAAAAATTATTTTAATTTTTATTATGTCTCATGAATTTTTGTGTAATTTTCTGATGCTTAAAAGTATTTTTTAAAATTAAAAACCAAAAATGTATGTGAAAAAAGAAATAAAAACAAGAAAATAATGCAGGGAGGTGCACCATTAGCAAAGATCCAGTTCAGAATGAGATTGGTCCTGAAAAGGAGGGGGCGAATAGCAAAGAACACCAAGCCCAAAGGCGCGTGGGTCAGATAGGGTGCATAACATGGATGTTAGTCAAACATTGACTCATCCTGAGCCATCAGATCAGGTCCATACATGATGATCACAAGAGTAAGCACATCACACAATTCATAACGCAAGCACATAGCATGTAATAAGGATGCACACACATGGGATCATAAAATTCAAATAAAATCAGAAAATCAAACACGTGCATGGGAGGTGGTGTCATTAATGTGCTGGCACGCTTGTGGACGTTAGATCACAATCATCTAATGGCTGGGACTTAAACTAGTGATAAGCTAGGGTTCTTCCTCAGATGAACTTGCAGGTGGCCGGAGAAGACCCCGGTCGTCTTCTCCGGTGATCCTCCGCCGTGCTCCGCCTCCAACCACCACAGAAATGGACAAGACTAGTATCATTCTCTTCCTCTCTCCAAGTAGATTCTAAATCCAGTCTCCAAATTCACAAATAATAGACACACAGAGAGAATCGAAGCTACAAAAGTATGCCCTAAAAATTGAAACTACGCACCTATTGTGCCTATCAACTAGTCGGATATCACATTGCTCCTACTGAGCTCAAAATCAACAAAAACAAGTAGAAACAGAGAGATTCAAGAGCAAGAAATTTTGAACCAAAACCTGTTCAGCTGATGAACTCTTTCGACAAAAGAAAACCAGAGGATCTTCTTCCTTTTCTGCACTTGATTTTGGCCAAATAAAGGCTAGAAGCTTCTTCAAATCAGCGGAGTTTGAAATGAGAAATTTGAAGAGAAAAATGAATTTTAAACTCCGCCACTACTTGATTCAGAAGCTCTTGATGATGATGATGATGATGAAGGTTGAAACAGGTTGATGAAGTTACAATGAAAATGGAGCTCGAGAGTGAGAAGTTTTCAGAGAGAAAAGGAGTATGCAGTTTGTAGTGAGAGTGAAAAAAATGAAAAGTCCTCTTCAATTTCTGCTAGAGCTTGCTTATATGCCTCTGGTTACATTCTAACTGTCCTAGTTGACAGTTAGAACTAAGGTTAGGTGAGCGAGTTAACTGAGTTGGTGAGTTAACATAATGAGTCAAGTTTGTTGTGACACGAGTTGAGAGGTTTTGCTATGATGAGGGAAAGTTCATGGAGCTTTAAGGTGGTGGTGAAGTGAATGTAGGCTGGTGATGTTACCTCTGAACTTGCAGCGACTTCTCATGAAAGTTTACTCTCTTTCTTGTTTGAACTAAAGAGGAAATGATGTAGCATGTCATGTATGGTGTGTAAGGATGGTTTGTCTTTAAAGGGTAATGGTTGATGTCATGTATGTGAAGCATGCGTGGGATGAACTAAAACAATGCATGTGATTCTTGCTTGCCATGAAAGAAAAATCAGCTAGCATGATGGTGAGTTTGTGCATGCATATCTTCATGTTTAAGTAACCAAATGGCATGATAAAGGATGATTTGGAAAGAGGAGATGTAATGCAACAACATTGAAGTGGAAACCAATTACAAATGAAGCCTCTAACATGCTTGAAATTACTCATGAACATGTGTGTACACAACTGGTGTGGTAGATCAGCCTGACCTGGCCTGACCAACCCTCATGCGCATGGAAGATTCAGTGGAAGGTCACCTCATTTACCTCATCATAACTCTCAAACCCTTGATCAGATGGAAAAATGTCAAACACCAAAGTTGAAGAGGAGATGGAGATGAACAAAAGTCATGTTGAACTTTTTTCCATTTGGAGTTTTTATCAATGAGAAATCTAGCCTTGAACTTGAACACAATATGCACACCAGATGTTTGATGAAATGACTGCGTGCTGGCTCGCCCATGCCTTGCCTTGCTGGTCAAAAATGCCCTACAAACCTCAAACTTTAATCAATCATAACTCTCTCAATTTTGATCCAATGGAGATGTTCTTGGTATGGATTTGAAGCTTGAAACATGAAATTTTGATAGGCCTCCCTAGCCCTTCCATTTGGTGCTTGGAACATGGAAAAAGAATGCCCTCAAGTTGACCTCCCACCTTGCCAAAACTTGCCATAAATAGAAACCCTAATTTCTATTTTTGGCAACTTTGCACATTTCTTGATTTTTGATGAATCTTTCATTATTTCTTGACCAAACCCTCTCCAACGATCATGTTTGACATGAGGAACATGGTTTTGACCTCAAAAAGTCAAAAGTTGACTTTTTCCTCTGCACAATTGACTTTTCCCCAAATCTCCTAATTTCCAATCAATTGGTCAATTGAAACCCTACCAAATCAAATTGATGGACCACTCTTCATCCTTAGACCCTTGAGGACATGTAGAATACCATGAGATCAAGTTTTGTCCAAGAAATCAGAAATAAACTGATTTCATGGCAAACCCTAGTTTTAAACCCTCAGTCTAGGAGAAATCAGCACATCCTCCAAATCCAAATTCCTCTGAGTATGATGTGTATCCTCTCAAACAATGAGGAGATATACCATTTATAGATGGTAAAAGCTTAAATATCTTGCCTATTGGGGCATTATACTCAAGACTGCCAAAAACCCTAATCCTGCACTGGTTAGGATGATGTGATTCCCTTGCATTCTCTTGTTAAGCTTGATCATATGATAAGGTGATGACTCAATTTAAGAAATCTTGAGGCTCAAGGCTCCTTGGACTTGGTTTAGACACCCTGATCCCATGCCAATGAACCAATGAAATGCAATGATGATTATGCCAAAATGCAATGAAACATAAGCCAGTAAAAGCTAAAAGCAAGAGGGCAAATTTTGAGGTGCTACACCCATATTGGCTGGACATAGGCAATTGGGTCGTTCTGGGAGCAGAAGTGGATTGGGCCATGCCTAGTCATCGGTCCGGTCCAGAACAAATATCACAATGGTTATTTAAAGTAACAGTTATGGTAGGTAGCGCGCTACATGGATACAATCACGGTTGCATGTCCATGGTTGAAATCATCATACATACAATCACACCTTACCTCACAACGGTTGGACTGGAGTGGTGGTATCCCTTTTCCAACCGTTGTGATGTGTGTTTTCCGTCCTAGTGCAGTCGTAAATAACTTTTAGATAATAACACTGATCCGTGCAAAACAATCAAAATGGTTCCCGTTGAGTACAACAGATATGAGAGGTTCTAATACCTTCCCCTTGCATAATCGACTCTCGAACCCGAATTTGGTTGTGATGACCGTTTTCATTTTTGTTTAAGGGTTTAATCAGTATTTTCCCTTTCCTTTGGAATAAATAAAGTTCGGTGGCAACTCTGTATTTTTCACGAAATACATTTTTAAAAGATAGGTTAAAAGAACTGGAAAACCACAAATCAGCACAAAGAAAATAGGCAAAAGTAATTCTTGAAGAATCAAGGTCTGCTACGCCCCATATACAGGTGCGATGGGTGAAATGTAAGGTTAGGTGGCACTACTTAGTACAAGTACTTCACGGTGAAGCAAAGGTTAGCTTGCTAGTCGAAAGGGAGGTGCGTTGAGCAAGCTAAGGTGGCCAAGGACACGTGAAATACACGCACACATTGCTTGCTGAAGAAGAAAGAAGATTGACCCGAGTTCTTAGAGCAGGGTTGGCATGTTGGGTGAGACATCAGTGCGCTAATAGGTGGTGAACGCAACATGTTTTTATTTAGATTTATTCCCATTTTATGGTGTGTTTTATCATTTTATTTCCTTTTTATGGGCTTCAGATTGTTTTTGTAGTGTTTTTAGGCAATAATAAGAGTCAGACCAAGCTGAAGTGAGTTTATAAAAGTCAAGGAAAGAGAGAAACACAAATAGAATTTATCTTGGTTCACCTTCTCCAACTAAAAGCTAGTCCAGTCTCTTTAACTCCTTAGAGGATTTTCCACTATGTATCAAGAAATTCAGTTACAACCCTCACACCAAGACTCCTCTCAAAAGAAATCTTAATACTCAAGAAAGAAAGAATGCTACTTCCTTATTTACACAACAACACATCAAACACTTTGGCGGACTCTGAATCATCCTGACTCAAAGGATTTTTTCCATAATCACCAAACATTATTATGATACTCACCAAACATTATGGTGAATTCAGAATCACATTGATTCTTAAGAAATGAAGAACTTTTTTGTAGGTTGTAGAATCTTCAAATCCAAACTAGGATTATAAACTTTTTGTATCAATATCACTTTTCATATTATTATCATTTAATGCTCATAACTTTCTAGTTTTCCAAAAGTTTAGTCAAAGTTTCAAAACTTGGAAATATGAAAACCACTTGAAAATGAATTTTTGATTCTATAAATTTATTTGGAAGTTCTTAATTATCCTCATAATTATAAACTAGTATTTATATGTTCATTGAAGGAACCATTTAACAATATACCACTTTAGAAAGGTATTGCAAACGATTATAATGCATTGGTTCATAAGAAAACGTGTTCCATTAAGATGTAATTGATTACAGAAAAATGGTAGTCGATTACATGTTGTTTCTGTTTGAAAATATTGAAATTCGTTGATAGGTAATCAGTTACATCATGTTAGGTAATTGATTAACACACTGAGTGTTTGTTTGGAAACACTTTGCAAATCATGTAATCAATTACATATATCTGGTAATCGATTACCCTTGTGTTGACCTTTGAAAAATATAATTTTAAGCTATTTAAGTGGTATTTACCTCTTTAATTTTGGAAAACATATTAGATTTTAGTTATATGATATTTTCTTAGACTTTAATTGATATATGATTTAGAAAATGAATTATCAAAGAAAACTACATTTGCTTAACCTAAACTTTAAAGATCTTTTTCCATTTTCTTCTGATCGTTTATTGTCTTCATCTTTTTCTTCTTTGTTAATATGGTTGTCTTCCTTAAAACCTAACCAAGGTCAAATATAGATCTTTTTCACACTCCATTCAAGCTATGCACAAACAACTCTCACATTTGGTAAGTTTGTCATATCCTTGCTACTTTTTATATTTGTGATACATGCAATTCATTAATAAGTTAAAGTTATACTATATTAGGATACATTTAACAAAAATGTATTATTTGTTTGTTCTTAATAAGATTTGGTGTGAATTTGAGTCACTTGAGGTTAGGGTGCTTTCAAGAGTTCATTATGCTCTGGTTCATTTGGTCTGGATTTTAAAATGTGGAACCTTGGTACAAATAAAAAAATCCATAATTTTCTATTATTCATTCAATTTTTAACATGGCCGAGTGGCCTAACATGCTTTAGTACACAAAGATAAAGGTAGACTCTGGCGACCCGTAGCTTGAAAACCGTCATGTACTATTGAGAGATCATCTTGACAGGGTTATGAGTAACACCCCGATTTATTTTAATTATTTTTCGTAATTAAAATTGAATGATGTTGTGTATTGGTGTGTTTTGGTTGAGGTTGGGTTGCCTTTAGTATGGGGTAGTGCCCTTAGAATTATAGAAAATAAGGTATCGGAGGGTGTGACAAATTGTATAGAAACATGTAATGAGAATGGTTATTTGGCTAATATTATTATTTTAAATTATTAAGGAATATTGTTGTTATTATTTAATTAGTGAGATAATAGTAATAATAAAAATATTTAAATAATAATAATAATAATAATAAATATAAATAGAAAAAGGGTTAGAAGAGAGGCAAGGGATTAAGTACGTATTTTTGGGAAGAAGAGAGGATGAGCAGAGCTAGGGTGAGAGAAAGGAGACTCCATTGCTAGAGGGAAGATTTTCAAGAACTCTAAGGTAGGGGTGGGGCTCTCTAATCTCTTAAGGGTTGCATATTGTTTGTATGAGGGTAAATACACTACTACGAAAAACACATTTAACAACGGTTGGGAATGACATATAATGACGCGGGCGAAGGCGTTGTTATGTAGATTGTCGTTGTAAGTTCGCTGTTTCTACAACGGTCTGGAAACCGTTGTTGAAAGGTAGGACGCGCGCCATATATCACAACGGTTATGATAATAAACCGTTGCGATACATACACTTAGGTTCTGGGTTCGAAACCCATCAGTAGCGAATTTATATAAAACATAAATTACTTATGATATCGGTTACAATATATAACCGTTGTTGTAAGTACCCTAAGTTTATTATATTAAATGTAGATTGCTTGTTTTCCAAACACCTCACTAAATAAATATACATGGATTAAATTTGATGAAGATGTCTATAATCTGCAAATTAAGTTGTTCTTGAAAACCAACTTAAACAAACCAATGTTGTTTTCTGATTGCATTCGTCTCATCGTGCATTTCACGCTCTTTTACATATATTGTGGTTTATTGATCTAACTCCTTCGATATATCGCTATCTTCGATTATAGTTAAATTTCCATAAGATAAACAAGACATTGGATAATTTGCCTCATCTTTGATTTAACTATATTGGAAGATGGCGATGCATCTAAGGAGCGAGATCATTATACCATAATCTATATATAAAAGAACGTGAGATAAATGATGAGAGGCATGCAATCAGAAAACAACATTGGTTTGTTTAAGTTGGTTTTCAAATACAACTTAATTTGCAGATTATAAGTATCTATGTCAAATTAACTGAATGTATTTTAAGTGAGGGTTAGTGAAACAAACAATCTACATAAAATATAATAAACTCAAACAAAATTCTATACCAGATCCAGATATTATAAACTCATATAATACGCTTGCTACCACCAGCAAACTTTAAGTGAGGGTTAGTTAAACAAACAATGTAAATAGAATATGATAAACTCAAACAACATTCTATACCAGATCCAAAAATTATAAACTGATATAATACATTTGCTTCCACCAGCATCATCACCCTGTATCATCCCCTTAACCTGAAAGGAAACAAAGCAAACTTCAAAAATGAGCATCCTCAGTTGAAAACAAACCCTAAAACCATAATCCAGTGATGAGTAAAGTGAGGAACAGGAATAACGCACCTTTTAATGAAACTAATCGCGGAACAGGAATCAATTATGATGTTGAACTAGTTTGGGAAGCCATGAAAAAGAAATATAAGGAGGAAGAAGCTTACACAAAAGCTTCATACTTCTTATACTTCTTTTCATTGCTTCTAAAACTAGATAAAGTTTGCTTACACTGTTGTTTCTTCATTTACTAACATCTTGTTCGTGATGCTATGAAAAAAAATACAAGGTGGATGAAGTTTCCATCATAGCTTCATGCTTCTTATACATTTTTCCATAGCAACACAAACATTACGAAGTTTCCAAAGTATGGTCTTTGTTAAGGTAGTGAAAACGAATCTGAAAAAATGAGAACAATCAACAAAAACAACATGCAACAAACGAGATAATGGGAAATATCTAACAATATATGGAAGAAGAAGAATACCTTAATGTATGAAGCACAAGATTCACGGCTAATGGTGAAAACGAAGAGAAAAAATGGGTTCTAGGGTTTCACTTTGAAGGCAATGCGTTACTGTCAATTAAGTGAAAGTTTTTTCGCTTATATATGGGTAAACTATTTCACAACGGTTAACAATAACAACCGTATAGATATGTATTTATTTATTATAAATATATCACTACGGTTTACCAGAATAACCGTAGTGATAACCCTTTTATCTGTGAATTTTAAAATAAATAAAAACCGTATACATAGGTATTTATTTATTATAAATATATCACTACGGTTAACCAGAAGAACCGTAGTGATAACCCTTTTATTTATGATTTTTAAAATTAATAAAAATGAAAAGGTGCGCCTTAACTTTTAACTTAATGCATCTATAGTTTAAACATCAACAATGTAATTTACAATGCATCTGCAGTTTAAACATCAACAATGTAATTCGAACCCTAATTCAACTATTACATTTCATAACAAAGTAAATATTAAACATAAAGGAGACAAAAAAACATAACATCTTGATATTTCCAGAAAATATCTCTGATTTCAGTATTTTCTTCAAATTCTTGTTCTTTTTCTTTAAATCCTCATACATAACCTTCAGATAGCCCACAGCTTCCAACTCTGACTTCATAATGCTCTCATCGTCATTTCCATCTCTTTCTCCCACGTCTTTATCCCATATGAACAAATTACATGTTTCATCGCTCCTCTAAAATGGACATCTCCAAAAAAGCCTTCCTTTATTTTGTCCCTTCTTGCATTGATACGAAACCATACGACCATCACAACCACAAAAATTTCCAGATCGAGATTTTACACTGGAACAAGAGTGGAAACACCTTTGGATGGTTTTGTCTTCAAATGTGACATTGCAACACCTTAAAGTAGAACACTTTGTTGTTGTTGTTGTTTTCTTCCCGACAATGGTGACGGCGTTGGTGTTAGGGTTGTTTCAATGGATAAATTGATATATATACTTGGTGTTTAAAATACATAAAAAGAAGTTTCAATTTGTAACAACAGTTTTGATAAATATCTGTCGTGATATCCTTATTATTTTTTAGTTAAATATTAATAAAACTTAAAAAGGGAGCATTTACATCAAAGGGATAAACTATTTGAGGGTGATAAGGTTCGAACCCATGATAGCTAGATTGTATCACCACGGTTTTCATAAAAACCATTATTATACCCTTGAGATTTCTAATTAAAATAATGCGCGCGCATCCAGTACGCACTATAAGAATGGTGTATAGGATGCCATTGTAAACCTGGCGTTGTTGTTTGGTCGTTTTGTAGTAGTGATAAACCATTAGGATCATCCATATGTGTTGTTTGTGCTGATTTGGGGTTTGGGGTTTTTGCGTGTCGAAAGTTTTGATAAGGGGAAGAATGAACAAATTTATCGGTTGAAATGTGATTTCTGTATTTCCTACTTGTTTGTATGTTAATATGTGATTATATGTGTGTTTTTGGACTGAATTGGGAGTGAAATCGAGAAGGATTGAGGTCTGAGTCGTGCAGAATCGCAATCGCAGGATTGCTGATTCGTGCAGATCCACCAGGCGAAAGGAAAATCCTCTAGGAAAAAATTCGCTGGATGGTCGCCAGGCGAAAATTCGCTGGATGGTCGCCAGGCGAATTGAGAGGAGAGCGAAGGGTGAAAAATAGGGGTTTCTGGAATTTGTATGGGGGAAGGAAATTCTCCTCTGCTCCGCCAGGCGAGCATGAGGCGAAAGGAGGATTCGCCAGGCGAAAGTGGTTTCACTGGTGCTCCGCCAGGCGAGCATCAGGCGAGCAGAGCTGAGACGAACCGAATTTTCTAAAACTTTACAAATTCGTATCTTTTGATCCGAAGGTCCATTTCATTCTCCGTTCGAAGCGTTGAAAAGCTGGTTTCATAAACTTTTTGTTAAAATCAATTTCAGTACCAGAATTCTAACCATTCGACGCGTTAATTGGGTTTTCGTGTATGTTATTATGTGTTGTACATTGGAATGATGGATTCGGCGGTGTGTATGTGTGTTATAGTTGTGGATTTCTATTGTTGTAAGTGTTGGCATGTATGGATGGTGTGTTGTATAGTTGTAGTATGATGTATTGACGCATTGATAGTCATATGCATGTAGTTATCGTTGCATGTTGTTGTTGTATGCATGTTGCATAAGTTGTGTGATAAGTCGTGTGCCCATGTGGGGTATGAGCGTCTTATCGGGATTCTTTGATAAAAGAATTCTATTGTTGTTGTTGTTGTTGTTGAGGTGATTGTGTGCCCATGTGGGGTGTGAGTGATCACGGATGTCGTGTGCCCATGTGAGGTGTGAGCGACTATTATGGAAATTCTGACGGGAATTATGCTCATGTAACAGGGATCGAATTGGTACCACATGCATTGAGTCGAGTCGTAGGTCTCATTGCATTGCATTGTGTTGGGTCGATTACTTGCTTGTGTGGGAAATGCTAATTGTGCAGATGTTGTGATGATAAGGTAGATTGTGTAATGTTTTTATGCTTTTATACTTATATTATGCATTTCTTATATTGATTTGAGAATCTCACCCCTTCTGTTTGAATGTTACCTCTATGTGGGTAACGTGCAGATAAGCAGGATTAGTGCGGAGTTGGAGTTAGCGAAGACGAGGTCTTCTCTTTTATTTCGTTGGGTCGCGTCTGCTCTGATTGTAACACTGGGTTATTAGAACGCTTGTAGCTGTTTATTTTATTATGTGTCCTCGTTTTATTTACTTGATGAGAATTATGTGGTACTAAGTAAGTTATGTTTTAGTTGAATTCCGCTGCCATGTGATAAGATTAATCAAGTATGCTTTTATTGATAATATTTATGTGTTATATATCGTATGCATGAGCAGGTGTTTGTTGAATGTAGCATCCTAATTGATTGTATATTTTAACTTACTCTGATATTTTATTATTAATTGTCGCGGGGGTTTAGGGTGTTACATAGTGGTATCAGAGCAGGTCGGTCCGTCCGGCCAAGTTGTCGAGTCGTTGTCGTGTGATAGTTGATTACTGTTGACGTCGGTTCCTTAACCATTATGTTCTGTTGTTGGTGTGTAACAGATTTAGGATGGCTGGAAGGAACGATGCTGCTATTGCTGTTGCTCTGCAGGTTGTTGCTTAGGTGGTACAGAATCCGCCTCATGCTAGTGAAAATGACGAGTTTCGGAAGAACAGACTGCCTACCTTCAAAGGAAGACATGATCTAGATGGAGCGCAGGCTTGGCTCAAGAAGATCAAGAGAATCTTCCAGGTTATGGAATGTCCTGAAGCACAGAAGGTGCCGTTAGGTACTCACATACTGGCTGAAGAGGCTGATGATTGGTGGGTTAGCACTCGTCAACTGTTGGGAGCAACAGGAAAGGCAATCACTTGGGTTGTGTTCAGTAGGGAGTTCTTGAGGAAATATTTTCCTGAAGATGTCTGAGGAAAGAAAAGGATCAGGTTTTTGGAACTGAAGCAGGGTAACATGACAGTTACCGAGTATGCTGCCAAGTTCAGAGATCTGGCTAAGTTTTACCCTCACTACAGTGCGGTAACTGCTGAATTCTCAAAGTGTATCAAGTTTGAGAATGGATTGAGGCCTGAGATTAAACAGACAATTGGTTATTAGCGGATCAAAAGATTTCCAGATTTAGTGGATTGTTGTAGGATCTTTGAGGAAGATAGCAAGGCTCGATCAGCTCACTACAAAGGACTGGCCGAGAGAAGGGGAAAACAACAGATGAACCGTGGGAAGCCTTATGCAGCTCCAGCTGAGAAAGGTAAACAGAAACACGCTAATGGTAAGAAGCCGAGTGGGGGACGTGCCCCTACTCGTCTTAAGTGTTACAGATGCGGTGAATTGGGTCATCGTGTCAGTGAGTGCACGAGTGATGTGAAGAAATGCTTCAAGTGTGGACAGGCAAGACATTTGATTGCAGACTGCAAGGTTAATGTGGTGACTTGTTACAACTGTGGAGAACAGGGCCATATTAGTACTCGTTGTCAAAAACCAAAGCAAGCTTCAACTGGAGGAAAGGTGTTCGCTTTGACAGGGACCCAGAATTCCAGTGATGACAGATTGATCAGAGGTACGTGTTATATTAATAATACGCCTTTGATTGTTATTATTGATACTGGTGCTACTCACTCTTTTATTGCTACTGATTGTGTGAGAAGGCTAGGCCTTGTTGTTTCTCTTATGAAGGGAGAGATGGTTGTCAAAACCCCTGCAAAGGGATCGGTGACCACTTCTTTAGTCTGTTTGAATTATCCACTATCGATCTTTGATAAGGACTTTGGTGTGGATCTGATTTGCTTACCATTATGAGGTCTCGATGTGATTTTGGGTATGAACTGGTTGGAGTTCAATCATGTTCATATTAACTGTTTTAACAAGTTGGTGCGATTTCTTGCTCCTGAGGAAGAGGGAAAAGATGGTTTTCTATCTGCTAGAGAGTTAAGAGAGCTCTTAGAGGAAGAAGCTCAGGTGCTGGCATTGTTTGCATCTTTGTCAGTGGAGAATGAGTCGGTGATTAATGAATTGCAAGTGGTGCGTGAATTTCCTGAAGTGTTTTCGGATGATATTGTTGATGTACCACCAGAGAGAGAAGTAGAGTTTGCTATTGATCTTGTCCCTAGTACCAGACCTATTTCTATGGCACCATACAGGATGTCGGCATCAGAATTAACAGAGCTGAAGAAGCAACTGGAAGAGTTGTTAGAAAAGAAATTCGTGAGACCAAGTGTGTCGCCTTGGGGAGCTCCAGGGTTGTTGGTGAAGAAAAAGGATGGCAGTATGAGGTTGTGTATCGATTACAGATAGCTGAATAAAGTAACGATTAAGAACAGGTATCCGCTTCCGAGAATAGATTACTTGATGGATCAGTTAGTCGGTGCACGTGTGTTTAGCAAGATTGACTTGAGATTGGTTTATCATCAAATTCGGGTAAAGGACGAAGATGTTCATAAGACGGCTTTCAGAACCCGATATGGACATTATGAGTATGTAGTGATGCCGTTCGGAGTCACTAATGCACCTGGTGTATTCATGGAATATATGAATCGTATTTTTCATGCTTACTTGGATCAATTCATGGTTGTCTTTATTGACGATATCCTTATATATTCTAAGTCGAAAGAGGAAGATGCTGAGCATTTGCGGATTGTACAGCAAGTGTTGAAAGAGAAGAAGCTCTATGCTAAGTTGTCTAAATGTGAATTATGGTTGAGAGAGGTAAGTTTTCTTGGTCATGTTATTTCAAGTGATGGTATTGTTGTGGATCCATCCAAAGTAGATGCAGTTCTACAATGGGAGGCTCCAAAATCAGTAACTGAGATTAGAAGCTTTTTGGGCTTGGCTGGTTATTACCGAAGGTTTATTGAAGGCTTTTCGAAATTGGCACTTGTGTTGACTCAGTTGACGTGCAAGGGTAGAGCGTTTGTGTGGGATGTTCATTGTGAGAAGAGTTTCATTGAACTGAATAAAAGATTGACTACGAATCTGGTTTTGATTCTACCCGAACCAAATGAACCGTTTGTGATGTATTGCAATGCTTCTTTGATGGGTTTAGGAGGCGTGTTAATGTAGGGTGGTAAGGTTGTGGCTTATGCTTCACGACAGCTAAGGGCCAATGAGAGGAACTATCCCACTCATGATTTGGATTTAGCCGCAGTGGTATTCGTATTGAAGATTTAGAGGCACTATCTTTATGGGTCCAGGTTTGAAGTGTATAGTGATCATAAGAGCTTGAGGTATCTGTTTGATCAGAAGGAGTTGAATATGAGGCAAAGAAGGTGGTTAGAGTTCTTAAAGGATTATGATTTTGGCTTGAACTATCATCCTGGTAAAGCTAATGCCGTGGCTGATGCTCTAAGTCGAAAGACGTTGCATATGTCTACTACGATGGTTAAAGAGTTAGAATTGATTGAACAATTCAGAGATATGAGTTTGGTTTGCGAACAGACACAACATAGTGTGATGCTGGGTATGCTGAAGATCAACAATGAATTTCTTAATAGCATCAGAGAAGGTCAGAAGTTGGATGTGAAACTGGTGGATTTGATGATTGGAAATGAACAGGCGGAAGGTAACGAATTCAAAGTGGATGAACAAGGCGTGTTGAGATTCCGTGATAGCATTTGTATTCCTGATGATCTTGAGTTGAAAAAAATGATTCTAGAAGAAAGTCACATGAGTAGTTTGAGTATCCATCCAGGAGCTACGAACATGTATCAAGACTTAAAGAAAATATTTTGATGGCCTGGATTGAAACGTGATGTGGCTAAGTTTGTGTATGCTTGTTTGACTTGTCAGAAGTCGAAGGTGGAACATCAGAAACCTGCTAGTTTGATGCAACCGTTAGATATTCCAGAGTGGAAATGGGACAACATTTCTATGGATTTTGTGACCGGGTTGCCTAATACTCCGAGGGGACATGATTCCATTTGGGTAGTAGTGGATAGACTGACGAAATCGACACATTTTATCCCGATTAATATCAGTTTTTCTTTGCAGAAGCTGGTAGAGATTTATATTCAGGTGATTGTGAAGTTGCATGGAGTTCCATTGAGCATTGTGTTGGACCGAGATCCAAGGTTCACTTCCAGATTTTGGGAAAGTTTGCAAGAAGCTTTAGGGTCGAAACTGAGATTGAGTTCGGCTTATCACCCGCAGACGGATGGACAGACAGAGAGGACTATACAATGTTTGGAAGATTTGTTGAGGGCTTGTGTGCTTGAACAAGGAGGTGCTTGGGATAGCCATTTGCCGCTAATTGAGTTCACTTATAATAACAGTTATCATTCCAGTATCGGGATGGCACCTTTTGAAGCTTTGTATGGTCGGAGGTTCGGACGCCTTTGTGTTGGCATGAATATGGTGAAAGTGTAGTACTTGGACCTGAGATTGTTCAGCAAACTACCGAAAAGGTGAAGCAGATTCAGGAAAAGATGAAAGCTTCGCAGAGTAGGCAGAAGAGTTACCATGATAGGAGGAGGAAAGATCTTGAGTTCCAGGAAAGAGACCATGTGTTTTTGAGAGTCACTCCAGTGACCGGTATTGGTTGTGCGTTGAAGTCGAGGAAGCTCACTCCTCGGTTTATTAGCCCGTATCAGATTTCTGCAAGAGTTGGACCTGTTGCCTACAGAGTGGCATTGCCACCCAATTTGTCGAATTTGCATGATGTGTTCCATGTGTCACATCTTCGGAAGTATGTTCCGCATCCATCGCATGTGATTCTGATGGATGATGTAGAAATAAGGGATAACCTTACAGTTGAGGCCTTACCAATATGGATTGAAGACCGTGAGGTAAAGCAATTGAGAGGTAAAGAGATCGCTCTTGTGAAGGTAGTGTGGGGAGGCGTTGTCGGTGGAAATATGACTTGGAAGTTAGAGAGCAGGATGCGAGAGTCGTATCAGGAGTTGTTCTCATTAGGTAAATTTTCGAGGTCGAAAATATTCTAAGTGGGGGAGAGTTGTAACACCCCAATTTATTTTAATTATTTTTCGTAATTAAAATTGAATGATGTTGTGTATTGGTGTGCTTTGGTTGAGGTTGGGTTGCCCTTAGTATGGGGTAGTGCCCTTAGAATTATAGAAAATAAGGTATCGGAGGGCGTGTGACAAATTGTATAGAAACATGTGGTGAGAATGGTTATTTGGCTAATATTATTATTTTAAATTATTAAGAAATATTGTTGTTATTGTTTAATTAGTGAGATAATAGTAATAATAATAATATTTAAATAATAATAATAATAATAATAATAATAAATATAAATTGAAAAGGGGTTAGAAGAGAGGAAAGGGATTCAGTACGTATTTTTGGGAAGAAGAGAGGAAGAGCAGAGCTAGGGTGAGAGAAAGGAGACTCCATTGCTAGAGGGAAGATTTTCAAGAACTCTAAGGTAAGGGTGGGACTCTCTAATCTCTTAAGGGTTGCATATTGTTTGTATGAGGGTAGATAAACCATTAGGATCATCCCTATGTGTTGTTTGTGCTGATTTGGGGTTTGGGGTTTTTGCGTGTCGGAAGTTTTGATAAGGGGGAGAATACACAAATTTATCGGTTGAAATGTGATTTCTGTATTTCCTACTTGTTTGTATGTTAATATGTGATTATATGTGTGTTTTTGGACTGAATTGGGAGTGAAATCGAGAAGGATTGGGGTCTGAGTCGTGCAGAATCGAAATCGCAGGATTGCTGATTCGCGCAGATCTACCAGGCAAAAGGAAAATTCGTCAGGCGAAAATTTGCTGGATGGTCGCCAGGCGAATTGAGAGGCAAGCGAAGGGTAAAAAATAGGGGTTTCTGGAATTTGTATGGGGGAAGGAAATTCGCCTCTACTCTGCCAGGCGAGCATGAGGCAAAAGTAGGATTCGCCAGGCGAAGGGGGATTTCGCCAAGCGAAAGTGGTTTCGCTGGTGCTCCACTAGGCGAGCATCAGGCGAGCAGAACTGAGACGAACAGAATTTTCTGAAACTTTAAAAATTCGTATCTTTTGATCCGTAGGTCCGTTTCGGTCGCCGTTCGAAGCGTTGGAAAGCTAGTTTGATAAAAATTTTGTTAAATTTAATTTTAGTACCAGAATTCCAACCATTAAACACGTTAATTGGGTTTTCGTGTATGTTATTATGTGTTGTTCATTGGAATGATGGATTCGGTGGTGTGTATGCTTGTTATAGTCGTGGATTAAAGTTGTTGTATGTATTGGCAGGTATGGATGGTGTGTTGTATAGTTGTAGTATGATGTATTGATGCATTGATAGTTATATGCATGTAGTTGTTGTTGTATGCATGTTGCATAAGTTGTGTGATAAGCCATGTACCCATGTGGGGTGTGAGCGTCTTATCAGGATTCTTTGATAAAAGAATCGTATTGTTGTTGTTGTTGTTGAGGTGATCGTGTGCCCATATGGGGTGTGACCGATCACGAATATCGCGTGCCCATGTGGGGTGTGAGCGACTATTATAGAAATTCCGACGGGAATTATGATCATGAAACAGGGATCGAATTGGTACCAGGTGCATTGAGTCGACTCGTGGGTCTCATTGCATTGCATTGTGTTGTTTTGATTACTTGCTTGTGTGGGAAATGTTAATTATGCTGATGTTGTGATGATATGGTAGATTGTGTAATGTTTTTATGCTTTCATACTTATATTATGCATTTTTTATATTGATTTGAGAATCTCACCCTTCTATTTGAATGTTACCTCTATGTGGGTAACGTGCAAATAAGCAGGATTAGTGCGGAGTTGGAGTTAGCGAAGACGAGGTCTTCTCTTTTATTTCGTTGGGTCACGTATGCTCTGATTGTAACACTGGGTTGTCGGAACACTTGTAGCTATTTATTTTATTATGTGTCGTAGTTTTATTTACTTGATGAGAATTATGTGGTACTAAGTACGTTATGTTTTAGTTGAATTTCGCTGCCATGTGATAAGATTAATCAAGTATGCTTTTATTGATAATATCGATGTGTTATATATCGTATGCATGAGCAGGTGTTTGTTGAATGTAGCATCCTAACTGGTTGTATATTTTAGCTTACTCTGATATTTGATTATTAATTATCGCGGGGGTTTAAGGTGTTACATTATGTATCTTCGACTCATGGCAAAACACCCTATACTCTCGTTCATGTTGATGTACATGCTCACCATCTACATCTAACAATTAAATTTGATGCTGCAATACCTGCTAGTTTTCCTAGAGACCCCGAAGACACATCACTACTTCCTCTATTTTTATACCACACTGCAATTTACATATGTGATGAAGAGGTATCATAAATGTTTTATCACTCTTGTAAACATTTGGTTTATACTAATTGAACTAACTGGGTTGATGCATTTATTTTTGCTCTACCGTAATATGTTGAAATGTATAAACCATTATAGGAATATACCAAAGCTTCCATAACTAGATGAGCCTTGGTTTTAGGATTTATTAGAGCCATCTGGGATAAAAGACTTCAGTAGTAGTTAATATGGTAATATTGACCATGGTATATTGTAGGAATTTGTTGAGAGATGATCGGTAGAGACGTCTTCATTTCATCTTCTGACCGGTGAGATTAATGTCAGCTTAGATGATCTATCATGCCTCCTACATCATCCGATCACATAAAGATTGTTGGACCACTCCAGAATTGCTAGATCTTAGGCCCTCGGCCTAATGGTGATACAATTAAGGATTGATATGAGTAATGCCCAAAAAGAGATAAAAAAACCCCAAGAGATGTCATGTTAGGTTCTCATTCCTATCAGAAAACTATATTTACCACCTAAATACGATTGTGGATTCTAGAGGCGATGAGGCACATGTTGCCTATCATAGAGTATGTGCATTGAAGACATACTTCATAATCTTGGTTGGCACTAGCATTTTTGTAGACAAAAGTGCGACCTATGTCAACGTTGTCTACATTAAATACTTAAGGACTTGGAAAGGATTCACGAGTATAACTACGGGGCATCTTGCTTGGTTTACCTCTACTCCAAGTTTGTGGAAGGTAGTTTATGGAAGATCAAACAGTTGACAAGAAGCAACTGTCTATTTCATGTAATTTATTTACACACTTACTGATATTAATTTCACAATACTTGTGCTACACAATTACTGTTATTTCATTTGAACAATTTTTAGGCATTGATCCTCCAATATTTTCCATTTAACATCGAATGAAGTGTGTTAAAGACTACTCTATAAGGATTTGGCACCTGTGGGTCTCGACTTATGTACCCGCATCTACCTGGGCGAGTACTATGGAAATATGAGTCTCTGCAAGGTATACCTAAGGACCCAGTAGTTGCATCTTCTACCATTTTCCTCCGAAGAGATGTCGATATTTGCAGACTACCATGAACATATGGTGCTAGAGGATATACGTAGTGTGCTCCTCATCCATGGAGTATGATATACAATTACATTAAATGGTTTTATAGAGTGTCCCATTCTTACATGACACTAGAGCCAGAATGAGATCCCCTTGGGGCAGCTCATCAACAATTACTAGAAGAGAAACAGGCGAGGGCAGATCATGTCGTGGATGTATTATTGATATGTCACACCGTATTGATTCTATTGGGAGAGAGGTCATAGCTAGAGGAGAGTTTTAAGATGGCGCTCCCGAGAGACTTTCTCTACAGGAAATCTTAGCATAGGAACGACATGCATTGTAGTATAGGAAACAGAAGAGAAACATGAGTGTTAGATATACACGATAGTAGTTGTATTTATATTTGTATTTTGTAAACAATTTGAAAATTTGTCTGGTTAATTGTATTTTATGAATGATTGTACTTTGAGACTACTGGTATAGTTTGGGCCAAATGACTAATGTATGATTTACGAATGAATTTATGAAAATGTGATATTAGTTATGCTTGACTTATGTTTATGGTTTATTGTGCGAATGATGAATGCACTCTTAAATGATATTAAAATTTATTCTGAAGTATTATAAAGGGATTCATAAATTTTTCAAATGATATGTATGAATTTTGAAATTCGAATGCACTCCATTATTTTGAAATAAAAAATAAGACAATGCATAAAATTTTGTTAAGGACTATGTTCGAATTTTGTTCGATTTTTGAAACTCGTATTCACCTCTATGCTTAACTCACCAAGCAAAGCATACATCAATATTGTTATAGGGGTGGGTCTGAAGATTAAAATTCAAACTAATTTTTTACTTGGATGTGAGTATCTTGCTGATGAAGAAGAGAAATGTTGTATAATTTTTTCATGCGATTAGGGATTAGTGCTATATGATGTAGTTAACACTATCCCAAAAAAATTGCATTACATCATCATCACTATGAAAGCCACACGATTGGGTCAGTTTTAGTTACGTAATTTATAATTTTATTAATTAAAGGAGAAAGATGAAAGCGAGACGCGAATATGAGAGGGATTTGTTGCCGTCCTTCCGGGGTGTATGGAACAAAATCCTTGGCCTGTCATAGATTTCAAACACTTGTTCTTTCTTGTCTTCTTCTAACTTTGCCGTTTGTTTTGTCACAAAAAACACAAATTTCTTTTTCGTTTCCTACTCACCAAATAAACCAGACTTCATATTTCAATATGAAAAGGAATCTATTATTTTAAAATCAGTTTAAATACTTGTTTAACATTTATTTCATATCATGAGTCGGTATCAACTTAATTACTTAAATGCAGTTTTTTCTTTATAAAGTTGCAAAATACCAGATAAAAGACGTCGGAGGTTAGACATACTTAATTGTTTATATTGAAATGTATTAGTATTATTATTATTATTATTTATTTTTAGATGTATTTTCAGACAAATATATATATGAATTTTTTTTTATCAATGTATGATCTTTTGATATTTTTTTTTTAATCAAAAGCGGGCACGGTCCATGATATAAATGAAAAAAAAAATAGGTACAAAAAAGAGGGGCTCAAGACAAAACCTCAAACCTAACAATAACGAAAACAAGGAAGTCCTTGCTTGTTCCTATTGAAATCAAAAGCTACAGTGGAATGAATATCATTCTATCACGTATAGTTAGTAACTATCATATCTAAATTAGCCAACTTATTTGCACAGTGATTCCCCTCTCTATAAATGTGAGTTGCCAAAAAAATTAAGTTTTTCATAGCTTGCATACAGTTGTTCCATCTATTCCTTAGCTTCCAAGGTACGATAGAAGATTTACTGAAGGCAAGCACCACAAGTTTCGAGTCCGTCTCCAATCACGATCTACTTCAGTGCTGAGCGGAAAGATTATGAAGATGAATATTCGAAATAATTCTCTCTTTGTATTTTTAATGTTTTAAAAAAAATTTAGAGGACAATTTAGAAATATATTTTTGAATACACTAAATAGTAGAGATGCGTCTCCAAATAATATTTTTATTGAAAATGGGGTGAATTTCATAATAATATATTTTGGTTGTGATTTAAGTGTTCAGATGTATTTTAAAACACACAAAGAATAATTTTAGATATTTAAGTTTAAGGATATGGTATGTTTATGTAAGAGTTTAATGACCAACTCAATACTTTTTTGGGTTTCCCTAATTTGTATCCTTTATTAGGGGAATGATTTGCTGAAAATTTAAGTAGTGTGATGTGATGCACTTTATTTTCTGACCTGATTAACTGTAAATATTAACTTGTGTAATTAAAAAAAAAGCCAGAATTGGAGGCTGGAGTATCATTATTGACTCAGCATAAAAAATGACTTGTTAAAGTTTAAATTATTGAGTCACAAAACTTCTCTTTTATTAGAAAAATTTTACTCCATACCCTTACAATTATACTCATATCTTTACAATTTTGCAAATATTTTAATTTTAACCTTTTAATTTTTATTTTTATTTTTTACTGCGCAGTCAAATAAGTCAAAATAAATATTTAAAAGTACACGAAGAGAACCGAATAACTACAGATAAAGAAATCAGGTTGATATTATTATCAAAGCGGAAAACTTGATTATTATACATCCGGTGTGTTAATTTTACTTAACCGGATAACTTGTTATCCGGTTTGATTTTGAATGTTCGCAGAACACCGGATAACATGTATGCAGATTATCCAATTTGAGTTATTTATTGTTCCGGAAAACTTATCATAAGGTATTTCGGTTCATTAATTTTCTATACCGGATAACTTTCACATAAGAGTTCCGTAACGTGTTTTTTTTTTATTTTTTTTTTTTATTTTTTTTATTTTAATTTTTGTTACTTTTGCTAGGAGACATAGATATTCTTTTAATGATATGCGACAAAAACTAGACATCTGTAGATACGACGGAGATATTCTCTACTACAGAAAAATTTGTTACACGAGAAGAGGCGACTAGTTGGATTAGGGAGGTTGGAATCAGAAATAGAGTCACTGTTATAATAACTCGTTCGGACATCAAAACTGGCAAGAGAGGAAGAAGTGACAAAGTCATATTTAGTTGTGATAGAGGTGGAAAATACAAAGAAGGAGATAGTGAAACACAAAGTGCTACCAAGAAATGTGGTTGTCCATTCAAAATTAGGTCAACACCTTCTAAAGATGGTTCTGGTTGGAATATTGACGTAAAATGTGGACTTCACAATCATGGTTTACCTGATAGATTTGAAGGTCATGCGTTTGTAAGTCGACTTAATGCTGATGACCAACAACATATTGCTGATTTGTCAAAACGTCATGTTCCACCTAGACACATATCGTTGTCATTGCAAGAACGAGATCCGGAGAATGTGACTCGAATAACTAAAATATATAAACATAAGAGTAAGATTCAGAAAGACATCAGGGGTCCTAGAACGGAAATGCAACAGTTGTTTAAGTTGATAGAGGATTCTGATTATGTTTATTGGAGTAGGAAAAAAGATGAGTATGAAGTTGTGAGAGATATATTCTGGGCGCATCCAGAATCAATGAAGTTGTTGAATATGTTTTCTATTGTGTTGATTATGGATAGTACTTACAAAATAAATAAGTACAAACAACCTTTGTTTGAAATAGTTGGTATGACATCAACTGAGTTAACATTTGCTGTTGCATTTTCCTATATGGAATCTGAACAAACAGAGACTTTGTGTTGGGTATTAGATAAGTTGAAACAGTTGTTCACTAAGCAAAGGTTATCCACAAGTGATTTTAACGGATACTGATCTTGCTTTGATGAAAGCAATTGAAAAAGTATTTCCAACGACAATTAATATGCTTTGTCGATTTCACATCAACAAGAATGTGAAAGCGAAGTGCAAGGAGTTTGTTGTGAATGATACGAGACAGTCGATAAAGAATATATGGCATGAACTTCTAAGGGCTAATGATGAGGTGGAGTACCATCAAAAGTTGTAACAGCTTGAGCATGCATGTGTGGATTTTAGACAATTTTTTGATTATGTGATAGACACGTGGTTAACGCCTCATAGACATAGATTTGTTGAAGCTTGGATCAATAAAGTGTTGTATTTGGGTAACATCACAACTAATTGGTAAGGTGTTTGATTTTAACCATAATTTTTTATCTTAATATTCATTATATTGAACCTTTTTTTGTTAGGTCAGAGTCTGCGCGTTGGAAACTGAAGCAGGTGTTGGAGAACAATTTAGGTGATATGTGCAAATGTTGGGAGGCTATGAATGGGAACATCAAAGTGCAATTGAGCAATATTAGAGCTTCATTTCAGAAGAGTTTTTATGAATTTGAGCATGCGCACACTAGTCCATATTATGTGAATTTGCGTGGATCAGTATCTAGAGCAGCTTTGAGACACATTGCTGAAGAGTGGCACAGGGTGACATGGTTGGTACAAACACCCAAATGTGTGGGTGTAGTCATAAAAAAGTATACGGGTTACCTTGCGCTTATAAGTTAGGAAGATACACATTGAGCGGTGAATCAATACCAATTGATGCTATTCATATACATTAGAGAAAGCTCAGCATGGAAGGTGAACAAGAGGTAGATACAGAGGATGGAGCAGAGGTGGACATGACCAATGCAATTGATGCATTGTGGAAAAGGTTCAGGTCATTAGACATGGCAGGAAAGAGAGCACTCAAAAGTAAGGTGTGTGAAATTGCTTACCCCACTACAACAAAGATGGTACCGCCGCCTGAAAAAATAAAGACCAAAGAAGGAGTGAAGAGAAAAGGGAAGAAACCTGTGGGATATGATGTTTATCGTGATCCTTCATATCATGAGTATGTTGATCAAGCACACGGTAGTTCTCAAAAATCTTCAAAGAGACCATGTTCACAGTTATCCCAAACGTCAAAGAAGAAACCATCTTATAGGTACATTAAACAATTTCCAGAACATATCAGACCATTTATTGATGAGATTGTTGATTTTAAGGATGATGGAAATTGTGGGTTTAGAGCTATTGCATCATTGCATGGATATGGTGAGGATGGCTGGTCAATGGTTCGTCGTGATTTGGATAATGAAATCAAAGGTTCCCGAAATAGTCTCTATGAGAAGTTATTTGGAAGTCACTTAACAAAAGTGAGAGAATCCTTGTTGATATCATCTTTAGGTTTCCAACCAGTAGATAAATGGATGACACTACCAGAAATGGGTTATGTGATAGCAAATCGGTATAACGGCATTCTTGTCTCATTAAGTGCTCTTAGTTTGAGTTACTTCCCTATGATGACTTCATATAATCCCAATGTGTTCATTTACTGCATTGGTTTTGTAAACTCAGATCATTGGGTTCAGGTAAATATTGTAGTTTTTTATATTAAATACTTATCTATGATTTATGTCTTACTTATTAATTTTTTTAACAGGTAAACATGAATGAAGGATTTCCCTTGCCACCGGTCACAGTAGATTGGAAGAAGCATCGCACAGCAGATGCAACATCTTGGATAATAGGATTTGTTGGACGCTTACAACATTGGCAACAACTTACACCTGTGGTCTCAAAACATGTTATTTTATGATTGTAATTTTAACTTTTATATTTTGGATTAACGATTGACTTTATGTTATTTTTTTGTTTGTGTTGACGATTGACTTCATGTTATTTTTTGGTTTGTATTGACTATGTTTTGTATACAACATCGACCATAATATAAGACTGAATAATACTACATCAATATAAATCATAATAAAGTTGTACATAAGGCTAACTAATATGATATAAGTCTGAATACTTGACGTGTCCGCAAGTGCACGGAAATATCGAAGTAATATAAAAGATTGTCGAACCCACAAAGACCAATGTCAACCTACCGTTATCTATTGTTGCGTGTAAAGCTAAGGCTAATGATTACTTGGTTTAAACAGAATTAAAACGAAAACTAAAATGAAACTTAGAAAATATAACAATAAGGAGAGGCCGTAATATGAATTTCGTGTTCCTAAGGGACTCTGTAGATTTTAGGCACTAATTATAATTAAACTATGTTCTGTAGAAAATATCAATTTAAAGACTCCATCTCACCCTCTCGCGCTATTGACTAAAGCCACACTCCCTAACCATAGGATTTTTCTCTCTCTCGCCCGTTTCAATTAGAAAGCATATTTTGAAAACCAATTAGATCCTAATCGATACCTAAAGCGCTCTCGCTGTTTTTAGGATCGATGCCTAGTTTCCACTATCCGATTCAATCCTCACACTCTCATGCTATCGGCTCAAACCTTAGTTTGTTCCTCACTCTCGTTTCGAAGCAATAAGACTTACAACTAGAAACTAAAACCAAAACATAATTTATTTAATGTTTCATGCCGATTATTTTCTACTGAGTCCCGTCGGTAACGACGGTCCTCATACGCCGGACTCAGACAATTTAGCCAAACATGGTTGCGGAAACAAATAAACAATTTTGGATTTTTGAATTAAATAAAGACATAATAAGCGGTTTAAATTAGTTTAAAGTGGTACTTTAAGAGAACGGTAAAAGCTTGAGAAGATAACAATGGCAGAAAGATAAAACATAAATATAAATTGCAGAAAATAAAAGCAGGAAAATAAATTGCAGTAAAAGTAAATGAACCAGAAATAAAAACTGAAATTAAATTGAAGACAAGATTGTTGATCCAAGCAAGTTACACAGATTACAGGCCTAAACACTAATGGTGTGGTAGTTCCTCAATGTGAGAAACTACCACTTTTACAATGGTAATTTCTGCCTAAAACTATGAACAGCGCTTCCGCGTACAAAACTTGGATGCCTTGAAGTTATGGTTCCATGGTCTATTTATAGGAGGAAATTAGTGCACCAACTTCCATGGGTCATGTGTGAGTAGTGGAGGAAGTGGGAGAAAACTTCCAAGTAGTGCTATTAGTGGGCAGTTATATTTCTGAACTGCGGGTGAATGGCGAACGCCATCACCATGGCGAACGTCATTTGCTCATGGTGAACACCATATCAGTAAAATGGTAGATTTTGCTCTTTTTCTTCATTTTCTTGCTCTTTTCTCGGTTTTCTCGCACGGATGCTCTTATTCGACAAATACCTGAAACACAAATATAACACGACATAATAATACGAAAAACAAGTAAAACGGCATTAAATTTCATGCGAATTGAGTCGAAATAAACGATATATTTTCACGTTATCAACACCCCTACACTTAAACCATTGCTTGTCCTTAAGCAATCAACCAACACGATAAAAAGAAAGAAATAAGTACGGTTTGAAACATAGGCACAACGAGACTCTAATCATATGTTGCTCGCTGCTAGGCTAATGTTTGATCGATAGGTACTAAATATCAATACCAAGGATACCGTAACGACACATTTCAAAAACTCCCTCCTTTTGCAAACCAATCTTAATCATGCCATTATAAGTCAACCTATATCTCTTGCTCTCTTTCACCCCATTTCATTCTAGTGATCACATTAAGCCTGTTATCCATACACATACACGGTAAGTAAACCTGTTAGTGACTATGATCTCATTGTTTTTCCATTTTTCTTGGCAAATATGCTTAAGCATCAATTGAACTTAAAGAGTTTGTACCGTTGGGCTAAGTGATTAGGTGAGGAGCACCTAACTTAGAAGGAACAAATCTTATCATTCATTTTTTTTCTATTAATTTCTCATTTTAAACCAGAGATCATACACTTATTTGCATCGTCTTCTTACTTAGTGTGTGCTTAGGATGGCGTTGATTGCTTAAATAAACTACTTAGGGATTACTTTGAAAACGGAATTTAAAGTCTCGACATAATGGGTACTCAACATTATAAACCTCGAAAGCGGTAAAACCAAAATGGTAAAGTTCCTCCCCCACAGTTAAACTAAACATTGTCCTCAATGTTTTAATAAAAGGTGGAAAAAGGAAAGATAGAGCCTGTATGAATGCTACTGCGTGCCAAATCTTCTCTAATCCTTCCCTTGTTGTCCCTGTCTTCACTGACCACTTCTACTTCGGCGGCAGGCATTTTTAGATACCTTCGTTTGTGTAATTCTTGAACCAACTGATCATATTGTCTGCTTCCAGAGGAAGTACCTACAAAAAGTGTTAGAAAAATATGGTGCGGTGTGCGCAGGTGGAACTTGACCATGCAAAGAAGGAGGAAGAGGTGGGTTACTGACGGGAGAGACATGCTCTCTCCTATCATACTCATCATTGGTGTCACCACCACCAGCGACATTCGTAGGAATGTCCGTGGGCACCTATTCATCTCTAAGATCGTCATCTAGAGAATTTTTTGCCTAGATGTAGCTGAGATATGACAAGCGACCCATCTCTTTATTTTTCTGCAAATTCAAACATACAAACATAGAAAAATAAAAATCTCGTGGGTTATCTCCCACGCAGCGCTTTGTTTAACGTTGATAGCTCGACGGCTAAAGAGTGCAAGCAATCAAGGTGGTTCTTTCGAGGATGGATCCTTGATCGAACTTTTAATAATCTTTAGCTTCCATGGCCACTTATCAAGAAATATCTCACATCCCTCACCTTTTCTTTTCTTCCTTCTGTGGGGTGGTTCATTCTGTTGAACTTGTGGTGGTGGTTCTGGCTCTATTCAGAGTATCAGCTTTTCAAATTTAGGTGTAGTTCTTTCAACTACCACCTCGGAATCTAACCTTCCCCTCTTAACACTAATGATTTCCCTAGTTTCATGGTCCTTTAACTTCCTCTTTTTATGCAAGACCTCAGACAAAGGTGCATTGGTGTGGATATTTTCCAATACCTCCACATACTTTTTGGACTGAGTGTCTACCTTAACTTCTACAAAACTTCGTGGGAAAGGAATTGGTGGGGTATAGGGAGGAGGAACAACAATAGATACTTCCTTCTCTACCTCTTCGACAACCTCCCTTTCGGGTGGCGTCGGTGGATTTATCTTATTCTCTACGTTTTTCTCACCAGAACTCTCCTCAACTTCATTATCACTCTCTCTAGGATTTTCTATTTGTTCTTCACTACTTATTGTTACAACATCCACACGTCTCTCAGGGGAAGGTCCTATAGGTGTCTGTGCAAGCAGGGAGATTTGAGTCTCCAATGCCTCGTTGTGAGTCGTGAGGGACTCGACCACAGTGTTCCTCTGCCTAAGGTTTTCATTAATTTGGAGATGTTGTTTTCTAAACTCTTCATTTTGGAGAGTTATCATAGATTCTATCCTAGAGTGAGTAAGCGTCGCATTGAATTCGTCCATTAGTATTTCGAGTTTGGATTTATGAAAGTCTTGCGGTTCCTCAAAATACCGGGGGTGATAATCATAGAGGAAATTTAGGTGAGAATGAGTTAGCGTCGCATTGAAATCATCCATCAATATTTCAAGGTCGGATTTAGGGGAGTCTTGCGGTTCCTCAAAATTTTGGGAGTGGTAATTGTAGAGGAAATATGGGTGATACATAGTAATTGAGATAAAAGTGCCTTAGTCTATACGGTGCAATAACGGAATCACAATATTGACTGTTGGTCCCCGGCAACGACGCCAAAAACTTAATGTGTCTGCAAATGCACGAAAATATCGAAGTAATATAGAAGATTGTCGAATCCACAGAGACCAATGTTAACCTACCGTTATCTATTGCTACGATGTAAAGCTAAGGCTAATGATTACTTGGTTTAAACAGAATTAAAACAAAAAGGAAAATGAAACTTAGAAAAAATAACAATAAGGAGAGGCCAAAATATGGATTCCGTGTTCTTAAGGGACTTTGTAGATTTTAGGCACTAATTATAATTAAACTATGCTTCGTAGAAAATATCGATTTAAAGACTCTGTCTCATACTCTCGCGCTATTGATTAAATCCACACTCCCTAACCACAGGATTTTTCTCTCGCTCGCCAGTTTCAATTAGAAAGCATATTTTGAAAACCAATTAGATCCTAATCGATACCTAAAGTGTTCTCGTTGTTTTTAGGGTCGATGCCTAGTTTCCACTATCCGGTTCAATCCTCACACTCTCGCGCTATCGGCTCAAACCTTAGTTTGTTCCTCACTCTCGTGTCGAAACAATAAGACTTACAAATAGAAACTAAAACCAAAACTAAATTTATTTAATGTTTCATGCCTATTATTTTCTACTGAGTCCCGTCGGTAATGACGGTCCTCATACGCCGGACTCAGACAATTTAGCCAAACATCGTTGCGGAAACTAATAAATAATTATGGGTTTTTGAATTAAATAAAGACATAATAAGCGGTTTAAATTAGTTTAAAGCGGTACTTGAAGAGAACGCTAAAAGCTTGAGAAGATAACAATGGCAGAAAGATAAAACATAAATATAAATTGCGGAAAATAAAAGCAGGAAAATAAATTGCGGTAAAAGTAAATGAACCTGAAATAAAAACTGAAATTAAATTGAAGGAAAGATTGTTGATCCAAGCAAGTTACACAGATTACAGGCCTAAACACTAATGGTGTGGTAGTTCCTCGATGTGAGAAACTACCACTTTTACAACGGTAATTTCTGCCTAAAACTATGAACAGCGCTTCCGCGTACAAAACTTGGATGCCTTGAAGTTGTGGTTCCAAGGTCTATTTATAGGAGGAAATTCGTGCACCAACTTCCATGGGTCATGTGTGAGTAGTGGAGGAAGTGGGAGAAAACTTCCAAGTAGTGCTGTTAGTGGGTGGTTATATTTCTGAACTACGGGCGAATGGCGAACGTTATTAGGGAAATGGCGAACGCCATCGCCATGGCGAACGTCATTTGCTCACGGCGAACGCCATATCAGTAAAATGACAGACTTTGCTTTTTTTCTTCATTTTCTTGCTCTTTTCCCATTTTTCTCGCATGGATGCTCTTATTCGACAAATACCTGAAACACAAACATAACACGACATAATAATACGAAAAACAAGTAAAACGACATTAACTTTCATGCGAATCGAGTCGAAATAAATGATATATTTTCACGTTATCAATAATACTACATCAAGCATCATCGTCATCACAAACATAAGTTCCCGGTCCACCCCGAGGTACCGGTCCACCCTCAGCTATACGCAGTTCTCGAAATACCTCAGCAAAATCATCGTCATCCTCTTCCGCCTCGTAACGATGTAGATAACGACGAAGCTCATGTGAAATATGTAACAACCTCGGATCTAACGGCCCATCATTAAACGCAGGAACATGGACCTCTCTAACCTCTCTAGCCACTCCCCGAGGTGGTTGTACCAACATAGGATGTGACACTCTATAGTACCAATCCAAGTAATCGGCCACCATATCAAATGGAGTATCGGCAAACTCGGCCTAACGAATCACCTCCATGACGCTCGTAAGGTATGTAACCAACTCAAAATCCACAACAAGTGTGTCAAGATCAGGAGGCGGAGATGGTATGTACTGCCTATATCCAAACTGACGCAAACATCTGTCAGGTAAATAAAGAACAATTGTATCATACCATTTCAGGCCACCCTTGTACAAGCAAATATCATCAAATAGTCGATGTTGTCTGTGATCCTGAAAAGGGCGCCAAATGACATCTGCATGTGTCAATCCATCCAACACAACCCTTAACTCATCAATCTTCTGTGTTCCTTGCTTGTACATCCACTTCATCGTCCTAGGAAGTGGAATACCAATACCAGCAGTCTTCGAAAATCCTCTCTTGCCAACAGTTGGAAAATACTCATGAATCCAACACTGTTACACAACATGAATATTATTAGTTAAAAGTATTATAAATATGCCAATACATGTCTAAATGAAATTAATAAAAAATTTGTTCCTTTAGTAGAGAGGCATATACTCCAAGTTGTCTGCAACTGTAAAAGGAGGCATCTCCAAGATATCTGTAAAGTGTGACTTCTGCAGCTGCCCCCCAACAGTATCTACCACAGCTAGACAAGTCCTCAAATAATGGTAAATACTTTGTCTCTACAAGAGTAAAGGTCTTATCGGTAAGAATACTGCAGCCTAGTAACAACAACATATATGCTATAGCTGCACAATCATATCTGCTCTCAGCTCGCAGATGGAAAAATATCTTATTCAACAAGTCCAACCTATAATAGGGACCTCTGCAAACACAGATCTCTTCAGCTGCCTCGGCCAGCGGAACACCCATCAAACGAATAGCCTGAGTAATAGCATCCGAGTCACTGAACCCTCCTTCAGGATTATAGAAGGCCCCCTACATGGTATATGCAGCAGGAAAGAAACATCATCCAACGTAATAGTCATATCGCCAAACGACATATGGAAGGACGATGTTTCGGGGTGCCACCTCTCAACAAATGCAGATACCAAATTCTGATTTATCCTCGATAAACTGGTTCCCTGCAGAGAGGATAGACCAGAAACAGATACCCACGACTCAATAGCTGTTGGGAGACTATGCGGAACCCATCCAATCAATTTGTTGCCATGTGCAACAACCTTCAGCTCTTTCATCGGAGGTCTCTCATGAAAATAATTCATAATATATGTCAACATACATAAATAATTCAAATTAGATTTTATTCAACGTTGAAATGTCATAGATTGACTTACTTCGCCGTCCCACAGATGACGAGCGACGTGGTTCTGATACCTCACCAAAAGTGACGTATCAGACGGTCCTCCGGGAAATAGTGGATGCAGTGGAATAGGAATAGGAACAGGTGCAGGTGTAGCAATCTGGTCTTCCTCTCGATTCGACTGCTGTCGAACTGCTCTTCCATCATGGTATCGTCGATAAATGTACCCGTCGCGTCCTCTAAAGCGAGCCACTAAAAAAATGTCAAGAATAAACCGAAAAACTACTGATGAAGATTTCCGGTGAAGACTTCAAAGAACCGGATAACATTGCACCAAGTTATCCGGTGTGAAAATCATGTTAACCGAATAACATGACACCAAGTTATCTGGTGTGAAAATCATGTTAACCGGATAACATGGCACCAAGTTATCCGGTGTGTGAATGATATAAACCGGATAACACAATGAGAAGTTATCCGGTGTGAAATAATTGAAAAAAATAAACCGGAAAACTCACTTGTTAGTTATCCGGTGTAGAAAGCTGCGAATCAAAAGTCTTTTGATTGAGTTTTCCGGGAGTAAAATTTGCTTTCAAATTTTTAATAGTTGTTGCTGAGATGAAATGAGAAAAAAGTGAAAAAAATTGAAATTATTGATTTTTATACAGGAATATTTTCGTCCAAAAATTTATTTCGTAGGGGTATGAAGATAAAAGTAGGAGTATGGGATAAAATTTTATTTTATTGGTTGTTGAAGACACGATGACAGTAATATGTCATTTTTTTTTGGGTTAATACCCCTTTTAGACCCTGCCATATAGACGAAATCCCAAAAACAACCCTGTAAAAAAAAAACACAGATTCCATCCCTGCCATTTGTAGATTCCCTCGTTTTGCCCCTGAGTGGATTTGGTCAACCATATTGATGACATGGCGTTGCTTAGTTGGAATTTTATTTATTATTTATTTATTTAATTACACGCGTGGCATTTTTATTAATATTTTAATATTTAATATTTTTTTATTTTTTTTATTTTTTTTTATTTTTTTTTATTTTTATTTTTTTATTTTTTATTTTTAATTTTTTAAAATTTTTTTTTTATTTTTTTAATTTTATTTTAATTTTTTGTTTTATTTTGTTTTATTTTTTTAATTTGTTTTTATTATAATTTTTTTAATTTTATTCTTTTTTTTTTTTTCGTTTTTATTTATATATTTTTTATTTTTCATTTTTGGACCTAATTTTTATTTTTAATTCTATTTTAAACAAATTGTTCTTTTAAAAATTAGTTTCATTATACTAATCCATTTATTTCAATTTATTACCATACTAATCCATTTATTCTCATACTAATTTCAATTCAACAATACTTATGAGTGATTTATTACCATTATAACTCCACTCATCAACCATCTTTATAACCTCTCTCCACTTCTTTTTTTTTCGTTACAATATTGTTTCATTTCTTCTCCATTGTTTTCAATACTCATCAACCATCCAAAACTCAATACAAAGCATACTCACAACACAACAATACCACACACCCTAATAAACAAGAATCTCAAGCTCTCATCACTCTCCACATCCTCATGAAAATGGTAACTTGCTACTGCCATGTTCACACCATAAGTTGGTAACTTACTATATCATTATCCTTTGGTATGAACATTTGAATGTGAAAACGTCATTTATTGATGATAAAGTAAGCAAACAAAAACATCAAAGCCCTACAGACAAACATCACTACGTCTTGGGCAGAACGTAGGATTTTACACAAACAGAAAACAAAGGCAATTACTCTTGATGGGTCACTTGGATGACTTTCTCAGACGACCAATTGCATAGACTTTTACCGGGAGTGCAGGGGCGGATCCACTCATCCATGTCGCAATCACTATCCCCCTCATCATCAATGGCATTAACCCGATTAAAGAAGACACCAGCACTTGTGAACTGGACTGGACCATAAAACTTAGGAGGCTCTTGAGCTCGTCGGGGTGGCTTATATCCCAGTCCATAAGTATTCTGCTTCACCTGAACATTAATGACTTGGCCCCACTTCTGGGAATCACCAGCTTCAACTACAGCGCGTGCATCTTTGAAAGAAGACATTGAAACTTCTGACTGATTTACCACCTCGGGTTGATTAACCACCTCAGGCTGACTGATCACTCATGGAGGCTCCTCAGGAATTTTCACGGCTTCAAAGGCTTGGCACAGAGTCTCATGTATTTCACCATCTGCCTCCATATACTTGAAGGTTGATAGGTGACTCACCATGATGTCTTCCTCACCACAGACTGTCACAACATGTCCATCCACCATATATTTCAGCTTTTGATGCAGCATGGACGTCACTGCCCCAGCACCATGGATCCACAGACTATCCAATAAACAACTATAGGCAGGCTGAATGTCCATGATATAGAAAGTGGCTTCAAAAATTTCAGGACCAACTTTGATCGGCAATACAATTTCTCCAAAAACGGACCTCTTAGAACCATCGAACGCACGCACCACCAGGTCACTTCCCAGTTAGGGTTGCTATTACCGACGAGATAATAGGGCACACACACACACAGCCTGCTATTACCGACGAGATAATAGGGCACACACACACAGTCTGCTATTACCTTACATTACATTCATATGTACTTATATATGTTACTTGTCAATCATATAACTGTTTATAGATACAACATCCTTATCCTCCCCTTACATGCACATTCATATGTTCTTTGTACAAAAAATTGTTCATACCAAAGGATAATGATATAGTAAGTTACCAACTTATGGTGTGAACATGGCAGTAGCAAGTTACCATTTTCATGAGGATGTGGAGAGTGATGAGAGCTTGAGATTCTTGTTTATTAGGGTGTGTGATATTGTTGTGTTGTGAGTATGCTTTGTATTGAGTTTTGGATGGTTGATGAGTATTGAAAACAATGGAGAAGAAATGAAACAATATTGTAACGAAAAAAAAAAAAAGTGGAGAGAGGTTATAAAGATGGTTGATGAGTGGAGTTATAATGGTAATAAATCACTCATAAGTATTGTTGAATTGAAATTAGTATGAGAATAAATGGATTAGTATGATAATAAATTGAAATAAATGGATTAGTATAATGAAACTAATTTTTAAAAGAACAATTTGTTTAAAATAGAATTAAAAATAAAAATTAGGTCCAAAAACGAAAAATAAAAAAAAATATAAAAATATAAAAAATATATAAATAAAAACGAAAAAAATTTTAAAAAAAAAGAATAAAATTAAAAAAATTATAATAAAAACAAATTAAAAAAATAAAACAAAAAATTAAAATAAAATTAAAAAAATTTAAAAAAAATTTAAAAAAAATTAAAAAAATTAAAAAAAAAATTAAAAAAAATAAAAAAAAAAAAAAAAAAATAATAATAATAAAAAAATATTAAATATTAAAATATTAATAAAAATGCCACGCGTGTAATTAAATAAATAAAAAATAAATAAAATTCCAACTAAGCAGCGCCATGTCATCAATATGGTTGACCAAATCCACTCAGAGGGCAAAACGAGGGAATCTACAAATGGCAAGGATGGAATCTGTGTTTTTTTTTTACAGAGTTGTTTTTGGGATTTCGCCTATATGGCAGGGTCCAAAGGGGTATTAACCCTTTTTTTTTTTCAATTAATTTTATAATTAGGAAGTATTACAATCACATCTTCTGTGGTTTATTAAAATGTTATTGACATTCCATTTATTTAAAACATATACTAATCTCCTTTAAACATATATACACCAACGAAAAACTCATGTAAAAAAACTAGATAAATATCATTTATACATGCAAATTTTGATTGTGATTAAAAATTAAAAGGAGTGTTGGTGTTATTTTAATAGAATTTAAATAAGATAAATGCATATTTTAAAATTAGACGAATCACAATATCATTTTAATATATTTTAATGTATTACAGAAGAGGTGAGCGTAATTTACTTTTATAATTATAAAACTAATAAACATCATAGACATTTGGAACGAAAAAATCGGTCAAAATTTGATACTAGTGTTTTTCCAAAAATTGATTGTAAACAACATTATATGTTTTTCTTTTCAGTTTAATTTTTCTCACTTTCAAGCTCTACTTTTTCTCTCTATAAACATAATTTTTTTATAAGAACATTATTTTAAAAAGTGAAATAAGTATTAAAATGGCCTTTAATTTCTAACTCAATTGAAAAATAATCATCCAAAATGGCACTTTCAGGATTTTTGCTATTTTATTTGGGTGATTAATTCTTTTTAGGAAGTACAAAGACATTGAACTACTTGGGCCTGACTTTGGGCCAGTATGTTTAACGCTTTTAAAAAAAAATTTATGTTGTAGGAAGAATTAACTTGCCACCCTCCAATTTGACACCTCTTAAATTTTCATAATCGCAAAACCGCCTTATAAATTTTTTTTACATTATTGAAAATTTTAAAATTTGTGGTAAAAAATACTGAAAATTTTAAAATTTTTAATACTGTACCCAAAATTTTTGGTAGTTAAAAAATTTCAAAATTTTTAAAATTTCTTTTACAATATCGAAAATTTCAAAATTTCAGAAACTGTACTGGAAATTTCAAAATTTATGATAATATAAAAAAAAAATCATTTTTTTTTTGAAAAATTCAAAATTTCCAATAAAAAAAAAATCGGTATTGTTCATATTTTTTTTCTAGAAATTTCAAAATTTTCGATAAAAAATAATATTTTTCAAAATTTCTAGTAATTATTACGAAATTTCTGATATACCACCGTAAATTTTATAATTTCTAAATTTTTTTAAAGGATAATAATGTTATTTCGCCATAATTAGGAGGACAGGTAAATTCCTTATGTTGTAGTTATGTGTGTTCAACAAAAAATATTATGCTTATGTGCAAGTCTTTAAAAAAAATAAAATAAAATAGCTATTTTAATTAGATTTTGAAAAATAAAAGTAAAAACCATATTTTTGAATCATAGTTATTTTAATTATGTTTATGGTATCAATATGGTTTTAATTAATATTAGTGAAAAACTATTTTATCATGCATAATTTTTAAACTTAAATGGTTTTATTCATAATTATTTTATTTTAAAGAAAAAATTATTGAGAGTAAACTTTAATTTATAATGAAAATATTTTTCTTAAGAATTTAAAATAAAAGGGCCCAGAATTTCTCTTGGGCCAAGTATGTTGAATTATTTCGTGAATTTATCCTGCCAACTTTTTTTTTATCTGGCACCCTCTGTTGTGTGTAATTTTGCTAAATTGTTTCTAATAAAAGTATTCAAATTTTTGAAAAACTTTGTAGTTTTTTAGATTTTTGGATTATTAATCGGATTTTTACAAAATTATTTGTTTATGGTTTTATAATTTAGTTTTTATTTTGGAATCTATGTGTAATGTACTGTATTTTTGAAAAATTCATGATTATTTATCAAATTTCTTAAAAAATCAGTATAAAAACATAGTTTTAACACAATTTTTTATAAAAAAATATGTGTAAAATTATAGTTTGTTTAAAAAATATATGATTTTATATCGAATATTTGAAAAAACCATTATAAAATCATATATTTATAGCAGATTTTTTAAATATGCGGTATATCATTTAGACTTTTGAAACACAAATTATGATTTTAAGCAAATTTATAAAATATAAAAAAATTACAAAACATATCGAATTTATAAAAAAAATATGATAGTATTAACTTTGTTTTTTATTAGCCTACCAGGATATGAACCACTGTAATTTTTAAAAGTTCAGAAAGTAACATGTTTTTATCAGAGCTTTCAAAAAAAAATGGTAAATTAAAACTACTGATTTCTTTAGGGTTATGAGAAAAATCAAGTAATCTATATTGTTTTTTAAAAAGATAGGTACATTTTGTCACACACCAGGTTTTTTGAAAAAATCGGTAAAAATACATACCAAATTTTTTTATTGGCTTGCTAGATTTTTTGCGAGAGATCGTTAATGAAATAAATGAAAGGGATATTTTTGATATTATGAAAAATTAAGGGACACTAGATTAAATTAAAAGGGTGCCAAGACAAATTGTCAATTATCTTCTAAGGTTCTTTAGGGCCTCAACAACAATTGACAAAAATTCCTATTTGCATTCTTATTGAATTTCTTTCTGGGAATTACTTTTTCCACCTTAGGGGTGCTCATGCACCATTGTGAAAAATAAAAAATGATCTTGGAATTCAGAAATACATTTCCGAACTCACTCCATTCCACACCATATTCCTTCGTAAGTGAGTTACACCCTCATTTTTGTCAAAAACTAGTACGAAAATGGATATCCGTAAAAAATACGAAAGTACATCACTAGATGAATTTTCGTTCTAATATGCGTTAAACACACCAAAACACATAAGATGGATTTTCCTTCTCCTTCCTCATTTCTAGCGAAACACACCAAAACACTTCGCAAGTCACTTGTCTAATACCACAAGATTTTTTTTATCAATCCAAGTTTCATTTCTACTCCGTTCAATCCAAGTGGGTTGTCAATTACTTCTCAACATCCAATCAATCCAAGTGCTTCAAAATTAACTACACATTTCTAGACGCACCCCATTCCACACAACATATCTTTATAAGTGAGTCACACCCTTATTTTTTTTCCAAAAATTAGTACAGAAATGCATATCCGTAAAAAAATATAGAAGTGCGTCTCTGGATGGATTTTTGGTCTGATACGCGTTAGACCTTCCCCTTCCTCATTTTCAGCAAAACACACCAAAAATCTTCTCAAGCCACTCTTTAATGCCCCCAAGTTTCTTTTGTCAATCCAAGTTTAATTTATACTCCATTCAATCGAAAGGGTTTGTTAATTACTTCTCAGCATCCAATCAATCCAAGTGCTCAACATTAACTACACATTTGGTAAGTTTTTCAATCCAAGTATTTCACATTTGATTTTCTCTACATGTTTTAGAAAATAGCTTGTCTAAGGCTCAATATAGTGTCCAAGCATGCATATGCTCACAGGGAAATATCTCGTCCCTCGCAACCACCAATTGGTGCCAGTTCATTAGATGCAAAAGCATTAACTTCTGGGATTTATGAGTATTGGGCTTCGTCTTCCCGGTGGCAAGCCTCACCTGCTGCTGCCTCGAAAGCCCCACAAGTCCAGGTTGATGCACCTTGTCATACCCCAAATTTGTCCTACCTGTATATACTTTTCATTTGTACTATCCATTCACTTTCTATTATTCAAAAAATCAAAAAAATATGTGTTTACCTGTTGCCTAAGTCTGTTTCATTTGAGGGTATCTTGTCAGGATGTGATAAGTGCAGATGTTTCATGATTGAAGATTATCCAGGACAAGATCATTCCCAATTTAGGGTTTCAGTACAGTGTAATACAGCTCATATTAAGTCACTATCATCTGATTTTCAAGGCATTTGTTGCTTATTTGGTTCACTGCGAAAGGATTATTATCAGTGCAAGGGGCAAAGTCAAAATGGTGATTTAATAATGGACTCACTTTAAATCAAAGGTGGATTCACATTTTGTTTCATATGTCAAGGATTAATTTAGGATACTTCATTTTGTTTAAGTGCATGAGTCAAGAATATGGGAGTTTGGTTCTCGTTGGATGGTCAACGACCAATTGTCACATTATTTCAAGAATTCAAAGTTTAGGCATGGTGAAAAGATATGGAAGTGCATTTGGTTCTCACTAAAGAACCCATATCACACAAGAAATTATTTGTAAAAAATAAAGGTTTTTCATCAATTCATTCATGGATCATGTTACATAAAATCCCAATAAAAGTCCACTTGGCCAAGTTTTGTATTACAAGTTCTACAAAATAATCAAGGCCCATAATCCATTCTTTATAGTACAACAACCAAAAATAAAGAATATGCCCAATTTTTACTTGCAGCAAGCATTACAAGATACGGAAGGCTCTTCACGCAGCCTCCAATACAAACCATCACGTAACACAAACCAAAAGCTGGTCATGTTGCTTCACCACACGACCATCACCCTTGAGCCATTTCTCAGCATCCAAAATCAACCTCCCCAACGCATCGCCAATAGCCGTACCATCACACACCACGACCTGCAGCCACAAACTGACCCCACCATTCACGTAGAATTCTGCAAAACGAAAAATACGTACACAAAATGCCAGCAAAATGAAAACAACTGATACACCAAAATCAAAATCGTTTCGCAACTCATCACGTACGAACCAAAACCACGTTCACGCACAACGTACATAATTTCCAGCTCACACTTTTTCTTCCAATTTCATCCTTCTCCGCTCCTATAAACCAGGCCTCTCATTCATTCCTCAGCAGGGAACCGAAAAGAAAGACGAAGCCGCCTCCAAAACAACCCCTGCGAAAACCTTCAACCCTTCTCCTTCCCCAAAATCAACACTAACAAACCTTCCAAATCGCTAACTCAAATCGACCCACAACTCCTTCAAAATACCCAAATCTCATCTTCATCATTTTATCCACTCCAAATCCCCAACAACCTTCAATCCACAATCTTCAAATCCCATAAGCAAAATCTCAGAATCCAAACCGCAAATGAAAATCACAAACCAAAAAGAGGAGAATGAGATGAAGAGAGAGTAGATCGGAAAACGATTTCACAAACCTGAACCACACGAACCTGAGAGGGAGACGGGAGCAAAGTTGACCGAAACGAGAAAGAACGGAGAAGGTTGTTGCTCGTCCCATGGATTCGTCTTGATGTTGATACTTTTTTTGCGTTCCAATTCCTACCATGACCCTTGCTTTGAAACCGATGATAAAACTTGATGATGTGGTGATCTATCTGTTTTGACTTGGTCCTTGTTTTTATTTATTTTCATTTTTATTTTTTATTTTTTATTTTATTTTATAATGATGTTGATGATTGGATGTGGTGGCCTTGGTTTGACACTTGAGATTGTATTAGTAAGTTTACTGATGAACCGTGTCTTTGAACATTCTTTTTCCTTTCTTTTTTATGGTAGCTAAGTTTTGGATTATGATGAGAGATTGGGCCTTTCAGCCCGTACAAACATTCATCCAAACCACCCTCTTATGCTGCGCCATACCCCCTCCTTGTTATTTATTTCCTTTTGTTTTAAAAAAATTATTTTAATTTTGTTTTTTCTCTCTTTCTTCTTTTAAGTTTTAATATATTATTATTTAAACTTTCTTTTTTAAGTTCGTCATCTTAATATTTCTACTTCTCTTTTTGGATTTTATTTTCAATTCTATGGGCCAATGATATAACAACCATCATGATTTGGATTTATGCAAATAGATCTATAATCTTGGTTAATATGAGGCCTACCCTTTTTTATTCATTTTGATTTATTTGTATTTATCATTTTATTCATTTTATTTCATTTTTATCATTTATATTCATTTTGGGTCAATGAAAACCAAATATTAAGATTTATCGATTTTTCGATTTTAAATCTTGATAAAGGTGAGACCTTTATTATTTTTATTGTCATTTTTTATTTTTTATTTTTTATTTCATTTCTATTATTTTTCATATTTTTTTATTCATTTTGGTCAATGAAAACCAAAATATCAAGATTTATCAAATTTTTGATTTTAAATCTTGATAAAGGTGAGACATTTTTTAGTTTTTTTGTCATTTTCAATTTTTATTTCATTTTATTATTTATCTTTTATTTCATTTTAGGTCGATGAAAACTAAATATCGATCGATTTATCGAATTCTCGATTAAATCTCGATAAAGGTGAGACCTTTATGCCTTTATTCATTCTTCCGATGTAATTTCTAATTTCTATTTCACGTTTTCTTCTATTCAATTGTGGGTCAATGAAAGTCAAAGATCGTCGATTATCAACTTATCGATTAAATCGCGATTAAGACGAGACCGATTTTATATCCATATTTTATCTTGTCCATTTTATATTATTATTGTACATATCATTATATTGTATCCATGTTCATATCCATTTCATTTATTCACCATTTATCGAAAACAATTAAAAAATATCGAAACCATGAAACAATCATGAATGGACTGTTGATTATGATCATTTGCTTGGCGCTTGCAATCAAGGCGTAGTTTAGGACACTTCACACCCACACGGCTTTCTCTTGGGCTACCTTACAACGAGACCATTTATTTATGTCAACACTTGTATTTTACATGTACCCCTCTCCTATTCCGATGTACGCATTTATTATTGCTTTGATCGTGGTTTGTTTACTAGGAGCACCCCTAGGGACTAGCATAGGCAACCCATTTTCAAACCAAAACCTCGATTCGTCGTCGAGACATTTTTCAAACAACCCATTTTCAAACCAAATCCTCGACTCATCGTCGAGCCATTTTCTAAACAAACCTTTTCAACCAAACCCTCGATTCGTCGTCGAGTCTCCTCAAACCAACGTCTTTTCATTTACAAATAAACCCTTGATCCAACGTCAAGTGGATTTTCATAATCAAACTCCAAAAACAATTAACAACTATCGTAACTCTTTCAAGGCGAAAAATGGGGGTTTAAGTCTTTGATCTTCCTTCGATTGTTTGGGTGCGAGTTCTCTTACTCGTGTGTGAGCAATTGACGCCTCTTCTCTAAAACTAACCAAATTTTTTTCAACCAATCGAACGCATACAATAAACCCTTGATCCAACGTCAAGCGGATTTTCATAATCAAAGTTCAAAAACAACTAACAATTATCGTAACTCTTTAAGGTGAAAAATGGGGGTTCAAGTCTTTGATCTCTCTTCGATTGTTTGGGTGTGAGTTCACTTACTCGTGTGTGAACAATCGACGCCTCTTTTCCTTCTTTTAAATCAAATCCTTTTCAAAATAACCAAACGATTACAATAAACCCTTGATCCAACATCAAGCGGATTTTCACCAATAAACCTCAAATCAATTAACAACTATCGAAACTTTTCAAGGTGAAAAATAGGGGTTCAAGTCTTTGATCTCTCTTCGATTGTTTGGGTGCGAGTTCTCTTACTCGTGTGTAAGCAATTGGCACCTCTCTTTTAAAATCAACCAACTCCTCTTTTCGTGGGCGTACCACGAACTACGACTGCTCTGATTCTTTATTCTCCTCCGAATAAAGATACGTAGGCACAAGATTGCGATGATCTTGGCGAGCATACTTTTTCTTTCTCCACCTTTTCCTGTAGTCGAACTACGATTGCTCTGATTCCTCATTCTCGTCCGAATGAGCATACGTAGGCCCGAGGTCGCGATGATCTTGCCGAGCACCCTTTCCTTAAACCACCCCTTTCCCCTTAGTATCGTCTCCTTTTATCTTTACCTTTACGCATTTATTTTAGAGAAGAAAATAGACAAGCTTAGCTAACGAGTATCGCGATTCGAATCAAGAGGTTCCCGTTGAGTACAACGGACGTGAGGGGATGCGCGTACCTTCCCCTCATGTAACCGACTCCCGAACCCAAAATGTGGTTGCGACGACCATGTTCTTATCCACTCCTTAAAGGTTTTCTCGATATTTTCCTTTCCCTCTTTTGGGATAAATAAAGTTCGGTGGCGACTCTGTCGAACCGTTTTTCCGCGCCTTTCGCGCGAAGGGTCATGTCTTCGATTAAGCGATTTTTTTGAGGTGCGACAGATGGCGATTCTGCTGGGGACCCACTTGCTCCATGTAAAAGAGAGTCGAGCCTATCTTGATTCGAATCGCTAGCTCTTTAGCTTCGTTTATTTATTTTCTTCTCGTTTATTCGATTCCTTACTTGTGTTACCTTTTGTGGCATTGTTGGGTTGCTCTAATATTGGGAACTTTATGAGATGGCTCTACACCCGAGTCTGAGAAAAACCCTAGGATTAGGATGGTAGTTGTGCAGTGTAGGCTTGCGTGGTCTCTTCCGCGTGAGTTAAAGCGAAAACCACCGCTTGGAGTAGATCCCCTTGGAGATATTATTGTTGTGGTGAATCTTTGCCATGGCGGTAATATCTTCGAGGTGGGTCGTTGATCCCAAGGACCATTAACCCAATTTACCCATGGAGGTTGGTAGCGTTAATTCTATGTGAGTTAATGCGAACGCCCCAATCAGATGAGATCCCTCGAACGTATTACTTCCTGACAGTAATATTTTTGACCTCGATCTAGGATTCTGAGAACCTTTTTAGAACTTGTGTGTCGATGGTTGTGTAGTGGGCGCCTCCGAGGAGCCTTTCTCGTGGGGAAGAAATGAAGACCTCACCTAGACGAGATTATTTCGAGGATATTATAGTCGGATGTCTCTTCGTCTTGGTTATAATGTTTTCGAAGTATATCCATAACTCTAGGCACCTCCCCATTTTAGAAACCTACCTGTGGGTTTTCTTGATCCTAGCTGTGGTTCTTGACCCGTCATCTCCGGCCAACCTCAGAACTGTTCGAAGTTGTTTGATCCTGCGATCCTGGATCTTGCATCTTGCATTGCATCTCATATCATTGCATTGTATTGCATCTGTTGTGCATCTTGCGTTGCATTTTCAACCTCAGAATCTCACTTCAACTTCCTTCCTCCTTCACCAAATCAAGCCGATTCCTCGACACGGATGCGTTACTCGAGCCAAAAGCAGATGAATCATATCCAATAAGATCATGCCTCCACATGTCAGGCAGGACCATCAGTTATTGAAGGGGTTACCGAAGACAAGCAGAATAGTCTCCAACTTTGAATAAGCTATGTCAAGCACCAATCAAGTCAAGACAGGAAGATCAGTTCCTCGAAGAAGGTAGTCATCATGCCATCCCATCATTTTTCCATCCTTGTATTTTTGCTTTGTTTGTTTAAGTACTGTATGCTTTGAACATTGTCGTTTGTATTTGATTATGCATGTTTTGAATCAGTTATGTCGTATTCACTCATTTCTTCCATTAACTGCAAATCACCGACACACTTCTCCACTTTACTCTCTTTATCATACTGTTGTTTTAGCAATGATTTGAGGGAGGATGATGATAACGAAATACCCATAATTGCAAATGTATGCTTTCGGATAAAATCTCGTCAAGGATGTACAGGCAATGTTTCAACCCCCCAAACACTGGAGAGACAAGGAGTTAATCCCTAGTAAACCACTTTGAGCCGAGAAGTAGCAGTTTCCTTCGGATGTTCAAACCCTTACACTCAACCTGGGGCAGGGTAGTGTTCAGTTAACTCAATTACGCACTCAAATCACAAAGACAAAATCCAAAAGACATGTCGGCTGTTCATCAATACCCATGACTTGGCAGTCACAATCCTCCAACAACAAAAACAAAAACAAAAAAAAAATCAAAAGCCTTCTAAGTCGAACACCTCAAAGGAGACTTAGGAAAAAATCAAGGCTACCCTGATGGACTCGACAAGCAAAATTAGTCCATGCAAAAGATAGGGATCAAAAACCAAAAACAAAAGAGGCCCTCGAATCCTCGACAAAAACAAAATAAGATCCAGTGACCACCAAATCAAAACCAAAGGGCCACTGACATCCATCAAAAACAAAATAAGGTGACTGCCATTTCAAACATCATCACTCTTACACCGTTAACCCTTGTTGGAAGACAAACATGTGCAAAATTAACTGAACGTAGGACTGGAAGTTCATCACGAAGAAAGGGTGGGTACAAATCATACTTTGAGCCTTATATCCTTTGTTTCATAAACCGTAAACCAGACCACGTTACAACCCTCAAAAGACCTAATTGAGGCGAGATTTATTCTGAAAGCGTACTATTGCAAGGTTGCGTAACCTGACTCCCCATATTTGCTAATCTTCAGCATTGGCGTTATTCTCCTTGCTATATCCTTCACACCATCAAAATCAGCACAGCGTCTGGACTAATGGTTCATTCGTCTCACTATCACGACACTCGAATAAATTACTCTTTTTCAAACCTTGCATGAGCGTTGCATTAAGATTACCATTTGTGAATGTGCAATTCTAACTGCAAATCAGTGTTAGACATCAAAGTAATTCCAACGAGGGGCAATCAAAGAGGAACTTGAACTTTCAGCGGTGACGACCCAAAGCAAGACTCCCTCAAAACCCACAGGCTGGGGCAAACCCTTCAACGGCTCAATCCGGGGCAAACCATATCCAAGCACATCAAAGCTCAACATTCAAGGATCAACTTCCAAAGACTGGTTAATCAGGGGCAGGCCATTACCATGTTCAGACTGGGGCAAGACCCATTGCAACAAGTCACCCTAACTATTAAGAAAAGTTGTGGTTCTCTCAGGAGTGAACTCACAATTCATCATCAAGTCATCAAACTCAGAGCTTCAAGAGCATATTCATCTGCTTCAATCGTAGCGTCTTCAACGAACTGAGTGTCGAGGAAATCAAATCCCTCCCACCGCCCAAAAGTCCAATCCTCATTGGCAACTACCAAAAGTCCACCATGCCGGCACCTTCAACTTTATCCAATCACCCGTCTGCATCATACGCATCATATGCATTGCATTCGACATCATAAGCATCATTTGCATCATATGTATACCCAAATAACCAATCATACTTCCCCAGCACTTGCATCTCCGCGCGTCAGCATTTGCATTACACATCATTACGAAATCAAGCATTCGTGCATGTGTGAGATCCAGGATCAATCTCAAGATTGCAAGATGATCTTCAGCCCAGGCAGGGGCATCTTCATCAAATCTGTGGGCGTTCCTCACAAAGCTATGTCTCAAGACTGCAAGATGATCTTCAGCCCAGGCAGGGGCATTTTCATCAAGTCTGTGGACGTTCTTCACAGAGTTATTTCAGGATGATCTTCAGCCCAGGCAGGGGCATTTTCATCAAATCCGTGGGCGTTCCTCACGAAGTTGTTCAACCTTTTGTTGACCAAGCTCAAGACAAGAGTTCAAGCAATCTTCAGCCCAGTCAGGGGCATCTTCTTCAAGTTCATGGGCGTTCCTCATGAAGTTGTTTTAACCTTTTGTTGGTAAGGTTGTGATCTCCAAGAAAGTCAGTGGGCGTTCCTCATTGAGTCTTTTCTTCGTGGTCGAACTACGACTGCCCTGATTCTTTATTCTCGTCTGAGTAAAGATACGTAGGCACAAGATTGCGTAGATCTTGGCGGGTTACCTTTTCTTTTTTCGCTGTTTACCTTCTCCATTTTTCACTGTTTCCCTTTCCTTTTCGTGGGCTCTCCTCATGGATTTCTTTACTTCAACCTTTTGTTGATGTCTCCAAATAAATCTCATCACATCCCCAGCAAACTTGACCTTTTGTCAATTGCTTTACTATCATCCTTTTGGTGGTAGCCTGACCCCATCAATTTAGCCTAACCTTCATCCTTTTGGTGTTGGTCCTCACAAATAAGAAGTGCCTATCATCCTTTTGGTGGTAGTAGCTTATTTTGATCTGTCATCCTTTTGGTGTCGCCGATCCATAAACCCTTGGTATGTGTGTCATCCTTTTGGTGAGTGATAACCTTTGTGTGTGTGCCATATTATCCTTCTGGTAATAACAGGCTGTGTTGTGTGCCATACTATCCTTTTAGTAGTAGCAGGCGTTGACCTCATTTTCATCCTTTTGGTGGAAGGGTCTGTGTGCGTGTGTGACCTATTATCTCGTCAGTAATAGCAGGCTTTGACCTCATTTTCCATCCTTTTGGTGGAAGGGTCTGTGTGTGTGCCCTATTATCCTTTTGGTAATAGCAGGATGTGTTGTGTGCCCTATTACTTCGTCGGTAATAGCAGGCGTTGACCTCATTTTCATCCTTTTGGTGGAAGGGTCTATGTGCGTGTGTGCCCTATTATCTCGTCGGAAATAGCAGGCTTTGGCCTCTTTTCCATCCTTTTGGTGGAAGGGTCTGTGTGTGTGTGTGCCCTATTATCTCGTCGGTAATAGCAGGCTGTGTTGTGTGCCATACTATCCTTTTGGTAGTAGCAGGCGTTGGCCTCTTTTCCATCCTTTTGGTGGAAGGGTCTATGTGTGTGTGTGCCATATTATTTCGTCGATAATAGCAGACTTTGACCTCATTTTCCATCCTTTTGGTGGAGGGTCTGTGTGTGTGCCCTATTATCCTTTTGGTAATAACAGGCTGTGTTGTGTGCCCTATTACTTCGTCGGTAATAGCAGGCCTTGACCTCATTTTCCATCCTTTTGGTGGAAGGGTCTGTGTGTGTGCCCTATTATCCTTTTGGTAATAGCAGGTTGTGTTGTGTGCCCTATTACTTCGTCGGTAATAGCAGGCGTTGACCTTATTTTCATCCTTTTGGTGGAAGGGTCTGTGTGCGTGTGTGCCCTATTATCTCGTCGATAATAGCAGGCTTTGACCTCATTTTCATCCTTTTGGTGGAAGGGTCTGTGTGCGTGAGTTTACTATCATCCTTTTGGTGATAGGTCTATCATCCTTTTGGTGATAGGTCTGTCATCCTTTTGGTGCCAGATTTCCGGTTATCCGTTACTTCATTTCCCAATCCATTTTCTTTCTTTCAGACAAATTTGTGGTCTTCTTCATATCTAATTGTCTTATACCTCGAAAGACTGAACGCTGCAGCAGCTCATCTAACTTAGTTTAAGCCAATTAGATAGGGGCATCTTTCATACCCCAAATTTGTCCTACCTGTATATACTTTTCATTTGTACTATCCATTCACTTTCTATTATTCAAAAAATAAAAAAAATATGTGTTTACCTGTTGCCTAAGTCTGTGTCATTTGAGGGTATCTTGTCAGGATGTGATAAGTGCAGATGTTTCATGATTGAAGATTATCCAAGACCAGATCATTCCCAATTTAGGGTTTCAGTACAGTGTAATGCAACTCATATTAAGTCACTATCATCTGATTTTCAAGGCATTTGTTGCTTATTTGGTTCATTGCGAAAGCATTATTATCAGTGCAACGGGCAAAGTCAAAATGGTGATTTAATAATGGACTCATTTTAAATCAAAGGTGGATTCACATTTTGTTTCATATGTCAAGGATTAATTTAGGATACTTCATTTTGTTTAAGTGCATGAGTCAAGAACATGGGAGTTTGGTTCTCGTTGGATGGTCAACGACCAATTGTCACATTATTTCAAGAATTCAAAGTTTAGGCATGGTGAAAAGACATGGAAGTGCATTTGGTTCTCACTAAAGAACCCATATCACACAAGAAATTATTTGTAAAAAATAAAGGTTTTTCATCAATTCATTCATGGATCATGTTACATAAAATCCCAATAAAAGTCCACTTGGCCAAGTTTTGTATTACAAGTTCTACAAAATAATCAAGGCCCATAATCCATTCTTTATAGTACAACAACCAAAAATAAAGAATATGCCCAATTTTTACTTACAACAAGCATTACAAGATACGGAAGGCTCTTCACGCAACCTCCAATACAAACCATCACGTAACACAAACCAAAAGCTGGTCATGTTGCTACACCACACGACCATCACCCTTGAGCCATTTCTCAGCATCCAAAATCAACCTCCCCAACGCATCGCCAGTAGCCGTACCATCACACACCACGACCTGCAGCTACAAACTGACCCCACCATTCACGTAGAATTCTGCAAAACGAAAAATACGTACACAAAATGCCAGCAAAATGAAAACAACTGATACACCAAAATCAAAATCGTTTCGCAACGCATCACGTACGAACCAAAACCACGTTCACGCACAACGTACATAATTTCCAGCTCACACTTTTTCTTCCAATTTCATCCTTCTCCGCTCCTATAAACCAGGCCTCTCATTCATTCCTCAGGAGGGAACCGAAAAGAAAGACGAAGCCGCCTCCAAAACAACCCCTGCGAAAACCTTCAACCCTTCTCCTTCCCCAAAATCAACACTAACAAACCTTCCAAATCGCTAACTCAAATCGACCCACAACTCCTTCAAAATACCCAAATCTCATCTTCATCATTTTATCCACTCCAAATCCCCAACAACCTTCAATCCACAACCTTCAAATCCCATAAGCAAAATCTCAGAATCCAAACCGCAAATGAAAATCACAAACCAAAAAGAGGAGAATGAGATGAAGAGAGAGTAGATCGGAAAACGATTTCACAAACCTGAACCACACGAACCTGAGAGGGAGACGAGAGCAAAGCAGACCGAAACGAGAAAGAACGGAGAAGGTTGTTGCTCGTCCCATGGATTCGTCTTGATGTTGATACTTTTTTTGCGTTCCAATTCCTACCATGACCCTTGCTTTGAAACCGATGATAAAACTTGATGATGTGGTGATCTATCTGTTTTGACTTGGTCCTTGTTTTTATTTATTTTCATTTTTATTTTTTATTTTTTATTTTATTTTATAATGATGTCGATGATTGGATGTGGTGGCCTTGGTTTGACACTTGAGATGGTATTAGTAAGTTTACTGATGAACCGTGTCTTTGAACATTCTTTTTCCTTTCTTTTTTATGGTAGCTAAGTTTTGGATTATGATGAGAGATTGGGCCTTTCAGCCCGTACAAACATTCATCCAAACCACCCTCTTATGCTGCGCCATACCCCCTCCTTGTTATTTATTTCCTTTTGTTTTAAAAAAATTATTTTAATTTTGTTTTTTCTCTCTTTCTTCTTTTAAGTTTTAATATATTATTATTTAAACTTTCTTTTTTAAGTTCGTCATCTTAATATTTCTACTTCTCTTTTTGGATTTTATTTTCAATTCTATGGGCCAATGATATAACAACCATCATGATTTGGATTTATGCAAATAGATCTATAATCTTGGTTAATATGAGGCCTACCCTTTTTTATTCATTTTGATTTATTTGTATTTATCATTTTATTCATTTTATTTCATTTTTATCATTTATATTCATTTTGGGTCAATGAAAACCAAATATTAAGATTTATCGATTTTTCGATTTTAAATCTTGATAAAGGTGAGACCTTTATTATTTTTATTGTCATTTTTTATTTTTTATTTCATTTCTATTATTTTTCATATTTTTTTATTCATTTTGGTCAATGAAAACCAAAATATCAAGATTTATCAAATTTTTGATTTTAAATCTTGATAAAGGTGAGACCTTTTTTAGTTTTTTTTGTCATTTTCAATTTTTATTTCATTTTATTATTTATCTTTTATTTCATTTTAGGTCGATGAAAACCAAATATCGATCGATTTATCGAATTCTCGATTAAATCTCGATAGAGTGAGACCTTTATGCCTTTATTCATTCTTCCGATGTAATTTCTAATTTCTATTTCACGTTTTCTTCTATTCAATTGTGGGTCAATGAAAGTCAAAGATCGTCGATTATCAACTTATCGATTAAATCGCGATTAAGACGAGACCGATTTTATATCCATATTTTATCTTGTCCATTTTATATTATTATTGTACATATCATTATATTGTATCCATGTTCATATCCATTTCATTTATTCACCATTTATCGAAAACAATTAAAAAATATCGAAACCATAAAACAATCATGAATGGACTGTTGATTATGATCATTTGCTTGGCGCTTGCAATCAAGGCGTAGTTTAGGACACTTCTCACCCACACGGCTTTCTCTTGGGCTACCTTACAACGAGACCATTTATTTATGTCAACACTTGTATTTTACATGTACCCCTCTCCCATTCTGATGTACGCATTTATTATTGCTTTGATCGTGGTTTGTTTACTAGGAGCACCCCTAGGGACTAGCATAGGCAACCCATTTTTAAACCAAAACCTCGATTCGTCGTCGAGACATTTTTCAAACAACCTATTTTCAAACCAAATCCTCGATTCGTCGTCGAGCCATTTTCTAAACAAACCTTTTCAACCAAACCCTCGATTCGTCGTCGAGTCTCCTCAAACCAACGTCTTTTCATTTACAAATAAACCCTTGATCCAACGTCAAGCGGATTTTCATAATCAAACTCCAAAAAAATTAACAACTATCGTAACTCTTTCAAGGCGAAAAATGGGGGTTCAAGTCTTTGATCTTCCTTCGATTGTTTGGGTGCGAGTTCTCTTACTCGTGTGTGAGCAATTGATGCCTCTTATCTAAAACTAACCAAATTCTTTTCAACCAATCGAACGCATACAATAAACCCTTGATCCAACGTCAAGCGGATTTTCATAATCAAAGTTCAAAAACAACTAACAATTATCGTAACTCTTTAAGGTGAAAAATGGGGGTTCAAGTCTTTGATCTCTCTTCGATTGTTTGGGTGCGAGTTCACTTACTCGTGTGTGAACAATCGACGTCTCTTTTCCTTCTTTTAAATCAAATCCTTTTCAAAATAACCAAACGATTACAATAAACCCTTGATCCAACATCAAGCGGATTTTCACCAATAAACCTCAAATCAATTAACAACTATCGAAACTTTTCAAGGTGAAAAATGGGGGTTCAAGTCTTTGATCTCTCTTCGATTGTTTGGGTGCGAGTTCTCTTACTCGTGTGTAAGCAATTGGCGCCTCTCTTTTAAAATCAACCAACTCCTCTTTTCGTGGGCGTACCACGAACTACGATTGCTCTGATTCTTTATTCTCATCCGAATAAAGATACGTAGGCATAAGATTGCGATGATCTTGGCGAGCATACTTTTTCTTTCTCCACCTTTTCCTGTAGTCGAACTACGATTGCTCTGATTCCTCATTCTCGTCCGAATGAGCATACGTAGGCCCGAGGTCGCGATGATCTTGTCGAGCACCCTTTCCTTAAACCACCCCTTTTCCCCTTAGTATCGTCTCCTTTTATCTTTACCTTTACGCATTTATTTTAGAGAAGAAAATAGACAAGCTTAGCTAACGAGTATCGGGATTCGAATCAAGAGGTTCCCGTTGAGTACAACGGGCGTGAGGGGATGCGCGTACCTTCCCCTCATGTAACCGACTCCCGAACCCAGAATGTGGTTGCGACGACCATGTTCTTATCCACTCCTTAAAGGTTTTCTCGATATTTTCCTTTCCCTCTTTTGGGATAAATAAAGTTCGGTGGCGACTCTGTCGAACCGTTTTTCCGCGCCTTTCGCGCGAAGGGTCGTGTCTTCGATTAAGCGATTTTTTCGAGGTGCGACACACCTGCTGTCGATGCTACTGTTCTTAAGGAATTTGGAGAAGGCCCGAATGACAGATCATTGTTTCCTTTGTATGCAGACCATACTACTAGGCACGTGTGGGACGAAGAGGTGAAATTTATCTTTATTTATTCTTTAAAACACATGTGTAATAATATCCAAACTTTTTGATAATGATGATGTATTTTTGGCAGTATTGTGTAGCTTTAAAATGCATAAACCATGATAGGAAGATTGCGAGTTTACACCATCCTAAGGAGCAGTGGCTTCATGATGCCATGTAGCTATGTGGGCTACAAGATTTATGTATACTGGTTATACTACTATTAACCATGGTATGTTGTTAACATTTGTTGAGAGATGACACTCTGAGACCTCATTTTTTTCATCTTCTACGTGGTGAGATGCCCATCACATTGGATGATGTGTCATCTCTGCTACATCTTCAAATCAAGGGAAGATTATTATACCACTCCAGAATGTCCATACCTGAAGCATTGGAGATGATGCTGACCTATTTGAAAGCTAACCTAGTGGATTCCCTAAAGAAGCTCGAAAACACCAAAGGGACTCATGCTAGATTTGCATTCTTGGAGAACTTGTACACACACCTCATGGTTGTGGTAGTCTAGGACGATGGTGATTATGTACATGTTATGCATCATAGAGCACGTGCATTATAGACATACCTCATGTGCTTGGTTGGCACGTCCATCTTTGTGGACAAAAAATGTATATTACTTCGATGTGGTTTATCTCAGATACTTAATGTCTCGAATTGCTCCAAAGCTCTCCAAAGTCGTCACAAAATACTTTCTGCCCCAAAACGTTTCCACCGATTTCTATTTAAAGTTACAAAAAAGTATGTTAGGAATTTGTGTCATCACGACCGTGTTAGGCTATATCACGATCACAATACTTTATTATCACGCCCACAATGCGAGCATCATGGTCGCGAGAAATCCAGTGGAAACTTGCTTTTTTTTTCCTTTCTTTTTCTCTTATTTTTCTATGTCCTAACTTTCTACCTCTTTGGTAATTTTGCCCACTTCTTCATCATTTTATCTTGGATTTAGGTCGTAATTCCATCGATTACTTCAAAAATACTTGCAAATATTACGTAATGACGGAATGTCATAAGTATAATTTTTAATCATAGATCCTCCACACTTTTTGCGCATCTCCGACTCATCATATATTGATAACTAAACTAAGGACCCGCCACATGATTGTGTTCATTTGTCCCTCTCAGAAGGGAATCAGTCGATCGACCCCTTCAGAGTATTTCTTGATCACACTACAACAAATGATATACATTCTCGGACGTACGACGATCACTTTCAGACACGTCCCTTGGATGACATAGTCTTCTACTCTGGATGGTTGACTTGTGGGATACACTTGATGTATCCATATTTGCTTGAGCAAGTCATGTGCCAGTTCGAGTTTATGCATGATATTCCACGAGAACTCTCTTTATCTATTCCTCCCACTATGGTCCGCAGATACGTAGATGTGATGTATGATGATTTCTATGTGGTACCAGATAAAGCACGGAGTGTGGTAGCTCCTCGCAAATGGAGCAGTGCATTCGACTATATCTAGTGGTATTTTAGAGTGTTAAATCCTTACATGACACCAGATGCTCTTGTAGATCCACCTAGGTCGGCTCATTAGGAGATATTAGAGGAGGAGCAAGTTAGGATAAATCATGTTGTTGATGTGTTATATGCATGTTATTGTATTATAGATATTGCGCAAACGAGTATAGTGAGATTAGAATTTCAAAAAGGCACTTGTGGAAGGACCACTATATATGTCATTCTATGTGAGGCATCAACGACAATGCAGTACAAGAGGCAGAGAAGGAACATGGGGCCCAATAATATTTGATATATTAGGTGATCGTACCTGATCAAAAATAGATCGGTGGCCAGCAACACGTCGTAAGCTCCGTTACACTCTGGTGGTGAGAAGGTGGGGGGTGTACCTGCAAGGTACTCTGATGCCAAAGTAAGAGACAAAGTAAAGAGTGCAAGTACAGAAAGGTAGTGAGAGTAAAGATACATAATACCTGACCGTCTAGTGAAAGAGGGTATTTATAGTGTGCCCCCAACGCGGGGCCAACGGTCGTCTGCACTGGGTTGGATTGCCATACCCAATGCAAATAACTGCCAGGGCTTATGTGGTGTAGGGAAGACCAGCACGTGGTCTTTGCCCTAGAGCAACTGCCCTGTGATCTTCGGAAGGTGGGCAGACCAGTTCTTCAGGAAAGGGGTAGTCGTCTGATGACGTGTCCCCGCGTGGGGGCACGTGGAGTCCGTGGGGAAGACACGTGGTCTCTCCCCGTATCAGGTAGTGGCCTGCTCGACCAGAGTGGGTGCTGAACGTGTCCGACGACGGGGGAGGATTGGACTTAATGGGCCACTCTCGAGTGTTGTTGGGTTGGGCCTGCCCGACTGATGGGCAGGTCCTGGCCCAGTCCAGAATAGGAGCCCCCAAGTCGTTGCTCTAAAGTGTCGAATTAATGAGTTAAGGGTCAGCCCATTCGTCGGGGATCTGTTTAGTAGAGCGTCGCGTGCCCGGAATACCGAGTTGATGGAGATGCGGGTGGTTAGGAGCAGGCGATGTTTGACGAGACGGGAACCGAGGGGACGTCTGTCCGTCTGGCGCCCTATAGGCCATCTCTCGTTGGGGCGTTTCCCCGTTCGGTGCCTTAGTCGGGGAAGACGAAAAGAAACGGACGCGCTCACCACGCGGGCACGAAGGTAAACTGAGAAGACGCATGCAAGGTCTCCCAACGCCGCGTGTCACGTGCCATTAATGCCTAGGGCGGATAGGAGTAGGGGCACTCAAGTGCCTAGGGACGCCTCGAGTCCTGTGTCAGGACTATAAACATGAGTTGAGTTCGTTCCATTTGCACGCTTTCGCTCTTCTGCTCAGAACTTTTCCCACTCTTCTTCCGTTTCTCCAGCTTTTGTTTTCGTTAGCCCGCCGTACGCCACTTTTCTGTCTTTCAACCACCACCATATTCAAGTAAGTTTCTAGCTCCATTATTTTTGCTTTGTGTTTTCTGGTGGCTCTTCCGGTGAACCGATGAAGTTCTCGGGGAGAACACGGAGTTTATGACGAAAATGCCGGAACTCCTTTAAACTTCCGATGAATTCTCCGGGGATTCGAAATGAAGTCCCCGAGGAGATAAGTTGAAGGGTTCGAGGACCTGATGAAGATCCCGAGGTCACAAGATGGAGGACTCGAGGACCTGAAGAAGGTCTCGAGGATCTGGGATGAAGATCTCGAGGTCAGAGTGAGCGTGGTTTTCGTGACCGCCCACATCCGTCTGCGGATGAGATTGGGTGCTACTTTCTGATTTCTTATTTATCATGTGAAGCTGGAAAGGAAAGGGAAGCTATCTCAAACTAACCTTGCACGCAAATGTTTTCTTTAACAAATGCTAAGAGATTGGGGAGTTCGGGGTCAGGTTATACAATGAGGCGTTGTCAACTACTCATCCTATACATGGTTATCCATGGGTTGAAAGCAATTTTCTGTTGTTCTACTGTTTTCTACTTGATGGTGTTTATTTGTCGTAGGTTGGGAAAGTTTCTCCTTTGGGAAGGTTGAGAGATGTTGAAAAGATATTTTTGTTGTTTTCGAGTTTTTCGATGTTTTTGGTAAGGTACTGGACCTAAGGTTTTTGTTTAGTGTGCTCGCTAAGATTTCGCAATCTTATGCCTACGTATTCCCGTTAAAGAAAATAGGGAAATTAGAGCAATCGTAGTTCCTCCTATTCTATGGGAGGAAAAGATGTTTGGTGTCTTGTTTAAAGCCCAAGATTGAAGCTAAATGGGTGTTTATGGGAATTGATTGAAAAAGTGAAGAGATTAAAGATTGAGATATAAATATCTGGGAAAAATAACATCAGATGAAAATAGAAGGAATATCCGGAAAAGCGTCGGATGTAAAGAAAAGGAATATCCGGGAAAGCGTCAGATGTAAAAAAGAGAAAAGGGTTTTTCCTATGTTTTTTAGGAAACTTGAGGGTTTCTTGAGATCCAAAAGGAGATAAGACTGTCCAAGTCTACCGGTATGAAGAGGGTTATCTTTGTATGATGCCCAAGATGAGGCTGATGTTTTAAGGGATGAGAATCAACCCTAAATTGGTTTGATGTTTTGACACTAGAAAGACTGCTCTAGCAAAGGATGACTAGGTTCTGTTCCTATACCTTTAAGAGGTCGTCGGGTCCTTGTACTAAGCCCAAGAGGAGGCATGAGAACCATTAAGAGGCCTGAGGGTCCTTGTACAACGCCCAAGAGGAGGCGGGGAATGCTTTTAAGAAGCCCGTGGGTCCCAAACCAAAGAAAAGTTCAAGAAATGCTATTCACTGAGAATAAATCATTTAGTGAACAGTTCGGAGATTTGAAGAAATTCAAAAGATGCTATTCACCGAGAATAGATCACCTCTGGGGAGTAGAATTTCTTTGACAATTTCTAGGGGTGACAGTCTGAGAAAAGTTTCACGAAGAATAATGCCTTTCTCTTTGTTCCATATTGTATAAGCCCAAGAGAAGGCAAGACTGTATCTGGAAATCCTATGGGGATCTAGTTTTGACTGTTGAAAGAGTGAACACTAACTTTACCTAGTTCTAGACCTAGTTGTCGGGGAAAACTCTAGGTAGATATAAAAATATATATACAGTTGATATATGACAAGTATTTAAAAAGGGTATGAAAGAAGGATTTACAGGTGAGCAAGCTTCCAGCAATACAGTTATATATATTTGAAAGCATGTAAAAGAAAGCTGATAAAAACTTACAGGTGAGCAAACTTCTATTGTAACAGCTGTATGGTTAGTTATTCAAGAAATTGAAGAAAGTTTTGATAACAAATATGTATTTGAATTTAAATCACAAGAAAAGTTGTTTTAAAAAGAAACGATATGAATATCCGGGAAAACGTCGGATTGAAAGAGATAAAATAAGAGGTTGAAAATACGAATATCTGGGAAAACGTCGGATGTAAAGAGACGATGAAAAAAAAATAAAAGGTTGCTCGCTAAGACTTTGCAGTCTTATGCCTACGTATTCTCAAACGGGATCTTGAGAAATCAGAGCGGTCGTAGTTCGCCCTTAGGGGGCACGAACTACAGAAAATAAAGTTTTAATCGCACGGCGGCGAGAGGGGAATTTTAACCTAATGTTATCATGCAAAGATTGAATATCCTACTGTCTGTCTTATTTCAAACCTAATCGAAAATTAAATTTGAACTAAGAGATCCTAAGGGAGCATGCATACGTGGCAAAACATTATAGAATAAATAAATAGAAACACACGGTAAAACATCGTGTAAAATAAACAGAAATTCACGGCAAAGCATCGTGGTAGATAAAATATACACGGAAGAACATCATGTGTAAAACAAAGGCACACGGCAAAGCATCGTGAGACATATAGAAAAAATACAATCACGGAAAAACATCGTGAGATAAGAGCATATACACGGAAAAACATCGTGGAAAAGATAAACAGTCACGACAAAACATCGTGGAAATCATCAACACATAAAATTAACAGACAATCACGGCAAAGCATCGTGACAGAGAAAAAATATAATCACGGAAAAACATCGTGAATCATGATCAGATTAATAAGTTCATGGTAAAAACATTATGTATCAGATTAAGTTCAAAGTGATAAAACATTTAAGAAGAAAATATCAAGATTTAAATCAAATAATCATGAACATGGTATTTCAGGGACCAAATTTCAATAGGCGAAAAATAACAATTTAAAACAGATAAAAAATGTTAAAATAAATTCACAAAGAAGATCACATTTTATATCATATTTATATTATCATGACATTAATTAATTAATTAACAAAATAATTGAAGAAAATAACTTAAATATAGAATAGTTATAGAAATATATGATCATGAAATTAACAATTTTAATTAAACGAAAATTATAACTTGAAACATAATTAGGATATTTTAGTTTTTTTTCTAAAATATTTAGTAATTAAACCAAATCAACTAAATTAAATATTTAAACAAATTATTCAAAATAAAAACTAAAATTGAAAAATACTAAAACATAAATAAAATAAAGAAAGAATGAAAGTAAATGGGCCAGGTTTTTCCCTTTAGAAAAATAGGGTGTGATTAGTAACAATTTGGGCCCAAAATTAAAATAAACATTAAAAATAACAAATATATATATATATATATATATATATATATATATATAAAATGAAAAGAATAATAAATAAAAAAAGGGAAAAATTGATTATAAGGAAAGAAAAAAAACCTGTAATATGAGCTTTTTATCCGTTCATACTCCCTCCGTCGTCAATCGTCATTGATTGTTCCGATTCCAGCGCCATTTTCCTCCCTCCGTCGTGTGTCCGCGGCTTTCGTCGGTAATTTTGCAATTTCGTCCGGCGATTGTTCTCCTCTGTTTTCGTCTTTTTCGCTGCCGTTCGTTGTTGAAGTTGAAATTGGAATTTGGATTGTGGATTGTTGCAATTTGTTGGTGTTGTTTGCCTTCGTTTGCAGGAAATTGCAGAAGTTGTTCCATCTCGTTTTCGCCGGCGGGTTGCGTTGATTTCGTATCAGATTGTTTGGCTCGGTTTGTTCGCAGCTTCAGGTTTGTTGTTCACGAATCTCCCTCCGCCTTGACTTCGATTTTGTGTTGCAATTGTTGTCGTAGCTCTAAACTTGGAATTTTCGCAGGTTCCCGTTAATGGAGGATATGAATTGTAGCTGCTGTTTGTTGTAATAACGTTATTGTGATTGCGGAAATTCGACATCGGTAATTTGTTTCAACTGCAGGTTTTTGTAAATTGTTGTTGTTCTTCTTTGATTTTGCGGCTGCAAGGTTTGTGTCGGTACTGGCGGAAATTCGTTGGCAGCAGCTCCTTTTTTTTCTTTTTCATATAGTTTGTATTAGAATAATAATTTATATTTTATTTTATATTCACAAACTTAGTCATTAAGTTTGTTAGAGGGTATTTTAGTATTTTATTGTTGCTTTTGGTAACCCTAATTTTAGCTTATAAATAGGGTAGTTGTCATTCCAATCATTTGTATCCTTTTATCCTTTTGTAGCCGTCATTCAATATAATATATTTTCTTCTTCATCTTCATTATTTTCACCTTGTACACCAACAATTGGTATCTAGAGCTCCGGTTAGGATCAACGGGAAACACGAGTGAAAACGTGAGGATTTTTTTTCTTGTGTGATTGAATTTTGTTCTTGATTTGTGTTGAATCTTGAACGAAGTTCTGATCGGAATCATAAATTTGTGATTCTGTGGGTTGGGAAACACTGTGTGCGGTGAGATTCTGAGTGTATTGTACAAGGTTGAAGGTTGAAGATGATGAACGGCGGCGGCGGAATGAACACCAAGCTCCCAGTATTTGATGGCAAAAACTGGAATCGTTGGATGATTCAGTTGCGTGTACTGTTCGGTGCTCAAGATGTTCTAGATCTTGTCACCGACGGTTATGTTCCGGTAGCAGCAGATGCGACGGAGGAGCAGAAGAACGCGCAGAAGGATACAAGGAAGAAAGATCAGAAAGCATTGTTCTACATCCATCAGTGTGTGGATGCGAATGTGTTTGAGAAGATTGCAGATTCTACGACGGCAAAGGCGGCGTGGGACACACTGGTCAGATGTTACGGTGGTGACGCATCAGTGAAGAAGGTGAAGCTTCAGTCTCTACGAAAGCAGTACGAGAATCAGAACATGAAGAACAATGAGAAAGTTTCTGAGTACATCTCCAGAGTGATTCTGATCACTAATGAGATGAAGGCGTGTGGAGAAACTCTTTCTGAACAAGTAATCATTGAGAAGGTATTGAGATCTCTTACTCCTCAGTTTGATTACATTGTGGTAGCAATAGAACATTCTAAAGATCTGAGCACCATGAGAATTAAAGAGCTGCAAAGCAGTCTAGAAGCGCAAGAGTTGCGTCTGACTGAGAGAACTTCTGAAAGGGAAGTAGAGCAGCAGGCTCTGAAAGTAGTTTCTGATAAGAAGCATCAGAAGCAGAGAAGATCTGATGGTGGTCAGAAGTCAGAAACCTCAACTTCTGATAGGCAAAAGAATGCTCAGAAGGGAAAAGAGAAGTATGACAAGAAGAAGATCCAATGTTACTGTTGCAAGAAGTTTGGTCACTTTGCTAGAGATTGTTGGTCAAACAAAGAAAGGAAGTCAGAAGAAGCAAATATAGCCAGAAGTTCTGATGATGAATCTGTGCTACTGATGGCTTCTGAATCTGATGATCAGAATTTGACAGACTGGTGGTATATGGACACTGGCTGCTCAAATCATCTTACTGGAAATAAGAAATGGCTGGTTGATTTTGATTCTGAGAAGAGGACAAAGATCAGATGTGCTGATGACAAATATCTTAACGCTGAAGGTATGGGAAATGTCAGAGTTGTTCTGAATAATGGGAAAACAACATTGATTCAGAATGTGTGGTATGTACCTGGCATCAAAAGCAATCTGATGAGCGTGGGCCAATTAATTGAGAAAGGTTTTTCAGTTACCATGAAGGACAATCTTCTGAAGCTGTATGACTGTAATCAGAAGTTGATTATGGAGTCAGAACAAGGAAGGAATAGAACATTCAAGGTGAATGTCAGAACTTCTGACTCTGAATGTCTTAGTGCAACAAGCGTTGTGAAAGAAAGTGAGCTGTGGCACATAAGATTTGGTCATCTGAATTTCAGAAGCTTAGAACATCTGAATTCGAAGAAGCTGGTACATGGAATTCCTACAATTAAGAAGCCTGAGAAGTCATGCAGAGTGTGCATGGAAGGAAAGCAACCAAGATTGCCATTTGCGTCAGAAGTTGCTCCAAGAGCAAAACATGCCTTGGGAGTAGTACATTCTGATGTGTGTGGTCCATTTCCAGTAGAATCGTTCGGAGGGAATAAATACTTCGTGTCATTTGTTGATGAATTCACAAGAATGATATGGATATCCCTTATTAAGTTCAAACACGAGGTGTTTGGTGAATTCAAGAAGTTCCGAATGAAGGTTCAGAATCAGAGTGGTCAGACTCTGAAGATTCTCAGAACCGATGGTGGGGGTGAGTATAACTCCAAAGAGTTTCAGAAGTTCTGTGAGGAGAATGGAATTGAGCATGAGGTTACTGCTCCTTACACTCCTCAACACAATGGTCTTGCTGAAAGAAGAAATCGTACTTTGCTTGATATGGTGAGAAGCATGCTGAAGGAGAAGAAGCTTCCTCAGAACTTCTGGGGAGAAGCTGTTGCAACCGCAGCATATGTGCTCAACAGATGTCCAACGAAGAAGTTGAAGGAAATAGTTCCTATTCAGAAGTGGACGGGAGAAAAGCAAAGTGTTAGTCATCTAAAGGTGTTTGGTTCTGTTTGTTACAAACATGTTCCAGAAGCTAGAAGACAGAAGTTGGATGATAGAAGCAAAGTAATGTTACTGGTGGGGTACCACAGTACAGGTGCGTACAAGCTCTATTGTCCAGAAACTAATAAAGTTGAGTTCAGCAGAGATGTTATTGTGAAGGAATCAGAAGTTTGGAATTGGGATAAGTCTCAATCTGATTCTGATGTGAGAACTTCTGAAGAAAGGTCAGAAATAAGAATTTCTGAAAATGATGGTGATTCTGATTCTGAAGAAGACTCAGAAGATGAAGGTGATTCTGATGATCCAGATTCTGATGATGATCAAGATTCTGGTGGTGATTCAGATTCTGGGAATATGCCAGACTCTGAAGGTGGTCAAGGTTCTGGAGGAAGTCCAACTTCTGAAGCAAGAACTTCTGAAGGAGAAACTTTTGAGGACAGAACTTCTGAGGTTCAAGCATCCGGAGAAAGTTCTGAACGAGGTCAGAGGCCACAGAGAATCAGAAACATTCCAAGAAGATTTGAAGAGTTTGACATGTTGCAAGACACTGAAGTAGATTCTGAGGGAGAGATTATTCAGTGTGCCATGTTAGTAGACTCTGAACCCGTGAGTACAGAAGATGCTCTCAAGCAGAAGTTCTGGCTAAAGGCCATGAAAGAAGAACTTGAGGCCATAGAGAGAAACAAGACTTGGAAGCTGTCAGAACTTCCAAAGGACAAGAAAGCCATCAGCGTCAGATGGGTTTTCAAGCAGAAGCTAAAGCCAGATGGATCAATTGGCAAATACAAAGCGAGGTTGGTAGCAAGAGGATTTCTACAGAAACCTGGGCTGGATTATTCTGAAGTGTTTGCACCTGTAGCGAGACATGAAACAATCAGATTGGTGATTGCAATAGCTGCTAACAGGAATTGGCCTCTGATGCATTTAGATGTGAAATCTGCATTTCTGAACGGTCCATTAGAAGAAGAAGTTTATGTGTCACAACCTCCTGGATTTGTGAAAGAGAATCAGGAAGGGATGGTGTACAAATTACATAAAGCTTTGTATGGATTGAAGCAAGCGCCCAGAGCTTGGAATCAGAAGATCGATTCATTTTTCAAGAAGCAAGGGTTTCAGAAATGTGAGATGGAATACGGTGTTTATGTTCAGCATATTTCTGAAGGAAATATGATTCTGGTGTGTTTGTATGTTGATGACATACTGTTGACCGGAAGTTCTGAACAAGAATTAGCGAAGTTCAAGAAGGTGCTGATGAATGAGTTTGAAATGACTGATCTCGGGAAAATGACATACTTTCTAGGGATGGAGTTCAGATATTCTGAGAAAGGTATCATTTTGCATCAGCTGAAGTATGAACGAGAACTTCTGAAGAGATTTAAGCTGCAGAATTGTAAGGCTGCTATCACACCTGCAGATACAAATCAGAAATTAGATTCTGATTCTGATGGTGAGGATGTGGATGCTACAACCTTCAAACAGTTGGTTGGTTCTCTGAGGTATTTGTGTAATACCAGACCTGATATTTGCTATGCAGTTGGAATGGTTAGTAGATTCATGAGTAAACCTAAGTGGTCCCATTACCAAGCTGCTGTCAGGATTCTGAGGTATATCAAGGGAACTCTGAAGTATGGAGTGTTGTTCCCTTCTGGAAGAAAGATTGAATCAGAACTTCTGAGTTCTGGAAGGAAGATTGAATCAGAACTTCTGAGTTACTCAGATTCTGATTGGTGTGGAGACAGAGTTGATAGAAGAAGTACTTCTGGATACTTGTTCAAGTTTCTGGGAGGTCCTATTTCTTGGAGTTCTAAGAAACAACCTGTTGTTGCGCTATCAACCTGTGAAGCTGAATACATTGCAGGCGCTGTTACTGCATGTCAAGCTGTGTGGATTCTGAACTTGCTGGAAGATCTGAAGATCAAAGTTGACAAGCCTCTGAAGCTGATGATTGATAACAAGTCTGCGATCAACCTTGCCAGAAACCCAGTGTTGCATGGGAGAAGCAAGCATATTGAGACAAAGTATCACTATCTGAGAAGTCAAGTTCAGAACCAACAGTTTGTTTCAAAGCCTTGCAAAAAAATAAAAACAGAACATGTTCAACTATAAACTGTACTTCAGATATAAGATTTTTTTAGTGCATAAAATCTCTATTATATATGTTTCGTTGTCAAATTCTTCTAATAAATATGATCCTCATTTATTCTATATTTTCATAATTAGCCTCATAGGTAAAAAATGCAAGTCAACAGTTGCTATGTGAACTTATAAAAAAACTCGTTAAAAGAATGCTACATAATAATTTACAGTTGATCAATCATTCAGAATATAAACAACACGAAGCCACAATTTCTGCCAACAAAGGCAATCAACAAAACATAAACTCAACATTAAGAGGAATTTCCATGCGTGTTTGCCCAGGGACGAGGTATACCACGCCGACTGCTTCAAGTGTACACAGCTCAATTGACCTTCAAGATATTTAGTTCATTATATGTTTCACATTTTTTTTCTTGTTTCTAAGTGACATAAGAATAGAAAGGTTTATGAAAATTAGAGAGAAGAGAGAAACAAGTTTACTACTTGTTTGGTGTATTTTTGAATGAGAAATTCTCTCTATTTATAGCAAAAACAAACTTGGAGATCAAGGTTATGATGTATGGCATGACATCAAGTGAAGAAAAATATGATTAACAAGTTGGAATTGAGTTGTTCTTTGTTGAACAAAGACTTAGAAACAAGTTGGAAATTTATGGCTTTGAATGATTGAATTCATTGAATGGGTTGTATACTATATGTTAAGTAAAATAAAATTGTTAATAGTATTAGAAACAAGAAATAAAGTGGCAAGAATTTATGTATGTGGTAGTGTATGTTTATGTATAATTTTATCTACACATATTTCAAACTAAAAAGTGTAAATACTAAAAATAAATACTAACGAAAAGAAAGAATGTGATGATATAATAATAATAATTATAAAAATAAGTCTAGAAAAATAAATCTAGCTAATAAAAATTATTATTAATTAAAACCGGAACTGAAACCGGTAAAAAACGAAAAAAAAAAACAATCCGTATCGAGGTGTCCAAAAAAATAAAATGAACACACCAAAACGATCAGCAAAAAATATACGTTTTGAAAAAATACAACGTCTTGTCAAATTTTGAAATTGATTTTACCCGCTAAAATGGCTCAGACGGGTCAAAAACATGATGACCGAAAAGTAAAAAAAATTAAAATAAGCACACCGGATTAAAGTACGCGAAAAATAGATTAAAAATGATGTCTGAAAGTTCAATTTTAAAAATTGTCTGGATACCGACTTTTTTGAACAGTTGACTTTTCAGTTTGACAAAAAATATATGAAAATTTAACACGTTAATTCTGGCTGATAATTCAAAAATATCTATGGAGAAAATATATGATATTATATGCAGACGACACAGTATGTAAAATATAGATAGATGAAATGAGAAAAAAAATAAAAATGTCTGGTCAAAATTTAGGGTATGACAGATGCCCCTATTTAATCTTCTTAGACCTGAAGGTATGAATAGCAAAGGGTTTTAGACATTCGAGGTATAAGAAGATTAAATATCACAGTACCTAGAATTTTGACCACAAATGTAGATGAAATGATAAGTGATGAATAAAAGACTTTTGAACACTGTGGGGAATGATGCCACAGAAGATAGACCAACCGAATTTTCTTGGGATATAAGATAATGTGGAAATTTACCGAGGTGACAAAGAATATTCAGTAGTATTTGGAAAGATAGGGATAAACCCTAAAATAGAGATTCTGACACCCGGAAAAACATCAGATGCGAAAGAAGTGTCATACTCTGGAAAATATATCAGAAACATCTAGAAAAACATTAAATGTGGAATGAGACAAAATCTGAGGATATGTCAGAGACTTTTGAGAAAGCTGTTTAATTTTACTGTGGAATATACGGGAACATCCAAAAAAGCATTGGATGAAAAGAGAAACAAACTCAAAGGTATATTAATGACATCCAGAAAAGCGTTGAATGTATTAAAAATAAGTTTGAGTGTAAATCCGAAACATTTAGAAAAGCGTTAAATGTACAAAATTTTTTTTAGAAGACTGACAGAACAATGGATATATCCGGAAAAGCATCAGATAAGTCATCAGAACAAAAGTTGCATCTGGAAAAACATCAGATGAGGAAAGTCATATTTGGGAGAGCATCAGAGAGACAAAAGTTATATCTAGGAGAACATCAGATAGACAAAGAGATTTCTGGAAAAACATCAGAACGAGTTTTGGAAAAAACTTCAAAACCAAATGATATATCCGGAAGAACATCGGGTAGACACAGAGAAAAGTTCTGGAAAAGCATCAGAACAGATAGACATATCCGAAAAAACATCGGATTGAGACAAAGTTATATCTGGAAGAACATTAGATAAGACATAAAGTATTGGTGCCAGAGAAGTTGGACTTTGTAGAAAGGTAAGATGTTGATAATAACACGACCACTGATGAATGCAAATGAGGATTAAAAACACTCTTGAATGCATAGCGTATGAAAATGTTATGATGTATGATTAAATGTATGTAATGCAAATGAAAATGTTGACAACAAGTTTAGACTCTTTTAGGAGTGAAAATTAGACTGGAAGACTGATTCCTCAACACAGAGATCACTGTCATTTCTTAGGGACTGAAAATGTTGTTTGAACACCTCTTTGTCATACTGATAAACTGTATCAAGTTTATAATCCTTGGAGGAAAGCTAGATAGTCTGCTTGGGGATTTTTCCAAATAAATTGCCCCAGAATCGCTGACTGTTGTAGATGAACTGATTATTGCTTCAGCTTGAATGATAATGTATGTATGCTATAACTAGGAAGGCTTGCCCCAGTAATGAGTCTTGAAAGTTTTTCTGAATAAACCAATTCTGAGAAGGACTTGCACTGAACAAATCTTGAACTGATTCTTAACAAGCTCTGGAAAGAACTTGCCCCTGATAGGATCACTGACCAAGTTTCTAAACTGTTTTGAAAATTCCTTGAGAGGAAAGCTAGTTTGCAATAAAAAAATGTTTTTTTAAACATGGCAAATTTAATGTAAAGTTCATGTAAAATTTTTGAAAACAAAATCATTGTTTTAGATAAAGCACAGTAATATGAATTACTGATTAAAAACATGGTGATTTAAAACATTCAGGATGAAAAGTAAAACAGAAGTATAATACCAAAACAAATGATTTTGGAGTCAGTATACGCAACCTTGCTGTAGTATACTTTTGAAATAACCTTGCTTCAATTAGGTCTTTTGAGGGTTATAACGTGATCTGGTTCACGGTTTATGAAAAAAAGATAAAGGCTCAAAATTTGTTTGTGCCCACCCCAACTTCGTGATGTTCTCCAGTCCTATGCTCAGTTAAACTTAAATTGTGCATTCAAGTTCCAAAAGATTTCGGAATTGTATTGATGATAGTGATGACGATGGTCCAGAAGTCTTGAGATGGCATCTACTGCTTCTTTACAACATTTAGTTGTTTTTCATCTTTGTGACACAGTATGTAAAATATGGACAGATGAAATGAGAAAAAAAATAAAAATGTCTGGTCAAAATTTAGGGTATGACACAGAGGATGAAGGGCTCAAGGACCTGAAGGAGGTCCCGAGGACCTGGGATGCAGATCCCGAGGTTAAAGGATGAAGGACTCGAGGACCCGATGGAGGTCCTGAGGACGTTTGGTGGAGGTATCGAGGACCTCTGATGATGGTCTCTGGGGGGGGGGGGGGTCATACCCCCGGTTTCTAGCTGACGCAGTGATGACCCCGGCCAGGAGGCCCCTCCGGGGCTTCGTAGTCTCAGAGAATTTTGACCGGAGGGAGCATATGCGCCGAGGAGTCCTTCTCTCGGGGGGGGGGGGTCTGTGGCTATGCATCTAGCAAAGTCTCCTCGTGTGTACGAGTTCCCCCGAGTAAGTTTTTAGTTGAGGACGTTTGCCGGGAAACTCCTCGCCTCCTTTCTTCGCCCTTTCACTGGATTTGCAGTGGAAGGGTGGATTTGATCTGGGATGTCGAATTTACCATTTTCCTATACTTTTCAGGTAAAATGGCTAAAAGATTGTGGGGATCATTGAGACCGATGACGAGCCCGACTTACCGGCAGTACAGACCAGCGATGTTTGAAAACGAACTCCCGAGGATTGGGCCGGGGAGGAGCCTCTAGGCATTCCCTCTCTCTTTGCCACGGACACTTCAGACGCCTATGCCACTGTCGAGGATCGTGAAGAGGGCTCCCCTCAGAACTGGCAGGTGTATAAACCTCGCGAACATCATCGTATATGCTCGTGCTTCAGAGGAATGAGATTCCCCATGTACGAATTCACCTTCCTGGAAGCGGGCATGCGTCTACCCTTCAGCGATTTCCAGCGGGAAGTTTTCTCTTGGTAGCGCCTGGCGCCCACGCAGCTCCATCTGAATGCGATCGCGTTCGTGTGGGCATATGAGCTCGTGTGTCAGTACCTCAACGTCGAGGCAACGATTCCTCGGTTCTTCCATATCTTCCATTTGCAGAGACAAATGGTCGAGGGCCGGAACAGCTGGGTGTCTGTAGCGTGTGATTTTTGTCGGTGACGCGACCACCTTACTGTAAATTGGATTTGGGTGCTACTTTCTGATTTCTGTATTTATCCTATGAAGATGGAAAAGAAAGGGAAGATATTTAAAACTAACCTTGCACGCAAATGTTTTCTTTAACAAATGCTAAGAGATCGGGGATCGGGGTCTGGTTATACAAAGGGAAGCTATTAACACCCAGTGTATCTATGGTAATAAATAGGAACCTTTTATTGCATGTTTTTCTATTAACTTGAAATGTTTTCTTGTGTTTATCTGCTTGAGGATTGGGAAAGTTTCTCCTTTGGGAGTGTTGAGAGAATGTTTTTGTTATTTTCGGGTTTTCTGTTGTTTTTTTGGGAAGGTACTGAACCTAAAGTTTTTGATTTGTGTGCTCGCTAAGATTTCGCAATCTTATGCCTACGTATTCCCGTAAAGAGATTTGGGAAATCAGAGCAATCGTAGTTCCTCCTATTCTATGGGAGGAAAGATATGTGGTGTCTTGTTCAAAGCCCAAGATTGAAGCTAGCTGAGTATTTGTGTCTTGTTCGAAGCCCAAGATTGAAGCTAAAGGTTGACTGAGAGAGAATTTGTCATCTCTGAAGGGAAATACCTCACCTATTCATCACAAATGTTGAGAAATTGGTTATAAGGGATATTACTTTAACTGGGATGTGTGGAATCCAACAATGCCATAATTTCCTTTATAAGGGTAATGTCGTGAAAGAGGAAAGTTTTAACTCAGTGTAGAGCTATGCCACTTTTTCCTTATGAATCTTTCATGCTAAGAGAGGGACATTGAATTGGATGTTAGGGATCCAGAGGCTTGGCACTTACAGCTGTTAGATGAAAGATGAATATTAGCCAGGATAAGAGAAGGACTCCAGCTTGGATTTTGAATCAACAAGTGTGCCACTTACAGCAATTATCTGGAAAGGCTTTGATTATTTGTTTTGATATGTGATGTATAGAGGAAATATCCTCCTGCAGAGAGGACTCATGGTCTCATCTGAGGGGATGCTGATTTTTGTGTGCCTTGATCAAAGCCCAAGGTTGAAGCTAAAAGAAATTGACTCCACTGGGGAGGGTTTGATCTGTCTTGTACAAAGCCCAAGATTGAGGCTGACTGGGAAAATCATTATATGAAGCCTAAGAGGAGGTTGTCTCTTGCTGAGGATTTATAGAAATCCAGGAGCAGGTCATGATGGTATTGGGAAATCCAAAAGGTTTACTCTTGCTGAGAATCAGGGAAGAGTTGAAGTATCAGTGGCCATGAGGCTCTGATTCTACTAGGGGTTTGTTGATGGTAAATTGACTCTGGCAGGGGATTTTTAAGGTGAAAGTTAAGCCTTGTTGGGGGTCAGAGGGGATTTAAAGATGAATTTGAAAACCTTAGAGGTTTTCAACTCTGTTGGAGACTGGTGCATTGGTAGAATGATCAGGGTTTTTCCTATGCTTTTAGAAAACTTGAGGGTCTCTGTGTGAGATCCAAGAGGAGATGAGACTTTCCAAGTCTACTTGAACGAAGCCCAAGAGGAGGCTGAGTCTGTCCAAGTCTTTCAAGAAGTGGTATGCCCAGATGACATATTTAAAAACATTGATCGCACTGCGACACCGATAGACGTTGTGGGACTTATACTATAGCAGAGGGCCAACAATTGTTTTTATACATAGGGGGTTGGGTCTTACACTCTAATAGAGGCCCAAAATTGTTTGTAAAGAAGAAAAATGGGGCTTATACTCAAGGAGAGACCCAGATGATTTATTTGAAATGGCGACGATCGCGCCGTGATTTTGAAAACCACAGAGGGACTTATACAATGACTGAGGCCCAAAATTTTATGTACAAGAAGGAATGGGTCTTACACTCTAATAGAGGCCCAAAAGTTTATTTTTATACAAGATACATGGCTTATAACTCAAAGAGATGCCCAGATGAAAAACTGTGATCGCACCGTTTATTTTGAAAATCGCGTAGGGACTTATACAAAGACTGAGGCCCAAAATTTTGTATTTACAAAGGGGATGGGTCTTACACTCTATTAGAGGCCCAAAAGTGTTTCAAATGAAGTTTGAAAAATCAAAATTAAGAAAAAAAAACCTAATTTTAATTTAGAAAACAATTTTTCAAAGGAAATTAAATAAAAAATGATATAAAATATCATTTATATTAAAAAACAAGTTGTAAAATTTAAAAAATGTTTTGAAAAATCATGTTTAATCACATGAAAACTTGGAATTCATTTGAATTTGAAAAATCAAGGTGGAAATTTCATTTAAAATGTTTAAAAACAATTAAAAAAATGAAATTATTTACAAAAATTCAAGCTATATTAAATAAATTATATAAATTTATTTTTTTTGTAGAATACAATATTTTAACATTTTTGTGAATTTTAAAAAAAAGAACCAATAAAAAATGCTAAAAATTGAGAGAGAAATTAATTTTTGAAATCAATTAAGAAAATAAAAGAAAAATTCAAAAATTCAAATTATGGCGCCAACGATCATCTTCTTCCTCGCGACTTCCCTCCATGGCCGTTTTGAAAAACCTCACATATCTCTCTCAATACGTAATGGTTTTGACTTTTGTAAACATGAAAGTTGTGTGTTTTTGAACAAGGATTTCAGTGATATAAATTAATTGCATTTATATTAAGTGTGGAGTGAGAAATCAAATGATGAACACATGAACCCTAATTTCTGCAAGAATACTATGAAATCCTATACACGATAGCTACAAAGCAATTGATGAGGGGAAACACTCTACATGAGTGCATAAACATGTTTGTAACTTGAAAACACATTTATGATGCATGAATCATAGAGTTTGAGAGTTCAGGCTTACCTCTTGCAAGAAGAAATCGAATTCTGATGTAGAGGTGTTACAGATGTTGTGTGATGATCTGGACAACTTCAATGGACCTTATGTAAGGTGTTTTGAAGCTTGGAATGGATTGAAATAACCTGGAACTTGTTGTGGTACCCCAACTGCAAATAGGCCAAAAAGTTTGAGCAAATGGATGGTGATTGAGTGATTCTGGTGTTCCAGATGTGTTTTGAGGTTATGGATCACTTGTATATGACATATGTGAGGTGTTAGGATGGTTGGTTTTGATGGATTTGCTTTCTTTTGAAAAATTCGATAGTTACTTCAAGAAGAAGCAAAATCTGGTTTTGGAGAGTGAAGTGAAAGAAAACATGAATTCAGATGTTTTGGGGTGGTTTAATCAGTTACACATGACCTCTATTTATAGTAGAGGAAGTTTGTTTTAGGAGCAATAGTGATTGGAGGCTGATCATGGCATGTAGCTTGTAGCCATTGACTTAGATAATCCAAAAGTGCCAAGTCAACTCACTTAGCTTGACTCAATTCAATTCTGCAGGTTTGAATGCTCAAAGTTTGGACTTGAATCTTAACTGGCTTGGAGTGTTATGGTCTAATTTATGACACATCAATGTATTACTGAAATTCTGGCACAGATATCAGATGTCCTACACAGATGTTGAGACAGTGATATCCAACACAATGAACAAGATAGTAATAAAAATAACAGTGCAGAAAGTAAATAACACAGTGATATGTTTACCCAGTTCAGATCAACAATCCTACTCTGGGGGCTACCAAGCCAGGGACGAAACCAATATACGATAGTATCAATTCACAGATCATACAATTACCGAATAATCTGCTCACTTAATCACTACCCTTCCTATGACTTCTACCTAAGACTCACCTAGGTATGAGGCCCTCCTCAAATCCCTCTGCAACCACAACCCGTGATCGGTATCTTTCCACACAAGTAACAAACCAAAAGTCACACTTTCAAAACACACAATTCTCAATACTTCAAAGCTTATGAGAATTGACACACAAGAAACTCAATGCTTAAAAGCTTATAAGTAACTGACAGAACTTACAACACAAAAACCTTATACTGTTATCAGAATGATACCAGTTAGGCTCACAAAATTCACTCGAAAACCCTAACAAAAACACATGTAAGTTCCACACCTAAACTAGGTTTACATCAGTTAATATATAGCATTTAATCTGGACTGAATTGGGCTTCAAAATCGCAGCAAATAGACTACTCACAAATCTGCAAAATAAACTCCAACAAAATAGGTCTCCAATCCAAAGTTTCCTAATATGTCTCCCTAATTAGAAACAGCTGAAAATCCGAAAAACCAACGTATAACCACAATCCAAAAACGCTTTGGATGCCACATGGGATAACCAAATATTCACAGATTATTTAGTAACAATTCACAGCAACAGAATCTGCTTTAAAAACTGAATCCAAACACGATGTCCTATGAGCAGGTATGGGACATCTTCATTCGACATGTTGAGTGCAGCAAATTAGAACTTCATGTTTCAACTTCTTGCTGCTAGAATAGTTTTAGCAAAATAAATGCCAACCACAAAAGCACAGAAATAACAATCTCCCCCTTTGGCTTATTTTGGCTAAAACTACACACACAAAAACTTGTAAAGAAGCACAAAAAAAAAACATCCATATCAGACAGCAGCAAAATACCAACATCACACAGCAAAAAAATATCCAGCATAGCAGCACTCCCCTTCAGTTGCATACAACACACTGCACAGCAACCAACACATCATAGCAGCATAGCAAAACTCCCCCTCAACTGCATCAACATTCCACAAACTCCCCCTCAACTGCTGCAGTAGCACAAGCACACAAGCACCCCCACACAAACATACTACTCCCCCTTTTTAGCCATAAATATGACAAATGCAAGTAGAACAAGTTATAAGTAAAACACAACAAGGTTAAAGTTTAGAAGAGATACATAGAAAAGCTATTCTAGGTGTTCAGGCAAAAACAACAAAAGAAAAATAAAACTTTGCAGAAATTATACCATTATTCTGCAACACCATCATCGTCAGATTCTACAATGTCTTCACTCTCTCCATCAGCAATAGCATCAGTATCAGTATCACCACTCCTAGATCCTGAGTCATCTGAACTCTGTTCACATTCTTTATCAGATTCTACAGAGGCATCACCTTCAGCAGTTCCTTGGTCTTTACCAGCTGTCCCAGCAGAAGCATTCCTCTTCTCCATTAAGGTTTTGATTAACTGTTCGAGTTTGGCCTTCCGAGCAGTGTCTCTTCTGATGGAATCTTCTAGTTCCTTGCACGTTTCTTGCAGCTGTGCAATGACTTCATCATCAAGATTAGCATGACTGGAAGTTTGTGAAGATGTCCCAACAATGTCTGAGACATGTGCTCCACCAAGTAGCTTGTAGTGAAGAGACAAAGGAGGTTTTCTTTTGAGCGCAGTGTCACCCCTCAACACAAGATTAGGACACTGATCTAGAATAATACCACAGATCAAGGAAGGGAAACAGATAGGCATCTTGACAGCAGGTGAGCTAGCTTGTTTCAGAATCTGTTCAAAGATGTATGATCCAAAATCAAAAGAAATCGTTTTCCTGATAGCATACATGAATCTGCCAAGTGTGGAGGAAATAGTAGAAGTGTGATTGGTAGGAACCCAATTCACAACAGCAATCCAGTGGAGGATGGCATATTTGACACTCAGTTTTCCAGACGACAACTTCTTTTCATTTGGCCAGTGTCTAATGCAACCACCTGTGATCTCCTTGCAAACCGTATTGTCTGTAACCTCTAACTCAGGTTGAGGTTCCTTACACCTGCCCAGATAGTTGTTGATAATTTCAGGAGAAAAAATGACAGCTTCTCCTCTCACAGACACTTTTCTGAGGTTGTCACCCTTGTTCTCATCACACTCTTCAGATATATTCACCATAAATTCCTTGACTAGATTGCCATAGCAGGGTCCCATCTTGGACACCATTCTCATCAATCCAGCCGCTGCAATGAGATCCATGATTTCTTTGTACTTATCGAAATCCTTCCCCAACTCTCTCTCCAGAGCAATCCTCCTTTGATCTATAATTCTCCATCTATCTGCATTTCTCGTAGAGCTTTCAGCATAAGTCTTTTTGCTGGTGTAGGTTTTCCTACCAATGATGTCTTGGACATCTGTTGCAACTTCATAGTTAGACTCACTGTGATCAGTGGTTTTTCTCTTAGTGGGAACTACAACCTTGCTCCATTGTTTAGGAGGCCCTGCTCGAACTTTTCCCTCCCCACCTCCAGATTTTCCACGCAGTTTTGAGGACTTGGAGCCTTCACTTATCACAGTTTTTTCTCTTCTTCTCTTAATTTTTCTCAGCATTCCAGTAATAGGTTCCTCATCAGAAGTGAGGTCATCAACATTAATAACATCATCAGTCCTTACATCAGCTTTCCTTTTACTCCTTCTTTCACGGTCCACATGAATTGGGACACCATCATCAGTCCTATCAGTAGGGTTGCTATGGACATTTTCAGTCAAGGATGTTGGAACATCAGACCTGACATCTTTCTCGACTCCACTCATAACCGCGACAACAAATCTCCTAAGTACCTTATCCCTTTTGACAACATCATCATCAGTGGAATTCTTGTTCACACCACATGATTTAGTAACTTTCTTCTTCTTAACTAAGCCAGATTTAGACCCCTTTTCCGCCACGTTTTTCCTAGGGCTTACTTGGTCAGCATACAAACTAGTCATGGAGTGGACTTTCTTCCTAGGTGAAAGAGGTTTAGAATTCTTACCTGGAATATTGACATTCGTTGTGTGAGAAGCTTGCTGTTTGCCTTTAGGGTCAGCCAACACAACATTCAAAGGAGTAATATCTAGCACTAGATCAGAGAGATTGATCATCCGCAGTGATTCATCATCTCCAGCATTGATTCGTGGAGAACCAGAGTTATCAGAGGAGCCGTGCATGGATTCTGAGTTATGATGTTGAGACATGTTTAATTGATCACACGGTACAATATTGAGAATGTTAGGAGAAAACCCTAAGACACGTGAACTTTGAAGAGAAAAGGCAAGAGGAATTTGTGTAGAATAAGTTTGCTGAAAATATGGTGTGTTTGCCCGCCTATTTATACTTTTGAGGATTGGGCCCAGAGAAGAGCGGTATTCACAGACTTTGAGTACCCGATTCGCCTCAAATGTACATTTATCAAATTCTCCTTCTAAACTTACCTTGCTGGCATACTTACTAAGTTTAAACTCATTATTACAGTTCACCATGCAAACATTATGAGTTGCTTTACAATTTATCAGCACCTGTTCTAACTTAATAGTCTGTCCAATAGCTTTCTCAGTCTCCAAGCCTATTCCAGTGTTCTCAGAACTCCACAGATAAAAATTATCAGACGCTCTCTTACCTTTCATGATAACCTTACCCTTCTTATTTGTTATCAGACATTCAGAATTGGTAAAGTTGACCTTGAGACCTTGATCACATAGTTGGCTTATGCTGATCAAGTTTGCATCTAAGCCTTCAACAAGTAATACCTCCTCCAGATTGGGTCGACCTTCACAGTCCAGTTTTCCAACACCTATTACTCTCCCTTTTGATCCATTACCAAAGGTCACGTAGTAAATAGGATGAGACTTAACATCTGACAGACATCCCATGAAACCAGTCATGTGCCTGGAACATCCACTGTCGAAGTACCACTTTTCCCTTGCAAAGACACTGAAGGACTTATGAGCTATGTGTTCCTCTACAGTACTCTTGGGAGTCCACACTTTCGTTGCTCCAACCCACTCTTGTTTCCTACTAGACTGTAACCCAGTCTTGGGGTAGCCATATAATCTATAGCAGAAGGGTTTTATATGGCCAAACCTTCCACAATAGTGGCATTTCCATCTTTGATTCTTTCTTCTTGTGAAATTCTTCTGATGTCTGTGAGGATGTTGCAACATGTTATACGACATCTTTAGTTCTTTCTTAGGTTGAGCAGGTGTCACTTCAGGCCATTTTCCCTTGTCCATCTCGCTGGAACTTTCAAACCCAAGACCCCTAACATCTCCAACATCTCTCCCTGACTTCAGAATCTCATCAAGCACATCAGAGCTGCTATTAAGCATTCTGACTGTCTTGATGACATTATCCAGTTTAGAGTTCAGAACAACCACTTCACTTTTTAGATCAGAGATAGTAGCCAAATGCTCTACCTGTTCAGCTTTTAGATGAGCAATAATTTTCTTTTGTTCTTCTTTCTGCTGACACACTTCTTCACTTTTAATGCATAAGTTCTTATAGGAAGCATCTAACTCTTCAAACGTAAGATCATCACTGACTGATTCTTCATCAGACTCACACGCACCTGTTAATGTTGTGACCCTCTTTCCAGACTTCTCATCAGTTTCAGTTTCAGAGTCATCTTCTGACCATGAGACTGATAGCCCCTTCTTTTGCCTCTTGAGATATGTGGGGCACTCAGACTTTATGTACCCAAAACCTTCACACTCATGACACTGAGCTCCTCTCTCTTGGTTGGAATTATCTTCAGTACTGGTGTTTCTCCCAGCATTCTGATTCTTACTGATGTCAGATGGCTTGTCCCTAACATTTGATCTTGACTTCCAATCCACCCTTCTGAGTATTTTGTTAAATTGTTTGCCAAGTAGCACCAGATCTTCTGAGAGGCCTTCATCTCTGTCCATATTACTTTCCCTTTCTGAGTCACTTGCCTTTGACACAAAAGCTATACTCTTATTCTTTTCAGTCTTTTCACTGATCCCCAATTCAAATGTTTGAAGTGATCCCACAAGTTCATCCACTTTCATCTTATCTATGTCCTGGGCTTCCTCAATAGCAGTCACTTTCATGTCAAATCTCTTAGGTAGAGATCTGAGGATTTTTCCAGTTTGCTGTCAGACATCTTTTCACCTAGAGCACTTGAAGCATTAGCTATCTCAATAATGTTCATGTCACTACGCCAAAAGTGTCCTTTGGCAGTGTCGCTCCCAGGATTTTCATCCAGGTACAAACGCGAGAGTGGCGCGGAAAAAACAGAGTCGTCAGCCGTGTAAATTTATCCCAAGAGAGGGAAAGGGAACACCGCATAAACCTTAGGAATGGGGAAAGGAATGGTCATCGCAACCATAACCTGGGTTCGGGAGTCGGTTACGCGAGGGGAAGGTGCTAGCACCCCACGCGTCCATCGTACTCGATGGGATCCACGCTTGTTGTCTATTCTAAGGGTAAGTTATACTATCATCTAGGGTTGTACTAAGACGGAGAGGGAAAGACAAAGACAGACTCGGTAGGACGTCGACGTCCTAGGCCTACGTACCCCCTTTGTGCAATGGGGAATTCAGAGTCAACGTAGTTCGGACCAAGTTCTTTTTGTGTTTTTTATGAGCGACGTTAAATTCATGTTCGGCAGTTAGGGTCGATGCCTGTTTGCGTCTCAGACGAAAAGTAACGTGCCCTTTTTGAAAATAGCCTTTAGGTTGAAGGTCCCGAAGGACAAAAAGGTTTGAAGTTGGTTTGGGTTTTTTAGGACAGAAGTGGTTTAAGTTAGTTCATAAGTTGCATTGCACCAAAGTCTAGGGCACAGGGGCGAATACTTAACGTATCGTCCCAAGACAGGACGCTCGCTAAGCACTCTAGAAAGATGAGAGGAAGCCCCTCATTTCTCATTCCCCATACTTAAGGCTCTTGCGCAATACACCTTATTATTATTAAGTGTTTTAAAGAAATTTAAGATGAGAAGAGAGAAGACACAAGGGTAACTCTAAGGGGGACTATGAACCCTAAAGTCATCATGCCTGGGTGACCTACGGTTAGTGAGGTTTGACCTAAAACCTAAAGGAAGAAAGATGAGAGAGAGAAAGGTAAGGGTGACCATGGATACTTATCCATACCCTTAAGGAACTTACCTTGATCCTGCATAAAAGGTTAGTGAGAAACAGACGTGAATAAGAGAAATGAGGTGAAAGAAAATCAAGCAAAGGCAAACAACAACGATAATAATCCAAACATGAACTCAAAGAAACAAAGGACAGCCCTAAATCAAATGGCACAAGTGCCTTTTCAAACAGATAATCACACAAGGTCAAAGACGCGCCTGCAAGAAAATCTCAAATGAAAACAAATCAGATAATTAGAAAAACGACTCCTAAAACTCCCAAATTAATCATTAAAATTCCTCAACCATAGGCAAACAACATATAAAAAGCCCCTGCAAAAATCCAAAATGTTAGCCATTCAAGTAGTCATACAAAGTTCAAGTAAGGGATAGGGTTCAATGTGCCAAAGAGAAGGACCTAAATGCAACATAAAATAAATTTAAAAATAAAAGAAAAATATTTCTATGCACTTTGGAATGTTAATGAATGAGTGCAAAAAGAACGGGTTAAAAACATTATGTAGATGAGGAGAATTAAAATGAAGAAGTTTATGTATGCATGAGATGTGTAATTAAAAAGGAGTTGAATTAAACAATTAATTTAAAAGATAAGAATAAAATAAAAAATAAAAATAAAATTTGTAAAAATTTTATAAGGTAATAAAAATGATGTATGAATTTTATGATGATTTTTAGATGTGATTTACTATTTTTTAAAATTAAAATGCGAAAATGTAAATGAAATAAAATTAAATAAGATGAACTAAAGGTGTGTTGGGGGTGCGTTAGTAACTTATTCACTTGGGAATTGGAGTGGGCTGGAAATGGGGTGGTGTCAATAGGAGGGCCCAACGCCTGAATCCATCAGAAAAATAAAAAATAAAAAGAAAAACGCATGGGGGGTGTGTTAAGTAGAGGAAGCATGTTAAAATGGTGGTTGGGCCAGAGGTTGAGGGTGCGCATAGCAACCCTGGCCCAATTGATTATTCAGCAAACAAAATAAAAAAAAGGAACACCAAACTCCCTCCATGTGCCGCGCACATGTCTCATTTATGTGTTGTCCGCATCTCCTCCACACGATCAAGAATAAAAGAAAAACAATGGTCACGATGATAGGATGCATGGTATTAACATGGGATGTGCATACACGAAATTCATTAAATAAAAACAAAAAATCAGCGACATGTGGCATGCTCATGGACGCACGATCTGAGATAGGACGAATATGCTTCGTCTTCTCCAATTATACACCTCGCCGGACTGTACTTCCGGCAGCCCCCGGAGCTAGGGCTCTGGCCACCCTCTCCGGTGGGCTGCGATGAGTTTTTTTCCAGAAATTGCGCATGAGTACACTATTTTGACCAGAAAAACGCCAGGAATCCAAATATGGCCTTAAAAAATTCAAATTGTTAGTGTATAATAAAAAACGAATGAAAAACCATTAGGGCATAAAACTTTAAATCCATATTACAAGCAATTCACACATCTATAATTAAAAAATAATTATACCAGAGTGACCACCATTCATCACACGTCAATATTCATGCAGAAAATAGGAGTTTTAAGAATACGAAAAAACCTCTCAACCGGAGATGGAGCAGCTCCAATCCTTGCCTTTGGCTGCGAACGGTGATTGATTTGCACTCTAGAAATCCCCAGGAAAATATTTGTGGAAGAACTTTTGGCCAAAACCTTGTGGATCTTGAGTTTTGATGAAGAAAAGCTTTAGGGTTCAAGCTTGGATTCCTCTCCAAAATCACGTGTGTCTAACCCTAACCAATGCATGAATAGACTTTAAATACTTAGGGTTATTCTTCTGATGATGAGTTGGGCCTGGATAATCCATTGTTTAATTATTTTTGAATTATTTCATTTAATATTGAATTTTAACTAATTAAATCCAATAAAAATAAAATAAAATGAGGAAAAATCAAATATATGCTCTTTGGGTCGTGCATGGCTGAGTTTGGTTTAAGAAACTTATGGCCCATTTGTCAAAATTTGGGTTTTAGGCATAGTTTGCTTTGTGCACCTCCTCAAAATTGCCCAACTTTGACTAAGCACAACTCCTTCAATTTTTAGCTCCTTAATGCAAACTAATACTTTTTAGAAACCTCAAGATGTCCTCTAACCAACCCTTTTGGTCCCATGTCAATTTGATCTTCCATGTTCAAGTTATGAGCTTTTGAAAAAGGTTGACTTTTGTTGACTTTCAAAAAGACCTATAATGTCTGGGCTCATATCTCCCGAATGAAGCATTTCTGGACTTGGCAAGTGAGACACAAAGTTGTAGGGAGTTAAATTTCCTTCAATATGGGCTTTGGTTGAGGAATTTTTGATGAAGTATATGGAAGTTAGGCCTGGTCAAAGTACAGTTGACTTTTCCTACAAAAACCCTAATTTAGTAACTCTTGATTCTTGATGATTCCGAGGTTTCCTTGATGAATCATGATCAACCCTTGATCAAATGATGAATTTCACCCCATAATCTTGATGTTGACCAAAAATATTGAGGTTTGACTTTGTGTTGACCACAGTTGACTTTTTTGACCAAGTTAACTGATTTTCAGTCCATTGGCCAATTGAACTTCTCCTGAATCAAACTGATGGACAATCTTCCACTCCTAGATACTCAGGGACCCAAGGAAGACCATAGAATCAAGTCTTGCCCAAAAAAATCAGAAATAAACTGACTTTATAGCAAACCCTAGTTTTGGTACCCTCAGTCTAGGAGGAAATAACACAGTCTCCAAATCCAAATTCCTCTGAATATGATGTGTACCCTCTCCAACAAAGATAATATATGCCATTTGTTGATGATAAAAAACCAAGGAGCCTGCCCATTGGAGCAATAAACCCAAGAATTTCAAAACCCTAGTTCATGCACTGGTTAGGAGGGAGTAATCCGCTTGAGATCCCTTGCCACCTGTGAACCCCTGATGATGTAGTGGACCAGATAGGATTTTCTTGAACTGTCTCAGACACCTTGACCCCATGCTAATGATATGCATACATGATAATGCAAAAATGAAATGAACATAAGCCAGTTAGTAAAAAAAGTAAGGAGGGCAAATTTTGGGGTGCAACAGCTGCCCCTATTCAATCAACTTGGTCCTGAGTGTATGATAGCGACAACTTTCAGATAATCAGGATGCACGGAGATTGAATACCAACGAACCCAGAAATTTGCAATCCCTCACTGGAGAATTAGCTAAAAAATGCTGCTATACGGGGTATAAAGTGAAACAAATCTCCCGAGTTATGTCATCTCCACTGATAAAGAGAACTGACAAAGAAAATCTTCAAAACATTGTCGTCCTCTGCTGATAAAGAGAATCTGACGAAAGAAAATCTTCAAAAGATTGCTGTTCCCTGCTGATAAAGAGAATCTAGCAAAATAAATGCCATCCCTGCTGACAAAGGGAAACTGACGAAAGAACATCTTCAAAACATTGCCGTCCTCTGCTGATAAAGAGAATCTGACGAAAGAAAATCTTCAAAAGATTGTTGTTCCCTGCTGATAAAGAGAATCTAGCAAAATAAATGCCATCCCGGCTGACAAAGGGAAACTGACGAAAGAAAATCTTCAAAACATTGCCGTCCTCTGCTGATAAAGAGAATCTAGCAAAATAAATGCCATCCCTGCTGACAAAGGGAAACTGACGAAAGAAAATTTTCAAAACATTGCCGTCCTCTGCTGATAAAGAGAATCTAGCAAAAGAAAATCTTCAAAAGATTGCTGTTCCCTGCTGATAAAGAGAATCTAGCAACATAAATGCCATCCCTGCTGACAAAGGGAAACTGACGAAAGAAAATCTTCAAAAGATTGTCGTCCTCTGCTGATAAAGAGAATCTGACGAAAGAAAATCTTCAAAAGATTGCTGTTCCCTGCTGATAAAGAGAATCTAGCAAAATAAATGCCATCCCTACTGACAAAGGGAAACTGACGAAAGAAAATCTTCAAAAGATTGCCGTTCCCTGCTGATAAAGAGAATCTAGCAAAATAAATGCCATCCCTGCTGACAAAGGGAAACTGACGAAAGAAAATCTTCAAAACATTGCCGTCCTCTGCTGATAAAGAGAATCTAGCAACCTAAATGCCATCCCTGCTGACAAAGGGAACCTGACGAAAGAAAATCTTCAAAAGATTGCTGTTCTCTGCTGATAAAGAGAATCTAGCAACATAAATGCCATCCCTGCTGATAAAGGGAAACTGACGAAAGAAAATCTTCAAAATCTACTGGGGATAACGTGAAACGAAACTTCTGGTTTTATACCACCTCGTTTCAAAATCTACTGGTAAGATGACTCCGTTGTGGAAGGAGAAGTCTAAATAAAAGACTCTGTCGGGGAAGGAGAAGTCTAAATAAAAGACTCTACCGGGGGACACAAGTATGAGGAACGCATCTCTCCAAAAAATCTCCTGAGTTATGCCATCTCTGCTGAGAAAGAGAATTGGCGAAGAAAGTATCAAACCTGGCTTATGCTTCGAATGCAAATGAAAATGATATGTGTTTGATGCAATGCAAATGCTTATGATATGCGAACAGGGTCCCTCCAGCAAAATAAATGCTGGAGAGAAAAGTCTAATTTAGCTGGGGATGACAAAAATAAATTGTCCTCTGAACAGGAACTCCGTTGGGAAGGATCATAGTGACCGACTCTTTGGATCAACAACTTCTGCTGGGGATGAAATTCGGAAAGAACATCTGCTCCACTGGGGGTTATACATAACCTTTTGAAAAGGGAGGCCACGGCTTGAATCAGAAGAGTGCCAGATATCACTTGGATTTAAAACCCGCTAGGGATGTCAACCCCTGTTGGACAAACTGTTGCGAGGATCACCACCAAACTCTGCTTGGGGGAACGGTAAATGCTGACATCTATCCTGCTAGCGGATAACATTAAGCTTACTTATCTGTTGAGGATCAGATTGCACCGTTGCTGCTGAGAAAAACATTTCCTGACTGGCTGAGGAAAATAAGCGTTCAGACTCTGTGGGGAAATAATGTCTTGATCCAGAAAATACCTCCCAAGTCTCCTGCTGGGGAAGGTCTGCTCTGCTGAGGAAAGTGCAATCTCGATGCTGGGGAGGACAAATTGCTGGGGAAGTACAATGCTGTTGCCATCCAATCCTGACTTGTCTTTGTGGTCATAAACGGCTCTCTGAACTTTTCACTTGCCCCAGACCACCAGGTCTATTGGAAGAAATTGTCTCAAGAGGATTTTACAGAAGACCGGGCGTTCGCACTGCCCCCAGGGTCTTCAAACTCTTGGAGAGATTTATCATATCTCGACATAACTGCCCCAGTCTCCATAATCCATGGAGTACTTTACCTCGAAAGGGATTTATAATGACCTGAAATACTCTGCCTCAGTATTTTGTACCTTGAAGAGGTGCTTCCAATTAACCATTTTCAGGAGTGGACAACTTTCATGCTCTAGGGGTGGCCTATCTTAATGTGAGCTTCGAAGTGACTTTGCCCCTGATCTTAGAATGAATGCCCCAGAATAACTGAATTTCGGAGAGATTTCTTGACGTGACTACCCCAGATTGGCTACATCTTAACACGACTTACTGGGGAGAGCCCATTCTACACTGAGTCTCTTGGCAGTGTGCCCTTTGATATGATTGTCCTTCAGGATTTTCAAGCATCCCAATTTGGCAAGATCAAGCTTCTTGACTGACGTTCACTATGTAGGCTGCATTGATGCTTAGGCATATGTATGCAAGCAGAATAAGTTTATTATGAGGATGATAATTCTAATGCAACACTCATGTTAACCTTGAAGTTTTTATTGAAAATGCGTCGCCCAACCTTGTGAACGAATCACTAGCTGGGATGCGACCTTGATTTTTGAATGGAAAAACAATGTGCACGTGCAATACCAACAAATCTTATTAGCACAACTTTATAGGAGTCAGGAACGCTATCCTGTCGAAGTACGCCTTCGGAATGGACCCTGTTTCAATTAGGACTTTAAAGGGTTGTAATGTGGTCCGGTTCACGGTTTCAGAAAAAAGGATTTATGGCTCGAAGTTTATTGGTGCCCACCCACTCTTCGTGATGTTCTCCAATCCTATGTTCAGTTAATCTGACACAAACACTCATCTCTCCAAATATTTATGATCTTTAAGGAACCTATGCCACTAATGGTTTGACACCCAACGAGGTTTTGGAGTAACAGCCACCCCTTTTTGTCTTTTGTGTCTGTAGTCACACGAATTCGTTCTTGTAATCCTTTTAGCTTTTTGCTTCTCATTCTTTTGCCCTTTTTTTTTTTTGATCCCTAATTTTGCCTGGACTGACCCTTTTGGGTTTTTCGATTTTGAAGTCCAGCGGGATGCCCTAACTTTTGCCTAAGTCAAGTTTCGACTCAGCGGGCTTTCTCTCTTTTATTCCCCCTTTTGAGCAAAGCGTGTGACACTGGTTGTCTTACTTGCTTGAAAGGGTTGTGACTGACTCACTCCTTGATTGTTGATGGATAACCATTGTGGTTTCACGTCTCTTGCACACTCCCCTTGGAATTTGAGCGCTCGGTCAAACTAACTGACGCCTACCCTGCCCCTGGGTTAAATATGAGGGTTTTTTCGTACGAAAGAAACTCCTACTCCAAGGCTCAAAGGGGTTAACGAGGGTTTATCTCCTTATCTCTCCAGTGTTTAGGGGTTTGAAACAATGCCTACACATCCTCAACAGGGTTCTATCCAAAAGCGTACCATTAGGAATCTGCGTTCTTATTTCGTCATCCTCCCTCAAGAGTTCTTAACAAGAAAAATTGATATTGCAGTGCATATAAACATTTAAGAGTGAATACGAATGGATTACTTCAAGGAAAACATACTCATTGCATTAATATCATCATAAAAAAACAAACAAGTCTTGCATACATACGATGCTTTTAACAAGAAATAAAATTACAAATGAAAATGCAGTAAAGAAGCTGAAGATTGCCATTGCTGAGGAAGCCTAATTCTGCCTGGACGTACTTGCAGACTGAGTGTTTATTTGAGAAAGGAGGCTTCCATTGATGTACATATCATCTTCAGTGAATACAATGATCTCTGAGTCCACCAGGTCTTGCACCTTATGCCTGAACACGTTGCAGTTTTCAATTGAATGACCCAGTGTGTCTGAGTGATATTCACATCTGGCGCCCAGATCATAATCAGGAGGAATAGGGTCGGGGACAGGCTTGGCATCCCTTAGTTGAACCAAAGAACTTTCAAGTAGACGGGCAAGAACCTGGCTGTGAGGCACAGGGAGTGGATCAAACCTCCTTTCAGGCCTTCGTGATCTTTGTTGTCTCTTTCCAGAGCAGTTCTCTTGTTGACCCTGATTCGAGCGCATAATCCTTTCAGGCACTTTTCTCTTCAGACTTAGTCGAGGCGTAGGCAGCATTTGCGGATGTGGGGATTCTAAGACCAAGGACTGCAAGAAATGCCCCTGACTAGATGTGGCTTTGGGAGAAGCAACGGGGATATCCACTTCTTTTTCAATAGCTAGAGTAGGACTACCATGTATACTTACGTCGCTCGGCGTGAATTCAATTGCCTTCGAGTCTATCAGATCCTGGACAACATGCTGAAATGCCCTACAATCTTCCACATTATGCCCCGGTGCACCAGAGTGAAAACCACAGTGGGGTCTTGTATCATAACCTGGTGGGGGAGTTCCAGAGGGAGGAGCCAAGGTCCTTTTCCGTACTAGTTGCAACCGAAGAAGATGCTGGAATAACTGAGAATATGGCACTGGTGGAGCCTCAAAATGCCTATTCCGCTTAGGCGTAGATTGTGGCGGGCGCAGAGCACGATTCTGTCGTTGTTGAGGTACAGCAGGGACAGTCACAGTGGCAATCTTCTCACCCTTCTTGAACACCGGGGGAGAGACAATTCCAGTCGCAACTTCAGGCATGAGGGTATTACCTTTGCTTATCACACCACTCACAACTTCCATAACCAGACTCATTTGAGTCTTTAGTTGGTTGACCTCTTCTTTCAGCACCTGCTGCTCTTGCACGAGGGTTTGCATGTTCCCCATAAACTGCTCCATCTGGCCTCGCATTTCCCTCAACTCATCTTGGATTTGTTCCATGATTCTCTTCTGATTTGGTCTGGTAGAATACCGATGAATGCGCTGATCTGAGATCCTGAGATTAGAACAAGATAAGAACACCGGAAATAAACACCTGTCATGCAAAAAATGATTATGCAAAATGATAATGAGTATGCAAATGCAAATGAACATGTTTGAAAATTCGCAAGGCGATGATTCCGGTTTAACCATAAGATAGAATGGAACTGCTGCTCATATATTAAGAAGCCCAGAGAAAGGCCAAATGTCGACAATCACGAATCCAAGATAATGAATCTGAACACATAAACCATAGAGGTCCCAACCAACAAGCCTGGTGGTGATCCACATACAATAAAAAGGGAGAAGAAAACTAAGGTATGTCATCAAAATTCACAAGTGTCAATCCCCCCCATCCATTATGCTTTCTGCACCAGTCTTGAATCTCCTTGAACAACTTTCTGGTATCGGGATGCTTTGGTCTCTGAATCAGTCCTTGGATAAGAAGGTCTCTCCTGTGTATGATCCCATCCAAGTATCGGCAGTGTAACTCCCAAGCATCTTCTCCAGAAACACCCTTCATGCTAGGTCCCTCATGTCTAGATCTTTTCACCTCGGCCTGGACTTTCAGTTCCTCCATGGAGGCTATGGCTTCATTGAGTCGACCCTCGGCTACTTGTCTCTTGAATATTCCTGATAAGATCTCGGCGTCTTTCTTCTTGAGCGTCGACTTCAACTGATCAATCTTAGCTATGTAGGCATCTTCCTTTCTCTTATTTTCAGCCATGGCAGTCTCTTGGTGATCATTGAACCTGTGAATCTTTAACAAAGCCTTGCTAATTCCTCCTCCTTGGACCTGAGAACATTACTGATACCATCCAAAGCTTGTTTCATTCTTTCTCTGGATGCGACCATGTCAGCAAGCTCTTTTTCTGTTTTAGCAAGGAGCTCTGTCTTCAACTTGGCGGTATGAACAGCTTCCCCCCGCTCATGCTTCCACTGATGAATCTCTCTCTTTAGCTCACGATTTTCTTCCCACAACCTTTCCTTTTCAGCCCATAACTTGTCATACTTCTCTATCTCAACTGTGGTAGGAGGCTCGATCACCAAAGGATACAAAGGTGGTTCCACCGGGAATGGAAGAAGCTCCTCTTCTGCTCTCTTCTTGATCCACTCTTTATAGGGAGGGAAAGCCCGATTGTTACTTTTCCCGAATGGAATCTTACCCTTCTTAGTCACCTGTTTCCAAGCATTCACAACTTTCCTTATTAACCCTTGATCCTCAATACCATTGAAGAATAAGGATTCTCGGACATCTCGCTCTTCGGGTGGATTCTTCAAAGGATAGCCAAACTGTCTGATAGCTAGGGAGGGATTATAGTTAATTCCACCTTTCCTCCCTATTAAGGGAACATTAGGGAATTCTCCGCATTTGCAAATGATCTCCATTCCTAGCAAGTCACGATTAATCCAAACGATGTTATCAGCAGTCAAGCCCATAACCTTCTTAGACCACTTCAGAGAATCTTTCGTATCAACGAAAGCGCCAGATTCAGGGAGACGACTCAGAAACCAAGTAGCTAAGAGCGGCGCACAACAACTCACAGTTTTCCCACGCCTATTCTCATTCTTATAGTGAACTGAATGGTACACATCCCCTAGCAGGGTAGGTATAGGATTCTTCAAAATAAAGATCCTGACGGCGTGCATATCCACCAGATCAGGAATATTCGGAAACAGAACAATCCCATAGATACACACAGCTAGAATAGCTTGGAAAGCAGACCAGTTCTTCTCTTTGACATGTATACAAGCTTGATCAAATAGGAACTTCAATAGGAAACCCTTAACTCCTTGTTTTTCCGTAATGTTGCTGTTCAGAACAGGCTCACTAATATGAAGAGCGACAGCCATATCTTTTATACCGGGGTGTTCTTCAGAAAAGAAAACTATATCATGACTAATAGGAATTCCCAAAATAAATGAGAACTCCTCCAACGTCGGAGCCAAGATGTAGTCCTGGAAAGTGAAGCAACGCAGAGACGGATCGTAAAACTGAAGAAGTGTGTGAATGGCATCCTTCTCATACTGGGAGATATTATAGGCAAATTTCAGAAGTCTTCCATACCTTCCACTGAACTTTGTACGAACCCCGGAACTAGCCATATTAATCAATTTACGAATCAGTGTCAAAGTCGGCTCTGGGAACGAATAGGCAACAGTCTTCTTTCTCTGAACATCCATGCTGAAGTAACCTCAGAAAATCAGAATCAAGATTAAGATGCAAGCCCTACAAAATGTCAAACATGTCAGAATGCAAAAAATGATATGCTCATGCAAACATGGGGTCAAGGTACACTGCTGGATGTGCTGTGCTATTAGCTGAACGAGGAACTAGAAAACCAGAACTCTGAACCATTGAGATAACCCAAATAGTTAGGCATTGATGAGAAATACAAAATAAGGGTAGGTTGAAGGTCTCGGTTACCTGCAAACCTGCAAACACCCATCCCTTCTCACGTGTAGGTACTAGGATGTTCAGTATCCCGGGCTCTTAGGTCGAGAAATGATGATACGTTCGCCATTTCTGGTTTGGCATCATCATCAATCGAGGAGGCCTCAACCGATTCTCCAAAGCGGAAGGTCCTCAGCTTTGGCACTGAGGTCGAGAAACAATAGTACATTCATCCTTCTGGGTACAGTACTAAAGTCAATCGAGGAGTGCCTCCACTGATTCTCTTCAAAACGTAGGGGCCATCCTATGCGAGTTCCAAAGCGGGCCCTCGGGTGCGAATGGGTTTGCCACAGGATGTGGTCTGCCACTGTCACCACTAAAGAGGGATGTTTCCACTAAGGTCCTCAATGATCGGTCACCAGGGTCGACAGCTCTCTAGATCAACACCCCAACATGCGCAAGACACACACGTTAGAATGCGTCCCAAGATAGCCTCATCTGGTTGTGAATTTCGTGAACACACAAACGTACCAAGCGGGCACGTAGGTCCCACTACTTTCCACTCTAGTCCTAGGGTATTCTCAAGCCTTGGTATTGGGCTTAGCTCTCGGTCCCACCCAACCTGCAAAACAAAGACAGCCAGCACAGCACAGCAGCATGACAGTAATAAAAAATGAAATGCAGAAAATGCGGTAAAAATAAAATACAACACATAAAGCAGAACAAACACAAAACACCCAAAGAGACAAGCAAGCGTTAGGATTGACTCGCTTAGGGATGGACCAGCGTAGGTCAACCATTGTCCCCTGCAGAGTCGCCAGCTGTCGCTCCCAGGATTTTCATCCAGGTACAAATGCGAGAGTGGCGTGGAAAAAATAGAGTCGCCAACCGTGTAAATTTATCCCAAGAGAGGGAAAGGGAACACCGCATAAACCTTAGGAAGGGGGAAAGGAATGGTCATCGCAACCATAACCTGGGTTCGGGAGTCGGTTACGCGAGGGGAAGGTGCTAGCACCCCACGCGTCCATCGTACTCGATGGGATCCACGCTTGTTGTCTATTCTAAGGGTAAGTTATACTATCATCTAGGGCTGTACTAAGACGGAGAGGGAAAGACAAAGACAGACTCGGTAGGACGTCGACGTCCTAGGCCTACGTACCCCCTTTGTGCAATGGGGAATTCAGAGTCAATGTAGTTCGGACCAAGTTCTTTTTGTGTTTTTATGAGCGACGTTAAATTCACGTCCGGCAGTCAGGGTCGATGTCTGTTTGTGTCTCAAACGGAAAGTAACGTGCCCTTTTTGAAAATAGCCTTTAGGTTGAAGGTCCCGAAGGACAAAAAGGTTTGAAGTTGGTTTGGGTTTTTTAGGACAGAAGTGGTTTAAGTTAGTTCATAAGTTGCATTGCACCAAAGTCTAGGGCACAGGGGCGAATACTTAACGCATCGTCCCAAGACAGGACGCTCGCTAAGCACTCTAGAAAGATGAGAGGAAGCCCCTCATTTCTCATTCCCCATACTTAAGGCTCGTGCGCAATACACCTTATTATTATTAAGTGTTTTAAAGAAATTTAAGATGAGAAGAGAGAAGACACAAGGGTAACTCTAAGGGGGACTATGAACCCTAAAGTCATCATGCCTGGGTGACCTACGGTTAGTGAGGTTTGACCTAAACCCTAAAGGAAGAAAGATGAGAGAGAAAAAGGTAAGGGTGACCATGGATACTTATCCATACCCTTAAGGAACTTACCTTGATCCTGCATAAAAGGTTAGTGAGAAACAGACGTGAATAAGAGAAATGAGGTGAAATAAAATCAAGCAAAGGCAAACAACAACGATAATAATCCAAACATGAACTCAAAGAAACAAAGGACAACCCTAAAGCAAATGGCACAAGTGCCTTTTCAAACAGATAATCACACAAGGTCAAAGACGCGCCTGCAAGAAAATCTCAAATGAAAACAAATCAGATAATTAGAAAAACGACTCCTAAAATTCCCAAATTAATCATTAAAATTCCTCAACCAGAGGCAAACAACATATAAAAAGCCCCTGCAAAAATCCAAAATGTTAGCCATTCAAGTAGTCATACAAAGTTCAAGTAAGGGATAGGGTTCAATGTGCCAAAGAGAAGGACCTAAATGCAATGTAAAATAAATTTAAAAATGAAATAAAAATATTTTTATGCACTTTGGAATGTTAATGAATGAGTGCAAAAAGAACGGGTTAAAAATATTATGTAGATGAGGAGAATTAAAATGAAGAAATTTATGTATGCATGAGATGTGTAATTAAAAAGGAGTTGAATTAAACAATTAATTTAAAAGATAAGAATAAAATAAAAAATAAAAATAAAATTTGTAAAAATTTTATAAGGTAATAAAAATGATGTATGAATTTTATGATGATTTTTAGATGTGATTTACTATTTTTTAAAATTAAAATACGAAAATGTAAATGAAATAAAATTAAATAAGATGAACTAAAGGTGTGTTGGGGGGTGCGTTAGTAACTTATTCACGTGGGAATTGGAGTGGGCTGGAAATGGGGTGGTGTCAATAGGAGGGCCCAACGCCTGAATCCATCCGAAAAATAAAAAATAAAAAGAAAAACGCATGAGGGGTGTGTTAAGTAGAGGAAGCATGTTAAAATGGTGGTTGGGCCAGAGGTTGGGGGTGTGCATAGCAACCATGGCCCAATTGATTATTCAGCAAACAAAATAAAAAAAGGAACACTAAACTCCCTCCATGTGCCGCGCACATGTCTCATTTATGTGTTGTCCGCATCTCCTCCACACGATCAAGAATAAAAGAAAAACAATGGTCACGATGATAGGATGCATGGTATTAACATGGGATGTGCATACACGAAATTCATTAAATAAAAACAAAAAATCAGCGACATGTGGCATGCTCATGGACGCACGATCTGAGATCGGATGAATATGCTTCGTCTTCTCCAATTATACACCTCGCCGGACTGTACTTCCGGCAGCCCCCGGAGCTAGGGCTCTGGCCACCCTCTCCGGTGGGCTGCGATGATTTTTTTTCCAGAAATTGCGCATGAGTACACTATTTTGACCAGAAAAACGCCAGGAATCCAAATATGGCCTTAAAAAATTCAAATTGTTAGTGTATAATAAAAAACGAATGAAAAACCATTAGGGCATAAAACTTTAAATCCATATTACAAGCAATTCACACATCTATAATTAAAAATAATTATACCAGAGTGACCACCATTCATCACACGTCAATATTCATGCAGAAAATAGGAGTTTTAAGAATACGAAAAAAACCTCTCAACCGGAGATGGAGCAGCTCCAATCCTTGCCTTTGGCTGCGAACGGTGATTGATTTGCACTCTAGAAATCCCCAGGAAAATATTTGTGGAAGAACTTTTGGCCAAAACCTTGTGGATCTTGAGTTTTGATGAAGAAAAGCTTTAGGGTTCAAGCTTGGATTCCTCTCCAAAATCACGTGTGTCTAACCCTAACCAATGCATGAATAGGCTTTAAATACTTAGGGTTATTCTTCTGATGATGAGTTGGGCCTGGATAATCCATTGTTTAATTATTTTTGAATTATTTCATTTAATATTGAATTTTAACTAATTAAATCCAATAAAAATAAAATAAAATGAGGAAAAATCAAATATATGCTCTTTGGGTCGTGCATGGCTGAGTTTGGTTTAAGAAACTTATGGCCCATTTGTCAAAATTTGGGTTTTAGGCATAGTTTGCTTTGTGCACCTCCTCAAAATTGCCCAACTTTGACTAAGCACAACTCCTTCAATTTTTAGCTCCTTAATGCAAACTAATACTATTTAGAAACCTCAAGATGTCCTCTAACCAACCCTTTGGTCCCATGTCAATTTGATCTTCCATGTTCAAGTTATGAGCTTTTGAAAAAGGTTGACTTTTGTTGACTTTCAAAAAGACCTATAATGTCTGGGCTCATATCTCCCGAATGAAGCATTTCTGGACTTGGCAAGTGAGACACAAAGTTGTAGGGAGTTAAATTTCCTTTAATATGGGCTTTGGTTGAGGAATTTTTGATGAAGTATGTGGAAGTTAGGCCTGGTCAAAGTACAGTTGACTTTTCCTACAAAAACCCTAATTTAGTAACTCCTGATTCTTGATGATTCTGAGGTTTCCTTGATGAATCATGATCAACCCTTGATCAAATGATGAATTTCACCCCATAATCTTGATGTTGACCAAAAATCTTGAGGTTTGACTTTGTGTTGACCACAGTTGACTTTTTTGACCAAGTTAACTGATTTTCAGTCCATTGGCCAATTGAACTTCTCCTGAATCAAACTGATAGACAATCTTCCACTCCTAGATACTCAGGGACCCAAGGAAGACCATAGAATCAAGTCTTGCCCAAAAAAATCAGAAATAAACTGACTTTATAGCAAACCCTAGTTTTGGTACCCTCAGTCTAGGAGGAAATAGCACAGTCTCCAAATCCAAATTCCTCTGAATATGATGTGTACCCTCTCCAACAAAGATAAGATATGCCATTTGTTGGTGATAAAAAACCAAGGAGCCTGCCCATTGGAGCAATAAACCCAAGAATTTCAAAACCCTAGTTCATGCACTGGTTAGGAGGGAGTAATCCGCTTGAGATCCCTTGTCACCTGTGAACCCCTGATGATGTAGTGGACCAGATAGAATTTTCTTGAACTGTCTCAGACACCTTGACCCCATGCTAATGATATGCATACATGATAATGCAAAAATGAAATGAACATAAGCCAGTTAGTAAAAAAAGTAAGGAGGGCAAATTTTGGGGTGCAACAGGCAGCACTACATAGGCAGCGCTTTATTACAAAAGCGTTGCTATAAGTTAAAAATTTAGAAAACACGGAAACTGTTCACTTAGAAAAATGAAATCGCGTATAAATATAAGACCTTAGACAGCGCTTTTGAGGAAAGCGCTTTCTAAGGTCTTATAAATTAAAAAAAAAATTAAAGGAAAATATTAGACAGCGCTTGCCTTAAAAGCGCTGTCTAAGGTCTTATAAATTAAAAAAAAATATAAGACCTGAGACAGCGCTTTTGGGGAAAGCGCTTTCTAAGTTCTTATAAATTAAAAAAAAAATTAAAGTAAAATATTAGACAGCGCTTTACTCAAAAGCGCTGTCTAAGGTCTTATAAATTAAAAATAAATAAAACCAAAAGCGTTGTCTAAGGCCCACCTGAGACAGCGCTTTCATTCAAAGCGCTGTCTAAGGTCTTTTTAATTAAAATAAAAATTGAAACGGTATCAGTATTAATATTGATACTGTTTCATTTTTCATTTCATTCTTTCCCTCTTTCCCTCTCTTTCTGCGAACAAGACGAACCAGCTGAAACCACCGCCGTCGTCCGTCCTTTCACCGTCGTCGTTCGTCCTTTCTCGCCGTCGTCCGTCCGGCCGTCGTCCTTCCTACATTTTCGGTAAGAGTTTTTCTTTTTATGTTAGAAGCAAGTGAGTTTCATATTTCCGGTAAGTGTTATTGTAGTTTAGTGTGTTTCTGTTAGGTTAGTGTGAGAATGAGGTTAATGTGTTTCTGTTATTGTTTTTAGTGTTACAATGGACTAAGTAAGTGTGTTTCTGTTAGTTTAATATTGCTCTTTTGATTTTATACCTTCACTTTGTGATTTCCACCATAAATGAATGGAATGAGAATGGAATAATGTGCATGTTTGAGTTATTACGAAAGAAACTGCATATAATGTATTGTTAGATTCCATTTGTAATTTTCTCAAATTGTATTGTTATTATTACACAGCAAAGGTAATGAAAAGTTTGGTCTTGGCAGAGCATACTCTGTCATCCAATTAGCATTTGATTGTCTCTCATCTAACTACCTTTTTCTGAGTAATGTTTGTGTTACAAGTGTTTGGCATATTTTTAGGACAAGTAAAATACTTGTTTTAGTTTGATTTCACATGCTAATGCTTTAATGCTTTCTGGATAAATATAATCTATGTTTTAGCACAAATATCTATCATACTAAACACGAATCTATGATGCTTTAAATAATAATGAGGGTCATCAGACAAATATTAAAGTATCTATGCATGGCATCTTCATGTTAATTTTATGATGAATAGCTTTATTATCTATATATATGCACATGCAATGTCTACTGCAACTTGTGTGTGGGTTTTGAAGAAATTATTTTGTCTTTCCAGCTCAATACACCGCAAAATTAAGAAAGGGAACGAAATGCTCTTGATCGTATAGTTTTAAATATTAGTGTTAGTGTTAATATTGCTCATTCAATGTTATATATTATGTCATATTATATTTGATATCCTTGATTTCCTTGATTTCTTTATCCTTGATTTCTTTATTATATTTGTTATATATTATGTCATATTATATTTGTTATATAATATATTTGATATCCTTGATTTCTTTATTACAGGTTAGATGGCTACTAACGATGATCACCCACATGATGATGATCACCCACATGATGATGATTACCCACATGATGATGATCCTATTCAGGATGAAAGTCAAAAATCTATGGAAGAAGAGATTAAAAGAGGAGTAACCGTTATGAAGAAAGTGATCCGTGCTAGAGATCAAGGCATCATTTTAGATGTGCATTGGAGCCCTTCAGGCACTCTTGTTGAAGAAATGTATTGACACGTAAGTGAGATTGTTCTAAATATGAATGTGTATATTTATTTGTTTGTTTATTTATTTATGTGAATTGTTCTAAATATTCATTTATATTTTATTAGCGTTATACAAGCTTTCCGAGCACTACGAGATGGCCAAGTACCAAAGAGGAGAGGCAACCCCATTACATGGAATAGAGTGAAGGTATATTAATTATCACATGTTTTATTATATATTAGTGATGCTACTTGATAAAACTTAGGATTTATCCATATTTTCTTTTCATTTGTAGTGTCCTCGGCAACGTAATGAAATAGATTGCGGATATTTCATGTTGAGGTTTATGAGAGACACTCTTAATTTGGATCGAATAGAGATTCCATCTGATGTATGTATTTCTAACTTATGAGTTATTTTAATATTTAACACATATCTCTCATATAATGAAATAGTTAAAACTAAATCAAACTATGTTATATTATTATGTAGTACTTTGAAGAATGCAAGTGTGCTCATTACTCAATTTCTCAATTGGATGAAATTAAAGAGGAATGGTGTCAATACATTATGGAGCTCGGAGTTTTATCAGGTATAATATTGTACTCTTACTTTAATTGATGAGAATTTAAATATGTGTAACTTTCTAACTATAAACATTAATGTTGATGCATTCTTTTAATTGAATTACAATCTTTGTGTTCTTTCAGGACCTATGTAGATTTGAAGCAATGCTTTAGTTGGATGCAAAAGTAGTAGTATATAAGTAATATGTACATTTGTCTATATATATATATATATATATATATATATATATATATATATATATATATTGGTTTGAATTGGCAATTGTTTTGGATATATAATTTTGGTGTAAATTGGTACATTTAAATAGGCCAAATTGGATTGATTTGAATCTCCAAATTGTGGTATTTTTCTGGAAAAAAAATGGTTGAAAAACAGGTCAAATTCTGGTTGAAAAACCTGGTAAAAATTGGGTTTAAAAAAATTTATATAAACATTTTCGTATACCTTAGACAGCGCTTTACACTAAAAGCGCTGTCTAAGGTGGGGCTTAGACAGCGCTTTCACCAAAACCGCTGTCTAAGGTATGCCTAAAAATATTTAAAAAGGTGGGGCTTAGAAAGCACTTTCACCAAAAACGCTGTCTAAGGTATACCTAAAAAGTTCAAAAAGGTGGGTCTTAGACAGCGCTTTTTGTGAAAATATACCCCCCTTTAGACAGCGCTTTTGGTATTATCCAAAGCGATGTCTAAACCTTTAGCAGCACAGGTTTATACAGCGCTTAAAAGCGCTGTCTAAGGTCTTGTTTGGCGTAGTGTGTGAAAGTCATGAATGCTCTCATCTTCCTTCATCTTCAAATTTTCAAACCTGGTAGTGAGAATCTGAAGTTTTGACATCTTCACTTTTGAGGTCCCTTCATGAGCAATCTTCAAGACCTTCCAAGCCTCTTTAGCAATGGTGCAGTGTTCAATCAACCTGAAGATATTCTTGTTAACACCATTGAACAATGCATTCATGACTTTGGAATTTCCCACAGACCCTTTGTAATCTGCATCATCCCAGTCTTCCTCTTCCTTCACCACATCAGTAGGGGTACCCTTTTCATCTTAAACCTTTGGGGAATCCCATCCTTTTATAACAGCTTTCCATGCTTGATCATCCATGGATTTGATGAATGCTATCATCCTTGGTTTCCAATAGTCATAGTTGGAACCATCAAGCAGAGGTGGTTTGTTCAAAAATCCTCCATCCTTGTCCATTGTACCAGAAAGTACCTTCCCTGAATCTCACCCAGAACCAAATAAGGGTGCAAGCTCTTGATGCCAATTGAAATTTGGGCACAGATATCAGATGCCCTACACAGATGTTGAGACACTGATATCCAACACAATGAACAAGATAGTAATAAAAATAACAGTGCAGAAAGTAAATAACACAGTGATATGTTTACCCAGTTCTGATCAACAATCCTACTCTGGGGGCTACCAAGCCAGGGACGAAACCAATATACGATAGTATCAATTCACAGATCATACAATTACCGAATAATCTGCTCACTTAATCACTACCCTTCCTATGACTTCTACCTAAGACTCACCTAGGTATGATGCCCTCCTCAAATCCCTCTACAACCACAACCCGTGATTGGTATCTTTCCACACAAGTAACAAACCCAAAGTCACACTTTTAAAACACACAATTCTCAATACTTCAAAGCTTATGAGAATTGACACACAAGAAACTCAATGCTTAAAAGCTTATGAGTAACTGACAGAACTTACAACACAAAAACCAGTCCTTATACTGTTATCAGAATGATACCAGTTAGGCTCACAAAATTCACTCGAAAACCCTAACAAAAACACATGTAAGTTCCACACGTAAACTAGGTTTACATCAGTCAATATATAGCATTTAATCTGGACTGAATTGGGCTTCAAAAACGCAGTAAATAGACTGCTCACAAATCTGCAAAATAAACTCCAACAAAATAGGTCTTCAATCCAAAGTTTCCTAATATGTCTCCATAATTAGAAACAGCTGAAAATCCGAAAAACCAACATATAACCACAATCCAAAAACGCTTTGGATGCCACATAGGATAACCAAATATTCACAGATTATTTAGTAACAATTCACAGCAACAGAATCTGCTTTAAAAACTGAATCCAAACACGATGTCCTATGAGCAGGTATCGGACATCTTCATTCGACATGTTGAATGCAGCAAATTAGAACTTCGTGTTTCAACTTCTTGCTGCTAGAATAGTTTTAGCAAAATAAATTCCAACCACAAAAGCACAGAAATAACAATTACATTGATGTTACCTTGCCAAAATTGAATTCCAAAGTTCATGTCATGATGGTTTTTACACATGCCAAGTTGAATTCTTGACTTCTTGATCAAGAACCAAGTGAGTCATCAGAAGTTTTGTGCTTTTGGAAGATGAAAAAGTTGGCAAAATGGAAAAACTTGAGTGACAAAATTGTGTGGCACAAGTTTGGTTTTCATGCCTTTGTGTAGGCAGGGTGAAAACTGTCATTTTTGAAGGCTTATAACTCCTTGCTCAGGTTGAATCATGAGAGGCTCTTGTACTTTTTGGAAAGCCCCTATAACATACTTCAACTTTGATGTTTAACTTTGGTCTTGAATCATCTTGGATCATAATGAAAAATGGCCTCAAAGTTGGTGAAAATGCAAAACAGATTTTGTCCAAAATTTCACTAAGTGTTGAAAAAAGTGTCATTTTTTCATTTTTTGTGATTTTGATCAATCCATAACTCAAAATCCATGAGGATTTGGAATTTGTTGTAGTTGACAGTCTTGAAGTATGTAATGAGAGCTTTCATTTGAGCTTTGGATGGAAGAAAAAGGTTGCTTGGATCACAAGTTATGGTCTTGCAAAGTTGGGTATAAATCACTTTTTTTTCATGACTTAGTGAAAATTCAAGTTTCTTATGGTTGCCCCTTTTTCAAGTAACCCCACTTTTCTTATTTTTCTTGATGGATGATGATCCAAACCATAATTTAACATTGTTTTTAACTTAAGGAAGCCATGTTTGTCAAGAAATCCAAAAAGTCAAACTTGATTTTTGGGCACAATTGACTTTTTGTCAGATGAATTTCAAACCTTACAATCCTCTATGAAATCAAGTTCTTGACCTAATTCAAACCTAATGGATGGATTCCATAGGTGTTTTAGAGTGTCTTGAAGCACTTCCCAAGGTTGGAGATCATGTCTTGGTCAAAAGTCAAAGGTGTGGTTGACTTTTCCTCAAAAACCCTAGTTTGGGGTCCAGATGAATTTGAATCTTCATATTGCTCTTGAATCAAGTTTTTTTATCCATTTGAACTTGTAATAGGATCAATATAAGATATTTGAGGTCTTCAAAACATTTCTTGAGGGCTTGGCTCATGCATTGCTCCGAAAGTCAACTTAGGGGTGAATTAGGTCAAGAAACCATAATTCCTGATTTTTGATGAATGCATCCCCTGAGGCTATTTTGAACTTATGATTGGGTCCATGAGGTCCTTTTGAGCTTCTTGGATCATGTTTTGAAGTATTAGCCCATGGCCAATGAAAATTTCTCTCTGGAGGCCTTGGTCGACCAAAACCCTAATTTGGTGACACTGATGATCTTGAGTCTTGATCAACTTGAGATGTTGCATTTTCATGCTTAATTCTTGATGTAGGAGACCTATTGATCCTTCATTGATGTTTGAGAGGCTTGACAAGTTGAGGATCATGTCCATTCTTGATTGATCCTTTGTCTGAGTTCTCTGAGAGGTCTCAAAACCCTAATTCTTGATTGTAGTGAATGCTCAAACAATCTTTGAGAGGATTGATGAGGTATGAAGGTACATCCATATTGTGGTGATAATTTACACAATGATGGGAAATATTGTGGTCAAAATTTAGGGTATGATAGTATCCTTTAAACAACCGAGAAGATTATTTCGGGTTTACTTAGACTCTGTCCACAACTTCAAATATCAGTATTTCGTCGTCAAGCTCATCACCCATGTGGCTATCGACTCACTGTACGACCGGGTGTTCAAGGAGAAAAATGGTCGGCGGGAGGAGGTCCTAGAGTTGAAGTTTCCCTTGGAATGGATGGAGGAGCATTTCCTGAGGGGGCGAACAGCTACATGGTCAGCCCCGGCGCGTTAGACGAGGAGGACCGGCTGGCCTACCAGAAGTTGGTCAAGTTCGTCTCCGACTTTAACCGTGTGAAATGCATGACCCCGGACGGGAACTTTATCCTCAACGATCGCAGAGAGGTTTTGTAGGAGGCCCGGTTGATAAACACGAAATCCCTCCTCGAGTGCGAGTCTGACGAGGAAGTGGTTCAGCTCTTAGGGAGCGGGCATCCCCTTTGATCGGGCCCCGACGTTGTTTCTGTCGTTGGTTTGCTGATGTATTTGTTTATCTTTTACAGGTAGGATGTCGAGCATGGAAGAACACATGAAGAAGTTGGCGGCCGCCAGAGGTCCAAAGAAGGCTGGCAAGGGGCGAGTCATCCAAGTTCAGCAGATACAAGGCCCCGGCTCGACACCCGGGGGTTTATCTTCTTCCCCCCAGTGTAGCCAATCTCCGGCTTCGCAGGGTTCCCTCAAGAGGCAACACGTCAGTGGGCCCGTACATGTCGACCTCATCGACAACACATCTATGGAGAAGTACGTGCTCCCACCCTACTTCCAACAACCTATTTTATTCTCCAGGGGAAACTCCCCGACTGTGAGTGTTGCCGAGTCTATGACTATCTTGGGCGCTGATCAGATCGCGAGGAGGAAAGCCTTATCGGAAGACATGATCGCAATGATGCGGGTCTTTGAGACAACCTTGGTCCTCAACGACGAGACCTGCCCTTCGGCTGACCTGACCAAATTGCAGAATAACCTTGCTTCTATCGAGGCCGAGATGAAAAAACTGGCTACCGACCTAGGCGAGTACAAGAAGCAAAATGAGTCCCAGGTCAAGCTTCACAGCGAGATGGAGAAGAACGTGAAGGACGCTGAGGAGGATAGGAAGAATCTCTTAGCGAGGATCGCTGAGCTGGAGGCAGCTGTCTGGCCTGTTAAAGATGAGACTGTTGAGGAGAAGCTCCTAACATCTCGGGCTGACCTGGTATCGAAGATCCGGTTGCTTGAGCAGGATGTTTTGGGGGCTAACGAGGTGGGTTTTGCTACCTCTATGGAGCAGCTCCAACTCATGAATCCTGGTGTCCAGTTTATCACTGAGGGAACATGCCCTTACCACCAGGTGGTCGAAGGTCGGGTGGTCGCGCTAGAGACTGAGGAGGAAGAAGACGACCAAACCATGGCGAGTGATTAATCCAAGGGGAATGTAGCAGTCTAGATTTAATTTCTTTTGTTCAGTTTGTTTAGCCTGCGCGCCCCTTTTTGATTATTTTTTAGTTCGGCCTGCGTGCCGTGATTTTGTATTGACTTTTTCCCGGCCTACGCGTCGGGGTTTGTAATGTTTTTTTGTGCTGCTTGGACAATGGACTCCTGCCCTATTTAATACATTGTCTTTCATATCTCGTGTGTGCTGTTTGTATGTTGATTATATATTTTCTATTTGCATATTTGTCTAAGTATTTGGGGCCTTTGCTCGATGTCGTTGATCCTCGACAGTGCAGGGAACTGGTCGAGTGGTCGGAGTCGTATTCCGACCTTCGACGAAGCTAGGAGCTCGGTGGAGGCCTTAGCTTCGAGGCGTGAACTTCCAATCGCGAGTTGGGTGTCCTGCCTAGTTGGTACGGCGACGGTGGAGCTCGGTAGAGGTGTCCTCGTCGGATCAAGGGTCCTCACGCACACACGAAGCGGGCCATTGTCTTCTTGTCTCGAGGTAAGGAGTCGCGCTTATACCTTAGTGCGCTCCTGTGGTCGCGACGCGGATGGGTTGCGGGAAGTGTTTAACTATACTACTGTTTAAGTTTTTCAGCATTCCATGGTCAAGCAAGTTCCTCCCCGTGCAGATTTTTGAGGTAGTAGGCTCCCGTCCCCGTTTTTGCGTGGACGCGATAGAGGGCCTCCCAGTTCGTGGCGAGCTTGCCCTTGCGCGAATCTTTCTGGTTCCTTCGTAGGACTATGGTGCCCACCTGAAATTCGCGTTTGATAACTTTGTTGTCATGGTGTAAATTTATCTTCTGTTTGAGCGAGGCTTCGCAGAGGGACGTGCCCAACTGTATCTCTTCGACAGGTCGAGCTCCCCCCTTAGGGCCTCATCGTTCATCTCCTCATCGAGGTTAGACTCGGTTCTTCTTAAGGGTTCCCTTATTTCTACAGGGATTACCGCCTCGGTTCCGTAGGTAAGTAGAAACGGAGTTTCCCCGGTAGTCGAGTGCGGGGTTGTCCTGTAGGCCCAGAGCACGTTGTCTAGCTCCTCGACCCACCTTTTCTTGGCGTCACCCAGTCTCCGCTTCAGACCTCGCAGGATCACCCTATTCGCGGCTTCGACTTGACCGTTTGTTTGTGGGTGCTTGACCGACGTGAAGTGTTGCTTCGTGCCCAGCTTGGTAACGAAGTCCTGAAAGTTCTTGTCGGTGAACTGTGTCCCGTTTTCGATGACAATTGTCTGGGGTACGCCGAACCGGACAAGTATATTCCTCTTGTAGAAATGAAGTGTGTTGTGGGCCGTGATTTTGGCCAAGGCTTCGGTCTCTATCCACTTAGTGAAGTAGTTAACGCCGACAATCAGGTACTTATTTTGGTTCGACCCTACGGTGAAGGATCCGAGGATGTCCATCCCCCACCAAGCAAACGACCACAGAGACGAAAGCGTTTTGAGTTCACTGGGCGGGGCCAAGTGCATGCCCCCGTGTCGCTGGCATCCGTCACACTTCTTGATGTGCTCTTTGGCGTCTTGCTCGTGGTGGGCTAGTAGTACCCTGCTTGCAGTGTTTTACGAGCTAGGGACCGTCCACCGAGGTGTTATGCATTATCCCTTCGTGGATCTCCCATAGTATACTAGAGACCTTAGACTCCTCGATGCACCTGAGGAGGGGGATCGAGAAGCCCCGCCGGTATAACTTGTTCTCAATGATAGTATATGAGCAGGCACGCCGCCTAACTATGCCAGCCTCCTTGGGGTCTTCGGGTAGATTTCCCATGCTGAGATATTCGTATATCGGGGTCATCCAGCAGTGGCTGTCTCCAATGGTATGCACGTCGGCCGTGGGGATGGATTTCTCGATGCTCGGATGCGGAAGCACTTCTTGGATGACAGACTTGTTCCCGCCTTTTTTCTTTGTGCTTGCGAGCTTCGATAGGATGTGTTCCCGAGTATTGTGTTCGCGTGGGACGTGACTCACTTCCGCAGAGGCGACCTTTTTCATCATTTCTTTCACTAAAGCCAAGTATTCGATGAGGTTGTAGTTCTTGGCTTGGTACTCCCCTCGCACCTGGGAGGCCACGAGCTGGGGAATCAGTGAATATTTTCACTTCTTTGGCGCCGAGATCCTCGGCTACTCGTAATCTGGCGAGGAAAGCCTCACATTCGGCCTGTTGTTTGACGTCGGGAAGGACAATGTGAGGGAGACCTCAATCAGGATGCCTTTCTCGTTCTCCAGGATGATGCCTGCTCCGCTTCCTGTCAAGCTGGATGCTCCGTCGACATAGATTCTCCATTTCTGGGATCTGTCGGCCGAAGGTTTTGGGATGGTCATCTCCGCGACGAAGTCGACTAGAACTTGAGCTTTCAGGGTCTTTCTACCCTCGTAATGGATGTTAAATTCGGCGATTTCGAGCGACCATTTGAGCATCCTACCCACCATGTCTGGTCGGCCGAGAAGCTGTCTCACGGGCTGCTCGGTCCTCACCACGATTGTGTGGGTGAAGAAGTAGTGCCGCAGTCTTCTGGCCGCAGTGACGAGGGCCAGAGCGACCTTTTCAATAAGTTGGTATCTAAGTTCAGGGCCTTGGAAGGCTTTACTGGTGAAGTAAATCGGCTTCTGCCCATCGGGGGTTTCCCGGATTAGAACCACGCCTACCGCTTCGCTCGTGACGACGAGGTACTAGAACAATGTCTCCCCGGTCTTCTGGTCGTGAGAGGACCGGGGGTTGTGAGAGAACTTGTTTGAGGTGGAGGAGCGCCTGTTCGCACTCCTCGGTCCATTCGAACGTGACCTCCTTGTGTAGGAGTTTGAAAAATGGAAGTGCATATTGCGCCAACTTGGCCACGAAGCGGGACAGCGAGGTGAGCATCCCGTTTAGCGATTAATTCAATTTCTTTGAGTTCGGCGTCGGGAATTCGGAGAATACCATGGACTTGTTGGGGTTCGCCTCAATCCCTCGTTTTGTGAGGTAGAAATCTAGGAACTTACCTGCCCGGACGCCGAAGGTACATTTCTCCGGGTTGAACCTCATCTTGCATTTCCTCGCCGTGTCGAAGACTCTTTTGAGGTGGGCAGTGTGGTCGACCTCTTCTCGTGATTTTACAATCATGTCGTCCATGTAGACCTCGAGCAAGTCGTCCATCTCTCCACGAAAGACTTTGTTCATCATCCGTTGGTAGGTCGCTCCGGCGTTCTTCAGGCCGAAGGGTATTACATTGTAGTAGTAGTTGCCCAACTTGATCATGAAGGTCGTGTGCTGTTTGTCGGCCTTCGCCATGGGGATTTGGTTGTACCCCGAGTACGCGTCCATGAACGACAACAACTTAAAACCTGCAGAATTGTCGACTAGTTTGTCAATATTAGGCAGTGGATAAGCATCTTTCGGGCATGCCCGACTAAGATCGGTGTAATCAATACACATCTCCATTTTCCATTATTTTTCTTAACAAGTACAACGTTGGAAAGCCAGGTTGTGTACAGGGCTTCCGAAAAAAAGTTTGCCTCTAAGAGGTCTTTTACAGCCTTTTCAGCAGCCTCCGCTTTTTCGGGAGACTGCCTACGCCTACGTTGCACTATAGCCCTAGTGGCTGGATCTATTGTAAGCTAGTGGCAGGCCACATCTGGATCGAGTCTGGGCATCTCCGATGCGCTCCACGCGAACAAGTCAACATTCTCCCAGAGGCAGGCCTTCAACTGCTTCCTCGCCAGGTTGGGGAGCCCTGTGCCAATCTTCAACTTCCTGTCCGGATTGTCCCCGAGGGTGACGAGCTCGAAGTCTCCATCTGGAATTAGGTGCGTTGGGTGTAGATGCTACCCGTTACCTCCGGCTGGAAGTTCGTCGCCCGCTACTTCTCCTTGATCCTACTCATTGGGGAAGAGACTGTCGAGGTCCACTGCGTTGACGCGCGGGAGTGGTTTCTGCTCTACGTCTAGGGCTTGTTTCTCTACGGTCTTGAACTTGATGTTAATTGAGTTCAGACCCTTGGTCGTGACCTCGAAGCATCTCCTAGCAGCTTCAATATCCCCGTGGAGGGTGACGACCCGACCTCTGGTCGTGTAGTACTTCATCTTCAGATGGACTGTAGATGGTACCGCCGTGAGCTCGACCATAGTTAGTCTTCCCAAGATGCACTGGTATAGAGAAGTGCACTCCATCACCAGGTAGCGGACCTTAATTTGCCGGGCAGTGTCGTCGTTCCTAAAATTGACCATCAGCTCGACATAGCCCCACGGTCTGGTGGTGGTGCCATTGAAACCCTAGAGGTCTGAGCCTACGTAGGGGGTCAGATGTGTTTCATTAAGCTAGAGGGCCTCGAAGAGGTGGGCGTACATGATGTCCACCGAACTCCCTTGGTCGACCAGGATGCGACAGACATCAAAGTTCTCCATCTGCGCCCTAATCAAGAGGGGGATGGTGGAGTTAGGGGCGCCGCCCGACAATTCTTCGAGGTAGAAGATGATGGGGTTCAAACTTTCTTGGACCTTCTCGAAAGTGGCGGTCTGCATCGAGCTCGCCTCTATCAACTCGTCGAACTTCCGCTTGATCAACCCCACTGAGACCTTGTTGAACCCCCCACCGGATATAACCATTGCGGCAGGGGAACTTTCCCACGGGCTGCAAGCGGTTATCAAGATGTCGAGCTCATCGAGAAAGTAGAAGTCCTCTAGTCGGGTGACACACAGGGCGACTTGTAGACCATTCTCGCTGGATGAAGGGGTCGCCTCCTCAACCCTTTGCGTCTCCCGGGCCTCTTGTTCGGGAGCGTCGTTCCTCTTCATGTACTGCTTGAGGTTCCCCTCCTTAATTAGGATTTTTATCGCATCCTTGAGGTGGATGCAGTACTCCATGACATGCCCGTGGCTCCTATGGAACCTGCAGTACTTGGACTTGTCAACATTTGGTTTGGGGGGTGTTGGCTTCGGGAAGCAGACACCTCTTTTTTGGAATTTTGAGTTGATGTACTCGGCCAGGATTCGCTCGCGGGGAGCGGTGAGTAGCGTGTACTCTGTGAACTGGCTTGATGGTCCCCTCGGCTCTCGAGAGTTTTGGGGCCGATCTTCTCTTCTCTTCCCCCCTCGTCGGGGGGTGGCGGAGTCCTCATGGCTGGAGCTTCTAGGGCCCTATTGATTCCACGAATCGCGGGCACAGTGGGCGGCCTCTATCTTCTTATACTGAATGTATGCTTGGGCCTTGTGGAGGAGCGCTTCCAAGGTGCGAGGCCTTTCAATGCCGACAGCCTTAGCAAACTCAGTGCGAGGTCGCAGTCCTCGTTCAATTAATAATTTCTTGATGTCGTCTATGGTGGACACCTGGATGGCTTCTCGATTGAATCTCTCGATGTAATCCCAGAGAGATTCGTCTTTTCCCTGGATGATGGCTTCCAAGGATGCTTTCGTCTTTGGGTGGCGTCGGGAAGCAGTGAAATTCATGGAGAACTGTCTCTCCAAGTCTTTCCAGGCAGTGATGGACTCCGGTGCGAGGCTCTTGTACCACGCCATGGGACCCTTCCGGAGGGTAGTGGGGAAGAGCCCGCACTTGATGGCTCCCCGGACGTTCCGGCAATCAAGCATTGCATTAAAGCTTTCGATGTGGTCGTCCGGGTCATTCGTACCGTCATAAGTCACCAAGGGTGAAGGTTTCTCCATCCCGACGGGCAGGGGTGTAACGCCCCAGTTTTGTTAGATTTATTTAATCGAGTTGATTTAATTATTTTTATTATTATATTATTTTATTTTTGACTTTTATTTGATAATATATAATTTTTCATTGTTGTTATGTTTTATCGCGTTTTAGGAGCGTTTGCGAGATATTTGAGTGTAGGGGTATTTTCGTCATTTTACTTATTTTCTTAAGTTAGAACTTAAAGAGAAAAAAAGAGAGAAAATAGAAAGGAAGGAAAAAGAGAAGAAGGAAAAAGGGAAAGAAAAGAAGAAAAGAGGGAAAACTTGGAAAGGAAGAAATCTAATCAACCGACTTTTGAAAACACGATTAATCGGGTAAGGGTGCGAAACTCGATTATTCTATACTTGTGTATGATTATGTATGTTTGTATTTGTTTGTTGTTGGGTTGAAATTGAATACAGAATCAAAACCATAATATGTTGAAATTGTTGGAAATTGATTTAAATTGTGTCTGAAATCATGTTTTAATGTTCATAATTGCTAAGACATGTTAGATAGATGTTGTTGTGCACTCTATTGGTAATTTTCAGGTTATTAGATGAGATTTGGGAGTGATTTTGGTGGAATTTCGCAGCAGAAATTCTGCAGAAAAATTCTGGGGTTTCTCTACCCATACACGTAACACGCAGGGCAATATGCGTATTGGTTTGGGCAATACGCGTATGGCAAGGGGAATTGAGGGCAATACGCGTATGGAAGTTCATTTTTCTCAGCCATCTGCTGATTTGCGTAATGGTACGCGTATCTGGCAAGGCAATACCGTAACGTGTGAGGCATTACGCGTATGGAGTTTTTAGTGGGATTTTTGGGGAGAATTTAGTCTCTGCCCATACGCGTATCACTTTGGGAAATACGCGTATGGATGGGCGAGTGAGCTGGGCAATACGTGTATGGCTCAGGGCAATACGCGTAGGACCAGAGAGGGTGCTGAATTTTGCCATTTCGCGATTCCTTTTCTTTTTGATTCCATAACTTGTGTTCCGATTATCCGTTTTGAACATTCTTGGTATCGTTGGAAAGCTATTGAGATGTTCTTTCTTATTATAATGGTTTTGAGATTGTTGGCCAATTTAATTATGTTAGGAATTTGGAACAGTGTCGTTTTGTCAACTTTTACCGTTGTAATTATGTGTAATTGATGTGTATCATGCAATGTGCTTTTGATATGGATATCGTATGACTTGTGTGATGTTATATGATGTGAATGCATGATTATGGATGTGTATATGTGTGCATTTGAATGTCATGAGTCATTGTATGCCAAGCATCATGATATGCATTCTTGTGATGTCGTGTGCCCTAGTGGGTGTGAGCGACGAAACGGTTCCAGAGGGAATCCGCTATAACATAGTGTGCCTTATACAAAGAGGTGTGAGCGATGATTATAGATGATCGTATGCCTTATACAAAGAGGTGTGAGCGATCAGGTCGTGTGCCTTATACAAAGAGGTGTAAGCGATCCATAAACGTCGTGTGCCTTATACAAAGAGGTGTGAGCGACGGGGAACATCGTTTGCCCGATGGGGAGTTACACTAAGTAACAAGCGATGATTCCAATAGTTCCCGAGTGAACTAATGATGAGGATGATGGATGGAACGGTACCGCATTGCATTGCATAGAGTCGTTGTGTCGGTCTCTGTGCATTTGCATAAATCATGAATGGATTGATTTTGTGTGGAATTGTGAATGTAATTGATGCTGTTGATATATATATATATATATATATATATATATATATTGGTGATAAACGCATTGTGCATGGTTGATATACCTTGGTGATGGATATAAGAGATATGCATTGTGTTGTTTTGTATTTGATTTATGGCGTAAGTTGTGGTGAGAATATTTTTACATGTGTATTTTTGTGTCATTATATAATTGTATGCAATTGTATTATGATTGTGTTTCTCACCCTTATGCTGTTTTGAATGCTCTATGAGGCATTGCAGATTAGATGCTGGAAGTCTTTTTGTGAAGCTTAGGTCTTCATTCTTTTGTCGGTCGGCTCTGATATGTAGTATCGGGTGGTCGGGGAGGTCGTTTGTGATTTATATGTATATGTATATATATCTTTTGGATTGTACATGTATAACTCTGTATATGACAGACAAACTTTTTATGTGATATATATATGAGGTTTCAGTTGCAGATTTTTCGCTTTTATTCTGTACCTGAATAATGGGTTTTAGGAACTGAGTTCCTCTGTTTGTATTACTACCTGATTATTGCATATCTTTATGAGCAGGTTTATTGTGTTTTGTCTTAATTGATGTGACGCCTCCGTCTATGCCATGAATGTTTTTATTATACTCTGATTATTTGTTATCGCTTTATCTAATTGGGGGTATAGGTTGAGGGTGTTACATTAAGTGGTATCAGAGCCAGTCCGTGTCAGTTTGTGTTAGTCCTTGTCAGTCCTTGTCGGTCATTGTGTTTGGGAAAGCTGTTTGTTTAACCATAGTTGCTGTTATTAGATATGAACAGAATATGGATGGTAGGAATGACGCTGCTTTGGCTGCTGCTATGCAAGCTATGGCTCAGGCTGTGCGGGGTGCACCTAATGCTGGTGAGACTGATGAGTTCAGGAAGAACAAACCGCCTGTCTTCAAAGGGAGACATGATCCTAATGATACACAGATTTAGCTTAAGGAGATTGAAAGAATCTTTCGAGTGATGGACTGTGCTGAGGAAAATAAGGTGAGACTGGGTACTCACATGTTGCAGGAGGAAGTTGATGATTGGTGGGTTAGTACGCGTCATGTGTTGGAAGCTGCAGATGAGGTGGTCACTTGGGCTTTGTTTAGCAGGGAGTTTTTGAGGAAGTATTTTCCTGAAGATGTAAGAGGAAAGAAAGAGATAGAGTTCTTGGAGTTGAAACAAGGTAATATGTCTGTTATTGATTACACTGCTAAGTTTGTGGAGCTTGTTCAGTTTTATCCACATTATGCTGAAGCAACTGCAGTGTTTTCCAAGTGTGTGAAGTTTGAGAACGGATTGTGTCCTGAGATCAAGCAGGCAATCGGTTATCAAAGGATTAGGAGGTTTTCAGATTTGGTGGATTGTTGTAGGATTTATGAAGAGGATAGCAAAGCTCGTTCTACTCATTACAAAAGTGTGAACGAAAGGAAAGGAAAGCAACCGTTTCATGGTGGTCCTTATGTGACACCAGCTGACAAGGGTAAGCAAAGGGGTAATTTTGAGAAAAGGCCAAGTGGGGGAGGTATGTCTAATCCTCTGAGATGTTATAGGTGTGCTGACTTAGGACATCGTCAGTTTGAATGTAGAAAGGATATGAGGAAGTGTTCCATTTGTGGAGGTTTAGGACATGTTGCAGCTGATTGTAAGAAGAATGTGGTGAAGTGTTTCAACTGTGGTGAACCTGGTCATATTAGTACGAAGTGTCCGAAAGCAAAGCAAGCTCAAGCTGGGGGGAAAGTGTTTGCATTGGCAGGAACTCAGACTACTAGTGCAGACCGTCTGATCAGAGGTACTTGTTTTATGAATAATACGCCTTTAGTTGCTATTATTGATACCGAAGTGACTCATTCGTTTATTTCGTCTGAGTGCGCGAAGCGTTTGAATCTTTTGTTGTCTTTGATGGGTGGAGAGATGGTTATTGATACTCCAGCAATGGGGTCAGTAACTACTTCTTTGGTTTGTTTAAGTTGTCCTTTGACCATTTATGGTAAAGATTTTGAGATGGATTTGGTGTGTTTGCCGTTGGAGGGTTTAGATGTGGTTCTGGGTATAAATTGGTTGCAGTTCAATCGGGTTCATATTGATTATCATCATAAGTTGGTACGATTTCCTTCTCTTGAAGAAGACGAGGAATCGAGTTTCTTATCTACCAAAGAGTTAAAGAAACTTTTGGTGGATGAAGCTCAGTTGTTCGGGTTGTTTGCATCGTTGACGGTGGATAGTCAAGTTGCACTTGATGTGTTTCCAGTGGTGTGTGATTTTCCAGAGGTGTTTCCAGAGGATATTTCAGATGTGCCTCCAGAGAGAGAGGTGGAGTTTTCTATAGATCTAGTTCCTGGTACTAGACCTGTATCTATGGCACCTTATCGTATGTCGGCATCTGAGTTGGCTGAGTTGAAGAAGCAGTTGAATGAATTGTTAGAAAAGAGGTTTGTGAGACCGAGTGTATCGCCTTGGGGTGCTCCAGTTTTATTGGTGAAAAAGAAAGATGGAAGTATGCGATTGTGTATTGATTATCGCCAGCTGAATAAGGTGGCGATTAAGAATAAGTATCCTCTTCCGAGAATTGATGATCTGATGGACCAGTTGGTAGGTGCGTGTGTGTTTAGTAAGATTGATTTGAGGTCGGGTTATCATCAGATTAGAGTGAAAGAGGAAGATATTCAGAAGACGGCTTTTAGGACACGATACGGTCATTACGAATATTCTGTGATGTCATTCGGGGTTTCTAATGCGCCAGGTGTGTTTATGGAGTATATGAATCGTATTTTCCATGATCAGTTGGATCGATTTGTTGTTGTGTTTATTGATGACATCTTGATTTATTCTAAGTCCCGGGAGGAGCATGCAGAGCATTTGCGTGTTGTGTTGCAAATTTTGAAGGAAAGGAGACTTTTTGCCAAGTTGTCCAAGTGTGAGTTCTGGTTGTCAGAAGTGAGTTTTCTTGGGCATGTGATTTTAGGTAATGGTATTGCTGTGGATCCATCTAAAGTATATGCAGTTGTACAATGGGAGGCTCCTAGATCTGTTACTGAAATTAGAAGCTTTTTGGGTTTAGCTGGATATTATCGAAGATTCATTAAAGGTTTTTCCAAGTTAGCACTTCCTTTGACCCAGTTGACTTGTAAAGGTAAAGCATTCATTTGGGATATTCAATGTGAGGAAAGTTTTAGTGAGCTGAAGAGAAGATTGACTACAACTCCGATTTTGATCTTACCGATTCCTAGTGAACTGTTTGTGGTGTATTACGATGCGTTTTTGATTGGTTTAGGTGGAGTGTGGATGCAAGAAGGTAAGGTTGTGGCTTATGCTTCGAGGCAATTGAGGATTCATGAGAAGAATTACCCTACTCATGATTTGGAATTAGCGGCTGTGGTATTTGTGTTGAAAATTTGGAGGCATTATCTCTATGGTGCAAGATTCGAAGTCTTTAGTGATCATAAGAGTTTGAAATACTTGTTTGATCAAAAAGAGTTGAATATGAGGCAACAGGGATGGTTGGAATTTTTGAAGGACTACGATTTTGGCTTGAATTACCATCCCGGTAAAGCTAATGTGGTAGCCGATGCGTTAAGCCAGAAATCTTTGCATATGTCCGCTTTGATGGTTAAAGAGTGGGAACTTTTGGAAGCGTTTAGAGATTTGAGTTTGGTGTGTGAATTGACATCTGACACCATGAGGCTTGGTATGTTAAAGATTACTAATGATTTTCTGTTGACCGTTAGCGAGAAACAGAAACTGGATGTGAAATTTGTTGACTTGATGACGGTTGGAGATCGAGGTGTGAATGGTGACTTTAAAGTGGACGATAGGGTGTTTTGAGATTCCGTGGTAGAATTTGTATTCCTGATGATTCGGACTTGAAAAAGATGATTTTAGAGGAAGGACACCGGAGTAATTTGAGTATACATTCGGGAGCTAATAAGATGTATCAAGATTTGAAGAAGATCTTTTGGTGGTCTGGATTGAAGAGGGATGTGGCTCAGTTTGTTTATGCGTGTTTGACGTGTCAGAAGTCAAAGGTAGAACATCAGAAGCGTAGTGGATTATTGCAACCGTTGGATATTCCCGAGTGGAAATGGGACAACATTTCTATGGATTTTGTGACAGGGTTGCCGAATACACAGAGGGGACATAATGCCATTTGGGTAGTTGTGGATAGGCTGACTAAATTGGCGCATTTCATTCCGATTGACATCAGTTTTTCTTTGGAGAGGTTGGCTGAGATTTATATCCGTGTGATTGTGAAACTACATGGTGTTCCGTTGAGTATTGTTTCAGATCGAGATCCGAGGTTTACTTCCAGATTTTGGGAAAGTTTGCAAAAGGCGTTAGGTTCCAAGTTGAGATTGAGTTCTGCTTATCATCCTCAGACAGATGGTCAGACCGAGAGAACTATTCAGCCGTTGGAAGATTTACTGAGAGCTTGTGTTCTTGAGCAAGGTGGTGTTTGGGATAGTTATCTTGCGTTGGTTGAATTAACGTATAACAACAGTTTCCATTCGAGTATTGGAATGGCACCTTTTGAAGCGTTGTATGGAAGAAGATGTCGAACACTGTTATGTTGGCATGAATCTGGTGAGAGTTCGGTGGTTGGACCGGAGTTAGTGCAACAGACTACGGAAAAGGTGAAACTTATTCGTGAGAAAATGAAGGCTTCTCAGAGTAGGCAAAAGAGTTATCATGATCGAAGGAGGAAAGATCTTGAGTTTCAAGAGGGCGATCATGTATTTTTGAGAGGTACACCGGTGACGGGTGTTGGTCGTGCATTAAAGTCGAAGAAGCTTACTTCTCGGTTTATTGGTCCTTATCAGATATCCGCGAGAGTGGGTGCTGTGGCTTATCGGGTGGCGTTGTCGCCGAATCTTTCGAATTTACATGATGTGTTTCATGTTTCATAGCTTCGGAAGTATGTTCCGGATCCGTCGCATGTGATTCCGATGGATGAGGTCGAGGTAAGGGAGAACCTTACGGTTGAGGCAGTACCAGTGAGAATTTTGGATCGCGGGTTAAAGCGGTTAAGAGGCAAGGATATTGCGCTTGTGAAAGTAGCGTGGGGAGGCACTGCTGAGGGCAATTTGACTTGGGAGTTGGAGAGTCGGATGCGGGAGTCGTATCCGAAGTTGTTCATCTCAGGTAATATTTTCGAGGACGAAAATTTCTAAATGGGGGAGAGTTGTAACGCCCCAGTTTTGTTAGATTTATTTAATCGAGTCGATTTAATTACTTTTATTATTATATTATTTTATTTTTTACTTTTATTTGATAATATATTATTTTTCATTGTTGTTATGTTTTATCGCGTTTTGGGAGCATTTGCGAGATATTTGAGTGTAGGGGTATTTTGGTCATTTTACTTATTTTCTTAAGTTAGAACTTAAAGAGAAAAAAAGAGAGTAAATAGAAAGGAAGGAAAAAGAGAAGAAGGAAAAAGGGAAAGAAAAAAAGAAAAGAGGGAAAACTTGGAAAGGAAGAAATCTAATCAACCGACTTTGAAAACACGATTAATCGGGTAAGGGTGCGAAACTCGATTATTCTATACTTGTGTATGATTATGTATGTTTGTATTTGTTTGTTGTTGGGTTGAAATTTGAATATAGAACCAAAACCATAATATGTTGAAATTGTTGGAAATTGATTCAAATTGTGTCTGAAATCATGTTTTAATGTTCATAATTGCTGAGACATGTTTGATAGATGTTGTTGTGCACTCTATTGGTAATTTTCAGGTGATTAGATGAGATTTAGGAGTGATTTTGGTGGAATTTCCCAGCAGAAATTCTGTAGAAAAATTCTGGGTTTTCTCTACCCATACGCGTAACACGCAGAGCAATACGCGTATTGGTTTGGGCAATATGCGTATGGCAAGGGGAATTAAGGGTAATACACGTATGGAAGTTCATTTTTCTCAGCCATCTGCTGATTTGCGTAATGGTACGCGTATCTGGCAAGGCAATACGCGTAACGTGTGAGGCATTACGCGTATGGAGTTTTTAGTGGGATTTTTGGGGAGAATTTGGTCTCTGCCCATACGCGTATCACTTTGGGCAATACGCGTATGGATGGGCGAGTGAGCTGGGCAATACGCGTATGGCTCAGGGCAATACGCGTAGGACCAGAGAGAGTGTTGAATTTTGCCATTTCGCGATTCCTTTTCTTTTTGATTCCATAACTTGTGTTCCGATTATCCGTTTTGAACATTCTTGGTATCGTTGGAAAGCTATTGAGATGTTCTTTCTTATTATAATGGTTTTGAGATTGTTGGTCGATTTAATTATGTCTGGAATTTGTAATAGTGTCGTTTTGTCGACTTTTACCGTTGTAATTGTGTGTAATTGATGTGTATCATGCAATGTGCTTTTGATATGGATATCGTATGACTTGTGTGATGTTATATGATGTGAATGCATGATTATGGATGTGTATATGTGTGAATTTGAATGTCATGAGTCATTGTATACCAAGCATCATGATATGCATTCTTGTGATGTCGTGTGCCCTAGTGGGTGTGAGCGACGAAACGGTTCCAGAGGGAATCCACTATAACATCGTGTGCCTTATACAAAAAGGCGTGAGCGATGATTATAGACGATCGTGTGCCTTATGCAAAGAGGTGTGAGCGATCGGGTCGTGTGCCTTATACAAAGAGGTGTGAGCGATCCATAAACGTCGTGTGCCTTATACAAAGAGGTGTGAGCGACGGGGAACATCGTTTGCCCGACGGGGAGTTACACTAAGTAACAAACGATGGTTCTAATAGTTCCTGAGTGAACTAATGACGAGGATGATGGATGGAACGGTACCGCATTGCATTGCATAGAGTCATTGTGTCAGTCTCTATGCATTTGCATATATCATGAATGGATTGATTTTGTGTGGAATTGTGAATGTAATTGATGCTGTTGATATATGTATATATATATATATATATATATATATATATATATATATATATATATATATGTTGGTGATAAATGCATTGTGCATGGTTGATATACCTTGGTGATGAATATAAGAGATATGCATTGTGTTGTTTTGTATTTGATTTATGGCGTAAGTTGTGGTGAGAATATTTTTACATGTGTATTTTTGTGTCATTATATAATTGTATGCAATTGTATTATGATTGTGTTTCTCACCCTTCTGCTATTTTGAATGCTCTATGAGGCATTGCAGATTAGATGCTGGAGGTCTTTTTGTAAAGCTTAGGTCTTCATTCTTTTGTCGGTCGGCTCTGATATGCAGCACCGGGTGGTCGGGGAGGTCGTTTGTGATTTATGTGTATATGTATATATATCATTTGGATTGTACATGTATAACTCTGTATATGACAGACAAACTTTTTATGTGATATATATATGAGGTTTAAGTTTCAGATTTTCCGCTTTTATTCTGTACCTGAATAGTGGGTGCTAGGAACTGAGTTCATCTGTTTGTATTACTACCTGATTGTTGCATATCTTTATGAGCAGGTTTATTGTGTTTTGTCTCAATTGATGTGACGCCTCCATCTATGCCATGAATGTTTTTATTATACTCTGATTATTTGTTATCGCTTTATCTAATTGGCGGTATAGATTAGGGGTGTTACAAGGGGAGTCTCCATTATGTCCCTGGACAGCGGGGTGCGCTGGTCGTCCTCTTCACTCCTGACAGGTGATCGCGATGGGGATAGGTCACCTCGGCCGCATCTGTTTCGTCGAGGGGGGCTTCTCGGCTGGCTCTTTGGATTCTCGCCGTGTCCGTCGGTCTTACTCCTCTTTTGAAAGGGGGAATGTCGTTCCTTCCAAGGAGGGGACCGATTACGCTTCTGGGCGACCACGGGTTAGGGTCGTTCAAGACGCGGGCGCCGTCCAGGAATCCGGGGAGAAGGGCTCCTAAAGTCATCGTGTCGCATCCTCCGCGAGGGAGGAGAGGTGCTGCGAGAGATGGGGCGACGATGTCTCCACGGGGGAGAGTGTTGTTGTCGCTCCCTCTCGAGCACTCATATCCATTCATTCTGTTTGAAGATTATTAGATTGGTTTGATTGATCGCTGCGAACAAAGCCACCGTGGTCGGATAAGCATTAGGTGGCGTGGGGATCGGCTGGTAGACAGTCGGGCTATCAACATGTTGGGTGGCGGTGAAGGCCGCGTCGTCCGAGGAGGGAGATGTGGTGTGCCCGTCCCTGTGGTCACCTTCTTCGACATGAACGACCATGTTGGGGTTGTGGCCATCTCCGTTGTTGAATGAGACGAGGGCGGTGTCTGGAGTATTGCCGTCAGTTCGAGGGCTGGCCATGATCGTCATATATTGAATGTTGCTTTGGTTTCTACGGGAGGAAAAATGGGGAAGCAAAGGGTTCCCACAGACGGCGCCACTGATCGTACCTGATCAGAAATAGATCGGTGGCCAACAACATGTCTTAAGCTCCGTTACACTTCGGTGGTGAGAAGGTAGGGGTGTACCTGCAAGGTACTCCGATGCCAAAGTAAGAGATATAGTAAAAAGTGCAAGTACAGAAAGGTAGTAAGAGTAAAGATACAAAATACCTGACCCTCTAGTGAGAGAGGGTATTTATAGTGTGCCCCCAGTGCTGGGCCAATGGTCGTCTGCACTGGGCTGGATTGTCAGGCCCAATGCAAATAACTTCCAGGGCTTACGTGGCGTAGAGAAGACCAGCACATGGTCTTCGCCCTGGAGCAACTGCCCCGTGATCTTCAGAAGATGGGCTGACTAGTTCTTCAGGAAAGGGGTAGTCGCCTGATGACGTGTCCCCACGTGGGGGGCACGTGGAGTCTGTGGGGAAGATGCATGGTCTCTCCCCGTATCAGGTAGTGGCCTACTCGACCATAGTGGGTGCTGAACGTGTCCGATGACGAGGGAGGATTGGCCTTAATGGGCCACTCTCGAGTGTTGTTGGGTTATAAGTCGAGATTTTCATTCTTTTTATCATTATGTTTTGAAATTTAAAAAAAAATCATATTTTATTCTTCTCATTTTAAAAAATTATATAATTTAGTAAAGAAACATTTTATAGTAATCTAAACACGTATGAAAAAAATTATTCAAAAATTTAAAAGTTTAGGGGTAATTAAATAGTTTTCAAAATTTTAGAAAATAGTAAGGACTAAAACTGCATGCATAAAATTTTTGTAGAGACTAAAATATGTCATTTTTTTATAGGGACTAAAAATGAAATGTGAGATATTTATAGGGACCAAAAACATATTTAACCCTATTTTTTTAATAAATTTTTTCTAGCTACTCACGAATTTTCCTGCAGATTTGATGTTACTTGCGAATTTAATTATGGATTTTTTGGCAGACACAATATAAAGCTCCTGTAAATTTGCAAGTAAATCCGTAGGTAGATGGAACAAAATAAAATATATATAAAGGTTGCCTTGGCCTTTAAAACAATTTTGCGTTCCTTCTAATAATTGAAACTTACCTTTCTTTGTGATTCTTTCTTCTCCTTCTTCTCTTATGCTCTAATGATTTCCGATTCTACCTTATTTCTCTCTTTTTTGGGTCTATTATCCTTGGTTCATCTCCATTATCGAGTTTCTTTGGCTCTTTGTTATTCCTTCGCTTCACTTCTTAATCAGGTACCATTTTTAATCCTCTTTCCTTATGCTTTTATCTTTCAAGCATTCAATATGGAAAACTTATAAAATATTCGTGAGCACATAATTAATGGGCCTGATGGTATAGATTCTTTAGTATCAATAATATATGAGAACCCTAATGTCCCAAATTATGATCCCCTTAAAGTTAATGGCCCTAATCCTAACCTTATTGTACTTAGTGATATCGCTAGATTTGGAGAGGGTTCTATAGAGAGTGGTGACAGTCTCGTTAATGCTTGTAATGGAGATGGATTAAGAAACTTCAGAAATCTAGATTTTAGGGAGGTGATTACTAGTCTTGCCTCCTCCATCGAGTATTATAAGGATCAAGATGCAACTATAGCTACTCGAGATGAACTAAGAGCTCATTTCCGCCCAATACTTTTAGAGCGGCACATTAGAACCCTAGTGATATAGAGCTTATGGATCATCTCATTTTTAGAGGTAGTAGTGCAATCTCTGATCGAAATTACCTTTTTCATGATAGCTGGGATAAAATGGTTAAACGGGGAAACACAATCTTAATGGAATCGACAGACACCTATATATACTACTAGGTGGAGTCTGAACATGTGGGTATGGTTTCTTGCTTTGATAATGCTGAGAAAGTGGATGAAAATCATATAGAGGCGGGTCCTTCTTCAAATTGGCCAACCTCACATGTTGATATTGGAAAGAGGATCTGTATCTACTTTAATGAATGCTTTGTCCGTTTCTATGAGTGTGTTTTTACTCAATAGAAGTTCAAGTTCCCCTTCAGCGGGTTTGAGATGAAATTGTTCAGGCGTATGAACATTACCCCCTCCTAGTTACATTCATAAGTGTCGGTGTTTGTTAAAGTATTCCAATATTAGTGTGAGTTTCAGGGTAAAGATTCATCCTTTGGTATCTTTATTAATTTATTTTTTGTGCCACGAGCTTCCAAGGATCCTCACCGTGGACAAGAGATGCTTTCATTTTGTCATCCAAGATGTTTAGCAATTATGTAAATTTTGAAGAACTTTAAAGATTGCTTCATTGTGGTAACTCTTCGACCTCCATAGACCCCTCAATTTTGTGCAGCATTCTTGAGGTAGAAACTATTCTGATTGGCGCCTCTACCTCTTTGTCAGCGTGTAATGGGAAATATAGAAATATTGAGCCTGGAACCACTTTAGTCGGGATTCGCATGACTATGTTGTCCCTTTGAAAATTTGACCATGAAAATGATGTCAATGAAGGAATATTTAGTAAACTTATTGGAAAACCTAGGCTTCGAACAAGGTAGAAGTCCCAAAGATATGGGGCTTTCTATGTAGGAGAGGCGACTTATCAACACCCTAGCTATAATGGATGCATCTGACACCTAAGAGAGGAAACAACTCTTTGGTGAGGAGAAAAAAATTACTTTATACTTGCTTTTGGTATTTCCTAGATGAGTACTAACTATTTTGTTCTTTTGGTAGATACCACGACATTTATCAAGAGTCTTTTAAACAGGAAGAAAACTAAGATGACGACTATTGCGCTCTAGGACCCTCTGCCTACTCCAGCTCCTACTCCAAGAGGGGCAATGAAGGACTAGCCTTTAGTGACATACCAACTTACTGCCACTTCTAACACCACACCCACTGCTCAAAACTAGTCAGCCCCCTCTGAATAGGGTGAGTGAAGGAGCAAGATATCCAACGATAAAAAATATAGAATGGCCAGTGGTAACAACAAATGGGTCGAGATAAGAATTATGTCGAGGAAGAAGAATCGAGAAAAAGGTCTAAGTCTTTTGGCTCCTACATTGTTGGGATCACTCTTCCTGCCATTAAAGTCTCTCCTCCCAAATTTTGAACAACTCTCTCTTATCAAGTGCCTTAAAATTCTTAAGAAGCATGGTCTTGTGTCACTAAGAATGACACTGATTACATCCAAATCCTCTTTGTCACTGGTATACTAGATTTGATAGCGGTGACCACTTTCATATGTTCCATAGTGCTTCCTTGATGAATCTGGAAGCTACTAGGAAAGGGAAATACTTGCTTCAAGTAACCCTTCCAAAGACAATGAGAAATGAAAGAGTAAGTATGAAGTTTCTGTTTGTAAATAGATTTCCCTTCAAAAAAAAGTGTTAGGGCTTCACGATGATGTGAAGAGGCTACGAAATGAGGCGGAGAAGCTGCACAAGGTGGTGAAGGAGCTGGTTGATCTCAAAAATAAAGTGAATGTCTATGGTACTCCTTCCAACTTGGCTGCCAAGGTGACCACCATACAAGGGTATTTGGATGGCAAAGAAAAGGCCCAAGAAAAGGAAAAGACCATCGAGGATGAGTTATCTTCCTGCATTACTGCAGCCAATGAAGCTTTGGAGAAAGAGAGGGAATCTCATAGGGAGTAGGCAAATCCACAAAGGAAGAAATGTGATAATGCGGTTGATAAAGGTATCAAGGGAATCCTTGATGTTTTCCATAATGTTTGCGGCCAAGTTAAGGTGTTGTTTCCAGGCATTCAAATTCCTTGGGAGAAGATGAGCCCATAGAAGAAGGTTGTTGATGGAGAGATTATAAGTGATAATGAGGAAAATGAAGAAGACATGGATATTGGAGAAAGAGGCTGAATAATTTTTTAATCTTTGATGACATTAAGGATTTTGTAATTTAACTTGAACAAATTTTCAAATGGTAGTAATTTATTTATTTCTCCTTGACTGGTTTGTAGCATTGTCATAACTCATATATTGTGAATTATTTAAGCCCTTTACACTTGAAATTGCATTGCTTTATTTGATTTTTATTTGAGTATTCAGTTGAGTTTTGTTATTTTTAGTTAGATTAATATAAAGCACACTATGAGCTATATTTTGTGAATTTTATGTGTTTTTGTGCTTGTGTAGGAGTCACTCTGGTGACGAGTTATGTCGGGCTAGGAATACACTTCATGTTTAGTAGGTTCAGGGCCAGAAGATGTTGAAAGGAGTAGAGAAAATGAAGAGGAAGGTGAATATGGAAGGAGATGGATTTGAAAGTAGAAGTTGAGGTGGAAATTAAAAGGATAATATCAAAACAATACAGGACAAACGACTACAAATAGTATAACCACTACATAGCGCTTCTTATCCCCCCTGAACAGCAGGTCTGTCACAGGACACATTATCACCTGCATGTGATGTGTACTGCACCTAGTACTGGTACAAAAGAGAAGGAATTGATGAAATATGATGATTCTCATGGGCCCAAAAGTGATGAATAATCCAAAAGCCCATGATCCAATACCTCACGAAACCATATATGAGATTGTCTAGAAAAGGATCCCTTGGAAGAAATTAAAAAATGGAGGTTCAAACTCAAAGAGAAACAACTGAGAGAAACTTGTGTGGAAGTAAGCTAAATCAATTGTGGAAGATTTCTCTTCTCTCCTTGTTAAGTATAAGGTAGTAGTATTTGGCATGACATAACTCATCTCTTACTGAATGAAAATTACAAAAAGTCAAAGAAGTTATTCTTAGGTTTTCATTTTTTTTCATTACATGTTTAAGAATGTTTAGCTTAGGAACTAGTGTTGATGTACGTACTAAGCTCATTATGAACTAAATACTTTTAGTTAAGCAATGTGAAATTTAATATGAATTAACCTTTTGTGTCATTTGATGTGATGTTAGTGACTGATTTTAACATGCATTTTATTGTTATAAATCTGATTCTTAAATGATCATCTTAGAAAAACATACAAGCTTATCGATAGGAGGAATCCATAAACAAGTGGACTTCATGATAAATAGAATTGAAAATAATAGAATAGGCATATCAACTAACCACCATTTGTTTCATCCTCACATATATACACACATTTCCCATTTTTTGTTTACCAATATCACACTCTCACTTTACTTGAGGAAGAAGATACGTATATAGGTAGGAGATGTTAGGCCTCTTCATCGTTCATGAAAAAGTAAAAGTTGATGTTAGCCTCTTTATGGTTCATCCAAAAATTAAAGGATTTAATTAGATATTTAATCCTTTAATTCAGTTTATGATTTCAGATTAGTTTTTTAGTATATAAACGTTACTTTTAGTTTTTAAAATTTATAATTCAATAGTTAATTTAGTCCATTCTTTTAAATTTTAACTTTAAATATTTAAGGTGGTATTTTATTATTTTTAAAAATTTCACCATTCAATTTGATTAAAAAATATGAAAAATTGAAAATTAAAAGTGTATTGAATTTAACAATAAACCACCAACCTCTAATTTAAAAAAAAAAAAAAAAAAGTTGATATTTAAATGTAAAACAATTTTTTTTTATATTTATACTGTTTGATTCAGTTGATCAAAAAATCAATAAAATAGAAAAAAATAATGTTGGTAACAAATACTGCTGCTTTAATTACAAACTATTATTTCTATTTTGTACTATTGTTTTTCCTTAAGGCAGCAAGAGACTTATGGTTGGAGAAAGGGATTATTTTGTTTTGAAATGAGCTACAACTTGACTAGTTGAGAGTTTTGTTCAAATCTTCAACGCTGAAAATCAAAAGGACCTGCCCAGCCAGCTAATAGTAAGCTCCTTGATCTTTGTGCACTTAATTAGCTTTGACTTCTATACACTCTTTGTTTATTGATGATTGGAATTTGATGCTGTAGAACAAAATCCATTGACTGGCACATTGTAAAAACAATTCAATTTGTCAAAATATCAAATACTACTAATAAATTAATACCGTTTCTGATATTGTGCATGGCAGAGTATTAAATCGTATTCAAATAGATTTATAAAATATTTTTCATAATTTAAAACATGGTTAAATAGAATTTTTATATTATTTTATCATAATTGAATCAAAATTTATTTACAAAAAGATTTTAAAAACTTAAGACGAGTTACATCATTATGTTTATTTTTGTGCATTTTATTTAAGAGCATTTAGTTGAGATGGTAGAAGTCTCTTTCAGATTAGTCAGAGATCTTGGATTAAATATTTTAAAAGAGAATTTTATCAGCCATTGTAATTCTCTTCGACTTGAAAGTTAATCTCTATAATTGCGCATAAAGTATATTCGGTTTATATAAAAAATTTGTATACATTTAAAATTAAGAATTTTTTATTGAAAAATACATACTTTTTAAAGAATTAAATATGTGTTTTAAGATAATAGCTTTGCTCTTTACTTTTTAACATAAATATTTATTACACAAATTAGTACTTTTCCAATACTTGTGCTTCTAAATATTAACATCCCTTTATTCCATCATCTCACCTGCATCTTCCATCATACTACACTAAATATCTCATTTAACATGCATATACATTGCACCTCACTTTAACGTTCATTCCCTTTTTTCATTTTTCATCTTAACTATAGCATTTTCTGCATTCTGCATTTTTCTCTGATTTCTCTAGGTTCTTCTTTTATGTGGTGCTTTGAGTGGAGGGCCAATTGGAAAGGTTAACGGTTTATTTCTATAACATTTAACTTCAATATATTTAGTTTACAAGTTTAACTTTGAGTTCAAGTTCAGTTCATAAATCAAGTTCAACTAGTTAAACTATGTATTAAATCTTGTAGGGACTAAATAATTTTTATCTGCCGAAATAGTAGAATTTTTTATATAGATGTAGATAAGATAAATATTTATGACTACATGAGTGTAAACTAAACTCTTATTTCCATGCATATTACATTTAAAATACAAGACAAAAAGTCAAACATTAAAATCTCCTAAAGCTTGAACAACTTGCTTTGTTAAGTAGAAGTGATGAACTAAAGCCAAGTTTTGAGGAAACAAGATCAAACTCCAAAAGATTATCCTCCAACTGATGTCCACCAATAACAAACGAAGGTTCCAATCCACCCAAGTCCTTCAAACCCACTTCCACAAATCCAAGACACAACACATTTTCATTCACCTTCACCATTGAATTTGCACCATTGATTCTCCATTGAACACCACCCTTCAACACCAAATCAATTGTAGGCACATTAGGCCCGGTAACACTCTTGCCAATTGTTGTTGAATCAAAGCATGCTCCAAATGGTGCAACACCTTTCACTCTCTTTATCTTTCTTATTTCAGTTTTCTTCACAAAAGCATTCACAAGTGGTTGGTATATTAAAGTGTGGAGTTTTGTGTGAGGAATCACAGTGCTGAGTTTTGTACCACCACCTCCTAGTTTGTTAATAGAAAGCAATGTGGTATTATAATTGACAACATTGTTGTCAACCTTAATTGAGTTCACCTTAATAAAGTACTCAGTTGAAGGAGAGTTGTCAAATATAGGACCAGTGCTGTGACGGTTAGCAATAAGTGGGGTGTAGGTTAGAAATTTGGAAAAATCATCTTTGTTAGGACCCAAGTGATAAGGACCTCCACCAATAAAGAGACTTCCAAGTCCGTTAGTTTTAGAAGATGAAGGTAAACAAAGTGTAAATTTACGGTCAAGTTTGAATCTAGTAGCGAGTTGTGCTGGTAAAGAAATAAGAGTTCTTGCAAGACCTAATATACCTTTTTTACCTTTGCTTAGGCCTTCAAGAAAGCCTTGTACACCAAATTTATCTGGGTACACACACGAAGATATGAAACGCGGCGCATTCACTTTTTTAAATATTCCTCTATTGTCGGTTGTACGTAGAGAGGATAAAATATCCTCTCCTACGTCTCCGCTGACGAAGAGTTCGTCGAACGGGTTGAAGACACTGAGACCGCAAGTGTTGTTTGTGCATCCGGTTTTGAGAGGATGGTTAGTACAAGTAATGCACTCAGTGCCTTTAGATAGTTTACATTTCTTTGTACCACATTGGATTGGGTGGTAAGTTGTGGAGTTGTAGGACTTGTCACATTCGAACCATAGGAAACGTTCCCTAATATCAATGACTAGGTCTAAGGACTTTGGAGGGGTTCCCATTTTAATAGTGGTTGAGTATTGAAGGGTTTTTGAGTCTTTTGCAATGGGAAGGATAAATGAGTTGGGTTTTGGTAACAATGCAAGTGATGAAGATAAGAGTGAAAGAAGAGATAGTGAGAGAAGGAACAAGTGAAGGGTATATGAAGTAGCCATTGTGAAAATATTGTGATGAAATTTGAGGTGTGAATTGTGGTGTTATATAGAAATGAGTTGAAGATCTAGACTGATTAAACAATTTGCTGAGCATGTGAAATGTGACCAAATGGTAGATTAAATTAAGTTACTTAAAGTAATCTACACGCTTTTTCCCCACTTGTTTAGAATAAGATACAGCAATTTGATGAGCATATGACGTACAGTATACTACATATTTATAAATATGGTGAATTTTTATCAACCCACCTCAAAAAATTGGGTAGAGTTATCATAGAGTAAATTGCATTGGAAAGCTACAAAATTTAAACTATTAAATAAATAATTAAATATAATTAAATGATATGTTATTGATTGATTGATTAAAAATACACTATCTAACTTTTTATGGTGGGTAGAGAAATTGTCCCTTATAGATTCTAATAAGACTAATGATTTATTTTTTAGTTTAATATGCACTTTGTAAACTATTCAATAAGAATTCATCATTCGATAATATTGTATCATTAATTTAAAAATTACAAATTAATTTGATATGATATATTACACCGTTAATATGTATTCTATTTTTTTCTTTACTTTTTAAAATTTAAAATATAATAATTATTTCTCATAAATATGTTTATACAAATATTAATTAACTCGTAAAACTATATGTTTTTTTAAGAAAAGGTGAGCAATAGCTACACCAATATTATCACTAGGAAGCATTTCCAACCAATTCAAACTTATCTAGTTAATTAGTAGGAAATCCGTGCGGACGCACGGGTTCTGGTCGGGACGTTGTAAATGTCATCAATTAAAGAATGTAGTACAATAAAATGATTGTAGAAAGTAGTAGAAAAAGTAATATTAAAAAAAATTTGGAAATTCTTGACACCAAAGAAAAAGAAAAGAAATTAAAGAATAGAAAACATAAAGTTTTTGGTGTTGTATGAAATATATTAGCATTGCTGAATTTATTAATTGTTTTGGAACTTTTGAGACATGTCAAATTAAAATAAATTGTTAGCATGCATTATATATATTTTTAAGTCATTTAAAGTTATGGGTTGGTATTTAAAAAATTTGTTTTAAACTATATAGTTTTTGTATCACATAAATTAGAATTATAATAGACTTATAAGTTTAATTCAAAGACCCATCCCGTTACTATTCCAAGCCTGTGTATGATAAACCAAGTGGCAACAGTAGTGACTTACATAACGTGTAATTGAAAACAAACGAAGGTTGCATAAAGTTTTCATTCTGCAACGCTACAACAGGGAAAGTGATGAAGGCAATCGACAACCCTTAATGCATGGATCATCAAGAAGCCGACCGCTCCAAAGGGGTTGAGGAACTAACGCGAAGCCACGGTCCGCAGTCGAACAAAGATCAAACGCACGGGTGAGTATTGTTTTGGTCAGCAATGGGTTTAGTAAAAAAGTTTGAACTGCAAAAAATGTTGGAGGAACGAAAGTTTATAGGGTTGCATGCTAAAGTATGTTTCAACTCGTTGGTTAGGGTTAGTTGTTTTTGAAAGATCCTCTTTGAAAAGATTGTTGCGTGAAATGATCTTATGAGCCGTGACAAAGTGTAGTTGATGTTTTGTGCATAAAGATTTGTCTGGTTTTATTTGATTTGTCATGTATTTGATGGGGCAACATAGAAAAAGACACTACTACAAAACGCCCAAACAACAGCGCGAGGTTTACAACGACATCCTATACACCGTTCTTATAGTGCGTACTGGATGCGCGCGCATTATTTTAATTAGAAATCTCAAGGGTATAATAACGGTTGTTATGGAAACCGTGGTGATACAATCTAGCTATCATGGGTTCGAACCTCATCGCCCTCAAATAGTTTATCCCTTTGACGTAAATGCTCCCTTTTTAAGTTTTATTAATATTTAACTAAAAAATAATAATGATATCACGACGGCTTTTTCTATAAACCGTTGTTACAAATTGTTATGTATTTTAAACACCAAGTATATATCAATTTATCCATTGAAAAAAGAAACAATACGAAACAATACGAAACAACCCTAACACCAAGGTCGTCGCCATTGTCGCGAAGAAGACAACAACAACAAGAAAGTGTTCTACTTTAAGGTGTTGCAATGTCACATTTGAAGACAAAATCATCCAAAGGTGTTTCTACGTCTTCTTCCAGTGTAAAATATCGATCTGGAAATTTTTGTGGTTGTGATGGTCGTATGGTTTCGTATCAATGCAAGAAGGGACAAAATAAAGGAATGCTTTTTTGGAGATGTCCATTTTGGAGGAGCGATGAAACATGTAATTTGTTCATATGGGATGAAGACGTGGGAGAGAGAGATGGAAATGACGATGAGAGCATTATGAAGTCAGAGTTGGAAGTTGTGGGCTATCTGAAGGTTATGTATGAGGATTTAAAGAAAAAGAACAAGAATTTGAAGAACAAACTAAAATCAGAGATATTTTCTGGAAATATCAAGATGTTATGTTTTCTTGTCTCCTTTATGTTTAATGTTTACTTTGTTATGAAATGTAATAGTTGATTAGGGTTTGAATTACATTGTTGATGTTTAAACTGCAGATCCATTGTGAATTACATTGTTGATGTTTAAACTGCAGATGCATTAAGTGAGAAGTTAAGGCACACCTTTTCTTTTTTATTTAATTTAAAATTCACAAATAAAAGGGTTATCACTAGGTTCTCTTGGTCAACCGTAGTGATATATTTATAATAAATAAATACCTATCTATAGGGTTTTTATTTATTATAAAATTCACAGATAAAAGGGTTATCACTACGGTTATTCTAGTTAACCGTAGTGATATATTTATAATAAATAAATACCTATCTATGCGGTTGTTATTGCTAACGGTTGTGAAATAGTTTACCCATATATAAGCAAAATAACTTTCACTTAATTGACAGTAATGTCGTTGTCTTCAAAGTGAAACCCTAGAACCCATTTTTTCTCTTCGTTTTCACCATTAGCTGTGAATCATACATTAAAGTATTTTTCTTCTTCCATCTATTGTTAGATATTTCCCATTATCTCGTTTGTGGATTGTTGTTTTTGTTGATTGTTCTCATTTTTTCAGATTCGTTTTCACTACCTTAACAAAGACCGTGCTTTGGAAACTTCATAATGTTTGCGTAGCTATGGAAAAAAGTGCAAGAAGCATGAAGCTATGATAGAAACTTCATCCACCTTGTACTTTTTCTTCATAGCTTCACGAACAAGATGTTAGTAAATGAAGAATCAACACTGTAAGCAAACTTTATCTAGTTTTAGAAACAATGAAAAGAAGTATAAGTAGTATGAAGCTTTTGTGTAAGCTTCTTCCTCCTTATATTTCTTTTCCATTGCTTCCCAAACTAGTTCAACATCATAATTGATTCCTGTTCCGCGATTAGTTTCATTAAAAGGTGCGTTATTCTTGTTCCTCTCTTTACTCTTCTCTGGATTATGGTTTTAGGGTTTGTTTTCAACTGAGGATGCTCATTTTTGAAGTTTGCTTTGTTTCCTTTCAGGTTAAGGGGATGATACAGGGTGATGATGCTGGTGGAAGCAAGCGTATTATATCAGTTTATAATTTCCGGATCTGGTATAGAATGTTGTTTGAGTTTATTATATTCTATTTACATTGTTTGTTTAACTAACCCTCACTTAAAGTTTGCTGGTGGTAGCAAGCGTATTATATGAGTTTATAATATCTGGATATGGTATATAATGTTGTTTGAGTTTATTATATTCTATGTAGATTGTTTGTTTCACTAACCCTCACTTAAAATACATTCAGTTAATTTGACATAGATACTTATAATCTGCAAATTAAGTTGTATTTGAAAACCAACTTAAACAAACCATTGTTGTTTTCTGATTGCATGCCACTCATCATTTATCTCACGTTCTTTTATATATAGATTATGGTATAATGATCTGGCTCCTTAGATGCATCGCCATCTTCCATTATAGTTAAATGAAAGATGAGGCAGATTATCCAATGTCTTGTTGATCTTATGGAAATTTAACTATAATTGAATATAGAGATATATCGAAGGAGTCAGATCAATAAACCACAATATATATAAAAGAGCGTGAAATGCACGATGAGACGAATGCAATCAAAAAACAACATTGGTTTGTTTAAGTTGGTTTTCAAGAACAGTTTAATTTGCAGATTATAGACATCTTCATCAAATTGAGTCTATGTATATTTATTTAGTGAGGTGTTTGGAAAACAAGCAATCTACATTCAATATAATAAACTTAGGGTACTTACAACAACGATTATCTATTGTAACCGATATCATAAGTAATTTATGTTTTATATAATTTCGATGCTGATGGGTTTCGAACCCAGAACCTAAGTGTATGTATCACAACGGTTTATTATCATAACCGTTGTGATACATGGCTCGCGCCCTACCTTTCAATAAAGGTTTCCAGCCCGTTGTAGAAACAGCTAACTTACAACGACAGTCTACATAACAACGCCTTCGCCCGCGTCATTATATGTCATTTCCAACAGTTGCTAAATGGGTTTTTCGTAGTAGTGAGATAAAGTATACGTCGTTTATACATGTCTTATGCAGATCAGTGAAATCAGCGGAGGATATAGTGTTTGATATGTTAGAAGCTGAAGAGAAAATGATGGAAAGAAAACGGAAACTGAAGATGACTGATGCTCGACATTTTGTTTATACAAAGAAATCTCTGATTAAAACTGCACGGAATGCATATACAGATTCAACTCTGAATGGGAGGTTATATATCCATTCGCGTCATGTCATTTCCTGTAATGTGATATAGTGTTTCTTCCTTAATCTCAGTTTTTTTGTGGTTGTCCGATAAATCCAGGGGCAAACGACCATCTGAGGCGGACGACGACATTGCTGGAAAATCTCCGACAATGCTACCACGTGCGTCAGATGATCGCCATGGGAAGAGGCCTTCTAAATCAAATGTGGGAGGGAATGAGGATAAATCCGGTTGTAACCATTTGTCGAATTCGTCAAGGTAATTTAACAGCTTTATACATGGTGCATGAAATGTTTCCATTGACAAACCATTTATGATGAATGGATTATTATGGTCACTGAAGTCTGGTTGTTGTTTATGTGTGTATTTCTCAAGTAAGTAAAAGCAACATATTTTGTTTAACTTCAGTAGTGGTAGCAAATAAATAAATTGAAATAGTCACCGGCAATTTACAATTCGTTTCAGCCATACTTATTGTTTGTCGTTTAAGATGAATACATTAAGAATAGAATTGAGTACAGTTGTGTGTTTTTGATTACATGGCCATTAAAAAGTTGGCGTACACGAAAATCATTTTGTCATTGTGTATAAGGCTTTCGAAGTTAATGTATGTTAGTTGTTGTAAGTTGTATATCGTACTAACACTTATAGACAACCATGCTTGTAATGTTTAAGCTCTGAAGAGGAAGATGAAGATGATTCTGGAAAGGATGACGATGATGTTCCCCAGGGCCGAAACTACATTTTGTGGCATAAGACTATAACAAATGCCAAAATTGCAAAAAAGAATGTCTTGGTATGTTCAAACTGTTGTAACAATCTCTGTAAGTTTGTAAATATTGAATTCAGCCTGACTTAAAATTCAAATAGCTCATTCATCGTTATTAACTTGTGCAGCAACTACCAAAACATGTAATCCAGACCGGCTGTTTCGAAGGACTGGATCACATAGAGATGTACGACCTGGACACCGATGAGAGATATGTTTGTGAAGTGCACACTCGTCAAAGGCCACATTGTGTTGAGCAGTTCATAGGTCGCGGGTGGTATTCGTTTGCGAAGGAAAGACGGCTTATTAACGGAGACATCCTACGTTTCAGCCTGAGGGATCCTCCAACCAGACGCATAAATGTTAGTAAGTTGAAGTGATGGAAGGAGGCAAAGGTTGTAGTGGGTCTGCAATGATAGATGAATGCATAGGTTTTTTTAAAGATGAAACTGATTTTTTTTTGCTTTTATATGATGTTTAGATACAATGTAACTGGATGTTGTCTTTTGAGTATGGTTGGTGAAACATGTGGTGGTTAAATCATTAGTGTATTGGTTCTGAACCGCAGGAATTATAAAATCCTGATGAAGTAGACATGTCTGTATTTTATTTAGTATTGTTGGTTGCAATGGAAATGTATGAAGTTTGTGCTTGTATTATTATTGCATGAGTCATGTGTTTACGTAGATCAATTGTTATTAAATAAAGCATGCCACTGTAGTAAATTGTTTTGGGAGTAAATGATGATGGAAAAGGGAGACTACAGGTGTACACTGTAATTTAAATGAAAGGCAAGGTTTAAAATACAGTATGAGGATACATAAGTATTTTATGAATGATCCGGTTTTCTAAAAAAAGAGCACAGGCTTTTATTTGGCATTAAGTGGTTGAATCTTTTCCAAATAGAAGTTGAGGACAACATTTTGTATCATCACATGAAGAGAGATGGGTAGGTTATTCCTTTGTAAAATTATAAAGTTGTAGATGACAAAACTCAATAAAGTGACCATATGCATAAAGTATTGGTAGGTGAGTGGTAAAGAATATTAAAGTCAATGTTGTTGAGTGTTTGCAAGGCATAACACAAAGAGAAGCATCCTTTATCCTTAGGCAAGCATTGCTCTCCGCTGTTTCTCCCCTTGCAGGCATCGATGTAGAAGCATGGATAAATGTGGTGTGTTGAGACACCTTGAAGTGGTAGATTATTTTAAAATTGCAAAGTTATCGACCCAGGTAAGTGTTAGATTCGGCTGTGTTATTAGTTTAAATGATTAACACAAAACACATTAAGATAATCAGTTTTAAGAATATTAACTTAGGTTGTTATTATTTCCAGAAATTTCCTGAAATTGACGACATCTTTTTGAAAGTATTCGGTAATGAGATAGGTAAGATCTGGACGATTCTAAACAGCCAAGGTCTCCACCATGAATTGATCTTCAACGAACAACCCGTTCATCCACTAGTTATAAGCGGGTGGCCCAGATTGGAATCGTACTATAACCTACCAAGTGATGTTGTTGTAACCTTTGGTTACTATAGAAACAACAACTTTGGCATCAACGGTTTCACAGAGATTACGAAATACCAAGAGTTACCGTATTTCCATAGTAGATATGTCTATGAGCACGATGTATACAATTTTGAACACACACTAACCCCTATAAGTGTGAATTTGCCGAAATTAGTTAAGTATTTGTGTTATGGTCGAACAACATGTAAGATTATGTCGGGTCATGTTGAAATCCATATAACAATCTAATTATGGCTTCTTTCTGTTACAGAAGCTGCAGGTTGATTTTGCCGAAGCACTTCGAGATAATGAGTATGAATATATTGTTCTGTGCGGTGATAATGGGAAGTCGAAACTGATGGAAGTGTTTAATGTTGGAGAGACTCACAACACAAAATTGGGGTATGGTTGGGATGAGTTTTGCAAAGACAATAGCTTCAAAGCCGGAGATAGAATCCGATTTCAATTTGATAGAACCTCGTTGTACAAAAAATGTCATGTTTACGTATCTCCGTATATTTAGAATACAATGGTTGGTGTTTTATCGTCATTTCGAGAACCAAGTGTGTAATAATGGGGAGATGGTAAGTAGCATTAACGGTTGTTTATTAACATGTTTCTGTATAAATTGTGTGGTAATACAATAATCATATTGTAGACGTAATGAATGTTAAGTTGATGGAATTTTCCCGGTCTTACAATGGGCGTTTAAATGAGGGAAGAGAGTTCAACACTTTGGTTCGGGTATGAATTTTAATTGGTAATACATTGACATGTTTTATTTTTGCAGTCTTGGGTACACCAGTAACAAAAGGTGTGATATTTTGATTACAAAAGTCTGTCAATTACAATACTATGGCGATTAATGAGGAAATAAGTTCGATAATGTATTTAAAAAAATAATGGAACGTGGTATAAAATATATGAGTAATAAACGCAAAAAAAGTGTTTGTAAACGTATAATCCGTTGAGTACTAAATATTAATTCTGTATGAAGTGTCTGTAACTTCAAAGTCATACAAAATACATGTGAGTTTTACATAACACATAGACACTCAAACTAATGGTGATAATGCTTTCAAGTAAAAAAGAAATTTACAGGTTCCTTGCCTATTTCATCCAAAAAGACATTTATAAAGAGAAATCAAGTAAAGTTAGTTCGCATACGCAGAAAGTCAAACGTCGTTGAAAACCTCTTTGTAAACGACGTTTGTAATGGTGGTTTTGGCCATGTTATTTTCATCGTGGACCAAAACTTTGATGCCTTTCTTACTTGTAACTCTTGAAAGCGCGACATATATTTGTCCATGAGTAAAAACGTCTCAAGGAATGTAAAGCCCAACCCAATCCAACGACTGACCCTGGGACTTATTGATCGTCATTGCGTAGGAGACAATGATTGGAAATTGTCTCCGGCTTAGCTTGAAAGGCCAGGGAGAGTGAGAAGGCGACATATTCATCCTTGGAATATAGACAACGTTGCCGTGATTTTTACCACCCATAATACGTGCTTCAAGAACATGCGTAGCCATGTTAGTCACGATTAGACGTGTACCGTTACATAACCCTTCGGATTGATCGATGTTACGCATTAACATAACAGGTGTTCCTATCTTCAACTTTATGTGATGGTTAGGTAAACTGGAGGTTCTCAGAGAGCTTAGAAACTCAAGAGTCAGCACATCAAGCATGTCCTTATCGTGTATCTCAGACCGATCTACAGAGTTACAACTAAAGAAATCCCTCATGTCACCTAATTAAAAAAATGGAATCACTAATGTTGTGTTAATAAAACAGAAAAACCTGGTGCATGACCTAATTGGTTCAAATTTAGAAAGTAAGCAACAAAACCTGGCATGATGGCCAAGACATAATCATTTATTTTGTCAACCATTTCAATGGTTGAAGCCAGTATGGCTCTACTCTGAAGGTAGGTGTAATCACGATAATTGGCGAGAAACTCCGGATAGGTACTTGTTACAATTGCAACAATGGGATCTTCAAATTCAGTAATGAGCATCTCAGGTGGGAATTCAATCTCAGCGGTGCCATCGTTCGGTTCACCAACTCTTCCTTCCCCAATTTTGAGTAGCCAATCCGAGAACTCAGAAATTTCGGTCCTTTCTTGTTCGGTAGAACCGCAACTCAGACGCATATTCTTGGTTAACGATAACACCTTTACCGAATGCCAAATGTATGAAGCATTGATTGTGGCATAAACAATGTCAGAACGACTACCCCTTGGTATTACCGGCAAAATCTGCCGGAAGTCCCCACCGAATATGACACCCTTGCCACCGAATACCTCAGTGGAGTTGCTACTGCTACTCATGATATCTATAATGTTCTATCAAGAGCTTCGAAACACCACTCGTTTGCCATCGGGGCCTTGTCCCAAATTATTAATTTAGCCTGTTTGAGTAGCTCTGTAGAATCTTCTTTATAACCAATGTCGCAAGTCGAGTTATTCAATGTAGGTACAGGTATTTTGAACCTCGAGTGAGCAGTTCTCCCACCCAGTAACAACAATAATGCAATCCCACTTGTTGTGACGGTTAAACATATGTCGTGCTTGGATCTAATCGCACTTGCGAGTGTCCTCCACATGTAAGTTTTTCTGGTACCCCCCATAACCATGAAGGAAGAAAACCCCACCTCTCTGACTTGTAACAGCAGACATGATTGTGTCATATATTCCCCGTTGCTCATCTGAAAAGAAATTTGAAGTTTTAGTCAATGTAAGAGCTACAAAAAGCTATAACAATGAAAAATAAATGTTATCGTGCATACCTGTAAGAGCAGAATGAAGGGAGTTAAATTCGTGTTGCATGGTGGGAATGTCGTAACTCCGTTCGTCATATATGAGCCTATTGCCCAGTTGTTCCAAGACATAACCGTCCGGGTATGGTATTGGGTAGAAATCTTTTAGAGTTTTCCGATTCGTTTGAAGCATTTGCTCAATTTCAAGCAAAGTAAGAATCTTCAGCTCCGAATCAGTAAGTAATAAATCTAAAAAAGTAATAGATTTACATGTGTTAGTGAATATAATCATTGGAACAACAAACAATATAACATTTGATAGATCGTACCATTATTTTGTGCCAATTATCTTTGGCGTTGCAACAATCCGTCCGACACTAAAAGCCATGACTCATTCCATACATGAGCAGGCCTGTTAGCGTTGCCTGACATAAGCATAACCACGAATAGTTTCCGAAGGAAATGACCTGATCCCCATTCACTGGCTTCTTTAATGGCCCCGATGTATTCCTTATCATCCTCAAGGAAACCCATTGTAAAAACGCATCCCTGAATGAATCGTACTGTGTACCACCAACCTTTCTTATGTCTTCGTAACTTGTAAGTCCCTTGACCACCGTCAGCATCATTCGTAGAAAAAAAATTTTGCCTGTAGACGGTGGAACCTAAATCAAACGACCAATCATAAACCCTTTCTTGCGAGGCTTCCACGTTCGACTTCATTTATGGTACACAAAAATGCTAACGAACGCGTCGTACATTAGTTGTCTAGCATGTTCATAATTCTGATTTGCAAGCAACCACACAGAAAACATGGATTTCGTAATGCTTTCCTTTTCCAGAATGTTCTCCATGTGGTCATAATCAGTGTAGTACAAATGCTTCTCACTGATAAGATGGAAAAACATACGTTCAACCGCGGGTCTCCTTCCATGAATGTTGTAAGAGAAGATTCGCCAACTTGCCTCACAAGTAGAAATGTATCTACAATCAAGGTATTATTTTATTTCATCAACGTGTTCAGTACCAGTTGATGTGGAATGATTTTCCTATACAACAGAAGTGGTAATTCTATCATATCCCTTGTGGATATATTTGAACAGATATTTGATCGACGTACTCTGATTACACCACTCCATGTTAATATGTGCCTGGTATTTCAATAGCAATTGAGTGTTGTAAGGGACGACATGTCTATTGTCCAAAGGGATGCCACTTTTGTGAATTATGTGTGTAGATGACTGTCTCCTGTACAAAGGATATCCTTCAGCATCGACAATTGTATTTTCGATGAATCGCTTAGGAAAGAATTTAGTTCATTTTCTATTCTTCATACACGGTGATGATTCCCTTGACAAACCACATGGTCCATGTACCATATGGAATTTGACCAAATTGTACAAAGTAGGATTAAGTTCCGGGTTAGGTATCTCAGCACAAATGATTCGGTCAATGTCAGAAGGGGTGGGATATTTACTTGCAGGATGCAAGAAGATCAGAATGTGGGCATGGGGGAGGCCTCTTTTTTGGAACTCTATCGTATACATAACTGAGAGTAAGAAAAAGTCAAAAAGGAATAAGAAAGAGTGCATTGATGAAATACAATAAGGAATACCTCAAATGTAAGACTTACATGCAATAACACGGCCAAGCAGATGTTTTTTTGTGATGTCACGCATGAGTTGGTCGAATTTTATCTTAAACACCTTAGCCACAATATCAGGACGGTCGCTTGCGTTTAAGTTATTGGGTTCCAACTGACGTTTTATTTCAACCCAATTTGGGTTGCAGGTAAAAGTTATAAAGAGGTCAGGAAAACCCAATTTACTTGAAATCACCATTCCGTCAAAATAGATTTGGTCCATGTACCGCTTGCTGCCCATAAAACTTGAAGGCAAAACAACACGTTTTCCTTCCTTATGACTTGCCTGGGAAGTTCCTGCAGTAGAAGGTTGTTGAATGTTGTTATACTTACCAACCCTTAATTTTGACTGATTTTTGCGCAACCAATTCAGTCGCTCTGTCTCCACCATAGTGTAACCGTCAACTAAAAATTATTGGAAAAGACATCTTGAATGGAGCAATGTTTTTGGTTCATCACTGCGCTCCTGTAGGCGGTAGCAAAGCCAGTCTTTAATGGTTTGTCTATTTTTCTTTGTGACTATTCTTTCATGCTGGTACTTGTGGAGTATGTTATCCCTGTAACCATCCTCCCCATATAGGAAAATCAAGGGGTATTGGTACCCAAGATAAGCCGGGTGAAATTCATCGATTCTCTGCAAGCCACCGTCACACTCATGTATTATGATGTCCCTTTGTTCAGCAGTGTCAACATCACCAACAATCAACGCAGCGACTTCTGAAACAGAAGGCGTGTTATATACCCGACCATCACCGAGACGACTTGAAATCAGTTTCAAACGCAAGTCTTGAAATGTATTATCTTTTAACACATCCCTTGCCATTCTGAATGCTTTAGCATGAACATTGTACTCATCCAACATTACCTTCAAATTGGTGACAATATCCTTTTCAATATTTTTGTTGTTGCTACAATGAGAACAAAAGGGACTCATGGTTTAAATAAAGAAAGTTCCAAAATAAGTTCGAAACCACCATATAGTTGTTAGGCTGAAATTAGAATTACCTGAAACAATCCATCCTATTGTCGACCTCATTTTCGGTGTCATATATGTAAAGCTGAGCATACTGTGGTGGTGAACCAATCTCGGGAAGCATAGTTCCGATCCGATGGCAGGTTTGACCATGAAGTCGCAAAGTAGGAGGACCGTTACCACGGGAATAAGTTGTGTCAAATTTCATACTTGGAGAAGTGAACGAAAACATAGCGTTGTAAGTTCTTATGTTTTGTTGAAATTTTTTACTATGGTGTGATGTTCTATTGAACATGAGCTGTTGTAGGAGAGGAGGAGGATGTTTCATAAGTGGCAGCATGACTTTCCCACTCCTGCAACAAATATAAAACTTTGCAAAAGCGGCATGTCTGTTTTTATTCTTACGTTCCTGATACCACATCAAAGCCTTACAATACTCGCATTCCCAAAGATGTTCTCCGATGTCATAGTATTCTGCATTTAATCAATTATGTGAGTAATTCTTAACAGAAAACAAATAATGTATAACCCAATGAATTGAGAACAAAAATAACCTTGAAGGTACGATTCAAGTGCGTCTTCGTATGCCTCATCATCAGATTCCGATGACATCCCCAGATTATTCCCTGATCCAATGTCTGAGTTGTCATCAGAAGAAGAATAAGCAGCGGATATATGAATAACATTTACTGTGGGGTCAATTATAATGGGTGATGTTCCAGTGTGGGGAGCAGGATTAGAAGTAGATGCAAAAGCATTTGAGTTGGTAGACCATCTGTTTTGGTTATTCGTCATGGAAGGGCCAATGTTGTGATTAACAGAAGATCCAAGCACGAAAGAAGGTTGAGGCAACGGATTACGTGTGCTGTGTTGAGATGATGAAGTAGTCGTTGAATTACATTCGAAGGCAGGCATGTGAGAATTGAACGTGGGAAACAAATTAATGCCAGCATGCATATCGAAACGTCTTCGTTTTGGCGGGCATGTTGGCAAAACATGTCTTGTGGAGGGGACAGTATGAATGGTGTTGACAAGACCAGTCAAGGGGACTGAGTTATTTGCTTGGTAGGATGGAGTAACTGTATAGGTAGGTGACGAAGCCGAGGTGATTGTGTTTTCCTTGTTCATAAGGATGTGGTTATGCCTCTTCTGAAGCAACAATGATCTTCTCCTTTTCCTCGCCATGGATGCAGGTGTTTCATCGGTATCGGCCATTACGACGTTATAGCTGCAAAATAGAAGGGGATGATGGCAGTTAGCATCCACATTGTTTAAAATGTCGTTACCAAAAGCAATTGTACGTACAAAGGTATAGCATAAGTTAGTTGGAAGTTATGACTAAGAGTCTCATACCTGGATGGCATGGTGTGGCCGCTACCTTGTAATGAGGATGATGTTTGTTAAAGTCGCAAAAAAAAAGGGATTGGACCACGTGTGTCTGAGGAATTTTTAAACACTACCGAATAAGGAGAGAGTATAATACATGTGTTTTTAGAGTCTCCAATAAGAAAATTGGCTGGGGAAGAATATAGTGGCAGAAAAATTAAAAAACAGGGGGAATGAGAAACATCTATGCAAAGCACACGTGGGGGTCATTTCATTTCATTTAAGAAGTAATGATGAGTGGAAGGTATGGAAAGAAATGTATTGAAGATTGTGTCATGATCATTATTAAATGTTAGATAAGTAGACATAATAGCAGGGTAGGGTGTTATGAAGTGATATGTAGCCGTCTGTAGCAACTGCGCCAGACTGTACATGGAATAGCGTGCACGTTGGCATTTGGAGCATTGTGAACTTAGTTAGACGAAATGGGTGTTTACTATTAGTTGCTAATAAACAGTGTGGCCTGATGTGTGATATTAAGTATTTTATGAATAATATGCAATTTGATTGACATAGTAATAGATATAGTGAGATGTATACAAATAATCTATAGCATCAGTGAGATGGTTGGGGTAAAAAAGTGGTGTGGTTTCTGTACGACTGTAACGTTTAAGATGTGTGACATTTTAAGCAAACATTTACAATTGCTGAAGGGCAATATGGAATAGATTACATCTGTAAGTAAATGTTTGCTATGATTAGTGACATGCAAATATATATATATATATATGTTGGGGCTGGAAAACCAAATTCATGTGGCGACATGAGAAATATACAATATTCAGTTGAATACGTTAAGTTGTATATGCAGAGACATATTGAAATAACAAAGTTGATACTATTGTATTAATGAATTCAGGAAACATAGTCATTGAGATGTTTTAATAGATATTCAAAATACATCCACCAGTGTGTTGTTAATCAACAAACTAAATCCACCAAAAAATTACATAAGTCAGTTGCCAAAAGTTGTTGGAAGTCAAGTGTTAATATAGCGCTGAATGCTGAAATCCTGAAGAAGCAAGGCAAACAAACACTTAAACCGCCGCCTTTTTACCGCGCTTGATGACTTTCTTAGCTTTGGTTGACGAAAGATCCCCCTCAGCCTAGTTTTTGCCGGATGACTCAAAGGAAGCGTCAGGAGACATCCTCTTCACATTAGCGGTAGGGGTGGCGGGATCAGGAATGTGTGTAGAGAAAATCTCAGCATCCTAGGTCAGGAAAAAAAATAATGCTTTAAAAAAAAATTCTTCATGCTTCAACACAAAAACTTTAGAGGAAAACATTAACAGTTTTGCAAAGGATTCAAAGAGTGTGTAGCGTAATGTGAATCGTAAAATAATAATAAGCATATGGATAAGGTACCGTCATGGAAGTAAACTTATCAAATGGTGCGCCTTCGTCAACACTCTCCAGCATCTGCAGAATAAGGAACGAATTAGTAGGCATCTTCATGGGATGAAATAAGTCATATCTCCCATGTAAACGAAAACAGAGATACAATAGGCGAAGACCAACTTAGTTTGACTGAGAACTGACATGAGGGAAAAATGTTGGCTGAAAACGAAAAAAACAAAGGCATTATTGAGAAATATACATCAAGAATCATGGTGGTATAAACATAAATGTGAAAGTGTTAACCTGATCAGTTCCCTGTGATACCTCCAGTTGTTTAATCAGTTTCGCATCACTACGAAAGTCGACAAAAGAGCAACTTTTGAACCTGGGACACCACTTAACCTTGAAGGCATACTTTAGGTTCAACATTGCATCCAACGCAAGTGTAAACTCTAGGGGATCCGTGATTCCAGCCTATGATTTAAAACAGAAACGTAATTGTGAAAGACTGTAGCATAAGCATGGGAACACGGTAAGATATAAATGTAAATGAATGAAAGTTATCCGAGGTAACACAAACCTCTATCATGGTTGTACATAACTGGGCGGCCGATGTCTTCAAAAGCTCTGTGGATTCCCTATCCCAGAATATGAAGCTACCACAACAGCCGTCTTGCTTGACCCCAATTTCAATTTTGTATCTACAAAACATTAAATCATCAAACAATATTAAAGATAAGGCTCAATCGATAACAACAATGTAATGAAATAAAAGGGTATGCAACCTACATATTTCAGCTTCGGTTCGGTGGCCGTCCCGGCAAAAAAAAGGTGGTTTGTCACCTTTAGCAACCCGTGGACATTGATGGCAGGCTCTATAATGCCAACCGTTAGGAGATGCGATGCATTCAGGTAATTTGATAAAATACACCATTCAAAAAAACTCACAACTCAAGCACCTCATGTAATGTGATGATGTCACATAATGGGAGGGGAATAGCTTTGGACAAAAAAATTTCAGTAGGGGTCTGTTGAGAACCCGAAGATTGTTGGGACCAGGAACGGTTGTGTGCCAACAATGCCGACGACTTTCCAAATTTAAAATCGACGGGCAAACTGCAATTGTGAGATACTTGTATTAAACAGCATTCCAAGGGAATGATTTAGTCAGGTATGTTTGTAAAGAAATAGTCCGAAGAAGATGGTCGAACCTTTTTAAAAAGTCAGTGATGTCGGGCAAATCTTCTTTGATATGAATTTTCGTAATGTTGTATGTGTTGGTAACGGCAAGGGGATATTTCCCTACAATACGGAAGACATCGTTAAAAGTGGGTGTGGAAGATTAAAAGTATCGGGAGAAAGGTAGAAATATCAGACTGCGCGTTGTATGTTTGCGTACCTTCTTCTTTGACCTTGGCATATTTCAGCAGTATCACAGTTGCTTTCGCAGGGTCCTGATGTTTTTGTTTGTAATCAAAGAACTCCAGAGCATATGTCTCCCACAGAGTACAATGCATTGTGTTGTCTCTAGTGCATTGTAAATGAAAGGATCAGAATATATTGATATGTCAAACAAAATTGTCAAAAGTTAAAAACAACATTCAACGAAGAAACACTGATTTTAAACATACCTGTTTGTCTACCACTACCATTTCGAAATGCTCATTGGTTGTCGTTGTAACCTTCCACTTGTGATGAATCTTTACAGCAAGTTTCCACAAATCTTTTCTATCATTGATGTCAGAAACCGGCTCAAACGGGCGTGCCATTTCGTTGGGGTTTCATCAGAGATGAACCGGTGTTGGTAGTTGAGATGAAGAGTTGAAGGAAAATAAGTACGATCAGAGACACCAAGTGGTTCAAGGGCGCAGACAGTGAAGGTTGAGTAGAGAAGGTGCAGTGGTTATAGTTTCAATAATGTGAGTTGATGGTGAACAGTGGTGAATAGGTGAGGAGGTAAGGTGGGTGTGTTTTGAAAAACCAAAGATAGAGTGAAGGTGGTAACACAGAGAAGGCCAACGTGGGAAAAAGGTGGTGTGGGTTTAGAAGCCAATACGTGTACAAAAGGAAAAAAGAGTAAAATCAGTGGGTGTAACTTTTCTTATATGGTAGATATCTATATTGGCTAACACGAGAGATAATGAAATGCATGTCTTTGGAAGATGTCTATATTGGCGTTTACAAAACTGGAAGATATGTATTTCTTATATGGTAGATATCTATATTGGCTAACTTTTCTTATATTCCATTTGTTTTGTAAACGCCAAGTATTAATGTTGAAGCATACAAGCTTAGCTTTCATGGAAGATGTCAAGTGAAGAAGAAGATGTAACAGAAAGTTTGTTACAACCATAAAATGTAAAAATGTAACTGTATTTGATATTGATTAAGTTATCAAAAGTATGTATAATAAGCTATATATACAATAAATTTATGGGCCAAAATAATAACTATACAAAGTGTAATGCTATCTAAACTAGTATATGCTAATACCCCCCCCCCCCCCCCCTCAAGTTGGACTATGGATACTACACAGTACCAACTTATCCAAAATGACAGTAAGAGCAGGCAAGTGAAGTGGCTTAGTGAACATGTCTGCTAATTAGGCAGAGGTGGAAATAGGTAGCAAGTGAATGAGTTTAGACTGAATCTTCTTACGAACAACATGACAATCCAACTCTATATGCTTACTCCTCTCATGAAAAGTTGGATTATGGGCCAAATAAATGGCAGACTTGTTATCACAAAAGACTGCAGCGGGCTATGGAAGGTGGACTTGAAGATCTTGAAAAAGATATTACATCCATTGCAATTCAAAAGTGAGGGAGGCCAAAGCTTGATATTCTGCTTCAGTGGAAGATCTGGAGACAATATTTTGCTTCTTGGACTTCCAGCACAAGAGAGAAGATCTAAGAAGGACACAATAGCCAGTAAATGATCTCTAAGTATCAGGGCATCTGGCCCAATTAGAGTCAGTAAAAGTATAAAACTTTAGATGGATAGAAGCTGGAAAGAAAATTCCTTTGGTTGGCATAGACTTAAGGTATCTAAGGACACAAATGGCAGCCTAATAATAAGGTAATAGTGGACGAGAAACATACTGACTAAGATGTTGCGCAACAAAAGAGATATCAAATCTAGAATTGGTAAGATATATTAATCTTCCAATTAACCTTCTATAGCTTGAAGGATCCTCCAAAGGTTGACCTTCATGGGCAGATAACTTGGCAGTAAGGTTAAAGGGAACTAAGGAATGCTTAGATGCTAACATACCACTATCCTCTAAAAGATCCAAGGTATACTTTCTATGATTAAGGAATATGCCAGTTGTGGATCTAGCAATTTCAAAACCATGGAAAAATTGCAACTGGCCAAGATCCTTGATTTTGAAAGTTTGATGTAACAAGTGCTTGACCTGCTGTATTTCTGATAAAGAGGTGCCTGCCAAAACAATATCATCCACATAGACCAATAAACTAGTAAAATCAGTATTGGATGTTTTTAAATAAAGTGAATGATTTGCTTGAGATTGTCTATAGCCAATAGATGTAAGAAATGAAGACAACTTGGAATACCATTGCCTATTGGCTTGTTTCAAGACATAAAGAGACTTATGGAGTTTGCAAACCTGAGAAGAATTAGAAGTATGCAAACCAGGTGGGGGGTCATGTAGACGTCTTCATGAATATCACCATGAAGAAAAGCATTGCTAACATCATGCTGCTCCAGATGCCATCCCTTGATAGCTGCTATGCACAAAAGTACTCTAATTGTGGTAAGCTTTGCTACAAGGGAGAAAATATCAAAGTAATCTATAACTTCAAACTGTGTATAACCTTTTGCAACCAACCTAGCTTTATGTCTCTCAATGGAGCCATTTGCTTTATACTTGATCTTATAAACCCATCTGCATCCAATAAGGTGCTTATCAGGAGGAAGATCAACTACATTCCAAGTACGATTCTCTGCAAGAGCTTGTAACTCAACATCTATGGCATGTTTCCAACAATCAAACTTAATGGCTTGATTATATGTTTTAGGTTAAATGTTAGAAGAAATGGAGCAACAAAAATGCTTATATGATGGAGAACATTTATGATATGATATAATAAATGATAAGGGATATGCATTAGAAGAACTAGCAGGATGTAATGCAAATTCATCATGAGATGCAACATAACAATGATAGTCAGTCAAATAACTAGGAGGGTGAGAGACACGAGTGAAGTGTCTTAAGGGAATATGGGAAGTGATGAGTGAAGCTTGGTCTTGAGAACCAGCTGAAGAACTGTTGTGTAAAGGTGAGTTTGCAGAAGGAGAATTAGCATTAGATCTGCGCTGAATTGATACATTAGTTGGAGAACCAATGGGTAAAGGAGAAGGGAGGATATCCTGACCACTAACATGACTTGGAATAAGAGGTAAGAGTGGAGCAGGATAAGAGCTAGGGTGGATGGAAAATGACCTGTCATAGGTGAACTGGAAGATGTACCAGAAGGGCTAGATTCAAGGGAAAGAGGAACATCAGTTGTATTGGAGGTAGATTGTGGTGCAGGAAAATCCTCAAAAGGGGGAAAAGTGACAGGATTGACACTAGTACCAATAGGAGTAGGTTTTTATGAAGATTTCAAGGGAAAATGGTCTTCATAAAAAATAACATTCCTTGAGAAAAAATGTTGTGATGTTGTAAATCATAGAGAATATAACCATTAGTACCATCCTTGAAACCAAGAAAGATGGATTTTCTAGCTCTAGGGTCAAACTTGGTTTTGTGAGCCTGTAAAGTTATAGCATAACAGAGGCAGCCAAAAACTTTCAAGCGGATTAAAGATGGTGGTTGAGAGTACAACAATTCATATGGACATTTGGATTTTAACAAAGGAGATGGCAGTCTATTAATAATATGAATGGCATGTTGGACTGAGAAAGTCCACACTGTTAAAGGGATGTTGGAATGAAAGTATAAAGATCTGGCTACATTTAGAATATGTTGATGTTTTCTTTCAACCACTCCATTTTGTTGAGGTGTCTCAACATAATAGGTTTGGTGAACTATGCCTTTGGATCGAAGAAAATTAGCTAAAGTGAGAAATTCAGTGACATTATCAGTCCTAAGGCATTTAAGAGAAGTTTTGAATTAATTTTCTAAGTATTCTACAAACTGAATCAGACTAGTTTGAACTTGATCTTTGGTTTTAAGGAAAATTACCCATGTATACCTACTATAGTCATCTACCAAAGTAAGAAAATACTTGTGGCCTAACATAGAAATAGTAAAATGGGGGCCCCATACATCAGCATGTAAAATATCAAATTGAGCAGTAGAATGAGATACACTATGTGGAAAAGGTATCTTTCTTTGTTTGCTAAGATGGCATGAATCACAAGGAATATTATTGGATTTACATGGTATAAAAGGAAACAATTATGAAATAGTTTTCATGCCTATATTAGAAACATGGCCTAATCTTAGGTGCCAAAGATTACATGAGGTATTAATAGAAGAATTGTAAACAGATGACTGACTGGTAGCATCAAGGACATATAATCCTTTTTGAAGCCTAGCTGTACCAATCATTGCCTTAGAATGATTCTGCAATATTTGGCATTTATCAAGACCAAAGTGCACAAAATAATCATTGTTACTAGCAAGTTTGGCAATAGAAATAAGTTTAACATGAAAACTTGGAATGTAAAGAACATGGTGCAATCTTAAGGAAGGGGAAAGAAATACACTACCAGACATAGATGCAACAATATGAGAGCCCTCGTGAAGATTAACATGAACAGGTATGATGCTTTTGCAATTGAGAAAAACATTAATGTTATATGAAATATGATCAGTTGCTCAATTGTCTAAGATCCAAAGATGAGGATTCTTACCATTGGTATTGGATGAATGGGAGTTCATGAAAAAGGGTGAGGTAGAGATAGAGTTGGCTTGTGAGTTAAGTTTTGATTGTTGGAGCAATGCAAGAATATTATTGTACTGTTCTTGAGTGAAACTACAAGGAGATACACCTGAACTAGGTTGGGAAGAATCTGAGACAACATTGATGGTAGCAGTAGATTGAGTGTCAGTTTGAGATGGTTAAGTCTTGCCATTGCCTTTGAAGCCTGGTGGATACCCATGTTTGAGAAAACAAGTTTCCACTGTGTGATTGGTCCTACTACAATGTGTACACACGCCGTTGTGGCCTCTAGTTAACCCTTGATTCCTACCTTTGTAGGCATTGTTGCTTGGTTTACCATTGGAGTAACCATGTTGAGCTTGAACTTGACAAGCAGTTGGAGTTAATTCCTCAGTAGTGGCGGATGCCTGGACTAACACAGTTGCAGAGCTATTTAGATAATGTTCTTGTTGGATAATGAGATAAAAGGTCTTGTCAATACCAGTCAAAAGACGCATCATCATTATATGTGACTTGGAATGGGTGAACTTATCATGTAAACCTTTAAGAAATCAAGTCACTTGATCTTGCTCACGATATTGCTTAGCAGAAGCAATGGCACCACAAGAACAAGGAATGGCGCAAGAACATGCAAGAATAGGTCGTTAATTATCCAGTTCATCCCATAAAACCTTCAATTGAGTAAAGTAATTTGAAATATCAAGATCACCTTGGAGAAGATTGTACATATCTTCTTGTATATCAGAGATGCAGAAAAATGTCGCTGTGAGAGAAACTGAGCTGCAAATTTTGCCAAACACCTGCAGCGCTATCAATCCAAAGAATAGATTTCGCAATGGAATCTGAGATAAAAAGATGAATCCAAGCGAATACCATCGTGTTACAGCGGATCCAAGGTGCATAAAGAGGATATGAAATAGGTTGTTTAATGAGTGAACCCTCAATGAATTTGTCCTTATTCTTCGAGATCAATGCAATGTGCATTGACCTAGCCCAACTATGGTAGTTCTTATCATCAAGAAAAGACGAGACAAGCACTAACGCAAGGTTTTCATTTGGATGCAGATAGAACAGATTAGTCGAATTTGTTGATAAATCGAGGAATTATGGGTACGCCGGTGTTAAGAGCTCGAAAAAGATGAGAGGTTCAGAAGAAGAAATTGCGAACAGAGGAAAGAAAAATAAAAAGTAAACGCAAGAACTCGTTCTATAGCATAGAGAAGAAAGAGAAGAAGTAACAATGGCTACCAGAGCTGGTGTAGCTCTAATACCATATTAATGTTGAAGCATACAAGCTTAGCTTCCATGGAATATGCCAAGTGAAGAAGAAGATGTAACAAAAAGTTTGTTACAACCATAAAATGTAAAAAAATGTAACTGTATTGAATATTGATTAAGTTACCAAAAGTATGTATAATAAGCTATATATACAAGAAGCTTATGGGCCAAAATAATAACTATACAAAGTGTAATGCTATCTAAACTAGTATATGTTAATACCAAGGCACAAGAGAAGAAGAGTTGTAAACAAAAAATAACCATTTTGGAATCTGTCTCAATCCATAGAATATTCCAATCACTATCAAAAGCACACTCAATGGTATGGATGACTCCAAAAAGCTCTGCATGAAAAGCATTATCCATCCCAATGTTGATAGTGAAACCTAAAAAAAAAGTTGTTATATGGTTTTTAAACACACTAGCACAAGAACCACGAGCCACGTCATTTGTATTGCACTTCTACCAACAGAACATGGGACCAGAGAATTTCTTTAAAATAAGAGTGCTTAGGGGAAATTCGTAAAATTATATAAGTTGCCAACTAATTTATTATTACAAGTAATTTTTTTGTTTCAATGATTTATTTATAATAGTCTTATATTTGAGCAAATATAGTGTAAAATTATGAAAAACACCTGCTTTAAAAATCAAAATAAAAATTTACATTTAAGTGTTCAATATTTTTTAATATTTTTATTTTTTTTACGAGAAAAGATTTAAGTCATATATTAATAAAAATATGTTGAATACATGTTGGAATATCAATAAAATTATGAAAATGAGCAAGAGACAGAGCCACTTGTGCCATAGTATAAGCAACTTAACATGAAAGTTTATAAAATAATAGCCTTGTAAGGGTTTATACTTCTTGATAATTTCGTCAAACTCTGACAGACTCAGTTGCTTGTTATTCACATTATCCGCTACACTTTTAGAATCAACCTCAAAATCCACTCCATCAAAATCGAGTTCATGCACATATTTGATTGCTACTAGAAGGCTTAAGGCCTCCCTGGTATCAACCTCAGTAATAGGTGATACTCACTCTGTCTGAGCTACCATAAATTGCCTCTCTTCAAATTGTACACAAACACTTATCCCTACTATATTAAAAGTCGTTGAAAAGGAAATGTCTATATTGCATTTGAGATGACCCGCTGAAGGTTTTCTCCTTTTATTATGAGTATGAGTTTCAACTTGTTTAAAACTTTTTGATTGGAATTGCTGAGCATTCCCCCATACTAAAAACAGGAAAGCAGCACAATTACAAATTGATTCCACTAAATCACCTATACGGTTCCTGTAGCGAGCGATTTTGGACGCGGTTCTTAAGCGCTGGTCGCTCTCTGCGATTGAGCTTAAACTACAGGTCGATTCATTTTTTATCCTATTGTGAGCTGAATAAGGAAGGGAAATAGATGTCTCCAATTAACCCTGCTTTGCATACTGAGTTTAAACAGCGGTCTGTTAGGTTATGGATGCTATCAATGTGGGGGGCCTTTGTACTGGTTATTTGTATTTTCGCCAATACGGTTTTCTTTCTTTCTAGGACTTTCTAGCGGGGAACAAGGGTTAGGATGTTAGGACTGAAGCTTTTGAATTACTGCTTTTGATTGATGGAGATATGGGATTTGGGTTTTTTGTTGATTGTGCTCGCTAAGATTTTTCTTTCAATCTTATGCCTACGTATTCCCGTTTACCGAAATAGGGAAATCAGAGCGTTCATAGTTCCTCCTATTCTATGGGAGGAAATTGGTTTTTGGTGTCTTGTTCAAAGCCCAAGACGTGAAGCGAAAGGTGATTTGTATCTTGTTCAAAGCCCAAGATGTGAAGCTGAAAAGTCTATTTGTGTCTTGTTCAAAGCCCAAGACGTGAAGCTGAAGGACCTCGACTTTAGAGAGAATTTGTCATCTCTAAAGAAGGGTTTGTCTGTCACAACTGTTGGGTGACTGGTTATAAAGGAGAATTACTTTAACCGGGATATGCGAATCCGGCAATGCCATAATTTCCTTTATAGGGGATTTTAACCTGAAGGAGAAGACTTTAACTCAGTATAGAGCAATGCTATCTTTCCTTAGGAATTTCTCATGCTAAAAGAGGGACAGTGGCATGGATGTAGATGATCCAGAGGCTTGCCGCTTACAGCGATTAGATGGAGGGGAAAGGAGTTGTTGATGTTTGTGTACTGTGAACGAGGCACAACTTTGATGCTAAAAGGTTAATTGGATCAACCAGTGGTTTTCTTATACAAAGCCTAAGAGAAGGCTAATATGTGTCTCGTACAAAGCCCGAGAGAGAGGCTAAAAGGTTTTGACCCGACGATGGAGTCGTTTGGTATCTCGTATAAAGCCCGAGATGAAGGCTATTTGACTCAACAAGAGAGTTTTTTGTATCTCGTACGAAGCCCGAGATGGAGGTTGTTGTTTGTTTGTTTGGCTCAATAAGAACCTTTTTGTATCTCGTATAAAGCCCGAGATGGAGGCGAAAGGGGTGATTGACTCAACGAGGGAGTCTCATATGTGTCTCGTACAAAACCCGAGAGAGAGGCTAAACGTTGTTTGACTCCGCTGGAGAGAATCATTGTACAAAGCCCAAGAGGAGGCTATGGTGACTGTTTCAGTTGAGTGACAGGTCCAGTATGCGGATTTTGAAAGAGAAAATCAGTTCTTATATGAGCAACACTGTACTCAAGGATTTGTTTCAGGGATCCAGGTTATTCCTGTTCTTTAAGGAAGCGGGAAATCCGAAGGGTATTGAGACTGTCCGAGTCTGCGGGTTTCCTTCCTATTTAACAAAGGGGGCACTTGAGAATGTCTTTGAGACTCAAGGAGATTAGACTGTCCAAGTCTAGAGTTTCATCTTTTGTACTATGCTTTGAGAAACAGTAGTAGACTCTATGAAAGGATTGTTCTATGAAGATGACTAGGTTCTGTTCCTATACCTCTAGGAGGTCGTCGGGACAATTTGTACGAAGCCCAAGAGGAGGCTGGAAACTTTTAAGAAGCCGAGAGGTCCTTGTACGAAGCCCAAGAGGAGGCTATCATTCCCGAAGGAAGAGATCATTATACGAAGCCTAAGAGGAGGCTGTGAATACTTCTAAGAAGCCGTAGGGTCCTTGTACTAAGCCCAAGAGGAGGCGGGATTGCTTTTAGGAAGCCTGTGGGTCCTTGTACAATGCCCAAGAGGATGCCGATGCTTTTAAGAAGCCCGTGGGTCCTCAAACCCCAAGAAATTCAAGGCAAGCTATTCACAAGGAATAGATCAAGTCAGGAAAGTTCGAGAATTTGGAAGAAACTCAAAGATGCCATTCACGGAGAATACATTCGTCTATGGGAGTAGAGTTTCTTGACAATTCCTAATGAGGACAGCCGAAGAGAAGACTGTATCTGGTGATCCTATTTGGGGATCTAGGTGTCTATTTCTATGAATAAACGAAACGGAGTAACCTAGTTCTAGACGTAGTTGCCGGGGAAACTCTAAATATCTATACTATTATTACACAGTTGATATGAGTTTATGAAAGGAGACTTACAGCGAAACAGCCCCACAATACAGTTATATATATATGAGTTTATGAAAGGAGACTTACAGCGAAACAACCCCACAATACAGTTATATACATATGAAAGCGGTAAATGAAAACGGGTAAACACTTACTCGGTTGTAGAGCTTCCATGCTGTTTGGTTAGTTGTTCAACAAAGAAAGATTGAAAACAACAGTATATTCAAAATCAAAGGAGAAAGTGCTTTGAAATAAAAAGATTTGGGGCTTACAGCTCAAGGAGAGGCCCGGGGTTTTATCAGTGAGCGCACTGTTGAATTTGTACAGAGGGACTTATACAAGTGACTGTGGCCCAAAAAAGGTTTTCTGTACAAAGGGATGGGTCTTACACTCTCTCAAGAGGCCCTAAGAGTTTTTAAGAAAGGAAATGGGTCTTACTACTCGAGGGTAGGCCCAGTTGGTTAATTTTAAACTGGCGACGATCGCGTCGTTTATTTGAAAATGTACAGAGGGACTTATACAACGAATGAGGCCCAAAAAGTTTTCTGTACACAAGGGGTTGGGTCTTACACTCTAATAGAGGCCCAAAAAGTTCAAAGAAAATAAATGGGGCTTACAACACGAGGGGAGGCCCATGGTCTTTATTTTCAAGATGAATATTCACTTTTAAAATGCTTAAAAACAATTAAAAATGAATTTATTCACAAAAATACCAACTATATTAAATAAATAATATAAATTTGATTTTTTTGTAGAATAAAATATTTTACTATTTTTGTGATTTTTCAGAAAAAGAACCAATAAAAAATAATCAAAATTGAAGGAGTTATTAATTTTCCAAATCATTATAAAATAAAATGAGAAAATATAAAAAAGAGGGGTTGGGTCTTACACTCTATTAGAGGCCCAAAGTGTATTTTTGTACAAAAGATGGGGCTTACAACTCAGGGAGAGGCCCAAAATATTTTCAGTTTGAAAATGGTGATCGCGCCGAGATTTTTAACGTATCGGGACTTATACAATAACTGAGACCCAAAAATGTTTTGTTAAAAAAGGGTTGGGTCTTACACTCTAATAGAGGCCCAAAGTGTTTGAAAAAGATTTGTTAGGATGAAAAATCAAAGAAACCCCAATTTCATTTTTTTAGGCATTTTTCCAAGAAAAATTAAGTAAAAAATGATAAAAATATCAAATAAAATCATTAAATAATGATTAAAGTTTATGAAAAAAATATTTTATCCACATAAATATTTAAAATCATTTTGGTTTAAAAAATCAAGAAAAAAAAGAAATCATTTTAAAAGCATTTAAAATAATTTAAAACACTATTTTTAAATATATTAAAAATAATACTTTTTTTGTGATTTTTTGTGGATTAAAATATTATGGGGTATGAATTGGAAAGTGATGATTTTTTGCTACGTAAAACAAATTGGTTGAGTTTTGAAAATAAAAAGTATGAAAAAGAGGAAAGATATCAAAATATCATCTCCGACATTTCTTTTGGGGTAAAAACGAGTACCGAAACTTTAATTTTCAACACGTTTTTTATCAATTTTCAAACACTCATAACTCTCTCAATTTTTATCGGAATTGAAATCCAGAAATACCTATCTTGACCTATTTTTCGCAAGGAATCCGATGGTACCACACATACACACCGAAACTCGACGTACAAAACACGCAAATCGAAAAACCAGAACTGCGCGTAATTGAAAACATTGTTTCGCGCCAAACTTCCGACACGCGTAACTCTCTCGATTTTTAACGCAATTAAGATCCGAAAGAGTCTATCTTGACCGATTTTTCGCGAGGAATCCAATGGTATCAGACATGCACGCTGAAACTCAACGTACAAAACGCAGCAGCAAAAAAACCAGAACTGTGCGTTAGTTGAAAACATCGTTTCGCGCCAAACTTCCGACGCGCGTAACTCTCTCGATTTTTAACCGAATTAAGATGAGAAAGAGTCTATCTTGACCGATTTTTTGCAAGGAATCCAATGGTATCACTCACGCACACGGAAAATCAACACACAAAACGCAGAAATAAAAAAAAACCAGACTGCACTGTTGTGAAAACATCGTTCCGCGTCGAATTTCCAACACGCGTAACTCTCTCGATTTTTAACCGAATTGAAATCCGAAAAACCTATCTCGACCGATTTTTCGCAAGGAATCCAATGGTGTTACTCATGCACACTAAAACTTAATGTACAAAATACATCAATAAAAAAAAACCAGAACTGGATATGATTTTAAAACAACCAAAATTCCACATATAAACATGTTAAAATGCAAACAGTGGGAGGATCACAATATACACATTAAGGACTACATTTTTGCCTCAAGAATTGTTCAATATGATGCATGTATGTGGACATCAAAGGAAAGCATGATTCAAAGAATTCAAGTTGTGGATTTTACCTCTTTTTTGGAGATTTTGGGCAACCTACCAAGTGCTTTGTTCCAGGAACGATTTGATGCTTTGGACAACCTCAAATGACCTCTTAGAAGCTTTTAGGATGGTTGGAATCGGCTGGAAACCTCTGGAGCAAGTTTGTGCACTTTCTCGCAAAATGGTCAAAAGTGGCCAAAATGCCAACTCTCTCAAATGGTGTTCCAGATGTGTGGCACCATTTGGGACAGTCCAAGGATGATATTTAGAGTGTGTTTGAGGTTTTATCTGGTTTGGAAAGTGACTGAATCAAGACATGGTTGAAAAATGCAAAAAAATGTCATTTTGAGGTTTTGAGAGGTGACTTTGTGATGTTGTGATTACAGGTCACTTTTGATGGTTTACACAGCTTACATATGATATATATGAGGTGTGTGTGTGATTAGTTTGAGTGGAATTGCTCTCTAGCTCAAAAACTCAGAATTACTTGCTTTGGAAGGCAAATTTGAGGTGAAAGAAGAGATTTTGAGGAAAGCATCTGTTTGATGGCTTTGGTGTACTCAAACTGAACACAAATGAGCTCTATTTATAGTGGAGCAAGTTTGTTTTGGGATCCACAGTGAATGGCAACTGCAGCAGGTGTTTGTTCCATGTTGGCCAATGGAAATGCAAGTCTCCTCTAGCCATTGACTAGAGGTTAGGGAACAGTGTTGTGGTTCCCTTGGTCTTGGATAAGTCTTGACTGATTTCAGATGAGAATGGCTCAGTCTATGCCACCTCTAAGCATCCATTAAATGCTCCAAACCAAAATTGGAGTTTTTTTCCCTCTTTTAGGGATTTCTAGGTTTTGGCATGCTTTTTTTGGTTCCTTGGACTTGGGAGGTTCATGGATCAGATCATCCCACTTGGATTTGATCCTTAGATGTGTCCAAACTGATGACAAGGCTTGAAAATTCGTGTGGCACAAAAAAAGTGCAAATCTGCCCTGAAAAATTCAGCTTCAGCAAGGCCTTTTGTAAGATCCATAACTCCCTGCTCGAGTATGTTACATGGACGTTCTAGGACTTTTCGGAAAGCTTAGATGACGTACTTCAACTTTGATGTTTGACATTAGACCTGATTCAACTTGGATCATGGAGAAAAATAGCCTTGAAGTTGGGACATTATGCTGAAATTACAAGGCAGATTTTTGGCTAAGTGCTGAAAAATGTCAATTTTAGGTTTTTAGCCATTTTGATCCAACCATAACTCAAAATCCATGATAAATTGGGATGAAGTGTAGTTGACACTTTTGTAGAGGGCCATGAGGGCTACAAATCCATCTTTGGATGGGGAAAAATGGCTTTGTGGTTTAGGAGTTATGATCCTCCAAAGTTGGTACCGTTGCCACTTTTTTTCATAACTTAGAAAAATTTCTAAGTTTTTATGGTTACCCCTTTTACAAGTTATCCCACTTTCTTTGATTTTTCTTGATGAATGATGATTCCAATCACACATTAACATCATTTTAGGGTTAAAAAACCATTTTTATGAAAAATCTCAAAAAGTCAAAGTTTGACTTTTGTGCACAGTTGACTTTTTATCAGATGAATTCCAAACTGTGCGATCCTTTAGGAAATCATGTCCTTGACCTAAATCAAACTTGATGGACATGTTCCATGGGTGTTATAGGGTATATTTAATCGTGTCCCACGGCTTGGGAGCATGTCCTGGTCAAAAGTCAAAGCTACAGTTGACTTTTCTCGCGAAACCCTAACTGTGGTTCAGATGAAATTGAAACTTGTTGCTCAAGCTTCTTAGATCAATCCATTATTGCAAATGGATCAATGTGGTGTGTTAGGGATCCTCAAATCCTCTCTTGAGGTCTTGGCTCGTGATTTGTCCCAAAAGTCAACTTAGGGGTGAATTAGGTCAAGAAACCCTAATTCCTGATTTTTGATGTATGCATCCCCTGAGGATAAATTGACTTGATGATGGGGTTTATGATGTTCCATTGAGCATTTTAGGTTATGCTTTGAAGCATTGGCTCATGCCCAGAGGAAAATTTCCATCTAGAGGCCCTAGTCGACCAAACCCTAATTTGGTGACACTAGCGATCCTGAGGCTTGATCCACCTAGAAGGGAGCAAACTTGTGCTTAATCCTTGAAGTGGGAGTCCTCTTGATCCATTGTGGATATTTAAGAGGCTAGACAAGTTGAAGATCATGTCATTCCTTGATTGATCCTTTGTCTAAGAGCTCTGAGAGGGTTTGAAACCCTAGTTTTGATTGTAGTGAATGCTCACCCATCTTTGGGGAGACTGATGAGGTACAAAGGTACATCCATATTGTGCTGATGATTTGCACAATGATGGAAAATCTTAGTGGTCAAAATTTGGGGTATGACAGATGCCCCTATTTAATCTTCTTGGACCCGAAGGTGTGAATGACGAAGGTATTCGGGCATTCGGGGTGCAAGAGGATTAAATATCTGAATACCCGAAATTTTGATGGTGGTTATGAATGGTAGCTTACGCATTCATCTTCTTTAGCTAAGCGATGATGCTTAGAAAAGGTAAACTTCCCCTCGATCCTGGTCTTCAGCCAAGGAGCTGGTCTCAGTTTTCTTTTGAAATAAACTTCCCCTCGATCCTGGTTTCCTACCAAGGAACTGGTCTTAGTTTCTTTTGTAAACTTCCCCTCGATCCTGGTTTCCTACCAAGGAACTGGTCTCAGTTTCTAAAGTAAACTTCCCCTCGATCCTGGTTTCCTACCAAGGATCTGGTCTCGGTTTCTGATATAAACTTCCCCTCGATCCTGGTTTCCTACCAAGGAACTGGTCTCCGTTTCTAAAGTAAACTTCCCCTCGATCCTGGTTTCCTACCAAGGATCTGGTCTCGGTTTCTGATATAAACTTCCCCTCGATCCTGGTTTCCTACCAAGGAACTGGTCTCAGTTTCTTTTGTCAATAAACTTTCTTGACAAGGAACGCTGTTAGTAGCGGTTTTCCTTCAAACTTCTCGCCAAATTTTCCTGGGGAGATGCCATTTAAGTGGAAAAAGTTTTGATGTCAGACTTGCTGGGGAACCCATTCGTCTGAATTGTAGAGGCACACAAACTTCTCTGTTTTGGAGACGCCATTTGTCGATTCTACTGGGGAAAGCGAGTCTCTTGAGAGACTGTTTTCGTTTGGGGGCTTACATCATACTTTTCTCGGGATCTTTCCGGAGAAATGCCATATGATGGGATCCAATTTTGAGGTGCTGATGACCTTTTCATCAGTGGTTTTTTCGGAGAAAAACTGCCGTACCGCCGAATCTCTTGATTAAGAGGCTTTCTCTATGGATTTTCCTTAATCCGGGAAAGCAAGGATATCGTCTTCGATGGCGAAGAGCGACATTCGTTGAAAGTTTTCTCTGGCTTTTCAGAGGTTCAAGTTATCAAAGTGGTCAAGGACCAACTTCATTCCAGAAGTAAACTGGAGGAGAGAGATTGTTCAGACACAGTATTTCCTGACGAGGCAGGAACTGACAACTCGATTGAGAGGACTTCTACCACTAGGGGACAAGACCGAATTGAGTGATAGTGATGCAATATGAAATGTGAATGCAAATCAACAATGCATGATGTACGTATGTTTATGCTGACAAAACTGACGCGACATACAAACTAAAAGATGAACATGACTGGATACTCGGCCATCGCGAGGCGTGGAAGAAATATCGCTGGTTCAAGATAGCAATTCTGCCTTGCTTAGGAGAAACGGTCCCTGTTGGGGGCAACGGTGGTCGGGCTTAGGAGATGAGAACTCGGCCGAAGATGTCAGATGGAACATTTGCATCTGACACTGTTGATCCTTTATTCAGGCGTACTGGTCTAGAAGGAGTACTTTGATTCTGCACTTTGAGGTTCGAACACCTTTGGAGACGCGATTGATGTTCTTTCGATGTTTAACAGTCAAAAGAAATTGCCATCTCTATTTTAAAAAAGCAGAAAAAATTTTATCAAGTAAATTCATTTTTGTTTTATTTCAAGAATCGTTGATCATGTTAAAATGTCGTTCTATAAAGATAAAACAAATAAGAATTACAAACAAAAGCAAAAGGGCTCAAATTTTATTGATAAGATGGAGATCAGCCAAACGCGTGATTCCAAAGAGTATATACAAAGTTTGAAAATGGTAATTTACAGGGAAAAGGGCTACATTGAAACATAACGACCATTATCCTTCTACCAACTTTGAATTAGGGGCATCCTGAGCTTCTGTCGAAGATGACCTTAACTAGAGTTTTCCTCCGATGGATGATGTAACTGCTGCTGAGGGACTTGCCTCTATTGAACATAGTTACTTGCCATTATCCCTAATTTTTGCTTGGATTGTACTATGAGATTTCCAATCCATCGGGATGATTTTTTTTCATGTCTCTAATTTTTGCCTGGACCGCCCTTTCGGGTTTTCAATCCACCGAGACGTTTTTTTTTTTTTTTTTTTTTAGTTTAGGCGAAGTATTTCTTGACTACATCAACATTTGTGGGGTAGGCAAATTCCTCTCCGTCCATGGTTGCAAGTCTTAAGGCACCGCCTGAGAAAGCTTTCGTGACCACATAGGGGCCATCGTAATTCGGAGTCCATTTGCCTCGCGAATCAGTGAGAAATGATTGTATCTTCTTGAGCACGAGGTCTCCTTTTCTGAAGACACGAGATCAGACCTTTTTGTCGAACGCCCTCTTCATTCTCTGTTGATACAACTGACCGTGGCATAGTGCCGTGATTCTCTTTTCTTCGAGCAGATTCAGTTCGTCGCGTCGGCTTTGACACCATTCAGCTTCGGTGAGCTTAGCTTCCATCAATACTCGGATTGACGGGATCTCTACTTCTATGGGGAGCACTGCCTCCATGCCATATACTAGAGAGAAAGGGGTTGCCCCTGTTAAAGTGCGGACAGATGTGCGATAACCGTGAAGAGCAAAGGGTAGCATGTCGTGCCAGTCTTTGTAGGTTACAACCATCTTTTGAACAATCCTCTTGATGTTCTTATTAGCCGTTTCTACCGCTCCTTTCATCTTGGGTCGGTAGGGAGATGAGTTATGGTGTTCGATCTTGAACTCTGCGCACAACTCTTTCATCATCTTATTGTTCAAGTTAGATCCATTATCAGTAATGATCTGGCCGGGAACACCATAACGACAGATGATATTGTTTTTGATAAATCGGACCACCACTTGTTGGGTTACATTAGCATACGGCGCTGCTTCGACCCACTTGGTGAAGTAGTCAATGGCTACCAGGATGAACCGATGTCCGTTTGAAACCTTAGGTTCGATCATACCAATCATGTCGATTCCCCATATGGAAAAAGGCCACGGGGAAGAAAGAACTTTGATATGTGATGGCGGTACATGAATTTTGTCGGAGTATATCTGACACTTATGACACCTCCTCATGTACTTGTAGCAGTCAGATTCCATTGTCAACCAATAGTACCCTGCTCTGAGAATTTTTCTCGCCATTGTGTGTCCGTTGGCATGAGTGCCAAAGGATCTTTCATGAATTTCTTTCATAAGCATGTCTGCTTCTGGTCTGTCGACGCATCGGAGCAAGACCATGTCAAAATTTCTCTTATAGAGAGTGTCACCGCTCGGGAAGAAGTTTCCAGCCAATCTTATGAGGGTTTTTCTATCTTTTCTGAGTGCCCCAGGTGGGTACTCTTGTTTCTGAAGGAAGCATTTGATATCGTGATACCAAGGTTTGTTGTCTATGACTGCTTCGATCGTGAAGATGTAAGCGGGCCGTTCAAGGTGCATTATGTCGATCTTAGGTAAGTCGTTCCATTGACCTACACTAATCATGGAAGAGATAGTGGCTAATGCATCAGCCATGTGATTCTCTTCTCGAGGGATATGATGAAACTCAACTCTGTTGAAGAAAGGTAGCAACCTTCTTGCATAGTCTTTGTAAGGAATCAATCTTGATTGGTATGTGTTCCAATCTCCTTTTATCTGATTGATAACCAAGGCTGAGTCGCCGTATACGTCCAAGTTTTTGATCCTTAAATCAATTGCTTCCTCGAGACCCATGATATAAGCTTTGTATTCGGCCTCGTTGTTCGTACATTTGAACGTAAGTCGAGCGGTGAAAGGAATGTGGGTACCCTGAGGGGTAACAATGATTGCCCTAATTCCATTTCCGTAATGATTAACTGCTCCGTCAAAGATAAGTCCCCATTGGGAACCTGGTTCTGGCCCTTCACTGGGTAACGGTTCATCGCAATCTTTCATTTTTAGATACATGACATCTTCGTCTGGGAAGTCAAACCCGACTGATTCCTGATCGTCAATCGGTTGATGAGCCAAATGATCGGCTAAAATACTTCCCTTAACGGCTTTTTGAGCATGGTACTCGATGTCGTATTCTGATAGCAACATCTGCCAACGGGCAATCCTTCCCGTGAGAGCAGGTTTTTCAAATACGTACTTGATTGGATCCATTTCGGAGACCAACCAAGTAGTATGACGAATCATGTACTGGCGAAGACGTTTGGCTGTCCAAGCCAAAGCACAACAAGTTTTCTCGAGCATCGTGTACCGAGTTTCGCAGTCGGTGAATTTCTTGCTTAGATAGTAAATGGCAGACTCTTTCCGTTTAGTTTCGTCTTCTTGGCCAAGTACACATCCCATTGAGTCCTCTAGAACTGTGAGGTAAATGATCAGTGGTCTTCCTTCCACTGGAGGTGATAGAATCGGAGGATTCAACAGATATTCCTTGATATTGTCGAAGGCAGTTTGGCAATCTTCTGACCAAACGCAATCCTGATTCTTTTTTAGTAACTTAAAGATCGGTGCGTATGTCGTGGTCATAAGGAATATGAATCTGGAGATGTAGTTAAAACGTCCCAGGAATCCTCTGACTTGTTTTTCAGTTTTCGGAGAAGGCATTTCTTGAATGGCCTTGACCTTGTCAGGATCAACTTCAATTCCTTTCTGGCTGACGATGAACCCTAGTAGTTTCCCTGAACGGACACCGAAGGTGCACTTGTTAGGATTCAAACGGAGCTTGAATTTTCTTAGACGTTCGAACAATTTTGACAGATGTTCAACGTGCTCACTCTCTGTTTTTGATTTGGCAATCATATCATCGACATATACCTCGATTTCTTTATGTATCATGTCATGAAACAGAGTAGTCATGGCCCTTTGATAGGTTGCCCCGGCGTTCTTCAAACTGAACGGCATTACCTTGTAACAAAAGGTACCCCATGGGGTAATGAACGAAGTTTTCTCCATGTCTTTCGGCGCCATTTTGATTTGATTATAGCCCGAGAATCCATCCATGAAGGAGAAAACTTTGAACTTTGCTGTACTGTCTACCAGCATGTCAATGTGTGGTAAAGGAAAGTCGTCCTTTGGACTAGCCTTGTTCAGGTCTCTGTAATCTACACACATTCTGACCTTTCCATCCTTTTTGGGAACGAGTACGATGTTGGCTAACCATTGAGGATATTCTGATGTAGCGAGGAAACCCGCGTTAATCTGTTTCTGTACCTCCTCTTTGATTTTGATGGCCATGTCTGGGTGAGTGTGTCTCAACCTTTGCTTTACGGGCGGACATTCCAATCTTAACGGTAAGTGATGTTCCACAATGCTGGTATCCAACCCTGGCATATCTTGATAGGACCAAGCGAATACATCGGGGAATTCTTTGAGAAGCTTTATCAAACTTTCTTTGACAGTTGGATTGAGCAATGCCCCAATCCTGATTTCTTTTCTCTCTTGCTCTGAACCCAAGTTTACCGTTTCCAATGGTTCTTTATGAGGTTCAATGGACCTTTCCTCTTGTCTGAGTAGTCGGGAGATCTCTTCTGGAATTTCGTTGTCATTTTCTTCTTTAGCCTCGAATATCGGGAACTCAAAGTTGGGAGAAGGCATCGGATCGTATGTTTCAACTGGGTTTAAAACAAGCAATCTGCATGACGTGATGATTCGTGTTTAGAAGAGATAGAGAAAATACAAGAGTGTGTGCAGTGTTTTATTTTACTGCTTGTTTTTATTTTTGAATTGTTTTTTAGGATTACCATTTTCTGAAAAATGAAAAGAGAAAACAGAAATTAATGCGGAAAATACAGAACGACGTTACTTTATTTATGAACAAGTCGAATCTTGAAACTACAGCCCTATAAAACAAAACTCTGTCGCTTTGGGCTAAGCGAAGAGGGAAATTTACAGAAAGCGAGCACTATCAAAATATTTGTTTCACCTGGGCAGGGTGAAAGGTTAAAGATGGCAATTACTTTGACTGATGAACGATCTTCGGAACCTCGACGACAACCCATTGACGGCGAACTCCTCGGTGAATCACAAAGTCTGGTACCTTCCTTGATTTGTCTTCAGAAATAACACTGATTTCTGGTGGAGCAAGAACATTGGAATCTGTCTCCCAAGCAGAGTTGTCGTAGGAGGATTCCTCTGTTGTATTTTGCATAGCATTTGTGCTCTCAGTTGTATCTCCCCATCCAGTTGGCTGGATGTCTTCGAACCTGATACGAGAGCTTTCGGGAGCGGTGTACTTGACCATGAAGTCGTATTTTCCACTTGGTTGTCCCAAGGTGTCCCACACTTCTTTAGAACTGGAGGAATCATCTCTCTCGATGACGTTGACCTCAGGAAAAGCATGGTTGATTAATTAAAGTCCTGCAAACGTTGCAAATTCATCTTCATGTTGAGTAGTTTCTGAATGACCTGAGTAGGTATTTTGTTCAATGACGGTCAGCTGATTTTCATTGTTCGGCTGACTCTCTTGCCCCAAGTTCCATGGATAAGGTTGCCACATTAGCAGACCATCCATTGGGCCATAGTAGTTGTAGTCAAAATTGTCTTTCATCGGAGTGTCTTCCTCTAATGAATTTGGCGGAGCACGACATCCTTCCGGATCACAATCTCCATATATCATTTTGACGTCTGAGCTTGGTATAAATCTCGGACTTTCTGTAGGAAAGCAAAAAGGCATAGGCACCTCTTCTTGAGACATATAATCGTCCTTGTTGAGGTAGGACTTCCATTCTTCATCTGTGTCAGAGGGATCTTCCTCATTGATAGCATGAACTTTCTGAGACACTGGGTGAAGGAAACCTCCACTATGGAAGAAGTTTTGAAGGGGATGAAGACTTTCATCGTTAGCAGTTGTCTGGGTACAGGTTACAAAAAAACCAAGACCCTTCTTTATTTTATTATCAATAGGAATGACAAGTTGTCCCCATCCGGTTGTATCGGTACTCTCGACTGCTTTGATAGCATCGTTGTATGAGGAAATCGAGGTTCCTCCTTTGAACTGATTGTCCTTGCTTACCGACAGTGCTTGGAACTGCGTTCCAATAATCTCCTCGGGTTCTACACAAGTAGATGATGATAGGTTACTCACAAGCAAGGCTTGTTCCCCACAAACCGTGACAAGTTGATCGTTCTAAACGAACTTTAGCTTTTGGTGGAGGGTCGAAGTGACCGCTCCAGCCTGGTGTATCCAAGGTCTTCTTAATAAACAACTGTATGTTGCCCGGATGTCCATGACCTGGAAAGTGACTTGGAAAGTATGAGGACCGATAGTTATGGGAAGATCAACTTCACCGATAACCGCTTTTCTGGATCCGTCGAACGCTTTGACGACGACCTCGCTGGTTCTCATCGGAGGGCCTTTGAATGATAATTGCATCAAAGTGGACTTCGGCATAACATTCAGGGCTGACCCTGTGTCTACCAGTACGCTGGCTAAAGCATCATCTTGGCAGTTGACTGTGATATTGAGCGCCATGTTATGACGGCGACCCTCTTCAGGTAATTCCTCATCACTAAATCCCAAATTATTGCAGGAAGTGATGTTAGAGACAATGCTATCGAACTGTCTGATTGTTACATCCTGTTCCACAAAGGCTTGCTCCAAGACTTTCTGTAGAGCCTCTCTATGCGCTTCTGAACTGAGTAACAGTGATAATACCGAGATCTTTGAAGGAGTCTGTAACAGTTGATCAACAATGTTGTATTCACTCCTTTGGATGGGCTTCAGCATCTCATCATTATTTTTCGAAAGGTCGGGATTACTGGATTGACCGACTGGTGGATCAGGAGTTTCAGATTGAAGTTCCTTTTCCTTGTTAAGTTCTCCAACTCCTCGATTGAAGATTCTACCACTCCGTGTTACACGACTGATGTCTGCAATATTCACGACGGAGGGTAATGGAATTTCCTTTCCATTCTCGACTATTGTTGCACCGTATTTGTAAGGGATTGCCTTAGCTGATTCATACGGTAGTGGTCCCGGCAGATAGATGACTATGGGAACCTTCTGATTTTTCTGACCATCATAAGTAATCTCGATTCGTTCCCGGTTGGGAACTTTAGATTTGTCAAGTAGAGGGATAATGGCAAAAACATCCCTAGTCCTGTGATGACCAGAGATCGTGACAACATCCTCAACTTGCTCGGCAAGATAGTTCGGCGTCCAGTTGATGGGTCCAGAACCCGGATATGGACGAATTTCTCCACGATCGACCTGACCCTGAAGAGCTGCTCTTACAAGGTAACACCCTTGGTTACTTTCCGAACAGACGCTGCAACGTTCATAATTGTGTGGTGGCACCTGGCCACGCCCACTTTGAATACAATGTAACCTCACTAGGTTAGCTTCCACAGATCGGACATCCTGACTTTGACGCCGAGTAGGATTCCTGTTACTGATACTAATTTGTTGAGTATCTTCATCCATGTAAATTGGCATCCACCAGTGATTTAACAAGTGCTGAAGTGCCTCCTGGACAAGGGTACAACCTCGATTGTTTTCGCAACCCGCTTTACAGCTTTGATAGTCGTGTGATATTAAGAATTCGAGTCGGACCTGTTCAGCATGTAACTCTACCAGGTTGGTATTCATCACGCGAATATCGAAGATCTGAACCATGCTGATCTGATAAAGGTTCCTATCATGGTAGTCTTGGATCCATCCAAGATCCATCTGACGCTGGAGGGCCTCCTGTATGAAAGAGCATCCCTGTTTGTTTACCGAGCAAGTCAGACAGGAACTGTAATCATGCCACGGCAGATTATGATACTGGCTTTGCCTTGAGTGCATTGCCACGAAGTTGACATTCATTGCACGGATATCGTGGTTCTGAATGACGTTGGAATTCGTGTAAACCATGTTTACTCCACGAACTCGGTGCTCTTGGATCCATCCGAGATCCATCTGTTCCTGCAGAGCTGCTTGCACCACAGAACATCCTTGGTTATCTTTAGAGCAGATATCACACTGATGATAGTTATGAGGTGGCACATGGCCATATCCACTCTATCTACAATGCCTCCTAACCAGATTGGTTTTCAACAATAGTACATCGTGAATTTGATAGACATTGTTAGTCTCTTTCTCAATCAAGTTGACTGCAGCCTTCTCGTGTTGAGGCAGCGGGTTCGTGAGAACATTAGGATTTGTATCCTTGAAGGATAAGACCCCACTTCTAACAAGTTTCTGCACGTCGGACTTGAAATTGAGGCAAGTCTCTATGTTATGCCCTGAACCTCCTTGATGATATGGGCATGTCTGATCCACCTTAAACCAAAAAGGCGGATTTTCCGGTACTGTAAGAGGAGATTTAGTCTGAATGTGCCCCTTAGCTAACAGTAATGGAAATAGCTCTGCGTACGACATGGGTATAGGATCAAACCCTGGTGGTCGTGTCGCACGGTTGTTGTTATATGGAGGACGAGCCTGCTGAAGAGGCTGTTGTGTCCTTTGCTGATTAGGTTGGCTCTGCACAACCTGAGGTTGATACGTAGGAATAGGCGCAAGGTTGATAGCAGGAGTCATAGCCGCTACTGGTTGATAACGTCGCCTTTGCTTTCTGAGAGAGATATTCCCAATATCTTGCTCTTTTTTCTTAGGGAGAGCACTACCGTATTTTTTAGTACCGCTCGTCGATCCAGTGTCTTTTACCAAACGTCTTTCTCGGACGGCTTCCTCAAGGCGTACGCCCATGCCGACCATTTTGGTGAAATCACTGGGTGCACTGGCAACCATTCGGTCATAGTAAAATGAGCTTAAGGTCTTTAAGAAGATCTTTGTCATCTCTTTTTCCTCAAGAGGTGGACAAATTTGAGCGGCAATTTCACGCCACCTTTGAGCATACTCCTTAAAGGTTTCCTTGTCCTTTTGCGACATCGATCTGAGTTGATCTCTGTCGGGTGCCATGTCCAAATTGTATTTGTATTGTTGGACGAAGGTAGTGCCAAGATCTCTGAAAGTGCTGATCGTGGCACGGTTTAAATCCATGTACCATTTTAATGCGGCACCGGTTAAACTATCCTGGAAGTAGTGAATCAGCAGGTCCTGATTCTCCGTCTGAGCTGACATTCCCCGAGCGTACATCACCAGATGGCTCTGAGGGCAAGAGTTACCCTTGTATTTTTCAAAGTCGGACACTTGGAACTTGTGCTGGACTTTCACATTGGGGACCAAGTAGAGGTCTGCGGCGTCCTTTCCAAATAAATCCTGACCGCGAATGGCTTGCAGTTCCTTCTGCATTTCCAAGAACTGCTCCTGGAATTCCTCCATTCGGTCAAACATAGTTTCCTTTTTACCAGCAGATATTGGTGGAATCTGTCCTTCTGGGACAGTGTGCACCACAAGGGGTGGTACCGTGACTACGGCAGCGAATCTTGGCGTTTCCCAAAGTTTGTAACCTTCAGGAGTCTTCAGTATGCCCCTGGCATCTTCGCTTTCCCGAAGTTTGTAACCTTCAGGCCCAGCGGCTTCTGTTGTGATTCCCTGATCCTCAGTGATCGGCGAAACATATCCTTCCGGGATATAGTTAACAGGCATGCCCCAAGGGCGATCTTTCGGCATCTGATACCTAGGATCATTCTTCTCCACTATGGGTATTGAGGTGATCTCTAAGATCACAGTTCTTTGTAGCTGAGCTTCTGCCATGGCTTGCATGTCGTTACGAAGCTTTCTCATATCCTCTCTCAGAGCGTCGATCTCTTCCTTCAACTCTCTGTTTTTTTCCTCAAGATCATCCATCTTTTTCTGACGATTGGCCCGAGTATTGTACGAATGAGACAGTTTGACTCTAGAATCGAGACACAAACGTGAGATTCGTAGGGAAGAAGAATACGCGATGTGAGAATGATGAATGCAATGATTATATTAATTGTTTTTTGGTTTAGTCAAAATAAACTTCGACAATTAGATTGCAAATATCAAACAGTGGGGAAACCCCTTTTTATTGAAATTCAAAGGATTGTAGAAATGGAAATACAGTAGATTACAAGGTGCAGGAACAGAAGCCTAAGCTAATGGGTCCCGAGTCCTCTCTGAAGAGAAATCAGGTGCTGACTCTGGTACTTTCCTTTTCTTTGACCGGGGCTCTTGGGCCGTTGTCGGGTTGTCATTCCTTTGCCAAGTGACAGGAGCGAGCAAATTCCTTTGGTCATCTTGATTCTCTACAGCATGTTGCTCCAAAATTTCAATCAGAGCATCTTTCTCTTTCAGTAATTGCTGTATTCTGATGCACTCTACGTCGAGGGTGCGGTACTTGTTCTTCCAAGACCTTCTTTCCCGTTGAACTTTGTTGAGAGTAACCTGAAGCTTTTCAGTTTCCGTCATGAAGTACATGACAGATTCCCTCGGCAGAAGAATTCCGTAACGAGGATAAGGCATTTTTAGCTTGAGAGCTCTAGTTTGTACCCAATGGAGATAAGGCTCCACCGAGACACAGTCTGGTTTTCCCAGAGACTCTCGTCCTTTCTTATGAACCTGTTTCCAAGCGTGCACTATTTCTATCTTTAGTGCTCTGTCACTTTCTCCTTCCTTGAAGAAACGACCTTCCAGATGAACACCCAGTGGGATGTGTCTCATCGGGTATCCAAATTGGCGGCGAACCAATACCGGATGATAGTTGATTCCTCATTTAGTTCCTATGAGGGGTACGTTGGGGAAGTTTCCACAACGATCAATGATTCTGATTCCCTCATAAATCCTATTACACCAATCTATATCAGAGTTGGTAAGAGACATGATCTTCTGCGACCAACGTAAGACACTCTTGCAATCCCAAAAAGCAGCAGACTTGGGTAAGTGCGAGATAAACCATTTATAAAGCAGAGGTACACAGCATGTGATCTCCCCTCCACTGTACAAATTTCCCAAGTGTATAGAATGATACGCATCTGCGAGCAAAGTCGGCACAGGGTTTCCAATGAGAAAAACCTTAATGGAGTTAATATCGACGAAGTTATTGATGTTGGGAAACAAAAATAACCCGTAGGTGAGTAAAACAAAGATGCTTTCAAAAGCAGTCCCGTTCCCTATACTAGCAAAGTACAGAGCTTTCTTTGTTAAGAACTGGGCTGGCCAACCTTGGATGCCACCCTTAGTAGTCATGTGAGTCCTGACCTCAGACTCGTCCAAATGAATTGCTCTTGCAACAGTCTGATTCTTTGGAATTTCTTCCAGTCCAGAAAATGGAGCTCGATCTGTAATGTGTAGATTGATCAGATGAGAATACTCCTCCAGCGTTGGTGCAAGCTGGTAATCCGGGAATGTGAAACAGTGATAAACCAGATCGTAGAATTGAACGAGCGCGTCCATGATTCCCTCAATCACATGGACTCTTAGCAGTGGTAGCAAACCTCCGTACTTGGCTCTGAAAGCCTCAGGGCTAGTGATCATCCTTGCTAACCTTCTCAAATCCCCTAGTTTTGAAACCTTGAAGGTATACGTATGAGTTCTCCTTCTACCGAAATCCATTAGCATAATCCTCTTTTCTGATATTTGCAATCACAGTCTTAATTTAATTTGAAAAACAGAGAGACTAGAAGAGAAATTTTTTTAAATGTTTTAATGTTTTTTTTAAATGAATGCATGAATGCAACACACAAAAACATAGAAAAAACATGGGGTCAAATGGTCGTTGTCATGAAGTCAAGGCTCTACCCATCCCCAAAGGTTTATACTAAGGTGATTTTTGTACCTGTACTCATTATTATCAGCTCCTCCCAGGAAAGCAAAACAACAAGCGGATCGCCAGCGAGTTGTAGTGCAATCTTAGAGTAAGTGCCATTCACCGAGAATAGATCACCAGCCTCAAATGAGGGTGTAGCGAGCGATTTTGGACGCGGTTCTTAAGCGCTGGTCGCTCTCTGCGGTTGAGCTTTGAACTACAGGTCGATTCATTTTTTATCCTATTGTGATCTGAATAAGGAAGGGAAATAGATGTCTCCAATTAACCCTGCTTGCATACTGAGTTTAAACAGCGGTCTGTTAGGTTACAGATGCTATCAATGTGGGGGGGCCTTTGTACTGGTTATTCGTATTTCGCCAATACGGTTCTTTCTTTCTTTTTTCTAGGCAAAGGGTTTCTGGCGGGGAATAAGGATTAGGATGTTAGGACTGATGCTTTTGAATTACTGCTTTTGATTGATAGGGATATGGGATTTGGGTTTTTTGTTGATTGCGCTCGCTAAGATCTTTTCTTTCGATCTTATGCCTACGTATTCCCATTTACCGAAACAGGGAAATCAGAGCGTTCGTAGTTCCTCCTATTCTATGGGAGGAAATTGGTTTTTGGTGTCTTGTTCAAAGCCCAAGACGTGAAGCGAAAGGTGGTTTGTATCTTGTTTAAAGCCCAAGATGTGAAGCTAAAAGGTCTATTTGTGTCTTGTTCAAAGCCCAAGACGTGAAGCTAAAAGACCTCGACTTTAGAGAGAATTTGTCATCTCTAAAGAGGGGAGAAGGAGAATTACTTTAACTGGGATACGCGGATCCGAGCAATGCCATAATTTCCGAAGAAAGGGTTTTAACCTGAAGGAGAAGACTTTAACTCAGTGTAGAGCAATGCCATCTTTCCTTAGGAATTTCTCATGCTAAAAGAGGGACAGTGGCATGGATATAGATGATCCAGAGGCTTGCCGCTTACAGCGATTAGATGAAAGGGAAAGGAGTTGTTGATGTTTATGTACTGTGAACGAGGCACAACTTTGATGCTAAAAGGTTGATTGGATCAACCAGTGGTTTTCTTATACAAAGCCTAAGAGGAGGCTAATTTCCGCTAGGAAAATCATTATACAAAGCCTAAGAGGAGGCTATTTTGTGTCTCGTACAAAGCCCGAGAGAGAGGCTAAAAGTTTTTGACCCAGTGGGGCATATCGTTATACAAAGCCTAAGAGGAGGCTAGCAAAGAGTTCGACTCTTGCTTAAGGGATTTATATCTCGTACGAGGCCCGAGATGGAGGAAAAAAAAAGGGGTGATTGACTCAACGAGGGAGTCTTTTGTGTCTCATACAAAGCCTGAGAGAGAGGCTAAAAGGTTGTTTTGACTCCACTGGGGAGAATTTTGGTATCTCGTACGAAGCCCGAGATGGAGGCTATTGTAACTGTTTCAGTTGAGTGACAGATCCAATATACTGATTTAAAAGAGAAAATCAGTTCTTATATGAGTAACACTGTACACAGGGATTTAATTTGAGGATCAGGGATATTTCCTTTTCTTTGAGGAAACGGGAAATCCAAAGGGTATTGAGACTATCCGAGTCTGCGGGTTTCCTTCCTATTTAACGAAGGGTGCTTAAGAATGTCTTTGAGACTCAAGGAAGTTAGACTGTCCAAGTCTAGAGTTTTATCCTTTGTACTATGCTTCGAGAAACAGTAGTAGACTCTATGAAAGGACTGTTCTATGAGGATGACTAGGTTCTATTCCTATACCTCTAGGAGGTCGTCGGGACAATTTGTACGAAGCCCAAGAGGAGGCTGGAATCTTTTAAGAAGCCGACGGGTCCTTGTACGAAGCCCAAGAGGAGGCTATCATTCCCGGAGGAAGAGATCATTATACGAAGCTTAAGAGGAGGTTGTGAATACTTCTAAGAAGCCGTAGTGTCCTTGAATAATGCCCAAGAGGAGGCCGATGCTTTTAAGAAGCCCGTGGGTCTATCATCTCCTTTCCATTAGGAGAGATAACTCTTTTAAAGATAAAAACCACTGGTAAACGTGCGAGGTTTACTATCCAGCGACTTCTAACTTTTAAAGAGGGTTCCTTAGTTAAGGTCCAAGATTATGACTGTAGTGGGTACCCAAACCCCGAGACATTCAAGGCAAGCTATCCACAAGGAATAGATCAAGTCAGGAAAGTTCGAGAATTGGGAAGAAACTCAAAGATGCCATTCACAGAGAATACATTCATCTTGGGGATTAGAGCTTCTTGACGATTCCTAAGGAGGACAGCCGAAGAGAAGACTATATCTGGTGCTCCTATTGGGGATCTAGGCGTCTATTTCTACGAATAAATGAAACGGCGTCACCTAGTTCTAGACGTAGTTGCCGGGGAAACTCGAAATATCTATACTATTATTACACAGTAGATATGAGTTTATGAAAGGAGACTTACAGTGAGCAGCCCCACAATACAGTTTATAATATGAAAGCAGTAAATGAAAGCGATAACCACTTACTCGGTTGTAGTGCTTCCATGTTGTTTGGTTAGTTGTTCAACAAAGAAAGATTAAAAACAACAGTATATTCAAAATCAAAGGAGAAAGTGCTTTAAAAAAGAAAGATTTGGGGCTTACAGCTCAAGGAGAGGCCCAGGGTTTTATCAGTGAGCGCACTGTTTGACTTTGTACATCGGGACTTATACAAGTGACTGGGGCCCAAAAAGGTTTTCTGTACAAAGGGATGGGTCTTACACTCTCTCAAGAGGCCCAAAAAGGTTTAAAGAAAAGAGTGGGGCTTATAACACGAGGGTAGGCCCAAATGATTTTTCGTTTTTTTAAACGGGCGACGATCGCGCCGTTTACTTGTACAGAGGGACTTATACAATGAGTGAGGCCCAAAAAGTTTTTGCACAAGGGGGGATGGGTCTTACACTCTATCAAGAGGCCCAAAGTGTTTTAAAGAAAAATAAATGGGTCTTACTACTCGAGGGTAGGCCCAGATGATTTTTGAAAAGGCGACAATCGCGCCATTTGTTTTTTGACGGTATCGGGACTTATACAATAAGTGAGGCCCAAAGATGATTTGGTCAAAAAAAGGATTGGGTCTTACACTCTAATAGAGGCCCAAAGTGTTTTGAAAATGATTTATGAGGTTTGAATTAATCCAAACCCTAATTTGTTTCCAAAAAATGTATTTAATTGAATAAAAATTCAATTAAATTGATCAAAAATTGTTTTACATATGGGAAACAAATTGTGATCTTGGATTAATGCTTCAAAAATTAAGTATTGACCTACAAAACAAATAGAAAGCATTAAAAGTTGCAAAATCATTGTGGAAATAATATTTCAAATGTTAAAAACAATTAAAATATTAATTCTTTGCAAAAATATCAATTATATAAAATAAATAATATTTTTGGGATTTTTTGGTAAAATAAAATATTTTAACATTTTTGTGAATTATTGCAAAAAGAACCAATAAAAAATGATAAAAATTGAAGGAGTTATTAATTTTTCAAATCATTAAAAATAATAGTATGAAAAATAATAAAATAAAAAAGTGATAAAAAGAAATCTGGGGCGAGGGGGATTCGAACCCCAGACTTCTCGCTTGCTAATACTCACAAAACCAGCTGATGAACCGCTGGGGTGCAATGCCAATTCATTAAATATATGGCAAGTGAAAATTATATAGAGAACTTGGTTGGTTTTCTGAAAATGGCGCCATGGCCATCTCCTTCCCCGAGCTCGTGCATGAAGCACCCTATCTCACTTATCTCTCAACCATTGGACATGATTCAAACACCAAACTCGTGCGTTTTTTCACAAGGAACAAGATGGCAATACCCAATTTTATTCATTTTCAGTGTGGAGTGAAATAATCATGATGAACACAGATGAACCCTAATTTGCAAAAGCAATCGTGCAAGCATGGTTATAAGGTCTATGATCAAATTTATTGAGGCAAAATAATCAGCATATGATGGTAATCAAATGGCAAAATTATCATGCGAGGAAATATGCATGGATCATGGAGTTTGAGTTTGAAGCTCACCTTGATGCAAGCTGAAATGGAACTTTGCCCAGATGGTGTTCCAGTCGTGAATTGATGATCCCTACAGCTTCAATGGATGTTATGGAGTGTGTTGCAAGCTTTGGCAAACTTTGAAATTCTCTGGATCAAGCTGGAGACCTCCACCTGCAAAACTGAAGCAAAATGGCTTGGTTGAAGAGTGATTTTGAGCTGGGAGTGTTACAGATGTTGTTTAAGCACTTGGACACCTCAAATACATCATATGTGATGTGTTTGAGCAATTGGAATTGATTGCTTATGGCTGCAACTCAAAACCCGATAGTGGTTACTCAAAAACAAGAAAACTTGAAGTTCAAGAAAGAATGAGAGAAAGCAGTGCTATAACTGGCTTTGGGGTGAGTTGAGTGATCCATTGAGACCTCTATTTATAGGTGATCAACTCTTGTCTTGGAGGAATAGTGAATGGCAGCTGGATCAGATAACATTTGCTCGGATTGGCTTGGCATAAATGCCTCTTGCACTAGGCATAACAGCTGCTCCAAATAGATCAGCTATGCCTTGACTGAAATCACATTCTTTAGATGTTTTTAATGTTGTTTAATCAGAGAACTTGACTGAGGAGAGTGAGAATCTTGACAATGCACTATTCCACATAAATGCATTTTGAATTCAAGGCAAAAAGTGTCAAAGTGGATGAACTTCAAGTTGGAAGGTTCTTTGGCTTTTTGACTCAGATTTATCAGTTGGATTAGATGCAATGTGATTGGTTTGAACACAAGTGGCATGCTGATCCTCAGTCTTTGGCTCAAAATCATGTGAGATAAGCAAACATGCAAACTGATTTTTCCAAAACAGCTTGCAGCAGCATGACTTTGGGCATGGATTTCTCATGGCTTGAGTTGAATCAATTCATGCTGTTGAGCCCTTTGAATTCTTAGCAACATATGCAACAACATTGATGTTTAACTTTGGGACTGATTCAGCTTGCATCTATGTGCAAAAATCCCACAAGTTTTGGTGTTTCAACAAAATTCTGTTTTAGGCAGAATTTTTCTAAGTGTTGGAAAATGGTATTTTTTCACATTTTCAGCCACTTTGGCTCACTCATAGCTCAAAATCCATAAGGAATTGGAGTTAGGCCTAGTTGAAGTTTTTGTAGAGGGTAGTGAGATCTACAAATCAAGCTTTGGATGGAAAAAATTGGCCTTGTGGTTTAGGAGTTATGGTCCTCCAAAGTTGGTACCTTTGCCACTTTATTTTTAACTTAGAAAATTTTCTAAGTTTTATGGTTACCCCTTTTACAAGTTATCTCACTTTTCTTGATTTTTCTTGATGAATGATGATTCAAATCATACATTAACATCATTTTAGGGTTAAAAATCCATTTTGGTGAAAAATCTCAAAAAGTCAAAGTTGACTTTTGTGCACAGTTGACTTTTTATCAGATGAATTCCAAACTGTGCAATTCTTCAGGAAATCATGTCCTTGACCTAAATCAAACTTGATGGACATGTTCCATGGGTATCATAGGGTATATTCAATCATGTATTAGGGTTTGGGAGCATGTCCTGGTCAAAAGTCAAAGTTACAGTTGACTTTTCCCTTAAAACCCTAATTGTGGTGCAGATGAAAATGAAACTTGTTGCTCAAGCTTCTTGGATCAATCCATTGTTCCAAATGGATCAATATGGTGTATTAGAGACCCTCAAATCATGTCTTGAGGTCTTGGCTCATGGTTTGTCCCAAAAGTCAACTTAGGGGTGAATTAGGTCAAGAAACCCTAATTCCTGATTTTTGATGAATGCATCCCCTGAGGCAAAATTGACTTGATGCATGGGTCCATGAGGTTCCATGGAGTATATTAGGTCATGTTTTGGATCATTGCCTTATGCCCAGATGAAAATTTCCATCTGGAGGCCCTGGTTGACCAAAACCCTAATTTGGTGACACTGTCGATCTTGAGACTTGATCCACCTAGAAGGGAGCAATCTTGTGCTTAATCCTTGAAGTGGGAGTCCTTTTGATCCTTTGTGGATGTTTGAGAGATTAGACAAGTTAAAGATCATGTCATTTCTTGATTGATCCTTTGTCTAAAGCTCAGAGAGGGCTTGAAACCCTAATTTTGATTGTATTGGATGCTCACCCATCTTTGGGGAGACTGATGAAGCATGATGGTTCATCCATATTGTGATGATGATTTTCACAATGATGGGAAATCTAAGTGGTCAAAATTTGGGGTATTACAGAGGGTAGTATCACGTAACAACTATTTTCGATAGTTTCCGCACTACGAAAGGGTTTGGCTCCTCAGCTTCTCAGGCATCACAACCGACCCATTGTCTAGGTGAGAGAATGGTTACATTAGGATGCCTCCACTGAGGTTAATGGTCGACCCCGTCGCCATCACTTATCTTAAGTGTATACTCAATCTCACCACATGCGGCATCACACGCATTCCCAGTAGCAGAAAAATAAACACATATTCAATTAGGAAAAGCAGTATATATATTTGTCCTAATCATCCTAGACTTATAAAGCTAAGAATCCTAAGTTCCTGACAGAAATGGGTTCCCCGGCAGAAGCCCCAATCTGTGGTATCACACAAGAGATGAAAAGGAAGAAGGAAAAAGAAAGACGAGCCCCACGGTGGGCGCCATTTTTCTGTAGCGAGCGATTTTGGACGCGGTTCTTAAGCGCTGGTCGCTCTCTACGGTTAAGCTTAAACTACAGGTCGATTCATTTTTTATCCTATTGTGAGCTGAATAAGGAAGGGAAATAGATGTCTCCAATTAACCCTGCTTTGCATACTGAGTTTAAACAGCGGTCTGTTAGGTTACGGATGCTATCAATGTGGGGGGCCTTTGTACTGGTTATTTGTATTTTCGCTAATACGGTTTTCTTTCTTTCTAGGACTTTCAAGCGGGGAACAAGGGTTAGGATGTTAGGACTGATGCTTTTGAATTACTGCTTTTGATTGATGGAGATATGGGATTTGGGTTTTTTGTTGATTGTGCTCGCTAAGATTTTTCTTTCAATCTTATGCCTACGTATTCCCGTTTACCGAAACAGGGAAATCAGAGCGTTCGTAGTTCCTCCTATTCTATGGGAGGAAATTGGTTTTTGGTGTCTTGTTCAAAGCCCAAGACGTGAAGCGAAAGGTGATTTGTATCTTGTTCAAAGCCCAAGATGTGAAGCTGAAAAGTCTATTTGTGTCTTGTTCAAAGCCCAAGACGTGAAGCTGAAGGACCTCGACTTTAGAGAGAATTTGTCATCTCTAAAGAAGGGTTTGTCTGTCACAACTGTTGGGTGACTGGTTATAAAGGAGAATTACTTTAACCGGGATATGCGAATCCGGCAATGCCATAATTTCCTTTATAGGGGATTTTAACCTGAAGGAGAAGACTTTAACTCAGTATAGAGCAATGCTATCTTTCCTTAGGAATTTCTCATGCTAAAAGAGGGACAGTGGCATGGATGTAGATGATCCAGAGGCTTGCCGCTTACAGCGATTAGATGGAGGGGAAATGAGTTGTTGATGTTTGTGTACTGTGAACGAGGCACAACTTTGATGCTAAAAGGTTAATTGGATCAACCAGTGGTTTTCTTATACAAAGCCTAAGAGAAGGCTAATATGTGTCTCGTACAAAGCCCGAGAGAGAGGCTAAAAGGTTTTGACCCGACGATGGAGTCGTTTGGTATCTCGTATAAAGCCCGAGATGAGGGCTATTTGACTCAACAAGAGAGTTTTTTGTATCTCGTACGAAGCCCGAGATGGAGGCTGTTGTTTGTTTGTTTGGCTCAATAAGAACCTTTTTGTATCTCGTATAAAGCCCGAGATGGAGGCGAAATGGGTGATTGACTCAACGAGGGAGTCTCTTATGTGTCTCGTACAAAGCCCGAGAGAGAGGCTAAACGTTGTTTGACTCCGCTGGGGAGAATCATTGTACAAAGCCCAAGAGGAGGCTATGGTGACTGTTTCAGTTGAGTGACAGGTCCAGTATGCGGATTTTGAAAGAGAAAATCAGTTCTTATATGAGCAACACTGTACTCAAGGATTTGTTTCAAGGATCCGGGTTATTCCTGTTCTTTAAGGAAGCGGGAAATCCGAAGGGTATTGAGACTGTCCGAGTCTGCGGGTTTCCTTCCTATTTAACGAAGGGGGCACTTGAGAATGTCTTTGAGACTCAAGGAGATTAGACTGTCCAAGTCTAGAGTTTCATCTTTTGTACTATGCTTTGAGAAACAGTAGTAGACTCTATGAAAGGACTGTTCTATGAATATGACTAGGTTCTGTTCCTATACCTCTAGGAGGTCGTCGGGACAATTTGTACGAAGCCCAAGAGGAGGCTGGAAACTTTTAAGAAGCCGAGAGGTCCTTGTACGAAGCCCAAGAGGAGGTTATCATTCCCGGAGGAAGAGATCATTATACGAAGCCTAAGAGGAGGCTGTGAATACTTCTAAGAAGTCGTAGGGTCCTTGTACTAAGCCCAAGAGGAGGCGGGGTTGCTTTTAGGAAGCCTGTGGGTCCTTGTACAATGCCCAAGAGGAGGCCGATGCTTTTAAGAAGCCCGTAGGTCCCTAAACCCCGAGAAATTCAAGGCAAGCTAATCACAAGGAATAGATCAAGTCAGGAAAGTTTGAGATTTTGGAAGAAACTCAAAGATGCCATTCACGGAGAATACATTCATCTCTGGGAGTAGAGTTTCTTGACAATTCCTAATGAGGACAGGCGAAGAGAAGACTGTATCTGATCCTATTTGGGGATCTAGGTGTCTATTTCTATGAATAAACGAAACGGCGTCACCTAGTTCTAGACGTAGTTCCGGGGAAACTCTAAATATCTATACTATTATTAAACAGTTGATATGAGTTTATGAAAGGAGACTTACAGCGAAACAGCCCCACAATACAGTTATATATATATGAGTTTATGAAAGGAGACTTACAGCGAAACAGCCCCACAATACAGTTATATACATATGAAAGCGGTAAATGAAAGCGGGTAAACACTTACTCGGTTGTAGAGCTTCCATGTTGTTTGGTTAGTTGTTCAACAAAGAAAGATTGAAAACAACAGTATATTCAAAATCAAAAGAGAAAGTGCTTTGAAATAAAAAGATTTGGGGCTTACAGCTCAAGGAGAGGCCCAGGGTTTTATCAGTGAGCGCACTGTTGAATTTGTACAGAGGGACTTATACAAGTGACTGTGGCCCAAAAAAGGTTTTATGTACAAAGGGATGGGTCTTACACTCTCTCAAGATGCCCAAAGATTTTTTAAGAAAGGAAATGGGTCTTACTACTCGAGGGTAGGCCCAGTTGGTTAATTTTAAACTGGCGACGATCGGGTCGTTTATTTGAAAATGTACAGAGGGACTTATACAACGAATGAGACCCAAAAAGTTTTCTGTACACAAGGGGTTGGGTCTTACACTCTAATAGAGGCCCAAAAAGTTTAAAGAAAAGAAATGGGGCTTACAACACGAGGGGAGGCCCATGGTCTTTATTTTCAAGATGAATATTCACTTTTAAAATGCTTAAAAACAATTAAAAATGAATTTATTCACAAAAATATCAACTATATTAAATAAATAATATAAATTTGATTTTTTTGTAGAATAAAATATTTTACTATTTTTGTGATTTTTCAGAAAAAGAACCAATAAAAAATAATCAAAATTGAAGGAGTTATTAATTTTCCAAATCATTATAAAATAAAATGAGAAAATATAAAAAAGAGGGGTTGGGTCTTACACTCTATTAGAGGCCCAAAGTGTATTTTTGTACAAAAGATGAGGCTTACAACTCAGGGAGAGGCCCAAAATATTTTCAGTTTGAAAATGGCGATCGCGCCGAGATTTTTAACGTATCGGGACTTATACAATAACTGAGGCCCAAAAATGTTTTGTTAAAAAAGGGTTGGGTCTTACACTCTAATAGAGGCCCAAAGTGTTTGAAAAAGATTTGCTAGGGTGAAAATCAAAGAAACCCCAATTTCATTTTTTTAGGCATTTTTCCAAGAAAAATTAAGTAAAAAATGATAAAAATATCAAATAAAATCATTAAATAATGATTAAAGTTTATGAAAAAAAATATTTTATCCACATAAATATTTAAAATCATTTTTGTTTAAAAAATCAAGAAAAAAAAAATCATTTTAAAAGCATTTAAAACAATTTAAAACACTATTTTTAAATATATTAAAAATAATACTTTTTTTGTGATTTTTTGTGGATTAAAATATTATGGGGTATGAATTGGAAAATGATGATTTTTTGCTACGTAAAAAAAATTGGTTGAGTTTTGAAAATAAAAAGTAAGAAAAAGAGGAAAGATACCAAAATATCATCTCCGACATTTCTTTTGGGGTAAAAACGAGTACCGAAACTTTAATTTTCAACACATTTTTTATCAAATTTCAAACACTCATAACTCTCTCAATTTTTATCGGAATTGAAATCCGGAAATACCTATCTTGACCAATTTTTCGCAAGGAATCCGATGGTACCACACATACACACCGAAACTCGACGTAGCAAACACGCAAATCGAAAAACCAGAACTGCGCGTAATTGAAAACATCGTTTCGCGCCAAACTTCCGACACGCGTAACTCTCTCGATTTTTAACGGAATTAAGATCCGAAAGAGTCTATCTTGACCGATTTTTCACGAGGAATCCAATGGTATCACACATGCACGCTGAAACTCAACGTACAAAACGCAGCAGCAAAAAAACCAGAACTGCGCGTTAGTTGAAAACATCGTTTCGCGCCAAACTTCCGACGCGCGTAACTCTCTCGATTTTTAACCGAATTAAGATCCAAAAGAGTCTATCTTGACCGATTTTTAGCAAGGAATCCAATGGTATCACTCACGCATACGGAAAATCAACACACAAAACGCAGAAATAAAAAAAACCAGACTGCACTGTTGTGAAAACATCGTTCCGCGTCGAATTTCCAACACGCGTAACTCTCTCGATTTTTAACCGAATTGAAATCCGAAAAAACCTATCTCGACCGATTTTTCGCAATGAATCCAATGGTGTTACTCATGCACACTAAAACTTAATGTACAGAACACATCAATAAAAAAAAACCAGAACTGGATATGATTTTAAAACAACCAAAATTCCACATATAAACATGTTAAAGTACAAACAGTGGGAGGATCACAACATACACATTAAGGACTACATTTTTGCCTCAAGAATTGTTCAATATGATGCATGTATGTGGACAGCAAAGGAAAGCATGATTCAAAGAATTCAAGTTGTGGATTTTACCTATTTTTTGGAGATTTTGGGCAACCTACCAAGTGCTTTGTTCCAGAAATGATTTGATGCTTTAGACAACCTCAAATGACCTCTTAGAAGCTTTTAGGATGGTTGGAATCGGCTGGAAACCTCTGGAGCAAGTTTGTACACTTTCTCGCAAAATGGTCAAAAGTGGCCAAAATGCCAACTCTCTCAAATGGTGTTCCAGATGTGTGGCACCATTTGGGACGGTCCAAGGATGATATTTAGAGTGTGTTTGAGATTTTATCTGGTTTGGAAAGTGACTGAATCAAGACATGGCTTGAAAAATGCAAAAAAAGTGTCATTTTGAGGTTTTGAGAGGTGACTTTGTGATGTTGTGATTACAGGTCACTTTTGATGGTTTGCACAGCTTACATATGATATATATGAGGTGTGTGTGTGATTAGTTTGAGTGGAATTGCTCTCTAGCTCAAAAACTCAGAATTACTTGCTTTGGAAGGCAAATTTGAGGTGAAAGAAGAGATTTTGAGGAAAGCATCTGTTTGATGGCTTTGGTGTACTCAAACTGAACACAAATGAGCTCTATTTATAGTGGAGCAAGTTTGTTTTGGGATCCACAGTGAATGGCAACTGCAGCAGGTGTTTGTTCTATGTTGGCCAATGGAAATGCAAGTCTCCTCTAGCCATTGACTAGAGGTTAGGGCACAGGGTTGTGGTTCCCTTGGTCTTGGATAAGTCTTGACTGATTTGAGATGAGAATGGCTCAGTCCATGCCACCTCTAAGCATCCATTAAATGCTCCAAACCAAAATTGGAGTTTTGTCCCTCTTTTAGGGATTTCTAGGTTTTGGCAGGCTTTTTTTGGTTCCTTGGACTTGGGAGGTTCATGGATCAGATCTGCCCTGAAAAATTCAGCTTCAGCAAGGCCTTTTGTAAGATCCATAACTCCCTGCTCGAGTATGCTACATGGACGTTCTAGGACTTTCCGGAAAGCTTAGATGACGTACTTCAACTTTGATGTTTGACATTAGACCTGGTTCAACTTGGATCATGGATAAAAACAGCCTTGAAGTTGGGACATTGTGCTGAAATTACAAGGCAGATTTTTGGCTAAGTGCTGAAAAATGTTAATTTTAGGATTTTAGCCATTTTGATCCAACCATAACTCAAAATCCATGATGAATTGGGATGAAGTGTAGTTGACACTTTTGTAGAGGGCCATGAGGGCTACAAATCCATCTTTGGATGGGGAAAAATGGCTTTGTGGTTTAGGAGTTATGATCCTCCAAAGTTGGTACCCTTGCCACTTTTTTTCATAACTTAGAAAATTTTCCAAGTTTTTATGGTTACCCCTTTTACAAGTTATCCCACTTTCTTTGATTTTTCTTGATGAATGATGATTCCAATCACACATTAACATCATTTTAGGGTTAAAAAACCATTTTTATGAAAAATCTCAAAAAGTCAAAGTTTGACTTTTGTGCACAGTTGACTTTTTATCAGATGAATTCCAAACTGTGCGATCCTTTAGGAAATCATGTCCTTGACCTAAATCAAACTTGATGGACATGTTCCATGGGTGTTATAGGGTATATTTAATCGTGTCTCACGGCTTGGGAGCATGTCCTGGTCAAAAGTCAAAGCTACAGTTGACTTTTCTCGCGAAACCCTAACTGTGGTTCAGATGAAATTGAAACTTGTTGCTCAAGCTTCTTGGATCAATCCATTGTTGCAAATGGATCAATGTGGTGTGTTAGGGATCCTCAAATCCTCTCTTAAGGTCTTGGCTCGTGATTTGTCCCAAAAGTCAACTTAGGGGTGAATTAGGTCAAGAAACCCTAATTCCTGATTTTTGATGTATGCATCCCCTGAGGCTAAATTGACTTGATGATGGGGTTTATGATGTTCCATGGAGCATTTTAGGTTATGGTTTGAAGCATTGGCTCATGCCCAGAGGAAAATTTCCATCTGGAAGCCCTAGTCGACCAAACCCTAATTTGGTGACACTGGCGATCCTGAGGCTTGATCCACCTAGAAGGGAGCAAACTTGTGCTTAATCCTTGAAGTGGGAGTCCTCTTGATCCATTGTGGATATTTGAGAGGCTAGACAAGTTGAAGATCATGTCATTCCTTGATTGATCCTTTGTCTAAGAGCTCTGAGAGGGTTTGAAACCCTTGTTTTGATTATAGTGAATGCTCACCCATCTTTGGGGAGACTGATGAGGTACAAAGGTACATCCATATTGTGCTGATAATTTGCACAATGATGGGAAATCTTAGTGGTCAAAATTTGGGGTATGACAGTTCCAAATATAATTGTTTCTACCCTTCTAAATACTCTACAATATGATCAAGAATAAAGCTTCTTGTTCTTGATTTAAAATCTACAAAAGAGAGGAAGCCATATTGTGACTGGGATATAATCAGTCCCCCTTATTGAATAATATGCCATAATTGATAAGTGAAAATTGTAGCTATTTTTGTATATAAGTTTTGTTGCACTTATCGATACTTTTTGTTAATATCGTTCGAATAAACCCACTTTGTTTGTAAATACGTTTACTTTACGTTATAGTGTACATATTGCGTATAGTGAAAAATATCATTGAGTGTAATTGATTTTCTCTCATTTTTGTAGGTATTCAAGCAAATATATTTTGCCATTGTTGTATAGAGAATTGAATAAGATTTCCAACGCTTCCGGCCGTGCATCAATCCAAGTTACGGTTCAGAAGTTGTGGTCAAAATAAGGGCTGGTTTGCTGCCAAGTTCGCTTTGCGAACTTTCCAGTGAATGTTCGCTTTGCGAACTTCCCAGTGAATGTTCCCAGACATGAGGCAGTAGAAAAAGGGACCAAAGTTCGCATTGCGAACTTTCCAGCTAATATTCGCTTTGCGAATAAAAGTTCGCATTGCGAACTTTTGCAGAATCGCAGAGGTGGTTTAACTGTTCCTGAGGCATCAGGTGCCTAATTTTGATGTTCGCTTTGCGAATAAAAGTTCGCATTGCGAACTTGACGGATATTGTAAATACTATATAAGTTCATTTCATTCATTTTTAGGTTATGGTTTGGGTATTTTTTGCTCCCAGTCCATCAAACATCATTTTTTCATATGATTAGCTTAGAAAACAACTATGGAGCTTGCACACGGATGATCCGGGGTGGACTGATCATCGATCAGCGCCGACAAACCGTGAGATGTTTGGTTTATTTCTTTTCTTCTTTGTGTATTTCTTCTTTGTTGGGTTGTTGTATATGTATTTACTTTGAACTCATGTATATTTATCGCCCATGGAGTTGTATAAAATCCGCTTTACAAATCTTTATCGGTGATTGTCCTTGATTTTTGCTTTATGCTTGAGGTTTGGGTTGTGTTAGAGATAAACATCGCAAACTTTGATTAGGGATGATTATCTGTTAGTTTCTGGATGCTAGAGATAGATTTAGAGCTAACAATCTTTATGGGTGTTGAAGCTTAATGCCTCCGTATCTCGAGTCGGGTGCAGAGTGTCGACGAGGGTAACACGGTTGTTCTCTCAGCTCAGTGTGTCAGAGATGGACACTGTTGTGACCGATGCTGGATGATATTGAGGAGTATTATAGGTTGTGTATAACTGGTCGGTAAGTTTAAGTTTGTGAAGAGTGGATTATATGCATGCCGAATAAGTTTCTTCTCTCTGAACAATGAATTCTTTTTGTATTAATATTTACTTTTATGCTTTTACTTTAACCAATTTAATCCAAACTCGTAAACGCGAGACTTGTCGAATGGCAGTTCAATATCACCGATCTCTGTGGACACGATAAATTCCCAGAAAAATACTTCCAAATCTTTTTGTTGATTGTCGCTTTATCACTCCAACAAAATGGCGCCGTTGCAAGGGATTGGTGTTTTTATTTGATCACATTGCGATAGTTTCGTTGTTTTGGAGCTTTGTACATAATTGTTTATATTGTATATATGCTTGTATAGATACTTGTTTTGCTTTTATTTTCCATTATGTTTGTTCAAGTGTTGTATACATTTTGTTCCCGTAACGTTTGTTCAAGTGTTTGGTTAAGACACTTACTTTTGGTTTGCGCGGTGAGGCATCACCATGGCATGAAGGGAGTAAGTTACTAGCTAAGCACAGTAAAGGCGTCGAGCTTATGACGTAAAACAAGCATGTTTTATCGTTTTTTTGTTTCGTTATTACTTTTTCATTCTAGCTTAGGTAGTGTGGTGAACTTTCATTAAACAAGTTGTACTCGGATTGTTCGTAAAATTCTCAAATCTTCACTTTACAACTTGTTTAATCCAATTTCACCCGGTCTTTTAGTATGTTTATATTAATAATTTTTGTGTTTGTGTAAGAGCTTGTTTTAAGTAGCTTGGGGAATTTAAGGTGATGTTCTAAGTTTGATCGTTTTAACTTGTGGATGTATGGTAATGATATTGTTAAGTTTTGTACACGTCCAAGGTATGTGTTTATCGCTTTCTAGACTTTAGCATATTCATGATACTTAGGCATTTTACAAACTTCCATGTTATTCATTCTTTTGTATACTTGTTCTTGATGTGAATCACTTTAGTTCCCACCCTTTTTGTGAGGTAGCTTTCCATTGTTCATATATGCGCGGAGTACCAACATTCTTGTTCTAACTTGATTTTATTATGCTTAATCTTTTGTTTGTGTTGATTATATGAAAGCATGAAAAGGATCAAGGCATTTTGTTTCATTTTGAGCACAACTACCTAATCAAATAGTCATTCACCTTGTGAGTGTGTGATCATTCGTAACCCTCTTGTGCCTTTCTATCATTATCCATGTTGTATGAACTTAATACTTGTCTATGAGTATTGAATTCACTTTTTGTATGGATTTTGATTGATTATTTTTTTCTTGAACCCTCAACTTTGTGTTGTTGTATGAATTTTTACCTTGCCTTATAAAGTAGGGAGTATTCACATGATGATGTGGTTGAATTCAAGTTGGGGAGAGAATGATTGTTTACTCATTGGTTGGTTTCTATGAGGTTGAAAAAGAAAAGAAAAAAGAGAAAAATATGAAAAAGAAAAGAAAAGAAAAAAAAAAAGAGAAAAAGAAAATCCTTGAGAAAGAAAAAAAAATTCAAATAATTGTGCTAAATAAATATTGTGTTTTGTGTAACACTTGGGATTTTGGAAGAAGTTAATTGGAATTTTGTGTTTGAGTCTTTGTGAATGGATCACTCCCTTAGGTTTAGGCAAGTTTTTGTTTCAATTATCTTTAGAAATTGCCCCTTGTTTGTTTACCCGACCACGCTAAAACCTTGAAAGCCCTTGTGATTCTTGCTTTTATGTTTTCAATATGATTTTTGGATGAATGTATAATTTAGTCTTTTGTTTACAAGATTGTTGTGTGAGTGAAAAGTACCTCATTTTGTGTTTTTCATCTATCGATGATTGTTTTTGCTAGGTGTGATTCACGTTGGAACTTGTGTTGTTTTAGGATGATTGGCATGATTTTTGTATTTTGCATTTATTTCGTGACTATGTCATCCTATGTCATCGTCGTAGTTTAGTGGTAAGTATTTACTTTGTGTGTACCGTTTTTCATTTGAACCATTCATTTGTTTCTGTTTTTTAAAACCTGTTGATTCGTGATTCTTTGGTTGTCACTCTGTTTCTTTGATACGCTTGATTATTGTTTGAGGACAAACAAGTTTAAGTTGAGGAGAGTTTGATAAGTGCAAATTGTATCTATTTTTGAATATAAGTTTTGTTGCACTTATCGATACTTTTTGTTAATATCGCTCGAATAAACACCGCTTTGTTTGTAAATATGTTTACTTTACGTTATAGTGTATATATTGTGTATCATGTAAATATCATTGAGTTTAATTGATTTTCTCTCATTTTTGTAGGTATTCAAGCAAAGATATTTTGTCATTGTTGTATAGAGCATTGAATAAGCTTTCCGACACTTCTGACCGTGCGTCAATCCGAGTTACGGTTCAGAAGTTGTGGTCAAAATAAGGGCTGGTTTGCTGTCAAGTTCGCTTTGCGAACTTTCCAGCGAATGTTCGCTTTGCGAACTTCCTAGCGAATGTTCCCAGACTTGAGGCAGTAGAAAAAGGGACCAAAGTTTGCATTGCGAACTTTTCAGCGAATATTCGCTTTGCGAATAAAAGTTTGCATTGCGAACTTTTGCAGAATCGCAGAGGCGGTTTAACTGTTCTTGAGGCATCAGGTGCCTAATTTTGATGTTCGCTTTGCGAATAAAAGTTCGCATTGCGAACTTGACAAATTTTGTAAATACTATACAAGTTCATTTCATTCATTTTTAGGTTATGGTTTGGGTATTTTTTGCTCCCACTTCATCAAACATCATTTTTTCATAGGATTAGCTTAGAAAACAACTATGGAGCTTGCACACGGATGATCCGGGGTGCATTAATCATCGATCGGCACCGATAAACCGCAAGATGTTTGGTTTATTTCTTTTCTTCTTTGTGTATTTCTTCTTTGTTGGGTTGTTATATATGTATTTACTTTGAACTCTTGTATATTTATCGCCCATGACGTTGTATAAAATCCGCTTTACAAATCTTTATCGGTGATTGTCCTTGATTTTTGCTTTATGCTCGGGGTTTGGGTTGTGTTAGAGATAAACATTGCAAACTTTGATTAGGGGTGATTATCTGTTAGTTTCTGGATGCTAGAGATAGATTTAGAGCTAACAATCTTTATGGGTGTCGAAGCTTAATGCCTCCGTGTCTCGAGTCGGGTGCGAGAGTGTCGACGAGGGTAACACGTTTGTTCTCTCAGCTCAGTGTGTCAGAGATGGACACTGTTGTGAGCGATGCTGGATGATATTGAGGAGTATTGTAGGTTGAGTATAACTGGTCGATAAGTTTAAGTTTGTGAGGAGTGAATTATATGCATGTCGGATAAGTTTCTTCTCTATGAAGAATGAATTCTTTTTGTATTAATATTTATTTTTCTGCTTTTACTTTAACCAATTTAATCCAAACTCGTAAACGCGAGACTTGTCGAGCGGCAGTTCAATATCACCGATCTCTGTGGACACGATAAATTCCCAGAAAAATACTTCTACATCTTTTTGTTGATTGTCGCTTTACCGCTCCAATAATAATCCCACTTGCGCCCAACACTCAATATATTTAGGATAATAAGAAGTTCATCATCTTCTAGTCCTTCTCCATAAACGCCACAATGGTCTGGACATTGAATTCCTTTATATATCAATCACTTTCTTGTTGGCACAAATTTCTATACAAACTCTGAATAGAATTGTTTATCCTCGTAGAGGTTTTTATTTTCCATAAGATCTGCTGATTCTCACGGACCTTTAGATGGGTTGTATCAATAGCTTCTATGCAATATCAATAGGCACTACGAATCTAATACATGTCACTCTTCTTAAACTTCTACACTATTTTATTGACTTGAACAACTTCAAACAAGGGAGTTTTAAGAACTTTTTTCGCTTCTACTTCTCCAACAAGAAAATGAATCAAATTAATATTCCACTTATTTCCATCAGAAAGCTCCAGATTTTCTCAATATTTCTATTATTGCTACATTTTTTCCTTTTTAAGATTTTTAAACTTATACATTCAAAGTACAAGTTACAAAAGACTTAAATTTGAATAGGCTTAAATAGTATTTTTGTCCTTGTAAGTTGGCGAGTTTTTGGTTTTCGTCCCTGAATCTTTTTTTTTTCGGTTTTAGTCCATATATCTTACTTTTTGTTGGTGTTTAGTCCCTACAGAGATTTTCTGCGGATTTTGATTTTCAGGAAAATCCGCAGGAAACCTTCGGATTTTTCTACGGATTTCGATTTTAGAGACTAAACACCAACAAAAAGTAAGATATAGGGGCTAAAATCGAAAAAAAAAAATTCAGGGACGAAAACCAAAAACTCGTCAACTTACAGAGACGAAAACATTATTTAAGCCATTTGAATATATAGAATGTGACGGAGGATTGATAGAATGTGACGAAATAAAATAAAAATAGTATATTAATTTTTTTGCACTTATTAGTTAAAAACTAATGAATGAAAATGAAATAGAGTGGTATTTACATTATTCTATTACATTATTACCACAATTATTTTAATCCTATGATTTCTCCTAAAAATAAATTTGCTTTGTTTCATCATAAAACATTTAAGAATAGAATTAAATTTTCATTCAACTTCGTTCCATTTAATTTATTATGCTTTTTTTCATAAAAATATTTTAAAAAGAAGTTTACGTAACTCTATAGAATTGTTTTTATATTTTGTTAAAGGAGATTCATGAATAAGGAAAATGGAAAACACATCACTGCAAATAAGATAGAAAAACATGTTAGCGGCGTTGTAAAGAGAGCAACTTCTGAAGTCCAAATAGTGGATATGATATGTACACGATAAAAATACAAAAAAATATGCAAAAAGAAAAATTAAAATTCAAGATAAGGTACTGGAAATATTCTTCAATAAAAATATATATAAATACATACTATAGAAACATAACTAAAGTCTTTGAAATAAAAGTAGACATATTTTTTTTAAAAAAACAAAGTTTTCAAATATAGCATTCGCGATCCGCCTTTAAAATAAATCAAAGTAAAGCTTTCAAGACAACAATCGAGATACAACACCTTTTTTATAAGAACACAACTTAAACACCATGTCTAAAAGGAACATAATGTCAATCTTTATTTCAACAAATAAATAAATATATTTTACCACAATACATGTTATAAAAAAATAGTAAAGAATAGTAAACTAGACTTTTAACAACAACCCCTAAGCCGATCTTTGAACTCTAGCTGAAGATAATTGGATAACAACGACCCACAGAAGGCTTCAAGCCTCCCGCTTATCAATGTTGAACTGGTCTCCTTGAACTGGTCTCCTTCTGACTATGACTCCAAAGTCATCGTGATACATGTGAAACTAAACTCAATGCTTTAGATGAGTTGTCTGCATCTTCTGGTTTACCAGCTAAAGATGGTCTGGCTTCTCAAAGAAAGGATGCGAGTGGGGAGGTGTGGAGCAACCTCTATTTAAAGGAAAGGTTGCTAAGACTCAAGGCTAGAACTTTGTGGTTGAAAGAGGGAGACAACAACTCTAGGTTTTTCTATAACATGATAAGGGGCGGACGTAGAAGGAATGCGATTACAGTATTGAAGACTGCTAGTGGTGTTTCAGAAAAGGTTGAGGAGATCAAAGATGAGTTGGCTTCCTACTTTGAGAAGAACTTTGCTGCGGACGTTGGCAGGCGTCCATACTTTGGGAATTTGGATTTGAAGGTGTTGTCGGAAACGGATAAACGGTTCATTGAGGAGGAGTTTACTGATGAAGAAATTAAAGATGCAGTGTGGTCGTGCGAATGAGGTAAGAGTCCAGGTCCCGATGGTTTCAGTTTTGCCTTTTTTTAGAAATGTTGGGGTTCGGTTAAGGAAGACGTCTTCAAATTTGTTAGAGACTTCTTCTCTAAGCCAACCCTTACCAAAGCTGTGACTGCTTCTTTTATAGCCCTGGTGCCTAAGGTCAAAAACCCTCAATCCCTGGTTAATTATCGCCCTATATGTTTAGTTAATTGTTTTCAAAATATTCTGTCCAAAATTCTGTCTGGCCGGTTAAAAAAGGTGGTGAGCTCTCTGGTTTCTGCTGAGCAATCTGCGTTTGCTCCAGGAAGGTGTATCTACGATGGGGTGGTGGTGGCGAATGAGTGCTTGGATCTGGCTAAGAGGTCTAACCGTGACTGTATGGTTATGAAGATTGACTTCGAGCGTGCGTATGACTGTGTCTCTTGGGATTTTCTCCGCTATATTTTGCTTAAGATGAATTTTGGGGGTAGGTGGATGTCGTGGATGGAAACTCTGGTTTGTAGTGGGTCGATGTCGATTCTAGTCAACGGGAGTGTAACTAGAGATTTTAATGTGGGGAAGGGTCTTCGGCAAGGGGACCCTTTATCCCCTTTTCTTTTCATATTGGTGATGGAGATTCTCACTATGATAGTCAACAGGGCAGTGTGTTTGGGTTTATACTCTGGTTTCAAAGTTTTTGATGAGGTGAATTATAGTATTGTTCAATTCGCAGACGATACCCTGTTTATTGGAAGTGCCAAATGGGAGAACTTATGGAGCATTAAGGTTATCTTAAGAGGCTTCGAGCTCTTATCGGGTCTGAAGGTAAATTTCTTCAAAAGCAGTGTTGGAGGTGTGAATATTAATCAGGAATTCCTTGTAGCTACTTCTGAGTTCTTGAACTGTGAGATTTTCTGTCTTCCTATGAAATTCCTTGGTATTTACATAGGAGAAAGTCCTCGTAAAAAGATTATATGGAGGGATGCTTTGGAGTCGGTTGGAAGTCGTCTAGCGACGTGGAAAAACAGATACTTGTCTATTGGAGGTCGGATTATTCTCATTAATTCTGTGCTCAACTCATTACCGTTGTATTCTTTCTCTTTTTATAAAGCTCCTAAATGCATCATCAGGGCTATTGAGAGTTTGATGAGTAGGTTCTTATGGGGTGGAACTAAGGAGAAAAGAACGGTTCATTGGATAGATTGGAAGACGGTTTGTTCTCCTAAGGACAAAGGTGGCCTCGGAATCAAAAGTCTCAAATGTATCAATAGGTCTCTTTTGATGAAATGGAAGTGAAGATGTTTGAAGGAGAACAATGTTATTTGGTACGAGTTGCTAAAGTTCAGGTATACGACGGAGGGAACGAGTTTAGTCACAGCTGGTGTTAATAACCAAAAACGCAGCAGGTCTCATTCTATCTGGTGGAGGGAGCTTCAGTCGGTAAGCGTCTTGGATGATTCTGATAATGATTTCTTCATGAAAAATTTGGTTTGTACTTTAGGTGATGGTAGAGACCTTTCTTTCTGGATTAGTAATTGGGCTTGCGATTCTTCTCTGAGATCTCTGTTTCCCAATTTATTTTTATTCTCTAAAGTACCCGATGTTTCTGTTTTGGAGGCTGGTTATTGGAGGGATGGTCAGTGGAGGTGGAAGATGGAGTTTCACCCTTTTGGTGCCCTTTCTGTTATGGACAGGGAGAGCGTTGATCTGGAGTATGTTCTGGAATCATTGGCCCCTAAGTTGGTTGGTGAAGACAAGATTAAGTGGAATGAAGAAGAGTCGGAATTTTTCACAGTTGCTGACTGTTATAAGAAGCTTTATAGGGAGGGGGAAGAGGTGGTGAATCGTGTTTCAGTGGAGACGACGAAGATGATCAATGCTTGCAAAAATATATGGAGCTTGAACATTCATTCTAACATTCAGATTTTTCTGTGGAGGTTGTTCAGAGATCGGATAGCTTCGAAGGAGCAGTTGGCGAAGAGGAAAATCATCTCATCTGATGGGGCGATGGCGTGCCCTCTTTGCAACCTGCTGTCGGAGTCTACGTCGCATCTCTTCCTCTCGTGCTAATATGCCGTTGAGGTTTGGAAAGGCATTTTTCGTTGGACTGGTTCGGATTTCTCCCTGCAGGAAAGGTGTGCTTCTTCCTTTAACTCCTCCTTCAGCATTGCAAACAAAAAGATTGGCGGAAGTTTCTTTTCCATCGTTTGGTCTCTGACTGTGTGGAACATCTGGTGTAGCAGGAATAGTTTTGTTTTTAAGGATTTATTTGTTTTTGTTCACGACACAATTAACTCTACCAAATTTCAGACTTGGAATTGGTTATTTTCTAGGAAGGCTGGTCACAAGTGTAGTTTGCTTGATTGGCATAATGCCCCTTTAGCCTGTATTAAGCGGATGTTGAATTCCCGCTCGTTGTAATTGGGCTTTCAGCACCCCTTGTGTTGTTCTTTTATTGAATCTCCTTGCCTATTAAAAACAAATGTGAATCTCACAATCTAAAAGAACCTGGACGCCCAACCCCATATCATGGATAACATATAGGGTCACCATCTAAATACAACATATAAACTAAGAACATGCTATACAAGATATGTAATACATATCAAAATATAATAATCAAGCATATAAATTCAAACAAGTGTAATATCAAATGCATAGATACCCTATCAAAGCAGACTTTATATGAGTATGGTCCCCCTAAAACGGGTTCCTCACATGCATGAGTCTTAGAATTTAACCTCTCTACAAATATTTGTGTATTCTTCCCACTAATGGCAGAGCTTTTTCTACTGACATAAGGTGTACCTTTCCATGATCAAACCCATCTGAGTCTTCAACTGATTGATCTCCTCCCTCATCATTTTCTGCTCCTGGAGCATGTCTTCCCCAAATTGCCCCATCTGGCTTCGCATTTCCCTCAACTCAGCTTGAACTCGTTCCATGATCAACTCTATAATTCTGAGATTATAACAAGATAAGAACACCGGAGATAAACACCTGTCATGCAAAATGATTATGCAAAATGATTATGAATATACAAATGCAAATGAGCATGTTTAAAAATTCGCAAGGCGATCCACCCCTTGATTCCAGTTTAATTTCAAAAACCATAATCAAAGTTAGGATGCAACCCTACAAACGAATAAACATGTTGGGATGCAAAATGATGATGCAAATGCACACATGGGATCAAGGATGCCACACAGACTGGACAACTGCTGCACTGAACAAACTGAACCATCTCAAAGATCTGCCCAAATACCCAAAATACCAGAATAACCTGCTGATCAGAAAACCGGGTATGTTGAAGGTCAAGGTTACCTGCAAACCTGTAAACGCCTATCCCCTCTCACGTGTGGGTACTAGGATGTTCAGTATCCCGTGCTCTCAGGTCGAGAAATGATGATACGTTCACCATTTCTGGTTTGGCATCATCATCAATCGAGGAGGCCTCAACTGATTCTCCAAAATGGAAGGTCCTCAGCTTTGGCACTGAGGTCGAGAAACAATAGTACATTCATCCCTCGGGGTACAGTACTAAAGTCAATCGAGGAGTGCCTCCACTGATTCTCTTCAAAACGTAGGGGCCATCCTATGCGAGTTCCAAAGCGGGCCCTCGGGTGCGAATGGGTTTGCCACAAGATGTGGTCTGCCACTGTCACCACTAAAGAGGGATGTTTCCACTAAGGTCCTCAATGATCGGTCACCAGAGTAGACAGCTCTCTAGATCAACACCCCAACATGCGCAAGACACACACGTTAGAATGCGTCCTAAGATAGCCCCGTCTGGTTGTGAATTTCGTGAACACACAAATGTACCAAGCGGGCACTTAGGTCCCACTACTTTCCACTCTAGTCCTAGGGTATTCTCAAGCCTTGGTATTGGGCTTAGCTCTCAAACCCACCCAACCTGCAAAACAAAGACAGCCAGCACAGCACAGCAGTATGACAGTAATAAAACATGAAATGCGGAAAATGCGGTAAAAATAAAATATAATACAACATAAAGCAAAACAAAGCACCCAAAGAGAACAAAGACAAGCAAGCGTTAGGATTGACTCGCTTAGGGATGGACCAGCATAGGTCAACTTATGTCCCCAGCAGAGTCGCCAACTGTCGCTCCCAGGATTTTCATCTAGGTACAAACGCGAGGGTGGCGCGGAAAAACAGAGTCGCCAGCCGTGTAAATTTATCCCAAGAGAGGGAAAGGGAACACCGCATAAACCTTAGGAAGAGGGAAAGGAATGGTCATCGCAACCATAACCTGGGTTCGGGAGTCGGTTACGCGAGGGGAAGGTGCTAGCACCCCACGCGTCCATCGTACTCGATGGGATCCACGCTTGTTGTCTATTCTAAGGGTGAGTTATACTATCATCTAGGGCTGTACTAAAACGGGGAAGGAAAGACAAAGACCGACACGGTAGGACGTCGACGTCCTAGGCCTACGTACCCCCTTTGTGCAATGGGGAATTCAGAGTCAGCGTAGTTCGGACCAAGTTCTTTTTGTGTTTTTTATGAGCGACGTTAAGTTCGCGTCCGGCAGTTAGGGTTGATGCCTGTTTGCGACTCAGACGGAAGGTAACGTGACCCTTTTGAAAATATCCTTTAAGTTAAAGGTCCTGAAGGACAAAAAGTTTTGAAGTTGGTTTGTGTCTTTTAGGACAGAAGTGGCTTAAGTTAGTTCCTAAGCTGCATTGCACCAAAGTCTAGGGCACAGGGGCGAATACTTACCGCATCATCCCAAGACAGGACGCTCGTTAAGCACTCTAGAAAGATGAGAGGAAGCCCCTCATTTCTCATTCCCCATACTTAAGGCTCGTGCGCAATACACCTTATTATTATTGAGTGTTTTAAAGAAATTTGAGATGAGAAGAGAGAAGACTCAAAGGAACTCTAAGGGGAACTAATGGTCCTAATGTTATCATGCATGGGTGACCTATGGTTAGTGAGGCTTGAATATGACCTAAACCCTAAAGAAGAAAGATGAGAGAGAAAAAGGTAAGGGTGACCATGGATACTTGTCCATACCCTTAAGGAACTTACCTTGATCCTGCATAAAAGGTTAGTGAAAAACATACGTGAATAAGAGAAATGAGGTGAATGACAATCACGCAATGGCAAACAATAATGAGAACCATCCAATCATGAACTTAGAAATCAAAGAAACACCCTCAAAGCAAATGGCACAAGTGCCTTTCAAACAAGGTAATTAGATAAGATCAAAGATACGCACACAAGAGAGTCTCAAGAGAAAGCAAATCAAATAATTAGAAAAATGATCCCTAAAATTCTCAAATTAAATGTTAAGGTTCCTCAACCAGAGGCAAACAACATATAAAAAGTCCCTGCAAAAATCCCAAGTGTTAGCCATTCAAACAATCATACAAAACTCAAGTAAGGGAGAGGTTCGATGCGCCAAAGAGAAGGACCTAAATGCAACATGAAAAATATTTAAAAATGAAAGAAAAATATTTTTATGCAATTTAGAATGTTGATGAATGAATGAAAAAAGAACGGATCAAAAATGTTTTGTAGATGAAGAGAATTAAAATAAAGAAATTTATGTATGCATGAGATGTGTAATGCAAAAAGAGTTGAATTAAACAATTAATTTAAATGATAAAAATAAAATTAAACTAAAAAATAAAATTTGTAAAAATTTTATAAATCAATAAAGATGATGCATGAATTTTTTTTAGGATTTTTTAGATGCAATTTACTATTTTTAATGATTAAAATATGAAAATAGTAATTGAAAATAAAATAAAATGAGAAACGGGCTGGGGGTGTAATCAGTAAAAAAGGTCAATGGGAATTGAAGTGGGCTGGAGATGGGGGGTGCGCATAGCGCGGCCCAGACGCTAAGTCCATCAAAAAATAATAAAACTGGGGGGGGTGCGTTAGTAACTTACTCGTACAGGAAAGCAAGAAATGGGCTCAAGGGGGGTGCCGTTAGCACGGCCCGCCCAATTGACTATTCAGCAAACAAAAATAAAAAAGAGAACACCATACTCCCTCTATGTGCCACGCACATGGCTCATTAATGCGTTGTCACGGTACAGGCCACACGATCAAAATGAAATAAACAACAATGGCTATGATTCGAAGGTGCACGGTGGTTAGCATGGTAAGGCACACACGAAATTAATAAAATAAAAACATAAAACAAAAGCCATGTGGCACGATCATGGACGTTGGATTAAGGAGATCAACGGCTAAAACATCATCTTCTTCCCTTGAACCCTTGGCCGGCCGGCCACCACACCTCGCCGGAGCTCCACCGCCGGCCGCCACCTGCAACCACCCAACCTGCCCAGAAAATGCGTATGGGTACACTATCAGACCCAGAATTTCGCGAGGAATCCAAATATGGCCTTAAAAATCACAAATTATTAGTGTATAATAAAAAACGCATGGAATTATGTTAGGGCATCAAACTTTAAATCATCATAGCAAGCCATACAGACACCCATAATTAAAAATAATTATATCAGAACGATCAGTGATGAAAACACAACAATATTCACGTAAAAAATTGGAGTTTTAGGATCCTTCAAAATCCTTCAAACCGGAGATGACATACCTTCAAACTTTGCTTTTGGCTGCGAATGAAGGTTGATTTTCACTCTAGGGACTACCAAGAGAAGCTTTGTGGAAGAATTCTGGAGAAACTCCTTGTGGATCGTGAGTTGTGGTGAGAAATCTTTTTTTAGGGTTTTCTTGAGAACTCCTCCAATTTCACGTGCATGAACCCTAACCAATGCATGAGTGGGTTTAAATAAGCTAGGGTTATTCTTCTGATGATGAGTTGGGCCTGGATAATCCATTGTTTAATGATTTTGGAATTATTTCATTTAATATTGAATTTTAACTAATTAAATCCAATAAAAATAAAATAAAATGAGGAAAAATCAAATATATGCTCTTTGGGTCGTGCATGGTTTTATGTTTGAGTTTGGTTTAAGAAACTTATGGCCCATTTGTCAAAATTTGGGTTGTAGCCATAGTTTGCTTTGTGCACCTCCTCAAAATTGCCCAACTTTGACTAAGCATAACTCCTTCAATTTTTAGCTCCTTAATGCAAACTAATACTTTTTAGAAACCTCAAGATGTCCTCTAACCAACCCTTTTAGTCCCATGTCAATTTGATCTTCCATGTTCAAGTTATGAGCTTTTGAAAAAGGTTGACTTTTGTTGACTTTCAAAATGACCTATAATGTCTTGGCTCATATCTCCCAAATGAAGCATTTCTGGACTTGGCTTGTGAGACACAAAGTTGTAGGGAATTAAATTTCCTTCAAGATGGGCTTTGGTTGAGGAATTTTTGATGAAGTATGTGGAAGTTACGCCTGGTCAAAGTACAGTTGACTTTTCCTACAAAAACCCTAATTTAGTAACTCCTGATTCTTGATGATTCTGAGGTTTCCTTGATGAATCATGATCAACCCTTGATCAAATGATGAATTTCACCCCATAATCCTGATGTTGACCAAAAACCTTGAGGTTTGACTTTGTGTTGACCACAGTTGACTTTTTGACCAAGTTACCTGATTTTTAATCTTCTGATCAATTGAACTTCTCCTGAACCAAACTAATGGACAATCTTCCACTCCTAGATACTTAGGGACCCAAGGAAGATCATAGAGTTAAGTTTTGCCCAAAAAATCAGAAATAAACCGACTTTATAGCAAACCCTAGTTTGTGGCACCCTCAGTCTAGGAGGAAATAGCACAGTCTCCAAATCCAAATTCCTCTGAATATGATTTGTATCCTCTCCAACAAAGATAAGATATGCCATTTGGTGATGATAAAAACCCAAGGAGCTTGCCCATTGTAGCAATAAACCCAAGAATCTCAAAACCCTAATTCATGCACTGGTTAGAAGGGAGTAATCCACTTGAGATCCCTTGCCACCTGTGAACCCCTGATGATGTAGTGGACCAGATATGACCTTCTTGGATTGCCTCAGGCACCTTGACCCCATGTTAATGATATGCATACATGATAATGCAAAAAATGAAATGAAACATAAGCCAGTTAGTAAAAAAGGTAAGGAGGGAAAATTTTGGGGTGCAACAGCTGCCCCTATTCAATCAACTTGGTCCTGAGTGTATGATAGCGTCAGCTTTCAGATAATCAAGATGCACGGAGATTGAATACCAACGAACCCAGAAATTTGCAATCCTTCACTGGAGAATTAGCTATAAATGCTGCTATGTTGGGTATAAAACGAAACAAACTTTCCCAAGTTATGTCATCTCCGCTGATAAAGAGAACTGACAAAGAAAATCTTCAAAAGATTGTTGTTCTCTGCTGATAAAGAGAATCTAGCAACATAAATGCCATCCCTGCTGACAAAGGGAAACCGACGAAAGAAAATCTTTAAAACATTGCCGTCCTCTGCTGATAAAGAGAATCTAGCAAAATAAATGTCATCCCTGCTGATAAAGGGAAACTGACGAAAGAAAATCTTCAAAACATTGTCCTCCTCTGATGATAAAGAGAATCTAGCAACATAAATGCCATCCCTGCTGACAAAGGGAAACTGACGAAAGAAAATCTTCAAAAGATTGTTGTCCTCTGCTGATAAAGAGAAACTGGGTTTCGCGAAATAAGTCAGACGAGAACTGACCACCAGCCGAGAACTGGATTTTACCAAATAAGTCAGACGGGAACTGACTACCAGGCGAGAACTGGGTTTCGCGAAATAAGTCAGACGAGAACTGACTACCAGACGAGAACTGGGTTTTACCAAATAAGTCAGACGAGAACTGACTACCAGGCGAGAACTGGGTTTTACCAAATAAGTCAGACGAGAACTGACTACCAGACGAGAACTGGGTTTTACCAAATAAGTCAGACGAGAACTGACTACCAGGAGAGAACTGGGTTTCGCGAAATAAGTCAGACGAGAACTGACTACCAGGCGAGAACTGGGTTTCGCGAAATAAGTCAGACGAGAACTGACTACCAGACGAGAACTGGGTTTTACCAAATAAATCAGACGAAAACTGACTACCAGACGAGAACTGGGTTTTACCAAATAAGTCAGACGAGAACTTACTACCAGACGAGAACTGGGTTTTACCAAATAAGTCAGACGAGAACTGACTACCAGACGAGAACTGGGTTTCACGAGAGAGAAAGGCCAAGCAAAGGCAAATTCCTAACAGACTCACAATCCACAGATAAGATGACTCCATTGGGGAAAGGAGAAATCTAAATAAAAGACTCTGCCGGGGAGCACCAGTTTGAGGAACGCGTCCCTCCAAAACCTCCTGAGTTACGCCATCTCTGCTGAGAAAGAGAACTGGCAAAGAAAGTATCAAACCTGGCTTATGCTTCGAATGCTAATGTTTGAATTTTGCCGTAATGCTCCACACGAAGTGGAAATGCTACGCGTTTGAGGATGCAATGCAAATGCTTATGACATGCAAAAAGGGTCCCTCCAGCAAAATAAATGCCGGAGAGAAAAGTCCAATTCAGCTGGGGATGATAAAAATAAATTGTCCTCTGAATCTAGGAACTCTGCTGAGAAGGGTCATACTGATCGACTCTTCGGATCAATTACTTCTGCTGGGGGATGAAATCCCTAAAGAACATCTGCTCTATTGGGGATTATACATAACTCTTTGAAAAAGGAGGCCACGACCTGAATCAGAAGAGTGCCAAATGTCTCTTGGATTTAAAACCTGCTGGGGATGTCAACCACCGTTGAGCAAACTGCTGCGAGGATTACCACCAAACTTTGCTTGGGGGAACTGTAGATGCTGACATCCACCCTGCTAGCGGGTAGCATCAAGCTTACTCATCTGTTGGGGATCAGATCGCACCGTTGCTGCTGAGAAATACATTTCCTGACTGGCTGAGGAAAATAAGCGTTCAGACTCTGTGGGGAAATGATGTCTTGATCCAGAGAAAATATTTTCCCAAGTCTCCTGCTGGGGAAGGTTTGTTCTGCTGAGGAAAGTTTGTTCTGTTGAGGAGAGGAGCAATCTCAATGCTGGGGGGAGCCAACTGCTGGGGATGTACAATCTATTGTCTTTATGGTCATAAGCGGTTCTTTGGACTTTTCATCTCAAGAGGATTTTACAGAAGATCGGGCGCTCGCACTGCCCCAGGGTCTTCAAACTCTTAGAGAGATTCATCATATCTCGACATAACTGCCCCAGTCTTCATAATCCATGACGTACATTACCTCGAAAGGGTTTGCAATGACCTGAAATATTCTGCCTCAGTATTTTGTACCTTGAGGAGGTGTTTTCAATCAACCATTTTCAGGAGTGGACGATCTCTCACGCTCTAGAGGTGGCCTGCCCCAATACGAGCTTTGCCCCTGCTCTTAGAATGAATGCCCCAGAATAATTGATCTTCGGAGAGTTTTCTCGACGTGACTGCCCCAGATTGGCTACATCTTAACACGACTTACTGGGGAGAGCCCACCCTATACGGAGTCTCCTGGTAGCATGCCCCTTGATATGATTGTCCTTCGGAATTTTCAAGCAACCCAACTTGGCAGGATCAAGCTTCTTGACTGACTTCACTGTGTAAGCTTCATTGATGCTTAGGCACATGTATGCAAACAGAACAAGTTATTTATGAGAATGACAATTCTAATGCAACACTCATGTTAACCTTGAAGTTTTTTATTGAAAATGCGTCGCCAAGCCTTGTGAACGAATCACTTGCCTTGATTTTTGAATGGTAAACAATGCGCACATGCAATACCAACAAATCTTATTAGTACAACCCGTAGGAGTCAGGAACGCTATCCTTGTTGAAGTACGTTTTCGGAATAAACCCTGTTTCAATTAGGACTTTTAAGGGTTGTAACGTGGTCTGGTTCACGGTTTCAGAAAAAAGGATTTATGGCTCAAAATTTATCGGTGCCCACCCACTCTTCGCGATGTTCTCCAGCCCTATGTTCAGTTAATCTGACCCAAACGCTCATCTCTCAAAAGGTTTATGATCTTTAAGGAACCTATGCCACTAATGACAGTCACCCCTTTTTATCTTTTGTGTCTGTAATCACACGAATTTGTTCTTATCGAGGATTTTCTTTTGTAATGCTTACCGCTCTTTCTTTTGCTTTTTCGATCCCTAATTTTTACAGAAATAGAAAAATTCTACTGTAACATTTTAATTAAAACAAAACATAAATTTTTGAATAAACTTTTATTCCAAATATTTTTTTCTTCTTATATTTGAAAAATATATAGAGAGAAATTTATCATTACAAATGATATATAAAAATCCTATTTAAATTTTGACGGTAATTAAAATCTGTTAAAATTTAAACAGTGCATATATCTTTTTCGTTTTCTTAAAGAATCAAAAGAAATTTATTTTTGAAATTCCAAAGCAATCTGAAAATTTATATAATCATTTAAAGCTAATAAAATTGTGTACCAATTTTAAAATTCCGATTAAGATTCAGCAAAATTTAAATCAAAATAGACAATTAAACAAAAAAGAGATAAAAGCAAATAACATACTACTATTTAATATTCCTAAATTTCAATTTCTTTTAATATACTTCTACGGGTCTTACATTACCATCTTCCTAGAAGAGTTTTTGTCCTCGAAACTTAAGGGAAGAGTAACAACTCAACTAGATATTACTAACGCCAATACTAGCACGATCGTGCACCTATCGCAGCCTTCGACAAAGTCGCACTGGCTCACACTCTAGACGCAAGGCTAGAAATCAGACTATGAGTTAACCATTCAAAATTATCATTATAAGAGCACATTTAGAAAGTCCTCCGGGATCCTAGGTCCATGCTCAAACTTTCAAAGTCACTTTCCGCTTCCACAACACTACTCATTCCATTGGGTTCACATAAAGTGGTGACCAATATCCTCCTAATAGAATGCCAAATAACATTACACAATATTCAAGTTGGAAAGAATCACTTGTTCCATTCAACACGATCCCTTCTACTATCAATAAGAGATTAAAGGTGACCAGGTCTTCAATTTGTCAATAGGTAGCTGACAACCTTGATGGTGGTATAGACCATCGTTACCTAACTACAATAGTGTTCTTTGCAACATGTGCTAAAAGTCATCCAAGGCACAAGGGTCCAATAATCCCTTCAAAGTTTATTAAACTTTTCCTCAATTTCATGCTACTTCATTCTCGTTGATGAGACACAATCGCCCAAAACACGTTACATTGTCTCCTTTATGCTCACTTAACATGGAATATATGTTGAGTATCCTCCAAAGCAGTAAACGTTAATACACAAAATACAATCCAAACTGCTTTTCTCTAAATGAAGTCATCATCAATGTAGAGAACTTCACAACTTCACCAAGGTCAATAAATCCTTAGTTTTTTACTTTAATATTAGGCTAAAATACAGTTTTGGTCCCCCTGTTTGTCAAAATTCACGGTTTTGGTCCCCCCATTTTTTTTAACAGTTTTGGTCCCCCACCCCAATTTTGGCCCAAAAAAATGATGAACAGTACTTGGTCCGTACATGAACAGTGCATGAATAGTGAGGGGTGGGGGACCAAAACTGTTAAAAAACAAAATGGGGGGACCAAAACCGTGAATTTTGACAAACAGGGGGACCAAAACTGTATTTTAGCCTTAATATTATAATCGTGGGGATCTGTATATGTTCACATTAGAATATAATTCGAATCACAATATTAAAAATACCATCCCAACATCTTGTTAGTGATCAAACCTCCCCAAATTTTTTTGATACGTGCCAAAACTATGCCATCAACGACACACAAATTCCCTTTACACCACTCTTAAATTCTTGCATCGCACACTGACACAACATCCTTATTTACAAATTATTATTTAGCTTACCCTTGTGTGACTTAGCATGAAATGTTCCTTTTCGTTGACTGTCATCATTGGCACACTGCGCCTTTCGTGTTATTCCAAACCCGCTTCCAAAATCTCTTGAGTTTCTTTCCTCTTGACATTAAATTATATTTTCCTCAAATGAGCTAGTCACCCTAACCATTCTTAATTATTCCAAGATTTCATGTTATGTTGTTCAACCATCCATGATGCCAACATCCGAAGTCCTTTATTTTCTCAATGCACATTTTCCATTATGATACGCCTCTCTTCATTATAACAATTACAATGAATCCAAGCCTTAATAGTCTTTACCAAACTTTTCCATTTCATACTCGATTCTTCCCAATAGACAAATACTTAAGTCTTTTTATTTCTGAATATGATAAATGCACCTCATGTGGTCCATTCACGCCGCACCTTTAAAACTTAAGCATACACTTACAGTCACAATTTCCAAATTATGATTGAGGTAATTCCTTGCACGAATTCTTAATTGACATAAGCCACATCTCCATGTGCTTCTTAAAACTTTTTCTTAACACTCCTTTACCAATACCAGTCTTTTGACTCCATCTATTCGTCCATTAATAACATATCGTACTTAAACTCGTTACAACTTCCAAAGTCTCATGGGGAACTCTCAAACATTTCACTCAGTAATTTCACTGTCCTTCTTCCAACTGTAACATCCCTTCCAGTCACCAATACATTACTCATTATCCATGTGATATAAGATTTTATACCGCGGGATTAGTCTCTTGCAACTTATACCACTTCTTAAATCTCTACTTTAAGTCTGAGTGCAACCTCATCACCTATATAGTACACTCTTTATGTAATGCTTAGTCATATTCCCAATTAATTTTGAGGTATATCATTATAGTCCATTTTACAAATATTGGCTGTCGCGATCTAAGGTGCCCATACCACCGGAAAATCTTGCTACTCCCACAAAATCGAGCACTAAGATGAAGGAAAAGGAAACACCAAGCAATAACAATGAGAGGAACCTGAAGGAAAACGAAAATTAAAAAGAGGATCCAAAGGAAAATGAAACCCTAGAAATTGCAAATGAAACAATTCAAAAGGAGGAAAATAAACTATGGGTTGACGCTATTAGTGGAAATAAGAACCCTGCAAATGGAATGGTCTTAGAATTTTCCGCACCAAAGATCATTAATGGAGAAGTATAAATCGAGATTGAAGAGGCTGACATAGAATCAGAGATAAAATTCTGGGACTCAGCTCTAATCATGTATGTGTTAGGAGTAGACCTGAGTATGCATATGTTAAGCAATGAAGTTCTGGAACTTTGTTGAAATGTGATGCATTTCGATGGCACTAAAGTGTCCGTCGAATAAAGACTGCAAGTATAAGGTTGTCGAACCCACAGGGAAGGGATAATCAAACTAATGCAATCTATAGTTGCAGTGTAAAGCTAAGGCTGAGGATTAACAGGTTTTAAACGGAAAGAAATAATTACTAATTCTAGAGGTTTTAAGAAATAACTATAAAAAAGAGTCCGGAATATGGATTCCGCGTACCTAAAGGACTTGTAGAAGTAGGGTGCTGATTACAACTGAACTTCGTTCCATAGAAAGTATTAACTTAAAGACTCCGTCTCACACTCTCGCGCTATCGACAAGAACCACGCCTTTCGACCACGGGATTTTTCTCTCGCTCGCCCGTTTTAATTTAAGAGCGTATTTTGAAAGTTAATGAAATTCTAAACGATGCCTAAAGCGCTCTCGTTGTTTTTAGGATCGATGCCTAGTTTCCACTATCAGTTCATCCCTCACACTCTCGCGTTATCGGTCCGAACTTAGTATATTCCTCACTCTCGTGTCGGAATAATAAGGCATGAAAATTTTAAACAAAGACCAAAATTAAAATACAATCAATAATTTCACACATAAGTTTTCTACGGAGTCCCGTCGGTAACGACTATCCTCATACGCCGAACTCAAATAAATTTAACCAGACATGGTATTTTTTATCGCAAACATATTAACGGTAATTGAAATCAAAAGTAACATTGCATACAAAATAAGGTAAATTCAAATGCAAAGTAAAATTAAGAAATAACCTGTAAAGTAAAAATGCGGAATTGTATTGCAAGTAGTGCCGGCAGGCTTGTTCGAAATCCAAAATACAACAACGGAAAGTAAATTACAAAGAAATTGCGACAATTCCTCGATGTGAGTAATTACCACTTTGAAAGTAAATATATTCCTAGAAATCTAAATGGAATTTCGACAGAGCTTTCGCGTGTAAAATCGGGTGTCTGGAACATGACCAGAGGGTCCTATATATAGAGAAAGTTCAGATGAAAACTGCCCAGGTCATGTTCCTTGAGTGTTGGAAAAAGTGGGCTAAAATAACTGCCCAAGACAGTTGCAGAATTTGAATTCTGCAACTGCGCTGCTATGGCGAGTGTAACACCCTAAATTGTAAGAATATTTATTTAATTTATTTAAATATAATATTCGTGATTTTTGGTGAATTTTGGTGTTTTGGGCATTGTGTGGAATTTTGTGGAGTTTTGGTTATTTAATTAAATAATAGTATATAATATGGAATATATTAGTATTATTATTAATTTAAATAATATTAGAGGAATAAAGGGTAAGATGGGATTTTGAGGAGGATTAGTGAGGGTATTATGGGGAAATCCCATTTTAGAAGCCCAAGAGTTAGGTTTAACAAAAAGGAGAATTTGAGAATAAGATTCATTTTGTTAGACCGTGGAAAAGAAGGAAAAGGTGAGAGCTCTGAGGAAAAAGGGAAGAGGTTAGGATTCGAGAAGGTTTCCAAAGACTCAAGCGAGAAAGCTCGGAATCGACAATCTAAGATATGAGGAGTATTTCCTTTCATTGTTTTCAATATAGGGATTCGATGTGTTTAAAACGGATTTTTGGGGGTTTATGAGGGTTTGTGGGTTTATGATAAATTGGTGATTTAGGCGTTGTTTTTGTGGATGGATGATGAATATGAAGGATGGAATTGATTCGGGTAAAAGTAGGCCTTCAAGGCTAAACCTTTTGTTGATGATATGTGGGATCTTGTATTGGGAAGGGGTTTATGAGGTTTATGAGAATCTTGAGAGTTTGTGAAGGTTTAGGTGATTTTGAGTTAGGATAGTGAAATTATTCGACCTAATAGTCGTAGGTTTTATGCCTTTGATTTCCATGATGCCTTAGGAAGGTTTTGAGGATGTTTTGGGTTGAATTGAGGTTGAACCCGTAAGAATTTGGTGGTCTGAAGTGCTACTGATGCGTAGCTGTGTTGAAAGAGTATTAGGGGGTGTTTTTATCGTCTCCACAGAGATTGTCGATATTAGATGCTTGCCGTTCAATAGTCGCGATGTTTTAAGTTCAAGAGTTTCAAATGGTTCTCAATTTTGGTTAACATTAATTGGTAGCAAAGAGTAATTTTTGACAAAGGGTTTGAAAGGTTTTTAGAAAAGCATGTCAAGGTTAGGTTTCGCTAATCCTTTTCATATATATCCGATTAATCACGCATATGAACTTAGTTTCTGACCAATACAATCGCATATCCTCCCGACTAAGTTTATGTCTAAAGCAAAGTCGTGAGTATCGTTGTTTAGACCGTTAGATGATGTCTCACGCAAACAATCTAAACAACAATCGTTAAGATCAACACAAAGCGAATAACAAATCCCAAATCTATGTCTAGAGTTTGGTTTTTAAGAGATGAAATTATTAGGTCATGATTTGTAGAATCTATGTCTAGAGCAATACAAATCACACATAAAGCATTAAGAGAAAATAACTTCATCTATATTGATCAAAGACTTTGTTCATACACAAAAGATCAATAGAAATACATATAATCAGGATCAACTACATCTAACCTCAACACAAGAGTGTTTAGCTACACATTCTCATGGTAGCTTGGATGACAAGTTTCAAGAGGAGATGAATGAACATCCAAGTCGAATAATCGAGAATGGATGTGACTTCAGCTTCTCAAAGTGAAAATCCACTCTTAGATGATCAAAATGCAGAAAACTATGTTTTTGGGTGAAAAAGAGCAAAAGATCCTTTACAAGCAAAGTGAAAATCTATTTATACACACCACAATTCTGCAGCATTCGCACTGCGAGTGAATCATTCGCACAGCGAATGAGAGAAAATGGCACCTTAAGTGCCTCTGAGACTTAAACCGCCCCAGGCTGATATCGTGGGTTCGCACTGCGAACCATCCATTCGCACAGCGAATCATTCGCCAGCTAATTCGCATAGCGAATTCAAAGTCCATTAGCCACTGCCACCATTCGCTAGAACCTTCGCACTGCGAGCCAACCAGCGAGCCTTCGCTAGGAGTTCGTAGTGCGAACTTTGGGTTATTTTCCAAGTGAAACTTTCTGCCACCATTCGCTGGAACCTTCGCTGACGTTCGCAGTGCGAACCTTCGCTGGCACCTTCGCCAGATCCTTCGCACTGCGAACACCATGTTGCAGCTTCAAATTCCATGGCAACTTGCATCCACTCATTGTGTCTCACAATCTTGATCCTTTCATGCCTATTCCTGCACACTAGCACACAAATTACAAGCACCACAAGTGTATTCCAATGTATGCACAACAACACAATTCACCACTTAAATCAACAAATTACACATGGAAAGTAATGAAAAATGCCAAGTATTGCATACAGATATATAACATGTTTGACATCTAACAAACTCTCCCCAACTAACTCTTTGTTTGTCCTCAAGCAAAGTATGCCTCTCAAGAGGATTTGCTCGAGCATTCAATTAAACCCAAGACACGATAAACGGCTTAACTAAACAACAATCACAACAAAGCAACAATTACACACTCCAAGAACCTATAATGTAAAAGAACTTGACTCTTAAACAACTTTCAAACAATGTTTCAAGAGACAACTAACTCATCATGCACATGCCAATCTAACACTCCTCTTCGAAAAAGGATTGAAGGAAAACGTGCATACAAACACGGGACCATTACACTCAAATGACAAATGATGCAAATACTAAGCAATTCATACAATATCTCAATTATCACAAAAGAAATCATGGAAGCAAAAGATCACTAAGGACTTCAAGGTTTTAGCTTGGTCGGGTAAACAAAAAAGGGATATTTCTTACGGCCATTGAAACGAAATTGCCGATGCAAAAAAACATTCACTAAACACAATATTCACACATCTCAACTTCATTCACCAATTTTTTTTCATCACACCTTCTCAAACTACCGTGCACAATTATTGAATCTATTTTTTTTCATTTAAGCAAGCATTTTCTCATTTGTACACACATATTCACAACTATTCTCTTCTCATGCTTGCTTGAATTTTTTTCAAAATTTTGAGTAATTCACCCATCTTCTTTTCATTCTCCCAACTTATTTTCGACTCAACCTAAAGTGAATGTTCCTTGCTTTTTAAGCAAGGGAGTTAACTTAAACAACAGTTCAAAGGTTCAAGAAGAAAACATTTTAGAAGCTCTTAAAAATTCAATGATGAACTCGACTTTTCAAATATGTACAATCCATAGTTCATCACTAAAAGAGATCTAACAAATTTGGGCACAAAGGGGCTAACAAATTCTCGCTCCTCACGGGTAAATTACTATATGGAAATGGTTGTGCTCAATTTCAACAAGTGCCTTGATCACTTCTAATACTTCCACAAAATCACATACATCACAAGATAAGGCATGAATTAAAAGTATAAAACAACATTTATCATCAATCCTTAGCATATAGTAAAACTTGGAGGCTTCTCACTTTAGTGATTTTTGAACCAAGATGACACAAGCATTCAAAGAGAGTTGTAACACGAAACAACATTTTCATTTGCACCAAGACACAAAGTTCTGATACATTCTAAATTCTCGAACTAGGTAACTATGTACCTTGCCACAACAATATGCTTAAAGTACTATCATAGCCATCCCATCTTGGAGGAATCTTCCTTTAAAATAAAGAGTCACCGACCTAACATTCCCCAAGTTTCATCACCAAAAGAAGGAAATATTAAATCCTCACAAGCATACCACATAACACATATAAACAATTTTAAGAGTTGCACATTCATAACTATTAGTAAAAGTGAAACAGGAAATTTTTTACTGAAAACAACTAACATTACTCATAATAATAATAATAATGTGCATGGTGTAGAAACACCTACATAGTCAAAAAGTACCTCAAGGGTACAAGTACATCAATATCCAAAATATTCCACCAAGTGGATAAAATACACTAGTAAAAGCTGAAAAAAAAACTGAATACAAGAAAACTTCACTTTGGTGACCAAAGGAAGTACAAAAGTCTGGAAACCACAAAATCAGTCCTCCTCGGACTCTGTTTCGAAGACCTCGGTCACCTAATCATCATCATCTCCCTCTTCAGAGCCAGAACCCTTCACATCCTCACCATCTCCCTCCTCATCAGCATCATCACCAGCAGGACCAGCTGCATCTTCTTCCCCTCCGAATACTGGCCTGGCCTCAAGCCAACCAGCGTGTGCGAGGAACTGCTCCCTCGACATCAAAGACTGCTCTGCGGCGGGATCACGAATCTGTAGCTGAAGTACCTGCATAGAATCATGTAAGTCCAACATGGCGCGCTGAGAAGCGGCCATCCAGTCCCAGTTATACTGGAAAATTTCCTGCTGATAAGGATAAAAATTATGTGACCCAGAAGTATCTCCCTCACTTGTACCGACCTCAGCACCAGCACCTGAGGACTCAGCCCTAACCTCTTTAGGTTTGCAGAATTTATCGACGTATCGATCATCGATAGCCGACAGAATGGTAACCTGGCGCCGTGAAGGCAACACCACACCAGCCTCAGCACACAATGACATGATCAGACAAGGAAATGCGAGAGGGGCATTCTTCCTAGAAACGTTACCTCCTAAACCGCTCTCCACAATTGCTCTTATCTCATCGGCAATTATCCGCGCGACATCAATCTGCACATTGGTTAGGATGCTATGGACTAAGTGAGCAAGGGGAATCGAGACTATTGAGGAATGCGACTTTGGTTTTATATTGGTGATAACCAAAATCAATACCAGTTGGGCCAACGACAGCATATCCTCCCGGTGGTACCTGACAGCAACCCCAGAATGGTTGAACTTAACACTCTTCCCTGGGCACAACAGATCGCAGGTCATTTGTGGGATATCACGGTTACGGTTAAGATTCCTATGGTAAGCATCCTCCTCACTGGCACGTAACAGTAGAGGGTTTCCAAGAACCGAACTTATTGTCCGTCGGTCAAATCTCACTGTTTTTCCCCCAACCACAGTTGTCCAATTAAAAAGGTCGCCCTCATCCGGGAGGGTATTTGCATAGAACTCCCGGACTATCTCCACATTATACCAATCAAGCAGAGTTATCAGCCGATCCCATTTTTTTGCATTCAAGAGGGCAGCTACAGTACGATAACTCCCTTGATCATTTAAATTAAACTGCTTCTCTGCTAGAATGGTCCTTTTTTCCAAAACCAAATATATCTCAGCTTGCCTGGGACCTTTGAACCGAGTATCATCAAATTGGATGGGCACCTGTCTTGATGTAGTTGCCTTCCTCTTCTTGGCAAGATTAGTCTTTGGACCCATCTGCATATGTTAACAAACCAAACAACACAAAACACCAAGGCAGTTTATTAGAAATTAGAACTCAAATAACATCAGACTGAACTTCATAAAAAAACAAAATCTGCTCTTTCCACTGCAACAATCGCATTGCGAATCCTGGCGAACATTCGTCCCAGATTCGTACTGCGAAGGGGCCAACGAATCCACGAAAATTTTGAAAAAAATTTAGCAGCTCCACAGTCCACAGCAGAACATCATTCACAAAGTCCTCTGTACTCTAAAGGTTGCAGATAATTCAACATGCATCACATACAAACCTTACAACAGAATTTAAACCATAACTTCCTAAATGTTTCTAATGCTCATTACAACCCTAACAACAACTAGCAGAAAGCAACAAGAAAGGAGATTCAAACCTGCATTGGAATATGGCAATTGATGGAGAAAACACTTGATATGTGGTCAGCAAAAAACATGTGAGAGAGAAAGAGTACTTTGGTTTTTCTCTTTTTTTTTTCTTTGAATGAGAGAGGCAAGTGGGACTAGGGTTTTTTCCCTCAAGTCTTCAGCCACTAAAACGGGTCTTGGGCCTATGTGCAGGCCCACCCACTTAATTAAACCCCACTTTTTATGAGGTGGCAGCAAAAACATAAGGTCTGTCTCGTTGGGTTCGCAGTGCGAACTGGCTGGCGAATGCTCGCCACAGACTCGCAGTGCGAAGCAGCCAGCGAATGAGACAGTTTTGAAAAATTTTTCTGTTTCTGTCCTGCTGCCACAATGCCAATCATTCAAATATCTAAAATCACTTAAAACAGCAATAAAAGCAAGAAATACTTATAATGTTGGGGTGCCTCCCAACAAGCGCTTGTTTAACGTCGGCTAAGCTCGACGGTCCGGAGACTAGACGCCTCGCAAACAAAAGCCAAAGCACCGGCTACCGAACCAAACACACTACGCGAACACAAACTCATCCGTTATCGTGCCCAGTTTTTGGTCTCCTTTTCTTTAAAAATGACCAATCCCAACATGAATTCATCAAGGCTACCTTTGCATCTTCATTCTTTTTCTTTTCAAATGCTACACGTTCCAACTTCTCTTTTTCCAAGTCTTTTCCTTTTTGCACGGCTTCATCCACTTGATTCACAAACATCACTCATTTGAACAATGTAAAACAAGCTTCTTCCTCCATACCACTTTCTTTAATCCGCACTTTCATTAAGCCTTCATCAACGTCCACCAGCATTTTGGCGGTTTTCATAAATGGTCGGCCCAATATAATCGGTGTATCTTCATCCTCATCCATTTCAACAATCACAAAATCAACAGGAAAGAAGAATTTATCCACTTTTACTAGCACATCCTTCACAACACCATACAGGCGAGTTCTAGACTTATCCGCAAGTTGTAATGTCATGGTTGTTGATTTTATAGTCATATTATCAAGTCTGTTCACCACCGACAAGGGAATTAGATTGATGCTCGCACCCATGTTAACCAAAGCTTTGCATTGAAAATCAGTACCTATTGTGATAGGTAATGCTACTCTTCCCGGATCTTGTTCTTTCCGCGGAAGCACACATTGGATGACGGCACTACACTCGGCATTAAGATCAATATTTTTTTTGTCAGTGCACCTCTTCTTTTTCATGAGTATGTCTTTCATGAACTTGACATACCTAGGCATTTGTTCAAGAGCTTCAGAGAAAGGTAGGGTTACTTGCAACCGACTAAATAACTCCAAAAACCTTGCGTAATGTCTATCATTCTCTTTTTTCTTTGGAGTAGGGGGATAAGGTAATCATCTTTTTAAAACTTCCTTCTCAAACTCCTTCCTTTCTTTTTCTTTTTTCTTCCTCACTTCTTCATCATTCTTTTCAACTACCCCATTTTCATCATTTTTTTCGACTTCTTCCAACACAATATCGTTTTCCTTTTCAACTACCACCTCATGTTCAACATCTCTTCCAATTGTTCTACCACTTCTTGTGAAAATGGCTTTACACTCCCCTTTGGGATTTGGTTGAGTGGTAGCGGAGAAGGATGGTCCCAGCTGGTTTTCGGCTAATTGCTTGGCAAGTTGTCCTACTTGCAATTCAAGATTTTTAATCGAAGCTTCCGTACTCTTTTGAGTTGCCATAGATAATTGCATGAATTTGGTGAAAGTCTCCTCCATTCTTGAACTTCCACTTTGATCTTGGGGTGATTGGTAAGGATTTTGTCTCCATCCTTGTTGATTTTGGTAGTTGCTTCGAGGTTGATAGCCTTGTTGATTTTGGTACGGTGGTTGAACACTTTGGTACGGAGGTCGTCCTTGATAACCTTGAGTCGGATTTCCAGCATAATTTACCTCCTCCACAACCGGAGGAAAATATCCGGTAGGATGATCTCCTCTACACAATTCACAACAAGCTACTTGAACACTCTTGCTCGTGGAGTCATGAATCTCTTTAAATTATTGAGGAAGTTTAGACATTTGTTTCATCAACAACTCAACCTGCTGTGATAATAACTTGTTCTGAGCAAGTATAACATCGTTGGTTCCCAATTCCAAAACTCCGGGAGTCCTCTGAGAAGGTCCACGGTTATGACTTCCTTGATGGTCATTCAAAGCCATCTTATCAATAATAGTTGTGGCTTCTGCTACGGTTTTGCTCAGCAAGGATCCACCAGCGGTGGCATCCAACAAGGTTTTATGCACAAGTTGAAGTCCATTTCAAAATATATGAATTTGCGACAATTCATCAAAACCATGGCCCTTGCACTTCCTCAACATCGATTTGAATCTCTCCCAAGATTCATTGAGAGATTCGTTAGTACCTTGTGTGAACACTGCGATTGCGGTCTTTGCCTCCATAAACCGAGTGTATGAGGGAAAAATCTCTCCAAAAATTTCTCTTCAAGTGCATTCCAGTCCGCCATTATCGCTGTTGACTGATCAAGATACCATTCCTTGGCCTTTCCAATGAGGGAATGCTGGAATAGTCTCTTAAACAGAGATTCCTCTTCAGCTTCGGGCACACCAGTTCCTCCCACAATCTCATAGAACTTCGTCAGATGGGTAAAAGGATCCTCATGATCCATACCCGTAAAAGGACTTTGATACAGCAGTTGGAGAATACCAGTCTTCATTTTGGAATGACGACCGTTTTGCGCATGGCGAGCAAACTGTGCATTGTGTCTCGGACTGTTGGTGGAAGGCCTAGAAGCAGGTGGTGGTGGTGGTGGTGGATCTGCCTCCATAACTGGAAGTAACTGTGGAACTGGTGGTGTAGAAGTTGAACTTTCCTCTTGTTCTCGCTTTTGTCTCGCTAGTTGCCTCCTTCGTCTTGTTCTGCAGTTGATTCTACGAGCGGTTCTCTCAATCTCCGGATCAAACAGAAGTTGGTCTGCCGGTAGTTTCCCTCGCATAAAACAAAGTCTGTACACTAAACAAAACAAATTAACAAGTTCAAGAAAAAGTTTAACAAGCTTAAAACAGCACAACTATTGCAATGCTTGCAATATCAATGAACAATCCCCGACAACGGCGCCATTTTGTTGAAAGAGTATTAGGGGGGTGTTTTTATCGTCTCCACAGGGATTGTCGATATTAGATGCTTGTCGTTCAATAGTCGCGATGTTTTAATTTCAAGAGTTTCAAATGGTTCTCAATTTTGGTTAACATTAATTAGTAGCAAAGAGTAATTTTTGACAAAGGGTTTGAAAGGTTTTTAGAAAAGCATGTCAAGGTTAGGTTTCGCTAATCCTTTTCATATATATCCGATTAATCACGCATATGAACTTAGTTTCTGACCAATACAACCGCGTATCCTCCTGACTAAGTTTATGTCTAAAGCAATGTCGTGAGTATCGTTGTTTAGACCGTTAGATGATGTCTCACGCAAACAATCTAAACAACAATCGTTAAGATCAACACAAAGCGAATAACAAATCCCAAATCTATGTCTAGAGTTTGGTTTTTAAGAGATGAAATTATTAGGTCATGATTTGTAGAATCTATGTCTAGAGCAATACAAATCACACATAAAGCATTAAGAGAAAATAACTTCATCTATATTGATCAAAGACTTTGTTCATACACAAAAGATCAACAGAAATACATATAATCAGGATCAACTACATCTAACCTCAACACAAGAGTGTTTAGCTACACATTCTCTTGGTAGCTTGGATGACAAGTTTCAAGAGGAGATGAATGAACATCCAAGTCGAATAATCGAGAATGGATGTGACTTCAGCTTCTCAAAGTGAAAATCCACTCTTAGATGATCAAAATGCAGAAAACTATGTTTTTGGGTGAAAAAGAGCAAAAGATCCTTTACAAGCAAAGTGAAAATCTATTTATACACACCAGAATTCTGCAGCATTCGCACTGCGAGTGAATCATTCGCACAGCGAATGAGAGAAAATGGCACCTTAAATGCCTCTGAGACTTAAACCGCCCAGGCTGATATCGTGGGTTCGCACTACGAACCATCCATTCGCACAGCAAATTCAAAGTCCATTAGCCACTGCCACCATTCGCTAGAACCTTCGCACTGTGAGCCAACCAGCAAGCCTTCGCTAGGAGTTCGCAGTGCGAACTTTGGGTTATTTTCCAAGTGAAACTTTCTGCCACCATTCGCTGGAACCTTCGCTGACGTTCGCAGTGCGAACCTTCGCCAGATCCTTCGCACTGCGAACACCCTATTGCAGCTTCAAATTCCATGGCAACTTGCATCCACTCATTAAGTCTCACAATCTTGATCCTTTCATGCCTATTCCTGCACACTAGCACACAAATTACAAGCACCACAAGTGTATTCCAATGTATGCACAACAACACAATTCACCACTTAAATCAACAAATTACACATGGAAAGTAATGAAAAATGCCAAGTATTGCATACAAATTATAACATGTTTGACATCTAACAAGCTGCGATTGCAGGAAATCGCACGTTCGCACAACGAACGAATCCTTCGCAAGGCGAACCTCCGCCCCAGATTCGCTGGGAGAATAGCGCAGCGAATGCGCGATACTTTTGTTCTGTGATACTAAGATGAAATTGAGAATGACCTTTGAGTTTGCAAAGCGAACTTTCCAGCGAGTAGCTCGCTAGGCGAATGAGGGTGGCGAGGTGAGACAAAAGGGGGAATTCTATAGTTTTTGTATGTGATTCTGGGATTCGCTGGAAGCTCGCAAAGCGAACATCCTAGCGAACTAGTTCGCACGGTGAACTTTGTAGCGAACGGCTGCTGTTCGCGAACTTTGTTTTATGTTTCTTGTGCTGTCTTGATGTTTGAGCTGTGATTATTCTGATGATTTACCATGATGTTATTGATGATTATGAGATGATGATGTCGTGATGTTTTGATGAATAATTGATGATCTGAATTACTATGAGTTTATTGATGATTATGAACCGTTTATGCATGATTTTGAAGGCTAATTGATGATATGAATTTCCATGATGTATATTGACGTTATGAGCTGCGTATATGTGATATTCGATGATTAAATGACGATGTGAATGACCATGAGTTATATTGATTGTGAGATGATGATGTATGACTATTTTTATGTGAATTTCCATGAGTTGTATTGATGATTATAAGATGATGATGCATGATGTTTTGATGAATGAATGACGATATAATGAGATTGTGATGAATGATGATGTACGTAATGACTTGTGTTGATGATGATGATTATGACGTCGTGTATCATGCATTCATAGCATTACAGTGATGTTAGACTTCGGTCTATTGTGGCTTCCATACCATTGTGTGGATGTGAGGTGGTTTTGACGTGCTCCGGTTCTTGTGTAGAATCGATCGTAATGATGGGGATCTTTGGAGGGTGATGGCCTAGTGTCCATCGATTGTGATGATTGGTACCACATGCACGAGTCTTGTTGTGCATTGCATTTATTTGGCATTGATGTTCTTTTTGATGTTTTCCTTTGATGACCCTGATGATGTTGTATATGATGATGACACCATTTTATGCATATCCTGTTTTTATATTGATTATAATGAATTGTGATTACTCACCCTGCCTGTTTGAATGTTGCCTCCACGTGGGTAACGTGCATGTGATCAGGATTAGCCGTGGATGCCTTCGAGGACTTTTGGAGTTTATTTTGCTTTTGGTCGATGTAGAGGGTCTTGCTATGATAGTGTAACATCGGGTTGGGTCGTTGAGTCGAACCATTGTTGAGTTGTTATTTTGTTGTTATTTGATGACTATGGTTTTATTTTGAAAACCTTTTTATGTTGGATTATTATGGTTATGGTGGTTCCGCTGCTGTTTGATGGTTTTTGAATTATTATGAGAAAAACCCGTTGTTTACGGAGCAATTTTGTTTAATTGAATTTATTGAGAAATGTGCACCCTTGAGGTGGTTCTGATCTTACTCTGATATTTGATTTAATCTGTTGCAATATTTATGGGGTAGAAAAGGGTGTTACAGCGAGCGCCACCAGGCCATGGCGAACGCCATGGTCTTGATTCACTTAAATACGTGGCATGCTGATGTATGGTGAACGCCATATAGCCATGGAGAATGCCATATCAGCAAAAGTACAGATTTTCTTCTTTCTTGCTGGATTTTCCTCTTTTTTCACTCTTTTTTCGCCTTTCTCCCGATTCCGCGACAAATGAAGCTGTCAATTGTAAAACACACAAAACATAGTAAAATGAAAATAAAACTCGAAATAAAATGGACGAATCATATGCGCAATGAGCCTAAAAGTACGATATGATTTCTCGTTATCAAAATGCCAGATATGTTTTACAATGATGAAGAGTATTTCATACTAAGGTTTCATTCGTTTCAAGACAAAGACGTTGTGCTAATGAAAGGGCCCTACACTATCCATAATATGCCAATGCTGTCGAGAGAAAGGAAACTAGATTTCAATTTGAACAAGGACATATTGCGAACATTACTGATTTGGGTGAAATTTCCACAGTTATCGTTGAACACATTGGGGACTCCATTGGTCACTGGCGAATGCACTATAAATGAACTTCGGGTATCATATGTAATAATCCTAGTTGAGGTGGATATAACACAAGAGCTCACAAAAGGAGATTACTATTAAAGACAATGAAGGCAGGGAAATGAAACGACCAGTAGAGTATGAATGGAAGCCACTATTTTGCGAGAAATACCAAAAAACAGGGCACAAATGTGATAATATGCTTTAGAGGAAAACCTTCAAACAATGGAGATCAAAAGTGATACAACAAGAACAAAATCATAAGTAATGTAATCCTACAAACATGACAAGGGAAGAAGGAAATGAATAGTGGACCACTATCAGCAAAAATGGAAGGGACGAGGGAAAAAGGATACAACATGAAGGAACTTCAAGTGAAGTACAATGTTAGAATGGATTTAGGCACTAAGGCTTTTGAATGAGCCCTTAGTGATTCAAGAGAAGGATCCATGATACTCTCTTAAAATGTGAGAGGGATAAATAAATTAGGTAGGATTAAGGAGATTAACTTCCATCTCTTAAGTCTTAGGCCTGAAATTATTGTGCTTATTGAAACTAGAGTCAAGAATGCTAAAGCCAGAGCTGATAGAGACAAGTTAAAACTTAAGGGCGTGTATTTAGATAACTATGATAAACATGATAATGATAGAATCTAAGCAGAGAGTGACGACAATAGAATAGAGATTAGACATGTTAAGAGCACCAGCCAATTGATCCACTGTGGGAAGACATTAAAAAAAATAAACGAATAATCCTGTAGTGCAAAAGTAGACAAATTATTCGTCATCGATAGGGCAATGCGCTGGTGAAAGTAGGTATTGCCCACATTTATCTATTTTCTATAAATTATGTTGGAACTTTCGTAATAGAAGTGACTCGGATTGTACGAAAGCATGTATTGTCCACATTTATCTTTTTCACATATTTTTGTTTTTCTATTTTCTTGAACCTTATGAAATTTTGAACGATCAATGTATTTTCCTCATTACTGGATTCAAGTCTTTTTCTTCAGTTTTGAGTGTTAATGTCTTCTTCTTCTTGTCACTTTCTCCATCTTCTGCAAGTCTCTTCAGTTTCATTTTATTTTCTTGCAATTTACCGAACAGAGTAGCCAAGTCCATAGATAAAAAAAACCTTAGGTTCAAAAATCATAGTGACTTTAGGTTACCAACTGCGATTTAAACATGTAAAGACTTTTACAACCAAGTCCTCATTTTGAAAAACTTTTACAAGGCTACTCATGTGATAAATTATGTGGATAAACAGTTTTTACATATCATAAATATTTTCTTCAGGATTTATTTTGAAGAATTCATATTCATAAATTAATATGTTCATCCTTTCCCGATTTACCTCGTTAGTACCTTCATGGACAACTTGGAAGGTGTTCCACATTTAATTAGTAGTCTCATAGTTTGAAACACATAGAAACTCATTAAGAGATAGATGGATAGATAGATAGATAGATAGATAGATAGATAGATAGATAGATAGATGGATAGATAGATAGATAGCTAAATAGATAGATAGATAGATAGATAGATAGATAGAGAGAGATAGAGAGAGAGAGAGAGAGAGAGAGAGAGAGAGAGGCAGTGACGATATTTTAGCTTTTAGATTGTGATTCATTTTTTCTCTTTCGTCTTTGGTCCAATCATCTTCCTTTTTGTATACCACAATATTAATGACTTAATGTGTGGGAACAAATAGACCATTTTTCATAGCCTTCCACATTTCAAAATACATCTCTTCTATGAAGATTCTCTTATTCTCTTTCCAAAGAACATACCATTCTCCATTAAATAATGGAGGTTTGTTAAGTGAGTCGCTTAAAGTCATTTCATTCATACTGAGACGTTTATTCTTGAATAGGAGTTCCACTCTAATGCCACTTGTTTAACAAGTGACGCCAAACACAAGGAGGGGGGTGGATTGTGAAATGTAGAAATCTTGACTAATCAAAATATTCTTTACTTTGAAAATAATTTATGTTAGCATAGAGATAAAACAACCAAAAATAGAAAGAAGGAACAGAGGAAAGAAAATAAAATAACATAAATAAATGAGATAAGAATAGAGAGATTGCACCAGGATTTATAGAGGTTCGGCCTACCATTTGGCTTACTCTTCTCCTAAAGAACTTCTTGAGAGTTCCACTCATATAATGTCTTGAGCTTTATGGATATGTCGACGACCCTTATTACAAAGAAGAAATATTTTATACATGTTAACCTTCCAAAGCAAATAGAGCTTTTGATGGGTGAACTCACAAACCACTGAGATTTTATTGGCTAATCTAAAAAACCAAACTGAGATTAATTAGGATAATCTCAACAACCAAACCGAGATTTTACTAGGACAAACTCAAGAACCATATATATCAAACAAGAGAATCACACTCTTGATGAAAAACACTTAAGCACGATCACCAATGCAATGACAAAGTCACTAAAATATTTTTCACTCAGAAGACACTAAGACAACTTTAGTGAAAGAATATAAAAAAGGAGATAAGAGATAAAATAAGAAAATGATAGTAGAAATCCGAATCATGGTGTTTTTTAAAATGAGGAGAAGACTCATTCATATAGGATAAAATAGTAGCTCAAAAGGGAAATTATCCATGGACTTTTTAACGTTCATAATCGATTAAGTGTTAGGTTTAATCGATTATGTAGGTTACATATGAAAGATTTTCAAATTTGCTGTCACTACTCGATTAAAAACTCTCTTAATCGATTTGGAGGCATTACAAAAGAGAATCGATTAACCCTAATGTACTAATCAATTATCTAGTGTAAATCACACACCTAAAAGAATATTCAATCTAGTAACCAACTAGTTACTTGCGCAAAACTTTTTTTTGGTAATTTTATAAAAGCAAAGTGTGTATGTGTGTGTGCGCGCGCGCGGTGGGTGGGTGGGTGGGGGAGTGGATGGATGTGTGCGCGTGTGTGTATGTGTGTTACACTGATCACTCAGATACACGATCTGACAAACTTTCACATTTTTCTCTTTCACAACCAAGAAAATTTAAGAACTCTTTTTAAATTTATTATTGATTCAACACTTTATTTGTGACTTCACTTCTTCTATTCGAAAATACTTGATATGATTTCTTTTATAGATATCATCAAGTAAGGTTACTTGATCAAAACTCTTCAATGACTCTACTAAATTCCGTTTAACATTAATGTTTCCAAAATCAAAACCACTAAAGATCATCTATTTATAAGATATTTGTAGATGACTCTGTCTGCAAGCGTATAATTTCACGTAGTTTTCATTTACTAGAACTAATATATTTTTTTATATAATGATTTTAATATGATATATTCGAGAACAAGAGATAAAATTTTTAGTGAAATAACATTATAGCGTGGTTTAATAATTTGACTCACGTGTGAAAATAATTTACAAGTTATTAATTTCTTTCTTCAGCTCCCCCCTTATGTGGGGGAAAGTTCATGAAGTTTAATTGAATACCATGTGATCGCATCGGAGTAATCTAATTCTATACCATTTGATAGTGCGTGAAGATTACTTCAAATAAATATATACTCATACTTGGCATTTTGACATATATATCATGTTTATTCAATGAATTCATTCTCCAATTCGAAAATACTGAGAAGAAGCCTGAGTCATCAAAAGCACAAGGACCAAGAAGTTGACTGTGAAGTACAAGTACCTGTTAGCTTTGTCTCTTCTCACTAGCGGTGGACAAATTTAAACCGATCGATTGAAACCGATCGACCCGTTATCTTTTTTTTGCAAATAGATCAGGTCGGGTCGGGTCGGGTATCGGGTTGATTCGGTTGTTTAATTTGGATATTATAGGATTGTTTCGGTCGAGCTCGGATACTAATTTTGGATCCGACAAAAACCGAAACCGACCGAACTTAATTAATATATTTTTTATTTATTTTTAGTACTATATGAATGATTCACTATAAAAATGAGATTCACAATTTTTTAGGATACTATCATTTTTATAAATTGATGATTGCATTGTATACTCCCAGAAATACAAGATATGTAATGTAAAGACCACATACTAATACATGCATCAAATCACATATTATACATGAGTTTCACTTTTGGTACTGAAACATAATAAGTTCCTAGTTAACACATTATACACATAAATGCCTCTAATACAAATACACCTAAAAGTCTAAGGCATTACATATACAAGATGTTCCAAAATGATAAAAACTAAGAACTAGATCAAAACAATGATCTCAAAATATAACGCCATAGCGGAAGCCATGCCATCACAAAACTACGATCCGTAAGGAAAGTCAAATAACCTTGTCCTTACCCTTCGCCGAACCTGCAGAACCTGTGATGTAAACAACAACAGTGGGGTGAGATACATCAAATCTCAGTGAGTTCCCTATCTTAAAGTCCTCTCGGCTTTACAAGGTTCTAACAAAGTCCTAACCCATGTCCAAGGGGAAAGAGGAAAGACCATGAGTACACACACACAAGTAACCGTCACGGTGAGCCTGTAAACTCACACTAGTACCGAAGTACCTCTTGAGCCTGTAAACTCAAGGATTCACAAAGTACCGTAGTACGTTCTGAGTCCGTACATTCAAGAACTCACATATCAATAACCAATACCAAGGCATCCCCTTTTCCCGTACCCTTCTACGTCTAGAAGGTGATCCGAGTCATGGATCCTTGTAGCTACTTGGCATACGATTGGATTCGGGATCACCGGTCCGTACACCGTGATCCGTCACTTCTCACGGCCCGTACACCGTCACAAGTCTCTTTACCCGTAGGCTCCAATCGTACTTAACACGGGACTCAAACCTGCCAAGTAATTGTGTATAATGTTCAGAGGAGGTGCTCGAGTCTCATGAACTACACCGCACAAACTGTGGTTATTGATAAACAGAATGCACACGCCTCGGCCTTTCATGCACGAGCGTTGCCACACATGGAACAATTCACACTCCCGACACAGTTTTGGTAATAATCCTCACTCTGCCTATTTCATATTTTAGCATGCCTACATTGTTAACAACAATTACACACATTTAACAGATAAAAGTCGACAAAATGACACTATTTCATAATTCCCGATATAATTAAATCGGCCGACAATCTTAAAACCATTGTAACAAGAAAGTACATTTTATTATCTTTCCAACGATATCAAAATTGTTCCAATCCGAGTTACGTACAAAAAGTTACGGCATTGTAAATAATCGATCGGAAAAATAAATCACAACAGCAGAATTTCTGCAACTCTCCTGGCCGTACGCGTATTGGCACTCCCCGTACGCGTATTGCCTAAGATTCTCGCCCAGCCATACGCGTATTGCCCCAAGCGATACGCGTATTGCTCAAAATGCCCGGCCATCCATACGCGTATTGCCCAAAGTCGTACGCGTATGGGCAGAAACGTTTTTCCTTGAAAATTCCTTTTAAAAAAATGCCGTACGCGTATTGCTCTTGCCATACGCGTAATGACAAGCCCCATACGCATATTGACATGCTCCATACGCGTATGGGCAGAGAAAAAATGCAGAAGTTCCTGCAGAATTTCTTCTGCTACGGGTTGATCCAAAATCAACCCCAAATCCCATTTTGATCACTCAAAATGCATCAAAACATGTTATAACATCACAACCAGTATAACATATAATCAAACATTGAATTTTAACAGTTAGATTCATGATTTTATACCAAAATACCCATTGTTCCCAATTCCCAATCTAACTCTAAACTCAAAATAACTCTACTCTAAAGGGTCTAACTAGAACCCACCTGGATTACTAGACGAGGAGATTGATACTGAGATGAATAGATGAAGAGTTGAAGCTTGATGATGATCTTGAGCTTCTTGAGAAATTTCTCTCCTTTTCCTTCTTTTTCCTTTCTCCTCCTTTTTCCTTCTTTCTATCTTTTGTTTGTTTTTCCAAGGAAAATGAAAAGAAAATAGATAGTATAGAAACTATCATTTTTAGTAACACTACTAAATGTCCAAAATTAGCTCAAATACATCAAATTATAAAAACTCAACGTTAAATACTATTAATTTAATCGACTCTGAGTTCGTCAGTTTACTCTAATTATTTTATCAAATAATTACTCAGAGTACTCCGGAACCCAGTTGATCATAATAATATTCACCAGAGCGTTTTTAAATTTACGGGGTATTACATCCTCCCCCCCTTAAATAGAAATTCGCCCTCGAATTTAGAACATTACCTGAACAGATGCGGATAAGAATCTCGCATTTCCGATTCTAGTTCCCAAGTAGCATCGCCCGGATGCGTCATATCCCATTGCACCTTAACAAGTGGAATATCTTTGTTCCTTAACACTTTTGTTTCTCTTCCCACAATACGACTCGGTTGTGGTTCAAAAGTCAAATCCGCTTCAATTTCCACTGATTCGGGTAGAATGGGTTGAAGAGGATCAGGAATAAACTTACGGAGCTGAGATACATGAAAAACATCATGCATTTCAGATAGAGAGGGTGGTAAGGCTAATCTGTAAGCAACCTCCCCAATCCTTTCTAGAATCTGATACGGTCCCACGTATCTTGGACTTAATTTTCGCGACTTAAACGGTCCTTTCAATCTCAATCTTGGAGTAACTTTCAGAAATACATGGTCACCTTCCTCAAATTCCAAAGGTCTCCTACGATTGTCCGCATAACTCTTTTGACGATCTTGTGCTTGTTTAACCTTCTCACGGATCATTCGAATCTTTTCCGTAGTCTCTTGAATAATCTCGGGTCCCAAAATTCTACCTTCGCCAATTTCAGCCCAACACAAAGGTGTCCTACACTTTCTCCCATACAATGCTTCATAGGGAGCCATACCGATACTCGTATGGTAACTATTGTTATAGGAAAACTCAATTAACGGCAAAAGTTCCTTCCAATTCCCTCTACTCTCTAACACACAAGCTCTTAGCATATCCTCCATCGTTTGTATTGTTCGCTCAGTCTGACCATCCGTTTGAGGATGATTCGACGTGCTCAAACGCAAATTCGTACCCATCGCTTGTTGGAACACTTTCCAAAATCTCGAAGTAAACTTCGGATCTCTATCGGACACAATACAAGAAGGAATACCATACAATCTCACAATCTCAGCAATAAACAACCTTGCAAGATGACTTGCCTTATAAGTAGTCTTTACGGCTAAGAAGTGTGCAGATTTCGTTAGTCGATCTACAATTACCCAAATAGAATCATACCCACCTTGGGTACGGGGTAAACCCACTGCAAAGTCCATAGAAATACTATCCCACTTCCAAACTGGAATATCCAAAGGTTGTAACAAACCGCCCGGTCTTTGGTGTTCAATCTTCACCTGTTGGCACACCGCACATTCTGACACATATCCCGCTATATCCTTTTTCATCCCAGACCACCAATAATCCTTCTTTAAATCCTGATACATCTTCGAAGAACCAGGATGTATCGTAAAAGTACCTTTATGAGCTTCGTCTAAAATCCTCCTTTTCAATGCCCCATCTTTCGGAACACAAATCCGTTGATTAAACAAAACAATCCCATCAGTTGCTTGTGTAAAACCCGGTTAAAGTGACAATTCTTGTAATTCTTCCTCTAACAATTGTGCCTGTTGAATCTCAACTCTCAAAGTAGAATTGACATTCAAATTTCCCATAATTACACCATTCGGAGTCCACACAAACTGGAGATTAAGATCTCTAAACTTTTCCAACAATGAATACTCCAAAATCATCAATTCCGCACTATGAACCATTTTCCGACTTAAAGCATCCGCTACTTTATTCGCCTTTCCTGGATGATACTTCAATTCTAAGTCATAATCCTTTAAGTATTCCATCCACCTTCTTTGTCGCATATTCAACTCCTTTTGGTCAAACAAATACTTCAAACTTTTGTGGCCACTGAACATTTCAAAGCGTACACCATATAAATAATGACGCCACACCTTCAGTGCAAACACTACGGCAGCTAGTTCCAAATCATGAGTTGGATAATTCTTCTCATGAACTTTTAACTGTCGAGAAGCATAAGCTACCACTTGACCGCCTTGCATCAGAACACCCCCTAATCCCCTCTTAGAAGCATCACAGAATACTTCGTAAGAGTTGTTAGGATCAGGAATAATTAATACTGGAGCACTCGTCAAACTTTCCTTCAATTTCATAAAACTTTGCTCACAACCCGAATCCCACTCAAAAGCAAAATCCTTCCGAGTAAGTTTCGTCATTGGTAAGGCCAATTGAGAAAAGCCCTTGATAAACCTTCTATAGTAACCCGCCAATCCCAAGAAACTTCTAACTTCTGAAACATTTCTCGGTCTCTCCCAATTAATCACTGCTTCTACCTTCGATGGATCCACTGCCACACCACCTTGAGATATAACATGTCAAAGAAAATTAACTTCCGACATCCAAAACTCACACTTGCTCAACTTAGCAAAAAGTTGTTTCTCTTGCAATACCGATAAGACAATTCTCAGATGTTCTCCGTGCTCTTGTGGAGTACGAGAATAAATAAGAATGTCGTCAATAAAGATTACCACAAATTGGTTCAAGTACGCCTGAAATATTCGATTCATGTAATCCATAAAAACAGCTGGAGCATTAGTCACACCGAAAGGCATCACTAAGAATTCATAATGACCGTAACGTGTCCTAAATGCAGTCTTTGGCACATCGGAACTCTTCACTCGAATCTGATGATAACCCGACCGTAAATCAATCTTCGAGAACACACAGGATCCTTTTAATTGATCTAACAAGTCGTCTATCCTTGGTAAGGGATACTTGTTCTTAATGGTGACTTTATTCAACTTACGATAATCAATGCACAAACGCATTCCCCCATCTTTCTTCTTTACCAACAACACTGGAGCTCCCCACGGTGAAACACTAGGCCTAACAAAATGCTTAGACATCAAGTCCTCTAATTGGTCCTTCAATTCTCTTAATTCAAGCGGTGCCATCCGATACGGAGAAACGGATATAGGAGCCGTTCCCGGTACCAGGTCAATAGAGAACTCAACTTCTCTCTCCGGAGGAAGAGAAGAAACATCCTCTGGAAACACTTCAGGAAATTCACACACTATTGGAATACTCAGGACTTGCTGTTCACTACTTCCTTCCTTAGTAAGAACCAATAAAACAGATTTCTCTTTCTCAAACAAGAAGTTTACCATTCCCACCGTACCTTCTAAAATCGTTGATAATACATCTTTCGGAGTAGTCTCAGCAGATGGAATAATAATTAGCTTCTCCTCACAACCGATAAAAACCGAATTAGCTGAAAGCCAGTCCATTCCCAGAACAACATCCACTTTCTTGAGCGGCAAACAAATAAGATCAATCTGGAAGACTCTTTCGTTCACCGACAACACACAATTTTCACACATCAATGGCGTTTCAACCAATTCATCCATGGCAGTAGTAACCACCATAGGAAGAAACAAAGGAATAGTTTGCAACCCAAGTCGCTTCACACATCTCAAAGACACAAAAGAATGTGTAGCCCCACAGTCAAATAAAACAAAACAAGGTTGACCATTAACAAAACACGTACCCGCAATCAAGGAATTATCACCCTTTGCTTTCTTTGCATCCAGAGTATATACTCGACCAGTAGTCTTCCCTTGTGCCTGATTCCTACTCTGAGGACAATCTCTCGCTACATGACCCATCTTGTTACATTGATAACACCGTATCCCATCCGAATAACACCTACCAAAATGACTCCTCCCACAAGTGCGACATACTGGAGGCACACTAGTTCTAGAGCCCTGTACTTGCTTCCCTTTGGAAGACTGTTGCCTTTGCCTAAACTGTTGATTCGACCTTCCACGGTCACTTTGAGTTACCCTGTTCGAATCCACCTCCATTTGTATCTTTTTCAAGCTATTTTCCGCCACATAACAATGTCTTAACATTTCAGCATAAGTAGCAAATTCCCGTTGGGACACACTGTGTGAAATCTCAGCCCTTAACCCAAACAGAAACTGATCTATCTTCCACCTCTCATCAGGAGCATACATGGCCTGTCTAGAATAGTCAGCCATGATCTCAAATTGTTCCGCATAAGAAGCCACTGATAAATTTCCCTGTCTCAACTGTTGGAACTCAAACTCCTTTTGAGACCTTAATGAACTCTGAAAATATTTCTCCATAAAGATTACCTTAAACTGTTCCCACACTTTCGGCACCTCCTGAGTTGTCATCAAGGCTGAAGCGCTCTCCCACCACCTCATGGCAGGACCCTTCAACCAGTGAGAAGCAAAGACCACCTTATTCTCCTCACTGCAATGAACTATCTGAAAAATCCGTTCCATACCTGTTATCCATTCGTGTGCCTTCACCGGATCTAGCCCTCCTTGAAACTCCGGAGGATTCATACGAACAAATTCCTTGTAGGTTCCTCCTGTAACTTCCGGAACAACCACTGAAGGATGCAGACCATCAGCCATTTGTTGCATCATTCCTTGCATGAACTGATTCTGCTGTTGCTGCATCTGTTGCATAAATTGGTACAAAGGGGCATTCCCTTCATCACCTTGTGGAGCTGTCCCAGCTGGAGTAGTCCTTGGTCTTCCACGGTTGTTTCTGCGTCTATCAGCCATGTTCCTGAATTCCATACAAATAGGATTAAGTTGATCAGACTCAATACCATAAATATAACAGACAAGACCCATGGCGACACGCCGCATATGAAACGGAAAGAAAACTTATCCTATTTCATGGCTAGGTCGAGGATACGACCTGCTCTGATACCAACTGTAAAGACCACATACTAATACATGCATCAAATCACATATTATACATGAGTTTCACTTTTGGTACTGAAATATAATAAGTTCCTAATTAACACATTATACACATAAATGCCTCTAATACAAATACACCTAAAAGTCTAAGGCATTACATATACAAGATGTTCCAAAATGATAAAAACTAAGAACTAGATCAAAACAATGATCTCAAAACATAACGCCATAGCGGAAGCCATGCCATCACAAAACTACGATCCGTAAGGAAAGTCAAATAACCTTGTCCTTACCCTTCGTCGAACCTGCAGAACCTGTGATGTAAACAACATCAGTGGGGTGAGATACATCAAATCTCAGTGAGTTCCCTATCTTAAAGTCCTCTCGGCTTTACAAGGTTCTAACAAAGTCCTAACCCATGTCCAAGGGGAAAGGGGAAAGACCATGAGTACACACACACAAGTAACCGTCACGGTGAGCCTGTAAACTCACACTAGTACCGAAGTACCTCTTGAGCCTGTAAACTCAAGGATTCACAAAGAACCGTAGTACGTTCTGAGTCCGTACACTCAAGAACTCACATATCAATAACCAATACCAAGGCATCCCCTTTTCCCGTACCCTTCTACGTCTAGAAGGCGATCCGAGTCATGGATCCTTGTAGCTACTTGGCATACGATTGGATTCGGGATCACCGGTCCGTACACCGTGATCCGTCACTTCTCACGGCCCGTACACCGTCACAAGTCTCTTTACCCGTAGGCTCCAATCGTACTTAACACGGGACTTAAACCTGCCAAGTAGTTATGTATAATGTTCAGAGGAGGTGCTCGAGTCTCATGAACTACACCGCACAAACTGTGGTTATTGATAAACAGAATGCACACGCCTCAGCCTTTCATGCACGAGCGTTGCCACACATGGAACAATTCACACTCCCGACACAGTTTTGGTAATAATCCTCACTCTGCCTATTTCATATTTTAGCATGCATACATTGTTAACAACAATTACACACATTTAACAGATAAAAGTCGACAAAACGACACTATTTCATAATTCCCGATATAATTAAATCGGCCGACAATCTTAAAACCATTGTAATAAGAAAGTACATTTTATTATCTTTCCAACGATATCAAAATTGTTCCAATCCGAGTTACGTACAAAAAGTTACGGCATTGTAAATAATCGATCGGAAAAATAAATCACAACAGCAGAATTTCTGCAACTCTCCTGGCCGTACGCGTATTGGCACTCCCCGTACGCGTATTGCCTAAGATTCTCGCCCAGCCATACGCGTATTGCCCCAAGCGATACGCGTATTGCTCAAAATGCCCGGCCATCCATACGCGTATTGCCCAAAGCCGTACGCGTATGGGCAGAAACGTTTTTCCTTGAAAATTCCTTTTAAAAAAATGCCGTACGCGTATTGCTCTTGCCGTACGCGTAATGACAAGCCCCATACGCATATTGACATGCTCCATACGCGTATGGGCAGAGAAAAAATGCAGAAGTTCCTGCAGAATTTCTTCTGCTACGGGTTGATCCAAAATCAACCCCAAATCCCATTTTGATCACTCAAAATGTATCAAAACATGTTATAACATCACAACCAGTATAACATATAATCAAACATTGAATTTTAACAGTTAGATTCATGATTTTATACCAAAATACCCATTGTTCCCAATTCCCAATCTAACTCTAAACTCAAAATAACTCTACTCTAAAGGGTCTAACTAGAACCCACCTGGATTACTAGACGAGGAGATTGATACTGAGATGAATAGATGAAGAGTTGAAGCTTGATGATGATCTTGAGCTTCTTGAGAAATTTCTCTCCTTTTCCTTCTTTTTCCTTTCTCCTCCTTTTTCCTTCTTTCTATCTTTTGTTTGTTTTTCCAAGGAAAATGAAAAGAAAATAGATAGTATAGAAACTATCATTTTTAGTAACACTACTAAATGTCCAAAATTAGCTCAAATACATCAAATTATAAAAACTCAACGTTAAATACTATTAATTTAATCGACTCTGAGTTCGTCAGTTTACTCTAATTATTTTATCAAATAATTACTCAGAGTACTCCGAACCCAGTTGATCATAATAATATTCACTAAAGCGTTTATAAATTTACGGGGTATTACATGTAATATAAAATTTTGTATATTATTTAATTTATCGGTTAAAGTATGATAATGATTAAAATTAATGTCAAATAATATTAAAAATATTATTCCGTAATAATAATTTTTATTAAAAAAATAGTTTTATTCTAAAAATTTAATATTTTTTATACAAAAATTAAAAAAATCATTTTTATAAATTTTTTCTAATAAATATTCAACCGATTAAACCGATCCGACTTAACCGCCAAACCGACGTAACCGCAAAACCGACTTAACCGAATCTGACAAAAACCGAAATTTTATCGGTCGAAATTGGACCATAAAAATGAAACCGTAGTTTACGTCAGATTTAAGTTTTGGATCCGAAACCGACCGTAACCGACCGATTGTCCACCCTACTTCCCACTGCTCTTCACGTGCTCTTCTGCATTATTTTATTTGTAGTGGTGTCTTTCCTCCCACTTGCCCTTATTATATTCATTCATGATTCTCCCTTATCGACTACCGAGTATTTTAATACTATACACCATTTAGTCACATTTCAGATTCTCAGCATTTCTATATAACACCACAATCCACACCTCAAATTTTATCACATTCAGCAATATTTTCACAATGGCTATTTCATCTACCCTCGTCCACTTGTTCCTCCTCTCACTATCTCTTCTTTCACTCTCATCTTCATCACTTGCATTGTTACCAAAACCCAACTCATTTATCCTCCCCATTGCAAAAGACCCAAAAACCCTTCAATACTCAACCACTATCAAAATGGGAACCCCTGCAAGATCCTTAGACCTAGTCATTGACATCAGCGAACGTTTCCTATGGTTCGAATGTGACAAGTCCTACAACTCCACATCTTACCACCCAATCCAATGCGGTTCAAAGAAATGCAAACTATCAAAAGGCACAGAATGTATCACTTGTACTAACCACCCTCTCAAAATCGGATGCACCAACAACCAGTGTTTTAAAAACCGGACCGGTCATCAAACCGGTGAGGGTACTAGGTCACTGGTTTATCGGTCGAACCACTGGGTCATTGGTCGAACCGCATGACCAAACCGGATTAAACCGGATAACTCGGTTGAATAAACATGTCATTATAATAGGTATAAAACCGGTAAAACCGGTCGAACCGGATGATTGAGTCTCTAAAAAATATAACTAGCACTTAAATTTTTTGAAAATATCATATCATAAATTCACAGGTTCATAATTTAAATTCAAATTTTAAACAGAGTCTAAATTAAACAGAGTTTAATTTAAATTCATAGTTTTAATGTTAATAGAAAATCAGTTTTAATGTTAATAATTAAAACAATACAAATATTAACATTATTCTAAATAATAAATTTTCCAAGTCTCTATATATATATATAATGGAAATCAGTTAAGTCTAAAATTATATTATATTTAGTTTTTTAATTTGTGTTCTTAAATTTCTATACAAATATTTGTATGATGGTTTTTCAATCAATATAAATACAAAATAATAAAAATAGTTTTGTGGATATTACGAAACTTAATTTGTGTATCACTTAAATCAAATGAGTGATCACTATTATTCTTGGAGAAAAGTTCCTATGTATTTGAGTAAAAAAAATTAAAAAAAAAAATTAAAAAAAAAATTAAAAAAAAAAAATTTTTTTTTTTAGAATAAACAGTTGAACCGCCGGTTTTCCCGGTTCACACCGATTCCCACCGGTTCGAAGACATGGCCGATCGAGTAAGTGAACCCGGCCGGTTACCTGGCCGGTTCCCGGTCCGACCGGCCGGTCCGGTCCGGTTTTTAAAACTATGCCAACAACACTTGCGCCCTCAGCGTCTTCAACCCCATCGCCCAACTCTTCGTCAGCGGAGACGTAGGAGAGGATATCTTATCTTTCCTACGTACAACCGCTGGCGATAGAGGAATACTTGAGAACATAAACGCACCACGTTTCATTTCTTCGTGTGTGTACCCAGATAAATTTGGCGTTCAAGGCTTTCTCCAAGGTATAAGCAAAGGTAAAAAAGGTATACTAGGTCTTGCAAGAACTCTTATATCTTTACCAGCACAACTCGCTAATAGATTTAAACTTGACCGTAAATTCACACTTTGTTTACCTTCATCTTCTAAAACTAACGGGCTTGGAAGTCTCTTTATTGGTGGAGGTCCTTATCACTTGGGATCTAACAAAGATGATTTTTCCAAATTTCTTACTTACACCCCACTTATTGCTAACCGTCACAGCACTGGTCCTATATTTGATAACTCTCCTTCAACCGAGTACTTTATAAAGGTGAACTCAATTAAGGTTGACAACAACGTTGTCAACTATAATACCACATTGCTTTCTATTAACAGACTAGGAGGTGGTGGTACAAAACTCAGCACAGTGATTCCTCACACAAAACTCCACACTTTAATATACCAACCACTTGTGAATGCTTTTGTGAAGAAAGCTGAAATAAGAAAGATAAAGAGAGTGAAAGGTGTTGCACCATTTGGAGCATGCTTTGATTCAACAACAATTGGCAAGAGTGTTACCGGGCCTAATGTGCCTACAATTGATTTGGTGTTGAAGGGTGGTGTTCAATGGAGAATCAATGGTGCAAATTCAATGGTGAAGGTGAATGAAAATGTGTTGTGTCTTGGATTTGTTGAAGTGGGTTTGAAGGACTTGGGAGGATTGGAACCTTCGTTTGTAATTGGTGGACATCAGTTGGAGGATAATCTTTTGGAGTTTGATCTTGTTTCCTCTAAACTTGGCTTTAGTTCATCACTTCTACTTAACAAAGCAAGTTGTTCAAGCTTTAGGAGATTTTAATGTTTGACTTTTTGTCTTGTATTTCAAATGTAATATGCATGGAAATAAGTGTTTAGTTTCCATTAACGTTAGCATGTTTGGTTTCTTATTTGTGACGTTAAACGTTAGTTTCAAACTGAAAATATGGTTTGCCACTATGTTTGGTGCCTGTTTAAAATCTGTTCAATAAATATATATATATATTTTTTCTAAGCAAGGAATATATTAATGCGAGAACAAAGGTTCTTGGACCCGGTTACAAAGAGGATGAGCTAAAGTTCAAACAAAAAGAAGAATTACAAAACCAATTAAACCTTAAGATAAATAGAGCAAAGGAAATTTACAAAATTCATAAAAGTTATAATTGGTAATAGTAATTTTCCCGATGAACGACCACCTAACTAACCTCTTTAATTCGCCAAACCGCATGTAAAACATTCCAATCTTCATTCTTAAAAATGATACCGTTTCTCAAATACCACAAATACCAAGTAGTAGTCAACCAAATGCAACCTTCCGAACCCCTCTTCACCTTATTCCTCTTACAAAACAAACACCACTTCAAAAAACTCTCTTTAATATTACAATCCCCGAAGTCCTCAAAACCAATCCACTCGGCAACTTCCTTTCATATCAAAAAGGTGAAACAACAACTCAAAAGGACATGGTTCAACGATTCATCCCGATGCGAACAAAAAAAACACTTCAAGTCACTAGCTGAGAAAACACCACCTCTTAAAGAGAGAGAAACCTTAGTAGGAAGCCTATCAAGAAAACATCTCCAACCAAAAGCCTTTATTTTAAAAGGTACAACCATCTTCCAAACCAAAGAAAATGCCTCATGAAACATATTGCTAGGACCGAAAGGAATACGGCAAGGCGCAAGGATTTTGAAAAAGCTACGTACCGTAAAGACGTCCAAGTTATCGAGCTCCCACTGCACACTATCACTAACCGAGACCACTGGCCGAAAACTCTGTAAGGTTGTTCGCAACAAAACAATATCGGCGGCGACCCCTCCAATAGTAGAATCACCAATCCCAAAATCCCCCCAAAGCCAATGATCCCCCCTCCAACCACCCATGCAAGCGACCGAGACTTCTTTAAGGCTAAACAACCCAAAAAGTAAAGGGAATTTCTCCTTTAGACAAACTCCATCAATCCACCTAGAATGCCAAAAAGAAGAATTAAATCCATTACCAATAGAAAATCTACAATTAGAGACAAAAAGATTTTCCAGCTTTCCTTTTTCCAACCCCAATATATCCCTCCACCAAAATGAACCACAAGATGTACTCTTAACACCAACCCCCGAATCCACGACCCTTAAATTAATATCACCATACCTTACTTTAAGAACCTTATACCATAAAGCATTAGATTCCACTAAAATCCACCATCTCCATTTAATTATTAAGCAAAACCAAATTAAAATCATCCACCCTCCTCAAACCAAGTCCCCCCTTCTCAATCGGAAAACACACCACCTTCCAACTAACCCAATGAATTTTTCTCAAACCCTCCTTGCCACCCCAAAGGAAATTACTTTGAATTCTCATAATCTCTTTTACAACCTTCAACGGAGCTTTATAAAACGAAAGCATTAAAATAGAAATGCTAGAAAGAACCGATTTCAACAAAGTTAGCCTTCCTCCAAAACTAAGAAACCGATTTTTCCAACAAGAAAGTCTCTTTTTTAATTTCATCAACAAATCAGACTACATCAAAACACCATTAGAACTATATCCAATAGGAATACCGAGAAAGATGAAAGAACTCTCCTCTCTCCTACAAGAAAGGAAGAAAGAAGCCATATCCAAGAATCGAGGACTAATATTAATTCCAATGAATTTGCTTTTATGGAAATTAATACCCAAGCCGGAAACAATTTCAAAACCGATTTCATTGCCCATATATGCTTCCAAGATCCATCACCTATCATAAGGGTGTCATCCGCAAAATGGAGAATATCAACAAAGCAATTACCCTTAATGGTAAAGCCTTCAAATTCTTCATTATCAACGGACTTGCTCACCATACCCCTTAAGCCTTCCGCCAAGATAACATAAAGGAACGGAGAAAGAGGATCTCCTTGTCTCAATCCTCTCTCAACCACAAACTCCTTCGTAGGACTACCATTAACTAAGACCGACATTTTGCTTGAAAAAATTAAAACTTCCATTCATCTCCTCCAAACCTCCCCAAATCCCATTTTTCTTAACATGAAACGAATAAAATTCCAACTAACCTTGTCATAAGCCTTTTCAAAATCAACTTTAAAGAGCAAACAACTTCTACCCTCATTCTTTGCAAAGTCCACCAATTCATTAGCCACCAAAACACCATCTAATAAGTGTCTACCCGGAACAAAAGCACGTTGACAATTCGAAATAATTGATTTCAACACCACTTGATGTAACGCCCCAATTTGTTTAATTGTATTTATTTATTTTATTTATGTGAATTTTGTGAAATGTGTAAATTTATTGTATTTTACCTGCTAATCGAGTTAATTGGTTAATTTCTCTGATAGGTAAAATATTTGCAATAAATTATAATTTCTTTTCAACTTTTATTTCCCGAAATATATTTCATTGCTGTTTATGTTTTATCGCATTTTGAGAGCGTTTGGGAGATATTTGAGCGTAAGGGCAAAATAGTCATTTTGGGTAGTTAGATATTTTGTTATAAAAAGGGAAAAGAGAGAAATAAAGAGAAAAGGAGAAAGAAGAGAAAGAAAAGAGAAAGAAGAGAAAGAAAAGAGAGAAGAAGGGGAAGAAGAGAAAACCATCAAAACAAAGCTTGATCTTCGACTAATCGGGTAAGGGAGAGAAGTTTCGATTATATCTTGCTTGTATATGTATATGTATGTATGTGGTTGAATGTTTACTTGTTTTTCCATAGTTTTCATTTCTAGGTTGAAAATGAGCAATATGAGTAGAAATCGATGTTTTCACGTTTGGAATGCAGAATAAGTTGTGTAGTATAGTTGGGTGAGGATAGGAATTAATCGGGAATGGTTGTTTGTGTGTTTTCGAGTGGTTTTGATTGAGTTTGGAGTTGGGATAAATTGATAAAATTATGTTTCAAAATATTTCAAAAATGGAAAATGCGTTGGATGTCTTTTTAATGGTGAAAATATTGTAGTATGTTGAATTCTGAGACCGTGGCTTTTTACAGAATCGAAATCGGAGGTCCGGAAGGCATTTAACGATCGAAAACTGAGTTTTTAGTAGAATCTGCGTATTATGCGCCGACCCCCCCAGGATTATGCGTCGACTCATGATCTGCGTGCGCAGACCCAGGCGAAATCCCCAAGTTTATGTGTCGACTCATAGTACCTTGCGTCGACTCATGATCACAGAATTTTTCGAAAATGTCAGATTTTGTTTTCTTCATAACTTTTGAACCGTAAGTCCGTTTTGGCCGCCGTTCGAAGCGTTGGAAAGCTAATGAAATATTCTTTCTATTAAAAATGGTTTGGAGGGCAGTAGATGATTTATTTAAGTCGTGGTTGTGTAAAAGTGTTGGGTTTTCGGGTTTTTATCGCGTTAAATGCGTGCGGTCGGTGTTTTACAGTGTGTTGTGCTATTGTTATATGATGTCGAGCTTTTGTGTGGTTTATATGATGTTGAAGCATGTGATAAGTTGTTGTAATTGTTGTGACCTTATGGCAAAATACTTTGTTGACTTGAATACAAATGTATGGTATTAATGTATGTTGTTGTGGGTAGCCTTCGTGGCGTGAATCCTAGTGTTGTGAGTATCATTGTATGATGGCAGGATTGTTGTGGTTGATGGTGAGTAATTCTTGATGTGAATTGATATGAGTGTATATGCTAAAATGCTAATTGTTGTGGTTTGTGGATTATGATGAAATGCATTGTTTATGTGAAATTCAATGTGTGTTATTTGGTGGCCTTATGGCAAGTAAAGGCATTGTTTGAATTGATTTCCAATGCATGAATAATGATGATGAGATAATTCATATTGTTGATTTGTGAATGTGCATTTGATTGTCATGAGTCGTTGATATGACATGCATCATGATATGCACCATGTGATGTCGTGTGCCCTTGTGGGGTGTGAGCGACGAAACGATTCCAGAGGGAATCTGCTGTAATGGTCGTGAGCCTTATATAAAGAGGACCTAAAGCGAAGTTATAGACGATCGTGAGCCTGATACAAAGAGGACCTAAATCGATTGGATCGTGAGCCTTATACAAAGAGGACCTAAAGCGATCCATAAACGTCGTGAGCCTTATACCAAGAGGACCTAAAGCGACGGGGAACATCGTTTGCCCGTCGGGGAGTTACACTAAGTAACAAGCGATGGTTCCAATAATTCTTGAGTGAATTAATGATGATGAGAATGATGGATGAAATGGTACCGCATGCATAGAGTCGTTGTGTCGGTCTCTGTGCATTTACATAAATTGTGAATGGATTGATTATGTGTGGGAAATTGTGAATGAATTGATTATGTGTGGGAAATTGTGAATGAATTGATTATGTGTGGGAAATTGTGAATTGATTGATTATGTGTTGAGCTTATGATAGCATTGGTAATTTGATATGTATTGGTTATGGATGATATGTTTTGTGTATAGACATATGCTATGTTTTGTGGGGATGTTGTACATTACAATGATTGTATTAATTATCTATGATATGTTATATATGAATATATGTGATGTGGTGGTGTGTTTCCATATGTCATAACTTTGGTATGCCTTATGTGTGAATATGTGATTATGTTGGTATAATTGATATATGCTATGTGGTTGGATTATTAGAAATATGTTATGTATCTATGGCATGCTATATGTATTAGTTTGTGATGCTTGTGGTGAGAATAATTATGCATGTGAATTTATATGTGTTTGTATATTATTATGCAATCTTGATTTAGTTGTTATTTCTCACCCTTCTGCTGTGGTTTGATGCCCTATGAGGCAATTGCAGATTAGTATCTTGGAGGCTTTTGTGAAGATTAGTTCTCCATCCTTTTGTCTGTCTGTCTGCTCTGATACGTAACACGGGAGTCGGGGAACGCTTTTGTTATATATGTATACATTTGTTGGATCTATTTTGTATTACCTTTGTATGAATATTTTGATGTCATAAAACAATTTATTTTGTAAAACAAGTCAGTTATGGATCTTTCCGCTTTATTCCATAATTGAACTTTCCTTTTGTTGGAAAAAGTTCCCTTTTTATGTTTATTCCATTTTGTGTTATGTATCAAATTTATGAGCAGGGATTGTGTTTTCTTTCTTTAAATGTGGCATCCTTGTTTCTGTCTAAGAATAAATTTTTATTCACTCTGATTTATTTATGTATTATTTATCCGCGATGGGAATTGGGGTGTTACATTAGTGGTATCAGAGCAGGTCGGTCCGTCCGGCCAAGTTGTTGAGTCAGTTGGTGTGATAGTTGAATACTGTCGATGTTGTTTATTCCTTAGTATGTGATATGTGTGTGAAACACTGTCAGTACTTTCTGGTTTTTCTAATCCCTTGTCTGCAGGATTTAGAATGAGATAAGATGGGGAGAAGCTAGTGCTTCTCCAAGTTGCTTCAGGTGTGGAGCGTTGGCTCAGTGTGTTGTAGATTGCAAGATTGTAAGTGTTGTTTGGACAGTGTTGTTCCCAGTTCCAGAGGGAATGCGGAGGTAAGGTTTATGTCAACGAAGGATTTGTGCCTTAGTTAGTTTTGTGCACAAGATGCGAGAAATGATATTATAGTTTGGTAAAGACGGTTTATGCCCCATCATGATTGTCGGCTGTCTATTGACAAATTGAGGAACTGATCACCCTTAATCTCTTGCTGATAGTAGACGGAATTATGTTGGATGGAATAGATGTGTCTTTCCAGCTTTGATAGTATGTTTTGTGAATCGTTTGGAGCTAAGCCAGTGAGTACAGATTGTTTTGTTGAGTCGATGAAGATTCTAATATCGGAAGATGAGACGGATTAGAGGTTTTGGTATGTTGGTCCAGTTGGGAAGTCATTGAGAGAGAACGATTGGGTATTGTTAATGGTTGTTCACAGAGGGTAGAGTGTGAAATCAAATTTGACGAAGGTGAAGATTTGAGGTTTGGATCTTCTAAGTAAGTAGAAGAACTTTTAGGAAGTGAAACTCAGATGTTTGTCATGTTTGTGATGATAGTGTTCTGGAAATTGGCAGGAAAGCCACAGTGATGGGCCGTCAGTTGTGCATGGTTTCAGATGTGTTTTTGGATGAAACATTAGTGTGTCGACTTGAAGAGGTCCAACATGGTTGGTAAGGAAAAGGATGATAGCATGAGGTTGTGTGTTAATCAGTGAGTAGTATGGAAACTTGCAGTTGTGTTCTGGATAGCTTGAGTTTTGAATTGTGACGAATCGCGAACAATTTGAAGTTCCTTGATGGTATTACTTTTGTTATGGGTTGTATATGTTATGGTTGTGGAGTATATGAATCGTATCTTCCATACTTGTTTGGATAAGTTCATAGTGATGTTTATTGGATGATATTCTGATTTATTTTAAATCAAAGGATGAGTATGTAGAGTATATGAGGATTGAGTTACAAGGGTTGAAAGAAAGGGAGCTTTCTGCTAAATTATCGAAGTGAGAATTTTGATTGAAAGAGGTTAGTTTTCTTGGTTATGTTATTTTCGATGATGGTATTGTTGTGTATCTATCCAAAATAGATGCAGTTCTACATTGAGAGACTCCAAAGTCGGTTAAGGAGATTAGAAACTTTTGGGCTTAGTTGGTTGTTACTGCAGGTTATGGAAGACTTTGCTAAGTTAGTGCTTCTGTTATCTCAGTTGACTTACAAAGGGTAAGTCGTTTGTTTTGGATGTTCGTTGTGAGTAAGTTTTGGTGAGCTGAAGTAGAGATTGACTACGACTCCAATTTTAATTCTACTTGATCCTAATAAAATTTTTATGGAATATTGGGATGCGTCCTTGATGAGTGTAGTTAGTGTGTTAATGCGAGAGGGTAACGTTATTTCTTATGCTTTACGACAATTGAGGATTCATGAAAAGGATTATCCTACTCATTTTGGAGTTGGTTGTTTTTGTGTTGAGAATCTGGAGGTATTATTTTGAGGGTTTTAGGTTCAAGGTGTTTGGTAATCACAAGGGTTTAGAGTACTTGTTTGGTCAGAAGGAATAAATTATGAGACAACGAAGATGGTTGGAATTCCTGATTAGTTATGACCTTGGCTCGAATTATCCTATTGGTAAAGTTAATGTTGTGCCTGATGAGTTAAGTCGAAAGTTTTTACATATGTCTGCTTTGATGGTTAAAGAGTGAGAACTTTTGGAAGAATTTAGAGATTTAAGTTTGGTGTGTGAATTGACATCTGATAGCGTGAGGCTTGGTATGTTAAAGGTCACTAATGATTTTCTGTTGACCGTTAGCGAGAAACATAGGCTGGATGTGAAATTTGTTGATTTGATGACGGTTGGAGATAAAGGTGTGAATGGTGACTTTAAAGTGGATGATCAAGGATTTTTGAGATTCCGTGGTAGAATTTGTATTCCTGATGGTTCAGAATTGAAACAGATGATTTTAAAGGAAGGACACCGAAGTAGTTTGAGTATACATCCGAGAGCTAATAAAATGTATCAAGATTTGAAGAAGATCTTTTGATGGTCAGAGAATTAGAGTTGGTTGAGCAGTTCAGAGACTTGTATCTGGTGTGTAAGCTAACACAGCAGAGTGTGAGGTTGGTATATTAAAAGTGAACAGTGATTTTTGGTGAATATGAGAAAGAGTTAGACTTTGGACGTGAAATTGGTAGTTTTGATGGTTACGACTAATCAGAGTGCGTAGCGGAAGCGTGATGTGGTACAATTCGTATATGCGTGTGTGACTGGTAAGAGTTGAAAGGTTGAACATTATAAACATGTAGGAATGATGAGACCTATGGACGTTCCGGAATGGAAGTGATTGGTGGAAGGTTTGAATATTATTCATGTGCTGCTGTGTGGATGGATGTGTTAGTTTACGTGCTCGATTGGGAATCGTAGCATTGTTGTGTGACAAGGATGTTGGTATTGTGGTTATGTAGAGGTTGTTGAAACGATGTTGGGTTGTGGAACTTTATGTTCATGTTTTTGTTGTTGCCTCGTTTCTATCGTGATGGTTCGAGTACGAGTAGCTAATTCCTATGTGGGGAATTAGGGGAATGTTACCTACGGTGATGGTAACGATCTTGTTATGTTTCGGTTCAAGAGTGAACCTGTGTGTTCGTAACTTGGGTATTCTTTGAGTCGTGAGTTGGTCGTCAAGTGCATTGTATGGGCATTGCATCTTGTCGTTGTTGTTATTACCGTTGTCGTGTCGTTGTAGTAGTTACTGTTAGCGAGGTGTTTTGTCAGTTTGTGTTATTCGTGGTGTTGCCTTTAATGGCATGAGAGTGGGTTAGTCGGATACGAGAGTCGTATCCGGAGTTGTTTGCACCAAGTATATTTTCGAGGACGAAAATGTCTAAGTGGGGGAGAGTTGTAATGCCCCGATTTGTTTAATTGTATTTATTTATTTCATTTATGTGAGTTTTGTGAAATGTGTAAATTTATTGTATTTTACCTGTTAATTGAGTTAATTGGTTAATTTCCCTGATAGGTAAAATATTTTCAATAAATTATAATTTCTTTTCAACTTTTATTTCCCGAAATATATTTCATCGCTGTTTATGTTTTATCGCATTTTGAGAGCGTTTGGGAGATATTTGAGCGTAAGGGCAAAATGGTCATTTTGGGTAGTTAGATATTTTGTTATAAAAAGGGAAAAGAGAGAAATAGAGAGAAAAGGAGAAAGAAGAGAAAGAAAAGAGAAAGAAGAGAAAGAAAAGAGAGAAGAAGGGGAAGAAGAGAAAACCATCAAAACAAAGCTTGATCTTCGATTAATCGGGTAAGGGTGAGAAGTTTCGATTATATCTTGCTTGTATATGTATATGTACGTATGTGGTTGAATGTTTATTTGTTTTTCCATAGTTTTCATTTCTTGGTTGAAAATGAGCAATATGAGTAGAAATCGATGTTTTCACGGTTGGAATGCGGAATAAGTTGTGTAGTATAGTCGGATGAGGATAGAAATTAATCGGGAATGGTTGTTTGTGTGTTTTCGAGTGGTTTTGATCAAGTTTGGAATTGGGATAAATTGATAAAATTATGTTTCAAAATATTTCAAAAATGGAAAATGTCTTGGATGACTTTTTAATGGTGAAAATATTGTAGTATGTTGAATTTTGAGACCGGGGCTTTTTACGGAATCGAAATCGGAGGTCCAGAAGGCATTTAACAATCGAAAACTGAGTTTTTAGCAGAATCTGCGTATTATGCGCCGACCCCCCAGGATTATGCGTCGACTCATGATCTGCGTGGGCTGACCCAGGCGAAATCTCCAGGTTTATGCGTCGACTCATAGTACCATGCGTCGGCTCATGATCACATAATTTTTCCAAAATGTCAGATTTTGTTTTCTTCATAACTTTTGAACCGTCAGTCCGTTTTGGCCGCCGTTCGAAGCGTTGGAAAGCTAATGATATATTCTTTCTATTAAAAATGGTTTGGAGGGAAGTATATGATTTATTTAAGTCGTGGTTGTGTAAAAGTGTTGGGTTGTCGGGTTTTTATCGCGTTAAATGCGTGCGGTCGGTGTTTTACAGTGTGTTGTGCTATTGTTATATGACGTGGAGCTTTTATGTGGTTCATATGATGTTGAAGCATGTGATAAGTTGTTGTAATTATTGTGGCCTTATGGAAAAATACTTTTTTGACTTGAATACAAATGTATGGGATTAATGTATGTTGTTATGGGTAGACTTCGTGGCGTGAATCCTAGTGTTGTGAGTATCATTGTATGATGGCAGGATTGTTGTGGTTGATGGTGAGTAATTCTTGATGTGAATTGATATGAGTGTATATGCTAAAATGCTAATTGTTGTGGTTTGTGGATTATGATAAAATGCATTGTTTATGTGAAATTCAATGTGTGTTATTTGGTGGCCTTATGGCAAGTAAAGGCATTGTTTGAATTGATTTCCAATGCATGAATAATGATGATGAGATAATTCATATTGTTGATTTATGAATGTGCATTTGATTGTCATGAGTCGTTGATATGACGGGCATCATGATATGCACCATGTGATGTCGTGTGCCCTTGTGGGGTGTGAGCGACGAAACGATTCCAGAGGGAATCTGCTGTAACGGCCGTGAGCCTTATAGAAAGAGGACCTTAAGCGACGTTGTAGACGATCGCGAGCCTTATAAAAAGAGGACCTAAAGCGATTGGATCGTGAGCCTTATACAAAGAGGACCTAAAGCGATCCATAAACGTCCTGAGCCTTATACCAAGAGGACCTAAAGCGACGGGGAACATCGTTTGCCCGACGGGGAGTTACACTAAGTAACAAGCGATGGTTCCAATAATTTCTGAGTGAATTAATGATGATGAGAATGATGGATGAAATGGTACCGCATGCATAGAGTCGTTGTTTCGGTCTCTGTGCATTTGTATAAATTGTGAATGGATTGATTATGTGTGGGAAATTGTGAATGTATTTATTATGTGTGGGAAATTGTGAATGAATTGATTATGTGTGGGAAATTGTGAATTGATTGATTATGTGTTGAGCTCGTGATAGCATTGGTAATTTGATATGCATTGGTTATGGTTGATATGTTTTATGTATAGACATATGCTATGTTTTGTGGGGATGTTGTACATTACAATGATTGTATTAATTATCTATGATATGCTATTTATGAATATATGTGATGTGGTAGTGTGTTTCCATATGTCATAACTTTGGTATGCCTTATGTGTGAATATGTGATTATGTTGGTATAATTAATATATGCTATGTGGTTGGATTATTAGAAATATGTTATGTATATGTGGCATGCTATATGTATTAGTATGTGATGCTTGTGGTGAGAATAATTATGCATGTGAATTTATATATGTTTGCATATTATTATGCAATCTTGATTTAATTGTTATTTCTCACCCTTCTGTTGTGGTTTGATGCCCTATGAGGCAATTGCTGATTAGTATCTTAGAGGCTTTTGTGAAGATTAGTTCTCCATCCTTTTGTCGGTCTGTCTGCTCTGATACGTAACACGGGAGTCGGGGAACGCTTTTGTTATATATGTATACATTTGTTGGATCTATTTTGTATTACCTTTGTATGAATATTTTGATGTTATAAAACAATTTATTTTTTAAAACAAGTCAGTTATGGATCTTTCCGCTTTATTCCATAATTTAACTTTCCTTTTGTTGGAAAAAGTTTCCCTTTTATGTTTATTCCATTTTGTGTTATGTATCAAATTTATGAGCAGGGAATGTGTTTTCTTTCTTTAAATGTGGCATCCTTGTTTCTGTCTAAGAATAAATTTTTATTCACTCTAATTTATTTATGTATTATTTATCCGCGATGGGAATTGGGGTGTTACACTTTAAGTCTTGCCGCCAACAATTTTAAAATCGCTTTATACACACAGCCCATAAGGCAAATAGGCCTATAATCATCCAAGCCCAAAGGAATAGAAGATTTAGGCACCAAAGTAAAAAAAGAATAGATAAAGGTTTTGGAGAAAAAAGCACCGGAGTGGAAACTTTGAAAGCACCCAATAAAATCATCCTTCACAAAATGCCAAGACTTCTTAATAAAGAAGAAGGAATAGTCATCGGGTCCCGAGCTTTTAGAACCATCGCAACTCCACACCGCATCCTTTATTTCTTCTTCCGAAAAAGGAGCTTCAAGAAAGGCAATATCGAAGAAGTAATGCTTTTAAATGAAAGACCCTCAAGCACGGGTCTTTCATTATCCGTCTCAATGAACTTCGCCGCAAAATGGCTCCTAACTTCCTCCTTAACCTCCTCCACCTTATCCACCATACCATGAACCGTCTCAATCGAACCAATAAAATTGCGTCTTCTTCTCTCCTTCATACTTCTATGAAAAGATTTACTATTAAAGTCACCGTCATTTAACCAATTTAACCTCGATTTTTGAATGAGCATGTTCTCTTTAATCTTAAGATTCAACCAAAACTTCCCACTAGCCAACTTTTTCCTCGTCAAAGACTCCATCTCCTCCAATTCGCCGCCCACCGACTCCCTATCATCCTCCAAATTCAACTCGTTAACTCTCTCCTCAATCTCCAAATTGATCCTCCCAAAAACATTGTTGTTCCACCATTTGAGGCTTTCCTTAAGAATTCGTAATTTCTCCTTAAGTACGAAATCTTTTCTCCCTACCACAACTATCTTCCTCCATACCTTCTCAACAAAAGGAATAAAACGCCTATTAGAGAACCACTCATTATTGAACTTGAAAGGCTTTGGACCCCTAACCGATTTATCCACTAACAACAAAATCGGGCTATGGTCCGAAATATCCCTCGTGCCAATTAACTGACCCACAACCCCCCAACTCTCAATGATACCCCCTGTCACCAAAAAACGATCAATTCTACTTTTTGCTTTACCATCTCCTCCATGCCAACTAAGCTTCTTCCCCTTACAAGATAAGTCCACCAACAAACCCTCCTCAATGAATTCATCAAACTCTTTCCACTCCGATCCCGAGTTAAAAGCGGATCTCCCTCTTCGCTCATTAGAATTTCTAACCGCATTAAAATCATCTCCAAGAACCCACTCGCCATCCGTATACTTTAGTTTTAGATCCAACAAACTCCTCCACAAAATTCTTTTCGAAGCAAGCGAACAAGGAGAATAGATGTTCACAATGTAAAACAAAGCATTCTTCCACCTAACCTTGACTCCCAAATACCCGATCCCGCTAAACCTGCATAAAACCTCTACCGTATTGACTTTCCACATAATAATCAAACCACCGAATGTAACGCCCCGATTTATTTAACCGTATTTAATTATTCCATTTATGTGAAATTTTGTGGATTGTGAGATTTATTGTGTTTCATGTTAATGCATCATGCTTGGGCATTGAGAGTTTCGTAGCATAAATGTGTCACATTTTGAACTAACAGCCATCAGTGGAAGTTACCTTTAAAATCTGTCTGAAAACACTTTTGGTCAGTTTTTGCACTGATTTTCCACCAGTGGAAGTTACCTTTAAAATCTGTCTGAAAACACTTTTGGTCAGTTTTTGCACTGATCTTCCACCAGTGGAAGTTACCTTTAAAATCTGCATGAAAATACTTTTGGTCAATTTTTGCACTGAACATCCACCAGTGGAAGTTATATGTTATTTTTGGTATTTTGTTGGATTTGGTGAATTGTGTAAATTAAATGAGTTTTACCTGTTAATTGGATAATTTCTCTGATAGGTAAAGTATTTGCAATAAATTATAATTTATTTTCAATTTTTATTTCCCGAAATATATTTCATCGGTATGTTTATGTTTTGTCGCGTTTTGAGAGCGTTTGGGAGATATTTGAGCTGAGGGGAATTTTGGTCTTTTTGGCGGGTAGATATTTTCATAAAAAGAAAGAAAAGAGAGAAAAATAGTAAGGAGAAAGAGAAAAAGAGAAAGAAAAGAGAAGGGAAGAAAGAAGAGGAGGAAAAGAGGAAAAATCAAAGATTCTCCGTTTCAATCGCGATTAATCGGGTAAGGGTGAGAAGTTTCAATTATATCTTGCTTGTGTATGTATATGTGTATGTTTTCTTGGACTGTTTTTGTTATTTTCTTCTAGTTTCCATTCTAGGTTGAAATGAGAAAAATGGTTAGAAATCAATGTTTTCACGGACGAAAGTCGGAATAAATTGCGTAGATGTGTTGAGTAATGTTAGGCCGTGATTGAGTATGCTTGTTTTATCGAATTTGGTTGATTTTGTAAGTTTTTGCATTTTTGGAGAATTGAGAGTTTAAGATTCGGAGTGAAATCGAAAGTCGTAGAATTCACGTTTAATGGTTCCAAATCATCACTATATGTTTGGTATGAATGAGTATGTGTTTGTTTCGAAGAAAATAATTGAATCGGTCGGTTTTTCGGACGAAAATGCCAGAACCCGTAGCAGTCCGCAGGGCAATTTTCTGGTTTCGGAAAAACTTCGAAAATTCATATCTCTTGAACCGTAAGTCAGTTTTGACCCCCGTTCGAAGCGTTGGAAAGACAACGAAATGTTCTTTCTAGGAAAAATGGTTTTGAGGTCTGTACCTGGTTCAATAATAGCAGAAAATTGGACCCGTATTGTTGTGTTGATTTTTACCGTCGTGAATGCGTGCGATTGATGTTTTACCGTGTGTTGTGTTATTGTTGTATAACGTTGAGCCTTTATGTGGTTTATATGATGTTGATGCATGTTGTTGTGATGTGTGTGGGTAGCCTTTGTGGTGTGAATCCCTTGTGGAAGTAATTGTGATGGCATGATTGTTGTGGTTTGTGGTTTGTGGTGAAATGCATTGTTTGATTGAATTCAATGTATGTTGTGTGGTGACCTTTATGGTTTGAAATGCATTGTTTGAATTGTTTTGCAATGCATGAATGTGATGATGTTGAAGCATGTGACAAGTTGTTGTAATTGTTGTGGTTGTTGAATTGTGGCCTAAGGGCAAAAATATGCAATGTGTAGTATTTGATTATATATGCTTGATTATGGTTGGATATATGTGTGAAGATGCATTTGATGTCATGGGTCATTGTATGCCAAGCATCATGATATGCATTGTTGAAACGTCCTGAGTGACAGTTTGGTTCCAGAGGGAATCCGCTATAACATCGTGTGCCTATGTGAGGACCTAAAGCGATGGTTATAGACGATCGTGTGCCCATGTGGGGACCGAAAGCGATCAGATTGTGTGCCCATGTGGGGACCGAAAGCAATCCATAAACGTCGTGTGCCCATGTGGGGACCGAAAGCGACGGGTGAACATCGTATGCCCGACGGGGAGTTACACTAAGTAACGAGTGATAGTTCCAATAGTTCCTGAGTGAACTGGTGATGAGACATGAGAAACATTGGAAGTCGGTACCGCATGGCATGTGCATAGAGTCGTTGTGTCGGTCTCTGTGCATTTGCATAAATCATGAATTAATTGTGCATGTAATTGTGAATGTGATTGATGAGATGGAATATGTGTAATTGTATTGATGATGAGTGTATTGTGTTTGATTGATGATGTGTGAGAATTGTGGATGGATGCATTATGTGTGGAAATTGCGCATTGATTTGTTATGTGTTGAGATTTATGATTGGATGGGTGAATTGGCGTGCATATGTGGTAAATGCATTGGTTGTGGATAATATGTTTTATGTATAAATATATGTTTTGTGGTGATGTGGTGGTGGGGTTCCATATGTCATAACTTTGGTGTGCATTATGTGTGAATATGTTATCATGTTGGAATAATTGATATATGCTATGTTGTTGGAAATGTTAGAAATATGTTAAGTATATGTGGTATGTTATATGTATTATATGTGATGCTTGTGTTGAGAATAACTATGTATGTGAATTTATATGTTTTTGCATATTATTATGCAATCTTTGTTTAGTTGTTATTTCTCACCCTTCTGCTGTTTTATAATGCTCTATGAGGCATTGCAGATTAGTGTTGCTGGAGATCTTTGGTGAAGCTTATGTCTTCATCCTTTTGTCGGTCGGCTCTGATATGTAGCACCGGGTAGTCGGGAGATCGATTAGGATTATTTTGTGATGTTGTGTATATGCATCTTTATCTCTTGGGAGTTGTATATATACATGATTCTGTCGATAGCAGATGAACCTTTATGTGATATACATGTATGATATTCAATTTTAGATTTTCCGCTTTTATTCTAAAATCTGAAATGTGGGAGTAAGGAACTGAGTTCCTCTATTGATTGCTACCCCACTGTTGCATATCTTTATGAGCAGGTGTTGTATGTTTTGTTTCAATATAATGTGATTCTCCCTGTCTATGCCATGATAATTTAAATATACTCTGACGAAATTTTTATTAAGTGTTTATTGTTTTATTATTAATTGGGGGTATAGATTGGGGGTGTTACATTAAGTGGTATCAGAGCAGGTCGGTCCGTCCGGCCAAGTTGTTGAGTCAGTTGGTGTGACAATTGAATATTGTCGTTGTTGTTTGTCCCTTAGTATGTGATAGGTGTGTGGAACACTGTCAGTACTTTCTGGTTTTCTAATCCTTTGTCTGCAGGAGTTAGAATGAGATAATTGGGGGAGAAGCTTGTACTTCTCCCAGTTGCTTTGGTTGTGTGCCGTTGGTTACAAGGTTGTGAGTGCTATTTGGAAAGTGTGGTTCCCGGTTTAAGAGGAGATGCAGAGGTAAGGTTTATGTCAACTAAGGATTTGTGCTTTAGGTAGTTTTGTGCACAGGATGCAAGAATGCTATTATAGTTTGGTAAAGATGGTTTATGCCCCATCATGATTGTCAGTTGTCTATTGGCAAATTGAGGAACTGATCACCCTTAATCTCTTGTTGATAGCAGACGGGAATTGTGTTGGATGAAATAGACGTGTCTTTCCGGCTTTGATAGTGTGTGCAATGAATTGTTTGGAATTAAGCAGGTGATTACGGATTGTTTTGATGAGTTGATGAAGATTCTTATACTGGAAGATGAGACGGATTAGAGGCTTTGGTATGTTGGTTCAGTATGAAGTTTTGAGAGTGAATGATTGGGCATCATTAATGGTGGTTCTCAGAGAGAAGAGTGTGGACTCAAATTGGACGAAGGTAAGGATTTGAGGTTTGGATCTGCTAAGTAAGTAGAAGAAATTTTAGGAAGTGAAACTCAGATGTTTGTTTTGTCTGCGATGGTAGTGTTCTAGATATTGGCAGGAAGCCACAGTGATGTCCGTCAGTTAGGCATAGTTTTTAGATGTGTTTTTGGATGGAACATTAAGGGTTGTCTTAGAGAGCTCCAGTATTGTAAGTAACCAAAAAGGAAGAATGATTGAATGGAATAACAAGCATGATGCGTATAATGGTATTGAGACTTTGGAAATCGAAACTTAGAGTTCTGGAGAGGTTTGTAGTCTTTGGAGTTTTAGAGCATTAATGGAACTCTTGAGAGAACCCTTTTGTGTGGATGTAATATTGATATTAAGAGTTCTTTTTGGTTGATTGTTGATACATGTTAGAACGTTTGATAAGAATGGTGAATTTTGTGAGTTGAGGCTTTGATCGATTTAATGGCACTGGTTATGGTGGTTATCGTTGGGATAGGCTGTTATGTACTCGGTTAAGCTTGTGTGTGATTAACCAGTTACCCAGGGAAAAGAATTTTGCAAGAACTTTAAGAATTTATATCTTTTGTAATTTGTTTGGGCATTACAACGTACAGTGATGGTATTTGGTGTTAGTAATGAATTTGTAATGTTTGTGGAGTAGATGAATCGTATCTTTCATATTTATTTGGATAAGTTCGTAATGGCTTTGATTGAGGATATTCGGATCTGTTATAAACTCAAAGGAAGAACAGGTAGAGTGTGTGGGATTTGAATTACAAGTATTGAAAAGAGACGAAGCTTTATGCTAAGTTATTCAAGTGAGAATTTTGGTTGAAAAGGTTAGTTTTCTTGGATATGTTATTTCTGAGGATGGTATTTGTTGTGGATTCATCGGAAGTAGATGTAGTTCTTCATGAGAGGCTCCGAAGTCGGTTAAGGAGATTAGAAATTTTTGGGCTTAGTTGGTTGCTACTGCAGGTTATGGAAGACTTTGCTAAGTTAGTACTTCTGTTATCTCAGTTGACGCGCAAAGGGTAAGTCGTTTGTTTTGGATGTTCATTGTGAGGAAAGTTTCAGAAAGCTGAAGTATAAGTTGTCTACAGCTTCAGTTTTGATTCTGTGTGATCCTGATGAACCGTTTGTGAGGTATTGTGATGTGTCTTTGATGAGTTTAGGTAGTGTGTTAATGCAAGAAAGTAAATTCGTGGCTTATGCTTTACGACCATTGAGGATTCATAAAAGGATCTATATTATTCAGGATTTGGAATTGGTTGCGGTTGTATTGTGTTGGATAATTTGGAGGTATTATCTTTTTGGTTATGAATTCGAAGTGTTTAGTAATCACAAGAATTTTGAGTACTCTTTTGGTCGGAAGGAATATAGTATGAGATAGAGAGGATGGTTGGAAATTGTGATGAGTTATGACCTTAGTTGGAATTATCCCATTGGTGAAGTTAATGTCGTGCCTGATGAGTTAAGTCGAAGGTTTTATACATGTCTGTTTGGATGGATGAGAATTATTTGAGCAGTTCAGAGACTCGTATCTGGTGTGAGAGATAATGCAGTAGAGTGCGAGGTTGGGTATATTAAAGTGAACAGTGAGTTTTGGCGAATATGAGAAAGAGTTAGACTTTAGACGTGAGATTGGTAGTTTTGATGGTTTCGGGTAATCAGAGTGTGCAGCGGAAACGCGATGTGGCATGATTCGTATATGCGTGTGCGACTTGTAAGAGTTCATAGGTTGAACATTGGAAGCATGTAAGATTGGTAAGACTATTGGACGTTTCAGAATGGAAGTGTTAGGTGAAAGGTTTAAATGTTATCCATGGGCTACTATGTAGATGGATGTTTGGTTCTATGTCCGATTGGTGGAGCGTAGCATTTTTGTGATTTGTTGTATGACAAAGATGTTTGGTATCCTGGTTTGGTCGAGGTTGTTGGAACGATGTTGAGTCGTGGAACTTGTGTTCTTGTTTGTGTTGTTGCCTCGTTTCCATGGTGATGGTTCAAGTGTGTGTAGCTAATTCCTATGATGGGGAATTAGGGGAGTGTTACCTACGGTGATGGTAACGATCTTGTTGTGTTTCGGTTCTAGAGTGAACCTGTGTGTTGGTATCGTGGTTTTCCTTGAGTTGTGAGTTGGTTGTCAAGTGCATTGTATGGGCTTTGCATCTTGTCGTTGTTGTTGTCGTCGTTGTCGTGTTGTTGTTGTATCTGCTGTTAACAAGGTGGTTTTTCAGTTGTGTTATTCGTGGTGTGCCTTTTGTTGGCATGTTGGTTTGTTAGTCGGTGGCGAGAGTCGTGTTCGGAGTTGTTCGTCTCAGTATATTTTCGAGGACGAAAATGTCTAAGTGGGGGAGAGTTGTAACGCCCCGATTTATTTAACCGTATTTAATTATTCCATTTATGTGAAATTTTGTGGATTGTGAGATTTATTGTGTTTCATGTTAATGCATCATGCTTGGGCATTGAGAGTTTCGTAGCATAAATGTGTCACATTTTGAACTAACAGCCATCAGTGGAAGTTACCTTTAAAATCTGTCTGAAAACACTTTTGGTCAGTTTTTGCACTGATTTTCCACCAGTGGAAGTTACCTTTAAAATCTGTCTGAAAACACTTTTGGTCAGTTTTTGCACTGATCTTCCACCAGTGGAAGTTACCTTTAAAATCTGCATGAAAATACTTTTGGTCAATTTTTGCACTGAACATCCACCAGTGGAAGTTATATGTTATTTTTGGTATTTTGTTGGATTTGGTGAATTGTGTAAATTAAATGAGTTTTACCTGTTAATTGGATAATTTCTCTGATAGGTAAAGTATTTGCAATAAATTATAATTTATTTTCAACTTTTATTTCCCGAAATATATTTCATCGGTATGTTTATGTTTTATCGCGTTTTGAGAGCGTTTGGGAGATATTTGAGCTGAGGGGCATTTTGGTCTTTTTGGCGGGTAGATATTTTCATAAAAAGAAAGAAAAGAGAGAAAAATAGTAAGGAGAAAGAGAAAAAGAGAAAGAAAAGAGAAGGGAAGAAAGAAGAGGAGGAAAAGAGGAAAAATCAAAGATTCTCCGTTTCAATCGCGATTAATCGGGTAAGGGTGAGAAGTTTCAATTATATCTTGCTTGTGTATGTATATGTGTATGTTTTCTTGGACTGTTTTTGTTATTTTCTTCTAGTTTCCATTCTAGGTTGAAATGAGAAAAATGGTTAGAAATCAATGTTTTCACGGACGAAAGTCGGAATAAATTGCGTAGATGTGTTGAGTAATGTTAGGCTGTGATTGAGTATGCTTGTTTTATCGAATTTGGTTGATTTTGTAAGTTTTTGCATCTTTGGAGAATTGAGAGTTTAAGATTCGGAGTGAAATCGAAAGTCGTAGAATTCACGTTTAATGGTTCCAAATCATCACTATATGTTTGGTATGAATGAGTATGTGTTTGTTTCGAAGAAAATAATTGAATCGGTCGGTTTTTCGGACGAAAATGCCAGAACCCGTAGCAGTCCGCAGGGCAATTTTCTGGTTTCGGAAAAACTTCGAAAATTCATATCTCTTGAACCGTAAGTCGGTTTTGACCCCCGTTCGAAGCGTTGGAAAGACAACGAAATGTTCTTTCTAGGAAAAATGGTTTTGAGGTCTGTACCTGGTTCAATAATAGCAGAAAATTGGAACCGTATTGTTGTGTTGATTTTTACCGTCGTGAATGCGTGCGATTGATGTTTTACCGTGTGTTGTGTTATTGTTGTATAACGTTGAGCTTTTATGTGGTTTATATGATGTTGATGCATGTTGTTGTGATGTGTGTGGGTAGCCTTTGTGGTGTGAATCCCTTGTGGAAGTAATTGTGATGGCATGATTGTTGTGGTTTGTGGTTTGGGGTGAAATGCATTGTTTGATTGAATTCAATGTATGTTGTGTGGTGACCTTTATGGTTTGAAATGCATTGTTTGAATTGTTTTGCAATGCATGAATGTGATGATGTTGAAGCATGTGACAAGTTGTTGTAATTGTTGTGGTTGTTGAATTGTGGCCTAAGGGCAAGAATATGCAATGTGTAGTATTTGATTATATATGCTTGATTATGGTTGGATATATGTGTGAAGATGCATTTGATGTCATGGGTCATTGTATGCCAAACATCATGATATGCATTGATGAAACGTCCTGAGTGACGGTTTGGTTCCAGAGGGAATCCGCTATAACATCGTGTGCCTATGTGAGGACCTAAAGCGATGGTTATAGACGATCGTGTGCCCATGTGGGGACCGAAAGCAATCGGATTGTGTGCCCATGTGGAGATCGAAAGCAATCCATAAACGTCGTGTGCCCATGTGGGGACCGAAAGCGACGGGTGAATATCGTATGCCCGACGGGGAGTTACACTAAGTAACGAGCGATGGTTCCAATAGTTCCTGAGTGAACTGGTGATGAGACATGAGAAACATTGGAAGTCGGTACCGCATGGCATGTGCATAGAGTCGTTGTGTCGGTCTCTGTGCATGTAATTGTGAATGTGATTGATGAGATGAAATATGTGTAATTGTATTGATGATGAGTGTATTGTGTTTGATTGATGATGTGTGAGAATTGTGGATGGATGCATTATGTGTGGAAATTGCGCATTGATTTGTTATGTGTTGAGATTTATGATTGGATGGGTGAATTGGCGTGCATATATGGTAAATGCATTGGTTGTGGATAATATGTTTTATGTATAAATATATGTTTTGTGGTGATGTGGTGGTGGGGTTCCATATGTCATAACTTTGGTGTGCATTATGTGTGAATATGTTATCATGTTGGAATAATTGATATATGCTATGTTGTTGAAAATGTTAGAAATATGTTAAGTATATGTGGTATGTTATATGTATTATATGTGATGCTTGTGGTGAGAATAACTATGTATGTGAATTTATATGTTTTTGCATATTATTATGCAATCTTTGTTTAGTTGTTATTTCTCACCCTTCTGCTGTTTTATAATGCTCTATGAGGCATTGCAGATTAGTGTTGCTGGAGGTCTTTGGTGAAGCTTATGTCTTCATCCTTTTGTCGGTCGGCTCTGATATGTAGCACCGGGTAGTCGGGAGATCGATTAGGATTATTTTGTGATGTTGTGTATATGCATCTTTATCTCTTGGGAGTTGTATATATACATGATTCTGTCGATAGCAGATGAACCTTTATGTGATATACATGTATGATATTCAATTTTAGATTTTCCGCTTTTATTCTAAAATCTGAAATGTGGGAGTAAGGAACTGAGTTCCTCTGTTGATTGCTACCCCACTGTTGCATATCTTTATGAGCAGGTGTTGTCTGTTTTGTTTCAATATAATGTGATTCTCCCTGTCTATGCCATGATAATTTAAATATACTCTGACGAAATTTTTATTAAGTGTTTATTGTTTTATTATTAATTGGGGGTATAGATTGGGGGTGTTACATTAAGTGGTATCAGAGCAGGTCGGTCCGTCCGGCCAAGTTGTTGAGTCAGTTGGTGTGACAATTGAATATTGTCGTTGTTGTTTATCCCTTAGTACGTGATAGGTGTGTAGAACACTGTCAGTACTTTCTGGTTTTCTAATCCTTTGTCTGCAGGAGTTAGAATGAGATAATTGGGGGAGAAGCTTGTACTTCTCCCAGTTGCTTTGGTTGTGTGCCGTTGGTTGCAAGGTTGTGAGTGCTATTTGGAAAGTGTGGTTCCCGGTTTAAGAGGAGATGCAGAGGTAAGGTTTATGTCAACTAAGGATTTGTGCTTTAGGTAGTTTTGTGCACAGGATGCAAGAATGCTATTATAGTTTGGTAAAGATGGTTTATGCCCCATCATGATTGTCGGTTGTCTATTGGCAAATTGAGGAACTGGTCACCCTTAATCTCTTGTTGATAGCAGACGGGAATTGTGTTGGATGAAATAGACGTGTCTTTCCGGCTTTGATAGTGTGTGCAATGAATTGTTTGGAATTAAGCAGGTGATTACGGATTGTTTTGATGAGTTGATGAAGATTCTTATACTGGAAGATGAGACGGATTAGAGGCTTTGGTATGTTGGTTCAGTATGAAGTTTTGAGAGTGAATGATTGGGCATCGTTAATGGTGGTTCTCAGAGAGAAGAGTGTGGACTCAAATTGGACGAAGGTAAGGATTTGAGGTTTGGATCTGCTAAGTAAGTAGAAGAACTTTTAGGAAGTGAAACTCAGATGTTTGTTTTGTCTGCGATGGTAGTGTTCTGGAAATTAGCAGGAAGCCACAGTGATGTCCGTCAGTTGGGCATAGTTTTCATATGTGTTTTTGGATGGAACATTAAGGGTTGTCTTAGAGAGCTCCAGTATTGTAAGTAACCAAAAAGGAAGAATGATTGAATGGAATAACAAGCATGATGCGTATAATGGTATTGAGACTTTGGAAATCAAAACTTAGAGTTCTGGAGAGGTTTGTAGTCTTTGTAGTTTTAGAGCATTAATGGAATTCTTGAGAGAACCCTTTTGTGTGGATGTAATATTGATATTAAGAGTTCTTTTTGGTTGATTGTTGATACATGTTAAAACGTTTGATAAGAATGGTGAATTTTGTGAGTTGAGGCTTTGATCGATTTAATGGCAATGGTTATGGTGGTTATTGTTGGGATAGGCTGTTATGTACTCGGTTAAGCTTGTGTGTGAGTAACCAGTTACCCAGGGAAAAGAATTTTGCAAGAACTTTAAGAATTTATATCTTTTGTAATTTGTTTAGGCATTACAACGTACAGTGATGGTATTTGGTGTTAGTAATGAATTTGTAATGTTTGTGGAGTAGATGAATCGTATCTTTCATATTTATTTGGATAAGTTCGTAATGGCTTTGATTGAGGATATTCGGATCTGTTATAAACTCAGAGGAAGAACAGGTAGAGTGTGTGGGATTTGAATTACAAGTATTGAAAAGAGACGAAGCTTTATGCTAAGTTATTCAAGTGAGAATTTTGGTTGAAAAGGTTAGTTTTCTTGGATATGTTATTTCTGAGGATGGTATTTGTTGTGGATTCATCGGAAGTAGATGTAGTTCTTCATGAGAGGCTCCGAAGTCGGTTAAGGAGATTAGAAACTTTTGGGCTTAGTTGGTTGCTACTGCAGGTTATGGAAGACTTTGCTAAGTTAGTACTTCTGTTATCTCAGTTGACGCGCAAAGGGTAAGTCGTTTGTTTTGGATGTTCATTGTGAGGAAAGTTTCAGAAAGCTGAAGTATAAGTTGTCTACAGCTTCAGTTTTGATTCTGTGTGATCCTGATGAACCGTTTGTGAGGTATTTTGATGTGTCTTTGATGAGTTTAGTAGTGTGTTAATGCAAGAAAGTAAATTCGTGGCTTATGCTTTACGACCATTGAGGATTCATAAAAGGATCTATATTATTCAGGATTTCGAATTGGTTGCGGTTGTATTGTGTTGGATAATTTGGAGGTATTATCTTTTTGGTTATGAATTCGAAGTGTTTAGTAATCACAAGAATTTTGAGTACTTGTTTGGTCGGAAGGAATATAGTATGAGATAGAGAGGATGGTTGGAAATTGTGATGAGTTATGACCTTAGTTGGAATTATCCCATTGGTGAAGTTAATGTCGTGCCTGATGAGTTAAGTCGAAGGTTTTATACATGTCTGTTTGGATGGATGAGAATTATTTGAGCAGTTCAGAGACTCGTATCTGGTGTGAGAGATAATGCAGTAGAGTGCGAGGTTGGGTATATTAAAGTGAACAGTGAGTTTTGGCGAATATGAGAAAGAGTTAGACTTTAGACGTGAGATTGGTAGTTTTGATGGTTTCGGGTAATCAGAGTGTGCAGCGGAAACGCGATGTGGCATGATTCGTATATGCGTGTGCGACTTGTAAGAGTTCATAGGTTGAACATTGGAAGCATGTAAGATTGGTAAGACTATTGGACGTTTCAGAATGGAAGTGTTAGGTGAAAGGTTTAAATGTTATCCATGGGCTACTATGTAGATGGATGTTTGGTTCTATGTCCGATTGGTGGAGCGTAGCATTTTTGTGATTTGTTGTATGACAAAGATGTTTGGTATCCTGGTTTGGTCGAGGTTGTTGGAACGATGTTGAGTCGTGGAACTTGTGTTCTTGTTTGTGTTGTTGCCTCGTTTCCATGGTGATGGTTCGAGTGTGTGTAGCTAATTCCTATGATGGGGAATTAGGGGAGTGTTACCTACGGTGATGGTAACGATCTTGTTGTGTTTCGGTTCTAGAGTGAACCTGTGTGTTGGTATCGTGGTTTTCCTTGAGTTGTGAGTTGGTTGTCAAGTGCATTGTATGGGCTTTGCATCTTGTCGTTGTTGTTGTCGTCGTTGTCGTGTTGTTGTTGTATCTGCTGTTAACAAGGTGGTTTTTCAGTTGTGTTATTCGTGGTGTGCCTTTTGTTGGCATGTTGGTTTGTTAGTCGGTGGCGAGAGTCGTGTTCGGAGTTGTTCGTCTCAGTATATTTTCGAGGACGAAAATGTCTAAGTGGGGGAGAGTTGTAACGCCCCGATTTATTTAACCGTATTTAATTATTCCATTTATGTGAAATTTTGTGGATTGTGAGATTTATTGTGTTTCATGTTAATGCATCATGCTTGGGCATTGAGAGTTTCGTAGCATAAATGTGTCACATTTTGAACTAACAGCCATCAGTGGAAGTTACCTTTAAAATCTGTCTGAAAACACTTTTGGTCAGTTTTTGCACTGATTTTCCACCAGTGGAAGTTACCTTTAAAATCTGTCTGAAAACACTTTTGGTCAGTTTTTGCACTGATCTTCCACCAGTGGAAGTTACCTTTAAAATCTGCATGAAAATACTTTTGGTCAATTTTTGCACTGAACATCCACCAGTGGAAGTTATATGTTATTTTTGGTATTTTGTTGGATTTGGTGAATTGTGTAAATTAAATGAGTTTTACCTGTTAATTGGATAATTTCTCTGATAGGTAAAGTATTTGCAATAAATTATAATTTATTTTCAACTTTTATTTCCCGAAATATATTTCATCGGTATGTTTATGTTTTATCGCGTTTTGAGAGCGTTTGGGAGATATTTGAGCTGAGGGGCATTTTGGTCTTTTTGGCGGGTAGATATTTTCATAAAAAGAAAGAAAAGAGAGAAAAATAGTAAGGAGAAAGAGAAAAAGAGAAAGAAAAGAGAAGGGAAGAAAGAAGAGGAGGAAAAGAGGAAAAATCAAAGATTCTCCGTTTCAATCGCGATTAATCGGGTAAGGGTGAGAAGTTTCAATTATATCTTGCTTGTGTATGTATATGTGTATGTTTTCTTGGACTGTTTTTGTTATTTTCTTCTAGTTTCCATTCTAGGTTGAAATGAGAAAAATGGTTAGAAATCAATGTTTTCACGGACGAAAGTCGGAATAAATTGCGTAGATGTGTTGAGTAATGTTAGGCTGTGATTGAGTATGCTTGTTTTATCGAATTTGGTTGATTTTGTAAGTTTTTGCATCTTTGGAGAATTGAGAGTTTAAGATTCGGAGTGAAATCGAAAGTCGTAGAATTCACGTTTAATGGTTCCAAATCATCACTATATGTTTGGTATGAATGAGTATGTGTTTGTTTCGAAGAAAATAATTGAATCGGTCGGTTTTTCGGACGAAAATGCCAGAACCCGTAGCAGTCCGCAGGGCAATTTTCTGGTTTCGGAAAAACTTCGAAAATTCATATCTCTTGAACCGTAAGTCGGTTTTGACCCCCGTTCGAAGCGTTGGAAAGACAACGAAATGTTCTTTCTAGGAAAAATGGTTTTGAGGTCTGTACCTGGTTCAATAATAGCAGAAAATTGGAACCGTATTGTTGTGTTGATTTTTACCGTCGTGAATGCGTGCGATTGATGTTTTACCGTGTGTTGTGTTATTGTTGTATAACGTTGAGCTTTTATGTGGTTTATATGATGTTGATGCATGTTGTTGTGATGTGTGTGGGTAGCCTTTGTGGTGTGAATCCCTTGTGGAAGTAATTGTGATGGCATGATTGTTGTGGTTTGTGGTTTGGGGTGAAATGCATTGTTTGATTGAATTCAATGTATGTTGTGTGGTGACCTTTATGGTTTGAAATGCATTGTTTGAATTGTTTTGCAATGCATGAATGTGATGATGTTGAAGCATGTGACAAGTTGTTGTAATTGTTGTGGTTGTTGAATTGTGGCCTAAGGGCAAGAATATGCAATGTGTAGTATTTGATTATATATGCTTGATTATGGTTGGATATATGTGTGAAGATGCATTTGATGTCATGGGTCATTGTATGCCAAACATCATGATATGCATTGATGAAACGTCCTGAGTGACGGTTTGGTTCCAGAGGGAATCCGCTATAACATCGTGTGCCTATGTGAGGACCTAAAGCGATGGTTATAGACGATCGTGTGCCCATGTGGGGACCGAAAGCAATCGGATTGTGTGCCCATGTGGAGATCGAAAGCAATCCATAAACGTCGTGTGCCCATGTGGGGACCGAAAGCGACGGGTGAATATCGTATGCCCGACGGGGAGTTACACTAAGTAACGAGCGATGGTTCCAATAGTTCCTGAGTGAACTGGTGATGAGACATGAGAAACATTGGAAGTCGGTACCCGCATGGCATGTGCATAGAGTCGTTGTGTCGGTCTCTGTGCATGTAATTGTGAATGTGATTGATGAGATGAAATATGTGTAATTGTATTGATGATGAGTGTATTGTGTTTGATTGATGATGTGTGAGAATTGTGGATGGATGCATTATGTGTGGAAATTGTGCATTGATTTGTTATGTGTTGAGATTTATGATTGGATGGGTGAATTGGCGTGCATATATGGTAAATGCATTGGTTGTGGATAATATGTTTTATGTATAAATATATGTTTTGTGGTGATGTGGTGGTGGGGTTCCATATGTCATAACTTTGGTGTGCATTATGTGTGAATATGTTATCATGTTGGAATAATTGATATATGCTATGTTGTTGAAAATGTTAGAAATATGTTAAGTATATGTGGTATGTTATATGTATTATATGTGATGCTTGTGGTGAGAATAACTATGTATGTGAATTTATATGTTTTTGCATATTATTATGCAATCTTTGTTTAGTTGTTATTTCTCACCCTTCTGCTGTTTTATAATGCTCTATGAGGCATTGCAGATTAGTGTTGCTGGAGGTCTTTGGTGAAGCTTATGTCTTCATCCTTTTGTCGGTCGGCTCTGATATGTAGCACCGGGTAGTCGGGAGATCGATTAGGATTATTTTGTGATGTTGTGTATATGCATCTTTATCTCTTGGGAGTTGTATATATACATGATTCTGTCGATAGCAGATGAACCTTTATGTGATATACATGTATGATATTCAATTTTAGATTTTCCGCTTTTATTCTAAAATCTGAAATGTGGGAGTAAGGAACTGAGTTCCTCTGTTGATTGCTACCCCACTGTTGCATATCTTTATGAACAGGTGTTGTCTGTTTTGTTTCAATATAATGTGATTCTCCCTGTCTATGCCATGATAATTTAAATATACTCTGACGAAATTTTTATTAAGTGTTTATTGTTTTATTATTAATTGGGGGTATAGATTGGGGGTGTTACACTGAACATTCCAACCGAGTTAGAAAATGAATACTCGATATCTTCGTTCCACCAAAAACCACGAGCTACCCTATCCGTCAAATCTTGGATTTTCGTCTCTTGGAGCATAAATAAATCTGCTTTGCCTTTCGATATAATTTGAGACACTCTACTCCTCTTGACTCTACTACCCCCCCCCCCCCCCCCCCCTCTAATATTCAAAGAGGCCACTATCATTTTGAAATATTTGTAATATCCTTCCCTCCTAAAAATTTGATTTTATCATTCCTCTCCATAACTGCGATTCTCTTTTGATAGTCACCCTTTGATTCCCCCTTCACCACCCCCAAGTTTGAAATTGCCTTCCACAATTTAACACCTAAATTAGACTCCAGATTATCCCTTAATCTCAAATTGCACCTGTCAATACCAGACGCTTTCGACTGTTCTCCATGAAAAGTGTTTCTAACAATAGTTTCCTTCGAAGAAGAAAGCTCCGAACTGATGGGTAGTGTTTTACATACTTGCGGAAATCCCTCTGCTGGAATAGGCACGCTGTCATGCTTTTTATATCTTCTAACCAGCTGCTTCTTTTTATAATTTTTTCCAAGAGCCTTGTGTGGTCCACCTATCCCGTACAGGTGTTTGAGTTTTACACTTTTAATCACCTTTCTATTCCTATTGCCTTGACCGAGTGGGTCCCTGCCTAGAACCTCCTCATCTCCCAAAGTTATGCACAATCCACCATCAGTAAAAGATAAAGCATTGAATCCCTCAAGGTTGTCAGATAAAGTACATCCAACCTTACTCAAATCGTTGTAGCTGGGTTGACAAGAAAACACTTTTTGAGCCATCACATCCGCATCAAAAGTCCCACTTTCTGCCACCTTTTCACTTTTGCTTTCCTTGTCATTATCACTATTCGAACACAAGAATGAGGACGACACCAAGCTATTACCCATCGGAAAATCATCAGAACCATGAACGACTCCATGGCCAAACCTTTCCCCAACCATAAAATCCTGAACACTACATACTTCGTTGCTGTCATCGCTTCCTTCACATCCCGCCATGACCTCCTCGGAAGATTGATCCAAAAACAAACTCCTCACTTCGTCTTCCAAACGAGAAGAAGAATAACCTGAATCAGAACAAGGAACCTTGATAGGAGAATAATCCGTTCAATAAATATATTTTTGCCTCAAAACTGCATTCAACCTATTTTGCCCGTGAATTGTTTTTTCTTTATTTCTATATCCACTTATAAAATCCAGCCATATTCCAACTATACGGTTGTGCGCCAATACTTATCCCACTACTCATTTTAAACGCTTTTCTTTTTTATTTGCTACACACTCTTATTTTAAACATTTTTCTTGCAACTTATTTTTATTTCGATACACTTTAAGTGCAGCACATTGCGGATATTATTGTTTAGCAACACTCTAATGAACACTATTGACAAATAAATGTATACTAGTTGTCGGCCATTTTCCTTATTGGTGGGGATTATCCAAATGATTATAGTAAATATCATTGAGAGGAAAAAATTACTTTTAGCAAATCCGCATAAACATTGTCGGAAAAAAGTGGCAGAGAAAAATTATTAGATTGTAATTCATTTCAGTTTTATTTAAATGTAATATATCTTGTATTTGAATTTCATTTAATTTGAATGTTTATATAAGTTGAGCTATTAGTTATAACAAATTAAGAATTGTAATTATTTTTCGGTTGAAAAGTTAGTCACAATTTTTCTCTCCTCTCTCTCTTCCATCTCCATTATCTTTATCTTCATCGAAAAACATAAATGAACGTGAGGCGTGTATGATTGATTTCAGTTTTAAAATTCATAGTGAATTGAAGTTTATAATCGTAACAAAATCACATTTATTGATTCTGAGGGATTGGGAAACACGAGTGTATGGTGAAATTTGAGTGAACTCTTGCACAAGATCGAAGATGAATGGTGGAAACGGTAGCTTGAACACGAATCTTCCAGTCTTTGATGGAAAGAATTAGAATAAGTGGATAATTCAGATGTGTGTGTTGTTTGGCGATTAAGATGTTCTTGATTTCATCAATGATGGTACGCAACGGTTACAGTAGATGCAACTGAAGCACAAAGGAACACGTATTGAGAGACGAGGAAGAAGGATCACAAAACTTTGTTCTACAATCATCAATGTGTGGATGTGAATGTGTTTGAGAAGATCGTTGATTCAACGACGGGGAAGGCTGCGTGGGACACATTGGTAAAATGCTACAACAGTGATGTATCAATGAAGAAACTGAAACTTCAGCCTTTACGTAAGTAGTAGGAGAATATCACCATGAAGAACAATGAGAAGGTACCTGATTTCATCTCCAAAGTGATTCTGATCACAAATGAGATGAAATCTTATAGAGAGACTCCCTCCAAACAAGTAGTCATTGAAGAGGTATTGAGACCACTTACTACTTAGTTTGATTACATTGTTGTAGTAATTGAACATTCTAAGGATCTAAGCATCATGAGAATTGAAGATTTGCAGAGTAGTCTAGAGGCACAAGAGTTGCGTATGATTGAGGGAACCTCTGAATGCATTTTTTGGTAAGTAGAATCAGAAGTAGTCTTGGTCAGAGGCCAAGAAGAAACATGGTGGTGGTTATCAGAAGTCATAAGCCTCCAACTCTGATGAGAAGAAACATCAGAAGGGAAAGGATAAGTTTGACAAGAAGAAGGTTCAATGTCACTGTTGTAAGAAGTTTGGTCACTTTGCTGCTGACTATTGGTCAAACAAGGAAAGGAAATCAGAAGAAGCAAACATAGCCAGAGGAAAGTCTGATGATGAACCTATGTTATTGATGGCTTCTGAATTTGATGGTTGTATAAGGACACTGGCCGATCAAATCACCTAACTGGAAACAAACAATGGCTTATTAATTTTGACTATAGAAAAAGGATATAGATCAGATGTACTGATGATAAGTATATGAATGCTGAAGCAATAAGATATGTCAAGGTCAGAGTGAAGAATGGAAAAATTGTTTTGATCAAGGATGTTTGGTATGTTCCTGGCATGAAAAGCAATTTGATGAGTGTAGGCCAGCTAATTGAGAAAGGTTTCTCAGTTACTATGAAGGACAATCTTTTGAAGTTGTATGATTCTGATTAGAAGTTGATTACACGGTCTGAAGAGGGAAGCAACAGAACATTCAAAGTGAATGTGGAAACAACTGAAACTAAATTCCTTCGTGAAAAAGGTACTGAAGGTGATAGTGAGATGTGGCACAAGAGATTGGGGCATCTGACCTTCAAAAGCTTAGGGCATCTGAGTTTTAAGAAGCTGGTATATGGAATTCCTAAGATTGTGAAGCCTGAGAAGTCATGTACGATATGCATGAAAGGCAAGTTACCAAGATTGTCGTTTGCATCAGAAGTAGCTAATGACAGTTCGCCATTGTGTGAAATTAGGCGAAGAATCGGAGAAAAATAAGTGAAAAATAAGCCAAAAGGAAGAAGAAAGACCAAAGAATGAGGAAAAACAGCTAAGTGTGAAGAAATTGGACTTAATGAAAAAATTAGGCGAAAATGGGAGCAAAAGTGTGCAGCTAGTGGAATAATCACATGCAGCATCGCGCACGCGATATATTTTAACTAGCTGCATCACATGTGCGATGCAGGTATAATGTGCGCGAAGAACTATTTTTCTGGGCTTTTTCTGACGCGTTCTGATCCATTATGAGCTCTTTTTAAGGGGAAATTCCGCACTTTTGTAAGGGTTACGAAAATTTGCACTGCAAGTACGATTTTTTACAGCATCAAGGGTGATTTAGAGAGTATTTGAAGCCATTGAAGGCAAACCTTTAAGGGAAATCATATGTTATTCTTCTTATTTCAATTGGTATTGTAGTTTGAATTATGGTGTAGCTAAACTCCTCTAGGTTATGTTGTGTATGATGAACTTGTTTCAATATTGTTGGGTAATATGTTGATTTGACTTTGTATGAATCCTTTGATCTATAATTATATGCAATTGCTTATTGTTCATAATGCTTTTTATGTGACATACTCTTTTAAATTGATTTTGGGCACATAGGAAATACTGATCATTAGTCTATGTGTTAGACCTAGGGCAATTGTGATACTTACGCTGGTTGAATAGAAACAGGAGACCCTGATTAATGGCATAGAGAATTAACGTTTTATGCATCACCTAATCTTGCTTACGCCGGTGGACTAAGGATAGGAAGCTCCGAGTGGGGATTAGTCAGCTATTTCGCGAGGGATCGGTTATAGTGGCTTTGGTAGCTTGTCGTGGGATTATAGTGATATGATCACTCATACAAGGCATCAAACATCAACGATAGAGAAATAGGGGATTCAATACACAATGTAACGCCCCAGTTAGTTTTGTTTTTTTAATTTATTGAGTCGTTTTCGATTATTTTATCATTATATTATTTTATTTCTGACTTTTATGTGAAAATATGTTATTTTTCATCGTGAATATATTTTATCGCGTTTTGGGAACATTTGCGAGATATTTGAGTGTAGGGGTATTTGGGCATTTTGATTTATTTTGATAAGTTATAATAGAATAGAAAGAGAGAAAAATAGTAAGAAGAAAAGAAAAGAGGAGAAGAGGAAGAGAAGAGGAAAAAGGAGAAAAAGAAAGAAATCTTGGAAATCAATCTCCCGACTTTTCTACACGCGATTTTATCGGGTAAGGGTGCGAAACTCGATTATCTTATCGCTGTGTATGATTATGTACGTATGTGTGTATATTGTTGTGCCTTTTTCCATAGTTTTCGGTTATAGGTCGAAAACACGGAAACGAGTAGAAATCGATGTTATCACGGACAAAAATTGATACGAATCTTGTAGTATGATCATGTGATATGTATGAATAATTGTTGAGGTTTGTGTGGCTGTTGGAAATGGTTTGGTTGGGAAAAATGGGGTTTTTGGGATTATGGAACAGTGTCACACGTAGCAGAATTTTCTGCACCTGGTGTAAAGCACCGGGCGATTTTCTTGTTTCGCCGGGCGATTCGTGATTTTGCCGGGCGGTTTTGTAGAGGCGCAGAGGTTACAAGTACCTGACTCTATTGAGTCATTTTGGTAGAATTGGCGACGCTTCTGCTTCGCCGGGCGAAGTAGCGGCGAAGGGGCAAGTGCCGGGCGGTTTAATTGTTTCGCCGGGCGGTTCTTAGGATTTTCTTCACACTTTTATTTTCTTTTGATTCCATAACTTTTGATCTGGTTATCCGTTTTGAACGTTCTTTATATCGCTGGAAAGCTTATGAAATGTTCTTGCTTATGATGATGGTTTTGAGATTGTTAGCCGATTAAAATATGTCGGGGATTAGGAAATGTGTTGTTTTGTTGTCGACTTTTGTCGTTTCAATTGTGTGAACTTGATGTGTATATGCAATATGTTGTTGGTGTGGATATTGTATGACCTGTGTACTGTTGTGTGATGCAATTGCATGAAATACATATTGTGATGATGATTGGTGGCCTTGGGACAAGAAAGTGCAATGTGTGGTAATTGATAATTATATGCAGGATTATGGATGTGTATATGTGTGCATTTAAAATGCCATGAGTCATTGTATGCCAAGCATCATGATATGCATTGTTGAGACATCCTGAATGACGGTTTGGATTCTAGAGGGAATCGACTATAACGTCGTGTGCCCATGTGGGGTGTGAGCGACGATTATAGACTATCGTGTGCCCATGTGGGGTGTGAGCGATCGGGTCGTGTGCCCGTGTGGGGTGTGAGCAATCCATAAACGTCGTGTGCCCGTGTGGGGTGTGAGCGACGGGGAACATCGTATGCCCGACGGGGAGTTACAGTGATGTAACGAGCGATGATTCCAGCAGAGTTCCTGAGTGAACTAGTGATGAGAAACATTGGAAGTCGGTACCCGCATGTGCATATGCATAGAGTCGTTGTGTCGGTCTCTTGCATTTGTATAAATCATTAATGGTTGTTTATGTGTGGAATTGGGGATAAATTGATATACGGATAGGTGTTGGTGATACTTGTATTGTGTGTGGGTAGTATACCTTGGTGATGTATGATTTGTGGTGAGAACTGTATATATGTGTATTTTTATGTTATATATAATTGTATGCAATTATATTATGATTGTTTTTCTCACCCTTCTGCTGTTTTATAATGCTCTATGAGGCATTGCAAATTAGATTGCTGGAGGTCTTTTTGTGAAGCTTAGGATTTCATTCTTTTGTCGGTCGGCTCTGATATGTGACATCGGGTAGTTAGGGAGGCCGTTTGTGATTATTGTGTATTATGTATATATATATATATATATATATATATATATATATATGATATTTAGTTTTAGATTTTCTGCTTTTATTCTAAATCTGAAATGTGGGTGTAAGGAACTGAGTTCCTCTGTTGATTGCTGCCCCACTGTTGCATATCTTTATGGGCAGGTGTTGTATGATTGGTTTCAATATAATGTGATTCTCCCCGTCTACGCCATGTTAATTTAAATATACTCTGATGAAATTTTGAATTTTCTTTTATTGCTTTATTTAATTGGGGGTATAGATTGGGGGGCGTCACACACAACTTAACTGTCTTCGTAATTCTGTTTAAAACTCTTATTTCACTTTTCGCATTGCAAACTTAAAAAAAACACATTTACTATTTTCTTTACATTGCACAAATATTTTCTTGTTTGAACATAGTCCATGTGGATTCGATCTTATTTATTACTGTGATAGTATCGATACACTTACCGAGAAGTCATCAAGTTCTTGGCGCCGTTGCCATGCAACACGACAACTCTTGTGCAATGTTTTATTTTTATATTTAGTTTTTATTGCTTTTTTATTTTATTTTCTTGTTTATCATAGGCTACTAAGGTATTTTTTGTTTGTGTGTACACAACTTAGGTTTGGAAACACTTACCATGGCATAACTAATAGCACAAACTATGGAGGACTATTGTAGGCCTACTAACACATCACGGATTTCTTTGGGTTTTGTCCCAGCAACTCTTGTGAATTTCAACATCAAGTACTTTGTACTTTCGGGTTTGAGAGATAAGAAAATTGATGGGAACGCAACTAGTGACCCATGGGAACATCTAGCCAGATTCTACGAAACAACTTTTATGTGTCAACCAGAGGATATTACAGAGGATCAAGTTAAACTTTAATTATTCATCTTCTCATTGAGTGGAAGAGCGAAGGATTGGTTATTATGTCTTCTGAATGGGTAATCAAAACTTGGAGATAATTGGAAGACAAATTTCTGGAAAGATTCTTTGCTACAACACAATTCACTAAAAGAAAAGATGAAATTACACATTTCGAACAGTAGGAGACTGAATCTCTCTACGATGCTCGGGAGAGGTTCAAAATGCTATTACACTGGTGCCCTAATCACAATATGAACAGTATAGACCAAATGTAGAGTTTTGTTAAGGGTATACAAATGCAAGCACGAATGCTTATAGATGCATCTGCTGGAGGAACGACCAGAATACTGACCGAGCCACAAGTGAAGGAGCTGATAGAGAAAATAAGTCTAAATGAATATAACTTTGAAAATATTAGAGGAATTCAAATTGTGAAAACGAAAAATAAATCTCACAGTAAGCTGACTTTGGGAGGATACGAAGAGCTTCTCACAAAGATGGAAGTGCTAAATCAAAAGTTGAATGTAGCAAAGACAACTCCGGAATCTTTATATGAGGTAGTATTTGTATTATATGCTAACTGCGAGGAAAAACATTTTGTAGGTAATTGTGCTAAAGAACAACCTACAAGGGAAGTACAAGCTATAACCATGAATTCTCATCAGAGAGCTCAACAAACTGATACATAATTCAAGCCCTCATAGTTGGAAGAAACATTGACTCAATTTATGTTGGTAACCCAAAATGAATTCTTGAGGATTACCAGATCACATGACTTGTTAAGAAAAAAACATGAGGAGTCAATGAGAAGAATGGAAGGGCAAATGTCTAACTTGTCACAATAAATCACATCATTAACCCAAGAAAGAGGAAACTGTGACACAATAGAATTGAGAAATCGCACAATTCCCTCAGCCCCCAGTGGAAACATACAAAAAAAATAGTGGAAAATAACAAAGGTATTTGGATAAAATAATACACCAAAGTGTTCTTGCAAATTTTATCCGTGCAATTTACTATGCCAGTAAAGTTTTAAATGAAAATCAAGTTAATTACATCACTACTGAAAAAGAATTGTTCCAAAGTCATTATTTTCACAGATCATGCAGCTTTGAAGTATTTGTTCAATGAAAGTGACTCCAAACCAAGATTACTACGATGAGTGCTTCTGTTGCAAGAATTTGATATGGAAATTAAGGATAAAAAAAGAGTAGAAAATGTGGTGGAAGATCACCTTTCAAGATTAGAAACTGAGAAGGTGACAAAAAATAAGCACAACATAACAGGGACATTTCTGGATGAGCAGCTAATGGCGATTGGTGAAAGACCTTGGTTTGCAAACATGGAAAATTATAAGGCCACAAATGTTATACCAGCAGAGTATACGTGGCAACATAGAAAATGCTTCTATAAAGAAGCAAATTTTCCTCTTTGGGATGACCCATACCTGTTTAAGAGAAGTCCTGATGGTTTACTTCGCAGGTGGGTTGTTGGTAAAGAAGCAGATTACATTATGTGGCACTGTCATAGTTCATCATATGGAGGACAACATAGTGGGGAGAGAACGGTGGCAAAAATATTACAAAGTGGGTTTTGGTGACCTACCTTATTTAATTATTGTAAGTTATATATTTATACATGTCCTGGATGCAATAGGACTGGTAACATCTCAAAACGAGATGAGATGCCTTTAAACATTATGCTTGAGGTATAAGAATTTAACTGTTGGGGAATTGATTTCAAGGGTACATTTCCCCAAACAAATACATATCTTTATATTCTTGTATGTGTGGATTACATTACCAAATGGGTGGAAGTAATTTCTTGCAGTGCTAATGATGCCTGAACTGTTACTAATTTAAAAAAAAAATATATTTTGACCAAATTTGGTGTACCCAGAGTCTTAATCAGTGATGGTGGGACACATTTCTGCAACAAGTACTTGGAAAAACTGTTAGAAAAATATAATATCAAGCATAAGGTGTCAATACCATATCACCCTCAGACCTGTGGTCAAGTTGAGGTATCAATGAGACAACTGAAGCAAATTTTGGAGAAGACGATGGCAACCTTAAGAAAAGACTGGTCCACCAAATTGCAAGATGCCCTGTGGGCATACATAGCAGCTTTCAAGACACATTTAGGGTTCTCTTCGTATCAACTTGTGTATGGAAAAACATGTCATCTCCCCGTTGAATTGTAACATAAAGCATATTGGGCAGTAAAATTTCTAAATTTCAACGAAAAATTAGCTGGAAGGAAGAGATTATTGAAATTGTTTGAATTAGAGGAGATGTGATTGTCTGCTTATGAAAATGCGTTAATTTACAAGGAACGAACTAAAAGATACCATGATAAGAAGCTAGTAAGGAGAAATTTTTCAAGTCTTTCAACATGTATTACTGTTCAATTCAAGACTGAGGATGTTTTTGGGAAAGTTGAAATCAAAGTGGTCAGGACGGTTTATGGTCACTGAAGTTTGCCAAAGCGGCGCCATTGAAATTCAAGATCTTGGCTAAAATATTATTATGGAGGGGAGACTCTGGATGAAAAAGCCTTCCTGTCGCTACGCAAAAAATGCATAGATTCGCCACCGAATTTTATTTATTTCGAAGAAAGGGAAAATAACGATATATCCCCTAAAAGGAGAAGAAAACGGTCTTGCAACCAAATTCAGGTTTAGAAGTCGGTTATGTAAGGGGAAAGTATTAGCACCCCTCACATTTGTTATACTAATCGGGAACCATCTAAGTCATCTAAGCGTGAATGTGTGTCGTTTATTTAAAGGTCCACTTGCTATTGGGAAAGATGAGGGGTTTTTGTATTAGTGTGCTCTCCAAGATCTCGCAATCTCGTGCCTACTTATCCTCATAGTGAAATGAGGAATCAGAGCTCTATAGTTCGCAGTAGAAAATAAGTGTGTGTTGGTTGATTTTACCTTGAAAAAGGGCTTTCGGGATTATACCCTAAGGCACAAAAAAGAGAATTTGATGAGTTGATGTTGGTTTTAGGGTTTTTAGAAGAGATTGTTCTTGATTTGAATTGCATAAAAGACTATGGGTAGAAATGAATATTTCAAACAACCAAGTCAAGCTTCTTGTGTCCAAAATACTCAAAGTGAGGGCAGGAAAGCTCCATTCTCACACTCTCTCCACCATTTAAGGCTCGCGACGCACAATTCCGATCGTATTGTAACATGTTTTTTAGTTTATTTCGGAAAATGCCACTTGACGTTGGATCAAGGGTTTTATTTAGAAAATATCACTTGACGTTGGATCAAGGGTTTGAAAAAATGGTGAGGTCGATCCTAGTCTCTAAGGATAACTAGCTGTCATACCCCAATTTTGTCTGGACATTTTAAAATTCATCTAATACATGTTCATTTGTCAAGTTTTCCATTTTTAGCCATATGCATTCTTATCATCAAATAAAGTCACCATAATCATGCATATATGCATTATAGTAAAAAAAGACAACAAAGTCAACATTTTACATGTTGAAGAAATTGACTAAAATTGCATTTTTTTACAATGCATTTTGAAAAAATAAACTCGTGATCATTTAATTTATCATTAAAATATTCATTTGAATTCTATTAATCATTTTTATGCATCATAAAACAAAAATCAAAGTTTCTAGAAGGTCCAAAATATCTTTCATTTATTACATCATTATTCCATGCATATATTACATCATTATTCACTATTTAATTAAATAAGTTCTAGAAGGCACTCACCACTCTTTCTATAATTCCTAAACTACCATTTTAGAGCCTATAAATAAAGTCATTCTCATTCATAAATCTCACCACCAATCATTCACTAAACTAAGCCAAAACTCTCTTCATTTTTCTTCAAGACATTTCTTTCTTTCTTTATTGAATTTTATTTTAGGTAGACTCTTATGCTTGTCATTTATTTAATTTTATTGCATTTTTATTCTTGCTTCATTTATTTAGTACCTTAATCATCACCATGTTACATGGAAACTCAATTGATTTTAAATAAAGAGTTGAAAAGTTTTCTTGAACCTCCATAAGCAAAAATGATTTTTTTTCCTGTTTAATTTTCATTTATTTAATTTTCTTTTGCATTATTATTCTTGTTGCACTTAATTAATATCTTAATCACCCTCTATTTTGTATGGAAACTCCATTGATTCAAAATCAAGAGTTTAAAGTGTTCTTGAACCTCCATGAACAAAAAAGGTAAAATGCAAATTGATACTTATTTTACATAAATAATGCATCAAATATCTTCCCAACATCATCCCAAGCATGAATCCGTGATTCGTTTGTAATGAGGGTGGATAAAATGACCGAATCAAGCAATATATGTTGCTGCATTTTTGTAAACTTTTGAAATTTTTTGTTGCTTATTTGCTGATTTTGAATATACCATTGTGTTTGTGAGATCGAGTAGATAAATTTTCATTATTTATTTGCTTAATTTCGTGAAAATTTGAGAAAGTTATGGTGTTTTTACGTTTTCATTGGAACATTTTCTCCTCCATTTTTGTTGTTACGGGAAGAGCAGACAAATGTGGGTTTGGAGATATGAAGTCTCCCTACTCCCCCTAATTGCTCAACACACCCCTGTGGGGTCCCCTTCCTTTGGGCCTAGAGCATTTTCCTAATTACACTCCCAATTTTCATCTTGTTTTTGTCTTTTGTATTTTTTTTTTAAATTTTTTTGTTTTCGTATTATTGCTTTATTTACTCATTGTTGTTTTTTTCTTCTATTTCCATTATTATTTTTTAATTCTTTTATCTCTTGTATTGATAGTGTTCCCCCTCCCTTTTATTATTTCTTTTATCTTTTATTTATTTATTTATTATTGTTTTTTTTTAATATTTTTAGTTGATGCATAATTGTTAATCCAAAAAGACAATATGACCATTAAAATTAACTTTTCAAAAATACTAAAACCTTGGTCCAACGTCAAGTGTTTCTTTTTCTCAAAACACATCAAACCCTTTTTTAAAAGAAAAATAACTCTCGATTCAATGTCGAGCCCCTTTTAACACCTTTGTAAGTCGGTCACTTCTACGAACGCCATCAACCTCTCATAGCTTACTCTTGAACTTTCTTACAATGAGACTTGCTTTGCACCATACGCTTTCATTTGCATGCATTTGTGTGATGGATTTAATTTGAAATGGCTTGGTACTTTCCCCATTTGACAAAATGTAACCCATTCTCATGACGTGTAATATTTTTACTGCTTTCTCTTTGTTTGCTTTTCGTTTATGTAGATTTAACTCAAGAATAAAATCAATCACATTTTTTTCAAAAGAACACAAATAAGCTTGATCCAACGTCAAACATTTTTCATAAAATTAATTCAATATCACCTTTATGAGCATCAACCCTTAACCCATTCCGCTCCACTTTGCATTCACCATTCATTTGTAAGTCCATTGCTTTTGGCATCGCCATCAACCTTCCCATGACCAAGACATTTTCTTAATCAACCAAACAAACCCTTGATCTAACATCAAGTAACTTTTTTAAATAAATTCAGAAACAAAATAAATTACGAGGAGAATTGTGCGCAACGAGCCTTAAGTGGTATGGAAGGAGTAAGAATGGAGCTTTCCTACACTCACTTTGATTACTTTGGACACAAGACGCTTAGCTTGGTAGTTCAAAACAATCTCCTCTGCCCATATTCTTTAGTGCAATTCAACTCAATAACAATCTTTTCCAAAACCTTAAAAGATCTTAACTCATCAAACTTATTTTTGTGCCTCGTGGCACCACCTCAAAACCCTTTTTAATGTATAAAATTAACCAACAAACACTTATTTTCTACTCCAAACTACGGAGCTCTGATTTCTCATTTCACAATGGGAATACGTAGGCACAAGGATCCCAATCCTTGGTGAGCACCCTAATAAAAAACCCTTTATTTTCCCCTTTAGCAAGTAATCCTTAGATTCGACACCCATTTGTGCGTAGACAACCTAGATGGTTCCCGTTGAGTACAACAGATGTGAGGGGTGTTAATACCTTCTCCTAGCATAACCGAATTCCGATCTCGATTTTGGATGCAATGACCATACCCTATCCTATCCTTTCCCTTTCATTTCCTGGGTTTTATCGATATTTTCCCTTTCCTTATTTGGGAATAAATAAAGTTTGTTGGCGACTCTGTTAAGTCTATCCTGCGGGCGTGCGATTGCACATCGTGAGATCGTCTCTCTTTTTTCGACGTACGACACTAGCAAGCAAAACCAAAGGAAAGCAAGAAATAAAGAAAGTACATCAAAAGGGGAGAGGAGTACATGAAAAATACAAGGGAAGTGTGAAAGAAATATAAGGTCTCATTGTAAGGTCTCCTGAGCTAGGCAATGAAAATAAGAATCCAAGTCTAAGTCTCCTTTTACTAGGGTTGATCAGTGCATTTTAATACACATTCTCTTATGTTTGTACTTAGGAATTTCCATACTTTGTTTTCTTTATTTTATTGTTTTATTATGTTTTTAAAATTAAGTCTTTGTTTGCCATTAATCTATTTTTGCAGCTTATTTTTAACTTTAGTGGTTATTTGATACTTGTCTACTGTTCGGATCATAACTGTAGCTACGAGAATCGGATATACGCGTTCTAATAGGCGTTGAAAATCTGAGACAAAGAGCTACAACTTTCATGTTATAGGCAGAAGTTGATTCGGAGTGTAGCAGACTCGAATAATTCGTTGAAGTCAGGACCCGAATTCTGCCTTTAGAAATATTTAGTTTTGGGCCCTTTTTTTATGTTTTTCGACCCAGTTGGGTTAGAACCAGAATTTGTGATGCTTTCCTATACCTAGCAGTCACGCACTGTTCATCTTCACCTTCTTTTCACGAATTTTTCTTTTGCTTTGTACGATTTGAATGGAGAACTAATTCCCGAAGGCAAATCCTGCTGCTTACGGGGTCCATCGCTTTGAGGTTAGTCTAATACCAATTTAAATTCGATTCCTTTCAATCCTTTTCTATGAAATCATTTGCTTAATTTGATTGCAATTGTTTGCTTAATTCGATTGTTGTTCATCGGATAGAACTGATTAAAATCAATTGTATGCATGTTCCTAAATTTAATTGTGTGTTATCGTTTGCTTAATTCGTTAACTCGTCATATTCTTAACCGTTTGCTTAATTCGGTAAACATGAACATAATTCATTTGATTTTGATAAGCTCTTATCTAATTGATCTCATAATCGAATAGGATCGAAGCCGCTTAGGGATTGGTGTTATAATAGTCGATGATAAGTCGGAATCCGAATCAGTAGGATAAGTCGTTTTAGCTTAATTGATAATCACTTGTTTTAATCACTTTTTTCTCTTGTTTTATAAATCATAACTTAAAGCCCCCATAAACCTTTTCTTTAGTTGGTTGAAATAATACAAGAATCCTTGCGATACGACATCCGATTGTCGCTTCCCTTTACTACTTTTTCAAAAATACTTGTTTTTGATCCGTGCGCGACAACGAATCAAATTGGCGCTGTTGCTGGAGATTTTTATTGATTTTATCCAATTTTAAAATTTTGTTAGAGTTTTTTGTTTTTTTTTTGTTTTTTGTTTTTGTGTGTTAATTTTCAGGGTTGCAGTGAAGTGGTAAGCGTTTCAGCTAATCAGGTAAGTTAGAAGCTACTGTTTCCTATTTTATTTGATTTATTTTCTATTTTCATATTTTCAAAAAAATCCGAATTTTTTTGTAGAGACTTATTCTGATTAGATTTGATATTTAGTTATATTTTCATAATTTTTAGATTTTATTTTATTCGCTTTCCTATTTTTCCATTCTTTTTATTAATATGGACATTGTTGGTATTTTCCTAATTGTTGCTGCATTGCTGAATTAGTTATGTGTATCCTTTTTGTTTGTTGATTTTTTTTCTTATTAAATTTAATATGGCTAACCAAAGAACTCTTAGGGAACTTACTACCCATGATATGAATTATAATGCTTTATGTATTGAATATCCTATTGTTACTGTACCTTTCGAATGGAATTCTGGTTTAATACATTTGTTGCCAAGGTTTAATGGTCTTGCAGGTGAGGATCCGAATAAGCATCTGAAGGAATTCCAAATTGTGTGCTCTACACCTTCCGGACCTTCACTAGAGGACCTTATCAAGCAAATAGCTATAAATGATCTCCAATTTTAGCAACGAACAGATTCTAATATTCAGGCTTTGCAGTCACAGATTAGACAGCTTGTCACTTTAGTGAATGTCATGTAGCAAGCTCAAGAATCAACCCAACTATCTTCCCAAACAGTAGTGAATCTAAAAGAGTTGATTTCTAATTTAGTTGATGATACTTATTCTGAATTGTGTTCTAATTTTCCATCATTAGCAGATTTTGATAATACTTACTCTTGTGATTCATGTACCGACACTAACATTTGCTCTGTTTGTGCTGAGATTAATGCTGCCGTGCAAGGTGATATTTTTCATGCAGATGAAGTTATAGATGAAGTTGTTTATGCAACTGAAGCTCTTGACATCACAGCTGCCCCAACCTCACCATCCATTGAACAACCTCCCCCTTAGAGCTTAAACCACTTCATAACAATCTGAAATATGCTTATTTAGATATGGATGAAAAGCTTCCAGTTATAATTTCTTCTAACCTTGATTTTGATCAAGAAAATAAGCTTTTGCAGGTTTTGAAGAAACATAAGGTAATTGGATGGACCTCGATGGAAGATGGAAGAAAATTAGTGAGGCAGTCCCTTAATCCTTTGATTTTTGATGTTGTGAAAAAAGAGATCACATTCACATGCCCATTCGACACTTTTACTTATCGAAGATTCTTCTTTGATCCTGGAATAAAAGGCGAAGGCACTAATAAAAATTTTAAGGTCGATGGATGCTACCCAAAGTTACTTTATGACATCCCCACTTTGGGAGAGGAGCGTGTAGAAGATCACTCTTTGGGAAAGGCTGCTTATGCGATCACCTATCCACCTTGTAGCGAGCGATTTTCATCGGTGACGCGACCACCTTATCACTGGGGATTTTCTCCTCAATGGAGAAAGAGGGTGCTACTTTCTGATTTCTTATTTATCCCATGAAGCTGGATGGGAAAGGGAAGGTATCTAAAACTAACCTTGAACGCGCAATGTTTAGCTGAACAAAACGCTTAAGAGAGATTGGGGAGTCCGGGGTCAGGTTATACAATGGGGAGTTGTCAATTACCCATCCTATATGTGGTAATCCACAGGATATTAGCAAATAGGTTCCTGCTTTGTAATTGATGGTGTTTATATGTTAATGGGTTGGGAAAGTTTTTTGGGAAGTATGAGTAAGTGAGTGAGTTTTTGTTGATGTTCGGGTGTTCCCGGTGTTTTTGGTAAGGTACTAGACCTAAGTTTTGATTGATGTGTGAAGGTACTGGACCTAGAGTTTTTGACTGGTATGCTCGCTAAGATTTCACAATCTTATGCCTACGTATTCCCGTTTAAACGAAACAGGGAAATTAGAGCAATTGTAGTTCCCTTCTATACTAAGGGAGCAAAAAGATGACATTTTGGTGTCTTGTTCAAAGCCCAAGATTGAAGCTAAAGTGGTATTTGTGTCTTATTCAAAGCCCAAGATTGAAGCTTAAAAGGTTTGACTGAGAGGGAATTTGTCATCTCTAAAGAGGAATTGTTGATTTTTGTATGCCTTGATCAAAGCACCAGTTTGATGCTAAGAGGTTAATTGACCCGTCTGGGGGATTTCTTTATACAAAGCCTAAGAGGAGGCTGGATAAGACTGACTCAACAAGAGAGTGTATATATTGGTGTCTTGTACAAAGCCCAAGATTGAGGCGAAAAAGAGACGGACTCTTTGGGGATATCATTATACAAAGCCTAAGAGGAGGCTAAAAGTTTGACTTCTCCGGGGAAAATGTTCTGTCTGTCTTGTACAAAGCCCAAGATTAAGGCTGAAAGGGTTTTGACTCTGCTTAAAGGGAATTCAATTTTCAAAGCTTTAAAGAAAGCTAAGAAGAATGGACTCCGTTGGGGAAATGCTTATACAGAGCTTTTTGACTTCATTGGGGAGAATTTGTATGTGTCTTGTACAAAGCCCAAGACGGAGGCTGAAATAGGAAATTTATCTGACTCTGGTGAGGATATTTTACGTGTCTTGTACAAAGCCCAAGACGGAGGTTGAACTGCGTTTTGACTCTACTTGGGGAAAATCATTCCTCAAAGCCTAGAGAAAGGCTGGGAGGAAATGACTTTGCTAGGGAAGATATCTGTCCCAAGCTCAAGAGAGGGAGATTTATGTCTTGTACAAAGCCCAAGATAGAGGCTAAAAGGGTTTGACTCAACAAGAGAGTGTTTGTATTTGTCTTGTACAAAGCCCAAGATTGAGGCTAGAAGGGATTTGACTCAACAAGAGAGTGCTTGTATGGGCGTCTGCTGAGGACAATCATTATACAAAGCCTAAGAGGAGGCTAAAAGGTTAACTCAACAAGAGAGTGTTTTATCTGTCTTGTACAAAGCCCAAGACGGAGGCTGAAAAAGGTTGACTCAATAATAGAGTCCAAAAAAGTGATTGACTCAACAAGAGAGTATGAAAATTGATTGACTCAACAAGAGATTCTTTTATACTCAACAAGAGAGTGATTTGCTGTCTTGTACGAAGCCCGAGATTGAGGATACAAGGAGGTTGATTCATCAAGAAAATCTTAAAAAGTGATGGACTCAACAAGAGAGTCTGAAAAGGTTAGCTCCGCTGGGGAGAATCAATGTACAAAGCCTAAGAGGAGGCTGACTTCGCTGAGGAAGGATCATTATACAAAGCCTAAGAGGAGGTTATCTTACTGCTGAGGATTATTGAGATCCCTAGGCAGGTCCAAGTGGGGAATCAACTCTTGCTGAGGATTACAGAAGAGTTGAGATATCAGAGACCTTGAGGTTCTGATCTGGGATAAGCTGATCCTGGTTGGGGAACTCTCATGAGAGAGACTGGGTTTCGGCTGGAGATTGATCCAGAGTGACCAGGGTTTCTACAGTGCTTGAGAATGTCTTTGAGACTCAATAGGGGATATAGACTGTCGAAGTCTACTGGTGTGGATGAGTTTTATCTTTTGTATGATGTCCAAGAGAAGGCACGGGCACTTAAGGGATGAGAATCAACCCTAAAGTGGTCGGAGGTCTGACACTGGAAAGACTGCTCTAGCAAAGGATGACTAAGTTATGTCTTATACCTTTAAGAGGTCGTTCGGGTCCTTGTACTAAGCCCAAGAGAAGGCATGAGAACTTCTAAGAAGCCGAAGGGTCCTTGTAAAACGCCCAAGAGGAGGCGGGGATGCTTTTAGGAAACCTGTGGGTCCCAAACCAAGAAAAGTTCAAGAAATGCTATTCACAGAGAATAGATCATTTAGTGAAAGTTCTGAGGTTTGAAGAAACTCAGAAGATGCTATTCACAGAGAATAGATAAACTCCGGGGAGTAGAATTTCTTTGACAATTTCTAGGGGTGACAATCTGAGAAAAGGTTCACCGAGAATACTGCCTTTCTCTTTGTTCCATATTGTTTAACCCCAAGAGAAGGGAAGATTGTATCTGGAAATCCTATGGGGATCTAGTTTTGTTTGTATTTAAGAGTGACCAACATGGTTTTACCTAGTTCTAGACCTAGTTGCCGTGGAAAACTCTAAATAACTATACTAGTATATATATACAGTTGATATATGACGAGTATTTTTAAAAGGTATGAAAGAAGACTAATCATGCGCAGCTTCCCATAATACAATTATGTATATGAAAGCAGATAAAAGAAAGCGGATAAACACTTACCTGTTGTAGAGCTTCCATGTTGTTTTGTTTGTTGTTCAACAAAGAAATTAAAGAAAGGTTTGATAACAACATGTATATTTGAATCTAAATCAAAGGAGAAATTGCTTTGAAAATATTGTTGGGGCTTATACTCAAGGAGAGGCCCAAGGTTCTAATAGTGACCGCACCGTTGTTTTGAATCTCGTCCCGGAACTTATACAATGACTGAGGCCCAAAAACGTTTATTTATAAAAGGGTTGGGTCTTACAACTCAAGGAGAGGCACAAAGAGTTTTTAAGAAAAGGAACGGGACTTATAACACGACGGTAGGCCCAATTGAAAAAGTTTGAAAACGACGATTACGTCGGAATTTCTGAAACGGTATCGGGACTTATACAATACACTGAGGCCCAAAATTATTTATGTAGAAAGAGGTGGGACTTACACTCTATCAAGAGGCCCAAAAAGTTTGAAATATTTTGAGTATGATTAAAAATCAAAGAAACCCTACTTTTCACTTTTTAAAAGTAATTTTTCAAAGAAAATTAATAAAAAATGATAAAAGTACCAAATAAGTTTAAATAAACCACTTCTGATTTTTGGTTAAGGTTTGAAAAATGAGGTTTTAACCACAAGATGATTTAAAACTCATTTGGTCTTGATTTTCAAGATGAATATTCATTTTTAAAATGTTTAAAAACAATAAAAATGAATTTATTTACAAAAATATCAACTATATTAAATAAATAATATAAATTTGATTTTTTGTGACATAAAATATTTTAACTATTTTTGCGATTTTTCAGAAAAAGAATCAACCAAAAATGATTAAAATTGAATGAGAAATTAATTTTTCAAATCATTAATAAAAATAATATGAAAAATAATAAAAAGTGGAAAAAGTGATAAAATAAAGGTCTGGGGCGAGGGGGATTCGAACCCCAGACCTTCCAATCGCTAGTACACACAAACCAATTGATCAACCACTGGGGCGCAATGCCAATTCATAATATACATGGCAAGGGAAAAATATAAGGCAAGTTTGGTTGGGTTTCTGAAGCATGGCTCCATGGCCATCTTCAACCTCAAGCTCAGATGCGTGAAGCTCTCTATCTCACTCGTTTCTCAATCATTTGACATGATTCAAACACCAAACTCATGCGTTTTTTAACAAGGAACATGATGGCAATATTTGATTTCATTTATTTTTAGTGTGCAACAAGTTATATCAACATGAATGTATGAACCCTAATTTTGCAAAAGCAATCGTGCAGACATGTTTTTGAGTGCTATGATCAATTTTTTTTAGGGGAAACACTTAAAACATGATAATAAACATTTGGTAAAAGTATCATGCGAGGAAATATGCATGGATCATGTTATGAGAGTTTTGAGGCTTACCTTGCTGCAGGTGAGATTGAATCTCTGCACAAATGGTGTTCCAGAAGTAATTTGATGACCTCTACAGCTTCAATGAATGTTGTTGAGTGGATTGCAAGCCTTGGAACGCTTTGAAAATCTTTGGATCAAGTTGGAGGAATCCAACTGCATGACAGGTAGGTTGAAGATTGAGATTTTGATTCAGGTGTTTTTGAAGTGATTTGATGATCTCTACAGCTCCAATGGATGTTATGGAGTAGATTTCAACCTTTGGACCTCTTGGAAATTGCTTAGATCAAGTTGTGGTATCCAAGTTGCAGAATGGATGCATAATGGACTAGTTGAAGATTGATTTTGGGCTAGAGGTGTTACATAGATGGTTTAAGTGTTTGAACATCTCATATACATCATATGTGATGTGTTTGAGAAGTTGCTTTGAGTTGCTTGAGGCTGCAACTCAAAACCCGATAGTGTTTGCTCAAAATAAGGAGTTTTGGCACTTAAGGAGAGAATGAGAGAAAGCAATGTTGCAAGCTGCTTTGGTGTGGTTTGAATGATCAGTTAGGACCTCTATTTATAGTGGATCAATTCTTGTCTTGGAGGAATAGTGAATGGCTGCAAGATCAGATCACATTCAAATGGATTTGACTTGGCATAAATGCCTCTTGCACTAGGTGTAACAGCTGCCCCAAATATATCAGCTATGCCTTGACTGATTCCACATTCCTCAGTCACTTTAATTATTGTTTATTAGGGCATCTTGACTACAGGTGATCAGAATCTTGAAAGTGCACTATTTGCATTAAATTGCCTTTGAATTCCAAGGATTTGTTCAACTATTCATCGTGCCAAAGGATGAGCTTTGAAGCATTCTTGGCCTAACTTAGCAGGCTGGATCAGATGCATTGTGATCAGATTGAATACATGTGGCATAAAGATCATAAGCCTTGACTCAAAAATTGTGTGAAACAAGAAAACTTGAAAACTGGTTTTTCATTACAGCCTTGCCATAGTGTGTTGCAGCAGCCATAACCCTTGGCTCAAGCTGAGTTGTTTCATGCCAATGAGTTCCTTGGATTGTAGGAAATATGTACAACAACTTTGATGTTTATGTATTGACTTGATTCAGCTTGCAACTGTGTGAAAAAATGGCCCAAGTTTTGGTGTTTCACTTGAAATTCTGACTTGGACATAATTTCTTCTAAGTGTTGGAAAATATGTATTTTCATGTTCTTAGTGATTTTGATCCAATCATAACTTGAAATCTATGAGGAATTGGAATGAGGTGTAGTTGACACTTTTGAAGTATGTCATGAGAGCTACAAATTCATCTTTGGACCATTCAAAATGGTTGCTTGGATCTCAAGTTATGATCCTTGGAAGTTGGTACCCTAGCCACTTTGTTCCATAACTTAGAAAAAAATTCTAAGTTTTTATGGTTACCCCTTTTACAAGTTATCCCACTTTCTTTGATTTTTCTTGATGAATGATAATTCAAATCACATATTATCATTGTTTTAGGGTTAAAGAACCATAATTATGAAAAATCCCAAAAAGTCAAACTTGACTTTGTGCACAGTTGACTTTTTATCAGTTGAATTCTAAAATGTGCGATCCTCGATGAAATCAAGTCCTTGACCTAAATCAAACCTAATGGATATGTTCCATAGGTGTTATAGGGTGTATTAAATCATGTCCCAAGGTTTGGGAGCATGTCTTGGTCAAAAGTCAAAGGTACAGTTGACTTTTCCCTCGAAACCCTAATTGTGGTCCTGAAGAAATTAGAACTTGTTGATCAAGCTTCTTGAATCAATATATTGTTGTAAATGGATCAATATAGTGTGTTAGAGACCCTCAAATCATGTCTTGAGGTTTTGGCTCATGTTTTGTCCCAAGAGTCAACTTAGGGGTGAATTAGGTCAAGAAACCCTAGTTCCCGATTTTTGATAAATGTATCCCCTGAGGCTAAATTGACTTGATGATTGGGTCCATGAGGTCCCTTGGAGTATCTTAAGTTGTGCTTTGAAGTATTGGCTCATTCCCAGATGAAAATTTTCATCTGGAGGCCTTGGTCGACCAAAAACCCTAATTTGGTGACACTGGCGATCTTAAGGCTTAATCCACTTGGAATGCTGCAACCTTGTGCTTGATTCTTGATGTGGGAGTCCTCTTGATCCTTTATATGGGTGTTTGAGAGTTTAGACAAGTTGAAGATCATGTAATTTCTTGATTGATCTTTTGTCTAAGTGCTCTGAAAGGGCTCAAAACCCTAACCTTGATTATAATGGAGAATGCCTAACAATTCCTGAGGAGATTGATGAGGCATGTAAGTACATCCATATTGTGATGATGATTTTCACAATAATGGGAAATCTTGGTGGTCAAAATTTGGGGTATGACACACCTTGACTACTCGGATGTGTTCTTTCATTTCTCTCACTCTTATTTAATAGTCATGTCCTTTCATTGAGGACAATGCATGTTTTAAGTTTGGGGGAGGGAACCATTTACTTTGTTTTATTTCTTTCAGTTTTCTTTACTTTGTTATGTTTTCTTTAAGTGAAATGCATCTTTTGAAATTTTTAGGCTATAGATTAATTTGAGGTTAGATTGTGGAAACTTGAGAAAAATTCATAAGATCGGTATCGTTTTAACACCTTAAGTCTCCCGAATTTGGAAACCAATTTAAATACTTGTTATGACATATCCTTGAGTTCCCATTATTTAATAGCTCTTAAGTATTTTATCTAGCAGTCAACACCATCTAGAATTCACACACTAAGTAATTAAGCTGATGCAAATAAGTGAATGATCCTGTGCTTAATAAGAAATCTAAATAGGAATCCGCCTTTTAAGTTAGGTGACCTCACCCGGTCACTTAGGCTAATGGTTGTGAAACCTTCAAAAAAGAAAAAAATATATTGTTGTTGCTAAAGTGGTTAATTTTGAATTATTGACAAGATATGAATCATAGTTACTAACAGGCTTATTTACCATGTGTGTGAATAGATAACGGGCTTAATGTGGTTACATTAGAATGAAAGAGAGGGAAAAAGAGGATGAGTAAGTTAGGCTTAAGCATAATAACATGATTCAGATTGGTTTGTTTTATGACCGCACAATTGCGAATTTGTGTTCTTATGATATCCTTAGTGTGCAAAATTAGTACCTATCGATGCAATCTTGACCGAAGAAGAGTATGTAGCCTAGAATGAGTATCAGAATGCTATTGTTTTTCATGTGTCTTGATACTATTTTGCTCGGAGTGCAAAAGTTCAAGTGTGGGGGAATTTGATTAGTGAATTTTAATGCACATTCTCTTATGTTTATACTTAGGCATTTCCATACTTTTTTTTGTTTATTTTACTATTTTATTATGTTTTTAGAATTAAGTCTTTATTTGTCGTTAATCTATTTTCGCAGCTTATTTTCAGCTTTAGCTGTTATTTGATACTCGTCCACTGTTTGGATCATAACTGTAGCTACGAGAATCAGATATACGCATTCTAATAGGCGTTGGAAAGTTGAGACAAAGAGCTACAACTTTAATGTTGTAGGTAGAAGCTGATTCGGAGTGTAGCAGGCTCGAATAATTCATTGAAGTCAGGACACAAATTCTGCCTTTAGAAAGATATAGTTGGGTTAGAACCAAAATTTGTGATGCTTTCCTATACCTAGAAGCCGTGCACTGTTCATCTTTACCTTGTTTTCACAAATTTCTCTTTTGCTTTATACGATTTGAATGGAGAACTAATTCCCGAAGGAAAATCCTGCTGCTTACGGGTTCCATCGCTGTGAGGTTATTCTAATACCAATTTAAATTTGATTCCTTTCAATCCTTTTCTATGAAGTCATTTGTTTAATTTGATTGTAATTGTTTGCTTAATTCGATTGTTGTTCATAGGATATAATTGATTAAATTTGATTGTATGCATGTTTCTAAATTTAATTGCGTGTTATCGTTTGCTTAATTCATTAACTCGTCATATTCTTAACCGTTTACTTAATTCGGTAAACAGGAACATAATTCATTTGATTTTGATAAGCGCTTGTCTAATTGATCTCATAATCGAATAGGATCGAAGCCGCTTAGGGATTGGTGTTATAATAGGTGATGATAAGTCAGAATCCGAATCAGTAGGATTAGTCGTTTTAGCTTTATTGATAATCACTTATTTTAATCACTGTTTTCTCTTGTTTTATAAATCGAAACTTAAAACCCCCATAAACCTTTTCTTTAGTTGGTTGAAATAATACAAGAATCCTTGCAATACGAAATCCGAGTGTCGCTTCCCTTTATTACTTTTTCAAAAATACTCGTTTTTGATCTGTGCGTGACAGCGGATCAATGGTCAAACACTATGTCTATAACTCCATGATGCTAAGGTCATTCAAAGTCCATAATTCCATGATGCTAGCGTCATTCAAAAGTATGATTGTCCATTTATGTCTCACAAGTCTTTTAGGTGTTTTTCATTTTATCAGGTTTTTTAGTTCATTTTAACAAGATAAATAATAAAGATTAAAGAAGAAGAAAATGATATAAAGTAAAGTGCAAGAAGTAAGTAAATGAAAAAGGAGCAATCAAAGTAAATTGCAAAAAGTAAATGGCAAGAAAATAAAGTGCAAGAAAGTAAAGTTAGAAGTTAGAAGTTAGTAGTTAGAGGTTAGTGATATTATTCGAATCGGGCCAATCTAGCGCTATGTTAAGCAATCGTAAGTGGACTTATGTAGAAGCCACACCTATCTGAGGCCGGTCAATAATAATTTATGTATCAAACATGTTAGAAAAATAACACAAAGTTATTCTCCTAAAACATGTAACACAATGAGATAATTAAAAGAAAAAGAATCAAAATGATGAAAAATCAATTAATCAAACAATAAAAAATTAATTGGAGGAGATAAAATAAATCTATAGGTTGAATGAATAAAAAAGAAAAATCAATTTGCAAAATGAAAATAAGATAACATTGAAAGAAATAAAACAAATCAATAGGGAAAGGGGTGCAACCGTGTTGTTAGGGGTGCAAAAAGCATTTGAGTGGGCTTAGAGGAGCCCAAAGCTCATGGAATGAAACAAACAAGGTTTAAAAGAAAACAACTCAACCCCCACATGCCAAGCATTCACATGTTCTTCTTCTCCCTTTCAAAATCTCGCGTCGGCCACAATAAACAGCTCCGCCGCGCCGGAGCTCATCGCCGGCAGCAGCGGAGCACAATCCACAACCCAATTTACACCGTTCAATATCGTCTTCATGCTCTATTCAAATCCGTTCTCAATTTATGCTAATGCTCACTCACGAACACAAATCAAATCCAATTGCTACTCAAATCCTAGCCACCAATTGCAATTTGAAACTACATAGAAATACCTTCAAAGATACGCTCAGTTGTGGTGATGGAAGGTGTTCTGGACTGGGCCTAAGGCTGGCCCACCGTCGGGCATGGCCCAACCCAAGTCTTCATTGGGGAGGGCCCAAATAACGTCCAGCCCATCGCCGTGCGACTGAGGAGCCCACACACATCTACCCCATGGACCCCACGTACCCCCACGCGGGGACACGTCATCAGGCAACTACCCACTTCCGGAAGAACCGGTTAGCCCACCTTCCGAAGATCACGGGGCAGTTGATCCAGGGCGAAGACCACGTGCTGGTCTTCCCTACGACACGTAAGTCCTGGAAGTTACTTGTATTGGGACTTGCGATCCAACCCAATGCAAAGTAACTGTTGGCCCTGCGCTGGGGGCACATTATAAATACCCTCTTTCACTAGAGGTTCAGGTATTCCATTTTTACACTCTTTCCCTGTACTTGCGCTGATTACTCTGTCTTTGAATTTAGCATCGGAGTACCTTGCAGGTACACCCCCACCTCTTCACCACCAGCGGCGAATAACGGAGCTCACGACGTGTTGCTGGCCGTCGATCCATTTCTGATCAGGTACGATCAAAGGCGCCATCTGTGGGAACCCTCGCTTCCCTATTCTTCCTCCCGTAGAAACTCAAGAACCAAAGCAACCTTCAATCTCTGAAGATCATGGCCAGCCCACGAAATGATGTTAATGCTCCAGACTCCGCCTTCACCCCATTCACCAACGGGGATGATCCCGACCCCGACGTGGCCGTTCACGTCGAAGAAGGCGACCCCAAAGACGGGTACACCTCCTCCCCCTCCTCCGAAGACGCGACCTTCAATGCCGCCCAACATTTTGATAGCCTGACTATCTACCAGGCGATCCATGTGCCATCTAATGTCGATCCGACCACAGTGGCTCTGTTCACGGCAATCAGTCAGAAAATCTGTTGATCCTCCAATAGAATGAGCGAATAGGGATGCTCGAGAGGGAGCGACAATCACGCTCTCCCCCGCGGAGACATCGTCGCCCCGTCTCTCGTGGTCCATCTCTTCCCCCCGCAGAGGACACAACACAAGGACTCTCGGAGCCCTTTTCCCCGAAAGCTTAGGCGCCATCCACTCCTGGAACGACCCTAGCCCATGGTCACACAGAAGCGCGAGCGGTCCCCTCCTCGGAAGGAACGACGTTCCTTTGCTCAGAAGAGGAATAAGGATGACGAGTACGGCGAGAGGCCAAAGAGCCAACCAAAGAGTCCTCCCTGACAAAACAGAAACGACTGTGGCGACCAGTCCCCAATGCGATCACCTGTCAGGAGCGACGAGGACGACCAACATATCCCACTGTCCAGGGACATCATGGAGACCCCCTTGCCTATCGGGATGGAAAAACCCCCGCCCTTGGCGGCATATGATGATACGACCGACCAAGACGACCAAATTGAAAGCTTCGACACGATACTTGATTATCGGAATATTCGGGGAGCCATCAAGTACAACCTTTTCCCCACGACCCTGGGGAAGGGTACTATGGCGTGGTACAAAAGCCTCGCGCCCGAGGACTCCACCGCTCTCCACCGGGGCGGGGAAAGAAGAAGAGAAGACCGACCCCAACACTCTCGAGAGTCAGGGGGACCAGCAGACTGTTTCACTGAGTACATGTTGCTCACCGCTCCCCACGAGCTCATCCTGGCCGAGTGCATCAACTCGGAATTCCAGAAGGAGGTGTCCGCTTCTGAAGCCGACTCCCCCAAAATCGAACGTCAACAAGTCCAACTACTTCCGGTTCCACAGGAGCCACAGGCATGTCACGGAGGATTGCATCCACCTCAAGGATGCAATAGAATCTTGATCAAAGAAGGGCACCTCAAGCAGTACACAAAGAAGAGCGAAGCCTTCCGACAAGAGACCCGGGAGACAAAAAGGGTCGAGGAGGAGAGCCCGTTCTCCGACGAGAAAGGACTACTAGTTGCCATGTGTGTTACCCAACCAGAGGACTTCTACTTCCCAAGCGAGCCCGACACGCCTGTGACCGCTCGCAGCCCATGGGAAAGCTTCCCCTCCGCCATGGTCATATCCGGCGGAGGTTTCAACAAGGTGTCGGAGTGGTCGATCAAGCAGAAGTTCGAAGAGTTGATAGAGGCAAGCTCGACACAGAATGCCACCTTCAAGAAGGTCCAGGGAAGGTCTAACCCCATCACCTTCTACCTCAAAGAACTGTCGGGCGGCGCCCCCAACTCCAATATCCCCCACCTGATAAGGGCACAGATGGCGAACTTTGATGTCCACCGCATCTTGGTCGACCAAGGGAGCTTAGTGGACATAATGTATGCCCACCTATTCACTACCCTCCAGCTCAATGAGACACATCTGACCCCTTATGTGGGCTCAGACCTGTAGGGTTTCCACGGTACCACCACCAGACCGTGGGGCTACATCGAGCTGATGGTCACTTTCGGGAACGACGACACTGCCCGACAAGTTAAGGTCCACTTCCTGGTGGTAGAGTGTCATTCTCTGTACCAGTACATCCTGGGGAGGCCGGCCCTAGCCGAATTCACGGCAATACCATCTACAGCCCATCTAAAGATGAAGTACTACATGACCAGGGGTTGCGTCGTCACTCTCCACGGGGATATTAAGGCCGCCAGGAGATGCTTCGAGGCTGCAACCAAGGGTCTGAACTCGATCAACATCAAGTCCAAGACCACGGGGAAGCCAACCCTGGATGAAGAGCAAAAGCCACTCTTGCGCGTCAACGTGTTCGACCTCGATAGTCGTTTCCCCAGCAAGTAGAAGCAGGACGAGGTAGTGGATCACACCCCTCTAGCTGAAGGCAACAATCTGCCTCTTTACCCCATGCGCCCCATTCCAGATGGAGACTTCGAGCTCATCACCCTCAGAGACGATCCCGACAAGAGCGTGAAGATTGGCACGAGCCTCCCAGACCTGGAGAGGAAGCAGCTGAAGGCCTGCCTTCGGGAGAATGCTGACCTATTCAAATGGAGCACTACAGAGATGCCTGCCTCGACCCAGATGTGGCCTGCCACCAACACACAATAGATCCGACCGCTTGGGTTGTAGTACAACTTAGGCGTAGGTAGTCTCCCGAGAAAGCGGAGGCTGCTGCAAAGGCAGTAAAACACCTCTTAGAGGAGAACTTTATTTCGGAAGCCCAGTACATAATCTGGCTATCCAATGTTGTACTCATTAAATAGAATAATGGAAAATGAAGAATGTGCGTTAATTACACTGATCTTAACCGGACATGCCTAAAAGATGCATACCCATTGCCTAACATCGACAAACTGGTCGACAATTCTGCAGATTTTAAATTGATGTCATTCATGGAAGCATACTCGGTATACAATCAAATCACCATGGAGAAGGACGACAAGTAGTACACGACCTTTATGACTGAGTCGGGCAACTATTACTACAACGTAATACCCTTCGGTCTGAAGAACGCCAGCGCGACCTACTAGTGGATGATGAACAAAGTCTTCCACGGCGAGATCAGGGACATGCTCGAGGTCTACATGGATAACATGATCGTAAAATCACGAGAAGAAGTCAACCACACTGCCCATCTCAAAAGGGTCTTTGACACAGCGAGGAGATGCAAGATGAGGTTCAACCCGGAGAAATGCACCTTCGGCGTCCGAGCAGGGAAATTCCTCAATTTCTACCTCACAGAACGAGTAATCGAGGAAAAACCCGACAAATGCAGGGCGTTCACCGAGTTCCCGTCACCGAACTCGAAGAAATCAATACAATCCCTAAACCGGATGCTCGCCTCGCTGTCCTGCTTCGTGGCCAATTCGGCGCAACACGCGCTTTCATTTTTCAAACTCCTACGCAAGGAGGCCACGTTCGAATGGACCGAGGAGTGAGAACAAGCGCTCCTTCACCTCAAACAAGTCCTCTCGCAGCCCCTAGTCCTCTCGCGACCGAAAGACGGGGAGACATTGTACATGTACCTCATCGTCACGAGCGAGGCGGTCAGCGCAGCTCTAATCAGGGAAACCCCCGACGCGGAGAAGCTGATTTACTTCACCACTAAAGCCCTGCAAGGCCCAGAACTTAGATACCAGCAGATCAAAAAGTCTGCTCAGGTCCTCGTTAGTGAGGCCAGAAGACTGCGGCACTACTTAGCCCACACGATCATGGTGAGGACGGACCAACCCGTGAGACAGCTCCTTGGCTAGCCCGATATGGCAGGTAGGATGCTCAAATGGTCGCTCGAACTCTTCGAGTTTGATGTCCAATACGAGGGTATGAAGGCCTTGAATGCTCAATTACTATCCGATTTCTTCGTAGAGATGACCATCCTGGAGCCTTCGACTGACGGATCCCTAAAATGGGCGATCTACGTCGATGGGGCTTCCAGTTCGACGGGAAGTGGAGCGGGCATCATCCTAGAAAATGAGGAAGGCATCTTGATCAAGGTATCCCTCACATTATCCTTCTCGACATCAAACAACCAAGCTGAATACGAGGCTTTCCTCGTAGGGCTACGCCTAGCCGAGGACCTCGGCGCCAAAGAAGTAAAAATATTCACCGACTCGCAGCTCGTGGCCTCCCAGGTGCGGAGAGAGTACCACACTAAGAATGACAGCCTCATCGAATACCTGGCCCTGGTAAAAAATAGGAGGAAAAAATTTATCTCAGCAGAATTAAGTCACGTCCCGCGCGAACACAATACTCGGGCAGACATCCTATATAAGCTAGCAAGCACGAAGAAAAAATTCGGGAACAAATCTGTCATCCAAGAGGTGCTCCCGCGGCCAAGTATCGAGAAATCCACATCGACCACTGATGTGAATGCCATTGGTGACAACCACTGCTGGATGACCTCGGTATACGAATACCTCAGCACAGGGAAACTACCCGATGACCCCAAGGATGCCAGCGTAGTCAGGCAATGCGCCTGCTCGCATACTATCGTCGAGGAAAAGTAATACCGGTGAGGTTTCTCTATCCCCTTCCTCATATGCGTCGAGGAATCTAAGGCCCCCGACATACTCCAGGAGATCCATGAAAGGATCAATGTGCAACACTTCGGTGGACGGTCTCTAGCACGCAATGCATTGTGGGCGGAATAATACTGGCCTATCATGCAGCAAGACGCCAAGGAGCACGTCAAGAAGTGTGAAAAATGCCAGTGAGATGGGGACATGCACCTGGCCCTGCCCAGTGAGCTCAAAACACTGTCATCCTGTGGCCATTTGCCTGGTGGAGGATGGACATCCTCGGGCCCTTCACCATAGGGTCGTACCAAAACAAGTATTTGATTGTCGGTGTCGACTACTTCACTATGTGGATAGAGGTCGAAGCCTTGGCCAAAATCACGGCCCATAACATACTCCATTTCTACAAGAGGAATATACTTTCCCGGTTTGGCGTACCCCAAGTAATCGTCATCTGGTTCTGCAATATATTCTGCTTTACTGGATTTTTCTCCTTCTTTTGTTTCTTTTCTCCGATTCTTCCGGGATCTCGATTATTATTCCTGCAAACATAAAACATGATAAAAAATGAAGTAAGAACAACAAGACTCGATAAAAATATGGACTAAAAATGCGCAATGTGAGCCTAAAAATACGGTATAAATTTGTGTCATCAAACTCCCCCACACTAAGACCGTTGTTTGTCCTCAAGAAAATTCCAATAGAATTAAAATGGTGAATGCAATTTCGGGTTCAAAAGCGCGACTGAAAACAATTAAGGCGTAAGGTTGCTAGGCTAGTGTTAAACAGATAGGTACTAAATAATGAAAAAAAGGATATCGTAACGACACAAATCCACATTTGCGGACAAAGATTCCCTTCATATGCAATACCAATTTAAATCATGACATCATATCTCGACCTATATCCTTCATCCTATTTCACTTCTCTTTCATTCTCGTGCAACCACATTAAGCCCGCTATCCTTTATACTCACATGGTAATCGAACCTGTTTGTGTTATATGATCTCATTATAAAAAATATATCTTCTTTTTCGCACACTATGCTTTCTTCTGCTTACGAATTTCAAGAGTCCGAACCTTTAGGCTAAATAGTCAGGCGAGGACCACCTAACTTAGCGGGAACATGTCTTTCATTACCCTTTTTCTATAAAAATCACATTATTCAAATTTTTGAGATCAACATATATTTGCATCGGTTCGTTACTTAGTTTGTACACAAGGATGGTGTTAACTGCTAGTATAAACTAATCAAGAGGCTACTTCTAAGAAACTACGCATAAGGTCTTGGCATAATATCTATTTAAATCAATATCACATATTTAGGAAATCTAGGGTGTAGAAACGATATCGATATTTACAAAACTTTCCCAAGTCTATCTAACATAGCCTAATGATGAAAAGCAACCTATACACAAGGTGTCATGCTAATGAATCTAGAAAACTATTTTTTTTTTGTTGGGGTAAAAAATAAAGGAGTTTTCAAACAAGCAAATAAAATAATGCAAAATAGGACTCAACAACGCATATGACTCGATAAACTGGACAAACTGAAAAGTAAAGACTGAAAAACATAAATAATGGGAAATAAAACAGTAAAGATCCTCCCCCACACTTGAACTGAACATTGTCCCCAATGTTTTAGCACAAGGTGAAAGAAAGGAATGATAAAACCTGGTCAAGGGCGAGGTGCACGGCCTCTGTGCATGGATGCTCTGCCTCTGCTACGACCTGCTCTCCCCCACTCTGATTGTGGCACATGTCTGATAAAGTCTCTCAAATCAGTCGTCTCTAGGCGTACTCCATTCATTTGCTCAATCAGGTCAGCCATATCATGCTGAGTCCTCTCTGCGAAATCCTACTGCTGCTGGCCAATCTGATCAACAGTGACTCTGAGCTCCTCCTGCTGCCTCTGCATACTACGGAGTAAAAGATCACGTTCGGCATCCATGTCATTCCGATGCCTAAGCTTGGATAGAATCTCATCCAAAGAGCTCTGGATGGCCATGTGATCATATTCCTCCTGGGACTGATGAGTACCTGCAAAACAGTCAGAAAAAAATGTGATGTGCGTGAACGGCCGCTAGGTCCGGGTGTGTCGGTACCATGGGTACGAGTACGGGGCTGAGGTGTAGTGAATCCCATAACATTTTGGTAGTGTCTCTCAGCACTATCTTTCTCAAGATCGGGTTCCTCGGTATCTAATATCCATTTAGTGCTAACACGCATGTTAATATCATTAGGACAAGGCAATGTGACTCCCTTAACTTCTCTGTTGCCTATTGTAGCGCGGTTTTTGTGGTTTCGAATCACTATCGCTTTGGTACTACAGTTCGATTCATTTTTTATCCTATTGAAGCTGATGAAGGAAGGGAAATAGATGTCTCCAATTAACCCTGCTTGCAAATTGAGGTTAAACAGTCAAAACTGTTAGTTATATCATGCAATCTACATATCAATCTACTCGTTTCAACCTCACGATCATGTCTATGGTCTTTAATTTCATTTATTTTACACATGGAACAAGAAAACAAAGAGAAACCTCAAGAGCCCTAAATTTTGCATGAAGGTTCAAAAAATCCATACACGATTCATACAAAGCAATTGATTGAGGGTAAACACTCTATGCATGATTATGAACATATGGCCAAATTATTGTGCAGCAAAAATTGCATGGATCATAGAGTTAGAAGAGCTCATGCTTACCACTTGCAGCCGGTGATCGTGTTTTGCGTTAGAGGTGTTACAGCTAGGTTCCAATGATCTGGATAGCTTCCCTAGGTGCCATGGAGTGTGACTGGATGCTTGGAATGGATTGAAATGATCTAGAACTTGAGATGACACCCCAACTACAAATCTGTCAAAGGCTTGAGCAATTGGCTAGTGATTTTGTGATTTTGGTGTTCCAGATGTTATGTGAGTGTTTGGATCACTTTTATATGATTTTTATGAGGTGTGTGTGTGTGATTGGTTTGGTTGGAATTGCTCTCAAACTCAAACCCCGATAGTGATTTGCTTTGGAAGGTAAGTTTGGAAGTGAGAAGGTGATTTTGAGGAAAGCATATGTTTGATGGCTTTGGTGTACTCAAACTGATCACAAATGAGCTCTATTTATAGTAGAGCAAGTTTGTTTTGTAAGGAACAGTGAATGGCAACTACTGCAGAGGTTTGCCCAATGTTAAGCAATGAGAATCCAAGTCTCCTCTAGCCATTGATTAGAGGTTAGGGCACAGGCTGCTGGTTCCCTTGGTCTTGGATAAGTCTTGACTGAATTCACTTGGAAATGACTCAGTCCATGCCACCTTGGTGTATGCATTGAATGCTTTAATCCAAAATTGGAGTCTTGTCCCTCTTTTAGGCAATTCTAGGTTTCGCATGCTATTTTTGGTTCCAAAGACTTGGGAGGCTTGGGATCAGAGTTGGTTCCTCCTTGGTCCCCCCTTGACGTGTTCAGATGGATATATTTGCTTGGAATTGCACAAATTTGGCAAATCGAGCAAAACTCCAAAATCTACCTTGCCTTGACAGTTTTCAGCAAGGCATGTTGCCATTGTCATATCTCATGGCTCAAGTGGAATTTGATGGAGTTCTTGGCCATTTTGGAAAGCCCTTATATGATACAACAACTGGTTGATCATAGTTGGTTTTGATACTTTTTGGATCCAAGTGAAAAATGCCCCTACATTTGGAAAAAAGTGAAGGCAGATTTTGACTTAGTGAAAATTTCACTAAGTGTTGGAAAAAAGTGACATTTTCACTTTTCTTGATTTTGATAATTCTATAACTTGAAATCCATGGGGAATTGGAATGAGGTGTAGTTGAAGCTTTTGTAGAGGGTAATGAGAGCTACAAATCCATCTTTGGATGGGAAAAAATGGCCTTGTGGTTTAGGAGTTATGATCCTCCAAAGTTGGTACCCTAGCCACTTTATTCCCTAACTTAGAAAATTTTCTAAGTTTTTTATGGTTACCCCTTTTACAAGTTATCCCACTTTTCTTGATTTTTCTTGATGAATGATGATTCCAATCACACATTAACATCATTTTAGGGTTAAAAACCATAATTGTGAAAAATCTCAAAAAGTCAAAGTTTGACTTTTGTGCATAGTTGACTTTTTATCAGATGAATTACAAACTGTGCGATCCTCTATGAAATCAAGTCCTTGACCTAAATCAAACTTGATGGATTAATTCCATAGGTGTTATAGGGTGTATTGGATCATGTCCTAGGGTTTGGGAGCATGTCCTGGTCAAAAGTCAAAGACACAGTTGACTTTTTCTGCGAAACCCTAATTGTGGTTCTGATGAAATTGAAACTTGTTGCTCAAGCTTCTTGGATCAATCCATTGTTGAAAATGGATCAATTTGATGTATTTGAGACCCTCAAATCATGTATTGAGGTCTTGGCTCATGATTTGTCCCAAAAGTCAACTTAGGGGTGAATTAGGTCAAGAAACCCTAATTCCTGATTTTTAGTGAATGCATCCCCTGAGGCTAAATTGACTTGATGATGGGGTCCATGAGGTTCCATGGGGTATATTAGGTTATTCTTTGAAGCATTGGCTCATGCCCAGAGGAAAAATTCCATCTGGAGGCCCTAGTCGACCAAAACCCTAATTTGGTGACACTGGCGATCTTGAGGCTTGGTCCACTTAGAATGCTGCAACCTTGTGCTTGATTATTGATGTGGGAGTCCTCTTGATCCATTGTGGATGTTTTAGAGGTTTAACCAAGTTGGTGATCATGTCATTTCTTGATTGATCTTTTGTCTAAAGGCTCTGAGAGGGCTTGAAACCCTAAGTTTGATTGTAGTGGATGCTCACCCATCTTTGGGGAGACTAATGAGGCATGATGGTACATCCATATTGTGATGATGATTTTCACAATGAAGGGGAATATTAGTGGTCAAAATTTGGGGTATGACAGATGCCCCTATTTAATCTTCTTGGACCCGAAGGTGTGAATGGCGAAGGTATTCGGGCATTCAGGGTGCAAGAGGATTAAATATCAGAATACCCAAAATTTTGATGGTGGTTATGAATGGCAGTTCATGCATCCTTCTTCTTTTGCTAAGCAATGATGCTTAGAAAAGGTAAACTTCCCCTCGATCCTGGTTTTCTACTAAGGAACTGGTCTCAGTCTCTGAAATAAACTTCCCCTCGATCCTGGTTTCCTACCAAGGAACTGGTCTTAGTTTCTGAAATAAACTTCCCCTCGATCCTGGTTTCCTACCAAGGAATTGGTCTCAGTTTCTGAAATAAACTTCCTCTCGATCCGGTTTCCTACCAAGGATCTGGTCTCAGTTTCTTTTGTCAATAAACTTTCTTGACAAGGGATGCTATTCGTAGCGGTTTTCCTCAAACTTCTCGCCGAATTTTCCTGGGGAGATGCCATTTGATGGGAGAAACTTTTGATGTCAGACTCGCTAGGGAACCCATCTGTCTGAGTTGTAGAGGTGTACAAACTTCTCTGTTGAAGACGCCATTCGTTGACTCTATCTGGGGAAACCGAGTCTCTTGAGAGACTACTTCTGCTTGGGTATTTACATCATACTTTTCTCAGAGATCTTCTCGGAGAAAATCCATATGACGTGATCCAGTTTTGAGGTACCAATGACTTTGTTGACATTGACATTCTAGAGAGAATGATCAATGTGTTGCTAAAAGTCTTTAGTTGAGAGGCTTTCTCTAGGGATTTTCCTTAATCCGGGAAAGCGAAGGCATCATCTTCAATGGCGAAGAATGATGCTGGCTGAGGGTTTTCTGGTTTTTCAGAGGTTCAAGATATCAAAGTGGTCAAGGGCTGACTTCATCCCAGAAATAAACTGGAGGAGAGAGGTAGTGCAGACGCAACATTTCCTGACGAGGAAAGAACTGACAACTCGATTGAGAGGACTATTATCACTAGGGGATAAGACCGATGAGAGTGATAGTGATGCAATATGATTATGCATGTGAATCAATAATGCATTGTGTATGTATGTATTTGCTGACAAAACTGATGCGACATACAGACTAGTGTATGTATGTATGTGCTGACAAAACTCGGCCACAGTGGGGGATGAAAAGTATCAATGGTTCACGATAGCAATTCTGCCTTGCTTAGGAGAAGTAGTCCCTGTGGGGAGCTATGTTGGTCGGGCTTAGGAGATAAGAGCTCTGTCGGGGGTGTCTGATGAAACAATGGTCCCTGACACAGCTGATCCTTCATTCAGGTGCACTGGTTTAGAAGGAGTACTTTGATTCTGCACTTTGAAGCTCGATTACTTCTGGAGAAGCGACCGATGTTCTTTCGATGTTCAACAGTCAAAAGAATTGCCATCTTTATTTTAAAAGCAGAAAAAAGTTGACAAGTATATTCATTTTTGTTTTATTTTAAGAATCATTAATCATATTAAAACGTCGTTCTGTAAAGCTAAAACAAATAAGAATTGCAATCAAAAGCACAAGGGCTCAAATTTTACTGATAGGATGGAAATCAGCCAAACGCGTGATTCCATAGAGTATTTACAAAGTTAGAAAATGGTAATTAAAGGGAAAAGGGCTACATCGAAACATAACGACCACTATCCTTCTACCAACTTTGACTTCGGGGCATCCTGAGCTTCTGTCGAAGATGACCTTGACTGGAGTTTTTCGGGCGGATGATGTAACTGCTGCCGAGGGACTTGCCCCTTTGTCGAACGTAGTTACTTGCCATTATCCCTAATTTTTGCCTGGATTGTACTTTGAGATTTCCAATCCACCGGGATGATTTTTTATTATGTCTCTAATTTTTTCCTGGACCGCCCTTTCGGGTTTTCAATCCACCGAGACGTTTTTTTTTATTATTTAGGCGAAGTATTTCTTGACTACATCAACATTTGTGGGGTAGGAAAATTCCTCTCCGTCCATGGTTGCAAGTCTCAGGGCACCGCCTGAGAAAGCTTTCTTGACCACATAGGGGCCGTCATAATTCAGGGTCCACTTGCCCCGAGAATCAGTGAGAAATGATTGTATCTTCTTGAGCACAAGGTCTCCTTTCCTGAAGACGCGAGGTCGAACCTTTTTGTCGAACGCCTTCTTCATCCTTTGCTGATATAACTGACCATGGCATACTGTCGTGATTCGCTTTTCTTCGATCAGGTTCAGTTCTTCATGTCGACTTTGACACCATTCAGCTTCTGTAAGCTTAGCTTCCATCAATACCCAGATTGATTAGATCTCTACTTCTATGAGGAGTACTGCTTCCATGCCATATACTAGAGAGAAAGGGGTTTCCCCTACTGAAGTGCAGACAGATGTGCGATAACCGTGAAGAGCAAAGGGCAGCATTTCGTGCCAGTCTTTGTAGGTTACAACCATCTTTTGAACAATCTTCTTGATGTTATTGTTAGCCGCTTCTACCGCTTCGTTCATCTTAGGCCGGTAGGGAGATGAGTTATGGTGTTCGATCTTAAACTCTGTGCACAACTCTCTCATCATCTTATTGTTCAAGTTAGATCCATTATCTGTAATAATATGGCTCGGAACACCATAACGACAGATGATATTATTTTTGATAAATTGGACTACCACTTGTCGGATTACATTAGCGTACGACGCTGCTTCGACCCACTTGGTGAAGTAATCAATGGCGACCAGAATAAACTGATGTCCGTTCTAAGCCTTGGGCTCAATCATGCCGATCATGTCGATTCCCCATATGGAAAAAGGCAATGGGGAAGAAAGAACTTTGAGATGTGTAGGAGGTACATGGATTTTGTCTGAGTATATCTGACACTTATGACATCTCCTCATGTACCTGTAGCAATCAGATTCCATTGTCAACCAATAGTACCCTGCTCTTAGAATTTTTCTCGCCATTGTATGTCCGTTGTCATGAGTGCCAAAAGACCCTTCGTAAATTTCTTTTATTAGCATGTCTGCTTCTGGTCTGTCTACGCATCGGAGCAAGACCATGTCAAAGTTTCTCTTATAAAGTGTATCGCCGCTCAGGAAGAAGTTTCCAGCCAGTCTTCTGAGGGTCTTTCTATCTTTCCTTAGTGCCCCAGGTGGGTACTCTTGTTTCTGAAGGAAGCATTTGATATCGTGATACCAAGGTTTGTCATCTATGACTGCTTCAATCGTGAAGATGTAAGTGGGCCGCTCAAGGCGCATTATGTCAATCTTAGGTAAGTTGTTCCATTGACCTACACTAATCATGGAAGAGAGTGTGGCTAATGCATCAGCCATGTGATTCTCCTCACGAGGGATATGATAAAACTCGACTCTGTTGAAGAAGGGTAACAACCTTCTTGCATAATCTTTGTAAGGAATCAATCCTAATTGGTATGTGTTCCAATCTCCTTTGATCTGATTGATAACCAAAGTTGAGTCGCCATATACATCCAAGTTCTTAATCCTTAAGTCGATTGCTTCTTCGAGATCCATAATACAAGCTTCGTATTCGGCCTCGTTATTTGTGCACTTGAATATGAGTATGGCGGTGAAAGGAATGTGGGTACCCTGAGGTGTTATGATAATTGCCCCAATTCCGCTTCAGTAATGATTAACAGCTCCGTCAAAGATAAGTCCCCATTGGGAATCTGGTTCTGGCCCTTCACTAGGTGCGGTTCATTGCAGTCTTTCATTTTTAGATACATGACATCTTCGCCTGGGAAGTCAAAACTGACTGATTCCTAATCATCAATTGGTTGCTGAGCCAAATGATCGGCTAAAACACTTCCTTTAACGTTTTCTGAGCATGGTACTCTATGTCATATTCTGATAACAACATCTGCCAATGGACAATCCTTCCCGTGAGAGCAGGCTTTTCAAAGACGTACTTGATTGGATCCATTTCTGAGAACAACCAAGTAGTGTGACGAATCATGTACTGGCGAAGAAGTTTGGCCTCCCAAGCCAAAGCGCATCAAGTTTTTTCAAGCATAGTGTACCGAGTCTCGCAGTCGGTGAATTTCTTGCTCAAATAGTAGATGGCAGACTCTTTTCTTTTTGTTTCGTCTTGTTGGTCAAGTACACAACCCATGGAATCCTCTAGGACTGTGAGGTAGATGATCAGTGGTCTTCCTTCCAATGGAGGTGATAGAATCGGCGGGTTTCACAGGTATTCCTTAATATTGTCGAAGGCGGTTTGACAGTCTTCTGTCCAAATGCATTCCTGATTCTTTTTGGAGAAGGCATTGGAAATATAGTTCAATAGGTATTCCTTAATAATCTGGAAATATAGTTCAAATGTCCCAGGAATCCCCTGACTTGTTTTTCAGTCTTTGGAGAAGGCATTTCTTGAATGGCCTTGACCTTGTCAGGATCAACCTCAATTCCTTTTTGGCTGACGATGAACCCTAAGAGTTTCCCTGAACAGACACCGAATGTGCACTTGTTGGGATTCAAGTGGAGTTTGTATTTTCTCAACCGCTCGAATAGTTTTGACAGGTGGGTCACATGCTCCTCTTTTGTTTTTGATTTAGCAATCATGTCATCGACATATACCTCAATTTCCTTGTGTATCATGTCATGAAACAGAGTAGTCATGGCCCTTTGATAGGTTGCCCCGACATTCTTCAAACCGAACGGCATTACCTTGTAACAAAAGGTACCCCATGGGGTAATGAACGAAGTTTTCTCCATGTCCTCCGGCGCCATTTTGACTTGATTATAGCCCGAGAATCCATCCATGAAGGAGAAAACTTTGAACTTTGTTGTACTGTCTACCAGTGTGTCAATGTGCGTTAAAGGAAAGTCGTCCTTTGGACTTGCCTTGTTCAGATCTCTGTAATCCACACACATTCTGACCTTCTCGTCCTTTTTCGGAACTGGTACGATGTTGGCTAACCATTGAGGATATTCTGACGTAGCGAGGAAACCCGCGCCAATTTGTTAATGTACTTCCTCTTTGATTTTGATGGCCATGTTTGGATTAGTCCGTCTCAACCTCTATTTTACTGGTGGACATTCTGATCTTAACGGTAAATGATGTTCCACGATGCTGGTATCCAAGCCTGTCATGTCCTGATAGGACCAAGCAAATACATCGGGGAATTCTTTGAGAAGCTTTGTTAAAGTTTCTTTGATAGTTGAACTGAGTAGTGCCCCAATCTTGACTTCTTTTCTCTCTTCTTCTGAACCCAAGTTTACTGTTTCCAACGGCTCTTTGTGAGGTTCAATGGACCTTTCCTCCTGTTGGAGTAATCAGGAGATCTCCTCTAGAATTTCTTCGTCATTTTCTTCTTCAGCCTCAAATACCAGGAACTCAAAATTGGGAGAAGGCATTGGATCGTATGTTTCAACAGGGTTTAAAACAAGCAATCTGCATGACGTGATGATTTGTGTTTAGAAGAGATAGAGGGAAAATGCAAAAGTGTGTGCAGTGTATTTCTTTTACTGCTTGTTTTTATTATTGAGTTGTTTTATTAGGATTACCATTTTCTGAAAAACGAAAAGAGAAAACAGCAATTAATGCGAAAATTACATAATGACATTATTTTATTAATGAACAAGTCGATTCTTGAAACTGCAGCCCTATAAAACAAAACCCTGTCGCTTTGGGCGAAGTGAAGAGGGATATTTACAGAAAGTGAGCCCTATCAAAACATCTGTTTCACCTGGGCAAGGTGAAAGGTTAAAGTAAAGATGGCAATTACTTAGACTTATGAACAATCTTCGAAACATCGATAGTAACCCACTGGCGGCGAACTCCTCGGTGAATCACAAAGTCTGGTACCTTCCTTGATTTGTCTTCAGAAATGATGCTGATTTCTGGTGGAGCAGGATCATTGGAATCTGTCTCCCAAGCAGAGTTGTCGTAGGAGGATTCCTCAGTTATATTTTGCGTAGTATTTGTACTCTCAGTTGTATCTCCCCATCCAGTTGGCTGGATGTCTTCGAACCTGATATGAGAGCTTTCAGGAGCGGTGTACTTGACCATGAAGTCAAATTTTCTGCTTGGTTGTCCCAGGGTGTCCCACACTTCTTTGGAACTGGAGGAGTCATCTATCTCGATGACGTTGACCTCAGGAAAAGCATAGCTGATGAATTCTAGTCCGGCAAGCTTTGCCAATTCATCATTGTACTGGATAAGTTTGGAATGACCTGAGTGTTAATCCCATGACATGGCAGGGACACAGGTATTCTGTTCAATGATGCTCAGCTGATTTTCATTGTTCGGCTGATTTTCTTGCCCCAAGTCTCTGGGATACGGCTGCCAGATAGGCAAACCATCCATTGGGCCATAATAGTCGTGGTCAAAGTTGTATTTCATCGGAGTGTCTTCCTCTAATGAATTTGGCGGAGCACGACATCCTTCAGGACATCTGACCTCGGTATAAATCTCGGACTCTGCGTAGGAAAGCAAAAGGGAGTTTGCGTTTCGCCCTGAGATGTATAACCGTCCTCGTTGAGATAGGACTTCCATTCTTCCTCCGTATTGGAGGAATCTCCCTCGTTGATAGTATGCACTTCTTGAGTCACTAGTTGAAGGAAGCCTCCACTGTGGAAGAAGTTCTGAATGGGATGAAGACTTTAATCGTTAGCAGCTGTCTGGGTGCAGGTGGCAGAAAAACCAAGACCCTTCTTTGTTTTGTTATCAGTGGGAATGACAAGTTGTCCCCATCCTTTTACATTGTTATTTTCTATCACTTCGAGAGCATCCCGGTATGAGGAAATCGAGGTTCCTTTCTCTGATTGATTCTTATTGCTCACCGAAAGTGCTTGGAACTGAGTCTCAACAACCTCCTCGGGTTCTACACAAGTAGACAATGACAAGTTGCTCATGAGCAAGGCCTGTTCTCCACAAGCCGTGACGAGTTGGCCGCTCTGAACGAACTTTAGCTTTTGGTGGAGGGTCGAAGTGACCGCCCCAACCTGATGTATCCAAGGTCTTCCTAATAAACAACTGTATGTTGCTCGGATGCCCATGACCTGGAAAGTGACTTGGAAAGTATGAGGACCAATAGTTGTGGGAAGGTCGACTTCGCCAATAACTGTTTTTTTTATCCGTTAAACGCTTTGACGACGACCTCGCTGGTTTTCATCGGAGGTCCTTTGAATGATAATTGCATCAAAGTGGACTTCAGCATAACATTCAGGGCTGACCCTGTGTCTTCCAGTACGTTGGCTAAAGCATCGTCCTGGCAGTTGATTGTAATGTTGAGCGCCATGTTATGACGGCGACCTTCTTCAGGTAATTCCTCACTACTAAATCCCAAGTTATTGTAGGAAGTGATGTTAGAGACAATGCTATCGAACTATCTAATTGTTACATCCTGTTCCACAAAGGCTTGCTCTAAGACTTTCTGTAGAGCCTCCCTGTGGGCTTCAAAACTGAGTAAAAGTGATAATACCGAGATCTTTGAAGGAGTTTGTAACAGCTGATCAACAATGTTGTATTCACTCCTTTGGATGAGCTTCAGCATCTCATCATTGTTTTTTGAAAGGTCAGGATTACTGGATTGACCGACTGGTGGATTGGGAACTTCTGTCTGAGGTTCCTTTTCTTTGTTGGGTTCTCCAACTCCTCTGTTGAAGATTCTACCACTCCGTGTTACTCGACTGATGTCTGCAATATTCACAACAGAGGGTAATGGAATTTCCTTTCCATTCTCAATTATTGTTGCACCGTATTTGTAAGGGATAGCCTTAGTTGATTCATTCGGTAGCAGTCCCGGTAGATATATGATTATGAGAGCCTTCTGATTTTTCTGACCATCGTAAGTAATTTCGACCCGTTCCCGGTTGGGAACTCTCGATTCGTCAAGTAGAGGGATAATGGTACAAACATCCCTAGCCCTCTGATGATCAGAGATTACGACAACGTCCTCGATTTGATCATGGAAGTAGTTGACTGATCCAAAACTTGACCATGGTTGAATCTCTTTGCAGTCCAACTGACTATGAAGGACTGCTCGCACGAGGTAGCATCCTTGATTATCCACTGAGCAAACTCCACACCGCTCATAGTTGTGTAACGGCACCTGGCCACGTCTACTTTGAATACAGTGTAACCTTACTAGATCTGTTTCCATCGACAGAACATCCTGACTTTGATATCTAGTAGGATTCCCATTAGTGATACTGATTTGCTGGGTGTCTTCATCCATATAGATTGGCAGCCACCAGTGGTTCAACAAGTGCTGAAGTGTTTCCTGGACAAGGGCACAGCCCTGATCCTCTTCGCAACCCGCTTTACAGCTCTGATAATCATGTGATACCAGGAACCCGAGTTGGACCTGTTTAGCATGTAACTCCACCAGGCTGGTATTCATCAAGCGAATATCGAAGATTTGAATCATGTTGATTTGATAATGATTCCTATCATGGTAGTCTTGAATCCATCCAAGATCCATCTGACGCTGGAGGGCCTCTTGTACAAAAGAGCATCCTTGTTTGTTTACCGAGCAAGTCAGGCAGGAATTATAATCGTGAAGCGACAGATTATGACACTGGCTTTGCCTTGAGTGCATTGCCACCAAGTTAACATTCATCGCACGGATATCGTGGTTTTGAATGATGTTGGAATTCGTATAAACCATGTTAACTCCACAAGCTCGGTGCTCTTGGATCCATCCGAGATCCATCTGTTCCTGTAGAGCTTATTGCACCACAAAACATCCTTGATTGCTTTTAGAGCAGATATCACACTGGTGATAATTATGAGGTGGCACATGGCCATATCCACTATGTCTATAATGCATCTTAACCAAGTTGGCCCTCAATAAGAGTACATCGTGAATTTGATAGGTGATGTTAGACTCTCCTTCTATCAAATTGACTGTAGCCTTCTCGTGTTGAGGCAGCGGGTTCATGAGAACATTCAGATTCATATCTTTGAAAGATAAGGCCCCGCTCCTAACAAGCTTTTGCACGTCGGATTTGAAACTGAGACAGTTCTCTATGTTATGCCCTGGTCCTCCTTGATGGTAAGGGCAAGTCTGATCCACCTTAAACCAAAAAGGCAGATTTTCCGGTACTGTAAGAGGAGACTTAGTCTGGACATGCCCCTTGGCTAGTAGTAACGGAAATAGTTCTGCGTACGATAAGGGTATAGGATCAAATCCTGGTGGCCGCATTGTACGGTTGTTGTTGTATTGAGGACGAGCCTGTCGAGGAGGCTGTTGTGTCCTTTGCTGCAATTTTTGTTTATTCGATTGGCTCTGTGCAACTTGAGGTTGATACGTAGGGACAGGCACAGGGTTGATAGCAGGAGCTACAACTGCTACTGGTTGGTACCGTCGCCTTTGGTTTTCGAGAGAGATATTCCCGATATCTTGCTCTTTTTTCTTAGGGAGAGCACTACCGTATCGTTTTGTACTACTTGATGATCCAACGTCTTTTACTAAACGTCCTTCTCGGACGACCTCCTCAAGATGAACTCCCATGCCTACCATCTCGGTGAAGTCACTGGGCGCACTGGCAACCATTCTGTCATAGTAAAATGAGCTTAAGGTCTTTAAGAAGATCTTTATCATCTCTTTTTCCTCAAGAGGTGGACAAATTTGAGCGGCAATTTCACGCCATCTCTGAGCGTATTCCTTAAAGGTTTCCTTGTCCTTTTGCGACATTGATCTGAGTTGATCTCTGTCTGGTGCCATGTCCAAATTGTATTAATATTGTTGGACGAAGGTCGTACCAAGATCTCTGAAAGTGCTAATCATAGTGCGGTTTAAACCCATGTACCATTTTAATGCGGCACCAGTTAAACTATCTTGAAAGTAGTGAATCAGTAGATCCTGGTTCTCTGTCTGAGCTGACATTCGCCGAGCGTACATCACCAGATGACTCTGAGGGCAAGAATTATCCTTGTATTTTTCAAAGTCGGGCACCTGGGTGCAACAATTGATCAGAATTTGGACTGGTGTTGAAACAGGAAAATTCTGGGTGTTTGCTGCCCATACGCGTATTGGGCAAGGCAATAAGCGTATGGCAAGGGCGGTATGTGGGCGTTACGCGTATGAAACCCATTTTTACACGGCCTTCTGCTGAAACACGTAATGGTACACATATGGGTCTGGGCAATACGCGTATATGTGTGGGCAATACGCGTATGACCATCGAGAGTGCAAAATTTTGTCGTTTCGCGATTTCTTTCCCGATTTCGCGTCCGATGCGGTTCCTTTTTGGTATGAGATGTTGTGATATGTGTCAGAACTTGTTGAACCTTGGAATGGTGGTGGAAATAATTAAAAATTGAAATTAGGTGGATTAATTAGATAAATTAGCTAATTAAGGTCACGGGAGGTATTTTTCCTTAATTGTGTGTATTATGATGAATTGATTTGACAACTATGGTAATACTAGTGTGTATTATGGTGAGTATGTACCCACGTGTGATCATGAGGATCGTGAAGATGTATAATTGCTATTATACATGTGTTTTATGTATAATTTGTGTAATGCATTTCATGATGTGTCTAGTGGAGACAACTAGGTGGGAATCCATGATGGGTGTCTAGTATTGTCCGGACTCCAATGTGGAGTTGTTATGGAGATAAATCATTGCTCAGTGGGAGTGTATGTGATTTATCCGGATTCCAATGTGGAGTTGTTATGGAGATAAATCATTACTCAGTGGGAGTGTATGTGATTTATCCGAACTCCAATGTGGAGTTGTTATGGAGATAAATCATTGCTCAGTGGGAGTGTATGTGATTTATCCAGATTCTATTATGAATCAGATTCAGTTGAATGAACCATGGTGTGTGGTACCACTTGCATTGCATTGTGTTATTGAGTCACATTGCATACTTATGTCTTGTTGGATTATAATTGAAAGTGGCAGGTGTGTTGTGAATGTGTACATATTATGTGTGATTGCTTGAGTACTACTCCTTAGCATGTATTTTACACTGTTAATTATTGAATGTAGTTATCACCCCTTTGTTGTTTCTTGTGTATATGAATATATGATATCTTTGTATGCTATATGTGTTAGCATGTGGTGTGTGGGTGAGTTGAATAATATATGTGAATTATATGTTTATATATGATTTTGCAATCTTTGATTTAGTTGTTATTTCTCACCCTTCTGCTGGAATATGCTTTTTATGGTATAGTGCAGATTAGCCGTTGTAGAGGCGTGGAGGCAAGTGGAAGAGTTAGATCTTCATTTTGCTTAGATCTTTGGTGTCTCCTCTGATACGTAACACGGAAGTCGGGGGAAACATTTTTGTTATTTATGTTTATATATGTGAATGTATATTTTGATAACTTGTATGTAAATTTTGATGTTATGAAACAACTTATTTTGTAAAACAAGTCAATTATGGATCGTTCTGCTTTATTTCATAATTGAATTTTCCTTTTGTTGGAAAAAGTTTCCTGCTATTATTTATTCCATTTTGTGTTATGTATCAAAGTTATGAGCAGGTGGATTATGTTTTTCTCAAATGTGGCATCCTTATTTCTGTCGAAAAGAATTTTTTTTATTCACTTTGATTTAATTATGTATTATTTAGCGCGATGGGAATTGGGGTGTTACAATTGGTATCAGAGCAGGTTCGTTCGTCCGACCAAGTTGTTGAGTTGGTGTGGCATGACAGTTGAATACTGTTGATGTTGTTTGTTCCTTAGTACGTGATATGTGTGTGAAACACTATCAGTGCTTTCTGGTTTTCTAATATTTCGTCTTCAGGATTGAGAATGAGATAAGTGGGGGAAAAGCTGGTGCTTCTCCAAGTTGCTTCAGTTGTGAAGCGTTGGCTTAGTGTGTCGTTGTTTGCAAGATTATAAGTGTTGTTTGGACTGTGTTGCTCCCGATTCCAGAGGGAATGCGGAGGTAAGGTTTATGTTGACTAAGGATTTGTGCCTTAGGTAGTTTTGTGCATAAGATGCAAGAAATGCTATTATGGTCTGGTAAAGATGGTCTATGCCCCATCATGATTGTCGGTTGTCTATTGACAAATTGAGGAACTGATCACCCTTAATCTCTTGTTGATAGTAGACGAAGTTATGTTGGATGGAATAGACGTGTCTTTCCGGCTTTGATAGTGTGTGAAATGATTGTTTGGAATTAAGAAAATGATTACGGATTGTTTTGGTGAGTCGATGAAGATTCTTATATCGGAAGATGAGGCGGATTAGAGGTTGTTTGGGTATGGTTTTGAAGGTGAATTTATGGTTTGGAAGTTGCTGTCAGAAGGGATATTTTTCTGCATAGCGCAGTGCGCGCTTAGCGCGGGTGGGGCCCGCTTAGCGCGACCTGGAACAAAAAGAAAAATATTAGTTATAACGTGGATTTTTGTCGATTATGGGAATTAATCAGAATCACGTGAATTATGTAAAATGGAACTTTTGAAATTCTAGAAGCTGCAAGTGGTGAACTAGTGAGAAAACCTAATATCAATGGTAGTAAAGAATGATTAAAAATGGTATTGAGGCTATGGAAAGTAAAACTTAGAGTTTTGATGAGTTTTGGAGTTCTTATAGTTTTAGGGCATTAATGGAGATTTTGAGAAAACCCTTGTGTGTGGATGTAATAGTGAGATTGGGAGTTCTTTTTGGTTGATTGTTGATACATGTTGGGAATTGTGGAATTTGGATTGTCCAGAGAATGAAATTATGTATGGATTACTGACAGTGGAATAAGGTAACGATTGAGAATAAGTGTCCACTTTTAAGAATAGATGATTGGAATGGTTTGGTTGAGTTTGATTGAGATTACAATTGTTTGGAACGTTTGATAAGAGTGGTGAATTTGGGTGAGTTGAGGCTTTGATCGATTTCATGTGACTGGTTATGTTTGTTATCATCGGAATAGGTTGTTATTTACTCGGTTAAGCTTGTATGTGAGTCTGGACAAGTTTGGATGAGGTTTGGTTTGGTTTTATGTCATAAAAATAGGTTTTATTCAATTCTGTAGCAGAGTAACCGGTTACCCAGTGAATAAATTTTTGCAAAAACTTTAAGGATTTATATCTTTTGGAATTTGGTTGGGCATTACAATGTACAGTGATGTTGTTCGATGTTAGTAATGCGTCTGGAATGTTTGTAGAGTATATGAATCGTATTTTCCATATTTAATTGGATAAGTTTGGAGTGGTGTTCAGTAGGGATATTTTGATCTATTACAAAACCAGGAGGAGAGTATGTAGGGGGTTTGAGAATCGAGTTACGAGTGTTGAAAAGAAAGGAATTTTTATGCTAAGTTATTCAAGTGAGAATTTTGCTTGAAAAATGTTAGTTTTCTTGGATATGTGATTTCTGATGATGGTATTGTTATGGATCCATCGGAAGTAGATGCAGTTCTACAAGGAGAGACTCCGAAGTCGGTTAAGGTGATTAGAAGCTTTTTGGACTTTAGTGGTTATTACCGGAGGTTATGGAAGGCTTTTCCAAGTTAGCATTTTCGTTACGTCAGTCGACTTGCAAGATGGTAAAGTCGTGGCTTATGCTTTATGACATTTGAGGATTCATGATTTCAAGATGGTTGCGGTTACTTTTGTGTTGAGAATCTGGAGGTATTACTTGTATGGTTTTGAGTTTGAAGTGTTTAGTAATCACAAGAATATTGAGTACATGTTTGGTTGGAAATAATAGGGTATGAGACAACGAGAATGGTTGGAATTCCTGATGAGTTATGACTTTAGCTGGAATTGTCCTATTGGTGAAGTTAAGTCGAAAGTTTTTATGCATGTCTGTTTTGATGGTCAGAGGATTAGAATTATTTGAGCAGTTCGGAGACTTGTATTTGGTGTGTGAGATAACACAGTATAGTGTGAGGTTGAGTATATTAGAAATGAACTATGATTTTTCTGGTGAATATTAGAGAGAGTCAGAAGTTGGATATGAAATTGGTAGGTTTGATTGTTGCGAGTAATCAGAGTGTGCATCAAAAGCGTGATGTGGCACATTTCGTATATGCGTGTGTGACTTGTAAGAGTTCATAGGTTGAACATTGGAAATATGTAGGAATGATGAGATCATTGGACGTTTCAGAATGGAAGTGTTAGGTGAAAGGTTTAAATATTAATCATGGGCTACTATGTAGATGGATGTTTTAGTTATATGTTCGATTGGTGAATCGTAACATTGTTGTAATAATGTTGTGTGACAAGGATGTTGGTATTATGGTTATGTAGAGGTTGTTGAAACGATGTTGTGTCGTGGAACTTTATGTTCTTGTTTTTGTTGTTGCCTCGTTTCCATCATGATGGTTCGAGTGCGAGTAGCTAATTCCTATGTGGGGAATTAGGGGAGTGTTACCTATGGTGAGGTAACGATCTTGTTGTGTTTTGGTTCTAGAGTGAACCTATGTGTTCGTAACTTGGGTATTCTTTGAGTCTTGAGTTAGTCGTCAAGTACATTGTATGGGCATTGCACCTTTTCGTTGTTGTTGTCGTTGTGGTAGTTAATGTTAGCAAGGTGGTATGTCAGTTGTGTTATTCGTGGTGTGCCTTTTGTTGGCATGATAGTTGGTTAGTCGGATGCGAGAGTCATATCCGGAGTTGTTCGTCTCAGCTACATTTTCGAGGACGAAAATATTTTAAGTGGGGGAGAGTTGTAACACCCCATTTTTAATTTATTTAATTGTTGTGTGTTATTTTATTTGTTTGGCCTGTTTAGGGTATGTGTAGTTGAGCACGGAGGTGTAGTGTCCTTAACGGATTGGGATCAATAGAGCAACTGGAGAACTCTGAAGGGATCTATTATTAAATGAAAGAGACAAATCAATAATTATTAGTCCAAGAGAGTATTTTAAGGTAACTCTAATAATTAATCCATTGGGTTGAGATGACAAAATATCAATTGGAGGTATTTTACCCCGTTGGATTATATTATATATATATATATATATATATATATATATATATATATATATATATATATATATATATATATATATATATATAATTGTTAGAAAAGAAAAAGATAGAAGAAGAAGAAGAAAAAGTAGAGAAAGAGAAGAGAAGGAAAAGAGAGAAGAGGAGAAAGAGGAAAAATCGAAGAAAACTCCGTTTCAATCGCGATTAATCGGGTAAGAGTGAGAAGTTTCAATTATATCATGCTTGTATATGTATATGTAGGTATTTGTTTGAATGTTTGGTTGAAAAATATATGTTTTTCATTTGGTTGAAATTGCGAACAATTGATAGAAATCGATGTTTTCACGGTTAGAATGCGGAATAGTTCGCGTAGAATAGTCGGAAAATGATAGGATTTAGTCGGGATTTCTTGTCGGTATGATTGGGGGGTTTATGGATGAGTTTGGAGGGATTTTGTGTCATAAAAATGGGGGTTTTCTGCTATTTTGCGTTGGTTAACCGGTTAACCAAATGCGTTAACAGATTAACACTGTAACATTTTGTGAAAAAAAAACCTTTAAAAATTCATATCTTTCGAACCGTAAGTCCGTTTTGGCCGCTGTTCGAAGCGTTGGAAAGCTAGTAAAATATCCTTTCTATTAAAAATGGTTTGGAGGATAGTAGATGATTTATTTCAGTCATAGTTTTGTAAAAGTGTTGTGTTGTCGGATTTTTATCGCATAAAATGCGTGCGGTCGGTATTTTGTTGTGTGTTATGCTATTGCCATATAAATGTGGAGCTTTTAGGATATTTATATGATGTTGAATCTTGCTATAGAATGTGGTTGTAAATTTGGGTGCTAGAATTTATCAAAATTTGGACTGGTGTGGAAACAGGAAAATTCTGGGTGTTTGCTGCCCATACGCGTATTGGGCAAGGCAATACGCGTATGGCAAGGGCGGTACGTGGGTGTTACGCGTATGGAACCCATTTTTACACAACCTTCTGCTGAAACACGTAATGGTACGTGTATGGGTCTGGGAAATACGCATATAGGTGTGAGCAATACGCGTATGACCAGCGAGGGTGCAGAATTTTGCCGTTTCGCGATTTCTTTCCCGATTTCGGGTCCGATGCGGTTCCTTTTTGGTCTGAGAGGTTGCGATAGGTGTCAGAACTTGTTGAACCTTGGAATGGTGGTGGAAATAATTAAAAATTGAATTTAGGTGGATTAATTAGATAAATTAGCTAATTAAGGCCACGAGAGGTATTTTTCCTTAATTGTGTGTATTATGATTAATTGATTTGACAGTTGTGGTAATACTAGTGTGTATTACGGTGAGTATGTATCCACGTGTGATCATGAGGATCGTGAAGATGTATAATTGCTATTATACATGTGTTTTATGTATAATTTGTGTAATGCATTTCATGATGTTTCTGGTGGAGACAACTAGGTGGAAATCCATGATGGGTGCCTAGTATTGTCTGAACTCCAATGTGGAGTTGTTATGGAGATAAATCATTGCTCAGTGGGAGTGTATGTGATTTATCCGGACTCCAATGTGGAGTTGTTATGGAGATAAATCATTGCTCAGTGGGAGTGTATGTGATTTATCTGGACTCCAATGTGGAGTTGTTATGGAGATAAATCATTGCTCAGTGGGAGTGTATGTGATTTATCCAGATTCTATTATGAATCAGGTTCAATTGAATGAACCATGGTGTGTGGTACCACTTGCATTGCATTGTGTCATTGAGTCACATTGCATACTTATGTCTTGTTGGATTATAATTGAAAGTGCCAGGTGTGTTGTGAATGTATGCATATTATGTGCGATTCCTTGAGTACTACTCTTTAGCATGTATTTTACACCGTTAATTATTGAATGTAGTTCTCACCCCTTTGTTGTTTCTTGTGTATATGAAAATATGATATCTTTGTATGCTATATGTGTTAGCATGTGGTGTATGGGTGAGTTGAATAATATATGTGAATTATATGTTTACATATGATTATGCAATCTTTGATTTAGTTGTTATTTCTCACCCTTCTGCTGGAATATGCTTTTTATGGCATAGTGCAGATTAGCCGCTGTAGAGGCGTGGAGGCAAGTGGAAGAGTTAGATCTTCATTTTGCTTAAATCTTTGGTGTCTGCTCTGATATGTAACACGGGAGTCGGGGAAAATGTTTTTGTTATTTATGTTTATATATGTGAATGTATATTTTGATAACTTATATGTAAATTTTGATGTTATGAAACAACTTATTTTGTAAAACAAGTTAATTATGGATCGTTCCGCTTTATTCCATAATTGAACTTTCCTTTTGTTGGAAATAGTTTCCTGCTATTATTTATTCCATTTTGTGTTATGTATCAAAGTTATGAGCAGGTGGATTATGTTTTTCACGAATGTGGCATCCTTATTTGTGTCGAAAAGAATTTTTTTTATTCACTCTGATTTACTTATCTATTATTTAGCGCGATGGGAATTGGGGTGTTACACATGTTCTCTCGTAACCTCCCACTTCCGAAGGATTCGGTCTGCCCACCTTCTGGAGATCTCGGGACCATTACCCCAGGGCGAGGACCACGTGCTGGTCTTCACTACGCCACGTAAGCCCTGGCAGTTACTTGAATTGGGCCCTGCAATCCAGCCCAGTGCAAGTAACCATTGGCCCCGCGCTGGGGGCTCTCTATAAATACCCTCTCTCTTGAGAGGGTCAGGTTACTTCATATTCTAAACTCACACCTATTTTCTGTACTTGCTTTTCTCTGACCTTACCTGACTTGAGCGTCGGAGTACCTTGCAGGTGCACTCCCCCCGGCCGACTCACCACCACCGGAGCTGAAGGTTTCACAACGGTGTTGGCCACTATCTAATTGTCTGATTTAGGTACGATCAGTATCTGAGATAATTAGTTGCAGATAATTTGAAATTCCATATTTAAATAATTGTACTGATTTCATGTTGTTTCCTAAATGTGACAGCATTTTCCAACAGTGGTTACAAAGAGAGGCTTATACTGGAACCAAAGGTCCATTGACCTGATTGATTCAAACACAGAGAAAACCTATTATGTAGAGTTTCACAGTGACAGGCGTAACAAAAAGATTGTACACAAGAATAAGTTCATTAGTAAAGGTTGGTACGATTATGCGAAGAATAAGAAACTAAGGCGGGGAGATAAGCTTGGGTTTACCATAGGCTATCCTCCGGATCAGCTATAATATATCACTATTAAACAGATGAATATGGTGTATTCGAGTGATGTTTTGGAAGATGGGTGTTAGGATGTTATCAAACTGTGGCTGGTGTTTGAAGGTGTTTTAGCATGTAATATGTAGTATGATGTGCAAGCTAATGTAATAATATGTTTGGCTGAATGGATGATGTTTTAGTTATTTTGATGAAGTTAAGTTATTTTGATGTTGAAAATTTTGAAACAGATGAAAAGTATTGTAGTGATGTGTTATAAGTTGTTGGGTTTAATGTAAAAATTTTATGTTATGTTTAAAGGTTATGAGTGAAAATATTTCAATGAAGTTAAGTTGTTGGGTTGAATAGATGATGTTATAGTTATTTTGACTCAGAAGTTGTTTTGATGTTGAACAATTTGAAACAGATGAAAAGTATTGTACTGATGTATTATAAGTTGTTGGGTTTAATGTAAAAGTGTTATGTTATGTTTAAAGGTTATGAAGTTGATAAGGAGGAATCCACAACTATTAACTTAGATTTGTTAGGGTTACTACAAAGACAACACAAAACAATAAAATGAAAGAAATAACTTCAATTAATTTTTTTCTGCCCCTCCATGAACAAGAGAAGGTCTATAAATACAAGATCAACCCAACTAGGGTTAACTAATGGGCCTGGCCCAAAATACATAAAAGAACAAAAGATGACTAATTAATTTAATTTATAGTCACCCATCCACTTGGGCTGACTTTTGGTCCTAATGGGCCTGCTATTACCACCTTCCGCCCCAAAAACATTCTTGTCCTCAAGAATGGGCTCAGACTTGTTTGTAGATGAGGAAACTGTGGGGGCCCAATTCGCTGGCCTAGAAGTGGTAAGACTAGGGTTTTGTGATGGGGGCGGTTTGGATTTTTGGGAGGGAGAGGAGATAAGATTGGAGTCCGCACGCGTGTCTTGGGAAGTGGAGAAAAGAGACGTGTGGGAAGTGGTTGGAAGCAATTGGGAAGCAAGGTCACGTGGGTTAGGTATAGTTGTTAGACTAGGTGGGAAAGTGGGTGAGGGAATTAATGGTTGTGATGTAACATTGAGTGGCTCAAGGATATCAGATGGTGGGAGAAACAAAGGAATAGATCCGTTCAGATTCGCCTTCATATCACTCTTAATTCTATCTTCACACTTCACATTCACTTCACTTCTCAGTTTTGGTTCTTCTCTCTCCGTATTGCTTTTGGTTCCTTCCATTCTCTCTGCTTTTTTTTTAGTTCTCTCTGTTTGAACTTCATTTCCATCTTCCGTTTCATCCTCTTTCTCTTTGTTCGACCGAAACATTTTCTCTGTGTCGGTTCGTCCTCCGTTCGTTGGTTTAAAGTTTCGTGTTTCTTGAACGGAAGTGTTTGCATGTAAGGGATCAAACTTGTCTTGGGATGGAATCAAAGCTGTATCATCAAAACCCTCTAGATTATTTTGAATCAATGGTTGGTGCGAGAGGGACTCAGTCGATTTCAAGGCTCTAAGTTGAGATACGTGAAAAACAGGGTGGATTCGTGAGGATGTTGGCAAGTTTATTTTGTACGCGACCTTTCCAATCCGTTGCAACACTTAGAAAGTTCCATAAAAAATTCTTAGACAACTTCTGAGATGTCCGGCGTTGAACGGAGACTTGGTGGTACAGCTGAAGTTTGAGCAACACGAGATCTCCTACCTCAAAGGTGCAGTCCTGTCTTTTTTTGTTAGCTTGATGAACCATCTTTTTTCTGCTACAGTCCAGGTTCTGTTTTAACGTTTCAATGATTTCATTTCTGTTTTGTAGGGAAACATCCACTTTCGCGCTAGGAGACGAGCCATTGATGTACTGGGGAAAAGCTGGCGGAGGTCGGCCGTGGAGGGCTTCAAACGGAGTCATGCCAATCGAGCTGTGAAGGGTTGTTTTATGCCAAAACTCTGCTAAATGTAGGTATTTAAACCATTGTTTAGGTTTATAATTTGTAAAGCATTTGAGATAAGTTTCTAAGCAACGATTGATAACTTCAGCCTGACCATCTGTTTCAGGGTGGTACGTCGTGCTATACTTCAGAGTTGTTCCTTGAGCTCGTAATAATTCCTTCCAAAAAGTACTGAGGAATAGGGGGTCGGGGTCTGATACAATAGACTTTGGTGTACCATGGAGGCGACAAATCTCGACGGAGAAACGCAAGGCAAGATCCTTGGCAGAAAAATGGGTTGGGAGAGCAATGAAGTGACTGAACTTTGATAGTCTGTCGCAAATCACCCATATTACAGTGTGTTCGAACGAGACCGGTAAATGGGTGATAAAGTCCATGCTTAAATCTTCCCAGACTTGGAGAGGAGTCGGTAAGGGTTGCAGGAGTCCTTGTTTCTTTTTTGTTAAGTACTTGTTTTCCTGACACACGCAACATTTTTGAACAAATTTCTTTGTATCTGTGTAGATCACTGGCCATAGAAAAGAGGATGACAAGCGAGCCAAGGTAGGTCTGAAACCTGAGTGACCAGTAGCCGGTGTAGAATGGAATTCTGTCTATATTTGGAAACGCAAGTCATCAACAGGAGGTATGTATAACTTGTTTTTGTAGTATAGGAGATCATCTTTTATTTGAAAAAAAGGTTGAGAGTCTGGATCTGACATAATTTTGTTCATGGGGGCCCGACCCTGTTCTTCTATTTTGTAGAATTTCTGGAGCTGGGAGATGAGAAGAGGGACCAGTGAAGAGAGGGAGAAGAAAACTATGGCATCCTCATCCTGTATACGGCTCAAGGCATCTGCGACTTGGTTGGATTTTCCAGGTTTGTAAAATATATCAAAATAAAACCCTTGTAGTTTAGCTGCCCATTTCTGTTGCTCTGGGGTTTGGATTGTTTGGACCAACAAGTTTGTCAAACTTTTCTGATCAATATAGATATGAAAATGCCTCCTTATCAAATACTGACGCCATTTTTTTACAGATTCGATGATGGTATACATCTCCCTAACGTATACCGAGGAAGCTTGGAGCCTATTACACAGTTTCTTGCTGAAAAAGGCCAAAGGGTGACCTTGTTGAGATAAAACTGCACCAATTGCCACAGCGGAAGCATCTGTTTCAAGCACAAAAACCTGGGAAAAATCTGGAAGGCGCAAAACTGGAGTTTCCGTCATTTTTGTTTTTAAAATTGTAAATGCTGTTTCAGCTGATGTACTCCAATGTAATTTAGTGGAACCCAATAAATCGGTGAGAGGAGCGGCGAGAGTGGCGTAATGTCGAACGAATCGACGATAAAAGTCGGTGAGACCTAAAAAACCCCTGAGTGTCATGAGAGAACGTGGCCTCGATCATTCCACAATAGCCTGAATTTTTGCCGGATCTGGGGTTACACCATCACTTGAAATAATGTGACCTAAGTAATCAATAGAAGGGATAACAAAAACAAACTTGGATAATTTGGCATAAAATTGGTTAGATACAAGTAATTCTAAAATTAACTGCAAATTACTTATATGATCAGATAAGCAAGAGCTGTAAATGAGAATATCATCAAAGAAAACAAGCACAAACCGACGTAGGTATGGTCTTAACAAATCATTCATAGCGGCTTGAAAAGAACTATGAGCATTAGTAAGACCAAAAGGCATTACTAAAAACTCATAGTGTCCATCAAATGTGCGGAAAGCAGTTTTGTGTGTGTCATTTGCGGAAACCCGGATTTGGTGGTAACCAGATCGTAGGTCAATCTTAGAGAAAATAGTTGCAGATCCCAACTCATCAAAGAGTTCATCAATTGTTGGTATAGGGAAACGGTCGCGAACAGTGACAACATTTAGGGCTCTGTAGTCTACGCAAAATCTCCATGAGCCGTCTTTTTTTCGCACTAAGAGCACCGGTGAGGAATATGGGCTATTACTGGGTTTAATAATTCCTTCATGAAGCATATCCTTGATTAGTGCTTTCATGGCTTCTTTTTGGGAATGAGGGTAACGGTATGGCTTGACGTTTATTGGAGCTGTGTTAGGAATAATTGGGATATGATGGTCATGAAAACGGGGAGGGGGTAACCCATGGGGAAGTTGAAAGACAGCAGAATGGGTGTGTAAGATGGATTTGATTTGAGAAGGTAGTGAAGTGGGTAAGGATTCTAGAGGATTCTGTTTTGTATGAGGTAAGTTTGGTGGGATGTCATGTGAGGGTTGGTAAAGTAAAAGGTGAATGGAAGCTATAGAGTCTGTGTGTAAAAGGTGGCAGATTTGGTTGTAAGAGGATTGGGTAGGTAGGGCTTTGGTTTCACCGGTAATGGTTATGGCATTATCTTTGTAGGTGAAGGATATTTTTGGGATTGAAAAGTCAGCAATGATTGGGCCAAGGGTTCTCAACCATTTCATACCTAGCACAACATCGGCTCCTTTGATGGGTAACAAATGGAAAGGTATGTGAAAAAGGGTGTTTTGTAAAGTTATAGGGAATTGAGGACAAAGGCCTGAACAAGAAAGTTTGGAGCCGTTACCCACCATGACGAAAAAATTAGGAATCGGTTTGGTCGGAATTTTAAGGTGTTGAGCAATGCGGGGTTGTAAGATATTATGGGTGATGCCGGTGTCAATTAGAACTGAGACGTGAAGGCCATGTAATAAACCTATGAATTTGAGTGTCTTGGGTGAGAAATGGCCAATAACAGCTTGTGGGGAGAGCTGGAAGTATGTGTCATCAACTTGCTGTGAAGGGGAATTGGTTTCCAAACAATCGAGAGTTTCAGTCTCTATGACAGACTCCTCATCCTCGATCAACAAGAGGAATTTTCCAGATGTGCATCGGTGACCAGGAATAAACTTCTAATCACAATTGAAACACAAACCTTGGGCACGACACTCTTGAAGTTGAGCATTAGACAGTTTGCGAATTGGGAGTTTTGGGGTTTGGGATGAAACTGGATTTTTTTGGGTTGGGTTGGGTTGGGGTGCTGATGGTGTGGTTGTAATTGGTTTTTGAGTGGTGTTGGAAAAGGGTTTTTGGTATTTAGGCCTAGCATCCTTAATCTTAGATTCGATCAATTTTGCTAGTCCGATAGCTTGGGAAATAGAAGTTGGTTTGTGAATTGCAATTTTATTCTGAATTTCAGGAGCCAACCCTGAAATGAAACAATTTAGAATCGCTTCTTGGGACAGACCCACCACTTGAGTGCCTAACTTTTCAAAAGCAGCCTGATATTCTACTACAGAACCAACTTGTTTCAATTTAAATAATTCAGCTTGATGATTAGCATATGTAGAAGGCCCAAAGCGTAATTCTAGTGCCTTGGTAAAAGAGGGGAAATCAATTAGCAATTGACTCTGATACATCCATTTGTACCAACATAAAGCTTCACCTTTCATATAAAATAACATCATCGAAAGTCTGTTTTCAGGTGGTAATTGATAAAAATAAAAAAAATTGATCGGCTTGAAATAACCACTCCAAAGGATTTGAGCCATCGAACATGGGTAGTTCAAGTTTGGGGTGCGGAAGGGTGGTAGGGGAGTGTGTGGTTGAACTTGTGAGTGGGGAATATGTTGGAACATTGGAATATTATAATTTTGTGTAAATGGAATGCTGATAGGTTGATTTAGGTATGGTGAAGAGAAAAATCTGGGTATATGGGTAGGGGTTGGTCTGAAAGGAGCAGTTGTTAGGTGTGGTTGGAACATGTTGTTAGAGAGAGAAGTGGAATGTAAAGGGGTATAGGACTGTTGGAAATTAGGAGAACGTAAGGGTGTGGTTGCAGTAGTAAAAATGGGGCTGGAATGGGTTGTAGAAATGGGAATGGAGTGGGAAAGATTAGTGGTACCTGAAGGGGATGCTGCTGCTGTCTGAGCAGTAGCTGTTGGTTACACAGTAGCGGCTGCTGCTGCTGCCATAGTGCTAGCTGGTTGCTGTTCTGTTTGAAGAGTGAGTTTTGTCAACATACCCATGATATTTTCATACCTAGAATCTAAGATTTGCTTCTCATTGTCCATACGGTTTTGAATGAGTTCCAGATCTGCAGTGGTTTTATCAAATCTCTCATCCATTTGCTGCTGAGTTTGAGTCATTGCATTATCAAGATGCACATGAGCTGTTTGAACCGCTTCTTCAATGATATCTCTAGGGTTAGGTGGTTTTGGGGGAGGAGCCATGAATACAAATGATGAAAGCACCAATTAATAAGGAGGAATCCACAACTATTAACTTAGATTTGTTAGGGTTACTACAAAGACAACACAAAACAATAAAATGAAAGAAATAACTTCAATTAATTTTTTTCTGCCCCTCCATGAACAAGAGAAGGTCTATAAATACAAGATCAAACTAACTAGGGTTAACTAATGGGCCTGGCCCAAAATACATAAAAGAACAAAAAATGACTAATTAATTTAATTTATAGTCACCCATCCACTTGGGCTGACTTTTGGTCCTAATGGGTCTGCTATTAGAAGTGAAAATATAAGTTGTTATAAACAATAAGACAGAAATTAGAAATTTTGTCATCCATAAACATGGTTTGAAAAAGATATTGAAATGTAACCGTAGATGAGGAACATGCTCCACATAATGAATAGCTTTTGAATTGTTTGAAAATGTTCGATAAATGCATAGGTGTTTTAGTTGTTTAAGTTAAAAGTGTAATTAGATAAAAGTATTCATTAGAATAAAATAAGTACCCGTATAAAAGAATAGAACAAAAAAGATACTACCTCTGTCCCAAATTATAAATCACTTTATTAAAAAAATTTGTTCCAAAGTATAAGTCACCTTACATTTTCAATGCAATATAAATGACATCTTTCCCAATATATCTTCAAACATTTATTATTATTCATTCTTTCAACTCTTTTAATTTTTCTCTGCTATATAATTATGAGGGGCATTACAAAAAAGTTATATATAATTTGTCTTTCCCATAACGTAATAATTAAGTTTCTTAATTTGTGTGAAAAACCCAAAACGTCTTATAATTTGGGACGGAGGGAGTATAAAATAAATATTGGATCGTGAAACATTATGCAGTGGATTGAGTAAAGGCAGATGTAGGTTCAATATAAATATGACAGCTGAGGCAACATTAGCTTATCAAAAAGTAGGGATGCGCGTGGTTGGTTATTTTTAAAAACTAAATCATAACCATTTTTAAATCAATTAAATGGTTTGGATTCATAACCATAACTACATTTCAATTAAAACTGTTCTAAAACCGGTTATAAATTCGGTTATGGTTATATAACCGGTTTTAAACCGGTTATTAATTTCTTTTTCATAAAAATTATTTTATTTTCAAAAATATTTTTTTTTCTAAAAAAAAGTACTTTTTTTCCAAAAAAATTTTTTTTTTTTCAAAAAATTTAATTAATGTGTAAAAAAGAAATTATCAAAAAAAATTAGGCCTTGTTTGAATTAGTTGTTTTTTACTTTTGAAAATATGGGTTATAATAAAACTGTTTTAAAAAAGTGTTTTAAAGAAGGGAATAAATAAAAAATTTGTTTGATAATATAATTTTTCAAAACTGTTTTGAAAATAAAAAATAAAAAAAATTATTTGGTAAATAAAATTTTAAAAGCAATTTTAGAGGTAAAAAATACATTTAATTATTTGACTTATAAAATTATTTTATTAACTAATATAAATGAAAAATATTTTTATTATATTTAATAATCAAATTTTGAATTATATAAAATTAAATATTTAAAGAATTTAATTGATATACACTCATAATATAAAATTATTTTACACTATCAACCAATCATCCTCATGTATTCCACCACATCAGACTGTAAAATTTAAGTTAATTATATGACATTGCATTCCCATTAGATGACATTGTAAAATTATTTTACACTGTCAGTCCAATTAAACTCATATATAAATACACAATTTAATTACTAAATAAAATTGAGACAAAACTATTTATAATTGATAAACAAATATAAAATAAACAAATTTATCATAATTAATTATTAGATTACATGTAGACTGTAGTTAAATATAAAATTTAATCACTAAACAAAACAAAAAATATAAACTTTTTATAATTAAACATATGATTTAGTTTAATTATAAAATAAAAGTTATTAAAATGAAATATTGTTATTATTATTAGAATATAATGATATAATATAATTACACCTACATCCATTGTAAAGAATAAAATTTAATTATAATTTTTAATTTATTACAAAACAAAAAATAAATTCAATTGCAAAAAAGCTAAATTTGAATCATTATGTGTAGCATGAAGTAGATGAAGTGTTGGTAAAACTTGTTTAAAAAGAATCAACTTATTGTTTTATTAAAATTGTAAATCTTTACTTATTTACTAAATTGCCATTAATGAAAATTTTCCGTATTTTCAATTTGGAAAGATAGAGTAGAAGTATTGAAAATCAAAATAGATTATATAGTTTTCATTTTTCTGTTCCGAAAACAACAATTTTGAAAACAATTTAAAAAAACGATTTTTAAAAATAAGTAAACTAAGCAGATTTTACAATTTTTTAATTTTTAAAAAGAGAATACTGGTTTTTCAAAAGCCATTCAAACATGCCCTTAATTTTTCAAAAAAAAAATTAACTTTTAAAACATTTAGATTTTGGATAATAATCGGATTAATTTTTTCGAAAATAATTTTATTTTTTGAAATAATTAATTTTTTAAAAAAATTGAAAAAAATTTAATTTTTTATTCGAAAATATATAATTGAATTAAAACATTTGGATTTTGGATAATACTCGGATTATAATCGGATCTAAAAATAAAATATGGTTGGATAACCAACCATTAATAATTAAATTGGTTAATAACTATTTAATTATATCTAGATATTTTAAATGATTTTAAATTTGGTTATGGTTTTAAATATGGTTGGATAACCAACCATTAATAATTAAATTGATTAATAACCATTTAATTATATCTAAATATTTTTAATGATTTTAAATTTGATTATGGTTTTAAATCTCACAATCTGATATTTTGTACATCTCAATCAAAAAGGGTATGTTGACACAAATTGATTACAAATCCTATAGCTGTATTGAAAGTATCTGAGCATAAGACCAAAAAAGCTGCTACAAAAATTTGCACAGAAGTGGAAGGCGTATCCTGCAAAAGAAATAAAACATTTGTTAACATCTATGAATCATAAAGCAGCATATACGTGTTTATCCAATCACGTAACACACCTCTATGTACTATAACAAAGGAAATTTATAGTACAACAATAAGAAGAAATTAAGACAAATTAATTTACAATGTGGGAGCATAATAAAATAAAATAATCCGTTAGAATGTGAAAGAGTAGAGATAATTACTAGCACGTTAGAAGTGGTAAATTTTGTGTAGTTGTTTTCGTCGTGTATCAAAATTTTGATCTCCTTTTTGCTTGTTATCTTTGAAATTGCAACATAAAGTTGTCCATGACTGGAAAGATCTTTTGGGATATACAATCCAACCCACTACAATGATTGGCCCTGAGATTTGTTAATCATCATCGCATACGAAACAATGATGGGAAATTGTCTCCTGTTTAATTTGAAAGACCAAGGTGATTGGGATGGGGACATATCCATTCTTCGTATGTAAATGACCTTGCTATGTCCCTTGCCTCCCATAATTTCTGCTTCAAGAAGATGTTTAGCCATTTTCGTAACAATAAGCCTAGTCCCGTTGCACAAACCTTCGGATTGATCAATATTTCACATAAGCATAATAGAGGCCCTTATCTTTAATCTAATGTGGTGGTTGGGCAACCTAGAAGTCCTTAGTGAGCTGAGGAATTCTGGACTAAGGAACTCAATAATGGTGTTATCATGAATTTTTTATCTATCAACTAAATTTAAGCTATAGTAATCTTTGGTATCCCATATAAGGAGAAATGGTATGAATAAATGAGTATGAAATATATAAGAAGCGAATAAGTGTGAAACATAAAAATAAACAAAGAGTAAATGTAATTGAAAAAATACCTGGCATTATTTCAAGAATATGATTATTTATTTGATCAACTACTTCAATCGTTTATTCTATAATTACGCGATTTTTCAAGTAGTCGTAACATTTATAATTATCCATGAAAGAAGGATATGCGATCTCCACAATGGAAAAAATAGGGTCATCAAAATCCATGATTAAGATATCAGGAGGTATCTCAATATTAGCGTAACCGTCATTAGGTTTTGAAAGCTTACCTTCGCCTAATTTTAAAAGCCATTTGGAAAATTCAGCAATATCGTGTTTTTCTTAAATACTCTGACCTCCTTGCAGTCACATGTTTCGTGTCAAAGTCAAAACCTCACAAGAATCCCAAATGTACGATGCAATGATGGTTGAGTGTATAATATCGGATCGACTTCCTCTAGGGATAACAAGCAAAATATGTCTGAAATCTCCACCAAAAACCACAACCTTTCCTCCGAAAACTTGATCGGAATTGCTATAAATACTCATGAAATCCCGCAATGTCTTATCAAGTGCTTCAAAACAGAATTTGCTAGCCATAGGTGTCTCATCCCAAATAATCAACTTTGTTTGGCGAAGTAGTTCAACATGGTCACCACCAAAATTAATTTCGCAAGTTGAATTTTCCATGGTTGGCACATGAATTTTAAACTTTGAATGAGCGGTTCTACCGCCAAGTAATAATATATATGCAATTCCACTTGATGCTACAGTTAGAACAATTTCATGCTTACTTCTCAATAAAGTTGCAAGTGTTCTCCACATATAAGTTTTACCGGTACCGCCGTAGCCATGCAGGAAAAACACTCCCCTTTTTTATTGTTAACCGCAAACATGATCTTGTCATATATGTTGCGCTGATCATCTGGAATAGTGGGACATGCAACCATTAACATTTAAAGTTTAACAGATAAATGTATAAGCAATATGTTTTATTATAGATGCAACTATATGTAAGTGCACTGAAAAGAGAATGGAATTCATTTCTCATGTTGGCCACATTGTAACTTCTCTCTTCATAGATAAAGTCTGTTACCTAGTTGCTGAAGAATATAACCATTGGGATAAGGAATCGGTTTGAAATCTAAAAGACTCCTCCGGCTAGCCTGAAGTAATGTTTCTATTTCAATCAATGTTAAATTTTGCAAATCATCACCCGTCAATTGCAAATCTGAAACATAATAAGAAACATTTTGAAACGTTCATTACCAATCATGTTAAAAATCCATTGTTGGAAGTATACCATAATGTAAAGTGTGTGTTTTCATACAGCAAGACGTTTCAAATACAAACCTGAATTTTGTGCAACATGTCTTTGTTTGTGCAATATATCATCAACCAACAACTTCCAAGTCTCATTTCATACATGTGTGGGTCGGTTAATTGTTCCAGACAATAACATAATGAAAAACAACTGTCTAAGAAAGTGTCCAGTACCCCACTAACTTGCCTCTTTAATTGCTCCAATGTATTCCATACCATCCTCAAGAAAACCCATGACAAAACATGCTTCTCTAAAAGAGTCATAATGCCTGTCGCCAACCTTACGAATGTCTTCATAACTTTGTGGTCCTTTTACAACGGTTAGCATCATTCGTAGATAAAAGAGTTCTCCAGTTGTCGGTGGAACCCAAATCAACCGGCCTATGGTGAAATCTTTCTTACGTGGCTTCGAAGCTCTTTTTCCTTTATTATACACAAACTTGGTTACAAATTGGCCATAAGCTAAATGCTTAGCTTCGTCAAATTGTCCATTTGCAATCAACCATGAAGAGAAGGGAACATTGATTCTGTTACACTTTTCTTTTCCAAAATATTTTCCATTCTTTCGAAATCAGTTTAGTAGACCGACTTCTCACCTATGAGATGGTAAAACATACATTTTACAGCATGTTCTCTTAATTAGTGACCCGTTTTTTTTTCCCGTCGCTAATTAGACGAAAAGACTAACATGACATATTTTAAAAAGTTAAATGATCAATCTGACACGAAAAATATTTAAGGACCCAATCTAAACCTAAGGGTATATTTAAATAAACCAAAAAAAAATAATTTTGCCTTTTAAAAATAATTATATAAATAAAATCTACGTCATATTAAACTATATACAGTGATTAAAAATTAAACTTCTTTATTTAATAAAATTCTAAGATTAAAATAAAAATATCAAGGATTTTTGAAAAAAATAAATAAATTTCAATCTTATAACTTTTATTATTTTTAATATTTTCCTTTAAAAAAATATTAGTTTAAAATGTCAATTATATAAAAAAAGATGGAAATTCGTAGAACAAACGAAGAGAATTTAATGAGATGAACCTATTGAGTTGTACCAAGTTATTCGTGAACTTTAAGAGTTTGTTTGGTTATGGGGAGAAAGTGATAAAAGAGAAATAGGTGAGAGAGGGGGTAAGGCGAGAGAAAGTTGTGAGAAATAGAGTAAATTTGTTCGATTGTTTGTTATAAGAGAAGTATAAAAGAAATAGGAGAGAGTAGTGTAACTATTTTTAAAAAGACATAAATATTCTTAAATTAAAAAAATATGTATACATTATGATGGTAGATTATAAAAGAAAGGGATAAATAAGGAAAAAGAGAAGCAAAGTATTGGTCTATCCCATTTCATTTCACTTTTGGCGAGAAGTTAAAATGTGTGGGTCCCACGTTAGTTTAATCACTCTTCCCTCTTTTTTTTCTTCACCAAGCAGAAGAGTCTTGCTTGAGCTTAAAATGTGTGTGACACTTCTTCACTCTTCTCTTCTTCTCTCGCTGATGTCTCTCTCACCTCTATTTCTTCTGTTCCAATCAAGTTCTAAATGAGTTTTGCTTGAGCTTAAAAAATGTTTGAATCGAACTCAAATTGAATTTTGAACTGAACCAATTCTTATTGAATCAAACCGAATTGAGAAGAATTCAACTCGACTCATTTCAATTCTATGGATAGGCATAACATCAAACAAAAGTTATTTACAAAACCTTTTTTACTTGCCATGTCATGCACACACTGCTAGTTTACTATATTACAAGTCAGATTTTCTTTCAATTTAAGCAATAAGCATCATAAAAGCTTTTAAGCAAAATGACTTCCGGATTTTTTACAAGCTTTTTCACGTGTTAAATGTATTTTGATAGCTATGGATATAAAGAAGAGATTTCCAATATGAAAAAGTATTAAATGTATTTTTAAATCGTAAATGTTTTTTTAAACTGAAAACTCAGTTTAAAAATATATATGTTAACACTTAATGGTATTTAATACTAATGCAGTTTTCACCTTGAAGAGATTTCTCAAAGTCTTCCAGCTGCCGAATGAAACCACGATTAGGAGCTGCTTTTGGTCTTTTGTTCTTTACATGTTGCAGAGCTTCAGATAAGCTCATTCCACGATACTTCATCAGATATGCCACAATGATAGTCACACTGCAAGGTGGAAATAATTTAGAAACAGATTTTTCCAGTTGATCAAATGAAAAAGAAAATAGTCAAATGAATAATACAAATATCAAGATTCTTTATTTTAAGTTCCAATATGAACATTAAGAAAGGAAAATGCTGCATGAACTTTGTGCAGAATTTAAGTCACAGACTTGAAGTAAACAAGGACATAATCATCATTTATGAATCCTGCAGCTACATGTTTAATTTCGACTCTACAACAACAACAACCAAGAATTCTCCCACAAATTGATGTCGGCTACATAGATCAAACGATATCATAATGTTCTATCATATCTCCATCAAACTCATTAATCTCTAGATTTTTTTTATTAGTTTCTCTAATAGTGTTTTTAGGTCTTCCTCTGCCTCTACATTCTGCTCCGAGTTCATCATTGTTTGAGAAGCAACATTCCAGAAATTTAAACCAAACCAAAACAAAAATGCCATAAAAGTAAAACAGGTTTCAAATAAGTTATTACCACATGTCTAAAGTAAAATTATAGTTTTCGCAAAGAACAAGATGCGATCCCATGTTTAACAAGGGAGAAAGATTGGAACAGTGAAACTTACCTCCTTGATCTTCCAGCATAACAGTGAACCAAAACACATCCACCATTTTTTTTGGCTTCGTCAATAAATTCAAAACACCCGTCGAAGTATTGTGTTAAGTTGGTATACTCTTTGTCAGCAACTTCCTCAATTTTCCAACAAAAGTCCAACTTTAGTATGGATACAATACAGTAGTACTACATGCCTAAATTACTTAAAAGACAAAATACATCACAAACTCAGATCAGTCATAATTAGAGTGTAATCAATACAATCATAACCAACCTTAATTACAAGCAACAAGGATCTCAAATACGGATCAGTCTCACTTAGTAGAACACAATAGTACACGAGTCTGTTAAAAGACAATTGATATTCTGAGATGATATAACATCTATATCTTCTATATCTATATTATAAAGCCAACTGGTTCTACAAAATACCATTTCTAAGATAGACAGAAATATTTTGACAGCAACTAACAGCAAATATTAGTAAACAACCTCTCTCCTGTCAAAAGTGTCAAGTCCGGGAAGAATCTCAACTCACACTAAACTGTTGAAGATCAAAATACAGACTTTCAAAAAAACCAACGAAACATTGTGTAAAGCACACAATAGTCATGCAACGGGGTTTTGATGCCTCCCTAAACCTACCCCATCCACACCGAAATGAAAAATGGCTACCCAAACCTGTCCTAATTGGGGTTCTGGAAGACTCATCCAACCCTAACTTCCTTCTTTTTACCCTACTTTAACATTATTTCTTTAAACTGACCTTATATTAAATACAATGCAACTCAAATAACCCATAAACATGGAAATAACTAAGAACATCCATAAAGTAACAAAAGTTAACAACCAAATCATCTTTCTAATACAAAGGTTTTAAGAAACAGTCCATTACCGCAAAAACGGCCGCGACAAAACGGTATCGGAAGGTGGCGATACTGATACTATTATTCACCATTTTTATGATAAAGAACAAACTGTAGCTAATTCACACCGCGGCGACCACAATCAGCATCGCAACACCTGTACCGACCGAAATTGCAAAAGCCTTTACGCGATTTAAAACTTGCAAAAACATAAACACAGCCTTATATTTTAACTAATATTGTAACTTAGTTAACATTGCTCTTTGTTTAGTCCAAAATATAGAAAATTCACTTGCATTACTTTCATAGACTCAAAATCAAAACACCCTCAACACCAAAATCAAAAAACATAAAACATCATCAATGTCAAAACCACTTCACTGATCATCACAATCTTACCATCAATAACTTTATAGACAAAATCTCCAGGATGTGCAGGTGCAATTTTCCCAGCCACAGTCAAAACATGTGTAACATTAACATTTTTCAAACCAGCCTTGTTCCCCGCAGAACCAATCGAACCCAAAAACAGACCCTAAAAAATTCACCCATTTTTACAACATCCATAACAATAATCACGATAACAAAAAATGCAATTAATCAAATTGAATGAGTAACTAACTACCTCGTCGATTTCGCATGGAATATTATCCTCTTTTAGCGATTTATTCAAAAGCACAACCTTCAAAATTACTGCTATTTGTTTCTTCATCGATTCATCGAATTGGTTCATGGCTTCTGACGTTGCCGCCATTTTCTGATTCGCCCACTTCCAGAAAACAATGAAATTCACACGAATTGAATACTGATATCAGTGGCAATGCAGCGTGAAAGAAAGGATTTGGGGTTTTCGTGTAAAACGAGTGATTAGAATCAGCGAAAGGGAGAAGAACTCATCAATAAAGTCAAAATTGTGGGTTTTGGTTTTTGTTGCGAAAATAATTTGATCGAACTACTTTCCGTTATTGTTGGCTATTTATTTTTATTTTTTACGTAAAAAAACGTAAATCGTTTTAGGTTAAATGCACTTTATGTATTCTATTTTAATTTTTTTATGTTTTGATCCTTTCCTTAAAAATTTCAGTTTTTTTCCTTCATTATTTAAGAGTTTTTTTTATTTTTTTTGTGTCCCCTTCATTTCTTATTACATTGACGTGTCATTTCAACATTGGCCGACAATTTTTTAAGGTGGTTGTGTTGATCTTGTGCCCGAGCCATTAGGATAGGTCAAATTATAAGATTGATTGACTTTTTTTTAAGTCAGAAGTTGCTGACATAATTTCACAATATCATTGATGATTTGGAGAATATTGAGGTGAAGAATGAAGATAGAGGGACAAGGATATACTCTTATAGACCTCATTACCCAAATCTTTTGAGTGCTTTTAGGATGTCATTCTTTATAGTAAGGAATGTACTATTAATTTCGTTAAATTTCATATGGGTGTGAGATCCAAAGAATTTTTAAAGGTGAAAGATTTGAAGATTAATGATAGTGGTGCAGGTTTGAGTGTCTCAATAGGAGGAATAGAACGTAGAGGGATGCTCAAATCAAAGAGGTTTCACAAGTCAAGATTAAAATGTTTTATTTTTCAAAAACACGATCACTTTAATAGGGTTTATCCCTAGAGGGAGGAAATGAAGATTTTGTTTAGATTGTACTTGCCTCTAATGCGAATAGTTATAAGAGTGTTTGTGCATTAGTGGTATGAAATTTGGAGACTGAAAAGTGTTGGGTCATGGACTTAGGTTGCTCTCATCACATGTGTTCAAGAAAAGAAAACTTTGAGACTTTGAAGTTCAAGGTAGAGTAGTTATCCTTGGTGATAATAAGGCTTGCATGGTTTGTGGTATTGGTAAGGTCAAACTTAAAATGTTCAATGACCGTGAGTTTCTTGAGCATGTTTGTTGATTTAAACTATTACACTAGAGTTGAATATGAGGTGTTAAAGATTTCACGTGGTGAAGTGATCATAGCTAAAGGGTTTAAAATATGTGGCGTATATATTTTAGAATGTTCCGATGTTGTTATTCATTCATCATCATTTATTAAAGACTTTCATGAAAAGAACAAGCTATGAGATTTTAAGGTCAAGGCATGGTGGATGTTTTGAGGTTCTTCTAGAGAACTTTAACGAGGTTTGCAAAACACAAGGGATAAAAATTCATTTAACTGCTAAGTTGTCATAGATTTTCTAGGGTAAGGTTGATGCCAAAGCACCTTACCTTATCAACAAGTATACATTTACAAGAATAAACTTCCTAGCATTGGTGGAGGTTTGAAGTAGGAAGACATTGTGAAGAACAACCTTTCCTTGACCTTGGCTGCGATTTTGATGAAGACAAATACATCAACAAAAGAAAAAAAAAAGATAAAGACAATAATGACAATAAAGAAAGAAAAAAATGAATACAATGATCAATCAAAAGCAATCAAAGAGTTTAGGTTAAATATCTTTATCTTTAATATATTACCATTCATCTCATATATCACTTAAAATGCTAGAAAAACATCATTCAAACATAACACAACTTGTTTTCAAATATTAAAGATAGACACCATAGAAGTAAAGTTTTTAAAATTTGAATTTTCAAAGAAAATGAAGGTTGTAATAGATTACCCTTTTTTAGTAACAAATTACTAGATTTCAGTAGCATATTACTAGTTTGATTTTTTTAAACAACTTTTAAAACAAAATGAACCAGTAATCGATTACAAAATGCCAATAATTAATTACCAACTAAAAAATTCAAAAAATCAAAAAATTTAAATGTTAGAAAGAAAGTAATCAATTACCACGAAGGTGTAATCGATTACCACGTGTAAAAATGCATTGTTTCATCAACCAGCAGTAGCTTAAGGCATGACAATGTTTCATGGAACCTTTTCAAAGAGTTACATTATCCACAAAAGGTTTCATGAGTGTATATAAGGGATTTTACACCAGAAAATAAAACTTAACCATTTCCAAACTCTATTTTATACAATTCAAATTATTTTTCAAGTGTTCATCATTCATTTGAAACTTGGAAAACATTTAATTATCATTAAAGTTTCAATACAGAATCTAAGCATTCAAGTAGTATTAATCTTCTTTTTTTTAGATTCAATTAATTTGTTTAAAATTTAAAGAAATTTATCATTGAATTTTGTGGTTAGAGTTTGGCAAACGTAATTATGTTGGTGAGCCTTAAGGTTGGTGTTCCCGATAAGCACAAAATTATTGATAAAAACCAAATAATTTCATATAGATCTAATGGCCTCTAAACTAAGGACATTATTTTCTAAGAATAATACTAGTTCAAGTTCTGGTATAGTACATTCAAAAGAAGTACTCATACCTAATAATCATTCAAACTGGACTATTCCTCAGACTCAAATTGAAACCTTATACCAAATAGGTGCCTTTGACTTCAAAACTGCTTTGTTTATCAAAACCCATGAGGAAAGTATATTTGTTCAAGAATTTCAGAGTATTCCTCTTCTTTCAAAAGTTTCTCTCAAAAAATATATTGAGAAAGGATATAAATACATTCATTTTGGATCTATTTAAGTTGTTGTCAAACATTTTGTTCACATAGGTGTTATGCTCCTGTCTATCTCACTCTTAGAGATAACCGACTTTAGAGATACAAAGCATCTCTTTTAGCCATGATTCAAACCAATATTTGTAACAGGACATTTTATTTTAATTGCACTCCCAATTACTCTGTTGATCTTACTAATCCTCTCATTCATGAATCAATAATTCTTGATGTTCACCTTCAAGAAAATGAATTGAAAGACCAATGCAAATGCTTTGATATTTTATACAAAATCTATTTTAGAGTTATGTCTTCTCAACTAAACTCTAAATTCATTCAAACTCCCACTTCTAATGATGAAATTGTCCTTCTTCATATTGAATTTGAAAATCCTACAATTTTGTTCCAAAAAGATTGAAGTGGAACAAAATAACCATTCTTGAAGAATTCATAATTCAAACCCCTCAGATTCCTAGAAACATTTTTAAACATGAGGTATCTGAGATCAAAGAAGAACATGATGTTAGGGTTATCCTTAGGTTTAATTCTTTTTATCAACCCCTCAATGTTCCTCCTAGAATTTCTATTCATGAAATACCAGCTAGAAGTTCTTTTTCAGAAACTTCTACCAGAAATATCAATCCTAATATCAAAGTTGATTTTAGATTTCCTATTATGAATTACCATGTTATTGATGATACCTTCTAGATATGATCATCAACCAAATCTCAAATGGAAGGTTGTATTAATATGATACAATTAGCTAATTTCTCTGCTAACTATAGTTATCTAAATGAACAGTTCAATGACCCTGAGGAGAAAGTCAGAAGATATTGGTTCATGAAATTGGACAAATCCTTTCATGACAAACTCCAACCAGAATGGATCAAAGAACTTTACAAGTTTATATTCAACATTCCTACCCTTGATTGGTTCCAAGCCTATTGTCTCATAAATAGCATCGAAGATGTTTATTCTCAAAACTAAATCAATTTTCAAACTAACCTATACAAAAAAAATGAAAGATTGTTTTCTGGATCTACCATTACTGTCATTCATCCTCCCTTAGAAAGTGTCAAAATTATCGTCCTAGAAGGAAAAGTCGTAGCCACCCCTTTCAAAACTGGTAGACCTGGATCATATCCCTTAGTTATGGATGACATTAGAAAAATTAATTTATTCTAACCAGATCCTTCATACCATAGCTCAGCAAGTTGATAATTTACCAACAAAAATTGATTCCAAAACCTCTACTTCTCAATTTACTACTAGCATTTCTGACCCTCATTTCAACCCCAGAAGTATCCCTAGAAATGTAGAGGAGTACTTGTAATTCATTAGCTCGAATATCTTCAGAAGCTCAAGTTCATACTTCAGCTGATGCAAGATTATACCCTTATCAGAGTATAAAATCTCCATCCCTAGAAAATATGTCATCTTTCCTAGATCAGTCATCTAAAACTCATTCATTAGCACCTTCTTGAACTTAGCTGTCTTTTTTGAACAGATTTCTGTCAGCAATATGTCATCAACATAAAGACACACCATAATCATATTACTATCTGATGTATGCTGAACATAAACGCCATACTCCATCTCACATTTTCTAAATCCTTGAAGCTTGACAAATGAATCAATTTTCGAATTCTAGGCTCTAGGAGCTTGTTTCAGTCATACAAGGATTTGTGCAACTTCTACATCATCCCTTCCTGATTCTTTTTCACAAATCTAGGAGGTTGTGACACATAAACTTCATCTTGTAAATGACCATTTACAAATGTATATTTCACATTTAAATGTATCAGAGGCTAATTTCTACTAGCAGCTATAACAATCACTAATCTGATTGTTTCATGTCTAGCTATAGGTGCAAACACTTCAAAGTAATCTAAACCAAATTTCTATAGAAATCGTCTAGCTACAAACTTTTCTTTGTGTTTGCTAATTGATCCATCAGGATTTAGCTTCACCTTGTAAACCCATCTCACACTGATGTCTTTCCTGTTCTTTGGAAGCTCAGTCAATTCCCAAGTTTTGTTTCTTTCTATAGCCTCAAGTTCTTCTTTCATGTCCTTCAGTCACACTTTCTTCTTGAGAGCTTCTTCAAATACTCACTGGTTCAGAGTCTACCAACATGACACACTGAATGACTTCCCCTTCAGAGTCTATCTCAGTATCATGCAACATGTCAAACTCAACAAATCTTCTTGGTATTTGTCTGATTTTTTGTGGTCTCTAAACTTAGTCAGAATCTTCTTCAGATGCTGGTATAATATTAGATATTGGACTACCTTTAAAGTCTTGTCCACCTTCAGAGGCATGACCACCTTCAGAGGCATGATTACCACTAGAGTCTTGATCATCATCATAATCTGGATCATAATTAGATTCACCTTCAGCATCATACTCGTCTTCAGTATCAGAGTCACCTTCAGACTCTGACTCATCTTCAGAAGAAGAATCTCCTTTAGAGGCAGATTCTCCTTCAGAATCTGAAATATCTTCAGAGGTTAACTCAGGTATAATCATTACACCAAAGTTATGTAGCGTGCGATTTTTGTCGGTGACGCGACCACCTTATTGCCATGGGTTTCTGCTCACCGCAATGGTAGGAGTGGGGTGCTACTTTCTGATTTCTTATTTATCCTATGAAGTTGGAAAGGAAAGGGAAGCTATCTAAAACTAACCTTGCACGCAAATATTTAACTGAACAAATGCTTTAAAGAGATCGAGGAGTTCAGGGTCAGGTTATACAATGGGGAGTTGTCAATTACCCATCCTATATGTGGTTATCCACAGGCTGTTAGCAAATTTCCTTACTGCTTTCTACTTCTGGTGTTTGTCTGTTGTGGGTTGGGAAATTTTCTCCTTTGGGAGAGTTTTTGAGAGAGAGAGAGAGAGAGTTTTTGTTGATTTCGGGTTTTCCGATGTTTTTGGTGAGGTACTGGACCTAAGGTTTTTGATTAGTGTGTGAAGGTACTGGACCTAAAGTTTTTGATTGGTGTGTGAAGGTATTGGACCTAAATTTTTTGATTGGTGTGCTCGCTAAGATTTTACAATCTTATACCTACGTATTCCCGTTAAAGAAAACAGGGAAATCAGAGCAATCGTAGTTCCTCCTATTCTGTGGGAGGAAAAGATGTTTTGGTGTATTGTTCAAAGCCCAAGATTGAAGCTATAGAAGTATTTGTGTCTTGTTCAAAGCCCAAGATTGAAGCTAAAAGGTTTGACTGAGAGAGAATTTGTCATCTCTAAAGGGAGACATCTCATCTATTTATCACAACTGTTGGGTGACTAATTATAAAGAAGGATTACTTTAACTGGGATATGAGAATCCGACAATGCCATAATTTCCTTTATAGGGGTGTTGTCCTGAAGGAGAAAACTTTAACTCACTGTAGAGCAATGTCATTTTTCCTTAGGAGTCTTTCATGCTAAGAGAGGGACAGTGGCGTGGATGTAAATAATCCAGAGGCTTGCCACTTACAGCAGTTAGATGAAAGAGAAATTTTACCAGGATAAGAGATGGACAACGGCTTGGATATTTGAATCAACAAGTGTGCCACTTATAGCAGTTATCTGGGATTAAGTTTGCTTGATCTTTTGTGTGATATACAGAGAAGTATCTTCCTACAGAGAGATTTTTTATTTCCTCTGAGGGGATGTTGGTTTTTTGTGTGCCTTGATCAAAGCCCAAGGTTGAAGCTAAAAGGTTGACTCTATTAGGGAGATTATTATCTGTCTTATACAAAGCCCAAGATTGAGGCTAAAAGAGAGACAGGCTCATTTGGGGATGTCATTATATAAAGCCTAAGAGGTGGTTGAAAAAGGCTGACTCAACAAGAGAGTATTTATCTGTTTTGTACAAAGCCCAAGATTGTGGCTAAAAGAAGATAGACTCTGCTGGAGAGTATGATTTGTCTTGTACAAAGCCCAAGATTGAGGCTGAAAAGAGGATTGACTCTGCTTAGGGAAATTTTATATGTCTTGTACAAAGCCCAAGATTGAGGCTAAAAGATATTTGACTGACTCAGCTGAAGATATTTATGGGTGTATTGTATAAAGCCCAAGATTGAGGCTGAAAAGATGATTGACTCAACAAGAGAGCGTTTTTATCTGTCTTGTACAAAGCCCTAGATTGAGGTTGAAAAGGGTTGACTCAACAAGAGAGTGCTTTTAGGAGATTGACTCAACAAGAGAGTGCTGAAAAGGTGTTTGACTCAACAAGAGAGTGCTTTTAAGGATAACTCTACTGAGGAAAATCATTATACAAAGCCTAAGAGGAGGCTGTCTCCTGCTGAGGATTATTGAGATCCAGAGGCAGGTCCAAGTCGGGGGATCAACTCTTGCTAAGGGTTTACAGAAGAGTTGAGGTATCAGATGCCTTGAGGTTCTGATTTGGGATAATGTTATCCTGATGATAAACATACCCTAGTTGGGGAAATTTAGGATGAAAAACTGATTTTTAGATCCTGTGAGGGTTTTAACTCTACTGGAGATTGGTTAAATGACCAGGGTTTTTTCCTGTGTTTGTAGGGAACTTGAGAATGTCTTTGAGATCCAAGAGGAGATTAGACTGTCCAAGTCTACTGTTATGGAAGAGTTTATCTTTGTATGATGCCCAAGAGGAGGCTGGTGCTTTAAGGGATGAGGATCAACCCTTAAATTGGTCAGAGGTTTTGACTCTTCAGAAAGACTGCTCTAACAAAGGATGACTAAGTTCTGTCCTATACCTTTAAGAGGTCTTCAGGGTCCTTGTATTAAGCCCAAGAGAAGGCATGAGAACTTCTAAGAAGCCAGAGGGTCCTTGTACAAAGGCCAAGAGGAGGCTGGGGATGCTTTTAGGAAGCCTGTGGGTTCAAACTTAAGAAAAGTTCAAGAAAAGTTTCACCGGGAATAATCTTTTCTTTAGTGAACAGTTCTAAGGTTTGAAGAAATTCAAGAGAGGTTTCACCGGGAATTAATCCTCTCTGGGGGAAATGAATTTCTTTGACAATTTTCTAATAGTGACAGTCTGAGAAAAGTTTCACCGGGAATAATGCCTTTCTCTTTGTTCCATATTGTATAAGCCCAAGAGGAGACAAGACTGTATCTGGAATTCTTATGGGGAACTAGTTTTGACTGTGTTGAAAGAGTGACCATTGGCTTTATCTAATCCTAGACCTAATTGCCGGGGAAAACTCTAAGCAGATAATATACAGGTATAGATATACAGATGAAATATATATTGTATGTAAAAAGAGGGTAGGAGGACTTACAGGTGAGCAAGTTTCCAGCACAAACAAATATATATATATATATATATATATATATATATATATATATATATATATGTGTAAAAGAAAGCTGATAAAACTTACAGGTGAGCAAGCTTCCATGTTAACAGCTGTATGGTTAGTTGTTCAAGAAATTAAAGAAAGTTTTGATAACAACTATGAATTTGAACCTAAATTAAAAGGGAAAGTTGTTTTGAAAAGAAGATTGGGGCTTATACTGAAGGAGAGGCCTATGGACAGACAGCGATTGCACCGTCATTTTTGAAAACTGTACTGGGACTTATATAATGACTGAGGCCCAAAATTATTTATGTACAAAAGAGGGTTGGGTCTTACACTCTATTAGAGACCCAAATTGTATTTTAAAAAGAAATATGGGACTTACAACACAAAGGGAGGCCCATATGGTTTTTGTTTAAAAGGCGACGATCGCGCCGAGATTTTTAAAATCATGTTGGGACTTATACAATGACTAAGGCCCAAAATGGTATCCTGTACAAAGGGGTTGGATCTTACACTTTATTAGAAGCCCAAAGTGTTTTGAAAAAGATTTGCGAGGGTGAAAATAATCAAAACCCTAATTTGATTTTAAAATGTATTTTAATTGAATAAAAATTCAATTAAAATGATCAAAATTATCAAACATGTGCGAAAAACAAGTTGTGATCTTGGATTAATGTTTGAAAAATCATGTTTTATTCATAGAATGATTTGAAAATCATTTGAATTTGCAAAATCAAGAGAAAGAAATGTTTTTAAAAGTTTAAAAACAAATAAAAACATTATTCTATACAAAAATACCAAATATATGAAATAAATAATATTTTTGTGAAATTTTTGTAGAATAAAATATTTTAACATTTTTGGGAATTTTAAAAAGAAGAACCAATAAAAAATAATTAAAAATAAGAGAGATATTAATTTTGAAATTAATTAATAAAAACCATAAATTTGTGAAAAACAGCAAAAAATATGAGAAATGGCAAAATGGTCTGGGTGAGTGTTGAACCTACGACCTTCCCTCCAAACACACATGCACGCTACCATTGGGGTGGTGATACATCAGTGTATCAAAACCACCCCATGAATATATATGGGATGCCTTGCTTTTAGGCCTGGCCAATGCGCCATGGCCTGGCCCTTGCCCAAGGCAAGGCCTGATTTTTGGCCTCTTGCGTGAAGGCTTTAACTTCCTCATTTCTCCATGGATTGGGACAAAATTTAGGCGTATCCTGCCTAGAATTTTATGAGGAATCCAATGGTGCCTTTGGAATTTTCAGAAAATGTTTCCATTTTAAAATCCGATAGTGATTTCAAAATAGGCCTAGATTTGTATGTTCTATGCTATCTCATTGTACAGACAATAATAGCATGACAAATTGGTTCAAACATAGCATATATGATATGTATGAGATGTCCATGATCAGTGGACCTCAAAGCAATGCATGATTTAAAGAGTTCAAGTTGTGACGCACTTACCTCTTGAAGCTTCTTGTGTTATCTGTCAAGTTCCTTGTGCGAGAAGTAATTCAATGCTTTGAACACTCTTGATTGATCCCTTAAAAGCTTTTAAGATGATCAAAACCAGCTGGAATCCTCAGGAACAAGAATTGGCTCTTTCTTGCAAAAGGGGCAAAAGTGACCAAGATAGTAACTCTCTCAAATGGTGTTCCAGATGAGGGAAACCAATTGGGACAGTTTGAGGATGATATTTGGAGTGTGTTTGAGGCTTGGTTTGGTTTTGGAAGTGACTGAATCAACATATGGCTTGAAAAATGTAGAAAAGTCAAATTTTGAGGTTTTGGAGGTTGACTTTCTGATTTTGGTGTTTCAGATCAAGGGTGAGTGTTTGAACAACTTATATATGATACATTGGATATGTTTGGATCATGAGCTGTGGTGGAATTGCTCTCTAACTCAAAAACTCAGAGATGACTTGCAAAAGAAGGCATTTTGGCCTAAAGAGAGAGATTTTGAGGAAAGCATCAGTTGTAGTGCTTTGGGGTACTCAAACTGATCACAAATGAGCTCTATTTATAGTAGAGCAAGTTTTTTTGCAAGCAATAGTGAATGGTAACTTGGACAGTCCCTTGGCTAATTGTAGCATAAAGGCATCTTTAGTCTCCTATAGCCATTGACTTGAGGTTAAGGCACAAGCCTATGGTCCTTTGATTCAGAGGTGAATCTTGACTCATTCAGTTAGGAATGTCTCAGTCCATGCCACCTTGATGCATCCATTGAATGCTTGGAAACAAAATTGGAGTCTTTGAGCTTTTTAGCCTTTTTAGGGCACTTATGGCTACATCTAGTTCCTTGGACTTGGGAGGCTTGTGGATCAGATATTTTCTCTTGGATGTTATCCTCTGATATGTCCAAATGGATGACAAGGCTTGGAGTTATCCAAATTAGCTAACTCGAGCAAAATGCACAAATCTACTTTGTAAAAATCAGTCCATGATGCCATGTTCCAAGGGTGGTATCTCCCTACTCAAATTGAGTTTGGAGATGATCTGGTACTTGTTGGAAAGCCCCCATGGCATACTTCAACTTTGATGCTCACCAATGGACCTGGTTTAACTTGGATCAAGTTGAAAAATGTCCCTACATTTTGGAAAAAGTAAGGCAGATTCTGGCTTATTGAAAATTTCACTAAGTGTTGGAAAAGTGGTCATTTTCATGTTTTTGTGATTTTGATCAATCCATAACTCAAAATCCATGAGGATTTGGAATCTCTTGTAGTTGACACTTTTAAAGTATGTCAGATGGACTTTCATTTGAGCTTTTAATGGGAGAAAAATGCCTTGTGGTTTAGGAGTTATGACCTTGCAAAGTTGGTACAAAATCACTTTTGTTCTATAACTTAGAAAAATTTTGGTTTCTCATGGTTGCCCCTTTTGCAAGAAACCTCACTTTTCTTGATTTTTCTTAATGAACGATGATCAATACCATACATTAACATTATTTTTGACTTAGGGGAACCATATTTGTGAAAAATTCCAAAAAGTCAAACTTGATTTTGTGCACAGTTGACTTTTTGTCAGATAAAATCCAAACTGTGTGATTCTTTGTGCAATCAAGTCCTTGACCTAATTCATACCTAGTGGATGGATTCCATAGGTATTTTAGGGTGTATTGAATCATGTCCCAAGGTTTAGGAGCATGTCTTGGTCAAAAGTCAAAGATACAGTTGACTTTTTCTTTAAAACCCTAATTGTGGTCCAGGTGAAATTGAAACTTGTGAACCAAGCTTCTTGGGTCAATCCATTGTTGCAAATGGATCAATGTAGTGTATTTGAGGCCCTAAAATCATGTCTTGAGGACTTGGCTCATGTTTTGCTCCAAAAGTCAACTTAGGGGTGAATTAGATCAAGAAACCCTAATTCCTGATTTTTTTGTGAATGCATCCCCTGAGGCTAAATTGACTTGATGATTAGGACCATGACGTCCCTTGGAGTATCTTAGGTTCTGCTTTGAAGCATTGGCTCATGCCCAGAGGAAAAATTCCATCTGAAGGCCTTGGTCGACCAAAACCCTAATTTGGTGACACTGGCGATCTTGAGGCTTGATCCACTTGGAATGTTGCAACTTTGTGCTTGATTCTTGATATGGGAGTCCTCTTGATCCCTTATGGGTGTTTGAGAGGTTAGACAAGTTAAAGATCATGTCATTTCTTGATTGATCCTTTGTCTAAGTGTTCTGAGAGGGGTCAAAACCCTAATTCTTGATTATGGTGAATGCTCAACCATCTTTGAGGAGATTGATGAGGCATGAAGGTACATCCATATTGTGGTGATGATTTGCACAATGATGGGAAATTTTGGTGGTCAAAATTTGGGGTATGACAATTTGGATTAAGACTTGTTCCAATCTCACGCTTCTAATTCTTTCACAATGACAGCTTTTCTGAATTCAATTTTGTTATGACAGAACAATAAAGCTTATAAGCACATGTACTATGGTACCCTACAAACAACATGACTATGCTTCTGTCATCCAACTTCCTTCTCTTAGCATATGGGACATGTTTGTAACAAATAAAATCCAACCACCTTCAGATGGCTCACACTTTGCTTATCTCCAATACACTTCTCTAAAGGAACAATTTCCTTTAGCTTCTTGATTGGACACTTGTTGAGTACATATGCTACAGTGGTAATAACTTCTCCCCCGAGGTGTGAGGGAGCTTCTTCTCCTTCATCATGCTCCTTGTTATATCAAGCAAAGTTTTGTTTCTTTTTTCTGCAAGACCATTGTGCTGAGCAGTGTATGGAGCAGTAACCTCATGCTCAATTCCATTCTCCTCACATAACCTTTTGAACTCTATAGAGTTGTACTCACCTCCACCATCAGTTTTGAAAATTCTCAGCTTCTGACCACTATGTTTTTCAGCCTTCACTTTGAACTTCTGAAATTCAGCAAAGACCTCATGCTCAAACTTGATGAGTACTACCCATGTCATTCTTGTGAACCCATCCACAAAAGACACGAAATACTTGTTTCTTCCAAGTGAGGGTACCTCAAATGGTCCACATACATTAAAATGCACTACTCCTAAAGCATGTTTTTCTCTTGGGGCTATTGAGGACTTCTCAGCAAGTGTACCGATGTTGTCTCAATAATAAATAAGATCAAACAAGACAATATTTGTGCAATGTAAAGAAAATAGTAAATTTGGGGGGGGGGGGTTCAAGTTTGCAATGCGGAAAGTGAAATAAGAGTTTTAAATAGAATTACGAATATGGTCAGCTTGTGTACTGAATCCCATATTTCTCTATTGTTGATGTTTGATGCCTTTTATGAATGATCCTATCACTATAATCCCACGACAAGTTAACAAAGCCATTATAATCAATCCCTCGCAAAATAACACTAATCACTACTCAGAGCTTCCTATCCCTAGTCCACCACCGTAAACAGGATTAGGCGATGCACAAAACGTTAATTCCCTATGCCATTACTCGGGGTCTCCCATTCCTATTCAACCAGCGAAAGTATCACAATTGCCCTAAGTCCAACACATAAACTAATGGTCAGTATTCCATATGTGCCCAAAATACATTTAAAAGAATATCTCACATAAAAAATCATTAATAACAATAAGCAATTGCATAGAATTATAAATCAAAGGATTCATACAAAGTTAAATCAACATATGACATAACAATATTGAAACAGGTTCATCAAACACAACCTAACTTAGAAGAGTTTAACTACTCATAATTCAAATTACAATACCAATTGAAATAAAAAGAATGACATATGATTTCCCTTGAAGGTTTGGCCTCCAATGGCTTCAAATTCTCTCCAAATCACCCTTTATGTTGTAAAAATCGTAATTGCAGTGCCAATTTTTGTAACACTTGCAAAAATGCAGAGTTTCCCCTTAAAAATAGCTTAGAATGGATCAGAAAGCGCCATAAAAGCCTAGAAAAAGGGTTCATCGCGCACGTTATACCTGCATCGTGCGCCCGATGCAGCTAGTTCAAATATATCACATGTGCGATGTTGCGCGTGATTATTTTATTAGTTACACGCTTTTGCTCCCTTTTTCACCTAATTTATCACTAAGTCCAATTTCTTCACACTTAGCTATTTTTTTCCTCATTCTTTGGTCTTTCTTCTTCCTTTTGGCTCATTTCCACTTGTTCTTCTCCGATTCTTCGCCTAATTTCATGCAATGACGGACTGTAAAGATCTCTCAAGTCATATGGCTAAGAATTTTAGGCTAAGTTTCCTTAAAGAAAGGCTAAGCTCAAAGTGGTTAGCAAATGTATATTCCTATTACTACAAGGTGGTTACAAAGGCTCAAAATTATAAACAAAAAACTCCCTCAGCGTGTGTAAATCAAACCAGATAAACTTAATCACAAATAGATCAAACCAGATAAAATAATAATGTATGGATACACTCAAAAACAAACAAAAATGAACACTGGAATTTATTTGGCTCAAACCTTACTAGATGAGGTATCTGAAGGTTGAGTACAAGTCCTTTGATTTTTTTCTCATCTTTTTCCTTCAAGTTGTCAGTTTCTTTCCTGATGATCAAGTCTCTCTTTTATTTCTTGGATCATTTGTGCAATGCTACAATTATAACTTGTAAATCTGAAGAAAAAACAGCTACAAACTTGTTTATTAAAGATAAACATGGATGGGGTTTTTGAAAGGCATGCACGAGTTGTTAATTCCTCCAGTTGAGTCTTGCTACCTGTTGAAGCTAGAATAGTCGCACGCAAAAATATATAAGTAACCCAGTTTTGTCGTTCTTCACAGGGATCAGTGCGAGGGAAAGAATGCCATTCGACGATATCTATATTTCTAAGCTCATGGTTCAAAAAATTTGGTTTTAAGAAGGAACCAAGATGAAATGCAGAAAATGTAAAGACAGAAAATATAAAGTAAAGACTGAATTATAAACGGAGCCTTGTTGGAATTGAATCTCATCAATTGATAACACATGCATTCTTCTAATCATATTATACATAAATCAATCATTCACCTAATATCCTCACATATCACCCACGACAGAGGTTATGTCTAACGTAACGTCGAGAGATCGACCGTATTGCCTCATTGGTGATGTCTCACGCAACAAAAACCAACACAGAGCATTAAAAGATGATACTCACGCAAGTGTTAAGCCTAAATCTGTTTCTAGAGTTCAGAACAAAACAAATAATCATCTTAGATCCAGATCTGAAGAGTATATGTCTATAGCGGTTCAAATCAAAGATAAACAGGTAAACAAAGATGACACCCAAATCAGATAAATGACTGCTTCATATAAAATGCCAACGATCAGAATACGTACATACGTTTAACCCTTTTTACATGTATTCAACTAATTTGCTAAATGAATGTGAATACCGTTCTTCCTCACTATTATCATGCATCCTGGCAATGCCGTATCGATCCTACTCATGCTAGCCATACTACTTAATCAACACAATACAACAAAAGATTAAATGAATATCAACTCACAAAACCATGTCAAAAGTTTTACTCATTGATAGATGAAAATCTAAGATAAAGGATTTGTAAAGGTTTTGTCAAGACCACAAATAATCAATCAAAGACAACAACAATAGAGAATCAAAACATATTCACAAACATACATTAGATGAAATACAATAGGTATCAAGAGATTACATCGTCATCCAACAAGAGATCAAAGATCCTACCTTTTCTCCCTTGGAATGAAGAAATATCAAGTTCTGATCTTTAATTACAAGTTGTATCAAATATCGAAAAAAACTAAATCTAAAAAGTGTGAAAGTTCTATTTATAATGCAATCAGAAATTTCACAGTTCGCAAAGCAAACCATTTATTCGCACAACGAATGAAGAAAAATGGCAATTCAAGTGCCTCTGAATAGTTAAACTGCCCCAGAAATTCTTTCATGTTCGCAAAGGCCCTCGCCAGAGTTCGCAAAGAAAACCTTCGCTGGCACTTGCTTTCATGTTCGCAAAGCGAACTAACTGATGTCTTCCTCTATTCTTTGGCAGCTTGCATCAATTCTCGTGTCTTACACTTTTGATCAATTAATGCCTTTTCCTACACAATAACACACACATTACAAGCACCAAAGGTATATTCTCAATGTTAGAAGAACAACAACAATCATTAGCAAAACCAATGAAAACATGAGAAAAGAGAAGAAAAAGTGCAAAGAAAGATATGTCATTTTTAGGTAAAATCTGCACCTAACACTACCAACATAAAAATTCCTGCAAAAACAAAGATTGGTTATAACACATGGGTTGTCTCCCATGAAGCACTCTTTTTGTGTCATTAGCTTGGCAATTGATATCATGGGCCAGACACTATTAAGGAGTGTCATACCCTCATTTCCACCCTATAATTCTCATCATTTATGCATCATATCATTAGCATGTCAATTGATCATTGATTCAATAGCATGGTTATTCATTAGTTTAAGCTTGAAGGATGGAGATTAGGGTTTCTCTATGATTGCTTTCCCAAGGGTTTTATATGGTTTATTCACCATTATCATGGTATCTTATGTTTGGTGCCTTTGTAACTTAGGTCTTGCCTTATTCTTGTTACATCATATTTATTAACATATCATCTAACAATTGTGCATACAAAACATGTTGCATTTGCTTTTCTTTCTTAGTGTTGATTAGGGTTTGCAAAGAGGTATCAAGGAAGGATCATTGCTTCAAGTCATGTGTGTTGAGATTGATTCGATAACCATTCATTCATGATTAAGCTCAAGTGAAAGTTTGACCTAATCTTGGTCAAACAAAATAAGGAATGTTTTCATTTACAAGTCATCTTTGTTATAGGCCATTTTGAAGACAAATGTGTATCAAATTCCAAGTGTCTTATGTTGGAAATCAATAAGTGATCAAGCATTGATTCTATTAGGTTTTTGGTTCAAATTCAAGTTTCTTATAATCCAAGTGGCCATATGTTCAAGTTTGGTTCATTTTTGGTTTCATTTCTCAAGGTTGACCTATAATCCTAAGGCATGTTCATTTTGGTCATATTGTTGTCAAAGAAGATTAAAAAATGTGGATTTTGGTTCATCCTAGTTTATGTGGCAAGATGTGTACAAATGGTCCAAAGCTTTCTTGCAAGATTGATTAAGCTTGTTCAACAATGGAATTAAGCGCCTCATTTAATTTTAAGTGAAGAATTTAAAGAGGATGAGAAATGATTTCAAGGGTGACTTTTTGGATTCAATTCAAGTGTGGCATCAACATGAAAAATTCGAGTTTTAATTTGTCATGGTTTCATCTTAATCAAGTTTACGTGTTATCATTATCCAAGCAAAGCATTTTAGCAACCATCATATAAGTTCAAAAAAACAAACTCATGAGCAAGACAAGCAAGGATAAATAATGGTTTATAGAAAGTACATGTTATCATCACATTCATGAAACAAGATCCAAGCTACATATCATGTCCAATTATTCAATTTCAAGCATGTGTGTGCAAGCATAGATACATGTGTGTAAAGCAAATAAAGGAGTATCATTAAGAAGGCCCAAAATGCATTACATTCAAGTTACAAAGCATGAAGTAAATACACAATCCAAATACATATTATTCAAAACGCAACAAGAGCTAGTTGAGGAAATTCATAACAACTTTCCAATTCAAAAAATTATAAACAACCCTTCCCATGCTCTATAAATCAGGTTGAAACTCACACTGCAATGGCTTGGACACATTATTCTTCACCCGCCAAAATCACTGCTGCATCATATTCAAACTCTAATCTTCACAGCTCAACATTCTGCAAAATCACAACTCAATATCATAAGTTCAAAACTCAGACGCACCACAACTACAACGCAAACTCTAATTCAATTAAAACTCTGAACAACAACAACATCAACTACAGAAGCAAGAATTCAAAAACTGCAGAAGCAAGAATTCAACAATAGTTCACAACAACAAGAATGAACACAACAACAACTCAGAGGCACACGAAGAAGAAATAGAGAGTATAATCAAAGAATTTGATTGTACCTGAGCCTTCTCTTACATACCCTTCTGATCGTACCTGATCAGAAATGGATCGACGGTGTAACACCCCAAAATTTTCCCTCCTATTTAAACTACCAATAAGTGGCTTATGCTTCACATTTCATGTACTTTTAGGTCATAAGCATCATGCATGCATCATTGGTCTTCCTAAGGCATGAGATCAGAGGTTTATCATTGATTGTGCAAAGCTAGGAGAATGAGGTATATTCAACCACTCAAGCCATAAAGGCTCCTCATGCCTCAAGACATCCTGTTTGATTCACCATTTCATTAGAAGATTGAGATACACAAGAAAATTGAGGAGGATCACCTCCTCCTATATCTTGATCCTCCAGTTAGGGTTTGGTCATCTGAGGATGTGACTCATCATGAGCAAGGATCTTGGATCTTTAACACCATCTTATCACATAAAACATCTTGGTTTGAGAAATTCTCCATTCTCTCCAAAGGAATTAGGGTTGTGGACATCAGTCAACATCTTCTAACTTTCAAGGTCAAAACTAGGGTTTTACCTAAAATCAGTTTATTTCTAATTTTGTGAGCAAGACTTGATTCCATGGCTCTCTACATGTTCTCAAGTATCTACGAGTGGAATATGGACCATCAATCCCATTCACAAGGGTTTCAATTGGACAGGTGATTGAGAATCAATCAAATTGGGAATAAAGTCAACTGATTAATGAAAAAGTCAACTCTTGACTTTTTGAGGTAAAATTTGAGCTCATAATGTCAAATGTGATCAATGGGTGAGATTTGATCATGAAATATCAAAGGAATCATGCAAAATCAAGAATTATGGAAAGTTGCCATCTTTGGTAAATTAGGGTTTTAGAAACTTTCTATTTTGGGAAAGTTTTTAATGCCATGCAGCCATATTCCAAGCCATTTTCCTCCATGATCCAAGCCTCATTTGAAAATCTTTTTCAAATGAAAATTATAGAGGGATCTTCCACCTTTCCAACCATATAAACAATGCCTCATTTGGATTCTTGAGTCAAAAGTTATGATGTATGGAAGTTGGGATCATTAAGTGGTTCAACATGAGAAAATACTTAGATTTTTCTAAGTCCAAAAAGTCAGTGTGTGCCCTTGATTTGGATGACATTTTTCATGATGTTTTAGGTCTCATTTCACCTTGTTTCCAACATAGAAATTACACCTTGTCGTGATGTCTTTCTAATGGTACCAAGATCACTCAATTTGGCTCATTAAACATTGAGTTATACTTCTTTAAAGTCAGCCCCAAGAAATCCAATTTCTTCACCATCAAGCAATTCTAAATTCTAACCAAGAGCCTTGTACCTTTGGCTGCAGCTTGCTATGCGCATCATGCCCTCATGCATACCATATTTTTCCATTTTAAAACAAACTAAACCTTACACAATGCATACACATCCCAACATTACTCCACATGGCCATGAAAAAGCTCAAAGGAATCTTGGTACAAAAGTTGTGATTTTGATTTGCAGCATCCATCTCATGTTCACATCAACATCATCCCCATCACGCATCAACACCATGTATAAATACCATTCCATAATAGCAACAACAACAATACAACTTCATTCACCTTAACCCGTGCCATACCATAACACACTTCCAATTTTCTTAAACTCACTCTCTAACTGTTAACCAACCCTGATTAACATCTAACCACAATGCTAACCACATATATAACCTCTTAACCAAGCTCTAACCAGGGGAGTTACTTGACATTCACAAAAATCAGAAATCTGCCTTTTTTTCACCTAAAAATCCAGAGCTTCGAATCTCCCATATTTCTGAAGTTTTGGCCAAGATTTCTTGAGAATCTTCATCCCCTCACTTCATTCTTGCTACCGTGTGCAAGAGTTTTTACCTGGAACAACCATTAGAGCACCCACGAGTTCACTTCAGTTCAACATCAAACAGAAATTCCAAGCAGATTCAAGGGGACTCAGAGCATTTATTTTGCTCTTATAGTAGATCTCAAGGCCAACAAGAAGTTATCTGGGTTTCTATTGCGTGTGGAAAGAGTTTCTGATCAGGTTAGGTTTCTTGATCCTGCAGCATCATTTTAGGGCAATACTTGAGCTTAGAAACATGTAGGTGCACGCATCTGAAGTCCTACATTATTGTAGGCAATACTGGTAATTTATTTATGTTGAAATGCGAAGATTCAAGATTTGCATATCCAACTTGTTCACTTCGATTCTCTTTATGTGTTGGTTGTATGGAGTTTTTAATAGCATATTTGTAATCTACGTAGAATTCTGCGCAATATAATATATGGCTTTGTCTTGTTTGGTGTTGTTTTTGCCTGAGCTCCGGTGGAACCAGCCAGAGAAGATGACCGGAAAGTCATCTCCGGCGAGGGCTAGTCAAAACCCTAATCTAGTCAGCAAGTCAGCGCTGGTGTGTATAAAGACCATTCGTCCATGTAAATTCTCATTAGCCAGCGTGTAATTCCTTCTTCCCGCGTGAGAATTTGTTTAAAACTAACCAATGAAAACCCTACAGCACATTAATGAGTGCTGACTCATTTCGTTACATGTCTTTTTTTCCTTTTTCTTTTTTCTGAAAATTAATAAATAATAGGCTTAAATGCACTTTTGATCCCTGTAAGTTAGCGAGTATTTTAGTTTAGTCCCTGTAATTTATGTATTTTGGTCTGAGTCCCTATATCTCACCTTTTGCGTGCATTTTAGTCCTTAAAGCCAAAATCTGTAGGAAATTTTGAAGAAAATTTGCAGGAAACCTATGGTTTTTCTTGCAGATTTTGACTTTAGGGACTAAACCACACTCAAAAAGTGAGATATAGGGACTCAGACCAAAAAAAATAAATTACAGGGGCCAAACTAAAAAACTCGCTAACTTACAGAGACCAACATACTATTTAAGCCTAAATAATAATAGTAATCACCAGATTTGGTTTTTTGCTTGATTTATGATATGGGCCTATGCACTTTTACTAAGCGTGCCCCCATCCTGGGCCATGAGGTATTTATGAACTAAGAAATTGCTAATTCAACACCCCCTGGCTTATTCTTGGGTTTGTATTTTTCCTTTTTGATACACATTCAAAATTGGAACTTTAAAAATAGTTTCTTTGGGAAAAAAATTACCAATTAATTCATGGATGTTGTTGGATGTTTAATTAATGTTTGGTGATTTTTAATTACATTTTTGGATTGGTTTAGTATTTTTCTTGAATTTTGGATTGAAAAGTGTTCATGTTACTATACCTTGTGCCATAAGTCTTGAAAAATGACCTTCCCTTAAGGATTTGGATCCCAAATTTTGTGTGCATTTAGCCATTTGATTATATGACATGTTAATGTTCATTTAGTGCTTTGTTCATGAATATTGAATTACTTTTGAATGCTATCATTGAGACTTGGTTTATGTGATCAATGCTTGATAACATGCTTAATGTTTGTGATTGATTGAACACCTTTGATGCATAATTTTGTGCCAATATTTTGTACATGATCATCCACTGACCTTGCCATTATATTATTATTTTCCCTTAATTTTTCAAAGCTTTTAACCATTTTTCATGAATATTTCATTTCATGCTTGTTGTGTGGATGTATGCTTAGAACTAAGTTAGGTTTAAGGCTTGTATGTGACCACTTTAGGTCAACTTTAAGGACATGTTGGAGCATATTCATGATGACAATTTGGTATACCATTGTGATACTTGGATTTTTCTTTTTTATCATAACTCACATGTTTCATTTGAACCCTAATTGAATACCCGATGTTGCCCGATGCTTGCTTAGATGCTTTGGTTTGATCATGCCTTTATGCAATCCTCTTTGGGAAATTTTTATGCATCATTTCATATTTGGTTTAGCATGAGGTATAGCCTATTCACATCACTTTATAATTCATTTCCCATGCTCTTAATTGATGTTGTGCTTTCACAAGTTTGAACATGATCATGAGCATTCAACTTTGTAGAACTTTCACTTGAACTTTGGTGTGTCTCATTTGGCCAATGTTTTTTATATTCAAATGTGAAACTTCACATTTCATTTACCACTGCCCTATATATGTGAATATTTGATTGGCTTGACCTTATCATTCCTTTTGCATGCTTGAATGTCTTTTGTTGCTCGTGGAAGATTAAGTTTGACTTTGGTCATTACTTGTAACATCTTTTGAGAACATGTTGTCATGATGATATTGGGGAATCTAAATACTCATTTTGAATGTGGATAACATGTATTCATTGAAATTATCATGAGTTAGGACCTTTTCATCCCTTATTATAGGTCATTTGGTATGATTTGAGTTATGTTACTCTTGTGTGAATGTAAGCTTGATTTGTGCATCAACTTTGACCACTTCCTTAACATCATTTGTATGATATCTTTGCTCATTTCTTTTTGGATTCAAATATGAAATATTATAGGTATTTTAACTCTGACGTGTATGCTTTTAAATTTCCTTACCATGTTCTTGCATTTCTCTTACTTGAGTGACAAGTTACATGCTAGTGTTTAAGCTTGGTTTTGATCCTTACTTGTATTAACTTTGGAGAATGTGTTTGACATGAACTCTGTGACATTTCGAGGTTGATTTCAAGCATTGAATATATGTCTTCACTTCTGAATTAGGTCTTTCAAATTTCAACTTTATGCTTCCTTAGTCATTGTATGTTCATAAGTGTTTGATACATGATTTAGGTAACATCTTCGTGTAGAATTGCCTAGTCCATTGAACACAAATTAGTGTGACTTTCATAAGTATTTCTTGATATTTCAAACATCATTTACATTTCATTTTCTACTGCCTTATGTGCTTGGATACCCATTTGACTTGACTTGAGTCCTCATTTACTTGCTTGATAATTAACAAGCCTTTATCGAAGTGTTTTGGTGTTTCTTTTGACATGTGCTTGCCTTGGCTTTGGAGAATGATTTGCCATGAGGATTTTTGTTTCAACTTGAGATGTTTGTACATTGAACCAAATTCCTTAGCTTCTGACCTTGGTCACTTAAATGCCAATTTTCATGTTTGTTTGCTCATTATGTGGTCAAGATTGATTGAAACATGCTTAAGGTGACATCTGTGTGCATGACTTGCAAATCTCTTGAACATGAATTGATGTGTATTTCATGATAACTTCTCAACACTTCAAGCATCCATTTGATATGTTTATATCACATATGTTACTTGAATACATGGCTATATTCTATTTGTGTGACCTTTAGAGGTTAACTTGACATAGTTTGTGGACGACAAATGTTTGTGTGTTGGTGTAGGATATAACTTGCATTCTTGTATGCTTCCTTAGGACATTAACATGAAGTGGATATAGTAGGTTTAGATACTTCCCATATTAGGTTCATACACCTTTATTACTCATTTCTCTTTTCTATTTGTTTGACATTACTCCTAGATTAGAATTAGGACATTAACACGTGCATTAGTGCATAGTTTTGCATGTTGCTTTCAACTATTCAATAGTTGAGCTTGGCTTGGAGTTGGTAAGTACTTGTGTTACTTTACATTGATGGTTACATTTACTTGACTTTTCTTTCATCTCACCTCTTCTTTACTTCTCTCTTTTGTGATTGAATCATCTAATGTTTACTTGTGTATGATCACATGTTCCCTTAGGATTCCTAGCTTGAATCTAATTTTGGATTAGGTTCAAAATAGGGGAGACATTAGGTTATCAATCCAAGCATGCCAACATAGGTAGAGATTCCCTTTTATCCTCAAATATAGGATCAATCATGGCATGAAAACTTCTAGGATGAAATTCTCCCATAATAATTTTCTTTTCAACCTTTGAGTCCCTCTTCTCTCTCTAAAAGAAAAGCAAAAAATACTTAATAAATATAGTGTGTCGAGTGCGCCACGAGCCTTAAGCACATGGGAAGCGATAAGCGGGAGTCCCTCCTTACCTTATCTAGGGTGTTTTGCATGCATCGCGTCTTGGGTCGATTTGCAACGCATTCGATCCTATGTCATAGTCTTTAGCATGATACATACCGCAAACAAAGCAAATCAAAATACTTCTTTTAAAAGAAAAAAAACAATCGTCTTCCTTCGGTATTCTTCTCTCGTCTCATTCACTCGAATCGTAAGGATACATTATTTCTGTTCTATAGCAAACAGGTAAACGCGTAAGTCTCCATGCAACGAGCGGCAACACCTAAACTGCTAGAGCGCGAACGTTAGCGTCATCCACCTAAAAAACACCAAACAATAATGACCTTGTAGGTCGAACTACGACTGCTCTGACTTCCTCTCTCCTGTCCGATTGAACATACGTAGGCACAAGACAATAATGTCTTGGCGAGTAACCTTCCCCTACAATCTTGTAGTCCTCTGAACTACGTTGACTCTGAATTTCCCATTCCCGAGGAATTACATAGGCCTAGGACGACGATGTCCTACCGAGTCACCTTTTCTTTTCCAGTTTCTCTGTTTCCTATTCTTTTCCTTTCCAGTTTAGCATAGAAGCTTCAGATACCCACACCCTTTGATTAGACAACAAGCGTGGTTCCCATCGAGTACGTTGGACGCGAGGGGTGCTAATCCCTTTCTCTCACGTAACCGACTTCTGAACCCAGACTATGGTTGCGACCACCATGTCTTTCCCTTCTTCAGGTTTTCTTTGATCGTTTCCTTTCCCTATGTCGGGATAAATTACGTTCGGTGGCGACTCTTCTGTCTTTTCCGCCGGTTGATTTTTGCAGTTGCGACAGCTGGCGACTCTGCTGGGGGATCTGGTTCCCTAAGTGAGTCAGTCTTAGCGCTTGTGTGTTTTCGGTAATTGGGTGTTTATCTGTATGTTTTACCTGCTTTATTTATGGCTGTTATTGCATGTTTACCACTTTTATCGCATTTACTTGCTTTACATTTCACTATTTCCATATATACTGGACTGTGTTGGATTGCTGTTTTCTTTAGTGGGATGGGTGTTCTGAGAGATAAGCCATATACCCAGGCTTGAGTGTACACATAGGACTAGAGTGGAAAGTAGTGTGGCCTACGTAGCGTCTTGGTACGTTTGGTTTACACGAAACCCCACACCCAGACGATATTTTCTTGGGAGATATTCTGATTTTTGCGTCTTGTGCATTTCAGGGTGTTAACTTAGAAAGCTGTCGACTCTGGTGACCATTCTCGAGGACTCAGTTGAGGCACTCCTCCCAAGGGGCGATAATGTCAGACTAGAAATGGCAAACACATTACGCTTCTTAATCTGAGGACCTAAGACTAGGAACTTGCTATAGGATGACCTTTTAAGGGGAATCAGTTGAGGCCTCATTGATTGATGATGATGTCAAACCAGAAGTTGTGAACGTATCATCATTTCTCGACTTGAGAGTCCGTGTCGCTGAGGATCCTCTGTCTTAGAACCCACATGTAAGAGGGGCTGGGTGTTTACAGGTAACTTTAACTTCCAACATACCCAGTTTTTTGGCATTCTTACTGAAGTGGACAGTTCATCCTGTTATACTCAGTCAGTCGTTATTCACAGTTTAGCACATACATTATTCATACAGTTCATCACAGACACGTCCAAATATATATGGCATCTCTGATACCATGCATATGCATTGCATCATTTCATACCCTAACATTCATGTTTTTTCATTTCCAGGTTTATATCTTACTATTGATTCCGGCCAGTGGGCTCTATAGGGATGGATACCAAGAGAAAGAACAATGTGGCATACAATTTCAGAAGCCAACTCTAGATTTACTTCATAAAGTGGTTGATATGGCTGATCCTGGTGTTCTTACTGATTTCAGAAAGGAGTATGGGAGGTTATTGAATATTGTCCGTAATATCACGAAGTATGAGCACGATGCTATTCAAACACTCTTACAGTTCTACGAGCCTCTGTTACACTGTTTCGTCTTTCTGGATTATATTCTAGCTCCGACACTGGAAGAATTCTCTTTCATCCTGGGGATCCCTATCAAGCAAAGAGTACCGTTCTTTTTCTGAGGAGTGTCCAAACTTAGAAGAAGTTGCAGCTTCCCTTCATGTGGGTCAGTCTATTCTGAGTGATAATGCTGCCGATAAAGGAGGTTTTAAAGGTTTTCAGTTGGAGTTTCTGTTGGCCAAGCTCGTAAGTATGCCGACGCCAAAAGTTGGTCTGTTTTCAACGTTATCTTGGCTCTATGCATCTACTTGGTTATCTTGTTTCCCAACATACATGATTTTGTGGACATGCACGCCGTTAGGATCTTCATCTTGAAAAATCCAATACCTATGCTTCTTGGTGATTTATATCATTCTGTGCACTTCAAGAACGAGAAGAGAAAATGAGGGGTATGTAAGTTATTGCACGCCACTCTTGTCCAATTGGTTTCTGAATCATCTTCCTCAGACGGGTGCCTTTGTTGATACAAAGGACTCTCTGAAGTGGTCTAAGAAGATAATGGGTCTGACTGCAGATAACATCGTCTGGTTTGATCATCAGTTGTTGGGCACGGAGATTATTTCCAGTTGCGGAAACTTTCCAAATGTGCCTTTGGTGGGTAGGAAAGGTGGAATCAATTACAACCCTATTCTGGCCGTCAGACAATTTGGGTATGCTTTGAGTAGTCCTCCCGAAGACCAAGATGTTGCAGAATCTTTGTTCTTTAATGGTACTAAAGACCAGGAGATGCTGAGGAGAGTTGTGAGTGCTTGGGCACATATTCATAAGAAAGGGAAGACTGTTCTTGGAAAGAGTGGCTGCAGAGCTTACCCTTCTTATGTTGAGTGGATCCAAAGGAAAGTGGAAGAGGTGCTATTGCTTTTCTCAAGGGAGTCACCTTTCTACCCATTAATGATAGAGCAACCCACCACTGTTGCTATTGGAGAATTCAACAGGCTGCAAGCTCTGGTGAATAAACTCCGAGTAGAGAACTCTGACTTGAGTAACCGTCTTCAAGATGCTCTACATATCAACATGGGATTGGAATGTAAGGTTAAAGATGCGACGAAACTGCTAGCAGAGAATGAGAAAGACTTTGCAGACATGGCTCAGTTTTATCGGAAGGCTAAGTTGGCTGCAGAATCCTCTGCCAAGGGTCATAAGCAAACTAAGCAACTTTTGTCCGAGGAAAATGTCAAGCTTGCTGGCTCTCAAAACATGTGGGTGGAAATCGAGGCTGAAAATGAGGAACTAAGGGAAGAGCTCCAGAAGGCGAAGAGAGGCAAAAAGCTCTTCTCTGACAAACTGAAGGAAGCACAGAAAGAAATCGAAGAGCTCAAGGTTCAAGCCGGGATCAAGAAGGCAAACATTCGAGATGTCTTTGGAGATGATGATAGTGCAGAGCATATCGTTAAGCTGAATCAAGACATTGGGAAGAGAAACAAGCTGATTAAAGGGTTGATAGAGCGACCAACTCATCCTGACACCAAAGCCCTTCTAGAAGAGGTCAAGACCAATTGTATGGGTTAGGGGTTTGGGATTGATTTGTATTTGTATCTCTATATGTCGTCTATTGTAATTACCATCAGGCTTGTTGATGGACTCACCTGTGGTTGTATCAGACTCGTTTGTATGACTTTCTGAAGTATTATATAATGAGATATTTATTTCAGCCATACCTATTTCAGCAGTATTTTCTCAATGGCGTTTGTTCTAGCTATATTTCTCTGTAATATCTATCTGTTCCAACATTATTTTCTCAATACTGTATCTGATCCCTCTCCCGGTTAAAACTGGAATCAAAGTATAGATATACCTTGGAAATGATCAAGCATGGCATTTTCATTTGCATTCACGCATTTCATTTCTTGCATAACAGATGTACACTACTGAATTTATTATCTTGTTCAATTTATCCATGCAGGATTACTGATTATCATCTTCACCGTTATTCCACTCGTCAGAACCAACAAAAACCTATGGAACAGGTGCAAGCAGAACTCCAAGACTTCCGTAACTGCATGACTCAGTTCATAGAAATGATGCAGAATATCGCTCAAGGATAGGAGCAGCTAAGGACTTTGGTGCAACCTCTAGTTGCACGTGTTGATGAAGAAGTTATTGTTCACGGTGGTGTTCATGTTGTTCCTCCGGGCGGAGGTAGTCAGGTGTTCATGTTGTTCCTCCGGGCGGAGATGTTTCTATTTCTACTGTTGTCATTCCTCCAGGTGGAGGAGTAGCTGGAGGTATTCCAGTCGTTGTTGGTGGGGCTGGAAGTGTAGGTACAGTGCATGGTACGGGAGGCCGTCACTAGGAAGATCATCAGGATGATGTGTTTTCTATGCAAAGGGTTGGTGCTAGTATACCAACTGAAGCTGACAGAAAGTTTAAGATGATAGAGGAGCGGATGAGAGCCTTCGAGAATCAGAACTCTTTGGGGCTTGACATGGGCGATTTGGGATTAGTCCCAGGGGTGAAAATTCCTCATAAACTCAAAGTGCCTTCATTTGATAAGTATACTGGAACTACTTGCCCTAAGACCTACGTTAGGGCATATTACAGAAAAATGTCTGCTTATTCGAAAGATGAAAAGCTGTTGACGCACATCTTTCATGATAGCCTGGCTGGGGCATCCTTAGAATGGTATATGCAGTTAGAAAGGAGTCATATCCACAGTTGGCGTGAAATTGCCGAGGCATTTGTTAAACACTACCAGTATAATACGGATATGGCGTCCAACCGTATGCAGCTACAAAATCTTTCACAGAAGAATAATGAAAGCTTTAAAGAATACGCCCAGAGGTGGCGTGAGTTGGCTTATAGAGTTCAACCTCCTATGGTGGAGAGAGAACTTATAGACATGTTCATGGCCACGCTCCAAGGGCCGTACTATGAGAGACTAGTGGGATGTTTATCTGCAGGATTTTCTGATCTAGTATTGGCTGAAGAGAGAGTTGAAAGCGGTATTAAGTCTGGCAAGATACAGAGAAATGGTGGATCCTCAGCTGGAGGACATAAGAAATCATATTGGGGAAAAAGAGAAGGAGATGCAAACTCAGTTTCTTTGAATCGGCGAAAGGGCAAGGCCCGTTAGAATTACGCTTAACAAGTTGCTACCATGGCTATCCCGGCTACGCTGCAACAACAAAACCCTGTTCCGCGCAGGTATCAAGACAAGCCCAAGCTAAACATGCATTTTGAAACACCTCTGACGCCGTATGGCCAGTTATTCCAACATCTGCTACAACTCCAGTTAGTGCAAACAAGGACTTTGGCTCCACCCACGGGCGATATGCCACCTGGGTATGATGCCAACGCACACTGTCAGTTTCATTCCGGAGCTCCGGGCCACAATATCAATAATTGTAAGGAATTCAAGCACAAAGTTCAAGACCTGCTTGATTTAAAGGCCATCAATTTTACAAATGATGGTCCAAATGTAATCCAAAACCTTATGCCCAATCATGGTGGGGCAAGGGCGAATGCCATAGATGATGGGGAGCCACTGGATTTGATAATGAATGTGAATGAGCTGAAAACTTCTTTGTCAGTAATCAAGGAAAAATTGTTGAAAAGTGGGGTTTTTCCATGGTGTTCAGATGGTTGCCAAGAGTGTTGGGTACAACCTGAGGGTTGTGTTTCCTTGACGTCAAGTATTTAGAGGTTGATGAACGATAGGCAGTTACAATTTGATCGGGTTAATAGTGAGAGGAAAATTGTTAATCACAGTGAAGATGTTGCTACAATATCCATTCCTTATAAGATAATTAATATTTCAGCACCGGTGACGCAAGCTCCGGTTATTATTACCGTTCCAGGACCGATACCCTACAAAAGTACTAAGGCCATCTCGTGGAATTACGGGGCTGGAGTATTTTGTAACAGGCAGAAGCAGGAACTAGTAGGTTCATCAGGTGGAGGATCCAATGATGAGAATATTGTGGAGGCTGGAGCTATTACCAGAAGTGGTAGAGTCTTTTCGCCGTCTAATGACTATGCGAGCAGTTCAAGTCAGGATAAGGGTAAGCAGGTGGTTGATAATTCTGGGCAGAGGCCAGTTGCAGATGATTCTGCACAAAAGAATGTTGATAAAGCTTTCTCAAAGGATGTGGATGAATTCATGAGAATAATACGGAAAAGTGATTACAAAACCGTGGACCAGTTACATCAAACGCCTTCCAAAATTTCTATTCTGTCTTTGTTGTTGTGCTCAGAAGCGCATAGGAATGCTCTGCTAAAGGTGTTGAACGCAACATATGTGCCACGAGATATCTGTGAATCAGCTCGAGGGCGTGGTGGTGCACGTAAATACTGGAAATGGTTTGGGCTTTACAAATCTAGATTTGACTCCCACGGGGAAAAACCATAATAACGCTCTGCACATGTCTATAGAGTGCAGAGGTTCATTGTTATCCCACGTGTTAGCGGATACCGGCATGAAATGTTCTTCCCAAGAAAGTTCTTATGAAGCTTGATACTCAATGGCTGATTTGCACACCCAGTGATCTAGTGGTGCGGGCTTTTGATGGATCTAAAAGGTCTGTATTCTGAGAGATTGTGATACCCATCAAGGTGGGGCCAGAGGTTTTTGACGCAACCTTCTATATTATGGATATTCAACCAACATATAGTTGTTTGCTGGGTCGCCCCTAGATCCACCATGTTGGGGCAGTGACGTCGACGTTACATCAGAAGCTGAAGTATATGGCCGAGGGAAAGGTTGTTACGGTGTGTGGTGAGGAGGAGATAATGGCCAGTCATCTCTCAACTTTCAAGTACGTAGAAGTGGATGGAGAAATTCATGAAACTTTATGCCAGGGTTTTGAGGCTGTTCAGATTTCGAAGGAGCCTCCTGCGGAGGTTAATGAGCACGAAGTTTCAATGTCTTCGTTCAAGGATGCATGCGCAGTGGTAGATTCTGGAAATTCTCAGAAATGGGGTCAGGTGATAGATGTGCAGATGAAGAAGAATAAATATGGGTTGGGATACAAGCCATCCAAGTCATCTCAAGGGCCTCCAAAGTACTGTGGTTCGGTTCAGTTCACCAGAGCTGGAATCTTCTTTAATAGAATTAGTGTCATCGGGGTTGATGAAGGTGACAGTGATTGCGATATAGACCAATGGATCCGCCCATGCATTTCTGGCCAGGAGCTGCGAAATTGGTCTGCTAAAGAAGTTGTCCAAATCACTTGCGAAGAGTAATTGTTCTTGTTTTTGTATATGTTCAATCCTACGTTTTTCCCAAGACATAGTGATTATTTCTGTAGGGCCACGATGTTTTACTTTCAATTTTATCATTAATAAAAAATGTTTTCGCATTCAAATATTGTGATCTCTGTCTTTCATTTTTACTTTTTTACATTTATTAAAAGTAAAATGGCAATGTGTTTTTATTTGTTCATGATTGCATTCATAATAAACATAAAACATCATTCATGCAGGTTTATCAGTTCAGATTCCACCGATCATGATTCAGCTATCGCTCGGTATGAATTTGATAATCCCATTTATCAGGCTGAAGAAGTGGCTGACGAAGACTGTGACTTACCTGAGGAATTAGCCATATTGCTAAAACAGGAGGAACGAATCATCTTACCTCATTAGGAGGACATTGAAGTTATCAACTTGGGCACCGAGGATATCAAGAAAGAAGTCAGAATCGGGGCCGCCTTGGAAGACAGTGTAAAGGGAAGATTGGTTGAAATGTTACGAGAGTGTGTGGACATCTTCGCCTGGTCTTACTAAGATATGCCTGGGCTTGACACGGATATTGTTGTGCACCGGTTATCGCTTAAAGAGGATTGTCCTCCAGTTAAGCAGAAATTGAGGAGAACAAGACCAGACATGGCCGTTAAAATCAAAGAAGAGGTTTAGAAGCAATTGGATGCTGGTTTTCTTGCCGTGACGAATTATCCTCCGTGGGTTGCTAATATCGTTCCTGTACCTAAGAAAGATGGAAAGGCCAGGATGTGCGTTGATTATCGAGACTTAAACAGAGCAAGCCCAAAAGATGATTTCCCGCTTCCCCACATTGACGTGTTAGTTGACAACACTGCTCAATATTATGTATTTTCCTTCATGGATGGCTTCTCTGGGTATAACCAAATTAAAATGGCCCTAGAGGATATGGAGAAGACGACGTTCATAACACCGTGGGGAACTTTTTGCTACAAGGTAATGCCCTTTGGATTGAAAAATGTTGGGGCAACCTATCAGCGGGAAATAGTGACTCTCTTTCATGACATGATTCACAAGGAGATCGAGGTTTATATTGATGACATGATTGCGAAGTCATGGACGGAGGAAGAGCATTTGGTGAATCTACAAAAGCTGTTTGAAAGGTTAAGGAAATTCAGACTAAGGTTGAATCTGAACAAGTGCACATTCAGGGTGAGATCTGGTAAATTGTTAGGCTTTATTGTTAGCGAAAGAGGTATCGAGGTAGATCCTGCTAAAGTAAAAGCCATACAAGATATGCCTGAACCGAGAACGGAGAAAGTGGTTCATGGTTTCTTAGGGAGACTGAACTGTATAGCCCGGTTCATCTCTCATGTTACAGCCACGTGCAAACCCATATTCAAATTGTTGAGAAAAGATCAAGAAGTCAGGTGGAATGAAAATTGTCAAAAGGCATTCGATAAAATAAAAGAATATTTGCAGGAACCTCTGATCCTCATACCGCCAGTGCCAGGGAGACCGTTGATTATGTATCTTATGGTTCTTGAGAATTTGATAGGGTGTGTACTCGGTTAACACGACGAGACAGGTAAGAAAGAGCACGCCATCTACTACCTGAGTAAAAAGTTCACTGATTAATCAAGATACTTAATGTTGGAGAAGACATGTTGTGCACTCGTTGGGCAGCTAAGTGTTAAGACAATGTATGTTAAATCACACAACCCTGTTGATTTCAAAGATGGATCCGATAAAGTATGTGTTTGAGAAGAAAGCACTTTCTGGGAGAATAGCCCGTTGGTATATGGTTTTGATAGAATACGATATTCAATATGTTTCCCAGATGGCCATTAAGGGAAGTGTTCTATCAGAATATATTGGTCAACAACCAATCGAGGATTATCAACCGATGAAGTTTAAGTTTCCGGATGAGCATATCATGTTTCTGAAGATGAAAGACTGTGATGAGCCTTTTCCTGACGAAGGACCAGAAATTGGATCTCAGTGGAGTTTAATCTTTGATGGGGCTGTAAATTCATATGGTAACGGAATCGGGGCAATCATTACTACTCCGAAGGGTTCTCATATACCCTTCACTGCCCAATTAGCGTTCATATGCACCAACAACGAGGCAGAGTATGAAGCATGCATCATGGGGTTGGAAGAAGCTATTGATTTGAGAATCAAGAACCTTGATGTGTATGGTGATTCTGCGTTGGTGATTAATCAGATTAAAGGAGAATGGGAAACTCGTCAAGCAAACTTGGTGCCTTACAAGAACTATGCCAGAAGGTTGTTACCGTTCTTTGATAGGGTGGACTTTCATCATGTACCCCGGGCTGAGAATCAGATGGCCGATGCGTTGGCAACGTTGGCTTCAATGTACAAGGTGAATCAGTGGAATGAACTCCTGTCAATCAGAATTATGCATCTTGACAGACCAGTTTTCATGTTTGCAGCCAAAGAAGTGTCAGATGGCAAACCTTAGTATCATGACAACAAGTGCTTTCTCAGGAGTCAAGAGTACCCGACTGGGGAACCCACCAAGGATAAGAAAACTCTTAGGAGGCTAGTAGGAAACTTCTTGTTGAATGAAGACGATGTGTTGTACAAAAGGAATTTTGACATGGTTTTGCTGCATTGTGTTGATGAACACGAGGCAAGCCAGTTGATGGAAGAGGTTCACAAGGGTTCTTTCAGCACTCATGTCAATGGGCATGCTATGGCCAGAAAGCTGTTGAGGGCAGGGTATTACTGGATGAATATGGAGTCCGATTTTTTTAAATACGCCAGGAAATGCCATAAATGCCAGATTTATGCTGATAAGATGCATGTGCCGCCTACTCCTTTGAACGTATTGACATCTCCTTGGCCCTTTGCTACGTGGGGCATCAACATGATTAGAAAGATTAAGTCAACTGCTTCCAATGGGCATCGTTTTATTCTGGTCGCCATTGATTACTTCACGAAGTGGGTAGAAGCATCCTCGTTTGCCAACGTCACCAGACAAGTGGTAGCCCGGTTTATAAAGAAGAATATCATCTGCCGTTATGGTATCCCAGAGAGAATTATTACTGATAATGGTTCGAGTTTAAACAATAAGATGATAAAGGAGCTATGCCAGAGCTTCAAGATCGAGCATCACAGTTCTTCTCCATATCGTCCAAAGATGAATGGCGCTGTTGAGGCAACAAATAAGAATATCAAGAGGATTATGCAGAAAATGGTGGTAACGTATAAGGTATGGCATGAGATGTTGCCATTTGCTTTACACAGTTATCATACTTCGGTACGTTTGTCGACAGGGGAAACCCCGTTCTCGCTGGTGTATGGTATGGAAGCAGTCCTACCACTAGAAGTTGAGATTCCTTCTTTAAGAATTCTGGCAGATGTGAAACTCGATGAAGCCGAATGGGTATGATCTAGGCTGGATCAGTTGATCCTTATTGAAGAGAAGAGATTGGCAGCCATTACACACGACCAGTTATATCAGAGCAGGGTGAAGAGAGCCTTCGATCAGAAAGTGCGTCCTCAGTGTTTTCAAACTAACGAATTGGTGTTGTTAGTTCTTGTGTTGGTTAGAATTTTGGTAAAACAAAGCTGAACAATGTTGATGTCATATGTCTGATGTCATAACATTGGTTCTTATCATTGTTGTTGCATGGTTGCAGTTTTGTGGTCTGATGTTATACATGATGTCTTGACATCAGTTGACAGAACATCAGAAAACCATCTGTTGTGGTTTTTGTATTGCAGAATGTTAAGGTGCTGAAGAGTTAAAGTGTTGAAGAGTGATGTCACATGCGATGTCTTGACATCACTATACCAGAACATCAGTCTGCTGTATTATTAGGGCTGCGTGTGTTTCTGTTATTGGAGAGATATTCTGCTGAAGAGAGTGAGAGATTGTAGGCGAATATCTTGGTAAAGATATATTCTGGTGCAATCATAAGTGGAGCAGATCTTGTTGCTATTTTTAGGGCTGAAAGATATGAAAAGATTTGAAGATAAAATCTGGTTTTAAATTCAAATCAAATCAGATATTTGGAGAAGATCTTGCAACTGAATAATGAAGATTTAAAAGATACATAATATCCTGGAAATATTATGTGGAGCTGAATTTAATGCATAAAGATATGGAGAATATTTAGAGTTAATGATTGAATTGAAGATTTAATTAAAGATTTGATTGAGGATTTAATTGAAGATCTATTTAGTAGCAGAATCTTTTGGAGATTTGGAACAGAAGATTTGATATGATTTGAAGGCCCAAATCCAGTTGGGAAATAGGTTATAAATAGAAGCATTGTAACCTAGTTTTAGTAAGCCAACCATCATGTAGATTATAAGGGCTGTGTTGGTTGATGAACCACCCGGTTTGTGGGATGGTCATCGTGTTTATCTCGAAGCCTGTAGGTAAGAGATGTATTGTTCTTGGAGGAAGCTGTTAAGCAACTCTAAGTATTGGTCTTAGTCATGAGGGTCATGTCTAGGTATTGTCATGGAAGTGTGTCTTCCAAAGTCTATGTAATAGAAAAGTTTAAGGAATCAAGCTGTTGATGCAGTGACGGTGTAGTTGACTGCTAGACATCATCGAGATGATTGGAAGTGAGATGGAGTCTCTTACCTAGGGAGGACTTAGGTAGAAGGGTCATTGGGTAGTGATTAAATTAGGTAGATTGTCAACTGGTCTGTTGAGTCTGTAATTTGATACTACTAATAGTGGACTTCCTTCCTGGCTTGGTATGCCCCCAGATGTAGGTTGGTTGAACCGAACTGGGTGAATAATTGATTGTGTTCATTTACTGTTTCTATTATTGCCTTGTTCAGCAGATTGCGATGTTGTGACATTACACAAGACATCACACATCTGTACCAGAATTTCAATTGGTATCAGAGCAGGCATCCTGTCTATTTCTGGATGAGATCTAGGGAAGATACTTTCTGGTTCGTGAGCAAGGAAGATAGTTGCTGAGTTATGGACTTGGCCAGTTCATACGGTTGGGTGTATGATCCCTTGAAGTAAAGGATGGATTATTTATCAGAGCTGCCATTGTGAGTGTGTTGACCCTTGGTGACAAGCAAGGATTTTTGAGCAGCACCTGAAGGTTGGTGAGGAATTGTTGTATGTTCCGCTGCATGTGTTTTTGTAACCCTGGTTGGTTCTCGTATCTCTGGTGGTGAGATTCTAGGAAGGTATTCTCTTGGAAAGACATTAAGGGTTGGTCTCCTCAGCAGGTTGGTCTCTGACGTGGTAGTTGGTGCAAGGCAACTTCAACTGGTTGGTTTGAGATATCGAAGATTCTTGAGGATTATCTCATACCTTTGTTTTGGGGAAAGAAGTGATCAGAAGGTGAATGGATTGTTTTTAAGGCTTGATGAAGAAAGAAGAGGGTGGAGCCCAAGGCAAAAGAGTATCATTGTCAAATCTTTCATGCGGGAGTGAAGATCTTGATAAGGTATCTCTTAAGCTGAGTTGTGGTGACCTATTCAGGAGGGTCTTTCTGGTTATGTTGTCAGTTTCATCAAGAAAGAAGCTAAGCTTGATATGTCAATCCTAATGTCTCGACATCGCGCTACACATCAGCAGTTTAAAGGTAAATGCTGAGTCAAAGACCTGTTAGACTGTAGCTGTTTTGAAGGATCACTGAAGCTGTGAAGTTGAACAATTTGTGAGATGCTGTTCATATAAAAGGTAGTAAGCTTGAGCTAAACTGTCTGAGGACAATATTATAGGGAAAGTGCATCCTAGAGTTTGTGTTCAATAGCAGTGTAAATCAGCCTGGGGTCAATTGGTGTCTGCATTAGTTGTATGGAGTGAACTCTTCCAGCTTTGTGGCTTGAAGGATTGGAAGTAGCAGATTGTCTATGGTATGGCTTTAGATGCAGAAGGATGGCAGTTATCACTCTTAAGTTAGACAAAGGTCTGAACCTTGTGCTTATAAGAAGAAGCTTCTGGAAGAGTGTGTTATGCAAGTTACTGCAGTTTTGTTGGTCTAATCTTGGAAGTTGATCAGATGTTGATATGTTCTCATGTATCCCCTACATGAGATATGTGTGGATTAATATGGTCGTAGTCTCCAAATCCATTGTAGAAGTGTTTAATGTGATGAAGACTGTTGTCAGAACTGATGTTGAAACATCATTTCAGTTCATTGCTTCCTCAGCCAAAGATGTTAGTTATGCTCATGGTGAAGTATCAGATCAAGCCACTTACCTAATCTGAAGTGATCAGCGGTGTGAATTTATAAAAGAGGGATCAGCTAATGCCACAAGTGTGCATAAAAGTATGTCAGACCAAATGTCATGCCTTGTGTGAGAAGGTAATCTTATTCTGTCTAATAGTAGATACTTTGACGGGAGACTTAGTATTTGTCTATTAGTGATGTTGTGCATAAGGGTAAATACTTTGACGGGAGACTGAGTATTTGTCTAGAGAATTATGCAAATCTGTGTCTGGATATTTATTTTTGTGGGCCATGATGGAGCAGCTTGATGTTTGAAGATGACAACCTGAGGTATCCTTATCAGCTTATTGTATCAGAAGTGTGTGAATGAAGACCTTGTTGGGAGCTTGGCAGTTGTCTGATGTGTGTGACGACCTGAATTATGCTGTTGAAGATGCAGACTATGAAGACATCATATTCGTGATGGTTAGAGCTTGGATCAGTTTATTTCTGATCTAAGTAGTTTGGAGCATGGGGTTTGCTCTGGTTGTGAAGGTCGAGGATAAGTGGCAGTTATCTCTGGCTTTCTACTGACGGCTCTACTAAGGGAAGTGGCATTCTTTGGTATAGCTATGGGGTAGTCTTTGACTACTTATTCTATGAAGATTCAGATGTGGTAGGTTTGAAGTCTTTGGAGTTTCTAAGCAGGATGGAGGTTGTCTACTCAAACTTGATTATTGAATCAAGTCTATGAGAGCATGGAAATCTGTTTCTGCAAAGGGAGGAGGTTCTTCTGAGTGGCAGAAGGTTGAGCTGAATTCAACAGTTGGATGTTCTGACATCTAGCTCAACATCAGGAGTCTCAGCTGGTGATGTGGCACATCAGCTAATGAAAGGGTGATCTACAGGAATGATAGGATGCTTCAAAAAGATCATTCTCATGGCAGTTTGTGGGAGCTGCAGGAAGGAGAAGATGTTCATGGCTTAGGGAGTCTAAGTGTGTTTGCTTTTGAGCAAGTGGAGCATGTGACTTGAAGATCAAGTTTCCTTGGTAGATACCTGTGTGAGAGTTCTGAAAAACGTGAAAAAGGTCAAAATATGGCATTTGACTGTTTTCATATGAGGATTTGTGAATGAGGTGATCAAAACTGTGGCATTTGGTTAAGCTCAGAAGTGGATTCGAAGAATCAAGATGATCAGAGTGTGACAGCTGGTTATCATTGAGGTTTGTCTTGGAATAAGTTACTCTTGGGCAGAAGGGTGATGTGTTGAAGACTCAAGGAGATTACTCTTCTTGAAGGTGGTTGAGAGTTTATTTCTCTAGTTCTTTGGATTACTATGCTATAGTAAGTCCAGTTGGTGGAACCTATCAAGAATCATGGTGATGATATCTTGGCGTGGGACAGATGTTCTAACTTATGTTGGGACATTATCTGGTTGAATATCCTTGGTGAAGGAAAATTATGCCCTGGTTCAGAAGATTGGTGCCTACATTATGCCTAAGGGGAGTCTACCTAATCATACGGGAAAATGATGAAGTAGAAGGTCTGCCTTAGATGGAGAATGTAGAGAAGACTGAAGTAGATCAGGTATTGATTGCTTGGAAATCTGAAGATGAAGAGTATGATAGGGAATGACTGTGTTATGATCAAGGAGTTCAGTGTGATCATTCCTGTGGATATTTCAGAGAGAAGTTGATCAGCTTGCTAAGATCAGGTGTGTTGAACAGAGAGTGCGCTCTTGAAGACATGAAGATGAGTCTTATGTTTTCCATTCATTTAAGGAGCATTTGTTATCTTAGATAGGGGGAGAAATAGCCAAGAGTATCAAAGAGTACAAATGTCAGAGCATCAGAGCAGAGCCAAGAGTACAATTGTCATATGCTGCAGAGGATGTAGCTGATTGCTGTTGTTATAGTGCAGAAGTGCAGAAATTAAGGGGGAGAGAAGTAGGTTTGTTCAGCTATTGTGAGATGGAGATTAGTCTGCCTGCTCTGGTCTGAGTATATTGGTTGGATGACTCAGAGGTTGCTTTTGAAATGTTGTGCTTGCTGCTATGTTCAGAGTTTGTCAAATTGTGGCTAAAAAGGGGGAGAAAGTTGCCATGGTTCTTGGTTTGAGGGGGAGTTTGCCCTATGCTGGTGTGAAAGTGAGTTTATGCAGCTTGTTGGTTTTTGTTGCTGCTGGTTAGTGAGTTTGTGCAGCGTGTTGAAGAGGTGTTGTTATGGCAGAGTTTGTTTTAGCCAAAATTAGCCAAAGGGGGAGATTGTTAGTTCTTGTGTTGGCTGGAATTTTGGTAAAACAAAGCTGAACAATGTTGATGTCATATGTCTGATGTCATAACATTGGTTCTTATCATTGTTGTTGCATGGTTGCAGTTTTGTGGTCTGATGTTATACATGATGTCTTGACATCAGTTGACAGAACATCAGAAAACCATCTGTTGTGGTTTTTGTATTGCAGAATGTTAAGGTGCTGAAGAGTTAAAGTGTTGAAGAGTGATGTCACATGCGATGTCTTGACATCACTATACCAGAACATCAGTCTGCTGTATTATTAGGGCTGCGTGTGTTTCTGTTATTGGAGAGATATTCTGCTGAAGAGAGTGAGAGATTGTAGGCGAATATCTTGGTAAAGATATATTCTGGTGCAATCATAAGTGGAGCAGATCTTGTTGCTATTTTTAGGGCTGAAAGATATGAAAAGATTTGAAGATAAAATCTGGTTTTAAATTCAAATCAAATCAGATATTTGGAGAAGATCTTGCAACTGAATAGTGAAGATTTAAAAGATACATAATATCCTGGAAATATTATGTGGAGCTGAATTTAATGCATAAAGATATGGAGAATATTTAGAGTTAATGATTGAATTGAAGATTTAATTGAAGATTTGATTGAGGATTTAATTGAAGATCTATTTAGTAGCAGAATCTTTTGGAGATTTGGAACAGAAGATTTGATATGATTTGAAGGCCCAAATCCAGTTGGGAAATAGGTTATAAATAGAAGCATTGTAACCTAGTTTTAGTAAGCCAGCCATCATGTAGATTATAAGGGCTGTGTTGGTTGATGAACCACCCGGTTTGTGGGATGGTCATCGTGTTTATCTCGAAGCCTGTAGGTAAGAGATGTATTGTTCTTGGAGGAAGCTGTTAAGCAACTCTAAGTATTGGTCTTAGTCATGAGGGTCATGTCTAGGTATTGTCATGGAAGTGTGTCTTCCAAAGTCTATGTAATAGAAAAGTTTAAGGAATCAAGCTGTTGATGCAGTGACGGTGTAGTTGACTGCTAGACATCATCGAGATGATTGGAAGTGAGATGGAGTCTCTTACCTAGGGAGGACTTAGGTAGAAGGGTCATTGGGTAGTGATTAAATTAGGTAGATTGTCAACTGGTCTGTTGAGTCTGTAATTTGATACTACTAATAGTGGACTTCCTTCCTGGCTTGGTATGCCCCCAGATGTAGGTTGGTTGAACCGAACTGGGTGAATAATTGATTGTGTTCATTTACTGTTTCTATTATTGCCTTGTTCAGCAGATTGCGATGTTGTGACATTACACAAGACATCACACATCTGTACCAGAATTTCAGGTGTTGAAAATGATCCTTCCTCCTGAGACAGATCACAGGGGCAAATGGAATCCAAACTACGAAGAGCCATATGTTGTGAGAAAGGTTGGTGGAGCCTTGTTATTCTCAACTATGGATGGCGAAGATTTTACGTCCCTTATGAACGCAGACGCAGTCAAAAAATACTTCGCATAAAAGAGACCCGCTGGACCACAAAAAGAAAAGTTCAGGCAAAAAAAGGCATCCCGACAAACCGCAAAAAGAAAAGGTTCGAGTAAAAATTAGGGATAAAAGAAAAAGAAAAGAATGAACCCGCAAAGTTGAAAACCTGAAAAGGCAACTTTGGCAAAAATTGGTATCTCGGTGGATTGAAAACCCGAAAGGGCGATCCAGGCAAAAGTTAGGGATTTGAAAGAGAGAGGCTGCGGTCTGTGTATGATCTGTGAACACTTTTGCTACTTGGGAATTTCAAAGGAAAGGAATCAGTCCAGTCAGTCTTTTCAGAAGTCGAAGCATCTGCAGATATAGAAGACATGTGGGGCATAACTAAATCGAAGCATGGTGGATATCTGTTCCCACATTGCCGACATATGTATTTTCTTTTCATTTTTATGCAATTACCTCTTTCCAGGAATTACTTCCATTGTAAATGCCTATTTACAGGCCGATTCAACCAATAAAATTTTTATTTCACTCAAAAAGCTATTCATTTATGTTTTTACTTTTACTGTTTTGTTTGCAAAAACGTCCGTTAGTTTTGATGAGCATTGCATGTGAAAACATTAAGCTTTACAAAGCATAGCGAAAACAATGAAAGTTGCTTGAGCAAGGGATACTATGGATGGCAACCGAGGTGGCCATTTCGCATATGGAACATTTTGTTGTTTGTTGTGTGTTTGCAGGGTGACACGATTCTTCTCCCCAGTAAAGTCTCTCTCTCCTGTACTAGAAGATCTAACATCCTCAGTAGAGCGTTGAGAATTTCTCTCTCCATAGCAAGAAAGCAGAGAATTGCTTCCCCCTGTCAGAGTGACTTATTACTCCCCAGCGAGTATTCAGAAGTCGATTGTCTCAGACAGGATAGTGTTGCATCCCCAGCAGGAGATTTTTTTGATGTCTCTCCTCGGTAGAGATCTTATATTTCCCACAGTTTTATGGTGTCTACGTTCCTCATCAGGTCAGGAAGTTTAATCTTGCCAACAAAGGTGTACTATCATCCCCAGTAGGTTAAAGTCGTTTCCCCGGCAACAGGTTAAGTTCAATATTATTGACTTCAATCCCTAAGCAGAGTTTGGTGTTAATCCTTTCAATGGTTTGGTCAATAGTAGTTGACACCCCCGACAGATTCCAAGTCCAATGGTTATTGGCACCTTTTCTGTAGTAGATCTTTGGGTTCCATTTTCAGCAGTTGTTATTCTTAATCCCCAACAGAGTAGAAGTTCTCTTCGGGTTTCATCTTCAGTAGAGGTTTTAGTCAGGAAGGCCGTCTAATTTGTCTTCCTCAGCGCGAGTTATGACCCTAGGGACAATTCAGTTTGTCATCCCCAGTGGAGTTGCCTTCGTATCTTCGACATTTATTTTGCTGAGAGGCCTCTTTTGCATAGCATAAGCATTTTTGCATTGCATCCTCCAAATGTGTAGCATTTCCATTTCTTATGGAGCATTACACCTTAAAAATTAAAACATATACATTCGAAGCATAAGACAGGTTTAATACCTTCATTTTAGGACTTTTCCCCAGCAGAAATCGCGTATTTCAGGAAATTCAGTATTACATCACCCCTGGTGAAGTTGGCTATGAATTCATTCATCATGCTTGTACTCCCCTGTAGATCTGTCTATTTAGGCTTCTCTTATCCCCAGCGGAGTCATCTTTGTAGATCTGTTGATTCTACTAACCTTTGGTTGTGAGACCGCCTGTGTATCGACCTGCCTTTGTGTTTGGATATGAGTCCGCCTTCGTGTCAGCATTCCCTTTTGAAATCCATCTTGTGATGGTAACCTTTGGTTGTGAGACCGCCTGTGTGTCGGCCTACCTTTGTGTTAGGATATGCGTCTGCCTTCGTGTCGGCCTTCCTTTTGAAATCCATCTTGTGATGGTAACCTTTGATTGTGAGACCGCCTGTGTGTCGGCCTACCTTTTTGTTTGGATATGAGTCCACCTTCGTGTCGGCCTTTCCTTTTAAAATCCATCTTGTGATGGTAACCTTTGGTTATGAGACCGCCTGTGTGTTGGCCTACCTTTGTGTTTGGATATGAGTCCGCCTTCGTGTCGGCCTTCCTTTTGAAATCCATCTTGTGATGGTAACCTTTGGTTGTGAGGCCGCCTGTGTGTCGGCCTACCTTTGTGTTTGGATATGAGTCCGCCTTCGTGTCGGCCTTCCTTTTGAAATCCATCTTGTGATGGTAACCTTTGGTTGTGAGGCCACCTGTGTGTCGGCCTACTTTTGTGTTTGGATATGAGTATACCTTCGTGTCGGCCTTCCTTTCGAAATCCATCTTGTGATGGTAACCTTTAGTTGTGTGGCTGCCTGTGTGTCGGTCTACCTTTGTGTTTGGATATGAGTCTGCCTTCGTATCGGCCTTCCTTTTGAAATCCATCTTGTGATGGTAACCTTTGGTTGTGAGACCGCCTGTGTGTTGGCCTACCTTTGTGTTTGGATATGAGTCTTCCTTCGTGTCGGCCTTCCTTTTTAAATCCATCTTGTGATGATAACCTTTGGTTGTGAGACCGCCTGTGTGTCGGCCTACCTTTGTGTTTGGATATGAGTCCGCCTGTGTGTCAGCCGTCCTCTTGAAAATCCATCTTGTGATGGTAACCTTTGGTTGTGAGTCCGCCTTGTTAGACGAAGGCAATTGATCTAGAAGGGAGGTTGAATAGATCACTTCATTTTAAATTCGAGTCGGCGCTAAAATTTGTTTTTAAAAATATTTTGCGGAAGCGGCCGAGGATAATTCGTCTACACGAACCAAGTTACTAAGAGGATCAGATATACGTAAGCCAAATAGAACGAAAGGCTCGAAGAGAAAAATTAGAATCGCAACTTAACAATTAATCAATTTACCAAAATCACTTAACAAGGTGTCCAATGAGTATTCAAAAATTAAACCACACTTAACAATATATCAAACACCTTGTATGCGTTCAATGTATCGATCACTTGGAGTGCGTAAAACTCCGAGCCAAACCTTCTATTATAGTTGATGCAGAATTTTCACTAAGCACAAACCAAAAGAGATTGTGCAATGGTTTTCAAATTAATTTTCTGCACAAAACTATATCAGAATTTTTATCAATCGATTGAACGATTACAAGCGTAAATAGTTCAAAATACAAATGAGATAAGGAAAAGGAAACGACAGCAAGTTTGTTTAGGCAGTTCCCCTTTCGTCCTCGCTTCTGGTATGTCTGCCCCGAATTCTAAAAATTAGAATTAAGATATCTATAACTTGTTTGCAAATGTTTTTTCAAGATAAAACTTAGCTATCCCACACTCAAGAGCACTTCGTTGATGTAGATACTTTGTCTTCTCTTCCCTTGATTCGAGTCGAATCAAGTGCCTCGAACTTGTTGGTAGAACCTCTGTTTACCGTTACTAGATTGCAAAAACACACAATTCTTCAATCACCTTCACTCGACTGATTCTGATCCACACACAGTTCGATCCTGAAACCTTGTTGCACAATCCTCCGGTTACCGCTACTAGATCGACAGAACCTTCCGTTCTTTGATCACCTTCGCTCGGCTGAATTCAATGCACCCAAGATATGATCCAAAAACCCCCAAATTCAATGATCTTGGAGGGCAAAACCCTAGAGGTTTTATTCAAGAACAAACCCTCTGAACCACTCACCCCAAACAAGGATACAACTCTATACTTTGGACGTTATCACTTCATGATGCAGAAAATCAACAAAAATGATTATGTGTATTTGTTGAAAAAGGTGTAAGATGAAGATGAAATTGATGAGAAAAAAAGGTTCAATGTATTTCTTTCACTTGTTCTTGTTAGATCTATGTAAAAATAATGAGGAACCAACTATATATAATGCAAAGACCAACTAACTCAAATAGCAGTAAAAAGAACATAGAGAAAATCAGGAAAAAATGAGTCAAAGGAGCGAAGAGTCGACTACTCGCTTGATGAGGGTTGGCATGCGCTAACCCGTCGACTTATCTATGAATTTTGGACGAGCATGCGTCAATCGCCACAGGATCATGCGTCGACGCATGGATGTTTAAAATGCAGAATGAAGAATCCCAGTAGCATGCGTCGATCGTAGGCTCAATGAGGGTCAGCGTGCACTAATCCGGGCATTTCACAAACTTTGGCACAAGTGCATGAGTCGACTCATGCACAACTTAGGTCAACGCAAGACACGAAAATTCCTAGAAATTGATTTTACTACAAGAGTTCACCAACTTAGGATCAAATCATGCATACCTTATACTAATACCATGATTATACATATGTAGGAAATGTGCAGGACTCTTCCTATATGTTTTAGACACATGATAATTGATTGTGGTATGCAATGCGAATGACAATGAGATGATATCGTCCAAATTACAAACTAGAAGCTATCCTACATTGTTGACATCATTAAAATAGAAACCACGTGAGAAACACCTTGCCCTCACATACTCCCCCTTTTTGATGATGGCAAAATCGTCTTTAGCTTGGTTTGTAATTTGAATCCTCCCCCTATCTTTGTGAGATCTTTAAAAATCAATTGCTGCTTATAGAGATATATTCTTCTCCCCTTTGACAGCATCAAAAAGAGAAACAGAAGGTGGTCAAATTGAAAACATCATGATACTTGAGGTTGCACTCAACAATTTGCAAACAAGATTCATTAACATTCATCGACAATTTGCACTCAAAATATATTCCATAGAAAGGCAAATGTTAACACAATACGAATGACATACATAGTACAGAAATAAAATGAAATATAAACCATTAGATGAAATGCATAACATAGAAATCCTAATCCTCATGGTCTCCTCCCCCTAAATTGATGGTTCCGTCCTCTGAAATGCTGGCTTGGTGGTGGAGGAAGTGGTTGTTCCTCTAACTGCTCATTCAGTTCAAATACAATCCTATTGAGTGTGTTGATACCATTCGTTACACATCATGTCTGAGCCTCGGCAACAGTATCCATCTTATCAAAACGAGTCATGACAGCAGTAGCAAATGTATTAAAGGTTTGATTTTATGCCTCCAGTTGGTTTGATAGAGTTGTGAACCTCTCTTCCTACGTGGTCATGAATGTATCTTGCTCCAGCTGCATTTGATTTAACATGGCGAGGATTTCCTCGTTGCTCTGTTGCTGTGACTGTGTAGGTGTAGGAATCGAATACTCGGGCTGTTGCCATTGATATTCTTCATATTGTTGTTGCCAGCCATAATTTGGAGGAACATAGGCTGACCCAATGGTGGTCCATCCTATGTGCTTCCATTCTCCCCAACCCTGATTTTCATATGGATATTACGGTGGGGAGTATCCCATCCATTCAACATTGTTTTCTTCCGCCTCATTTACCTCAATTTGCATGTTGTTTCCGGCTTGTCCTTCCTGCACATTCTCTGCTGCATCCATTTGTTCTTCAGGAACATCATACTGAATATCTTGGTATGTTGCTCGGCGCTCGACTTTGAACTCCTCGTCGTCAGAATCCCAAAAGTAACCCATCATAGTCAGGGTCTTATGTGTAAATTCTTGATCAGGGGTAATGGTAACATAAGGAATACCCGGGACCGTTACCCCAGCCTTTTTCAAGAGACACTGAATACAGGAGGCATAACACAAAGCAGTACCTCTAGTAGAATCCCGGAGTGCAAACATCCGATACGTGAAGTAGTGCGGCCAGTTAATGCGAATTTTGTTCTTCAGTAGATAGATCAGATGGACTTCTGCTTGATCAACTCGAAAATAACCTCCTTTCTTAGGCCTTAAGATGTGAGCGACAATCCATTGGAGAATACGATCAACTGGTTTCAACGTTCCCGTTGTGAACATTTTGGGAAATAGGTTGCTATTCACAATGTTTTTCAAGTAAGGGTCGCGTAGCATTGAGTTCAAGGCTGGCTTAAACTCATAGTTGTCAACAAATACAGTATCAGTTACCTCAGGAAGACCTGTAGTTGCTAGCTTAAATAGACTGTTCCAAACAGCAGCATTCATAGAGTAGTTCTTACCACCAATAGTATACTGAAAGTCTGTACCTTGAAATTTGTCCAAAATCCCAGTGTAAAACAGTTTCACTAAGCCTTCATTGTACTTGGTGTCACATTCTAGAAACTCGTCAAATTTTTAAACATTAAGCAGTTCAACGACTTCAGATAGGTGATAGTCTTCCGCCATCAATAGGTAGTACACATACTGCTTAATCACAGAGCGGTTTCAGAAATCTTTGTTGAATACCTTACATAAATCATCAGATAGTAATGAAAGAGCGTTTACTGGTGTTATCGATGAACCAACCCTTGATGTTGATGCTCTGGAGGACCTCTTTCCAGTAACTCTTTGTGAAGCCATTGATGAGCAATTCTATGAAACCAAATGAACAGTGCTAAATGTTGGAGAAGATGATGAACAGTGCGCGTGTAGATGATGAGGATGAGTGGATTAAAAAACCTTGATTCCAATGTAGAGAGAAAAACCCCTTTTTAAAACCTTTGTTGATTGTGAAGTTTGTGGGTGTTGAAGAATGTAGGAGTTATGGGTTTTAGGGTTTGCAAGTTTGAAGAGAAGAGAGAGTGAAGAGGAGACTCTACATGCAATGCACAAGGACAAGTAATGGAAAATGAAACAAATACAATTAATGGATCAGATTTTGAGACACAAGATGCGGCGTGCACCTTCCCAAGAAAAGGAAAAATGAAATCCGTCAGCGACGCGTCGACCTAAAAGGGTCATGCGTCGACGCACACAACACTGATTTGGATATTTTTAGAATTTTGAAAGCTATGCGTCGACCATAGGTCGACGAGCGCTTACCCGCATAATTTTGTTAAAATTTTAAAAAATCTTAAGCCGACCCATGCCCTGTTTGTGTCGACTCAAGCCATAAAAAGATGGAAAAATTCATATTTTGAGAGATTTATGCAACAAGTAGAGATAAATATAATGCTATACACATGCCAATACTCAAAAAACAAAAAAAAAAGGATAAAAAATGCATTTAATCATGAATTAAACATCAATTTAACCCACATTTTGTCCATAATAATTCACAAACATAATTGATCAAGAATAGAGTTTCTAAGAGGGGAACGATATTACCTCCGACGATTGATGATGGATACTCTCACATATAGCTTAATCTTATCGCTTATTGTTGGTTAGAAGAAATAAAGACAAGCACAAAGAATAGAGCATTCAAATCATATACATATAATCAAATACGATCTGAGATATCGAGAACACCAAGTTCCCTACGAATGTGAAAGAAAGGTTCTGTTGCAAGCGGTTTAGTGAAAATATCCGCAAGTTGATTCTTAGAATCAACATGCTCAAATGCGACATCGCCTTTCTCTACATGATCCCTAAGGAAATGATGGCGTATTTCTATATGTTTAGTGCGAGAATGCAATACCGGGTTTTTGGTTAAGTTAATGGCACTTGTATTATCACACAAAATAGGAATACATTTAAGTTTAATATTGTAGTCAAGTAATTGTTGTTTAAGCCATAGGACTTGAGCACAAAAACTATCGGCCGCAACGTATTCCGCCTCGACTATTGACAAAGCAACATAAACTTGCTTTTTGCTATGCCAACTCACTAAGGAATTCGAGAAAAAGTGACAAGTACCACTAGTGCTTTTCCTATCCGATTTGCAACCGGAAAAATCGGAATCGGAATATCCAACCAAAGCGCAATAGCTTCCCTTGGAGTACCAAAGCCCATACTTTGGAGTACCGCAAAGATACCTAAGTATGTGCTTCACTGCTTTTAAATGAGACTCCTTAGGACACGATTGATACCTGGCACACATGCATACACTGAACATGATATCTGGTCGGGATGCGGTAAGATAAAGTAGAGAGCCAATCATACCTCTGTACCTTTTTACATCTACATCCTTACCGTTCTCATCTCGATTCATGTTGACACAAGTAGGCATCGGAGTGTCAATAACCTTCGAGCTAGCCATATCGAAGCGCTTGAGCAACTCAAGGCAATACTTCATCTGGCTCACAAATGTCCCTTCATCGAGTTGCTTGATTTGTAATCTGAGGAAATAGTTTAACTCCCCCATCATGCTCATCTCGAACTCTCCCTGCATTAACTTAGCAAACTCTTTGACTAAATTTATGTTAGTAGACCCAAAAATAATATCGTCTACATATATTTGAACCAAAATTTCATGTTTTCCTTGACGTTTAGTGAAAAGGGTTGTGTCAACCTTTCCTCTAGAGTATCCTTGATCAAGGAGAAATTTGCTAAGACGCTCATACCAAGCCCTAGGGGCTTGTTTGAGACCATACAAAGCACGTTTTAATTTGTAAACATGATCGGGATACTCATGGGACTCAAATCCAGGAGGTTGGGCAACATAAACCTCTTCATTAATATAGCTGTTAAGGAATGCACTTTTAACATCCATTTGGAATAACTTGAAGTTTTTAGCACATTCATAGGAAAGCAATAGGCGTATAGCCTCGAGTCGGGCAACAGTCGCATAAGTTTCCTCATAGTCTATGCCTTCCTCTTGGTTATACCCTTGCGCAACCAAGCACGCTTTATTTCTAGTTATAACTCCATTTTCATCGAGCTTGTTCATAAACACCCATCGGTGCCTATTACTCGATGGCCTCGAGGAGGAGGGACAAGGTCCCAAACCTCATTTCATTTAAATTGATTTAACTCCTCTTGCATTGACAAAAGCCAATGTTCATTGAGTACTCTTTTGAGTTTTTAGGCTCAATTTGCGAAACAAAAGTGGAGTAATAACAGAAGTTACTTAGCCTGGAACGATTTGTTACTCCCTTTGAGATGTCACTGAGAATGTTGTCGATGGGATGGTCTTTGGAAGACTTCCAAGTTGGAGGAAGGTCATCTTTTTTAGACGGACGATCCTCCTCACTCTTCACTGGTTAGTGATCTTTTTCCTCCTTAACATGCACAACTTCAGATTGATCAGTCCCTTTATCAGTGTCCTTGAGTATGTCTTCAGAAGATACACCTGCACCACGAAAAGAACTACCTTTTTCGACATTTTTCGGATAAGACTCATCAAAAGTAACATGAACCGACTCCTCAACAGTAAGTAACCTCTTATTGTAAACTCTATATGCCTTACTTGACTGATAATATCCAAGAAAGATACCCTCGTCGGCCTTAGCATTAAACTTACCAAGTGTCTCTTTACCATTATTCAACACGAAACACTTACAACAAAAAACGTGAAGGTGGGATACATTAGGCTTTCTCCCTTTTAAAAGCTCATACGTCCTATTCTAAACGTAACAAGCCGTACTTATGGCATCGGCCCAAAAGTATTTTGGAATTCCACTCTCATTGATCATAGTCCTTCTTAATTCTTCTAAAATTCTGTTTTTACTTTCCACAACCCTGTTTTGTTGAGGGGTACATGGTGCAGAAAAATTATGATCAATCCCATGGTGTAGAGTATCAAACGCACGTTGTAGTTCAAAATAAGACATTGAATTAGAGTTATTGTACTTAGAGTGTCTTACCTTTTTTTCTTTTTCCTTTTGGTGAGCGGAAAGGCAAAGATTGACGGATTCTCCTTCGTCACTTGAACTTTCAGCACTAGATGATTCACTATCGCTTTCCCAAGAAATATAGGCTCTCCTAGGTTTTGATTATTTCTTCCCGTGACGACTTTTGTCCTTACCTTTGTCCTTTTTCAACAAAGGGCAGTCCGGCTTGTAGTGGCTGACTTTCCCACAGTTATAACAAGAACCCTTAGTTTTTCCACTCTTTTTGTCTTCATTCTTGGAAGACTTTGATTGTTTACGAAAGTTGATGAGGTTTTTCTCCGAATGTTAAACTCCATTTTTCTCGATATAGCGATTATATCACTTCACAAATAATCCCATGTCTTCATTCGAATCCCCTTCCTCATCATCACTGATTCACTCTCGCTCAGCTCATATGCGGAGGACTTTGAACTAGAAGTCTTTAGAGCTATCGACTTCTTTTCCACTTCCTTGTTCTTGTTCTTTTCCTTCTTCTCTCTTTTCTCAAATTGGTCTAAGCTTATGAGCATTTGTTCATGTTCTTCGAGCTTCCCAAACAATGTTGTGATGTCTAACGTCATTAGGTCATTGGCTTCTTTGATGGCGGTCACCTTCGGTTGCCAATCCCTAGTCAAACACCTCAAGATTTGTTAGTAGCAACCTCATTGGATATTGGCCTACCAAGTGAATGAAGTCTATTGATTAAATGAGTGAACCTCTTTTGCATATCGGCAATGGTTTCCCCTTGCTTCACGTGAAAGAGGTCGAACTCTTGAGTCAATGTATTGATTCTAGCTAGCTTGACGTCGTTAGTAACCTCATGGGCAACTTGTAATGCGTCCCACATAGCTTTAGCACTCGTACAATGTGAAACTCCATAGTATTCGTAAACTCCCAATGAGGAGATCATTATATTTCTCGCCTTCCAATCGTAGTTGTACTTTTTCTCGTCTTCTTCATTCCATTGTGCTTTAGGCTTGGGTACTACCACGTTATTCACATCGGTCATGGTTATTTCCATTGGACCGTTTTGAATAACGCTCCATACCTTCCTATAAATATAATTGATGTGAACACGCATATAATCCTTAAAGTAACTATAATTCTCGCCATTAAAAAGAGGTGCTCTATTATAAGCCCCTTTCGGTTCGTTTGCCATTTCTACAAAGTTATACTTGAAGCACTAGAATTAACCGGTGCTCTTGATACCACTTGTTAGACGAAGGCAATTGATCTAGAAGGGGGGTTGAATAGATCACTTCTTTTTTAAATTCGAGTCGGCGCTAAAATTTGTTTTTAAAAATATTTTGCGGAAGCGGCTGAGGATAATTCATCTACACAAACCGAGTTACTGAGAGGATCGGATATACGTAAGCCAAATGGAACGAAAGGCTCAAAGAGAAAAATTAGAATCACAAATAAACAATTAATCAATTTACCAAAAGTACTTAACAAGGTGCAATCTCCAATGAGTATTCAAAAATTATACCACACTTAACAATATATCAAACACCTTGTATGCGTTCAATGAATCGATCACTTGGAGTGCGTAAAACTCCAAGCCAAACCTTCTATTATAGTTGATGCAAATTTTTTTACTAAGCACAAACCAAAAGAGATTGTGCAATGGTTTTCAAATTAATTTCAGCACAAAACTATATCAGAATTTTTATCAATCGATTGAACGATTACAAGCGTAAATAGTTCAAAATATAAATGAGATAAGGAAAAGGAAACGACACCAAGTTTGTTTAGGCAGTTCCCATTTCGTCCTCGCTTCGGGTACGTCTGCCCCCAATTCTAAAAATTAGAATTGAGATATCTATAACTTGTTTGTAAATGTTTTTACAAGAGAAAACTTAGCTATCCCACACTCAAGAACACTTCATTGATGTAGATACTTTGTCTTCTCTTCCCTTGATTCGAGTCGAATCAAGTGCCTCGAACTTGTTGGTAGAACCTCTGTTATCGTTACTAGATTGCAAGAACACACAATTCTTCAATCACCTTCACTCGACTGATTCTGATCCACACACAGTTTGATCCTCAAACCTTGTTGCACAATCATCCAGTTACCGCTACTAGATCGACAGAACCTTCCGTTCTTCGATCACCTTCGCTCGGCTGAATTCAATGCACCCAAGATCTGATCCAAAAACTCCCAAATCCAATGATCTTGGAGGGCAAAATCCTAGAGGTTTTATTCAATAACAAACCCACTAAACCACTCACCCTAAACAAAGATACAACTCTATGCTTTGGACATTATCACTTCATGATGCAGAAAATAAACAAAAATGATTATGTGTATTTGTTGAAAAAGGTGCAAGATGAAGATGAAATTGATGAGAAAAAAAGGTTCAATGTATTTCTTTCACTTGTTCTTGTTAGTTCTATGTAAAAACAATGATGAACCAACTATATATAATGCAAACACGAACTAACTCAAATAGCAGCAAAAAGAACATGGAGAAAATCAGGAAAAAATGAGTCAAATGAGCGAAGAGTCGACCGCTCGCTTGATGAGGGTCGGCGTGCGCTAACCCGTTGACTTATCTATGCAAGTTGGACGAGCATGCATCGACCGCCACAGGATCATGCGTCGATGCATGGATGTTTAAAATGCAGAATGAAGAATCCCAGTAGCATGCGTTGACCGTAGGCTCAATGAGGGTCAGCGTACGCTAACCCGGGCATTTCACAAACTTTGACACAAGTGCATGAGTCGACTCATGCGCAACTTAGGTCGACGGAAGACACGAAAATTCCTAGAAATTGGTTTTACTACAAAATTTCACCAACTTAGGATCAAATCATGCATACCTTATACTAATACCATGATTATACGTATGTAGGAAATATGCAGGACTCTTCCTATATGTTTTAGACACATGATAATTGATTCTTGTATGCAATACGAACGACAATGAGATGATACCGTCCAAATTACAAACTAGAAGCTAGCATACATTGTTGACATCATTAAAATAGAAACCAAGTGAGAAACACCTTGCCCTCACACGCCTCGGTGTTGGCCTACCTTTGTGTTTAGATATGAGTCTGCCTGTGTGTCGGTCTTCCTTTTGAAAATCTATCTTGTGATGGTAACCTTCGGTTATGAGTCCACCTCCGACTGACATTATTTCCTTTTTAAATCATTCATTGTGAGTCCACCTCCGGCCGGTATTCCTTCTTTTGCTCTTTGAGTACGATTCCGCCTTCGGCCGACATCCCTTTCAAGTCCGCTTTCGAGTGGAATCTTTACTTTGAGTTCACCTTCGTTTGTGTCATACCCCAAATTTTGACCACTAACATTTCCCATCATTGTGAAAATCGTCATCACAATATGGATGAACCATCATGCCTCATCAAATGCCTCAAGGGTTGTTGAGCATTTACTACAATCAGAATTAGGGTTTCAAGCCCTCTTAGAGTTCTTAGACAAAGGATCAATCAAGGAATGACATGATCTTCAACTTGTCTACACTCTCAAATATCCACAATGGATCAAGAGGACTCCCACTTCAAGGATTAAGCACAAGGATGCTCCCTTTTAGGTGGAACAAGCCTCAAGATCGCCAGTGTCACCAAATTAGGGTTTTGGTCGACCAGGGCCTCCAGATGAAAAATTTCATCTGGGCACAAGCCAAGGACCCAAAACATGACCTAATATACTCCATGGAACCTCATGGACCCATTCATCAAGTCAATTTTGCCTCAGGGGATGCATACATCAAAAATCAGGAATTAGGGTTTCTTGACCTAATTCACCCCTAAGTTGACTTTTGGGACAAATCATGAGCCAATACCTCAAGAGAGGGTTTGAGGGTCTCTAATGAACTATATTGATCCATTTGGAACAATGGATTAGTCCAAGAAGTTTGAGTAACAAGTCTCAATTTCATCTGCACCACAATTAGGGTTTTAAGGGAAAAGTCAACTGTAACTTTGACTTTTGACTAGGACATGCTCCTAAACCCTAGGACATGCCTCAATACACCCTATTACACCCATGGAACATGTCCATCAAGTTTGATTTAGGTCAAGGACATGATTTCCTGAAGAATCGCACAGTTTGGAATTCATCTGATAAAAAGTCAACTGTGCACAAAAGTCAACTTTGACTTTTTGAGATTTTTCACCAAAATGGATTTTTAACCCTAAAATGATGTTTACGTATGATTTGAATCATCATTCATCAAGAAAAATCAAGAAAAGTTGGATAACTTGTAAAAGGGGTAACCATAGAAACTTAGAAAATTTTCTAAGTTAAAATTAAAGTGACAAGGGTACCAACTTTGGAGGATCATAACTCCTAAACCACAAGGCCATTTTTTTCTCATCCAAAGATGGATTTGTAGCCCTCATTACCCTCTACAAAAACTTCAACTAGACCTAAGTCCAATTCATTAATGATTTTGAGTTATGGAGTGATCAAAATGGTTGAAAATTGAAAATATCACTTTTTCCAACACTTAGTGAAATTTTCACTAAGTCAGATTCTGCCTTCACTTTTTGCCAAATGTAGGGACATTTTTCACTTGGATTCAAAAGAGATCAAAACCAAACATGTTCAAACAGTTGTTGTATCATGTAAGGGCTTTCCAAAATGGCCAAGAACATTGCCAAATTCCATTTGAGTCATGAGATATGACATTGGCAAGTTGCCTTGCTGAAATCTGTCAAAGGCAAGGCAGAATTTGCAACTTTGCTCGATTTTCCAAAAATCAGCCAACTTCAAATGCTTCTATCCACTTGGACACATCTGAGGATTGAATCTAAAGGGGACAATCACTGAGCCAAGCCTCCAAAGTCCATGGAACAAGAAATAGCATGTTGAACCTAGAATGGCCAAAATAGGGACAAGACTCCAAAATTGGATTGAAGCATTCAATGGAAGCATCAAGGTGGCATGGACTGAGCCATTCTCATTTGAAATCAGTCAAGACTTATCCAAGACCAAGGGAACCACAACCCTGTGCCCTAACCTCTAGTCAATGGCTAGAGGAGACTTGCATTTCCATTGGCCAACATTGAACAAACACCTGCTGCAGTTGCCATTCACTGTGGATCCCAAAACAAACTTGCTCTACTATAAATAGAGCTCAATTGTGTTCAGTTTGAGTACACCAAAGCCATCAAACAGATGCTTTCCTCAAAATCTCTTCTTTCACCTCAAACTTGCCTTCCAAAGCAAGTAATTCTGAGTTTTTGAGCTAGAGAGCAATTTCACCCAAACTAATCACACACACACCTCATATATATCATATGTAAGTTGTGCAAGCCATCAAAAGTGACCTGTAATCACAACATCACAAAGTCACCTCTCAAAACCTCAAAATAACACTTTTTTGCATTTTTCAAGCTATGTCTTGATTCAGTCACTTTCCAAACCAGATAAAACCTCAAACACACTCCAAATATCATCCTTGAACTGTCCCAAATGGTTCCCACCATCTGGAACACCATTTGAGGGAGTTGCTATTTTGGTCACTTTTGACCCCTTTTGCAAGAAAGGGACTGTTTGTGTTTTTGCAGGTACCAGCTGATTCCAATCATCCTAAAAGCATCCAAGGCATCATTTGAGGTGGTTCAAAGCATAAAATCATATCTGGAGCAAGAGGGTTGGCAGATTGCAGAGAAACCTCCAAAATACCAAAGAAGGGTAAGCTTCTCAACTTGCACTCACCAAAACATGTGTGCATTTGAAGTCCATTGATCATAAACACCTCATACATGTTGTATATGTTGTGTTTGAGCTAATTCACCATGTAATCCAAGCTTGTACCAAGTTGTAGCATAGAAAATGCATTTATAGGTCATTTTCAAAACCACTATCGGGTTTTGAGGAGGGAGTGTGATCTGAAAAAACCACCACCACCATTGGATTCCTTATGAAATTCTGGCCCAGATGCATATAAATTTTGTCTCAAACCATTAAGAATTGAGAAAGTTATGACCTTCTGTCATACCCCAAATTTTGACCACTAAGATGTCCCATCATTGTCCAAATCATCATCACAGTATGGATGTACCTTCATGCCTCATCAAATACCTCAAGGGTTGTTGAGCATTCACTACTATCAAAGATTAGGGTTTTAGGCCCTCTCAGAGCTCTTAGACAAAGGATCAATCAAGGAATGACTTGATCTTCAACTTGTCTAGCCTCTAACATATCCACAAAGGTTCAAAAGGACTCCCACTTAAAGGATTAAGCACAAGGCTGCTCCCTTCTAGGTGGATCAAGTCTCAAGATCGCCAGTATCACCAAATTAGGGTTTTGGTCGACCAGGGCCTCCAGATGGGAAGTTTCATCTGGGCACAAGCCAAAGATCCAAAACACAACCTAATGTACTCCATGGAACCTCATGGACCCATTTATCAAGTCAATTTTGCGTTGGGGGATGCATTCATCAAAAAAATCAGGAATTAGGGTTTCTTGACCTAATTCACCCCTAAGTTGACTTTTGGGGGCAAATCAAGAGCCAAGACCTTAAGAGAGGATTTTAGGGTCTCTAATGAGCTATATTGATCCATTTGCAACAATGGATTAATCCAAGAAGCTTGAGCAACAAGTCTCAATTTCATCTGCACCATAATTAGGGTTTCGCGAGGAAAGTCAACTGCAACTTTGACTTTTGACCAGGACATTCTCCCGAGCCCTAGGACATGCCCCAATATACCCTATGACACCCTTGGAACATGTCCATCAAGTTTGATTTAGGCCAAGGACATGATTTCATGAAGAATTGCACAGTTTGGAATTCATCTGATAAAAAGTCAACTATGCACAAAAGTCAACTTTGACTTTTTGAGATTTTTCACCAAAATGGTTTTTTAACCCTAAAATGATGTTAATGTATGATTTGAATCATCATTCATCAAGAAAAATCAAGAAAAGTTGGATAACTTGTAAAAGGGGTAACCATAAAAACTTAGAAAATTTTCTAAGTTAAAAATAAAGTGGCAAGGGTACCAACTTTGAAGGATCATAACTCCTAAACCACAAGGCCATTTTTTTCTCATCCAAAGATGGATTTGTAGCCCTCATTACCCTCTACAAAAACTTCAACTAGACCTAAGTCCAATTCATTAATGATTTTGAGTTATGGAGTGATCAAAATGGTTGAAAATTGAAAATATCACTTTTTCCAACACTTAGTGAAATTTTCACTAAGTCAGATTCTGCCTTCACTTTTTGCCAAATGTAGGGACATTTTTCACTTGGATTCAAAAGAGATCAAAACCAAACATGTTCAAACAGTTGTTGTATCATGTAAGGGCTTTCCAAAATGGCCAAGAACATTGCCAAATTCCATTTGAGTCATGAGATATGACATTGGCAAGTTGCCTTGCTGAAATCTGTCAAAGGCAAGGCAGAATTTGCAACTTTGCTCGATTTTCCAAAAATCAGCCAACTTCAAATGCTTCTATCCACTTGGACACATCTGAGGATTGAATCTAAAGGGGACAATCACTGAGCCAAGCCTCCAAAGTCCATGGAACAAGAAATAGCATGTTGAACCTAGAATGGCCAAAATAGGGACAAGACTCCAAAATTGGATTGAAGCATTCAATGGAAGCATCAAGGTGGCATGGACTGAGCCATTCTCATTTGAAATCAGTCAAGACTTATCCAAGACCAAGGGAACCACAACCCTGTGCCCTAACCTCTAGTCAATGGCTAGAGGAGACTTGCATTTCCATTGGCCAACATTGAACAAACACCTGCTGCAGTTGCCATTCACTGTGGATCCCAAAACAAACTTGCTCTACTATAAATAGAGCTCAATTGTGTTCAGTTTGAGTACACCAAAGCCATCAAACAGATGCTTTCCTCAAAATCTCTTCTTTCACCTCAAACTTGCCTTCCAAAGCAAGTAATTATGAGTTTTTGAGCTAGAGAGCAATTTCACCCAAACTAATCACACACACACCTCATATATATCATATGTAAGTTGTGCAAGCCATCAAAAGTGACCTGTAATCACAACATCACAAAGTCACCTCTCAAAACCTCAAAATAACACTTTTTTGCATTTTTCAAGCTATGTCTTGATTCAGTCACTTTACAAACCAGATAAAACCTCAAACACACTCCAAATATCATCCTTGAACTGTCCCAAATGGTTCCCACCATCTGGAACACCATTTGAGGGAGTTGCTATTTTGGTCACTTTTGACCCCTTTTGCAAGAAAGGGACTGTTTGTGTTTTTGCAGGTACCAGCTGATTCCAATCATCCTAAAAGCATCCAAGGCATCATTTGAGGTGGTTCAAAGCATAAAATCATATCTGGAGCAAGAGGGTTGGCAGATTGCAGAGAAACCTCCAAAATACCAAAGAAGGGTAAGCTTCTCAACTTGCACTCACCAAAACATGTGTGCATTTGAAGTCCATTGATCATAAACACCTCATACATGTTGTATATGTTGTGTTTGAGCTAATTCACCATGTAATCCAAGCTTGTACCAAGTTGTAGCATAGAAAATGCATTTATAGGTCATTTTCAAAACCACTATCGGGTTTTGAGGAGGGAGTGTGATCTGAAAAAACCACCACCACCATTGGATTCCTTATGAAATTCTGGCCCAGATGCATATAAATTTTGTCTCAAACCATTAAGAATTGAGAAAGTTATGACCTTCTGTCATACCCCAAATTTTGACCACTAAGATGTCCCATCATTGTCCAAATCATCATCACAGTATGGATGTACCTTCATGCCTCATCAAATACCTCAAGGGTTGTTGAGCATTCACTACTATCAAAGATTAGGGTTTTAGGCCCTCTCAGAGCTCTTAGACAAAGGATCAATCAAGGAATGACTTGATCTTCAACTTGTCTAGCCTCTAACATATCCACAAAGGTTCAAAAGGACTCCCACTTAAAGGATTAAGCACAAGGCTGCTCCCTTCTAGGTGGATCAAGTCTCAAGATCGCCAGTATCACCAAATTAGGGTTTTGGTCGACCAGGGCCTCCAGATGGGAAGTTTCATCTGGGCACAAGCCAAAGATCCAAAACACAACCTAATGTACTCCATGGAACCTCATGGACCCATTTATCAAGTCAATTTTGCGTTGGGGGATGCATTCATCAAAAAAATCAGGAATTAGGGTTTCTTGACCTAATTCACCCCTAAGTTGACTTTTGGGGGCAAATCAAGAGCCAAGACCTTAAGAGAGGATTTTAGGGTCTCTAATGAGCTATATTGATCCATTTGCAACAATGGATTAATCCAAGAAGCTTGAGCAACAAGTCTCAATTTCATCTGCACCATAATTAGGGTTTCGCGAGGAAAGTCAACTGCAACTTTGACTTTTGACCAGGACATTCTCCCGAGCCCTAGGACATGCCCCAATATACCCTATGACACCCTTGGAACATGTCCATCAAGTTTGATTTAGGCCAAGGACATGATTTCATGAAGAATTGCACAGTTTGGAATTCATCTGATAAAAAGTCAACTATGCACAAAAGTCAACTTTGACTTTTTGAGATTTTTCACCAAAATGGTTTTTTAACCCTAAAATGATGTTAATGTATGATTTGAATCATCATTCATCAAGAAAAATCAAGAAAAGTTGGATAACTTGTAAAAGGGGTAACCATAAAAACTTAGAAAATTTTCTAAGTTAAAAATAAAGTGGCAAGGGTACCAACTTTGAAGGATCATAACTCCTAAACCACAAGGCCATTTTTTTCTCATCCAAAGATGGATTTGTAGCCCTCATTACCCTCTACAAAAACTTCAACTAGACCTAAGTCCAATTCATTAAGGATTTTTAGTTATGGAGTGACCAAAATCAAGAAATCACACTTTGTTCCAACACTTAGTGAAAATTTCACTAAGTCAGATTTTGCTTCACTTTTTGCCAAATGTAGAGGGATTTTTCACTTGGAATCAGAAGAGATCAAAATCAAACATGTTCAAACAGTTGTTGTATCATGTAAGGGCTTTCCAAAATGGCCAAGAACATTGCCAAATTCAACTTACACCATGAGATATGACATTGTCAAGTTGCCTTGCTGAAATCTATCAAAGGCAAAGAAGATTTTGCATTTTGGCTCGATTTGCCAAAATCAGCCAAATTCAAACGCTCCTATCCACTTGGACACATCTGAGGATTGAATCTAAAGGGGACAATCACTGAGCCAAGCCTCCAAAGTCCATGGAACAAGAAATAGTATGTTGAACCTAGAATGGCCAAAATAGGGACAAGACTCCAAATTTGGATTGAGGCATTCAATGGAAGCATCAAGGTGGCATGGACTGAGCCATTCTCATCTGAAATCAGTCAAGACTTATCCAAGACCAAGGGAACCAAAGCTTTGTGTCCTAACCTCTAGTCAATAGCTAGAGGAGACTTGCATTTCCATTGGACAACATTGGCCAAACCTACTTACCAGCTGCCATTCACTATTCCTTGCAAAACAAACTTGCTCTACTATAAATAGAGCTCAATTGTGTTCAGTTTAAGTACACCAAAGGCCTACAACACTTGCCTTTCTCAAAATCAGTTTCTCTTGGCAAAAATGCCTTTCTTAGCAAGGTAGCTATCGAATTTTGAGCTAGAGGGAAATTCCACTCAAACTAATCATACACACACCTCATATACATCACATATGAGTTGATCAAACACTTAAACAACAACTGGAACACTGATTTCTCAGAATCACCAGTCAATTGCTCAAGGTTTTAACCAAAGTGCAGTTGAGATGCCATGAAGTGATCCAGCCAATTTCAATTAAGTCCAAGCATTCAAACACACTCCATAGGGTGTAGGGAAGTTGTTCAAATCATTACCACTCATCTGTAACACCTCCAAATCAAAAATCACATTGCACTTGCTGTCACGGTTTAGAGGTAAGCATATACTTGGTCATCTCTCAATCTATGCATATTTCCTCGCACAATAATTTGGCCATATGTTCATAATCATGCATGGAATGTTTTCCCTCAATTAATTGCATTGTTTGAATCGTGTATCAAAAATCCTAGCCTTCATGCAGAAATTAGGGTTCTTGAGGTTTCTTCGTGATTTCATGTTTTATGTTTAATTTAAATGAAATTAAGTGTTATAGACATGATCGTGAGGTTGAGACGAGCATAATGATATGTGGATTGCATGATATGATTACGTATTCAGTGAGATTGGATGGAAAACGCAAATCAGCCAAACCCAGAAAAACGCGCGTGTTCTTGCTTGTGTTCTTGGCGCCTTTTTCACAAATTCAAATATTTGAATTTTGTGATTTTGTTTAATTGATTCAAAAATTAATTTCTCTCTGAGTTTTAATGATTTTGAGTTGATTCTTTTTTTAATAATTCACAAAAATGTTAAAATATTTTATTTTATCAAAAAATCCCAAAAATATTATTTATTTCATATAATTGATATTTTTGCAAAGAATTAATATTTTAATTGTTTTTGACATTTTAAATATTTTTTCTACATTGATTTTGCAACTTTTAATGCCTTCTAATTATTTTGTAGGTCAATACTTAATTTTTGAAGCATTAATCCAAGATCACAATTTGTTTTCCATATGTTAAACAATTTTGATCATTTTAATTGAATTTTTATTCAATTAAATACATTTTTTAAAACAAATTAGGGTTTTTGATTTAATTCAACCCTCATAAATCATTTTCAAAACACTTTGGGCCTCTAATAGAGTGTAAGACCCAATCCTTTTTTTTGACCAAATCCTTTTTGGGCCTCAGTGTATTGTATAAGTCCCGATACCGTCAAAAACAAACGGCGCGATCGTCGCCTTTTCAAAATAACCCTTGGGCCTCTCCTTGAGCTATAAGACCCGTTCAAAACTTTTTGGGCCTCTATTAAAGTGTAAGACCCAACCCCCTTTTAAGCAAAATCATTTGGGCCTCACTTATTGTATAAGTCCCTCTGCGTTAAAAGGAAAATCTCGGCGCGATCGCCATTTTTAACGAGAAATCAACTGGGCCTACCCTCGTGTTATAAGCCCCACTCTTCTGCTTTAAAACTTTTGGGCCTCTTGAGAGAGTGTAAGACCCATCCCTTTGTACAGAAAACCTTTTTGGGCCTCAGTCACTTGTATAAGTCCCTCTGTACAAATTCAATAGTGCGCTCACTGATAAAACCCTGGGCCTCTCCTTGAGCTGTAAGCCCCAAATCTTTCTTTTTCAAAGCACTTTCTCCTTTGATTTTGAATATATTGTTGTTTTCAATCTTTCTTTATTGAACAACTAACCAAACAGCACGGAAGCTCTACAACCGAGTAAGTGGTTATTGCTTTCATTTACCGCTTTCATATACATATAACTGTATTGTGGGCCTGTTTCACTGTAAGTCTTCTTTCATAAACTCATATCAACTGTGTAATAATAGTATAGATATTTCGAGTTTCCCCGGCAACTACGTCTAGAACTAGGTGACGCCGTTTCGTTTATTCGTAGAAATAGACAACTAGATCCCCAATAGGATCACCAGATACAGTCTTCTCTTCGGCTGTCCTCATTAGGAATCGTCAAGAAACTCTACTCCCAAAGATGAATGTATTCTCCGTGAATGGCATCTTTGAGTTTCTTCCAAATTCTCGAACTTTCCTGACTTTGATCTATTCTCGGTGAATAGCATTGCCTTGAATTTCTCGGGGTTTGGGGACCCACGGGCTTCTTAAAAGCATCGGCCTCCTCTTGGGCATCGTACAAGGACCCACAGGCTTCCTAAAAGCAACCCTCGCCTCCTCTTGGGCTTAGTACAAAGGACCCTACGACTTCTTAGAAGTATTCACAGCCTCCTCTTAGGCTTCGTATAATGATCTCTTCCTCCGGGAATGATAGCCTCCTCTTGGGCTTAGTACAAGGACACGTCGGCTTCTTAAAAGCTTCCAGCCTCCTCTTGGGCTTCGTACAAATTGTCCCGACGACCTCCTAGAGGTATAGGAACAGAACCTAGTCATCTTCATAGAACAGTCCTTTTGTAGGGTCTATTACCGCTCCTCAAAGCATAGTACAAAAGATAAAACTCTAGACTTGGACAGTCTAACTTCCTTGAGTCTAAAAGACATTCTCAAGTGACCCCTTCGTCAAATAGGAAGGAAACCCATGGACTCGGACAGTCTCAATACCCTTCGGATTTCCCGCTTCCTTAAAGAACAGGAATAACCCGGATCCTTGAATCAAATCCATGAGTACAGTGTTACTCATATAAGAACTGATTTTCTCTTTTAAAATCAGTATATTGGATTTGTCACTCAACTGAAACAGTTACCTTAGCCTCCTCTTGGGCTTCGTACAATGATTCTCCCCAGCGGAGTCAAACAACATTTCGCCTCTCTCTCGGGCTTTGTACGAGACACATAAAAGACTCCCTCGTTGAGTCAATCACCCCTTTCGCCTCAATCTCGGGCTTTATACGAGATACTAAAAGGTTCTTATTGAGCCAAACAAGCAACAACCTCCATCTCGGGCTTCATACGAGATACAAAAAACTCCCTTGTTGAGTCAAATAGCCTCCATCTCGGGCTTTATACGAGATACCAAAAGACTCCATCGCCGGGTCAAAACCTTTTCGCCTCTCTCTCGGGCTTTGTACAAGATACAAATAGCCTCCTCTTAGGCTTTGTATAAGAAAACCACTGGTTAATCCAATTAACCTTTTAGCATCAAAGCTATGTCTCGTTCACAGTACACAAACATCAACAACTCCTTCCGTTTCATCTAATCGCTGTAAGCGGCAAGCCTATGGATCATCTACATCCATGCCACTGTCCCTCTTTTAGCATGAGAAATTCCTAAGGAAAGATAGCATTGCTCTACACTGAGTTAAAGTCTTCTCCTTCAGGTTAAAATCCCCTTTAAAGGAAATTATGGCATTGCTAGGATCCGCGTATCCCAGTTAAAGTAATTCTCCTTTATAAACAGTTGTGACATATAACCCCCTCTTTAGAGATGACAAATTCTCTCTAAAGACGAAACCTTTAGCTTCATGTCTTGGGCTTTGAACAAGACACAAATAGACTTTTCAGCTTCATATCTTGGGCTTTGAACAAGATACAAACTACCCTTTAGCTTCACGTCTTGGGCTTTGAACAAGACACCAAAAATACCCATTTCCTCCCGTAGAATAGGAGGAACTACGAACGCTCTGATTTCCCTATTTCAGTAAACGGGAATACGTAGGCATAAGATTGAAAGAAAAGATCTTAGCGAGCACAATCAACAAAAAACCCAAATCCCATATCCCCATCAATCAAAAGCAGTAATTCAAAAAAGTCAGTCCTAACATCCTAATCCTTGTTCCCCGCCAGAAACCTTCTGCCAAGGTAAAAAGAGAGAAACCAGTATTGGCGAAAATACAAATAACCAGTACAAAGGCCCCCCCACATTGATAGGATCCGTAACCTAACAGACCGCTGTTTAAACTCAGTATGCAAAGCAGGGTTAATTGGAGACATCTATTTCCCTTCTTTATTCAGCTCACAATAGGATGAAAAATGAATCGACCTGTAGTTTAAGCTCAACCGCAGAGAGCGACCAGCGCTTAAGAACCGCGTCCAAAATCGCTCGTTACACCTTCACGTTTTTGAGCCAAAACTTGCCTTGGGCAAGCCAAAACCAAGGCATGACTTGTGTATTTGTTGGTTTGTTTCAAACAATGGATGTATCACCACCCCAGTGGTAAGGCGCGCGCCTTGTATGCCTGAGGTCGTGGGTTCAAACCCCACCCATGCCATTTTGTGATTTTTCACATTTTTGCTATTTTTCCAACTATTTTCATGTTTTGTTAATTATTTGGAAAATTAATAACTCTTTCAATTTTAATTATTTTTTATTGGTTCTTTTTGCAAAAAATCACAAAAATGTTGAAATATTTTATTCCACAAAAAAATTAGGTTTATATTATTTATTTAATATAATTAGTATTTTTTTGAATAAATTCATTTTTATTTGTTTTTAAAACATTTTGAAATGAATATTCATCTTGAAAAATCAAGACCAAATGAGTTTTAATATCTCTTGTGATTTATACCTCATTTTTCAAACCTTAAACAAAAATTACAAGTGGTTTATTCAAACCTATTTGGTATTTTTCATTGATTTTCTTTAAATATTTACTTTTAAAGAATAAAATTAGGGTTTCTTTGATTTTCACTCCAACAAATCATTTTCAAAATGCACTTGGGCCTCTATTAGAGTGTAAGACCCAACCCAATTGTACAAAAAAATTTTGGGCCTCATTCGTTGTATAAGTCCCTCTGTACATTTTCAAATAAACGGCACGATCATCGCCTTTTGAAAAATAACCTTCTGGGCCTCTCCTTGAGCTATAAGACCCACTCAAAACTTTTTGGGCCTCTATTAGAGTGTAAGACCCAACCCCATTTTAACCAAAACCATTTTGGGCCTCACTTATTGTATAAGTCCCTCTGCGTTAAAAGAAAACCTCGGCGCGATCGCCATTTTAAACGAAAAAATCAATTGGGCCTACCCTCGTGTTATAAGCCCCACTCTTTTTCTTTAAACTCAATGGGCCTCTTGAGAGAGTGTAAGACCCATCCCTTTGTACAGAAAACCTTTTTGGGCCACAGTCACTTGTATAAGACCCTCTGTACAAATTCAAACAGTGCGCTCACTGATAAAACCCTGGGCCTCTCCTTAAGCTGTAAGCCCCAAATCTTTCTTTTTCAAAGAACTTTCTCCTTTGATTTTGAATATATTATTGTTTTCAATCTTTCTTTGTTGACCAACTAACCAAACAACATGGAAGCTCTACAACCGAGTAAGTGGTTATTGCTTTCATTTACCGCTTTCATATACATATAACTGTATTGTGGGGCTGTTTCGCTGTAAGTCTTCTTTCATAAACTCATATCATCTGTGTAATAATAGTATAGATATTTAGAGTTTCCCCGGCAACTACGTCTAGAACTAGGTGACGCCGTTTCGTTTATTCGTAGAAATAGACAACTAGATCCCCAATAGGATCACCAGATACAGTCTTCTCTTCGGCTGTCCTCATTAGGAATTGTCAAGAAACTCTACTCCCAGAGATGAATGTATTCTCCGTGAATGGCATCTTTGAGTTTCTTCCAAATTCTCGGTCTTTCCTGACTTTGATCTATTCTCGGTGAATAGCATTGCCTTGAATTTCTCGGGGTTTGGGGACCAACGGGCTTCTTAAAAGCATCGGCCTCCTCTTGGGCATCGTACAAGGACCCACAGGCTTCCTAAAAGCATCCCCGCGTCCTCTTGGGCTTAGTACAAGGACCCGTCGGCTTCTTAGAAGTATTCACAGCCTCCTCTTAGGCTTCGTATAATGATCTCTTCCTCCGAGAATGATAGCCTCATCTTGGGCTTTGTACAAGGACCTCTCGGCTTCTTAAAAGTTTCCAGCCTCCTCTTGGGCTTCGTACAAATTGTCCCGACGACCTCCTAGAGGTATAGGAATAGAACTTAGTAATCTTCATAGAACAGTCTTTTCATAGAGTCTACTATTATTTCTCAAAGCATAGTACAAAAGATGAAACTCTAGACTTGGACAGTCTAATCTCCTTGAGTCTCAAAGACATTCTCAAGTGACCCCTTCGTTAAATAGGAAGGAAACCCGTGGACTCAGACAGTCTCAATACCCTTTGGATTTCCCATTTCCTTAAAGAATAGGAATAACCCAGATCCTCGAATCAAAATCCTTGAGTACAGTGTTACTCATATAAGAACTGATTTTCTTTTTAAATCAGCATACTGGACCTGTCACTCAACTGAAACAGTTACCCTAGCCTCCTCTTGGGCTTTGTACAATGATTCCTCCCAGCGAAGCAATTTTAGCCTCTCTCTCGGGCTTTGTACGAGACACATAAGAGACTCCCTCATTGAGTCAATCACCCCTTTCGCCTCCATCTCGGGCTTTATACGAGATACAAAAAGGTTCTTATTGAGCCCAACAAATTTTAGCCTCCATCTCGGGCTTCATACGAGATACCAAAAAGACTCTCTTCTTGAGTCAAATAGCCTCCATCTCGGGCTTTGTACGAGATACAAAAGACGTTCTCTTATTGAGTCAATCCCTCTTTAGCCTCCATCTCGGGCTTTGTACGAGATACCAAAAGATTCCCTAGTTGAGTCAAAACCCCTTTTAGCCTCCTCTTAGGCTTTGTATAAGGAAAACCTTTTAGCCTCTCTCTCGGGCTTTGTACGAGACACATAATAGTCTCCTCTTAGGTTTTGTATAAGAAAACCACTGGTTAATCCAATTAGCCTTTTAGCATCAAAGCTGTGCCTCGTTCACAGTACACAAACATCAACAAATCCTTCCCCTTTTATCTAATTGCTGTAAGCGGCAAGCCTCTGGATCATCTATATCCATGCCACTGTCCCTCTTTTAGCATGAGAAATTCCTAAGGAAAGATGGCATTACTCTACACTGAGTTAAAGTCATCTTCTTCAGGTCAAAATCCCCTATGAAGGAAATTATGGCATTGCCGGATTCACATATCCCGGTTAAAGTTATTCTCCTTTATAAACAGTTGTGACATACAACCCCCTCTTTAGAGATAACTAATTCTCTCTAAAGTCAAAACCTTTCAGCTTCACATCTTGAGCTTTGAACAAGATACAAATAGACTCTTCAGCTTCACATCTTGGGCTTTGAACAAGATACAAATCACCTTTCGCTTCACGTCTTGGGCTTTGAACAAGACACCAAAACAACCATTTCCTTCCATAGAATAGGAGGAACTACGAACGCTCTGATTTCCTTGTTTCGGTAAACGGGAATACGTAGGCATAAGATCGAAAGAAAAGATCTTAGCGAGCACAATCAACAAAAAAACCAAATCCCATATCTCTATCAATCAAAAGCAGTAATTCAAAAAACATCAGTCCTAACATCTTAATCCTTGTTCCCCGCCAGAAACATTCTGTCAAGTCCTACAAAGAAAACAGTATTGGCAAAAATACAAATAACCAGTACAAAGGCCCCCCACAATGATAGCATCCGTAACCTAACAGACCGCTGTTTAAACCCAGTATGCAAAGCAGGGTTAATTGGAGATATCTATTTCCCTTCCTTCATCAGCTTTAATAGGATAAAAAATGAATCGACCTGTAGTCAAAGCTCAACCGTAGAGAGCGACCAGCGCTTAAGAATCGCGTCCAAAATCGCTCGCTACAGAAAAATGGCGCCCACCGTGGGGCCGTTCAAAGTTAGATCTAGGCACGGTCTTCCATCTCTTCACTTATGTGAAAACCACAGATTGGGGCTTCCGCCGGGGAACCCATTTTCTGTCAGGAACTTAGGATTCATAGCTTTAAAGGTCTAGGATGTTTAGGACAAATATATATACTGCTTTTCCTAATTGCTATACGTGTTTATTTTTCTGCTAATGGGAATGCGGGTGATGCCGTATGTGGAAATATTGAGTATACACTTAAGATAAGTGATGGCGATGAGGTCGACCATCAACCTCAGTGGAGGCTGGCCAATGCAACCCATTCTCTCACCTAGACAATCGACCGATTGTTAAGTCTGAGAAGCTGAGGAGCCAAACCCTTTCGTAGTGCGGAAACTATCGAAAATAGTTGTTACGCGATACTGCCCTCATTTGAGGCTGGTGATCTATTCTCGGTGAATGGCACTTACTCTAAGATTGCTCCATAACTCGCTGGCGATCCGTTTGTTGTTTTGCTTTCCTGGGAGGAGCTGATGATAATGAGTACAGGTACAAAAATCACCCTAGTATAAACCTTTGGGGATGGGTTGAGCCTGGACTTCATGACAACGACCCTTTGACCCCATGTTTTTTCTATGTTTTTGTGTGCTGCATTCATGCATTCATTTAATAAAACATAAAACATTCAAAAAAAAACTTCTCTTCTAGTCTCTCTGTTTTTCAAATTAAACTAAGACTGTGATTGCAAATATCAGAGAAAAGGATTGTGCTAATGGATTTCGGTAGAAGGAGAACTCACCAGTATACCTTCAAGGTTCCAAAACTAGAGGATTTGAGAAGGTTAGCAAGGATGATCACTAACCCTGAGGCTTTTAGAGCCAAGCACGGAGGTTTGCTACCACTGTCAAGAGTCCATGTGATTGAGGGAATCATGGATGCGTTCATTCAATTTTATGATCCAGTTTATCACTGTTTCACATTCCCGAATTACCAGTTAGCGCCAACGCTGGAGGAGTATTCTCATCTGATCGATCTACACATTACATATCGAGCTCCATTTTCTGGACTGGAAGAAATTCCAAAGAACCAGACCATTGCAAGAGCAATTCATTTGGACGAGTCTGAGGTCAGGACTCACATGACCACTAGGGGTGGCATCCAAGGTTTGCCAGCCCAGTTCTTGACAAAGAAGGCCCTGTATTTTGCCAGTATAGGAAACGTGATTGCTTTTGAAAGCATCTTTGTCTTGCTCACTTACGGGTTATTTTTGTTTCCCAACATCAATAACTTCGTCGATATTAACTCCATTAAGGTTTTTCTCATTGGAAACCCTGTGCCGACTTTGCTCGCAGATGCGTATCATTCTGTACACTTGGGGAATTTGTACATTGGAGGGGAGATCACGTGCTGTGTACCTCTGCTTTACAAATATTTCATCTCTCACTTGCCCAAGTCTGCTGCTTTTTGGGATTGCAAGAGTGCCTTACGTTGGTCGCAGAAGATCATGTCTCTTACCAACTCTGATATAGATTGGTGTAGTAGGATCTATGAGGGAATCAGAATCGTTGATCGTTGCGGAAACATCCCCAACATACCCCTTATAGGAACTAAGGGAGGAATCAACTACCATCCGGTATTGGTTCGTCGTCAATTTGGATACCCGATGAGACACATCCCATGGGGTGTTCATCTGGAAGGTCTTTTCTTCAAGGAAGGAGAAAACGACAGAGCACTAAAATTGGAAATAGTGCAAGCTTGGAAGCACGTTCATAAGAAAGGACGAGAGTCTCTAGGAAAACCAGACTGTGTCTCGGTGGAGCCTTACCTCCATTGGGTACAAACTAGAGCTCTCAAGCTAAAAATTCCTTATCCTCGTTACGGAATTCTTCCGCCAAAGGAGTTTGTCATGTACTTCATGACTGAGACCGAAAAGCTTCAGGTTACTCTCAACAAAGTTCAAAAGGAGAAAAGGTCTTGGAAGAACAAGTACCGCACCCTCGACGTAGAGTGTATCAAAATACAGCAATTACTGAAAGAGAAAGATGCTCTGATTGAAATTTTGGAGCAACATGCTGTGGATAATCAGGATGACCAAAGGAATTTGCTCGCTCCTTTCACTTGGCAAAGGAATGACAACCCGACAACGGCCCAAGAGCCCCGGTCAAAGAAAAGAAAGATACCAGAATCAACACCCGATTTCTCTTCAGAGAGGACTCGGGACCCATTAGCTTAGGTTTCTATTTCTGCACTTTGTAATCTACTGTATTTCCATTTCCGCAATCCTTTGAATTTCAATAAAAAGGGGTTTCCCCACTGTTTGATATTTGCAATTTAATTGTCGAAGTTTATTTTGATTAAACCTTAAACAATTAATATAATCATTGCATTCATCATTCTCACATCGCGTATTCTTCTTACCTACGAATCTCACGTTTCTGTCTCGGTTCTAGAGTCAAACTGTCTCATTCGTATAATACTCGGGCCAATCGTCAGAAAAAGATGGATGATCTTGAGGAAGAAAATAGAGAGTCGAAAGAAGAGATCGACGCTCTGAGAGAAGATATGAGAAAGCTTCATAACGACATGCAAGCCATGGCAGAAGCTCAGCTACAAAGGACTGTGATCTTAGAGATCACCTCAACGCCCATAGTGGAAAGGTATGATCCTAGGTATCAGATACCGAAAGATCGTCCTTGGGGCATACCTGTTAACTATATCCTGGAAGGATATATTCCGCCGATCACTGAAGATCAGGGAATCACAACAAAAGCCGCTGGGCCTGAAGGTTACAAACTTCGGGAAAGCGAAGATGCCAGGGGCATACTGAAGACTCCTGAAGGTTACAAAATTCGGGAAACGCCAAGACTCACTGCCGTAGTCACGGTACCACCCCCTGTGGTGCACACTGTCCCGGAAGGACAGATTCCACAGATACCTTCTGGTAAGAAGGAAACTATGTTTGACAGAATGGAGGAATTCCAAGAACAGTTCCTGGAAATGCAGAAGGAACTGCAAGCCATTCGTGGTCAGGATCTATTTGGAAAAGACGCCGCAGACCTCTGCTTGGTCCCCAATGTGAAAGTCCCGCACAAATTCCAAGTGCCCGACTTTGAAAAGTACAAGGGTAACTCATGCCCTCAAATCCATCTGGTGATGTACGCTCGGCGGATGTCAGCTCAGACTGAGAATCAGGACCTGCTGATTCACTACTTTCTGGATAGTTTAACCGGTGCCGCACTCAAATGGTACATGGGTTTAAACCGTACTACGATCAGTACATTCAGAGATCTTGGTACTGCCTTCGTCCAATAATACAAATACAATTTGGACATGGCACCCGACAGAGATCGACTCAGATCGATGTCGCAAAAGGACAAGGAAACCTTCAAGGAGTATGCTCAAAGGTGGCGTGAAATTGCCGCTCAAATTTGTCCACCTCTTGAGGAAAAAGAGATGACAAAGATCTTCTTAAAAACCTTAAGCTTATTTTACTACGACCGAATGGTTGCCAGTGCGCCCAGTGATTTCACCAAAATGGTTGGCATGGGCGTACGTCTTGAGGAAGCCGTCCGAGAAGGACGTTTGGTAAAAGACACTGGATTGACGAGCGGTACTAAAAAAATACGGTAGTGCTCTCCCTAAGAAAAAAGAGCAAGATATTGGGAATATCTCTCTCGGAAAGCAAAGGCGACGTTATCAACCAGTAGCAGCTGTAACTCCTGCTATCAGCCCTGCGCCTATTCTTACATATCAACCTCAGGTTGCGCAGAGCCAACCTAATCAACAAAGGACACAACAGCCTCTTCAGCAGGCTCGTCCTCTATATAACAACAACCGTACAACACGGCCACTAGGGTTTGATCTTATACCCATGTTGTATGCAGAACTATTTCCATTACTACTGGCTAAGGGGCACATTCAGACTAAGTCCCCTCTTACAGTGCTGTAAAATCCGCCTTTTTGGTTTAAGGTGGATCAATCATGCCCTTATCATCAAGGAGGTTCAGGGCATAACATAGAGACTTGTCTCAATTTCAAGTCCGACGTGCAAAAGCTTGTTAGGAGTGGGCTCTTATCTTTCAAAGATACGAATCCCAATGTTCTCACGAACCCGCTGCCTCAACACGAGAAAGCTGCAGTCAACCTGATTGAGAAAGAATTTAACAACGTCTATCAAATTCACGATGTACTCTTATTGAGGACCAATTTGGTCAAGATGCATTGTAGACAGAGTGGATATGGCCATGTGCCACCTCATAACTATCACCAGTCTGATATCTTCTCTAAAGAGAACCAAGGATGTTCTGTGGTGCAAGCAGCTCTACAGGAACAAATGGATCTCAGATGGATCCAAGAGCACCGAGTTCGTGGAGTTAACATGGTCTACATGAATTCCAACGTCATTCAGAACCACGACATCCGTGCAATGAATGTCAACTTGGTGGCAATGCACTCAAGGCAAAGCCAGTATCATAATCTGCCACGGCACGATTACAGTTCTTGTCTAACGTGCTCGGTAAACAAACAGGGATGCTCTTTCATACAATAGGGCCTCCAGCGTCAGATGGATCTTGGATGGATCCAAGACTACCATGATAGGAACTCCTATCAAATCAACATGGTTTAAATCTTTAATATTCGCGTAATGAATACCAACCTGGTAGAGTTACATGCTGAGCAGGTCCGACTCGGATTCTTAATATCACATGACTATCAAAGCTGTAAAGCAGGTTGTGAAAATGATTGAGGTTGTACCCTTGTCCAGGAGGCACTTCAGCACTTGCTAAATCACTGGTGGATGCCAATCTATATGGATGAAGATACTCAGCAAATTAGTATCAGTAACAGGAATCCTACTCGTCGTCAAAGTCAGGATGTCCGATCTGTGGAAGCTAACCTAGTGAGGTTACATTGTATTTAAAGTGGGCGTGGCCAGGTGCCCCCACACAATTATGACCGTTGTGGCGTCTGTTCGGAAAGTAACCAAGGGTGTTACCTTGTGAGAGCAGCTCTTCAGGGTCAGGTGGATCGTGGAGAGATTCGTTCATATCCGGGTTCTGGACCCGTCAACTGGACGCCGAACTACCTTGCCGATTAAGTTGAGGATGTTGTCACCATCTCTGGTCGTCACCAGACCAGGGATGTTTTTGCCATCATCCCTCTACTTGACAAATCTAAAGTTCCCAACCGGGAACAGATCGAGATTACGTACGATGGTCAGAAAAACCAGAAGGTTCCCATAGTCATCTATCTACCGGGACCACTACCGTATGAATCAACTAAGGCTATCCCTTACAAATACGGTGCAACAATAATTGAGAATGGAAAGGAAATTCCATTACCCTCCGTCGTGAATATTGCAGACATCAGTCATGTAACACGGAGTGGTCGAATCTTCAACCGAGGAGTTGGAGAACCTAACAAGGAAAAGGAACTTCAGACAGAAGCTCCCGATCCATCAGTCGGTCAATCCAGTAATCCCGACCTTTCAAAAAAAATGATGAGATGCTGAAGCTCATCCAAAGGAGTGAATATAACATTGTTGATCAGCTGTTACAGACTCCTTCAAAGATTTCGGTATTATCACTGTTACTCAGTTCAGAAGCACACAGAGAGGCTCTATAGAAAGTCTTGGAGCAAGCCTTTGTGGAACAGGATGTAACAATCAGACAGTTCGATAGCATTGTCTCTAACATCACTTCCTGCAATAATCTAGGATTTAGTGATGAGGAATTACCCGAAGAGGGTCGACGTCATAACATGGCGCTCAACATTACAGTTAACTGCCAGGACGATGCTTTAGCCAGCGTACTAGTAGACACAGGGTCAGCCCTGAATGTTATGATGAAGTCTACTTTGATGCAATTATCTTTCAAAGGCCCTCCGATGAGAGTCAGCGAGGTCGTCGTCAAAGCATTCGACGGATCCAGAAAAACGGTTATCGGCAAAGTTGATCTTCCCATAACTATTGGTCCTCACACTTTCCAAGTCACTTTCCAGGTCATGGACATCCGGGCAACATACAGTTGTTTATTAGGAAGACCTTGGATACACCAGGCTGGAGCAGTTACTTCGACCCTCCACCAAAAGCTAAAGTTCGTCCAGAACGATCAACTTGTTACCGTCTGTGGAGAACAGGTCTTGCTCGTGAGTAACTTATCATCATCTGCTTGTGTAAAACCCGAGGAGGTTATTGGAACTCAGTTCCAAGCCCTGTCGGTGATCAAGGACAATCAATCCCAAGGAGGAACCTCGATTTCCTCATACAAAGATGCTATCAAAGCGGCCGAGAGTACCGATACAACCGGATGGGGACAACTTGTCATTCCCACTGACAATAAAACAAAGAAGGGTCTTGGTTTTTCTCCAACCTGTACCCAGACAACTGCCAAAGATGAAGGTCTTCATCCCCTTCAAAACTTATTCCACAGTGGAGGTTTCCTTCACCCGGTGTCTCAAGCAGTACATGCTATCAATGAGGAAGATCCCTCTGACACGGATGAAGAATGGAAGTCCTATCTTAATGAGGACGGTTATATGTCTCAGGACGAAATGCAAACTCCTTTTTGCTTTCCTACAGAGAGTCCAAGATTTATACCAAGATCAGACGTCGAAATGATATACGGGGATTGTGATCCGGAAGGATGCCGTGCTCCGCCAAATTCATTAGAGGAAGACACTCCGATGAAAGACAATTTTGACTACACCTACTATGGCCCAATGGATGGTCTGCCAATGTGGCAACCTTATCCAGGAGACTTGGGGCAAGAGAGTCAGCCGAACAATGAAAATCAGCTGACCGTCATTGAACAGAATACCTGTGTCCCCGCCATGTCATGGGATCAACACTCAGGTCATTCGGAAACTACTCAACATGAAGATGAATTCGCAACGTTTGCAGGACTTGAATTCATCAACTATGCTTTTCCCGAGGTCAACGTCATCGAGGGGGATGACTCCTCCAGTTCCAGAGAAGCGTGGGACACCTTGGGACAACCGAGTGGAAAATTTGACTATATGGTCAAGTACACCGCTCCCGAAAGCTCTCGTATCAGGCTCGAAGACATCCAGCCAACTGGATGGGGAGATATAGCTGAGAGCACAAATGCTATGCAAAATGCAACAGAGGAATCCTCCTACGACAATTCTTCCTGGGAGACAGATTCCAATTATCCTACTCCACCAGAAATCAGCATCATTTCTGAAGACAAATCAAGAAAGGTGCCAGACTTTGTGATTCACCGAGGAGTTCGCCGCCAATGGGTTGCCGTCGAGGTTCCGATGGTCGTTCATCAGTCATAGTAATTGTCATCTTTAACCTTTCACCCTGCCCAGGTGAAACGGATGTTTTGATAGGGCTCGCTTTCTATAAATTTTCCCTCTTCGCTTCGCCCAAAGCGACAGAGTTTTGTTTTATAGGGCTATAGTTTCAAGATTCGACTTGTTCATTAATAAAATAACGTCGTTATGTAATTTCCGCATTAATTGCTATTTTCTCTTTTCGTTTTTCAGAAAATGGTAATCCTAAAAAAAAATAATAAAAATAAGCAGTAAAATAAAACACTGCACACACTTGCATTTTCTCTATCTCTTCTAAACACGAATCATCACGTCATGCAGATTGCTTGTTTTACACCCCGTTGAAACATACGATCTGATGCCTTCTCCCAACTTTGAGTTCCCGGTATTCGAGGCTGAAGAAGAAGTTGACAACGAAATTCCAGAAGAGATCTCCCGACTACTCAGACAAGAGGAAAGGTCCATTGAACCTCACAAAGAACCGTTGGAAACGGTAAACTTGGGTTCAGAGCAAGAGAGAAAAGAAATCAGGATTGGGGCACTGCTCAGTCCAACTGCCAGAGAGAGTTTGATAAAGCTTCTCAAAGAATTCCCCGATGTATTCGCTTGGTCCTATCAGGATATGCCAGGGTTGGATACCAGCATCGTGGAACATCACTTACCGTTGAGATTGGAATGTCCTCCAGTAAAGCAAAGGTTGAGACGCACTCACCCGGACATGGCCATCAAAATCAAAGAGGAGGTACAGAAACAGATTGACGTGGGTTTCCTCGCTACGTCTGAATATCCTCAATGGTTAGCCAACATCGTACCCGTTCCCAAAAAGGACGGAAAGGTCAGAATGTGTGTTGATTACAGGGATTTGAACAAGGCAAGTCCAAAGGACGACTTTCCTTTACCACACATTGACATGCTAGTAGACAGTACAGCAAAGTTCAAAGTTCTCTCCTTCATGGATGGATTCTCGGGCTATAACCAGATTAAAATGGCACCGAAAGAGATGGAGAAAACTTTGTTCATTACCCCATGGGGCACCTTTTGTTACAAGGTAATGTTGTTCGGTTTGAAGAACGTCGGGGCAACCTATCAAAGGGCCATGACTACTCTGTTTCATGACATGATACATAAGGAAATAGAGGTATATGTCGATGATATGATTGCAAAATCAAAAACAGAGAGTGAGCACGTTGAACATCTGTCAAAATTGTTCGAACGGTTAAGAAAATTCAAGCTCCGCTTGAATCCCAACAAGTGCACCTTCGGTGTCCATTCAGGGAAACTATTAGGGTTCATCGTCAGCCAGAAAGGAATTGAGGTTGATCCTGACAAGGTCAAGGCCATTCAAGAAATGCCTTCTCCGAAAACTGAAAAACAAGTCAGAGGATTCTTGGGACGTTTGAACTACATCTCCAGATTCATATTCCTTATGACTGCGACATGCGCGCCGATTTTCAAGTTACTAAAAAAGAACCAGGATTGCGTTTGGTCAGAAGATTGCCAAACTGCCTTCGACAGTATTAAGGAATATTTGTTGAATCCACCAATTCTATCACCTCCAGTGGAAGGAAGACCACTGATCATTTACCTCACAGTCCTAGAGGACTCAATGGGATGTGTACTTGGCCAATAAGACGAAACCAAAAGGAAAGAGTCTGCCATTTACTATTTGAGCAAGAAATTCACCGACTGCAAAACTTGGTACACGATGCTCAAAAAAACTTGCTGTGCTTTGGTTTGGGCAGCCAAACGTCTTCGCCAGTACATGATTCATCATACTACTTGGTTGGTCTCCGAAATGGATCCAATCAAGTACGTATTTGAAAAACCTGCTCTTACGGGGAGAATTGCCCGTTGGCAGATGCTGTTATCAGAATATGACATAGAGTACCACGCTCAGAAAGCCGTTAAGGGAAGTATTTTAGTTGATCATTTGACTCATTAACCGATTGACGATCAAGAATCAACCGGGTTTGACTTCCCAGACGAAGATGTCATGTATCTAAAAATGAAAGATTGCGATGAACCGCTACCCAGTGAGGGGCCGGAACCAGGTTCCCAATGGGGACTTATCTTTGACAGAGCAGTTAATCATTATGGAAACGGAATTGGGGCAATCATTGTTACCCCTCAGGGTACCCACATTCCTTTCACCGCTCGACTTACGTTCAAGTGTATGAACAATGAGGCCGAATACGAAGCTTGTATTATGGGTCTCGAAGAAGCAATTGATTTAAGGATCAAAAACTTGGACGTATACGGCGACTTAGCCTTGGTTATCAATTAGATCACAGGAGATTGGAACACATACCAATCAAGATTGATTCCTTACAAAGACTACGCAAGAAGGTTGCTACCTTTCTTCAACAGAGTCAAGTTTCATCACATCCCTCGTGATGAGAATCACATGGCTGATGCATTAGCCACTATCTCTTCCATGATTAGTATAGGTCAATGGAATGACCTACCTAAGATTGACATAATGCGCCTTGAACGGCCCGCCTACGTCTTCACGATTGAAGCAGTCATAGACGACAAACCTTGGTATCATGATATCAAACGCTTCCTTCAGAAACAAGAATACCCACCGTGGGCATCCAGGAAAGATAGGAAAACCCTCAGAAGATTGGCTGGAAACTTCTTCCTGAGCGGTGACACTCTCTATCAGAGAAATTTTGACATGGTCTTGCTCCGATGCGTAGACAGACCAGAAGCAGACATGCTGATGAAAGAAATTCATGAAGGGTCCTTTGGCACTCATGCCAACGGACACACAATGGCGAGAAAAATTCTAAGAGCAGGGTACTATTGGTTGACCATGGAATCTGACTACTACAAGTACATGAGGAGGTGTCACAAGTGTCAGATATACTCCGACAAAATTCATGTACCGCCATCACATCTCAAAGTTCTCTCTTCCCCATGGCCATTTTCCATATGGGGAATCGACATGATTGGCTTGATCGAACCTAAGGCTTCAAACGGACATCGATTCATCCTAGTAGCCATTGACTACTTCACCAAGTGGGTCAAAGCAGCGTCGTACGCTAATGTAACCCGACAAGTGGTGGTCCGATTTATCAAAAACAATATCATCTGCCGTTATGGTGTTCCGAGCCAGATCATTACTAATAATGGATCTAACTTGAACAATAAGATGATGAAAGAGTTGTGCACTGAGTTCAAGATCGAACACCATAACTCATCTCCCTACCGACCCAAGATGAGCAGAGCGGTAGAGGCGGCTAACAAGAACATCAAGAAGATCGTTCAAAAGATGGTTGTAACCTACAAAGATTGGCACGAGATGCTACCCTTTGCTCTTCACGGTTATCGCACATCTGTCCGCACTTCAACAGGGGCAACCCCTTTCTCTCTAGTATATGGCATGGAGGTAGTGCTCCCCATAGAAGTAGAGATCCCATCAATCCGGGTATTGATGGAAGCGAAGCTCACCGAAGCTGAATGGTGTCAAAGTCGACACGACAAATTAAACCTGATCGAAGAGAAGCGAATAACGACACTATGCCACGGTCAGCTGTATCAACAGAGAATGAAGAGGGCGTTCGACAAAAAGGCCCGACCTCGTGTCTTCAGAAAAGGAGACCTCGTGCTTAAGAAGATACAATCGTTTCTCACTGACTCTCGGGGCAAATGGACTCCGAATTATGATGGCCCCTATGTGGTAACGAAAGCTTTCTCAGGCGGCACCTTGAGACTTGCAACCATGGATGGAGAGGAATTTTCCTACCCCACGAATGTTGGTGTAGTCAAGAAATACTTCACCTAAACAAAAAAAAAAACGTCCCGGTGGATTGAAAACCCGAAAGGGCGGTCCAGGAAAAAGTTAGAGACCTGAAAAATCATCCTAGTGGATTGGAAACATCATAGTACAATCCAGGCAAAAATTAGGGATAATGGCAAGTAACTATGTTAACCAGAGGCAAATCCCTCAGCAGCAGTTACATCATCCATCGGAGGAAAACTCTAGTCAAGGTCATCTTCGACAGAAGCTCAGGATCCCCCGAATTCAAAGTTGGTAGAAGGATAGCGATCGTTATGTTTCAACGTAGCCCTTTTCCCTGTAAATTACCATTTTCAAACTTTGTATATACTCTTTGGAATCACGCGTTTGGCTGATCTCCATCTTATCAATAAAATTTGAGCCCTTGTGCTTTTGTTTGTAATTCTTATTTGTTTTAGCTTTACAGAACGACGTTGTTAACATGATTAACGATTCTTGAAACAAAACCAAAATGAATTTACTTGTTAAAACTTTTTCTGCTTTAAAATAAAGTCGGCAATTTCTTTTGACTGTTGAACATCAAAAGAACCTCAACCGCTTCTCCGGAAGTAAGCGAACTTCAGAGTGCGGAATCAAAGTACTCCTTCTACGCCAGTATGCCTGACAGAAGGAATCAACTGTGTCAGAGACCTTGTTTCGTCTGACGCACCTCGGCCGAGTTCTTACCTCCTAAGCCTGATCAACGGGGCTCCCCGCGAGGACTATTTCTCCTAAGCAAGGTAGAATTGCTACATTTTGAACCAACGGTACTTCTTTGCCCCGCGATGGCCGAGTATCCAGTCGTGTTCACTCGTCAGTCTGTATGTTGCGTCAATTTTGTCAGCATATACATACACACATCATGCATTATCGATTTGCATTCACATTTCACATTGCATCACTATCACTCTAGTTGGTCTTGTCCCCTAGTGATAGCAGTCTTCTCAATCGAGTTGTCAGTTCTTGCCTCGTCAGGAAATGATGTGTTTAAACAATCTCTCCTCCAGTATATCTTTGGATTGGAGTCGGCACTCGACCACTTTGATAACTTGAACCTCTGAAAAAATAGAGGAACTTTCAACCAACATCACTCTTCGCCATTGAAGATGATATCCTTGCTTTCCCGGATTAAGGAAAATCCACAGAGAAAGCCTCGTAATCAGAGATTCGGCAGCATGCCAGTTTTGCTCTGAAAGAATCGCTAGTGAAAAGGTCATCGGCACCTCAAAATTGGACCCCATCATATGGCATTTCTCCGGGAAGATCCCGAGAAAAATATGATGTAAGATCCCAAGCGACAACAGTCTCTCAAGAAACCTGCTTTCCTCCCAGTAGACACAAATGGCGTCTCCAACAGAGAAGTTTGTACATCTCTACAACTCAGACGACTGGGTTCCCCGGCAAGTCTAACCTCATATCTTTTTCCGTCAAATGGCATCTCCCCAGGAAAATCCAGCGAGAAGTTTGAGGAAACCGCTACAAATAGTGTCCCCTTGTCAATAAAGTTTATTGACGGAAGAAACTTAGACCAGTTCCTCGGTAGGAAACCAGGATCGAGGGGAAGTTTATTTCCAAAGAAGACTTAGACCAGTTCCTTGGTAGGAAACCAAGATCGCGGGGAAGTTTAAATCAGAAACTGAGACCAGTTCCTTGGTAGGAAACCAGGATCGAGGGGAAGTTTATTTCCAAAGAAGACTTAGACCAGTTCCTTGGTAGGAAACCAAGATCGCGGGGAAGTTTAAATCAGAAACTGAGACCAGTTCCTTGGTAGGAAACCAGGATTGAGGGGAAGTTTATTTCCAAAGAAGACTTAGACCAGTTCCTTGGTAGGAAACCAAGATCGCGGGGAAGTTTAAATTAAAAACTAAGACCATTTCCTTGGTAGGAAACCAGGATCGAGGGGAAGTTTATTTCAAGAGAAAACTAAGACCAGTCCCATGGTAGGAAACCAGGATCGAGGGGAAGTTTACCTTTTTTTTAAGCATCATTGCTTAACGAAAGAAGATGAATGCGTGCGCTACCATTCATAGTCACCATCAAAATTTTGGGTATTCCGATATTTAATCCTCTTGCACCCCGAATGCCCGAATACCTTCGTCATTCACACCTTCGGGTCCAAGAAGATTAAATAGGGGCATCTGTCATACCCCAAATTTTAACCACTAAGATTTCCCATCATTGTACAAATCATCATCAAATATGGATGAACCATCATGCCTCAACAAATGCCTCAAGGGTTGTTGAGCATTTACTACAATCAGAATTAGGGTTTCAAGCCCTCTTAGAGTTCTTAGACAAAGGATCAATCAAGGAATGACATGATCTTCAACTTGTCTACACTCTCAAATATCCAAAATGGATCAAGAGGACTCCCACTTCAAGGATTAAGCACAAGGATGCTCCCTTTTAGGTGGACCAAGCCTCAAGATCGTCAGTGTCACCAAATTAGGGTTTTGGTCGACCAGGGCCTCCAGATGAAAAATTTCATCTGGGCACAAGCCAAGGACCCAAAACATGACCTAATATACTCCATGGAACCTCATGGACCCATTCATCAAGTCAGTTTTGGCTCAGGGGATGCATACATAAAAAATCAAGAATTAGGGTTTCTTGACCTAATTCACCCCTAAGTTGACTTTTGGGACAAATCATGAGCCAAGACCTCAAGAGAAGGTTTGAGCGTCTCTAATGAACTATATTGATCCATTTGGAACAATGGATTAGTCCAAGAAGCTTGAGTAACAAGTCTCAATTTCATCTGCACCACAATTAAGGTTTTAAGGGAAAAGTCAACTGTAACTTTGACTTTTGACCAAGACATGCTCCCAAACCCTAGGACATGCCTCAATACACCCTATGACACCCATGGAACATGTCCATCAAGTTTGATTTAGGTCAAGGACATGATTTCCTGAAGAATCGCACAGTTTGGAATTCATCTGATAAAAAGTCAACTGTGCACAAAAGTCAACTTTGACTTTTTGAGATTTTTCACCAAAATAGATTTTTAACCCTAAAATGATGTTTATGTATGATTTGAATCATCATTCATCAAGAAAAATCAAGAAAAGTTGGATAACTTGTAAAAGGGGTAACCATAGAAACTTAGAAAATTTTCTAAGTTAAAATTAAAGTGACAAGGGTACCAACTTTGGAGGATCATAACTCCTAAACCACAAGGCCATTTTTTTCTCATCCAAAGATGGATTTGTAGCCCTCATTACCCTCTACAAAAACTTCAACTAGACCTAAGTCCAATTCATTAAGGATTTTGAGTTATCGAGTGATCAAAATGGTTGAAAATTGAAAATATCACTTTTTCCAACACTTAGTGAAATTTTCACTAAGTCAGATTCTGCCTTCACTTTTTGCCAAATGTAGGGACATTTTTCACTTGGATTCAAAAGAGATCAAAACCAAACATGTTTAAACAGTTGTTGTATCATGTAAGGGCTTTCCAAAATGGCCAAGAACATTGCCAAATTCCATTTGAGTCATGAGATATGACATTGGCAAGTTGCCTTGCTGAAATCTGTCAAAGGCAAGGCAGAATTTACAACTTTGCTCGATTTGCCAAAATCAGCCAAATTCAAATGCTTCTATCCACTTGGACACATCTGAGGATTGAATCTAAAGGGGACAATCACTGAGCCAAGCCTCTAAAGTCCATGGAACAAGAAATAGCATGTTTATCCTAGAATGGCCAAAATAGGGACAAGATTCCAAAATTGGATTGAAGCATTCAATGGAAGCATCAAGGTGGCATGGACTGAGCCATTCTCATCTGAAATCAGTCAAGACTTATCCAAGACCAAGGGAACCACAGCCCTGTGCCCAAACCTCTAGTCAATGGCTAGAGGAGACTTGCATTTCCGTTAGCCAACATTGAACAAACACCTGCTGCAGTTACCATTCACTGTGGATCCTAAAACAAACTTGCTCTACTATAAATAGAGCTCAATTGTGTTCAGTTTGAGTACACCAAAGCCATCAAACATATGCTTTCCTTAAAATCTCTTCTTTCACCTCAAACTTGCCTTCCAAAGCAAGTAATTCTGAGTTTTTGAGCTAGAGAGCAATTCCACCCAAACTAATCACACACACACCTCATATATATCATATGTAAGCTGTGCAAGCCATCAAAAGTGACCTGTAATCACAACATCACAAAGTCACCTCTCAAAACCTCAAAATAGCACTTTTTTGTATTTTTCAAGCCATGTCTTGATTCAGTCACTTTCCAAACCAGATAAAACCTCAAACACACTCTAAATATCATCCTTGAACTATCCAAATGGTTCCCACCATCTGAAACACCATTTGAGGGAGTTGCTATTTTGGTCACTTTTGACCCCTTTTGCAAGAAAGGGACTGTTTGTGTTTTTGCAGGTACCAGCTGATTCCAATCATCCTAAAAGCATCCAAGGGATCATTTGAGGTGGTTCAAAGCATAAAATCATATCTGGAGCAAGACGGTTGGCAGATTGCAGAGAAACCTCCAAAATCCCAAAGAAGGGTAAGCTTCTCAACTTGCACTCACCAAAACATGTGTGCATTTGAAGTCCATTGATCATAAACACCTCATACATGTTGTATATGTTGTGTTTGAGCTAATTAACCATGTAATCCAAGCTTGTACCAAGTTGTAGCATAGAAAATGCATTTATAGGTCATTTTCAAAACCACTATCGGGTTTTGAGGAGGGAGTGTGATCTGAAAAAACCACCACCACCATTGGATTCCTTATGAAATTCTGGCCCAGATGCATATAAATTTTGTCTCAAACCATTAAGAATTGAGAAAGTTATGACCTTCACGTTTTTGAGCCAAAACTTGCCTTGGGCAAGCCAAAACCAAGGCATGACTTGTGTATTTGTTGGTTTGTTTCAAACAATGAATGTATCACCACCCCAGTGGTAAGGCGCGCGCCTTGTATGCTTGAGGTCGCGGGTTCAAACCCCACCCATGCCATTTTGTGATTTTTCACATTTTTGCTATTTTTCCAACTATTTTCATGTTTTGTTAATTATTTGGAAAATTAATAACTCTTTCAATTTTAATTATTTTTGATTGGTTCTTTTTGCAAAAAATCACAAAAATGTTGAAATATTTTATTCCACAAAAAATTTAGGTTTATATTATTTATTTAATATATTTAATAATTTTGTGAATAAATTCACTTTTATTTGTTTTTAAAACATTTTGAAATGAATATTCATCTTGAAAAATCAAGACCAAATGAGTTTTAATATCTCTTGTGATTTATACCTCATTTTTCAAACCTTAAACAAAAATCACAAGTGGTTTATTCAAACCTATTTGGTATTTTTCATTGATTTTCTTTAAATATTTACTTTTAAAGAATAAAATTAGGGTTTCTTTGATTTTCACTCCAACATATCATTTTCAAAATACACTTGGGCCTCTATTAGAGTGTAAGACCCAACCCAACTGTACATAAATATTTTGGGCCTCATTCGTTGTATAAGTCCCTCTGTACATTTTCAAATAAACGGCTCGATCATCGCCTTTTGAAAAATAACCTTCTGGGCCTCTCCTTGAGCTATAAGACCCACTCAAAACTTTTTGGGCCTCTATTAGAGTGTAAAACCCAACCCCCTTTTAACCAAAACCATTTTGGGCCTCACTTATTGTATAAGTCCCTCTGCGTTAAAAGAAAACCTCGGCGCGATCGCCATTTTAAACGAAAAAATCAATTGGGCCTACCCTCGTGTTATAAGCCCCACTCTTTTTCTTTAAACTTAATGGGCCTCTTGAGAGAGTGTAAGACCCATCCCTTTGTACAGAAAACCTTTTTGGGCCACAGTCACTTGTATAAGACCCTCTGTACAAATTCAAACAGTGCGCTCACTGATAAAACCCTGGGCCTCTCCTTAAGCCGTAAGCCCCAAATCTTTCTTATTCAAAGCACTTTCTCCTTTGATTTTGAATATATTGTTGTTTTCAATCTTTCTTTGTTGAACAACTAACCAAACAGCATGTAAGCTCTACAACCGAGTAAGTGGTTATTGCTTTCATTTACCGCTTTCATATACATATAACTGTATTGTGGGGCTGTTTCGCTGTAAGTCTTCTTTCATAAACTCGTATCAACTGTGTAATAATAGTATAGATATTTAGAGCTTCCCCGGCAACTACGTCTAGAACTAGGTGACGCCGTTTCGTTTATTCGTAGAAATAGACAACTAGATCCCCAATAGGATCACCAGATACAGACTTCTCTTCGGCTGTCCTCATTAGGAATTATCAAGAAACTCTACTCCCAGAGATGAATGTATTCTCCGTGAATGGAATCTTTGAGTTTCTTCCAAATTCTCGGACTTTCCTGACTTTGATCTATTCTCGGTGAATATCATTGCCTTGAATTTCTCAGGTTTTGGGGACCAACGGGCTTCTTAAAAGCATCGGCCTCCTCTTGGGCATCGTACAATGACCCACAGGCTTCCTAAAAGCATCCCCGCCTCCTTTTGGGCTTAGTACAAGGACCCGTCGGCTTCTTAGAAGTATTCACAGCCTCCTCTTAGGCTTCGTATAATGATCTCTTCCTCCGGGAATTATAACCTCCTCTTGGGCTTCGTACAAGGACCTCTCGGCTTCTTAAAAGTTTCCAGCCTCCTCTTAGGCTTCGTACAAATTATCCCGACGACCTCCTAGAGGTATAGGAATAGAACTTAGTAATCTTCATAGAACAGTCCTTTCATAGAGTCTACTACTGTTTCTTTTTAAATCATCATACTGGACTTGTCACTCAACTGAAACAGTTACCCTAGCCTCCTCTTGGGCTTTGTACAATGATTCCTCCCAACGAAGCAATTTTAGCCTCTCTCTCTCGGGCTTTGTACGAGACACATAAGAGACTCCCTCGTTGAGTTAATCACCCCTTTCGCCTCCATCTCGGGCTTTATATGAGATACAAAAAGGTTCTTATTGAGCCCAACAAATTTTAGCCTCCATCTCGGGCTTCATACGAGATACCAAAAAGACTCTCTTCTTGAGTCAAATAGCCTCCATCTCGGGCTTCGTACAAGATACAAAAGACTCTCTCTTATTGAGTCAATCCCTTTTTAGCCTCCATCTCGGGCTTTGTACGAGATACCAAAAGATTCCCTCGTTGAGTCAAAACCCCTTTTAGCCTCCTCTTAGCTTTGTATAAGGAAAACCTTTTAGCCTCTCTCTCTCGGGCTTTGTACGAGACACATAATAGCCTCCTCTTAGGCTTTGTATAATAAAACCACTGGTTAATCCAATTAACCTTTTAGCATCAAAGATGTGCCTCGTTCACAGTACACAAACATCAACAACTCCTTCCCCTTTCATCTAATTACTGTAAGCGGAAAGCCTCTGGATCATCTATATCCATGCCACTGTCCCTCTTTTAGCATGAGAAATTCCTAAGGAAAGATGGTATTACTCTACACTGAGTTAAAGTCATCTCCTTCAGGTCCATATGAAGGAAATTATGGCATTGCCGGATTCACATATCCCGGTTAAAGTAATTCTCCTTTATAAACAGTTGTGACATACAACCCCCTCTTTAGAGATGACAAATTCTCTCTAAAGTCAAAACCTTTCAGCTTCACATCTTGAGCTTTGAACAAGATACAAATAGACTCTTCAACTTCACATCTTGGGCTTTGAACAAGATACAAATCACCTTTCCCTTCACGTCTTGGGCTTTGAACAAGACACCAAAATAACCATTTCCTCCCATTCTAACTACGAACGCTCTGATTTCCTTGTTTCGGTAAATGGGAATACGTAGACATAAGATCGAAAGAAAAGATCTTAGCGAGCACAATCAACAAAAAACCCAAATCTCATATCTCCATCAATCAAAAGCAGTAATTCAAAAAACATCAGTCCTAACATCCTAATCCTTGTTCCCCGCCAGAAACATTATGTCAAGTCCTTGAAAGAAAACAGTATTGGCGAAAATGCAAATAACCAGTACAAAGGGCCCCCACATTGATAGCATCCGTAACCTAACAGACCGCTGTTTAAACTCAGTATGCAAAGCAGGGTTAATTGGAGACATCTATTTCCCTTCCTTCATCAGCTTTAATAAGATAAAAAATGAATCGACCTGTAGTCCAAGCTCAACCGCAGAGAGCGACCAGCGCTTAAGAACCGCGTCCAAAATCGCTCGCTACAGTTTGGCAAACACTTTATTTTATATTTCTCCACAGAGTGCAAATTTTCGGGTGTTTTTGGTATTCAATCTCCATGTACCTTGAATGTTTGAAAGGCGTTGTTGTTATCCCTTCAGGTTCAAGTCGATTGAATAAGGGCAGTTGTAACACGCCAAAATTTTCCCTCTTATTTAGACCACCAATAAGTGGCTTATTCTTTACATTTCATGTACTTTTAGGTCATAAGCATCATGCATGCATCATTGGTCTTCCTAAGGCATGAGATCAGAGGTTTATCATTGATTGTGCAAAGCTCGGAGAATGACGTATATTCAACCACTCAGACCATAAAGGCTCCCCATGCCTCAAGGCATCCTGTTTGATTCACCATTTCATCAGAAGATTGAGATACAAAAGAAAATTGAAGAGGATCACCTCCTCCTATCTCTTGATCCTCCAGTTAGGGTTTGGCCATCTGAGGATGTGACTCATCATGAGCAAGGATCTTGGAGCTTTGACACCATCTTATCACATACAACATCTTGGTTTGAGAAATTCTTTATTCTCTCCAAAGGAATTAGGGTTGTGGACATCAGCAACATCTCCTAACTTTCAAGGTCAAAACTAGATTTTGCCTAAAATCAGTTTATTTCTGATTTTGTGGGCAAGACTTGATTCCATGGCTCTCTACATGTTCTCAAGTATCTAGGAGTGAAATATGGACCATCAATCCCATTCACAAGGGTTTCAATTGGACAGGTGATTGAGAATAAGTCAAATTGGGAATAAAGTCAACTGATCAATGAAAAAGTCAACTCTTGACTTTTTGAGGCCAAATTTGAGTTCTTCGTGTCAAATGGATTAATGGGTGAGATTTGATCAAGAAACATCAAAGGAATCTTGACAAATAAAAAATTATGGAAAGTTGCCATCATTGGTAAATTAGGGTTTTAGAAAGTTTCCATTTTGGGAAATTTTTAATGCCATGCAGCCATCTTCCAAGCCATTTTCCTCCATGATCCAAGCCTCATTTGAAAATATTTTTCAAATGAAAATTGTAGAGGGATCTTCCACCTTTCCAACCATATAAACAATGCCTCATTTGGATTCTTGAGTCAAAAGTTGTGATGTATGGAAGTTGGGATCATTAAGTGGTTCAACATGAGAAAATTCTTAGATTTTTCTTAGTCCAAAAAGTCAGTGTGTGCCCTTGATTTGGATGGCATTTTTCATGATGTTTTAGGTCTCATTTCACCTTGTTTCCAACATAGAAATTACACCTTGCCATGAGGTCTTTCTAATGGTACAAGATCACTTAATTTGGCTCATTAAACATTAAGTTATACTCCTTTAAAGTCAGCCCCATGAAATCCAATTTCTTCACCATCAGGCAATTCTAAATTCCAACCAAAAGCCTTGTACCATTGGCTGCAGCTTGCTATGCGCATCATGCCCTCATGCATACCACATTTTGCCATTTTAAAACAAACTAAACCTTACACAATGCATCACATCCTAACATTACTCCATATGGACATGAAAAAGCTCAAAGGAATCTTGGTTGTGATTTTTATTTGCAGGATCTATCTCATGCTCACATCAACATCATCCCCATCACGCATCAACTTCGTGCATCAATACCATTCCATAATAGCAACAACAACAATACAACTTCATTCACCATAACCCGTGCCATACCATAACACACTTCCAATTTTCTTAACCTCACTCTCTAACTATTAACCAACCCTGATTAACATCTAACTACAATGCTAACCACATATATAACCTTTTAACCAAGCTCTAATCAAGGGAGTTTCTTGACATTCACAAAAATCATAAATCTTTGCACCTAAAAATCCAGAGCTTCAAATCTCCCATATTTCTGAAGCTTTGGCCAAGATTTCTTGAGAATCTTCATCCTCTCACTTCATTCTTGCTACTGTGAGCAAGAGTTTTCACCTGGAACAACCATTAGAGCACCCACGAGTTCACTTCAGTTCAACATCAAACAGAAATTCCAATCAGATTCAAGGGGATTCAGAGCATTTATTTCGCTCTTATAGTAGATCTCAAGGCCGACAAGAAGTTATCCGGGTTTCTATTATGTGTGGAAAGAGTTTCTAATCAGGTTAGGTTTCTTGATCCTACAACATCATTTTAGGTCAATACATGAGCTTAGAAACATGTAGGTGCAGGCATCTGAAGTCCTACATTATTGTAGGCAATGCTGGTAATTTATTTGTGTTGAAATGTGAAGATTCAAGATTTGCAGATCCAACTTGTTCGCTTCGATTCTCTTTGTGTGTTGGTTGTATGGAGTTTTTAATAGCATATTTGTAATCTACGTAGAATTTTACGCAAGATAGTATATGGCTTTGTCTTGTTTGGTGTTGTTTTCGCCTGAGCTCTGGTGGAACCAGCCGGAGAAGATGGCCGAAAAGTCATCTCCGGCGAGGGCTAATCAAAACCCTAATCCAGTCAGCAAGTCAGCGCTGGTGTGTACCAAAACCATTCGTCCATGTAAATGCTCATTATCCAGCGTGTAATTCCTTCTTCCCACGTGAGGATTTGTTTAAAACTAACCAATGAAAACCCTTCAGCACATTAATGAGTGCTGACTCATTTCGTCACACGTCTTTTTTTCCTTTATCTTTTTTTTGAAAATTAATAAATATTAATAGTAATCACCAGATTTGGTTTTTTGTTTGATTTGTGATATGGGCCTATGCGCTTTTACTAAGCGCGCCCCCATCCTGGTCCATGAGGTATTTATGAACTAAGAAATTGCTAATTCAACACCCCCTGGCTTATTCTTGGGTTTTGTATTTTTCCTTTTTGACACACATTCAAAATTGGAACTTTAAAAATAGTTTCTTTTGGCCAAAAATTCCCAATTAATTCATGGATGTTGTTGAATTTTGGATTGAAAAGTGTTCATGTTGCTATACCTTGTGCCTTAAGTCTTGAAAAATGACATTCCCTTAAGGATTTGGATCCCAATTTTTGTGTGCATTTAGACATTTGATTGTATGACATGTTGATGTTCATTTAGTGCTTTGGTCATGAATATTGAATCACTTTTGAATGCTATCATTGAGACTTGGTTTATGTGATCAATGCTTCATAACATGCTTAATGTTTGTGATTGATTGCACACCTTTGATGCATAATTTTGAGCCAATATTTTGCACATGATTAGCCACTAACCTTTCCATTACATGATTATTTTCCCTTAATTTTAAAAAGCTTTTAACCATTGTTCATGAATATTTTATTTCATGCTTGTTGTGTGGATGTATGCTTAGAACTAGGTTAGGTTTGAGGCTTGTATGTGACCACATTAGGTAAACTTTAAGGAAATGTTTGAGCATATTCATGATGACATTTTGGTATACCATTGTGATACTTGGATGTTGCTTTTTGATTATAACTCACATGTTTCATTTATACCCTAATTGAATACCCGATGTTGCTCGATGCTTTGGTTTGATCATGCCTTTTGAAAGCTCCGCTGATTTGAGCAAATTTTTGGGAAAAACAGAATGTCAAAATATATGAAGAAGTCTAAAGAAAGAAGACTGGTCAGAGATGATGTCCTAACAGATGTCTTGACATCGCAGGATGTTTCTAAATCTGTTGCAAGATTTAAGGAGCAATCAAGACATGGATTAAGGAATCAACAAACAGAAGATTGAAGCCCAAGGAAGCAGAAGACTCTATAAATAGAAGGCTTAGACCTAGGATTTCATATGCCTTTTGTATGCCTTTTGTAACCTAGTTGTCTTGAGTAAGAAACAAGGGTGTAGGGTTTTGAGAGTCGTTGGCTCTCTAGGTTGTAAGTTTCCCTTTGTATCAGTTGATGCATTTTGGCAGATATAGGTGTCACACAAATCAATAAGCCTTGAGGTATTGGATTGTGTATTGTTCTTGGATGAAGCTTTTAAGCAAATTTGAGTTAGCTTGGTTGTCAAGAAAGCTTGACAAAATTCTGTATTGACAGGGATGATGTAGAAATCACAGTTGGTGATTAAGGGAAGTGAGTGGGGTATCTCATATCAAAGTTGTAAATGTTTGAGTTTAGCTTTGGTAAAGATGTTCATTGGGTAGATGTTAGGATAAAGTTGTAAACGGGGGAGTTTAGCTTTGTAGCAGGTCTACAGATAATGAAGTCTTCTTCCTGGATTGGTATCCCCCAGATGTAGGTGAGTTGCACCAAACTGGGTTAATAATTGTTATGTTCTTTATCATTCTGCAAATTTACGTTTTCTGTTAGGGTTCATGATAAACATGTTGGATCGGATTTCGTGACATCTGTGATCCTGCAGTTCTGATATTCAAGGTATCAGTCTGTTGTTGTGCCTCTAAGTTTAAATGATTATGTAGCACAATGTCTTGACATGTGTTAGGACATCTGCTGTCTGCATATGCCAGAATTTCAATTGGTATCAGAGCAGACATACTGTTTGGTTCTGGATGAGATCTTTGGGAGATACTTTCTGGCGTTTAAACCAGGAGGAGTTTTGAAGATCATATCAATCAACTCAGACATACTCAAGGGTATTAATGGATGAGATGGATGTTCTGGACCAAAGGTAACAACTCGTTGGTTGTTCATGTTGCTTAGGAGGTTCTACAACAACTACAGGAGAAGTGGCTAGTTCTCTTGTTGGGGTGTCTTATAAGATGTTCTGACATCTTATTAGGGCAAGTAGGATCTGTTCTTTGGTGGTTCCGCTGCATGTGTTTCTGATGGAAGAGCTCTAGAATTATGGGATTCTGGAGTTGTTACTGAAGATAGTTGGTGGAAGATCTCAATCATCGGCCTCTATATGTGAAGATATCTGCATTCTTTTATTCTAAAGTCAGGAGCTATGTAATGAAGGGATTTGTTGGTAGATATCAGGTATGGTGACTTGGTACTTGGAAGCTTGGTTTCTTGGTGCAGTTGAAGTCAGTTGAAGAGGAGAGGAGTTGAGTTTAAGTTTATCAAGTTCTTGCTCTGGGAGTTTGATAAATTACTGATCGGCTAGGTTGTGAAAGATACTTGAGAATTCTCTCAAGTCCACTCATAAAGGCATCTCAGTCGTGCATCTGGAGTCTTCTAGTTATTCTTCTGACTAGAAGGCGTTTCTTTGAAACACAATCTGAAGAAAGTGGAGGTGATTTATTTTCACCATCCAAAAACAGCAAGGAAAAATTCATCTCTCTTAACCTTAAGGGTGGATCTAATCTGATTAGAGCATTCGCAATTGTTGAGGTAAATAAGGTTCGTTCAGAGAGAATCTTGGTTACTTGAGTCAAGGGTGGCAGCCTTGGTATCTCAACACTGTTTATCAAAGAAGATACTTGCAAAAGATTGAATACTTGATAAGTGTTCATAAAGTGATCTGGTGGAGCTTAGCTACAATAGTGAAGAAGGGTTATTGGACAAGGATTTAAGATTAATTGCTATTTACGGAGTCCTCAATTATTTAATTGATTATCCTTGAAAGTCAAGATTGCTGATGTTCAACAAGATGTTGGAACATCTCATCATCAGAGTTTGTGCAGAATCATGGGAAGGGTACTGCATATGGTTTAGCATTTGTTTTAGTCTTAGGTGGTGACCTAAGAATGGGCTTCAGTCGGGTGTGATAGAAGCATGTGTTCTCTGGAGAGTTTCCTGGAAAGAAACTAGTCTGGACTTTGATGTTGTTAAAGATGTAGATGAAGGCATCATAATCTTGATGGTTACTGCTTGGATCAATTTATTTCTAATCTAGGTACTTTGGAGCATGGATCTTGCTCTTCTTGGAAGTCAAAGTTAAGTGGAAGTTATATCTGACTTTCTACAGTCTGCTCTACTAAGGAAAGTGGCATTCTTTGGTATGGCTATGGTGTAGTCTAGGACTACTTATTTTCTGAAGATTCAGACGTGGCAGGTGTGAAGTCTTTGGAGTTTTAAAGCAGGATGGAGGTTGTCTACTCAAACTTGGTTGTTGAATCAAGTCTATGAAAGCATGGAACTCTTGTTCTGTAATAGGGAGGAGGTTCGTTTAAGTGGCAGAATGAGGAGCTGAATTCAGCAGTTGGATGTCGTATCAGAATGTTCTGACATCTAGCTTAACATCAGAGTCTCAGCTGGTGATGTGGCACATCAGCTTAAGATAAGGTGATCTACAGGAGAATGGAATTTATGGATGCTTCAAAAAGGTCTATCTCATGCAGTTTGCGGGAGCTGTGGATGGGAAGATGTTACATGTCTAAGAGGCTTGGTGGATCCAAGATGTCTTGCTATGGTGCAAGTAGTTCATGTGACTTGAAGATCTGATTTCATTGGTGGATTAGTGTATTTTGTGAGAGTTCTGAATAAGAGTGATATCAATCAAAAGGTGGCATTTGGTTGGTTTTATAGTGTGCATTCAAGCAGGATGCTTGAAACTGATTGATCTTGTACAGAAGGATAGTTAGTTGAAAACGTAAGGAGGTTCTGGTTCTCTTGGGGCTTGTGGTAGAAGTTCTAGGTTGAGGATGGAAGTATACCTTCTTTTTGGTGGATGAGAGTTTACTTCTCTCTGGGTTTCTGAAGTTCTCTTTGTTCAAGCTGGTGGCGCAGTGTTGTGTGAAGATCTTCAGTTTGGATTACTATGCTGATAGTAAGTCCAGTGGTGGAGCATATCGAGAACCCATGGTGTGTGGTGTCTATGATGTGTGAAGGATGTCCTAACTGATGTCAGAACATTTTCTGGGTTGGTTATCCTTGGTGGAGGATTCTTAAGTTCTGGTCTAGGAACTTGTTGGCTACATCATGTCTAAGGAGTATCTATCTTGTCATACGGGAGAATGATGAAGTAGAAAAATGCCTTAGGAGGATGGTGTGGAGAATACTGAAGTGGATCATGTGTTGATTGCATGGAAGTCTGAATATGAATATTCACCAGTTGATCAGAAGTATTCCAGGTTATCATACGGGAGAATGATGAAGGAATGACTGTCTTGGATTATGGGGTGTCTATCTCAGTTGCTGGCCTTGGTAAGGTCAGTGGAAAATCTTGCGAAGGGGATACTGCCCCTGGCTGCAAGTCATGCTAGTAGTGGATCAGTTTGGCAGCTGTGAAGTTCTGGAGCATGTATACGATATCTGACATAGTTATAACAAACTAAGGGACCCTGTGCGTCTCTTTGAGGAATGTGAAGCATTCTGATTCAATTGGGTTGTGCCTCAAGCAGCTGGAGGTCTACACATGAGAATTTAAGAGGAGTTTGTACGATGTGTAGATGGTTGCAGGAAGAGGGGGATCAATGGGACTTTGATCTTAATCCAAGAGTTTGTTACGGTAGGATGGTGATCCTTATATTTCCTCACGGGTAGCATGATGGCATTCATATGTGAGTGATTATTGGTTCTTGTCAGAAGAAGCAATAAGAAAGTTGATGATTATGTTTAGCAGCTAGTTTGGACTGAGGGTGCGCTCTTGAAGACATAAAGATGCGTCTTATGTTTTCCATTCATTAGCTTAGTGTTCTTTGGAGGAGCACTGGTTATCTTAGACAGGGGGAGTTGCTCCTTGATCTAAGATGTATTACTGCGAGGATGCAGTTGAAGTTCTAGTTTGTATTGTGCATCAAGCAAGCTGTGATTATGTGTCCATCCTGGGAGGATGAGATGTCAAGAAGAATGTCTTGACATTTGTATTGTTGCAAGTTGGGGGAGACTTGGCAGTGCAAGTTACATGATTCTTATTGGATGCTTAAGAATCATTGGTTGAGTCTGGGGGAATTTATTTTTCTCTGCAGACTGTGATCTTAAGACTGTGAAGTTATTGATCAATACAGAAGTATCTTTGGGTCTAACTGGGAGATGTTTGAAGAAATGTCTTAACATCTTGGCCAGTTCTATTCTTCTTCTGATTAAAAGGATTATTCTTGGGACTCATCAAGAGGATAGTGACTATGATTCAGATGGACAGAACAAGACTGACAAAATGTCAGGATATTATTCAAGATCTGAGGGTGGGTCCTAAATGGCTGTTTTGAATGGTGGGGAGTGCTTCCTAAGAGAAGGCATGGGTAACATGTGCTTTGTTACAAGTGTTTTTTTTACGGTTACACTTAAAAGTTTGAACCATCTTATCCTAGTGGGGCAGTGCACAGTTATTAATGCTGAATTTACCTACCTAAATTTATTTCTCCTTTGAATTCTTCAGCGGTAACTTCTTTGGACCGTGGTTATCTAGAGAAAGCGTTTAGGTATTTAAAGAGTGCATCTGTTTGAGGTATTACAGATTGTGGGTTGATTCATCATGTCGTTCATCCGTGTTTGGATAAGTAACATATGGATATGGAACTGCATTTACTTCTTTTGTCAATTTTTGGCTAAAAAGGGGGAGAATGGCCGTGTCTTTCAACATACATCTCTGGTGCTTATTTCACAAGGATGTTGGAGAGGATGTTCTGACATTCTATCAGAGTCTTTCCCTTTGTGCCTTGTGATATGAGTTAGGAAGCAGGTTGTGTCCTGTGACCTGAGTTACATGTTCTATGGACTCAGTGTTACGCATGATACAACTGAACTTTCCTACGGGTTCTCTTATGCCTCTTAAGAGGAATATTTATCCCTCCGTGAAAAATGTAAGTTTGAGGGGTAGTATGCTATGCACTCTTCCTCATGTACATCAACATTCAGCTGGGAATTTCAGGGATAAGAAGCAGTCTCAAAAGTGTTCCGATCATATCTACCAAACGCCGGACTTTCTTTTTCTACCTAAGGAGTTTTAACCAAAAATTTGTCAAAAGGGGGAGATTGAAAGCTCCCCTGATTTGAGATTTTTTTTGGGAAAAACGGAATGTCAAAAGATATGAAGAAGTCTAAAGAAAGAAGATTGGTCAGAGATGATGTCCTAACAGATGTCTCGACATCGCAGGATGTTTCTAAATCTGTTGCAAGATTTAAGGAGCAATCAAGACATGGATTAAGGAGTCAACAAACAGAAGATTAAAGCCCAAGGAAGCAGAAGACTCTATAAATAGAAGAATTAGACCTAGGATTTCATATGCCTTTTGTATGCCTTTTGTAACCTAGTTATCTTGCTTAAGAAACAAGGGTTTAGGGTTTTGAGAGTCGTTGGCTCTCTAGGTTGTAAGTCACCCTTTGTATCAGTTGATGCATTGTGGCAGATATAGGTGTCACACAGATCCATAAGCCTTGAGGTATTGGATTGTGTATTGTTCTTGGATGAAGCTTTTAAGCAAATCTGAGTTAGCTTGGTTGTCAAGAAAGCTTGACAAAATTCTGTATTGACAGGGATGATGTAGAAATGATAGTTGGTGATTAAGGGAAGTGAGTGGGGTATCTCATATCAAAGTTGTAAATGTTTGAGTTTAGCTTTGATAAAGATGTTCATTGGGTAGATGTTAGGATAAAGTTGTAAACGGGGGAGTTTAGCTTTATAGCAGGTCTACAGATAATGAAGTCTTCTTCCTGGATTGGTATCCCCCAGATGTAGGTGAGTTGCACCGAACTGGGTTAACAATTATTGTGTTCTTTATCATTCTGCATATTTACGTTTACTGTTAGGGTTCATGATAAACATGTTGGATCAGATGTCATGACATTTATGATCCTGTAGTTCTGATATTCAAGGTATCAGTCTGCTGTTGTGCCTCTGAGTTTAAATGATTATGTAGCACAATGTCTTGACATGTGTTAGGACATATGTTGTCTGCATATGCCAGAATTTCACCTTTATACAACCCTCTTTGGGACATTTTTGCGAATCATTTCATATGTGGTTTAGCATGAGGTAGAGCCTGTTCACACCACTTTATAAGTCATTTCCCATGCTCTTAATTGATGTTGTGCTTTCACAAGTTTGAACATGAAAAAACATTCAACTTTGTAGAACTTTCACTTGAACTTTGGTGTGTCTCATTTGGACAATGTTTTTGATATTCAAATGTGCAACTTCACATGTCATTTACCACTGCCCTATATGTGTGAATACTTGATTGGCTTGACCTTATCATTCCTTTTACATGCTTGAATGTCTTTTGTTGCTAATGGAAGATTAAGTTTGACTTTGGTCATTACTTGTAACATCTTTTGAGAACATGTTGTCATGATGATCTTGGGGAATCTAAATAGTAATTTTGAATGTGGATAACATGTATGTATTGACATTATCATGAGTTAGGACCTTGTCATCCCTTGTTATATGTCATTTGGTATGATTTGAGTGATGTTACTTTTGTGTGAATGTAAGCTTGATTTGGGCATCAACTTTGACCACTTCCTTAACATCATTTGTGTGCTATCTTTGCTCATTGATTTTGGGATTAAAATATGAAATATTATAGGTCTTTTACCTCTGATGTTTATGCTTTGACATTGCCTTACCATGTTCTTGCATTTCTCTTACTTGAGTGACAAGTTACATGCTAATGTTTAAGCTTGGTTTTGATCCTTACTCGCATTAACTTTGGAGAATGTGTTTGACATGAACTCTTGTGAAATTTTGAGGTTGATTTCAAGCATCGAATATATGTCTTCACTTCTGACTTAGGTCTTTCAAATTTCAACTTTATGCTTATTTAGTCATTGTATGTTCATAAGTGTTTGATACATGGTAACATCTTTGTGTAGAATTGCCTAGTCCTTTGAACACAATTTGGTTTGAATTTCATATGCATTTGTTGATATTTAAAACATCATTCACATTTAATTTTCTATTTCCTTATGTGCTTGGATACCCATTTGACTTGACTTGAATCCTCTTTTACCTGCTTGACAATTAACAAGCCTTTATGGAAGTGTTTAGGTGTTTGTTTTGACATGTGCTTGCCTTGGCTTTGGAGAATGATTTACCATGAGGTTTTTTTGTGGCAACTTGAGATGTTTGTACATTAAATCAAATGCCTTAGCTTCTGACCTTGGTCACTTACATGCCAATTTTCATGTTTGTTTGCTCATTATGTGGTCATGATTGATTGAAACATGCTTAAGGTTACATCTTTGTGCATGACTTGAAAATCTCTTGAACATGAATTGATGTGTATTTCATGATCACTTATCAACACTTTAAGCACCCATTTTACATGTTTATATTACATATGCTACTTGAATACATGGCTCGATTCCATTTGTGTGACCTTTAGAGGTTAACTTGACATAGTTTGTGGATGACAAATGTTTGTGTGTTGATGTAGGATATAACTTGCATTCTTGTATGCTTCCTTAGGACATTAACATGAAGTGGATATAGTAGGTTTAGCCACTTCCCCTCTTAGTTTCATACACCTTTAGGACTCATTTCTCTTTGCTATTTGTTTGACATTACTCCTAGATTAGAATTAGGACATTAACACGTGCATTAGTGCATAGTTTTGCATGTTGCTTTCAACTATTCAATAGTTGAGCTTGGCTTGGAGTTGGTAAGTACTTGTGTTAATTTACATTTATGGTTACATTTATATGACCTCTCTTTCATCTCACCTCTTCTTTACTTCTCTCTTTTGTGATTGAATCATCTAATTTTTACTTATATATGATCACATGTTCCCTTAGGATTCCTAGCTTGAATCTAATTTTGGATTAGGTTCAAAGTAGGAGAGATATTAGGTTATCAATCCAAGCATGCTAACATAGGTAGAGATTCCCTTTTATCCTTAACTATAGGATCAATAATGGCATGACAACTTCTAGGATGAAGTTCTCCCTTAGTTGTTTTCTTTTCAACCTTTGAGTCTCTCTTCTCTCTCTCTAAAAGAAAAGCCAAAAATACTTAATAAATATAGTGTGTGGAGTGCGCCACAAGCCTTAAGCACATGGGAAGTGATAAGCGGGAGTCCCTCCTTACCTTATCTAGGGTGTTTTGCATGTGTCCCATCTTGGGTCGTTTTGCAACGCATTCGATCCTATGTCATAGTCTTTAGCACGATACATACCGCAAGCAAAGCAAAACAAATCAAAATACTTCTTTTAAAAGACAAAAACAAACAATCATCTTCCTTCAGGATTTTTCTCTCATCTCATTCACTCGAATCGTAAGGATACATTATTTCCGTTCTACTACAAATAGGTAAACGTGTAAGTCTCCAGACAACGAGCGGTAACACCTAAACTGCTAGAGCACGAATGTTAACGTCATCCAACTAAAAACACCAAACAACAATGACCTTATAGGTCAAACTACGACTGCTCTGACTTCCTCTCTCTTGTCTGATTGAGGATACGTAGGCACAAGACGACGATGTCTTGGAGAGCAACCTTCCCCTACAATCCTGTAGTCCTCCGAACTACGTTGACTCTGACTTTCCCTTTCCTGAGGGAGTACGTAGGCCTAGGACGGCGATGTCCTACTGACTCACCTTTTCTTTTCCCGTTTCTCCATTTCCCATTCTTTTCTTTTCCAGATTAGCAGAGGAGCTTCAGATACCCATACCCTTTGATTAGACAACAAGCGTGGATCCCATCGAGTACGATGGACACGAGGGGGTGCTAATCCCTTCCTCTCACGTAACCGACTCTCGAACCCAGACTATGGTTGCGACGACCATGTCTTTCCCTTGTTCAGGTTTTCTTCGATCGTTTCCTTTCCCTATGTCAAGATAAATTACATTCGGTGGAGACTCTTCTATCTTTTCCGCAGGTTAATTTTCGTAGTTGCGACAGACAGCTAGCAACACGTCGTGAGCTCCGTTATTCGCTGGTGGTGGTGAAGAGGTGGGGGTGTACCTGCAAGGTACTCCGATGCTAAAGTCAGAGATAGAGTAATCAGCGCAAGTACAGGGAAAAAGTGTAAAAATGGAATACCTGGCCCTCTAGGGAAATAGGGTATTTATAATGTGCCCCCAACGTAGGGCCAACAGTTACTTTGCATTAGGTTGGATCGCAAGGCCCAATACAAGTAACTTCCAGGGCTTACGTGGCATAGGGAATACCAGCACGTGGTCTTTGCCCTGGATCAACTGCCCCGTGATCTTCGAAAGGTGGGCTGACCGGTTATTTCGGAAGTGGCTAGTTTCCAGATGACCTATCCCCGCGTGGGGGGGGGTACGTGGAGTCCGTAGGGGAGATGTGTGTGGGCTCTCCGGTCGCACCGATGGGCTGGACATTATTTGGGCCCTCCCCAAAAAAGACTTGGGTTGGGCCGTGCCCGACATTGGGCCAGCCTTAGGCCCAGTCCAGAACAGAAGCCCCCCAAGTCGTTACTCCGAAGTAGAGGAGTAATGACTTAAGGGTCAGTCCAATCGTCTAGGACCTATCCAGTAGGGCGTCGCTGTGCCAGAAACACCGAGCTGGTGGATGATGTGTGTGGACAAGAGTAGGCGATGCTCGATGAGACTTCCCTTCGCGGGGACGTCTGCCCGTCAGACGTTCTACATGCCACCTCTCTTCTGGGCCTGTCTCCGTTTGGTGACTTGGTCGACGATGCGAGGGAGGCTGAAAGAAACGTACATGTCTGGTTTGTGGGCACGAAGGGAAGCTGAGAGGACGTAGAGTGCCACGTGTCATGTGTAATTAATGCCTAGGGTGGCTACGCATAGGGGCACTTGAGTGCCTAGGACTGCCTCGCTTCCTGTGCTAGGATTATAAATAAGAAGAGAGCTTCTTTCATTTTCACGCTTTTCCTCAAACTGATCAGAGTTCTCCAAGTCATTCAACCTCTCCAGCGCGTGTCCGCCGTCACCGCCGCTGTTGCCAGCTGCACCTCGCCGTCCAAACCTATATTCTTCAAGTAAGTTCTTGTGTTTTATCTCCAGTGATATTAATTTATTATTGATTTTCCGGGGAGAGCGTAGGTTTTAGGAAGGATGTATGAATATTTTGGCTATTTTCATGAAGTTCCCGGCGGACCTATGGATTTTCCGGCCGTGTTCATGAAGTTTCTGGGAGCTTCATGAATCCCTTGATGAAAGCCCTGAGGACCTGTGATGAAGGTCTCGGGGAGCTACGATGAAGGTCACGGGGAGTTGGGATAAAGATCCCGGGGAGCCTTACTCACCATAAGCGTAAGAGAATCACGAAGGGCCCTCTATCGAAGAGTCCCCCCCCCCCCGGTGTCCACTGGGGTCTTCTCGTGGGAGGAGCCTTTCTGTCGAGGAGACTCATTGCGTCATGTCGACGGGAGTTTCCCCCGTGGATAAGCCTGTTCGTCAAAGAGAGGCTTGCAACTTTGCGTCGGGGAGACTCTGTCTGGGGCTCCTCGTCCCTCTTTTTGCCCTTTCACTTGATTTGCGGTGGAAGGGTGGATTTGATCTCGGAAGTTGAATTAACTGTTTTCCTCTGCTTTTTATGTAAAATGACTGTGAAGCTCGAGGGTGTTATCCATATTGACGACGAGCCTGAACTCGACGCGCCTGTCCAGCAGCCCGAAGCCAAACAAGTCCGCACGCCCGAGGATTGGGCCGGGGACGAACCTCTTAGATTCGGGTCACGCTTTGTCATCGACGACACCGATGCTTTCGCGATAATCAAGGATATCACCATGGGCTACTCTCCGAACTGGATGGTCTACAAGCCCAAGGAACAACATCGTATATGCTCGAGATTCAGGGGGATGAGGTTCTCGATGTATGAGTTTGTGTTCTGGGAAGCGGGCATCTGTCCCCCTTCAGCGATTTTTCAAATGGGGTGTTCCACTAGCTGCGTCTGGCGCCCTCCCAGCTTCACCCCAATGCGATAGTGTTTGTGACGACATAAATTAATACCGTATTTTTAGGCTCACATTGCGCATTTTTAGTCCGTATTTTTATCGAGTCTTGTTGTTCTTACTTCATTTTTTATCATGTTTTATGTTTGCAGGAATAATAATCGAGATCCCGGAAGAATCGGAGAAAAGAAGCAAAAGAAGGAGAAAAATCCAGCAAAGCCGAATATTATGCAGAACCAGCTGATATGGCATTCTCCATGCCCTCATGGCGTTAGCCATTTCCTCCTGATGGAGTTCATTGTTGATCCCAGAGCATGGCGTTCGCCATGCCCCCATGGCATTCGCCGTACAAGCGCGGGAGCAGTTTCTCACTGCAGAATCCGTTTCTGGCAGTTTTGAGGAGTTTTCCAACTCCCTTTCCCTCCAGAATTCGAATGGAGGAGTTACCAAGCCTGAAATTCTATAAATAGGTTCCTTAGGAGCGGATTTCAATGTCGGAAATTGTATGCAGAAGCACTGTTGAAATTGTATTAGATTTTAAGCACAAATTACTCTAAAAAGCAACAATAACTCACATCGAGGGATTGCTGCAAATTGTGTTTCTATTGTACTTCTGTTGTACCGTTTCGAATCGAAGAATTAATCGAAGTTCATTTCCTTTTCGTAAGATTTACTTTACCGCATTTTATCTTCAAGTTTGTTTACTTTACATCATTCTTACTTTAATTGTAATTTTTAAATTACTTAACTTGTTAAATTCAGAATCTATGTGTTTAAAATTGGTAAACTTAGGATTAAGTATGTCTGAGTAAATTATTAGAGGCCGTTACGTGAGGATCGTCGTATTTGGCGGGACTCCGTAGAAATAATAGGTGGGATATTAAAGAATGCATGTTATTTTGGTTTTAATTTCCAAGTTCAATTTAAGTGGCCTTGTCACGAGAGTGAGAAGCATATTAAGGTTTAAGCCGAGATCCGCGAGAGCGTGAGGGTGAACCGGATAGTGGGAATTAGGCAGCAAATTTAAATACAGCGAGAGCGCTTTCGATGTTGTTTAGGATAATATCGGTTTCCAAACCGTATTTCTTAGTTATCGGGCGAGCGAGAGAAAAATCTTGGGATTAGGAAGCGTGGCCCTTGTCAAGACCGCGAGAGCGTGAGGCGGAGCCTTTAAGTCGATTTATCCTACGGATTGGCAGCATAATCGTAGCTAACACCTATTTTCTATAAGTTCCGTCGATACACGAGATTCACATTTCGGGCTTGTTTTAGTATTGAATTTCAGTTTTTAACTTCAGTCCTTTATTTCCCGTTAAATTCCTGTCCCCATCCAGCCTTAGCTTTACACAACAACCTCAGATAGCATTAGTTTGACAAACCATTCCCTGTGGGTTCGACAACCTTTTTAAGACTACACGATCAGCTGTATACTTGCAGATTTATCCGTTAGTGTCGACTCGATCAAGTTTTTGGCGCCGTTGTCGGGGACCTATTTAGTCAATATTGTGAATCTTTCGTTGCGTAGTATAGACTAAGGCAACTATTTTATCTTTTAAATTGTCGATTGTATGCAAAAAAATCGCTCACAAGGTGAAGAGTTGGAGCAACCAATCAACGAAATCGAACGTTATATAAGTCTGAGACGTCGAATTGATGATTTCCTTCTTAGATATAACATCCCAGACCCTCTTATTCCCTACTCAGATTCGGAAACCAAATTAGAACCAGAATGAATCATGGCCGAAGGACCGAGAAACCGTCCTCTAAAATATTATGTTGTTCCATCACAAGAAGAACCACATAACAGCATTGCTGCCCCTACTATTAACCGAAATGATTTCGAACTAAAACCTTCGCTGATATCAGCAGTTCAACAAAACCAATTTTCAGGCAATGCTACGGATGATCCAAATTTACATTTATCAATATTTGTGCAATACGCAGACACCGTGAAAGCAAATGGTGTTAGCCTCGAAGCAGTAAGATCAAGACTTTTTCATTTTCCTTGAGAGATAGAGCTAGAGCTTGGCTCCAGTCTCTACCACCAAACTCAGTAACAACATGGGACGAGTTAAAGAAAGTATTTTTAGCCCGATATTTTCCACCAAGCACGACAGCTATGTTAAGAGCTCAAATCAACTGATTTAAGCAAAAAGATAACGAATCTCTTTTCGACGCTTGGGAGAGGTACAAGGACATGATGAGGCTTTTGCCACACCATGGACTTGAAGAATGGATGAGAATCCATACCTCTTACAATGGTCTGCTGTACAATACCAAAATGAATCTGAGCGCAGCCGCTGGCGGTGCTCTAATGGACAAACCGTATGAGGAAGCCTACGAACTTATTGATACTATGCGTCAAAACCATTTCCAATGGGGAAGTGGTCGTGCTGGTGTAGAGAAGTCAACTCCAAGAGGAGGAATGCACGGAGTCAATGGGTTAGACCATGTCAATGCCAAAGTGGACGCACTTACACAGAAAATCGAAAGTTTAGCAATAACACCACCCGCAGCTACCGTAGCTGCAGTTACACCAAATTGTGAAATATGTGGGACCCCTGGGCATACAAACGCTGAATGTCATGTGTTGGCTAGTACTCCTACCTACCAAGTGAACTATGTGTCATACCCCAAATTTTGACCACTAAGATTTCCCATCATTGTGCAAATCATCATCACAATATGGGGGAACCATTCTATTTCATCAATCTCCCCAAAGATAGGTGAGCATCCACTACAATCAAGAATTAGGGTTTCAAGCCCTCTCAGAGTTCTTAGACAAAGGATCAATCAAGGAATGACATGATCTTCAACTTGTCTAACCTCTAAAATATCCACAATGGATCAAAAGGACTCCCACTTCAAGGATTAAGCACAAGGTTACTCCCTTCTAAGTGGATTAAGTCTCAAGATTGACAGTGTCACCAAATTAGGGTTTTGGTCGACCAGGGCCTCCAGATGGAAATTTTCATCTGGGCACAAGCCAATGATCCAAAACATAACCTAATATACTCCATGGAACCACATGGACCCAATCATCAAGTCAATTTGGTCTTAGGGGATGCATACCTCAAAAATCAGGAATTAGGGTTTCTTGACCTAATTCACCCCTAAGTTGACTTTTGGGGCAAATCATGAGCCAAGACCTCAAGAGAGGGTTTGAGGGTATCAAATGAACTATATTGATCCATTTGGAACAATGGATTAATCCAAGAAGCTTAAGTAACAAGTCTCATTTTCATCTGCACCACAATTAGGGTTTTAAGGAAAAAGTCAACTGTAACTTTGACTTTTGACCAGGACATGCTCCCAAACCCTAGGACATGCCTCAATATACCCTATGACACCCATGGAACATGTCCACCAAGTTTGATTTAGGTCAAGGACATGATTTCCAGAAGAATTGCACAGTTTGGAATTCATCTGATAAAAAGTCAACTGTGCACAAAAGTCAACTTTGACTTTTTGAGATTTTTCACCAAAATGGATTTTTAACCCTAAAATGATGTTAATGTATGATTTGAATCCTCATTCATCAAGAAAAACCAAAGAAAGTGGGATAACTTGTAAAAGGGGTAACCATAAAACTTAGAAATTTTTCTAAGTTATGGAAAAAGTACCACTAATACACTAACTTTGGAGGATCATAACTCCTAAACCACATGGCCATTTTTTCTCATCCAAAGATGGATTTGTAGCCCTCATTACCCTCTACAAAAACTTCAACTAGACCTAAGTCCAATTCATTAAGGATTTTGAGTTATGGAGCAATCAAAATCAAGAAATCACACTTTGTTCCAACACTTAGTGAAAATTTCACTAAGTCAGATTTTGCTTCACTTTTTGCCAAATGTAGAGGGATTTTTCACTTGGAATCAAAAGAGATCAAAACCAAACTTGTTCAAACAGTTGTTGTATCATGTAAGGGCTTTCCAAAATGGTCAAGAGCATTACCAAATTCAACTTACACCATGAGATATGACATTGGCAAGTTGTCTTGCTGAAATCTGTCAAAGGCAATGCAGAATTTGCAATTTTGCTCGATTTTCCAAAATCAACCAAATTCAAATGCTCCTATCCACTTGGACACATCTGAGGATTGAATCTAAAGGGGACAATCACTGAGCCAAGCCTCCAAAGTCCATGGAACAAGAAATAACATGTTGAACCTAGAATGACCAAAATAGGGACAAGATTCCAAATTTGGATTGAAGCATTCAATGGAAGCATCAAGGTGGCATGGACTGAGCCATTCTCATCTGAAATCAGTCAAGACTTATCCAAGACCAAGGGAACCAAAGCTCTGTGCCCTAACCTCTAGTCAATGGCTAGAGGAGACTTGGATTTTCATTTGCCAACATTGGCCAAACCTACTTACCAGCTGCCATTCACTATTCCATGCAAAACAAACTTGCTCTACTATAAATAGAGCTCAATTATGATCAGTTTGAGTACACCAAAGCCATCTAACATATGCTTTCCTCAAAATCTCTTTCTCTTGGCAAAAATGCCTTTCTTAGCAAGGTAGCTATCGGGTTTTGAGTTTGAGAGCAATTCCAATCAAACCAATCACTCACACACCTCATATACATCACATATGAGCTGATCAAACACTTAGATCACTTCTGAAACACCAATTTCACAAAATCACCAGCTGGTTGCTCAAATTTTCAAACAAGTTGCAGCTGAGGTACCACAAAGTGATCCAGCCAATTTCCATCAAGTCCAACCATTCAAACACACTCCATAGGGTGTAGGGAAGCTGTTCAGATCATCACCACTCATCTGTAACACCTCCAAATCAAAAATCACCTTGCACTTGCTGTCACGGCTTGGAGGTAAGCACATACTTGGTCATCTCTCAATCTATGCATATTTCCTCGCACAATAATTTGGCCATATGTTCATAATCATGCATGGAATGTTTTCCCTCAATTAATTGCATTGTTTGAATCGTGTATCAAAAATCCTAGCCTTCATGCAAAAATTAGGGCTCTTGAGGTTTCTTCGTGATTTCATGTTTTATGTTTAATTTAAATAAAATTAAGTGTTATAAACATGATTGTGAGGTTGAGACGAGCATAATGATATGTGGATTGCATGATATGATTACGTATTCAGTGAGATTGGATGGAAAACGCAAATCAGCCAAACCCAGAAAAACGCGCGTGTTCTTGCTTGTGTTCTTGGCGCCTTTTTCACAAATTCAAATATTTGAATTTTGTGATTTTGTTTAATTGATTCAAAAATTAATTTCTCTCTGAGTTTTAATGATTTTGAGTTGATTCTTTTTTTAATAATTCACAAAAATGTTAAAATATTTTATTTTATCAAAAAATCCCCAAAAAATTATTTATTTTGTATAATTGATATTTTTGCAAAGAATTAATATTTTAATTGTTTTTGACATTTTAAATATTTTTTCTACATTGATTTTGCAACTTTTAATGCTTTCTAATTATTTTGTAGGTCAATACTTAATTTTTGAAGCATTAATCCAAAATCACAATTTGTTTTTTCACATGTTAAACAATTTTGATCATTTTAATTGAATTTTTATTCAATTAAATACATTTTTGAAAACAAATTAGGGTTTTTGGATTAATTCAACCCTCATAAATCATTTTCAAAACACTTTGGGCCTCTAATAGAGTGTAAGACCCAATCCTTTCTTGACCAAAACATTTTTTGGGCCTCAGTGTATTGTATAAGTCCCGATACCGTCAAAAAACGAACGGCGCGATCGTCGCCTTTTGAAAAATAACCTTGGGCCTCTCCTTGAGCTATAAGACCCATTCAAAACAATTTGGACCTCTAATAGAGTGTAAGACCCAATCCCCTTTTAACCAAAATCATTTTGGGCCTCACTTATTGTATAAGTCCCTCCGCGTTAAAAGAAAATCTCGGCGCGATCGCCATTTTTAAACGAAAAAATCAATTGGGCCTACCCTCGTGTTATAAGCCCCACTCTTTTTCTTTAAACTTGTTGGGCCTCTTGAGAGAGTGTAAGACCCATCCCTTTGTACAGAAAACAATTTTTAGGCCACAGTCACTTGTATAAGTCCCTCTGTACAAATTCAAATAATTCGCTCACTGATAAAACCCTGGGCCTCTCCTTGAGCTGTAAGCCCCAAATCTTTCTTTTTCAAAGCACTTTCTCCTTTGATTTTGAATATACTGTTGTTTTCAATCTTTCTTTGTTGAACAACTAACCAAACAGCATGGAAGCTCTACAACCGAGTAAGTGTTTATACGTTTTCATTTACCGCTTTCACATATATATATATATATAACTGTACTGTGGGGCTGTTTCACTGTAAGTATTCTTTCATAAACTCATATCAACTGTATAATAATAGTATAGATATTTCGAGTTTCCCCGGCAACTACGTCTAGAACTAGGTGACGCCGTTTCGTTTGTTCGTAGAAATAGACAACTAGATCCCCAATAGGATCACAAGATACAGTCTTCTCTTCGGCTGTCCTCATTAGGAATTGTCAAGAAATTCTATTCCCCAGAGATGAATTATTCTCGGTGAAACTTCTCTTGAATTTCTTCAAACCTCAGAACTGTTCACTAAATGAATTATTCTCTGTGAAACTTTTCTTGAACGTTTCTTTGGTTTGGGACCCACGGGCTTCTTAAAAGCATCGGCCTCCTCTTGGGCATTGTACAAGGACCCACAGGCTTCTTAAAAGCAACCCTGCCTCATCTTGGGCTTAGTACAAGGACCCTACGGCTTCTTAGAAGTAATCACAGCCTCCTCTTAGGCTTCGTATAATGATCTCTTCCTCCGGGAATAATAGCCTTCTCTTGGGCATCGTACAAGGACCCGTCGGCTTCTTAAAAGTTTCCAGCCTCCTCTTAGGCTTCATACAAATTGTCCCGACGACCTCCTAGAGGTATAGGAACAGAACCTAGTCATCTTAATAGAACAGTCCTTTCAAAGAGTCTACTACTGTTTCTCAAAGCATAGTACAAAAGATGACACTCTAGACTTGGACAGTCTAATTCCCTTGAGTCTCAAAGACATTCTCAAGCACCCCTTCGTTAAATAGGAAGGAAACCCGCAGACTCGGACAGTCTCAATACCCTTCGGATTTCCCATTTCCTTAAAGAACAGGAATAACCCAGATCCTCGAATCAAATCCTTGAGTACAGTGTTGCTCATACAAGAACTGATTTTCTCTTTTAAAATCAGTATACTGGACCTGTCACTCGACTGAAACAGTAACCCTAGCCTCTCTCTCGGGCTTTGTACGAGACACATAAAAGATTCCCTCATTGAGTCAAAAACCTTTTCGCCTCCATCTCGGGCTTCGTACGAGATACAAAAACTCTCTTGTTAAATAGCCTCCATCTCGGGCTTTATACGAGATACCAAACAACTCCATCGTCGGGTCACAACCTTTTAGCCTCTCTCTCGGGCTTTGTACGAGACACATATTAGCCTCCTCTTAGACTTTTTATAAGAAAACCACTGGTTGATCCAATTAACCTTTTAGCATCAAAGTTGTGCCTTGATCACAGTACGCAAACATCCATCTAATCGCTGTAAGCGGCAAGCCTCTGGATCGTCTACATCCATGCCACTGTCCCTCTTTTAGCATGAGAAATTCCTAAGGAAAGATAGCATTTCTCTACACTGAGTTAAAGTCTTCTCCTTCAGGTTAAAACCCCCTATAAAGGAAATTATGGCATTGCTAGGATCCGCGTATCCCGGTTAAATTAATTCTCCTCAAACCCTTCTTTAGAGATAACAAATTCTCTCTAAAGTCGAGGTCCTTCAGCTTCATATCTTGGGCTTTGAACAAGATACAAATAAACCCTTCAGCTTCACATCTTGGGCTTTGATCAAGATATAAACCACCTTTCGCATCACGTCTTGGGCTTTGAACAAGACACCAAAAACCCATTTCCTCCCATAGAATAGGAGGAACTACGAACGCTCTGATTTCCCTATTTCGATAAACGGGAATACGTAGGCATAAGATTGAAAGAGAAATCTTAGCGAGCACACTAAACAAAAAAACCAAATCCCATATCTCCATCAATCAAAAGCAGTAATTCAAAACATCAGTCCTAACATCCTAATCCTTGTTCCCCGCCAGAAACCTTCTGTCTAGATAAAAAGAAAGAAACTTTATTGGCGAAAATACAAATAACCAGTACAAAGGCCCCCCACATTGATAGCATTCGTAACCTAACAGGCCGCTGTTCAAGCTCAGTATGCAAAGCAGGGTTAATTGGAGATATCTATTTCCCTTCCTTATTCAGCTCACAATAGGTAAAAAAAATGAATCGACCTGTAGTTTAAGCCCAAACCGCAGAGAGCGACCAACGCTTAAGAACCGCGTCCAAAATCGCTCGCTACAGAAAAAATGGCGCCCACCGTGGGGCCCGTCTTTGTTTTTCTTTTTTCTCTTCACTTATGTGAAAACCACAGGTTGGGGCTTCCGCCGGGGAACCCATTTCTGTCAGGAACTTAGGATTCTTAGCTTTATAAGTCTAGGATTTTTAAGACAAATATATATACTGCTTTTCCTAATTGAATATGTGTTTATTTTTCTGCTACTAGGAATGCGTGTGATGCCGCATGTGGTGAGATTGAGTATACACTTAAGAAAAGCCAAACCTTTTTTGTAGTGCGGAAACTATCGGAAATAGTTGTTACGCGATACTACCCTCATTTGAGGCTGGTGATCTATTCTCGGTGAATGGCACTTACTCTAAGATTGCACACAACTCGCTGGCGATCCGCTTGTTGTCTGCCTTCCTGGGAGGAGCTGATGATAATGAGTACAGGTACAAAAATCACCCTAGTATAAACCTTTGGGGATGGGTAGAGCCTTGACTTCATGACAACGACCCTTTGACCCCATGTTTTTTCTATGTTTTTGTGTGCTGCATTCATGCATTCATTTAATAAAACATTAAAACATTCAAAAAACTTCTCTTCTAGTCTCTCTGTTTTACAAATTAAACTAAGACTGTGATTGTAAATATCAGAGAAGAGGATTACGCTAATGGATTTCGGTAGAAGGAAAACTCACCAGTATACCTTCAAGGTTCCAAAGTTAGGGGATTTGAGAAGGTTAGCAAGGATGATCACTAGCCCCGAGGCTTTTAGAGCCAAGCACGGAGGTCTGCTACCACTGTTAAGAGTCCATGTGATTAAGGGAATCATGGATGCGCTCATTCAATTCTACGATCCGGTTTATCACTGTTTCACATTCCCGGATTACCAGCTAGCACCAACGCTGGAGGAGTATTCTCATCTGATCGATCTACACATCACAGATCGAGCTCCATTTTCTGGACTAGAAGAAATTCCAAAGAATCAGACCATTGCAAGAGCAATTCATTTGGACGAGTCTGAGGTCAGGACTCACATGACTACTAAGGGTGGCATCCAAGGTTTGTCAGCCCAGTTCTTAACAAAGAAAGCTCTGTACTTTGCTAGTATAGGGAACGGGACTGCTTTTGAAAGCATCTTTGTTTTACTCACCTACGGATTATTTTTGTTTCCCAACATCAATAACTTCGTCGATATCAACGCCATTAAGGTTTTTCTCATTGGAAACCCTGTGCCGACTTTGCTCGCGGATGCGTATCATTCTGTACACTTGGGCAATTTGTACAGCGGAGGGGAGATCACATGCTGTGTACCTTTGCTTTACAAATGGTTTATCTCTCACTTGCCCAAGTCTGTTGCTTTTTGGGATTGCAAGAGTGTCTTACGTTGGTCGCAGAAGATCATGTCTCTTACCAACTCTAATATAGATTGGTGTAATAGGATTTTTGAGGGAATCAGAATCATTGATCGTTGTGGAAACTTCCCCAACGTACCCCTCATAGGAACTAAAGGAGGAATCAACTATCATTCGATATTGGTTCGTCGTCAATTTAGATACCCGATGAGACACATCCCGCTGGGTGTTCATCTGGAAGGTCTTTTCTTCAAAGAAGGAGAAAACGACAGAGCACTAAAGATGGAAATAGTGCACGCTTGGAAACACGTTCATAAGAAAGGACGAGAGTCTCTGGGAAAACCAGACTGTGTCTCGGTGGAGCCTTATCTCCACTGGGTACAAACTAGAGCTCTCAAGCTGAAGATGCCTTATCCTCGTTACAGAATTCTTCCGCCAAAGGAATCTATCATGTACTTCATGAATGAGACTGAAAAGCTTCAGGTTACTCTCAACAAAGTCCAGAAGGAGAGAAGGTCTTGGAAGAACAAGTACCGCACCCTCGACATAGAGTGCATCAAAATACAGCAACTACTGAAAGAGAAAGATGCTCTGATTGAGATTTTGGAGCAACATGTTGTAGAGAATCAAGATGACCAAAGGAATTTGCTCGCTCCTTTCGCTTGGCAAAGGAATGACAACCCGACAACGGCCCAAGAGCCCCGGTCAAAGAAAAGGAAGATACCAGAATCAGCACCCGATTTCTCTTCAGAGAGGACTCGGGACCCATTAGCCTAGGTTTCTGTTTCTGCACCTTGTAATCTACTGTATTTCCATTTCTGTAATCCTTTGAAATTCAATAAAAAGGGGTTTCCCCACCGTTTGATATTTGCAATCTAATTGTCGAAGCTTATTTTGATTAAACCTTAAACAATTAATATAATCATTGCATTCATCATTCTCACATCGCGTATTCTTCTTACCTACGAATCTCACATTTTGTGTCTCGATTCTAGAGTCAAACTGTCTCATTCGTATAACACTCGGGCCAATCGTCAGAAAAAGATGGATGATCTTGAGGAAGAAAACAGAGAGTTGAAAGAAGAGATCGACGCTCTGAGAGAGGATATGAGAAAGCTTCGTAACGACATGCAAGTCATGGCAGAAGCTCAGCTACAAAGGACTGTGATCTCAGAGATCACCTCAACGCCCATAGTGGAGAAGTATGATCCTAGGTATCCGATACCGAAAGATCGCCCTTGGGGTATTCCTGTTAACTATATCCCGGAAAGATATGTTCCGCCGATCACTGAGGATCAGGGAATCACAACAGAAGCCGCTGGGCCTGAAGGTTACAGACTTCGGGAAGCGAAGATACCGGGGGCATACTGAAGACTCCTGAAGGTTACAAACTTCGGGAAATGCCAAGACTCACTGCCGTAGTCATGGTACCACCCCATGTGGTGCACACTGTCCCGGAAGGACAGATTCCATCAATACATGCTGGTAAAAAGGAAACTATGTTTGACCGAATGGATGAATTCCAGGAACAGTTCTTGGAAATGCAAAAGGAATTGCAAGCTATTCGCGGTCAGGATTTATTCGGAAAGGACGCCGCAGACCTCTGCTTGGTCCCCAATGTGAAAGTCCCGCACAAATTCCAAGTGCCCGACTTTGAAAAATACAAGGGTAACTCTTGCCCTCAAAGCCATCTGGTGATGTACGCTCAGCGGATGTCAGCTCAGACGGAGAATCAGGACCTACTGATTCACTACTTTCAGGATAGTTTAACCGGTGTTGCACTCAAATGGTACATGGGTTTAAACCGTGCCACGATCAGCACTTTCAGAGATCTTGGCAAAGCCTTCGTCCAACAATACAAATACAATTTGGACATGGCACCCGACAGAGATCAACTCAAATCGATGTCACAAAAGGACAAGGAAACCTTTAAGGAGTACGCTCAAAGATGGCGTGAAATTGCCGCTCAAATTTGTCCACCTCTTGAGGAAAAAGAGATGACAAAGATCTTCTTAAAGACCTTAAGCTCATTTTACTATGACCGAATGGTTGCCAGTGCGCCCAGTGATTTCACCGAAATGGTCGGCATGGGCGTACGTCTTGAGGAAGCCGTTCGAGAAGGACGTTTGGTAAAAGACACTGGATCGATGAGCGGTACTAAAAAATATGGTAGTGCTCTCCCTAAGAATAAAGAGCAAGATATTGGGAATATCTCTCTCGGAAAGCAAAGGCGGCATTATCAACCAGTAGCAGCTGTAATTCCTGCTATCGGCCCTGCGCCTATTCCTACGTATCAACCTCAGGTTGCGCAAAGCCAACCTAATCAGCAAAGGACACAACAGCCTCTTCAGCAGACTCGTCCTCCATATAACAGCAACCGTACAACACGACCATCAGGGTTTGATCCTATACCCATGTTATACGCAGAACTATTTCTGTTACTACTAGCTAAGGGGCACATCCAGACTAAGTCTCCTCTTACAGTACCGGAAAATCCGCCTTTTTGGTTTAAGGTGGATCAAACATGCCCTTATCATCAAGGAGGTTCAGGGCATAACATAGAGACTTGTCTCAATTTCAAGTCCGACGTGCAAAAGCTTGTTAGGAGCGGGCTCTTATCTTTCAAGGATACGAATCTCAATGTTCTTACGAACCCGCTGCCTCAACATGACAAGGCTGCAGTCAATTTGATAGAAGGAGAGACTAACAACGTCTATCACATTCACGATGTACTCTTGTTGAAAACCAATCTGGTCAAGATGCATTGTAGACAGAGTGGATATGGCCATGTGCCACCTCATAACTATCATTAGTGTGATATCTGCTCTAAAGATAACCAAGGATGTTCTGTGGTGCAAGCAGCTCTGCAGGAACAGATGGATCTCGGATGGATTCAAGAGCACCGGGTTCGTGGAGTTAACATGGTTTACACGAATTCTAACGTCATTCAGAACCACGATATTCGTGCAATGAATGTCAACTTGGTGGCGATGCACTCAAGGCAAAGCCAGTATCATAATCTGCCACGGCATGATTACAGTTCCTGTCTGATTTGCTCGGTAAACAAACAGGGATGCTCTTTCATACAAGAGGCCCTCCAGCGTCAGATGGACCTTGGATGGATCCAAGACTACCATGATAGGAACCCTTATCAAATCAACATGGTTCAGATCTTCGATATTCGCGTGATGAATACCAACCTGGTGGAGTTACATGCTGAGCAGGTCTGACTCGGATTCTTAATATCACATGACTATCAAAGCTGTAAAGCGGGTTGCGAAAACGATCGAGGTTGTACCTTGGTCCAGGAGGCACTTCAGCACTTGTTAAATCACTGGTAGATGCCAATCTATATGGATGAAGATACTCGACAAATCAGTATCAATAACAGAAACCCCACTCGGCGTCAGAGTCAGGATGTCTGATCTGTGGAAGCTAACCTAGTGAGGTTACATTGTATTCAAAGTGGGCGTGGCCAGGTGCCACCACACAACTATGAACGTTGCGGCATCTGTTCGGAAAGTAACCAAGGGTGTTACCTTGTGAGAGCAGCTCTTCAGGGTCAGGTCGATCGTGGAGGAATTCGTCCATATCCGGGTTCTGGACCCATCAACTGGACGCCAAACTACCTTGCCGAGCAAGTTGAGGATGTTGTCACGATCGCTGGTCATCACAGGACCAGGGATGTTTTTGCCATTATCCCCCTACTCAACGAATCTAAGGTTCCCAACCGGGAACGGATCGAGATTACTTATGATGGTCAGAAAAATCAGAAGGTTCCCGTAGTCATTTATCTACCGGGACCACTATTGTATGAATCAACTAAGGCTATCCCTTACAAATACGGTGCAACAACCATTGAAAATGGAAAGGAAATTCTATTACCCTCCGTCGTGAATATTGCGTACATCAATCGTGTAACACGGAGTGGTAGAATCTTCAACCGAGGAGTTGGAGAACTTAACAAGGAAAAGGAACTTCAGTCTGAAACTCCTGATCCACCAGTCGGTCAATCAGGTAATCCCGACCTTTCGAAAGATAATGATGAGATCCTGAAGCTCATCCAAAGGGGTGAATACAACATTGTCGATCAACTGTTACAGACTCCTTCAAAGATCTCGGTGTTATCATTGTTACTCAGTTCAGAAGCCCATAGGGAGGCTCTACAGAAAGTCTTAGAGCAAGTCTTTGTGGAACAGGATGTAACAATCAGACAGTTCGATAACATTGTCTCTAACATCACTTCTTGCAATAATTTGGGATTTAGTGATGAGGAATTACCTGAAGAGGGTCGCCGTTATAACATGGCGCTCAATATCACAGTCAACTGCCAGGACGATGCTTTAGCCAGCGTATTGGTAGACACAGGGTCAGCCCTGAATGTTATGCCGAAGTCTACTTTGATGCAGTTATCATTCAAAGGCCCTCCGATGAGAGTCAGCGAAGTTGTCGTCAAAGCATTCGACGGATCCAGAAAAATGGTTATCGGCGAAGTTGATCTTCCCATAACTATCGGTCCTCATACTTTCCAAGTCACTTTCCAGGTCATGGACATCCGGGCAACATACAGTTGTTTATTAGGAAGACCTTGGATACATCAGGCTGGGCGGTTACTTCCACCCTCCACCAAAAGCTAAAGTTCGTCCAGAACGGCCAACTCATCACAATCTGTGGAGAACAGGCTTTGCTTGTGAGTAACTTATCATCATCTGCTTGTGTAGAACCTGAGGAGGTTATTGGAACGCAGTTCCAAGCACTTTCGGTAAGCAAAGACAATCATTTCAAAGGAGAAACCTCGATTTCCTCATACAAAGATGCTATCAAAGCGGTCAAGAGTACCGATACAACAGGATGGGGACAGCTTGTCATTCCTACTGACAATAAAACAAAGAAAGGTCTTGGTTTTTCTGCGACCTGTACCCAGACAGCTGCCGGCGATGAAAGTCTTCGTCCCCTTCAAAATCTCTTCCGTAGTGGAAGTTTCCTTCACCCAGTGTCTTAGACAGTTCACGCTATTAATGAGGAAGATCCCCCTGACACGGATGAAGAGTGGAGGTCCTACCTTAACAAGGACGGTTATATGTCTCAGGAAGAGGTGCCTATGCCTTTTTGCTTTCCTACAGAAAGTCTGAGATTTATACCAAGATCAGACGTCGAAATGATATATGGAGATTGTGATCCGGAAGGATGCCGTGCTCCGCCAAATTCATTAGAGGAAGACACTCCGATGAAAGATAATTTTGACTACAATTACTATGGCCCAATGGATGGCCTACCAATGTGGCAGCCTTACCCAGGAAACTTGGGGAAAGAAAGTCAGCCGAGTAATGAAAATCAGCTGACCATCATTGAACATAATACCTGTGTCCCCACCATGTCATGGGATCAACACTCAGGGCATTCAGAAACTACTCAACATGAAGATGAATTCGCAACATTTGCAGGACTTGAATTCATCAACTATGCTTTTCCCGAGGTCAATGTCATTGAGAGGGATGACTCCTCTAGTTCCAAAGAAGTTTGGGACACTCTGGGAGAACCAAGTGGAAAATACGACTTCATGGTCAAGTACACCGCTCCCGAAAGTTCTCGTATCAGGCTCGAAGATATCCAGTCTACTGGATGGAGATATACAGCTGAGAGCACAACTACTCTGCAAAATGCAACAGAGGAATTCTCCTACGACAATTCTGCCTGGGAGACAGATTCCAATGATCCTGCTCTGCCAGAAATCAGCGTTATTTCTGAAGACAAATCAGGGAAGGTGCCAGACTTTGTGGTTCACCGAGGAGTTCACCGCCAATGGGTTGCCGTCGAGGTTCCGAAGGTCGTTCATCAGTCAAAGTAATTGCCGTCTTTTAACCTTTCACCCTGCCCAGGTGAAACGGATGTTTTGATAGGGCTCGCTTTCTGTAAATTTCCCTCTTCGCTTTGCCCGAAGCGACAGAGTTTTGTTTTATAGGGTTGTAGTTTCAAGATTCGACTTGTTCATTAATAAAATAACGTCGTTCTGTAATTTCCGCATTTATTGCTGTTTTCTCTTTTTGCTTTTTCAGAAAATGGTAATCCTAAAAAACAATTCAAATAAAAACAAGCAGTAAAATAAATACACTGCACACACTTACATTTTCTCTATCTCTTCTAAACACGAATCATCACGTCATGCAAATTGCTTGTTTTACACCCCGTTGAAACATACGATCCGATGCCTTCTCCCTACTTTGAGTTCCCGGTATTTGGGGCTGAAGAAGAAGATGACAACGAAATTTCAGAAAAGATCTCCCGACTACTCAGACAAGAGGAAAGGTCCATTGAACCTCACAAAGAACTGTTGGAAATGGTAAAATTGGGTTCAGAGCAAGAGAGAAAAGAAATCAGGATTGGGGCACTGCTCAGTCCAACTGCCAGAGAGGGTTTGATAAAGATTCTTAGAGAATTCCCCGATATATTCGCTTGGTCCTATCAGGATATACCAGGGTTGGATACCAGCATCGTGGAACATCATTTACCATTAAGATCGGAATGTCCGCCAGTAAAGCAAAGGTTGAGACGCACTCACCCGGACATGGCCGTCAAAATCAAAGAAGAAGTACAGAAACAGATTAACGCGGGTTTCCTCGCTACATCTGAATATCCTCAATGTTTGGCATGGAAGCAGTGCTCCCCATAGAAGTAGAGATCCTGTCAATCCGAGTATTGATGGAAGCGAAGCTCACCGAAGCTGAATGGTGTCAAAGTCGACACGATGAATTGAATCTGATCGAAGAAAAGAGAATCACGGCACTATGCCACGGTCAGTTGTATCAACAAAGAATGAAGAGGGCGTTTGACAAAAAGGTCCGACCTCGCATCTTCAGGAAAGGAGACCTCGTGCTCAAGAAGATACAATCTTTTCTCACTGATTCGCGAGGCAAGTGGACTCCGAATTATGATGGCCCCTATGTGGTCACGAAAGCTTTCTCAGGCGGTGCCTTGAGACTTGTAACCATGGACGGAGAGGAATTTGCCTACCCCACGAATGTTGATGTAGTCAAGAAATACTTCGCCTAAACTAAAAAAAAACGTCTCGGTGGATTGAAAACCCGAAAGGGAGGTCCAGGAAAAAGTTACAGACATGAAAAAAATCATCTCGATGGATTGGAAATCTCATAGTACAATCCAAGCAAAAATTAGGGATAATGGCAAGTAACTATGTTCAGCAGAGGCAAATCCCTCAGCAGCAGTTACATCATCTGTCAGAAAACTCCAGTCAAGGTCATCTTCGACAGAAGCTCAAGATGCCCCGAATTCAAAGTTGGTGGAAGGATAGTGGTCGTTATGTTTCAACGTAGCCATTTTCCTTGTAACTTACCATTTTCTAACTTTGTATATACTCTGTGGAATCACGCGTTTGGCTGATCTCCATCTTATTAATAAAATTTGAGCCCTTGTGCTTTTGTTTGTATTTCTTATTTGTTTTAGCTTTATAGAACGATGTTGTTAACATGATTAACGATTCTTGAAATGAAACAAAAATGAATTTACTTGTTAAACTTTTTCTGCTTTTAAATATGGCAATTTCTTTTGACTGTTGAACATCAGAAGAACATCGGCCGCTTCTTCAGAAGTGGGCGAACTTCAAAGTGCAGAATCAAAGTACTCCTACTATGCCAGTACGCTTGAATGAAGGATCAACTATGTCAGAGACCTTGTTTCGTCTGACCCGCCTCGGCCGAGTTCTTATCTCCTAAGCCTGACCAACGGTAGCTCCCTAACAGGGATTATCTCTCCTAAGCAAGGTGGAATTGCTATTTTGAACCAGCGATATTTTTACACGCCCCGCGATGGCCGAGTATCCAGTCATGTTCACCTGTCAGTTTGTATGTCGCGTCAGTTTTGTCCGCATATACATACATACATCATGCATTATTGATTTGCATTCACATTCATATTGCATCACTATCACTCCAGTCGGTCTTGTCCCCTAGTGGTAGAAGTCCTCTCAATCGAGTTGTCAGTTCTTGCCTCGTCAGGAAATGCAGCGTCTGAACAACCTCGCTTCCAGTTTATTTCTGAAAAAAAAGTTGGTCCTTGACCACTTTGATAACTTGAACCTCTGAAAAACCAGAGAAACCTTCAACCAATATCACTCTTCGCCATTGAAGATGATATCCTTGCTTTCCCGGATTAAGGAAAATCCCCAGAGAAAGCCTCTTAATCAGAGATTCGGCGGCATGCCAGTTTCGCTCCGAAAAATTCGTTGATGAAAAGGTCATCGGTACCTCAAAATTGGACCCCATCATATGGCATTTCTCCGGGAAGATCCCGAGAAAAGTATGATGTAAGATCCTAAGCGACAACAGTCTCTCAAGAGACTCGCATTCCCCCAGTAGAATCGACAAATGGCGTCTCCAACAGAGAAGTTTGTGGAACTCTACAATTCAGACGAATGGGTTCCCCAGCAAGTCTGACGTCGAAGCTTTTTCCGTCAAATGGCATCTCTCCAGGAAAATTCGGCGAGAAGTTTGAAGAAAATCCGCTACTAACAGCGTTCCTTGTCAAGAAAGTTTATTGACAAAAGAAACTGAGACCAGGTCCTTGGTAGGAAACCAGGATCGAGGGGAAGTTTATATCAGAAACTGAGACCAGGTCCTTGGTAGGAAACCAGGATCGAGGGGAAGTTCATTTCAGCAACTGAGACCAGGTCCTTGGTAGGAAACCAGGATCGAGGGGAAGTTTATTTCAGCAACTAAGACCAGGTCCTCGGTAGGAAACCAGGATCGAGGGGAAGTTTACCTTTTCTAAGCATCATCTCTTAGCTAAAGAAGATGAATGCGCAAGCTACCATTCATAACCGCCAACAAAATTTCGGGTATTCCGATATTTAATCCTCTTGCACCCCGAATGCCCGAATACCTTCGCCATTCACACCTTCGTGTCTAAGAAGATTAAATAGGGGCATCTGTCATACCCCAAATTTTGACCACTAAGATTTCCCATCATTGTGCAAATCATCATCACAATATGGGGGAACTATTATATTTCATCAGTCTCCCCAAAGATGGGTGAGCATCCACTACAATCAAGAATTAGGTTTTCAAGCCCTCTCAGAGTTCTTAGACAAAGGATCAATCAAGGAATGACATGATCTTCAACTTGTCTAACCTCTAAAATATCCACAATGGATCAAAAGGACTCCCACTTCAAGGATTAAGCACAAGGTTGCTCCCTTCTAAGTGGATTAAGTCTCAAGATTGACAGTGTTACCAAATTAGGGTTTTGGTCGACCAGGGCCTCCAGATGGAAATTTTCATCTGGGCACAAGCCAATGATCCAAAACACAACCTAATATACTCCATGGAACCACATGGACCCAATCATTAAGTCAATTTGGCCTCAGGGGATGCATACCTCAAAAATCAGGAATTAGGGTTTCTTGACCTAATTCACCCCTAAGTTGACTTTTGGGGAAAATCATGAGCCAAGACCTCAAGAGAGAGTTTGAGGGTCTCAAATTAACTATATTGATCCATTTGGAACAATGGAATAATCCAAGAAGCTTGAGCAACAAGTCTCATTTTCATCTGCACCACAATTACGGTTTTAAGGAAAAAGTCAACTGTAACTTTGACTTTTGACCAGGACATGCTCCCAAACCCTAGGACATGCCTCAATATACCCTATGACACCCATGGAACATGTCCACCAAGTTTGATTTAGGTCAAGGACATGATTTCCTGAAGAATTGCACAGTTTGGAATTCATCTGATAAAAAGTCAACTGTGCACAAAAGTCAACTTTGACTTTTTGAGATTTTTCACCAAAATGGATTTTTAACCCTAAAATGATGTTAATGTATGATTTGAATCCTCATTCATCAAGAAAAACCAAAGAAAGTGGGATAACTTGTAAAAGGGGTAACCATAAAACTTAGAAATTTTTCTAAGTTATGGAAAAAGTACCACTAATACACTAACTTTGGAGGATCATAACTCCTAAACCACATGGCCATTTTTTCTCATCCAAAGATGGATTTGTAGCCCTCATTACCCTCTACAAAAACTTCAACTAGACCTAAGTCCAATTCATTAAGGATTTTGAGTTATGGAGCAATCAAAATCAAGAAATCACACTTTGTTCCAACACTTAGTGAAAATTTCACTAAGTCAGATTTTGCTTCACTTTTTGCCAAATGTAGAGGGATTTTTCACTTGGAATCAAAAGAGATCAAAACCAAACTTGTTCAAACAGTTGTTGTATCATGTAAGGGCTTTCCAAAATGGTCAAGAGCATTACCAAATTCAACTTACACCATGAGATATGACATTGGCAAGTTGCCTTGCTGAAATCTGTCAAAGGCAAGGCAGAATTTGCAATTTTGCTCGATTTTCCAAAATCAGCCAAATTCAAATGCTCCTATCCACTTGGACACATCTGAGGATTGAATCTAAAGGGGACAATCACTGAGTCAAGCCTCCAAAGTCCATGGAACAAGAAATAGCATGTTGAACCTAGAATGGCCAAAATAGGGACAAGACTCCAAATTTGGATTGAAGCATTCAATGGAAGCATCAAGGTGGCATGGACTGAGCCATTCTCATCTAAAATCAGTCAAGACTTATCCAAGACCAAGGGAACCAAAGATCTGTGCCCTAACCTCTAGTCAATGGCTAGAGGAGACTTGGATTTTCATTTGCCAACATTGGCCAAACCTACTTACCAACTGCCATTCACTATTCCTTGCAAAACAAACTTGCTCTACTATAAATAGAGCTCAATTGTGATCAGTTTGAGTACACCAAAGCCATCTAACAGATGCTTTCCTCAAAATCTCTTTCTCTTGGCAAAAATGCCTTTCTTAGCAAGGTAGCTATCGGGTTTTGAGTTTGAGAGCAATTCCAATCAAACCAATCACTCACACACCTCATATACATCAAATATGAGCTGATCAAACACTTAGATCACTTCTGAAACACCAATTTCACAAAATCACCTGCTGGTTGCTCAAATTTTCAAACAAGTTGTAGCTGAGGTACCACAAAGTGATCCAGCCAATTTCCATCAAGTCCAACCATTCAAACACACTCCATAGGGTGTAGGGAAGCTGTTCAGATCATCACCACTCATCTGTAACACCTCCAAATCAAAAATCACCTTGCACTTGCTGTCACGGCTTGGAGGTAAGCACATACTTGGTCATCTCTCAATCTATGCATATTTCCTCGCACAATAATTTGGCCATATGTTCATAATCATGCATGGAATGTTTTCCCTCAATTAATTGCATTGTTTGAATCGTGTATAAAAAATCCTAGCCTCCATGCAAAAATTAGGGTTCTTGAGGTTTCTTCGTGATTTCATGTTTTATGTTTAATTTAAATAAAATTAAGTGTTATAAACATGATCGTGAGGTTGAGACGAGCATAATGATATGTGGATTGCATGATATGATTACGTATTCAGTGAGATTGGATGGAAAACGCAAATCAGCTAAACCCAGAAAAGCGCGCGTGTTCTTGCTTGTGTTCTTGGCGCCTTTTTCACCAATTCAAATATTTGAATTTTGTGATTTTGTTTAATTGATTCAAAAATTAATTTCTCTCTGAGTTTTAATGATTTTGAGTTGATTCTTTTTTTAATAATTCACAAAAATGTTAAAATATTTTATTTTATCAAAAAATCCCAAAAATATTATTTATTTTGTATAATTGATATTTTTGCAAAGAATTAATATTTTAATTATTTTTGACATTTTAAATATTTTTTCTACATTGATTTTGCAACTTTTAATGCTTTCTAATTATTTTGTAGGTCAATACTTAATTTTTGAAGCATTAATCCAAAATCACAATTTGTTTTTTCACATGTTAAACAATTTTGATCATTTTAATTGAATTTTTATTCAATTAAATACATTTTTGAAAACAAATTAGGGTTTTTGGATTAATTCAACCCTCATAAATCATTTTCAAAACACTTTGGGCCTCTAATAGAGTGTAAGACTCAATCCTTTCTTGACCAAAACATTTTTTGGGCCTCAGTGTATTGTATAAGTCCCGATACCGTCAAAAAACGAACGACGCGATCGTCGCCTTTTGAAAAATAACCTTGGGCCTCTCCTTGAGCTATAAGACCCATTCAAAACAATTTGGGCCTCTAATAGAGTGTAAGACCCAATCCCCTTTTAACCAAAATCATTTTGGGCCTCACTTATTGTATAAGTCCCTCCGCATTAAAAGAAAATCTCGGCGCGATCGCCATTTTTAAACGAAAAAATCAATTGGGCCTACCCTCGTGTTATAAGCCCCACTCTTTTTCTTTAAACTTGTTGGGCCTCTTGAGAGAGTGTAAGACCCATCCCTTTGTACAGAAAATAATTTTTGGGCCACAGACACTTGTATAAGTCCCTCTGTACAAATTCAAATAGTGCGCTCACTGATAAAACCCTGGGCCTCTCCTTGAGCTGTAAGCCCCAAATCTTTCTTTTTCAAAGCACTTTCTCCTTTGATTTTGAATATACTGTTGTTTTCAATCTTTCTTTGTTGAACAACTAACCAAACAGCGTGGAAGCTCTACAACCGAGTAAGTGTTTATACGCTTTCATTTACCGCTTTCACATATATATATAACTGTACTGTGGGGCTGTTTCACTGTAAGTATTCTTTCATAAACTCATATCAACTGTATAATAATAGTATAGATATTTCGAGTTTCCCCGACAACTACGTTTAGAACTAGGTGACGCCGTTTCGTTTGTTCGTAGAAATAGACAACTAGATCCCCAATAGGATCACCAGATACAGTCTTCTCTTCGGCTGTCCTCATTAGGAATTGTCAAGAAATTCTATTCCCCAGAGATGAATTATTCTCGGTGAAACTTCTCTTGAATTTCTTCAAACCTCAGAACTGTTCACTAAATGAATTATTCTCTGTGAAACTTTTCTTGAACGTTTCTTTGGTTTGGGACCCACAGGCTTCTTAAAAGCATCGGCCTCCTCTTGGGCATTGTACAAGGACCCACAGGCTTCTTAAAAGCAACCCCGCCTCCTCTTGGGCTTAGTACAAGGACCCTACAGCTTCTTAGAAGTAATCACAGCCTCCTCTTAGGCTTCGTATAATGATCTCTTCCTCCGGGAATGATAGCCTTCTCTTGGGCATCGTACAAGGACCCGTCAGCTTCTTAAAAGTTTCCAGCCTCCTCTTGGGCTTCATACAAATTGTCCCGATGACCTCCTAGAGGTATAGGAACAAAACCTAGTCATCTTAATAGAACAGTCCTTTCAAAGAGTCTACTACTGTTTCTCAAAGCATAGTACAAAAGATGACACTCTAGACTTGGACAGTCTAATTCCCTTGAGTCTCAAAGACATTCTCAAGCACCCCTTCGTTAAATAGGAAGGAAACCCGCAGACTCGAACAGTCTCAATACCCTTCGGATTTCCCATTTCCTTAAAGAACAGGAATAACCCGGATCCTCGAATCAAATCCTTGAGTACAGTGTTGCTCATATAAGAACTGATTTTCTCTTTTAAAATCAGTATACTGGACCTGTCACTCGACTGAAACAGTAACCCTAGCCTCTCTCTCGGGCTTTGTACGAGACACATAAAAGATTCCCTCATTGAGTCAAAAACCTTTTCGCCTCCATCTCGGGCTTCGTACGAGATACAAAAACTCTCTTGTTAAATAGCCTCCATCTCGGGCTTTATACGAGATACCAAACGACTCCATCGTCGGGTCACAACCTTTTAGCCTCTCTCTCGGGCTTTGTACGAGACACATATTAGCCTCCTCTTAGGCTTTGTATAAGAAAACCACTGGTTGATCCAATTAACCTTTTAGCATCAAAGTTGTGCCTTGATCACAGTACGCAAACATCCATCTAATCGCTGTAAGCGGCAAGCCTCTGGATCGTCTACATCCATGCCACTGTCCCTCTTTTAGCATGAGAAATTCCTAAGGAAATATAGCATTGCTCTACACTGAGTTAAAGTCTTCTCCTTCAGGTTAAAACCCCCTATAAAGGAAATTATGGCATTGCTAGGATCCGCGTATCCCGGTTAAAGTAATTCTCCTCAAACCCTTCTTTAGAGATGACAAATTCTCTCTAAAGTCGAGGTCCTTCAGCTTCACATCTTGGGCTTTGAACAAGATACAAATAAACCCTTCAGCTTCACATCTTGGGCTTTGATCAAGATATAAACCACCTTTCGCTTCACGTCTTGGGCTTTGAACAAGACACCAAAAACCCATTTCCTCCCATAGAATAGGAGGAACTACGAACGCTCTGATTTCCCTGTTTCGGTAAACGGAAATACGTAGGCATAAGATTGAAAGAGAAATCTTAGCGAGCACACTAAACAAAAAAACCAAATCCCATATCTCCATCAATCAAAAGCAGTAATTCAAAACATAAGTCCTAACATCCTAATCCTTGTTCCCCGCCAGAAACCTTCTGTCTAGATAAAAAGAAAGAAACTGTATTGGCGAAAATACAAATAACCAGTACAAAGGCCCCCCCACATTGATAGCATTCGTAACCTAACAGACCGCTGTTCAAGCTCAGTATGCAAAGCAGGGTTAATTGGAGACATCTATTTCCCTTCCTTATTCAGTTCACAATAGGAAAAAAAAAAGAATCGACCTGTAGTTTAAGCCCAAACAGCAGAGAGCGACCAGCACTTAAGAACCGCGTCCAAAATCGCTCGGTACACTATGCTCAAGGAAACCTGTATTTAAACACTTACAATCCTGGCTGGAGAAATCACCCGAATTTTTCATACAAAAACAACAATGCTTTACACCCACCAAACCCAGTACCTGCTATTCCTCCTGGTTACCAGAAGCAACCACTGTCTGCACCGCAACCACCTAGGAAATCAAACTTTATAAATGCTCAAGTCCAACAAAACAAATAATTCGCAAATCAAAACGCTCATGCAAGTGAATTGATGAAACAAATGTCGAGTAAACTTGATGCTATGGCTACTCACAACAAAATGTTGGAAACCCAAATCTCTCAAGTAGCCCAACAACAATCAACTATAGCAGCCCCCGCTGGAGCATTTCCTAGCCAACCACAACCAAATCCAAAAGGTAATGCTAACGCTATTACTTTGCAAAGCGGAACAGAACACGATGGACCCGTTGACTCGAGACTCCAAAATTCAGCCATGCACCAAAATTTACCAAAGGGAACCGAAAAAGTAAAAAAATCACAAAGCAATAAAGAAGATAAAGGCGAAAAGGGCGCAAAAAAAGAAACACCTTACGTGCCTCCGCCACTATACAAGCCACTTGTACCTTATCCTCAAAGACTCGCTAAATCCAAAACTGAAGGGCAATTTAAGAAATTCGTAGAACTTCTAAAGCAATTGAACATAACCATACCTTTTACAGAAGCCATTACACAAATGCCCTCATATGCTAAATTCCTCAAAGAGATCCTGTCAAATAAGAAAAAGGTCGAGGATAATGAAACCGTTATGCTCACTGCTGAGTGTAGCGCTATACTTCAAAACAACATGCCTCCTAAACTGAAAGACCCAGGCAGTTTTTCCATACCATGCGTGATCGGAAAATCTATTATAGACAAAGCGCTATGCGATTTAGGAGCCAGTGTTAGCTTGATGCCATTATCCACATGCAAGAAACTTGACTTAGGGGAACTAAGGCTGACAAAAATGTCATTACAACTAGTGGACCGTTCTATTAAATATCCTGTTGGTATGCTAGAGAATGTGCTCATTCGTATAGGTCAGTTCTATATCCCTACTGATTTTGTGATAATGGACATTAAAGAAGATTCGAACATACCCATTATTTTAGGAAGACCGTTTTTAGCAACAGTCGGAGTCATCATCGATGTTAAGAAAGGAAACCTAACTTTTGAAGTTGGGGAAGAGAAAGTTGAATTTATCTTGGCCCAATTCCTAAAAGCTCAAGCTATTAATGATTCATGTTGTTTCCTAGATGTTATTGACGAATGCGTTAGAGAAATGGAGAAGGAACCGACTAAGTATACTGAAGTACTAAAGATTCCTGCACCTTCAATATTCGAAGACGATAATTGGCGTGAGCCATACGAATATGATAGTCTAAGGGAATGCCTAACATTAACACCCGATCCAATGCCATGCCCAAAGAAACCATCTATAGAACTCAAAACACTACCGAAAGATTTAAGGTATGAATTTCTAGACACTAAGCTAGAGCGACTAGTAATAGTCAATGCCGACTTGGGACAAATAGAGACAGAAAAGCTATTACATGTCTTAAGAAAGTATCCCGCAGCCTTAGGTTACAACATCTCAGATCTAAAAGGAATAAGCCCCTCTATATGTATGCATCGCATTATGCTGGAAGAGGACTGTAAAACCTCTAGAGAGCACCAAAGGAGATTAAACCCCTTCTTAAGTGATGTAGTAAAAAAAGTGGTGCAAAAACTATTAGAGGCAGGAATTATATACCTGATATCTGACAGTAATTGGGTCAGCTCTGTGCATGTTGTACCGAAGAAAGGAGGTGTAATAGTTGTTAGCAACGAAAAAGGCGAATCCGTAGCAAAGCGAATTCAAACTGGTTGGAGAATGTGTATAGATTATAGGAAGCTAAACAATGCCACTCGTAAAGACCACTTTCCTCTACCTTTCATAGATCAAATGCTTGAACGGCTAGCTAAACACTCATATTTTTGTTATCTTGATGGATACTCAGAATTCTTTTAAATTCCTATTCACCCTGATAACCAAGAAAATACTATTCACCTGTCCCTATTGTTGCACCCCAAAATTTTCCCTCCTTACTTTATTACTAACTGGCTTATGTTGCATTGCATTTTGCATTATCATGTGTGCATATCATTGGTTCTTAGCATGGGGTCAAGGTTCCTGAGGCAGTGCTTCATAGGGTCAAGCAAGAGACCTGGTATTGTCCAAGAGAGCTCAGGTGGATCATCCTCTCCTAACAGTGCATAGATTAGGGTTTTGAGATTCTTGGGTTTATTGCTTCAATGGGCAAGCTCCTTGGGTTTTTATCATCATCAAATGACATATCTTATCTTTGTTGGAGAGGATACACATCATATTCAGAGGAATTTGGATTTGGAGACTGTGATATTTCCTCCTAGACTAAGGGTACCACAACTAGGGCTTGCTATAAAGTCAGTTTATTTCTGATTTTTTTGGCAAGACTTGATTCCATCGTACTCCTTGGGTCCCTAAATACCTAGGGATGGGAGGTTGTCCATCAGTTTGGTTCAGGAGAAGTTCAATTGGCCAATGGATTGAAAATCAGGTGAATGGGGCAAAAGTCAACAGTAAGAGGAGAAGTCAACTGTGAGATTGTGAGGTTTTCTCCAAGGTTTTCAAGGTCTCACATCCTCGTATGGTCTTCAAGGGTCAAGTTTCATACATATTTGTCAGGAATCAGGAGTTGGTGCAAAGTTTCTAAATTTGGAAAGTGACCTGTAATGAAAAGTTTCCTTTTTGGGCAAGTTCCTGCACTGCATTCAACTTGACTTTTCATCATCAAGAACGCTTCAAATTAATTTTTCTCCAACGTGAAAGTTGAATATCTTTTTCTCCTCTTTCCAACAAGTACTAGTGGGTCTCCATATCATTTGTGAAACTCTAGTTATGATCAAAAGAAGGCAAAGTGGTTTTTAGGGTTTTTCATGGCTCTATTTTCACAACTTTGGGCATAATGACCTATAATCAATTCCATTGCTTCATGCCACATTCCAATATTAAAAGACATTCCTTGAGGATTATTTTGGGCCCAAGAATGAAGTAATTCCATGGTTTATTCTTCATTTATTCTCCATTGTTCAAAATTGACAAATTATTTAAAAGTCATGAATCAAAATAGTTTCAAGGCCCAATTTAAATATGGTGTGATTAGCAATCCAAATGAAAGTGATCCATCTTGGAATTCTTAAATATATATGCATGGAGGAGGTGTACTTAACATAATGTGATTTTTCAAAATAATTCAAAAACTCATTAAACAATTAATCACCCAAGCCCAATTCATATTCAGTAGAAAACCCTAGTCTATATAAGCTCAATCATGCACTGGTTAGAGTTAGTGACACGTGATATCTTGGAGAAAAAGAAAGTGAACCCTAATTCGTGAATTCAACAAATCTCTCAATCTACAAGGAGTTTCTTCAAAGTTCTTCCACAAACCTTTTCCTGGTGATCCCTAGAGTGCAACCCAACCACCATTTGCAGCCAAAAGCAAGGACACGTGTGGAACCACCTCAGGTTAGGGTTGATTTTGATGATCGTGAAACTCATTTCTTAAGTACGCATATTGTTGTGTGATTGTCACTGATCATGCTGATGTAATTTTTGTGGTGTTTGGACGTGTATATTGCTTGCTATGTGGGTTTGAAGTTTTATGCCCTAACACTAATCCATTCGTTTTTTATTATATGTTATTTATTTGTGATTTTGGATGAGAGATTTGGAATCCTTGCGAAATTCTGGTTCGAACGGTATAAGGGTCGTGGATTTCTGGGCAGTTTTGTGGTTGCAGGTGGTGGCCGGAGGTAGGGTTCCGGCGGAGGTGGTGTTCCGGCGAGGCTGGTTGGCTGGAGGTAGGAGATGAAATCTCCACCATCTATTCTCACGATCCAACGGCTCTCACGAGGCCACATGTTATTTCTTTTTATGTTTTTTCTGAATTATAATTGTTGATCAGATGCATATTACCCCACGCTATTATCATGGGCCTCCCAATCATTTTATTTTGTTTGGTTTACTTTTTATATTGTTTGACCAACCACTGGCCGTCTGATGCATCAAGCGAACCACAACACGCCAACGCATTAAAAAGCCCATGTGCCAGGCACATGGCTTTCCACGGTAAGCTCCCCAGGTTTTTATTTTTTTTCTTCTGAATAATTGGTTGGACCGGGCTGCTATTCGCACCCTCCCTCTCTGGCCCAACCTTCATTTCTAACGTGAGGCATTACTCATTGCACCCCCATTCCATTTATCTCACTTTTATTTTTATTTTAATTATTACATTTTCATCTTTTATTTTTAAAATACATCATTGCATTTAAAAATTCCCATAAAATTCATTCATCATTTTTGTTATTTTTATAAAATTTTCACAAATTTTATTTTTATTTTTATTTTATTTTTATCATCCAAATTAATTATTTTATTAATTTCCTTTTTGCATTACACATCTCATGCATACATAAATTTCTTTATTTTAATTCTCGTCATCTATAAAGCATTTTTAATCCATTCTTTTTGCATCTATTAGCTAACATTCTAAAATGCATTAAAATATTTTTCTTTCATTTTTAAATTTATTTCATATTGCATGTTGGTCCTTCCTTTTGGCACACTAAACCCTACTTCTCACCTGAACTTTGCCCAATTGTTTGAATGACTAACACTTTGAATTTTTGCAGGAATTTTTGATGTGTTGTTTGTCTCTGGTTGAGGAACCTTGATATTTAATTTGGGAATTTTAAGAGTTATTTTTCTAATTATTTGATTAGCTTTCACTTGAGATCTTCTTGTATGCCTATTTCGGACCACATCTGATTATCTGTTTGAAAAGGCACTTGTGCCACTTGCTTTGGGGTTGTTCCTTTGATTTCTGAATTCATGTTTGGATTATTATCATTATTGTTTGCCATTGTTGGATTTTTATTCACCTCATTTCTCTTACTTATGTCTATTCTGTACTAACCTTTTATGCAGGGACTAAGGTAAGTTCTTTAAGGGTATGGATAAGTATCCATGGTCATCCTTATTCTTTCTTTCCCTCATCTTCTTCCTTTAGGGTTTAGGTTGTCGTCAAACCTCACTAACCGTAGGTCACCCATGCATGATAACTTTAGGACTCATAGTCCCCCTTTAGAGTTACCCTTGTGTCTTCTCTCTTCTCATCTCAAATTTCTTTAAAACACTTAATAAGAATAAGGTGTATTGCGCACGAGCCTTAAGTATGGGGAATGAGAAATGAGGGGCTTCCTCTCATCTTTCTAGAGTGCTTAGCGAGCGTCCTGTCTTGGGACGATGCGTTAAGTATTCGCCCCTGTGCCCTAGACTTTGGTGCAATGCAACTTAGGAACTAACTTAAGCCACTTCTGTCCTAAAAAACACAAACCAACTTCAAACCTTTTTTGTCCTTCGGGACCTTCAACTTAAAGGATATTTTCAAAAAGGGCACGTTACCTTCCGTCTGAGATGCAAACAGGCATCGACCCTAACTGCCAGACGCGAACTTAATGCCGCTCATAAAAAACACAAAAAGAACTTGGTCCGAACTACGTTGACTCTGAATTCCCCATTGCACAAGGGGGGTACGTAGGCCTAGGACGTCGACGTCCTACCGAGTCTGTCTTAGTTTTCCCTTCCCCGTCTTAGTACAGCCCTAGATGATAGTATAACTCACCCTTAGAATAGACAACAAACGTGGATCCCATCGAGTACGATGGACGCGTGGGGTGCTAGCACCTTCCCCTCGCGTAACCGACTCCCGAACCCAGGCTATGGTTGCAATGACCATTCCTTTCCCTCTTCCTCAGGTTTATGCGGTGTTCCCTTTCCCTCTCTTGGGATAAATTTACACGGCTGGCGACTCTATTTTTCCACGCCACTCTCGCGTTTATACCTGGATGAAAATCTTGGGAGCGACAGCTGGCGACTCTGCTGGGGACTCTGGTTGACCTATGCTGGTCCATCCCTAAGCGAGTTAGTCCTAACGCTTGCTAGTCTTTGATCTCATTGGGTGTTTTGTTTTTGTTTTGCTTTATGTGTTGTATTTTATTTTTATTTTTACCGCATTTTTTGCATTTCATTTTTTTTATTACTGTCATGCTGCTGTGCTGTGCTGGCTGTTCTTTGTTTTGCAGGTTGGGCGGGACTGAGAGCTAAGCCCAATACCCAGGCTTGAGTATATCCTAGGACTAGAGTGGAAAGTAGTGGGACCTACGTGCCCGCTTGGTACGTTTGTGTGTTCACGAAATTCACAACAAGACGAGGTTATCTTGGGACGCATTCTAACGTGTGTGTCTTGCGCATGTTGGGGTGTTGATCTAGAGAGCTGTCGACTCTGGCAACCGATCATTGAGGACCTTAGTTGAAACATCCCTCTTTAGTAGTGACAGTGGCAGACCACATCCTGTGGCAAACCCATTCGCACCCGAGGGCCCGCTTTGGAACTCGCATAGGATGACCCCTACGTTTTGAAGAGAATCAGTGGAGGCACTCCTCGATTGACGATAGTAATGTACCCCGAGGGATGAATGTACTATTGTTTCTCGACCTCAGTTCCAAAGCTGAGGACCTTCCGCTTTGGAGAATCGGTTGAGGCCTCCTCGATTGATGATGATGCTAAACCAGAAATGGTGAACGTATCATCATTTCTCGACCTAAGATCCCGGGATACTGAACATCCTAGTACCCACATGTGAGAGGGGATGGGCATTTGCAGGTTTGCAGGTAACCGAGACTTTCAACCTACCCGGTTTTCTGGATTTCTCAATTATTTGGGTTCCTCAGTGGTTCAGAATTCTGTTTTGTGGGTTGTGGTTCTCGTTCAGCTAACAACACAGTACATCCAGCAGTGTGCCTTGACCCCATGTTTGCATGAGCATATCATTTTTCTTGCATTCTGACATGTTTGACATTTTGTAGGGCTTGCATCCTACTCTTGATTTCGGTTTTCTGAGGTTACCTTAGCATGGATGGCCAGAGAAAGAAGACTGTTGCTTATTCATTCCCATAACCGACTTTGACACTGATTCATAAACTGATTAATATGGCTGGTTCCGGAGTTCGTACAGAGTTCAGTGGAAGGTATGGAAGACTTCTAAAATTTGTCTATAATATCTCCAAGTATGAGAAGGATGCCATTCACACACTTCTTCAGTTTTACGATCCGTCTCTGCGTTGCTTCACTTTCCCGGACTACATCTTGGCTCCAACGTTGGAGGAGTTCTCATTTATTTTGGGAATCCCCATCAGCCATGATATAGTTTTCTTTTCTGAAGAACACCCCGGAGTAAGAGAAATGGTTGTTGCTCTTCATATCAGTGAGCCCGTTCTGAGCAATAATGTTGAAGAAAAACAAGGGGTTAAGGGTTTCTTGTTGAAGTTCTTATTTAATCAAGCTTGTATACATGTCAAAGAGAAGAACTGGACTGCTTTCCAAGCTATTCTGGCTGTGTGTATCTATGGGATTGTTCTGTTTCCGAATATTCCTGATCTGGTGGATATGCACGCCGTCAGAATCTTTATTTCGAAGAATTCTATACCTACCTTGCTAGGTGATGTGTACCACTCAGTCCACTATAAGAATGAGAATAGGCGTGGGAAAACTGTAAGCTACTTGGTTTCTGAGTCATCTCCCTGAGTCTGGCGCTTTCGTTGATACGAAAGATTCTCTGAAGTGGTCTAAGAGGGTAATGGGCTTGACTGCCGACAACATTGTTTGGTTTAATCGTGACTTTCTAGGAATGGAGATTATTTGCAAATGCGGAGAATTCTCGAACGTACCCTTGATAGGGAGAAAAGGTGGAATTAACTATAATCCCTCCCTAGCTATCAGGAAGTTTGGTTATCCTTTGAAAGGTCCACCCGAAGAGCGAGATGTCCGAGAGTCCTTATTCTTCAATGGTATTGAGGATCAAGGGTTGATAAGGAAAGTTGTGAATGCTCGGAAACAGGTGACCAAGAAGGGTAAAATTCCATTCGGGAAAAGTAACAATCGGGCTTTCCCTGCCTATAAAGAGTGGATTAAAAAGATAGCAGAATAGGAGCTTCTTCCATTCCCGGTGGAACCACCTTTGTATCCTTTGGTGATCGAGCCTCGTACCACCGTTGAGTTACAGAAGTATAACAAATTATGGGCTGAAAAGGAACGGTTGCGGGAAGAAAATAGTGAGCTAAAGAGAGAAATTTATCAGTGGAAGCATGAGCGGGATGAAGCTGTTCATACTACCAAGTTGAAGACAGAGCTCCTGGCTAAAGCAGAAAAAGAGCTTGCTGACATGGTCGCATCCAGACAAAGGATGAAGGAAGCTTTGGATGGTATCAGTAACGTTCTCAGGTCTAAGGAGGAGGAATTAGGTAAGGCTTTGTTGAAGATTCATAGGTTCAATGATCACAGAGAAACTGCCATGGCTGAGAATAAGAGAAAGGAAGACGATTACCTAGCTAAGATTGATCAGTTGAAGTCGACACTCAATAAGAAAGACGCTGAGATCTTGTCAGGGGTATTCAAGAGACAAGTAGTCGAGGGTCGACTCAATGAAGCCATAGCCTCCATGGAACAACTGAAAGTCCAAGCTAATGTGAAGAAACCTAGACATGAGGGACCTAGCATGGATGGTGTTTCTGGAGAAGACGCTTGGGAGTTACATTGCCAATACTTGGATGGGATCATACACAGGAGAGACCTTCTCATTCAAGGACTAATTCAGAGACCCAAGCATCCCGACACCAGAAAGCTATTCGAGGAAATTGAAGATCGGTGCAGAAAGCATAGTGGATGGGGAGGATTGACTCTTGTAAACTTTGATGATATGCCATAGTTTCCTGTTCTCTCTTATTGTATTTGGATCACCACCAGGCTTGTTGGTTGGGACCTAGGGTTTTTATATTCAGACTCGTTATCTCGGATTTGTGATTGTTGACATTTGACTTTTCTCTGGTTTTCTTAATATATGAGCAGAAGTTCCATTATATCTTGTTATTAAATCGGAATCAAGGGGTGGATCGCCTTGTGAATTTTCAAATATGTCCATTTGCATTTGCATATTCATAATCATTTTGCATAATTATTTTGCATGACAGGTGTTTATCTCCGGTGTTCTTATCTTGTTTTAATCTCAGGATTGTAGATCGGTACATTCACCGGTATCCTACCAGACAAAACCAGAAGAGGCTCATGGATCAAGTACAGAATGAAATCATTGAGATGCGGACTCGCATGAACCAATTCATGGAGTTAATGCAAGGTGTTGCTCAGGGCCAAGAGCAGTTGAGGACTCTCGTTTAGCCACTGATTGCGAGAATTGATGAAGATGGTGTCCTTCATGGGGGAATTCAGACTGGTGTTACTAATGATGTTCAGAATGGCCCTACGGGCGGAGGTGTTCTTGCTACTGGTGTTGTGATTCCTCCGGGCGGAGTAGAAAGTGTTGTGATTCCCACTGCAGTGGGGGGTGGTATTGGTACTGGCGCAGTTCATGGCCGTCAGTATGATGCATTTTCTTTGCCAGGTGGGGATGCTGGTCCCCAGATAGACCATGATCAGAGGATCAGGTTGCTTGAGGAACAGATGAGGGGTGTTGTGAATCAGGATTCTGTGGGAATGGATCTAGAGGACTTGGGGCTGGTTCCAAGCGTTGTTATTCCGCACAAATTTCAGACTCCCACTTTCGAGAAGTATAATGGTATGACTTGTCCGAGGACCCACGTCAGGGCATATGCAAGCAAGATGGCTGCATATGCGAAGAATGAAAAGCTGATGATACATTGCTTCTAGGATAGCCTATCTGGGGCATCCCTAGAGTGGTACATGCAACTGGAAAGGAAGGATGTGCGCAGTTGGAGAGATCTGGCAGGGGCATTTATCAGACATTACCAATATAACACTGATATGGCTCCTAACAGAACACAGCTGCAGAATCTGTCACAGAAGAACAATGAGAGTTTCAAGGAATACGCTCAGAGGTGGCGCGAACTGGCAGCGAGGGTTCAGCCTCTCATGTTGGAACGTGAAATGATAACTATGTTTATGGCCACCTTGCAGGGTCATTACTATGAAAAGCTGGTACCATGTATGACTGGAAAGTTTGCTGATTTGATCTTGGTAGGAGAAATGGTGGAAAGCGGAATTAAGGCGGGAAAGATATCGGGCAGTGATGGGTCCTCATCTGGAGGAAGTAAGAAGCCTTATGCCAGTGTATAAGAAGAAGGAGGGAGATACAAACTCTGTGTCATCATATCGTGGTAGAGATGGACCTCGTCAGAACTACAATCAGCAGGTGGCTTCTGTAACCATCCCAGCAGCACCTCAGCAGCGGCAGTGTCTCAACAACAAAATCAGGCTCCTTACCGGTCACAGTCTCAGAATAGGCGGGATAGGCATTTTGACACTCCACCTATATCCTATTCTCAATTATTCCAGCACTTGTTAAAACTGCAGTTAATTCAGACGAGAACATTGGCTCCACCTACTGGTAATCCACCTCCCGGCTATGACGCCAACGCCCACTGTGAGTTTCATTCTGGGGCACCCGAACATCATACTGAGAACTGTAAAGCTTTTAAGCATAAGGTTCAAGATCTGGTGGATTCCAAAGCCATCAATTTCTCCAATGACGTTCCAAATGTGAATCAGAATCCAATGCCGAATCACGGTGGGCCGAAGGTCAATGCTATTATTAAAGACTGTGAAGGCTTGAGTTTGATTTCAGATGTGAACGAAGTCCAAACTCCCTTGGGTGTGGTGAAGGAAAAACTGTTGAAGGGAGGGGTATTCCCCGATTGTGGTGAAGGTTGTGTAGGATGTGTGTCGCAGCCAGGCGGTTGTGAGTTATTGAAGGCAGGTATTCAGAGAATGCTCAACGAAGGGGTATTACAGTTTGATAGAGGTTGCAAGCAGAGTAATGTTACTAACAGGGAGATTGATGTTGCCACGATAACAATTCAATTCAAGACAATAACTATATCAGCGCCGGCGAGACCAGCGTCGGTCACTATCACTGTTCCTGGACCAGTCCCGTATGAGACTACCAAGGCCATCCCATGGAACTATGGGGCCGAGGTGTTTGTTAACGGTAAGAAGTAGGAATTGGAAGACACATCAGCTGTGAATACAGGGATTGGAAATCTTGTTGAAGCAGAGGCTATCACTAGGAGTGGTAGGGTCTTTATTCCGTCCGAGAATCAAGCTGGCAGTTCAAGACAAGACAAGGGTAAATAGATGATGGATGAGTCCGTACAGAGGCAGGAAGCTAATAATCCTACGACAAAGCAAGGTGGGGATACTTTCTCAGAATATGTAGAAGAGTTTATGAGGTTGATCAGAAAAAGTGATTACAAGATTGTTGACCAACTTCACCAAACTCCATCGAAGATTTCCATTCTGTCCTTACTGTTGTGCTCTGAGGCACACCGAAATGCATTGCTGAAGGTTCTAAATATGGCTTATGTACCGCAGGAAATATCTGTCAACCAATTAGAAGGGGTTGTAGCTCATGTGAATGCTGGTAATGGTTTGGGTTTCACCGATTTAGATCTGACTCCGGCTGGGAGGAATCACAACAATGCTCTACATATTTCAGTGGAATGCCGTGGCTCCTTAATGTCACATGTGTTAGTCGATATTGGGTCGTCTCTGAATGTGTTAGCAAAGAAGGCTTTGATGAAGTTGGATACTCGTGGGTTAATTTGTACACCAAGTGACTTGGTGGTACGTGCTTTTGATGGCTCCAAGAGGTCAGTTTTTGGAGAGTTAGTTTTGCCGATCAAGGTGGGTCCTGAGATTTTCAACACCACCTTCTACATAATGGATATTCAGCCTGCCTATAGTTGTTTGTTGGGCCACCCATGGATCCATGGTGCTGGGCAGTAACTTCTACGTTGCACCAAAAGTTGAAGTATATGGTGGATGGCCACGTTGTGACTGTTTGTGGTGAAGAAGATATCATGGTGAGTCACCTATCAACCTTCAAGTATGTAGAGGTAGATGGTGAGATACAGGAAACTTTGTGCCAAGCCTTTGAAGCTGTGAAGATTCCCGAAGAACCCCTAAAGGCAGTCAGTCAGCCTGAGGTGGTTGCCCAACCTGAAGTTGTCATACAACCAGAGATTCCAATGTCCTCTTTCAAAGAGGCGCGTGCTATAGTTGAAGCTGGTGGTTCTCAGAAGTGGGGCAGTGTTATTGATGTTCAAAGGAAGCAAGATACTCATGGAATGGGTTACAAGCCACCTAGGCGTTCTGAAGAGCCTCCCAAGTTCTATGGTCCAGTCCGTTTCACCAGTGTCGGTGTTTTCTTCGACAGAGTCAATGCTACTGAGGGTGAAGAAGATAGTGATTGTGACATGGATGAATGGATCCGTCCCTGTATTCCTGGTCAGAGTCTAGGCAACTGGTCCTCCGAGAAAGTTATCCAAGTGACGCGCCCGGAGTAATTTACTTTTGTTTTCTGTTATGTTGAGTCCTACGCTCTGCCCAAGGCGTAGTGATATTTATTTGTAGGGCTTGGATGTTTTATTTGCTATTTTTATCATCAATAAAGCACGTTTTTTTTATTCAAATATTTTGATCCCTGTCTTTCTATTTTTACTTTTTGCATTAACCCACATCAAAATGGCAATGTGCTTTCTTGTTTGTTGCACTCATAATGAACATAAAACATCCATCATACAGGTTCCTTTGTTCAGATTCCACCCATGACTTAGCTATGGCTCGATATGGCTTCGGCAATCCCATCTATCAGGCCGAAGAAGAGACTGACGAAGACTGTGACTTACCATAAGAATTAGCCAGGCTACTGAAACAAGAGGAAAGGGTTATTCTACCTTATCAGGAGGAAGTTGAGACTGTTAATCTGGGAACCGAGGATGTTAAACGAGAAATAAAGGTTGGGGCTGCCCTGGAAGACACTGTTAAGGGAAGGTTGATTGAGTTACTTTGAGAGTATGTGGATATCTTCGCCTGGTCTTACCAAGACATGCCCGGACTTGATATTGACATTGTTTCACACCGGCTGCCGCTTAAAGAGGGTTGAACTCCAGTCAAGCAGAAATTGAGAAGGACGAAACCAGATATGGCTGTCAAGATCAAGGAAGAGGTTCAGAAACAGTTAGACGCCGGATTTCTTGCTGTGACAAATTATCCTCCGTGGGTTGCTAATATTGTACCTGTACCTAAGAAGGATGGGAAGGTCAGGATGTGTGTGGATTACCGAGATTTGAATAGGGCGAGCCCGAAGGATGATTTATCGCTCCCCCACATTGACGTGTTAGTGGACAATAATGCTCAATATTCTGTGTTTTCCTTCATGGATGGCTTCTCTGGGTATAACCAAATCAAAATGGACCCAGAGGACATGGAGAAAACTACATTCATAACACCGTGGGGAACATTTTGCTACAAGGTAATGCCCTTTGGATTGAAGAATGCTGGGGCAACCTATCAGCGGGCGATGGTGACTCTCTTTCATGATATGATTCACAAGGAAATTGAAGTCTATGTTGATGACATGATTGCGAAGTCACAAACAGAGGAAGAACACTTGGTAAACCTCCAGAAGTTGTTTGAAAGGTTGAGGAAGTTCAGATTGAGATTGAATCCGAACAAGTGCACTTTCGGCGTGAGGTCTGGTAAATTGTTGGGTTTCATTGTTAGTGAAAGGGGTATAGAGGTTGATCCTGCAAAGATAAGAGCCATACAGGAGATGCCTGAGCCAAGAACAGAGAAAGAGGTTTGTGGTTTATTGGGAAGGTTGAATTACATTGCCAGGTTTATCTCTCATCTGACAGCCACATGTGAACCAATTTTCAAGTTGTTAAGAAAAGATCAAGAGGTCAGGTGGAATGAAAATTGTCGAGAGGCGTTTGAAAGGATAAAGACGTATTTGCAGGAACCGCCAGTCCTTATGCAACCAGTGTCTGGGAGACCGTTGATTATGTACCTTACGGTTCTTGAGAATTCGATGGGTTGTGTGCTCGGTCAACACGACGAGACGGGTAAGAAAGAGCACGCCATTTACTACCTGAGTAAGAAGTTCACTGATTGCGAATCAAGATACTCTATGCTGGAAAAGACATGTTGTGCACTCGCTTGGGCAGCCAAGCGCCTAAGGCAATACATGTTAAATCACACAACCTTGTTGATTTCGAAGATGGATCCGATTAAGTACGTGTTTGAGAAGCAAGCACTTTCTGGAAGGATAGCCCGTTGGCAGATGGTTTTGACAGAGTACGATATTCAGTATGTTTCTCAGAAGGCCATTAAGGGAAGTGTTCTATTAGAATATCTTGCTGAACAACCAGTCGAGGATTATCAGCCTATGAAGTTTGAGTTTTCGGACGAGCATGTTATGTTTCTGAAAATGAAGGATTGTGAAGAGCCTCTGCCTGACGAAGGACCAGAGATTGGGTCTCAGTGGAAGATGATTTTTGATGGGGCTGTCAACTCATATGGTAATGGAATCGGGGCAATCATTACAACTCCGAAGGGTTCTCATATACCTTTCACTGCCCGGTTAGCATTCGTGTGTACCAACAACGAGGCGGAGTATGAAGCATGCATCATGGGGTTAGAGGAGGCAATTGATTTGAGAATTAAGAACCTCGATGTCTATGGTGATTCTGCGTTGGTAGTTAATCAAATTATAGGAGAATGGGAGACTCGTCAGGCGAACTTGGTGCCTTATAACAACTATGCCAGAAGGTTGTTACCTTTATTTGATAGGGTGGATTTTCATCATGTGCCCCGAGCTGAGAATCAGATGGCTGATGCGCTGGCGACATTGGCATCCATGTATAAGGTGAACCGTTGGAATGAAACACCTTCGATTAGAATCATGCGTCTGGACAGACCGGCTTTTGTGTTTGCAATTAAAGATGTGTCTGATGGTAAACCATGGTATCATGATATTAAGGTTTTTCTGAAGAGACAGGAGTATCCAGAGGGTGCCTCCACCAAAGATAAGAAGACTCTGAGGAGGTTGGCAGGAAACTTCTTTCTAAACAAGGATGATGTGTTATATAAGAGGAACTTTGATATGGTCTTGCTACGTTGTGTTGATGAACACGAGGCAAGCTCATTGATGGAGGAAGTTCACGAGGGTTCTTTCGGTACTCATTCTAGTGGACACACCATGGCTAGAAAGTTGTTGAGGGCAGGATATTATTGGATGACTATGGAGTCAGATTGTTTCAAGTACGTCCGGAAGTGCCATAAGTGCCAGATTTATGCAGATAAGATGCACGTACCGCCTACGCCTCTAAATGTGTTGTCATCTCCTTGGCCTTTTGCAACGTGGGGTATAGATATGATTGGAAAGATTGAGCCTACTGCTTCCAATGGGCATCGTTTCATTTTGGTTGCCATTGACTATTTCACAAAGTGGGTGGAGGCAGCCTCGTACGCCAACGTCACCAAGCAAGTGGTAGCCCAGTTTATAAAGAAGGACATCATTTGTCGTTATGCGGTCCCGGAGAGAATCATTACTGATAATGGCTCGAATTTGAATAATAAGATGATGAAGGAACTATGTCAGAGTTTCAAGATCGAGCATCACAATTCTTCTCCATATCGTCCGAAGATGAATGGTGCTGTTGAGGCGGCAAATAAGAATATCAAAAAGATTGTGCAGAAGATGGTGGTGACATATAAGGACTGGCATGAGATGTTACCTTACGCCCTACATGGTTACTGTACTTCGGTGCGTACGTCGACTGGGGCAACCCCTTTCTCATTGGTATATGGTATGGAAGCAGTTTTACCCTTAGAGGTCGAGATTCCGTCTTTGAGAGTTCTGGCAGATGTGAAGCTTGATGAAGCTGAATGGGTGCGTTCCAGGTTGGATCAGTTAAACCTTATTGAAGAAAAGAGATTGGCAGCCATCGCACATGGTCGATTGTATCAGAGTAGGATGAAGCACGCCTTTGATCAGAAAGTGCGTCCTCGAAATTTTCAGATAGGTGAATTGGTTTTGAAAAGGATCCTTCCTCCTTAGACAGATCACATGGGCAAATGGACTCCGAACTACGAAGGGCCGTATGTAGTCAGAAAGGTTTTCTCTGGTGGAGCCTTACTACTTTCAACTACGGATGGCGAAGATTTTACCTCCCTTGTGAACGCAGACGTAGTCAAAAAATACTTCGCATAAAAGAGACCCGCTGGACATAAAAAGAAAGTCCAGGCAAAAAGGGGCATCCCGGCGAACCATAAAAAGGAAAAGGTTCGGGCAAAAGTTAGGGATAAAATGTAAAAAAGAAATGTGTAAACCCGCAAAGTTGAAAACCTGAAAAGGCGACTTTGGTAAAAATGGGTATCCCGATGGATTGAAACCCCGAAAAGGGCGATCCAGGCAAAAGTTAGGGACTTATAAGCAAAAGGCTACGGTCTGCGTTCGATCTGTGAACACTTTCAACACCTGGGAGTTCTGAAAGAAAGGAATCAGTACAGTTAGTCTCTTCGAAGGTCAAGACATTTGAGGATAAGCAAGTCATATGGGTCATAGCTGAGTCGAATCATGGTGGATATCTGTTCCCCACATTGCCGACATGTGTATTTTCTTTTTTACTTTTGCGCAATTACCTCTTTTTAGGAATTGCTTCCTATTGTAACTGCCTATTTACAGGCCACTCTTCATCAAAATATTCATTTCACTCAAAGAGCTTTCCATTGTGTGTTTTATTTTTACTTTTACTATTTTGTTTGCAAAAAACGTCTGATATTTTTGATAAACATTGCATATAAAATTTCAAGCTTTGCAGAGCATAACGAAAAGCAGTAGAAATTACTTAGGCGTTAACGAGGATAGCCAGGTTGTGGCATATTCTTTTGTTGTTATTTGAATTGCAGGGCAACAGGATTGTACTTCCCAGCAGGTTGCTCTCCCCAACATTGAGACTGCTCTTTCCCCAGCAGGACAAGCTTTCCTCAGCAGAGCAGACTTCCCCCAGCAGGAGACGTGGGAGGTATTCTCTCCGGATCGAGGCGTTATTTCCCCACAGAATCAGGGTGTTCACCTTCCCCATCCAGTCAGGAAGCATACTTTCGCCGACAATGTCATATTCTAGTCCCCAGCAAGGTGGGAGTAAAGTCATTCTCCCCATCAGCAGGCTAAGTTCAGCAGTATCCCCAAGTAGGATGGTATCATGGACTGTTTTCCCCAAGCAGGATGGTATTATGGGCTAGCATCCCCCAGCAGGTCCTAAGCCCATTTGTTATTGGAAATCCTTAGTAACAGACTTCCGGTTCCGTTATTGGCATTCATTCTCAACTCCCCCAGCAGAGGAGAAATCTCAGGTTTTGGATGTTACCTTCAGTAAAGGACAGGTGTAGCCCCGGTAGTTCTTTCGGGATTTCATCCCCAGTAGAAGTTATTGATCCAAGGAGTCGATCAGTATGATCCTTCTCAGCAGAGTTCCTGGATTCAAAGGACAATTTATTTTTGTCATCCCCCGCTGAATTGGTTTTTTCTCTCCGGCATTTATTTTGCTGGAGGGACCCCTTTTGCATATCATAAGCATTTGCATTGCATCCTCAAACGCGTAGCATTTCCACTTCGTGTGGAGCATTACGGCAAAATTCAAACATTTGCATTCGAAGCATAAGCCAGGTTTGATATTTTCTTTGCCAGTTCTCTTTCTCAGCAGAGATGGTATAACTCAGGAGATTTTGGAGGGATGTATTCCTCATACTTGTGCTCCCCGGCAGAGTCTTTTATTTAGACTTCTCCTTTCCCCAGCGGAGTCATCTTATCTATGGATCATGGGTCCGTTAGAAGTTTGTCTGGCCTTTCTCTTTTGTGAAATCCCGTTCTTACCTGACATATTTTGTTTGCCAGAGGTGATTTAAACCAGAAGTTTTGTCTCATGTTATCCCCAGTGAGGTCGGCATTTATTTCGCTAGTTTCTCTTTATCAGCAGAGATAGCAATCTTTCGGATATTTCTTTTGTCAGTTTCCCTTTATCAGCAGGGATGGCATTGGTATTGCTAGTTTCTCTTTATCAGCAGAGATAGCAATCTTTCGGATATTTCTTTTGTCAGTTTCCCTTTATAAGCAGGGATGGCATTTATTTTGCTAGTTTCCCTTTATCAGCAGGGATGGCATCAGTTTGCTAGTTTCTCTTTATCAGCAGAGATAGCAATCTTTTGGATAATTCTTCGTCAGTTTCCCTTTATCAGCAGGGATGGCATTTATTTTGCTAGTTTCCCTTTATCAGCAGGGATGGCATCAGTTTGCTAGTTTCTCTTTATCAGCAGAGATAGCGATCTTTTGGATAATTCTTCGTCAGTTTCCCTTTATCAGCAGGGATGGCATCAGTTTACTAGTTTCTCTTTACCAGCAGAGATAGCGATCTTTTGGATAATTCTTCGTCAATTTCCCTTTATCAGCAGGGATGGCATTTATTTTGCTAGTTTCCCTTTATCAGCAGGGATGGCATCAGTTTGCTAGTTTCTCTTTATCAGCAGAGATAGCGATCTTTTGGATAGTTCTTCGTCAGTTTCCCTTTATCAGCAGGGATGACATTTATTTTGCTAGTTTCCCTTTATCAGCAAGGATGGCATCAGTTTGCTAGTTTCTCTTTATCAGCAGAGATAGCGATCTTTTGGATAGTTCTTCGTCAGTTTCCCTTTATCAGCAGGGATGGTATTTATTTTGCTAGTTTCCCTTTATCAGCAGGGATGGCATCAGTTTGCTAGTTTCTCTTTATCAACAGAGATAGCGATCTTTTGGATAGTTCTTCGTCAGTTTCCCTTTATCAGCAGGGATGGCATTTGTTTTGCTAGTTTCTCTTTGTCAGCAGAGATAGCAAGCTTTGAAGATACTCTTTTGTCAGTGTCCCTTTATCAGCAGGGATGGCATATTTTAAGATTCCTCTGTCAATTCTCTCTATCAGCAGAGATGACATAACTTGGGAGAGTTTGTTCCACTTTATACCCAGCATAGCTAGGACTCGTCCGTATTATGACGGTACAACATTTATGGCTAATTCTCCAGCAGAGGATTGCAAATTTCCGGGTTCTTTGGTATTCAATCTCCGTGCATCCTGATCGTCTGAAAGTCGTCGCTATCATACCTTCAGTACCAAGTTGATTGAATAGGGGCAGTTGTTGTACCCCAAAATTTGCCCTCCTTACTTTATTACTAACTGGCTTATGTTGCATTGCATTTTGCATTATCATGTGTGCATATCATTGTTTCTTAGCATGGGGTCAAGGTGCCTGAGGCAGTGCTTCAGAGGGTCAAGCAAGAGACCTGGTATTGTCCAAGAGAGCTCAGGTGGATCATCCTCTCCTAACCAGTGCATAGATTAGGGTTTTGAGATTCTTGGGTTTATTGCTTCAATGGGCAAGCTCCTTGGGTTTTTATCATCATCAAATGGCATATCTTATCTTTGTTGGAGAGGATACACATCATATTCAGAGGAATTTGGATTTGGAGACTGTGTTATTTCCTCCTAGACTGAAGGTACCACAACTAGGGCTTGCTATAAAGTCAGTTTATTTCTGATTTTTTGGGCAAGACTTGATTCCATCATACTCCTTGGGTCCCTAAATACCTAGGGATGGGAGGTTTTCCATCAGTTTGGTTCAGGAGAAGTTCAATTGGCCTATGGATTGAAAATCAGGTGAATGGGGCAAAAGTCAACAGTAAGAGGAGAAGTCAACTGTGAGATTGTGAGGTTCTCTCCAAGGTTTTCAAGGTCTCACATCCTCGTATGGTCTTCAAGGGTCAAGTTTCATACATATTTGTCAGGAATCGGGAGTTGGTGCAAAGTTTCTAAATTTGGAAAGTGACCTGTAATGAAAAGTTTCCTTTTTGGGCAAGTTCCTGCACTGCATTCAACTTGACTTTTCATCATCAAGAAAGCTTCAAATCAATTTTTCTCCAACATGAAAGTTGAAGATATTTTTCTCCTGTTTCCAACAAGTACTAGTGGGTCTCCATATCATTTGTGAAACTCCAGTTATGATCAAAAGAAGGCAAAGTGGTTTTTAGGGTTTTTCATGGCTCTATTTTCACAACTTTGGGCATAATGACCTATAATCAATTCCATTGCTTCATGCCACATTCCAATATTAAAAGACATTCATTGAGGATTATTTTGGGCCCAAGAATGAAGTAATTCCATGGTTTATTCTTCATTTATTCTCCATTGTTCAAAATTGACAAATTATTTAAAAGTCATGAATCAAAAAAGTTTCAAGGCCCAATTTAAATATGGTGTGATTAGCAATACAAATGAAAGTGATCCATCTTGGAATTCTTAAATATATATGCATGGAGGAGGTGTACTTAACATAATGTGATTTTCCAAAATAATTCAAAAACTCATTAAACAATTAATCACCCAAGCCCAATTCATATTCAGTAGAAAACCCTAGTCTATATAAGCTCAATCATGCACTGGTTAGAGTTAGTGACACGGGATATCTTGGAGAAAAAGAAAGTGAACCCTAATTCGTGAATTCAACAAATCTCTCAATCTACAAGGAGTTTCTTCAAAGTTCTTCCACAAACCTTCTCCTGGTGATCCCTAGAGTGCAACCCAACCACCATTTACAGCCAAAAGCAAGGACACGTGTGGAACCACCTCAGGTTAGGGTTGATTTTGATGATCGTGAAACTCATTTCTTAAGTACGCATATTGTTGTGTGATTGTCACTGATCATGCTGATGTAATTTTTGTGGTGTTTGGACGTGTATCTTGCTTGCTATGTGCGTTTGAAGTTTTATGCCCTAACACTAATCCATTCGTTTTTTATTATATGTTATTTATTTGTGATTTTGGATGAGAGATTTGGAATCCTTGCGAAATTCTGGTTCGAACGGTATAAGGGTCGTGGATTTCTGGGCAATTTTGTGGTTGCAGGTGGTGGCCGGAGGTAGGGTTCCGGCGGAGGTGGTGTTCCGGCGAGGCTGGTTGGCTGGAGGTAGGAGATGAAATCTCCACCATCCATTCTCATGATCCAACGGCTCTCACGAGGTCACATGTTATTTCTTTTTATTTTTTTTCTGAATTATAATTGTTGATCAGATGCATATTAGCCCACGCTATTATCATGGGCCTCCCAATCATTTTATTTTGTTTGGTTTACTTTTTATATTGTTTGAACAACCACTGGCCGTCTGATGCATCAAGCGAACCACAACACGCCAACACATTAAAAAGCCCATGTGCCAGGCACATGGTTTTCCACGGTAAGCTCCCCAGGTTTTTATTTTTTTTTCTGAATAATTGGTTGGACCGGGCTGCTATTCGTACCCTCTCTCTCTGGCCCAACCTTCATTTCTAACGTGAGGCATTACTCATTGCACCCCCATTCCATTTATCTCACTTTTATTTTTATTTTAATTATTACATTTTCATCTTTTATTTTTAAAATACATAATTGCATTTAAAAATTCCCATAAAATTCATTCATCATTTTTTGTTATTTTTATAAAATTTTCAAAAATTTTATTTATATTTATATTTTATTTTTATCATCCAAATTAATTATTTTATTAATTTCCTTTTTGCATTACACATCTCATGCATACATAAATTTCTTTATTTTAATTCTCCTCATCTATAAAGCATTTTTAATCCATTCTTTTTGCATCTATTAGCTAACATTCTAAAATACATTAAAATATTTTTCTTTCATTTTTAAATTTATTTCATATTGCATGTTGGTCCTTCCTTTTGGCACGCTAAACCCTACTTCTCACCTGAACTTTGCCCAATTGTTTGAATGACTAACACTTTGAATTTTTGCAGGAATTTTTGATGTGTTGTTTGTCTCTGGTTGAGAAACCTTGATATTTCATTTGGGAATTTTAAGAGTTATTTTTCTAATTATTTGATTGGCTTTCACTTGAGATCTTCTTGTATGCCTATTTCTGACCACATCTGATTATCTGTTTGAAAAGGCACTTGTGCCACTTGCTTTGGGGTTGTTCCTTTGATTTCTGAATTCATGTTTGGATTATTATCATTATTGTTTGCCATTGTTGGATTTTCATTCACCTCATTTCTCTTACTTATGTCTATTCTGTACTACTCTTTTATGCAGGGACTAGGGTAAGTTCTTTAAGGGTATGGATAAGTATCCATGGTCATCCTTATTCTTTCTTTCCCTCATCTTCTTCCTTTAGGGTTTAGGTTGTCGTCAAACCTCACTAACCGTAGGTCACCCATGCATGATAACTTTAGGACTCATAGTCCCCCTTTAGAGTTACCCTTGTGTCTTCTCTCTTCTCATCTCAAATTTCTTTAAAACACTTAATAAGAATAAGGTGTATTGCGCACGAGCCTTAAGTATGGGGAATGAGAAATGAGGGGCTTTCTCTCATCTTTCTAGAGTGCTTAGCGAGCGTCCTGTCTTGGGACGATGCGTTAAGTATTCGCCCCTGTGCCCTAGACTTTGGTGCAATGCAACTTAGGAACTAACTTAAGCCACTTCTGTCCTAAAAAACACAAACCAACTTCAAACCTTTTTTGTCCTTCGGGACCTTCAACTTAAAGGCTATTTTCAAAATGGGCACGTTACCTTCCGTCTGAGACGCAAACAGGCATCGACCCTAACTTCCGGACGCGAACTTAACGTCGCTCATAAAAAACACAAAAAGAACTTGGTCCGAACTACGTTGAGTCTGAATTCCCCATTGCACAAGGGGGGTACGTAGGCCTAGGACGTCGACGTCCTACCGAGTCTGTATTAGTTTTCCCTTCCCCGTCTTAGTACAGCCCTAGATGATAGTATAACTCACCCTTAGAATAGACAACAAGAGAGGATCCCATCGAGTACGATGGACGCGTGGGGTGCTAGCACCTTCCCCTCGCGTAACCGACTCCCGAACCCAGGCTATGGTTGCGATGACCATTCCTTTCCCTCTTCCTCAGGTTTATGCGGTGTTCCCTTTCCCTCTCTTGGGATAAATTTACACGGCCGGCGACTCTGTTTTCCGCGCCACTCTCGCGTTTGTACCTGGATGAAAATCCTGGGAGCGACACCTATGGTACGTTTGCATATCGACGAATGCCGTTTGGATTCTGTAACGCTCCCGTAACATTTCAGAAATGTATGATGTCGATCTTTGTGGATTTTATAGACGACATAATGGAAGTATTCATGGATGATTTCTCTATATGTGAGAGAAGTTTCAAAAATTGCTTATCAAACCTCGAGATGGTGCTTGAATGATGTGTTAAAGTAAACTTAGTGCTTAACTGGGAGAAATGCCATTTCATGGTAAGGCAAGGAATAGTTCTTGGACATGTAGTATCCGACAGAGGCATTGAAGTAGATAAAGAGAAAATAGAAATCATAGAGAACCTTCAACCTCTGAAGACAGTTAGAGAAATTCGTAGTTTCTTAGGACATGCCAGATTTTACCGGCGATTCATTAAATATTTCTCAAAAATCACAAAGCCTCTGACTGATCTGTTAATGAAAGACACCGAGATCATTTTTTATGAGGATTGGTTGAAAGCATTCGAACGCTTGAAAAACGCTCTTATTACAGTACCAATCATGCAACCACCTGATTGGAGTATACCATTTGAGATTATGTGTGACGCCAGTGATTACGCTGTAGGTGCTGTCCTAGGACAAAGGAAAGATAAGAAGCTTCATGCTATCTACTATGCAAGTAGAACCTTGGACAACGCACAGATGAACTACGCCACCACCGAAAAGGAACTCCTTGCAGTTGTGTTCGCTTTAGATAAATTTCGTTCCTACCTAGTGGGAGCAAAAATTATAATCTATACCGATCATGCCGTAATTATATATTTGTTGACTAAGAAAGATATGAAACCAAGACTCTTAAGATGGATTTTGCTCTTACAAGAATTTGACTTAGAAATCAAGGATAAGAAAGGTACCAAAAATGTAGTAGCAGATCACCTCTCTAGGACTGAGGATCTGAGACCCGAAGAAGTACCAATTAATGAATTCCCCTATGACAGACTAGTAGCCTAGTTAGAAAGCAAAAGCGAGACAGTTAAATGCTCCTTGATATTTAATGACACAGAAACTAATGAAGTAGTACAATCAATATGCACTAAGACCACACTGCCGTGGTATGCTGACTTTGTCAACTACGTAGCAACTGGGGTGCTTCCACTAGACTTAACATACCAACAAAAGAAAAAGTTTTTCCATGATCTTAAACACTAATATTGGGATGGACCCCTGCTTTTCAAGAGAGGCGTCGATGGAATATTTCTTCGATGCGTCCCTGAATCAGAAGTAGCTGAGGTCATATCTCATTGTCATGCTGCACCTTATGGAGGGCATGCAAGTACCTCTAAAACATGTGCAAAGATCCTGCAATCTGGTCTCTTCTGGCCAAATCCTTGGAAAGATGTCCATATCGCTGTTATAAACTGCGACCGGTGTCAACACACTGAAAACATCTCTAGACGTGGTGAAATGCCACAGAAGGGAATTCTAGAAGTGGAAGTCTTTGACGTATGGGGTATAGATTTCATGGAATCCTTTCCGTCTTCTTTTGGTAATAAGTACATACTCGTTGCAGTCGATTACGTGTCAAAATGGATTTAGGCAGTAGCCTCTCCTATGAATGATGCACGAGTGGTGATTAAGCTCTTTAAAAACATAATCTTTTCTAGGTTCGGTGTACCAAGAATTGTCATTAGCATTGGTGGCTCCCATTTCATTTCCAATGTCTTTGGGTAGCTTTTGCTCAAATATGGAGTCCGACACCGAGTAGCAACACCCTATCATCCTCAAACCAGTGGACAAGTTGAGGTGTCAAATAGGGAGATCAAACAAATCTTAGAAAAAACCGTCCCAACTTCCAGGAAGGATTGGTCTACTAAACTTCATGAGGCTCTGTAGGCTTATAGAACAGCATACAAAACCCCAATAAGAACCACACCGTTTAAAATGGTTTATGGAAAGTCTTGCCACCTGCCTGTAGAATTAGAGCATAAAGCTTATTGGGCTATTAAGACCCTAAACATGAATTACGCAACGGCAGGGGAGAAAATAATTTTAGATATCCATGAACTCGAGGAACTTAAACTGGATGCCTATGAAAATGCCTGAATCTATAAAGAGAGAACCAAGAGATGGCATGATAAGCGAATAACAAAGAGGGAGTTCAATGAAGGAGACATAGTTCTTCTCTTTAACTCTCGACTGAAGTTGTTCCCAGGTAAGTTACGTTCCCGATGGTCTGGCCCCTTTGAGGTTGTGAGGGTTCTACAAAGAGCAGCAATAGAAATTCGAGGTAAAACAAACGAAACGTTCATTGTGAATGGGCAGTGACTTAAGCATTACCACACTGTAGAGAACAAGGAATTTTTCACTAGTTATAAGTTGGAAGTGCTGCCCGCTCCTCCCAATGAATGATGTTATTTCTAGATCAATGTCGAGCTCTTGACATTAAACGAAGCACTCCGTGGAGGCAGCCCACGATCTTTGATTGTTATTATTTTATTGATGTTTTTATACTTTTACTTGTATTAATTATTAACTTATATGCATATTTATATTTATATTATTATTATTATTACTATTGTTATTATTATTATTATTATTTCTCACTAACCTATGTTTATGGTACAACATGACTAATAGGAAAATCATTGTCTATTTCAGGGTAGCTCATTTTAGGATAGCACTTAACTCTAGGAGAATGCAGCCTTTTGAGAACCATGAAGTTACCTTTAGGAACGAAGTCCAGAGGCGCCCTTTTGAGGCCCTGTCACAAAGAGACTTTGATGTGTCTATCTATCCTGACAACCCAGCTATGACCACCCCTGGCATCCATGATAGTGTCACCTACCTGCTTAACCAGCTAGGGTGGGATGATTTCGCTATCCGAAAGAGATTTAGCACTTACCATAACCTGACACTGGAGTTCGTGAGCTCGTTATACTATGATCCTACCAGAGGTTTCAGTTTTGGCCGTGGGTGGCTACATTTAGGTTGTTTGGCAACAAATACCATTTTACACATCATGAGTTTGCTAATCTATTATGATTTCCTAATGGGCCTGATGCCATATAAGACCCCTGAGGATGCCTTTACTACTTATGATCAGAACCAATTTTGGGGTACTCTGACAGGTAATTCCAACCCTGACCCGAATGGAATGTTCTCTGAGAGTATCCATAATCCAGGCATAAGGTATTTCCACTAGACATTAGCACACACCCTTTTTGGTAAGGAAGAGAATGTGACCTCCGTTTCTAAGGACGAGCTTTACATTATGTTATGTGCCTCTCAAGGCAAACCTGTTAATGCATCTCCTTTTATGTTGGCAAACTTTGCTAAGATCTCTCGTGAGCCCCATGGTGCTATTATTGTTGGTGGCCTAACTACTATGATTTTCAATGCTATCGGATTACGGTACCACTTGAACCGTACCCGTGTTTTTGGTTGTTACCGGCCCATGAATATTAATTTCTATTTCAACCGTGGAATCATTGCTAATCTTGGTCCAGTTGAATTTGAGCTTCTGATGTACAATGTTGTTGTCCATCACTTTACCTTCCCGAATCATGAGAAAACTAGTGTGTACAAAAAGGATAATTGGCTCTACGATTTGGAAGGTCAGAACGAGTCTCTAACTCCACCTGACTCTCCTCAAGCTAATGAGAATTTAGAGACCGATATGTCTGATGCTGGCACTCTTGGCTTTGCTATTCAGCCGATTGTTCCACCTATTGACATGGTTACCGCTATTCATGCTCTACAAGAAGAAGTAGATTTCCTCGCAGAGAGATAACCTCTCTTCGTTTGGATTTCTTGGGATTTATGGATGTAGTTCATGAGCAATTTGACCATCTTTTCCAGATTGTTTATTCACTCCGTCGTCCTGCTGAACCTCAAATGAGGCGTCACCATGGATAGACTCAGTTGTACTAATTTCCCTGTTTTTCGTAGATTAGGATTTTGCTTTAATGTATCAGTGTTTCATTCCCGTATTGTTCGTTCTTTCCAATTCTGTTGTACACTGTCGGTATGCCGACAATGAACTTTGTATGTACTTATGTTATTTAATTTAATGCAATTTCCCTTTTTAGTAACTTTGTGTTGTTGTTAATTAGCAAGTTTTTTTTGAATTTTTCATGGCTTGTTAATTATTTATGTTAATACTTTCAGTAAAATCAAAACAAAAACAAAAAGAAAAATATTTTTTAAAGCAGGTTTTGCCTTCTGTTCCAGACCTGCAGCAAAAATTCGCACCTTCCAACCTAATGGCGTTCGCCATTATGCTGATGGCGTCTGCCATCAGTTAAATTTTCCTGATCTTTTCCATTCGCAACACTTGGCGTTCACCATGTGCTTAATGGTGTTCGCCATTGCATTAGAACCTTTCGTCTGTGCAAAATTCAAATTCCTGCACGTTTTTTCCCAAAAATCCCATATAATCACCTTTTTTCACTTCCAAAGCACCCTTCCAACTACCTCATTAACCCTCTATTAATCCATCATAACCACTAACCATCTACATTCCAAAATTTGCGTATAAATTCAAAAAACCCATCATCATTCTCACACCTATCACTCATACTTTTCACTCATAAACTTTTACAACCATTCTCATTCATCCATTCTGCCACCATAACTCCTAGAGTCGCTACTAACATCGACTATATGGGCATTGAATTTCCAGAAACTGTCGTTGGTCAGAGCCAGCATTCTAGCTTTCTCAAGCTACGAAATAGGGCAGTCGTCGCGACAAGATACCCAGACACCACTGCTGTCCAGACCTTAGGTCTCTTCGATAGCGTGAATTGGATGATCACAAACTTAGGTATGTCACAGTTTTGTTCCATAAGTAATAATACTTACGTTCGACTGACATATGATCAAGTATTCAGTGAGATTGGATAGAAAACGCAAATCTGGAAAAAACAGAGCACGCGGGCATGGCCAAGATGTTCTTGGCACCCTTTTTCAAATATTTGAATATTTGAATTTTTGTGATTTTATTTAATTGATTCAAAAATTAATTTCTCTCTGAGTTTTAATGATTTTGAGTTGATTCTTTTTTTAATAATTCACAAAAATGTTAAAATATTTTATTTTACCAAAAATCCCAAAAATATTATTTATTTCATATAATTGATATTTTTGCCAAGAATTAATATTTTAATTGTTTTTGACACTTAAAATATTTTTTCCTTCTTGATTTTGCAAAGTTTAATGATTTCTAATCATTTTGTAGGTCAAAACATGATTTTTGAAACATTAATCCAAGATCACAATTTGTTTTCCACATGTTAAACAATTTTGATCATTTTAATTGAATTTTTTTATTCAATTAAAATACATTTTGGAAACAAATTAGGGTTTTGATTAATTCAACCCTCATCAAACCTTTAAAAAACACTTTAGGCCTCTAATAGAGTGTAAGACCCAATCCTTTGCAAATACAAACCTATTTTGGGCCTCAAATGTTGTATAAGTCCTGTTGTATTTCAAAAGTTCGGCACGATCATCGCCTGTTTAAAACAAACCATTTGGGCCTCTCCTCGAGCTATAAGACCCATTCAAAACCTTTTTTGGGCCTCTAATAGAGTGTAAGACCCAATCCCCTTTTGAAATAAAAAACTTTTGGGTCTCAGTCATTGTATAAGACCCACGGTGTTTTAAAAAGCTCAGCGCGATCATCGCACTTTTCAAAATAAACCCTGGGTTTCTCCTTGAGCTATAAGACCCATCTTTGTTCACTTTCAATCATTTTGGACCTCTTGAGAGAGTGTAAGACCCATCCCTTTGTACAGAAAACCTTTCTTGGGCCTCAGTCACTTGTATAAGTCCTTGTACAAAATGACAGTACAATCACTGATTAAAATCCTGGGCCTCCCCTTGAGCTGTAAGCCCCAATTTTCCTTTTAAAAGCACTTTCTCCTTTGATTTTGAATATAATATTGTTATCAAAGCTTTCTTTGTTGAACAAACTAACCAAACAGCATGGAAGCTCTACAACCGAGTAAGTGTTTACCCGCTTTCATATATAACTGTATTGTGGGGTTGTTTCACTGTAAGTCTTCTTTCATAAACTCATATCGACTATGTAATACTAGTATAGATATTTAGAGTTTCCTCGGAAACTACGTCTAGAACTAGATAAAACATCGTCTCCTTACATCTGACGTTTTCCCGGATATTTCAACATAACCTAAACCATGAGAATTTTCTTTTACAACAATTTTAATAACTAGATCTAAGAAATCTCCCCCTTGAACTGTTCATATACATAAGGCCAATGTTTCAAGTGAAACCCCTTATGGAGCTGTTCATCAGCCTCCTCTTGGGCTTAGTGCAAGGACCCACAGGCTTCTAAAAGCATCCCCGCCTCCTTTTGGGCGTTGTACAAGGACCCGTTGGCTTCTTAGAAGTTTTCACAGCCTCCTCTTAAGCTTCGTATAATGATTCTTCCTTCGGGAAGATAGCCTCCTTTTGGGCTTCGTACAAATTATCCCGTCGGCTTCTTAAAAATTTTCTCGCCTCCTCTTGGGCTTCGTACAAATTGTCCTGACGACCTCTTAAAGGTATAGGAACAGAAATTAGTCATCTTAATAGAACAGTTTTTCAAAGAGTCTAGATCTTTCTACCGCGAACGTACTGTCTATTGATCTCTCTTAAGCATAGTAAAAAAGATAAAACTCTAGACTTGGACAGTCTAACCTCCTTGAGTCTCGAAGACATTCTCAAATTCCTTTCAAAAATGGAAAAAAACACCTTAAACTTGGGCAGTCTCAATATCCTTCAGATTCCCCGTTTCCTTAAAGAACAGGAAATAATCCCGGTCCTCAGATCAAATCCATGAGTACAACATTACCCATTTAAGAACTGATTTTTTCTTTTAACCAACATACTGGACCTGTCACTCAACTGAAACAGTAACCCTAGCCTCCTCTTGGGCTCTGTACAATGATTCTCCCCAGCAGAGTTAACCTTTTTTAGCCTTCATCTCGGGCTTTGTACGGGATACAAAACACTCTCTTATTGAGTATAAAAAGACTCCCTTGTTGAGTCAATCCTCTTTCAGCCTCCATCTCGGGCTTTGTACGAGATACCAAATCACTCTCTTGTTGAGTATAAAAGACTCTCTTGTTGAGTCAATCCTCTTTTAGCCTTCATCTCGGGCTTTGTATGAGATACAAAACACTCTCCTGTTGAGTATAAAAAGACTCTCTTGTTGAGTCAATCACCTTTAGCCTCCATCTCGGGCTTCGTACGAGATACAAATCACTCTCTTGGTGAGTATAAAAGATTCTCTTATTGAGTCAAACCCTTTCATCCTACGTCTTGGGCTTCGTACAAGACACATACAAAAGCACTCTCTTGTTGAGTCAACCCTTCCAGCCTCTCTCTCGGGCTTCGTACGAGACGCATAAAAGCATCCTCTTATTGGGTCAATATCCTCCTCTTAGGCTTCATATAAGGAAATCCCCGTGTGATTCAATCAACCTTTTAGCATCAAAAGTTATGCCTCATTCATAGGATACAAACATTAACAACTCCTTTTCCTTCATCTAAATTATTGTAAGCGGCAAGCCTCTGGATTATTTACATCCACGCCACTGTCCCTCTTTTAGCATGAGGAATTCCTAAGGAAAGATAGCATTGCTCTACACTGAGTTAAAGTCTTCTCCTTCAGGTTAAAAATCCCCTATAAAGGAAATTATGGCATTGTTGGATTCACATATCCCAGTTAAAGTAATTCTCCTTTATAATCAGTCACCCAACAGTTGTGACAAACAGACCAAATACCCCCTTAGAGATGACAAATTCTCTCTAAAGTCAACACCCTTTTAGCTTCATATCTTGGGCTTCGAACAAGATACAAATAGACCCTTCAGCTTCACATCTTGGGCTTTAAACAAGATATAAACCACCTTTAGCTTCATGTCTTGGGCTTTGAATAAGACACCAAAACACCATTTCCTCCCATTGAACAGGAGGAACTACGATCGCTCTGATTTCCCTATCCCGGGAATACGTAGGCATAAGATTGAAAAAGAATCTTAGCGAGCACACTAATCGAAAAACCCCAAAGTACCCTACCTCCAGCCAATCTAGCACAGTATCCCAACAAATTCCCCATGAACAGTCCCGATATTTCGTTCTGAACAAAATAAGCAGAGAGAGACCCACGAACTAAAGCCGCATCTGTAAACCAGCAGTTTTAACTGTTTAACCTCAGTTTCCAAGCAGGGTTAATTGGAGACATCTATTTCCCTTCCTTCATCAGCTTCAATAGGATAAAAAATGAATTGAACTGTAGTACCAAAGCGATAGTGATTCGAAACCACAAAAACCGCGCTACAGAAAAATGGCGACCACAGTGGGAGGTGCCATGGTAAGATCTTGTCGTCCCCATTTTCCATAGAAAAATGGCGACCACAGTGGGAGTGACTTAAAATGGCGCCCATCGTGGGGCCAAACAAAGGAATCTTGTCTCTCTTACCTCTCTGGTTAAAACCTTCTCTTGGAACGAGTCCTTGGGTTCACAAGGTATCACCGAATGAAGGTTCCATTGGGGAATGTCATTATTGCTAGGATCGGCCCTCACTAGGATCTTAGGTCAATAATCTTTAAGTTGGGAAGGTACCACAGAATGGCGACTCCACCGGCGAGCCATTTTCTGTTAGGATCATAGGATTCATAGCTCTTAAAAAGTCTAGGACATTAAGACAAATATATATATACTGCTTTTCCTAATTGATATATGTGTTTATTTTTCTGCCAATGGGAATGCGTGTGATGCCGCATGTGGAAAGATTGAGTATACACCTAGGAAAAACCTCTTTCAGTAGTGCAGAAGCTATCAAAAATAGTTGTCACGCGATACTACCCTCTTCTGAGATTCTTCAAAATACATCACCTAGCACGGTTCCAGACCCGCTGATGTTATCTCGACAAGAATCAATGATTTTGAGAGATAGGTACAAAAGTCACTAGTATAAACCTTTGGGATGGGTAAAGCCTTGACTTCATGACACCGACCCTTTGACCCCATGTTTTTTCTATGTTTTTGTGTGCTGCATTCGTGCATTCATTTTTAAAAAACATTAAGCAAAGAAAAATTTTCTCTTCTAGTCTGTCTATTTCAAATTAAACTAAGACAATGATTGCAAATGTCAAAGAGAAAAGGATTGCGCTCATGGATTTCGGTAGACGAAAAACTCACAAGTATACCTTCAAGGTTCCAAAACTAGAGGATTTGAGAGGATTAGCAAGGATGATCACTAACCCTGACGCTTTCAGAGCCAAGTACGGAGGTCTACTACCTCTGTTAAGGGTCCATGTAATTGAGGGAATCCTGGAGGCACTCGTTCAGTTTTACGATCCGGTCTATCACTGTTTCACATTCCCAGATTACCAGCTCGCACCAACGCTGGAGCAGTATTCTCATCTGACTGATCTACCCATTACTGATCAAGCTCCCTTTTCTAGACTGGAAGAAATTCCAAAGGATCAAATCATTGCGAGAGAAATTTATTTAGACGAATCAGAAGTCAGGACTCACCTGACCACCAAGGGAGGAATCCCAGGTTTACCAGCCAAGTTTATGGTAAAGAAGGCTCTGTACTTTGCTAGTATAGGGAATGTGACTGCTTTCGAGAGCATCTTTGTTTTGCTCGCCTACGGGTTATTTTTGTTTCCCAACATAGATAACTTCGTTGATATCAACGCCCTTAAGATTTTCCTGATTGGAAACCCTGTACCAACCTTGCTCGCAGATGCGTATCATTCTATACACTTAAGGAATTTATACAGCGGAGGAATGATCACGTGCTGTGTACCCCTGCTATATAAATGGTTTATCTCCCATTTGCCTAAGTCTACCGCTTTTTGGGATCATAAGAGTGCCTTACGTTGGTCGCAAAAAATCATGTCTCTTACCAACTCTGACATCGATTGATACAATCGAATCTATGACGGGATCAGGATCATTGACCGTTATAGAAATTTCCCCAACGTACCCCTCATAGGAACTAAGGGAGGAATCAATTACCATCCAGCCTTAGTTCGTCGTCAAATTGGATACCCGATGAGGCATGTCCCGCGTAATGCTCATCTAGAAGGTTTTTTCTTCAAGGAAGGAGAAAATGACAGGGAACTAAAGATGGAAATAGTGCACACTTGGAAACATGTTCATAAGAAAGGACGAGAGTCTCTAGGAAAACCGGACTGTGTCTCGGTGGAGCCTTATCTCCACTGGGTACAAACTAGAGCTCTCAAGCTAAAAATGCCTTATCCGTATCAAGGAGTTCTTCCACCAAGGGAATCTGTCATGTACTTCATGACTGAAACGGAAAAACTTCAGGTTACTCTCAACAAAGTTCAACAGGGGAGGAGGTCTTGGAAGAACAAGTACCGCATTCTCAATGTGGTGTGTACCAAAATACAGCGACTGTTGAAAGATAAGGATGCTCTAATTGAGATTTTGGAGCAACGTGCTGTAGAAAATCAGGATGACCAAAGGAATTTGCTCGCTCCTTTCACTTGGCAAAGGAATGACAACCCGACAACGGCCCAAGAGTCCCGGTCCAAGAAAAGGAAAGTACCAGAATCAGTACCCGAGTTCTCCTCAGAGAGGGCTCGAGACCCATTAGCTTAGGTTTCTGTTTCCGCACCATGTAATTTACTGTATTTCCATTCCAGAATCTTTTAATTCAATAAAACGGGGTTTCCCCACTGTTTGATGTTTGCAATCTAATTGTCGAAGTTTACTTTGAATAAACAAAATATATATATATATATATATATATATATATATATATATATATATATATATATATATATATATATATATACAATTAATATAATCATTGCATATCATTCACCATTCTCACTTAACGCATTCTTCTTACCTATGAATCTCACGTTTGCGTCTCGATTCTAGAGTCAAACTGTCTCATTCGTACAATACTCGGCCAATCGTCAGAAAAAGATGGATAATCTCGAAGAAGAGAACAGAGAGTTTAGGGAAGAGATCGACACTCTGAAAGAGGACTGAGAAAGCTTCATAATGACATGCAAGCTCTAGCAGAATCTCAGATGCAACAACAAAGGACTGTGATCTCAGAGATCACATCAACGCCCATAGTGGAAAAGTATGATCCTAGGTACAAAATGCCGAAAGATCGTCCCTGGGGAATGCCTATTAACTATATCCCGGAGGGATATATTCCTCCGATCACTGAAGATTCAGAAACTTCAGCAGGAGCCGCTGGGCCTGAAGGTTACAAACTTCGGGAAAGCGAAGATGCCAGGGGCATGACAGCAACTCCTGAAGGTTACAAGCTTCGGGAGGCACCAAGAGTCTTGGCCATAATAACTATACCACTGCCCATGGTACACACTGTCCCAGAAGGACAGATTCCACAGATACCTTCTGGTGGAAACGAAAGTATGTTCGACAAAATTAATGAGTTCCAGGAACAATTTCTGGAGATGCAGAAGGAACTGCAAGCCCTTCGCGGTCAGGATTTATTTGGAAAGGACGCCGCAGACCTTTGCTTAGTCCCCAATGTGAAAGTCCCACACAAATTCCAATTCTATAGCAAGATTCAACATCATATAAATATCCTAAAAGCTCCACATTTATATTGCAATAGCATAACACACGACAAAATACCGACCGCACGCATTTTACGCGATAAAAATCCGACAACACAACACTTTTACAAAACCACGACTGAAATAAATCATCTACTGTCCTCCAAACCATTTTTAATAGAATGAATAGTTTACTAGCTTTCCAACGCTTCGAACGGCGGCCAAAACGGACTTACGGTTCGAAAGATATGAATTTTTAAAGTTTTTTTTTTCACAAAATGTTACAATGTTAATCGGTTAACGCATTTGGTTAACCGGTTAACCAACGCGAAACAGCAGAAGAACCCCATTTTTATGACACAAAATCCCTCCAAACTCATCCATAAACCCCCCAATCATACCGACAAGTAATCCCGACTAAATCCTATCATTTCCCGACTATTCTACGCGAACTATTCTGCATTCTAACCGTGAAAACATCGATTTCTATCAATTGTTCGCAATTTCAACCAAATGAAAAACATATATTTTTCAACCAAACATTCAAACAAATACCTACATATACATATACAAGCATGATATAATTGAAACTTCTCACCCTTACCCGATTAATGGCGATTGAAACGGAGTTTTCTTCGATTTTTCCTTTTTCTCCTCTTCTCTCTTTTCCTTCTCTTCTCTTTCTCTACTTTTTCTTCTTCTTCTTCTATCTTTTTCTTTTCTAACAATTATATATATATATATATATATATATATATATATATATATATATATATATATATATATATATATATATATATATATAATGCTTATTATATAATATAATCAAACGGGGTAAAATACTTCCAATTGATATTTTGTCATCTCAACCCAATTGATCAATTATTTGAGTTACCTTAAAATACTCTCTTGGACTAATAATTATTGATTTGTCTCTTTCATTTAATAATAGATCTCTTCAGAGTTCTCCAGTTGCTCTATTGATCCCAATCCGTTAAGAACACTACACCTCCGCGCTCAATTACACATACCCTAAGCAGGCCAAACAAATAAAATAACACACGACAATTAAATAAATTAAAAATGGGGTGTTACAACATGTCCTCGCAGGGAGGAGTCCTTGTGAGTTGGGGAGAGACGTGCCTTGCGGGGCTAGTCGTCTCTGTTCGACGGTCTCTGCTGCACGTGCCCGACACTGCTGAAGGCTGGCACGTGCTCGACACAGGTATTGCTTACGGGCCCTGTTGGGCCGTCCCAGGTCGTGTGGGTTGGGCCTTCCCATCTGAAGGGCAGGCTTCGGCCCAGTCCAGAATAGGAGCCCCCCAAGTCGTTGCTCCTAGGTGTCGAAGTAATGACTTAAGGGTCGGTCATCGTGTCGAGGACGTATTGGGCACGATCGTGGGACTGGGATGATAACAGTCGCGGGGACCTCTTCGGTTATGACGGGTTCATACTACGAGCGAGGAAAGTCACATGGGGCAGAAACCTTGACGTCTGCTTGGTTCTGACAGGCCGTTGCTGGGCGACTCCGCGGGGAGACGAGAAGTTGTGGAGTCGAGCACCAGACATAGCGAAATGACGCGTGTGGGAGAACGAAAGGGCGCACGTGGGGAAGCGTGTGCCACGTGTCACATGCCATCATTACTTAGGGCGGCTAGTCTAGGGTAGCGTAATCGAGGGCCTAGGAACTCCTCGAGTCCCGTGAGGGGCTTTATAAATAGTGGTCAGCCAGTCTCATTTTCACTTTTCGCTCTCCCTTGCTTAGATTCTCTCTATTTTCCTTCTCTGTCTTCACCGCCGTTCTCCGCCACCTACCGCCGCGTCGGAACTCCGTCAGCCTTTTTTAAGTAAGTTTCTTGATCTTTTTCCCTCTTTAAGGTGTTTTATATGGTGTTCCTACGGTGAACTGATGAAGTTCTCGGGGAAACCATGAAATTTCTGGCGAAAACAATGGAATTTATCTAGGTTTTTGTTGAACCTCGCGGGAAGTTGGGATGAATTCCCCGGGGATAAGAAGAATGTCCCGAGATGAATAACTCGAGGCTCTCACCAACATTCTGAGCTGTGGGACGAATTTTCCCTGGGGTGGCATACCGGCGACCTGAGGATGGTCCCGGGGACGCTCCTTCTTCGCCCTTTCACTTGATCAGCAGTGGAGGGGTGAATTTAATATGGATCATCGAATTCACCATTTCCTTCTGCTTTTCAGGTAAATGGAAGCCTTGGCCGTGACCATGGGATCTCTAGACGTTGACGACCAACCTGACTCCCCGATGACGCCGATCCACAGTGTCGAGAAATGGCTGCTCGAGGAGTGGGTCAGCGACAAGCCTCTAAATATGATTTCCCAGTTCGTCGACGGGGACGAGGACGACATCTTCTGCACCGTCGAGCATCGCTTGGTGGGATCCTCGAAGACATTGAAGGTGTTCCGGCCTCAAGCGCACCACCGTATTTGCTCGACGTACCGAGGGATGTGGTTTCCCCTGTACGAATTTATGTTCGACGAGGCGGGATAGCGGCCGCCCTTCACCGATGTTCAGGAATCGGTGTTCATTTAGCTGCGACTGCCGCCTCACAGCTCCATCCCAACTCCCTTGCTTTTATCCGCGCTTTTGAGCTCGTGTGTAAATATCTCAAGATCTGGGCGACGGTACCCCTCTTCTTCCGCATTTTCCATCTGCAGCGCCAGGCAACTGATGGCAGACACGGCTAGGTGTCTTTCAAACAGGTGAGCAGAGTGTTCCAGACCTATATGGACTCTGTTCGCAACTTTAAATACCGGTACTACATAGTGAGGCCGGTTTCGCTTGAGGCCGTGAATTCGGTGTATCGTCGGGTCTTCAGAGAAGTAGACGGGCAGCAGGAAGAAGGCCTCGAGCCAAGATTCCCCTTATTCTGGATGGAGGAGTATTTGAAGAGAGGCAAGGACAATTACATCGTCAGCCCTGGCCGACTTTGCGAAGGGGGTCGTCTGACGTACGAGGAGATAATCCACTTCGTTGCAGGATTTAACAAAGCCAAGCTCGTGACACTGGACGGGAAATTTGTCTGGGGTGATGATGGGAAGGTCCTAACGAAACCCCGATTGATTAACACGAGGGCCCTCCTCGAGACCTTTTTCGATGAGGAGGCCATGGAGCTGTTAGGTGGTGGAACCTTCCTCGACTTACTCTTTCTGCCCGTTCTAGGATCGATTTACTGGCATATCTCTTTCTTTTTTGCAGGTAAGATGTCGAGTGCGGAGGAGTGCATCAAGAAACTGGCGGCCGCCCGAACGTCGAAGAAGGATGGAAAGGGTCGTATCGAGCAAATCCGTACGCAGCACCCCGGCCCTGCTCCAGCGCCCGGGGGTTCCTCCAGCACTCCCCAGGGTAGTCAGTCTCCCGACAGTCAGGGGTCACCGAAGAGACAGCGATTCGCCGAGCATGTGGATGTCGACCTCACTGAGAACGAGAGCCCTTCCGCAGTGAAGTTTGTGCTCCCGCCTTTTCACTCGAGGCCGAATTTCTTTACGGGGAACAACTCCCTGTGCGTTGGTGCACCCGAAGTTCAGACCATCTTGGGTGTCGACAGGGCTTCTCGGCGAAGGACGTTGGTGGAGGATGTGTCCGCGGTGATGCGGGTTTGCGCGGCTGCCTTGGTTTTAAACGACGAGACATGCCCGAATGGCGAGCTGAACAGGATGCAAGAGAACTTCAAGTCTATCTTAGCTGAGATGGAGAAAGCGAGGAAGGAGGTTGCTGAGTGCAAAGAGTAGAATAAGGCACAGGTCGTGCTTCAAGAGCAGTTGGAGGAGAGATTGAAGAATGCTGAGGAGGAGAGGAAAGGCTTCCTGGTGAGGATCACCGAGCTGGAGGAAGCTGTTCGCCCAGCCGAGAAGGAAACCGAGGAAGACAAGTTGTTGAACTCCCGGGCATCTCTGATAGCGAAGCTCAGGCAGACTGAGGAGGATATCCTCGTGGCAGCGGACATGGGTTTAACAACATCGTGCAGTAGCTTCAGATTGTGAACCTCAATCTCGTCACTGAGGGGACTGGTCCCGACTATGAGGTGATCGACGGTCAGATCGTGCAACCGATGCAGGAGGATGAAGTCGACAGAGGGGTTACTGAGCACCAGCGGCCCGAGGAGGACGTAGTCGACTAGGTGTTTACCTGTTTGTTGTGCTTAAGTAAGGCCTCCTGGAGGGATGCGTCCGTCCTTATCTCCTCGACGAAGTCGAGCTCTTCCCTCAGAGCTTCGTTGTTCGCTCCTCGTCGAGGGGAACTTCCGTCCTCCTCGAGGGTTCCCTGATTTCCACGGGGATCACCGCTTCCGTTCCGTAGGTCAGATGAAAGGGGGTCTCCCCGATTGTGGAATGCAGGGTTGTTCGGTAGGCCCAGAGGACGTTGTGTAGTTCCTCGACCCACTGTTGTTTAGCATCACCGAGTCGGCATTTTAATCCTCGGAGGATTACTCTGTTCACCGCTTCAGTCTGCCCGTTCGTTTGAGGATGCTCGACCGACGTGAAGTACTGCTTCGTGCCCAGTTTGGTGACGAAGTTCTGGAAATTCCTGTCGGTGAACTGTGTCCCGTTGTCGGTGATGATCGCTTGGGGCACGCCGAATCGGGGGAGGATGTTCCTCTTGTAGAAATGGAGTATGTTGAAGGCCGTGATTTTGGCCAAGGCTTCCGCCTCGATCCATTTCGTGAAATAATCCACGCCGACGATGAGGTATTTATTTTGGTATGATCCCACGACGAAGGGCCCGAGGATGTCCATTCCCCACCACGCAAACGGCCATGGGGACGACAATGTTTTGAGCTCGTTTGGAGGGGCAAGGTGACAGGGCCGGTCCTGACTTTTTAGAGGTCCGGGGCAAATAATAAAAATGGATCCCTAATAAATAAAAAAATTAAAATAAAAAAATATTATCTTTTTAAATTGTAAATAGCATCAACAACATCAAAAGTAAACATTTATCCATGTAACTAACATAAAAAAAAGACATGTTCTATTCAATATTATCAAAATATCTTCTAGCTACTTAAAAAAAGTCTCCCTTCTAGCATTTTTTGAAACAAATTCTTCAATCAAGTCTTCATACTGTATATTCTCCAATAAATCATTCTCAATTGCTATCAATGCTAACCCATTAAGCCTTTCTTGTAACATGGTAGACCGCAAGTAAGACTTCAACAACTTCAATTTTGAAAAACTTCTTTCTGCCGAGGCAACTGTCACAGGAATAGTCAATAAAATTCTATATGCAATGAGTGCATTAGGAAAAAAATCCATACTTTTCAAAAATCTTACTATATCAATAGGTCCAATATTTCCTGGAGGAAAAAAATCTCTTAGTAACCTTAACTCCGCACATAATTCTTTCCCATCAATATCACATTGCTCATCGTGTTTCAATGTCTCTTCAAAATGACTACAACAAGACTCTAAAGTTGCATTATCCAATGATTATAAATTTTGAGAAGTAAATAAGAAACCAAAAACACTTTCATATTGTTGGTATTTCTCAAATCTCTTATTAAGAGATACAATAGCTTGATCAACAAGGTAAAGAAAATAATTAACTCTAAAAGATTCCTCTTCAGATAGCTCAATTGGTGGGGTATTCAAATTCTCATCAAACTGTGTTTTTCTTCGAATTATACGCCTTTGAGGAAATACTGGATCAATATTCAATTCAAGGGCAATTTCTGTAGCATAATTCAAGGCATTTTTCAAACCAATTTCTCTATATTCCTTAAAAAATGAAATCAACCCCTTTATTTTTTCCATAGCAACATCAATAACCATATCCCTTGATTGTAAGAGCTTGCTAACCACATTAATTGTGGATAATATTTCAAACCAAATGATTATTGACATTAAAAACTCAAAATCACCAAGCTCATTTGTTGCTAAAGATTTAGCTTCACTTCTTATTTTAGAATCAAGATCTTTTTCTGACACTTCAAGTAAAGCTTCTCTAAAATCTGACATTTGAGTTTTAATAGCTTTGACACTATCTACATGACTCTCCCAATGAGTGGATGATAATGATTTTGGAGTCAACCATTTTACATTATCTTTCAAAATTTACCATCTCTTAGTAGAATTAGCAAAAATAGTATAAATACGTTGAACAACTCCAAAAAAATCTTTAGCTTTAGGACACGAGTTAGCCATATCACACAGTGTCAAATTAAGACTATGACAAGCACAAGGAGTATAAAAGGCTCTTGGATTTATGTCTAAAAATTTCTTTTGTACACCTTGAAGTTTTCCTTTCATATTTGACCCATTATCATAACCTTGTCCCCGCACATCAAATATGTCAAGATCAAGATTTTTCAATTCATCTTGTAAAACATCAAAAAGTCCTTGACCAGTTGTATCATTCACATTCAAAAATCCTAAAAATGATTCTTCAACACTAACAGAATTTGAAGAAATATCCACATATCGTATTATCAAAGACATTTGCTCCTGGTGACTAACATCAGGAGTACAATCAAGTATCACTGAGAAATACTTCGCTTGTTTAACTTTTTTAATGATTTCATTTTTAATTGTAGAAGCAAGCAAAAGTATTAACTCATTTTGAATTTTATGCCCAAGAAAGTGAACATGAACATTATCATCTGTAATACGTCTAACATGTTCTTGGACAATTGGGTCAAATTCAGCTAACATTTCAATTAAGCCTAAAAAATTCCAATTGCTATTTTGGTACAATCTCTCATTAGAACCACGAAAAGCCAAATTATGTTTAGCAAGAAATTTCACTATAGAAATAATTTTTTTTAAAACATTTTTCCAGTGTTCCTTTTCTTTCTCAATCAACCTTTGAGTTGATTTATCAATAGTTTGAAAAATTTTCATTCTCTTACGCAACTCATACTAAGTAGTCATATTATGAACATGTTCCATGCCTGTCTCATGCTCTCTAAGTCTTTCACCAACATGTTTCCAAGTAGAAAAACCCTCATTTGCTAATTGACCTCTACCAATACCTCTTTTAAATATTTTACAACAAAAACAAAATACTCTATCAAGCATTTTTTAATAAACAAGCCAATCTCTATCACATTTCTCTCCATTTGGTAAAACTCTAATATACAAATTATTCGTAAAACGTCTAGATGATTTATCTTTAGGACCCTTCACAATAGACAAATCTCTTTTAGGACCTTTTGTTGTCAATAAATCAATCATTCTAGACTCAAGAGAATCCCATATTGCTGGATCAAATATATCTATATCCTCACCGTTGTCATTAGCATTACTAACATTTTCAGCATCGACATTTTCAGCACCTAAATTATCATTTTCGGTAGCATTAACATTAGCATTTTCCTCTATATTTTCAATAATTCCAACATCAACATTATGATTTTCAACAGAAATTTGTGGTTCTTTTATAATAAATTTATCAAGAGCTCCCGATTGAGATTGAGTTAACTCATCAAGTCTTTTCTTTTTCTTACGTTTCTCACATCCAGAATCAAACTTTCTAATCTTAGGAGGCAATTTAGGAGGCATAGAGAAAAATAATGAAAACAAACTTAGAACCTGAAATTGAAGTTGATCAATTCTGCAACATTGAAGTTGAACCGATAAATTCCGCAGCGTTAAAATTGAATCGATATTTTCCCTAGTGTTGAAATTGAATAAATAAATACAAAGTTAGCTTTTCCACTTTACTAAAAAAACAATAAAAAAAATAAAAGGAGTTCAAAATAAAAGTTATTATAATAAAATCTGTTTATTGTTATCTTAATTGTAATATATTGTTTGTTATAATAATCCAACAAAAGTACTAATTCAAAACAAAAGTACTAATTGTATTATATTGTTTGTTATAATAAACAATAGTAAAAGAATAAGAATTGATGTTAATTCATTATTCAATCTAAAAGCTGATTTTAGATTTGGATTGTATCACAGATTCTCAGTATCAGTACACCAAGTCACTTAGTCACCAATACCACCGTCCACCATATGATATAAAATTGTTAAAATGTATATAATATAAAAAAAGTCTCAATCTCCACTTTATATCTCTCTCACATAGTTTTTCAAAAGCACATCCGTAAAACACTACCATCTTTTACTTTCTCTCTCACTCTCATTCAAAACAACAACAACACCCATTAAAAAAACCACTCTAAATCTCTCTCATGAATCAATTTGAAGAAAAAAACACTCAACTTGAAGAAAAAAAACACCCAGATTTCTCTCTCACTCTCATGAATCAATTTGAAGAAAAATATATTTAAGTTATCAATCGATGTTTATTCGAAGAAAAATGCGAAGAGATAAGATGAAGACTACCTCAGAGTCGGACACGGTGGTGGCGCAGACGGCTGGAGCAGAAAGTCGTCGGAGAGATTGATGAATAGTGAAACTGAACAGTTGCAATATTGTGGAAGTCGAACAGTGAAAGAAAAATTGGAGAAAAACTCTTTTTTTTAGTTACTTTTAACTGATTATTAAAATTGAACCGGTGCCATTAAAACTGATTATTAAAATTGAAGGGAAAAAACTGAACCGGTGCCTTTTTATTTAATTGATTATTAAAACTACCAAAAAAAATATGAGGCCCCAGTTTTTTTGAGGCCCTGGGCAGTGGGCCTGGTTGCCCTACTCCAGGACCGAGCCTGCAAGGTGCATGTCCCCGTGCCATTGACATCGATCGCTTTTCTTGATGTGCTTCTTGGCGTCCTGCTGCATGGTGGGCCAGTAATACCCTGCTCGGAGAGCCTTACAGGCTAAGGATTGTCTGCCGAGGTGCTGTGCATTGATTCCCTCGTGGATTTCCTGGAGTATATCGAGGACCCTGGTCTCCTCGACACACCTGAGGAGGGGGATAGAAAACCCGCGGTGGTATAGCTTGTCCTCGAATATTGTGTACGAGCACGCTCGCCGCTTAACCATCCCCGTTTCCTTGGGATCTTCGGGCAGTTTGCCAGTCGTGAGGTACTCGTATACCGGGGTCATCCAGCAATTGCTGTCCCCAATGGCGTTCACATCCGCCACTGGAACGGGTTTGTCGATGCTCGGGCGAGAAAGCACTTCTTATATGACGGATTTGTTTCCGTCTTTCTTCTTTGTGCTTGCCAATTTGGACAAGACATCTGCTCGGGTATTGTGCTCGCGTGGGATGTGGGTTACTTCTGGGGAGGTGAATTTTTTCATCTTTTCTTTCACCAAGGTCAAGTATTCGATGAGGCTGTCGTTCTTGGCTTGGTACTCTCCTCGGACTTGCGAGGCTACGAGCTGGGAGTCGATGAAGATTTTGACCTCTTTGGCACCCAGGTCCTCGGCCAACCGTAGCCCGGCGAGGTAGGCCTCATACTCTGTCTGGTTGTTCGACGTCGGGAAGGATAACTCGAGGGAGACCTCGATTAGGATGCCTTCCTCGTTCTCGAGGATAATGCCCGCCCTACTCCCTTTCGTGCTGGATGCCCCGTTGACGTATATTGTCCATTTCTGGGATCTGTTGAACGAAGGTTCTATGACGGCCATTTCCGCCACAAAGTCGGCCAACACCTAAGCCTTCAGGGCTTTCCTTCCCTCGTACAGGATGTCGAACTCGGTGAGTTCGAGCGACCATCTGAGCATCCTTTCTGCCATGTCTGGTCGACCGAGGAGTTTCCTTATTGGCTGCTCGGTTCGTACAACGACCGTGTGGGATAGGAAGTAATGGCGTAACCTCCTGGCTGCGGTGACGAGGGCCAGGGCAAATTTCTCGATCTGCTGATACCTGAGCTCAGGGCCTTGGAGGGCCTTTCTCGTGAAGTAAATCGATTTCTGTCCGTCCGGGGTTTCTCAGATGAGGACAACACTGATCGCTTCACTCGTGATTACGAGATATAAGAATAGTGTCTCCCCGTTCTCAAGTTGTGAGAGGGTCGGGGGGTAGCGACAGAACTTGTTTGAGGTGGAGGAGCGCCTGCTCGCACTCCTCGCTCCATTCAAACGTCGCTTTTTGTCGAAGAAGTTTGAAAAACGGGAGCATGTATTGTGCAGATTTGGCGACGAAACGGGAGAGGGCGGTCAGTATCCTGTTCAGTGATTATATTGATTTCTTCTAGTTCGTGGTTGGAATCTCGGAGAAAGCCCTACATTTTTTGGGGTTGGCCTCGATCCCTCGCTCTGTGAGGTAGAAACCGAGGAACTTGCCTGCCCGAACACCGAAGTTGCATTTGTCGGGATTGAACCTCATACGGCATCTCCTCCCCGTGTCGAACACCTTGAGGTGAGCGGCGTGGTCGACTTCTTCTATAGATTTGATGATCATGCCGTCCATATAGACCTCGAGCATGTTGTCGATCTCTTCCCGGAAGACTTTGTTCATCATCCGTTGGTAGGTCGCATCGGCGTTCTTTAGGCCGAAGGGCATTACGTTGTAGTAGTAATTGCCTGAAGCGGTCATGAAGGTTGTATGCTGCTTGTCGGCCTTATCCATGGGGATTTGGTTGTACCCCGAGTAGGTGTCCATGAAGGATAATAGCTTATAACCTGCAGAATTGTTGATCAGCTGGTCAATGTTAGGCAAAGGATAAGAGTCTTTCGGGCACGCCCGGTTAAGATCGGTATAGTCAACACACATCCTCCACTTTCCATTATTCTTTTTGACAAGTACAACGTTGGACAACCAGGTTGTGTACCTGGCCTCCGAAATAAAATTTACCTCTAGGAGGTCTTTTACAGCTTTTTCAGCAGCCTCCGCTTTTTTGGGAGACTATCTACGCCTATGTTGAACTATGGCTCTAGCAGCCGGATCTACGGTGAGCTGATGGCAGGCCACCTCGGGGTCACGGCCAGGCATCTCGGAGGCGCTCCATGCAAATAGATCAGCGTTCTCTCGAAGACATGCCTTCAGCTGCTTCTTTTCCAGGTCGAGGAGTTCAGTGCCAATCTTCACGCTTCAGTCTGGGTCATCTCCGAGGGCGACGAGCTCGAAGTCTCCGTCTGGGATGGGGCGCGCTGGGTGGAGGGGCTGCCCGCTGTTTTTCGCCTGGAGGTCGAGGTCCACTGCTCCGCTTTCGTCATGTTCGCCATGGAACCTGCTGTCGAGGTCGACCGTGTTGACACGCGGGAGTGGCTTTTGCATGGCGTTCGGGGACGACTTCACTCCGGTCATGGGCTTGGTGCTGATGGAACTCATGCCTTTGATTGCACCGTCGAAGCATCTCCTGGCTGCATCTATATCCCCGTGCATCGTAACGACCCGGCCCCTGGCCGTGTAGTACTTCATCTTGAGTGGACCGTTGATGGAACAACCGTTAGTTCGGCCAGGGTGGTCCTCCCGAGGATGCAGTTATAGAGGGATGGACATTCGACCACCAGGAAGCGGGTCTTGACTTGTCGGGCAGTGTCTTCGTCCCAAAATGTGACCATCAGTTCAACGTAGCCCCACGGTTTGGTGGTGGTGACGTTGAACCCCTGCAGATCTAAACCCACGTAAGGGGTCCGATGTCTCTCGTCGAGCTGGAGAGTCCCGAACAGGTGAGCGTACATGATGTCGACCGAACTTCCTTGGTCGACAAGGATCCTGCAAATGTCAAAATTCGCCATCTGTGCCCTGACCAAAAGGGGGATAGTGGCGTTGGGTGCTCCGCCTGGGAGCTCTTCAAGGTAGAAGGTGATCGGGTTTGATTTCCCTTGCACCTTCTCGAAAGTGGTGGTCTTCGCTGACGTCGCGGACTCCAGTTTGTCAAACTTCCGCTTGATCGACCCTACTGACACCTTCTCGTAACCACCTCCTGATATGACCATCGTTTTGGGGAAACCTTTCCACGTGCTGCGGGCAGCGATGGGGTCTTCGTGGGGGAAGTTTGCCCACATGCTGCGAACTGCCTCTTGGTCCTCGATGCCCTCGGGTATGAAAAAATCTTCGGGTCGAGTAATGCTGAGGGCGACCTGCAGTCGACTTTCGTCAGGAGGAGGTTTCGTTTCCTCGACGCTATGGGCTTCCCGGGCACCGGAACGAGGGGCGTCGTTCTTCTGGGCATACTTATTCAGGTGTCCTTCCTTGATCAGGATCTCAATTGCATCTTTGAGATAGATGCAGTCCTCCGTGACATGTTCGTGGCTCCGGTGGAACCTGCAGTACTTGGACTTGTCCGTGTTTGATTTGGGGGCCGTTGGCTTCGGAAAGCGGACGCCTCCTTTCAGAAATTCCGAGTTGAGGCACTCGGAGAGGATTCACGCGCGGGAAGAGTTGAGCGGCGTGTATTCAGTGAACCGGCCAGCTGGTCCTCTCGGTTCGCGAGAGTCTCGGGGGCAGCCTTCTTTCTTTCTCCTCCGCGTCGGGGAGGAGAGTCTTCTTCTCTGTGGCCGCGGGGGCCTTCCTTCTGCCTCGAGTCGAGGGAGATATGTGCTGCCTCCGACTCTTCAAACTCGATGTATGACTGAGCTCGTTGGAGGAGGTCCTCCAAACGGCGAGGTCTGTGGAGGCCCACGGACTTGGCAAAATCGGATCCAAGTCGCAGTCCCCGGATGATTAGAAACTTCTTCATGTTGTCGGTCGTGTGGACCTCGACAGCCTCCCTGGTGAACCTCTCAATGTAGTTCCTGAGAGACTCGTTCTTCCCCTGGAAGATACTCTCTAGCGCGGCCTCCGTCTTCGGGTGTCGGCGGGATGCCGTGAAGTGTTTGCTAAAGCGTTGTCTTAGTTGTTTCCAGGACGTGATCGACCCGGGCACTAGATTCTTGTACCAGGTCATGGTGCCCTTCTACAGGGTGGTGGGGAAAAGCATGCACTTAATGGCTCCCCTGATGTTTCTGAAGTTGAGCATGGCTTCAAAACTTTCGACGTGATTGTAGGGGTCGGCCAGGCCGTCGTAGGTCCCCAGTGGCGGGGGTTTCTCCATGTCCGCAGGGATCGGGGCGTCCATGATCTCCCATGATAGGGGGGTCCTCTGGTTGTCGTCGTCACTTCCGACTGGGGACCCTGACGGGGATCGGTGGTGTCGACCAGGTCCCTGTCGTGGAGCGGAGTTCCTAGAACGGTTCCTCGGCCTCTCTTCGGCGGTCTTGCTCCTCTTGGTTGTCGAGGAGTGCCTGGGTTCCTTCCGAGGCGGGGAAAGATGGCGCTTCTGGGAGGTTTTTGGCTGGGTACGCTGGTACGCTCTAGGCGTGGTCGGCGGCCCTCACAAACCGGTGAGGGGGTCCGAGATTCTGCCGGGGAAGGAGAACAGCGAGGTGAAGGTGGACGACGATGTCTTCGTGGGGAAGATCATCGTGCTCGCCCTCGCTCGAGCGCTTCAATTCTGAGATTCTGGTACATGATCAGCTGGTTGGTCTGGTTGACCAAGGCGAAAAGGGCCACCGTGCTCGGATCTGCATTAGGCGGAGGAGCAACTGGCTGAAAGGCGATTTCCTGGTCGTCCTGCTGGGCGGCGTCGTATGCCGCGTCTTCGTAGTCTGGGGAGGCGGTCTGCCCATCTCTTACGTCGCCTTCTTCGACGTTGAGGGCAGCATTGTCCTCACGGTGGTTTCCGTTCTCGAGTTGCGCGAGGACGATGTCCAGAGCTTTGTTCGCAGACGGGTTGTTGGACATGTTGGTGATGAATGGAGGAATTGCTTTGGTTTAATGATGGATGAAAAACGGGGAAGCAGTAGTTCCCACGGACGGCGCCACTGATCGTACCTGGATCAGATAGTTAGATAGTGGCCAACAGCGTCGTGAAACCTTCAGCTCCGGTGATGGTGATTCGGCCGGGGGGTGTACCTGCAAGGTACTCCGACGCTCAAGTCAGGTAAGGTCAGAGAAAAACAAGTACAAAAAATAGGTGTGAGTTTAGAATAGTAAGTAACCTGACCCTCTCAAGAGAGAGGGTATTTATAGAGAGCCCCCAGCGCGGGGCCAACGGTTACTTGCACTGCGCTGGATTGCAGGGCCCAATTCAAGTAACTGCCAGGGCTTACGTGGCGTAGTGAAGACCAGTACGTGGTCTTCGCCTTGGGGTAACGGTCCTGAGATCTCCGGAAGGTGGGGAGACCGAATTCTTCGGAAGTGGGAGGTTACGAGAGAACATGTCCTCGCGGGGAGGAGTCCTTGTGAGTCAGGGAGAGACGTGCCCTGCGGGGCTAGTCGTCTCAGTTCGACGCTCTCTGCTATACGTGCCCGACACTACTGAAGGCTGGCACGTGCTCGACACAGATATTGCTTGTCCCAGGTCGTGTGGGAACGGGCAGGCTCTGGCCCAGTCCAGAACAGATACCATGACATTTTGTTGGCTTTGTATCCATAGCTAATAACTCTTTCCCAATAGAAATCATCATCCTCCGACTCGTCATCCGAATCCTCATCAGACTCATCATCTTCCTCAGAAGAAGAACCACTCATGTACATGTCCATATTACCATCCTTAACATCTGTGGTCGGTTTTTCATGAGTATTCTTTATTGTTTCATCAACAACTCCTATTTGAGTATCAACCCTACATTGACAACATCCAAACATTTCAGCTTTATACCAGTACTACTAACATTTCCATTTTCACATAATATGTTTATACCTGATCCACTACTGTTTCATGCATATCCTATAACCATTAATTCATTATATTATTAGTATATTTTTTCTATCTGGAATGATAGAAACCATCACAGATCTTACACGTAAGTTATTCACATTTTCAATTACATATTTCTCTTTGGTTATATTAAACCTTCTTACCATAAATACAACAATGATCTACAACGTCTTATAACCTTCTATTTCTATTTCACAGACTTATGTATCCTTTCCATGTTACAAAAGTATTCTCTTTAAACTAAATCATCTCTTACTAGCCTATCTTTTTTGCCTACTGGATTCTTCATTTCTTATTTTGTAACAAATGCTTTCAGATATTCTTCATTACATGCAATATGCAAAAACACAATAAATCTGTTTACCTTGCTTTTTTTTTCTCCGCCATCACCACCCAGCACACCAACAGTTTGTTTTTCGCCGTCAAATCCACCAACTCAACATCCTTTGGCACGGTTGTAATACCTTTTCCCTTCCACTTTTTTTCATTAGCCTCTGCCTCTTCAGCGTACCACAATTGGAGCTTCTCATCAATCAACGCCCTTTCTTTCAGCCATGCTTCACACGACTTGCAAAAAAATAAACCGGGTTATCAATCTATTCATGCATGACTCAGATGAACCAACATGCAAACAGTTAATCTTCATTACCGTAATCCACTTGATGAGCCTTTCTCATTTCCCATTGTTGCACAAGACTAGAGTTGAAACAACAACTTTCTCACTCTCTGAAAATGTATTCTTGGGTGGATACTCAATATTTGCCCTAGATGTTCTCATTCTCCTACTAAATAGCCACATTATGATTACTTTTCCAACGCCTATCAATAACATTTCCACTTTATACACTTTCACACGTTACACATTCTTTTCCAAATTCCAAACTTACACTATTAAAACTATTAAAATGAATATTTAATTTTTGTTTATTTGGAATTTATTTTATTTCAGTTACATTAACTTTTCAATTCTTTTCAATTTCTTTAAATGCACAGTTTATATTTTTCAATTATTTTTAATGAATCTATAAATATAGACTTTTTTATGCACTTTTTTTCTTCAATTTTTTTATAATTTAAATCAATTCTTTCTAAACAACAATGTCATTCCCCGACAAGTACCCATGCGAAAGCATGAGTATCCCACTAATTTTTAACAAATTTTTTTCATTCTTGAAATCTCCTAAAAATCTCTTGTATGAGTATCCCACTAATTTTTAACAAATTTTTTTTCATTCTTGAAATCTCCTAAAAATCTCTTGTTTTAACAAAAAATATATTTTGAATTCTAAAATACAGAATGTGCTTTTGTAGCTTCCGACTTCTAGAATTCAAATGAGATAAAAAATAAATATAAGAATATCTTGAAAGGTTACAATCAAATCAAAATTAATAGTATATTTCAGATTTTACAATCCTAATAATGGGTGTTCAATTTGTATAATTTGAAGTGAGATCAAATTAAAGATAAAAAATAAAATAATTATATCAAACTCAATATACATAAGAAAATATAACAAAATATTATTTCATGTATAAAATCCGTGCAATCCATTAGTTATATACGTTTTAATTAATCTTTGGCAAATGCTATATATCAAAATATGACATACGGTGTCGAAGAGGTCTACTATATCATTATTGTCATCAACCTTTGTATAATGAACTTCTGTATTAAGATCTTCAATATGCAGGTTAGGATTGTTAGACACAAGCAACAACAACACATAATATAAATTAAAAATTGAAATAACTTTAACTACGTGAAATGATTGTTATACACATATCTAAGGCAAATAAGTCGCTCACTTTTTTTTGGAGCGCCTCATAACGGAAAATATGTTTCTAGCGGACATAGTGGAGTTGTTTAAGAAACATCAAACTGAAAAAATTGTTCTTTCATATGTACACTTGTATTATAACCAATGTGGTGCATAAACATGTGTTATGATCTTTGAATAAACAAAATACATTGTTTCGTTATTGATATGTTTTAGATTCAACAATTTTATCTATCAATGTAACCATTTGTTAAATTGTAATTCATAGTGTGTCGAAACTAGCATGTGTCGAATTGTCTAGGAGTGTCGAAATGTTTCGACAGATGCATCTTAGATTAGATTTGATTGGATTCAGATATGATTTAGATTAGATTTGATATTTTGGACTTTAAAGTTTTTGGGCCTTTGTAAATCTAAATCTATATAAAGCGAGTATCCCTTGCATTGTAATAACAACAATTGTATTCACAGTTTGCGGGTAGCAAGTGAAAGTGCAATAGATTCAAAATCCCACAGTTCGTGGGTAACATTTTTTCTCCAAATATTTCTCTTCTCTCTCTTTTCTTTCTTGCGGTTAGTTTGTTCTTCTTCTTCTTTCTTTGTTCTTCATTGTCATTACGTATTGTTTGTGGGTTGGTGATCAATCTTGAGATCAAGATTGAAGCGAAATCATCATAGGGTGTGGTGAATTTCCAACATCTGGTATCTAGAGCTCCGGTTACAATTCAAGGAGGAAAATCATGATGGCTATGAATCATTCAAATGGGCACTTTCCGGCGACCCTACCAATTCTCAAGAAAGATAATTATGAGAATTGGTGCAAGCAGATCAAGGTGGTTTTCTATTATCAAGATCTGTGGGATCTTGTGAAGGAAGGAGTAACACCGCTTGGGGAAAACGCGGCGGATCAAGAAAAGGCTGCACTCAAAAATTTGAAGAAGAAAGATTATAAAGCGTTGTTTATAATCCATCAATGTGTTGATCCAGATAACTATGAAAAAGTTAGCGATGCTGAATCAGCAAAGGAAGCATGGGAGATTCTTGAAAAGTCATTTAGAGGTGCAGAGAAGGTGAAAGAGGTGAGGTTACAAACTCACAAGAGAACCTATGAGTTGCTTCAGATGGAAGACAACGAAAGTATTACAAATTTCTTCACCAGAGTTACAAAACTGGTGAATCAAATCAAAGTATGTGGAGAAATGCTGACGACGAAAGCAGTAGTCTCAAAGATTTTGAGATCGTTGGCTCCTAAGTTCGACCACGTGGTAGTAGCCATAGAAGAGTCGAAAGACTTGTCAGTATTGACGAAGGAAGAGCTTCAAGGGACGCTTGAGTCTCATGAACAAAGGATGGCTGAGAGAGCTGCAGGAAAGTCGAAGAGTGATATGGCTTTGCAGGCGCAGTCAGAAAAGGAAAGGAAAGGCAAAGGAAACGTGAATGGCAACAAAGATAGAGGAGGCAGTAATTCGACTCAGAAGAAACCTTGGAACCAAGGCAACCAAAGAAGTGGTGTTGCAGGTAGAGGAAGAGGTGGTGGTCGAAAGCCAGACAAAAGTCACATTCAATGTTTCAATTGTCAGAAGTATGGCCATTATGTTAGTAACTGTCCAGAAAAGAAGAAAAATTAAGAAACTGATGCAAATCTGGCGAAGCGTGAAGAAGAAGAGACGTTGCTGATGGTCACAACGAAAGATGAAGATAGATTCCAAGATCAGTGGTACTTGGACTCAGGATGCTCGTCACACATGACTGGAAGGAAAGATTGGTTTGTCAACATGAAGCCCTCGTCGAAGAACACGGTGAAGTTTGCAAATGACAACTATCTAGCAGCTGAAGGTGTTGGTGATGTTCTGATTATGAGGAAAGATGGCAAAAGGTCAACAATTTCCAATGTGTTGTACATACCAGGCATGAAGAGTAATCTGCTCAGTATAGGGCAACTTGTCGAAAAGAACTACAAGGTAGTTGTCGAAGACAAGATGATGAGAGTTCTCGACGCAGGTGGTAGGTTGATCTTGAAGGCTCAAATGTCTCAGAATAGGACCTTCAAGATTGAACTCAATGTGATGGAGCACAAGTGTCTAGCAACAACAGCCAGTAGAGATGAGTGGTTATGGCACTTTCGACTAGGCCATCTCAACTTCAATGACATCAGAGAACTGAAGAGAAGAAATATGGTTTCAGGATTACCAGAAATCGACATTCCAAGTGAAGTCTGTGAAGAGTGTGTTCAGTCGAAACAACACAAGAATAGCTTCAGCAAGGATGCAGGAAGGACGTCGAAGGCAATACTTGAAGTCATATACTCTGATGTATGTGGTCCAATCCAGGTGGATTCGATTGGTGGCAACAGATATTTTGTCACGTTTATAGATGATTTCAGTCGAAAGTTATGGACCTACTGTTAGCTCCTACTTTCGACGCTACATGATTTCAGACAATTTGGCTTTAAAAGAAGTTATTCTTTAAAATAATAAAGCGAAAAAAGAAGGCTTCGACTAGAAGGCCTTCGACCATGTTTGTGCAATGCCTGAGTCGAAGAGGATGATTTTAGGACTTCAAATGTTGCTAAGTCCAAGGAGTCAATTCGACACAGTAAAGTGGCTATGTATAATGCGCTGCAGTTACAACTAAATAGTGGACGGAAGTTCCACTATTTGAATTTGAAAAGAGGACAGGTGGAGAAGATCCAGATCGTTAAGACATGCGAAGTGCCAAGTGGCGTAATCTAAGAATAAAACCGTCAAAGGGTGGTTACATTAGAGTATTATAAATAGGTTAGTCTTAGAGTTAGAATAGTGTGAAAAAATCATATTTGTACAAGTAACTCTATATTCACTCAAAATATCCAGTGTGTCGAGAAACCAATGAAGTGAGAATGTACGTGATTGTAATCATCGTTATCCTTTATTGCAATGTAATTTACTTTGAAGTTTCTGTTTTAGATTCTTTACTTTGAAATCTTTTTCCACGAACTTTTACCTTTCAAGTAATTTACGTTACCAAGTCTTTACCTTTCAAGTTGTTTACATTAAAAGCCTTTACTTTCAAGCATTTACCTCTTTGCATTTTAAGATCTTTATGCATTTCTTTCCAGCATTTAACTCCAGTTTTTTCTTTATCAAACCTTTTACATTCAGCCTTTTCTTTTCTTTGATGCATTGTTCAACTTAGTTATTTCTTTGATCTTTATCGCTTTCCTTTATATTTCAAACACCCCTTTTTATTTATAAGCATTGTCGAAAGGCATACTTTACCAAATTGTGAAATATCCCAAATACACATACAGCACATGTCCTAGGATCAATCTGATCGATCCTGTAAGTTACTAGAACTTTATAGTTTTAGAAGATCAGCGGTTGTTTACCAATTTTCAAGGTAAACAAATTGGCGTGCCTAATGGGACAGTGTTAAACGTTGATTTGGAAGTTTGTAGCTTTTTAAATAACCGCCAAAAGGAAGTTTTATAACTGCCTTCTTAAGTATTTTTGTTTCATAGGTCGAGATTGTGGCAAACTATCGTATGCACTTGAGAAGTGGAAAGGTAGCCAATTCAAACGAATACAGACCAAAGAGAAGAAACGTGAGGAGAATGGCATCTGGCCAAGGAAATTCAAATCCCAGTTCTGCTGGGACCAATACTCAACCAAGCAGTTCAAGTGTTCAGAACAGCACCATCAATCCTCAAGAATTACCAAGAAGTACTGTGGCACCAACTCCAGGTCCTTTGACAGGAGGGTCGACAGTGTTAACCATGGTGACAGAGCCAGCATCTTTGACAGCGGGACCAGGGGCGACATACGTGAGGCCTTACACTCAGCCAGTCTTGGAGTACATTGGCCCATCGGTGACAAATCCTCAGACTCCGCCAGGAGGAGGTTCGACGTACAGGCAGTTTCCTCCCCCTGGATTTTCACAGTCTTTGCCTAGGAACCCAATTTATGGCATGCCAACGGCAATGATGCAGAATCTGCGTACTGCACCCCCAGTATATTCAGAAAATGTGATATCTTCCCCTTTGCAGGAGTCAGGTTCTGGAATTAACATGGGTCGAAACAGCCAGTCCATAGGTTTGGGATATTCTGCTCAAGGACCCAACTTAACAAATGAATCTGCAACATATTTGAGGCAACAGATGGATGAGAGCAACATGCAAATGGTACATACTTTGTCTCAAACGATGGGAGAAATTTTTCAGCCATTGATCCAGAATACTACTCAAACCAATCAAATAATGACAACCCAGATGGCGCGAATAGCAGAGTTCATGGGAGTGCCAGCTCATGTTCAACACCAAAATCAGGGAGTCGAGATGAGGGAGGATGCTCAACAAGTGAACCCAGTGAATCCAGGGTTGGTCGAACCACCTAGGGAGGAGCCTCCTAGAAATCAAATACCAATACTTGAAGAGGAGGAACCAAGGATGGTGCTAGTGAACAGAAATCAAGACGCTAATCGTGTGGTGAATCAGGTTCGACGCAATAATGTAGCAGCAGAGAACAATTTGGCAACCCTGGTCGAAAGAATAATGGCTCGAAATGGCCTGAATATGGGTTTTTCTAGGCCAAACTTTACTTCGCCTATAGCAGACTATATACTTCAAGCTGAACTGCCTCCCAGGACAAAAGTGCCAAAGTTTACTAAATTCTCAGAAGATACTCCAGAATCTACCGTCGAACATGTGGCGCGCTACCTGATTGAAGCTGGTGAGATTGCGAATGATGAGAGTCTGAGGGTGAAGTTTTTCCTTAGTTCCCTCACTAAAAATGCGTTCACGTGGTTCCCTACGTTACCATCTGGTTCGATTTGTAATTGGACCCAGTTAGAACGCTTGTTCCATGAGCAATTTTACATGGGTCAGACGAAAATTAGTTTGAAAGAATTGGCTAGTGTGAAACGAAAGTTCAATGAGCCAATAGATGATTACTTGAATAGGTTTCGACTACTCAAGGCTAGATGTTTTACAAAAGTGCCTGAGCATGAGCTTGTCGAAATGGCCGCTGGTGGCCTTGATTACTCTATCAGGAAAAAACTGGACACCAAGTATTTAAGGGATATGGCCCAGTTGGCTGACAGAGTTTGACAGCTATACTCGAGGAGGTTGTGGTTACTGTTTCAGTTGAGTGACATGTCCAGTATGCTGATTTAAAGAGAAAATCAGTTCTTATATGAGCAACACTATACTCGAGGATTTGATTCGAGGATCCGGGTTATTCCTATTCTTTAAGGAAGTGGGAAATCCGAAGGGTATTGAGATTGTCCGAGTCTACGGGTTTTCTTCCTATTTAACGAAGGGGTCACTTGAGAATGTCTTTGAGACTCAAGGAGATTAGACTGTCCAAGTCTAGAGTGTCATCTTTTGTACTATGCTTTAAGAAATAGTAGTAGACTCTATGAAAGGAGTGTTCTATGCAGATGACTAATTTCTGTTCCTATACCTCTAGGAGGTTATCGGGACAATTTGTATGAAGCCCAAGAGGAGGCTGGAAACTTTTAAGAAGCCGATCAGTCCTTGTACGATGCCCAAGAGGAGGCTATCATTCCTGGAGGAAGAGATCATTATATGAAGTCTAAGAGGAGGCTGTGAATACTTCTAAGAAGCCATAGGGTCCTTGTACTAAGCCCAAGAGGAGGCGGGGTTGCTTTTAGGAAGCCTGTGGGTCCTTGTATGATGCCCAAGAGGAGGCCGATGCTTTTAAGAAGCCCGTGGGTCCCCAAACCCTGAGAAATTCAAGGCAAGCTATTCACAAGGAATAGATCAAGTCAGGAAAGTTCGAGAATTTGGAAGAAACTCAAAGATGCCATTCACGGAGAATAGATCATCTCTGGGGAGTAGAGTTTCTTGACAAGTGCTTTTAAGAAGCCTGTGGGTCCCCAAACCCCGAGAAGTTCAAGACATGCCATTCACTGAGAATAGATCAAGTCAGGAAAGTTCGAGAATTTGGAAGAAACTCAAGAGATGCCATTCACGGAGAAAAGATCATCTCTGGGGAATAGAGCTTCTTTGACAACTTCTACGAGTGACAGTCTATGAAAGGGTTCACCGAGAATGCTGCCTTTCATATCTCCATATTGTTTAACCCCAAGAGGAGGGAAGACTGTGTCTGGTAATCCTATGGGGATCTAGTTTTGACTATTTAAGAGTGATCAACGGGCTTAATGCTAGACGTAGTTGTCGGGAAAACTCTAAATATCTATACTATTATTACACAGTTGATATGAGTTTATGAAAGAAGACTTACAGTGAAACAGCCCCACAATACAGTTATATGTATATGAAAGCGGTAAATGAAAGCGTATAAACACTTACTCGGTTGTAGAGCTTCCATGCTGTTTGGTTAGTTGTTCAACAAAGAAAGATTGAAAACAACAGTATATTTCAAAATCAAAGGAGAAAGTGCTTTGAAAAAAAGAAAGATTTGGGGCTTACAGCTCAAGGAGAGGCCCAGGGTTTTATCAGTGAGCGCACTGTTTGAATTTGTACAGAGGGACTTATACAAGTGACTGAGGCCCAAAAAGGTTTTCTGTACAAAGGGGATGGGTCTTACACTCTCTCAAGAGGCCCAAAAAGTTTTAAAGAAAAAGAATGGGGCTTATAACACGAGGGTAGGCCCAATTTGTTTTTCCGTTTAAAATGGCGATCGCGCCGAGATTTTCTTTTAACGCAAAGGGACTTATACAATAAGTGAGGCCCAGAATGTTTTGGTTAAAAGGGGATTGGGTCTTACACTCTATTAGAGGCCCAAAAAGTTTTAAATGGGTCTTATAGCTCAGGGAGAGGCCCAAAAGGTTATTTTTCAAAAGGCGACGATCGCGCTGTTTGTTTTTGACGGTATCGGGACTTATACAATGCACTGAGGCCCAAAAATGATTTGGTCAAAAAAAAGGATTGGGTCTTACACTCTATTAGAGGCCCAAAGTGTTTTGAAAATGATTTATGAGGGTTGAATTAATCCAAAAACCCTAATTTGTTTTCAAAAATGTGTTTTAATTGAATAAAAATTCAATTAAACTGATCAAAATTGTTTAACATAGGAAAAACAAATTGTGATCTTGGATTAATGTTTCAAAAATTAAGTATTGACCTACAAAATAATTAGAAAGCATTAAAAGTTGCAAAATCAAGGTGGAAAAAATATTTTAAATGTCAAAAACAATTAAAACATTAATTCTTTGCAAAAATATCAATTATACAAAATAAATAATATTTTTGGGATTTTTTGGGAAAATAAAATATTTTAACATTTTTGTGAATTATTAAAAAAAGAATCAACTCAAAATCATTAAAACTCAGAGAGAAGTTAATTTTTGAATCAATTAAATAAAATCACAAAATTCAAATATTCAAATTTATGAAAATGGCGCCAAGAACACGCGCGTGTTCTGGGCTTGCCCAGATTTGCATTTTCTCTCCAATCTCACTGAATACTTGATTATATCATGCAATCCACATACCAATCAACTCGTTTCAACCTCACGATCATGTCTATGGTATTTAATTTCATTTAAATTAAACACATAACAAGAAATCACGAGAAATCCTCAAGAACCCTAATTTCTGCATGAAGGCTAGGATTTTTGATACACGATTTAAACAATGCAATTAATTAAGGGGAAACATTCCATGCATGATTATGAACATTTGGCAAAAGTATTGTGCGAGGAAATATGCATAGATTGAGAGATGACCAAGTTTAAGCTTACCTCTAGGTCGTGACAGCAAGAGCAAATTGATTTCTGAGTAGGAGGTGTTACAGATGAATTGTGATGATCTGAACAGCTTCCCTACACCCTATGGAGTGTGTTTGAATGCTTGGACTTGACTGAGAATGGTTGGATCACTTCATGGCATCTCAACTGCAGTTTGGTTAAAACCTTGAGCAATTGACTGGTGATTCTGAGAAATCAGTGTTCCAGTTGATGTTTAAGTGTTTGATTAGCTCACATATGATGTATATGAGGTGTGTGTGTGTGTGATTGGTTTGAGTGGAATTGCTCTCTAATGAAAAACCCCGATAGTGACTTGCTAAGAAAGGCATTTTTTAGAGTGAGAAGTGGTTTTTGAGAAAGGCAAGTGTTATAGGCCTTTGGTGTACTTAAAATGACCACAATTGAGCTCTATTTATAGTAGAGCAAGTTTGTTTTGGGATCCACAGTGAATGGCAACTGCAGCAGGTGTTTGTTCAATGTTGGCCAATGGAAATCCAAGTCTCCTCTAGCCATTGACCAGAGGTTAGGGCACAGGGCTGTGGTTCCCTTGGTCTTGGATAAGTCTTGACTGAATTCAGTTGAGAATGGCTCAGTCCATGCCACCTTGATGCTTCCATTGAATGCTCCAATCTAAAATTGGAGTCTTGTCCCTATTTTGGCCATTCTAGGTTCAACATGATATTTCTTGTTCCAAAGACTTTGGAGGCTTGGCTCAGTGATTGTCCCCTTTAGATTCAATCCTCTGAGGTGTCCAAGTGGATAGGAGCATTTGGATTTGGCTGATTTTGGAAAATCGAGCAAAAATGCAAATTCTGCCTTGCCTTGCCAGATTTCAGCAAGGCAACTTTCCAATGTCATATCTCATGACTCAAATGGAATTTGGTAATGTTCTTGGCCATTTTGGAAAGCCCTTACATGATACAACAACTGTTTGAACATGTTTGGTTTTGATCTCTTTTGAATCCAAGTGAAAAATCCCCCTACATTTGGCAAAAAGTAGGGTAAAATCTGACTTAGTGAAATTTTCACTAAGTGTTGGAACAAAGTGACTTTTCTTGATTTTGATCACTCCATAACTCAAAATCCTCAATGAATTGGAATTAGGTCTAGTTGAAGTTTTTGTAGAGGGCAATGAGATCTACAAATCAAGCCTTGGATGGGAGAAAATGGCTTTGTGGTTTAGGAGTTATGGTCCTCCAAAGTTGGTACCCTCGCCACTTTATTTTTAACTTAGAAAATTTTCTAAGTTTTTTATGGTTACCCCTTTTACAAGTTATCCAACTTTTCTTGATTTTTCTTGATGAATGATGATTCAAATCATACATTAACATCATTTTAGGGTTAAAAATCCATTTTGGTGAAAAATCTCAAAAAGTCAAAGTTGACTTTTGTGCACAGTTGACTTTTTATCAGATGAATTCCAAACTGTGCAATTCTTCATGAAATCATGTCCTTGACCTAAATCAAACTTGATGGACATGTTCCATGGGTGTCATAGGGTATATTGATGCATGTCATAGGGCTTGGGAGCATGTCCTGGTCAAAAGTCAAAGTTACAGTTGACTTTTTCCTTAAAACCCTAACTGTGGTGCAGATGAAATTGAAACTTGTTGCTCAAGCCTCTTGGATTAATCCATTGTTGCAAATGGATCAATATAGTTCATTAGAGACCCTTAAACCCTCTCTTGAGGTCTTGGCTCATGATTTGCCCTAAAAGTCAACTTAGGGGTGAATTAGGTCAAGAAACCCTAATTCCTGAATTTTGATGAATGCATCCCCTGAGGAAAAATTGACTTAATGATTGGGTCCATGAGGTCCCATGAAGTATATTAGGTTATGTTTTGGATCATTTGCTTGTTCCCAGATAAAAATTTTCATCTGGAGGCCCTGGTCGACCAAAACCCTAATTTGGTGACACTGTCGATCTTGAGACTTGATCCACTTAGAAGGGAGCAACCTTGTGCTTGATCCTTGAAGTGGGAGTCCTTTTGATCCATTGTAGGTGTTTGAGAGGTTAGACAAGTTGAAGATCATGTCATTCCTTGATTGATCCTATGTCTAAGAACTCTGAGAGGGCTTGAAACCCTAATTCTTGATTGTAGTGGATGCTCACCCATCTTTGGGGAGACTGATGAAGTATGATGGCCCATCCATATTGTGATGATGATTTTCACAATGATGGGAAATCTTAGTGGTCAAAATTTGGGGTATGACAGATGCCCCTATTTAATCTTCTTGGACACGAAGGTGTGAATGACGAAGGTATTCGGGCATTCGGGGTGCAAGAGGATTAAATATCGGAATACCCGAAATTTTGATGGCGGTTATGAATGGCAGATCACATTCATCTTATTTTGCTAAGCAATGATGCTTAGAAAAGGTAAACTTCCCCTCGATCCTGGTCTTCTGCCAAGGAACTGGTCTCAGTTTCTAAAATAAACTTCCACTCGATCCTGGTTTCCTACCAAGGAACTGGTCTTAGTTTCTGATGTAAACTTCCCCTCGATCCTGGTTTCCTACCAAGGAACTGGTCTTAGTTTCTGATGTAAACTTCCCCTCGATCCTGGTTTCCTACCGAGGAACTGGTCTTAGTTTCTTTCGTCAATAAACTTTACTGACAAGGGACGCTATTCGTAGCGGCTTTCCTTCAAACTTCTCGCCGAATTTTCCTGGGGAGATGCCATTTGAGTGAAAAAAGTTTCGATGTCAGACTTGCTGAGGAACCCAGTCGTCTGAGTTGTAGAGGTGTACAAACTTCTTTGTTGGAGATGCCATTTGTTGACTCTACTCGGGGAATGCGAGTCCCTTGAGAGGCTGCATTCGTTTGGGGTCTTTACATCATACTTTCCTCAGAAATATTTTCGGAGAAATGCCATATGATGTGATCTAATTTTAAGGCGCCGATGACCTTTTCATCAGTGGGTTTTTCGGAGAAAAACTGCCGTACTGCCGAATCTCCGATTTAGGAGGCTTTCTCTCGGGATTTTCTTTAATTCGGGAAAACAAGGATATCATCTTCAATGGCGAAGAGTGATGTTAACTGAGGGCTCTCTGGTCTTTCAGAGGTTCAAGTTATCAAAGTGGTCGACGACCCAACTTCAATCCAGAAATAAAACTGGAGGAGAAAGATTGTTCAGACGTAACACTTCCTGACGAGGAAAGGGCTGACAACTCGATTGAGAGGGCTTTTATCACTAGGGGACAAGACCGACTAGAGTGATAGCGATACAATATGAAATGTGAATGCAAATCAATAATGCAATGATGCATGTATGTTTATGCTGACAAAACTGACGCGACATACAAACTGACAGGTGAACATAACCGGATACTCGGCCATTGCAGGGCGAAGAAGTACCGCTGGTTCAAGATAGCAATTCCACCTTGCTTAGGAGAGAGAGTCCCTATTGGGAGCTATGTTGATCGACCTTAGGAGATGAGAACTCGGTCGAGGCGTGTCAGACGAAACAAGGTCTCTGACACAGTTGATCCCTTCATTCAGGCATACTGGGTTAGAAGGAGTACTTTGATTCTGCACTTTGAGGTTCAATTACTTCTGGAGAAGCGACCGATGTTCTTCTGATATTCAACAGTCAAAAGAAATTGCCGTCTTTATTAAAAAGCAGAAAAAGTTTTAATAAGTAAATTCATTTTTGTTTTATTTCAAGAATCATTAATCATGTTAAAACGCCATTCTGTAAAGCTAAAACAAATAAGAACTACAAATAAAAGCACAAAGGCTCAAATTTTATTGATAGGATGGAAATCAGCCAAACGCGTGATTCCAAAGAGTATATACAAAGTTAGAAAATGGTAATTTACAGGGAAAAGGGCTACGTTGAAACATAACGACCACTATCCTTCTACCAACTTTAAATTCGGGACATCCTGAGCTTCTGTGGAAGATGACCTTGACTGGAGTTTTCTGGCGGATGATGTAACTGCTGCTACTGAGGGACTTGCCTCTGTTGAACATAGTTACTTGCCATTATCCCTAATTTTTGCCTGGATTGTACTGTGATGTTTCCAATCCACCAGGATGATTTTTTCTCTGTCTCTAACTTTTGCCTGGACCGCCCTTTTGGGTTTTCAATCCACCGAGACGTTTTTTTTTTTTAGTTTAGGCGAAGTATTTCTTGACTACATCAACATTTGTGGGGTAGGCAAATTCCTCTCTGTCCATGGTTGCAAGTCTCAAGGCACCGCCTGAGAAAGCTTTCGTGACCACATAGGGGCCATCATAATTCGGAGTCCATTTACCTCGCGAATCAGTGAGAAATGAATGTATCTTCTTGAGCACGAGGTCTCCTTTCCTGAAGACTCGAGGTCGGACCTTTTTGTCAAATACCCTCTTCATTCTCTGTTGATACAACTGACCATGGCATAGTGCCGTGATTCGCTTCTCTTCGATCAGGTTCAGTTCGTCGTGTCGACTTTGACACCATTCAGCTTCGGTGAGCTTAGCTTCCATCAATACTCGGATTGACGGGATCTCTACTTCTATGGGGAGCACTGTTTCCATGCCATACACTAGAGAGAAAGGGGTTGCCCCTGTTGAAGTGCGGACTGATGTGCGATAACCATGAAGAGCAAAGGGTAGCATTTCGTGCCAATCTTTGTAGGTTACAACCATCTTCTGAACAATCTTCTTGATGTTCTTGTTAGCCACTTCTACCGCTCCGTTCATTTTGGGTCGGTAGGGAGACGAGTTATGGTGTTCGATCTTGAACTCAGCGCACAACTCTTTCATCATCTTGTTGTTCAAGTTAGATCCATTATCTGTAATGATCTGGCTTGGAACACCATAACGGCAGATGAGATTGTTTTTTTTTATAAATCGGACCACCACTTGTTGGGTTACGTTGGCATATGACGCTGCTTCGACCCACTTGGTGAAGTAATCAATGGCTACTAGGATGAACCGATGTCCGTTTAAAGCCTTAGGTTCGATCAAGCCAATCATGTCGATTCCCCATATGGAAAAAGGCCACGGGGAAGAAAGAACTTTGAGATGTGATGGCGGTACATGAATTTTGTCGGAGTATATCTGACACTTGTGACACCTCCTCATGTACTTGTAGCAGTCGGATTCCATGGTCAACCAGTAGTACCCTGCTCTCAGAATTTTTCTCGCCATTGTGTGTCCATTGGCATTAGTGCCAAAGGATCCTTCATGAATTTCTTTCATCATCATGTCTGCTTCTGGTCTGTCTACGCATCAGAGAAAGACCATGTCAAAATTTCTCTTATAGAGAGTGTCACCGCTCAGGAAGAAGTTTCCAGCCAATCTTCTGAGGGTTTTTCTGTCTTTCCTGGATGCCCCAGGTGGGTACTCTTGTTTCTGAAGGAAGCGTTTGATATCGTGATACCAAGGTCTGTCGTCTAGGACTTCTTCAATCGTGAAGATGTAAGCGGGCCGTTCAAGGCGCATTATGTCGATCTTAGGTAAGTCATTCCATTGACCTACACTAATCATGGAAGAGAGAGTGGCTAAGGCATCAGCCATGTGATTCTCCTCACGAGGGATGTGATGAAACTCAACTCTGTTGAAGAAAGGTAGCAACCTTCTCGTGTAGTCTTTGTAAGGAATCAGTCCTGATTGGTATGTGTTCCAATCTCCTTTTATCTGATTGATAACCAGGGCTGAGTCACCGTATACGTCCAAGTTTTTTATCCTTAAATCAATTGCTTCTTCGAGACCCATGATAAAAGCTTCGTATTCGGCCTCGTTGTTCGTACATTTGAACGTAAGTCTGGCGGTGAAAGGAATGTAGGTACCCTGAGGGGTAACAATGATTGCCCCAATTCCGTTTCTGTAATGATTAACTGCTCTGTCAAAGATAAGTCCCCATTGGGAACCTAGTTCTGGCCCTTCACTGGGTAACGGTTCATCGCAATCTTTCATTTTTAGATACATGCCATCTTCGTCTGGGAAGTCGAACCCGATTGATTCCTGATCGTCAATCGGTTGATGAGCCAAATGATCGGCTAAAATACTTCCTTTAATGGCTTTCTGAGCATGGTACTCTATGTCATATTCTGATAACAACATCTGCCAACGGGCAATTTTTCCCGTGAGGGCAGGATTTTCGAAGACGTACTTGATTGGATCCATTTCGGAGATTAACCAAGTAGTATGACAAATCATGTATTGGCGAAGACGTTTGGCTGCCCAAGCCAAAGCGCAACAAGTTTTCTCAAGCATCGTGTACCGAGTTTCGCAGTCGGTGAATTTCTTGCTCAAATAGTAAATGGCAGACTCTTTCCGTTTGGTTTCGTCTTGTTGGCCAAGTACACATCCCATTGAGTCCTCTAGAACTGTGAGGTAAATGATCAGTGGTCTTCCTTCCACTGGAGGTGATAGAATCGGAGGATTTAACAAATATTCCTTAATACTGTCGAAGGCGGTTTGACAATCTTCTGTCCAAACGCAATCCTGGTTCTTTTTGAGTAATTTGAAAATCGGCGCACACGTGGCGGTCATAAGGAATATGAATCTGGAGATGTAGTTCAAACGTCCCAGGAATCCTCTGACTTGTTTTTCAGTTTTCGGAGAAGGCATTTCTTGAATGGCCTTGACCTTGTCAGGATCAACCTCAATTCCTTTCTGGCTGACGATGAACCCTAGTAGTTTCCCTGAACAGACACCGAAGGTGTACTTGTTGGGATTCAAGCAGAGCTTGAATTTTCTTAGACGTTCGAACAATTTTGACAGATGTTCAACGTGCTCACTCTCTGTTTTAGATTTTGCAATCATATCATCAACATATACCTCGATTTCTTTGTGTATCATGTCATGAAAAAGAGTAGTCATGGCCCTTTGATAGGTTGCCCCGGCATTCTTCAAACCAAACGGCATTACCATGTAACAAAAGGTGCCCCATGGGGTAATGAATGAAGTTTTCTCCATGTCTTTCGGCGCCATTTTGATCTGGTTATAGCCCGAAAATCCATCCATGAAGGAGAAAATTTTGAACTTTGTTGTGCTGTCTACCAGCATGTCAATGTGTGCTAAAGGAAAGTCATCCTTTGGACTAGCCTTGTTTAGATCCCTGTAGTCGACACACATTCTGACCTTTCCGTCCTTTTTGGGAACAGGTACGATGTTGGCTAACCATTGAGGATATTCTGATGTAGCGAGGAAACCCGCGTCAATCTGTTTCTGTACCTCCTCTTTGATTTTGATGGCCATGTCCGAGTGAGTCCATCTCAACCTTTGCTTTACCGGCGGATATTCCGATCTCAACGGTAAGTGATGTTCCACGATGCTGGTATCCAACCCTGGCATATCCTGATAGGACCAAGCGAATACATCGGGGAATTCTTTGAGAAGCTTTATCAAACTCTCTTTGGCAGTTGGACTGAGCAGTGCCCCAATCCCGATTTCTTTTCTCTCTTGTTCTGAACCCAAGTTTACCGTTTCCAACGGTTCTTTGTGAGGTTTAATGGACCTTTCCTCTTGTCTGAGTAGCCGAGAGATCTCTTCTGGAATTTCGGTGTCAACTTCTTCTTCGGCCTCGAATACCGGGAACTCAAAGTTGGGAGAAGGCATCGGATCGTATGTTTCAACGGGGTTTAAAACAAGCAATCTGCATGACGTGATGATTCGTATTTAGAAGAGATAGAGAAAATGCAAGTGTGTGCAGTGTTTTATTTTACTGCTTGTTTTTATTTGAATTGTTTTTTTAGGATTACCATTTTCTGAAAAAGCAAAAAGAGAAAACAACGATTAATGCGGAAATTACAGAACGACATTATTTTATTAATGAACAAGTCGATTCTTGAAACTACAGCCCTATAAAACAAAACTCTGTCGCTTTGGGCGAAGCGAAGAGGGATAATTTACAGAAAGCGAGCCCTATCAAAACATCTATTTCACCTGGGCAGGGTGAAAGGTTAAAGATGGCAATTACTTTGACTGATGAACGATCTTCAGAACATCGACAGCAACCCATTGGCGGCGAACTCCTCGGTGAATCATAAAGTCTGGCACCTTCCTTGATTTGTCTTCAGAAATAACGCTGATTTCTGGTGGAGCGGGATCATTGGAATCTGTCTCCCAGGAAGAATTGTCGTAGGAGGATTCCTCTGTTGTATTATGCAGAGTAGTTGTGCTCTCAGCTGTATCTCCTCATCCAGTAGGCTGGATGTCTTCGAGCCTGATACGAGAGCTTTCGAGCGTAGTGTACTTGACCATATAGTCATATTTCCCACTCGGTTGTCCCAAGGTGTCCCACATTCCTTTCGAACTGGAGGAGTCATCTCTCTCGATGACGTTGACCTCGGGAAAAGCATAGTTGATGAATTCAAGTCCTGCAAACGTTGCAAATTCATCTTCATGTTGAGTAGTTTCTGAATGACCTGAGTGTTGATCCCATGACATGGTGAGGACACGGGTATTCTGTTCAATGATGCTCAGCTGAGTTTCATTACTCGGCTGACTTTCTGGCCCCAAATCTCCTGGATAAGGTTGCCACATTGGCAGACCATCCATTGGGCCATAGTAGTTGTAGCCAAAGTTGTCTTTCATCAGAGTGTCTTCCTCTAATAAATTTGGCGGAGCACGGCATCCTTCCGGATCACAATCTCCGTAGATCATTTCGACGTCTGACCTTGGTATAAATCTCGGACTCTGTGCGGGATAGCAAAATGGCGTAGGCACCTCTTCCTGAGACATATAATCGTCCTCGTTCAGATAGGACTTCCATTCTTCATCTGTGTCGGAGGGATCTTCCTCATTGATAGCATGTACTGCTTGAGACACCGGGTGAAGAAAACCTCCACTGTGGAAGAAGTTTTGAAGGGGATGAAGACTTTCATTGTTGGCAGCTGTCTGGGTACAGGTTGCAGAAAAACCAAGACCCTTCTTTGTTTTATTGTCAATAGGAATGACAAGTTGTCCCCATCCTGTTGTATCGGTACTCTCGACCGCTTTAATAGCATCATTGTATGAGGAAATCGAGGTTCCTCCTCTGAACTGATTGTTCTTGCTTACCGACAGTGCTTGGAACTGAGTTCCAATAACCTCCTCGGGTTCTATGCCAGTAGATGATGACAAGTTGCTTACAAGCAAGGCTTGTTCTGCATAAACTGTGACAAGTTGATCGTTCTTGACGAACTTTAGCTTTTGGTGGAGGGTCGAAGTGACCGCTCCAGCCTGATGTATCCAAGGTCTTCCTAATAAACAACTGTACGTTGCCCGGATGTCCATGACCTGGAAAGTGACTTGGAAAGTGTGAAGACCGATAGTTATGGGAAGATCAACTTCGCCGATAACTATTTTTCTGGATCCGTCGAACGCTTTGACGACGACCTCGCTGATTCTCAGCGGAGGGCCTTTGAATGATAACTGCATCAAAGTGGACTTTGGCATAACATTCAGGGCTGACCCTGTGTCTACCAGTACGCTGGTTAAAGCATCGTCCTGGCAGTTAACTGTAACGTTGAGCGCCATGTTATGACGGCGACCCTCTTCGGGTAACTCCTCATCACTAAATCCCAAATTATTGTAGGAAGTGATGTTAGAGACAATACTATCGAACTGTCTGATGGTTCATCCTGTTCCACAAAGGCTTGCTCCAAAAATTTCTGTAGAGCCTCCCTGTGGGCTTCTGAACTGAGTAATAATGATAATACCGAGATCTTTGAAGGAGTCTGTAACAGTTGATCGACAATGTTGTATTCACTCCTTTGGATGAGCTTAAGCATCTCATCATTGTTTTTCGAAAGGTCGGGATTACTGGATTGACCGACTGATGGATTAGGAGCTTCCGTCTGAAGTTCCTTTTCTTTGTTAAGTTCCCCAACCCCTCGGTTGAAGATTCTACCACTCCGTGTTACACGACTGATGTCTGCAATATTCACGACGGAGGGTAATGGAATTTCCTTTCCATTTTCAATTGTTGTTGCACCGTACTTGTAAGGGATTTCCTTAGCTGATTCATACGGTAATGGTCCCGGTAGATAGATGACTACGGGAACCTTCTGATTTTTCTGACCATCATAATTAATTTCGATCTGTTCCCGGTTGGGAACTTTAAATTCGTCAAGTAGAGGGATAATGGCAAAAACACCCCTGGTCCTGTGATGACCAGAGATTGTGACAACATCCTCAACTTGCTCGGCAAGGTAGTTCGGCGTCCAGTTCATGGGTCCTGAACCCGGATATGGACGAATTTCTCCACGATCGACCTGACCCTGAAGAGCTGCTCTCACAAAGTAACACCCTTGGTTACTTTCCGAACAGACGCCGCAACGTTCATAGTTGTGTGGTGGCACCTGGCCACGCCCACTTTGAATACAATGTAACCTCACTAGGTTAGCTTCCACTGATCGGACATCGTGACTTTGACGCCGAGTGGGATTCCTGTTACTGATACTAATCTGCTGAGTATCTCCATCCATATTGATTGGCATCCACCAGTGATTTAACAAGTGCTGAAGTACCTCCTGGACAAGGGTACAACCTCGATCGTTTTTGCAACCTGCCTTACAGCTTTGATAGTCATGTGATATTAGGAAACCGAGTTGGACCTGCTCAACATGTAACTCTACCAGGTTGGTATTCATCACGTGAATATCGAAGATCTGAACCATATTGATCTGATAGGAGTTCCTATCATGGTAGTCTTGGATCCATCCAAGATCCATTTGACGCTGGAGGGCCTCCTGTATGAAAGAGCATCCCTATTTGTTTACCGAGCAAATCAGACAGGAATTGTAATCGTGCCGCGACAGATTATGATATTGGCTTTGCCTTGAGTGCATCGCCACCAAGTTGACATTCATTGCACGGATATCATGGTTCTAAATGATGTTAGAATTCATGTAAACCATGTTAACTCCACGAAATCGGTGCTCTTGGATCCATCCGAGATCCATTCGTTCCTGTAGAGCTGCTTGCACTACCGAACATCCTTGATTGTTTTTAGAGCAGACATCATACTGGTGATAATTATGAGGTGGCACATGGTCATATCCACTCTGTCTACAATGCATCTTGACCAAATTGGTTTTCAACAAGAGTACATCGTGAATTTGATAGACATCGTTAGTCTCTCCTTCTATCAAATTGACTGCAGCCTTCTCATGTCGAGGCAGCGGGTTCGTGAGAACATTAGGATTCATATCCTTGAAGGATAAGACCTCGCTCCTAACAAGTTTTTACACGTAGGACTTGAAATTGAGACAAGTCTCCATGTTATACCCTGGACCTCCTTGATGATAAGGGCATGTTTGATCCACCTTAAACCAAAAAGGCGGATTTTCCGGTACTGTAAGAGGAGATTTAGTCTGAATGTGCCCCTTAGCCAGTAGTAATGGAAACAACTCTGCGTACGACACGGGTATAGGATCAAATCCTGGTGGCCGTGTTGTACGGTTGTTGTTGTATGGAGGACGAGCCTGTTGAAGAGGCTGTTGTGTCCTTTGTTGATCAGGTTGGCTCTGCGCAACCTGAGGTTGATACGTAGGAATAGACGCAGGGTTGATAGCAGGAGTCACAGCTGCTACCGGTTGATAACGTCGCCTTTGCTTTCCGAGTGAGATATTCCCAATATCTTGCTCTTTTTTCTTAGGGAGAGCACTACCGTATTTTTTAGTACCGTTCGTCGATCCAGTGTCTTTTACCAAACGTCCTTCTCGGACGGCTTCCTCAAGACGTACGGCCATGCCAACCATTTTGGTGAAATCACTGGGCGCACTGGCAACCATTCAGTCATAGTAAAATGAGCTTAAGGTTTTTAAGAAGATCTTTGTCATCTCTTTTTCCTCAAGAGGTGGATAAATTTGAGAGGCAATTTCACGCCACCTTTGAGCGTACTCCTTAAAGGTTTCCTTGTCCTTTTGTGACATCGATCTGAGTTGATCTCTATCGGGCGCCATGTCCAAATTGTATTTGTATTGTTAGACGAAGGCAGTTCCAAGCTCTCTGAATGTGCTGATCGAGGCACGGTTTAAACCCATGTACCATTTGAGTGCGGCACCTGTTAAACTATCCTGAAAGTAATGAATCAGTAGGTCCTGATTCTCCGTCTGAGCTGACATCCGCCGGGCGTACATCACCAGATGGCTTTGAGGGCAAGAGTTACCCTTGTACTTTTCAAAGTCGGGCACTTGAAATTTGTGCGGGACTTTCACATTTGGGACCAAGCAGGGATCTGGGGCGTCCTTTTGAAATAGATCCTGACCGCGAATGGCTTGCAGTTCCTTCTGCATTTCCAAGAACTGCTCCTGGAATTCCTCTATTCTGTCAAACATAGTTTCCTTCTTACTAGAAGGTGTCTGTGGAATCTGTCCTTCCGGGACAGTGTGCACCACAGTGGGTGGTACCGTGACTACGGCAGTGAGTCTTGGTGTCTCCCGAAGTTTGTAACCTTCAGGAGTCTTCAGTATGCCCCTGGCATCTTCGCTTTCCCGAAGTTTGTAACCTTCAGGCCCAGCGGCTTCTGTTGTGATTCCCTGATCTTCAGTGATCGGCGGAACATATCCTTCCGGGATATAGTTAACAGGCATGCCCCAAGGACGATCTTTCGGCATTTGATACCTAAGATCATACTTCTCCACTATGGGCGTCGAGGTGATCTCTGAGATCACAGTTCTTTGTAGCTGAACTTCTGCCGTGGCTTGCATGTCGTTATGAAGCTTTCTCATATCCTCTCTCAGAGCGTCGATCTCTTCCTTCAACTCTCTGTTTTCTTCCTCAAGATCATCCATCTTTTTCTGACGATTGGCCCGAGTATTATACGAATGAGACAGTTTGACTCTAGAACCGAGACACAAACGTGAGATTCATAGGTAAGAAGAATACGCGATGTGAGAATAATGAATGCAATGATTATATTAATTGTTTTTTGGTTTAATCAAAATAAACTTCGACAATTAGATTGCAAATATCAAACAGTGAGGAAACCCCTTTTTATTGAAATTCAAAAGATTACAGAAATGGAAATACAGTAGATTACAAGGTGCAAAAACAGAAACCTAAACTAATGGGTCCCGAGTCCTCTCTGAAGAGAAATCGGGTGCTGATTCTGGTATCTTCCTTTTCTTTGACCGGGGCTCTTGGGCCGTTGTCAGGTTGTCACTCCTTTGCCAGGTGAAAGGAGTGAGCAAATTCCTTTGGTCATCCTGATTCTCTACAACATGTTGCTCCAAAATTTCAATCAGAGCATCTTTCTCTTTCAGTAATTGCTGTATTTTGACGCATTCTACGTCGAGGGTGCGGTACTTGTTCTTCCAAGACCTTCTCTCCTTTTGAACTTTGTTGAGAGTAACCTGAAGCTTTTCAGTTTCCGTCATGAAGTACATGACAGATTCCCTCGGCGGAAGAATTCCGTAACGAGGATAAGGCATTTTTAGCTTGAGAGCTCTAGTTTGTACCCAATGGAGATAAGGCTCCACCGAGACACAATCCGGTTTTCCTAGAGACTCTCGTCCTTTCCTATGCACGAGTTTCCAAGCGTGCACTATTTCCATATTTAGTGCTCTGTCATTTTCTCCTTCTTTGAAAAAAAGACCTTCCAGATGAACACCCCGTGGGACGTGTCTCATCGGGTATCCAAACTGACGACGAACGAGAACTGGATGATAGTTGATTCCTCCCTTAGTTCCTATAAGGGGTACGTTGGGGAAGTTTCCACAACGGTCAATGATTCTGATTCCATCATAGATCCTATTACACCAATCTATATCAGAGTTGGTGAGGGACATGATCTTCTGTGACCAACGTAAGGCACTCTTGCAATCCCAAAAAGCAGCAGACTTGGGTAAGTGAGAGATAAACCATTTGTAAAGCAAAGGTACATAGCATGTGATCTCCCCTCCGCTGTACAAATTTCCCAAGTGTACAGAATGATACGCATCTGCGAGCAAAGTCGGTACAGGGTTTCCAATGAGAAAAACCTTAATGGAGTTGATATCGACGAAATTATTAATGTTGGGAAACAAAAATAACCCGTAGGTGAGCAAGACAAAGACGCTTTCAAAAGCAGTCACGTTTCCTATACTGGAAAAATACAGGGCCTTCTTTGTCAAGAACTGGGCTGGCAAACCTTGGATGCCACCCTTGGTAGTTAGGTGAGTCCTAACCTCAGACTCGTCCAAATGAATTTCTCTTGCAATGGTCAGATTCTTTGGAATTTCTTCTAGTCTAGAAAATGGAGCTCGATCTGTGATGTGTAGATCAATCAGATGAGAATACTCCTCCAGCATTGGTGCAAGCTGGTAATCCGGGAATGTGAAACAGTGATAAACCGGATCATAAAACTGAATGAGCGCATCCATGATTCCCTCAATTACATGGACTCTTAACAGTGGTAGCAAACCTCCGTGCTTGGCTCTGAAAGGCTCTGGGTTAGTGATCATCCTCGCTAACCTTCTCAAATCCTCTAGCTTTGGAACCTTGAAGGTATAACTATGAGTTCTCCTTCTACCAAAATCATTAGTGCAATCCTTTTCTCTGATATTTGCAATCACAATCTCAGTTTAATTTGAAAAGCAGAGAGACTAGAAGAGAAATTTTTTTTAATGTTTTTTAAATGAATGCAGCACACAAAAACATAGAAAAAACATGGGGTCAAAGGGTCGTTGTCATGAAGTCAAGGCTCTACCCATCCCCAAAGGTTTATACTAGGGTGATTTTTGTACCTGTACTCATTATCATCAGCTCCTCCCAGGAAAGCAAAACAACAAGCGGATCGCCAGCGAGTTGTAGAGCGATCTTAGAGTAAGTGCCATTCACCGAGAATAGATCACCAGCCTCAAAAGAGGGTAGTATCGCGTAACAACTATTCCCGATAGTTTCCGCACTACAAAAGGGTTTGGCTCCTCAGCTTCTCAGACATCACAATCGGCCCATTGTTTAGGTGAGAGAATGGGTTGCATTGGTCAGCCTCCACTGAGGTTGATGGTCGACCTCGTCCCCATCACTTATCTTAAGTGTATACTCGATCTTTCCACATGCGGCATCACACGCATTCCCATTAGCAGAAAAATAAACACGTATAGCAATTAGGAAAAGCAGTATATATATTTGTCCTAATCATCCTAGACTTTTAAAAGCTAAGAATCTTAAGTTCCTGACAGAAAATGGTTTCCCAGCGGAGTCACCAATCTGTGGTTTCATTCCAATTAACGACGTTTTGACCTAAGATCCTAGTGACGTCAAGGTTTCCACAAAAAAGAACAAGATCCCTAAAGAGACCTGCGTTGTCCCCAGCAGAGTCGCCATTTTTCTGTAGCGAGTGATTTTTGGATGTGGTTGCGAAGCACGATCGCTCTAGTACTACAGTTCGATTCATTTTTTATCCTATTAAAGCTGATGAAGGAATGGAAATAGATGTCTCCAATTAACCCTGCTTGCATACTGAGATTAAACAGTCAAAATTGTTGGTTTACAGATTCTACAAAGATTCGGGGTTTCTCCTAAGTTTATTTTATTGACGAGGGATGCTTTAGGCTATTGGTTAGGATGTTAGGACGAATATATATAAAAGTATGGGATTTTGGGTTTTTGTTCAGTGTGCTCGCTAAGATTTTTCTTTCAATCTTATGCCTACGTATTCTCGTTTACCGAAACAGGGAAATCAGAGCGTTCGTAGTTCCTCCTATTCTATGGGAGGAAATGGTTGTTTTGGTGTCTTGTTCAAAGCCCAAGACGTGAAGCGAAAGGTGATTTGTATCTTGTTCAAAGCCCAAGATGTGAAGCTAAATAGTCTATTTGTATCTTGTTCAAAGCCCAAGATGTGAAGCTAAAAGGTGTTGACTTTAGAGAGAATTTGTCATCTCTAAAGAGGGGTTTGTCTGTTACGACTGTTTATAAAGGAGAATTACTTTAACTGGGATATATGAATCCGGCAATGCCATAAATTCCTTTATAGGGGATTTCCAACCTGAAGGGGAAGACTTTAACTCAGTTTAGAGCAATGTCATATTTCCTTAGGAATTTCTCATGCTAAAAGAGGGACAGTGGCATGGATGTAGATGATCCAGCGGCTTGCCGCTTACAGCAGTTAGATGGAGGGGAAGGAGTTGTTGATGTTTGTGTACTGTGAACGAGGCACAACTTTGATGCTAAAAGGTTGATTGGATCAACCAGTGGTTTTCTTATACAAAGCCTAAGAGGAGGCTAAATGGGTCTCGTATAAAGCCTGAGAGAGAGGCTAAAAGGTTTTTGACCCGACGATGGAGTCTTTTGGTATCTCGTATAAAGCCCGAGATAGAGGCTATGATTTGTTTGGCTTAATAAGAACCTCTTTGTATCTCGTATAAAGCCCAAGATGGAGGCGAAAGGGGTGATTGACTCAACGAGGGAGTCTCTTATGTGTCTCGTACAAAGCCTGAGAGAGAGGCTAAACGTTGTTTGACTCCGCTGGGGAGAATCATTGTATAAAGCCCAAGAGGAGGCTAACTTCACGGGAGAAGGATCTTTATACAAAGCCTAAGAGGAGGCTGTGGTTACTGTTTCAGTTGAGTGACAGGTCCAGTATGCTGATTTAAAGAGAAAATCAGTTCTTATATGAGCAACACTATACTCGAGGATTTGATTTGAGGATCCGGGTTATTCCTGTTCTTTAAGGAAGTGGGAAATCCGAAGGGTATTGAGACTGTCCGAGTCTACGGGTTTTCTTCCTATTTAACGAAAGGGTCACTTAAGAATGTCTTTAAGACTCAAGGAGATTAGACTGTCTAAGTCTAGAGTGTCATCTTTTGTACTATGCTTTGAGAAATAGTAGTAGACTCTATGAAAGGAGTGCTCTATGCAGATGACTAATTTCTGTTCCTATACCTCTAGGAGATCGTCGGGACAATTTGTATGAAGCCCAAGAGGAGGCTGGAAACTTTTAAGAAGTCGATCGGTCCTTGTACGATGCCCAAGAGGAGGCCATCATTCCCGGAGGAAGAGATCATTATACGAAGCCTAAGAGGAGGCTGTGAATACTTCTAAGAAGCCGTAGGGTCCTTGTACTAAGCCCAAGAGGAGGCGGGGTTGCTTTTAGGAAGCCTGTGGGTCCTTGTATGATGCCCAAGAGGAGGCCGATGCTTTTAAGAAGCCCGTGGGTCCCCAAACCCTGAGAAATTCAAGGCAAGCTATTCACAAGGAATAGATCAAGTCAGGAAAGTTCGAGAATTTGGAAGAAACTCAAAGATGCCATTCACGGAGAATAGATCATCTCTGGGGAGTAGAGTTTCTTGACAAGTGCTTTTAAGAAGCCTATGGGTCCCCAAACCCCGAGAAGTTCAAGACATGCCATTCACCGAGAATAGATCAAGCCAGGAAAGTTCGAGAATTTGGAAGAAACTCAAGAGATGCCATTCACGGAGAAAAGATCATCTTTGGGGAATAGAGCTTCTTTGACAACTTCTACGAGTGACAGACTATGAAAGGGTTCACCGAGAATGCTGCCTTTCATATCTCCATATTGTTTAACCCCAAGAGGAGGGAAGACTGTGTCTGGTAATCCTATGGGGATCTAGTTTTGACTATTTAAGAGTGATCAACGGGCTTAATGCTAGACGTAGTTGCCGGAAAAACTCTAAATATCTATACTATTATTACACAGTTGATATGAGTTTATGAAAGAAGACTTACAGTGAAACAGCCCCACAATACAGTTATATGTATATGAAAGCGGTAAATGAAAGCGTATAAACACTTACTCGGTTGTAGAGCTTCCATGATGTTTGGTTAGTTGTTCAACAAAGAAAGATTGAAAACAACAGTATATTTCAAAATCAAAGGAGAAAGTGCTTTGAAAAAAAGAAAGATTTGGGGCTTACAGCTCAAGGAGAGGCCCAGGGTTTTATCAGTGAGCGCACTGTTTGAATTTGTACAGAGGGACTTATACAAGTGACTGAGGCCCAAAAAGGTTTTCTGTACAAAGGGGATGGATCTTACACTCTCTCAAGAGGCCCAAAAAGTTTTAAAGAAAAAAAGTGGGGCTTATAACACGAGGGTAGGCCCAGTTTGTTTTTCCGTTTAAAATGGCGATCGAGCCGAGATTTTCTTTTAACGCAAAGGGACTTATACAATAAGTGAGGCCCAGAATGTTTTGGTTAAAAGGGGATTGGGTCTTACACTCTATTAGAGGCCCAAAAAGTTTTAAATGGGTTTTATAGCTCAAGGAGAGACCCAAAAGGTTATTTTTCAAAAGGTGACGATCGCGCCGTTTGTTTTTTACTGTATCGGGACTTATACAATGCACTGAGGCCCAAAAATGATTTGGTCAAAAAAAGGATTGGGTCTTACACTCTATTAGAGGCCCAAAGTGTTTTGAAAATGATTTATGAGGGTTGAATTAATCCAAAAACCCTAATTTGTTTTCAAAAATGTGTTTTAATTGAATAAAAATTCAATTAAACTGATCAAAATTGTTTAACATAGGAAAAACAAATTGTGATCTTGGATTAATGTTTCAAAAATTAAGTATTGACCTACAAAATAATTAGAAAGCATTAAAAGTTGCAAAATCAAGGTGGAAAAAATATTTTAAATGTCAAAAACAATTAAAACATTAATTCTTTGCAAAAATATCAATTATACAAAATAAATAATATTTTTGGGATTTTTTGGGAAAATAAAATATTTTAATATTTTTGTGAATTATTAAAAAAAGAATCAACTCAAAATCATTAAAACTCAGAGAGAAATTAATTTTTGAATCAATTAAATAAAATCACAAAATTCAAATATTCAAATTTATGGAAATGGCGCCAAGAACACCCAAGAACACGCGCGTGTTCTGGGCTTGCCCAGATTTGCATTTTCTCTCCAATCTCACTGAATACTTGATTATATCATGCAATCCACATACCAATCAACTCGTTTCAACCTCACGATCATGTCTATGGTATTTAATTTCATTTAAATTAAACACATAACAAGAAATCACGAAAAATCCTCAAGAACCCTAATTTCTGCATGAAGGCTAGGATTTTTAATACACGATTCAAACAATGCAATTAATTAAGGGGAAACATTCCATGCATGATTATGAACATTTGGCAAAAGTATTGTGCGAGGAAATATGCATAGATTGAGAGATGACCAAGTTTAAGCTTACCTCTAGGTCGTGACAGCAAGAGCAAATTGATTTCTGAGTAGGAGGTGTTACAGATGAATTATGATGATCTGAACATCTTCCCTACACCCTATGGAGTGTGTTTGAATGCTTGGACTTGACTGAGAATGGCTGGATCACTTCATGGCATCTCAACTGCACTTTGGTTAAAACCTTGAGCAATTGACTGGTGATTCTGAGAAATCAGTGTTCCAGTTGTTGTTTAAGTGTTTGATCAGCTCACATATGATGTATATGAGGTGTGTGTGTGATTGGTTTGAGTAGAATTGCTCTCTAATGAAAAACCCGATAGTGACTTGCTAAGAAAGGCATTTTTTAGAGTGAGAAGTGGTTTTTGAGAAAGGAAAGTGTTGTAGGCCTTTGGTGTACTTAAACTAACCACAATTGAGCTCTATTTATAGTAGAGCAAGTTTGTTTTGGGATCCACAGTGAATGGCAACTGCAGCAGGTGTTTGTTCAATGTTGGCCAATGGAAATCCAAGTCTCCTCTAGCCATTGACTAGAGGTTAGGGCACAGGGTTGTGGTTCCCTTGGTCTTGGATAAGTCTTGACTGAATTCAGTTGAGAATGGCTCAGTCCATGCCACCTTGATGCTTCCATTGAATGCTCCAATCCAAAATTGGAGTCTTGTCCCTATTTTGGCCATTCTAGGTTCAACATGCTATTTCTTGTTCCAAAGACTTTGGAGGCTTGGATCAGTGATTCTCCCCTTTAGATTCAATCCTCTGAGGTGTCCAAGTGGATAGGAGCATTTGGATTTGGCTGATTTTGGCAAATCGAGCAAAAATGCAAATTCTGCCTTGCCTTGGCAGATTTCAGCAAGGCAACTTTCCAATGTCATATCTCATGACTCAATGGAATTTGGTAATGTTCTTGGCCATTTTGGAAAGCCCTTACATGATACAACAACTGTTTGAACATGTTTGGTTTTGATCTCTTTTGAATCCAAGTGAAAAATCCCCCTACATTTGGCAAAAAGTATGGTAAAATCTGACTTAGTGAAATTTTCACTAAGTGTTGGAACAAAGTGACTTTTCTTGATTTTGATCACTCCATAACTCAAAATCCACAATGAATTGGAATTAGGTCTAGTTGAAGTTTTTGTAGAGGGCAATGAGATCTACAAATCAAGCCTTGGATGGGAGAAAATGGCTTTGTGGTTTAGGAGTTATGATCCTCCAAAGTTGGTACCCTAGCCACTTTATTTTTAACTTAGAAAATTTTCTAAGTTTTTTATGGTTACCCCTTTTACAAGTTATCCAACTTTTCTTGATTTTTCTTGATGAATGATGATTCAAATCATACATTAACATCATTTTAGGGTTAAAAATCCATTTTGGTGAAAAATCTCAAAAAGTCAAAGTTGACTTTTGTGCACAGTTGACTTTTTATCAGATGAATTCCAAACTGTGTAATTCTTCATGAAATCATGTCCTTGACCTAAATCAAACTTGATGGACATGTTCCATGGGTGTCATAGGGTATATTGATGCATGTCATAGGGCTTGGGAGCATGTCCTGGTCAAAAGTCAATGTTACAGTTGACTTTTTCCTTAAAACCCTAACTGTGGTGCAGATGAAATTAAAACTTGTTGCTCAAGCCTCTTGGATTAATCCATTGTTGCAAATGGATCAATATAGTTCATTAGAGACCCTCAAACCCTCTCTTGAGGTCTTGGCTCATGATTTGCCCTAAAAGTCAACTTAGGGGTGAATTAGGTCAAGAAACCCTAATTCCTGATTTTTGATGAATGCATCCCCTGAGGAAAAATTGACTTGATGATTGGGTCCATGAGGTCCCATGAAGTATATTAGGTTATGTTTTGGATCATTGGCTTGTGCCCAGATAAAAATTTTCATCTGGAGGCCCTAGTCGACCAAAACCCTAATTTGGTGACACTGTCGATCTTGAGACATGATCCACCTAGAAGGGAGCAGCCTTGTGCTTGATCCTTGAAATGGGAGTCTTTTTGATCCATTGTAGGTGTTTGAGAGGTTAGACAAGTTGAAGATCATGTCATTCCTTGATTGATCCTTTGTCTAAGAACTCTGAGAGGGCTTGAAACCCTAATTCTTGATTGTAGTGGATGCTCACCCATCTTTGGGGAGACTGATGAAGTATGATGGCCCATCCATATTGTGATGATGATTTTCACAATGATGGGAAATCTTAGTGGTCAAAATTTGGGGTATGACACCATGGCTGAAAGACAGACGATTATTACAAGGTTAATAATTGAGTGGTTAGTTAAAAAATCACAAATCAAGGGCCTCAAACCTTCATATATTTCGGATTCGACACGGACATCCTCGACCCCTATATGAAGGTGTCCTTTGAAACTGTCCAGCGTATGTTTAGTCGCAACCACCCGTTGGGCTTTCGGTTGAGACTGCTGTCGAAGGAGTTTTAAGTGCTCACCATAGACAAACCAGTCTGGAAATGGGGGGCAAGTGCCACTCCAAAATCAGCGTTAGGTAGTCGAGGGAACTTGGGAGAAAAGAGTTCAAAAGCTACCTTATAACGTTTCTCAAGAGGAACGTTTGAAGGGATTTTCAACTGGTCCATTTTTTGTAGAAATTTCTCCTTCAAAGTGAAACAGCCTCACGAACGGTTCGACTAATATCATCTGGTCAATAGACATTTTCAAAGTACTTTTGAAAGGCTTGAATTTCTTTGACATGAATGAACTTACTCTTCTTGGTCTTCTCCTGCACATCAAGAAAAGCTTGGTCAAGTAAGGAAGAAAAAGCAGCAACATTAAGAAATTGCTCACTGTAGTACTTCGACCACCAGTTATGGAAGGATTTGGTACACAAAAAGGTGGGCTGAAAATACACAGGGGAAAGGGTTGCTTTCCTAGCATTCCACCGGTCGAAAGTGACTGCAGCACTTCCTTCATCAATACTGGCGGTCTGAAGGACCACATGGCCTTTCTTCCCATATAGACACTTGGGGAAGATCTGAGCCAACCCAAATTGTCGAGAGACAAGATTTGGTTGGTAAGCAATTAAGGCTACCAGGTCTCTCCCAAGATTCAGCCTTTTAACAATAAATCTAGGAATCAAAAAGGCTTCCCAGATCGAAACAGATTCGGCGTCGAGTTTGGTGGATGGATCAGGGAATGGCCTTGTGAACCACTCAGGCCCACATTTTCTCTCAGCAAAGGGAGCCATGCTAGGTGTGAATTCATGCCTTTTTGCAAACATCATAATATAACTGGAGAAGGCTCTCTTGAGAGTTTCCCCATCGTCATTGGGCGTGAGTTTCACCAGGCGGGTACCTTCGACCCTCCTCTCTTTAATTTCAGCAGAATCTTCATCAACCTGCCCTTTCCTGGGAAGGCTAGCTTCAAAGGTTGCATTGAGCCACAACTAAAGTAGCCAGAGAGGGCCATTCAAGTGAACAGTACCTTGGCCCTCCAAGTCTTTAAGTCGATCCGCCCCTGCACTGAGAGACTCGTAGAGGTTCGCCAGGATCAACCCACTTAGGCAAACTCCTCTATTATTGTGAAGTTGGTTGGCCAGGGTTAGATACTTCTTGGCCACCTGCAGAGATTTTGAACAAAATACATACCTCGATAGCCAAACGGTGAGGAAGGCAATGTGTTCCTTATCAGTAATTTCTGCAGTATCACGTTTGTGGTGGTTGATGAAGTGGGTGTACGTGATTTTGGAGTCAGAGATCCCTATGGTATCCTCTGCGTCAGTATCGGGGTCATAGGAAATTCCATCTGGTCGAAGACCTGCAATGGCAGCAAGGTCGAAGAGTGTGGGAGTAACCATCCCACAAGGAAAATGAAAGGTGTAATGGGTGTTATCCCAAAAATAGAGTGATGCTTCCAGCAGGTTCAAACAATAAGGAATGTTGGTCTTCGACAGCATGAGTAGATCATAGATTCCTATGGTTTTCCAGTGATCAGTTTTGACCCTTTCCATTCTGGTCATCCAAAGGTTAAAATCCTTTAAAGGATTGACAACTCTTACCAGCCTCGTACCATTATGAAGGTACCTCAGATCCATTTTCGTCAGAGTGGGTGTATTAGGAGAGGTTCCATTCTCATTAGGGTTGCTTTTTTACCCTAAAGGTCTAGACTTACGGTAAGAAGGAAAGAACTCAGCCAGTTTTTCATTGGTGGGTTTTACATCAGCTAGGGGGCCACCTAAAGCACAGGGTTTATCAGATACAAGGAGAGGGATCATTACCTGAGATTCATAAATGCTCCTTGTTTCTTCAAGAAGAGGTTCCGGCATGAACTGTTGGTTCTTTACCACCTTTGGTCCGGGGATGTTTGAAAATGGCGGGAGAGTTTGCTCGAACGGAGTGGTTTTACCCTTTTGGTTTTTCGTTGCTTGGGGAACGGTTTGAGAAGACGCCATTGTTGGAAGTTGAAGAGAAAATGAGAGTGTGTTCTGAGTTTTCTTGAGAGAGTTTAGAGAACAAGAAGAAATAAGTTGCAGAAAGTTTGAGAATGCGAAAGTTTGTAAAATGGGGGAAAAAGGGTATTTATAGATGTTTGGAAGATGAGGGGACTGAGAATCCACCGTTAAAATGGATACGATAGTGGGACGCGTGTCCTCTTCGAAATCGTTGGATGGTGGTGGTTGTGGTCAAACTGTAAATGCTTAATCCCAAGAAAAGTGATGATGAAAACTGTTCGCAAATACGGCTGAAAAGACGTTTGGAGATTTGCCATCATGACATGACGTCATAAGCATGGGTGAAAGAAACTGAATAGTTTCTAAATCGTGGGTTGGTCAGTTAAGACCATGTTTTCCGTAATCGAATGAGCAGGCGTCGAAAATTATGTTATCAAAAAATGACCTTCCTACCAACACTGGCGAAAGGACATTCTTGTGGGGCAATTTGTTAGCTCCTAATTTCGACGCTACATGATTTCAGACAATTTGGCTTTAAAAGAAGTTATTCTTTAAAATAATAAAGCGAAAAAAGAAGGCTTCGACTAGAAGGCCTTCGACCATGTTTGTGCAATGCCTGAGTCGAAGAGAATGATTTTAGGACTTCAAATGTTGCTAAGTCTAAGGAGTCAATTCGATACAATGAAGTGGCTATGGATAATGCGCTGCAGTTACAACTGAATAGTGGAGGGAAGTTCCACTATTTGAATTTGAAAAGAGGACAGGTGGAGAAGATCCAGATCGTGAAGACATGCGAAGTGCCAAGTGGCATAATCTAAGAATAAAACCGTCAAAGCCTGGTTACATTAGAGTATTATAAATAGGTTAGTCTTAGAGTTAGAATAGTGTGAAAAAATCATATTTGTACAAGTAACTCTATATTCACTCAAAGTATCCAGTGTGTCAAGAAACCAGTGAAGTGAGAATGTACGTGATTGTAATCACCGTTATCCTTTATTGCAATGCAATTTACTTTGAAGTTTCTGTTTTAGATTCTTTACTTTGAAATCTTTTTCCAAGAACTTTTACCTTTCAAGTAATTTACGTTACCAAGTCTTTACCTTTCAAGTTGTTTACATTAAAAGCCTTTACTTTCAAGCATTTACCTCTTTGCATTTTAAGATCTTTATGCATTTCTTTCCAGCATTTAACTCCAGTTTTTTCTTTATCAAACCTTTTACATTCAGCATTTTCTTTTCTTTGATGCATTGTTCGACTTAGTTATTTCTTTGATCTTTATCGCTTTCCTTTATATTTCAAACACCCCTTTTTATTTATAAGCATTGTCGAAAGGCATACTTTACCAAATTGTGAAATATCCCAAATACACATACAACACATGTCCTAGGATCAATCTGATCGATCCTGTAAGTTACTAGAACTTTATAGTTTTAGAAGATCAGCGGTTGTTTACCAATTTTCAAGGTAAACACCTACCTCATCAAGAAGAAAAGTGATGTGTTTGAGGTATTTGTCAGATTCAAATCCATGGTCGAAAGACAGAGTGGTCGAAGGTTAAAAACTCTGAGAACTGATGGTGGTGGAGAATATATGTCGAAAGAGTTCGATGCATTGTGTAGAAAAGAAGGGATTGTGCATGAGATGGTGCCACCCTACACTCCACAGCAGAATGGGATTGCAGAGCGAAAGAACAGAACCATCATAAACATGGTAAGAAGTATGTTGAATGGAAAGCATCTACCCAAAGAATTATGGGGAGAAGCAATTTTGACAGCAACATATCTTTTGAATAGATGTCCGACGAAGAAGCTTGAAGGAGTCACACCAGAAGAATGTTGGTTTGGTGTCAAGCCTAGTCTTAGTCACTTGAAAGTGTTTGGATCTATAGCACATAGACATGTGCCAGATCAGTTGAGAAGGAAGCTTGATGACAAGTCGAATCAGATGATCTTGATAGGATATCATTCGACTGGAGGTTACAAGTTGTTTGACCCAGTGAATAAGCAGGTATTGATCAGCAGAGACGTGATCATAGATGAGCTTAAAGAATGGGATTGGAAAGAGAAAGCCAAGAAGGATTCAGTGAGAATCTCTTGTGAAGAACCAGCCACTGAAGTCGAAAGAGAAGTTCGACAGGAACCAGTAGCAGATGAAGCAGGTTCAAGCAGACCTCGACGAATAAGACACATGCCTGCAAGGTTGCAAGAATGTGTAATTACATCAGATGATGTGGTCGATGAAGAGGGTGAGCTGGTACATTATGCTTTCTACGCAGATGTCGAACCAGTCAATGCAGCTGAGGCATTGAAAGATTCAAAGTGGGTGAAAGCAATGAATGAGGAGTTAGAGTCCATCGAAGTCAACAACACATGGTCACTTGTCGAATTGCCTCAAGGCAAGAAGGAAATTGATGTGAAGTGGGTTTACAAGGTAAAGGTGAATCCTAGAGGGGAAGTAACTCGACACAAGACGAGACTTGTGGCGAAAGGATTTCTTCAGAAGGAAGGAATCGACTTCGATGAAGTGTTTGCACCTGTTGCTAGAATCGAAACAATCAGGTTGGTTGTTGGTCTAGCAAATATGAACAATTACACATGTCATATGGACGTGAAGTGTGCATTCCTTAATGGTCCCCTAGATGAATAAGTTTATGTCGCACAACTAGCTGGGTATGTGAAACGAGGCGAAGAAGGAAAGGTGTACAGGCTGCATAAAGCCCTGTATGGACTTAAGCAAGCTCCAAGAGCTTGGAATAAGAAAATCGACAGTTTCTTAAGGGAAAAGGAATTTGTGAAGTGTACAATTGAGCATGGAGTATATGTAAGAAGAAGCAATGGTGAATTACTTATACTATGTCTCTATGTCGATGATTTGTTGATAGCAGGAAGTTGCAGAAAGGAGATCGAAGATTTCAAACATGGCCTAAGTGAGGAGTTTGAAATGTCAGACTTGGGAGATCTCTCATATTTCCTTGGCATCGAATTCTATAAGACTAGTAGAGGTTTGATGATGCACCAACGAAGATATGCAGGCGAAATACTCAAGAGATTTGAGATGCAAGATTGCAACTCAACTTCAACTCCAGCTGAGACCAGACTGCAACTGTCGAAGAATCCAGACGAAGATGATGTCTACCCAACCCAATACAGAAGACTTATTGGGTCACTTAGATACCTTTGTCACACAAGGCCTGACTTAGCATACAGTGTTGGTATGGTAAGTAGATTCATGCAGAAGCCAAAGGTATCACACCTAACAGCGACGAAGAGGATACTAAGGTATCTAAAAGGGACTCTCGACTATGGAATTTTATTTCCTGCAGCTGATGAAGGGAAAGAATGCAAGTTAGTGGGATACACAGACTCTAGCTGGTGTAGTGATGCAGAAGATAGAAAATCCACAGCTGGATATGTGTTTATGTTAGGTGGTGCACCAGTTGCTTGGAGTTCGAGGAAGGAGCCAGTAGTGGCATTGTCATCATGCGAAGCAGAATATATAGCTGCTTCTCTTTGTGCATGTCAAGCAACCTGGATGGTGAACTTGGTCGAAGAGATTACAGGAAAGAGTCATGGAGCAATTACCATGAAGATAGAAAGCATGTCAGCTATCAACTTGGCGAAGAATCCAATAGCACACGGTCGAAGCAAGCACATCGAAATGAGGTTCCATTATCTTCGAGAGCAGGTAGCAGAAGGGATGATGAATTTGGAACACTGCAGAACTGAGAATCAGATTGCAGATATCATGACGAAGGGAGTGCAGGTTGAAGTATTCAAGAAGCTAAGATCGATGATGAATGTAGATAGTTTAGACACAATGAATTAGGTGGTGTGTTAAATTGTAATTCATAGTGTGTCGAAACTAGCATGTGTCGAAACTAGCATGTGTCGAAATTAGCATGTGTCGAATTGTCTAGAGTGTCGAAATGTTTCGACAGATGCATCTTAGATTAGATTTGATTGGATTCAGATATGATTTAGATTAGATTTGATATTTTGGGCTTTAAAGCTTTTGGGCCTTTGTAAATCTAAATCTATATAAAGGGAGTATCCCTTGCATTGTAATAACAACAATTGTATTCACAGTTTGAGGGTAGCAAATGAAAGTGCAATAGATTCAAAATCCCACAGTTCGTGGGTAACATTTTTTCTCCAAATATTTCTCTTCTCTCTCTTTTCTTTCTTGCTGTTAGTTTGTTCTTCTTCTTCTTTCTTTGTTCTTCATTGTCATTACGTATTGTTTGTGGGTTGGTGATCAATCTTGAGATCAAGATTGAAGCGAAATCATTATAGGGTGTGGTGAATTTCAACACCATTTGGATTGTAGAATCAGAATTAAACTAGTAACATAATATAAAAAATCTAGTTCTATATACCACAAAATAACTATAATATCACTTGCACACGACAATCTGTATGTGGTATTTATCAAGCAACCACATTAAGGTTTATCAGTATCACATCCCTCCACCCGACTTTCCGCTTCAACCATTAAACACAATGTGTTTCTAGAAATATTTTCAACTAATTGGAAATATAACACCTTTTTTATTGAAGTTGTATTTCTTTAGAATTATGCTCTTTTTAAATGAAGTTTGTATCTTAGGGGGACAAACGAGTATGTCCGTCCTATTTAGATCTCCCTTATAAAAGTTCGCAGATAATGAGACATAGAATGTTAAAGGTGCAAGCTTAAATCTTTGGTCCGCCCCATAAAAACTAAGAGCAAGACAAGCCTGAGACTCTGCACCTTTAATGCCTAAAAATTGTAAAAATTAATGCTAATGCTTGTGCATGCAAAGCCCACAAAAAATATGGTTGACATATTAAATGATGCATACCTAAAATCTTAATCTACCGAAAAAAAAGTGTGGGAAAAACGGATATGTCTGGTGGGTCGGGTTTATTTTGCCACTCTTCTTGTAGCTGTATCATGTTGTTAATTGATTCTCATATTGTGAGCATATTCAACCCTCTTGCTTGTTGTATTTTCAATTTGCATGAAACAGTTAGTTCACGTCCTTACCAAGTTCACCTTCATCTATTTCAACATTTTAAGTTCCACATATTTCAAAAGTTTGAAAAAATTTGCACCTGCAGTTTTGATTAAACGAAGAGACTAAAAATATGATTCATTTGAGTCATACTTCAATATAGTTCCCCATGCATATATTAAATTTTTCATGCTTCAGATGGTTTGATATTTTTATCATCGTTAAATTTTAAATATTTCACTTTGGCATCCAATTTACATCTTTCTCTAACACTTTTAGAAATGTCATATCGACACAATAAAGCAATACATTTGAAGACAATTTTGTCAATAACATTCATCAAAGTATTGTCTCGGCCAATCATAATAATCACGAGAGAATTTATTTTGAAATTTCAACAAGTTATGACAAATCTCTAAAGCCAAGTGTTGCTTTCTTCCTTCTTAAACGTCATATAATAAAATGCAATTAAGTATATCATCTCAGTAAAAGTGACAACAACAAACTCAAACAACGATTAATGCTATTTGTTGGTTTTATAAGTGGAATTCATCACTCACACAGAAGCTTCAACCACTTCCTTGTATCTAGTATCAAATGCCAACAAAAAATTAGGAGACAATGTATTTTGCTCTTAAATAATACTGGAGATAGAAGCTTCAACTAATTCCTTGTATCGAGTATCACAAGTGGGAACCTCCACCTTAAATTGAGTCTTTTGCATCATAGTTTTTTATTCTCTATGGGTTGCACTTCATCCCATATCGGTCTCATAAAAAATAACATCCATGTTTATGATAAATTTTGATCCTCCAGGATCCTCTTCCACTATTTGTAACTCTTCACCCTTTCAGCATAATTAATAAAGACACACTTCACAATTTAGATCCTCCAAGATTCTTTTATGCAATTCTCAATACATTCAGTTTAGTTTCCAATTATTTATTGTAAGAGTATATACTTCATTAAATTTTCAAAGGCGTCCCTTTGAATTTTTAGAATATAGACTTGTACTCTTTTAGAGAAATCAGCAATAGAGATGAAATTGAATCAATCTCAATGAGTTTCCACCATCGTAAAACCCCATAAATCTGAGTGAACATACTCAAAAGGTCGACTAGAAATATGCACACCATTCTCAAACTTCACTTTGTGTTGTTTGCCTAGAATGCAATTATCACAAAATTCTAGTTTATTCAATTTCCCACTCTGTAGCAACCTTTTTTAGCAAGTTCAACCAAACCTCTTCTACAGACTTGTCCTAATATCAAATGTCACAACTTATAAGGTCTTGAATATCTATGATACATGGCCAATAACAGTGGAACCACTCCAAATATACAACCCACACATATTGGAGCTTTTAGCCATTATAAATGCACCGTGATAAATTTTCAACACCCCAAGTTCAATACTAGTGTTGTAGCCTAGATCATCAAATAACCTTATGGAAAAAATTCGCTTAAGTTTGGGAATGTACCTCACATTCCCAAAAAGAAACTCACGGTCATTGAACACTTTTCAGTCTGATTGTACCAGTACCATGAATTTTACAATCCTTATTGTCTTTTAGTCATACAGCTCCACCTTTTTTCAGCTTCAAAGTTTAAAAATATTTTTTTCTTGGACACATGTGATAAGAGAAATATGACTCCATAATTTAACTATTCACTGTCTCCAAACTTGTTACCACTAGTGCACCTGCACTTTTATAACCATCTTCATATGAAGTTACCACATTCTGAACATAAACATCCGTACTCCCTCTTTTGGAACAATTCTTCTTGAAGTGGCCAATTTTATTACAAGTGAATCATTTAAACTTTGACTTATCAAAAACCTTGGACTTAGACTTTAAATTTAACACGGATCTACTTCCTTTCTAATTTCCTCTACTCACACTCCTTGCTCTTGAGTCACTTAAGCCTTCACCACCATCATCAACCTTCAAAATTTTCAACTCTGATAACTTTTTTGATCTTATGGCGGTCTGAACTAAATTCAAAGTGATACTAGCCCCCTTACCATACTGAACAACATCCTTAAAGTGCTTAAAGGATATAGGGAGCTTAATAAGATTATATCTTTGTCTTCATCATCAATCTTTACCTAAATATCTTTGTTCTCATTTGTAGTCTTCTCCCACGCAACTTCTCTTTATACTTGATCTTTGAAGCACAAGATAATGGCATTTTTGGCATTATCCACCATCTCGGTCTTCTCAATTTGGGTTAGGCTTGCAGGCATCAATGTCTCCCCTTCAATGCTTTCTACACACCTTTGTTGAATTAGTATTGTTGGCATCTTCACCTTCCACAATTCAAAGTCGTTTGTTTCCAAAAAATTATTGATGTACCATTTGGAACCCAAGGTGCTCGCTTGTAAACTTAACCCCTTTTCCCCATGATTGGCGTCATTTATCATGAAAAACTTATAGAATAATTCAAAGTTCAAACATACAAAGACTTTGATGTGAGGGAAAAAGAACATGGGCTCTTTTATTCGCTATACTTTATACACGTTTGAGGAAAAGAACAACTCTTTTATTCACTATACTTTAAAATTGTTATAAGAGATTACAATATGAGTTACAAGGAAAAAAAAATCTTTTGAGTTTCTAAACTAAACTCTATTTTCTACCAAAAGTGTTTTCCAATATCTTTAACTATTGATATAAGAATCACAAACCAAGATGTTTAAGTGTTTCACAAATTCTTTGATAATTCCAAAAAGGCTACAAAAGCCCAAGATTAAAATTCTAGAAATTTCTACCATTTGCTCCTCACTAAGATTGCTACCTTATGCACCACATGTTAACAAAAATAAGAGAAAATCATAATTATAACTACCAAAATTTTAACGGATTAAAGATATAACTCATTAACGAATGGATAGGTAAACAAGACTGAAAATCTCACTTGAAATTTCAAGGCATGTTTCAACATAAACTATAGTCATTCTTAATTATTTTTTCTTGCTATAAAAGTCATTCTCTTCCTTCATTTTATAATTCCTTTTGAGAGAACAAAACCAAAATAGAGTTTTAGCTACCATGATATTGGTCAATTATAATAACTATCTCTTTATATTCTCATTAATTGTACAAAGAAGATATTCTTATTGTTATGTTGTATTTAAATGATAGCTTTTCCAACATGGATGTTTACATCTTATGAGCTAATGGTTTAGACAAAAAATTAACTTCTTTGCTATGAGACTAATCTATCTATTTATAATGAAATGGTTTTAGCTACATGTCTCACACATAGTCTATAAGAGAATTATTGTTGCACTATTTTCACATTAACTTCATCCTTCAACTCGTTGTCTTTTAAATGTAACTTCATTTTGTCCATGCTTCAAAACTAACTTGTTTGATCTTTTTGAGTTATCTTAACATCTCACTCCAATAGATCTTTTAATCTTTAAATTTATAATATAACATATCAGAACTTTACATACACAACTTTTATTATTTTTATTTTATATAAAACATTCATTCTTGATTGTTAGATTTGAACTAATTAAAATTCAAACACAAGTGCTTTATCTACATATTTTTGAAAAACGTTTTTCTTCATTTAGATGGACAAACACTTTGATTGCATCATCATTATGTAATTGTGACATACTGACATTCGATTTTTCACATTCGAACATGTTGAGTTGGAATTGATGTTGGCACAAATTATTGTTGTCTTATGCCCTCTCAAATCAATCAAGAAAAGATGCATTCCAATTTTATCTTTTACTTTTGTCTCCTTTTGATTTACATTGATATGAAATATTGAAATTTTTTCCCACCAACCATACTATTAGAAACTATATACCAAATTGCCGCATGTTTTAGCATATATATATATACTAAAATGTCATAGTTCCAAACAAAAAAATTAAAAATAAAGGACTGCCGTCCATTAGAAAGACGGAACACCGTAAAAAAAACACTCTGCCACCCATTGAAAGGGCGGCACTATTCAAGTTAATTTTTTTTTTTCATTTCGTTTAATACACGTTAATATTAATTAATATATAATAATAATAATAATAATAATAATAATAATAATTAATATGAATTAATATATATTAATATTACTAATATTAATAATATTAATATTTATAATAAAATAAATTTTTTTATTTAGATATATTAATTAATAATATTATTTTATTATTGTAGTACACTGCCAGCACTGCAATGGACGACGCCTTTTAATATTTTATTATTTCTGTACGGTGTCGGCACTGCAATGGGCAGCACCTTTTAATATTTTATTATTTTTGTACAGTGTCGGCACTGCAATGGGCGACACCTTTTAATATTTTAATATTTCTGTACATTGCCGGCACTGCAATGGGCGGTACCTTTTAATATTTTAATATTTTTGTACAGTGCAGGCACTGATATAAATAGAAGTGTGGTGTGACCAATTTTTCACATCTATTTGAAATTCCTTTTAGTATTTTCAAGATGTATCTTCGCCGCTGGGGAAAAGTAAAATTTTCAAGAGAAAAATCGGCTATGGATATGCTTTTCTGGAACATCTGTAGTTTAGAGCAACTACAGAGGGAGTTGAAGCGTTGGTTAGAAGGAGACATACCGGAAGGGAAAAAATCAAAAGTATTGAGAGGTACAATGCCCGACGTGGGTGGGTGCGAGTCAAGAATGATAAGGAAGTCAGAGAAATGATGTTTGGGCAGAATAAAATCAGACTGCTAGTTGTAATCAGTAGTTAGAGAAGTTGTATCAAATATTGTGTTAAATGTTTCTTGTTAGTATTTTTATCTTTGTTGATTTATGTTGTGTTATTTATGTATGTGGTGTGTCATTTAATGACGCATAATGTTGTTTGGTTTGTGATATTTGATTTGTTGCTATTGATATTTGGTACTCAATGATTAATGGTCCAAAAAAGGGAGAAGTTTGATATTAGTATGAAAACAATACACGATAATAAGATAAAACACTAACGATTACTTGTTCCCACATTGGGACACCTGATTCGGTTGTGACCAATTTGACGACACGCAGAACATTTTCTCTCAAGCTTATCAAAGTTATCTATTTCCGTTCTAATACGTGTGCTCACTGGGCTGCCTTTCTTGTTCCTCCGCATTCTTGGGTTATGGCAAATTTGATCTCCTTCATAAACGGGCCAATATTCATCGTAACGCGGCACTGGAAAGCTTGTGTTGTAAACCTCAAAAAGAGTTGTAAACCTGTAAACGTCGGACAAAAGAGCGTAAGCGTCTTGGCGCACATTACAACATGCAGCGATAACATGTGAGCAAGAGACACGGTATGCTTGAAACTTTCCGCAATCACACCAACCGTTTTGTAGGTTGACCTTATAATGTCCCATAGGCTTCCCCTCACCATGGTCCTTTGTTTCCTTCACACTGAAAATATTGTTAGCGTAGTCAAAAACTCTGACATGATGTGTGCCAGATTTTGTTATTTCTTTTTTCATCACCTTGAGGCAGTTTTCTGTAAATGTCTGGCCAGAATTCAACATAGCACTCGACTTTGCACCCCTTTCAGCAAATAATGATCCCATTTTATAATATGCTGTACTTACCAATGCTGTAATGGGTAAATTACGAGTACCTTTAAAGACAACATTCAATGACTCAACAAGGTTGGTAGTCATGTGACCCCAACGTCGACCCCCGTCAAATGCCCCCGTCCCTTTTTCGACTGGAATATTGTCAAGCCACCTTAAAGCATCAGCATTCGCCATGCCAATTTCAGACTGGTAGTAATGAAATGTTGGTTGGTTTAATGCATATCCTGCATTAAAAGAAAATTTTATCAAATATACTTATTGACAAAGATATAATATATGTTATCAAATATATTTACCCATGTTAACGACTTTCTCCCGTAGGCTCATGTCCTTGATTTCTCTCATAAAATTTTGCGCAATGTGTTGGATACAATAAACATGCACCGATGAAGAATTATGCCAACCATTTTTTGGATTGTTGTATGCACTTTCAATCACTGCATGTCGGTCTGAAATCAAGCATAGGTCTGGTTGTGGCGCAACATGCCTCCTCAAGTTCTGTAGAAAAAACCCCCAACCTTCTTCCGTCTCACCTTCCACAAGGGCAAAAGCAACTAGGAAAATATTGTTGTTGCCATCTTGTGCCACCGCCATAAGTAATGTGCCCTTGTACTTACCGTATAACCAGGTTCCATAAATTTGAAGTATAGGCTTGCAATATGCAAAACCTCTGATGCATGGTTGGAATGCCCAGAATAGCCGGTGGAAGATGTGTTTCCCTTCAACAATTGTTCTGTCATCTGTATACATGGGTAGTGTTTCTATTTCCAGCACTGTACCCTGAACAAACTTTTTAAGTGCTAACAGGAAATGTGGAAGTTCATTGTATGAGTTCTCCCAGTTACCATATACCTGTTCGATTGCTTTGTTTCTTGTAATCCATGTCTTTCTGTAAGAAGGAGTAAATTTGTATTCAGAAACAATTTTACTGATGCATACGCTCACCTTTATAGAAGGATTCTTCTCTACAAATGGCATTAACAGTTGGGACATTAATTGAGAGCTAAGTTTTTGATGATCCTGGTTAAACATAGTTGTTGAACAACTATGTGGTGGGTTCATAATTCCTATCTCCCACAAGTCACTTCTTTTTCTGTAGGACGCCAATAGACGAAACTTGCAGGAATCGTTTTTGCAACAAATTATGTATCTCTTCTTGTCGGAATCCGTCACCTTAAGATCCACATAATGTTTCATGTGATATTGCTTTATGGCAAGCACATAGTCGGCTTTATTTTTAAATTGGTTACCGACTTCTATGTCACCCTCCATTGGAATATGAGGGTTCTGTGGCCATTCAAATGATGTCTCTTCTACATTCAGGGGCAGTTTTGTCATATGGGCAGGTGGGCAGAAACATTCCCAATTGGAATGTGTTATTCATCATTGTTGACTTCGTTAACATTGGTTCCTTCCTCAAATAAAGTAGTATATAAATCATCAACATGTTCCTCATTTTCTTCTTCGACGTCTTCTTCTTCAACATCTTCGTGTGGAATTATGGCTTCCGTTTCTTCTACGGATGCATTGATGACCTGCAAATTTTGGGTTTGTTGACATTGTTCAAATGTTATGTATAACTCAATGTACGGAAACCCATAATATTCATGGTTCAAGAACATCGTTTCAACATCCTCGTCGTCGCGAACCTTTAATGGAACAAATTTAAATTGGTTGTTCCCAAAATGGACGGCATTTCTGTAAGTAATCTATGTAATCGAACCTCCTTGGACTTTCATCTCTACCCTTTCTTTAAAATGTTGGAATGACGACCTTCTATTAATACTGAAACGACTAATGTCAGTATTTTCAAAGATCAAACCCACTTCATTAGATACAATAACACTCCCATTGTAATGGGCATTAACAATATATTTAGGAATGTTAGACATTAAAACAAGGTTGGTAGATTTGATATGAAAACATTATGAGAAATATTTAGGAATGTTTGAAGATGATGAAAAAATTATGAAACAAGTGCTAGTTATAAAGGAAAGGATATAATTTTTGGCATTTTCCTCACACATGCATGTTGGGTTTACATGGAATATTTGGTCAAACTGGATTAACAGGGTGCCGCCCATTGAAAGGGCGGAAAAGACTAAAACTTAACACAGTGCCGCCCATTCAGGGCACGACATCCTTGACACGGGAATAAGACTGCCTCCCATTCAGGGCACGGCAGTCAGAGAATATTCCACACAGTGTCTCCCATCCAGGGCACGGCTGTCAGGCGCGTAGGTTGGTGCCGCCCATTGAAATGACGGAAGTCAACAGCACTTAATTCATTTCTGCATGCAGGGAAACACGTAGCAGCATGCATTCATCAACACCAATTAATTTTTTACCAACTATTTTTTCACATTTATCATGTTTTATCTCCTATAAATACCTTATCCTTTCATCATAATATTCATCTCATCACAATATCATCTTTTATCATTTTATCTCTACTACTAATCTTATAAACTTCTCTACTTCCATTCATATAACATGGCGTTGTTAACACTAGGAGAAGTTCATCGAGGAACTCTTGCAAACATTGCATCATATGTAAGTTTATAATATTTATAATTCTTGTTATAATGTTATATATTGTTATATATTTTTTTATAACGTTATATATTTTTTCATAATGCTATATATTATATTTTTTTATAGGATGAAAAATTGTTCAAACCACGCTCACACAAATACATAGAACCCAATGAAATTATCCGACCGTATTTGGAACAAGCGGGTTTCAGTCACGTCATCAACATAACTTCATATGGAATTGATCGAAAATTTATTCTCGCCTTGTGCGAAAGATGGCGACTAGAAACCCCCACATTTCACTTCCCCACAGGTGAATGCACAGTGACTTTGGAGGATGTCCATATGTTGTTAGGTCTGCGTGTGGATGGTTTAGCGGTTGTTGGTAACACATACGTGAGGTACTCTTTAGTGGAAGAACTATTGGGGGTGGCCTTGGATGAAGGTGTTAATAGGAAGGGCCAAAACATTAGAATTACATGGCTAAGATCAATTTACCATGGTTTGGTATTGACCGAGGATTCTCCCGAGTATCTGAAAATTTATAAATCTGGAATTTATATTTTATTGCTTTTTGCATGCTTTTTATTTCCTGATACTAATGGTAATAGTATCCATCTTCAATTTTTACCATTATTAGAAGATTTTAGTCAAATAAGTAGTTATAGTTGGGGCGCTGCTACCTTGGCGCATCTATATAGAAATTTGTGTTGATGCGCAAGAAAAAATGTGCATAATTTTGCTGTTTGTGGTGTTTTGATTCAAGCTTAGGGATGGTCCAGAATGCCCTGACTGACACCAATAAACCCCAATCTATACCACTTTCCATATGCAACCAATTAAGTATACGTAATTTCTTTCTATATATTTTTTTCCTATAATTTTTACTAAATACTTATTTATTTTATAGGTGGTCCGCATATGGAATGAATTACGAAAAAACACCTCATCATTGTGCTCCTGAATATCGGACGTTCTTCGATCATTTCGAGGAAGACGACGTATTATCTCTAACGCTTATACTACTATCATTAAAACTCTTTTATATTTTTTTTTAACTCTAATCCTTTTTTAACTACATTACAGTTTCTATGGAGGCCATATCTTGATCTTCATGACGAGGATCCGACTGAACAGACATGCGGAGTTCTAAAACTTTCATTTTTTGTTTCACTTATGTCGAAATGCATCATACGGATAGGGTGAAACTCCAATTTGGGATTCACCAAGACATTCTTGGTCCACCTACGTGCATGGAGAGGTACCACAATAGTACCATAAACGAGGCGTGGAAATTCCCTAATTGGAGAGACCATAACTGAGAAGAACAACAACAATGGATAAATCGTCGCTAAACTGTCCTACAAGGAAATGTCATGGAAACCGAATGTAAACCCAGTAGGGAATACATGAATTGGTATAGATCTGTGACCATTTTGTATCTATCACAAAATAGATATTTATGGGACCCTCGTAACCAACCAACTTCTTCAAACTTCCAACAAACCCGACAACCTTGTAACACCCAACCACAAATATTTAACACCCCTCAACAAATATTTAACACCCAACCACAAATATTTAACACCCCACAATAAATATTAAAATCCCAACAACAAACATTTAACACTCAACAACCTTTCAACCCAACACAACAACCTTATACCCCAAGCCAACACTACCAACAACCATACCTATCATTTAACCCAACCCCCTTCAACACCCAACTACAAAACCCAACTCCCTTCAACACCCAACAACAAAATCCAACTTCTTCATACACCCAATATAACCAATATTCATTCTCTCAACCTACCCCACAAGAACACATCTACCAAACACCCCAACCACAAGTCCCCTTCTACCCCTCACAATCCTACAACCTTAATTCATCTCAAGACCAACACTCATACACCCCCTACATGACTAACACATTGCCACCTACCAACCTACCAAGTTGTAGTAATGAGAGAACAAGATTAAGTTATGGCAGTGTGACGGTGATACCAGATGTGGACGATTTAAATGATGACATGATCACTGAATTCATGAATCCTAGCAATGATGCAGGACCTTCTACTCAACCCCCAAATGTTGATGTTGATCGTAGAAGGTCCATCAGAAATGTACAGACACATGGCTGTGGAACCCACTAACGCTTACGTCGACCAGGTCCAAATCGAGGGTAGTTAGGGGTTTAATGTACTTTTTTAATTTCTTGAATAAATAAATATTTATTTCAATTATTTTTTATTTTATTTTATTATTATTATTTATGATTATTATTTAGTATTATTAATTATTATTAATATTCATAATTATTATTTAAAATAATTAAATTTAATTATAACATAAATAAATTTAATTAAATTTAATTAAAATAATGATTTAATTAATACTTAATTACACAAATAAATATAACAAAAAAAATTAAATAACATAAATTCAATAAAATTAAAACACTAAAAAAAATATATAAAAAATTACTCGTGTACACTGTCACCCATTGAAAGGACGACACTTTTTATTTTTCCATACTTCTGCCCATTCAAAGGGCGGCACCCTTGAAAAATTTTTATTTTTAAAAAACATGGCATTGTGATATTTAGCTTGAAAAATATGACTTTTTAGAAAATACCCTCCACTACTATGGCAGGCAGAAAATTTTTCTAAAATGTTTTCTCATAAATCACGGAATAATAAGATGAATTTAATTTACTTACATCTATTTTTAAAAATATTTAATTTAAATACACTTTTCATTCTCTTATTTTAATTTTTGTGTGTTTTAATTATTTATTTTAAAATTAATCTTTTAGTCTATCTATTTAATAATTTTAAAGATTTTTTTTAATCCTATCAATTTTGTATATTTGACATTTAAAAAAAAAAATTTGTATAGTTGCATTTAATTTTTTTTATAAGCTATAGTTGCATTTAATGAGTGACAGTGACATGTAGTACCAACAATGCAAACTTTAACATATCATATAATTAAAAAAAAATATTATATTTTTTAATCCATCGTTATATTCTTCGTCTTGTATAGTTGCATTTATTTTTTTTTTATAAGCTGTAGTTGCATTTAATGAGTGACAATGACATGTAGTGCCAACAATGCAAAATTTAACATATCATATAATTTTAAAAAAAAATTTATTATATTTTTTAATACATCGTTATATTCTTCATCTTCTCTATCATCTTTTATTTGAAAGATTCATAACGATTTTGCATAAAAACAACAAGGTTTAATATGAAATGTGACTTTACATAAGCATAATCAATTTTGTGATTGATATGCATATTCAAGTTATGTGACAAATAGGTATTTGGACACTACCATAAATTGAGTGTCAGACATAAAAGAAATACGGTTAAAGTTTTATTAGATCTACATACCCAAAATCATCTTATTCTTGATTTTGCATTTGGGGAATGTTAAGGAGCTAATAAACTGCAATCATTGTAAATATATTTGGAAGAGTCACTGTAATGAAAAAAGACCAATTAGTTGAATTTTTTTTTACTTGCTAATACTAAGAAAACATTTTTTGTGGATAATAGAACCAAAATTTGCAATTGGTGGAAGAGATAAAACAATATATATGTTTTATAATTGTTGGGTCTGCAATCATCATATCATAAATATTCCATATTAATGGGATAACATTTTTTTTTTTAATTTGGTGATTAAATTTTTTGAAAAAAATATGAAAAGAAATCAACTTAAACTTAAAATACATTTAAATGTTGTCTTTTGGTTATTGTTGCAATCAATACCCTAAATGAAATAATATGAATATACCTATCATTTTATTTTATCTTTTTACAGTGTAACAATTTTATATTAGATAATTTTTTTTATATATTTTTTATAAATAACATTTTTCTTTAATAATTTTGTATTGTAAAAGAATTATTTTAAAAAATTTTAGTTTAAAATTCGCCTTAAACCTCTATTTGTATTGGACCGGCCTCTATTTGTATTGGACTGGCCCTGAGAACATGTGACGATGGATTAAGAAAATATCATAAGTTTATTTTTATAATTTAATTTAAATGGTATGTTAAATTTTGCATTGATAGCGCCACGTGTTATTGCCACATTAAGTGAAAAATGCCAACTCTTTTTTAGAAATTATTAAATAGATTAGAGAGTGCTAAAACATTAAAAAAAATTAAAATAGAAGGATAAAAGTGTATTTAAATCAAATATATATATATATATATATATATATATATATATATATATATATATATATATATATATATATATATATATATATATATATATATATATATATATATTGATGGCTTAAGTTTGTTATATTTTAGGCTTAATGACACTTTTGGTCCCTATGTTTTGGCCAACTCACGAAATATATATATATATATTGATGGCTTAAGTTTGTTATATTTTAGGCTTAATGACACTTTTGGTCTCTATGTTTTGGCCAACTCACGAAATTGATCCCTATGGTTTAAAATTGAACGAATTAGTCCCTATGGTTTAATGTTTTGTGCAGTTTTAGTCCCCATCCCAATTTTGATCCAACTGTTTGTGCACTGTTCATGTACGGTCATGCACTGTTCATGTACGTTTTTGGATCAAAATTGGGATGGAGGACCAAATTGTTAAAAAAAAAACAGAGGGACCAAAATCGTGAAAACCCCAAAACAGGGGGACCAAAAGTGTCATTAAGCCTATATTTTAAGAAAATACAAAACATATTTACTTAAAAAAGTTTTGAGAAAAAAACAAGAAGTCTTATTGATTATTGGGCTTGAGTCCAGAAGAATTACAAATGGAAAATTTTACCCCATACCCTTACAATTATATTCAGACCCCTACAGTAAATTTTTAATGACCAAAATACCCTTGTATAAATACTTAAAACTTAGAAATTTTTCATTTCCATTTTCCAATTTTTGAAGTCTTCCGGGAGAGAATTTTAGGTCACTGTATACCGGAACACTTAAAGCAAATCATCTGGTTCACAAAGTTTATTCTGGAACACTTTTACAAAGTCATCCGGTTCATTACAACAATACCAGAACACACAAAGTAAGTCTTCCGGAAGTTGGTACGTACCGGAAGTCTTGGAAGAAGTCTTCCGGTACTTTGAATTTTTTAGTTTGTGTACCGAAACTCTTACATGAAGTGTTCCGGTTCTTTTCCAAAACAAACCAAACCGGAACTCTTTCATGAAGTGTTCCGGAACGCTTTTTTTATATTTAATTTTATGTTTTTATTTTGACAGTGGCGCGCACACGAGGCAAGGACGGTAAGATCCCTAATCGCGGTTTAGGACGGGGCGAATCATCGCGAATAGCTGAGGAAGAGCATATTGGTGCATCTGCTTCAGCAGCACAGCCTGTTGGATATCCAGGAGAACCGTACGATACCTCTCTTTTGGTTAAGTACGAACATCATATTGCTAGACATATATGGTTCGGTGAGGTAAATAAACTACAATTATTTGATATTGAATAAAAGTTGAATTTGTTATGTTGTAATTTATAATATATTTACTTTTAATCGTTTTCAGGAGAGGGGTCCGAAGAAAGAGTTGAAGGTAGCAGGACATGGATTGAAGCTGGCTCAAAGGGTTCCACAGCTTCTTCCTAGAGAGATGGAGAATTTGATAGCTCACTCTGGTTTAGCTTCACTTCAGAGAACCAGTATGTCGAAGATAGATACGAACCTGGTATCTGCATTTGTGGAGAGATGGCATCTAGAGACATCTTCATTTCACATGCCGTTTGGTGAGATGACGATTACTCTGGATGACGTCTCTTGTCTGCTTCACTTGCCCATCAAGGGAGTCTTCTGGAGCCCTCAAGATATCAGCGAAGGGCTTGCTATTGACTGAGTTATTGATTACTTAGGAGTTTCACAGAGAGATGCACAAAAACAAGTCCGTGACTGCAGGAGTTGTTATTATAAGTTGGAGTGGTTATACGATCTATTCGTCGAGCACAGAGCCTTTTCTAATTGGGCATATGCGACTAGAGCTTATTTGTTGATGTTAGTGGGTTCTACCATTTTTGCGAAAAAGACCTTTACGGTTGTGGAGGCACGATACCTTGCACTATTTATGGACTTAGGGGGCTTATCAGGATACAGTTGGGGAGCAGCTGTGTTGGCTACCCTTTATAGATATCTCGGAGATGCTTCCATGTTCAGTTGTAAACAGCTTGGTGGTTATCCGACTCTCCTACATGTATTTATTTTAATTTAGTTTATTTTCTTGTAATTAATTTTATTTAGTATATTAATTTTATTTTTCTAGTTTATTATGTTATAATTAATTATTTTACATTAACTAATACTATTAATTTTGTAACAGTGCTGGATTCATGAGTATTTTCTGACACTTGGAAAAAAATGAGAGAATTGGACACCAGCTACTAATTTTGGTCTCCCTCGAGCGATGAGATAGTCCTATGAGCAAGGTGTCCTGAAGGTGGATGACTTGCGACCTATTCTGGACGAGCTGACACCTGACGATGTCATATGGCGTCCATTCGAGAACCATAGAGCATGGCGTCAGTTTGATGAGTTGTGTCTGTATAGGGGGTGTCTGAGGTGGGGTGACATTATTGTTCCATACTTGTCTGACAGATGTATGTGTCAGTTTGGATACAGGCAGTATGTTCCACCTCCACCTCTTGATTATACGATGGCTGGTGATATTGACGTTGAGTGGACTAGTTACCATCAGAGTGTTGCGGATATGATTCCTCCGACAGCATTGGCCCCCACCCCATCTGAGACAGTTGATGGATATCTTCAGTGGTATTATCATGTTTCGCATCCTCGTCTCATACCGCCCCGTCGTCCGACAACATTATAACGATTCGCTATCAAGTAACCCATATTTGGTAGAGTCAACCATTTCTGTGGTGGTTGAGGACCAAATGCCTCTATCGTCAAATATTCTCTCACTTCTACTAACCGTTCACCAAATAAATTGGCATACAAACTTGATCTTTTATTATGTATTATTTCCAACCCCAAGTCTCGACGAACCATTGGCCAACCATCTTCACCATATCCATGCAATGAAGGGTCCCTATAAACATCATACCCTACTGGTTTTTTGCCTTTCTTCTTGACCCCCCCCCCCCCTTTGGTTTTTATTTTCTCAGGTGGTGGACACAAAGAAGTCATTGTGGGAAAGGCAAGTTCAAAAACCCTACTTTTTAATGCCCTTTTCCCAACAATATCTAGTGACCTAAACCTTTTCCATAACTCATCTATTGCCCTACTCATATCCACCTCTGATCCATCATCTACGTCTTCCTCCAACTTACCTTCCATACTTAGTTTCCTCCAATGAACATGCACAACATCTAAAGGTATTGATATACCACCAATTCTATATCCTATCAACTCATAAGCACAAGGTAATACATAGGTTGTTCTAAGAGTACAACGACATATTTCCTTGTTAGTTCCTACATAATCAACCCGTGTTAACTCTTTAGCAATGCGTCTCAATTCAGCTCGAGACACTGAACCACGTAAGTTATTGTAAAACGGACCTACGTGGGCGTGCTCAACTTCATAAAAACTCTTTTGAAAAGAAGCTCTAATGTTGCCCAGCTGTAACTTCAAGTTGTCATTCATAGCCTCCCAACATTTGACTATGTCACCAATATTGTTCCCCAACATATACTTTAACTTCCAATGAACAGACTCAACCCTAAAAAATAATACATATTAAAAATACTGTTAGTTCTTGGATTGGCTGGAATTTTGGTAAAACAAAGTATATTCAATGTTGATGTCAAGGTACTGATGTTGCAACATTGAGGTTTAACACTGGGCTGTGGTAAGTAATTAATTGCTGAAGTTGGATGTCTGATGTCACATAGGTGATGTTGTAACATCAGATCTGCAGAATTAACAACAGCAGGCTGTGATGTTGTTAGGGTTGCATATTAGCTGGAATTGTGGAGAGCAAGCTGTCTCATTAGATGCGAATATCTTGGGATAGATATTTACTGCTTCATAGGAGATCTGGTGCAGATTTGTAGGAGATTTAAAAGGTTGAAGATTTAAAAAGATTTTAGGAGAAAATTTGTTTTAAATATTCAGTTTTAAATAACAAATCTGGGAGATATTGTAGCAAGTCCAAGACTAATTCAGGAGCTATATAAAGCGCACAAGACCAAAGGAAAAGGGACAGAAATACAGAAAGAATATCAAGAGCATAGGCTGAGTGTCTTGAGTATTTTGTACGAGTTGTATAACCAGAATTCTAGGGTGAATTGCTGAGTTGCGTTTCTGTCCTCTCTAGAAGCTGTGAAGCAATAGAGAGTGGTTGCTTGATCGAAGCTGTGAAGTAAGATCAAGGTTACTCAAAGTGGTTTCTTTGAGTGTTTGTAAGGGATTGAGTGGTGTTCTCATACCTAAGTGGTTTCTTAGGTAGGAAGTCATTAGTAGAGTATAAGTTTAGGAGATTGTCAACGGGTTGTTGAGTCTGTAAATTATATCTACAAGTAGTGAATTCCATCCCTGGCTTGGTAGCCCCCAGAGTAGGTTGGTTGTAACCGAACTGGGTCAACAATTCTTGGTGTTATTTTACTGTTTTTGTTGTCCATTGTGCAGAGTGTGTTGTTGTGACATCGCACCTTAACATCACACGTCTGATACCAGAATTTCAATTGGTATCAGAGCAGGCATCCTGTCTGTCTCTAGGTGAGATCTAGGGAAGTTACTTTCTGGTGTAAAGATGGACAAAGAAGTTGGAGGATTCGTCAACAGACCCCCTATTTTGGATGGATCCAATTATGATTATTGGAAGCCAAGGATGACCACCTTCTTAAAATCCTTGGACAGCAGGGCTTGGAAGGCTGTTATTAAATAATGGAAAGCACCTGTCATGTGTGAGAATAATGATGTCGGCAAAGATAAAGAAGACACCTCTAAGCCTAAGCCTGAAGAAGAGTGGACCAAGGAGGAAGATGAGCTTGCCCTTGGAAATTCCAAAGCTCTAAATGCCATCTTCAATGGAGTGGATAAGAATATCTTCAGGTTAATCAATACCTGTGAAGTTGCTAAGGAAGCATGGGATATCTTGCAGGCTACTCATGAAGGAACATCTAGAGTCAAGATGTCAAGACTTCAAATTTTAACATCAAAATTTGAAAGCCTGAAGATGAAGGAAGATGAGACTATTCATGATTTCCACATGAGTGTTCTTGAGCTGGCCAATGCATCTAGTGCTCTTGGAGAGAAAATGTCTGAAGAAAAGCTTGTAAGGAAGATTCTTAGGTCCCTTCCTAAGAAGTATAAGATAAAGGTTACTGCCATAGAAGAATCACAAGACATCAGCAAGATGAGAGTAGATGAGCTCATTGGATCTCTTCAAACTTTTGAGCTTGGGTTGAATGAGGAAGAACCAGAAAAGAAGCCAAAGAGTATAGCCCTGGTGTCAAATGGTGAAGAAGAGAAAGGGAAGAGTTCTGAATCTCAGGAGGATCTATCTCAGGCCATAGTGATGTTGAGAAGACAGTTCACCAAAGTATTCAAGAGAATGAATAATAACTCCAGGCCTAATGTCAAGAACATGACTTCTGACACCAGCAAGAAGGATAAAGAGAAAACTACCCAAGATAAAAGAGTTCAGTGCTTTGAGTGTGAAAGGTATGGACATGTCAAGAAAGAATGTCCCACCTTCTTGAAAAAGCAGAAGAAGGGCATGACAGTTTCCTGGTCTGACTCTGATAGTGAAAGTGAAGGTGAGTCAGCAAAGCATGTGAGAGCTTTAACAGGAGCTGTGGTTTCTGATGATGATTCTAGTGATGGAGAAGTAACTTATGAGGAGTTAGCATCTACTTATCAAGAGCTGTGTTTAAAAAGTGTTGAGATTTGTCAAGAAAACAAGTGCCACAAGCAACAGATTGCTCAGCTAGAGAATGAAAAGACTGATCTGGAAAATGAAGTGGTGCTAGTTAGAGCTCACCTTGATCAAATGACCAAGTCTGTTAGGATGCTGAGCTGTGGTACAGACACACTTGACAAGATCCTTCAGTCAGAAAAAGCTGCTGGAGACAAAGCTGGGATAGGTTATGTGGCTGAGGATAAGGGAACTTCAAGTTCAAAGAAGGAAGTGTCACAACTTTTATCTCAACATCAGCCAAAGAAGCAGGGTCCTACCCCTAAGAAAGCTGATGTTTCACAACCTAAGAAGATTGAGAAGAAGACTGGTCCTTATCAGAAGAGAAAGCAGCCACAAGGAGCTAGTCAGGATATGCCCCCACAATACCGCAAAAGCATGCAAGCTGCTCAGTTCAAACAGCACATGTCTCATCAGGTGTCTCAACATCAGGACAACTAGTATGGTTGTGGATATGGTTACACCAATGTTGTTCCCCATTTCTATGGAAAAAGAAAGCCACACCATCATGGGAGACAATCCAGGAAACAACATTCTCAGCCTTCTTATGGGAGAAGATATCAACATAATAGAAGGCATGCCAGTTATGGCAGGATGAGACCACATTATGGATGACAGCCTAAGCAATCTCATCATGGCAAAAGATTCAGAGATGAAAGGGTGAGATGCTATTATTGTGGAAGGATTGGACATATGCAGTACTCGTGCTACAAGCTGCATGGATTCCCTCAGCCTCAAAACAGATGGAGAGAGTATACGCCCAAAGTTGTTAAACAATGGGTACCTAAGGAGAAGGTGAAGTGCTTATTGGCTCACATGGCTGATAGAGAGTTTAAAGAAGGAACATGGTATTTTGACAGTGGGTGTTCCAAACACATGTCTGGATGTAGATCCATGTTTGCTGAAGTCAGTCATTGTCCCTCTCATGAGGTTATATTTGGCAATGGAGAAATAGGTGTTGTTGCAGGAGTTGGGAAGGTGCAAGGTGATGGTAGACCTAAACTTGACAATGTTCTGTTTGTCAGTGGTTTAAATGCAAATTTGATCAGCATAAGCCAGTTGTGTGATGAAGGTTACAGGGTAAACTACACTAAGCATGAGTGTGTGGTTTCTGATGAGCATAATCAGATTGTCATGAAGGGTGCCAGAACCAAAGACAACTGCTATCAGTGGATTTCTCTTGAAGGAAATTCAACTAATGATGTTCAAGTTGATGTTATAACATCAGACTATGACATCAGGATGCTGAAAGGTCACTTAGAGTTAATGAGTCCTGATGTGAATTGTTTAAAAGGAAAGTTTTTATGGAGGGAGAAAATTAGTAATTGGTCTTTAAAGAGTATTCAAAATCAGGCGCCTTACCATATTGATACTACATCAAGACTTACCAAAGCATTCTCATCGCAATGTTTCATCTCCCTAAATCTCAATAGAATAGAAAGTTCTTCTCTAAACCTAGTCTGTTACAAAGGAACGATGTCTTTCCCTTCCAAGAACTCTGAGCTGGTACGAACTAGGGGTTCTTCCGAAGAACACACTTCTATTGCTCTTCCCGAGTTAGGTAACCCTAAACCCTCAACCACGGTGAATAAAACTGAAGCTAGGTCATCATCCTCTCAAACTGTTGAGGAGAAGTTTGATGTAGACATGCATTTGGAACAGCTTGCCACCAAAATCCTTGAGAAGGGGATACGGGTGAAAGGGATTTCTGTCCCTTTAAGGTAAATGCCTGCTGAACAAGTCGACTCTCAAGATGAGGACAAAAATCTTCAAAGTCAGGCCCTGAATCAAAAAGCTGAAGGTGAAGATCCTGATGACACTGATGTCAGCTTTGATGTCAGAACATCGTCCCTTAGGAATGAAAGTCACAGGGGTAAAGGGAAGGAACAGGTTGAGGTTATAGAGATTGAGGACTCATCTGATGATGATAGAATTGGAAGAAGGAAGGATAAGAAAAGGACTTCAGTTACAGACTCTCCCAAATCGTGGACCAACGTTGCCAGGTCTGGCAAGAAGAGGAGAATTAGGGAAGAGTCAGATTCTGAGAGTGATGCTCAAGACATCAACCCAGCTACTAATCAAGTGCCTGATCACATCTCATCTCACTGTGCATCCATGTGGAATTGTGTGAGCCAAAGAAGGATAGCACTGGAAAGAGAGGTAGTAGCAGAAGACTTAGAGTCTATTGAAATTGTAGACCTTATTAAGTGTGCTGGTCTCATAAGGACTATGTCAGGGTTGACTAATTGCTATGATAGACTGGTCAGAGAATTCATAGTTAATATCCCTGAATCTATAAATGACAGCAAGAGCCTAACCTTCAGAAGGGTTACCATCAGGGGTAAGTGTGTCTGGTTCTCTCCTAAAGTGATCAATGCCTACTTAGGAAGAAGTGAGGAAGATTATGGAGAATTAGAAGTCTCCAATAATGTTATATGCAAAGAAATCACTGGTGGTCAGGTAGATGTTTGGCCCGAAAAAGGAAAGCTGTTAGCCAGTTGGTTGAGTGTCAAATATGCCATTCTGCACAGAATAGGCGTTGTCAACTGGGTTCCTACTAGTCACAAGACCATAATTTCTGTTGGATTGGGGAAGATAATTTATGCAGTTGGGACAAAGCAAATAATTGACTATGGCTCCTACATCTATGATCATACTATTAAGTATGCTGCTACAAATGTTGTGAAGATGACCATTGCTTTTCCATCTCTCATTTGTGGGATTATCTTGTCTCAGCATCCTGAAATTCTACAGCATTCAGATGTTGCTTGCAAAAGGAAGCCTACCTTGTCAGTCCATTCCAAGTTGTTTGAAGTAAAACATGTTCCTGACAGTGTCAAGACATCTGCTTCAACATCACAACAGTCACCAGCCAAGACTAGGTTGATTACAGAACTAGAGGAGGCTTGCAAGGAGTTAGATGAAGTCATAAGAGTTAGTACTGAAAGGAAACTAAAATTTGAAAGACTTGTCATGACACTGAGATTGGCAGCAAAGGAAGGTGAAGCAGCCAACACAAGGAAGGATGTTGATGATGGACCCGGTGATGAAGAAGATAATGATGATCTCAGCACAGATAATTCAAGCTCTTAATGTTTGCCTTCTTATTTTGTAGTGTTAGCTTTATGTCTTTGTTTCAGCACTTAATGTGCTTGGTTTTGTAATTTGAATATTGTGCTGTTATATGCACTAGTTTAGTTTCCTTCTATGATTTGTTTTGCCTGGTTGCTAAGTGTGAGGCTAACAATGATAGCTAGGGTGTACTGACTATAGTTAATAGGGCTTCTAACTGAAGTTTGCCTAATTGTGGCTAAAAAGGGGGAGAAAATAGCCAAGAGAGTCAAGAAGAGTATCAAAGAGTGTTACTGCCAAATGCTGCTAATGTGATGCAGATATTAAGGGGGAGTTTTGACTGAGCCAGTGAAGATATCATAGCATTTGAAGAGTGCAGCCAAGCAGACATCAAGGGGGAGAAAAGAGAAGTGTTGCACATTGTGAGCTACTGAACAGTTGTGATGCTGGTTCATATTTTTGAGGGGGAGCACCAATTGGCTGTTGTCAATTATGAAGATGGTGCTGCAGCAGATCAAGTGATGAAGACTATGAAAATTGTCAAACTGCTTCTGATGAGAGTTTCAAAATGATTTATTGAAGTTTTTCCGCTGCTAAAGTCTCTGAAGGTGCAGAGTGCAGAGATTGTTTTAGCCAAAATTAGCCAAAGGGGGAGATTGTTAGTTCTTGGATTGGCTGGAATTTTGGTAAAACAAAGTATATTCAATGTTGATGTCAAGGTACTGATGTTGCAACATTGAGGTTTAACACTGGGTTGTGGTAAGTAATTAATTGCTGAAGTTGGATGTCTGATGTCACATAGGTGATGTTGTAACATCAGATCTGCAGAATTAACAACAGCAGGCTGTGATGTTGTTAGGGTTGCGTATTAGCTGGAATTGTGGAGAGCAAGCTGTCTCATTGGATGCGAATATCTTTGGATAGATATTTGCTGCTGCATAGGAGATCTGGTGCAGATTTGTAGGAGATTTAAAAGGTTGGAGATTTAAAAAGATTTTAGGAGAAAATCTGTTTTAAATATTCAGTTTTAAATAACAAATCTGGGAGATATTGTAGCAAGTCCAAGACCAATTCAGGAGCTATATAAAGCGCACAAGACCAAAGGAAAAGGGACAGAAATACAGAAAGAAGATCAAGAGCATAGGCTGAGTGTCTTGAGTATTTTGTACGAGTTGTATAACCAGAATTCTAGGGTGAATTGCTGAGTTGCGTTTCTGTCCTCTCTAGAAGCTGTGAAGCAATAGAGAGTTGTTGCTTGATCAAAGCTGTGAAGTAAGATCAAGGTTACTCAAAGTGGTTTCTTTGAGTGTTTGTAAGGGATTGAGTGGTGTTCTCATACCTAAGTGGTTTCTTAGGTAGGAAGTCATTAGTAGAGTATAAGTTTAGGAGATTGTCAACGGGTTGTTGAGTCTGTAAATTATATCTACAAGTAGTGAATTCCATCCCTGGCTTGGTAGCCCCCAGAGTAGGTTGGTTGTAACCGAACTGGGTCAACAATTCTTGGTGTTATTTTACTGTTTTTGTTGTCCATTGTGCAGAGTGTGTTGTTGTGACATCGCACCTTAACATCATACGTCTGATACCAGAATTTCAAATACAAAAATACAAAAAAAAACATACAATTTAGAAATACTTAAAAAAAATACATACCGATTAGTCTTCATGTTACCCAAATGTAGCACTTGATCAATCCATGCTCCAACAAATCTTTGTCTATGTGGTGTCAACCATGTGTCCTTCACATAATCAATAAATTCATTACAATCAACACACGCCTGCTCAAGTAGCTTCAACCGTTGATCATACTTACTCTCATCACTAGCCCATACAACTTCAGTCCATAATTGGTCTATTGTCTCTTGCTTGTCACTAGCCACATATTGTTTCCGTTTTGCACCAACATTTTTGTTAATATGAAATCGACATAGCAAATTGATCGACCTTGGAAACACAGTTTCAATGGCTTTCATCAAGGCAAGATCTCTATCTGTCACAATCACTTGTGGACACAAATCTTTCTTCACAAACAATTGTTTAAGCTTATCTAACACCCAACAAAACGTCTCAGTCTACTTTGCCTTAATATAAGCAAATGCGACAGCAAAAGTCAACTCGGTTGATGTCATGCCAACAATTTCCAACAGAGGTTGCCTATATTTGTTTGTCTTGTAAGTGTTGTCCATAACTAACACAATAGGAAAAATATTTAACAACTTAACTGAATCTGGGTGAGCCCAAAATATATCTCTAATAACTCCAGAGTTATCTCATTTTCTACACCAATAAACATAACCTGCACCCTCAATAAGCTTAAACAAATGGTGTATCTCACTTCTAGGACCTCTTATCTCTTTTTCTATCATACTCTTCTGCTTGTATATTTGTGTGATCCGAGTGACATTATCTAGATCTTGCTTTTGCAAGGAAAGCAATATATGTCTAGGTGGAACCTTTCTCTTTGTTAAATAAATAACATGTTGCTTCTGATCCGTTGTCAACCTACCAACAAATGAGTGAATTTCTAATCTATCAGGCAGACCATGGTTATGAACTCCACATTTTACATCAACCTTCCATCCAGACCCATCTTTCGCCGGAGTAGACCTGGTTTTAAATGGACATCCTTATTTTTTCGTTGCACTTTAGGTACCACTACCAGTATCCTTGTGTTTTCCACCTTTATCACAACCAAATATTAATTTGTTACTTCTTCCTCTCTTGCCTGTTTCAATATCTGAACGAGTGATGATAACTGTTACTTTATTCTGGATTTCGATCTCTTTGATCCATCTTATCACCTCTTCTCGTGTATCAAATCTTTGAGTAGTTAAAAAAGCATCAGACGTATCTACACATATATGATCTTTATCGCTTATTTGCAGAGGAATTTCTGAACCTACATAAAAAAAATAAAAAAAATAAAAAAAATTAGAATTACGAAAACAAACCGGAAGACTCAGTAAGAGAGTTCCGGTGAACAAATGATGGCAAACCGTAAGACTCAGTAAGAGAATTCCGGTGAACAAAGTTGACAAACCGGAAGTCTTAACAAAAGTGTTCCGGTACACATTCAAAGCAAACCGGAAGACATGTTGGGATGTGTTCCGGAATAGGCAAAACTAAGTATAAGAACCGGAAGTCTTTTAACAACTCTTCCGGTAAGTACTTTGTAGTTAACCGAAACTCTTACTAAAAGTCTTTCGGAATGAAAATTTGCATACCGGAAGTCATGGACAAAGTGTTCCGGAACGCGCAAAAATTGGGTAAATTTTTTGGAACTCTGACACACAATGAACAGTAACGGTAAAAAAATAAAAAAATAAAATAATAAAAAATAAACAGGGGTAAAATTGGCATTTGTTTAAAATGTAGGGGTATAGGTATAACTGTAGGGGTATGGGGTAAAATTTTCTTACAAATGTTATGGATTTGTTCTATACTGATTTAGGCCATGATGTCAGGCGGCCCATCATCAATCCAAACCTTAGGACACTCATAAATAATTTATTTCCTTACAAGCTGATGTGCGCCCCATTGGTTTCTTTTTTCTTAAATATAATGACTATGTTTCTGAAACTATTTCTCCTTTTCCTAATTTGTCTGCAAACAAGGCTCTAATCGGTTCTAGGAATCTCACCATCGTTGACAATCTTAACAATAGTTTGGTTATCCGATTGTATTACAATATCTTTGAAGTAGCAATCAACTACGTTGTCGCAGGCTTTCAAAATCGCAATTGTCTCTGCCATAATCGGGTTCTTGTCACCTTTGATGTTTTGCATGCCCATAGTTAGACACTCGCCTTTCATGTTTTTATAAATCGCTGCTAAACCTCCAAAAATTTGAGTTGATTAGGCTAGTATTAGTATTGTAGATGACCCGGTTAATGTCAGAGGCTTTCGTATGCCAATCAAGATCCTAAACTCTTATATGCAATTTTGTAATGATTAATATTGAGCTGGAACAGAACCACTCATGTTTTGCCTCAATACAATTTTGGGAACTATGATTCATGGTTTCAATACTAGAATCACATCTAGGGCAAATGGGATAGCAACTGATTCCCTTCTTTATGATATATCCTCTGACAAGAATAAAGTTGGTTAGGATTCTCCAAATAAGGAATTTTTGTCTTAGGGTGGCATGAAATTCCCAAAGCTTTTTCTAGAAATTTATGTCCATACCTTTGGTTGAGATTTGTGTCTATTTTGCCATGTTCCAATTTTGGATGCTTTGATGTCCAGATATCATAGTATAATTGCCATTGAGGTTGAAGGCCCATCTTAGAGTGTCTTATTCTTCAATATTGTGAAGAGTGATTTCCTTAATAGCTTCTATGTCTATAGGAATGAAATTGGATTTAATGACAGTCGGATCCCAACTATTAGTTTCTCCTTCGATTAGGTCCCTAACTCCAATTATCCTCGTATTCAAGGGTTTCTGTGTTAGTATTTTAAATCCACGTTGATTAGGAAACCAATTGTTGTCCCAGATCTTGACTTTGTTTCCGTTGACAATAACCCAGTAGGCACATTTAGTTATAATCCATTTGCTTTGGTAAATTGTTCTCCAGGTATAGCTAGGGTTTCTTCCCAGGTCAGCCTGAAGAAAACTTTTATTAGGATAATATTAGCTGCCAAAATTTTAGCCAAAAAAGAATCATGATTAGTAAGAAGTCTCCACCCTTTCTTGGCTAGGAGAGCTTCATTAAAGTTTCTGATTTTCCTGAATCCTAGGCCACCATTTCCTTTGTTGCAGCATAACTTCTTCCACTTCTACCAATGTATCATCTTGTTGTTGTTGTTGTCACCCCACCACTTGTTTCTCATGATCTTTTCCACTTTCTTACACATGGAAATGGGGAGAAGGAAAGAGCTCGTGAGATAAGTAGGTATGGTTTGAAGAACAACTTTGATAAGGGTGGATCTTCTTGCATAAGAGAGCATATATATTAGTACTTAAATTATTTAGTTTTTTCCCGACCCTGTCAATAATAAATTGGAAAGATTGAGCTTTATAAGAGTTTAAGTAAGTAGGTAATCCCAAGTATTTTGGAATTTTATCGGGGATAGGTATATTAATCCACTTAGGAAACTCATCCTTTTAAGTTTGATTAGTGTGTCTACATAAAATCATTTATGATTTTCTAAAGTTTATCTTCTATCCTGAAGTTTTTTGGTATACATTAAGGATGTTGAGAAGAATTTTAGCTTCCTTCTCATTGCTTTTATAGAAAATTAAACTATCATCTACAAAAAGGAGATGAGATATATTAGGGGCATTCTCTTCTATAGAGATACCACTTAAATTTTTTATATGAAGAGAATTATTTAAAAGGTTAGAGAAACATAAACACAAATGATAAAAAAAATAGGGGAAAGGGGGTCTCCCTGTATGATTCCTCTAGAATGGCTTAAATTTTGAGTCTGTTTACCATTTAGGAGAATGGAAAATAGACAATAGTAATACATCTCATAATGGTTTTAATGATCTTAATTAGGAAATTCCATAGATAAGAGAGTATTGTGAATGAAGCTTCATTCAAGTCTATCATAAGCTCTTTCCATGTCCATCTTTATACCCACATAAACTTTTTTCCTTTAGTTAGTTTTCCTCAGAAAGTTGAAAATCTCATAAGCCACAATAGTGTTGTCTATGAACATTCTTTTTTTTCTTCCATAAAAGTACTCTAATTATCACTAATAATAGTGGGTAGGATCTTTTTTATTCTGATAGTTATAGTCTTAGTGACCAATTTCATGATCACATTACAAAGGGTTATAGGTCTGAAGGTAGTACGGTTATTAGGGTTCTTATTATTAGGTATAAGGAATATAAAGTATTGTTAAAATCTTTAGGATTCTCCTCATGATTGAGAATTTTGAGAATAATGTTAGAGATGTCATTTCCAATAATCTCCCAAAAACTTTGGTAGAAAGCTGCAGGAATACCATCAGGGCCAGGGGCAACATTAACCTTCAGATGACTCATGGCTTGATAGACTTGTTCAGGGGAAAAGGACTGTATAGGTAGTCAGCCATGTTGTTGTTAATTTTTTCTTTCATAATGTTGTTGTAAAGGTGGCAGTGGGGGCGGGGGCGTTGGAAGAGTTAAATTGATCTTTGAAATGATTGAGGAATTTTTTTGAATCTCATTTTTCTTTTAAGTTTTTTTTATAGGCAGAAAACTTATCATTAAGAGAGATTAAGAGGGTCTCTCACCCAAAAATACAAACAAACAGAAGCTAACAAAAACAACAAAGAAGATTGATAAAGCAATCAAGAAACAGCCCCACCCCACACCCTTAGATAAAATCAAAGGGGTATTTCGTCCACTCGTAAAAATTATAAACTGTGACTCCATGTCTACCGATTGCTAACCACTTCCATGAAGAAGCCATAATACTATGGTATATACTATTGACATTACAAATCTCCATGAAAAACTTCTTTTAAGTTATGATACCTTCTTTGTTGAAGATGTAGGAAATTTTATTTTTGTTTTTCTGGGCATTAGCTTTCTGATGGAAGAATTTAGTGTTCCTATCTAGGGGTGTGCAAAAATATGCTTAACCAAATTATATTACTAAACTGAATTGTATTGCACCATAAAAAAACTAAACCACTTAAATGGCTAATGAACTGAATCATTTAATTCAAACAATTCTAATTCAGTTTAAAACTGGTTTATAACCAGTTTTCTTTTATAAACTGTTTTAATCATATAAATAAGTTTTTCATAAAATGAAGAAGAAAAACTATTGAGAGTAAAAACAAAAAAATTAGAAATAAAAATTTATTTGTAATTATTGAAAAATAAAAAATATTTTTTTTAAAACAAATCGGAAAAAAAAAAAATTGAAAATGGTTTTAAAAAATTCCCCAAATTTTAAATTTTTTTCTGAAACTTTCTTTTTTGAAAAAAAATACTTTTTTTATTCTGAATTTTTTTTTTCAAAAAAAAATTATGACATTTTTTTTTTCGAAAATTAAAAAAAAAGAATTCTAATTTTTTTTTAGAATAAGTATTGATTAATTTTTTATTTTAAAACTTATTCTGAAATTTCTTTTTTTGAAAAAAAAAATTCAAAAAATAAAAAGATTTTAAAATTTGGGGAAGTTTTCAAATACTTATTTGTACATATTCGTAATTCATATGCGACGAAATGAAATTATTTTTCAGAAGCATGACACATTAGTTTTTTCTTTTATGCTGTATTTGTTCCTTGAACTCAATAGATGGTCAAGGAGATGATGAGAAAAGAAATTAAAAATTGAAAACGCATAACAAATAATTAGTAGTTATGTTCTTTAATTTGTGAAATAAAAATTCTACTGTATTTTGAGAAGCATTTTTATTGAAGTGGTTATTATAAACTGAATTGAACCATAAATGTGGTTTGTTTCAGTGCAGTTCATGAACCACGAACACCACTATTACTATCCCCGTCCTTTAACCAATGCATTTTGGCTCTCTGGGTCCACCAAATTTCCTCTTTATGTAGATAACTTTCCAGCTATTTCTTCAATAAAGTTGGAATATTTTTTATTTGTTGTTCCAAGTTTCCATATATCCTTTTTGCCCTAGATCACACAAAGAACAACTATTAATGGTGTTATTAAAATCATTAGATATGTTCAGGTCAATAGGATTTTCCCCCACTTTCTTTAATTGATTAGAAAGCACATTAAAACCTCCAAAGATGAACCTGCTAGGGTAGTTATATCTTTGAGCCAAGTTATATATCAAGGAACAAGTAAGCTTTTTTGGTTGGACTTGGGGTAGCCATAAATGCCATTCCCCTCTCCAACTAAAGGTATTATTATTATTATTAAACTGCACAATATAAAAATAAATGAAATATTGATTAAAATCTAGAATATTCAGAGTTACATCTTTGCACCAAAGCAAGGCAAGCCCCCGAGATTTACCCCCAGTCATATAATTGCAATCCACAATATGAATTTTGGTTAAGCTGCCATTATTCATTATGCTACTGAAATTATTATTATTATTATTATTATTACACATCTTAGTTTCACAAAAAAAAACATTAGGAGAGTTTAGAACAACAATCTGATTTAGGGCTCTAATGGTGTGGGGGTTTCCCAACCCTAGCAATTCCAAGCTAATATCTTCATCCTTGTTTGGCTTCCTCCTTAAGGAGGTTAACCATTGATGTAAGACTTTCTGTTTTTTCCCCTTATCCTCAATTTGGAGGATTCTTTTTTTTTTACAGCTAGAGTTGTTCTCTAAGCTGATATCTTTCTGTTAATCTTCTGCTTGGTTGTTTGTAGCATTTGTTCCCATATATTCCTTGATAACTAGCTTAGCCAATTTGTCCAACATAGACTTTGGTATAGGACTAAATTGAGTAACATTAGGTTTTTTTTATTAGGATTGTTACTAAATAGTTTTTCTGAGTGCTGGGTGATCTTTATGCCACCTTGATTAGTTTTCAACAATGGCCTTAGTGGGCTAACATTATTAAAACCAGGATTGAGGGTTGTAGAGTTCTAACAATGTTCTTCGTTATGGCTAATGATGCCAAATTTGAAGTAGAACACAAAAAGTTTGTTGTAGAGAAAATCAATCCAGTTGACCCCATTAGCGGTGCTACCCATGTACAACCCAAGTTTAATAGGCTTATCCTCACTGATTTTGATTCTAACTTTGATAATGGTAGTTATGTCAACCATCTCATAGAGTCTTGCTTCAATTACCTCTCCAAGTTTTCATCAATTATCATTCCCATTTTAGGGGTTTTTCCATTGATTAAGACCCCAAATTTGAACCCAAATAGGAGCCTTGGAGAATTTCATGGAAGTCAGAGGTTTGATACCATCCCAATCTTGTAAAATAAAGCACAACTTTCTGAAGATACAAGATCTACCTTTAAGAATTCTTTTGTAGCCCTCTAGTTGTCCATTAGGATCTTGAAAAAAGATGGCTCAAGTTCAGTTACATGTAGGTTTCAAGGGTTACACTATATATTTGACAAAGCACATTGAAGTAAAGCCCTGTGAATAGGTTTTTCATTGATAATCTTGTCAAAAATGCAAGGTGTACCATTTCCTTTTAACTCACGTAGCTTATCTTCAAAAATACAAAATTCAGGGTCAATAGGTTTTGTAGATTCTTCAATCACGGTCTGGTTCAAATAAAAGTCCCCCTCCCCAATTAAACCCATAGCTCTGGTAGGAATGACGATTTTCCACAAATTATGGGGTTTTGAAACTGAATTCAAGATCTGGCTGATTTTTTTGGTTTTTTTCAGGTTAATCTGTTTGAAATTCAAAGCAGAGGTTGTTGAAAATGGTAGGGTCATCACTGGTTCCAATGCGTTCTTTGGGAGCTGTGATGATTTGATACATGGTTCTTAGTGAGAGATCTTAGAGTAAAATGTTATTCTTCATATCAATACACTACGGGTGTGATTGGTTGTAAAGAGAAAGTGAGAAGAGAGAAATAAGTGAGAGAGTATATGAGAAGAGAGAAATAAGTGAGAAGTAAAGAAGATTTATAAGGTTGCTTGTTATAAGAGAAATATGAGAGAAATAGAAGAGAAAGAAGTGTGTAAAATTTTTAAAAGACAAAACTATCCTTATTTTAAAAATATATAAAATATAGTATATTTAACTTATGCAAGGGCAAATATGGAATAAACCAAAAAAATGTTTCTCTTTCTCATTTCTTCTCATTTTAGGAGAGATTAGAAAAAGTAATGGGACCCACATAATTTTATTCTCTCTTCCCTATTTCTCACCAAACCAAACAAGAGAAATAAGACATCTCTCTTCAACTTCTCTCTATCCTATTTCTTCTAAAACAAACACACCCTACAAGAAGAAAGAGATGTAGAAGGAAAAGGGATAGTCGGGCGAAAGAAGAGCGGGGAGAACACCACACAATGAAAATCCTTCACAAGAAAATAGAAAAAAAACACAGGTGAAGTTGAAGACGCGGGAAAGAAAAGCACATAAAAATAGGGATTAACAAATAATTTGGAAGATAGAGGCTAAAAGAGGGAGAAAAAAAGATTTCATGTATCGTGTTGTGTTGTTTTGAGTCTGTCTGGGAAGACATAAAAAGAGTTTTTAGTGTGTAGCTTTTAGCTTTTCAGTTTATTTTGATTAAAAAGTTTTGTTTGATAATGCATTTTAGTTTTTAGCTTTTAGCTTTTTAATTAGCTTTTAGTTTTTTTTTCAAAAGCTATTTGAAGTAGCTTTTGAGCTTGTAGCTTTTAACTTATGACGTTTTATTCCAATTATACCCTTATTATTTTAAATATATATATATATATATATATATATATATATATATATATATATATATATATATATATATATATATATATATATATATATATATATATATATATATATATACACACACACACACACACATAATATTTACTATTAAAAATTTGATTTTAAAAGATTGAATTTTGGGTGATTTTGAAGAATGTTATAGAAGATTTTAGGTTTTTTTATTTATTTATTAAATATAAATTATATAATTAATTTAAAAATAGTGTTGATAATTCTTAAATTAGTGAAACATTGGAATAGAATCAATAAAATCAATAAAGATGAAGAAAATTCAGAATATTATTACAGTTTTATTGTAAAATATTAGACAATAAACTTATTTTTGTTATTTTTTTAGATTAATATAACTAAATTCAAAATTACAATGTTATTATTTCACATATTTTATTAACTTTCATTATAAAATTAGGAATTAAAAAAAAATATTTTACGAAAGAATGAGTTAATTAGACCAAGAATCGTAGTTATTATGATTACTTTTATTTTTATGTCTTCTTAAATGGCTTTATGAAATATCATTACTTTATATATGGTTTGCTGGTTTTTTTTTCCATTGAATTTTGTTGTCAATATATTCATACTAAATAGCAAAGTCCATAAAACTTTTATACAAATTTATATATTTTGATGATATCTTTAATTTTTCATATATATTAAAATTGTTTTGCATGTTGTTATTAATACATTTACTTTTATCGAATAAAAATTAATTTAATAATATAATATAATATAATAAGATAATGAAATCACCAATTTCTTAATTAAAAAAGTCTTTTTAAGTCTGATCGGAGAGGACCAGAAGGAGATCGTCGCGACCTTCGTGTAGGGTAGGAGTTGATGCTCGTAGGAGAGGAGAATGAGGGGGGTGTACCTGCAAGATACTCCGATGCCAAAGTGAGAGTTTGGACAAGAGGAGGAAAGCAAGTACAAAGTAAGAATGTAAGAGATTAGATACCTGACCCTCTCAAGTGAGAGGGTATTTATAATATTCCCCCAGCGCGGGGCCAAGATCTCTCCCCGCGAGTAGGGTGCCTGCTCGGCGAATGAGAGACTGCCAAGTGGAGGCCACAGCGCGTGGTCCTCTGACTTGGTCCAACTACCCCCGCAATATCCGGGGAGGTAGTTGGTCGCGTGAACTGACAAGCGAGTGGGGGGAACGTGCCCAACGGCTATATTGTGTCCAACGGCTATATTGTGCCTATTGGGCCTGTTCGTCAACTATAATGGATTGGGCCTGATCCTTAAGGGCAGGAAGCCCTGCCCGGTCCAGAACATGAGCCCCCCAAGTCGTTGCTCTGCTGGAGAGTAATGACTTAAGATAGCTGTGGCTACGACCGTACTGTCGGGGACGTGTTTTCTCGCGTGGAGTGTCCCATTCGTGTCCCGACCAGATGTGGTCGTTAGATGATTACACTGAGTGTCGACCAAGATTCGTTACGTGCTCGCAGGAATTGGAGTTTTTTGCCGAGCAACCCCGCAACAAATGCGTTCATTTTTGACGAGGAGATCTGCTCGTGTGGGAACCAAGGACTTAGTGTATTTTCTGTGATAAGCCAGGCGAAGAGTTTGTGACACGTGGTGAGCATTCATGGCTTTTGTCAGTCCTAGGGCCACGTAGGGTATGATGACCTTCACGATTCCCCACGATCAAATGGTTATAAAAGGTGGAGGAAGGTTTTATTTTCACTCACAAGTTCGCACTCCTTGCTCTTATTTGCTCTGCACTAGTCCTCCCGCCGGAGTTCCTCTTCGCCACTGTTGATCCTCCTCTTCTCCGTCAACCTCTTCTTCTTCCTGTAAGTTTGTTCTTCCTTTTCCGTATTTTTTTATGAACCTTCGAGTTTTCTGGGTGTTATTCATGGATTCTCCGGTGGGTTCATGAATTTTCCGGTTGAACTTCATGTGTTCTTTGATGAACATATGAGTTTCTCGAAAATCCATGAAGAACATGAAGATTTCTAGGATAATTGTAGAGAATGTTTTGATGTAGATCTTTGTAGATTCTGGTTAGGCGTATAGTTTAGGTTTGTAGTCGGGCACTAGGCCTGTTCGGTTCCTTGTCGTGATTTTGGGACGCGACGAGCCTATGTCCTCGTTTTGATCCTTGCTATATTAAGTCGCGGGGACTTGCCCTGCTGGTCGTTAGACATATGAGTTTGAATGGGCTCGAGGTTGTCCTCGGTTTCACCCTCGCCCTTTCACTTGATTAGTGGTGGAAGGGTGGATTTGATCTTAGATGTCGAATTCACTTATCTTCCTCTGCTTTTCAGGTGAAAATGGCTGATCCTCGGGATGAAGTTGTGCCCGACCTTCAAGAGACACAAGAGGAGCCAGATGCCCCCGCCGATTATTCCAACATCAAGGTCGCAGAGGGGGACCTGGACTGGATAACGCACGAACCTCTGTCGTTCCGATCGACTTTCATCGAAGAGGAGATTCGAGAGTTCTCTCTTTTGGAGAACCGGGTAGGGGAAGCTCCTCGGCAATGGAAATCATTTCGTCCCGGGGAGAATGATAGAATTTGCTCTGGGTATCCGGGATTGAATTTCCCAATGTACGAGTTTGCTTTTACGGAGGCCAAGATGCGTCTCCCGTTTACTGATTTTCAAGTGGCTCTCTTCAACCATTTGGCGTTGTGCTCGTCGCAGCTTCACTCTAATGCTCTGGCCTTCATCCGGGCATTTGAGTTAGTTTTCCGTCATCTCAATGTTGGGGCGACCGTAGATCTCTTCTTTTGCCTCTTCCAACTTCAAAGGAGTACCACGGGGACGAAACAAAGTTGGGTTTCGTTCAAACAGCAGAGCAGGCTATTCTGGCCGTACTCTGACTCGATTCGAAACTTCAAAGATAGGTTTCTGGTCGTGAAGCCTATTTCCGAGGAGGCGAAAAGATCTATCTCGACTATCGAAAAGGTGACGGTTGATGGTCGGGAGGTGGATGGAGTTGTATCCATGTTTCCTCTGGAATGGGTTTACTCCCATTTTAAGCGTAGGACCGATCAATTCTTGGTGAAACACGAACAACTCTGTGCGGCCGACAAGGAGTCGTACAGGATCCTCCATGCTTATGTGGAGAGTTTTTCCCCGGCCTTCGTAGTTGATCGGGACGGGAATAATCTGATCGGGGATGATGGGGAGCCCGTCCAAGCAGCTAGATATATTAACATCAAAGCTCTCCTCGAGTGCGATAATGATGATGATGCGGTCCAATTACTTGGTATGGTCCGCTGTTTGTTTTTATTTGTTCGAATTTCTGAGTTCTGACTTGTTTTGTGTGTTCACAGGTATGATGTCAGACATGAGGGAACGCCTGATGAGGTCTCAAGCGGCGAAAGTTCACAAGAAGTCGACCGCAGGTGCCAAGGTCGGGGTGCCTAAGCAGACTGTTCTGGAGAATTTTGCAGCTAGTCATACCCCTGTCCCGGAGAGAGCCTTGACGCCGCTGACCCCGGATACCACCCATAAAAGGAAGAGAGATGTCGCGGGGACTTTTGTGGTCGCTGGCCCGGGAGGTTCTGGCGCCGACCCGTATGTTTTTCCCCCGTGTTATTCGCGTGGAAATATGTTTAATGAAGGGAACTCAATTTCCGTTCAGGATATTGAAGTTGAGGCCATTGTGGGCGCCAATCCTCAGGCGAGGAGGAAACAACTCTGCCAGGACGTTGCGGGCATGTTCAGGGTGCTCGAAGCGGCTCTTGCCCTAGGGGACGATGAGGCGGCTTCCCGTGTTAACCTTCGCACGGCCAAGGCGAGAATTGTCGAGTTGGAAATTGATAACAATAAGTTGTACAATGATCTGAAGCAATTCGAAGGTCACGAGAGGCCAAAGTATTGCTTCAGCAGGAAGTTACCCAGCTGAAGTTGCAGATGACCGCGACCGACGAGGAGAAGGCACGCTTGCAGGCCAGGATAGCTGAATTGGAGGGTTTGTCAGCGGCCGTCGAGGGTGAGAATGATGATGAGAAATCCCTGAGGACCAGAGCTGAGCTGATCGGAAGGATTCGGATCCTTGGCGAGGATAACTTAAAGGCGGCTGAGTTCGGTTTCAATGTTGCTTCAGAGCAGGTGAAAGCCCTTAACTCGGACGTGCAGCTTCTGACTGACGGAATGGGTCTGTTCAACAGGGTCATTAATGGTCAGGTTGTTCCTCCCGAGGATGGAAGCGATGTTTAGGACTTTTTTAACATGTTTTTGTGGGCCTGCGTACCCTTATCATTTTGTATGGGCGCTGCCCCTTTTGTACTTATAACATTACCCGGTTACGACCGGTGTTTAATATACTTGGATTTTGTGTAAACATGTTTTATCTTGGACGTTTTCTCTGTTTATTCATATGTGTGTGCTCGGTGAGTTGTGAAACCTTCCGAGGAGGGAAAAGTGGTTTTGCCCATGATGAGGCTAGGACTTCGTTTAAGGTACTAATCTCATAGGCTTGGACTATTCCCATCGCGAGCTGGGTGTCCTGCCTGAACGGTGTGGCAACGGCGGAGCTCGGTCGAGTTATCCCCGTTGTGCACAGGATTTGCTCGTACAATAAGCAGAAGCTGACCGACGTTGTAATGGGTGTCATGCTTCACCAGGGCATGATACGATGGCCGCGCAAATCTCCCCGTTTGGGTGATTACGTCGGCAATTTGTCTAGCCTTGTTAAGGACTTAGTTGTAGTACTGCTTGAGTTTTTCAGCATTCCATGGTCGAGCAAGTGGTTTTTCGTCCAATGTTTCCAAGTAATATGCTCCTGTGCCCGTTTTGGACTTGACCCTATAAGGTCTTTCCCAGTTTGCTGCCAGTTTTCCTTCGCGCGAATCTTTCTGGTTTCTACGCAGGACCAGACTGCCCACGGGGAAGTCACGTTTTATGACCCTAGCGTCATGTCGCAAGGTTATCTGTTATTTTAATGTGGCCTCGCGGAGCGCAGCTCCTGATCTTATTTCTTCGACCAGGTCGAGCTCCTCGCGTAGAGCCTCGTCGTTCATTTCTTCATCGAGGGGAGCTTCTGTCCTTCTGGAGGGTTCCCTTATCTCCACCGGTATTACCGCCTCTATTCCATACGCTATCCAGAAGGGAGTTTCCCCGGTGGTGGAATGTGGTGTTGTTATATACGCCCAAAGGACGCTGTGGAGCTCCTCGACCCATTGTTCGCGGCCTCTGCTTGCCCGTTAGTCTGGGGGTGCTCGACGGAGGTGAAATGTTGTTTTGTCCCTAGTTTGGCGACGAAATCTTGGAAGTTTTTGTCCATGAATTGGGTTCCGTTGTCGGTCACAAGGGCCTGAGGTACCCCAAATCTTGTGAGGACGTTCCTTTTGTAGAAACGCAGTATGTTGAAGGCTGTGATCTTGGCGAACGCTTCGGCTTCAATCCATTTTGTAAAATAATCGACGGCCACGATTAGGAATTTGTTTTTATAAGATCCCATTGTAAAGGGGCCTAGAATGTCCATCCCCCACCAGGCGAATGGCCACAGCGAGGAGAGAGTCTTCAACTCGTTGGGGGGGTACTAAGTGCATGTCCCCGTGGCGTTGGCAACGATCGCACTTTTGTACGTTCTCTTTGGCGTCGTGTTGCATGGTTGGCCAGTAATACCCTGCTCGCAAAGCTTTCCGGGCCAAGGATCTTCCCCCTAAGTGTTGTGCGTTGATGCCCTCGTGAATCTCTTGTAAGATTTCGGGGACCTGGGCCTCGTCGACGCATTTCAACAGGGAGATGGAAAATCCTCGTCGATATAATTTGTCCTCGACCAGTACGTACGAACAGGCTCGTCGTTTAGTTACGCTGGCCTCCTTACTGTCCTCAGGGAGTTCCCCCTTTGTGAGATAATTGTACACAGGGGTCATCCAACAAAGGGGATCTCCGATGACGTTAACATCTAGCAAGTCGGGTTTTACAATGCTCGGGCGGGCCAACATTTCTTGTATGATGGATTTGTTTTCACCTTTTTTCCTGGTGCTGGCTAGTTTAGAGAGGATGTCTCCTCGGGTGTTTTGCTCGCGCGAGACGTGCTGAAATTCCCATGCTTCAAACTCCGCTATTTTTTCTTTCACCATTGCCAAATATTCGGCTAGTTGGTCGTTCTTTGCTTGGAATTCTCCCCGTACTTGGGACGCTACGAGCTGGGAATCAGTGTAAATTTTTATTTCTTTCGCGCCAACGTCTTTGGCCAATCGTAATCCTACGAGGAAGGCTTCATACTCGGCTTGATTGTTTGATGTTTTGAAGGACAGGACCAGGGATTCTTCGATCAGGGTCCCTACCTCGTTCTCGAGGATAATTCCTGCTCCACTGCCTGAGGGGCTTGATGCGCCATCCACGTAAATGATCCACTTCCGCGTCCCTCCTGGAGGGGATAGTTCCGGAGTCATTTCTGCTACGAAGTCGGCCATGACCTGTGCCTTGAGTGCTTTCCTTCCCTCTTAGTAAATGTCAAACTCGGACAATTCAAGGGACCATTTTAGCATCCTGTCCGTCATATCTGGTCGGCTTAACAGTTGCCTAATAGGCTGGTCGGTTCTGACGACGATAGTGTGCACCAGGAAGTAATATCTGAGTCTCCTCGCAGAAACTATGAGAGCAAGGGCCACTCGTTCTATTTGTGTGTACCTGACTTCGGGTCCCTGCAGGGCTTTGCTGGTGAAATAGATGGGTTTCTTCCCGTCAGTCTTCTCGCGAATAAGTGTTGCACTTACTGCTTCGTTGGCCACGGAGAGGTACAGGTATATGGTTTCCCCGCGGTCTGGTCGGGACAACACTGGTGGCTCGGACAAAGCTTGTTTGAAATGGGCAAGGGCCCGCTCGCATTCGTCCGTCCACTCGAAATTGGCTTCCTTCCTGAGTAATTTGAAGAAGGGCAGAGCGTGCTGGGCGGATTTGCTCACGAAGCGAGCAAGGGACGCGAGCATCCCGTTGAGGGATTGTATCGCCTTCTTCGACCGCAGAGTGGGGAACTCCACGAATGCTCGGCATTTATTTGGGTTTGCTTCTATTCCTCTTTTGGTGAGGTAAAACCCGAGGAATTTCCCTGCTCGTACGCCGAAGGTGCATTTTTCTGGATTGAAACGCATTTTACACTTTCGAGCTTGGTCGAACACCTTTTGTAAGTGGGTGGTATGGTCGGATTCCTCTTGGGATTTCACGATCATATCATCCATATATACTTCGAGCATGTCCCCGATTTCTGATCGGAAGACTTTATTCATCATGCCCTGGTACGTGGCCCCGACATTCTTTAGTCCAAAGGGCATTACGTTGTAGTAATAGTTCCCCGAGGAGGTCATAAACGCCGTATACCTCTTGTCCTCGTCTGCCATTGGGATTTGGTTGTATCCCGAATAAGCGTCCATGAAGGACAAGAGCTTGAAACCTGCGGAATTATCTACGAGTTTATCTATGCTCAGTAGCAGATAAGCGTCTTTCGGGCAAGCCCGATTGAGATCAGTGTAATCAATGCACATGCGCCATTTTCCATTACTTTTCTTTACAAGTACAATTTTTGAGAGCCAGGTCGTATACCTGGCCTCGGAAATAAATTTTGCCTCTAAGAGGTCTTGTACTAGTTTCTCGGCAGCTTGTGCTTTTTCCTCGGATTGCTTTCTTCTTCGTTGGGCAATGGCGCGAGCAACTGGATTGATTGTCAAGGGGTGACATGCAGTTTCTGGATCAAGGCTGGGCATGTCCGCCGCACTCCAGGCGAACAGATCGACGTTGTCGTCAAGACATTTTTTTAGCTCCTTCTTGATCTCTTCGGGGAGACCAGCACCTATCTTCACTCCCCTGTTGGGGTTATTGCTGAAGGTGATGATCTCGAATTCCCCATCTGGGACTGGACGCAAAAGTGCAGAAGCCGGGGAGCTTGTTGCTCCTGACTGTTTGTCTTCGTCACGATCCTCTTTACCCTCTTCAGGAAGCCTGCTGTCGAGGTCGATGATATGCACGGGAAGCGTGGGCTTTTTGTCTGGCTGGCCACCTTCAGCTGGAACCTCATCCTCTCTTGGGCGCTTTGCTGATTTTGCCGTCGTCGCGATCTGGTTCTGCCCTTTTTTTGCGGCCTCAAAGCATCTGCGAGCAGCCTCGATGTCGCCATACAGAGTTGTGACGTGCCCTTTCTCAGTATAGTACTTGAGTTTGAGGTGGACCGTAGAGGGGACAACAATGAGTTCTGCAAAAGCTGGCCTGCCGACGATGCACTGATAAAGTGATGGGTAATCAATGACTAAGAACTGTGTTTTGATTGTCCGAGATGCCTCTTCCTCGCCAAAAGTGACTGGTATCGCCATGTAACCCCAAGGTCAGGCTGTTGCCCCGTTGAATCCTTGGAGGTCCGATCCGACGTATGGTGAGAGGTTGGACTTATTCAGTTTCAATGCGCGGAATAGGTTGGTATACATGATGTCCACGGAACTGCCCTGGTCGACCAGGATTCTCCGAACATCGGTAGAGGACAATTTGGCCCTGATCAGCAGAGGGATATGGGAATTTGGAGATCCCCCGGGCAGTTCTTCTCGGTAAAACGTGATCGGCTGCGAACGCCCTTTACTTTTTCCGATCGTGGACAACTGGTCGGGGCTACTGTCTATCAGCTGCTCAAACTTCCGTTTGATGGACCCTATTATAAGCTCATGGTACCCCCCACATGAGATGACCATGGCCATAGGAAAGGCTTCCCAGGTGTTGTGTATGAATACCTGGGAAGTCGGGTTGAGGTGGTCAGGAACGAGGAAGTCCTCTGGTCGGCTGATGGCCATTGCGACCTGCGGGGGAGGGCTGGATTGGGTTGATTCTGCCTCTTTCTTCGAATCGGATGTGTCTCGTCGGGAGGACTCTCCCTTCTTCATGTACTACTTTAGGCGACCTTCTTTAATGAGGATATCTATTGCGTGTTTAAGATGCACGCAATCTTCTGTCACGTGACCGTGACTACGGTGGAAACGACAGTATTTGCTTTTGTCGACGTTCCCTTTGGATGTGGTCGGTTTAGGGAACCTGACACCCCCTTGTTTAAATTCTGTGTTGATGCATTCAGAGAGAATGCGCTCGCGCGAGGTCGTGAGCATGGTGTACTCCGTAAACCGGCCAGCTGGCCCTTTGCTTTCGCGAGGACGCTCATCGCGCATTTTCTCTTTCCCCTGCCGGGATGATTCCGGCTCGTCTTTTTTTGATGCCCGGGGTGCTTCGCGATCTCTTAAGTCCCGGACGTGGAATGCAGCTTCTTTTTCCTCGTAACGGATGTAGTCCTCAGCTTTGCGGAGGAGTTTCGTCAGTGCCCGGGGAGATTCGATCCCCACTGCCTTACGGAAATCGCTTTTGGTCCGGAGTCCCTTTTCGAGGAGGTATTTTTTCATGTGATCCGTTGTTCGGACTTCCACTGCTTCTTTGTTAAATCTTTCAATGTATGCCCGCAGGGATTCATCCCTGCCTTGTATAATGGCCTCCAGTGTAGCCTCCGACTTAGGATGTCGTTGGGAAGCTGTGAAATGGCGGGCAAACTGGCTCTTTAACTCTCTCCATGAAGAGATGGATCCGCGAGGAAGTCGCTTAAACCATGTCATCGCTCCCTTTCTCAAGGTGATGGGGAACATTTTGCATCTGATAGCCCCGGAGACACCGTGATATTGGAGCATAGCTTCTATATTTTCGATATGCTCGCGGGGATCAGACGTCCCGTCATAGGTTGTCAACGTGGGTGGTTTCTCCAATCTGCGGGGGATTCGAGTGTCCAGGATGTCCCTTGTGAACGGGCCGTGAACGTCGTCGTCACTGCTGGAACTAGGAGAGCGTGAAAGGGAACGGCTGTGACCGCGGCTTCGACTTTGGCGAGGAGAACGTCCGCGGGTGTGTCAGTGCTCGTACTTATCTGAGTGTCGAGACCTCTTGGATACCGGGGAGTGTTTGGATCTCCGTGGGGGAGACTGATGGCGTCGTCGTGCTAGATCGGGTGTAGGGTTCCTCGATCTTGAACGTTTCCTCTCCGGGGAGAGGCTGTCGCGTCTTCGTTTCGAGGGAGTTCGTGGACGCGGGGAAAGACTCATCAGTTTTTCTGAAGCAAGGAGTTCCTGAATGATATGCTCGAGAGCATTGATCTTCTCCCCCTACTGGAGGATTAGGAGGTTCGAGTTGTTAAGAGATGCGATGAGCGCTGCGGTGCTCGGATCAGCATCCTGGGGAACTGGGATGGGCTCGAAGGTGAGCTCCACAGCTGGTGCCCGTGGCTTTGGTTCGTCGGGTTTCGGGGAAGCAGGCCTTCCGTCTCTTCGGTCACTTTCCTGCGGGATATGCCCGACGATAGCATGGTCGTTGTTGTTGGCCACAGAGGCCACAAAGTCTTGGTGAACATCGTTCTTGATGAAAGCCATGTCGATCTAAGATTTGAAAGGATGAAGCTTTGGTTTTTGTTGTGCAAGAGAATCTTGATTAAAGACGGGGAAGATGGGTTTCCCACAGACGGCGCCACTTATCGGAGAGGACCAGAAGGAGATCGTCGCGGCCTTCGTGTAGGGCAGGAGTTGATGCTCGTAGGAGAGGAGAATGGGGGGTGTACCTGCAAGGTACTCCGATGCCAAAGTGGGAGTTTGGACAAGAGGAGGAAAGCAAGTACAAAGTAAGAATGTAAGAGATTATATACCTGACCCTCTCAAGTGAGAGGGTATTTATAATATTCCCCCAGCGCGGGGCCAAGATCTCTCCCCGCGAGTAGGGTGTCTGCTCGGCGAATGAGAGACTGCCAAGTGGAGGCCACAGCGCTTGGTCCTCTGACTTGGTCCAACTACCCCCACAATATCCGGGGAGGTAGTTGGTCGCGTGAACTGATAAGCGAGTGGGGGGACGTGCCCAACGGCTATATTGTGTCCAACGGCTATATTGTGCCTATTGGGCCTGTTCGCCAACTATAATGGATTGGGTCTGATCCTTAAGGGCAGGAAGTCCTGCCCGGTCCAAAACAAAGTCATTTTGTAATTATCAACTAGTGTAACAGCTAATTTATCAAACAGTTAAATTAACTTATCAGCTACCAGCTATAAGCTACCAGATATCAGCTACCAACTACCAGTTACCAGCTACCAGCTATCAACTATCAACTATAAGCTACCAACTATCAACTAGTTTTACCAAACATAGTCTTAGTCTGTATTATGTGTTTTTCTAAGTGTCATAATTGATTTTAGTCCTGTGCATGATCAGATGTTATTATTTGGCTGAATGATTGCTTAAGTGGCAGAGACATATTTAGTGCAGTTTAACTTGATGTATTTCAAAATATATATAATAACTAGGTAAATAATTAAATGTGCTAACAATATATTGAGTTTGAAAAAAAACTACCAGTTATGTCTTTAAATATCTCGGTCTCTATTCGAACTTTTTATGTTGAAAATTATATATATATATATATATATATATATATATATATATATATATATATATATAACAATTAAAGGCTTTTTAAAACAATGAATGATTAATTTCAGTAAAAATGAAAGAAACTTACAAAAATGATCGCTTTTTTTTCATAATTATATTATATTCAGGAATGAATAAAATAATATATACTTTCATTAGGCTACAATAATTTTTTCTTTAAAAAGAATTTGAAATACTTTTATTTTCATTTTTATTATTATTAAAAGGGAAAGTATTAAGCAAATATTTTTAAAGATGTAATTTTTATCTGTGCAAGCAAGTTGTAAAATTAATTTGTTAAAAAATGAATTATAAAACTGTTTATTATTTATTACTTTAAAAGTATATGTTCATTATGCAAGTGAAACAACTCACCTTTTATGTAACCTTTTATGTAGGGGTGACAAACGGGCATGTACGCTCCGTAATAGTCCATAAAAAATACAGCGAAGTGGGTCAGAGTAGTTAAGGATGTGAATCTAAAATCTTAGTCTGACCTGCACTTAAGTAAAGTGTGGGTGGGGTAGGTGTTGGAGCGGTAAAGTGGCAAGCAAAAATATTATTTTCGAAAGAATTCCATTCGGGATTTATGTCGTGTCCACAGGGATCGGTTCGAGGGAAAGAATGTCGTTCAACAATCTCTACGTCTCTAAGCTTGGGTTTAAATGGTTTGGGATAAAAGTGCAAAAGGAAAAAACATGAAACAATAAAATAAATACATTCTTAAGATACGAGAAAACTCGTCAGGAGTTGTATTTCAATCTACCCATCAAGCACTACAAAATATATGGATCAAATGTAGCAACCTAAATCACTCGTCAAAATCCCCACGTATCGCTCACAACAAGAGGTTATGCCTAACGCAAACGTTGAGAGATCAACCGTATTCTCTCGGAGGTGATGTCTCATGCAACTCAACAACATAGAGCATTAAGATCTGACACACATGTGAGTATTAGACTGCTTCCCACAGCCAATAGACATACATCTTAGGTGGAGTTCGAAAGGTATATGTTTATAGCGAATCAAACCCATTAAGATAGAGATTAAATCAAAGATGACATCGATTAAGAGTTGTAAAAGAGATTTTATACAAAGATCCATAAATATACATACAATCAAGATAAACTTATATACAAAACCCCAACAAATGAAAAATACATAAAGAGGAAGGAAGAAGAACACAAATCTCACAGTTTGTCAACTCCGATTGAAGTGGATTCAACTCCGGATCGTCAAGATATACACTCCATGTGTTGTTTCTAAGCTAAATCTACTCAAGAATGTGTTTGATGAAGTTGGGGTAAAAAGTTCCCAACAACATCACCTAAAAAATGCTGAAAAGTGACTTAAATAGGGGCTGAAAAGACGCGAACCGTGCTAAGCTCGCTATGAGGGCGCTTAGCGCCATCAGCAAAACCACAATTCTTATTTCCTTCACAACTTTTGAACCGTAACTCTGATTGACGCACGGTCGGAAGCGTTGGAAAGCTTATTTAATGCTCTATACAACAATGACAAAATATCCTTGCTTGAATACCTACAAAAATGAGATAAAATAAAATTAGAAAGAATTAAATTTTATTACAACCGCGCTAAGCGCGCTCAGATCACACTAAGCGCGATCTCACCTAAAATACACCTAAACCGCCTTAAAGCACGCTAAGCGCGCTCCTGCCCGCACTAAGCGTGGTCAAGGAACCTTAGCTACTGCCTTTGGCAGATAATGTGCGCTGATACCGCGCTGAAAAGCTCGCTTAGCTCGAGTTACCGAAACGACTTCTCAAAAATCAACTTTTAGGCCTTCTTTCCTTCACCAATTGTTCCTATCATCAAATATAAGCAAGAAGACCTGTCAAAGAACATCAAAATGATCAATATGATCAATATTCACAATATTTACAATAAAATCGGAAACTTGCATATTTATATTAAAACTAATATATTTACTACTAAAATATCAAGGAAACCATTGAAAAGGACCACAAAATACTATCTAAAATATGTACAATTTGACACTTAACAGTAGGGAGGGCCCATAAACATTGCATCTTTTAAATTTAAAAATGCATAAAATTATAGAGAATTTCTTAATGCACTCTAGATAGTTCTTATTCACCACGCAAAATTCTTTAATCTAGTTTCCGGAGATGCATCTCCGGACACACCTATTTTTGAATAAACGTTGAAATATTCTGGAGATGCATCTCTGGAACAATTTTAAACATTCAATTCAACCCACTCAATGGCCATTTAAATTTGAATGGTCCAGGAGATGCATCTTCGTGAATATTTTGGAGATATGTCTCTAAAATGTATCAAAACAAATATTTTTTACTATAAGTTGTGTATTTGTATTTAGATGAAGTATAAAGCACGATCCAAAATAAAAAAATAAACGTACAAAATAATAAGAAACTAATATTGTGTGTGTCAAAAATAAAATAACAATAAATATAGAAAATGTCATACAATCGAGATCCAAAACGTAGTAAAACCGTCAAAATAAAGTACAGAGTATAGTACTACAACAAAATAATAAAAGACTACTACTGTGTGTCTGACAACATCTTCTCTACCTCCTCGACCATCAATCTCCTCCGTCCTCAACCGATGCCTCCGGTACAACAATGCCCCACGTGCCTCCGCCATGATGGCATCTAGGACTCGCCTCACACCAAACCCATCAGAGAAGATACCCTCGTCAATGCCTACCCGAGCAATCTCCACTATGCGACGACACCTAGGAAAGATATCATTAGTATGATTTAACTGAGTATTCTCCTCCTCTAATATCTTCTGATGAACAGGTCTCGTGGATCTCTTGGAGCAGCATGCACCATGTACAAATGTGACACCCTAAAGAACCATCTGATGTACCCCTCGACATAGCTCCATTCGCTTGGGGCTATGGTAACCCGTGCCTCCTCCGGTACCAGATGACTCTCATAATCATCAAACATCTCATATATCTGTTTACGTGTCAAGGTAGGAGGAGCAGAGACAACAGGGTGTCTGGGAATGGTTTAGGTGTAGCCGAACTGTCGCATGACGCACTCGGGCAGACGAGGAGTAGTAAGATGTGATCTGCAGGCCAACCATCCAGAGTATAAAACTATCTCGTCAAATGGTTGCGTCTAATGGTGATTCAAGTAGTTGTTGAAGTGCATGTCCTCAACAACCAAATGATAAAGATAGGCTCTGAAAGGCTTGACCTCCTAGTTCCTTCTCAGCGAGATAAAAGCACAGGCACACGACATATCCTCAGTGTACTCAGGCACACTCGCCCAGCTAGCGATGCACGGGAAGTGCTGGAGCATCCAAGCCTGAAATAAAAAAGTTTGGAACATATGAATCATCAACAATGGTTTCGAAAATATGAAATGAAAATGGAAAAAAATAAAGGATCAAGAATTATTACCACTAGTAGTGACACACTTCCTCTGACCTGCTTCGTCTTCCACATACAGCCCTCTCTCAACTTCAAATTCAGATAAACCAAACAACCGGCCCCCAGTTGTATTCATGGATCCGCTGTAGATCCAAGAAGTATCTTAGGTAGGCAACGTCTCTATAAGTGGATCTCTTGTCCACAAAAATGTAAGTGCCAACGAAAAAAGAAAGTATTCTCTCAAAGAATGCGTCCTGTGTACTGCCACCTGCTCATCATCACCATGAGCCTGTTATACCTTCAGGATCTCTGCCTTGTAGAGCTTCCCCAGGAACTCAAATATAGCATGAGTACCCCTGGTCTTATCCACCTCCTCCATCGCATCCCCTGGATCAACCCCCCAGATGCTCTACCATCATCTCGACTGTCTCGTCTTTGGTCATCCTTCCATGATCGAGGAATCTCCCCTGATCGAAAGATGCAACAAACACGAGACATCGTCCAGTGTGATAAACATCTCACCATGCGGAGGATGAAACAACGAGGTCTAAGATTGTCATCTCTCCACGAATGCATTAAGCATTCTGTGGTTGACTAGAGTGTAACCAGTCATGTATAGGTCCTTTAGACCAGATAAAGACAGAACCGTCTAAAACTAATCCTCATTCGGATGAGGCAAGCCAACAATCTTCCTCTCATGGTTAAGAAACTTATAGTGATCAGGCTCTGGAAATTTGTCATAAATAATCAATGTCAGAAATTATAAATGTCAGCAATTAAAATTAACGCATAAAAAAAATAAAGAATCTAATCAATGCTACCTCACTATTCTAGATATGTATGACACTATGGTCTAGATACAAAGGAAGTAAGGACAAATCAAACGGACCTCCTTCAAAAGCCTATGACTCGGCATCCGCAGCAGCATCATCCTCCGGAGGTGGCACTGGATCAACAACATCATCAGTGGAAGGTGGGTCTGGAGCAGCAACATCATCCGTAGGAGATGGCAATGGTGAATCCTGATGCCTGCGGGAGGATGGGGAAGTGACGGTCAGATGGTGAATTTTGTCTCTTACGGGAAGAAGAAGAAGAAGAAGGTGGAGTGACTTGAGGTGAATCACGAGCCCCATAAATAGACGGTGCCCCTGAAGTCGACGACTCTGCCTGACCAGAGGTGCCCAGAGCCTCTGAAACCTGCTAACTCCACTCCCACCGAACAGATGCGTGCTGAGCAACCCTGCCATGTCTCATCCTGCCAGCCATTATGCCTGTAAGGTAAATTAAGGCATATCATTAGTGCACACAAACAACACACAAGCAAGAAAATTAAAAAAAAAAACAAACTACAGGAAATTCCGGAGATGCGTCTCCGAAATTGGTGGAAACCAAAACGTTGACAAATTCCAAAGATGCATTTCCTGCAGCATATGAAACGCTGAACAATTTCGAATATGTATCTTCGAAATCTTCTACAACACAGAAGCCGCATCAATGGCGAATGTACCTCAAGCAAGTTAAAGAAAATATGTTCTGATCGCCATTTTCAGCCAACAAACAAGTTATACACTATGTCTAAACTATGTTACATGCGATTTCTACACATTTCTAACCCTAATCATTGATTCCTACTCATCTACACTAAAACTCAAACATTTACCAAAAACTCAAAAAACTTACTTGAAATTGATGATTTAGATGTTGTTTCCGATATTAGAGATGATGCTTGATGTTCCCTTGAGTTCCTTTGAGTCTTGTTTGATGAAATTTGATTTGGTGTAGGGAAGTGTGAAATGTTAAGAGTTTGATGTTGTGTTTGAAGAAACTGTGAAATGAGGAAGGAGAAGTGTCTGGCGCGACTTATACTCCAAAATGTTCCGAAGATATATCTCTAAAATATTTCAACGCTCACTTACATTTGGGTGCGTCCGGAGATATATCTCAAGAAACAGGGGGCATTTGAGGAATTTCACATTAAAAACTTCTCAAATTATATTAATGTCCAAGCCCACAAAAACCCGCAAAAATTGAAACAGACAAAATGAATACATTAAATGATGAAAACCTAAACTCTTGTCTCGCTCCACATTTAAATGCGAACAAAAGGGACGTTCGATTTGCCACCCTTACTTTCATGTCTTTAAAACGTATTAGAGATGTCTGCATTACAATTTTAAACAATTTTTAGGCAAAAGACTATTAGATTTAAAAATAATATCATGTTTGTTGGGCTGGATTTTTACTTGTCTAAATTTCAATCATACAAAATTTTATTTAATATTAATATTTTAAGAATACAGTAAAATAATAGTTTTTATATAAAATATAAAATATAATATACTTAAAATTAATATTACGAAATAATAAAGATCAATTATATTTAAAATATATGAAATTGTAAAAACAAATTAAATAACCTAAAAATTATTATTAATTAAATAAAAAATAAAAAATATCATATTAATAATATATTAAAAATTAATTTTAAATAGTTTTAAGTGTCTTGAATTAAAAATTAATTTACATTTTTAGTTTTAGTTTTAATTGGTTTAAATTTCAACATTCATACATGATACTACATCCGTTCCTTTTTATAAGAGACAATTCAATTTTTAGGTTCATTCAATAATCAATATATTTGGTCAGTTTCTAGACTAGATACATTAATTATTCAATGAACCTAAAATGTGAATTGTCTCTTATATAAAAGAACAGAAATAGTACTATTTAACTAGAATGTGTTTTGAGTGTCATTGTATTTTGTTTATAGAAAAAGATAGTCATAGTTTTACTTTCCTTCTATTTTGCTTAAGATCTTGACAATATCATTGAGGAAATTATCACATCCTACTTTTTTTTATTTTTTGGGTAAGAATAAAGTAAAACTAGCTTATGCTAAAAAAACAAAACTAGCTTATGATATTTTTCCTTTTCAATGACTCTTGCTATATAAGAAAGGGTAAAAACTATATACTTTTAAGAAATTTTGTACTCAACAAAGAACAAAAAGTTGAACCGAAAGCCAAAAAGAACTAGCTAGTTACCCTTTATCTCTTCACATTTCATATAATTTTCTATTTTCTCCTAGGAACATGTTATTTTAATGTATTTGATCAAAAACATGTTATCATTCTTGAGTACAAAGTTAATAACTCTTGTCTAAATTATTACACGACATGGATGGACCCATTGTTTGGAAAATGGATGGATCTAGCCATAACTATCATTTTCAATCTCACTCTAACACTCTCACCACTACATTGCTGTCACATTCTGTGTATAGAACTTGTTTTTTCTTTTCATATGCATACACGTGATTTAATATTAAATTTTAATTATGCACGATTATTGAATTAAATTGTTGAAAAGTGGGTCTTGTGAAATAACTTTGTCTATCTATAATAATAAGATCAACGACAATAAAGAGCCACGGAGATAAAGACGTGGGTGGATCAAGGATCAACGTTTGATTTTGAACCCTCTTTAAAAAAGAATTTACAATTTTGACAAGCAAATGTAGATAAGAATTTTGAAGTATTTTTATATAAATATGTTATTTGAGTTGTTAGAAGAAAAAAAAACATTAAAAGTTTAATGTATATTATGTTGTAAATTATTAATAATTATTAATTTTGAATGTGTTTTAAAATAACAAAAAATTATATAAGTGAAAGATTAATTTTTTAAGAAATTAATATCTATTTTACTCATGTTACATGAGCGGTTTCTTAAAAATTCCCACAAAATCATATAATTTTTTAAAAATTTATATTTTACTCATGTTACTCATGTGACATGTGACAAATTTAATATTTATATATGGGATCAAATTCGTTGTTGATTATAACCACTAAATTATTATATATTTTAAAAATAATAATTTTTTTGTTGAAAATTTAAATTTTTTATTTAAATTTAAATAAAATGCGCGTACCATACCAGTACCCGTGCGAATACACGAGTCTTCCACTAGTTTTTTAAGAAATTAATATCTATTTTACTCATGTTACATGAGGTTTCTTAAAAATTCCCACAAAAAAAAGTTTAAATTTTCTCTCTATCTTAAAAAGATTCTTTTGTTTTGATTCCTCAAAATATTCAATTATAAAAAATAATGCTGTGACACTGTTTTGTAATTTTTCAACTTTTATTTTTTAAATGGGATATGAACTGCTTAGTTGATATTTCTCTTTAATTATTATTATTTTAAATGTTATGTTGACTTTTTATTTTTATTTTACTTATTTTTAAATATTAATATTTTTATTAAACAAAAACAAGCAAAATTTTACAAGACAGTATTTGAACCAACTGCCTTTGCTATGCATCCCACTAGGCCATGCTACAACAATGACTTATATATATATATATATATATATATAAAGTGGGAGTGACTTTAAAATGAGAGATGAGAGGAACAAACAATAATCATTATATTATTCAAAATATTATTATCAAACTTATTCATTAATGTGACGATTAATTTCTCTCTCTTATTAACTTGCATTCTATCTCTCTTATTAATTTGATATAATAATTGTTATTTGTTCTTCTCGTCTCTCATTTAAAACCACTCTCATTTGATATGCTCCATATACAAAAATTAAAATGACTTTGCACTATATATTGATATTGCACTATAATGGAATGACAATATTAATAATACGCTCAATTAATGTAAAAAAATAGTAAAAATATATTTACAGTATTAATAGTGCACTATAATATATATTGATGTAAAAATATATAAGTATCTTTTGGATAGGAGATTCACGTCGGATAGGAGATCTACATTTGGATATTGTGTTTTTATTGGCGATAATATGATTTCATAGAGAAGCAAGAAATAAAATACAGTTGTACTATCTAGTGCTGAAATCGAATATCACGCTATGGCAACAGCCTATAAGGAGCTTGCATGACTTAAAAATTTACTCTCAGACTTAGGTTGAGAAATCTTCATAACACAAAACTCATATGCGATAATCAAGCAGCACTCCACATTACATCTAATCTTGTTTTCCATAATCGAACCAATGACATAAAAATAAATTTTCATTATGTAAGGGACAAGGTACTTCAAGGAGAAATCACCACAGATTTCACCAAATTTGAAGACCAATTGGTTGATATGTTTTCAAAGCCTCTTATAGGTTCTCAAAGGGATTACATTTGTAACAAGCTCTGGTGATATTGTAACACCCCGAAAATCTAAATTAATTATTTAATTAGTTATTTAATTGATTTAGCGTAAATTGTGAGTTTATATGACGTTGGGATGGTTATGAGGCATGATGATATGAAATATGAGGATAAATTCTAAGTTATTATTTAATTAAGATTATTTAGATTTATTAGAGGATTAATCTAAATAATTAGATAAATAATAATTTTAGAGATTTAAAGGGTAAAGTGGTAAAATTAGATGGAATAAGTGAGAGTAAGAATGGAATAGCATAATGAGGTTTAAGGGGTAAGAATGACAAAAACAAATAACTGAGTTTGGGAGAATCATTCTGATCGATCGTGTTTTGTGAAAAAGTGCTCTGAGGAACAGAAGAGGGAGAAGCTAGGGCTCAGGGAATTCTTGAAGAACTCAAAGAGGAGAATCAAGATTTTTGCATATAAGTTATGGGGAGTATAACTTTCATTATAATTGTTATAGAGTTAGTATGTATGTGGAATAGTTTGGAGTTTAAGAGGTTTTAGGGATTTATGATGAGTTCTTGATGAATTAGGTAGAAAGTGATGAAATTGAGGCGTATTTTTTATTTAGAATGATGTATGTGTTGCATAAACTGATGTGGTGTGGTTGTATATGATTTCATGATGAATTGATGGGGTTTTGGGGCTGTCTAGAATTGAACCCGTAGGGAAAATTGGAGGTTTTTGGTGAAAAATTCGTATAAACAGCAGAAATTTGCTTCTGTCACGTTGTTAACCGGTTAACGCATGGGTAGTAACCGGTTAACACGTTAAAAATTGACGTTTTTGGGCATTTTTCAACTGTGTAACCGGTTACGGCATATGTGTTAACCGGTTACCACTGAAACATACAGTTTTTGGAAAACTTGGAAAATTCATAACTTTCAAATCGTGTATCTGTTTGATGCGCCGTTCGAAGCGTTGGAAAGCTGACATTATGAAATTTAATTTGGTAAAATAAAATTAGTAAAATTAATTATTTTTCCAGTATTGAATTTAGGGAAACGTCGGATTAATCTTTGGGGTAATTCCGGGTTGGTTTATATGTTGATTACTTTGATGTTGTGATGACTGTTCTGGTGTTATTATGATGTATATGTTGCTGTAAGATGTTTAAGGTGCTGCTATGATATGCATTGATGTTGGAGTGTGTGTAATTGTATGAGAACCAATGATGTTTTGTTGTAAATGATGATATTTGTTGTAAATGATGATACTTACGCGGTGTTGCTTCTATGTTACTGTGATGTTATTGATGATGTTGTGGTAATGTTATTGATGATGCTGTGATGATGTTTCTATGATGTGCATATTTGATATATATATATATATATATATATATATATATATATATATATATATATATATATATATATATATATATATATATATATATATATATATATATATATATATATATATATATATGATGAATAAGATGAATGAGTACGTGGATGATGATGCAAGCTTGATGACTTATGTTGAGGATTATGATGATGTTGTTGCATCATGCATTCATGGCATATTGGGACTTCGGTCCAATGATGATGATAGGACTTCGGTCCAGTGATGATGATAGGACTTTGGTCCAAGGTGGCTTCAATCCCATTGTGTGGATTGAGGTAATTATGGCGTGCTCCCTTGTGGAGGGTTAATGACCTAGTGTCCATTTTATGACGATTGGTACCACATGCATATTCCGATGACGTTGCATTTCATATTAAGTGGCATTGCATGGGAATGAGTGAATTGTGAATTATTATGGGTGTCTGTTGATGATGAAATGAAAATGTTGTTGTTGTCCCGTTTATATCTTTTTTTTATACCTTTTATAATGAATTGTGAATACTCACCCTGCCTGTTTGAATGTTGCCTCCATGTGGGTAGCGTGCAGGTGATCAGGTTTAGCCATGGATGCTTTCGAAGACTTGAAGTTTAATTGCTTTTGGTCGATTTAGAGGGTCTTGCTCTGATAGTGTAACATCGGGTTGGGGTCCTTTAAGTCGAACTATGATGTTTCCCTATTTTGTAGATATATGATGATATGGTTTTAATTTGACTATTATGACGTTTGTCGAAAAATCTTTTTTTATTTGAAAATTTGAGTTCCGCTGCCATTGAAGGCTTTTTGTGAAACTTTGAGGAAACCCTTTTGTTTACAGGGAAATTTGTGTTATTTTGATTTAATGAGAAATTTGCACCCTTTGAGGTGATTTTTATGCCTTACTATGATTATTTAAGTTGTTTCTGCTGCAACATTATTAGGGGTAGAAAAGGGTGTTACATTAGTGGTATCAGAGCAGGTCGGTCCGTCCGGCCAGGTTGTCTAATGTTATTTGTTTCCCTAGTGTACGACATGTGCGTAAAAACATTGTCGATGCTTGTTTTGTTTTCCATTTGCAGGTTGGGAATGAAACAAGTGGGGGAGAAGATGGTGCTTCTCCAAGGTGTTTCGAGTGCGGAGCGTTGGCTAAGTGTGGTGTGGGCGCTGCGATAGTTGGTGGAGATAGTTTATACCGCCTTATGATATCAGCTGTTATTGACAAATTGAGGAACTGATCACCCTTAATCTCTTGTTGATAATAGATGGGATCATGTTAGGTGGGATAGACGTGTCTTGTGAACTTGAGTAGTGTGTGCAGTGAATTGTTGGGGTTAAGCTGAGTGTTTGCAGATTGTTTTGTTGAGTCGATGCAGACTATTAGATTTGAAGAGGAGGCGAACTAGAGTTTCTTGCCTGTCGGTCAAGTTGGGATATCTTAAGGGGAACAATCAGGTATTGTTGATGTCTGCTTTTGAGGGGTAAAGAACAGGGTGGTGGCGAGTGTTATGCCGATGGTGTGTAATTCCTGATGATCACCTGAACCTAATTTCGACGAAGGTGAAGAGTTGGTTGTTCTATGAAGCAAGTGGGTGAGTCTGTGAAAGATGGTGCAAAGGTGTTATGATGTTGGATTATTGGAAGGAATAAGGGATGCGGTGGTGTGTGTCTATTTGGAGGTGTTCCCATGAGATACCAGTGATTTACCACTGTAGCGTGGGGTGTAACTTGCTATCGACCTGGTACTCGATGCAAGCTCGATGTCGGTGTTTGCATACAGAATGTATGTTTTTGAATAAGTGAATTGAAGGAATAGCTGGAGGAATTATTTGAGAGGAAGTTGTTCGACCGAGTGTTTTTCTGTGAGGTGCCCCTGTGATGTAGGTGAAGGAGAAAGATGGAAGTATGAGGTTGTGTGTTGATTATCGGCAGTTGAATAAAGTGATGATCTAGAATAAGTGTCTGCTTTCGAGGATTGAGGAATTGATGGAGCAGTTAGTAGATGCTTGTGTGTTTAGCAAGATTGATTTGAGGTCTGGTTATCATCAAATTTTTATTAAGCTTGATGATATTCTGAAGACGGCTTTCAGGACGAGGTATGGTGACTATGAGTATACTGTGATGTCGTTTGGTGTGTCCAATGCACCTGGTGTGTTCATGGAGTACATGAATCAGATTTTCCATGAGTATTTGGATAAGTTTGTGGTGGTGTTTATCGATGATATCTTAATATATTCTCGATCGGAAGAAGAACATGTCGAGCATTTGAGGACTGTGTTGCAAGTGTTGAGGGAGAAGAAGTTGTATGCAAAGTTGTCCAAGTGTGAGTTCTGGTTGAAGGAAGTGAGTTTCATTGGCCATGTGATTTCCAGTGGTGGAATTGTTGTTGATCCTTCGAAGTTTGATGATGTGTTACAGTGGGATACTCCAAAGTCTGCTACTAAGATACAAAATTTTCTGGGGTTAGCGGGTTATTACCGCAAGTTTATTGAAGGTTTTTCTAAGTTGGCGTTACCTTTGACTCAGTTGACTCGAAAGGGTCAAGCTTTTGTGTGGGATGTAGCTTGTGAAGAGAGTTTTGTCGAATTGAAGAAGAAGTTGACGACTGCTCCAGTATTGATTTTGCCCAATCCGAGTGAATCATTTGTGGTGTACTGCGATGCATCGAAGATGGGTCTTGGTGGAGTATTAATGCAAAATGGACAAGTTGTTACCTATGCTTCGAGACAATTGGGAGTTCATGAGAGGAATTATCCTACACATGACTTGGAATTAGCTACGGTGGTGTTTGTGTTGAAGATTTGGAGACATTATCTGTTTGCCTCCAAATTTGAAGTGTTCAGTGATCATAAGAGTCTGAAGTACTTGTTTAATCAGAGGTGTTCTGGACTGGACCAATGGCTAGACATGGCCCAATCTGCTTCTGCTCCAGAGCGGCCCAAATTGCCTAAGTCCAATCCGCAAAGGGGGGGGGGGGCAAAATTTACTTTTCTGCCCCTCCAACCGGGCAAGGAACGCGTCGTTCCTCCCCGGAATTACTGCCTGTTACGCACGACTCCTTTGCTCCCCGAACAGTCAAGGGCAGGTGCCCGAAACCATGCTTGTGCCCGACATAACGGCTAGTTTTGGGCACTCTGCCCGACATAACGGCTAGTTTGGGTAGTTACCTATTCTTTAGGGAAAACAGCTATTTCGCCTCGAAAATAGGACCGTTGGCCACACGCTGGGGGCTCTATATAAACCCTCTTACTTGAGAGGGCCAGGTATCCAATATTCACCCTACGAACTAATACTTTGTGCTTGCCCTTTTTCTCTGACCCTTTCTTACTTGAGCGTCGGAGTACCTTGCAGGTACACCCCCTCCTCTCCATACGACCAGCATCCCAGACGCACTTGGTGGCCCACTTCTACAGGATCTGATCCAACTTTCACGATCAGTGGCGCCGTCTGTGGGAACATTGTTCTCCCCATCTTTCTTCCCTCGGAAACCGAAGATCAAAACAATTCTCAAAGATCATCATCATCATGGCCTCTCAAGATCGTGCCAAGGATGCTCTCCAAACCACTGTCCTCCCCGTCAACAAATCTGACGTTGACGGCCAATCATCTCTCCTCAGAGATGTCTATTTTCTAAGGGACGGAGCCACTGCATCTCCTTCCCCTACCCCCGCTGATCGCAACAACGATCAGTCTTCGCTGGACGTCCAGCCTGTTCCTATTCCGACCAAGGCCGACCCGACCGTGGCGGCCCTCCTGGAGGCGATCAACAAAACCAACACCCTGATCCTGCAGCAGAACGAGAGGATCGGGGCGTTAGAAGAAGCCAAGCGTCCAAGATCCCCTCCTCCGCGGAGGAACCAGCAACGATCAAGTAGCCCGCAGTCCCAGAGAGATATTGACCGGAGACTGCACCAAGAGCCTGACCCTCCGCAATCCGGAAGCGTGACCAGATTTCCCCGCATGACCAGCACTCTCCCAGCCACAAGAGGACTCGAAGGAACGAGCAATCTCCCCCGGTCAAGTCTAAAGGCCGGGCCCGTTCACCTTCTTCCCGAAGGAACCGTTCGCCTATTCCCCGAAGGAACCGCTCACCTTCTCCTCGAAGGAACCGCTCTCATTCTCCTCGGAGGAACCGCCGCCGCGAGCGTCCCCTTCGGTCCCCATCGTTCACCAGTTCTAGTAGCGACGATGAGCCTCACGGCCCATTGTCCCAAGAAATCTTGGCTACCCGACTCACTAAAGGTCTGGAGAAGCCCCCGTCACTAGGCACGTACGACGGAACCACTGACCCCGACGAGCACATCGAGAACATCGATGCTCTCTTAGACTACCGTGGAGTACGAGGCATCATCAAATGCCGACTATTTCCAACCACGCTCCGAAAGGGAACGATGACATGGTATATGCAGCTGCCCGAGGAGTCCATTACCTCGTGGAGACAACTGGACAGGATGTTCTCGCGGCATTTCACAGCATCTCACCATCACCCCAAAACTGAGGCCTCCCTTGGGGCCATAATCCAAGGAAAAGACGAACCTCTCCGCACATATATCGAGAGGTTCAACAAGGAAGCAGTACAGGTCCCTACAACAGACGAAATGAAGAAGTTTATGCTCGAGCAAGGGCTCCGCCCTGGTTCCGAGTTCTCTAATGTCGTTGGCCTCGCACCACTGAGGATCTTAGACGCCCTCCTCCTCAAAGCCCAATCACACATTCAGTATGAAGAGAAGGTTGCGGCCTGCAACGTCTGAGCATCACGCCATCAGGAGAACGCTCGGACCTCCAGAGGCGAGGAGGCCTCGACATCTCGTCGAGGCGAACGGAGACGCGAGGACCGTCCTCGTGACTCCTGTGACAACAAGGGGCCCTCTGGGCGGTTCCACGACTACACCCCCCCTGACCGTCTCCAGGGAGAAGATTTTGTCCGAATGTGCCAATTCGGAGTTCAAGCAGGCAGGGGTCCGCTTCCCCAAACAACTGCCGAACAGACCAAACGTGGACAAATCAAAATACTGCCGTTTCCACAAGAGTCACGGCCACACTACGGAAGACTGCATCCATCTGAAGGATGCCATTGAGATACTGATCAGGGACGGCCACCTGAAACTGAAATTCTGGTATCAGATGTGTGATGTTAAGTGCGATGTCACAACAACACAATCTGCTATGGACAAGGCAATAAGCAACAGTAAATAACACAAAGAATTGTTCACCCAGTTCGGTCTAACTACCTACGTCCGGGGGCTACTAAGCCAGGGAGGAATTTCACTATTAGTAGTATTAATTTACAGACTCAACGATCCCAGTTGACATCTACTAAACTTAATCACTACCCAATGAACCTTCTACCTAAGAAACCACTTAGATATGAGAAACCACTCACTCCCCAAATCATCACAGTGATACAATCCAATGATTACACACTCACCACCCAACTTGATTCTGCTTAACAGCTTTGATCAAGGACAACACACTCTTGCTTAAAAGCTCTAGAGTGAACACACTTACAACTCAAAATAGTAACACCAATTCCAACTTGAATGGTTTACAAAAACACACGAAAACTCAAATTGACTCTCAGTCTATGCTCTCTGTCTTCGTCATCATTCAACAAGGGTTGAGGCTGCTTTTATACCCTTCTGACTTGGGCTTGGACCTGCTCCCAAGATTCTGATATTATTTGTTTTTTTGAAATCAGAAATTAATGCAGATTTGATTTCCTAAATCTTTTCAAATCAGCCCTCATGTTAGTTATATGATTTGCTCCATGATCTGCTCCATATCTGATTGCCAATATCTTCTCTAAGAAATTCACATCCAATCTCTCTAACAGATCTCCTCAAAACATCCTAACACGCGCAACCCTAAAACATCACAAACTGATGTTCTGGTATAGTGATGTCAAGACATCACTTATAACATCAGCATACAAAACATCCAACCCTGCAACAACTAATGATAAGAACCAATGTTATAACATCAGACATATGATATCAACATTGTTCAACTTTGTTTTACCAAAATTCCAGCCAACAAAAGAACCAACAATCTCCCCCTTTGGCTAATTTTGGCTAAAACAAACTCTGCCATCATCAGAGATCCCAACAGCGGATAAAAATTAATAAATTTTTAAAACTCCTAGCAGCACCTCAAGCTGCACAAACTCACTAATCAGCAGCAACGAAAACCAACAAGTTGCAGAAATACCTTCACATCAGCATAGGGCAAACTCCCCCTCAAAACAAGAACCAGCTCACAGCTGTTCATACACTCTCCCCCTCAACTTCTGTACCATATCAGAAAAAGGCTTCACAAATACACCTGGGCAACTCTTTCCCCCTTTTTAGCCATAATTGGACAAACATCAACCTGTTAGTCCTACTAACTACCAGATAATCCTAAGCTAGCTCTCATTGTCAGTCAGAAGTCAGCATTAAGTGACAAGACAAATCACAGAACATAAACCAGAAGTACTTAAAAGCAACAATATTCAGAATACATAGCAAGCACACTAAGTGCATAAGCAAAAATAAACTACAAAAATATAAAATAGCTAAAGAAACAGCAATTTAATCTTCATCAGCATCAGAGCCAACAGAACTAGCTGCAACATCTTCATCCTCAGTGCTAGGGTCACCTTCTTCAGAACCTGAACCTTCAACATTGTCCTGGACATCATCATCATTTTGGCTAGCATTGACTGCTTCAACTTCTTTTTCTGCCAATCTCAGAGTCATGAGAAGTTTTTCAAATTTTAGCTTTCTTTCAGTACTCACTCTGATGGCTTCATCCAACTCCTTGCAAGCCTCCTCCAATTCTGAAATCAACCCAGTTTTGGCAGGTGGCTATTGTGATGTTGAAGCTGATGTCTTGACAATGTTAGGAACATGCTTCCCTTCAAACAAATTATAATGGATTGACAAGGCAGATTCCCTCTTACACACCACATCAGATTGATGAAGAATACCAGGATGTTGTGACAAGATGATCCCACAAATGAGAGAGGGAAAGGCAATAAGCATCTTCACTGCATTTGTAGCATCATGCTTGATAGTCTGATCATATATATAAGCCCCATAATCAAATAACCTCTTTGTCCCAACAGCATAAATCAATTTTCCCAATCCAACAAAGATAGTTGTCTTGTGATTGGTAGGGACCCAATTAGCTGCTCCTATTCTGTGCAGAATAGCATATTTGACACTTAACAAACTGGCAGACAATTTTCCTTTCAGAGGCCAGACTTTCACTTGTCCTGCTGTGATTTCCTTACACACAACATTGTCTGTTTCTTCTAACTCTCTATACTCCTTCTCATCCCTTCCCAGGTAAGTTTTAATGACCTCAGGAGAAAAATTAACACATTTACCTCTTACATAAAACTTCCTAAAATCCATATTTCTGCTGTCATTAATAGCCACAGGAATGTTCACAATAAATTCCTTGACTAATCCATCATAGCACTTGGACAGTCCAGAAACGGTCTTCATTAACCCAGCAAATATAATCAATTCAATGACTTCCTTAAGATCCAAGGCATCTCCACCAAGTTCTCTTTCCAGCGCTAGTCTTCTCTGACAGACAAATTTCCACATGGATGCACTACTAGCATAGTCGAATGAAATATTGTCAACAGGGATATCAGGAATCTTGTCAGCAATTCTCTTCAATATAGACCTTCTCACAGGAGTGATGTCTTGAACATCATCCTCAACATCAAATTCAGACTCTGAATCCCCCCTCACCTTTCTCTTTTTGGAATTCACAGCAACTTTGCTCCAAGTCTTAGCAGGTCCCACCATAGTTGACTTCTTCTTTTTGTTCTCAGGTCTCTCCTTAGGTGAGTATTCTGCTGACTTCCCTCTTCTAGACCTCATTCTTGTGGCAATACCAAGGACAACTTTTCCAATCACTTCATTATCAGAAAGATCAATCACATCCACCTTATCAGTATTCTTCTTTTCACTAGGGCTAGCTCCAACATCCCTATCAGGCGATGTTCTGACATTGGTTTCAACTTCTTCTTCAACATGAGCACCTTCATCTTCAACTTTCACTTCCGCATCTTCAATGACTGAAATAGCCAATCTGTGAAGATTGGTATCCGCATTCTGCATGTCATCATTTTCAGCTGACATTTGTCTAAGGGGAATAGAAATTCCTTTTACAGATAAACCCTTATCCAAAATTTTGGTGGCAATCTGATTAAGACTACGATCAACATCAACCCTCTCTTCAACAGCTTGAGGGGTGGAAGACTCAGATGCATATTTTTCTTTAAAAAGAATGCTAGTGACTAACCTCCTAGTTTCACTATCATCAATTTTAGGTGTAGGCCTTTTGGGTTGAAGTTTGGAAGGTCTTGACTTACCAGATTCAGGAACCATCATGGAGATGGGTGCTATATTCAAAGCTTCTTCAGTAGAACCCTCTTTCGTCAAAACCCAGCTTTTTCAAGAGAATAACTTTTTGAAGCAGACTTCTTTGAAGGGGATGATACTTATTTTGACATTGTTCCAGTGAAGCAACTGAGGATCAGGGAAGGATTGCTACTTCTGTTGATGGGGAAGGAGATGAACCGTCTAGGGGTATGGTGTTTGATGAAGCGTGTGATAGCTACAATAGGAAATGATAGCCTAAAGTATGGAGCCTGATTTTGTGGATCACTTAAAAGCCAATAAATGTATTTTCCCCACCAAAACACATTTCCTTTTAAATTTTTGAATTTTAATAAATTCACTCCATAAGCCACTAACTTCAATATGCTCAATTTTCTGCTTAAGTCCTCACATCTAATGTTACAGTCTGATGTCACAACATCAACCTTAACATCACTTGATGTGCTGGACTCTTGAGGTACCCATAGATAACAGTTATCTATGGATCTGACTCCCTTCATAACACCTTCATTCTTCCCATTAGTCACTAAACACTCATCTTTAGTGTAGCTGACTGATGCAATCAAATTAGCAGTCAATCCTTTGACAAGAAGAACATTTTCCAAATTTGGTCCATCATGACACCTCAATTTTCCAACTCCTTTTACTTCCCCTTTCTCTCCATTACCAAAAGTAACATCATTTGTGGAGCAAGTCTTGACATCCACCAAATGATTTTTGACCCCTGTCATATGCTTTGAACAGCCACTGTCAAAGTACCAACCATCCTTCACAGAATGTCTATCAGATGTGTGGGCCAATAGACATGTAACAGCAGCTTTAGGAACCCATTTTTTAACAACCTTAGACCTGTTCTGATTCTGTCTAGGTTGATGGACAGATTTGGGATAACCATGCAGTTTAAAGCAAGAATATTGCATATGGCCAAAACTTCCACAATAGAAACACCTAAATCTTTTAACCTCTTCTCTAAAGTGATTAAACTTCCTGCCACCTTGATGATGAAACTGTTGTGGCTGCCATCCAAAGTACTGGGGCTGTCTTCTTCCATAGTTAGCATGTCTTCTGTAGTGATGATTCTGTCTCTTAGGCTGTCTTCTACCATGATGATGTGGCTTTCTTCTACCATAATAATGAGGCACTACATACATATTCCCTTGATGTTGGAACATGTTAAACCTAGAAGCCTGCATACTCCTATGGTATTGTGGAGGCATATACTGCCTAGCTCCAGAAGTCTGTGCCTTCCCATGATGAGGACCATGAGCATACCCTTTCCCAACATTTTGAGGAAGTTGATGAACAACCTGCTTAGGTTTAGGATTATGTCTTCTTCTGTTATGTTGATACATTGGTTGAGACATGTCCTTTTTGGTTCCAGAAGTACTAGCTTCACCAGAGACCTTCTCCTCAACAACAAATCCTAAGCCAGACTTGTCTCCTGCAACCTTTTCAGCCTGAAGAATCTTATCAAGAGTATCAGACCCACTGTTCAACATTCTGACAGACTTGGTCATTTGATCAAGTTGAGATTTAACTAACAAGACTTCATTTTCAAGATCAGCTTTAACAGTCTCAAGCTGGACTATTCTTTTCTTTTGTTTCTAACTTTCTTGACAAACCTCTGCACTCCTCAAACATAACTCTTGATAGGATGCTGCTAACTCCTCAAAAGTCAATTCCTCATCACTAGATTCTCCATCAGAAATACATGTTCCTGTCAATGCCCTAACATGCTTGGCAGACTCTTCTTCACTTTCACTGTCAGTATCAGACCAGGAAACAGCCATGCCATTTTTCTGCTTCTTAAGGAATGTAGGACATTCTTTCTTGACATGACCATAGCCTTCACACTCAAAGCATTGAACTCCTTTGTCTTGAACATTCTTCTCTTCATATTTCTCTTTTGACTTGTTGATGTCAGAGGAGATGTTCTTAACATTAGGTTTGTAGTTTCTATTCATCCTCTTAACCACCTTGTTAAACTGTCTTCCCAACAGAACAATAGCTTGAGACAGCTCCTCCTGAGACTCAACACCATTCCCTTTCTTCTCTTCTTGAGTATTAGATACCAAAGCTATACTCTTGGTCTTCTTTTCAGGTTCCTCTTTACTCAACCCTAACTCAAAAGTTTGAAGAGATCCAATTAGCTCATCAACCCTCATTTTGCTGATGTCTTGAGCTTCTTCAATTGCAGTAACCTTCATCTTATATCTCTTGGGAAGGGATCTAAGAATTTTCCTCACCAGCTTTTCTTCAGTCATCTTCTCTCCAAGAGCACTAGATGCATTGAACAGCTCAAGAATATTCATGTGAAAATCATGAATAGTTTCATCTTCCTTCATCTTTAGGCTTTCAAACTTTGATGTCAGAAGTTGAAGTATTGACATCTTAACCTTTGAAGTTCCTTCATGAGTAGTCTTTAAAATGTCCCAAGCATCCTTTGCCACTTCACAAGTGTTTACCAACCTGAAGATATTTTTATCAATCCCATTGAAGATGGCATTCAAGGCCTTAGAATTGCCAAGTGCTAGCTCATCCTCTTCCTTGGTCCACTCTTCTTCAGGTTTCAGCTTGGTGTTTCCTTCATTATCAGTAATAACAGGATGTTTCCATTCTTTCACAATAGCCTTCCAAGCCCTGCTGTCTAAAGACTTCAAGAAGGTAACCATCCTTGGTTTCCAATAGTCATAATTAGAGTCATCTAGAATAGGGGGTCTATTCACAAATCCACCAGTCTCCTTGTCCATTGTACCAGAAAGTATCGGCCCTAGATCTCACCCAGATGCAGAGTAGGATGCCTGCTTTGATACCAATTGAAATTCTGGTATCAGATGTGTGATGTTAAGTGCGATGTCACAACAACACAATTTGCTATGGACAAGGCAATAAGCAACAGTAAATAACACAAATAATTGTTCACCCAGTTCGGTCTAACTACCTACGTCTGGGGGCTACCAAGCCAGGGAGGAATTTCACTATTAGTAGTATTAATTTACAGACTCAACAATCCCAGTTGACATCTACTAAACTTAATCACTACCCAATGAACCTTCTACCTAAGAAACCACTTAGATATGAGAAACCACTCACTCCCCAAATCACCATAGTGATATAATCCAATGATTACACACTCACCACCCAACTTGATTCTGCTTAACAGCTTTGATCAAGGACAACACACTCTTGCTTAAAAGCTCTAGAGTGAATACACTTACAACTCAAAATAGTAACACCAATTCCAACTTGAATAGTTTACAAAAACACACGAAAACTCAAATTGACTCTCAGTCTATGCTCTCTGTCTTCGTCATCATTCAACAAGGGTTGAGGCTGCTTTTATATCCTTCTGACTTAGGCTTGGACCTGCTCCCAAGATTCTGATCTGATTTGATTTTTTGAAATCACAAATTAATGCAGATTTGATCTCCTAAATCTTTTCAAATCAGCCCTCATATTAGTTATATGATTTTATCCATGATCTGCTCCATATCTGATTGCCAATATCTTCTCCAAGAAATTCGCATCCAATCTCTCTAACAGATCTCCTCAAAACATCCTAACACGCGCAACCCTAAAACATCACAAACTGATGTTCTGATGTTCTGGTATAGTGATGTCAAGACATCACTTATAACATCAGCATACAAAACATCCAACCCTGCAACAGCTAATGATAAGAACCAATGTTATGACATCAGACATATGACATCAACATTGTTCAACTTTGTTTTACCAAAATTCCAGCCAACACAAGAACCAACAGAAACAGTTCGCGAAGAAGAAGGACACTCCTCGGCAGGACGCCCAGGAGTCCAAGAAGATAGAGGAGGAGGTACCCTCCTCGGAAGATGCCAACATACAGGTCGCTATGTCCGTATCGCGACCAGAGGACTTCTACGTCCCGGACGGGCTCAGCGCCCTGGCTTATTTCGCGGCCCACAGCCCGTGGGAGATGTTTTCCTCCGCCATGGTTATCTCCGACGGGGGCTTCAACAAAGTCACGGTGGGCTCCGTGAAACGAAAATTCGAGCATCTGATCAACACAAGCTCCAATAAGGTGACCATGCTTGATCAAGCCCAGAAGGGCTCAGTCCCCATCTCCTTCTACCGGGAAGAGCTCCTCGAGGGATCCCCGAACTCGAGCATTCCTCTGCTCGTCCGAGCCCGAATGGCGAACTTCGACGTTCGCAGAATCCTCGTCGACCAGGGCAACTCGGTCGACATCATGTACTCCCAGCTGTTTGCAACACTTCAGCTGGACGAATCGCACCTAACCCCCTACGTAGGATCTGATTTACAGGGGTTCAACGGATCAGTGACCAAGCCTTAAGGATACGTCAAACTGATCGTTACCTTCAGATCAGCTGAGACGGCCAGATCAATCAAGGTGCAATTTCTGGTGATCGATTGCCCATCGCTTTACCAGTGCATATTCGGAAGGCCAACTCTGGCCGAGTTGGTAGCAGTGCCTTCAACAGTCCACCTGAAGATGAAGTATTACACTTCAAAAGGAATGGTCGCCACCCTCCACGGCGACATCGAAGTTGCCCGACGGTGTTTCGAGGCAGCTACAAAGGGGCTAAACGCCATTACGTCCAAGCCGAATGCGTCGGGCAAGCCAGCGTTGCCAAGCAGCTCCGAGGAAGCTAAGCCTCTGCCCCAGGTCGACTCCATCGACCTCAACAGTCGCTTCCCCGAAGAAGACAAACAGGAGGAACGAGCAGCTTCAGCAACCCGTCTACACCATCCAGCAGCAGCTCCCATCCGATGCGCTCTATCCCAGATGGCAACTTTGAGATCGTTCTGTTCGGCGACGACCCTCAGCGGGGAGTGAGGATTGGAGCAGACCTGCCCGACATCGCAAGGAAGCAGCTCAAGGCATGCCTCCGCGAGAATGCCGACCTCTTCGCATGGAGCGCCGCCGAAATGCCTGGTTTAGATCCATCCGTCGCCTGCCACCAGCTGACAATTGACCCGACCGTCAAGGCCATAGCACAACGTAGGAGAAACCAGTCTCCGGAGAAAATGGAGGCTACTGAAAAAGCTGTAAAGGACCTCCTCGAGGCCAAATTTATTTCGGAGGCCAAGTACACCACTTGGCTGTCCAATGTTGTACTAGTTAAAAAATCTAATGGAAAATGGTGCATGTGCATTGATTACACCGATCTCAATAAGGCATGCCCGAAGGATGCCTACCCCCTCCCCAATATTGATAAACTTGTTGATAATTCTGCTGGTTTTAACTTTTATCGTTCATGGATGCCTACTCGGGATATAATCAAATTCTGATGGCAATGTCCGACAAAAAAATATACGGCCTTCATGACCGAATCGGACAACTATTACTACAACGTAATGCCCTTCGGCTTGAAGAACGCCGGAGCAACGTACCAAAGAATGATGAACAAGGTATTCCGGGGAGAAATAGGCGACATGCTCGAAGTCTACATGGACGACATGATCATGAAATCCCACGTGGAAACCGATCATACTGCCCATTTGAGAAAGGTCTTCGAACAGGCCAGGAAATACAAAATGCATTTTAATCTGGAGAAGTACACGTTCGGCGTCCGGGCAGGCAAATTCCTCGGCTTCTACTTAACGGAACGAGGAATCGAAGCCAATCCCGATAAATGCCGAGCATTCTCCGAGTTTCCTACGCCCAAGTCTAAGAAATCCATCCAGTCCCTCAACGGGATGCTCGCGTCACTATCTCGTTTCGTGGCCAAGTCCGCCCAGCACGCCCTACCGTTCTTCAAACTCCTCCGCAAAGAGGCAGCATTCGAATGGACTGAGGAGTGTGACAAGGCCCTCCTCCATCTAAAATGAGCATTCTCAGAGCCACCGGTCCTCTCTCGCCCAGACGATGGCGAAACATTGTACCTGTACCTGGCCGTAGCAACCGAAGCAGTGAGCGCCCTTCTCATCCGCGAGATACCTGACGGGCAAAAACCCATATATTTCACGAGCAAAGCGCTGCAAGGACCAAAGTTAAGATACCAATAAATAGAGAAAGTAGCACTGGCCCTCATCAACGCAGCCATAAGATTAAGACACTACTTCCTGGCTCACACGATCGTGATTCGAACAGATCAGCCCATAAAGCAGCTGCTCGGACGACCAGATATGGCTGGCCGAATGCTCAAATGGTCGCTAGAACTGTCCGAATTTGACATCCAATACGAAAGCAAGAAAGCCCTCAAGGCCCAAGCTCTGGCCGACTTCGTCGCGGAAATGACGTTCGCGGACTCCCCCGCGAGCGAAACGCGCAAATAGACCATTTTCGTTGACGGTCCCTCAAGCTCGGCAGGGAGCGGCGCGGGCATCATACTGGAAAGCGACGAAGGAATCATCGTTGAAGTATCACTCACCCTGTCCTTCCCAACCTCCAACAACCAGGCTGAATACGAGGCCTTCCTCGCTGGGCTACGCCTGGCCGAGGACCTGGGCGCAGAAGAGGTCGTCATTTGCACGGATTCACAACTCGCAGCCCTCCAAGTCCGGGGAGAATATCAAGCCAAAAACGACAACCTAACCGAATACTTGGCCCTGGTCAAGAAGGAGATGGCGAAGTTTACAACGGTGGAAGTGAAACATGTTCCCCGCGAACATAACGTGCGAGCAGACGTGCTTTCCAAACTAGACAGCACTAAGAAGAAAGGCGGAAACAAATCCGTCATACAGGAACTTCTGTCCCCATTATTGAGAAGGTCTCCACGACCCTCGACGTGCAGGTGATCGGCGACAACAACTGTTGGATAACCCCTGTCTACAACTATCTCGCCAAGGACGAACTTCTGTCCGACCCAAAGGATGCCAGCACAGTTAGGCGGAGAGCCTGCTCTTATGTCTTGGTCGAAGATAAACTCTACAGGCGGGGATTCTCCATTCCGCTGCTCAAATGTGTCGAGGAAGAAATGGTCGCTCACATCCTGCGTGAAATCCACGAGGGAATCAACGCCCAACACCTCGGCGGAAGGTCACTTGCCCGAAAGGCCCTCCGAGCAGGATACTACTGGCCGACCATGCAGCACGACGCAAAAGAACACGTGAAGAAATGCGATAAATGCCAACGGCACGGGGACATGCACCTGGCTCCGCCTAACGAGCTCAAGTCTATGTCCTCCCCGTGGCCATTCTCCTGGTGGGGCCTAGGCATCCTAGGACCCTTCGTGGTAGAATCAAATCAGAACAAATACCTAATAGTGGGCGTAGACTACTTCACAAAATGGATAGAAACGGAAGCTCTAGCCAAAATAACTGCCCTCAACATACTGCGTTTCTACAAACGAAACATCCTTGCACGCTTTGACATTCCCCAAGCGATAGTAAGGACAATGGGACGCAATTCACGGACATAAAGTTTCAGGACTTCGTCGTCCAACTGGGCAGGAAGCAGCACTTCGCATCCGTCAAGCACCCCCAAACAAACGGGCAGGCTGAGACAGCTAACTGAGTCATCCTTCGAGGCCTCAAACGAAGGCTGGGCGAAACGAAGAAGGCTTGGGTCGAGGAACTGCACAGTGTATTATGGGCATACCGTACATCCCCACACTCTACGACTGGGGAAACACCCTTCTGTTTAGCATACAGAACCGAGGCTGTGATCCCCGTCGAAATTCACGTACCCTCCAGGAGGACAGAGTCGCCCCTAGACGAGGAAATAAATGACGAATCACTAAGAGAAGAACTCAACCTCGTCGAGGAAATCTGAACCGGGGCAGCCCTCCGCGAAGCCTCACTAAAACAAAAAATTACCATCAGGCACAACGCCAAGGTGATACGGCGAGAGTTCGACGTGGGAAGCCTTATTCTAAGAAGAAACCACAAAGACTCTCGCGAAGGCAAACTAGAAGCCAACTGGGAAGGGCCCTATCGTGTCCGAGCAAAAACGGAAAATGGGGCCTATTACCTAGAACATCTCAACAGGGAAGAACTTGCTCGACCATGGAATGCCGAAAAGCTAAAACAATACTATAGCTAAGGCCCTAATTCCTGGTTCGACCCGTCACGACGACGGACGTCAGCTACTGACCACTATGCACGCCTAAGTACAAGCGTCGCATACCAATAAAGCAGAACCCCGCTCAGCAACGAGCCGAGTAAATGCTCGACGGCGGTCCTCGATCGAGCATCGCCGTCGTCAAAGTACCATGATTGGCAGAACCCCAGCTCGCGATGGGACATTCACGCTGCGAACTCAGGCCTCAAACGCGACCTGAGCTCCTCATCCCCGACAGGGTATTCCCCCGCCGTTCGACCAGTTCCCCTCACTGCCGAACACATCTACAATGAACAATCCCCTAAAACACTCCCAATCACGGGCAGATATACATTCACAACGAGCATGAGTACAACACTTAGCAAAAAATAAAAGCAAGTAAAATCATGCAGATAACAGAATCGAACATATAATAATTTAACATAATAAGTGGCCACAAGGACCACGATTGTGCTGAGTTACATAAAACGGGGGCCATACCCCCCCAAAGATAAGTTACAACAGATACTCAGCGTGCAGGCCGGACAAATTACAACAACAAAAACAGACTCCTCACTCATCCACGTGCTCGGCTGGCTCAGACTGGGATCCCTGGTCCTCCGTGGGCTGATCCTCGGTGTTCCCTTCAAGGAGAGTATTGGACATAACGATCCGGCCATCCTCAACATATGCCAGATAGTGGGTACCCTTGACAGAAAAGTCAAGCTCGGGGTTCACCACCCGCAGTTGAGCCTCGTCGTTTCTGAAGGATTCGTCCGCGACAGCAATGCTGTCATCCTCGGCCACCAACATATGGGAGACCAGATCAGATCTCGTTTTCAATTCCTTCACATCTTCCGGCTCATCCTTACCCGGGGCATTGGCCGCCCTCAACTGCTGGACCAGCTCCTCAGAAGCTTTCTTCTCCGCCGCCAGCGTGGAATTCTCCTTCTTCAACCGAGCTACCTCCTCCTCAGCCTTCTTTCAAGCATCATCGGCAACCTTGGCTTCTTCTATGAGGGACGCCATGGTAGCCCGAGCAGCGTTGAGTTCAGCCGCAGTTGTAGAGTCCCCTTCAGCATAAACGGCTGCCATCTCCAGCATCATAACCAAAGCTGAAGCATCTTGAGCCACCAACACCCTCTTGCTCGGGCGGTCCATACTTTCCAAGCGAAGAGACTCCGCCCGAGGCACGATCAAAGAATTCCCCTCGAAGAATTTCCTGTCAAGGATGCAAGGAGGAAGCTCGAACTTCCCCTTCTCCGATGCCCGAGTGAGGTCCACAGCGTCATTAAACCTTGGCCACTTGGATCGACTGGTCAAAGGAAGAGGAGACCCCCGGGGAGCAGGAGTAGGAGAAGAAGAGGTCCCCACAGTAGACTGCGCCGGAGGAGGGGCACGAGCACCAGCAAACTGAGACTTCAGAGGAACCGCTCCGGCCTTGTTCCTTGCAAGGGCGTTCTTTACAACCCTCTCATGGGCCTGAGGCATCTCACCTGCACAAACAAAAGATGAACACGTTAGTCACGAGGGAAAGAAATAACACGAGCAAATCTAAAATAATTAAAACTACCAAGTAGCTTCTCGACATCCGCAAGAGTCTTACACTCCAGAAGTGCCTTGGTATTGATAAACCGGTACTCAACCCTCTGGCTACCGTCCTCCTCGAAGATTGGGCTACCCTTATTCGTCCAGCACTCAGCGAGCCGGAAGGAGTTAACGTACTTCACCAACTCCTCGTACGCCACGGCATCCTACCCGTGCAGCTCGTGCGGTTGAAGAACATAGTCACTGGGCTCCTTGGTAAAATGGCCAGGTGCCCAATGAAGGGGGAACTTGTAAATCCTTTGCCCAATGAATTTCCCCGCCTCGTCGCGCAGGTCGTTCCCATCCTCCTCAACCTCAATCTTCCAGACATATGTACTGTCCTGGGCGGCTTCGAACACGAGCTCGACAACATAGTACCGTGTCTTAAACGTCCGTATCGATTCAGAAAAAGGCTTGAACAGCTTACGTGGCTGCTTCAACGAGACCCATCTGTACTTCCTCCCCGACAACTGCCTTTGAAGATGGAAGACGGTAAAGAACAAAGGGAGAGTAGCCCCGATAAAGAGGTATTCGCACACCAGCTCGAACGCCCGAATGAAGGCCAGCGAGTTGGGATGCAGCTGCGTGGGAGCCAACTTCAAGTGCGTAAACACCGACTGCTGAAAATCGGTGAACGGCAGCCTCAGACCCAGCTCCTTAAAAGCATATTCATACATCATGAAACGGTCCCCGAAGTGCGTGCAGACCCGCTCATCCTCAGAAGAGAAGTGCACCTTCCACCTCCCCTCCGGTCCAACCTCCGTAAAAATATCTCCTAAATACGTTGCAAAGGTAGACACATGGTCGGCAGGTTCGGTCACCTCTCATTCCTCCTCGGGACCCTCAACGGCGTCCTCGTCCATAACTTCCAATTCCTCTTCCTCCCCGACATCACTGGAGGAACTCGAAGCCGTCGAGCTACTGTTTTCCGAAGAGCTCGTCGCTCCCTCGGACGTATCTAAAATAATCTCTCTATCTGGCCCCGTCGCCATGTCGATCACCTGAAAACCAGAGAAGAAAAGTGAATTCGACAACAAATCAAATCCACCCTTCCACCGCTAAGTCAAGTGAAAGGGCGCGCAAAGGGCTGAGGACAACGTCCCCGGCCTAAGCCCTAACATCAAAAAGCTGAAACCTCCCCGCGAGGAGACGCTCGAAACAAATCGCCCCAAACGAGGAGCTTCCCCGAACTCATACCCAGTTTCCAATCGAAGCTTCGCCGAAAACCACAAAACTTCACCGGAATCTGGGAGCATTCTACCGGAAAACTCATCACCCAGTCAGAAGATGAACAATCACGACGGTTACACAAGCGTCACCATCGCAATGACGTCGTCAACCGTCCTCCTAACAAAATCATACTAACACGTCCGACGACATGTCAGAAGTGGAAAAATGGCACAACCACCGTCCACCACCAACAATCGCCAGAAATCAACGTATTTCGTCCTCTAAACCTAGCCCTAACCATATGCAATCTACCATTGACCACCAAAAGGAGTAAAACAAGCACAGGATCAGAAACTTACTTGATTTAAGAAGACGAAAGTGGCTGCTCGAAAGCTTGGAACGGTGGTCGGAGAAGTAGACGGCGGTGACGGGCAGGAACGTTGAAGGAGACGAAGAGAAATCAGAGCGAAAAAGTTCCAAATGGAACGAATTTCCCCTTTTTATACAAAGGGGCACGTGCGAACACGCGCTCGTAGTCCATGATGGCTATCAACTAGCCATCATTGCCTAGTAACTGCTACACGGAGCTCTGGGCACACGTGGTGCCCCAAGGTTTCCAATTCTGACTGACCTTTAGTCTCCCCGAACACCGGGCAACAAGGTCACGATCACGAATCCCACGGACACCAGGGGTTGTGGGCACACTGAGACAACCTTCCTCGTCACCAAACAATGACTTCACACTAGATCCTCGGAATGACGAGCTGTCCTTAAGTCATCACTCCTATACTCGGGAGCAACGACTTGGGGGGCTCCTGTTCTGGACTGGACCAATGGCTAGACATGGCCCAATCCGCTTCTGCTCCAGAGCGGCCCAAATTGCCTAAGTCCAATCCACAAAGGGGGGACGAAAGTTACTTTTCTGCCCCTCCAACCGGGCGAGGAACGCATCGTTCCTCCCTGGAATTACTGCCCGTTACGCACGGCTCCTTTGCTCCCCAAACAGTCAAGGGCAGGTGCCCGAAACCATGGTTGTGCCCGACATAACGGCTAGTTTCGGGCACTATGCCCGACATAACGGCTAGTTTGGGTAGTCACCTATTCTTTGGGGAAAAAGGTTATTTCGCCCCGAAAATAGGACCGTTGGTCACGCGCTGGGGGCTCTATATAAACCCTCTCGCTTGAGAGGGTCAGGTATCCAATATTCACCCTACGAACTAATACTTTGTGCTTGCCCTTTTTCTATGACCCTTTCTTACTTGAGCGTCGGAGTACCTTGCAGGTACACCCCCTCCTCTCCATACGACCAGTATCCGAGACGCACTTGGTGGCCCACTTCTACAGGATCTGATCCAGCCTTCACGATCAAGAGGGATGTTGAATATGAGGCAGAGAAGGTGGTTAGAACTGTTGAAGGATTTTGATTTTGATTTGAGTTATCATCTGGGCAAAGCAAATGTAGTGGCCGATGCAGTGAGAAGGAAGTCATTGCATATGTAAATGCTTATGGTGAAAGAGCTGGAACTAATTAAGCAATTCCGAGATTTGAGTTGGTGTGTGAAGAGACTCCTGACAGTGTGAAGTTGGGAATGATGAAATTGACTAGTGGTATTCTGGGAGAAATCAGAGTGGGACATCAATCTGATTTAAAGTTGGTTGACCATTTGACCTTGATTAACCAAGGTAATGGAGGTGAATTCCGAATTGACGAGAATGGCGTGATGATGTTCAGAGACAAGGTATGTGTCCCAGATATTAAGAAGAGCATTCTTGAAGAAGGACAACGAAGTAGGTTGCGTATTCATCCCGGTGCTACGAAGATGTACCAGGATTTGAAAAAAAAAGTTGTTTTGGTGGCCAAGTATGAAGAAGGATGTTGCGAAGTTTGTTTATGCGTGTTTGACTTGCCAGAAGTCGAAGGTGGAGCATCAGAAGCCTTTAGGTATGATGCAACCGCTGAAAATTCTAGAATGGAAATGGGATAGTATTTCCATGGATTTTGTGGTGGGATTGCCGAAGATTGCTAAGGGAAATGATTCAATTTGGGTGATCGTGGATAGATTAACTAAGTCGGCTCATTTCTTACCGACGAAGATTAATCACTCTATGCAGAAGTTAGCCAAGATGTATATTGAAGAGATCGTGAAGTTACATGGAGTACCTTCGATTATTGTGTCGGATAGAGATCTGAGGTTTACGTCGAGGTTCTGGAAGAGTTTACAAGATGCGTTGGGTACCAAGTTGAGGATGAGTTCTGCACACCATCCGCAGACGGGCGGTCAGACGGAAAGGACTATCCAATCTTTAGAGGGTTTGCTGAGAGTTTGTGTGTTGGATCATGGAGGATCGTGGGATAGCCATTTGTCGTTGATTGAGTTCACGTACGATAATAGTTTTCATGCTAGTATTAAAATGGCGCCCTATGAAGCTTTGTATGGGAGAAGGTGTAGGACTCCGTTGTGTTGGTATGAATCGGGCGAGAGTGCTGTACTCGGACCTGAAATTGTGCAAGAGACGACTAAGAAGATTAAGAAGATCCAAGAGAGGATGAAAGCTTCGCAGAGTCATCAAAAGAGCTACCATGATAAGAGGAGGAAAGCACTTGAATTCCAAGAGGGAGATCATGTTTTTTTAGAGTGACGCCAGTGACTGGTGTGGGTTGAGCTTTGAAGTCTAGGAAGCTCACTCCACGTTTTGTTGGTCCATATCAGATATCGCCGAGGATAGGAGAGGTAGCCTATCGAATTGCTTTATCTCCGTCACTTGCGAATTTGCATGACGTGTTCCATGTGTCTCAGTTGAGGAAGTACATTCCGGATCCGTCGCATCTGATTCAGATGGATGATGTACAAGTTAGGGATAATCTAACTGTGGAAGCATTGCCTGTGCGTGTTGATGGTCGAGAGATGAAGTAGTTGCGGGGTAAAGACATTGCCTTGGTGAAGGTGTTGTGGGGTGGGCCAGCTGGCCAAAGTTGGACTTGGGAACGTGAAGATCAGATGAGGGAGTCGTATCCGACTCTGTTTCCTTGAGGTAATTTTCGAGGGAGAAAATTCTTTAAGTGGGGGAGAGTTGTAACACCCCGAAAATCTAAATTAATTATTTAATTAGTTATTTAATTGATTTAGCATAAATTGTGAGTTTATATGACGTTGGGATGGTTATGAGGCATGATGATATGAAATATGAGGATAAATTCTAAGTTATTATTTAATTAATATTATTTAGATTTATTAGAGGATTAATCTAAATAATTAGATAAATAATAATTTTAGAGATTTAAAGGGTAAAGTGGTAAAATTAGATGACATAATGAGGTCTAAGGGGTAAGAATGACAAAAACAAATAACTGAGTTTGGGAGAATCATTCTGATCGATCGTGTTTTGTGAAAAAGTGCTCTGAGGAACAGAAGAGGGAGAAGCTAGGGCTCAGGGAATTCTTGAAGAACTCAAAGGGGAGAATCTAGATTTTTGCATCTAAGGTATGGGGAGTATAGCTTTCATTATAATTGTTATAGAGTTAGGATGCATGTGGAATAGTTTGGAGTTTAAGAGGTTTTAGGGGTTTATGATGAGTTCTTGATAAATTACGTAGAAAGTGATGAAATTGAGGCGTATTTTTGATTTAGAATGATGTATGTGTTGCATAAACTGATGTGGTGTGGTTGTATATGATTTCATGATGAATTGATGGGGTTTTGGGGCTGTATAGAATTGAACCCGTAGGGAAAATTGGAGGTTTTTGGTGAAAAATTCATATAAACAGCAGAAATTTGCTTCTGTCACGTTGTTAACCGGTTAACGCATGGGTAGTAACCGGTTAACACGTTAAAAATTTACGTTTTTGGGTATTTTTCAACTGTGTAACCGGTTACGGCATATGTGCTAACCGGTTACCACTGAAACATACAGTTTTTGGAAAACTTAGAAAATTCATAACTTTCAAACCGTGTATCTGTTTGATGTGCCGTTCGAAGCGTTAGAAAGCTGACATTATGAAATTTAATTTGGTAAAATAAAATTAGTAAAATTAATTATTTTTCCAGTATTGAATTTAGGGAAACGTCGAATTAATCTTTGGGGTAATTCCGGGTTGGCTTATATGTTGATTACTTTGATGTTGTGATGACTGTTCTGGTGTTATTATGATGTATATGTTGTTGTAAGATGTTTATGGTGCTACTATGATATGCATTGATGTTGGAGTGTGTGTAATTGTATGAGAACCAATGATGTTTTGTTGTAAATGATGATATTTGTTGTAAATGATGATACTTACGCGATGTTGCTTCTATGTTACTGTGATGTTATTGATGATGTTGTGATGATATGATGTGCATATTTGATATATATATATATATGCTATATGATGAATAAGATGAATGAGTGCGTGGATAATGACGCAAGCTTGATGACTTATGTTGAGGATTATGATGATGTTGTTGCATCATGCATTCATGGCATATTAGGACTTCGGTCCAGTGATGATGATAGGACTTCGGTCTAAGGTGGCTTCAATCCCATTGTGTGGATTGAGGTAATTATGACGTGCTCCCTTGTGGAGGGTTAATGACCTAGTGTCCATTTTATGACGATTGGTACCACATGCATATTCCGATGACGTTACATTTCATATTAAGTGGTATTGCATGGGAATGAGTGAATTGTGAATTATTATGGGTGTCTGTTGATGATGAAATGAAAATGTTGTTGCTGTCCCGTTTATATCTTTTTCTTTATACCTTTTATAATGAATTGTGAATACTCACCCTGCCTGTTCGAATGTTGCCTCCACGTGGGTAACATGCAGGTGATCAGGTTTAGTCGTGGATGCTTTCGAGGACTTGAAGTTTAATTGCTTTTGGTCGATTTAGAGGGTCTTGCTCTGATAGTGTAACATCGGGTTGGGGTCCTTTGAGTCGAACTATGCTGTTTCCCTATTTTGTAGATATATGATGATATGATTTTAATTTGACTATTATGACGTTTGTCGAAAAACCTTTTTTTTATTTGAAAATTTGAGTTCCGCTGCCATTGAAGGCTTTTTGTGAAACTTTGAGGAAACCCTTTTGTTTACAGGGTAATTTGTGTTATTTTGATTTAATGAGAAATGTGCACCCTTTAAGGTGATTTTTATGCCTTACTCTGATTATTTAAGTTGTTTATGCTGCAACATTATTAGGGGTAGAAAAGGGTGTTACAGATATGACATATATGATTCAGCTTGGGGGGGGAGTGTTAAGAATCTTTGTATATAGAAAGTCCAAAATCAACTATAACATGTAATGAACTGTAAATCTTTCTATATATAATACAGTCTCCGTAGTGCTTTTTAAACACACGAATTATTCAAATGTATCTCACTCTCTTTTATTTCAATAAACATTGTCAAAAAAATATAGATGTAATTGTAGCCAAGTTTGAAGTTAATCATGTGTCACTTTGATAATTAGAACAAATGCAATTTCATGGAAGGTTGAATGAATATGCAAAAAACCATTTAAAGTGTTTTATCAGCATGTGCCAACTGTCAAGGTATAAGGCCATTCTGAAATTGATAAACAATTATGAATATTTCCTTTTACTCTTGCAGATAATGGAAAAGAATGGTATGGTCAATCGACACTAGATAACATCACTACATGGGCTAAGACACGAGCTTAATTCCTAAAAGAATACTTTTCCTCATATCTATCGACACTAGATAACATCACTACATGGGCTAAGATGCGGACTTAATTCCTAAAAGAATACTTTCCCATATATCTATTTGTTTGAAATAGGTATGATATATCCACCAGGAGACAGAAGGATGGGGAGTTACTTGGAGAAGCTTATAAGAGATTTAAGAGACTCTTGACTACATGTCCAACACATAGTTTTGATCTCACGGATAAAATACATATTTTATAATAGACTGAGATAAGTGGATATTGGATACAATAGTTAGTTGTTCCTTAAACATCAAAATCTCTACATAAATGGTAAGAATAATTAATGTATTTGTTGTTAACGAACATTTGAAGATGCATAATAGGTGTGATATTGCTAAAGACATCCTAGTTGATTTAAAGTTGGTGAAGGACAACAACAAAAAGATTGAAGTGTGGAAATCAGTTGTAGTGGAGAATAAGTTAGTTGAACTAAATATGTGAATTGCAAAAGTCCAACATGTAGAATTCGAACTGTGTGGAAGACCTCACTTTATAATGCATTGCGAAACTTATCTAGGTATTCTAGGAGATGTAGAGGTAGTGAATTAACTAAACATCCAAACTAGACATCACTAAGGTAACTTACAATCTATGATGGAGAGAATAACAAGATGGAAAGAATAATCATAATTTCTTATGGTGGAACTTACGATCCATGTTTGAGGAACTATCATAATATATTTTGGAAAGAACAACAAGATATCCCACAAAGACAAGGTGGTAATAATTTAACATGAGCCCGACATAAGGACAAGGCCAAGAAGTGTGAGCCTAAATTCAAAAAAAAAATCCTAGAATATGTGTTAATATAACATGTGTGCTACTTAGACTTAGACTCAGACTTTGAATTTGACATAAACTTGAGCGTGGACTTGGTGGGTGGGTGTGTGTGTATGTGTGTGTGTGTGTGTGTGTGTGTATGTGTGTGTGTGTGTGTGTGTGTGTGTGTGTGGATAAGGGCCTCAACAAGGAGCCTAAGAAGGAATACATTGAGGGTGGATAAGGGCTAGGGTGGCTCAAATCTAGGTCAAAATGGGTCACAAATGGATCACGACTGGGTCATGACTAGGTAAAGACTAGGTCATAAACCAAGGATGAGGCCAAGCAATGTGAGGCAAAAGTCAAAATTGTTCCTAAAATGTATGCTAAGATAACACACGCATGACTTAAAATTGGATATAGAAGTGGTGTGTATGTGTGTGAGGGAATGTTATAAAACTTTGTAGATCCTCTATATGTGTTATGATAGAACTCCCTGCAAATAATTATCTCAAAATTTATTCAAATACAAAGGTTTCTACTATTTACACCTCTCAAATGTTTTACACTAAAAATACATCCATTTCTATGTGTTGCATGTATTGGTCTAAAAATTAAAATAAATCAACGCGTGTATGGAATGCTACAAGAATTTATAGATCCGATCTCATTATACTGTTAGAGATGTCCATCCAAAAAATTAGCTCAAAATTTGATGCAAAATATAAGGTTTTTATTGTTTCTGCATCTTTAAAATTCGAAAATCTCAAACATCATATATAACATGAAGATAAAATCAAAAGATTGAAGCACATCGAACAAAAGCATAGTTTCACCATTTTTTTTGCCATGTAGGAATAAGGAGTAGAGAAATGGTCTATAAGGGGTAAAGAGACCATTTTAAAAAAATTGACCGTTTTTTCAAAAAGTAATATCAATTTTTTTCAAACGCGCGGAAGTCTTAAAGCTAAAATAGAGAGTTTATGCTTGTATTGTGAATCAATCGTAATTGTATTGGAAATCAATCACGAATACAGATACACAATTCACAAATACCACTAATTTTTCAAAGACAATACACCAAAAGTTTCTAGCTATATTGTTGTGAAAATGATGACTTTAATCAAAATATAAAACTGGTTTCTTGAATTATCAAGAACCAAAACCAAGGGTTGATGGACAACCAAGAAAAAGAACACACGAAGAAGAAGAAATAACAACAAGGATTGGGCAAATATAATTCTATTTACTATTCACTTTCGCATTAATGTTTACAAACGCTTACAAGTGAATATCACAATTTGCCACACTCCACAAATGAGTGTGCTAGTCTATTTATAGACTAACTAGGTAACTTGCAGCCCAAGAAACCTAAACAATTAGATCCTTAACACAAGGCCCAATTCGACAGAATACGTATAAGAACAGACTTCGACTACTATATGTAACTAACAGGCATCAGCATGTGAACAAGCTTCGGCTGCATGCTTGCCTCCTGTCGAAATACATGAAAGCTCTCCTTCGACACAGATGAGTTCGACCTAAATATCACAAGTCTCCATCTTGGATCTAACTCAGTAAAAAAGGGAAACAACTAGCTTTCATCATGCAGCTTTATCAACTGCATACAGTGGAAGAACTTGCAACTTGGCAACGTCTTGGTGATCATATCAGCAGCATTGTCTTCAGTCGAAACCTTCAGCACCTGGACTTCACCACGCTCGATTATCTCTCTGACGAAATGCAGCCTCACATCAATATGCTTAGTTCGCTCATGATAGGATGAATTCTTCGTCAGGTGTATAGCACTTTGACTATCACATTTAACAGTGATACTTCGACCTTGAAGTTTCAGCTCCTTTGCAAAACCTTCAAGCCACAATGCTTCCTTCACAGCTTCAGTGAGGGCAATATATTCAGCTTCAGTGGTTGATAAGGCAACAACCTTCTGAAGCATCGCTTTCCAACTGATTGCTGTGCCAAACATTGTGAAAACATATCCAGAAATAAACTTTCTGGAATCCATACAACCTGCATAATCAGAGTCAACAAATCCTTCGATTTCGACTATGCTATCACCATCACAGGCTCCACCATAAATCAAGACTCTTTTCAGAGACCCATTTATGTACCTGAGAATCCACTTTACAGCTTGCCAGTGCGCCTTTTTAGGATTGGCCATATACCTGCTCACAAGGCTCACTCCATATGCTATGTCTGGCCTCGTACAGACCATAGCATACATCAAAGAACCCACTACACTAGCATATGAAATGTTATTCATATAGATTCTTTCAGATTCAGTACTCGGACTTTGAGTAGTACTAAGCTTAAACTGAGGATTTGTAGGTGTCACAACAGGCTTCGAATTTGACATATCAAACTTGTCGAGAAGCTTCCGTAGGTATGTCTCCTGAGATAAGCACAACTTCGACTGCTTTCTATCTCTCCGGATGTCAATCCCAAGAATCCTGGCTGCAGCTCCCAGATCCTTCATTTCGAACTCCTTACTGAGTTCAGCCTTCACCTCGTTACATCCTTAAACCTGTTTCTAGCTATGAGGATATCATCCACATACAACAGCAACATAACAAGTGAGTTTCTAGGTCGAAATCTGAAGTAAACACAGTGATCGAACTAACTTCTAGTGAAACCAATGTGTGCCATGAACTTGTCGAATCTCCTGTTCCACTGTCGAGGAGATTGTTTCAGGCCATACAAAGACCTATTCAACTTGCACACATAATCTTCTTTACCCTTTTCTGCATACCCTTCAGGTTGACGCATCAGGATCGTTTCATCTAGATCACCATACAGAAATGATGTCTTCACATCCATTTGCTCAAGTTCCAAATTAAACTTTGCCACCATGGCCAACAGCATTCGAATGGATCTATGCTTTACAACAGGCGAGAACACATCATTGAAGTCGACTCCTTTTTTCTGAGTGAACCCCCTAGAAACCAGCCTCGCCTTAAAGCGCTTCGACATCACTCATTCGATTCCTTCCTTGACCTTGAAAATCCACTTACAACTGACTAACCTTGCTCCTGCAGGTTTCTCAATCAGCTCCCAAGTGTTATTATCATGAAGAGATTTCATCTCGTCATCCATGGTTTTTGGCCATTCAGTCTTGACTCGACTCCTTATAGCTTCCTTGTAATCTCTAGGTTCTTCGTCAAGTACCTCACTTGCAGAGATTAAGGCAAAAGCTATAAGATCTGCATAACCAAGTCTCTGAGGTGGCTTGATGACTCTTCTCGACCTATCTCTTGCCAGTAGGTAGTCATCGACAGTTTCTTCAACCTCATCAGCATCTTACTCTTCGACTTCATCAGGGCTATGCACTTCAGCATCACTATGCTCCACCTCAACAGGCATTTCTACCTGTTCCAGCTCCTCTTCAGAGATTTCTGCACTTCGACTAACATCACCAGTTTTCTTGAAAGCCATTTCGACCTCATTAAAAACTACATGACGACTTGTGATACATCTTCTATGACCTAGTTCTAGGCACCACAACCTATAACCCTTGACTCCCTCAGGATATCCAAGGAACATGCATCTCAGAGCTCTAGCTTCGACCTTGTCTTGCCTAATATGAGCATAGGCTAAACAGCCAAATACTCTCAGTTTGTCGAGATCTGATGGATGACCCGACCAAACTACTTCAGGTGTCTTCATTCCCAGCGCAGTCGAGGGACATATATTTATCAAATAAGCTGCTGTCGAAACAGCCTCTGCCCAAAACACCTTCTTTAATCCAGCACTAACCAACATGCATCTAAACCTTTCAAGGATTGTTCGATTGAATCTCTCAGCTAAGCCATTTTGTTGAGGAGTACCTGCTACAGTCTTATGCCTTGCAATCCCAGACTCAACACAGTAACTGTCGAATGCTTTGTTGCATAATTCAAGGCCATTGTCGGTTCTCAACCTCTTAACCTTTCTGCCAGTTTGAGTTTCGACCAGAACCTTCCAACTTTTGAAATTCTCAAAAGTTTCATCCTTCGTCTTCTAAATGAATACCCATAGCTTTCTGGAATAGTCATCAACGATGGATAGAAAATACCTTGCACTTGAGTGTGAAGGATTCCTTGCAGGCCCCCAAAGATCAGCATGAATATAATCAAGGGATCCATGTGTTCTTTGCTTTCCTTTGTTAAACTTTGCCCTACAGGATTTACCAAATACACAAGATTCACAAAACTCCAGCTTTTCGACTTTGTCACCTCCTAGCAGGTTCTGCTTCCCCAATTCGACCAGGCCTCTTTGACTGACATGGCCCAACCTCATGTGCCATAATTCTGTCTTCGACATAGGTTTCGTGGATACAACATTTGTCGAACCACTTACAACCTCAGCCTCAAGGGTATACAAGCCTTGGTTTTTCACGCCTATCAAGACTTCCTTCGACCCTTTCATGACTTTCAGGATACCTTGCTCTCCTTTGAAAACATATCCCTTTCTGTCGAATTCACCAAGAGAAATTAAATTCCTCTTAAGATCAGGTACATACCTAACCCCAGTCAATAGCTTTATTGACTCATCATGGAGCTTGAATCTAACAGATCCAATACCTGCAATCTTGCAAGCTTTATTGTTCCCCAGCAGCACTGATCCTCCATCTTGATCACATAATTCTTCAAACACATTCTTGTTTGGAGTCATATGCCAAGTACATCCAGAATCCATAATCCACTCTTCGCAAGAGTTGCTGCTCGACACCACAAGGACATCAGATGGTTCATAACCATCTTGTACAATAGCTGCATTCCCATTGTCCTTACCTCCATGATTATTCAGGCGCTCAGGGCACACCTTTCTTGTATGACCCCCCTTCTTACAGTGATAACATTTGATACCAGACATATCACCACCATAAGACTTCTGCTGAACCTTTCCTTTCTTCTTGTCAAACCTACCATCTTTCTTCGACGATCTTCCTTTTACGGACAACCCTTCGCCAACTGATGAAGGTTTCTGCTCCTTTCTTTCGTTCAAGTCCTTTGAATACAAGGCTGCTTGAACTTCTTCAAAGGTCAGGGACTCTCTTCCATACAAGAGAGTTTTTTTGAAGTGAGCATGTGATCTTGGCAAAGCACACAACAGCAACAATGCTTGATCTTCATCATCAATCTTCACATCAATGTTTTCAAGATCAAGAATCAGTTTGTTGAAAGAATCCAACTGCTCAGCCAAAGCTTTGTCTTCATCCATCTTGAACGAATACAAGGCTTGCTTCAGGTAAAGACGATTCACCAACGACTTGGTCATGTACAAGCTTTCAAGCTTCACCCATAATCCCGACGCCGTCGTCTCCTTTGACCGAAGAACCTTATCACCAAGGCTCAACAATATTGTGCTGTGTGCTTTCTCGATCATTGCCGTATTTTCTCTTTCCGTCAACGCTGCATCCATGGCTGCCAATCCCTTCAGCGCTTCCAAACAACCCTGCTGCACCAGTAGGGCTTTCATCTTCAAACGCCACAGACCAAAATCGTTCACTCCGGTGAACTTTTCAATCTCATACTTTGTTGAAGCCATCTAATCCACACTCACCGCACCAATTTGTTGTGAAAATGATGACTTTAATCAAAATATAAAACTGGTTTCTTGAATTATCAAGAACCAAAACCAAGGGTTGATGAACAACCAAGAAAGAGAACACACGAAGAAGAAGAAATAACAACAAGGATTGGGCAAATATAATTCTGTTTACTATTCACTTTCACATTAATGTTTACAAACGCTTACAAGTGAATATCACAATTTGCCACACTCCACAAATGAGTGTGCTAGTCTATTTATAGACTAACTAGGTAACTTGCAGCCCAAGAAACCTAAACAATTGGATCCTTAACACAAGGCCCAATTCGACAGAATATAAACATTTCGATAGAATACATATAAGAACAGACTTCGACTACTATATGTAACTAACAGGCATCAGCATGTGAACAAGCTTCGACTGCATGCTTGCCTCCTGTCGAAATACATGAAAGCTCTCCTTCGACACAGATGAGTTCGACCCAAATCTCACATATATCAAAATAATGAATTGTAAATTACACGAGATGTGTCCCTTATACAAATTCAATTATTGTAGGATTCTAACACCACTATTCCGCATATTTCAATCACCAATAAAACTCAATTAGGTTCCGATTCTAACAAAACCTACACTTACGTAATAAATTGCTACAAATAGGAATTAACTATAAACTACGCTAAGAAAAGAAAACCTAAACATGCTATAGCCTACTAAAGTTAAATGCAAGATATATATATATATATATATATATATATATATATATATATATATATATATATATGTGTGTGTGTGTGTGTGTGTGTGCGTGTATATATATATATATATATATATATATATATAGAGAGAGAGAGAGAGAGAGAAAGAGAGAGAGAGAGACTACTTCCTCGCACGAGCCTACTTCACTCTTCAATGGTTTCCCATTTGAAGTAGTTTTCTTCCACTATGTTTTGATAAATATTAAATGAGTTCATACAATTACCAATCCACAATAATGCGGAGAAAAATAAATCTCCCAAATGGATCTTAACTTGTATACAGTTTGACGCTAAAGTATATGCAAAATCTTTACTCGATTCTTGCTTATTGAATCTTGCAGCTTCACCAATCTACTCACAGTCTTCGTGTGTGGCAATCACCCATGATCCCACTGATTTCTTGAGCGATGAATTGTCCAAAAATTGAGAAGAACTCATACCCTATCTGTAGACTTCTACAGAGCACTACCAAGTTAACTAGGAGATAAGAACCTCCTTTTTTTCACTGGAATTAGTCACTACCAAACCCAACGACTGTAATCTTGCTATCTTCTGTATTGGGGTACTCCCTTTGAATATATTAGAGACATGTAACTTGAGTCTTCCTTTTTTTTTTATACTTGGCAAGCTTTCTCGTAGAATTGAGTGTACTTTTATCCAAAAGAGAATAAACGTTTGTGTTCCCCCTGAAACATTTCACGCATAAAAGCGTAAATCATAAAAATCCTTTTAGACTCACATTACAACTTTTCCCCCTTTGACAACATCAAATAGAGATAGATGGTAATGAGTCTAAAACATCTAAAAACAAGCAGCAATGAGAATTTATTCCAGATGAGCAAATGAGTTTAAAAACAAATAAGAATCTATAACATTAAAGATCAGATGCAGAACACGAAGATAGACATGATACATGCAACAAACATGCAAATAGACGTGCAACAACATCTTGATCAGAACAAAATTAAGTGAACAAAACTATCATGAATGAATGGTTAAATAATTCATGAACAAGTATATGTATGCTAAAATGCACATAATTAACAACGCGCATTTAAAAAGAATTTAAATGAAATGATTAATCATAAGCATTCTATAGATGAATGAATGGAATAAAGAATGTTACAAGCAAACAAATGAACATCTATGTAGAACAATCACAGATGCAATGATATTAGAGTTATTGAAATATACCAATGAGGTTGGTGAAGCTATGATTTGCTACAAGATGGTGTTAGTGGAAACAAAACACAAATAGTAAAAGAAACTAAACATAAATCCAATTATATTCAAAGCACGAGGAAGCTAAGATTCCCAATTCCATAAAATCTTGTGAAAAGATTATGAAGATAGTGGTTTTGTAAAAATGTCAGCAAGATAACTTTTTGTATCAACATATTAAAAAATAATGTCCCCTTTTTCAACATAATCTCTAAGAAAATGGTGTTGGATTTCTATATGTTTAGTCTATGAGTGAAGTACCAGATTCTTAGTGAGGCTTATCGTGCTAGTATTATCACACTTGATCGGAATACAACCAAGTTTTAAATTATAATTTAGTAATTGTTGCTTTATCCATAAGACTTGTGCACACCAGCGGCTGCGCATTCAGCCTCGGTGGTAGAAAGAGCAATGTTATGTTGCATCTTACTGTGCCAAGAAACCAAACAGTTTCCAAACAAGTGACAAGTACCACTAGTATTTTTCCTATCCGACTTGCACCCTGCAAAATCAAAATAAGAAAAACCTACTAATCTACATGTACTACCTTTAGGAAACCAAATACCATGTTGCGAGGGTCTATTAAGATACCTCAAAATCCTTTTTACGATCTTAAAGTGGGGTTCCTTAGGTGACCTTTGATATCTGGCACACATACACACTAAACGTAATATATGGCCTACTCGTTGTTAAATAGAGTAAGGATCCTATAATACCTTGATATTTGGTGATGTCCATTTCAACTCCATTTTCGCCTTTGTCAATCAACACATTTAAAGTTGTAGGTGTTGAGATGCTTCACAAATTTTGCATATTGAACTTCCAATACTTCATTTGACTTATAAAAGTTCCTTCTTCGGATTGCATTGCAATCCTAAGAAATATGTGAGCTCTAGCATAAGAGACATCTTAAACTCTCTAGGTCATACTAGCAAACATCTTGACAAAGAAATTCATTAGTAGAACTAAAAATAATATCATTGGTATATATTTGAACTAAAAGAACATGCTTTTATTTGCTTATGAAAAACTTAATGCAAAAAACTGTTTGATGCAAGTGAAAAATAGTTAAATGACCATGATGCAATTAAAAAAATTAAGGTAGAAGAAGGGAACAACCATACCAATTACAATGATCTAGAACTTAACATGTTGCATAAGTAAAGTTAGTAAATAATAACACTAATACAGCAAAATATCAGTAAATAGAACTAGGTACCCAATTTAAGTTGGGTACTTGGGGGTTATTGAGGAGCACTTAGGTATTTGTGTCATTTTACCACTAGGAACTTGAATATCCCTAATATGACCAAGAGGCCTAATGTGTCCTCTATCACCGCAATAATGACATACAACTTTAGATGAATTACTTTTTCTATTTTTTTCTAGTAACATGGGGTTTTTCTTAAAAACAATCCCTCTATCACTTGAAGAAGTAGAACTCGTAGTAGATAGTGAAATAGCATGAGTTAATTGTCATTTGAGATTTTCAATTTTCAATTTTTAAGTTGGACAAGTAATGCATTCTAACTTTTCTATACTTTCAACTAAAGTGTCAAAAACATTAAAACTCTCATCAACTAGAGATCTATGTGCCTCTTTCAAGGAATCCAAAGATTTATTAAGATCATTAATCTCCTTTTCAAGTTTTCCATCATTTTCTTTTGGAGATAAAATTTCTTAAAAGCATTTATGGAATCAACATGCATATCATCAAATGCTTTCAACAATTCGCTATATGAAGCTTCACTTTAAGGATTAGAGGTATATACCAGTGAGTCTTAATTTTTCTTTCGTGCCATTAAACATAGGTTAACATACTCAACATCCGAGCTTGAGAAAGAATCAGAGGAAGATCTCTCATCCTCTTCTTCCCACACGACATAGACTCTACGACCTTTGGCACTTTTGCCTTCCGTCTTGTAGAATTCCTTATCCTTCTTTTTTATGTTTTTTAGTGAGACTTAGACAAGTAGTTTTAAAATGTCCCAATTTTTTGCACTCATTACATGTGATATCATCATCATTTTTCTTGTGTTCTCTTTTAGGTGGGTGGTTCTTTTTGAAGTTTTCCAAACCTTTGTCAGAATGCTTGAGCTTGCTTCTTTTTCAAGTATCTATTGTAGTGTCTAACAAATAAACCCATCTCCTCTTCTTTAGAAGCTTCTTCGTCAGAATTATCACTTTCTTCCTTTGACTTATTTGCGTTAGATTACGAAGCCTTCAAATATATATGAATTTTCTCTTCCTTTCCTTTCTCTTTATTTTTTGACTTTACTTCGCTATCCGCGAGTCGTTTCATCTCATTTTCATGTTCGACAAGTTTCTAAAATAAATTTGTGATATCCAAAGTATTAAGATCGTTATATTATTTTATGGCGGTAACCTTTCTCTGCCATTCCCTACACATAGACCTTAAAACGTTTTAAGCATAATCTTTGTTGGAAACAATTTTCCAAAGTTGTTTAGTTTGTTGATCAAATAGAGGAATCTAATCAGCATGGAATCCACGAATTCTCTGGGTTACATACAGAATAATTTGAAATCCTATATGAACATGTTAATCTTAGAATCCTTGATGTCCTCAGTTCCCTCATAAAGGGTTTCAAGAGTGGCTCACATAACTTTTGCATTCTTATGATGTGAAACTGAGTAGAATAATTTTATAGTTAAAGCTGAGATAAGTATGTTTCTAGCTTTCAAATCATATGAAGCCTTTTTGGTTTCATCGTTGGTCCAATCCTTTGGGTGTTTAACAACGTCATTGTCACCTTTCGGGATAAAAGGACCATCACTGACTGCTACCCATAGATTTTTGCCACTGATAGTAAATGTACATACATGTTTTCCTTCCAATAAGAATAATTCTCTCCTTTAAAAACTGGTGCTCTATTATACGTTCCCTTTAGATCGTCGTCACCCATATTCCCAAACTTTTAAGTCATTTAGACTTGATCAAAATACTAGCTCTGAGGCCAATTGTTGGGTAGGAATATGGACTAGAGAAATGGTCTAGATGAGGGGGTGAATAGACCCTTTTAAAAAATTATCTGTTTTTTTCAAAAAGTAATATCAAAGTATTTCAAAGGCGCAAAAGTCTTAAAGCAAAAATAGAGAGCTTATGCTTGTATTGGAAATGAATCACAGTTACATATACACAATTCACAAATACCAACGATTTTTCAAGGACAAAACACAAAAAGTTGCTAGCTATATCAAATTAATAAATTGTAAATTATACTAGATGTGTCCTTTACAAGATTAAATTATTGTAGGATTCTAATAATACTAGTATGCAGATTTCAATCACCAATAAAACTCAAGTAGGTTCTGATTCCAACAAAACCTACACTTACGTAATAAATCACTACCAATAGGAATTAATGACAAACTACGCTAAGAAATGAAAACCTAAACAGGCAATAGCTTACGAAATTAAATGCGAGAGAGAGAGAGAGAGAGAGAGAGAGAGAGAGAGAGAGAAAACACTAGAATGTATAGTGGTTCGACTTTATCGTCCTCGCAGTAGTCTACTCAACTCTTCAATGGTTTCCCATTGGAAGTTCTTTTCTTCCACCATGTTTTGACAAATATTTAACGAGTTCATACAATCACTGATCCACAATAATACTGTGAAAATTAAATCTATTATCTGGATCTTGACTTGTATACAACTTGACATTAAACTCTCCACAAAATCTTTACTTGGTTCTCGCTTCTTGAATCTTCCAGCTTCACCAATCTGCTCACAACCTTCGTGTGTGGTAGTCACCCATGATCCCACTAATTCTTGAGCGATGAACTGTAATAATATTGAGAAGAACTCATACCCTGTCTGTAGGCTTCCACACAACACTAACAAGGTCAACCTAAAGAGAAGAACTTCCTTTTTTCACTGGAATTTGTCACTACCAATCACAACAGTCGCAATCTTGCAAGCTTCCATATTGGGGTACTCCCTGTGAATATATTAGAGACACACAACTTCATTTTTCAAATGACATATCATTCCCAACTTCTTCAAGTACCCCAATAATAGCACCATACAAAGTCATCAAACTAGTGAGAGTCCTAAAGTGGGAACCTTAACGAGTGTCACCCACTCTAGCGATAGATAATTCTTGATTTAATCCTCAACCAATCTCGATCTGGTCCTCTTCAATCAATTTAGAAAACTGAGTTACTTGTTTGTCCTGAAGCAATTTATGTCTCTTGTTAGAAGATCATATGAAATTAACAGGCATATTGACCTTACCCAAAAAAATCACTAACATCTTTGTGAGTCTTAGCACATGCAACAAGTGCCAATTAAAGTTGATGGGCGAAACAATGGACATAATAAAAATATGGATTCTCATTTTGGATTAAAGTTCTCAAACCATCAAACTTACCTCTCATATTGCTAGCTCTGTCATACCCTTGTCCCCTAATGCTAGATAAACTCAAGCCATTAATAGGCATCAACTTCTCAAGTGTCTCCTTAAGTGATTTGGAAACACTTACAATGCCAAGAAACCTTTCTTTTACCAAACCTTCACTAGTAACATAGCGAATAACAACAACTATTTGTTCTTTACTAGCAACTTCACCAGACTCATCAATCAAAACAGAAAATACATCATCTGTAATATCACATATAATTTGTTGAGTTATTTCACATGCACAAGCAGCAACAAGATCCTTTTGAATCTTAGGGGCAGTCATAAGGTTATTTCCTAGAGTATAATCTATTACACTAGCTATATTTGGGTTAATTTCCTTTAAAGTGTCCACCAACTTAAGAAATGGCCCCTTTAAATAAAGAATTAAAGCATTCGTCACTCCCTCAAAATGGCATGCCACACCTCAAAAGAAACTTAGTAGCTATAAGGAATGTGTTTACATGATCATGATATTTGAAATGCGTTTGTCTAGTTTAATTAACAAACCTGATCTTAATACTTTGGTTTGGGTTCATGAGAGCATATTAGAAGAAGTAGCATGATTAATCAATCTTTGAGCATTCTTCCAATTGCCAAAATTATTTCCCACAAAGTGAATCCCCCATATTTAGAGACATTTTTAAGCAAAAAAACATGGCAAACAAAATGCTAGGTTCTTAGATTCACTATAATCTATCTAGTCGTACAAATCAAACCAATTTTTTCAAAATCAATGTCTTTGTTTACCTTGAATAGACTAAGGGTAAACAAAATTGTGAGGAGGTTGATGACGACTTATTTTAAAATAAGCTTTTCTTAACTCATTTTTGATGTCAAGATTGCTTGAAATTGGAGGCCTAATTCCTATATCTGTTTCCAAAAATTCATAATCAACAACTTTGAAACTACCGAGAAAAAAATTACCGAGAAAGTAGCTTGGTCTCTAGAAATTACCGAGAAAAAAATTCTTCATCCTATAAAGAGAAAAATGAAACCATTTAAAATAGTTATTCATACTAATACTATAAAGAGAACATTGAAACTAATTGATTATAAAGAAAACCATTTATGAAAAATTGAGAAATTTAAACTTTTTAACAAATTTGAATTTTAAGAAAAATTGAAATTCCCCCTTTACCTTAGGTTTTCAATCAACAATAAATAGATGTGACTAGATGGAAAATTATGAGAAAAATAAATAAGGGATTAGCCATGAGAGAGAGTGTGTGAAATGTAAGTGAAAGGAAGAGTGCAATGTGTTACTCTAACGTAATGTGAGAGAGAAATTATATATATATATATATATATATATATATATATATATATATATATATATATATATATATATATATATATATATTGTTGCGGTGAAAATCGGATAACAAGATATTAATTAACTTGCATCATTTTCTTTTACAACCGACTTTGATTTGTCCAAAGGAAAGGTTCAAGATCGTTAAAAAACCTAAAGGGGGGAGATCTAAGGTTCGGGGGTTGGTTATACAAAGGGAAGGTATTAGCACCCTAAGTATCTGTAGTACTCTACAGGAACCTCTTGCTAAGTTTGTGTTATGTTATGTTTGCTTGCTAAGAACACGAAATAGAATTAGTCTCGTCCTAATCATGATTTAATCGAGGAATCGATAATCAATGATTCTTGACTTTCATCGACTAAAAAGTGAATGAAACTGAAATAAAGAGAAAGCAGTCTCATATTGGTCAAAGTTTTGTTGATTCAATGAAGTCAACCAAACCATGAAGTTTGTTATGTCATCGACCAAAATAAAGATAATGAAACCGGAATGAAAAAATAAGGTTGGTCTCGTCTTAATCAAGATTTAAATCGATAAATCGATAATCTTAGATTTTTGACTTTCATCGACCAATAAAAATAAGTAAAAAGTGGCCTCATATTTATCAAGACTTTATTGATTTGAAATAATCAAAGTCAAGATTTGTGCAATGTCATCGGCCTAAAGTAAAGAAAATGGACTCGAAATGAAGAATAAAGTTAGTTTCGTCTTGATCAAGATTTAATCGGAGGATCGATAATCTTTTGATATTCGACTTTCATTGACCAACAAAAATAAAGAAATGAGCCTCATACATATCAAGACTGTTTAGTCATTTTGCATAAATCAACTAAGTCATGATTTTGTAATATCATTGGCCCTAAAAATCGAAATAAAGATCGTAAGCGAAAAATAAAAATCAAAACAAAATTCGAAAGAAAAAGTTATGAATTCAAGAAATAACATGATAAATTGAAACTAAAAATTCAAAGCGCTCCTAAAATAAAAACTAGAGAAACAAAATTAAGAAATAAATGGAAAATAAAATAAAAATAGTATGAAATAATAAAAGGGTGGTGATGAAGCATGTTTTTTGTCTTTTTGAATTTTTATCTTATCTTTTGAACATCATTCATAATAAAACCAAACAAAAATTATAGGATATTACAATACTTTTTCCAGAAAAATATTAACATGCTAATGAACTTGATAACAACATAGATAAATGATCATGGTACTTTGAAAACAGAGAAATAAAAGAGGTGAATGTTACCTGGTGGAGACGGTCCACTGCCTCTTCAATGACACGAGTTATGGAAAAATGAAGACGAATCTTCTCTCTAGAAAATTTGCAAGAATAATTGAGGGAGAAAATTAAGAGAGTATTCAGCCTTTGTGTGGGGTGAATCTGGTGTCCAAAATGAGAGAATGAGAGATCTTATTTATAGTGTGAATAAAGTGGGATTGTTGATGTGGCAATCTATGTGACTTTATGAGAATGATTCTTGGCCATTGATGAGTGAAGTGTGAGAATGATTTTTGGCCATCGATAAATCCAAGTTGACAATCCATGTGAAGTGTTTGTATTGTGGTGGTCCCCACTTACCATTTTTCTCTTTATGAAGACAAACAAAATAAAAGTAATAATAATAATAATAATAAAACTAACAATAATAATAAAGCTTAGTAATAATAAAACTAATAATAATAAAACTAATAAAATTAATAATATTAATAATAATAAAAGAAATAATAATAAATAAAACTAAAAATAATAAAAAAAGATAATTGAAAATGGTTAGTAAAAAACACAAATTAAATTCTAACGAAAAACGCCTGATTATTGATTAGTGGACTATTTGACTAAAAATACAAAAATGGTTGACTTAAAATGATATGACAAATGCCAACGAATCTGAGGGTAAAATTTGGAGTACAACAGTTGCCCCTATTTAAATAGCTTTACCGGATGACACGAGGGATGGAAACCCTCGGGACATCAAGGTGAAAGGTATTTAAATATAGCAAACCAAAAATTTTGCCCTCAGACGCACTGGCATGCAATGCTATGGACAAAAATGATGACATGCAATGAACTCTAATATGATGAAAATGATGGAATGCTAAATGCAAAGGGGCAGACAAACAAAACACCAAGGATGAAGGGAAATCCACCACAGGTGAGCTTACAGGGGAAGGATAAGGTTAGCATTCACGAGAAAGACTCACTGGGGATACAGACTGTCCAACGATAGACTCACTGGGGAGACTCTAAGGATGCACCGGGGATAAAAAAATAAAGAGGAAATCCTACAGGCCCTCACTAGGGATGGGAGCCAGAGAGGAGCTCTCTACTAGGGAAAAGTCTAAGGACATGGACGACAGGTTTATAGGTGACCGGACGACACTGGGGAAATGAAAGTACACTCTTTACTGGGCATGGAACCAGAAAGAAGACATGATCTCCCCTGGGGATCAATTTGGAATAAAAGGATAGACACCAACAAAAGATTTTCTGGGATTTTCTTATACTGAAGAGTTCAAACGGGATCTTCAAGAAAAACCAGAAAAGACAGAGAAAGACACATCCGGAAAAACATCAGATGGCAAAAAAAACCAGTCATCCAATAATGGCTGTGAATGAAGGGTACAAATCATAATATCTAATAATGGCTTTAGATGAATGTGAACAGAGACTACATTCATGAATTGCTTTGAATGCAAAGAAACCAGTCATCCAATAATGGCTTTGAACAAAAGGTATAAATCACAATATCTAATAACGGCTTTAGATAAAGTGAACAAAGACTCTATCTGAAAAATATCAGAAAGAGAGACACATTCGGATAGACATCAGATGGTAGAGAAACCGGACATCCAATACTGGCTTTGAATGAAAGGTATAGATCACAATATCTAATAACGGCTTTAGATAAAGTGAACAAAGACCCGACATGAAAAAAACATCAGAAAGAGAGACACATCCAGAAAGGCATCGGATGGTAAAGAAACCAGACATCCAATAACGGCTTTGAATGAAAGGTATAACTCACAATATCTAATAATGGCTTTAGATGAGTGTGAACAAAGACTACATTCAAGAATGGTATTGAATGCAAAGGAACCAATCACCCAATAATGACTTTGGATTAAAGGTATAAATCATAATATCTAATAATAGCTTTAGATAAAAGTGGACAAAGATTACATTCAAGAATGGCATTGAATGCAAAGAAACCAGCCACCCAATAATGGCTTTGAATGAAAGGTGTAAATCATAATATCTAATAATGGCTTTAGATGAGTGAACAAAGATTACATTCAAGAATGGCATTGAATGTAAAAAAACACCAGTCATCCAATAATGGCTTTAGATGAGAGGTATAACTCATAATATCTGAGAAGGCATCAGATGAAAGTGAACAAGATAGAAATCCAAGAAAACATTAGACAAAAGGAACCACAGTATTCAAGACAACATTGAATGAATGTGAATAAAGGTGAAATCCAAGAAAGCATTGGATGACTATGAACTTTCAGGAATGGCACTGAAAGTAAAGGTAGATCACTATATTCAGGAATGGTATCAAATGATAGTGAGAAAGACATCCAGGAATGACACTGAATGCAAAGGAGAAAACTCATCCAGGAATGGCACTGAATAGACAAAAAAGACTTTCAGGAATGGCACTAAATGGACAAAAAAGACTTTCAGGAATGGCACTGAAAGATATCCAAGCAAATTTGATGAGGATTACAAAAGAGAGGCAAAACTTCCAGGAATAGCACTGGGAGAAACAAGGGGAACAAGATATCCAGGAATGGCACTGGAGATCACAAGAGACAGACATCCAGGAATAGCACTGGAGATCATAAGAGACAGACATCCAGGAATGGCACTGGAGTGAGAGAATATAAAGATCCAGGAATAGCATTGGAATGAGAGAAGACCAACATCTATCAACAAAATTAGATGCGCAAGAGAATGACAACATTCAGGAATGACACTGATGAAAAGAACAGGTAACATTTTGGTAAGACGTGGATAACGACACGACCTCGGGAGAAATGAAAATGAGGATGAAACACTCATGATATGCATACGTATATGAATTATGCAGATGAAGATGCTGACGACACAACACGACTCTTTTGTGGAGAAGACAAAACTGGAAGACTGATTCCTCCGCATGGAGATCACTGCCATTCCGCTTGGGACTAGAGATGCTTCTGCTGAACACATCTCTGCCACACTGGTAAACTGTATCCAAATTGATGATCCTTGTAGAGAAGGATGGAGAGCTGCTTGGGGATTCTTCAAATAAACTGCCCCAGATTAGCTGATTATTGTAGATGAGCTGATCATTGCTTCGGCTTGATTGATTCTGGAAATGACTGTTTCATGGTGCTCTTGGAAAGCTTGCCGCAGTCTGGGTCTTGAAAATGATTATTTTACTGTACACTGGGAAAGCTTGCCCCAGTATGAGTCTTGAAAATAATTGTTTTACTATACACTGGGAAAGCTTGCCCCAGTATAAGTCTTAAAAAATCTTATGTATAAACCGATTTTGAGAAGTCGCCATTAAACCTCAAATCTTGAACTGATTCTCAACAGAATATGGAAGGAACTTGCCCGTGATTGGATCACCGACCAAGTTTCTCAATTGTTTGAAATTTCCTTAAGAAGAAAGCTAGTTTGCAAACAAAAGTATTTGTACAAACACGGTAAATGCAAAGTTCATGCAACTTTTGAAATCAAAATCATTTTGAAAGAGGTGCAAAGTATATGGGATACTGGTCAGAACACGGTGGTTCAAGACATTAAAGTGAAACATTTAAGCAAAGGGTGTAATACCCAAAATAGGTGACCTGCAAAGATCTTTTGGAGTCAGTTTACGCAACCTTGCTGTAGTATGCTTTCAAAATAACCTCGCTTCAATTAGGTCTTTCGAGGGTTATAACGTGGTCTGGTTCACGGTTTAAGAAACAAAGGATAAAAGCTCAAAGTTTATTTGTACCCACCCAATCTACGTGATGAACTCCAGTCCTATGCCCAGTTAACTCAAACTATGCACTCAGGTTCCCATAGGTTAGGAATTGCACTGATGATAGCAACGATGGTTCAGAAGTTAAGAGACTTTGAAATGGCGGTCACTACTTCCTTACAAAATTGTTTGCCATTGAGGACTTTCAGGATAAAGGATTTAGAGATTTCCTCCTTTGGTTGTCATACAAACTTTTCTTTCTTATTTTTTCTTCTTTTTTTTTAGTGACTGCCAGGCTTAATGATTACAGTGAACCATCGTTGGTGTTTGCCTTGAAAGACATCTTCGACACTTGGTTGTTGTGTGCGAAGGAACATTTATGAACTTTGTCGAAAGGCGTCTTGAATGCTACTCTTGTATTTGAATGCACAATCAAGTTAACTGAGAACTACCCTGGCCCAGGTTAAGATTGCGAGTTTTTATTTGTAAAGAAAAGAAACTCCTACTTCAAGGCTCAAAGGGGTTGACGAGGGGTTATCTTCCATATTTCTCCGGTGTTTGGGGAACTGAAACAATGCCTTACATCGTCAGCAAAGTTTTGATTTAAAAGCATACCAACAGCAATTTGGGTATGACGTTTTCATCATCCTCCCTCCAATCTTTGCATAATAAAAAAGAAAGTGGAAAAGAGAATTTTTTTTATTTTTCTTGGAACAGAAAGCATTAAGAAGTAAATAGCAAAAACAAATGAATTGAATCAAAAAGTTGCAAATTCTTATTTCATTAACATGAAAGTACAAACATAATTTGGAAGCAAACAACTAGTACAAAACAGAGGAAAATGCAAACAATAAGAAACAAGGTCTAATGACTAATCAGAAACAAATATGAGTTGCCCTGTCTGAAACACTGGCTTTTAGGAAGATAGCATGCTGAAGTCGATTGAAGCTTCACTTTGTGTGATCTGGTAGCATTGTGCTCATAGAGAGAGTTCTCGAAAGTAGCTCGAGTAGTCTAGGCTGAAGCTTCACTTATCGTGCCTGGCAGATGATTGTTCTTGACATTCTGCATCTGATGTTAGCTCTAGCCCGGTATTTGTGTCGAGGAATCAGCTTGACGACTCACATATGACACTGGAAGATGGAGACAGCTGGAAATGAGCCACTAGGCAGACAGACATATGCAATGAATCATTCAAAGATGCAAATGATATGTAATGTAATGCAAACAGGATACAAATCACGTAACAGGATCAAGGGTTCGAGATCACAACATGGAGTCTGGGTAAGGAACCAACCACAGGGTGTGTATTAGGGTTCTTGTATATGCAGAGCAAGGTTCTAAAGAGTTCCCAGAGTCGACAACCCATCTTTTGGATTTTATTGACTTCCCAATTGCTCGGTAATCGATAAAATTCTCAAGAGAGTCTCGTCTGAGTGTAGTATCGCGTAGCAACTATTTAGGATTACTCCCTCACAGTCATCGCACTACGTCCCAAATAGGCCAAGTGGGGTAAAGGGTAACTAATGGTCATCAGTATCCCTGGCACCAAGGTTGAAAGTGGCAACGCATTCACGATTGCTCGTTTAGCATATACCACCCCCAAGAGGGCCTCAACTGAGTGTGAACTTCAAGTCAACTCCTTTGGGATTTCTCCCTCGAAGTCTCCTTGACTATGTCCACGATCCTATCATAAGTGTACGCTCAAGTCCGGGTTAGGACTTATCCTCACCACTCAAGGTATCAACCCAGCACAAGCAGATATATATACAGATATGAATATGTACAGATATACAAGCAAACAAACATATAAGATAACACAAATGCAAACAAGGTGAGCTTAACCCTCTTAGGGAAGCATCCCCAGTGAAGTCGCCATTTCTGTTGCGGTGAAAATTGGATAACAAGATATTAATTAACTTGCATCATTTTCTTTTACAACCGACTTTGATTTGTCCAAAGGAAAGGTTCAAGATCGTTAAAAAACCTAAAGGGGGGAGATCTAAGGTTCGGGGGTTGGTTATACAAAGGGAAGGTATTAGCACCCTAAGTATCTGTAGTACTCTACAGGAACCTCTTGCTAAGTTTGTGTTATGTTATGTTTGCTTGCTAAGAACACGAAATAGAATTAGTCTCGTCCTAATCATGATTTAATCGAGGAATCGATAATCAATGATTCTTGACTTTCATCGACTAAAAAGTGAATGAAACTGAAATAAAGAGAAAGCGGTCTCATATTGGTCAAAGTTTTGTTGATTCAATGAAGTCAACCAAACCATGAAGTTTGTTATGTCATCGAACAAAATAAAGATAATGAAACCGGAATGAAAAAATAAGGTTGGTCTCGTCTTAATCAAGATTTAAATCGATAAATCGATAATCTTAGATTTTTGACTTTTATCGATCAATAAAAATAAGTAAAAAGTGGCCTCATATTTATCAAGACTTTATTGATTTGAAATAATCAAAGTCAAGATTTGTGCAATGTCATCGGCCTAAAGTAAAGAAAATGGACTCGAAATGAAGAATAAAGTTAGTCTCGTCTTGATCAAGATTTAATCGGAGGATCGATAATCTTTTGATATTCGACTTTCATTGACCAACAAAAATAAAGAAATGAGCCTCATACATATCAAGACTTTTTAGTCATTTTGCATAAATTAACTAAGTCATGATTTTGTAATATCATTGGCCCTAAAAATCGAAATAAAGATCGTAAGCGAAAAATAAAAATCAAAACAAAATTCGAAAGAAAAAGTTATGAATTCAAGAAATAACATGATAAATTGAAACTAAAAATTCAAAGTGCTCCTAAAATAAAAACTAGAGAAACAAAATTAAGAAATAAATGGAAAATAAAATAAAAATAGTATGAAATAATAAAAGGGTGGTGATGAAGCATGTTTTTTGTCTTTTTGAATTTTTATCTTATCTTTTAAACATCATTCATAATAAAACCAAACAAAAATTATAGGATATTACAATACTTTTTCCAGAAAAATATTAACATGCTAATGAACTTGATAACAACATAGATAAATGATCATGGTACTTTGAAAACGGAGAAATAAAAGAGGTGAATGTTACCTAATGGAGACGGTCAACTGCCTCTTCAATGACACGAGTTATGGAAAAATGAAGACGAGTCTTCTCTCCAGAAAATTTGCAAGAATAATTGAGGGAGAAAATTAAGAGAGTATTCTGTCTTTGTGTGGGGTGAATTTGGTGTCCAAAATGAGAGAATGAGATATCTTATTTATAGTGTGAATAAAGTGGGAGTGTTGATGTGGCAATCCATGTGACTTTATGAGAATGATTCTTGGCCATTGATGAGTGAAGTGTGAGAATGATTTTTGGCCATTGATAAATCCAAGTTGGCAATCCATGTGAAGTGTTTGTATTGTGGTGGTCCCCACTTACCATTTTTCTCTTTATGAAGACAAACAAAATAAAAGTAATAATAATAATAATAATAAAACTAACAATAATAATAAAGCTTAGTAATAATAAAACTAAAATAATAAAACTAATAAAATTAATAATAATAATAATAATAAAAAAAGAAATAATAATAAATAAAACTAAAAATAATAAAAAAAGATAATTGAAAATGGTTAGTAAAAAACACAAATTAAATTCTAACGAAAAACGCCTGATTATTGATTAGTGGACTATTTGACTAAAAAATACGAAAATGATTGACTTAAAATGATATGACAAATGCCAACGAATCTTAGGATAAAATTTGGGGTACAACATATATATATATATATATATATATATATATATATATATATATATATATATATATATATATATATATATATATATATATATATATATATATATATATATAAAAGATTATGGTGCCCATGAGTGATATTCACCATGTCACAAAATGATTTTTTTAATATATTATAATTATTACTATTGTTTGAACTATTATCAAAAAAAAAAAAATCTGGGGTGTATATTGTTGGGTCATTCCATAAAATTCGGTTAAACCTATCTAAAAAAATTCAGAAAAGTGAGTTGGGTTGGATAATTGGATGCATATGGGTTTAAAATATAAAATAAAACTCATTAAAAACGTCAGGTTTCGGATAAAACCGGACTCAAACCCAAAAAACTCATTTAATCACTAATCAAACATTTATTATTACAATTTTAATGATTTTATTTAATATTAACTTAGTTGTTACAGTTTTAGTCTCTTGAAAAATTACTATTTTTTTTTTGCTTATCGCACTCTGGTTCTTAGGGGAAAGGGTTTATCCGTACCTGGGAATCGAACCTGGTATTCCCCGGGTACGTCCTTGGATGGGGCTCCTTTGCCACTGGAGCACACCCGCTTGGTTAAAAAAAATTACTATTTTAGTGAGCCATGAATTTAACTTATTTTGGATTTTTCACTTTTAGTTATTATGACGCTGATACGAGTTATGTCTTTTTATGATAATTTATATTAGCTAATGTTATCATTTATTATTTTATGATGCTAAAAAATAAAAGAAAAAAAAATAGTTTATCTAATTTTTAAGAATATAACAATTTTGAATCATTTTTATGAAAAAATATGATGAATCGTCATTTAGTCATTTAATATTAATAAAACAGAAAAATTATTTGGAAAATCCACAACTCAACCCAATCCAACCCGAAAAATAGTAGGTTCGGCCAAACCGACTCATTCGTGTATCGGGTGATTATTTTAGAGAATTTCTTAATGCACCTTATATGTTACTTACGCAACATGCAAAAATACTAAAATGTCCCCCATTTTCCGTAGATGCATCTCCGAACGCACCCAATACACACTTAATGTAGGCCATTCTGAGTGACGCACTTTAAGTTGTGTTTTTAAATACTAGAGATGCATCTCCGGAATATTTCCTTAGATGCATTTCCGTAAAGCAGACACAACACTAGCAGAGGCAGACACCAAAAACATGTAATTTTTTAAAATGAAATTAACATTCATAAAAAAAAGCATTATATAGCTGATTTCAACATAAAATGCAAAATTACATTTCAATATTCAGGTGGACGCTTCAACATCTTCACAATATCTTTGATCGATCTTGAAATCGTCACTTCCAACTCGAGCGGAACTTTTTTTTCAGAACAAAAATACGAATTCCACATACCTCTTACATCTGCATTCTTGTTGAGCTCAAAGTTGTTGAATTCAATCTTCCATCTCTTGTCAATTGGCGGTGAACGGTACTCGAGTTTCACAATTTTTTTATTGTCTCCGTAAGATAGGAGATTATGCATTTCATATTTCAGATTTGCGAAAGACGTGTACTCGGTGAGCTTAAACTTTCGCTCGGGTGTCGCGCTGGAGAAGGAGACATTTGCGACATACCAAGTGATGCTGATTTATGACATTTGAGACATTTTGTGTTTGAGTGAAATAAAAAAAACTAGAGCCCCTAAAATTGTAGAAAAACTAGACAAATATGGACCATTCAAAATCTGGCATACTGATTTCAAAGATATATCTATGGCTCCGCACCCTATTATCTTGTTCCGGAGATGCATCTCTGGAACCTCTCCTGAACATGTTTGAAAATAGAACCTTGAAATAGAACATTTTTTTACAAATGAACAGATGTTGTTATGGGAAAGATAAAAAATGTATTAAGACACAATATGACAAATTGAATATATTACAATTCATTAATATTGAGATACGATTACATACACTTATTTATCCGGCTAAACACGAAATTAAAACAAATCAAAACATTTGTCGCCGACTAAATCTATGGATGGTACCACTTTTGACTTTTGTGCATTTGATTCTCTTTCAGTGTTGCTCAATTTCTTGAACTCTTGCAGCCTTTCCATAAAATGGTTCGGCTAAGTCTCGATTTTTGTTGTTGAATGAGCCATCCACTCCGGTGATGTAAGTGGTATAGGGCATCCCGGTTTCAAGTAAATTTGAACAAATGCCGTGATTTTGAAAGTCATACAATACACATAATATGACCATTTGGATTTTGAGGTGGGGCAGTGTGCAGTGAAAAAAAGGTTTTCGAACAACTGTATCATGTCAGATCAACACACACTCTATCATACGCACATGCTATGAGGTGACCCATTTCAGGGAAGTACATCCATTTTGCCTCTGGTGCCTGTCCGCTAAGGCAAGGAACAAGAGACTCATAGACTTCATCGAATTTTTCTTTCTTTCCGTACAACTATGTGTATGATTCTTTATGAGTCATCAACTCTTGGATAAGTTGATCGCGGACAAGTGTATGATTATCTTCTCCTTTACTGAGTAAAGCCAAAATAACTCAATAACCGCGATTAGCGTCCCCCTCAACATTGACGATTCGCTCGATGTATTTGTGCATAAAAACCAGCATCTCGTCAATGAATGGAATCTTTGGTGGAGGCGGTGTAGGAGATAGTTTGCTAATGTGAGCTCCTTTGACAATACTTTTTTTTAGATTATGGAGTTGGTGAGTCGGGAAAAACTTTGTCAACATGTTTAAAATATGAAGGAGATCGTGTAGTCGAATTGTCATTTGGTGTAGGCTTGATTTTCTTCGGAGCACACTATGCGCTATCAAAGCCTACATTATCAGCTTGTTTAGCCTTATGAAAAATATAATTCAAACCCACACGAGATATGTTGCCGACTAGCTGAGAATAAGGATTGTTATCTTTAAATTTGTGTTTCAAAGCTGTGATGCTCCGACCAAATGATGTATGTATCTCATTATGCTGGTTCTGGATCATTTGGCTCATGGAGTCCCAATCTCTTCACAAATAGCCCTTACTATTTCCCAACCAATTCTTCAATGTAGCATAGGCAGACTCAACTCGATTAGTTGTTGTATTTCCAAGGTGTCTAACTTGATCATTCCAAGCACAAACAATTTTCTCCTTCACCTAGTCAAGAATTGCTTTAACATATTTCACATTCTTTGTTATGTGATACCTACAAAGTAATGCGTAAGAAGTAAGAAATACCTTTGCAACCGAATTCATCAAGGCGGTGTCGCAGTCGGTAATAATAACTTTAGGCATCTCTTCTTAGTCATTCAATAGTTCCTGACACACCTCTAAGGCCCAAGTAACATTCTCCTCCATTTCACTCTCTAGAAATGCAAACCCGACATAATAGGTCTTCTCAACAGACGTAACCCCAACCATATCCAATAATGGAAGCCTATACTTGTTGGTCTTGTAGGTTGAATCAAGTATGAGCATAGTAGGAAACGTGTTGATCAACTTGATGGAATCCAGATGAGTTCAAAATATAACCATGCACCTTAAAGGGACACTCATATTTTCTTAAACCGATGTCATCTCGTTTAAAATTCTGGAGAGGAGGTCTATATTTCACGTTTCTTTCGCACGTCATTGTCACAAAAGCACATCTTATATCTGAACCATTATCGAACATTCTGTAGCGAGTGATTTTTGGATGAGGTTGCGAAGCACAATCGCTCTGGTACTACAGTTCGATTCATTTTTTATCCTATTAAAGCTGATGAAGGAAGGGAAATAGATGTCTCCAACTAACCCTGCTTGCATACTGAGATTAAACAGCGGTCTGTTAGGTTACAGATGCTACAAAGATTTGGGGTTTCTCCTAGTTTATTTTGTTGACGAGGGGGGTGCTTTAGGCTATTGGTTGAGATGTTAGGACGGATATATATGAAAGTATGGGATTTTGGGTTTTTGTTTAGTGTGCTCGCTAAGATTTTTCTTTCAATCTTATGCCTACGTATTCCCGTTTACCGAAACAGGGAAATCAGAGCGTTCGTAGTTCCTCCTATTCTATGGGAGGAAATGGGTGTTTTGGTGTCTTGTTCAAAGCCCAAGACGTGAAGCGAAAGGTGATTTGTATCTTGTTCAAAGCCCAAGATGTGAAGCTGAAGGGTTTATTTGTATCTTGTTCGAAGCCCAAGATGTGAAGCTAAAAGTGTTGGCCTTAGAGAGAATTTGTCATCTCTAAAGAGGGGTTTGTCTGTTACGACTGTTTATAAAGGAGAATTACTTTAACCGGGATTTGTGAATCCGGCAATGCCATAATTTCCTTTATAGGGGATTTCAACCTGAAGGAGAAGACTTTAACTCAGTGTAGAGTAATGCCATCTTTCCTTAGGAATTTCTCATACTAAAAGAGGGACAGTGGCATGGATATAAATGATCCAGAGGCTTGCCGCTTACAGCGATTAGATGAAGGGGAAGGAGTTGTTGATGTTTGTGTACTGTGAACGAGGCACAACTTTGATGCTAAAAGGTTGATTGGATCAACCAGTGGTTTTCTTATATAAAGCCTAAGAGGAGGCTAATATGTGTCTCGTATAAAGCCCGAGAAGAAGGCTAAAAGGTTTTAACTCAATGAGGGAATCTTTTGGTATCTCGTATAAAGCCCGAGATGGAGGCTATTTGACTCAACAAGAGAGTTTTTTGTATCTCGTACGAAGCCCGAGATGGAGGCGAAAGGGTGATCGACTCAACGAGGAAGTCTCTTATGTGTCTCGTACAAAGCCCGAGAAAGAGGCTAAACGTTGTTAACTCCGCTGGGGAGAATCATTGTATAAAGCCCAAGAGGGAGGCTAACTTCACTGGAGAAGGATCATTATACAAAGCCTAAGAGGAGGCTGTGGTGACTGTTCAGTTAAGTGACAGGTCCAGTAGACTGATTGTTAAAGAGAAAATCAGTTCTTATATGAGCAACACTGTACTCGAGGATTTGATTCGAGGACTAGGGATATTTCCTGTTCTTTAAGGAAATGGGAAATCCGAAGGGTATTGAGACTGTCCGAGTCTACGGGTTTCCTTCCTATTTAACGAAGGGGTCACTTGAGAATGTCTTTGAGACTCAAGGAGATTAGACGGTCCAAGTCTAGAGTGTCATCTTTTGTACTGTGCTTTGAGAAGCAGTAGTAGACCCTATGAAAGGACTATTCTATGCAGATGACTAATTTCTGTTCCTATACCTCTAGGAGGTCGTCGGGACAATTTGTACGAAGCCCAAGAGGAGGCAGAAAACTTTTAAGAAGCCGACGAGTCCTTGTACGAAGCCCAAGAGGAGACTATCATTCCCGGAGGAAGAAATCATTATACGAAGCCTAATAGGAGGCTGTGAATACTTCTAAGAAGCCGTAGGGTCCTTGTACTAAGCCCAAGAGGAGGCTAGGGTTGCTTTTAGGAAGCCTGTGGGTCCTTGTACGATGCCCAAGAGGAGGCCGATGCTTTTAAGAAGCCGATGGGTCCCCAAACCCCGAAAAATTCAAGGCAAGCTATTCACAAGGAATAGATCAAGTCAGGAAAGTTTGAGAATTTGGAAGAAACTCAAGAGATGCCATTCACGAAGAAAAGATCATCTCTGGGGAATAGAGTTTCTTGACAGGTGCTTTTAAGAAGCCTGTGGGTCCCCAAATCCCGAGAAATTCAAGACATGCCATTCACCGAGAATAGATCAAGCCAGGAAAGTTCGAGAATTTGGAAGAAACTCAAGAGATGCAATTCACGGAGAAGAGATCATCTCTGGGGAGTAGAGTTTCTTTGACAACTTCTACGGGTGACAGTCTATGAAAGGGTTCACCGAGAATGCTGCCTTTCATGTCTCCATATTGTTTAATCCCAAGAGGAGGGAAGACTGTGTCTGGTAATCCTATGGGGATCTAGTTTTGACTATTTCTAAGAGTGATCAACGACTTTACCTAGTGCTAGATGTAGTTGCCGGGGAAACTCTAAATATCTATACTATTATTACACAGTTGATATGAGTTTATGAAAGAAGACTTACAGCGAAACAGCCCCACAATACAGTTATATGTATATGAAAGCGGTAAATGAAAGCATATAAACACTTACTCGGTTGTAGAGCTTCCATGCTGTTTGGTTAGTTATTCAACAAAGAAAGATTGAAAACAACAGTATATTCAAAATCAAAGGAGAAAGTGCTTTGAAAAAGAAAGATTTGGGGCTTACAGCTCAAGGAGAGGCCCAGGATTTTATCAGTGAGCGCACTGTTTGAATTTGTACAGAGGGACTTATACAAGTGACTGTGGCCCAAAAATTGTTTTCTGTACAAAGGGATGGGTCTTACACTCTTTCATGAGGCCCAAAAAGTTTTAAAGAAAAAGAGTGGGGGCTTATAACACGAGGGTAGGCCCAAATGTTTTTTCGTTTAAAAATGGCGATCGCGCCGAGGTTTTCTTTTAACGCAGAGGGACTTATACACTAAGTGAGGCCCAAAATGTTTTGGTTAAAAGGGGGTTGGGTCTTACACTCTATTAGAGGCCCAAAAAGTTTGAATGGGTCTTATAGCACAAGGAGAGGCCCAAAAGGTTATTTTTCAAAAGGCGACGATCGCGCCGTTTGTTTTTTACGGTATCGGGACTTATACAATACACTGAGGCCCAAAAATAATTTGGTCAAAAAAGGATTGGGTCTTACACTCTATTAGAGGCCCAAAGTGTTTTGAAAATGATTTATGAGGGTTGAATTAATCCAAAAACCCTAATTTGTTTTCAAAAATGTGTTTTAATTGAATAAAAATTCAATTAAAATGATCAAAATTGTTTAACATAGGAAAAACAAATTGTGATCTTGGATTAATGTTTCAAAAATTAAGTATTGACCTACAAAATAATTAGAAAGCATTAAAAGTTGCAAAATCAAGGTGGAAAAAATATTTTAAATGTCAAAAATAATTAAAACATTAATTCTTTGCAAAAAATATCAATTATATAAAATAAATAATATTTTTGGGATTTTTTGGGAAAATAAAATATTTTAACATTTTTGTGAATTATTAAAAAAAGAATCAACTCAAAATCATTAAAACTCAGAGAGAAATTAATTTTTGAATCAATTAAATAAAATCACAAAATTCAAATATTCAAATTTTGAAAAAATGGCGCCAAGAACAGCTGAAGAACACGCGCATGTTTCAGCTTGGCCCAGATTTGCATTTTCTCTCCAATCTCACTGAATACTTAATCATATCATGTAATCCACATACCAATCAACTCGTTTCAACCTCACGATCATGTCTATGGTATTTAATTTCATTTAAATTAAACATATAACAAGAAATCACGAAAAATCCTCAAGAACCCTAATTTCTGCATGAAGGCTAGGATTTTTGATACACGATTCAAACAATGCAATTAATTGAGGGGAAACATTCCATGCATGATTATGAACATTTGGCAAAAGTATTGTGCGAGGAAAAATGCATAGATTGAGAGATGACCAAGTTTAAGCTTACCTCTAGGTCGTGACAGCAAGAGCAAATTGATTTCTGAGTAGGAGGTGTTACAGATGAATTGTGATGATCTGAACAGCTTCCCTACACCCTATGGAGTGTGTTTGAATGCTTGGACTTGACTGGAAATGGCTGGATCACTTCATGGCATCTCAACTGCACTTTGGTTAAAACCTTGAGCAATTGAGTGGTGATTCTGAGAAATCAGTGTTCCAGTTGTTGTTTAAGTGTTTGATCAGCTCACATATGATGTATATGAGGTGTGTGTGTGTGATTGGTTTGAGTGGAATTGCTCTCTAATGAAAAACCCGATAGTGACTTACTAAGAAAGGCAAAATTGGAGTGAGAAGTGGTTTTTGAGAAAGGCAAGTGTTGTAGGCCTTTGGTGTACTTAAACTGATAATAATTGAGCTCTATTTATAGTAGGGCAAGTTTGTTTTGGGATCCACAGTGAATGGCAACTGCAGCAGGTGTTTGTTCAATGTTGGCCAATGGAAATCCAAGTCTCCTCTAGCCATTGACTAGAGGTTAGGGCACAGGGATGTGGTTCCCTTGGTCTTGGATAAGTCTTGACTGAATTCAGTTGAGAATGGCTCAGTCCATGCCACCTTGATGCTTCCATTGAATGCTCCAATCCAAAATTGGAGTCTTGTCCCTATTTTGGCCATTCTAGGTTCAACATGTTATTTCTTGTTCCAAAGACTTTGGAGGCTTGGCTCAGTGATTGTCCCCTTTAGATTCAACCCTCTGAGGTGTCCAAGTGGATAGGAGCATTTGGATTTGGCTGATTTTGGCAAATCGAGCAAAAATGCAAATTCTGCTTTGCCTTGGCAGATTTCAGCAAGGCAACTTTCCAATGTCATATCTCATGACTCAAATGGAATTTGGTAATGTTCTTAGCCATTTTGGAAAGCCCTTACATGATACAACAACTGTTTGAACATGTTTGGTTTTCATCTCTTTTGAATCCAAGTGAAAAATCCCCCTACATTTGGCAAAAAGTAGGGTAAAATCTGACTTAGTGAAATTTTCACTAAGTGTTGGAACAAAGTGACTTTTCTTGATTTTGATCACTCCATAACTCAAAATCCACAATGAATTGGAATTAGGTCTAGTTGAAGTTTTTGTAGAGGGCAATGAGATCTACAAATCAAGCATTGGATGGGAGAAAATGGCTTTGTGGTTTAGGAGTTATGGTCCTCCAAAGTTGGTACCCTAGCCACTTTATTTTTAACTTAGAAAATTTTCTAAGTTTTTTATGGTTACCCCTTTTACAAGTTATCCAACTTTTCTTGATTTTTCTTGATGAATGATGATTCAAATCATACATTAACATCATTTTAGGGTTAAAAATCCATTTTGGTGAAAAATCTCAAAAAGTCAAAGTTGACTTTTGTGCACAGTTGACTTTTTATCAAATGAATTCCAAACTGTGCAATTCTTCATGAAATCATGTCCTTGACCTAAAAAAAACTTGATGGACATGTTCCATGGGTGTCATAGGGTATATTGAATCATGTCTTTGGACTTGGGAGCATGTCCTGGTCAAAAGTCAAAGTTACAGTTGACTTTTTCCTTAAAACCCTAACTGTGGTGCAGATGAAATTGAAACTTGTTGCTCAAGCCTCTTGGATTAATCCATTGTTGCAAATGGATCAATATAGTTCATTAGAGACCCTCAAACCCTCTCTTGAGGTCTTGGCTCATGATTTTCCCTAAAAGTCAACTTAGGGGTGAATTAGGTCAAGAAACCCTAATTCCTGACTTTTGATGAATGCATCCCCTGAGGCAAAATTGACTTGATGATTGGGTCCATGAGGTTCCATGGAGTATATTAGGTTATGTTTTGGATCATTGGCTTGTGCCCAGATAAAAATTTTCATCTTGAGGCCCTGGTCGACCAAAACCCTAATTTGATGACACTGTCGATCTTGAGACTTGATCCACCTGAAAGGGAGCAGCCTTGTGCTTAATCCTTGAAGTGGGAGTCCTTTTGATCCATTGTAGGTGTTTGAGAGGTTAGACAAGTTGAAGATCATGTCATTCCTTGATTGATCCTTTGTCTAAGAACTCTGAGAGGGCTTGAAACCCTAATTCTTGATTGTAGTGGATGCTCACCCATCTTTGGGGAGACTGATGAAGTATGATGGCCCATCCATATTGTGATGATGATTTTCACAATGATGGGAAATCTTAGTGGTCAAAATTTGGGGTATGACACATTCCGATAACCACACCAAATCACAGTTTGGAGGCCTCCATAAGAATCCATTGAAGCATTTGATCACGAGATTCAAACTCTTGCTCATTTTTAAATTGGTTGCCAACAACTACCACCTTCACAACAACACCTTTGACATTCGAAGACACAACTTGTTTGGAGAAAACACAGGGGTGTACCATATCTAATGAAAACAATTACCACATAATAGTAAATAAGCGCTACTGCTGAAAACAGAACTGGAAAATTAACACAGACAGATACCAGAAATGCATTTTCGGATAAATTCATATTTGTTCCGGAAATACATTTCCGAAAAAAACGCTCGTTTTTTCAGACAAAAACAGAATTAAAGTGAGCAATGCAGCTTGAAATAAATGATCTTTACCGGAAATTTTAACTTTGTTTGCTCCCTTTGATGTGATGAACCACAAAGTTTGAGATTTGGAGTGAAAATGTGGATTGAGAATGGAAGGGTTTTTTGTGAGAGTTTGTAAAGAAAAACAACAATGGTTGTGTGATCATTCAGCTGTGTGTTTTATCAGATTATTTCGGAGATGCATCTCCGGAAATATCTGACATGGAAAGGTGATAACATATATCAAAATCCTACCCAAACTTCCGAAGATGCATCTTCGGATTTTTCACTGAGCTAATCAATTATGAATATATATTTTGAAATATTCCGGAGATGCATCTTCGGAATTAAAAAAACTCAACTTATAGGGCGCCTCTCAGAATTGCCTGCATTGAGTGTGTGTTGGGTGCGTTCAGAGATGCATCTTCGAAAACTTAGGACATTTTAGTATTTTCGTGTGGTACCTAAGAGCATCCACATCCATACCACCCAACTTGGTGGTATAAATGGACCCTATCTAATATAATATATTATTTCACATGTCTCAATTACTTAAACCACTCAACTATATTTTTCAAATATCCATACCACTCATCTAAAATTCTAAAATGGGTCCCACTAACTTTATAATATATTTCAAATATATATAGGAATTTATTGAAATATATATAGGAGAAAAAATTACCGTTAAAAAAGAGCTGTTATAAAATTGTCTATTTTGTTTGTTTAAAAAAAGAGTTGTCATACACTTATTATTAATATTATATACTTTGTATTATATTTATTGTTTAAAAATTATCTTCTAATTTATTTTACTACGGTGCCAAACAAAACACCCCTTGCAATGTTTTACCACTCATGAACAATATATATTATGCTTTTACCGACATAAAGTGTATAGAACTTTGTGTAGCACTCTCCGGTGTGGGTGCTCTAAGTAATTTATAGGGTGCATTAAGAAATGCTCTTATTTTATCTCACTCAAACCAAAATATCTTATATGAATTGGATATTGAGTTTGGCTAAGCCTAAACTAAATCGGCACACGTACACCCCAAATTTCTTCTGTCACAAAATAACTGATTTGATTAACAAAATTATTTATTTAAAAAATATAAATAAAAAAGATGATTTTTTTTTTAATTTTTTATTATATATTAAGTATTTATTTTTATCATAAATAAATAAAATGAACGATATTAAATTAAAAATAATTCTGGTTGACAACTTTATTTATTTAAAAAATATAAATGAAAATGATAAAATTATTTTTATTAAATTTTTTTATTATATATTAATATATTTATTTTATCATAAATAAAAAAATGAACGATATTGAATTAAAAATAATTCAAATAATAATAATAATAATTAAAAAATTTAATTAAAAAGAGGAAAGAAAAAAAAAGTAAGTTGAACCGTTGAATTAAAGGATGTTGATTTAGCCGATAATGAGTTGACTCATATAGAAATTGTGAGTTCAATTTTTGTTGTGGATATGAGAACATCTTTAGGTAGATATTAATATGTAAATTCGCATTAATTATTTGTAATATTGTATTATTATATATTTTTATAAAAATATTGTATGCAGTTTGATTTTATTAATATACAAATTATAGTTTAAAAAGATTTATATACAAGACAAATACATTAAATCCAGGACCACTTTTCTTACCATTAACATATATATATATATATATATATATATATATATAACGAAAGTTAATAAAATTCACCTGCGCTGTTCCGTTGGATCAAAGTTAAAAGTTGAAAATTTCAGTTACTTTAGTTCAAACTCCCCACTTTGACCTAATGGGACCCTCCAACATATAGTTTCAGATAAGGATGGCTACGCGGCGGATTTAATTATACCCGCATCCGCCTTTATATAACAGACCCGCTCACGCTCTAAACTCAATTAGAGGTAAAAATTTACCGTTTAGATTTGTTCCCAACGAAGAACGTGCACCCGCCCAGCTCCCACTTACAAAAAATTATTTTTTTAAATTGCAATAAAAGTTAATAATTTAATTAAAATTTTGATTATTTTAATAAGTTAATAAATTATTTAATTAAAAGTTTAATTAATAAATAAATATTAACTTGATTAATTTGATTATTTTAATTGCAATAAGGGTATTAATAATTTAATTAAAAATATAATTAATTAATAAATATTAAAATAAATAAAATAAAAAAATTAAAGTAAAATGTATTATTCGGGGGGTGGAGTGGGTGCGGATGGGTCTTACAGTGTGTTTGGTTTTAGTGAAATACAAACGAGAGAGATAGTAACGAGAGAGTGATGCGAGAAATGAATTTTTATTTTTGTTTGGAGCATCAATGAAATACAGAAGAGAGACAAAATTATGGTGGGCCCTACCACCTTTTTGTTTCTTCGCAAACTAGCGAAGAAAGCATCATAATTTGAATTTTTTTCAATCTTTCCATTTCTGCCCTTTGTTTTTTAATTAGAAAGTTCATGGTCAATGTTGAATGTTGACGCATTGTAAATATTTTAATATTGCATTTATTTTCAATTTTATAATAATAATAATAATAATAATTAAATAATTAATTTATATTAAAATATATAAATACAATAAATATTTAAATAAAGAGTGCAGTAAATTAGTTATGGATTTAATTAATTCAAATAAAAAATATAATCGATTAATATTTTATTTGATACTACCTCCGTCCCTAAATATAAGACCCCGTTGAGAAGAACACGAGAATTAAGAAATTTGGTTAGAATATTAAATTTATTGACTATTTTATATAATTTTACAATTTTATCTTTAGGAGAGAAATAATTAATGTGTATGTAATTGTATTTATTACATAGTGCAAAAAAATATGGAATATAATTAGGGGTATGTTTGGAAAAGAATAATTAATGCACTTTGAAAGTTGAAGAGGGTCTTATAAAAAGGGACAAGAAAAAAACTCAACAGGGTCTTATAATTAGGGACGGAGGTAGTAATTTTTATAAGGTTATTTTTGTCATTTAAAAATTTATGCTACTTCTCTCTTCTCTATTTATCTTTTCTTTCTACTATACCAAACAACAACTTAAATCCACTTTATTTTTTATCTATTGCTCTCTTCTCTTACTCGCTCTTATCTATTTCTCTCTTTACGACTTCTTCTCATGGCCAAACAAAGCAGTAGTGTCGTCTCATTCCCGCACGAACTCGTATTTATGAACTGAGTATCCCCTGCACCCACACTCAATTAAATTAAATTTTTTCCGTTAATTTCGGGGCGAATCCAGACGGATGCGAACGAATCCGAGTTTGTTTATCCGGCCTAGTTTCATATTTAATTAAGTTATGAGTTGAAATTTTGGCCATTAAACTTCCATCAAACAAAAACAGTTTACCTTACGAAGGAGTATATACTTTAAGAACAAGTGTCCGTTTTAAGTTTCATATCTTTAATTGGTTAGATTCGGATTTCAGACCATTAAACCATGTGTTCATTTTTGTATTTTCCCAAAAGTAAAACTTGTTAAATTAAAACTAATCCAATATAATCTTGAGAAAACTTATTACAATCAAATATACTAAAGCACTATTTGAGTTGTTATCCTATATAATGCCATGTTACTATCTCATAAGACCATTTTTGTCAATACAATCATGTTTGAATTTAAATTGATTTAATAATATATATAATTTTGGTTATGTTGAAGTAATTTTTATAATGACTACTGATCGTGAAGGCTGGATCAGATCCTGTTGAAGTGGGCCACCAAGAACGTCTGAGATGCTGGGGGTATGGAGAGGAGGAGGGGTGTACCTGCAAGGCACTCCGACGCTCAAGTAAGAAAGGGTCAGAGAAAAGGGGCAAGTACAAAGTATTAGTTCGTAGGGTGAGTATTGGATACCTGACCCTCTCAAATGAGAGGGTTTATATAGAACCCCCTAGCGCGTGGCCAACGGTCCTATTTTCAGGGAGAAATAGTCGTTTTCCCGAAGAATAGGTGACTGCCCAAAACTAGCCGTTATGTCGGGCAGGGTACCCAAAACTAGCTGTTATGTCGGGCATAAGCATAGTTTCGGGCACATGCCCTTAGCTGTTCGGGGGCGCGAAGAAGCCGTGCGCAACTGACAGTATTTCCGGGGAGGAACGATGATGTCCTTGCCCTGCTGGAGGGGCAGAAAGGTAACTTTTGCCCCTTTGTGGAATAGACTTAGGCAATTGGGCCGTTCTGGGAGCAGAATTGGGTTGGGCCATGTCTAGCCATTGGTCCAGTCTAGAACAGGAGCCCCCCAAGTCGTTGCTCCCGAGCATGGGAGTGATGACTTAAGGACAGCTCGATGCTCCGGGGAGCTAGCGTGAAGTCGTCGTTTGGCGACGAGGGGGATTGTCTCGTGGTGTCCGTGACCCCTGGTGTCTGTGGCTTTCATGACCGTGACCGTGTTGCCCGTCGTCCGGGGAAACTAACGGTTAGTCAGAATTGGAAATGTTAGGGCGCCACGTATGCCTAGAGCTCCGTGTAGCAGTTACTAGGCAATGATGGCTAGTTAATAGCCATCATGACCTACGAGTGCGTGCCACTGCACGTGCCTCTCTGTATAAAAGGGGGAAGTCCGTTTAATTTTTAACTTTTCGCTCTTGTTTCTCTTCATCTTCTTCGGAATTCCTGCCCGTCACCGTCGTCTGCTATTCCAGCCACCGCATCAACTTCCGTGGAACCGTTTTTCATCTTCTAAATCAAGTAAGTTTGCTTATTCTATGCTCTTTTACCCATTTGACGGTTGTTTGTAGTCTTGTATGCGGTTAGGTTTAGGTTTAGGAGACGAAATAGACTGATTTCCGGTGATTGTTGGTGGTGGACGGTGGTTGTGCCATTTTCCACTTTTGATGCGTTGCTGGACTTTTTAGTATGTTTTAGTGAGGAGGGCGGTTCACGGCGTCGTTGCGACGACGATGCATGTGTAACCGTCGTGATTTTTCATCTTTTGGGTTGGCGATGAATTATCCGGTCGAATACTCCCAGATTCCGGTGAAGCTTTGCGGTTTCTGGAGAAGCTTCAAACGGAAATTGGGTATGAGCGCGGGGAAGCTCCTCGCCTGGGGATGACTTGTCTCGAGCGTCTCTTCGCGGGGAGGTTTCTGAGTTTTTCTTTTGATGTTAGGGCTTAGGTCGGGGACGTCGTCCTCAGCCCTTTGCGCGCCCTTCCACTTGACTAACGGTGGAATGGTGGATTTAATTTATTGTCGAATTCACTTTTTTTTCTGTGCTTTTCAGGTGATCAATATGGCGACGGGGCCAGATGGAGAAATTATCCTGGATTCGTCCGAGGAAGAAACAAGTTCCTTGGACAGCAGTAGTTCGACGACTTCAAGTACCCCTAGCAAGGTCGGGGAGGAAGAGGAGTTGGAAGATACGGAAGAGGACGTCGTGGAGGATTCCGCGGAGGAGTGGGAGGTGGCTGAACCAGCCGAGCACGGGTCCACCTTTTCCACGTTTTTAGGGGATGTTTTTACGGAAGTCGGGCCAGAGGGGGAGTGGAAGGTGCACTTTCCCTCCGAGGATGATCGGGTCTGCACGGATTTCGGGGATCGCTTCACTATGTATGAATATGCCTTTAAAGAGCTGGGGTTGAGATTGTCGTTCACTGATTTCCAGCATTCAGTGTTTGTGCACTTGAAGTTGGCCCCTACGCAGCTGCACCCGAACTCACTGGCCTTTATACGGGCGTTTGAGCTGACCTATGATTTTTTGAAGATATGGGCTACTCTTCCCTTGTTCTTCACAGTCTTCCACCTTCAACGGCAGCTGTCGGGGAGGAAGTACGGTTGGGTTTCGTTGAAGCAGCCTCGCAAGCTATTCAAGCCTTTCTCTGAATCGATACGGGCGTTCAAGGAGAGGTACTACATTATTGAGCCCGTATCGGAAGCTGCCCAGAACAACACTTACCTCTGGGAGATTGAGGTTGCGAGGAAAGAAATGAGCTGCGTGACGAGTCTGGGAAGTTCATCGGGGAGAGGGTGTACAAGTTCCCCCTCCACTGGGGACCTGGCCATTTCACCAAGAAGCCTGGCGATTACGTTCTTCAGCCGCACGAGTTAGACGGGCAGAATACTGTTGCATATGAGACGTTGGTGAAGTATGTTAACTCCTTCCTGCTCGCTCAATGCTGGACGAAGAAGGGTGAGCCGATCTTCGAGGAGGATGGTAGTCAGAGGGTTGAATACCGCTTTATTAATACCAAGGCACTCCTGGAGTGCAAGACTCCTGCGGAAGCCCAGAAGCTGCTCGATAGTCTTAGTTATGTTAGTTTGCCCGAACTATTTTCTTTTCTCGTATCTAACATGCTCGTGTTCTGTTTGTGCAGGTGAGATGCCTCAGGCCCATGAGAGGATGGTGAAAAATGCTCTCGCAAGGAACAAGCCCGACACGGCTCCTCCTAAATCTCGATTTGCCAATGAGCGTGCTCCCACTCATGCTCAGTCTGCACGGGGACCTCTTCTCCCATTCCTGCTCCCCGTGGGTCTCCCATGCCTTTGGCTTCACGGACCAAGCGGCCGAGGGCTAACGATGCCGTGGACTCAGTCGGGCCCCAGAGAAAGGGAAGTTCAAGCTCCCTCCTTGCATACTTGATAGAATATTTTTTGAGGAGAACTCCTTGGTCATGCCGCAGGCAGAATCTCTTCGGTTGGAAAGCATGGATCGCCCGAGCAAGAGGGCGTTGGTGGCCCAGGATGCCTCTGCACTGATCAGAGTTTTGGAGATGGCGGCCATATATGCTGAAGGTGACTCTGTAAATGAGGCTGAACTCAAGGCTGCTCGGGCTACCGTGGCGTCCCTCAAGGAAGAGTTGAAGAGTGCTAATGATGCGCGAAAGACGGTTGTCGAGGAGGTGGCCAGGCTGAAGAAGGAGAATTCTATGCTGGCAGCGGAGAAGTTAGCGACTAAGGAGCTGGTCCAGCAGCTGAGGGCGGTCAATGCTCTGGGCGAGGATGAACCCAAGAATGTGAAGGAATTGAAGACAAGGTCTGAACTGGTTGCCCGTATGTTGGCGGCCGAGGATGACAACATCGTCATTGCGGACGAATCCTTCGGGAATGCCGTGTCTCAACTGCGGGTGGTGAACCCCGAACTTGAATTCTCCACCGAGGGTACCCACTACCTGGCGCGTGTTGAAGATGGTCGAATCATCATGCCCGACGCCCTCCTTGCAGAGCATGCCGAGGATCAGGCCACGGAGAACCAGGAGCCTCAGCCTAATTCTGAGCAGACTGACCGGAATTTGTCCGGCCTGTGTGCCGTGTATTTGTTGTAACCTATTTTGGGGGCGTGGCCCCCGGTCTATGTAATCCAGTACAATCACGGTCCTAGTGGCCGTTTCTTATACTTAAATTATGTGTCCGGTCTTGGTGGCCGGTTCTGTTATTTGCATGGTTTTACTTGTTTTTATTTTCTGCTAAGTGTTGTGCTCATGCTCGTTGTGAATGTATGCTTGCCCGTGATAGGGAATGTTTGACTTATGTGAAGTTTCAGGGGATTGCTCGTTGTAGATGTGTTCGGTAGTGAGGGTTACTGGTCAAACGGCCGGGGAATATCCTGGCAGGGGTGCGGAGCTCAGGTCGCGTTTGAGGCCTGATTTCGCGGCGTGAATGTCCCATCGCGAGCTGGGATTCTGTCAGTCGTGGTACTTTGACAACGGCGATGCTCGATTGAGGACCGTTGTCGAGCAGATACTCGGCTCGTTACTGAGCGGGGTTCTGCTTTATTGGTATGCGACGCTTGTACCTAGGCGTGCATAGTGGTCGGTAGCTGACGTTCGTCGTCGCGACGGGTCGAACCGAGAATTAGGGCCTTAGCTATAGTATTGTTTTAACTTTTCGGCGTTTCATGGTCGAGCAAGTTATTCCCCGTTGAGATGTTCTAGGTAATAGGCCCCATTCTCCATTTTTGCTCGAACACAATAGGGTCCTTCCCAGTTGGCGGCTAGTTTGCCCTCGCGAGAGTCTTTGTGGTTTCTCCTTAGAACAAGACTTCCCACGTCGAACTCTCGTCGTATCACCTTGACGTTGTGCCTGATGGTAATTTTTTGTTTTAGTGAGGCTTCGCGGAGGGCTGCCCTAGTTCGTATTTCCTCGACGAGGTCGAGTTCTTCTCTTAAAGATTCGTCGTTCATCTCTTTGTCTAGGGGCGAATCTGTCCGCCTGGAGCGTACGTGAACTTCGACGGGGATTACAACCTCGGTCCCGTATGCTAGACAGAAATGTGTTTCCCCGGTTGTAGAGTGTGGAGTTGTGCGGTATGCCCATAACACACTGTGCAGCTCCTCGACCCAAGCCTTCTTTGTTTCGTCCAGCCTTCGCTTAAGGCCTCAAAGGATGACCCGGTTAGCTGCTTCAGCCTGCCCATTTGTTTGAGGGTGCTCGATGGACGCGAAGTGTTGCTTCATGCCTAGTTGGGCGACGAAGTCTTGAAACCTCCTATCTGTGAATTGTGTCCCATTGTCCGTTACTATCGCTTGGGGGATGCCGAAACGTGCGAGGATGTTTCGTTTGTAGAAGCGTAGTATATTGAGGGAAGTTATTTTGGCCAGAGCCTCCGCTTCTATCCATTTTTGAAGTAGTCTATGCCCACTATTAGGTATTTGTTCTGATTTGATCCTACTACGAAGGGTCCTAGGATGTCTAGGCCCCACCAGGAAAATGGCCACGGGGAGGACATAGCCTTGAGCTCGTTAGGTGGAGCCAGGTGCATGTCCCCATGCCGTTGGCATTTATCGCATTTCTTCACGTGTTCTTTAGCGTCGTGCTGCATGGACAGCCAGTAATTTCCTGCTCGGAGGGCCTTTCGGGCAAGGGACCTTCCACCGAGATGTTGAGCGTTGATTCCTTTGTGGATTTCGCGCAAGATGTGTGCAACCATTTCTTCCTCGACACACTTGAGCAGCGGGATGGAGAATCCTCAATTGTAGAGTTTATCTTCGACCAGGACCTAGGAGCAAGCTCTTCGCCTAACTACGCTGGCCTCTTTTGGGTCGGACGGAAGTTTGTCTTTAGCGAGATAGTTGTAAACAGGGGTCATCCAGCAGTTGTTTTCGCCAATCACCTGTACGTCGAGGGTCGGGGAGGCCCTCTCGATACTGGGTCGATGAAGTACCTCCTGTATGAAGGAATTGTTTCCGCCTTTCTTCTTTGTGCTGGCTAGTTTGGATAAAACGTCTGCCCAGACATTATGTTCGCGGGGAACATGTCTTACCTCTACCACTGCAAACTTCGTCATTTCCTTTTTGACCAGTGCTAAGTATTCGGTTAGGTTGTCATTTTTGGCTTGATATTCTCCTCGGACCTGAAGGGCCACGAGTTGTGAATTTGTGCAAATGATGACTTCTTCTGCGCCTAGGTCCTCGGCTAGACGTAACCCAACGAGGAAGGCTTCGTACTCAGCCTGGTTGTTAGAGGTTGGGAAAGACAGGGTGGGCGACACTTCAATGATGATTCCTTCATTGCTTTCCAGTATGATGCCCGCACCGCTTCCTGCCGAGCTGGAGGCACAGTCCACAAAAATGGTCCATTTGTGCGCTTCGCTCGCGCGGGAGTTTGCGAACGTCATTTCTGCGACGAAGTCGGCCAGAGCCTGGGCCTTGAGGGCTTTCATGCTTTCATATTGGATGTTAAATTTGGATAGTTCAAGCGACCATTTGAGCATTCGACCGGCCATATCTGGTCGTCCCAGCAGCTGCTTTATGGGTTGATCTATTCGAACCACGATCGTGTGGCCTAGGAAGTAGTGCCTTAATCTTCTGGCTGCGTTAATGAGTGCCAGAGCCACTTTTCCTATCTGTTGGTACCTTAACTCTGGTCTTTGCAGGGCTTTGCTCGTGAAATATATGGCCATCTGTCCGTCAGGTGTCTCGCGGATGAGAGCGGCGCTCACTGCTTCAGTTGCTACGACGAGGTATAGGTACAGAGTTTCGCCATTGTCCGGGCGAGAGAGGACTGGTGGCTCTGAGAGCGCCCGTTTCAGATGGAGAAGAGCCTTGTCACATTCCTCGGTCCATTCGAACGTTGCCTCCTTGCGGAGGAGTTTGAAGAACGGTAAGGCGTGCTGGGCAGATTTGGCCACGAAACGAGATAGTGACGCGAGCATCCCGTTGAGGGGCTGGATGGATTTCTTTGACTTGGGCGTTGGAAACTCGGAGAATGCCCAGAACTTATCGGGATTAGCTTCGATTTGTCGCTCTGTTAAATAGAAGCCGAGGAATTTGCCTGCTCGGACACCGAACGTGCATTTCTCTGGGTTAAAATGCATTTTGTACTTTCTGGCCTGTTCGAAGACCTTCCTTAAATGGGCAGTGTGATCATTTTCCTCGTGAGATTTTACGATCATGTCGTCCATATAGACTTCGAGCATGTCGCCTATCTCTCCCCGGAAGACCTTGTTCATCATTCTTTGATAGGTCGCTCCGACGTTCTTCAGGCCGAAGGGCATTACGTTGTAGTAATAATTGCCCGATTCGGTCATGAAGGCCGTGTATTTTTTTTTGGCCGTTGCCATTGGAATTTGATTATAGCTTGAGTAGGCGTCCATGAAAGATAAAAGTTTAAAACCAATAGAATTATCAATAAGTTTATCAATATTGGGGAGGAGATAGGCATCCTTTGGGCATGCCTTATTAAGATCGGTGTAATCAATGCACATTCGCCATTTGCCATTAGATTTCTTTACAAGTACAACGTTGGACAGCCAAGTGGTGTACTTGGCCTCCGAGATAAATTTGGCCTCGAGGAGGTCCCTTACAGCTTTTTTTGCAGACTCCGTTTTCTCCGGAGACTGCTTTCTCCTACGTTGTGCTAAGGCCTTGACGGTCGGGTCAATTGTCAGTTGGTGGCAGGCGACAGACGGGTCCAAGCCGGGCATCTCGGCGGTGCTCCAGGCGAAGAGGTCGGCGTTGAGCCAATTTGTGGCTGCTTCGAAACACCGTCATGCATCTTCGATGTCGTCGTGGAGGGTGACGACCATCCCTTTTGAAGTGTAATACTTCATCTTGAGGTGGACTGTTGAAGGCACAACTACCAAGTCGGCCAGAGTTGGTCTTCCGAATATGCACTGGTAAAGTAACGGGCAGTCGATTACCAGAAATTGTACCTTGACGGATCTGGCCGTCTCAGCTGATCCAAAGGTTACGATCAGTTCGACGTATCCCCATAGCTTGGTCACTGATCCATTGAATCCCTATAATTCAGATCCCACGTAGGGGGTAAGGTGTGATTCGTCCAGCTGAAGTGTTGAAAACAGCTGGGAGTACATAATGTTGACCGAGCTGCCCTGGTCGACGAGGATTCTGCGAACGTCGACGTCTCCATTCGAGCTCTGACGAGCAAAGGTATGCTCGAGTTTGGAGGTCCCCCGAGGAGCTCTTCCCGGTAGAAGGAGATGGGGATAGAGCCCTTTTGGGCCTGATCGAGCGTGGTCACCTTATTGGAGCTTGTGTTGATCAGATGCTCGAATTTCTGCTTCACGGAGCCCACCGTGACTTTGTTGAAGCCCCCGCCAGAGATAACCATGGCGGAGGGAAACGTCTCCCACGGGTTGTGGGCCACGAAATAAGCAAGGGCGCTGAGCTTGTCCGGGACGTAGAAGTCCTCTGGTCGCAATATGGACATAGCGACCTGGATGTTGGCCTTTTCCGAGGAGGGTACCTCTTCCTCTATTTTCTTGGACTCCTGGGCATCCTTCTAAGGAGTGTCTTTCTTCTTCGCGAACTTTTTCAGGTGGCCGTCCCTGATCAGTATCTCGATAGCATCTTTCAAATGGATGCAGTCTTCAATAGTGTGGATGTGACTCTTGTGGAAACGGCAGTACTTCGGTTTGTTGGCGTTGGGTTTGGCTGGCAGTTGTTTGGGGAAGCAGACTCTTGCCTGCTTGAATTCCGAATTCGCACACTCAAACAATATCTTCTCCATGGAGATGGTTAAGGGGTATAGTCATGGAATCGCCCGGAGGGTCCCTTGCTGTAGCGGGAGTCCCGAGGACTGTCCTCGCGCCTCCTTTCTTCCCGACGAGATGTCGTGGCTTCCTCGCCTCTGGAGGCCCGAGTGTTCTCCTGATGACGTGATGCTCGGACGTTGCTGGCCGCAACCTTCTCTTTGTACTGAATATGCGATTGGGCTTTGAAGAGGAGGGCATCTAGGTTCCTCGGAGGTGCAAGGCCGACGACCTTAGAAAACTCGGAGCCCGGGCGGAGTCCTTGCTCGAGCATAAAGTATTTCATCTCGTCCGTTGTAGGGACCTGTACTGCTTCTTTGTTGAACCTCTCGATATATGCGTGGAGAGGTTCGTCCTTTCCTTGGATTATGACTCCACGGGAGGCCTCAGTCTTGGGGTGACGGCGAGAAGCTGTGAAATGCCATGAGAACATTCTGCCCAGTTGCCTCCATGAGGTAATGGATTCTTTGGGCAACGGCTTGTACCACGTCATCGCCCCTTTTCGGAGCGTGGTCGGAAATAACTGGCACTTGATGGCACCCCGTACGCCATGGTAGTCCAATAGTGAATCGATGTTCTAGATGTGCTCGTCGGGGTCAGTAGTCCCGTCGTATGTGCCCAGTGACGGGGGCTTCTCCAGGCCCTTAGGGAGACGGGTAGCCAATATTTCCTGGGTCAATGGGCCGCGAGGCTCATCGTCGCTGCTGGAACTGGTGAATGACGGGGAGCGAAGGGTTCGCTCGCGGCGGCGGTTCCTTCGAGGAGAAGGTGAGCGGTTCCTTCGGGGAGAAGGTGATTGGGCCCGGCCTTTAGACTTGGCCGGGGGTGACTGCTCGTCCCTTCGGGTCCTCTTGTGACTGGGAGAGTGCTGGTTATGCGGGGAAACTTGGTCACGCTTCCAGACGGCGTGAGAGTCAGGCTCTTGGTGCAGTCTTCGGTCGACATCTCGCCGAGGCTGCGGGCTCCTCGATCGTCGTTAGTCCCTCGGAGGAGGAGGGGATCTTGGACGGTTGGACTCTTCTAGCGCCCGATCCTTTCGTTCTGCTGCAGGATCAGGGTGTTAGTTTTGTTGATTGCCTCCAGGAGGGCCGCCATGGCCGGGTCGGCCTTGGGTCGAACAGGAATGGGCAGGATGTCCAGCGAAGGCTGATCGTTGTTGCGGTTAGTAGGGGTAGGGGAAGGAGAAGCTGTGGCCCCGTCCCTCAGAAAACGGGCATCTCGGAGAAGAGATGATGTGTCGTCAATGTCAGTCTTGTTGACGGGGATGACAGTGGTTTGGAAAGCACCTTTGGCGTGATCTTGAGAGGCCATGATGATGATCTTGAAATTTGCTTTGATCTTCGGTTTCTGGGGAAAAAAAGATGGGGAGAACAATGATTTCCACAGACGGCGCCACTGATCGTGAAGGCTAGATCAGATCCTGTTGAAGTGGGCCACCAAGAACGTCTGAGATGCTGGGCGTATGGAGAGGAGGAGGGGGTGTACCTGCAAGGCACTCCGATGCTCAAGTAAGAAAGGGTCAGAGAAAAGGGGCAAGTACAAAGTATTAGTTCGTAGGGTGAGTATTGGATACCTGACCCTCTCAAATGAGAGGGTTTATATAGAGCCCCTAGCGCGTGGCCAACGGTCCTATTTTTGGGGCGAAATAGCCGTTTTCCCGAAGAATAGGTGACTGCCCGAAACTAGCCGTTATGTCGGGCAGGGTGCCCAAAACTAGCCGTTATGTCGGGCATAAGCATAGTTTCGAGCACATGCCCTTAGCTGTTCGGGGAGCGAAGAAGCCGTGTGTAACGGGCAGTATTTCCGGGGAGGAACGATGCAGTCCTTGCCCGGCTGGAGGGGTAGAAAGGTAACTTTTACCCCTTTGTGGAATAGACTTGGGCAATTGGGCCGTTCTGGAAGCAGAAGTGAGTTGGGGCATGTCTAGCCATTGGTCCAGTCTAGAACAACTACTATATAAAGATCACTTACAAACTATATATAGTTTTTCTAACGCGTTTAAATATAACATTATTTTAAATTATGCTAATACTAGTAAAAAAACTAAGTTTCCCTCGATCACTGTTATTAGTAAAAAAATGACATTAAATCTTTGTCACTATTATAAGTAAACATCAATAATTTTTAAACTAATTAATTTTTATATTACTAATATATCCTTGATTTAGTTCAAAGACATTTAATTCTGATAGTTGATTCATCAAATAATTAAAGATATTATAGTAAATTTTATTTTAATTATACAAGAAATCAATAAAATTAATTATTTTTAATTAACTTTCTTAATCAATGTAAAAATAGTTATTTTTATTTATAATTGTGATTGGAGGGAATAAATACTTATTAATAATTATTATTATTAAAGTACATGACAAAAAATTTTCAATAATAACTATAAAAAATATATGGAACATATATTTTTCATTAAATATAAAAATATTTATGGGTTAATTATTCATCATTGATACATAAAAAACAGAGAACAAATATTCTTCAATGCTACATAAAAAAAATAAGGATAAATATTTGTTAGAAATAAATATATAAATTAAATTCATCTTCATATTAGCAAGTATCACTTAACTGCATTTTATCCGTCAAAATAAAATATATATAACAAATATTTTGTCAATAATTATTATAAAAAAAACATGAGACAAGTCTTTATCAATAATAATTATTAAAGAAACAGAGATATATTTATCACTTAAATATATAAAGCATGTGCCATATATTTTTAATTATCACATATACATAAAAGTGTGCAAAACAAATTTTTATCACATATTATTTTGAAATCGATGCCCAAATAGAGTATGACCGACTTCTTTATCATCAAGAAAAATCATAACCTAAAAGAAAAATGAGAACGATAAAAGAAAGACAATTCAAAGTACTTTAAAACTCTGAATTCTTGATTCAAGTATACATTAAGGAAAAATATTTACAATTGAATCTCAACCACACCACTTTCTCCCTCTGGTCAGGATTATTAGAGATTGTGTGAGAAGTGATGACTAGTATGTTATTTATAAGAAAATTAAACCATATCTTTCAACTAACATACTAAACAATTGACCCAACAAGCTGACTCAATTCAACATGTTAACTTAAACAACAACCTAACAAAGACATTTGCATGCAAGAACGGACTTCGAGTATGGTATGCACATCTTCGACTACTGTGGAACCATGAAGTTATCCTTGTCGAAGCTAAAATTCGATCCAAAATACCACAAATCTCTACCTTGGAGGAAAATTCACACCAACAAGGGAATAAACTATTTTTCATCATGCAGTTTTATCAACTGCGTACAGTGGAAAAACTTGTTACTTGACAATGATTGGGTGATCATATCAGCAACATTGTCATCAGTTAAAACCTTCAGCACATGGACTTCTCCATACTCGATTATATCTCTAACGAATGCATCCTCACATCGTTGTGCTTGGTTCACTCATGATAGATTGATTTCTTCGACAGGTGTTTTGCACTTTGACTATCACATTTAACAGTGATTGCTTGACCTTGAAGTTTCAGCTTCTTAGCAAAACCTTCAAGCCACAATGCTTCTTTCACAGCTTCGGTGAGGGCAACATACTCCGCTTCAGTGGCTTATAAGGCAACAACCTTATGAAGTGTCACTTTCCAACTAATTATTGTGTGAAAAATAGTGAATACATATCTAGAAATATATTTTTTGGAACCCATACAACCTGCATAATCAGAGTCGACAAATCCTTCGATTTCTATCGTGCTATCATCACCACAGGCTCTAGCATAAATTAGGACTCTGGTCAGAGACCGATTTATGTACCTTAGAATCAATTTCAATACTTTCCGGTGCGCCTTTCCAGGATTGGCCATGTACCTACTTACAAGGCTTGAAATTCTGGTAAAGCAGATCACTAAGATGTCGGACAGGATGTCATGACACTTGATCTCTGCTTCTCACACAAGGATAATAAGGATCAGAATATAAACAGCAAAAACACACACAAGAATTGTTAACCCAGTTCGGTGAACAACAACACCTACGTCTGGGGGCTACCAAGTCAGGAATGAAATCCACTAAGTAGTATTAGTTCTAAGCTAAACTCAACCCTTTACAACTTGTAACATAATCACTACCCGTGCTATATTTCTACCTAAGACACTCCTAGGTATGAGACCCTTCTTAATTCCATTTCAATCACAGCAGTGACTGAACAATTACAACTCAATAACACTGTCCAATTCAGGTATTCACGGAATACAAGAGAGGCTCACAAAAGTACAAACCCTAGTACTCACTAACAACAGTGTATCTTCTCTGCTTATTCTAGGTTAAATCCATCCTATTTATAACAATAAATAAGACTGGATTTGTGTTGCGGTGAGAATCGGATAACAAGCTATTAATTAACTTGCATCGCAAAACTTTAAATTCACAACCGACTTTGATTTATCCAAAGGAAAGGTTCAAGATCGAGAAAAACCTAAAGGGGGGAGATCTAAGGTTCGGGGGTTGGTTACGCCTAGGGAAGGTATTAGCACCCTAAACATCCGTAGTACTCTACGGGAACCTCTTGTTTTAAATTTTTATATCTTACTCGCTTGCTAAGGGTGTTATGCTAAAGGTTGAAACCCTAGGGGTTTGTTTCTAAGTATACTCGACAAAGCATCGCGCTTTGCGCCTACATATCCTTACGGGAGTGGAATCAGAGTATCCGTAGTTCACCGATCTAAGGGTGAAGGAATAGGAACCATTGACTATGGCCAAAGTTCCAAAGGGAAAATGAGTATGACTCATTTTTAGAGTTCACGATAACTCTCTAAGTCTACGTTATAAGGGAAAGCGAGTTCTCATGATGATGAGAATCACATGGAGTTTAAGAACTCCAACCTACTTCTAAGTTATGATTTCAATGGCTCGTGATAGCCAATAAATAAGGGTGAACCTAGAAGGATAAGGTAAGGAGGTTGTTTAGTGACTTATGAGTCAATTTAAGGTGATATCCCTTTGGAATGGGGGGAAAAGATGACAGTTATAGAATCCTAAAAGATAACAAGTTAATAATTCAAACATGATGATGCAAGAAGATATGGATAAGATAATGATATGAAATGAAGTTTGTGAAATCATACAAAGTAAAATCATACATATTAGACAATGATAAAACATGATAGATGGACATAACATGGCATGATGAATAAGAAAATGCAACAAAAGCCCTAATAAACATTCACAATCCAAACATGCATAAAGGTCTCAAAATTAATATTTTTACTAATTTCTTTTTACATTTGAAAAATAAATTCAATAAGGTGAATATAGCAAAAAGAAGAGAAGGAAAAGGATAAAAATTAAGTAAGTTATGATATTTTGAAGATTGAAGCATGAACTTAAAAATGATAAAATTAACAAGTGATAAAAAAATTAGGAAATGGCATTTCTAGGACTTGAACTCAGGTCATTGCGCATACAGCCTAAAACCCAAACCAACAGGCCAACGCGCGCGTTTGAACACATAATGAAAACACAAATATATATTGTGAGGCGGGCAAAATTCATAAAAATAACCAAAAGGACTGGGGCGAGGGGGATTTGAACCCCAGTCCTTGGCATGGATAACACTTATAACCCTCCTCCTGGACTAGCGGTGCTACGCCCTCATCCAGTATTAGTATGATTTAAAAACTATATAAGGTAAACATGCTTCATAAATTCCCCTAACCAAAACATGCGCGCGCCATATGCTCACATCCTTCAAGTTTCAACCAACCTTGCCCAGCTATGCTCACGCTAGCATAAATCAACCAAAACTCAACCAAAGTAAAACCCTAAAATGATCAGCGAAGAACAAGGAAAACAAAGGTACTCTTGGTTTTGCCTAAATCCTAACATACGAAACACACACGGGATATAAAAAAGAGGTGCCACAAAGGTTCAAAAACCAACATAAGAATGCTATAACATCACAACAATATTCAAACAGACAAAAGCAAAGTAGATTGAAGACAATTCTGATTTAACATGTTTTCAAAAATCACAAAGCATCATGAACTTAAGCTAGTATATGGCAAGGCACACGATATGAGTCCAAGAATACAGCATGACTATTACTCAATGATTACAATAGTTAAGAATGAATAAAAACAGGAACATGATCATGCTAGCCTCAAATTAAAACTTCTATACCATCTAAATTTAGGATTTAACAAGACACACAATGAAAGAACAAACACATAAGTCCAAAATGACAGCCATGGTCTCAACTTTCAAACATGTAAGTAGTAAACCTTGCCCTATGTGTAGAACAAATTCATAAGGCACACATTTCCTAAATTTTCAAGTATGCAACTGGTTCAAAATCAGAGTGACAACAGATTGCTCAAATGAAAATTTTAGGCCAGGCAGTCAAACATTCAAGTCAATTAAAAGCAAATATTGTGCTAAGAACTTAGACAACTTGGATATGTGGTAAAGTGCAGATTAGCAGTCATTACACAGTCAGTTTTAAGAACTTAAAATTAGCAGTTCAAATGTTTAGCAATAACACTTAATTCAAAACAAAGGTCTAAAAGCCAGTCAACATGATATCAACATATGGACAAATCATGAACAATTACAGATGTGGATCATTTCAAACAGGTGCAAAGATTTCAACTTATCAAGGATAGATCACATATGAAGATACTGTCATGACAAAACTTAAGCATACAAGAACTAGCTATGATTTGCCTACTTTCTTCCTACTAACAAGTTTAACAATAACCAAACACTTCACACATACTCATGATGCCAGAAACGGTTCATACATGGTATAAACAATAGGGCATAACAGGTAACACCTATTTCACATCAGCCAAAGAAAAACGACTTGGGTAACAGCTAAGACAGAAAATCTGTTCACACATTCTATACTCAACAACTTTAAGCAAACCCACAGCCAGACTAAAACAGGGTATATCATTAAACATTGAATGAGGAGTACACATACACATCTAGTTAGAGGCCAAGATATAGCAAGGTTAAGTGGTCAGACAAAAATGTAGAGCATAACTCACATAGGTAGAAACTCAAACAGACATTAAGCAAAAATAAACATGTACTCAACTGTCAAACTTAAACATATAAATCAAAAGGAAAAGATTCAGCCATGGATAGAGTTGCATATGCTTATGAATATACTGAACCTAAACTCTATAGTAGAGCAAATCAAAACAACTTCAAACCTCAACATCTTTGACATAAACTAGCATTGAACTTAAATATGACAGATAGAATGCAAATGACACTTTATGTAAACAAAAATCCAAACCAGCATAGGTAGACAGGTTCACTGAGCATATCAGAGATAAACAATGTAGCCAAAATTCAAGAGACCTTCAATATGAGCAAGTTAATAATTCTAACTACTGAGACAGTACAAACATCCACAACAAAATCCTATAAACCTTCACTCACTTGACAAACCAACATGGTGATGTCTTAAAACACATTGACTAAAAACCAAAAACAAACAGCATATGCATCCATTTCAAAGTATCAACAAACAAAACCAAACTCAGTTCATGATATCAAACCAAAGAGCAAACAGGTAAGCATACTCAAACACATATTGGCAATGTACACGAGTAAATGAACAATGCATATGACATGGATATCAAATGAACATGAACATTAAAAAAAGAAAGAATGTTACCAAGTGGAGTAATGTCCACTGCACCTTCAACTTCTGATAAACTCTTCTGAACTTGAACCAGAATTCCAAAGCCACTCTCCCTCTCTCCTGCTCGTGCACCGGAAACTCTAATAATTTAGGATATTTTTGTGAGAAATGTTGATGATCTTCAAGAGTTGTAGATGAGCTCTTTATATAGGCTTATACATTGGGCCGGGTTGAACTCACCCAAAGAGCCAATACTTGGTGGCTAGGGTTTGCAATTTTGAAATCAGATGTTGAATCCTTGGGAGACAAACACTCCATTACTGCACAAATGTTCAGAAATCGCAGGGTCAAATGTTCAAATTGGTGTTGCTTCTGAGACCATCCTTCTGTTGTCAAACAAGTGGGCATTGAAAGAGGAAAATGATGGGGACCGTGCCATGACAATTGCAGGGAACGCAAGGTGTAAGCTGAAAACAGGACAAGCTCAGAGTTGCTTTTTGATGAACCAAGTCTTAGAAGCTCAAAGAGGAAATGTCTTGGGATCAAAAAATGAACTGAAACGCGCCAAAGATTGAGAATTTGAAATGAGTTTGATCGAAACTCTTGAATTCCTCTCTTCATTCTGTAAATCAAGGTCACGACAAGGAAGAAGAAGATTGTTGAATTGTTTTCCCTCTTCACTTGCCATATGTCTCTTGTTCATTGGTCACTAGCCAAAGTTGAAAAGTCAAAAGAGCAATGCTTGCTTCTCATTGGCTGATAACAAGACTAGTTCTTCCAATCAAAACCAACACAAGTGTCACAGTGGACCAGTAGTAAATTGGCAAGGGAAATGAGATTTCTTTCTTTTTGGTCACGATGGGCTTATGCAATGTGGGCTTAGGAAATAAAATGGTTTTGGTATTCTTGTTGTAAACAAAGGTGATTAGGAAAAACAAATAATAATGGATGATTTGGCAATTGATTAGGATTAAATGTGGTTTAGGAGAATTAAATTGAGCAAATTGAATAAAATTGGTTAAATGAAAAGGTTAATGAAATAGGTTTAGAAAATGAAGGTGACAATTGAGGGTAGATAAAGTGGGTAGAAATTTGGTTATGTGGGAGTTAGGGTTATGGAGACATCCCTTAGAGACTTGCTTGATTCAATGCTCCATCCAAAAATCTTGATCAATCACTCCTTGAATCTCCTCAAGATAAAACCTGATAGAAATGAAACAAACACAAACAAGAACCTGATAAAAAGGGTTAGTCATGCAGCATGATTGACCTATTATGATATGCAGAAGATCAATGGATCTAAGGGAAAAATTTAGGGTACAACAATTTGGGCTTCAGAATCGCAGCAATTCAGCTCCACAGAATATGCACCTTATTCTTCTCTAGAATAGTTTCTTCAATCCTAAGTTTCCTAAAGTGTCTCCACACTTAGAAACAACATCTTCCATTTAGAATCAGAATCTTTGATTCCTCAATCGTGGACGTCACCTAGGAAAAATAAACATTCCCATAAAAACTGGAAACCAAATAACAATTATCCCAAACTGTAATAGACAAAGATGTCGAATCAACAGATATGACATTTTGTCTAACATCTTAATCCTCAGTCAGTTCAGCATGTTAGGACATCTTGTCCAACATTTTTCTGTTAAGTTAGCTTTACCAAAATTGATGCCAACCTCAGGCTTGGACTCATCAATCTCCCCCTTTGGCAGATTTTGGCTAAAATTAACTACAAGTAACCTACAGATATAAAACCTTAATCAGAGGCAAGAAACAGATTATCAGAGTAACAGCGGAACAAGCATCAAACATCTTGTTGTCTCCCCTTAACCAGTTCCTTCTTCTGCAAGCAGCAATAGCAAACTCCACCTCAATGGTTAGCAGCAGTCAGCAGTGGTTAGTAAAGTTAGTATTACTCCCCCTTTTTAGCCATAATATGACAAAGGCAAAAAGACTAACAAAATAACCAAGCAAAAAGCATAAAGTAATTAAAGTAAACACCAAGCAAAAATAAGTTATCCTAGGCATTAAGCCCTTACAAAACCAAAACAAAGAAAAATTTGAGAGAAGTCTTGAAAGCCCTCTCAAACTTGATGGGAATACATATCCAGTTACTTGAATAACATTCCCACACCTAGTGGAAAGTTAAAGATCTTCATATAGGCAAACTCCAAGCTTGCCCCTCAACACTTTAAATTGATTCGCATCCAAAGCTTTAGTGAAGATGTCAGCTAACTGATTCTTTGTGGCAACATGCTCCAAGGTTATGACTTTGTCTTCCACAAGGTCTCTAATGAAGTGATGCCTGATGTCAATATGTTTAGTTCTATTGTGCTGAATAGGATTCTTTGAAATATTAATTGCACTCAAGTTGTCACAGAAGAGTGTCATAACATCTTGAATGACATTGTATTCAGTCAGCATTTGCTTCATCCACATCATTTGAGAGCAGTTACTACCTGCAACGATGTATTCATCCTCAGCAGTAGACAAAGAGACACATTTTTGCTTCTTACTAAACCAGGAAATCAAGTTGTTTCCTAGAAAGAAGCATCCACCAGAGGTGCTCTTCCTATCATATGCACTCCTAGCCCAATCAGCATCATAGTATCCTATTAACACAGAGTTAGAGCTATGCGTATAGAGCAGTCCATAGTCACATGTACCATTCACATACTTCAGAATTCTTTTGACTTGATTAATACGGCTAACTTTAGGTTCAACCTGATATCTCACACATACTCCTACTGCAAAGGTTATATCAGGTCTTCTAGCAGTAAGGTATAGAAGACTTCCAATCATGCTTCTATACAGACTCTGATCAACACTTACCCATTTCTCGTCTTTAGACAATTTCAAGTGAGTATGAGCAGGAGTCCTCTTGCGTTTTGCATTCTCCAAACTAAACTTCTTAACAATATTTTTAGCATATTTCCCTTGACAGAGAAATATCGAATCTTCCATTTGTTTGACTTGGAGACCAAGGAAGTAAGTTAATTCACCAACTAAACTCATCTCAAACTCAGATTGCATTTACTTAATAAAGTGTTGAACCATCTCATCTGACATCCCCCCAAACACAATATCATCGACATAAATTTGAGCTATCATGAGCTTTCTTTCCCTTTCTTTGACAAAGAGGGTTTTATCAATTCTACCTTTTCTGTAACCATGGGTGATAAGGAATTTAATTAGCCTTTCATCCCAAGCCCTTGGAGCTTGTTTCGACCCATACAAGGCTTTCTTCAGCTTGTATACATGATCTGGAAATGTAGGATCAACAAAACCTTTGGGTTGTTCCACATAAACTTCTTCATTCAAGTATCCATTTAGAAAGGCACTCTTGACATTCATTTGAAAAAGCTTGAATTTCAGCAGGTAGGCTACTCCAAGTAACAGTCTCACAGACTCCAATCTAGCAACAGGGGCAAAAGTTTCATCAAAACTCACTCCCTCAATCTGAGTGTACCCTTGAGCAATAAGTCTACCCTTGTTTCTTGTGACTACACCTTGTTCATCAGACTTGTTTTTAAATACCCATTTTGTCCCAATCAGATTTGACCCTTCTGGTCTTGGTACAAGATCCCAGACCTCATGCCTCTTGAACTGTCACAACTCCTCTTGCATAGCACTAATCCAAAATTCATCAGTCAAGGCCTCCTTGACATTCCTGGGTTCCATCTTCGACACAAAATAAGCGCTAACAACAACATCGCGTGACCTGGTCATCCTTCCTCCATTTGGATCTCCTATTATGAGTTCCTTAGGATGATCTTTCTGAACTCTGGTGGAGGGTCCCTTGCCAACCTTCTCAGTCACTGTAGGTTCATGATTTACATCATTGGATTCTGCAGCACCCTCAGAGTCATCTTGTGATGTTCCAACATCCTCTGGGACATCTTCATCCCCCATGGGAAAGAATGCTCCAATATCACTAGTAACTTCATCTTCTACAGGTGAGTCATCAACCACAACATTTATGGACTCCAGTACCACCTGAGTTCTTGAGTTATAAACTCTTTAGGCTCTGCTATTTGTAGAGTATCCCAGGAAGATTCCTTCATCACTCTTGGGATCCATCATCCTTCTTTACTCACGGTCTGCTAGGATGTAACATTTGCTTCCAAAGATATGGAAGTACTTCACAGTAGGCTTTCTACCTTTCCACAACTCATATAATGTGGCAGATGTCCCAGATCTGATGGTTACTCTATTTAAAATGTAGCAAACTGTGTTCATAGCTTCAGCCCAAAAGTGATAAGGAATTTTTTTTGGCGTGAAGCATGACCCTTGCACATTCTTGAATTGTTCTATTTTTTCTCTCAACCACATAATTCTGTTGAGGAGTGATGGGTGAAAAGAACTCATGACTGATTCCTTCTGAGGAGCAGAACTCGTTAAACTTACTATTCTTAAACTCCTTCCCATGGTCGCTTCTGATTCTGACAATGCCACAATCATTCTCTCTTTGAAGTTTTTGACACACTCCTTCGAAAACTTCAAATACTTTTGACTTCTCTTTGATGAAATGCACCCATGTGTACCTAGAGAAGTTGTCCACTACAACATAAGCATACCTCTTTCCACCAAGGCTTTCTACCTACTTAGGTCCCATCAAGTCCATATGAAGAAGCTCTAAGTTTTTTGAGGTTGTCTGATGTTGAAGCCTTTTATGTGACATCCTAGTCTGTTTTCCAATTTGAAACTCCCCACATATTTTGCCTTCATCTATCTTTAGATTAGGAATACCTCTGACAACCTCCTTGGATAAGACTTCTTTCATTCCTTTCAAGTGCAAATGATCAAGTTTCTGATGCCATATCTTCACCTCATCTTCCCTTGGCATCAAACAGGTGAAGGGACACTGAGTTTCATGGGGAGCCCATAAGTAACACTTATCCTTCGATCTGGTACCCTTCAAGATAAGTTCCTCTTTATCATTTGTTACCAGGCACTCAGATTTAGAGAAGTTAACCTTAAGGCTCTGGTCACACAATTGGCTAATACTTATCAAATTAGATATCAATCCTTTGACATACAAGACTTTATCTAGACTAGGCTAACCAACATACTTCAGCTTACCAACACCTTTTATCTCACCTTTTGAACCATCTCCAAAGGTGACATAGCTAGTGGAATGAGGTTTGATGTCAACCAAGAACTTCTTGACACCAGTCATGTGTCTAGAACAGCCACTATCAAAATACCAGTCTTCTTTAGCAGAAGCTCTCAAAGAGGTATGAGCTACGAGGGCGACAGTTTGATTCTTAGGAATCCACTTCTTCTTTCCTTTAGTAACCTCTTTTCTCCTTCTGGGTCGAGTTGATGATTTTGGATAACCATTCAACTTATAACAGTAATCCTTTAAGTGACCATACTTACCACAGTGATGGCACTTCTTGTCCTGATTCTTTCTTCCTGGGAAGTTGTTCTGAGGCCTTTGACGATGTTGAGACATCTTACTTGGCATCAATTGAACTGAGTTACACCAAATTTTTGTCCTTTATTTTCAACTTGATCATTGTAGTCGAGACCTCTTACATTTCCAGTATTTCTTCCTGAATTAATAATTTCATCCAGCACATCTAAACTGCTATTGAGCATTCTTATGTACTTAGTCATGTTGTTAAGTTTGGAGATTAACAACACAACTTCATCTTCTAGATCAGAGATGGTAACCAAATAATTTAGTATTTAATTACAAAGTTGGGCAATAAGATTTTGCTGATCTTGCCCTAATTGACACAATTCAGCATTTCTGATGCATACCTCCTTATAAGAGGCATCTAGTTCACCAGGAGTGAGATCTCCAATATCTGATTCCTTGTCCGAATCGTATACTCGAGTAAGTGTAGAAACTCGTTTAGCAGATTCTCCATAGCTCGAGGAGTCGTCTTCAGACCAAGAAATGGATAAACCTTTCTCCTCCTTCTTGTGGAAGGTGGGACATTCACCTCTTGTGTGTCCAAACCCCCCGCACTCAAAGCATTGAATTCCCTTTCCTTGGTTGGGTTTCTTATCATAGCTAGTTCTTCTTCCAAAGTTTTTCCTTCTATAGATGTCGGAAGTCTGAGCCTTGACATTAGTTCTAGACTTCTCATCCAGTTTCTTCAACAGTTGGTGATACTGTTTTTCAAGAAATCTCATGGCTTTGGACAGATCCTCATTAGAGTCACACTCTTCTTGGTTAGTCACAAAGGCTAAACTTTTCTTCTTTTCATCCTTCTCGCTGATAGCCATCTTAAAAGTTTGGAGTGATCCCATGAGCTCATCTACTTTCATATTATTTATATCATGGGCTTCCTCAATAGCGGTCACCTTCATATCAAATCTCTTGGGGAGAGACCTCAAGATTTTTTGAACCAACTTGGCTTCTGGAATTTTCTCTCCATGGTCACTTGATGTGTTGGCAATATCAACAATTTTCATATGAAAGTCTTGTATGCTTTCATCCTCAAGTTCTCAAACTTAGTGGTGAGAAGTTGAAGTCTTGAAGATTTTACTCTTGAAGTTCCTTCATGAGCAGTCTTCAAGATCTCCCATGCATCCTTGGCAACAGTGCAGTTCTTGATCAGCCTAAAGATGTTCTTGTCCACACCATTGAACAAGGCATTCAATGATTTAGAATTACCTTGAGCAAGCTTATCATCTTCATCATCCCAGTCTTCTTTGGGTTTTAGCTCATCAGTAATCTTCCCATCCTTGTCTTAGGTGGAGCCCACCCTTTGACCACAGACTTCCAGGCTTTACCATCCATGGACTTGATGAAGGCAACCATGCGCACTTTCAAATATTCATAATTAGATCCATCAAGTATGGGTGGTCTATTCAACATTCCTCCTTCTTTATCCATTGAACCATAAAGTATCGCCCCTAAATATCACCCAGATACAGAGCAGGATGCCTGCTCTGATACCAATTGTAATTCTGGTAAAGCAGATCACTAAGATGTCGGACAAGATGTCGTGACACTTGATCTCTGCTTCTCACACAAGGATAATAAGGATCGAAATACAAAAAAAAATACACACAAGAATTGTTAACCTAGTTCAATGAACAACAACACCTACGTCCGGGGGCTACCAAGCCAGGAATGAAATCCACTAAGCTGCATTAGTTTTAAGCTAAACTCAACTGTTTACAACTTGTCACCTAATCACTACCCGTGCTATATTTCTACCTAACACACTCCTAGGTATGAGACCCTTCTCAATTCCCTTTCAATCACATCAGTGACTGAACAATTACAACTTAATAACACTGTTCAACTCAGGTATTCACGCAATACAAGAGAGGCTCACAAAAGTACAAACCCTAGTACTCAATAACAATTGTGTATCTTCTCTGCTTATTCTATGTTAAATTCATCCTATTTATAACAATAAACAAGACTGGATTTGGGCTTCAGAATCGCAGCAATTCAGCTCCACAGAATCTACACCTTATTCTTCTCTAGAATAGTTTCTTCAATCCTAAGTTTCCTAAAGTGTCTCCACACTTAGAAACAACATCTTCCATTTAGAATCAGAATCTTTGATTCCTCAATCGTGGACGCCACCTAGGAAAAATAAACATTCCCATAAAAAATGGAAACCAAATAACATTTATCCCAAACTGTAACAGACAAAGATGTCGAATCAACAGATATGACGTCTTGTCTAACATCTTAATCCTCAGTCAGTTCAGCATGTTAGGACATCTTGTCCAACATCTTTCTATTAAGTTAGTTTTACCAAAATTGATGCCAACCTCAAAGGCTTGGACTCATCAAGGCTCACTGCATATGATATGTCTGACCTATTATAGACCATAACATACATCAAATAACCTATTATACTATCATATAAAATGTTATTCATATAGGATCTTTCGACTTTAGTACTAGAACTTTGAGTCATACTCATCTTGAACTAAGGATTAGTCGATTTTTCAACATGCTTTAAATTAAACAAACCAAACTTGTTGAGAATCTTCAATAGATATTTCTCTTGAGATAAGCATAATATCAACTGCTTTCTATCTCTCTGGATGTCAATCCTAAGAATCCTAGAGGCAGCTCCCAAATCCTTCATGTCAAACTCTTTATCGAGTTCAGCTTTCACCTTCATAACATCTTCGACACTGTTGCTAGCTATGAGGATGTCATCCACATAAAGCAACAAAATAAAAAGTGGACTTCCAGGTCAAAATCTAAGGGTAAACACAGTTGTCGAACTAACTCCTAGTGAAACTTATGTATGCCATGAACTTGTTGAATCTTCTATTCCATTATCGAGGAGATTATTTCAGGCCATATAACGACCTATTCAACTTGCACACATAATCCACCTTTCCCTTTTTACATACCCTTCAGGTTGCCTCATCAGGATTATTTCATCTAGATCACCATACAGGAAAGTAGTCTTCGCAACCATCGGTTCCAGCTCTAGGTCGAACTTCGTCATCATAGCAAACAACATTCGAATAGATCTATGATTTACAATAAGTGAGAACACAACATTGAAGTCAACACCTTCTTTCTAAGTGAACCCCCTAGCAACTAACATTGCCTTAAACCACTTTGACATCACTTCTTCGATTCCTTCCTTAACCTTGAAAATCCACTTACAACTTGTTGGAACAAAATTGGTTTGTCCCATATCCCTTAGGTTTTGATGATAGCAAAGTATTTAAAGAGCAATTAGGTATACTAATATTTGTTCAAGTATGCAGGACCATAGACTAAAATTTCATGGATAATCCAATTATTGGTTCTGATCGTGAACATCTAAAGAGAAGCTTAATGAATGAAATATGAAGGATCAGAAGCTGAAGTCCAGACTCTAAAGAAGTCTACTTCTGAAGAAGTCAACGTCTGAAGGTCAGAGTCTGAAGAAGCTAGCCTCTGAAGACCAGACTATAAAGAAGTCTACTTGTGGAGATCAGAACTTGAGCCATCCAAAGTACAAAGACCAAGGTGACTTTGATAGGTCACTGTCAAACTCTGAGCCTACTTTGTCACGTGAAGACATAAGCTCTATTTTCTCATAGATTCAGTTGGGATGTAACTGATAATTCCTTTTATAGCAAAGGGATTTCAAACAAGCTTTCAACGAAATTAACTATTTGAAGAAACATCTCAACTTCTTTATTCAATCTTCTCAAAGACTCTCTTGTGTAAGATCTCCAACAACTATTTTCCTTCTCTATATAAAGATATAAAGAATTGAATAACTATATAAAACTATCGACATAAAAAGAGTCATTACTCTTCCAAAGCAAAAACACAAGCTTAACTTAGGATTTCTTATCCTTGTATATCTTTGAAATCCCTAAGTCTTAAAGAGACTACTTGTATTTTATTCTTTCTACACCTATAACTGTATACCAAGTGTATTACCTCAAACAATCTTTTATCTACTAGGTAGATTGTTAGAAGTCTCTTGCTTGTGTGTTTGAGCATAAAAGTCTCTTACTTGTATGCTTGAGCAATGGAAGTCTCTTGCTTGTGTGCTTCAGCATAAAAGTCTCTTACTTAGTGTTTGAGCATTGGAAGTCTCTTGCTTGTGTGCTGGAGCATATAAGTCTCTTACTTAGTGTTTGAGAATTGAAAGCCTCTTGCTTGTGTGCCTGAGTAAATTTTAATATTGTGTGATTATAGTGAAAATCACTTGTAAGTACAAGGGGACTGGATTACTCTCAAGTTGTGAGGGGAACTAGAATACCTCTATGTCTCTCTTCTTTCTTGCAATACTAATCTGCTACCCATCTCTTACCTCTCATTCAGATTCTATACTTTGTGTTTAGAATCTGACTAAGAGTTTAAAAAGAAAGAAAAATTCAACACAATACAACCCTCCTTCTTGTGTCTTTCTCAACTTCAGTTGGCATCAGAGCACGATCTGTGCTAAACACTTAACAGTGGTGCAGAAAAGATCCTGAGAAAAAATATTAAAACATGTATGGAGTTTTTGAATCTGTAATGTTTCTCGTAATCTATATGCTGCTATTAATCATGATTATAGTACTTCAGAAAAGAATAATTATACAGCTAGACCTCCAACTTTTAGTGGAAACTCTACTGAGTTTGAATGGTGAAAGAGCAAGATGTATACTCATATCATAGGTCTTAATCATGAGTTATGGGATATTCTGGAAGATGGCATTAATATTCCAGTCAAAGGCGATGGAATGGTAACTGACAGGAAAACTCTCTCTACTTCTTAAAAAAAGACTTACAGAAAACATCATAGAGTTAGAGGTATTTTGGTTGATGCCCTACCTCACTCAGAGTACATTAAAATCATTGAAAAATTTATTGTTAAGAGCATTTTTGAATCTCTATGTGCTACTTATGAAGGAAATTAACAAGTTAATAAAGCAAAGACCGACCTTCTAGTTCAACAATATGATTTGTTCAGAATGAAGGAGGATGGAGACATTGAAATCATGTTCTCAAGGTTTCAAGTTCTTGTATTTGAACTTTATGTTTTGAACAAGTGTTATACTACCTTTGATCATGTCAAGAAGATTCTTAGGTGTCTTTTTGTAAGGTGTAGACCCAAGGTGAAAGCTATTCAGAAGGCCAAAGACTTAAACACATTAAGTCTTGAAAGCCTTATCAGCAATCTCCAGAGCCATGAGATGGAGCTCAATAGAGATGAACCTGTCAAGAAGTCAAAGTCACTTGCTTTAAAATCTGTTGTAAAATTTTTAAAGGCTCCTCAAGTATGGAATTCTGAAGAAGCTCCTCATGTAGAAGGTTCTGAAGAAGATTCATATGATGAGGAGATGGCCTTTATTATTAAAGGATTTTAACATTTGTCAAAGAAGAACAAAAGACTCTATGGTAGAAGCAGTGGATTCATATGATAAAGTTCAAGAGAAAAGAAGTATGATCAGAAGGGATGTTTCAACTGCAAGAAGTTTGGCCACTTCATTGTTGACTGTCCAGAGTTGCAAAAGGACAAGTCAAAGAATAGAAGCTATCAGAAGGACAACTTCATAAAAAAAGTTCAAGAAGAGTCTCATGGCAACATGGGATGAACTTGACAATGAAGAAGACTCTGAAAAAGATGAGGAGAAAGCCGATTTATATTTGATGGCTCTTGCATCTTCAGAAATAAAATCTGACTCAGATTCTGGTTCAGAGTCTGAACAAGAGGATGAGGTATTTTCTAAACTATCTTGTTCTGATTTAATTAATTTCATTCAATACCTCATGGGTAGGTGTCAAGAAAAAGCCAGACATATGAAAATATTGAAAAAGAAAAATGATCTTGTGAAAGATGAATTAAAATATTTCAAAACAAAAATGAAGCTTTAGAAAGAGATCATATTTCTCCAGTAAAATAAGTGTCTGAGAAACACCTCGATGAGCGTGAAATGACTCTTTAGGAGTTTATCATAACTGGCTTTAACAAAACTAAACTTGCATCCATGATTTATGGGGTAAGTAGAAGCAAATTAGAAGGTCTTGGTTACTCTAAAAAACTTTTTAATCCAAGGTCTGACACCTTGTTTAAACCAACAGATCCTTCTCCTTCAAGCTCTTCTCAGAAAGGGATATAGTCTTATTTTGTACCTGTTGCTGACAATTCAAAGGTTCTGAACCAGTCATAATCTAAAACTATTGAATCAAGGGTTCTGAAGAAAGCACAATCTGAGACTCTCAAGTCAAAGGTTCTGAAGAAACTAGAACCTAAGATTCTAAAGTCAAAGGTTCACTTCTCCATATTTTGGGTAACAAGAAATGTTTTCTGCTCGAATGCAGTTGAGTACCTTTCGCTAAAATTGACCAACCCATAAACATTTGCTACCCAGAACTAAGTAGTATTGAGTTCCCCATCACACACGGGGATATGTAGGAGCGAGATTCCACATCTCGTCAAGCACCCTAATAAAAAACTTATTTTTACTTTTTCTATTTTCACTTCTAATAACTATAAAAAGCAAATAACATCAAGCTAACACTCTTATTCACAAATCTAACTAAATGGTTCCCATTAAGTACAACAAATATGAGGGGTACAAATAACTTCCCCTCGCATAACCAACTCCCAAAAATGAATTGGTTACGACGACCATTTTATTTTTTCTTTAAGGGTTTTATCAATATTTTCCTTTTCCTTTTGGAATAAATAAACTTCAGCGCCGACTCTGTTATCATTTCGGGTGTGTGAACGCTCGTGGTATTTTTCACGTCGCGACAATATGATACAACCAAGGGAATTGAAAATTAAGTAGCAATCAAGGGACATGGTGAGTTTAGGAACCGAAATTAAATTAGAGATGGAATTATGGATATACAGAACATCATGTAAATAAAAATAATTATTGAAAATGATTGTACCAGAAAAACAAGTTTTAATCATGGCTCCATTGGAGAGCTAAATATTGATAGGGTTAATTTCTCTTAAATGGGTGAAAAGATTTCTGGAGTTGCACACAAGGTTTGTGGCCCCGAAATCCAAAATCCAATCAGGAAGATGATAATTTTGTAAAAAATGAATAAATGAAGAGGTACCTGATGGAGGATGCAGATTCGAATTGAGCAAATGAATGCTTGATGGCTAAGAAACAAAATTTTGGGGAAGAAGAGCTAGAAGTTCCTTTTGCAGATCAAGAGTAAAACTGAAAGATTCAAATTAGGGAGCTTCTTCTTTAAAAGAGTGTAGGATATCATCTGTTGGTGTGACTTTAGAAGAAACATTAGTTATGGTAGGATTTTTTAGATATGGAGGGAGCCCATGCTTATTAAGGCATACTCAACCATATGTCCAGATTTATTGCAAAAGGAGCAACCTTTCAAGCATTTACCTCTATCGGTGTTGAATGAACGATTATTATTGTCATAAGAGCATCCTCGAAAATATGTTTGATGAAGTTGGGTATTGGTTTGTCTTCATTTATAGGGGCTAAGTATTGTCGTTCTTGTTGAATAAGGAGTGAAAAACCATTGTTGTCTTCATTTATTATCGCATCAACATGATTTGGGAACGAACTTGGGCATATTGTTTGTTCAAGTCTTTGATGAAATGAATCACATGATCACTTTCTCTGTAGTTCTTGGTGGTGGTGACGAGATTACAAGTACATGGGGTATTGCAAGAGCAATAGGAAATTGGCCTAGAATTATCAAATTCCTTCCATAACTTCTTAAGAGTGGTAAGATATTGCATTATAGATTGTTCACCATGCTTTAGGGTATAAATTTCCTCATTCGAAAAACATCACCTTGATGATACTTATCATGAAGTTCGAACGAGATATCCCTTGTTGTGTCCATCTAAAAAATGCTTTAAAAAATTCATTCTTAATTGAGTTAATGAACCATGCAATGACCATTGTGTTACAACAGTCCTAAGCCATGGAAGCACGATCGGATGAAAGAGGCGATCTAGGGTTTTGTCAAAAAAACAAAGTTTGTTCTTGGATCAAAGTGCGGCCTTCACCGATCTAGAACAAGAATGGAAATTATAATTGTTCAATGGTGGAGCAACGATTGCAAGCTTGGATTATCATTGGGATGTGTAAAAAACGGATTAAGCTTGTCAATTTGGTATATTTTGGGGGTAGTCGAGTTAGAAGAATTTTGTGCGTTGGGTTAGGGGTTGTTTCTTGGTTTAGGAGATGTAATTTGTGTAGTGCTTTCATCTTCGACATGACCATCAAGATCCGCCATGGAAAATCAAGAAAAGGGGGTGGAAAAGAGGTGAAAGAAAGAAACATATAGTGAAATAAATCTCAAAGAGAGTTGCTAAGAGAGAGAAAGAAACAGTGAGAATAATAAAGGTAAATCTTGATATCTGAATGTGAAGGAGGGAGAGATAAGAGTGGAATCCAAAGCGGTCGAATGAGGAGATGACATGTGCAGATAAATGTTGAAATAAATCAGAGTATTGATACTTTACTGATACCATGTTGAATAATGCACAGAGAAAACATGCATTTCATGATGCACACCAATAATGGAAAGAAAAAGTAGTTTTATTTCAATAAAAAACTTAGAAAAGGAGTATAGGCCTATGTCAAATATATATGAACTTAGAGAAGAATAGTTGTTGGAGTCAAAATCTCTAACAACTAACTAGCTAATCAAAGCTATAAAAAATGAAAATAAAATAAAATATTCTAATGTATTGTAACACTTTTCAACCTTACATGTAGGCACAAATAGATTTTAAGTTCCCTCTATCATTTTAGAGCAGACACCAATTAATTTAAGGTGCTCTTTACGAGTTCCATTTTTTTAAAATATGGATAAGTTATAAATTATGAGGGAAATTTGGTTAATTTAGAATTAAAGTTGAAAAACTTAATTATTTCAGAAAAATATATGTTCTAAATTGAATCATTAGTTTCAATGAGATGGTACTAGTTACTAGTAGGGGTGGACAAGAAAACTTCAACTTACCGAAACCGGCCTGACCTGAGTGTTTTTTTAGGGATTAGTCAGTTCAGTTCGGGTCCACGGGTGGCTAAAAGGGTTGGGGCGGTTAACTTAGGTCGAGTTCGGCTTACATTTTTGGGCCCGTCGAAATTCGAATCCGACTGAATCCAATGATACTTTTATGGGCCTTCTATACCAACCCAATCAACTTATGTCTTCTTTTCCTCCTTGCATAACCCTACCTAAGCCTCATCTTCAAATCCACCATCGCGTCGCTCAATCACCTCTACTCTATTTGTGTCGCTCAAATCACCGGTGATTATTTGATTATCTCATTAGTCAAAAGGTTAATGGTTTTTCTTTGTGTTTTTTACTTTTGTGATTTTTACTCTTTTGTGATTTAGGGTAATTTTTTATTTCAAGTTAAGATTTGTGTATGTATTTTATCTTTATTAGTTCCATTACTTTCTTGATGATGGAAAAGCCTATTGAATTTATACATCTAGTTAGTTTACTGCTATGTTGGACTCTTCCTTTGATTTTGATTTTATTCATTATTTACAAGTTGACAAGATGAAGGGCCAAATGATAGAATCCTTTAAGCATCCTTAAGTAGGAAAAATAAGGTGATTCATGCCCATAGTTTTTGAAGCATCCTAAATGTAAAACTTGCTTTTTTTATTTTATTTTTTGATAATGAAAAGATTGATTTATATTGTTGTGTTTGAATCATGACTGTTAGTCCTCCTTGTAGATCCCTTCATTGATAACAATGACACTGCAGTAGATATATGGATTCCATTTTTTTTGGTAAAGTTAAAAGCAAAAAGCTATTCTTTATCCACTGTAAGGTACAATCTATAACTCTAATGTTGGGAACTAAGTTGTGTTTGTAACTTTCATTTAAAACCTTATTTGGAGTTACAATTGTGAAGCTAACACTACAGTGATGTGCCTGAAGAAGACAGGTTAATGTTTGATTATATATATTGGTTAGGACATGTTACATTTTGACAAAGCTAAATGATATATTTATGCAAAAAATTTGTTTTACTGTTGTTGATGATTGTGGATTTGATTTTTTTTGTTGAAGGTGCTAGTCAACAACCATGAGAGAGGCTAGAATTCAAGCATAAACTCTCAATAACTCAAGGTGCAGCTAAAAGTGATCCTTTGAAATGTTGGGTTTGGGCTCCCTTCCTATGTGGAGAAAGACCCAAATATGATTAGCTCATTTGTCTCACTTATTTAAGTGGAGAGTATCAATTTAGGGTTGAGAGAGATAGAGAAAAAAATAAGGATTCAAAAGAGAAAAAATAGGAGAAAAACTCATTCCCATTTTTCTGCAACCAATCTCACTAAATCGACGATCCCTGATTCGTTAACCGTTGGATCGAGCTCAAATTTGGAGGGAAGGGTTGTAACACATATATCTAACTTTTGACCGTTCAAAATTTCAAAACAACGTCTGAGATGAAAGTTATTTGCTTCGAACTAAGCTGCATATTTGGGAAAAAAATTCAGCTTTTGATTCTTATTTGTAAGCTAGTTTGCTTTGTGATTTGCGGTTGTTAGTGTCATACCCTAAATTTTGACCACCAATATTTCCCATCATTGTGCAAGACATCATCACAATATGGATGTACCTCCATGCCTCATCAATCTCCTCAAGGATTATTGAGCATTCACCACAAACAAGAATTAGGGTTTCAAGTTCTCTCAGAGCACTTAGACAAAGGATCAATCACGAAATGACATGATCTTCAACTTGTCTAACATCTCAAACCTCCATAAAGGATCAAGAGGACTCCCACATCAAGAATCAAGCACAAGGTTGCAACATTCCAAGTGGATCAAGCCTCAAGATCGCCAGTGTCACCAAATTAGGGTTTTGGTCGACTGAGGCCTCCAGATGGAAATCTTCCTCTGGGCATGAGCCAATGCTTAAAAGAACAACCCAAGATACTCCAAGGGGCCTCATATACCTAATCATCACGTCAATTTGACCTTAGGGGATGCATTTACCCAAAAAATCAGGAATTAGGGTTTCTTGACCTAATTCACCCTAAGTTGACTTTTGGGACAAAGCATGAGCCAAGACCTCAAGACATGATTTGGGGGCCTCCAATATACTACATTGATCCATTTGCAACAATGGATTGATCCAAGAAGCTTAATCTACAAGTTTCAATTTCATCAGGATCACACTTAGGGTTTCGAGGGAAAAGTCAACTATACCTTTGACTTTTGATCTGGACATGCTCCCAAACCTTGAGACATGATTCAATACACCCTATAACACCTATGGAACATATCCATTAGGTTTTATTTAGGTTAAGGACTTGACTTCACAAAGGATCGCACAGTTTGGATTTCATTCGATAAAAAGTCAACTGTACAAAAATCCAAAGTTTTACTTTTTGGATTTTTGGTCAACCAAGGTTCCTTAACCCTAAAACAATGTTAATATGTGTTTTGAATCATCATTCATTAAGAAAAACCAAAGAAAGTGAGTTAACTTGTAAAAGGGGTAACCATAGAAAAACTTAGAATTTTTCTAAGTTATGGAACAAAGTGGCTAGGGTTCCAACTTCCAAGGACCATAGCTTGAGATCCAAGCAACCATTTTGGATGGTCCAAATCTGGATTTACAACTCTCATGGCATAATTTAAAAGTGTCAACTACATCTCACTCCAATTCTTCATGAATTTTTAGTTATGGAGTGATCAAAATGGCTAAAAACATGAAAATGACATTTTTCCAACACTTAGTGAAATTTTCACTAAGTCAGAATCTGCCTTACTTTTACCAAAATGTAGGGGTAGTTTTCATCTTGATCCAAGTCAAACCAGGTCTAGGGGTAAACATCAAAGTTGAAGTATGTCGTGAGGGGTTTCCAACAAGTACCAGATCATCTCCAAATTCCATTTGAGCAAGGAGATATAACCCTTGGAACATGGCATCCTGAACTGGTTTTTACAAGGCAGAATTTGTGCATTTTGCTCGATTTGTCCAAATCTGATAAATCCAAGCCTTGTCATCAATTTGGGCACATTAGAGGATCAAATCCAAGGGGGATGATCTGATCTCCAAGCTTCCAAAGTCCAAGAATCTACAAGTAGCCATGCTAAACCTAAAAGAGCTAAAAAGTGCCAAGAATCCAATTTTGTTTCCAAGCATTCCATGGATGCACCAAGGTGGCATGAACAGAGCCTATTCCAATTGAATTCAGTCCAATTTTATCTCTGAACCAAAGCTACAAAGCTTGTGCTCTAATCTCAAGTCAATGGCTAGAGGAGACTTGAGATTCCTTTTGCATAACATTGGCCAAAGGCTTGCTGCAGCCTCCATTCACTATTGATGCAAAAACAAACTTGACACACTACAAATAGGCCTCAATTGTGATCAGTTTGAGTACACCAAAGCACCCAAACTGATGCTTTCCTCAAAATCACTCTCTTTAGGCCAAAATGCCTTCTTTTGCAAGGTACCTCTGAGTTTTTGAGTTAGAGAGCAATTCCATCATAACTCATGATCCAAACACATCAAATATGTCATATCTAAGCTGTCCAAACTCTCATATGTGACCTGTAACACCAAAATCACAAAGTCCCCTCTCAAAACCACAAAAATTAAACTTTTTTGCATTTTTCAAGCCATGTCTTGATTCAGTCACTTTCAAAACCAGATCAAACCTCAAACATACTCCAAATATCATCCTTGAACTGTCCCAAATGGTTCCCACATCTGGAACACCATTTGAGAGAGTTGCCATATTGGTCACTTTTGCCCCTTTTCCAAGAAAGAGCTCAAACTTGTTCTTGAGGATTCCAGCTGGTGGTGACCATTCTAAAAGCTCCTAAGGGATCAATTGAGAGTGTCTAAAGCATCAAATTACTTCTGCCACAAGAAACTTGGGAGATAACATAAAAAGCTCCCAAAGAGGTAAGCATCACAACTTGAACTCTTTGAAATATGCATTGCTTTGAAGTCCACTGATTATACACCTCTCATGCATATTGTATATGTTGTGTTTGAACCAATTTGCCATGTAATTCTTGCTTGTAACATGAGGTAGCATAAAAAATGCAATTATAGGCCTATTTCAAAAACACCATTGGGTTTTAAAATAGGGACCTCATCTGAAAAAACCAAGGGAACCATTGGATTCCTTGTGAAATTCTAGGCAGGATAGACCTAAATTTTGCCCCAATCCATGGAGAAATGAGAAAGTTACGACCTTTACGTTTTTGGCCCAAAAGTTGGCCTTGCCTTACCTTGCCTTGTCCAAGCCTAAAACAAGGCATCCCTTATGTATTCATGGGGTGGTTTTGAAACACGGATGTATCACCACCCCAGTGGTAGAAGGCGCGCGCTGTGACTTGGAGGTCTGGGGTTCGAATTCCCCTCGGCCCAAACCCTTTTTTACCCCTTTTTCCATTTTTTACTATTTTTCATATTATTTTTAAATGATTTGAAAAATTAATTTCTATCTCAATTTTAATTATTTTTTACTGGTTCTTTTTGCAAAATATCACAAAAATGTTATAATATTTTATTTCACAAAAATATCAAAATTATATTATTTATTTAATATAGTTGATATTTTTGTAAATAAATTCATTTTTATTGTTTTTAAACATTTCAAAAATGAATATTCATCTTGAAAATCAAAATCAAATGAGTCCTAAATCATCTTGTGATTAAAACCTCATTTTTCAAACCTTAATAAAAAATCACAAGTAGTTTATTTAGACTTATTTGGTATTTTTATCATTTTTATTCATTTTATTAAAAGGATTACTTTTAAAAGAAAATGAAATTAGGGTTTCTTTGATTTTCACCCTAACAAATCTTTTTCAAACACTCATGGGCCTCTAATAGAGTGTAAAACCCAATCCCCTTTTAACCAAAACCATTTTCGGACCTCAGATATTGTATAAGTTCCGATACGATAAAAAACCTCGGCGCGATCGCCATTTTCAAACAGAAAATCATCTGGGCCTCCCCTCGTGTTGTAAGTCCCATCTTTCTTTTTCAAAACATCACTGGGCCTCTCCTTGAGTTGTAAGACCCAAACCTTTTGTAAATAAACCTCTTTGGACCTCAGTCATTGTATAAGTCCCCATGCGATTTCGAAACAACGGTGTAATCACTGTTAAACCCTGGGCCTCTCCTTGAGTATAAGCCCCAACAATCTTTTCAAAACAACTTCCCCTTTGATTTAGGTTCAAATATATATATATATATATATATATATATATATATATATATATATATATATATATATATATATATATATATATATATATATATATATATGTTGTTATCAAAACATTCTTTAATTTCTTTGAACAACTAACAATACAGCCTGGAAGCTTGCTCACCTGTAAGTTTTAACAACTTTCATTTACTCGATTTAATATATATATATATATATATATATATATATATATATATATATATATAACTGCATTGTGGGAAGCTGCACACTGTAAGTCTTCTTTCATATCCTTTTAAATACTTGTCATATATCAACTATATATATACTAGTATAGTTATTTAGAGTTTTCCCCGGCAACTAGGTCTAGAACTAGGTAAAGCCATGTTGGTCACTCTTAAAAATAGTCAAAACTAGATCCCCATAGGATTTCCAAATACAGTCTTGCCTTCTCTTGGGATTAAACAATATGGAACAAAGAGAAAGGCAGTATTCTTCGTGAACCTTTTCTCAGGCTGTCACTATTAGAAATTGTCAAAGAAATTCTACTCCCCAGAGTTGATCTATTCTCGGTGAATGACATCTCTTGAGTTTCTTCAAACCTCAGAACTTTCATTAAATGATCTATTCTCGGTGAATAGCATTTCTTGAACTTTTCTTGGTTTGAGACCCACGGGCTTCCTAAAAGCATCCCCGCCTCCTCTTGGGCTTTGTACAAGGACCCTACAGCTTCTTAGAAGTTCTCATGCCTTCTCTTGGGCTTAATACAAGGACCCTAAAGACCTCTTAAAGGTATAAGATAGAACTTAGTCATCCTTTGCTAGAGCAGTCTTTCCAGTGTCAAACCTCTGACCAATTTAGGGCTGATTCTCATCCCTTAAAACACCTGCCTCCTCTTGGGCATCATATAAAAGATAAAACTCTTCCACACCAGTAGACTTAGACAGTCTAACCTTGAGTCTCAAAGACATTCTCAAGTTCCTTACAAACATAGGAAGAAACCCTGGTCACTCTGGATAAATCTCCAGTAAAGTCTAAAACCCAGTCTCTCTCCTAAAAATCCCTAAACCAGGGACAATCTACCCCAAATCAGAACCTCAAGGCATCTGATATCTCAACTCTTCTGGAACCCTCAGCAAAGTCAGCCTCCTCTTAGGCTTTGTATAATGACCTTCCCTTAGCAAAGTCAGCCTCCTCTTGGGCTTTGTACAATGATTCTCCCCAGTGGAGCTAACCTTTTCAGACTCTCTTATTGAGTCAATCACCTTTTTAGACTCTCTTGTTGAGTCAATTACTTTTCAGACTCTCTTGTTGAGTCAATCAACTTTTTAGACTCTCTTGTTGAGTCAATCACCTTTTCAGACTCTCTTGTTGAGTCACCTTTCAGTGCTCTCTTGTTGAGTCAACTTTTTTTAGCCTCAATCTCGGGCTTTGTACGAGACAGACAAAAATACTCTCTTGTTGAGTCAATCTTTTTTCAGCCTCCTCGTAGGTTTGATGTAAAGATTTCCCCTAGCTAGAGCTAGCCTCCTCTCAAGTTGTGTAGAATAATTTCTCCAGCTTGCTCAGCCACAATCCTGGGCTTTGTACAGGACAGATAAAAGTGCTCTCTTGTTGAGTCAACCCCTTTTAGCCTCAATCTTGGGCTTTGTACAAGACATAAATCTTTATCTCTTAAGCTTAGGACAAATATCTTCCCCAACGAGGTCACTTCCTCCCAACCTACTTTTAGACTTTGAGAAATAAATTCCCTAAGCTGAGTCAAACTCTTTTCAGCCTCAATCTTGGGCTTTGTACAAGACAGATAATACTCTCCAAGCAGAGTCAAACTTATTTCAGCCTCAATCTTGGGCTTTGTACAAGACACATAAAAATACCCTCACCCGAGTCAGTTAAATTTCTCATTTCAGCCTCAATCTTGGGCTTTGTACAAGACACATACAAACCTCCCCGGCGGAGTAAAAATCCCTTTTTAGCCTCAATATTGGGCTTTGTACAAGACAGATAGAACATTTTCCCCGAAAAAGTCAAACTTTCAGCCTCCTCTTAGGCTTTGTATAATGATATCCCTAAAAGAGTCAGTCTATTTTTTGCCTCAATCTTGGGCTTTGTACAAGACACCAATATACACACTCTCTTGTTGAGTTGGTCATATCCAGCCTCCTCTTAGGCTTTGGGTAAGGATTTCCCCAGTGGAGTCAATCAACCTCTTAGCTTCAACCTTGGGCTTTGATTAAGGCACACAAAAATCAACAACACCCCTTTAGAGATGATAAGTTCTCTCTCAAATAAACCTCTTAGCTTCAATCTTGGGCTTTGAACAAGACACCGAATATCTTTTTCCTCCCTTAGAATAGGAGGAACTACGATTGCTCTGATTTCCCTATTTCGTTTAAACGGGAATACGTAGGCATAAGATTGCGAAATCTTAGCGAGCATACTAATCAAAAACTCTAGGTCCAGTACCTTCATAACAATCAAAACTTAGGTCCAGTACCTTACCAAAAACATCGGGAAAACCCGAATATCAACAAAAACTCACTCTCTCTCATATTTCCCAAGAAACTTTCCCAACCCATTAACAGATAAACACCATCAAGTACAAAGCGAAACCTAAAGCTAATATCCTGTGGATAACCACATATAGGATGGGTAATTGACAACTCCCCATTGTATAACCTGACTCTGGACCCCCAATCTCTTTTAAGCGTTTGTTCAGTTAAACATCTGTGTGCAAGGTTAGTTTTAGATAGCTTCCCTTTCCCTTCCAGCTTCATGGGATAAATAAGAAATTAGAAAGTAGCACCCCTCCTACCATTACGGTGAGGAAAACCCAGCGATAAGGTGGTCGCGTCACCGACAAAAATCGCTCGCTACAGTAAAATGGCGACTCTGCTGGGGAGTCATTGTCTGTATAGGACTAGGATTATAGCTCTTAAAAGGTCTAGGATGTTAGTTTTAGGAATAAATATATATATCGCTTTTCCTAATTGATATCCGTGTTTATTTTTATGCTAATGGGACTGCGGGTGATGCCGCATCTGGAAAGTTTGAGTGACACCTAAGATAAGTGATGGCATTAGACGGGTAATCTTACAGGGAGTGACTCCCAAATAAGAGATCCTGGTAGACCATCAAATCAGTGGAGATACCCTTTGCGGATTCAATGCCTATACGACTTCGGTTGTTGAAAATAGATTGTTCGATTGTGGTGTCCGTGAAACTGAGGATTTAGTAGGCTGAGACCTTGTTACTATTTTGTAGTGCGGAAGCTATCGGAAATAGTTGTCACGCGATACTACCCTCATTTGAGATTACTCTAAGATACTACAGCTCGCTCGGGTGAACCAGCCTGTTGTTGTTATCCCAGGGAGGGTCAATGATTTTGAGGACAGGTACAAAAAATCACTAGTACAACCTTTGGGGATGGGTAGAGCCATGACTTCATGACACCGAACCTTTGACCCCATGTTTTTTCTATGTTTTTGTGTGCTGCATTCATGCATTCATTTCATTAAAAAACTTTAAACAAAGAAAATCTTCTTTTCAAGTCTCTCTCTTTTCAAATTAAACTAAGACAATGATTGCAAATGTCAGAGAGAAAAATTGCGTTATGAATTTCGGTAGAAGGAAGACTCACAAGTACACCTTTAAGGTTCCAAAATTAGAGGATTTGAGAGGGCTGGAAAGGATGATCACCAACCCTGATGCTTTCAGAGCTAAGTACGGAGGACTACTGTCTCTGTTAAGGGCCCATGTAATCGAAGGAATCCTGTCTACGCTGATTCAGTTCTACGATCTGGTTTATCACTGTTTCACAGTCCCGAATTATCAGCTAGCACCGAGGCTAGAGGAGTACTCTCACCTGACTGATTTACCCATCACTGACCAAGCTCCGTTTTCTGGACTGGAAGAAATTCCAAAGGATCAAACCATTGCAAGAGTAATCCATTTGGACGAATCAGGTTTACCAGCCAAGTTTTTGATAAAGAAAGCCATGTACTTTGCTAGTATAAGGAACGTGACTGCTTTCGAGAGCGTCTTTGTTCTGCTCACCTATGGGTTATTTCTGTTTCCCAGCATTGATAACTTCGTTGATATCAATGCCATTAAGATTTTTCTAAATGGAAATCCCGTACCAACCCTGCTCATAGATGCTTATCATTCTGTACACTTAAGGAATTTGTACAGCGGAGGAATGATCACATGTTGTGTACCTTTGCTTTACAAATGGTTCACTTCCCATTTGCCCAAGTCTGCTGCTTTTTGGGATCATAAGAGTACTTTACGTTGGTAATAGAGAATCATGTCTCTTACCAACTCTGACATAGATTGGTACAATCGGATCTATGATGGGATAAAAATCATTGTCCGTTGTGGAAACTTCCCTAATGTACCCCTCATAGGAATTAAAGGAGGAATCAGATATCATCCAGTTTTAGTTCGTCGTTAATTTGGATACCCGATGAGACATGTCCCGCGTAATGTTTATCTAGAAGGTCTTTTCTTCAAGGAAGGGGAAAATGACAGGGCACTAAAAACGGAAATAGGCATTTCTGGAAACATGTTCACAGGAAAAGAAGAGAGTCTCTAGGGAAACCAGACTGTGTCTTGGTGGAACCTTATCTCCACTGGGTACAAACTAGAGCTCTCAAGCTGAGGATGTCTTACCCTTGTCAAGAAGTTCTTCCGCTAAAGGAATCTGTCCTTTATTTTATGTCTGATAGGGAAAAGCTTCAGGTTACTCTCAACAAAGTTCAACAAGAGAAGAAGTCTTGGAAAAACAAGTACCGTATTCTCAATGTGGAGTGTAACAAAATATAGCAACTGTTAAAAGAAAAAGATGCTTTGATCGATATTTTAGAGCAACATGCTGTAGAGAATCAAGAAGACCAAAGGAATTTGCTCGCTCCTTTCACTTGGAAAAGGAATGACAACCCGACAACGACTCAAGAGCCCCGGTCAAAGAAAAGGAAAATATCAGAACCAACACCTGAGCCCTCTTCAGAGAGGACTCAGGATCCATAAGTTTAGACATTTCCTTTTTTTAGCACTTTGTAAATTACTGTATATCCATTTCCGCAATCTTTGAATTTAATAAAACAGGGTTTCTCCACTGTATGATATTTGAAATCCAATTGTCAAAGTTTCTTTTGATTAAAACAACAAAAAACAATTAATATAATCATTGCATATCATTCATCATTCTAACATAATGCATTCTTCTTACCTATAAATCTCACATTTGTGTCTCGATTCTAGAGTCAAATTGTCTCATTCGTACAATACTCGGGCCAATCGACTAAAAAAGATGGATAATCTCGAGGAAGAGAACAGAGAGTTGAGAGAAGAACTCGACGCTCTGAAAGAAGATCTGAGGAAAATTCACAATGACATGCAAGCTCTGGCAGCGGCTCAGATACAAAGGACTGTGATCTCAGAGATCATCGACGCCCATAGTGGAAAAGTATGATCCTCGGTATAACATGCCTAAAGATCGTCCCTGGGGCATGCCACTCAATTATATCCTGGAAGGATATATTCGGCCGATCACGGAGGATCCGGAAACTGCAGCAGGAACCGCTGGGCCTGAAGGTTACAAACTTTGGGAAAGCGAAGATGCAAGGGGCATGACAGCAACTCCTGAAGGTTACAAACTTTGGGAGAGGGAAACACCAAGAGTCTCTGCCGTAATGACTATACCACCACCCGTGGTACACGCTGTCCTGGAAGGGCAGATTCCATAGATACCTTCTGGTGGAAACGAAAGTATGTACGATAGAATGAATGAGTTCTAGGAGCAATTCCTAGAAATGCAGAAGGAACTGCATGTCATTCGCGGTCAGGATCTATTCGGAAAGGACGCCGCAGACCTTTGTTTGGTCCCCAATGTGAAAGTTCCGCACAAATTCAAGGTGCCCGAATTTGAAAAATACAAGGGCAACTCTTGCCCTCAAAGTCATTTAGTAATGTACGGTCGGAAGATGTCAACTCAGACAGAGAACCAACGGCTGCTGATCCACTATTTCCAAGATAGTTTAACCGGTGCCGTACTCAAATGGTACATGGGTTTAAACCGCACTAAGATTGTCACTTTTAGAGATCTTGGCGCTGCCTTCGTTCAACAGTATAAGTATAACCTGGACATGGCACCAGACAGAGATCAGCTCAGAGCCATGTCACAGAAGGATAATGAAACCTTTAAGGAATATGCTCAGAGATGGCGTGAAATTACCGCCCAGATTTGTCCACCTCTTGAGGAAAAAAAGATGACAAAGATCTTCTTGAAAACCTTGAGCTCATTCTAGTACGACCGAATGGTCGCCAGTGCGCCCAGTGACTTCACTGAGATGGTGGGCATGGGAGTTCATCTTGAAGAAGCAGTTCGAGAAGGACGTTTAGTTAAAGACGTTGGACCATCAAGCAGCACCAAAAGATATGGTAGTTCTTTCCCTAAGAAAAAGAGCAAGATATTGGTAATATCTCTCTCGGAAAGTAAAGTTTTGTTACCAACTAGTAGCAGCTGTAACTCCTGCTATCAACCCTGCGCTTGTTCCTACGTATCAACCTCAGGTTGCTCAGAGCCAACCGAATCAACAACAATATCAGCAAAGGACACAACAGCCTCTTCAGTAGACTCGTCCTCAATACAACAACAATCATACATCGCGACCGCCAGGGTTCGACCCTATACCAATGTTGTATGCAGAATTATTTCCATTACTACTGGTCAATGGGCACGTCTAAACCAAGGCTCCTCTTGCGATACCGGGGAATCCACCTTTTTGGTTCAAAGCGGATCAGACTTGGCCTTACCATCAAGGAGGACCGGGGTATAACATAGAAAACTGTCTCAGTTTCAAATCCGATGTGCAAAAGCTTGTCAGGAGTGGGGTCCTATCCTTCAAGGATACTAATCCAAATGTACAGATGAACCCGTTGCCTCAACACGAGAAAGCTGCAATCAATTTGATAGAGGAAGAGTCTAAGCACAGCTATCAGATTCACGATGTACTCTTATTAGGAACCAACCTGGTCAAGATGCATTGCAGACAGAGTGGATACGGTCACGTACCGTCTCATAACTATCATCAGTGTGATATCTGCTCTAGAAACAATCAAGGATGTTCTGTGGTGCAATCATCTCTACAGGAACAGATGGATCTCGAATGGATCCAAGATCACCGAATTTGTGAGGTCAACATGACTTATACAAATTCTAACATCATTCAAAACCACAATATCCTGGCGATGAATGTCAACTTGGTGGTAATGCAGTCAAGGCAAAGCCAACATCATGAGCTGCCACGGCACGATTACGATTCCTGTCTGATTTGCTCGGTAACTAATCAGGGATGCTCTTTTGTACAAAAGGCCCTCTAGCGTCAGATGGATCTTGGATGGATTCAGGATTACCGTGATAGAAGTCAGTATCAAGTTAATATGATTCAAATCTTTGATATTCGCTTGATGAATACCAGCTTGGTAGAATTACACGCTACACAAGTCCAACTCAGTTTTTTGATTTCGCACGACTATCGAAACTGTAAAGTGTGTCGGGAGAGTGACCAAGGATGTGCACTCGTTCAAAGAACACTGTAACACTTGTTAAACCACTGGTGGCTTCCGATCTATCTAGATGAAGACACACAACAAGTCAGTATGACTGACGGGAACCCTACTAGGCATCAAAGTCGGGATGTTCGATCAATGGAAATAGACCTAGTGAGGTTACATTGCATACAAAGCAGACGTGGTCGGGTGCCATCACACAACTATGAGCGCTGTAGAGTTTTCTCTGAAGATAATCAAGGATGCTACCTCGTGCGAGCAGCCCTTCAAAGTCAGTTGGACCACAAAGAGATCCACCCGTGTTCAGGCTCTGGTTCAATTAACATAATGTCAGACTATCATCCTAATCGAGGCAAAGATGTTGTCTTAATCCCTAAACGAGAAGTGGCTAAAGATGTGTGTGCCATAATACCTTTACTCCATGAATCAAGAGTTCCTCTTGACAGTGGAAGGATTCTCAACCTCGAACCAGTTGAGGCCGGCTATGATGGTCAGAAAAATCAGAAGGCTCCTGTAGTTATCTATCGGCCGGGACCAGTACCGTACAAGTCCGATAAAGCTATCCCTTACAAGTACGGTGCAACAACAATTGAGAATGGAAAGGAGACTTCATTACCCTCCGTCGTGAATATTGCAGACATTAGTCGAGTAACGCAGAGCGGTCGAATCTTCAATCGAGGAGTTGGAGACCCTAGCGAAGAAAAGGAACCTCAAACAGAAGTTTCTAATAAGCCAGTTGGTCAGGCCAATGATCCCGACCTTTCAAAGAAAAACGATGAGAAGCTGAAGCTTATCCAGAAGAGTGAATACAACATTGTTGATCAACTGTTGCAAACTCCTTCAAAAATATTTGTGTTATCTCTTTTACAGAAAGTCTTAGAGCAGGCCTTTGTGGAACAAGATGTAACAATAAGACAATTTGACAGCATTATCTCCAACATCACTTTCTGCAACAACTTGGGATTTAGTGATGAGGAGTTGCCGGAAAAGGGCCAAAATCATAACATGGCACTCAATATTACAGTCAACTGCCAGGATGATGCTTTAGCCAGCATACTGGTAGACACTGGACCGACTCTGAATGTTATGCCGAAATCCACTCTGATGCGATTATCATTTAAAGGATCTCCGATGAAAGGCAGTGAGGTCATCGTCAAAGCATTTGATGGATCCCGAAAAAAGGTTATCGGCGAAGTCGACCTTCCCATAACTTTCGGTCCTCACACTTTCCTAGTCACTTTCCAGGTCATGGACATTCGGGCAGCATACAGCTGTTTGTTAAGAAGACCTTGGATACACGAGGCTGGGGCAGTCACTTTGATACTTCACCAGAAGCTGAAGTTTGTCAAGAACAACCAACTAGTCACAGTCTACGGAGAGTAAGCCTTGATCGTGAGTAACTTATCGTCGTTCACTTGTGTAGAACCAGAGGAAGTTGTTGGAACCCAGTTCCAAGCACTTTCGGTGAGCAATGACAACCAATCAGAAAAAGGAACATCGATTTCCTCGTACAAAGATGCTCTCGAAGTGATCAAAAGTAACTACGCAAAAGGATGGGGACAGCTTGTCATTCCTACTAATAACAAGACGAAGAAAGGTCTTGGTTTTTCCTCAACTGGATGGTGAGATATACCTGAGATTACATACACTGTGCAAGATACAACAGAAGAATCCTCCTACGACAACTCTGCCTGGGAGACAGATTCTAGCGATCCTACTCCACTAGAAATCAGCGTTATTTCTGAAGACAAATCAAAAAGGAAAGTACCAGACTTTGTGATTCACCAAGGAGTTCGCCGTCAATGGGTTCCTGTCAACGTTCCGAAAGTCGTTCATAAGTCTAAGTAATTGTCGTATTTATCTTAATCTTTCACCCTGCCCAGGTGAAACAAATGTTTTGATAGGGCTCACTTTCTGTAAATGTACCTCTTCGCTTTGCTCAAAGCGACATAGTTTTGTTTTATAGGGTTGTAGTTTCAAGAATCGACAAGATCATAAATAAAATAACGTCGTTCTGTAATTTCCGCATTTATTGTTGTTTTCTCTTTTCACTTTTTCAGAAAATGGTAATCCTAAAAACAACTCAAATAATAAAAACAAGCAGTTATCAGAAAATACACTGCACACACTCTTGCATTCTCCCTATCTCTTCTAAAAAACAAATCATCACGTCATGCAGATTCCTTGTTTTAAACCCCATTGAAACATACGATCCAATGCCTTCTCCCAACTTTGAATTCCCGGTATTTGAGGCTGAAAAAGAAGAGGACGCAGAAATTCCAGAAGAGATCTCCCGATTACTCAGACAAGAGTGAAATTCTAGTATGACAGATCCCAGATGTCCTACAGGATGTCGAGACATCTGTCTGTTACAGATAACATGGCAAGGTATAAACAATAACAGTACTAAAAAGCATAAACAACACACAGAATTTGTTCACCCAGTTCGGTGCAAATCACCTACATCTGGGGGCATACCAAGCCAGGAAGGAAGTCCATTATTAGCAGTATCAATTCACAGATCATACAACAACCACACCCGATTACAATCTGCTCACTTAATCACTACCCAATGACCCTTCTACCTAAGTCCTCCCTAGGTAAGAGACTCCATCTCACTTCCAATCATCGCAATGATGTCTACCAGTCAACACCTCAGCCACTGCATCAACAGCTTGATTTCCAACAACTCTTCAATCACAAAAAATTAGAAGACACACTTCAATGACAATACCTAGACATGACACACATGACTAAGAACAATACTTAGAGTTGCTTAACAGCTTCCTCCAAGAACAATACATCTCTTACCTACAGGCTTCGAGATACACACGATGACCATCCCACAAACCGGGTGGTTCATCAACCAACACAGCCCTTATAATTTACATGATGGCTGGCTTGTTATTTCTAGGTTACAAAGACCCTATTTATAACCTATACCCAACTGGATTTGGGCTTCAAATCACAACATATCAGCTGCTACAAATCTGCAAAAGATTCTCCTACAAATTAGATCTTCAATCAAATCTTCCTAAAATATCTCCATATTTAAATACTCAATCTTCTCTTGATTTTATCTTGAATCTTCTAGACCTCTAAATCAGCTCCATAAAGGATACCATAATATTCCCAGAAACATTCCTTACATTGGGCTTGTGCATTATAAAATCACAGATTTGATTTAACAATAAAGCATATTTATTCTCCAAATCTCTTCGCCCTAAAATAGTAACAAAATATACTCCACAAAGTAATATGAATTGATTGTATCAGAATAAATCTTCTCCAATAAATTCTCCTGCAATCTCTCAAACTAAATCTCCTAAGATATATTAAAAACAGCGCAGCTCTAGAAACAAACCAAACTGATGTACTGTCAACAGATGTCAGGACATCGTGTTTGACATCAGTACACAGACCTGCAACACTAACATATACACCTTATGTTGAATGTTAGAAACACAAAAGCACATGTTAAGACATCAAGCAAGACATCTTGAACCAGCACATTGTTTTACCAAAATTGCAGCCAACACCAGAACTAACAATCTCCCCCTTTGGCAAATTTTGGCTAAAACAATATCAGCACACATCAGGGATGCCAGTAGAAGAAACAACACCACAAACAGCACCACAACCATATCTAACAAGCACACCACAATGCAACTCCTCTCCAAAGAATTAAGGCTACTCTCCCCCTTTTTAGCCATAATTGGACAAACTCTGAACATAGCTGCAAGCACAAAAAAAATATCCAACCAATATACTCAGACCAGAACAGACTATTCTACATTTCACAATAGCTGAACAAACCTACTTCTCTCCCCCTTTTTGGCCAAAAATTGACAAGCATTGGGTTAAACTGTCATGTCTAAACTTCTGGTTCATTTACACACCAGGTCTAAACTGTCATGTCCACCATGAACTTCACCAATAACACAATGTCACGACATCTTGTCTGACATAACACCCTCACCAGAGCCACAAACAACAACAAAAGTTCAACTCCCCCTATCTAAGATAACCAGTGCTCCTTTGCAAGATGAACACCTTAAATGAATGGAAAACATAAGACTCATCTTCATGTCTTCAAGAGCGCACCCTCTGTTCAACACACCTGCTAAACACATTCACATAATGCTTGATCCTCAAACAACACTAGTACATTTAACACACTGCCTTCCACTACACTCTAAGTAAAGTCCTCTTACTTTGAAGCACAAACACCCACAAGTTCTGAAGCACAAACACACTGCCTTCCACTACACTCTAAGTAAAGTCCTCTTACTTTGAATTAATAACACACACCAAGACAAGTGTGACATCTCCCATCAACCAAGACCCCTACAGAGTTCTTCAAAAATGTAACTACTCTTCCTAAGCAGTAGTACGCACATGATATAAAGTCATGACATCTGATCTGACATCATAAACATCAAACAAAACACCACTTTACTCCCCCTGAGGCACACAACGAAAAGAAAAACACCAATCCTCAGTTCAAGCACATGAACATCTTCATGCTCATACAGACCCCACGAATTCTCAACTTACTTAAAAGCTTTACTGAGATCCAATCTCTTCAAGAGATACTTGCAGCAGAAGAAAGAACAGCTCTTAAAAAACTTTCTGATCAGATCACATCATATGACACAATTCCTCTACCATTACATTCACTAGTAGTTGTTGATACTAGTGAAGTCTTCAAAATTAGTAGTCATGCTTTGCCAGAACATACTACTAAAAACAAGCTCAGAATCTCCACATTCTAATCCACATAGTCAGAAACACCTCTTCTGACAATAATGCTTGAGCATCCAACTCCACATGAAGTTACAATTAGGCTATTCGTGAGGAACATAAGAAACACCATCCTCCTTCAAACAAACTGTTAGATAAGGATCAAAGTCACATAGATCCCCCAACTCTCCAAAGGCAGTCATTCCTTATCATACTCTTCATCTTCAGACTTCCAATCAATCAATACCTGATCTACTTCAGTCGTCTCTACATTCTCCATCCAAGGAAGACCTTCTACTTCATCATTCTCCCGTATGACTATGTAGATGCTCCTTAGACTAATGTAGGCACCACGCTTCTGAACCAGAGCATAATCATCCTTCATCAAGGATATCCAACCAGATAATGTCCCAACACAAGTTAGAACATCTGCCACACACCAAGACATCATCACCAAGATTCTTGATATGCTCCACCAACTGGACTTACTATAGCATAGTAATCCAAAGAACTAGAGAAATAACCTCTCATCCACCTTCAAGAAGAATAATCTCCTTGAGTCTTCAACTCATCACCCTTCTGCCCAAGAGTAACTTGTTCCAAGACCATCCTCAATAATAACCAGTTGCCACACTCTGATTATCTTGATTCTTCAAATCCACTTCTGAGATCAACCAAATACCACAGTTTGATCACCTCATTCATGAATCCTCATATGAAAACAACCAAATGCCACCTTTTGACCTTTTTTCACGTTTGTCAGAACTCTCACAAAGATATCCTGATCCACCAAGGAAACTTGATCTTCAAGTCACATGTTCCAATTGCTCAATAGCAAACACACTTAGACTCCCTAAGCCATGGTCATGTAACATCTTCTCCTTCATACAGCTCCCGCAAACTGCCACGAGAACGATCTTTTTGAAACAACCTATTTTTCATTCCTGTAGATCACCCTATCATAAGCTGATGTGCCACATCACCAGCTGAGACATCTGATGTTAAGCTCGATGTCAGAACATTATGACATCCAACTGTTGAATTCAGCTCTTCCTTATGCCACTCAGAAGAACCTCCTCCCATTACAGAAATAGATTTCCATGCTCTCATAGACTTGATTCAACAATCAAGTTTGAGTAGACAACCTCCATCCTGCTTAGAAACTCCAGAGACTTCAAATCTGCCATATCTGAATCTTCAGAAAATAAGTAGTCCAAGACTACCCCATAGCCATACAAAAAATGCCACTTCTAAATACACTACATAACACACAATCTCATCTTTATAATCCCAAGCTTCTTGTAACCACCATGATTGTTTCAATATCATGTAGGACATCAACACAGAGTTCCTTGAACCTAGGATGATCTCCAAGGATCACACCTTCAGCAGCTAATTCAGGTCGTCACACACCAACACACCACGAAGAGAAATAAACAGCCACATAGAGAAAAGTAAATTCACAACACTTCAGCAGTCCTGCACTTTTACATCAGACACACACATAGTCTCCCGTCAATGTATTTACTATCGGTTAGATGCACATCCTTATCAAAAGCAGACAAATACTCAACTCCTGTCAAGGTATTTATCATATGTGATAAGATAACCTTCTCACACAAGGTACGACATTTGGTCTGACATTCTTTTCCTGCACACTTGTGGCACTAGCTGATCCACACCACTGATCACTTCAGATTAGGTAAGTGCCTTGACCTGATACTCCACCATGACCACAACTAACTTCCTTGGCTGAAAACTCAACACCTTTGAGATACTGTTCCAACATCAGATCTGACAACAATCTCAAACACATGGATTTGACACTTACTTGGTTTTGGAGGTAACATCCGTATTAATCCATGTACAAATCTTTGCAGGGGATACAAGAGTTCACCAGTAGCTGATCATCCTTTCTGATCAGACCATAAATACTTGCATGATACACACCATCAACACGTCTGCATCTTTTACTCTTCCAAGTGTTCCATCATGTGGGGGGCATCACATAGCTGAACCTAAGCTAGATGAAGACTTCCCTTGATCATCTTAAAGGTCTTCAAAACTAATCCAAGCTCCAGCAAAGCTAAACAACAGCAAGACTCAGAGTCACTTTCCTAATTAGGTCAAGTATTAGAAAGACTCTTCTAGAGACCAAAATAAATGGCTTTATCCTTTCTTCAACAGATTTCTTGAAGAGTAAATCAACCACACACTATAGTGCCTTTAAGAGTGGACTTGAGAAATAAAACTCAAGTATCGTTGGCAACTTTACACAGTTGGTTGAAACAGTCTTGCATACACTACATCATCACACATCAACTCTTCTAAGGAGACCAACCCTACTGCCCTTCCTTTACTAGCGACACAAGGACCCCCAGGGTTCCATCAGATACCATGCAGCGTGTCGCTCCCGGGATTTTCATCCAGGTACAAACGCGAGAGTGGCGCGGAAAAACAGAGTCGCCAGCCGTGTAAATTTATCCCAAGAGAGGGAAAGGGAACACCGCATAAACCTTAGGAAGAGGGAAAGGAATGGTCATCGCAACCATAACCTGGGTTCGGGAGTCAGTTACGCGAGGGGAAGGTGCTAGCACCCCACGCGTCCATCGTACTCGATGGGATCCACGCTTGTTGTCTATTCTAAGGGTGAGTTATACTATCATCTAGGGCTGTACTAAGACGGGGAGGGGAAAGACAAAGACCGACTCGGTAGGACGTCGACGTCCTAGGCCTACGTACCCCCTTTGTGCAATGGGGAATTCAGAGTCAACGTAGTTCGGACCAAGTTCTTTTTGTGTCTTTCATGAGCGACGTTAAGTTCGCGTCCGGCAGTTAGGGTCGATGCCTGTTTGCGACTCAGACGGAAGGTAACGGGCCCTTTTCGAAAATAGCCTTTAAGTTGAAGGTCCCGAAGGACAAAAAAGTTTGAAGTTGGTTTGTGTTTTTTAGGACAGCAGTGGCTTAAGTTAGTCCCTAAGCTGCATTGCACCAAAGTCTAGGGCACAGGGGCGAATACTTAACGCATCGTCCCAAGACAGGACGCTCGCTAAGCACTCTAGAAAGATGAGAGGAAGCCCCTCATTTCTCATTCCCCATACTTAAGGCTCGTGCGCAATATACCTTATTATTATTAAGTGTTTTAAAGAAATTTGAGATGAGAAGAGAGAAGACACAAGGGTAACTCTAAAGGGAAACTAATGGTCCTAATGTTATCATGCATGGGTGACCTACGGTTAGTGAGGCTTGACCTAAACCCTAAAGGAAGAAGATAGGAGAGAAAAAGCAAGGGTGACCATGGATACTTATCCATACCCTTAAGGAACTGACCTTAATCCTGCACAGAAGGTTAGTGAGAAATAGACGTGAATAAGAGAAATGAGGTGAATGACAATCAAGCAATGGCAAACAATAATGAGAATAATAATCCAAACATGAATCAAAGAAACAAAGAACAACCCCAAAGCAATTGGCACAAATGCCTTTTCAAACAGATAACCATATAAGGTCAAAGATGCGCTTGCGAGAAAATCTCAAGTGAAAATAACTCCGATAATTAGAAAAATGATTCCTAAAATTCCCAAATTAATCATTAGGGATCCTCAACCAGAGGCAAACAACATATAAAAAATCCCTGCAAAAATCCAAAATGTTAGCCATTCAAATAATCATACAAATTCAAATAAGGGATAGGTTTCAATTATGCCAAAGAGAAGGACCTAAATGCCACATGAAAAATATTTAAAAATGCAAGAAAAATATTTTTAAGCACTTTAGTATGTTAATGAGTAAATGCAAAAAGAACGGATGAAAAATGCTTTAGGATTGCAGAGAATTAAAATGAAGAAGTTCAAATATGCATGAGATGTGTAATTAAAAAGAAGTTGAATTAAACAATTAATTTAAATGATAAGAATAAAATAAAAATAAAAAAATAAAATTTGTGAAAATTTTATAAATTAATAAAGATGATGCATGAATTTTTTAATTGGCACAAATGCCTTTTCAAACAGATAACCATATAAGGTCAAAGATGCGCCTGCGAGAAAATCTCAAGTGAAAATAACTCCGATAATTAGAAAAATGATTCCTAAAATTCCCAAATTAATCATTAGGGATCCTCAACCAGAGGCAAACAACATATAAAAAATCCCTGCAAAAATCCAAAATGTTAGCCATTCAAATAATCATACAAATTCAAATAAGGGATAGGTTTCAATTATGCCAAAGAGAAGGACCTAAATGCCGCATGAAAAATATTTAAAAATGCAAGAAAAATATTTTTAAGCACTTTAGTATGTTAATGAGTAAATGCAAAAAGAACGGATGAAAAATGCTTTAGGATTGCAGAGAATTGAAATGAAGAAGTTCAAATATGCATGAGATGTGTAATTAAAAAGAAGTTGAATTAAACAATTAATTTAAATGATAAGAATAAAATAAAAATAAAAAAATAAAATTTGTGAAAATTTTATAAATTAATAAAGATGATGCATGAATTTTTTAATTGGCACAAATGCCTTTTCAAACAGATAACCATATAAGGTCAAAGATGCGCCTGCGAGAAAATCTCAAGTGAAAATAACTCCGATAATTAGAAAAATGATTCCTAAAATTCCCAAATTAATCATTAGGGATCCTCAACCAGAGGCAAACAACATATAAAAAATCCCTGCAAAAATCCAAAATGTTAGCCATTCAAATAATCATACAAATTCAAATAAGGGATAGGTTTCAATTATGCCAAAGAGAAGGACCTAAATGCCGCATGAAAAATATTTAAAAATGCAAGAAAAATATTTTTAAGCACTTTAGTATGTTAATGAGTAAATGCAAAAAGAACGGATGAAAAATGCTTTAGGATTGCAGAGAATTGAAATGAAGAAGTTCAAATATGCATGAGATGTGTAATTAAAAAGAAGTTGAATTAAACAATTAATTTAAATGATAAGAATAAAATAAAAATAAAAAAATAAAATTTGTGAAAATTTTATAAATTAATAAAGATGATGCATGCATTTTTTAATTGGCACAAATGCCTTTTCAAACAGATAACCATATAAGGTCAAAGATGCGCCTGCGAGAAAATCTCAAGTGAAAATAACTCCGATAATTAGAAAAATGATTCCTAAAATTCCCAAATTAATCATTAGGGATCCTCAACCAGAGGCAAACAACATATAAAAAATCCCTGCAAAAATCCAAAATGTTAGCCATTCAAATAATCATACAAATTCAAATAAGGGATAGGTTTCAATTATGCCAAAGAGAAGGACCTAAATGCCACATGAAAAATATTTAAAAATGTAAGAAAAATATTTTTAAGCACTTTAGTATGTTAATGAGTAAATGCAAAAAGAACGGATGAAAAACGCTTTAGGATTGCAGAGAATTGAAATGAAGAAGTTCAAATATGCATGAGACGTGTAATTAAAAAGAAGTTGAATTAAACAATTAATTTAAATGATAAGAATAAAATAAAAATAAAAAAATAAAATTTGTGAAAATTTTATAAATTAATAAAGATGATGCATGAATATTTTAGAATTTTTTAAATGCATTTAAATATTTTTAGAATTAAGATATGAAATATAATGAATTAAATAAAAATAAAAATAGAAGGTAGTATGGGGGGGGGTGCGTTAGTAATGCAATCAAGAGGAAATTGACATTGGGCCAGCGAATGGGGGGTGCGAGTAGCGCAGCCCGCCCATTAACTCATCAGAAAATGAAAAAAAAAAAAAAGGTTCACCGTGGACTGCCAGGTGCACGGCGCATGACTTTTTAATGCGTTGGAGGCTTTTGGTCCGTTGGATCATCTGACGGTTCAGGCTAAGTCAACCAATATATAAAGTAAAACCAAGGATTAAAAAGACTGGGTGGTGCATGATATTAACGTGGGGTAATAAACACCCGATTATTAAATAAAACTCTGAAAAAAAATAAAGAAAAAAGACACATGGCACGCTAATAGCCATTGGATCGTGAGCATCAACGACTCACACTTCATCTTCTCCGTTCCACCCTTCACCGGCCGGCCACCGCCCTTCGCCGGAGCTCCACCACCGGCCGCCACCTGCAACCACCCAACCTGCCCAGAAAATGCGTATGGGTACACTATCCGACCCAGAATTTCGCAAGGAATTCAAATATGGCCTTAAAAATCACAAATTATTAGTGTATAGTAAAAAACGCATGGAATTATGTTAGGGCATCAAACTTTAAATCATCATAGCAAGCCATACATGCATCCATAATTAAAAATAATTATATCAGAATGATCATTGATGAAAACACAACAATATTCACGTAAAAAATTGGAGTTTCAGGATCCTTCAAACCGGAGATGGCATACCTTCAAACTTTGCTTTTGGCTGCGAATGGAGGTTGATCTGCACTCTATGGACTACCAAGAGAAGCTTTATGGAAGAATTCTGGAGAAACTCCTTATGGATCGTGAGTTTTGTTGAAATAAAGCTTTAGGGTTCAAATGCTCCAATCTTCTAAATGTCACGTGTCACCCCCTTCAACCCTAGCATGAATTGACTTATAAAGACTAGGGTTTTCTTCTGACCATAAGTTGGGCCTGGATAATCCATTGTTTAATTATTTTTTGATTATTTCATTTAATATTGAATTTTAACTAATTAAATCCAATAAAAATAAAATAAAATGAGGAAAAATCAAATGTATGCTTTTTGGGTCGTGCACGGCTTTATGTTTGAGTTTGGTTTAAGAAACTTATGGCCCATTTGTCAAAATTTGGATTTTAGGCATAATTTGCTTTGTGCACCTCCTCAAAATTGCCCGACTTTGACTAAGCATAACTCCTTCAATTTTTAGCTCCTTAATTCAAACTAATACTTTTTAGAAACCTAAATATGTCCTCTAACCAACCCTTTTGGTCCCATATCAATTTGATCTTCCATGTTCAAGTTATGAGCTTTTGAAAAAGGTTGACTTTTGTTGACTTTCAAAATGACCTATAATGTCTTGGCTCATATCTCCTGAATGAAGCATTTCTGGACTTGGCTCGTGAGACACAAAGTTGTAGGGAATTAAATTTCCTCCAAGATGAACTTTGGTTGAGGAATTTTTGATGAAGTATGTGGAAGTTAGGCCTGGTCAAAGTACAGTTGACTTTTCCTACAAAAACTCTAATTTAGTAACTCCCGATTCTTAATGATTCTGAGGTTTCCTTGATGAATCATGATCAACCCTTGATCAAATGATGAATTTCACCCCATAATCTTGATGTTGACCAAAAATCTTGAGGTTTGACTTTGTGTTGACCACAGTTGACTTTTTCTCGATTCACCTGATTTTCAATCTCCTGATCAATTGAACTTCTCCTGAACCAAACTGATGGGCAATCTTCCACTCCTAGATACTTAGGGACCCAAGGAATACCATGGAATCAAGTCTTGCCCAAAAAATCAGAAATAAACTGACTTTATAGCAAACCCTAGTTTGTGGCACCCTCAGTCTAGGAGGAAATAACACAGTCTCCAAATCCAAATTCCTCTGAATATGATGTGTATCCTCTCCAACAAAGATAAGATATGCCATTTTCTGATGATAAAAACCCAAGGAGTTTGCCTATTGGAGCAATAAACCCAAGAATCTCAAAACCCTAATTCATGCACTAGTTAGGAGGGAGTAATCCACTTGAAATCCCTTGCCACCTGTGAACCCCTGATGATGTAGTAGACCAGATAGGACTTTCTTGAACTATTTCAAGCACCTTGACCCCATGCTAATGATATGCATGCATGATAATGCAAAAAATGAAATGAAACATAAGCCAGTTAGTAAAAAGGTAAGGAGGGCAAATTTTGGGGTGCAACAGCTGCCCCTATTCAATCAACTTGGTCCTGAGTGTATGATAGCGACAACTTTCAGATAATCAGGATGCACGGAGATTGAATACCAACGAACCCAGAAATTTGCAATCCTTCACTAGAGAATTAGCTAAAAATGCTGCTATGTTGGGGATAAAACGAAACAAACTTTCCGAAGTTATGTCATCTCTGCTGATAAAAAGAACTGCGAAGTAAATCTCCAAAAGATTACTGTCCTCTGCTGATAAAGAGAATCTAGCAAAATAAATGTCATCCCTGCTGACAAAGGGAAACTGACGAAGAAAATCTCCAAAAGATTGCTGTCCTCTGCTGATAAAGAGGATCTAGCAAAATAAATGCCATCCCTGCTGATAAAGGGAAACTGATGAAAGAAAATCTCCAAAACATTGTCGTCCTCTGCTGATAAAGAGAATCTAGCAAAATAAATGCCATCCCTGCTGATAAAGGGAAACTGACGAAAGAAAATCTCCAAAACATTGTCGTCCTCTGCTGATAAAGAGAATCTAGCAAAATAAATGCCATCCCTGCTGATAAAGGGAAACTGACGAAGAAAATCTCCAAAAGATTGTTGTCCTCTGCTGATAAAGAGAATCTAGCAAAATAAATGCCATCCCTGCTGACAAAGGGAAACTGACGAAAGAAAATCTTCAAAACATTTCCATCCTCTGCTGATAAAGAGAATCTAGCAAAATAAATGCCATCCCTGCTGATAAAGGGAAACTAACGAAGAAAATCTCCAAAACATTGTCGTCCTCTGCTGATAAAGAGAATCTAGCAAAATAAATGCCATCCCTGCTGACAAAGGGAAACTAACGAAAGAAAATCTTCAAAACATTGCCGTCCTCTGCTGATAAAGAGAATCTAGCAAAATAAATGCCATCCCTGCTGATAAAGGGAAACTGAGGAAGAAAATCTCCAAAAGATTGTTGTGCTCTGCTGATAAAGAGAATCTAGCAAAATAAATGCCATCCCTGCTGATAAAGGGAAATTGACGAAGAAAATCTCCAAAAGATTGCTGTCCTCTGCTGATAAAGAGAATCTAGCAAAATAAATGCCATCCCTGCTGATAAAGGGAAACTGACGAAGAAAATCTCCAAAAGATTGTTGTCCTCTGCTGATAAAGAGAATCTAGCAAAATAAATGCCATCCCTGCTGACAAAGGGAAACTGACGAAAGAAAATCTTCAAAACATTGCCGTCCTCTGCTGATAAAGAGAATCTAGCAAAATAAATGCCATCCCTGCTGATAAAGGGAAACTGACGAAGAAAATCTCCAAAACATTGCCTTCTTCTGCTGATAAAGAGAATCTAGCAACATAAATGCCATCCCTGCTGACAAAGGGAAACTGACGAAAGAAAATCTTCAAAAGATTGTTGTTCTCTGCTGATAAAGAGAATCTAGCAACATAAATGCCATCCCTGCCGACAAAGGGAAACTGACGAAAGAAGATCTCCAAAACATTGCCGTCCTCTGCTGATAAAGAGAATCTAGCAACATAAATGCCATCCCTGCTGACAAAGGGAAACTGACGAAGAAAATCTCCAAAAGATTACTGTCCTCTGCTGATAAAGAGAATCTAGCAAAATAAATGCCATCCCTGCTGACAAAGGGAAACTGACGAAAGAAAATCTTCAAAACATTGCCGTCCTCTGCTGATAAAGAGAATCTAGCAAAATAAATGCCATCCCTGCTGATAAAGGGAAACTGACGAAGAAAATATCCAAAAGATTGTTGTGCTCTGCTGATAAAGAGAATCTAGCAAAATAAATGCCATCCCTGCTGATAAAGGGAAACTGACGAAGAAAATCTCCAAAAGATTGATGTCCTCTGCTGATAAAGAGAATCTAGCAAAATAAATGCCATCCCTGCTGACAAAGGGAAACTGACGAAAGAAAATCTTCAAAACATTGCCATCCTCTGCTGATAAAGAGAATCTAGCAAAATAAATGGCAACTTCGCTGGGGATAACGTGAAACGAAACTTCTGGTTTTAAACCACCTCGTTTCAAAATCTACTGGTAAGATGACTCCGTTGGGGAAAGAGAAGTCTAAATAAAAGACTCTGTCGGGGAGCACAAGTATGAGGAACGCATCTCTCCAAAAGAAATCTCCTGAGTTATGCCATCTCTGCTGAGAAAGAGAATTGGCAAAGAAAGTATCAAACCTGGCTTATGCTTCGAATGCAAATGAAAATGCTATGTGTTTGATGCGATGCAAATGCTTATGATATGCAAAAAGGGTTCCTCCAGCAAAATAAATGCTGGAAAGAAAAGACTAATTGCCGGGGATGACAAAAATAAATTGTCCTCTGGACCCAAGAACTCTGCTGAGAAGGATTGATATGACCGAATCTTTGGATCAACAACTTCTGCTGGGGATGAAATCCCAAAAGAACATATGCTCCACTGGGGATTATACATAACTCTTTGAAAAGGGGGGCCACGGCCTGAATCAGAAGAGTGCCAAATGTCACTTGGATTTAAAACCTGTTGGGGATGTCAACCCCCATTGGGAAAACTGTTGCGAGGATTACCACCAAACTCTGCTTGGGGGAACGGTAAATGCTAACATCCACCCTGCTAGCGGATATCATCAAGCTTACTTATCAGGTTGCACCGTTGCTGCTGAGAAAAACATTTCCTGACTGGCAAGCGTTCAGATTCTGTGGGGAAATAATGTCTTGATCCAGAGAAAATATTTCTCAAGTCTCCTGCTGGGGGAGGTCTGCTCTGCTGAGGAGAGTGCAATCTCGATGCTGGGGAGAGCAAGCTGCTGGGGGAGTACAATGCTGTTGCCATCCAATCCTGACTTGTCTTTGTGGTCATAAATGGCTCTCTGAACTTTTCACTTGCCCCAGACCACCAGGTCTATTGGAAGAAATTATCTCAAGAGGATTTTACAGAAGACCGGGCGTTCGCACTGCCCCCAGGGTCTTCAAACTCTTGGAGAGATTTATCATATCTCGACATAACTGCCCCAGTCTCCATAATCCATGGAGTACATTACCTCGAAAGGGATTTGTAATGACCTGAAATACTCTGCCTCAGTATTTTGTACCTTGAAGAGGTGCTTCAATTAACCATTTTTAGGAGTGGACAACCTCTCACCCTCTAGGGGTGGCCCGTCCTAATATGAGCTTTGAAGTGACTTTGCCCATGATCTTAGAATGAATGCCCCAGAATAACTGAATTTCAGAGGGACTTCTCGACGTGACTGCCCCAGATTGGCTACATCTTAACACGACTTACTGGGAGAGCCCACTCTACACTGAGTCTCTTGGCAGCATGCCCCTTGATATGATTGTCCATCGGAATTTTCAAGCAACCCAACTTGGCAGGATTAAGCTTCTTGACTGATTTTCACTGTGTAAGCTACATTGATGCTTAGGCACATGTATGTGAACAGAACAAGTTATCTATGAGAATTCTAATGCAACACTCATGTTAACCTTGAAGTTTTTATTGAAAATGCGTCGCCCAACCTCGTGAACGAATCACTAGCTGGGATGCGACCTTGATTTTTGAATGGAAAAACAATGTGCACGTGCAATACCAACAAATCTTATTAGCACAACTTTATAGGAGTCAGGAACGCTATCCTGTTGAAGTACGCCTTCGGAATGGACCCTGTTTCAATTAGGACTTTAAAGGGTTGTAACGTGGTCTGGTTCACGATTTCAGAAAAAAGGATTTATGGCTCAAAGTTTATCGGTGCCCACCCACTCTTCGTGATGTTCTCCAGTCCTATGTTCGGTTAATTTAACCCGAACGCTCATCTCTCCAAAGGTTTATGATCTTTAAGGAACCCGCGCAACTGATGGTTTGACACTTAAGGAGGTTTTGGAGTGACAGTCACCCCTTTTTATCTTTTGTGTCTGTAATCACACGAATTTGTTCTTATCGGGGATTTTCTTTTCGCCTTTTGCTTTTTCTTTCTTTTTTTTTAATCCCTAATTTTTGCCTGGACTGACTCTTTTGAGTTTTTTCCGATTTTGAAGTCCAGCGGGACGCCCTAACTTTTGCCTAAGTCACTTGTTTTCAAGTTTCGACTTAGCGGGCTTTCTCTTTTTATTCCCCCTTTTGAACAAAGCGCGTGACACTGGTTGTCTTACTTGCTTGTGGCTGCCTCACTCCCTGATTGTTGGAGGATAACCATTGTGGTTTCACGTCTCTTGCACACTCTCCTTGGAATTTGAGCGCTCGGTCAAACTAACTGACGCCTACCCTGCCCCTGGGTTAAGTATAAGGGTTTTTTTCGTACGAAAGAAACTCCTACTTCAAGGCTCAAAGGGGTTAACGAAGGTTTATCTCCTTATCTCTCCAGTGTTTAGGGGTTTGAAACAATGCCTATACATCCTCAACAGGGTCCTATCCAAAAGCGTACCATTAGAAATCTGCGTTCTTATTTCATCATCCTCCCTCAAGAGTTCTTAACAAGAAAAATTGATATTGCAGTGCATATAAACATTTAAGAGTGAATACGAATGGATTACTTGAAGCAAAACATACTCATTGCATTAACATCATCATAAAAAAAACAAACAAGTCTTGCATACATACGATGCTTTTAACAAGAAATAAAATTACAAATGAAAATGCAGTAAAGAAGCTGAAGATTGCCATTACTGAGGAAGCCTAATTCTGCCTGGACGTACTTGCAGACTGAGTGTTTATTTGAGAAAGGAGGCTTCCATTGATGTACATACCATCTTCAGTGAATACAATGATCTCTGAGTCCACCAGGTCTTGCACCTTATGCCTGAACACGTTGCAGTTTTCAATTGAATGACCCAGTGTGTCTGAGTGATATTCACATCTGGCGTCCAGATCATAATCAGGAGGAATATGGTCGGGAACAGGCTTGGCATCCCTTAGTTGAACCAAAGAACTTTCAAGTAGACGGGCAAGAACCTGGCTGTGAGGCACAGGGAGTGGATCAAACCTCCTTTCAGGCCTTCGTGATCTTTGTTGTCTCTTTCCAGAGCAATTCTCTTGTTGACCCTGATTCGAGCGCATAATCCTTTCAGGTACTTTTCTCTTCAGACTTAGTCGAGGCGTAGGCAGCATTTGCGGATGTGGGGATTCTAAGACCAAGGACTGCAAGAGATGCCCCTGACTGGATGTGGCTTTGGGAGAAGCAACGGGGATATCCACTTCTTTTTCAACAGCTAGAGTAGGACTACCATGTATACTTACGCCGCTCGGCGTGAATTCAATTGCCTTCGAGTCTATCAGATCCTGGACAACATGCTGAAATGCCCTACAATCTTCCACATTATGCCCCGGTGCACCAGAGTGAAAATCACAGTGGGCTCTTGCATCATAACCTGGTGGGGGAGTTCCAGGGGGAGGAGCCAAGGTCCTTTTCCGTACCAGTTGCAACCGAAGAAGATGCTGGAATAACTGAGAATATGGCACTGGTGGAGCCTCAAAATGCCTATTCCGCTTAAGCGTAGATTGTGGCGGGCGCGGAGCACGATTCTGTCGTTGTTGAGGTACAGCAGGGACAGTCACAGTGGCAATCTGCTCACCCTTCTTGAACACCAGGGGAGAGACAATTCCAGTCGCAGCTTCAGGCATGAGGGTATTACCTTTGCTTATCACACCACTCACAACTTCCATAACTAGACTCATTTGAGTCTTTAGTTGGTTGACCTCTTCTTTCAGCACCTGCTGCTCTTGCACGAGGGTTTGCATGTTCCCCATAAACTGCTCCATCTGGCCTCGCATTTCCCTCAACTCGGCTTGGATTTGTTCCATGATTCTCTTCTGATTTGGTCTGGTAAAATACCGGTGAATGTGCTGATCTGCAATCCTGAGATTAAAATAATATAAGAACTCCGAAGATAAACACCTGTCATGCAAAATGATTATGCAAAATGATTATGAATATGCAAATGCAAATGGACGTGTTTGAAAATTCACAAGGCGATCCACTCCTTGATTCCGGTTTAATAACAAGATATAATGGAACTTCTGCTCATATAATAAGAAAACCAGAGAAAAGTCAAATGTCAACAATCGCGAACCCAAGATAACAAATCTGAACATAAAAACCATAGGTCCCAACCAACAAGCCTGGTGGTGATCCACATACAATGAAAGAAGACAGAAAACTAAGGCATGTCATCAAAGTTCACAAGTTCAATCCCCCCCATCCACTATGCTTTCTGCACCAGTCTAGAACTTCCTCGAACAGCTTTCTGGTGTCGGGATGCTTCGGTCTCTGAATCAGTCCTTGGATAAGAAGGTCTCTCCTGTGTATGATCCCATCCAAGTATCGGAAATGTAACTCCCAAGCGTCTTCTTTAGTAGCACCATCTGTGCTAGGACCATCATGTCTAGATCTCTTCACTTCAGCTTGGACCTTCAGTTCCTCTATGGAGGCTATAGCTTCATTGAGTTGGTCTTGGACTGCTTGTCTCTTGAATATCTCTGATAAGATCTCGGCGTCTTTCTTCTTGAGCGTTGACTTTAACTGACCAATCTTAGCTAGGTAAGCGTCTTCCTTTCTTTTATTCTCAGCCATGGCAGTTTCTTGGTGATCATTGAACCTGTGAATCTTCAACAAAGCCTTGCCTAATTCCTCCTCCTTGGTCCTGAGAACGTTACTGATACCATCCAAAGCTTGTTTCATTCTTTCTCTGGATGCGACCATGTCAGCAAGCTCTTTTTCTGCTTTAGCAAGGAGTTCCATCTTTAACTTGGCAGTATGAACAGCTTCACCCCGCTCATGCTTCCACTGATAGATCTCTCTCTTTAGCTCACTATTTTCTTCCCGCAACCTCTCTTTTTCAGCCCATAACTTGTCATACTTCTCTATCTCAACTATGGTAGGAGGCTCGATCACCAAAGGATACAAAGGTGATTCCACCGGGAAAGGAAGAAGCTCCTCTTCTGCTCTCTTCTTGATCCACTCTTTATAGGGAGGAAAAGCCCAGTTATTACACTTTCCGAATGACATCTTACCCTTCTTGGTTACTTGTTTCCAAGCATTCACAACCTTCTTTATCATCTCTTGATCCTTAATACCATTGAAGAATAAGGATTCTCTGACATCTCTCTCGTCAGGTGGACCTCTCAAAGGATAACCAAACTGTCTGATAGCTAAGGAGGGATTATAGTTTATTCCACCTTTCCTCCCTATCAAGGGAACATTAGGGAATTCTCCGCATTTGTAAACAATATCCATTCCTAGCAAGTCATGATTAATCCAAACAATATTGTCAGCAGTCAAGCCCATAACCCTCTTTGACCATTTCAGAGAATCTTTTGTATCGACGAAAGCACCAGATTCGGGGAGACGGCTCAGAAACCAAGTAGATAAGAGTGGTGCACAACAACTCACAGTTTTCCCACGCCTATTCTCATTCTTGTAGTGAACTGAATGGTATACATCACCTAGCAAGGTAGGTATAGGATTCCTCGAAATAAAGATTCTGACGGCATGCATATCCACCAGATCAGGAATATTCGGAAACAAAACAATCCCATAGATACACATAGCTAGGATAGCTTGGAAAGCAGTCTAGTTCTTCTCTTTGATATGTATGCAAGCCTGATCGAACAAGAACTTCAACAAGAAACCCTTAACTCCTTGTTTTTCTGCAATATTACTGTTAAGAACAGATTCATCAGTATGAAGAGCAACAGCCATATCTTTCACCCCGGGGTGTTTCTCAGAAAAGAAAACTATATCATGACTGATAGGAATTCCCAAAATAAATGAGAACTCCTCCAACGTTGGTGCCAAGATGTAGTCCGGGAAAGTGAAGCAACGTAGAGACGGATCGTAAAACTGAAGGAGTGTGTGAATGGCATCTTTCTCATACTGGGAGATATTATAGACAAATTTCAGAAGTCTTCCATACCTTCCATTGAACTCTGTACGAACCCCGGAACTAGCCATATTAATCAATTTATGAATCAGTGTCAAAGTCAGCTCTGGGAACGAATAGGCAACAGTCTTCTTTCTCTGATCATCCATGCTGAAGTAACCTCAGAAAACCGGAATCAAGAGTAAGATGCAAGCCCTACAAAAATGTCAAACATGTCAGAATGCAAGAAAAATGATATGCTCATGCAAACATGGGGTCAAGGCACACTGCTGGATATGCTGTGCTGTTAGCTGAACGAGAAACCAGAAAACCAGAACTCTGAACCACTGAGGAACCCAAATAATCAGACATTGATGAGAAATCCAGAAAACCGGGTAAGTTGAAGGTTTCGGTTACCTACAAACCTGCAAACTCCCATCCCCTCTCACGTGTGGGTACTAGGATGTTCAGTATCCCGGGCTCTCAGGTCGAGAAATGATGATACGTTCACCATTTCTGGTTTGGCATCATCATCAATCGAGGAGGCCTCAACTGATTCTCCAAGGCGGAAGGTCCTCAGCTTTGGCACTGAGGTCGAGAAACAATAGTACATTCATCCTTCTGGGTACAGTACTAAAGTCAATCGAGGAGTGCCTCCACTGATTCTCTTCAAAACGTAGGGGCCATCCTATGCGAGTTCCAAAGCGGGCCCTCGGGTGCGAATGGGTTTGCCACGGGATGTGGTCTGCCACTGTCACCACTAAAGAGGGATGTTTCCACTAAGGTCCTCAATGATCGGTCACCAGAGTCGACAGCTCTCTAGATCAACACCCCAACATGCGCAAGACACACACGTTAGAATGCGTCCCAAGATAGCCTCGTCTGGTTGTGAATTTCATGAACACACAAACGTACCAAGCGGGCACGTAGGTCCCACTACTTTCCACTCTAGTCCTAGGGTATTCTCAAGCCTTGGTATTGGGCTTATCTTTCAGACCCACCCAACCTGCAAAACAAAGACAGCCAGCACAGCACAGCAGCATGACAGTAATAAAAAATGAAATGCAGAAAATGCGGTAAAAAATAAATAAAAATAAGATACAACACTTAGAGCAAATCAAAACCAAACACCCAAAGAGAACAAAGACAAACAAGCGTTAGGACTGACTCGCTTAGGGATGGACCAACATAGGTCAACCAGATTCCCCAGCAGAGTTGCCAGCTGTCTCTCCCAGGATTTTCATCCAGGTACAAACGCGAGAGTGGCGCAGAAAAACAGAGTCGCCAGCCGTGTAAATTTATCCCAAGAGAGGGAAAGGGAACACCGCATAAACCTTAGGAAGAGGGAAAGGAATGGTCATCGCAATCATAACCTGGGTTCGGGAGTCGGTTACGCGAGGGGAAGGTGCTAGCACCCCACGCGTCCATCGTACTCGATGGGATCCACGCTTGTTGTCTATTCTAAGGGTGAGTTATACTATCATCTAGGGTTGTACTAAGACGGGGAGGGGAAAGACAAAGACCGACTCGGTAGGACGTCGACGTCCTAGGCCTACGTACCCCCTTTGTGCAATGGGGAATTCAGAGTCAACGTAGTTCGGACCAAGTTCTTTTTGTGTCTTTTATGACCGACGTTAAGTTCGCGTCCGGCAGTTAGGGTCGATGCCTGTTTGCGACTCAGACGGAAGGTAACGGGCCCTTTTCGAAAATAGCCTTTAAGTTGAAGGTCCCGAAGGACAAAAAAGTTTGAAGTTGGTTTGTGTTTTTTAGGACAGAAGTGGCTTAAGTTAGTCCCTAAGCTGCATTGCACCAAAGTCTAGGGCACAGGGGCGAATACTTAACGCATCGTCCCAAGACAGGACACTCGCTAAGCACTCTAGAAAGATGAGAGGAAGCCCTTCATTTCTCATTCCCCATACTTAAGGCTCGTGCGCAATACACCTTATTATTATTAAGTGTTTTAAAGAAATTTGAGATGAGAAGAGAGAAGACACAAGGGTAACTCTAAAGGGAAACTAATGGTCCTAATGTTATCATGCATGGGTGACCTAGGTTAGTGAGGCTTGACCTAAACCCTAAAGGAAGAAGATAGGAGAGAAAAAGCAAGGGTGACCATGGATACTTATCCATACCCTTAAGGAACTGACCTTAATCCTGCACAGAAGGTTAGTGAGAAATAGACGTGAATAAGAGAAATGAGGTGAATGACAATCAAGCAATGGCAAACAATAATGAGAATAATAATCCAAACATGAATCAAAGAAACAAAGAACAGCCCCAAAGCAATTGGCACAAATGCCTTTTCAAACAGATAACCATATAAGGTCAAAGATGCGCCTGCGAGAAAATCTCAAGTGAAAATAACTCCGATAATTAGAAAAATGATTCCTAAAATTCCCAAATTAATCATTAGGGATCCTCAACCAGAGGCAAACAACATATAAAAAATCCCTGCAAAAATCCAAAATGTTAGCCATTCAAATAATCATACAAATTCAAATAAGGGATAGGTTTCAATTATGCCAAAGAGAAGGACCTAAATGCCACATGAAAAATATTTAAAAATGCAAGAAAAATATTTTTAAGCACTTTAGTATGTTAATGAGTAAATGCAAAAAGAACGGATGAAAAATGCTTTAGGATTGCAGAGAATTGAAATGAAGAAGTTCAAATATGCATGAGATGTGTAATTAAAAAGAAGTTGAATTAAACAATTAATTTAAATGATAAGAATAAAATAAAAATAAAAAAATAAAATTTGTGAAAATTTTATAAATTAATAAAGATGATGCATGAATTTTTTAGAATTTTTTAAATGCATTTAAATATTTTTAGAATTAAGATATGAAATATAATGAATTAAATAAAAATAAAAATAGACGGTAGTATGGGGGGTGCGTTAGTAATGCAATCAAGAGGAAATTGACATTGGGCCAGCGAATGGGGGGTGCGAGTAGCGCAGCCCGCCCATTAACTCATCAGAAAATGAAAAAAAAAAAAAAGGTTCATCGTGGACTGCCATGTGCACGGCGCATGACTTTTTAATGTGTTGGAGGCTTTTGGTCCGTTGGATGCATCTGACGGTTCAGGCTAAGTCAACCAATATATAAAGTAAAACCAAGGATTAAAAAGACTGGGTGGTGCATGATATTAACGTGGGGTAATAAACACCCGATTATTAAATAAAACTCAGAAAAAAAATAAAGAAAAAAGACACATGGCACGCTAATAGCCATTGGATCGTGAGCATCAATGGCTCACACTTCATCTTCTCCGTTCCACAATTAACCGGCCGGCCACCGCCCTTCGCCGGAGCTCCACCGCCGGCCGCCACCTGCAACTACCCAACCTGCCCAGAAAATGCGTATGGGTACACTATCCGACCCAGAATTTCGCAAGGAATCCAAATATGGCCTTAAAAATCACAAATTATTAGTGTATAGTAAAAAACGCATGGAATTATGTTAGGGCATCAAACTTTAAATCATCATAGCAAGCCATACATGCATCCATAATTAAAAATAATTATATCAGAATGATCAGTGATGAAAACACAACAATATTCACGTAAAAAATTGGAGTTTCAGGATCCTTCAAAATCCTTCAAACCGGAGATGGCATACCTTCAAACTTTGCTTTTGGCTGCAAATGGAGGTTGATCTACACTCTATGGACTACCAAGAGAAGCTTTGTGGAAGAATTCTGGAGAAACTCCTTGTGGATCGTGAGTTTTGTTGAAATAAAGCTTTAGGGTTCAAATGCTCCAATCTTCTAAATGTCACGTGTCACCCCCTTCAACCCTAGCATGAATTGACTTATAAAGACTAGGGTTTTCTTCTGACCATAAGTTGGGCCTGAATAATCCATTGTTTAATTATTTTTTGATTATTTCATTTAATATTGAATTTTAACTAATTAAATCCAATAAAAATAAAATCAAATGAGGAAAAATCAAATGTATGCTCTTTGGGTCGTGCACGGCTTTATGTTTGAGTTTGGTTTAAGAAACTTATGGCCCATTTGTCAAAATTTGGATTTTAGGCATAATTTGCTTTGTGCACCTCCTCAAAATTGCCCAACTTTGACTAAGCATAACTCCTTCAATTTTTAGCTCCTTAATGCAAACTAATACTTTTTAGAAACCTAAAGATGTCCTCTAACCAACCCTTTTGGTCCCATGTCAATTTGATCTTCCATGTTCAAGTTATGAGCTTTTGAAAAAGGTTGACTTTTGTTGACTTTCAAAATGACATATAATGTCTTGGCTCATATCTCCTGAATGAAGCATTTCTGGACTTGGCTCGTGAGACACAAAGTTGTAGGGAATTAAATTTCCTCCAAGATGGACTTTGGTTGAGGAATTTTTGATGAAGTATGTGGAAGTTAGGCCTGGTCAAAGTACTGTTGACTTTTCCTACAAAAACCCTAATTTAGTAACTCCCGATTCTTGATGATTCTGAGGTTTCCTTGATGAATCATGATCAAACCTTGATCAAATGATGAATTTCACCCCATAATCTTGATGTTGACCAAAAATCTTGAGGTTTGACTTTGTGTTGACCACAGTTGACTTTTTCTCGATTCACCTGATTTTCAATCTCCTGATCAATTGAACTTCTCCTGAACCAAACTGATGGACAATCTTCCACTCCTAGATACTTAGGGACCCAAGGAATACCATGGAATCAAGTCTTGCCCAAAAAATCAGAAATAAACTGACTTTATAGCAAACCCTAGTTTGTGGCACCCTCAGTCTAGGAGGAAATAGCACGGTCTCCAAATCCAAATTCCTCTGAATATGATGTGTATCCTCTCCAACAAAGATAAGATATGCCATTTTTTGATGATAAAAACCCAAGGAGCTTGCCTATTGGAGCAATAAACCCAAGAATCTCAAAACCCTAATTCATGCACTGGTTAGGAGGGAGTAATCCACTTGAAATCCCTTGCCACCTGTGAACCCCTGATGATGTAGTAGACCAGATAGGACTTTCTTGAACTGTTTCAAGCACCTTGACCCCATGCTAATGATATGCATACATGATAATGCAAAAAATGAAATGAAACATAAGCCAATTATTAAAAAGGTAAGGAGGGCAAATTTTGGGGTGCAACACAGCGGAATATACAACAATCACAACCTCCTCAACAGTCTTCGGGTACATTATATTACACAAAACCACCACTATCCAGGTGCAAACGAAATTCTAGGTTTGAAACAAATCAAATAAAATCTCCACCATGATTTTCGCCAGGAATCTCTCATCAGGAAAACCCAAAGAATTGCAACCAAAAGGTAACAAACGAAACACAACATTCTGAACTGAATGTTCTCCAGTTCTGTAGTCAAATGTTAGGACATCAGACTTGACATCATGAACTGAAGCTCTGCAACAAAAAAAAACACCATTCTTCCACTTTGGCTAATATTGGCTGAAACAACCTTTGCATGAAATACTGGGGAACCACAATCAAACATAGCAGCAATCAAACAAAACACAACACTAGAACAAATCAGAGGCGCACACAGCGGAAATAACAACCAATTCCTTAGAGAGAAATAAACTCCCCCACAACAAGATCCTCCAAAAGAAATTGAAACACGGTGTCAGGACATCTTGTCTGACATCACAGCTACACAGTAAACACACATCCACCATACATCATTTTCTGCCTATAAGTACCAGCTGTCATGAATAGTCCATCCTCCACTTCTAGGAAAAATTGAAACACCAATATGAACCTATCACGTTCAAACAGCTTTTCAGTATAACATCCTTCTTCCTCTACCATGAACCAGAAAGTATCCCCCTCGGATCTCACCCAGAAACAGAACAGGATGCCTGCTCTGATACCAATTGAAATTCTGGTATGACAGATCCCAGATGTCCTACAGGATGTCGAGACATCTGGTCTGTTACAGATAACATGGCAAGGTATAAACAATAACAGTACTAAAAAGCATAAACAACACAAAGAATTTGTTCACCCAGTTCGGTACAAATCACCTACATCTGGGGGCATACCAAGCCAGGAAGGAAGTCCACTATTAGCAGTATCAATTCATAGATCATACAACAACCACACCCGGTTACAATCTGCTCACTTAATCACTACCCAATGACCCTTCTACCTAAGTCCTCCCTAGGTAAGAGACTCCATCTCACTTCCAATCATCGCAATGATGTCTACCAGTCAACACCTCAGCCACTGCATCAACAGCTTGATTTCCAACAACTCTTCAATCACAGAAAAGTAGAAGACACACTTCAATGACAATACCTAGACATGACACACATGACTAAGAACAATACTTAGAGTTGCTTAACAGCTTCCTCCAAGAACAATACATCTCTTACCTACAGGCTTCGAGATACACACGATGACCATCCCACAAACCGGGTGGTTCATCAACCAACACAGCCCTTATAATTTACATGATGGCTGGCTTGTTATTTCTAGGTTACAAAGACCCTATTTATAACCTATACCCAACTGGATTTGGGCTTCAAATCACAACATATCAGCTGCTACAAATCTGCAAAAGATTCTCCTACAAATTAGATCTTCAATCAAATCTTCCTAAAATATCTCCATATTTAAATACTCAATCTTCTCTTGATTTTATCTTGAATCTTCTAGACCTCTAAATCAGCTCCACAAAGGATACCATAATATTCCCATAAACATTCCTTACATTGGGCTTGTGCATTATAAAATCACATATTTGATTTAACAATAAAGCAGATTTATTCTCCAAATCTCTTCGCCCTAAAATAGTAACAAAATATACTCCACAAAGTAATATGAATTGATTGTATCAGAATAAAACTTCTCCAATAAATTCTCCTGCAATCTCTCAAACTAAATCTCCCAAGATATATTAAAAACAGTGCAGCTCTAGAAATAAACCAAACTGATGTACTGTCAATAGATGTCAGGACATCGTGTTTGACATCAGTACACAGACCTGCAACATTAACATATACACCTTATGCTGAATGTTAGAAACACAAAAGCACATGTTAAGACATCAAGCAAGACATCTTGAACCAGCACATTGTTTTACCAAAATTGCTGCCAACACCAGAACTAACAAAGAGGAAAGGTCCATCGAACCTCACAAAGAGCCGTTGGAAACAGTCAACTTAGGTTCAGAAGAAGAGAGAAAAGAAGTCAAGATTGGGGCACTGCTCAGTCCAACTGTCAAAGAAAGTTTGATAAAGCTTCTCAAAGAGTTTCCCGATGTATTCACTTGGTCCTATCAGGACATGCTAAGGTTGGATACCAGCATCGTGGAACATTATTTACTGTTAAGATAAGAATGTCCACCAGTGAAACAAAGGCTAAGACGGACTCACCCAGATATGGCCATCAAAATCAAAGAGGAAGTACAACAACAGATTGACGCAGGTTTCCTCACCACATCAGAATATCCTCATTGGCTTGCCAACATAGTGCCAGTTCCGAAAAAGGACGGAAAGGCCATAATGTTTGTAGACTATAGGGATCTGAACAAAGCAAGTCCAAAGGATGACTTTCCCTTACCGCACATAGACATGCTGGTAGACAGTACAACAAAGTTCAAAGTTTTCTCCTTTATGGACGGATTCTCGGGCTATAATCAAATCAAAATGGCGCCGAAAGACATGGAGAAAACTTCGTTCATCACCCCATGGGGTACGTTTTGTTACAAGGTAATGCCGTTCAGTTTGAAGAACGCCGGGGCAACCTATCAAAGGGCCATGACTACTCTGTTCCACGACATGATGCATAAAGAAATTGAAGTATATGTCGATGATATGATTGCCAAATCAAAGATAGAAGAGGAGCATGTGACCCACCTGTCAAATCTATTCGAGCGGCTGAGAAAATACAAACTCCCCTTGAATCCCAATAAGTGCACATTCGGTGTCCGTTCAGGAAAACTGCTAGGGTTCATCGTCAGCCAGAAAGGAATTGAGGTTGATCCTGACAAGGTTAAGGCCATTCAAGAAATGCCTTCTCCAAAGACTGAAAAACAAGTCATGGGATTCCTGGGACATTTGAATTACATTTCCAGATTTATATTCCTCATGACTGCGACATGTGCGTCGATCTTCAAATTACTCAAAAAGAATCAGGACTACGTTTGGACAGAAGACTGCCAAACTACCTTCGACAGTATCAAATAATATCTGTTGAACCCACTTATCCCGTCACCTCCAGGGGAGGGTAGACCGCTGATCATCTATTTAACAGTCTTGGAAGACTCAATGGGTTGTGTACGTGGTCAACAGGATGAAACAAAAAGAAAAGAGTCCGCCATCTACTATCTGAGCAAGAAATTCACCGACTGCGGGACTCGGTACACTATGCTTGAGAAAACTTGTTGTTCTTTGGCTTGGGCAGCCAAACGTCTTCGCCAGTATATGATTCATCACACTACTTGGTTAATCTACAAAATGGATCCAATCAAGTATGTCTTTGAAAAGCCTGCTCTCACGGGAAGGATTTCCCGCTGGCAGATGTTGTTGTCAGAATACGACATCGAGTACCATACTCAGAAAGCCGTCAAAGGAAGTGTTTTAGCCGATCATTTGGCTTATCGACCGATTGACGACCAAGAATCAGTCGGGTTTGACTTCCCAGATGAAGATGTCCTGTACTTGAAAATGAAAGATTGTGATGAACCGCTACCCAGTGAAGGGCCAGAACCAGGTTCCCAATGGAGACTAATTTTTGACGGAGCTGTCAATCATTATGGAAACAGAATTGAGGCAATCATCATAACACCTCAGGGTACCCATATTCCTTTCACCGCCCGACTGACATTCAAATGCATAAACAACGAGGCCGAATACGAAGCTTGTATCATGGGTCTCGAAGAAGCAATTGATTTAAGGATTAAGAACTTGGATGTATATGGCGACTCAGCCCTGGTTATCAATCAGATCAAGGGATATTGGAACATATACCAATCAGGATTGATTCCTTACAAAGACTACGCGGGAAGACTGTTACCATTCTTCAACAGAATCGAGTTTCTTCATATCCCCCGTGAAGAGAATCACATGGCTGATGCATTAGCCACTCTCTCTTCCATGATTAGTGTAGGTCAATGGAATGACATACCTAAGATTAACATAATACGCCTTGAGCGGCCCGCTTACATCTTGGCGGTGATACACTCTATAAGAGAAACTTTGACATGGTCTTGCTTCGATGTGTAGACAGACCAGAAGCAAACATGCTGATGAAAGAAATTCACGAAGGATCCTTTGGCACTCATGCCAACGGACACACAATGGCGAGAAAAATTCTAAGAGCAGGGTACTATTGGTTGACAATGGAATCTGATTGCTACAAGTACATGAGGAGATGTCATAAGTGTCAGATATACTTAGACAAAATCCATGTACCGCCAACGCATCTCAAAGTTCTTTCTTCCCCATGGCCTTTCTCCATATGGGGAATTGACATTATTGGTATGATCGACCCCAAGGCTTCAAACGGACATCGGTTCATCCTAGTAGCCAATGATTACTTCACCAAGTGGGTCGAAGTAGTGTCATACATCAATGTAACTCGATAAGTCGTGGTCCGATTTATCAAGAATAACCTCATCTGACGTTATGGTGTTTCGAGCCAGATCATTATTGACAATGGATCCAACTTGAATAATAAGATGATGAAGGAGTTGTGTGCAGAGTTCAAAATCGAACACCATAACTCATCTCCCTACCGACCAAAGATGAACGGAGCGGTAGAAGAAACTAACAAGAACATCAAGAAGATCATACAAAAGATGGTTGTAACCTACAAAGACTGGCACGAGATGTTGCCCTTTGCTCTTCACGGTTATCGCACATCTGTCTGCACTTCAACAGGGCAACCCCTTTCTTTCTAGTATATGGCATGGAGGCAGTGCTCCCCATAGAAGTAGAGATACCATTAATTCGGGTAATGATGGAGGCTAAGTTAACAAAGGCTGAATGGTGCCAAAGTCGGCACGACGAACTGAATCTGATCGAAGAAAAGCAAATAACAGCTCTATGCCATAGTTAGTTGTATCAGTAAAGAATGAAGAAGGCGTTTGACAAAAAGGTCTGACCCCGTGTCTTTAGAAAAGGAGACCTCGTGCTCAAGAAGATACAATCATTCCTACTGATTCCCGGGGCAAATGGACTCCGAATTATGACGGCCCCTATGTGGTCAAGAAAGCTTTCTTAGGTGGGTACCTTGAGACTCGCAACCATGGATAGAGAGGAATTTTCTTACCCCCACGAATGTTGACGTAGTCAAGAAATACTTCGCCTAAACAAAAACAAAAAAAAATTCTCGGTGGATTGAAAACCCGAAAGGGCGGTCCAGGCAAAAATTAGAGACATAATAAAAAATCATCCCGATGGATTGGAAATCTCAAAGTACAATTCAGGAAAAAGTTAGGGATTCATGGCAAGTAACTACGTCCAACAAAGGGGCAAATCCCCCAGCAGTAGTAATGTCATCCATCAGGAAAACCCCAGTCAAGGTCATCTTAGACGGAAGCTCAGGATGTCCAGAATTCAAAGTTGGTAGAAGGATAGCGGTCATCATGTTTCAATGTAGCCCTTTTCCCTTAAATTACCATTTCTAACTTTGTAAATACTCTATGGAATCACGCGTTTGGCTGATTTCCATCCTATTAATAAAATTTGAACCCTAGTGCTTTTGTTTGCAATTCGTATTTGTTTTACCTTTACAGAATGACATTTTTAACATGATTAACGATTCTTGAAATAAAACAAAAATGAATTTTTACTTGTCAAACTTTTTCTGCTTTTAAAATAAAGATGGCAATTTCTTTTGACTGTTGAGCATCAAAAGAACATTGATTGCTTCTCCAAAGGAGATTAAGCTTCAAAGTGCATAATCAAAGTACTTCTTCTAAGCCAGTGCGCCTGAATAAAGGATCAGCTATGTCAGATGCGAATATTCCGTCCGACATCCCCGGCCGAGTTCTTATCTCCTAAACCCGACCAACGTTGTTCCCCACAGGAACTATTTCTCCTAAGCAAGGCAGAATTGCTATCTTGAACAAACGATACTTCTTCGTCCCCTACAGTGGCCGAGTATCCAGTCGTGTTCATCCACTAGTATGTATGTTGTGTCAGTTTTGTCAGCATATACATACATGCATCACGCATAAATGATTCACATGCACATTCATATTGCATCACTATCACTCTGGTCAGTCACTTCCCCAAGTGATAAAAGTCCTCGTATCAATCGAGTTGTTAGTCCTTTCCTCGTCTGGAAGCGAATCATCTAAGCGATCTCTCCTCTAGCCTATTTCTGGATTAGAGTTGGTCCCTTGACCACTTTGATAACTTGAACCTCTGAAAGGCAAGAAAACTTTCAACGACCGTCACTCTTCACCATTGAAGATGATATCTTAGCTTTCCCGAATTAAGGAAAATCCCCAGAGAAAGCCTCTAAACTAGAGACTCTCAGCAACACATTGGTTTCTTCTCCCAAGAAAGTCAATGTTAATGAGGTCATCAGCACTTCAAAACGGGATTACATCACATGGCGTTTCTCCGAGAAGATCTCGAGGAAGAGAATGATGTAATATCCCTAAGCGGGAAATAGTCTCTCAAGAAACTCGTGTTACCCCAGTAGATTCGGCAAACGGCATCTCCAAACAGAGAAGTTTGTACACCCCTACAGCTCGGACAAATAGGTTCCCCCGGCAAGTATGACATAAAAACTTTTTCCCATCAAATGGCATCTCCTCAGGAAAATTCGGCGAGAAGTTTGAGGATAACCGCTAACAACTAGCGTTCCTTGTCAAGAATGTTTATTGACAAAAAAAACTGAGACCAGTTCCTTGGCTGAAGACCAGGATCGAGGGGAAGTTTATATCAGAAACTGAGACCAGTTCCGTGGCTAAAGACCAGGATCGAGGGGAAGTTTATATCAGAAATTGAGACCAGTTCCATGGCTAAAAGACTCGGATCGAGGGGAAGTTTACATCAGAATTTGAGACCAGTTCCATGGTTGAAGACCAGGATCTGTAGCGAGCGATTTTGTACGTGATTCTTAAGCATTGTCGCTCTGGGGTTACTACAGGTCGATTCATTTTTTATCCTATTGAGCTTACTAAGGAAGGGAAATAGATGTCTCCAATTAACCCTGCTTGCATACTGAGTTTGAACAGCGGTCTGTTAGGTTACGGATGCTATATGGTAATGGGGCCTTTTTCTTCTTACTTTGTTTAGAGCGAAACACCGGGAATGTTCATGGGGAATTTTGTTAGGATGCTAGGACTGATTCTTTTCTATTGATATGTGAAGGTATGGGATTTGGGGCTTTGGATTAGTGTGCTCGCTAAGATTTTCTTTCAATCTTATGCCTACGTATTCCCATTTACCGAAACATGGAAATCAGAGCGATCGTAGTTCCTCCTATTCTATGGGAGGAATAGGTGTTTTGGTGTCTTGTTCAAAGCCTAAGACGTGAAGCTGAAAAGATGGTTTATATCTTGTTCAAAGCCCAAGATGTGAAGCTGAAGGGTCTATTTGTATCTTCTTCGAAGCCCAAGATGTGAAGCTAAAAGGGTGTTGTCTTTAGAGAGAATTTGTCATCTCTAAAGGGGGTCTGTTTGTCACGACTGTTGGGTGACTGACTATAAAGGATGATTACTTTAACCGGGATATGTGAATCCTATAAATGCCATAATTTTCTTTATAAGGGGTTTTAACCTGAAGGAGAAGACTTTAACTCAGTGTAGAGCAATGTTATCTTTCCTTAGGAATTTCTCATGCTAAAAGAGGGACAGTGGCGTGGATGTAAATAATCCAGAGACTTGCCGCTTACAGCAATTAGATGAAAGGAGTTGTTGATGTTTGTATCCTGTGAATGAGGCACAGTTTTGATGCTAAAAGGTTGATTGACTCAACCGGAGTTTTTTCTTATATAAAGCCTAAGAGGAGGCTATTGACCCAACAAGAGGACGCTTTTGTGTCTCGTACGAAGCCCGAGAGAGAGGATAAAAGGGATGACTCAATAAGAGAGTGCTTTTGTATGTGTCTTGTACGAAGCCCAAGACGGAGGCTAAAGGTGTTTGACTCAACAAGAGAGTCTTTGTACCTCGTACGAAGCTCGAGATGGAGGCTGAAAATGTTTGACTCAACAAGAGAGTCTTTTATACTCAACAAGAGAGTGATTTTGTATCTTGTACGAAGCCCGAGATAGAGGCTAAAAGAGGATTGACTCAACAAGAGAGTCTTTTATACTCAACAAGAGAGTGATTTTGTATCTCGTACGAAGCCCGAGATGGAGGCTAAAAGGATTGCTATTTCAGTTGAGTGACAGGTCCAGTAGGTTGGTTAAAAGAGAAAATCAGTTCTTATAAAGATATTGATTAAAGGTAAGCTATGCTTTGGGATTGATCAAAGGATCAGGGTTATTTCCTGTTCTTTAAGGAAATGGGGAATCCATAGAGCATTGGAGACTGTCCGAGTCTACTGGTGTTTTTCCCTACTTGAGAATGCCTTCGAGACTCAAGGAGATTAGATTGTCCAAGTCTAGAGTTTTATCTTTTGTACTATGCTTAAAGAAATAGTAGTAGTATGTTCACGGTAGAAAGATCTAGACTCTTTGAAAGATTGTCCTATTAAGATGACTAATTTCTGTTCCTATACCTCTAGGAGGTCGTCGGGACAATTTGTACGAAGCCCAAGAGGAGGCTGGAAACTTTTAAGAAGCCGAGGGACAATTTGTACTAAGCCCAAGAGGAGGATCTCTTCCCAAAGGAAGAATCCTTATACGAAGCCTAAGAGGAGGCTGTGAATACTTCTAAGAAGTCGTAGGGTCCTTGTACAACGCCCAAGAGGAGGCGAGGATGCTTTTAGGAAGCCTGTGGGTCCCCAAACCCCGAGAAATTCAAGACAGGCTATTCACAGAGAATAGATCAAGCCAGGAAAGTCTGAGAATTTGGAAGAAACTCAAGAGATGACATTCACAGAGAAAAGATCATCTCTGGGGAGTTAGAGTTCCTTTGACAATGTCTAAGGGTGACAGTCTGTGAAAGGGTTCACCGAGAATGCTGCCTTTCACGTCTCCATATTGTTTAACCCCAAGAGGAGGGAAGACTGTGTCTGGTAATCCTATGGGGATCTAGTTTTGTCTATTTAAGAGTGATCAACAGGGCTTAGTGCTAGACGTAGTTGCCGGGGAAACTCTAAATATCTATACTAGTATTACACAGTTGATATGAGTTTATGAAAGAAGACTTACAGTGAAACAGCCCCACAATACAGTTATATGTATATGAAAGCGGATAAAGAAAGCATATAAACACTTACTCGGTTGTAGAGCTTCCATGCTGTTTGGTTAGTTGTTCAACAAAGAAAGATTGAAAACAATAGTATATTCAAAATTAAAGGAGAAAGTATTTTGAAAAGATATTGGGGCTTACAGCTCAAGGAGAGGCCCAAGGTTTATCAATGATCGCATTGTTGTTTTGTACAGAGGGACTTATACAAGTGACTGAGGCCCAGGAAAGGTTTTCTGTACAAGGGGATGGGTCTTACACTATCTCAAGAGGCCCAAGTGTTTAAATAACAAGGATGGGGCTTATAACACGAGGGTAGGCCCAGATGATTGGTTTTTTTTATTGGTGATCGCGCCGAGGTTTTCTTTTAACGCAGGGGGACTTATACAATGTCTGAGGCCCAAAAAGTTTTGGTTAAAAGGGGATTGGGTCTTACACTCTAATAGAGGCCCAAAATATTTATTTTTGTACAAGTGGTGGGGCTTACAGCTCAAGGAGAGGCCCAGGAGATTTGTTTGAAAATGGCGATCGCGCCGGGATTTTTGAAAACGCGGTGGGTCTTATACAATGCATTGAGGCCTAAAATGGTTTGGTTTTCAAAGGGGGTTGGGTCTTACACTCTAATAGAGGCCCAATGATAATTTTGAATGGGTCTTATAGCTCGAGGAGAGGCCCAAGGTTTGTTTTTCAACGGACGATGATCGCGTCGAACTTTTTGAAATACAACGGGACTTATGCAATAAGTGAGGCTAAAAAAGTTTTGTATTTACAAAGGATTGGGTCTTACACTCTATTAGAGGCCCAAAAGTGTTTGAAATTGTTTGATGAGGATGAAAATCAAAGAAACCCTAATTTGTTATTCTTTAAAAGTAAATATTTAGAGAAAATCAAATAAAATACCAAATAAGTTTGAATAAACCATTTGTGATTCTTGTTTAAGGTTTTAGAAATGAGGGATTAATCACAAGGTAAATTAAAACTCACTTGGTTTTGATTTTCAAAGTAAATATTCACTTTTAAAATGTTTAAAAACATTAAAAAGGAATTTATTCACAAAAATACTAATTATATTAAATAAATAATATAAACTTAATTTTTGTGTGGAATAAAATATTTTAATATTTTTGTGATTTTTTGCAAAAAGAGCCAATAAAAAATAATTAAAATTGAAGGAGTTATTAATTTTCCAATTAATTAATAAACATGAAAATATTGGAAAAAATAGCAAAAATGTGAGAAAACACAAAATGGCATGGGTGGGGTTTGAACCCACGACCTCAAGGTTATAGGGTGCTCACCTTACCACTGGGGTGGTGATACATCCATTGCTTGAAGTGAAACCACAAATATACAAGGCATGCCTTGTTTTCTAGGCCTGATCAAGGCAAGGCAAGACAAGTTTTGCCAAGAAACGGGAAGGTCCATAACTTTCTCATTTCTCAATGGTTGGGGACAAAATTTATATGCATCTGGCCTATAATTTCACAAGGAATCCAATGGTGGTGGTATTTTTTTTCAGATCATACTCCCTCCTCAAAACCCGATAGTGGTTTTGAAAAAGGCCTATAATTGCATTTTCTATGCTACACTTTGATACAGGCATGAATTACATGATGAATTGGTTCAAACACAACATATATAACATGTATGAGGTATGTATGATCAGTGGACTTCAAAGCAATGCATATTTTGGAAAGTTCAAGTCATGATGCTTACCTCTTTTTGAGCTTTTGGAGTTTTCTGTGCAATCTGCCAAACTTCTTGTTCCAGAAATGGTTTGATGCTCTGGACACTCTCAAATGATCCCTTAGAAGCTTTGAGGATGGTTGGAATCAGCTGGAACCTGCAAAAACACAAACTGGCCCTTTCTTGCAAAAGGGGTTAAAATGACCAAAATAGCAACTCTCTCAAATGGTGTTCCAGATGGGGGGAACCATTTGGGACAGTTCAAGGATGTTATTTGGAGTGTGTTTGAGGTTTTATCTGGTTTGGAAAGTGACTGAATCAAGACATGGCTTGAAAAATGCACAAAAGGCCTATTTTGAGGTTTTGAGAGATGACTTTGTGATTTTGGCGTTACATGTCACTTTTGATAGTTTAGATCACCTACATATGATGTTTATGAGGTGTTAGGATCATGAGTTGTGATGGAAATGCTCTCTAACTCAAAAACTCAGAGTTACCTTGCTAAAGAAGGCATTTTTGCCTAAAGAGAGGGATTTTGAGGAAAGCATCTGTTTGATGGCTTTGGTGTACTCAAACTGAGCACAAATAAGCTCTATTTATAGTAGAGCAAGTTTGTTTTGGGATCAATAGTGAATGGCAACTGCAGCAGAGGTTTGGCCAATGGTTGCACTTTCGAATCCAAGTCTCCTCTAGCCATTGACTAGAGGTTAGGGCACAGGGCTGTGGTTCCCTTGGTCTTGGATAAGTCTTGACTGAATTCAGTTGCAAATGGTTCAGTCCATGCCACCTTGGTGTATGCATTGAATGCTCCAATCCAAAATTGGAGTCTTGTCCCTTTTTTAGGCAATTCTAGGTTTGGCATGCTACTTCTTGTTCCAAGGACTTTGGAGGCTTGGCTCAGTGTTTATCCCCTTTAAATTTGATCCTCAGATGTGTCCAAAGTGATGACAAGGCTTGGAATTATCTGATTTTTCCAAATTGAGCAAAAATACAAAATTCTGCCTAGCCTTGACAGTTTTCAGCAAGGCATATTGCCATTGTCATATCTCATGGCCCAAGTGGAATTTGGTGATGTTCTTGGCCATTTTGGAAAGCCCTCATATGACACAACAACTGTTTGATCATATTTGGTTTTGATACCTTTTGGATCCAAGTGAAAAATCCCCCTACATTTGGAAAAAAGTGAAGGCAGATTCTGACTTAGTGAAAATTTCACTAAGTGTTGGAAAAAAGTGACATTTTCACTTTTTGTGATTTTGATCATTCCATAACTCAAAATCCATGATGAATTTGGAAGGAGGTCAATTTTAAGCTTTTGTAGAGGGTAATGAGAGATACAAATCTATCCTTGGATGGGGAAAAATGGTCTTGTGGTTTAGGAGTTATCATACATTAACATCATTTTAGGGTTTAAAAACCAATTTTGTGAAAAATCTCAAAAAGTCAAAGTTGACTTTTGTGCACAGTTGACTTTTTGTCAAATGAATTCCAAACTGTGCGATCCTCTATAAAATCAAGTCCTTGACCTAAATCAAGCTTAATGGATTGATTTCATAGGTGTTATAGGGTGTATTGAATCATGTCCTAGGGTTTGGGAGCATGTCCTGGTCAAAAGTCAAAGCTGCAGTTGACTTTTCTCGTGAAACCCTAATTGTGGTACTGATGAAATTGAGACTTGCTGCTCAAGCTTCCTGGATCAATCCATTGTTATAAATGGATCAATGTGGTATGTTGGAGACCCTCAAATCATGTCTTGAGGTCTTGGCTCCGTATTTGTCCCAAAAGTCAACTTAGGGGTGAATTGGGTCAAAAAACCCTAATTCCTGATTTTTTATGTATGCATCCCCTGAGGTCAAATTGACTTGATGCTTGGGCTTATGATGTCCCTTAGAGTATCATAGGTTATGCCTTGAAGCATTGGCTCATGCCTAGAGGAAAGTTTCCATCTGGAGGCCCTGGTAGACCAAACCCTAATTTGGTGACACTGGTGATCTTGAGGCTTGATCCACCTGGAAGGGAGCAGCCTTGTGCTTAATCCTTTAAAGTGGGAGTCCTCGTGATCTATTGTAGATGTTTGGGAGGTTAGACAAGTTGAAGATCATGTCATTTCTTGATTGATCCTTTTTCTAAGAACACTGAGAGGGCTTGAAACCCTAATTTTGACTGTAGTGAGTGTTCACCCATCTTTGGGGAGACTGATGAGGCAAGATGGTTCATCCATATTGTGATGATGATTTGCACAATGATGGGAACCTTAGTGGTCAAAATTTGGGGTATGACAGATGCCCCTATTTAATCTTCTTGGACCCGAAGGTGTGAATTGTAACACCCCCTTCTGCACCCCCAACATATATATAAGCGATAATTAAAAAAAAATCAAAATTTCATCAGAGTATATTTAAAACATTCACGGCATAGACCGAGGGGTCACATCAATTTAAAACAAACATACAACAACCTGCTCCTATAGATATGCAACAATTCAGGTAGCACAAAACAAAGGAACTGAGTTCCTACAACCCACAATCCAATTACAGAATAAAAGCGGAAGATCCGTAACGGAATCTCATATATATATATATATATATATATATATATATATATATATATATATATATATATATCATAAAAAGTTTGCCTGTCATATCCAATATCATACATATACAATCCAAAGATATATATACATAATACAAAATAATCACACTCGATCACCCCGACTACCCGGTGCTACATATTAGAGCCGACCGACAAAAGAATGAAGACCTAAGCTTCACAAAAAGACCTCCAGCATCTAATCTGCAATGCCTCATAGAGCATTAAAAATAGCAGAAGGGTGAGAAACACAATCATAATATAATTGCATATAATTATATAATAACACACAATTACACAAACATAATATTCTCACCACATTATACGCCGTAATTCAATTACAAACCAATACAATGCATTTTCTCACATATCGGTCACAAAAGCATATCAATCATACACAATTCAATTATCACCAACATGTATATTTATAAATCAACTCATCAATTTCATTCACAATTCCACACACCATCAAACCATTCATGATTTATGCAAATGCAAAGAGACCAACACCACGACTCTATGCAAATGCACAAGAATACACATCATGATGCTTGGCATACAATGACTCATGACATTGAAATGCACACATATATGTAACCATCTCAATCAACAAAAATCATGCTTTGCAATTCAAGCCCAAAACAATGCATTTATTTGCCATACGGCCACAAACCATCATCACACCATCTAAACACATACCTTCACATTACATAACCTCACATCAGTCATACAGTACATATCACACGCATGTTGCATAATAACACGTCAAATGCACACCATTAAAACGATAAAAGTCAATAACGACACATTCCAAATTCCCGACATAATTAAATCGGCCAACGATCTCGAAACCATTAATATAAGAAAGAGCATGCCAAAAGCTTTCTAACGCACCAAACCGAGCCTCAAACCGGCTTACGGATTAAAAGGTATAAAGAAAACAAATTGGGAAAAGTTGTCACATTCGCATTGCGAAGCTCCTAGCGAGTCCTTCGCTTCTTCATTCACAGTGCGAATGTCCCAGCGAACTAAGTCAAAAAGGAAAATAGCCTAAAAATTCCCAACATTCGCAGTGCGAACGTCCCAGCGAACCTTCGCTACTCCCTTCGTAGTGCAGTTTCCCAGCGAACCAAGTCAGAGAGCAAACAACACAAAATAACCCAAAGTTCGCAGTACGAACCTCTGGCGAATGCTCGCCCACACCTTCGCAGTGCGAATTGCCCGCGAATGTTCGCTTTCCCCTTCGCTAGGGGATTCGCAGTGCGAACCTACGAATACCAGAAATCCCAGCAGCGCTGTTACACAACCCAAAATGATATTTTCTCAACCAACACATTTCCAAACCAACATATAACAATCAGAACATAGTCTAATCATGGTAACAAGTATTCTACCGCATTTACATCGATTTCCAACCGCGAAAACATCGATTTCTCTATATCGACCTAGAATAAAAAAAAACTATAAAACACAACAAACAATCCAATACACACATATATAATCATACACAAGCATAGTATAATCAAGTTTCTCACCCTTACCCGATTAAATTGCGTTTGAAAAGTCGGTTGAATCGGTTCCTAAATCCACAAGTTTTTCTCTCTTTTCTTCTTTCTCTTCTCTTTTGTTTCTTCCTCTTTTCTTCTCTTATTTTTCTTTCCTTTCTATTTTTCTCTCTTTCTATTCCTATTATATGAAAAATATAATATCTTTCCAACCAAAAGACCAAAATACCCCTACACTCAAATATCTCGCAAACGCTCCCAAAACTCGATAAAATATAATCTCGATGAAAAATAACATATTTTCGAATAAAAGTCAGAAATAAAATAATATAATAATAAAATATTCAAAACGACTCAATTAAATAAAAACAACTAAAACTGGAGCGTTACATGAATGGCGAAGGTATTCGGGCATTCGGGGTGCAAGAGGATTAAATATCGGAATACCCAAAATTTTGATGGTGGTTATGAATGGTAGCTTACACATTCATCCTCTTTTGTTAAGCAATGATGCTTAGAAAAGGTAAAACTTCCCCTCGATCCTGGTTTCCTACCAAGGAACTGGTCTTAGTTTCTGATGTAAACTTCCCCTCGATCCTGGTTTCCTACCAAGGAACTGATCTTAGTCTCTGAAGTAAACTTCCCCTCGATCCTGGTTTCCTACCAAGGAACTGGTCTTAGTTTCTGAAGTAAACTACCCCTCGATCCTGGTTTCCTACCAAGGAACTGGTCTTAGTTTCTGAAGTAAACTTCCCCTTGATCCTGGTTTCCTACCAAGGAACTGGTCTCGGCTTCTTTTGTCAATAAACTTTCTTGACAAGGGACGTTATTCCTAGCAGTTTTCCTCAAACTTCTCGCCGAATTTTCCTGTGGAGATGCCATTTGATAGAAAAATTTTGATGTCAGACTTGTTGGGGAACCCATTCGCCTGAGTTGTAGAGGTGTACAAACTTCTCTGTTTGGAGACGCCATTTTCCGACTCTACTGAGGAAAACGAGTCTCTTGAGAGTCTGCTTTCACGCTTGGGGATATTACATCACACTTTTCTCGGGATCTTCCCGGAGAAACGCCATATGATGTGATCCAATTTTGAGGTGCTGATGACCTTTTCATCAACGGTTTTTTTTCGGAGAAAAACTACTGTATTGCCGAATCTCTAATTAAGAGGCTTTCTCTAGGGATTTTCCTTAATCCGGGAAAGCGAAAATATCATCTTCAATGGAGAATAGTGACATCGGTTGAAGGTTCTCTAGTCTTTCAGAGGTTCAAGTTATCAAAGTGGTCAAGGGCCAATTCTGATCCAGAACTAAACTGGAGGAGAGAGATTGTTCAGACGCAACCTTTCTTGACGAGGAAAGAACTTGACAACTCGATTGAGAAGACTGCTACCACTACGGTACAAGACCGAATGGAGTGATAGTGATGCAATATGAATGTGAATGCAAATCAATAATGCATGATGTATGTATGTATATGCTGACAAAACTGACGCGTCATACAAACTAATAGATGAACATGACTGGATACTCGGCCATCGCGGGGCAAAGAAGTACCGCTGGTTCAAGATAGCAATTATTCCTTACTTATCCCTGTTGGGAGCGACGCTGGTCGGGCTTAGGAGATGAGAACTCGGCCTAAGAGGTCAGATGGAGCATTCGCATCTGACATAGCTGATCCTTCATTCAGGCATACTGGTTTAGAAGGAGTACTTTGAATCTGCACTTTGAGGCTCGAACACCTTTGGAGAAGTGATCGGTGTTCTTTCGATGTTCAACCGTCAAAAGAAATTGCCATCTTTATTTTTTTTAAAGCAGAAAAAGTTTGACAAGTAAATTCATTTTTTATTTCGTTTCAAGAATCATTGATCATGTTAAAACATCATTTTGTAAAGCTAAAACAAACATGAATTGCAAATAAAAGCACAAGGGCTCAAATTTTATTGATAGGATGGAGATCAGCCAAACGCGTGATCCCATAGAGTATTTACAAAGTTTAGCAAATGGTAATTTACAGGGAAAAGGGCTATGTTGAAACATAACGACCACTATCCTTCTACCAACTTTAAATTCGGGGCATCCTGAGCTTCTGTCGAAGATGACCTTGACTGGAGTTTCTGATGGATGGCATGACTGCTGAGGAGTTGAACTGATCAGACGTAGTTGCTTGCCATTATCCCTAACTTTTGCCTAGATTGGACTTTGAGATTTTCAATCCACCGGGATGATTTTTTGACTTTGTCTCTAATTTTTGCCTGGACCGCCCTTTCGGGTTTTCAATTCACCGAGACATTTTTTTTTTAGTTTAGGCGAAGTATTTCTTGACTACATCAACATTTGTGGGGTAGGCAAATTCCTCTCCGTCCATGGTTGCAAGTCTTAAGGCGCCGCCTGAGAAAGCTTTCTTGACCACGTAGGGGCCGTCATAATTCGGAGTCCATTTACCCCGAGAATCAGTAAGAAATGATTGTATCTTCTTGAGTACAAGGTCTCCTTTCCTGAAGACGCGAGGTCAGACCTTTTTGTCAAACGCCATCTTCATTCTTTTCTGATACAACTGACCATGGCATAGTGTCGTGATTCACTTCTCTTCGATCAGATTCAGTTTATCGTGTCGACTTTGACACCATTCAACTTCTGTAAGCTTAGCTTCCGTCAATACCCGGATTGATGGGATCTCTACTTCTATGGGAAGCACTGCCTCCATGCCATATACTAGAGAGAAAGGGGTTACCCCTGTTGAAGTGCGGACAAATGTACGATAACCGTGAAGAGCAAAGGGTAGCATCTCGTGCCAATCTTTGTAGGTTACAACCATCTTCTGAACAATCTTCTTGATGTTCTTGTTAGCGGCTTCTACCGCTCCGTTCATCTTTGGTCAGTAGGGAGATGAGTTATGGTGTTCGATCTTGAACTCTGCGCACAACTCTTTCATCATCTTATTGTTCAAGTTAGATCCATTATCAATAATGATCTGGCTCGAAACACCATAACGACAGATGATATTGTTTTTGATAAATCGGACCACCACTTGTCGGGTTACATTAGCGTACGACGCTGCTTCGACCGATTTGGTGAAGTAGTCAATGGCTACCAGAATGAACCGATGTTCGTTTGAAGCCTTAGGCTCAATCAAGCCAATCATGTCGATTCCCCATATGGAAAAAGGCCATGGGGAAGAAAGAACTTTGAGATGCGTTGGCGGTACATGAATTTTTTCGGAGTATATCTGACACTTGTGACACTTCCTCATGTACTTGTAGCAGTCGGATTCTATGGTCAACCAATAGTACCCTGCTCTTAGAATTTTTCTCGCCATTGTGTGGCCGTTGGCATGAGTGCCAAAGGATCCTTCGTGAATTTCTTTCATCAGCATGTCTGCTTCTGGTCTGTCTACACACTGGAGCAAGACCATGTCAAAGTTTCTCTTATAAAGTGTATCACCGCTCAGGAAGAAACTGCCAGCCAGCCTTCTGAGAGTTTTTCTATCCTTTCTGGATGCCCCAGGTGGGTACTCTTGTTTCTGAAGGAAACATTTGATATCGTGATACCAAGGTTTGTCATCTATGACTGCTTCAATCGTGAAGACGTAAGCAGGCCGTTCAAGGCGCATTATGTCGATCTTAGGTACGTCGTTCCATTGACCTACACTAATCTTAGAAGAGAGGGTGGCTAAGGCATCAGCCATGAAACTCAATTCTGTTGAAGAAGGGTAACAAACTTCTTGCGTAATCTTTGTAGGGAATCAATCCTAATTGGTATGTGTTCCAATCTCCTTTAATCTGATTGATAACCAGGGCTAAGTCGCCATATACGTCCAAGTTCTTGATCCTTAAATCGATCGCTTCTTCGAGACCCATAATACAAGCTTCTTATTCGGCCTCGTTGTTCGTACACTTGAACGTAAGTCTGACGGTGAAAGGGATGTGGGTACCCTGAGGTGTAACAATGATTGCCCTAATTCCATTTCCATAATGATTAACTACTCCGTCAAAGATAATTCCCCATTGGGAACCTGGTTCTGGCCCTTCAATGGGTAGCGGTTCATCGCAGTCTTTCATTTTCAAATACATGACATCTTCGTCTGGGAAGTCAAACCCGATTAATTCTTGATCGTCAATCGGTTGATGAGCCAAATGATCGGCTAAAATACTCCCCTTAACGGCTTTTTGAGCATGGTACCCTATGTCATATTCTGATAGCAACATCTGCCAACGGGAAATCCTTCCCGTGAGAGCAGGCTTTTCAAAGACATACTTGATTGGATCCATTTCAAATATCAACCAAGTAGTGTGACGAATCATATACTGGCGAAGACGTTTGGCTGCCCAAGCCAAAGCGCAGCAAGTTTTCTCAAGCATAGTGTACCGAGTCTCGCAGTCGGTGAATTTCTTGCTCAAATAGTAGATGGCAGACTCTTTCCTTTTGGTTTCGTCTTGTTGGCCAAGTACATATCCCATGGAGTCCTCTAGGACTGTTAAGTAGATGATCAACGGCCTTCCTTCCACTGGAGGTGATAGAAGCAGGGGATTCAACAGGTATTCCTTAATACTATACTGTCGAAGGCATTTTGGCAGTCTTCTGTCCAAACGCAGTACAGATTCTTTTTTAGTAATTTGAAAATCGGCGCACATGTCGCGGTCATAAGGAATATAAATATGGAGATGTAGTTCAAACGTCCCAGGAATCCTCTGACTTGTTTTTCAGTTTTCGGAGAAGGCATTTCTCGAATGGCCTTGACCTTGTCAGGATCAACTTCAATTCCTTTCTGGATGACGATGAACCCTAAAATTTTTCCCTAACGGATACCGAAGGTGCACTTGTTGGGATTCAAGCGGAGTCTGTACTTTCTCAACTGCTCGAATAGCTTTGACAGATGGGTCACATGCTCCTCTTCTGTCTTAGATTTGGCAATCATATCATCGACATATACCTCGATTTCTTTGTGTATCATGTCATGAAACAGAGTAGTCATGGCCCTTTGATAGGTTGCCCCGGCGTTTTTCAAACCGAACAGCATCACCTTGTAACAAAAGGTACCCCATGGGGTAATGGACGAAGTTTTCTCCATGTCTTTCGGCGCCATTTTGATTTGATTATAGCCAGAGAATCCATCCATGAAGGAGAAAACTTTAAACTTTGTTGTACTGTCAACCAGCATGTCAATGTGTGGTAAAGGAAAGTCGTCCTTTGGACTTGCCTTGTTTAGATCTCGGTAGTCGACACACATTTGGACTTTTCCGTCCTTTTTTGGAACTGGTACGATGTTGGCTAACCATTGAGGATATTCTGATGTGGCGAGGAAACCCGCGTCAATCTGTTTTTGTACCTCCACTTTGATTTTGACGGCCATGTCTGGGTGAGTCCGTCTCAACCTCTGTTTTACTGGCGAACATTTCGACCTCAACAGTAAACGATGTTCCGCGATGCTAGTATCTAACCCTAGCATGTCCTGGTAGGACCAAGCGAATACATCGGGGAATTCTTTGAGAAGCTTTACCAAACCCTCTCTGGCAGTTGGACTGAGAAGTGCCCCAATCCTGATTTCTTTTCTCTCTTTTTTCGAACCTAAGTTTACCGTTTCCAACGGCTCTTTATGAGGTTCAATGGACCTTTTCTCCTGTCTGAGTAATCGGGAGATCTCTTCTGGAATTTCGTCGTCATTTTCTTCTTCAGTCCCAAATATCGGGAACTCAAAGTTGGGAGAAGGCATCGGATCGTATGTTTCAACGGGGTTTAAAACTAGCAATCTGCATAATGGTATGATTCGTGTTTAGAAGAGATAGAGGAAATGCAAGAGTGTGTGCAATGTATTTCTTTTACTGCTTGTTTTTATTATTGAGTTGTTTTTTTAGGATTACCATTTTTTGAGAAAAGCAAAAGGAGAAAACAACAATTAATGCGGAAATTACATAACGACGTTATTTTATTAATGAACAAGTCGATTCTTGAAACTACAGCCCTATAAAACAAAGCTTGTCGCTTTGGGCGAAGCGAAGAGGGAAATTTACATAAAGTGAGCCCTATCAAAACATCCGTTTCACCTGGGCAGGGTGAAAGGTTAAAGATGGCAATTACTTTGACTTATGAACAATCTTCGGAACATCGACAGCAACCCATTGGCGGCGAACTCCTTGGTGAATCACAAAGTCTGGCACCTTCCTTGATTTGTCTTCAGAAATAACGCTGATTTCTGGTGGAGCATGATCATTGGAATATGTCTCCCAGGCAGAGTTGTCGTAGGAGGATTCCTCTGTTGTAGTTTGCATAGCATTTGTGCTCTCAGGTAGATCTCCCCATCCAGTTGGCTGGATATCTTCGAGCCTGATACGAGAGCTTTCGGGAGCAGTGTATTTGACCATATAGTCGTATTTCCCACTTGGTTGTCCCAGGGTGTCCCACACTTCTTTGGAACTGGATGAGTCATCCTTCTCGATGACGTTGACCTTTGGAAAAGCATAGTTAATGAATTCAAGTCCTGCAAACTTTGCAAATTCATCATCGTACTGGACGTTTTCTAAGTGACCTGATTGTTATTTTGCACTTTGTCTCCCCAAGAAGAGTTTATTTGGAGATCTCTATGGAAGACAAGGAGTTATTTCTCCAGCAGTATTATTTCAACATTCCATGGGACTTATACCCAGACGACAAGCGACCGCTCTTTATTTGAGCATTTTGTTTGGTTATCAGGTTTTCTATCCGGATGACGGATGATAGTCTTTCCAAGACATTTTGTCTATCCCTAGTGAAGTCGCCATTTCTGTCACGGTGAAAATTGGATACCATAGTTATTTGTTAACTAGGATCGCATTTTTAATGTCACCACCGGTCTTTGATTTTATCCAAGGGAAGGGAGAAAAATCGAATTCCCACAATGCAATGCAAATGCACTAAGATTCTAAGTTCGGGGGTTGGTTATACCTAAGGAAGGTGTTAGCATCCTAGATATCTGTACTTTACAGGAACCTCTTGTTTTATTATGTTATTTGTTTTCTGTTTTGCTAAGGGTTTAAGGATAGGTGTTTTATTATTTTTTTTTATTCCTAAGTGTGCTCGATAAGATATCACATCTTGTGCCTGCATATTCTGTCAGGAGGGAATCAGAGCACTTGTAGTTCCTTATTAAGGATACTAAAATGTTTAAAGGTTTTAGGAGAGAAGATGAGTCATCATCTTAAGAAGACCACCACAGTTTTTGAAAATGTTTGTATTTTGTGGGGTATGGGATTGTATGTCCCTTCTTTAAGATGATTAACATCTAATTCTCTTGTGTGGAGAATTAGGTGGGCTAAAGTTTGATTAAAAATCAAAATTAATGGGGGACTAACCTAGGAAGTCTATCCTAAGTTATCTAATTGACTTATCTTAAGGTGTCGAGTATGATGCAAATGATGTGCACCATGCACAATAACATGGTTATCATGCATGGGATTTTCCCTTGGATATTAATGTGATTAGTTATTATTATTTAGGCGAGGGTGCTAGCAAAGTGATGCTAGACTTGTGTCTTGTGATCGATAGGTCGAATGCGATGCCCGAAGGCGATCGACTTATATGGGTGGAAAATTGGCTCGACGTTGGATCGAGAGTTTTAATTTTTGAAAGTGGTTTGACATACAAAGCATACATTCAAAATAGAGGCATAGTAACCAGATAAACACACAAGCGTACACTCGGGCGCGAGAGATCTAACGAGTTGATTTATTCTTAAGGTTTATTGAGAAAAAGTTGATTTTAAGGTTTATTGATAAAAGTTAAAGGTTTTATTATTTATTTAGAAAAATATTTTTAGTTTAATAGTAAATAAAAGTTAATATAAACTTAACACTTTAGAAAAAGCTATACTTAGTTAAATTAGTCAATTATATTAAAAAAGTTAAATGTTGTTAAAAAAAGTTAATTATTGTATTATAAAAAGGGTTCTATATTTTTTATGTGAAAAGATTAGTATTATTATTTCATTATTTTAACGTTACTAAATAAAAGGTTTTTATTAAAGGTCATTTTATTAAAAAATGTTTTATTCATTAAATTAGTTATCTATTAAAAAGATGTGTTAATATAAAAATTGTTTTTTTTTAATAAAATAAAAAAAGATTTGGTTATACTAAAAAGAAAAAGAAAAAGAAAGGTTTACAAAGAGAAACGGGACGGAGGGAGTCTCACACGGATCAACGCTCTTCTCTCACTCTCACCTTTCCTTCTTCTCTCAAAATGAAACTAGGGAAAAAAACCTAAATTGTGTCGTCGTCGCTCATCTCTCAATCTCTCTCGATCGAACAATCAAGCCAACAAACCCTAACCCCACACAGCCCAATACCCCAGTTTTCACTATGATTTAGTTACAGATACGATAAATTTAAAGCAAAACGGCATAAAAGGGGAAGAGAAGGCCGGCGACGATGGCAAGTGGCTCCACGGACATCGTTCAGGGAAGCTCCTCTTTTTACCTTCTTGCGACTTGTTTGACTTGTATTGCTCTGATTCTTCTCTTTCACTGGCTTGAGATGATGATGAATGGAAAGTCTCTGAGTCTCTGTATTTTATTTATGGGTTTGGAAAATGTTTTCAACGATCTTTTTTGGGCGCCACCTTTTTATCTTTCTCTCTTCTTTCTGGTTTTTTCGTCTGCTCTTTTCTCTAGGGTTCTTTTTCTTGTCGTCTCTTTTGATGCAATGTGACCGCATATATATAGGCCAATGGTGATTGAAATCCCTTAATGCTGATTGATTTTGTTTAATTGCCATGATCTGATTTGGTTTTAATTTCGGAAAGTTTTTGAACTTGGTTGATATGCTTTGTGATTTGGAAAAGGATTGGACCGTTGCCCTGTTTATTTTAGGAAGGTATTGATGTTGGTGGTATCCCTTGATATTGCCCATCAATTCATTTCTGATTTGAAAACAAAAGATATCTGAGGCCTGATTTTGTTTAGTGTTTTCTCGTTACACTTTGTTTTCTCCAACTCAAAGAACCAACAAAATCTCCCTTTTTTGGAAACTTGCTAGATAGTCCATTTACTCCTTGGGCCTATGCTGATTGTACCACTTAAAATTTGAATCGTCTAGGGTTTTATTTTGTGGGACTTTCTCTTTTCATATGGTGTGGTTTAAAACTTTCTCCTTTCAATTTATTATATCCAAAAACTATTTTTGAATTTGATTTGCTTGTTTATTCCTTTGTGAAGGGTTGCACGTAGCCAAAGAATTCTCTGTAATGACGGGAGAAAAACCTTGAATGATGGTGGGGGTACCTGCTATTTTCATCAATGTCGGTTTCATTAAGGGCTAATAAAAATAAGGTCATGGCTGCATCAACTTTTCCTCCTCTTTTCAAAGTATGAACTGGATGAGGACGAACTTGGAGGATGATCTGCTTGGACGTGTGCATTAACATTCTCCGTGAGAGTTGGTCCAAATGTTGGAGGGTTTGATAGTGGCGCAGGGTTTGGTGTTAAAGGCTGCAGACTTGCGAGATCTTCTTTGGGTAAGTTCACCTTTAATCTCAGCTTGTAGGATTAGGCTTGGTTTGATCATGCTTTCCATAATTGTTATTATGTATGCTTCAAACTGTTGTTGTATTCTTTTGGGCTAACGACATCTTGCTAATCACTTCCCTTTTTTCTTTTCATGTGCCCAAGGCGAGGATGCCTGATGAGGAGTCTTGGATCAAAGACTACCAAATAGAAGTCATTTTCTAACTAAACTCTAAAAGTTCTTGATTTAATTCCAATGTGACTTGTGATGGTTAGGATAATGACTCTGCTGCAGCATCCTTTGAATCCTGTCCCACGCCTCTTGTATCATTCCAATTTGAGGTCAGTTAATAACGACAATCTTCTATCCATTTCCCTCTTTTTCCTGCTTTGATGGATTTGGAAAATGACTGGTTTGAATATGGTTTTGCTATGTAGGAAACATTACGACATTAGCTTGATGATGGGACGGTTGGTATTCGAGATGAAGACGAGACAAGTTTTTTTGAGTGTGGTCGTGGCATGGTGAAAAAGTTCCTATTCAGGTATATTAAGTTCCAGCTTCTTGTGCGTGATTCGATAGTTTATGGTCCTATTCGTGTGACTCGTAACAATTGTGACTTGTAAACAAATTTCCTGCCTTGCAATAAATACTTCGATACCATTAATTTTGTTTGAATCTATTTTATTATCAGTAGCAGTCAATGAAATTATGGTTTAACCATTATGAATGATCAACTATGCAGTAGCCAGGGCCTTGAGTGAATTCCTTTTGGTTGATATCTGTCGAAACCAGCAGCAATTCTTCAAAATGACGGCAAGCTTCCTGGTGTGATTTGCTAGACTTGGCTACCGTTTTAACAACTTGCTGCCATGCTTTCCTGCTATTGAGTAGGCTCTTGAATTCTACAAGATATGAATGGATACTGGTGGTGGTTCGTGGTCATCAACCAAAACCTGCAGGGGCTATAAATTCGCGGATCTCTTTGTGGCTTAGAACGTATGAGTAGGGTTCCAACTGGGGCACAACTTAGATGTCTGTAGTTATGAAATTTCTCTGATTTAAATGATGATGATGTTTTGCTCTTGACAATTGGTTAATCTTGTATGTTTTCAGAAGCTTGAAAATGAGTTTGATCTGTAAGACTTTTGCATACTTTGAACCCTGGCATTTTAGAACACGTGAATCTTTTGTGTAATTTGGTGAGTCTAATTCTAAACGAGACTATGGTGTTGAAACCCTCTGCTTGGTCTTGTAATTTTTTTAAAATGGCTTGAATTTGAACAAAGTTAGTTTGCCAAAAGAGAATTAAACACTGTTTGAAACCAATTCCCGACTCGGAAGCATTATTCTAGCCGTGTCTTGTAAATGAGCTCGAAATAATTGAAACACCTCGCGAGAGTAGCTTGGTGTATGTCCCAACAACATTTTGAAATGTGGCTTACGATAAAATGGAAACCCAAATAATAAAGTCTTAAACTTTGGGTAACTTACTTCTTAAGTCCAATCAAATATATTTCTCATCTAATCATTGACAACTGGGCCCATGGACTCACCTTTCTTCGAAGGATCCACACCGCCTTCTATTCTCAAATTCAGACCAGTTTGTATTTGGGTACACATGATGAAGCTATGACTTAAAGAATTGAATAAAACATAACTCCAATTCCAAGCCCTTTCAGTTAGGCCACGAACGGAACCTTAAACATTGATACTCTTGATTAAACTTAAAGGGGACAACAATGCGCCTTGGCAAACCTCTGAACCCTCTAGAGCAGCCCTAATTCACAGATGAAAACAAATAGACAAAGGTCTAAATAAAAGGGTTAGTTGCACGAATGATGGCCTAAGATGTTATGCAAAGAGCAAAGCGGGGATCTTAGGGTCAAAAATTAGGGTGCGACAGGACGCGGGTATTCTTTTCAATGATGCTCAGCTGATTTTCATTGTTCGGCTGATTTCCTTTCCCCAAGTCTCCTGGGTACGGCTGCCAAATAGGCAGGCCATCCATCGGGCCATAATAGTTGTGGTCAAAGTTGTCCTTCATCAGAGTGTCCTCTTCTAATGAGTTTGGTGGAGCACGACATCCTTCCAGATCACAATCTCCGTATATCATTTTGACATCTGACCTGGGTATAAATCTCAGACTCTGTACGGGATAGCAAAAGGGAGTCTGCGTTTCGTCCTGAGACATATAACTGTCCTTGTTAAGATAGGACTCTCATTCTTCCTCCATATCAGAGGAATCATCTTTATTGATGGTATGCACTTCTTGAGGTACTGGGTGAAAGAAACCTCCACTGTGGAAGAAGTCTTGAATGGGATGAAGACTTTCATTGCTGGTAGTAGCTGTCTGGGTATAGGTTGCAGAAAAACCAAGACCCTTCCTTGTTTTATTGTCAGTAGGAATGACTAGTTGTCCCCATCCTGTTGTATTGGTACTCTCGACTGATTTGATAGCATCTTTGTATGAGGAAATGGAAGTTCCCTCTTCGGATTGATTATCCTTGCTCACCGACAGTGCTTGGAACTGAGTTTAAATAACCTTCTCGGGTTCTACACCAGTAGATGATGATAAGTTACTCACGAGCAAGGCTTGTTCTCCACAGACCATGATGAGCTGGTTGTTCTAGACGAACTTTAACTTCTGGTGGAGGGTCGAGGTGACCGCCCCAGCCTGATGTATCCAAGGTCTTCCTAATAAACAACTGTACGTTTCCAGGATGTCCATGACCTGGAAAGCGACTTGGAAAGTGTGAGAACCAATAGTTATGGGAAGGTCGACTTCGCCGATAACCGTTTTTTTGGACCCGTCAAATGCTTTGACGACGACCTCACTGGTTCTCATCGGGGGTCATTTGAAGGATAATTGCATCAAAGTGGACTTCGGCATAACATTCAGGGTTGACCCTGTGCCTACCAGTACGTTGGCTAAAGCATCGCCCTGGCAGCTGACCGTGATATTGAGCGCCATGTTATGATGGCGACCCTATTCAGGTAATTCCTCATCACTAAATCCCATGTTATTGCAGGAAGTGATGTTAGAGACAATGCTATCGAACTGTCTGATTGTTACATCCTGTTCCATAAAGGCTTGCTCTAAGACTTTTTGTAGAGGCTCCCTGTGCGCTTCTGAACTGAGTAAAAGTGACAACACAGAGATCTTCGAAGGAGTTTGTAACAGTTGATCAACAATGTTGTATTCACTCTTTTGGATGAGCTTCATCATCTCATCATTGTTTTTCAAAAGTTTGGGATTACTGGATTGACCGACTGGTGGATTGGGAACTTCTGTCTAAGGTTCCTTTTCTTTGTTAAGTTCTCCAACTCCTAGGTTGAAGATTCGACCACTTCGTGCTACTCGACTGATGTCTGCAATATTCACGACGGAGGGTAATGGAATTTCATTTCCATTCTCGACTATTGTTGCACCGTATTTGTAAGGGATAGCTTGAGTTGATTCATACGGTAATGGTCCCGGTAGATAGATGACTATGGGAGCCTTCTGATTTTTTCGACCATCGTAAGTGTTGCACCCCAAAATTTTCCCTCCTTACTTTATTACTAACGGGCTTGTGTTGCATTGCATTTTGCATTATCATGTGTGCATATCATTGGTTCTTAGCATGGGGTCAAGGTGCCTGAGGCAGTCCAAGAAGGTCCTATCTGGTCTATCACATCATCAAGAGTTCACAAGTGGCAGTCATTCTCTCCTAACCAGTGCATGGATTAGGGTTTTGAGATTCTTGGGTTTATTGCTTCAATGGGCAAGCTCCTTGGGTTTTTATCATCACCAAATGGCATATCTTATCTTTGTTGGAGAGGATACACATCATGTTCAGAGGAATTTGGATTTGGAGACTGTGTTATTTCCTCCTAGACTGAGGGTACCACAACTAGGGTTTGCTATAAAGTCAGTTTATTTCTGATTTTTTGGGCAAGACTTGATTCCATGGTACTCCTTGGGTCCCTATGTACCTAGGGATGGGAGGTTGTCCATCATTTTGGTTCAGGAGAAGTTCAATTGGCCAATGGATTGGAAATCAGGTGAATGGGGTAAAAGTCAACAGTGAGAGGAAAAGTCAACTGTGGAATTTTGAGGTTCTCTCCAAGGTCTTCAAGGTCTCACATCCTCATATGGTCTTCAAGGGTCAAGTTTCATGCCATATATCAAAAATCAGGAGTTGGTGCAAAAGTTACTAAAAATGGAAATGACTTATAATTTGAAGTTTCCTTTTTGGGCAAGGTCCTGCACTGCATTCAACTTGACTTTTCATCATCAAAGAAGCTTCAAATGAATTTTTCTCCAACATGAAAGTTGAATATCTTTTTCTCCTCTTTCCAACAAGTACTAGTGGGTCTCCATATCATTTGTGAAACTCAACTTATGGTCAAAAGAAGGCAAAGTGGTTTTTAGGGTTTCATTTTCACAACTTTTAGATTTTGGGACATATGGACCTATGATTAATTCCATTGCTTCAAGACATGTTCCAACATCCAAGAAAAATCCCTAAGGAGCATTTTTGGCTTTTTAATCAAGTGGTTTCATGGGTTATTATTCACTTATTTTCCATTATGTTAAAAAGCCAAGTCATCAAAAAACTCATGGATCAATTGTTTTCAAGGCCCAAGTTCAATTGTGGTGTAATTAGCAATTCACATATGGGTGATCCATCATGGATTTCTTAAGTATACATGCATGGAGAGAGGTGTAATTCACATTATGAAATTTTCTAAAAATCACCCAAACTCATTAAACAAGTAATTACCCAAGCCCAATTCATCATCAGAAGAAAACCCTAGCCTATATAAGCTCATCCATGCACTGGTTAGACAGACACACATGATATTTTGGAGAAAAAAAAAGTTCAACCCTAATTCTTGAATTCATTGGATCTCTCAATCTACAAGGAGTTTCTTCAAAATTCTTCCACAAACCTTTTCCTGGTGATCTCTAGAGTGCAAATCAACTACCATTCGCAGCCAAAAGCAAAGATTAGAGTTGCACCATCTCAGGTTGGTGGATTTTTTCGTGGTCATGAAACTCTCTTTTTTTACGTGTATATTGTTGTGTGATTGTCACTGATCATGCTGGTATAATTGGTTTTGTGTTTGGACGTGTATGTTGCTTGCTATGTGTGTTTTAAGTTTTATGCCCTAACCTTTCTCCTTTCGTTTTTTATTATACACTAATGGTTTGCAAATTTTGATTGGATATTCATAATCCTCGTGAAATTCTGGACGGAATGGTGTATGGTTTGGTGTTTTCTGGGTTGTTTCAGGTTGTAGGTGGTGGAGGACGGTGGTCGGAACCCTAGCTCCGACGGCTGTGAGGGTTTCGGCGAAGGAAGGTTGAAGACGAAATCTCCACCATCCATTCTCTTGATCTAACGGCCCTCACTTCGCCACATGTGGTTTTTCTTATTTTTTTTTCTGAGTTTTATTTATTGATTATGTACATATTACCTCACGGTAGTTACCATGCTCATCCAATCAGGTTGTGTTATTTGGATTACTTTTGTTTTCGTTGACTCAACCATGTCCGTCAGATGGATCGTGTGGATGGAAACACGCCAACGCATTAAAAATGCGCGTGCCTGGCACATGGGGTGTGTAGGGTGCACTGGTGGTTCACGTGTGTGTGCGTGTTGGGTAAGTGCAGTGCACGTGTTGATCTTAACCGTTGATCATCACTACTTTTTGCTTTGTTTGACCATTCGTGGACGCAGGATCAATCCAAGGGCCTCTGTTAAGTCAGCGCGTTGACTGAAGCCCCATTGTTCTCTTTTTATTTTATTTTTCTCGCTGATGGACTGGGCCTTGCTATTCATACCCCTCTCCTAGCCCATTTCAATTATTCCAACATATTTGGATTACTCAACGCACCCCCCATGCATTTTCAATTCATTTTATTTTTATTTTAATTATTATTTTCGTTTTTAATTTTTAAAAATACATAATTGCATTTAAAAATTCCCATAAAATTCATGCATCCTTTTTACCATTTTATAAAATTCTTACAAATTTTATTTTTCATTTTATTTTATTTTTTATCATCTAAATTAAATATTTATTCATTTTCTTTTTGAATTATCCACATCATGCATATCTAATTTTGTTTATTTTATTTCTCTACAACCATAAAATATTTTTGATCTGTTCTTTTTGCATTTGTTCACTAACATTCTAAATGCATTAAAATATTTTTCTATTATTTTTAAAATTATTGCATATTGCATTTTGGCCCTTCCCTTTGGCACATTGAACCCTACTTCTCACCTGAACTTTGCCTAATTGTTTAAGTGACTAACATCTTGATTTTTTGCAGGAGTTTTTGGTATTTGGTTTGTTTCTGGTTGAGTAGCTTTGATTTTTAATTTGGGAATTTTAGGAGTTATTTCTCTAATTATTTAATTACTTTCACTTGAGATCTACTTATATGTGTATTTCTGATCATGCCTAAGTCCTTGTTTGAAAGGCACTTGTGCCATTTGCTTTGGGGTTGTTTATTTGACTTCTTTATGCATGTTTGGATTGTTATCACTAGTGTATGCCATTGTTTGGTTTTCATTTGCTTTGATATTATTTATGTCCGTTTCGTACTAACCTTTTATGCAGGGGCTAAGGTAAGTTCCTTAAGGGTGTGGATAGGTATCCATGGTCACCCTTTCTCTTTCCTTCTCTCATCCTTTCCTTCCTTTAGGTTTAGGTCGTCATCAAACCTCACTAACCGTAGGTCACCCATGCATGACAACTTTAGGACTCATAGTCCCCCTTTAGAGTTACCCTCGTGTCTTCTCTCTTCTCATCTCAAATTTCTTTAAAATACTTAATAAGGATAAATTGTATTGCGCACGAGCCTTAAGCGTGGGGAATGAGAAATGAGGGGCTTCCTCTCATCTTTCTAGAGTGCTTAGCGAGCGTCCTGTCTTGGGACGATGCGTTAAGTATTCGCCCCTGTGCCCTAGACTTTGGTGCAAAGCAACTTAGGAACTAACTTAAGCCATTTCTGTCCTAAAAAATACAAACACACTTCAAACCTTTTTGTCCTTCGGGATTGTCAAACTAAAGGATATTTTCAAAAAAGGGCACGTTACTTTCCGTCTGAGTCGCAAACAGGCATCGACCCTAACTGCCGGACGCGAACTTAACGTCGCTCATAAAAAACACAAAAAGAACTTGGTCCGAACTACGTTGACTCTGAATTCCCCATTGCACAAGGGGGTACGTAGGCCTAGGGCGTTGACGTCCTACCGAGTCTGTCTTTGTTTTCCCCCCTCTCCGTCTTAGTACAGCCGTAGATGATAGTAACTCACCCTTAGAATAGACAACAAGCGTGGATCCCATCGAGTACGATGGACGCGTGGGGTGCTAGCACCTTCCCCTCGCGTAACCGACTCCCGAACCCAGGTTATGGTTGCGATGACCATTCCTTTCCCTCTTCCTCAGGTTTATGCGGTGTTCCCTTTCCCTCTCTTGGGATAAATTTACACGGCTGGCGACTCTGTTTTTCCGCGCCACTCTCGCGTTTGTACCTGGATGAAAATCCTGGGAGCGACAGTAAGCAATTTCGATCTGCTCCCGATTGGGAACTCTCGATTCGTCAAGTAGAGGGATGATGGTACAAACATCCCTAGCCCTCTGATGATCAGAGATTACAACAACGTCCTCAATTTGATCAGCGAGGTAGTATGGGGCCCAGTTGAGTAGTCCGGAACCCGGATATGGGCGAATCTCTCTACGATCCACCTGACCCTGAAGAGCTGTTCGCACAAGGTAACATCCTTGGTTACTTTCCGAACAGACTCTACAACGTTCATAGTTGTGTGGTGGCACCTGGCCATGCCCGCTTTGAATACAATGTAACCTCACTAAGTCAGTTTCCACAGATCGAACGTCCCGACTTTGATGTCGAGTAGGGTTCCCGTTGGTAATACTAATTTGCTGGGTGTCTTCATCCATATACATTGGAAGCCACCAGTGGTTCAACCCGCCCTACAGCTCTGATAATCATGTGATACCAAGAACCCGAGCCGGAACTATTTAGCATGTAGCTCCACCAGGCTGGTATTCATCAAGCGAATATTGAAGATTTGAATCATGTTGATCTGATAGGGATTCCTTGATGACACTGAATTTCACCGTATTTTTGACTCCGATTTCGCATGCATTCTTAGTCTTTTAATGTCATTTTATTATGTTATTATTATGTTTTTCTTTGTTTTCAGGTTTTTAGTCTAATCAGAGCCCCGAGCGAGAAAAGGAGCGAAAAGGAAGTCGAAATGAGCTAAAATAGAGAAAATCAGCATTTTACACTTATGGCATCCACTATGGCGGCCGCCACAGGGTCTTCCATGACGTGGCCATGTCTCAAACTCCTCCCAACTATTTTTCCCCACGATCTCCAACTGCCCAAGCAAGTTTACACTCATGGCGGGCGCCATGGTGTTGTGGCGGGCGCCACAAGAACAAAACGAGTTCCCTCCCAAATTCAAATGCTAGGGGCATCCTTGTCTTTTCCACATGTTTCCTTGCCTATAAATAGGACTTTAGATTTTCGTTTTTCTTCATCCAAGTTTAGTTGTTCATAAGCATATATCAGTGTAATAGTGGTAATCGCTTCACATCGAGGTGTTACTACATTCGAGAGATCGAGTCTGTAAGAGCCTGTGAGACTAAGTCTTGGAGCACTCTGGAAGGAAGTTAATCCTGCCGCCATTTTACTTTCAGTTCGCATTTTATTCAACCACTCCGATTGGAGCAGGTTTTTATTACTTTACCTTTTGTCAACTTTATTTCTTGCACTGTCTTTTAATTTCATTTACTTTCCGCACTCGCATTACTTTCATTTACTTTCCGCACTCGCACTACTTTCGTTTACTTTCCGCACTCGCACTACTTTCGTTTACTTTCCGCACTCGCACTACTTTCATTTACTTTCCGCACTCGCATTACTTTCATTTACTTTCCGCACTCGCACTACTTTCATTTACTTTCCGCACTCGCACTACTTTCATTTACTTTCCGCACTCGCACTTAAATACCTTTTTTTTATGAAAAATCTAAAAATGAACTTTTACTTTACCATGTCTGGCTAATTTTATAAAGGTTAGAATGTGAAGATCATAACCGAACCGATAATCTGTACAATTGTTAGTGGAAACACTTAAGGGCTATTTTAACTTTCAATATAAGTTTTCCTGTTCTTAAATTCCGTTGGGTAAGATCGAAAGCCGTCCAACGCCTATCTAAACTTAATTGTTTTTAAACCATTTCAAAAATAGCGAAAGCGCTTTGTTTAGTTTATTAGGAGTTTTTAATTTAAAAGGAAAAGAGATTTTAAAACCATTTTCGGACGCGTTAAGAAGTTTAAAGTCTGGTTCGTAAGAACCTCTTTTTTTTAGAAAATCCAGGTTAAAATACTTTTCAACTTGGTCAAGATACTATATTTCTTAAAAATAGGTTTACTACTCTAACGCAATGCGCGCCTTTTTATCCGTGACAATAAGAGGGTTTGATTAGGGGGTACAACTCGGTTCTGAATACGCGAAAGCGACAGTTCCTGTCAAATTAGTTCTTTTCAAAGTAGAAAACATTGCCCGTAAGTAGTTCTATTAGCAAGTACTTGGATTATCAATTGGTTGTGTGAATTGCATTCGAACCTGTCTTTATCAATTAATTTTAATTACTTTATTTACTACCGTGCACTCTTCAAAACTACTATTTTCAATCACCTTAGATACACACCTTAACAATAGATAGCGATAGATTGACACTTGGTCTCTGTGGATACGATAATCTTTTATATTACTCTGACGCGTTCGTACACTTGCGAAAGAAACACGCATCAAGTTTTTGGCGCCGTTGCCGGGGACCAATTTCGTCAAATTTCGTACCCTGTTGTTATACCGTTTAGACTAAGGAAGTTACCCGCCGGTCAATGCGAAAAACTCGTAGTACCGGAAGTCTAGTAGACCCTCTAGCTGAACCAGAACGTTACGCTCGCACACGTTTATATTTCCGTAAACTTAGGAAAGCTATGGCCGAAGATCAAAATCAAAGACCTCTTAAGGATTTCGCCCAACCATCCAACGAGGAACCTAGTTCTAGTATAGTAAATCCAGCCATACCAGCTAACAATTTTGAACTTAAACCATCCCTGCTGCAGTTAGTACAGCAGAGACAATTCGCAGGTCTTGCTACAGAGAACCCAAACCAACATTTGAAAAACTTTCTCCAACTAGCAGACACCTTTAAAACCAATGGAGCCCCTCCTGAGGCGATTCGCTTAAGATTATTTCCTTTTTCCCTCAGAGATAAGGCCCTATCTTGGTTAGATTCCCTTCCACCAAATTCCATAACAAGTTGGGAAGACCTTAGAAAAGTATTCCTTGCCAGATATTTTCCCCCGAGTAAGACCGCTGTTCTTCGAAACCAAATAACTAGATTTACCCAAAACCAAGGAGAATCGTTGTTCGAAGCCTGGGAGAGATATAAAGAGCTGTTAAGAGCATGCCCACATCATGGTTTAGAAAATTGGTTAATCATTCAAACCTTCTATAATGGACTTCATTATAACACTAAGATGACCATCGATGCCGCCGCAGGTGGCGCACTGATGAACAAACCTTACCCTGAAGCTAGTGCCCTTATCGAAGATATGGCCCAAAACCATCAATCATGGGGAGTAGAACGAGCGACAGTGGAAAAGAAGGAAGCCCAAGGAGGAATACATGAGTTAAGCTCTATAGACATGATGCAAGCTAAAATGGACGCATTAGCCCTAAAAGTTGAGCATATGTGTACAACCCCGAATACTGCAGCCGCAGTTTCGTCAGATTGTGAGATATGAAGGACGAAAGGACACCAATCCGCAGAATGCAGTCTGTTAAACGAGACCAGCTCTGAACAAGTGAACTACACCCAAGGAAACCCATTTTCAAATACCTATAACCCTGGATGGAGGAATCACCCAAACTTTTCCTATAAGAATAATAACCCTATCCAAAATACTGCCCATCCGAGACAATCAAGTTATCAAGCCCCAAGATCAAATCAACCTATGCAACCTGTACCACCAAAACCGAGCCTTGAGAAAATCGTGGATAATTTTGTCGCTGCTCAAATCCAACAAAACAAGGAGTTCATGAACCAAAACGTTCATGTTAACGAACTAATTACCCAGTTAGGAACCAAGGTTGACCAAATAATCACTCACAATAAGATGCTTGAAACCCAAATCTCGCAGGTAGCTTTAAACCAAGCCCCTCAGACCACACCTGGAGGATAATTCCCTAGACAACCTCAACAAAACCCGAAAGGACAAGCAAATGCCATTACCCTACGAAGTGGGACCGCTTATGATGAACCTTGTAACCCGAGGTTGAGTGATCCCAAAACTTCTAAGGAAGATGACAACATCCCAGATAAAAAGAAGAAACCAGAGGAATCTGTAAACCAGGAAAGTCAAGAAAAAGGAGAAGAACCCAAAAACAAAACCTATATACCACCCCCGCCATACAAACCACCAATACCATATCCGCAAAGACTTAAACAAACCCAGATCAATAATCAGTATCAGAAATTCATTAAAGTTATAGAAAAACTTCACGTAGAAATCCCGTTCACAGAAGCCATTACCCAAATACCATCCTACGCAAAGTTTCTCAAAGACATCCTTACCAATAAACGTAGACTTGATGATCCGAAACCCTTGGAATGTAATTCTATTGCCGAAAATAAATTAGCAAAAAAGGATAAAGATCCTGGAAACTTTTCCATTCCTTGTACTTTGGGGAGTCATGTCATCGAAAAAGCTTTTCTAGACTTAGGAGCTAGTGTGAGCTTAATGCCCTTAGCGGTTTGCGAAAGGTTAAATTTAGGAGAGTTGCAACCTACCAAGATGTCACTTCAATTAGCCGATAGATCTGTTAAATATCCGATAGGCATACTTGAAGACGTCCCTGTTAGGATAGGTCAGCTGTTTATCCCTACTGATTTTGTTGTCATGGACATTAAAGAAGATGATGACATACCAATTCTTCTAGGTAGACCATTCTTATCGACTGCTGGAGCCATAATAGATGTCAAAAAGGGGAAGCTAACCTTTGAGGTAGGGAACGAGAAGATAGAATTTATACTTTCAAAATTTCTTATGGCACCTGTGATAGGAGATGCGTGTTATGCGATAGATATCATTGATGAATGTGTTAGGGAGTTAGAGCAAGAAGAAGTCATTGAAACAATTAAGCTGCCATCAACTCTTATTTTGGAAGATGACAATTATAAGAAACCCTACATCGATGATAACCTTTACGAATGTTTATCCCTTACCCCAGATCCTATGCCTTGCCCTATTAAACCAGCCTTGGAACTTAAGGAACTACCTAAGAACCTGAGATATGAGTTTCTTGATGAAGAAATGAATCGTCCGGTTATAGTTAGTGCTGCCTTGAGACAAAAAGAAACAGATCAACTCTTGGACGTTTTACGAAGATATCCCTCAGCCTTAGGATATAATATCTCTGATCTGAAAGGTATAAGTCCATCCGTATGCATGCATCGGATTTCGCTCGAAGTAGATTCAAAACCTTCCAGAGAGCACCAGAGAAGGATAAACCCTATACTGAGTGATGTTGTCAAAAAGGAAGTTCTGAAGTTGCTTGAAGCATGTATAATATATCAGATCTCAGACAGTAAGTGGGTGAGCCCTGTGCATGTGGTACCCAAGAAGGGAGGCATCACAGTTGTGCAAAATGAGAAAGGTGAACAAATAGCAAAGCGGATAGAAGGAGGTTGGCGTATGTGCATAGACTATAGAAAGTTAAATAAAGCAACTAGGAAGGATCATTTCCCTTTACCGTTCATAGACCAGATGTTAGAACGTCTTGCCAGACATTCTTACTTCTGCTATCTAGACGGGTATTCGGGATTCTTTCAAATACCTATACATCCAGAAGATCAAGAAAAAACTACCTTTACATGCCCTTTTGGAACTTTTGCCTACAGACGAATGCCTTTTGGACTCTGTAATGCCCCTGCTACTTTCCAACGTTGCATGATGTCAATCTTTGCAGATTATCTAGATGGAATCATGGAAGTATTTATGGATGATTTCTCGGTTTGCGGTTTTGATTTCCAAAATTGTCTTATCAACCTTGAGAAAATCCTGGAAAGATGTGTGGAGGTGAACCTTGTGCTGAATTGGGAAAAATGCCATTTCATGGTGACTGAAGGAATTGTTTTAGGACATATAATCTCCGAAAGAGGTATAGAGGTAGATAAAGCAAAAATAGAAGTTATAGAGAACCTAAAACCCCCCAAGACTATCAGGGAAGTTAGAAGTTTCCTTGGACACGCTGGATTCTACCGCCGTTTCATCAAGGACTTCTCCAAAATAACAAAACCTTTAACTGGCCTGTTAATGAAAGATGCTGAATTCATCTTTGATGAAAAATGCAATGAAGCATTCAGCCTTTTGAAGCAAGCATTGATTTCAGCACCCATTATGAAACCCCCTGATTGGTCTGAACCGTTTGAGATAATGTGTGACGCCAGTGATTACGCTGTAGGAGCCGTTCTAGGTCAGAGAAAAGATAAAAGATTACATGTAATATATTATGCCAGTAGAACCCTAGACGCCGCCCAGCTCAATTACGCAACAACCGAGAAAGAACTCCTAGCTGTAGTTTTCGCTATAGACAAATTTAGATCATATCTAGTAGGAGCCAAAATTATAGTTTACACCGATCATGCTGCCATCCGTTACCTACTAAGTAAAAAAGATGCTAAACCCAGGTTACTTCGATGGATTTTGTTGCTACAAGAGTTCGACTTAGATATCCGAGATAAAAAAGGCACAGAAAATGTAGTAGCCGATCACCTATCTAGGCTAGAATACCTGAATCCTGAATTAGTACCCATAAATGATGATTTTGCCTATGATAGATTGATAGCCCAGTTGGAAACCATTGAAGATAAAGAACCAGACCCTCATGAGCACTTCCAAAAATCCTTAGCTGTAAGTAACGTGCCCTGGTACGCTGATTTTGTTAATTACCTAGCCGCTGATATCATACCCCCTGATCTCGATTACCACAAGAAGAAGAAGTTCTTAAGTGATGTTAGAAATTTCTATTGGGATGAGCCACTTCTTTTCAAGAGAGGTAAAGATGGCATTTTCCGCCGTTGCGTTCCAGAAGACGAGGTAGAAAGTATAATTCAGCATTGTCACTCTGCACCTTATGGTGGACATGCAAGCACCTCTAAGACCTACGCCAAGATTCTTCAAGCTGGCCTATTCTGGCCTACCATGTGGCGTGATGTCCATGCTTACATTGTCAAATGTGATAGATGCCAACGCACAGGAAATATATCAAGACGTGACGAAATGCCTTTAAGAAACATCCAAGAAGTAGAACTCTTCGACGTATGGGGTATAGATTTCATGGGACCATTCCCACCATCTTTAGGAAACAAGTATATCTTAGTTGCAGTAGACTACGTGTCTAAATGGATTGAAGCGATAGCTGCACCCACAAACGACACTAGAGTAGTGATTAAATTATTTAAAAATTATATATTCCCCAGATTTGGAACACCCCGTTTAGTTATAAGTGATGGAGGATCTCACTTCATATCAAGAATATTTGATAAGCTTTTAAGCAAGTATGGAGTTAAGCATAGAGTAGCAACACCATATCACCCACAGACTAGTGGCCAAGTGGAAGTATCTAATAGGGAGATTAAACAAATTTTAGAAAAAACTGTCTCTGTATCCAGAAAAGATTGGTCGCAAAAGCTTCAAGAGGCTTTATGGGCCTACAGAACCGCTTTCAAAACCCCTATAGGAACAACCCCCTACCAACTAGTCTATGGAAAATCTTGTCATTTACCTTTTGAGTTAGAGCATAAGGCCTATTGGGCCATTAAAACTTTGAATTTGGATTACCTAACTGCTGGTGAGAAACGTATCCTTGACATCCACAAATTGGAAGAACTCAGACAGCAAGCCTACGAGAATGCCATAATATACAAAGAAAGAACAAAAGCTTGGCACGACAAAAGAATCGTAAGAAAAGACTTCAACTTAGGCGACCCTGTTCTCCTGTTCAATTCTAGGCTACGACTCTTCCCAGGAAAGCTCCGTTCAAGATGGACTGGCCCCTTCAAAGTATCAAAAATTCTGAGGTCTGGAGCTGTTGAAATAAAAAACGAGACATGTAAACCATTCATCGTCAATGGACAAAGACTGAAGCTCTACGAAGGAGGAGACATTCCAACAACCTACTCCAGCCACACTCTAAGTGATCCACCAATCCCGACAAGAGATGTATAAGTTCCAGTCGTCAAGCTAACGACGTTAAACAAGCGCTGCATGGGAGGCAACCCATGATTTTCTTACCTTATTTACTTTTTCTACATTTTGTTTTATTTTATTTCTTGTTATATTTTGTCAGGACTAATGTTTGAAATGTTTGTGTTTTACAGGACCTTCTTCCTAACTCTGTGCAGAATGCAGAATTTTGACGACATACATGTGACTTTCAGGAATGACGCCCAGAGAGAGCGTTACTTTGTCCACTCCAGGCATTCCTAGCAGGACGACGAGGGCACCAGTGGTCCACATCAGTAGTTTTACAGGTTACTCTCCTTATCTTATTTCGAAACATTGGGGACAATGTTCGATTTAAGTGTGGGAGGGGATTTTATTGCAGTCTATTTCCATTTTTAGTTAGTTGTTTATTTCTTGTTTTTATCTGTCTTTTTTTCTAGAAAATGCATGAGTCTGACGAGTCACCAGTACAGTGTATCTCTAGTGCACCCTCATTTTTTTCCCCATTTCTTTAGCCCTAAAAAAAAAAAAATTTGCAAAAAGAAAACATTGTTGTTCTACACGTTTTTTGGGCTTTAAGACAGGTTTGGATTAGGATGTGGTGACTTAGGTGAACTTTTTGAAACATTAGTATCGTTTTAGCACCGTAGACTTCACGAATATAGGAATCATTCCAAAACCCCATGTACCATGGCCTTAATTATCATTTCCAAATTTGTCCTAAGTAGTTTATTTCAGCAGTCAGCTCCGGCCTAAGCATGTTCTACGTAGGGGATCGATGAACATAAGTGAATGATCCAGTAAAATAAATAAAGAATAAGGCAAACTCCGGATAGATGACCCTCACAAGGTCGTTTAACCCAAAAAGTTGAATTGTTGCCACACAAAAAAATATAATTTTAGCTCACCCATTGTTAGTTGGTTCAGAGGTATCTGGCGCTGAACTCGGTAGGGCGGATTACGATCCGATCCCCCACAACTGCATTTGGGTTAAATAAAAGGGTTTACACAGTCTTATGTGCCAGAAACCCTATGTTTTGGATCAGAATCACTAACAGGTCACTCTACTATGAAACATGTACGGATAACGGGCTTAATGTGATTGCGCCTGAATGAAAAGGACCCAAAAAAGAGATGAAGAGGTAGGCCTAGTTATTGTGGGATGGTACGGTTGATTAATATAAGAATGAAGTTTATGTCCGCCTCTGCGGATAAGTGTCATTACGATACCCTTGGTTCACTTAGTACCTGTCACTGCATCCTGACTTGAACTTAGAAGCCCTTTTTGCCCGAATCACGTGTCAGCACTAGTTTTCTTACTTTGAGCTTTAAATGTTTTGCTTGAGGACAAGCAAAGGTCTAAGTGTGGGAGAATTTGATGACACTGAATTTCACCGTATTTTTGACTCCGATTTCGCATGCATTCTTAGTCTTTTAATGTCATTTTATTATGTTATTATTATGTTTTTCTTTGTTTTCAGGTTTTTAGTCTAATCAGAGCCCCGAGCGAGAAAAGGAGCGAAAAGGAAGTCGAAATGAGCTAAAATAGAGAAAATCAGCATTTTACACTTATGGCATCCACTATGGCGGCCGCCACAGGGTCTTCCATGACGTGGCCATGTCTCAAACTCCTCCCAACTGTTTTTCCCCACGATCTCCAACTGCCCAAGCAAGTTTACACTCATGGCGGGCGCCATGGTGTTGTGGCGGGCGCCACAAGAACAAAACCAGTTCCCTCCCAAATTCAAATGCTAGGGGCATCCTTGTCTTTTCCACATGTTTCCTTGCCTATAAATAGGACTTTAGATTTTCGTTTTTCTTCATCTAAGTTTAGTTGTTCATAAGCATATATCAGTGTAATAGTGGTAATCGCTTCACATCGAGGTGTTACTACATTCGAGAGATCGAGTCTGTAAGAGCCTGTGAGACTAAGCCTTGGAGCACTCTGGAAGGAAGTTAATCCTGCCGCCATTTTACTTTCAGTTCGCATTTTATTCAACCACTCCGATTGGAGCAGGTTTTTATTACTTTACCTTTTGTCAACTTTATTTCTTGCACTGTCTTTTAATTTCATTTACTTTCCGCACTCGCATTACTTTCATTTACTTTCCGCACTCGCACTACTTTCGTTTACTTTCCGCACTCGCACTACTTTCGTTTACTTTCCGCACTCGCACTACTTTCATTTACTTTCCGCACTCGCATTACTTTCATTTACTTTCCGCACTCGCACTACTTTCATTTACTTTCCGCACTCGCACTACTTTCATTTACTTTCCGCACTCGCACTTAAATACCTTTTTTTTATGAAAAATCTAAAAATGAACTTTTACTTTACCATGTCTGGCTAATTTTATAAAGGTTAGAATGTGAAGATCATAACCGAACCGATAATCTGTACAATTGTTAGTGGAAACACTTAAGGGCTATTTTAACTTTCAATATAAGTTTTCCTGTTCTTAAATTCCGTTGGGTAAGATCGAAAGCCGTCCAACGCCTATCTAAACTTAATTGTTTTTAAACCATTTCAAAAACAACGAAAGCACTTTGTTTAGTTTATTAGGAGTTTTTAATTTAAAAGGAAAAGAGATTTTAAAACCATTTTCGGACGCGTTAAGAAGTTTAAAGTCTGGTTCGTAAGAACCTCTTTTTTTTAGAAAATCCAGGTTAAAATACTTTTCAACTTGGTCAAGATACTATATTTCTTAAAAATAGGTTTACTACTCTAACGCAATGCGCGCCTTTTTATCCGTGACAATAAGAGGGTTTGATTAGGGGGTACAACTCGGTTCTGAATACGCGAAAGCGACAGTTCCTGTCAAATTAGTTCTTTTCAAAGTAGAAAACATTGCCCGTAAGTAGTTCTATTAGCAAGTACTTGGATTATCAATTGGTTGTGTGAATTGCATTCGAACCTGTCTTTATCAATTAATTTTAATTACTTTATTTACTACCGTGCACTCTTCAAAACTACTATTTTCAATCACCTTAGATACACACCTTAACAATAGATAGCGATAGATTGACACTTGGTCTCTGTGGATACGATAATCTTTTATATTACTCTAACGCGTTCGTACACTTGCGAAAAAAACACGCATCATTCCTATCATGGTAGTCCTTGATCCATCCAAGATCCATCTGACGCTGGAGGGCCTCTTGTACAAAAGAGCATCTTTGTTTGTTTACCGAGCAAGTCAGACAGGAACTGCAATCGTGCCGCGGCAGATTATGATACTGGCTTTGCCTGGAATGCATCGCCACCAAATTGACATTCATTGCACGGATGTCGTGGTTCTGAATGATGTTAGAATTCGTGTAAACCATGTTAACTCCATGAACTCGGTGCTCTTGGATCCATCTGAGATCCATTTGTTCCTGTAGAGCTGATTGCACCACAAAACATCCCTGATAGCTTTTAGAGCAGATATCACACCGGTGATAGTTATGAGGTGGCACATGGCCATATCCACTCTGTCTACAATGCATCTTGACCAGATTGGTCCTGAACAATAGTATATCATGAATTTGATAGACGTCGTTAGTCTCCCCCTCTATCAAATTGACTGTAGCTTTCTCATGTTGAGGCAGCGGGTTTGTGAGAACATTCGGATTCGTATCTTTGAAAGATAAGACCCCGCTCCTAACAAGCTTTTGCACATCGGATTTGAAACTGAGACAGTTCTCTATGTTATGCCCTGGTCGTCCTTGATGGTAAGGGCAAGTCTGATCCACCTTAAACCAAAAAGGCGGATTTTCCAGTACTGTAAGAGGGGACTTAGTCTGGACATGCCCCTTAGCCAGTAGTAACGGAAATAGTTCTGCGTACAATACGGGTATAGGATCAAATCCTGGTGGCCGCGTTGTACGGTTGTTATTGTATGGAGGACAAGCCTGTTGAAGAGGTTGTTGAGTCCTTTGCTGATTAGGTTGGCTCTGCGCAACCTGAGGTTGATACATAGAAATAGGCGCAGGATTGATAGCAGGAGTCACAACCACTACTGGCTGATAACGTCGCCTTTGCTTTCCAAGAGAGATATTCCCAATATCCTGCTATTTTTTCTTAGGGAGAGCACTACCGAATCGCTTTGTACTACTTGATGATCTAGTGTCTTTGACTAGACGTCCTTCTCGGACGGCTTCCTCAAGACGAACTCCCATACCGACCATCTCGGTGAAGTCACTGGGCGCACTGGCAACCATTCTGTCGTAATAAAATGAGCTTAAGGTCTTTAAGAAGATCTTTGTCATCTCTTTTTCCTCAAGAGGTGGACAAATTTGAGCGGCAATTTCACGCCATCTCTGAGCGTATTCCTTAAAGGTTTCTTTGTCCTTTTGTGACATTGATCTGAGTTGATCTATGTCAGGTGCCATGTCCAGATTGTATTTATATTGTTGGACGAAGGCAGTGCCAAGATCTCTGAAAGTGATCATCGTAGCACGGTTTAAACCCATGTACCATTTTAGTGCGGCACCAGTTAAACTATCCTGAAAGTAGTGAATCAGTAAATCTTGATTCTCTGTTTGAGCTGACATTCGCCGAGCGTACATCACCAAGTGACTCTAAGGGCAAGAGTTACCCTTGTATTTTTCAAAGTCGGGCACCTGGAATTTGTGCGGGACTTTCACATTAGGGACGAAGCAGAGGTCCGCGGCGTCCTTTCCAAATAAATCCTGACCGCGAAGGGCCTATAGTTATTTCTGCATTCCCAGGAACTGTTCCTGGAACTCATTCATTCTTTCGAACATGTTGTCGTTTCCACCAGAAGGTATCTGTGGAATCTGTCCTTCTGGGACAGTGTGTACCACGGGTGGTGGTATAGTCATTATGGCCGAGACTTTTGGTGCCTCCCGAAGTTTATAACCTTCAGGAGTTGTTGTCATGCCCCTGGCATCTTCGCTTTCCCGAAGTTTGTAACCTTCAGGCCCAGCGGTTCCTGCTGCGGTCCCCTGATCCTCAGTGATTGGCGAACATATCCTTCAGGGATATAGTTAACAGGCATGCCCCAGGGACGATCTTTCGGCATTTTGTACCTAGGATCAGACTTTTCCGCTATGGGTGTTGAGGTGATCTCCGAGATCACAGTCCTTTGTAGCTGAGCTTCTGCCATGGCTTGCATGTCGTTATGAAGCTTTCTCATATCCTCTCTCAGAGCATCGATCTCTTCTCTCAACTCTCTATTCTTTTCCTCGAGATCATCCATCTTTTTCTGACGATTGGCCCGAGTATTGTACGAATGAGACAGTTTGACTCTAAAACCGAGACACAACCGTGAGATTCGTAGGTAAGAAGAATACGTGACGTGAGAATGATGAATGCAATGATTATATTAATTGTTTTTTTTTTGTTTAATCAAAATAAACTTTGACAATTAGATTGCAAATATAAAACAGTGGGGAAACCCCGTTTTATTGAATTCAAAGGATTGCGAAAATAGAAATACAGTAGATTACAAGGTGCGGAAACAGAAACCTAAGCTAAGGGATCCCGAGTCCTCTCTAGGGAGAAACTGGGTGCTGATTCTAGTACTTTCCTTTTCTTGGACCGGGGCTCTTGGGCCGTTGTCGGGTTGTCATTCCTTTTCCAAGTGAAAGGAACAAGCAAATTCCTTTGGTCATCCTAATTATCCATAGCATGTTGCTTTAAAATCTCGATCAGAGCATCCTCATCTTTTAGCAGTTGTTGTATTTTGGTACACTCTACATTGAGGGTGCGGTACTTGTTCTTCCAAGACCTCCTCTCCTGTTGAACTTTGTTGAGAGTAACCTGAAGTTTTTCCGTTTCAGTTATGAAGTACATGACAGATTCCCTCGGCGGAAGAACTCCATGACAAGGATAAGGCATCTTTAGCTTGAGAGCTCTAGTTTGTATCCAGTGGAGATAAGGCTCCACCGAGACACAATCCGGTTTTCCTAGAGACTCTCGTCCTTTCTTATGAACATGTTTCCAAGTGTGCACTATTTCCATCCTTAGTGCCCTGTCATTTTCTCCTTCTTTGAAGAAAAGACCTTCCAGATGAGCATTACGCGGGACAATGCCTCATTGGGTATCCAAATTGACGACGAACCAATACTGGATGGTAGTTGATTCCTCCTTTAGTTTCTATGAGGGGTACGTTGGGGAAGTTTCCACAACGGTCAATGATCCTGATCCCGTCATAAATCCTATTGCACCAATCTATATCAGAGTTGGTAAGAGGCATGATTTTATACGACCAACGTAAGGCACTCTTATGATCCCAAAAAGCAGCAGACTTAGGTAACTGGGAGATAAACCATTTGTATAGCAGGGGTACACAGCATATGATCATCCCTCCGCTGTACAAATTCCCTAAGTGTACAGAATGATATGCATCAGCGAGCAAAGTTGGCACAGGGTTTCCAATGAGAAAAACCTTAATGGCGTTGATATCGACGAAGCTATTAATGTTGGGAAACAGAAATAACCCATAAGTGAGTAAGACAAAGATGCTTTCAAAAGCAGTCATGTTCCCTATACTAGCAAAGTACAGAGCCTTCTTTGTCAGGAACTGGGTTGGCAAACCTGGGAGCCCACCCTTGGTGGTTATGTGAGCCTTGATTTCCGACTCATCCAAATAAATTACTCTTGCAATGGTTTGATCTTTTGGAATTTCTTCCAGTCCAGAAAAAGGAGCTCGATCAGCAATGTGTAAATCGGTTAGGTGAGAATACTCCACCAGCGTTGGTGCGAGCTAGTAATCCGAGAATGTGAAATAGTGATAAACCGGATCGTAAAACTGAATGAGTGCCTCCATGATTCCTTCAATCACATGGACTCTTAATAGAGGTAGCAGACCTCCGTACTTGGCTCTGAAAGCTTCAGGGTTAGTGATCATCCTTGCTAATCCTCTCAAATCCTCTAGTTTTAGAACCCTGAAGGCATACTTATGAGTTCTCCTTCTACCGAAGTCCATGAGGGCAATCTTTTTCTCTGACATTTGCAATCATTGTCTTAGTTTAATTTGAAAAAGAGATACTAGAAGAGAATTTTTTCTTTGATGTAATGTTTTTTAGATGAATGCATGAATGCAGCACACAAAAACATAGAAAAAACATGGGGTCAAAGGGTCGGTGTCATGAAGTCAAGGCTCTACCCCCCCCCCCCCCAAAGGTTTATACTAGTGACTTTTGTACCTGTCTCTCAAAATCATCAGTTCTTGTCGAGAAAACACCAGCGGGCCGGGAACCGTGCTAGGTGATGTTTTTCGAAGAACCATCAGAAGAGGGTAGCATCGCGTGACAACCATTTCTAATAGTTTCCGCATTACTAAAAGAGGTTTTTCCTAGGTGTATACTCAATCTTTCCACATGCGGCATCACACACATTCCCATTAGCAAAGAAATAAACACAGATATCAATTAGGAAAAGTAGTATATATATTTGTCCTAAAGTCCTAGACTTTAAAGAGCTATGAATCCTATGTTCCTGAAAAAAATGGCTCCCCGGCGGAGTCGCCATTCTGTGGTACCTTCCCAACTTTAAAGGTTTTGACCTAAGATCCTAGTGAAGTCAAAAAACAGTCCTATCCCAGTGAAATTCCCAAAGAAAGAAAGAAAGAAAAGGAAGAAAAGGGCCCTACGGTGGGCGCCAATTTTCTGTGGCGGCCACCGCCATGAAAATGACTTGTCCAAGGTTTTCACCTTAAATTGTAAGAAAGAAAGGTGAGATAGGCCCCACGGTGGGCGCCACTTTTCTGTAGCGAGCGATTTTGGACGTGGTTCTTAAGCACTGTCGCTCTGGGGTTACTACAGGTCGATTCATTTTTTATCCTATTGAGCTTACTAAGGAAGGGAAATAGATGTCTCCAATAAACCCTGCTTGCATACTGAGTTTGAACAGCGGTCTGTTAGGTTATGGATGCTATATGGTAATGGGGCCTTTTTCTTCTTACTTTGTTTAGAGCGAAACACCGGGAATGTTCATGGGGAATTTTGTTAGGATGCTAGCACTGATTCTTTTCGATTGATATGTGAAGGTACGGGATTTGGGGCTTTAGATTAGTGTGCTCGCTAAGATTTTCTTTCAATCTTATGCCTACGTATTCCCGTTTACCGAAACAGGGAAATCAGAGTGATCGAAGTTCCTCCTATTCTATGGGAGGAAAAGGTGTTTTGGTGTCTTGTTCAAAGCCCAAGACGTGAAGCTGAAAAGATGGTTTATATCTTGTTCAAAGCCCAAGATGTGAAGCTGAAGGGTTTATTTGTATCTTGTTCGAAGCCCAAAATGTGAAGCTAAAAGGGTGTTGTCTTTAGAGAGAATTTGTCATCTCTAAAGGGGGTCTGTTTGTCACGATTGTTGGGTGACTGACTATAAATGAGGATTACTTTAACCGGGATATGTGAATCCTAGCAATGCCATAATTTTCTTTATAGGGGGTTTTAACCTGAAGGAGAAGACTTTAACTCATTATAGAGCAATGTTATCTTTCCTTAGGAATTTCTCATGCTAAAAGAGGGACAATGGCGTGGATGTAAATAATCCAGAGGCTTGCCGCTTACAGCAATTAGATGAAAGGAGTTGTTGATGTTTGTATCCTGTGAACGAGGCACAGTTTTGATGCTAAAAGGTTGATTGACTCAACCGGGGTTTTTCCTTATACAAAGCCTAAGAGGAGGATATTGACCCAACAAGAGGACGCTTTTGTGTCTCGTACGAAGCCCGAGAGAGAGGCTAAAAGGGTTGACTCAACAAGAGAGTGCTTTTGTATGTGTCTTGTACGAAGCCCAAGACGGAGGCTAAAGGTGTTTGACTCAACAAGAGAGTCTTTGTACCTCGTACGAAGCCTGAGATGGAGGCTGAAAATGTTTGACTCAACAAGAGAGTCTTTTTATACTCAACAAGAGAGTGATTTTGTATCTCGTACGAAACCCGAGATAGAGGCTAAAAGAGGATTGACTCAACAAGAGAGTTTTTTATACTCAACAAGAGAGTGATTTTGTATCTCGTACGAAGCCCGAGATGGAGGCTAAAAGGATTGTTGTTTCAGTTGAGTGACAGGTCCAGTAGGTTGGTTAAAAGAGAAAATCAGTTCTTATAAAGAGACTAATTAAAAGTAAGGCTATGCTTTGAAATTGATCAGAGGATCAGGGTTATTTCCTGTTCTTTAAGGAAATGGGGAATCTAGAGGGCATTGGAGACTGTCCGAGTCTACTGGTGTTTTTCCTTACTCGAGAATGCCTTCGAGACTCAAGGAGATTAGACTGTCCAAGTCTAGAGTTTTATCTTTTGTACTATGCTTAAAGAAACAGTAGTAGTACGTTCACGGTAGAAAGATCTAGACTCTTTGAAAGACTGTTCTATTAAGATGACAAATTTTTGTTCCTATACCTTTAAGAGGTCATCGGGACAATTTGTACGAAGCCCAAGAGGAGGCTGGAAACTTTTAAGAAGCCGAGGGACAATTTGTACGAAGCCCAAGAGGAGGCTCTCTTCTCGATGGAAGAATCCTTATACGAAGCCTAAGAGAAGGCTGTGAATACTTCTAAGAAGTCGTAGGGTCCTTGTACAACGCCCAAGAGGAGGCGGGGATGCTTTTAGGAAGCTTGTGGGTCCCCAAACCCCGAGAAATTCAAGACAGGCTATTCACAGAGAATAGATCAAGCCAGGAAAGTCCGAGAATTTGGAAGAAACTCAAGAGATGCCATTCACGGAGAAAAGACCATCTCTGGGGAGTTAGAGTTTCTTTGACAATGTCTAAGGGTGACAGTCTGTGAAAGGGTTCACCGAGAATGCTTCCTTTCACGTCTCCATATTGTTTAACCCCAAGAGGAGGGAAGACTGTGTCTGGTAATCCTATGGGGATCTAGTTTTGTCTATTTAAGAGTGATCAACAGGGCTTAGTGCTAGACGTAGTTGTCGGGGAAACTCTAAATATCTATACAGTATTACACAGTTGATATGAGTTTATGAAAGAAAACTTACAGTGAAACAGCCCCACAATACAGTTATATGTATATGAAAGCGGATAAAGAAAGCATATAAACACTTACTCGGTTGTAGAGCTTCCATGCTGTTTGGTTAGTTGTTCAACAAAGAAAGATTGAAAACAATAGTATATTCAAAATTAAAGGAGAAAGTATTTTGAAAAGATATTGGGGCTTACAGCTCAAGGAGAGGCCCAAGGTTTATCAATGATCGCATTGTTGTTTTGTACAGAGGGACTTATACAAGTGACTGAGGCCCAGGAAAGGTTTTCTGTACAAGGGGATGGGTCTTACACTATCTCAAGAGGCCCAAGTGTTTAAATAACAAGGATGGGGCTTATAACACGAGGGTAGGCCCAGATGATTGGTTTTTTTTATTGGCGATCGCGCCGAGGTTTTCTTTTAACGCAGGGGGACTTATACAATGTCTGAGGCCCAAAAAGTTTTGGTTAAAAGGGGATTGGGTCTTACACTCTAATAGAGGCCCAAAAGATTTATTTTTGTACAAGTGGTGGGGCTTACAGCTCAAGGAAAGGTCCGGGAGATTTGTTTGAAAATGGCGATCGCGCCGAGATTTTTGAAAACGCGGTGGATCTTATACAATACATTGAGGCCCAAAATGGTTTGTTTTTCAAAGGGGGTTGGGTCTTACACTCTAATATAGGCCCAATGATAATTTTGAATGGGTCTTATAGCTCGAGGAGAGGCCCAAGGTTTGTTTTTCAACGGATGGTGATCGCGTCGAACTTTTTGAAATACAACGGAACTTATACAATAAGTGAGGCCCAAAAAGTTTTGTATTTACAAAGGATTGGGTCTTACACTCTATTAGAGGCCCAAAAGTGTTTGAAATTGTTTGATGAGGGTGAAAATCAAAGAAACCCTAATTTGTTATTCTTTAAAAGTAAATATTTAAAGAAAATCAAATAAAATACCAAATAAGTTTGAATAAACCCGTTGTGATTCTTGTTTAAGGTTTGAGAAATGAGGGATTAATCACAAGGTAAATTAAAACTCACTTGGTTTTGATTTTCAAAGTAAATATTCACTTTTAAAATGTTTAAAAACATTAAAAAGGAATTTATTCACAAAAATACTAATTATATTAAATAAATAATATAAACTTAATTTTTTTGTGGAATAAAACATTTCAATATTTTTTTGATTTTTTGCAAAAAGAACCAATAAAAAATAATTAAAATTGAAGGAGTTATTAATTTTCCAATTAATTAATAAACATGAAAATATTGGGAAAAATAGCAAAAATGTGAGAAAACACAAAATGGCATGGGTGGGGTTTGAACCCACGACCTCAAGGTTATAGGGCGCGCGCCTTACCACTGGGGTGGTGATACATCCATTGCTTGAAGTGAAACCACAAATATACAAGGCATGCCTTGTTTTCTAGGCCTGGTCAAGGCAAGGCAAGTTTTGCCAAGAAACGGGAAGGTCCATAACTTTCTCATTTCTCAATGGTTGGGGACAAAATTTATATGCATCTGGCCTAGAATTTCACAAGGAATCCAATGGTGGTGGTATTTTTTTCAGATCATACTCCCTCCTCAAAACCCGATAGTGGTTTTGAAAAAGGCCTATAATTGCATTTTCTATGCTACACTTTGATACAGACATGAATTACATGATGAATTAGTTCAAACACAACATATATAACATGTATGAGGTGTGTATGATCAGTGGACTTCAAAGCAATGCATATTTTGGAAAGTTCAAGTCATGATGCTTACCTCTTTTTGAGCTTTTGGAGTTTTCGGTGCAATCTGTCAAACGTCTTGTTCCAGAAATGGTTTGATGCTTTGGACACTCTCAAACGATCCCTTAGAAGCTTTGAGGATGGTTGGAATCAGCAGGAACCTGCAAAAACACAAACTGGCCCTTTCTTGCAAAAGGGGTTAAAATGGCCAAAATATCAACTCTCTCAAATGGTGTTCCAGATGGGGAGAACCATTTGGGACAGTTCAAGGATGTTATTTGGAGTGTGTTTGAGGTTTTATCTGGTTTGGAAAGTGACTGAATCAAGACATGACTTGAAAAATGCACAAAAGGCCTATTTTGAGGTTTTGAGAAGTGACTTTGTGATTTTGGTGTTACAGGTCACTTTTGATAGTTTGGATCACCTACATATGATGTTTATGAGGTGTTAGGATCATGAGTTGTGATGGAAATGCTCTCTAACTCAAAAACTCAGAGTTACCTTGCTAAAGAAGGCATTTTGGCCTAAAGAGAGGGATTTTGAGGAAAGCATCTGTTTGATGGCTTTGGTGTACTCAAACTGAGCACAAATGAGCTCTATTTATAGTAGAGCAAGTTTGTTTTGGGATCAATAGTGAATGAAAATTGTAGCAGAGGTTTGGCCAATGGTTGCACTTTCGAATCCAAGTCTCCTCTAGCCATTGACTAGAGGTTAGGGCACAGGGCTGTGGTTCCCTTGGTCTTGGATAAGTCTTGACTGAATTCAGTTGCAAATTGTTCAGTCCATGCCCCCTTGGTGTATGTATTGAATGCTCAAATCCAAAATTGGAGTCTTGTCCCTTTTTTAGGCAATTCTAGGTTTGGCATGCTACTTCTTGTTCCAAGACTTTGGAGGCTTGGATCAGTGTTTGTCCCCTTTAAATTTGATCCTCAGATGTGTCCAAAGTGATGACAAGGCTTGGAATTATCTAATTTAGCCAAATCGAGCAAAAATGCAAAATTCTGCCTAGCCTTGGCAGTTTTCAGCAAGGCATATTGCCATTGTCATATCTCATGGCCCAAGTGGAATTTGGTGATGTTCTTGGCTATTTTGGAAAGCCCTCATATGATACAACAACTATTTAATCATATTTGATTTTGATACCTTTTGGATCCAAGTGAAAAATCCCCCTACATTTGGAAAAAAGTGAAGGCAGATTCTGACTTAGTGAAAATTTCACTAAGTGTTGGAAAAAAGTGACATTTTCACTTTTTGTGATTTTGATCATTCCATAACTCAAAATCCATGATGAATTTGGAAGGAGGTCAGTTTTAAGCTTTTGTAGAGGGTAATGAGAGCTACAAATATATCTTTGGATGGGGAAAATGGCCTTGTGGTTTAGGAGTTATGATCCTCCAAAGTTGGTACCCTTGCCACTATGTTCATAACTTAGAAAATTTTTTAAGTTTTTATGGTTACCCCTTTTACAAGCTATCCCACTTTTCTTGATTTTTCTTGATGAATGATGATTCAAATCATACATTAACATCATTTTAGGGTTAAAAAACCATTTTTGTGAAAAATCTCAAAAAGTCAAAGTTGACTTTTGTGCACAGTTGACTTTTTGTCAGATGAATTCCAAACTGTGCGATCCTCTATGAAATCAAGTCCTTGACCTAAATCAAACTCGATGGATTGATTTCATAGGTGTTATAGGGTGTATTGAATCATTTCCTAGGGTTTGAGAGCATGTCCTGGTAAAAAGTCAAAGCTACAGTTGACTTTTCTCGCGAAACCCTAAGTGTGGTACTGATGAAATTGAGACTTGCTGCTCAAGCTTCCTGGATTAATCCATTGTTATAAATGGATCAATGTGGTATGTTGGAGACCCTCAAATCATGTCTTGAGGTCTTGGCTCCTGATTTGTCCCAAAAGTCAACTTAGGGGTGAATTAGGTCAAAAAACCCTAATTCCTGATTTTTGATGTATGCATCCCCTAAGGTCAAATTGACTTGATGCTTGGGCTTATGATGTCCCTTGGGGCATCATAGGTTATGCCTTGAAGCATTGGCTCATTCCCAGAGGAAAATTTCCATCTGGAGGCCCTGGTCGACCAAACCCTAATTTGGTGACACTGGTGATCTTGAGGCTTGATCCACCTGGAAGGGAGCAGCTTTGTGCTTAATCCTTTAAAGTGGGACTCCTCTTGATCTATTGTAGATGTTTGGGAGGTTAGACAAGTTGAAGATCATGTCATTTCTTGATTGATCCTTTGTCTAAGAACTCTGAGAGGGCTTGAAACCCTAATTTTGACTGTAGTGAGTGTTCACCCATCTTTGGAGAGACTGATGAGGCAAGATGGTTCATCCATATTGTGATGATGATTTGCACAATGATGGGAACCTTAGTGGTTAAAATTTGGGGTATGACAGGATCGAGGGGGAAGTTTTCACCTTTTCTAAAGCACCATTGCTTAGCAAAAGAAGATGGATGAGAAAACTGCCAATCATAACCACCATCAAAATTTCAGGTATTCTGATATTTAATCCTCTTGTACCCCGAATGCCCAAATACCTTCGCCATTCACACCTTCGGGTCCAAGAAGATTAAATAGGGGCATCTGTCATACCCTAAATTTTGACCACCAAGATTTCCCATCATTGTGCAAGACATCATCACAATATGGATGTACCTCCATGCCTCATCAATCTCCTCAAGGATTATTGAGCATTCACCACAAACAAGAATTAGGGTTTCAAGCCCTCTCAGAGCACTTAGACAAAGGATCAATCAAGAAATGACATGATCTTTAACTTGTCTAACATCTCAAACCTCCATAAAGGATTAAGAGGACTCCCACATCAAGAATCAAGCACAAGGTTGTAACATTCCAAGTGGATCAAGCCTCAAGATCGTCAGTGTCACCAAATTAGGGTTTTGGTCGACTGAGGCCTCCAGATGGAAATCTTCCTCTGGGCATGAGCCAATGCTTCAAAGCACAACTCAAGATACTCCAAGGGGCCTCATAGACCTAATCATCAAGTTAATTTGACCTCAGGGGATGCATTTACCCAAAAAATCAAGAATTAGGGTTTCTTGACCTAATTCACCCCTAAGTTGACTTTTGGGACAAAGCATGAGCCAAGACCTCAAGACATGATTTGAGGGCCTCCAATATACTACATTTATCCATTTGCAACAATGGATTGATCCAAGAAGCTTGATCTACAAGTTTCAATTTCATCAGGATCACACTTAGTGTTTCGAGGGAAAAGTCAATTGTACCTTTGACTTTTGACCAAGACATGCTCCCAAACCTTGGGACATGATTCAATACACCCTATAATACCTATGGAACATATCCATTAGGTTTGATTTAGGTAAAGAACTTGATTTCACAAAGGATCGCACAGTTTGGATTTCATCCGATAAAAAGGCAACTGTACAAAAATCCAAAGTTTGACTTTTTGGATTTTTAGTCAACCAAGGTTCCTTAACCCTAAAACAATGTTAATATATGATTTGAATCATCATTCATCAAGAAAAACCAAAGAAAGTGAGTTAACTTTTAAAAGGGGTAACCATAAAAAACTTAGAATTTTTCTAAGTTATGGAACAAAGTGGCTAGGGTACCAACTTCCAAGGACCATAACTTGAGATCTAAGCAGCCATTATGGATGGTCCAAAGCTGGATTTGTAGCTCTCATGGCATACTTTAAAAGTGTCAACTACATCTCACTCCAATTCTTCATGGATTTTTAGTTATGGAGTGATCAAAATGGCTAAAAACATGAAAATGACATTTTTCCAACACTTAGTGAAATTTTCACTAAGTCAGAATCTGCCTTACTTTTTCCAAAATGTAGGGGCAGTTTTCATCTTGATCCAAGACAAACCAGGTCTAGGGGTAAACATCAAAGTTGAAGTATGCCATGAGGGCTTTCCAACAAGTACCAGATCATCTCCAAAATCCATTTGAGCAATGAGATATAACCCTTGGAACATGGCATCCTGAACTGGTTTTTACAAGGCAGAATTTGTGCATTTTGCTCGATTTGTCCAAATCTAATAAATCCAAGCCTTGTCATCAATTTGGACACATTAGAGGATCAAATCCAAGGGGGATGATCTGATCTCCAAGCCTCCAAAGTCCAAGAATCTACAAGTAGCCATTCCAAACCTAAAAGAGCTAAAAAGTGCCAAGACTCCAATTTTGTTTCCAAGCATTCAATGGATGCACCAAGGTGGCATGAACTGAGCCTATTCCAACTGAATTCAGTCCAAGTTTATCTCTGAACCAAAGCTACAAAGCCTGTGCTCTAATCTCAAGTCAATGGCTAGAGGAGACTTGAGATTCCTTTTGCATAACATTGGCCAAAGGCCTGCTGCAGCCTCCATTCACTATTTATGCCAAAACAAACTTAACACACTATAAATAGGCCTCAATTGTGATTAGTTTGAGTACACCAAAGCACCCAAACTGATGTTTTCCTCAAAATCCCTCTCTTTAGGCCAAAATGCCTTCTTTTGCAAGGTACCTCTGACTTTTTGAGTCAGAGAGCAATTCTATCACAACTCATGATCCAAACACATCCAATATGTCATATCTAAGCTGTCCAAACTCTCATATGTGACCTGTAACACCAAAATCACAAAGTCCCCTCTCAAAACCTCAAAATTGGACTTTTTTTGCATTTTTCAAGCCATGTCTTGATTCAGTCACTTTCAAAACCATATAAAACCTCAAACGCACTCCAAATATCATCCTTGAACTGTCCCAAATGGTTCCCCATATTTGGAACACCATTTGAGAGAGTTGCCATATTGGTCACTTTTACCCCTTTTGCAAGAAAGAGCTCAAACTGTTTCTGACGATTCCAGCTGGTGGTGACCATTCTAAAAGCTCCCAAGGGATCAATTGAGAGTGTCTAAAGCATCAAATTACTTATGGCACAAGAAACTTGGCAGATATCACAAAAAGCTCCCAAAGAGGTAAGCATCACAACTTGAACTCTTTGAAATATGCATTGCTTTGAAGTCCACTGATCATAAACCTTTCATGCATATTGTACATGTTGTGTTTGAACCAATTTACCATGTAATTCTTGCCTGTAACATGAGGTAGCATAGAAAATGCAATTATAGGCCTATTTCAAAAACACCATCGGGTTTTAAAATAGGGACCTCATCTGAAAAAACCAAGGGCACCATTGGATTCCTTGTGAAATTCTAGGCAGGATTGACCTAAATTTTGCCCCAATCCATGGAGAAATGAGAAAGTTACAACCTTTACGTTTTTGGCCCAAAAGTTGGCCTTGCCTTGCCTTGCTCAGGCCTAAAACAAGGCATCCCTTATGTATTCATGGGGTGGTTTTGATACACGGATGTATCACCACCCCAGTGGTAGAAGGCGCGCGTTGTGACTTGGAGGTCTGAGGTTCGAATCTCCCTCTACCCATACCCTTTTTTACCCCTTTTTCCATTTTTTTACTTTTTCATATTATTTTTAAATGATTTGAAAAATTAATTTCTCTCTCAATTTTAATTATTTTTTACTGGTTCTTTTTGCAAAGAATCACAAAAATGTTAAAATATTTTATTTCACAAAAAAATAAAATTTATATTATTTATTTAATATAGTTGATATTTTTGCAAATAAATTCATTTTTATTGTTTTTGAACATTTCAAAAATGAATATTCATCTTGAAAATTAAAATCAAATGAGTCCTAAATCATCTTGTGATTAAACCTTCATTTTTCAAACCTTAATCAAAAATCACAAGTAGTTTATTTAGACTTATTTGGTATTTTTGTCATTTTTATTCATTTTATTAAAAGGATTACTTTTAAAAGGAAATGAAATTAGGGTTTCTTTGATTTTCACCCTAACAAGTCTTTTTCAAACACTCATGGGCCTCTAATAAAGTGTAAGACCCAATCCCCTTTTAACCAAAACCATTTTCGGGCCTCAGATATTGTATAAGTACCAATACGATAAAAAACTTCGGCGCGATCGCCATTTTCAAACAAAAAATCATTTGGGCCTCCCCTCGTGTTGTAAGTCCCATGTTTCTTTTTCAAAACATCACTGGGCCTCTCCTTGAGTTATAACATCCAACCCTTTTGTAAATAAACCTCTTTGGGCCTCAGTCGTTGTATAAGTCCCGATGCGATTTCGAAACAACGGTGTAATCACTGTTAAACCCTGGGCCTCTCCTTGAGTATAAGCCCCAACATTCTTTTCAAAACAACTTCCCCTTTAATGTAGGAAGCTGCGCACTATAAGTCTTCTTTCATATCCTTTTAAATACTTGTCATATATCAACTGTATATATACTAGTATAGTTATTTTGAGTTTTTCCCGGCAACTAGGTCTAGAACTAGGTAAAGCCATGTTGGTCACTCTTAAATACAGTCAAAACTAGATCCCCATAGGATTTCCAGATACAGTCTTGCCTTCTCTTGGGCTTAAACAATATGGAACAAAGAGAAAGACAGTATTCTTCGTGAACCTTTTCTCAGGCTGTCACTATTAGAAATTGTCAAAGAAATTCTACTCCCCAGAGTTGATCTATTCTCGGTGAATAGCATCTCTTGAGTTTCTTCAAACCTCAGAACTTTCATTAAATGATCTATTCTCTGTGAATAGCATTTCTTGAACTTTTCTTGGTTTGAGACCCACGGGCTTCCTAAAAGCATCCCCGCCTCCTCTTGGGCTTTGTACAAGGACCCTACGGCTTCTTAGAAGTTCTCATGCCTTCTCTTGGGCTTAATACAAGGACCCTAAAGACCTCTTAAAGTTATAAGATGGAACTTAGTCATCCTTTGCTAGAGCAGTCTTTCCAGGGTCAAACCTCTGACCAATTTAGGGTTGATTCTCATCCCTTAAAACACCCGCCTCCTCTTGGGCATCATACAAAAGATAAAACTCTTCCACACCAGTAAACTTGGACAATCTAACCTTGAGTCTCAAATACATTCTCAAGTTCCTTACAAACATAGGAAGAAACCCTGGTCACTCTGGATAAATCTCCAGTAAAGTCTAAAACCCAACCTCTTTCCTAAAAATCCCCAAACCAGGGATAGTCTACCCCAAATCAGAACCTCAAGGCATCGGATATCTCAACTCTTCTAGAACCCTCAGCAAGAGTTGATTCCCCACTTGGACCTGCCTAGGGATCTCAATAATCCCCAAAAAAAAGCTAGCCTCCTCTTAGGCTTTGTATAATGACCTTCCCTTAGCAAAGTCAGCCTCCTCTTGGGCTTTGTACAATGATTCTCCCCAGCGGAGCTAACCTTTTCAGACTCTCTTGTTGAGTCAATCACCTTTTTAGACTCTCTTGTTGAGTCAATTACTTTTCAGACTCTCTTGTTGAGTCAATAAACTTTTTAGACTCTCTTGTCGAGTCAATCACCTTTTCAGACTCTCTTGTTGAGTCACCTTTCAGCACTTTCTTGTTGAGTTAACCTTTTTTAGCCTCAATCTCGGGCTTTGTACTAGACAAACAAAAATACTCTCTTGTTGAGTCAATCTTTTTTCAGCCTCCTCGTAGGTTTGATGTAAAGATTTCCCCTAGCTAGAGCTAGCCTCCTCTCAAGTTGTGTAGAATAATTTCTCCAGCTTGTTCAGTCACAATCCCGGGCTTTGTATAGGACAGATAAAAGTACTCTCTTGTTGAGTCAACCCCTTTTAGCCTCAATCTTGGGCTTTGTACAAGACATAAATCTTCATCTCTTAAGCTTGGGACAGATATCTTCCCCAGCGAGGTCACTTCCTCCCATCCTACTTTTAGACTTTGGGAAATAAATTCCCTAAGCTGAGTCAAACTCTTTTCAGCCTCAATCTTGGGCTTTGTACAAGACAGATAATACTCTCCAAGCAGAGTCAAACTTATTTCAGCCCAATCTTGGGCTTTGTACAAGACACATAAAAATACCCTCACCCGAGTCAATTAAATTTCCCATTTCAGCCTCAATCGTGGGCTTTGTACAAGACACATACAAACCTCCCTGGCGGAGTCAAAATCCCTTTTTAGCCTCAATCTTGGGCTTTGTACAAGACAGATAGAACATTTTCACCGGAAAAGTCAAACTTTCAGCCTCCTCTTAGGCTTTGTATAATGATATCCCCAAAAGAGTCAGTCTCTTTTTTGCCTCAATCTTGGGCTTTGTACAAGACACCAATATACACACTCTTTTATTGAGTTGGTCCTATCCAGCCTCCTCTTAGGCTTTGGGTAAGGATTTCTCCAGTGGAGTCAATCAACCTCTTAGCTTCAACCTTGGGTTTTGATCAAGGCACACAAAAATCAACAACACCCCTTTAGAGATGACAAGTTCTCTCTCAAATAAACCTTTTAGCTTCAATCTTGGGCTTTGAACAAGACACCAAATATCTTTTTCCTCCCTTAGAATAGGAGGAACTACGATTGCTCTGATTTCCCTGTTTCGTTTAAACGGGAATACGTAGGCATAAGATTGTGAAATCTTAGCGAGCATACTAATCAAAAACTCTAGGTCCAGTACCTTCATAACAATCAAAACTTAGGTTCAGTACCTTACCAAAAACATCGGGAAAACCCGAACATCAACAAAAACTCACTCTCTCTCTCATATTTCCCAAGAAACTTTCCCAACCCATTAACAGATAAACACCATCAAGTACAAAGCCAAACCTAAAGCTAATATCTTGTGGATAACCACATATAGGATGGGTAATTGACAACTCCCCATTGTATAACCTGGCCCCGGACCCCCCAATCTCTTTTAAGCATTTGTTCAGTTAAACTTCCGCGTGCAAGGTTAGTTTTAAATAGCTTCCCTTTCCCTTCCAGCTTTATGGGATAAATAAGAAATCAGAAAGTAGCACCCCCTCCTACCATTGCGGTGAGGAAACCCCATCGATAAGATGGTCGCGTCACCAACAAAAATCGCTCGCTACAGTTAGCACTAGTTTGTGAATTACTTTAAGACTCTCTTGTACCCTTAATTGATCATAGTGGAATTATTTATTTAGTCTGGACGACTTATGGTTTTTACTCTCATATTGAGGGGTTTTCCACGTTAAAAATATTGGTGTTCTTTTCTGCCTTTATTTGTTCGATTTGTCGTCTTAAATTTTTTGTTGATCCTCAAGGTTCATACAAGTTTAGAGAGTTTCATATCCACTGCGTATTGGTCTATTATTGTGTCTTAATTTACCATCAGAATGGCATCAAAGCTCTTGGTTAAGGGTTATTTTACTTGTTTGAATGATGGAGTCAAATACAAAGATGAAGATGGTATTGTTGAATGGTTCTAATTATCATTCATGGAAGGACAAGATGAAAGACTTACTGTTTATGAAGAAATTGCATTTACCGGTTTTTAGTTCCACAAAGTCGAATTCTATATCTGATGAAGAATGGGGGTTTGAACATCAACAAGTATGTGGATTTATTCGAAAATATGTATAAGATAATGTTTATAATCATATTGCTAATGAGACATATGCAAAAACTTTGTTGGAGAAGATAGAGTCCTTGTATGCCTCTAAATCAGGGAATAATAAATTGTTCTTTTTTTAATAGCTTCATAAGTTTGAAGTATAAGGAGGGGACTTCTATTTCAGATCACTTGAGTGAATTTTAAGGCCTCCTTGATCAGATGTCAGGAATGAGTATCAAATTTGATGATGAACTTTTGGGACTATTTCTATTGCTATCTTTACCAGAGTCTTGGGAGACATTTCGGATTTCTATCACAAGTTTTGCTCCTAGAGGTGTTGTTTCTTTGGAAACGGCTAAGGGTGGTATTCTTAATGAGGAGATGAGAAGGAAGGCACAGGGTTCTTCATCTCAACCCGAGGTACTTGTCACTGAAAATAGGGGGAGAAGTCATAAAAAGGAACCGAAGGGTGGTTGAGCGAATAGCAGAAGCATGTCCAAGCCGCGATACAAGAATCTTGAGTGTCATTATTGTCACAAAATAAGACACGTATAGAAGTATTGCTATCGGTGGAAAATAGATAACAAAGTCGCGAATGGTAAGTCTAAACAAAGAGACCATGAAGATCATGATGATGATCGGGTTACTACTAATACTAGTGATGATCTTGTTATTTTCCATGATCATGAGTTTATTAATCTTGTATCAAACAAGAGCATGTGGATAGTTGATAGTGGTGCTACATTACATGTTACACCAAGGAAGGATTTCTTAACATCTTATACTTCTGGTGATTTTGGAGTGTTGAAGATGGGTAATGATGGTGTATCTAAGGTAAATGGTGTTGGTGATGTTTGCTTGCAAACCAACATGGGAATGCAATTATTGCTTAGAGGTGTCAAACATACTCCAGATGTCTGCTTTAATTTGATCTCTGTGCATATGCTAGATGATTGTGGTTATGATAATCACTTTGGTTCTAGAAAGTGGAAACTCAACAAAGGTAACTTAGTTGTGGCTAAAGGGAAAAAGTTTTCTAAATTGTATTGGACAAAAGCTTTGGTTGCCAGGGACAGTGTGAATGATATCAACGTGGAAGCATCTTTGTGGCACCGAAGACTTAGTCATATTAGTGAAAATTTGCTGAATATTTTTGCCAAAAAGGACTTTCTTCCTGGATTAAAGAATGTAGATTTGGATAAGTGTTCTCATTGCATGGCTGGTAAATAGACTAGAGTATCTTTCAAGAGACATCCTCCCTTAAGGAAGTCAAAGTTGCTTCAATTGGTACATTCTGATGTTTGTGGTCCATTAAAGGTAAAATCCTTTATTGGTGAACTTTATTTTGTTATCTTTATTGATGATTGGTCCAAGAAACTATGGGTTTATGCCTTGAAGACAAAAAATCAAGTTTTGGATAAGTTCAAAGAATTCCATGCTTTGGTTGAGAGGCAGACATGCAAGAAGCTGAAATGTGTTCGTTCAGACAATGGTGGAGAGTATTGTGGACCATTTGATTCCTATTGCAAGCAGCATGGTATTGCACATGAAAAGACTCCTTCTAAAACTCTTCAATTGAATGGTTTAGCAGAGAGGATGAATCAAACACTAATTGAGAGAGTAAGGTGTATGCTCTCTGAAGCTAAGTTGCCCAATGATTATTAGGGCGAGGCACTTTACACTGCAATGCATGTTCTTAATCTCACTCCTACTGTTGCTTTTAACAGTGGAGTTCCAGACAAAATTTGGTTTGGAAAGAATTTCAAGTATGATCAATTGAGAGTCTTTGGTTGTAAGGCTTTTGTGCATATTCCAAAGGATGAAAGATCTAAGTTAGATGCAAAGCCAAAACAATGTATCTTTGTCAGCTATGGGCAAGATGAGTTTGGCTACAGGTTGTATAATCCTGTAGGGAAGAAACTTATTCAAAGCCTCGATGTGATGTTTATGGAAGACCAAACTATTGAAGATACTGATAAGATAAAGAAGGTTACACCCAAGAAAGATATCAATTTGTCTAAGGTTGATCCATTTCGGTTACTTAGTCATAATCTTGATGCTATTGGTGGTGATGATCATAATGGTGAGCCATATGATTATGTGGATGATTAACAACTTGGAGATGAGGTAAATATTCCAACTAATGATGGTGAAGATGAGAGCAATTTGTCACAGGATGAGAGTCTTGGTGAAACTCCATAATCATCTCAAGTTCAACCTAGGAGGTCTAACAGGCAGAGAAAACCTTCTACAAGGTATAATTCTGATGAGTATGTGACCTTGACTGGTGAGGGTGAACCCGAGTGTTTTCAAGAGGCCATGAAAAGTGATAAAAATCAAAAGTGGATGGATGCAATGCATGATGAGATGAAATCATTGCATGAGAATCACACTTATGATTTAGTGAAGCTGCCTAAAGGCAAAAGGGCTTTGTAAAACAGATGGATTTATAGAGTTAAACATGAGATCAACTCTAAGTTTCCAAGATATAAAGCCAGATTAATGGTGAAAGATTTCCGTCAAAGAAAGGGTATTGATTTTAATTATATTTTCTCATCTGTTGTAAAGATGTCATCAATTAGAATTGTGTTGAGTTTGGCTGCTAATCTTGATTTAGAGGTTGAGCAAATGGATGTGAAAACGGCTTTCCTTCATGGTGATTTGGAGGAAGATATCTACATGAAACAATATGATGGTTTTCAAGTTAAAGGTAAAGAATATCATGTGTGTAGATTGAGAAAGAGTTTATATGGGTTGAAGCAAACTCCAAGGCATTGGTACAAGAAGTTTGAGTCTGTTATGTGTGATCAAGGATACCAGAAGACTACTTCAGATCATTGCGTCTTTGTTAGAAAATTTTCTAACGACGACTTCATTATCCTGTTGCTATATGTTGATGATATGCTTATTGTAGGGAAAAGTATTTCTAACATTAACATGTTAAAGAAGCAATTGGGAGAGTCATTTGCCATGAAAGACATGGGAGCAGCTAAACAAATTCTTGGCATTAGAATCATGTGTGACAGAAAAGAAAAGAAACTTTGGATGTCACAAGAAAATTATATCGAATGAGTGCTGCAAAGATTCAAAATGGAAAGTTCTTAGGCGGTAAGCACTCCTCTCGTTACTCATTTCAAGTTGAGTTCTAATCAAAGTTCTTTAAGTGAAGATGAAGCGTTTGATGTATACAATGGTGTGTACAAGACCAAATATAACACATGTTGTTAGTACAGTCAATAGATTTTTGTCAAATCCAGGTAGAGAGCATTGGAATGCTGTAAAATGGATTTTAAGGTATCTTCGCAACACTACTTCTATGAGGCTTTGTTTTGGAGGAGATAAGCTTACTGTAGTGGGGTACTCTGACTCTGATATGGCTGGAAACATTGATTCCAGAAAGTCCACTTCGGGCTACATGATTAAATTTGCAGGGGGAGTTATTGCTTGACAGTCCAGATTGCAAAAGTGTGTAGCACTATCTACTACAGAGGCTGAGTTCATTGCAATTACCGAAGCATGCAAAGAGTTACTATGGTTGAAGAAATTTTTGTAGGAGCTTGGTTTTGTTCAAGGCAAATATGTGTTATTTGTTGATAGTCAAAGCGTTATTCATCTTGGTAAGAATAAGACTTTTCATAATAGGTCCAAACACATTGATGTGAGATATCATTGGATACGTAATGTTTTGGATGCTAAGGTGTTGGAGTTAGCTAATGTTTATACAGATGATAATGGTTCTGATATGATGACTAAAGCATTACCAAAATGGAAATTTGAAGCTTGTTATGATATCGCCAGTTTGGCAATTTCCTCCACATAGTTGTGAGGGGGAGATTTGTTGGGTTTGGGCTCTCTTCCTATGTGGAGAAAGACCCAAATATGATTAGTCCATTTGTCTCACTTATTTAAGTGAAAAGGATCAATTTAGGGTTGGGAGAGATAGATAAAAAATAAGGATTCAAAAGAGAAAAAAGATGAGAGAAACTCATTCCCGTTTTTCTACAACCAGTCTCACTAAATCGACGATCTCCGATTCGTTAACCGTTGGATCGAGCTCAAATTTAGAAGACATGTTCATAACACATATATCTAACTTTTGACCATTCAGAATTTCAAAACAACGTCTGAGGTGAAAGTTATTTGCTTCGCACTAAGCTGTAGATTTTAGAAAAAATTCCAGCTTTTGATTCTTATTTGTAAGCTAGTTTGCTTTGTGATTTGCTGTTGTTAGCACTAGTTTGTGAATAAATTTAATACTCTCTTGTACCCTTAATTGATTATAGTGGAATTATTTCTTTGGTCTGGATGACTCATGATTTTTACTCTTATATTGAGGAGTTTTTCACATTAAAAATTTTGGTGTTCTTTTGTGCCTTTATTTGTTCGATTTGCCGTCGTATATTTTTTGTTGATCCTCAAGGTTCCTATAAGTTTGAAGAGTTTTATATCCGCTGCGTATTGGTCTATTATTGTGTCTTAATTTCTCATTAAGAAAAGTGATCCTTAGAAAAATCAATGAGCATTTGTGGCTTTCTTGATATTAATTTTCTTCATTTTTAGATAAATATAATAATATTGTTGTGAGTGATCTTATTTAAAGCATGAATAAAATTTTCAATTGTTGTAACTGATCTTGTTGCTCCTTTGTAGGTTAAGAAAGATTGATAAAAAAAAGTGTAACGAGAATGAAGAATGGAGCGTCTTGAAGAAAAATCACCATGGTGCATATATTGTAACTGAATATAGAAGAGTATATGATATAGTATAAATTTCTATGTTAAATCTATCATGTGCATCTCAATTAAAGGATCGTGAATCTCATAAATCATTATCCATAGAACTTGATTATCATTTTAGTTTTATAATGTAAATCATGGTTAATAAAATTATATCATGAGCTGATGATTAAAGTCTAAATTTCTTGACCAAACACAATTTATTTCATGATTTTTCACTCAAAATTGAAATTAAAACCATGAAAATGATTAGCTTTCTAATGTAAATCATGGTTTATAAAACTCTATCTTTTTTCCTTCAATTAATTAATTAATTTTTTTTATTTATAAAATGACAGAGTCCGGATGTAGAGCCAAAGTCAGAGGCATACAATAGAAAAGAACTCGTTTTAAGCTAAATCATTTAACTATTTATGAGCTTTAATTTTATTTTAAATTTTACTAATTGTGTATTATGGTTATTTATTGGGTTTTTGTATTTGGCTTATTTAGTATTCCCTCCATTCTCTTTTATAAGTAAATTTTGATTTTTTATGTTCATTCAATAAATGGTGTATCTGGACTATATATAGGTTAAGTGTATTAATTACTTAATGAATCTAAAATGTAAATGTCATTTGATTTTGTTTTTTGTTATAGTTGAATTGTAAATTACTATCTCTCGTCTTATTTTTTTTTTTAAATTGTTTTTTATATTCATTAAATAACTAATATATCTAATCTATATTTTATCAAGATACATTAATTATTGAATGAATTTAAAAATTAAATTTTTTCTTATAAATAGCCTCAGATGAAATATAAAATAGGTCAAAACTAATCCATCTTAAAAAATAATTCATATTTTTAGATAAAAATAATTTAATGCGATAATTTTTAAAAAGTGAAGTTCTGTTTTAATTTTTATATAGACTAAAATTCTGAAAAGGCTCAATAAGAGTCATCACTTAAAAAAAAAAAATTTACTTTATACCCCCATATTTGTCCCTCTACCCCTACATTAAATTTTTTTTTACCAAAATGTCCTCGTATAAAACGTTAATTTGTTTTATTTTTTCACTTTTTCATTATTTATTTTTTCAACTTTCCATCATTTATTTTTCACATTTTTAAAACAATTATCATATAGGAACACTTTTTAAAAGTGTTTCGGTTAGGTATATTATTAAGACACCGAAACACTTTTTGAAAGTGTTCTGATTAAAAAAAATTGCTAAATGAGTTTCTGCAACAGTTCAAAACCGTGGTCTAAAGTAACGAAAAAATTATCATACTGAAACACTTTTTGAAAGTGTTCCGGTTGAATGTATAAGTAACACCGGAAGACTTTTTGAAAGTGTTCTGGTTAAAAAAATTGCTAAATGAGTTTCAGCAACAGTTCAAAACCGTAGCCTAAAGTAACGAAAAAATTATCATACCGAAACACTTTTTGAAAGTGTTCCAGTTAGATGTATTAATAACACCGGAACACTTTTTAAAAAGTGTTCCGGTTTTAAAAATTGCTAAATGCGTTTCTGCAACAGTTCAAAACCGTGGCCTAAAGTAACGAAAAAATTATCATGCTGGAACACTTTTTGAAAGTGTTTCGGTTCAAAAAATTGCAAAATGAGTTTTAGCAACACTTTACAAACGTTGTCTATTTACTTTAGGCAACGGTTTTAACCTGTTGCCGAAACTAATTTAGTAAGAAAAATTCTATCAAGAACACGTTTATAATGATGTCCGGGTTTTATAATATACTTAAATGGAACACTCTTAAAAGGTGTTCCGGTATGACTTTTTTTTTATTTTTGAAAGATTTTCAACCGAAACACTTTTTTTCGGTATTAATTTTTTTTGAAATTTTTTAAAACACGAATATTATTTAAGCGGAACACTTTCATAAAGTGTTACGGTATGATAACTTTTTTCTGTATGGGGATTTAGAAACATAAATGATGGAAAGGTGAAAAAATAAAACAAATTAATTTTATATGAGGGTATTTTGGTACAAAAAAATTTAATGTAGGGGTAGCGGGATAAGTGTGGGGGTATGGGATAAAATTTTCCTTAAAAAATTTTAAGAAACTTGATGAATTTTAGATTTAGGCCTGAAAATTGAATTGGCCCGATTAATGACTGAATCTATGATTAATTATTCTTATACCCGAACTCGATTCAGATTACAACCAAAAAACAAGTTATAATCCAGTTAAAACTTGAACCAATACGTCTAACCCGTGGGTTAGTTCGGTTGGAGAGCTTTGGCCCAAACTCAAACCGATGTTCATCCCTAGTTACTAGTAGTTTGTGCAAGTATCTTTGTGATGGTAACTATACATCTTCCGGTCACTATTATAAACAATAAAAAAATTAATTTATTAAATAAATAATGTATCTGAACAATATTTTATATCAGATACATTAATTATTCAATAAATTTAAAAAAAAAAATTGTTTATAATAGTGCTCAGAGTATGTATTAATTATCCTTTACCTTATGGGCAATTGTAGGCTACGAAGAAGATCCGAAGAGAAAAGAAAGTGTGAGTTGATGGATGAAATGCAATGCACCCTATCTATCAATCCCATCTTAACCAAACCACATGATTATTATAATATCATATCATATCACCCTCAACATCACAACTACTCCATACAGTGCCATAACTGCGTCCCTTCTCTCTCGAGATTGGATGATGCTCTGCTCAGCTCAGCTGCATTGAAAAGACTATACACTTGTTCTCTCACAATGTGTCAACGCCGTTAGATTACATTTTCCTACTATACTACCAAAATAAAAAGTGGTTAACTTGTCCTTTCAACCAACCCTCTCTCACTCTTGTTTATACTATTTACATTTTTTGTGTTATCAACATTTCTAAGTTAAATATGCCATACTTAGATCTACATTAAATTGAACGAGACATAAGTACATATGATACTAATAGTACTATTTTTGTAAAAGATTAATACTAATTAAAAATTAATGATTTGCGATTGAAAACCACTATTCGGGTTGGATTTGCCGATTTGGAATGGGAGAGGTAGATCCAAAATGAAATAATTTCCATTAGTTAGAGAATCAGAGTGGGACCAACCTAAAATGGCTGAATTTCCCAAATCACTGTATCCACCGCACCACCTCACACAAACAAACATCTATCCATCATTTGTGTCGCATTACAACAGAGGCAGACACAAAATAATGTCTACAGATAAGATGAGATGCCATAATATACTACTAGACACACACAAAGACTGAATGATATGAGTTTCGTTCAATCCCAATCTCAACAACATTACTATCATTCTCAAATCTTTTTATTACTATTTCCAAAATATAAACACATATAAACATATGTGATAGTACTAGTAATAATATTTATGATAACATATAATATAATATATCTATAAACTAATGATCCCTCTATGGTGAATAGAAACCCCTAGGGTGTAAAGGGATCAAATTCAAGAAAATGAAAATAAAAAACTCATGTTCCATTGGTATGATATTGCATAAATTAGAGGGTGGGTTGGACCAAATTATCACCATTGTTGATCACATGATATTGCAGCTTGAAGTATTCTCATCACTGAAAAAGTTTGAGTATGGATCTGGAGGAGGGTAAGGGTAAGGAGGGTACATGTAATTCACAGCTGGTGGTGGCCTTGCATACATCATTGGTTGCTGAAATCTTTCATTTCCAACCATTGCACCACGTTGTTGGTTCATCATAGCAGCTGCCATTAGTTGTTGTTGTTGCTGCTGATGTTGCTGCTGTTGGTAAGGATTTCCCGGCATCATTTCCGGACCACCACCTTGAAAGCCGCCGCCTGCGGGGAGACCTTGAACGGCGGCTGGCAAATTACCACCCATTTGATTCATTGGCATACTCATTTGTCCGGCATTACCTCCACCCATAGAAGGGTGGGAATGTCCACCGCCACCGCCACCACCACCCATGGAAGGGTGAGGATGACCACCTCCACCGCCGCCACCACCCATAGAAGGGTGAGGATTACCACCGCCGCCACCACCCATCATTTTTTGAAATCCATTGTTCATAGATTGAACATTACCACCACCACCCCCACCCATTGGCATGGAAATACCTTTTTTACCCCCATCATTCTGATTATTACCATTGTTATTACCACCATTCTTGTTTCCACCCCCACCACCATTTTTAGCCTCCGGTAAACCACCGTTAATTTTGTTTCCTCCACCGCCTCCGCCATTCTTTCCTCCGTTGCCATTTCCACCAGCCATACCATGAATTTGAACCGGCATAGGTCCTCCACCACCCCCACCACCAGGTTTATTCCCGTTACCACCACCACCACCGCCATTAAAATCAGCACCCTTCATAGCATTCATAAGCTGTGGATGATTCCCATTCATCATCATGTGAGGACCATTCCCCATAGCCATAGGTGGTTTCATCTTATTAGGTGGCGGTAGCTCATCCATTTCATCATCAAACTCATCATCAAAATCATCTTCATCATCAAACTCATCATCATCAAAATCGTCCAACTCATCGTCACTAAAATCATCCTCATCTTCCGGCAAATCAAATTTAACACCTTTAGCATTCTGATTCGGGTTCTGATTAGGCATCTTCATCCCCTTAAACTGTGGCATATTCAGATCTTGAAACCCTTTCATCTGCTGCAGTTGCTGCAACTGTTGCTGAAGCTGAAGTTGTTGCACCTGCTGAGGATTTAACCCTGGTGGAACACCTTTGGGCTGGTTACTATTCCCACCCTTCTGGTTCTGATTCTGACCTTTGTTGTTGTCCTTGTTTCCACCACCTTTACCATTATCAATTTGCATGTTCTTTAACTGATTAACAAGATTGTTCTGGTTGTTGTTGTTGTTGTTATTTGGTTTCGGTACACTCCATAACTCTGCGTGTTTCCCTGATTTTGCAAGCTTCTTGATGAGAATGTTTGGGTCCACATTCCCGGAAACCGTCACCTTCCCCTGTTCTGCATCTATCTCAGTCGTAAACACCCCTGTCAATCATTAACCAACACAAAAATTCATGAGACTTTGTTTTTGTTTTACTTAAGATGATTCTAATTGGAACCATAATGTTTCTTTATTTTTTTGCTTGAATAAATGATAATAAGGTGCAAACCATCAATTTTCTGTAAGATTTTCTTCACTTTATGTTTACATCCATCACAGTGTATGTTCACTTTAAGAACAGATTTCTGAAAAAATAAGGCAAATTATGATAAGTTTCATACTGAAATGGGAAAAAACAAAAATAAGAAAAACATGGAGAATGTGATGGGAGTAGAACCTGTATCTTCAAAAATTCTTCTTTGCTCATGTTTTATAAAGTACCAAGAGAAGAAAAGTTTGAAACTTGTGATAAATGAAGATCTGGGCAATAGAGCAAGAAGGGTGATTATGATTATAGATTATAGATCTGAGCAAAAGAGAACAAAAGAGGGAAAATAAAAGAAAGGAAAGGAAAATGCAGTTTCTTGTTTGGTAGGTTTTTTGGTTTTGGAAAGAAAATAGAAGGAAATGATAGAGAAAAGAAATGGTTGTGATTTGTGAAGTCTCTGAGCAGAGACAGGAAACCTGACGAGCAAGGTTCAGAGTTGAAAACAGAAAGAGAAAAAATGGGGTAATGGTGTTCCAAGAGTTTGATCTTTGTTTGGTGCCTTTATTTATTGGTGAGTTTTAGAAATTTAGAGTGTACTAAGTTGTAAAAATAATTTAACCGTGGCCATGTGGGTTGTTTGGCTTGGGTAAAAATTTATCTTTTCTTTTTTGTTTTGGCTTGACTTGAAGAGTGTGTGTGAGGTGAGAATGCTAAAAGATCATGATAGTACTACATCATGATGAGAGATTTGTTTTTTTTTTATGTTCTAGTAATAATTATGATGAGAAAAGTAAGAAGTAAGTATTTGACTAAATGGCAAAGTGTTTGAGTCTATTTTAATATATTAAAGATGCTCTTTGGACATAAGTTATCAATAGTTTAAATTTTTAACATCAATTTATATGATACATAATATTAGTACTCTGTTTATTTATTTCATAATAAGTGTTTTTTTAAGTTTTTGAAGAAATTTTCATTTTTTTATCTTAGAATCTTTAATGGTTGTTTAGAATAAGTTTTTTTGTTAAAAGTGTTTGTGTTTGAATGGAGACTCTTTCCTAACATTTTTTTTTTTACTAAAGAGAACTTAAATTGAATTATCAACAACAATTCTTTAAAATGTTTAGGGGTTCTCGAACTGACGAAAACTTAAATCATCTATATTTTGAAATGGTTAAACACTTGTTGTGTCTATCTTAATGATCAAAAGGATCACATGTCTCTATTATTTAGTCTTATCTCGGATAGAAAGAAGATTGGCAAAAACATTCATGATATTTGGTTGACAAGTATTTATATTTTATAAAAAGAACTAAATAAGAGTTTATTTGGTGAGAAGAAATTATCAACTTTGTAGATTTTAGATATAACAAAATTATTATTTGATGGTGTCTCAACTTTATTATTTGTGGTCTTCATTGGCTCATCAATTCTTTTGGAGTCATCATGAGAGAGTATCTACATTGGAGCCTTTTATTTTAGGGAATTGATTCTCTCACCCAAAGTGGTGGAGAAGCAGCCTAAGGAAATCCCAAAATGTCATACGAATCTGACAATGCATTTTCAAACACACCATTTTTACACCATATATATGCCTAAATGTGTCACAACTCTCTTTTTTGTCTGAAATTAGTTTAGAGATACACTTGCGTATTCACCTTATACGCACCCTATACATTCTTAACTGAGACATCCTCATTTTGGCATAAATTGATTCAGAGATGTATGGGGTGTCTCAGTATACGCTATTGACAGGACATAAAAGTGCATATCCGTATTCACCCTAGACAATAAATTGATTTTTTATAAATACACCATTGTAATAGACCATGTAATATAACTATGTCATCATAATAATTTTTTTTATAAATTAAACCATACATATATCAAATAAGATGAAAGTATCATATATAAATGAATAAACATGAATCCATAATATAGTTAAACTGCATATATCTGAACTGGTGCATGGTGTACTCACGCATTTGTGGATACAATAGACGTGACCCGCAAGCTAATCGTCCAAAGTATAAGGTTATGTCATCCAAGGAACGCGTCTGACGGTGATATTTGTATGCCTGGATGTGTATATCATTTGCAACTGTGTAGTTAAGATACACTCTGAAGAGCTCAGCCGCCTGATTCTCTCTTAGCGGGATGAATGCACAAGCACAGGGCACATCCTCAATGTACGTATCAACATATGATCAACCGAATATGTGTGGAAAATGTTAGAGTATCCATGCTTTAAAATGGTACATATGAATTATTAGAAATGGCGTCGTGCAAGTGTTATGAAAATGTTCTCAAAACGCATTGCTCATCTAAACTACCTATGAAACACATTGCTTAGTTGAATAACCTATCTAAACTACTCATTACACAACATATCAAACACATTGCTCAATTTCTATAAATGTATAGTAAAATAAAAAAATTATAAAGAAATAAAAAACTTACAAAATGTGACTTTGATATCGATCTCTTTGATTTATTGGATGTTGAGAGTAGAAACTTGGAAGTGAGTTGAGAGTTTGATAGTTTGAGAGTTTTAGAGTTTTAGAGGGTTTGAGAGTTTGAGAGAGTAAAAGAGAAATGAGGAAGTAGAAGAGTCTGACACATTTTACATTATAAACGCGTTTAGAGAAGCATTTTTGTAAGTTATACGAAGATGCATTTTCGTATTAATTTTTGACATAAAGTTATGGTTAGGGTCAAAAACTAATAAATGTTGTGTGAGTGGGATACGTCTGAAAGTATATATATCTATATTCGAGGGGTAGTTTTGGTTTTTCACTAAGGTGTGGGAGCAATTCTTAGGGTGGGAGGAGCAATGCCCTTATTTTAAGAGCAACACACTTTGTGAGAGAGACACCACATATTCACCAAAAACTTTAAGGTGTTAAGTATATGTGTTTTCTCACTTATAAAATGTTAAATCTCCACTTTTCTAATCAATGTGGAACTTCCACCTCACACTTGTTATTCAACACTTCTAATTCGGGAGTTGGTCCTTCACTCGAACTAGACTCTGATATCATAATTGGACCATCAATTCTTTGGGGTCATCATGAGGGAGCATCTACATTGGGACTTTTATTTTAATAGCAACACACATTGTGAAAAAGACACCTCATATTTATCCAAAATATTAAGATGATAGGTATATAAATTTTCTCACTTATAAAATATTTAATCTCCCGTTTTATATTCAACGTGAGACTTCCACCTCACACATATTTCTTAATACTTCCAATTCACATTTTTTTTCTCAATTGACTTAAATCTTAGACAATTTAATCCTTTAAATTACATTAAGAGTGTATGAACACTTGATGTTATTTTTTATATCTCCTCTTTTCGTCTTTTGATTTTGTATTTTTTAAGTAGGTTTTTTTAGTACTATTTTTTGCACTCATTATGGCTTTTTTATTATTAGTATTTTCTTTTAATTAAAAAAAATGTATCTCTAATAATAATAATATGTACATTATTTTGAATTTATTGTCCTCTCACTTTATAAATCAATAGTATAGTAAATAAAGATAATTTGATGAATTCATACTCCCTCGTATATTTATTATATTTTTAATAAAACTAATAGTAATGCATCAATTGAGTTAAACTTTTCTACTCATTCATTGAATTAAATTATGTCCATAAATATTGATTGATATCTTAGAATAAAAAATAATTCAACTATTAATCCTTCGTTGAATTTATGTAGAAGTTATTTTGGAATGAAGTGAATAGTATTTATCTTAAATTAATGGCATTTATTAGGTGAGTGGCTGACTTGTAAATTTCTTTTTTTAGAACTGTTTTTTAGTACATTGACATCAGTTTTCTATCATACAGTACTGAATTTTCTTTACTTTTCCATTTGTGCCTTGAAGCTTGAACCTGCTAAGAAATTTAGCTGCAACTATCTATCCACAAAATTTCTCATTTTTTAGATCCTTCTTTTCTGGCATTTTTATCTTCTATTAAATGAGGTAAACACATGGTCCCCAATTGAATAGTTAGACTCAAATTTCCTTTTCATTACAAAACAAAACCATTTGATTCACAAAAAAAAAAAAAATTTATAAAGGAAAACAAAATAATTTTATCATCATAACTGAAATAGATATTTATTGATTTTACTGGTTAGTGGGTGGATGGATCATTCCTTTAATGTCGGTGCATTCCACTATTCAATTTAATTACACTGCTATTTTTGGAAAACACCAGAAATGCATTATCTATATACCATCATTTAGGGGTGTTCAAAACCGAACCAATCCAATAAAAAATCGTAAACCAAACTGAAACTGCAAAAAACCGCATTTGGTTCGGGTTTGTTCGGACCTTCTTTTAAAACCGCACGGTTTGGTTTGATTTGCGGTTTGTATTTTGCAAACCGAACTAAACCAAATCAAACCACATTATGTTACAATTCAAACTTCACTTATCCCAAATCTAACCCAAAACTCAAACCCATTATGCCTTAATCTTACAATTACGAAACATTTTCTCTTACTCACACTTAGCTTTTCAATTTTAATCTTCTCAAATCTCTCCTAATAGTACTGCGTATTCTTCTCATCTTCTTTGTCATGTATGTCTCACCTCTTATATACTAATATCCCATCTCACATGTTTTTTCTGTTTTATCTTTTCATTTTTATGTTACTATTTTCTCTTCTAATTATGTTTTTAATTTTTATCGCACATTTCTTTTCTAAATTCACATCTCTTATGTTCTTTCTTTTTCATCTTCTCTAATCTCCATTCTTCTCTATTTTTTTTGTTTTTATTATAACGTTTTTGATATTGTTTTATGCTCTATTTTTTTTCACTTTTGTTTAAATTGATTTTTGTATATTGAATGAGAAATTTTTATCTAAATATAATGAGTTTTGTTGTTATTTGGTAATGTATGAATGACTAAACACAAAGTTACGTTGTTCAGTATATATATGTATATATGACTCAATAAAAATATTTTAAAAAACCGAACCAACTCAAACCGCATTAGTTTGGTTTGGTTTGGTTCGGATATTTTTTAAAAGCCAACCAAACCAAACCGAACCGCATACTTTTTTCTCTTGCGGTTCGGATAATTTTTAGCGTCAAAACCGCCCAAACCGGACCGCGAACACCCCTACCATCACCTTTCTTTCGTTCAGGCTTAGTGGATAAGCCAAACAAATCGGTTACTTTCTCGTTTTTAATTATATATATATATATATATATATATATATATATATATATGAGAAATGCTAACATACACCCAAAATTGGTGGGCCCCACACAAAATTACGCTACATCTATTTTTTTTTTTTTTTTCCTTCATCTTTCTAATGTAGGTCCCACTCAAAATTGGTGGACCCTACACAAAAATACACTAAGATGTATGTTGCTAATGCACACCTACATGGGTGTGCATTAGCATATATATATATATATATATATATATATATTATGGTATATTATACAATAATAACTATTTAATTTCCAACGTGCAGTCTTTTTACACATATAATAATATAATAAAACATTTAAATAACTAATCATCAATACTAAAACTATTACTTCCGTTTTTTATTATAAATTGCTTTGGAAAATATTTTGTAACATAATATAAATCGTTTTATAATATCAATGAATCAGTAATGTTATTTTTTTTATTATACTCTTAAATATTTATTATTTTTTCATCTTTTAATTATGTAAATTTGTCTTTCCAATATTAATAATGAAGGACAATTTTGTATAATCCTTCCTAATTTCTCTTTTGAATACCATAATTATTATTTTTTAAAAGTGTGAAAAATAAAAAATGACTTATACTAAAAAAAACGTAGGAAGTATTATATTTATTCTAAATTATTATAAATGCTAATTATGGTCTTTAACATAACTTATTTTTAATTTGATAAATTTTCTATAAAGAAATCACAATAAGTATTTAATTTATAAATAAGTAACTACTAATTAAATTCAAAAGATAATATGTATTCTATCTGTTCCAATTTATAATAAAATAATTGTACATATATAAAAAAATTATTATTATAACTTGATCTGGAGTGATCAGAAAGGATCTTCGTGGCCTTCCGTGTAGGGCAGCGATGATGGATGTAGGAGAGGAGGGGGTGTACCTGCAAGGTACTCTGATGCCAAAATAAGTTTGGGCTAGAGAGAAAGCAAGTACAAAGCGTTTCGGTATGGGTTAGAGTATTGAATAGTGATCAAACTTGACCCTCTCAAGTGAGAGGGTATTTATAGAGATAACCCACAGCGCAGGGCCAAGGTCTCCCATGTGGCCGAAATATCTGGTCGACCAATGGGAGACTGCCAGGTGGAAGGTCTAGCGCGTGAGCTTTTGACCTGGTCCAACTGTCCCCGTGAACTCTGGAGGGGCAGTTGGTCGCGTGAACTGTCAAGCGCGCGAGGTGGACGTCCCCAACGATCATATTGTGCCCAACGACTAGATTGGCTGAATCCAGTTATTGAGCCTTGCCAAGAGCTGGACTGGATTAGGCCTTGCCCTACTGTGGGTTAAGTGCCTGCCCAGTCCAGAACAGAAGCCCCCCAAGTCTTTGCTCTGAGGAAGAGTGATGACTTGAGATAGCCTTGTTGGTTGTTGCTTTCGAATGACAATGTTCATGGGCATGCCCTTCGTCTGTCCTATGGTCAGTGTGGTCGACAGCTGGTCGCTTATGAGCCCGACAACTCCTTTAGTACGCGAGGGCGTGCTTGCGAAAATGGCGTTTTATGTCGACCAAACTTAGTAAAAAGATGCCCGCGAAAAGGACGTTTTTTTGTCGATCAGTCCTGGCGAGGACGTGACTTGTGTGGACTGTCGAGGAGGATATGCCTGCGGGGAGCTGGAGAAGATTTTCCTTGGGGAATGCAACATCTAGCTTTGAGAATGCCAAACGAAGATTCCCTTCTGACACGTGGTGGTGTAATTAATTTCTGTCAAGGCCTAAGGGGTCTAGGCTATGATGCCTTTTGCACTTCCCCAAGCGAGAAACTGCTTATAAAAAAAAGGGTGAGGGTTCATTTGCACACTTCACGCAAATTTCTCTCCTCAAATCTTTTTGCTCTACAATTTGTCCTCTCGCCGGAGTTCATCTCGCCGCCGTCAATCTTCCTCTTCTACACCCAGATCTCCATCTTCAATCTCTAGATTTAAGTAAGTTCTTCATCCTTGCTTGTTGGTTTTAGGATAATTCTTAGTTTTCTGGAAATTGGTTTGCGTTTTCCGGTAACGCATGAATTTTCCGGTTGAAGTTCATGTGTTCTTCGATGAACACATGAATTTTCTGGGAAATTCATGAAGATCCTGAAGAACATGATGAAACTAGGATGAATGTCTTTGAATGTAGTGTAGGACTGTATAGATCTTCCTAGGTTTTTGGTTAGGAGTAGCTCAAGTTTGTAGTCCGGCATTAGGCCTTCTCGACGCGAGAATAGATTTTCGCGTGTTTGATAAGTTTTATTTTGTCGAGGAAAATCGTCCTCGTGAGATCCTTTCGTGGAGTCGCGGAGACTCGTCCCTGTTCTATGGGGGAAAAGATTTCGCCGCGTCCCGGTGATGTCGACTAGGGTTTGAGGGCGTCCTCGAATTTATTCCTCGCCCTTTCACTTGATTAGTGGTGGAAGGGTGAATTTGATCTTTGTCGTCGAATTCACTTTTGCTTCCTTTGCTTTTCAGGTGAAATAACCGATAGGAACGATGGAGTAGTCCCCGATGCTGGGGCTGTTAATAGGGAGGCGGAGCAACCTGTCGAGCATGCCAATGTCCAGATAGCTGAAGGGGATCTCGATTGGATCACCCAAGAGCCAATGTCGACGAGATCGACTTTCACTGAGGAGGAGGCCCGTACGTTCCCTTACCTTGAAGACCGGGCAGAGGATGCACCTGTAAACTGGAAAACGTTTTACCCCACAGAGGATGACCGGATATATTCGGTGTATCCGAGGATGAGATTTCCCATGTATGAATTTGCTTTCATGGAGGCGGGGTATCGTCTGCCCTTCACCGATTTTCAAGAGGCTATCTTCTGCCACCTCGAGTTGTGTCCTGCCCAACCTCATCCGAATGCTCTGGCGTTTATTCGGGCCTTCAAAATAAAATGTCGATACCTGAAGATCAGAGCAACAGTAGAGCTCTTCTTCTGCATCTTCCAAATCCAGAGGAGCACGGCTGGTCCAAAACATAGTTGGGTGTCCTTTAACCAACAGAGCAGGTTGTTCTGGCCATATTCGAAGTCTGTCTGAAACTTTAAATACAGGTTCCTGGTCGTGAAGCCTGTCTCGGAGGCGGCCAAGGAATCTCTGGCTACCATGGAAACCGTGGAGGCTGATGGTCGGGAAGTAATGAGGGCGGTATCAAAGTTTCCGCTGGAATGGGTATTTGCTCATTTTAGATATCGGACCGACCAGTTCCTCGTCAAGCACGACTAACTGGGTATCGAGGACAAGAAGTCCTTTTGTGCGCTGACTTCCTTTGTGGGGAGTTTTATCCCTGCTTTTGTAGTGGATAAGGACAACAAAGTGTTGCTCGGGGAAGACGGGGAACCTGCTCAGGCGGCTCGCTATATAAATACCAAGGCCCTCCTCGAATGTAAAAACGAGGATGTAGCATTCGAGCTTTTCGGTACAAATTAATCTTTTTTCTCAACCCGTTAATTTTTTGTGTAATGTGCTAATCCTGTTTCTTATTTCTGCAGGGAGAATGTCAAACATGCGAGAGCGTCTGGTTAAGTCTGCGGCGGCCTAGAATCTTAAAAGGGCACCGGCGCCGAAGGTTGACGCGGCCAAACAGCAGGCGACACTTGAAAAGTTAGTTGGCGGTTCCACTTACTTTCCGGGTGCCACATCGAATCCTCTTACCCCGGAAACAACAAATAAAAGGAAGCGGGATGATATCAGCTCCTCCTCGGCTGGAGGTTCGAGTGGCTTTGTCGGGGACAAGTTTGTACTGCTTCCTTGTTATCTACAAGGGAAGATTTTTGACAGGGAAGGCTCTGTTGTCGTCCCAGACCTTGAGGCGTCAGCCATTCTGTCCGCTGATCCTAAGGTGAGAAAGAAACTCTTGTGCCAGGATGCAACTGCGGTGATGAGAGTACTGGAGGCAGTGCTGGCCCTCGGGGATGCGGAGACAGTTCCGCTCGTGGATTTCAAGAAGGCGCAGGCCAAGATCGGGGATCTGGAGGTGGAAAATGTCGAGATACACAACAGGATGACAACCCTTGAAGGTAACCTAGAAGCCAAGATCGAACACCTGAAGGACATGAACCGGATGACAGAGGAGCTGAAAAGGGTGAAGGAGGAAAACGTTGTTCTGAAGGCGAGGGTAGCCGGGCTGGAGGGTTCATCGGCGGTCGGTCAAGACGAGACTGACGAGGAGAAGGCCTTGAAGACCCGGAGGGACCTAATTGAGAGAATCCTCATCCTCGAGTAGGATAACCTGGGCGCGGCTGAATTCGGGTTCAATGTTGCGGTAGAGCAGATGAAGGCCTTGAATTCTGACGTTCGGTTGCTCACCGAGGGCATGGGCGTGCTAAACCAAGTTGTTGACGGCCAGGTGGTTCCCCCCGAGCTTCCCACCGATGAAGTTTAGCTTTTATTTTTGTACCTTTGTGTTTTGTTGGCCTGCGTGCCATTTTGAATGTAACTGATGTCTGGGCTTGCCCCATGTTTGTAATGTATTGACATTTTCCAGCCTTGTGGCCGCGTTTTATATATATATATATATATATATATATATATATATATATATATAGATATATATATATTTATATATGTGTCATACCCCAAATTTTGACCACCAAGATTTCTCATCATTTGTGCAAAAGGACTCCCACATCAAGAATCAAGCACAAGGTTGCAGCATTCCAAGTGGATTAAGCCTAAAGATCGCCAGTGTCACCAAATTAGGGTTTTGGTCAATTGAGGCCTCCAGATGAAAATTTTCATCTGGGCATGAGCCAATACTTCAAAGCATAACCCAAGATACTCCAAGGGACTTCATGGACCCAAGCATCAAGTCAATTTTGGCATCAGGGGATGCATACACCAAAAATCAGGAATTAGGGTTTCTTGACCTAATTCACCCCTTAATTGACTTTTGGGACAAAACATGAGCCAAGACCTCAGGACATGATTTGATGGTTTCCAACACACTACATTGATCCATTTGCAACAATGGATTGATCCAAGAAGCTTGATCAACAAGTTTCAATTTCATCAGGATCACAATTAGGGTTTCGGGGAAAAAGTCAACTGTACCTTTGAATTTTGACCAAGACATGCTCCCAAACCCTGGGACATGATTAAAAACACCCTATAACACCTATGGAACATATCCATCAAGTTTGATTTAAGCCAAGGACTTGATTTCACCAAGGATCACACAGTTTGGAATTCATCTGATAAAAAGTCAACTGTGCACAAAAGTCAAGTTTGACTTTTTGAGATTTTTCACAAGTATGGTTCCTTGACCTTAAAATGATGTTAATATGTAATTGGAATCATCATTCATCAAGAAAAATCAAAGAAAGTAGGATAACTTGTAAAAGGGGTAACCATAAAAACTTAGAATTTTTCTAAGTTATGGAACAAAGTGGCTAGGGTACCAACTTCCAAGGATCATAACTTGAGATCCAAGCAACCATTTTGGATGGTCCAAAGCTGAATTTGTAGCTCTCATGGCATACTACAAAAGCTTCAACTACATCTCATTCTAATTCTTCATGGATTCTGAGTTATGGTTGGACCAAAATCACTAAAAACATGAAAATGCATCTTTTCCAACACTTAGACAAAATTCTGTCCAAGACAGATTTTGTTGAAAACACCAAAACTTGGGGCATTTTTTCACACAGTTGCAAGCTGAATTAATTCAAGACATAAACATCAAAGTTGTTGTGCATGTTGCCTACAATCCAAGGAACTTATTGGCATGAAACAACTCAGCTTGAGCCAAGAATTATGGCTGCTACAACACACCATGGCAAGGCTGTCATGAAAAATCAGTTTGTATGTTTGCTTGCTTCACATGATTTTGAACCAAAGACCAATGATCCCTATGCCACAGTCATCTAATCTGATCCTAATCCATTTGATCCAACTTGTAAAGCTGAGTCAAAAATCCAAGGGATCTTCCAACTTGAGATTAATGCATTTTGGCATATATGCCTTGAATTCAAAGACATTTATGTGAAATAGGGCACTTTCAACAAAGCCACTCTACTCACTCAAGATGCTCACTTAAAAAACAATTAAAACATCTGAAGAATGTGAATTTGGTCAAGACATAGCACTGCTCTTGGGAGAGGCTAGTTTGCCTTGCATGAGAAGAAATGCCACCAAGCCAAAGCCATTGAATGTGATCTGATCCAGCAGTCATTCACTATTCTTCCAAGACAAGAATTGATCCACTACAAATAGAGGTCCTCATTGATCATTCAAACCACACCAAAGCAGCTTACAACATTGCTTTCTCTCATTTCCTTCTTGAACTCTAAATTTCCTTGTTCTTGAGAAAGCACTATCGGGGTTTGAGTTGGGAGCCAATGCAACTCAAACCAATGATTCACACACCTCATAAACATCATATATGAGCTGATCAAACACTAAACACACAACTGTAACACTGATTTCTCATAATCACTAGCCAGTTGCCCAAATTTTCAACCAAGTTGTAGTTGAGGTTCCATAATCTGTTCCAGTCTATTTCAAATCACTCCAAACATTCAAACACATTCCATATGGTGTAGGGAAGCTGTTCAGATCATCAAAACCCATTTGTAACACCTTCAACCCAAAAATCAAATTGCTCTTGCTGCCACGACCTTCAAGTAAGCCTAAACTTGGTCATCTCTTAATCTATGCATAATCATACATAGAATGTTTCCCCTCAATTAATTGCTTTGAATGAATCGTGTATAGAATTTCTCAACCTTCATGCAGAATTTAGGGTTCTTGAGGTTTTGTCTTGATTTCTTATTCCATGCTTAAAATAAATGAAATTAAAGACCATAGACATGATCGTGAGGTGAAAACGAGCAGATTGATATGTGGATTATGTGATTTCATCAAGTATTCAGTGAGATTGGAGAGAAAATGCAAATCAGGCCTAACCCAGAACCCGCGCCTGTTCTTGGTGTGTTCTTGGCGCCTTTTTTCAACTATTTGAATATTTGAATTTTGTGATTTTATTTAATTAATTCAAAAATTAATTTATCTCTGAATTTTAATGATTTTGAGTTGGTTCTTTTTTTAATAATTCACAAAAATGTTAAAATATTTTATTTTACCAAAAATTCCCAAAAATATTATTTATTTCATATATTTGATATTTTTGCAAAGAATTAATATTTATTTGTTTTTTAACATATGAAATATTTTTTCCTTCTTGATTTTCCAAGATTAATTGGTTTCCAATCATTTTGTGGATAAAAACATGATTTTTGAAACATTGATACAAGATCACCACCCATTTTTCACATGCTTTCATCAATTTTTATTAATTTTAAAACAAAATTAATTCCTTTTTTAACAAAATTAGGGTTTTGATTAATTCAACCCTCACAAATCTTTTTCAAACACTTTTGGGCCTCTAATAGAGTGTAAGACCCAACCCCTTTTTGAAACCAAAATAATTTGGGCCTCGGTCATCGTATAAGACCCATTGCGTTTTCAAACCTTGGCGCGATTGCCATTTTTCAAACAAATAATCATCTGGGCCTCTCCTCGAGCTATAAGTCCCATTCCTTTTCTTAAAAATCTTTTGGGCCTCTAATAGAGTGTAAGACCCAACCCCTTTGTAAATAATACCTTTTGGGCCTCACACATTGTATAAGTCCCTCTGTATATTTTCAAACGTTCGGCGAGATCATCACCTTTTTAACAAAATCAATTGGGTTTCTCCTTGAGCTATAAGACCCATCTTTATTCATTTTTAAACTCTTTGGGCCTCTAATAGAGTGTAAGACTCAATCTCCTTTGACCAAAACTTTTTGGGCCTCAGTCGTTGTATAAGTCCCGATACAAAACAACAGTGCCATCACCGTTAAAATTTGGGCCTCTCCCTGAGTTGTAAGCCCCAATCTCTGTTCAAAATACTTTCTCCTTTGATTTTGAATCCAAATGTATAGTTTCTATCAAAACTTTCTTTAGTTTCTTTGTTGAACAACTAACAAAATAGCATGGAAGCTCTATAACGGGTAAGTGTTTATCCGCTTTCTTTTATATGCTTTCATATACATAACTGTATTGTGGGAAGCTGCGTATGGTTAGTCTTCTTTCATTCTTTTAAATACATGTCAAATATACATAACAGTATTGTGGGAAGCTGCGCATGATTAGTCTTCTTTCATACTCCTTTAAATACTTGTCATATATCAACTGTATATATACTAGTATAGTTATTTAGAGTTTTCCCCGGCAACTACGTCTAGAACTAGGTAAAGCCCTGTTGGTCACTCTTTAAATACAAATAAAACTAGATCCCCATAGGATTTCCAGATACAGTCTTCCTTTCTCTTAGGGTTAATCAATATGGAACAAAGAGAAAGACAATATTCTCGGTGAACCTTTTCTCAGACTTTCACCCCTAGAAATTGTCAAAGAAATTCTACTCCCCAGTGTTGATCTATTCTCCGTGAATAACATCTCTTGAGTTTCTTCCAAATACTCAAACTTTCCTGAAATGATCTCTTCTCTGTGAATTGCATTTCTTGAACTTCTCTTGGTTTTGGAACCCACAGGCTTCGTAAAAGCATCCCCGCCTCCTCTTGGGCTTTGTACAAGGACCCTTCGGCTTCTTAGAAGTTCTCATGCCTTCTCTTGGGCTTAATACAAGGACCCTAACGACCTCTTAAAGGTTTAAGACAGAACTTAGTCATCCTTTGCTAGAGCACTCTTTCCAGTGTCAAACCTCAAGCCACTTTAGGGTTGATTCTCGTCCCTTAAGGCCATTGCCCTCTTTTGGGCATCCTACAAAAGATAAAACTCTTCAACACCAGTAGACTTGGACAGTCTAAAACCCCTTTGAGTCTCAAAGACATTCTCTAGTTCCTTTCAAACATATGAAAAAACACCGATCACTCTGGATCAATCTCCAGCAGAAACCCGGTTTCTCTCATGAGAATTCCCCACCCTTGGGCTTGTCTATGGATCTAATCCTCAGCAGTAAGATAGCCTCCTCTTAGGCTTTGTATAATGATCCTTTCCTCAGGAAAGTCAGCCTCCTCTTGGCCTTTGTACAATGATCCTCCCCCAGCGGAGCTAACCTTTTCAGACACTCTTATTGAGTCAATCACTTTTCAGACTCTCTTGTTGAGTCAATCACTTCTCAGACTCTCTTGTTGAGTCAATCATTTTTTTCAGACTCTCTTGTTGAGTCCATCACTTTTCAAGACTCTCTTATTGGGTCAATCTCCTTTTAGCCTCAATCTCGGGCTTCGTACGAGACATCAAATCACTCTCTTGTTGAGTATAAAGGACTCTCTTGTTGGGTCAATCACCTTTGCAAGACTCTCTTGTTGAGTCAACTCCTTTAGCCTCCGTCTTGGGCTTTGTACAAGACATATAAAAGCACTCTCTTGTTGAGTCAACTCCTTTAGCCTTCGTCTCGGGCTTTGTACAAGACATATAAAAGCACTCTCTTGTTGAGATAAACTCATTTCAGCCTCCATCTTGGGCTTTGTACAAGACACATATAAACCTCCATAACGGAATCAAAAATCCTTTTTAGCCTCAATCTTGGGCTTCGTACAAGACAGAAAGAACATTTTCCCCAGAAAAGTCAAATTGTTAGCCTCCTCTTAGGCTTTATATAATGATATCCCCAAAGAGTCAGTCTCTTTTTTGCCTCAATTTTGGGCCTGGTACAAGACATATACACTCTCTTATTGAGTCGGTCTTATCTAGCCTCCTCTTAGGCTTCGTATAAAGAAATCCCTAGCTGAGTCAATAAACCTTTTAGCATCAAACTTGTGCTTTGATCAAAGCACACAAACATCAACAGTTCCTCTTTAGAGATGACAAATTCTCTCTCAGCCAAAACCCTTTAGCTTCATATCTTGGGCTTCGAACAAGATACAAATTCCTTTTAGCTTCAATATTGGGCTTTGAACAAGACACCAATATCCCTTTTAGTTTCAATCTTGGGCTTTGAACAAGACACCAAAACATCTTTTTCCTCCCTTAGAATAGGAGGAACTGCGATTGCTCTGATTTCCCTGTTTCGTTAAACGGGAATACGTAGGCATAAGATTGCAAAATCTTAGCGAGCATACTAATAAAAAAACTCTAGGTCCAGTACCTTCACACCAATCAAAACTGAGGTCCAATACCTCACCAAAATCATCAAAAACTCTCAATCTTACTCTATCATATTTCCCAAGAAACTTTCCCCTAACCCATTAACGAATAAACACCATCAAGTACAAAGCAAAGCCTAAAGCTAATATCCTGTGGATAACCACATATATGATGCGTAATTGACAACTACCCCTTGTATAACCTGACCCCGGACCCCCCAATCTCTTTAAGCGTTTGTTTAGTTAGACATTTGCGTGCAAGGTTAGTTTTAGATACCTTCTCTTTCCCTTCCAGCTTCATGGGATGAATAAGAAATCAGAAAGTAGCACCCCCTCTTACCATTGCGGTGAGGAAAACCCAGCGATAAGGTGGTCGCGTCACCGAAAAAAATCGCTCGCTACAGAAAAATGGCGACTCTGCTGGGGAGTCATTTTATTGTTTAGGACTAGGATTATTATAGCTCCTAAGAGGTCTAGGATGTTAGCTTTAGGAATAAATATATATATTGCTTTTCCTACTTGATATCCGTGTTTATTTTTCTGCTAATGGGACTGCGGGTGATGCCGCACCTGGAAAGATTGAGTATACACCTAAGATAGGTGATGGCACGAGATGGGTAATCTTACAGGGAATGAATCCCAAATAAGAGGTCCTGGTAGACCATCGAATCAGTGGAGATACCCTTTGCGGATTCAATGCCTATACGACTTCGGTTGTTGAAAGCAGATTGTTCGATTGGGTTATCTGAGAAGTTGAGGATTTTAGTAGACTGAAACCATGTTACTATTTTGTAGTGTGGAAGCTATCAGAAATAGTTATCACGCGATACTACCTTTATTTGAGATTACTCTAAGATACATCATCTCACTCGGGTGATTCCAGCATACTGTTGTTATCCCAAGAGGGGTCAATGATTTTGCGGACAGGTACAAAAAATCACCAGTAAAACCTTTGGAGATGGGTAGAGCCTTGACTTCATGACACTGAACCTTTGACCCCATGTTTTTTCTATGTTTTTGTGTGCTGCATTCATGCATTCATGTTATTAAAAAACATTAATCAAAAGAAAAATTTCTCTTCTAGTCTCTCTTTTTCAAATTAAACTGAGACAATGATTGCAAATGTCAAATAAAAAGATTGCGTTATGGATTTCGGTAGAAGGAATACTCACAAGTACACCTTCAAGGTTCCAAAACTAGAGGATTTGAGAGGATTGGCAAGGATGATCACCAACCCTGATGCTTTTAGAGCTAAGTATGGAGGACTGCTGTCTCTGTTAAGGGTCTATGTAATTGAAGGAATACTGGCTACGCTCATTCAGTTTTATGATTCGGTCTATCACTGTTTCACATTCCCGGATTATCAGCTGGCACCAACACTAGAGGAGTACTCTCACCTGACTGATTTACCCATTACTGACCAAGCTCCCTTTTCCGGACTGGAAGAAATTCCAAAGGATCAAACCATTGCAAGAGCAATTTATTTGGACGTGTCAGAAGTCAGGACTCACATGACCACTAAGGGTGGAATCCAAGGTTTACCATCCCAGTTTTTGATAAAGAAAGCCCTGTACTTTGCTAGTATAGGGAACATGGCCGCTTTCGAGAGCATCTTTGTTTTGCTCACCTACGGATTATTTTTGTTTCCCAACATCGATAACTTCGTAGATATCAATGCCATTAAGATATTTTTAATTGGAAACCCTGTACCGACCTTACTCGCAGATGCTTATCATTCTGTACATTTAAGGAATTTGTACAGCGGAGGAACGATCACCTGCTGTGTACCCCTGTTATACAAATGGTTCATTTCCCACTTGCCCAAGTCTGCTGCATTTTGGGATCCTAAGAATACTTTACATTGGTCGCAGAGGATCATGCCTCTTACCAGCTCTGACATCGACTGGTACAATCGAACCTATGACGGGATCAGAATTATTTACTGTTGTGGAAGCTTCCCTAATGTGCCCCTCATAGGAACTAAATGAGGAATCAACTATCATCCAATTTTAGTTCTGTGAGATTTGGGTCGAACTCATGCTGTGTCGAAGGAGAAGCTTTCATGTGTATTTCGACAGGAGGCAAGCATGCAGTCGAAGCTTGTTCACATGCTGATGCCTGATTGTTACAAATTGTAGTCGAAGTCTGTTCCAGTTTGTAATGTCGAAATATTTTATTCTGTCGAATTGGGCCTTGTGTTAAGGATCTAATTGTTTAGGTTTCTTGGGCTGCAAGTTACCTAGTTAGTCTATAAATAGGCTAGTACACTCAGTTTTTTGAGTGTGGCAAATTATGATATTCACTTGGAATCATTTGTGACTTTAATGAGAAAGTGAATAGTAAACATAATTTATATTTGCCCAATCCTTGTTGTTCCTTCTTCTTCTTCTTCTTCTTGTTTTCTTTTCCGTTAAACCCTAACCCTTGTTTTGGTTCTTGATTATCAAGAAACCGTTTAATACTTTGCTTAAAGACATCGTTTTTCACAACAAATTGGTGCGGTGAGCGTGGAGAAGATGTCTTCAACAAAGTATAAGATTGAAAAGTTCACCGGAGTGAACGATTTTGGTCTGTGGAGTTTGAAGATGAAAGCCCTACTGGTGCAGCAGAGGTGTTTGGAAGCGTTGAAGGGACAGGCAACCATGGATGGTGCGTTGACGAAAAGAGAAAAGACGACAATGATCGAGAAAGCACACAACGCAATATTGTTGAGCCTTGGTGATAAGGTTCTCCGGCAGGTATCAAAAGAGACGACGGCGTCAGGATTATGGGTAAAGCTTGAAAGCTTGTACATGACCAAATCGCTGGTAAATCGTTTGTACCTGAAGCAAGCTCCGTATTCATTCAAGATGAGTGAAGATAAAGCTTTGACTGAGTAGTTGGATATGTTCAACAAGCTGATTCTTTATCTTGAAAATATTGATGTGAAGATCGATGACGAAGATCAAGCATTGTTGTTGTTATGTGCTTTGCCAAGAACGCATGCTCACTTCAAAGAAACCCTCTTGTATGGAAGAGAGTCCATGATCTTTGAAAAAGTTCAAACAGCCTTGTATTTGAAAGATTTGAACGAAAGAAAGGAGCAGAAACCTTCATCAGTTGGCGAAGGGTTATCCGTCAAAGGGAGATTGTCAAAGAAAGATGGCAGGTTTGACAAGAAGAAAGGTAAGGTTCAGCAGAAGTCTTATGGTGGTGATATGTCTAGTATCAAATGTTATCATTGTAAGAAGGAGGGTCACACAAGAAAGGTGTGCCCTGTGTGCCTGAATAATTATGGAGGTAAAGACAATGGGAATGCAGCTATAGTGCAAGATGGTTATGAATCATCTGATGTCCTTGTGGTGTCGAGCAGCAACTCTTGCGAAGAGTGGATTATGGATTCTGGATGTACTTGGCATATGACTCCAACAAGAATGTGTTTGAAGAATTATGTGATCAAGATGGTGGATCAGTGCTACTGGGGAACAATAAAGCTTGCAAGATTGCAGGTATTGGATCTGTTAGATTCAAGCTCCATGACGAGTCAATAAAGCTATTGACTGGGGTTAGGTATGTACCTGATCTTAAGAGGAATTTAATTTCTCTTGGTGAATTCGATAGAAAAGGATATGTTTTCAAAGGAGAGCAAGGTATCCTGAAAGTCATGAAAGGGTCGAAGGAAGTCTTGAGAGGCGTGAAAAACCAAGGCTTGTATACCCTTGAGGCTGAGGTTGTAAGTGGTTCGACAAATGTTGTATCCACAAAATCTGTGTCGAAGTCAGAATTATGGCACATGAGATTGGGCCATGTCAGCGAAAGAGGCATGGTCGAATTAGGGAAGCAGAACCTGCTAGGAGGTGACAAATTCGAAAAGTTTGAGTTTTGTGAATCTTGTGTATTTGGTAAATCCTGTAGGGCGAAGTTTAACAAAGGCAAGCAAAGAACACATGGATCCCTTGATTACATTAATGCTGATCTTTGGGGGCCTGCAAGGAATCCTTCACACTCAGGTGCAAGGTATTTTCTATCCATTGTTGATGACTATTCCAGAAAGCTATGGGTATTCATTCAGAAGACAAAGGATGAAACTTTTGAGAATTTCAAAAGTTGGAAGGTTCTGGTCAAAACTCAAACTGGCAGAAAGGTTAAGAGGTTAAGAACCGACAATGGCCTTAAATTCTGTAATGAAGCGTTCGACAGTTAGTGTGTTGAGTCTGGGATTGCAAGGCATAAGACTGTAGCAGGTACTCCTCAACAAAATGGCTTAGCTGAGAGATTCAATCGAACAATCCTTGAAAGGGTTAGATGCATGTTGGTTAGTGCTGGATTGAAGAAGGTGTTTTGGGCGGAGGCTGTTTCGACAACAGCTTATCTGATAAATAAATGTCCCTCAACTGCGCTGGGAATGAAGACACCTGAAGAAGTTTGGTCGGGTCATCCACCAAATCTCGACAAACTGAGAGTATTTGGCTGTTTAGCCTATGCTCACATTAGGCAAGACAAGGTCGAACCTAGAGCTCTAAGATGCATGTTCCTTGGATATCCTGAGGGAGTCAAGGGTTATAGGCTGTGGTGCTTAGAACCAGGTCACATAAGACGTATCACAAGTCGTGATGTAGTTTTCAATGAGCTCGAAATGGCTTTTAAGAAAACTGGTGATGTTGGTCGAAGTGCAGAAATCTCTGAAGAGGAGCTGGAACAGGTAGAGATGCATGTTGAGGTGGAGCATAGTGATGCTGAAGTGCATAGCCCTGATGAAGTCGAAGAGCAAGATGCTAAAGAGGCTGAGGAAACTGTCGATGACTACCTACTGGCAAGAGATAGGTCGAGAAGAGTCATCAACCCACCTCAGAGGCTTGGTTATGCAGATCTTATAGCGTTTGCTTTAATCTCTGCAAGTGAGGTACTTGACGAAGAACCTAGAGAATACAAGGAAGCTATAAGGAGTCGAAACAAGACTGAATGGCGAAAAGCCATGGATGACGAGATGAAATCTCTTTATGATAATAACACTTGGGAGCTGATTGAGAAACCTGCAAGAGCAAGGTTAGTCAGTTGTAAGTGGATTTTCAAGGTCAAGGAAGGAATCGAAGGAGTGATGTCGAAGCGTTTAAGGCGAGGCTGGTTGCTAGGGGGTTCACTCAGAAAGAAGGAGTCAACTTCATGTTGTGTTCTCACCTGTTGTAAAGCATAGATCCATTCGAATGATGTTGGCCATGGTGGCAAAGTTTGACTTGGAACTTGAGCAAATGGATGTGAAGCAACATTTCTGTATGGTGATCTAGATGAAACGATCCTGATGCGTCAACGTGAAGGGTATACAGAAAAGGGTAAAGAAGATTATGTGTGCAAGCTGAATAGGTCTTTGTATGGCCTGAAACAATCTCCTCGACAGTGGAACAGGAGATTCGACAAGTTTATGGCACACATTGGTTTCACTAGAAGTCAGTTCGATCACCGTGTTTACTTCAGATTTTGACCTGGAAACTCACTTGTTATGTTGATGTTGTATGTGGATGATATCCTCATAGCTAGCAACAGTGTTGAGGATGTGATGAAGGTGAAGGCTGAACTCAGTAAGGAGTTCGAAATGAAGGATCTGGGAGCTGCAGCCAGGATTCTTGGGATTGACATCCGGAGAGATATAAAGCAGTCGAAGTTGTGCTTATCTCAGGAGACATACCTACGGAAGCTTCTCGACAAGTTTGGTATGTCGAATTCAAAGTCTGTTGTGACACCTACAAATCCTCAGTTTAAGCTTAGTACTACTCAAAGCCCGAGTACTGATGCTGAAAGAATCTATATGGATAACATTCCATATGCTAGTGTAGTGGGTTCTTTGATGTATGCTATGGTATATACGAGGCCAGACATAGCATATGGAGTGAGCCTTGTGAGCAGGTATATGGCCAATCTTGGAAAGGCGCATTGGCAAGCTGTAAAGTGGATTCTCAGGTACATAAATAGGTCTCTGAAAAGAGTCTTGATTTATGGTAGAGCCTGTGGTGGTGATAGCATAGTCGAAATCGAAGGATTTGTCGACTCTGATTTTGCAGGTTGTATGGATTCTAGAAACTCTATTTCTGGATATGTTTTCACAATGTTTGACACAACAATCAGTTGGAAAGCGACGCTTCAGAAGGTTGTTGCCTTATCAACCACTGAAGCTGAATATATTGCCCTCACTGAAGCTGTGAAGGAAGCATTGTGGCTTGAAGGTTTTGCAAAGGAGCTGAAAGTTCAAGGTCGAAGTATCACTGTTAAATGTGATAGTCAAAGTGCAATGCACCTGTCGAAGAATTCAGCCTATCATGAGCGAACTAAGCACATCGATGTGAGGCTGCACTTTGTCAGAGAGATAATCGAGCATGGTGAAGTCCAGGTGCGGAAGGTTTCGACTGAAGATAATGCTACTGATATGATCACCAAGACGTTGCCAAGTTGCAAGTTCTTCCACTGTATGCAGTTGATAAAGCTGCATGATGAAAGCTAGTTGATTCTCTTGTTGCTGAGTTAGATCCAAGGTGGAGATTTGTGAGATTTGGGTCGAACTCATGCTGTGTCGAAGGTCAAGCTTTCATGTGTATTTCGACAGGAGGCAAGCATGCAGTCAAAGCTTGTTCACATGCTGATGCCTGATTGTTACAAATTATAGTCGAAGTCTATTCCAGTTTGTAATGTCGAAATATTTTATTCTATCGAAATGGGCCTTGTGCTAAGGATCCAATTGTTTAGGTTTCTTGGGCTGCAAGTTACCTAGTTAGTCTATAAATAGGCTAGTACACTCAGTTTGTTGAGTGTGGAAAATTGTGATATTCACTTGTAATCATTTGTGACTTTAATGAGAAAGTGAATAGTAAACAGAATTTATATTTGCCCAATCCTTGTTGTTCCTTCTTCTTCTTCTTCTTGTTTTCTTTTCCGTTAAACCCTAACCCTTGTTTTGGTTCTTGATTATCAAGAAACCATTTAATACTTTGCTTAAAGACATCGTTTTTCACAACAAGTTCGTCGTCAATTTGGATACCCGATGAGGCATGTCCCGCGTAATGCTCATCTGGAAGGTCTTTTCTTCAAGGAAGGAGAAAACGACAAGGCACTAAAGATAGAAATAGTGCATGCTTGGAAACATGTTCACAGGAAAGGAAGAGAGTATCTAGGGAAACCAGATTGTATCTCTGTGGAACCTTATCTCCACTGGGTACAAATTAGAGTTCTCAAGCTGAGGATGCCATACCCTCGTCAAGAAGTTCTTCCATTAAGGGAATCTATCCTTTATTTTATGTCTGATACGGAAAAACTTCAGGTTACTCTCGCCAGAGTTCAACAGGAGAAGAGGTCTTGGAGGAACAAGTATCGTATTCTCAATGAGGAGTACAAGAAAATACAGCAACTATTAAAAGATAAAGATGCTCTAATTGAGATTTTAGAGCAACATGCTGTAGAGAATCGAGATGACCAAAGGAATTTGCTCGCTCCTTTCACTTGGCAAAGGAATGACAACCCGACAACGACTCAAGAGCCCCGGTCAAAGAAAAGGAAAATACCAGAACCAGCACATGAGCTCTCTTCAGAGAGGACGCAGGACCCATTAGCTTAGACATTTCCTTTTACAGCACTATGTAAATTACTGTATTTCCACTTTCGCAATCTTTGAATTCAATAAAACGGGGTTTCCCCACTGTATGATATTTGCAATCCAATTGTCGAAGTTTATCTTGATTAAACAAAAATTCAACTAATATAATCATTGCATATCATTCATCATTCTCACATAACGCATTCTTCTTACCTACGAATCTCACATTTGTATCTGGATTCTAGAGTCAAATTGTCTCATTCATACAATACTCGGGCCAGTCAACAAAAGAAAATGGATAATCTTGAGGAAGAGAACAGAGAGTTGAGAGAAGAACTCGACGCTCTGAAAGAGGATTTGAGAAAGCTTCACAACGATATGCAATCTCTGGCAGCATCCCAGATACAACAATAACGGACTGTGATCTCAGAGATCACATTGACGCCCATAGTGGAAAAGTATGATCCTCGGTATAACATGCCTAAAGATCGTCCCTAGGGCATGCCACTTAACTATATCCCGGAAGGATATATTTCGCCGATCACGGAAGATCCAAAAACTGCAGCAGGAGCCGCTGGGCCTGAAGGTTACAAACTTCAGGAAAGCGAAGATGCTAGGGGCATGACAACAACTCCTGAAGGTTACAAACTTCTGGAAGCACCAAGAGTCACTGCCGTAATGACTGTACCACCACCCATGGTACACACTATCCCGGAAGGACAGATTCCACAGATACCTTCTGGTGGAAATCAAAGTATGAACGATAAAATGATGGAATTCTAGGAACAGTTCCTGGAAATGAAGAAGGAACTGCAAGCCATTCGCGGTCAGGATCTATTTGGAAAGGACGCCGCAGACCTTTGTTTGGTCCCCAATGTGAAATTCCGCACAAGTTCAAAGTGCCCAAATTTGAAAAGTACAAAGGTAACTCTTGTCCTCAAAGTCACTTTGTGATGTACGCTCAGAGAATGTCAACTCAGACAGAGAACTAACAGCTACTGATCCATTACTTCCAAGATAGTTTAACCGCTGTCGCACTCAAATGGTACATAGGTTTAAACCGCACCAAGATCGTCACTTTCAGAGATCTTGGCGCTGCCTTTGTTCAACAGTATAAGTATAATCTGGACATGGCACCGGATAGAGATCAACTCAGAGCCATGTCGCAGAAGGATAAGGAAACCTTTAAGGAGTATGCTCAGAGATGGCGTGAAATTTTCGCTCAGATTTGTCCACCTCTTGAGGAAAAAGAGATGACAAAGATCTTCTTGAAAACCTTGAGCTCATTTTACTACGACAGAATGGTCGCCAGTGCGCCCAGTGACTTCACAAAGATGGTGGGCATGAGAGTTCATCTTGAGGAAGCTGTCCGAGAAGGACGTTTAGTAAAAGATGTTGTAGCATCAAGTAGTACCAAAAGATACGGTAGTGCTTTCCCTAAGAAAAAAGAGCAAGATATTGGCAATATCTCTCTCAGAAAGTAAAGGCGACGGTACCAACCAGTAGCAGCTCTAACTCCTGCTATCAATCCTGCGCATGTTCCGACGTATCAACCTCAGGTTGCTCAGAGCCAACCGAATCAACATCAATATCAGCAAAGGACACAACAGCCTTTTCAGCAGGCTCGTCCTCCGTACAACAACAACCGTACAACGCGACCACCAGGGTTTGACCCTATACTAATGTTGTACGCATACTTTTTTCCATTACTACTGGTCAAGGGGCATGTCCAAATCAGGTCTCCTCTTACAGTACCAGAAAATCCGTCTTTTTGGTTCAAAGCGGATCAGACTTGTCCTTACCATCAAGGAGGACCAGGACATAACATAGAAAACTGTCTCAGCTTCAAATCTGATGTACAGAAGCTTGTTAGGAGCGGGGTCTTATCCTTCAAGGATACAAATCCAAATGTTTAGACAAACCCGCTGCCTCAACACGAGAAAGCTGCGGTAAATTTGATAGAGGGAGAGTCTAACCACATCTATCAAATTCATGATGTACTCTTATTAAGGGATAATCTGGTCAAGATGCATCTCAGACAGAGCGGGTACGGTCATGTACCACCTCATAACTATCACCAGTGTGATATCTGCTCTAAAGACAATCAAGGATGTTCTGTGGTGCAATCAGCTCTACAAGAACAGTTGGATCTCAGATGGATCCAAGATCATCGAATTCGTGGGGTCAACATGACTTACACAAATTCCAACGTCATTCAAAACCACGACATTCGTGCGATGAATGTCAACTTGGTGGCAATGCACTCAAGGCAAAGCCAACATCATGATCTGCCTCGACACGATTATGATTCCTGTCTGACTTGCTCGGTAAATAATCAGGGATGCTCTTTTGTACAAGAGGCCCTCCAGCGTTAGATGGATCTTGGATGGATTCAGGATTACCGCGATAGAAATCAGTATCAAGTGAATATGATTCAAATCTTTGATATTCGCTTGATGAATACCAGCTTGGTGGAGTTACACGCTAAGTAGGTCCAGCTCGATTTCCTGACTTCGCATGAGTATCAGAACTGTAAAGTGTGTCATGAGAGTAACCAAGGCTGTGCACTCGTTCAAAGAACGCTTCAACATTTGTTAAACCACTGGTGTCTTCCGATCTATCTAGATGAAGACACACAACAAGTCAGTATGATTAATGGGAACCCTACTAGGCATCAAAGTCAGGATGTTCGGTCAATGGAAACCGATCTAGTGAGGTTACACTACATTCAAAGCGGACGTGGTCGGGTGCCACCACACAATTATGAGCGCTGTAGAGTTTGCTCGGAGAATAATCAAGGATGCTACCTCGTGCGAGCAGCCCTTCAAAGTCAGTTGGACCATAAGGAAATTCAACCATGGTCAAGCTCTGATTCAATGTTAAACTACCATCCTGGTCAAAGCAAGGATGTTATCTTGATCCCTAAGCGAGAAGTGGCCAAAGACGTATGTGCCATAATCCCTCTACTCCATGAATCAAGAGTCCCTCTTGATGGTGGAAAGGTTCTCAATCTTGAATCGATTGAGGCTGGTTATGATGGTCAGAAAAATCATAAGGCTCCTGTAGTTATCTATCTGCCGGGACCAGGACCGTACAAGTCCGATAAGGCGATCCCTTACAAGTACGATGCAACAACGGTTGAGAATGGAAAAGAAATTCCATTACCTTCCGTCGTGAATATTGCAGACATCAGTCGAGTAACACGGAGTGGTCGAATCTTCAACCGAGGAGTTGGAGAACCTAGCAGAGAAAAGGAACCTCAAACAGAAGTTCTTAATCAACCAGTTGGCCAGTCCAGTGGTCCCGACCTTTCAACGAACCACAATGAGATGCCGAAGCTCATCCAAAAGAGTGAATACAACATTGTTGATCAGCTGTTGCAAACTCCTTCAATAATCTCTGTGTTATCTCTTTTACTCAGTTCCGAAGCCCACTGGGAGGCTCTACAGAAAGTCTTAGAGCAAGCCTTTGTGGAACAGGATGTAACAATAAGACAATTCGATAGCATCGTTTCCAACATCACTTCTTGCAACAACTTGGGGTTTAGTTATGAGGAACTGCCAGAAGAAGGAAAAAGTCATAACATGGCGCTCAATATTATAGTCAACTGCCAGGAAGATGCTTTAGCGAGCGTACTGGTAGACACCGTATTGGCTCTGAATGTCATGCCGAAGTCCACATTAATGCGACTATCATTCAAAGGATCCCCGATGAGGGGCAGTGAGGTCATCGTCAAAGCATTTGACAGATCTCGGAAAACAGTTATCGGCGAAGTCGACCTTCCCATAACTATCGGTCCTCACACTTTCCAAGTCACTTTCTAGGTCATGGATGTCCGGGCAGCATATAGCTGTTTATTAGGAAGACCTTGGATACACCAGGTTGGAGCAGTCACTTCGACACTGCACCAGTAACTGAAGTTCGTCAAGAACGACCAACTAGTCACAGTCTGCAGAGAGCAAGCCTTGATCGTGAGTAACTTATCATCGTCTACTTGTGTAGAACCAGAGGAGGTTGTTGGAACTCAGTTCCAAGCACTGTCGGTGAGCAATGAGAATCAGTCAGAAAAAGGAACATCAATTTCCTCGTACAAAGATGCTCTCGAAGTGATCAAGAGTGACAATGCAAAGGGATAGGGACAGCTTGTCATTCCTACTAATAACAAAACAAAGAAGGGTCTTGGTTTTTCTTCAACCTGTACCCAGACTGATACTAATGATGAAAGTTTTCATCCCATTCAGGACTTCTTCCACAGTGGAGGTTTCCTTCACCCAATGCCTTAGGAAGTCCATACCATCAACGAGGGTGACTCCTCCAATACAGATGAAGAGTGGAAGTCCTATCTTAATGAGGACGGTTATATGTCTCAGGAAGAGGTGCCTACGCCATTTTTCTATCCCGCACAGAGTTCGAGATTTATACCAAGGTCAGATGTCAAGATGATATACGGAGATTGTGATCCGGAAGGATGTCGTGCTCCACCAAACTCATTATAGGAGGACACTCTGATGAAAGATAACATTGACCATGACTATTATGGCCCAATGGATGGCCTGCCTATCTGGCAGCCATATCTGGGAGACTCAAGACAAAAGAGTCAGCCCAACGATGCATATCAGCTGAGCATCATTGAAAAGAATACCTGCGTCCCCACCACGTCATGGGATTGTAATACCCCAAATTTTGACCACTTAGATTCCCCATCATTGTGAAAATCATCATCATAATATGGATGTACCTTTATGCTTCATTAGTCTCCCCAAAGATGGGTGAGCATCCACTACAATCAAAATTAGGGTTTCAAGCCCTCTCTGAGTGCTTAGACAAAGGATCAATCAAGAAATGACATGATCTTCAACTTGTATAATCTCTTAAATATCCACAATGGATCAAAAAGGACTCCCACTTCAATGATTAAGCACAAGGCTGCTCCCTTCTAGGTGGATCAAGTCTCAAGATCGACAGTGTCACCAAATTAGGGTTTTGGTCGACCAGGGCCTCCAGATGGAAATTTTCATCTGGGCACAAGGTAATGATCCAAAACATAACCTAATATACTTCATGGAACCTCATGAACCCATGCATCAAGTCAATTTTGCCTCAGGGGATGCATTCATCAAAAATCAGGAATTAAGGTTTCTTGACCTAATTCACCCCTAAGTTGACTTTTGGGACAAACCATGAGCCAAGACCTCAAGAGATGATTTGAGGGTCTCTAATATACCATATTGATCCATTTGGGACAATGGATTAATCCAAGAAGTTTGAGCAACAAGTCTCAATTTCATCTGCACCACAATTAGGGTTTTAAGGGAAAAGTCAACTGTAACTTTGACTTTTGACCTGGACATGCTCCCAAACCCTAATACATGATTGAATATACCCTATGACACCCATGGAACATGTCCATCAAGTTTGATTTAGGTCAAGGACATGATTTCCTGAAGAATTGCACAGTTTGGAATTCATCTGATAAAAAGTCAACTGTGCACAAAAGTCAACTTTGACTTTTTGAGATTTTTCACCAAAATAGATTTTTAACCCTAAAATGATGTTAATGTATGATTTGAATCATCATTTATCAAGAAAAATCAAGAAAAGTGAGATAACTTGTAAAAGGGGTAACCATAAAACTTAGAAATTTTTCTAAGTTAAAAATAAAGTGGCAAAGGTACCAACTTTGGAGGACCATAACTCCTAAACCACAAGGCCATTTTTTCTCATCCAAAGATGGATTTGTAGCCCTCATTATCACCTACAAAAACTTCAACTACAAGTCATTCCAATTCATTAAGGATTTTGAGTTATGGAGTGATCAAAGTGGCTGAAAAGTGAAAATGTCACTTTTTCCAACACTTAGTGAAATTTTCACTAAGTCAGATTCTGCCTCACTTTTTGCCAAATGTAGGGGGATTTTTCACTTGGAATCAAAAGAGATCAAAACCAAACTTGTTCAAACAGTTGTTGTATCATGTAAGAGCTTTCCAAAATGGCCAAGAACATTGCCAAATTCAACCTACACCATGAGATACAACATTGTCAAGTTGCCTTGCTGAAATCTTTCAAGGCAAGGCAGAATTTGCAACTTTGGTCGATTTGCCAAAATCAGCCAAATTCAATTGCTCCTATCCACTTGGACACCTCAGAGGATTGAATCTAAAGGGGACAATCACTGAGCCAAGCCTCCAAAGTCCATGGAACAAGAAATAGCATGTTGAACCTAGAATGGCCAAAATAGGGACAAGACTTCAAATTTGGAATGAGGCATTCAATGGAACCATCAAGGTGGCATGGACTGAGCCATTCTCATCTGAAATCAGTCAAGACTTATCCAAGACCAAGGGAACCAAAGCTCTGTGCCCTAACCTCTAGTCAATGGCTAGAGGAGACTTGGATTTTCATTTGCCAACATTGGCCAAACCTACTTACCAGCTGCCATGCACTATTCCTTGCAAAACAAACTTGCTCTACTATAAATAGAGCTCAATTGTGGTCAGTTTGAGTACACCAAAGCCATCTAACAGATGCTTTCCTCAAAATCTCTTCTTTCACTCCAATTTTGCCTTCTAAGGCAAGTCACTATCGGGTTTTGAGTTTGAGAGCAATTCCAACCAAACCAATCACTCACACACCTCACATACATCACATATGAGTTGATCAAACACTTAGATTACTTCTGAAACATCAATTTCACAAAATCACCAGCTGGTTGCTCAAGGTTTTAACCAAAGTGCAGCTGAGGTACCTCAAAATGATCCAGCCAATTTCAATCAAGTCCAACCATCCAAACACAATCCATAGGGTGTAGGGAAGCTGTTCAGATCATCACAACTCATCTGTAACACCTCCAAATCAAAAATCACTTTGAACTTGCTGTCACGGCCTAGAGGTAAGCACATACTTGGTCATCTCTCAATCTATGCATATTTCCTCGCACAATAATTTGGCCATATGTTCATAATCATGCATGGAATGTTTTCCCTCAATTAATTGCATTGTTTGAATCGTGTATCAAAAATCCTAGCCTTCATGCAGAAATTAGGGTTCTTGAGGTCTCTTCGTGATTTCTTGTTGTATGTTTAATTTAAATGAAATTAAAGTACATAGACATGATCGTGAGGTTGAGACGAGCATAATGATATGTGGATTACATGATATGATTACGTATTCATGGAGATTGGATAGAAAATGCAAATCTGAGAAACCAAGAACACGCGTGTGTTCTTCAGCTGTTCTTGGCGCCATTTTTCATATATTCAAATATTTGAATTTTGTGATTTTGTTTAATTGATTCAAAAGTTAATTTCTCTCTGAGTTTTAATGATTTTGAGTTGATTCTTTTTTTAATAATTCACAAAAATGTTAAAATATTTTATTTTCACAAAAAATCCCAAAAATATTATTTATTTCATATAATTGATATTTTTGTAAAGAATTAATATTTTGATTGTTTTTGGCATTTTAAATATTTTTTCTACATTGATTTTGCAACTTTTAACGCTTTCTAATTATTTTGTAGGTCAATACTTAATTTTTGAAGCATTAATCCAAGATCACAATTTGTTTTCCATGTGTTAAACAATTTTTGATCATTTTAATTGAATTTTTATTCAATTAAATACATTTTGAAAACAAATTAGGCTTTTGGATTAATTCAACCCTCATAAATCATTTTCAAAACTCTTTGGGCCTCTTGAGAGAGTGTATGACCCATCCCCCCTTGTACAAAAACTTTTTGGGCCTCACTCATTGTATAAGTCCCTCTGTACAAGTAAACGGCACGATCGTCGCCCGTTTAAAAATAAAAATCATCTGGGCCTCTCCTTGAGCTATAAGACCCATTCAAAACACTTTGGGCCTCTATTAGAGTGTAAGACCCAATCCCCCTTTTAACCAAAACATTTTGGGCCTCACTTATTGTATAAGTCCCTCTGCGTTAAAAGAAAACCTCGGCGCGATCGCCATTTTTAAACGAAAAATCATTTGGGCCTACCCTCGTGTTATAAGCCCCACTCTTTTTTCTTTAAACCTTTTTGGGCCTCTTGAGAGAGTGTAAGACCCATCCCTTTGTACAGAAAACCTTTTTGGGCCCCAGTCACTTGTATAAGTCCCGCTGTACAAAGTCAAACAGTGCGCTCACTAATAAAACCCTGGGTCTCTCCTTGAGCTGTAAGCCCCAAATCTTTCTTTTTCAAAGCACTTTCTCCTTTGATTTTGAATATACTATTGTTTTCAATCTTTCTTTGTTGAACAACTAACCAAACATCATGGAAGCACTCAAACCGAGTAAGTGGTTATCGCTTTCGTTTACTGCTTTCATATTATAAACTGTATTGTGGGGCTGCTCACTGTAAGTCTCCTTTCATAAACTCATATCTACTGTGTAATAATAGTATAGATATTTCGAGTTTCCCCGGCTACTACGTCTAGAACTAGGTGACGCCGTTTCATTTATTCGTAGAAATAGATGCCTAGATCCCCAATAGGAGCACCAGATACAGTCTTCTCTTCGGCTGTCCTCCTTAGGAATCGTCAAGAAGCTCTACTCCCCAAGATGAATGTATTCTCCGTGAATGGCATCTTTGAGTTTCTTCCAAATTCTCGAACTTTCCTAACTTGATCTATTCCTTGTGGATAGCTTGCCTTGAATGTCTCGGGGTTTGGGTATCCACTACGGTCATAATCTTGGACCTTAACTAAGGAACCCTCTTTAAAAGCTAAAAGTCGCTGGATAGTAAACCTCGCACGTTTACCAGTGGTTTTTATCTTTAAAAGAGTTATCTCTCCTAATGGAAAGGAGATGATAGACCCACGAGCTTCTTAAAAGCATCGGCCTCCTCTTGGGCATTATTCAAGGACACTACGACTTCTTAGAAGTATTCATAGCCTCCTCTTAGGCTTCGTATAATGATCTCTTCCTCCGAGAATGATAGCCTCCTCTTGGGCTTCGTACAAGGACCCGTCGGCTTCTTAAAAGTTTCCAGCCTCCTCTTGGGCTTCGTACAAATTGTCCCGACGACCTCCTAGAGGTATAGGAACAAAACCTAGTCATCCTCATAGAACAGTCCTTTCATAGAGTCTACTACTGTTTCTCAAAGCGTAGTACGAAAGATAAAACTCTAGACACGGACAGTCTAACTTCCTTGAGTCTCAAAGACATTCTCAAGTGACCCCTTCGTTAAAATTGGAAGGAAACCCGCAGACTCGGACAGTCTCAATACCCTTTGGATTTCCAGTTTCCCCAAAGAAAAAGAAACAACCCCGATCCTCAGATCTAACCCATGAGTACAGTGATGCTCATATAAGAACTGATTTTCTCTTTCAAAATCAGTATGCTGGACCTGTCACTTAACTGACACAATAACCTTAGCCTTCTCTAGGGCTTTGTACAAATGATTCTCCCCAGCGGAGTCAAACAACGTTTAGCCTCTCTCTCGGGCTTTGTACGAGACACATAAGAGACTCCCTCGTTGAGTCAATCCCCCTTTCGCCTCCATCTCGGGCTTTGTACGAGATACAAAAAGGTTCTTATTGAGCCAAACAAACAATCGCCTCCATCTCGGGCTTTATACGAGATACCAAAAGACTCCATCGTCGGGTCAAAATCTTTTAGCCTCTCTCTCGGGCTTTGTACGGGACACAAAATTGCCTCCTCTTAGGCTTTGTATAATGATTTTCCTAGCAGAAATTAGCCTCCTCTTAGGCTTTGTATAAGAAAACCACTGGTTGATCCAATTAACCTTTTAGCATCAAAGCTGTGCCTCGTTCACAGTATACAAACATCAACAACTCCTTCCCCTTCATCTAATCGCTGTAAGCGGTAAGCCTCTGGATCATCTATATCCACGCCACTGTCCCTCTTTTAGCATGAGAAATTCCTAAGGAAAGATGGCATTGCTCTACATTGAGTTAAAGTCTTCTCCTTCAGGTTAAAACCCTTTCTTCGGAAATTATGGCATTGCTCGGATCCGCGTATCCCAGTTAAAGTAATTCTCCTTCTCCCCTCTTTAGAGATGACAAATTCTCTCTAAAGCTGAGGTCTTTCAGCTTCACGTCTTGGGCTTTGAACAAGACACAAATAAACCTTTCAGCTTCACGTCTTGGGCTTTGAACAAGACACAAATAGACCTTTCAGCTTCACATCTTGGGCTTTGAACAAGATACAAACCACCTTTCGCTTCACGTCTTGGGCTTTGAACAAGACACCAAAAACCAATTTCCTCCCATAGAATAGGAGGAACTACGAACGCTCTGATTTCCCTGTTTCGGTAAACGGCAATACGTAGGCATAAGATCGAAAGAAAAGATCTTAGCGAGCGCAATCAACAAAAAACCCAAATCCCATATCACCATCAATCAAAAGCAGTATTTCAAAAGCATCAGTCCTAACATCCTAATCCTTGTTCCCCGCCAGAAACCTTCTGCCCAGGTAAAAAAGAAAGAAAACAGTATTGGCGAAAATATAAATAACCAGTACAAAGGCCCCCCCACATTGATAGCATCTGTAACCTAACAGACCGCTGTTTAAACTCAGTATGCAAGCAGGGTTAATTGGAGACATCTATTTCCCTTCCTTATTCAGCTCATAATAGGATAAAAAATGAATCGACCTGTAGTCAAAGCTCAAACCGCAGAGAGCGACCAACGCTTAAGAACCGCGTCCAAAATCGCTCGCTACAGAAAAGTGGCGCCCACCGTGGGGCGTATCTCTTCAGCTTCTTTCCTTTTTTCTTCTTTTCATCTCTTGTGTGAATACCACAGATTGGGACTTCCGCCGGGGAACCCATTTCTGTTAGGAACTTAGGAATCATAGCTTTATAAGTCTAGGATGATTAGGACAAATATATATACTGCTTTTCCTAATTGCTATACGTGTTTATTTTTCTGCTACTGGGAATGCGTGTGATGCCGCATGTGGTGAGAATGAGTATACACTTAAGATAAGTGATGGCGACGGGGTCGACCATCAACCTCAGTGGAGGCTGACCAACGTAACCCATTCACTCTTCTAGCCAATGGGCCGGTTGTTAAGTCTGAGAAGCTGAGGAGCCAAACCCTTTCGTAGTGCGGAAACTATCGGAAATAGTTGTTACGCGATACTACCCTCATTTGAGGCTGGTGATCTATTCTCGGTGAATGGCACTTACTCTAAGATTGCTCTACAACTCGCTGGCGATCCGCTTGTTGTTTTGCTTTCCTGGGAGGAGCTGATGATAATGAGTACAGGTACAAAAATCACCCTAGTATAAACCTTTGGGGATGGGTAGAGCCTTGACTTCATGACAACGACCCTTTGACCCCATGTTTTTTCTATGTTTTTGTGTGCTGCATTCATGCATTCATTTAATAAAACATTAAAACACTCAAAAAACTTTCTCTTCTAGTCTCTCTATTTTTCAAATTAAACTAAGACTGTGATTGCAAATATCAGAGAAGAGGATTACGCTAATGGATTTCGGTAGAAGGAGAACTCACCAGTATACCTTCAAGGTTCCAAAACTAGGGGATTTGAGAAGGTTAGCAAGGATGATCGTTAACCCAGAGGCTTTCAGAGCCAAGCACGGTGGTTTACTACCACTGTTAAGAGTCCATGTGATTAAGGGGATCATGGACGCGCTCATTCAATTCTACGATCCGGTTTATCACTGTTTCACATTCCCGGATTACCAGCTATCACCAACGCTGGAGGAGTATTCTCATCTGACTGATTTACATATCACTGATCGAGCTCCATTTTCTGGACTGGAAGAAATTCCAAAGAATCAGACTATTGCAATAGCAATTCATTTGGACGAGTCTGAGGTCAGGACTCACATGACCACTAAGGGTGGCATCCAAGGTTTGCCAGCCCAGTTCTTGACAAAAAAGGCTCTATACTTCGCTAGTATAGGGAACGGGACTGCTTTTGAAAGCATCTTTGTCTTGCTCACCTACGGGTTATTTTTGTTTCCCAACATCAATAACTTCGTCGATATCAACGCTATTAAGGTTTTTCTCATTGGAAACCCTGTGCCGACTTTTCTTGCAGATGCGTATCATTCTGTACACTTGGGAAATTTGTACAGCGGAGGGGAGATCACATGCTGTGTACCTTTGCTTTACAAATGGTTTATCTCTCACTTGCCCAAGTCTGCTGCTTTTTGGGATTGCAAGAGTGTCTTACGTTGGTCGCAGAAGATCATGTCTCTTACCAACTCTGATATAGATTGGTGTAATAGGATTTATGAGGGAATTAGAATCATTGACCGTTGTGGAAACTTCCCCAGCGTACCCCTCATAGGAACTAAAGGAGGAATCAACTATCATCCGATATTGGTTCTTCGTCAATTTGGATACCCGATGAGACACGTCCCACTGGGTGTTCATCTGGAAGGTCTTTTCTTCAAAGAAGGAGAAAGTGACAGAGCACTAAAGATGGAAATAGTGCAAGCTTGGAAACATGTTCATAAGAAAGGACGAGAGTCTCTGGGAAAACCGGATTGTGTCTCGGTGGAGCCTTATCTCCATTGGGTACAAACTAGAGCTCTCAAGCTAAAGATGCCTTATCCTCGTTACAGAATTCTTCCACAGAGGGAAACTGTCATGTACTTCATGACGGAAACTGAAAAGCTTCAGGTTACTCTCAACAAAGTTCAAAAGGAAAGAAGATCTTGGAAGAACAAGTACCACACCCTCGACGTAGAGTGTATCCAAATACAGCAACTACTAAAAGAGAAAGATGCTCTGATTGAAATTTTGGAGCAGCATGCTATAGAGAATCAAGATGACCAAAGGAATTTGCTCGCTCCTTCCACCTGGCAAAGGAATGACAACCTGACAACGGCCCAAGCGCCCCGGTCAAAGAAGAGGACTCGGGACCCATTAGTTTAGGTTTATGTTTCTGCACTTTGTAATCTACTGTATTTCCATTTCTGTAATCCTTTGGAATTCAATAAAAAGGGGTTTCCCCACTGTTTTATATTTGCAATCTAATTGTCGAAGTTTATTTTGATTAAACAAAAAAACAACAATTAATATAATCATTGCATTCATCATTCTCACATCGCGTATTCTCCTTACCTACGAATCTCACGCTTGTGTCTCGATTCTAGAGTCAAACTGTCTCATTCGTACAATACTCGGGCCAATCGTCAGAAAAAGATGGATGATCTTGAGGAAGAAAACAGAGAGTTGAAAGAAGAGATCGATGCTCTGAGAGAGGATATGAGAAAGCTTCGTAACGACATGCAAGCCATGACAGAAGCTCAGCTACAAAGAACTGTGATCTCAGAGATCACCTCAACTCCCATCATAGAAAAGTATGATCCTAGGTATCAGATGCCGAAAGATCATCCTTGGGGCATGCCTGTTAACTATATCCCGGAAGGATATGTTCCGCCGATCACTGAAGATCAAGGAATCGCAACAGAAGCCGCTGGGCCTGAAGGTTACAAACTTCGGGAAAGCGAAGATGCCAGGGGCATACTCAAGACTCCTGAAGGTTACAAACTTCAGGAGGCGCCAAGACTTACTGCCATAGTCATGGTACCACCCCCTGTGGTGCACACTGTCCCGGAAGGACAGATTCCACCAACACCTTCTGGTAAGAAGGAAACTATGTTTGACAGAATGGATGAATTCCAGGTGCAGTTCTTGGTAATGCAGAAATAGCTGCAAGCCATTCGCGGTCAGGATCTATTTGGGAAGGACGCCGCAGACCTCTGCTTGGTCCCAAATGTGAAAGTCCCGCACAAGTTCCAAGTGCCCGACTTTGAAAAATACAAGGGTAACTCTTGCCCTCAGAGCCATCTGGTGATGTACGCTCGGCGGATGTCAGCTCAGACAGAGAATCAGGACCTACTGATTCACTACTTCCAGGATAGTTTAACCGGTGCCGCACTCAAATGGTACATGGGTTTAAACCGTACTACGATCAGTACATTCAGAGATCTTGGTATTGCCTTCGTCCAACAATACAAGTACAATTTGGACATGGCACCCGACAGAGATCAACTCAGATCAATGTCACAAAAGGACAAGGAAACCTTTAAGGAGTATGCTCAAAGGTGGCGTGAAATTGCCGCTCAAATTTGTCCACCTCTTGAGGAAAAAGAGATGACAAAAATCTTCTTAAAGACCTTAAGCTCATTTTACTATGACCGAATGATTGCCAGTGCACCCAGTGATTTCACCGAAATGGTCGGCATGGGTGTACGTCTTGAGGAAGCCGTCCGAGAAAGACGTTTGGTAAAAGACACTGGATCAACGAGCGGTACTAAAAAATACGGTAGTGCTCTCCCTAAGAAAAAAGAGTAAGATATTGGGAATATCTCTCTCGGAAAGCAAAGACGACGTTATCAGCCAGTAGCAGCTGTTACTCCTGCTATCGGCCCCGCGCCTGTTCCTATGTATCAACCTCAGGTTGCGCAGAGCCAACCTGACCAACAAAGGACACAACAGCCTCTTCAGCAGGCTCGTCCTCCATATAACAACAACCGTACAACACGGCCACCAGGATTTGATCCTATACCCGTAACGTACGCAGAGCTGTTTCCGTTACTGCTGGCTAAGGGGCACATTCAGACTAAGTCTCCCCTTTCAGTTCCGGAAAATCTGCCTTTTTGGTTTAAAGCGGATCAAACATGCCCTTATCATCAAGGAGGTTCAGGGCATAACATTGAGACTTGTCTCAATTTCAAATCCGACGTGCAAAAGCTTGTTAGGAGCGGGCTCTTATCTTTCAAAGATACGAATCCTAATGTTCTTACGAACCCGCTGCCTCAACATGAGAAAGCTGCAGTCAATCTGATTGAGAAAGAGACTAACAATGTCTATCAAATTCATGATGTACTCTTGTTGAAAACCAATCTGGTCAAGATGCATTGTAGACAGAGTGGATATGGCCATGTGCCACCTCATAATTATCACCAGTGTGATATCTGCTCTAAAGACAACCAGGGATGTTCTGTGGTGCAAGCAACTCTACAGGAGCAAATGGATCTTGGATGGATCTAAGAGCACCGAGTTCGTGGAGTTAACATGGTTTACACGAATTCCAACGTCATTCAAAACCACGACATCAGTGTGATGAATGTCAACTTGGTGGCGATGCACTCAAGGCAAAGCCAGTATCATAATCTGCCGCGGCACGATTACAGTTCCTGTCTGATTTGCTCAGTAAACAAACAGGGATGCTCTTTCATACAAGAGGCCCTCCAGCGTCAGATGGATCTTGGATGGATCCAAGACTACCATGATAGGAACTCCTATCAAATCAACATGGTTCAGATCTTTGACATTCACGTGATGAATACCAACCTGGTAGAGTTACATGCCGAGAAGGTCTGACTCGGATTCTTAATATCACATGATTATCAAAACTGTAAAGCAGGTTGCGAAAACGATCGAGGTTGTACCCTTGTCCAGGAGGCACTTTAGCACTTGTTAAATCACTGGTGGATACCAATCTATATGGACGAAGATACTCAGCAGATTAGTATCAATCATAGGAATCCTACTCGTCGTCAAAGTCAGGATGTCCGATCAATGGAAGATAACCTAGTAAGGTTACATTGTATTCAAAGTGGGCGTGGCCAGGTGCCACCACACAACTATGACAGTTGTAGCGTCTGTTCGGAAAGTAACCAAGGGTGTTACCTTGTGAGAGCAGCTCTTCAGGGTCAGGTCGATCATGGAGAAATTCGTCCATATCCAGGTTCAGGACCCATCATTTGGTCGCCGAACTACCTTGCCGAGCAAGTTGAGAATGTTGTCACGATCTCTGGTCATCACAGGACCAGGGATGTTTTTGCCATCATCCCTCTACTTGACGAATCTAGAGTTCCTAACCGGGAACGGATCAAGGTTACTTATGATGGTCAGAAAAATCAGAAGGTTCCCATAGTCATCTATCTACTGGGGCCACTACCGTATGAATCAGCTAAGGCAATCCCTTACAAATACGGTGCAACAATAATCGAGAATGGAAAGGAAATTCCATTACCCTCCGTCGTGAATATTGCAGACATCAGTCGTGTAACACGGAGCGGTCGAATCTTCAACCGAGGGGTTGGAGAATCCAATAAAAAAAAGGAACTTCAGGCAGAAATTCCTGATCCACCAGTCGGTCAATCTAGTAATCCCGACTTTTCAAAAGACAAAGATGAGATGCTAAAGCTCATCCAAAGGAGTGAATATAACATTGTTGATCAACTGTTACAGACTCCTTCAAAGATCTCAGTATTATCACTGTTACTCAGTTCAGAAGCACACAGAGAGGCTCTACAGAAAGTCTTGGAGCAAGCCTTTGTGGAACAGGATGTAACAATCAGACAATTCGATAGCATTGTCTCTATCATCACTTCCTGCAATAATTTGGGATTTAGTGATGAGGAATTACCTGAAGAGGGTCGCCGTCATAACATGGCGCTCAGTATCACAGTTAACTGCCAGGGCGATGCTTTAGCCAACGTACTGGTAGACACAGGGTCAGCCCTGAATGTTATGCCGAACTACACTTTGATGCAATTATCATTCAAGGGCCCTCCGATGAGAACCAGCGAGGTCGTCGTCAAAGCATTCGACAGATCCAGAAAAACAGTTATCGGCGAAGTTGATCTTCCCATAACTATTAGTCCTCACACTTTCCAAATCACTTTCCAGGTCATGGACATCCGGGCAACATACAGTTATTTATTAGGAAGACCTTGGATACATCAGGCTGGAGCGGTTACTTCAACCCTCCACCAAAAGCTAAAGTTCGTCAAGAGCGATCAACTTGTCACGGTTTGTGGGGAACAAGCCTTGCTTGTGAGTAACCTATCATCATCTACTTGTGTGGAACCCGAGGAGGTTATTGGAACTCAGTTCCAAGCACTATCGGTGAGCAAGGACAATCAGTTCAAAGAAGGAACTTAAATTTCTTCATACAAAGATGCTATCAAAGCGGTCGAGAGTACCGATACGACAGGATGGGGACGGCTTGTCTTTCCTATTGACAATAAAACAAAGAAGGGTCTTGGTTTTTCTGCGACCTGTACCCAGACAGCCGCCAACGATGAAAGTCTTCATCCCCTTCAAAACTTCTTCCACAGTGGAGGTTTCCTTCACCCAGTGTCTCAGACAGTTCATGCTATCAATGAGGAAGATCCCTCTGACACAGATGAAGAATGGAAGTCCTACCTTAACAAGGATGGCTATATGTCTCAGGAAGAGGTGCCTATGCCTTTTTGCTTTCCTACAGAAAGTCCGAGATTTATACCAAGATCAGATGTCGAAATGATCTACGGAGATTGTGATCCGGAAGGATGCCGTGCTCCGCCAAATTCATTAGAGGAAGACACTCCGATGAAAGACAACTTTGATCACAATTACTATGGCCCGATGGATGGCCTGCCAATGTGGCAGCCTTACCCAGGAAACTTGGGGTAAGAAAGTCAGCCGAACAATGAAACTCAGCTGAGCGTCATTGAACAGAATACTTGTGTCCCCACCATGTCATGGGATTAACACTCAGGTCATTCAGAAACTACTCAACATGAAGATGAATTCGCAACGTTCGCAGGACTTGAATTCATCAACTATGCTTTTCCCGAGGTCAACGTCATCGAGAAGGATGATTCCTCCAGTTCCAAAAAAATGTGGGACACCTTGGGACAACCGAGTGGAAAATACGACTATATGGTCAAGTACACCGCTCCTGAAAGCTCTCGTATCAGGGTCGAAGATATCCAGCCAACTGGATGGGGAGATACAGCTGCGAGCACAAATGCTATGCAAAATACAACAGAGGAATCCTCCTACGACAATTCTGCTTGGGAGACAGATTCCAATGATCCTACTCCACCAGAAATCAGCGTCATTTCTGAAGACAAATCAAGGAAGGTGCCAGACTTTGTGATTCACCGAGGAGTTCGCCGCCAATGGGTTACCGTCGAGGTTCCGAAGGTCGTTCGTCAGTCAAAGTAATTGCCATCTTTAACCTTTCACCCTGCCCAGGTGAAATGGATATTTTGATAGGGCTCATTTTCTGTAAATTTCCCTCTTCGCTTTGCCCAAAGCGACAGAGTTTTGTTTTATAGGGCTGTAGTTTCAAGATTCGACTTGTTCATTAATAAAATAACGTCGTTTTGTAATTTCCGCATTAATTGCTGTTTTCTCTTTTTGCTTTTTCAGAAAATGGTAATCCTAAAAAACATTCGATAATAAAAACAAGCAGTAAAATCAAAACACTGCACACACTTACATTTTCTCTATCTCTTCTAAACACGAATCATCACGTCATGCAGATTGCTTATTTTATACCCCGTTGAAACATACGATCCGATGCCTTCTCCCAACTTTGAGTTCCCGTTATTCGAGGCTGAAGAAGAAAATGACGACCAAATTCCAGAAGAGATCTCCCGACTACTCAGACAAGAGGAAAGGTCCATTGAACCTCACAAAGAGCCGTTGGAAACGGTAAACTTGGGTTCAGAGAAAGAGAGAAAAGAAATCAGGATCGGAGCACTGCTCAGTCCAACTGCCAGAGAGGGTTTGATAAAGCTTCTCAAAGAATTTCCCGATGTATTCGCTTGGTCCTATCAGGATATGCCAGGGTTGGATACCAGCATCGTGGAACATCACTTACCGTTGAGATCAGAATGTCCGCCAGTAAAGCAAAGGTTGAGACGCACTCACCCGGACATGGCCATCAAAATCAAGGAGGAGGTACAGAAACAGATCGACGCGGGTTTCCTCGCTACATCTGAATATCCTCAATGGTTAGCCAACATCGTACCCATTCCCAAAAAGGACGGAAAGGTTAGAATGTGTGTCGATTACAGAGATCTGAACAAGGCAAGTCCAAAGGATGACTTTCCTTTACCACACATTGACATGTTGGTTGACAGTACAACAAAGTTCAAAGTATTTTCCTTCATGGATGGATTCTCGGGCTATAACCAGATCAAAATGGCGTCGAAAGACATGGAAAAAACTTCGTTCATTACCCCATGGGGTACCTTTTGTTACAAGGTAATGCCGTTCGGTTTGAAGAATGTCGGGGCAACCTATCAAAGGGCCATGACTACTCTGTTTCATGACATGATACACAAAGAAATCGAGGTATATGTCGATGATTTGATTGCAAAATCAAGAACAGAGGATGAGCACGTTGAACATCTGTCAAAATTGTTCGAACGTCTAAGAAAATTCAAGCTCCGCTTGAATCCCAACAAGTTCACCTTCGGTGTCCGTTCGGGGAAATTACTAGGGTTCATCGTCAGCCAGAAAGGAATTGAAGTTGATCCTGACAAGGTCAAGGCCATTCAAGAATGCCTTCTCTGAAAACTGAAAAACAAGTCAGAGGATTCCTGGGACGTTTGAACTACATCTCCAGATTCATATTCCTTATGACCGCGACGTGTGCGCCGATTTTCAAATTACTCAAAAAGAACCAGGATTGCGTTTGGTCAGAAGATTGCCAAACCGCCTTCGATAGTATTAAGGAATATCTGTTGAATCCTCCGATTCTATCACCTCCAGTAGAAGGAAGACCACTGATCATTTACCTCACAGTCCTAGAGGACTCAATGGGATGTGTACTTGGCCAACAAGACGAAACTAAACGGAAAGAGTCTGCCATTTACTATCTGAGTAAGAAGTTCACCGACTGCGAGACTCGGTACACGATGCTTGAGAAAACTTGTTGCGCTTTGGCTTGGGCAGCCAAACGTCTTCGCCAATACATGATTCGTCATACTACTTGGTTGGTCTCCGAAATGGATCCAATCAAGTACGTTTTCGAAAAACCTGCTCTCACGGGAAGGATTGCCCGTTGGCAGATGTTACTATCAGAATATGACATAGAGTACCATGCTCAGAAAGTCGTTAAAGGAAGTATTTTAGCCGATCATTTGGCTCATCAACCGATTGACGATCAAGAATCAATCGGGTTTGACTTCCCAGACGAAGATGTCATGTATCTAAAGATGAAAGATTGCGATGAACCGTTACCCAGTGAAGGGCCAGAACCAGGTTCCCAGTGGGGACTTATCTTTGACGGAGCAGTCAATCATTATGGAAACGGAATTGGGGCAATCATTGTTACCCCTCAGGGTTCCCACATTCCTTTCACTGCCAAACTTACGTTCAAATGTACGAACAACGAGGCCGAATACGAAGCATGTATCATGGGTCTCGAAGAAGCGATTGATTTAAGGATCAAAAACTTGGACGTATACGGCGAGTCAGCCCTGGTTATTAACCAGATAAAAGGAGATTGGAACACATACCAATCAGGATTGATTCCTTACAAAGACTATGCAAGGAGGTTGTTACCCTTCTTCAACAGAGTCGACTTTCATCACATCCCTCGTGATGAGAATCACATGGCTGATGCATTAGCCACTCTCTTTTCCATGATTAGTGTAGGTCGATGGAATGACATACCTAAGATCGACATCATGCGCCTTGAACGGCCCGCTTGCATCTTCGCGATTGAAGCAGTCATAGACGACAAACCTTGGTATCACGATATCAAATGCTTCCTTCAGAAACAAGAGTACCCATATGGGGCACTCAGAAAAGACAGGAAAACCCTCAGAAGATTGGCTGGAAACTTCTTCCTGAGCGGTGACACTCTTTATAAGAGAAATTTTGACATGGTCTTGCTCCGATGCGTCGACAGACCAGAAGCAGACATGCTCATGAAAGAAATTCATGAAGGATCCTTTGGAACTCATGCCAACGGACACACAATGGCGAGAAAAATTCTCAGGGCCGGGTATTATTGGTTGACCATGGAATCCAACTGCTACAAGTACATGAGGAGGTGTCACAAGTGTCAGATATACTCCGACAAAATTCATGTACCGCCATCACATCTCAAAGTTCTTTCTTCCCCGTGGCCATTTTCCATATGGGGAAACGATATGATTGGTATGATTGAGCCCAAGGCTTCAAACAGACATCGGTTCATCCTAGTAGCCATTGACTATTTCACCAAGTGGGTCGAAGCAGCGTCATTCGCCAATGTAACCCGACAAGTGGTGGTCCGATTTATCAAAAACAATATCATCTGCCGTTATGGTGTTCCAAGCGAGATCATTACTGATAATGGATCTAACTTGAATAATAAGATGATGAAAGAGTTGTGTGCAGAGTTCAGGATCGAACACCATAACTCAACTCCCTACCGACCCAAGATGAACGGGGCGGTAGAAGCGGCTAACAAGAACATCAAGAAGATCGTTCAAAAGATGGTTGTAACCTATAAAGATTGGCACGAAATGCTACCCTTTGCTCTTCACGGTTATCGAACATCTGTCTGCACTTCAACAGGGGCAACCCCTTTCTCTCTAGTATATGGCATGGAGGCAGTTCTCCCCATAGAAGTAGAGATCCCATCAATCCGGGTATTGATGGAGCTAAGCTCACCGAAGCTGAATGGTGTCAAAGTCGACACGACGAATTGAATCTGATCGAGGAAAAACGAGTCACGGCACTATGCCACAGTCAGTTGTATCAGCAAAGAATGAAGAGGGCGTTTGACAAAAAGGCCCGACCTCGTGTCTTCAGGAAAGGAGACCTTGTGCTCAAGAAGATACAATCATTTCTCATTGATTCTCGGGGCAAATGGACCCCAAATTATGATGGCCCCTATGTGGTCACGAAAGCTTTCTCAGGCGGCGCCTTGAGACTTGCAACCATGGACAGAGAGGAATTTGCCTACCCCACGAATGTTGATGTAGTCAAGAAATACTTCGCCTAAAACTAAAAAAAAACGTCTCGATGGATTGAAAACCCGAAAGGGCGGTCCAGGCAAAAGTTAGAGACATGAAAAAAATCATCCCGATGGATTGGAAACATCATAGTACAATCCAGGCAAAAGTTAGGGATAATGGCAAGTAACTATGTTCAACAGAGGCAAGTCCCTCAGCAGCAGTTGCATCATCATCCGTCAGGAAAACTCCAGTCAAGGTCATCTTCGACAGAAGCTCAGGATGTCCCGAATTCAAAGTTGGTAGAAGGATAGTGGTCGTTATGTTTCAACGTAGCCCTTTTCCCTGTAAATTACCATTTTATAACTTTGTATATACTCTTTGGAATCACGCGTTTGGCTGATCTCCATCTTATCAATAAAATTTAAGCCCTTGTGCTTTTGTTTGTAATTCTTTACTTGTTTTAGCTTTACAGAACGACGTTGTTTAAACTTAATCAGCGATTCTTGAAATAAAACAAAAATAAATTTACTTGTTAAACTTTTTCTGCTTTTAAATTAAAAATGGCATTTCTTTTGACTGTTGAACATCAGAAGAACATCGATCGCTTCTCCCGAAGTAAGCGAACTTCAAAGTGCAGAATCAAAGTACTCCTTCTAAGCCAGTACTCCTGAATAAAAGGATCAACTGTGTCAGAGACCTTGTTTCGTCTGACACGCCACGACCGAGTTCTCATCTCCTAAGCCCGATCAACATAGCTCCCAACGGGACTATCTCTCCTAAGCAAGGTGGAATTGCTATTTTGAACCAACGGTACTTCTTCGCCCCGCGATGGCCGAGTATCCAATTGTGTTCATCCATTAGTCTGTATGTCGCGTCAGTTTTGTCAGCATATACATACGTACTTCATGCATTTTTTATTTGCATTTACATTTCATATTGCATCGTTATCACTCTAGCCGGTCTTGTCCCCTAGTGATAAACAGTTTTCTCAATCGAGTTTGTCAGTTCTTTCCTCGTCAGGAAGTGTTGCGTCTGCACAATCTCGCCACCAGTGTATCTTTAGATCAGAGTCGGCACTTGGCCACTTTGATAACTTGAACCTCTGAAAGATCAGAGAACCTTCAACAGATGTCACTCTTCGCCATTAAAGATGATATCCTTGCTTTCCCGGATTAAGGAAAATCCACAAAGAAAGCCTCGTGATCAGAGATTCGGCAGCACGCCAGTTTTACTCCGAAAAACCACTGATGAGAAGGTCATTGGCACCTCAAAATTGGACCCCATCATATGGCGTTTCTCCAGGAAGATCCCGAGAAAAGTATGATGAAAGATCCCAAACGAAAACAGTCTCTCAAGAGACTCGCTTTCCCTAGTAGAATCGACAAATAGCGTCTCCAAAATAGAGAAGTTTGTGTACCTCTACAATTCAGATGAATGGGTTCCCCAACAAGTCTGACATCAAAACTTTTTCCACTCAAATGGCATCTCCCCAGGAAAATTCGGCGAGAAGTTTGAAGGAAAGCCGCTACGAATAGCGTCCCTTGTCAGTAAAGTTTATTGACAAAAGAAATCGAGACCAGTTCCTTGGTAAGAAACCAGGATCGAGGGGAAGTTCAAATCAGAAACTAAGACCAGTTCCTTGGTAAGAAACCAGGATCAAGAGGAAGTTTAAATCAGAAACTAAGACCAGTTCCTTGGTAGGAAACCAAGAACGAGGGGAGGTTTATTTCAAAAGAAAACTGAGACCAGTTCCTTGGCTGAAGACCAGGATCGAGGGGAAGTTTACCTTTTCTAAGCATCATTGCTTAGCTAAAGAAGATGAATGCGTAAGCTACCATTCATAACCACCATCAAAATTTCGGGTATTCCGATATTTAATCCTCTTGCACCCCGAATGCCCGAATCCCTTCGTCATTCACACCTTCGGGTCCAAGAAGATTAAATAGGGGCATCTGTAATACCCCAAATTTTGACCACTTAGATTCCCCATCATTGTGAAAATCATCATCAAAATATGGATGTACCTTTATGCTTCATTAGTCTCCCTAAAGATGGGTGAGCATCCACTACAATCTAAATTAGGGTTTCAAGCCCTCTCTGAGTGCTTAGACAAAGGATCAATCAAGAAATGACATGATCTTCAACTTGTCTAATCTCTTAAATATCCACAATGGATAAAAAGGACTCCCACTTCAAGGATTAAGCACAAGGCTGCTCCCTTCTAGGTGGATCAAGTCTCAAGATCGACAGTGTCACCAAATTAGGGTTTTGGTCGACCAGGGCCTCCAGATGGAAATTTTCATCTGGGCACAAGGCAATGATCCAAAACATAACCTAATATACTTCATGGAACCTCATGAACCCATGCATCAAGTCAATTTTGCCTCAGGGGATGCATTCATCAAAAACCAGGAATTAGGGTTTCTTGACCTAATTCACCCCTAAGTTGACTTTTGGGACAAACCATGAGCCAAGACCTCAAGAGATGATTCGAGGGTCTCTAATATACCATATTGATCCATTTGGGACAATGGATTAATCCAAGAAGTTTGAGCAACAAGTCTCAATTTCATCTGCACCACAATTAGGGTTTTAAGGGAAAAGTCAACTGTAACTTTGACTTTTGACCTGGACATGCTCCCAAACCCTAATACATGATTGAATATACCCTATGACACCCATGGAACATGTCCATCAAGTTTGATTTAGGTCAAGGACATGATTTCCTGAAGAATTGCACAGTTTGGAATTCATCTGATAAAAAGTCAACTGTGCACAAAATCAACTTTGACTTTTTGAGATTTTTCACCAAAATGGATTTTTAACCCTAAAATGATGTTAATGTATGATTTGAATCATCATTCATCAAGGAAAATCAAGAAAAGTGAGATAACTTGTAAAAGGGGTAACCATAAAACTTAGAAATTTTTCTAAGTTAAAAATAAAGTGGCAAAGGTACCAACTTTGGAGGACCATAACTCCTAAGGCACAAGGCCATTTTTTCTCATCCAAAGATGGATTTGTAGCCCTCATTATCACCTACAAAAACTTCAACTACAAGTCATTCCAATTCATTAAGGATTTTGAGTTATGGAGTGATCAAAGTGGCTGAAAAGTGAAAATGTCACTTTTTCTAACACTTAGTGAAATTTTCACTAAGTCAGATTCTGCCTCACTTTTTGCCAAATGTAGGGGGATTTTTCACTTGGAATAAAAAGAGATCAAAACCAAACTTGTTCAAACAGTTGTTGTATCATGTAAGAGCTTTCCAAAATGGCCAAGAACATTGCCAAATTCAACCTACACCATGAGATACAACATTGCCAAGTTGCCTTGCTGAAATCTATCAAGGCAAGGCAGAAGTTGCAACTTTGGTCGATTTGCCAAAATCAGCCAAATTCAATTGCTCCTATCCACTTGGACACCTCAGAGGATTGAATCTAAAGGGGACAATCACTGAGCCAAGCCTCCAAAGTCCATGGAACAAGAAATAACATGTTGAACCTAGAATGGCCAAAATAGGGACAAGACTTCAAATTTGGAATGAGGCATTCAATGGAACCATCAAGGTGGCATGGACTGAGCCATTCTCATCTGAAATCAGTCAAGACTTATCCAAGACCAAGGGAACCAAAGCTCTGTGCCCTAACCTCTAGTCAATGGCTAGAGGAGACTTGGATTTTCATTTGCCAACATTGGCCAAACCTACTTACCAGCTGCCATGCACTATTCCTTGCAAAACAAACTTGCTCTACTATAAATAGAGCTCAATTTTGGTCAGTTTGAGTACACCAAAGCCATCTAACATATGCTTTCCTCAAAATCTCTTCTTTCACTCCAATTTTGCCTTCTAAGGCAAGTCACTATCGGGTTTTGAGTTTGAGAGCAATTCCAATCAAACCAATCACTCACACACCTCACATACATCACATATGAGCTGATCAAACACTTAGATTACTTCTGAAACATCAATTTCACAAAATCACCAGCTGGTTGCTCAAGGTTTTAACCAAAGTGCAGCTGAGGTACCACAAAATGATCCAGCCAATTTCAATCAAGTCCAACCATCCAAACACAATCCATAGGGTGTAGGGAAGCTGTTCAGATCATCACAACTCATCTGTAACACCTCCAAATCAAAAATCACTTTGAACTTGCTGTCACGGCCTAGAGGTAAGCACATACTTGGTCATCTCTCAATCTATGCATATTTCCTCGCACAATAGTTTGGCCATATGTTCATAATCATGCATGGAATGTTTTCCCTCAATTAATTGCATTGTTTGAATCGTGTATCAAAAATCCTAGCCTTCATGCAGAAATTAGGGTTCTTGAGGTCTCTTCGTGATTTCTTGTTGTATGTTTAATTTAAATGAAATTAAAGTACATAGACATGATCGTGAGGTTGAGACGAGCATAATGATATGTGGATTACATGATATGATTACGTATTCATGGAGATTGGATAGAAAATGCAAATCTGAGAAACCAAGAACACGCGTGTGTTCTTCAGCTGTTCTTGGCGCCATTTTTCATATATTCAAATATTTGAATTTTGTGATTTTGTTTAATTGATTCAAAAATTAATTTCTCTCTGAGTTTTAATGATTTTGAGTTGATTCTTTTTTTAATAATTCACAAAAATGTTAAAATATTTTATTTTCACAAAAAATCCCAAAAATATTATTTATTTCATATAATTGGTATTTTTGTAAAGAATTAATATTTTGATTGTTTTTGGCATTTTAAATATTTTTTCTACATTGATTTTGCAACTTTTAATGCTTTCTAATTATTTTGTAGGTCAATACTTAATTTTTGAAGCATTAATCCAAGATCAAAATTTGTTTTCCATGTGTTAAACAATTTTTGATCATTTTAATTGAATTTTTATTCAATTAAATACATTTTGAAAACAAATTAGGGTTTTGGATTAATTCAACCCTCATAAATCATTTTCAAAACTCTTTGGGCCTCTTGAGAGAGTGTAAGACCCATCCCCCCTTGTACAAAAACTTTTTGGGCCTCACTCATTGTATAAGTCCCTCTGTACAAGTAAACGGCACGATCGTCGCCCGTTTAAAAATAAAAATCATCTGGGCCTCTCCTTGAGCTATAAGACCCATTTAAAACACTTTGGGCCTCTATTAGAGTGTAAGACCCAATCCCCCTTTTAACCAAAACATTTTGGGCCTCACTTATTGTATAAGTCCCTCTGCGTTAAAAGAAAACCTCGGCGCGATCGCCATTTTTAAACGAAAAATCATTTGGGCCTACCCTCGTGTTATAAGCCCCACTCTTTTTTCTTTAAACCTTTTTAGGCCTCTTGAGAGAGTGCAAGACCCATCCCTTTGTACAAAAAACCTTTTTGGGCCCCAGTCACTTGTATAAGTCCCGCTGTACAAAGTCAAACAGTGCGCTCACTGATAAAACCCTGGGCCTCTCCTTGAGCTGTAAGCCCCAAATCTTTCTTTTTCAAAGCACTTTCTCCTATGATTTTGAATATACTGTTGTTTTCAATCTTTCTTTGTTGAACAACTAACCAAACAGCATGGAAGCACTCCAACCGAGTAAGTGGTTATCGCTTTCGTTTACTGCTTTCATATTATAAACTGTATTGTGGGGCTGCTCACTGTAAGTCTCCTTTCATAAACTCATATCTACTGTGTAATAATAGTATAGATATTTCGAGTTTCCCCGGCTACTACGTCTAGAACTAGGTGACGCCGTTTCATTTATTCCTAGAAATAGACGCCTAGATCCCCAATAGGAGCACCAGATACAGTCTTCTCTTCGGTTGTCCTCCTTAGGAATCGTCAAGAAGCTCTACTCCCCAAGATGAATGTATTCTCCGTGAATGGCATCTTTGAGTTTCTTCCAAATTCTCGAACTTTCCTGACTTGATCTATTCCTTGTGGATAGCTTGCCTTGAATGTCTCGGGGTTTGGGTACCCACTACGGTCATAATCTTGGACCTTAACTAAGGAACCCTCTTTAAAAGCTAAAAGTCGCTGGATAGTAAACCTCGCACGTTTACCAGTGGTTTTTATCTTTAAAAGAGTTATCTCTCCTAATGGAAAGGAGATGATAGACCCACGGGCTTCTTAAAAGCATCGGCCTCCTCTTGGGCATTATTCAAGGACACTACGGCTTCTTAGAAGTATTCACAGCCTCCTCTTAGGATTCGTATAATGATCTCTTCCTCCGGGAATGATAGCCTCCTCTTGGGCTTCGTACAAGGACCCGTCGGCTTCTTAAAAGTTTCCAGCCTCCTCTTGGGCTTCGTACAAATTGTCCCGACGACCTCCTAGAGGTATAGGAACAGAACCTAGTCATCCTCATAGAACAGTCCTTTCATAGAGTCTACTACTGTTTCTCAAAGCGTAGTACGAAAGATAAAACTCTAGACACGGACAGTCTAACTTCCTTGAGTCTCAAAGACATTCTCAAGTGACCCCTTCGTTAAAATTGGAAGGAAACCCGCAGACTCGGACAGTCTCAATACCCTTTGGATTTCCAGTTTCCCCAAAGAAAAGGAAACAACCCCGATCCTCAGATCTAACCCATGAGTATAGTGATGCTCATATAAGAACTGATTTTCTCTTTCAAAATCAGTATGCTGGACTTGTCACTTAACTGACACAATAACCTTAGCCTTCTCTGGGGCTTTGTACAAATGATTCTCCCCAGCGGAGTCAAACAACGTTTAGCCTCTCTCTCGGGCTTTGTACGAGACACATTAGAGACTCCCTCGTTGAGTCAATCCCCCTTTCGCCTCCATCTCGGGCTTTGTACGAGATACAAAAAGGTTCTTATTGAGCCAAACAAACAATCGCCTCCATCTCGGGCTTTATACGAGATACCAAAAGACTCCATCGTCGGGTCAAAATCTTTTAGCCTCTCTCTTGGGCTTTGTACGGGACACAAAATTGCCTCCTCTTAGGCTTTGTATAATGATTTTCCTAGCGGAAATTAGCCTCCTCTTAGGCTTTGTATAAGAAAACCACTGGTTGATCCAATTAACCTTTTAGCATCAAAGCTGTACCTCGTTCACAGTATACAAACATCAACAACTCCTTCCCCTTCATCTAACCGCTGTAAGCGGCAAGCCTCTGGATCATCTATATCCACGCCACTGTCCCTCTTTTAGCATGAGAAATTCCTAAGGAAAGATGGCATTGCTCTACACTGAGTTAAAGTCTTCTCCTTCAGGTTAAAACTCTTTCTTCGGAAATTATGGCATTGCTCGGATCCGCGTATCCCAGTTAAAGTAATTCTCTTTCTCCCCTCTTTAGAGATGACAAATTCTCTCTAAAGCCGAGGTCTTTCAGCTTCACGCCTTGGGCTTTGAACAAGAACGAATAGACCTTTCAGCTTCACGTCTTGGGCTTTGAACAAGACACAAATAGACCTTTCAGCTTCACATCTTGGGCTTTGAACAAGATACAAACCACCTTTCGCTTCACGTCTTGGGCTTTGAACAAGACACCAAAAACCAATTTCCTCCCATAGAATAGGAGGAACTACGAACGCTCTGATTTCCCTGTTTCGGTAAACGGGAATACGTAGGCATAAGATCGAAAGAAAAGATCTTAGCGAGCGCAATCAACAAAAAAACCAAATCCCATATCTCCATCAATCAAAAGCAGTATTTCAAAAGCATCAGTCCTAACATCCTAATCCTTGTTCCCCGCCAGAAACCTTCTGCCCAGGTAAAAAAGAAAGAAAACAGTATTGGCGAAAATACAAATAACCAGTACAAAGGCCCCCCCACATTGATAGCATCCGTAACCTAATAGACCGCTGTTTAAACTCAGTATGCAAGCAGGGTTAATTGGAGACATCTATTTCCCTTCCTTATTCAGCTCACAATAGGATAAAAAATGAATCAACCTGTAGTCAAAGCTCAAACCGCAGATAGCGACCAGCGCTTAAGAACCGCGTCCAAAATCGCTCGCTACAGGGATCAACACTCAGGACATTTAGAAAATATCCAGCACGATGATGAATTTGCAAAGCTTGCAGGACTAGAATTCATCAACTATGCTTTTCCCGAGGTCAACGTCGTCGAGAGAGATGTCTCCTCCAGTTCCACAGAAGTGTGGGACACCTTAGGACAACCGAGTGGCAAGTTTGACTACTTGGTCAAGTACACCACTCCCGAAAGCTCTCGTATCAGGCTCGAAGACATCCAGCCAACTGGTTGAGGAGATTTACCTGAGAGTACAAATACTATGCAAGATACAACAGAAGAGTTCGTCTACGACAACTCTGCCTGGGAAATAGATTCCAACGATCCTGCTCCACCAAAAATCAGCGTTATTTCTGAAGACAAGCCAAGAAAGAAGGTACCAAAGTTTGTGATTCACCGAGGAGTTCGCCGCAAATGGGTCGTTGTCGATGTCCCGAAAGTTGTTTATAAGTCTAAGTAATTTTCGTCTTTACTTTAACCTTTCACCCTGCCCAGGTGAAACGGATGTTTCGATAGGGCTCACTTTCTGTAAATTTCTCTCTTCGCTTTGTCCAAAGCGACAGAGTTTTGTTTTATAGGGATGTAGTGTCAAGAATCGACAAGATCATAAATAAAATAACGTCGTTCTGTAATTTCCGCATTTACTGCTGTTTTCTCTTTTCGCTTTTTCAGAAAATGGTAATCCTAAAAACAACTCAAATAATAAAAACAAGCATGTTTTCAGAAAATACACTGCACAAACTGTTGCATTTTCTCTATCTCTTCTAAAAATCAACCATCACGTCATGCAGATTGCTTGTTTTAAACCCCATTGAAACATACGATCTAATGCCTTCTCCCAACTTTGAATTCCCAGTATTTGAGGCTGAAGAAGAAGATGACGACGAAATTCCAGAAGAGATCTCCTGATTACTCAGACAAGAGGAAAAGTCCATTGAACCTCACAAGGAGTCATTGGAAACGGTCAACTTGGGTTCAGAGGAAGAGAGAAAGGAAGTCAAGATTGGGGCACTGCTCAGTCCAACTGTCAAAGAAAGTTTAACAAAGCTTCTCAGAGATTTTCCTGATGTATTCGCTTGGTCCTATCAGGATATGCCAGGGTTGGATACCAGCATCGTCGAACATCGTCTACCGTTACGATCAGAATGTCCGCCAGTAAAACAGAGAATGAGAAGAACTCACCCAGACATGGCCATCAAAATCAAAGAGGAAGTACAAAAACAGATTGATATGGGTTTCCTCGCCACATCAGAATATCCTCAATGGCTAGCCAACATAGTGCCCGTTCCGAAAAAAGACGGAAAGGTCAGAATGTGTGTGGATTACAGAGATCTGAACAAAGCAAGTCCAAAGGATGACTTTCCCTTACCGCACATAGACATACTGGTAGACAGTACAACAAAGTTCAAAGTATTCTCCTTCATGGATGGATTCTCGGGCTATAATTAGATAAAAATGGCGCCGAAAGACATGGCGAAAACTTCATTCATTACCCCATGAGTTACCTTTTGTTACAAGGTAATGTTGTTCGGTTTGAAGAACGCCGGGGTAACCTATCAAAGGGCCATGACTACTCTCTTTCATGACATGATACACAAGGAAATCGAGGTATATGTCGATGACATGATTGCCAAATCTAAAACAGAAGAGGAGCATGTGACCCACCTGTCAAAACTATTCGAGCGTCTGAGAAAGTACAAACTCTACTTGAATCCCAATAAGTGCACATTCGGTGTTCGTTCAGGGAAACTTTTAGGGTTCATCGTCAGCCAGAAAGGAATTGAGGTTGATCCTGACAAGGTCAAGGCCATTCAAGAAATGCATTCTCCAAAGACTGAAAAATAAGTCAGGGGATTCCTGGGACGTTTGAACTATATTTTCAAATTTATATTCCTTATGACCGTGACATGTGCGCCGATCTTCAAATTACTCAAAAAGAATCAGGACTGCATTTGGACAGAAGACTGCCAAACTACCTTCAATAGTATCAAGGAATACCTGTCGAATCCACCGATTCTATCACCTCCAGTGGAAGGAAGACCACTGATCATTTACCTAACAGTCTTGGAAGACTCCATGGGATGTGTACTGGGTCAACAGGATGAAACAAAAAGGAAAGAGTCTGCCATCTACTATCTGAGCAAGAAATTTACCGACTGTGAGACTCGGTACACTATCCTTGAGAAAACTTGATGTGCTCTGGCTTGGGCAGCCAAACGACTTCGCCAGTATATGATTCGTCACACTACTTGGTTAATCTCAGAAATAGATCCAATCAAGTATGTCTTTGAAAAGCCTGCTCTCACGGGAAGAATTGTCGTTGGCAGATGTTGTTATCAGAATATGACATAGAATACCACGCTCAGAAAGCCGTTAAAGGAAGTATTTTAGCCGATCATTTGGCTCATCAACCGATTAATGATCAGGAATCAATCAGGTTTGACTTCCCAGACGAAGATGTCATGTATCTAAAAATGAAAGATTGCGATGAACCACTACCCAGTGAAGGGCCAGAACCAGGTTCCCAATGGGGACTAATCTTTGACGGAGCTGTAAATCATTATGGAAACGAAATTTGGGCAATCATCATAACACCTCAGGGTACACATATTCCCTTCACTGCCTGACTGACATTCAAGTGTACAAACAACGAGGCCGAATACGAAGCTTGTATCATGGGTCTCGAAGAAGCGATCGTCTTAAGAATTAAGAACTTGGATGTATATGGCGACTCAGCCCTGGTTATCAATCAGATCAAAGGAGATTGGAACACATACCAATTAAGACTGATTCCTTACAAAGATTACGCAAGGAGGTTATTACTATTCTTCAACAGAATCGAGTTTCACCATATCCCTCGTGAAGAGAATCACATGGCTGATGCATTAGCTACTCTCACTTCCATGATTAATGTAGGTCAATGGAATGACATACCTAAGATCGACATAATGCGCCTTGAATGACCCGCTTAAGTTTTCGCGATTGAAGTAGTCATCGACGACAAACCTTGGTATCATGATATCAAATGTTTCCTTCAGAAACAAGAGTACCCGCCTGGGGCATCCAGAAAGGACAGAAAGACCCTCAGAAGGTTGGCTGGCAGTTTCTTCCTGAGCGGTGACACACTCTATAAGTGAAATTTTGACATGGTCTTGCTTCAATGCGTAGACAGAATAGAAGCAGATGAGCTGATGAAAGAAATTCATGAAGGATCCTTTGGCACTCATGCCAACGGACACACAATGGCGAGAAAAATTTCGAGAGCAGGGTACTATTGGTTGACAATGGAATTCAACTGCTACAAGTACATAAGGAAATGTTACAAATGTCAGATATACTCAGACAAAATCCATGTACCGCCAACACATCTCAAAGTTCTTTCTTCCCCATGGCCTTTTTCCATATGGGGAATCGACATGATTGGCATGATAGAACCCAAAGCTTCGAACGAACATCAGTTCATCCTAGTAGCCATTGACTACTTCACCAAGTGGGTCGAAGCAGCATCATACGCCAATGTAACCCGACAAGTCGTGGTCCGTTTTATAAAAAACAATCTCATCTGCCGTTATGGTGTTCCAAGCCAGATCATTACGGATAATGGATCCAACTTGAACAATAAGATGATGAAAGAGTTGTGCACTGAGTTCAAGATCGAACACCATAACTCATCTCCCTACCGACCTAAGATGAACGAAGCGGTAGAAGTAGCTAACAAGAACATCAAGAATATTGTTCAAAAGATGGTTGTAACCTACAAAGACTGGCATGAGATGTTATCCTTTGCTCTTCATGGTTATCGCACATCTGTCCGCACTTCAACAGGGGCAACCCCTTTCTCTCTAGTATGTGGCATGGAAGTAGTGCTCCCCATAGAAGTAGAGATACCATCAATCCGGGTATTGATGGAAGCTAAGCTAACAGAGGCTGAATGGTGTCAAAGTCGACACGACGAACTGAATCTGATAGAAGAAAAGCGAATAACGGCTCTATGCCACGGTCAATTGTATCAGCAACGAATGAAGATGGCATTCGACAAAAAGGTCTGACCTCGCGTCTTCAGAAAAGGAGACCTTGTGCTAAAAAAGATACAATCTTTCCTCACTGACTCTCGGGGCAAGTGGACTCCGAATTATGACGGCCCCTATGTGGTCAAGAAAGCTTTCTCAGGTGGCGCCTTGAGACTCGCAACCATGGATGGAGAGGAATTTGCCTATCCCACGAATGTTGACGTAGTCAAGAAATACTTCGCCTAAACTAAAAAAAAAAGAGAAAAAAACATCTCGGTGGATTAAAAACCCGAAAGGGCGGTCCAGGGAAAAATTAGAGACATAATAAAAAATCATCCCGGTGGATTGGAAATCTCAAAATACAATCCAGGAAAAAGTTAGGGATAATGGCAAGTAACTACGTCCAACAGGGGCAAATCCCCCCAGCAGAAGTCATGCCATCCATCAGAAAACTCCAGTCAAGGTCATCTTCGACAGATGTTCAGGATGCTCGGAATTCAAAGTTGGTAGAAGGATAGTGGTCGTTATGTTTCAATGTAGCCTTTTTCCTTTAAATTACCATTTTCTAAACTTTGTAAATACTCTATGGGATCACGCGTTTGGCTGATTTCCATCCTATCAATAAAATTTGAGCCCTAGTGCTTTTGTTTGCAATTCTTATTTGTTTTAGCTTTACAGAATGACATTTTAACAATGATCAACGATTCTTGGAATAAAACAAAAATGAATTTACTTGTCAAACTTTTTCTGCTTTTAAAATAAAGATGGCAATTCTTTTGACTGTTGAACATCAAAAGAACATTGATTGCTTCTCCAGAAGTAGTCGAGCTTCAAAGTACAGAATCAAAGTACTCCTTCTAAATCAGTACGCCTGAATGAAGGATCAACTATGTCAGATGCAAATACTCCATCTGACATCCCCGACCGAGTTCTTACCTCCTAAGCCCGACCAACGTTGTTCCCCGCGGGAACTATTTTTTCCTAAGCAAGGCAGAATTGCTATCTTGAACCAGTGATACTTTTCATCCCCTGCAGTGGCCGAGTATCCAGTCATGTTCATCCATTAGTCTGTATGTCGCGTCGGCTTTATCAACACATACATACATCATGCATTATTGATTTACATTCATATTCATATTGCATCACTATCACTCTAGTCGGTCTTATCCCCTAGTGATAAAAGTCCTCTTGTCAATCGAGTTGTCAGATCTTTCCTCGTCAAGAAATGTTGCGTCTGAACAATATCTCTCCTCCAGTTTATTTTTGGGATGGAGAAGGTCCTCGACCACTTTGATAACTTGAACCTCTGAGAAACAAGAAAACTTTCGACAAATGTGACTCTTCTCCATTGAAGATGACATCTTTGCTTTCCCGGATTAAGGAAAATCCCAGAGAGAACCTCGCAACTAAAGACTCTCATCAACACAGTGGTTCTTCTCTCCAGAAAATCAATGTCAATGAAGTCATCAGCACCTCAAAATTGGGGTACATTGTATGGCATTTCTCCGAGAAGATCTCGAGGAAAAGTATGATGTAATATCCCCAAGCCGAAAACAGTCCCTCAAGAGACTCGTTTTCCCCAGTAGAGTTGACAAATGGCGTCTCTAAACAGAGAAGTTTGTGCACCTCTACAACTCAGACGAATGGGTTCCCCAGCAAGTCTGACATCAAAAGTCTTTTCCACCAAATGGCATCTCCCCAAGAAGATTCGGCGAGAAGTTTGAGGAAAACCGCTACGAATAGCATCCCTTGTCAAGAAAGTTTATTGACAAAAGAAACTGAGACCAGTTCCTTGGTAGGAAACCAGGATCGAGGGGAAGTTTATATCAAAAACTTAGACCAGTTCCTTGGTAGGAAACCAGGATCGAGGGGAAGTTTATACCAGAAACTTAGACCAGTTCCTTGGTAGAAAACCAGGATTGAGGGGAAGTTTATATCAGAAACTTAGACCAGTTCCTTGGTAGGAAACCAGGATCAAGGGGAAGTTTATTTCAGAAACTAAGACCAGTTCCCTGGCTGAAAACCAGGATCGAGGGAAAGTTTATTTCAGAAACTGAGACCAGTTCCTTAGCTGAAGACTAGGATCGAGGGGAAGTTTTACCTTTTCTAAGTATCATTGCTTAGCGAAAGAAGATGGATGAGCAAACTTCCATTCATAACCACCGTCAAAATTTCGCGCAGTCTGATATTTAATCATCTTGCACCCCGAATGCCCGAATACCTTCGCCATTCATACCTTCGGGTCCAAGAAGATTAAATAGGGGCATCATTCATACCCCAAAATTTGACCACCAAGATTTCCCATCATTTGTGCAAATCATCACCACAATATGGATGTACCATTATGCCTCATCAGTCTCCCCAAGGATGGGTGAGCATTTACTACAAACAAGAATTAGGGTTTTGAGCCCTATTCGGACACTTAGGCCAAGGATCAATCAAGAAATGACATGGTCTTCAACTTGTCTAACCTCTCAAACACCCATAGAGAATCAAGAGGACTCCCACATCAAGAATCAAGCACAAGGTTGCAGCATTCCAAGTGGATTAAGTCTTAAGATCGCCAGTGTCACCAAATTAGGGTTTTGGTCGACTGAGGCCTCCAGATGAAAATTTTCATCTAGGCATGAGCCAATACTTCAAAGCATAACCCAAGATACTCCAAGGGACTTCATGGACCCAAGCATCAAGTCAATTTTGGCTTCAGGGGATGCATACACCAAAAATCAGGACTTATGGTTTCTTGACCTAATTCACCCCTAAGTTGACTTTTGGGACAAAACATGAGCCAAGACCTCAGGACATGATTTAAGGGTATCCAACACACTACATTAATCCATTTGCAACAATGGATTGATCCAAGAAGCTTGATCAACAAGTTTCAATTTCATCAGGATCACACTTAGGGTTTCGGGGAAAAAGTCAACTGTACCTTTGACTTTTGACCAAGACATGCTCCCAAACCCTGGGACATGATTCAAAACACCCTATAACACCTATGGAACATATCCATCAAGTTTGATTTAAGTCAAGGACTTGATTTCACCAAGGATCACCCAGTTTGGAATTCATCTGATAAAAAGTCAACTGTGCACAAAAGTCAAGTCTGACTTTTTGAGATATTTCACAATTATGGTTCCTTGACCCTAAAATGATGTTAATGTGTAATTGGAATCATCATTCATCAAGAAAAATCAAAGAAAGTGGGATAACTTGTAAAAGGGGTAACCATAAAAACTTAGAATTTTTCTAAGTTATGGAACAAAGTGGCTAGGGTACCAACTTCCAAGGATCATAACTTGAGATCCAAGTAACCATTTTGGATGGTCCAAAGCTGGATTTGTAGCTCTAATGGCATACTACAAAAGCTTCAACTACATCTCATTCTAATTCTTCATGGATTCTGAGTTATGGTTGGACTAAAATCACTAAAAACATGAAAATGCATCTTTTCCAACACTTAGACAAAATTCTGTGCAAGACAGATTTTGTTGAAAACACCAAAACTTGGGGCATTTTTTCACACAGTTGCAAGCTGAATCAATTCAAGACATAAACATCAAAGTTATTGTGCATGTTGCCTACAATTCAAGGAACTTATTGGCATGAAACAACTCAGCTTGAGCCAAGAATTATGGCTGCTATAACACACCATGGCAAGGCTGTCATGAAAAATCAGTTTGCATGTTTGCTTGCTTCACATTATTTTGAACCAAAGACCAATGATCCCTATGCCACAGTCATCTAATCTAATCCTAATCCAACTGATCCAACTTGTAAAGCTGAGTCAAAAAGCCAAGGGATCTTCCAACTTGAGATTAATGCATTTTGGCATATATGCCTTGAATTCAAATGCATTTATGTGAAATAGGGCACTTTCAACAAAGCCACTCTACTCAGTCAAGATGCTCACTTAAAAAACAATTAAAACATCTGAAGAATGTGGATTTGGTCAAGACATAGCCCTGCTCTTGGGAGATGCTAGTTTGCCTTGCATAAGAAGAAATGACACCAAGCCAAAGCCATTGAATGTGATCTGATCCAGCAGCCATTCACTATTCCTCCAAGACAAGAATTGATCCCCTATAAATAGAGGCCCTCACTGATCATTCAAACCACACCAAAGCAGCTTACAACATTGCTTTCTCTCATTTCCTTCTTGAACTCCAAATTTCCTTGTTCTTGAGAAAGCACTATCGGGTTTTGAGTTGGGAGCCAATGCAACTCAAACCAATGATTCACACTCCTCATAAACATCATATGTGAGCTGATCAAACACTAAACACACAACTGTAACACTGATTTCTCATAATCACCAGCCAGTTGCCCAAATTTTCAACAAAGTTGCAGTTGAGGTGCCATAATATGTTCCAGTCCATTTCAAATCACTCCAAGCATTCAAACACATTCCATATGGTGTAGGGAAGCTGTTGAGATCATCACAACTCATCTGTAACACCTTCAACCTTAAAATCAAATTGCTCTTGCTGCCACGACCTTTAAGTATGCCTAAACTTGGTCATCTCTTAATCTATGCATATTTCCTCGCACAATACTTTTGCCAAATGTTCATAATCATGCATAGAATGTTTCCCCTCAATTAATTGCTTTGAATAAATTGTGTATAGAATTTCTCTGCCTTCATGCAGAATTTAGGATTCTTGAGGTTTTGTCTTGATTTCTTATTCCATGCTTAAAATAAATGAAATTAAAGACCATAGACATGATCGTGAAGTGAAAACCAGCAGATTGATATGTGGATTGTGTGATATCATCAAGTATTCAGTGAGATTGGAGAGAAAATGCAAATCAGGCCAAACCCAGAACCCGCGCGTGTTCTTGGTGTGTTCTTGGCGCCTTTTTTCAAATATTTGAATATTTGAATTTTGTGATTTTATTTAATTGATTCAAAAATTAATTTCTCTCTGAATTTTAATGATTTTGAGTTGATTCTTTTTTTAATAATTCACAAAAATGTTAAAATATTTTATTTTACCAAAAATTCCCAAAAATATTATTTATTTCATATATTTGATATTTTTGCAAAGAATTAATGTTTATTTATTTTTTAACATTTGAAATATTTTTTCCTTCTTGATTTTCCAAGATTAAGTGGTCTCCAATCATTTTGTGGATAAAAACATGATTTTTGAAACATTGATCCAAGATCACCACCAATTTTTCACATGCTTTCATCAATTTTTATTAATTTTTAAACAAAATTAATTCCTTTTTTAACAAAATTAGGGTTTTGATTAATTCAACTCTCACAAATCTTTTTCAAACACTTTTGGGCCTCTAATAGAGTGTAAGACCCAACCCCTTTTTGAAAACAAAATAATTTGGGCCTCGGTCATCGTATAAGACACACTGTGTTTTTAAACCTCGGCGCGATCGCCATTTTTCAAACAAATAATCATCTGGGCCTCTCCTCGAGCTATAAGTCCCATTCCTTTTCTTAAAAATATTTTGGGCCTCTAATAGAGTGTAAGACCCAACCCCTTTGTAAATAATAACTTTTGGGCCTCACATATTGTATAAGTCCCTCTGTATATTTTCAAACGTTCGGCGAGGTCGTCGCCTTTTTAACAAAATCAACTGGGTTTCTCCTTGAGCTATAAGACCCATCTTTATTCATTTTCAAACTCTTTGGGCCTCTAATAGAGTGTAAGACCCAATCCCCTTTGACCAAAACTTTTTGGGCCTCAGTTGTTGTATAAGTCTCGATACAAAACAACAATGCCATCACCGTTAGAATTTGGGCCTCTCCCTGATCTTTAAGCCCCAATATCTGTTCAAAATAATTTCTCCTTTGATTTTGAATCCAAATGTATAGTTACTATCAAAACTTTCTTTAATTTCTTTGTTGAACAACTAACAAAACAACATGGAAGCTCTACAACGGGTAAGTGTTTATCCGCTTTCTTTTATATGCTTTCATATACATAACTGTATTGTGGGAAGCTGCGCATGGTTAGTCTTCTTTCATTACTTTAAATACATGTCAAATATACATAAATGTATTATGGGAAGCTGCGCATGGTTAGTCTTCTTTCATACTCCTTTAAATACTTATCATATATCAACTGTATATATACTAGTATAGTTATTTATAGTTTTCCCCGGCAACTACGTCTAGAACTAGGTAAAACCCTGTTGGTCACTCTTTAAATACAAACAAAACTAGATCCCCATAGGATTTCCAGATACAATCTTCCCTTCTCTTGGGGTAAATCAATATGGAACAAAGAGAAAGGCAGTATTCTCGGTGAACCTTTTCTCAGACTGTCACCCCTAGAAATTGTCAAAGAAATTCTACTCCCCAGAGTTGATATATTCTCCGTGAATAGCATCTCTTGAGTTTCTTCCAATACTCGAACTTTCCTGGAATGATCTCTTCTCTGTGAATTGCATTTCTTGAACTTCTCTTGGTTTGGGGACCCACAGGCTTCCTAAAAGCATCCCCGCCTCTTCTTGGGCTTTGTACAAGGACCCTTCGGCTTCTTAGAAGTTCTCATGCCTTCTCTTGGGCTTAATACAAGGACCCTAACGACCTCTTAAAGGTATAAGACAGAACTTAGTCATCCTTTGCTAGAGCACTCATTCCAGTGTCAAACCTCAAGCCACTTTAGGGTTGATTCTCATCCCTTAAGGCCATTGCCCTCTTTTGGGCATCCTACAAAAGATAAAACTCTTCAACACCAGTAGACTTGGACAGTCTAAAACCCCTTTGAGTCTCAAAGACATTCTCAAGTTCCTTTCAAACATAGGAAAAAACACCGATCACTCTGGATCAATCTCCCGTAGAAACCTGGTCTCTCTCATAAGAATTCCCTACCCTTGGGCCTGCCTATAGATCTAATCCTCAACACTAAGATGGCCTCCTCTTAGGCTTTGTATAATGATCCTTTCCTCAAGAAAGTCAGCCTCCTCTTGGGCTTTATACAATGATCCTCCCCCAGCAGAGCTAACCTTTTCAGACTCTCTTGTTGAGTCAATCACTTTTCAGACTCTCTTATTGAGTCAATCACTTCTCAGACTCTCTTGTTGAGTCAATCATTTTTTTTAGACTCTCTTGTTGAGTCCATCACTTTTCAAGACTCTCTTGTTGGGTCAATCTCCTTTTAGCCTCAATCTCGGGCTTCGTACGAGAGCAAATCACTCTCTAGTTGAGTATAAAAGACTCTCTTGTTGGGTCAATCACCTTTGCAAGACTCTCTTGTTGAGTCAACTCCTTTAGCCTCAGTCTTGGGCTTTGTACAAGACATATAAAAGCACTTTCTTGTTGAGTCAACTCCTTTAGCCTCCGTCTTGGGCTTTGTACAAGACATATAAAAGCACTCTCTTGTTGAGACAAACTCATTTCAGCCTCCCTCTTGGGCTTTGTACAAGACACATATAAACCTCCCTAACGGAATCAAAAATCCTTTTTAGCCTCAATCTTGGGCTTCGTACAAGACAGAAAGAACATTTTCCCCGGAAAAGTTAAACTGTTAGCCTCCTCTTAGGCTTTATATAATGATATCTCCAAAGAGGCAGTCTCTTTTTTGCCTCAATCTTGGGCCTGGTACAAGACATATACACTCTCTTGTTGAGCCAGTCTTATCTAGCCTCCTCTTAGGCTTCGTATAAAGAAATCCCTAGCTGAGTCAATCAACCTTTTATCATCAAACTTGTGCTTTGATCAAAGCACACAAACATCAACAGTTCCTCTTTAGAGATGACAAATTCTCTCTCAGCCAAAACCCTTTAGCTTCATATATTGGGCTTCGAACAAGATACAAATTCCTTTTAGCTTCAATATTGGGCTTTGAACAAGACACCAATATCCCTTTTAGCTTCAATCTTGGGCTTTGAACAAGACACAAAAACATATTTTTCCTCCCTTAGAATGGGAGGAACTACGATTGCTCTGATTTCCCTGTTTCGTTAAACGAGAATACGTAGGCATAAGATTGCGAAATCTTAGCGAGCATACTAATAAAAAAACTCTAGGTACAGTACCTTTACACTAATCAAAACTGAGGTCCAATACCTCACCAAAATCATCAAAAACTCTCAATCTTACTCTATCATATTTCTCAAGAAACTTTTCCCCAACCCATTAATGAATAAACACCATCAAGTACAAAGCAAAACCTAAAGCTAATATCCTGTGGATAACCACATATAGGATGGGTAATTGACAACTACCCATTGTATAACCTGACACCGGACCCCCCAATCTCTTTAAGCGTTTGTTCAGTTAGACATTCGCGTGCAAGGTTAGTTTTAGATACCTTCCCTTTCCCTTCCAGCTTCATGGGATAAATAAGAAATCAGAAAGTAGCACCCCCTCCTACCATTGTATGCCTTGCATTTTATTTGTGTGTGCTTTAACATTTGCAAATTGCGCTCGATAGACATAGGAGTTTGCTCGACTCGTTTTTTAAAAATATATTCTTATTAAAAATATATCCCTTAGTAAAACTATTAACTTACTTTAAAAAAATCAAAGTAAATATATTTATAAAACAATCGCTAACAAGTATTTAATTTATAAATAACTAACTACTAATTAAATTCAAAAGATAATATGTATTCTATCTATTCCAATTTATAATCAAATAATTGTACATATATAAAAAAATATTATTATAACTATTATACATTTTTTGTGAATAACTATTAGCAAATTATCATTTATTTATAGATATATTTACTTTGATTTTTTTAAAAGTAAATTAATAGTTTTACTACAGGATATATTTTTAATATGAATTAATGTATTTAAAAATTTGTAAAAAATATATTATATTAAAGGATGTAAAAATGTGAAAGTGTCTTATAGTTAAAATTAAAAGAGAGTAACATTTTGTTGGGTGCAAATATGACTAGTTAAAGTCCCACATAGCTTATGAATGGATGAAATATTGTATTTATAAGAGAAGAAATGATATAATGACACCATATTTGACATATACACCGTATATGTATATTATCCAATATACCTTTTCTATTTTTTAATTATTTTTTGGTGTATTGGGATTTGTGCCACATTTGTAGTGATTTTTATTAGCTACGATGTAAAATGATACGGTGTACAATTTTGGTGTAAACCTAGCACATCTCTTATAAGAGAGACGATCCATTTATCTAACATTTTAAGATTTTAGATTGAAATATAGTGTCTCCCTCTCTTGCGAACCTGGAACATTAATCTCATTGATACTTCCGACTCCCCCCACTCTACTTGTGAGGAGAATGTTTGGGTGCAAGGGTACCACATTACCTATGAATGATCAACATCTTTTATATTATAAATATATATAAATTTTTTTCCCCATAAATTAAATGATCTGGCTCCGTCCATATATATATATATATATATATATATATATATATATATATATATATATATATATATATTATAATTAGTTTTATGAGAAAAAATTATTAATCTATACCTATACATAAAGACAAAACATAATGTTGGTGTAGTTTTTTTTCCTTCCAAATATACCCTTTTCAGTTTTTAATTTAAATCTTAACTTCTCTTTCTAACAAATGGTGGTTATGTGACCCTTTATTCTTGTACACCATTATCTATTATTATTATTATTATTATTATTATTATTATTATTATTATTATTATTATTATTATTTTATAAATAATAAAATAAAAAACGCTTTATTCTTTTACACCATTATCTATTATTACTACTATTTTATAAATAATAAATAATAAAATGAAAATCTATACCTATATATAAAGGTAAAACATGATTTTGGTGTAGTTTTTTTTTTCCTTCCAAATATAGCTTTTTCAGTTTTTAATTTAAATCTTAACTTCTTTTTCTAGCAAATGGTGGTTATGTGACGCTTTATTCTTTTACACCATTATCTATTATTATTATTACTATTTTATAAATAATAAATAATAAAATGAAAAACGCTTTATTCTTTTACACCATTATCTATTATTACTACTATTTTATAAATAATAAATAATAAAATGAAAATTAAATAAAAATAATAATAATGCGATTTATATTTTACGCGCATGAGTATTATAAAAAGCGGATAGACGAGCATGTGAGTGTCCGTCTGGACGCTAATAAGATGAGAATGAAAAATTTTAAAAAATAAATAGTTAAAATATAAAATAAATTAATATTTTATAAATATTTTAAACTCAATTAGAATTTAAATGCATTTTATAATGCAAGTGAGACTTAATAATTATTTTGATGCGCATGTTGAGAAATTCATATATAATTACTTGGTAAATATATTTTGGATAAGAGTAATGTTATATTAACATCAAAGTTTACATCTATATCGTATTTGTTGTTCACAAATAGGATGAAAAATGTCTTTTTAAAATGAAAAATATTTATATTATTTTTTATTTTTAAAAAATGTTAGAACAAAATTGTAACTCAAATATAAAATTGAAACATTATTCAATTTTATTACTATTTTAACCATAAAAATTGACGTTATTAATAATTTATTTTGCTTATAGTTCATTAATCGCTTTCATTATTTCATTAATTGTATAAACTAACATTTTACACTTCATTTATTTTTATTTTACTATTTAAGATTATTTTTAATATTTGAGCATTCATTAACCAAATTATAAAATATATTAATTAATATTTTACACTTTATTAACCAAATTTATTTTACTATTTAAGACTATTTTAAAGAAACGTGTAAATCAATATTTTACACATCATCAACCAAAGTTGATTTAACATGTTAGACTTTATTTTTTGATGTCAAGGCATTCAATAATCAAACTATGAATTATATCAACCATATATTTACACTCAATTAATCAAGTTTTTACATGCTATTAATAAAAAATGTTAGAGAGAGAGATGTCAAGATTAAAAAGTCATTATTCATCGTATTTATAAACAGTGAATACAATGTAGGTGTAATATTTGATGTCAAAGTAGCAGTAATTATCCACCATAATCTCCTTTTAAGAAACATGCATCTAACCCAATTAGTGGCCTATATGTCTTTGCAAAACCTGCCTTGCAAGCTTCTAAACACACATAAATCTTTCAAATACATGGTTGCCATTACTATCACCACATTGTATTACAACAATACTATTAGGGTTTGATTTCAACATCTCTTGTCCATAAGATCTCAAATGAGAGAATTGCTCAATACCAGCCCCTTGAACCAACTTCATTGCTTTCATTTTAGCCCTATATGCCTGGTCATGGGATAGTTTCACTCCCAATTTCTCAATTGCTTCAGCTATGAGGCTTGCTGGTTTCATATGGGGACTATGTCTAAGAGTGTTGGCAAACCTTTTGGCAAGTCACTTGGTCTTTGCACTTATATTGTTAGCATTCCTGTGACATGTATGTGTTGCACCCCAAAATTTGCTCTCTTACCTTTAGTACTAACTAGCTTATGTTTCATTTCATTTTGCATTATCATGTGTGCATATCATTGGTTCTTAGCATGGGGTCAAGGTGCCTGAGGCAAGTTTAAGAGGAGAAGATGTTCTTCAAAGGGTCAAGCAAGAGAGTTCAAGTGGATCACTTTCTCCTAACCAGTGCAAAAACTAGGGTTTTGAGATTCTTGGGTTTATTGCTCCAATGGGCAAGTTTCTTGGGTTTTTATCATCACCAAGTGGCATATCTTATCTTTGTTGGAGAGGATACACATCATATTCAGAGGAATTTGGATTTGGAGACTGTGCTATTTCCTCCTAGACTGAGGGTACCAAGATTAGGGTTTGCTATAAAGTCAGTTTATTTCTGATCTTTTGGGCAAGACTGGATTCCATGGTATTCCTTGGGTCCCTAGGTATCTAGGAATGGAAGATTGTCCATCAGTTTGATTCAGGAGAGATTCAATTGGCCAATGGATTGGGAATCAGGTGAATTGGGGAAAAGTCAACAGTGAGAGGGGAAGTCAACTGTGGGATTTTTGAGGTTCTCTCCAAGGTTTTCAAGGTCTCACACCCTTATATGGTCTCCAAGAGTCAAGTTTCATGCCATTTATCAAGAATCAAGGGTTGGTGCAAAAGTTACTAAATATGGAAATGACCTATAATTTGAAAGTTTCCTTTTTGGGAAAGTTCCTACACTACATTCAACTTGACTTTTCATCATCAAATAAGCTTCAAATGAATTTTCCTCCAACATGAAAGTTGAATATCTTTTTCTCCACTTTCCAATAAGTACTAGTGGGTCTCCATATTATTTGTGAAACTCAACTTATGATCAAAAGAAGGCAAAGTGGTTTTTAGGGTTTCTCATGATTCCATTTTCACAACTTTGGCATAGTGACCTATAATTTATTCCATTGCTTCATGTCACATGCTAACATCAAAGGACACTCCTCAAGGATCATTTTTAGGCCTTTTAATCAAGTGAATCCATGGTGTATTTATCACTTATTCTCCATTATTCAAAATTGCCAAGTCATTAAAAACTCATGAATCAAATGGTTTCAAGGCCCAAATCAAATTCAGGTGTGGTTAGCAATTCAAACATGGGTGATCCATCATAGAATGTTTGGATATACATGCATGGAAGGAGGTGTATCTCACATAATGTAAATTTCCAAATTTGTCCAAAACTCATTAAGTGGAGAATTTCCAAGGCCCAAACCATTATCAATGAGAAACCCTAGAGTATTTAAGCCATTTCATGCACTGGTTAGGGAAAAAACACGTGATATTTGGAGGATAACCAAAGCTTGAACCCTAAAGCATCTCACATTCGTATCTCTCAATCTACAAGGAGTTTTCACAAAATTTTTTCACCATCAGAACCCTTGGGATCTCTAGAGCACGAACCAACCACCCTTTGAAGCTAACAGTGGAGATACGTGTTGCACCATCTCAGGTTAGTGATGCTTTTCATGATCATAGAACTCTCCTTTTTGATGCGCATATTGATGTGTGATTGTCACTGATAACTCTGATATAATTTGTTTTGTGTTTGGACGTGTGTATTGGTTGTATGTTGTGTTTAAAGTTTTGAACACAAACCTTATTTCATGGGAATCCCATTATGTGTTGGTTGTTTGTAATTTTTAATAGGATATTTGGAATCCTCACAAAATTCTGGACAGGAAGGTGTATCTTTTTGCGTTTTCTGGGTTCTCTTTTGTTGTAGGTGAACGGAGGAGGTGGCCGGAACCCTAGCTCCGGCGGCTGGTGAGGGTTCCGACGAGGTGGGGTGGCTGGAGGTAGGAGATGAAATCTCCACCATTCATTCCTTTCATCGTGTGGTCTTTGCTTTGCCACGTTTTTGTTTTTTTGTTTTTTATTCTGATGATCACATGTACATTACCCCACGCTACTTACCGTGTGCATCCAATCATGTTCTTCTATTTTATTTACTTTTTATTTAATTGACCTAATCGTGTGCGTTGAAATGATCAGACGGTTGGTAAGCTGCCAACAAATTAAAAAAGGCATGTGCCTGGCACATGGGAGGGTATTGTGTGCTGACCAATTGGGTGGGTGCGTGCGTATCATTACTACGGTGTATTTTTTTTTATCATGGCCTTAGATCTTGACTACTTTGAGATTATGTTGACTAATTAATGAACACAGGATTGATCCAATGGTGATGGTGAGTCAACTGGGTTAACTGAAGCCCATGTGCACTTCTTTTTTTTGTTTTTTATTTTCGCTGACTGGGTTTGTGTTTGGGCTCGCTAATGACACCCCCTCTTTTCCAGCCCATTATTTTTCCAACGTGGTTCTCTTGCTGGACACACCCCCTTGCACAATTCAATTTATTTATTTTATTTAATTTATTACATTTCATTTTCATTTTTTAAAAATATATATTTGCACTAAAAAATTGCCAAAAAATTCATGCATCATATTTATCATTTTATAAAATTTTCCAAATTTTATTTTTTATTGTTATTTTATTTTTTATCATCTAAATTAAATATTTGTTTATTTTTCTTTTTGAATTACTCATATCATGCATACTTAAAATTGTTTATTTTATTTCTCTACATCCATGAAACATTTTGAACCCATTCCTTTTGCATTCATTCACCAGCACACTGAAGTGCATTAAAATATTTTCCTATCATTTTTAAAAATTATTTCATATTGCATTTTAGTCCTTTCCTTTTGCATGTTGAACCATGATCCTCTCTTGGCTTTGCATAATTGTTTGAGCGGCTAACATCTTGAATTTTTGCAGGAGTTTTTGATATGTTGTTTGTTTCTGGTTGAGCAAAGTTGAGAATTAATTTCTCAATTTTAAAAGATGTTTTACTACTTGTTTAATTGCTCTTTGTGTGAGATTTTCTTGTATGCACATCCTTGATCTTGTCTGGTTATCTGTTTGAAGAGGCACTTGTGCCATTGCTTGGGGGTTTGTTCTTTGATTTCTTAATTCATGTTTGGACTGTTATAGGTCACTTGATCACTATCTCATGTCATTGTTTGAATTTCATTTGCCTTAATGTTACTTGTGTCCGTTTTGTACTAACTTTTTATGTAGGGGCTGAGGTAAGTTCCTTAAGGGTGTGGATAGTTATCCATGTCCACCTTACTCTTTCCTTCTCTCATATTTTTTCTTTAGGCTTAGGTTGTCGTCAAACCTCACTAACCGTAGGTCATCCATGCATGATAACATTAGGACTCTTAGTTTCCCTTTAGAGTTTCCTTTGTGTCTTCTCTCTTCTCATCTCAAAACTTCTTGAAAACACTTAATAAGTATAAAGTGTATTGCGCACGAGCCTTAAGCGTGGGGAATGAGAAATGAGGGGCTTCCTCTCATCTTTCTAGAGTGCTTAGCGAGCGTCCTGTCTTGGGATGATGCGTTAAGTATTCGCCCCTGTGCCCTAGACTTTGGTGCAATGCAAGTTATGAACTAACTTAAGTCACTTCTGTCCTAAAAAATACAAACAAACTTCAAACCTTTTTGTCCTTCGGGATTGTCAAACTAAAGGCTATTTTCAAAAAGGGCACGTTACGTTCCGTCTGAGTCGCAAACAGGCATCGACCCTAATTTCCGGACGCGAACTTAGCGTCGCTCATAAAAAACACAAAAAGAACTTGGTCCGAACTACGTTGACTCTGAATTCCCCATTGCACAAGGGGGGTACGTAGGCCTAGGGCGTTGACGTCCTACCGAGTCTGTCTTAGTTTTTCCCTCCCCCGTCTTAGTACAGCCATAGATGATAGGATAACTCACCCTTAGAATAGACAACAAGCGTGGATCCCATCGAGTACGATGGACGCGTGGGGTGCTAGCACCTTCCCCTCGCGTAACCGACTCCCGAAACCTGGTTATGGTTGCGATGACCATTCCTTTCCCTCTTCCTCAGGTTTATGCGGTGTTCCCTTTCCCTCCCTTAGGATAAATTTACACGGCTGGCGACTCTGTTTTCCGCGCCACTCTCGCGTTTGTACCTGGATGAAAATCCTGGGAGCGACAACTGGCGACTCTGCTGGGGAATCAGGTTGACCTATGTTGGTCCATCCCTAAGCAAGTCAATCCTAGCGTTTGCTTGTCTTTGTTCTCTTTGGGTGTTTTTGTTTTGCTTTATTTTCCGCATTGCATTCCATTTTTATAACTGTCATACTGGATACTACTGTGTTGTGCTGGCTGTTTCTGTTTTGCAGGTTGGGTTGTTCTGAGAGATAAGCCCAATACCCAGGCTTGAGTACACCCTAGGACTAGAGTGGAAAGTAGTGGGACCTACGTGCCCGCTTGGTACGTTTGTGTGTTCACGAAATTCACAACCAGACGAGGCTATCTTGGGACGCATTCTAACGTGTGTGTCTTGTGCATGTTGGGATGTCGATCTAGAGAGCTGTCGACTCTGGTGACCAATCATCGAGGACCTTAGTGGAAACATCCCTCTTTAGTGGTGAAAGTGGCAGACCACATCCTGTGGCAAACCCATTCGCACCCGAGGGCCCACTTTGGATCTCGCATAGGATGACCCCTATCTTTTGAAGAGAATCGGTGGAGGAACTCCTCGATTGACAATAGTACTGTACCCCGAGGGATGAATGTACTATTGTTTCTCGACCTCAGTGCCAGAAGCTGAGGACCTTCCGTTTTGGAGAATCAGTTGAGGCCTCCTCAATTGATGATGATGCCAAACCAGAAATGGTGAACGTATCATCATTTCTCGACCTGAGAGCCCGGGATACTGAACATCCTAGTACCCACACGTGAGAGGGGATGGGTGTTTGCAGGTAACCAAAACCTTCAACCTACCTGGTTTTTCTGGATTTCTCATCAATGTTTGATTATCTGGGTTCCTGGTTATCTCGTTGGTTCGGTACTTTGGAATTCTGGTTTTCTGGGTTGTGGTTCTTGTTCAGTTAACAGCACAGCACATCCAGCAATGTTGCCTTGACCCCATGTTTGCATGAGCATATCATTTTTCTTGCATTCTGACATGTTTGACATTTTTCAGGGCTTGCATCTTACTCTTGATTCCGGTTTTCTGAGGTTACCTTGGCATGGATATCCAGAGAAAGAAGATTGTTGCCTATTCGTTCCCAGATCCGACCTTGACATTGATTCACAAGCTGATTAGTATGGCATGCCCCAGAGTTCGTACAGAGTTCAGTGGAGGGTATGGGAGACTTCTGAAGTTTGTCTACAATATCTCCAAGTATGAGAAGGATGCCATTCATACACTTCTTCAGTTTTACGATCCGTCTTTGCGTTGCTTCACTTTCCCAGATTACATCTTGGCCCCAACGTTGGAGGAGTTCTCATTTATTTTGGGAATCCCCATCAGGCATGACATAGCATTCTTTTCTGAAGAACACCCCGGGATAAAAGAAATGGCTATTGCTCTTCATATTGGTGAATCCGTTCTGAGCAGTAATATTGAGGAAAAACAAGGAGCTAAGGGTTTCTTATTGAAGTTCTTGTTTGATCAAGCTTGTGTACATGTTAAAGAGAAGAATTGGACTGCCTTCCAAGCTATTTTGGCTATGTGCATCTATGGGATTGTTTTGTTTCCCAATGTTCCTGATCTGGTGGATATGCATGCTGTCAGAATCTTTATCTCGAAGAATCCTATACCTACCTTGCTAGGTGATGTGTATCACTCAGTCCACTACAAGAATGAAAATAGGCGGGGGAAAACCGTGAGTTGTTGTCCAGCACTCTTATCTACGTGGTTTCTGAGCCATCTCCCCGAAACTGGCGCCTTCGTTGACACGAAGGATTCTCTGAAGTGGTCAAAGAGGTTAATGGGCTTGACTGCTGACAACATTGTTTGGTTCAATCATGACTTGCTAGGTATGGAGATTATTTGCAAGTGCGGAGAATTCCCTATTGTACCCTTGATAGGGAGAAGAGGTGGAATTAACTATAACCCTTCCCTTGTTATCAGGCAGTTTTGTTACCCTTTTAAAGGTCCACCTGAAGAGCGAGATGTCAGAGAGTCCTTATTCTTCAATGGTACTGAGGATCAAGAGATGATAAGGAAGGTTGTGAATGCTTGGAAACAGGTGACCAAGAAGGGTAAAACTTCATTCGGGAAATGTAATAACCAGGCTTTCTCTTCCTATAAAGAGTGGATTAAGAAGAGAGCAGAAGAGGAGCTTCTTCCCTTCCTGGTGGAGCCACCTTTGTATCCTTTGACGATCGAGCCTCCTACCACAGTTGAGATAGAGAAGTTTAACAAGTTGTGGGCTGAAAAGGAAAGACTGCGGGAAGAAAACAGTGAGCTACTAAGAGAGATTTATCAGTTGAAGCATGAGCGGGGTGAAGCTGTTCATACCGCCAAATTGAAGACAGAGCTTCTTGCTAAGGCAGATAAAGAGCTAGCTGACACGGTCACATCCAGACGAAGGATGAAGCAAGATTTGGATGGTATCAGTAAGGTTCTTGAGTCTAAGAAGGAGGAATTGGACGAGGCTTTGTTAAAAATTCACAGGTTCAATAATCACCGAGAAACCGCAATGGCTGAGAATAAGAAAAAGGAAGACGGTTATCTAGCTCAGATTGATGAGTTGAAGTCGAAGCTTAAGAAAAAAGACACTGAGATCCTGTCAGGGGTATTCAAGAGACAAGCAGTCGAGGGTCGACTCAATGAAGCTATAGCCTCCATAGAGGAACTGAAGATCCAGGCTAAAGTGAAGAGACCTAGAAACGAGGGTCCTAGTATGGATGGTGTTTCTGGAGAAGACGCATGGGAGTTGCATTGCCGATACTTGGAAGGGATCATGCATAGGAGAGACGTTCTTATTCAAGAGCTAATTCAGAGACCGAAGCATCCCGACACCAGAAAACTGTTCAAGGAGATTCAAGACTGGAGCAAGAAGCATAATGGATGGGGGGGATTGACACTCGTAGACTTTGATGATATGCCATAGTTTTCTTTTTCCTTTCATTATTTGGACCACCGCCAGGCTTGTTGGTTGGGATCTTTGATTATTATGTTCAGACTTGTTATCTTGGATTGGTGATTATTGACATTTGGTTTTCCTCTGGTTTTCTTAATATATGAGCAGACGTTCCGTTCTATATTACTATTAAAACTGGAATCAAGGGGTAGATCGCCCTGTGAATTTTCAAGCATGTCCATTTGAATTTGCATATTCATAATCATTTTGCATGACAGGTGTTTATCTCCGGTATTCTTATCTTGTTCTAATCTCAGGATTGCAGATCAGCACATTCACCGATATCCTACTAGACAAAATCAGAAGAAATTCATGGATCAGCTACAGAATGAGATCATTGAGATGCGGACTCGCATGAACCAATTCATGGAATTAATGCAAGGTGTCGCTCAAGGCCAATAGCAGTTGAGGACTCTCGTTCAACCACTGATTGCAAGGGTTGATAAGGACGGTGTCGTTTATACTGGTGTTACTGGTAATAATGTTCAGAATGGCCCTCCGGGCGGAAGTATTCCTGTTGCTGGTGTTGTGATTCCTTCGGGCGGAGGAGAAAATGTTGTGATTCCTAATGCTGGGGGAGGTGGTATTGGTGCTGGCGCAGTTCATGGCTGGTAGTATGATGATGTTCAAGATGATGCATTCTCTATCCCAGGTGGGGATGCTGGTCCCCAGATTGACAATTATCAGAGGCTCCGATTGATTGAGGAGCAGCTAAGGGGTGTTGTGAAATAGGATTCTGTGGGTATGGATCTAGAGGATTTGGGGCTGGTTCCAGGCGTTGTTATCCCGCATAAATTTTAGACTCCCACTTTCGAGAAGTATAATGGTATGACTTGTCCAAGGACCCACGTTAGGGCATACGCGAGTAAAATGGCTGCGCATGCGAAGAATGAAAAGCTGATGATGCATTGCTTCCAGGATAGCCTATCTGGGGCATCCCTGGAGTGGTACATGCAACTGGAGAGGAAGGATATGCGTAGTTGGAGAGATCTGGCAGGGGCATTTATTAGACACTATCAATATAATACTGACATGGCTCCTAACAGAACACAGTTTCAAAACTTGTCACAGAAGAACAATAAGAGTTTCAAGGAGTACGCCCAAAGGTGGCGTGAACTGGCAGCGAGGGTTCAGCCTCCCATGTTGGAACGTGAAATGATAACCATGTTTATGGCTACCTTGCAGGGTCATTACTATGAAAAGCTGGTACCGTGTATGTCTGGAAAGTTTGCTGATTTGATCTTAATAGGAGAGATGGTGGAAAGCAGAATTAAGGCGGGAAAAATATCAGGCGGTGATGGGTCCTCATCTGGAGGAAGTAATAAGCCTTATGCTAGTGGTTACAAGAAGAAGGAGGGAGATACAAACTCTGTGTCATCATATCGTGGTAGAGATGGACCTCGTCAGAACTACAATCAGCAGGTGGCTTCTGTAACAATCCCAGCAGCACCTCAACAGCCAGCAGTGTCTCAACAACAAAATCAGGCTCCTCGCCGGTCGCAGCCTCTGACTAGGCGGGATAGGCATTTTGACACTCCACCTCTTCCCTACGCTCAATTATTTCAGTACTTGTTAAAGCTACAGTTAATTCAGAAGAGAACATTGGCTCCACCTACTGGTAATCCACCTCCCGGTTATGACGCCAACGCCCACAGTGAGTTTCATTCTGGGGCACCCGGACATTATATTGAGAACTGTAAAGCTTTTAAGCATCAGGTTCAAGATTTGGTGGATTCCAAGGCCATCAATTTCTCCAATGATGTTCCAAATGTGAATCAGAACCCGATGCCGAATTACGGTGAACCGAGGGTCAATGCTATTATTAAAGACTGTGAAGACTTGAGTTTGATTTCAGATGTGAACGAAGTCCAAACTCCCTTGGGTGTGGTGAAGGAAAGACTATTGAGGGGAGGGGTATTTCCCGGCTGTGATGAAGGTTGTGTAGGATGTGTGTCGCAGCCAGGCGGTTGTGTTTTATTGAAAGCAGGTATTCAGAAAATGATCAGCGAAGGGATATTACAGTTTGACAGAGGTTGTAGGCAGAGTACTGTTACTGACAGAGAGATTGATGTTGCCACAATAACGATTCCGTTCAAGACAGTAACTATATTAGCGTCAGCGAGACCAGCGCCGGTCACTATCACTGTTCCTGGACCAGTCCCGTATGAGAGTACCAAGGCCATCCCATTGAACTATGGGGCCGAGGTGTTTGTTAATGGTAAGAAGCTGGAATTGGAAGAGACATCAGTTGTGAATACAGGGGTTGAAAATCTTGTTGAAGCAGGGGCTATCACTAGGAGTGGTAGAGTCTTTATTCCGTCCGAGAATCAAGCTGGCAGTTCAAGACAAGACAAAGGCAAACAGATGATGGACGAGTCTGCACAGAGATAGGAAGCAAATAATTCTATGACAAAGCCGGTTGGGGATACTTTCTCAGAAGACGCAGAAGAGTTTATGAGGCTGATCATAAAAAGTGATTACAAGATTGCTGATCAACTTCACCAAACCCTATCGAAGATTTCCATTCTATCCTTACTGTTGTGCTCTGAGGCACACCGAAATGCATTGCTGAAGGTTCTGAACATGGCTTATGTACCGCAGGAAATATCTGTCAACCAGTTAGAAGGGGTTGTGGCTCATGTGAATGCTGGTAATGGTTTGGGTTTCACCGATTTAGATCTGACTCCGGCTGGGAGGAATCACAACAACGCTCTGCATATTTCAGTGGAATGTCGTGGTTCTTTAATGTCGCATGTGTTAGTTGATACTGGGTCGTCTCTGAATGTGTTACCGAAGAAGACTTTGATGAAACTGGATACTCGTGGGTTGATTTGTACACCAAGTGACTTGGTGGTACGTGCTTTTGATGGCTCCAAGAGGTCAGTGTTTGGAGAGTTAGTTCTTCCAATCAAGGTGGGTCCTGAGATTTTCAACACCACCTTTTACATAATGGATATTCAACCTGCCTATAGTTGTTTGTTGGGTCGCCCTTGGATCTATGGTGCTGGGGCAGTAACTTCTACGCTGCACCAGAAGTTGAAGTATATGGTGGATGGCCACGTCGTGACTGTTTGTAGTGAAGAAGATATCATGGTGAGTCACCTATCGACCTTCAAGTATGTAGAGGTAGATGGTGAAGTACATGAAACTTTGTGCCAAGCCTTTGAAGCTGTGAAGATTCCCGAGGAACCCCCAAAGGCAGTCAGTCAGCCTAAGGTGGTTGCCCAACCTGAAGTTATCGGACAACCAGAGGTTCCAATGTCCTCTTTCAAAGAGGCGCGTGCTATAGTTGAAGCTGGTGGTTCTCAGAAGTGGGGCAGTGTCATTGATTTTAAAAGAAAGTAAGATACTAATGGACTGGGTTACAAGCCACCGAGGCGTTCTGAAGAGCCTCCCAAGTTCTATGGTCCTGTCCGTTTCACCAGTGCTGGTGTTTTCTTCGATAGAGTCAATGCTATTGAGGATGAAGGAGATAGTGATTGTGACATGGATGAATGGATCCGTCCCTGCACCCCTGGTCAGAGTTTAGGCAACTGGTCCTCCGAGAAAGTCATCCAAGTGACGCGCCCGGAGTAATTTACTTTTGTTTTCTGTTATGTTGAGTCCTACGTTCTGCCCAAGACGTAGTGATATTTATTTGTAGGGCTTGGATGTTTTATTTGCTATTTTTATCATCAATAAAGGACGTTTTTTCATTCAAATATTTTGATCCCTGTCTTTCTATTTTTTTTACTTTTTGCATTAACCCACATCAAAATGGCAATGTGTTTTCTTGTTTGTTGCACTCATAATAAACATAAAACATCCATCATGCAGGTTCCTTTGTTCAGATTCCACCCATGACTTAGCTATGGCTCGATATGACTTCGACAATCCCATCTATCAGGCCGAAGAAGAGACTGACGAAGACTGTGACTTACCAGAAGAATTAGCCAGGCTACTGAAACAAGAGGAAAGGGTTATTCTGCCTTATCAGGAGGAAGTTGAGACTGTTAATCTGGGAACCGAGGATGTTAAACGAGAAGTAAAAGTTGGGGCTGCTTTGGAAGACACTGTTAAGAGAAGATTGGTTGAGTTACTTCGAGAGTATGTGGATATCTTCGCCTGGTCTTACCAAGACATGCCTGGGCTTAACACTGACATTGTTTCACACCGGCTGCCGCTTAAAGAGGGTTGTACTCCAGTCAAGCAGAAATTGAGAAGGACGAAACCAGATATGGCTGTCAAGATCAAGGAAGAGGTTCAGAAACAGTTGGACGCCGGATTTCTTGCTGTGACAAATTATCCCCCGTGGGTTGCTAATATTGTACCTGTACCTAAGAAGGATGGGAAGGTCAGGATGTGTGTTGATTACCGAGATTTGAATAAGGCGAGCCCGAAGGATGATTTCTCGCTCCCCCACATTGACGTGTTAGTAGACAATACTGCTCAACATTATGTGTTTTTCTTCATGGATGGCTTCTCTGGGTATAACCAAATCAAAATGGCCCTAGAGGACATGGAGAAAACAACGTTCATAACACCGTGGGGAGCATTTTGCTACAAGGTAATGCCCTTTGGATTGAAGAATGCTGGGGCAACCTATCAGCGGGTGATGGTGACTCTCTTTCATGATATGATTCACAAGGAGATTGAAGTCTATGTTGATGACATGATTGCGAAGTCACAGACAGAGGAAGAACACTTGGTGAACCTCTAGAAGTTGTTTGAAAGGTTGAGGAAGTTCAGATTGAGATTGAATCCGAACAAGTGCACTTTCGGTGTGAGGTCTGATAAACTGTTGGGATTCATTGTTAGTGAAAGAGGTATCGAGGTTGATCCTGCAAAAATAAGAGCCATACAAGAGATGCCTGAGCCAAGAACAGAGAAAGAGGTTCGTGGTTTCTTGGGGAGGTTGAATTACATTGCCAGGTTCATCTCTCATCTGACAGCCACGTGTGAGCCAATTTTCAAGTTGTTAAGAAAGGATCAAGAGGTCAGGTGGAATGAAAATTGTCGAGAGGCGTTTCAAAGGATAAAGACGTATTTGCAGGAACCTCCAGTCCTTATGCCACCAGTGTCTGGGAGACCGTTGATTATGTACCTTACGGTTCTTGAGAATTCAATGGGTTGTGTGCTCGGTCAACACGACGAGACAGGTAGGAAAGAGCACGCCATTTACTACCTGAGTAAGAAGTTCACTGATTGCGAATCAAGATACTCTATGTTGGAAAGGACATGTTGTGCGCTCGCTTGGGCAGCCAAGCGCCTGAGGCAGTATATGTTAAACCACACAACCTTGTTGATTTCGAAGATGGATCCGATTAAGTACGTGTTTGAGAAGCAAGCTTTTTCTGGAAGGATAACCCGTTGGCAGATGGTTTTGACAGAGTACGATATTCAGTATGTTTCTCAGAAGGCCATTAAGGGAAGTGTTCTGTCAGAATATCTTTCTGAACAGCCGATCAAGGATTATCAGCCTATGAAGTTTGAGTTTCCGGACGAGCATGTTATGTTTCTGAAAATGAAAGTTTGTGAAGAGCCTCTGCCTGACGAAGGACCGGAGATTGGGTCTCAATGGAAGATGATTTTTGATGGGGCTGTCAACTCATATGGTAATGGAATTGGGGCAATCATTACGACCCCGAAGGGTTCTCATATACCTTTCACTGCCCGGTTAGCATTCGTGTGTACCAACAACGAGGCGGAGTATGAAGCATGCATCATGGGGTTAGAGGAGGCAATTGATTTGAGAATTAAGAACCTCGATGTCTATGGTGCTTCCGCGTTGGTAGTTAATCAGATTACAGGAGAATGGGAGACTCGTCAGGCAAATCTGGTGCCTTATAACAACTATGCCAGAAGGTTGTTACCGTTCTTTGACAGGGTGGATTTTCATCATGTGCCCCAAGCTGAGAATCAGATGGCTGATGCGTTAGCGACATTGGCGTCCATGTATAAGGTGAACCGTTGGAATGAAACTCCGTCGATTAGAATCATGCGTCTGGATAGACCGGCTTTTGTGTTTGCAATTGAAGATGTGTCTGATGGCAAACCGTGGTATCATGATATTAAGGTTTTTCTGAAGAGACAAGAGTATCCAGAGGGTGCCTCCACCAAGGATAAGAAGACTCTGAGGAGGTTGGCAGGAAACTTCTTTCTGAACAAGGATGATGTGTTATATAAGAGGAACTTCGATATGGTCTTGCTACGTTGTGTTGATGAACACGAGGCAGGTTTGTTGATGGAGGAAGTTCACGAGGGTTCTTTTGGTACTCATTCCAGTGGACACACCATGGCTAGAAAGTTGTTGAGGGCAGGATATTACTGGATGAATATGGAGTATGATTGTTTCAAGTACGTCCGGAAGTGCCATAAATGCCAGATTTATGCAGATAAGATGCATGTACGGCCTACGCCTCTAAATGTGTTGTCATCTCCTTGGCCTTTTACAATGTGGGGGCATAGATATGATTGGAAAGATTGAGCCCACTGCTTCCAATGGGCATCGTTTCATTTTGGTTGCCATTGACTATTTCACAAAGTGGGTAGAAGCAGCCTCGTACGCCAACGTCACCAAGCAAGTGGTAGCCCGGTTTATAAAGAAGGATATCATCTGTCGTTATGGGGTCCCGGAGAGAATCATTACTGATAATGGCTCGAATTTGAACAATAAGATGATGAAGGAACTATGTCAGAGTTTCAAGATCGAGCATCACAATTCTTCTCCATATCGTCCGAAGATGAATGGTGCTGTTGAGGCGACGAATAAGAATATCAAGAAGATTGTGCAGAAGATGGTGGTAACGTATAAAGATTGGCACGAGATGCTACCTTATGCCCTACATAGTTACCGTACTTCGGTGCGTACGTCAACTGGGGCAACCCCTTTCTCATTGGTATATGGTATGGAAGCAGTGTTACCCTTAGAGGTCGAGATTCCGTCTTTGAGAGTTCTGGCAGATGTGAAGCTTGATGAAGCTGAGTGGGTGCGTTCCAGGTTGGATCAGTTGAACCTTATTGAAGAAAAGAGATTGGCAGCCATCGCACATGGTCGTTTGTATCAGAGTAGGATGAAGCACGCCTTTGACCAGAAAGTGCGTCCTCGGAGTTTTCAGACAGGTGAATTGGTTTTGAAAAGGATCCTTCCTCCTCAGACAGATCACAGGGGCAAATGGACTCCAAATTACGAGGGGTCGTATGTAGTAAGAAAGGTTTTCTCTGGTGGAGCCTTACTACTTTCAACTATGGATGGCGAAGATTTTACCTCCCCTGTGAACGCAGACGTAGTCAAAAAATACTTCGCATAAAAGAGACCCGCTGGACATAAAAAGAAAGTCCAAGCAAAAAGGGGCATCCCGGCAAACCATAAAAAGGAAAAGGTTCGGGCAAAAGTTAGGGATTAAAAAAAAAGAAATGTGTAAACCCGCAAAGTTGAAAACCGGTAAAGGCAACTTTGGCAAAAATGGGTATCCCGATGGATTGAAAACCCGAAAAGGGCGATCCAGGCAAAACTTAGGGATTTATAAGCGAAAGGCTAAGGTCTGCGTTCGATCTGTGAACACTTTCAATACCTGGAAGTTCTGAAAGAAAAGGAATCAGTACAGTTAGTCTCTTCGAAGGTCAATACATTTGTGGATAAGCAAGACGTATGGGTCATAGCTGAGTCGAATCATGGTGGATATCTGTTCCCACATTGCCGACATGTGTATCTTCTTTTTGCTTTTGCGCAATTACCTCTTTTTAGGAATTGCTTCCTATTGTAAATGCCTATTTACAGGTCACTTTTCTCAATAAAATATTCATTTCACTCAAAGAGCTTTCTGTTGTTTGTTTTACTTTTACTGTTTTGTTTGCAAAAAACGTCCGATATTTTTGATAAACATTGCATATAAATCTTCGAGCTTTGCGGAGCATAACGAAAAGCAGTAGAAATTACTTAGGCGTTAACGGTGATAGTCATGTTGTGGCATATTCTATTTGTTGTTATTTGACTTGCAGGGAAACAACATTGTACTCCCCCAATAGGTTGCTCTCCCCAGCATTGAGATTGCACTTTCCTTAGCAGAGCAGACCTACCCCAGCAGGAGACTTGGAAGCATTTTCTCCGGATCAAGACGTTATTTCCCCACAGAATCAGGGTGTTCACCTCCCCCATCCAGTCAAGAAGCGTGCTTTCACCGACAATGTCATATCCTAGTCCCCAGCAAGGTAGGAGTAAAGTCACTCTCCCCATCAGCAGGCTAAGTTCAGCAGTATCCCCAAGCAGGATGGTATTATGGACTGTCTTCCCCAAGCATGATGGTATTATGGGCTGGCATCCCCCAGCAGGTTCTAAGCTCCTCAGTAACAGACTTTCGGTTCCGTTATTGGCATTCATTCTCAACTCCCCCAGCAGAGGAGGAATCTCAGGTTCTATGTCACCTTCAGTAGAGGACATGTATAATCCCCAGTGGTTCTTCCGGGATTTCATCCCCAGCAGAAGTTATCGATCCGAGGAGTCGATCAGTATGATCCTTCTCAGCAGAGTTCCTGGATTCAGAGGATAATTTATTTTTGTCATCCCCAGCTGAATTGGTCTTTTCTCTCCATGCATTTATTTTGCTGGAGAGACCCCTTCTGCATATCATAAGCATTGACATTGCATCCTCAAAACGCGTAGCATTTCTACTTTGTGTGGAGCATTACGGCAAAATTCAAACATTTGCATTCGAAGCATAAGCCAGGATTGGTGCTTTCCTTGCCAGTTCTCTTTCCCAGCAGAGATGGCATAACTCAGGAGCTTTTGGAGGGATGCGTTCCTCATACTTGTGCTCCCCGGCAGGGTCTTTTATTTAGACTTCTCCTTCCCCCGACGGAGTCATCTTATCTGTGGATCGTGAGTCCATTAGAAGTTTGCCTTTGTTTGGACTTTCTCTTTTATGAAATTCAATTCTCGCCCGGTAGTCAGTTCTCGCTTGGCATGTTTTCTCAGTAGGGGTGGTATGAACCAGAAGTTTTGTTTCACGTTATCCCCAGCCAAGCCCACTTTATGTTGGTTACCTTTGCGGGTACAATTGAGGTTGTATTCATTTTGTGGGTGCGATCGAGGTCGTATTCATGTTTTCTTTATGTCGGTTATCCTTTGTGGGTACAATTGAGGTTGTATTCGTTTTGTGGGTGCGATTGAGGTCATATTCGTTTTTCTTTGTGGGTAGAGTGATTGAGGTCAGTCTTCCTTTGGGGGTACAATCGAGGTTGTATTCGTTTTATGGATACGATTGAGGTCGTATTCGTCTTTTCTTTGCGGGTAGAGTGATTGAGGCCAGTCTTCCTTTGTGGGTACAATTGAGGTTGTATTCGTTTTGTGGGTGCGATTGAGGTCGTATTCGTATTTTCTTTGTGGATATGGTTGAGGTCATATTCCTTATTTTTCAGCACGCTCCATCTCGTTACTCTCACCATTAGCAAATTTCCGGGGCTCTTTTGGTATTCAATCCCCGTGTATCCTGGAATGTCTGAGAGCCATCGCTATCATACCTTCAGGACCAAGTTGATTTAATAGGGGCAGCCGTTGCACCCCAAAATTTGCTCTCTTACCTTTAGTACTAACTGGCTTATGTTTCATTTCATTTTGCATTATCATGTGTGCATATCATTGGTTCTTAGCATGGGGTCAAGGTGCCCGAGGCAAGTTCAAGAGGAGAAGATGTTCTTCAAAGGGTCAAGCAAGAGAGTTCAAGTGGATCACTTTCTCCTAACTAGTGCAAAAACTAGGGTTTTGAGATTCTTGGGTTTATTGCTCCAATGGGCAAGTTTCTTGGGTTTTTATCATCACCAAGTGGCATATCTTATCTTTGTTGGAGAGGATACACATCATATTCAGAGGAATTTGGATTTGGAGACTGTGCTATTTCCTCCTAGACTGAGGGTACCAAGATTAGGGTTTGCTATAAAGTCAGTTTATTTCTGATCTTTTGGGCAAGACTGGATTCCATGGTATTCCTTGGGTCCCTAGGTATCTAGGAATGGAAGATTGTCCATCAGTTTGATTCAGGAGAGATTCAATTGGCCAATGGATTGGGAATCAGGTGAATTGGGGAAAAGTCAACAGTGAGAGGGGAAGTCAACTGTGGGATTTTTGAGGTTCTCTCCAAGGTTTTCAAGGTCTCACACCCTCATATGGTCTCCAAGAGTCAAGTTTCATGCCATTTATCAAGAATCAATGGTTGGTGCAAAAGTTACTAAATATGGAAATGACCTATAATTTGAAAGTTTCCTTTTTGGGCAAGTTCCTACACTACATTCAACTTGACTTTTCATCATCAAATAAGCTTCAAATGAATTTTCCTCCAACATGAAAGTTGAATATCTTTTTCTCCTCTTTCCAACAAGTACTAGTGGGTCTCCATATCATTTGTGAAACTCAACTTATGATCAAAATAAGGCAAAGTGGTTTTTAGGGTTTCTCATTATTCCATTTTCACAACTTTGGCATAGTGACCTATAATTTATTCCATTGCTTCATGTCACATGCTAACATCAAAGGACACTCCTCAAGGATCATTTTTAGGCCTTTGAATCAAGTGAATCCATGGTGTATTTATCACTTATTCTCCATTATTCAAAATTGCCAAGTCATTAAAAACTCATGAATCAAATGGTTTCAAGGCCCAAATCAAATTCAGGTGTGGTTAGCAATTCAAACATGGGTGATCCATCATAGAATGTTTGGATATACATGCATGGAATGAGGTGTATCTCACATAATGTAAATTTCTAAATTTGTCCAAAACTCATTAAGTGGAGAATTTCCAAGGCCCAAACCATTATCAATGAGAAACCCTAGAGTATTTAAGCCAATTCATGCACTGGTTAGGGGAAAAACACGTGATATTTGGAGGATAACCAAAGCTTGAACCCTAAAGCATCTCACATTCGTATCTCTCAATCTACAAGGAGTTTTCACAAAATTCTTTCACCATCAGAACCCTTGGGATCTCTAGAGCACGATCCAACCACCCTTTGAAACTAACAGTGGAGATACGTGTTGCACCATCTCAGGTTAGTGATGATTTTCATGATCATAGAACTCTCCTTTTTTATGCGCATATTGATGTGTGATTGTCACTGATAACCCTGATATAATTTGTTTTGTGTTTTGACGTGTGTATTGGTTGTATGTTGTGTTTAAAGTTTTGAACACAAACCTTATTTCATGCGAATCCCATTATGTGTTGGTTGTTTGTAATTTTTAATAGGATATTTGGAATCCTCGCAAAATTCTGGACAGGAAGGTGTATCTTTTTGCGTTTTCTGGGTTCTCTTTTGTTGCAGGTGAACGGAGGAGGTGGCCGGAACCCTAGCTCCGGCGGCTGGTGAGGGTTCCGGCGAGGTGGGGTGGCTGGAGGTAGGAGATGAAATCTCCACCATTCATTCCTTTCATCGTGTGGTCCTTGCTTCGCCATGTTTTTGTTTTTTATTTTGATGATCACATGTACATTACCCCACGCTACTTACCGTGTGCATCCAATCATGTTCTTCTATTTTATTTACTTTTTATTTAATTGACCTAATCGTGTGCGTTGAAATGATCAGACGGTTGGCAAGCTGCCAACAAATTAAAAAAGGCATGTGCCTGGCACATGGGAGGGTATTGTGTGCTGACCAATTGGGTGCGTGCGTGCGTATCATTACTACGGTGTATTTTTTTATCATGGCCTTAGATCTTGACTACTTTGAGATTATGTTGACTAATTAATGAACGCAGGATTGATCCAATGGTGATGGTGAGTCAACTGGGTTGACTGAAGCCCATGTGCACTTCTTTTTTTTGTTTTTTATTTTCGCTGACTGGGTTTGTGTTTGGGCTCGCTAATGACACCCCCTCTTTTCCAGCCCATTATTTTTCCAACGTGGTTCTTTTGCTGGACACACCCCCTTGCACAATTCAATTTATTTATTTTATTTAATTTATTACATTTCATTTTCATTTTTTAAAAATATATAATTGCACTAAAAAATTGTCAAAAAATTCATGCATCATATTTATCATTTTATAAAATTTTCCAAATTTTATTTTTTATTGTTATTTTATGTTTTATCATCTAAATTAAATATTTGTTTATTTTTCTTTTTGAATTACTCATATCATGCATACTTAAAATTGTTTATTTTATTTCTCTGCATCCATGAAACATTTTGAACCCATTCCTTTTGCATTCATTCACCAGCACACTGAAGTGCATTAAAATATTTTTCTATCATTTTTAAAAATTATTTCATATTGCATTTTAGTCCTTTCCTTTTGCATGTTGAACCATGATCCTCTCTTGGCTTTGCATAATTGTTTGAGCGGCTAACATCTTGAATTTTTGCAGGAGTTTTTGATATGTTGTTTGTTTCCGGTTGAGCAAAGTTGAGAATTAATTTCTTAATTTTAAAAGATGTTTTACTACTTGTTTAATTGCTCTTTGTGTGAGATTTTCTTGTATGCACATCCTTGATCTTGTCTGGTTATCTGTTTGAAGAGGCACTTATGCCATTGCTTGGGGGTTTGTTCTTTGATTTCTTAATTCATGTTTGGACTGTTATAGGTCACTTGATCACTATCTCATGTCATTGTTTGAATTTCATTTGCCTTAATGTTACTTGTGTCCGTTTTGTACTAACTTTTTATGCAGGGGCTGAGGTAAGTTCCTTAAGGGTGTGGATAGTTATCCATGTCCACCTTACTCTTTCCTTCTCTCATATTTTTTCTTTAGGCTTAGGTTGTCGTCAAACCTCACTAACCTTAGGTCATCCATGCATGATAACATTAGGACTCTTAGTTTCCCTTTAGAGTTTCCTTTGTGTCTTCTCTCTTCTCATCTCAAAACTTCTTGAAAACACTTAATAAGTATAAAGTGTATTGCGCACGAGCCTTAAGCGTGGGGAATGAGAAATGAGGGGCTTCCTCTCATCTTTCTAGAGTGCTTAGCGAGCGTCCTGTCTTGGGACGATGCGTTAAGTATTCGCCCCTGTGCCCTAGACTTTGGTGCAATGCAAATTATGAACTAACTTAAGTCACTTCTGTCCTAAAAAATACAAACAAACTTCAAACCTTTTTGTCCTTCGGGATTGTCAAACTAAAGGATATTTTCAAAAAGGGCACGTTACTTTCCGTCTGAGTCGCAAACAGGCATCGACCCTAATTTCTGGACGCGAACTTAGCATCGCTCATAAAAAACACAAAAAGAACTTGGTCCGAACTACGTTGACTCTGAATTCCCCATTGCACAAGGGGGGTACGTAGGCCTAGGGCGTTGACGTCCTACCGAGTCTGTCTTAGTTTTTCCCTCCCCCGTCTTAGTACAACCATAGATGATAGGATAGCTCACCCTTAGAATAGACAACAAGCGTGGATCCCATCGAGTACGATGGACGCGTGGGGTGCTAGCACCTTCCCCTCGCGTAACCGACTCCCGAACCCTGGTTATGGTTGCGATGACCATTCCTTTCCCTCTTCCTCAGGTTTATGCGGTGTTCCCTTTCCCTCCCTTGGGATAAATTTACACGGCTGGCGACTCTGTTTTTCGTGCCACTCTCACGTTTGTACCTGGATGAAAATCCTGGGAGCGAAAGTATGTTCTTCAATCAAACTTACAACTTGCCAAAATTGGTCACCAATTCTTTTACTAAATCTCATATCAAACTTACATCCATCAGTGCATTTCACCACAACCCTTTTGGAATCATTTTTCTTAATGAATACATTCTTCTGATTTTCCATCCCATAGTCCTTGATTACATCCCTAATGAATTCTTTGTTAGTAAACACCATGCATAGTTGAAATTTCATCCCCTCGCCAGATTTATATGTAGGAAACTTCGGTCCTTCCTCATCATCACTTCCAGGGGGTGTATATAAATGGTCTTGTTAGTTTCTTGGATTGGCTGGAATTTTGGTAAAACAAAAGCTGTTCAATGTTTGATGTCATATGGGTGATGTCACAACATTGAGTCTTAACACTGGGGAGTGTTAACTGTTTAAGTTGGATGTCTGATGTCACATGCGATGTTGTGACATCAGGTCTGCAGAATTAATAACATCAAGTTTAGTGATGTTGTTAGGGTTTGCGTTTTAGCTGGATTTTGGGAGAGCTGTTAGTCTCATTGGTTGCGAATATCTTGGGTTAGATATTCTCTGTTGCATAGAGATTTGATGCAGGTTTTGTAGGAGATTTAAAAGGTGAAGATTTAAAAAGATTTTGGGGGATAAAATCTGTTTTAAAGATTCAGTTTTAAATAACAAATCAGATCAAATATTGCAAGTAGTCCAAGCCTAATTCAGGTGGCTATATAAAGCGCATAGATCAAAGGAAGAAGCTACAGAAATACAGAGAGAGATCAAGAGCATAGGCTGAGTGTCTTGAGTATTTTGTATGAGTTTTGTATACACCATTCTAGGTTGAATTGGTGAGTTGTTTTCTGTCCTCTCTTAGAAGCTGTGAAGCGATAGAGAGTTGTCACTTGATCAAAGCTGTGAAGCAGGATCGAGGTTTCTCAAAGAGGGTGTTCTTTGAGAGGTTTTAGGGATTGAGTAGTGTTCTCATACCTAAGTGGTTTCTTAGGTAGAAAGTCACTAGTAGGAATTAAGATTAGGAGATTGTCAACTGGGTTGTTGAGTCTGTAATTTAATTCTACAAGTAGTGAATTTCATCCCTGGCTTGGTAGCCCCCAGACGTAGGTAGTTAGACCGAACTGGGTTCACAATTCTGTGTGTTCATCTATTGTGTGTTATTGTCCATTGTTCAGAGTGTGTTGTCGTGACATCGAGTGTGACATCACATATCTGGTACCAGAATTTCAATTGGTATCAGAGCAGGCATCCTGTTTGTCTCTGGTTGAGATCTAGGGAAGTTACTTTCTGGTGTAAAGATGGACAAAGAAGTTGGAGGATTTGTCAACAGACCCCCTATTTTGGATGGCTCGAATTTTGATTATTGGAAGCCAAGGATGATCACCTTTTTGAAATCCCTGGACAACAGGGCTTGGAAGGCTATCATTAAAGAATGGAAAGCACCTGTTGTGTTTGAAAAAGATGATGCTGAGAAAGATAAAGAGGGCACCTCAAAGCTGAAGCCTGAAGAAGAATGGACCAAGGAAGAAGATGAGCTTGCCCTTGGTAATTCCAAAGCTTTAAATGCAATTTTCAATGGAGTGGATAAGAACATATTCAGGTTGATCAATACCTGTGAAGTTGCTAAGGAAGCTTGGGATATTTTAAAGGCTACACATGAAGGTACATCTAGAGTTAAGATGTCAAGACTTCAGTTTCTAACATCGAAGTTTGAAAGTCTGAAGATGAAGGAAGATGAGACTATCCATGACTTCCACATGAGTATTCTTGAGTTGTCCAATGCATCCAGTGCTCTTGGAGAAAAGATGTCAGAAGAAAAGCTTGTAAGGAAAATCCTTAGGTCCCTTCCTAAGAGGTACAAGATGAAGGTGACTGTAATTGAAGAAGCTCAAGACATCAGCAAGATGAGGGTTGATGAGCTCATTGGATCTCTTCAAACTTTTGAGCTTGGGTTGAATGAGGAAGAACCAGAAAAGAAGCCAAAGAGTATAGCCTTGGTTTCAAATGATCAAGAAGAGAAAGGGAATAGTGCTGAATCCCAGGAGGATCTATCTCAGGCCATTGTTATGTTGGGAAGGCAGTTCAACAAGGTATTCAAAAGAATGAACAAGAACTTCAAGCCTAATGTCAAGAACATCGCTTCTGACATCAGCAAGTCTAAGGAGAAAGATGAAGAGAAGACTGCTCAAGACAAGGGTGTTCAGTGCTTTGAGTGTGAAGGTCATGGACATGTTAAGAAAGAATGTCCCACATTCCTGAAGAAACAGAAGAAAGGAATGACAGTTTCTTGGTTAGACTCTGACAGTGAAAGTGAAGGAGAGTCAGCCAAACATGTCAAAGCTTTAACTGGAACAGTTGTTTCTGATGGTGATTCAAGTGATGAGGAACTGACTTTTGAGGAGTTAGCTTCCACTTATCAAGAGCTTTGTCTGAAGAGTGCAGAAATCTGTCAAGAAAGTGAAAAACAGAAGAAACAGATTGTTCAGCTTGAGACTGCTAAAGTTGATTTGGAAAATGAAGTCTTATTAGTCAAAGCTCATCTTGATCATATGACAAAATCTGTTAGGATACTGAACAGTGGTACAGACACACTTGATAAGATCCTTCAGACATAAAAGGTTGCTGGAGATAAGTCAGGCATATGATTTGTGGCTGAGAAAAAGGTAGCTGCAGAAGCAAGCACTTCAGGAACCAAGAAGGAGATGTCTCAACCATTGTCTCAACATCAAACTAAGAGACAAGATCCTACACCTAAGAAGGTTGTTCAGCCACAAAATGTTGAGAAGAAAAATAGTACTCATCAATGGAAGGTGCAGCCTCAAGGAGCTAGTCAGTATACGCCTCCTCAATATCACAAGAGCATGGAGGCTGTTAGGTCCAATCAGAACAGGTTTCATCAGATGTCTCAACATCAGGGTAACTAGTATGGATATAGATATGGATACAACAATGTTGTGCCTCATTACTATGGAAGAAGGAAGCCTCATCACCATAGGAGACAACCTAGAAGACAACATTCTCAGTTCAGGAGACAGTCTACCTATGGTAAAAGACAACAGCACCATAGAAGACAGGCCAACTATGGAAGAAGGAGACAACATTATGGGTGGGAGCCACAACAGTATCATCATCATAATGGTAGAAGATATAACCAATTCAGAGATGACAGAGTTAGATGCTTCTATTATGGAAGGTTTGGACATATGCAGTACTCTTGTTTTAAACTGCATGGTTATCCACAATCTGCTCCTCAAAGAAAACTAAAGGAGGTCGGGCCCAAAGTTGTTAAACAATGGGTTCCTAAGGAGAAGGTGAAATGTCTTTTAGCCCACACTTCAGATAGACAGTTTGATAAGGATACATGGTACTTTGACAGTGGATGTTCAAAGCACATGACTGGATCCAAAGCTAAATTGGAAGATACTGTTGCTTGCTCTTCAAATGATGTTATCTTTGGAAATGGAGATACAAGAGTGGTTACAGGAGTTGGAAGAGTAAAATGTGGTGGTGGACCTGAAATTGACAATGTTCTTCTTGTCAATGGTCTGAATGCTAATTTGATCAGCATAAGCCAACTGTGTGATGACGGGTATAAAGTTAACTACACCAAAGATGAGTGTGTGGTAACTGATGAGCATAATCAGGTTGTTTTGAAGGATGCTAGATCCAAGGATAATTGTTATCAATGGATACCAAAAGAGGTCACACATATGGTGATGTTATGGTTGATGTTGTAACATCAGATGGTAACATCAAGCATGAAAGGATACTGAAAGGGCAATCAGAATTAATGAATTCTGATGTAAATCCTTTTAAATTTTTAAAAGGAAAGTTTGTATGGAGGGAGAAACTCATTGATCAGGCTTCATACTTTAGGCTATCAGTACCTATCACTCGCTTCATCAAACACCATAACCCTAGACCGTTCGTATCCTTCTCCATCAACAGAAACAATCCTTCCCTAATCCTCAGTTGCTACACAAGTACGATGTCTAAACAAGTGTCATCTCCATCAAAGAAGGCTGCGCCTAAAAGGTCCACTCATGCAAATCCTAAGGTTTCGTCAGAAGAGGTATCCATGGATGAGCTATGGACATTGCTCCTATTTCTATGATTCCAGCCTCAGGAAATACAAGACCTGAGAAATATCGACCTGTGAGGGCTACAAAAGGTAATACCTCTAATCAATCAACTAGCAATAAATTTGATGATAGCGAGAGTAGGGCATTTGTGACTAGTGTGCTGTTTGGAGACAAACCTAAGTCTACCAACCCTTATCCACAAACTGTTGAGGAAAGGGTAGATGTTGACAAAAGCTTAGGTCAGATTGTTGATAAGATCTTTGAGAAAGGACTTCCTATTAAGGGCATATCTAGACCCCTAAGACAAATGGCTGCTGATCACTTTGCAAGAGAAATGAATGACATGCAATCCACTGATACAAATCTTCACAGATTAGCTGTCTCAGTCATCGAAGATGCTGAGAAGGAAGATGAAGTTGATGCTGAAGTAGGTGTTGAAGAAGAAGATGTGCATGAGGAAGCAAATGTTGAAGAAAATGTTAGAACATCACCTGAACCTGCTTCTGGTGGTAAAGATAATGCTGATGTAATCAATGTAGTTGATTTATCAGATGATGAGGTGATAGCTAGAGCTGTTCCAAGTATTGCAAAGAGGTTGAAAACAAGGAAGGGAAAGAAGGCTGAACCCTCTCCTAAGAAGTCATCTGATGATAAGAAGAAGAACATTGCTGTTGGACCAGCAAAATCTTGGAGTAAAGTGGAGAAAAATCCAAGAAAGAGGAAGGTTGTGGAACATTCAGATTCTGACTATGATGTCGAAGATGATGTTCAGGACATCACGCCTGTCAGGAAAACTATTCTAAAGAGAATATCTGATAAGGTTCCTGAAGTTCCAATTGATAACATTTCTTTCCATTATGCCAGTAGTGCATCTATGTGGAAGTTTGTTTGTCAGAGAAGATTAGCCCTGGAAAGGGAACTAGGTAAAGAAGCTTTGGAAATAGAGGAAATTATGGAATTAATTAATACTGCTGGACTGGAGAAGACTGTGATAAAACTTCCTAAATGTTACGAAGGGCTTGTCAAAGAGTGTATTGTAAACATCCCTGTCAACATTACTGATAAGAGAAGCACATACTTCATGAAAGTCTTTGTTAGAGGGAAGTGTATTAATTTTTCTCCTAGTATCATCAACAAATATCTAGGTAGAGATGATGGAGAGTGTAGTGATCTTGAGTCTACTGATAATGATATCTGCAAGGAGATTACTGCTGGACAAGTGAAGGTTTGGCCATTGAAAGGGAAGCTGAAGGCTAGCAAACTCAGCATCAAGTATGCCATTCTATATAGGATTGGTGCAGCTAACTGGGTGCCAACCAACCATAAAACAACAATTGCTGTTGGTCTTGGAAAGTTTATCTATGCTGTTGGAAAGAAGATGAAATTTGACTTTGGTAGCTACATTTTTAACCAGGTGGTAAAACATGCTGAAACCAATGCTGTCAAGTTACCTATAACATTCCCCTCTTTGGTTTGTGGAATCATTTTGGAACAACAACCTGAGACTTTAACAAGCTCAGATATAGTTTGCAAAAGGGGAGTCAGTCTTGTCATTACATCGTAAGCTGTTTACTGGACATCATGTTCCAGATATGGTTGTGACATCAGAGGCTGGTGGTAACAGGAAGAGTACAAAGGCTGAACTGCTTGAAGAATTGAAGACCATGTGCAAAGACCTTGAGAAGAAAAACTTGAGAAGCTGATCCAGCAGTTAGAACAAGACAATGGTGATGATGTTCCTGTTGAAAGTGCCAATGAAGAAAATGATGAATCTGATAAGGACAATGCTGATTGCTCAGAAGAAGATGATGAGGATGTTGATCATGAAGATGGATCAAGTGAAGACTAGTTTATTTGCTTTTGCTTCTAAGTAGTTTTAGTTTTATTTCTGCTGTTTTTGATTCTGCACTGTTGTGCTTGGTTTGTAATTTGAATATTGTGCAAGTATATGCACCTGTTTTGTTCTATGATTTGTTATGTCTTTTTTCTGTCTGTGAGACTGACAATGAGAGCTAGGGTAGTACTAACTGTAGTTAGAGTTGCTTGATGGGGTTTGTCTAATTGTGTCTAAAAAGGGGGAGAAATAGCCAAGTGAGCCAAGAGTATCAAAGAGTACAAATGTCAAATGCTGTCAAATGCTGCTAAAGTGATGTGATGTAGAAGTGCAGAAATTAAGGGGGAGTAATTGCTGATCTGCTGAACAGCTGTTATGCTGGTACTTGTTTTGAGGGGGAGCACCATTGTTGATTGTTGAAAATTGTAGCTGTTGAAGATGGTGTTGCAACAGAGTTTTGTGTGAAGTGAAGTCTTTATGTATTGAAGATGTTGCTGCTTGAAGTTTTAAAAAATATTCAAATTTATTCCGCTGCTGAAGTTTCTGAAGGTACAGAGATTGTTTTAGCCAAAATTAGCCAAAAGGGGAGATTGTTAGTTTCTTGGATTGGCTGGAATTTTGGTAAAACAAAAGTTGTTCAATGTTTGATGTCATATGGGTGATGTCACAACATTGAGTCTTAACACTGGGGTGTGTTAACTGTTTAAGTTGGATGTCTGATGTCATATGCGATGTTGTGACATCAGGCCTGCAGAATTAATAACATCAGGTTTAGTGATGTTGTTAGGGTTTGCGTTTTAGCTGGATTTTGGGAGAGCTGTTAGTCTCATTGGTTGCGAATATCTTGGGTTAGATATTCTCTGTTGCATAGAGATTTGATGCAGGTTTTGTAGGAGATTTAAAAGGGGAAGATTTAAAAAGATTTTGGGGGATAAAATCTATTTTGAAGATTCAGTTTTAAATAACAAATCAGATCAAATATTGCAAGTAGTCCAAGCCCAATTCAGGTGGCTATATAAAGTGCATAGATCAAAGGAAGAAGCTACAGAAATACAGAGAGAAGATCAAGAGCATAGGCTGAGTGTCTTGAGTATTTTGTACGAGTTTTGTATACACCATTCTAGGTTGAATTGGTGAGTTATTTTCTGTCCTCTCTTAGAAGCTGTGAAGCGATAGAGAGTTGTCACTTGATCAAAGCTGTGAAACAGGATCGATGTTTCTTAAAGAGGGTGTTCTTTGAGAGGTTTTAGGGATTGAGTAGTGTTCTCATACCTAAGTGGTTTCTTAGGTAGAAAGTCACTAGTAGGAATTAAGATTAGGAGATTGTCAACTGGGTTGTTGAGTCTGTAATTTAATTCTACAAGTAGTGAATTTCATCCCTGGCTTGGTAGCCCCCAGACGTAGGTAGTTAGACCGAACTGGGTTAACAATTCTGTGTGTTCATCTATTGTGTGTTATTATCCATTGTTCAGAGTGTGTTGTCATGACATCGAGTGTGACATCACATATCTGGTACCAGAATTTCAGGTCTGAGTTCTCACTTTCATCATGGACCATCTCAGCCTGATCTACATTCATTTGGCAGCTAGCAACCTCACCTAATGTCTCTTGGGGAAGAACCTTAGTTCATTTCATCTTACTCACATATGAGTCTTCACTAACATGGAACTCACTATCCTCGAAACTAATCTCAGTTGCAACATAATCATCATCCATGCTATTTGCTCCAACATCATCAACATTAGTATCTCCTGCAGCTTCATCACTCTTATCATGCACAACATCATTATCTCCTATAGCTTCAGCATTGTTATCATGCACAACATCTTCACAATCAGCCTCAAGGCTAACACTTACTCCAACATCATCCTCATTAATATCTGCATTCTTAAACCCTGTACATTGTACATCATCTTCACCATCATTCTCAATGTTAGCATTGACTTCACTATCATCAATAATCTCAGGTATCCCCACATTATGCTCCACATACACATCTATTACATCATATCCTACAACATTTTTTGAAAACTGCATTACATCCTTATCATTGTTCAAGGGTCTAATACCACGAGAAAAGCTATATGCAGGGTTCCAATACCACAAGCACTTTATATTTACGTAACCCCCCACTCTTAATCATATCCTCTAATTCCATGTACGACATGTAATCAACATCCCAACTCCAATTCATCTCAGTAACTTCCCCATTTACATACCATTTAACAGGTGTCTCAACTAATTTTCCCCTATGATGTATTCTCAACTTAATCTTATTAGTCTTAACTGGTTTGAGAAAAAATTGACAAAATTAGAATCAAACAAGCATAAAGTCGCACCAGGGACCACAAGATTACATAAACAATACTAAACATACGAAACAACAAGCACGACAATAATAGATTAACTAAGGGACCACAAGATTTCATAAACAATACAAAACATAATCTAACATAAGGGACCACAAGAATACATTAACTGTACTAAACAAACGTTACCACAAGGACAATGATACATACCTTACACAATATCTGACTCCTTTGCTTCTCTCTTTTTGACTTGCTGGGCTCGTCATCTTCGTCAAACCAAACACCTCTGAAACACAGCTACACAACTTCGAAGTGCACACTTGAACGCTTTGGATTAGAGCTGTGATTGAGTGATTAGGGAATTTTTGCTTGTAATGAAGGAAGGGTTTCAATTATGGATTAGGTTTTTTGCCTTTTGAAGAACGATGGTGTGAATTAGGGAAATTTTTTTAACCTAAGCCTATATTAATGTTTTCATCATTTTATAAATTGTTTCTTTGATTTAAAAAATTAATTTTAATAGTTTCTGAATTAAACTATCTAGTTGGAATTAAAATATTAGAATTTGATGACATGGATCCCATTGGTACATGCCACCTCATTAATGAAACTGCCACATACGCAAAAAAGGACAGAGACCAAGTAAATCCAAAGTGGATCTAACTTAAGGGACCAAATTCATAGATTTTGTAATAGGGAGATCAATTGTTTAATTGTCCAAACTAGGAGGATCAAAAGTGCATTTAAGCCTTTAAATAATTAATATCAATAAACAATAAAATATCTAAAAGCTTTGTAGAATACACGAAGACTTAGGTTAGAAAACATGAATCATATGTTACTACGAAAGGCATGATTTAATGGGAGGACCAACATTTTATTTATTTATTATTAATTTAATTAACTATTTAAATTGATTTAGTGGGGTCTCAGAGAATTCACATTTTGTTAAAAAAATATAAATATTTTTTTATTCTTCCAAATCTCTTTTTTGTAAAAAAAAAAAAAAAAAAAAATTAATGTGCCTATACCATAAAAGAATTACTTATGACCACACAGGCCTAAAGAATAAAATGTAATGAGATGGATTTTTTTAAAGAATAAAATCCAATGAAATGGATGTTAAAAAGTTAAAATTCAAGAACTCCATCTTAATCAATTTCACATCTTCGACTAACAAATGAGATTATGAAGAAGAAGAAAAGTTTCAATATAAAACCTATGACGAAGGATTGGTTCTAAGTGAGGAGTAAGAAGCTACATCAGGTAGTTGCAAGAGGTTCAATCTAGAAAGCGAATGTAGGAAAAGGTGTTGGGGAAAGAGAACTATTATCAAGCTTCTTTTTCACTGAGTTTCAGGATCAATACGATGCTAGGGAGATCTTTTAAGTGTTCAAGGAATATGGATTGATCTAAGAAGTCTACATACCGGCTAGAAAAGATAAACGTGGGAACATTTTGGATTTGTTCGTTTCAGATAAGTTGATAACATAAGGTTGCTAGGTGTTAAGCTAGATAACTTCATTATTCAAGGAAAGAAGATACATGCCAACCCTCCAAGGTTTCAAAGAGATAAAAAAAGTCTGATGTTTGAAGGGCTCAAACGCAATGTCAACTTGATGTCGGCCAGGAGCAAATTCAACAAACAACACAGAGACTGAAACTACTACCTTGGGAAAAGCAAAACATCCTATGCCCAGGTGGTTGGGGGTAATGCTAGTGGAAATATTATTAGAGAAGGTCACAATTCCCAGATAGAAGGCGGTGCCTTGAGATCCAATAAAACGTATTATCAACATGGTTTCGTGGAGAAAAAACCCACCTTTGCGCATCTACAGATCTAACTTATTGAAGATAAGTTAAAACATTTTGAAAAGGCTTATGTAGCTGTTGTTCAAGCACCTGGATCAACATACAAGGTCCAAGATTTATTACATAAAGAGGGGTTTTTCAACATCAAAGCAACATCAATGAGAGCAAACTTGTATCTATTAGAAGAGGAAATAGAGGGTGAAATCGCTGCTATGGTGAAGGAGGATAGAGCTTGGGCAACCTGTTAGTTCTCTGACATTCATCCATGGTCTCCAACCGATGTGAATAATGAGAGACTCACCTGGTTACGTTGCTACGGTCTCCCGGCTCATGGTGTTCCGAATTTTTCAAACTGGCGTCCAGCATGATCAGATAATTTATTCGTTGTGATGAAGAAACTGAGAAACAAACAAATTTAGATATAGCCAGATTCTTGGTTAAAACAAAATATTGCTTGTGTTTAAATGAAACGTTCAATGTGGGGGTTAACAACCATGTTTATAATATCAAAATTGTAGAAGACAATCATGGTCCAAAAAGATTGGTGCTTGAGGAGAGTTGTGATGATCCGAGTGAGTTTGTAGACAGTTAGGAAGAGGAAACTGGAGGTGGGTGGGATACGACGGAGGAAGAGGATGATGATGATGTCAGAACTAACAATGATGGGATTGACGATGACTTTTCTGATGTCCCTGGTTCCAAGACAGAAGATGTGCGTGAACAAGGAGCTAACGTTGACACGGGGGGAGAGATTTCTAGAAAATTGAACTTAGAAGCGGCGATTTGGTGAAAAAGGCTGCTTTTGGTTTGTGCGAAAAGGACATGTCATCAGAACTTGATGTGGGGGAATAGTCAATTCCTAATAAGATGCGAGAATAGGTACATTTGATGGAAAGTGAGCCAGAAGTGCCTATTAAAAAGGCTACTGGGGGAGGATCTTTTGGAAATATATGCAGATCAATAGTTAAGTTGGATTCTGGGCTTGGGGAATTGGGCCTACTTTGTGAAAACTCTGATTCAGATCCAATCATTTATTCTAGTATTGGGTCGACGCATCCCGTTGCTTGCTATAAGCCCAGACTTAAAAAACTCTCATTAAAATTTATGATAAAACTAAAATTCCATTCTCCCCTTATCACTATGCTACCCTGCTACAATCTGAAAAGTTGTCCCTTTTGCCAAACCATAGCTCTCAAATTCGTGACGATAAGGATTCAATTTTGAGATATTCAGGAGGGTCGGTCTTATGTTGTGAGTCAATTGATGATACGGATGTCTCTCATAGTAATTCAAGAATCAGAAAATGCTTTGATGATGTTCCTTTAAGAGTTTGGAAATCAATTAAGAAAATGGGGATTGAAGGTGATGAAGATGACGATTTTTTTTGAAGGTATTATATAAGAAACATGAAGCGGTCAGACAAAAAAGTTTTTGAAGCATAGAAGGTGGTGGCTATTAGTCCTCAATGAATTTCCTATCTTATAATGTTAAAGGGTGTGGAAGTGTTACCAAGAGGAGGAGAATAAGGGATTTAATTAACAAATGTGGGGCTGATGTTTGTTACATTCAAGAATCCAAATGCAAGAGTATGACAAATAAGATTGTGTATAGTATATGGGGTAACTCTAATTGTCAATGGTCGGCGACAAACACAATTGGAAACTCAGGTGGAATTCTCACTATTAGGAGGAACAATTCCTTCTTGCCAATTTCCAGTCATAGGGGAAACAAATATTTATGTATTAATGCTACTTGGAGAAATAGAAACTGCTACTTTGTGAATATTTATTCATCATGTGTTCTGGCAGAAAAAAGAAGTATTTTGGCAGATATGCTTAATTTGAAATCCACTATACTCCCAGGTGCTTGTATTGTTGGGGGAAATTTTGCGCAGTAAAAAACAGGGAGGAAAGAAAGGGCAGTGGGGTGGGAAATAATGTTGAATGGAAGAAGTTTAGCAATTTTTTTGGAATGATGAAGCTTATAGATTTGCCGGCAACAGGTAACAAATTTACGTATTTTAATTCGAATGGAAAGTGTTGTAGTAGACTGGATCGTTTTTTGATTTCTATTGATTTGATCAATCTTTGGATACTGCTTCTCAACATGTTGGTGATCGGGATATTTCCGATCACAGACCGATTTGGGTAAAGGCTAGAAATATAAATTGGGGACCAAAACCTTTTAAGGTTTTTGATAGTTGGTAGATCATCCGGAGTTCTTGCCCTTTGCGGAACGTGAATGGAATTCATTCCAGGCTTATGGCAGTGCTGCTCATATTTTAAACTGAAAATTTCAATTATTACGGGATAGATTGCGATGGTGGAACGTTAATGTTTTTGGCTGGTTGGATTTACAAATTGGAGGTGATATTGATACTATTAAAAAATTGGAGAATGAGTTGGCTATGAGGAATGATGGTGGCAGGTTGGTTATCTCTGAAGCTAGAAGCAGGGTGCAGGAACAAATGTGGGTAAATTTTAGGCGAAAAGAAAGTTTTATGAAACAGAAATCGAGGGTTAGGTGGGTGAAACAAGGTGATCGAAACTCAAGGTTCTTCCACTGTATGCTCAGATAGAGACTGAAAAGGAACACAATTTATTCGGTTAGAGTGGGATCTGAATTAGTGAAGGAGGTTAGCAGTGTGAAGAAAATTATAAAGGATCACCTTGTTGCTCTGTTCAGATCTAATGAGGGGTCTCGTTTGAACCTTCTGTCGCACGGAATGACCAGGTTATCCATTGAAGAAATTCTATGGTTGGAAGAGAGTTTTTATGAGGAGGAAATTAGGGAAGCCATTTTTAATTGTGCAGGTAACAAGAGTCCGGGTCCAGACGGCTTCAATGAGGGTTTCTTGAAGAAATATTGGCGCGTTATTCGAGCAGAGTTTATTTGGTGTATCCAAGAGTTTCACAAACAACAAGACTACCTAAAGCTATGTCTTCCTCCTTTCTTGCTTTGATCCCCAAATTGGATAATCCTCAATCTTTGGAAGATTATAGGCCTATTTGTTTAATAAGGTGTGTTTATAAAGTCATATCAAGAATTCTTGCTTCAAGATTGCGGGCTGTCATGGGCAAATTGATATCAAATTCACAAACGGCGTTCATACCGGGAAGAAAATTACTAGATTGGGTGCTTGTTTTAAACGAATTACTCGATTATGCCAAAAGAAAGAAAAGAAATTGTGTGATGTTCAAGGTGGATTTCTCAAAAGCGTATGATTATGTGGATTGGTCGTTCTTAAGACAAATGTTGCGTGCTATGGGATTTGGTTCAATTTGGATGAATTGGATGAATGAAGGCGTGTTTACAAGTTACATGTTGGTTCTTGTTAATGGGAGTCCCATAGAAGATTTTCGAGTACATCATGGATTACGACAAGGAGATCCAATGTTTCCTTTTTTCTTTTCCATTGTTGCAGAAGGTTTTACATTATTGGTAAAAAGGGCAAGTGAGGTTGGAATGCTAAAAGGTTTCCAAGTGGATAATATTGTACAACATTCTCTCCTCCAATATGCGGATGATACGGTTTTAATTAGCGATGGAGATTGGGAAAATCTTTAGGCTTTTAAATCAATCTTGAAGGGTTTTGAATTAGTATCGGGGTTGAAAGTTAATATGGCAAAAAGTTGTCTATTTGGGATAGGAGTGAGAGATTATTTTTTGAAGGCGATGGAACAATTTTTATCTTGTAAGATTGGTAGGGTGCCATTCAAATTCCTTGGTTTAAAAGTCGGAGACAACCATAGAAGGATTGTGTTTTGGAGGCCGGTTATTGACTGTTTTAAAAATAGGTTAACGCCTTGGAAAGGGAGACTTTGTCCATAAGAGGGCGAGTTACTTTGATAAATTCGATTTTGACAAATTTACCGATACATCATTTGTCATTTTTTAAGGCTCAAAGGAAAGTGTTAAATTAATTGATTTTAATTTGGAGGAATTTTCTATGGAATGGCTCGGATGAAAGGAAAGGTTTGGCGTGGGTAAGTTGGGAGGTTACATGTAAAAATAAGGAGGAGGGAGGGTTTGGGTTGAAAGATCTTAGATTGTTCAACACGACATTGTTGGCTAAGTGGTTGTGGCGGTTCCTTATGGAACGTGAGGCTATTTGGCATGGAATATTATGTGCAAAATATGGTGATATTATGAGGAAAATTCTAGCTAGAAAAACTAATTTGAAGTTTTCGTGTGCCTCGTTATGGTGGAAAGACATTTTCAGAATCAACATGGAAGAAAAGAATGCAAAATTCAATGATTTCGTTACAATTCGATTGGGGGATGGTGCTAAAATCCCATTTTGGCACCCAAAATGGATGGGAAATATTATTTTGAAAGACCATTTTCTAGCACTTTTTTTCTATTGTAGCAGATCAAGACAGTGCGGTTGGTGAGATGTGGTATTGGATAGATGAAGTTTGGTCATGGCAGGTCGTGTTACTGCAGCAGGACCTTTCCGTCGTGTGTATGTCTGAGGTGTTAGAACTCGACTGTTTCTTACAGGATATCAGGCCAACCAAAAACATGGAGGATGTCATTCGGTGGTCGTCGGGACATAATTGCATATTTTCGGTTTCCTTATTTTATGATGGCTTGTCGAAAACAGTAGGTGAAAGCACTTTGGAGAATTCAACTAAGGCGAGTTTGGCTCTCATTTGGAGGTCAGATATTCCTTCCAAGACAAGATTTTTTGGATGGAGATTACTTTTGAACATGTTTCCAACGAGAAGTAATTTATTTCGCCGTGGAATCGTTTCTAATCCCCATGAGCTACCTTGTGTATTTTGTTTTGGTCCAATTGAGGAGGTTAGTCATGTTTTTCTATCTTGTTCTAAGAGTATACTTGTTTGGTCAAAAATTTGTGAATGGTTGGAGATTGGGAGGAGTCGTGAAACATCTATTTCACTTCATTTGTTGCCATGGATAGAAAACTTAAGAGGTAAATGTTCTAATACTATGGCTTGTAGCATTTGGGCGGTGGGTTGTGTAGCGTGCGATTTTTGTCGGTGACGCGACCACCTTATCGCCATTGGTTGGAATTGGGTGCTACTTTCTGATTTCTTATTTATCCTATGAAGCTGGAAAGGAAAGGGAAGCTATCTAAAACTAACCTTGCATACAAATGTTTTCTTTAACAAATGCTAAGAGATTGGGGGGTCCGGGGTCAGGTTATACAATGGGGAGTTGTCAATTACCCATCCTATATATGGTTATCCATAGATTATTTAGCAAATTCTATTGTTATCTACTTACTGGTGTTTATCTGTCATGGGTTAGGAAAGTTTTTCCTTTGGGAATGTTTGAGAGTGTATTTTTGTTGATTTCGGGTTTTTCGATGTTTTTGGTAAGGTACTGGACCTGAGGTTTTTGATGTGTGTGCTAGCTAAGATTTCGTAATCTTATGCCTACATATTCCCGTTAAAGAAAATAGGGAAATCAGAGCAATCATAGTTCCTCTTATTCTATGGGAGGAAAATATGTTTTGGTGTCTTGTTCAAAGGCCAAGATTAAAGCTAAAGGGTATTTGTGTCTTGTTCAAAGCCCAAGATTGAAGCTAAAGGTTATTTGTGTGTTGTTTAAAGCCCAAGATTAAAGCTAAAGGTTTTTTGTGTCTTGTTCAAAGCCCAAGATTGAAGCTAAAGGATTGACTAAGAGAGAATTTGTCATCTCTAAAGGGAGACATGTCACCTGTTCATCACAAAATGTTGAAGGATTGGTTATAAAGGGGAATTACTTTAACTGGAATGTATGGAATCCAGCAATGCCATAATTTTCTTTATAAGGGAATTGTCTTGAAGGAGAAAACTTTAACTCAGTGTAGAGCAATGCCATTTTTCCTTAGGAATCTTTCATGCTAAGAGAGGGACATTGGCTTGGATGTAAATAATCCAGAGGCTTACCACTTACAGCAATTAGATGAAAGAGGAAGTTTACAAAGATAAAAGAGGGACTACAACTTGGATTTTGAATCAACAAGTGTGCCACTTACAATAGTTATCTGGAATTAGGTTTGTTTGATTTGTCTGTTTTGATGTGTGATGTACAGAGAAATGTTTTCCTACAGAGATATTTTTGATTTCCTCTGAGGGGATGTTGATTTTTGTGTGCCTTGATCAAATCCCAAGGTTGAAGCTAAAAGGTTGACTCTACTAGATTTTTTATTACTATCTTGTACAAAGCCCAAGATTAAGGCTGAAAAGAGACTGACTCTTTTGGGGAGATCATTATACAAAGCCTAAGAGGAGGCTGAAAGGAATTGACTCTTTCGGGGAAATATTTTGTCTGTCTTGTACGAAGGCCAAGATTGAGGCTAAAAGCGATTGACTCTACTGGTGAGAGGTTTTATCTGTCTTGTACAAAGCCCAAGATTGAGGCTGAAAAGTGGATTAACTCCACTAGGGAGGTTCCATATGTGTCTTGTACAAAGCCCAAGATTGAGGCTAAAAAGGGTTTAACTGTCTCAGCTGGAGAATATTTATAGGTGTCTTGTACAAAGCCCAAGATTGAGGCTAAAAAGTGCTGAGGGATGATCATTATACAAAGCCTAAGAGGAGGCTGGTTGGGGAATTTATTATATAAAGCCTAAGAGGAGGCTAGCTTCTGCTGAGGATTATTGAGATCCAGAGGCAGGTCCAAAGTGGGGAATCAACTATTACTGAGGATTACAGAAGAGTTTAAATATCAGATGCCTTGAGGTTCTGATTGAGGGTTTATGGGTTGTAATTTGTCCCTAGCTGGGGAAAAATGAAGTGAGGATTTAAAGATTGAGTTTTTAAAACCTATAGAGGTTTTAACTCTGTTGATGATTGATGAAATGATCAGGGTTTATCCTGTGTTTTTAGGAAACTTGAGGGTTTCTTTGAGATACAAAAGGAGGTGAGACTGTCCAAGTCTACTGGTATGAAGAGGTTTATCTTTGTATGATGCCCAAGAGGAGGCTTGATGTTTTAAGGGATGAGAATCAACCCTAAACTGGTCTGATGTTTTGAGATTCTGACTCTCTGGAGGATTGAACTATCAAAGGATGACTGAGTTCTGTCCTATACCTGTAGGAGGTCTTTGGGTCCTTGTACTAAGCCCAAGAGAAGGCATGAGAACTTCTAAGAAGCTGGAGGGTCCTTGTACAAAGTCCAAGAGGATGATGGGGATGCTTTTAGGAAGCCTGTGGGTCCAAACCTAATAAAAGTTCAGGAAAGGTTTCACCGGGAATAATCCTTTCTTTAGTGAATAATTCTAGGGTTTGAAGAAATTCAAGAGAGGTTTCACCGGGAATTAATCCTCTCCGGGGGAAATGAATTTCTTAGAAATATTTCTAGATAGTGACAATCTTGAGAAAAGTTTCACCGGGAATAATGCCTTTCTCTTTTCCATATTGTATAAGCCCAAGAGGAGGCAAGATTGTATCTGAAATTTCCTATGGGGAACTAGTTTTTGACTGTGTTGAAAGAGTGACCACTGGTTTGATCTAATCCTAGACCTAGTTGCCGGGGAAAACTCTAAGCAAGATAATATACAGGCCTATATATACAGATGAAATATATACAAGTATGTAAAAGAAAGCTGATACAACTTACAGGTGAGCAAGCTTCCAGTACTACAGCTGTATGGTTAGTTATTCAATAAATTAAAGAAAGTTTTGATAACAACTATGAATTTGAATCCAAATCAAAAGGGAAAGTTGTTTTGAAAGGAAGATTGGGGCTCATCATTCTTGAGTAAACGCATTCTTCTTCCCTGCGAATCTCACATCTGTGTCTTGATTCTAGCATCAAACTGTGTCATTCATACAATACTCGGGACAGTCAACATAAGAAAATGGATAATCTCGAGGAAGAGAATAGACAGTTGAGAGAAGAAATTGACACTCTTAGAGAGGATATGAGGAAACTTCACAATGACATGCAAGCTCTGGCAGCAGTCCAGATGCAACAACAACGGACTGTGATCTCAGAGATCACATCTACGCCTATAGTGGAAAAGATTGATCCTCGGTATACCATGCCTAAAGATCTTCCCTGGGGAATGCCACTCAACTATATCCCGGAAGGATATATTCCGCCGATCATGGAATATCCAGAAACTGCAGCAGGAACCGCTGGGCCTGAATGTTACAAACTTCGGGAAAGCGAAGATGCCAGGGGCATGACAACAACTCCTGAAGGTTACAAACTTTGGGAGGCGCCAAGAGTCACAGCCATGATGACTATACCACCACCCGTGGTACACACTGTCCCGGAAGGACAGATTCCACAGATACCTTCTGGTGGAAACGAAAGTATGGATAACAGAATGAAAGAGTTCCAGAAACAGTTCCTGGAAATGTAGAAGGAACTGCAAGCCATTCGCGGTCAGGATCTATTTGGAAAGGACGCCGCAGACCTTTGTTTGGTCCCCAATGTGAAAGTTCCGCACAAGTTCAAAGTGCTCGAATTTGAAAAGTACAAGGGTAACTCTTGCCCTCAAAGCCATTTGGTGATGTACGCTTGGAGGATGTCAACACAGACAGAGAACCACCAGCTACTAATCCATTACTTCCAGGATAGTTTAACCTGTGTCGCACTCAAATAGTACATGGGATTAAACCGCACTAAGATCGCTACTTTCAGAGATCTCAGTGCTGCTTTCGTGCAACAATATAAGTATAATCTGGACATGGCACCAGACAGAGATCAACTCAGAGCCATGTCACAGAAGGACAAGGAAACCTTTAAGGAGTATGCTCAGAGATGGCGTGAAGTCGCCGCCCAGATTTGTCCACCTCTTGAGGAAAAAGAGATGACAAAGATCTTCTTGAAAACCTTGAGCTTATTTTACTACGATAGAATGGTCTCTAGTGCGCCCAGTGACTTCACCGAGATGGTGGGCATGGGAGTTCGTCTTGAGGAAGCAGTCTGAGAAGGACGTTTGTAATACCCCAAAATTTTCCCTCTTTCTTTTAGCACTAACTGGCTTATGCTTCACTTCATTTGCATCCTCATTTCTGCATTTTGCTTGGTTCTTTTGGGCATGGGATCAAGGTATTTTCCAGCAGCTCATGGCGTCAGCAGTTCCAGTATCATTTTCAATAATGTTCAGAGCCAAGCAGATGGTCTTCAAAGTCTTCTCGAGCATTTATTTTGCTCATTAGATGATTTAATAATCAGAAGCTCTGGCAGTCATTTTCTTGATCAGTGATTCGGCACCGGACAATCATTTTCAGCAGTACTCCGAGCACGAAAAAGAGTTCACAGCATATTTCAAGGGTGTATCAGTGGTGATATCCAAAGGCAAGTTTCAGAGATCTAATGTGGCTTAGAACAGGTGGAATCCGACAATTTTCCAAGTTTCCCTCTAAAAGGCGCCAAAATTCAAATTTTGAAATGTGTAACCGGTTACAGCATATGTGCTAACCGGTTACTCCTTCATTTTCAGCATTTTCTCAAGGTTTTTTGACTTGTGTAACCGGTTAGCAGTTACGCTGTAACAGGTTACACTGGGCGCAGTTTGAAAAATATTAAGTTTGCATCATTAGTGATCATGTGCTTGGCTTGTGCATGTGTGGAAAGAATCTAGAATTGATCCAATTTCATCATTTTCCACCCTAAATTCAAAATCCCTCCAACATTCTTCCACCCTAATTCCCCACTCTTTTTCCAAATTCCACTCCTAATCTCCATTCCACTCACTAACCCACACTCCAAACCACATTTGAATTCCTAACCTAGGGGTTATTTAAATCAATTCATTCCAAACCTCACATAACTTGGGGATTCATTTCTGAATTTTCTACACATCTCACTCCATTTTCTCTCAACTTTTTCTCTCATCCCAAAACCCTCACTCAAAGTTCCACCATCAAAGTTCAACAAATTTTGCATTGAAATTTGTTGATCTTGGAACTAAACCTTCATCCATTCACTAATTCTTGAAGGAATTCTGATTTTGCTACTGTTTTGCTTCTGGATCTAAGTTCTTGGAAGTGATTTTTGGAGAAGCTAGAAGCAAGTTCATCACATTGCATTTATTTTGCATTTTTTTTGGTGAAGATAGCATTGGATCTCTGATATTCTTGCTTAGATTCATCTATTGCAGCTTATCAACACTCACCAAAGCAATTCTCAGCTTTGTAGGTTGGTGAATTTCAGATCTACTTTTCATTTTAGCTTATTTTTCTTGTTCATGATGTAGATCTTGAATTTGTCGTGTTTGATCCATTGGATTATGGATTTGACTGTTGTTGTTTGTTAATTGATGTGTGTTTGCTGATCTTAAGATGTAATTTTCGTGCGTATTGAGATGTCCTAACATGCAGGTGTTTTGAGAAGTGATAAGCTGCTGAAAAGTAATTTTGGAACTGTTTTTTTTAATTCTGTTGCTGTGTAACCGGTTAGCAGTTATGCTGTAACCGGTTAACATGTTGTTTTTTGCGTATTTTCTGGCTGTTTTGAACTGTGTAACCGGTTACAGCATAACTGCGAATCAGTTACCACTGCTGCAGAATGTGATTTTCTTGCATTTTCTTGGTTGTTTGAGATCCTTTGCATGTCTAAACTTCATGGGTTAGTATGTGGATGATTAGTGGATTATTCTTGAGCTGTTTCTCCTCACACCATTGCATAAACACGATTCTTCGACACGCGATCCTTGGTTTTTATCGGTGAATGCTTTTGTTTGCGTTGTTGATTACTTGATGTGATGAACACATTACACACACTCCTTGATCATGATAATCGTGGATTAATGCTTGTGTTGCTGGAATTGTGTTGTGCATGTTTGTTTGGTTTCTATTCCTAGAGGTGCAGACTTGTTTTGACTTGTTCATGTGCCAAATGATATGCATTCTTTCGTGATGATTTCAAGAGTTGTTTACCATGGTTTGTGCTATGATTGTGATCATGTTTGATTAATGAATGTGTGATGCTTGATACATGCTCATTGTGCCATGATTGTATCATGTTCAAATGTGTTGCATGTTGCCCTGTTTCTACTGTTGTTTATGTGCGTATGCGCTGTTACATGTGTTGCTGTTTGGGCTTTTACACCTCTTTTTGTTCTGAACTGTATGCTGTTATAAGCTGTCTTGCTTGTGTGCTGCTTTTTATCGCTGTGCAGGTGCTGGTGCACTGTCGTAGCCGCTGTCTTTCTGTTTCGTTTCTCGTTTCCGTTTAGCTTTTGCATGCTAACTTAGGTAGATGTTTCCCTTCTTACCTCAACCATAGGTCCACTTTTGCATGACAACATTAGGATAGAACCCCCTTAGTGTTTTCTTTTCCTTGAGTCCTCTTTTCTCATCTCATAACACTTCCAAAACACTCAATAAATATAACGTATATTGCGTTCGAGCCTTAAGTGTAGGAAATGAAGAACGAGGGACCTCCCTCCTCTTCTAGAGTGTTTAGCATACATCCCATTTGGGGGCGACCATGCGACTCACTCGTTCCCGCATGGTAGACTTTGGTGCAATGTAAGTTACGAACTAACTTCAATCCACTTCTTCTAAAAAACACAAAACAAACTCAAACCTTTTTATCCTTCGGGACCTTTAAGTTTCAAACCATTTTCAGAAAAGAGCACGTTACTTTCTGTCTCGTCGTAAACAGGCCTCGACCCTAACTGCCGGACACGAACTTAACGTCGCTCATAAAAAACACTCATCGACCTCGCTAGGTCGAACTACGACCGCTCTGATTCCTCTTTCCCGTCCGATTGAGGATACGTAGGCACGAGATGCGATATCTCGACGAGCAACCTCCCCCCTTAGTTTGTGTCTGAACTACGTTGACTCTGACTTTCCCATTGCACGAGGGAGTACGTAGGCGTAGGACGAGCGATGTCCTATTGAGTCACTTCTTTTTCATTTCTTCTTCGCTTCTCCGTTCTTTTCCGTTCTCGTTCCTTCTCCTTTCCAGTAGCAGTGGAGCTCCAGATGACAACACCCTTCGATCGAGACAGCAAGCGTGGATCCCATCGAGTACCATGGATGCGTGGGGGTGCTAATACCTTCCCCTCACGTAACCGACTCCCTTACCCGTTTCTCTTGGTCGCAAGACCATTCTCTTCTCCTTTTCCCTTGGGTTTATGCAGTGTTTCCTTTCCCTCTCTTGGGATAAATACACATTGCTGGCGACTCTGTTTCTGCGCCACTTTCGCGTTTGTACTTGGATGAAAATCCCGGGAGCGACAGCTGGCGACTCTGCTGGGGACAGGTTGACCTCTTGCTGTCCATCCCTTTTGCGAGTCAATCCTAGCGCTTGCCTGTTTTTTCTTTGGGTGTTTACTGTTGTGCTTTATTTTGTTGTATATTACTGTATCACTGTTTTACAGTATTTTACTGCATTTTGTTGCATTTGGATTATTGTCATCATGTTGTTCTGCTGCTATTGTTCTGTTGGGTGGGTTGGATTCATGAGAGAAAAGCCCAATACCCAGGCTTGAGCATACACCTATGATTATCGTGGAAAGTAGTGTGACTTGTGTGGCATTTGGCCAGACGTAGTATACATGAAAACTCCACATCCATACGAGGTTTTCTTTGGTAATACTCTATCCTGCGCATTTGGGGCAGACGATGGAATGTAACCTGGAAAACTGTCGACTCTGGCGACCATCTCCCGAGGACTCAGTTGCGGCACTCCTCCCGAAAGGTGATAATGGAAGACCAGAAATGGCAAACCCATTACACTTCTCGATCCAAGGACCCAATGCTGGGAACCTGCTATAGGATATCCTTTTTGAGGGGAATCAGTTGAGACCTCCTCTATTGACGATGATGCCAAACCAGAAATGGTAAACGTATCATCCTTTCTTGACCTGAGAGTCCGGGATACTGAGGATCCTAGCCTTTCTAGAACCCACATGTGAGATGGGCGGGTGTTTGCAGGTTTGCAGGTGACCTTAACCTTCAACTTACCTAGTTTTCTGGATTTTCTTGACAGTGTACTGTTATCATCCCGATGTTCTGGCAGTTTGATTGGTCCGTTATTCTGGATTTCTGGGTTTCTCATATTTGGAATCTTATTCAGTCAGCAGAACAACGACAATATTGAGCATCATGGATACCTTGATCCCGTGTTTGCGTTTGCTTAATCATTTTTTTGCATTCTAACATGTATGTTCATTTGTAGGGTTGCATCCTAACTTTGATTCCGGTTTTCCGAAGACTGTCCAAGATGGATACCGGCACTGAAAAGAGAAAGAATATCATCCCGTACAAGTTCCCCGAGCTTCATCTAGATTCTGTTCACAAGATCTCGGCCATGGCAAAACCTGGGGTATTGGCAGACTCTAGAGAAGAATATGGCAGAATTCTGAGTTTCGCCCGTGATGTTACTAAGTATGAGTTTAGAGCTCTGCACACTCTGGTGCAGTTCTATGACCCTCACTTGCGGTATTTTCTGTTCGCTGATTACCTTTTGGCTCTGACATTGGAGGAGTTTGCACTTATTCTGGACGTTTCTGTCAAAGAAGGAACTCCTTTCTACCCTTCCAAAGAGTTTCCTGATTTGGAAAGAGTCTATGCAGCTTTGCACTTGGATCGGTCTTTATTGAAGAGCAATGTCGCTAGCAAATGGGAATGTAAAGGCTTCCACACGAAGTTTTTGGTCGAGCAGGCTGCAATTTGTGCTAAGGCTGGGTGTTGGTCAGTGTTCAATGCAATCTTGGCTATGTGTGTTTATGGAACGACATTGTTCCCAAATGTGAAGGATTTTGTAGACATGCACGCTGTCCAGATATTCACCATGAAGAATCCGGTGCCTAATTTACTGGGGGATCTTTATTATTCAATGCATTATAAGAATGACAAAAGGAGGGGAGGACCCCTTAATTTCTGTGCTTCGATTCTCTACAAGTGGTTTGCCGATCGCCTTCCCAAATCTGGGGCATTCGTGGACACTAGAGAGACTTTGGATTGGTCCAAGAGATTGATGGGATTAAGAGCAGACAATTTGACTTGGGTCAACTGTGACTTGTTGGGCCTGGAGATTATGATCAGCTGTGGGGGTTACCCAAATGTGCCTTTAATAAGAAGAAAAGGGGGAATTAACTACAACCTTGTTCTTGCTATTAGGCAATTCGGGTATGCTTTGAAAGAGCCGCCAAGGGACGAAGATGTTCAAGAATCTCTATATGTGGGCGGGGAAGCCAGTTTGGAAATATTAAAAGGAGTCGCAAATGCTTGGGAAGATTGCCACAAGAAGGGAAAGTCTTCTTTGGGAAAAAGTAACAACAAGGTGTTTCCTGCATACGAAGATTGGATTCAGAAGAGGGTGGAGAAGGTTCTTCTACCATTCTCCAGAGTACAACCATCTTACCCCTTGTTGATTGAGTCTCCGACCACAGTTGAGATAGAGAAGTCCAATAGGTTGTGGGCCGAAAAAGAGAAGCTTCGAGAGGAGAACAACGAGCTACAAAGAGAGATCTACTAGCTGAAACATGAGCGAGGAGAAGCTGTTCATGTGGCCAAGATGAAAACAGAGCTTCTCACTAAGAAAGAAAAGGAGTTAGCTGATGAAATCACGGCCAGACAAAGGGTAGGGCAGGCTTTAAAAGGTGTTAGCAGAGTCCTCAAGTCTAAGAAATAAGATTTGGCTAAGGCTTCATTGAAGATTCATAGGTTCAATGCTTGTCGAAACACTGCAATGGCAGATAATAAGCAGAGAGAAGATAAGTATTTGGAGCAGCTCGAGAGCTTGAAGATAAAGCTCAGGAAGAAAGATGAGGAGATCTTATCAGGGACATTCCAGAGACAGGCAGTTGAGGAACGACTGAATGAGGCCATAGCAACCATAGAGGAGTTGAAGATACGAGCTGGAGTGAAGAAGCCTAGAGGTGAAGGTCCTAGCTTGGGCAGTGGTTCTCAAAGAGATGCAAAACTGGTGTAGAAAGCATGGTGGCTATGAAGAGCTGGCGTGTTTGGATTTTGATGATGTGCCATTATTTGCTTTTTCTCTCTTTCATTGTATTTTGGGGTCACCACCAGGCTTGTTGGTTGGGATCTTTGCCTGTCTTTTTCAGACTTGTGTATTTACTGTGGGTTGTAATTGCTGACAGAAGACTTTTCTCTGATTCTCCTATTTATGAGAAGAAGTTTCGTTCTTATCTGGTCATTAAACTGGAATCAAGGGGTGGATCACCCTCCGAATATTCAAACATGTTGGCATTTGCATTTGCATGTTCATATCATTTTTGCATAGCAGGTATTTATCTCTGGTTTTCTGATCGTGTTCTCTCTTCAGACAGGATTGTTGACCAGCCTATTCATCGTTATTCTACCAGACGAAATCAAGCCAGAGTTATGGAGCAGATGCAAGCTGAGCTAACTGAATTGAGGGCCCGTATGGAACAGTTCATGAATCTCATGCAGGGCGTGGCCCAGGGGCAGCAGGATCTGAGGGTTGTGGTTCAGAAGTTGGAAGTGGAGATCCCTGCTAGGGATAGTCATATTGATCCTCTTGGCGGAGTGGCAGTTGATCCTCCTGGCGGAGTGACAGTTAATCCTCCTGGAGGAGTTCATAATGGCTTTATTCCTCGTATAGAGGATAATCAAGATGATCAGTTTAGTGTGATGAATGCTGACATGGGGTTTCAGAATGACAATGACAGAAAGTATGAAGTACTGGCTGAGAAGATAAGAGCCATGGAATGTCAAAACTCCATGGGGATTGATGTTGCTGATATGGGGCTGGTGCAAGGGGTGAAAGTACCTCCAAAGTTTAAGCCTCCGACCTTTGACAAGTATAATGGCAGCACTTGTCCAAAGACTCACATTCAGGCTTATTTCAGGAAAATTTCCGCCTACTCTGATGATGAAAAGATTTGGATGTACTTCTTTCAGGACAGTCTGTCAGGAGCTTCACTAGAGTGGTATATGAAGCAGGAAAGAGCGTTTATCAAAAGTTGGAGGGACTTGGGCGAAGCCTTTTTGAAACTGTATCAGTATAACATTGATATGGCCCCCAATCGTACCCAATTGCAGAACCTGACACAGGAGCCAAAAGAAGGGTTCAAGCAATACGCCCAGAGGTGGCGTGAGCAGGCAGCTCGTGTGCAACCCCCGCTGATGGAAAGAGAGATGGATGATATGTTTATGAGTACACTACAGGGTCCGTTTTTGGATCGCTTGGCTGGATGCCCATCCACAGGGTTTTCTGATATTGTGATAGCTGGTGAGAGGATTGAAAATCTTTTGAAGTTGGGGAAAATTCAAGATGGTAGTGGAGCAGGCTCCTCTAATACGAAAAGGTATTTTGGGAATGGCTCGAGAAAACATGAAGGTGAGACGAGCGCTGCATATGAACAGGGAGGTAAGGGAAAAGGGCGTCAAAGCCCATACTATCAAGCGGCAGCTATAACTATTCCGGTTCCAGCTATCGTTTCTCAGCAGCAATCTCAAGGACAATATCAGCCGAGATAGAGAATGAGTGATCGCCACTTTGACACTTTGTCGATGACCTATAGTCAGATGTTACAGAATCTGCTCAGATTACAGTTGGTACAGTTAAGAACTCTAGCTCCTCCAACAGGCAAGTTTCCTTATGGTTATGATGCTAACGCGAAGTATGAATTTCATTCAGGTGCGCCATGCCATAGTATAGAGAACTGTAAAGCTTTTAAGCACGTAGTTCAGGATCTGGTTCATTCTAAAGCCATCAACTTTGCTCCTAACCCCAATGTGACCAAGAATCCCATGCCGCCGCATGGTGGGGCTAAAGTCAATGCAATTGAAGAGGATAATGGTCTGAATTTGGTGTCAGATGTCAATGATGTCAAAACTTCTTTGTTTGTTGTGAAGAAACGTTTATTGAAAGGAGGTGTGTTCCCCGGTTGTCTTGAAGCTTGTTCAGAATGTATGAATACGGTGAATGGTTGCGATAATTTGAAGAAGGGTATTCAAGAGTTGATAGATGAAGGACGCCTACAGTTTGATCAAATGGTGAAGAAGGAGGATACAGTCTCAACGATCACTATTTACTTTACACTGGTAGGGATTCCTGTGCCTACACCAGTACAGATCCCCGTGCCTGAACAACTAGCTCCAGTGACTATAACTGTTCCTGGCCCCTATTCAATATGAAAGCACGACGGCGATCCCGTGGCATTACGGGGCTGACGTTTATTACCAAGGACAGAAGCAAGTGATAGAAAATCCTGTGGTAACCGGTTCAAGCGTGGATAATGTAGGAGGTATGGGTGGTTTTACTCGGAGTGGAAGACTCTTCGCCCCGCAGACTCTCCGAAATTATGATGCTGAAGCCTTGGAGAAGGCCAAAGGAAAACAAGTAGTGAGTGAAGAGTCAGCACAAAGGGCCGAACCTGGTAATTCTTTTGAGAAAGATGTTGAAGAGTTCATGAGGATTATTAAGAAGAGTGATTACAAGATAGTGGATCATCTGCATCAAACTCCCTCCAAAATTTCCATCTTGTCTTTGTTGTTATGTTCCAAGGCACATCGCAAGGCTCTGCTAAAGATTATAAACATGGCATATGTTCCTCAGGAGATTTCGGTTAATCAGCTTGAAGGTGTTATTGCTAATGTCAACGCTAGTAATGGAGTGGGCTTTACTGATTTTGACTTGATGCCAGAGGGAAGGAATCATAACAGAGCCCTTCATATCTCCATGGAGTGCAAAGGGGCAATTATGTCCCATGTGTTGGTAGATACTGGCTCGTCTTTGAACGTACTGCCAAAGAAGGCTCTGGTGAAAATGGATGTTGAAGGGGTTGTGCTTCGACCATGTGATTTGGTTGTACGAGCGTTTGATGGTTCCAAGAGGTCAGTTATCGGAGAAGTGGAGTTACCTGTGAAGGTCGGTCCTCAAGTTTTCAACACAGTTTTCTATGTGATGGATATCCAACCAGCTTACAGCTGCTTGTTAGGACGTCCATGGATTCATGTTGCGGGGGCCGTATCATCAACTCTTCACCAAAAGATCAATTTTGTTGTCGATGGTCAGGTTGTTACAGTGTGTGGAGAGGAGGATATTTTTGTTAGCCATTTGTTATCGTTCAAATATGTGGAGATGGATGGCGAGATTCATGAAACCCTATGTCAGGCATTTGAAGCGGCGAATATTGCAAAAGATTCTCCTTCTCAGGAAGTGAAGACAGGAGCTTCCATATCTTCTTACAAGCAAGCCCTAGAGGTAGTACAGTCAGGCCGTGCTGAAGGATGGGGCCAGTTGATTTATTTGCCTTTTAAAGAGGATAAGTGTGGAATTGGTTATCAGCCTCCTCGAACCCCGCAACCAAGAAACCGAGAGCGCCAAGGAACTATCATTTTCTCTAGTGGAGGGATATTTAATCACGGTCAAGTTTTTGCTACCAGTGAAGAGGATGGAGACAGTGATTACGACATGGATAATTGGGTGCACCCATGTGCCCCGGGGCAGAAGCTGAGTAATTGGTTCTCTGAAGACATCATTCAAGTCACCATGCAGAAAGAGTAATTTTCTTTGTTTTTTCATTTTGCATGAAAAGTCCTAGGCCCCTGCCCAAGGCCTAGTGATTTCATTGTAGGGCCACATTTTGTTTCATATGCAAGTTTATCATTAATGAAAGGACATTTTTGTTTTCAAAATCGCTCTCCCTCTCTTTATTTTTTATTTTTCAATAAAAATGGCAATGTTTTTCTCTTTCTTTGTTTTCTCTTTTCAAAAGCTCTTTCTAAAATAAAGCATGAACCATCATTCATGCAGAAACAATCCTCCGGATTCTATTGATAACGGTTTTGCTATGGCTCGATATGACTTTGATAATCCAATCTACCAAGCTGAAGAGGGGAGTGAGGAAGACTGTGAACTTCCCGAAGAACTGGCCAGATTATTGAAACAGAAGGAGAAAACTATTCAACCTCACCAAGAGTCCTTAGAAGTTATCAACCTGGGTACCGAGGAGGTAAAGAAAGAAGTCAAGATAGGGGCGAACCTGGAAGAGAATGTGAAGAGAGGGCTGATTGAGATGTTGCGTGAATATGTTGATATTTTTTCCTGGTCCTATCAAGATATGCCAGGGTTGGACACCGATATTGTTGTGCATAGGTTGCCTCTTAAAGAAGGTTGCTCACCCGTCAAGCAAAAACTCAGAAGAACGAAGCCAGAGATGTCCATCAAGATCAAAGAGGATTTGCAGAAACAGTTAGACGCAAGCTTCTTGGCCGTCACCAACTACCCACCATGGGTTGCGAATATTGTCCCGGTACCTAAGAAAGATGGCAAAGTCCGGATGTGTGTTGATTACCGTGACTTGAATCGAGCAAGTCCGAAGGATGAATTCCCGCTACCTCATATTGGTGTTTTGGTGGATAATACAGCTCAATTCTCGGTGTTTTCCTTCATGGATGGTTTTTTCGGGTATAATCAGATTAAGATGGCACCGAAAGACATGGAGAAAACAACGTTTATTACCCCATGGGGCACGTTCTGCTATAAGGTGATGCCTTTTGGTTTGAAGAACGCAGGGGCAACTTATCAGCGTGCTATGGTGACACTTTTTCATGACATGATTCATAAAGAGATTGAGGTTTATGTTGATGATATGATTGCTAAGTTGCAGACTGAAGAGGAACACTTGGTGAATCTGAAGAAACTTTTTGAACGATTGAGACAATTCAAACTGAGGCTGAACCCGAGTAAATGTACTTTCGGGGTAAGATCTGGTAAGCTGTTGGGTTTTATTGTCAGTGAAAGAGGAATCAAGGTTGATCCAGCAAAGATAAAAGTCATACAAGATATGCCTGGGCCAAGAACAGAAAAAGAGGTTCATGGTTTCTTAGGGAGGTTGAACTACATTGCTAGATTCATCTCTCATCTTACAGCCACTTGCGAGTCAATATTCAAATTGTTGAGAAAAGATCAATCAATTCGTTGGAATAGTGATTGTCAGAAGGCATTTGATAAAATAAAAGAGTATTTGCAGAAGCCTCAGATTCTTATGCCTCCAGTTCCAGGGAGACCACTGATAATGTATCTGTCGGTACAGGAAAATTCAATGGGTTGTGTTCTCGGTCAACACGACGAGACAGGTAGGAAAGAGCATGCCATCTACTACCTGAACAAGAAGTTTACATATTGCGAGTCTAGGTACTCAATGCTTGAGAAGACATGTTGTGCACTCGCATGGGCTGCTAAGCATTTTAGACAATATATGCTGACTCACACAACTCTACTGATATCCAAGACGGACCCAGTTAAGTATATTTTTGAAAAGCCAGCTCTCACCGGAAGGGTTGCCCGTTGGCAGATGGTTTTGACAGAATATGATATACAATACACTTCCCAAAAATCCATCAAGGGTAGCGTTCTGTCTGACTATCTCGCCGAGCAGCCAATTGATGATTATCAGCCAATGAAGTTTAAATTCCCCGATGAAGACATCATGTATCTGAAATTGAAAGATTATGAAGAGCCACCTATTGATGAAGGGCCAGATCCTGATGACAAGTGGAAGCTGATGTTTAATGGGGCTGTTAATATGAATGGTAGTGGTGTTGGGGCAGTTCTCATGACTCCGAAAGGATCTCATATACCTTTTACTGCCAGACTAACTTTTGGTGTCACCAACAACGAAGCTGAGTATGAAGCCTGCATTATGGGTATTGAGGAAGGCATTGATTTAAGGATCAAGACTCTTGACGTATTTGGGGACTCTGCTCTAGTGATTAACCAGATCAATGAAGATTGGCACACACATCAATCCAACTTGGTTCCTTACAGAGATTATGCGAGAAGACTGTTGACCTTCTCAAAACAGTAAAACTGTATCATGTACCTCGTGATGAAAATCAGATGGCAGACGCTTTTGCAACATTATCCTCAATGATTAAAGTGAATTGGTGGAATCATGTACCTAAAATTATTGTGATACGGCTTGATAGACCTGCTCATGTGTTCGCAGCCAGTGCAGTGGCCGATGACAAGCCTTGGTATCATGATATCAAGCATTTCTTGATAAGTCAAGAGTATCCGGCTGGGGCATCCAATAATGATAAGAAGACTCTGAGAAGGTTGGCGGACAATTTCTTCTTGAATGAAGATGATGTATTGTACAAGAGAAATTTTTATATGGTCTTGCTCAGATGCGTGGATAGACACGAAGCAGACATGTTAATGCAAGAAGTACATGAAGGTTCTTTTGGTACCCATGCTGGTGGACATGCCATGGCAAGGAAGTTGTTGCGAGCAGGTTATTACTGGATGACCATGGAGGCTGATTGTTTCAAATATGGTCGAAAATGCCACAAGTGCCAGATTTACGCCGATAAAGTGCACGTGCCACCAAATCCTTTGAATGTGATGAGTTCACCTTAGCCATTCACCATGTGGGGCATTGATATGATTGGGAAGATTGAGCCCACTGCCTCTAATGGACATCATTTTATTCTAGTGGCAATTGATTATTTCACCAAGTGGGTGGAAGCTGCTTCCTTTGCAAATGTCACTAAGCAGGTGGTTGCCCGGTTTATCAAGAAAGAGATCATTTATCGTTATGGGGTGCCTGAGAGGATCATCACTGATAACGGTTCTAATCTCAATAATAAAATGATGCAAGAGCTGTGCCAGAGCTTCAAAATTGAACATCATAATTCTTCTCCGTACCGCCTGTTGTACCCTAAATTTTCACCCTTAGATGTCATCTTCATTTGTGCATCTTAGGTCAATTATCTCTGCATTGTTTGAGCTAACTCATATCTTGAAGTTTGTTTTCTTTATGTTCAAATTAGGTTTGCATATCACCATGAAGCTCCACAAGTTGTTCTGAAGCAAGTCAGGTCAACAAAAGATCTCCAGTGCAAGAACTTTGGAATTAGGGTTTTGCTCTGAAGAAATCACTGAGAAATTGGCTCTATCAAGTCAAGATTTGTGTGGTTCACTTACCACTTAGGTCATCTACATCCAAGAGACATCATTCAACAGGAATCCAAGATCTATTGGTCCTCAACAAGAGAAGTTTGAGCCTCAGCCTCACTATACCTCCAAATTAGGGTTTCTGTGACACTTATCAGTCAATGACTTTCATTTTCATCAAGATGAACGCCAAACCCTAATTCTTGATTCTATTGGTTTATCAACATCCTCAAGAGTATCCTAAGACCTTTAGATGAGAAGGAAGAAGCAAGCTTACAAGATCTGACCTCAGTGCATTCACAGTCAAAATTAGGGTTTGACTGAAACCCTAATCCTTGGGAATTTTGGTTCAAATGAAGTGTCAATGGTTCTAATCATCATAGACTGTCTCAGGAGGTATTCAAAGCATCAAGATCAAGTTTCATGAGGTTTCTTGCAAGATAAGTAGGGTTTTTATCATGAAAGACTTCATATGTGAGATTTTCCCTCTAATAGCACAATTTGAAATGACCATAACTCCTAAACCACGCTCTCAAATGGAGTGACTCAAAGCTCATTGGAAAGCTCTTTTCAAGATATTCAATTTGTTCCATATGACTTTTCATCCAAAAATGCTTGGTTTTTGAGTTATGAAGCTTGCAAGATAATCTGACCCAACACTTAGAAAAATTTCAACACTTTTCTTCACATTTTTCTCTAACTTTGACCTCATTTTTCACCTATTTCCACTTGGTTTCAAGACTTGGGTCCCAAATGAAAGTTTTAGAGCATGATGAGAGCTTTCCAACCATATGTGGAAAATCTCATTTGAATAAACCATTCTCAAGTTATGGTTCTTTAAAGTTGGGTGTTTCAAATTATCAAAATTCAATAACTTAGAAAAATGTTCTAAGTCATTTTGCCAACTCTTGCGCATGATTTTGTGGAGACTTTTCTCATTGTTACAAGCACTATCTCAAGTAACTTTCCACATAAGAATTGATCTATCAAATGCCCTCTTTACATAGAATCAAAAACTTCAAGATTTGGTGGTATGGCTATCAAGTTGTGGTACACTAAAGTTGACATGTTACAATGTTATAAACACTTAGAAAATTCTGGTTTTGTTCTTTTGTGATCACACTTCTTGTCACGATTTTCTCACATGTTTCAAGCCTTACCTCCAACCACATTCCACATGAAAGTTGAGCTATCAAATGTCCACTTCATATAGGATTAAAAATTTCAAAGATTGGTGGAGTGATCATCAAGATATAATGCTTTGAAATTGCCACGATGGAATTGCACCATGAAATGTTAACTTCTAACTTGCAGCCATACCAAATTTTACCATCAGCTCTTACATATTCCTCACGTCAAAGAACATCATTTGCGTGACAATTTCCAAATGGCCCAAAAACCATTCGTTGGTATCATTAGACAAAGAGTGGTCATATGGTGCATTGCTTAGCATAGCTTATGTTCATGGCCCAGACTTTGTTTTATGTTGGATTACAATCTGAATCAAAGGTCTTAATCAAGTGGTAGCTACCTACTAAGTCACTTGCATCAGTTTCCAATACTCCTCTTTTCCCTCAAACCCGTGAGAACAAGCTACAAGTACAACAACTTTGTACTTCACAAGGTTGACATACAAAAGCCAAAAGCATGGACCATTATGTAAACTCTCCTTGCACTATAAAACTTAGGTCTCTGCTGCTACTTTTTCTGACTAAAATCTCATCTCAAGCAATCAAACATTCACTTGGCTCAAGATGTAAGAATAGGTCATGCGTGTAGGATCTTGTGTGATCTTTCTCCCTAAAACAAAACCAATATCCCTTGTGCCATGAAAGCCATTATCCAGCTGAACCCTCTATAAAAGGAGATGCACTCTCATCCATTTCTCATCAACAATCAACACCAAACAACTCTGAAAAACAAAACACTTTGAGAACTCACGAGCTAGCTGCAGAGGAGGGAATCATTGTTGCTTACTCAGGAACCAGGTAAGTTCCTCAACCCTCCACCTATCATGCTTATATGCTATGCTGAATACATTCTAGTTTCATGTTAGAGATCATTTTCTATTTTAATGTTTGTGTGTTCATGGTATCTACGCATGGTATATATATTGTCATAAACCTCTGTTGAGTTAATCTTAGAAGTTTCACAACCCTCCATGACTGCCATAATGAATGAACAAGTTTGTTTCAATGATAAGCATTTATTAACCATGTTAAAGTGAATACTATCTGAATAGATACTTGCTTTGATCATATATAATCTGAACATACCAACTCTGAAATTTATCATGTGGAATCATAGTACTCATAGGTTGTTAAGTTTGTTTTACCTCTCTGTATGAATAACATGGCTAAAGTATAGAGATGTATTTGTTGTTCTGGGGGATGTTCATCATGTGTGCATGGCTGTGATTCGTGCATGGCTGTATGCTGGTTATTTGATGGTATGTTCAACTTGTTTGAGCTTTAAACCTTGATAGTGTTTATGTTATCTTGTGAATGAAATTCTGAGTTGTAGTTTGTCCTTCTACAATGTTTTTGTTGAGTTTTTGTTAAGCATTTGAGGGTTATGGTTGGTTTAGAATTGAAACAGAGGGTGGTTTCTCATCCTTTTCTGAACTGAGTTTTGTTTTTGAACACTTGATTTCCTTGGCTTCATGCTCATGATGTGGTCACTGTCTTGCTTAGTTTAGGGTTCCATCGTGTTCTATGTTTTGAATACTTCATTTCAGTATGTTATTTCATGATATTTGGTTGTGTATTGAAGGTTTAATGTGGGATTGAAGTTGGATGTTTATTTTTTTGTTTCAAAATGGAACACGATAGTTGTGTTATTTCCTGCATGTTTGATTTTCCATGCTTGCGTTTTGATTGGTTATTTGAGTGGTTTTGTCGTGTTGTGATTTTTAATGACACTTGACCAATTGATATTGATGTTATACGTTCAGTTCATGTAGCAGCACATGTGGTTTTTTTTTCATTTAATGCATTTTTAGATTTCATCTTGGTTTATCTATTATTGGGGTGGGCTTATACATTGGATGTATAGCCACCCCATTGGTAAGACCATGCGTACGTTTAGAAGGATGTTTGGGTTCGAATCTTGCCCCAGACCATCCTTTTCTTTTTTTTTTCTTTTTGCTTCCTTATATTTTCGCCTGGGCTTGTGCTATCATTACCCCCCAGTTTCTGGCCCAAGTCTCTCTCCCTTGTGTTTTTTTTAACTAATTCAAATACTAATGCACCCCCTTGCGTTTTTATTTCTTTTATTTTATTTTCCTATTTTCAAATATGTTCATTTTAAATCCTTTTTTATTTAATTTATTTAAAACCTTTTTTTCTTTATTTCAAAAAAAATATTTATTTTTATTTAAATTTTAATTAGCAATTTGTTTCTTAAATTTTATTATTAATATGTGAATTTAAGCTTAATTGTTTCTTAATATGTGATTATTTTAATTTTTCTCTTGTTTATTTAAGCTTAATTGTTTGTTAATTGTTTTTTATTGGGTTATTTGTTAACTTTAAGTATGAGCATCTTAATTGATCTTTTGAGTGTCATTCACTAATTATTATTTAAGTCTTGAACAAATTTATCCCATGTTTGATTTATCATGTGTTTGACTTTGATGTGAATTTTATTCTTCTTTAAATATCATCTTTGATTAATATCATGGTTCTTTATCTTGTGATTGTTTCTTATGATTGTCTTCCTTAAGATTAATACATATTGACTTGTCTTTGTTTGCATGTCTCTATGAGGTTCATGTCCATTTTATCCATGCTTTATTATGAAATACTTTTTGCCATACTCATGCTATTGTTGTTATCTTTTATCTTTATCAATATCTCTTGTTATCATTTAGGATCTTTATAACTGTTATTATCCCCATTCCAAAGGAAGGTGATTAATGTTGACTCTTAAAGTCATAACCCCCATCTTACCTTAGTAGCCTCATAAGAGCTAAACCTTATTTCTTAGCCTCATCAGGGCCATGGAATCATAACTAGCCTTAGGAGAGAGTTCTTACACTCTTGGTGATATTCATCCTAATGAATACTCACTTTCCCTATTGACTAAAACATAACATAGGACCATTATAACTAGACTTAGAGAGTTATTATACTCTATAATGAGGTCACACTCATTTCCCCTCTGAATATTGACCACAGTCAATCATTCAGTAGAAGTAGAACTACGCATACTCTGATTCTATACCCGAGGATACGTAGGCGCAAAGTGCGATGCTTTGTCGAGTATACTTAGATATTAACCCCTAGGGTTTCAACTTTTAGCATAGAACCTTTAGAAAACATAAGATAACATTAAAAAAAAGAGGTTTCTGTAGAGTACTATAAATACTTAGGGTGCTAATACCTTCCCTTAGTATAACCAACCCCCGAACCTTAGATCTCCCCCTTTAAGTTTTTCTAACGATCTTGAGCCTTTCCTTTGGATAAATCAAAGTCGGTTGTAAAAGAAATATGATGCAAGTTAAGTAATAACTTGTTATCCGATTTTCACCGCAACAGAAATGGCGACTTCACTGGGGATACTCTGACTTTTTGAGGGTTAAGCCCACCTTGCTTTTGCTTATGTTATTTATGTTTGTTTACTATGCTTGTACATATCTGTGTATTTGCTTGAGTTCTTTCTTTGGTTTTGACATTGTTGAGTGGTGAGATAAATCCTAACCCGGATTTTGAGTGCACTTATGATAGGATGATGGTATATTCAAGGAGGCTTTGAAGGAGTCGATTCCTGAAAAAGTTAACTTGAGACACCATCACTTAGTTGAGGCCCTTTTGAGAGTTTAGTCATGTTGAACGATCCTATTCGTGAAAGCGTGCTACTCTCAATTTAGGTGACATTGATACTGAGAACCGTAGTTTCCAAACCCCACTTAAGCCTTTTAGATGTAGTGTGGGGACTATGAAGAAGTTTATTTCTGAATTAGTTGCTACACGATACTACACTCAGATGAGGTTCTCTTGAGAATTTTGTTGATTACCAAGTCATTTGGGAAGTCGACAAAATCCGAAAGATGGATCGTAGACTCTGGGAACCCTTTAGAACCTTGTTCGGCAGGTGGAACCCATAGTACATACCAATGGGAGGGTGAACCTTGACTCCATGCTCTTAACCTAAACCTTTATGTGTTTGTATTTGTATGTGTTTGTTGCATCCATATAGCATAATGTCGCTCCTGAAAGATTCGCATCCAACGGTACAAATGCGAGAGTGACGCAGAAGACACAGAGTCGCCAGCAATGTGTATTTATCCCGAGAGAGGGAAATGAAACACTGCATAAACCTGAAGAGAAAGGGGGAAAGACATGGTCATCGCAACCATAGTCCGGGTTTGGGAGTCGGTTATGCAAGGGGAAAGTGTTAGCATCCCACGCATCCATCGTACTCGATAGGATCCACGCTTGTTGTCTAAACGGAGGGTGAGTTGTCCTACTATCTATGGCTGCAAAAGAAAACGGGGATGGGGGTGACTGAGACGGACTCGGTAGAACATATTTGATGCTCTAGGCCTACGTACTCCCTCAGTGCAATGGGAAAGTCAGAGTCAACGTAGTTCAAACGGGAACTGTAGGGGAAGGTTACTCGCCAAGACAACCGCTGTCTTGTGCCTACATATCCTCAATCAGACGAGAGAGAGGAATCAGAGCTAATGTAGTTCGTTGGTACGACCACGGATGGGTAAGTGTTTTTTATGAGCGACGTTAGATTCGCGTCCGGCAGTTAGGGTCGATGCCTGTTTGCGACTTAGACAAAAGGTAACGTGCTCTTTTCTGAAAATGGGTTTGAAACCAAACAATCCCGAAGGATAAAAAGATTTGAATTTGTTTTGTGTTTTTTAGACAGAAGTGTTTTTTAAGTTAGTTCATAACTTGCAATGCACCAAAGTCTAGGGCACAGGGACGAATGCTTAACGAATCGTCCCAAGACAGGACGTCCGCTAAGCACTCTAGAAAGATGAGAGGAAGCCCCTCATTTCTCATTCCCCATGCTTAAGGCTCGTGCGCAATACACATTATCCTTATTAAGTGTTTTCAAGAAGTTTTGAGATGAGAAGAGAGAAGACCCAAAGGAAACTATAAAGGGAAACTAAGAGTCCTAATGTTATCATGCATGGATGACCTATGGTTAGTGAGGCTTGGGAGAGACGACTACCTAAAACCTAATGCTAATCCTACTCCAAGCTTAATCAAAAATTAAGTTGGACTAGGTAGCTCTAAAGGGAGAGAATCCAAGACTTAAACAAGTCTTGAGATTCATGGGAGGAAGAGAGTGAAAGAGAAGAATGAGAAAGAGAAGGATGAGATAAGAAACAAGATAGGGCAGCAAGCACATCATATCAAGTATATCCAACTCACATCAATAAACAAGTCTCAAAGATCATGCAATACATCTCAAGTAAGCATGCAAAGGTAATCATGAAAGAATGCAAGCATATTTATATGAAATGCACAATTAAGCACCAATGAACTTCATATCAAGATGAAATGAGAAAATAAGATGAAGATGAAAGCAAGTCAGAATCAAGATCATACCAACACCAATAATTCTCATGTGCAAAAGAAGATCAAAACATGCAACATTATGCACCAAAGAAAGTCCACAAAAGGAAACTCGAAGTCCAAACACTTAGCACATGCCAAACATGATCCACAAATTGCAAAAATAAGTCTCAAATGACCTCAACCAGGGGTAAACATCATACCAAAAGCTCATGCAAAGAATCACAAAGGAACTCAATCAATTAGGCATGGCAAATCAATTAGGGTTAAGAGATGTCATATGATGATCATGCAAAATTCACTTAAGCACAAATAATCAAACATATATCCAATGAAATTTAAAAATTATGAAATCAGAACCCAAATGAGTCAGAGACTAACAACATGTCAAAAGATCACACCAAAATTCAAAGTTTAAGTACCTCAAACAATTAGGCAAAGATCACTTAGGAACCATGAACCAATATGCAAAGGAGAGGGACTAAAATGCAATATGAAAAAGTTTTAAAAATGAACCAAAAATGTTTTTAAGAACCTCAGGATGTCGTCTGAAATATGCAAAAAGAATGGGATGCAAATCGTATATCAATGATGAGAACAAAAATCAATAAGGCAAGGTGTGCATAATTGAAGTAATTCCCAAAGAAATTAAACAAACAATTAATTCAGAGGCACAAAATAAAATAAAAATGGAAAATAAAATTTTCCAAAATTTTATAAAATTCCAAAGATGATCCAAGATTTTTTTGGTAATTTTCTGATCCATAAATCTATTTTTAAAAATTAAAAATGAAAATGCAACAATTAAAATAAAATAAAAGGAAAATAAAACAGCCAGGGGTGCAACACAAGCAATTTATACGTTCAAAACAATCAAATGGGCTCAAGGAGGGGTGGGAAAAGCAAGCCCAGTCCAAATGAATAGTCAGCGCATACCAAACAAAAAACAAGGACCCAGTCAACTCACACCAGCCACAAGATTAATCTCACGCATGATATTAAGTCAACAAACCACACAGTAATCAAGATGAAAGGTTAGGATTAAGGGACACATGATATCAATAACACACGCGCGCACATATAACATTTAGAAATAAAAAAAAGGGCACGTGGGAAGCACATGGTAATTTTAATGTGCTGGCAATATCACATTCATCAGATCCATCCAACGCACGCAAATACATCATCAAATCAAAGATTAAACAAAGTGTGTGGCTCAGATCTGTGGCACATGATAACTAGCATGGATCAACAACACGCAATCAATAAAATAAAAACAGATTTTAAATGACGTGGCTGCGCATGGACCATCAGATCTGGACCACCAACGGTCCAGATTTCATCTCCTACCTCCATCCCTCAGACCACCTGAAAAATAACCAGGTGCCGGAACCCTAGCTCCGGTCACCTTCTCCGGCAAGCACAACCTCAAAATTTTCCAGAAATTGCAAAAACATACATCATTCCACTCAGAATTCAACAAGGATTAAGAATATGCAACTTGTTTCAACAGATCATTAACACACAAAGCAAATCGAAGAGATAAAGTTTAGATCTAAAAACTTCAGATCTACAATACAGCCATGATACACGTCCAAAATCACATCTAAACATATCAGCATGATCAGCAACTCATGAGGAACACAATGCACACCATAAAATCAAGTTACATGATGATGAATTTCACACTAACCTGAGAATTGCAGAGCTTAAAATACACCAAGAAAACCCTCTGGAAGCTGCAGATCTACTCCTTAGAACCTCTAATTGCAAAATAAATGCAATTAGAGCTTGGAATCGTGCTAGATCTTGAGATTTAAACTTGAACCTTCAAAACTGAATCTGATGAAAAACTCACTCTCAGCTCCAATCAATGGTTGAATCTTGCTCTATTTACTTCACTGATCAAGAATGTGAAATAAAATCTCAAAGAAACTCCAAGGAGAGTGAGTTTCGAAGAGAGAAAGAGTGAGCAAAAATTGGAATTCTGAGCAAATGAGAGTGCATGAGGGTGAAATGAACGTGTGATCCTTCTTAAATAGACTTGGTTAGGCCTCTGGGCATGATTAGGGTTTCATTAATTCCTTGATTAAGGCTAATGGAAGTAATTTGCAAAAATGCAAGTTGTGATGCACCTCTTAATCCACACGTGCCAAGGTCATGAAATAAGCATGATTCACTCAAATTTCACTTGCTGATCACAATGGAATTGAAATTGGGCCTTGTGGTTGATTGATTTGTGAGATTTGATCCATCTTGCAAAAATGCATTTTGTGAAATAAGTGAGAAACATGGCATGTATCCACTTGATTCAAGGGTCAAAAATGATCCTCATGGAGTGTACTTGGATGTTGTAATGTGACTTGAAGCATTAGAGGTCATTACAAGTCATTTTGAACCAAAATGCAAAAGGTGGAAAAATGGAACCATGTGAAAACCTTAAAAACCACCCTTGAGTCTTTTGATCATAACTTGAGTTTCACAAATGATATGGAGACAATCTAGTACTTTTTGGAAATGGGAGAGAAAGATCTTCAACTTTCATGTTTGAGGAAAATTCATTTGAAGCTTCCTTGATGATGAAAAGTTAAGTTGAATGTGGTGGAAAAGCTGCCAAAAATGGAAAGTTTCAAATTATAGGTCATTTCCATATTTAGTAACTTTTGCACAAACTCTTGATTCTTGATGAGTGACATGAATCTTGACATTTGAGGACCATATGAGGGCATAAGACCTTAAAAATCATGAAGAGGACCTCAAAATCCCATGGTTGACTTTCCTCCTTACAGTTGACTTTTGCTTACTTCACAAGTAACTGATCCACTGAACATCTTCCACAATGAACCACTAGCCAAGTCTTCCTCTATGAGCACTTGTGAGAATATGAAACCCATGAGAGCATTCTTGAATCCACGAAGTTTAACAAGAATCCGTTTTTGAAACCAAAACCCTAATTTGGTCCCTCTGGTTAGGAGGGAAAAATTCACTTGAAATCCTTTGCCATTCTTCACCTTATGAAGATATGATGCACCCCTCAAACCACCTTGAGGCTTGAGACTCCCTTGAGATGAACCAAGTACCTTGATCCCATGCTAAAAACCAATGCTATGCACAAATGCTAATGCAAGAAATGCAAAGAAACATAAGCCAGTTAGCTAAAAGTAAGAGGGCAAATTTTGGGGTGCTACAGTTGCCCCTATTCAAACTCCTTGGATCCGAGGGTGTGGAAGCAACGACTTTCAGACAACCTGGATACAAGGGGATTGAATACCAAAAAAGAACCAGGAAATTGGCAACCTGGTGGTAATGAAAAATGAAAACGAGCACGACCGAAAGCGGACTCGAAAAGGATAAACGAGCACGACCGAAAGCGGACTCGAAAAGGATAAACGAGTACGACCGAAAGCGGACTCGAAAAGGATAGACGAGTACGACCGAAAGCGGACTCACTGCAGATATGAGAACAGATGAGTATGACCGAAAGCGGAATAAAAAAGAAAGACCGACCGAAAGCGCTCTTTCGACAGCAGACAAGTACGACCGAAAGCGGACTCGAAAAGAACAAACGAGTACGACCTAAAGCGGACTTGAAAAGGATAAACGAGTACGACCGAAAGCGGACTCGAAAAGAAAGACCGGCCGAAAACGCTCTTTCAACAGCAGGCGAGTACGACTGAAAGCGGACTCGAAAAGGATAAACGAGTATGACCGAAAGCTGACTCGAAAAGAAAGAACGGCCGAAAACGCTCTTTCAACAGCAGACGAGTATGACCGAAAGCGGAATCGAAAAGGATAAACGAGTACAACCGAAAGCGGACTCGTAAAGAAAGATCGGCTGAAAACGCTCTTTCAACAGCAGACGAGTACGACCGAAAGCGGACTCGAAAAGGATAAACGAGTACGACCGAAAGCAGACTCGAAAAGATGAACTAGTACGACCGAAAGCGGACTCGAAAAGAAAGACCGGCCGAAAACGCTCTTTCCAACCCAAGATAAGTAGAATCAACGGATCTACAAAGATAACTCCGCTGGGGAATAGATAAATCTAAACAGACAACTCTGCGGGGGAGTGTAGAAAGGACCAACAAGAAGGACGAATCCACTGGTTGCGGTGTAGTGTTAACCAACATCTCCTGAATCATGTTACTTTCTGCTAGGGAAAGGAACTGGTAAGGCAATCAAACCTGGCTTATGCTTCGAATGCATATGTTTGAATTTTTCTATGGTGTAATGCTCCATACAAAATGGAAATGCTACGCGTTTCGGAGGATGCCATGCAAGAATGCTTATGCAATGCAAAAGAGGTGCCTCAGCAAAATAAACGCTGAAGGCGAAGGCAAATTTCACTGGGGACGACAAAATAAATTGTCCTCCGAAATAAGAGACCCTGCTGAGAAAGACTTCACTCTGCTGAGGAAGACATTGATCACAAATTCTGCTGGAGATGAAAGCTCCGAGAGAAAACCCACTCTGTTGGGGATGGCTATGAACGAATATTGAAGATGGAACCCAAAGAGAGATTCTCTCCGCTGAGAATTACCAACTGACTTCTACCTGGATCTGAAAGGATGCTAATAACAATTAGACTTAAGACCTGCTGGGGATAGTTGTTTGAGCAAACCACTGAGAGTATCATCGCCAAACTCTGCCTGGGGAGACAAGTCAATAATTGAACCTGCTTGGGAGATGCTCTTACCTTTACCCTGTCGAGGAATATTAGTACTTTTACCCTGCTGGGGAATACTGGCCATGATCAGCAAACCTGCTTGGGGAACGGTAGATGCTGACATCCACCCTGCTAGCGGATAACATCGAGCTTACCCATCCGGAGGGGATTAACTCATACCGTGGCTAGTGAGAAAAACATTTGTTGACTAGCCGAGTGCTCAGATCCTGTGGGGAAAATAACTCCTTTGTCCCAAGAAGATATTCTGTAAGTCTCTTGCTAGGGAAACAACAACCTGCTGAGGAGGATGGACTTTCCAATGTCAAGGAGAGTAGCTCTACTGGGGAAGGACAAACCTGTTACCCTGCAAACAAAATCCACAGAAAGTTCTATACAAAATAGCTACTTCAATTACCATTACAATAACCGCCGCCCTAGCAATTTCCCCTATTTTCCAATATGCTTCGCAAAGCTCAACATTTTAACATGTAATGTTTATCAAAAATATCGGACATTTTCATAAACAAAATAGGTAAAACAATAAACAAAAGCTCTTTGACTGAAATGAAAGTTTTATTGAATGGATTGGCCTATAAATAGGCATTTACATCTGGAAATAATTCCTGAAAAGAGGTAATTGCGCAAAAAGTAAAAGAAAATACACATGTCGGCAATGTGGGGAACATACATCCACCATGACTCGACTCAGCTATAACCCATATGACTTGTTTATCCGCAGATGCTTTGGCCTTTGAAGATGACTGACTGGACTGATTCCTTTCCTTCGAATTTTCCAAGTGTGAATAGTGATCACTTATCGAACGCGGATCGTAGTCTTTGCTTTTAAATCCCTAACTTTTGCCTGGATTGCCCTTTTCGAGTTTTCAATCCACCGGGATACCCATTTTTGCCAAAGTTACCTTTTCAGGTTTTCAACCTTGCGGGTTTATTCTTTTCTTTTTTTTATCCCTAATTTTTGCCCGAACCTTTTCTTTTCTTTTTATGGTTCGCCGGGATGCCCCTTTTTTGTCTGGACTATCTTTTTATGTCCAGCGGGTCTCTTTTATGCAAAGTATTTTTTGACTACGTCCGCGTTCACAGGGGACGTAAAATCTTTGCCATCCATAGTTGAGAGCAATAAGGCTCCACCAGAGAAAACCTGTCTTACAACATATGGCCCTTCGTAATTTGGAGTCCATTTGCCCCTGTGATCTGTTTGGGGAGGAAGGATCCTTTTCAAAACCAATTCACCAGCCTGAAAACACCGAGGACGCACTTTCTGATCAAATGCTTTTTTTATCCTGCTCTGATACAACCGACCATGCACAACGACTGCCAATCTCTTTTCTTCAATAAGGTTCAGCTCATTCAACCGAGAACGCACCCACCCAGCTTCATCAAGCTTCACGTCTGTCAGAATTCTCAAAGAAGGAATCTCAACTTCTAACGGTAGAACTGCTTCCATACCATATACCAGTGAGAAAGGAGTTGCCCCATTTGATGTGCGTACCGAAGTACGGTAACTGTGCAAAGCGTAAGGTAACATATCATGCCAGTCTTTATATGTCACTACCATCTTCTACACAATCTTCTTAATGTTCTTATTTGCCGCTTCAATAGCCCCATTCATCTTCGGACGATAGGGAGAAGAATTGTGATGTTCGATTTTAAAGCTCTGACTTAGCTCCTTCATCATCTTGTTGTTCAGATTTGAACCATTATCAGTAATGATTCTCTACGGGACTCTATACCGGCAGATGATGTCCTTCTTAATAAACTGGGCTACCACTTGTCTGGTGACGTTGGCATACGATGCTGCTTCTACCCACTTCGTGAAATAATCAATTGCCACCAGGATAAAATGATGTCCATTCGAAGCAGTCGGCTCGATCTTCCCAATCATGTCAATGCCCCACATGGCAAAAGGCCAAGGTGACGACAAAACATTCAGAGGAGTAGGCGGTACGTGCACCTTATCAGCATTAATCTGGCATTTATGACATTTCTGGGCGTATTTAAAACAATTAGACTCCATAGTCATCCAATAATACCCCGCTCTTAACAATTTTCTTGCCATAGCATGCCCATTGGCATGAGTACCAAAGGAACCTTCGTGAACTTCTTCCATTAACAGGCCTGCCTCGTGTTTATTAACACAACGTAGCAAGACCATGTCAAAGTTTCTCTTGTATAACACATCATCTTTGTTCAAAAAGAAGTTTCCTGATAACCTCCTCAATGTCTTCTTATGCTTGGAAGATGCCCCAGCTGGGTATTCCTGACTCTTCAAAAAGACTTTGGTATCATGATACAAAGGCTTGCCATCTGATACCCCTTCAACTGTAAATACAAAAGCAGGTCTGTCCAAGCGCATGACTCTGATTGAAGGAGTTTCATTCCAACGATTCACTTGATACATTTATGACAACGTTGCCAACGCATCAGCCATCTGATTCTCTATCCGGGGAATGTGATGGAAGTCCACTCTGTCAAAGAAAGGCAATAACCTTCTGGCATAGTTGTTATACGGAACAAGATTCGCTTGACGAGTCTCCCATTCACCTGTAATCTGATTAACCACCAAAGCAGAATCACCATAAACATCGAGGTTCTTGATTCTCAAATCGATCGCTTCTTCTAACCCCATGATACATGCTTTATACTCTGCCTCGTTGTTGGTGCATACGAACGCCAATCGGGCAGTGAAGGGTATATGAGAACCCTTTGGAGTCGTAATGATTGCCCCGATTCCGTTACCATACGAATTTACAGCCCCATCAAAGACCAACTTCCATTGAGATCCAATCTCAGGCCCTTCATCGGGCAAAGGCTCTTCACAATCCTTCATCTTCAGATACATGATATGCTCATCTGGAAATTCAAACTTCATCGGTTGATAATCCTCAATTGGCTGTTCGGCAAGATATTCTGACAAAACACTTCCCTTAATGGCCTTTTGGGAAACATACTAAATATCGTATTCTGTCTGAACCATCTGCCAACGGGCTATTGTACCAGAAAGTGCCTGCTTCTCAAACACATACTTGATCGGTTCCATCTTCGAAATCAAAAGGGTTGTATGGTTTAACATATACTGCCTCAAACGCTTAGCGGCCCAAGCGAGTGCACAACATGTTTTCTCCAGCATCGAGTACCTCGACTCACAATCAGTAAACTTTTTACTCAGGTAGTAGATGGCGTGCTCTTTTCTACCTGACTCGTCGTGTTGACCGAGCACACACCCCATTGAATTCTCAAGAACCGTAAGATACATAATCAAAGGCCGTCCTGGCACTGATGGCATAAGGACCGGAGGTTCCTGCAAGTATTCCTTTATTCTCTCGAACGCCTTTTGACAATTTTCATTCCACCTGACCGCTTGATCTTTTCTTAGCAGCTTGAAGATTGGTTCACACGTGGCTGCGAGATGAGAGATGAACCTGGCAATGTAGTTTAATCTCCCCAAGAAACCACGAACCTCTTTTTCTATTTTCTGCACAGGCATTTCTTGTATGGCTTTTACCTTTGCAGGATCAACCTCGATACCTTTTTCACTAACAATAAACCCCAGCAATTTTCCAGATCTCACCCTGAAGGTGCATTTGTTCGGATTCAACCTCAGTCTGAATTTCCTCAATCTTTCAAATAGTTTCCGAAGATTCACTAGATGTTCTTCCTCTGTCTGTGACTTCGCAATCATGTCATCAACATAGACCTCGATCTCTTTGTGAATCATATCATGAAAGAGAGTCACCATCGCCCGCTGATAGGTTGCCCCTGTATTTTTCAATCCAAAGGGCATCACTTTATAGCAGAAAGTTCCCCACGGTGTTATGAATGTTGTTTTCTCCATGTCTTCTGGGGCCATCTTGATTTGGTTATACCCAGAGAAGCCATCCATGAAGGAAAACACCAAATACTGAGCAGTATTGTCAACAAACACGTCAATGTGAGGGAGCGGGAAATCGTCCTTTGGGCTTGTTCTGTTCAAATCCCTGTAATCAACACACATCCTGACCGTTCCATCCTTCTTAGGTACAGGCACGATGTTAGCAACCCATGGAGGATAATTCGTCACGGCAAGAAATCCGGCGTCTAACTGTTTCTGAACCTCTTCTTTGATTTTGACAGACATCTCCGGTTTAGTTCTTCTCAACTTTTGTTTGACTGGAGCACAACCTTCTTTAAGTGGTAGCCGGTGTACAACAATATCAGTATCGAGCCCAGGCATGTCTTGGTAAGACCAGGCGAAGATGTCCACATACTAACGGAGTATTTTAATCAATCTTCCCTTAACACTGTCTTCCAATGCAGCCCCTATCTTTACTTCCTTTCTGGCGTCCTCGGTTCCCAGATTCACAATCTCAATTTCCTCCTGATGAGGTAGTATGACTTTCTCCTCTTGCTTCAACAATCTAGCCAACTCTTCGGGCAGTTCACAATCTTCGTCAGTCTTTTCTTCAGCCTGATAGCTTGGATTGTCAAAGTCATACCGAGCTATAGCTGAGTCATGATCGGTGTCATCTGAACAAAAAGACCTGCATGATTGATGAGGTATGTTTTATTATGTATGCAACAAAAGAAACACATTGCCATTTTGATGTGGGTTTTTAATGCATAAAAAAAACAGAAAGACAGAGATCAAAATATTTGAGTGTGAAAAGTCCTTTATTGATGATAAAGCAAAACATGCAACTGTTAAAAGCCCTACAGATAAAATCACTACGTCTTGGGCAGAACGCAACATTAACATAATAGGAAAACAAAGCAATTACTCGAAGCTAGTCACTTGAATAACTTTTTCAGAAGACCAGTTGCACAGACTTTCTCCCGGGACGCAAGGGCGGATCCAGCTATCCATGTCACAATCACTATCCCCTTCTTCCTCAATGGCATTAACTTTGTCGAAGCAAACACCGGCACTGGTGAAACGGACTGGGCCATAGCACTTCGGAGGCTCTTCCTGACGCCTAGGTGGTTTGTACCCTAATCCATAAGTATCCCTCTTCTCCTGAACTTCAACCACTTGACCCCACCTCTGTGAGCTACCAGCTTCAACCACAACTTTGGCATCTTTAAACGAAGACATGGAGATCTCAGGCTGATTTGCCCCTGCAAGCTGCTCTATAGCTTCAGACTGGACAACCTCTTCAGAAACCTTCACCTTCTCAAACCCCTGACACAAAGTCTCATGGATTTCACCATCCACTTCCACGTACTTAAAAGTTGACAGCTGACTAATCATTATGTCTTCTTCTCCGCACACTGTCACCACGTGACCATCAACCATGTATTTCAGCTTTTGATGCAAAGTGGAGGTTACAACGCCTGCACTATGGATCCAAGGATGACCCAACAGACAGCTGTATGCTGGCTGAATATCCATTATATAAAATGTTGCATCAAATATTTCCGGTCCAACCTTAATCTGAAGCACAATCTCACCAAAGACAGATCTCTTCGAGCCATCAAAAGCTCGCACCACCAAGTCACTTGGTGTGCAAATTAATCCCCTGGTATCTAACTTCATTAATGCTTTCTTTGGCAATACATTCAATGATGATCCAGTATCAACCAACACATGTGACATCAGTGAACCACGGCACTCAATCGAAATATGCAGGGCATTGTTATGATTCCTCCCAGCGGGAGTCAAATCAAGATTTGTAAAGCCCAGGCCATTGCCAGCGTTCACATGTGCTACAACCCCTTCTAGCTGATTGACAGATATTTCTTGAGGAACATAAGCAGCGTTCAAAACTTTCAAAAGTGCATTTCTATGAGCTTCAGAACACAATAGCAAAGACAGAATAGAGATCTTGGACGGGGTCTGATGTAACTGGTCCACAATTTTGTAATCACTTTTCCGGATGAGTCTCATAAACTCCTCTACATTCTCAGAAAAAGCATCATCAATCGGCTTTACTGTAGAATCAATAATCACTGGGGTATGAACAGAACCAGCCATTGCCCGTTTTCCCTTATCTTGTCCAGAAGTACTGGGTTGATCATTAACAGGAGTAAACACTCTACCACTTCTCGTTATTGCATCAGTTTCAACTTTAGCTTCTGAACTAGTACTCACTGGTGGAGTAGTCATTAATTCCTGCTTTTGTCCATTAACAAATACACTAGCATCATAATTCCAAGGGACGACTTGGGTACTTTCATACGGAATGGGTTTAGGACCTGAAATAACAACCGGCGCTGGTCTCGCTGGCCCTGATATTACTACTGTCTTGAAAGGAATAACAATAGTAGCAACATCATCATTACCAACCTTTTTTGCTGATTACCTCTATCAAACTGTAAGTAGCCCCCATTAATCATATTCTGGATACCCATCTTCAACGAATCACAACCATTATCCTTTGTCAAACAATCTGAACAGTTCTCATCACAACCCGGATAGACGCCACCCTTCAATAACCTATTTTTAACCACAGCCAGCGGAGTCTTCAGCTCCTCAACATCCATGATCAAATTCAAAGCTTCACATTCCTCAATTATCGCATTCACCCTCGGCCCATTGTGATCAGGCATCGGGTTCTGCACAACATTAGGTCCATCATTAGCAAAGCTGATAGCCTTTGAATCTACCAAGTCCTGGACTTTATGCTTAAAAGCTTTACAGTCCTCGAGATGATGCCCAGGTGCCCCCGAATGAAAATCATAATGGGCGTTAGGATTGTACCCGGGAGGCAGATTACCAACAGGAGGAGCCAAAGTCCTCTTTTCAACTAACTTCAACTGAAGCAAATGCTGAAACAATTATGAATATGGTAGAGGTGGAGTATCAAAATGTCTGTTCTGCTTAGGTGTGAATTGTTGTTGGCGCGGAGCGCGATTCTGTCGTTGAGGTGCTGCCAAAGGTTGGAGTGCTGCAGGAATAACCACTGAAGCCACATGCTGGTTATGGTTTTGTTGTTGTTTCCCCTTTCCCCTATAGGATGATACAGCATTGGCCTCTCCTTTCTTCTTATAACCATCAAATGGCTTCTTTCCATGCCCAGAAGATGATCCGTCACCACTAGAAACTTTTCCAGACTTAATTCCAACCTCTACCTTCTGTTCGATCGCAATCACATCTGCAAACTTGCCTAGTGAACAAGGCAATAGCTTTTCATAATAGTGCTTAGGCAGTGTCCATAAACATATCCAACATCTCTTTTTCCAGCATTGGTGACTGTACCCTAGCCGCCAATTCACGCCACCTTTGCGCGTATTCTTTGAAACTTTCATCATTTTTTGGGACATGCTCAACAGCTGAGTTCTGTTGGGAGCCATGTCTGTGTTGTAATGGCAATGCTTGATAAAAGCTACAGCTAACTCTCTCCAAGTATGAACATCTCTACTTTCCAGCGCCATATACCATTCCAAAGACGCGCCGGATAGGCTGTCTTGGAAAAAGTGCATCATTAGCTTCTCGTCCTTGGCATGGGCAACCATCTTCCTGGTATATGCCTTTACATGAGTTCTCAGGCAGGTAGAACCATTATACTTCTCTAGTGTAGGAATCTGAATCTTGTGTGGAATGACAATATCAGGGACCAACCCTAGGTCGTCCAAATCTATTCCCAGATCATCCTGTTTCACAACCCCTTTCAGTTGCGCCTCAATTAAACGGATCCTCTCATTACTGACCACAGGAAGTCCAGCGTCCAAGCTTCTAACTGAAAAAACATCATCCTGTTGATCCTCAATACGATGGCCATGGATAGCTCGAACAATGCGTCATTTTCCAACCACTGAAGGAATCCCACCCTGTCCACCAGCACCAGTGATAGGAATGTTGATACCAGCACCACCTCCGCCCGGAGGAATAACACGATTAAGAAGACCACCGTGTAAAATACCATTTTCATCAACCTGCGCCATCAAAGGCTGAACTAGAGTTCTGAACTCATTCTGACTCTGCACCATACCGTGCATCATCTCTATGAATTGATCGATGCGAGCTTGCATAAATGCCATGTCTGCCTGAACTTTGTCCAATACTCTGCTTTGATTAAGCCTGGTAGAATACCGATGAGTTGGTTGATCAATCCTGACTGTCAAAAAGAGAAAGCATAAGAAAACCAGAGAAACCGAGATAACCTGCAATGCAAAATGAGATGATGAAGCAAATGCAAATGCAAACATGTATGAACATTATCAAGGCGATCTATCCCTTGATTCCAGTTTTAACAACAGAAGAGAACTGAATTCCTGACCATATAAAGGGAATAAGCATCTGTTACAACACAAGTCTGAATAAGCATAAACAAAGATCCCGACCAACAAGCCTGGCGGTGATCCTGGAAATACAAAGAAAACAACAGCAAGGAAACTAAAGCATATCATCAAGACTCAGCCGTGCTAGAATTCCCCATTCGTCGTTCTTTTTGCACCAATTTTGTACTTCCTTGAGAATCTTCTTGGTATTAGGATGCTCTGGTCTCTAAATCAACTCCTGAATCAGAAGATCTCTCCTATGCAAGATTCATGTTAAATAACGACTATGCAACTCCCAATCGTCTTCTCCAGAAGCTCCACCTAAACTTGGACCTTCGCTCCTGGCTCTTTTCACCTCGGCTTGAATCTTCAGCTGTTCCATATCTGCCATGGTTTCCTTGAGCTTTTCCTCAACTGCTCTCCTCTCAAAGATCCCTGATAAAATCTCCTTATCCTTTTTCCGAAGCTCTGTCTTCAAACCTTCAATTTGTTCTAGATACTTGTCCTCTTTCAACCTGTTGGCGGTAATTACTGTATTCCGATGGTCACTGAACCTGTGAATTCTTGACATAGCATAAGCTAACTCTTTCTTTTTGGACGAAAGGACCTTGCTAACACTTTTCAATGCTTGAGCCACTTTCTCTCTGGCTGTGGCTTCTTTAGACAATTCTTTCTCCTTCACGGCCAAAAGTTCTGATTTCAACCTGGCAGCATGGATAGCTTCACCTTTTTCGTGCTTCAACTGACCAACCTCTCTGCCCAGTTCACGATTCTCCTCTCGGAGTTTCTCCTTCTCAGCCCATAACTTATCATACTTCTCTGCATCAACAGTCGTGGTAGCCTCTATCATCAAAGGATATAAAGGTGGTTCCACCGGGAAGGGAAGAAGCTCCTCTTCTGCTCTTTTCTTAATCCACTCTTCATAGGAAGGAAAGGCTCGATTGTTACATTTCCCGAATGAAGTTTTTCCCTTCTTGGTCACCTGCTTCCAAGCATTCACAATCTTCCTTATCATCTCTTGATCCCCAGTACCATTGAAGAATAAGGATTCTCTGATATCTCGCTCTTCAGGTGGACCTCTCAAAGGATAACCAAACTGCCTGATAACAAGGGAAATATTATAGTTAATTCCACCTTTTCTCCCTATCAAGGGTACATTAGGGAATTCTCCGCACTTGCAAATAATCTCCATTCCTAGCAAGTCATGGTTGAACCAAACAATGTTGTCGGCAGTCAAGCCCATTAACCTCTTTGACCACTTCAAAGAATCTCTCGTATCAACGAAAGCGCCAGCTTCGGGGAGATGACTCAGAAACCAAGTAGATAAGAGTGGTGCACAACAACTCACAGTTTTCCACGCCTATTTTCATTCTTGTAGTGGACTGAGTGATACACATCACCTAGCAAGGTAGGTATAAGATTCTTTGAAATAAAGATCCTGACAACATGCATATCCACCAGATTAGGAACATTGGGAAACAGGACAATCCCATAGATGCACATAGCCAGAATAGCTTGGAAAGCAGTCTAATTCTTCTCTTTAACATGTATGCAAGCTTGATTAAACAAGAACTTCAATAAGAAACCCTTAGCTCCTTGTTTCTCCACAATATTATTGCTCAGAACGGATTCACCAATATGAAGAGCAATGGCCATTTCTTTTATTCCAGGGCGTTCTTCAGAAAAGAATACTATGTCATGCCTGATGGGGATTCCCAAAATAAATGAGAACTCCTCCAACGTTGGAGCCAAGATATAGTCTGGGAAAGTGAAGCAACGCAAAGACAGATCATAGAACTGAAGAAGTGTATGAATGGCATCCTTCTCATACTTGGAGATACTGTAGACAAACTTCAGAAGTCTCCCATACTTTCCAATGAACTCTGTACGAACTCCGGGACCAGCCATACTAATAAGCTTGTGAATCAACGTCAAGGTCGGGTCTGGGAACGAATAAGCAACAGTCTTCTTTCTCCGGACGTCTATGTTAAGGCAACCTCAGAAAACCGGAATCAAGAGTAAGATGCAAGCCCTGAAAAATGTCAAACTTGTTAGAATGCAAGAAAAATGATATGCACATGCAAGCATGGGATCAAGGCGTCACTGCTGGATGTGCTGTGCTATTAACTGAACGAGAACTACAACCTAGAAAACCAGAATTCTAGAATACCGAACCACTGAGATAACCAGAAACCCAGATAATCAAACGCTGATGAGAAATCCAAAAAACCGGGTAGGTTGAAGGTTTCAGTTACCTGCAAGCCTGCAAACACCCATCCCCTCTCACATGTGGGTTCTAGAAAAATTGAGAATCTTCAATATCACGGGCTCTCAGGTCGAGAAATGATGATACATTCACCATTTTTGGTTTGGCATCATCATCAATCGAGGAGGCCTCAACTGATTCCCCTAAAAAAATAAGGTCATCCTATGCGAGTCCCTAAGCATTGGGTCCTCGGATCGAGAATGTGCAATGGGTTTGCCACGGAACGTGGTCTGCCACTGTCACATCTCGGGAGGAGAGGCGCAACTGAAGTATCAGAGAAACGGTCACCAGAGTCGACAGCTCTCTAGATCAACACCCTAACATGCGCAAGACACACACGTAAGAATGTGACCCAAGATAGCCTCGTCTGGTTGTGAATTTCGTGAACACACAAACATACCAAGCGGGCACGTAGGTCCCACTACTCTCCACTCTAGTCCTAGGGTATACTCAAGCCTGGGTATTGGGCTTATCTCTCAGAACAACCCAACCTGCCAAACAGAAACCAGCCAGCACAACACAGCAATATCCAGTATGACAGTAATAAAATGAAATGCAATAAAAGCTGTAAAACAGTAATATACAACATAATAAAGCACAACAATTAAACACCCAACGAAAAAAAACAAACAAGCGTTAGGATCGACTCGCTAAAGGGGATGGACCAGCAAGAGGTCAACCAGAGTCCCCAGCAGAGTCGCCAGCTGTCGCTCCCGAAAGATTCGCATCCAACGATACAAACGCGAGAGTGGCGCAGAAGACACAAAATCGCCAGCAATGTGTATTTATCCTGAGAGAGGGAAAGGAAACACTGCCTAAACCTGAAGAGAAAGGGGGAAAGACATGGTCATCGCAACCATAGTCCGGGTTCGGGAGTCGGTTATGCGAGGGAAAGGTGTTAGCACCCCACGTATCCATCGTACTCGATGGGATCCACGCTTGTTCTCTAAACGGAGGGTGAGTTGTCCTACTATCTATGGCTGCAAAAGAAAACGGGGATGGGGGTGACTGAGACGGACTCGGTAGGACATATTCGTTGCCCTAGGCCTACGTACTCCCTCAGTGCAATGGGAAAGTCAGAGTCAACGTAGTTCGGACGGGAACTGTGGGGGTAGGTTGCTCGCCAAGACAATCACTGTCGTGTGCCTACATATCCTCAATCGAACGAGAGAGAGGAATCAGAGCTAATGTAGTTCGTGGGTACGACCACGGATGGGTAATTGTTTTTTATGAACGACGTTAGATTCGCGTCTGGCAGTTAGGGTCGATGCCTGTTTACGACTTAGACGGAAGGTAACGTGCTCTTTTCTGAAAATGGGTTTGAAACTAAACAATCCCGAAGGATAAAAAGATTTGAATTTGTTTTGTGTTTTTTAGACAGAAGTGTTTTTTAAGTTAGTTTATAACTTGCATTGCACCAAAGTCTAGGGCACAGGGACGAATGCTTAACGAATCGTCCCATGACAGGACGTCCGCTAAGCACTCTAGAAAGATGAGAGGAAGCCCCTCATTTCTCATTCCCCATGCTTAAGGCTCGTGCGCAATACACATTATCGTTATTAAGTGTTTTCAAGAAGTTTTGAGATGAGAAGAGAAAAGACCCAAAGGAAACTCTAAAGGGAAACTAAGAGTCCTAATGTTATCATGCATGGATGACCTATGGTTAGTGAGGCTTGGGAGAGACGACTACCTAAAACCTAATGCTAATCCTACTCCAAGCTTAATCAAAAATTAAGTTGGACTAGGTAGCTCTAAAGGGAGAGAATCCAAGACTTAAACAAGTCTTGAGATTCATGGGAAGAAGAGAGTGAAAGAGAAGAATGAGAAAGAGAAGGATGAGATAAGAAACAAGATAGAGCAGCAAGCACATCATATCAAGTATATCCAACTCACATCAATAAACAAGTCTCAAAGATCATGCAACACATCTCAAGTAAGCATGCAAAGGTAATCATGAAAGAATGCAAGCATATTTATATGAAATGCACCATTAAGCACCAATGAACTTTATATCAAGATGAAATGAGAAAAATAAGATGAAGATGAAAGCAAGTCAGAATCAAGATCATACCAACACCAATAATTCTCATGTGCAAAAGAAGATCAAAACATGCAACATTATGCACCAAAGAAAGTCCACAAAAGGAAACTCAAAGTCCAAACACTTAGCACATGCCAAACATGATCCAAAAATTGCAAAAATAAGTCTCAAATGACCTCAACCAGGGGTAAACATCATACCAAAAGCTCATGCAAAGAATCACAAAGGAACTCAATCAATTAGGCATGGCAAATCAATTAGGGTTAAGAGATGTCATATGATGATCATGCAAAATTCACTTAAGCACAAATAATCAAACATATATCCAATGAAATTTAAAAATTATGAAATCAGAACCCAAATGAGTCAGAGACTAACAACATGTCAAAAGATCACACCAAAATTCAAAGTTTAAGTACCTCAAACAATTAGGCAAAGATCACTTAGGAACCATGAACCAATATGCAAAGGAGAGGGACTAAAATGCAATATGAAAAAGTTTTAAAAATGAACCAAAAATGTTTTTAAGAACCTCAGGATGTCGTCTGAAATATGCAAAAAGAATGGGATGCAAATCGTATATCAATGATGAGAACAAAAATCAATAAGGCAAGGTGTGCATAATTGAAGTAATTCCCAAAGAAATTAAACAAACAATTAATTCAGAGGCACAAAATAAAATAAAAATGGAAAATAAAATTTTCCAAAATTTTATAAAATTCCAAAGATGATCCAAGATTTTTTTGGTAATTTTCTGATCCATAAATCTATTTTTAAAAATTAAAAATGAAAATGCAACAATTAAAATAAAATAAAAAGGAAAATAAAATTGTTGGTGTGATCAAGACATATTGTTGTTTTGTTTTTTTTATTCTTTTAGGACAACTTAATTTTGTTTTAGTTTTGAACATTGTACTGCTATGTGATTTGGTGACATTTGTTTATAACCTCTCTTTGTCATATTTGTGGCTAAAAAGAGGGAGTAGTAAGTAAGTGTGAGGGGGGGGCAGCATTGTTATGTGCTTGTGCTATTGCAGGTAGAGTGTGTGTGCTGTAGGTGCAGCTGAGGTTGCTGCTGTTGAGGGGGAGTTGCTATGATGAGATGTTTGCTGGACTGTCTGTATATGCAGCTGAGGGTGAATGCAGTTGAGGGGGAGTTCTGCCAGCTTACTATAATGAGTGTTCTTGCTGTAATGGGTGGTTTATGCAGCTGAAGGGGAGTTGTTTTTGCTGCATATGTGGGAATTGTTTTTGTTGGTATTTGAGTATTTTTTCCGCTGCTGATACTGATGGTGTTTAAGTGTGTGTGGAGTTTTAGCCAAAAATAAGCCAAAGGGGGAGATTGTTATTTCCTTGGTTTTATGGTTGGCATTATTTTGCTAAAACTCATGTAGCAGCAGATGTTTAATGAAGATGTCTAAAAATATGTTTCATTACTCTTTGTTCAACATGTCGAATGAAGATGTTCCATGACTGCTCATAGGACATCGCGCTGTGAAGACAAGTTTTATTGCAGTTTCTGTTACAATGATTTGTAACTGAATATTCTGTGAATAATTGGTTATCCTATGTGGCATCCAAAGCTTTTTTTGGATTAGGGTTATTTGTTGGTTTTCGGAATTGCTGCTGTTTCTAATTATGGAGACATAATAGGAAACTTTGGATTGAAGACCTATTTTATTGGAGTTAATTTTGCAGATTTGTGAGCAGCCTAATTGCTGTGTTTTTGAAGCCCAATTCAGTCCAGATTACAAGCTATAAATAGACTGCTGTAAACCTAGTTTTAGGTGTCGAACTTACATGTATTTTTAGGGTTGAGTGCTTGTGTTTTGTGAGCCTAACTGGTATCTTATGATAACAGTATAAGGACTGTAGTGTAAGTTGTGTAAGGTTGCTCATAAGCTTTTAAGCATTGAGTAACTGTGTGTTAATTCTCATAAGCTGTGAAGTATTGAGAATTTGTGTTTCGACCATTGTTTTTATCTTGTAAGGAACCAGTCACGGGTTGTGATTGAAGAGGGATTTGAGGAGGGCCTCATACCTAGGGGAGTCTTAGGTAGAAGTCATAGGAAGGGTAGTGATTAAGTGAGCTGATTGAACCGGGTGTGGTTATCAGTGAATTGATACTATCGAATATTGATTTCATCCCTGGCTTGGTAGCCCCCAGATGTAGGATAGTTAGATCCGAACTGGGTTAACAATTTCTGGTGTTCTTTACATTTTATGCACACTTTTATTTTGAACTTGTTCATTGTTGTTGTATATCAGTGTCTCGACATCTCGATAGGACATCTGATATATAGGCCAGAATTTCAGATTTGAAATTCAAAATTTGTGAAAAACTATTTCTAAAAAAACTGCTCCCGCGATACATGGCGAACGCCATATGCAAATGGCGAACGCCATTTGCCTAGCAAAGGAAATTTGAACTCTGGGTCATCTGGTGAATGCCATTTGGCTCGCCTATGAGAATGGCGAATGCCATTCAGCTGGGTGACAGCAGAAAAGCTTAAGTGCTGCTCTTTTTCAACTCTTTTGCCAAAAATCTTGTTCTTTTCATCAATAAGGCTGATACTGGTCCTGAAATCACAAAGTAAAGGAAAACATAAGTACATGATACAAAATACGATAAAGACTCGATTAAAAATACGACTAAACATGCACAAAATGAATCGAAATAACCTATACGAAATCGAGTCATCAAACTCCCCCACACTAAGACTTTTGCTTGTCCTCAAGCAAACTCCCAATGCGAATAAAAATAGGTAAGCATGGTATTTCGACTCGTAGTCACACCGGAAAGGATTAAACACAAGGTTGCTAGGCTAAAGCAGACAGATAGGTACTGAATAGTGCAAACAAGAGTATCGTAACGACACGACTCCACAAAAGCAGACAAAGAATTCCTTCCTATGCAATACCGGTTCAAATTATGATATCATAACTTGACCTAATAACTTCGTTCTTATTCACCTCTCTTTCATTCTCGCGCAATCACATTAAGCCCGTTATCCTTTTGCTTACATGGTAATCGAACCTGTTAGTGTGATCTCTTATTCAACAAAGATTTTTTTTTCTTATGAATTTCAAGATTCTGATCCTTCGGGTTAAATGATCGGGTGAGGACCACCTAACTTAGTGAGAACAGGTCTTTAATTCACATTTTCTATAAAAACACATAAACACAATTTGAGATCAACACATATTAGCATCGGTACGTCACTTAGTTCGCAAACAAGGATGGTGCTGACTGCTAAGATAAACTAATCAAGAGGCTACTTTTAAAGAAACTAAGAACAAGGTCTCGGCATAATATGTATTTAAACTAATATTGCATACTTAGGAACTCTAAGGCGCAAAAACGGTACTGATGTTAACAAAACTTTCCCAAGTCCGCCTACTTAGCCTAAATCAAAATATAACAACCTATACTAAGTGTGTCCTGCCCTTGAGTCGAGAGAAATTTTTTTTTTAAAGGAATTGGGGAAATTACAGACTAAGTGAAAACATAAGGTAAATAACGACTTAAACGTGCATATGACTCAATAACGATACAAAAGAAACAAATTAAACTAGGAAAACGGGAAATAACATAAAGCAATAAATGAAAAGCGATAAATGACTCATCCCCCACACTTAAATCGAACGTTGTCCTCAATGTTTCAATTTAAGGTGAAAAGAAAGGAGCGATAAAACCTGGAATGAAAATCAGTGGCGGCGGGCACGGCCTCGGCGCTGATGGGAATCATCTCTGACTTCTAGGTCCTCGTGTGGATAATGGGCTTGCATGCTACGCACATATCTGCGCAGACCTACTACCTTGGAAGTAAGATCTCGAAGGCTAAGCTCGGTCCGGTGCATGAATTCCACTTGCCTGTGTTGAAACTCATAGTACTCCTCTCTACGCTGCTCATCTCGCTCTCTCTGCTGCCGGAGCTCGGACAAAATCTCATCAAGCGATCCTCGTATACCTGCAAAATCATCAGATAAAGGTGCAGTGTGTGGTGTGGTACTAGGACCGGGTGTGTCAGAAACAAGGCGATAGGGACGAGTTTGAGCGGCAGCCCTATCCTCTTGTTCAGAAACAAGCAACCAATTAGTGCGGACGCGCACATCAATACGATTGGGGGCTGGAAGAGAAAAACTATGATGCTCACGGTCACGAATCAAGACGCGGTACTTGCCATCAGGTAAACCTTTGACAAGACGCGTGCTCTTCCAGAAATCTAGGTCGGCGAAAATACTGCCAAAGCACTCATCTGCATCCAAGATAATATTAAGATTAAGAGCCTCAGCAATGGTGGTAATCATGCTGCCGATACAGATGGCTCCTCTGACTCTGTTAGAGACACTCACTAGGTGGGCAAGAAAGAAAGGCACGGGGTCTACAGGGGTTTGGTTTAAAGCACAGTGAAGGAAGTATAGATCTTTTGTATTCACATTTCATGTGTTCTTTCGACCAAAGATGGTGGAAGCAAGGATACGGTGAAGAACACGAATGGCAGGGTTTTGAATAGAGGTGGCCTTAAGGCCTTCCCATGTGTCAGTGGTATTACCCGTAATATTTTTCCAAAACTCAAAGGCACTGCCTTGCCACTCACTTTCCAGGGGTGCAATGGTTGCGGCTCCCGCAACGGAAACGGGGAAATCAAAAATCTCTCGAATTCTCTCAAGGGTCAGTGAAAAGTCTCGGTTGAACAACCTAAAGTGTATGGTTCCGGAGGTGCGAGTGATGTCATGCACATAGCGAAGAGAACTAAGGAACTCATAGGTTGACCTAACAGAAATTGTTTTACTAAGAGTACAGAAACGAGTCATACCTAAGTTCCTCAGCATCCAAGCGACGTTGTGCATGAGACCTAAAGTACGAAGAGCTTCTGAGTCTGGATACCTCGTAGCTTCGACTTCTCTCTTAGATATGCGGTGGAAATCCTCACGCATGTTGATTCCGGTTTCTCCCTCCGGGAACACAATACCCATGTAGTTAAACTCTTGGTTTGCTGCCATTTTTGGTTAGAGAGAAAAGAAAGATACTTTGAGAAATGGGTTATGGTAGGAAATGGGTTTTTGATGATGAGAATGGATGGTGATACGGGGTTTAAATAGAGAGGTAAATGGAATATGAGTGGTTAAGGAATTAATGAAAATGAGTGGGAATTGAAAAAGTGGGAATATGAGTGGGAAATTCAAAGGGTGGTCTATCCAAAAGACGCGCGCCTTCTGCTTTCTGTAGTTAAATGGTGAACGCCATTAGGCAATGGCGAACGCCATTTGCCTTGCCTCGCTACTGGAGCAGAAAGGCTGGAACGATTATGATTTTTGGTTTTTCTTTTTCTTTCTCGTTTTTTTTAAAACTGAGAAAAACAGGGAAATGCAAACAGTACAAGGAAACAGTACAAGGAAATGCAAACTATCCTAAGAAAAACAGGGAAAAAGGTTGACAAAAATAGAATCATCCGCGAAGTCGTCCGGCTAAAGAGTCGATGACATTGCGGAGTGAGAACACAATCTGGTAAAGGTGATCAAATTGCTTATTCACGACATCCACAAACTGAATGTGATCTACTCGAAGTGATGACATATTAGTACAGAGATCATCTACTCCAACTTGTAGTGCGTAAATGGCATCAGGAATAGCTATTGTGGTATGGAAAGTATCAGGTTCAGCAGTGGCAAAACTATTTGTGGCTTCCTGAGGTACATTGGTATCCATATGTTCATAAGGCTGAGGGGAATCTGGTGGAGTAAATGTTTTGGTCAACACATCCAAGTCATACAACCGGTTATCCTTGTTGTGCACACTTGTTCTCTCATGATTTGGCAAGGTGAAGGCATGGACAACAACATTATTAATTAGTAACTCAAATTCCACTGGTCCTAAATTGGCTATGATCCCACGGTTAAAACAGAAGTTGATATCCATCGGGCGAATACCATCGAAAATAATAGAACGGTTCAGATGGTAGCGCATGCCAATGGCATCAGCGATCATAGTCACCAACCCTCCAATGATAATGGGGTGAAATGAGTCACGAGCCAGCTTTAGAAAATTAGTTAACATAAACGGGGCAGCATTGACCGACCTTCCTTGTGAGGCACAAAGCATGATATAAAGCTCATCTCGGGATACAGCATAAACATTCTCTTCCTTCCCGAAAAGAGTGTGAGCAAGGATCTTATGGAAATACCTAATTCCAGGATTGTGAATACTCTCAGAGGACATGGCATTTAGGTCAGGATGGTAGTTACCTGTGATAGTACCCCAAAATTGTTCAAGGTCATAACCAGTAAAAGCATCTTCAGGGGTTTTAGTGACAGCATCAGGATCATTGGGAAAACCCAACAATTCAGCCATCTCATGGTGAGTGAAGCGGTATTTGTTTCCAAACAAACGGAAGGTAGCCAATCCACGGCCAAATCCATACCCTCGATTTGGTTCATAGTATAGGGAACTTAGGAACTCCAAGGTCAGGTTATGGTAGGTGCTGAAATTTTTTGGTAAAGCAGAATTGGTCCAACCGAGCTGGTTAAAGAAGTAAACAACACTGTCCCTAATGCCAAGGGTAACCATAGCTGAGTCATCAGGATAAATCGACAGAGCAAAGTCTCTTTGAGAAAGAGCCTTAAAGTGACTCCTCTGAAGGTCATTTCTGAACACAACAGTGTGGTTTTCAAAAGTTTACATGATGGATCTATTCTAAGGACTGCGAACCTGAAAAATCAAGAAAGAAAATAATATATTGTTTGGGAAAATACACTATATGCAGGGGTTAGTGTTAATAATAGTCACAGCAAACATAATGCAAATGGTATGGTAATACGGTAACGAAAACACAATTCACGAAGATATTAATTAACATGCTAATACTAATAATAACAATACTAATAATGAAATGCAATCATGAACTAAAGTAATAACAACTATGCATGAGCAAACAAAAATAAATACTACTACTAAGATTTGTGATTTAAGCTCTCACTGAGCGCTCCGTTTAATGTCGGAAGCTCGACATTAGAAATAGGGAAGAATTTCAGTCGTCTGGAGGAGCGGGAAGCTCTTCCAACTTGCAACTAGAGTAGAATTCTTTTTTTTCCGTCGAATGGTAATGCTTAAGTTTTTGCCCATTTACTATGAATGGTTCACATGAATTTCCTTCGATTTCGACTGCACCGCTGTTTAGAATCCTAGTAATTTTGAATGGTCCAGACCATCTAGAACGTAACTTTCCTGTGAAAAATTTAAGTCGAGAGTTGAAAAGAAGAATTGTGTCCCCCTCTCTAAACTCTTTTCTTGCTATTCTTTTGTCTTGCCACTTTTTGGTTCTTTCTTTGTAAATGCGGGCATTTTCATAGGCATCAAGTCTCAATTCTTCAAGTTCATGGATGTCTAGAATCCTTTTCGCGCCAGCTGCCATGTAATTGGTGTTTAGGGTCCTTATGGCCCAATACGCCTTATGCTCAAGTTCTACAGGCAGATGACACGACTTTCCGTAAACCAGTTTAAACGGGGTGGTTCCTATAGGAGTTTTGTAAGCAGTTCTGTATGCCCAAAGAGCCTCGTGAAGTTTAATCGACCAATCTTTCCTAGATGTTGCAACGGTTTTCTCAATTATCTGTTTAATTTCTCTATTGGAAACTTTGACTTGTCTGCTGGTTCGAGGATGGTAAGGTGTCGCTATTCGATGTCGGACCCCATATTTGAACAATAATTTTTCAAATATGTTTGAAATAAAATGAGATCCTCCATCACTTATAACAACTCTCGGCACTCCAAATCTAGGAAAAATAGTATTTTTAAATAACCTAATAACTACTCGTGCGTCATTGGTGGGAGAAGCTATCGCCTCGATCCATTTTGATACATAATCTACTGCGACGAGTATATACTTGTTTCCACAGGAGGAGGGAAAAGGGCCCATGAAGTCAATACCCCACACGTCAAAAACTTCCACTTATAGAATACCTTTTTGCGGCATCTCATCGCGTCTAGAAATGTTACCTGTGCGTTGGCACCGGTTGCAGTTTAAGACAGCGATATGGACGTCCTTCCAAAGGTTAGGCCAAAATAGCCCTGATTGCAGAATTCTTGCGCAAGTCTTAGAGGTGCTCGCATGCCCTCCGTACGGTGCGGCGTGACAATGAGATATGACATCTTCTATTTCAGATTCAGGGACACATCGACGGAATATTCCATCGGCGCATCTTCTAAAAAGTAAGGGCTCATCCCAATAGCAATTTTTTAGATCGTGAAAGAATTTCTTCTTTTGCTGGTAGGTTAAATCAGGTGGAAGCGCTCCTGCTGCTAGGTAGTTGACAAGATCAACGTACCAAGGCAGTGAGGCTTCTACATGACATGAAACGTTGTTGGGTTCTTGAAACTCCAAAGGGTCTTCTTGGTTTTCACTTTCATCTTCCATATGGGCTATAAGTCTATCATACGGAGAATCATCGTTAATGGGAACTGGTTTCGGTTCTTGGTGTTCTATCCTAGAAAGGTGATCCGCTACTACATTTTCGGTTCCTTTTTTATCCTTTATTTCCAAATCGAACTATTGTAGAAGCAGGACCCATCTCAAAAGTCTAGGCTTAGCATCCTTCTTATTCAATAAGTATCTAATTGTAGCGTGATCGGTGTAGACAACTATTTTTGCTCCTACCAAATAGGAACGAAATTTATCTAATGCGAAAACAACAGCTAGAAGTTCTTTTTCTGTGGTTGCATAGTTCAGCTGTGCGCTGTCCAAGGTTCTACTTGCATAGTAGATAGCATGAAGCTTTTTGTCCTTTCTTTGACCTAAAACAGCGCCAACGGCAAAATCGCTAGCATCACACATTATTTCGAATGGTTCACTCCAATCTGGTGGCTGCATAATAGGTGCGGTAATTAAAGCATTCTTGAGTAACTCAAAGGCTTTCAAACAATCTTCATCAAATATAAATTCAGCATCTTTCATTAGCAATCTGGTAAGTGGTTTAGTGATCTTAGAGAAGTCTTTAATGAATCGTCGGTAGAAACCGACATGTCCAAGAAAACTGCGGATTTATCTAATGGTTTTCGGAGGCTGAAGGTTTTCTATTATTTCTATTTTGGCTTTGTCTACTTCAATCCCTCTTTCGGATACAACATGTCCTAACACAATCCCTTCTCGAACCATGAAATGGCATTTTTCCCAATTCAGCACCAGATTGACTCTGACGCATCTCTCGAGAACCAATTCTAAGTTCGATAAACATCCCTCGAAACTTTGCCCACAAACAGAGAAATCGTCCATAAATACCTCCATTATATTATCTATAAAGTCGGCAAATACGACCATCATACATCTTTGAAATGTTGCAGGTGCATTGCATAGTCCAAACGGCATCCGTCTATATGCAAACGTTCCATAAGGACAAGTGAATGTAGTATTTTCTTGATCGTTGGGATGAATAGGAATTTGAAAGAATCCTGAGTATCCATCTAAATAGCAGAAATATGAATGTTTAGCCAGTCGCTCAAGCATTTGATCTATAAAGGGCAAAGGAAAATGATCTTTTCGAGTGGCTTTATTCAGTTTTCGGTAGTCTATGCACATCCTCCATCCAGTTTGAATACGTTTTGCTACAGATTCTCCTTTTTCATTACTGACAACCGTTACTCCTCCTTTCTTAGGTACAACATGGACTGGACTGACCCAGCTGCTATCTGATATCGGATATATGATACCAGCTTCTAAGAGTTTTTGTACTTCTTTCTTGACTGCATCGCCTATGATAGGGTTTATCCTTCTTTGATGTTCCCTAGAAGTCTTACTATCATCTTCCAGCATAATACGATGCATACAAATGGATGGGCTTATCCCCTTGAGGTCAGAAATATTATATCCCAGTGCAGTCAGATACTTCCTTAGAACGTGGAGTAACTTCTCAGTTTCTATCTGTCCCAAGTCAGCGTTAACTATGACTGGTTTTTTAAGCTTTGTATCTAAGAATACGTACCTTAGATTTTTGGGTATCGATTTTAATTCTATAGCAGGTTTTTGTTCATCAGACGATGGTTCGGGTGCTAATGCAAGACATTCTTTCGAATAGTCATCGACGAATGGTTCGTTACAATTATCATTTTTGAATAGAGAAGGTTCGGTTAATTCAGGTGATGTCACTTCCAATTCTTTTACGCATTCGTCAATGATATCTAGCAAGCAACATGAGTCATTAATAGCTGGGGCTTTCAAAAATTGAGCTAAAATGAATTCGACTTTTTCTTCTCCTACTTCGAAAGTCAGCTTTCATTTCTTAACATCAATTATAGCTCCGACTGTTGCTAAAAATAGTCTTCCTAATATAATCGGGACATTGTAGTCCTCTTTTATGTCCATTATCACAAAATCAGTAGGAATGAAGAATTGACCAATTCGAACAGGGATGTTCTCCAGCATACCTACAGGATATTTGACAGAACGGTCTGCAAGTTGCAGAGACATTTTGGTTTGTCTCAATTCTCCTAATTCGAGTCTCTTGCACGTAGATAACGACATCAAACTAACACTGGCCCCTAAATCACATAGACTGTTGTCTATAACGTACTTTCCTATTACACAGGGTACTGAGAAACTCCCTGGATCTTTAAGCTTAGGTGGCATGTTATTTTCAAGTATAGCGCTACACTCGGCAGTGAGCATAACCGTTTCGTTATCTTCGAGCTTTTTCTTGTTAGATAGAATTTCCTTGAGGAATTTTGCATATGAAGGCATTTGGGTTATGGCTTCCGTGAATGGTATAGTAACATTTAGTTGTTTCAGAAGTTCCACGAATTTCTTAAATTGCCCTTCATTCTTGTTTTTGGCTAATCTTTGCGGATAAGGTATAGGTGGTTTATATGGTGGTGGAGGTACATAAGGTGTTTCCTTGTCCATGACTTCGTTACTCTTATCATCCGCATCATTGGTTTTTGGTTCATTTTCCTTCTCAGTTCCTTTCTTTGGACTTTGATACATGGCCGATTTTGTAAGTCTCGGGTTAACCGGTCCATCATATTCGGTTCCGCTTCGCAAAGTTACAGCATTTGCTTGCCCTTTTAGGTTAGGTTGAGCTTGGCCAGGAAAAGTTCCAGACGGGGCTGGTATTGTTGGTTGTTGTTGGGCTACTTGAGTAATCTGGGTTTCTAACATTTTGTTATGCGTAGCCATTGCATCAAGTTTGCTAGTCATTTGCCTCATCAATTCGCTTGCATGAGCGTTTTGGTTCGCAAATTCCTTATTCTGCTGTATCTGGGCGTTCATGAAATTTTCCATCATAATCTCCAGATTTGACTTTCTAGGTGCTTGTGGAGCGGGTGGTCCTACCTTATGAAAACCAGGTGGTACAGCAGGTGTCGAACTTGGTGGTTGCAAAGCATTATTGTTTTTGTAAGAGAAGTTCGGATGATTTCTCCAACCAGGATTATAAGTATTTGAGTATGGGTTTCCTTGGGTATAATTCACTTGGTCGGTGGGAACACCGGTTAACACCTGACATTCAGCGTTTGTATGTCCAGGGGTACCACATACTTCACAGTTAGGAGACACAGCAGCCACGGTAGAGGCTGGTTGTGCTACGGCCAAATTTTCAATTTTTTGAGTTAATGCATCCATTTTAGCATGTATGCGGTCTATTGCACTAACTTCGTACATTCCGCCTTTCAAAGTTGGTTTCTCTGTAGAAGCACGTTCTCCTCCCCATTGGAAGTGATTTTGAGCCATGTTCTCTATGAGTTCAACGGCTTCCACGTACGGTTTATCCATTAAAGTGCCACCAGCAGCAGCACTTAGGTTCATTTTCGTGTTGTACAACAGACCATTATAGAAAGTATGGATTATCAGCCATTTTTCGAGTCCGTGATGTGGGCAAAGCCTCATCATGTCTTTATATCTTTCCCACGCGTCAAAAAGAGATTCATTGTCTTTTTGTTTGAATCCATTAATTTTTGCCCTTAGCATAGCTATCTTAGTTGGAGGAAAATAGCGGGTCAAAAAGACTCTTTTTAGATCATCCCATGAAGTAACAGAATTCGCAGGTAGAGACTGGAGCCAAGTTCTAGCTCTATCTCTTAAAGAAAACGGGAAAAGATGGAGTCTAATTGCTTCTTGGCTAACACCATTTTCTTTCACAGTGTCAGCATATTGCACGAAAACAGATAAATGTAAGTTAGGATCGTCATTAGGACTTCCTGAAAATTGGTTCTGCTGAACAGCTTGTAATAGTGAAGGCTTCAACTCGAAATCGCGTCTTTCGATTTCTGGGGCAGCAATGCTGCTATGCGGTTCATCTTGCGATGGGACAGCAAAATCCTTGAGAGGACGGTTTTGCGGGTGTTGGGCCATGTTTTGTTCCGATTCAGTTTCGGTTTCGGAATCAGAATAAGAAACGATAGGATCTGGAAGGAGATATCTTAAGCAGTAATCGTTGATTCGGTGCCTCAACAAAATAAAGCGCTCGATTTCGTCAATCGGTTCCACTGGCTCTTCGCTTTGTGAGCGAGTGCTGGGCATACGATTGACAAATTAAAAATAAAGAAAAATTGCCTTAGTCGTTACTGTGCAACGAAAGAGACACAACAAGAATAATTCAATCCCTGGCAACGGTGTAAAAAACTTAATCGCGACTTTACGGGTTTGGTCGGATAGATACTGCAAGCATACAGGGTATCACGTAGTTTTAAAAGATTGTCGAACCCACAGGGATTGATAGTCGAAAGGCAGTGTCCTAAAATTGAGGTGCAAGGCTAAAGCAGGAAGTTATCACGTATAAAAGTGTTAAAGAAAAATAACTAAAATAAAAGGTTTTAGAACAAATAAGGAAACTGAGACCGTAGAATGATTTCCGGGGTTCTTAGGGACTCTATAGGCTCCGGGGCTGAAATGGATGTAGAAGTTGTTCTGAAGGAAATACCGATCTAAAGGCTTAATCTCACACTCTCGCGCTATTGATCGAGCCACGCCTGATAACCCCAAGATTTTGCTCTCGCTCGCTCGGTAATTAAAAGGCGCTTTTTGAAAACGGGAAAGACCGAAAAGAATACCTAAAGCGCTCTCGCTGTGTTTAGGATCCAGTGTTTTGTGCCTACTATCTGACGTGTACCTCAAACTCTCGCTCTGTTGGACTCGTCTTAATGGATTTCTCACTCTCGTGACGAAATGCTGTTAGGCAGCCTTTCACCGTCGCGACTAGTCTGCTTGAAGTTAACTTAGACAACAAAACCAGAATTTTAAACATGCAAGACAGTGTTGGTAATCCTACAGAGTCCCGTCGAGACGACGGTCCTCAAACTACGGGCTCATACGAATTTAGTTACACATTATTAAACATAATATTAAAACGTTAATGATACTGGTTTCTAAATCACACATACTGATTTGGTTCTATTTTTAGAAAATTCTATTTTTAGGGTTTTTATTGAAATATTTGGTGTAATACATAAACAATAAGAACCAGTAATGCTGTAAATAAATAATGGAAACAATGAAGTAATAACCTGTAAAAACTGCAATTAAATAAAGGAAATGAACTTGTATTGATTCTGAAAATGATCCAAGTACAGCAGAACAATGAAAAGAAACAAAATACAGCAAGCGTGATAATCACTCAGTGTGAGCAATTATCACTTTGGTAAAGTAATTTAACGGGGTTCTGGTTCGATTTCAGCAGCGCTTCCGCAGGGTGAAATTGGACAATTAATGAATGTCTGGGAGGTCCTATATATAGGCAGAGGTTGGCTCCAAAAACGGTTGAAGAAGATTTGAAATTCAAAATGCGTGAAAAACTGTTTCTGGAAAAACTGCTCCCGCAATACATGGCGAACGCCATTTGCCTAGCAAAGGAAATTTGAACTCTGGGTTATCTGGCGAATGCCATTTGGCTCGCCTATGAGAATGGCGAACGCCATTCAGCTGGGTGACAGCAGAAAAGCTTCAGTGCTGCTCTTTTTCAACTCTTTTGCCAAAAATCTTGTTCTTTTCATCAATAAGGCTGATACTGGTCCTGAAATCACAAAGTAAAGGAAAAAATAAGTACATGATACAAAATACGATAAAGACTCGATTAAAAATACGACTAAACATGCACGAAATGAATCGAAATAACCTATACGAAATTGAGTCATCAATATCATGGATGAATCAAGAAGGAAAACTGTGAAATACACTTTCAAGAGTCCTAGATTGGATGGCCTAAGGAGATTGGGAGATTTGCTAACAGACCCCGAAGGATTCAAAGATAGATATGGGAATTTGTGTATATTGTTGAAGAAAAGTGTCGATGAAGGACTCCTTTCAACTTTGCTCCAGTTCTATGACCCAAAGTATCATTGTTTCACCTTTCCCGATTATCAGCTCTTGCCTACACTTGAAGAATATTCTCAGATAGTTAGTTTACCCGTCAAGGATGACTCTCCGTTCCCTATTTTCAACATAGATCCAAAAGAGGAAGAGATATCTAAGGAGACTCACTTGGAATTAGTTGACATAAAAAACAACTTAATCTCCAAGGGAGGAATTTTTGGGTTAACTGCCAAGTTTCTGTCTGGAAAAGCCTATTACTTCGCTAAGCACTCCAACAAGGTCGCCTTTGAAGCTGTTTTTGCTCTACTCATATATGGACTTTTCTTGTTCCCGAACATCGACAACTTCGTAGACCTAAACGCAATCAAGATTTTCCTGAAGAAAAACCCTGTACCTACCTTACTTGCTGAAGCCTATCACTCAGTCCATACGAGAAATGCCCATGGTAACGGACATATCACTTGTTGTGTCCTCGTGCTATATAGATGGTTTATTTCACACTTACCGAAGAAATGTGCTTTCTGGGATCCTAAGAAAGGGTGGTGGTCTAAGAAGGTTATGGCCCTTTCTCATGCAGACATTGACTGGTACAATCGAGTGTACGACAAAATCTCAATAACAGACAGTTGTGGCCAGTATAACAACGTGTCTCTTCTTGGCATCAAAGGTGGAATCAGTTACAATCCGGTGTTGGCACGCCTTCAATTGGGATACCCTCTGAAGGATAAACCTCTAAGCATTCATGTAGAGGGAATTTATTTTGAAGAGTATGATAAGAATGAAGAACAAAGGGATCTAATCTTGAAAGCCTGGGGTAGCAAGTGTAAAAGAGGAAGTAGCTCCTTGGGAAAACCCAATTGTGTTTCTTTGGAGCCATATCTTTAGTGGGCCCGCAAGAGAGCCATTGAATTGAAGATGCCATACAAGAAGGAGGAACCAATTCCCATGAAAGAAGAGTCTATTCTGTACTTCATTTCAAAAGAAGAGGAATTAGAGATATCATTGAAACAGACCCAGCGATCAGAGGAAGCATGGAGACTCAAGTATCAGGTGGTTGTTGAGGAGAATTTTGAACTTCGAAGACAACTACGCGCCAAGGATGAAGAACTGGCCTCTTACAAGAAAAGGAAGGTCCAAGAAGGCCCAAGTTCTTCTATTGTTCAGCCTACAGCTTGGAAGACGATCGTCGACAACCTTGTCGCAGAAAGAGACCAGATGGAGGAAGAAAACAAAAGGCTCAAGCTACGACTCTTAGGAGAATCTCCTTAGGACTTTCTAGGCTTTTATATAGTCTCTTTTCTAAGACTCTCAGAAGTGTATTAACTATTGTAATCCGTTTTCAATGAAAATGAGTTTTTTTGATATTTCACGATGTTCTGCAAAAATGTCTGAATTCCATGAAACTTTGCATTGCATCTTGCATCTTCGCTAAACCGTCAAGATACTAAAATTTGTTTTGCAGGCTTTGTAGAGAATGGAGGCTACCAAGAAGATAAACTGGCCCTTTACTTTCCTGATCCCTAACGTCGAGCAGCTGATAGAGATCGGAGGAAGAATTGAAGACCCGCTAAGTTTCATCGAGAAGTACGGAGACCTTCTGTCCCTAATGAAGCTACATGTGAAGGAAGGATTGCTGGAAACCCTGGTGCAATTGTATCATCCCACATACCGTTGTTTTATATTTCTTAATTTCCAGCTGGTTCCAACCATAGAGGAGTATTCAGCAGTGATGAGTTTACCAATTCAGCATCATCCTCCATTTTCTGGTGTGGAAGGGGAGTTCCTTAACCAAGAGATTGCTGCAGGGTTAAGGATCCGAAAGAGGCATATACGAGAGAACATGACTACTAGAGAAGGGTATCGTGGTTTACCAGCTCAGTTTTTGATTGAAAGGGCTCTTCACTTTCAGGAAAGAGGAGACTCTGCAATGTTTGAATCAATTTTTGCTCTGCTAGTGTACGGATTATTCCTGTTTCCCAATGTCGAAGACTTCGTTGACGTCCAGGCTATCCGAATCTTTATGAGTCAGAACCCTGTCCCTACTCTATTAGCTGATATGTACTTCTCAGTTACTACACAATTCATGAAAAGAGAAGGTGTGATTATTTGTTGTGCTCCACTGCTCTATAAGTAGTTTATTTCGTGTTTGCCTATAACTCCAACATTTTGGGAGGTAAGAGACAGCGCCATTTGGGCAAAGAAACTGATGGAGCTAGAACGTTCTGTTATCAGGTGGTATGATTCGGACCCAAGAGGGACCTAATGATTGTAAGCTATGGAGACTATCCCAACGTGCCGCTCATGGGACGGAATGGTTGCATCAACTACAATCCGGTACTCGCTCGTTGCCAACTGGGTCATCCCATTGAGGAACAACCAGACCCCAAGGAGCTGGAGTTAATCTATTTTGGGTATGGAGAGGGATTTGAAGACAAACTCAAAACGGGGCACGCCTGGTTCCACATTAATCAGCAGAGGTTGACCACTGCCGGTCCCGTCACAGAAGCTCATTTGAAGTGGGCGCAAGGGATTTCGCTCAGCATGAAGAAGCCTTTTCCATACTACGAGACATCCGCGAGTGCCAAGCAGAAGAGGATGGAGTTGTTGGGGGAGCTGACTGTTGAGAAGGCCAGAACCAAGCAGCGCATCAAGGAGATCATGAAAGGGATCAGCGAAGGCGAAGGGCCCTCCCATTTAGAGTTGTAGCTTTTAAGTTTCTTGTTTTATGATCAGTTGTTGTAATCATGTTTTAAGTTGTATTTCTTTTAATTTCATTCGAACAATGGTTGTAATATTTCCTTTTTGTAAGCACTTGTATTATCTTTCAATAGGAAGGAGTTTATGTTGTTGGTAATCCTATTGTTTACACTGTTTGCAAATAATTTTTAGTTCTTGATGGTTTAGCCTGCATTTGCATCTCATTTTGCATCTCCGCATGTGCATGTGCATTCTTCCGTGTCTCATCTTCATTTTATCTTCTCCAGAACCGTCACCCTGAATTCTCTACATCGTTACAACACCCGGGCACAGGTTCGAAGAAGAAGAATGTCTGAGGATTGCGTGAATTTGGATCAGGTTAACAACGAACTCAACGAATTGAGAGGAGGAATGGGGCAGATCATGGAAGCTTTGAATGTTATACGAGCAAAGATGGATACGCAGGTTACCGTAGTCTCAGAAGTCGTTGCTATAACTGCAGAGTCGCCAGTTATACCCGTTGTGAACCCTACTCTAGGGATGCCATTTGATTTTATACGAACCACGGCTCCTCAGTCTACGCAACAAGCAGTGCTGCTGTTTAGTGAGAATAAGCAAACTATTCCAACTTATGCTTCGTCTGTGGTGCAGAACCAGTTCCAACCTGTTTTTCAGAATCAGCATCATTTTGATTATGACAATATATATGTGGAGGAGGATGATCATAACGAGAAGTTGAGAGCGAGTGATGAGGTTATGCAGAGGAAATTAAAGGCTATGGAGGGCAGTAATGTCTTCAGTACTGACCTCAAGGACATGTGTTTGGTTACAGATCTGGTAATTCCACCGAAGTTCAGGCTGCCAGGTTTTGAATTGTATTCCGGTGCTACTTGCCCCAAAGCGCATTTGGTCATGTACCTCCAGAGAATGGCTCCGTACATGGACAATGATAAGCTATTGATACATTGTTTCCAAGATAGCCTGAAGGGCGCCGCTGCAAAATGGTACCTAGGCTTGGATCAGTCTCAGATCAAGTGTTTTCAAGATGTAATGGACGCCTTTGTGAGACATTATAAGTATAATTTGGATTTAGCTCCGGATCGTAGACAATTGCTGACTATGACTCAAAAGAACACCGAGTCATTCAAAGAGTACGCTCAAAGATGGAGGGAGACGGCCTCGCAGGTTGAACCACCGTTGACAGAAAAAGAATTAGCTGATTGGTTTGTGGACACCGTAAAGCCTGAATTTTATGAGAAGATGATCAGTAATATTGGTGCCAACTTTTCTGATATTATTGCCATTGGTGTGAAAGTAGAAGCGGGCTTGAAGAATGGAAAAGTAGCCAGTTCACCTAGTAGTTCCACTAGTAACAGTGTCAAGAAGTCTCCGGGTAATTTTCATAAGAAGAAAGAAGGTGAGACTAACGCTGTTATGTCAAAGAGTCAGAATCCCAGATGGAAACGATCTCTCTTTCAACAACAACCAGGTCCCAGTTTTCCTCAACAACCGATTTACCCATGGCAGTTCGCACAACAACCATATGTGGCGGCTGTCACACCGACTTTTAACCATCAGATGAACCAACAAGTTCCTGTTCCCCAGCCACCGAATCAACAGCAGTGGCCGAGAAATCAAAATCAAAATTACCAGCAGCAGAGGCGGCCAGCGCCACAGCAAAATACCCCTCAAAGGAGACAGGCGGTAACACCAAATTTTCCACCCATACCGATGACCTACACAGCATTGTATCCTTCTCTGGTGGAGCAAGGATTAGTTGTTACTAGGCCATTGAGGCCACCATCTGAGAAGTCTCTGCAGTTCTTTAACCCCAATGCAACCTGTGCTTTCCATCAAGGAGAGGTGGGTCATGATTTTGAAGGATGTTTGGCATTAAAGAATCTGGTGAAAAGTCTGATGGAGAAAAACATTCTGTCTTTCACTAATAACCAACCAAACGTGAAGAGTAACCCCTTCCCAGCGCATGGGTCAACTAATGCTATCGAAGACGAGAATGATGAAGTGTTGGTCTCAGATGCAGCGAAGATTAAAACTCCCATGAAAACGTTTCATGCCAAGTTGTTCAGCGCCGGTTTGGTCAAAGATTGCCATGAGGGTTATGAAGAGTGTGATGGTAGTAGTGAAGGGTGTCAGTTAGTTCAAGATGATATTCAGCAGTTGATTAATGAAGGTTTCTTACAGGTTTTCAGAAAAGAAAGCAGAGTAGCAGTGATTGAACCAGTGTTCAATTTGCCAAAACAAGTGCCAGTGTTTGACTAAGAAAAGTACATATCAGTAGTTCCTATGTTCAACAGTCCAGGGGCAAGTACTGTGAATCCCGTGTTTAAACAATCAGTTCCAAGATTCAACAAACCTGAAGTTGTTGCTCCTATTAATCATGCCAGGTGAAATGATTTCCCAAGACCAGTCCCATTCAGGTTCAGAGGAACCAAAGCGTTACCGTGGATCTACGAAGACATTACAGGTGGTAGGAAGAAGGAGGAATTGATCCCAAGGAAAGAGGTGGGGGTCGTTATAGAAGAACCAGTCCCAAGGAAGGAGGTGGGGGCTGATGAGAAAAATATGTCCAGTATAGTAGGAACAGGGAAAATGATAAGGAGTGGAAGGATTTATACTCCTGTGAACAAAGAAGTGTCCAGTAAAGAAGGTGGTATTCATATATCCGCCAATGACAAAGGTAAAGAAGTGATCTCCAAAGAGGATGACGAAGAATTTCATAGAATAATAAAGAGAAGTGACTACAAGATTGTGAATCAGCTCCACCAGACCCCATCAAAAATTTCCATTTTATCTCTGTTGATTAATTCACCAGTCCACCGATCAGCACTACAGAAAGTATTGGCCCAGGCTCATGTAGCTCAGGATATTACCGCCGGGCAGTTTGATCATGTTATCGCTAACATTACTGCATGCAATACACTCAGCTTCAGTGATGAAGAGTTGACCCAAGCGGGTCGGAAACACAATCTTGCGCTACACATATCAATGAAATGTCAGAAGGACACGTTGGCTAGAGTCCTTGTAGATACAGGATCTTCTCTGAATGTTTTACCGAAGAGAACTCTCGATAAGTTGGCATACCAAGGAGGAATAATGAGACCCACGTCACTAATTATCAAAGCTTTTGATGGTTCACGCAGATCTGTGATTGGAGAAATTGAGCTGCCCGTTTTGATTGGCCCTCAGGAATTCAATGTTCTGTTTCAAGTCTTAGATATTAATCTTGCCTATAGCTGTCTGCTAGGAAGGCCCTGGATCCATGAGGCTGGCGCTGTCACCTCAACCATACATCAGAAAATGAAATTTGTGATTGATGATAAGTTGGTTATTATGCATGGAGAAGAAGATTTGATGGTTAGCAATCTGTCGTCATTCCGTTACATCGAGGCTGATGAGGACGCGTTGGAGACTTCTTTCCAAGCCCTGGAAATAGCTAATGCAGTTGTGATTGACAATGAGAAGCTGGTGGTACCGGAGTATCCATGTTTTGCTTCGTATAAAAGTATCCAGTCTGCCCTTCAAAAAGGCGTGCCTGTAGGTTGGGGCAAAGTTATTGAGGTTGAGAAGAGGAACCGACACCAAGGGTTGGGTTACAGACCAACTCCAGAAGATGAGGCTGCTTCAAGTACAAGAAGAAGAAGGATGAAGATAAAGATGGTGCAGGAAACATTTGTCAGAGGTGGGCATCAGGTCCACGCAATCATTGGAAGTGCTGAAGAAGAGCAAGATATTGATCGTTTGGTTTTTCGCCAGGAAGGCGCGTTAAGCAATTGGGAGTCTGTTGAGATCCCCACTGTGTACCCAGAACCAGAGTAACTTGTTTTGATTTATTGTTTTCATTTCCCTAGTCTTGCCCAAAGCTAGTGGATTATTTTGTACGGGCCTCCGTTTTCAATATCTTAATCAATGAAATGACATTTTGTAAAAATTCTCGTTGTCTTCACTTTATTGCATTCCGTTTCTAAAAAATGGCAATCTTTTCAAAACAAAAACATCTTCATCTCGCATATTCTTGAATTATTATGCATTTTAATAATACAAGTCATCCTATCATGCAGAATGAATCATAAACCTATTGTATTCAATGACCTTGCTCTTACCATTGACTTCGACTCCCCTGTCTATCAAGCTGAGGAGGAGGAAGATTATGAGGTGCCCAAGGATCTAGCAGATATGTGTGATTACAGTATACGGATCTCCAGCCTCATGAAGAGCAGGTGAATGTCATCAATCTTGGCACTGAGGAAGAGAAGAAAGAGGTTAAGATTGGGGCATCGCTGAAGCCAGAAATTAGACAGCGGTTGATTTCACTCCTTGAAGAATATGTGAACGTGTTCGCTTGGTCCTACCAAGACATGCCTGGTTTAGATACAGATATTGTGGTCCACAAGTTACCGCTCAAGCCTGAGTGCCCGCCAGTAAAACAAAAGCTTCGCAGAAGTCATCCTGACATGGCCCTCAAAATACGAGATGAAGTTAAGAGACAGTTGGATGCCGGATTATTAGCAGTTTCCAAATACCTAGAGTGGGTAGCTAATATTGTTCCAGTTATGAAGAAGAATGGAAAGGTACGAATGTGCGTGGATTATAGGGACCTTAACAAAGCTAGTCCCAAGGATGATTTTTCTCTACCACATATCGACATGCTGGTAGACAACATGGCTCGTTTCGCAATGTTCTCATTTATGGATGGTTTTTCAGGCTACAATCAGATTAGAATGGATCTAGCTGATATGGACAAGACTACTTTCATCACCCCGTGGGGTACTTATTGTTACAAGGTTATGCCTTTTGGATTGAAGAATGCCGGGGCAACTTACCAGAGAGCTATGGTGACCCTGTTCCATGATATGATCCACAAGGAGATTGAAGTGTATGTGGACGACATGATAGCCAAATCACAGAGTGAGGAGGAGCACGTAGACCATTTGTTAAAATTATTTAAGAGACTTCGAAAGTATCAGTTGAGGTTAAACCCTGCAAAGTGTAACTTTGGAGTCAGGTCTGGGAAGTTATTGGGTTTCATTGTTAGCCAGAAGGGCATTGAAGTGGATCCAGATAAAGTGCGAGCAATTCAAGAAATGCCAGCTCCGCAAACCGAGTCTCAAGTCAGAGGATATTTGGGCCGTTTGAATTACATCTCCAGGTTCATCTCCAACATGACTCCAATATGTGCACCAATTTTCAAATTACTCCATAAGAATCAGCCAGTAGAATGGAATGCTAACTGTCAGCAGGCTTTTGAGAAACTCAAAAGTTATCTCCAATAACCTCCTATTCTGGTTCCTCTGGTTCTCGGAAGACCTCTCTTTATGTATTTGACTGTTTTGGAAGAATCTATGGGCTGTGTTTTGAGACAGCATGACGAGACTGGTCAGAAAGAACATGCAATTTATTATCTGAGTAAGAAGTTTGCAGATAGTGAAAGCCGCTACTCACTACTGGAAAAGACTTGTTGCGCTCTGGCTTGGGCCGCCAAACGTCTAAGACAGTACCTGATTTGTCATACTACCTTGTTGATTTCCAAGATGGATCCGATAAAGTACATTTTTGAAAAACCTGCTCAAACAGGTAGACTTGCCCGCTGGCACATGTTATTATCTGAATATGACATTCAGTATGTCACTCAAAAGGCCATTAAAGGAAGTGTTCTTTCAGAATATCTTGCCGATCAACCAGTTGAAGACTATGAACCACTCAAGTTTGATTTCCCTGACGAGGATATTATGGCAGTGAAAGATGGTGAAGAATCAAGCTCTGAAGAAGATCCTAGGGCTGAGTATAGGTGGAAGATGATGTTCGACGGTTCGTCCAATTACAAGGGGCATGTAGTAGGTATTGTTATAATTAATCCTGAAGGTGGCTACACCCCTTTTACAGCCAGATTGGATTTTGGGTGTACGAACAATATTACTGAGTATGAAGCATGCATTCTGGGTCTGGAAGCTGCAATCGATCTTGGAATCTGTTTTCTTGAAGTTATGGGTGACTCTGCTCTAGTCATTTATCAAATTAGAGGCGAGTGAGAGACAAAAGATAAGAAGCTTATCCCTTATCAGGAATATTCTTTGGAGTTGATTAAGTGTTTTGATGAGATAACTTTTCGCCATGTGCCACGTACTGAGAATCATGTGGCTGATGCCTTAGCAACACTGGCTTCGATGTGGCAAGTTAGATTTATCAACGAAGATCCAGTAATCAGTATTGGAAGGAGGACTGAGCTTGCCTACTTCCAATCCATTGAAGAAGAATCAGACGGCAAACCTTGGTTCCATGACATTTTGAACTTCCTAAAGAATCAAGAATATCCGGCCAACGCCTCCGTTCTTGATAAGAAGACTCTGCGAAGATTGTCAGCCAAGTTCTTCATCAGCAACGGTGTACTGTACAAAAGGAATCATGATACGGTTTTGTTAAGATGTGTCGATAAGAGAGAAGCAGATTTGCTGATCCATGATATCCATGAAGGAGATTTTGGCACCCATGCCAATGGACATGCCATGGTTAAGAAGATTTTGAGGGCTGGATACTACTGGTTGACTATGGAGACTGATTGCATCCAGTACGCTAGAAAATGCCATAAATGTCAGATTTACGCGGATAAAATGCATGTTCCTCCTACTCCGTTGAATGTGCTATCATCTCCCTGGCCGTTCTCTATGTAGGGCATCGATATGATTGGGGTAATTGAGCCTAAAGCGTCAAATGGACATTGCTTCATTTTGGTGGCTATAGATTACTTTACCAAGTGGGTGGAAGCCGCCTCTTATGCGAACGTGACTAAGCAAGTAGTTGCTCGCTTCATTAAGAACAACATCATTTGTCGTTTTGGGATTCCGAGCAGAATCATAACTGACAACGGAACCAATTTTAATAACAAAACCATGAAGGAGTTGTGTGATAACTTCAAGATTGAACACCATAACTCTTCACCGTATCGTCCGAAGATGAACGGAGCGGTCGAAGCTGCAAACAAGAATATCAAGAAAATTCTTCAGAAAATGGTCAAAACATACAAGGATTGGCATGAGATGTTGCCATATGCACTACATGGATATAGAACGTCCGTCAGAACATCAATAGGGGTAACTCCTTTTTCATTAGTATATGGAATGGATGTTGTCCTCCCTATAGAAGTTGAGATACCTTCTCTGAGGATACTGATGGAAACGAAGCTTGATGAAGCTGAATGGGTTCAAGAAAGATACGATCAGCTGAATCTATTTGACGAGAAGCGCCTGACAGCCATGTGTCATGGTCATTTGTACCAGAAGAAGATGAAGAGAGCATTTGATAAAAAGGTTCGCACTCGGGAATTCCGAGTAGGCGAATTGGTACTTAAGAAGATTCTGCCGTCGCAGAGAGACGCCCGTGGGAAATGGGCACCCAATTATGAAGGTCCTTTCGTAGTCAAGACAGTGTTTTCAGGAGGGTCTCTATTTCTTACAACTATGGACGGTGAACAGCTTACGCATCCGATGAATGCTGATTCGGTGCGGAAGTATTATGCTTGAGACAAAGACATCTCACCGGTATCCAGGAATCCTCAAGGAAGCTCAAGTTTTGCTACAACTAGAGTCCTTAGTCATTAGGGTTGTTGGACATTGAATACAATGTAACCTTTGCCAAATTGCCATTTTGTTGCATTTGTAATATTTCAGGGGACCCTGCTATTTGGCAAGTCACCATTTTTCAATGAATATCAGCTATGGAACCATCTCCTTGTTTAATACGCTATCATCTTTATTTTGCAAAACTTTGTCATTTTCACTTGATTTTTGAAAACGGAAATGTTGCAATTTCTAAGAAAACACAAAGATAAACTAAGTTTTACTCTGGAATTAAGACGTTTTGGAATCAAGTTTGTACAAGAAGAATTAGCAGTACTGTATTTTTGGCATGGATCTGCCATCTCCAATGAAACAAAGATTGCCCCGGTTATCCTTGATGTTTGGATTTCAGGGTGTGGGTTGTGTTATCTTTTTTTCTCTTTGTTTTTGCATCGCTCGCGTCGTTTCTCGCATGTAGCTAAGCATATGCATCATACCTTAGCATCTTTGCATCTTTGTGCTCTGTTTTGCTTATGGTCTGTTGTTTGTGTTTGTCTTTATTTCCACAGCGAAGTAAAGACATTCCCGGTTTTTCTTTGGTTGTGTCGTGCTTGTTCGGTCTTCACCTTTGCGCGCCAGATTTGAATCTTTAAACCTTTTATGTTCCCCAAGAAGTTTGGCCTTTTGTTTTAAAATTGTTCTCATTTGAATCGAGTCAAACCTGAACCGAGTCTTTGTTTGAATCGAGTCGAACATTACCTCTTGTTTTAAAACTGTTCTCGTTTGAATCGAGTTAAACCTGAACCGAGTCTTTGTTTGAATCGAGTCGAACATTGCCTTTTGTTTTAAAACTGTTCTCGTTTGAATCGAGTCAAACCTGAACCGAGTCTTTGTTTGAATCGAGTCGAACATTGCCTCTTGTTTTAAAACTGTTCTCGTTTGAATCGAGTCAAACCTGAACCGAGTCTTTGTTTGAATCGAGTCGAACATTGCCTCTTATTTTAAAGCTGTTTCTGTTTGAATCGAGTCGAACAGAGGACCGAAACCTCGAGTTATCGTGAGCTCGTTGTTTATCCTTTATCTCAGCTTTCAGTTGTTCTTGTTTGAATCTAGTCGAACATGAACCTTAACCTTTGATTTTTGAAACTTTAAGCTAAGCTTCTCGGAACGATTTTCTTTTATAAGACTCCTATCTGGTGCACAGAGTTTGTCTCTGTCTTTCTGGGTTTTTCTTGAAGATCCCATCTTGAACTCTTCGGTATAAGAATCCCCAGGAAGTCCTTGCTTGGTTGTCTGTCTTTTTTAGGCTGATCCCCGGATCAGGTTTTTCTTTCTGGTTTCATGCCCAGGAAGAGTGTGGGTTTGTTTTGTCCCCAGTAGTCTATATCCCCGGATTTCCTTCCCCAGTGGAGATTGTTCTTTGGTTTTTTCCCAGTGTTTCTTTGGAGTCTCCCCGGTGAGTCTCTTTCGTTGGTTAGCCTGTATCCCCAGTGAGTTTTTCTCATGGATACTAGCTTTCGTCTTTCCCAGGTGGAGCTTATCTTGTGTGTTTGCTTCCTTTTGTCCCTGGTGTCTGGGCTGTCTGCATCTTTGCACCATCTTGGCATCATATCATCATTTTAGATATTTATGGCATGTCAGCATTTGCATGTTTTTTGCTTGTCCTTAGCATTTGCATTCCATCTAAGGGCAAAATTTTTGGTTTGCTATATTTAAATACCTTTCACCTTGATGCCCCTGGAATCTCCGTTCCTCGTACCATCCGTTAAAGCTATTTAAACAGGGGCAACTGTTGTACCCTAAATTTTCACCCTTAGATGTCATCTTCATTTGTGCATCTTAGGTCAATCATCTCTGCATTTTTTGAGCTAACCCATATCTTGCAGTTTGTTTTCTTTGTGTTCAAATTAGGTTTGCATATCACCATGAAGCTCCACAAGTTGTTCTGAAGCAAGTCAGGTCAACAAAAGATCTCCAGTGCAAGAACTTTGGAATTAGGGTTTTGCTCTGAAGAAATCACTGAGAAATTGGCTCTATCAAGTCAAGATTTGTGTGGTTCACTTACCACTTAAGGTCATCTACATCCAAGAGACATCATTCAACAGGAATCCAAGATCTATTGGTCCTCAACCTCACTATACCTCCAAATTAGGGTTTCTGTGACACTTATCAGTCAATGACTTTGATTTTCATCAAGATGAACTCCCAAACCCTAATTCTTGATTCTATTGGTTTATCAACATCCTCAAGAGTCTCCTAAGACCTTTAGATAAGAAGGAAGAAGCAAGCTTACAAGATCTGACCTCAGTGCATTCACAGTCAAAATTAGGGTTTGACTGAAACCCTAATCCTTGGGAATTTTGGTTCAAATGAAGTGTCAATGGTTCTAATCATCATAGACTATCTCAGGAGGTATTCAAAGCATCAAGATCAAGTTCATGAGGTTTCTTGCAAGAGAAGTAGGGTTTTGATCATGAAAGACTTCATATGTGAGATTTTCCCTCTAATAGCACAATTTGAAATGACCATAACTCCTAAACCACACACTCAAATGGAGTGACTCAAAGCTCATTGGAAATCTCTTTTCAAGATATTCAATTTGTTCCATATGACTTTTCATCCAAAAATGCTTGGTTTTTGAGTTATGAAGCTTGCAAGATAATCTGACCCAACGCTTAGAAAAATTTCAACACTTTTCTTCACATTTTTCTCTAACTTTGACCTCATTTTTCACCCATTTCCACTTGGTTTCAAGACTTGGGCCCCAAATGAAAGTTTTAGAGCATGATGAGAGCTTTCCAACCATATGTGGAACATCTCATTTGAATAAGCCATTCTCAAGTTATGGTTCTTTAAAGTTGGGTGTTTCAAATTATCAAAATTCAATAACTTAAAAAAATGTTCTAAGTCTTTTTGCCAACTCTTGCGCATGATTTTGTGGAGATTTTTCTCATTGTTACAAGCACTATCTCAAGTAACTTTCCACATAATAATTGATCTATCAAATGCCCTCTTTACATAGAATCAAAAACTTCAAGATTTGGTGGTATGGCTATCAAGTTGTGGTACACTAAAGTTGACATGTTACAATGTTATAAACACTTAGAAAATTCTGGTTTTGTTCTTTTGTGATCACACTTCTTGTCACGATTTTCTCACATGTTTCAAGCCTTACCTCCAACCACATTCCACATGAAAGTTGAGCTATCAAATGTCCACTTCATATAGGATTAAAAATATCAAAGATTGGTGGAGTGATCATCAAGATATAATGCTTTGAAATTGCCACGATGGAATTGCACCATGAAATGTTAACTTCTAACTTACAGCCATACCAAATTTTACCATCAGCTCTTACATATTCCTCACATCAAAGAACATCATTTGCGTGACAATTTCCAAATGGCCCAAAAACCATTCGTTGGTATCATTAGACAAAGAGTGGTCATATGGTGCATTGCTTAGCACAGCTTATGTTCATGGCCCAGACTTTGTTTTATGTTGGATTACAATCTGAATCAAAGGTCTTAATCAAGTGGTAGCTACCTACTAAGTCACTTGCATCAGTTTCCAATACTCCTCTTTTCCCACAAACCCGTGAGAACAAGCTACAAGTACAACAACTTTGTACTTCACAAGGTTGACATACAAAAGCCAAAAGCATGGACCATTATGTAAACTCTCCTTGCACTATAAAACTTAGGTCTCTGCTCCTACTTTTTCTGACTAAAATCTCATCTCAAGCAACCAAACATTCACTTGGCTCAAGATGTAAGAATAGGTCATGCGTGTAAGATCTTGTGTGATCTTTCTCCCTAAAACAAAACCAATATCCCTTGTGCCATGAAAGCCATTATCCAGCTGAACCCTCTATAAAAGGAGATGCACTCTCATCCATTTCTCATCAACAATCAACACCAAACAACTCTGAAAAACAAAACACTTTGAGAACTCACGAGCTAGCTGTAGAGGAGGGAATCTTTGTTGCTTACTCAGGAACCATGTAAGTTCCTCAACCCTCCACCTATCATGCTTATATGCTATGCTGAATACATTCTAGTTTCATGTTAGAGATCATTTTCTGTTTTAATGTTTGTGTGTTCATGGTATCTACGCATGGTATATATATTGTCATAAACCTCTGTTGAGTTAATCTTAGAAGTTTCATAACCCTCCATGTCTGCCATAATGAATGAACAAGTTTGTTTCCATGATAAGCATTTGTTAACCATGTTAAAGTGAATACTATCTGAATAGATACTTGCTTTGATCATATATAATCTAAACATACCAACTCTAAAATTTATCATTTGGAATCATAGCACTCATAGGTTGTTAAGTTTATTTTGCCTCTCTGTATGAATAACATGGCTAAAGTATAGAGATGTATTTGTTGTTCTAGGGGATGTTCATCATGTGTGCATGGCTGTATGCTGGTTATTTGATATTATGTTTAACTTGTTTGAGTTTTAAACCTTGATAGTGTTCATGTTATCTTGTGAATGAAATTCTGAGTTGTAGTTTGTCCTACTACAATGTTTTTGTTGAGTTTTTGTAAAGCATTTGAGGGTTATGGTTGGTTTAGAATTGAAACAGAGGGTGGTTTCTCATCCTTTTCTGAACTGAGTTTTGTTTTTGAACACTTGATTTCCTTGGCTTCATGCTCATGATGTGGTCACTGTCTTGCTTAGTTTAGGGTTCCATCGTGTTCTATGTTTTGAATACTTCATTTCAGTATGTTATTTCATGATATTTGGTTGTGTATTGAAGGTTTTATGTGGGAATGAAGTTGGATGTTTATTTTGTTGTTTCAAAATGGAACACGATAGTTGTGTTATTTCCTGCATGTTTGATTTTCCATGCTTGTGTTTTGATTGGTTATTTGAGTGGTTTTGTCGTGTTGTGATTTTTAATGACACTTGACCAATTGATATTGATGTTATACGTTCAGTTCATGTAGCAGCGCATGTGGTTTTTTTCATTTAATGCATTTTCATATTTCATCTTGGTTTATCTATTATTGGGGTGGGCTTATACATTGGATGTATAGCCACCCCAGTGGTAAGACCATGCGTACGTTTAGAAGGATGTATGGGTTCGAATCTTGCCCCAGACCATCCTTTTGTTTTTTTTTCTTTTTGCTTCCTTATATTTTCGCCTGGGCTTGTGCTATCACCACCCCCCAGTTTCTGGCCCAACTCTCTCTCCCTTATGTTTTTTTTAACTAATTCAAATACTAATGCACCCCCCTGCGTTTTTATTTCTTTTATTTTATTTTCCTATTTTCAAATATGTTCATTTTAAATCCTTTTTTTAAACCTTTTTTATTTAATTTATTTAAAACCTTTTTTTCTTTATTTCAAAAAAAATATTTTATTTTTATTTAAATTTTAATTAGCAATTTGTTTCTTAATTGTTATTTAAGCTTTATTATTAATATGTGAATTTAAGCTTAATTGTTTCTTAATATGTGATTATTTTAATTTTTCTCTTGTTTATTTAAGCTTAATTGTTTGTTAATTGTTTTTTATTGGGTTATTTGTTAACTTTAAGTATGAGCATCTTAATTGATCTTTTGAGTGTCATTCACTAATTATTATTTAAGTCTTGAACAAATTTATCCCATGTTTGATTTATCATGTGTTTGACTTTGATGTGAATTTTATTCTTCTTTAAATATCATCTTTGATTAATATCATGGTTCTTTATCTTGTGATTGTTTCTTATGATTGTCTTCCTTAAGATTAATACATATTGACTTGTCTTTGTTTACATGTCTCTATGAGGTTCATGTCCATTTTATCCATGCTTTATTATGAAATACTTTTTGCCATACTCATGCTATTGTTGTTATCTTTTATCTTTATCAATATCTCTTGTTATCATTTAGGATCTTTATAACTGTTATTATCCCCATTCCAAAGGAAGGTGATTAATGTTGACTCTTAAAGTCATAACCCCCATCTTACCTTTGTAGCCTCATAAGAGCTAAACCTTATTTCTTGGCCTCATCAGGGCCATGGAATCATAACTAGCCTTAGGAGAGAGTTCTTACACTCTTGGTGATATTCATCCTAATGAATACTCACATTCCCTATTGACTAAAACATAACATAGGACCATTATAACTAGACTTAGAGAGTTCTTATACTCTACAATGAGGTCACACCCATTTCCCCTCTGAATATTGACCACAGCCAATCATTCAGTAGAAGTAGAACTACGCATACTCTGATTCTATACCCGAGGATACGTAGGCGCAAAGTGCGATGCTTTGTCGAGTATACTTAGATATTAACCCCTAGGGTTTCAACCTTTAGCATAGAACCTTTAGCAAACATAAGATAACATTAAAAACAAGAGGTTCCTGTAGAATACTACAGATACTTAGGGTGCTAATACCTTCCCTTAGTATAACCAACCCCCGAACCTTAGATCTCCCCCTTTAGGTTTTTCTAACGATCTTGAACCTTTCCTTTGGATAAATCAAAGTCAGTTGTAAAAGAAATATGATGCAAGTTAAGTAATAACTTGTTATCCGATTTTCACCGCAACACCGCCCAAAGATGAATGGCGCCGTTGAGGCAGCTAACAAGAATATCAAGAAGATTGTGCAAAAGATGGTTATAACGTATAAGGATTGGCATGAGATGTTGCCTTTCGCTTTGCATGGGTACCGTACCTCAGTACGTACGTCCTCTGGGGCAACCCCATTTTCTCTTGTGTATAGTATGGAAGCAGTCCTACTGGTTGAGGTAGAGATCCCTTCTCTGAGGGTCATGATGGACGTCAAGCTTGACGAGGCCAAATGGGTTCGAGCAAGGTTCAATGAGTTGAGCCTCATAGAAGAGAGGAGGTTAGCAGCTGTGTGCCACGGGCAATTATACCAGAGAAGGATGAAGCGGGCATTTGATCAGAAAGTGCATCCTCAGAATTATAAGACAGGGGACTTAGTGTTGAAAAGGATTCTTCCTCCCAATACAGATCACAGGGGCAAATGGACTCCGAATTACGAAGGTCCGTATGTTGTCAAGAAGGTTTTCTCTGGCGGAACCTTAATGCTTACAACAATGGATGGTGAAGATTTTCCGTCGCCTGTGAACTCAGATGCAGTCAAAAAATACTTCACATAAATAGACCCGCTGGACAGTAAAAAGAGAGTCCAGGTAAAAACGAGCATCCCGGCGAACCAAAAAAAAAAAGGGGTTCGGGCAAAAATTAGGGACAAAAATAAAAAAATTCGTACACCCGGTAAGTTGAAAACCCGAAAGGGCAACTTAGTCAAAAATGGGTATCCCGGTGGATTGAAAACCCGCAAAGGGCGATCCAGGAAAAAGAGGGATTTAAAGCGAAAGGCGGCAATCTGAGCGACCTGTATTCCATCTCGTTTCAGCAAAAGACATTTTTGAAGGATAGGAATCGATCCAATGACCCTTCTCAGAAAGCAAAGCACTTGGAGAGTCTGGAAGACATATGAGCCATAGCAGAACTGAAACTCAGTGGATTTCCGTTTTCCACATTGCCATTAAAATAGTTTCTTTTCTCTTTTAAGCAATTACCTCTTTTTAGGAATTGCTTCCTGATGTAAGCGCCTATTTACAGGCTTTTCAATCAATAAAATCCTCTTTACTCAGAATAGTTGTCCTTTTTGTTTTCATCTTTATTGTTTTGCTTACAAAAATGTCTGATTTTCGTGATAAGCATTGCATCTAAAACACTGAGAACTCTACAATGACATGCGAAAGATAAAACACTTAAAATTGCTTTAACTGTGGATGTCCTTGGGTGGTGAATTCGAAACCCGCAATACCCTGGGGCATGTGTTCGCATTTTGTTTGTTTGCAGGTGTTAACATCCACCGACCAGCCAAGATGGCATGAGACGCCTTGGTCCCTTTTTCCTCAGCTAGTATACAAAGGTTGACTATCCCAAGTAGGATGGCGTGCAGCTCCAGCAGAAGGCCCAACTTGATAAAAATGTTTTTTCTTCCCTCAGCAGGAGTTCAGTTGATCACAACTCCCCAGCAGCCGGATTCGAAAGTTGTCATTCCCCAGCGGAGTTCTATGGTTATGGTTCTTCCCCAGCAGATATAGGTTATTTCCCCCGGTAGTAGGACAAAGGAAGCGATATTCCCCAGCAGAGTTGGTTCAGGTGGTTATTCCCCAGCGAGGTCAGCATTCCTTACTGTAATCCTCAGCAGGTTTGGCAGTTCAGAGCCCAGATGGTGTTAACGTTATCCCCAACCGAGTTGATATTTTCCCACGAAGAGTCGGAAGATCAGATCGGTGGTTATTCCCCAGCAAAGGTTTGGATCGGGAAGGTCGTTCAATTTGTCCTCCTCAGCGCGGTTCGCGACTGCGAGGACAACCCAGTTTGTCATCCCCAGCGGAGTTGCCTTCTTTTTCCTCAGCATTTATTTTGCTGAGGAGCCTCTCTGCATCTTGCATGTAGTAATCATTGCATCCTTAAAAATGCGTAGCATTTCCATGTGGGATGAAGCATTACGCCATGGAAAATTCAAACATATGCATGCGAAGCATAAGCCAGTTTTGGTACCTCGTGCGAGAGCCCAGAATTGTTTCTCTTCTATCATAATTGACAAAACCAAAACGAATGCCTCTTTCATTCCTCAACAGATATTTCAAAGCAGTACAAGGGTTTCACTACTTTCCTACCAACCAGATATCTCCAAAGCAATACCAGGGTTTTACCGCTGTTCTCTCCACAGAGTCCTATTCCTCGGTTTGTAAGTATTTTGATCTTACGTTTTAACCGTGTCTTTTTAGGAACCATTCCAGATAGGATTCCTTCTGCCGTTTCTGACAGGCACCCTTTGAGTTTTAAACCTAGCTGTTTCCGACAGGCCCATTTACCGTTCCCAATAGGTAACTCACAGGTTTTTAACTTCAGCCGTTCCCGACAGGCACCCTTTGAGTTTTAAACCTAGCCGTTCCCGACATGCCCATTTACCGTTCCCGACAGGTAACTCACAGGTTTTTAACTTCAGCCGTTCCTGACAGGCACCCTTTGAGTTTTAAACCTAGCTGTTCCCGACAGGCCCATTTACCGTTCCCGACAGGTAACTCACAGGTTTTTAACTTCAGCCATTCCCGACAGGTACCCTTTGAGTTTTAAACCTAGCCGTTCCCAACAGGCCCATTTACCGTTCCCGACAGGTAACTCACAGGTTTTTAACTTCAGCCGTTCCCGACAGGCACCCTTTGAGTTTTAAACCTAGCCGTTCCCGACAGGCCCATTTACCGTTTCCGACAGGTAACTCACAGGTTTTTAACTTCAGTCGTTCCCGACAAGCACCCTTTGAGTTTTAAACCTAGTCGCTCCCAACAGGCCTATTTACCGTTCCCTACGGGTAACTCACAGGTTTTTAACTTCAGCCATTCCCGACAGGCACCCTTTAAGTTTTAAACCTAGCCGTTCCCGACAGGCCCATTTACCGTTCCCGACAGGTAACTCACAGGTTTTCAACTTCAGCCATTCCCGACAGGCACCCTTTGAGTTCTAAACCTAGCCGTTCCCGACAGGCCCATTTACCTTCCTGACAGGTAACCCATAGGTTTTCAACTTCAGCCATTCCCGATAGGCATACTTTAAGCTCCAGCCGTTCCCGACAGGCATCCTTTGGGTTTCATTTGTTTCAGACTCTTTTTCCACAATTATCTTCTTCCGTAACTCCTTCATATATCTTATTCTATCCCTCTCAGAGCACAAATTTTCTGGTTATTTTTGTATTCAATCCCTATGTCCCTTGAATGTCTGACAACCGTTGCTCTCACCCCTTTAGGTCCACAGTTGATTGAATAGGGGCAGTTGTAATACCCCAAAATTTGCCCTCTTTCTTTTAGCACTAACTGGCTTATGCTTCACTTAATTTGCATCCTCATTTCTGCATTTTGCATGGTTCTTTTGGGCATGGGATCAAGGTATTTTCCAGCAGCTCATGGCGTCAGCAGTTCGAGTATCATTTTCAACAATGTTCAGAGCCAAGCAGATGGTCTTCAAAGTCTTCTCGAGCATTTATTTTGCTCATTAGATGATTTGATAATTAGAAGCTCAGGCAGTCATTTTCTTGATCAGTGATTCGGCACCGGACAATCATTTTCAGCAGTACTCCGAGCACGAAAAGGAGTTCACAGCATATTTCAAGGGTGTATCAGTGGTGATATCCAACGGCAAGTTTCAGAGATCTAATTTGGCTTAGAACAGGTGGAATCAGACCATTTTCCAAGTATCCCTCCAAAAGGCGCCAAAATTCAATTTTTGAACTGTGTAACCGGTTACAGCATATGTGCTAACCGGTTACTCCTTCATTTTCAGCATTTTCTCAAGGTTTTTTGACTTGTGTAACCGGTTAGCAGTTACGCTGTAACAGGTTACACTGGGCGCAGTTTGAAAAAAATTAAGTTTGCATCATTAGTGATCATGTGCTTGGCTTGTGCATGTGTGGGAAGAATCGAGAATTGATCCAATTTCATCATTTTCCACCCAAAATTCAAAATCCCTCCAACATTCTTCCACCCTAATTCCCCACTCTTTTTCCAAATTCCACTCCTAATCTCCATTCCACTCACTAACCCACACTCCAAACCACATTTGAATTCCTAACCTAGGGGTTATTTAAATCAATTCATTCCAAACCTCACATAACTTGGGGATTCATTTCTGAATTTTCTACACATCTCACTCCATTTTCTCTCAACTTTTTCTCTCATCCCAAAACCCTCGCTCAAAGTTCCACCATCAAAGTTCAACAAATTTTGCATTGAAATTTGTTGATCTTGGAACTAAACCTTCATCCATTCACTAATTCTTGAAGGAATTCTGATTTTGCTACTGTTTTGCTTCTGGATCTAAGTTCTTGGAAGTGATTTTTGGAGAAGCTAGAAGCAAGTTCATCACATTGCATTTATTTTGCATTTTTTTGGTGAAGATAGCATTGGATCTCTGGTTTTCTTGCTTAGATTCATCTATTGCAGCTTATCAACACTCAACAAAGCAATTCTCAGCTTTGTAGGTTGGTGAATTTCAGATCTACTTTTCATTTTAGCTTATTTTGCTTATTCATGATGTAGATCTTGAATTTGTCGTGTTTGATCCATTGGATTGTGGATTTGATTGTTGTCGTTTGTTAATTGATGTGTGTTTGCTGGTCTTGAGATGTAATTTTCGTGGGTATTGAGATGCCCTAACATGTAGGTGTTTGGAGAAGTGATAAGCTGCTGAAAAGTGATTTTGGAATTGTTTTTTTTAATTCTGTTGCTGTGTAACCGGTTAGCAGTTATGCTGTAACCGGTTAACATGTTGTTTTTTTGCGTATTTTCAGGCTGTTTTGAACTGTGTAACCGGTTACAGCATAACTGCTAACCGGTTACCACTGCTGCAAAATGTGATTTTCTTGCATTTTCTTGGTTGTTTGAGATCCTTTGCATGTCTAAACTTCATGGGTTAGTATGTGGATGATTAGTGGATTATTCTTGAGCTGTTTCTCCTCACACCATTGCATAAACACGATTCTTCGAAACGCGATCCTTGGTTTTTATCGGTGAATGCTTTTGTTTGCGTTGTTGATTACTTGATGTGATGAACACCTTACACACACTCCTTGAGCATGATAATCGTGGATTAATGCTTGTGTTGCTGGAATTGTGTTGTGCATGTTTGTTTGCTTTCTATTCCTAGAGGTGCACACTTGTTTTGACTTGTTCATGTGCCAAATGATGTGCATTCTTTCGTGATGATTTCAAGAGTTGTTTACCATGGTTTGTGCTATGATTGTGATCATGTTTGATTGATGAATGTGTGATGCTTGATACATGCTCATTGTGCCATGATTGTATCATGTTCAAATGTGTTGCATGCTGCCCTGTTTCTACTGCTGTTTATGTGCGTATGCGCTGTTACATGTGCTGTTGTTTGGGCTTTTACACCTCTTTTTATGCTGAATTGTGTGCTGTTATAAGCTGTCTTGCTTGTGTGCTGCTTTTTATCGCTGTGCAGGTGCTGGTGCGCTGTCGTAGCCGCTGTCTTTCCATTTCGTTTCTCGTTTCCGTTTAGCTTTTGCTTGCTAACTTAGGTAGATGTTTCCCTTCTTACCTCAACCATAGGTCTACTTTTGCATGACAACATTAGGATAGAATCCCCTTAGTGTTTTCTTTTCCTTGAGTCCTCTATTCTCTTCTCATAACACTTCGAAAACACTCAATAAATATAACGTATATTGCGCTCGAGCCTTAAGTGTAGGAAATAAAGAACGAGGGGTCTCCCCTCCTCTTCTAGAGTGTTTAGCATACGTCCCATTTGGGGGCGACCATGCGACTCACTCGTTCCCGCATGGTAGACTTTGGTGCAATGTAAGTTACGAACTAACTTCAATCCACTTCTTCTAAAAAACACAAAACAAACTCAAACCTTTTTATCCTTCGGGACCTTTAAGTTTCAAACCATTTTCAGAAAAGAGCACGTTACTTTCTGTCTCGTCGCAAACAGGCCTCGACCCTAACTGTCGGACGCGAACTTAACGTCGCTCATAAAAAACACTCATCGACCTCGCTAGGTCGAACTACGACCGCTCTGATTCCTCTTTCCCGTCCGATTGAGGATACGTAGGCACGATATGCGATATCTCGACGAGCAACCTCCCCCCTTAGTTTGTGTCTGAACTACATTGACTCTGACTTTCCCATTGCACGAGGGAGTACGTAGGCGTAGGACGAGCGATGTCCTATCGAGTCACTTCTTTTTCGTTTCTTCTTCGCTTCTCCGTTCTTTTCCGTTCTCATTCCTTCTCCTTTCCAGTAGCAGCGGAGCTCCAGATGACGACACCCTTCGATCGAGACAGCAAGCGTGGATCCCATCGAGTATGATGGACGCGTGGGGGTGCTAATACCTTCCCCTCGTGTAACCGACTCCCTTACCCGATTCTCGTGGTCGCAAGACCATGTTCTTCTCCTTTTCCCTTGGGTTTATGCAATGTTTCCTTTCCTTCTCTTGGGATAAATACACATTGTTGGCGACTCTGTTTCTGCGCCACTTTCGCGTTTGTACTTGGATGAAAATCCCGGGAGTGAAAAGTTTAGTTAGAGACGTTGGATCATCAAGTAGTACAAAACAATACGGTAGTGCTCTCCCTAAGAAAAAAGAGCAGGATATTGGGAATATCTCTCTCGGAAAGCAAAGGTGACAATACCAACCAGTTGCAGTTGTAACTCCTGCTATCAACCCTGCGCCTGTTCCAAAGTATCAACCTCAGGTTGCGCAAAGGCAACCGAATCAACAGCAATATCAGCAAAGGGCACAACCGCCTCTTCAGCAGGCTCGTCCTCAGTACAACAACAACCGTACAACGCGACCACCAGGGTTTGACCCTATACCAATGTTGTACGCAGAAATTTTTCCACTCTTACTGGTCAAGGGGCACGTCCAAACAAGGTTTCCTCTTACAATACCGGAAAATCTGCCTTTTTGGTTCAATTCGGATCAAACTTGCCCTTACCACCAAGGAGGACCAGGGCATAACATATAAAACTATCTCAGTTTCAAATCCGATGTGCAAAAGCTTGTTAGGAGCGGGGTCTTATCTTTCAAAGATACGAATCCGAATGTTCTCACGAACCCGTTGCCTCAACACGAGAAAGCTGTAGTAAATTTGATAGAAGGAGAGCCTAACAACAGCTATCAAATTCATGATGTACTCTTATTGAGGACCAATCTGGTCAAGATGCATCGCAGACAAAGCGGGTATGGCCATATACTACCTCACAATTATCACCAGTGTGATATATGCTCTAAAGACAATCAAGGATGTTCTGTGGTGCAATCAGCTCTACATGAATAATTGGATCTCGGGTGTATCCTAGAGCATCGAGTTCGTGAGGTCAACATGACTTATACGAATTCCAACATCATTCAGAACCACGACATCCGTGCGATGAATGTCAACTTAGTGGGGTTGTGTCACTGTAAGTCTTCTTTCACATCCTTTTATATACATGTCATATATCAACTATGTAATACTAGTATAGTTATTTAGAGTTTTCCCCGGCAACTCCGTCTAGAACTAGGTAAAGCCTATTGGTCACTCTCGAATAAAAACAAAACTAGATCCCACATAGGATTCCAGATACAGTCTTCCCTTCTCTTGGGGTTAAACAATATGGAACAAAGAGAAAGGCAGTATTCTCAGTGAACCTTTTCTCAGACTGTCACCCTTAGAAATTGTCAAAGAAACTCTGCTCCCCAGAGTTAATCTATTCTCCATGAATAGCATCTCTTGAGTTTCTTCCAAATTCTCGAACTTTCCTGGAATGATCTCTTCTATGTGAATTGCATTTCTTGAACTTCTCTTGGTTTGGGGACCCATAGGCTTCCTAAAAGCATCCCCGCCTCCTCTTGGGCGCTGTACAAGGACCTTTCGGCTTCTTAAAGGTTCTCATGCCTTCTCTTATGCTTCGTACATGACCTTCACGGCCTCCTAAAGGTATAGGACAAAACTTAGTCATCCTTCGTTAGAGCTGTGTTTCTAAAAGGAGTCAAAACCTTCAGACCAATTTTAGGGTTGATACTCATCCCTTAAACGAGTCGGCCTCCTCTTGGGCATCATACAAAAGATAAAACTCTACCAGTAGACTTGGACAGTCTAATTCCCTTGAGTCTCAAATACATTCTCAAGCACCTTTCAAACATAGGAGAAACCCTGGATTCTGGATTAATCTTCAGCCGAGTTAAAACTTGTGGGTTCTAAAACCCCATCCTTCTCCCAAAATTCCCCAACCCGGGTCAGATAACACTATCTCAAACCAGAGCCTTAAGGTTTCTGATCTATCAATTCCTTTTGTATTCCCCTGCAAGGATTGATTCCCTTCTTGGACCTGCCTCGGGATCTCAAGAATCCCCGGCAGAAGGATAGCCTCCTTTTAGGCTTTATATAATGATCCTTCCTCAGCGAAGTTAGCCTCCTCTTAGGCTTTGTACAATGATTCCCCCTAGCAGATTTAACCTTTTTAGACTCTCTTGTCAAGTCCATCACTTTTCAAGACTCTCTTGTTGAGTCACTTTCCTTTTAGCCTCTATCTCGGGCTTCGTACGAGACACCAAATCACTCTCTTGTTGAGTATAAAAGACTCTCTTGTTGAGTCAACATTTTTAGCCTCCGTCTTGGGCTTTGTATAAGATAGATAAAAATACTCTCTTGTTGAGACAAACCCTTTTAGCCTCCGTCTTGGGCTTTGTACAAGACATATAAAAGCACTCTCTTGTTGAGTCAGTCACTTGTTAGTACTCTCTTGTTGAGTCAACCCATATAGCCTCTATCTCGGGCTTCGTACGAGACAAATAAAAAACACCCTCTTGTTGGGTCAATAGCCTCCTTTTAGGCTTTGTATAGAGAACTCCCCAGTTAAGTCAGTCAACCTTTTAGCATCAAACTTGTGCTTTAATCAAGGCATACGAACATCAACAATTCCTCTTTAGAGATGACAAGTTCTCTCTCAGTCAAACCTTTTAGCTTCAATCTTGGCTTTGAACAAGACACAAAAAAACCCTTCAGCTTCATATCTTGGGCTTTGAACAAGATACAAATACCCTTTTAGCTTAAATCTTGGGCTTTGAACAAGACACCAAAACATCTTTTTTTTCCTCCCTTAGAATGGGAGGGAACTACGATCGCTCTGATTTCCCAGTTTCTTTAAACGGGAATACGTAGGCATAAGATTGCAAAATAATAGCGAGCATAATAATCAAAAACTCAAAATCCAGTACCTCTGTCAATCAACCAAAAGCATCAGATCTAATACCTCACCACAAACCTCGCAAATAGTCCAGACACCGTATTCTTAAGCAAAATAACCTAAGACAGACCCCCCTTTTGATAGCATCTATAAACCAACAGTCATCTTTTTAAACTCAGTATGTAAGCAGGGTTAATTGGAGACATCTATTTCCCTTCCTTAATCAGCTTCACAGGATAAAAAATGAATCGAACTGTAGTACCAAAGCGATAGTGATTCGAAACCACAAAAATATACTTTGAATTTTGTTGTACTGTCTACCAGCATGTCTATGAGCGGTAAATGAAAGTCATCCTTTGGACTTGCTTTGTTCAGATCCCTATAGTCCACACACATTCTGACCTTTCCGTCCTTTTTCAGAACTGGAACGATGTTGGCTAGCCATTGAGGATACTCTGATGTGGCGAGGAAACCCGCGTCAATCTGTTTCTGTACTTCCTCTTTGATTTTGATGGCCATGTTTGGATGAGTTCTTCTCAACCTCTGTTTTACTGGCGGATATTCTGATCATAATGGTAGATGATGTTCCACGATGCTCGTATCCAACCCTGGCATATCCTGATAGGACCAAGCAAACACATCGGGAAACTCTTTAAGAAGCTTTATCAAATTTCTTTAACAGTCGGACTGAGCAGTGCCCCAATCTTGACTTCCTTTCTCTCTTTTTCTGAACCCAAGTTGACCATTTCAAACGGTTCTTTGTGAGGTTCAATGGACCATTCCTCTTGTCTGAGTAATCGGGAGATCTCTTCTAGAATTTTGTCGTCAACTTCTTCTTCAGCCCCAAATACCGGGAATTCAAAGTTGGGAGAAGGCATTGGATCGTATGTTTCAATGGGGTTTAAAACAAGCAATCTGCATGACGTGATGATTGTTTTTAGAAGAGATAGAGAGAATGCAAGAGTGTGTACAGTGTATTTTTTTTGGAAAACTGCTTGTTTTTTTAGGATTACCATTTTCTGAAAAAGCGAAAAGAGAAAACAACAATAAATGCGGAAATTACAGAACGACGTTATTTTATTTATGATCTAGTCGATTATTAAAACTACAACCCTATAAAACAAAACCCAGTCGCTTTGGGCAAAGCGAAGAGGTATATTTACAGAAAGTAAGCCCTATCAAAACATCCGTTTCACCTGGGCAGGGTGAAAGGTTAAAGTAAAGACGCATTTACTTAGGCTTATGCACGATTTTCGGAACATCGACAGCAACCCATTGGCGGCGAACTCTTCGGTGAATCACAAAGTATGGTACCTTCTTTCTTGATTTGTCTTCAGAAATAACGCTGATTTCTGGCGGAGCGGGATTATTGGAATCTGTTTCCCAAGCAGAGTTTTCGTAGACGAACTCTTCTGTTGTATCTTGCACAGTGTTTGTGCTCTCAGGTAAATCTCCCCATCCAGCTGGCTAGATGTCTTTGAGCCTAATACGAGAGCTTTTAGGAGTGGTGTACTTAACCAAGTAGTCGTATTTGCCACTCGGTTGTCCTAAAGTGTCCCACACTTCTTTGGAACTGGAGGAGTCATCTCTTTCGATGACGTTGACCTCGGGAAAAGCATAGTTGATGAATTCTAGTCTTGCAAGCTTTGCAAATTCATCGTCGTGCTAGATATCTTCTGAAAGCCTAAGTAATGATCCCATGATTCGGTGGGGACACAGGTATTCTTTTCGATAATGCTCAGTTGATATGCATCGTTGGGCTGACTCTTTTACCCCAAGTCTCCCGGGTACGGCTGACAGATAGGCAGGCCATCCATTGGGCCATAATAGTCGTGGTCAAAGTTGTCTTTCATTAGAGTATCTTCCTCTAATGAGTTTGGTGGAGCACGACATCCTTCCAGATCACAATCTCTGTATATCGTTTTGACATCTGACCATGTTATAAATCTCAGACTCTATGCGGGATAGCAAAATGGCGTAGGCACCTCTTTCTGAGACATATAACCTTCCTCGTTAAGGTAGGACTTCCATTCTTCCTCTGTATCAGAGGAATCACCCTCGTTGATGGTATGGACTTCTTGAGACACTGGGTGAAGGAAACCTCCACTGTGGAAGAAATCCTGAATGGGTTGAAAACTTTCATCATTTGTAGCAGCCTGGATACAGGTTAAAGAGAAACCAAGACCCTTCTATATTTTGTTATCAGTAGGAATGACGAGTTATCCCCATCCTTTTGCACTGTTACTTTTGATCACTTCGAGAGCATCTTTGTATGAGGAAATCGATGTTCCTTTCTCTAATTGATTCTCATTGCTCACCGACAGTGCTTGGAACTGAGTTCCAACAAACTCCTCTGGTTCTACACAAGTAGACGATGATAAGTTACTCACGATCAAGGCTTGCTCGCCACAGATTGTGACTAGTTGGTCATTTTTGACGAACTTCAGTTTCTGGTGCAGTGTTGAAGTGACTTCCCCAGCCTGGTGTATCCAAGGTCTTCCTAATAAGCAGCTGTATGCTGCCCGAACGTCCATGACCTGGAAAGTGACCAGGAAAGTGTGAGGACCGATAGTTATGGGAAGATCGACTTCGCCGATAACTGCTTTCCGGGAGCCGTCAAATGCTTTGACGATGACCTCACTGCCCCTCATCGGGGATCCTTTGAATGATAGTCACATTAAAGTGGACTTTGGTATAACATTCAGAGCTGATCCGGTGTCTACCAGTACACTGGCTAAAGCATCATCCAGGCAGTTGACTGTAATATTGAGCGCCATGTTGTGACTTTTGCCTTCCTCTGGCAATTCCTCATCACTAAACCCCAAGTTATTGCAGGAAGTGATGTTGGAAACAATGCTATCAAATTGTTTATTGTTACATCTTGTTCCATAAAGGCTTGCTCTAAGACTTTCTGTAGAGCCTCTCTATGAGCTTCGGAACTGAGTAATAGAGATAACACAGAGATTTTTGAAGGAGTTTGCAACATTTGATCAACAATGTTGTACTCACTCTTCTAGATGAGCTTCATCATCTCATCGTTGTTTGTTGAAAGGTCGGGACCACTGGACTGACCGACCGGTTGATCGGGAACTTCCGTTTGAGGTTCCTTTTCTATGGTAGGTTCTCCAACTCCTCGGTTGAAGATTCGACCACTCCGTGTTACTCGACTGATGTCTGCAATATTCACGACGGAGGGTAATGGAACTTCATTTCCATTCTCAATTGTTGTTGTACCGTACTTGTAAGGGATCGTCTTATCGGATTTGTATGGTATTGGTCCTGGCAGATAGATAACCACAGGAACCTTTTGATTTCTCTGACCATCGTAACTGGCCTCAATCGGTTTGAGATTGAGAACCTTTCCACTATCAAGAGGAATTCTTGATTCACGGAGTAAGGGGATTACGACACATACGTCTTTGGCCACTTCTCGCTTAGGGATCAAGATAACATCCCTGCTTTGATCAGGATGATAGTTTGACATTGAATCAGAGCTTGACCATGGTTGAATTTCCTTATGGTCCAACTGACTTTGAAGGGTTGCTCGCACAGGGTAGCATCCTTGATTATTCTCCGAGCAGACTCTACAGCGCTCGTAGTTGTGTGGTGGCACCTGGCCACGTCCGCTTTGAATATAGTGTAACTTCACTAGGTCTGTTTTCATTGATCGAACATCCTGACTTTGATGTCTAGTAGGATTCTCGTTCATCATACTGACTTGTTGTGTGTCTTCATCTAGATAGATCGGAAGCCACCAGTGGTTTAACAAGTGTTGTAAAGTTCTTTGAACGAGGGCACAACCTTGGTCACTCTCACGACATACTCTACAGTTCTGATACTCGTGAGAAGTCATAAAATCGAGTTGGACTTGCTTAGCGTGTAACTCAACCAAGCTAGTATTCATCAAGCGAATATCAAAAATTTGAATCATGTTTACCTGACAGAGATTCTTATCACGGTAATCCTGGATCCATCCAAGATCCATCTGACACTGGAGGGCCTCTTGTACAAAAGAGCATCCCTGATTGTTTACCGAGCAAATCAGACAGGAATCATAATCGTGTTGTGGCAGATCATGATGTTGGCTTTGCCTTGAGTGCATTGCCACCAAGTTGACATTCATCGCACAGATGTCGTGGTTTTGAATAATGTTGGAATTCGTATAAGTCATGTTGACCCCACGAATTCGGTGCTCTTGGATCCAACCGAGATCTAACTATTCCTGTAGAGCTGATTGCACCACATAACATCTTTGATTGTTTTTCAAGCAGATATCACACTGGTGATAGTTATGAGGTGGTACATGACCATACCCGCTCTGTCTGCAATGCATCTTGACTAGGTTAGTCCTTAATAAGAGTACATTATGAATTTGATAGCTGTGGTTAGACTCTCCCTCTATCTTATTGATTGCAGCTTTCTCGTCTTGCGGCAACGGGTTCATCTGGACATTTGGATTTGTATCCTTGAATGATAAGACCCCGCTCCTGACAAGTTTTTGCACATCGGATTTGAAGCTGAGACAGTTTTCTATGTTATGCCCTGGTCCTCCTTGATGGTAAGGGAAAATCTGATCTGCTTTGAACCAAAAAGGAGGATTCTCTGGTATTGGAAGAGGAGACCTGGTCTAGACGTGCCCCTTGACCAGTAGTAACGGAAATAATTATGCGTACAACATTGGTATAGGGTCGAACCCTGGTGGCCGCGTTATACGGTTGTTGTTGTACGGAGGATGAGCCTGCTGAAGAGGCTGTTGTGTCCTTTGCTAATATTGTTGTTGAATAGGTTGGCTATGAGAAACCGTAGGAACAGGCGCAGGGTTGATAGCCGGAGTTACAGCTGCTACTGGTTGGTAACGCCGCCTTTGCTTTCCGAGAGAGATATTGCCAATATCTTGCTCTTTTTTCTTAGGGAAAACACTACCGTATCTTTTGGTACTGCTTAATGGTCCAACATCTTTAATTAAACGTCCTTCTCGGACAGCTTCCTCAAGACGAACTCACATGCCCCCATGCCCACCATCTCGGTGAAGTCACTGGGCGCACTGGTGACCATTCTGTCGTAGTAAAACGAACTTAAGGTTTTCAAGAAGATCTTTGTCATCTCTTTTCTCTCAAGAGGTGGAAAAATCTGGGCGGCAATTTCACCCCATCTCTGAGAATACTCCTTAAAGGTTTCCTTATCGTTCTGCAACATGGCTCTGAGTTGATCTCTGTCCGGTGCCATGTCCAGATTATACTTATATTGTTGAACGAAGGCAGCACCAAGATCTCTGAAAGTGACGATCTTAGTGCAGTTTAAACCCATGTACCATTTGAGTGCGGCACCGGTTAAACTATCCTGGAAGTAATGGATCAGTAGTTGTTGATTCTCTGTCTGAGTTGACATCCTCCGAGCGTACATCACCAAGTGACTTTGAGGGCAGGAGTTACCCTTGTATTTTTCACATTAGGGACCAAACAAAGGTCTGTGGCGTCCTTTCCAAATAGACCCTGACCGCGAATGGCTTGCAGTTCTTTCTGCATTTCCAGGAATTGCTCCTGGAACTCCTTCATTTTATCGTTTATACTCTCATTTCCACCAAAAGGTATCTGTGGAATCTGTCCTTCCGAGACAGTGTGTACCACGCGTAGTGGTACAGTCATTACATCTGTGACTCTGGTTGTCTCCCGAAGTTTGTAACCTTCAGGAGTTGCTGTCATGTCCCTGGCATCTTCGCTTTCTCGAAGTTTGGAACCTTCAGGCCCAACGGCTCCTGCTGCAGTTTCCGGATCTTCCATGATGGCGTGAAAAATATCCTTCCGGGATATAGTTGAGTGGCTTTCCCCAGGGACGATCTTTAGGCATGTTATACCGAGGATCATACTTTTCCACTATGGGCGTCGATGTGATCTCTGAGTCACAGTCCTTTGTTGTTGTATCTGGGCTGCTGCCAGAGCTTGCATGTCATTGTGAAGTTTCCTCAGATCTTCTTTCAGAGTGTCGATTTCTTCTCTCAACCCTCTGTTCTCTTCCTCGAGATCATCCATTTTCTTTTGTCGATTGGCCCGAGTATTGTACGAATGAGACAGTTTAACTATAGTATCGAGACACAAACATGAGATTCGTAGGTAAGAAGAATGCGTTGCGTGAGAATGATGAATGATATGCAATGATTGATTAATTATCTTTTGTTTAATCAAAATAAACTTCGACAATTGGATTGCAAATATCAAACAGTGGGGAAACCCCATTTTATTGAATTCAAAGATTGCGGAAATGGAAATATAGTAATTTACAAAGCGCTGTAAAAGGAAATGTCTAAGCTAATGGACCCTGAGTCCTCTATGAGGAGAGCTCATGTGTTGGTTCTGGTATTTTCCTTTTCTTTGACCGGGGCTCTTGAGCCGTTGTCGGGTTGTCATTCCTTTGCCAAGTGAAAGGAGCGAGCAAATTCCTTTGGTCTCCTTGATTCTTTACAGCGTGTTGCTCTAAAATCTCAATCAGAGAATCCTTTTCTTTTAACAATTGTTGTATTTTCTTGCACTCTACGTTGAGAATACGGTACTTGTTCCTCCAAGACCTCTTCTCCTGTTGAACTTTGTTGAGAGTAACCTGAAGTTTTTCTGTATTAGACATAAAATAAAGGACAGATTCCCTTAATGGAAGAACTTCTTGACGAGGGTAAGGCATCCTCAGTTTGAGAGCTCTAGTTTGTACCCAGTGGAGATAAGGCTCCACAGAGATACAGTCCGGTTTTCCTAGAGACTCTCTTCTTTCCTGTGAACATGTTTCCCAGCATGCACTATTTATGTCTTTAGTGCCCTGTCATTTTCTCCTTCCTTGAAGAAAAGACCTTCCAGATGAGCATTACGCGGGACATGCCTCATCGGATATCCGAATTGACGAAGAACTAAAACCGGATGATAATTAATTCCTCCGTTAATTCCTATAAGGGGTACATTAGAGAAGTTTCCACAACGGTCAATGATCCTGATCCCGTCATAGATTCGATTGTACCAATCGACGTCAGAGTTGGTAAGAGACATGATTCTCTGCGACCAACGTAAAGTATTCTTTTGATCCCAAAATGCAGCAAACTTGGGTATATGGGAAGTGAACCATTTGTATAGCAAGGGTACACAACATGTGATCATTCCCCCACTGTACAAATTCCTTAACGCAATCCATAACGCAATCTTTCTCTCTGACATTTGCAATCATTGTCTCAGTTTAATTTGAAAAAGAGAGACTAGAAGAGAAAATTTTCTTTGTTTTAAGCTTTTTAATGAAATGAATGCATGAATGCAGAACACAAAAACATAGAAAAAACATGGGGTCAAAGGGTCGGTGTCATGAAGTCAAGGCTCTACCCATCCCCAAAGGTTTTACTGGTGACTTTTTGTACCTGTCCGCAAAATCATTGACCCCTCTTGGGATAACAACAGCAGGCCAGAATCAGAGCGAGCTGATGTATCTTAGAGTAATCTCAAATGAGGGTAGTATCGCGTGACAACTATTTCCGATAGCTTCCGCACTACAAAATGGTTTTAGTCTACTAAAATCCTCAGCTTCTCAGATAACCCAATCAAACAATCTACTTTCAACAACCGAAGTCGTATAGGCATTGAATCCGTAAATGGCATCTCCACTGATTCGATGGTCTACCGGGACCTCTTACTTGGGATTCACTCTCAATCTTTCCAGATACGGCATCACACACATTCCCATTAGCAGAAAAATAAACACAGATATCAATTAGGAAAAGCAGTATATATATTTGTCCTAACATCCGAGACCTCTAGTCCTATGATCCTAACAGTCAATGACGTCCCCAGTGAAGTCGCAATTTTTTTGTAGCCAGCGATTTTTGTCAGTGACGCGACCACCTTATCGCTGAGGTTTTGGGTTTTCCTCCTTGCGGAGAAAGGGGCACTACTTTCTAATTTCTTATTTATCCCGTGAAGCTGGAAGGGAAAGGGAAGGTATCTAAAACTAACCTTGCATGCGAATGTTTAACTGAACAAACGCTTAAAAGAGATTGGGGGTCTGGGGTCAGGTTATACAATGGGTAGTTGTCAATTACCCATCCTATATGTGGTTATCCACAGGATGTTAGCAAGAGGTTCTGCTTTGTACTTGATGGTGTTTATCTGTTAATGGGTTTGGGAAAGTTTCTTGGGAAATGTGACGGGGAGAGTGAGTGGGTTTTTGTTGATGTTTTTGGTAAGGTGCTGGACCTAAGTTTTGATTGATGTGAAGGCATTGGACCTAGAGTTTTGATTACTATGCTCGCTAAGATCTCGCAATCTTATGCCTACGTATTCCGGTTTAAATGAGACAGGGAAATCAGAGCAATCGTAGTTCCTCGTATTCTATGGGAGGAAAAAGATGTTTTGGTGTCTCGTTCAAAGCCCAAGACAGAGGCTAAAAGGAATATTTGTGTCTTATTTAAAGCCCAAGATTGAAGCTAAAAGGTTGACTGAAAGATAATTTATCATCTCTAAAGAGGGGTTGTGTGCCTTGATCAAAGCCCAAGGTTGAAGCTAAGAGGTTGATTGACTCCACTGGGGAAGTCCTTATACAAAGCCTAAGAGGAGACTGGAGATGACCGACTCAACAAGAGAGTGGATATATGGGTGTCTTGTATAAAGCCCAAGACGGAAGTTAAAAGAGACCGAGTCTTTGGGGATATCATTATACAAAGCCTAAGAGGAGGCTAATAGTTTGACTTTTCCGAGGAAAAAGTTCTTTCTGTCTTGTACAAAGCCCAAGATTGAGGCTAAAAGGGATTTTTGACTCCGTTGGGGAGGTTTATATGTGTCTTCTACAAAGCCCAAGAAAGAGGCTAAAGGAGTTTATCTCAACAAGAGAGTCTTTTATACTCAACAAGAGAGTGTTTTTTCATGTCTTGTACAAAGCCCAAGACGGAGGCTAAAGGAGTTGACTCAACAAGAGAGTCTTTTATACTCAACAAGAGAGTGTTTTACTGTCTCGTACAAAGCCCGAGATGGAGGATAAAAGGAGATTGACCCAACTAGTGAGTCATGAAAAGTGATGGACTTAAAAAGAGAGTCTAAAATATGGTTGACTCAACAAGAGAGTCTGAGAAGTGATTGACTCAACAAGAGAGTCTGAAAAGTGATTGACTCAACAAGAGAGTCTGAAAAGGTTATCTCCGCTAGGGGAGGATCATTGTACAAAGCCCAAGAGGAGGCTGACTTTCCTGGGGAAAGGATCATTATACAAAGCCTAAGAGGAGGCTAACTTACTGCTGAGGATTAGATCCATAGGCAGGCCCAAGGATGGGGAACTCTCATGAGAGAGACCGGGTTTTTGTTGGAGATTTATCCAGAGTGATCGGTGTGTTTTCCTATGTTTGAAAGGAACTTGAGAATGTCTTTGAGACTCAAAGGAGGTTTTAGACTGTCCAAGTCTACTGGTGTTGAAGAGTTTTATCTTTTGTAGGATGTCCAAAAGAGAGCAAGGGCCTTAAGGGATGAGAATCAACCCTAAAGTGGCTTGAGGTTTGACATTGGAAAGACTGCTCTAGCAAAGGATGACTAAGTTCTGTCTTATACCTTTAAGAGGTCGTTAGGGTCCTTGTATTAAGCCCAAGATAAGGCATTAGAACTTCTAAGAAGCCGAAGGGTCCTTGTACAAAGCCCAAGAGGAGGCGGGGATGCTTTTAGGAAGCCTGTGGGTCCCCAAACCAAGATAAGTTCAAGAAATGCAATTCACAGAGAAGAGATCATTCCAGGAAATTTCGAGTATTTGGAAGAAACTCAAGAGATGCTATTCACGGAGAATAGATCAACTCTGGGGAGTAGAATTTCTTTGATAATTTCTAAGGGTGACAGTCTGAGAAAAGGTTCACCGAGAATACTGCCTTTCTCTTTGTTCCATATTGATTAACCCCAAGAGAAGGGAAGAATGTATCTGGAAATCCTATGGGGATCTAGTTTTGTTTGTATTTAAAGAGTGACCAATAGGGCTTTACCTAGTTCTAGACGTAGTTGTCTGGGAAAACTCTAAATAACTATACTAGTATATTTACAGTTGATATATGACAAGTATTTAAAGGAGTATGAAAGAAGACTAACCATGCACAGCTTCCCACAATACAGTTATATATATTGGACATATAAAAGAATGAAAGAAGACTAACCATGTGCAGCTTCCCACAATACAGTTATATATATGAAAACATTTAAAAGAAAGCAGATAAACACTTACCCGTTGTAGAGCTTCCATGATGTTTTGTTAGTTGTTCAACAAAGAAATTAAAGAAAGTTTTGATAGCAAAGGAGAAAGTATTTTGAACAAAGATCGGGGCTTACATCTCAGGGAGAGGCCCGAATTTTAACAGTGATGGCACTGTTGTTTTGTATCGAGACTTATACAACGACTGAGGCCCAAAAGTTTTGGTTAAAAGGGGATTGGGTCTTACACTCTACTAGAGGCCCAAAGATTTATTTTTGTACAACTGATGGGGCTTACAACTCAAAGAGAGGCCCAGTTGGTTTTGTTACAAAGGCGACGATCGCGCAGAACTTTTGAAAATATACAGAGGGACTTATACAATGTGTGAGGCCCAAAAATTGTTTATTTACAAAGGGGTTGGATCTTACACTCTTATCAGAGGCCCAAAAGTATTTTTTATGAAAAGGATTGTGGCTTATAGCTCGAGGAGAGGCCCAGATGATTATTTGTTTGAAAAATGGCGATCGCGCCGAGGTTTGAAAACACAGTGGGTCATATACGATGACCGAGGCCCAAATTATTTTGGTTTTCAAAAGGGTTTGGGTCTTACACTCTATTAGAGGCCCATGAGTGTTTGAAAAAGATTTGTGAGGGTGAAAATCAAAGAAACCCTAATTTTATCATTTTTAAAAGTAAATTCTTAAAGAAAATCAATAAATAATGATAAAATACCAAATAAGCTTGAATAAACAACTTGAGATTTTTGGTTAAGATTTGAAAAATGATTTTTTAATCACAAGATGAATTAAAACTTATTTGGTTTTGATTTTCAAGATAAAAATCCACTTTTAAAAGTGTTTAAAATAATTAAAAATGAATTTATTTACAAAAATACCAACTATATTAAGTAATTAATATAAATCTGATTTTTTTTGTGGAATAAAATATTTTAACATTTTTGTGATTTTTTGCAAAAAGAACCAATCAAAAATCATTAAAATTGAGAGAGTTGTTGATTTTCCAAATCATTAAAAAAAAATATGAAAAATAATGAAAAGTGGGAAAAATGATAAAAAGAGGATCTGGGGCGAGGGGGATTCGAACCCCATACCTCTTGGGTGCAGCGCGCGCCCTCTACCACTGGGGTGGTGATACATCTGTGTATCAAAACCACCCCATGAATACATGAGGCATGCCTTGTTTTTGGCCTGACCAAGGTAAGGCAAGGCAAGGTTTTGGCCAAAAACGTGAAGCTTGTAACTTTCTCATTTCTCCATGGATTGGGACAAAATGTAAGTCTATCCTGCCTAGAATTTCACAAGGAATCCAATGGTGGTGCTGGTTTTTTCAGATGAGGCTCCTATTTCAAAACCCGATAGTGTTCTTGAAATAGGCTTATAATTGCATTTTCTATGCTACCTCTTGTTACAGGCATGAATTACATGATGAATTGGTTCAAACACAACATATATGACATGTATGAGATGTGTATGATCAGTGGACTTCAAAGCAATGCATATTTCAGAGAGTTCAAGTTATGATGCTTACCTCTTTATGAGCTTTTTGTGCAATCTGCCAAGCGCTTTGTTCCAGAAACAATTTGATGCTTTGGACACCCTCAAATGATCACTTAGAAGCTTTTAGAATGGCTGGAACCAACAGGACTCCTCAGGAACAAGTTTGAGCTCTTTCTTGCAAAAGGGGAAAACGTGAGCAATATGGCAACTCTCTCAAATGGTGCTCCAGATGTGGGGAACCATTTGGGACAGTTCAAGGATGATATTTGGAGTGTGTTTGAGGTTTTATCTGGTATTGAAAGTGACTGAATCAAGACATGGCTTGAAAAATGCAAAAAAAAGTCTAATTTTGAGGTTTTGAGAGGGGACTTTGTGATTTTGGTATTACAGGTCACTTGTGAGAGTTTGGAGAGCTTAGATATGACATATTGGATGTGTTTGGATCATGAGATGTGACGGAAATGCTCTCTAACTCAAAAACTCAGAGTTACCTTGCTAAAGAAGGCATTTTTGCCTAGAGAAAGAGATTTTGAGGAAAGCAAGTGTCGTAGTGCTTTGGTGTACTTAAACTGAGCACAAATGAGCTCTATTTATATTAGAGCAAGTTTTTTTTGCAAGCAATAGTGGATGGTGGCTGCAGCAGGCCTTTGGCCAATTGGATCATTTGGGAATCTTAAGTCTCCTCTAGCCATTGACTAGAGGTTAGAGCACAGGCCTATGGCTCTTTGGTTCAGAGCTTATCCTTGACTCCTTCAGTTGGAAATGGCTCAGTTCATGCCACCTTGGTGCATCCATTGAATGCTCCAAAACAAAATTAGAGTCTTGGCCTCTTTTAGGCTTTTTAGGGTTTGGCATGCTACTTTGGGAATCTTGGACTTGGGAGGCTGATGAATCAGTTCTTGTCCCTTGGTTGTTCCCCCTTGAGGTGTGCAGATGGATAAGCATGCTTGAATTGCACAATTTGAGAAAATCGAGCCCTTGTGCACAAATCTACCTTGCCAAGGCAGTTTGCAGCAAGGCATGTTTCAACTGTCATAACTCTTAGCTCAAGTGGAGTTTGATGGAGTTCTTGGCCATTTTGAAAAGCTCTCATATGATACAACATATGTGTGATCATAGTTTGTTTTGATACCTTTTGGATCCAAGTGAAAAATTCCCCTACATTTGGAAAAAAGTGAAGGCAGATTCTGACTTAGTGAAAATTTCACTAAGGGTTGGAAAAAAGTGACATTTTCACTTTTTGTGATTTTGGCCATTCCATAACTTGAAATCCATGAGGAATTGGAATGAGGTGTAGTTGACACTTTTAAAGTATGCCATGAGGGCTACAAATCCAATTTTGGATCAGCCAAAATGGTTGCTTGGATCTCAAGTTATAATCCTTGGAAGTTGGTACCCTAGCCACTTTGTTCCATAACTTAGAAAATTTCTAAGTTTTTTATGGTTACCCCTTTTACAAGTTATCCCACTTTATTTGGTTTTTCTTGATGAATGATGATTCCAATCACACATTAACATCATTTTAGGGTTAAGGAACCATAATTGTGAAAAATCTCAAAAAGTCAAACTTTGACTTTTGTACACAGTTGACTTTTTATCAAGTGGATTCTAAACTGTGCGATCCTCTATGAAATCAAGTCCTTGACCTAAATCAAACTTGATGGATATGTTCCATAGGTGTTATAGGGTGTATTGAATCATGTCCCAAGGTTTGGGAGCATGTCCAGGTCAAAAGTCAAAGGTTCAGTTGACTTTTCCTTCAAAACCCTAATTGTGGTTCAGATGAAATTGAAACTTGTGAATCAAGCTTCTTGGATCAATCCATTATTGCAAATGGATCAATGTAGTGTATTGGAGACCCTCAAATCATGTCTTAAGGTCTTGGCTCATGTTTTGTCCCAAAAGTCAATTTAGGGGTGAATTAGGTCAAGAAACCCTGATTCCTGATTTTTGGTAAATGCATCCCCTGAGGTTAAATTGACTTGATTATTGGGTTCATGAAGTCCCACGAAGTATCGAGGGTTATGCTTTGAAGAATTGGCTCATGCCCTGAGGAAGATTTCCATCTGGAGGCCCTGGTCGACCAAAACCCTAATTTGGTGACACTGGCGATCTTGAGGCTTAATCCACTTGGAAGGGAGAAACTTTGTGCTTGATCCTTGATGTGGGAGTCCTCTTGATCCTTTATGGATGTTTGAGAGGTTAGACAAGTTGAAGATCATGTCATTCCTTGATTGATCTTTTGTCTAAGTGCTCTGAGAGGGTTTAAAACCCTAATTCTGATTGTAGTGAATGCTCAACCATCTTTGAGGAGATTGATGAGGCATGATGGTTCATCCATATTGTGGTAATTATTTACACAATGATGGGAAATCTTAGTGGTTAAAATTTGGGGTATGACATGAACCTATGGTTGTTGGCTCGTCTAATGAAACTACGAAGAATTGTGATGTTGAAGAATTGCTAAGATTAATCAGAAGAAATGATTACAAGGTGGTATATCAACTCCTTCACACTCCATCAAAAATATCGGTGTTATCTTTGTTGTCGAATTCTGAGGCTCATCGGAAATCTTTGATGAGGGTGTTATAGCAAGCTTATGTGGATCATGATGTGACAGTGAATAAGTTTGATGGTATAGTGGGAAACATTACAGCCTATAATGTCTTGAGCTTCAGTGATAAAGAATTGTCGTCTGAGGGTAAGAAACACAATTATGTTTTGCATATATCTATAAGGTGCCGAGAGGACTCCCTGTCCAATGTCTTAGTTGATATAGGTTCTTCGTGATGGCTCTAAAGATTTGAGCAAATTTTGGTAAAACAGAATGTTGTACAAGATATTCCAACAAGGAGAAATCTGCTACATGAAGAATGTTGGATAAGATGTCCCAACACGATGTTAGGACATCGTGTCTGTTACAGCAGGATGTTTGCAGATCTGCTCCAAGAATTAAGGAGCAATCAGAACATGGATCAAGGGATCAATAAACAGAAGTTTTGAAGCCCAAAGAAGAAGACGATTATAAAAGAAGACCAAGACCTAGAACTGAAAAACCGAACCTATTCTAACACTTTTGTAAAGTAGAAAATAGGGTTTAAGGTTTTGAGAGGCGTAGGCTTTCATGTAAGTCTCCCTCTGTATCGATTTGATACATTGATGAAGACATAGGTACTTGTACAGATTCAGAAACCCGTAGGTAATGAATCGTGTATTGTTCTTGGATGAAGCTTTTAAGCAAATCCAAGTTAACTTGTTAGTAAAGAATGCTTGATTGAACTTTGTATTGAAAGCCGTGTCTTTCAAGTAGGATGATATAGTTATTGTGACTATAACTGTTAGATAATCACAGGTTGTGATTTAGGGAGTGAGATGGGTTTCTCTTATCTTGGATGGAGTTCTTAGATAAAGTTTTCATTGGGTAGTGATAGGTAAACCAGAGGTTGTTTACTGTAAACCAGCAGTTGTTTACATAAAACTATACTACTGATAGTGTATTCTTCTTCCTAGCTTGGTATGCCCCTAGATGTAGGTGATTTGCACTGAACTGGGTTATCATATTCTGTGTTGTTTATCATTCTGCAATTTACAATTCAGTTTTGATTAACATGTTGTAACAGATGTCGAAACATCTGTCCTGTTGCTACTGCTGATATTCTGAATATCAGTTTGTTGTTTTGTTCTTGTTTTAAAGTTGTGCAGAGAACAATGTCTTGACATGTGTTAGGACATCTGCTATCTGCTATGCCAGAATTTCAATTGGTATCAGAGCAGGCATCCTGTCTGTTTCTGGATGAGATCTTGGGAGATACTTTCTGGCGCTTTAAACAAGGAGGAGTTTTCGAGATCAGATCATTCCCTCAGACATACTCAAGGGTATTAATGGATGGGATGGATTTCTGGATCGAAGGTAACAACTACTGGTGGTTGTTCATGTTTTTTGAGGAGTTTCTACAACAACTGTAGGATAAGTGGCTTGTTCTCTTGTTGGGGTGTCTTATAAGATGTTCTGACATCTTATTAGGGAATGTTGAAGATGTTCCTTGATGGTTCCGCTGCATATGTTTTTGATGGAAGAACTCTGGTATTTATGGGATTCTGGAGTTGTTACTGAAGACAGATGGTGGAAGATCTCAATTGTCGGCTTCTTCTTTTGAAGATTTCAATATCTTTTCATTCCAAAGTCGGGAGCGATGGAATAGAGAGAGTTGTTGGTTGATGTCTGTCATGGTGACTTGTTACTTGGAAGGTTGGTTCCATCTTGTATCCTGAATTCACTTTGAAGATAAGGTGAGTTGAGATTGGATTTATCAAGTTCATGCTCTAGGAATTTGGTAAATTATTTTTCGGCTAAGTTGTCAAAGATACTTGAGATTTCTCTCACGTCCACTCATAAAGGCATCTCACTCGTGCATCTGGAGACTTCTAGTTACTCTTCTGACTAGAGGGTGTTTATGTGAAACATAAATCTGAAGAAAGTGGAGGTGATTTATTTTCACCATCCAAAATTTGCAAGGAAGGATTCTTCTTTCTTAATCTTAAGAATGAATCCAATCTGAAAGGAGATTTCAGATCTGTTGAGGTAAATAGGGTTTGTTCATAGTAAATCTTAGTTACTTGAGTCAAGGGTGGCAACCTTGATATCTCAACACTTTGTATGTCAAGGAAGATACTTGCATGAAGTGATCTGTTGGAGTTTATCTACAACCGTATGATAGGGTTACTAAAAAAGGATTTAAGATCAATTGCTATTTATGGAATTTACAAGTATTTAATTGATTATCCTTGTATGATGGAGTACAAGATCACTGATGTCAAGTGGTACATCAGGAAGTACAACATCTCTTGCTGCAGCTGCTTAAAGATCTGTTCTCTGGTGAATGAGTATAGTCAAGATAAGGAACTGATGTTCTATCAAATGTTGCAACATCTTGACAGTGGAGTATGTGCTGAAGTATGTTGATTCAAGGAGTGAATCTCTCGAGCACAGGAGTTGTAGCTGATGATCTTGGGACCATACACATGTGTGTGGGAGAATCAGTCTTTATTACAAGGCATATATTCAGACTAGGCAGTTTCGTGGAAGAAAACTTGACTAGAATGTAGGGTTGTTGGAAGTGAAGATGAAGACAACTCTCTTGGTTCAGTTTATTTCTGACTTAGGAGTATTGGTGTGCAGCAGGTGTGTTCCAGTTGATACTAGAAGTATCTGATATTTATCTGGAAAGTGTCCTGGCCAAAGACTTGTCCAGAATATGGCGCTGGTGATAGCACAACTTGGGTCAGTTTATTTCTGATCTAGGTACATAGGAGCATGTGATATTTCTTATCTTGAAGGCCAAGGATAAGTGGCAGTTATCTCTGACTTTATGCAGAAGTCTCTACTTAAGGAAGGTGGGATTCCTTTGTAAAGATCTTGAGTGACTAATCTCTTCTGAAGAATCAAGCTTTGGCAGGTTTGGGATGTCTGAAGATGAGGTGAGTGTTGTTGTACAACAAAGCAGGATGGAGGTTGTTTACTCTAACTTGATATCATTGATCAAGTCTATGAGAACATGGAACTCTTATTATGTTATAGGGAGGAGGTTCTTCTAAGTGGCAGAAGGAAGGGCTGAATTCCTCAGCTGGTGTAGTGCGATTTTTGTGGTCTTGAATCACGATCGCTTGGGTACTACAGTTCGATTCATTTTTTATCCTATTGAGCTCATTAAGGAAGGGAAATAAATGTCTCCAATTAACCCTGCTTACATACTGAGTTTAAACAGCTGACAGTTAGTTTACAAATGCTATTAAGATGTGGGCCCCTCTTCGGTTTATTTTGCTAAGATTAGAATGTCTGGACTATTTGCGAGGTTTTTGGTAAGATGTTAGGATTTGGTGCTTTTGGGTTGATATATGGGGGTACTGGATTTTGGGTTTTTGATTACTATGCTCGCTAAGATTTTTCAATCTTATGCCTACGTATTCCCGAGACAGGGAAATCAAAGCGATCGTAGTTCCTCCTATTTTATGGGAGGAAAAAGGTTATTTTGGTGTCTTGTTCAAAGCCCAAGAAATGAAGCTAAAGGTGGTATGTATCTTGTTCAAAGCCCAAGATGTGAAGCTAAAAGGTTTGGATGAAAGAGAATTCGTCATCTCTAAAGAGGAGTTGTTGATGTTTGTATATTGTGAGCAAGGCACAGATTTGATGCTAAAAGGTTGATTGACTCAACCGAGGTTTCCTTATACAAAGCCTAAGGAGGCGATTGACCAAACAAGAGGGTGTCTTTTATTTGTTGTCTCGTACGAAGCCCGAGATAGAGGCTAAAAGGGTTAACTCAACAAGAGAGTACTAACAAGTGACTGACTCAACAAGAGAGTGCTTTTTATGTGTCTTGTACGAAGCCCAAGACGGAGGCTAAAGGGTTTGACTCAACAAGAGAGTACTTTTATTTGTCCTGTATAAAGCCCAGGGCGGAGGCTAAAAAGGTTGACTCAACAAGAGAGTCTGTTTGACAGGTGATTGACTCAACAAGAGAGTCTTTTATACTCAACAAGAGAGTGTTTTGCTGTCTCGTACGAAGCCCGAGATAAAGGCTAAAAGGGAATTGACTCAATAAGAGAGTCTTTTATACTCAACAAGAGAGTGTTTTATATGTGTCTTATACGAAGCCCAAGACGGAGGCTAAAGAGAGATTGACTCAACAAGAGAGTCTTTTATACTCAACAAGAGAGTGGGTTTTTATAGGTGTCTTGTACGAAGCCCAAGACAGAGGCTAAAAGGTTTGACTCAACAAGAGAGTACTTTTATCTGTCTTATACGAAGCCTATGACAGAGGCTAAAAAAGGGTTTGACTCAACAAGAGAGTCTGAAAAGGTTAGCTCCGTTGGGGAGAGTCATTTGTACAAAGCCCAAGAGGAGGCTATCTTATTGCTGAGGATTAGATCCATAGGCAGGACCAAGTGGGAGAGCCCTCATGAGAGAGGTCGGGTTTCTGAGTGATCAGTGTTTTTTCCTATGTTTGAAAGGAACTTGAGAATGTCTTTGAGACTTAAGGGGTTTAGATTGTCCAAGTCTAGAGTTTTATCAATTGTACAATGCCCAAGAGGAGGCACGGGCATTAAGGGATGAGTATCAACCCTAAAGTGGCCAGAGATTTGACACTGGAAAGACTGCTCTAGCAAATGATGACTAAGTTCTGTCTTATATCTTTAATAGGTCGTCAGGGTCCTTGTATTAAGCCCAAGAGAAGGCATGAGAACTTCTAAGAAGCTGAAGGGTCCTTGTACAACGCCCAAGAGGAGGCGGGGATGCTTTTAGGAAGCCTGTGGGTCCCCAAACCACGAGAAATTCAAGAAATGCAATTTAAAGAGAAGAGATCATTCCAGGAAAGTTCAAGAATTTGGAAGAAACTCAAGAGATACTATTCACGGAGAATATATCAACTCTGGGGAGTAGAGTCTCTTTGACAATTTCTAAGAGTGACAGTCTGAGAAAAGGTTCACCGAGAATACTGTCTTTCTCTTTGTTCCATATTGTTTAACCCCAAGAGAAGGGAAGACTGTATCTGATATCCTATGGGGGATCTAGTTTTGACTGTATTTAAGAGTGATCAACAGGGCTTTACCTAGTTCTAGACGTAGTTGCCGGGGAAAACTCTAAATAATTATACTAGTATTACATAGTTGATATTTGACAAGTATATAAAAGGATGTGAAAGGAGACTTTCAGTGAAACAGCCCCACAATATAGTTATATACATATGAAAGCGATAAATGAAAGCAGATAAACACTTACCCGTTGTAGAGCTTCCATGTTGTTTGGTTACTTGTTCAACAAAGAAAAACTTTGATAACAGTATTATATTCAAAATCAAAGGAGAAAGTGCTTTGAAAAGTTGTTGGGGCTTACAGCTCAAGGAGAGGCCCAGGGTGTTTTAAAGAAAGGAAATGGGGCTTATAACACGAGGGTAGGCCCAGATGGTTTTCGTTTTGAAATGGCAATCGCACCGAGATTTTTGAAAACACGGTGGGTCTTATACAATGACTGGGACCCAAAAAGGTTTTTTTTAAAAAGGGGATTGAGTCTTACACTTTATTAGAGGCCCAAAGAGTTTGAAAATGAATAGAGATGGGTCTTATAGCTCAAGAAGAAGCCCAATTGGTTTCTTTACAAAGGCGACGACCGCACCGTACTTTTGAAAATATACAGAGGGACTTATACAATGTGTGAGGCCCTAAAAGAATTATTTACAAAAGGATTGGGTCTTACACTCTACCAAGAGGCCAAAAGATTATTTTAAGAAAAGAAATGGGGCTTATAACACGAGGGTAGGCCCAGATGATTTTTGTTTGAAAACGGTGATCGCACCGAGGTTTTTGAAAACACAGTGGGTCTTATACAACATCTGAGGCCCAAATCATTTTGGTTTCAAAAAAGGGTAGGGTCTTACACTCTATTAGAGGCCCAAAGTGTTCTAAAATAATTGATGAGGGTTAAATTAATCAAAACCCTAATTTTGTTTAAAAAGGAATTAATTTTGTTAAAAAATTAATAAAAAGTGATGAAAACATGTGAAAAATGAGTGGTAATCTTGGATCAATGTTTCAAAAATCATGTTTATATCCACAAAATGATTGGAAACCAATAAAATTTGGAAAATCAAAGGGGAAAAAATATTTCAAATGTTAAAAACAAATAAAACAATAATTCCTTGCAAAAATATCAAATATATGAAATAAATAATATTTTTGGGATTTTTTGGTATAATAAAATATTTTAACATTTTTGTGAATTATTAAAAAAAGAATCAACTCAAAATCATTAAAACTCAGAGAGAAATTAATTTTTGAATCAATTAAATAAAATCACAAAATTCAAAAATTCAAAAATTCAAAAATGGCGCCAAGAACACGCGCGAAGGGATTTTTGCCCAGATTTGCGTTTTCTCTCCAATCTCACTGAATACTTGATGAAATCACATAAACCACATATCAATCTGCTCGTTTTTTCCTCACGATCATGTCTATGGTCTTTAATTTCATTTATTTTAAGTGTGGAATAAGAAATCAAAGAGAAACCTTAAGAACCCTAAAATTTGCATGAAGGCTCAGAAATTCCATACACGATTCAAACAAAGCAATTGATTGAGGGTAAACACTCTATGCATGATTATGAACATATGGCAAAATTATTGTGCAGCAAAATATGCATGGATCATAGAGTTAGGAGAGCTCAAGCTTACCTCTTGCAGCTGGTGATCGTGTTTTGTGTTAGAGGTGTTGCAAGGTGGTTCCAATGATTTGCACAGCTTCCTTAGGTGCCAAGTAATGTGTTTGAGTGCTTGGAGTGGTTTGAAACAAGCTGAAACTTGAGATGGTACATCAACTGCACCTCTGTCAAGAACTTGAGCAGTTGGCAAGTGATTTTGTGATTTTGGTGTTACAGATATTATGTGAGTGTTTGGATCACTTCCATATGATGTTTATGAGGTGTGTGTGTGTGATTGGTTTGGTTGGAATAACTCTCAAACTCAAAACCCGATAGTGACTTGCCTTAGAAGGAAAAATTGGAAGTGAGAAGGAGATTTTGAGGAAAGCATCTGTTTGATGGCTTTGGTGTACTCAAAGTGATCACAAATGAGCTCTATTTATAGTAGAGCAAGTTTGTTTTGGCTGCAATAGTGAATGGCAACTGCAGCAGAGGTTTGGAAAATGTTGATCAATGGGACTCCAAGTCTCCTCTAGCCATTGACTAGAGGTTAGAGCACAGAGCTGTGGTTCCCTAGTTCATATCTTATCCTTGACTCATTCAGTTGGAAATGGTTCAGTTCATGCCACCTTCGTGCATCCATTGAATGCTCCAAAACAAAATTGGAGTCTTGTCCCCTTTTAGGAATTTCTAGGTTTTGCATGTTAATTTTGGTTCCAAAGACTTGGGAGGCTTATGGATCAGTGCTTGTCCCTCCTTGGTCTGCCCCTGAGGTGTTCAAATGGATAAACTTGATTGACATTTGCACAAATTGCTCAAATCGAGCAAAATGCACAAATCTGCCTAGTTATGACAGTTGCAGCAAGGCACATTGCCACAATCAAATTGAACTCCATCAAATTGAACTCCAAAATTTGATGGAGTTCTTGGCCATTTTGGAAAGCTCTCATATGATACAACACATGTGTGATCATAGTTTGTCTTGACACTTTTTGGATCCAAGTGAAAAATGCCCCTACATTTGGAAAAAAACAAGACAGATTCTGACTTAGAGAAAATTTCACTAAGTGTTGGAAAAAAGTGACATTTCATGTTTTCAGCCATTTTGGTCCAACCATAACTCAAAATCCATGATGAATTGGAATGAGGTGTAGTTGACACTTTTAAAGTATGCCATGAGAGCTACAAAACCATCTTTGGATCAGCCCAAATGATTGCTTGGATCTCAAGTTATGATCCTTGGAAGTTGGTACCCTAGCCACTTTGTTCCATAACTTAGAAAATTTCTAAGTTTTTTTATGGTTACCCCTTTTACAAGTTATCCCACTTTCTTTGATTTTTCTTGATGGATGTTGATTCAAATCACACATTAACATCATTTTAGGGTTAGGGAACCATAATTGATCAAAAAATCAAAAAGTCAAACTTTGACTTTTGGGCACAGTTGACTTTTTATCAGATGAATTCCAAACTGTACGATCCTCTATGAAATCAAGTCCTTGACCTAAATCAAACTTGATGGATTGATTTCATAGGTGTTATAGGGTGTATTGAATCATGTCCCAAGGTTTGGGAGCATGTCTTGGGCAAAAGTCAAAGATACAGTTAACTTTTCCCGCGAAACCCTAACTGTGGTTTAGATGAACTTGAAACTTGTTGATCAAGCTTCTTGGATTAATCCATTGTTGCAAATGGATCAATGTAGTGTGTTAGAGACCCTCAAATCATGTCTTGAGGTCTTGTCTCATGAGTTGTCCCAAAAGTCAACTTAGGGGTGAATTAGGTCAAGAAACCCTAATTCCTGATTTTTAGTGAATGCATCCCCTGAGGCTAAATTGACTTGATGATTGGGTCCATGAGGTCCCTTGGAGTATATTAGGATATTATTTGAAGCATTGGCTCATGCCCAGAGGAAAATTTCCATCTGGAGGCCCTGGTCGACCAAAACCCTAATTTGGTGACACTGTCGATTTTGAGGCTTGATCCACTCAGAATGCTGCAACCTTGTGCTTGATTCTTGTTGTGGGAGTCCTCTTGATCCATTGTGGATGTTTGAGAGGTTAGACAAGTTGAAGATCATGTTATTCCTTGATTGATCCTTTGTCTAAGAGCTCTGAGAGTGCTTGAAACCCTAATTATTGTTTGTAGTGAATGCTCACCCATCTTTGGGGAGACTGATGAGGCATAAAGGTTCATCCATATTGTGATGATGATTTGCACAATGATGGGAAATCTTAGTGGTCAAAATTTGGGGTATGACAACTGGATGTCTGATCAGGTGTTGTGACATCAAGCAGAAACATCAGGGTCTTAGTTGGTGCTGTGGCGCATCATCGTAAGATAAGTTGATCTTCTCAGAAATAAATGGAATTAATGCTTCAATAAGGTCTGTCTCATGCAGTTTGCGGGAGCAACGAGAAGGAGTAGATGTTACATGTCAAAGGCTTGGTGTATCTAAGATGGCTTGCCATGGAGTAAGTGGATTATGTAACTTGAATATTAGGTTTCATTGGTGGATCAGAAGATTTTCTGAAACTCTGAAGAAAAGCTAAGATTAACCAAATAGTGGAATTTGGTTGATCTTTATCGTGCATTCAAGCAAGGTGCTTGGAACTAATTACTCTTGGGCATAAGGGTAGTTGGTTGAAAAATTGAAGAAGGTTCTTGATCTGGTCATATCTTGGAGCTTGTGGTAGAAGCCCTAAGTTGCTTATGGAAGATTACCTTCTTTTGGGAGTTGAATGAGAGTTTATTTCTCTCTTTGGTTATCTGGAGTTCTTATTGATCAAGCTGGTGGTGCAGTGTTGTTTGAAGATCTTCAGTTGGATTACTATGCTGATAGTAAGTCCAGTAGGAATTGTATCAAGAACCATAGTGCATGGTGTTTGTGATATGATCAGGATGTCCTAACCGATGTTAGAACATCATCATGGTTTCTAAACATGGAGTTCAGATTGTGGAAGTTCATATTCACCAGTTGAATTAGAAGTATTCTATCTTATCATATGGGATAATGATAAATTAAAGACTGTCTTGGATTATGGGGTGTTTATCTGGAAGACTGACTCTTACTGAGGTCAGAATGCTTGTGGAAAGGTGGTTTCCTTTGCTACAAATCATGCTAGAGAGAAGTGGTTCAGTTTGGTGCTTGTGGAGCAAATAAGCTGAGGATTTCTGGAGCATGTGTTGGATGTTTTCAAGTGTGAAGAACATCCAGATTTAATCGGATTGTATCTCAAGAAACAAGGATATCTATGGTTGTAAAATTCAAGACGGATTTTTACAGTGTATGAATGGTTTCTGGATGAGAGGGATCAATGGTGATTTTAGTCTCAATCCAAGAGTTTGTTAGTTATGGTACAAGGATGAGTTCCTGGTACTCTCACTATATGATCATGAAGTTGTCATGGGATATCATGTGGTGATTTTGGGGTGTTTCTTGTTGAAGAAGCATCATTTGAGAAATATAGGGGATAACCTCGGTCTGTTGAATGTACTAGTGTGGTACATGGATTGCTTGAGGATCAGGCATTAGGTGAATGCGTTCAGCAGATGTGTGGAACAGAGGGTGCGCTCTTGAAGACATGAAGACGCGTCTTATGTTTTCCATTCATTTAGGGTGTTCTACTTGCAAAAGAGCACTAGGTATCTACGATAGGGGTAGTTAGACTTCAATTTTGGATATGTGGCTGCAGTAGTGCAGATTATTTATCAAGATTGTTTGTGGTTTCAAGCAGTTTGTGATAAATTGCCTCAAGTGGGGATGATATGTCAGACGAGATGCCGTGACATTGCTCTGCTGGTATAAGTTCTAGGTGGACTCATCAGGTTATTCTGACTCTGTCATTGGTTGTCAATGGATTGAATCAGAAGTAATACAAGTATCTTGAGAGTCTTTGCTGCTAACCGGAAGATGTTTGAAGAAATATCTTAACATCTTGGTCAGTTACTCTTGGTCTTCTGGTTGAAAGGGTTTATGAATATGCATCAGATGTTACAAGAGGGACTAAACAAAGTCTGACAAGATGTCAGAACATTGGTTAGGATGAATGGCTGTATGAAGCATGCATCATGGGGTTGGAAGAGGCCATTGATTTGAGGATCAAGAACCTTGATGTGTATGGTGATTCTGCATGGGTGATTAATCAGATCAAAGGAGAATGGGAGACTCGTCAGGCAAATTTGGTGCCTTACAAGAACTACGCCAGAAGGTTGTTACCGTTTTTTGATAGGGTTGCCTTTCATCATATGCTCCTAGCTGAAAATCAGATGGCTGGTGCGCTGGCAACGTTGGGTTCAATGTACAAGGTGAATTTGTGGAATGAAACTCCATCGATCAGGATTATGCGTCTGGACAGACCGACTTTTGTGTTTGCAGCCGAAGAAGAATCGGATGGCAAGCCTTGGTATCACGATATCAAGTGTTTTCTCAAGAGTCAAGAGTACCCAGCTGGGGCATCTACCAAGGATAAGAAAACTCGAAGGAGATTAGCAGGAAATTTCCTTTTTAATAAGGACGATGTGCTCTATAAGAGGAATTTTGACATGGTCTTGCTTCTGTGTGTTGATGAACACGAGGCAGACCTATTGTTGGAAGAGGTTCACAAAGGGTCTTTCCGTACTCATGCCAATGGGCATGCTATGGCCAGAAAACTATTGAGGGCAGGGTATTACTGGATGACTATGGAGTCTGATTGTTTTAAATACGCCAGGAAATTCCATAAGTGCCAGATTTATGCTGATAAGGTGCATATACCGCCTACTCCTCTGAGCGTATTGACATCTCCTTGGCCCTTTGCCAAGTGGGGCAATGACATGATTGGAAAGATTTAGCCGACTGCCTCCAATGGGCATTGCTTTATTTTGGTTGCCATTGACTATTTCACAAAGTGGGTAGAAGCAGCCTCGTTTGCCAATGTCACCAGACAAGTGGTAGCCCGGTTTATAAAGAAGGACATCATTTGTCGCTATGGTACCCCATAGAAAATCATTAATGATAATGGTTCAAATTTGAATAACAAGATAATGAAAGAGTTATGCCAAAGCTTTAAGATTGAACATCACAATTCTTCTCCATATTATCCAAAGATGAATGATGTTGTTGAGGGAGCAAACAAGAACATTAAGAAAATTGTGCAGAAAATGGTGGAAACGTATAAAGATTGGCATGAGATGTTGCCATTTGCTTTACACGGTTATCTTACTTTGGTGCGTACATCGACAGGGGAAATTCCTTTCTCACTGGTTTATGGTATGGAAGTAGTCCTACCATTGGAAGTTGAGATTCCTTCGTTAAGAATTTTGGCTGATGTGAAACTTGATGAAGCCGAATCAGTACGATCCAGGTTGGATAAATTGGACCTTATTGAGGAGAAGAGGTTGGCAGCCATTGCACATGGTCGGTTATACCAAAGCAGGATGAAAAAGGCCTTTGATCAGAAGGTGCACCGTCGGTGCTCTCAGACTGGCGAAGTGGTTTTGAAAAGGATCCTTCCTCCTCAGACAAATCACAGGGGCAAATGGACTCCAAACTACGAAGGGCCATATGTTGTGAGAAAGGTTTTCTCCGGTGGAGCCTTGTTAATCTCAACTATGGATGGCAAAGATTTTACATCCCCTGTGAACGCAGACACAGTCAAAAAATACTTCGCATAAAAAGAGACCCGCTAGACCATAAAAAGAGAGGTCCAGGCAAAAAAGGGCATCCCGATGAACCACAAAAAGAAAAGGTTCGGGCAAGAATCAGGGATAAAAGAAAAAAGAGAATAAACCCGCAGAGTTGAAAACCTGAAAAGGCAACTTTGGCAAAAATGGGTATCCCGGTGGATTGAAAACCCAAAAGGGAGATCCAGTCAAAAGTTAGGGATTTGAAAGCGAGAGGCTGCGGTCTGCGTTCGATCAGTGAACACTATTGATACTTGGTAATTTCGAAGGAGAGGAATCAGTCCAGTCAGTCATTTCAGAAGTCAAAGCATCTGCGGATACAGAAGACATATGGGTCATAGCTGAATTGAAGCATGGTGGATATCTGTTCCCACATTGCCGACATATGTATCTTCTTTTCACTTTTGTGCAATTACCTCTTTTCAAGAATTGCTTCCAATTGTAAATGCCTATTTACAGGCCGATTCAATCAATAAAAGTATTCATTTCACTCGAAAAGCTTTCCATTTCTTTTTTACTTTTACTGTTTTGTTTTCAAAAATACGTCCGATATTTTTTATATACATTGCATATGAAAATATTAAGCTTTACAGAGCGCATCGAAAACAATGGAAATTTCTTGAGCGATGGACATTATGGATGGTAACCGAGGTTGCCATTTCGCATATAAGACATTCTATTTTTTTTATATGTGTTTGCAGGGTAGCAATATTTCTTCTCCCTAGTATTGAAGATTTAGCATCCTCAGCAGAGCATTGGGAATTTCTCTCTCCCCAACAAGAGTGCAGAGGATTGCTTTCCCCAGCTAGATTGGATTATTACTTCCCTGGCGAGTATTCAAAAGTTGATCGCTCCCAGACAAGACAATGTGGCATCTCCAACAGGAGATTTGTTGGATGTCTCTCCCTATCAGATATCTTATATTCCCCCTAAAGTATTGGTGTCTACTTTCCTCATCAGGTTAGGAAATGTAGTCTCGCTAGCAATAGTATGCTTTTATCCCCAGCAGGGTAAAGTCACTTCCCCAATGGCAGGTTAAGTTCATTGATATTCCCCAGCAAGGTTTGGTATTGTTGACTTTAATCCCCAAGCAGAGTTTGGTTTTGATTCTCTTTCTAGATAGATCAATAGGGGTTGACATCCTCGGCAGATTCTAAGCCCAATCGTTATTAGCACTTTTCCGCATCAGATCTTTGGGTCTCATCTTCATCAGGTGTTATTCATGATTCCCCAGCAGAGGGGAAGTCTCTCTTTGGGTTTTATCTTCAGCAGGTGATATTTGTAATCCTTAGCAGAGTGGAAGTTCGTTTTGGGTTCTTTATTCAGCAGAGGTTTTAATCACGAAGGCCGTTCAGGGTGACTTCCTCAGCAGGTTTTATGACCCTAAGGACAATTCAGTTTGTCGTCCCCATTGGAGTTGCCTTCGTGTCTTCGGCATTTATTTTGCTGGGGGCCTTTTTTTTGCATAGCATAAACATATTTGCATTGCATCCTCCAAATGCGTAGCATTTCCATTTCCTATGGAGCGTTACGCCATAGAAAAATTCAAACATATGCATTTGAAGCATAAGCCAGGTTTGATACTATCTGTGCCAGAAGTTTCTCGGTAGAGAATGACACATTTCAGGAGATTCAATCTTACTTTATTCCTCGGTGGAGCTGCCGATGAGTTCGTCCATCATGCTTGTACTCCCCTGCAAAGTTGTTTGTTTAGACTTCTCTTTTTTCCAGCGGAGTCATCTTCCCTTTAGGTCGTAAGCCCGTGGAGTCTACTTCCTGTATATTTTGGTTTATCCCAACTTTTGGTTGGCACCCAGTGAGTTCCTCGTTCCCAACTTTTGATTGGTACATTTTGCTGAGAGTTCGCCTTTAGTCGGCGTCCTTGTTATCCTAACTCTTGGTGAGTATCCGTCATCCTAAATCTTTGTTAGTATCCTTTTTCCCAACTTTTGGTTGGTATCTTTCGTTGTGAGTTCGCCTTCGGTCGGCGTTCCGTACATTCGTTATCCTAACTTTTGGTTAGTATCTTTCATCCCAACATTTGGTTGGTAATCCTTGGCTTTATCCATATTCATGGTTGGTATCTTTTATTGAGAGTTCGACTTTAGCCGGCATCCTCGTTATCCTAACTTTTGGTTAGCATCCGTTATCCTAACTTTTGGTTAGTATCTTTTATCCTAACTCTTGGTTAGTACCCTCTTTCTCAACTTTTGGTTGGTATTTTTTGTTGTGAATTCGCCTTCGGTCGGCGAGTTGGTTGATTAGGGGCAGCTGTAGCACCCCAAAATTTTCCTTTTTGTTCCTAATTCTAACTGGCTTATGCTTCATTTCATTTTGCATCATTGCACATATCATTGCATTGGTTTTGAGACATGGGATCAAGGTATTTTCCAGCAGCTCTTGGTATCATCAGTTCAGGGGATATTTTCAGCAGTATTCAGAGCTTAACGGATAGTTCTCAAAGTCTTTTCGAGCATTATTTTTGCTCATTGAATGATTTGATTATCAGAAGCTCCGACAGTTATTTTTGCTCAGTGATTTGGCACCGGACAATATTATCTCAGCGGGATATTTCAAGTGCGGAAAGAAGTTCACAACATATTTCAGGCACGGTTAACTGGTTAACCAGTGCGCATTTTTCCAAAATGCTCATTTTCCAGCACTGCAGAATTTTTCCAAATATTTTCTTTCCTTGATTCCACATGTGCATTGTGAGAAAGATCTAGAATTGCTTCATTTTCATAAATTAATTCCCTCCAAAATTCAAATTTCCGTTCCTAATTTCCATTCCTCTTACTAATCCACACTCCAAACCAAAGTTGGATCCATACCTAAGCCATATTTAAGCAAATTTGCTCCAAACCTCACTCATTCATTCTCATTCACTCTCATTTACACCAGAATTTTTAGAATTTGCTCTGAATTTTCTCACACTTTTTCACTCTCAATCTTCATCTTCAACCTCACTCCAAAGCTCTTCCATAAGAGTTAACAAATTCTTCATTGGAATTTGTTAATCCTTGAGCTCAAGCCTCTCATTACCACTCCATTACTTGATTCCATTGTTGATTTTCGTTTGGATCTAGATCTGGAATTTTGGAAGTGATTATTCGAAGTGATTTTGAAGCATTTCTAGCTTATTGCTTGGATTTCCAGCTTTTTCTTGCAAGAAGATCTTGGATTTCTGGTTTTCTGGCTTGGATTCATTGATTGCAACTTAACAACACTTACCAAAGCAATCCTCAGCTTTGTAGGTTGGTTAAATTCAGATCTAAATCTGTTTTAGCTTATTTTCAGCTTTTACAATGTAGATCATTAATTTGTTGTTGTGGATCTATTCATTGCTTGTTTTGATCTTTGATTTGGTTGTTTGATTGCTGCAATTGATGTTTAATGGTTGTGATTGATGTGATTTTCGTGCATATTTGATTCCATGATCATTTAAATGGTTGTATGAGTGATTACTTGCTGGAAAAGTGATTTTGAAAGTGGATTTTTTGGCTCTGTTACAGTGGTAATCGGTTAACCATATACGGTTAACCGGTTAACCATATACGGTGAACCAGTTAACCAATCTATTTTGCGCATATTTTGGGAAGTTTTCAAGTGGTTAACCATAGGGTGTTAACCGATTAACACTATAATAGAATGACAATTTTATGCATTTTCAAGCATGTTTCGATTCCGTTCCGCATTTAAACTTCATGGATTGATGAGATGCATTTATGTGGATTTTTTTTGACCTATTTCATCATTCTTGATGGCATGCTTGTGATTTTCCGACACGCGACACTTGGTTTTCGTTGATGAATATCTATGATTGTGGTGTTGCTTTCTTGATATGTTGAACATGTTGCACACACATTTGAATCGTGTTGATTATTGGTTATTAATGCTCAACTTGCTGGACTTATAATGTGTGATCATTGTTTGCTTCCGGTTTCGCTTATGCATGATTGTTTTGGTGAACGCTTAAGTTGTGCAACTTTGTTGATCATACTTATTCTTGAATTGTTAACATGACCATTGTTGCTCATTCTTGATGATTGCAATCTCTATGACTGGTTTGCCTTGCTATGTGTGTTCTTTTGCAATTGTTGTTGATTTGTTGTATCGCTTAAGTGTTCATGTGCACATGCTGCCTGACCTTTCACACCTGCTGTTCTAGATTTTGACATGTTGTTAATTGTACATCCATGATGTCTGCTGCCTTTTTACACTTGTTATGTGCTGAAAACGTGAGCTGTTAAATGCTGTTTGGTGTATTTGTTGGATTTTTATAGTTGTGCATTGCAAGAGCGCTGTTGTTGCTGTTGTTTTTGGTTTATTGCCTTATCTTTTGTTTTCTTTTGGAGAATGGAGATTCACTCAACTTCTTCATAGTCGAGATCACGACACCGTTCTTTCCTTATTAACAGAGAGTCACTCAACTTCTTCATAGTTGAGATCACGACACCGTTCTTTCCTTGTTGACGAAGAGTCACTCAACTTCCTTGGTTGAGATCACGACATCGTTCTTTTTGTGATTGTTTAGCATAATGTTTACTTGTGTTTCTTCACATAATCCCTTAGGGTCCCTAGCTCGACTTAATTTCCGATTAAGCTTGAGGTAGGGGACACATTAGGTTTTCAATCCATGCATGATGACAATTAGGATAGTCCCTTTAAACCGTAATTTTAGGTCTATCTCTTTTGCATGCTAACATTAGGTAGAATTCCCTTCTATCTCGATCTTAGGACCATTGTGCATGACAACATTAGGACCTAGTTTCCCCTAGTTGTTTTCATTTTAACCCTTTGAGTCCTTTCTCTTCTCATCTCTAAACAAGTTCAAAACACTTAATATATACAACAAGTATTGTGCGCCACGAGCCTTAAGTACATGGGAAGTGACAAGCGAGAGTCCCTCCTTACCTTGTCTAGGGTGCTTTGCATGCGTCCCGTCTTGGGTCGATTTACAACACATTCGATCCTATGTCATAGACTTTAGTGCAATACAAGTTTCAAACTAGCTTAATTTACTTCTGTCTAAAAAACACAAACAAAGTTCAAATCTTTTTATCCTTCAGGATGGGTTTTAAATCATTTTCAGAAAAGAGCACGTTATTTCCGTTTTGTCGCAAACAGGCGTTGACCCTAACTGCCGGACGCGAACCTAATGTCGCTCCTAAAAAACACTTACCGACCCGTAGGTCAAACTACGACTGCTCTGATTTCCTCTTTCTCGTCCGATTGAGGATACGTATGCACAAGACAGCGAAGTCTTGGCAAGCAACCTTCCCCCTTCACCCGTAGTCTTCCAAACTACGTTGACTCTGACTTTCCCATTGCACGAGAGAATACGTAGGCATAGGACGACGATGTCCTATCGAGTCCCCTTTTTCTTTCCCGTTTCCGTTTAGCAGTAGGTTTTAGATAACTCACCCTTTGATTAGACAACAAGCGTAGATCCCATCGAGTACGATGGACGCGAGGGGGTGCTAATACCTTCCTCTCGTGTAACCGACTGCCGAACCCGAAATATGGTTGCGATGACCATGTCTTTCCCTTCTTCAGGTTTTCTTCGATCGTTTCCTTTCCCCCGTCGGGATAAATAACATTCGGTGGCTACTCTTCTGTTTTTTTCGCCGGTTGTTTTTCGCAGTTGCGACAGAGCCTTTTTAAAAAGATTGGATATTAATTTATTTTATTAGTAATGCAAACCACTATACTTCTATAATATGTTTAGAAGTGATTGGCATTTTTGAAATGATTGACATTGGAAGTCTCTTGATTGTGTGCTTGAGCATAGAATTCTCGTACTTTAGTGTTTGAGCATTGGTAGTCTCTTGATTGTTGGTTTGAGCAAATTATAATCTTGTGTAATTATAGTGAAAACATCTTGTAAGTACAAGGGGAATGGATTACTCTCAAGTTGTGAAAGGAACCAGGATAACTCCGTGTGTCTCTATTCTTTCTTGCACTTCATATTCACTTGTGTTTAGAATTTGACCAAGAGTTTTAAAAAGAAAGCAAAGGCCAACACAACTCAACCCCCCTTCTTGTGTTTTTCTCACTTTCAAAGAGGCTCATCCCTTAGTTAAGGGGTGAGTCCCTGCGTAAGGGGTGAGTCCCTGCGTAAGGGGTGAGTCCCTCAGTTATGGTGAAGTCCCTTTGTTATATGAGAATCCCTCAATTAGGGGCGAGTCCCTCAGTTAGGGGAGATTCTCTCAGTTAGGGTGATTCATAACCCTCTACCAGGTGCCTTTTGAGTAGCTTGTATGTCAGCTAGGGTATGTCAAACATTAATCCCTCAATATAAATACTTTATTTCATTTAATGTAAACAATGATGGTTTATTTTTTAGAAGCTAAACAGTCTAGGCCTTCATACGTGTCAGAAATGTGTTAAGCTCTTTTAAAGCTTTTGGTGCGGGGGAAACCGAAAAGGTTTTTTTAACACTTGTAGCTTCAAGTCCTCTATAAAAGGCCTCCTTATTCCCCTTTTCCATTTCTTTACTCATTTTGCTCACATAAATTTTTGCAAGCTTCTTTTGGTTTTTCTACTCGTATAGTCTACAAGCTTTCTCTGACTCTTCTCCTATTCTCAACCATTTTAGGTATTGATTCCTTCTATCATTTCCCTTCATAAAACCTATGGTTAGGGATTTTAGACAAAAGGCTTTTTAGTAGGGATTTTAGGCTGGCGTAGAGTTTTAGTTATGTAAGATCAAGGGATTTATGTAAGATCAAGGGCTTTAGTGATTTCTTTTTGTTCTTCTATATTTCCAGGAAATAAAGAGATAATGTTTACCCCCTCCGCAATGTCTAAAAAGGTTGAAGATATTGAATCCTCTTGTACCATCGACGAGAAGATGATCTCCTTTCCGAAGGAGGTTGACGACTCTACTTTAGAGGATGAAGATATGGTTATCTTGGAGGCTTGTTCATTGATGACAATTCGTCATTGCATCTAATTAGTCAAAGAATCAGGGAAAAACGAGCGAAAGATGAGCCAAAATGATGAAGAAAGACCCAAGAATGAGTGAATAATAGCCAAATATGGAAGAATGGGACTTAGTGAAAATTCTGGCGCAAAAAGGAGATTTTCCACGCAGCTATTGGAATAATCTCGTGCACCATCGCGTGCGTGATAGAGGCAATAAAGATGCATAGCGTTAATCCGCTATCACACACGGGTCAAAAATGAGTTTAAAAGTGTAGTTTAGGGTAGCGACACTCGAATGTCATATTGCAAGGACTCTTGTCAAAATTAACTAACTAAATAAACGATTTAGGGGGGTTTGGTTTCGGTTTCCAAAAAGTGATTAAAATAAGTGATTATTTAATAAGCTAATCTGTTGTTCATTTTCCAACTTATCATCGATCAAATAATTACCAAGCCCTGAGCGGATTCCATTCCCTTTCGATTACAGTAACAATAAAAAGTGTGATCGAAACTAATATATGATTTATGTTCCTAAATTCGAATTAAGCAACAAGATAACGCAAACACAAATTAAGCAAACGTGGTTACGAATAACATACATCAATCGAATTAAATCAATACTATTCTATAGAATATGCAATTGAATTAAGCAAACAACGACAATTGAATAAAGAAGTCAGAATTATAGATAGAAATGAAAAGGGAATTGAAATTACTTGGAAATTATATTAACCTCAAAGTTAACGGAGATACGGTTACAACAGATCAACCCTTTGGAATTAGTTCTCCATATGAAAATCGTACAAAGCAAAAAGGAAAAATTCTTGAACAGTGCAAAAGAGATCCCGTGAACAGTAGCGCAGCTGCTAGGTATAGGGAAAAGCAAAGCATTCGGGTTCTAACCCAACCGGGTCAAAAAACATTAAAAAAAAACCGACCCAAAACTAAATATTTCTTAAGGTCTGAAACTTCAACGAATTATTTGACCCTGCTTCACTCCAAATCAGCTTTTGGCTTTAACACAAAACTTGTAGTTCTTTCTCTTATCTTTCCAACGCTTATAATAATGCGTCGATCCGATTCTCGTAGCTCAAGTTATGGTCTTCACAGTAAACATGTACCAAATAACTATTATTGCTGAAATTAAAATATGAATTTAAATTAAAGGAAAAAAAACTTAATTCTAAAAACACAATAAAATAGTAAATTTAATCAAACAAACTAGAGAAGTGCCTAAGTACAATAGTAGAAGAATGTGCATCAAAATGCACTTATCAAATTTCCTCACACTTGAACTTTTGCACTCCGAGCAAAATTATAAATTCAGAACAGAAAAACTTCAAAGGAAAAACAAAACAGAGCATGCATTTCCAAAGGTCTCCAAGATGGAAAAAGTGTAAGTAAAATCCTAAGTTTAAGCTTCATGAAAAATGGTGTTAGTGAGAAACATTTTGTAACAATCAAAGTAGATAAGAGAACAGTTTACCAGAGAGTACATCATAAGTAGCTAGATCCTCACAAGATGAAATTCACTCAGCTCTCAAGTGTTTAGGTTAACTGTTTACACTCAAAGCACAACATAAAAGTTAGTACTACTATAAACTTGAAAAGACTCTAACATCCACAATTGAAATACATGCACATAAAGATCAACATGCATTTATCATATTAGTGTGAAAAAAAGGTGCAACGGAGTCAATTCAAGTTCTAGAGACTAGCATACATAAGTGAAACACACAAGAAAAAAAATGGATTTTTTAATGTTATCCATGAAAAGACTCAAAATCTCACAAGGTTAATGATCTACCACAAATGATGCACAATCTAGAGTTTAATTCTACTTAACATGCCAAAAATGCACCAAAAAACTCAATCACATCACACCACAATTCTTTAATCAATAGAACATAGAATTACTCACAGACAGTTGTAACTTAATACCAAAGAATAGCATGCAATTTTTATTAATTTTTATTTAAGAAAACACACAAAAACAAAGAAAATTAAAAGAAAACAAAACAAAGAAGTGGTTCTCTCCCCCACACTTAAAACATACATTGTCTTCAATGAAAGAATATAAATATAAAATAAGAGTGAGAGAGAGGAAAATGTGCTCCATGATCAAGTTGCAAAGTAGGTGGGCATTTCCAAGGAAAAATCTTCAATGGTTGCATCTTCAGGCACTGAGCTTTCATGGAATAGCTTCAGGAGCTTCCCATTAACCTTGAAAACTTTGTTAGTACCTGCACTTTTAATCTCTACTGCACCATGAGGGAAAATATTAGTAACAACAAAAGGGCTAATCCACTTCGATCGAAGTTTCACAACCATAATTTTAAGGTGGGAGTTAAACAATAAAACTTTTTGGCCTATGGAGAATTCCTTCCTAAAAACCATCTTATCATCGAAGTACTTAGTTTTATCCTTATAAATCCTAGAGCTTTCATAAGCTTCTAGCCTAAGCTCTTCAAGATGTTGTAATTGGAGTTTTCTTTCTATATCTGCTTGTTGCATATCCAAATTACAACTTTTTACCACCCAATAAGCACGGTGCTCTATCTCTATAGGAAGGTGACATGCCTTACCAAATACAATTCTATAGGAACACATCCCTATTGGTGTCGTGAAAGCAGTTCTTTGAGCCTAAAGTGCGTCTTCTAGACGGCAGCTCCATTCCTTTCTATTTGGTTGCACCATTTTCTCTAAAATCTATTTGATCTCCCTGTTTGAGATCTCAACTTGCCCATTAGTTTGTGGGTGATATGAAGTAGAGACCCTGTGCACAACTCCATACTTTTTGAGTAAAGCTTCCATGGCGCGGTTATAGAATTGAGTGCTTTGGTCACTTATGATAGCTCGGGGTGTTCCAAACCTGCAAAAAATATTGGACCTGACAATATCTGCAACAACTCTAGAATCATTAGTCCTAGTGGGGATAGCTTTCACCCACTTTGAAACATAATCAACAGCAAGTAAAATATAGAGAAAACCAAAAGATACAGGAAAATAACCCATGAAGTCAATTCCCCATACATAAAACACCTCACAGAAAAACATAGGTTACTAAGGCATTTCACTCTTACGAATGATGGTTGTACCTCTTATTTGACATTATTTACAAGTTTGGTATATTTCATAAACATCTTTAAAGATGGTAGGCCAACAGAAACCCGAGTCTAGGAATTTTCTTGCTATTCTTTAGGGCCCAAAGTGTCCCCCTACTTGAGAGGCATGAGAAAAGTGCAAGATAGATTCAATCTCATAGTCGGGGACACACCTTCTAATAACCTGATCACTACCAAATTTCCATAGATATGGACATTCCACACATAGTATTTTGCATCACTCTTGAGTTTTTGAATTTGTGTCCTAGATGCACCTGCAGGAAAAACACCAACAACAAGATAATTAACAATATCGGCAAACCAAAGAGTTACCCCATGCAACTGTAAAAGTTGCTCATTGGGAAAGTCATCCTGAATGGGAGAAGGATCTTCATCCCGCTTTATTCTGCTCAAGTGGTCAGCTACTAAATTCTCAGCTCCACTTTTGTCCTTAATCTCCACATTGAACTCTTGGAGCAACAACACCCACTGAATTAATCTCGGCTTTGCTTCTGGTTTCTTTAAAAGATACTTCAAAGCTGCATGGTCAATAAAAACAACAACCTTGGAACCTAGAAAATATGATATAAATTTATCAAGATCAAACACAATAGCTAAAAGTTATTTTTCAGTGGTAGTGTAATTAGCCTGTGCGGAATCTAAAGTTCTAGAAGCATAATAAATAACATGGGCAGCCTGTAGCGAGCGATTTTGGACGCGGTTCTTAAGCGCTGGTCGCCCTCTGCGGTTGAACTTAAACTACTGGTCGATTCATTTTTATCCTATTGTGAGCTGAATAAGGAAGGGAAATAGATGTCTCCAATTAACCCTGCTTTGCATACTGAGTTTAAACAACGGTCTGTTAGGTTACGGATGCTATCAATGTGGGGGGGCCTTTGTACTGGTTATTTGTATTTTCTCCAATACAGTTTCTTTCTTTTTATCTAGACAGAAGATTTCTGGCGGGGAACAAGGATTAGGATGTTAGGACTGATGCTTTTTGATGTGAGAGTATGGGATTTGGGTTTTTTTGTTTAGTGTGCTCGCTAAGATTTTTCTTTCAATCTTATGCCTACATATTCCCGTTTACTGAAACAAGGAAATCAGAGCGTTCGTAGTTCCTCCTATTCTATGGGAAGAAATGGGTGTTTTGGTGTCTTGTTCAAAGCCCAAGACGTGAAGCGAAAGGTGATTTGTATCTTGTTCAAAGCCCAAGATGTGAAGCTAAAGAGTCTATTTGTATATTGTTCAAAGCCCAAGATATGAAGCTAAAAGTCCTGACTTTAGAGAGAGTTTGTCATCTCTAAAGGGGGGTTTGTATGTCACGACTGTTTATAAAGGAGAATTACTTTAACCGGGATGTGTGAATCTGGCAATGCCATAATTTCCTTTAAAGGGGATTTTAACCTGAAGGAGAAGACTTTAACTCAGTGTAGAGCAATGCCATCTTTCCTTAGGAATTTCTCATGCTAAAAGAGGGACAGTGGCATGGATGTAGATGATCCAGAGGCTTGCCTCTTACAGCAGTTAGATGGAGGGGAAAGAGTTGTTGATGTTTGCGTACTGTGAACGAGGCACAATTTTGATGCTAAAAGGTTAATTGGATTAACCAGTGGTTTTCTTATATAAAGCCTAAGAGGAGGCTAATATGTGTCTCGTACAAAGCCCGAGAGATAGGATAAAAGGTTTTGACTCGACGATGGAGTCTTTCGGTATCTCGTATAAAGCCCGAGATGGAGGCGGAAATTCGTTTGGCTCAGGAAGAACCCTTTTGTATCTCGTATAAAGCCCGAGATGGAGGCGAAAGGGTGATTGACTCAACGAGGGAGTCTCTTATGTGTCTCGTACAAAGCCCGAGAGAGAAGCTATGGTTACTGTTTCAGTTGAGTGACAGGTCCAGTATACTGATTTTGTAGAGAAAATCAGTTCTTATATGAGTAACACTGTACTCATGGACTTGATTCAAGGACCCGGGTTATTCCTGTTTTTTAAGGAAGCGGGAAATCCGAACGGTATTGATACTGTCTGAGTCTGCGGGTTTCCTTCCTATTTAACGAAGGGGTCACTTGAGAATGTCTTTGAGACTCAAGGAAATTAGACTGTCCAAGTCTAGAGTGTCATCTTTTGTACTATGCTTTGAGAAACAGGAGTAGACTCTATGAAAGGACTTTTCTATGAAGATGACTAAGTTCTGTTCCTATACCTCTAGGAGGTCGTCGGGATAATTTGTACAAAGCCCAAGAGGAGGCTGGAAACTTTTAAGAAGTCGATCGGTCCTTGTACTATGCCCAAGAGAAGGCTATCATTCCCGGAGGAAGAGATCATTATATGAAGCCTAAGAGGAGGCTGTGAATACTTCTAAGAAGCCGTAGGGTCCTTGTACTAAGCCCAAGAGGAGGTGGGGTTGCTTTTAGGAAGCCTGTGGGTCCTTGTACGATGCCCAATAGGAGGCCGATGCTTTTAAGAAGCCCGTGGGTCCCTAAACCCCGAGAAATTCAAGGCAAGCTATTCACGAGGAATAGATCAAGTCAGGAAAGTTCGAGAATTTGGAAGAAACTCAAAGATGTCATTCACGGAGAATACATTCATCTTTGGGAGTAGAGTTTCTTGACAATTCCTAATGAGGACAGCTGAAGAGAAGACTGTATCTGGTGATCCTATTGGGGATCTAGTTGTCTATTTCTATGAACTAACGAAACGGCGTCACCTAGTTCTAGACGTAGTTTCTGGGGAAACTCGAAATATCTATACTATTATTACACAGTTGATATGAGTTTACGAAAGAAGACTTACAGTGAAACAGCCCCACAATACAGTTATATGTATATGAAAGCGGTAAATGAAAGCGATAACCACTTACTCGGTTGTAGAGCTTCCATGCTGTTTGGTTAGTTGTTCAACAAAGAAAGATTGAAAACAACAGTATATTCAAAATCAAAGGAGAAAGTGCTTTGAAAAAGAAAGATTTGGGGCTTACAGCTCAAGGAGAGGCCCATGGTTTTATCAGTGAGCGCACTGTTTGGATTTGTACAGAGGGACTTATACAAGTGACTGTGGCCCAAAAAGATTTTCTGTACAAAGGGATGGGTCTTACACTCTCTCAAGAGGCCCAAAAGGTTATTTTTCAAAAGGCGACGATCGCGCCGTTTGTTTTTGATGGTATCGGGACTTATACAATACACTGAGGCCCAAAAATGATTTGGTCAAAAAAGGATTGGGTCTTACACTCTATTAGAGGCCCAAAGTGTTTTGAAAATGATTTATGAGGGTTGAATTAATCCAAAAACCCTAATTTGTTTTCAAAAATGTATTTAATTGAATAAAAATTCAATTAAAATGATCAAAATTGTTTAACATATGAAAAACAAATTGTGATCTTGGATTAATGCTTCAAAAATTAAGTATTGACCTACAAAATAATTAGAAAGCATTAAAAGTTGCAAAATCAATGTGGAAAAAATATTTAAAATGTCAAAAACAATTAAAATATTAATTCTTTGCAAAAATATCAATTATATGAAATAAATAATATTTTTGGGATTTTTTTATAAAATAAAATATTTCAACATTTTTGTGAATTATCAAAAAAAGAATCAACTCAAAATCATTAAAACTCAGAGAGAAATTAATTTTTGAATCAATTAAACAAAATCACAAAATTCAAATATTTGAATTTGGAAAAAAGGCGCCAAGAACAAGCTGAAGAACACGCGTGTGTTCTGGGTTTGGCTGATTTGCGTTTTCCATCCAATCTCACTGAATACTTAACCATATCATGTAATCCACATATCATTATGCTCGTCTCAACCTCACGATCATGTTTATAACACTTAATTTCATTTAAATTAAACATAAAACATAAAATCACGAAGAAACCTCAAGAACCCTAATTTCTGCATGAAGGCTAGGATTTTTGATACACGATTCAAACAATGCAATTAATTGAGGGAAAACATTCCATACATGATTATGAACATATGGCCAAATTATTGTGCGAGGAAATATGCATAGATTGAGAGATTACTAAGTGTATGCTTACCTCTAAGCCGTGACAGCAAGTGCAATGTGATTTTTGATTTGGAGGTGTTACAGATGAGTGGTGATGATCTGAACAGCTTCCTTACACCCTATGGAATGTGTTTGAATGCCTGGACTTGATTGAAAATGGCTGGAACGATTTGTGGTACCTCAGCTGCAACTTGATTGAAAGTTTGAGCAACCAGCTGGTGATTTTGTGAAATCTGTGTTCCAGATGTTATGTGAGTGTTTGGATCACTTCTATATGATGTATGTGAGGTGTGTGAGTGATTGGTTTGATTGGAAAAGCTCTCAAACTCAAAACCCGATAGCTACCTTGCTAAGAAAGGAATTTTTGCCAAGAGAAAGAGATTTTGAGGAAAGCATCTGTTAGATGGCTTTGGTGTACTCAAACTGATCACAATTGAGCTCTATTTATAGTAGAGCAAGTCTGTTTTGCAAGGAATAGTGAATGGCAACTGGTAAGTAGGTTTAGCCAATGTTGGCAAATGAAAATCCAAGTCTCCTCTAGCCATTGACTAGAGGTTAGGGCACAGAGCTTTGGTTCCCTTGGTCTTGGATAAGTCTTGACTAATTTCAGATGAGAATGGCTCAGTCCATGCCACCTTGATGCTTCCATTGAATGCTTCAATCCAAATTTGGAGTCTTGTCCCTATTTTGGCCATTCTAGGTTCAACATGCTATTTCTTGTTCCATAGACTTTGGAGGCTTGGCTCAGTCATTGTCCCCTTTAGATTCAATCCTCTGAGGTGTCCAAGTGGATAGGAGCATTTGAATTTGGCTGATTTTGGCAAATCGAGCAAAGTTGCAAATTCTGCCTTGCCTTTGACAGATTTCAGCAAGGCAACTTTCCAATGTCATAACTCATGGTGTAAGTTGAATTTGGTAATGTTCTTGACCATTTTGGAAAGCCCTTACATGATACAACAACTGTTTGAACATGTTTGGTTTTGATCTCTTTTGAATCCAAGTGAAAAATCCCCCTACATTTGGCAAAAAGTGAAGGAAGATTCTGACTTAGTGAAAATTTCACTAAGTGTTGGAAAAAGTGACATTTTCACTTTTCAGCCATTTTGATCATCCCATAACTCCAAATCCTTAATGAATTGGACTTAGGTCTAGTTGAAGTTTTTGTAGAGGGTAATGAGGGCTACAAATCCATCTTTGGATGAGGAAAAATGGCTTTGTGGTTTAGGAGTTATGATCCTTCAAAGTTGGTGCCCTTGTCACTTTATTTTTAACTTAGAAAATTTTCTAAGTTTTTATGGTTACCCCTTTTACAAGTTATCCAAATTTTCTTGATTTTTCTTGATGAATGATGATTCAAATCATACATTAACATCATTTTAGGGTTAAAAAACCATTTTGGTGAAAAATCTCAAAAAGCCAAAGTTGACTTTTGTGCACAGTTGACTTTTTATCAGATGAATTCCAAACTGTGCAATTCTTCATGGAATCATGTCCTTGACCTAAATAAAACTTGATGGACATGTTCCATGGGTGTCATAGGGCATATTGAATCATGTCTTAGGGCTTGGGAGCATGTCCTGGTCAAAAGTCAAAGTTACAGTTGACTTTCCTCACGAAACCCTAATTGTTGTGCAGATGAAATTGAGACTTGTTGCTCAAGATTCTTGGATTAATCCATTATTCCAAATGGATCAATATAGTTCATTAGAGACCCTCAAACCCTCTCTTGAGGTCTTGGTTCATGATTTGTCCCAAAAGTCAACTTAGGGGTGAATTAGGTCAAGAAACCCTAATTCCTGATTTTTTATGAGTGCAACCCCTGAGGCAAAATTGACTTGATGAATGGGTCCATGAGGTTCCATGGAGTACATTAGGTTGTGTTTTTGATCATTGGCTCATGCCCAGATGAAAAATTTCCATCTGGAGGCCCTGGTCGACCAAAACCCTAATTTGGTGACACTGTCGATCTTGAGACCTGATCCACCTAGAAGGGAGCATCCTTGTGCTTAATCCTTGGAATGGGAGTCCTTTTGATCCTTTGTGGATGCTTGAGAGGTTATACAAGTTGAAGATCATGTCATTCCTTGATTGATCCTTTGTCTAAGCACTCAGAGAGGGCTTGAAACCTTAGTTTTGATTGTAGTGGATGCTCACCCATCTTTGGGGAGACTGATGAAGTATGATGGTTCTTCCATATTATGAAGATGATTTGAACAATGATGGGAAATCTTAGTGGTCAAAATTTGGGGTATGACAGATGCCCCTATTTAATCTTCTTGGACCCGAAGGGGTGAATGACGAAGGTATTTGGGCATTCGGGGTGCAAGAGGATTAAATATCGGAATACCCGAAATTTTGATGGTGGTTATGAATGGTAGCTTACGCATTCATCTTCTTTAGCTAAGCGAAGATGCTTAGAAAATGTAAACTTCCCCTCGATTCTGGTCTTCAACCAAGGAGTTGGTCTCAGTTTTCTTTTGAAATAAACTTCCCCTCGATCCTGGTTTCCTACCAAGGAATTGGTCTCGGTTTCTGATATAAACTTCCCCTCGATCCTGGTTTCCTACCAAGGAACTGGTCTTAGTTTCTGATTTGAACTTCCCCTCGATCCTGGTTTCCTACCAAGGAACTGGTCTCAGTTTCTTTTGTCAATAAACTTTCTTAACAAGGAACGCTGTTAGTAGCGGATTTTCCTCAAACTTCTCGCCGAATTTTCCTAGGGAGATGCCATTTGATGGAAAAAGCTTTGATGTCAGACTTGCTGGAGAACCCAGTCGTCTGAATTGTAGAGGTACACAAATTTCTCTGTTGGAGACGCCATTTGTCGACTCTATCTGGGGAAAATGAGTCGCTTGAGAGACTTCTTCAGCTTGGGGTCTTACATCATACTTTTCTCAGGATCTTCCCGGAGAAATGCCATATGATGGGATCCAATTTTGAGGTGTCGATGACCTTTTCATCGGTGGGTTTTTCGGAGAATGGCAGCTGTACTGCCAGATCTCTGCTTAGGAGGCTTTCTCTGGGGATTTTCCTTAATCCGGGAAAGCAAGGATATCATCTTCAATGGCGAAGAGTGACATCGGTCGAAGGTTCTCTGGTCTTTCAGAGGTTCAAGTTATCAAAGTGGTCAAGGGCCAACTTTCTCTCAGAAATAAACTGGAGGCGAGGTTGTTCAAACGCAGCGTTTCCTGACGAGGCAAGAACTGACAACTTGATTGAGAGGACTGTTATCACTAGGGTACAAGACCGACTAGAGTGATAGTGATGCAATATGAAATGTGAATGCAAATCAAATAATGCATGATGCATGTATGTATATGCGGACAAAACTGACGCGACACACAAACTAAAAGATGAACACGACTGGATACTCGGCCATCGCGGGGCGTATAGAAATATCACTGGTTCAAGATAACAATTCCACCTTGCTTAGGAGAGATAGTCCCTGCGGGGAACCATGCTGGCCGGGCTTAGGAGATGAGAACTCGGCCGAGGTGTGTCAGACAAAACAAGGTCTCTGACACAGTTGATCCCTTCATTCAGGCGTACTAGGCCTAGAAGGAGTACTTTGATTCTGCACTTTGAGGTTCGAACACCTTTGGAGACGCGATTGATGTTCTTTCGATGTTTAACAGTCAAAAGAAATTGCCATCTCTTATTATTATTTATTTTTTATTTTTTTTAAAAGCAGAAAAAGTTTTAATAGATAAATTCATTTTTGTTTTATTTCAAGAATCGTTAATCATGTTAACAACGTCGTTCTGTAAAGCTAAAACAAGTAAGAATTACAAACAAAAGCACAAAGGCTCAAATTTTATTGATAAGATGGAGATCAGCCAAACGCGTGATTCCAAAGAGTATTTACAAAGTTAAAAAAAAATGGTAATTTACAGGGAAAAGGGCTATGTTGAAACATAACGACCACTATCCTTCTACCAACTTTGAATTCGGGGCATCCTGAGCTACTGTCGAAGATGACCTTGACTGGAGTTTTCCTCCGATGGATGGTATAACTGCTGCTGCTGAGGGATTTGCCTCTGTTGAACATAGTTACTTGCCATTATCCCTAACTTTTGCTTGGATTGTACTGTGATGTTTCCAATCCACCGGGATGATTTTTTTCATGTCTCTAACTTTTGCCTGGACCGCCCTTTCGGGTTTTCAATCCACCGAGACGTTTTTTTTTTTTTAGTTTAGGCGAAGTATTTCTTGACTACATCAACATTCGTGGGGTAGGCAAATTCCTCTCTGTCCATGGTTGGAAATCTCAAGGCACCGCCTGAGAAAGCTTTCGTGACCACATAGAGGCCATCATAATTCGGAGTCCATTTACCTCGCGAATCAGTGAGAAATGACTGTATCTTCTTGAGCACGAGGTCTCCTTTCCTGAAGATGCTAGGTCGAACCTTTTTGTCGAACGCCTTCTTCATTCTCTGTTGATACAGCTGACCATGGCATAGTGTCGTGATTCTCTTTTCTTCGATCAAATTCAGTACGTCGTGTCGGCTTTGACCCCATTCAGCTTCGGTGAGCTTGGCTTCCATCAATACTCGGATTGACAGAATCTCTACTTCTATGGGGAGCACTGCTTCCATACCATACACTAGAGAGAAAGGGGTTACCCCTGTTGAAGTGCGGACAGATGTACGATAACCGTGAAGAGAAAAGGGTAACATCTCGTGCCAGTCTTTGTAGGTTACAACCATCTTTTGAACGATCTTCTTGATGTTCTTGTTAGCCGCTTCTACCGCTCCGTTCATCTTGGGTTGGTAGGGAGACGAATTATGGTGTTCGATTTTGAACTCTGCACACAACTCTCTCATCATGTTGTTGTTCAAATTAGATCCATTATCAGTAATGATCTCGCTTGGAACACCATAACGGAAGATGATATTGTTTTTGATAAATCGGACTACCACTTGTCGAGTTACATTGGCGAATGACGCTGCTTCGACCCACTTGGTGAAATAGTCGATGGCTACTAGGATGAACCGATGTCCGTTTGAAGCCTTAGGTTCAATCATGCCGATCATGTTAATTCCCCATATGGAAAATGGCCATGGGGAAGAAAGAACTTTGAGATGTGATGGCGGTACATGAATTTTGTCGGAGTATATCTGACACTTGTGACACCTCCTCATGTACTTGTAGCAGTCGGATTCCATGGTCAACCAGTAGTACCTTGCTCTTAGAATTTTTCTTGCCATTGTGTGTCTGTTGGCATGAGTGCCAAAGGACCCTTCATGAATTTCCTTCATCAGCATTTCTACTTCTGGTCTGTCAACGCATCAGAGCAAGACCATGTCAAAATTTCTCTTATAGAGAGTGTCACCGCTCAGGAAGAAGTTTCCAGCCAATCTTCTGAGGGTTTTCCTGTCTTTTCTGAGTGCCCCAGGTGGGTACTCTTGTTTCTGAAGGAAGCATTTGATATCGTGATACCAAGGTCTGTCGTCTATGATTGCTTCAATCGTGAAGATGTAAGCGGGCCTTTCAAGGCGCATTATGTCGATCTTAGGTATGTCATTCCATCGACCTACACTAATCATGGAAGAGAGAGTGGCTAATGCATCAGCCATGTGATTCTCCTCACGAGGGATGTGATGAAACTCAACTCTGTTGAAGAAGGGTAACAACCTTCTTGCATAGTCCTTGTAAGGAATCAATCCTGATTGGTATGTGTTCCAATCTCCTTTTATCTGATTGATAACCAGAGCTGAGTCGCCATATACGTCCAAGTTTTTGATCCTTAAATCAATCGCTTCTTCGAGACCCATAATACAAGCTTCGTATTCGGCCTCGTTGTTTGTATATTTGAACGTAAGTCTGGCAGTGAAAGGAATGTGGGTACCCTGAGGGGTAACAATGATTGCCCCAATTCCGTTTTCGTAATGATTAACTGCTCCGTCAAAGATAAGTCCCCACTGGGAACCTGGTTCTGGCCCTTCACTGGGTAGCGGTTCATCGCAATCTTTCATTTTTAGATACATGATGGCTTCGTCTGGGAAGTCAAACCCGATTGATTCTTGATCATCAATCGGTTGATGAGCCAAATGATCGGCTAAAATACTTCCCTTAACGGCTTTCTGAGCGTGGTACTCTATGTTATATTCTGATAGCAACATCTGCCAACGGGAAATCCTTCCCGTAAGAGAAGGTTTTTCGAAAACAAATTTGATTGGATGCATTTCGGAAACCAACCAAGTAGTATGACGTATCATGTATTGGCGAAGATGTTTGGCTGCCCAAGCCAAAGCACAGCAAGTTTTCTCGAGCATCGTGTACCGAGTTTCACAGTCGGTGAATTTCTTGCTTAGATAATAAATGGCAGACTCTTTCCTTTTGGTTTCATCTTGTTGGCCAAGTACACATCCCATTGAGTCCTCTAGGACTGTGAGGTAAATGATCAGTGGTCTTCCTTCCACTAGAGGTGATAGAATCGGAGGATTCAACAGATATTCCTTGATACTGTCGAAGGCGGTTTGGCAATCTTCTGACCAAACGCAATCCTGGTTCTTTTTGAGTAATTTGAAAATCGGCGCACACGTCGCGGTCATAAGGAATATAAATCATGGTGTAAGTTGAATTTGGTAATGTTCTTGACCATTTTGGAAAGCCCTTACATGATACAACAACTGTTTGAACATGTTTGGTTTTAATCTCTTTTGAATCCAAGTGAAAAATCCCCCTACATTTGGCAAAAAGTGAAGGCAGATTCTGACTTTGTGAAAATTTCACTAAGTGTTGGAAAAAGAGACATTTTCACTTTTTAGCCATTTTGATCATCCCATAACTCCAAATCCTTAATGAATTGGACTTAGGTCTAGTTGAAGTTTTTGTAGAGGGTAGTGAGGGCTACAAATCCATCTTTGGATGAGGAAAAATGGCTTTGTGGTTTAGGAGTTATGATCCTTCAAAGTTGGTGCCCTTGTCACTTTATTTTTAACTTAGAAAATTTTCTAAGTTTTTATGGTTACCCCTTTTACAAGTTATCCAACTTTTCTTGATTTTTCTTGATGAATGATGATTCAAATCATACATTAACATCATTTTAGGGTTAAAAAACCATTTTGGTAAAAAATCTCAAAAAGCCAAAGTTGACTTTTGTGCACAGTTGACTTTTTATCAGATGAATTCCAAATTGTGCAATTCTTCATGAAATCATGTCCTTGACCTAAATCAAACTTGATGGACATGTTCCATGGGTGTCATAGGGCATATTGAATCATGTCTTAGGGCTTGGGAGCATGTCCTGGTCAAAAGTCAAAGTTACAGTTGACTTTCCTCACGAAACCCTAATTGTTGTGCAGATGAAATTGAGACTTGTTGCTCAAGATTCTTGGATTAATCCATTATTCCAAATGGATCAATATAGTTCATTAGAGACCCTCAAACCCTCTCTTGAGGTCTTGGTTCATGATTTGTCCCAAAAGTCAACTTAGGGGTGAATTAGGTCAAGAAACCCTAATTCCTGATTTTTTATGAGTGCAACCCCTGAGGCAAAATTGACTTGATGAATGGGTCCATGAGGTTCCATGGAGTACATTAGGTTGTGTTTTGGATCATTGGCTCATGCCCAGATGAAAAATTTCCATCTGGAGGCCCTGGTCGACCAAAACCCTAATTTGGTGACACTGTCGATCTTGAGGCCTGATCCACCTAGAAGGGAGCATCCTTGTGCTTAATCCTTGGAGTGGGAGTCCTTTTGATCCTTTGTGGATGCTTAAGAGGTTATACAAGTTGAAGATCATGTCATTCCTTAATTGATCCTTTGTCTAAGCACTCAGAGAGGGCTCGAAACCCTAGTTTTGATTGTAGTGGATGCTCACCCATCTTTGGGGAGACTGATGAAGTATGATGGTTCTTCCATATTGTGATGATGATTTGCACAATGATGAGAAATCTTAGTGGTCAAAATTTGGGGTATGACACAGCCTTGTCCACCTTTTGTGCAAGAACCACTTCCACTGCATAGTTAGATGCATCACACATAATCTCAAAAGGGAGAGTCCAGTCAGGAGGCTAGATGATGGGGGCGGAAGGTCAATGTTTTCGTCAAGAAATCAAACGCTTGTTTGCATTTATCATCAAAGTTGAAGGTGACATCATTCTTCAACGGGTTTGAAAGCGAAAGAGCTATCTTGCTGAAAACCTTTATAAAGCGCCTGTAAAAACTTGCATGACCAAGAAAAGAATGAATCCCAAGAATGCAAGATGTGGAAGGTAGTGTATAAATCACATCAATCTTAGCAAGGTCTACTAAAATTCCTTTTGCAGAAATTATGTGACCCAAAACAATTCCCTGCTCAACCATAAAATGGCATTTTTCATAATTTATAACACGGTTAGTTTCAATGCATTTCTCTAAAACAATATTCAAACTTTTTAAGCATGCATCAAATGAAGAAGCATAAATAGTAAAATCATCCATAAACACTTCCATGCAATTTTCAATAAATTTAGAAAAAAATACTAATCATGCATCGCTGGAATATGCCAAGGGCATTGTAAAGACCAAAGGGTATTTACCATCTATATGGATCTGAAAATAACCTGAAAAACCATCAAGAAAACAATAGTGTGATTTACCTGCTATTCGTTCAAGCATCTGATCAATGAAAGGAAAAGGAAAGTGATCCTTTCTAGTAGCCGGGTTCAATCTCCTATAATCAATGTAAACCCTCCAGATATTCTGAAATCTACTGGGAACAAGTTCATTCTTTTCATTTTTTACCACAGTGAGTCCAATTTTCTTTGGTATAACCTGCATTGGACTTACCCAATTACTGTCAGAGATAGGATATGCGATACATTCTTGTAACAACTTGGTTACCTCTTTCTTCACAACACCAAGAATTAAAGGGTTAAGTTGCCTTTGGGGCATCCTCACTACCTTAGCCCCCTCTTCAAGCAAAATCTGGTGCATACACATGGAAGGACTAATACCGAGAATGTCGGCCAAGGTCCACCCTATCGCCTTCTTATGCTTCTTCAAAACCTATAAAAGCTTATTTTTCTGATCAAAAGCAAGGTTAGAAGAAATTATAACTGGAAGCTTTTCATCCCTCTCTAAATAAGCATATTTCATATTATCAGGAAGTGGTTCAAGCTCTAAGAAAGGAGGTTGTTCAATGGATGGTGAGGTTGGGGCAGTCATGATGTCAATAGCTTTAGTTGCATAAACAACTCCATTTATAACATCATCTGCATGAAAAACTTCAACCTGCAAGGAAGCATCAATCTCAACACAAACAGAGCAAAGGTTAGTGTCAGTACATGAATCACAAGTGTAAGTATCAGCAAAGTCTAATAATGATAGAAAATCAGACAATAATTCAAAATAAGTATCATCAACTAAATCAGAAAGTAACTCAATGTTTAAAATAAAATGTTCTTCCATGGTGTGCTTCATAGCATCAAAGATGTTAAATTTAGCAATGATATCACAAAACTCCATGGACATTGTGCCATCATTAACATCAATTTTTGTTTTTGTTGTTTTCATGAATGGCCTGCCAAGAATAATGGGTGCCCTATTTGACTTGGTTTCTCCTTCCATGTCCAGAATGTAAAAATCAGCAGGAAAAATCAAGTCATTGACTTGAACAAGTACATCTTCAACTACTCCAGCAGGGCGGGAATTGTTGTTGTTTTCCACTTCAATGAATGTCGTGCAGCAAGCTTAAGGATCAAACCAACTACCTTCCCAAACAGTAGTAAATCCAAAGGGTCCTAATGTGAGTGCGATGTCCTTAAGATCCGGAAAAGTTGCAGAACCAGTCCCAGAAAAAAATTAAAAAAATATTGTTGAGGTAACACCTGAATTTGAACCTTCTGTTGTTGTTGAGGCTGAAAAAGAGTATGTACCACCAATCCCTTTCCCATATAGAGTACTAAAATCCCGATGTCGCACACGGGTCAAAAACGAGTTTAAAAGTGTAGTTTAGGGTAGCGAAACTAGAATGTTGTATCGCAAGGACTCTTGGCAAAATTAACAAACTAAATAAATGATTTAAGGGGGGTTTGGTTTTGGTTTCCAAATGGTGATTAAGATAAGTGATTATTAAATAAGCTAATTTGTTGTTCCTTCTCCAACTTATCATCAATCACATAATTACCAAGCCCTAAGCGGATTCCATTCCCTTTCGATTACAGTAACAATAAGAAGCGTGGTTGAAACTAATATATAATTTATGTTTCTAAATGTGAATTAAGCAAACAGATAACATAAACACGAATTAAGCGAATGTGGTTACGATTAACAGAACATACATCAATCAAATTAAATCAATCCTATTCTATAAAATATGCAATTGAATTAAGTAAACAACAGAAAATAAATAAAATATTCAAAATTATAGATAGAGTTGAAAAGGAAATTGAAGTTACTTGGAAATTATATTAACCTCAAAGTTAATAGAAATATGGTTACAACAAATCAACCTTTTGGAATTAGTTCTCCAAATGAAAATCGTACAAAGCAAAAAGGAAAAATCCGTGAACAGTGTAAAAGAGATCTCGTGAACAGTAGCGTGGCTGCCAGGTATAGGGAAAACTAAAGCATTCGGGTTCTAACCCAACCCGGTCAAAAAACATAAAAAAAAAACTCGGTCTAAAACTAAATATTTCTTAAGGTCTGAAACTTCAACTAACTATTTGGACATGCTTCAGTCCGAATCAACTTTTTTATTCAACACAAAACTTATAGATCTTTCTCTTAGCTTTCCAACGCCTATCATACATGTCAATCTGATTCTCGTAGCTCAAGTTATGGTATATACAATAAACATATATCAAATAACTGTTAATGTTGAAAATAAAATATGAATTTAAATTAAAGGCAAAAATAAACTTGATTCTAAAAACACAATAAAATAGTATAACTAATAAAAAAACTAGAGAAATTCCTAAGTACAATAGTAGAAGAATGTGCATCAAAATGCACTGATCAAGCGTGCGCAATGGTTGCTTTTACTGACCCGTTCTGACTGCTTAAAAGGGGATTTTCTGCCTTTTGATAAGGGTTACGAATTATGGATGCTAGAGCACGAATTTGGGAGCACAAAAGGAGATTTTTAAAGCATTTAAAGCCATTGGAGGTCATCCCTTCAAGCGACTTGTCGTACCTCGAAAAATACGATCCTCGTGATGGACATGGAAAAAACTGTTCGAAACAGAGTCGCCACCGAACTTTATTCATTCCAAGGAAGGAATAGGAAAATATCGATAAAACCTTTAAAGGGAGATAAGAACATGGTCGTCGCAACCAAATTCGGGTTCGGGAGTCGGTTACGCAAGAGGGAAGGTATTAGCACCCTCTACGTCCTTTGTACTCAACAGGAACCTCTTGATTCGATTCGGGAGAAATGTTAGCTTGGTTTGTTTGTTCTCTTCTAAGGTAGATATTGTTTTCTAAGGGAGAGATGGGTGGTTTTTTATTAGGGTGCTCGCCAAGGATTAGAACCCTTATGCCTACGTATTCCCTCGTGCAATGGGAAAGTCAGAGCATTCGTAGTTCGTGGGACTACGGTTGGTTGGTGTTTTTTAGGCGAACGAGAGTTTAATTCGCATTCTAACTGCTAAACGTTGGCTTGCCTGCTCGTTAAGGGAGGCTGAAGCACTAGTTCATATGCGCGGAAGAATGGACTAAACAATGTTCTTTTTGTGAAAAGTTGTTTGATTTGGATTAAGTGTGTTAGAGATTTGTTGAGAAAAAAGGTTTGATTTGGACGTGTTTTAGGCGAACGAGAGTTTAGGTTGCATTCTAACTGCTAAACATTGGTTTGTCTGCTCGCTAGGGGAGGCTGAAGCACGAGTTCATATGCGCGAAAGAATGACTTAAACAATGTTCTTTGGGAAAGTTGTTTGAGTTGTGGATTAAATGTATTAAGGTTTCGGTTGCATGGAAAATGTTTGGTTTGTTAAGTATTTTAGAGGAAGAATGACGAGTATTCGATAAACGAGACGTCGGCCTCACAACCAATTAATCGGGGCATTACTGAGATGCTAGATCTCAACGACACCTTTTTCATTCTATTGATTATGAAATTATTTGATAATGATTAAGTGTTTTAAGACGAAAGGTTGAATGAACAACAACCCAAGGGCGTGCCTCAAGAGCCATTCATTCGAAGATCCAAGGAATGCTAGACTCCAAAAATCTCCTCCTTTCGTTAGTTGATTAAGAAAGTGTTTGAAATAGGTTGAATCGGATTGGTTACAAAAAGAAGTGAGGATCGATACTAACCCCTAGGGGTGCTCCTAGTAACAAAACCTCGAGATGTGCACGTGTGCGTTTGATGGCGAGGCAAAAGGCGCTCGACTTACGATTGGGCTCGATGGCGAATCGAGGACTGGTTTGGAAATGGTTTAGTTAAAAAGATCGAAAGGTTGAATGAATGACAACCCAAGGGGCGTGCCTCGAGAGCCATCCATTCGAAGACCCAAGGAATGCTAGATTCCAAGAATCTCCTCCTTTCGAAAGTTTGATTGAAAAAAAAAGGGATGACATGCAATAAAAGGTCTCCAATTTAGTGTATTTAGATTAAGTGTATGAACAAAGAAAATTGCCAGATAAACATGAATATGAATATGATATGGACAATATGAATAGTATGAATATAATCGAGATAATATTTGATGGAAAATTAACAAGATAATGATTAATCGGGTGAGTCGGGAAATGAAAGGTGACGATCTCGTCTTAATCAAGAACTCTAAAAAAGGGTTCCATGATGTTTAAGACCTTCATTGATCGGAAATGAAAAGAATATAGTGCAAAGTAAAATGTGAAATAAAATCGAAATCGAAGAAAAGTCTCATCTTAACCGACAAAATTTGGTTTTAGATGTTCATCGACCCATAAATGAATAAAAATAAAAGTGAAAATAAAATCGGTCTCGTCTTAATCAAGATCTTTAATCTTAAATCGATAAGCTATGATTTTTGACTTTCATTGACCGATAAAAAATAAAAAAAAGGTGGCCTCATATAAATCAAGATTTTGAATCGATTTCAATAAATCAACTTAATCAAGACTTTTTCATATTATTGGCCAAAAAAAAATCAAATAGAAATTGGAATTAAAAGAAAAATTGAGATGAACTAGCTAACTAAATTTAAAAAAAACATAAACCATTATTCTTTAAAAAAAATCTTTTTTTAGAATAAAATAGTGAAACCTAAAAAAAGAAATTATTTAAAACCACTTAAATTTATAAAAAAAAACAAGGAGAGGGGTGTGGTACTGAAATGGGTGTGAGGCGTTGAAATGAGTAAGTCGTTTGGACTTAGAGCCCATTCACTTAAGACAAGGCTAGGCATACCAGAAACTTCCTACAAGGGTTTGTATCATCAGCCAAAATGACATTGGGTGCACTACGATGGCATGGTTCACTATTTTAAACAAGTTGAGAATAAATAATAAAAAATAAACACTGAGTGCAACCTTTATTAATACAAATTGGAAAAAAAACGAAAGTAAAAAAAAATGAATGACAAAGCCACAGCATCAACATCAACTTGTCTAAAAGAGGAAGGGCGAAGATGAATGTGTTCTCAACCTCCGTCTTGTCTCCGTTCGCCGGATTTCTCCCCTATTTCGCCTCGATTTGGTTACGTCGCTCTCCTCTCCCTGTCACGCTCTAAGATCTAGTTCGAATATCTCTCGCTTGCGATTCAGATCTAGGTTTGATTTCGGTTTCGTTTCAAATCATCTTCTCTCGTTCTTACTAATTATGGTTTTCTGAGATTGGGTTTGAAACACATTCTTCTCTGTCTCTTTCGGTGATTTCGGGTTATGGGGTTTTGAACATTATTGAAGGTGAGTTTTGGTTTGAAAATGGAATGAAGTATGGAACTGTTATGGTGGTGACGATGGAGGCTGGCGGTATTTTTTGGAAGAGGAAGGGAGATGGTGAAGAGATTTGTGGAGGTCGAAGGGTAAGAAACAGGGGCGATTATGTTGTTGTGTGTTGAAGGAGAAAGATAATGGGTGTTAAGGTTGTTTTTTTTTTGAAAATAATGAAGGGTGACTCTATGGTACTGTATGAGGATGAAGAGGTATGTGCTCTTCGTTTCTTTTTTTTTCCGAACTTCCCCTCCTCTTTTCACCATTCCCCCCCTCTGTTCTAATTCCTCTCTTCTCTTTTTAAAACAAATCCCCAACTTGTTCATTAAGTTTATGATACCATTTTTTGTCTGATATTGTATGAGACATCCCTTTCACTGCAGGCTGTGGCAGTTGCTTGTTGGTTGCAGCAGTGAAATGTTGTTTTTGTTTGCAGTAAGGTACAAATTTGTAGCAATTTATGTCGTTTTCTTCGCGTGGCTTTGTTTTGAAATGTCGCTGTTGATGTAGCAATGTGGAATTATGGTTACAACGTCTTATTTGAAGAGTGGTTGGTTTTATTATACAGTTTATTTGTGGCTGGAGGTATAGGTCGGTTTGGGCGTGACTTGCTGGTTTGCGTGGAATGGTGCGATGCATGGAAATGGTATGGTTTGGTGGTATTTGGAGAGTAATATTTGTTGTGATTTGATGGCCTTGTGGAAAAGCATCCGAAGGCAAAAGTCTTCATGACTTTCTATTTTTTTTAATTGTTGTAGCAATGGACAATGGGCCTTTAATCTCATGGGCTTTTATTGTAATATAAATGGACAATTGAGCTCTTGATATAGGCTTTGGAATATATTGGAATTTTTTGTAGATTCTTATGTGAATGGTATTGGATAATGAAAAGGGTTTTAGAAATGGATTTGTAAAAAATGGATATGGATAATGAATATGACTTGAATCATGAATTGGGATAAAACAAAAAAAAATGGTGTAAATGGGTTTATTTGGATTTATGGTTTGTGATTGAAAAATAGAATTTGGATAAAGATGACTTAATGGATTTGAAAAGGATTGGATGTGGATAATTAGATATTAATGGAAAATGAATGATGAAAAGATAAAACAAGGTAATTGGATTTAAATGAAAAATAGATATTTGGAAATGGATAGTAAATAGATAATGAAATGAATTTTGATAAATTGGAATGAATGGATTGGTTATTGAAATGAATTAAAACTTGGAAACCAAAATTGAAGTGGAATTGAATAGAAATAAAACTTGAGTTGGATAGAAACTGGATAGAATCGGCCACGAGTCAATCTCTGCATCGATCCTCTAAAACTTGCCACTTGCATTACTGATTGAAAAGAATATGATTCTCCACCATGCACCATTTGAACACAATTTGATAACTGGATCCACACACAAACAACCTACATCGAGACTTTGGACACGACCACCTGAACCAAACACACTCTGGCCTTGAAAAGAAAACAACATATTTTTGGATTTTCTGAATATGGTTAGTAGATGGGATGTACAGATGGAGATTATACAAGGTAGGACAAATTTGGGGTATGACAGGATTTCTCATGTTATTTTTATCTATTGATTGGTGTATTATTTTCTGAATAACGTGTAGCTAAATTCTCTTAGGTTAGGTTGTATGATGAATGAACCTTATTCAATCTTGTTGGAATTATATGTTGGGTTGACTTTGTATGAATCCTTTGAATTATAATTTTATTCAGTTGTTGCTTATGCTTAATGCTTTTTATTTGAGATACTCTGTTAATTTGTTATTAGATACATAGGGATTCCTTACCCGTAACCTATGTGTTGGACCTAGGGAAACTGTTCTACTTGCACTGGTTGAATAGGGATAAGAGACCTCGAGTAGTGGAATAGGGAATTAACAGTCTGTATATCTCCTAACACTGCTTACGCTGGCTGACTAGGGACGAAAAGCCCCGAGTAGTTGTTAGTGAGTTTTTCGTGGGGGTTCTAAAACACAATTTGGCCGCTTTTGTGACGTTGTATAAATCATAGTGCTACATTGTCTTGTCGAACACAGTCCCTATGGGTTCGATCATTTTATTACCGCGACATTGTTGATACTCAAACTGCATTATTAGCTCAAATTGAATTGTTGAATAAATAGCTAACTGAAAGTTGCTTAAATAAAGCTAACGTGAGCCAAGTACAATCACTTATGTGTGACTTTTGTGGATGAGGACATGAAAACGGAAGGTGTTCTTTGGAAGGGCCAACTGAAGAGGTTCTATATGATAATTTCCAAAATAACAACCCTTATTCCAACACCTACAATCCAGGATGGAGAGATCATCCAAATTTTCGCTGGAGCAACAACCAATATCAAAGTGGTAACCAAGCTATGTAATAAAATCAACAAGCTTCTAATTCCCAGAGGAAGCCCTCACAGTTGGAAGAAACCTTGAAAAATTTTATGAAAGTCGCTCAACTTAGCTTGAAACAGGTGAATAAGAACCATGAGACCATGAGCAGAAACCATGATGCTTCCATCAAAAATTTGGAGAATCAAATTTGGAAGTTGTCAAGACAACTAGTGGCTTTACCTAGTTCGAGTGGAGGATTCTCAGGTAACACCGTAGACAAACCTAAGAATGAAACAAGCAAGGTTGTGAGGACCAATGTGGGGGTAGTCACTAAAGAGAATGAAGTTGGAAAAGTTCAAAAGGATGAAATTGAGAGAAAGAAAGGTGGAATTGAGATAGAGGAGAAAGAGCCTCAAGGGGACCATGAAAAAGGAAAATTTACACATGAGCAATGCATAGATGAAAACTCTCTGTGAAAGTGAACAAAGGAGTAAAACCTGAGTGAACCAAACCCACTTTTACCCGATAACATGAAACCACTTTACCCAATTATAAGAAGCAATGGGTACCTGAAGATGATGTTGGGATGTTTGAAAAATTTAAAGAGAATGCGAAACAACATCGGGTAAGTATCTCTTTTCATAAAATTTTAGAATTAATTCCAAAGTTTTCCAATTTTATGCAGGTATTGCTAAAAGGTGAAAAACATAAGTTGACTCACGAATAGGTCAACCTGAAAGAGAAAGCTGTGATGGTAGAACCGTTGGAGATGCCACAAAAGATGAAGGATCAAACGGAGTTCAACATTGCATGCACCATTGGTGGGGTAAAAATCCCACATGCTTTATGTGATTTAGGATCGAGCATCAGTGTTATGCCGATGAGCAAATTCAAGGAGATGGAGATATGAGAGATCATACTGATTAAAATGACACTTACTATGGCTGATTCATCTGAAACTGAACCGCTTGGTATTATACAAGATGTGTTAGTTCATGTCGATGGTTTGACCTTCCTCATAGACTTTTTGGTGATTGACATGATAAATGATTCAGAAGGGTCTGTGATTCTTGGACGTCCATTCTTGGCAACCAGAAAGGCAAAGATAAATGTGGAGACCGAGGAATTTGTAGAAGCAAGCTTCACTCACATTGAGTTTTGATGAAGACAACACAACAAACTCTCTACAAAGATAATGTGCAAAAAGAAAGAGAATCAAGATGCAACAAAGTACAAGAAGCTCAAGTTCAAGAAAATACCCTAAGTGCTATCAAGGTTGAACAAAGCTTCAAGGGTTCAAATGTCATGAAGATCAAAGGTTGAACAAAGGTATAACAATGTCATTTAAATGGTTATACAAGTGTTCACACATCTTGCATTTTGCATATCCTTGATCCAGTACATTGCATAGTTTTTATGGAAAGTTCACTTTGATTTCTAAAACTTTTTATTGAGATTTCAACACTGTTAATCGATTAACACATGGGGTTAACCGATTAACACATTCAAAATTTGAATATTTTCAAACGTTACAGGGGTGTTAACCGATTAACCTATATGGTTAACCGATTAACACTGCTACTGTAAGCGAAAATTGGTGACTTTTCATGAAAATGTGCATTGCTCTCTCATCTCTTTTCATTCCTTTACTGCATATTTCACATACCTTTTTTGTAGGGGTGTTTTACTCATATTTAAACACTTCAATTTCAGTTTTAACTACCACCTCCTAACAATTTCAAAATCAAAAATTCACTCATACTTTCATATTTTCAAAATATTGTTCAAGTGTCCATTCAGATTTTTTTGATAAGAAACTTCTGCATATCTTTCACCAAATATCATTGTTTCATCTCATTCTTGTCAAGAACACTTGTATATTTCATTTGAGTGATATTTGTTTCAAGGAGAAGATCGATCGTGAAGATTGATAGCATCATTTTCTCAAGACATCAAATTTGTTATCAAGAATATTTTTCTGTTTTACCTTGTTGTCCAGGATTGTTGGAAACAAGTGTGTGTTTTGAAGAGGATTGTTCTTCATACACTTAATTACCTATAGGTTAGATAGTAAGCATCACTATTGGTGTGATTAGGCTGTACAATAATTCTAAACTATAGTGAACTCTCTTTCGTGTTGAAGGAGGAATGGAGTACTCTCGGGCTGTGAGGGGAACCACTATAATTCTCTTGTGTCATTTTTCCTTTCTGCACTTTACTTTCCAGCACTTATCATAAAACGGAAAAATAACCAAGAACCGGTAAAAAGATCGAAGAAATTTTTTAGAACCTAATTCACGCCCCCCCCCCCTCTTAGGCGCATTTACACTTACAATTGGCATCAGAGCAGGTGATAGGTATCCTGTTCCTATTCGATTCAGATGGCTTCCACAAACAATGATCTTGTATTCAAAGACGGTGGTAGTAGCAACAAGCCTCCTTTGTTTTCTGGCCAATACTTCGACTTCTGGAAAATTCGTATGAAGGCACATTTAGAAGCACAAGGAAGTGATATATGGGAGGCTGTTCAAAATGGTCCTTTTATTCCTACAACGGTTTTCAACGGAGTTGGTACGCCAAAACCACAAGCATCATGGGATGAGGATGATAAGAAAAAGGTTCTCTATGACAAAAAGGCAATAAATATTTTACAAAGTGCACTTGGAATGGATGAGTTCTTTCGCGTCTCAACATGTACATCGGCCAAACAAATATGGGACACTCTTGTAGAAACTCACGAAGGAACCGCCGAAGTCAAAAGATCCAGATTGAATACTTTAAGTCAAGAGTACGAGTTATTCAGAATGCAACCAGGAGAATCCATCCTCGACTTGCAGAAGAGATTCGTGCATTTGACAAATCACTTGAATGCACTTGGTAAAACACTAACAAATTATGAACTTAATCTTAAAGTGCTTAGGTCTCTAACAAGAGAATGGCAACCCAAGGTGACGGCGATTTCCGAGAAGAAAAGTTTATCAACAATGACATCCGCTACTCTATTCGGAAAGCTTCAAGAATATGAGACGGAACTTGGACTATTGGAAGAAAGAAGATAATCTCGAAGAGGAATAAAACTTTATGCTTCTTGTAAAATGACTAGGAAAATACTTCAGTGCAAAAAATAATATTGGAAACTCTAGTTTCACAAGAAGAAAGAAGTCCTCAAAGAACAAAGAAAAAGAAGCAACAACATCCAACGGAGACATTATATGCTATGAATGTGGAAAACAAGGCCACATCAAACCGGAATGTCCCAAACTCGTAAAGAATCGTGACAACAAAGGAAAGAAGGATCACAAAAAGAAAGCCTACGTTGCTTGGGATGACAATGAAATAAGTTATTTTTCGGACTCCGATAGTGATCAAAGCGCAAATCTAGCATTGATGGCATCACATCATTCCGACGATGAAGACGATGAGGTTAGTAGTAACTTTTCAATTTATGATAATGATGCTCAAGGAGCAATTGATGAACTTTTAAGTGAATGCAAAACTCTATATAAAACCATCTCATCTCAAAAGAAACAAATATCAATCTTGGAAGAAAATATTGAGAAAATGGAAAATAAGTTCAAAGATGAAAAAGAAGAATTAATCAAGAATTTTGCATGCACTAAATGTGAGTCACTTGCTTTTCAAATAGTTCAATTGAAAAGAGTCCTAGAAAGATATGAAAAAGGACAAACTGGATTGGAACATGTTCTTAGTAGTCAAAGATACTCAAATGATAAAAGTGGTCTAGGTTATTCAAGATTCTCCAAACAAACTTCTAACAAGACCATCTTTGTAAAAGCTAAAGAACAAATTCCTTTAGAGAAAAGTGACAAGCCTAAAAAGGTTCAACAATATAACAAAAGAAAAAGAAATAATAAGAAGAAGTCTTATAATAAGAAGAAATCTTATCCCCCTAGATATAAAAGCAACTTTGAGCTAACTTATTTCTATTGTGGTATTAAAGGTCATACTCCTAATGCAAGTTATATTAGAAACTTTAGTGTCGCTCAAGGCCATTATGTATGGGTCAAGAAAGGAACTAACTTTGAAGGACCCAAGGCAATTTGGGTACCTAATAAAACGTAACTCTTTTTTGTAGGTATGCTTGAAGACCTCTTCAAATCAATGGTATCTTGATAGTGGATGTTCGAGGCACATGACGGGTGACCTAAGCAAATTTTCACATCTACCGCTTAAGGCCAAAGGATATGTTACTTATGGTGACAACAACAAAGGAAGAATCCTTGGCGTCGGCATCATTGGTTCACCGCCTTCAACAATTATAGAAGATGTCCTATATGTGGAAGGTCTAAAGCATAGTCTCCTTAGCATTAGCCAATTGTGTGACCGAGGTTTCAAAGTTAGCTTCACTAAAGATGAATGTTTGATTGAAAACAAAGTTACTCATGAAGTTATGCTAAAAGGTAAAAGAGTTAATAACATATTTTTAATTTCCTTAGATAACTTGTCTTTGAATGTTAGGTGTCTCTTGGCAAACAACAATGAATCATGGTTATGGCATAAGAGGTTTGCTCATATTCATATGGAGCACTTGAATAAGTTGATCAAGCATGACTTAGTCATTGGATTGCCGAAGATCAAATTCATCAAAGATGGGTTGTGTGGCACTTGCCAAAAAGGAAAGAAAACCAAATCAACTTTCACATCCAAGAATGTGGTGTCCACAACTAGGCCACTACAATTGTTGTACATGGATCTCTTTGGTCCATCGAGAACAAAAAGCTTCGGAGGTAATGTCTATGCATTAGTTATTGTTGATGATTTCTCTAGATATACTTGGACATTGTTTTTAGTGCAGAAAAGTGATGCTTTCAAAGCCTTCAAGAAGTATGCAAAACAAATACAAAATGAGAAGTCTCTTACAATTGCCTCTATTAGAAGCGACCATGGTGGAGAATTCCAAAATGCCTCATTTGAAGAATTTTGTGAAGAACATGGAATCTCACACAATTTCTCCGCACCAAGGACTCCTCAACAAAATGGTGTCGTAGAAAGGAAGAATAGATCATTGGTGGAACTTGCAAGGACAATGCTAAGTGATTCAAATCTCCCTAAGTATTTTTGGGCGGATGCGGTGAGCACGGCATGTTTTGTGAGTAACCGTGTCAATATTAGACTTATTCTTAAGAAGACCCCTTATGAACTTTTTAAAGGGAGAAAACCAAATATTTCTTTCTTTCATGTGTTCGGGTGCAAGTGCTTTGTCCTAAACAACGACAAAGACAACCTTGAAACTCGCAAAGAAGATACTTCTAAAGACTTCATTGAAAACCTAGAAGAAAAACAAGAAGAACATCATGATGAACCGATTCAACAAAAGTCGATCAATAATGATCTACCAAAAGAATGGAGAACACATAGGGATCATCCAATCGACAAAGTCATCGGAGACATAAGTCAAGGTGTAACAACAAGACTAAACCTCAAAGATGCATGCTTGAATATGGCGTTCGTTTCTCAAATAGAACCCTCCAAAGTTAATGAAGCTCTTGAAGATGATCAATGGATCATTGCCATGCAAGAAGAGTTGAACCAATTTGAAAGAAATCAAGTTTGGGAACTTGTCCCTAAACCAAACGATAAACATATCATCGGAACAAGATGGGTATTTAAGAACAAACTTGATGAAAATGGAATTATTATTCGTAACAAAGCAAGATTGGTGGCTCAAGGGTACAATCAAGAGGAAGGAATTGACTTTGAAGAAACATTTGCTCCGGTTGCAAGGTTAGAAGCTATTCGTCTATTACTCGCTTATGCTTGTTCAATGAAATTTCAGTTATTTCAAATGGACGTCAAAAGCGCCTTCCTAAACGGATATATCAACGAAGAAGTCTATGTCAAACAACCTCCGGGTTTTGAAGACTTCAAGCATCCTTCACATGTATACAAGTTGAAGAAAGCTCTCTATGGTTTAAAACAAGCACCAAGGGCATGGTATGATCGTCTAAGTAATTTCTTATGCGAAAAAGGTTTTGAAAAAGGCAAGGTAGACAAGACTCTGTTCATTAAGAGGATTAAGAATAATACCTTACTTGTTCAAGTGTACGTAGACGACATTATCTTTGGTTCAACAAACAATCAACTATGTGAAGAATTTGCTTCAATGATGCAAGGCGAGTTTGAAATGTCTATGATGGGAAAAATGAATTATTTCCTTGGATTACAAATCAAGCAACAAAAGGACGGAGTCTTCATCAACCAATCAAAGTATTGCAAAGAATTATTAAAAAGATTTGATATGGATGGATGTAAAGCTATGTCAACACCAATGGGATCCGGAACCTACATTGATCAAGACGAATCGGGAACATCGGTTGATATTACGAAGTATCGAGGTATGATTGGTTCTTTATTATATTTGACGGCAAGCCGTCCTGACATAATGTTTAGTGTGTGTTTATGTGCTCGCTTCCAAGAAAATCCAAAGGAGTCACATCTCACGGCGGTCAAAAGAATCATGAAGTATCTCAAGGGGACGACAAATGTTGGATTATGGTATCCTAAAGGTAGTGTTTGAACTTTAATTGGTTATTCTGACGCGGATTATGCAGGCTGTAAAACAGATAGAAAAAGCACGAGTGGAACATGTCACATCCTCGGAAATGCTCTAGTTTCGTGGTCTTGCAAGAAACAAGCATGTGTTGCACTTAGTATGGCCGAAGCGGAGTACATAGAAGCTGGTAGTTGCTGTGCAAAAAACCTTTGGTTAAAACAACAATTAAGCGACTACGGAATTGATCTTGGTTGCATTCCTCTCCGGTGCGACAACACAAGTGCAATTAACATTACAAAGAATCCCGTCATGCACTCAAGGACCAAACACATTGACATTCGACATCATTTTCTGCGTGATCATGTGCTTAAAGGCGATGTCGAAGTGACTTTTGTTGATACTCATAACCAACTAGCAGATATCTTCACCAAACCGCTCACAAAAGAATCATTCTACAAAATCAGGCGAGAACTCGGTATCTTGGATGAAGGTGATATCTAAACACATCTTTAAATTTTTTATTCATCAAGTTATTTTCATCAAAATTTGGCTAAAGTTACATGTTACTATGATATAGTATTAGTATATTTGTCTTGCACATGTTTTTCTAAAGTTTCATACTTGTTATCTTTTGTTATTATGCAATTTTTCACACTGTTAATCGGTTAACCCAGGGAGTTAATCGATTAACACCTGCAACTCTTGAATTTGTGGAAATCTTGATTCTGTTAATCGATTAACCCAGGGCGTTAACCGATTAACCTGCGCTAACGTGAATTTTTTTTAAAAAAAACGTATGAGTCTATGTTTTAAGTATGTGGATTAAAGATATTGGGTGCATGTAGTTTTAGTCAACATTTTCTCTTACTCCTCTTCCTCACCTTCAAACTCACCATTAAAGCTCTCTTGGAACTCATCACTTCCACCCACTCAAGTTTTGATTCATACCTCTCATTAAAAACCCACTACAATTACTCTCCTATAAAACCTTCTCATTCTCAACTCTCTTTCAACCATTCCTCACCCAAATCCGAATATCCCTCTCTCAAAACCTAAAAGCTTCAAACTTCATCCATGGCTTCTATGAAGAAGGGAAAGGGAAAAATGCCAGCAAGCAGCTCAGCAGAACATGAGGAAGATACTCAGATGGAAACTATCAAGAAAAGGAGAATGGATTTCAAGGTCCGGGTTTGTCAACTTCTTCCAGTAAAGTATGTAAATCTCTTAGATTTTCCAGCTCCTTTCTTTGATTTTCCGAATCTATTGAAAATTCAGAAAATAGACAAATTTGTTGCTGATAAAGGTAAATGTTATACCGATCTGGTTAAAGCTTTTATGAACACCATGTCGATTAATTTGGATATGAATGAACAACATATGCTGAGAGCAGTGGTTAGAAACTGTGAGATTGTAGAGAATTTGGCAGGAATAGCTGCGACGCTGAAAATTCCATATTCCAGATATTTTCTTCGCAAAGGCGTTACATTCTCGGATGGTCCTTGGGCTGAATTTAACAAGATGGAATACTACTACAGCATCTGTAGATTCCCAAGAGAAGTGGTGGTTGTTGGACAACGTACAGCTCGTACGCTTCGGTATGCTTCAAATCTGTCTATAAACGATCGAATGTTACATTATGTTATCTGCTATGTTTTGATTCCAAAGGACTCCAACCATGCTCAAATTAGTGATCTTGAGATGCAAATGTTGTTTGCAATAAAAAATAAGATCAAGATTAATTGGGTTCTAACCATGATGTATCATCTGAAGCAACAAATTTCTTTGTCCACCCGGCTCCCATATGGTCGCCTAATCTCAAGGATTTTAGAAAACACTGATTTGGACCTCAATAGGGAACCGGCTACTATTCCGAAGCAGTCCGCGAATGAAATCAACAAGACAACAATTGTGAGAAACACCGGAATCGTGGAAACAAGTCCTAGAAGTGGAGCATACAAGTATGTTGAAGCAGAATCTACTCCTACCCCCTATCCTATTCCCGAAGGTGGCATAACAAATGAATTTCTCTACATGACTATGATGAATCAACATAGAGAAACCACCCGGGCAATTGCTTCTCTTCACAAGCTTGTGTTGGATTCACAACGACAGCTTGAAGATGATGATGATAATGAAGATGAAAGTGAAGAAGGTGGAGAAGGGAGTGATGAGGTTTCTGATGAAGATTGAAGTCTTTTGCCCGATATCTGATTTTGTTATGTCTTTTTCAATTTCTGCTTTATGTCTTGTATTCAGGTTTTATGTTTTGATCGTTTAAGTTGAATTTTGTGTATCGTAATTCAAATTCTGGTTTTGCTATGACTGCGTGTTCGTTGGATTATATGTGTGTGTTTACTATGTATAAACTGTCATTGTTTGGAATCCTCTTCCTTTTTGCTAATGACAAAGGGGGAGAAGGATTGGTTTCTCTAACAGTTTTTGTGCAGAAATTTTTTACCCTCATGAATTTAGGGGGAGCTCCACTTTAGGGGGAGAATCAAAGTTAGAGAAACATCAAGTCTAAAAGTTCAAGCTTTTAATGGATTGGTTGTCATCATCAAAAAGGGGGAGATTGTAGAAGCAAGCTTCACTCACATTGAGTTTTGATGAAGACAACACAACAAACTCTCTACAAAGATAATGTGCAAAAAGAAAGAGAATCAAGATGCAATAAAGTACAAGAAGCTCAAGTTCAAGAAAATACCCTAAGTGCTATCAAGGTTGAACAAAGCTTCAAGGGTTCAAATGTCATGAAGATCAAAGGTTGAACAAAGGTATAACAATGTCACTTAAATGGTTATACAAGTGTTCACACATCTTGCATTTTGCATATCCTTGATCCAGTACATTGCATAGTTTTTATGGAAAGTTTACTTTGATTTCTAAAACTTTTTATTGAGATTTCAACACTGTTAATCGATTAACACATGGGGTTAACCGATTAACACATTCAAAATTTGAATATTTTCAAACGTTACAGGGGTGTTAACCGATTAACCTATATGGTTAACCGATTAACACTGCTACTGTAAGCGAAAATTGGTGACTTTTCATGAAAATGTGCATTGCTCTCTCATCTCTTTTCATTCCTTTACTGCATATTTCACATACCTTTTTTGTAGGGGTGTTTTACTCATATTTAAACACTTCAATTTCAGTTTTAACTACCACCTCCTAACAATTTCAAAATAAAAAATTCACTCATACTTTCATATTTTCAAAATATTGTTCAAGTGTCCATTCAGATTTTTTTGACAAGAAACTTCTGCATATCTTTCACAAAATATCATTGTTTCATCTCATTCTTGTCAAGAACACTTGTATATTTCATTTGAGTGATATTTGTTTCAAGGAGAAGATCGATCGTGAAGATTGATAGCATCATTTTCTCAAGACATCAAATTTGTTATCAAGAATATTTTTCTGTTTTACCTTGTTGTCCAGGATTGTTGGAAACAAGTGAGTGTTTTGAAGAGGATTGTTCTTCATACACTTAATTACCTATAGGTTAGATAGTAAGCATCACTATTGGTGTGATTAGGCTGTACAATAATTCTAAACTATAGTGAACTCTCTTTCGTGTTGAAGGAGGAGTGGAGTACTCTCGGGCTGTGAGGGGAACCACTATAATTCTCTTGTGTCATTTTTCCTTTCTGCACTTTACTTTCCAGCACTTATCATAAAACGGAAAAATAACCAAGAACCGGTAAAAAGATCGAAGAAATTTTTAAGAACCTAATTCACCCCCCCCCCTCTTAGGTGCATTTACACTTACAGAATTGATTTTGAAGTTTAATAAGGAGAAGGTGGTGTGGAGGATCTATATACATGCTACAAATTGGGGGAAAGAGGCAGTGGAGTTAACAAAAGAATGGGAAATTGAATTTTTACCGGCGTGAGGACATCCCTCGCGCCTGACGTGTTTTGAGCATGATCCATCAAGCTAATGACGAAAAAGAAGCGCTGGATGGGAGGCAACACATCAATTTTTAATCAGTTTTTATGTTTTGCGGAAGTACTTTTATTTTATTTCAAAACCATCCACAAGAGGAATTAGCTAACTAAGAAGAACCTTGTCAAGAAGATCCATAGTGTTCTTAATAAACTTGTATGTGGCTGTTTTCTTTCTTCAGATTTACAAAGTTTAACTTTAGAATTGAACATGTGATCCAAGAAAAGAACAAAAAAAGTGACTTGATCATTATGAAAGCAATTGACGACTTGAAGGCAAAGGAAGAGAAAAGAATCAACAGACTTGTACTCAACCTTCAGATACCTCATTTGGTAAGGTTTGGGCCTAAATATTTCCAATGTGAAATTTCTTTCTTTTTTAGTGTATCCATGCATTATTCTTTTATCTGGTTTGATTTATTTCCGATTAAGTTATCAAGTTTGATCAAAACACACTGAGGCAATTTTTTTATATAACTCTGAGCCTTTGTAAACCACCCTTTATATAACTCCGAGCCTTTGGAGTTAGGTAGAAGTATAGTTCATAAAGTGTATGAAAAAGATTAAGTTTGGGGTTGCTCTTGGAAGAGAGCAACGTTTTAAGTTTGGGGTTAAGGTACTAGAGAATTTGATCCAAAATTTAAAAATTTGTAGAGAAAAAGACGTGGAGAAAGACACTTCTTCAAAAAAAATGAATAAATGAAAAAAGAGAAAGAATGACATTGTAAGAAGGATCACAAATCTCTAGTACTAACAAAAAGGTATGAGGAATGGAGGAGAACTAGGAACCTAACTCCAAAGGTTTAACCCTACTTGCATATCCTACCCTAACCTAAGCCAAGTTACAAGCGAAAAAATCCATCTAATGTGTGTGTTGTGATTTCTATGATTAACTCTATAAGAAAATGATTAGGCTAAGTTTAATTGATTTTGCATGTTGATTGAGTGATTACCCTATCCATTTGTGAGTGTACTTTTGGATTTTGAATAAATGTCAAAACTAGGATAGTGTAGTGTTATGTATATTGGACGGTATCTTCACATTCTAGATGAGCATCTTAGTATTAGAAAGCATTCATATGATCTAGAAAAGGCGTTTACATTCTACATGCATTGAAAAATTAGTTTTGTGAAAAATGCATTGGAAAATATGTTTTTGGGTGGTCAACATAGTTCAGGTCGACACATGTGAAATTCTGGTATCAGATATGTGATGTCAAGTGAGATGTCACAACATCAATATCTGTTGTATGAACAAGGAAATAATAGTAACAGATAAAAGCAGTAAACAACACAAAGGATTATTCACCCAGTTCGGTCTAACAAACTACGTCTGGGGGCTACCAAGCCAGGGAGGAAATTCACTATTAGTAGTATCAATTCATAGACTCCACAATCAACACACAAGTTGATAATCTACTCACTTAATCACTACCCAATGACACTTCTACCTAAGACACTCTTAGATATGAGACACCTCTCACTCCCCCTCAATCACACCAGTGATAACAACGAACAATAATGAGAATAGAAGACACACTTCAAGGACAATACTTGATCTTGCTTTAAAGCTTCAATCAAGAACAATACACTCGTGCTTAAAAGCTTAGAGTGAACAACATACAACTCAACTAAATCAGTCCAATTCAACCATCAAAATAGATGAATGAATGGCTCACAATACACAGACGAAAACACAAACCCTAATACTTGACACTCCGTACACAATCTCTTGTCTTCGTCTCTTCCAAGTAGGGTTGAAGCTGCTTTAAATAGAAACTGATTCTTGGGCTTGGACTCCTTGAAAATCTTAGATTTGATTCACAATTAAAACTGATATTATCTTCAAATCTTTTTTCCCTAAAATAGTAACCGGATATACTTCATAGGAAATATAAAACGATTGTATCAGATAAACTCTCCTCCAAGAATCTCGCCTGCAATCTCTCAAACATAACAATTAACACGCAACCCTAAATCACATAACAGACTGAACATAATGTTCGGTCAACAGATGTTAAAACATCAGTCTTGACATCATGCCCAAAAAATGCAATACCAAATAACACACCACAAGCACATGTTAAGACATCAGACATGACATCTTGAACAAACACATTGTTTTACCAAAATTGCAGCCAACAACAGAACTAACAATCTCCCCCTTTGGCTAATTTTGGCTAAAACAATATCAGCACACATCAGAGATACCAACAGTAGAAACACACCTCACAAATACTTCAAACAAACCAATCTAACACATTCTGAAAAACAACCAAGAAAACCAGCTGCACAACAAACAAAACTCCCCCTTTTTAGCCATAATTGGACAAACTCTGAACATAGCAGCAAGCACAATGTTCTGACACTTTGTCAAACATGGTCAAACTCTAAGTTCCAACAAAAAACTCCAAGAAAGAATGTTGAACCACAGCTGGGAAAAAGTGACACATTACTCAACAGAGAGAAGTGCACAGACACCAAAGAACTTTCACCAGGCGATACAAACAATGACTTTTACTTGAATTATAAAACCCACACCAAAATGCTTGTGTAGACATCCAAACAAGGAAGGAATCATGAGCCAGTCCTCCAGAACAGTTGAAACACACAAGGGTCAGTTGAAGCAAGACCAGAAAAACAAGACCACCAAACCAAATGAGATGAAGTCCAAAGAAATGACAACAGCAGGATCCTCTACAGGAGCACCAAGAACAGGAAGAAAGACAGAAACAAGGATGAAGCCCATCAAGAAACCTCCAGTGCTACTACATGCTTCTGATGATGAAGCAGATGAAGTCTGGGTTAATTTCATTAACTCAGGTGGTTGGAATGAGTAGCTGAATCCAAACAATACACCTCTTTGCTTGTAGTTTCTGTTTTAACAAAAATGTAATGTTGAGTACTTCTAGAAAAAAATGTTCTTGTTTGCTTCCAAGCATTCTTATTTTGTCAATTTCACCAACTAGATAAGCTTACACACATAAGACAACTGCACCAAAAACACCATCCTCCTGCGATCCACTAATCCTCATATATGCAAATTCCTAATTTGCTTCTTAAATTTTCAAATTGATTTGCATCTAAGGCCTTAGTAAAAATATCAGCTAATTTCATTTCAGTAGCAACATGTTCCAAAGCAACCACTTTATCTTCAACCAGATCTCTTATAAAGTGATGACGTATATCAATATGCTTAGTCCTGCTATGTTGAATTGGGTTCTTGGAGATGTTGATAGCACTCAGATTATCATAGTACAATGTCATGACATCTTGCTTGACATTGTATTCATTTAACATTTGCTTCATCCAAACCAGCTGTGAACAACTACTTCCTGCTGCTATGTACTCAGCCTCAGCAGTAGAGAGAGACACACAGTTCTACTTCTTGCTAAACCACGAGATAAGATTGTTCCCTAAGAAGAAACATCCTCCTGAAGTACTTTTTCTATCATCTGCACTTCCTGCCCAATCAGCATCGCAATATCCACTCAGTTCAGTGCATGTTCCATGACTGTATAGTATGCCATAGTCACTCGTACCATTCACATATTTCAGAATTATCTTTAATTGATTCATGTGGCTCACTTTAGGTTCAGATTGATATCTGGCACAAACTCCTACAACAAAGGAGATATCAGGTCTGCTAGCTGTGAGATACAACAAGCTTCCAATCATACTTCTGTATAAGCTTTGATCCACACTCACTCCATGTTCATCCTTGGACATCTTCAGGTGAGTAGGGGCAGGTGTCCTCTTGTGATTAGCATTCTCCAGACCAAACTTCTTGACTATGTTCTTTGCATACTTGCTCTGAGAGATAAATATAGAGTCTTCCATTTGTCTAACTTGCAGACCCAGAAAATAGCTGAGTTCACCAACAAGACTCATCTCAAACTCAGACTGCATATGCTTCACAAAATGTTTAACCATTGCATCTAACATCCCACCAAATACTATGTCATCAACATATATTTGAGCTATCATCCGTTTTCCTCCTTCCTCTTTGACAAACAAGGTCTTGTCAATTCCCCCTTTTCTGTAACCATTCATAGCCAAGAATTCAGTAAGCCTGTCATACCAAGCACTTGGTGCTTGCTTCAACCCATAGAGAGCTTTCCTTAGTTTGTAGACATGGTTAGGAAATTTTGGATCAATAAACCCTTTTGGTTGATCTACAAAAACCTCTTCATTTAAGTACCTATTCAAGAAAGCACTCTTCACATCCATCTGAAATAGCTTAAACTTGAGATTACAAGCCACACCTAAAAGTAACCTGATAGATTCGAGTCTGGCCACAGGAGCAAAAGTCTCATCAAAATCAATCCCCTCAACCTGAGTGTAACCTTGGGCAACCAGTCTAGCCTTATTTCTGGTGACCACTCCTTGTTCATCAAATTTATTCTTGTAAACCCACTTGGTGCCAATCACATTTATCCCATCAGGCCTTGGTACAAGATCCCACACTTCATTCCTTTTGAACTGACTCAGCTCCTCTTTCATGGCATTAATCCAAAATTCATCCTTCAAGGTTTCTTTAACATTCTTGGGCTCAATTTTAGATACAAAGCAAGAGTTTGACACAACTTCTCTTGACCTAGTGGTAACTCCTGAGTTTGGATCACCTATGATAAGCTCTTTTGGATAGTCCTTATGCACTCTGATAGATGGTTCCTTGTTAGGTTGTTCAGGATCAGGTTCAGCAGCAACAGGACTGGATTTACACTTCTGTCTTCAGCTTCTGTTGATACATCATCAAAAAATGTTCCAACATCATCTAAGACATCAGCATCTTCCTTTATTCCATTGTCATCAACAACCACATTTATAGATTCCATCATGACTTTGGTTCTGGAATTGAATACCCTATAAGCTCTGCTGTTCGTAGAGTATCCCAGAAAGATTCCCTCACCACTTTTTGGATCCATTTTTCTCCTTTGTTCACGATCTGTCAGGATATAACACTTACTACCAAATACATGAAAGTACTTCACACTTGGTTTTCTTCCCTTCCATAGTTCATACAGGGTAGCTGACGTACCTCTTCTCAAAGTCACTCTGTAGTGAATGTAACAGGCAGTATTCATAGCTTCAGCCCAGAAATGGTAAGGAAGCTTTTTGGCATGAATCATTGCCCTAACAGATTCTTGAATGGTTCTGTTCTTCCTTTTAACTACTCCATTTTGCTGAGGGGTAATGGGAGAAGAAAACTCATGACTGATGCCTTCAGCAGAACAAAACTCAGCAAACTTGCTATTTTGAAACTCTCTCCCATGATCACTTCTTATTCTGATGACATTGCTCTCCTTTTCTCTTTGGAGTCTTTGACATAGACCTTTAAACACATCAAACACTTCTGTTTTGTCTTTGATGAAGTTCACCCAAGTGTACCTGGAATAGTCATCTACAACAACATAAGCATATTCTTCCCACCTAGACTTTCCACCTGCATAGGCCCCATTAACTCCATATGAAGAAGTTCCAAAACTTTAGAAGTAGTGAATTATTGAAGCTTTGGATGTGACATCTTAGTCTGTTTCCCTATCTGACAATCTCCACAGACTCTTCCCTCTTCAATTTTGAGCTTAGGGATTCCTCTTACTGCTTCTGTGGATATGATTCTCTTCATTCCCTTCAGATGTAAATGTCTCAACTTTTGATGCCAGACTTTGACTTCATCTTCTTTAGCAAGAACACATGTGGAGGGACTTGAGTCCTGTGACACCCATAAGTAACAGTTCTCCTTAGACCTAGCACCCTTCATGATGACTTCACCTTTCTCATTAGTGAAAATGCATTCAGTGTTTGTAAAATTAACTATGAGTCCTTGATCACATAGTTGACTAATACTGATCAAATTGGCTGTCAACCCTTTGACCAGCAGAACATGATCCAACCTAGGAGCACCTACATAATTCAGCTTTCCCATACCTTTAATTTCTCCTTTAACACCATCACCAAAAGTCACATGGCCAGAAGAATGAAGTTTAACATCCACCAGCAAGTTCTTCACTCCTGTCATGTGTCTTGAACAGCCACTGTCAAAGTACCAATCTTCCTTAGTGGAGACTCTAAGAGAAGTATGAGCTATCAAGCTAACAACATTAGTTTTGGAGACCCATTGCTTCTTTTTCCTGATGACTTGATTACCTTTATGAATGCCCTGTCTGGGTGCACAATTAGGAGTACTCTTAGGATACCCATGTAGCTTATAACAGTAAGCCTTTATGTGTCTAAAACCCCCACAATGATGACACCTCCAGCGCCTGAATTTCTTCCTAGAGGGAGTCCTGTCAGGATGTTTAAACATCTGTTTTAACATCACTGGCTTGGAACTAGAAATAACATCATCTGAAGCTGATCCATTGTTGAAACCCAAACCACTTTTGTCTCCAGCAGCTTTTCCAGCATTAAGAATGTTGTCTTCATCTTCTAGCTTGGCAATAGTTTTCAAATGCTCTGTCTTTTCAGCCTTTAGTTGAGCAATCATCTTTTCCCACAATGACAGGGTGTTTCCATCCTGTCAAAACAGCCTTTCAAGCCCTGTTGTCTAAAGACTTCAAAAAGGCAACCATGCGAGGTTTCCAATAGTCATAATTTGATCCATCTAGAATAGGGGGTCTATTCACAAATCCACCACTCTCCTTGTCCATTGCACCAGAAAGTAACAGCCCTAGATCTCACCCAGATGCAGAGCAGGATGACCTGCTCTGATACCAATTAAAATTCTGGTATCAGATATGTGATGTCAAGTGAGATGTCACAACATCAATATCTGTTGTATGAACAAGGCAATAATAGTAACAGATAAAAGCAGTAAACAACACAAAGGATTGTTCACCCAGTTCGGTCTAACAACCTACGTTTGGGGGCTACCAAGCCAGGAAGGAAATTCACTATTAGTAGTATCAATTCATAGGCTCCATAATCAACACACAAGTTGATAATCTACTCACTTAATCACTACCCAATGACACTTCTACATAAGACACTCTTAGATATGAGACACCTCTCACTCCCCCTCAATCACACTAGTGATAACAACTAACAATAATGAGAATAGAAGACACACTTCAAGGACAATACTTGATCTTGCTTAAAAGCTCCAATCAAGAACAATACACTCGTGCTTAAAAGTTTAGAGTGGACAACATACAACTCAACTAAATAAGTCTAATTCAACCATCAAAATAGATGAATGAATGGCTCACAATACACAGACGAAAACACAAACCCTAATACTTGATACTCAGTACACAGTCTCTTGTCTTCGTCTCTTCCAAGTAGGGTTGAGGCTGCTTTAAATAGAAACTGATTCTTGGGCTTGGACTCCTTGAAAATCTCAGATTTGATTCACAATTAAAACTGATATTATCTTCAAATCTTTTTGCCCTAAAATAGTAACCGAATATACTTCATAGGAAATATAAAACGATTGCATCAGATAAACTCTCCTCCAAGAATCTCGCATGTAATCTCTCAAACATAACAATTAACACGCAGTCCTAAATCACATAACAGACTGAACATAATGTTCTGTCAACAGATGTTAAGACATCAGTCTTGACATCATACACAAAAACTGCAATACCAAATAACACATCACAAGCACATGTTAAGACATCAGACATGACATCTTGAACAAACACATTGTTTTACCAAAATTGCAGCCAACAACAGAACTAACAACATGCGTAAACACATCGACCTATAGAAGTTTCAACTTTAGTATAGGCCGACACATGGTCATCTCAGGCCGGCTTCCACAGATCAATATTAAAGCCTGTAGCCACTGCCTTCAGGTCACCTCACTTAGGTTGACACATGGTCGACACAAGACCTTCACAGGCCGACCTGAAACCTGTAGCTCTGGTTTTCGTGATGCGACCACTACCGTATTTTGTGCTACTTTCTGATTTATAATATTTATTCTATGATGCTTAAAAGGAAGGGGAAGATACCTTAAACTAACCCTGCTCGCGAGTTTTTTTCTTACAAATGCTAGGAGATCTGGAATCGGGGGTTGGTTATATTAAGGGAAGCTATTAACACCCTGAGTATCTATAGTAATCTATAGGAACCTTTATTGTATACATTTCTATTGTTGATTTACTTGTTTGCTTAAGTTTGTTTGCTGCTGAATTGGGAAAGTTTCTCCTTTGTGAAAAAACGAGGAAATGTTTTTGTTGTTTTTCTGGTTTTTCTATTGTTTTTGGAAGGTACTTAAGCCTAAGGTTTTTTATTAATATGCTCGCTAAGATTTCACAATCTTATGCCTACATATTCTCGAAAAGAGGATTGGGGAAATCAGAGCGTTCATAGTTCCTCCTAATCTAGGGGAGGAAATTTTTTTTTTTGTATCTTGTTCCAAGCCCAAGATGATGAAGCTAAAAGAGTGTTTGAAATATTTGACAAATTGTCCTCTTTAAGGGAGATATCTCACCTATTCACTATGATCGTTTGAAAGTGATGTCATAAGGGAAGCAACTTTAAACTTATTGTGTTAAGCAATGCCACCTTTTCCTTTATGAGTTCTTTACATACTAATAGAAGGACCTTAACTTGGATATAGATTCAACAAGTGTGCCACTTACATCTGTTAGAAGAAAGAAAAATTTTTAAACCATGATAAAGGAAGGACTCCAACTTGGATTTTGAATCAACAAGAGTGCCACTTACATCAGTTATATGGAAAAATAGTGTTTTGATGTTTGACTTGAATTGTAGTGATTAGAAGAAATATATTCCTACAGAGATGACTCAAAGTCTTATCTGTGAGGAGATGGATTTATTTAGGTATCTTAATTGAAGCCCAAGATATGAAGCTGAAAAATATTAACTCGACTAGGGAGTTTTATCTGTCTTGTACAAAGCCCAAGATTAAGGCTGACTGTCTGGGGGAATTTATTTGTGTAAAAGCCTGAGAGAAGGCTAATGAATGTTGAGGAAATTTAAAGATACTGACTCAATACTGGGGATTTGACTGACTCTTTTGGGGATTTTTATTTGTATCCTGTACAAAGCCCGGGATGAATGAGGCTTAAAGATATTATTTGTATAGATGACTTAAGGCTTGACTTATGCTTTTAAGAATCCTAAGGGTCCTTGTATGAATTCCAAGAGGAGGCTGGGGGATTTGAATGAGACTTCCCAAGTCTCCTTGTATGAAGCCCAAGAGGAGGCTATCTTGCTGGAGAGATTCTTTGTATGATGCCCAATAAGAGGCAATGATGCTTGTATAAGGCCCAAGAGGAGGCCATGGAACTAGTTGTTTAAACTAAGTTGTGATTGAAGGGATCCTATTATTTGACCTATGTCTAAACTAAGGATGATTGAAGATTAACAAGTATGGACATTGATATGACATGTTTGAATTCATGGAAGATTTTGCATCTTTAGGGGTTTTTGAATGTTTTATTTGTGTGTTTTAGTCTATTCACAAAGGTGTTGGGTCTTACACTCTAAGCAGAGGCCCAAGATTTATTGAAAAGAAAAGAAAAGATGATGGGTCTTACACTCTAGCATAGGCCTATAATTATTCTATATACAAAGGTGTTGGATCTTACACTCTTGACAGAGGCCCGAGATTTATTGAAATGCCACTAGGGCTGTGTTTGATGAAAGTTGAAGATGGAGATTTGGACGATTGAAATATTTGAGAAATTGAAGAAAGTTTTGAGGAAGAGGGGAGGGACTTACACTCTAGTAGAGGCCCAAAGTATTTGAAATGTAATTGAAAATGTAATGGGTCTTACACTCTTGATAGAGGCCCAAAGATTTATAACAATTGATTTTGAAAATGTGAAAAATTTATGGGTCTTACACTCTAAGCAGAGGCCCAAGATTTTGAAAATATATTTGAAAATGTAATGGGTCTTACACTCTTGACAGAGGCCCAAGATTTTGAAATGAAATTGAATCAAACCAAGAGATGTATTTATCATGGTGTCATACCCCAAATTTTGACCACTAAGATTTCCCATCATTGTGTAAATCATCATCACAATATGGAGGAACCTTCATGCCTCATCAGTCTCCCCAAAGATGGGTGAGCATTCACTATAAACAACAATTAGGGTTTCAAGCCCTCTCAGAGTTCTTAGACAAAGGATCAATCAAGGAATGAAATGATCTTCAACTTGTCTAAACCTCTCAAACATCCACAAAGGATCAAGAGGACTCCCACATCAAGGATTAAGCACAAGGCTGCAATCTTCCAAGTGGATCAAGCCTCAAGATCGACAGTGTCACCAAATTAGAGTTTGGTCGACTAGGGGCTCCAGCTGGGAATTTTCCTCTGGGCATGAGCCAATGCTTCAAAGCATAACCTAAGATGCTCCAAGGGACATCATAAACCCAATCATCAAGTCAATTTAGCCTCAGGGGATGCATTCACTAAAAAATCAAGAATTAGGGTTTCTTGACCTAATTCACCCCTAAGTTGACTTTTGGGACAAAACATGAGCCAAGACCTCAAGGCATGATTTGAGGGTCTCTAATACACCACATTGATCCATTTGCAACAATGGATTGATCCAAGAAGCTTGATAAACAAGTTTCAAATTCATCTGAACCACAATTAGGGTTTTGAGGGAAAAGCAAACTGTACCTTTGACTTTTGACCAAGACATGCTCCCAAACCTTGGGACATGATTCAATACACCCTATAACACCTATGAAATCAATCCATCAAGTTTGATTTAGGTCAACAACTTGATTTCATAGAGGATCGCACAGTTTGGAATTCATCTGGTAAAAAGTCAACTGTGCCCAAAAGTCAAAGTTTGACTTTTTGATTTTTGATCAATTATGGTCCCCTAACCCTAAAATGTTGTTAATGTGCGATTGGAATCATCATTCATCAAGAAAAATCAAGAAAAGTGGGATAACTTGTAAAAGAGGTAACCATAAAAAACTTAGAAATTTTCTAAGTTATGGAACAAAGTGACTAGGGTACCAACTTCCAAGGATCATAACTTATGATCCAAGCAACCATTTTGGCTGATCCAAAGATGGATTTGTAGCTCTCATGGCACTCTAAAAAAGCTTCAAACACAACTCATTCCAATTCCTCATGGATTTTAAGTTATGGAATGATCAAAATCACAAAAAGTGAAAATGTCACTTTTTTCCAACACTTAGTGAAATTTTCACTAAGTCAGAATCTGCCTTCACTTTTTTCCAAATGTAGGGGCATTTTTCACTTGGATACAAAAAGTATCAAAACCAACTATGATCAAACAGTTGTTGTATCATATGAGGGATTTCCAAAATGGCCAAAACTCCATCAAATTCCACTTGAGCCATAAGATATGACAATGGCAATATGACTTGCTGAAAACTGTCAAAGCAAGGCAGATTTGTGTATTTTGCTCGATTTTCCAAATTTGTGTAAATGACAAACACACTTATCCATCTGAACACCTCAGGGGGAGACCAAGGAGGGAAAAACACTGATCCATCAGCCTCCCAAATCTTTGGAACCAAAAGTAGCATGCCAAACCTAGAAATCCCTAAAGAGAGGACAAGACTCCAATTTTGTTTTGGAGCATCCAATGGATGCACCAAGGTGGCATGGACTGAGCCCTTCCTAACTGAATTCAGTCAAGACTAATCCAAGACCAAGGGAACCAACAGCCTGTGCCCTAACCTCTAGTCAATGGCTAGAGGAGACTTGGATTCTCATTGATCAACATTGGCCAAACCTCTGCAGTAGTTGCCATTCACTATTGCTTACAAAACAAACTTGCTCCACTATAAATAGAGCTCATTTGTGATCAGTTTGAGTACACCAAAGCCATCAAACAGATGCTTTCCTTAAAATCTCCTTCTCACTTCCAAGTTTGCCTTCCAAAGCAAGCCACTATCGGGTTTTGAGTTTGAGAGCAATTCCAACCAAACTAATCACACACACACCTCACAAACATCATAAGGAAGTGATCCAAACACATAAACAACAACTGGAACACTGATTTCTCAGAATCACCAGCCAACTGCTCAAGGTTTTAACCAAGTTGCAGCTGAGATACCATCTTCAGTTCCAGCTTATTTCAAACCATTCCAAGCACTCAAGCACATCACTTGGCACCTAGGGAAGCTATCCACATCATTGGAACCTAGCTGTAACACCTCTAACATAAAACATGATCACCAGCTGCAAGAGGTAAGCATGAGCTCTTCTAACTCTATGATCCATGCATTTTTTTGCTGCACAATAATTTGGCCATATGTTCATAATCATGCATAGAGTGTTTTCCCTCAACCAATTACTTTGTTTGAATCGTGTATGAAATTTCTGAGCCTTCATACAAATTTTAGGGTTCTTGAGGTTTCTCTTTGATTTCTTATTCCATGCTTAAAGTAAATGAAATTAAAGACCATAGACATGATCGTAAGGTGGAAACGAGCAGATTGATATATAGATTGCATGATATAATCAAGTATTCAGTGAGATTGGATTGAAAATGCAAATCTACAGAAACAGAGGGTGGCGCGTGTTCTTGCCATGTTCTTGCCGTGTTCTTACAAATCTGCAGAAACAGTGAGATTGATTTTTGTGATTTTATTTAATTGATTCAAAAATTAATTACTCTCTGAGTTTTAATGATTTTGAGTTGATTCTTTTTTTAATAATTCACAAAAATGTTAAAATATTTTATTTAATCAAAAAATCCCAAAAATATTATTTATTTCATATATTTGGTATTTTTGCAAAGAATTAATGTTTTATTTGTTTTTAACATTTGAAATATTTTTTTCTCCCTTGATTTTCCAAACTTAATTGATTTCCAATCATTTTGTGGATATAAACATAATTTTTCAAACATTAATCCAAGATCACAATTTGTTTTTCACACATGTTTAACAATTCTGATCATTTTAATTGAATTTTTATTCAATTAAAATATATCTTTGAAAACAAATTAGGGTTTTGATTAATTCAACCTTCATCAAACTTTTACAAACATCTTTGGGCCTCCAATAGAGTGTAAGACCCAACCCCTTGAAAACAAAAATATTTTTTGGGCCTCAGTCATTGTATAAGACCCACTGCGTTTTCAAAAATCTCGGCACGATCGTCATTTCAAAACGGAAAAAACATCTGGGTCTACCCTCGTGTTATAAGCCCTATTTCCTTTCTTTAAAATTTTTTGGGCCTCTAATAGAGTGGTAGACCCATCCCTTTTAACCAAAACTTCTTTTTTGGCCTCAATGCATTGTATAAGTCCCAATACGCTAAAGAAACCTCGGCACAATCGCCAGTTCAAAAATCAAACCATCTGGGCCTACCCTCGTGTTATATGCCCCATTCCTTTCCTTTAATCACCTTTGGGCCTCTTGAGAGAGTGTAAGACACATCCCTTTGTACATAAAACTTTTTTGGCCCTCAGTCACTTGTATAAGTCCCTGTACAATTTCAAAACAACGGTGCAATCATCGTTAGACCTTGGGCCTCTCCTTAAGCTGTAAGCCCCAACAATATTTTCAAAATACTTTCTCCTTTGATTTAGAATATAATATTGTTATCAAAGCTTTCTTTGTTGAACAACGAACAAAACAGCATGGAAGCTCTACAACCGAGTAAGTGTTTACCCACTTTCTTTATCCGCTTTCGTATATATATAACTGTATTGTGGGGCTGCTCAATGTAAGTCTTCTTTCAGAAACTTTTATATACTTGTCAAATATCAACTGTGTAATACTAGTATAGTTATTTAGAGTTTTCCCCGGCAACTACGTCTAGCATTAGGTAAAGCCCTGTTGGTCACTCTTAAATACAAACAAAACTAGATCCCCATAGGATTACCAGACATAGTCTTCCCTCCTCTTGGGGTTAAACAATATGGAGACGTGAAAGGCAGCATTCTCGGTGAACCCTTTCTCAGACTGTCACCCTTAGAAATTGTCAAAGAAACTCTACTCCCCAGAGTTGATCTATTCTCCGTGAATAGCATCTCTTGAGTTTCTTCCAAATTCTCGGACTTTCCTGGCTTGATCTATTCTCAGTGAATAGCATGTCTTGAACTTCTCGGGGTTTGGGGACCCACAGGCTTCCTAAAAGCATCCCCGTCTCCTTTTGGGCTTTGTACAAGGACCCTTCAGCTTCTTAAAAGCTCTCATGCCTTCTCTTGGGCTTAGTACAAGGACCCAGAGACCTCTACAGGTATAGGAACAGAACCTAGTCATCGATTTGCTAGAGTTGTCTTTCTGAGTTAAGTGTCAGACCAGTTAATGGGTTGACCCTCATCCCTTAACATACCAGCCTTCTCTTGGGCTTCATACAAAGATCACTCACTATCTGAGAATCGATTTCTCAAAACACTAGTAGACTTGGACAGTCTCAATACCCTTTAGATTCTCCATTTCCTTAAAGAACAGGAAATAACCCTGATCCTATTATCAATACCAAAGCACAACAATAACTTTAATCTTTCCTTGATAAGAACTGATTTTCTCTTTTATCCAACATACTGGACCTGTCATTAAACTGAAACAGTCATCAGCACAGTTAGCCTCCTCTTGGGCTTTGTACAATGATTCTCCCCAGTGGAGCTAACCTTTTAGCCTCCATCTCGAGCTTCGTACGAGATAGAAAATCACTCTCTTGTTGAGTATAAAAGGCTCTCTTGTTGAGTCAAAACCCCCTTTAGCCTCCATCTTGGGCTTCGTGCGAGATATAAAACACTCTCTTGTTCCGTATAAAAGACTCTCTCATTGAGTCAAAAAACCTCCAGACTCTCTTGTCGAGTCAATCACCTGTTCAAGACTCTCTTGTTGAGTCAAAACCTTTTAGCCTCCGTCTTGGGCTTCGTACAAGACACATAAAAAGCACTCTCTTGTTGAGTCAGTCACTTGTTAGTACTCTCTTGTTGAGTCAACCCTTTTAGCCTCTATCTTGGGCTTCGTACGAGACAACAAATAAAAGGCACCCTGTTGTTGGGTCAATCGCCTCCTCTTAGGCTTTGTATAAGGAAAACCTCGGTTGAGTCGATTAACCTTTTGGCATCAAATCTGTGCCTTGCTCACAGCATACAAACATCAACAAGCCTCTGGATTATTTACATCCACACCATTGTCCCTCTTTTAGCATGAGAAATTCCTAAGGAAAGATGGCATTGCTCTACACTGAGTTAAAGTCTTCTCCTTCAGGTTAAAAATCCCCTATAAAGGAAATTATGGCATTGCTGGATTCACATATCCCAGTTAAAGTAATTCTCCTTTATAATCAGTCACCCAACAGTTGTGATAAACAGACCAAATATCTTCTATTTAGAGATGACAAATTCTCTCTCATTCAAACCCTTTAGCTTCACATCTTGGGCTTTGAATAAGATACAAACCACCTTTAGCTTCACGTCTTGGGCTTTGAGCAAGACACCAAAACAACCTTTTTCCTCCCATAGAATAGGAGGAACTACGATCGCTCTGATTTCCCTGTTTCGTTAAACGGGAATACATATGCATAAGATTGAAAAAATCTTAGCGAGCATACTAATCAAAAACCCAGAATCTAGTAGTTCCACCGAATCAACCCAAAAGCAGCAAATTTAAACATATCATCGAAAACCTCACAAATAATCCAGACACTGTGTTCTTAGCAAAATAATCAAAGATTGGGCCCCACATCCACATAGCATTTGTAACCTAACAGACCGTTGTTCAAACTCAGTATGCAAGCAGGGCTAATTGGAGACATCTATTTCCCTTCCTTAATCAGGTCAATAGGATAAAAAATGAATCGAGCTGTAGTACCCAAGCGATCGTGACTCAGGACCACAAAAATCACGCTACACATGGTGAGAGTTTTATGAAGGAAATACTTGATCATTTAGGAAAGGGTGCCAGTTGAACATGTTAAGATAAGTTGATAACAATCAAACATTCATGTTAGGGTTTAATCATGGTCTTGAACAAAGAGGAAACAACACAAAGGTTCATACAGACAAGTATGCATATAAAAGCATTTTCAGGGCAAAGTTCAAATGTTTTAGGAGCATATAAACATGGTATGATCAACAAAAAGGAATATAAACATATAAAAGTCATGTAAACATGGAAGAAAATCAACATGTTAAGGCAGAGGATCAAGCAAAATTTTAATGCATGATTAAAAGTTCAACATTCATTTTTATATGTATACATACACTTGAAAATGCATTAAAATCAAGTAAACACAAGGATTTAAAAATTCACAACATAACTTAAGGTCCATACAAGATGTATATGGGTCAAACAAGTCATTGTAAGCAAGGAAAAGCAAGAAACCATTCAAAAGAATCAAAGAAGTTCTTTAAGAAACCCTAAAAACAACACACACTTTGAATACTCATAAATATGAGAAAAATAATTATTTTTTATATTTTATTTTTACAAATAAAAATAGACATTATCATGAAAATTTTGCAAAAAGAATGGGTTCAAAATTATTAAAAATGAGAAAGTTATGGACATTTGAACTTGTAAAGGAAGTTAAGAAAATAAGTGATTAAAAAATGGGGAATGGTCCCCATGGGTGTTGAACCCACGCTGGTTCGCTCACAGGTCAAAACTCTAGCCATTCCAACCACACGTTCATGGTGATAATATGGTGAGGGCATAATAATATATGTGAAAATCAATTGAAAAATCAAAAAATAAAAAAGAACTGGGGCGAGGGGGATTCAAACCCCAGTTATGGTAGGCATAAGTACTCAAGGGCGCGCAGGTTTAACCACTAGGGTGGTGATACATTCGTGTATCAAACCACACCCATTATTTGATAAGGGTGGAAATGACATATGACCAGAACAAAACAAGGGCGTCATGGTTGGCTTGCCTAAGATCTTCAAGTTTCAACCATTTGCAAAACCTATTGTAACTTTGTCATTTCTCCATGAAAATGGATGAAACAAAGATGAGAGTTGCTTGAAATTTCATAAGGAATCCAATGGTAGTGTTAGATTTTTCTAAAGATGCCTATATTTTAAAACCTGATAGTGGTTCCTAAAAGGCTTCAAATTTGCAAGCTCTATGCTATAACTATATACAACCAATAATAGCTTGATAAAATGGTTCAAACACAACAAATAAGACATATATGACATGATTATGATCAATGTACATCAAAGCAAGACATATTTCTTAAAGTTCAAGTTCTTTGGAAGCTTACCTCTTGAAGCTCACTTGGCAATTTCCAAGAGACTTGTTACAGAAGTAAACCAATGCATTGGACACCTCCAATACACCTTATAGAAGCTTCTTGGATGCTTGGAACCAAAGGGAAACCTCTAGAACAGAATTTGGCTCCTTCTTGCAAAATGTGTCAATAGTGGCCAAAATGGAAACTCTATCAAATGGTGTTGCAGTTGAGAAACTCTTGTTGGAACAGTTTAAGGATGTTATTTAGAGAGTGTTTGGAGTGTTGTTTAGTTTTGAAATGGACAGGAACAAGACATGGCTTGAAAAATGCAGAAAGTCAAAGATATGAGGTTTTGATAGTTGACTTTCTGATTTTGGTGGTTGGAGATGGAGATTAAGGTTTAAACACCTTAAAGGGATGATTTGTGATGTGTTTGGATGGTTGTTTAGGTGATTTAAGCTCTGGTTTTAAAAACTTTAAGTTTACTCTTTGAAACTTTGAAAACTTGAAGTAAAAGAGGGAGAGTGAGAAAACAAGTCTTTTGTATTGTTTTGGTGTATTTGAATTGATGCAAAATGACCTCTATTTATAGGAGAACTGATTTGTTTTGGATGAATAGTGTTGGATGAGGGAGCATGCTATTGTCCAATGGATATAGCCATGTAGCTCTAACTCAAAGGTTAAGGTACCAAAAGTCTTCCATAACATGACTAGAATCTTGACTCAATTGCCATTTGCAGGTTTGAACACTCATTGTTTTTGAATTGATTTGAACTGGTGACGCTCATTTCATAATTAAATGCTTCTCATAAATGCACAAAAACAAATTTGAATTCATGGCTTTGTAATGATGGTTATCACATGCTAAGAGATAAAATCCTTGACTTATGGTTCAAAGTTGAAGATATTATGTGATTCAACAAGATTCCTTCTGATCTTGGAGGAGGACAAGGCTTGTAAAGTCACCAAATCTGTTTTGAAAAATCGTGTGATGCAAGTAAACATGAAAACTGTCTTGAAAAATCAGTTTGATCATGGCATGTTGTGAGGATCATATCTCCTTGCTTAAATAGAATCAATGGATGTTCTTGTACTTTTGGGAATGCTGAGATATCCTACTTTAACTTTGATGTTTTCATTTGGTCTTGATTCACCTTGTATTTGGAAGAAAAATGGCCTCAAAGTTGGTGAAAACACAAAACAGATCCTGCCTAAAAATTTTCTAAGTGTCAAAGTTCAAAATGTCTTGAAACCCTAACTTCATGGCATAATATCTCAAAATCTATGCATTTTTTTGGGATGATTCAGCCCAACAATCTTGTTGTATGGAATAAGATCTATCATTTGAGCTTTGGAATGCAAAAAATGGTTGCTTGGATCACATGTTATGACCTTGCAAAGTTAGGTACTTGAACATGAATTTCCATAACTTAGTGAAATTTTCAATTCTTCCAATTTTTCTTCTTTTGCAAGTAACCTTGATTTCTTGATCAATCCTTGATTAAATGCAACTATGGATCATCTTTTCTTGAATAATAGTCCTTGATGATCAATTTTGCTAAAAAAGTCAAACTTTGACATTGGGTATCAGATGAATTTTGTGCAGAGAAACCCTAATTCTAGATTTCCAATGAATGAATACCCTAAGGTGATTTTAAACTTATGAATGGACTTCCAGGGTATATTTGAGTGTCTTGAATCATGTCCCAATATTTGAGATCATGTCTTGGTCAAAAGTCAAAGGTATGGTTGACTTTTTCTCAGAAACCCTAGTTTGTGGCTCAGATGATTTGAATTCTTGCATTGTTTATGAATCAAGTCCTTTGGGTTAATCCAATCATATGAAGGGGTTAATATGAGGCATTTGAGGTCTTTGAAACATATTTGGAGGTTTGGGATCATGCCTTGCTTCAAAAGTCAACTCAGGGATTGAATTAGGTCAAAACCCTAATTATGGTGTAATGAGAGTCTTGAGGCTTGATGAGCTTGTCATGATGCAATTTTGCATTTGATTATTGATGAGTGAAAGCTATTGATATTCATGGATGATATAAAGACTGGTGATGCTGAATATTATGCTTATCCTTTTACAATTTATCTTCTTGAGCTTTAGGGGGATCACCTAACCTGTGGAGCAAGTAGGCACACATATCTTGTACTTGTGATGGGTTAGTGATGCATGAAAGTATATTCATATGAAATGAAAATGATGTGGAATCTTAGGGTCAAAATTTAGGGTATGATAAAACCTTCATAGGTTTACCTGAGTACCTTCATAGGCCGACCTATTGCTTTAATAGACCGACACATATGATGCCTCCTCTCAAAAATTTCATTTTTGCTCCATCCAATTGCATTCCTTTTGCTCATTTTCACCCATATCTATACATACTCATACATGCATCATATTCTAGAAAGGTACTAGTGTAAAACCTATAAGAAACTAGAATTACAAAGCATTCCCATCATCTTCAACCTCTCTTCTATGCATACACACAATCAAACTACACATAATCATTTTTTGATAGGGTGACCATCTAGATTAGGGTTGATAACATCCAATTAGGTTGGTGTAACCGAGAATATTGGGTTGGGATCTTTGTGTGTTTCAAATAAGAAAACCAAGTTGGTGTTTTCCTTCAAGATCATTGTGATTTGAAGGTTTTGGACCAGATCATGTAAATACGGATTCGACCGAATGAAGGCCTCGGGACAAGGTGGTTCCATGCAAGGGATTAGCGCGAGACGACGAATCGTGTTTGTGAATCTTGGGTTCAACAAGTGCGTGCTATGAGTTAATCCGACCGAGCGAAAACCTTGAAGACGTGGAGGTCTTGCAAGCAAGTAGTTAAGAATTGGTGGATTGTAGCAGCATTGTTGGTGACTTTATCAAAATTTGATCAAGGGTTTCGAGGTGGTAAAATCAACAACAAACCATATGGTTTATGGGGTTAGAGTTTTTCATCTGTTGTATAAACTTTTTTACAAAGATAAGGTTAATTGCAAGTATCTCAATTCGATTTCGAATTAAGGGAAGACGTACCCATAGTGAGGCTGATTAGGGAACTGCCTAAACAAATCTCTCTCTCTCTCTCTCTCTCTCTCTCTCTATATATATATATATATATATATATATATATATATATATATATAAACTTTTTTCTTGCAAATTATCGAGTTCATTGTTGTTTTATTCAATTCGATTGGAAATTATATTTCAATTATCTTTTAAAGTGTTGTTGTTGATAAAGTAATAATCGATTTGATTGTGATTGGTTTTTAACATCAACAAAACAAATTGAATTTCCAAATGTTATGGATAGCACACAAAGTGTTCGACAAATTGCCTTTGAGTATTTTAATTGAATGTTGATCATTGTAAATAAGCTATATGCATAGCTTAGCATTTAATTGATTTGTGAATTAATCATTTTTGAACAATTTATGTCCATTATCATCCAATTGGTTTACGTTACGCATATCTGAGCTTTTCGATTGTAGGTTCGGTTAGATGATTCGATTCGGTTTGTTTCCGTTGTGCCATAAAACTTTTGAAAACAAGTTTTGCCAAAAGTTTTGTTTTTAAATTTGTGATCTATCACTGTTAGATGTCAAACATGCTATATATTTGTATTTGATACTTGGCATTTTTCAACACTTTCTTGTTTTAATTGAGGATTTTATTAGTGAATTATTGTTGTTCTTCAAACATTATATTTTGACCTTTGGTGCTTGTAATGTGTGTGTTAATGTGCAGGAAAGTGCACTAATTGATCAAAGAAAGAAGACACAAAGAGTTGATGCAAGCTGCCAAAGAATAGAGGAAAACTTCAATAAGTTCGCGTTGTAAACTGGCTAGCGAAGGTTTGCTTTGCGAATAGCTAGCGAGGTCTCCAGCGAATAGCTCCAGAATATGGCAGAAGCAAAAGGAGCTAAACTTCGATTTGCGACCCAGCGAATGTTCGTTGCTTCGCTCGCTGTGCGAAAGTCCTGGCGAAGAACCCTTGGCTATAGCAGTGGCAAAAGGACCCAAAATTCGCTTTGCGAATGTTTTGGCGAGTAGTTCTCCTTGCGAATGAAACATTCGCTTTGCGAACTCACGAAGACAGTCAAGGGCGGTTTAACTTTCATAAGGCACTTAAGGTGCATTTTCTTCATTCGCTAGGCGAATGGATCATTCGCAGTGCGAATACATCAGATCCTAAGTGCATTATAAATAGATTTTTACACTTTCTTAGGATCATAACTTCACCTTTTCACACCATAACCTTACTTTCTGAGTTTTGATCATCAAAGAGAGATTTTTCACATAGAAGATCTGGAATCGCATCCGATCTCGATTATTCGACGCAGATGCTCTTTCATCTCCTCAAGAAACTTGTGATACAAGCTACCATGACTATGTGTAGCTAAACACATCTTGTGTTAAGATTAGAGGTAGTTAATCTTGCTTATATGTATCCCTTTTGATCTTTTGTATATGAACAAGGTTGATGATCAATATATGATGAAGTTGTTTGTTCTTAATGATGTATTTGTGGTTTGAATCACTCTAGATATAGATTTTCCAAATCTTGACCTAATATCTTCATCTCTTAAAAACCAAACTCTTGACATAGATTTGGGGTTTAATATTTGCTTTGTATTGATCTTAACGGTTGTTGTTTCGATTGTTAGCGTGAGACATCATCTAACGATTTAAACAACGATACTCACGAATTTGCTTTAGACATAAACTTATTCGCTAGGATACGCGATTGTATTGATCGAAACTAAGTTCATATGCTTGATTAATTGGATATGTATGAAAAGGATTAGCGAAATATAATATTGACATGTTTTTTTAAAACTTGCAACATCTTTGTTATAGTTTACTTCTTTGCTACCAAATTGATGTTACACAACCAAGAACAATTTGAAACCCCCTTACTTAAAACGTTTCGACTATTGAACGACAAGCATTGATATCACGTAATCCCTGTGGATACGATAAAAACACCCACCGAATTACTTTTCAACAATCACCCCCTCTATATCGAAACCTATCGTCTAACAAGTGGTATCACAAGCTCCGGTTACTTTCGTGCTTAAGATTTACTTTTTAGATGAATGACTACCGAACCTAAGGGAGCGTACAATAGAGCACCAATTTTCATTGGCGAAAATTATGGCTATTGGAAAGCTTGTATGTGTATACATGTCAACCCCGTTGACAAAGGTATATGGGACACCATAAAAAATGGTCCGAATGAAATAACCATGACCAATGATGAGGGTGTTACATTACCTAAACGGAAAGTACAACGGGATGCTAATGATTGGAAATTGTGGTCACATGATTGGAAGGTGACAAATATTCTCACATCCGCTTTGGGTGTTCATGAGTACTATCACGTTTCTCATTGTGAGACCGCCAAAGCTATTTGGGACGCATTAGAGGTTGCCCATGAGGATACTTATGATGTCAAACAAGCTAGGATTAACACATTAAATCAAGAGTTTGAGTTGTTTCGTATTGAGCATGGTGAAACTATTGCGGATATGCGAAAACATTTCACACATCTTATAAATCGATTACATGCGCTAGGTAATCTTTTTTCTAATGAACTTGCTACTAACAAAGTTTTGAGATGTTTAAGTAGGGAATGAAAACCCAAGGTCACCGCTATTAAAGAGGCAAACGATATAAAGTTTCTTGATCTCACGGCTTTGTTTGGAAAATTATAAGAGCATGAGAATGAACTCCTTTGTTTAGCAAAATATGAAAAAGAGTAAGAAAAGAAAATGAAGAAAGAGAAAGGGAAAGACAAAGGAGAAGGGAAGAAGTCCACAACTCTAAAGATTTCTAGATCAAGGTCTTCATATTGTGAGCATAGTGATAGTGAAAGTGATGATGATAAGAATTCGTTTGAGGAGGATATGGGGTTGTTCGTAAAGAGATACCAAAGGAATATAAGGAAGAATGGTGTTAAACATTTTGACAGGAACATAACCAAGTTTAAAAGGTTGACAAGCTCCTCAAAGGATGATGAGGATAGGAAGAGTAAGCTTAGAAGATCATGCTATCATTATGGTGAAGTTGATCACTACATACCGGAATTCCAAATGAGAAAGAAAGACAAAGAAAAGAGTCATCATAAGAAAATGAGCAAATCTAGAAGAGCTTATGCCGCTTGGGAAAGTGCAAGTGACTCCTATAGTGATGAAATCACAACGTCAAGTGTTAAATCGACTTGAATTTTCCTTATAACAAATAGAAAGAAATTGAAAAATGTAAGTCCCACTAAGCTTAAATCTATTAATGATTTATCCTACTCCCAATTACAAAAAAGTCTTTGAAAATATTCATAGAAAGGCTTTAAGAGCTTTCAACAAGTTAGCTTCACATGAAAAAATTCATTTTAAGTTTAGAAGCTAAAGTGTTAGAATCCGAAAAGAAATTTGAAGCTATTAAGAGATATATGATAGGTATTCAAAGTGATAAGCAGGAGGAAATAAAACCTCCTAGGTTTGGTTGTGAACATTGTCACAATAGACAAGAAGAAGTAAAATCTCTTAAAGTCAAATTAGATGATGCATTATTACCTAATATTGATTTTGATATTGATCCTTTAAAGGTTGAGAAGCCTTTGAACCATTCTAAAAGGAAGCATAGATATGTGCATAAGGATTCCAATGATAAGGACAAATATCATAAAAACCTATCTTTTCATTATTGTTGCAAAAAGGGTCATACCATTAAAAAGTACAAATTTAGGAAACTATTTGTTCCTAAAGGAGTTGTTCAATCGTTTCCTAAGTGCAACTTTGATTTCACTCGACCCAATGAAAATTGGGTACCTATTTCCTTTTGTTTAAATTTTTAGGTTAAATGTCTTGACTCCACCGAAAAGATGTGTTATCTTGATAGTGGATGTTCAAGTCACATGACGGGTGACATATCTCTCTTCATTGACTTTGTGCCAAAGAAAATGGGGCTCGTCATTTATGGAGACAATAACAAAGATGCTATACTTGGAAAAGGTAGTGTAGGTAATCCCTCATCTACTACTATCTCCGATGTTATGCTAGTTGATGGTCTTAAACATAACTTTCTAAGCATAAGCCAACTTTGTGACAAGGGTATTAAAGTAACTTTTACAAATACTTGTTGCTTGTTTGTGCATGATGAAAATAAGGAATGTATATTTAAGGGCATGAGGGTTAATAATACTTATATAATTAACCTAGATGAGGTATCCCTGGTTGGAACTAAATGTCTAGCCACCATGAGTGAAAACTCTCGGTTATGGCATAGACGTCTAGCTCATCTTAACTTTGACATATTAAACAAAGTAACCTCAAAAGATTTAGTAATTGGTCTACCTGAAATAAAGTTCACTGAAGACCATCTATGCGAAGCTTGTCAAATAAGGAAGCAAACGAGAATTTCCTTTAAATTGAAAAATCTTATTTCTACCTCGAGACCTCTTGAGCTTCTCTATATGAACTTGTTTGGTACCTCTAGGAGTAAGTTATTAAAACATACTTCATATCTTGACCATTCATTTATTTTTAATCGATAGCTAATAACAATCAATAATTAAATATGGAGAGAAAAAAACAAATTGGTCACATGACGATAAATAACTTATTATTTTTAGGCATGGATTTAAAATGAATTAATGATCAAGATGTGGAGTAAGTTTTAATAACTTACTTCTGGAGTAAGAATAACCATTCTTTTATATATACATACATACATATATATATATATATATATATATATATATATATATATATATATATATATATATATATATATATATATATCTGTGTGTGTGTGTGTGTGTTAGTTCTTGGATTGGCTGGAATTTTGGTAAAACAAAGTATGTTCAATGTTGATGTCAGGGTGCTGATGTTGGAACATTGAAGTCTTAACACTGGGCTGTGTTAAGTAATTAATTGCTGAAGTTGGATGTCTGATGTCACATAGGTGATGTTGTAACATCAGACCTGCATAATTAACAACAGAAGGTTGTGATGTTGTTAGGGTTGCGTATTAGCTAGAATTGTGGAGAGCAAGTTGTCTCATTGGATGTGAATATCTTGGGATAGATATTTGCTGCTGCATAGGAGATCTGGTGCAAATTTGTAGGAGATTTAAAAGGCTGAAGATTTAAAAAGATTTTAGGAGAAAATCTGTTTTAAATATTCAGTTTTAAATAACAAATCTGGGAGATATTGTAGCAAGTCCAAGACCAATTCAGGAGCTATATAAAGCGCACAAGACCAAAGGAAAAAGGGACAGAAATACAGAGAGAAGATCAAGAGCAGAGGCTGAGTGTCTTGAGTATTTCATACGAGTTGTATAACCAGAATTCTAGGGTGAATTGTTGTGTCGTATTCTGTCCTCTCTAGAAGCTGTGAAGCAATAAAGAGTGGTTGCTTGATCGAAGCTGTGAAGTAAGATCAAGGTTACTCAAAGTGGTTTCTTTGAGTGTTTGTAAGGGATTGAGTGGTGTTCTCATACCTAAGTGGGTTCTTAGGTAGGAAGTCATTAGTAGAGTATAAGTTTAGGAGATTGTCAACGGGTTGTTGAGTCTGTAAATTATATCTACAAGTAGTGAATTCCATCCCTGGCTTGGTAGCCCCCAGAGTAGGTTGGTTGTAACCGAATTGGGTCAACAATTCTTGGTGTTATTTTACTATTATTGTTGTCCATTGTGCAGAGTGTGTTGTTGTGACATCGCACCTTAACATCACACGTCTGATACCAGAATTTCAATTGGTATCAGAGCAGGCATCCTGTCTGTCTCTGGGTGAGATCTAGGGAAGTTACTTTCTGGTGTAAAGATGGACAAAGAAGTTGGAGGATTCGTCAACAGACCCCCTATTTTGGATGGATCCAATTATGATTATTGGAAGCCAAGGATGACCACCTTCTTAAAATCCTTGGACAGCAGGGCTTGGAAGGCTGTTATTAAAGAATTGAAAGCACCTGTCATGTGTGAGAAAGATGATGCCGGCAAAGATAAAGAAGGCACCTCTAAGCCTAAGCCTAAAGAAGAGTGGACCAAGGAGGAAGATGAGCTTGCCCTTGGAAATTCCAAAGCTCTAAATGCCATCTTCAATGGAGTGGATAAGAATATCTTCAGGTTAATCAATACCTGTGAAGTTGCTAAGGAAGCATGGGATATTTTGCAGGCTACACATGAAGGAACATCTAGAGTCAAGATGTCAAGACTTCAGATTTTAACATCAAAATTTGAAAGCCTGAAGATGAAGGATGATGAGACTATTCATGACTTCCACATAAATGTTCTGGAGCTGGCTAATGCATCCAGTGCTCTTGGTGAGAAAATGTCAGATGAAAAGCTTGTAAGGAAGATCCTTAGATCCCTTCCTAAGAAGTATAAGATGAAGGTTACTGCCATTGAAGAATCACAAGACATCAGCAAGATGAGAGTAGATGAACTCATTGGATCTCTTCAAACTTTTGAGCTGGGGTTGAATGAGGAAGAACCAGAAAAGAAGCCAAAGAGTATAGCCTTGGTGTCAAATGATGCAGAGGAAAAAGGAAAGAGTTCTGAATCGCAGGAGGATCTATCTCAGGCCATAGTGATGTTGGGAAGACAGTTCACCAAAGTATTCAAGAGAATGAATAATAACTCCAGACCTAATGTCAAGAACATGACTTCTGACACCAGCAAGAAGGATGAAGAGAAAACTACCCAAGATAAAGGAGTTCAGTGCTTTGAGTGTGAAGGGTATGGACATGTCAAGAAATAATGTCCCACCTTCTTGAAAAAGCAGAAGAAGGGCATGACAGTTTCCTGGTCTGACTCTGATAGTGAAAGTGAAGGCGAGTCAGCAAAGCATGTGAGAGCTTTAACAGGAGCTGTGGTTTCAGATGATGATTCTAGTGATGGAGAAGTAACTTATGAGGAGTTAGCATCTACCTATCAAGAGCTGTGTTTAAAAAGTGCTGAGATTTGTCAAGAAAACAAGTGCCACAAGCAACATATTGCTCAGCTAGAGAATGAAAAGACTGATCTGGAAAATGAAGTTGTGCTAGTTAGAGCTCACCTTGATCAAATGACCAAGTCTGTTAGGATGCTGAGCTGTGGTACAGACACACTTAACAAGATCCTTCAGACAGAAAAGGTTGCAGGTGATAAGTCTGGTATAGGATATGTGGCAAGCACCTCATGAGCAAAGGAGGAGGTGTCCCAACCTATGTCTCAAACAAAGAGACAGGAGTCTACCCCTAAGAAGGTTGTTCAGCCTCAGAATGTTGAGAAAAAGAATGGTCCCCAACAGAGGAAGATGCAGCCTCAAGGAGCTAGTCAGTATATGCCCCCACAATACCACAAGAGCATGCAAGCTGCTCAGTTCAAACAGCACATGTCACATCAGGTGTCTCAACATCAGGACAACTGGTATGGTTATGGATATGGTTACACCAATGTTGTTCCTCATTTCTATGGAAGAAGAAAGCCACACCATCATGGGAGATAATCCAGGAAACAGCGTTCTCAGCCTTCTCATGGGAGAAGATACCAGCATAATAGATGGCAGGGCAGTTATGGTAGGAGGAGACCACATTATGGATGGCAGCCTAAGCAATCTTATCTTGGCAGAAGATTCAGAGATGAAAGGGTGAGATGCTATTATTGTGGAAGGTTTGGACATATGCAGTACTCTTGCTACAAGCTGCATGGATACCCTCAACCTCAAAACAGATGGAGAGAGTATAGGCCCAAAGTTGTTAAACAATGGGTACCTAAGGAGAAGGTGAAGTGCTTATTGGCTCACATGGCTGATAGAGAGTTTAAAGAAGGAACATGGTATTTTGATAGTGGGTGTTCCAAACACATGTCTGGATGTAGATCCATGTTTGCTGAAGTCAGTCATTGTCCCTCTCATGAGGTTATATTTGGCAATGGGGAAATAGGTGTTGTTGTAGGAGTTGGGAAGGTGCAAGGTGATGGTAGACCTGAACTTGACAATGTTCTATTTGTCAGTGGTTTAAATGCAAATTTGATCAGCATAAGCCAGTTGTGTGATGAAGGTTACAAGGTAAACTACACTAAGCATGAGTGTGTGGTTTCTGATGAGCATAATCAGATTGTTATGAAGGGTGCCAGAACCAAGGATAACTGCTATCAGTGGATTTCTCTTGAAGGAAATTCAACTATTGATGTTCAAGAAGTTGTTATAACATCAGACTATGACATCAGGATACTGAAAAGTCACTTAGAGTTAATGAGTCCTGATGTGAATTGTTTAAAAGGAAAGTCTTTATGGAGGGAGAAAATTAGTAATTGGTCTTTAAAGAGTACACAAAATCTGGCGCCTTACCTCAGACCCTCATTTCCTATTATAGCAAAATCACAGTTCATCAAAACTCATATCTCTCTTCTGTTCGTCTCCTTCAACAAGAAGAATCGTCTCAATCTATACTCCCTCAAAGGAACCATGTCAAAGCAGACATCTTCTCCTCCAAAAAGTTCATCGCGGAATAACGCTAGGGTTTCTACAGATGAGTACTCTGAAGACGAAGCTCTGAATATTCAACCCATCTTTGTAATGTTACCAGATTCAGGTAAACCTAGACCATCTAAACTTGCTTCTAAAAGGGCCGCAACTACTTTTAAAAATACTGAAACAAAGAAGCTGGTTACCAGTATCCTATTTAGTGGTAAATCAACACCTAGGTCATCCACGTCTCAAACTGTGGTAGAAAAGTTTGATGTTGACAAGAGTATGGGTAATCTGGCAACCAAAATACTGGACAAAGGAATACCTGTGAAAGGAATTTCTGTACTGTTGAATCAGATGCCAGCAGAAAAGGTAGACATGCAAGGAGAAGAATCTGATCTTCATAGACTTGCTGTGTCTGTCATTGAGGATTCTGAAAGAGAAGGGGAAGAAGAAGATGTGCATGAGGGAATTAATGATAGAACTACTCCTGAAGAAGAAAAGAGTGAGGACGTGATCAATGTGGTTGACTTATCTGATAATGAAGTCATTGGAAATGTTGTTCCAAGTATTGCCAAGAGACTAAAGACAAGGAAAGGAAAGACTAATGAATCCTCTCCTAAGAAGCCTACTGAAGGAAAGAAGAAAACTGTTGCCGGTCCCACAAAACCTTGGAGCAAGGTTGTTGCACCTTCCAAAAAGAGAAAGATTAGAGAAAAATCTGAGTCTGAGGATGAAGTTGAGGAAGATGTCCATGACATCACACCAGTCAGAAAGACCATTCTAAAGAGAATTTCTGATAAGGTCCCTGAAGTGCCAGTGGACAACATATCCTTTCATTATGCGAGCAGTGCTTCCTTGTGGAAGTTTGTGTGCCAAAGGAGGATAGCTCTGGAAAAGGAGCTTGGAAAAGATGTCTTGGAGATGAAAGAAATTATGGACCTCATTCATGGAGCTGGACTTCTAAAGACTGTGACCAGATTCTCCAAGTGCTATAGTGGACTTGTTAAGGAATTTGTTGTCAACATTCCCATAGACATTTCTGAAAATAGAAGTGTGAACTACATGAAGGTGTTTGTTAGGGGACAGTGTATTGACTTCTCTCCTAGTACTGTCAATAAATATCTGGGAAGAGATGAGCAAGAGGAGTGTGAGCTGGAGGCGACTGATAATGAAGTGTGTAGAGAGATCACTGCTACTCAAGTTAAGGTGTGGCCACTGAAAAATAAATTAACAGCTAGCAAACTCAGTATCAAGTATGCTATATTGCATAGAATTGGTGCGGCTAACTGGGTACCTACTAATCACAAAACCACCATAACTGTAGGATTAGGAAGGTTCATCTATGCTGTAGGGAAAAAGGTTAAGTTCAACTATGGAAGCTATATATTTGATCAAGTCGTGAAGCATGGTGCCACCAATGCTATCAAAATGCCTATATCATTCCCTTCCCTTATCTGTGGAATGATCTTATATCAACATCCTAGAATCTTAACCATTTCAGAGGTAGCATGTAAGAGGGAGTCAGCTTTATCTTTGTATCCCAAACTGTTTGCTGGGAGTCATGTTCCAGACATTGTTACAACATCAAGTTCTGGGATTAAGAAGGTCAGTACAAAATCTGAGCTGATTGAAGAATTAAAGGCAACCTGCAAGGATCTTGATATGGTTATCAAGACCAGCACTGACAGGAAAATGAAGATTGAGAAAATGATTAAAGACTTGGAACAGGGGGAAGATAATGGGAATGGCGACACTGAGGATTCCAGGTCAGATGAGGGTGATGAAGATGCTGATGGTACCAGCTCGGATGAAGACTAACCTCCATCTGCTGTTTTTAGATAGTAGTTTCAGTCTTTAGTTTTTTTTGCTGTGCTGGTTATGCAATTTGAATATTGTGTTGTTATATGCACTAGTTTTGTTTCCTTCTATGATTTGTTTTGCCTGGTTGCTAACTGTGAGGCTAACAATGAGAGCTAGGTTGTTCTGACTATAGTTAATAGGGCTTCTAACTGAAGTTTGCCTAATTGTGGCTAAAAAGGGGGAGAAAATAGCCAAGAGAGACAAGAAGAGTATCAAAGAGTGTTACTGCCAAATGCTGCTAATGTGATGCAGATATTAAGGGGGAGTTTTGACTGAGCTAGTGAAGATATCATAGCATTTGAAGAGTGCAGCCAAGCAGACATCAAGGGGGAGAGAAGTGCTGCAAATTGCTGATCTGCTGAACAGCTGTGATGCTGGTTTATATTTTTTAGGGAGAGCACCAATTGGCTGTTGTCAATAATGAAGATGGTGCTGCAGCAGATCAAGTGATGAAGACTATGTAAATTGTCAAACTGCTGCTGATGAGAAGAGTTTCAAAATGATTTATTGATTGAAGTTTTCCGCTGCTGAAGTCTCTGAAGGTGCAGAGTGCAGAGATTGTTTTAGCCAAAATTAGCCAAAGGGGGAGATTGTTAGTTCTTGGATTGGCTGGAATTTTGGTAAAACAAAGTATGTTCAATGTTGATGTCAAGGTGCTGATGTTGCAACATTGAAGTCTTAACACTGGGCTGTGTTAAGTAATTAATTACTGAAGTTGGATGTCTGATGTCACATAGGTGATGTTGTAACATCAGACCTGCAGAATTAACAACAGCAGGCTGTGATGTTGTTAGGGTTGCGTATTAGCTGGAATTGTGGAGAGCAAGTTGTCTCATTGGATGCGAATATCTTGGGATAGATATTTGCTGCTGCATAGGAGATCTGGTCCAGATTTGTAGGAGATTTAAAAGGCTGAAGATTTAAAAAGATTTTAGGAGAAAATCTGTTTTAAATATTCAGTTTTAAATAACAAATCTGGGAGATATTGTAGCAAGTCCAAGACCAATTCAGGAGCTATATAAAGCGCACAAGACCAAAGGAAAAAGGGACAGAAATACAGAGAGAAGATCAAGAGCAGAGGCTGAGTGTCTTGAGTATTTCATGAGTTGTATAACCAGAATTCTAGGGTGAATTATTGTGTCGTATTTTGTCCTCTCTAGAAGCTGTGAAGCAATAGAGAGTGGTTGCTTGATCGAAGCTGTGAAGTAAGATCAAGGTTACTCAAAGTGGTTTCTTTGAGTGTTTGTAAGGGATTGAGTGGTGTTCTCATACCTAAGTGGGTTCTTAGGTAGGAAGTCATTAGTAGAGTATAAGTTTAGGAGATTGTCAACGGGTTGTTGAGTCTGTAAATTATATCTACAAGTAGTGAATTCCATCCCTGGCTTGGTAGCCCCCAGAGTAGGTTGGTTATAACTGAACTGGGTCAACAATTCTTGGTGTTATTTTACTGTTATTGTTGTCCATTGTGCAGAGTGTGTTGTTGTGACATCGCACCTTAACATCACACGTCTGATACCAGAATTTCAATATATATATATATATAGAGAGAGAGAGAGATAGAGAGAGAGAGAATATTTTTGCTCTAGGAGTAGGTTTCTAAAACTTACTCCACATCTTGACCATTAAATCATTTTTAATCAATGGCTAAAAATAATTAATAATTAAATATGGAAACAGAAAAACAAATTAATTACATGACAAATAATTGCTTATTATTTGTAATTATGGGTTAAAAATGAATTAATGGTTAAGATCTGGAGTAAGTTTTAATAACTTAATCTTGGCGTAAGAATATCTCCACTCATATATATATATATATATATATATATATATATATATATATATATATATATATATATATATATATATAAGTGAATGTCACAATACATCCACTTACCTTGGGCTCAGAAAATGCAAGCTTTTTCCTAGAGTTGTTCAACCTATATTGCCTTTCGACAACCCTGTATATTGAAAATGATTTTAAAATATTACACACTACGATAATTATAATGTCAAAGATAAAATGTCACAAAAAATATCATAAACATAAAGTTGCTTAGTAATGATTTGTTTCATTATAGGATCAAGTTCTTTGTGTAACGAACACATTGTAGTTACCATATTCGTCTAAAGAGACGTGATCATCAATTGATAATGTTCTATGAATGAACAATACAAGCATATATAATTATTATTTGGTAAAACATGAAAACTAAATATAATAGAGAAGACATAATTTTAAAACTACTCACTTATTGCGGAATGGTGCCAAGTAACATTTTTTCACATCATCTATATGTGATGTTAGGTATTCTATACATACACACTGAATGTGCCTAAAAGGTTAAACAAAATACAAAAAACACGTGAGGAATTAATTATATACAAAACAATGAATGTATCATATAATGAGATATACTTACGTGCACCAAACTTATATTATCCCTATGTCCAGCCACCTGTTTCCACCAATCATATGCTTTATATCTTTTGGAATCATAAAAAATTCGTTTAACCCTTCAATCGTAGGAACATGTTCTAGCAGAAGAGTAAACACCGCTTCTTCGTTATGCCCAACGTGAGCCATCATTTTGGAATATGTTTCTTCAAAATGAGCCAATAACTCGTATCGGATCTCTCTACCGGTGGGGCGTATGAACAACAACCTTTTGTGCTTGCACCACATACAACACTTCTGCCAGATTATTGATCATCAACATCATTCTCTTCATTTGTACGCTAGGGCACGGTTCCACTGATTCTCTACATCATAAAATACCCAAAGTAACACAAAACAGAATTAACACAATATATATCATACGTTTCAGATAACACAATTCTCACTCTCACATACCAGATATAACTCTTTTAATTCTTCTAATTCGTTCCTTCGAGTTTCCTACTTAACTTTTGACTTCTCGTCAATTCTTGCTTTTGAGTCTCTATCTTCCTCTGAAGCTCTTCCAACGTTTCATTTAACACCTGTCCAGCGCTTTTTTTGGACGTACCAAAAAACACTCTCAGACCGATGCCATCTCCAACCCCACGGGCACACCAACCATGTCCCTTTGTTCTGACTGCTTCTACTAGTATATCATGTCGTGGTTCTGGAACAAAGGTACCTTCATCGACTGAGTTAACCAACGAATCCTACACAACATGATAAGACATACATTGTTAATTACCAAAGTGTCATACCCCAAATTTTGACCACAAGATTTCCCATCATTGTGAGGATCATTGCCACAATATGGATGTACCATCATACCTCATCAATCTCCTCAAAGATTGTTGAGCTTTTACTACAATCAAGAATTAGGGTTTTGAGCCCTCTCAGAGCACTTAGACAAAGGATCAATCAAAAAATGACATGATCTTCAACTTGTCTAACCTCTCAAACACCCTTAAAGGATCAAGAGATCTCCCACATCAAGAATCAAGCACAAAATTGCAACATTCCAAGTGGATCGAGCCTCAAGATCGCCAGTATCACCAAATTAGGGTTTTGGTTAACCAAGACCTCCAGATGAAAATTTTCATCTAGGCATGAGCCAATACTTCAAAACATGACCCAAAATGCTCAAAGGGACCTCATGGATCCAATCATCAAGTCAAAATAGCCTCAGGGGAAGCATTCATCAAAAATCAGGAATTAGGGTTTCTTGACCTAATTCACCCCTAAGTTGACTTTTGAGGCAAGACATGAGCCAAGACCTCAAGACATGGTTTGAGGGCCTCAAATACACCACATTGATCCATTTACAACAATGGATTGATCCAAGAAGCTTGATTCACAAGTTTCAAATTTATCTGGACCACAATTAGGGTTTTAAAGAAAAAGTCAACTGTACCTTTGACTTTGGACCAAGACATGTTACCAAACCTTGGGACATGATTCAAGACACCCTAAAACACCTATGGAATCCATCCATTAGGTTTGAATTAGTTCAAGGACTTGATTACATAAAGGATTACACAGTTTGAATTTCATCTGACAAAAAGTCAACTGTGTCAAAAAGTCAAGTTTGACTTTTTAAATTTCTTGACAAACAAGGTCCCCTTAAGTAAAAAACAATGTTAATTCATGGTTTGGATCATCATTCATCAAGAAAAATCAAGAAAAGTGAGGTTACTTGCAAAAGGGGCAACCATAAGAAACTTAAAATTTTCTAAGTTATGGAACAAAATGGATTTGGTACCAACTTTGCAAGGTCATAACTCCCAAACCATAAGGCCTTTTTCTCCCATCCAAAGCTCAAATGAAAGATCACATGGCATACTTCAAAAGTGTCAACTACATCAAATTCCAAATCCTCATGGATTTTGAGTTATGGATTGATCAAAATCATTAAAACATGTTCATATCCAACACTTAGGCAAAATTCTGCCTAAGTAGATTTTAACCAAAACATCAAAACTTGAAGGATTTTTTCACATAGATCCAAAATGAATCAAGTCAAAATGTGAACACCAAAGTTGAAGCACATTGTATCAACATTTCAAAGAGCTCACCAGCATGAAAAAAAATCCAACTGAACCAAGAGATATGGCCATCACAAACCACCTTGCTGCACCTGTTTTCAAAAACCAGTTTGAGGATTTATGTGCCATACACGATTTGTAAGTCAAGGTTAATGATAATCATGCCACATACATTCATTATGGTCATACTACATCAGATCAAACCTGCAAAATTAGGCTAAGATGCCAAGAAGTTTCTCATTTTGAAATTGATAAGTTTTGGCATATATGCCTTGGATTCAAAGGCAATAATGTGAAATAGTGCATATTCAAGATTCACACTTCCTCTAGTCAAGATGCTCACATAAACAACAATTAAAAGGACTGAGGAATGTGATTTTAGTCAATACATAGCTAAGCTATTTGGGACAGCTATTGTACCTTGTGTAAGAAGCAATTATGCCAAGCCAAGACCATTGAATTCAGTTCTTATCCTTCAAGTTCCAACTATTCATGCTTGACAAATCTATTCGCCTATAAATAGATCTCATACTTGATCATTTAAGACACTAAAACAATCCCAACATTGTTTTCTCTTAATTCCCTCTTGAGCATCAAAATTTCAATTCTTAAGAAGTGACTATCGAGTTTTGAAATAGAAAGCAATGCGGCTTGAACCAATGATCCAAACACTTCATATATACCTTATAGAAGTGATATAAACCTCTAAATCACTTATATAACACCAAAATCCACATCACCATATCTCACTTGCTTCAACATGCAGATGAATTCGAGCCAAGAGTTCTAGGGAGTTTCAAATAATTCCAAGGCTTGTAACACAATCCATAATACCTAGGGGAGCTATCTAGATCATCATTTTGAAGCTGCAACACCTCTATTACATAATTTGATTTCTTCTTGCAGAGGTAAGCATTTAACTTTCAAACTCATTACTACATGCATCATAAATGTTATTTTAAGATACCATCATGATTATGGTTGCTTATAGATCATTAACCCTAAATCAATTGCCATTTATCTTGCGTGTATGAGATTTCATTTAGTTCTTGCATTTTTTAGGGTTCATTTGGTTGCTACATAATATCTTTTGCTACACTTAATATAAATAAAATAGAAAAAGAACCATCATGTTCCTTGTTAAAAAATGAACGATTTTCATTTTTACATCTTCCAAAATGGCTGAGAAACGAGTAAGATAGTAAGCATTTTGCAAAATCTGATGAAGAGGAAGAACATGAGGTTGAAGATGAAGGCCATGGCGCCATTTTTCAAAATAAAATGAAGTTTTAGTATTGATAAGTGCAAATTGTAGCTATTTTTGTATATAAGTTTTGTTGCACTTATCGATACTTTTTGTTAATATCGTACGAATAAACCCTGCTTTGTTTGTAAATACGTTTACTTTACATTATAGTGTATATATTGCGTATCGTGTAAATATCATTAAGTTTAATTTATTTTCTCTCATTTTTGTAGGTATTTAAGAAATGATATTTTGCCATAGTTGTATAGAGCATTGAATAAGCTTTCCAGCACTTCCGACCGTGCGTCAATCCGAGTTACAGTTCAGAAGTTGTGGTCAAAATAAGGGCTGGTTTGCTGTCAAGTTTGCTTTGCAAACTTTCTAGCAAATGTTCGCTTTGCGAACTTCCCAGCGAATTCTCCCAGAATTATGGCAGAGGAAAAAGGGACCAAAGTGTGCTTTGCGAACTTTCCAACGAATATTAGCTTTGCGAATAAAAGTTCGCATTGCAAACTTCTGCAAAAAAGCATAGGCGGTTTAGCTATTTTGAGGCACTTAAGTGCCAATTTTTGGAGTTCGCTTTGCGAATAAAAGTTCGCACTACAAACTTGATGGATTTTGACATACTATATAAATCATTTCATTCATTTTTTAGGTTATGGTTTTGGGGATTTTTGCTCCCAACTCCATCAAATTCATTTTTTAGTAGATTAGCTTAGAAAACAACATTGAAGCTTGCACACGGATGATCCAGGGTGGATTTCTCATCGATCGGCGCCGCCAAACCGCGAGATGTTTGGTTTATTTCTCTTCTTCTTTGTGTTTTTCTTCTTTGTTGGGTGGTTGTATATGTATTTACTTTGAACTCATGTATATTTATCGCCCATGGCGTTGTATAAAATCCGCTTTACAAATCTTTATCGGTGATTGTCTTTGATTTTTCGCTTTATGTTCGAGGTTTGGGTTGTGTTAGAGATAAACATCGCAAAATTTGATTAGGGATGATTATTTGTTAGTTTCTGAATGCTAGAGATAGATTTAGAGCTAACAATATTTATGGGTGTCGAAGCTTAATGCCTTCGTTTCTCGAGTCGGGTGCGAGAGTGTCGACGAGGGTAACACGCTTGTTCTCTCAGCTCAGTGTGTCAGAGATGGACACTGTTGTGAGCGATGCTGAATGATATTGAGGAGTATTGTAGGTTGAGTATAGCTGGTCGGTAAGTTTAAGTTTGTGAGGAGTGGAGTATATGCATACCGGATAAGTTTCTTCTCTCTGAATAATGAATTCTTTTTGTGTTAATATTTACTTTTCTTTTTCTATGTTTGAAACCATTTTAAACCCAAACTCTTTAACATTTAAATTGTCGAACAGCAATTCAATAGCACCGATCTCTGTGGACACGGTAAATTCCCGTAAAAATATTTCCAAATCTTTTGTTGCTTGCCGCTTTACCACTTCCAACAAAATGGCGCCGTTGTCGGGGATTGGTGTTTTTATTGACTTGCATTGCGATAGTTTCGATGTTTTGGAGCTTTATACATAATTGTTTATATTGTATATATGCTTGCATAGATACTTGTTTTGCTTTTTGTTGCGGTGAAAATCGGATAACAAGCTATTTATTAACTTGCATCACATTTCTTTTACAACCGACTTTGATTTATCCAAAGGAAAGGTTCAAGATCGAGAAAAACCTAAAGGGGGAGATCTAAGGTTCGGGGGTTGGTTACGCCTAGGGAAGGTATTAGCACCCTAAACGTCTGTATTACTCTACAGGAGCCTCTTGTTTTAACTTGTTATATCTCACTCGCTTGCTAAGGGTGCTATGCTAAAGGTTGAAACCCTAGGGGTTTATTTATAAGTATACTCGACAAAGCATCGCACTTTGCGCCTACGTATCCTTACGGGAGTGGAATCAGAGTATCCGTAGTTCACCGATCTAAGGGTGAAGGAATAGGAACCATTGATTATGGCCAAAGTTCCAAGGGGAAAATGAGTATGACTCATTTTAGAGTTCACGATAACTCTCTAAGTCTACGTTATAGGGGAAAGTGAGTTCTCATGATGATGAGAATCACATGGAGTTTAAGAACTCCAACCTACTTTTAAATTATGATTTCATTGGCTCACGATAGCCAAGAAATAAGGGTAAACCTAGAAGGATGAGGTAGGGTGGTTTATTTAGTGAGTTGTGAGTCAATTTAAGGGTCTCCCTTTGGAATGGGGGAAAGATAACAGTTGTAAGTTACTAAGAAATAACAAGTTATAATGCAAATATGATGAGGTAAAAGACATGAATAAGATGAGATGAAATAAAATAGAAATAGTCTCGTCTTAATCATGATTTAATCGAGAAATCGATAATCAATGATTCTTGACTTTCATCGACTAAATAGTAAAGAAACTAAAATAAAAAGAAAGTGGTCTCGTGTTGATCAAAGTTTTGTCAACTCAATGAAATCAACCAAACTATGAGGTTTGTTATGTCATCGACTAAAATAAAGAAAGTGGAATCGAAATGAAAAAGAAAAAAAAAAGCCGGTCTCGTCTAAATCAAGATTAATCGAGAAATCGATAATCTTATATTTCTGACTTTCATTGACCAAAATAAATAAAAAGTGGCCTCACATTTATCAGGACTTTATTGACTTGAAATGATCAAAGTCAAGATTTGTGTAACGTCATCGCCCTAAATAAGGATTATGAAATAAAAATAAGGTTGATCTCGTCTTAATCAAGATTTAAATCGATAAATCGATAATCTTGACATTTGACTTTCATCGACCAAAATAGAATCGGAATGAAAAACCAAGTTGGTCTCGTTTAAATCAAGATTTAATCGACAAAATCGATAATCTTAGATTTTTAACTTTCATTGACCAAAATAGAATCGGAATGAAAGGTGGCCTCCTACAAATCTAGATTTTTAGTGATTTTGAAATAATCAACAAAGTCAAGATTTATATGATATCATTGGCCAAGATAGAGATTGAAATGATAATGAAAACCGAGGATGAAAATCCGAGTAAAAATCTAAATAGAATGGTAACCAATAAATAGTTAGCAAAGATTTACAAAGACTTTATTAACAAAAACTTAATCAAATAGTTATTAAAACTTTTTTCAAAGTTCTTTTAAAACAAATTAATGAGAGAAAACTATTTAATAATAAAAAGGGGTTGGAAGAGAAACGATGGGTGTAAAATAAAAAAATGGTGGAATCATATGAGCTTATGAGCCCATCATCCACCCAAAGAGAAACACGGTTAGAAGAATGGTGGGTGAGAAAAACAGAAGCTAAATGGGCTTCAAAGCCCAATCACCCTCACAAAATATGATAATCGTGTGGGTAATATGAAACCATCATTCCCTGCACCGACCGCACAACCCAATAAGAAAGCGATGGCAAGAAAAACACAGCAAAACACACCCAGCCTCAACGTGAAGATTAAAAGGAAAAAAACATTAAGTCAAAATGGATATTGTTCATAAAACGCAGAACACATCATGCCAACTCGAACACGATCTGGTGTTATGAACCCACCCTTCTCCTTCGTGCAGGATCTCGTTTCTCACTCTCAATCACCCGCGATTCAGGCTCGTGTTATCTTGCTTTTGGTTCGTATCGTCTCCACTTCATCTCTCAAAAAATAAATTCTCAGTTGGGTTTCGAATCTGGTTCTGAGTTTTGATTTGGAAGAGTTGGGTTGTTGGTTGAAAAAGGGTAACGGGTTTTGGAGATTTGAAAAGGGATGGATGGAGAAGTCGCGTAAACGGCGGCGAAAGGGAACGGTGGTGATTGATGATTTGGGTGAAAGATTTTGTATGGGTTGTTGTTGGTTTTTTGCAGGTGATGGAACGGTTATGGACTGAGGTTTTTTTTTGTTGTTTGAAGGAGGATTATGAAAGGAGTAGGGAGTCGGATTGTGATTGTTGGGTTGTGATCTGTGGCTCTGAAGGTTGAAGATAATCTTTAGGTCCAGAAAAAAATGAAGGTTGAAGGGGAAAAAACAAAGCGGATTCCAGGTCCCCCCCCCCCATTTTCTGATTCGCCAATGGTTATTTTAAGAGTCATAAAAGTTTTTGAAAACTCAGCAGGAATCTATCCGTTGTAGCTTCAGGCAGGTGCAGGTTAACGTTGCGAGCAGTCCTTGTCACTAGCAGGCATGGCAGCAAGGTTTGAAGCTTTTGCCATTGTGTTGCAGAGGTTTTCGTATGGTTTGAAAAAGGGTGAAAATAACTTGTCACAACAATTGTGTTTTTTTTGTTTTGATTTTACACAATGGCCTTTTTAAAAAAAAAGTGAAATGGGCTTACGATTTATAATTTGAAATGGAAAAGGTAATTGAAAATGAATTTGGTTTTTTTCTAAATTTGAATGAAATTTGTTTGGATATTATGGATAATGATGAATTATATGAATAAAAATGCAATTGGATTTTAGAAATGGATAAGAAGAAAATTGATAATTGGAAATGTGGATTTAGAAAATTAAATAATATTTGGAATGGACAAATGGATTTAATTGGATAAACAAAAAAGTGGATTAAAATAGATAATTGGAAAAATAGATTTAGAAATGGGTTAAGAGAAAGAAATGGATAAATAGATTTTGGATAATTAAAAAGAAGAATGGATAAACTGCACTTGGATTTGAAAATGGATTCGAAAGAAAGAAATGGATTTTTATGAATATGGATAAAAGAAAATTTGGATAAGTAAAAATGGTTATTGAAATTGGTTTGGAAATAAAAATGATAATTGAGGGTAGATAAAGTGGATAGATACTTGGTTGTGGAGAGGATCATGGAAACATCTCTTAGAGACTTGCTTGATTCAATGCTCCATCCAAAGATCTTGATCAATCACTCCTTGAATCTCCTCAAGATAAACCTGATAAAAAAAACAAACACAAACAAAAACCTAATAAAAAAAAAGGTTAGTCATGCAGCATGATTGACCTATTATGATATGCAGAAGATCAATGGATCTAAGGGAAAAATTTGGGGTACAACACTTTTATTTTCCATTATGTTTGTTCAAGTGTTGTATACATTATGTTCCAGTAACGTTTGTTCAAGTGTTTGGTTAGGACACTTGCTTTTGGTTTGCGCGGTGAGGCATCACCGTGGCATGAAGGGAGGAAGTTACTAGCTAAGCACAGTAAAGGCGTCGAGCTTACGACGTAAAACAAACATGTTTTTTCGTTTTTTTTTTGTTTCGTTATTACTTTTTCATTCTAGCTTAGGTAGTGTGGTGAACATTCATTAAACAAGTTGTACTCGGATTTTTCGTAAAATTCTCAAATCTTCACTTTACAACTTGTTTAATCCAATTTCACCCGGTCTTTTAGTTTGTTTATATTAATAGTTTTTGTGTTTGTCTAAAAGCTTGTTTTGAGTAGCTTGAGGTAATTTAAGGTGATGTTCCAAGTTTGATCGTTTCAACTTGCGGATGTATGATAATGATATTGTTAAGTTTTGTACACGTCCAAGGTATGTGTTTATCGCTTTCTAGACTTTAGCATATTCATGATACTTGGGCATTTTACAAACTTCCATGCCATTCATTCTTTTGTATACTTGTTCTTGTTGTAAATCACTTTAGTTCCCACCATTTTTATGAGGTAGCTTTCCATTTGTTCATATATGAGCGGAGTACCAACATTCTTGTTCTAACTGGATTTTATTATGTTTAATCTTTTGTTTGTGTTGATTATATGAAAGCATGAAAATGATCAAGGCATTTTGTTTCATTTTGAGCATAACTACCTAGCCAAATAGTCATTCACCTTGTGAGCGTGTGATCATTCGTAACCCCTTTGTGCCTTTCTATCATTATCCATATTGTTTGAACTTAATGCTTGTCTATGAGTATTGAATTCACTTATTGTATGGATTTTGATTGATTGTTTTTTTCTTGAACCCTCAACTTTGTGTTGTTGTATGAATTTTTACCTTGCCTTAGAAAGTAAGGAGTATTCACATGATGATGTGGTTGAATTCAAGTTGGGGAGAAAATGATTGTTTACTCATTGGTTGGTTTCTATGAGGTTGAAAAAGAAAAAAAAAAGAAAAAGAAAATCCTTGAGAAAGGAAACAAAAAGAGTTTAAATAATTGTGCTAAATAAGTATTGTGTGTTGTGTAACACTTGGTATTTTGGAAGAAGTTGATTGGAATTTTGTGTTAGAGTCTTTGTGAGTTGATCACTCCCTTAGGTTTAGGCAAGTTTTTGTTTCAATTACCTTTAGAAATTGCCCCTTGTTTGTTTACCCGACCACGCTACAACCTTGAAAGCCCTTGTGATTCTTGCTTTTATGTTTTCAATATGATTGTTGGATGAATGCATAATTTAATCTTTTTTTTTTCAAGATTGTAGTGTGAGTGAAAAGTACCTCATTTTGTGTTTTTCATCTACCGATGATTATTTTTGCTAGGTGTGATTCACGTCTAAACTTGTGTTGTTTTAGGATATTTGGCATGATTTTTGTATTTTGCATTTGTTTCGTGACTATGTTATCATCGTAGTTTAGTGGTAAGTATTTACTTTGTGTGTACCATTTTTCATTTGAACCATTCATTTGTTTCTGTTTTTCAAAACCTGTTGATTCGTGATTCTATGGTTATCACTCTATTTCTTTGAGTTGTTTGATTCTTGTTTGAGGACAAACAAGTTTAAGTTGGGGAGATTTTGATAAGTGCAAATTTTAGCTATTTTTGTATATAAGTTTTGTTTCACTTATCAATACTTTATTTTAATATCGTACGAATAAACCCCGCTTTGTTTGTAAATACGTTTACTTTACATTATAGTGTATATATTGCTTATCGTGTAAATATCATTAAGTTTAATTTATTTTCTCTCATTTTTGTAGGTATTCAAGCAATGATATTTTGCCATTGTTGTATAGAGCATTGAATAAGATTTCCAGTGCTTCTGACCGTGCGTCAATCCGAGTTACGGTTCAGAAGTTGTGGTCAAAATAAGGGCTAGTTTGCTGTCAAGTTCGCTTTGCGAACTTTCTAGCAAATGTTCGCTTTGCGAACTTCCCAGCGAATGCTCCCAGAATTATGGCAGTGGAAAGAGGGACCTAATTTTGCTTTGCGAACTTTCCAGCGAATAAAAGTTCGCATTGCAAACTTCTGCAGAAAAGCAGAGGCGGTTTAGCTATTTTGAGGCACTTAAGTGCCAATTTTTGGAGTTCGCTTTGCGAATAAAAGTTTGCACTACAAACTTTATGGATTTTGGCATACTATATAAATCATTTCATTCATTTTTTAGGTTATGGTTTTGGGGATTTTTACTCCCAACTCCATCAAATTCATTTTTTAGTAGATTAGCTTAGAAAACAACATTGAAGCTTGCACACGGATGATCCGGGGTGGATTTCTTATCGATCGGCGCCGACAAACTGCGATATGCTTGGTTTATTTCTCTTCTTCTTTGTGTTTTTCTTCTTTGTTGGGTTGTTGTATATGTACTTACTTTGAACCCATGTATATTTATCGCCCATGGCGTTGTATAAAATCCGCTTTACAAATCTTTATTGGTGATTGTCTTTGATTTTTTGCTTTATGTTCGGGGTTTGGGTTGTGTTAGAGATAAACATCGCAAACTTTGATTAGGGATGATTATCTGTTAGTTTCTGAATGCTAGAGATAGATTTAGAGCTAACAATCTTTATGGGTGTCGAAGCTTAATGCCTCCGTATTTCGAGTCGGTGTGAGAGTGTCGACGAGGGTAACACGGTTGTTCTCTCAGCTCAGTGTGTCAGAGATGGACACTGTTGTGAGCGATGCTGGATGATATTGAGGAGTATTGTAGGTTGAGTATAACTGGTCGGTAAGTTTAAGTTTGCGAGGAGTGGAGTATATGCATACCGGATAAGTTTCTTCTCTCTGAAGAATGATTTTTTTTTGTGTTAATATTTACTTTTCTATTTCTATGTTTAAAACCATTTTAAACTCAAACTCTTTAACATTTAAATTGTCGAACGGCAGTTCAATAGCACTGATCTCTGTGGACACGATAAATTCCTGGAAAAATACTTCCAAATCTTTTGTTGCTTACCGCTTTAGCGCTTCCAACAAGTATATATTATTCAGCTTCCATTATATGTTTGAATTGGCATTGCGCCCTAGTGGAAACACTAGTACTTGTGTGTGTGTAGCGAGCGAGAGGTATGGGGTTCGAATCCCCCTCGCCCCAGACCTTTTGATCTTTTTAAAAAAAAAAAACCATTTTCAAAACGATTTTCATATATTACTCTCTCCCTTTCATTCTTTATCACCACACGCACCTATCTCTGTTGGTAAATTTTGAACCCTCCACCATAAGGGCGTGGGTTCAAACCTTGGGAGGACCATCCCATCTTTTTTACCACTTAATTTCTTCACATTTTCTTTACAATTTCTTTACAACTTTAAAAATTAATTTCTCCTTCAATTTTAATTATTTTTTATTGATTCTTTGTTTCAAAATTCACAAATATGTTAAAATATTTTATTCCACAAAAAAATCAAAAAGATATTATTTATTTAATATAATTTGAATTTTTGTAAAGAATTCCTTTTTAATTGTTTTTAAACATTTTAAATAAATTCTTTCTCTTGATTTTTCAAATTCAAATGATTTTCAAATCATTCTATGGATAAAACATGATTTTTCAAACATTAATCCAAGATCACAACTTGTTTTTCACACATGCTTGATAATTTTGATCATTTTAATAGATTTTTATTCAAATTAAAATCCCATTTTTAAATCAAATTAGGGTTTTATTGTTTTCACCCTCACAAACATTTTTCAAAAAACTTTTGGGCCTCTTGGTAGAGTGTAAGTCTCATCCCTTTGTAAATAAATAATTTGGGCCTCAGTCATTGTATAAGTCCCAATACGGTTTAAAAATCTCGGCGCGGTCGTCATTTTCAAACAATTTTCATCTAGGCCTCCCCTTGTATTGTAAGTCCCATATTTATTCTTTTCAAACACTTTTGGGCCTCTAATAGAGTGTAAGACCCAACCCCTTTTGTACATAAATAATTTGGGCCTCAGTCATTGTATAAGTCCCGATACAATTTTCAGAATAACGGTACGATCACTTATTTTCGTATGGGCCTCTCCTTGAGCTATAAGTCCCAACTCTTGTATAAAAATTAAACTTTGGGCCTCTAATAGAGTGTAATACCCAATCCTTTTTGTAAATACAACAATTTGGGCCTCAGACATTGTATAAGTCCTTCTGTGGTTTTCAAAATAACGACGCGATCGTCGCCTTTTCGAAAGAATTCATCTGGGCCTCTTCTTGAGTATAAGCCCCAAACTACCTTTAAAATAACTTTCTTTTTTTTATTTAGATTCAACTTCAAAGTTATTATCAAAACTTTCTTCAATTTCTTGAATAACTAACCATACAGTTGTGGTTACAATGCTGGAGTTTACACAACTGTAAGTTCTACTATTTTCTTCTACAGATACTGGTTTATATATTTCATTTGTATATGTATGCCTGTATATACTTGCTTAGAGTTTCCCCCAGCAATTAGGTCTAGTTTTAGATCAAACCAGTGGTTACTTTTTTAACATAGTCAAAACTAGTTCCCCCATAGGAAATTCCAGATATAATCTTGTCTCCTCTTGGGCTTATACAATATGGAACAGAGAAAGGCATTATTCCCGGTGAAACTTTTCTCAAGACTGTCACAACTTAGAAATGTGTGTACAAGAAATTCATTTTCCCAAAGAGGACTAATTCCCGGTGAAACCTCTTTTGAATTTCTTCAAACCCTAGAATTGTTCACTAAAGAAAGGACTTATTCCCGGTGAAACCTTTCTTGAACTTTTCTTAGGTTTGGACCCACAGGCTTCCTAAAAGCATCCTCAGCCTCCTCTTGGGCTTTGTACAAGGACCCTCAGGCTTCTTAGAAGTTCTCAGCCTCCTCTTGGGCTTAGTACAAGGACCTGAAGACCTCCTACAGGTATAGGACAGAAATTAGTCATCTCTACTAGTTCAATCCTCTAGAGAGTCAGAATTCCAGAACACCTAACCATTTTAGGGTTGATTTTCATCCCTTAAAACCTCAACCTCCTCTTGGGCATCATACAAAGATTATTCTCCACTTAAGAGTCAACCTCTTCATACCAGTAGACTTGGAAAGTCTCATCTCCTCTTGGATCTCATAGAAACCCTCAAGTTTCCTAAGAAAATAGGAAAAACCCTGATCATTCCATCAATCTCCAGCAGAGTTTGAAACCTCCATAGGTATTCATACTCAAAGTTTAAACCTTTACCATCAATAAAACCTTAACAAAATCAGAACCTCAAGGCATATGATATTTTAAACCCTTCTTCAATCCTCACAAGACTTGATTCCCCAATTTGGACCTGTCTCTGGATCTCAATAATCCTCAGCAGAAGCCAACCTCCTCTTAGGCTTCATATAAGAAATTCCCCAACCAGCCTCCTCTAAGGCTTTGTATAATGATATTTTTTTCTCAGCAAAGTTAGCCTCAATCTTGGCCTTTGTACAAGACAGATCATATTCTCCAGTTGAGTCAATCAACCTTTTAGCCTCAATCTTGAGCTTTGTACAAGACAGATAAAACCTCTCCCCAGTGGAGTCAATTCTTTTAGCCTCAATCTTGGGCTTCGTACAAGACAGACAAAACTTTCCCTGGAAGATTCAATTCTTTTCAGCCTCAATCTTGGGCTCTGTACAAGAGAGACATAAAACTCCCCTAGTAGAGTCAACCTTTTAGCTTCAACCTTGGGATTTGATTAAGACACACAAAAATCAACATCCCCTCAGAGGAAATCAAAAGTTCTCTCTGTAGGAAGGCATTTCTCTGTACATCACACATCAAAACAGATAATAAAAAAACCCTTTCTCCAGATAACTGCTGTAAGTGTCACACTTGTTGATTCAAAAATCCAAGTTGTGGTCCCTCTTTTATCCTGGTAAACTTCCTCTTTCATCTAATAGCTGTAAGTGGCAAGCCTCTGGATTATTTACATCCAAGTCAATGTCCCTCTCTTAGCATGGAAGACTTCTAAAGAAAAATGGCATTGCTCTATACTGAGTTAAAGTTTTTTTCCTTCAGGACATCTCCCTTATAAAGGAAATTATGGCATCGCTGGATTCCATACATTCTAGTTAAAGTAATTCCCCTTTATAATCGATTACCCAACAACTGTGATGAACAGGTGAGATATCTCCCTTTAGAGATGGCAAATTCTCTCTCAAATACCCCTTTAGCTTCAATCTTTGGCTTTGAACAATACACAAATACTCATCTAGCTTCAATCTTGGACTTTGAAAAGACACCAAACATTTTTCCTCCCATAGAATAGGAGGAACTACGATTTCTCTGATTTCCCTGTTTTCTTTAACGGGAATACGTAGGCATAAGATTGCGAAATCTTAGCGAGCACACATACCAAAAACTTTAGGTCCAGTACCTTACCAAAAACAACGAAAAACCTGAAAACAACAAAAATACTCTCTCAACACTCCCAAAGGAGAAACTTTCCCAACCCATAACAGATAAACACAAGAAAGTAGTTAAGCATGCCAAAGAAAGTCTATGGATAACCATATATACATTAGGTAATTGACAACTTCCCTTTGTATAACCTGACCCCGGACCCCCCAATCCCTTAGCATTTGTTAAAGAAAACATTTGCGTGCAAGGTTAGTTTTAGATAGCTTCCCTTTCCTTTCTAGCTTCATAGGATAAATAAGAAATCAGAAAGTAGCACCCAATTCCAACCAATGCGGTAAGGTGGTCGCGTCACCGACAAAAATCGCACGCTACACAAAGCAGTTTAAATAACACTAAACACATGCACACCAATTCCTACTTACAATTCTCTCAGCTACCAATCTGGAGGCATCTAAAGTGTAGTCTCCATTTGGTCTCAGTCAAGCCCTTTTCCACTTCTCATGTCGTGATGGTGGAGATGATTCCCAATCATGAATCATGAAGTCCTTGTCTCCTAGTTGTTGCCCTTTTTCAGCAATCATGGTTTTCTCAAGACTCCTATATCCCCCACAAGACAATTATTGGGGCTATTTGTTTTTGGACTTGTTCAGCTTTCTGGCTTCACTTTTAGCCTGTTATAAACATAGGAAAAATATTAACATCCATGGTTTATCCATAAAATTATCAGAAAATACCACTAGTACTAACCATGAACTCCTCACTACTACGAGACTTCACAAACTTTTTCCAAACCTTCTTGTCAAGATAAGGATATTTCACCTATGGGCGCTTAATATTAGGCCTTGGCTTCGTAATGTAGTCACTCTTGAGCCGTGACTTAAAACTCCTCCAAGTCGTAGCAGCATAAGTTATCCATTTTTTTTCAACTTCGAATCATCACTAAATTCAAACGCCAACTGCACATTTAAAATAATAAGTATGTATTAGTGTTTATATAACTTAATATCGAATCGATAACAATTGAAATTAATACCTGAATATCTGTCTATATGCTTTTTTTCACCTTATATGATACATCCTTCCAATCATCTAACAATATGCTCACTTTTCTATGTCCAAGGATTGCAACATAACTCTTAAACAACGAAGAATTATGACCATCAAGAATAGTATGAACAACACTAAACTTGATCGGAAGTTTAACACCTAAATTGCATAATTTTTTAGTGTATCCATCATTGTGGCACCTCTTTGCTGTTTTTTTTTTTTGTATTCTCCTACTATATATTATGAATCATTTGTCATTGTTTCATTTGTATGTGTAGCTACGTCGCTACTAGATGAAGAAGAGATCATTTATTAAGACATAAGCATCAACAATAATAATCAAGCATCAACAACAACAATAAGCATCAAGAACAACAAATACATAAGCATCAATAACAATAATAAGCAACAAGAATAACAACAATCAGCAACAACAACAATAAGCAAGCATCAACAACAACAATAAGCAGCAACAACAATAAGCAAGCATCATCAACAAAAATAAGTAGCAATAACAACAACAGGCATCAACAACAACAATAAGCAACGACAATAATAAGCAAGCATCATCAACAACAGCAATAAGCATCATTTTCTACAATAGGCATCAACAATAACAATAAGCATCAACAACAACATTAAGCATCATCAATAACAACAACAACATTGTGCATCATCAACAACATTAAGCATCAATAACAATAAATAAGCATCAACAACAACAAATACATAAGCATACACAGGAAAATGTAGGTACTGTAGATGTATGGGATGAAAAAGTTTACGTACTGGAAACATAATGAATAAGGAAAAAATGTTGTTAGAATCTTAAAGTTCCTCCTCGACAGCTAAACAGAAGGCTAGTCAAGAACGAAGAAAACGGTGTCGACTCCCTCCTCGACGGTACGAAAGAAGATGAAAATGTTGAAAATGTTCTTGTTTATTCACGTTTGAAGATGGCGTTAAACGTTATGTTGGGGTTGAAATTGGTTTTGTATCGTTGGGGTTGAAATGGTGAAATACGTTTCGTTAGAGTTGAAAATCGTGTTGTTTTGTCATGGGTTGTTTCTTGATGGAAATGAAAATATGCAAATGCAGAGACAAGTTAGCTAGCTCTGTGTAAAGTGATAAAATTTATATAAAAAAAAGTGTCATGTCTTAAGCAAATTAAAAAAATAATAAATAATAAAAATAAGGGTTAATAGCCATTTTGCCCCCTGCCATATAGGCAATTTTCGAAAAACCCCCCTATAAAAAAAACTTGCAAAAAATACCCTAACATTTGAAGTTTCTCTCAATTTTGACAGTCATCACATCCAGTCACCAAAAAAACTGATGTGGCAGCGTTTTTTTTTAGTGATGTGGAAGGTCTTGTTGGTTTTTTATTTTTATTTTGAATTATTTTAATGCCACGTTGGCATTTTTTTATTATTTTTTTTTTGTTTATTTTTAAAAATATGTTAAATGTTCAAAAAATGTTAGAGATGGGAATAGACCCATGACCTCTCAACACAAAACACCACTCACTACCACTGGCCATGCTATGTTTTATAATATTATTTGCAACTATAATATACATAATACATAATTAACTAGTTAATAATTTTTACTAAACTAAAATCTATTAAATCATTTTTATTAAAATATTTAATCTTTTTTCTTAATATACTGTAACTATTAATAATATAGTTAAAATGTTAAAAAATAATTATAATTTAGTTCAAAAATGTTAAAAATTAGGTTAGTTTAAAAATGTTTAAAAATATTTTAGTATATTAATTTAGTAATAAAATGTTAATTTAGTATGTTAATTTAGTATATTAATTTAGTATATTAATATGGTACAGTAATTAACATTTTAATTAGATTAAATAGATTAAATTAATATTAATATTAAAATATAATAATTAAATAGATTAAATAGTTTAATAAAATAGAATAGTTTAGAATAAAACATAATATTTACAAATATTAATATTTAAAGTAAAATAGTTTAGAATACTTACAGTAGAATAGTTTAGAATAAATTAATAAATTGGAATTAAATTATTAACGTTATTAATATAAATTAATAACGATTACTGTAGCTTATTAAAACGTTATTAATATTAATTTAGAATAGTTTACAAATATTATTACTGTAGCTTTTATAATTTATTATAACTATTTAAATAATATTTACAGTAAATAATTAGTATAAATTAATAAATTAAATTATTAATGTTATTAATATAAATTAATAAACTGGAATTATTAATAAACTAATGTTAAAATAATTAATAAACTGGAATTAAATTATTAACATTATTAATATAAATTAATATTTACGTTTTAATATAAATTAAATTAAACTAAATTAAAAATTATTAATATAAATTAATAAACTAGAATTATTAATAAACTAATGTTAAAATAATTTTGAAATAAATTAGTATATAATTAAAAACGAAATTGCTACACAAAAAACGAAACTAATACACAAATTAATAAATTAATGTTAAAAAACGAAATTAAAATACACAAAAAAACGAAAGGTAAAAATACACTAATTTGAAATTTTAATAATTGTAGCATTTTAATAAACTAAAATTGCTACAGTATATTTAACATTAAAAAAAAAGTAAAACTAAATATATTATATTAACATCAATTAAAGATAAAAAACAAAAAATATGTATTAATATAAATTAATGGAAACAAGATTACAACATGAACATTCTAGCCTAGTGGTAGTGAGTGGTGCTTTGTGTTGAGAGGTCATGGGTTTTATTCCTATCTTCAACATTTTTTGAACATTTAACATATTTTTAAAAATAAAACAAAAATAAATGAAAACCGAAATGCCAACGTGGCATTAAAATAAAAAACCAACATGACCTTCCACATCACTAAAAAAACGCTACCACATCAGCTTTTTTGGTGACTGGATGTGATGAAGGTCAAAATTGAGAGAATCTTCAAACGTTAAGGTATTTTTTGCAAGTTTTTTTTTTATAGGGGAGTTTTTCGAAAAGCGCCTATATGGCAGGGGGCAAAATGACTATTAACCCTAAAATCTATATCACAACGATTTTTTAAGAAAATTGTGATGATATAATATTGACATTAATTATATTTAAAAAAACGCCAGGTTTTAAGTAATTAATATTTAAGAAAATAGAAAATATATCACAAAGGTTAGTTTAAAGAACCATAGTGATATATCTTTCTTTATTTAAATAAAAATGAAAGGTGGTGCTAAATTATGAAGAAATCACGAATTAGCAGGCGCTGAGAGTCGAACTCATGAAATGTCAACTGATATCACCATGGTTGTTTTAGAAAACCGTAGTAATAAATTATCAACATTTAATTAAAAATTTAAAATAATATAGGCGCCTGAATTTAGAGGTATCACCACGGTCCTTCGAAGGATTGTGGTAATGGTGTTGTCGCTGTATCTACTTTTTGTAGTAGTGTTGATCGCCTCAAAGGGCGGAAAGGCTCCCTCTATAAGGATACAACATGTTTGACCACCTCAAAGAAAATCAAGGCTCCCTCTATAAGGATCCAATATTTTTTATCGCCTCAAAAGGCGGCAAGGATCCCTCGTAGGGACCAAGCTTTTTTTATTGCCTCAAAGGGCATTTTATTTCGATTTCCTATAAAGAAAAAATGGGAAGATATCAATACAAATATCTAAGAGATAAAAAAAGTGAGGAGCCTCATTAAAAACCATTTCCACCTCACGAGGCATAAAGGGAAAAAGTGTGTCCCCAGAAAAACAAATTGTCCTTACAAGTGGCAGAGGTGCAATACTCGTCTGATAAACATAATAGGAACAAAACAAACAAACAATGATAAAGTAAAAATGCATCAGGGGGCCTTCCCGTTGAGGCTTCATTTTCTCATCTTCTCATTCTTCTAAGGGGGAGATTCCCACCTTGGAGAGATGCTTCTGGCAGCTTGATTCTCGAACCAACTTTTCTGGTATTCACGCCTAGATTTCAAACTCTTTTTCAGCTTGAGACTCTCCATATAACATTTCCTGGAGATTTCTTGGTCTCCTTGGATAACTCTAACCCACAAATCAGAGAGCGGGTACTTCATGCACATATATAAAGTAGACAAAGCGACACCCAGATGATTAAAAAATGGTCACCCAACAATAATATCATACAAAAAGGCGGGTGTCTATAACCAGATACCTGACCTTGATAGGATTGACTTGCTCCCTCACTCTAAAGGTGGTCTTTCGCGTTATGTAACCTTTCATTTACACATGCTCCCTATAAAACCCAAATTGTGATCCCTTGAAAACTTTTAGAACATTTGAGTTGAGGCGGAGCCTCTCAAATGCAACGAAATAGAGGATATCAACAGAGCTCTCTTTATCTTCCAAAACTCTTATGATTTCCCAATCACAACACCTCAAGGTGATGACCATGAGATCATCATTGTGAGGGTGGATACTTGTTGCATATTTCTCTAAAAAAGCGATCTTAGCCTTTAGAGTCTCGATCTCGCATTCCTTTGGTTCAGTGGGAAGATCCTCTATATTTAATACCTAACGGACATATCTTCTTTGGGAGGAGTTAGTCTCCCCGCTCTTAGCAAATCCTCCTGCAATAGAGTTAAGTGTATGGCGTACGACCTTGTCGCTCTCTTCTTTGGAAGATTCGTTTCCTTTCCTGGATCTGAGGCTTCCAATATCATCAAGCCCGCAAGAGTTGGTCTTTCCCGATGCTTGAGAGGAATCACTTTTGACATACTTCTCAAGATATTCCATTTGGATCACACGTTCGATCTCCTTCTTGAGTTGGTAGCAGTCTTCTGTGTGGGGTCGTTTAATCTTATGAAACTTACACCATCTTTCAGGCTCGGGTCCCATAACATCTGTTTTTAGGGCTTGAGACGTAGGGAGATAATGTAAGTGGAGAACCTCTCGACAGATCTGCTCACAATGGGTTTTCAGGGGCGTGAAGCTGTCCACAGTCTTTCCGCCTTGCTTGAACGTTTCTTGTCCTTAATGGGAAAGGTATAGTTGTTCTTTTGCGAGTGCTTTGAGCCTTCGGCGCTAGGAATGCGCTATTTTACTTCTGGGCCTTCTTCTCAGTGTTAATTTCCTTGCTCTTTTGAAGCACTCCGCCCTTGTGGCCACCTCTACCAACGAAGATGTTGACCTCTTGGAGAGGGATTTGTTGAAGTGCAATGCTTTAAAACCATTTTGAAATGCTCCCGCAAACATTTTTGTACGTGATGATGATTCTTATTGTGGATTCATTAAAATGGGTGAGGTATTCCCTCAATGATTCTGAGGGGTCCTTATCAGATGTTAAACAGGATGGTGGTGGACATCTTCTTATGTCAACTGGCTGCGAATTATTCTAAAAGTGGTTAGGGTTCTGGCACCTCCATCTCATCTATAGGGGTAGTCTCTTCTTGACATTGTTGGATGTTGAGGACAATGTTCTCCAAATTTGAGTTTTGGCAGCGTAATTCGTCCATGGCGTGTCACATCTTTACTATGGCATTGGGATTGTTGTTACCTTAGATATCCTCCAATGTTGGGGATTGTCCCCTCCTAACAACCATGGTTGGGAATGATTAGAACTAGAAATGAAGGATTTGGTGAGTGTCGAAGTGGTGGTGATAATCGAAGGGGTGACTCAAGTTAGTTTTATCGGGGCCCCAAGTGGACACCATTGTACTTGTCAAAATGTACATATGAGTGACACTCTTATGCTGGTAGGGGTGGCCAGAGACTTTAAGAAATTTCGAGGGTTTTGGGGCTAACTCACGTGAGGTGAGAAACTATATATCTTCGGGGAATTTTGTGCGTATATTTGAGTTATTCTCTTTATCCTAGAGTTGAGGTATTTATAGGGGTCTTGGGCCTGAATTTGGGACCCCTAGGACGTAGTAACCGTTCCACTTTGACTGGGGAACGGTTGACTACCTATTTCTTAGAAAATCGTGACTAAGACTTCCTGCACGTGTGGTTAAAGATTATGCACACACAATCCCCCACGTTTATCATCAGGGTGAGTAGCCAGCAGAGTGGAAATTATATATGAGCGTCAATACTCTTAAGTGATCATCTTATGAGATTTAACCCAATTCCGCTTTATTATAAACTTTTACAAATATATCACAAAATAAATTTTCTAATAAATATAAAGCGATCACATAATTTTCTAATAAGCGAAGAGAAAACTAGAGACATAATGTTTCACGATACATCATGACATTTTTCTAATTAAATTGCTTATAAAATTCTATGACAATCAACATGAAATAACATTTTCCATTTTTGAAAAGAAAAACTATTTTAAATATTAAACACATGATATATACAATAAACTCACATATATCATATTTTTTATTTGTATCCTTTTATACATTTTTTATGACTTTTCTTTATGTATCTAATTGCTATTCAATAATTCGCATACCTATTTTCTTCTCAAACTATCACCAAGAACTTTGAATCTACTAGAGCACCGTTTATGTTGTTTGTAAGGATTTGACACTTGTGAAATACATCAATATCAAACACTAGTAGACACTTATTTTGCTGTTGATAAAAAACACTCGTAGACATTTGTACTCAATTCCCTTTTCAAATAACATTAAATATTTAGGTCACGGTAGTTACACACATTTACTAATATCGTTATGAGACAGTAGCCAATTTTTTTTTCATACCTTCCACAAACTGCAATTTCATTTATATACCCTATGCTTTGAATTATTTGTCCTTCTATTCTCATTCTGCAATCTATTCCCTAGAGACTAAGTTATTAAATTCATTTTCATTAATTTTTAACTAGGTATCATAAAATCTCCAAACATTTCAACTCTTTTGAAAAGTAAATGATTGGGGCGCTAAGAAGATACACGCTAAGACATTGCTGACTCAAAGTGCTCACCAGCATCGATATAATTGGACGACCACCTGTATGAGGTGTCAGATGACATGAGAACTGTTAAATGTAATTCATAGTGTCGAGGTCGAATCATTCTAGTGTCGAATAGCTTTGTGTCGAGTTGTCGAAGGTGTTTCGACAGATTCATTTAGATTGGATTCAGATTTGCATTTATTAGATTTGATATGATTTAGATTAGATTTGATATTTTGGGCTTTAAAGTTTTGGGCCTTTGTAAATCTAAATCTATATAAATGGAGTATCCCTTGTACATTGTAACATGCAGTAGCATATCATTCACAGTTGCAGATTTAGCAAGTGAATAAAACACAGAAATCCCACAGTTCGTGGGTAACACTTTTCTCCAAATATTTCTCTTCTCTCTTTCTTTCTTGCTGCTATTGTTCTTCTTATTTCTTTGTTCATCATTACCATTACGTATTGTTAGTGGGTTGGTGATCAATCTTGAGATCAAGATTGAAGCGAAATCATCATAGGGTGTGGTGAATTTCTACCATCTGGTATCTAGAGCTCCGGTTGCGATTCAAGGAGGAAAATTGTGATGGCGATGAATCATCCGAATGAGCATTTTCCGGCGAGTCTTCCGATTCTCAAGAAAGATAATTATGAGAATTGGTGCAAGCAGATCAAGGTGGTTTTCTGTTATCAAGATCTTTGGGATCTTATGAAGGAATGAGTAACACCGCTTGGGGAGAACGCGACGGATGAAGAAAAGGCTGCACTCAAAGAATTGAAGAAGAAAGATTATAAAGCGCTGTTTATAATCCATCAATGTGTTGATCCAGATAACTTAGAAAAAGTTAGCGATGCAGAATCAGCAAAAGAAGCTTGGGAGATTCTTGAAAAGTCGTTTGGAGGCGTAGAGAAGGTGAAAGTGGTGAGGTTACAAACTCACAAAAGAACCTATGAGTTGCTTCAGATGGAAGACAACGAAAGTATTGCAGATTTCTTCACAAGAGTTACAAAACTTGTAAATCAAATCAAAGTATGTGGAAAAACGCTGACGACGAAAGCAGTTGTCTCAAAGATTTTGAGATCATTGGCTCCTAAGTTCGACCACGTGGTAGTAGCCATAGAAGAGTCGAAAGACTTGTCAGTATTGACGAAGGAAGAGCTTCAAGGGACGCTTGAGTCTCATGAACAAAGGATGGCTGAGAGGGCTGCAGGAAAGTCGAAGAGTGATATGGCTTTGCAGGCGCAGTCAGAAAAGGAAAGGAAAGGCAAAGGAAACGTGAATGGCAACAAAGATAGAGGAGGCAGTAATTCGACTCAGAAGAAACCTTGGAACCAAGGCAACCAAAAAGGTGGTGCTGCAGGTAGAGGAAGAGGTGGTGGTCGAAAGCCAGACAAAAGTCACATTCAATGTTTCAATTGTCAGAAGTATGGCCATTATGTTAGTAACTGTCCAGAAAAGAAGAAAAATCAAGAGACTGATGCAATTCTGGCGAAGCATGAAGAAGAAGAGACGTTGCTGATGGTCACAACGAAAGATGAAGAGAGATTCCAAGATCAGTGGTACTTGGACTCAGGATGCTCATCACACATGAGTGGGAGGAAAGATTGGTTTGTCAACATGAAGCCCTCGTCGAAGAACACGATGAAGTTTGCAAATGACAACACTCTAGCAGCTGAAGATGTTGGTGATGTTCTGATTATGAGGAAAGATGGCAAAAGGTCAACAATTTCCAATGTGTTGTACATTCCAGGCATGAAGAGTAATTTGCTCAGTATAGGGCAGCTTGTTGAAAAGAACTACAAGGTAGTTGTCGAAGACAAGATGATGAGAGTTCTCGACGCAGGTGGTAGGTTGATCTTGAAGGCTCCAATGTCTCAGAATAGGACCTTCAAGATTGAACTCAATGTGATGGAGCACAAGTGTCTAGCAACAGCAGCTAGTAGAGATGAGTGGTTATGGCACTTTCGACTAGGCCATCTCAACTTCAATGACATCAGGGAGTTGAAGAGAAGAAATATGGTGTCAGGATTACCAGAAATCGACATTCCTAGTGAAGTTTGTGAAGAGTGTGTTCAGTCGAAACAACACAAGAATAGCTTCAGCAAGGATGCAGGAAGGAAGTCGAAGGCAATTCTTGAAGTCATATACTCTGATGTATGTGGTCCAATCCAGGTGGATTCGATTGGTGGCAACAGATATTTTGTCACGTTTATAGATGACTTCAGTCGAAAATTATGGACTTATCTCATCAAGAAGAAAAGTGGTGTGTTTGAGGTATTTGTCAGATTCAAATCCATGGTCGAAAGACAGAGTGGTCGAAGGTTGAAAACTCTGAGAACTGATGGTGGTGGAGAATATGTGTCGAAAGAGTTCGATGCATTGTGTAGAAAAGAAGGGATTGTGCATGAGGTGGTGCCACCTTACACTCCACAGCAGAATGGGATTGCAGAACACAAGAACAGAACCATCATGAACATGGTAAGAAGTATGCTGAATGGAAAGCATCTACCTAAAGAATTATGGGGAGAAGCAGTTTCGACAGCAACATATCTTTTGAACAGATGTCCGACAAAGAAGCTTAAAGGAGTCACACCAGAAGAATGTTGGTCTGGTGACAAGCCAAGCCTCAGTCACTTAAAGGTGTTTGGATCTATAGCACATAGACATGTGCCAGATCAGTTGAGAAGGAAGCTTGATGACAAGTCGAATCAGATGATCTTGATAGGATATCATTCGACTAGAGGTTACAAGTTGTTCGACCCAGTGAATAAGCAGGTAGTGATCAGCAGGGACGTGATCATAGATGAGCTTAAAGAATGGGATTGGACAAAGAATGCCAAGAAGGATTCAGTGAAAATCTATTGTGAAGAACCAGCCACTGAAGTCGAAAGAGAAGTTCGACAGGAACCAGTTGCAGATGAAGCAGGTTCAAGCAGACCTCGACGAATAAAACACATGCCTGCAAGGTTGCAAGAATGTGTAATTACATCAGATGATGTGGTCGATGAAGAGGGTGAGCTGGTACATTATGCTTTCTACGCAGATGTCGAACCAGTCAATGCAGCTGAGGCATTGAAAGATTCGAAGTGGGTGAAAGCAATGAATGAAGAGTTAGAATCCATCGAAGTCAACAACACATGGTCACTTGTCGAATTGCCTCAAGGCAAGAAGGCAATTGATGCGAAGTGGGTTTACAAAGTGAAAGTGAATCCCAGAGGAGAAGTAACTCGACACAAGGCGAGACTTGTGGCGAAAGGATTTCTTCAGAAGGAAGGAATCGACTTCGATGAAGTGTTTGCACCTGTTGCTAGGATCGAAACAATCAGGTTGGTTGTTGGTCTAGCAAATATGAATAATTGGCACACATGTCAGATGGACGTGAAGTGTGCATTCCTTAATGGTCCCCTAGACGAAGAAGTTTATGTCGCACAACCAGCTGGGTATGTGAAACAAGGCGAAGAAAGAAAGGTGTACAGGCTGCATAAAGCCCTGTATGGACTTAAGCAAGCTCCAAGAGCTTGGAATAAGAAAATCGACAGCTTCTTAAGGGAGAAGGAATTTGTGAAGTGTACAACTGAGCATGGAGTATATGTAAGAAGAAGCAATGGCGAATTGCTTATACTATGTCTCTATGTCGATGATTTGTTGATAGCAGGAAGTTGCAAGAAGGAGATCGAAGATTTCAAACATGACCTGAGTGAGGAGTTTGAAATGTCAGACTTGGGAAATCTCTCATATTTCCTTGGCATCGAATTCTACAAGACTAGTAGAGGTTTGGTGATGCACCAACGAAGATATGCAGGCGAAATACTCAAGAGATTTGAGATGCAAGATTGCAACTCAACTTCGACTCCAGCTGAGACCAGACTGCAACTGTCGAAGGATCCAGACGAAGATGATGTCGACCCAACCCAATACAGAAGACTTATTGGGTCACTTAGATACCTTTGTCACACAAGGCCTGACTTAGCATACAGTGTTGGTATGGTAAGTAGATTCATGGAGAAGCCAAAGGTATCACACCTAACAGCGACGAAGAGGATACTGAGGTATCTGAAAGGGACTCTCGACTATGGCATTTTATTTCCTGCAGCTGATGAAGGGAAAGAATGCAAGTTAGTGGGATACACCGACTCTAGTTGGTGTAGTGATGCAGAGGATAGAAAATCCACAGTTGGATATGTGTTTACGTTAGGTGGTGCACCAGTTGCTTGGAGTTCGAGAAAGGAGCCAGTAGTGGCATTGTCATCATGCGAAGCAGAATACATAGCTGCTTCTCTTTGTGCATGTCAAGCAACATGGATGGTGAACTTGGTCGAAGAGATTACAGGGAAGAATCATGGAGCAATTACCATGAAGATCGACAGCATGTCAGCTATCAATTTGGCAAAGAATCCAATAGCACACGGTCGAAGCAAGCACATCGAAATGAGGTTCCATTATCTTCGAGAGCAGGTAGCAGAAGGGAAGATGAAGTTGGAACACTGCAGAACTGAGAATCAGATTGCAGATATCATGACGAAGGGAGTGCAGGTCGAAGTATTCAAGAAGCTAAGATCGATGATGAATGTAGATAGTTTAGACACAATGAATTAGGTGGTGTGTTAAATGTAATTCATAGTGTCGAGGTCGAATCATTCTAGTGTCGAATAGCTTTGTGTCGAGTTGTCGAAGGTGTTTCGACAGATTCATTTAGATTGGATTCAGATTTGCATTTATTAGATTTGATATGATTTAGATTAGATTTGATATTTTGGGCTTTAAAGTTTTGGGCATTTGTAAATCTAAATCTATATAAAGGGAGTATCCTTTGTACATTGTAACATGCAGTAGCATATCATTCACAGTTGCAGATTTAGCAAGTGAATAAAACACAGAAATCCCACAGTTCGTGGGTAACACTTTTCTCCAAATATTTCTCTTCTCTCTTTCTTTCTTGCTGCTATTGTTCTTCTTATTTCTTTGTTCATCATTACCATTACGTATTGTTAGTGGGTTGGTGATCAATCTTGAGATCAAGATTGAAGCGAAATCATCATAGGATGTGGTGAATTTCTAACAAGAACGACTCTAGCTGCACACACTATATAAACCTCTACACACGTCATTTCAAATATTATCTCATTCACAAACTCAAATTATTCTCTCAATCATTCATCTACTTGTGCATTGGAATGTTACTATTATATGTTCACTCCGATTCTACCGTAGCGTGAATTCATTGCACCTCATTGAAGCTTAAGTCCACCAAACCTCCCCATATTTTCAACTATGATCGTTTTTAAGGATATGCAAGGTGAACTATCGTGCGATGCCTAGAATATAATATAGTTAAACTACCTAAATGAGTGACTTATTAAATATTTATCACAGTTAAACTATAACAAAATATAACATTCGTTTGTTTTATGTCAATTAAATCATGATTAATCTATACAAAACCTATAAAAGCGTAAGACGACTATATTTCCGGTTTAAGTAACTAAACCCTAATAGCTCCTGTTTGATACATAGTTATCAACAAACCAAGTAAAAATATTCCGTAGAAAAGGAGTTTTTGTCAAAGGGGGGCCTCTCATCTTAATGGAAGACAGTTATGTATGTTATTCCTGAAGAGGAAAAAATTAATTATAGTACATGTTAAAATTGTTGGAAGAAAAAGTAAAAAACATCCTTGTATAGAAAACCGTGTGATTGCCAGAAATTATGGGACTATGTTTTGGTACCAAACTCGTGTGAAATGAAATTCGATTTGATGCATCTTGAAACATAGGTCATTTATTTCAACTTAATAATGCTTTTTTGGTGATTATTAAATCATGCATGCCCTACTTTAACAGCAAAATTAGGTAAAAGAAAGCAACAAAAAACTAGCTAGCATAGCACTTTGATGGAATCACGTTCATGGTTTTTTGTTTTGTTCGTTTTGATTTTTCTTACAAGTTAATTATTGTTTCTATTCTTAAAAGCCTAAACCGTGATCTGGTTGGTGTTCCTTTATCTCTTTGAATATGTCACTTTACCCTTCAAAGGGTATTTGAAGGGTGGTTATAATTAAAGAGACCATGTTATGTGCAAAATTACAAATTGGTTTTTCGGCTATAGAAAGAGACGTTTTAGAATAAATTTTAATTATAATATTTACTTTAATACTCATATTTAAATTATTTTATATTACATTTATTCATTTTTAAAAAAGTAATTAAAAATCCTCATTAGTCATTTCTCATTATTCACTCAAACTCACATCTTTAGAAACAATTTTATTATTAAAATGGTTAAATTTTTAATAAAATTGTTAATTTTTATTACTATTTAAATTTTTTTTTTTTTGCGGGTGCGGGTGCGGGCAAACCCGTTTCTATCGGGGACGAGTCTGGATGGTAAATTTTCACTTCCGACTGAGTTTGGGGGCGGGGGCGGGTCTATAACAGGGGTGCGGGTGCGGGGCTAGTTAAACCCGCCCCCGACCCGCCCCGTTGCCATGCCTACATGGTGTTGATATTAAATGTAGTGCCGAATGTGTATATTTTAATAAAAAAAGTAATCACAATAATTGGTGTCACTTCTTAATTACCAGGCCTGTTAGATAATAATAATAATAATAATAATAATAGTGTCTTGATAAATCAACTCAATTGATAGCTATCATGAACATGCAATTGCAAAGTTGTGGGTTAAAATATACAACATTTCACTTATTAATCTTTAATAGATAAAATTTAAATTGTGACGGAGAGTTGAATCTAAGTTATCTAGAATTTAGAGAATTAGACATCGACATATATCAAAACGAGTGTATCTTCTAAACTATATCTAACAACAGGATGATTTGGGTGAATTGGACATCGACACATACCAAAACGAACACATCTTCTAAGATATATCTAACAGCTAAATGACTTGAGTGAGTTAGAGCCTGATACATACCAGCAGACGTATCTTTTAAACTATACCTAACATGTAAATGACGTGAGTGAATTGAACTTCAAAGCATGCCAGAAAAAATGTATCTTTTAAACTATACCTAACATGTAAATGACTTGAGTGAATTGAACTTCGACGCATACCAGAAAAAATGTATCTTTTAAACTATATCTAAAAGGCGAATGACTCGAGTGAATTGATCATCGACACATATCTGAAACGAGTGTTTTCTCTAAACTCTTCAAAATTGTATCTAACAGCTAGACGACTTTAGTATATTGAACATCAATACAAACTAAAACGAGTGTTTCTTATAAACTTTTCTAAACTGTACTCCTTTTATCTCATAATGAATGGTCAAATTGACCATTTTACACCGATAAAAAAAGAAATAAATAAAAGAGAATAATATTTTTACTAAAAAATCCTCTTATCAAATATTGAGAATTATGAAAATAATATTAATTAAAGAATAAAATTGAAAAAATATATTAAAAATTAAAAAAAAAAATATTTATTTTGAGACATTTTTATTTTATAAATGAGTTGTTTATTGTGAGACAGAGGAATCCAACATGTTGGATCTAACTTACCTCAACTTACATGAATTAGATGTTAATCCATCAAGATAGGAACAAAAATAATTATTTAACTTATTGAACCTAATATGTAAAGAATTTTTCTATGGCTAATATTTTTTTCTGACCTAAAATACCATCAAATCCTAATTAAAACAATAAAATAATTTAAATATTCAATTTAATATATGTATGATTAAGACAGGCACAGCTGTGATGTCATAAATTTATAAGAAAGATGGGCAATTTATTTACAAACTAAAAAAAGTTATCTATATTGGGAAAATGATATTTACAATTTATGCCCTAAAGTTCTAATATGGAATGACTTGGGCAGCCATACAAAAGCTTCTGCCATTAATGCTGAAGTCTTCACATGACAAAGCACATGGTATTCGGAATTGGATAGTGATTGATTATAGAGAATATGAGAAGTGGTGGGGAGGGAGTATTTATTGAGTCTCACCTAGAAGAGTACAATTTCAGTTGCAGTTTACATCTCACACATGGTCTCTTTTTTCTATAGGTTTAAATTTTAGTATGGTGTGGGAAATTAATAATGGAGTCTAGGTGGTGTCAAGCTTAGACCATAAGGGTAAGTTTTTATTCTTGTACTCTAACCTTTCACTCTACTTACTTGGGAGGAGGGTCTATTATTGACTTGAGCTTTTATGCATTCACATCATATTAGACTTTCTTTGAATTCATTGAAGGTCGTGGAATGAAATAAAATATGATTAAAAAAATTAATTAAATAATTTAAAATTGGATAAATGAAATAAAATTACTTACCACGATTTTTTAACCAAAAGAACTAAATATATACATAGACAGAAAAGGCAACACAAGGGGCAAACCAAAACCTCTTAAAAAGTGACTTTAAGTCTTGGGGTGTCAAACTTATCTAATAAAAAATCTTTGTCAATGTCACTATGCACAAAGTTGAACCAATTGTTAGTTCTAGACATGAAATCAATAGTGACTAACGAATCTGCACAACCATTGGCTTCCCTAAATATATGAATGACCAAAAAATTCATGTTAAGAGTGGAAGCAACACAGTTCAACCAACTAAATATAATCTTCCAAGGAACAATGTTAATATTTGAAAAAGCACTGACGACACAAGTAGAATCGAATTTGATCCAAAGGGTGTTCCACATATGCTCTTTAGCATACTCAATAGCAAAAATAGTTGCCATGAGCTTTGCAAACAGACCATTCCCTTTATCCAAAAATATTGTGAAGCTGCCCAAATGATTAGAAAATTCATTATTGAAAATTCCTCCGCAAGAGCAAAAAGACGGAACACCTAAAGCAAATTCATTTGTGTTGCATTTGATCCATCCCCGACTTGGAGACTACCAAAGGATGTTGATAGTTTTCTTAATCTTGGGAGGATGAATAGAAATGTGAAGCTTATTAAGAAAACAAAAGTTCTCCATGGCCAAATTGAAAGTCTTGCTGGTATGATTACCAGCAAAAGAAGCAGTTGTCGCGATAGAAGAAACACATGATTTCCAAATAGCTTTCTTACCCTCAAACCTAGCAAGGTTTTGAGCTTTCCAAATCTCAAAGAAAAGACACACAATGGAAGCTTTGAAGGTAACAACAAGTTGATCCGACCAGACATGTTTCATGGCTAAGATGCAATCATTGAAACAACCCAATTGGCAATGAACATTAAATAAATCCTTGAACCACTTCTAGATTAGAATCACAAAATGACATTGAAAGAAAATATGAGAAGAAGATTTTGAATTCTTGTTGCAAAGAGAGCACATAGACAGAAAAGCAAATCCCCTTCTGGACATATTATCATCCGTAGGAAGCCTATTATGAAGGAAACGCCACAAAATAGTAGACTCGGATGGGGGGATACAAGGGTTCCAAGGAAAGCTATACCAGTAGTCAGATTGAGGAGGTTTCACCAAAAAAATTATAAACTTGCTTAAGGTTGAATTCACCATTCTCCGTGCCAATCCACACTAATTTATCATCAACCTTATGTTCATGAATATAGCAGCCAAAGATAAGATTCCTCAGAGCAGGAATAGCATTCTGCAAGTTAGTATGTAAGGACCAAGAATTTCCAAGAAGGTAATGAGAGGCTTTGAAATTTAAGGAATTAAGGTATTTATTTTGAATATTAAATTTGGTGTCTAAAAGGGTATCCATCCAGCAATCTAACTAGAAGTTAATGTTTTTGCCATCACCAAGAATCCATTTCAAATTATCAATAACGGTGGAGTGTTGATTCTTGATACTAATCCATAGAGAGAGAAAAATGTGATGAGATATGTACCTGCTACCTCTGAAAACTCTGGCAGAATGAAGTTTAGCCCAGCTAGAATTTTTATGCACCAAAGCCCAACAAAGAGATAAATAAACAATATCATTGAGAGTTCTGAAGGATCTAATCCCTAAGCCACCATTCTTAAAGGTATTGCAACACTTATTCCAGGCAACACTGACAAGTTTCCTTTTATCCAAATCCCCACTTTAGATAAAATTACGCATCCAAGCCTTAATGTTGTTGATTAAACTATAAGGCCAATTGTAAACGGTTAGGCTATGCATCAACATAAAATGAGCAACAAATTTGACAAGTTAAAGTCTGTCAGCCATGGAGAGTGTGAGGGCAAGGTGTCTTACACTTGATCTTTATTTTAATGATGTCAAAACATGTACTAGCTCGTAGTTTGTAATTTGGACGGTATCATCTCATCATTGTCGGCATTCTTATTTCGCAATGCATAAAATAATCAATAATCATGTGTCCAAACATATAGGAAGAGTCTTTGACATCTATTACATGTGTGTGATCATAGTATGAGTCTTAGGTATGCATAAACATTGCCTAAGTAGATGAAAACATGTGCAAAAATCATTTTTTAGGTGTTTTGGTAGCTTGAGTCGACCTAACCCAAGCTTTGGTCGACTCATGACATGTTAAAATTGTTGAGTTTTCATCGGGTTAGCGCACGCTGACCCTATGGTCGACGCATGCTGTAGATATTCTTGTTTATGCATTTTCTTCAACCATGCGTCGACGCATGACCCCTGTAGCGATCGACGCATGGTTCTCCAACTTGTGTAGATTTTCCCACTGGTCAGCGTAGGTTGGCCCTCATTAACTTGTGGTCGACTCTTTGCTGCATATAACTCATTTTTCTGATTTTTTCAAAGTTCAAAATGCTGTTAGCTGTGGTAGTTGGTCCTAGCATCATATAAATACTTTGTTCCTCATTTTTTACACAACAACAAGAAAAAGTGAAACATTTACATTAAAACTTTTCTCTCATCATCTTCATCTCCATTCTTGCATTTTCTCAGCAAATACACAGAACCATTTTTGTTGATCTTTTGCATCATGAGGTGATAACGTCCAAACATAGAATTGTATCTTGTTTAGGGTGAGTGTTTCAGTGGGTTTTTTCTTGAATAAAACCTCTAGGGTTTTCTCCTCCAAGATCAATTGGATTTGGGGGTTTTTGGATTAGATCTTTGTGTGCATTGAATTCAGCCGAGCGAAGGTGATCGAAGAACGGTGGGTTTTGTCGATCTAGTAGCATCAACCGGAGGATTGTGCAACAAGGTTTGGGGATCGAATTATGTGTGGATCGAAATTAGCCGAGTGAAGGTGATTGAAGACTGGTGTGTTTATTCAATCTAGTAAAGGTAAACGGAGGTCCATCCAACAAGTTCGAGGCACTTGATTCGACTCGAATCAAGGGAAGAGAAGACATAGTATCTGCATCAATGGAGTTTCTTGAGTGTGTGATAGTTTCTTGACGCTTACAAGGTGTTTGATATATTGTCATTTTTTTTACTGTTCATTGGAGATTGCACCATATTGAGTGTTGCGATTCAATTTTTCTCATCGAGCCTTTCGTTCCATTTGGCTTACGTATATCCGATTCTTCCAGTAACCGGTTCGTGTAGACGAATTATCCTCGGCCGTTTTCGCAAATAATTTTTTTAAAACAAATTTTAGCGCCGACTCACAATTAAAAAGAAGTGATATATTCAACCCCCCCCCCCCCCTTCTAGATCAATTGTCGTCGTCTAACAAGTGGTATCAGGAGCACCGATTAATCTAGTGGTTCAAGTATAACTTTTTAGAAAATGACAAACAAACCGAAAGGGGCTTACAATAGAGCACCGGTTTTTAACGGTGAGAACTATAGTTACTGGAAGGATTGTATGTGTAACACCCTTCTATACCCCCAAAACAATAATCGAATATTTTAATTAGAAAACATAACCACAAGGGTGTCACACACGTCAAAACACATAACCTGCTCCGTAACACGGGTTGCCATAAAAATAAATTCAATGTACATATTTATACCTGGGATGTTACACGACATCCAACACATCTGATTTGTACTTGGGATGTTACACGACATCCAACACATCTGATTTGTACTTGGGATGTTACACGACATCCAACACATCTGATTTTGGTCAAGTACTTATATAATAAGACATTTAGTACCTGTCATCGCGTGCTCACCCAAGAGTTTACGGTATCATCGCAGCGGAATTACTAATAAACATACCATAATAGTATTGTAACTCAAGACGGTAAGTCTCATGGATTTCAACTTAAGGGCATAATCCAAGGAGTACGGCAATCAACTTAAAACAACTTAAAAATCGCAACAACAAAAAAAGTTTGTAACATCGACAACAATAACACCAAAAATTAAATCAAACGTTTATCCTCACCCGATGTTACATGATCTGAGCAAGAAACCACTAAATAAAAGCGATAAACTACGGAAGTCACTTCAAGAGCTATCATTCCACTTACTTCCGTCAAAGCTACTCCTGAATATCTGCACGATGCCCATGTAAAGGCAACATTGAAACAGAAGGGGTGAGAATACAATTCAATAATAACGGTAAAGACAATCGGAAGTAGATTAATCTACCAACATCACACACCAAATACAACAACATAGGCGTATTAAGTATTCTCATCCACACAACATAACATCAAATAATCACTAAATGCAGCACAAATGCAAATGTACTTGACAACTGACTCAAAATGCATGTGGTACCAAACTATGAACACTCAGGTTCATTTCACTCCACGATCCCCACCATAGGATCGATTCCCTCTTGGAACCGGAGCACACCAAAATCGCTACCCTCACCATAGGCAACGCTTCACTAATTCCTTAATAGAATTAGCTACTCTCACTTGATCCCCACCATAGGATCAAGGCTCACCAAAACTGGACCGAGGTCCGTACACCATGATGCATGAATTCACAATAACATGCAATATCACCAAAATACTCATCAAATTCATCACGAAAATAATCACCAAAATTATCACCAAAATACTCACCAAAATTATCACCAAAATAATCACCAAATTATCGTTCAAGAGTTTAATCAAAATTATCATCCAAAATTATAACTCTAGAGAGTTTTCAAGGAACTCTAAACAACTTTACATCAGTCCTTACAACTCTGAAACAACTCTAAAGTGTTCAAAAATACTCTCTGACAACTCTTACTCATAAAGATAACTTTTATGGACTCAATTGACAACTCTAACAAAATTGAAAATAATTTAAATTGATCAAATAATCTAAGTGGTTATTTCTAATTTGAAACTATTAAAATATTATACAAATAATATTAAATTTTTTTATTATTATAGCAATTGTATTGAAATATTATATATATAATATATATTAGTAATTTGAAACCAGTTTCGGCATATCCATATGTTAACGTAAGGTTCATATTTATATCTAATAACATATGTGAAAGCACCCTACATGTATCAGTAACATTAAAACTAAGTACAACTTATATCTATGCAACAAAACTACTTTTCTATTATATATAATAACATTACGTGAAGTTAACGACGACAGTCTACGAAATTTAACAACGAACTCTACAGTGACCATATATATACATCTGAATGGCGGTACAATAACCCATGTACATATATTATAATAATCGAAGTAATGTATATACCTGGAACTGCAAGCAAATTCTATACCTATCAAATTAACACTACAAGATTAATTAACGCTACAATATATACATTTTCATAGAAAAGTTCTCCATATACTTATTAATAGTGAAAAGAACAACGATCTCTAATATAATTACTAACAAACCAATATATGTATATATAAAATAGTGGAATCGTACCAATATATAAATGAACATTTAAATTTTTTACCCTTTTATGATATCTCTATTATTGAATTAAATTCTCACCCTTACCTTGTAATTCTAGCCATTGATGCAATTCTCCCCTGAATTTCTCTTCTTCTACCTCTAGCCAATTTTTCTTCTTTTGCTCTAACTTCCAAAAACACGTACTGACACTCTCCAGTTCTCTAACCCTTCTTTTAGATTAAAAACCTAGTACCTTATTTTAGTTATTCCCATTCCACCCTTACTTATCTCTATTTCCTATTTTATTTTTATAATAACTTAATTCCCCTTATTTTTCTAAATATTCTATAACTTTATTTCTCCACTAAATTCTCAGTCTTTTATTTTAATAAAAATACTACTAAATACTTCTTATTTTCCTCTCATTCGACTATATTCACTTTATTAAATTTAATAAATCATATTATTTAACTATCAATAATTCTAATTACTTTTAATTTATTCCAACTAACTTCTACTCCAATTGATTATTTAACTACCACATTCCATCAATCCAATAAATTACACAAAATTATAATTAATTCGTAATTAACTCAATTAAAATAATTATCGAAAATGGGGTGTTACAGTATGCATGTACATATCAATTCTATTGATAGGAAGGTATGAAGCGTTATACAAAATGGTGCAATGGAAATACCCATGACCGATGCGAATAACGTGGTAGTATCTAAGCCTGAAGCACAGTGGAATAAAGAAGATGAGAAAAAGTACAACTACGATTGAAAGGCTAGAAATATTATGATCTCCTCATTGGGAGTTGATGAGTACTATAGAGTTTCACATTGTACGAGTGCTAAAGCTATGTGGGATGTAACACCCCATTTTAATTAATTAATCGTCGTGTGTTATTTTGAATTGTTTGGCCTTGTTAAGGGTGTGTTTGAGTGCGTAGGGATAATAATAAGATAGTAATGAATAATGTGGGGGCATATCCAATAATAGTAGTATGGAGTAGATTATTATTATTATGCCTAATATTATTATTATTATTATTATTAATAGTATTGAACTTAAGACTATTAAATATTAATTTGAGTATTATTATTATTATTATTAGTATCACTATTAATATTATGATAATAAAATAAAAATCTGATTTAATTAGTAATATGGTTAGTGGGAGGAAAATAAGGAAAATCAACTTTAATCAGGATTAGGGGTAGTTTTAGTAATAATCACAATTTTCACAAAGAAAGGGTTAGAGAAGGAAGAACAAGGGAAGAACAACTGCTAGGGCAATCTCCATATCCAATTTTCGCAGAATTTCTGAGCAATTTCGAGGTAAGGGGGGAGAATGTATTTCAATATTGGTGGTAATAACATGAGAGGGTAGTGAGGAGTCCTTATCCTCGTAGGAATTTCGTATATGTGTTCTGTGTGTGAATTTTGGATCTGATATTGGTGCATTGTTGTTGATCTGGTATGAATTGGTTGCTGATTTTATGAATTTCGTGTTATACTGTGATGATCTGTGAAATTCCTTGTTGTTGTTGTTGTTCTGTGTGAATGTAGTTGTAGAACTGGTTTTGATGCAGGTTGAGAGGACGAATTAGATCTAAAACCTGTAAATTTTGATTAGTAATGATAGGTGAAAGATGTAAGATGAATGTTAGGGCCTAAGATTGAGGTAGAACTAATTTTAGGACTGTTTTGGAGTGGAAAAGTGAGGATCCCGTAGAAGAACTCAGACTGGTGTGGAGGAAGCAAGTTTGCGTAATAGATCTGGCCTTGCGTGTAACAGGGAGTGTGTTACGCGTAATGCTGGGCACAGACGGAGGCAATACGCGTATTGGAGGGCCAAAAGGAGGCTTTGGCACGGCCCTCTGCTAGAATGCGTATGAGACGCGTAACATGATTGGGCATTACGCGTAATGGGCGAGGCATTGCGCGTAATGGTGTAGGCAATGAGGCATTACGCGTATGGGCTGGGTGAGGGAGCTGGCAATACGCGTATGGCACAGGGCAATACGCGTATGACCAGCGAGAGTGCAGAGTTTTGCCGTTTTCGCGATTTCTTTCCCGTTTTCGCTTCCAAAGTGGTTTCTTTTGGTTTGAGAGGTTGGGGATAGATGCCAGAACCTGAGAAATGTAGAATTGGTGATAAAAATAATCGATTTAGTAATTTTGGTGGATTAATTAGATAATTAGCTGATTGAACGTCGTGTGAGGAATTTTTTATTGTGATGTGTGTGATATAAACAGGTACCTCACGTGTGATTAGGAGGATTGTGAAAATGTATGATTGTTGTCATACATGTGTGTTGTATGCATATTTACTGTCATGCATTCATGGTGTCGGTGGTGATGAATCATTGCTCAGGAGGAGTGTATGTGATTCATCCATACTCCAATGTGGAGTGTGGTGGAGATAAATCATTGCCAAGTAGGGGTGTATGTGATTTATCTGGGTTCGATTGAATGAACCATGGTGTATTGGTACCACATGCATTGTGTTGATGTTTTTGAGTCGCATTGCATTATTATGTGTTTGGTGAAATCTGAATGAAAATGACAAGTGTGTCGTGATGGTGTGTTACTGATATATGATTGTGTGAGTACTACCTTAGCATGTATTATACACCGTTATTTATTGAATGTAGTTCTCACCCCTTTGTTGTTTGTTGCGTCTGTGCTTCTTCGGAAGTACAGATAATCCAGATACTTGAGTATGCATGGAGTGTGTGTTGCTTGATCGGGTCTTAGGAGTCGCTCTGATACGTAACACGGGAATTTTGGGGATTTTATCAGTTGTTATTCTTTATTTGTTTTGTTACGTATCATTCTTTATTTGAATATAATGGACCACGATTGATGTGGATTTTTGGTGTTGTTGGCAAATTGTCGTGATTTGAATAAAACATTTATTTCCGCTGTTTTACTTCATTAATGAAAAGGAGTTTTTGTTGTTGGTTTTAATGATGTGACATCCTACTATTTGTTGTGAACTCTGATTATTTTCGTAATATTTATATATTTTGAAAAATGGGGAAGTGGGGTGTTACATGGGACACGATACAAGTTGCCCATGAGGGAACTAACGATGTCAAGCTAACTAGAATCAATACCTTGACTCAAGAGTTCGACCTTTTTCACATGAAGCAAGAGAAAACCGTTGCCGACATGCAAAAGAGGTTTACACATTTAATCAATAGACTTGACTCACTTGGTAGACCAATTTCCAATGACGTTGCTACTAATAAAATCTTGAGGTGTCTTACTAGGGATTGGCAACCAAAGGTGACTGCCATAAAAGAAGCCAACGACCTAATGACGTTAAACATCACAACTTTATTTGGGAAGCTCGAGGAACATGAGAAAATGCTCATTAGCTTAAACCAATTTGATAAAAGAGAGAAGAAGGAAAAGAACAAGACCAAAGATGCGGAAAAGAAGTCGATAGCTCTAAAGACTTCTAGTTCAAAGTCCTCCGCAAATGAGCTAAGCGAGAGTGAATCTAGTGATGACGAGCAAGAGGATTCGAATGAAGACATGAGATTATTTGTGAAGCGATACAATCGCTATATAAAGAAAAATGGTATTCAATATTCAGAGAAAAACCTCGTCAACTTTAGAAAACAATCAAGGTCTTACAAGAATGAAGACAAAAAGAGTGGAAAAACTAAGGGGTCTTGCTATAACTGTGGAAAAGTCGGCCACTATAAGCCGGATTGTCCATTGTTGAAGAAGGACAAAGGTAAGGATAAAAGTCGTCAAGGGAAGAAACAAGCTAAACCTAGAAGAGCCTATATCGCTTGGGAAAGCAATAGTGAATCGTCTAGTGATGAAAGTTCAAGTGACGAAGGAGAGTCCGTCAACCTTTGCCTTTCCGCTCACCAAAGGAAAAAGAACAAAAATGTAAGACAGTTTAAGTACGATAACTCTAATTCAATGTATTATTCTGAATTACAACATGCTTTTGATACTCTACACCATGAGGCCAAGGAAGCCTTTAAACGGTTAGCTTCAAATAAACAAATATTTTCTCATTTGGAGCAAAAGATCTCCGATTCCGAAAAGGAATTTGAGGCTCTCAAAAATTCTATGGTGGAAGTAACAAAAGTAGATGTTGAGGAAGACAAGAGTAAATGGTTAAATTTTGGTTGTGATACTTGTCATATTTGGCAAAAAGAGGTTAGAACTCAAAAGGCCAAACTTGACAAGGCTCTAGAACCAAAAATGACTTTTGTTATTGATAGATCACATTTTAAGAAAAGCATGATTAATACATATCAAAAATATACTTATGTAATTAGAGATCAACCTAGCAAAAGTGATTCTCATGTTAACCTTACTTGCTTGTATTGTTGCAAAAGGGGTCATGCCATTGCTAAGTGTCGCTTTATGAGGTTTTTAGTTCCTAAAGGTGTTTATCAATGGTTGGCCAAATGCAATCCTATTTTCACTCACAACCAAAGACCCAATAAGAATTGGGTACCTATTTCCCTTTATTGATTATGTAGGTACAATGTCTTGAGACCACGGAAAGAAGATGGGTTCTTGATAGTGGATGCTCAAGACATATGACGGGGGACATATCTCTTTTCATCGACTTCGTGGCGAAGAAAAAGGGATTTGTTACCTACGGAGACAACAACAAAGGGCAAATACTTGGCAAAGGTAGTGTAGGTAACCCCTCATCTACTACTATCTCATACGTGCTTCTTGTTGAGGGTCTTAAACACAACCTCTTAAGCATTAGTCAATTATGTGATAAGGACTATAAAGTATCTTTTTCAAAGGATTGTTGCATAATTGAAAATAGTGATAAAAAGGATGTGTTTAAATGCGTGAAGGTCAATAACGTCTATATGCTAGACTTGAATGAGGTATCGTTGAGTAGCGACAAGTGTCTAGTCACTATGAGTGAAGATTCATGGTTATGGCATAGACGGTTGGCGCATGTCAATTTTGATTTGCTTAATAAAATAGTTTCTAAAGACTTAGTAATCGGCTTACCCAAAATCAAATTCACAAAGGATCACTTATGTGATGCATGCTAAATGGGGAAGCAAACAAGGATCTCGTCTAAGTCTAAAAATATTGTTTCAACCACGAGAACCCTTGAGCTCCTCCATATGGACCTCTTTGGACCATCTAGGATTAAGAGCCTAGGTGGTAACTATTATGGTTTTGTGATTGTCGATGACTTTTCTAGGTTTTGCTGGACTATTTTCTTAGCAAGAAAGAGCAATACTTTTTCGGCTTATGAAAAATTTGCCAAGTTATCCCAAAACAAATTGAACAAAAACATTATATCAATTAGAAGTGATCATGGAGGTGAGTTCAAAAATCATCTTTTTGAAGCATTTTGTGAAAGCCATGGGATTGATCATAATTTTTCCGCACCACGTACCCCTCAACAAAACGGGGTTGTGGAACCTAAAAATAGAATTTTAGAAGAATTAGGAAGGACTATGATCAATGAGAGTGGCCTTCCAAAATACTTTTGGGCTGATGCCATTAGTACGGCTTGTTACATTTTGAATATGGTGCTCATCTGTCCTATTCTAAACAAGACACCGTATGAGCTTTTAAAAGGGAGGAAGCCCAACGTATCTCACCTTCACGTTTTTGGTTGTAAGTGTTTCGTGTTGAATAATGGTAAAGAGACACTTGGTAAGTTTGATGCTAAGGTCGAAGAAGGTATCTTTCTTGGATACTCTCAGTCTAGTAAGGCATATAGGGTTTACAATAAGTGGTTACTTACTATTGAGGAGTCGGTACACGTTACTTTTGATGAGTCTTATCCGAAAAATGTCAGAAAAGGTAGTTATTTTCATGGTGCATGTGTATCTTCAGAAGACATGCTCAAGGACACTGATAAAGGGACTGATCAACCTGAAGCAGTGCATGTTGAGGAGGAAAAAGATCACCAACCCGTGAAGAGTGAGGAGGATCGTTCATCTAATAAAGATGACCTTCCTCCAGCTTGGAAGTCTTCCAAAGACCATCCCATCGAAAACATTCTCGGTGACATCTCAAAGGGAGTAACAACTCGTTCCAAGCTAAGTAACTTCTGTTATTACTCCGCTTTCGTTTCGCAAGTTGAGCCTAAAAACTCAAAAGTGGCCTTACTCGATGAACATTGGCTTTTGTCAATGCAAGAGGGGTTGGATCAATTTAAAAGAAATGAGGTTTGGGACCTTGTCCCTCCTCTGCGAGGCCATCGAGTAATCGGCACCCGATGGGTGTTTAGGAACAAGCTCGAAGCTGCGCAAGGGTATAACCAAGAGGAAGGTATAGACTATGAGGAAACTTATACACCTGTGGCCCGACTCGAGGCTATACGCCTGTTGCTTGCCTACGCATGTTTGAAAAACTTCAACTTATTTCAAATGGATGTAAAAAGTGCATTCCTTAATGGTTACATTAATGAAGAGGTTTATGTTACCCGACCTCCTGGATTTGAGTCTCATGAGTATCCCGATCACGTTTACAAGCTAAAACGTGCTTTGTACGATCTCAAACAAGCCCCTAGGGCTTGGTATGAGCGTCTTAGCAAATTTCTACTTGATCAAGGGTACTCTAGAGGAAAGTTTGACATAACTCTCTTCATTAAACGTCAAGGAAAACACCAAATTTTGGTACAAGTATATGTAGACGATATTATATTTGGTTCTACTAACACAAATATGGTCAAGGAGTTTTCTAAATTAATGCAAGGAGAGTTCGAGATGAGCATGATGAGGGAGCTAAACTATTTCCTCGGATTGCAAATCAAGCAACTTGATGAAGGTACATTCGTGAGCCAGATGAAGTATTGTCTTGAGTTACTCAAGTGCTTCGACATGGCTAGCTCAAAGGCTATTGACACTCTGATTCCTACATGCGTCAACTTGAGTCGAGATGAGAATGGTAAGGATGTAGATGTCAAGAGATATAGAGGTATGATTGGCTCTCTCCTCTATCTTACCGCATCCCAACCAGATATCATGTTTAGTGTCAGTATGTGTGCTAGGTACCAATCGTGTCCTAAGGAATCTCATTTAAAAGCCGTGAAGCGCATACTTAGGTATCTATGCGGTACTCCAAAGTATGGGCTTTGGTATTCCAAGGGAAGCGATTGCTCTTTGGTTGGCTATTCCGATTCTGACTTTGCCGGTTGCAAATAGGATAGGAAAAGCACTAGTGGTACTTGTCACTTTTTCTAAAATTCCTTAGTGAGTTGTCATAGCAAAAAGCAAGTTTTTGTTGCTTTGTCAACAGCCGAGGCAGAATACATTGCGGTTGGTAGTTGTTGTGCTCAAGTCTTGTGGCTTAAGCAACAATTGCTTGACTACAATGTTCAATTTAAACGTATTCCTATTTTGTGTGATAATACAAGTGCCATTAATCTAATCAAAAACCCGGTATTACATTCTCTCACAAAACATATAGAAGTAAGGCATAATTTCCTTAGGGATCATGTAGAGAAAGACGGTGTGGTATTTGAGCATGTTGATTCTAAGAATCAACTTGCAGACATTTTTACCAAACCTTTTGTGACGGAGCCTTTCTTTAATATCCGTAGGGAACTTGGTGTTCTCGATATCTCAGATCGCGTTTGATTATGTATATATGATTGCATGCTCTATACTATTGCTTGTCTATATTTTTCTTTGACTAATAATAATTGAAAAGATTAAGCTACATGTGAGGGCATCTATCATCAATCGTCAGAGGTAATATCATTCCTTCTTAGATTACTACTCTTGATCAATTATATGTGTAATCTATTGTGCCAAAATATGGATTAGATTGATGTTTATTTCATGTTTAGATGTATTTTTTATCCATTTTTAAGTTTGGCATGTGTGTGGCTTGGTATTTATTCCTACTTGATGCATAATATGCTCAAAATATGCATTTTTCCATGTTCTACTTGTTCGAGTCGACCAAAACAGAACATGGGTCGACTCATGAATGTCAAATTTTCTCACATATAGGAGCGAGTTAGCGCATGTCGACCTATGGTCGACGCATCATTTTAAATTTTTGAAATTATAAAAATCCGTTCAATGTGCGTCGATGCATGACCTGTTTAGGTCGATGCATCGCTGACGAAGTCTGAAATTTTTTTCTCGAGAAGACGCGCGCCCTCTTCTCATGTTAGAAAACGTGGCCACATTAAATTGTATGTTTCATTTTCCAATTTCTAATCATCATACATTGCATCTATTATCTTCCTCATTCTTCTCCTCTCCTTTCAAACTTCTAAAACCCTAAAAACCCATTACTAATACCTTCTTCAAAATCCAAAAGTTCTAAAATCAAAAGGGTATTAAAGGATTCTCTCAACATAAAATCAAGGTCTCTTAGTTTGTTCATCTTCATCATCAAGATTCGACACTGTTCATCATCATCTACAATTTCGTGTACTGTTCATCTGTGTTAAAAAGAGTGTCGTTCAATGGCTTCAACAAGGATCACCGGAAATAGAACATCCAGAGCCTCTACTTCATGAGTGGGTACATCAAACATGTCGGTAAATGCTCTCTCTTTGTTATCTGATAATTAAACTAAAACTTCCAACAAGGATTTTCATAACCGGTCAGTCCTCAAACAATTTGTTTACTATCCTTTGAGGGATGAGCGTTTACATTTGCCTGAAATTATTGAACTGCTGAATTTTCAACAATTTGATGAGTTCTTGGAGTGTGACACCAAGTACAATGAGGACTTGTTTAATGTGTTCTACACAGAACTTCAGGGTAAGTTCGAAGGCTCTACTTTTAAGTACATGATATGTGGTAAGATGTACACTGTTAACTCAACTGTCTGGAACAATTTGGTTCACATAAACCCACAAGGATCTACTCTTCCTAAGGTCACGGATTCTATGTTTGTTAATGATTATAAATTTAAGACTGCCTTGAACTCCATGCTACGAGATCCTTTTTCTAAGAGCATTGTGAATAGCAATTTGTTTCCTAAGACGGTTACAACAGGACAGTTGAAGACCGTGGATAGGATTCTCCAGTGGATAGTTGCTCATATTCTACATCCCAAGAAAAGAGGCTACTCACAGGTTGATCAAGCTGAGGTTCACTTAATTTATCTGATGAAAAATAAGAAGCACATAGACTGGCCTCATTACATCACAAGCCGGATGTTTGCACTCCGCGACTCCACTCGAGGTACGACCTTATGTTATGCATCTTTCATTCAGTGTATTTTGAACAAGGCTGAGGTGGTGGTCCAAGGCATCCCTTACATGTCATTAACATCTGATCAAGAGTTCACCCATAAAACTCTCACCATGATGGGGTATTTCTGGGAGAATCAAGACAAACAATACAGGTTTCAGTCTAGAGCTACACATCAAGATGTTCATTATGATGTCACGGATAAAGACGAGGATGAAGAAGAAAATGAGCAAGAAGAGGAAGCTGGTAATGAAATGCAAACAGAGATGCAAAATGTGGAAGAGGATAATGTTGAGTAGATGGGCTACTCTCCCTCGCAAGATCCCTATGATAATCAGGGATGGGGTGAGTGGAAACATACCGGATGGACTTCACTTGGTTCATCTTATAATCCTCCAAACAATGAATGGCACCAACAAGAAGAGTATGAGTGGCACCACCCTGAGTACTCTATTCCTACTCCTACACCGCAACCACAACAGAACAATGAGGAAGTCCTGGAAATGTTATGCTCAATGCAGCTTCAGCAAGAGAGTTTTATGACCGCACAAGAGGAGTGGTATACGGCTCTCACAAACCAGTTGGAAGCGCAGAATCAAAACTTCAACCGATTTGCGTCTGTAGTCATGACTAGTTTGACGCTTTGGATACTACTGCTGAGAGTCAGACCCGCTGTTTGACTAATGGTCTTAACACTCTTAACCGGGCTGTGTTTGAACTTAATGAGCGGTTGGAAGAGCAACCATTTCCTCCACCTCCAGATCAGTACTTCAGAGGCAGGGGTCACCACTTTAGAGGGAGGAGACCCTGAGGACTAGGATTTTAGTTTACTGCATTTCATATCTTGTTTTATGTTGTATAACTTTTATGTGCTGAGATTTGCTTATGTACCTTGTATGACATTGGAGTTTGTTGACATTTATTTTCTTATGGATTGTATTTTGAGTTTCTATCTATGCATTTTTTGTGCCTTATATATCCATATTATATTTGCATTAGCATCATCATATGTGAATGTATGTTGTTGTACCGTGTCTACAAATTGTTGAGTGAATTCATAAGTGTGTTGATGTTATCCTTTGACCATGGCTTTTTATCTTTTTGATGTTGTCAAAGGGAGAGAAGGATATCTACAAGCAGCAAAGTTGAATTTTAGAGGACTACACAAAGTTAGGGGGAGGATGAGATTCAAATTACAAAACAAGCTAAAGAAGTTTTTGCCATCATCAAAAAGGGGGAGTATGTGAGGGCAAGGTGTCTTACACTTGATCTTTATTTTATTGATGTCAAAGCATGTACTAGCTCATAGTTCGTAATTTGGACGGTATCATATCATCATTGTCGGCATTCTTATTTCGTAATGCATAAAATAATCGATAATCATGTGTCCAAACATATAGGAAGAGTCTTGCACATCTATTACATGTGTGTGATCATGGTATGAGTCTTAGGTATGTATAAACATTGCCTAAGTAGATGAAAACATGTGCAAAAATCATTTTTTAGATGTTTTGGTAGCTTGAGTCGACCTAACCCAAGCTTTGGTCGATTCATGACAAGTTAAAATTGTTGAGTTTTCATCGGGTTAGCGCACGCTGGCCCTATGTCGAAGCATGCTGTAGATATTCTTGTTTCTGCATTTTCTTCAGCCATGCGTCGACGAATGACCCCTGTAGCGGTCGACGCATGGTTCTCCAACTTGTGCAGATTTGCCCACGGGTCAGCGCAGGCTGACCCTTATTAACTTGTGGTCGACTCTTCACTGCATATAACTCATTTTTCAGATTTTTTTCAAAGTTCAAAATGTTGTTAGCTATGGTAGTTGGTCCTAGCATCATATAAATACTTTGTTCCTCATTTTTTACAGAACAACAAGAAAAGTGAAACATTTACATTGAAACTTTTCTCTCATCATCTTCATCTCCATTCTTGCATTTTCTCAACAAATACACATAACCATTTTTGTTGATCTTTTGCAACATGAGGTGATAACGTCCAAACATAGAATTGTATCTTGTTTGGGGTGAGTGTTTTAGTGAGTTTTTTCTTGAATAAAACCTCTAGGGTTTTGTCCTCCAAGATCAATTGGATTTGGGGGTTTTTGGATCAGATCTTTGTGTGCATTGAATTCAGCCGAGCGAAGGTGATCGAAGAACGGTGGGTTTTGTCGATCTAGTAGAATCAACCGGAGGATTGTGAAATAAGGTTTGGGGATCGAATTGTGTGTGGATCAGAATCAGACGAGTGAAGGTGATTGAAGACCGGTGTGTTCATTCAATCTAGTAACGGTAAATGGAGGTTCATCCAACAAGTTCGAGGCACTGATTCGACTCGAATCAAGGGAAGAGAAGACATAGTATCTGCATCAAAAGAGTTTCTTGAGTGTGTGATAGCTAAGACTTCTCTTGTAAAAACAATTTGCAAACAAGATTATAGATATCTTAATTCTAGATTTAGAATTGGGGGCAGACGTACCCGAAGCGAGGACGAAAGGGGAACTGCCTAAACAAACTTGGTGTCGTTTCTCTTTCCCTATCTCCTTTAATTTTCGAATTGTTTACGCTTGTGATTGTTCAATTGATCGATAAAAATTCTGGTATAGTATAGTGCAGAAAAACTGATTTGAAATTCATTGCACAATCATTTTGGATTGTGCTTAGTGAAATTTCTGCACTAACTAACATAGAAGGTTTAGCTTGGAGTGTTTCGTACTCCAAGTGCTCGATAAATTGAACGCTTACAAGGTGTTTGATATATTGTCATTTTGGTTTTATTTTTTACTGTTCATTGGAGATTGCACCATATTGAGTGTTGTTGGTAAATTGATTAATAGTTAAGTTGCGATTCAATTTTCTCATCGAGCCTTTCGTTCCATTTGGCTTACGTATATCCGATTCTTCCAGTAACCGGTTCGTGTAGACGAATTATCCTCGGCAGCTTCCGCAAATAATTTTTTAAAAACAAATTTTAGCGCCGACTCACAATTAAAAAGAAGTGATATATCCAATCTCCCCTTCTAGATCAATTGTCGTCGTCTAACAGAGAGGAGACAAGCTTTCGAAGCAGCAAGTTTAAGCATGACTTTGTCAAAAATGTATTGAAAATGAATGGTTTTGGGCCTTCCAATAAAGATAGGTTTTGCTAATGATCGTTGTTGTTCTTCTAACATCGTGAATATACCATTGGTGCTTGTAATGTGTGTGTTATTGTGCAGGAAAAGGAATAAATTAAGCAAAGTTGTAAGACACAAGAAATGGTGCAAGCTACCAAAGAAATGAGGAATACATCAGTAAGTTCGCTTTACGAACTCTGGAAAATTGCCAGCGAAGGTTCGCTTTGCGAACTCTGGCGAGGCCTCTAGCGAATGGTCCCAGAATTTGGCAGGGGCAAAAGGCACTAAAGTTCGCTTTGCGGACGGGAAAGCGAGTGTTCGATTTATGAGTGATCCTTCGCATTGCAAACTCACGAGAATTTCTGGGACGATTTAACTATTTAGAGGCACCTGAGGTGTCTATTTTTACCATTTACTGTGCGAATGAATCGTTCGCTGTGCGAACTGTCAAATTCCTGAATGTGTATAAATAGATTTTTCACACTTTTTGATGATATGTTATGTTTTTTGGAGAGAGAAACTTGTAAATAAAAAGATCAGAAGTTATATCTCTTCATTTCCAAGGGAGAAAAGGTATGATCTTTTATTTCTTGTTGGGAAAGGATGTAACTTTTTGATACCTATTGTATTTCATCTAATCTATGTTTGTGAATTAGTTTGGATTCTCTATTTTTGCTTATCTTTAGTTGTTTATTTGTTGGTCTTGACAAAACCTATTTCAAATCTTCGATCTTAGATGTTCATTTATCATTGAGCAAGCTTTTGACGATGTTTTGTGATTTGATATTCATTTGCATCTCAGCTTTTTAGCATTGTGTTGATTGTTAGTTTGAATAGCTTCTAATCATTAATGCAATAAGAGACCGCGATATCGCTTGACAAACGGTATCGTGAGGGTGCGTGAGAATAGTGATGAAAAACGACATTCACATTCATTTGGCAAATTAATTGAATGCTGTAGCGAGCGAAACTGGACGTGTTTCTTAAGCACTGCCGCTCTTTTGGGGTTACTACAGGTCGATTCATTTTTTATCCTATTGAAGCTGATGAAGGAAGGGAAATAGATGTCTCCAATTAACCCTGCTTGCATACTGAGTTTAAACAGTGGTCTGTTAGGTTACAGATGCTATATGGTAATGGGGCCTTTTTCTTCTTTCTTTGTTTATAACGGATCACCGGGAATGTTTATGGGTAGGGGTTTAGGACAGATACTTTTTAATGGATGTGGGTATGGGATTGTGGGTTTTTGTTGAGTGTGCTCTCTAAGATTTTTCTTTCAATCTTATGCCTACGTATTCCCGTTTACCGAAACAAGGAAATCAGAGCAATCGTAGTTCCTCCTATTCTACGGGAGGAAATGGTGTTTTGGTGTCTTGTTCAAAGCCCAAGACGTGAAGCTAAATGTGGTTTGTATCTTGTTCAAAGCCCAAGATGTAAAGCTAAAGGGTGTTGTCTTTAGAGAGAATTTGTCATCTCTAAAGGGGTCTGTTTGTCACAACTGTTGGGTGACTGATTATAGAGAATTACTTTAACTAGGATATGTGAATCCTAGTAATGCCATAATTTCCCTTATAGGGGTTTTTAAACCTGAAGGAGGAGACTTTAACTCAGTGTAGAGCAATGCCATCTTTCCTTAGGAATTTCTCATGCTAAAAGAGGGGCAGTGGCATGGATGTAGATGATCCAGAGGCTTGCCGCTTACAGCAATTAGATGAAAGGAAAGGAGTTGTTGATGTTTGTGTACTGTGAACGAGGCACAGTTTTGATGCTAAAAGGTTGATTGACTCAACCGGGGTTTTTCTTATACAAAGCCTAAGAGGAGGCTATCGACCCAACAAGAGGATGCTTTTGTGTCTCGTACGAAGCCCGAGAGGGAGGCTAAAAGGGTTGACTCTACAGAAGAATCTTTTATACGTGTCTTGTACGAAGCCCAAGACGGAGGCTAAAGGTTGGACTCAACAAGAGGGTCTTTTTACTCAACAAGAGAGTGTTTTGTATCTCGTACAAAGCCCGAGATGAAGGCTAAAAGGGTTTTTTACTCAACAAGAGAGTCTTTTATACTCAACAAGAGAGTGATTTGGTATCTCGTACGAAGCCCGAGATGGAGGCTGAAAGGGAAGTGACTCAACAAGAGAATCTTTTATACTCAACAAGAGAGTGTTTTGTATCTCGTACAAAGCCCGAGATGAAGGCTAAAAAAGGGTTAGCTCCGTTGGGGAGAATCATTCTACAAAGCCCGTGAGGAGGCTAAGGTTACTGTTTCAGTTGAGTGACAGGTCCGGTATGTTAGTTAAAAGAGAAAATCAGTTCTTATATGAGCAATGTTTGCACTCAGGGATTTGATTCGAGGATCAGGGTTATCTCCCGTTCTTTAAGGAAATAGGAAATCCAAAGGGTATTGAGACTGTCCGAGTCTACGAGTTTCATCTCCTAGTTTTGAAAGGAGCTTGAGAATGTCTTTGAGACTCAAGGTAATAAGACTGTCCAAGTCTAGAGTTTCATCTTTTGTACTACGTTTAAGAAATGGCAGTAGCAAGATCTAGACTTTTTGAAAGACTGTTATATTAAGATGACTAATTTCTATTCCTATACCTCTAGGAGGTCGTCGGGACAATTTGTACAAAGCCCAAGAGGAGACTGGAAACTTTTAAGAAGCCGAGGGACAATTTGTACGAAGCCCAAGAGAAGGCTATTATTCCTGGAGGAAGAAATCATTTATATGAAGCCTAAGAGGAGGCTGTGAAAACATCTAAGAAACCGACGAGTCCTTGTACAACGCCCAAGAGGAGGCGAGGATGCTTTTAAGAAGCCTGTGGGTCCCCAAACCCCGAGAAATTCAAGACAGGCTATTCACAGAGAATAGATCAAGCCAGGAAAGTTCGAGAATTTGGAAGAAACTCAAGAGATGCCATTCACGGAGAAAAGATCATCTCTGGGGAATAGAGTTTCTTTGACGATTTCTAAAGGTGATAGTCTGTGAAAGGGTTCACCGAGAATGCTGCCTTTCACATCTCCATATTGTTTAACCCCAAGAGGATGGAAGACTGTGTCTGGTAATCCTATGGGGATCTAGTTTTGTCTACTTCTAAGAGTGATCAACAGGCTTAATGCTAGATGTAGTTGCCGGGGAAACTCTAAGTATCTATACTATTATTACACAGTCGATATGAGTTTATGAAAGAAGACTTACAGTGAAACAACCCCAGAATACAGTTATATGTATATGAAAGCGGTAAATGAAAGCATATAACCACTTACTCGGTTGTAGAGCTTCCATGCTGTTTAGTTAGTTGTTCAACAAAGAAAAATTGAAAACAACAGTATATTCAAAATAAAAGGAGAAAGTGCTTTGACAATAAGGATTGGGGCTTACAGCTCAAGGAGAGGCCCAAGGTTTATCAGTGATCGCACTGTGAATTTGTACAGAGGGACTTATACAAGTGACTGAGGCCCGAAATAGTTTTCTGTACAAAGAGGTGGGTCTTACACTCTCTCAGGAGGCCCAAAAGGTTTAAAGAAAAAGAGTGAGGCTTATAACTCGAGGGTAGGCCCAGATGATTTTTCGCTTGAAATGGCGATTGCACCGAGATTTTCTTTTAACGCAGAGGGACTTATACAATATCTGAGGCCCAAATTTGTTTTGGTTAAAAGGGGATTGGGTCTTACACTCTAATAGAGGTCCAAAGAGTTTTTAATGGGTCTTATAGCTCGAGGAGAGGCCCAAGGTTTGTTTTTCAACGGACGATGATCGCGTCGAACATTTTGAAATACAACGGGACTTATACCATAAGTGAGACCCAAAAAATTTGTGTATTTACAAAAGGGGTTGGGTCTTACACTCTATTAGAGGCCCAAAGTGTTTTGAAAAAGAAGAATGGGTCTTACTACTCGAGGGTAGGCCCAAGGTTATTTGGGTACAAAACGACAATCACGCCGAGGTTTTTGAAAATACCCGGAGGGACTTATACAATAAGTGAGGCCCAAAATAGGTTATTTTACAAAAAGGCTTGGGTCTTACACTCTATTAAAGGTCCAAAGTGTTTGAAAAGTTTGATGAGGGTTGAATTAATCAAAACCCTAATTTGTTTTCAAAATGTATTTTAATTGAATAAAAATTCAATTAAAATGATCAAAATTGTTAAACATGTATGGAAACAAATTGTGATCTTGGATTAATGTTTCAAAAATCATGTTTTGACCTACAAAATGATTAGAAGTCATTAAAATTTACAAAATCAAGAGGGGAAAAATATTTTAAATGTCAAAAACAATTAAAATATTAATTCTTTGCAAAAATATCAATTATATGAAATAAATAATATTTTTGGGATTTTTATATAAAATAAAATATTTTAACATTTTTGTGAATTATTAAAAAAAGAATCAACTCAAAATCATTAAAACTCAGAGAGAAATTAATTTTTGAATCAATTAAATAAAATCACAAAATTCAAATATTTGAATTTTCAAAAAAGGGCGCCAAGAACACCCAAGAACACGCGCGTGTTCTGGGTTTTGCCCAGATTTGCATTTTCTCTCCTATCTCCCTGAATACTTGATTATATCATGCAAACCACATATCAATCTGCTCGTTTCAACCTCACGATCATGTCTATGGTCTTTAATTTCATTTATTTTTAACATGGAATAAGAAATCAAAACAAAACCTCAAGAACCCTAAAATTTGCATGAAGGCTGAGAATTTTGATACACGATTCAAACAAAACAATTAATTGAGGGGAAACATTCTATGCATGATTATGAACATTTGGCAAAAGTATTGTGCGAGGAAATATGCATAGATTAAGAGATGACCAAGTTTAGGCTTACTTGAAGGTCATGACAGCAAGAGCAATTTGATTTTTGAGTTGGAGGTGTTACAGATGGGTTGTGATGATCTGAACAGCTTCAATGGATGTTGTGGAGTGTGTTGCAAGCTTTGGAACACTTTGGAAGTCTTTGGATCAAGCTGGAGCACTCCAACAGCATAATTGAAGCATAATGGCTAGGTTGATGGGTGATTTTGAGCTGGGGGTGTTACAGATGGTGTTTAAGCATTTGGACACCTCAAATACATCATATGTGATGTGTCTGGGCAATTGGAATGGATTGGTTATGGCTGCAACTCAAAACCCGATAATGGTTGCTTAAAAATAAGAAAACTTGGCACTTAAGAGAGAATGAGAGAAAGCAGTGCTATAACTGGCTTTGGTGTGAGTTGAATGATCCATTGGAACCTCTATTTATAGGGATCAACTTTTGTCTTGGATGAATAGTGAATGGCTGCTGGATCATATCACATTCGCATGGATTGGCTTGGAGGATTTCTTCTCATGCAAGGCAAACTAGCCCTTCCCAAGAGCAGGGCTATGTCTTGACCAAATTCACATTCTTCAGATGTTTTTATTGTTGTTTAATCAGAGAACTTGACTGAGTAGAGTGGCTAACTTGACAATGCACTATTCCACATTAATGCCCTTTGAATTCAAGGCAAAATGTGCCAAAATGCATGCACTTCAAGTTGGAAGATTCCTTGGCTTTTTGACTCAGCTTTATCAGTTGGATCAGTTGCATTATGATTGGTTTGAGTATAGGTGGCATAGTGATCCTTAGTCTTTGGCTCAAAATCGTGTGTGGCAAGCAAACATGCAAACTGATTTTTTCAAAACAGCTTGCAGGAACATGACTTTGGGCATAGATTTCTCTTGGCTCAAGATGAAACAGTTCAAGCTAGTGAGCTCTTTGGATTCTTGGTAATATTTGCAACAACATTGATGTTTATCTTTGGAATTGATTCAGCTTGCATCTATGTGAAAAAATCCCACAAGTTTTGGTGTTTCAACACAAAATCTGCCTTGCCCAGAATTTTTCTAAGTGTTGGAAAAGTTGCACTTTCATGTTTTTTGTGATTTTGATCCAACCATAACTCAGAATCCATAATGAATTGGAAGGAGGTGTAGTTGAAGTTTTTGTAGAGGTCCATGAGACTACAAATCCATCTTTGGATGGGGAAAAATGGCTTTATGGTTTAGGAGTTATGATCCTCCAAAGTTGGTACCCTTACCACTTTATTTCATAACTTAGAAAATTTTCTAAGTTTTTATGGTTACCCCTTTTACAAGTTATCCAACTTTTCTTGATTTTTCTTGATGAATGATGATTAAAATCACACATTAACATCATTTTAGGGTTAAAAAACCATAAAAATGAAAAATCTCAAAAAGTCAAAGTTTGACTTTTGTGCACAGTTGACTTTTTATCAGATGAATTCCAAACTGTGCGATCCTCTAGGAAATCATGCCTTTGACCTAAATCAAACTTGATGGACATGTTCCATGGGTATTATAGGGTATATTGAAGCATGTCCTAGGGTTTGGGAGCATGTCCTGGTCAAAAGTCAAAGTTACAGTTGACTTTTCTCGCGAAGCCCTAATTGTGGTACTGATGAAATTAAGACTTGTTGCTCAAGCTTCTTGGATTAAACCATTGTTGGAAATGGATCAATGTAGTATGTTGGAGACCCTCAAATCATGTCTTGAGGCCTTGGCTCATGATTTGTCCCAAAAGTCAACTTAGGGGTGAATTAGGTCAAGAAACCCTAATTCCTGATTTTTTATTAATGCATCTCCTGAGGCTAAATTGACTTGATGATTGGGTTTGTGATATCCCTTGGAGCATCTTAGGTTGTGCTTTGAAGTAATGGCTCATGCCCAGAGGAAAATTTCCATCTGGAGGCCCTGGTCGACCAAACCCTAATTTGGTGACACTGGCGATCTTAAGGCTTGATCCACATGGAAGAGAGCAACCTTGTGCTTAATCCTTAAAGTGAGAGTCCTCTTTATCCCTTGTAGATGTTTGAAAGGTGTAGACAAGTTGAAGATCATGTCATTTCTTGATTGATCCTTTGTCTAAGAACTCTGAGAGGGCTTGAAACCCTAATTTTGATTGTAGTGAATGCTCACCCATCTTTGGGGAGACTAATGGTTCATCCATATTGTGATGATGATTTGCACAATGATGGGAAATTTTAGTGGTCAAAATTTGGGGTATGACAGATGCGCTTATTTAATCTTCTTGGACCCGAAGGTGTGAATGGCGAAGGTATTTGGGCATTTAGGGTGCAAGAGGATTAAATATCGGAATACTCGAAATTTTGATGGTGGTTAAGAATGGCAATTTGCGCATCCTTCTTCTTTTGCTAAGCAATGATGCTTAGAAAAGGTAAAAAAAAACTTCCCCTCGATCCTGGTTCCCTACCAAGGAACTGGTCTTAGTTTCCTTAATAAACTTCCCCTCGATCCTGGTTTCCTACCAAGGAACTGGTCTAAGTTTCTTTTGTCTATAAACTTTCTTGACAAGGGACGCTATACATAGCGGTTTTCCTCAAACTTCTCGCCGAATTTTCTTGGAGAGATGCCATTTGATAGAAAGAGTTTCGATGTCAGACTCGCTGGGGAACCCAGTCGTCTGAGCTGTAGAGGTGTACAAACTTCTCTGTTTGGAGACGCCATTTGTTTCTACTGGGGAAAGCAGGTCTCTTGAGAGACTGTTTCCGCTTGGGGTATTACATCATACTTTTCTCGGGATATTCCCGGAGAAATACCATATGATGGGATCCAAATTTAGGTGCCGATGACCTTTTCATCGGTGGTTTTTTGGAGCAAAACTGCTGTACTGCCGAATCTCTGATTAAGAGGATTTCTCTGGGGATTTTCCTTAATCCGGGAAAGCGAAAATATCATCTTCAATGGTGAAGAGTGACATCGGTTTGAAGGTTCTCTGGTCTTTCAAAGGTTCAAGTTATCAAAGTGGTCAAGGACCCAACTTCAATCCAGAAATAAACTGGAGGAGAGATTATTCAGACGCAGCATTTCCTGATGAGGAAAGAATTGACAATTCGATTGAAAAGAGGACTTTTATCACCAGGGGGTAAGACCGACCGAAGTGATAGTGATGCAATATGAAATGTGTATGCAAATCAATAATGCATGATGTATGTATGTATATGCTGACAAAACTGACACGGCATACAAACTAAAAGCTGAACATGACTGGATACTCGGCCATCACGGGGCGAAGCAGTACCGCTGGTTCAAGATAATAATTCTGCCTTGCTTAGGAGAAACGGTCCCTGTTGGGAACTATGTTGGCCGGGCTTAGGAGATGAGAACTCGGCCGAGGGTATTAGATGGGAAAGCCGCATCTGATACAGCTGATCCTTCATTCAGGCGCACTGGCTTAGAAGGCGTACTTTGATTCTGCACTTTGAAGCTCGCTTATTTCTGGAGTAACGAGCAATGTTCTTTCCATGCTCAATAGTCAAAATAAATTGCCATCTTTATTTTAAAAGCAGAAAAAGTTTTAACAAGTAAATTCATTTTTGTTTTATTTCAAGAATCATTGATCATGTTAAAAACATCATTCTGTAAAGCTAAAACAAACATGAATTGCCAATAAAAGCACAAGGGCTCAAATTTTATTGATAGGATGGAAATCAGCCAAAGGCTTGATTCCATAGAGCATTTACAAAGTTAGAAAATGGTAATTTACAGGGAAAAGGGCTACGTTGAAACATAACGACCACTATCCTTCTACCAACTTTGAACTCGTGGCATCCTGAGCTTCTGTCGAAGATGGCCTTGGCTGGAGTTTTCCTGACGGATGATGTAACTGCTGCTGAGGGACTTGCCCCTTTGTCGAGCGTAGTTACTTTCCATTATCCCTAACTTTTGACTGGATTGTACTGTGACGTTTCCAATCCATCGGGATGACTTTTTATTATTATGTCTCTAATTTTTGCCTGAACCGCCCTTTCGGATTTTATATCCACCGAGACGTTTTTTTTTAGTTTAGGCGAAGTATTTCTTGACTACATCAACATTTGTGGGGTAGGCAAATTCCTCTCCGTCCATGGTTGCAAGTCTCAAGGCGCCACCTGAGAAAGCTTTCTTGACCACATAGGGGCCGTCATAATTCGGAGTTCACTTGCCCCGAGAATCAGTGAGAAAAGATTGTGTCTTTTTTAGCACAATGTCTCCTTTCCTGAAGACGCGAGGTCGGACCTTTTTGTCAAACGCCTTCTTCATTCTTTGTTGATACAGCTGACCATGGAATAGAGCCGTGATTCGCTTCTCTTCGATCAAATTTAGTATATCGTGTCGACTTTGACACCATTCAGCTTCGGTGAGCTTGGCTTCCATCAACATCCGGATTGATGGGATCTCTACTTCTATGGGGAGCACTGCTTCCATGCCATATACTAGAGAGAAAGGGGTTACCACTGTTGAAGTGCGGACAGATGTACGATAACCATGAAGAGCAAAGGGTAGCATCTCATGCCAATCTTTGTAGGTTACAACCATCTTCTGGACAATCTTCTTGATGTTCTTGTTAGCCGCTTCTACTGCGCCGTTCATCTTGGGTCGGTAGGGAGATGAGTTATGGTGTTCGACCTTGAACTCTGCGCATAACTCTTTCATCATCTTATTGTTCAAGTTAGATCTATTATCTGTAATGATCTGGCTCGGAACACCATAACGGCATATGAGATTATTTTTTATAAAGTGGACCACGACTTGTCGGGTTACATTGGCGTATGACGCTGCTTCGACCCACTTGGTGAAGTAGTCAATGGCTACCTGAATGAACCGATGTCCGTTTGAAGCCTTGGGCTTAATCATGCCAATCACGTCGATCCCCCATATGGAAAAAGGCCATGGGGACGAAAGAACTTTGAGATGCGTTGGAGGTACATGGATTTTGTCGGAGTATATCTAAAAATTGTGACACCTCTTCATGTACTTGTAGCAGTCGGATTCCATGGTCAACCAGTAGTACCCTGCTCTCAGAATTTATCTCGCCATTGTGTGTCCGTTGGCATGAGTGCCAAAGGACCCTTCGTGAATTTCTTTTATCAGCATGTCTGCCTCTGGTCTGTCTATGCATCGGAGCAAGACCATGTCAAAATTTCTCTTATAGAGAGTATCACCACTCAGGAAGAAGTTTACGGCCAGTCTTCTGAGGGTTTTCCTGTCCTTTCTGGATGGCCCAGGTGGATACTCTTATTTCTGAAGGAAGCATTTGATATCGTGATACCAAGGTTTGTCGTCTATGACTGCTTCAATTGCGAAGATGTAAGCGGGTCGTTCAAGGCGCATTACGTCGATCTTAGGCAGGTCGTTCCATTGACCTACACTAATCATGGAAGAGAGAGTGGCTAATGCATCAGCCATGTGATTCTCCTCACGAGGGATGTGGTGAAACTCGACTCTGTTGAAGAAGGGTAATAACCTTCTTGCGTAATCTTTGTAAGGGATCAATCTTGATTGATATGTGTTCCAATCTCCTTTGATCTGATTGACAACCAAAGCTGAGTCGCCATATACGTCCAAGTTCTTGATTCTTAAATCAATCGCTTCTTCGAGACCCATGATACAAGTTTCGTATTCGGCCTCGTTGTTTGTGCACTTGAACGTAAGTCTGGCAGTGAAAGAAATGTGAGTACCCTGAGGGGTAACAATGATTACCCCAATACCGTTTTCGTAATAATTAACTGCTCCGTCAAAGATAAGTCCCCACTGGGAACCTGGTTCTGGCCCTTCACTGGGTAGCGGTTCATCGCAGTCTTTCATTTTCAGATACATGACATCTTCGTCTGGGAAGTCAAACCTGATAGATTCTTGATCGTCAATCGGTTGATGAGCCAAATGATAGGCTAAAACACTTCCCTTAACGACTTTTTGAGCATTGTACTCTATGTCATATTCTGATAGCAACATCTGCCAACGGGCAATCCTTCCCGTGAGAGCAGGCTTTTCAAAGACATACTTGATTGGATCCATCTCAGAGACCAACCAAGTAGTGTGACGAATCATGTACTAGCTCAAACGTTTGGCCGCCCAAGCCAGAGCGCAACAAGTTTTCTCAAGCATAGTATACCGAGTCTCGCAGTCGGTGAATTTCTTGCTCAAATAGTAGATGGCAGACTCCTTCCTTTTGGTTTGGTCTTGTTGGCCAAGCACACATCCCATTGAGTCCTCTAGGACTGTGAGGTAGATAATCAGTGGTCTTCCTTCCACTGGGGATGATAAAATCAGAGGGTTCAACAGGTATTCCTTAATATTGTCGAAGGCGGTTTGGCAGTCTTCTGTCCAAACGCAGTCCTGATTCTTTTTAAGTAATTTGAAAATTGGCGCGCAGGTCACGATCATGAGGAATATGAATCTGGAGATGTAGTTCAAACGTCCCAGGAATCCTCTGACTTGTTTTTCAGTTTTTGGAGAAGGCATTTCTTGAATGGCCTTAACCTTGTCAGGATCAACCTCAATTCCTTTCTGGCTGACGATGAACCCTAAGAGTTTCCCTAAACGGACACCGAACGTGCACTTGTTGGGATTTAAGCGGAGTCTGTATTTTCTCAACCGCTCAAATAGTTTTTACAGGTGGGTCACATGCTCCTCTTCTATCTTTGATTTGGCAATCATATCATCGACATATACCTCGATTTCTTTGTGTATCATGTCATGAAACAGAGTAGTCATGGCCCTTTGATAGGTTGCCCCGGCGTTCTTTAAACCGAACGGCATTACCTTGTAACAAAAAGTACCCCATGGGGTGATGAACGAAGTTTTCTCCATGTCTTTTGGTGCCATTTTGATTTGATTATAGCCCGAGAATCCATCCATGAAGGAGAAAACTTTGAACTTTGCTATACTTTCTACCATCATGTCAATGTGTGGTAAAGGAAAGTCATCCTTTGGACTAGCCTTATTTAGATCTCTGTAGTCGACACACATTCTGACTTTTCCGTCCTTTTTCGGAACAAGTACGATGTTGGCTAACCATTGAGGATATTCTGATGTGGCGAGGAAACCTACGTCAATCTGTTTCTGTACCTCCTCTTTGATTTTGATGGCCATGTCTGGAGGAGTCCGTCTCAACCTCTGTTATACTGGTGGATATTCCGATCTCAACGGTAAATGATGTTCGACGATGCTGGTATCCAACCCTGGCATATCCTGGTAGGACCAAGCAAATACATCGGGAAAGTCTTTGAGAAGCTTTATCAAATTCTCTTTAGTAGTTGGACTGGGCAATGCCCCAATCCTGATTTCTTTTCTCTCTTTTTCTGAACCCAAGTTGACCATTTCCAACAGCTCTTTGTGAGGTTCAATGGACCTTTCCTCTTGTCTGAGTAGTCGGGAGATCTCTTCTGGAATTTCGTTGTCATCTTCTTCTTCGGCCCCAAATACCGGGAACTCAAAGTCGGGAGAAGGCATCGGATCGTATGTTTCAACGGGGTTTAAAACAAGCAATCTGCATGACGTGATGATTCGTGTTTAGAAGAGATAGAGAAAATGCAAGAGTGTGCAGTGTATTTCTTTGAAAAACTGCTTGTTTATTATTATTGTTTTTTTTTTAGGATTACCATTTTCTGAGAAAAGCAAAAAGAGAAAACAGCAATAACTGTGGAAATTACAGAATGACGTTATTTTATTAATGAACAAGTCGATTCTTGAAACTACAGCCCTATAAAACAAAACTCTGTCGCTTTGGGCGAAGCGAAGAGGGAAATTTACAGAAAGCGAGCCCTATCAAAACATCCGTTTCACCTGGGCAGGGTGAAAGGTTAAAGACGGCAATTACTTTGACTTGTGGACAATCTTTGGAACATTGACAGCAACCCATTGGCGGCGAACTCCTCGGTGAATCACAAAGTCTGGCACCTTTCTTGATTTGTTTTCAGAAATAATGCTAATTTCTGGTGGAGCAGGATCATTGGAATCTGTCTCCCAGGCAGAGTTGTCGTAGGAGGATTCCTCTGTTGCATTCTGCATAGCATTTGTGCTCTCAGGTAGATCTCCCCATCCAGTTGGCTAGATGTCTTCGAGCCTGATACGAGAGTTTTCAGGAGCAGTGTACTTGACCATGAAGTCAAATTTTCCACTTGGTTGTCCCAGGGTGTCCCACACTTCTGTGGAATTGGAGGAGTCATCCCTCTCGATGATATTGACCTCGGGAAAAGCATAGTTAATGAATTCTAGTCCTGCAAACGTTGCAAAGTCATCGTCATGTTAAGTAGTTTCTGAATGACCTGAGTGTTGATCACATGACATGGTGGGGACGCAGACATTCTTTTCAATGATGCTCAGCTGATTTTCGTTGTTCGGCTGACTCTCTTGCCCTAAGTCTCCTGAGTAAGGCTGCCACATTGGCAGACCATCCATCGGGCCATAGTAGTCATGGTCAAAGCTGTCTTTCATCAGAGTATCCTCCTCTAATGAGTTTGGTGGAGCACGGCATCCTTCCGGATCACAATCTCCGTATATCATTTCGACATCTAACCTGGGTATAAATCTCGGACTCTGTGTAGGAAAGCAAAAGGGTGTAGGCACCTCTTCCTGAGACGTATACTCGTCCTTGTTAAGATAGGACTCTCATTCCTCCTCCATATCAGAGGAATCATCTTTATTGATAGTGTGCACTTCTTGAGTCACTGGTTGAAGGAAACCTCCATTGTGGAAGAAATTCTTGATGGGATGAAGACTTTCATCGTTAGCAGCTGTCTGGATGCAGGTTGCAGAAAAACCAAGACCCTTTCTTTGCTTTATTGTCAGTAGGAATGACAAGTTGTCCCCATCCTGTTGTATTGGTACTTTCGACCGCTTTGATAGCGTCTTTGTATGAGGAAATCGAGGTTCCTCCTTTGGATTGATCACCTCTGTGTAGCGAAAATGCTTGGAACTGAGTCCCAATAATCTCCTCGGGTTCTACACAAGTAGATGATGATAAGTTACTCACGAGCAAGGCTTGTTCTCCACAGACCGTGACGAGTTGCCCGTTCTAAACGAACTTTAGCTTTTAGTGGAGGGTCGAGGTGACCGCCCCAGCCTGATGTATCCAAGGTCTTCCTAATAAATAACTGTGCATTGCCCGGATGTCCATGACCTGGAAAATGACTTGGAAAGTGTGAGGACCAATAGTTATGGGAAGATCAACTTCGCCGATAACCATTTTTCTGGACCCGTCGAATGCTTTGACGACGACCTCACTGGTTCTCATCGGGGGTCCTTTGAAGGATAATTGCGTCAAGGTGGACTTTGGCATAACATTCATGGTTGACCCTGTGTCTACCAGTACGCTGACTAAAGCATTGTCCTGGCAGTTGACCGTGATATTGAGTGCCATGTTATGACGGCGACCCTCTTCAGGTAATTCCTCATCACTAAATCCCAAGTTATTATAGGAAGTGATGTTAGAGACAATGCTATCGAACTGTCTGATTGTTACATCCTGTTCCACAAAGGCTTGCTCCAAGACTTTCTGTAGAGCTTCCCTGTGTGCTTCTGAACTGAGTAAAAGTGATAATACCGAGATCTTTGAAGGAGTTTGTAATAGCTGATCAACAATGTTGTCGTAGGAGGATTCCTCTGTTGCATTCTGCATAGCATTTGTGCTCTCAGGTAGATCTCCCCATCCAGTTGGCTAGATGTCTTCGAGCCTGATACGAGAGCTTTCAGGAGCAGTGTACTTGACCATGAAGTCAAATTTTCCACTTGGTTGTCCCAGGGTGTCCCACACTTCTGTGGAACTGGAGGAGTCATCCCTCTCGATGATATTGACCTCGGGAAAAGCATAGTTAATGAATTCTAGTCCTGCAAACGTTGCAAAGTCATCGTCATGTTAAGTAGTTTCTGAATGACCTGAGTGTTGATCACATGACATGGTGGGGACGCAGGCATTCGTTTCAATGATGCTCAGCTGATTTTCGTTGTTCGGCTGACTCTCTTGCCCTAAGTCTCCTGAGTAAGGCTGCCACATTGGCAGACCATCCATCGGGCCATAGTAGTCATGGTCAAAGCTGTCTTTCATCAGAGTATCCTCCTCTAATGAGTTTGGTGGAGCACGGCATCCTTCCGGATCACAATCTCCGTATATCATTTCGACATCTGACCTGGGTATAAATCTCGGACTCTGTGTAGGAAAGCAAAAGGGTGTAGGCACCTCTTCCTGAGACGTATAACCGTCCTTGTTAAGATAGGACTCTCATTCCTCCTCCATATCAGAGGAATCATCTTTATTGATAGTGTGCACTTCTTGAGTCACTGGTTGAAGGAAACCTCCACTGTGGAAGAAATTCCTGATGGGATGAAGACTTTCATCGTTAGCAGCTGTCTGGATGCAGGTTGCAGAAAAACCAAGACCCTTTCTTTGCTTTATTGTCAGTAGGAATGACAAGCTGTCCCCATCCTGTTGTATTGGTACTTTCGACCGCTTTGATAGCGTCTTTGTATGAGGAAATCGAGGTTCCTCCTTTGGATTGATCACCTCTGTGTAGCGAAAATGCTTGGAACTGAGTCCCAATAATCTCCTCGGGTTCTACACAAGTAGATGATGACAAGTTACTCACGAGCAAGGCTTGTTCTCCACAGACCGTGATGAGTTGACCGTTCTAAACGAACTTTAGCTTTTGGTGGAGGGTCGAGGTGACCGCCCCAGCCTGATGTATCCAAGGTCTTCCTAATAAATAACTGTACATTGCCCGGATGTCCATGACCTGGAAAATGACTTGGAAAGTGTGAGGACCAATAGTTATGGGAAGATCAACTTCGCCGATAACCATTTTTCTGGACCCGTCGAATGCTTTGACGACGACCTCACTGGTTCTCATCGGGGGTCCTTTGAAGGATAATTGCGTCAAGGTGGACTTTGGCATAACATTCAGGGTTGACCCTGTGTCTACCAGTACGCTGGCTAAAGCATTGTCCTGGCAGTTGACCGTGATATTGAGTGCCATGTTATGACGGCAACCCTCTTCAGGTAATTCCTCATCACTAAGTCCCAAGTTATTATAGGAAGTGATGTTAGAGACAATGCTATCGAACTGTCTGATTGTTACATCCTGTTCCACAAAGGCTTGCTCCAAGACTTTCTGTAGAGCTTCCCTGTGTGCTTCTGAACTGAGTAAAAGTGATAATACCGAGATCTTTGAAGGAGTTTGTAATAGCTGATCAACAATGTTGTCGTAGGAGGATTCCTCTGTTACATTTTGCATAGCATTTGTGCTCTCAGGTAGATCTCCTCATCCAGTTGGTTAGATGTCTTCGAGCCTGATACGAGAGCTTTCAGGAGCAGTGTACTTGACCATGAAGTCAAATTTTCCACTTGGTTGTCCCAGGGTGTTCCACACTTCTGTGGAACTGGAGGAGTCATCCCTCTCGATGATATTGACCTCGGGAAAAGCATAGTTAATGAATTCTAGACCTGCAAACGTTGCAAAGTCATCGTCATGTTAAGTAGTTTCTGAATGACCTGAGTGTTGATCACATGACATGGTGGGGACGCAGGCATTCTTTTCAATGATGCTCAGCTGATTTTCGTTGTTCGGCTGACTCTCTTGCCCTAAGTCTCCTGAGTAAGGCTGCCACATTGGCAGACCATCCATCGGGCCATAGTAGTCATGGTCAAAGCTGTCTTTTATCAGAGTATCCTCCTCTAATGAGTTTGGTGGAGCACGGCATCCTTCCGGATCACAATCTCCGTATATCATTTCGACATCTGACCTGGGTATAAATCTCGGACTCTGTGTAGGAAAGCAAAAGGGTGTAGGCACCTCTTCCTGAGACGTATAACCGTCCTTGTTAAGATAGGACTCTCATTCCTCCTCCATATCAGAGGAATCATCTTTATTGATAGTGTACACTTCTTGAGTCACTGGTTGAAGGAAACCTCCACTGTGGAAGAAATTCTTGATGGGATGAAGACTTTCATCGTTAGCAGCTGTCTGGATGCAGGTTGCAGAAAAACCAAGACCCTTCTTTGCTTTATTGTCAGTAGGAATGACAAGCTGTCCCCATCCTGTTGTATTGGTACTTTCGACCGCTTTGATAGCGTCTTTGTATGAGGAAATCGAGGTTCCTCCTTTGGATTAATCACCTCTGTATAGCGAAAACGCTTGGAACTGAGTCCCAATAATCTCCTCGGGTTCTACACAAGTAGATATGATAAGTTACTCACGAGCAAGGCTTGTTCTCCACAGACCGTGACGAGTTGACCGTTCTAAACGAACTTTAGCTTTTGGTGGAGGGTCGAGGTGACCGCCCCAGCCTGATGTATCCAAGGTCTTCCTAATAAATAATTGTACATTTCCCGGATGTCCATGACCTGGAAAATGACTTGGAAAGTGTGAGGACCAATAGTTATGGGAAGATCAACTTTGCCGATAACCATTTTTCTGGACCCGTCGAATGCTTTGACGACGACCTCACTAGTTCTAATCGGGGGTCCTTTGAAGGATAATTGCGTCAAGGTGGACTTTGGCATAACATTCAGGGTTGACCCTGTGTCTACCAGTACGCTGGCTAAAGCATTGTCCTGGCAGTTGACCGTGATATTGAGTGCCATGTTATGACGGCGACCCTCTTCAGGTAATTCCTCATCACTAAATCCCAAGTTATTATAGGAAGTGATGTTAGAGACAATGCTATCGAACTGTCTGATTGTTACATCCTGTTCCATAAAGGCTTGCTCCAAGACTTTCTGTAGAGCTTCCCTGTGTGCTTCTGAACTGAGTAAAAGTGATAATACCGAGATCTTTGAAGGAGTTTGTAATAGCTGATCAACAATGTTGTATTCACTCCTTTGGATGAGCTTCAGCATCTCATCATCATTTTTCGAAAGGTCGGGATTATTGGACTGACCGACGGGTGGATTGGGAACTTCTGTTTGAGGTTCCTTTTCTTTGCTAGACTCTCCAACTCCTCTGTTGAAGATTCGACCACTCCGTGTTACACGACTGATGTCTGCAATATTCACGACGGAGGATAATGGAATTTCCTTTCCATTCTCGACTGTTGTTGCACCGTATTTGTAAGGGATAGCCTTAGTTGATTCATGCGGTAATGGTCCTGGTAGATAGATGACTATGGGAACCTTCTGATTTTTCTGACCATCGTAAGTAATCTCAATCTGTTCCTGGTTAGGTACTCTTGATTCGTCAAGTAGAGGGATGATGGAGAAAACATCCCTAGTCTTCTGATGATCAGAGATTATGACAACATCCTCGATTTGATTGGCAAGGTAGCCTGGCGTCCAACTGATTGGTCCGAAACCCGGATATGGATGAATTTCTCTACGATCCACCTAACCCTGAAGAGCTGCTCGCACAAGGTAGCATCCTTGGTTACTTTCTGAACAGACTCCACAACGTTCATAGTTGTGTGGTGGCACCTGGCCATGCCCGCTTTGAATGCAATGTAACCTCACTAGGTTAGTTTCTACAGATTGGACATCCTGACTTTGACGCCGAGTAGGGTTCTTGTCATTGATACTAATCTGCTGAGTGTCTTCATCCATATAAATGGGAAGCCACCAATGATTTAGCAAGTGCTGAAGTGCTTCTTGGACAAGGGCACAACCTTGATCGTTTTCGTAACCCGCCGTACAGCTTTGGTAGTCATGTGCTATCAGGAACCCGAGTCGGACCTGCTCAGCATGTAACTCTACCAAGTTGGTATTCATTAAACGAATGTCGAAGATTTGAACCATGTTGATCTGATAGGGATTCCTATCATGGTAGTCCTGGATCCATCCAAGATCCACCTGACGCTGGAGGGCCTCTTGTACAAAAGTGCATCCCTGTTTGTTTACCGAGCAAGTCAGACAAGAACTGTAATCGTGTCGTGGCAGATTATGATATTGGCTTTGCCTTGAGTGCATTGCCACCAAGTTGACATTCATTGCATGGATGTCGTGGTTTTGAATGACGTTGGAATTCGTATAGACCATGTTGACCCCACGAACTCGATGTTCTTGGATCCATCCAAGATCCATCTGCTCCTGTAGAGCTGCTTGCACCATAGTACATCCTTGATTGCTTTTAGAGCAGACATCACATTGATGATAATTATGAGGTGGCACATGGCCATATCCACTCTGTCTACAATGCATCTTGACCAGATTGGTCTTCAACAAGAGTACATCGTGAATTTAATAGACATTGTGAGACTCTCCTTCTATCAGGTTGACTGCAGCTTTCTCATGTTGAGGCAGCGGGTTTGTGAGAACATTCGGATTTGTATATTTGAAAGATAAGACCCCGCTCCTAACAAGCTTTTGCACGTCGGATTTGAAACTGATATAGTTCTCTATGTTATGCCCTGGTCCTCCTTGATGGTAAGGGCAAGTCTGATCCACCTTAAACCAAAAAGGCGGATTTTCCGGTACTGTAAGAGGGGACTTAGTCTGGATGTGCCCTTTGGCTAGTACTAACGGAAACAGTTCTGTGTACGATACGGGTATAGGATCAAATCCTGATGGCCGCGTTGTACGGTTGTTGTTATATTGAGGACGAGCCTGCTGAAGAGGCTGTTGTGTCCTTTGCTGATTAGGTTGGCTTTGCGCAACCTGAGGCTGATACGTAGGAGGAGGCACAGGTTTGATAGCAGGAGTCACAGCTGCTACTGGCTGATAACGTCGCCTTTGCTTTCCGAGAGAGGTATTCCCAATATCTTGCTCCTTTTTCTTAGGGAGAGCACTACCGTATCATTTTGTACTACTTGATGATCCAGCGTCTTTTACTAGACGTCCTTCTCGGACGGCTTCCTCGAGACGTACCCCCATACCGACCATTTCGGCGAAGTCACTGGGCGCACTGGCAACCATTCTGTCGTAGTAAAATGAGCTTAATGTCTTTAAGAAGATTTTTGTCATCTCTTTTTCCTCAAGAGGTGGACAAATTTGGGCGGCGATCTCACGCCACCTCTGAGCGTACTCCTTAAAGGTTTCCTTGTCCTTTTGTGACATTGATCTGAGTTGATCTTTGTCGGCTGCCATGTCCAAATTGTACTTGTATTGTTGGACGAAGGCAGTGCCAAGATCTCTGAAAGTGCTGATCGTGGCACGGTTTAAACCCATGTACCATTTTAATGCGGCACCGGTTAAACTATCCTGAAAGTAGTGAATCAGTATATCCTGATTCTCTGTCTGAGCTGACATTCGTCGAGCGTACATCACCAAGTGACTCTAAGGGCAAGAGTTACCCTTGTATTTTTCAAAGTCGGGAACCTGGAATTTGTGCGGAACTTTCACATTGGGGACCAGACAAAGGTTTGCGGCGTCCTTTCCAAATAAATCCTGACCGCGGATGGCTTGCAGTTCCTTCTGCATTTCTAGGAACTGCTCCTGGAACTCGTCCATTCTATCAAACATAGTTTCCTTTCTACTAGAAGGTATCTGTAGAATCTGTCCTTCCGGGACAGTGTGCACCACAGGGGGTGGTACCGTGACTAAGACAGCAAGTCTTGGCTTTTCCCAAAGTTTGTAACCTTCAGGAGTCCTCAGTATGCCTCTGGCATCCTCGCTTTCCTGAAGTTCGTAACCTTCAGGCCCAGCGGCTTCTGTTGTGATTCCTTGATCTTCAGCGATCGGCGGAACATATCCTTCCGGGATATAATTAACAGGCATGCCCCAGGGACGATCTTTCGGTATTTTGTACCTAGGATCATACTTTTCCACTATGGGCGTTGAGGTGATCTTTGAGATCACAATTCTTTGTTGTTGAGCTTCTTCCATGGCTAGCATGTAGTTACGAAGCTTTCTCATATCCTCGCTTAGAGCGTCGATCTCTTCTTTCAACTCTCTGTTCTCTTCCTCGAGATCATCCATCTTTTTCTGACGATTGACCCGAGTATTGTATGAATGAGATAGTTTGACTCTAGAACCGAGACACAAACGTGAGATTCGTAGGTAAGAAGAATACGTTACGGGAGAATGATGAATGCAATGATTATATTAATTGCTTTTTGGTTTAATCAAAATAAACTTCGACAATTAGATTGCAAGTATCAAACAGTGGGGAAACCCCGTTTTATTAAATTCAAAGGATTGCGGAAATGAAATACAGTAAATTACAAAGTGTGGAAACAGAAACCTAAGCTAATGGGTCCCGAGTCCTCTCTAAGGAGAATTCGGGTGCTGATTCTGGTACTTTCCTTTTCTTGGACCGGGGCTCTTGGGCCGCTGTCGGGTTGTCATTCCTTTGCCAAGTGAAAGGAACGAGCAAATTCCTTTGGTCATCCCGATTATCCACAACATGTTTCTCTAAAATCTCGATCAGAGCATCCTTATCTTTCAGTAGTTGCTGTATTTTGATACACTCCACATTGAGGGTGCGGTACTTGTTCTTCCAAGACCTCCTCTCCCGTTGAACTTTGTTGAGAGTAACTTGAAGTTTTTCTGTTTCAGTTATGAAGTACATGACAGACTCCCTTGGCGGAAGAACTCTGTGACGAGGATAAGGCATCTTTAGCTTGAGAGCTCTAGTTTGTACCCAGTGGAGGTAAGGCTCCACCGAGACACAGTCCGGTTTTCCTAGAGACTCCCGTCCTTTCTTGTGAACATGTTTCCAAGCGTGCTCTATTTCCATCTTTAGTGCTCTGTCATTTTCTCCTTCTTTGAAGAAAAGACCTTCCAGATGAGCATTACGTGGGACATGCCTCATCGGGTATCCGAATTGACGACGAACCAATACCGGATGGTAGTTGATTCCTCTTTTAGTTCCTATGAGGGGTACGTTGGGGAAGTTCCCACAAAGGTCAATGATCCTGATTCCCTCATAAATCCTATTACACCAATCTATGTCAGAGTTGGTGAGAGACATGATTTTCTGCAACCAACATAAGGCACTCTTACGATCCTAAAAAGCAGCAGTCTTGGGCAAGTGGGAGATAAACCATTTGTATAGCAGGGGTACACAGCACGTGATTATTCCTCCGCTGTACAAATTCCCTAAGTGTACAAAATGATACGCGTCCGCGAGCAAAGTTGGCACAGGGTTTCCAATGAGAAAAACCTTAATGGCGTTGATATCTACAAAGTTATTAATGTTGGGAAACAAAAATAACCCATAGGTGAGCAAAACAAAGATGCTTTCAAAATCAGTCACGTTCCCTATACTGGAAAAGTACAAGGCCTTCTTTATCAAGAATTGGGCTGGCAAACCTTAGATGCCACCATTAGTGGTCAGGTGAGTTTTGACTTCCGACTTATCCAAATAAATTGCTCTTGCAATGGTCTGATCCTTTGGAATTTCTTCCAGTCCAGAAAATGGAGCTCGATCAGTAATGTGTCGATCGGTCAAGTGAGAATACTCCTCCAGCGTTGGTGTGAGCTGGTAATCCGGAAATGTGAAACAGTGATAAACTGGATCGTAAAATTGAATGAGTGCTTCCATGATTCCTTTAATCACATGGACTCTTAACAGAGGTAGCAGACCTCTTTATTTGGCTCTGAAAGCTTCAGGGTTAGTGATCATCCTTGCTAAACTTCTCAAATCCTCTAGTTTTGGAACCTTGAAGGTATACTTATGAGTTTTCCTTCTACTGAAATCCATTAGCGCAATCCTTTTTTTTCTGACATTTGCAATCATTGTCTTAGTTTAATTTGAAAAAGAGAGACTAGAGGAGAAAAATTTCTTTGTTTAATGTTTTTTAGATGAATGCATGAATGCAGCACACAAAAACATAGAAAAAACATGGGGTCAAAGGGTCGGTGTCATGAAGTCAAGGCTCTGCCCCCCCCCCCCCCCCCCCAAAGGTTTTCTACGGGTGATTTTTTGTACCTGCCACTCAAAATCATTGATTCCTGAGAACACCAGCGGGCCGGGAACCGTGCTAGGTGATGTCCATCAAAGAAACCTCATAAGAGGGTAGTTTATCGTGTAACAGCTATTCCCGATAGCTTCTGCACTACAAAAAAAGGTGATTTTCCTATGTGTATACTCAATATTTCCACATGCGGCATCACACGCATTCCCATTAGCAGAAAAAATAAACACGTATATCAATTAGGAAAAGTAGTATACATATTTGTCCTAAAGTCCTAGACTTTTAAGAGCTATGAATCCTATGTTCCTGACAAAAAATGGCTCCCCGACGGAGACGCCACTCTGTGGTTCCTTCCCAATTTAAAGGTTTTTGACCTAAGATCCTAGTGAAGTCAACAAATCTTAACCCCAATGAAGTCCCTAGGAAAGAAAGAAAGAAAAGAAAGGATATCGGGCCCCACGGTGGGCGCCACTTTTCTGTGGTGGCCACCGCCCTGAAAATAACTGGTCTAGGGATTCTACCTAAAACTGTAAGAAAGAACGAGAGGGCCCCACGGTGGGCGCCACTTTTCTGTGGTGGCCACCACCCTGAAAATGACTGGTCCAGGGATTCTACCTAAAACTGTAAGAAAGAACGAGATGGCCCCACTGTGGGCGCCACTTTTCTGTAGCGAGCGAAACTGGACGTGTTTCTTGAGCACTGCCGCTCTTTTGGGGTTACTACAGGTCGATTCATTTTTTATCCTATTGAAGCTGATGAAGGAAGGGAAATATATGTCTCCAATTAACCCTGCTTGCATACTGAGTTTAAGCAGCGGTCTGTTAGGTTACAGATGCTATATGGTAATGGGGCCTTTTTCTTCTTTCTTTGTTTATAACGGAACACCGGGAATGTTTATGGGTAGGGTTTAGGACTGATACTTTTTAATTGATGTGGGTATGGGATTGTGGGTTTTTGTTGAGTGTGCTCGCTAAGATTTTTCTTTCAATCTTATGCCTACGTATTCCCGTTTACCGAAATAAGGAAATCAGAGCGATCGTTGTTCCTCCTATTCTACGGGAGGAAATGGTGTTTTTGTGTCTTGTTCAAAGCCCAAGACGTGAAGCTAAATATGGTTTGTATCTTGTTCAAAGCCCAAGATGTGAAGCTAAAGGGTGTTGTCTTTAGAGAGAATTTGTCATCTCTAAAGGGGTCTGTTTGTCACAACTATTGGGTGACTGATTATAAAGGATAATTACTTTAACTGGGATATGTGAATCCTAGTAATGCCATAATTTCCCTTATAGGGGTTTTTAACCTGAAGGAGAAGACTTTAACTCAGTGTAGAGCAATGCCATCTTTCCTTAGGAATTTCTCGCTAAAAGAGGGGCAGTGGCATGGATGTAGATGATCCAGAGGCTTACCGCTTACATCAATTAGATGAAAGGAAAGGAGTTGTTGATGTTTGTGTACTGTGAACGAGGCACAGTTTTGATGCTAAAAGGTTGATTGACTCAACCGAGGTTTTTCTTATACAAAGCCTACGAGAAGGCTATCGACCCAACAAGAGGATGCTTTTGTGTCTCGTACGAAACCCGAGAGGGAGGCTAAAAGGGTTGACTCTACAGGAGAATCTTTTATATGTGACTTGTATGAAGCCCAAGACGGAGGCTAAAGGTTAGACTCAACAAGAGGGTCTTTTTACTCAACAAGAGAGTGTTTTGTATCTCGTACAAAGCCCGAGATGAAGGCTAAGAGGGTTTTTTACTCAACAAGAGAGTCTTTTATACTCAACAAGAGAGTGATTTGGTATCTCGTACTAAGCCCGAGATGGAGGCTGAAAGGGAAGTGACTCAATAAGGGAATCTTTTATACTCAACAAGAGAGTGTTTTGTATCTCGTACAAAGCCCGAGATGAAGGCTAAAAAAGGGTTAGCTCCGCTGGGGAGAATCATTGTACAAAGCCCCAGAGGAGGCTAAGGTTACTGTTTTAGTTGAGTGACAGGTCTGGTATGTTGGTTAAAAGAGAAAATCAGTTCTTATTTGAGCACTGTTTGCACTCAGGGATTTGATTCGAGGATCAGGGTTATCTCCCATTCTTTAAGGAAATGGGAAATCCAAAGGGTATTGAGACTGTCCGAGTCTACGAGTTTCATCTCCTAGTTTTGAAAGGAGCTTGAGAATGTCTTTGAGACTCAAGGTAATTAGACTGTCCAAGTCTAGAGTTTCATCTTTTGTACTACGTTTAAGAAACAGCAGTAGCAAGATCTAGACTTTTTGAAAGACTGTTCTATTAAGATGACTAATTTCTGTTCCTATACCTCTAGGAGGTCGTCGGGACAATTTGTACGAAGCCCAAGAGGAGGCTTGAAACTTTTAAGAAGCCGAGGGACAATTTGTATGAAGCCCAAGAGGAGGCTATCATTCCCGGAGGAAGAAATCATTTATATGACGCCTAAGAGGAGGCTGTGAAAACATCTAAGAAGCCGACGTGTCCTTGTACAACACCCAAGAGGAGGCGAGGATGCTTTTAAGAAGCCTGTGGGTCCCCAAACCCCGAGAAATTCAAGACAGGCTATTCACAGAGAATAGATCAAGCCAGGAAAGTTCAAGAATTTGGAAGAAACTCAAGAGATGCCATTTACGGAGAAAAGATCATCTCTGGGGAATAGAGTTTCTTTGACGATTTCTAAAGGTGACAGACTGTGAAAGGGTTCACCGAGAATGCTGTCTTTCACGTCTCCATATTGTTTAACCCCAAGAGGAGGGAAGACTGTGTCTGGTAATCCTATGGGGATCTAGTTTTGTCTACTTCTAAGAGTGATCAACAGGCTTAATGCTAGATGTAGTTGCCGGGGAAACTCTAAGTATCTATACTATTATTACACAGTCGATATGAGTTTATGAAAGAAGACTTACAGTGAAACAACCCCAGAATACAGTTATATGTATATGAAAGCGGTAAATGAAAGCATATAACCACTTACTCGGTTGTAGAGCTTCCATGCTGTTTAGTTAGTTGTTCAACAAAGAAAAATTAAAAACAACAGTATATTCAAAATAAAAGGAGAAAGTGCTTTGACAATAAGGATTGGGGCTTACAGCTCAAGGAGAGGCCCAAGGTTTATCAGTGATCGCACTGTGAATTTGTACAGAGGGACTTATACAAGTGACTGAGGCCCGAAATAGTTTTCTGTACAAAGAGGTGGGTCTTACACTCTCTCAGGAGGCCCAAAAGGTTTAAAGAAAAAGAGTGAGGCTTATAACTCGAGGGTAGGCCCAGATGATTTTTCGCTTGAAATGGCGATTGCACCGAGATTTTCTTTTAACGCAGAGGGACTTATACAATATCTGAGGCCCAAATTTGTTTTGGTTAAAAGGGGATTGGGTCTTACACTCTAATAGAGGTCCAAAGAGTTTTTAATGGGTCTTATAGCTCGAGGAGAGGCCCAAGGTTTGTTTTTCAACGGACGATGATCGCGTCGAACATTTTGAAATACAACGGGACTTATACCATAAGTGAGACCCAAAAAATTTGTGTATTTACAAATGGGGTTGGGTCTTACACTCTATTAGAGGCCCAAAGTGTTTTGAAAAAGAAGAATGGGTCTTACTACTCGAGGGTAGGCCCAAGGTTATTTGGGTACAAAACGACAATCATGCCGAGGTTTTTGAAAATACCCGGAGGGACTTATACAATAAGTGAGGCCCAAAATAGGTTATTTTACAAAAAGGCTTGGGTCTTACACTCTATTAAAGGTCCAAAGTGTTTGAAAAGTTTGATGAGGGTTGAATTAATCAAAACCCTAATTTGTTTTCAAAATGTATTTTAATTGAATAAAAATTCAATTAAAATGATCAAAATTGTTAAACATGTATGGAAACAAATTGTGATCTTGGATTAATGTTTCAAAAATCATGTTTTGACCTACAAAATGATTAGAAGTCATTAAAATTTACAAAATCAAGAGGGGAAAAATATTTTAAATGTCAAAAACAATTAAAATATTAATTCTTTGCAAAAATATCAATTATATGAAATAAATAATATTTTTGGGATTTTTATATAAAATAAAATATTTTAACATTTTTGTGAATTATTAAAAAAAGAATCAACTCAAAATCATTAAAACTCAGAGAGAAATTAATTTTTGAATCAATTAAATAAAATCACAAAATTCAAATATTTGAATTTTCAAAAAAGGGCGCCAAGAACACCAAAGAACACGTGCGTGTTCTGAGTTTTGCCCAGATTTGTATTTTCTCTCCTATCTCCCTGAACACTTGATTATATCATGCAAACCACCTATCAATCTACTCGTTTCGACCTCACGATCATGTCTATGGTCTTTAATTTCATTTATTTTTAACATGGAATAAGAAATCAAAACAAAACCTCAAGAACCCTAAAATTTGCATGAAGGCTGAGAATTTTGATACACGATTCAAACAAAGCAATTAATTGAGGGGAAACATTCTATGCATGATTATGAACATTTGGCAAAAGTATTGTGCGAGGAAATATGCATAGATTAAGAGATGACCAAGTTTAGGCTTACTTGAAGGTCGTGACAGCAAGAGCAATTTGATTTTTGAGTTGGAGGTGTTACAGATGGGTTGTGATGATCTGAACAGCTTCAATGGATGTTGTGGAGTGTGTTGCAAGCTTTGGAACACTTTGGAAGTCTTTGGATCAAGCTGGAGCACTCCAACTGTATAATTGAAGCATAATGGCTAGGTTGATGGGTGATTTTGAGCTGGGGGTGTTAAAGATGGTGTTTAAGCATTTGGACACCTCAAATACATCATATGTGATGTGTCTGGGCAATTGGAATAGATTGCTTATGGCTACAACTCAAAACCCGATAGTGGTTGCTCAAAAACAAGAAAACTTGGCACTTAAGAGAGAATGAGAGAAAGCAGTGCTATAACTGGCTTTGGTGTGAGTTGAATGATCCATTGGAACCTCTATTTATAGGGGATCAACTATTGTCTTGGATGAATAGTGAATAGCTGCTGGATCAGATCACATTCGCATGGATTGGCTTGGAGGAATTCTTCTCATGCAAGGCAAACTAGCCCTTCCCAAGAGCAGGGCTATGTCTTGACCAAATTCACATTCTTCAGATGTTTTAATTGTTGTTTAATCAGAGAACTTGACTGATTAGAGTGGCTACCTTGACAATGCATTATTCCACATTAATGCCCTTTAAATTCAAGGCAAAATGTGCCAAAATGCATGCACTTCAAGTTGGACGATTCCTTGGTTTTTTGACTCAGCTTTATCAGTTGGATCAGTTGCATTATGATTGGTTTGAGTACAGGTGGCATAGTGATCCTTGGTCTTTGGCTCAAAATAGTGTGTGGCAAGCAAACATGCAAACTGATTTTTTCAAAACAGCTTGCAGCAACATGACTTTGGGCATGGATTTCTCTTGGCTCAAGATGAATCAGTTCATACTAGTGAGCTCTTTGGATTCTTGGTAATATTTGCAACAACATTGATGTTTATCTTTGGAACTGATTCAGCTTGCATCTATGTGAAAAAATCCCACAAGTTTTGGTGTTTCAACACAAAATCTGCCTTGCCCAGAATTTTTCTAAGTGTTGGAAAAGTTGCACTTTCATGTTTTTAGTGATTTTGATCCAACCATAACTCAGAATCCATAATGAATTAGAAGGAGGTGTAGTTGAAGTTTTTGTAGAGGGTCATGAGAGCTACTAATCCATCTTTGGATGGGGAATAATTGCTTTGTGGTTTAGGAGTTATCATCCTCCAAAGTTGGTACCCTTGCCACTTTATTTCATAACTTAGAAAATTTTCTAAGTTTTTATGGTTACCCCTTTTACAAGTTATCCAACTTTTCTTGATTTTTCTTGATGAATGATGATTAAAATCACACATTAACATCATTTTAGGGTTAAAAAACCATAAAAATGAAAAATCTCAAAAAGTCAAAGTTTGACTTTTGTGCATAGTTGACTTTTTATCAGATGAATTCCAAATTGTGCGATCCTCTAGGAAATCATGCCTTTGACCTAAATCAAACTTGATGGACATGTTACATGGGTATTATAGGGTATATTGAAACATGTCCTAGGGTTTTGGAGCATGTCCTGGTCAAAAGTCAAAGTTACATTTGACTTTTCTCGCGAAACCCTAATTGTGGTACTGATGAAATTGAGACTTGTTGCTCAAGCTTCTTGGATTAACCCATTGTTGCAAATGGATCAATGTAGTATGATGGAGACCCTCAAATCATATCTTGAGGTCTTGGCTCATGATTTGTCCCAAAAGTCAACTTAGGGGTGAATTAGGTCAAGAAACCCTAATTCCTGATTTTTTATGAATGCATCCCCTGAGGCTAAATTGACTTGATGATTGGGTTTGTGATGTCCCTTGGAGCATCTTAGGTTGTGCTTTGAAGCAATGGCTCATGCCCAGAGGAAAATTTCCATCTGGAGGCCCTGGTCGACCAAACCCTAATTTGGTGACACTGGCGATCTTGAGACTTGATCCACATGGAAGGGAGCAACCTTGTGCTTAATCCTTAAAGTGGGAGTCCTCTTGATCCCTTGTAGATGTTTGAGAGGTTAATACAAGTTAAAGATCATGTCATTTCTTGATTGATCCTTTGTCTAAGAACTCTACACTACACCAAACAAGACCTTAGACAACGCTTTTTTTGGCCTTAGACAGCGCTTTTAAGCGCTGTCTAAACCTGCGCTGCTAAAGGTTTAGACAGCGCTTTGGGTAATACCAAAAGCGTTGTCTAAAGGGGGGGTATATTTTCACAAAAAGCGTTGTCTAAGACCCATCTTTTTGAACTTTTTAGGTATACCTTAGACAGCGCTTTTGGTGAAAGCGCTTTCTAAGCCCCACCTTTTTGAACTTTTTTAGGCATACCTTAGACAGCGCTTTTTGTGAAAGCGCTTTCTAAGCCCAACCTTAGACAGCGCTTTTAGTGTAAAGCGCTGTCTAAGGTATACGAAAATTTTTATATAAATTTTTTTAAACCATAATTTTTACCAGGTTTTTCAACCATTTTTTTTCCAGAAAAATACCACAATATGGAGATTCAAATCAATCCAATTTAGCCTATTTAAATGTACCAATTTACACCAAAATTATATATCCAAAACAATTGGCAATTCAAACCAATATATATATATATATATATATATATATATAGACAAATGTACATATTACTTATACTAGTACTTTTGCATCCAACCAAAGCATTGCTTCAAATCTACATAGGTCCTGAAAGAACACAAAGATTGTAATTCAATTAAAAGAATACATCAACAATGTCTATAGTTAGAAAGTTACACATATTTAAATTCTCATCAATTAAAGTAAGAGTACAATATTATACCTGATAAAACTCCGAGCTCTATAATGTATTGACACCAATCCTCTTTAATTTCATCCAATTGAGAAATTGAGTAATGAGCACACTTGCATTCTTCAAAGTACTACATAATAATATAACATAGTTTGATTTAGTTTTAACTATTTCATTATATGAGAGATATGTGTTAAATATTAAAATAACTCATAAGTTAGAAATACATACATCGGATGGAATCTCTATTCGATCCAACATAAGAGTGTCTCTCATAAACCTCAACATGAAATATCCGCAATCTATTTCATTACGTTGCCGAGGACACTACAAATGAATAGAAAATATGGATAAATCCTAAGTTTTATCAAGTAGCATCACTAATATATAATAAAACATGTGATAATTAATATACCTTTACTCTATTCCATGTAATGGGGTTGACTCTCCTCTTTGGTACTTGGCCATCTCGTAGTGCTCGGAAAGCTTGTATAACGCTAATAAAATATAAATGAATATTTAGAACAATTCACATAAATAAATAAACAAAAAAATAAATATACACATTCATATTTAGAACAATCTCACTTACGTGTCAATACATTTCTTCATATCCGGGTATGTTGTCCAATCATTTCCTAACGAATCCAGATAATACACCACTTCTCTGCTAGGATTAATTGCGACCAACAACCAATGTCCACTGTAAGATTAAACAAGTGTTAGATGGAAACTTTCTACACGACGTCAAAATACAAAAAAAAACTATAATAGATGAATTTAGAATGAAAATCTAACCCAGTATTAAACGGTAAAAGGAACAACTTTTCCGTTTCTTGGTTGTCCATAAAGACGTCGCGTACATACACCAGGACCTCATCTGGTTTATTTATTATTAAGGATAAGTTGACAGACGTGGGGCATAAGAATGCAAATCTTTGCTGCAATCCACGTGGGCGCATAACTTTGTCATACAGAAACCTTAAATAAAAACATCATTAACATTAGACTATTCATTTGAAACATAAAGTAAATAAGTTGTTCAATTAATATACCAAAGTAGATCGGATATATACCTCACGTATGTATTGACAACACTGACGCCCAATTCTTCATGATTGAAAACTTGCTCGAAGTCTTCATTACCAATATTTTGTTCATGTTCAAAGCCATATATACCTTTCTCCATATGTATAAGACGAACACCTCCGGTCGGAATATCTGTCAATTGTAGAAACGTCTGAAGGCACGACCTAAACTTGGAGATAGGTTGTTTTCTAGCCCTGTTCTTCTTAGCACCAACATTTTTCTGTCTTGAAACGTTGCTAATCTCTTTACCAGTATATATCATATAATTTGTTAGATGAAGTATAAGATATCCAATTTAACATTTTCCATGCATAAATATCATATAATTGTGATGTACCTCTTTTTTTGAGACAACGGACTCGGTATGCTCCGGAATCCCCTTATCCTTTGTTTTGGATCTTGTTGGAGTCTAAATAACATTACCATGTAAAAAATGAAAATAAAATGCTCGTAAAATCTTTGGCTCTACACATTAAGGTTAACAAAGGTTCATAACGGTTTTAAGCATACCTCATATCCTACGAGTATGAGGTTTGACGGCCATGCAACATACGACCATATAGCATCTCCCACCAATGTTGCATCCGAAACATCGTCAGAATAGGGTAATAATGCACCCGCCTCTGTAGCAATATCAACCAATACTTTCATGCATCGAGTAGGGAGTGGTTTATTGTGAAGTAATTCTACCGAAGTGTTATACACTTTTTCCTTGCCAACCTTCCGATAAGTTGGTGAAGATAAGAAGAGCTGACAATGGGAAACGCCCTAAAACCAAAAATAAATATGACATTGTTAATGTGTATATATGTCATTTAAATAATTTAAGCTACTAATTTAATTTCATAAAAATATATATAATTACCTCTGGAATATTCGGTCGAAAGCTGCAGTTGATACTATCTTTCTCCGATCCATCTCTAAAGCCTGAAGTGTTATCCCTTTCTTTCTCCTTTCTTAATTCCCAAACTTCAGCTTCCAGTGCTTCCAATTTAGCTTGAAGTTCTGTATTACTAGGAGCCTTTCCTTTTTTAATATTCAAGGAGGTCAGAGTGATCTTAAATCCCTTACCCCTCACCCGACCAGAATACTCAGGGACATCTAATGCCCGACTAAGTATGCTCCTAGAATCATCTAGAAATACAGACTGAGATAACGCCTCCTGAAAATCAGATGAATATCGAATATTTGTCAAATATTTGTTAATAAAGTTTTGATTTAATTAAAGAAATATTGTTATACTTACACATTTCTCAAATACTTGTAGAACCCCTTCTGCAACAACTCCAGACTTGCCCACACGGGCTTCCTTCCACAAGACATGTGCAGGAAGAGATGTTTCAGAGCTATTCGCCTTTTTTAACTACATATAAAGCCAAATAATATGATCAAATATAACTCATGATGAACAATTATTATATCATTGCAATTTATTGATACTTACCAAAGATTGCTCCAAACGTCCATATCCAACACGTCCTTTCCTGTATCGATACTGGGGAGCTGATGCTCTTTCCCGATTAATTGCACTTAAACTCTTAAATGTTGGGGTTTGTCGTTTGGCTTTAAACGTTACCCATTCTTGTGGTGAAATCAAACTTGCATATTTAGATGGATACTCTGCATCAACAAAGTTACCTTCAGCATCCTTAAGAAAGGTGCGGTTTAAATATGTCATAAACCCTCTTAAGAGCTTCCCTGCCAATCTCATCAAATAAGCTTTTCTTTCTTCCTCAACATTGAAGCACCTCTAAAAAAACCATACACATTGGTTAGTACAAATAATTTAAAATACATGATTAGTTGGCATAATTAAAGACATAATTATGGTACCTTTATCTCATTCCAAATTTTTTCTTTGACTTCCTTCAACTGTTTGTTTCTCCAATCATCACAAGTAATAGGAATCGCATTCCTTACAAGTACACCAATGAAACTTGTCAAGGTATGACTGTTAGGCTCAACAAGAGTGCCTGAAGGGCTCCAATGCACATCTAAAATGATGCCTTGATCTCTAGCACGGATCACTTTCTTCATAACGGTTATTCCTCTTTTAATCTCTTCTTCCATAGATTTTTGACTTTCATCCTGAATAGGATCATCATCATGTGGGTAATCATCATCATGTGGGTGATCATCATCATGTGGGTGATCATCGTTAGTAGCCATCTAACCTGTAATAAAGAAATCAAGGATATCAAATATATTATATAACAAATATAATATGACATAATATATAACAAATATAATAAAGAAATCAAGGATAAAGAAATCAAGGAAATCAAGGATATCAAATATAATATGACATAATATATAACATTGAATTTACATAACTTTTGAAAAAAATTGAAATGTTCTGATACTTCTTGAAAATGAAATTATAATATCGTGTAGAACTAATATAGTAAAAACATAAGGAATGTAGGGTATCAAGTTAAATTTGAAGGGTGTCAAAAAGAAACATCATTTCCATTGTAAGGCTAATTCATGGGCTCGTGTGGCCTTTCAATCCAAACAACAACTACTTGAAGCTTTCTTCCAATGGATTCTCCCAAACATGGCATCGGAACCAAACAAGAAGAGGAAAATCGATGAAGCACCATTTATCGGGTAAACATCTTATATACACGAACTAACCCTGTGATTTTTCTCTTTGATTTCACTTCACAATCATATAACTTATCCCTAACTCTTTTAATTCAATATAGTTTTTGAAGTTTATTAGTAAATTAAATAATAACCTTAATGTTTATAAGAATTTCTGCAAAAGAATTTTCTATAGGACTCGAGTTTCATCAAAAAATGGGAAGAATATGATAACTGCAACAACTGCAAATCGGTTTATGGTATTCTTTTTTTCCCCTAAATTTTAGGGTTGAGTTAAAGATGAAATTTAAATTGAATTTAAATGTATGTGCAGGTTGCAGCATCCCAAAGTAGTGGAATAAATGTTACAGTCTCACAGAACAAATATTTTGCAATGACACAAGCACAAACCTAAACTAACCTAAACTACAATAACACTAACCTAAACTAACCTAAGTCATAACAAAACCTAACAGAAAACCTAACAGAAAAATATGAAACTCACTTCTAACATAAAAAGAAAAACTCTTACCGGAACAGTGGAGCACGGTGGAGTACGGTGGAGGATGGTGGAGGACAATGTAGGAAGGACGACGGCCGGACGGACGACGGCGAGAAAGGACGAACGACGGCGGTGAAAGGACGGACGACGAGTGGTTTCAGCTGGTTCGTTCTTGTTCGCAGAAAGAGAGGGAAAGAGGGAAAGAATGAAATGAAAATTGAAACGGTATCAGTATTAATACTGATACCGTTTCAATTTTTATTTTAATTAAAAAGACCTTAGATAGCGCTTTGAATGAAAGCGCTGTCTAAAGTGGGCCTTAGACAGCGCTTTTGATTTTATTTTTTTTAATTTATAAGACCTTAGACAACGCTTTTGAGTAAAGCGCTGTCTAATATTTTACTTTAATTTTTTTTATTAATTTATAAGACCTTAGAAAGCGCTTTCCTCAAAAGCGCTGTCTCAGGTCTTATATTTTTTTTTAATTTATAAGACCTTAGACAGCGCTTTTAAGGAAAGCGTTGTCTAATAGTTTCCTTTAATTTTTTTTTTTAATTTATAAGACCTTAGAAAGCGCTTTCCTCAAAAGCGCTGTCTAAGGTCTTATATTTAGACGCGATTTTATTTTTCTAAGTGAACAGTTTCCGTGTTTTCTAAATTTTTTAACTTATAGCAGCGCTTTTGTAATAAAGCGCTGCCTATGTAGTGCTGCCAAAGAGTAATTTTGGCGTAGTGCTGAGAGGGCTTGAAACCCTAATTTTGATTGTAGTGAATGCTCACCCATCTTTGGGGAAACTAATGGTTCATCCATATTGTGATGATGATTTGCACAATGATGGGAAATCTTAGTGGTCAAAATTTGGGGTTTGACAAATGCATGTAAAAAAGGGTTAAACGTGTGTACGTATTTTGATCATTGGCTTTGTATATGAATTACTCATTGGTTTGATATTGATGTTATAGTAGTATCTGTTGGGTTTTGATTCCAGAGATGGATTAGGCTTAACATTCATGTAGGCTTTAAATGCTTTGTATTGATTGGTGATGTGCGAGAGCAATTATTGATCGGTATAAAATCACTCATAATATGCGAGGACCGAGAGGATATGTATGTTGTGAGTGATACATGATGATATTATGTGAATGTTTGATTTATGTATGAAATTGGTCAGAAGAATGCATATGTTATCAATTGATGAGATCCAACTCCAACAAGGCTCCATTTATAATTCAGTCTTTATTTTAAATTTTCAGTCTTTACATTTTCCGCATTTGCTTTTGGTTCTGTCTTAAAACCAGAACTTTTGAACCATAAGCTTAGAAATGTAGATACCGTCGAACGAAATTCTTTCCCTCGCACTGATCTTTGTGGATACGGCAAAACTGGGTTACATATATATATTTTTGCTTGCTGCTATTCTAGCTTCAACAAAATGGCGCCGTTGCCGGGGATCGGTGTTTAGATATTGAGTCGCATCGCGATAGTTTATATATTTTTGAGCTTTGTACATTTGTTTATATTGTTTGTATTTGTTTTCTTTTATGTTTTCTCTAGTGTGATTAGGAATGATGAGAACTCCTTCTAGATTGGTTGCTATTTGTATAAAAGTATTCAATGAAGCTTCGACCGAGTCTGGATGGTGAGATTTGAATGTATGCGAGGTAAATTGTACCGCTTCATAGAATGTTAGAATGATTTAAGAATTTTGTGCTTTGTGCAAATGTGTATTCTTGTTTCATTTTGCAACTTGTTTGAATGCTTGTTAGGTCTAAAAGCCACAAATTGTGAGAAACCTCCATTGTTTACTATATGCTTGGATGACTGATAACTTTGTTTAATTCATTTGATTCATGCTTTATCTTTGATTATTGTGATTTTGTGGAAGCATTAGAAATGATCAAGGCATTTGTTTATATTGAGCACAACCGTATCTAAAAGTATCTTACCCGTGAGTAGTGAGAATTCGTTAGCCCCTTTGAGCTTAAACAGTTTAGATCTAAGTTTAGTGATGAACTTTGTGTTGTACATAATTTGAAAGTGTAGTTCATCATTGAATTTTGTGAGGTTCTAAAAATTTCTTCTTAAACCTTTGAACTTTATTTTAATTTGATTTCCTTGCCTTAAAAAGCAAGGAGCATTCACTTGAGGTTTGGTTGAATTTAAGTTGGGGAGAATGAAAAAGAAGATTGGTAAGTTGCTAAAACTTTTGAAAAAGTTCAAACAAGCATGAAAAGAAAAAGTGTGAATATGAATGTGAAAAACAAAAAGAAAAAGAATGCTTGTTTGAATGAGAAAAATAGAGAATGAAATAATTGTGCATAAGGAAGTTTGAGAAGGTTGGTGATAAAGGAATGAAAATGGTGAATGAAGTTGAGATGTGTAAATACCATGTATAGTGAACGTTTCTTTTTGCATCGGCAATTTCGATTCAATGGCCTTTAGAAATGTCCCTTTGTTGTGAACCCAACCAAGTTACAACCTTTAAAGCCCTTAGTGATCTTTTTGCTTCCATGTTTTCATTTATGATTGTTAGATGTTGTATGAATTAAGCTGCTATTAGCATTGTTTGTCAGGTGAGTGAAATTCCCCGCGGTTGCAAACGCGTCAATTTCTTCATTCTTATTTTGAAGAGGAGTGTTAGAGTGATTCAAGTATGAAAATTTAGTTGTTCTTTGAACCATTCCATGATATTTGTTTAAGAACTTCATTCTTTGTCATTGTTCGATTCTATTGAGTGGTGAACGTTGCTTGTGCGCATTTTCATCTTTTCTTGGTTGAATCATAAGCTTGAGCAAATCCTCTTGTTTTAATGAGAGGCATACTTTGCTTGAGGACAAGCAAAAATCTAGTTGGGGAGAGTTGTTAGGTGCGGATTTGACCTAAAAATGAATTATCTTTCCTTGCACTTTTTCCACTCTTTTCTCATGTTTTCATTGGTTTTGCTAATGATTGTTGTTGTTCTTCTAACATCGTGAATATACCTTTGGTGCTTGTAATGTGTGTGTTATTGTGCAGGAAAAGGCATAAATTAAGCAAAGTTGTAAGACACAAGAAATGGTGCAAGCTGCCAAAGAAATGAGGAATACATCAGTAAGTTCGCTTTGTGAACTCTGGCGAATTGCCAGCGAAGGTTCGCTTTGCGAACTCTGGTGAGGCCTCTAGCGAATGGTCCCAGAATTTGGCAGGGGCAAAAGGCACTAAAGTTCACTTTGAAAACGGGAAAGCGAGTGTTCGATTTACGAGTGATCCTTCGCATTGCGAACTCACGAGAATTTCTAGAGCGATTTAACTATTCAGAGGCACCTGAAGTGCCTATTTTTACCATTCGTTATGCGAATGAATCGTTCGCTGTGCGAACTGTCAAATTCTTGAATGTGTATAAATAGATTTTTCACACTTTTTGATGATATGTTATGTTTTTTTGGAGAGAGAAACTTGTAAATAAAAAGATCAGAAGTTATATCTCTTCATTTCCAAGGGAGAAAAGGTAGGATCTTTTATTTCTTGTTGGGAAAGGATGTAATTTTTTTATACCTATTGTATTTCATCTAATTTATGTTTGTGAATTAGTTTGGATTCTCTATTTTTGGTTATCTTTGGTTGTTTATTTGTTGGTCTTGACAAAACCTATTTCAAATCTTCGATCTTAGATGTTCATTTATCATTGAGCAAGCTTTTGACGATGTTTTATGATTTGATATTCATTTGCATCTCAGCTTTTTAGCATTGTGTTGATTGTTAGTTTGAATAGCTTCTAATCATTAATGCAATAAGAGACCGCGCTATCGCTTGACAAACGGTATCGTGAGGGTGCGTGAGAATAGTGATGAAAAACGGCATTCACATTCATTTGGAAAATTAATTGAATGCAGGTAAAAAAGGGTTAAACGTGTGTACGTATTTTGATCATTGGCTTTGTATATGAATTACTCGTTGGTTTGATATTGATGTTATAGTAATATCTGTTGGGTTTTGATTCCAGAGATGGATTAGGCTTAACATTTATGTAGGCTTTAAATGCTTTGTATTGATTAATGATGTGTGAGAGCAATTATTGATTGGTATAAAATCACTCATAATATGCGGGGACCGAGAGGATATGTATGTTGTGAGCGATACATGATGATATTATGCGAATGTTTGATTTATGTATGAAATTGGTCAGAAGAATGCATGTGTTATCAATTGATGAGATCCAACTCCAACAAGGCTCCGTTTATAATTCAGTCTTTATTTTATATTTCCAGCCTTTACATTTTCCGCATTTGCTTTTGGTTCCGTCTTAAAACCAGAACTTTTGAACCATAAGCTTAGAAATGTAGATACCGTCGAATGACATTCTTTCCCTCGCACTGATCTCTGTGGATATGACAAAACTGGGCTACATATATATTTTTGCTTGCTACTATTCTAGCTTCAACAGGTCACCCCTATAGAAGAGCAATATGTCATCAGCATATAAGGTGTGGGAGGGGACCAAGGTGTTCCTAGTGCCTTTCATCAAGGAGATTTGTTTATCCTCAACAAGCTTAGATAACCCCTACTAGGGACCTCTTCAGCCAGAACAAAGAGGAGGGTAGAAACGGGGTCCCCTTGTCTCACTCCATTAGAGAAATTAAAAAAACCAATTTGCTTGCCATTCATACCAATAGATAGATAAGCCGATTCGAGAGTAACCTTAATCCAACGACAGACTTTCTCACAAAATCCAAAGGTTGCCAAAGTTTGAAGAAGAAAAGTCCAACTTAAGGAGTCAAATGCCTTTGAAAAATCAGTTTTCATGCAACATTTCCCTTAAAAACATTTCTGATACAGCAGATTCATAGCTTCAGAAGCTAAAAAAATAGTATCTCTAATTTTCCTCCTATTCACGAAACCACATTGCTCCAGAGAGATCAGGGTAGGAAGAATTGAGGTCAATCTGTCAGCAATCACTTTGGCGGTGATTTTGAACTTGAAATCGGCAAGGGTTATTGGTATGAATTGGTTCACATTATCAGCTTCCTTACATTTAGGAATCAGGATAAGAGTATTGGAGTTGTAGTGCGGCATAATCCAATCCTGAAGAAAGAATTGAGAAATAGCATTGATGACATCTATTTTGATAATCTCCCAATACTTTTGGTAGAAAAAGCACCAAATTCATCTGGCCCAGGAACATAATTAGAATTCATGTTCAAAATGGCATGGTGAATCTCCTTTTTAGTAGGAACAATTATAAGCAGGTTGTTATTAGAATCCTTCACTAGATATGGAATGGTTTCCTCAATAAGACTATTGTTATGAAACGAAGAACCTTGGTTAAAAAGGGACTTGAAATGCTGCTCAACATGACTCTCAATAACCCCTTTCTCATCCATAACCTGATTATCAATCATAAGGGAAGATATCAACTTGGTTCTATTTTTTTTTATCTTACCATAAGTGTTGAAAAATTTGGTATTTCTATCCCCATGAAGGTTCCAATTGATGTTAGCTTTCTCTTTCCAATATATATCTTCTAAATTTAAAGCCAATTCCAATTTAACCTGAGCCTTTCTTTCCTCCTTTTGTAGCATGTTAGAAATGCACTACTCCTCATTAGAATACTAAATGTCTTTAAGTTTCTTCTCAGCATCCTGAACTTTGAGTTGAACAATGCCAAAAGTGAACTTGTTCCACTCCTTTAACTTATTCTTCAAGATCCTCAATTTCTTTTACAAAATGTACATTGGACAACCAGAAATATGAGTATTCCAAGAGCGCCTTATAACATCAAAACAAGAATCATGGTAAGACTACATTTTAAGGAATTTAAATTGAGATAAAAAAAGCAATATCATCCACATCAAAACTCAAATGGATGGGGTAGTGGTCAGTATTAACCTTTATGAGGGTATTCACACAGAATCTATTGTACATATCAAACCAACCCAGGTTGAACACAACTTTGTCCAATATTTTTTCACTCAAGTCTCTATGCCTTTTATCATTGTACCAAGTAAACTTGTTGCCATCTGTTGATAACAAGTAAATGTATTTTATTTTTAGACCCGGTTTGCATGCAATTTAGTTTTGTTTTATTTATTTTATTTGATTTATGTTTTATTATGCCGGTATTTATTGTCTTTCTCAGGTGCTTGATAGAAATGGATTTTAATTGCAAAAGGAAAGAAAAATTAATGAAATGAAGAATTAATTGAAGAAAAAGAGAAGAATGGAAAGAAAATAGGAGAAAGGAAAAAGAAGAGAGAGAAAATGAAGAAAAGAAGAGAAAAAAATTAAATAAGGGTGGGCCCACCACAAAACACAGCATGTGGCGCAAGCCACATGGTGGGGTGGCGCCACCACCAAGACCTAAAGTGCCGCAAGCCACTATATTGTGAGAGGGGGAGGTGGTGCATGCCACCTGTTAGTGAGGAGAGAAAATCTCCCACTTTCCCATTTTATCTCCACTTCTTCAAGACTCAAACGCGCAATATTCGGTCTTTCCTCCGTCCGATTCTTACGCCAACTCACTCTCCGCAGTCCGCATCTCATGTTACTCAACTGTGTCGACTCAGTATAAAAGAGAAAGCAAACCTCCAGCGTGGGGGTCGACTTTTCTTTGCCAGAATTTTACTTGTTTAATTTTTAGACAGTTTTTCTTTCACCATGTAAAAGTAATAGTTCTCCACATCGGGAGACTATTACCAATATAGTTTTAGGATTTCTTTTTGTCAATCGATTTCTGTATTTTGATTCGAAGTCTTCAGGCGTATTACAATTCAGCATCTATTTAATTTCAGGTTCCCTTTATCGTTTATTTTACTGTTATTGCTTTCTTATTTTATTTTCTAGATCATTGTTTAGTACTAAGTTTATTTATCGTAAGTACGTGTTTGCTTTCCTACTTATGTCTTTCTAATTATTCTTGAGTCCGGCGTATGAGGACCGTCGTTACCGACGGGACTCGGTAGAAAATAATAGGTGCGAACTTATGATTAAAATTCTGTTTTGGTTTTAATTTCCAAGTCTAATTTAAATAGCTTTGTCACGAGAGTGAGAGGTTATTTAACACGATTTTGTCACGAGAGTGGGAAATTAATTAAGGTTCGAGCCGGCACTGCGAGAGCGTGGGGGTCGAACCGGATAATGGAAATTAGGCAGCATATCTAAATACAGCGAGAGCGCTTTAGATACGTTTAGGATATTATTGGCTTTCAAAATATATTTCCTAGTTACAGGGCGAGCGAGAACAAAATCTTGGGATTAGGGAACATGAATTTAGTTAATACCGCGAGAGCGTGAGGCGGAGTTTTTAAGTCGGTATATTCTACGGAACTAAGTTATAGTTGTAATTAGTACCCGAATTCTAAAAAGTCCTTTAGGAACGCGGAATCCATATTCCGGCCTCTCTTTATTATCATATTTTCTAAGTTCATTTTTAGTTTTAGTTCTAGTTTCCTCTTAATTAAATATCATTAGCCTTAGCTTTACAAAGCGACGATATATTATAGTAGGTTGACATTGGTCTCTGTGGGTTCGAAAATCTTTTATATTACTTCGATATTTCCGTGCACTTGCGGACGCATTAAGTTTTTGGCACCGTTGTCGGGGACCAACAGTCAATATTGTTATTCCGTTTTTGCACCCTATAGACTAAGGCACTCATTACTATGTATCACCCAAATTTTTTCTACAATCACCACTCCCAGTATTTCGAGGAATCGTAAGAATCCCATAATTCCAACCTTGAAATACAAATGGAGAATTTCAATGCATCACTAACTCATTCTCACCCAAATTGCCTCTGCAACTACCAATCCCAACATTTTGAGGAGTCGCAAGAATCTCATAATTCCAACCTAGAAATATTAATACAGGATTTCAATGCGACCCTGACTCACTCCCAATATCTCGAGGAACCGCACCCAAATTTCCTCTACGATCACCATTCCCAATATTTCGAGGAACCACAAGAATCTGTTAATTCCAACCTCGAAACATTAATGGAGGATTTCATTGAAACAACAACTAATTCTCGGTTAGAATCTATTATGGAGCACCTTGTGGAGACGCAAACTCTCCAGAATGAAGAACTTAGAAAACAACATCTCGATACTTATGAAACCCTTAGGCAGATAAACACTATGGTCGAGTCCCTCGCGACTCACAGTGAGGCATTGGAGACTCAAATCTCCCTACTTGCACAGACACCTATAGGACCCTCCCCTGAGGAGCATGTGGATGTTGTAACAACCATTAATGAAAAACAAATCGAGAATCCCGAGGAGAGTGATAATGAGGTTGAGGAGAGTTCTAGTGAGAGGAGAGTAGAGATCGAGAAAAATCCATCGACACCATCCGAAAGGGAGGTTGTCGAAGAGGTAGCGAAGGACGCACCTAATGTCGTTCCTCCTCCATATACCCTACAAATTCCTTTCTCACAAAGGTTTGTGGAAGCTAAGGTAGAATCCCAATCCAAAACATATGCGGAGGTATTGGAAAATATCCACACCGATGCATCTTTGTTTGAGGTCACGCATAAAAAGAGAAAATTCGAGGACCAGGAAAGTAGGGATATCATTACTGCTAAGAGGGTAAGGTTAGACTTTGAGGTGATGGATGAAATAACTAAGCTCAAACTTGAAAAGCTAATACTTAGGATAGATCCAGAACCACCACCACAAGTTCAAAAGAATGAACCACCCCACAGAAGGAAGAAAAGAAAAGGTGAGGGATATGTGAGATGGCTTGATAAATGGCCATGGAAACCGAAGGTTAACACTCCTAACCCTCGAGCTATAGACGTTAAAGAAAGCCCTGCGTGGGAGGCAACCAACAAGCTTTTAATTTAATGTTTTCCTTTTATTGTTTGTATTTGCAGAAAATAAAGAATTGTATCGCTTGTCACGTCTCAGCTACATTTAGGCGAACGATCTCTAGATGACAATCCCTTAAAATGACCTGGTGCCCACGGACATTCCTAAGAATGTTGCTGCTGGTGGCGACACCGATGATGAGTATGATAGGAGAGAGTTTATCTCTCCTGTTCTTGAATCACCTTCTTCTTGTCCTTTCGCATGGTCAGGCTCCACCTGCACACACCGCACCGTGTTTTTCTAACATTTTTTACGGCCACTTCCTTCGGAAACAGGCAGTATGATGAACGGCTTCAGTAAAGTGAAGTTTCAGCAAATTCAGATAACTCGTAGTACAAGACGCGGGAGTAGAAGTGGCCAGCGAAGACAGGGACAAAATGGGAAGATTCATGGCGAATTTGGTCATGGCATTCATACAGGTTCTATCTTTCCTTTTTCACCTTTTATCAAAACATTGAGGACAATGTTTGGTTTAAGTGTGGGGGAGGAACTTTACTGCTTTCATTTTACCGCTTTCTAGTTAGATTTACTGTTTTCCAGCATGATTTTAAAATTTTTTCTGTTTTAAATGTTTCGTCCGTCTGTGCATGTGCTGTCGAGTCTTTATGCTGATTTTATGTTGTTTATCGATTTCCCCATTCTCTAGAGTCATATCAAATATTTTGAAAATTTTTGAGTTAAAAATAGTGTTTCTTTTGAAAATCTTAGGTTACAGACGAAATTGAGGTTAGACTGTGAGATTTGGGAAAATTCTGCAAGATCGGTATCGTTTTAACACAGTGAGCCTCTAAATTATGGAAATCAATTTGAGTACTTGTTATGCCATAGCCTGAAATTCTCACCCCTTTAGTAGTCCCTAAGTAGTTTATTTAGCAGTCAGCACCATCCTAAGCACGCACTAAGTAGGAAGCCGATGCAAATAAGTGTATGATCTCAGGCATAAAAGGTAAATTAAGGAAGAAAAAAAAGAATGAATGAAAAGAAATGCTCCTTCTAAGTTAGGTGATCCTCACCCGATCATTTAGCCCAACGGTGCAAACTTCTTTATTTTATTGATATTTAAACCAATGTGCAAAAAGAGAAAGAAAAAAAATGATGAGATCATAGCCACTAACAGGCTATCCTACCATGAGTGTGAAAGGATAACGGGCTTAATGTGATTGCGCCAGAACGAAAAGGGATAAAATAAGGATGAGTGAGTTAGGCTTAGGTATAATGACATGATTCAGATTGGTTTGTATAGGAGGGAGGTTGATGAACGCAAATGCGGATTTGTGTTGTCACGATATCCTTAGTGCGTGAGCAAGTACCTATCGACATAAACCTAATCGAAGTGTAGTTGGTAGCCCATGATGAGTATCTGTATGCACTGTTTTTCTTACGAGTCATGGTTTGCTTGAGGATAAGCAAAGGTTTAAGTGTGGGGGTGTTGATAACACGTAAATGTATTGTATTTTTAGACCCGGTTTGCATGCAATTTAGTTTCGTTTTATTTATTTTCTTTGATTTATGTTTTATTATGCCGGTATTTATTGTCTTTCTCAGGTGCTTGATAGAAATGGATTTTAATTGCAAAAGGAAAGAAAAAGTAATGAAATGAAGAATTAATTGAAGAAAAAGAGAAGAATGGAAAGAAAATAGGAGGAAGGAAAAAGAAGAGAGAGAAAATGAAGAAAAGAAAAAGAAAAAAAATAAATAAGGGTGGGCCCACCACCACACACAACATGTGACGCAAGCCACATGGTGGTGTGGCGCCCACCACTAAGACCTAAAGTGGCGCAAGCCACTATATTGTGAGAGGGGGAGGTGGTGCAAGCCACCTGTTAGTGAGGAGAGAAAATCTCCCACTTTCCCCATTTATCTCCACTTCTTCAGGACTCAAACACGCAGTATCCGGTCTTTCCTCCGTCCAATTCTTATGCCAACTCACTCTCCGCAGTCCGCATCTCACGCTACTCAGCTGTCTCGACTCAGATTAAAAGAGAAAGCAAACCTCCAGCGTGGGGGTTGACTTTTCTTTGCCAGAATTTTACTTGTTTAATTTTTAGGCAGTTTTTCTTTCACCTTGAAAAAGTAATAGTTCTCCACATCGGGGGACTACTACCAATATAGTTTTAAGATTTATTTTTGTCAGTCGATTTCTGTATTTTGATTCGAAGCCTTCAGGCGTATTACAATTCAGCATCTATTTAATTTCAGGTTCCCTTTATCGTTTATTTTACTGTTATTGCTTTCTTATTTTATTTGCTAGATCATGTTTAGTACTAAGTTTATTTATCGTAAGTACGTGTTTGTTTTCCTACTTATGTCTTTCTAATTATTCTTGAGTCCGGCGTATGAGGACCGTCTTTACCGACGGGACTCGGTAGAAAATAATAGGTGCGAACTTATGATTAAAATTCTGTTTTGGTTTTTATTTCCAAGTCTAATTTAAATAGCTTTGTCACGAGAGTGAGAGGTTATTTAACACGATTTTGTCACAAGAGTGAGAAATTAATTAAGGTTAGAGCCGGCACTGCGAGAGCGTGGGGTCGAACCGGATAGTGGAAATTAGGCAGCATATCTAAATACAGCGAGAGCGCTTTAGATACGTTTAGGATATTATTGGCTTTCAAAATATATTTCCTAGTTACCGGGCGAGCGAGAACAAAATCTTGGGATTAGGGAATATGACTTTAGTTAATACCGCGAGAGCGTGAGGCAGAGTTTTTAAGTCGGTATATTCTACGGAACTAATTTATAGTTGTAATTAGTACCCGAATTCTAAAAAGTCCTTTAGGAACGCGGAATACATATTCCGGCCTCTCTTTATTATCATATTTTCTAAGTTCATTTTTAGTTTTAGTTCTAGTTTCCTCTTAATTAAATATCATTAGCCTTAGCTTTATAAAGCGACGATATATTACAGTAGGTTGACATTGGTCTATGTGGGTTCGACAATCTTTTATATTACTTCGATATTTCCGTGCACTTGCGGACGCGTCAAGTTTTTGGCGCCGTTGCCGGGGACCAACAGTCAATATTGTTATTCCGTTGTTGCACCGTATAGACTAGGGCACTCATTACTATGTATCACCCAAATTTTTTCTATAATCACCACTCCCAGTATTTTGAGGAATCGCAAGAATCCCATAATTCCAACCTTGAAATACAAATGGAGAATTTCAATGCATCACTAACTCATTCTCACCCAAATTGCCTCTGCAACTACCAATCCCTACATTTTGAGGAGTCGCAAGAATCTCATAATTCCAACCTAGAAATATTAATGCAGGATTTCAATGCGACCCTGACTCACTCCCAATATCTCGAGGAACCGCACCCAAATTTCCTCTACGATCACCATTCCCAATATTTCGAGGAACCACAAGAATCTGTTAATTCCAACCTCGAAACATTAATGGAGGATTTCATTGAAACAACAACTAATTCTAGGTTAGAATCTATGATGGAGCACCTTGTGGAGATGCAAACTCTCCAGAATAAAGAACTTAGAAAACAACATCTCGATACTTATGAAACCCTTAGGCAGATAAACACTATGGTCGAGTCCCTCGCGGCTCACAGTGAGGCATTGGAGACTCAAATCTCCCTGCTTGCACAGACACCTATAGGACCCTCCCCTGAGGAGCATGTGGATGTTGTAACAACCATTAATGAAAAACAAATCGAGAATCCCGAGGAGAGTGATAATGAGGTTGAGGAGAGTTCTGGTGAGAGGAGAGTAGAGATCGAGAAAAATCCATCGACACCATCCGAAAGGGAGGTTGTCGAAGAGGTAGCGAAGGACGCACCTAATGTCGTTCCTCCTCCATATACCCTACAAAATCCTTTCTCGCAAAGGTTTGTGGAAGCTAAGGTAGAATCCCAATCCAAAACATATGCGGAGGTATTGGAAAATATCCACACCGATGCATCTTTGTTTGAGGTCACGCATAAAAAGAGAAAATTCGAGGACCAGGAAAGTAGGGATATCATTACTGCTAAGAGGGTAAGGTTAGACTTTGAGGTGATGGATGAAATAACTAAGCTCAAACTTGAAAAGCTAATACTTAGGATAGATCCAGAACCACCACCACAAGTTCAAAAGAATGAACCACCCCACAGAAGGAAGAAAAGAAAAGGTGAGGGATATGTGAGATGGCTTGATAAATGGCCATGGAAACCGAAGGTTAACACTCCTAACCCTCGAGCTATAGACGTTAAAGAAAGCCCTGCGTGGGAGGAAACCAACAAGCTTTTAATTTAATGTTTTCCTTTTATTGTTTGTGTTTGCAGAAAATAAAGAATTGTATCGCTTGTCACGTCTCAGCTACATTTAGGCGAACGATCTCTAGATGACAATCCCTTAAAATGACCTGGTGCCCACGGACATTCCTAAGAATGTCGCTGCTGGTGGTGACACCGATGATGAGTATGATAGGAGAGAGTTTATCTCTCCTGTTCTTGAATCACCTTCTTCTTGTCCTTTCACATGGTTAGGCTCCACCTGCACACACCGCACCATGTTTTTCTAACATTTTTTACGGCTACTTCCTTCGGAAACAGGTAGTATGATGAGCGGCTTTAGTAAAGTGAAGTTTCAGCAAATTCAGATAACTCGTAGTACAAGACGCGGGAGTAGAAGTGGCCAGCGAAGACAGGGATAAAATAGGAAGATTCATAGCGAATTTGGTCATGGCATTCATACAGGTTCTATCTTTCCTTTTTCACCTTTTATCAAAACATTGAGGACAATGTTTCGTTTATGTGTGGGGGAGGAACTTTACTGCTTTCATTTTACCGCTTTCTAGTTAGATTTACTGTTTTCCAGCATGATTTTAAAATGTTTTCTGTTTTAAATGTTTCGACCGTCTGTGCATGTGCTGTCGAGTCTTTATGCTGATTTTATGTTGTTTATCGATTTCCCCATTCTCTAGAGTCATATCAAATATTTTGAAAATTTTTGAGTTAAAAATAGTGTTTCTTTTGAAAATCTTAGGTTACAGACGAAATTGAGGTTAGACCATGAGATTTGGAAAAATTCCGCAAGATCGGTATCGTTTTAACACGGTGAGCCTCTAAATTATGGAAATCAATTTGAGTACTTGTTATGCCATAGCCTTAAATTCTCACCCCTTTAGTAGTCCCTAAGTAGTTTATTTAGCAGTCAGCACCATCCTAAGCACGCACTAAGTAGGAAGCCGATGCAAATAAGTGTATGATCTCAGGCATAAAAGGTAAATTAAGGAAGAAAAAAAAAGAATGAATGAAAAGAAATGCTCCTTCTAAGTTAGGTGATCCTCACCCGATCATTTAGCCCAACGGTGCAAACTTCTTTATTTTATTGATATTTAAACCAATGTGCAAAAAGAGAAAGAAAAAAAATGATGAGATCATAGTCACTAACAGGCTATCCTACCAGGAGTGTGAAAGGATAACGGGCTTAATGTGATTGCGCCAGAACGAAAAGGGATAAAATAAGGATGAGTGAGTTAGGCTTAGGTATAATGACATGATTCAGATTGGTTTGTATAGGAGGGAGGTTGATGAACGCAAATGCGGAATTGTGTTGTCACGATATCCTTAGTGCGTGAGCAAGTGCCTATCGACATAAACCTAACCGAAGTGCAGTTGGTAGCCCATGATGAGTATCTGTATGCACTATTTTTCTTACGAGTCATGGTTTGCTTGAGGACAAGCAAAGGTTTAAGTGTGGGGGTGTTGATAACACGTAAATGTATTGTATTTTTAGACCCGGTTTGCATGCAATTTAGTTTCGTTTTATTTATTTTCTTTGATTTATGTTTTATTATGCCGGTATTTATTGTCTTTCTCAGGTGCTTGATAGAAATGGATTTTAATTGCAAAAGGAAAGAAAAAGTAATGAAATGAAGAATTAATTGAAGAAAAAGAGAAGAATGGAAAGAAAATAGGAGGAAGGAAAAAGAAGAGAGAGAAAATGAAGAAAAGAAAAAGAAAAAAAATAAATAAGGGTGGGCCCACCACCACACACAACATGTGACGCAAGCCACATGGTGGGGTGGCGCCCACCACTAAGACCTAAAGTGGCGCAAGCCACTATATTGTGAGAGGGGGAGGTGGTGCAAGCCACCTGTTAGTGAGGAGAGAAAATCTCCCACTTTATCCTTTTATCTCCACTTCTTCAGGACTCAAACACGCAGTATCCGGTCTTTCCTCCGTCCAATTCTTATGCCAACTCACTCTCCGCAGTCCGCATCTCACGCTACTCAGCTGTCTCGACTGAGTATAAAAGAGAAAGCAAACCTCCAGCGTGGGGGTCGACTTTTCTTTGCCAGAATTTTACTTGTTTAATTTTTAGGCAGTTTTTCTTTCACCATGTAAAAGTAATAGTTTTCCACATCGGGGGACTACTACCAATATAGTTTTAGGATTTATTTTTGTCAGTCGATTTCTGTATTTTGATTCGAAGCCTTCAGGCGTATTACAATTCAGCATCTATTTAATTTCAGGTTCCCTTTATCGTTTATTTTACTGTTATTGCTTTCTTATTTTATTTGCTAGATCATGTTTAGTACTAAGTTTATTTATCGTAAGTACGTGTTTGTTTTCCTACTTATGTCTTTCTAATTATTCTTGAGTCCGACGTATGAGGACCGTCTTTACCGACGGGACTCGGTAGAAAATAATAGGTGCGAACTTATGATTAAAATTCTGTTTTGGTTTTAATTTCCAAGTCTACTTTAAATAGCTTTGTCACGAGAGTGAGAGGTTATTTAACACGATTTTGTCACAAGAGTGAGAAATTAATTAAGGTTAGAGCCGGCACTGCGAGTGCGTGGGGTCGAACCGGATAGTGGAAATTAGGCAGCATATCTAAATACAGCGGAGCGCTTTAGATACGTTTAGGATATTATTGGCTTTCAAAATATATTTCCTAGTTACCGGGCGAGCGAGAACAAAATCTTGGGATTAGAGAATATGACTTTAGTTAATACCGCGAGAGCGTGAGGCAGAGTTTTTAAGTCGGTGTATTCTACGGAACTAATTTATAGTTGTAATTAGTACCCGAATTCTAAAAAGTCCTTTAGGAACGCGGAATACATATTCCGGCCTCTCTTTATTATCATATTTTCTAAGTTCATTTTTAGTTTTAGTTCTAGTTTCCTCTTAATTAAATATCATTAGCCTTAGCTTTATAAAGCGACGATATATTACAGTAGGTTGACATTGGTCTATGTGGGTTCGACAATCTTTTATATTACTTCGATATTTTCGTGCACTTGCAGACGCGTCAAGTTTTTGGCGCCGTTGCCGGGGACCAACAGTCAATATTGTTATTCCGTTGTTGCACCGTATAGACTAGGGCACTCATTACTATGTATCACCCAAATTTTTTCTATAATCACCACTCCCAGTATTTCGAGGAATCGTAAGAATCCCATAATTCCAACCTTGAAATACAAATGGAGAATTTCAATGCATCACTAACTCATTCTCACCCAAATTGCCTCTGCAACTACCAATCCCTACATTTTGAGGAGTCGCAAGAATCTCATAATTCCAACCTAGAAATATTAATGCAGGATTTCAATGCGACCCTGACTCACTCCCAATATCTCGAGGAACCGCACCCAAATTTCCTCTACGATCACCATTCCCAATATTTCGAGGAACCATAAGAATCTGTTAATTCCAACCTCGAAACATTAATGGAGGATTTCATTGAAACAACAACTAATTCTAGGTTAGAATCTATGATGGAGCACCTTGTGGAGACGCAAACTCTCCAGAATGAAGAACTTAGAAAAAAACATCTCGATACTTATGAAACCCTTAGGCAGATAAAAACTATGGTCGAGTCCCTCGCGACTCACAGTGAGGCATTGGAGACTCAAATCTCCCTGCTTGCACAGACACCTATAGGACCCTCCCCTGAGGAGCACGTGGATGTTGTAACAACCATTAATGAAAAACAAATCGAGAATCCCGAGGAGAGTGATAATGAGGTTGAGGAGAGTTCTGGTGAGAGGAGAGTAGAGATCGAGAAAAATCCATCGACACCATCCGAAAGGGAGGTTGTCGAAGAGGTAGCGAAGGACGCACCTAATGTCGTTCCTCCTCCATATACCCTACAAAATCCTTTCTCGCAAAGGTTTGTGGAAGCTAAGGTAGAATCCCAATCCAAAACATATGCGGAGGTATTGGAAAATATCCACACCGATGCATCTTTGTTTGAGGTCACGCATAAAAAGAGAAAATTCGAGGACCAGGAAAGTAGGGATATCATTACTGCTAAGAGGGTAAGGTTAGACTTTGAGGTGATGGATGAAATAACTAAGCTCAAACTTGAAAAGCTAATACTTAGGATAGATCCAGAACCACCACCACAAGTTCAAAAGAATGAACCACCCCACAGAAGGAAGAAAAGAAAAGGTGAGGGATATGTGAGATGGCTTGATAAATGGCCATGGAAACCGAAGGTTATCACTCCTAACCGTCGAGCTATAGACGTTAAAGAAAGCCCTGCGTGGGAGGCAACCCACGAGCTTTTAATTTAATGTTTTCCTTTTATTGTTTGTGTTTGCAGAAAATAAAGAATTGTATCGCTTGTCACGTCTCAGCTACATTTAGGCGAACGATCTCTAGATGACAATCCCTTAAAATGACCTGGTGCCCACGGACATTGCTAAGAATGTCGCTGCTGGTGGTGACACCGATGATGATTATGATAGGAGAGAGTATATCTCTCCTGTTCGTGACTCACCTTCTCCTTGTCCTTTCGCATGGTCAGGCTCCACCTGCACACACCGCACCGTGTTTTTCTAACATTTTTTGCGGCTACTTATTTCGAAAACAGGTAGTATGATGAGCGGCTTCAGTAAAGTTAAGTTTCAGCAAATTCTGATAACTCGTAGTACAAGACGCGGGAGTAGAAGTGGCCAGCGAAGACAGGGACAAAATGGGAAGATTCATAGCGAATTTGGTCGTGGCATTCATACAGGTTCTATCTTTCCTTTTTCACCTTTTATCAAAACATTGAGGACAATGTTTGGTTTAAGTGTGGGGGAGGAACTTTACCGCTTTCATTTTACCGCTTTCTATTTAGATTTACAGTTTTCCAGCATGATTTTAAAAAATTTTCTGTTTTAAATTTTTCGTCCGTCTGTGCATGTGCTGTCGAGTCTTTTTGCTGATTTTATGTTGTTTATCGATTTCCCCATTCTCTAGAGTCATACCAAATATTTTGAAAATTTTTTAGTTAAAAATAGTGTTTCTTTTGAAAATCTTAGGTTACATACGAAATTGAGGTTAGACTGTGAGATTTGGGAAAATTCTGTAAGATCGGTATCATTTTAACACCATGAGCCTCTAAATTATGGAAATCAATTTGAGTACTTGTTATGCCATAGCCTTAAATTCTCACCCCTTTAGTAGTCCCTAAGTAGTTTATTTAGCAGTCAGCACCATCCTAAGCACGCACTAAGTAGGAAGCTGATGCAAATAAGTGTATGATCTCAGGCATAAAAGATAAATTAAGAAAGAAAAAAAGAATGAATTAAAAGAAAAAAAATGCTCCTTCTAAGTTAGGTGATCCTCACCCGATCATTTAGCCCAACGGTGCAAACTTCTTTATTTTATTGATATTTAAACCAATGTGCAAAAGAGAAAGAAAAAAAATAATGAGATCATAGTCACTAACAGGCTATCCTACCATGAGTGTGAAAGGATAACGGACTTAATGTGATTGCGCCAGAACGAAAAGGGATAAAATAAGGATGAGTGAGTTAGGCTTAGGTATAATGACATGATTCAGATTGGTTTGTATAGGAGGGAGGTTGATGAACGCAAATGCGGATTTGTGTTGTCACGATATCCTTAGTGCGTGAGCAAGTACCTATCGACATAAACCTAATCGAAGTGTAGTTGGTAGCCCATGATGAGTATCTGTATGCACTGTTTTTCTTACGAGTCATGGTTTGCTTGAGGATAAGCAAAGGTTTAAGTGTGGGGGTGTTGATAACACGTAAATGTATTGTATTTTTAGACCCGGTTTGCATGCAATTTAGTTTCGTTTTATTTATTTTCTTTGATTTATGTTTTATTATGCCGGTATTTATTGTCTTTCTCAGGTGCTTGATAGAAATGGATTTTAATTGCAAAAGGAAAGAAAAAGTAATGAAATGAAGAATTAATTGAAGAAAAAGAGAAGAATGGAAAGAAAATAGGAGGAAGGAAAAAGAAGAGAGAGAAAATGAAGAAAAGAAAAAGAAAAAAAATAAATAAGGGTGGGCCCACCACCACACACAACATGTGACGCAAGCCACATGGTGGTGTGGCGCCCACCACTAAGACCTAAAGTGGCGCAAGCCACTATATTGTGAGAGGGGGAGGTGGTGCAAGCCACCTGTTAGTGAGGAGAGAAAATCTCCCACTTTCCCCATTTATCTCCACTTCTTCAGGACTCAAACACGCAGTATCCGGTCTTTCCTCCGTCCAATTCTTATGCCAACTCACTCTCCGCAGTCCGCATCTCACGCTACTCAGCTGTCTCGACTCAGATTAAAAGAGAAAGCAAACCTCCAGCGTGGGGGTTGACTTTTCTTTGCCAGAATTTTACTTGTTTAATTTTTAGGCAGTTTTTCTTTCACCTTGAAAAAGTAATAGTTCTCCACATCGGGGGACTACTACCAATATAGTTTTAAGATTTATTTTTGTCAGTCGATTTCTGTATTTTGATTCGAAGCCTTCAGGCGTATTACAATTCAGCATCTATTTAATTTCAGGTTCCCTTTATCGTTTATTTTACTGTTATTGCTTTCTTATTTTATTTGCTAGATCATGTTTAGTACTAAGTTTATTTATCGTAAGTACGTGTTTGTTTTCCTACTTATGTCTTTCTAATTATTCTTGAGTCCGGCGTATGAGGACCGTCTTTACCGACGGGACTCGGTAGAAAATAATAGGTGCGAACTTATGATTAAAATTCTGTTTTGGTTTTAATTTCCAAGTCTAATTTAAATAGCTTTGTCACGAGAGTGAGAGGTTATTTAACACGATTTTGTCACAAGAGTGAGAAATTAATTAAGGTTAGAGCCGGCACTGCGAGAGCGTGGGGTCGAACCGGATAGTGGAAATTAGGCAGCATATCTAAATACAGCGAGAGCGCTTTAGATACGTTTAGGATATTATTGGCTTTCAAAATATATTTCCTAGTTACCGGGCGAGCGAGAACAAAATCTTGGGATTATAGAATATGACTTTAGTTAATACCGCGAGAGCGTGAGGCAGAGTTTTTAAGTCGGTATATTCTACGGAACTAATTTATAGTTGTAATTAGTACCCGAATTCTAAAAAGTCCTTTAGGAACGCGGAATACATATTCCGGCCTCTATTTATTATCATATTTTCTAAGTTCATTTTTAGTTTTTGTTCTAGTTTCCTCTTAATTAAATATCATTAGCCTTAGCTTTATAAAGCGACGATATATTACAGTAGGTTGACATTGGTCTATGTGGGTTCGACAATCTTTTATATTACTTCGATATTTCCGTGCACTTGCGGACGCGTCAAGTTTTTGGCGCCGTTGCCAGGGACCAACAGTCAATATTGTTATTCCGTTGTTGCACCGTATAGACTAGGGCACTCATTACTATGTATCACCCAAATTTTTTCTATAATCACCACTCCCAGTATTTCGAGGAATCGCAAGAATCCCATAATTCCAACCTTGAAATACAAATGGAGAATTTCAATGCATCACTAACTCATTCTCACCCAAATTGCCTCTGCAACTACCAATCCCTACATTTTGAGGAGTCGCAAGAATCTCATAATTCCAACCTAGAAATATTAATGCAGGATTTCAATGCGACCCTGACTCACTCCCAATATCTCGAGGAACCGCACCCAAATTTCCTCTACGATCACCATTCCCAATATTTCGAGGAACCACAAGAATCTGTTAATTCCAACCTCGAAACATTAATGGAGGATTTCATTGAAACAACAACTAATTCTAGGTTAGAATCTATGATGGAGCACCTTGTGAAGACGCAAACTCTCCAGAATAAAGAACTTAGAAAACAACATCTCGATACTTATGAAACCCTTAGGCAGATAAACACTATGGTCGAGTCCCTCGTGACTCACAGTGAGGCATTGGAGACTCAAATCTCCCTGCTTGCACAGACACCTATAGGACCCTCCCCTGAGGAGCATGTGGATGTTGTAACAACCATTAATGAAAAACAAATCGAGAATCCCGAGGAGAGTGATAATGAGGTTGAGGAGAGTTCTGGTGAGAGGAGAGTAGAGATCGAGAAAAATCCATCGACACCATCCGAAAGGGAGGTTGTCGAAGAGGTAGCGAAGGATGCACCTAATGTCGTTCCTCCTCCATATACCCTACAAAATCCTTTCTCGCAAAGGTTTGTGGAAGCTAAGGTAGAATCCCAATCCAAAACATATGCGGAGGTATTGGAAAATATCCACACCGATGCATCTTTGTTTGAGGTCACACATAAAAAGAGAAAATTCGAGGACCAGGAAAGTAGGGATATCATTACTGCTAAGAGGGTAAGGTTAGACTTTGAGGTGATCGATGAAATAACTAAGCTCAAACTTGAAAAGCTAATACTTAGGATAGATCCAGAACCACCACCACAAGTTCAAAAGAATGAACCACCCCACAGAAGGAAGAAAAGAAAAGGTGAGGGATATGTGAGATGGCTTGATAAATGGCCATGGAAACCGAAGGTTAACACTCCTAATCGTCAAGCTATAGACGTTAAAGAAAGCCCTGCGTGGGAGGCAACCCACGAGCTTTTAATTTAATGTTTTCCTTTTATTGTTTGTGTTTGCATAAAATAAAGAATTGTATCGCTTGTCACGTCTCAGCTACATTTAGGCGAACGATCTCTAGATGACAATCCCTTAAAATGACCTGGTGCCCACGGACATTCCTAAGAATGTCGCTGCTGGTGGTGACACCGATGATGATTATGATAGGAGAGAGTATATCTCTCCTGTTCGTGACTCACCTTCTCCTTGTCCTTTCGCATGGTCAGGCTCCACCTGCACACACCGCACCGTGTTTTTCTAACATTTTTTGCGGCTACTTCCTTCGAAAACAGGTAGTATGATGAGCGGCTTCAGTAAAGTGAAGTTTCAGCAAATTCTGATAACTCGTAGTACAAGACGCGGGAGTAGAAGTGGCCAGCGAAGACAGGGACAAAATGGGCAGATTCATAGCGAATTTGGTCGTGGCATTCATACAGGTTCTATCTTTCCTTTTTCACCTTTTATCAAAACATTGAGGACAATGTTTGGTTTAAGTGTGGGGGAGGAACTTTACCGCTTTCTAGTTAGATTTACAGTTTTCCAGCATGATTTTAAAAAATTTTCTGTTTTAAATTTTTCGTCCGTCTGTGCATGTGCTGTCGAGTCTTTTTGCTGATTTTATGTTGTTTATCGATTTCCCCATTCTCTAGAGTCATACCAAATATTTTGAAAAATTTTTAGTTAAAAATAGTGTTTCTTTTGAAAATCTTAGGTTACAGACGAAATTGAGGTTAGACTGTGAGATTTGGGAAAATTCTGCAAGATCGGTATCGTTTTAACACCGTGAGCCTCTAAATTATGGAAATCAATTTGAGTACTTGTTATGCCATAGCCTTAAATTCTCACCCCTTTAGTAGTCCCTAAGTAGTTTATTTAGCAGTCAGCACCATCCTAAGCACGCACTAAGTAGGAAGTTGATGCAAATAAGTGTATGATCTCAGGCATAAAAGATAAATTAAGAAAGAAAAAAAAGAATGAATTAAAAGAAAAAAAATGCTCCTTCTAAGTTAGGTGATCCTCACCCGATCATTTAGCCCAACGGTGCAAACTTCTTTATTTTATTGATATTTAAACCAATGTGCAAAAGAGAAAGAAAAAAATAATGAGATCATAGTCACTAACAGGCTATCCTACCATGAGTGTGAAAGGATAACGGACTTAATGTGATTGCGCCAGAACGAAAAGGGATAAAATAAGGATGAGTGAGTTAGGCTTAGGTATAATGACATGATTCAGATTGGTTTGTATAGGACGGAGGTTGATGAACGCAAATGCGGAATTGTGTTGTCACGATATCCTTAGTGCGTGAGCAAGTACCTATCGACACAAACCTAACCGAAGTGCAGTTGGTAGCCCATGATGAGTATCTATATGCACTGTTTTTCTTACGAGTCATGGTTTGCTTGAGGACAAGCAAAGGTTTAAGTGTGGGGGTGTTGATAACACGTAAATGTATTGTATTTTTAGACCCGGTTTGCATGCAATTTAGTTTCGTTTTATTTATTTTCTTTGATTTATGTTTTATTATGCCGGTATTTATTGTCTTTCTCAGGTGCTTGATAGAAATGGATTTTAATTGCAAAAGGAAAGAAAAAGTAATGAAATGAAGAATTAATTAAAGAAAAAGAGATAATTGGAAAAAAAAATAGGAGGAAGGAAAAAGAAGAGAGAGAAAATGAAGAAAAGAAAAGAAAAAAATAAATAAGGGTGGGCCCACCACCACACACAGCATGTGGCGTAAGCCACATGGTGGGGTGGCGCCCACCACCAAGACCTAAAGTGGCGCAAGCCACTATATTGTGAGAGGGGGGTGGCGCAAGCCACCTGTTATTGAGGAGAGAAAATCTCCCATTTTCCCTTTTTATCTCCACTTCTTCAGGACTCAAACGCGCAGTATCCGCTCTTTCCTCCGCCCGATTCTTACGCCAACTCACTCTCCGCAGTCCGCATCTCACGCTACTCAACTGTCTCGACTCAGTATAAAAGAGAAAGCAAACCTCCAGCGTGGGGGTCGACTTTTCTTTGCCAAAATTTTACTTGTTTAGTTTTTAGGAAGTTTTTCTTTCACCATGTGAAAGTAATAGTTCTCCACATCGGGGGACTCTTACCAATATAGTTTTAGGATTTATTTTTGTCAGTCGATTTCTCTATTTTGATTCAAAGCCTTCAGGCGTATTACAATTCAGCATCTATTTAATTTCAGGTTCCCTTTATCGTTTATTTTACTGTTATTGCTTTCTTATTTTATTTGCTAGATCATGTTTAGTATTATGTTTATTTATCGTAAGTACGTGTTTGTTTTCCTACTTATGTCTTTCTAATTATTCTTGAGTCCGGCGTATGAGGACCGTCGTTACCGACGGGACTCGGTAGAAAATAATAGGTGCGAACTTATGATTAAAATTATGTTTTGGTTTTAATTTCCAAGTCTAATTTAAATAGCTTTGTCACGAGAGTGAGAGGTTATTTAACATGATTTTGTCACGATAGTGAGAAATTAATTAAGGTTAGAGCCGGCACTGCGAGAGCGTGGGGTTCGAACCGGATAGTGGAAATTAGGCAGCATATCTAAATACAGCGAGAGCGCTTTAGATACGTTTAGGATATTATTGGCTTTCAAAATATATTTCCTAGTTACCGGGCGAGTGAGAGCAAAATCTTGGGATTAGGGAACATGACTTTAGTTAATACCGCGAGAGCGTGAGGCGGAGTTTTTAAGTCGGTATATTCTACGGAACTAAGTTATAGTTGTAATTAGTACCCGAATTCTACAAAGTCCTTTAGGAACGCGGAATCCATATTCCGACCTCTCTTTATTATCATATTTTCTAAGTTCATTTTTAGTTTTAGTTCTAGTTTCCTCTTAATTAAATATCATTAGCCTTAGCTTTACAAAGCGACGATAGATTACAGTATATTGGCATTGGTCTCTGTGGGTTCGACAATCATTTATCTTACTTCGATATTTCCGTGCACTTGCGGACGCATCATCAGTGGGAATGTGGAGGAACTTATTGGAGTAAGTCCAGTTGAGGAATCTTCCATAGGAGCTCTAGCAGGCTCATGCACACCATTATATTCACCAGCATTGATGATGGCGTTAAAGTCCCCAATGAAGCACCAGGGAGTGTTAGGAATAAGGGGGAGACGCTTGCTTCACGAGTTCCTTCTGTGGATATAATTTGTGGAGGCATACACAGCAGAGAAACCCAAAGATTTGGTATGATGATTTAATGTGAAAGCAACATGTTGATCATCACAGAAAATCACATTAGGATCCAATTCAGTCTTGCAAAGGCACCAAAGACTAGGGAGTAATCTAGGCCTATTGTTAACAGTAAAAATCTTAAGATCAAGATGTCTTAACCAGATCTTAGGAAGTTTATTAAGATCCATCCAAGGCTCAGCAAGAAAGATCAAATTTGGCTTATTAGAAACCAACAATCTCTTCAAAGCAAGTCTAGAAGAGATGTTTTCCAAACCTCTGATGTTCCAAAAACACACTTCATTGAGAAGTGTTGGAAGAACTATACCTAGATCTAGTAGTTATTCTCACCCTTGAGTTGTTTTTCTTGATCTTCTTCCTATTGGCAACCTTTTTGAATCTCTCCTCCAGCTCATTATCATCAACAGGATTATCCTCGTCATCAAGGTCAGCTAAGTTAGCCCATGATTTTCCAAGGAAGTTCTCAACTTTTTCTTTCTCAGAAGCAACATTGCTTGAGTTTTAGGGACTATTTCAACCACTTGAGTGGCATCCACAAATTTGCCCTCACTGCTAGTGTCACCAACAACCTCAGTGTGATTTTCATTTACCACCAAACCTTGTTATCCACTTGTTCCTTCTCCATAAGCATTGTTATTAGAGTTTTGATGTTTTCCCAAATCCACGGATATTTTTTCTTTTGATAAATTTTTGTTTCTGACCTGCTTAAATCTAGCATGTTGTTAAGGGCCAAATTGTGCATACATTTGATGGTATTTTGTGGTCCTTTCCAATGGTTTCCTAGATAATTTAGTAGTAAACCTATTAGTTTTAATGTAAATATGCAAGTTTCCGATTTTATTGTAAATATTGTGAATTATGATCATTTTGATGCTTTTTGACAAGTCTTTTTGCTGATATATGATGATATGAACCTATGGTGAAGGAAAAAAGACCTAAACGATCATTTTTTAGGCGATCGTGTCGGTAAATCGCGCTAAGCGTGCTTTTCAGCGCGGTCCCAGCGCATTTTCACTGTTGAGGCAGTAGCTAAGGCCGTCAACCGTGCTTAGCGCGCTTTCTGGGTTTCTGCCTCTATTTTGCTGACCGCGCTTAGCGCGCTCCTGGTGGCGCTTAGCACGGTGCCACTTACTGCTACTTTATGCATTTGCTATAAATATCTTCCTTATAAGATATTTTGAAACTTTTACATTTTCATATATTTTAGGGATTATAAGGGGATTTTAGGTCAAAAAAGCTTAGAAACTCAAGAAGAAGTGAGAATCAAATTTTTGGAGCATCAATTGGTAGTGGGAATGCATTGAACGTGGTACTTATCCCCAGGTACGTGGTTCGATTCCCACGGGAGGCAAAAACACTAGTAGTGAAGGGGGCTAGTGATTTGGCTTGTGAGTAATAGTGTTTGTGGTGTCTGTTGGGGAGTCTCGGCCCGACTGTTACAGTTCCTCCCCTTTATACTGTTGAATTTCCTTTCTCTTGCAGTTGCCCAACGAGTGTCCAATACGGTTGTAATGTGAGTAGAAATCTGGGATTTCCTCATATTCAATATCCACACAAAAAAGAGAAGCCAACTCGTTCCACGAGAATCTTGAAACTGAGCTCTTTAGTAAGATCCAAATCAACCAAGACCCTAACAAAATGACCAAAAGGTCTATCAAATGAAGGTTTGTTTGAAGTCGAGTCTATGCAAATTAGGGTTATTACGTATCTAGCAATGGCGAAAATGATCCTAGGTCGCCAGTATTTCTGAGCAAGGCCATGAATCCTGATCCAGACTTGAGCAGAAGTTTGTTTTAAAGTAGAAGGGACGAAATCCCTAGTCCAATGGAAAAGCTTTAAGACTCCAACATTCAGATTCCAAGAGTTTGCAGATCTAACACGATGAACATCCTCGTGCGAGGAGAAATAGAATTCGAAGAAACCTTTTTCCAAAGATGTGACTCCTCAATGTTTAAGAGAAGATCATTCCTCTAATAGTTTAAGTTTCAAAGAATCAACTAGGAGAGGGGTTGTGCCCTTGGCCCGACCCAGATAATTCTACCATAGAGATGGTGTTTGCACGCTCTAATACCATGCTTATATTCATCCTCCGGAATGGTGATGACAAGTTGATTATTTTATTTTATATATATATATATATATATATATATATATATATATATATATATATATATATATATATATATATATATATGAATTCACAGTACTCGAAATTGATTTTAAATATAAAAAATTGATTTTGATTTGTTGGACTGTTTTTGAGTATAAACTACTATGTTTTTTAAAATTGATTTTATTTGAAGTTATAACTTTTGAATTTAAAAATATTTTTTATATTAAAATTTACTATTCAACTTACTTTTGTAAAAATTTATTTAAATATAAATTATTTTATTTTAAATTCACTTTTAACAAAATTAATTCATTTCATTCAATAGCAAAAACATAATTTCCCTCTATTTAAAAAAAAAAAAATTTATACATAGCGTCAACGACCATTCGATACAAAAATATGTACATTATTAATTTTCATTTTATAGTTCAAAAAACTTAATTTAATTTTAAATCATACGATCTTCATCTTACGATCTTCATCATTCTATTAGTAATATTTGAATGTATGAAATTTATGATTGAAAGAAAAATATTAATTTAAATATTTTTTCAAAAAAAAAAGGGGGGCAAGCATATCGATTCAAGCAAGTCCGGTTATTAATTTTAAAATTCTAACATTCAATCTCAATCTAACGGTCATAACAGATGATGTGACTCAGCAGTAAATCATGATACAAAAAGAGACAAAATACAATTGAATTTGAAGAATATTTATTTTTTATGCCTCAATTTCTCACTTTGTATATTCAGGCATTTTGTTTTTGGTTGTTTTCTTTTTCTAAAGATTCTAGTTCTAGAATAAAATTGACTTGGTGTCTATAAATTGTAGCATGTTATGTTTATTTAACTTTGGTTGAAACGTTGGTACCTTACCCTGCTTCTTGGTTTTGAAACTTTTCTCTTTTGCTAGACAAAAACAAAAAGGTCTATTATACTATTATTGCAAGTGTGAATGTGTGATAATTGTTCACAATTTCAAAGATAGCATATTTACTTGCAATGATATGTAATTATAACTAGGGATAAATTCACTTTTTTTATATTTTTGAAAAAAATGAGAGGCAACTAAGATTTAAGCTTAGGCTTCATCTTATCTTCACCCCATAATTAACTTTGAGTGGTTTGCCATTAATTATAGTGAATTGATTACTATTAGAGACAGACTTGTAGTGACAGATAAACAATCTTTACATTATTTCCTTTAAATGGCCTAAACTTACTTTGTAATGATTTTTTAAGTAAACCAAATCACACAACTTTTTGATGATTGAATTCTCTAACCGGGGTTTGATTTTTTTACCGACATAACATGGATGATAATTCTAAGCAGAAATATAATCTTAATTGAATTCGCAAGTGTCATATAATACCAACGTTAAATTTTATATATATATATATATATATATATATATATATATATATATATATATATATAGCTTAAATGCATTTTTAGTCTCTCTAGTTTGGCGTTTTTATACTTGTGATCCTTCTATTACAAAATCTGCGATTTTGGTCTCCCTCCAATTTTGTATACGTGGCAGTGATGATTAGGATAAAAAAATATATTTTTAATTAGTTGGCAATGATGACTAGGATTTTTTATTATTTAATAATACTTTTGACTAATTTAATATTTAATAATATTTTTAACTAAATTAATATAATTTTTAATGATATTAATTAAGTTTTTTATTAATTAATTAAATATTGAGAAGAACAATTTTGGGCCTAAGCCCATTTATTTACAGTACCACCCCAATACCACTTTAACATACCATGTATAAATAAGATATATAAAGACTTGTATTATTAGTTAAAAATTCGATGTGGGACAAAAATATAAAAGGGTATTCAATTGATGTTCATCTCTTGCTGTTATGTCTCCTTCCATTCAATTCCATTCCTCCAATTCATACACATATAACCATACTACACTTAACTAACATTAACAAAACCAACAATTCTTCTGAGCCATCAATTTGAAATTGCTTACACCTCATCAACAAGAGAATTGTATTTTCAACATCAATTCATACACATTTAACTCCATAGTATCATCTCCCTCTTTACAAAACTCAATTAACTAAACTAAGTGGTTTCCATCCTAAATAAATCATTAACTGTAACTATAACTACAAACAATTGACTAACAATTCCATTTATTTAAAAAAGGTTCATGGCAGTTCAAATTTTGTAGCAGTGCAATTTTACATAACAGTTCAAGCAACTTACATTCATCAAAGCTCCATAACAGTTCAAGCAACTTAACTAATGTCATGATTCATGTAATATGAAATGGGTGATGAAGAGCACCTGACATCTTCAAACTCATTTTTGCCTTCAGCTTCTTCATCTGAGGATGAGCTGGATGAATTTTCATCAAGTGCTTCGTTGAGATATGCAGCAAAGTCATCACTGCCAGAAGAATGTAAAGGAGAATCTGTCACAACACTCATTTGTATCACTGTCATCCAACAAACCCAAATTAGGAATTAACATCCAGAACTGAATAGACTATACACTACAGCTGGAAAATAAAACAAACGATAACAACTAGAAAGCCAATTGAAACTGAAAACGTAAGGATGCAAACATCAAAATCAGTGTCATAGCACATTCATTTATTTGACAATAAGTCAATAATTTATTGATAGATATAAATTTTGGGTTTTTAAAACTAGTTCCAGCCTACAAATTCCAATTTTAAAAAGCAATTTTGGGTTTTTAAAACCCAAAAAACAATTTGAAAATAAAACCATGTAGTCTGATTAAAAAATAGAAACATAAAATAATTAGTCAAAAAAAGGTAATCATTTCATTAAAACAAAAGAACTAACTTTTTATAAATACCAAAATAAATTAATTTTCAAAACCAGGAAATAACAGTGCAATTTTCAAATTTTATAGTAGTGCAATTTTCAAATTTTGTAGCAGTGTTTTGAAATTGAGCATTTATTGTTGTATTGATGTTTTAGCATTTATTGAAGTAATTGAAATTGAGTTTTTGATTTGTTTACAGAGTAAGGAATTGAAGTTGAAGCTGGAAGAAGAAGAGAAAAGTGCAAGCAGTGTTTTGGTGAAAGAGGAGATGATAACAATGGTTGAATCTAATGAAGCTTTAATCCCACATCGTTTTTTCTTGTATTATGGAAGTGTTTATAAAGCTTGATCAAATCTATAGTATTGCATAAGTAGGTTGGGATGGAAGTGGACTTTTGAGTAATGGGCTTTGGACCCATAATACTTTTCCAAAATTTTAATTAATTAAATATTAATTTAAATTATAAATTATCTATAAAAATATTAAAAATATTAAATTAGTCAAAAGTATTATTAAATAATAAAAAATCCTAGTCATCATTGCCAACTAATTAAAAATATTTTTTTTTATCCTAATCATCACTACCGCGTATACAAAATTGGAGGGGACTACAAAAATGCAAAACGCACCAAACTAAAGGGACCAAAATCGCAGGTTTTGTAATAGGGGGATCAAAAGTATAAAAACGTCAAACTAGAGAGACTAAAAGTGCATTTAAGCCTATATATATATATATATATATATATATATATATATATATATATATATATATATATCGATCATACTATAATGTCAACAATGACTTTGAAATAATGCTTATCCTTTCTATAAGGTCAATAAATGTCTTGGACGAAAAACCTTTAGTTAATGGATCCTCTATCATTTAATATGTATCAATGTGTTCAAACCACATTTTTGTTTCTACACTTCTTTCACTATAAAAACTTCAATTTTCATGTGTTTAGCACCTATCTAATATTTATCATTTTTAGAGAAGAAAGCGTATACATAATTATCACAATAAATTCTTAGCGGTCTAACTATACTATCGAAAATACCAAGCATTAAGGTAAAGTTCCGCAACCACAATAATTGAATTGTGGCTTCAAAGAACGCCACAAATTATGCCTCCATAATAAAGTAGCAACTATAGATTGTTTTCTATTCTTCCATGATATCCTCCAACTAGAAGAAAAACATATCCAAATGTGAATTTACTTGAGTTCATACATCTCGCAAATTTTGAATCCGAGTAGCCAACCACTTCAAGGTGATCCAACCTTTTATACGTGAGCATGTAGTATTTGGTGTCTTGTAAGTACCTAAGAACCTTCTTTGCAGATTTCCAATGATCCATTCTCGGATTACTTTGATATCTACCCATCATATCAACAGTAAAACTGATATCTTTTCGAATACATGTTTGGGCACACATCAAGCTTCTGACCACAAATGCAAAAGGAATATAATCCATTTGTTTTTGTTCTAATTCATTTTTGGGACATTGCATTTGAATAACTTGCCCCTTTTCTTAATAGGAACTATCCATGCGAAACATTTATTCATTTTGAATCTCTCTAATATTTTATTTATATACAGCCTTTCTGAGATAATCCCAACAACCCTTGTGATCTATTATAAAATATTTCTATTCCTATCACATGGGATGCTTCACCCATATCTTCCATTTCAAATTTATTAGAGAAAATTTATTTACATCATGTAACAAAGCAACATCATAGACAACAAGTAAAATATCATCAATATTGTAGCATTATATTTATAAGAGTTTGAAACAGGGGCAACTCCAAAGTCCTCGCCTAGCATAACGTCGCTCGGGTGACATCTTCACATAACATGTGTGGTCCCCTTGGGGAAGAAGACGTGGATAATATCGTTATCCTCACATCAGCCATATGAGAGTTTAAGAAAGGGTCATACCACGACTCCCTAAAAAGTAGGTAGTCAACAGTCTTCCCTAGTAAAGGGGGAGCAATTACTATCTTTAATAGTTTCCTAAATCCTAGGTCCCTGAGTTCCTATAAATACTTCTCCTCTAATAGAGAATAAGAGATCATAACTTGCATAGAATACCATAAGCATTACTCTAATACACCAAGCCTCTCATCACACATGAGCAAGTCCTTTAAATCCAATGTAACACACCATACATGGCTTCTTGTTATCGTGGGCGAGCCCTAACCATCCTAAATTGTTATAAACCTACTAAGGCATTTGAGTATCCCATGACATAGTAGGGATACCATGCAGACCTGTACTTTTTAATCAGTACAGTGGCACCCACCATTAGGCCCCAGTAAAATTAATCTAGACCACACCATGTTTAGTATATTCAACATTCTCATTGTTAGCCTTCACTCCTATACCTAGTCATCCTCATCCATAGTTAACAAGAGAGCTTCATCCCCTACTTCAGAGGATACTCATGGCAGTAGTGGTGCCAACACCCTGGCGGGGATGTGTGCCACCATGAAAGAAATACATCATTAGAATCAAACACTGAAGGAAAATATCCACAATATCATATAGCCCCAACAAGAGATCAATCCCCTATAGGATATGGAAATGATGGATCCTCATCCACTCTTGGATAAGATATGGGAAGTGTCTGTCCCTGAAGGATTTAAACCTCCCTCTATGGCCAAGTTGGATGGGTGCAGTGATTCTTATGAACATGTCGCCTCCATCAACACACAATGGCCATCATTGGAGCACCTAACTCCCTGAAGTGCAAATTATTGTTCGGCATCTTCACGTATGCAGCCTTGCGATGGTATATGGGCCTATCCTAAGCCTCCATCGCCAGTTATCAAGAACTGGTGAAGAAGGTCGTACATCGGTTTGTCCTCATCCATAATAAGAAGATGTCTACCATCAGCGTGTTCAATATACGATAAGGCCCTTCAGAGTCATTGAGGGACTATCTCTCCCAGTTCAATGAAGTCATCATCACAGTTTTCACCTAAACCAAGAAATGTTTGTGGGGGTGTTCAAAAACAGACTCAAGGCGGGACACTCAACGAGTCTCTTGCCTAGAAGACAACACTTTCGTTAGCGAAGGTGGTCACCAGGGTAGGATGTTACATAAAAGGTGAGGATATAAACACTAAGGAGAAGGCACGAAACATCAATGAGCATGTTCCTAATGCCGAAGGTTCACACCACCAGAGGAAGAGTGATTATACCTCTCCCATCAAAGATAAGATGGTAGAGAGCTTTAATCTTTTGAACACTCGCTCTGAACACATATGGTGCGAGGTTCTTCACCTGCACAACATCCTTATGCCTCCAGCTCCGAAGGCAAAGGTAATGGGTCTTGAATCAGGTAGATTGTGCAAGTTCCATAGAGTCAAAGGACATCACACTAAAGTTGTTTCCAACTCAAGAAAGAGACCGAGAGGCTCATTAAAGAGGGACACCTCAAGAAGTATGTCAAGGAAAATTCCTCCCGTAGACCAGACAAGTCTAGCTCTCGTGGGCGAGACGAACAAGGGAGCCACAGGCCCAACAGGTGAATGAGGTATCCCAAGGCAAGGGCATCAAAGTCGTGCGCCACACACTTAATAGTATTGCATGAGGATTCATTGGAGGTGGTGATAAGTTCCAAAAGATAGTATCTGATCACATTAAAACTTGGCACTTATTGGCTCAAACTAACGTTTTCTACTATTGATATTCCCAAATATTGTAAGGATTAAGTTTGAAATATATAAGTGTGGTGCTTTTTAATTTCTTTGCTATTGTGCAGGAATTTTCACAATTAAGCAAGATTGGAACATGTCGTACCCCAAATTTTGACCACCTTTCCTTTCTCTTTTTTTACCTTGTTATTGCTTATTTAAAAAAATATAGTGATAATAAATAGTTTGTTTTTTAATAAATAAATAAATGATATTTCTATGCTTTTATAAAAAGGGGAGAGAGAAATAAAAAAATATAGTATAGGAGTGGCAATTAGAAATTAGATTTTAATTAGTGTGTTACTCTTTGGATGTAATTTTGTTTCGAATAAACACGGTAGTCTGTTTGGTAGAGGAGTAGGTTCAAGGATTGTAAGGGAGAGTGCATGAGTTTGAATCCTACCTCCTCCACTTTTAGTTTTTTTCCTTTACTACTAACTTTTTATATTTTACCTTTAAATCATAAAAAATCTCAAAAAATAGATTTTTTATTATTTAAATATTAATTTTCGTATATTATTTAATGAATATTTTAAAATATTGATTTTTTTCACTAAAATCATGTTTTTATGAAAAAAATCTCAAAAAATCATATAAGTTAAGATAAAATCAAATCTTTTCCATTTTCATTATTAGACTATTTTCTTTATTTTAAAATATTTTTTATTTAAATTCACCAAGTCATGAATCCATCCAGATTCATTGGCTTGGGCTTTAAGAAATAGAAAAAATCAGGTTAAATCAAATCGCTCTAAAAATAGACAATCGCATTTAATTTTTTAACCTGATTTTTCCCTATAAATAGAGACAATGTTTCTCCTATTTTAATCATCCACAATTTACAGAAATATTATCCAACAGTTGTTGTTCTCCACATTGAAGAACAACAATCAATCCCTAAACCACATCATTCATTCAAGAAAAGGAGAAGATCAGTTCAAAGACAAAACGAAAAGACAGGAGTGGAGGGATTGGAATCGATCGCATAAAAAAGAGTGAGCGATCAAAAGCGTAATATTTTTGCTTACCGGAATAGACCTCGATCTCGTAGGTCGGTTTCACTTACCGCCTTACTTCCATATACATTTGACATGTCATTTCTTGTTTGATATATCTATCTAGGGTATTGATTTATTTTAATTTTTTTTGTTTATTGTTGAGTTTTATTCTAGTTTAAATAATTAAATCGACAACTATTATTATGAAGAATTAATAAAAGAAAATTTTGAATAAGAAAGACATAGTAATTGTCTAACAATTTCTTTTTAATCATGTTTTTTTCTTAAAAATCAGTATCATAATTTAAATCTGATTCTAATTAGTTTCCAACTAACCATAATTAATTTTTTTAACATAAATATGTTTTAGGCAAAACGCATAATTAATTATTTAACTATCATTATAAGAAATTTTACAAGGCAAAAATCATTTTTTATGTATACAATTTGATAACCCAAAACCAGTCGAAATAATAAATCTGGAAAAGATATACAAAGTAATAATCCATAATATCATCACTAAACACAAACCAAAAAATAAAATCTGGGAAAGTATCAATACAACACCAACATCTAATTCAGAAATAAAACAAAACCCAGCAAAACGTAACCAAAATTTTAAGAGTACGAACAATGATTCAAAACGCCAAACCTGTAACAAATCCAAAAGTCATAAAAAACTAAATATACAATTTTCAACCTGTACAAACAAGTTCAAGAACAACAATGTCTAACAACTCATATCAGAATTAAGGAAAAGGTTGTAACAGAGAATAGGAAGAAATTGAAACGAGATTTTTCTCGAAACGAAACTTGCCAAGCCTTCGTCGGGATCTCGTACAAACCCTTCGATCTCTGACTTTCCACCCCTTTGAAAATCGTGTTGTGATAAAGGAGAGAGAAGGGAGATTTTGCTGTAGAGGAAAGGAAATGCGGTTGGGAGATTTGAAGAAGAAGAACAACGTGTTCTCTCTCTCTTCTTTTATGTTATTTTGTTTTTTTAATTATTAATAATAGTAATAAGGGCAGTCAGGTCCTTAATGTTAATTAAAAAATAATAATAATAATAATAAATGAAAGATAATTAATAGCTTATAATGTTGAATAAGTCAAATTATTGGTTGCTACTTAATAGTACATTAAAGGGGTGAGCTTTCATTACGCGTCTTTACTTGGAGAGAGAGAGAGAGAAATACATGCATTTTGAGTTGCTGTATTTTATTTGTGTTATTTGGTTTCTATTTTTTCTAAATTTAAATCACCACAGGTTACTTTATGGTTAGTATAGCTTAAGGTTTAAAAGAAAAGAGATAAAAGAGAGGCGTCGAATTAGGGATGGCAAAACGGATCGGGTCCGTTGGACATGCCCGTTTTATCAGTACTTTAGTGCGGGGTGGACCAAAGATTTAGATCTTCACCCTCTAATGTGTCCGTCCCGCCCCGTTTTTTTCACGGGTTTTTGTGGACACGAGCATTTACATAAAATTTTGCATTTTTAAGCTTAAAAGGTGCAGTGTCCGCAGGCTTTCCTCGCCCCGCCCTCGCTTTTTTGCGGGGTGGACCTAAGTTTTAGACCTGCATCCTCAACTATGACCGCCCCACCCCGCCCTGTTTTTTTGTGGGCATTTGCGGGGCGGGCCTAAACGGGGCGGGCAAGCCCGTTTGCCACCCCTACATGTAGGGATGGCAATGGGCAGGGTATGGATAGGGTACTATAGTACTCGTCTCCATACCCGCAGTTGAAAAAAATCCCCATACCCAAGCCCATACCCGCTTGGGTATCAAAATTAGCACCCGTCTCCGTACCATATGGGTATATAAGTGCCCGTATCCGTACCAGGTTATCGGCATTTCTTATAAAAATAAATATATCAAGTATAAAATATCATAATTTTTTAAGTTTTTAAAAATATTAAATATGTAGTAGTTTAAAATTGATGTTTTTTTTTTTAATTTTATAAATATTTATTTTTATATAATAATGTAAATTAAAATATATAAATATATATTGTACGGGTATGGGGCGGGCTGAGTATTAAGGTGCTCATCCCTGCACCCATCCCCGCTTATTTAAGTGGGTAATTACCCGAGCCCGTACCCGTATCCATTTTTGCGGGTTTTTACCTTACCCGTTGTAGGTAATTTTCTGGGTATCCACTGGGGATGGGTCAAATTGTCATCCCTACCTACGTGGAATCCTCTAGCTGGGTTTTTATTTTTTAATTAATTAATTTATTAATTTTTGAATATTTGTTTTATTATTTATTTCAATGATTACTCTTTTATTATTAGGATTAGAAATTGAATTAATTAATTAAAACATTTTAATTAATTATAATAATTTAGGAATTACTGGATTATATACATTTAGGGTAACATATTTGGGTTTGATTTATAAGTTAGTTATTTTTATAATTAATATTTTGGGTTTAATTTGTAATTTAGGGTTTTATTATATTTTATAAATTTAGGGTTTTATTTATATTTTGGGGTTTATTATGATTAATAAATTTTGGGTTTAATTTATAATTTTGGGGTTGTTATAATTTATTTTTTATCATAATACATGTGGGTTTATTTATATTAATTTGGGGTTTAATTATAAGTTTGGGGTTTACTATAATTTATCTATTATTATCTTTGATAAATTTAGGTTCTTATATCTTTTTGGGGTTATTGTAATTTTATAACTTATAAATTTGGGGTAAATTTTGGGTTTTATTTAATTTATTTAATTAATTTTATAATTAAGTAATTGAGGATGTTTTTATATTGTTGGTTTGATGATTAAACAATTGAGGATTATTTAAAATATGGGAAAAAAGGATAGGAGATAATTTGCTAGGGTTTAAGGGTTAAATCATAATGTTGTGGTAATTGTCTTAATTAACTTAAGATCTATTCTTTGAAAATTTTGGGGATATAATTGGAATAAAATAAGGGATAACATAAGGGATAAAAAAGAATAAATTTGGGATAAAAATGCGATAAATTTTGGGATAGAAATTTGGGGATAAAACTCTTAAGATCAAAGAGTATAAATATAGGACTAAGGATATGGGATAAAACTCTTAAGATCCAAGAGTATAAATATAGGACTAAGGATAAGGGATAAAACTCTTAAGCTCTAAGAGTATAAATATAGGACTAGGGATAGGGGATAAAACTCTTAGGATCCAAGAGTGTAAACATAGGACTAGGAATCTAGGATAAGAGTTTTATAATAAATGTTATATCATTTTTTATAATCAAATTTAAAAAGATATTTTTCCAAATTCAAAGGGATAGGGATAAAAAACATCTAACTCATTTCTTTTCAAGGGATAAATTGAGATAGAAACTTTGGGATAAAACTCTAAAAATCTGAGAGTATAAATAAAGGATTAGGGATAAGGGATAAGGGATAATTACAACTTAAACATAAAGGGGGTAAGGGATAAAATCAACCAACCAATAAAATTAGGGAGGTGAACTACGGAAACTCTGATCCTTCAAAATTGAGGGTACGTAGGCATAGGGTTGTAAACCCTAGCGAGTACAATAATAATAAAATACTTATGGTCCCCCTCTTACATCTAAGTCTTCTCTGTACATGATAAGGATTTTTATAAATAAATATAAACAGACAAACATTCAAGTAGTAAGCAAACATACCCTAGAACTTAAGGAGGATCCCATTGATTAGAATGGAGGTGAGGGGTGCCTAACACCTTCCACTCACTTAATCGACTCCCGAACCTAACGTCTCTCCCTTAGGATTTAGATTTTATCATTATTTTCCTGTCTCTTATGACGAATAAAGGATGTTGGCGACTCAAATTTTTTGCCGGCCGCGGCAGAACACAAAGCAAGAAAGAGGAGATCATGCATGTTCGCCAGGAGAGCATCTAGTGAGGCCAAGGCGAGACCTCACCCAACAAGCCTACAGCGAGGCTCGAGCATGGAGAAATAAAAGCAAAAATCATCTTTCTCGTCAGGCGAGCCTCAAGTGAGCCATCTCACCCGACGAAACTACAGCGAGAGCCAGGTGAGGCAAGTCAAAGACTTTCCATAATCAAATTGTCCCATTATCGCCAGGAGAGGCTGCAACAAGGAAAATCGCCAGACGATCGTTTTGCTCGCCTAGCGATACAAGATGGTTTGAGTGTTAAGTTGGTAGATACTTCAAAATGAAGAAAGGTTGCTCGTCATGCGAGAGCAGCAGGACAAGACCACTATATATAGTTACATAAACATTTCATTTAGAGACTCTTGAAAAATTTTAGAGAGAAATAGCTTAGTAGAGAGAGAGAGAGAGAGAGAGAGAGAGAGAGAAGATTAGACTTGAAGAGTACAAGCTTGATACGCATTGAAATTCTGGCAATGCAGACAGCAGATGTCCTAACACATGTCAAGACATTGTTCTGCATAAACATTTAAACACAAAGGCATAACAGTAGACTGATACCTTGAATATCAGAACTGTAGAAACACGCATATGTTACAACATCTGATTCAACATGTTAATCAAAACTGAACTGTAAATTGCAGAATGATAAACAACGCAGAAATTGTAAACCCAGTTCGATGCAACTCACCTACATCTGGGGGATACTCACCTACATCTGGGGGATACCAATCCAGGAAGAAAACTCCACTATTTGTAGAATTATTACAAAGCTAAACTCCCCCGTTTACAACTTTATATCCTAATATCTACCCTATGAAGACTTTACCAAAGAACAACCTCTTTGATATGAGATACCCCACTCACTTCCCTTAATCACAAACTGTGATATCTACATCATCCCTATCAATACAGAATTCTATCAAGCTTACTTGACCAACACACTAACTTGGATTTGCTTAAAAGATTCATCCAAGAATAATACACAATCCAATACCTCAAGGCTTATAGATATGTGCGACACCTATGTCTTCCACAATGTATCAACTCGATACAGAGGGAGACTTACAACCTAGAGTCAACGACTCTCAAAACCCTAAACCCTTATTTTTACACAAGAGAACTAGGTTACAAAAGGCATATAAAATCCTAGGTCTAATTCTTCTTTTATAGGCTTCAGTTTCCTTGGGCTTTGAATCTTTTGCTTATTTCTTCATTGATCCATGTTTTGATTTCTCCTTAAATCTTGCAACAGATTTAGAAACTTCCTGCAATATCAGATCAAGATGTCGAGACATCCGTTAGGATATCTGACCAGTCTTCTTTCATCAGACTTCTTCATATTTAAACATATATTTTGACATCCTGTTCTTCCAAAAATTTGCTCAAATCAGCAGAGTTTTCAATGTCCCCCTTTTGACAAATTTTTGGTTAAAAGTCCTTTGGCCAGAAAAAGAAAGTCCGGCGTTTGGTAGATATGATTGGAACACTTCTGAGACTCTTTCTTACCCCTGAAATTCCTAGTTGTATGTTGGTGTACATGAGGAAGAGTGCATAACCCACTCCCCCTCAAACCAATACTTGCCACAGAGGGATAAATCCTCCCCTTAAGAGGCATAAGAGAACCAATAAGAAGGTCCAGTTGTATCGTGCATAACATTGAGTCCATAGAGCATGTAACTCAGGTCACAAGACACAACCTGCTTCCTAACTCAGATCATAAGGCACAAAGGGAAAGACTCAGATAGAATGTTAGAACATCCTCTCCAACATCCTTGCAAAATAACTGCAAGAATGCACCAGATGTGAGTTGAAAGACTCGTCCCCACACAACCATTCTCCCCTTTTTTAGCCAAATTTTGACAAAAGTAGCCAATACAGTTCCATATCCATATGTTACTTATCCAAACACGGATGAAATACATGATGAATCAACCCACTGCCTGGAATTACACAAACAGATGCACTCTTTAAATACCTAAACGGTTTCTCTAGAGATCCACGGTCCAAAGAAGTTACCGCTGAACAATTCAAAGGAGAAATAAATTTAGGTAGGTAAATTCAACATTAATAACTGTGCGCCGCCCAGCTCAGGATAAGACTGTTCCAACTTTTAAGAGTAACCGTCCAAAAAAGAACACTTGTATCAAGACACATGTTACCCATGCCTTCTCTAGGAAGTACTCTCCACCATTCAAAACATCCAAGTTAGGACCCACCCTCAGGTCTTAAATAATGTCCTGACATTTTGTCAGGCTTGTTCAGTCCATCATAGTCACCATCCTTTTGATGAGTCCCAAGAATAATCCTTTTAAACAGAAGAAATATAGAACTGACCCAGATGTTAAGACACTTCTTCAAGCATATCCCAGTTAGCACCCAAGAAACTTGTATTGACACTTTAATGATGGAATTAACTTTATACCGTCAAGTTTCCCACGACCTTGCAACAGTAATGTCAAGACATCCTTCTTGACACCTTAGCATAACTTGCTTGTCCTCCAAACAACCTGGATTCATAACTGCACCCCTGCAGTAATACCTCTTAGATCAAGGAGCAACTCCCCCTATCTAAGATAACCAGTGCTCCTCCAATGAACACTTATGCTGATGAATGGAAAACATAAGATGCATTTTCATGTCTTCAAGAACGCACCCTCTGTCCAACCTACCTGCTGAACACAATCATCAACTCCACTTATTGCTTCTTCTGACAAGAACCAATAATCACTCATATATGAACACCATCATGCTTCCCGTGCGGTCACATTAGGATCACTATCCTAAATTAACAAACTCTTGGATTAAGATCAAAGCTCCATTGATCCCCCTCTTCTTGAACCCATCTATACACCACACGAATTCCTCTTGAATTCTCATGTATAGACCTCCATGTTCCTTGAGATAAAATCCAATTGATCTGGAATGATCCACACTCCTCAAAGAGACGCACAAGGCCCCTTAGTTTGTTAACTTCTTAACGATGTCAGATATCGTACACATGCTCCAGAAATCTTCATCCTATTTGCTCCACAAGCACCAAACTGATCCACTTCTAGCATGTCCTATTCACATCTGACTTCCAAGACTATCCTTTACCAGTCATTCTCCCGTACGACAAGATAAATACCTCTCAGACAAAATGTGAGTGTCAAGTTCTACACTCAGAACTTCGTATCCTACTACAAGGATAACCAACCCAGAAAATGTTTTAACATCAGTTAGGACATCCTTCACACATCACAGACACCACACACCATGGTTCTTTATATGCTCCACCACTGGACTTATTATCTGCATAGTAATCCAACTGAAGATCTTCGCACAACACTGTGCCACCAGCTTAATCAATAAGAACTCTAGAAACCCAAAGAGAGAAATAAACTCTCATCCACCAAAAGAAGGTATTCTTCCATTATCAACCTATAACTTCTACCAAGAGTAATTAGTTCCAAGCACCCTGCTTTAATGCACACTAAATATCAACCAAATTCGACTTTTTGACTTATCTCATTCTTCTTCAAAACTCACAAGATACACTGATCCACCAATGAAATCTGATCTTCAAGTTACATGAACTACTTGCTCCATAGCAAGACATCTTGGATCCACCAAGCCTCTAGACATGTAACATCTTCTCAATCCACAGCTCCCGTAAACTGCATGAGATAGACCTTTTTGAAGCATCCATAACTTCCATTTTCCTGTATATCACTTTATCTTAAGCTGATGTGCCACATCACCAGCTGAGACTCTGATGTTAAGCTAGATGTCAGACCATTCTAATACGGCATCCAACTGCTGAATTCAGCTCCTCCTTCTGCCACTTAGAAGAACCTCCTCCCTTTAACCGAACAAGAGTTCCATGCTCTCATAGACTTGATTCAACAACCAAGTTTGAGTAGACAACCTTCATCTTGCTTGATCATGTCACATATACTTCATACCAGCTCACACCTTGATGAAAAACTATCTGCTTTGAAACTCCAAAGGCTTCCATCTGCCACGTCTGAATCTTCAGAAGATAAGTAGTCATAGACTACACCATAGCCATACCAAAGAATGCCACTTTCCTTAGTAGAGAAGTCTGTAGAAAGTCAGAGATAACTGCCACTTAGCCTTGACCTTCAAATTGAGAAAGATTCCATGCTCCTCAGTACCTAGATCAGAAATATGCTGATCCAAGTTGTGCCAACACCAGTACTCTATTCTGGACAGGTCTCTTGCCAGGACACCTTCCAGATAAACATTAGATGCTTCTAGTAACAACTTGAACACACCTGCTGCACTCCAAAACTCTTAGATCAGAAATAAACTGACCCAAGAACAATCCATCAAGATTATGATGTCTTCATCTTCATCTTCAACAGCACCATTGTCTAGACCAATTTCTTACCAGGAAACTCTCCAGAGATCACATGCTTCTATCACACCAGACTGAAGTCGATTCTTAGGTTAACACCCAAGACCAAAACAGATGCTAAAGCTTATGCATTACCCCTCCCATGATCCTGCACAAACTCTGATGATGAGATGTTCCAACATCTTGTTGAACATCAGTAATCTTGACTTTCAAGGATAATCAATTAAATACTTGTGAACTCCACAAATAGCAATTGATCTTAAATCCTTGTCCAATAATCCTTCTTCAATGTTGTAGCTATGCTCCACCAGATCACTTCATGAACACTTATCAAGTATTCAATCTTTTGCAAGTATCATCTTTGACAACAAATATTGAGATACCAAGGCTACCACCCTTGACTCAAGTAACTAAGATTCTCTCTGAACGAACCCTATTTACCTCAACAATTTTGAAAACTCCAATCAGATTGGATCCACCCTTAGGATTAAGAGAGATGAATCCTTCCTTGCTGTTTTTGGATAGTGAAAATAAATCACCTCCACTTTCTTCAGGTTGTGTTTCATAGAAACACCTTCTAGGTAGAAGAGTAACTAGAAGACTCCAGATACACGACTGAGACGCCTTTATGAGTGGACTTGAGAGAATTCTCAAGTATCTTTGACAACCTAGCCGATCAATAATTTATCAAACTCCCGAAGCAAGAACTTGATAAACCTAAACTCAACTCCTCTCCTCTTCAACTGACTTCAAACTGCACCATGGAACCAAGCTTCCAAGTACCAAATCACCATAACAGATATCTTCCAATAACTCTTTCCATTCCATCGCTCCCGATTTTGGAATAAAAAGATGCAGATATCTTCACATATAGAGGCCGACGATTGAGATCTTCCACCATCTGCCTTCAGTAACAACTCCAGAATCCCATAATTCTAGAGCTCTTTCATCAGAAACATATGCAGCGGAACCACAAAGGAACAAATTCTGCTTGCCCTAATAAGATGTCAGAACATCTTATAAGACACCCCAACAAGAGAACTAGCCACTTCTCCTGCAGTAGTTGTAGAACCTCCTCAGCAACATGAACAACCACCGGGTTATTACCTTCTATCTAGAACATCCATCCCTTCCATTAATACCCTTGAGTATGTCTGAGTTGATTGATCTGATCTTCAAAACTCCTCCTTGTTTAAATGCCAGAAAGTATCTCCCAAAGATCTCATCCAGAAACAGACAGAATGCCTGCTCTGATACCAATTGAAATTCTGGAAATGCAGACAGTAGATGTCCTAACACATGTCAAGACATTGTTCTGCATAAACATTTAAACACAGAGACATAACAGCAGACTGGTACCTTGAATATCAGAACTACAGAAACACACAGATGTTACAACATCTGATTCAACATGTTAATCAAAACTGAATTGTAAATAGCAGATTGATAAATAACACAGAAATTGTTAACCCAGTTCGGTGCAACTCACCTACATCTGGGGGATACCAATCCAAGAAAAAGACTCTACTATCTGTAGAATTATTACAAAGCTAAACTCCCCCGTTTACAACTTTATACCCTAATATCTACCCTATGAAGACTTTACTAAAGAATAACCTCTTTGATATGAGATACCCCACTCACTTCCCTTAATCACAAACTGTGATATCTACATCATCCCTGTCAATACAGAATTCTGTCAAGCTTTCTTGACCAACACGCTAACTTGGATTTGCTTAAAAGCTTCATCCAAGAACAATACACAATCCAATACCTCAAGGCTTATGGATATGTTCGACATCTATGTCTTCCACAATGTATCAACTCGATACAGAGGGAGACTTACAACCTAGAGTCAATGACTCTCAAAACCCTAAACCCTTATTTTTACACAAGAGAACTAGGTTACAAAAGGCATATACAATCCTAGGTCTAAGTCTTCTTTTATAGGCTTCAGTTTCCTTGGGCTTTGAATCTTCTGTTCATTTCTTCCTTGATCCATGTTTTGATTTCTCCTTAAATCTTGCAACAGATTTAGAAGCATCCTGCAATATCAGATCTAGATGTCGAGAGATCCGTTAGGACATCTAACCAGTCTTCTTTCATCAGAATTCTTCATGTTTAAACATATCTTTTGACATTTTGTTCTTCCAAAAATTTGCTCAAATCAGCAGAGCTTTCACGCATCAATCATCGGGAAATCGCCATTGATGCTCATCCATCTTTATTTCTTGTTGGGATTTGATGTAATCCATCGATGTCGTGTGTATTTATTATTATCATGGTGTTATATATGAATTAGTCGTTTATTAATATTGATGTTATCCTTGTTTACTTGTTAAACTTATAGATTCGTACTGTTATTGAGAAATACTCTTTGAATATCGATCTAGGATAATAATTTGTTAGATGATAAACTCTAGACATAGAATTAGGTTTAACATTCACAAGAGTATTGAATTTTATTGCTACCGCAGTTTTTGATAGGCTAAGAGATTGTCGATTAAACAATATAGTTGAACTCTCATTAGGGGTTTAGAGAAAAACACTGTCAGCGAGCAATGTGTGATAATATTAATCAAACAAATAATTTTTGTATAACTAATCGGAAGAATACGTGTGTGATCATTGGATGAACCCCAATCCCAATAAGCTATCTCATTTTTAAAACTTCATTTATCATTTCCCATTTTTACACTATGTACTTTATGCAAACAAACAACTCGATAACTTTTCATTTAAACCATATCAACTGTTGAACAAAATTTAATATCGCATCAGTCCTCGTGGATACGATAAACAAATACTTAATTATGATGTTGAATACTACAACCATCAGGCGGGGAGATTAGCTTCTCCCATAGAAGGTACACTCGCCAAATTCTAAATATATAAGACCTCTCCAATGTTGAAGAGGAAGGTTCACCGAAAGATATTTGCATACCAATGGGACCCCATACATCCATATGTACTAATTCAAAGTGTTGTAAAGTGGTAGAAATGCTAGTAGAAAAAGATAACTGACATTGTTTGTCAAGATGACAAGTATCATAAACCAAGTTCTTATGATATTTGATAATAGGAAAAGAATCAGACATATTGTGTAACACCTCATTTGAGGAATGTCTTAATATATTATGCCAAGTGTCATTTTATTTAGGAAAGTTTACATCAATATTGTAAATTGAATAAGTAGAACATGTCGAGTTACAACAGTGATGAATGTGGGAGGGACTTTTGTGAAATATGTAAAGATTGTTATGCAGAATCGTGTTTCCAATCATCCTTTTGGTAGACATGTCTCGAATGTGACAGGAATTGTATGGGAAGTGAATGTGATATTGAAAATTTTGACACAGTCTAGAAATTGAAATAAGGCTAAAATGAAATTCAGGAATGAAAAGAACATTATGCAAATAAAGATGTGTGTCAAGGATGATTATGCTAGAGAATTTGGCCACAAGTGTGTTTCCATTGAGAAAGTTAATTTGGATGGGGTGAATCATTTGAATGGTAGAAGAACATTTGATATGGAGGCATATAAGATCGGATGCCCCTGAATCAAGAATCCATACAGAATATTAATTTAGATCATTACCTGTATTAAAGATACCTAAAGTAGTGTGAGGAGTGTCAGCAAAGGAAGTCTTATCTGAATTTGGAATCTAAGCATCTTTCTTTGACTGTTGAAGAAGGAGGAGCAAATGCTGACAGTCTTCCTTGGAGAGAACATTTTGTTTGTTTGAATTGCTTGTGAGTTTCGTATCCACTGATGGTTTTGTGTTTCAGTTGCGATATCCATAAGGGAACTCGTGCTTGAAGTAGCATCTATTGATCATATGATTTATCTTGTTGCAATTTGTGCATATCATATTGGTTCTTGGTTAGCTTTATCCTTTACAATGCCCAGTAGTGTTGTTATTGTTGGCAAAGAGGATGGTAAAGGGATGAGCTGAGGGTACTGAAACTTCTTGTTGCACAATGAGAGAGTGAACTCTATTAATGATGGGTAAGGGATCAAGAAGGAGGATATGGGTTTGGATGTTATGGTAGTTATCGTGTAATCCTCTTAGAAAGAAAGTTACATATTCTAGGTGTTTGTAATTGTGAAGTGTCTTTGCAAGATCATAGGAAAATCGTATGGGTCACGAACATGAAGGTGTGGGACAAAGATCTTCAAGTTCATCCCAGAGAATCTTGAGATCGGTAAAGTATTGTGAGAGAGAGAGAGAGAGATCACCTTGTTTGATTGAATGAAGATCGCGTAATAGATCAGAGGAACGGAAATGATTTCCCTTTTTGAATCTTTCTCGGAGATCTTCCCATAGTTCAAAAGCATAGTCGAAACAGATGATGCTTTGTGCGATGTGAGACGATAAGGTTATGTTGATCCATGAAAGAATCATACTATTGGCTCGATCCCATAGCTCGAAGTTGGCGTAGGAGAAATCAGGTTTACGCGGAGCACAGTTGATGAAAGATAGCTTATTCTTTGATGTGAGAGCACGACACGTTGATTTGTTCCAGTTGTGGTAGTTGGTGTCATCAAGAGGTGGTGCGACGAGAATGGAATTGGGGGTTTTTGCCAGGATGAAGGTAGTAGGGAATTCTAGGGTTTTGAGTAGAATCTTTAGACGTGGTGGTTGTTGAATTACTGGTGTAATTGACGGTGGAGTTGTGATTGGTCATGGTTCTTTGATTCTAAATCGAAAGTCATGGAAGAGGAAAGGAAAAAAGGGGAAGACGAAGGAAGGGGCGGTGGAGAAACCCTAGAAATGAAATGAGGAAGAAAGAGTCTCAAATGAAGTTTTGGTATGTGATAACATATTACATGGTGGAATGAATGAGGCCCATTGGGCCAAAAATGAATGAATGAACAGAAAATGAATGTTAAATACAATGTAAAGGCCAAATGATATATATAACATTTGGGCTAAAACTAACAATTTTCCCAAAAGCTCAATATCAAACTCATAAAGTCTAATAGTTAAATTTGTAATAAAAACATCTCCAAAGATTTGAAGATTCTGATTTTGCACTTACATTAACGGTCCCTTGTATGGAAATCTTAGGAGAACCGTCATTCTTTTTTTAATGAAAAGAAGAAAAAGAACATCCAACACATAAAATCTTTACTCTTTTTCTCTTTATACCACTCACATCAGACTCATTGATAAACCAACTATTTCATCAAAGTTATTTAAGTTTTATATTTTTAACTACTTGAAATGTCAAAAGCATAAAGAAAGTAGCATGAACATTGAACACTAAAGCTGTGATAATTTTCAAACACAACTCATTAGAGGAACCTTCACTCTTAAGATACATTACAAAAAAAATTATGTAGGAGTAACATTCAACGACAGGAAAACCACATAGTCTAATTTTCTATCAATTACATGACATATGAACTATAAACAGATTATTGACTGCAATTTACATTAATTGAAGAAAAAAGAACATGTTCTTATTCAGCCCGGCTTCAGGGAAAAAGGGTGTTATTCGCCGTCGTTGTTTATCTTGATTTCTATAAGTTGCTCGATTGGTTGGCGGCATATAGGGCAATTATTTGATTGAACACGCAGCGCTTTTGCACACTCGCTGCACATACACTGGAAAATGCAACAAATATTGAATGAAAATAATCATAATACACATTATGCGAAAACCAAAAAACTAGACAAGAAATTGTACCATGTGCCTACAAGGTAAGACAGCAGTATCCTTGGGTTCAGTCATGCATATAACACACTCTTTTCCAGGATCATTACGATCGAAATCAGGCGCTGTTGAGTTACCAATTCCGTATAACTCTCGCAGTTCATAACGAACTTGATCGATCCATAGAATCTGCCTAACTACTTTAACCTGGAAAGGACCAGTTCCATTGGTTTTCTCCAAAACAGCTTGAGTAATTTGCATATGAGGGGATGCGTCTACGAAAGAACTAGAGGGAGTTTCGTGGTCTGTCAAAGGTGTTGTTTCGGCGCATATTACGAGAGGAAATACATCTTCTTCGGGTGAAGGGTTTGAAAGATCATCCAACTCAAAGAAACCTAAATCAATGCCTGTTCCTGAAGGCTGACAGAATTTCTGACCAACTCCTTTCTGGAAAGGGAACGTTATCGGCTCAAACGCTTCGGGAAATAGAGGAATAAACCTACATTTATGTTCTTCCTCTTTGGCTAAGTAAAAGATTGTAATTCTGGTAAGATAAACAGAAACTAACAATCTAATTATCACTCATTGATGAAACTAGACAAAGATAAGTAAAAAGGATTGAGTGTGTGACGAACCTGCCATCGTAGAGGGCGTCGAAAACGAAGGAAATCAAATGGTGATCGGAATTGTTGGGATCCAGGTGGAGCTGTAGAGTATGTTTATGCAAATTGACATCATTCTTTACCTTCTTTGCAGTTTCATGGTCAACGTACAGTGGTGGAGGTGGCGGTGGTTGAGCAACATTCACATTCAAATCTACTCCAAACGGTTGAGTATTTGTCGTCGTTGTTGCGGCCGCTGCTGCATAGGAAGGGTGGTGAGGCAGATTTGAGTAGAACTGATGAGACTGTGGAGGAAAGTAACCTTGAGGAGGCTGAGGCTGAGGCTGTGGCTGTGGCTGTGGCATCATAGGGTGAGGTTGAGAAGAGTATTGATAATAGTAGGTTGGAGGAGGAGGTGGGTAGTGTTCATGGTAACTGTTTCTTCTTCTGTTTCTGTTATTATTGTTACTCCATGAACCACCCATCTCTCAAACATACACTGACACAAGACAAGATGCTGTGTGTCAATTCCTCTCTCCAGATCCAATTATTATTCTTTTTCTTTTTGTTTACTCAAACACAAAACACTACTTGCCAATTTTTAATCTTTGCTTCCCTTTCATCTTTTCTTTGGCATGTATATTTTAAAAAATGGCATTGTGATAGGAAAAAGAAAAAGCCAAAGTTGATAAAACTCTTTAATATTTTATTGTATGAAAATTCAAGTTTAAACACAAACGTGGCTTTTTGAAATTTGAAGATATTTTGAAAGAACTACTCAAAACTGTCATATAAAATTGTGTGACTTTAAATAGTTAGAAGTACATTTCACACTTGTCAATGTGATTTGATGATTTTTTTCATCAAAAGAGTTGACAAAAGATGGATGACAAGAATCAAACATTATCTTAAATTTAGCAATATTTTAGTTTTTTGCTTACATAAATGAGCAATATAAAAAAAATGATTTAAGTGATGGATAAACTTGTATTAAAAAAAAAAACATGATCTATGCTTTGTATTGACTATTGAGCAAAGGTAGAAGAAGTCTAAGAAATAATAATAATAATACAAGGAGCAAAAAGTATTACAAGTTGTTCTATTATTCTAAACCAAATATTACAAAACTCAAGTCAGGTTTTGAACTATGCTGATGATATAATAATCAACTAAAATTTCCCAGTGCATAGCTCTGAGGTTAGTAAATTGAAATACAAGGTGGAGAAGTTTCGCCTTGGAGGGTTTCGGAACACATAGACCAAAATGATTCCAACAAACCCTCCGGATAAAAGAATTGAGGTTTGATCAGTCCCCACTTGCACAACCCTTGCAACCACAGTGAACACACTCTATAACCTTCTCTTCTCGAAGATGCTTGGGCACTCTGCAAACACAAGTCGTGGCATAGTTGTGATCGCGTGGCTGCATGCACCTCAAGCAACATAGGCGTTCATAACCAGGCTGCAAATTCAGAAACAAAAACATCATGACTCAAGTACTCACAATAAATATCACTACTCGAAAAAATCCATATATTTTATTAACAGTTCTTAGAAATAAAAATAAATAAAAAAAGTACATCAATTCACTCACGCCAATCAAAAGAATATTTCAACAATTTTTATCACCAGTAACAATGACCTTGAAAAAAAATGTCTAAAGAATAACACTGACAAAACTCGAATCTCCAAGTGTATTGAGTAGATATAGTTCATCACACAATCAATACATTCTTATATCTAGCAATTGCAATGGATATGCATTTTATCTTTTGATGTAAAGCAACTGCCCTAGCATGGTGGCATTAGATCACATTCGATATATCCCTATTATGGAGCCACAACTCAAACAGACTTAAAGGTAGAAAACTCAAGCAACAGTTCACAAATCACAATTAAGTGAGTGTTTGGAAATTGAGCAAATCACAATCACACCGCAAGGAGAATTGAAGCTTCAATTCAAAGCTTCCATAAATTGTGGTCAAAGCTGTATTGGGAGGCGAGAAAGTGGTTGTAAATGTGTTGCCAAACACAATGTACACCAATAAGTGTCCTGCCAAGATTCACACCATTTGGTTCATCCATTGGATTTTAACCTAGTTCATCACAATAGTATGGGGAAAATTGCGGTAGATAGAGTCTCCAAGACCTAAGAGATTTGAATATGGCTAGCTAAACTAGTGCACTACAACCACCTTTAAGTTTTAATCGAGTCTATATATCTCTCTCAATCAATTTACTTTGGACCTTGGTTCCATACTCACATTCACATAGTCACATGCAGCCCTTGAATATGATTGGAGAGAAATATCCATATAGTTAAGGCTACTTCACCAAGAAGTTCATTTGGAATATAGGGTTTACTTCTTCCCTTTTGGTGTTAGGCTTAAGGCAAGTGTTGCGATTTCAGATTTTTAGATATGGATTTCTCACTTCCTCCTGGCTGTAATTACACTATTTCCCATCAAATGAAATTTATTTTTCTACGAAAAATATATATAAAAAAGAGCACTTTCAAATAAAAAAATAAAAACATTATAGGTACCTTCTTCCATTTTGCAATTAGATTGCGGTCAGCGTATCCTTGATCTAAACAGAATTCATACAATTCTTTAGAAATTTCCTTTCTCTTATAGTAGAGGTCAAATACGTAGCGGCTCTTCTGGTGTGCAATTTTAAATATAGGCCACAAAGTCTCACATTTTCTTTTGCCATCGTGTGGATCATTCTCAGCTGCCACATAAAAGATATAACAATATTACTTCGAAATATTTCAGAATGAATAAGAATATAGTAAGGACTGCATAAAATATAATATTCCAACCTTCCCTCATCTTTGCTTGAAGTTCGCGAAGTGTAGGCTCAATTAACTCCCAGCCTTCTGGGTATTTAACTCGGCTTGTCTTTACTTTTGGCATTTTTATCTGTCAATGGATAATATGATATTGAAGGTTCAATTTACAATTTACATTCATCCTAGGAAGTATAATAAATGGAACTTCAAAGGGACAAGTTATGAAGTTGTGATAGATCGATTCTATTATTGTTAAGAGCAAGGTAGTCAAGCACAAGTAGGATCAGACGGCCTGTGAAAGATTGTAAAACTAGGATCGTAGCACTAAAAACATAAACTTGAAAAAATATATAAAAAGAGCACTCCCAAACATAAACTAAAAACATAATCATTTCAAACATGATTAAAAAAATGGAAAACCAAAGATGAATTGCAGTACAGAGGGGAGAAGATATGAATTGAAATATTAGAGATGGCAATAGTTGAAAAAAGTAATTTAAATTTATAAAAGGAATAAAAAAAAAGGGAGCAATTGAGTTGTGTTTAATGAATACTAAATGATTATAAATTTCCATATTTCCAACACATACTAAACAAAAAAGCAACAGGTCCCAAAACAACTTTGCTAAACCTAATTTCGAAGAGAACCTAGTCAAAATTTGGCCAAAACGGAACGAAATAGATCGCAGATTTCACGCATTTAAGATCTTCATAGGCGTGCCAACGCTCTCCAATATCCAGCGATCTTTGCACCGATCCGACTCAGTGGCCTGTTGAGGAAGCGCAAGATCGTACGATCTTGGGAGTTAACGTCGGAACATCAATTCTAAGGGATGGTACTATGATAGGGACTAGGGTATTATGGGGTGCCCAAATTCCTCATTGAGTAGTATGGGATGGTTGGTGGAGTATTTGAGTGACTTGGTTCTACTCTCTTGATAGCTAGTCATTAAGGTATATTTGGATATTTTAAAACAAACGGAACGGAAAGGAAATGAGCATAATGGGACGGAGTGGACTAAAGGTTTCATTCAATGTTTGGATATTTTAAGACAGAACAAAACCACTTTCTCATTCCGCTTAGAATGAAGGGTAAGAAAATGGTGGTAAGTGATGGAATGGGATGAAATGGTTTACATCATGTTATGTTCCATTCCATCCTCTTTTATATCAATACAAACGATAGAACATAACTTTATTCCATTCCATTCCATCATATTCCATCAATCCATACATAAAGAGGAGGAAAATAAAAACAGTTATAAAACAAGCTATTCATAAGCTCAAACAAAGTCAATAACATAAAGAGTTTATAATGTTGGCTTATAAAAAACACTAGAGTGAGAGAAATGCAAGTAATATGTGCATGTTTTGAAGAACAATTAGAAACCCTAACCCTAATGATTAAAAAGAGGAACATATATAGAGAAGAAAAGGCTATTATTGCAAACAACACGCATCTATAGAACAGAGTAATGAGAGGGAAAGGAACGGTTCCCTCTGAACAAAAATAAATACCAACCCTCAGAGGAGAATAAACACGGGCGAGCGGTGGTTGGTCGCACAAGTGCCGGAGGGATGGGGTTGATCGGTCTACTAGGCGATAGTTGAGAGGAAGAGGATTTATCAAAACGGATGAAATAACTTATAAGTAATACTTTACTCGATAAACAATTGGTTCATTTTTAGGTTAAATCTTTTTTTTTCTTTCTATAGCCTTCTAGTTTTAATTCTCGGTTAAATTAGTTTTTAATTTTTTTTTTATAAGCCATGTTGTATTAAAGGGAGAAGAGGGGTTCTTCGACCCAATACAAACACCAATAAAAAAAACAAAAGAATCAAAAAACATCCAAAATAGTTACATAAAATCAAAAGGTTGTTTCAACCAATCGTAAAAGTCGCATCTTTTACGGCCTAACTCCAACCATCTCCAAGAGATGGTCACAATACGGAGAAAAAGATCTTCAACACAACAAATATCATTATTAAAAATGATGTTGTTCCTCATGCTCCAAATGCTCCAAGTCGTGGCGAACCAAATAAAACAAGCCATATCTTCCTTGCATTTATCAACCAACGCCAAGAACCAAGTCAAAGCATGTTTACTAATGGAAACCTCACGGAACGGGCGAATATCGAGCCAAGAAAATAATTTCCTCTAAAGAATCAGAATTATAGGACAGGATAAGAAAAGATGAAAAATGTCCTCTTCCTCTTGAAAACACAAAACACAAACCTTATCATGCGGAGAATCGACGATACCTCTAATTCCAAGGTTTTTACGAGTTGGAAGCCTATCCAAGACAAGCCTCCAAGCAAAGATTTTAGTTTTCAAAGGGATGCAGGATTTCCACACGACCTTGAGAAACAAACTGGCATCATCAAGTAAAGTGGCAGCATTGGCATCAGGCGAAATATAGGAATAAAAAGATTTAACCGTAAAAATATTGCTCGCTTCCAAAGTCCAGGCCCAAGCATCCTCAACATTATGCTTAGGCTGAAAACCTGCCAAAAAGTTTTGGAAATTAAAGAAAGACCCATCATCCAGCTTCGACCTGTCCAACTGAAGCAGGTCAACGTCCCACCTCCATTGGTCGTGATCCCACCGACCTACGTCTGCTACACTGCATACCTTCACAATAGCAGCACCGAAAACAGAAGGGAAAGCAGACTTTAGATCATCACTCCCGCACCATAAGGAACTCCAAAAAGGAACATTTACTCCTCTGCCTAAAACAGGTTTCGCAAAATTCTGAAAATGAAAGTCAGCCTCAAAGTTTTTTACTTTATGAATATCTCTAAACCACAGAGAAACAGAACTAGACAGGGGAGCAGAATCTAAATCCATCACCCAAGAATTCAACTTTCCATATCTGTTGGTCAAGAAACTCCTCCATATTTCGTTACCATCATTGAGAAATTTCCACAGCCATTTAGAGAGGAGGGCTTTATTGAATAAACCAACATGCTTAATTCTCAAGCCTCCTTTAGCTTTAGGCTTACAAACATCACTCCATTTGACCCAAGCTAAAGAGCTCTTGTTCTTAGTACCAGTCCAAAGGAAACGTCGCTGAATGGCAATGATGTCTTTCACGACTTTCGAAGGGGCCTTAAAGAAAGACAAGTAGTGAATAGGCAAATTGGAGAGGACCGAATTTATAAGAGTAACTCGGCCTCGAATGAAGAGGTTTCTACAAATCCAAGAGTTAAGTCTCGTTTTAAGGAAAGTAAGAATCGGATTCCAAAACGTAAGTCTTCTCTGGTTGCCTCCAATGACAATTCCTTAGAATTTAAAAGGAAAAACTCCCGACTTGCAATAAAGGAAACTCTCTGCAGCTTTGATAAAACCATTATCAATTCCAACACCGAAAATACAACTTTTAGAAAAATTGATCTTCAAACCAGAAACCATTTCGAAACCACGCAAAATGAACTTGAAAGCCCACAAACTATCATATCCTCCATCACTAAATAGGAGCGTATCATCAGCTAACTGGAGCAATTCGATGGAGGAACCCTGATGAGAACCAAAACCCGAGAGAAGGTTAAGTTGAACCGCCTTTCTCACCAAGACAACCAGTATCTCAGCCACCAGAGCAAAGAGAAACGGAGCAAGCGGATCGCCTTGTTTCAGCCCTCTCGTAGCCTTAAAATCCCTAGTCGGACTCCCATTGATCAAAACAGAAACAAAACTCGAACAAACAACTCCTTTAATCCATTTGATCCAGTTAGGCCCAAAATTCATTGCTGTAAGGACATGAATTAAAAAGTTTCAATCAACACAATCGTAAGCTTGAGCGAAATCAACTTTTAACAAGAGACACTTTCTCTTATCTCTTCTGGCCGAGTCGATAACTTCATTGGCAAGTGAGACGACATCCAGAAGATTTCTTCCCGGAATAAAACTCGTTTGAGAAGGAGAAATTGAACCTGAGATGACAGCGGATAACCTATTAGACAAAAGCTTTGAAATCACTTTTGAAACACATCCTACCAGGCTGATGGGTCTAAAGTCTTCAAAACCTTGAGGGTTGTCCACCTTAGGAACAAGAGCAAGAAAAGAAGAGGAAAACACCTTAGGCAACTTACCCGACGAGGAGAAATGCAGTACACAGTTAACAAAGTTAGCACCAATAACATCCCAGTAATCCTTGAAGAAACCGAAGGAAAAACCGTTCGGCCCCGGAGATTTGAAGCTATCACAGTCGAAGACAACATTACGGATTTTTATTTCAGAGAAATTCGCATCCAACATGGATATGTCCTCCTCACTCAACTTCTGAACAGACCTCATGTCCATCTTAGGTCTAGAACAGCCAACCCTTTGAAACTTGTCATGGAAGAAAGAGAAAGCAGCCTCCTTAATAAGCCTAATATCGTCAATCAAAATACCAGAAGATTGTATCACAGTTATAGAATTAACCCTGTTCCTAGCCTTGAGGAAAAAATGAAAATAACGAGAATTATCATCTCCTTCTTTAAGCCATTTCGATCTCGCTTTTTGACTAATCGTGCTTTCTTTAAAACGAAGATCACACCAGAACTTTTCTTGAGTAACAGCCCTCTTCTTGATCGCCTCATCCGACAGCCCGCAAAACTATTAACCAGCTCCAAATCGATAGCATTGAGATCCTCAACAATATTCTCGATCTTGAGATCAACCCAGCCAAAAAACATTGGAGTTCCACCACTTCAATCTATCTTTAAGAACCAAAAGCTTTTCCTTGAAGATAAACGAAGGAGTACCTTGAATATCGACCGAATTCCACGTATCCTTAAGAAAAGACATGAAATCATTGTGCTGAATCCAACAGTTAAAAAACCTAAAGGGTTTAGGTCCCGAATTTACAGAGTTGGATCTAATCCAGATAGGACAGTGATCCGATAAGTCATGCTTCCCTACTAACTGAGCCTTGAAGTCCCAGGTATCAACAAGATAATCATCTATAAGAAACCGATCCAGTTTGCTGCAACTCAAACCATTAGAATTAAACCAAGAGAAACTATTTCCCACGAATGGCAGGTCCACCAGAGCCAAATCAAAAACAAAAGAATTAAATTCCACACACTCCCTGTAGGCAACAGTACTTCTACCTTTTCTCTCATCAGAGGATTTAACCGAGTTAAAATCTCCTCCAATAATCCACCTACCTTCAGCGTTATCGTTTTTGAACTTAAGGATGTTGTCCCAGAGGATCCGTTTATCTCTCAAAGCACATGGCGAATAAACATTGATAACAAAAAGGTTGATGCCTCTCCATAAAAGCTGAGAGCACAAGAAACCCTTACCTCTATAAGAAGAAATAGGAATAAACAAGTCCTTTCTCCAAATAGTGGGAAGGCCGCCTGAAGCTCCAACTAACTCACTAACAGACCAAACAAAGTCCCCTTGACCCCACAAGCTCCTAACCAAAGAATCCTTCATGAGAGGGATTTTTATTTCTTGAATTAAACAAACATCAGCCTTACCTTCACCCAAAATTTGACGGATTCTCTTTCTTTTAAGAGGCAATCCACACCCACGAACGTTGAAAGAAGCAAAAATCATTGATCACGTTTGTCTACACCCTGCCTAAGATCAAACTGTTTCTTATCTCTTTCCTCAAGCTTCCTAACCACGCCCTCAAAAACTTCATCATCTTCATCTGCTTCAATTCCCAACAAATTGACAGTCTTCCAAATCTTTTTCGGGACGTCCTCCATCACCTCCAAACATCTGATATTATTCCTCCGAATATCCGATTCATCGACTGAGCAACCAAAGGACCCTTCAGAATTCCCTAGAAGATATTCAGGACCAGGAGGCAGAGGAAGCGGCTTGAAGGATCTGGTCAAAGCTTTAGTTCTTGTCCTTGGCAAAGGAGAAAGGGGAATTGTTTTGATAAGAGTAGAAAAGAATGAGGGATTGAAAGGGATCTGAATGTTATCATAAAAATCAGCCAAAGGTTTTCTCTTTTTCTCTTTCACCGCAGAGGTGGGACCTGGTGGTAAAATAGGGGAATTAGAAATTGATTCCGAATCTACATCTGACCCGTTGCCTACAGGGCTTGGCCCACCAACAAGGCCCAAGTTTAAAGGAAGTCCAATCCCTTCCTCTAGCAAGTTAACCCCAACTAGATCAGTTGGACAAACAGGAGCATTGCACACCTTTTGGGCTGACACGACCACATGAAAATCCCTCAAATTGCTATTGACTTTATCGAAGTTGACCACCTCTTTAGGGACAGAAACCTTAAATTTTTCCTTCACATTCCCCAAAGTATCACTAACATGTGATAAAGAAAAGCTGGCGCAACTCCCCAAATCATCATGAGAAACCTCGTTTCCCAAAAGGCTATCAGCCTCACTGTCACCACTAGAAGGGGACTCTACCAATTCAGCTTCATCATCTGAAACCCCATCGCTATCAACTTAATCTTCATACTCCGAAAGAACAGGGGTACCAGCTTGAGTTTCTCCAAGCAAAGATGAGGATTTGGAAGCAAGCCCAACTGAAACCTCCCGGATTCTAACAAGAAAATCTTTACCATTAATCTCAATAACCAAGTCATGACTAATGTTTTCGAAGATATCTGATTTAAAAAATAAAGTAGCCACATCAAATCTTGATTTCATCTCAGTAACTGAATCAGCTTTAATAAAGGAACCAATCTTCTTCACAACACTGTTGAAAATATGATTGTTCCAGGCAAAACAAGGGATGCCCAAACAATGCACCCAAGTAAACCTGTAGTCATCAACGGCGTCTAAAGTCCAGTCTTTAAACTCTAGAAACCATTTATCACACCAATCTTGAGCTTTCTTAACGAAGAAATGAACGTCACCTTGACCGTTGGACTCCAAAAGGCACAAACTTGCTCCAAGAGGGGTGGCCACAATATCGAAAAATCCTTCTTGGGACAAAGCTCCAAGAGGGATGGACTTTACCAACAATAGCTTTGTCAAATCTTATCGTATCCTGGTTAGCCAAAACGAGTTTTTTGTCGCTAGACTGAGAGGGTGACACTTCATCACCAGAGATAAGATTACCCTTAACAACCTGGGCGAAAGAGACTCGAGGTCCTTTGCCAGACCCTCTCTGAAAGAAAGGCTTAGGATGCGAATTTCTCCCTAAGGGAACGTTAACATCTTCCATCTTCTTAAAAACTCTCTGGAATCTAGATTCGTTAGCTTGAATTTTTTTTCCTTGCAAAAAAATACTATCAAGCTTTACCGCCAAAATACGAGAATCATGCACTTTCCTGAAACGGGAAAAACTAAATCCAACACCCCCTTTGTCTCTTCTGGCAGGAATGTAAACCTCAGAAATTAAACCATACACCGAGAAAACTTCGAACAACTTCTTCGCCTGCATGTTTTCCGGAAAATCAGAAATGAAGAAGGAGGTAAAGGACTCGCGAACCGCCACTCCTCTTCCTTTTCTCTCCTTCCAAATAGAGAGTCTTGGAGGACCTACAGACCTCTTCCTACGTGTAACCGTCTCCCACTCCATTTGAAACCCCTCGTTGGACCAAAGGCGAATACCACACGACAATAGCAAATGAGCAGTCACCACACAGGAGGGACAATACCAGTACCAAGGCCCCTAACCCTAGGGCTAGGAGTTTAAGCCAAAAATACTGATAAAGTTCAGCTGGAAGCAAGACTCAGAGACACATATTTGAATAGTATGGGAAAGAAGAAATCTGGTTGAAAGAATGACCAACCAAAAAACTAGAGAGAAAGGAGAGTTTCTCTAATTAGTTTTTAATTTAATAATGAGAATAATGGATTTGAACCGACACTAAATTTACATTGTTATCCAATAAAATTTCATCATTTAATTATGTTATATTATTAATTTAAAATTTTCAGTATTTAGTGATGTGATACATGTGATTAGTTGATGTTCTGGACTGGGAAAGCGCCTGCCCTTTACACGGGCAGGCCCAACCCGCACGACCTCGGCTGGCCCAACAAGGCCCATGTAAACTGTCCACGTCGAGCACGTAACAACCATCAGTATGGTCGGGCACGCATACACTTGAATCCGTCGAGCAGAGGCACCAAGTCCTGCAGGCCTCGGTTCTCCTCGACACCTATGAGCCTCCCCGCGAGGACACGTTCTACTGTAACCTCCCACTTCCGAAGGATTCGGTCTGCCCTACTTCCGGAGATATCGGGACTGTTACCACAGGGAAAAGACCATGTGCTGGTCTTCACTACGCCACGTAAGCCCTGGCAGTTACTTGGATTGGGCCTTGCAATCCAGCCCATTGCAAGTAACCGTTGGCCCCGCGTTAGGGGCTCTCTATAAATATCCTATCACTTGAGAGGGTCAGGTTACTTCACATTCTAAACTCACACCTATTTTCTGTACTTGCTTTTCTCTGACATTTCCTGACTTGAGCGTCGGAGTACCTTGCAGGTACAAACCCCCCCCCCCCCCGACGTCTCACCATCACCGGAGCTGAAGGTTTCATGACGTTGTTGGCCAATATCTAACTGTCTGATCCAGGTAAGATCAGTGGCGCCGTTTGTGGGAACCACTGCTTCCCCATTTTTCCTTCAACGATAAACCAAAGCAATTTCTCCGTTCATCACCAGCATGGCCAATAACCTGTCTGCGAACAAAGCTCTGGACACCGTCCTCGCGCAACTCGAGAACGGAAACCACCGTGAGGACAATGCTGCCCTCAGCATCGAAGAAGGCGACGTAAGAGACGGGCAGACCGCCTCCCCAGACTCCGAAGATGCGACATACGACGCCGCCCAGCAAGACGACCAGCAGGTCGCCTTCCAGCCAGTTGCTCCTCCGCCTAATGCAGATTCGAGCACCGTGGCCCTATTCGCCTTGGTCAACCAGACCAACCAGCTGATCATGCACCAGAATCTCAGAATTGAAGCGCTCGGGAGAGGGTGAGCACAACAATCTTCCCCGCGAAGACATCGTTGTCCACCTTCACCTCGCCGTTCTCCTTCCCCGCGAAGGAATCCCCAGGAAGAATCTCGGACCCCCTCACCGGTGTGCGAGGGCCGTCGGCCACGCCTGGAGCGCACCCAGCCAGAAACTTCCCAGAAACGCCATCGGTCCCCGCCTCGGAAGGAACCCAGGCACTCCTCGACTACCAAGAGGAGCAAGACCGCCGAAGAGAGGCCGAAGAACCGTTCCAGAAACTCCCCTCCACGATAGGGACCTGGTCGATACCACCGATCCCCATCAGGGTCCCCAGCCGAAAGCGACGACGACGACCAGAGGACCCCCCTGTCATGGGAGATCATGGACGCCCCAATCCCTGCGGGCATGGAGAAACCCCCGCCACTGGGGACCTACGACGGCCTGGCCGACCCCGACGATCACGTCGAAAGTTTTGAAGCCATGCTCAACTTTAGAAACGTCAGGGGAGCCATTAAGTGCAGACTTTTCCCCACCACCCTGCGGAAGGGCGCCATGACCTGGTACAAGAGTATAGCACCCGGGTCGATCACGTCCTGGAAGCAACTAAGAGAACGCTTTACCAAACACTTCACGACATCTCGCCGACACCCGAAGACAGAGGCCGCGCTAGAGAGCATCTTCCAGGGGAAGAACGAGTCTCTCAAGAACTACATTGAGAGGTTCACCAGGGAGGCTATCGAGGTCCACACGACCGACGACATGAAGAATTTTTTAATCCTCCGGGGACTGCGACTTGGATCTAATTTTGCCAAGTCTGTGGGCCTCCGCAGACCTCGCCGTTTGGAGGACCTCCTCCAACGAGCTCAGTCATACATCGAGTTCGAAGAGTCGGAGGCAGCACAGATTGCCCTTGACTCGAGGCGGAAGGAAGGCCCCCGCGGCTAGGGATGACAGGCAGACCCAAACCCGCGGGGCCCACCCGCACCCGAACCCGAGTCAACGGGTGAAAACCCGAGTTGACTGGGTTCAGGTTCGGGTGCGGGTTTGGGTAGTGTAAAACCCGTGCCCGAAACCACACCCGCTATATATATATATATATATATATATATATATATATATATATATATTTTTTTTTTTTTTTTTTTTTTTTTTTTTTTTTTGCCACCCGAACCCAACGGGTGTGGGCGTGGGTGTTATTTTGCCACCCGAATAGCCTTTGGGTTCGGGTTCGGGTTCGGGTGTTGATTTCGGGTGCGGGTTTGGGTAGTGTGAAACCCGCACCCCACCCCACCCGTTGCCATCCCTACTCGCGACCATAGAGAAGAATACTCTCCCCCCTCCCCCCGACGTGGAGGAGAAAGAAAGAAGGAAAGCCGCCCCCGGGACTCTCGCGAACCGCGAGGAACAGCTGGTCGGTTCACGGAATACACGCCGCTCAACGCTCCCCGCGCGCGAATCCTCTCTGAGTGCTCCAACTCGGAATTTTTGAAAGGAGGCATCCGCTTTCCGAAGCCAACGACCCCCAAATCAAACACGGACAAGTCCAAGTACTTTAGGTTCCACCGGAGCCACGAACATGTCACGGAGGAGTGCATCTATCTCAAAGATGCAATTGAGATCCTGATCAAGGAAGGGCACCTAAAGAAGTATGCCCAGAAGAACGACGCTACTCGTCCTAGTGCCCGGGAAGCCCAAAGCGTTGAAGAGACGACACCTCCTCCCGATGAGAGCCGACTGCAGGTCACCCTCAACGTCACTCGACCCAAAGACTTTATTGTCCTCGAGGGTATCGAGGGCCAAGAAGCAGTTCGCAGCATGTGGGCAAACTTCCCCTACGAATACCCCATTGCTGCCCGCAGCACGTGGGAAGGTTTCCCCAAGACGATGGTCATATCCGGAGGTGGTTACGAGAAGGTGTTCGTCGGGTCGATCAAGCGGAAATTTGACGAACTGGAATTCGCAACCTCGGCGAAGACCACCACTCTCGAGAAGGTGCAAGGGAAATCAAACCCTATCACCTTCTATCTTGAAGAACTGCCTGGCGAAGCGCCCAATGTAACGCCCAGATTCCGATTTTTTTCCCATTTTGTTGAGTCTTTTATTTTAATTGAGTGATAAATTATTTTATTTGTGAAATTGGTGTGTTAATATGTTATGTTGACGTATTATGTTATTTTACCGTTTTTGAGAGTTTTCGGGGAAAATTAGAATGGAGGGTATTTTAGACATTTCTCAATTAATGCTAAGTTAGAAAATTTAGTGGAAATATATTTGTGTGAGAAAATGAATTAATTTAAGTTGTAAAGAAAATAAGAAATAGAAAAGAAAAAGAGTTAAGAGGAGGAAATAGGAGAGAAAGAGATAGAAAGGAAAAATAGAGAGAAAAATAAGAGAAAGAAAGAGGAAGAAGAGAAAAGAGAAGGAAAAAGAGGAAAAGCTAGGAAAATCAAGAAAACAATTTCTAGGAATCGATTTAATCGGGTAAGGGTGTGAAATCTTATTATCTCATCAATGTATATCATTATGTATGTGTTTTCTTGTATGTTTGCTTGTCTTCCATAGCTTTTGAGTTTTAGGTCGAAAATGAGAATTTGGTGAGAAATCGATACTTTCGCGGTTGGAAATCGACGTAAACGTGGTAGAATGATTGTTGCCATGATGAGAATAGGTTCTGGTTGATATATGTTGTTTTGAAAATGTTTTGGGTTAAAAAATATGGATTTTGGGTTTTCAACAGCGCTGAAGGATTCTGAGTTTTCCTTTGTTCGCCTAGCGAACCTGGGGCGAAGCAGTAGCGAGTGGTGTTTTTGCGGGTTCGCCTAGCGAACCAGTTAGCGAAGGTCAGCGAAGGTTCGCTGAGTTGTTCGCCTAGCGAAGTTTGGGTGTTTTTGATGTTGGAAGTTGCTGCCTTGGTTCGCCAAAGGATTCGCCTAGCGAACTTTGTGTCTGTTTTTAGCTAGTAGTTAGTTCGCTGGAACATTCGCCTAGCGAAGGTGCTAGCGAATGCTCGCGAGAGGGTTCGCCCAGCGAACAGTGCTGTTTGTGTAATTTTGTTTCCTGCATAACTTTTGATCTGTGGTTCGGTTTGAGGCGTGGTTTGATGCATTAGAAAGCTTATAAAATGTTCTTTCTTAATATGATGATTTGGAGATTGTTAACCAATTTAATTATGTCAGAAAGTCGGGAATAGTGTTATTTAGCGACTTTTACCGTTTTGAATGTATGTTTGGATGTGAATCAACAATAGTGCATTGGTGTGAATGTATATAGATTGTATGTGATAGTATGAGATGAATGCATTGTTTGAATTATTTTCAATGTATGAATATGATGATGTGATAATCATATTGTTGATTTGTGAAGATGCATTTGATTGTCATGAGTTCTTGTGTGTCAAGCATCATGATATGCATCTTGTGATCGTGTGCCCGTGTAGGGTGTGAGCGATCGGATCGTGTGCCCGTGTGGGGTGTGAGCGATCCATAAATGTCGTGTGCCCGTGTGGGGTGTGAGCGATGGATTGGTTCCAGAGGGAATCTGCTATAACGTCGTATGCCCATGTGAGGTGTGAGCGATGATTATAGACGATCGTGTGCCCATGTGGGGTGTGAGCGATCGGGTCGTGTGCCCGTGTGGGGTGTGAGCTATCCATAAACGTCGTGTGCCCGTGTGGGGTGTGAGCGACGGGGAACATCGTATGCCCGACAGGGAGTTACACTAAGTAACGAGCGATGGTTCCAGCAGAGTTCCTGAGTGAACTTGAGATGATTGAGTCGGTACCGCATTGCATTTGCATAGAGTCGTGAGTCGATCTCTATGATTTGCATTTATCATCTTTATATGGTGCATTGATGAGTAAACATGAATATGTATGTTTATGTGGAATGATAAGAATTGTGAAAGTATGCATGATGAATATGCTTGGAGTTGTATATATATACATTGTGATGTATATGGGTGAATTGTGATGAATTGTGGTGAGAATGTGGAATATGTGTATTTTTATGCTAAGATATATAATTATATGCATTGTTATTATGATAATATTTCTCACCCTTCTGTTGTTTTATGATGCTCTTTGAGGCATTGCAGAGTAGGTATGCTGGTGGTCTTTTTGTGAAGCGTGTCTTCATTCTTTTGGTCGGTCGGCTCTGATATGTAGCACCGGGTAGCTAGGATATGTGATTCTTTTGTGATACATTGTACATGTATCTTGTTGTTGAATGTTTATGTAAACATGATTTATGTTGGTGGATAATACTTGGTGATGTATATATATGTTATATATTATTCAATGTTTAGATTTTCCGCTTTCATTCTAAATATTGAGATGTGGGTGTATAGAAAGGGGATTATTATAGACGATCGTGTGCCCATGTGGGGTGTGAGCGATCGGGTCGTGTGCCCGTGTGGGGTGTGAGCGATCCATAAACGTCGTGTGCCCGTGTGGGGTGTAAGCGACGGGGAACATCGTATGCCCGACGGGGAGTTACACTAAGTAACGAGCGATGGTTCTAGCAGAGTTCCTGAGTGAACTTGAGATGATTGAGTCGGTACCGCATTGCATTTGCATAGAGTCGTGAGTCGGTCTCTATGATTTGCATTTATCATCTTTATATGGTGCATTGATGAGTAAACATGAATATGTATGTTTATGTGGAATGATAAGAATTGTGAAAGTATGCATGATGAATATGCTTGGAGTTGTATATATATACATTGTGATGTATATGGGTGAATTGTGATGAATTGTGGTAAGAATGTGGAATATGTGTATTTTTATGCTAAGATATATAATTATATGCATTGTTATTATGATAATATTTCTCACCCTTCTGCTATTTTATGATGCTCTATGAGGCATTGCAGAGTAGGTATGCTGGTGGTCTTTTTGTGAAGCGTGTCTTCATTCTTTTGGTCGGTCGGCTCTGATATGTAGCACCGGGTAGCTAGGATATGTGATTATTTTGTGATACATTGTACATGTATCTTGTTGTTGAATGTTTATGTAAACATGATTTATGTTGGTGGATAATACTTGGTGATGTATATATATGTTATATATTATTCAATGTTTAGATTTTCCGCTTTCATTCTAAATATTGAGATGTGGGTGTAAGGACTAAGTTCCTCTGTTGCAAAGTTACCCCACTGTTGCATATCAATGTTGAGCAGGTATTGAATGTTTTAATCTCATGTATAATGTGACATACCTCTTTTATACTATGTTTATAATTATACTCTAACGAAATTTTTAATATGTGCCAAAATGATTATTTGATTATTTGGGGGTATAGAAAGGGGGTGTTATATTAAGTGGTATTCGAGCCAGTGTTGAGTCAGTTGTGTCTGTCTTGTTGTTATGATGGTTGAACTGTTGTTTAACCTTACTGTTATTTTTGGGAATAATCAGAATATGGCTGGTAGAAACGACAATGCGATGGCTGCTGCTTTGGAAGCAATGGCTAGGGCGGTGCAAGGTGCGCCGAACGTGAATGCTAATGACGAGTTCAGGAAGAATCAACCACCGGTCTTCAAAGGAAGATTTGATCCCGATGGAGCTCAATTGTGGTTGAAAGAGATTGAGAGGATCTTCAGAGTTATGGGCTGTGTAGAGGAGAATAAGGTGAGGCTTGGGTCTCACATGCTGAAGGAAGAAGCCGACGATTGGTGGGTCGGTATGCGTCAAGTTCTTGAGGTGGATGATGAAGAGATAACTTGGGATTTATTTCGTACCGAGTTCTTGAGGAAGTACTACCCTGAAAGTGTGAAAGGGAAGAAGGAGATGGAGTTCCTTGAACTGAAACAAGGTGGTATGTCCATGGTGGACTATACTACTAAGTTTGTGGAGTTGGTTCAATTCCATCCTCACTATCCTGCAATTACTGCTGAGTTCTCAAAGTGTATTAAGTATGAGAATGGTTTGCGTCTGGAGATTAAGCAAGCTGTGGGATATCAAAGGATAAGGAGGTTTACGGATTTGACAGAATGTTGTAGAATCTTCGAGGAAGATAGCAAGGCTCGTTCTACACATTACAAAAGTTTGAACGAGAGGAAGGGAAAGCAACAAGCTAGAAGTGGGCCTTATGTGACACCCGTTGATAAGGGCAAGCATAGGGGAAACTTTGAGAGGAGATCTGGAGGAGGAAGTTTCGGTTTCGTTAAGTGTTACAAGTGTGGTGGATTGGGTCATAAATCATTTGAGTGTGGGAAGACTGTGGCGAAATGTTCTAACTGTGGATGCCTTGGGCATGCTACTACTGAGTGTAGAAGGGATATAGTGAAGTGCTATAATTGTGGAGAAGTGGGTCACATTAGTACTAAGTGTACTAAGCTGAAACAAGCTCAAGCGGGCGGAAAGGTGTTTGCATTAGCGGGGACGGACACTACTAGTGCAGACCGTTTGATTAAAGGTACATGCTTTATTAATAGTACGCCTTTAGTTGCTATTATTGATACGGGAGCGACTCATTCATTTATTTCTCACGAGTGCGCTAAGTGTTTGAATTTGTTTATGACTTCTTGGGGTGGCGAGATGGTTATTGAGACTCCTGCTTCAGGGTCGGTAACTACGTCTTTGGTGTGTGTAAGTTGTCCTTTGACCATGTATGGTAAAGACTTCATTATGGATTTAGTGTGTTTACCGTTGGAGGGATTGGACGTAATCTTGGGTATGAACTGGTTGCAATTTAATCGAGTTCATATAGATTGCTATCACAAGTTGGTAAGGTTTCCTTCTTTGGAAGATGATGAAGATGAGAGTTTCCTATCCACTAAAGAGTTGAAGAAACTTTTAGCGGACGAAGCTCAATTGTTCGGTTTGTTTGCATCATTGTCGGTGGAGAGCAAAGTTGAGCTCAATGTGTTCCCAGTGGTGTGTAATTTTCCAGAAGTGTTTCCGGAGGATATTACGGATGTACCGCCGGAAAGAGAAGTTGAGTTTTCTATTGATCTAGTTTCGGGTACTAGACCAGTTTCGATGGCACCGTATCGTATGTCGGCATCGGAGTTGGTAGAATTGAAGAAGAAATTGAATGACTTGTTGGACAAGAGATTTGTAAGACCAAGTGTTTCTCCTTGGGGTGCTCCGATATTGTTGGTAAAGAAGAAGGATGGAAGTATGCGGTTATGCATTGATTATCGACAATTGAACAAGGTGACAATTAAGAACAAGTATTCGCTTCTGAGGATCGACGATTTGATGGACCAATTGGTTGGTGCGCGTGTTTTTAGCAAGATTGATTTGAGATCAGGATATCACCAGATTCGTGTGAAAGAAGAGGATATTCAAAAGACGGCCTTTAGGACACGGTATGGTCATTACGAATATTCCGTGATGCCATTCGGGGTTTCTAATGCGCCGGGTGTGTTTATGGAATACATGAATCGTATTTTTCATGAACAGTTAGATAGTTTTGTGGTTGTGTTCATCGACGATATTTTGATTTGCTCTAAGTCTCAAGAGGATCACGAAGAGCATTTGAGGATTGTGTTACAAATTTTGAAAGAGAAACAATTGTATGCTAAGTTGTCGAAATGTGAATTTCTGTTGTCGGAAGTAAGTTTTCTTGGACATGTTATTTCCGATAGTGGTATTAGTGTTGATCCATCCAAGATTGATGCGGTGATGCAATGGGAGGCTCCTAGATCGGTTACGGAGATTCGAAGCTTTTTAGGCTTGGCGGGTTATTATCGGAGGTTTATTGAGGGATTTTTGAAGTTGGCACTTCCGTTAACGCAATTGACTTGTAAAGAAAAGGCTTTCATTTGGGATATTCATTGTGAAGCGAGTTTCAATGAGCTAAAAAGAAGGTTGACAACGGCTCCGATCTTGATTTTTCCAAATCCGACGGAACCATTTGTTGTGTATTGTGATGCTTCATTGGTTGGGTTAGGTGGTGTTTTGATGCAAGATGGAAAAGTTGTGGCATATGCTTCAAGACAATTGAGAGTGCATGAAAAGAATTATCCTACACATGACTTGGAGTTAGCGGCCGTGGTGTTTGTTTTGAAAATTTGGAGGCACTATCTTTATGGTGCAAGATTTGAAGTTTTTAGTGATCACAAGAGCTTGAAATATTTATTCGATAAGAAAGAATTGAACATGAGACAAAAAAGGTGGTTAGAGCTTTTGAAGGATTACGATTTTGGTTTGAATTACCATCCGGGTAAGGCAAACGTGGTGGCTGATGCTTTGAGTCGGAAATCGTTACATATGTCCGCATTGATGATGAGAGAATGGGAACTTTTAGAGAATTTTAGAGACTTGAGTTTGGTTTGTGAAATGACGCCGAGAAGTGTGAGACTTGGTATGCTACATGTTACGAATGATTTTCTTGCAACCGTATGTGAAAAGCAAAAGTTGGATTTGAAGTTTGTTGATTTGATGATGAATGAGGATGAGGATTTCAAGGTTGATAATTTTGGAGTTTTGAGATTCCGTGGTTGTATTTGTATTCCCGATGATGCGAAGTTGAAAAAGATGATATTGGAAGAAGGACACCGAAGTAATTTGAGTATACATCCGGGAGCGAATAAAATGTATCAAGATTTGAAGAAAATCTTTTGGTGGTTTGGATTGAAAAGAGATGTGGCTCAATTTGTGTATGCGTGCTTAACTTGTCAAAAGTCTAAGGTGGAACATCAAAAGCCTAGTGGATTGATGCAACCGTTGGACATTCCGGAGTGGAAATGGGATAGTATATCAATGGATTTTGTTACGGGATTGCCGAATACGCAAAGAGGTCATAATGCTATTTGGGTAATCATTGATAGGCTTACTAAATCTGCTCAATTCATTCCAATTGATATTAGTTATCCTTTGGAGAAGTTAGCCGAGATTTATATTCTTGTGGTTGTGAAGTTACATGGAGTTCCTAAGAGTATTGTATCGGATAGAGATCCTAGATTTACATCGAGGTTTTGGGAGAGTTTACAAAAGGCTTTGGGTTCTAAGCTAAGATTGAGTTCGGCTTATCATCCGCAAACGGATGGTCAAACCGAGAGAACAATTCAATCGTCGGAGGATTTATTGCGTGCTTGTGTGCTCGAGCAAGGTGGTGCTTGGGATAGTTATTTGGCGTTGATTGAGTTCACCTACAATAATAGTTTTCATTGAAGTATAAGTATGGCACCATTTGAGGCTTTGTATGGTCGAAGATGTCGAACACCTTTGTGTTGGCATGAAATCGGTGAGAGGGCGTTAGTTGGACCGGAGATGGTACAACAAATGACGGAGAAAGTGAAGTTTATTCGTGAGAAGATGAAAGCTTCTCAAAGTAGACAAAAGAGCTATCATGACAAGAGAAGGAAGGATCTTGAGTTTCAAGAAGGCGACCATGTGTTTTTGAGAGTTACGCCGGTTACGGGTGTGGGTCGTGCTTTGAAGTCGAAGAAGTTGACTTCTCGTTTTATTGGTCCGTATCAGATTTCTGCGCGAGTTAGTGTTGTGGCTTATCGTGTGGTGTTGCCTCCGAATCTTTCGAATTTGCATGATGTATTCCATGTTTCGCAACTTCGGAAGTATGTTCTGGATCTGTCACATGTTATTCCTATGGATGAGGTTGAAGTGAAAGATAACCTTACAGTTGAAGCTTTACCGATTAGGATTTTGGATCGTGAAGTTAAGAAGCTAAGAGGCAAGGATATTGCGCTTGTGAAAGTAGCGTGGGGAGGCGCTGCGGAAGGCAATATGACTTGGGAACTAGAGAGTAGGATGCGAGAGTCGTATCCGGAGTTGTTTGAATCAGGTAATATTTTCGAGGACGAAAATTTCTAAAGTGGGGGAGAGTTGTAACGCCCCGATTCCGATTTTTTTCCCATTTTGTTGAGTCTTTTATTTTAATTGAGTGATAAATTATTTTATTTGTGAAATTGGTGTGTTAATATGCTATGTTGACGTATTATGTTATTTTACCGTTTTTGAGAGTTTTCGGGGAAAATTAGAATGGAGGGTATTTTAGACATTTCTCAATTAATGCTAAGTTAGAAAATTTAGTGGAAATATATTTGTGTGAGAAAATGAATTAATTTAAGTTGTAAAGAAAATAAGAAATAGAAAAGAAAAAGAGTTAAGAGGAGGAAATAGGAGAGAAAGAGATAGAAAGGAAAAATAGAGAGAAAAAGAAGAGAAAGAAAGAGGAAGAAGAGAAAAGAGAAGGAAAAAGAGGAAAAGCTAGGAAAATCAAGAAAACAACTTCTAGGAATCGATTTAATCGGGTAAGGGTGTGAAATCTTATTATCTCATCAATGTATATCATTATGTATGTGTTTTCTTGTATGTTTGCTTGTCTTCCATAGCTTTTGAGTTTTAGGTCGAAAATGAGAATTTGGTGAGAAATCGATACTTTCGCGGTTGGAAATCGACGTAAACGTGGTAGAATGATTGTTGCCATGATGAGAATAGGTTCTGGTTGATATATGTTGTTTTGAAAATGTTTTGGGTTGAAAAATATGGATTTTGGGTTTTCAACAGCGCTGAAGGATTCTGAGTTTTCCTTGGTTCGCCTAGCGAACCTGGGGCGAAGTAGTAGCGAGTGGTGTTTTCGCGGGTTCGCCTAGCGAACCAGTTAGCGAAGGTCAGCGAAGGTTCGCTTAGTTGTTCGCCTAGCGAAGTTTGGGTGTTTTTGATGTTGGAAGTTGCTGCCTTGGTTCGCCAAAGGATTCGCCTAGCGAACTTTGTGTCTGTTTTTAGCTAGTAGTTAGTTCGCTGGAACATTCACCTAGCGAAGGTGCTAGCGAATGCTCGCGAGAGGGTTCGCCCAACGAACAGTGCTGTTTGTGTAATTTTGTTTCCTGCATAACTTTTGATCTGTGGTTCGGTTTGAGGCGTGGTTTGATGCATTAGAAAGCTTATAAAATGTTCTTTCTTAATATGATGATTTAGAGATTGTTAACCAATTTAATTATGTCGGAAAGTCGGGAATAGTGTTATTTAGCGACTTTTACCGTTTTGAATGTATGTTTGGATGTGAATCAATAATAGTGCATTGGTGTGAATGTATATAGATTGTATGTGATAGTATGAGATGAATGCATTGTTTGAATTGTTTTCAATGTATGAATATGATGATGTGATAATCATATTGTTGATTTGTGAAGATGCATTTGATTGTCATGAGTTCTTGTGTGTCAAGCATCATGATATGCATCTTGTGATCGTGTGCCCATGTGGGGTGTGAGCGATCGGATCGTGTGCCCGTGTGGGGTGTGAGCGATCCATAAACGTCGTGTGCCCATGTGGGGTGTGAGCAACAGATTGGTTCCAGAGGGAATCTGCTATAACGACGTGTGCCCATGTGGGGTGTGAGCGATGATTATAGACGATCTTGTGCCCATGTGGGGTATGAGCGATCGGGTCGTGTGCCCGTGTGGGGTGTGAGCGATCCATAAACGTCGTGTGCCCGTGTGGGGTGTGAGCGACGGGGAACATCGTATGCCCGATGGGGAGTTACACTAAGTAACGAGTGATGGTTCCAGCAGAGTTCCTGAGTGAACTTGAGATGATTGAGTCGGTACCGCATTGCATTTGCATAGAGTCGTGAGTCGGTCTCTATGATTTGCATTTATCATCTTTATATGGTGCATTGATGAGTAAACATGAATATGTATGTTTATGTGGAATGATAATAATTGTGAAAGTATGCATGATGAATATGCTTGGAGTTGTATATATATACATTGTGATGTATATGGGTGAATTGTGATGAATTGTGGTGAGAATGTGGAATATGTGTATTTTTATGCTAAGATATATAATTATATGCATTGTTATTATGATAATATTTCTCACCCTTCTGCTATTTTATGATGCTCTATGAGGCATTGCAGAGTAGGTATGCTGGTGGTCTTTTTGTGAAGCGTGTCTTCATTCTTTTGGTCGGTCGGCTCTGATATGTAACACCGGGTAGCTAGGATATGTGATTCTTTTGTGATACATTGTACATGTATCTTGTTGTTGAATGTTTATGTAAACATGATTTATGTTGGTGGATAATACTTGGTGATGTATATATATGTTATATATTATTTAATGTTTAGATTTTCCGCTTTCATTCTAAATATTGAGATGTGGGTGTAAGGACTAAGTTCCTCTGTTGCAAAGTTACCCCACTGTTGCATATCAATTTTGAGCAGGTATTGAATGTTTTAATCTCACGTATAATGTGACATACCTCTTTTATACTATGTTTATAATTATACTCTGACGAAATTTTTAATATGTGCCAAAATGATTATTTGATTATTTGGGGGTATAGAAAGGGGGTGTTACATTAAGTGGAAAATTGGTAGTGGGAGTGGATTGAACATGTACTTGAACCCCAGGGTACATGGTTCGATTCCCACGGAAGGCAAAAACTCTACTAGTGAGGGGGTCGAGAAGATCGTGAGGTGGCAGTGCCGGGATCGCCTTGCGAGGGGCTCAGGCTGTTACACCCAACGCCACCATCCCCCTCTTGGTCAGGGCACAGATGGCGAACTTTGACGTTCGCAGAATCCTAATCGACCAGGGAAGTTCGGTCGACATCATGTACGCTCACCTGTTCGGGACCCTCCAGCTCGACGAGAGACATCTGACCTCGTACGCCGGTTCAGATCTACAGGGGTTCAACGATACCACCACAAGACCATGGGGCTACGTTGAACTGATGGTCACATTCGGGGCCGAAGACACTGCCCGTCAAGTGAAGACCCGCTTCCTACCGAACAACCCCACATTCCACGACCGGGGAGACCCCTTTTCGTCTGACCTACGGAATGGAAGCGGTGATCCCCGTGGAGATCAGGGAACCCTCGAGGAGGACGGAAACCCCCCTCAACGAGGATACGAACAGCGAGGCCCTAAGGGAAGAGCTCGACTTTGTCGAGGAAATAAGGACGGGCGCATCCCTCCAGGAAGCCTCACTTAAACAAAAAATAACTTTACGTTATAACGACAAAGTTATCAAACGTGATTTTCAGGTAGGCACCCTCGTCCTACGAAGGAACCAGAAAAATTCGCGAGAAGGCAAACTCGACGCAAATGGGAGGGCCCGTACCACGTCCGCGCAAAAACGGGGACAGAAGCCTACTTCCTCGAAAATCTGCACGGGGAAGAACTTGCTCGACCATGGAACGCTGAGAAGCTTAAACAGTACTACAATTAAGCACTGCCCGCGACACACTAGCGTCGCGGTTACGGGGACGCACTAGGGTACAAGCGTGACACCTCTATACAAAACACGATGATCAAGGGCCGCGTTGTGTGTGCGCGAGGACTTTTGATCCGACGAGGACACCTCGATCGAGCTCCGTCGTCATTGTACCAATTAGGCCGAACACCCTGCTCGCGATGGGAAGTTCACGCCACAAAGCTAAGACCTCGACCGAGCTCTAAGCCTCGTTGAAGGTTGGAATACACCTCCGACCACTCGGCCAGCTCTCCACGCAGTCGAGGATCATCGAAGTCGAGCAAATTCCCAAAATCTCTATTACTTAGACAAAAATAAATAAAGTATAGCAAATACACAAACATCACACACACGGATAAGCAAAAGGAAAAGTATTAAAGTCGGGCAAAAGCCATTGTACAAATGTTACAAATATGTCAGAAGCCTCTGGCACGCAGGCCGGGTAAAAGGCAACAAAATGAAATGGCTCGCAGGCCAAACAAAACAAGAAAGTAAAAACTAGTCGGCGACGGTGCCCTCTGGCTGCTCGTGTTCGTTTGGCCCTCCGCCAACCTCTTCCTCTTGCGTCGGCTGCACGATCTGACTATCGACCACGTCGTAGTCGGGGTCAGCCCCTTCAGTGATAAGGTCGGGGTTGAGGACCCGAAGCTGCTGCACGGCATTCTTGAAACCTATGCCAGCCGCCACGAGGTTATCCTGCTCGATTTCCCTGAGTTTCGCTATCAGCGCCGCCCGCGAGGTCAACACCTTGTCCGCCTCAGTTTCCTCTTCAGCGGGGCGAACAGCGTCCTCCAACCCGACAATCCTCTCCAAGAAACCCTTTCTCTCCTCATCAGCTTTCTTCAACCTCTCCTCCAGCTGCCTCTAAAGTTCGGCCTGTGCCCTGTTCTACTCTTTACACTCGTTCAACTCCTTGCTCGCTTTCTCCATCTCGGCAGCAACAGACTTGAATTTCTCTTATAACTTGGTCAGTTCAGCTGCCGGATAAGTTTCGTCGTTCAAGATCAAAGTCGTCGAACAGACTCGCATCACCGCAGATAAGTCCTCGAGCAGAGCCTTCCTTCTCGAAGACTGAGTAGCACCCAGGATGGCCTGGACCTCGACAGCTGCGATGCCCAGAGAGTTGTCATCCGAGAAGAAATTGGGCCTCGAATGACAAGGGGGAAGTACGAACTTCTCTGAGGGAGGACTGTCGGCCACCACCATCAAGTCAACATCAACCTGCCCGTCTGTGCGTTGTCGCTTTGGGGATCCTTGGCTGCCAGGAGACTGACTCCCTTGACGAGAGCCGGAGGAGTCCACATGTACTGAAGTAGAGACGAGAGGCTATGAACGGAGTTGTTCAACCCGACCCTTCTTCGCATTTTGGGAGGCCTTCAGCTTCTTGAAGCGCTCCTCAACACTCGACATCTTGCCTGCAAAGAAAAGAAATGCATCAGTAAATCGAAACCGAGAGCACAAGGGAAAGGTAGGTCGAGGAAGTCGCCCCCACCTAATAGCTCGAGGGCATCCTCGTCAGAAAACGTCTCGAGGAGGACCCTCGTATTGATTAATCGACGCTTCGTTAAGACCTTCCCATCGTCACCCCCGGACGAATTCTCCGTCCGGCATCACGAGCTTGGCTTTGTTAAAACCAGCGACAAAGTTGACTATTGCCTCGTGTGTCAGCCGATCCCCCTCGCAAAGTCGGCCAGGACTGAAGATGTAGTTGTTCGTCCCCCTTTTGAAATGTTCTTCCGTCTAGAACAAGGGGAACCTCAGTACGAGGGTTTATTCCTCCCGCCCATCTACTTCTCGGGTGAACCGACGATACACTGAATTCTCAGCTTCCAGCGAGACCGGCCTCACGATGTAGTACCAATACTTGAAGTCGCGACCAGAATCCATGTAAGTATGGAACAGGCTACTCACTTGCTTAAAGGACACCCAACCATGTTGGCCGTCTGTCTCTGGAGGTGAAAAATACGGAAGAAAAGGGGCACGGTTGCCCCGATCTGGAGATATTTACAAACAAGCTCGAAGGCGCGGATAAAGGCAAGGGAGTTAGGATGGAGTTGCGACGGCGCCAAGCGCAGCCAGACGAACACCGGTTGTTGGAAATCTATGAAGGGCAGGCGCCATCCTGCCTCATCGAACATAAATTCGTATAGGGGAAACCTCATCCCTCTGTACGTCGAGCAAATACGGTGGTGCTCCAGTGGCCGGAACACTTTCCACGTCTTCGCAGAGCCTACTAGGCGGTGCTCGACAGTGCAAAATATGTCATCCTCGTCTCCGTCAACAAACTGGGAGATCATATTTAAGGGCTCGTCGCTGACTCGCTCGTCGAGCGGTCATTCCTCGACACTAATGATCTCCGCCATCAGAGAGTCGGGTTGGTCGTCGACGTCTAAGGTTCCCACGACCACTGCCAATGCATCCATTTACCTGAAAAGTAGAAGCAAACAGTGAATTCGATGACCCGTATCAAATTCACCCCTCCACCGCTGATCAAGTGAAAGGGCAAAGAAGAAGCGTCGGGATCAAGCGACTGCCGTGCTTGCACAACGTCCTCGGGGTACCCAACGAGCGACCCCGTGACCATCTTCAGGCCACCGGTGCTTCGAACCCCCGAGGACTCGTGCCGCAATTAGGGATACTGTCGAAGACCCCGGGATATTCATCCAGTGTCCTCGGGAGGTTCTTCTTGTCCCCGTAATTCTCGTACCTTCTCCCAGCGAGATTCAACAAGAAAACAAAGAAACTCTGCCATATTCGCCGGAGATTTCACAGTTCCCATGGGAACTTCGTCAGTTCACCATACGACCACCATACAAAATGCGAACGAAAAGAGAAAGATCAGAAAACTTACTTGAAATACAGTTCTGATAGGGTTCCGGCGCGACAGTCTGTGGTGGAAAGCGGCGGTCTGCGATGGAGAACGGCGGTGAAAACAGGGAAGGAAGAGAGAGAGTCTGAACAAGGGGGGCCAAAAGTGCAAATGAAACGGGATGGCCCCTACTTATAAAACCCTCACGGGACTCGAGGGGTTTCCTAGGCACTCGATTATGCTATCCTAGCCTAGCCTCCCTAGGTAATGATGGCGTGTGACACGTGGCACGCGTTTCCCCATACACGTCCTTTCATTCCACCTTACGCGTCCTTTCGTTGCTTTGCTGCTCGACTTCAAACTTCTCGTATCCCCGTAGCGTCGCCCAGCACGGCCTGTCAAACTCGAGCAGGCCAATCGCTCCCCGCATAGAGGACTTTCCCCGACGCAGTGCATCCTCGACACAGTTGCTGACCCTTAAGTCATTACTCCGACACCTCAGAGCAACGACTTGGGGGGCTCCTGTTCTGGACTGGGCCAGCACCTGCCCTTCACACGGGCAGACCTAACCCGCACGGCATCGGCTGGCCCAACAAGGCCCATGTAAACTGTTCGCGTCGAGCACATAACGGCCATCAGTATGGTCGGGCATGCATACACCTGAATCCGTCGAGCAGAGGCACCAAGTCCTGCAGGCCTCAATTATCCTCGACACCCATGAGCCTCCCCGCGAGGACACGTCCTACTGTAACCTCCCACTTCCAAAGGATTCGGTCTACCCTACTTCCGGAGATCTCAGGACCGTTACCCTAGGGAGAAGACCACGTGCTGGTCTTCACTACACCATGTAAGCCCTGGCAGTTACTTGGATTGGGCCTTGCAATCCAGCCCAGTGCAAGTAACTGTTGGCCCCGCGCTGGGGGCTCTCTATAAATACCCTCTCACTTGAGAGGGCCAGGTTACTTCACATTCTAAACTCACACCTATTTTCTGTACTTGCTTTTCTCTGACCTTTCCTGACTTGAGCGTCGGAGTACCTTGCAAGTACACCCCCCCCCCCCCCCCCGCGCCATCTCACCATCACCGGAACTGAAGGTTTCACGATGCTGTTGGCCACTATCTAACTGTCTGATCCAGGTACGATCAGTTGACACTATTAAATTATTGGCTAAATTACAATTTTGGTCCTCTGTTTTGGTTTACTCACGGTTTTAGTCCCCCTATTTTCTTTTTAAACAGTTTTGGTTCCCCATCCCAGGCCTAGGTTGTGTGACATATACCTCTTCATCTAAAATTCTATTCAAAAATATGCCGATTTCACATCTAAGTGAAATGTCGACCAACCTTGATTATATGTCAATGCTACAACCAATCTGACAGTCTCCAATCTTGTGACATGTGCAAGTACTTCAGAGTAGTAGAGTGTTGCTCTATGAAGAAATACTTGAGCTACCAATCTCGACATATGTCTTGCTATCTACCCATCAACATTCTGCTTTAACTTGAACACCCACTTCACTTCGATAACTTCTGTATGTGCTAGAAATTCGACCAACTCCTATGTGTTATTTCTTTCGATTGCTTGTAACTCTTTGACCATAACATACTTCCACTTTATATTCTTTAAAACCTCGCTACTTTGTCGAATTAATTAATTAGGGAGGCACCTAGGGCATGGAACAAGAAGATTGACTCATACTTGGTCGAATTAAGATTTATCAAATGCAAATCTGAGTTTGGTGTATATGTTCAGGTTGTGGCACAAGATATAACAATCATCTGCTTATATGTCGATGTCTTATTAGTAACTGGAAATAGCTTGAAGAACTTGTAGAAGTTCAAAAAGCTAAAGAATAAGGAATTTGAAATGTTGGAGCTGGGATATTTGTCGTACTTCTTAGGCATGGAATTTCAGATGTTGATTGGTGTGGAGATAAGGAAGATCGAAGAAGCACTATTGGATATTTCTTTCAAGTATTTAGTGCCCTAATCTCATGGTGCTTGAGAAAACAACCTGTGGTGGCATTGTCATCATGTGAGGTGGAATATATAGCAGGATCCTATGTTGCGTGTCAAACTATTTGGATTGAAGAAATGAAGGTCGAAGTGAAGAAACCTCTGGTATTGCAGATTGACAACAAGTCAGCCATAAATCTAGCAAAGAATCTAGTTTTGCATGGAAGGAGTAAGCACATCAAAGCTAGATTTCACTTCTTAAAGGAGAAGGTAAATCGTAGTGAATTTGAAGTAAGGCATTACTCAAGTGAAGCACAGTTGGCCGACATTTTCACCAAATGATTGAAAATTGACAGGTTCCTTAGAAATAGTTTCGATTGAAAATGATTAGCGTGTTTCGACAATTTGGATGATAGGGGGTATGTTAAGATATTAGATATAATCCAAGTTGAGTTATGTGGCCCAAGCCCAAAATTAATTAGGGTTTAAGGTCTGTTACTTTACTTAGTAGACAAGTTAGTTATATATACATATATAGTTTGTAATTCAGTTTTATCATCATTCAATTCAATATTACAATCCTTATTGTTTTATTCTCTTTTTCTCTCCTCATTAAAAGTGTCTCACGCACTAATAGTTGCGAGTGAGACACCTCTTTTTGCCTAAAAAAATGTTCAAAGATGTATCTTCGTAAAATGTCATGGGGTTTCATTATCATCACCTCTATTTTCTTCTCACTGTGACCAACAATTACCCTTACATGGATCAAGAATTCCAAAAATGTATTTCCACACTATTTTTTTTACAAAAGAAGAGTATGACTCACTGACGCATATATTTGATGTATTTTTGGATGCATTTGGAGATACATCTTTAAAATTTAAAGGTATTTTAGCATTTTTACATGGTGAAATCCTCTTCTATTTTTGTTTTCTTTTCTCATTAGATTCGCTTCTCAAATTTTTGGCCTACTCAGGCCACGAATGTAATTGGAGGTAGTATGTTAGAGTATTCAATTTTTGGCAACATATTCTTATCATTTATGAGGATTATGGCCTCGTCATAACACTCAAGATGTAGTTTTCCTATTGTAGTGTTTGTGAACATATTTTGAACTTTATATATAAAACAAAGATTATAATGAAATAGCAATCGCACTGCCTCTTTTGGATGATAAAACTAATTATTTAAAAACTATATCTATTAATTTAAGAGACACAATATTGTTATTGCATGAATTTTTAAACTCTCTATAAAAAATCTAATACCTTTGGTCATAGTTTTAAAAACCGGACCGGACCGGCCGGTCGGACCGGTTGGACCGGGAACCGGCCAGGTAACCGACCGAGTTCGCTTGCTGGATCGGTCATGTCGTCGAATCGGAAAAACCGAGAAAACCGGCGGTTCAACTGCTTATTTTAAAAAAAAAAATTATTTTTTTTTAATTTTTTTTTAATTTTTTTTTAATTTTTTTTAATTTTTTTTTTTAAATTTTTTTTACTCAAATACATAAGAATTTTTCTTCAAGAATAATAGTAATCACTCATTTAATTCAAGTGATATACAAATTAAGTTTTACAATATCCACAAAACTATTTTTACTATTTTGTATTTATATTGATTGAAAAACCATCATACAAATATTTGTATAGAAATTTAAGAACACAAATTAAGAAACTAAATATAATATAATTTTAAACTTAACTGATTTCCATTATATATATATATATATATATAGACTTGGAAAATTTATTATTTAAAATAATGTTAATATTTGTATTGTTTTAATTATTAACATTAAAACTTATTTTTTATTAACATTAAAACTATGAATTTAAATTAGACTCTGTTTAATTTAGACTCTGTTTAAAATTTACAATTAGACTCTTTTAAAATTTGAATTTAAATTATAAACCTGTGAATTTATGATATGATCTTTTCAAAAAATTTAAGTGCTAGTTATAGTTTTTAGAGACTGAATCATCCGGTTCGACCGGTTTTATACCTATTATAATGATAGGTTTATTCAACCGAGTTATCCGGTTTAATCCGGTTTGGTCATGCGGTTCGACCAATGACCCAGTGGTTCGACCGATAAACCAGTAAACCAGTACCCTCACCGGTTTGATGAGCGGTCTGGTTTTTAAAACACTGCCTTTGGTGCTAAGAAATAAAAAAAATATCAAAAACAAAATGATAATAATCCTTAAAAATTCACACACAAGCATAAGAGTCAGAGTTTAAATATTAATACCTTCTTAATAGTTTTCGCATAATTTTCTCTCATAAACATTAACTGAGAAGTTGAAAACCTACCTACAAAATATATTCTAATCCATTAAATGGGAGGGTTTCTTAATGCACCACCCAAGTTTCTTAGGCACCACGTGAAATTATTTTTTTGTCCCCTGATTCCGGATGTGCACATCCGGACGCACCAAATTTTTAAAAAACGCTGAAGTGTTCCGGATATTCATATCCGAAAACAATTCTGATGTGCACTTCCCGAAGGATTTCTTATTAGTTCGCGCCAGACCTTCTTCCTCCCCCTCATTCTTCAATTTTCCATTTTCCAAACTCTCTAAAACTCTCTCAAACTCTCAAATTTCAATCCCACAAATCTCGATTGTTTCCACTCGAGTTCGGCGCAGAACAACTTCTACAACGATCAAGACACTCCAAATCCTCCATATCTCATTTAAATCGGTAAGTTTTCAAATTTTAGAGTTTCGGAGTTATTTTCGAGTAATTGATTTAGAGTAGACATTTAGGTGTAGAAATTGTTAGGTTGTATGAATAACATAGGTTAGAGACAATGTAGGTCTTTTTTACTGCTTCAAACGGACGATCAGGACATTAAAATGCCCTTTTGCATGTTACAGTGGCCATAGCTGCCATTTTTAAACTTCAAAAAACGTACCGGATGTGCAGATCCGAAAATATTGTAACGTTTATTATTCATGGTGTTTTCGGATGTGCACATCCGGAAGTACTCAACGTTAAAAATTATGTGTCCTTCCGGATCTGCACATTCGGAAGACTATTATTTTTTTAATTTTGTTTGTTTGTTTGTTTTTGTTTAATTATTTAAAAAAAATCTAATTTATTTATTATGCTTTGCAGATTAGATGGCTGTCAGAGACGATCGTACCATACATGGACGGACAGCTCAGCACGCATCTGTCTGACGTGAGTGGATGCAGTCTACAGCCGAGGCTTCCGGCGCAGAGGGAGTTGGGGTAGCCCTTACAGCTGAGGGACATCCTACACCACATCCTACACCACAGCCATCCACATCACAGGTTCAGGCCACTTCCACATCTCAGGTACAGGCCACTCCCCCTTCAGCCGCCGATTCTACATCTCGGAGGCGTCGGGATTCTACTGCTAGTTCATTAGGGTCCCAGCCCGCACGCAGGCGTCATCGGGAGACTCCAGCTCCATCAGCTGCTCCTCCTCGTTCCCCTATTCCTATTCCTGTTCCAGAGGGTGATCACCCAGCACATGAGGGTGTTGACGCTGATGACGATTTCGATGAGCTGGGCGGTTACCCCGGGGGACAGTCTGATATGTCCCTACTCGTGGAGTACTCTGAGCATACTGCCAGATATGTCTGGCTAGGGCAGGTAACCTTTCTCGGTTTATTTATAGAATTGTATTCGTTGAAAATATGTTCATTTGTAACATTGTTTTATTTGGAAATTTTCAGGAGAAGGATTCACAGAAGTTCTATAACCATGGGGGCAAGGTTATGGACATGCTTGTCGTCCTGCCAGGGGATGAGTGGTTCACGTCTGCACTTGCTACCTCTGGTCTTGGAAGTCTGTCTAGGATTGGGTATCCCCAGATCATGTACGGTATGTTGATGGCCTTTGTTGAGAGATGGCACTCTGAGGCATCCTCATTCCATCTACCGTATGGCGAGATCACGATCACACTCGATGACATCTCCTGCCTTTTACATCTACCGATCACGGGTACCCTTCTCCGTCACCGTAGGATGTCGAAGGAGGACGTGATGGAGATGCTGATTGAGGAGCTTGGGGCTACCCCAGAGGAGGCACTTGCGGAGGTGACGCAATTGAGAGGCGCACACGTCCGGTTCTCCTTTCTGACACCCAGATTTACTACGGAGCTTGCAGAGGCAGGACGGACATCAGGTGATCCAGCTGAGATGGCGATCCACAGGCAGCGTTCCCTGAGATGCTACTACTTGTTTTTGCTCGGCACGCAGGTGTTTGTGGACACCAGCGCCTATTATGTTGATGTCGTCTACCTCAGGTACCTTTCGGATCAGACAGAGATCCACGGGTACAACTGGGGGGCGGTTGCGCTGTCATACACCTATTCCAGGCTCTTTGATGGTTGTCGCTGGGCAGCCAAGACTGTGGCAGGCAGTTGTACGCTATACGTGGTAACAATCTAATATTCTAAGTGATTTTTTCATTTCTTTTCTTTCTATATTCATTATAATGTTTGACACCCATGTTATGTTTTTCATTTCAGGCGTGGATTTTACAGTACTTTCCCAACATTACTGGTTGGGGGGTGTCGACGGGTACACTGAGGATATGCCACGTGCTGCTGCATTTATCCTGCTCAGAGGGAACCAGGTGCCGGACCCCTACAGAGTGTATCTTGATCGGATGACTGTTGAGGACGTTTTGTATGACACATATGCCGCTCACTGTGTGACGCACCCGTTCGATGAGGTTTGTTTGTTCTCAGGATGGTTGGCATGCAGTTCGACTGTTACTGTCCGATACCTGCCGGAGCGCGTCGTGCGTCAGTTCGGTTACACGCAGACGATCCCCAGCTCATGAGTCTGCTCCTCTAGGCTTGACCCGCAGGCAGATAGATGACATATATGTTGACTTCCAGTCCCACTTGGTACCGGAAGAGGCTCGGGCGACCAGAGCGAAGAGAACTGGAGCGTTGCTGCCGGGTACATCGTGTGGTTTTACACCGTCTCACACCCATGCATGGTGCCCACTGCTGAGGGATCGCCACCCAGACCTGCTCATCAGGAGATATTAGAGGAGCGGCAGTCTCAGCTGGACCACACTCAGGATGTCCTACCACGCTGTCGTCAGATAGAGCAGATTGCGTAGCAGGTCATTGCGGATGGTCACCTCCCTGAGGGCTCTGGTGCCAGACTTGCCGTGGACAGGATTATTGTGATTGCTCGAGGGACACTTCAGTACCGCAGACATCGATCCAGGATGGCGGGTAGGGGCAGAGGAGCAGGGGAACCAGGAGACATCCTTCGCCATACGCAGTAGTTTTTTGTTTGATGTATTCTATTTATATTAGATGTATGCACTGTATTTTGACAGAGGTTTATTATATATATATATATATATATATATATATATATATATATATATATATATATATATATATATATATATATATATATATATATATATATATATATATATCATTTTATTTTATATATTGATGTTGTCAAATGTATATTAAGTTGCGACGATATATTAACATATGCGACCAAACAACAAAATCGATTTAAAAAAAAAAAATTAAGTTCTGCTGTTTTCCGGATGTACACTTCCGGAACGCATCAGGGTTTTTAAAAAAAATGGTGCGTTCGGATGTGCACATCCGAAATCAGGAGCCAAAACCGAAAATTCAGATGGTGCCTAAAAAATAAAGGTGGTGTGATAAAAAATCCTCTTAAATTGTTGTAGAGTTAGACTTTACTTTTTATTTGTTTGGCTCTTGCACCTTCTAAAAGAACAAATTTATAAATAAAATAGTAGACTTCACTTAATTTACAGATAATTAATAGAAATAAAAGAAGATTTAACTCAAAAACAATAATCGAACTTCTAAAATCATTCATTGTTCCCACTTCTTCATTCAGTGATATTGGCGCTCTTAGTTAACATTAAAAACAAAAATACGGTGTTACAACAATATAAACAAAAACGGAAAATAAATCCATAATAAAAAATAAAAATGAAAATAAAGAAATAGAAATATCACTTCCAACTCGTGACAAACAACAACGAAAACGATCAACCCTTGTTCCGCTAAATAGAGTCAGCTACACGAATCAACTTTTGTCATAATATTCTAGTCCAGAACCATGTTTTATCCACCTCATGACAAACAAATAATCTAAAATTCATGTTGAGCATAAATCTGGCCTCATTCTCTTCCGAACTGAAATGGAACCTCTTTGATGATCCCTAAAAATCTTGATCTCAGAACAATCCCTCATATCCTCAAGGCTAATATACTGCTGCTTAACCATCTTTAAGGAATGACACCCTGTCTCATGAATCCAAATATAAGGGTGGCTAGTTTCATCATATGAATACAACAAACTCTTCAAGCTTCCACCAACACTTCCACTCTTGGGAACATATGTCTTATATATGCTTTTACATTTGAGTCTCTTTGATGACCCTGGCTTCAATGTATGAATTTTCTTCAGTATTGATCCCACCCTTATTTGCAGTTCCACTGGCTTATCACTTAGGTTCCATATCCTCGTCCCGTATCCCGAGCCTTGTGCTTGGTCGCGGAAGCCGTCAAAGCAACCACCAAAAGATGGAAGGCTAAGACATTGCACTTTTCCCATCAGTGACTGTGACTTCATATGTTTCTTATTTGTGCTCATTGCATCAGAAATATATGTTTTTTCTTGTGAAGCTTACAATGAGGCTATTGTCATAGAATAAAATGAAAAGGTATGTGATGAGATGCACTTTAGAAGCCTTGTAATTACAGCAACCTGTTTAGCCCTTCTATCAAGGAATTGGTAGGGTCCCTTGCACCACAAGATTGAGCAACAAGAAGACATAACAAAAGTTTATTGTGACATAACTTTATAAAATTGGTAGTGTATAGCTTTTCTTTTTGGTAACAAAGAGACTATTGGTTAGCACCAATACTAGGTGTTCAAAAGTTCATGATGAAGTCTCATGTGTTGTTGCCTCACCTTTATCTCAAACAAGGTTGCTTTTGATTTAATCCAACATGAATAAATAACATTCCCTATGATAACAAATTTACTTTTTGTCTGCTGAACTGTTTAAAATCAAGATATCCTCGGCACATACACCGATCAAGGAACGGACCTTTGACCAAATAGTAAAGAGACTCAAACATCTACTACTCGTGTCGCAGTATGTTGATTCTCTTAATCATTTCTAAATATACCTGAAAGTGTGACAGCGAAACTTGTAACCAGCATGGCCCAAGACTGTTGGTTGCAACAGAAAATCTATATGGTGGTTAGTGTTGGTTGCTGCAAGTTACATTCTTCCATTTTTTCATACAAAATTATTAAAATATGGACCTAAAATCGATATTCATTTTTCTTTGCTTTATGAACAACCGTGAAAACACTAGCCACCCTAATTACGGTCGGTGGGAAGAGGAGGAAAAACGAGTATAGAATCACAATCCAAAGTATAAAGTACAAACCAACACAAAAAATCAAGAATAGTTCATACTATGAACTTTTCTGCTGTTATACATATGCAATGCCCTCATCTTGATTGTATAATTAACCATTTCTAATATTGGAACAATACAAATCACAGATAAGTAGCAACTAGCAGCTACTGCTTAACCTTTTTTTTTTATGTAAGAAAAAAAAAACATAAATAACCTTTAGAAGGTGGGGTGGAGTAAGAATTTACACATGGTAGTTTACGTGTTCACTGTTGTCGATTGTCGTCTTGATTCTGCTCTATCTCGTTAACGAGAGGCTGACTGAGATTTACTAAAGGTTCAGTGACAATGGGTTGTTCTGAGGAAGATGTAGTGTCACTCATGTCTTCTCCGCATTCAGCCAACGCGTTATTTAAAGCAGACTTGGCAACTTTCGTAACGCAAATCATCAAAACCACTGCAAGTTACCGACATTAACACTTCAGCTTGGCTAAACGGAGCCGCTACAAGTGTTATCTATATTTTATGCAAGCAAAGAATGTGACTTACCAGATATGACTAGACTCAAAATTAAGAAAGCCTGCATCCAAAAGAGAGAAATTTATGATATGCCAATTGAAGATAACATTGAATAAATCGCACGTATTTGATCCCGTCAAGATGATCAAAAGATAATACCCTCCATGGTATTTTAGATGTTCATCAGAAGACGATATGTTTAAAAGGCTCTTCGATATGGTGTGTCTGGAGTGAGAAAGTGTCTTATATGGTCTATGGAAGATCAATGGCTGAAAATGGTTTGAAACTCTTGATGTCAGTCCTCGTAAGTAGAAGCTCAAAGTATTACTTGTCCTCGCGACTGAGACGGCGACCCAATCAGAGCCAGTTTGTCAAAAAAAATAACAAAAACAAATATTAGTGTCCCGAAAACTCAATTTATAATCGTTTTCTGTTGACTTTGCCGAATAAACACCCATCAGATCACTGTCTCAGCCGAAAGTACGTAGAAGACCCTGAACTTCTACTTAAATGTGGTGACGTCCGCCATCTTTGATGTTTTTAGCAATTTCCAAGCATCAGTCCACCATAAACCACGTGAGACACTTCCTAACGCTAACAACTGCCCATTAATTTGTAATTAAGGACGACATCTCTTACCCAACGAGTCTTTGATAACTCTCCCCCACCGTGCGTCACATCGGATAGATCTTTGAGTGTTGTTCCAGCATACACAAGTGCCACCGTTATTGGCTGCGAAAGTAACATTAGAGGTATTAAGAAATTGCTGTAACTGAAACGCATCAAGTGAGCTATAATAACACAGAAATCCTATTAGTGCTCTAACAATTATGAATATTATAAATCATGTAAACAGAAATTTATTGTTACTTTGTTAGATTAAGACCCCAATATATGATTAATCAAGGATGAAGAAGATACCATCATTCCCAACCAGGACGCCAATGCGTATTCCCATAATGCAACCGGAGTCACGGATAGGAGGTAATTTAACATATTAAACGGTAGTAATGGAACAAGTCGAAGCAAAAACACAATCTGAAAAAGAAGAAAATGTGAGATATTAGTTAAAAAACCAAAATGAAAAAGGATTTATAAGAACAAGCCTTCTTAAGCAATGATTAGTATTTGCCATTTATCAATGAAAATATTTTAACTAATTTAAGAGAAGCAATAAAACCATTTATTTTTCTTTTCAGTTTCAACTAACAGCTTAAATTTTTGATAGAGTTGTTACACGCCAAAGAATATTAATTATACAAACCTTGAAGCCAGATCTTTGGATTGCAATTGACACTGATCTAAATTGTGGATAGTCCTTCAACTTAGCAACAACAAACGATTTCCCAATCTGTATATAGAGACAATTATATGAATAAATAACCTCATAGGAAAGGAAACAAATAACTATAGACATCAACCAATATGCATCCCAACTGGAAGGCAAACAAGATTTAAGGAATCATGTACATGAAGAAACATCAACTGGTACTAATCTAGAGAAACCTACATTAGTTAATACATATGAAGCATGCACATCCCAAGGATTAGGCGTGTCTCTATGTCTGACACCCGTACGACACATGTCGGACAACTTAGACAACTGTCCCAAAAAAAAGAACTTCTGCTTCAACACTCATTGGTCACATCTCAGACACAATTACGAGGGTTATAAAGATGTACCGAAACAACGATGATTAATGATTTAAAACAATAATATTGATTACATCATGTTTAACTTTCAGGTAGTAGACGGGTAAATGAAGTGAACGATTATCATATCATGATTTAGATTTTTGTAATGAAACATATTGCTCAATGTTGGAAATTCCGACTTCATTGCAGTTCTCCCCTAGTTGCCTAATTGCAGCATTTGGATTGCCTACATTGCAACCTCCAACAACACCTTCATTGTGTTGGGTGTGAAGGAGTGGATTTACTTTCACATTGGTTAGAGATATGACCGAAAAAGTGTTTATAAGTAGGGTCAATTCTCACCTTACAAGCGAGTTTTGTAAAGTTGAGTTAGGACCAACCCATAATTCTATGACTCAATCTAGATGCACATATATACTTTGCTTCTCAATTTATATGTTATATAAATAATGTTCATATTTTATTTAATTATAATAATAATAATATGTCTGTGTGTGTATATAGTATATAGGGTCAACGTGCCTTATGTATTTTACATAAGCAGGGTCAATGTGGGTCAACGTGTCTGTGTCGGAGTTTGTGCTTCATATATGAATATTCAATAGAAACTAGTGTAGAAGTTTTGGACCATTTTAATTCACAGCTATAAGTCAATGCAAGACTTACTGTTCCACCAAGAAGAAATGCAGCTACAGCACCAATGGTTGCGCCAATAGAGTCAGCAATAATGCCAATTGGAAGGCCAAATAGATAACCACCACCAAGCTGAACAAAAAGTATGAAGTTTATAGTACATACAATTATTTTCATCATTTAACAAGTGATGCAGGATCTCAGAAATTACAAATGAATCATTTAACAAGAGATGGAGCTGCTCAGAACTTGCATCAAGAAATTGATAAACATATTTTATAGTTAACAAATAAATGAAATAAATGGTGCAATGCAATAATGTCACCAAGTTTAAAGAAGTTTAACAAGGTTTTCAAGAAATGTCAGCTCATAAAGATGCTTACCGTAAGTACAGAGGCCGGAACCGCCAATATCGTCAAAGGAATGTAAGCAATTGCCCTGAAAATAACAAAACAAATACATGTTATTGAGCTCACAAATTGAATTCACATCAATGACCTAACAAAATACAGCATGTTTGTCTTACAGAGCAAGGGGACCCCATTTCCCAAGATCACGATCAACCCATATCAAGAAATCATTCAGAATCTACATAGCAAAAATGGAGAATTAATCAAATTTTCAGGAATGAAAATCCAAATGTGATTCAAAGGAATACCTAAATCAGAAATTAATAGAAATTAATCAATTGAACAGAAATGTACCTACCCTAATTGATGACCCAGAAGTGAAATTGGACAAAAAAACGAACCTTTTGAATTGGGAGAATCAAGATAGCAGCAATAACAGCGGAAACAAGGAGGAGAAAAAGAGTGATCTTTAGAGCAGAGGTCCATGACCACAACATGTTTTTAACATGCGAATACGAGGTTGTTTGTTTCAGCAACGTTGACGATAATTAGCGGTAAATAAGATAGAATCATAAATTTGTGTCTCAAATTGAGAATTGTACCTGCAAATTCAATCATGACTCAGAAATAGAAATCAGTAACGATAAGGTTTTTGCTTTTGTTATTTGTCTTCTGCTAAAAATCAACCTAAATCACTTGTTATGACAATTGTCGTTAACGGATGAAAAAAAAGTAAATGTTGATTTAATTTTAATGGTTTTTTATGTTTTTGAAAATTTTAAAGAGTTTATTCTTTTATGAGTCAAAAAGAGTTAAAACTTTTATTTTTGTAACTTTTTAATGTTACCTTTTATCTTTCTAGAATTTAATTGAAATGCGTAAAATAATTTTATAGATTAGTTAGTCATTGATGGATATTTAATTTTACTTTAAATAAATAATTAATAGTGATGAATAAATTGTGTAAAACTTTTTAAACTAGCATAGTAATTAATCTCATATTTGTGTTATAATTTTTTTTAACTATTAAAAATGTATTTTAATATTCCATTTTCAATATGTATCACATTTGAAGAAGAGAATTTATTATATCTATAAAACAATATAGAACGGTTTATATAAAAATATTCATTCTTATATTTTTGTCACATATCAATTTTAAAGATAAATGGAGTAAAGTCTTTACATATTTTTTTCAAAACTTTTTTTTATTATATGTTATGTTATAATTCCTATGTTTTAAAATGATTGTTGTTTTAACAAATAAAATTTGTTTTAAAATGACTATCATTTTCACTTGTAATAATAGTTGATATTTTTCAAATTGTTTCATTTAATTATTACGGTAGACATTACTTTCAATACATTAATAAGATTAATTTAGTAAAATTGTAATGTCTTATGACAATATTATTGTATTTCTTAATTTGTGTACAAAAATCTTAAACAACAGCCATTTTGAAACAGAGGAAATATGTATTGGAATAATTTTACTAGACTCTAAAGAAGAGATCATCTATAAAGAAAAAGGAAAAATCAAACACAAAGGCGGGAGACAAGCTTCACAGCGAGGTTGTAGGTCGTCTGAATTCGATGATAGGTCGCCCGAAGTGGTCCTCACTTGCATAATAAACATGGGTGATGACATGTGACAATGTGTAGCTGACGGATGATAAGAGACCATGAGGGAAACGACTTCCCCCGTGATTCTAGGGTGACTAAGTCCCCTCTTGGACACGCCCCCTAGTCGTGGAGTTAGGGTAAACAACTACCTAGTTTTTCATTTCAAGCACAAGGAGTCTCTATGTATACTGTAACACCCTAAACCCTAAGTATAATTTATAAAACATGCAGAAAATATGAAGATAAAAACAAGGGTATTACATTGGCAAAAACCTTTCAATTGATATTTCAAATGCGGGATTTAAGTCAAAGCATAACAGCGTAAAACATAGCAAAACGATCTGTTCAAAACAACTTAATGACATAGCAAAGTCCTCAACCCGATGTTACAATATGAGAGAGAGACATCATATACAAAACTAGATGATAAAAGATACGACAAAACATAAGCAAAAGCAAACTATGAAAGAGACCAACTACGCCATCCTCAGTAACCAAATTATCACTCCTTAGTCTCAACCTGGGGATTACTGTAACACCCCACTTTCCGACTAAAATAACTAATTAATTAACACAAATCACCACAAATATCGTCATCGATCAAACATGTCATACATCACAAAAATAATTGTTTAAATAAATTACTGAATTAAATAAAATAAATAAATCAGGGTGTTACAATTACCTGCAAAAAGTATAAAAGTAGAAACATAACGACAAGAAAGGGGTAAGAATACATTCCACAATTTAAACGGTGTATAAACGGCAAGGATAACACATATTAAACATATTCAGCCAACACAGATGTACAGTATACAAAGTCATTATGCAATGTGTATTTCCTCTACTCACATGCATGTGGTATCATCCTACAACACTAGATTGAATTCCTACAACACTGAATATCATAGTTATTTTATTGAGTAATCATCAACAGTGGACCGAAGTCCTGAGCTAATATATGATATACATGATGCATGAACAAATAAATGCAAACAGTCTTTATTCGAACCTCTTACTCTCATTATCAAGTACCAATCACAACACTGGACTGAAGTCTTGGATATTAGAGTTATTTTACCAAATGATCTGCAACATTGTCGGTTAAGGCAAACATTGGTCCTTTCGAACCTAAAACATATCACCATAGGTTCTCCTCAACCTAAACATATCAATATTAGTTCTACCAAACCTAATCATAAATCACATCGACACCGGACTTGCGTCCTAACCTTAACAACCTAACTCGTATACATATAATCAAAAAATTGGATTAAAGTCCTATACATATCCACATCTTATTTCACACAAATATATCATCAAAACATTGGGTCAATGTCCTAAAATATATATTGGAACAAAATTGTTCATATCCCTTGGGTTTTGGTGATAATAAAGTACTTAAAGAACAATTGGGTATACTAACATTTGTTCAAGTGTACAGGATCATAAGCTTAAAATTCAAGTATGAATTGACTATGTTAAAAGCATGTGTAAAGAAGCAAATTAACTCAGATTCTGAAGGATCAGAATCTGATGACTCTCAATGTGAATATCAGCTTCTGAAGGATTAAAATCTGATCATGGTATCCCTACCTCTAGTGACAGCTCAGACATACCAATCTTGTCAAAAGCCAAAATTTGGAGAAAGTTAACTAGGGTTTCGTTTTGCAAGGCTCAAGGAATGGTGATGTCACCTCTTAATTTTTCCCTAACCTTTTGGTAGATACCTTGTATGAGAAAGATGCTATGATCAATGTTATTACTCAATGGGCAATAATCTTAACCGGTTTACTCCTCCAGCGTCTCTCTTGGATTGCTTCTCAACAAATAACTCTTATGAAAGTCACCTTCCAATGACTCTTTTTCTGCCTCTATAAAAGGGAGTTGAAGATTTGAAATAAGGTTACAACACTAAATCAAAACAACTTTGAGCTAAAGTTTTTAGCTGTTATTGTATAAATTCGTAAGATTTCTTATATTTGTATATCTCAGAAATATTAAGTTTTGAACCATTGTGGTTGTTGTACAACTTCTATACTTTTGATTGTGTATCAAAGTATAGTTGTAATCATTTCTACTAAACTGTTTGTTTAAAGTAGAGGAAGTATCTTGCAAGGTTGCTTGAGCAGTGAAGTCTCTTACATGTGTGCTTGAGCAGTGAAGTCTCTTTCTAGTGTGATTGAGCATAAGTCTCTTGCAGGATTGCTTGAGCGGAAGTCTCTTTCTGGTTTGATTGAGTAATTGAAGTCTATTTCTGGTTTGATTGAGCAAAGTTGTAATCAATTTTATTATAGTGAAAATCTCTTGTTGAGGCAAGGGGACTAGACTACTCTCAGTTTATGAGATGAATCAGGATAAACTATGTGTTTGATTTGTTTACTGCTTTTGATCTTTATTCTTTTCGCTGCTATCAACATCTCTGATCAGACTCTGAACTTGTCAGAATCTAAAGTTGATTTTCAGAAATGTTAAAAGAAATAACTTAAACAATTCAACCCCCCTTTTTCTTGTGTATTTTTCTCACCTTCAGTTGGCATCAGAGCATGGTTTGTACTATACACACTTAATAATGGTGTAGAAAAGATCTTGATAAAAATACATCCTTCATCATGCCTAATAGTCCTGAAGTGACTAGTCGTGCTGGAGTTTCTCCTTGTGGTAATAATAACCATGATCAAAGTACATCTGGTCAAAACAACTATATTTCTAGACCACCAACATGTAGTGGAGACTCTACCGAATTTGAATGGTGGAAGAGTAAGATTTACACTCACATCATTGGTATGGATGATAAGTCGTGGTATATCTTGGATGATGGCATTGACATTCAAGTTAATGGTGTTGGAATTGCTTTTGACAGAAAGTATCTCACTCCTGCTCAGAAAAAGATATACGTAAAACATCATATAGTGAGAGGCATTCTTGTTGATGCCCTGCCTCACTCTGAGTACATAAAGATTATTGATAAGTTAACTACCAAAACTATCTTTAAATATTTATATGTTACCTGTGAAGGTAATCAACAAGTTTAAGAAGCTAAAGAAAATCTCCTGGTTCAGCAATATGATTTGTTCATAGTAAAAGATAATAAGAACATTGAAACCATGTTATCAAGATTTCAAGTTCTTGTGTCTGGACTTTAGGTCTTGAACAAGAGTTACACTACATCGGATCATGTCAAAAGATTCTTAAGGGTCTTCCTACAAAATACAAACCCAAAGTTACAACTATTTAATAGGCTAAAGACTTAAACACATTAAGTCTTGAAAGTCTTGTTAGCAATTTCCAAAGCTATGAGATGAAGCTAAATGGAGATAAGCCTGTAAAGAAATTTAAAACACTGGCTTTAAATTTTGTTGGGAGATCTGAGAAATATTCTTAGACTAAGGAGCATAAAGAAGCCACTTATGATTAAGTTTCTGATTAAGAACCTGATTATGATGAAATGGATTTCACCATCAAAAGATTTCAACACTTAGCCAAGAAGAAGAACATATTCTCTGGTAGAAGAGGTGGCATCAAAGGGTCGAGTTCTATAAGTGATAAAGATGTTCAGAAGGGTTGTTTCAACTGCAAGAAGCTTGATCATTTCATTGTTGAATGTCATTATCTTCAAACAGACAAAAACAAAAAGGAAAGCTTCTAGAGGAACAAATTCAGAAGCAAGTTCAAAAAAAAGTCTCATGGAAACATGATAAGAACTTGACAATGAAGGAGAAGTTGATAAAGAAGAATCCAATCTTGCTTTAATGGCCTAAACACTTTCAGAATCAGAATCCGGAGTTGGATCTGACTCAGATTTATAGGATACAGAAGAGGTTTTTTCTAAACTCTCTAAATCTGACTTAATTACTCTGTGTCAAGATTTGAAGAAAAGTCTTAATGAACTTATTTTGAACCTGTTGGGACATATGTTTAATTTGTCATTGCATGAATAATTGGAGTTATATTTCTATTCAATTGCTTATTTTGTTTGATGCTTTTTATGTGAGGTACTCTTTTAATCTGATATTGGGCACATGGGAACATTGACCATTAGTCTATGTGTTAGAACTATAGAAAATGTTGTACTTACACCGGTTGAATAGGGATAGGAGACCCTGAGTAATGGCATTTGAATCAACGTTCTATTGCATTGCATAATTTCACTTACATTGGTTGAATACAGATAGGAGACCCCGAGTGGTCATTAGTGAGCTAAACACCAAGGGATTGGGTATAACAGTTGTGTTAATTCACCATGGAAATATAAAAACTTTCCCATTCATGTAATGCATTAGACATCAACAGGGGAGAAATAAGGGATTCTATACAAATCCTAACTGCTTTCTTATTATTTCAGAACAACTTTTATTTTCTCGCATTCAAACTCACCTCCCCAATCGTTACTTTTTATAATTGCACAACTATTGCCTAGTTAAATAGCATTCCATGTGGAATCGATATCTTTTTATTACTGCGACATTATCGATACACGTCTCTAGAAGTCATCAAGTTTTTGGCGCCGTTGACGTGGACCGTTGATAATTTTAACAAGGAAACGCTTGTGCAATGATTTAATTCCTTTTATTTTACATTTACAACATTTAATTAATTATTTTTATTATTGAATATTATTGTCAAGCAACACTACTGTGGGTATTTGTTTCTGTTGGTGCGCATTGCAAGTCTAAGACATATAAAATCCCACCATGGCAGAACCAATAACACAAACTATGGGGGACTACTGCAGGCCTACTGATGCAACATAAGTTCCTCTGGGTTTCGTCCCAGCAACTCCCGTAAATTTCGTCGTCAAATACTTTATGCTTTCAGATCTTAGAGACAAGAAATTTGACGATAACACTACAAGTGACCCATGGGAACATCTAGCGCAGTTCTACTAGACAGCGTCAATGTGTCAACCAGAAGGTATTATAGAGGATCAGGTTAAACTGAAATTATTCAACTTCTTAAATAAGAACAAAGTAATAAGAACTTGGAGAGAATTAGAAGACAAATTTCTGGAAAGATTCTTTGCTGCAACATAATTCACAGAAAGGAAAGCGGAAATTACACACTTCGAGCAGCAAGAAACTGATTTTCTCTATGAACAGTATGGAATGTAACACCCCGATTTATTTATTTATTTTCTTAAATAATATTGTGTGAAATGTATGTGTTATTTGATGTTGATGTGTCAGGGAAACCCTTTGGTGTAGGGTAGTGGCCTTAGAGATTAGAATTTAAGGTGTTGGGGTGTGTGAGTAAAAGTGTAAAGACGTGGGGGTGGTGGGAGTAGTATATTTTGTTACTAATATTTAGATTGAGATTATATAAATAAAATAATAGTAATAGTAGTAATTAAATAATTATTATGGTGATAGTTAAATAATAAAATAAATAGTTATTTTATTTAGTTGAAATAAAATGATTATTTAGAAAAAATAAAATAAGGAAAAGGGGGAGTGAGGATCAAAACTATCAAGTTGTGAGAAAGGAGAGAAAGAGCTAGGGCTTGAGGAAGAGGAAGAACACACCATTGTTGAAGTGCAATTGCTAGGAATAACAAGGTAAGAGGGGGATTTCCTCTTGTATAGGGATTGTATGATAACATGTGGGTTAGTGTATGTTTCTTTTTGATTGAAATTCTCTTCTATGTCTTGAACCATGCGAATTGTGTGTTGATGTTATCGAAATTGTGTCTTGATGCTATCGAAATTATGTGTTGATGCAATTGGGATTGTGTATTCGGACGAACTGTGTGATAATGAATGTTTGTGATGTTGGGTGTTGTTGGGAATCAGAGTGGGAACATGAGTCTATGAGTTTTATGAAAATTGGGGTTTTGAGACTGTCTAAAAAGTGATTTTTCGTACTACTGCATAACAGAAAACTGCTTTTGTCGCAGTGGTAACCAGTTACCAATTTTGGTGTAACCGGTTACACCTGAGACAACTTTTTTAAAAAGTGCTTTTTTGTAAGGTGTAACCGGTTACAGGTATTGGTGTAACCGGTTACACTGTCTAAAAACAACATAAATTGGGCAATTTTGAATAGTGTAATCGGTTACTGGATTTGGTGTAATTGGTTACACTGAAATGAGTTAGCCATTGTTTTTCATTAAATGGTAACCAGTTACTTGTTTTGGGGTAACCGATTACACCTGTTGTGTCAAAATTTAAAAATTTGTAACGTGAGTTTCGGGTGTTTGTTTGAGGTGTCGTTTAAAGCGTTGGGAAGCTGATGCAACGAAATTTATTTTAAAAATAGTTTCAGTGCCTGGAAGTGATTTAAAATGGTGTGTGGTGGTGTTAGGTGGTATACGACGCTTATGTTGCAGTGTATCATTATGTGTGAATGTTGTGTTGTTACGTGTTATACTACTATAATGCTATTGTTGAATGCTTGTAGTATATGTTTGGTGTTTGGTGGCCATTTTTGGTGTGGTATAATGATTAAAGTGAACATCATTGTGATTGTTGTTGTTACATGTGTTTCGTAAATCATGCTTTCATGGTGTTTGGACGATGGTCCGTTTTGGTGAGCCTCAATCATATGGTGGGGATTAGGTGCGAGTAGCTGGTTCCAAATGGGAATCAGTGAAGCATCACCTATGGTGATGATAACGATATTTGGTGGGCTCTGGTTCTATGGTGGGGATCGGAGCGAGTGAACCTGAGAGTTCACATTTGGTACCACATGCATTGAGTCCTGAGTTGAGTCTCTTTGCATTTGCATACATGTTACATTATGATGTGTGGATCATTTGGAGTGTGAGTTGTGGAATGGGTGATTATGCATATGTTGTTGGTGTGCTTACATATTATTATGCATTTCTTTATATGAATGTAATTTCTCACCCCTTCTATTTGAATGTTGCCTTTACATGGGCATCGTGGAGATAATCCGCAGTAAAGGCATGGATGTGAGTGGAAGAGAGTACTCTTTCTTATGCTTTTCTCATCTTTTGCATTCGTTTTACTATAGTTTGTACGCATATCCTATTCTACTAATAACAGTTTGAATAGACGAGAGTCGAACCATACTCGCTTCCGCTTGCCATAGAAAAATATTTTTCAAAACAAATTTTTCAATAAGAAAATTTTATTTGGAGATCTATTCAACCCTCCTTCTAGATCGTAGCCCTCGTCTAATTCAATAGTCATGTGTTTTCTATAATTTATTCGACTTTTTTAGACTTATTTCAACTTATTGCGACTTAATAGACTTATTTTGACTTATTTCTACTTATCTCGACACATTTTGACTTATTCAACTCATTTTGACTTATTCAACTTATTTTGACTTGTTTCTCAACATAACATTCCAAAATCTCATAAAATCAACACATACGATTATACAAAAAATTTCACATCAAAGAATGCAAGTCTAACGCATATAACATCAAATGTTCATGTTTTCTTCATCAAATCATCGCATAACATATGAACATTAACAATCTAATTTTTAGCATAAATTTACATGAATTTCACATAAATAATAACGAAATTAACATTGACAATATAATTCAAAAATCATAATTCACATAATCATTAAATAAAAGAGAAAAGGGACGAGGGTATTTCCCACTATCCCTTATGCCCAACACCAATCATGAAATAATCTCCCCTCTACCTTACTTGATTAATCAAAACCTTCAAACTCTTGATGATGGAAGTTATTGAGGATTCCTCTTCTAGGGATGGAAATGAACCATGATAAAATGCTTGTGTCTTTTATCATTATTCTTATTATTATTGTTGTTGTTATTCTTGCATTTGTTTTGGGAAAGAAAAAATTGACATACTAGAAATCCAATTCAAACCCCCTTTCTTGTGTTTCCCACTCCTTCGTCTTAGATCAAGGAGGTACTTGGGACGGTTTCTTGTCGTTGATTGAGTTTAATCATAATAACATCTACCATTCTTGTGTTGGAATGGAACCCTTCGAGGCTTTGAATGGTAGGAGTTGTAGGACACTTTGTATTGGTATGAATATGGTGAAAGTGTTGTGCTTAGGACATAGATTGTTCAGCAGACCACTAAGAAATGATTCAGGAGAAGATAAAAGTATCACAAATTAAATAGAATAGTTACCATGATAAGTGAAGAAAGACTATTGAGTTTCAAGAGGGCGGCCATGTGGTCTCGAGAGTCACCCCGGGGACTGGTGTTGGACGTGCTCTAAAGTCTAAGAAGCTTACTCCGCGTTTCATTTGTCCTTATCAAATTACCCAGAGAGTTAGAGTTGTTGCCTACCTAGTGACCTTACCACCGTCTCTTTCGAACCTTCATGGTGTATTTCATGTGTCTCAGCTTCGGAAGGGTATTTTCGATCTGTCTCATGTGATCAAAATAGATGATGTGCAAGTGTGAGATAACTTGATTGTTGAGGTATCACCCTTGTAGATTGAGGATCGAGAGTGAAGCATCTGAGAGGTAAAGATATTGCTCTAATGAAGGTAGTGTGGGGAGGATTTGCTGGAGGTAGTGTGATGTGGGAGCTAGAGAACCGAATGAGAGACTCTTATCTTATCTGAAGCTGTTTGAGTCAGATAATTTTCAAGGACGAAAATCCTTTTACGTGGGGGAGAGTTTTAATACCCCAACTTTAGTTTTTTATTTTCTTGAATTTGTATTAATTTATATTGATTTATTTGATTTATTTAAGTGTTATATGTGTTTTATTGGATTTTTTATATTTAATTATAATTAGTTAATAAATAGAAAATTAGAGAGAAATGGGTGTTTAGAGTAAAGTGCTAAGAGTGTTTGGGGAGATTTGAAAATAATATAATTATTAATTATTTGCAATAATTAAGTTTATTAGAATAACTAAATAATTATTTAATTAGAGTATTATTTATTTAAATAAATTGGAATTTTAGAAAAATAGAGTTTAGTGAAGGTCTGAAGGGAAATTGGAGTGAAGTAAGTAAATGAGAGTTTAGCTTAAATAAATAGATCCTATGAGGAAAAGTTCTGTTAGATCGTGAAATTGAGAAATTGGAAAACGAGGCAAGAGGCTATAGCAATCCAAGGAAGGAAGAGAGCGGTAGATCCCAAGGACAAGAGAGTTCAACGATCAGGCAACTTTAAGGTAAAGGGGGGACTCTTTACATATTGGTGTTTAGACAATCAGATAGTGAGAGATCATAAATCTCCTATCTTTTTCTTATCAATTATGTATATGTGTTGGGTGTATGTGGCCAAAGGGTTTGCCTTGAACTCTTTTGCCTTATTTATGTTTATGCTCTATATTTGTGGCCAAAAGGTTTGGCTAAAAACCTTTTTGATTAATTCTTGAGCAATATTCTATTGATTTACTTGAATCCTTATGGATGTCTTATGCCTTGTATAAGGAGAATTTTAAATAAATGTGTATGTTTCTCTTTAGTGCCCTTTCTGCCATAGCTGTATGGTGTTGATTGATGAGTTGCAGTGACGTCTTAAGGTTGAAATATAAAATGGGAAAAGGTGTACCTTATTGTGTATGGTTGTTTATCTGTATGTTTTTTGGCCAGTCAGAACTCAAATAGGCGAAACAGGCGAGTTTCGAATCTGTTCAATAGGGAGAAAAATGCAGAAAATTGCAGGTAGACATAGAAGGGGATTAATCGTCTTATTTAACGCATAACTTGAGTTTCATAATTTTGTTTGAAGTGTCATCAGTTGCGTTAGAAATTTAACACAATAATTTTTATTTTGAAGTGGGAAAATTAGGTCTAAGAGTGTTACAACTGTAGCAGTTCTCTGGTTTTTATACCAGAGGCGTAGTCAATTTCAGTCCTGCGTTGGTCATCATATTTCAGGCGTAACTTGAGTTTCATAAGTCTGTTTGAGGTGTCGTCAGTTGTGTTAGAAATAGAGTTTAATGAACTTTCAAACTGATGAGTTTCATAATTTTATCATAATTATATAATATTTGGTGCTATTTTGAAGTCATACATTCTATTTTAGAGTTTCAATCATGTGATTGATCGAGGTTAATCAAGATGGTTGAGTTTTGAGTAGTTGGTGATTTTAGTGGCCTTTCATTACCTTTTTGATGAGTTTAAAAGTCATATTTTATTTGTTTAGAGTTGTCGGAGTCACTTTTGAGTTGTTTAGAGTTGGAGATCATAATATAGGATACACTTGAGTTGAGTTTGAAGTCTTTTGACATTATAAGGCTGTTTTTTGAGTAATATTTTTATTTGTTTAAGGTTTTCGAGCCAAAAGAGTTAAATTGAGTTGTTGAGTAATTTATAATAATATTATTGAATTGAGTTAGATTTGAGTAATTTGAATCTTTAGAGTTGTTTTGGTAAGGCTAGAATTGCCTTGAATATTTGTTACCTTACTCTGTTGGTGAGTAGTAATATGATAATATGCTAATATTTTGTATTGTTGATGAGTATGTGTGAATATGATATTTTTATATGATTGAGTTATAATTGTATAACATATTTTTAATTGGTGTAGTTCAGAGAGAACTACTGTGTTGGCCTTGCATTAGCAAATTGTGGTTCAGATATAACCTTGTCCAGAGAGTACATTTTGTTCAGAGAGAACATTTTTCGAGTACGAGACATGAATGTTGTTTCTTTGATTTTCAAGTTGAATTATTGCTTATGTGTTTTGAGAATTATTGTTGAGACCCATGCATTCATGTATATCAGAGATAGGTAAGACTTCGGTCTGATGAGGTCCATTGCTCAGAGAGAGCCAGTGACAAGGTATAGTTCTCAGAGAGTGTTAGTAACGAGGTCTAGTGCTTAGAGAGAGCTAGTGACAGTCTCATTGTTCAGAGGGAACATTTTTCATAGAGGATTTGGAGGCGTGGATAATCCCGTAAAAATAAATCGAAGATCCAAACTTTTGGTACCACATGCATTTTTTGAGGAGGAGTACATTGCATTAATACATTTACTTTGTGATTCTTTATTGTCGTTTGTGTATGATTGTGTTATGTCTATGTATGTTATCCTTGCTGACTAAAACACCAATAACTTCTGTAAATTTATTCACACCCTTTTTCTATTGTTGTGTGGCTTGTTATGCCTATGTTGCAGATACAGGAAGCGGGTAGTAGTCGTGATTTTAAGAATGGTGCATTTTTTATTTACATTTTTGAGTTTCGTTAAGTTTCACAGGGTCGCTCTAATATGTAACACTTGGGCGAGTTTTGTTTTTATTCGTGTTTTTTATTTTTAGAGATTTATGGGGTTGTTTCCCTCATGCTTGAGGGTTGAACTATCTGTTTGGATTTATTCAGTTGAACCTGTTTGATATTATCCGCTGCATATTTTTGAAAAAGTTTTGAGAAATATGTTTGCGTTAAATGTTAGAATTTTGGGTTACAAATGTAACATTTAAGGTGTTAGTGTCATTATTTTAATTAGTCAAGATTTAAAGGGGTCTAATTAATATAATAATAAATTTGTGGCTAAAAACATAAATGTCATGAAAGGTCGGGTTATTGTGTAGATACCATAACTCAGTATCTAATTTGATGAGAGGCCAAATTAGAATATTGAAAACTAAGAAATAACCCTAGGGTTATTTAAACGGGTTATGGTCCCCATTTGTAGAGAACGATCAAAATACAGTTTATCAGGTTTTCTCTCTTCATCCCCATCAAAGGAGATTCTAGGAACCCTAAGGAACTCTACAAATTGGAAGATCACATACCCATAACCTTCAACGATTTCAATAAAAAATTCAGGTACGCTTTTGCCTTCATTCTCTAATTGAATTTTGGTATGGGTTTAAGGGTTTAAAGTTCTGTTGTTGATTTCTATATTGATAGAAATTATAAGTTATGAACAGATCTAACAAGTGGTATCAGAGCTACCCATATCAGATTCAATTTGAATTTGGGAATTTTTGATATTATGGTTCTAAAATTTGGATTATTTTTTATCTTCATTTTTGTATAAAGTTTTTTTTATACTGTTATTCATGTATTTGATTGTCGTGTTGTCACCGCCATACCATGTATCCACTTGAACGGATTATAACATACATTTAGTCGATATCTGTTTCAAAGCTCGAATCTCTAGTTGATATGCTTACATTCATAATATTTATATTATGTCAAGCCTTGGAACTTTCAGATAACAAGAAATTCCCCTGTAGAATAATATTCTATGATAAATAATAAAGAGCAGTCTTCAACAAGTCACAAAATTGACATAAAGTAGTGCAATCGATCCAATCATTATCCTGCTGTAGCGGTAAAAATTGTGAGTGTAAGCTATTGATTAACTTAACTCATAAAGAAAGAGTCGTCATCGCACTTTTATTTTATCCAAAAGGAAAGGAAAAAGAGCGAACAAAACCTAAATAGTTCTAAAAAAACAAGAACAAACAGAGAATGGGTAAGGGGGTTGGTTACGTTAAGGGAAGGTGTTAGCACCCAAAACGTCTAGAGTACTCTATAGGAACCCTTTGAAATATCTACGCTTTTTGGTTTGAAAAGGTTTGTTTGAAAAGAGATTGGGGAGATGAGAAGAGAAATATTTTTTTAGATTCTTGTGTTTGGAGAGACTTATCGCCTCATGCATACGTACCCACAAAGTGAAATATAAAATCAAAACCTCGTAGTTCGTGGTACAAATGAAAAAAATTATTGGTTATGATTCATTTTATCTTGAAAAGATAACCCGTCATTTTCAAGAGAGAATACTTAACTAATTACCCAAAGGTATTGGAAAGAGGCATTTGCATCACATTAAGATGAAGGATTTGCTTAGATTAAAATCAACAAGACTATCGCTTCAACATCTAAGTGGAAAATAGCCATACTTTACACAAAATACAATGGTTACGAGCTTTACATCTCATAAAAAAAAATGACTCGTGTCTAATTCTTTTTGAAAAAGTTTAAAAGAAAAAGGTGCATAAAAGCACAAAAAGTTTGAATGAGTTTTGTATTTTTTATGTCTTTTTGAAATGGTCAAAATATAATTAACATGGATTGACATTTTTTAGAGAAAACAAAGTTTGAAAATCACTTGACCAAAGTCAAGGTTTTTATTATGAAAGCGGTTTTGAGTTTGAAAACAAGAAGATTTTGAAAATTTAAGAAGGGGTGGAGAAGAAGAGACTATCCTAGTGCATAAAATAAAAGCTAGGGTAAGAAAGATCTAACCACATAGAGGCACTCTTCAAAGCATAATAAGAAAAGAATTTCATCCTCTTGAGCCGATAAGCAAGCCAAATAAAGGCTAGAATACTAACTCCATAATGATCCAAAGCACAAGGGAGAGAATCCTAAGTCTAAGTCCATAAGTCCATAATCAAGAGTAGAGATACTCCCATGCAAGGGATAGTGACCATAGTCCAACATTAAGAGCACAAGTCTTTTAGTGGTTTAAGCCTTTATTAATGTTTTTGAGTCCAAATGGACAAAAGAAAAACAAAAGCACAAGATAATATGGTCCAAGTGGACAAAAGAAAAAATGACATAAACATAAACATGATATGATATAATGACATAAAGCATAAAAAAGAAAAAAAAATAAAGAGAGATAGGGAGCAAGAAGGAAACATAAACAATATAGTAATATAATAGTATATACATAATAGTAGCACAAAGGCACAAGTGCCAAGAGTCCTAAAAAAGGAAACACCGAATATTCCGTCTCGCGTCCTGAACTATATGGTTGAACAATGTGCTTAGGTCAAGGTTAATGAAGACTTGTCAGAAGATTGATAGAATCAAAGCCTCTATGCAACAAGCTTCAAAGATTATGAACCTAATACAAAAGAACAACCATGTTTGGGCGGATGATCATAAGTTCGGACCACGAAAGTTCAAATTCCGATTCGGATGGGGGAGGGACAAATGTAGCGCTATATTAATCAAACACCAAGTGACTTATAAAGAAGTCACCCTACTCGAGGCTAGTCAATAGTGGTCTTTGTACTAATACATGCTAGATGAACGATATGTAAATCGTCATCCGAAAGCAATACCACACGAATTGAAAATAGGTAGCGATCTAGTCTTGATCAAGAATTCAACAAAGAAATTTTAAGATCCATAAGACTTTCATCGATCAAAATAAAAATAAAAAATAGATGAAGAGAAAACCAAATTGAATTACACTTTCAAGATCCTTTCATCTTCAAGTTCAATCACCTTTAATTGATAAGTTTAAGTGTGAAAACATATCACTAATTCAAAGCACCTCAAATGAATTCAACAATTCATTTAAAGATAGATTTGAACTAATGAATGTTTAATTACTTTAACCATATCCAAAGTCCATTGAAATTGAAGAGAAATTAATCTCAACAATGCACTTCAAGGCCAAAACAAGAAGGAAGGGGAAGAAAAAGGAAGAAAAACCAAAACAACCCCCAAAACAAGCCAAGAATTGCATTCTGTCTCAGAGTAACCAGTTACTCTAATTTGGGTAACCGATTACTTTGCACGCAGAGTCAAAAAATAGTGCAAAATTCAGCATGATCATCTTTCAAAACTTTCTTCAAACACCTTATGATCATGGAATCAAAATTGCATGAAATTTTAAGTAAAACAACAGTAAAAACCAGCAATCAAACACAATTACAAGATCCAAGGGATCAAGTAACAAGGATCTCCAAAGATCTACATTATGGAAGATGAAAATGAAGCTTCAACAATAGTGAGAGATGAGTTACCACTTCAAATTACTCCAAGATCCAAACTCCAAAGCCTTGATCTATGAGAATTGATGATGAAAACAAGCTTGGATGGAGGTTTAGCTCAAAGTTGAACAAGATTCAATGTGAATTCTTGTTAACTTTCAAAAGAAGAAAAGCGAGCTTTAGTGAAATTTTGTGGTTGGGGAAATAATTTGCAAGATGTTTTTTGGCTCTCAAAAGCTTGTGAAATGAATGAAATGAGGCCTCTATTTATAGGATTTATGCTTGGAAATTTTGGTGGATTAGAATTTGGTTTGGAAATGAAAATTAGGCATGGAATTTGAATTTGGAGGAAAATTATCAAAAGAGTGGTGATTAGTGGAGGTACATGGTGGGAATTAATTGTGATGATGTAGGGGAATTAAAATGAGATGGTCTAGAATATTCCACATGTGATCAAAATGATGAAAATTGGTACCAATTGCTGCAGAATTTAAATTTGCTACCATTTTTCAAATTTCCACAAGGGTAATCGATTACCCTGATTAGAGTAACCGATAACTCAGTGCAAATTTTGAAAAAAATGCCCTTTTGAGTGCACTGCTGTGGTTCGGCTCGATTCTTTTGCTTGTCAAAGAAGGCATGGAAATAAACACATGAACATTGGAGTCTCTTGAATAATAATCAATTAAATCTTGGAAACTCTTGATCAGATGATTTTTGAATTATTTGCAGATCAACTTTGACTTTGTTCAGATGAAATTCATTCGAGCTGAGAGACTGATTTTGATATCCTTGATCCAAATTCTTCCTGAAAAGGTTAGTAAAGGAAAAAAAAACATATTTTTGGATTTTAATATATGGTTAGTAAACATAAACAAATACAAACATCAAACAAACAAGAGAACAGGGGTGCTTGGCGATCTCACTCAAAAACAAACCTTCAGAGGAGGGTAAGAGAACCAATACTTGTGATCTTGTTTGTGGTATAAAATGCAAAAGACACGTGAGATCTTAAGAGTAAAAATTAAGGTATTACACTTGCCAAATAAACAAAGGTAGAGAAATTATTTCAAGCAGTGAACATGGTTTAATATTATAAATTTAGCTAATATAGTGCATGGAATGGAAACGTCATTGGTCATCAAGTGAAAAGAAGAATTCGTTAGACATGAATATTTTATATTTAATTTTGATTTTAATTTTGATTTCTTATGTAATAAATTTTATGATATACAATTTTATATTTATCAGTGCACACGTAAAAATTATAAAATATTATTTTTCTTTAATTTTGGTTTTAAATTAAATTCGATGGAGTATTATTCAATTAAGGAAAAAAAAACACATTTGTACTGAAAACTTAAATACAATATAGTCCTGGAAAAAGAACATGATGTAAACAAAATAAGTATATGACACTTATGAATTGAATCAACTTTAATCTGTTGACCCTCTTCAATCTGTTCAATTGGAGCCTGAGAAACAATCATAAAAATAATTATTAACACCAATGGAAAAAAAAAGAAATAAGTTTTTTATAAAAATTACTAATAGTGATATATTATTGTAAACTTCGACCGAATTCCTCTGGCCACAAGATCACCTTGCAATTGAATTCAAAATTATAAATGGGTATTTTTTTTATTAATTTTGATTTTAATTTTAATTATTTGTGTAATAAATTTTGTGATATATACTATTATGTTTATTTTTTCGTAGTGCTAGGTGAGAATCTCTCTCCCTCCCTTCCACCCTTTCTAATCATAATCACCATATTAAAACTACACAAATAAAATCAATTACATTAATGCTATAAAAAAATTGACAATTAATAATTAATGGCATTAATACTGCCAAAATATATAGTGATAACAAAAGAATTTTTCTAGGTAGTAATAGACTATTTCTTAGCTTAACCGTGGGTTGAGTTAATCATTCATCTTTACTCATTCTAGACCTTGAAAATCCACCATAAATGTGGAAGGTTACTCCCTTTTCAATTACAATACATGCTGCCTCCCTGTAAAAATGATAAAACAAAATTAGTAGAATTAGATTAGAAAGAAAACATAAGTTGTGAGTTGAACCAGACATAAAAATATTTATTTCTTAGTAATTCTTATTATTTGATTAGAATGAAGTGGACAAAATCTTAGAGAATATAAAAACAATAAATCTGCAAATTAAAAAACATCAAATACCTAGAAATTGCACTTTCAAAAATAGTCAAATCACATAAGTTATTGGTGTCTGTTCATGGAAACATTTTACTATGACCATTGTCATAGCTTTATAATTAATTGAAAATATATTTACAATCCATAAATAAAGTACCCTTCCCTACTTCCATTGTCAATAGAAATCTCAAAAAATAAAAGCTATACAAAAATAAAAATAGTGAAATACAACCAAAACAAAATAATTGTTAACCGTTACTCCATGAATGCTAGGATAATTGAGAACTTAAATGAGAGAGAATTATATTGAACAAAAACCGCAGGAAGAAGTTATAGAGTACTCCATAAAAATATTGAATGGAAGTTGAGGAGGAAAGGAGAAAATTCCTCTTTTCATCGTGAAAGGCAAAAGTAATAAACTGTCCATTAATATGTGTTTTAATTACCCTAGGTATGAAAGAGAAAATAACTAATTTTGTTGACATAACAGGATAATTGACAAACTAAATGAGAGAGAGAGATTTATTTTGTAAAAAATGAAAGGAGAAGTTAAATGGGAAGCATTGAATTACAGTTATTGTAAATTATATAAGCTATCATAATAACGTTAAATATTGATTTTACCACTATGGGCTAAAGGTGTTAATTGATGTTGATTGAATTACCTGTTTGTATATTATTGTCTCACTATGCACGGTAACAACAATTTTGTATATTTTTGACACCTTGTGTATATCTAGTTATTATTGGGCAGTTAGATGCAGTTGTTGTTATGTTAAATGTCTAGAGTGGGAGAGAGTTAGAGGGTGAAGTTGGTAATCTAAAAAAGTTGTTAATTTGTAACCTCTATTGGTAGTTATTATTAATGTGGTTTTAAAGTAAATATATAAGTAGTTAAAGGGTAATTTTGGAAGAAAAATAGGTCAGTCTATTTTTTCCTATCCTCTTTATATATAGGTATAGATTGTAAATTAAATAAGTTATCACAATAACGTTAAATATTGATTTTACCACTATGGTCTAAAGGTGTTAATTGATGTTGATTTAATTACCTGTTTGTATATTATTGTCTCACTATGCACGATAACAACAGTTTTGTATATTTTTGACATCTTATGTATATCTAGTTATTATTGTGTAGTTAGATGTAGTTGTTGTTATGTTAAACGTCTAGAGTGGGAGAGAGTTAGAGGGTGAAGTTGGTAATCTACAAAAGTTGTTAATTTGTAACCTCTATTGGTAGTTATTATTAATGTGGTTTTTAAGAAAATATATAAGTGGTTAAAGAGTAATTTTGGAAGAAAAATAGACCAGTCCATTTATTCCTATCCTCTTTATATATAGATATAGATACATTAACTATATTATTTATTATTTATTATAAATAATATATGTGATTTTATATTTTGAAATTAAATTTAGTATCAATGTCGTAGTAGTATAGTAAAATGCATTGATGTTTTTGATTTCGATTTAATTTTAATTTTTCTTTGGTTCAATTTTGTTCAAATTTGGCTACGGAATGTATTTTTATACACTAATTTAACATTTTTCAGTAAGGAGTTGAAATAAAAAAGTCGCCAAACTAACCTCTTTTATATCAATTGTTTATGAAAAATGTTAAATATTTTTTTGGTTTGTGTGTATGTTTGTCCATGCAAGTATCAATTGACCAAAAAGATAATTGGTGGTTGGTCGGTGTTCATACGCGCCTATGATGGTAAACATGTGATAATTATGTGGTCTTACATGTGAATAATAAATCAATCCAAAGAGGGGTTTATTATTCGACTTGTTTTTATTATCAATGTCTGATCGTTACAACAAGAGTAACACTAGAAATTAATATTATTGTCCAAAGACCTAATATTGATGGTGCACTAGGTATCTGAGATGTGTTATGTCTTTATTTGAACAAATTGATAATTCAGTTGTTTTTTTAGTATATTTATAATGTTTATTATGTTCTATTTTTCAGCTACAATTGCTTCAATATCTGCTAATATGAATAAGGTTCAAGTCCTTAATGGGATAAATTTTAAGGATTGAAATGAGAACATGGAAATTTTTCTTGGCTGCATGACCTTGCATTAAGGATGGAGCAACCATATTCTCCTATGGAATCTAATACATATAAATAGAGGAAATTTTTTTAGAAGTGGGATTGCTTCAATCACGTGAGTCATGGTTTGGTTTATTTTGAGGTCAATTTAGCTTTAGTGCCTGGAAACACTTGGTGGTTAGACTCTGGTGCAACTACTAACATCAGTGTTTCAATGAGGGGTTGCCTGAACTACGTGAAGCTTAATGATGTTGAAAGATACATCTATGATGGAGATGGCAAGTCGGTGGAGGTGGAAGCCATTAAGCATTTTAGATTATTAATGTGTATCGTATTTTATTTGGATTTGAAAGATACTTTTGTGGTTCCTTCATTTAGACGGAGTTTGATTTCAGTTTCTTATTTGGACAAATCAGGATATTTTTGTTCATTTGGAAACAATGTGTTCAAGTTGTCTTTCAATTCAGATATTGTTGGAACTGGTTCACTTATGGGTCATGATAATCTATATTTTCTTGACACAATAGCTAGCTATGACGAATCCTTGAATGTGGTACTAAGCATAAAATTGAGGATAACAATTCAAGAGCATTATGGCACAAACGCCTAGGTCACATCTATAAAAATAGAGTTGAACGACTAGTGTCAGATGGAATTTTGGATTCCATTGACTTCACAAAATTTGATGCTTGTGTTGAATGTGTTAAAGGCAAACAGACCAAAACAAAAAAATTTGGTGCATATAGAGCTACAGATGTCTTAGAATTGATACATACAGACATTTGTGGACCATTTCCGACACCTTCTTGGAATGGTCAACAATATTTTATATCATTCATACACGATTATTCTAGATATCTTATACATGAAAAGTCTCAGTCATTGGATGTGTTCAAATCATTTAAGGCTAAAGTTGAGAATCAACTTAACAAAAGAATTAAGAAAGTCAAATCTGACTGTGGCAGTGAATAATACGGTAGATATGACGGTTAAGGTGAATAACGTCCAGGGCCTTTTACCAAATACCTGGAGGAATATGGAATTGTCCCACAGTGCACCATGTCAGGATCTTCTAGCATGAACGATGTTGCTAAAAAATGAAACTGGACTCTTAAGGATATGGTAAAGAGTATGATTTGTCATTCTACCTTGCCAGAGTCACTCTGGGGAGAGACACTAAAGACTGCAACTTATATTTTAAATAAAGTACAAACAAAAGCAGCTGCCAAAACACCTTATGAACTTTGGACTGTGCAAAAGCCTAGTCTCAAACATTTTCATGTACGGGGATGTCCAGTTGAGGCAAGGCCTTATAGGCAAAATGAAAAGAAATTAGACTCTCAAACAGTGAGCAGCTCATTTATTAGCTATTCTGAAAGATCTAGGGGCTACAAATTTTACGATCCCAAATTAAATTCAATTTTTGAGACGGGAATAACCACATTCTTTGAGGATATTGAGTTTGGGGGGAAGAATAAGGTTAGAGATTTTGTCTTAGAGGAAGAATCGATAACAATTCCAGAACCGATTCATATAGTTGCTTTTGATCAAGCAAGTACGGATCTTTCACATGAAACTTTTGCAATTCCTTTAACTCAAGATGATTTGGTAATTCATGAAGAACAAACTCAAAATCCTCAAGAACAAGTGTTACAAGAACCAATACCTTTGTAGAGATCCTTTAGAGAAAGGAGAAGTGTTATTCCGGATGATTACATAGTCTTTCTCCAAGAACATGAGGAAAATAATGGTTTGATGGAAGATGATCCAATTAACTTCCGTCAAGCCATGCGTGATTCCAACTCCAAAAAGTGAACTAAAGCAATGAATGAGGAGTATAAGTCCATGTAATACAATAAAGTTTGGGAACTTGTCCATTACCAAAAGGTGTGAAACTTATTGGTTGCAATGGATTTTTAAGACCAAAAAGGGATTCCAACAGTAATATGGAGAGAGATATAAGGCTCGTCTTGTGGCTAAGGGCTATACCTAAAAGGAAGGGATTGACCTTAAAGAGACTTTCTCTCCGATTTCATGGAAAGACTCTTTTAGGTCAATCATGGCTCTTGTTGCACATTATGATTTGGAACTCCACCAAATGGATGTCAAGACGGCTTTCCTCAATGACAACATTAATGAAATGATCTATATGGTGCAACCAAAAAACTTTGTGTCAGGAGACTCAAAGAATATGGTTTACAAATTAACAAAATCCATTTATGAGCTAAAACAAGCATCTTGCCAGTGGTACCAAAAGTTTCATGAAGTAATTTTCTCATTTGGTTTTAAGGTGAATGCTGCTGAAGATTGTGTGTATCATAAATTCAGTGGGAGCAAGTACATTTTCCCGGTCCTATATGTTGATGACATATTGCTTGCGGCAAATGATATAGGCATGATACACGAAACCAAGAAATTTATGTCAAGAAAATTCGAAATGAAAGATTTTGGTGACGCCTCCTTTGTATTAGGAATTCAGATACACCGAGACCAATCTCAGGGTCTTCTAGGATTATCACAAAGGAGCTATATCGAAAAAGTACTTAAAAGGTTTGGCATGCAGGAATGTAAACCAGGGGATAGCTCAATCGCTAAGGGAGACAAATTTATTTTTAATCAGTGCCCAAAAGGAAATTTAGAAATTCAAGAAATGCAAAAGATTCCTTATGCGTCAGCCGTAGGGACTCTGATGTATGCCCAAGTATGCATGCATCCAGATATTGCGTTCATAGTTGGGATGTTAGGCAGATATTTGAGCAATCCAGGAATGGATCATTGGAAAGCAGCCAAAAAGGTTATGAGGTATTTAAAGAGAATAAAAGACTATATGCTCACATATAAGAGGTCATACCAGTTATAGATCAATGGATACTCTGACTTAGAATAGCTGGATGCCAAGACAATAAAATATCCACTTCAGGCTATATTTACATGTTAGCTGGTGGTGCAGTTTCTTGGCGTAGTGCTAAGCAAACTCTTATGGCTTCATCCACTATGGCAGCAGAGTTTATAGCATGTTAGGAGACATCCAACCATGGGAATTGGATGAGGAATGTTATCACTGGGCTGCAAATTATGGAAGGACTTGAAAGATCGCTTAAGTTATACTGTGACAACAGATCATCCGTCCTGTATTCCAACAATAATAGGAGCTCAACCAAGTCAAAACATATTGACATCAAGTTCCTAGTTGTTAATGAAAAGGTACAAAGTGGGCAGATTTTCATAGAACACTTGAGGACAAACTCCATGATAGCAGATCCTCTTACAAAAGGTCTCCCACCCAAGGTCTTTCATGAGCACACTGCTCGCATGGGTGTTTTACCGTTAGAGGAGTCTTTGGTTTAGTGGGAGTTAGTCGATTATGAATTTTATGTTATGTGTTTAGTATTATGTATGCATACTATGATTTTGGATATTTTCTAATTAATAAAGTTTGATATTCAGTAGTTTACATTTTGCACAATAAAGTTATTGAATGATCTCACTAAAGTAAAGTAGGACCAGTTGAAAATCGACATATACAGACCAACTTCATGTGATTTCCATGCTGCACATTTCATGATGGATCTATATCATTTAGTTGTGTCACTATTAGTGATCATTGAAGGGTTTAGTTATGATTGAAATAACAAAACTCACTTTGGTTATGTATGCTAACATGACTAATGGATAAGATACATTGGATATACTTAAAGTATTTAATGGCAAGTTTTGAGCTCATAAAGTCTAACACGCATGTAAAGTTACATATGTGACCAGTGGGAGATTGTTAGAATTTTGGGTCACAAATGTAACATTTAAGGTGTTAGTACCATTACTTTAATTAGTCAAGACTTAAAAGTGTCTAATTAATATAATATTAAGTTTGTGGCTAAAAGCATAAATGTCATGAAAGGTCAGATTATTGTGTAGATACCATAAGTCAATAGGAAAATATGTGGAGGTGTCAGGTATAAAATGGAGGATGACAGGTTAAATTCTTCATTTTTTACTTATTTGGCATCAATATTCAGGTTTGTCTTACTAAACCCAATGCCTCTAGTATTTAACTTGACACATTCCACTTGAACCTGGCACCCCCTATTTCTTATGAATAGACAATAATGCCCCTGTACAAATTTTCCACACATTTCGAAATTAATAATTGCTACGTGCGAATTTGATTTCTCTGAGGTGATACCGAAAGTTTCGTTTCTTCTACTGGAATTTCCAAATAAGTAAGTTTTTTTTACCGCAAGTTACCAACTTTCCGTGATTTTGTATTAGAAATTTCAAAATTTTCGGTATTAATGAGAAAATTTTAACCAAAAATTTCAAAACTTTTGGTACAAAATCACTTGGAAATTCCAAGAAATTTCAGAATTCCGGTAGTTATAAGAACTTTGTTTTTTACCAGAAATTTCATAGTTTCAGGTAGTTATAAAAAATTTGTTTTTTTACCAAAAATTTCAGAATTTAGGATAGTTACAAAAACTGTTTTTTATCGAAAATTTCAGAATTTCCGATAGTTAATAAATTTTTCCCTTCTTTTGCACTGAAATACAGAGGAAGGGACGACACTATTGCAGGTAGAGCGACACATAGAGCGGCAGACGAGTGGTTCCAATCGATTCACACCGAAAATGATTGGTTGAGCAGGGTCAGTTCTGCGTACCTCTTAGCACTTGACGTCGATCGATACGATCAGTTGAGCAGTACATATATGAGGTGGTAGATAAGGTAGTCCAGCCAGATGTTTTTGTTGCAGATAAGGTGGTTGTTGAGGAGGTTGCTGATGAGGTGGTTGTTGATGAGGTGGTTGTTGATGAGATGGTTGCTGAGGTGGTTACTAATAAGGTGGTTACTGTTACACCCCAATTTTGACCCTGAATTGCCAACCATGCATACCATAGCATTTTCATCATCTATGCATCATATCCATCACTCATGTCATCTAACCTTTGTGCATGCCAAATATGTGTCTTTTTGCTTTCATTTTTCTCTTGTGGCCTAAGCTCAGGTTTTGCAAAATTGAATCAAGGTTCAGGCAAAGTTATCAAGGAAAGTACGTGTGCAGTCTTGGTGGAAATTCAGTGGAAGTTTGACCTAATCTTGGTCAAACAAATGATTTGCTTCAGTATCAGGTTATCAGTTTGTGGTAAAGATTCTGAATCAGAAATTTGGTTCTCAGTAAGTCATTTATTCATCAGTGTGCACTCAAGGCGAAGATTAGGGTTTCTCAGCTTTCGTGTTTAAGATGACCAAGTGTCGTTTAGTTGAGTTTCATTCGAGGCTAGCAGGTTCAATTACCAAGTTATCAGGATGTGGCAAAGATAATTTGTTTCAAGGTGGATAATCATCAGGGCTAGTTGAATTTCGATTAGGGTTTGGAGCAGTGGCAACACAATTTATATCTCGAGTCATCTGTGTCAGTGGTTACTTTGGAGATTGAATTCAAGCATTTGTGTGTGTGGGTTTAAATTAGGGTTTTGTGCAAAGATCCAGGTTATCTGATGAAGTCAAGTTGCAGAGCCACCAAAAGTCAAGGCATTTGGTCAATACTTCAAGTCATTTGTGGTTCATGTTCTTGTCTTAGAAGAATTCAAGTGTTTTATTCAATTCAAGTCAATTTCTGTTAGACTATGGCTATGGATCTAGAAGGGGGGGTTGAATAGATCCTTCGAGTTTTACACGCAAATGGACTACAAAAATTCTGTTTTAAAAATTGTTTAAACGGAAGCTACCACTGGATCAAAAGTCTACAACGAACCTTCTACCAAAAAGGATCGGATATGCACGAATATATTGTGAAAGAGTATGGAAGAGAAAAATTCAGTTGTGTTAATCTATTCAAACGCAATCAACAAATTATAACGTGTTTATGTATAAACCAAAACAATGAGGTAAACTATAAGCAATGAGACACAAACAATGTTTGAGTTTGCTTTGTGACAAATTATCAAACACTTGGTGTGTACAAACACACTAAGTGCAGAATTTCTATGGTTAGTAAGTTCAAGCTGCTCCTAGATACAATTCAAAGAATTGTATCACTTTAACAAAAACAATTTTTCAGCTCTAGATTACAACACCTCAGAAATTCAGACAAATTGAAAACTTGACAAATTCAAACAATGCAAAAAATATAAAGAGTTGAAGGAGAAAGAGAACAAACACAATTTGATTAGGCAGTTCCCCAATCGTCCTCGCTATGGGTACCTCTGCCCCCAATTCCTAACATGGAATTGAGATATATATATTATCGTTGCAATTGTACGTTTATACAAGAGAAAACTATGAACAATCAAATCTTCGAACGTCTTCGAATTATTGATGTAGAGCCTTCTCTTCCCTTGATTCAAGATGAATCAAGTGCTTCGAATATGGTTGATCCAATTATCGTCCCGCGCTACTAAACCGAAGGAACACACTCTTCTTCGATTACCTTCACTCGATCAATTGCAATCTACCAAAGATTCGAACCCAAACCACTCTTCTACGATCCTCTGATTACAGCTACTAAACCGATCTCTTCGGTTACCTTCGCCCAGCTGATTCCTTGTAGAACGAATTGGCTTGTGCAAAAACCCCCAAAATCTCTTAGATTCTTGGAGGAGAAAACCCTAAGGTTTTACTCAAGAAACACCTACCACAAATCTCAACTCAGAAATGAAGATAACACTTCCAGAAATCTGAACCTTATCACTTCAAATCAATGAACACAACAAACAAAAATTAGTTATGTGTAGTTGTTTGAATGCTCAAGGAAGAAGATGAAATTGATGAGAGAAAATGGCATAAAATCTTTCACGTTTCTTGTTCTATTTTAAAAAATGAACTAAAAATGATATATATAATATCCTAGAAGAAATACATGAGAGAAACAGAATTTTAGAGTGAATAACACAGCAGAAAATTTGTGCAAAACAGCGACCGGCCGACCTAAACAGGTCTATGCGTCGACTCATAACACCCAGTTTTTGATATACACAAGTGCAGGATGTATGCGTCGACCTGAAGAGTCGACCTGAGCATACCCGCAGCACACAGTTTTAACAGACACAAATTCAACATGTATGAGTCGACCTGAACAAGGTCATGAGTCGACTCACACCATTCAAACATGTAAAAATCATACTTTTGACTTTCCTAAAGGTATTTAACCATATCTAATGCACCTAGAACATTGCCAACATGATCAAACATCCTTAGAACACCTAATGTGCATTCATGTGAAATATATATGTGCAAAGCATGATAGTTTTGACATCATTAAAATCAAGTACATAGAGAGAGACTTCCCTCACAATTTCAAGTTGGAATTGGACCATGGTGTCATTTCTCATGGATTTGATTCAGGATTTCAATGCCTTTTTGGTACGATTTTAATGAAGAATTCAAGATGCTGAAATGTTTCGAGGATAATTTGTTGAATCGAGTCAGGAGTGTCTCTTATTCAAAATTGTTTCAAGTGGTTCACTTTTGGAATTGATTCATGGTTTATTCAAAATTCAAAGATTCAAGTTCAAGTTCAAGTGTCATTCCAATTTTCAATCCTTGTTCAAAGTTCAAATTTCAATCTCAATTCAAATTTTCATATCAATTTCAAGTCAATTCAAGATTTAAGTTCAAGTGTCATTCCAATTTTCAATCCTTGTTCAAAGTTCAAATTCCAATCTCAATTCAAATTTTCATATCAATTTCAAGTCAATGCAAGATTTAAGTTTCAAAAGGTATATAACTGTCTACTCAATAATATTTCTCAATTGAATAACATTTCCCATGTGGCTAGTGAGAGAGTGTCCCCCATCTCACTAGACTTATCGTGTTCTTTCCCCTTTTTTCCTTTGGCAATTAGGGTTTTCTCAGCCAAGGCTTCTCTTTCACTGGTCTTTCGCTCTGGTTTATTCCCCATAGCTCTCTTAGATCGTGTGGGTTTTCCTTTCGCACGAGTTCTCTTTGCTGCGGATTTGTGAAGGTGACTAGGTTTCAACAACATCAATATGGATCGATGGAAAAATGTTCCTCTCTCGAAAGAGGAGGAGGAGGAGGGAGTTACAGCCGAAGGAGAAGAGGTCTGTGACGACGAGATTTTCCAAAGATCTTTGGTCGAAAAGATCTGGACGGACAACCATTTCAATAGTCGAGCTTTTATCAGTACGATGGTGGGTGCGTGGAAGCTTAAAAACATGGTGGAAACTCAAGAGCTGAACAAGAACTTGTTTTTGTTTTGCTTCACCACCAAATGTGATTTGGAGAACGTGTTACGAAATGACCCGTGGAGTTTTGACAGGAACCTCTTGGTCTTGGAACGGATCTCAGGAGAAGAGCAACCATCAGATCTCAATATGCACTTTGGGATATTCTGGGTAAGGGTATATGAACTTCCGTTGGTCCTTAGATCTGAAGCTATGGCAAAAAAAACTTGGAGGTATCCTTAGGAGATTTGACGAAATGGACCAGAAAGAAATTCATAAGAACGGTCGATTTCTAAGAATAAAGGTCACCATGGATTAAAAAACCTCTGAAGCGTGGGACCGTGGTACACTTCAAAGGGAAGGATCTCAGGGTGCATTTCAAATACGAGAGATTACCAAACTTCTGTTTTGCGTGCGACAAGATTGGCCATCAGTTGAAAGATTGTGAGGGTATTGCTGAGCTGGGTGAAGAGAATTTCGAGGATATTGTCGCACCTCGAAAATTCATCGAAAATACAACCCTCGCGCAAAAGGCGCGGAAAACGGTTCGACAGAGTCGCCACCGAACTTTATTTATCCCAAAAGAGGGAAAGAAAAATATCGAGAAAACCTTTAAGGAGAAGGATAAGAACATGGTCGTCGCAACCACATTCCAGGTTCGGGAGTCGGTTACGTGAGGGGAAGGTACGCGCACCCCCTCACGTCCGTTGTACTCAACGGGAACCTCTTGATTCGAATCGCGATACTCGTTAGCTAAGTTTATCTATTTTCTTCTCTAAAATAAATGCGAAAAGGTAAAGATAAAAGGAAAAGAAAGCTAAGGGGAAATGGGTGGTTTAAGGATAGGGTGCTCGGCAAGATCATCGCGACCTCGGGCCTACGTATGCTCATTCGGATGAGAATGAGGAATCAGAGCAATCGTAGTTTGTCTACGGGGTTTGACGGAAAAAAATGGTAGTGTGCTCGCCAAGATCATCGCAATCTTGTGCCTACGTATCTTTATTCGGACGAGAATAAAGAATCAGAGCAGTCGTAGTTCGTGGTACACCCACGAAACAAGGAAAGTTGGGTTGGTTTAGATGACAATTACTTGAACTTAAGAAAGATTCCTCGGGCCCAAGTAATTGGGAGAGTGAGTCAAAGATTTGGATCTCTCTCTTTTTCATCTAAGGTGGTTGAGTTTGAAAACCTTTGATGGTTTGAAAAGTGTTTTGGATGGTTGGACGGACAGTTGTCGAGTTGGATGTATTTTAGAGGCGTCGATTGCTCACACACGAGTAAGAGAACTCGCACCCAAACAATCGAAGGAAGATCAAAGACTTGAACCCCCATTTTTCACCATGAAAGAGTTTCGATAGTTGTTAGTTATTTTGAGGTTTGATTATGAAAGTCCGCTTGACGTGGGATCAAGGGTTTATTGTATGCGCTTGGTTATTTTGAAAAGGATTTGATTTGTTAAAAGAAGAGGCGTCAATTGCTCACACACGAGTAAGAGAACTCGCACCCAAATAATCGAAGGAAGATCAAAGACTTGAACCAACATTTTTCACCTTAAAAGAGTTGCGATAGTTGTTAGTTGTTTTTGAAGTTTGATTATGAAAATTCGCTTGACGTTGGATTAAGGGTTTATTGTATGAAAAGAGTTTGATTTGAAAAAGGATTGGGTTAGAGGTTGATTTGAAAATGGGCTCGACGACGAATCGAGAGTTTGGTTGAAAAGAGGTTCGTTTTGAAAATGGCTCGACGATGAATCGAGAATTAGTTTGAAAATGGGTTGTCTATGCTAGTCCCTAGGGGTGCTCATAGTAAACAAACCACGATCAAAGAAAACTAAATGCGTACATCGAAATGGGAGAGGGGTACATGTAAAGTACAAGGGATGACATGAAATAAAGGGTCTCGTTGTAAGGTAGCCCAAGAGAAAGCCGTGTGTGTGCAAGGTGTCCTAAGCTAGCCTTGATCGAAAGCGTCGAGCAAATGGATGATCATAACCAACAGTCCATCAATTAGTTTTTTAGGTTTCGATATTTTTTGTGTTTTTTGATTAAAGTATGTACAAATGAAAATGGTTAGATAAATATGAATATGATATGAATAATGATAATAAGATAATATGAACAAGGTATAATATGACCTAACGTAAAATTGATCTCGTCTTAATCGGAATTTAATCGAGAAATCGATAATCAACGATTTTTGACTTTCATTGACCAAAAGTGAAAAGACATAAGATAATGAAAATAAAATCGAAATAGAAATAAAATCGGTCTCGTCTTAATCAAGATTTAATCAAGAAATCGATAATCTTTAATATTTGACTTTCATTGACCAAAAGTGAAAATAAAAGAATATAAATCGAAATAGACATAAAAATCGGAAAAAACTTAGAAAGATCTCGTCTTTACTAAGATTTTAAATCGAAAAATCAAGAATCTTTAGTATTTGATTTTCATTGACCCAAAAATGAATAAAAATGAAGTAAAAATAATGGAAATGAAATAAAATCGAAAATGATAAGAAAAATAATAAAGGTCTCACCTTTATCAAGATTTAAAATCGAAAATCGATAAATCTTAATATTTTGGTTTTCATTGACCCAAAATGAATAAAAATAATGACAAAAATGAAATTAAATCGAAAAGGTATAGGAAAAAGAATAAAGGTCTCACCTTTATCGAGATTAAGTCGAGAAATCGACAAATCATTGATGTTTTGGTTTTCATTGACCCAGAATAAATGTAATAAAATAAATTGAAAAAAAATAAATAAATAGGCCCCATATATATCAAACTTCCATTGGTTTGAAAAAAAACCAATTAAACCATGAGTATTGTTAGATCATTGGCCCTAAAATAAAATCGAAACTAAATAGATTAAGAAAACCAAGCGAAATAACTTAAAATTAAAGATGTTCAAGATTAAAACAAAAACCAACCAAGGGAATCCAAAGATAAATTAAAGAAGAAAAAAAAAATATATGAAAGGAAAGGGTGTACGAGAAAATGAGGGTATGAATATGTGGAATCACTTGGGCTGATACAAAGCCCATCATCCCTCACATAACCACAACACGATCCAACTGAGTCAATAGAATCAAGAGAGAGAGAGAGAAAAAAAATGATCTTACAAAACCCATGAAGCAACCCGGTCCAAAAATAAAGAAAAAAAATCAGAGAAAAACAATAACAGTGTCGACGCAAATGTTGACTTTTAACCCCAAAATGGCAGAAACGTAGAAAACAAAAACAATGTTGCGGTTCACAACCTCTCCCTGTGAACAAAGATCTACCTTCGTCTCAAGCTCGATTTCAAAACCTTCTCAGTCTTGCGACTCATTCGCTAATCCAGTTTGTGGTTTTGCTTTGAACTCTCCTCTTCATCTCATTTCTTGTTCTGGGTTTGTGATTTTGTTGGGTTGGGTATTTGGAATGTTGATTAACGTGAGGTTTAAAGAGTGGTTGAAGAGTGATTGATTGAAGAAGGTGGTTGGATGTTGTGGAAGATGAAGATTTGGGTTGAGGGTAAAGGCGTCGTTGGGTTGCTGTCTATGGTGGTGGTTGATTTTGTGGTTGAGGTTGTTGTTAATGGGTTGTTGAGGAAGATTGGGCGTGAAGGGTTATGATACGATGAAAATCAGGTTGCTTTGGAGAGATTTTATGGTTTAGAGAAAGTGAATTTTTTCTGCAAAATGGTTTTGGCGGCTGTATGAGAGGATTTGAGTTTAAGGTGAGTTGAGATTTGAAGGAAAGTGGTGAAGAGAAGAAGGAGAAAAGAGGTTGTTGTTGTTTGGTGCGTGAAAGTGATGAAGGAGAGTGAGGTTAGATGAAGTGGCAGAAACGATGAAAAACGGTGGTGGATGCGTACAGGGAGATGGGGGTTTGTTGGCCTGTTTCGTAGGAAGGTGGTGCGAGTATTGTGAGGTGGTCAAGTTACTGCGTGTATAAATTTTGGTAGTGTTGTTCTGTTTTGAGTTTGAAAAGGTTTAAGAGGAAGTTTGTTACACAGGAGAGAAAAACTGTGAATATGATAACCCACCCCTTTTTTTTCCTAATCTCTCCCCCTCCTTTTAAAACAACTCAATCGTATTCATTAAGTTTTATAGTACAAGTTGTCTTGTTGTGTTGTTGATGATTCATTTTCAATTTTTGCAGGATTGCAGGCTTTGTTGGTTGGTGTTGGAGAAGTCGTTTTCGCAATGCTGCGGTTTGGCTCTGTGTTGTTGCTGTTGTTCTATTGATAGCAGTATTGTGCACTGGTTTGTTGGAGTGGTGGTACGGGCTTGTGCAGAATGTGTATGTTTGATTTTGGCTTCATCATTTTTTTTATAATTTTGGTAACATGGGCTTTTTCTATAAGTGGACTCTTTGTTGTAATTGAAATTGGTCCAAACTTTGTAATTGACCTCCCTTATTATTTTTTGTCATTTTTCCATGAGTATAATTTTTTGTAGAACTTTGGTAGAAATTGATTTGGACTTGATTTTTTTTATGAGCTTTGAACCATTATTTGCACCCTCTAAATTTGCTTGAACCAATTTCCTTAAACTTGAACTTAATTAAAGATTTTCATGAATAATATTAAGACAATATCAATCGGATCCAAATTATACACCATATGCCTTGTAATCAATTCTTGAGAAATAAAATCAAAATTGAATCCCATTTAAGATATGTCATGCTTCAATCGAATCCAAGAATTTCACTTAAAGCCGAGTTCCAACCATCTTTGAATTCTTCTCGATTCAATGCCTTGAATTAATCTTGAAACTAGAAGGTAAAGGCTTGACATGTGAACTGCATTGTCCCAACACCTTAATTTGAAATGAATTGGATCCTGATGATTCTCAAATCATCAAGCAATTGACTTTCACATAACCTGATAACTCGATCCATACGCAGATAATCTGAACTGGCACATAAACCCTGACTGAAACTTCAAACACAACCACTTGAATCAATCACACTCAAGTCTTGACCTTGAAACACGCTTTGCTTGACCATTAAACCTCAATCACTACAACAACCAGAGACAACATTTTTTTTGAATTTTCTGAATGACAATTAGTGGGTGGATTGTACAGATGAAAGTTATACAGGTAGGACAAATTTGGGGTATGACAGATGCCCCTATCTAATTGACTTGAACCTAGTTAGATGAACTGACATGGCGTTCATCTTTCGAGGTAGAAGACAATTAAATATAAAGAAGACCACGAATTTTTCCGAAAAGAAAGAAAATGCTTGGGAGGTGGAATAACAGAAAATTCTGACACCAAAAGGATAACAGACCTATCACCGAAAGGATGATAGTGAATACACGCACACAGACCCTTCCACCAAAAGGATGAAAATGAGGTCAACGCCTGCTATTACCAATGGGATAATAGGGCACACACACAGAGACCCTTCCACCAAAAGGATGAAAATGAGGCCAACACCTGCTATTACCAAAAGGATAATAGGGCACACACGCACACAGACCCTTCCACCAAAAGGATAAAAAATGAGGTCACAGCCTGCTATTACCAAAAGGATAATAGGGCACACACGCACACAGACCCTTCCACCAAAAGGATGAAAATGAGGTCAAAAGCCTGCTATTACCAAAAGGATAATAGGGCACACACACACACATACCCTTCCACCAAAAGGATGAAAATGAGGTCAAAAGCCTGCTATTACCAAAAGGATAATAGGACACACACACAGCCTGCTATTACCAAAAGGATAATAGGGCACACACACACGCACACAGACCCTTCCACCAAAAGGATGGAAATGAGGTCAAAGCCTGCTATTACCGACGAGATAATAGGGCACACACGCACAACCTGCTATTACCAAAAGGATAATAGGGCACACACACTGCCTGCTACTACCAAAAGGATAATAGGGCACACATATACAGCCTGCTACTATCAAAAGGATAGTATGGCACACAACACAACCTGCTATTACCAAAAGGATAATAGGGCACACACACACAGCCTGCTACTACCAAAAGGATAGTATGGCACACACGCACACAGACCCTTCTACCAAAAGGATAGAAATGAGGTCAAAGACTGCTATTACCAAAAGGATAATAGGGCACACACACAACATAGACCCTTCCACCAAAAGGATGAAAATGAGGTCAAAGCCTGCTATTACCAAAAGGATAATAGGGCACCAACACATCTATCTGACACCAAAAAGATGACAGACCTATCACCAAAAGGATGATAGTGGACATAACTTACCACTACCAAAAGGATAATAGCAAGCAAAACGATAACCAAGGTTGTCACTCACCAAAAGGATGACACACATACCAAGGGTTCACGGATCGGCGACACTAAAAGGATGACGGATCAAAAAAAGTTACTACCACCAAAAGGATGATAGGAACTTCCCACTTACGAGGGCCAACACCAAAAGGATGCAAGTTAATTTGAGTTGACAGGGTTTGGCTATCACCAAAAGGATAATAGTAAGGCAATTGACAAAAGGTCAAGTTTGCTGGGGATATGATGAGATTTATTTGGAGACATCAACAAAAGGTTGAAGTGACAACTCAATGAGGAAAGTCCACGAAAAGGAAAGGGAAACAGTGAAAAATGGAGGAGGTAACCCGCCAAGATCCACGCAATCTTGTGCCTATGTATCTTTACTCGGACAAGAATAAAGAATCAGGGCAATCGTAGTTCGACTTGAAGAAAAGATTCAATGAGGAACACACGCTGACTTGCTTGGAGATCACAACTTCATCAATAGAAGGTTGAAGAACTTCACGAGGAACGCCCATGAACTGAGGGAGATGCCCCTGACTGGGCTGAAGATTGCTCGAGCTCTTGACTTCGTGAGGAACGTCCACAGATTTGAAGAAGATGCCCCTGGCTGGGCTGAGATTGCTTTGAAATCTTGTCTTGAGCTTGAACAACAAAAGGTTAAAACAACTTCATGAGGAACGCCCACAGACTTGAAGAAGATGCCCCTGGCTGGGCTGAAGATCATCTTGCACTCTTGAGATTGATCCTGGATCTTGACATGCACATGTACGAATGCTTGATTTTGTAATGATGTGTAATACAGATGCTGACGCGCGGAGATGCAAGTGCTAGGGAAGTATGATTTGGTTTTTTTGGTATGCATATGATGTATATGATGTCTATGATGACGAATGCGATGCGTATGATGCGTATGACGCATATGATTGCAGACGGGTGATTGCATATGTCTGGGGAGGTGCCAGCGTGGTGAACTTTTGGTAGTTGCCAATGCGGATTGGACTTTGGGTGGTGGGAAGGATTTGACTTCCTCGACACTCAGTTTGTTGAAGACGCCATGATTGAAGCATACGAAGATGCTCTTGAAGCTCTGAGTTTGATCACTTGCTTTCGTGCTTGTCGGTCAGGATAACCTGAGAATGAGCGTAGCGACGTGATCAGCTCATGAAGATTGTGCTTTTGCTCTGAACTTGATGATTGCTAATGTCTGGCAAGGTTTTACTTATCCAACTTGCCTTCTGCAACAAGGCTTGCCCCAATCTGAACATGGTGATGGTTTGCCCCTGATTAACCAGTTTTGACGATGTCTGATCTTTGGCAATTGATCTTTGATGTGCTTTGAGATGACTTGCCCCCTGATTGAGCTGTTGAAAGATTTGCCCCAGCCTGAGGGTTTGAGGGAGACTTGATTCGGGTCGGCACCACTGAAAGTTCAACTTCCTCTTTGATTTCCCCTTGTTGGAATCATCTTGAATGTCTAGCACTGATTTGCAGTTAAAATTGTGCATTCACAAATGGTAATCTTAATGCAATACTCATGCAAGTTTTGAAAAATAATCGTTTATTTGAGTGTCGTGATATTGAGACGAATGGACCGTTAGCCCAAACGTGTGATGATTTTGATGGTGTGAAACATATAGCAAGGAGAATGACACCAATGCTAAGGAATAGCAAACATGGGGAGTCAGTTTACGCAATCTTGCGATAGTATGCTTTCAGAATAAACCTTGCCTCAATTAGGTCTTTTGAGGGTTGTAACGTGGTCTGGTTTACGGTTTATGAAACAAAGGATATTAGGCTCAAAATATGATTTGCACCCACCCCTTCTTCGTGATGTTCTCCAGTCCTACGTTCAGTTAATTCTGCACATGTTTGTCTTCCAAAAGGGTTGACAGTGTAAGCATGATGATTCAAGGTTTGCTCGAACTGGCAGTCACCTTATTTGTTTTTTATGGATGTCAGTGACCCTTCGATTTTGATTTGGTGGTCACTGGATCTTATTTTGTTTTGTTGAGGATTTGAGGGCCTATTTTGTTTTTGCTTTTGATCCCTATCTTTTGCATGGGCTGATTTCGCTTGTCGAGTCCATCAGGGTTACCTTGATTTTTTCCTAAGTCTCTTTTGAGGTTCTCGACTTAGCAGGCTTTTGATTTTTTTGTTTTTTTTTTATTTTGTTGGAGGATAGTGACTGCCAAGTCATGGGTATTGATGAACAACCGTCATGTCTTTTGGATTTTGCTTTGTGATTTGAGTGTGTAATTGGGTTAGCCGAACACTACCCTGCCCCAGGTTGAGTGTAAGGGTTTGAATATCCGAAGGAAACTACTACTTCTAGGTTCAAAGTGGTTTACTAGGGATTAACTCCTTGTCTCTCTAGTGTTTGGGGATTGAAACAATGCATGTACATCACCGACGAGATTTTATCCAAAAGCATACATTTTGCAATTATGGGTATTTCGCTTTCATCATCCTCCCTCCAATCATTGCTAAGCGACAGTTGATAAAGAGAGTGAAGTGAAAATAAATGTGTTCGTGACTTGCAGTAAATGGAAAAATGAGTGAATACGACATAACTGATTCGAAACATGCATAATCATTACATTAAGAAAACCAAATACAAACAAAAATGTTCAAAGCATACAGTACTTAAACAAATAAAGACGAAAATACAATAATGTAAATGATGGGATGGCAACATGACTGCCTTCTTCGGGGAATAAACTTGACTTGACTTGACTTGACTTGTCTCGACTTGATGCTGGCACTAGTTTGGCGGCGGCATAGGGTTTTTGATGACGTTTGGAGCCCTCCCATTGAATGTGAGAAACTTTGAGTCGATCATGTCTTGAACCTTGTGTTTGAAAGCTCTGCAGTCCTCGATCGTATGTCCTGGAGCACCCTTATGAAACTCGCAATGAGCATTAGCATCATAATTTGGAGGAATGACAGTTGGAGGAGCCAAGTCTCTGGGAGTAACAGCCCTCTTCTCCATTAATTGAGCAAAAATCAGAGCATACGTTGTCGGCAGATGATCAAAGTCTCTTTCAGGCCTCCTTGTTCTCTGTTGATTAGGCTGACGTTGTTGAGCAGCTCTCTGTTGTTGATGTTGGGGAGGATACTGATACCCTTGTTGATTGTAGGATTGTTGCTGAGGAGCTTGTTGTTGAGGCATTGGAGCTTGAACAGCTAGCTGATAAGGCATCGGAGCATATTGCACAGCAGCAACACACGGATACTGGAAGTATGGCATTTGAAAAGGCATTGGAGCGGGAGCTTGTGGAGCTTGCCCTTTCTGAGCATAGACAGCATTTGTTTCGCCCTCTTTCTTTTTGAATCCATTGAAGGGCTTCTTGACTTAAGACTAGCTGCTAGAACCTCCTTGGATCTTTCCGCTCTTCAGACCCTCTTCGATTCTCTCACCGACAATTACCAAATCAGAGAATCCAGCGGAAACATTACCAATAAGCTTTTCATAGTATTGGCCTTGTAAAGTACCCATGAAGATGTCAATCAGTTCACAATCAATAAGAGGTGGATGCACCCTTGCAGCTAGCTCTCTCCAGCGTTGCACGTACTCCTTAAAGGATTCGTTGTCATTTTGAGCCATACTCTGAAGTTGAGTACGATTCGGTGCAAGGTTAGTGTTGTACTTGTATTGCTTGACAAATGCATCAGCTAAATCATCCCAAGTGCGCACATTGCTATGCTCCAACTGCATGTACCACTCAAGAGATGCCCTAGACAGACTGTCTTGGAAGCAATGGATCATCAGCTTTTCGTCTTTGGCATGGGCAGCCATCTTGCGGCAGTACATCCTTAGATGCATGTGGGGACAACTGAGGCCTTTGTACTTCGGGAATTCCTGTACTTTAAACTTGGGAGGAATGACAACATCTGGCACCAAGCACATTTCCAGAGCGTTCAGAGATTTTGAATTGCGCCCCTTCATGACTCGGAGTTTCTCAGCTAGATCACGGCACATCTTGATGGCTTCAGAATCCTGAGCAGCAGTAGGATTGACAATTGGGATAGCAGCTTGGTAGTTCTGTACTTCATCATACTGATCCACCAGATTTTCTTCAGCATGAGGAATAGGAATCTGAGTAGCAATAGGTTGGGCTTGCGGAATAGCTCCAACAGTAACTCCAGGTGTTGGAAGTGGTTGAGGAGTGGCTCCTTCAGCGACATGAGTGAAGTTCATTGGTATCCCATAATTGATAGGGTTGGGGGCAGGAACTGAGAGCCTCGAGGGTGACCCTTGCACAGGCACAGTGTTGTTGACAGCAGCGGCTTCACGCAGTTCTTCTTCTCTTCTGGCCATCATGATGGCTTCAAGAATCTGATCAATCTTTCCCTTCATAGAGTCCAATTCTTCTCTGAAGGCGGCTTGCTCTTGTTGCATCTGCTCCATCATATGTCTTGTGTTGGCTCGAGTTGCGTATTGGTGTCGAGGAATCAGCTTGATTTACTGGAGAAGGAAGGAAGTTGAAGTGAGATTCTGAGGTTGAAAATGCAATGCAAGATGCATAACAGATGCGATGCAATGCAGTGCGATGACATGAGATGCAATGCAAGATGCAAAATCCAGGATCGCAGGATCAAACAGCTTCAAACAGTTCTGAGGTTGGTCGGGGATGACGGGTCAAGAACCACAGCTAGGATCAGGAAAGCCCACGGGTAGGTTTTTAAAACGGGTAGGTGCCTAGAGTTATGGATACATTTCGAAAACATTATAACCAAGACGAAGAGACATCCGACTATAATATCCTCGAAATAATCTCGTCTAGGTGAGGTCTTCGTTTCTTCCTCACGAGAAAGATTCCTCGGAGGCGCCCACTACACAACCATCGACACACGGGTTCTAAAAGGGTTCTCAGAATCCTAGATCAAGGTCGAAAATATTACTGTCAGGAAGTAATACGTTCGAGGGATCTCATCTGATTGGGGCATTCGTATTAACTCACAAAGAATTAACACTACCAACCACCATGGATAAATTGGTTAATGGTCCTTGGGATCAACGACCCACCTCGAAAGTATTACCGCCATGGCAAAGATTCACCACAACAATAATATCTCCAAGGGAATCTACTCCAAGTGGGGTTTTCGCTTCAACTCACGCGGAAGAGACCATGCAAGCCTACACTACACAACCACCATTCTAAACCTAGGGTTATTCTCGACTCAGGTGTAGAGCCATCTCACAAAGTTCCCAATATCAGAACAACCCAACAATGTTACAAAAGGTAACATAGATAAGGAATAGGAAAACAAGTAAGTAAGCAAAGGAGAAGAAAAAGATAAACAAAGCTAAAGAGCTAGCGATTCGAATCAAGATAGGCTTGACTCTCTCTTGCATAGAGCAAATGAGTCTCGAGCAGAGTCGCCAGCTGCCGCACCTCGAAAATTCATCAAAAATACTACCCTCGCGCAAAAGACGCGGAAAACGGTTCGACAGAGTCGCCACCGAACTTTATTTATCCCAAAAGAGGGAAAGGAAAATATCGAGAAAACCTTTAAGGAGAAGGATAAGAACATGGTCGTCGCAACCACATTCCAGGTTTGGGAGTCGGTTACGTGAGGGGAAGGTACGCGCACCCCCTCACGTCCGTTGTACTCAACGGGAACCTCTTGATTCGAATCGCGATACTCGTTAGCTAAGTTTATCTATTTTCTTCTCTAAAATAAATGCGGAAAGGTAAAGATAAAAGGAAAAGAAAGCTAAGGGGAAATGGGTGGTTTAAGGATAGGGTGCTCGGCAAGATCATCGCGACCTCGGGCCTACGTATGCTCATTCGGATAAGAATGAGGAATCAGAGCAATCGTAGTTCGACTACGGGGTTTGACGGAAAAAAATGGTAGTGTGCTCGCCAAGATCATCGCAATCTTGTGCCTACGTATCTTTATTCGGACGAGAATAAAGAATCAGAGCAGTCGTAGTTCGTGGTATGCCCACGAAACAAGGAAAGTTGGGTTGGTTTAGATGACACTTATTTGAACTTAAGAAAGATTCCTTGGGCCCAAGTAATCGGGAGAGTGAGTCAAAGATTTGGATCTCTCTATTTTTCATCTAAGGTGGTTGAGTTTGAAAATGTTTGATGGTTTGAAAAGTGTTTTGGATGGTTGGACGGACGGTTGTCGAGTTGGATGTGTTTTAGAGGCGTCGATTGCTCACACACGAGTAAGAGAACTCGCACCCAAACAATCGAAGGAAGATCAAAGACTTGAACCCCCATTTTTCACCATGAAAGAGTTTTGATAGTTGTTAGTTGTTTTGAGGTTTGATTATGAAAGTCCACTTGACGTGGGATCAAGGGTTTATTGTATGCGCTTGGTTATTTTGAAAAGGATTTGATTTGTTAAAAGAAGAGGCGTCAATTGCTCACACACGAGTAAGAGAACTCGCACCCAAACAATCGAAGGAAGATCAAAGACTTGAACCCCTATTTTTCACCTTAAAAGAGTTGCGATATTTGTTAGTTGTTTTTAAAGTTTGATTATGAAAATCTGCTTGACGTTGGATCAAGGGTTTATTGTATGAAAAGAGTTTGATTTGAAAAAGGATTGGGTTAGAGGTTGATTTGAAAATGGGCTCGACGACGAATCGAGAGTTTGGTTGAAAAGAGGTTCGTTTTGAAAATGGCTCGACGACGAATCGAGAATTAGTTTGAAAATGGGTTGTCTATGCTAGTCCCTAGGGGTGCTCCTAGTAAATCAAAGAAAACTAAATGCGTACATCGGAATGGGAGAGGGGTACATGTAAAGTACAAGGGATGACATGAAATAAAGGGTCTCGTTGTAAGGTAGCCCAAGAGAAAGCCGTGTGTGTGCAAGGTGTCCTAAGCTAGCCTTGATCGAAAGCGTCGAGCAAGTGGATGATCATAACCAACAGTCCATCAATTAGTTTTTGAGGTTTCGATATTTTTAGTGTTTTTTTATTAAAGTATGTTCAAATGAAAATGGTTAGATTAATATGAATATGATATGAACAATGATAATAAGATAATATGAACAAGGTATAATATGACCTAACGTAAAATTGGTCTCGTCTTAATCGGAATTTAATCGAGAAATCGATAATCAACGATTTTTGACTTTCATTGACCAAAAGTGAAAAGACATAAAATAATGAAAATAAAATCGAAATAAATATAAAATCGATCTCGTCTTAATCAAGATTTAATCGAGAAATCGATAATCTTTAATATTTGACTTTCATTGACCAAAAGTGAAAATAAAAGAATATAAATCGAAATAGACATAAAAATCGAAAAAAACTTAGAAAGGTCTCGTCTTTACTAAGATTTTAAATCGAAAAATCAAGAATCTTTAGTATTTGATTTTCATTGACCCAAAAATGAATAAAAATGAAATAAAAATAATGGAAATGAAATAAAATCGAAAATGATATGAAAAATAATAAAGGTCTCACCTTTATCAAGATTTAAAATCGAAAATTGATAAATCTTAATATTTTGGTTTTCATTGACCCAAAATGAATAAAAATAATGACAAAAATGAAATTAAATCGAAAAGGTATAGGAAAAAGAATAAAGGTCTCACCTTTATCGAGATTAAGTCGAGAAATCGACAAATCGTCGATGTTTTGGTTTTCATTGACCCAGAATAAATGTAATGAAATAAATTGAAATAAAAAAAATAAATAGGTCTCATATATATATATATATATATCAAAATTCCATTGGTTTGAAAAAAAAACCAATTAAACCATGAGTATTGTTAGATCATTGGCCCTAAAATAAAATTGAAACTAAATAGATTAAGAAAACCAAGCGAAATAACTTAAAATTAAAGATGTTCAAGATTAAAACAAAAACCAACCAAGGGAATCCAAAGATAAATTAATGAAGAAAAAAAATAATATATGAAAGGAAAGGGTGTACGAGAAAATGAGGGTATGAATATGTGGAGTCACTTGGGCTGATACAAAGCCCATCATCCCTCACACAACCACAACACGATCCAACTGAGTCAATAGAATCAAGAGAGAGAGAAAAAAAACGGTCTTACAAAACCCATGAAGCAACCCGGTCAAAAAAGAAAGAAAAAAACTCAGAGAAAAACAATAACAGTGTCGACGCAAATGTTGACTTTTAACCCCAAAATGGCAGAAACGTAGAAAACAAAAACAACGTTGCGGTTCACAACCTCTCCCTGTGAACAAAGATCTACCTTCGTCTCAAGCTCGATTTCGAAACCTTCTCAGTCTCGCGATTCATTCGCTAATCCGGTTTGTGGTTTTGCTTTGAACTCTCCTCTTCATCTCATTTCTTGTTCTGGGTTTGTGATTTTGTTGGGTTGGGTTATTGGAATGTTAATTAACGTGAGGTTTGAAGAGTGGTTGAAGAGTGATTGATTGAAGAAGATGGTTGGATGTTGTGGAAGATGAAGATTTGGGTTGAGGGTAAAGGCGTCGTTGGGTTGCCGTCTATGGTGGTGGTTTATTTTGTGGTTGAGGTTGTTGTTAATGGGTTGTTGAGGAAGATTGGGTGTGAAGGGTTATGATACGATGAAAATCAGGTTGCTTTGGAGAGATTTTATGGTTTAGAGAAAGTGGATTTTTTCTGCAAAATGGTTTTGGCGGCTGTATGAGAGATTTGAGTTTAAGGTGAGTTGAGATTTGAAGGAAAGTGGTGAAGAGAAGAAGGAGAAAAGAGGTTGTTGTTGTTTGGTGCGTGAAAGTGATGAAGGAGAGTGGGGTTAGATGAAGTGGCAGAAAGGATGAAAAACGGTGGTGGATGCGTACAGGGAGATGGGGGTTTGTTGGCCTGTTTCATAGGAAGGTGGTGCGAGTATTGTGAGGTGGTCAAGTTACTGCGTGTATAAAGTTTGGTAGTGTTGTTCTGTTTTGAGTTTGAAAAGGTTGAAGAAGAAGTTTGTTACATAGGAGAGAAAAACTGTGAATATGATAACCCGCCCCTTTTTTTTCCTAATCACTCCCCCTCCTTTTAAAACCACTCAAACGTATTCATTAAGTTTCATAGTACAAGTTGTCTTGTTGTGTTGTTGATGATTCATTTTCAATTTTTGCAGGATTGTAGGCTTTGTTGGTTGGTGTTGGAGAAGTCGTTTTCGCAATGCTGTGGTTTGGCTCTGTGTTGTTGTTGTTCTGTTGATAGCAGTATTGTGCACTGGTTTGTTGGAGTGGTGGTACGGGCTTGTGCAGAATGTGTATGTTTGGTTTTGGCTTCATCATTTTTTTATAATTTTGGTAACATGGGCTTTTTCTATAAGTGGACTCTTTGTTGTAATTGAAATTGGTCTATACTTTGTAATTGACTTCCCTTATTATTTTTTGTCATTTTTCCATGAGTATAATTTTTTGTAGAACTTTGGTAGAAATTGATTTGGACTTGATTTTTTTTTATGAGCTTTAAACCATTATTTGCACCCTCTAAATTTGCTTGAACCAATTTCCTTGAACTTGAACTCAATTAAAGATTTCCATGAATAATATTAATACAATATCAATCGGATCCAAATTGTACACCATATGCCTTGTAATCAATTCTTGAGAAACGAAATCAAAATTGAATCCCATTTAAGATATGTCATGCTTCAATCGAATCCAAGAATTTCACTTAAAGCCGAGTTCCAACCATCTTTGAATTCTTCTCGATTCACTGCCTTGAATTAATCTTGAAACTAGAAGGTAAAGGCTTGACATGTGAATTGCATTGCCCCAACACCTTAATTTGAAACGAATTGGATCCTGATGATTCTCAAATCATCAAGCAATTGACTTTCACACAACCTGATAACTCGATCCACACGCAGATAATCTGAACTGGCACATAAACCCTGACTGAAACTTCAAACACAACCACTTGAATCAATCACATTCAGTCTTAACCTTGAAACACGCTTTACCTGACCATTAAACCTCAATCACTACAACAACCAGAGACAACATTTTTTTTGAATTTTCTGAATGACAATTAGTGGGTGGATTGTACAGATGAAAGTTATACAGGTAGGACAAATTTGGGGTATGACAGATATCGATGAACATGATCTCTCTTTTGGTCTTTGGCTTCGTGCGTCGCCGTTACCAAAGGTTATGGAAGATAACAGGAAGAAGGACTCAAGCTCGGGGAACTGCATTAAATCTCTTTTCAACAAGTCCTCTAATGTGAGCCGATGCGAAGACAAGAACCAAGATAAAGAATGGGAGGAAGTAGAAGTAAATCAACAGAAGAGGATTTCAAATTCGGTAAGCCCACAAGGAGGGAGTCTAGCCCTTGAATTTGTGGAGGCGGTAGCGGAGTCTTTAGGAGCAGTCGAGATTTATGGAGCAAATACGGTTAGAGGGAAGAAAGGGGTGAAACAGCCTGAAAAAAAATGAAAATGCACAAGAAGAAAACCAGAAAAGAATCTTGGAGAGAAACCAGAGAAAGTCAAAGTAGGGGATCAAGGGAAAAAGCAACTGATAGAAGTGCTTGTTATGGAAGGTAACATTGAGGAGTGTGGCAGTAGCGAAAAGAAGAGAAAGAGCTTGTTAAGGAGAGAGGATTCTATTCAGAACCCAGAGGTGGTGTTGGAAGACCAACACCGCCTATGCCAATGAGGATCCTATGTTGGAACTGCAGGGGGTCAGGGAGTCCCCGTATAGTTCGAGCCTTGTTAAGGCTCTTGCGTCTTGAGAACCCGGATATGGTTTTCTTGATGGAAACTCGCCTAAAGAAGGAGGAGTTTGAGAAAATTAGTTGGAAGACAAACTTTGTTAATGGGGTAGTGGTGGATTGTAAAGGGGAAGGCAAGAAAAGAGCGGGAGGTCTGGTTTTTTGGTGGAAAGAGCATATGGCAGTTTCTATCAACTCTTTCTCACTGAACAACATTAGTGGTACGGTTCTGGATCAAGCAGATGGTAGTGGCTAGATCTTTCATGGCATTTATGGTTATCCGGAAGAGACAAATAAGAGAAGGACGTGGGCTCTCGTGGAGGAGCTGTGCAAGGTCAGTGGCGAGGAAGTTTTGGTTTTTGGTGATTTCAATGATATAATATCAGAAAACAAAAAGAGGGGAGGTAACAATAGATCTTTTTCGCAACTGAATTGGGGCAGAAATACTATGGATGTTTGTGGGCTGATTGACCTTGGTTTCTCAGGATATCCCTTCACCTGGACCAACGGTAGAAAGGAAGAAAACAATATACAGTGCCTTCTTGATCGTGGGTTAGCTACTGATCCTCTCATAAACAAGTTCCATCCCATTCAGGTCCTTCATTTAAACAGACACGGTTTTGACCACGCTGCGATCGTTATCAACCTCGATGCGGATGCGAACGAAGTTAGGAGGAAGAGAAAGCATGTGTTTCGGTTTGAAGAGGCCTGGCTAGATGATCCTAAGTGTGAAGAGCTGGTGAACGGTATCTAGACTGGAGGAAGACCTCATGGTATTCACTGCATCAATGCGATGAAAGAGTTGGATGCCCATTTTAAACACCTTAGAGCAGGAGTTGTGGCCAAAGATATTGATAGAATTGAAACTTTATTGTGTGATGAGGCAGACTAGGATTCGTCAGGAGATTCATTGGCTAAGCACAAAGCTCTTGAGATGCAATGCAATAACCTGATGGGAATTCAAGAAGTAATTTGGAGACAGAAGAGTAGGGCTATCAAGCTTAACCACAGAGATCGTAACACAAAGTTTTTCCATGGGAAAGCCACACAACGGAGAAAAACGAATTCTATAAAAAAACTCTGTGACGGTCAGAACAGATGGTGGAAGGGAGAAGTTAATTGCGAGAAGCTGCTTGTTAGCCATTTCGAAGTAGTTTTTAAGTCTTCTAACCCATCAAAGATCCAGGAAGTTTGCGAAGTTGTGAAAGGACGTTTGTCAAGAGAGAAAGCTGATTTCTGTGACAAATCCTTTGAGGAGTGGGAAATTAGAGAAGCCTTATTACAAACGCAACCCCTAAAGGCCCCTGGACCAGATGGTCTTCCAGCTCTTTTCTTCCAAAAATTCTGGAACATTGTTGGTGAGGATACCTCATCTTTGGCTCTTAATGTTCTCAACAACAATCTCAGTCCGGAAGCCATCAATTCCACTTTCATAGCGCTTATCCCGAAGTGCAAGAATCCGTATTCTCGCACTGAGTTCAGGCCAATCAGTCTTTGTAACGTTGTCATGAAGATAATCACTAAGGCTATAGCTAACAGACTCAAGAAAATTCTTCCGGAGGTGATTGATGAGGAGCAGAGTGCCTTTGTTCAGGGAAGGCTTATAACGGACAACGCCATTATTGCTGTGGAAGCCTTCCACTGGCTTAAGAAGAAGAAGTCCGGGAGGAAATGGGCTATGGTAGTGAAACTGGACATCTCTAAAGCCTATGATAGGCTAGAGTGGTCCTTTGTGGTGGAAACGATGAGGTCCATGGGCTTTTCCATTAAGTTTGTGGACTTGATTTTTTGGTGCATTTCTACCGTTACATACCAGATTCTAATGAATGGCCAGCCCTCGAAGAGTTTTACTGCTGAGCGGGGGATCCGTCAAGGAGACCCCCTCTCCCCTTACTTATTTATTCTTTGTGCTAACGTTTTTTCAGGTCTCATTCGTAGAAAAGTGGAGTGTGGTGATCTTCATGGTCTCAAAATTTCTAGAAAGACGCCTTCCATTTCTCACCTTCTCTTTGCAGATGACAACCTTCTCTTCGTGCGTGCCAATGTTAAGGAAGCTTCGGTGGTGAAATCAGTCCTCATTGAATACCAAACAGCTTCTGGTCAAGAAGTGAATTGGAATAAATCTGAGGTGGTGTTTAGTAGGAATCTGGGAGAGGATACCAAGAGTGCTATAAAATATGTGTTTGGTGTATCGCAAATGCCCTAACACAACCGCTATTTGGGGCTGGCAGTGGTGATGGGAAGATCTAAGAAAACAAATTTCAAGCTGGTGAAAGAACGCGTCTGGAAGAAAGTTAAGGGGTGGAAAAAAGGTTTCTTATCTCGTGCTGGGAAGGAAGTCATTATCAAAGCAGTTGCGCAGGCAATTCGAACTATGTGATGAGCTGCTATAAACTTCCCTCTAGTTTATGTCAGGAGATTGAGGCGATGTTGGCTCGGTTTTGGTGGGGAACGAATGATGGAAAGCGTAAGATTCATTGGCTTAGCTGGGAGAATTTGTCGAGAGCTAAAGGTGCTGGTGGTATGGGGTTTAGGGGGCTGGAAGATTTCAATGACTGCCTTTTGGGAAAGCACTATTGGCGTTTGCTCCAAGATGAATCCTCTCTGGTTGGTAGGGTGCTCAAAGGAAGATATTTTCCTAGTTCCTCGATCTCGGATGCGACAATTGGTTTTGCTCCTAGTTACGTCTGGAGGAGTATTCTTAGTGCGAGAGACACGGCTAACTAAGGTACTATGTGGAGAGTGGGGGATGGCAGGAGTATACGAGTATGGGATGACTGTTGGATACCGGGTAAGGAGGGTGCCAAAGTTTGGAGATGCAACAATTCCAGCTCAAGCACTGAAACTGTTAGTGACCTTATTGATGAGGAATTGGGCATTTGGAAGGCTGACTTGGTAAATGAGAACTTTCTTCCTCATGACGCGAAACAAATCAGAAGCATTCCTCTCTCCAGAAGCTTGCGTCCTGATAAGTTGGTCTGGCGGTTAGAAAAAGACGGCACCTATTCGGTTAAGTCAGCCTATCATCTCAGATGCAAAATCAAAGACTCTCTCAAACCGGGCCCTTCTTCAAATTCTGGTGGTACCTTGTGGAAACAAATATGGAAGCTTCAAATACCTCCCAAGGTTAGGAACTTTGTTTGGCGCCTGGCAAAAGATATCTTACCCCATAAAGCTAATCTGGCTAAAAAAGGTATGAATCTAGAGCCTCAATATTTGTTTTGTCAGTCTGGTTTGGAGAACCGTAATCACCTGTTTCTGCAGTGCACCTTCACAAGGGCGGTTCTCTTCTCCTCCCAGTTGGGATTTCATTGCCAACCCGAGGTGGATGTGGTGGATTGGTTATCGCAGGTTTTTACGTCCCATGATGTTCCCACCAAACAGCTCTTATGTTTCTCTTTGTGGCAACTGTGGCGTGTCCGGAATGAGATCCATTACAAGCAGAAGTCGTTTGAGCCGTTGGATGTGATGAACAGGGCTTGGAATGCTTATTCTGAGTTCTTGGTTGAGTTCAGTCCTACCTGTAAGCAGGAGAAAGTTATCTCTAACCCTCTCCTTAAAGCCCCTCCTGATGAGGTTTGTACGATGTGTGTTGATGCGGGTAGAATGGAGGATAACGCTGTGACTTTTGGATGCGTGGTGCGAAACAAGAAGAAAGAAGTTGTGCTTGCTGCGTGCCATAAAGAGGACGTTTGGGTTAGTTCTAGCTTGGCGGAAGCTCTAGCCATTAGGTGGAGCCTTAAGTTAGCTAAATCTCTTGGTTTCAAGAAGCTAATTGTTTTCTCGGATTCGAGTATGGTGGTGGACTGCATCAATTCCATTTTGAAGTGTTCTGAATTAGAGATGGTAGTGAAGGACTGTACTATATTATTGTCTTCTTTTTCTATTATTGCTGTTTCTCATATCAGTAGGTTTCTGAATTTTGAAGGCCATCAAATGGCCAATCTTGCAAAATCGGTTGGATCGAGAACCTGGTATGGTTTTGTTCCTGACTGTAATGCTGTTTCTGTCAATGCCCTTGAGGCTTAATGAAGTTTATGTTTTAGCTTTAAAAAAAAAGATTTAAGTTTCAAGGTCAAAATTCCAATTTTTTCACTCAAGTTCCAATTCCCAAATCCAATTTCTTGCAAAAGTTTCAAATTCCTAATCCATTTTTAAATTCCATTCATAGTTTCAAATTCAATTCAATTTCCTTTCAAGTTCAATAATCCATTAAAATTCAAGTGTCAATTCTAACATTCAAGTTGCAATCTCATTTCAATTTCCAAGTCCATTATAGAATTTAGATTTCAAGCTCACCAAATTCCAAACTCATGTCAATATTTCCAATTCATAATCTCTCCATTTTTAATATTCCATTTCAAAATTCAAATTGCTAAATTCAAATATCAAATTCATTCTAAATGATCAAAACCGATCCAAATTACTAAGAAAAGCCATACATTTACAAGTTTTCAAGAGAAAGTAAAAGCATTGTTTTGCAAGCTCCATTAGGCCATCAATATTTGAATTTAATTACAAGCAAAATGTGTGCAGTATGAATCAAAAAGTGCAAACTATACATGTTCATCAACTTCATGCTTGGGTTAAGCTAAAATATTTTGGTCATGGACAATCTCCAACATCTATAACCCAACCGCTCCTAGCTGCTACCCATCCAAATCATGAGTCACATACCATCATGCAAGACCCAAGTTACAAAAAAATCCTGTCCAAATTGCAAGGCAGATGTGATTCCAAAATTTACAACAAATTGCAAATGCGTTCAAATTACAAGTCCAATACAAGGCAGTTGAGAATTCAAACAATAGAGGGCCCATCATCACTTATTCAATTACTAAGTCTAAATACAAACCAAAGTTGCAAATCTAAGCCCATTCCAGAAAACCACATGGTTTCAGCAAGCTTATGTGATTCTTCACGCCATGAATTCTTGCTCATGAAACTCCAAGTTTCTACACGGACCACTTTCCGACCCTCCACCATTACTTGCTACCTGCTTCAGTTAGAGTTTTCGAAATCCAATCCTTTCTTCACTTAGATTCCAAATTTCCAGATTTTTTCACAACTCCCTCTTCAATCTCAAAACAATCAATCCTCATTTTCCCTTTCAACCGGATTCAATCTTCTTCATAACCAAACTTTATCACCTCACAGAATAACCTTCTTCCGCTCAAACCTCACTCAAGCAACAACCAAAAACAACAACATAACATGATTTGTCTTTATCGTAAGAGGCGATGATGAATGCTGAGCCACGGTGTTCGTTTTTTTTTCTATTATTCATTTTGCTTGTTGAAGTAGCCTTGCTAATGGATCCATCCTTGCTGCTTGTCCGTATGGCTTTACATGGACCGTGGAGCCCATGGTGGGTCTTCTTCTTTTTTTTTTTATTTTTTCCATTTTACGGGCTTGCTGTAATGAAGTGGATGATGGGCTTTGCTAGCCCATATGATTCCTCATTATCACCCTTACACCCCTCGCCTTTATTTTCTAAAAAAACATTGATTTCTCATTTTATTTTATTTTTAATAATAAAAGAATTTTATTATGTTTGGTTGAATAGTTGGTTTCTTTTGTTTTGATTAGTCATGATTGATTCATTTCCTCTTTTTATTATTATTTTCGTTTCAATTTCTCCATTTTCTTTTCTTCGATCGATGAAGTCTTTCTATTCACGAATGTTAGTTGATTGAGGTTGTTTAACCTTCATTATTTCAAATATGTAGAAAATGATCATTGAGATCATTTTCTATACTTTAGGATCGTGATAGGTTACCTTCGATTAATCGACACAAGTTTGTGATTAAGACGAGATCTTCTGCTTTTCTTTTCGTATGGCACGATTTCTTTAGAGAATGATCCTCAATATCATTTCTCTATCATGTTTTAGCACAAACATAATTGCGTAACCTCCTATAGTATGATCTTCGTCCTAGATCGTGCTACGATGGTTTAACGCTAAAGTCGACCCGATTCATTCGATTAACAACAATTAACGATTAATCACTAACCACTAACTTTAATTTCCCTCAATATACTCTTGCTTTAATTTTTCGTCAAATATTCTTGTCAATATATCTTGCTCATATTATTATCTTGCTCATATTATTATCATTCATTTGTTTATATCATATTCATCCTATTCATATCTTGTTCATCTAACCATTTCCTTGTTCATACTATTCAAAACACACTAATAATTATCGAAACCCTAAAAGACCAATTGGTGGACTGTTGATTACTTTCCGAGCAACAGAACTTTGACTGTGAATAGAAACCCTAGCAAAGGAGCTGCAAATTGTGGTTATCTCTATTCTCTCTTTCTTTAGCTTAGGACACTTTCACACATACGACTTCCTCTTGGGCTACCTGACAACGAGACCCTTTATTTCTCGCATTAAATTTTCCCTTGTATTTTTCATATACCCCGCTCCCTTTGGTTGTAGTTCTTTTATTTTCTCGCTTTGCGTGGTTGTGGTTTCGTACTAGGAGCACCCTTAGGGACTAGGATCGACTAAACATTTTCGCAAGCCCTTGATCCAACGTCAAGTGGATCTTTCCCACTTGTATGTCTACTGCCTTGTGCGTCGCCAACCACCTCACCTTACCAATTAGGACCTCCATTTCCTTTAGTTCAAACCCTTACACCATGAATAAACCCTTGATCCAACATCAAGTGGCATTTTCTAAGTCAAAGTAATCAACTTAATCATACTTAGACACTTTTCAATAAAAATGAAAAGGGAGCGGAGTGTAGTCAACGTCTCCCCAAGAGTGAGAATCCGAGAGGTAGATTTCGTGATTCGAGCTCTCGTCATCCTAAAAAATCAATCAACAATCTGTAGCCGAACTACAGACGCTCTGATTTCTCATTTGTCAATGATAATACGTAGGCACAAGAGCCCCAATCCTTGGCGAGCAACCTTTTTCTCACCCGTAGTCCCCAAACTATGATTGCTCTGACTTCCTCATTGCACTATAAGGATACGTAGGCATGAGATTGCGATGATTATGGAGAGCACACTAGGAAAAAAACCATCTAGTCTCTATTCTCTTTCCTCCCTAATAAACCGAAAAGCCTAGCACTTAGAAGCAAACATTAACACACACACCTAACCTAATGGTTCCCGTTGAGTACAACAGACGCGAGGGGTGTTAATACCTTCCCCTCACATAACTGACTCCCGAGCTCAGACTTTATGGTTGCGAAAACCATGTATTTTCCTTTCGTTTTAAGGGTTTTATCGATATTTTCCCATTTCCCTTATGGGAATAAATAAAGTTCGGTGGAGACTCTGTTAGTCCAGTCCCGGAGGTGTGCGATTGGGCTTCGCGAAGGATCGTGCTTTTTTCGAGGTATGACAGTTACTGAGGTGGTCCATCCAGATGTTGTTGTTTCTGATCCAGTCCCATCTATTACTGCTGACACAGAGGTTACAGCTCCTTTGACCGAGCCCTCTTTGCACACTGATGGAGGATTCCCTAGAGGACCCATTAACCGGTCGGTGCTTACTAAGTATGCTGACCATGTGTCGTATCGACTATGGTAGAGAGAGGTATATATCATTTATGTTTAACTTTAATTTGTTTATTATTGTGCCATGAAAGCTAATTGCTAATTTTTTTCAAATTTATTTGTTACAGGACCATATCCCACTGAAGGTGACATCGCACGGGTCAAAGCTGAAGGAATTTCTGAAGACTCCAATGCCTGAGGAGGTGAAATAAATTGTACGTGAGTTTGACCTCCTTGATTTTGCCCACTGCTCCCTCACCATGCTCGTCGCTCCACTACTTACTATTTTTGTTGAGAGATGGCACAAGAAGACATCTTCATTTCATCTTCCGTTTAGGGAGATGACTATCATTCTGGATGATTTCTCCTCATTGTTCCATCTCCCTATCGGCGGAAGATTCTGGACGGCTACTGTTATTAGCCCGTCGCTTGCATGTATGAGTGTTGCACGAGATTTAGGAGTTTCTAAGGAGGTCACTTAGGAGGAGTTTGTTTTCAATAGGGGTTCTCACCTTCGTATGTCTTGGCTTCAGAAAAGGTACGATGAGCTTGTTGCGGCTAGGAGTTATGAGGCTGCCGCTAGGGTGTACACGCTACATCTAGTAGTGTGTACTCTTTTTGCATACAAGTCAGGTGTTAATATCGACGCCCGATACATGTGTCTGTTCAGTAGTCTCGACGTTACCAGTTGGACTTGGGGGTGTGTTGCATTGACCATCCTGTATACAACACTTGGAGTGGCGACAATATTTGAGACCAGCCAACTTGCTGGTAATTTGAGTCCGTTACAGGTATACTTGAAATTATTATTTGTTGTTGATTTCTTATTTAATTGTTACGAATAACATTTCTTATTTATTATTTGCTGTGTCTGTTTTTTGATATCAGTGTTGGATATACGAGCATTTCCTCACCATCTATGGCAGGAGGGTGCAACATTCCCTAACGGGGTCCCCACGGGCGAAGAGATAGAGGGCTAGGCAGTGACATTCTGGTGGTGTTGCTGAGTATAGGAGGAGGCTCAATGCATTGATTGTAGATGATGTTATTTGGACACCATACACTGATCATAGATTCCACAGTGAGTTCGATGAGTCTTCATTATATTCATGTTATATGTGGTGGGAGACCATGGTTGCTATACACTTGCCTGAAAGGTGTCTGCGATAATATGGTTATGTTCAGAGCATCCCACGACCAATTTCGGATATACCATCTGTGGGCATTGCTTGGTGATTTCAGAGTAACATCATCAGCTCTGGTCGTGCCATTATAGATTGAGCAGTTACGGTTCAGCACCCCTCATAATGTGAGGATGGTTACTTAGAGTGGTATTTCACTGTATCACACACTCACATCATCCTACCTGTTGAGCATACAGGTGATGATGGGGTACCTATCAATGACGTGTCGTCGCCACCGCCTCCTATAACTGATGTTGATGACCAGTAGTGCCTCCAAATAATTACAGTTATTATGGATAACCTCATGGGTTTTGTAAACCCAGATGACGAGGTTTATACTAGATTATCTCGGGCTGCACACATAGCCCGAGAGGGCCTATTTAGACATATTTTGTATATTATGTATTATTTGTATTATTTGTATATTATTTGTATATTACATGTAACATTCCTCAGACATCTTTATCCGAACTTTTTATTAGATAATATTTTTGATCTCCCATTGATGCAACATTAACATAAACTAACATTTGACAATGGATTACATAACTTAAACATAATTTAAAAAACGACAACACTACAAGATAATTGGCAAGTTACGACACATAGGTCACGACGGTATCTCCTTAACCGCCATTATCCTCCACTCGCGACAGTTCCCACTGCGCTTTTGGACAACCGCCCTTGTTTTTTTAATAAAATTAAAAAGTCACGACGGTTGGTTCCCAAACTGCCGTAAGTCCTCTTCTATGACAGTTAGGAACCTGCCGCCACCCTATGACATTCAAATGGTCCGCAAGCAAATTGAAAGGTCACGACGGTGAGTTCACCTTCCGTCCCCCCAAATTCATCTTCGCGCTAATTAATTAGAACAATTTTCACTTTTTATGTTCTTCTTTTTCAGAAATGCATGCCCTAAGTTCTTAAAAGTGGTAAACGCACATCTCTCTCAACCGCTCACGCTGCAAAACAACCCTAAGTTCTTAATAGGTTTGTCTTCTCAAACCCTAAATTCCTTCGGCATATATATGTGTTTTCACGTTCATGGGTGTTTTCCTTTCATCTTTCAACCAAGTGGCTTAAGGTCCTTAACTCTAATATGTTTCTAGTCGACCATTATTTTGATTACTGCTGGAAGAAATCATGGAAATTCAGAAAAATCAAGTAAGTTAAGCGTTTCTAGTATACCAATCATTGTACTTTTCTGGTTGAGATTTCTTTTCTGACATAAATGTTGGTTGCATTTCTTTCAGTAAGTTGCATCTGGTTTGTGAATAAAGTTTACCAGAATTTTCAGAACTCAAATGTTATTTGATTCATTTCCGTATCTATATGTGAATGAAACGCTTTATATAATTGATTGAATGCATTTGGTCAATTTTAAATTTTATTAGTGATAAGTGTTTCAAATAATCAACATTATGTAAAATTAGTGTTTCAAACTTGAGAAGCGATTTCCTTATCCACGTGTTTCAGACGTGATCAACTAAAACTGCAGCAAAATCATTTCCTTATCCATATGATTTTGTTTGAAATATTATTTTACATAATCAACATTGCGTAGCTGGTTTGAAAATTATATAAAATTATTATTATGCATGCCAAGTGTTTGATAAATTGCTTATATGAGAAGTGCTTGAAATTGAAATTTCTACTCTTGTGTTTAATAAATTGCATTGTTGTTTGTGTTTTTCAGATGTGAGAAACGATTTCAATTATTGCGGTTGCTAGATTCCCATTGTTGCGGCTGCTCATTCATCTTCATTTTGCTTCAAAAATTTGAATCACATTTCTCTCTTGTTTATTAAGGTATTTATTTATCTATTTGGTTTTTAGCTGGGAATTATGTTCATGTTTTGTTGCAATCATGAAGCTTTTTGATTGAAATGTTTTGTTGCAACCATGAAATTGATACTACTTATTATGATTTGACTCTGTTTATAACAGTTCTAGTCACACACATCACCATTCCAATTCTCATATTGAAAATCAAGTCTCTATTACACCTGACTCACTCAAAGTCCTACAGCCAATTATCAACATGAGACTGGTGAGTTTCCTATTAGAAAGTCCACATGACTTAGAAATATATAAGACTAGATTGATAACTAAATGTTTTAAATCAACGAAAAATATTTGAAGCGGCGCCGTGACCGCTATGACGGCGCCGCAAAGTGGTTGCTACATAGTGTAGTATACTTAGACATCGCACTGCAATGTAAAAAAATTTAGGAGAATTAAAAATGGAAGAAAAGAAAACTATAGATGAATATGTGTGTACATAAGCAGAAACTTATCAAATGTCGCATAGCAGAACTTGAATAAGTCGCTACTGTTCCATGTTATGCCATCTAGTCGTTATTGTTCCATGAATATGAATATGTGTGTACATAAACAGAAACTAAACGTGATACACCAACTGATCTCTTCTCGTCTTCTTCTTGAAAGACATAGCTATATGATATGTTGTTTGCACCTTTGTGAGTCCGGACGGTGTGGATCAGTTGGTATTTGTAGAAGAAAATTAGGTGATAAGTGTATAAGTGTTTAAAGAGTATGAGTGTTTAAAGGTGGATCAGTTGGTATTTCTTGAAAGACAAAACTGATTTTTTTTGTTGGGTGTTTAAAGAGTATGGGTGTGGTAATAATAAAATAATTATAGGATAATAATAGTAAGAGGAAAGAACATGGATGGGTGAGAAATGTCAATGTTTGCAGCTGTATTTGACCTGCTTAAGTTGTTGAAATTTTGAAATCTGAGAAAATATTTGAGGTGAGTTAATTCTCTCTCTTTGTGATGAAAGAGAAACCCATCTTGCACTTTTTTGTTTATATTTTAAGAGTAATTAATTTTTGTTAGTTATTGTTTTATTGGAATGAGATGGAAGGAGATATGATGATATTTATCCAACAGTTCTGTTATAAATGATGAAAAAAAGCAACTAGTATTCGCAACATTTATCCAAAATGTTGAATTGACTATGCATTTCTATGATTTTATAATTTTTACATCTGTAACTTTTCTCTATTGTAGTTTTACTAAGTAACTTCTCAAATGCAACGAGTATCTGATTCTCCGGTTTTCTACATTAAGGTGCGTAATTTTGGCCATTAAACTAGTGATTGCCATTCAGTTTTTATTTTACTGATATAGAGGTTGTTTTAGGGTTGGGTGTTGTGTTTTTATGGTAATGTCTTGTGGTCTGATTGTTTGGTCACGGAGTAGAATAAATCTAACTTAAGATTCAATTTAATAACTACATAAATAAACTACACTTTGCATTAAAACAAATGTAACACATTTTGATACAAAAAATTCAAAGATGTTTGGATACTCAAAATTGGAGGTACTCAGAAAGTTTTCTTGATGTACACCAATGACATTACTCATAGCATGTGTACTTTTGATTTTGACTTTTGAGGTTGTGTTGCCCTAACATGTTTGCTGAGTTAAGGGCAATAGTTGAACATATTTGTCTTGAAGAAGGAAAATGAAGTAGTAACTTTGTATACATAAGTACTTTCCCTAAAATAATACTATTTAAAATATGAATATGTATTACTCTGTTTGATTCAACTTTGAGTTGAATTCTCAATTTTTAATTTGTTTCCCAGCAACATGATGAGTTATTGTAGTTAAAAGAAGATGAGTTGTTGTTTTGATATGAATTATAGTGTGCTTCAATAGAACTATAGACAATACAAAGATGCTTTAGATGGCAACCAAAGTAAAATAGAATGACCTTATATATATATATATATATATATATATATATATATATATATATATATATATATATATATGTTGGTTAATTAGTAAAAAGCTTTAGATAATAACAGAAAAAAAGTATTATTCTATTTTTGATTGGGTTGAATTGGTTTATTAGAATGACCTTAAATTTGAAATTGAAATTTCTACTCTAGTGTTTAATAAATTGCATTGTTGTTTGTGTTTTTCAAACGTGAGAAACGATTTCAATTGTTGCGGCTGCTAGATTCCCATTGTTGCGGCTGCTCATTCATATTCATTTTGCTTCGGAAATTTGAATCACATTTCTCTCTTGTTTATTAAGGTATTTATTTATCTATTTGGCTTTAGCTGGGAATTATGTTCATGTTTTGTTGCAATCATGAAGCTTTTTGATTGAAATGTTTTGTTGCAACCATGAAATTGATACTACTTATTATGATTTGACCCTGTTTATTACAGTTCTAGTCACACACACCACCATTCCAATTCTCATATTGAGAATCAAGTCTCTATTACACCTGACTCACTCAATATATGATTGTCTATATTAGCACCCAATCTTCAGAAGCAGTAATGATTCAAAATCTTACGCACGTGTTATTCCAATATATTATGCCAACATAAGAACCTTCAAAACAACACTTAATAATCGCATACCTGCCAACACTCTGGTCAGGACTTTTTGGGTGTATTTTTCTTTGTATAAATTAGCCAAAACTGCAGTAAGGATCATATTATAACACTGTGGTAGCATTTCAACCCATTCACAATAAATTAATGATATAATACCTTTTAAAACTTGAGTTGGTATGTCTAAATCTATATATTTTTTATCGTATGCCTAATAGTACAAATAATTAATATTTGTGCTTATTTGTAGGAATTGAGAGATGGACGACCATACAGTAGAGGAGAAATGTATGCAGTATCTCATAAAAAATTTGACGGGTCTTTTGTCAATGAAGATGTATACAAACAATAATGTAAGTGCAAGTTAATTCTTTTAAAATATTGGTTAGTCTCCTTAAGTTTTGAGAAAAAATCGAACCTTTTGGCGTCTCTTATAGGTGGGGAGAATATGTTTGAAAACTGGTTAAAATAATTTGATAATTGTGATTATGTTTGAAACTAATATGAAGCTAAGTACTATGCTTTGCATTTATAGAAATGAAATCATCTCTTATACAAATGAAATCATCAACTCTCTCTAGCATAGTTTCTAACACGTGTCAGTATCCAACTAGTGATAAACAAATGAATAGTGTGAACTTGTGTAATTCTTAGGTTACTCTGCTATTCTTATATTTTAGATCCATTAGATAAGTTTTGTTATTTATAGAATTAGCTCAGGCTTTTGGAAGACTGTGTATGCTATGAGTAGTTCGGCCAAAAAAAGTGTTATTTGAATATAGTGAGATATCTAAAATATTTATAGGATATTAGGTGGTTCAAAATGGGTGTTTGTTGTTTTTACATACAAGAAACTAATAGGTCGGCCAGTATAGGTTAATAGGTCGGCATGTGAGGCGACATGTAGTGCAACCCGTAGGCAGAAGCTACAAGCTTCATTATTGCTCCGTAGGAGCCGGCCTGTAACAGTTATGTACCGGCTTGTGGCTTCGTATAGGTCGGCCTGTACATGATTTATGACACATAACTATGATTTTCAGGTGTACGATAATCCTAAGACCTTCCTAGCATGTTCAAAGATACTTTTTATGCATTCTATGGCTAAGAGACCAAGTGAACATCTAAATGCGAGTCAATACCGTCCAATATACACGAAAATGCTAATCTACCTCACTTGTCTGAGAAGGCTTATTGACATCATTCAAAACTAATAATCAGTTGAATATGTAGATGACACTCACACAAGTATGTCAAGTTTTTCAAGAAAAAATATGGCATGTAAATATGGAAATAACTCACGCTTGCAAAATCTCATCTTGCTATGTAGACACTGATAAATACATGTATTTCATGTATGTCAAGACATGATCATTATGTCATGCACACAAAGTAACATTCATTAAGAAAATAGTGTCATCATTGAATGTTATGGATCTTTCAATGAAGGGCAAGGGGGAAACATTTCATTAACATTATTCAAGGCATATGTTCTTTATTATAACTAACAATCGATCGGTCGTAAGCTTAGCACAAAAGTATAAATAAATAATTTGAGAAACAATAATATACAAATACAAACTTTGACATACTATATAATGTTTCCCACCGTGATACTTAGTAGCAGGCCTTAATAGCCTATACCTAATGCAGTGCTTGGGATCCAGCCTCTCTATAACAGGGTCTACAAACTGCACAAATCAAAATAAGCATGAGGATATGCATAATCATAAGTTATAGCAATGATAAGAATCCATTCAGAATATAGAGAAACAAAAACAAATTACCATATTTTGTTCATCTGTATACAATACTATTTCATAGAAGGGCATATTTGTGTTTTGTTATTTATTGATTTAACCTTTTGTTAGTGAAAAATGTTTTGGCTAGAAGGGCATATTTGAAAAACCATGCAATAGATTAGTATTAGATAGATAGTATATTCCCAGTATCACAAGTAAGTCAAAATGGCTGTTGGCTTTTAAGATATTACCTTCAATATTAAGGACTTAGAAATGGTAAGGTTTAATGGCTCTTATTCCTTCTTCAAGTTATTTGCATTCCTCATCCACATTCGGTGTTTTTCTTCCATGATAACATATATTCAATTTAGACTTATCACTCAATCATTCAATACGATGTCAAATTGTTATACTTATTTATATGAAAATTTGCCATAGATATTTTACTTAACAAGTGTGAATTTTTTCCCTGATGATTAAGAAATATCAAATTCAACAAATCATTAGAAAATTAAAATTACTCAATATTCATGTTAATTCAATTTCATTTTGGGTCATGTTTTCCTATTAGTGACACATAGACATAAATTGCAAGCAAATCACTTAGAATTAACCGAAAAATAAATTTCCCGATTCAGTATGTTATAAATAAATAATGCATTTAGTTTTGCATTCAGTATGTTATAAATAAATAATGCATTTATTTTGGCTAAATAAATAATGCATTTAGTATGTTATAAAAGTTATATCCAGGATGTTGCTTGATAAACGTTCCTTGCTCAATTTTCTCTTTTGCATGTGTAGGATAAATTACAAGTTTCAATTAAGGACTCCATGTCTGAAAATGAGGCATTTCAGAAAGTCTTTGGAAAATAACATCCTAGATATGTTCGTTGTATGGAACTTGGAGTTACGCCATCTCAGATTAATAAAACTACAAAATCGGCGTCTTCTTCTGAAGAAAATGAAAGAATAAAGGAAATGCAAAAAGAAATTATTGCACTTAAAGAAAAGAATTCCAAAATTGATGAATTGATGGAGGAAATCGCACTTTTAAAGCAAAGGGATAATGCTAGGAAAGAGGAAATTGAACTCTTAATGCAAATGCAAAATTCTAGTGGAAGACAGGTATATTATTTTGGATACATTAAAAGTTAAAGATCATGAGTATTAATTTAAAGAGTATATTATTTTAATACATATTTTTCAGTGATTGGAATCACCCGTTGATGGTAGGCATTCTTCCGATTCTAGCTACCGAATTGCAAATAATGGATCATCTAGAACGACAAATTAGACTTTGCTATGAACTTTTTGTTTGAATTCAACCACGATCTAAGGTGAATTCTTCTCAATCTTGATCTCAAGATTGTTATGTAATTACAATGAACAAAAACAAAACATGTTTAAAGAAGATGAGTATGAACTGCAAAGTAACTCTCTGCCCACAACTGTGGAATTTTATTATCACTTTGCAACTGCAAAACCGTGATTATCAAACTTGATGATTACAATGATAACGACTTCTCACTATTTATAGATTTAGGTTAACTTGCATCTCAAGCTAAAGCTCAAACTATAAAAGCCCAAAAATATATAATATAATCTTTCTAAATCAAATCTGATCTTTCTAAATCAAATCTAATATTTCTAAAACAATGAATTACGTATTTAACACACCACCTAATTCACTGTGTCTAAACTATCTACATTCATCATAGGCTTTAGCTTCTTGAACACTTCGACTGACATTCCCTTCGTCATGATGTCTGCAATCTGATTCTCAGTTCTGTAGTGTTTCAAGTTCAACTTCCCTTCTGCTACCTGTTCTCGAAGATAATGGAACCTCATTTCGATGTGCTTGCTTCAACCATGTGCTATTGGATTCTTCGCCACGTTGATGGCTGACATGCTGTCGATCTTCATGGTAATTGCTCCATGACTCTTCGCTCTGATCTCTTCAACCATGTTCACCATCCAGGTTGCTTGACATGCACAATGAGAAGCCACTATATATTCTGCTTCGCATGATGACAATGCCACACTGGCTCATTTCTCAAACTCTAAGCAACTGGTGCACCACCTAACATAAACACATAGCCAGCTGTGGATTTTTTATCCTCAACATCAGTACACCAACTTGAGTAGGTGTATCCCACTAATTTGCATTCTTTTCCTTCATCAGCTGCAGGAAACAAAATTTCGTAGTCGAGAGTTCCTTTCAAATACCTTAGTATCCTCTTCGTTGCTGCTAGGTGCGATACCTTTGGCTTCTGCATGAATCTACTTACCATACTCACATTGTATGCTAAGTCAGGCCTTGTGTGACAAAGGTATCGAAGTGACCCAATAAGTATTCTATATTGGGTTGGGTCGACATCATCTTCATCTGAATCCTTCAATAGTTGCAATCTGGTCTCAACTGGAGTCAAAGTTGGGTTGCAATCTTGCATCTTAAATCTCTTGAGTATTTCGTCTGCATATCTTCTTTGGTCCATCATCAAACCTCTACCAATTTTGTAGAATTCGATGCCAAGGAAATATGAGAGATTCCCCAAGTCTGACATTTCAAATTCCTCACTTAGGTCATGTTTGAAATCTTCGATCTCCTTCCTGCAACTTCCTATTATCAACAGGTCATCGACATAGAGACATAGTATAAGAAATTCACTCTTGCTTCTTCATACATATACTTCATGCTCAGTTATGCACTTCATAAATTCCTTCTCCCTTAGAAAGTCTTTTGCCACAAGTCTCGCCTTGTGTCGAGTTGCTTCTCCTTTAGGCTTCTAAACCCATTTCACATCAAATGTCTTCTTGCCTTGAGGCAATTCGACAAATGACCAGGTGTTGTTGACTTCGATGGACTCTAACTCTTCATTCATTGCTTTTACCCACTTTGAATTTTTCAATGCCTCAGCTGCATTGACTGGTTTGGCATATGCATAGAAAGCATAGTGTACCAGCTCACCTTCTTCATCGACCATATCATCTAATGTAATCAATAATTCTTGCAACCTTGCAGGCATGTTTCTTGTTCGTTGAGGTCTGCTTGGGTCAGCTTCACCTCGAACTTCTTCTTGTCGAACTTCTCTTTCGACTTACTAGCTGGTTCTTCACACAAGATTCTCACTGAATCTTTCTTCACATTCTGAGTCCAATCCCATTCTTTAAGCTCATCTATGATCACGTCCCTGTTGATCACTACTTGCTTGTTCACTGGGTCGAACAACTTGTATCCTCTAGTCGAATGATATCCAATTAGGATCATTTGATTCGACTTATCATAAAGTTTCCTTCTCAACTGATCTAGCACATGTTTATGTGCTAAAGATCCAAACACCTTCAAATGACTAAGGCTAGGCTTGACACCAGACCAATATTCTTCTGACGTGATTCTTTCTATCTTCTTCGTCGGACATCTATTCAAGATATATGTTGCTGTCGACACAACTTCTCCCCATAACTCTTTGGATAGATGCTTGCCTTTCAACATACTTCTCATTATATTCATGATGGTTCTATTCTTCCTTTCTGCAGTCCCATTCTGCTGTGGAGTGTAGGGTGGCACCACCTCATGCACAATCCCTTGTTTTTCACATAATGCATCGAACTCTTTCGACACATACTCTCCACCACCATCAGTCCTCAGAACTTTCAGCTTTCGACCACTCTGTCTTTCGACCATAGATATGAATCTGGCAAATACCTCGATCACATCACTTTTCTTCTTGATGAGATAAGTCCACAACTTTCAACTGTAATCATCTATGAACGTGACAAAGTATCTGTTGCATGCAATTGAATCCACCTGGATAGGACCACATACATCAGAGTATATGAATTCAAGAATTTCCTTCGACCTGCTTCCTACATCCTTGCTGAAGCTATTCCTATGTTGTTTCGCCTGAACACATTCTTCACACACTTCATTTGGAATGTCGATCTGAAACCATATTTCTTCTCTTAAACTCTCTAATGTCTTTGAAATTGAGACGACCAAGTCGATAATGCCACATCCATTCATCTCTGCTGGCTGCAGTTGTAAGGCACTTATGGTCCATCACATTAAGTTCAATCTTGAATGTCCTATTCTGATACATTGGAGCCTTCAAGATCAACCTACCAGCTGAGTCGAGAACACTCATCAACTTGTCTTTGATCGACACCTTGTAGTTCTTTTCGACTAGCTGCCCTATACTGAGCAAATTACTCTTCATGCTTGGTATATACAACACATTGGAAATTGTTGACCTCTTGCCATCTTTCCTCATAATCAGAACATCACTAATACCTTCAGCTGCTAGAGTATTGTCATTTGCGAATTTCATTGTGTTCTTCGACGAGGGCTTCATGTTGACAAATCAATCTTTCCTTCCAGTCGTGTGTGATGAGCATCCTGAGTCCAAGTACCACTGGTCTTGTAATCTCTCTTCGTCTCTTGTTGTGACCATCAGCAACATCTCTTATTCTTCATGTTTCGCCAACTTTGCATCCGTTTCTTGATTCTTCTTCTTTTCTGGACAATCACTAAAATAGTGACCATACTTCTGACAATTGAAACACTGAATGTGACTTTTGTCAGGCTTTCAACCACCACCTCTTCCTCTACCTGCAACACCACCTATTTGGTTGCCTTGGTTCCAAGGTTTTCTCTTATTCGACCAGTTTCCTTCATGTTGATTTCGACCAGTCGAATTGGTGTAACCTCCTCTACCTTTGTTGCCATTCCAGCTTCCTTTGCCTTTCTTTTCTTTTTCTGACTTCGCCTGCAAAGCCATATCACTCTTCGACTTTCCTACAGCTCTTTCAGCCATCCTTTGTTCATGAGACTCAAGCGTCCCTTGAAGCTTTTCCTTTGTTAATAATGACAAGTCTTTTGACTCTTTTATAGCTACTACCACGTGTCGAATTTTGGAGCCAATGACCTCAAGATCTTTGCAACAACTGATCTTAATGTCAATACTTCTCCACATACCTTGATTTGATTCACCAGCTTTGTAACTCTAGTGAAGAAATCTATTATGGACTGGATAGGCACTTGGCCCGCAGTAGGGCAAGGCCCAACCCAGTCCAACTTTTGACAAGGCCCAATAACGAGATTTAGACAACCTAGTCGTTGGGCATAATCTAGCCGTTGGGCACAATATAGTTGTTAGGGAGAATATAGTCGTTGGGGACATCCTCCTCACGCGCTTGACAGTTCACGCGACCAACTGCCCCTCCGTAGTTCACGGGGACAGTTGGACCAGGTCATAAGGTCACGCGCTAGATCTTCCACCTGGCAGTCTCCCATTGGTCGACCAGATATTTCGGCCACATGAGAGACCTTGGCCCCGCGCTGGGGTTTTTTCTATAAATACCCTCTCAATTGAGAGCGTCAGGTATTCAATATCCAATATTCATTCTAATTATTCTAACTCATACCTAAATGCTTTGTACTTGCTTTCTCTAGCCCAAACTTACTTTGGCATTGGAGTACCTTGCAGGTACACCCCCTCCTCTCCTACAACCATCATCGCTGCCCTACACGGAAGGCCACGAAGATCCATTTTGATCACCCTAGATCAGTGGCGCCGTCTGTGGGAAACATCGCTTCCCCGTCTTTTTAAACCAAGATCCCTCATCTTTTCAACCTAAAGACCAAAGCTTTCTTTCTAAAATTTCCTCGATCATCATGGCCTCTCACCGTAATGATGATGTCCATCAAGATTCTGCCGTCGCCATCACCTTGGATAACATCGACCACCACAACCCTGGAGCTACGGTCCACGAGACAGACCATAGGGATGGAAAGACTGCATCTCCTTCCTTCGACGACGTGAAACCCCACATGCAGACTTTCGGTCACGTCTTTGAGCCTATACTCGTTCCTCAAGACGCTGATCCCAACACTGCGGCCCTCATTACCTCTTTCAACAAATCCAACTACTTGATCTTCTAGCAGGGCGAGAAGATCCACATGTTGGAAAATTCCCTTCAAGAGCGACTTCCTTTACAAAGGCCTCACAGTCAGTCTCCACACCCTCGTTCTCCCCCTCAGAAACATCGGCGAGACAAGTCTCGAAGCATTTCCCCAGTCAGGGGACGATCAAAATCGAAAGAGCCTGAGAAAGAGGTCACTAAGAGACGGCATCATACCCCTCCCCGGAGGTCCAGACGTTCTCCTACCCCCAAGAAGACCAAGCCTTCGGAGAAACATCGTGAGCATCGACGTCAGCGCATGCACTCTCCTCGACGCAGCAAAAGTCATGGGCGCAGTCATTCCCCATGCAGGTCATTGAGCACGAGTGACGAGGATGACGTCCATGAGCCTCTATCCTAAGAGATCATGGAGACCCGTATCCATCGCGGGCTGGAGAAGCCTCCCCCTCTAGCTCTCTATGATGGCACCACGGATCCTGGCGACCATATAGAGAACATTGAAGCCATGCTCCATTATCACAACGTGAGCGGAGTGATCAAGTGCAGGATGTTCCCCATCACTCTCAGAAAAGGAGCCATGACCTGGTATAAAAAACCTTCCCCGGGGCTCGATCACCTCGTGGAAGGACCTGAAGAACCAGTTTTCCCGGCATTTCACCGCTTCCAGACGTCATCCCAAGTCGGAAGCCATGCTCGAAGGAATTGTCCAGGGAAAAGATTAACCCCTTCGTGCTTACATCGAGAGGTTTAACAAGGAAGCAGTATAGATCAACACAACGGATCACATGAAGAAATACCTCCTCGAGAAGGGGCTAAGGCCTAAAAGTGAATTCCACAAAGTAGTGGGCATAGAAACGCCTCGTACTCTGGCCGAACTTCTCCGTAAGGCCCAAGCTTATATACAATACGAGGAAAAAGAAGTCGCCTACAAGGCCCGGGATTCAAGGGACAAGGAGAATTCCAAGGCATCAAAAAAGGACGAGTCAGAAGCTCCCGACGCGACAAGGAGATACAACGAGATGATCGTCCTTGCGAGCATAAAGGACCTGCTGGTCACTTTACGAAGTACACCTTGCTGACATCTCCCCGCAAGCGTATTCTCTTTGAATGCATTAACGCAGAGTTTAAGAAAGGGGTGTTTGTTTCCCTAAACCAACAACATCGAAGGGCAACACGGACAAAAGCAAGTACTGTCACTTTCATCGCAGTCATAGCCACGTGACCGAAGATTGCGTTCATCTAACGGACCCCATCGAGATCCTCATCAAGGAGGGTCATTTGAAGCAGTACACGAAGAAGGGAGAAGCTTCTCGACGAGAGACATTTGAGTCTAAAAAGACAGAAACAGAAGCTTCGCCATCTAGTCCTCCCCCGCAAGTTGCCATGTCTGTCTCGCGGCCAGAGGACTTTTTTATCCCTGACTACCTCGAGGATCCTCCACACTTTACCGCACACAGTTCCTGGGAGGCCTTCCCCACTGCAATGGTCATCTCCTGTGGCGGGTATAATGAGCTCACTGTAGGGTCAATCAAAAGGAAGTTCGTTCAGCTGATCGATTGCAGCCCTGACCGACTGTCCATGCTCGAGAAGTTCCGAGGATGTTCTCAGCCCATCACGTTCTATCGTGAAGAACTTCCTGAAGGTTCCCCAAATTCACACATCCCTCTACTCATCAGGGCCAGACTGGCTAACACAGATGTCTGACAAATCCTGGTCGACCAAGGCAGTTCGGTGGACATTATGTACACCAGTTTGTTCTGCGCCCTGAAGCTCGATCAGAAGAATTTATCTCCGTATGTGGGATCAGACCTGCAAGGATTCAATGGGGGCTACTGCCAGACCTTGGGGGTACGTAGAACTCTCATTCACCTTCGGGGAGGAGGAGGCCTCCAAAACAATCAAAACACAATTCGGGGTCATCGACTGTTCCTCGTTGTACCAGTGTATTCTGGGGAGACCAACCCTCGCCGAGCTGATCGACGTTTCTTCAACATTTCATCTCAAGATGAAATATTACACAGTGAAGGGTCACGTCGCTACCTTGCACGGGGATATCGAGGCTGCAAGGAGACGCTTTAAAGCAACTACCAGAGGGGAGAGCTCGATTGGTGCAACACCAAAAGCCGTCAAACGGACAAGAGATGAGGATCTTCCAAGCGAAGAGATCCAGCCCGACAAAAAGCCAGCTCTTCTAGTGTACACCAATGACCTCGACAGGCGAATCTCAAAGGAAGGTGAGGAGGATGGCAGCGAAGACACTCCAACATTGACAGGCAGTTCCCCTGCATCAACCATCATGTGCCCTGTACCAGACGGGGACTTCGAAGTGATCACTTTCGGGGACAATCCCAACAGAGGAGTCAAGATAGGCGCAGGACTGCCCGAAGAGGTGAAAGAGCAATTGAAGACATGCTTGAGAGACAACGCATACTTATTTGCTTAGAGCGTCGCGAACATGCCCGACCTTGATCCTGAAACTGCTTGCCATCAGCTCACCATCGACCCATCAGCTCGAGCGGTAGTGTAGCGCAGACGCAAACAGTCCGACGAGAAGGCAAAGGTTGCCGAAAAATTTGTAAAAGACCTCTTAGAGGCGAAATTTATTTCGGAGGCCAGGTATACAATCTGGCTGCCCAACATTGTATTAGTCAAAAAACATAATGGAAAGTGGAGGATGTGCATTGATTACACCGATCTCAACCGGGTTTGCCCGAAAGACGCTTATCCTTTGCCTAATATTGATAAGTTAGTAGATAATTCTGCCGGTTTTAAACTCTTGTCCTTCATGGACGCCTACTCGGGATACAACCAAATTCCCAGGGCAGAAAAGGACAAGAGATATACCGCTTTCATGACCTTGTCGGGGAACTATTACTACAACGTAATGCCCTTCGGTCTGAAAAATGTTGGGGCCACGTACCAGCGCATGATGAACAAAGTCTTCCGATAAGAAATCAGAGATATGCTCGAAGTATATATGGACGACATGATCGTGAAATCCCAAGAGGAATCTGATCATATGATCCCCTTGCGAAAGGTCTTCGACCAAGCGAGGAAATGCAAATGCGATTTAACCCAGAAAAATGCACTTTCGGTGTGCGACCAAGAAAGTTCCTTGGCTTCTACCTCATTGAGAGGGAGATCGAGGCTAGCCCTGATAAATCTCGATCATTTTCTGAATTCCCCAAACCAAAGTCAAAGAAATCAATACAATCCCTCAATGGGATGCTTACCTCGCTATCTCGCTTCGTGGCCAAGTTTGCCCAACACGCTCTGCCCTTCTTCAAGCTTCTACGAAAAAAAGCAACATTCGAATGGATAGAGGAATGCGAGCAGGCCCTGCTCCACCTCAAGCAAGCCTTGTCTGAACCGCCAGTTCTGTCACGACCAGACAGCGGCGAGACATTTTACATGTACCTCTCCGTCACTAACGAGGCCATTAGTGTCGTCCTCATCCGAGAAACCCTCGATGGTCAGAAGACAATAGACTTCACCAGCAAGGCCTTACAAGGGCCAGAACTCAGATACCAGTAGATCGAAAAGGTTGCCCTAGCCCTCATCAATGTCGCGAGAAGATTAAGGCACTACTTCCTGGCCCACACGATAGTGGTCCGAACAGACCATCCCATAAGACAACTGCTTGGCCGACCAATTATATGGTCGATAGGATGCTCAAATGGTCTTTGGAGCTGTCAGAGTTTAACTTCCATTACGAAAGCAGGAAAGCCCTTAAAGCATAAGTCCTGGCCGATTTCGTGGCAGAAATGACACCTCTAGCGTCCCCATTAAGCAGAGCACACAAGTGGACCATCTTCGTCGACGGAGCTTCCAGCTCCACAAGTAGTGGAGCAGGTATCATCTTCGAGAACGAAGAAGAGATCCTAATCGAAGTATCATTAGTCATGTCCTTCCCAACCTCGAACAATCAAGCCGAGTAAGAAGCGTTCCTCGCAGGCTTACGATTGGCTGAGGACCTGGGCGCTAAGGAAGTGAAAATCTTCACGGATTCCTAGCTTGTGGCCTCCCAAGTACGGGGAGAATATCAGGCCAAAAATAATCATCTCGTCGAATACCTGGCGCTGGTAAAAGAGAAGATAACTAGGTTCGACGCGTGGGAAGTCCAGCACATCCCTCGCGAACGGAATACTTGGGCAGACGTCCTGTCAAAATTGGCCAGCACAAAAAAAATTGTGACAATAAGTCTGTTATACAAGAGATACTTCCCCATCCAAGTATCGAAAAACCATCGGGGCTGCTCGACGTCAACGCCATTGGCGACAGCAGCTACTGGATGACCCCGGTATACAACTACCTCACCACAGGGGAGTTGTCCGAAGACAGCAAAAAGGCTAGCATAACTAAGCGAAGGACCTCCTCATACGTCCTGGTTGATGACAAGCTCTATCGACGAGGATTCTCCATCCCCCTCCTTAAATGTGTTGAGGAAGACAAGGTCCCCGATATTCTCCAAGAAATTCACGACGAGATCAACGCACAACACTTAGGAGGGAGATCCTTGGCAAGAAAGGCCCTGTGAGCAGGATATTACTGGCCAACCATGCAGCATGACGCTAAGGAGCATGTCAAAAATGTGACAGATGCCAGCGCCACGGGGATATGCACTTGGCACCCCCTAACGAATTAAAGACTTTGTCCTCCCCGTGGCCATTCGCTTGGTGGGGGATGGACATCATCGGCCCCTTCACAATGAGGTCCTATCTGAACAAATTTTTTATTGTGGCCGTCGATTACTTCACAAAATGGATCGAAGCCGAAGCCCTCGCCAAGATCACAGCCTTCAACATACTTCGTTTTTACAAAAGAAACGTCTTCACACGATTCGGTGAGCCCCAGACCCTTGTGACCGACAACGGGACCCAGTTAACGAACAGGAAGTTTCAAGACTTCGTCGCCAAACTAGGCACCAAGCAACACTTAACATCCGTCGAACATCCCCAGACTAACGGGCAAGCATAGGCCGCGAACAGGGTAATCCTTCAAGGTCTAAAACGAAGATTAGGCGAAGCCAAAAAGAGATGGGTCGAGGAGCTACATAGCGTGCTCTGGGCCTATAGAACAACTCCACACTCAACCACTGGCGAAACTCCCTTCCGACTAGCGTACGGAACTGAGGCAGTAATCCCGGTGGAGATCAGGGAGCCCTCTAGACGAATAGAGGCTCCTCTCGACGAGGAACTAAATGATGAAGCTTTAAGAGAAGAACTCGGCCTGATCGAAGAGATTTGATCAGGGGCAGCTCTCTGCGAAGCTTCACTAAAACAAAAAATAACTTTGCGCCACGACGCCAAAGTCATAAAGCGCGATTTCCAAGTTGGCAGCTTGGTCATACGCAGAAATCAAAAGGATTCACGCGAGGGCAAGCTTGCCACAAACTGGGAAGGACCGTACAAGGTCAAATCAAAAACAGACATCAACGCCTACTACCTCGAACAGCTGAACGGAGAACCATTTGCTCGACCATGGAATGCTGAAAAACTCAAACAATATTACAGTTAGAACCAACAACCAGTCAGGACTAACTGCCAACAAACTCCCCCCACAACAGAGAGGTTGCTCGGCCATAGGAGCGTGCCTTGGTGCAAGCACAATCCTTAAAATTACAACGAAGGCAAAGTTTTGCTCATGGAACGAGCAGACTCAGTGCCCAACGGGGATACCTCAATCGACCTCCGCCGTTGCCGTACCAGCGTGGCAGGACACCTAGATCGCGATAGGAATAGTCCAAGCCCTGTGAGATCAGGACATCGACCGAGATCCTAGTCCCACGACTGGCGAAACTACTTCGCCTCCTCAACAAGTTCCCTAAACTGTCGAGCATCATAGCGAGTCGAGCAAACTCCTATAGTTAGCAAGCACAACTCGCAAAAATTAACATACAAAGCACACACAAAATAAAATGCAAGGCATACAATGTCGAACATAAATATATATATAAGTCCGACCACAAGGCCGGAATTTTGTTAATATGTTACAAAACACGGGCCAAGCCCAACCATCAAAAATTACAATAGGAATGGCAAGCAGGCCAATAAATTATGCATCCTCGACTGGAAGCTCTGGAGGGACCACCTGGCCGTCAACAACTTGATTCAAAATGCACATCCCGTCGGTGACCAGCTGGACGTCAGAATTCAGAGCCTTCATTTGCTCCACAACAGCGTTGAACCCGAATTCGGACGCCCCCAAGTTATCCTGCTCAAGGATGCGGATTTTCCCGATCAGGTCTCCCCGGGTCTTCAAGGCTTTTTCCTCCTCAGTCTCATCCTGACCAACAACCGAGGAGCCCTCCAGCTCAGAAATCTTCGCCTTCAAACTTGCATTCGCCCCCTTCACGCGTTCCATCTCCTCCCTCGACTGATTCATCTCCTTCAGAAGCTCGACCTTGGCTTTATAATTACCCTGAAGGATGGTCATCTTGTTGAACAATTATGCAGTTTCTAGCTCGAGCTCAGTCTCCCTTGCCTTGACCTTCTAAAACTCCTTGTGCAGAACTGTCTCCGCGTCCCCAAGGGCCAGCGCTACCTTCAATACTCTCATCACCGCCGCTGCATCCTAGCACAGAAGTTTCCTCCTCACCTTAGGATCAGCAGACAAAATGTCCGACGCATCAAGGTCGGGGACGACCACCGACCCTTCCCCGTCAAAGATCTTTTCTTGCAGATAACAGGGTGGTAGAACAAACTTGCCCCCGACAAAGCCACTCGAACCATCAACCGGGGGAGAGCTGAGATCATCCTGCTTCCTTTTATTTTGAGTATCTGGGGTAGGGGGATTTGACGTGCTACCCGGAGAAGAGGTAGAACCGCCGACGAACTTCTCCAGCGTCACCTGCTGCTTAATCGCGTCAACCCTCGACATCGGTGCCTTCTTGAGATTCTTGGCCGTTGCGGACCTGGCCAGGCGCTCACGCATGTTCGACATGTTCCCTGCAGAAATAAGAAAAAAGACTAGTAAATTACACAAGACATTAACAGTACGGGCAAAAAGTTAATCTATACCAAAAAGCTCAAATGCGAAATCCTCGGTCTCACACTCGAGGAGGACCTTAATGTTTATTTAACGGGTCTCTCGAGCAGGTTCCCCGTCCTCCGCGTACATCAAGTTATTGTCCTTGTCCACCACAAAAGCAGGGATAAAGGTCTCCACTAACGTCGTCAACCCTCGAAGAGATTTCTTATCCTCGGTGCTCAGCTAGTCGTGATTAACGAGGAACTAGTCGGTCTTATACCTAAAATGAGCGAACACCCATTCTAGTGGGAATTTTGACACCCGTCTCATTACTTCTCGACCATAATCTTCCACGGCTTCCATGGTGACCAGAGAAGCCTTGGCCGCCTCCGAGAGAGGCTTCACGACCAAAAACCTGAGTTACCCTGACGTTGGCGTACTCGACAGGATGTACAACCTCCTCGTTAGCAATCTCAGCGTCGGGGACGACCTCATCGTTCCTATTGGCCATTTCACCTGAAAAGCAGAGGAAGCAAAAGTGAATTCGATGACAGAGATCAAATCCATCCTTCCACCACAAATCAAGTGAAAGGGCGAGGAATAAATACAAGGATGTCCGCAAGCCCTAGTCGACAGTACCGGGACACGACGAAATCCTCTCTCCGAAGAACGGGGACGAGTCTCTGCGACTCTACGAAAAGCTCCTACGAGGATGATTCTCCTCGACAATTAAAACTTATCAAGCACGCGAAAATCAATCCTCGCACCGAGGAGGCTTAATGCCCGACTACAAACATGAGCTACTTCTAACTAAAAACCCAGGAAGATCAACACAGTTTTACACAACATTCAAAAACATTAATCCTAGGTTCATCATGTTCTTCAGGATCTTCATGAGTTTCCCAGAAAATTCATGTGTTCATCAAAGAACACATGAACTTCAACCGGAAAATTCAAACTAATTTCCAGAAAACCAAGAACTATCCTAAGACTAACAAGCAAGCACGAAGAACTTACCTGAATCTGGAGGTTGAAGATAAAGATTTGGAGGTAAAAGATGAAGGTTGATGGCGGTGAGATGAACTCCGGTGAAGAAACAAGTTGCAGAGCAAAAGAGGTTGAGGAGAGATTTGCGCAGAGTGAAATAAATCCTCGTCCCCCTCTTTATAAACATTTGCTCGCATGGAGAAGCGCAAAAGGCAGAAGACATCATTGCCTAGCTATCCTAGACCTCCTAGGCCTTAACAAAAATTAATTACGCCGTCACGTGTCAGAAGGGAATCTTTCATTTGGCACTCTCAAGGATGAAACATTACATTCCCCAAGGCAAGTCCTCTCCAGCTCTCCGCGGGCATATCCTCCTCGACAAGTCATACAAGAAACACTCTACACCAGCCTGGTCGACACAAAAACGTTCTTTCCGTGAGCACTTCCCCACCAAGTCTGGTCGACACAAAAACGTCCTTTTCGCGAGCACGCCCTCGCGTCCTAAGGAACTGTTGGGCTCATAAGCGACCAACTGTCGACCATACTTACCATAGACAAACTAAGGGCACGTCCCCGAACATTTTTGTTTGAAAATAATGACCTCCAAAAGCTTCCCCGTGGTGCAACTCTTGCCCCTCGGTCGACCAACAAGGCTATATCAAGTCATTACTCTTCACCTTAGAGCAAAGACTTGGGGGGCTCCTGTTCTGGACTGGACAGACACTTGGCCTACAATAGGGCAAGGCCCAACCCAGTCAATCTTTTGACAAGGCCCAATAATGAGATTCAGACAACCTAGCTGTTGGGCCCAATCTAGCCGTTGGGCTCAATCTAGCCGTTGGGCACAATCTAGCCATTGGACACAATATAGCCGTTGGGGACATCCTCCTCACGCGCTTGACAGTTCACGCAACCAACGGCCTCTCCGGAGTTCACGGGGACAGTTGGACCAAGTCATAAGGTCACGCGCTAGATCTTCCACCTGGCAGTCTCCCATTGGTCGACCAGATATTTCGGCCACATGGGAGACCTTGGCCCCGCGCTGGGGGTTTTTCTATAAATACCCTTTCATTTAAGAGGGTCAGGTATTCAATATCCAATATTCATTCTAATCATTCTAACTCATACCTAAACGCTTTGTACTTGCTTTCTCTAGCCCAAACTTACTTTGGCATTGGAGTACCTTGCAGGTACACCCCCTCCTCTCCTATAACCAACATCGCTGCCCTACACGGAAGGCCACGAAGATCCATTCTGATCACCCCAGATAAAAAATCTGTTATATTTTCATTGTCTTCCATCTGAAGCAATTCATAAGTCCTTTTGTGAGTTTGTAACCTCACCTCTTTCACCTTCTATGCACCTCCAAACGATTTTTCAAGAATCTCCTAAGCTTCTTTTGCTGATTCTACATCACTAACCTTTTCAAAATTATCTGGATCAACACATTGATAGGTTATAAATAGAGCTTTATAATCTTTCTTCTTCAATTCTTTATACGCTGCTTTCTCCTGATCTGTCGTAGTTTCTGCAAGCGGTGATAATCCCTCCTTCACAAGACCCCAAAGATCTTGGTAACAAAAAACCACTTTAATCTGCTTGCACCAATTCACATAATTATCTTTCTTGAGAATTGGAAGATTCGTCGGAAATTTCCCGTTTGGGTGATTCATTGTCATCACAGTTTTCTTCCTTGAATCGCAACCGAAGCTCTAGATACCAGATGTTGGAATTCAACCACGATCTATGGTGAATTCTTCTCAATCTTGATCTCAAGATTATTATGTAATGATAATGAACAAAAACAAAACACGTTTAAAGAAGATGAGTATGAACGGCAGAGTAACTCTCTGCCCACAACTGTGGAATTTTATTATCACTTTGCAACTGTAAAACTGTGATTATCAAACTTCATGATTACAATGATAAGGCTTCATCCCTATTTATAGATTTAGGTTAACTTGCATCTCAAGCTAAAGCCCAAACTATAAAAGCCCAAAAATATCTAATCTAATCTTTCTAAATCAAATTTGATTTTTGTAAATCAAATCTATTCTTTCTAAAACAATGAACTACATATTTAACACTTTTGGCATTATGATGCTTATTTTTCAATGTATTTTTGGAATTACGATGCTTATTATTATAAAATTAGGATTTGATATGTTTTCAGAAAGGTGAGAAAGATATCAACCCAATCTTCACGAAACTCGATCTTTCTCACCTTTCTGTTTTCGGTATCAGGCAAGAATTCATTCAACTTGGACGTCAAAGCAGCGAGAGATGTGGTGTCATCCGGAAGCTGTTACGGGAGGTGGAGTTCCGTTGAAATGAACTTCTGCCTTAATCAAAAATTGAGGAAGAGACATTTTTTGAGATGTTTTTATCAAACAGCTACATCAATCAATGCAGTCTCGAACAAATCTAACGAGACCTCTGTAATAAATCTATCACACCCTATGCAAACGCGGTTGCACCCGCACCAAATGATCACGCCCAACCTAATCCAGAATCTCTACCCGCAGCAGAAACCAGAACTGATGCAGCTACCAAAAGCACCAGATCTGCAAGACCGCCACCAATTAACTTCTAAACTAAGCAGATTAATCCAAAGATGCCACAGCGCCAGACAACAATGCAGCAGCAGTGACACCCTCTAGAGTATCCACCCCAGACATTCTTTCGGAAATAATATTCATTGACTAAAATGATACGAAAAACCATTCACTTTAGTCGAGAGCCATCTCCAAGAATTCAGTTGGATTTCCTCAACGATATTAACATCCCGACGGTCTGAATTTTTGAGCACCTTCTCGTTTCGGCTTCTCCAAATAGACCAAATACACGCGAACTAGATAACAATGAGTTTTTCTTTGAGGACCCTGCCACTGTTAATAATTCCTGCAAAATTGACAAAATTTTGTATCGCAGAAGAATGAGATACATAATCAATATTCAACCATCTTAAGACCTCACTCCATACCATAAAACCATACTGATATTCGAAGAAAATGTACGAGACATACTCTTCATTACCGCAGCCAAACGGACATGAATTTTGAGGTTCGACCAAGATGCCTCTTTTTGATAAATTATCTCTAGTCGGGATTCTATTTTGCCAAATTCTCCACACAAGCACTGACACTTTTAATGGGACTAACTTATTCCAAGCGGCCGCTGATTCTTTTTCAGTCTCTATACAATTTAGCATACCATCCATAATTAAAATGTAAGCCTCCCTAACCGAATATCCCCCTTTGGCCCACCTCCACCTATCCTTTACGCTTCCCCTTAATTCCACTCTTTGAACCAATTCCTTTATCTCCTCCTCTAGCTTTTTTCATCCACGTCCAGAGTCGAGTTCCATCCAAACTTCCATCTGTTGGCATCGAATCCTCCCTGCACCACCTCTCTAACTCTCATATTTTTTCCTATGGTCTTTCCATATAAAGTCGGGTATAGATTCTTCACACTTCTCCCCTCCACCCAAGGGTCCTCCCAAAATATGGAGTCATTCCCGTCCCATATATCTCTCTACATAAATTCTCCTTAAACCATGCGACCTTGAACTCTCCTTCTCCTACATCTAAATTCGCTACATCTCTCCACCACAAAGACCACGTTCTATTGACCCTGCATACCCCATTTTCAGCCCCCGCATACTTACAATCTAAAATTCTTGCCCATAATTTATCTTTTTCAATGAGTAATAATCTCCATCTCCATTTTCCCAACAAAGCTAAATTGATTGCCTTTAAGTTTTCCATCTTTCTTCTCCTTACATACCTTCTCCCATTTCACCCACTTCACTTTCCTCTTATCCTCTCCCCCTCCCCATAAAAATTTTTAAAAATAAATTCCAATTTTGAGATGATACCTGTTGGAGCCTTGAAAACCGACAGATAGTAAACCGGTAACGCATAGAGTACCGACATTAATAGGATGATACGACCCCCTATCGATAGTTGATTATTGTTCCAAGAGAAAAGCCTCATTCTCACTACGTCCACCACCGGTTTCCACACCTCCAACCTTTGATGGTTGCATCCTACTGCCAGCCCCAGATATTTGAAAGGTGTGCTTTCAATTTTGCAATTCAGAAATTCAGCCGCTTCCTCCGTCCAAGATTGATGGATATTAACCCCGATTAGCGAACTTTTATGAAAATTAACCTTCAGCCCGAAAACTAATTCGAATAGAAGCAAGGTAGCCTTGATCACCGAAATATTCTTCCAACTTCTACTACCAACAACAATTGTGTCGCCAATTTTGTACCTGTCAAATAAATTCAGCTTAACATTTTTTTCCATCATGAGGATGAATCCTTCAGCAACTATAAGAAAAAGAAATGGAGATAACGGGTCACCCTGCCTCAATCCTCTCTCCATGCGAAATTCATCTGTAGGACTTCCATTGACCAAAACGGAAACAGACGCGGTTCGCAAGCACTCAGAAATCCATTCTCCCCATTTCTCATTAAATCCCATTCTATCCATCATGTAATCAAGAAACTTCCAATCAAGTGAATCATATGCCTTTTCGAAATCCGCCTTGAATATAAATGTTTCTTTCCCCTTCCTCTTAGCATCATCTATCATCTCATTTGCTATCACAATACAGTCTAGCATTTGGCACCCTTCCAAAAACGCAAATTTAGCTTCTAAGATAACCTTGGGCAAAACTTTCTTAAGTCTGCTAGCCATGATCTTAGCTAGAATTTTATACATACATCCAATTAATAAAATAGGCCTAAAGTCATTCAACCTAACTGGATTTTCAACTTTTGGAATTAGAGTTAAAAATGAGCTATTTGAGCCTCTCACCAGCCTATCATTTGAATGAAATTCAGCTAAGAATCTAATGAACTCCTCTTTAATGATCCCCCAAAATTCTTTGATGAATCCAAAATTAATATCGTCCGGAACCGGGCTTTTTGAGCTATCACATTCCCAAACAGCTCTCAGAATCTCTTCTTCAGAAAACTCAGCCGTGAGACCTTTAGTATCCTCCGAACTTAGCTTTCTATAATCAAAATCTCTTGAACTCCCGTCAGCTTTGCATTTTGAGTCTTGATACAAGTAATCTCCTTTATTTTCCTCTTACTAGCTACACATCGATGGAAGAATCTTGAATTGGCGTCACCTTTATTTACCCCTTCAACCGCGACTTTTACCACACCATACTAGCTTTCATACGAGAACATGCATAAAGCATACAAGACGTCTCGCTTTTAGCAGCAATCTCGTCCTCAGACAGTATTGATTCTTCACTCTTAATTTCCAATTCGTTCACCTTCTTTTTAGCAACAGTGATCTTTCTATCCAAGTCGTCCACATGCCTCTTACTCCATTCCTTCAATTGATTCTTGATCACCCTGAGTTTCTCTTTTAATACATATCCCCCACCCCCTTGAATTTTTAAAGATCGCCATGCCTCCTCCACGAACTTGTGAAATCCATCTATCTCCCTCCAACATTTGAACAAACGACACGGTTTCGGACCCCAATTCAGAATTTTCTCACATATCAATATTGGACAGTGGTCGGAAAGTCCCTTATCCAGACATCATTGGGAAATTGTAGGCCATTGCCTCATCCATCTTTCATTTAGGAGAAATCTATCAATTCTACTCATTGATGAGCCGTCCAAATTCGACCAAGTGAATCGTCTTCCTCTTAGAGGCAAATCAATTAGATCTGATCCAACAATGAGCTCCTCAAAAGCTTCTAATTCATCTCTTCTATTGAACGACTCAATACCTTTCCTCTCTAATTCAGTTCTGATTGCATTGAAATCGCCCATGACACACCATCTAGCATCCAGTTTTGAATTAATGAGATCACTTAATATCGTCCATGTCGTACCTCGAAAAATGAGAACGACCTCGCGAAGCGCAATCGCACGCCCGCGGGATGGACTTAACAGAGTCGCCACCGATCTTTATTTATTCCATATAAGGAAAGGGAAAATATCGAATAAAACCCCTAAAAAGAAAGGATAAGAATATGGTCATCGCAACCAATGTCTGAGTTCGGGAGTCGGTTACGCAAGGGGAAGGTATTAGCACCCCTCACGTCCGTTGTACTCAACGGGAACCATTTAGTCAGGGTCGAATGTGTGTTAGCTTAAGATTTGTTTCTAATCTTCTACTTAGAATAGGAAGAGAGAGAAATGTTTTTAGGGTTTTTTTTAAAGGGGGGACCTAAGGGTTTTTATTACTAGGGGGGACCTAAGGGTTTTTATTATTAGGGGGCTCGACAAGACTTCGCAATCTCGTGCCTACGTATCCTCATAGTGCAATGAGGAACTCAGAGCCTTCGTAGTTCGGGGCTACGATTAAAAATGGAAAGGTGGAATCCAAGAAGGCATTGGATGTAAAGGAAACAAAAGAAAAAGAAAAAGGTGGCTCGCTAGGATCTCGCAATCCTATGCCTAAGTATTCTCAAGATGAACTTGAGAAATCAGAGCGTCTGTAGTTCTGGCCTACGGGTGAAAAGCTTGAAAGCAAAGCTTGTGAGGATTGGTTGTTTAGGAGAAGAGATTAATGGCTATCTCTTATGAAGGTTAAAGGAAGGGTTAAAAATCACAAGAGATTAATGGCTATCTCTTGAAAAAAGCTAGTGGTTTGAAAGTGGTTTGAATATGTTTTAAGAATGCCAAAGGGTTATGCCAGAGTGCTAGACTCTAACAGTCATTTTCATTCAAGATTGATTATAAAATTGTTTGTTGGACAATGAACATTGATAGTGATCAATGGTTCAAGAGTTGGGCCAAGATGCTAGATCTCGACGGCTCTTATTCATCCAAGTTGAAATGAAAAATATTTGATGGACGATGAACTCTTGAAGATAATCAATTGTTCGAAGAGTTGTGCCAAGACGCTAGATCTTGATGTCTCTTATTGGTCCAAGTTTATTGTTAAAAATTGTTTTGAGGACAACAAGCTTTTGATGATAAAAAAGCTCAAAAGGCTTATGTCAAGATGCTAGATCTTAACGGTCCTTATTTGTCCGAATTGATATGAAAGTTATTTAATGGACAATGAACACTTGATGAAAATCGATTGTTCGAAGAGTTGTGCCAAGATGCTAGATCTTGACGGCTCTTATTTGTCCAAGTTAATTAAAGGTATTTTGAGGAGCGAAAGAATGAATGAATGGCTACCCCAGAATGCGAGACTTGAGACCAATCGTTCGAGGTTTCTGCTAGAATGCTAGATTCTAACGGTCCTCTTCTTTCGCATTTATTTAGAAACATATTTTAACATTTGATTTTAAAAGTCACTCGATGCTTGATCGAAGTTTGATTCGTAAGTTGAAAATAATTTGTGAAATAGTTTGAAATTGAAAATTGTTTAATGAAATGGAAATCGAAATGAAATCGAAATGGTCTCGTCTCAATCACGATTTAATTGAGGAATCGATAATCTATGATATTTAACTTTCATTGACCGATAAAATAAAAATGAAATATGGCCTCATATTTATCAAGATTTTTAGTGATTTGAATAAAATCAACCAATCAAGATTTTTGTAATATCATTGGCCCAAAATTGGAAAGAAAATGAAATTAAAGTAAAGATGAAATGAGAATCACAAAAAAACTTAAATCAAAATAAAATGATAGAAATTTTTGTTAGAAAAATAAATTATAAAAGATGAGGAGCATATTAAAAGAAAAAAAGGTATAAATAATGGAATCATTATGGGCCTGAAGCCCATTCATCCACTAACGCCAAAATCGGCGCTGAAAAAGCAAGGGGGATTCTAGCCCAAAAACCATACGCCATAGCATGCTTAGTGAGCATCTACATAACACCATTAGGTTCTTAATTAAAAGATAAAAGCAAAAGGTTAAACGTGATAAGAGATGGCATGGAAACAAAACGGGCCAACGAGCCCAGTATGGTCCACAGAATAATGGACAGTCAGCAAAGGTTTAAACCAAGCAACCCTTATTACTAGCCTCAGGGTTCAACGAACAAACAAAGGCAATGAATACACGGTCCAAAGACGACGAAGATAATAATACGATGTACTATCATCAACGGTAATCAAAGGGAAAATCGACAACAGACCCAACCTTCTTCTCGCGAACGAAGGCCTCCCCACATCCCAATCTCGTTTTCTCGCTACAATCCATTCGATTCAGGTTTCATTTTGGTTTGAATCTCTTTTCCTCATTTCAATCTCTCATTCTTCTCGTTTTCATCTCGGTTCTGAGCTTGTGAATCCGTGTTTGGGTTGTTTGAAAAGGTTTGAAGAAGACTGGTATAAGTTTGTTGTTGTTGACATTGATGAAGGAGGAAGGCGTATGAAGTTGAAGAGAGTAGATCGGTGTTTGAATGGAGATGCTGTTGGGTTTGAAGGTTGGGAACAGGGTTTGGGTTTAAAGGGGATTTGTGATGAAGAAGGGTGGACGGGTTCTGTTGTGTTTTGAAAGGGTGGGTTTTTAAGGATTGGATTTCCTTTTTTGTTACGGCGGCGACAAGGTGTTTGATATATGAAGGTTTGAACGGTTTTATCTTCTTCTCCTTCTCCAATTTTCTTTGTTTCCGATTCTGGTATGTACATGTGTGAGGTTTGAGAGTTGAGAATGGAAAGATTATGGCTTCGGTTGTTTTTTTGGTGATGCAGAAAAAATGGAGGGTATCAAATGGTTAAGGTTTTTGCTGAAGTGTGTTGTTACATGGTGTTAGGGGATGAATGAAATGTGACGAAGCTCAAGATTCTGGTGTTGTTGGAAAATGGCAGAAGGAGTTTATCATGTTGCTTGGCCGAATGAAAGGTGATAGAGAGATATGTGAGGGTCGAAGTAAAAAAATGAGAGGGAGCAGTATGTGTTGTCCTCTTTTATGAACTGTGTAGTGTATGGTTTTTGTTTGTACAGAATGTGAAGTCGCTGTTGCTTGTTTTGGCACAGCGTGATTCCCTCTTGTATAGCAGGCCTGTGACATTGTACAATTGCAAACATGGCACAAAGTGAGGTCTGAACTTTGGTTGAAGCAGCTGATGCAATGTTTGGTTATCACAGAGTCTATTTTGGTGTATGTATCGTAAGCTTGTTGTGTGAGATACTTGGCTTGAATTTTGTTTTACTTGGAGGAAGAGTTGTGGGGTCAGGCTATGCGTACGATTTTGCAAGGCTTGGTATTGACAAGTCATGTTGACTCGGATGGAAATGGCATTGGTTTGATCTTTATGGGCTTGTAATGATAATAACAAAGAAAAACTAATAATAATGATAATAATAATAATAATAATAATAATAATAATAATAATAATAATAATAATAAATAGAACAAAATAAAAAGTTGAATTCTATATTTTTTTAAAATGATTTTTTAACACAAGAGAAAATAAAAACAAATTGGCTTAACTAAATTAAGAAAAATTAAGAATTAAAAAAAACTAAATTAAATTTAAAACTTAATTAAAAACTAAACTAATCACATTATATTTAGACTAAAATTAAAAGTAAACCAAAATAAAATTAATCCAATCTAAACTAGACTAAAATAAAATCTAGACTAAAATTTAAATTAAATTAAGTAAAAGAAATAAAACCATAATTGAAAAACAAGCTAAATCAAATATAAACTAGAAATAATTCAAAATAATTTAAGATAATTATCTAAATAACAATAAAATAAAACAAAAAGAGAAAATGTCATGGAATGATAAAATCGGTTGAAAATGCATGATTAATGATACGTCTAACTAAAGACGAGATAATTGACTCAGAATGGTATGCAAACGATCAGAATATCTGAGGGTAAAATTTGGGGTATGACAGTTGCCCATATTTAAATAATTTCACCGGATGACGTGAGTGATGATAATTCTTGCTAAATCATGGTGAAAGGTATTTAAATATAGATAACCGAAATTTTTGCCCTTAGATGCACTGACATGCTGATATGCTACGAACTCTAGTATGATGATAGAGATAGAATGATAAATGTGGAATGCAGACAAAAACGAAAACAGATAGGGACAAATTCCACACAATGAGCAATCACTCACTGGGGATGACAACAAAGCTGGGGAAACTGAAATAAAATCGGGGAAGATCTAAAATGATGTGAGCAACTGGTTCAAGCATGACCGACTGACAGTTTAGAAAGAAAAGATAACACAAGATCCTAAATGGAATCAGCACCGGAAAGACAGTCTCCACTGGGGAAACAAAAGTCACCATCCATGAATGAAAATGGTTGGAAAAGAGTCACGACATTCAGAAGACCATTAAATGAGGCGAGGAGAAAAACTGGGAAATACATGAGACAAGCAAACATCAGAGGTATTCAGAAAAGCATTGAATAAACTCTGGGAAACAAACTGACAACAGAGACATTCAGAAGAGCATTGAATGAACTCCGGGAAGCATATCAGAGATATTCGGAAAAGCATCGAATAAACTCCAGCACACATCCAGAAAAGCATTGGATGGAGAATGGAAACAGACTTGAGAACATTCAACAGCCGTTAACCAAAGTCAGAAACAAATTGAAGACATCTAGAAGAGCATTAGATGAAGACAAGAAGTCTGAAGATACATTCGAAACATTTAGAAGAGCATTAAATGTACGGGAAAAAGGTTTTGAAGACATATCTGGAAGAGCATCAGATAAGCGACATTATATCTGGAAGAACATCAGATGAACAAGATCATATCCGGAAGAGCATCAGATAGACACAAAGGGTTCTGGAAAAACATCAGGAGCAAAATACTCAATCCGAAAAAAACATCAGAAAGAGAGACACATCCGGAAGAGCATCAGATGGTAAAAGCAATGTCATTCCGGAAAAGCATCAGAATTACAAAGGACTATCTGGAAAAACATCAGATATGTTCTGGAAAAACATCAGAATAAAGACTCAATCTGGAAGAACATCAGATATAGGGACACATCCGAAAAAGCATAAGAATAACAAAGAGAAATATCTGAAAAAACATCATATAAGTTCTGGAAAAACATCAGAACAAAAGACTCAATCTGAAAAAACATTAGAAAGAGAGACACATCCAGAAAAGCATCAGATGATGAAAGCAATGTCATTCCGGAAAAACATCAGAATAAACAAAGACGTATCTGGGAAAACATCAGATAATTCAAAGAGAGAGTTCTGGGAAAACTTCAGAACAGAAGACTCGATCTGGTAAAACTTCAGACGAGACAAATATATATGACATCCAATAACAGCATTGGATACAAAAGAGGAACAAACATGTCCGGAAAAACAATCGGATAAGAAAGGTCATATCTGGAAGAACGTCAGATAGACACGAAAATATCTGTTTGGTAGGTGCCATGTAAGTTGGACTTTGACCACAAGGTAAGACGTGGATAACGACACGACCTCGGGAGAAATGCAAATGAGGATGAAACACTCATGCTATGCATATGGTATAAATTATGCAGATGATTCATGATCAAATGCAAATATAGGTGCAGATGCTGACGACACAACTCGACTCTTTTGTGGAGAAAACAATAGTGGAAGGCTGATTCCTCAACACGGAGATCACTGTCATTCTGCTTGGGACTAGAGATGCTACTGCTGAACACATCATTGCCACACTAGTAAACTGTATCCAAATTGATGATCCTTGTAGGAAGGATAAAGCGTTGCTTAGGGGTTCTTCAGGTAAACTGCCCCAGACTAGCGGATTATTGTAGATGAGCTGATCATTGTTTCAGCTTGATTGATTCTGGAAATGACCGTTTCATGGTGTTCTTAGAAAGCTTGCCCCAGTCTGAGTCTTAAAAAAAATCTTCTGTATGAACCAATTCCGAGAAGTCGCCATTAAACCACAAATCTTGAACTGACTCTCGACAGGATATGGAAGGAACTTGCCCCTGATAGGATCACTGACCAAGTTTCTTAATTGTTTGAAAATTCCTTGAGAGAAAAGCTAGTTCGCAAACAAAAGTATTTGTACAAACATGATAAATGCAAAGTTCATGCAACTTTTGAAATCAAAATCATTTTGAAAGAGGTGCAAAGTATATGGGATACTGGTCAGAACACGGTGGTTCAAGACATTAAAGTGAAAAGTTTAAGCAAAGGGTGTAATGTCCAAAATAGATGATCTGCAAAGATCTTTTGGAGTCAGTTTACGCAACCTTGCTGTAGTATGCTTTCAAAATAACCTCGCTTCAATTAGGTCTTTTGAGGGTTATAACGTGGCCCGGTTCACGGTTTAAGAAACAAAGGATAAAGGCTCAAAGTTTATTTGTGACCCACCCAATCTACGTGATGAACTCCAGTCCTACGCTCAGTTAACTCAAACTATGCACTAGGTTCCCATAAGTTAGGAATTGCACTGATGATAGTAATGATGATGGTTCAAAATTCAATGGACTTGAGATGGCGATCAGTGCTTCCTTACAACTTTTGGTTGTCATACAAGCTTGTTCTTTCTTTTTTTTTTTTTGTATAAAGTAAGGTCTTGAGCTTCCTACCTTTCTTAGCTTATGCCTCGAAGTGGACTCGACTCATTCTTTGGGTAAGGATTTCTTGACGATCCTTCTTCATTTATCACTTTGGGAACAACTTGTACTACATTTATTCATTTAATTAGGAAGAGTTGAAAGGTTGTGAATGTCTGGTTTAATGATTACGACGAACCATCATTGGCGTTTGAATTGAAAGACATCTTCGACACTTGCTTGCTGTGTGCGAAGGAAAATTTATGAATGCACCCTTTTGTTGAAAGGCGTCTCGCATGAAACTCTTGTACTTGAATGCACAATCAAGTTAACTGAGAACTACCCTGCCCCAGGTTAAGATTGCGGGTTTTTGTAAGGAAAGAAAAAACTCCTACTTCAAGGCTCGAAGGGGTTAAAGAGGGGTTATCTTCCTTATGTCTCCAGTGTTTGGGGAATTGAAACAATGCCTTACATCGTCACAAAGTTTTTATTTAAAAGCATACCAACAACAATTATGAGTATTTACATTTTCATCATCCTCCTTCCAATCTTTGCATAATCAAAAGGAAAGTGGAAAAGAGATAAAGTATTTATTGAAAAAGAAAGCATAGAGATGTAAATAGCAAACATAAATGAATTGAATCAAAAAGTTGCAATGCTCATTTCATTAATTTTGAAAGTACAAACATAATTTGAAAGCAAACAACTATTACAAAATAAGAAAAATGCAAACAATAAGAAACAAAGGCCTAGTGACTAATCAACACAAGGATGAGTTGGCCTGTCTTTGGGAAGTAGCTGGGCTGAGGTCGACTGAAGCTTCACTTGCCCTGACAGAGGGTTGTTCTTGACATTCTGCATCTGATGTTAGGTCTAGTCCTGTGTCGGTGTCGAGGAATCAGCTTGACGACTCACAGGTGACACTGGAGATAGAGACAACTGGAGATGAGTAACTGGACATATAGACGTATGCAATGAATCATGCAAAGATGCAAATGATATGCAACGTCATGCAGCACAGGATGCAGAAAGAAAATGCAATGTAGATATGGTTACGATCTGAGATAACACGAATAAATCAGAACATCCTATTAGGTAGGTCTCCCTATAACGGATAGTTCTAGATTATCTACCCATAAACCCACTCACGGGATATTTTCTAGGTTTTTTATAAGGTTTCAGAGTCACGGACCTTAATCGTATCAATGTTATGCAACAGGCTAGCCATTTTATAACGAGAGTGACGAAAAGGTCTATTCTGATCGGGGTTTTCATATTGGTTGGAGCAAGGAGATGTCCTTGAAGTCCAATATTACGCAACCACCAAAATAACACTGGTTCTAAGTGGGGGACCTAGAGTCATGGACCCTTCATGAATCAGCGTCATGCAACAGGCTAGCTGTTTTATAACGAGATCTACAAACAGGTCTACTCTAGAGGAGCCTTCATGTTAGTTGCTACAAGGAGCTTGCCCTCGTAGTCTAACACTACTAACTACTAAATCTAAACCTATGTTTTATCTCTGCTTTTTCCAAAACTCGGGTGTAGAGCTTTAATCATGATATCAGTTCCCTAAAATCCGCATATGGATATACAGAGATATATATGAAAAAGCAATAAAGCATTATAAAACACAAAATCAAAGAAGGAAGAGAAACAAACAAAAGCTAAACACACATACGAAAACTTAACTAAACTAGGCTTGACTCACTCAATCTTTAGTCCCCAGCAGAGTCGCCATCTGTCGTACCTCGAAAAATGAGAACGACCTCGCGAAGCGCAGTCGCACGCCCGCGAGATGGACTTAACAGAGTCGCCACCGATCTTTATTTATTCCATAGAAGGAAAGGGAAAATATCGAATAAAACCCCTAAAAAGAAAGGATAAGAATATGGTCATTGCAACCAATGTCTGAGTTCGGGAGTCGGTTACGCAAGGGGAAGGTATTAGCACCCCTCACGTCCGTTGTACTCAACGGGAACCATTTAGTCAGGGTCGAATGTGTGTTAGCTTAAGGTTTGTTTCTAATCTTCTACTTAGAATGGGAAGAGAGAGAAATGTTTTTAGGGTTTTTTTTAAAGGGGGACCTAAGGGTTTTTATTACTAGGGGGGACCTAAGGGTTTTTATTACTAGGGGGCTCGACAAGACTTCGCAATCTCGTGCCTACGTATCCTCATAGTGCAATGAGGAACTCAGAGCCTTCGTAGTTCGGGGCTACAATGAAAAATGGAAAGGTGGAATCCAAGAAGGCATTGGATGTAAAGGAAACAAAAAAAAAAGAAAAAGGTGGCTCGCTAGGATCTCGCAATCCTATGCCTACGTATTCTCAAGATGAACTTGAGAAATCAGAGCGTCCGTAGTTCTGGCCTACGGGTGAAAAGCTTGAAAGCAAAGCTTGCAAGGATTGGTTGTTTAGGAGAAGAGATTAATGGCTATCTCTTATGAAGGTTAAAGGAAGGGTTAAAAATCACAAGAGATTAATGGCTATCTCTTGAAAAAAGCTAGTGGTTTGAAAGTGGTTTGAATATGTTTTAAGAATGCCAAAGGGTTATGCCAGAGTGCTAGACTCTAACAGTCCTTTTCATTCAAGATTGATTGTAAAATTGTTTGTTGGACAATGAACATTGATAGTGATCAATGGTTCAAGAGTTGGGCCAAGATGCTAGATCTCGACGGCTCTTATTCATCCAAGTTGAAATGAAAAATATTTGATGGACGATGAACTCTTGAAGATAATCAATTGTTCGAAGAGTTGTGCCAAGACGCTAGATCTTGATGTCTCTTATTGGTCCAAGTTTATTGTTAAAAATTGTTTTGAGGACAACAAGCTTTTGATGATAAAAAAGCTCAAAAGGGTTATGTCAAGATGTTAGATCTTAACGGTCCTTATTTGTCTGAATTGATATGAAAGTTATTTAATGGACAATGAACACTTGATGAAAATCGATTGTTCAAAGAGTTGTGCCAAGATGCTAGATCTTGACGGCTCTTATTTGTCCAAGTTAATTAAAGGTATTTTGAGGAGCGAAATAATGAATGAATGGCTACCCCAGAGTGCGAGACTTGAGACCAATCGTTCGAGGTTTCTGCTAGAATGCTAGATTCTAACGGTCCTCTTCTTTCGCATTTATTTAGAAACATATTTTAACATTCGATTTTAAAAGTCACTCGATGCTTGATCGAGGTTTGATTCGTAAGTTGAAAATAATTTGTGAAATAGTTTGAAATTGAAAATTGTTTAATGAAATGGAAATCGAAATGGTCTCGTCTCAATCACGATTTAATCGAGGAATCGATAATCTATGATATTTGACTTTCATTGACCGATAAAATAAAAATGAAATATGGCCTCATATTTATCAAGATTTTTAGTGATTTGAATAAAATCAACTAATCAAGATTTTTGTAATATCATTGGCCCAAAATTGGAAAGAAAATGAAATTAAAGTAAAGATGAAATGAGAATCACAAAAAAACTTAAATCAAAATAAAATGATAGAAATTTTTGTTAGAAAAATAAATTATAAAAGATGAGGAGCATATTAAAAGAAAAAAAGGTATAAAGAATTGAATCATTATGGGCCTGAAGCCCATTCATCCACTAACGCCAAAATCAGCGCTGAAAAAGCAACGGGCCTTCTAGCCCCAAAACCATACGTCATAGCATGCTTAGTGAGCATCTACATAACACCATTAGGTTCTTAATTAAAAGAAAAAAACAAAAGGTTAAACGTGATAAGAGATGGAATGGAAACAAAACGGGCCAACGAGCCCAGTATGGTCCACAGAATAATGGACAGTCAGCAAAGGTTTAAACCAAGCAACCCTTATTACTAGCCTCAGGGTTCAACGAACAAACAAAGGCAATGAATACACGGTCCAAAGACAATGAAGATAATAATACGATGTACTATCATCAACGGTAATCAAAGGGAAAATCGACAACAGACTCAACCTTCTTCTCGCGAACGAAGGCCTCCCCACATCCCAATCTCGTTTTCTCGCTACGATCCGTTCGATTCAGGTTTCATTTTGGTTTGAATCTCTTTTCCTCATTTCAATCTCTCCTTCTTCTCGTTTTCATCTCGGTTCTGAGCTTGTGAATCCGTGTTTGGGTTGTTTGAAAAGGTTTGAAGAAAATTGGTATAAGTTTGTTGTTGTTGACGTTGATGAAGGAGGAAGGCGTATGAAGTTGAAGAGAGTATATCGGTGTTTGAATGGAGATGATGCTGGGTTTGAAGGTTGGGAACAGGGTTTGGGTTTAAAGGGGATTTGTGATGAAGAAGGGTGGACGGGTTCTGTTGTGTTTTGAAAGGGTGGGTTTTTAAGGATTGGTTTTCCTTTTTTGTTACGGCGGCGACAAGGTGTTTGATATATGAAGGTTTGAACGATTTTATCTTCTTCTCCTTCTCCGATTTTCTTTGTTTCCGATTCTGGTATGTACATGTGTGAGGTTTGAGAGTTGAGAATGGAAAGATTATGTCTTCGGTTGTTTTTTTGGTGATGCAGAAAAAATGAAGGGTATCAAATGGTTAAGGTTTTTGCTAAAGTGTGTTGTTACATGGTGTTAGGGGATGAATGAAATGTGACGAAGCTCAAGATTCTGGTGTTGTTGGAAAATGGCAGAAGGAGTTTATCATGTTGCTTGGCCGAATGAAAGGAGATAGAGAGATATGTGAGGGTCGGAGTAAAAAAATGAGAGGGAGCGGTATGTGTTGTCCTCTTTTATGAAGTGTGTAGTGTATGGTTTTTGTTTGTACAGAATGTGAAGTCGCTGTTGCTTGTTTTGGCACAGCGTGATTCCCTCTTGTATAGCAGGCCTGTGACATTGTACAATTGCAGACATGGCACAAAGTGAGGTCTGAACTTTGGTTGAAGCAGCTGATGCAGAGTTTGGTTATCACAGAGTCTATTTTGGTGTATGTATCGTAAGTTTGTTGTGTGAGATACTTGGCTTGAATTTTGTTTTACTTGGAGGAAGAGTTGTGGGGTCAGGCTATGCGTACGATTTTGCAAGGCTTGGTATTGACAAGTCATGTTGACTCGGATGGAAATGGCATTGGTTTGATCTTTATGGACTTGTAATGATAATAAAAAAGAAAAACTAATAATAATGATAATAATAATAATAATAATAATAATAATAATAATAATAAATAGAACAAAATAAAAACTTGAATTCTATATTTTTTTAAAATGATTTTTTAACACAAGAGAAAATAAAAACAAATTGGCTTAACTTAATTAAGAAAAATTAAGAATTAAAAAAAACTAAATTAAAGTTAAAACTTAATTAAAAACTAAACTAATCACATTATATTTAGACTAAAATTAAAAGTAAACCAAAATAAAATTAATCCAATCTAAACTAGACTAAAATAAAATCTAGACTAAAATTAAAATTAAATTAAGTAAAAGAAATTAAACCATAATTGAAAAACAAGCTAAATCAAATATAAACTAGAAATAATTCAAAATAATTTAAGATAATTATCTAAATAACAATAAAATAAAACAAAAAGAGAAAATGTCATGGAATGATAAAATCGGTTGAAAATGCATGATTAATGATACGTCTAACTAAACACGAGATAACTGACTTAGAATGGTATGCAAACGATCAGAATATCTGAGGGTAAAATTTGGGGTATGACAGTCCACAGTAGTCTCTTACTCCTAGCTTCGCAAGGTGCGTACACATTCACGATATTAATTTCTAACCTTTCTGGTCCCCAAACTCCTTCAACTAGTACAAAAGTTTCCTCTATCAATTCATTTTGTTTTGTGAATATTTTGGTATCCCACATCACTAGTAACCCTCCTGATCTTCCTTCTGCAACTTTACTGACAAAATCAACATCTCTAGATCCCCACATATTCTCACAAGTCTTCTTTTCTATATTAGCCATTTTAGTTTCTTGTATTCCCACCATATCAGGCTTTTTCGCTTTGATCACCTGCGACACCTCTATCTTTTTTATAACCCCTACTAATCCCCTTATATTGTAACTAATTATCTTTATAACCAAAAACTATTTCCTCCCACACCACCTCTCCAATTTCCAGCTATCCAAACAATCCCATCACCTCCCACTACCTTTCCCTCCCTTACATTTTTCTGCCTCTTTTTTATCTTTTTCTTCGTTTTGTATAATTTTTTTAGAATACTCTCTTCTTCCCCTACATTATAAATTCCAATGTCTCTTCCGAAATCCCACACTCCTTTGGATTTATCAAAAACCTCTCCATGAACTAAAGCCTAAGATTTTAATTCATCACTCTTTATCGACAAAAATTGAGATGAAAAAGGGGTTACCTTATTAATTCATCACTCTTTTTCTTCTTCTCTTAATATTACTTTTATTCTTCTCCTTATCTCCTTATAGTCAATATTTTTACTATTCGGTTTAGCTCCTTCTGGATCACCCATATCGGTACCTTGTTTGTCTTCTGCTACCTTCTTCTCCTTAGGCTTTTCCACATTACTCTGTTTTTCGAATCTCTCATTCTCTTGTTCGACATTTCTTGCGTGTTGGTTCAGAATCTATACGTTTTTTTTCTACACTCAGAATTTCCTCTCCCATTGTATTGTGTTGTCCGCCATTTTGTTATGATATATCTTCTGTTGGGTCAAATCTACCTGGGTTACCCATCTCACTTGTTTGGGCTTCAAATCACACCCCTGGACCACCTGTGTCATTGCCCGCTTTTGCTACTTCCATCTAGGCCAGAAGTTGCAATTGGGGCCCAAAAACCTGAACCCTATTTTGAACTTGCTCCCCGGGATTTCTATCTCTTTTATGCCTCCACGTATTTAATTGGTTGGGTCCTACCTTTAACTCTTTAGTTGTCTTTTCTCCTTGGTTGGACCAATTTTCACTGCTTCATGCCTTGGGAATATGTAATTCACTTTCTTCCACATGTTGTTCTTGATTACTCATGATTGAATCATAAATATTTTCTAACTCTTCCTCTTCCTCGTCGTCTTCCACCTCGAAGTCTCCTTTGCAGGTTGGAATATCCTTCATCTCTGAATCATATAGTTCATCTTTCGAACATTCGATTGAACTTTTCTTCGTAGTTTGGAAATCTATAGGACACATGAATGCTTCTTCTTCCATCTTGACGCAAAACATATGTTCATTCACCTTGACTCTGATCACCTTGTTAATACTTTCCATGGTCGTCGCTCTCACCAAGCACCTAGCGAAATCTAACCTTGTGTTATACTTTGTATTACTGTCAATTGATATTAATTTCTCGCTGCTAATACATAACATTTCGAAGAATTTCTTATTCCAAGCATGGATCGGAATACTGTACATCTTGATCCATGTGCATCTGTCATTCATCACTGCCTCAGGATACCATGCTTCTAAACTAATAAACCAATGTTTAAAGAATTCTTCTGCTTCTTAACCAACACAGGAAAATCTTCTTCCTCTTGGATTTTTAGAAAGACTTTGTTTCCTCCCATCGGTATTACTTCCACCGAAAGAATTCTCATGTCCATAATCTTTTGTTGCAACATGGAGACATCATCAATGTTATGAACCCTTCCCACGTAACTTTTCTTAGCCCAAGTGACATCCTCTTCCTCCGCTTTGTACCGCAACCCCTTCCAATCTTCTTCCAACACCTTGTTCACTTTCCCACCAAAATCTTCTCGACGTTTGTCTATTTTCCCAACTGCATATGCATAGCTAACAGAAAGTTGCCGATATTTTTGTGTTAAATACTCTTTCCTCTTCCCATTTTCATTATTCTTAGTAATCCCATTGTTCTTTTCAATCCACCCTCCATTTCTTCTTTCCTTGCCTCTGTCTCCCCTTCCTACCATCTTGTGCCCTGCTTCCCGCTTAAATCTCGATATGTTTGTCCATACTTTATATGTGCCAAACCATATGTTTCGTAATTTTTCCTCTAGCCTCTGGGCTTCCACAACTCCTGCAAACCTTGCGAATCCGAATACCTTTCCATCTTTACTTTTCTTCCTGGGTATTTATACGTCCACCAGCTTACCTATCTTTGAAAATTTAAACTCCACCTCTTCTACCCTAATGTCTTCCGGTAGGTTCGTGAAGTAGCATGTCTTAATGTCTTCTCGTCCTTGGTTTTTCTTCCTCCTGTAACTCACCTGAATCCATCCCTCTAGTTCCTTCTCGCTAACTCTCTCTCTCTCTCTCTCTCTATTTTTTCTTTGCCGACTGCTCATTCTTTTAAAACGGAGGCATGCTCAGGCATGAAAAAGTTGTGACTCTCTCTTTCATACTTTTTTTCAACCAATTAATATTAGAGTTTAAACTAATTTATTTTTATAAAATTGATTTTTTAATTACATTCTCACGTCCAACACTTTTTTAAGTTTGGTGTGTGGATTTAAACTATAATCCAATATTATATTAGAGTTATATTAGAGTTTGACATAATTCATCCTTACAAAATTAATTTATAAAATAAAAGTATCACTATATAAAATGAATAATATCACTCAAACTTTTTTGTATAGTCAATCTCCACCTACCAATATATGACTTGCGATTTTCTTAATAATCACATACTAAAAATATTTGGAGCGTTGAAAAGGAATTTAAGATATTTTAAGTACTATATCAACTAAAATTAGCAAGAAAGAATATAAATAAAATATTAAAAGAATTTCTTTTGTCAAGTATGCTTAAGTTCACCCTTTAAAGAATGTAATAACACTCTCATATCTTCAATGTCTTTGCACAGTTATGAGCTGATTTACCGATAAAAAATGTATTTATTTTAAAAAATTTAAGAGGATAGTTCCTTTTAATTGACATTCTTATTTCTTTTATTGAAATGTAAAAATAAAAGATCAACTTTTGTTTTTTAAGGTGAAGTTAATTGTAAACTGCATATAATTTACTCTCTATTTCTCATTTTTTCATAATTATTAAAATTGTTTTTTCATCTTTCTATAAAATATTTTTTATGAAAAACACATAAATTCTTAACACAGATAATTATGTTTTGTTTTTTTTCTAAATATTTTTTCTCTGAGGGAGTACTTGTTTGGTGGCATCATTAATTGTAGTTGTTCAGGGCCACCTAAAAAGCTACAAAATCTGAAATCATTAATGAGATGTGCTTCTGTAATTCTTTGAATTAATTCTACTACTACTTTTCCTATGTATCAAAAACAAAGAATAGCTTTGAATTATTATAAAAGTAAAATGCATTTTCAGGAGCTAAAATCTTCTGTATTAATTTACACAATAAACATAACCCATGCTAACAAAAAATATATGAGCAATAAAGAATATCAAATCTTTTACACAAAAAAAAAAATGTAAAACTCTACCTCAATAATCTTCAACTGATAATCTCCTCTAACAGAAGCTATCTTGAACAATAATCTTCAACTGATAATCTCCTCTAACAGAAGCTATCTTGAACATAATGCATTCAGAAGAACATGAGCTATCTTGAACATAATGCATTCAGAAGAACATGAGCTAACATAAGGTCCACAAAATACTGATGCCCAATTTGACCATCTCTCCACTTCAGTTTCGCCGGAGCCCTTCCGTAATGAACTCCGTCGTTACACCGGTTATCAAAATGCCACGGAAACGTCATATCAAAGTTGTCAATCACGCCGGATACAACGCGCTTTTGCTTCAACTTATCCAAGAAAACACCGTTGTACACGTCCATTTTGTTAGGGTTGAATGCCAGTGATCTTGCGTATCCGCCTGTCGCGACAGTAGTCCGGTAAAAGACTCTAGGCAATGCCAATCCCCTTTGCTTCACAGTCTCCAGAACACCCGCCCAAAAGGTTGCTGCATAGGCTGCTCCAACCGAGAATGCTCTTATGCTACTAAAGTGGACACCGTCGTGCAAGCCGGAGTTTATGATCACGGTATCCGGGATTGTGTCTTCGGAGAAGTATTTCTTCAACAAGTTTTGAAACCCTTCGTTTCTAAGAGAATCAACCCCTAGATAGTTTTGTGTTTCGTTCCAATGCCCGTTGAAGATACTCGTAATCCTAACGGTTTGAGACGGATCTCTTGGGTTTGAAAAGTTCATGTCAAATCTTCTCGGGACAGAATGTACATCAGGCAATTCCAATATAAAATTGAGCATATTACGGATCGTGTCAACATGATTCGAGTCGCCCCAGAAGAAAATCCATCGACTCTTCAAGCAATCCCAAGCAGACTGACCTGAATACATCTTGAACGAGCAATGCGCCGAGTAAACCCAACCATTACTCTCCAGAACTCCCAACGAACCGGCACACCAAGGAGCTTTACAAGGAAAATCAGACGCTAGACATCGGTATCTCCCATCGTCACCAACAAAGCATTCATCATTCCTCCCATGCCTTGTCCACCTTCCACACCAAACATCCCTACCAAAATCAGCAGCCTTACAAGTCTGCAGCTCCGGTATCAAAACATCGCTCTTAAAGAACCTAATTCCAATATTACGAACCATTCGATCGTAAACAAATTTCCACGGAGTGAACTTCAGACCTTCAAAATGTCTATACAGCAAGAAAATAGTAAGATTATAAACCCCAACAAAATCAGGATGAACTTGCAATGAAATCGAGTAAGATCCATTACTAAAATCTTTCACCAAAGGCCTAGATTTCCACGACTCCCCCGAAAGATCGGTCTCGAAATAATCACCACCTAAACACCGACCCTTCCCCGAATCATCCAATGCTTGAAAACCAAATTCATGTATATCACCAGCTGATAACTCTACCAAACCCCCACCATCCAACCCAGGTATAGAAATCTCAACTGTCTTAGAATCTTTACAAGGCTCACCACCCCTTTCTAACCATCTAGCTAAAAGATTTGAAGTCAAATTAACCTCTAATTCACTCGAAATCCAACTCGCATACCTTTTAACAAAATCAAAACTTTTTGGGTTTTTCTCAAGTTTTTCAGACAAAGCAAGATCAACAGAAACATGGGCTTTATTGTTTCGGTATTTATAAGGTTTTCCAGACAAAACAGCAACAGAAACATGGGTGTCATTGGTCTGGTTCTGATCTAAACTAACAGGAAACAACTCTTGATTAGAGACATTTGAACGAAAAGGATAATGTTCACGACTATACCTTATACCTTGAAAAACATTCTTAACAGTGCATCCATCAAACCCCCAAACTATGAACAATCCAAATACAACAAAAATAGTAAGTAACCCAACTCGCCAATGGACAAGCACTTGCATCACAAAGTTCCAAAAATCAACAAAAACAACAACACAATACTAAACTCCAAAAAATGTTTGAAACACAATGAAGTTTGATGTTTTCTATGAAACAAACAAAAATGGTGGTGATAGTTGAAAAGAAGAGGATGAAGAAAATGGGTAAGTTGCAGAGAAAAAAGGAAGAGGAAGAAGAAGGTCTTTTACATTTGACTCAAAAAAGAAAAAGCAACTTGCCCAAAAACAAGTTATCAACAAACATGAAAGATTTTTTTTTTTTTTATGATTTTTACTTTTGTTGTTGTGGTTGATATGAAAGTTGTAAGAGAACCTCAATTTTGCAATAAATTATTACCATTGGTGAAGGTGCGCAAAATTCTGACAGCTTGTGATTATCTCTATTTCACGAACCAACGGTAGTAGCATAAATTAGAATAAAACATGTTTTTGTTTTCTTTTTAAAAGAAAGAATTAAAAATTCAATAGTAAGAAGAATAAATGTAATGTTTGGTTCCTTTTGATGTTAATTAAAAAAACTTTTTTAGTTATTTTTCAAATAATTTTTTTTAGAAATTGGTTGAACAACATTAAATAGGATAAAAATCCTATAGCATTTCTTGAGAGTTTTGTTTGTTCTGTAACTATAATTTTGTAACAGTCACTTAGCATTTACCTAGTATGTGTTTGATTTCACATTTAAAACTGATCTTATCAGGATCAAAGATTCAATCAGCGGCCAGCAACATGTCGTGAGCTTCAAATTCGTCGGTGATATAGAAGAGCAGAGGGAGTGTACCTGCCAGGCACTCCGATGCCAAAGTAAAATTTAGAGTGAAAAAAGAAAGCAAGTACAGAATAGTGAGTGAATTCAGAATACCTGACCCTCTTGTGGAGGAGGGTATTTATAGTGTGCCCCCAGCGCTGGGCCAAAGGTCATATGTTGTGGGCTGGATCGTTAGGCCTACAACAGATGACTACCAGGATCCTAAGTGAAAGTAGGGAAGACCAGCATACGGTCTTTGTCCTGGGCCAACTGCCCCGCGAAAGGCATGGGTTCATTTGGTGACGTGTCCCCGCGTGAGGAGCACGTGGAGAACGTGTGGAGGATGGGTGAGGAATGTGACCTCCCGCAGTTATAACGGATTGGGACTTAGTGTTATACCTTCTTCGACGCGGAGCTGGGCTGGCCTGTGCCCGACGGTGGGCCAGTCCCAGGCCCAGTCCAGAACAGGAGCCCCCCAAGTCGTTGCTCTGAAGCAGAGGAGTAATGCGAGGAAGTGTGGAAGTTACTCCTCGTTCCCGATAGCGCGGGCATGTAAAACGATTTTCACCAAGATGCTGCCCGCAAGGTTCGCGCGTGCTCGACGACAAGGTTCAGTTTCGTGTTTATCTCGAGGCCATGTGCTCGCGAGGTGGCAAAAGTCGTTATCTGTGTTCGACAACGTGACTTGTTTCAAACCTTTCTCCGAGGACGTGCTCGCGATACAATGTGGGAGTCGAGCATTGGGCTCGACGTCTTAGACTATGGAACGTTGACAAGACTTGGAACGACGAACTCCGAGCTATGTGACGGAAGTGGAAGGAGCAGACACGTCATTTCCTCAAGTCGTGTGATGGGGCTTAAAAATACAAGTGTGACGTCTCTTTGAACCACGTGTAAGAAATAATAAATGCGTATGACAACCTACGAATTGGGGTAATCGAGGGTCTAGGAGACAGTTCGTTTTTGCGTGTCAGAGGATATAAGTATAAGGAGATGGAGTTCATTTGGTACACTCGTAGTATTCTCAAGCTCTTCAAGAATTTCCCAAGAGTTTTTGTGTTCTCTCCCACATTCACTTGTCGTCGTCATCGCTGTCACCAGCCCTCTTTCCCCCACCGTAGATCTCCGACATCCTCTTCACCCAAGTAAGTCTTTGCCTCCTTTTTCAGTTTGTATGGTAGTGGTTAGCCTTATAGTGTAGCTATAGGCGTTTGACGGTGGTTCTGCCATCCTCAAACGCCAACTGCCGTCGAATCTCAAGTAGGAAGAAAGCGGAATGTGTGTTTCCTGTAGCTTATAGTGTAGCTTCGGACAATTACCGATCACCAACATCGAAACCTGTAATTGTCTCTTTCTCAACAACAACAACTCATGATGCATGGATGAATGTATGCATCACCACAACAACTTAACGACACAAACTATATCACACCGAACCACATAATTTCATGTACAAAATCAACAAGATAATTTTACATCGAAATTACACATCTCAATTCAACTCATATGTCATCAAAACATGGCAATCAACAGCCTGCAATTCTGTTAGCAATTTACCACAACAATTCATTAACCCCACATATACCAAAACTTCACCAACACATTAGGTATAATAATAATACTTAAACATTCCACATATCTCTACCATGTTATAGCTCTGGGTGTCAACTTCCTAATACGGTTAAAAAGTTATGAGGTAAAGCGTCAAAGCATGTAGAAAATTTTGGCAAATACCCCATTTGGTCCCTTAACTATACCTTAGTGTTCATTTTGCTCCCTTAACTTTAAAAAGGTCCATATTGTAGCGAGCGATTTTGGACGCGGTTCTTAAGCGCTGGTCGCTCTCTGCGGTTTGAGCTTAAACTACAGGTCGATTCATTTTTTATCCTATTGTGAGCTGAATAAGGAAGGGAAATAGATGTCTCCAATTAACCCTGCTTTGCATACTGAGTTTAAACAGCGGTCTGTTAGGTTACGGATGCTATCAATGTGGGGGGACCTTTGTACTGGTTATTTGTATTTTCGCCAATACGGTTTTCTTTCTTTCTAGGACTTTCTAGCGGGGAACAAGGATTAGGATGTTAGGACTGATGTTTTTGAATTACTGCTTTTGATTGATGGAGATATGGGATTTGGGTTTTTTGTTGATTGTGCTCGCTAAGATCTTTTCTTTCGATCTTATGCCTACGTATTCCCGTTTACCGAAACAGGGAAATCAGAGCGTTCGTAGTTCCTCCTAGTCTATGGGAGGAAATGGGTGTTTTTGGTGTCTTGTTCAAAGCCCAAGACGTGAAGCGAAAGGTGGTTTGTATCTTGTTCAAAGCCCAAGATGTGAAGCTGAAAAGTCTATTTGTGTTTTGTTCAAAGCCCAAGACGTGAAGCTGAAGGACCTCGACTTTAGAGAGAATTTGTCATCTCTAAAGAAGGGTTTGTCTGTCACAACTGTTGGGTGACTGGTTTATAAAGGAGGATTACTTTAACCGGGATACGCGGATCCTAGTAATGCCATAATTTCCTTTATAGGGGATTTTAACCTGAAGGAGAAGACTTTAACTCAGTGTAGAGCAATGCCATGTTTCCTTAGGAATTTCTCATGCTAAAAGAGGGACAGTGGCATGGATGTAGATGATCCAGAGGCTTACCGCTTACAGCGATTAGATGAAGGGGAAGGAGTTGTTGATGTTTGTGTACTGTGAACGAGGCACAACTTTGATGCTAAAAGGTTGATTGGATCAACCAGTGGTTTTCTTATACAAAGCCCAAGAGAAGGCTAATATGTGTCTCGTACAAAGCCCGAGAGAGATGCTAAAAGGGTTGACTCAACAGGAGAATCTTTTATACTCAACAAGAGAGTGTTTTTGTATCTCGTACAAAGCCCGAGATGGAGGCTAAAAGTTTGACTCAACAAGAGAGTCTTTGTATCTCGTACGAAGCCCGAGATGGAGGCTAAAGGTTTGCTTCGCAGGGAAGAATCATTGTACAAAAGCCCAAGAGGAGGCTATTATGTGTCTCGTACAAAGCCCGAGAGAGAGGCTAAAAGGTTTTTAACTCAACGAGGGAGTCTTTTGGTATCTCGTATAAAGCCCGAGATGAAGGCTATTTGACTCAACAAGAGAGTTTTTTGTATCTCGTACGAAGCCCGAGATGGAGGTTGTTGTTTGTTTGGCTCAATTAAGAACCTTTTTGTATCTCGTATAAAGCCCGAGATGGAGGCGAAAAGGGTGATTGACTCAACGAGGGAGTCTCTTATGTGTCTCGTACAAAGCCCGAGAGAGAGGCTAAACGTTATTTGACTCTGCTGGGGAGAATCATTGTACAAAGCCCAAGAGGAGGCTATGGTGACTGTTTAAGTGACAGGTCCAGTATACTGATTTTGAAAGAGAAAATCAGTTCTTATATGAGCAACACTGTACTCAAGGATTTGTTTCAAGGATCCAGGTTATTCCTGTTCTTTAAGGAAGCGGGAAATCCGAAGGGTATTGAGACTGTCCGAGTCTGCGGGTTTCCTTCCTATTTAACGAAGGGGGCACTTGAGAATGTCTTTGAGACTCAAGGAGATTAGACTGTCCAAGTCTAGAGTTTCATCTTTTGTACTATGCTTTGAGAAACAGTAGTAGACTCTTTGAAAGGACTGTTCTATTAAGATGATTAAGTTCTGTTCCTATACCTTTAGGAGGTCGTCGGAACAATTTGTACGAAGCCCAAGAGGAGGCTGGAAACTTTTAAGAAGCCGACGGGTCCTTGTATTAAGCCCAAGATGAGGCTATCATTCCCGAAGAAAGAGATCATTATACGAAGCCTAAGAGGAGGCTGTGAATACTTCTAAGAAGCCGACGAATCCTTGTACTAAGCCAAAGAGGAGGCGGGGTTGCTTTTAGGAAGCCTGTGGGTCCTTGTACAATGCCCAAGAGGAGGCCGATGCTTTTAAGAAGCCAGTGGGTCCCCAAACCCCGAGAAATTCAAGGCAAGCTATTCACAAGGAATAGATCAAGTCAGGAAAGTTCGAGAATTTGGAAGAAACTCAAAGATGCCATTCACGGAGAATACATTCATCTCTGGGAATAGAGTTTCTTGACAATTCCTAATGAGGACAGCCGAAGAGAATACTGTATCTGGTGGTCCTATTGGGGATCTAGTTGTCTATTTCTATGAATAAACGAAACGGCTTTACCTAGTGCTAGACGTAGTTGCCGGGGAAACTCTAAATATCTATACTATTATTACACAGTTGATATGAGTTTATGAAAGAAGACTTACAGCGAAACAGCCCCACAATACAGTTATATATATATATGAGTTTGTGAAAGGAGACTTACAGTGAAACAGCCCCACAATACAGTTATATACATATGAAAGCGGTAAATGAAAGCGGGTAAACACTTACTCGGTTGTAGAGCTTCCATGCTGTTTGGTTAGTTGTTCAACAAAGAAAGATTGAAAACAACAGTATATTCAAAATCAAAGGAGAAAGTGCTTTAAAATAAAAATATTTGGGGCTTACAGCTCAAGGAGAGGCCCAGGGTTTTATCAGTGAGCGCACTGTTGAATTTGTACAGAGGGACTTATACAAGTGACTGAGGCCCAAAAAGGTTTTATGTACAAAGGGAGGGGTCTTACACTCTCTCAAGAGGCCCAAAGAGTTTTTAAGAAAGGAAATGGGTCTTACTACTCGAGGGTAGGCCCAATGGTTAATTTTGAAAAAAGGCGACGGTCGCGCCAAGGTTTTGTAAACACCGTGGGACTTATACAAGTGACTGAGGCCCAAAATTTTGGTATTTACAAAGGAATTGGGTCTTACACTCTATTAGAGGCCCAAAGAGTTTAAAGAAAAGAAATGTGGCTTACAACACGAGGGGAGGCCCAACAAGATCCGCAACTCTCTCGATTTTTAACCGAATCAAGATCCGCAAGAGCCTATCCTGACCTATTTTTCGCAAGGAATCCAATGGTATCGTACACGCACGCCGAAACTCAACGTACAAAACGCAGCGATAAAAAACCAGAGCTGCTACGTTTAAAAATATCGTTCCGCGTCGAATTTCCAACACGCGTAACTCTCTCGATTTTTAACCGAATCAAGATCCTCAAGAGCCTATCTTGACCGATTTTTCGCAAGGAATCCAATGGTATCACTCATGCACACAGAAACTCAACACACAAAATGCAGAAATTGAAAAACCAAAACTGCACGTTGTTTTCGACGCCGTTTCGCGTAAAATTTCCAACGCGCGTAACTCTCTCAATTTTCATCGGAATTGAAATCCGTAAAAACCTATCTTGACCAATTTTTCGCAAGGAATCCAATGGTATTATTCACGCACTCGGAAACTCAATATACAGAACACACAAAGCGAAAAAACCAGAACCGCTATCGTTAATTCGACGACGTTTCGCGTAAAATTTCCAACGCGCGTAACTCTCTCAATTTTCATCGGAATTGAAATCCGTAAAAACCTATCTTGACCGATTTTTCGCAAGGAATCCAATGGTGTTACTCATACAAACTAAAACTTAATGTATAGAACACACCAATGAAAAAAAACAGAACTGGATATGATTTCAAAACAACCAAAATTCCACATAAAAACATGTCAAAATGAAAACAGTGGGAGGATCACAACATACACATTAAGGACTACATTTTTACCTCAAGAATTGTTCAATATGATGCATGTATGTGGACAACAAAGTAAAGCATGATTCAAAGAATTCAAGTTGTGAATTTTACCTCTTTTTTGGAGATTTTGGGCAACCTTCCAAGTGCTTTGTTCCAGAAATGATTTGATGCTTTGGACAACCTCAAATGACCTCTTAGAAGCTTTTAGGATGGTTGGAATCGGCTGGAAACCTCTGGAGCAAGTTTGTGCACTTTCTCGCGAAATGGTAAAAAACGGCCAAAATGCCAACTCTCTCAAATGGTGTTCCAGATGTGTGGCACCATTTGGGACAGTTCAAGGATGATATTTAGAGTGTGTTTGAGGTTTAATCTGGCTTGGAAAGTGACTGAATCAAGACATGGCTTGAAAAATGCAAAAAAGTGCCATTTTGAGGTTTTGAGATGTGACTTTGTGATGTTGTGATTACAGGTCCCTTTTGATGGTTTGCACAGCTTACATATGATATATATATATATATGAGGTGTGTGTGTGATTAGTTTGAGTGGAATTGTTCTCTAGCTCAAAAACTCAGAATTTCCTTACTAAAGAAGACATTTTGGAGTGAAAGAGAGAATTTGAGGAAAGCATCTGTTTGATGGCTTTGGTGTACTCAAACTGAACACAAATGAGCTCTATTTATAGTGGAGCAAGTTTGTTTTGGGATCCACGGTGAATGGCAACTGCAGCAGGTGTTTGGCCAATGTTGGCCAATGAAAATCCAAGTCTCCTCTAGCCATTGACTAGAGGTTAGAGCTCAGAGCTTTGGTTCCCTAGTTGTTGGATAAGTCTTGACTGATTTCAGATGAGAATGGCTCAGTCCATGCCACCTCTAAGCATCCATTAAATGCTCCAAACCAAAATTGGAGTTTTGTCCCTCTTTTAGGGATTTCTAGGCTTTGGCATGCTTTTCTTTGTTCCTTGGACTTGGGAGGTTCATGGATCAGATCATCCCACTTGGATTTGATCCTTAGATGTGTCCAAACTGATGACAAGGCTTGAAAATTCGTGTGGCACACAAAATGTGCAAATCTGCCTTGAAAAATTCAGCTTCAGCAAGGCCTTTTGTAAGATCCATAACTCCTTGCTCGAGTATGCTACATGGACGTTCTAGGACTTTTCGGAAAGCTTAGATGACGTACTTCAACTTTGATGTTTGGCCCTAGACCTGGTTTAATTTGGATCATGGAGAAAAACAGCCTTGAAGTTGGGACATTGTGCTGAAATTACAAGGCAGATTTTGGCTAAGTGCTGAAAAATGTCAATTTTAAGTTTTTAGCCATTTTGATCCAAGCATAACTCAAAATCCTTAATGAATTGGACTTAGGTCTAGTTGAAGTTTTTGTAGAGGGTAATGAGGGATACAAATCAAGCTTTGGATGGGGGAAAATGGCTTTGTGGTTTAGGAGTTATGATCCTCCAAAGTTGGTACCCTTGCCACTTTTTTTCATAACTTAGAAAAATTTCTAAGTTTTTATGGTTACCCCTTTTACAAGTTATCCCCCTTTCTTTGATTTTTCTTGATGAATGATGATTCCAATCACACATTAACATCATTTTAGGGTTAAAAAACCATTTTTATGAAAAATCTCAAAAAGTCAAAGTTTGACTTTTGTGCACAGTTGACTTTTTATTAGATGAATTCCAAACTGTGCGATTCTTCAGGAAATCATGTCTTTGACCTAAATCAAAATTGATGGACATGTTCCATGGGTGTTATAGGGTGTATTTAATCGTTTCCCACGGCTTGGGAGCATGTCCTGGTCAAAAGTCAAAGCTACAGTTGACTTTTCTCGCGAAACCCCAATTGTGGTTCAGATGAAATTGAAACTTGTTGCTCAAGCTTCTTTGGTCAATCCATTGTTGCAAATGGATCAACGTGGTATGTTGGAGACCCTCAAATCATGTCTTGAGGTCTTGGCTCATGATTTGTCCCAAAAGTCAACTTAGGGGTGAATTAGGTCAAGAAACCCTAATTCCTGATTTTTGATGTATGCATCCCATGAGGCTAAATTGACTTGATGATGGGGTTTATGATGTTCCATGGAGCATTTTAGGTTATGCTTTGAAGCATTGGCTCATGCCCAGAGGAAAATTTCCATCTGGAGGCCCTAGTCGACCAAACCCTAATTTGGTGACACTGGCGATCCTGAGGCTTGATCCACCTAGAAGGGAGCAGCCTTGTGCTTAATCCTTGAAGTGGGAGTCCTCTTGATCCATTGTGGATATTTGAGAGGCTAGACAAGTTAAAGATCATGTCATTCCTTGATTGATCCTTTGTCTAAGAGCTCTGCGAGGGCTTGAAACCCTAAATCCTGTTTGTAGTGAATGCTCACCCACCTTTGGGAAGACTAATAAGGTACAAAGGTACATCCATATTGTGCTGATGATTTGCACAATGATGGGAAATCTTAGTGGTCAAAATTTGGGGTATGACACATATTGGTCCCTTAACTCTTCAAAACGTTCCATATTAGTCTTTTTTGTCCTATTAGCGATGGAAAAATTCAAAAATCAGTCGCTAAATTCGTCACTAATTAGACAAAAAGGACTAATTTGCAATGTTTTGAAGAGTTAAGGGACCAATATGGACCTTTTTAAAGTTAAGGGACCAAAATGAACCCCGAGGTATAGTTAAGGGACCAAAAAGGGTATTTTGCCAAAAAAATTCAAAATAGGATACAGTGACAATCCATTGTTACAAAGTGACATCCGATTGTCACCCCTTACCCAAAATTCACGTTTTTGAAAGCCATGACAACCAATTGTTATTATGCCACAACAAATTGTCATTAGTGTATTTACCAAAATTTGCACTAGTGCAATCAATTGTCATCCGGGACCAATTGATTGTCACTGTGTGTCCCATGACACTGGTCGTGTTGGCCCTTTATGTCCCTCCCATACAAGCAAGCTGGGAGTCACACTGTTTGACCATGTCCACTGACACGGGCCATGTCAGCTTCCCAAGCAGTTAAAAGTTCTTTGATTTTTGGATGCTTTTGTGCCTTTTAGGAATTCATAATCCCTTAGGCTTTATTTTAATGATTAATTAAGGTTTAACTCAAAATAGTTGGAAATGGTTATTTATAGTTGTTTCTAGTATAAAGAGAACCTTAAGCTTTAATCAAAGCATTGCCTATTATCCATTACATTTTGCTACTTTTCTATTGTTGTTTGCATCCATTGTTAAGCTTTTGTTCTTGTTTACTCTTGTAATAATTTCGCAAATTTGGTTTTATAATTCTTGCTTTGCTTTATTTTAAGTCTATTTCCATTTAGTTTTGTTGCATTACTTATTTTATTTCAATTTCTTGTCATGCCTTATTATTGTTTGATTATCGTTTGTCTCACAAAGTGTGAGTATACCTATAAGGACAAGGAGTTGTGAGAGCATATCTCATGACAACCCCTAATTGATTCATCTAATTTTAATTTGATAATCTGATCTCTTTATTTTATTTTAGAATTCGAGTTCCATAAACATGTCTATGTCGCTTGTGAAAGCAAAGGTAACATAGACACGATCATAGAATGAAAGGATATGCCTCAATGTCTTACTGCAGATTTATAAATAGTAGAATAGTGAGGCTTCCACTGTGACAAGGTGACTCATTTTCTATTGAGAAAGCTGCTTAGTTGTACCCAGAAACACGTCTAAATACGCACGCCACGAAAGTGGGTGACGCACACATTTATCTACTTTTCTATAAAAAAAATGCTGAGATATTCTTGCAATTAAACATGGATGGTCATTGGAGTGAGTCTAGATAGACGATCATAAACACCATGTCCTGCTTTTTTATTTGTTAATTTTAATTTCACTTTGCACCAAACAAACCACTTTTTTGATCCCATTAGATTAAAAAAAAAGTTAGAATAGAAATTTGGTACTCATACACATCTCCATGTGGGTTCGATCTTTTTGTACTACTTAACAATACCATGCACTTGCGGTTTTCTCACGTCAAGTTTTTGACGCCGTTGCCAAGGAGATAGTTTTTATATTGAAATTTTATTCTAGCATCGTATAGATGATAAGTGCCTAAGGAAGAGTATTATAGCATAACATTTTGGCACTTATAGGATCTACGAGAAACGAATTCATGAAATTTTCCAATGTTTTTTTTTAGAATATGAAGCTAGGTAAAAGAATGGTTGCTTTTTTATTGTTTGTGTGAATTTATGCAGGAAAAATCACTCAAATCAAGCCTAAGCATCAAAACAACAAAACTGGCATGTTATGCTGCACAGAGCACCGTTGTAGCACATGTGTGGTATAAGCGTGCTACAGCGCGCCACAACGAGCCTGGATCAACAAAATTCCAGCGGGGTTGTGCTGCCAGCACGCTTGTAGCACAGATACGCTGCAACACAACTTTTTGCCCAGAGCGCAAGTGCGTTGTAGCATAACTTTTTGCGCAGAGCGCACTAAGGCGGCAAAAACTCCAAAGGCGGTTTAAAGACTTCTTAAAGGCTAAGCAATCAGAGTGCGATGCAACATGGAATTCTGCGCAAGGCGAGGGTAGCAGCTGTTGGAAAAATCTATAATTTAGTTAAAACATTCCATGTTTAGTTCTTGTAATTAAAATATCATTGTATAAGCTTAAGTAAAAGAAGAATAACAAGGATCGAGCTAGATTCGCATCAAGAATCAAAAAATCGTTATTGATGCACATTCATCTCCAATCATTCTTCTTGTATCAAGCTACCATGACAATGGATTGCTAAATTTATTCTCTTGTTGGGATTGGAAAGAGTCTACCGTAACTGTATGTATGTTCATTGATTATGCTTTTAATATAATCTTGTTATTCATTATTATCGATTCTATCTTTGTTATATTAATTAAATCTTTGGATGCGAATTGTGATTGATAAATACGTTCAGATCTTCATTTAAGATAAGAATCGGTTAAACACTAATTGCTAGACATAGAATTAGGGTTTAATTTTCACAAACAAATATCAGTTCTTAATGCGATCGAATTGTTTAATAGATTGAGAAATCGTCGATTAAACAAACCAGTTGAAATCTCAATAATTGTGTAGACACACACGTTGTTGTGAGTGGTATGTCAAGATAAGAATGAATATCAATTTTATGCATAGGTAACCAGTGATATACATATGTGCACGGTAAAGGAAATCCAATCCCAATAAGCTTTCATATAAGTGAATTTCAATTTAATAAATATCATTTTATTTTATATTCAATTTTACCTTAATCAAACCATTTAGTGAACTTTAACTTGAAATGATATCGATTGTCGAATTATTGGTAATACCACACCAGTCTCTGTGGATACGATAAACAAATACTTACTTTTGATTTACTCAACATCAAAATGTCGTCGTTGTCGGGGACTGGGATTTAGATATTATAGACATAACGACTGTTGATATCTTTTTAAGTTTGTATATTTGTTAAAAACTGCATATATATATATATATATATATATATATATATATATATATATATATATATATTCTCTATCTTACTTTCTCCTAACATTTTGTTGGTTGGAAATTGTAAGCTTTGTGTATGCAAGGTACAAATCCGAAAGATCTAGTTCCTTTTGATCCCGAGATTGAAAGAACAATCCGAAAAAACAAGAGACAAACAAAGAAGCAAAAGAAACTCGCCAAGCAGAAATCTCAAAAGAACAGAGCATCCACATCAATTATTTCAGCACCTCTGATAAAAGAAACAATGGCTGAAGCATAAACTTTCAACAGACCTTGTCAGAGCAGCCCAAGACGGTTAGCTCGTCTCACCAACAATTCAAACAATCGACAAGCTAAAATGAAAATAGGATTGTTGCAGATCATCTATGCAAATCCTTTTGTAGGTCTGGATCATGAAGATCCATACACACACCTCACCAAGTTCTATGAATTGGTCAGTACGTTGTGAGCACCTGAAGTGGAAGAAGAAGTAGTCTTTATGAGATTTGAAATTCTGGTATCAGACGTGTGATGTTAAGGTGCAATGTCACAACAACACACTCTACAAATGGACAGCAATAACAGTAACATAATAACACAAGGAATTGTTCACCCAGTTCGGTCTAACTACATACGTCTGGGGGCTACCAAGCCAGGGATGAATTTCACTACTTGTAGAATTAAATTACAGACTCAACAACCCAGTTGACAATCTCCTAATCTTAATTCCTACTAGTGACTTTCTACCTAAGAAACCACTTAGATATGAGAACATTACTCAATCCCTTAAGCCTCTCAAAGAATAACCTCTTTGAGAAACCTTGATTCTGCTTCACAGCTTTGATCAAGTTACACAACTCTCTTTCGCTTCACAGCTTCTAAGAGAGGACAGAAAATAACTCACTAATTCAACCTAGAATGTTGTATACAAAACTCGTACAAAATACTTAAGACACTCAGCCTATGCTCTTGATCTTCTCTCTGTATTTCTGTCACTTTTTCCTTTGGTCTTGTGCGCTTTATATAGCTCCTTGAATTGGTCTTGGACTCCCTACAATATCTCCCCAGATTTGTTATTTAAAACTGAATATTTAAAACAGATTTTCTCCTAAAATCTTTTTAAATCTTCAACCTTTTAAATCTCCTACAAATCTGCACCAGATCTCCTATGCAGCAGCAAATATCTATCCCAAGATATTCGCATCCAATGAGACAGCTTGCTCTCCACAATTCCAGCTAATACGCAACCCTAACAACATCACAACCCGATGTTATTAATTCTGCAGATCTAATGTCACAACATCGCCATGTGACATCAGACATTCAACTTCAGCAATTTAAATACTTAACACAGCCCAGTGTTAAGACTCAATGTTGCAACATCAGCACTTTGACATCAACATTGAACATACTTTGTTTTACCAAAATTCCAGCCAATCCAAGAACTAACAAGATTGTTTCCACATTCCTTGATCGGCAAAGCAAAGGATTGGTATCTTGACCAACCCACTTAAACCATGACCAATTGGAATGTCTTGGGAAGAAAACTTTTTGAACAGATTCTTCCCACACAATAGATTCATGGACGCCAAAACAACAATTGCTGCATTCACTCAAAGTACAACTGAAACTCTTTGTGAAACATGGGAGCACTATAAATCTATGCTACGGAAATTTCTGAATCATGGTTTTGATGAACTCACACAAATCCGCATCTTCCACAACGGATTGTAGCCAGATCCAAAGCTTCTACTTGATGCAACTGCCGATGGTTCCTTGTTATCTCAAAGTGCAGAGGATGCATTTTCTATCATCAACCGTACAACTCTCAATATTCATCAGGTTCAGTACAACAGAGGTACGACGCAAAGAAAACCTGGAATCTTAGAGTTAGGTGCAAATGACACGATCTTGGAACAAAACAAGCTTCTAACTCAAATTGTGGAAGAATTAACTAAGCAACTATCCAAGATTCCATAACAACTCAGAGAAATGCATGGAATGTCGAGTAAACCACAACAAGTATCCTTTTGTGAGCTTTGCACAGGTGATCATCCAACTGGTTTTTACCCTCCGGTTAACGGAGAAGTGAATTATTTGTGAAATCGACAAAAGCAAGGTGCGTATCCAGTAAACCAGAACTATCAAAGAGGTAACAATGCTAACTATGAACAAGGTTGGAGACAAAATGACACTGGACCATCAAATTGGAAAAATTCGTACTAGAGCCACAACCATAATCTACCTCAACACGATAGAACCACTAAGTTGGAAGATACTTTAAACCAGTTTATGCAGCTGTCCATAGCAAACCAGAAAAATACGGATGCTTCAATCAGGAATCTTGAAACACAAGTAGAAAAGACAGTTAAGCAGTTGGCTGACCAACAAGGAGGAACATTCACCGCCAACACCTAGAATAATCCAAAGGAACATTGCAACGCAATCACAATAAGGAGTGGTAGAGTGATTGAAATGGGAGTTGGAGAAAATGCGGAGAAAGAAAGAGTTATGTTTGAAAGAAGAGAAAAACAAGATAGAGAAAATGAGAAGGAAGTAGAAAAGAAAAAATTTGGGGAAAAGGTAGTTGAAAATAAGAAGAATTTGAGTGATAAGCGGAAAAAGTAGAAAACAAGAGAAGAGAAAGGAAAGATGATCAATCTGCCTGCACAACGCATATCGTATCCTCATGCTCATATCATGAAGGACCAAGAAAGGCAATATACGAGGCAAGGCCATATGATAGCGGTAAAGATGCTTGGATCATTTCGAAAAAACCACCATGAATTCACTTGAAAAAGGCGTCGAGCTAATGATGTTAAACAAGCGCTTGTTAGGAGGCAACCCAATGTTTAAGGTTTCTTTTTGTTTTGTTTAGCATTTGGTTTTAGTTTTCGTATTTTGTAACTGAAAATTTCAAAATTTTGCAAAGTCTAGTTTTTGTGCAGAGCCCCTAACCCTGAGCATAGGGAAGGTGCACTCTGCACAAAAAGGGAGAGCACAACGCCAGTGTGCCCTGCACAACATTCCTGAGTTGCACGCAAATGACAGACACCACCAACTTGAAATTAATGATATTTAACCTTCACATAACCACTAACTTAATACCTGAATTGATTGGAATTTTGTTGAAACCACAACTTGGGAATGATGGTAACTGTTAAATAGTTGTTTGTTTTAAATGGTTTCAAAGTAGTAAGTAGTAGTAGTAGTTAATTTCAAATAAGGCCATTTTTGTTGTTTGTCTTCACCATTGATCTAATTTTCTTGAAAAATTAAAGAAGACTCAATCAAGACTCAAAGAACTCAGTAAAAATGTAATGGCGATGATAAGAATTTGGATGAATTGCACAACAAGCAAGGTACATGTTTACATGCTTTATAGAATGTTAGCATGATTTTGAATTTTGTGCTTCTTACAAAATCATTTCATGCCTCATTTTTCAAAAACATAAATTCTTGCTTGAATCATGTAGCCAAAACCAAAAGTGAGGAGAACTTCCATTACGCACTTAAATGATTTAATTGGATGACAATCCTTGATTTAATACGTTCAATTCATGTTTAATCTGGCAATTTTATTTGAATTTTTGTGGAGCATAAAAAGGATCAAGGCAATTTTTGTGTTTGAGCAAAACCACTTAGCCAAAAAGCCTCATCATACCTTGTGAGTGAGTGAGTATTTGCAAACCCTTTTGGAGCCTTGTAAAGCCATGAATGGATAAATTGTTGAAAACAACAAAATGCTAAGTAAACCACTTGGTAAAATTGTTGTATCTCATTAAAAAATAACAAACAAATCCATCATTGATCCATTCTATTTTCTTTGAAAACAAACCTGGAACGAACATATGATAAAATCACCAAGAATGAAGAGTTGATTTATGAATAAAAGTGAGAATCAATCAAATTGGGGAGAGGATGTCAATTTGAATAAAGGAATGAAAAGATGACATCAAAAAAAAAAAAAAAAAAAAAGATGCAATCAAGAAAAGAAAAGAAATTGAAAGCAAAGAAAAGAATAAACATCAAATAAAGGATGAGTGCATCAAAAAGAATTGAGGAGTGAAAAAGAGAATGAACACAAAGGAAGGAACAAATAGTTTTCTTTGAAATACTCTTCATTAACTTGGACCAAACTTTTGAACCAATAGCCTTAGGTAATATCCTTTCCTTACAAAACCGACCAAGTTACAACCAGGAACAAAGTCCTTAGTGATTTATGCTCTCAAGAATTTTTCAAAGCGTGAATTACTCAGATGAATACATGAATTGAACAGGATGTTGACAAGGTTATTGGATGAAAGTCCATTTACCATACAATTGAAATTCCAAAGATCTTCATCCATTTTATAAAGAAGAGTGACAGGATGATTCAAGTGAAATTGTGTCATTGCTTTTGAAAGTATGATTTGATCTTTGCATGAAAGAACTTTCTTCATAATCATGCTTTGATTCTAAAAGGTAAATAAACACGACTTTTGCATGTGCATTTGTTATTTGAACCATACATTTTTCATTAATTGTTGTGCAAAAATATCATTGGGTTTTGACCTTTGATTGAGTCTCTTGCTTTGAAAGATTCATGCTCTTGATTGAGGACAAACAAGAATCCAAGTTAGGGAGAATTTGATAAGTGCCCAAGGAATAGTATTATAGCATAACATTTTGGCACTTATAGGATCTACGTGAAACGAATTCATGGCATTTTACAATGTTTTTATTGAGAATATGAAGCTAGATAAAAGAATTGTTGCTTTTTGATTATTTGTGTGAATTTATGCAGGAAGAATCACTCAAATCAAGCCTAAGCATCAAAAAAGAAAAATTGGCATGCTATGCTGCGCAGAGTACCATTGTAGCACAAGTGTGCTACAAGCGCACTATAGTGCACCACAACCAGCCTGGATCAACAAAATTCCGCTGGGGTTGTGCTGCCAGCACGCTTGTAGCACAAGTGCGCTCCAGCACAACTTTTTACGTAGAGCACACTAAGGCGGAAAAAACTCCAAAGGCGTTTTAAAGACTTCTTAAATGCTAAGAAATTAGAGTGTGCCGCAGCATAGAATTATGCGCAAGGGGAGGGTAGCAAATGTTGGAAAAATCTATAAATAGGAGACTTTGACTATTTAGTTAAAACATTCCATGTTTAGTTCTTGTAGTTGAAATATTATTGTATAAGCTTAAGTAAGAGAAGAATAGCAAGGATCGAGTTGGATTCACATCAAGAATCGAGATATCATTATTGATACAGATTCATCTCTAATCCTTCTTCTTGTATCAAGCTAACATGACAATGGATAGCTAAATATCTTCTCTTGTTAGGATTGGAAAGAATCTACCGTAACCGTATGTATATTCAGTGATTATGCTTTTAATATAATCTTGTTATTCATTATTATCAATTCTATCTTGGTATATTGATTAAATCTTTGGATGCGAATTGTGATTGAGAAATATGTTCGGATCTTGATTTAAGATAAGAATTGGTTAAACACTAATTGCTAGACATAGAATTAGGGTTTAATTTTCATATACAAATATCAATTCTTAATGCGATCGAATTGTTTAATTGATTGAGAAATTGTCAATTAAACAAACCGGTTGAAATCTCAATAATTGTGTAGAAATACACGTTGTTGCGAGTGGTATGTGAAGATAAAAATGAATATCCATTTTATGCATACGTAATCAGTGATATACATATGTGCACGGTAGAGGAAATCCAATCCCATCAAGCTTTCATATCAGTGAATTTCAATTTAATAAATTTTGTTTTATTTTATATTCAGTTTTACCTTAATCAAACCTTTTAGTGAACTTTAACTTGAAATGATATCGATTGTCGAATTGTTGGTAATATCGCACCAGTCTTTGTGGATACGATAAACAAATACTTACTTTTGATTTACTCAACATTAATTAACTAAAGCAACTTTTACTTTTCTATTTTTTTTTACTGTATGTATGGTGTCTATCCGAAAAATGGTCAATTATGTAAACAATAACCATGGAAACCCTTACCCCAATACCCATAATCCAGGTTGGATGGATCACCCAAAATTTATCTACAATAACCACCCATAGTATAGCGAGGAACCACAAGATTTTCAACAATCCAACCTTGAAATGTTAATGGAGAATTTTATTGTGACGCAAACTCGTTAGAATGAAGTGTTTAGAAACCAAAATCTCTAGTCCCTCGTGAATTACAACAAGGCATTGGAGACCCAAATCACCCAGATTGCACACATCCCTATAAGACCCTTCCATGAGGGACATGTGAATGATGTAACAACCTGAAGTGAAAAATAAGTTGAAAAATATAAGGAGAATGATAAAGAGGTTGAGGAGAGTTCTGGTGATGAAAATATAGAGATTGAGAAAAATGTATTTTATTTTGATAGTCTGTCATATTTTTTATTCCCATGTATATATGATTGATTGAGATAAAAAAAAAAGTAAGCACTGTAAAGATGAGAAAAAAGGCGGTAAAAGGCAATTGCACCCTCTAAGTTAGGTAACCCTCACCCGGTTATTCAACCCAACGGTAACAAAAATAAATACACAAAGTGTGTAAATTCATCTTCAAATAAAGAGGGCAGGTAATTGCTTATCCAGTGTAAAAACAAAAGAATATATTCTCGATATATCTTGTGCATGTGATGATTATCATTATTCTATTTTCCTTAATTTGATTTTCTGAACAAAAGGGAAAGAAAATCCATAAAGATACTTATGTCCAAAGCATAGCTAGAGAGGTGACAGAAATAGGAAAATTTTAACTATATATGCTTTACGATTTTGTGTTCTTGTAATGCTTTTGGTGTTAGTGAGTATGGGAGAACTTAGGTCTTAGCCGTTCGAAACAACAAACCACGTATGAGTATCAGTGATTTTATCTTTTAAGTTTTTGTGGAACCAAATCGTTTGATCCTATTTTTTTTTCTAAGCAAGTTTGTTGCTTGAGGACAAGCAACGATTTAAGTTTTGGGGTATTTGATAAGTGGTAAATGCATCTTATTTCTTACATGTTTTCTTTCTATTTTCACATGTGTTTTCATCACTTTAATTCGATTTTATGCGTTTTTTTTCTTCTTTTTATGATTTCAGGTAATAAGAGGGTAATGGACCGAATCGGAGTAGAAAAGGCCAAAGACCGTGCAAAAGAGAGCTCTATGCATACAAAAATCTCGTGGCCAACAAGACTTATCTGTGTCCCGTGACATGAGTCTTGTTGGCCCTTGGCACCCCTCTCATACAAGCAAGTCAGGAGCGACACGGTCTGACGGTGTCCCATGACACGGGTAGTGTCAGCTTCCCAGGCAGTTATAAGTTATTTGATGTTTGGATGTTTTTGTGACTTTTAGGCATCCATAAACTCCCTAGGATTTATGTTAGTGAGTAACTGAGACTTAACTCTAAATAATTAGCAATTAGTGGTGATTTATGGTTGTTTCAGGTATAAATAAACCCTTAAGCTTCAATTAAAGGATTACCTACCATCCATTACATTTTTCTACTTTTCTCTTGTTGTTTGCTTCCATTGTTGAGCTTTTGTTCTTGTTTAATCTTATAATCATTCAACAACTTTGGTATTGTAATTCTTACTTTTCTTTATTTTAAGTTGATTTCCATTTAGTTTTGCTACATTACTTATTTTATTTCAATTGGTTGATATGCCTTATTATTGTTTGATTATTATTTGCTTCACGATGTGTGAGTAGACCTATAAAGACAATGGGTTGTGAGAGCCTATCTCATGACAAACCCCAATTGATTAATCCAATATGAATTATGAGAATATAAGGTCTTTATTTTGTTTTAGAATCCGAGTTCCATAAACACGTCTATGTCAGTTGCGAAAGCAAATGCAACATAGACTCGAACATAGTTCGAAAGGATATGCATCGATGATTGATTGTATATTGCTAGATAGTAGAGTAGCGAAGTACCCATTGTGACAAGGCGTCTCGCTTTCTATTCAGAAATTCGTTAAAGTGTACCAAGAAATATGTGTAGATGTGCATCCCTTGAAAGTCCGTGACACACACTTTTGTATACTTTTCTATAAAAAATTCTTAGACATTCTCGTAATTAAACCCCATGTCCTACTTTTATTATTTGTTAATTTCAATTTCACTATGCACCAAATGAACCACTTTTTCGATCTCTTTAGATAAACAACGTTAGAATAGAAATTTGGTACTGATACACATCTCCCTGTGAGTTCGATCTTTTTGTACTACTTGACAATACCGTACACTTGTGGTTTTCCCACGTCACTGTATGACCTAATCATCATTGTCTCTGAAGTTCTAGCTACCAAGAGGGGTGAGCTGGTATTTTCCACTTTGTGGCCTACTTTCTTTGTGTGTGCATCGACATTGTGGAATTTTGATTGCTTTACTCATACGGTCAAGGCATTTGTGATACCACCCTTGAGTCTTTGTTTAGAGGCTTTGATCGCTTTGGTCATACCCCAAACTCGTTGTTACCTTTCATAATCACAACAAAAATAGATAGTTTAGTGGAAATTTATTTATTCTTTGGTGGAACATCATTTTATATTATAATGGTTTTGATAATGCTTTTACATAAAAACTAAATTGAAATTAACCAAGTGGCGTAGCCACCGCTTATTAACCATCGCGGATGTGATTGCTAGCTTTGACTTCACTTTGGCTGGCTACCAACACACATCAGGCCAAGATGATCTGCCTTACCTGTAGAGGTTTGAATCGCCATGTCTTTCAATTTCATGACCAGGGAAACTAAAGTGATATCCATAGCTTTGCATTCTCCTTCCTTATGGTCTTTCTACAGAGCCTTGTATATCCTCTTCGCCCAGGATAGGTCGGTGTTTATCGTCACCGACTCATTGTGAACGTTGTGGTATTTCATCTTGAGGTGGGTTAGGGATACCATTGCGTCCAAGGTGGATGCATAGGGTCAACCTAAGATGCAATTGTAGACACTTTTAAAAGGGAATGCCAAAATTTAAGAATTGATTGTCCTAGTATCTTATCCCTTTCCCAAGCTTATCTGTGTCATTGAACGCCTGCAGGTCAAACCCTTCATAGGGCCATAACTTCTCCCTTTTCATCCCCATTTTCTAAAAAACATATGAGTACATGATGTCATGGGAACTATCACCACTGATAAGCACATGGGAGACGTCAAATTTAACGATTGTGGCTATAATTGATGACACTCTGTCATGACATATTTTTTACAAGAATTTGGAGTAATTTCAGTCCAATATGGAGCCAATATGAAGCAAAAGTGATAAAGAAGTGCTTAAAATGACCAAGTGTGGAGAAAATAAGGACTTGGTAAAATTTAGAAAAAGGCACAAAAGGACTAAAAAGCTACTGGATTTCTCTCGCGCCACCCCGCCTTGTCGTGGTCGCGATAACAAGGTATTGTTTGCGCGATAAGAGGCATCATGGGGGGTGGTGAGCCTTTAATTTAGACTTTTTCTGACGTATTTTAGTGGCTATAAAAGGAAAACTTTGGTACTCAAGGGTTATTCAATTTTGACTAAAAGTGACGACAAAAGGTATTAGGAGGATGATTTTAGGAGCATTGGAAGCCATTAGAGACTAAGCTCTTCAAGGATTTTATATGCTATCTTTATCTTATTTCTTGGTATTTCTTTGAATCAATATGAGTAACCAAACTCCTATAGATTAGGTTTTGTTTGATGGACTTGTTGGATCACATGTTTAATTTGATTTTATATAGATAATTAAAGTTATATTTTTATTTATTTGCCTTTATTCATGATGCCTATTATTTGTGGACGCAGTGATATTATGATTTTAGATTAGTAGAGATTATTGACCCTAAACCTATGAGTCAAAACTAGGGAAATTAATCTACTTTTACCGGTTGAATAGGGATAAGATACCATTAGTAGTGGCATTTAACATACTGTAACAACGCCTAACTTCACTTACATTGGTTGAATATGAATAAGAGACCTTTAGTAGAAGTTAGTGAGTTGTACACCAGGTGATTGGGCACAATGGTTTTGTTAGTTCTCCATGAAAATATAACGACATTACCATATGTATAATGCATTAAATATCAACAGGGGATAAACAAGGGATTCACGCAAAACCTAGTCGCTTTCTCGCATTAATTTCAGAAAAAAATTAATTTTTGCATAAAAACTCAACCCCTCATAGTTTCTTTTATCAGTAGCACATTCGTAGCATTGTTAAATAGAAATCCATGTGGATACAATATTTATTATATTACTTTGACACTGTTGGTGTGCTTTTCAAGAAGTCATCAGTAATTAACAAAGGAAATAACTTGTTTGGGATTCCCCTACTTTTTAATCATCACAAAATTCGAGCATCGGCTTTTTCGGCACCCCAGTTGAAGTGCCTTTCTCCTTCTTGTTGACAACCATCAGATCTTCCTCTTCATTGTCCATTTGGAGGGATTCCTTGCTCTTGTGACACCACCAGTTATGGAAACGATGTATTGGCGCTTCCCATTATGTCCTTCTTTTTCTCTGCTGATGGAACCCTCCCCTTTGACTTTGTCAACAACTACGACATTTTTCATGGGGAGTTATTTCCTCCAGACGGAACGCTTATTCTTTGATGAAATTTCACACCCTTTTTTGTTATCTCTGGTGTACTCAGCTATCCTACCCTTTTTGATCAGTCCTTATATTGTATCTTTTAACTGAATGTAATCGTTTGTGTTGTGGCTGTGACTTTATGGAAATGATAATACTTGAATCCGTCCGTTCGGGAACATCTCTTGACTAAATATGGGTTTCTAATCTCGGTTTCCTTGAATTATGTCTTTTCGTATTTCTTCCAATTCTTTTCCCTAGAAGTATTTAGGGGACTATAAATGTCACCCCCCTCTTTTGTTTGCTATCACTTGCTCAACAAAATATTCTATTGGTACCAGCCTTCCCTCATAGTAACTCGCCATTGGATCTAGATCTATAAAACTAACATTTTGGGTTTTGAACGAATGTGTCACCCTTTCTTTTCCATTTTGATCTTAAAACTGTCTCAATAACTTCTCTGAGTCACCTCTTGATCGCCTCTCACCAAGCATACCTACCCATTATAAAAGGGGTATTTCATCGTCAAATTGTGAGTAAATAACATTGCTTCAATAGCATTGGAAGCTATCATGTTGATGATGACATTATATGATAAGGAGGAATTTAACATAAAATATTTGGACTCTTTATGTCAGCCAACATCTCTCTCAGATGCTCTATTGGATTTGGTACTCCCATGAACAAGAGTTTTTTATTCGTAGTTGATGTAAGATTGCATCCTTCTCAATAAGTCTTTTAGGCTATAGGCCTCCTTGAGCCCTAACTTCTCTCGGAGCATGTAGTATGGCATCGAACCCCTTTCAAAAATTCAGCATTTCAATCTATCATTTGTGCCCCCTCACAGCTACTGCCACATTAGTAAAGTGGTCAATTTGTTCGCATATGATTTCTTTTTTCCCTTGAGTTATCCTAATGAGTACGACCATTATTGTGTGTTGCCTCTTCTGGGATGTGAAATAAGTGATGAAAGTTTTGCACAAATTCTTCAAGGAGTCTATGCTCTTATCGGGGCGGGCTTTCAACCAAGCTATTATTGATCCATTTAAAGATGATACAAAGAGCTGGCACTTTACAGTCCTGTAGGTGTGGTAGTAGTTCAATACGTCCATGTGCTTAAGGTGTTTGTCTAGATCCATAGTTCCACCGTAGCTTTGGAGGTTTCTCTAGAAACCTCAAAATTCTACTATCAAGGATGTGAGCAGATAGGGGGTTTCTATTTTTCTCTGGGACCAAATAATCATTTTCACATCTCTTATATCTATGAGGATGGAGGAACTCTGGAGAAGCGTGGCTACTGATCATCCCCCCTCGCGACCAGGGGAAGGAGTATGGTGTCTTCGATGGTGGCGACTTGGTGACCTTGGAGCTTCTCTTAGTGGCATCACTGCTCTGATGGAGGTTGTAAGAACAAGATTTCTACATCTGGCCATTGAGTTTTGATGATAACTACACATGTTATCTAAGAGAACAATTCTCTATGATATGGTTTCTGTCTAGTGTGTGGTTGTTATCAATATGATTCTAACTCTGATAAGAAGGTGTGTGACGTCATCAGACTTTGTTATCAACACTCAGGAAGAAAAAATATGTGTGTACAAGTTAAAGTCAAGATTCATGAATGTTTCTAATACAACGGTTCTAATGAACGTTAGTTCTGAACATTCTAATTAAGACTTTATAAGAAAGGCCTACAAGACTTTCTAATGTGACGCGCTTCTAATGTTACAAGTTCTGAAAAATTCTGAAGACGTGGTTCAGGTGAACAAAGTTCTGAAGATTCTGAAGACACAATTTATGAAGATCAATCTCTAAAGAGTTTCTGAAGACAAGGTTCTGATTGGACGAAGTGCGGGAGACTCTGAAGACAAAGAACATGCTTAATGAAATTTGAAGACTCTGAAGACAAGGTTCTGAAGGAACAAGTTCTTAAGACTCTGAAGATAAGGCTTCTAAAAGAACGAGTGCTGAAGATTCTCAAGATAGATTCTGCTGAACAAAGATCTTGGAATTTTAAAGACTGGGTTTCTGAAGACTACACAAAGAATGAATCTTCTACAACACACTTCATCAAGTCAATATCTGAAGCTTCTGAAGATGCTAGAAGACTGAAGATCAGAATGGTTTTAAGCTGGATATAATAGTACTAAAACTCTGTATCATCTACCTCAAAAAGGTGGCGCAGGAGCAGCTTTTTGTACAGTGATGTTGACCATTCCTTCATGTGAATGGTGGGATATTGCTGCTACTACAAGTGTGCACAAACGATGATTATTCTAACACTATATGAAACTACTCAAGTGAGACATTATGAGTGAAGCATAGTAGCTTAGTTGAACTTGATGGTTGAATTGGAAAAAGCATTATATGCTCAAGAAAGGAGTAGAAGATACTGCAAGCTGAAGCTTAAACGAAGAATGCTCAATGGAGAATAAGCTGAAGCAGAATGGTGAAGAATGCACAATGATGCAACATTCTAAAGCCATACGAAACTCATCAAGTGAAACATCAATAAGTGAAGCATAGTAACTTAGTTGATCATGATAGTTAAGCTGGAAGAAGTATTACCTACTCAGAAAGGAGTGCATCAGAAAGAAGCTCAAAGCTTATGATAAGAAGCCGCACTGCTCATAAGAAAGCTTTTAAGTAATACAGAACTAGGGTGTTTTATAATCTCTTGGAGATTCATTTTAGATAGTTTCTGTATTAGAAAGCAAGGAGTTGTTGCTCACATCTTGCTAGAAACACTTAGATGTTCATTGTACTTCATTTGTGTAATCAGCTTGTAAGAAGCATATATAGTGCACAAGAAAATCCTTGAAAAAGGTAATGTTCCTTGAGCGGTCGAATAATGACCAGAATGCTTGAGAGGGCCAGGCTGTTGTTGAGCTGCTTGGAGGTTGATTCCTTGAGCGGTCAAGTGAAGACCAGAATGCTTGAGAAGACTAAGTGTGTTTCTAATAGCTTAGTGGATGATTCCTTGAGAGGCGAATGAATGCCAGGATTCTCAAGAAGGCAATGGAAGGTATCCATTGTGGTTGTAATCATGTTGATGATTAGTGGATTAAGTCCTTGTGATAAGGAGAAATCACCTTGAGGGGTGGACTGGAGTAACTTCATTAACAGTGAACTAGGATAAAATAATGGTGTTCATTTATTTTATTTACATGTTAATGCAATTAGTTTAAATTCCGCAAATGGGGACGGAATGTGAAACCCAATTCAAACCCTCATTTCTTGTGTTTCTCAAACTTCAGAGGTCGCCTTAGGATTGGCAATTTAGTTTCTTCGGGAGGCTACTTCCTACATATCATTGTTTTTTAGATTAACTTGTTGTAGGATCACTTCAATTCTAAAAATCTTTCATACAAAAATTATGAATTCTATTGTTGTACCAAGTTGTAAGACCTGTTCAATAGATCAGTGTTTCCTTGCATTCTGAGGTTAGCCTACGATAACTGAAGGATAGAGATCTTACATCCAAGTTCTCTGATCCTCAAATTTACATCCAAGTTCTTCGATCCTCAAACTTATAACCAGAAGTCTTGCAAGTTACTTATCCAGTAATGTTTTTAAAAATTACCTTTTAGAGGACATTGAAACAAGATACCAGGTGGAGGAAAAAGACTATCAGATGTCTTACCTTCTAGTTATTTGAGGCGAACATTTTTTTTAGACACCTAATGTCTTTGGTAATATACACCCGGTTTGATATTTTTTTTTACAAAAAATTATTAAATTTGTTTTGCTTTTACTAGTGGTGTGAACTCGAGGACATGCCACTTAGATCCCATCCCGTGCAGGTGTAAGATGGGGAGCTCGACAAGCGATGGATTCTGAGGATGAGCATGTAGGTGCATCTGCACCTGTTCCATATTAGCCACAGTTTTCAGGAGGGTCATAAGATATATCCCTTCTGATAAAGTACGAGCATAATTAGGGTACAATGAGGTAAGTAAATGGCATGCACTTTATTTTGAATAAATTTTAATTTTAATTTTATATTTCATAATTATACTTTACATTCTTTTCAGGAGATATGACCGAAGAAAGAACTCAAGGTTGTTGCACACGGTAGCAAGCTGATAGGATGAGTTCACATTGTCTCTCACCTGCCATAAAGTGGTGGTTGAGTGACTGTGGTCTATGCTCATTACAGAGAACCAATTTGTCGAGGATAATCAAAACTCGGTATCACCATTTGCAGAGAGATGGCTCTAAAGACATTGTCATTTCATATGTCAATTGTAACTTCAAGTTGTTATTCATAGCCTCCCAATGTTTGCAATTGTCACATATATTTTTCTCCAACATCTACTTTAATTTTCAATGAGCAGACTCAACCCTAAAATTAAAAAAAAAAGTCAAATCAGTATATCAAAAGAATACAAACTATTGATACTAATGCAACACTCGATTGATCCATGATCTAATAAATTTATAACTATGAGGAGTAAACCATATGTCTTTCATATAATCAATAAATTCACTATATTCAACACATGTATGCGCAAGTTGTTGCAACTGTTGATGATACTCAAACTCATCACTAGCCGATACAACTTTCATCCATAAGGTGTATATTATCTTTTGCATGTCATTCACAACATATTTCTTGCATTTTGAACCAACATTCTTGTTAATGTGAAATCGACAAAGAAAATTAATCGTCATTGAAAACACAACTTCAACTGCTTTCATCGAAACAGGATCTCTATCATTCAGAATCACTTGTGGACACAACTTTTCTTTCACAAACAATTGTTTCAGCTTATCCAAAACCCAACAAAAGTTCTCTATCTGCTCAAATTCCATATAGGCAAATGTCAACTCGGTTGACGTCCTGTCAACTATTTAAAATAGAGGTTGTCTATACTTGGTTGTCTTGTACATGATGTCCATAACCAACACAATAGAAAAAATATTCAACAACTTTACTGAATCTGGGTGGGCCCAAAAAATATCTCACAACATCTGAGTTATCTCTTATTCTACTCTAGTAAACATAGCCTTCATCCTCTATCATCTTAAAAAAATTGTTGTATCTCAATTTTACGACCTCTAATCTCTTTTTGTAACTTACTCTTATGTTTATATATTTGCGTGATCTGAGTTACATTCTATGGATCTTGCTCTTACAAGGACAACAGTATGTGTATGGATGAAACACGGTGCTTTGTTAAAACAACATGTTGCTACTCATCTATGTTTAGCCAACCAACAAACGAATGACCTTCTAATCTACTGTTTACCATGAAAATTGGTAAACAACCGCTGATCTTCCAAATCTAACTTTGGTGACTCACAGGATCGATCAGATTGATCCTAGGACATGTGCTAACAATTGATCTAAGGCGAATTCTAAGGAAATAAATACTTCGACATAACTCATAAAGAGCGTTGGTTGAAAATACAATCTAGACAATGTTTTTAGAATGTAAAGTTAAAAGACTGAAAAGGTAAAAGAAAAAACAGTCGAAGGCGTGCAGTAAAGGTTGAAAACTATAGAAAGTGTAGAAATATAACTTGCGTTAAATAGGAGATAAAAACTTAACGAAAGATTGAAGTAAATTGCATTGAAGGATAAATGGTGTTTACATCACGTACATTCTCACAAGACTCTTTTCTCAACACGCGGATACTTTGAGTAAATTTGGAGTTACTTGTACAAAGTGAACACAACCCCACCAATCCTATTGCTAGAACCCCTATTTATAATACCAAAACTAACTGCTATAAACTGCCTGAAATAATAAACGAATGACAAGTGTCGCACTACATGCTCCCATCACTTGGATGTACGCCACCTGTCCTTCTTCAAGAGCGAACCAAAATAACTACTCCCTCCTTTATTTGTATTTGAATTCCCAGCGTCGGGCATCACCAGCATTCTCGGTCGAAAGTGCCCTCTTCAACTCTTAGAAATATTTTCTAAGTCCCCAAAAGATATCCTCTCCTCTTATGAGCACCTTCAACTTAAACCTATCACACAGATCCTGTCGGAAGCTTCTCTAAACCTCTTCAAGAGCTTAACATTCCCGTCATCACTTCCAACTTCATCTGGGCGTCGAATTTATGAGCTAACAAATTGCCCCCCAAAAATGTCCTTTTCGACAGTATTGCAGAAAAGGCATTTTTTGATAGTGTCCGTTCGACGCCATCTTTCGACCACGCATAGGTGTCCAACAAAAACTGATTAACCCACGTTCCAAGAAACTGTTCAGTTTCTTTTCAATTAACTTTTATAACATCACAACCAATTATTATTATGACTGAAACGTCCCCTCGGAAATCACATCAAGCCGCAAATCACCATAACCTCTCTTATAGTCTAGGGGATCGTGGACATAGGTGGCAACTGCCACCGCCCCTACTTTGGTTCCTGGGAGGACACGTGTCCCACTAGCCTTAGCTCCTTAATGATGATTAGTGAGCCCTTTAGTGTTTCCAAAGTACTTTATAAATAGTTTCTTCAGAAACTACTTTTATTTTTCCCACTCCCCAGTATCCACTACGCACCTTCTTCTCTCTTCCAAAATGTTTCAACCCTTCACCTTCAAAAAACTCATTTCCTTCAAATTTTTCACCAATGGCTTCTTCAACTGCTACCACTCAAGACCCAAAGAAAAACCAGAAGCTCAAAGGACAAAAGGGCGTACCATTACTCCCTCCATTCGCTACATTAAATGGACCCAAGGTGGTAAAGAATCAGCAATTCATCCCTGAGCCTCTCAAGGAGGAGAAAAGACACATCTACGAATCACAGGTACTGATTCCTATCACTGTTTCTGGGAAACCATTAGCTTTATCTGGTCCCTTATCTTCTTTAGATACAGATTATATAGCCATTAGTGACTTCTTTCCATCATATCGTAAAACCAAACCTCTAGGGCAAAAAGACAAAACTAGGGTAACATCTGAACCCCATGACAATGTAGCCCTAAAGAACCTGGATTTGAAGTATCTGAATGATGGGTCTAGGCTGTTTAGGACAACCCCGTATTTTAAGGATTCTGACCTCTACTTGAACTGGTTAACCAAGTTAGAGAAAGTGAAAGCAGAAACTTGGAAGAACTTAGGAATCTACGACTTAATTATGATGTCGAAGACTGGACCAGCTTATTGTCCGACTTTACTGGCATCATCTTTGTACTTTTGGGATAGTACCCACTATACCTTCCATCTCTCTTGTGGGATGATGACACCCACTCTGTTTGACATAGTCGCTATCACAGGGCTAAAGCCTTATGGGTTAGTTTACGACCCTGAAATAGATGCTCTAGACACTATAGGGTTCGCCACCACCAAACACACTTATACTCATTTCATGAACCACTATCACGACAAGCAAACTGACACAGTCGAGGACAAAGAGCATATATCATTCTTAGTTATGTGGCTTTCTCGCTGCGTATTCTGTACCAAATCCTTGCGGGTGGCAAGAAAATATCTGACTCTAGCCAATCAACTACACCTTAGTCGAGGCATTTGCCTAAGCGAAATGATATTGGCCAATCTGTACGAGTCTTTGAGCGAAGGTGCTGGTCGTCTAAAAGACCAAGAGAGCAACGGGAACCTCCTGCTGTCAGGACCCTTTTGGTTGCTTCAACTTTGGCTTAATGCCACTTTTGAAGCCAGCCTCCCCAACAAAGGGCCTGTGGACGAAGAAGCTGCGGAGATTAAGGAGAGACGAGTCGAATGGGTTCGAATGGTGCAACTAACCCCAAACGAAGAAGGGCAGTCACTCAGGGCATCATTCTCTGGCTTCGTCAAAATGTTTGCTAAGTGCTATGAGTTCACACCAAGGATGGCGCCCTTTGCTGAACGCAAATATGGCCCTGAATGGTTTACCAGGCCCTTTCCTCATTCGTTCAAAAAACATGAAGAAGAATCACAGCGTGTCTAGGAGGCATTCCTCATCCCTCGACTTATTGTTCATCGACTCAACTTGCTAAAGGGCCAAACCTCTCTGATGGCCTATCAACCAAACCTTGTCTCTCGACAATTTGGTTTAGTCCAGAATCTACCCAAGTGTTTGTATGAGAAGAAAGTCCATGTTATCCTCCCCAACACTATCTATGATGCCATAGAGAGTTCGACACGCCTTGCGCGACATGCTCATCGATCACTCCTGACTCCCGTCTACTTTGAACCTTCTCATCTCTGCACCCAAGAATTCCACGACTGGTGGTCGAAACATTATGCTACAGAATTCCTTGATGTCTCCAGCTTCGCTCAGTTGATTGACCAAGCTTTTGTTGATGTGCAAGAGAAGATCAAGAAAGGTAAATCCGCTCATATTAAGGAGATTCAGGCCTTCCAAAAGTACTTTGAAACTGTTTATCGACCAGAAGATATTAGTCTAACCGTCCGCGAAGCTGCGGTTACGCTAAAGGAGAAATTTTTAAAGAAAATGGAGAGTTTGAAACTCCCTTCATATGTTACTCCTGAGAAACGCTATGAAGTGGCTTTTGCACTATTTCCTCCAAAGACTCCTCAACTGCCATCTGCTGATTTTGGAGTGGCTCTTGCCCCTCCATTTCCAGATTGAAATTCATCTCTGGGGACTCTATAAAGATCCTCCGCCAGCAGTCGAAACCCAAGGCTCAGCAGGTGGTTCCGACTAAACGTACGCTAGACAGTTTCAAAGGACACCTTCATGTCGCTATCGAAGATGTTCGCATCGAATCTGAAATACATGAAGGTTTGGATTCTTCGATTTTATGGTCTTTTACTTGAACTTTATCATTACTGACATGTGGTAACTTGGCTTGTTTTACAGTTGTGCCCAAAAAGAACACCCCTCAGCGCCTGGTCGAAACCAAAGGCGAAGGCAGCAAGGTACATCACACACCTTTTCCTTTCGTTGATTATTCTTTCTCCCCCTAATGCTTCTCAATTTCAGGCTTCTCGCAAACCACCTCCGACACCTCAAAGGAAGTCAAAGAGGGGTACTGCCCAAATTATCTTCGATTTCGAGGATGAGGACCAATCTCCTCCTGAAGGCTTGAAACTCAAGAAGAAGAGGAAGCCAAGCCAAGAATCTGGTGCTGCTGGTGGCCAATCTGAGCCTACAACGACTAAAGTCCCCAAAACGACCACTACTACGAGTAAAGTTGCAGAGGCCCCTTCTGGAACCGCCTCTAAACCAGTTGCTGGTCATGCTGAAAGCAATAACTCTAGCCCTGATGCTGAAGGAGTCAAGGTAACTTGTCATATTTTCCTTTAAATAAAAACTTATTTACCTTGTTTCCCTTAATCTGACTTGCTTCGATTTGATTCAGGCTAATGCTAGTGGTTCGAAACCACTGGTGGATAATCCTCCTTCTCCCATCACCCTCCTGAATAGCCAAGGTGAGCCCACATACCATCCCACTTCTGACTTGGGCTCTGGAATGAGCTCACTAGGTGAAATTAACAAGCCTGATTTTGAAACAGCTCCCCCTTCGCCAGCAAAGACTGTTACCCAACAGTCTCAAACAGATGGGCCGACCATGAGGCAGACGATGTTCAGCAGGATCCTGACACAGAAAATCCAAAAGCTGCTGCCATGGATGAAGACCCACCCTTGGTCGATGAAGAGGGATCCCCAAATGATGAACCCATTGGGGCTGCCAATGTTAACCCAGAAGAAGAGGAAGAAATGGAAGAAGAAGATGATGAGACCATGCACCAATCTGAACTTGATGGCCCTGATGATGACAATGAAGATGAAGACAAAATGGACGAAGATGAAGAGGAGGAGAATAAAGGTGAGGGGGAGAAAGCTGACAAAGGACCTATCAATGAGCCAACCCATGACGAAGCCATTACTACCCCAACACCTACTGCTGCGACTAAAGGCAAGGAAGCCTCAACTATGTATGGAGCAGGACTCTCTGAAGAGGAACTAGATGCCTTGAAGACTAGCAACCCTCGTCAATAGATAAAGATCCTCCTTAAGCTTCGAGGAAGCTCATCTGATAAAACTCCCAGTGCTTCGACTACCTCTGGGGATCAGCCTTCAAGCAAACCTGAGGACAATATCCTTCTGAAGATCAAAAACAAGATCTTTAAGGGTGACCTTTTCACACTCTTACAGATGGATGATATCACTCATATCTCTTTGAAAAGCCTCCTCCAACAAGTTGACATCCACGCTATTTCTCCATAATCTGCCAACGTTATCCTAGAGCTTGGCACTATGATTGACCAAGTCCATGGTGACCTCAAACGCCTGCCCCAAATTGAAAAAGCCATTTCAACCAAAGCTGGGAGTGAGGTTGCCGCTTGGACTGCTGCCACTGATTATGAGAATAAGGTAGCAGAATTGGAGGAAACAAAAGAAAATAACAAGCAAGAAATCACCTTCAATGAAGAAAGTATTGCTTCCTGGGAGCGTAAGATTAAGAAACTTCGAGCCAAGATCTCAAAGGCCAAAAAGCGTAATGCTGAATTGTCTCCCTTCGATGACTCTGGCTTGTCGAAAGAGCTTGAAAATGCCATAACTTTTGCTGAGAAAGCTCAACGACTGGAGAAGGAAGTTGCACACTTAAAATCTGACAAGGCCTTATGTGAAAAACTTCTTGACCTCCAGAAGTCGAAGTATTTGAAGATGAAGGAGAATCTCCCCTTTTAGCTTGTTACTCTCTTTGTAATTTTTAATTTGATGCTCTATGGCCCTTTGAGGGATTTATATGTAATGACTACTAAGCCATTTTGGCATTCATAAATACCATTATTGGCTTTGCCCTTGTTATGTCGAATTACTCAACAATTTTAATTTCTTGAAGTGCTGGTTTATATTTTTTCAAATACTTTCCATTTACTTTCAAGATTCTTGTATCCTCATTTAATTCTTTAACTTCATAGGCTCCATTAGAAAATACTTGCGTAATTTGAAACGGGCCCTCCCATTTTGGGGACCATTTGCCCAAAGCTCTAACCTTTCGATCCATAGGCAGGATTACCTTCCAAAATAAATCTCCAGGTGAGAAGGTCTTGATTCTAACCTTCTTATTATAAGACTTCTCCACTCTTTTCTTTTGTCTCTTCAAAAGTTCTAAGGCTTTAAGTCTTTCTTCGTCCAGATCTACCAGTTCGTCTAACATCATATTCCAATAAAGCTCAGAGGGAATTTCATGATGTCTCTGAATCCTAGCCGACTGGAGATATATCTCAATAGGTAACACTGCATCGTGACCAAAAGTCAATCGAAAAGAAGTAGTGTTGGTTGCTTCCTTGGGAGAGGTTCGACATGCCCAGAGGATCTGGTCCAATGTCCTATGCCAATTTCTAGGCTTCTTTCCCACGTGTTTCTTGATCAGACCAATCACCACTTTATTAGCTACTTTGACTTGACCGTTAGCTTGAGCATAATAAGGTATGAAGGTCAAGAGTTTGAAACCCATCTCTTTTGCAAACTCCTACATCTTTCGACCCGTAAAGAATGATCCTTGATCTGTTGTGATCGTTTCTGGGATCCCAAACTTGTAAATGATGTATTTTTGAATAAACTCGATCACATCCTCTTGATCCACATTTGGTAAAGGTACCTCCTCGATCCACTTTGTAAAGTAGTCAATTCCTACCAAAATATATCTCTGATTCTTGAAGGATGTCGGTCGAATCTCTCCAATCAGATCCAAAGCCCAGCCTCTAAAAGGCCATGGTTTGACTATGGAATGCAACTCACTTGCAGGGATATGCTGTATATCAGCATGAAATTGACATTCTTGGTAACCCTTGGTGAATTCAATGCAGTCTTTTAGCATTGTATGCCAATACATGCCTTGTCGAAACAATAGCCACTTCCTCTTATGGCCTACCTGATATGCCTCACATGCCCCACTATGGACAGTCGAAAGGGCCAGATACGCTTCTATTTCACTAAGACATTTAAGTAAGACCCCCTCAGGGGTCTTTTCAAACAATTCATTGCCTAGAAGGACATAACTTAAGGCTTGATACCTAACCTTCCGCTCTGTGGATGCTGTCGGGTTTTGCAAGTACTCGACTATAAGCTTCCTCCAGTCTTTATTCGTCAAGCTGTCTATTGCAAAAATATCAAAATTTTCTTCATCAACATATCCAAGCTTTGTCACTTCCAGGTCTGATGGGCATAATCCAACAGATACCACTTTACCTCTAGCTTCGATTGCCTCTTGTAAATTTTCCTTCAAAACCTTATACCCAGAAGCAACCTGAGCCAAATCATTAGCCACTTGATTTTCTAGTCGAGGTATGTGTCGAATGCTTACTACTTCGAATTTCTTTAGTAGTCTGTTGGCCACTACGAAGTACATGATAAGATTCTCCTTAACACATTTGTACTCCTTTGTAATTTGCTTTATGACCAACTCTGAGTATCCCATTATTTCGACTCGAGTTGCCCCCAATTCTAACAAAATTTCAAGTCCATCGATTAAGGCTTCATACTCAGTCTCGTTGTTGGAACAAAGTTCTTCGAATCTGTACTTAAATTTTGTTGGAATTTTATCAGGAGAAATAATTAGCACACCTACACCTGTGCCATCTTTGTGGCTGGAGCCATCGAAGTATAACTTCCAAGGTTTCAATTCGACATAATTCAACACGCTTTCGTTTATGGAGTGGTCGACTATAAAGTCTGTTACCACTTGTCCTTTAACTTCCTTCAGAGGCTTATACGTTAAAGAGTACTCAGTAAATGCTAGTGCCCATTTACCGATTCGACTATGCAAGATAGGTTTTGACAACATGTGCTTAATAACATCGAAATGAGATGAAACATAAACATCAACTGGCTTTATATATTGCTTCAATTTTGTACAAGAGAAATACAAGCATAGGAATAATTTTTCTATCATGCTATACCTAGTTTCTGCATCATTCAAAACTCTACTGAGGTAGTAAATGGCTCTTTCGAAACCATCCTCATCCTCTTGAGCCAACATGCTCCCTATGGTTTTGTATGATGCAGCTATGTACAATCTCATACTCTTATCCCTACAAGGTGGTGAAAGAATTGGGGGATGACTCAGGTATTCCTTGATCTTGTCGAAGGCTCCCTGCTGCTCCTGCCCCCATTCGAACCCATCTTTATTGAATCGAAGCAAGGGTGAAAAGGCCTGCGTTTTTCCGCTTAGGTTCGATATGAATCTTCTTAAGAAATTGATCTTGCCCAGCAATGATTGCAGCTCCTTTTTCGTTGATGGCGCTTTCGCTTCCATGATGGCCTTGGTCTTGTTCTGGTTGATCTCGATCCCCTTTTTATGGACCACAAAGCCTAGAAAATCCCCTGCCTGCACACAAAACGCACATTTAAGAGGATTCATTTTAAGACCATGCCTTCTCATCCTTTCAAAGGAGTGTCGAAGATGGTCTAAATGATTCTTCCTTGAAACAGACTTAACCACAATATCATCAATATATTTGCATGAAAGTCTCTATATAATCATGGAAGATGGAGTTCATTGCTCGTTGATATGTTGCCCCAGCATTTTTTAGGCCGAAAGGCATCACCACCCACTCGTAGGTGCCTAAGGCTCCAGGGCAACGAAAAGCTGTTTTGGGGACATCATCTTCAGCAATGAATATTTGGTTATAGCCAGAGTACCCATCTAGCATACTAAGATACTCATGTCCTACAGCGGAATCGACTAGCATTTCTGCCACAGGCATAGAATACTCATCCTTAGGAGTTGCAGAATTTAAATCCCTAAAGTCTATGCAAACTCTTAAGGAACCATTCTTTTTAATAATAGGTACAATGTTAGCTAACCATTCGACATACCTGGCAGTGCAGATAAATTTGCATCGAAGGAGTCTTTCGACTTCCTCCTTTATCTTTGAGAGAACTTCTGGGGCAAACCGTCTTAGATTCTGTTTAACTGGCTTCTTCCCAGGCTTGATCGGCAACCTGTGTTCGACCAACTCTCTACTCAAACCAGGCATTTCATCATAGTCCCAGGCAAAATAGTCTTTAAACTCCTGTAACAGCTGGGTAACTTCGACCTTAAGTTGTGGGTCAAGATTATCACTAACATATGTTGGCCTTTTAGTCACCCCTTCTCCTAGGTCGATTTCTTCCAATGGATCCTGAGCTAGCATCTTAGTGTTATTTGCCAGCGGATCCTTCTCAAATCCCAAAGGCTCATCGTTATAAATGGCGTCAAGCCTCTGGCCTCGCTCTACCCCCTGAACCTGATCAGGTGGCTCTGGGTCGAAGTCCTTACCAGGACCTTCTTGGTGGAATTCAGGATTGGCTTCGCCAACCATATATTCGTTAGCAGCCTCTAAAGCCGCTTGTAGTCTGGTTTCAGCCACGTAGGCCGAAATTCTTCTCAATGCTTCGAACTCAGTCATTATCACTGAATTCACTCCCCTACTCTGTGGGGTCTACTGCAGGCTCGCCAAGGTATGAAAGTATTTCCCCTGGCACCTCCTTATCCCACCGGAAACCCTCAACGGGATGTAAGTACAATGAGCAAAATGTCTCGTCATTTGGGACAAACTCAAAATCTGTTGGGCCGCAGGGGCAATGTGAGCCAAATGTTTGTCGAACTGATGTCTGTCGACATGATTTATTGGTGCTTTAAAATACCCCTGGTCAGCTTCAATGTTTTCGACTATGCCGTCTGGCCTCCAGATAGTGATGCGTTGATGCATCGAAGATGGCACTGCACCGATGCCATGTATCCACTCTCGTCCTAAGAGCAGATTGTAGTTGGCTTTTGTTTCTACTACCATGAAGACAGTAGGCCTAGTGATTGTCCCTACTGTTAGGTCAACTTGTATCACCCCCAGAGTAGAGCCAATTTTTCCTTCGTAATTTAAAAGAACCATGTTATGTGGCTTAGTGTCAGTATCATATTTGCCAATCTTGCTCAATAAGAAATGTGGCATCAAGTTCACCGTTGCGCCACAATCGACTAATATTTTATTTATTGGCACGTTCTCCACCTTGCCAGTAATGTAGAGGGGCTTTAGGTGACCCTTCATTTCCTTTTTGGGCCGCTCGAAAAAGGCGTTCTGCTCTTCGACACACCTATTGTTCATAATATAGTAGCATATCGGCTTGTGTGCTGCCATCTCTGCCTCAGTGCAGGCATCTAAATCTTCGACTTCTGTGAGCTGGTCGAACTCTTTGGGCATCACAGACACCACATTGACTATGATTTCAAGAGAAATATCAGACTCGGAGTCGAAGTTGTCTGTCATTTCGTCATCCTCTTCGACAGTGTTCTCAGGTTTATCCTCTTGAGAGGCAAATAGTTTTCGTCCTACAGGTATTTTTCAGCAACCTTCATTGGATTTTCTCCATTATTGTCAGTAGGGATATTAGTGCTGGACTCTCCCTGATCCTTCGACTGGGCCTCCCTGAGAGCCTTTCTTCGACGTTGCTCTCTCCTACATTGAGATCGCGACATCGGGTTCTTCCCCTTATAGTTTTCAGAGACATATGCCGATTTGTTAGAGGTCTGAAACTCCTTTCGATACTCTATTGAAGATCCTCTGCCCACATCAAACTTCTGCCATTTTTTTTTACCTTTTTCCTTTCCTTCGACAGGTTTCATCCAGCTCCCTATTGGTGCATTGCTTGTTGGTTTGAAGGTACTGGGTCTGGCCCCTGGGAACTGTGTTTTTCCTCCCATTTGTTTTGAAGAGGACCTTCTAGGGTCGAAACCCATTTGACCATGAGACTCTCTCTGCTCCCTTCTTTCTTTAGCCTTCCTAATCCCTTCAATATTGTGAGCAGCCTTTTGATCGAAGATTGCACTGCATCTGGGGAATAACATGACACCTGATCCCTTCTTATGGCAACGGTGAAGGAATTCAATGATAGTTTCATCCTGTTTTGGATACACCACTTTGTTACGCTCTTCTTGGCAGCTTGCTTCGTCCACCTCCATGGTCTTATGTTGCGTAATCTCGACCATATTTATGTCCATGTCGACATCAGCACTAAGGTTCAGATTGCAGAAGTCCACATCAAGGCCCTCAACAGCCTTATCCATCTTAACGAAACTCCCAGCAGTCTCTTTAGTAACCAGCATCATGTTGGAACCCTCATTGATCCCATCATTTAAGCCCCCAGTGGCTTTGTTGAAGCTATCAACGACCACGCTCATGAGTTTCTCCATAGCATAAACATCAAGGTCTTCAGTAACCTTGGCTAACACAACTTTGTTGGCGAAATCTTCAGTAATTTCCACCATACTGGCTGAACGGTCGACGTCCTCAGCAACCTCAACCATATGTACCTCTGGCTCAGCATAATGAGCATCTGCTGCTTGCAATGGGTCGGAGTCAATTTTCATCTGACTTTTGGTTTTCTCTCCGAATTTCAACCTACCCTCTTGAATAGCATTTTGCACCAGATCCCTGAAAAGAAAACATTGAGAAGTTTTATGACCCAAAAAATTATGGTACTTACAAAATCCTCTTTTTTTTCTTTGTTCTAAAGGTGGCATTTTAGCGCCAGGAGGCACTATCATCTGCCCATCTTTTACTAGCAAATCAAAAATTTCGTCACATTTGGTGATATCGAAAGTGTATGTTTTCTTGGGAAACTTATCATTCTTTTCAAGTTCGACAGAACTTTTTCCAGTCAAAGGGGCTAACATTTTACAAGCATACGGAGGACCTTGCTTTAACTCAACAACGTCTACCTCACTCTCGTCGAAATATAATGGTTCGTCGTACAAACCTTCGACATCCTCATTATATTCAACATACGCTACCTTTTTACCCTTATTGAACTTAGCCTTTTCGTCTTTCAGACTTTCTAATCGTCGAACCCTATCAGCCAGTTGGACCATATCTCTCAGGTACTGGGTATCTAATTTCTTTCTAATAGAGTAATCAAGGCCACCAGCGGCCATTTCGACCAACTCATGCTCTGGCACTTGAGTAAAACACCTAGCCTTAAGTAATCGAAACCTGTTAAGGTAATCATCTATTGGCTCAGTAAACTTTCGCTTTATGCTAGCCAACTCCTTCAAACTAATCTTAGTTTGCCCCATATAGAATTGTTCATGGAACAAGCGCTCTAACTGGGTCCAATTACAGATTGAGTTAAGAGGTAGGGTTGTAAACCAAGTAAAAGCATTTTTGGTGAGAGAACTTGGGAAATATTTTACCCTAAGACTTTCGTCATTTGCGATCTCTCCAGCCTCGATCATATACCAGGCTACGTGTTCGACAGTAGATTCAGTTGTATCTCCTGAGAACTTGGTAAACTTTAGGACCTTCGTCCTAGGAGGTAATTCTGATTGCAGAATATAATCCACTATGGGTGAGGTATAGTTTGGCCTAGTAAAGCCAAAATTTACCCCATTTCGAGCCATTATTCTTTCGACCATGGCTGCTAGGTTGTTATCTGCTGCTTGTTGTTACGTCGAACCTGTTGTACAACACGGTCATCATCTTGGTTTCTATTCACTATCACTACCCCATGTTCCCCTTCTCCAGGAATTGGCCCTTGGTTCCTAGGTGGTTCGACTCTGGGGAGTTCGACTCTAGGGGGTTCTAGGTTGGCCTCAGGCATAGTCTCTAGGTCCCGCCGTGGGATATTCTCCACCACAGTCGCACCTCGTACAGGGGCCGGCACCCCCATAAATTTTGTCATGCGTGCCAATTGCGCTGCTAGTTGTTGGTTAGTTTGGGTAGTGTTCCGAATCAGAGACTGGAAAATTTCCCCCAGAGTTTGAGACAAATTTTGTACCATTTGCAGGTCACTCTCATCCATTTGTTGTCTTAAACATGCTATAGACGTGTTTGTCAGACTAGGACCTTGAGTGGAATATCCTATACCTACACTTTGGCTGTTTCGACCCACATTTATCCCAGATCCCGATCCTTGTAATGGCGAAGACATTACATTGTCTGAGAATACTGGGGGGGCATTTTGGAGGCTTTGCATTATTGACGTTGGCATTCCATAAGGTGGATTCCTTGGTAAGGGTTGTGAAAATCCTTGAGGGGGAAAATGCCTAAATGTCGAAGTTCCTCCTGGTGGAGTTTGGGGATTAGATGCTTGTGGCCCAACATACTCCAAAACAGGTTGAGTGTAAGCCCTTATATATGTCGACCATGGTCCTGTCATCGATGGCATTGGGTCGGACATAACAGGAGGTGGGATTGGCTCTCCTGTCTAAGGAACAGGAGGTGGTATCACATCATTCCTAGACATATTTTGAGGGTTTATGTTACTAGGCTGGGCATTCAAATTACTTGACTGAGGATTAGAACCACTCCCTTGAGGGTTTGAATTGTTTGGTTGACTAGTGTTCGTCGCCATTTTTCTAGTATATCTTCTCTTTGGTCTCTCTTTGTTTGTAGTGGCTACCTTACCACTTCTCAATAACATGCAACGAAGCTTTTTAAGAAGGAAACGATGAATGAAGATTTTCAAAAATTAAAAAAAAAATCTTTATCAAGTTAGCACTGTCCCACTGGGCGTGCCAATTTGTTTACCGTGAAAATTAGTAAACAACCGCTGATCTTCCAAATCTAACTTTGGTGACTCACAGGATCGATCAAATTGATCCTAGGACATGTGCTAACAATTGATCTAAGGCGAATTCTAAGGAAATAAATACTTCGACAGAACTCATAAAGAGCGTTGGTTGAAAATACAATCTAGACAATGTTTTTAGAATGTAAAGTTAAAAGACTGAAAAGGTAAAATAAAAAACAGTCGAAGGCGTGCAGTAAAGGTTGAAAACTATAGAAAGTGCAGAAATATAACTTGCGTTAAATAGGAGATAAAAACTTAACGAAAGATTGAAGTAAATTGCATTGAAGGATAAATGGTGTTTACATCACGTACATTCTCACAAGACTCTTTTCTCAACACGCGGATACTTTGAGTAAATTTGGAGTTACTTGTACAAAGTGAACACAACCCCACCAATCATATTGCTAGAACCCTTATTTATAATACCAAAACTAACTGCTATAAACTGTCTGAAATAATAAACGAATGACAAGTGTCGCACTGCATGCTCCCATCACTTGGATGTACGCCACCTGTCCTTCTTCAAGAGCGAACCAAAATAACTACCCCCTCCTTTATTTGAATTTGAATTCCCAGCGTCGGACATCACCAGCATTCTCGGTCGAATGTGCCCTCTTCAACTCTTAGAAATATTTTCTAAGTCCCCAAAAGATATTCTCTCCTCTTATGAGCACCTTCGACTTAAACCTATGACACAGATCCTGTCGGAAGCTTCTTTAAACCTCTTCAAGAGCTTAACATTTCCATCATCACTTCCAACTTCATATGGGCGTCGAATTTATGAGCTAACATCTACCAGGTAAATCATGATTATGAAGTCCACATTTTACATCAATCTTCCATCTAGAGTCATCTTTCAGCGATGTTTATCTGATTTTGAATGGACTGCAGCATTTCTTAGTGACACTTTGTGTTCCACTATCTGTTTCTTTGTATTTTCCACTTTTATCACAAATAATTATTACTTTGTTGTTTCTCCCTCTCTTAATTGTTTTGGTATCTTAACGAGTATTAATAGTTACTTTATTTCTGATTCTAACCTCCTTAATTTATCTTATCGCCTCTTTTTGTGTATTAAATCTTTATGTAGTTGAGAATGCATCCATAATATCTACTCATATTTAATTTTTATCGCATATCTATAAAGGAATTTTCATATCTGTGTAACATAAAAAAAATAAAAATAAAAATAAAAAACTACCTGATTACTTAATGGCAAGTAATCCAATATACAAAATATAATTCATCGGATAGCATTAGGATAGCATTAGATCAAGTTATCCTGTATAAGTTACAAACCGGATAACATACAACAAATTCTTTGGGAACAAAATTTACATACGGAAAAAATTAACAACAAAGTATCCAATAAAAAAATACATATCCGATGACTTTTCTATTGTTTTCCGATAAACATATATGAGGCTGTAGAATCCTTCAAAATTCAGAAAACTCGATGGCACGATAAAAATAAAAATGATAAATTATTTAATACATTAAAATGACAAACTGAAAATATGGTGTGGGATAAATGTAAAGATACAACGCAAAGTTTTCGTTTTTTAACTCTTCCACCAGAAGCTAGCTTTGTATCTTTTTCATAAAGAAAAAGTAAACTAACTTTATATCACCATTTGTTGATTATATATCTCTATTATATGTTTGTGTTAATAATTTTCATTAGAGTTACGAGTTTGATTTACCAGCACAATGAAGTTAAAATATGCGCGTCGAATGACCCTTGTTACATTCTATACTACAGTGCACCTTACCGACACCGACAGACAAAATGAAATATTATCTGCGAAAATTGAAATTTGAATCTGGAAGTAGCGTCGGTGTGAAAGATAAAAGATGTGGGGACAGATGGGTCGCATTTATTTATGACTTGGACTGGCGATGCCTGGTTGATGGGAATGTGAATCACGTAACATGCAATGTCCCACACCTGCTTCCTTTTTGCTTGTTGCAATCAAAACCGACACTGGACCACGTCTGCTCATTCCAGCTACAATCATTGTATACGGCCAGCAGGGGAGACCTAGTTTTCAAACATGAGTTTTATTTAGCCTTTACAACAATAGTTTCATTAAAAAATACATAATGGTTAAAATTGACATACAGAAAACTATGAGGGGGTTACTTATCACTAGGATGATGTGTGATAAATATCTAATTTGTAGCTTTGATAGAAAACATCTAATTTAAGAAAGTCACAATATAATATAAAGAAATTGTGCAAGAAGAGCATAGTTTAAAGGCTAACAGACAGCATAAACAAAATGTAAAAGATTAGTAATAGACACTAAATAGTTTTGGGACCATTTTAAAAGACCATTTCTTAATACATCACTCTAGTTTTTTATATATCACGTGAAATTATTCTCCCCCCCCCCCTCCCCCCCCAGTTCCGGATGTGCACATTCGGATGCACCGTTTTTTTAAAAAAACGTTGTCTTGTTCCGGATGTGCAAATTCGGAATGACAAATTACGCGTATTCCGGATGTGTACATTCGAAAAAATGGCTGAAACTTAAAAAGGTATAATAATAATATATTTATTTTAAGAAATAATAATAATATGTATTTTAAAGAATAACGATCAACAGTAAAACATTATTTCTTTGACGTTATCCGAACTCTCAAATCTATCCTCGAAGATTGTAGGACAAATCAAGATCAACAGTAAAACATTACTTCTTTGACGTTATCCGAACTCCCAAATCTATCCTCGAAAATTGTAGGACAAATCAAGATCAACAGTAAAACATTACTTCTTTGACGTTATCCAAGATTAATGGCAGCAGAGTCGATACAAAGTTGGTGGTACTCCTATTACCACTTGCAGAACCAATGGACTGACTTTGGGTCACAAGATACAGAGGAATTGTTTCTGCTCAGGTTCATTGCGAGGAGATAATTCAAGATCTCTTTAAAATAATAGTGGATCCTTAGAAGGGAAATCGGCCCGCTGGAATGATAAGATAATTTTGTTAGATTTGTGTATTCCTCATGATAGGATAATTCAGGGAGTGTACAAGAGAAATTTAGCAATGCACAAGATTAATGTCTCGCTATGGGTACTCCTGCCCTCAATTCGAATTCAAATTGAGATAATAAAAATTAACCTTACTTTGCAAAAGTAGTGTACAAGAGAAATTTAGCAATGCAACCTCACAAACCCTATATTTGATGTTGATTCTAACACTTTCTTTTCCCTTTATATGAGCTTGATCAAGTCACCAAACAATACCGATTTGATTCACCGTCTCACGCTACTCCTTTGAAAGAAACCCCTTTCTTCAAAACTTTCACTCGACCGAATCCAAATTGTAAATTGTTGTCACCCAAGATTTACCAATTTGATTCACCATCTCACACTACTCCTTTGCATGAAACCCCCGTTCTTCAAAGTTTCACTCGATGGAATCCAAATTACGTAATCTTGTCCAAAACCTTCAAATCTCGAATTAATCTTGAAGAAAAACCCCAACTTGGTTTTCTTATTTGAAACCCTCAAAGATTCTGAACCCAATTTACAATTCAACAACCTAAATTGGATGGTATCAACTCTAATTCTAGATGGCACCCAAACAAAGAATGAATATATGTAATTTTTGCGTGTATACATAAAATGTAGGTTGAAGATAATGAAAACTCTTTGATCTCCCTAGTTTCCTGTATGGTTTTTCAGCAACCACTAGCATGAAGAAATCATGCATGTATGAAGTATATATATGTGTGCAAGATAGAAGCAAAAAGGAAGGCAAAAGGTTTAGAAAATAATGCAAATTTTCAAGATTTTTAATGCATGTGCTGACCTATGTAAGTCATGTGTCGACCTATTCGCTGCATGTGTCAACCTGTATAGGCGGCACATCAAACAAAAGATACATGCTTTAAAAATGACTTACATGTGTCGACCTGTAACTCGTATGTGTCGATACATAGGAAAATTTTTCTTCAATGTGTCGACTCATAGCATGTATGTGTCGACACATAAACCTGTTTTTCATATAAAAACTAGTTTTTAATGCAAGAAAACTTTTCTAAACCTTTTCTAAACTAATTCCAAAATGTTGTTATGTTTCCTAATGCTAAGATGCACATTTAGACTTAGAGGATACTGTCCAATATACATAAATGCTAAAGCACCCTAGTTTTGACATCATACAAAATAATTCTAAAAGGAAGGGCACTCACATACTCTGCATTTTTTATGATGGCAAAACTTGTGACGATGCATTTGATGTCTTCATGAAGGCTCCCCTTGACTGTGTGCATCATAGCTTCATAGCTTGCATATGCTTATCATCTTTTGACAACATCAAAAAGAGACACAACAAACCATTAGAAGTATCACATAGATACAACTTATCATATATACCATATACCACACAGAGGAATTTGCAAAGAAAAAACGTGCACTTGCATACACTACATACATGAAGTTACACAAATTGAAGTTAATACTACATAAATAGAAAGGCAATATAAACAACACTGCAAAATTGTCATCCGAAAGCCAATACAATAACATAACCAATGTCACACTTAAAACAAGTGATAAAATTGTCAATACATAAACTTAAGGACAAAACAAACCAAAATAAAAACACAAAATGCATGATGAATCAAAATATGAGATGCATGATGGAAATGCTCCACAAGATGTTTGACCCAACGACATAAAAGCTCAACACTTTAACGTCCTCCACGGCCTCTAGGCATTGGCCTCACTCTATGATGTCAACTTTGTCCATCATTTCCAAAGTTATGATCCACGAAATCACACATTTCTCGGTAGAATTATGCGTAGTGGTGATGATTCTCATTTTGAGCAGAAATCATGTGATTTATCCTAGAAATTGTGGCAGCATGATTAACATTCATCTCATTGTGCGTGGATACAAGCTTTTCAGTCACATAAGAGACAAAAGCTTCAAAGTTGGTGTCTTGTGTTGTCATATGCTCTTGAATAAGACGAAATCGTTCCACTTTGGCTGTCTCAAACGCATATCGCCTCCGAAAATCCTCCTCGTAATGCTCATCTTGCCTAAATTGCATGTTTTGAAGCATAGTGATAATGGAAGACTGGTCTCCATATTCAACACCAAATTTATTACCTTGACCATCCTCATGATCAGTATTTTGCATAAACGCACCACCTTAAGAAACACCATGAGAAGCACTAATAGGTTGATCATCAACCATATGGGGCTCAACAACATCAACAAACTCAGCAGGGTCACCAAAGTTATAGATTTTATTACCATTCTTGCTAACAAGGAAATAATACACCCGATGGTTTTCATCCCAAAAGTATCCAAGGTTGATTAAAATGCGCTGGGAGAACTCTTAAGCCCGGGCTAGGAGATTTATAGTGAAGATTTGGCATCCCTATGTTGAAGTATTTTAAGATTTTGGCAATCATAGAAACATAAAAAAAAAATGAAGTTCCTTTGTTACATTCTTTGATGGAAAACATCCGGGGACACGAAGTAGTTTGCCTAATTTATCCGAATGTTGTTCAAAAGAATGTAGACAAGATGGACTTCAACATTTTGAATCCTTGAGTAACCACCATTCTTTGGGCGCAACATGTGAGAAACAAGCTAGAGCAAAATACGATGAACCATTTTCAAAGACTGACTGATAAGGTTTCGTAGCAGTCATCAGACCGGGGAGCCTTAAGCAACTCATTCAGATGAATGTTCCATTTAAAATCTGTCACCAATGGTTCAGCATCAGCACTAAAAATAATAATTCCAAGCAACGACTTCCAAAGATCACCAGTAAAATCATAAACCTTATTACCTATTATGAACTTGAAAAAGGAGCCACGTCTATCGTGCAGCCCGGAGTAGAAAACACGAATGAGGTCTTCATTGTAATCTTGTGAAAGCTTCAAGAAATAGTTGATTTGCTGATGCTCGACAAGACGAACAACCTCAGGAATGTCCAAGCAGCCAGCAACAATAGGTTTCCAAACATAATACTTCATAACAAGGCAGTGTTGGCATTTCTCTTCAAATTACTTAATACAAGTAGAAGATACCAACGAAAATGCAGTTTCTGGAATGGTAGAGGATGTGGTAGCCTTTCCCTTACCCTTGGAATCACTCTTGTTTCTTGCAATCTTTGGTGCCACGGAGAAGTTTTCAAAACGAGTTTGCATGCCAAGTGTTTGATAGAATATGTAAACGAGAAGTGAAGATGTTTGAGGGAAAAATGAGTACCCACAAACCCAAACCAGAGATAAAGATTCTAAAACATACAATGATAACAATGAAAACTAAAAATGAATGCAAATTCGGAGTTTTAGAGGTATTGGGTATGATTTGAAAAATTTGAGAATGAGGGTTTTATAGAAGAGTAAATATGTGGATAATGGATGAATGTGATGATTGAATGAGGAGACTTAATGATATTTTGGAAAATGGAGAGTTGAATGAGTTATGGTGAATGAATCTAAGAGGAATAATGAAGGAGTTAATGACAATTGAAAGGTTTCAAGACTCTAGAAGAAATGAAAAGGTGTGGAGATGAATGCATGTATGAAGAGAGAATGAGAAATGAAGTGAAAGGTCACAAAAATGCGTTATGAGCCGGCCTGTTGGAAGCATGTGTCGATCTGTACAGGTCATGTGTCAACACATTTGATGCATGTATCGATACATACTGAAACAAAATTGAAAAATTGAGAATTTTTTTCATGAACTGACTATAGGAAACATGAGTCGACACATGAAGTGCAACAAGTGAAAAATGTGAAACACAAGGTTTTGGGTCGACCTTGAAAGACTCAAATTGAAACATGCATGAAGAGTTTTTGAGAGACATATGCAAATGATCATTTTTCATGATTTGATAGCAATTAACATGCAAACACACGTATGTAAGCATAAAATATTAACAATATAGGATGCATGTGCAGATATTAAGATGAGGTCACTATAAACATATGAATTGAAACACATCATGGTTATCAATTAAAATTTTTGGAAATGAACAGTCATAACATGTATCATACACAAAGTATATCATATACCTTTTAAAAATAAACAGGTAAAAGAAAGGACTTACTTACAAAGCGAAAATTGAAACGATACTACCTCACCGTACGAATGACGGAGGATGCACATGTATTTCACAAGGAACTCTCGAACGAAAGTTGAAACAAATACAAAACGTGCCACAAAATCTTTTGACATCAACGTTTTTACCACTTTTCTCTTTGTCAAAGTACCCAATAGAGTGATTTGTAATGTATGCAAGAAAGTTACTAATTTGATGATCATCCTTTTTGGTTGGAATTTCGTTCTTGTCTTTTTCATGATAGTCACCTTACTCCTCCTCAGGTTTCATCATCTAAGGTTGATTAATCCCTTATTTGATGTCCTTGAGTATGTCATTTGAAGATACACCTACATCATGAAACGAAATACCTTTTCTTGGATAAGAAACATTAAAAGTAATCTACACACTTTTACCAATTAATTAACAATAGTTGTTGACTTCCTTGGTCACACAACCCTTCTTCCTTGCCACAAAGTCAATGAAATATGGAGATGTCATCCATCATATGTCTTGAGCACCCATAAACGAGATCCCATACTCTCTTCATATAGCCAAGACATTTATCCGGCAAGATCAACAAAAAATGCTAGGTACCCAATCTTCATTGGGTCCTTGAGGGCGAGTGAAACTTTTGTTGCATTTAGGCAACAAATGAAAAACATCTTTAGGCACAATAAATCTCCTAAACTTGCACTTTACAATGGTATGACCTTTCTTGCAATAAAAGTGACAAGTTCAATTGTGAGGAGAGTGAACTTTGCTATTTTGATCATTTTCAACAAAGTTATACTTTCTATAAAGATTATGAGAAGGCATATTATATTTGGTAGTATCAATAGCAAAAGTGACCTTTGATTCTAGAGCCTTGTTTAATTTGGCCTTTAGAGTATTTACTTCTTTTTGCCAAATATGACAAGTCTCACAACCGAACCAAGAAGTTTCTTCATCCTCATTTTTAAATTTTTGAATATCTACCATAGATTGCTTAAGAGCTTCCATATTCTTTTTGGATTTTAAAACTTTAGTTTCTAAATGTGAAAAGATTCCTTTGTTTGAAGCTAACTTTTTAAAAGAGCTTATGGTTTCTCTATGTAGATTTTCAAAATCTTTTTGTAACTCGGAATAAGACAATTCATCAACATGTTCATACTTAGAATGACTTACATTTTTTTTCTTCTTTTAACGATAATAGGCCGAAAGACAAACATTTGTCGATTCTTCGGCATCACTTGAACCTTCAACATTTGAGGAATCACTATCACTTTCTCAAGTAATATAAACTCTTCTTGACTTGCTAGATTTCTTGTGATGGTCTTTCTCTTTGTCTTTCTCAAGCAATATAACTCGTAAGTGTCAACACATAGGAAAAATTTTCTTTTATGTGTTAACGCATAGACTTGTTTTTCATATAAAAATCAGTTTTTAATTCATGAAAACATTCTAAACCTTTTATAAACTATTTCCAAAATGCCGTTATGCTTTCTAATGTTAAGATGCACATTTAGACTCAGAGGATACCGTCCAATATACATAAATGCTAAAGTACTCTAGTTTTGACATCATACAAAACAATTCCAAATGGAAGGACAATCACAAGTGTAAAATATTTTTACAATGTCAAACAATCACCATCATGTATCCCGCTACATCAGAATATAAATTTTAAGTTAATGGTATGATATGACATATTGATGAATTCCTATTAGTTGACAATATAAATATTTTACACTATCAATGTATATTAATTAAGGGAATTTCTTAATACACCACTCAAGTTTCTTAGGCACCATGTGAAATTTCATTTTTGCCCCCAGATTCCGGATTTGCACATCCGGACGCACCACATTTTTAAAAAACGCTGATATGTTCCGGATGTGCACATCCGAAAGAATTCCTGATTTGCAAATCCGGAAAAAATGAAAAGAATTCCATAAAATCATTTACTTCTAAATATAATTAAATCTAATATAATTAAAATTAATATCATTTTTTCAATATAATTAAATTCAATATAATTAAAATCTATATTAATTAAAATTAATATGATATTTAATATGATTAATTTTTTTCAATATAATTAATATGATTAATATGATATTTAATTTTAAATGATTTTTTTATATTGAAAAAATTAATTTAATTATATTGGATTTAAAATTTTATGGTATTTACTTCTAAAATTGAATTTAATTATATTAGTATTTAAAATTATATGGTATTTACTTCTAAATTATATGGTATTTACTTCTAAATTATAATTAAAATTATATGGTATTTACTTCTAAAATTAATTTAATTATATTGAATTTAATTATATTGAAAAAATCATATTAATTTTAATCATATTTATTTTAATTATATTAGATTTAATTAAATTGAAAAAATCATATTAAATTTAATTATGTTGGATTTTAATTATATTGGATTTAATTATATTTAGAAGTAAATGATTTTATGAAATTCTTTTGATTTTTTTCGGATTTGCAGATTAGGAATTATTCCAGATGTGCACATCCGGAAGAAACTGAAAAATTTTAGAGAAACGGTGCGTCCGGATGTGCACATCCGGAAATTGAGGGCAAAAACGAAAATTCAAGTAGTGCCTAAAAAACAAGAGTGGTGTAATAAAAAACACTCCTAATTAAACTCTTTGGTAGGAAGGACTACAGGTCGAACCTCCACAACTATGATTGGGCGAAAACTAAAACCACTTGATTCCAGAACTCACCCACGAACTCGACTAGTCGGTCCTAGACCAGCATGTTCTTGTGAGATAATGAAAAAGAATAGGTACAGCTTTATGCGCTTCAGTTTTTTTATGTGAATGAATCATCTAGAGAGGAAGAATTCATGTGACTTTCTATAAAATGCTTTTCTCTCTCATTATTGTCTCTTTCTCTCTCCTTTCCAGTTTGCTGGAGACTGACTGCTTCATGTGAGAAAGGAACAAAACACCACAAAGTGAGGATCCAATTTCATGACATACATGTGCTAGACGAATGCTACAGTCATGATATTAATTAATTCAAATAAATATACAATTTTCTCCTTAATGCCACCATGTATACTACCATCTATTATTATATTAACAAAAAATAAGGCTGCAATAACAACCCAACCAATGAAAAGAAAAAACGAGATAAAAATGAAAGATTGAAAATATTGACTAAAAGAAAACAGCAACTAAAAAAAGAAGAAAATTGATAGATGCCTATATTAATTAATTCCACGGGTCATCCCAGCCCTTAGGTCCCTCTCTTTTCAAAAAGTCAATAATAGCTTCGACAGCTTCTTCAACTCTGTTAGAAAGGGAGTGGTTTCCATATTCAATCTCTACTTTCTCCGCACCTCCCATTGCTCTGCATAATCTGCACGCATTCAAAATGTAATACAATGACCATCATATAGTTCATTCACACCTTTTTAACTACGGTTATTGCATAACAAGAAGAGATTTTACCTGTCAACTAGTGCTTTCTTATCAACATAATCTGGCACATACTCATCAGCCATTGAAAATATAACCTGCATACCAATATGACAAACTTCAGCTAGCCATTATTGTACACCTACTACATAGAGGTTAAAAAGAAAGGAAATTTCTGCACCTAGCCGAGGTTTTTCATGGCCAAAAGTTTCATAGGAAAAAAACATAACAATAATTATGTTACATGGATATATGCACACCTGGCAATGTGTGCTAGACATGTGCCCAAGTCTCATCTTCAATTGATCGTCACTCAAGTCAGAGCTGAACAAGTCATCATCGCCGTTATATGCACAAAGGGAGTGATACCTGCATAAGAAACTGCTTGTTAGGAGAAGAGAAATAACATGAGACAGCAAATATATTTTCTGGGGCACTGAAACAATGTCAACATTGATAAACAAAAAGTAGTTCTCACGCGTCAACAAGCTGGGTATGTGGTATTATACCACAAAGGAGAGAAAGGGAAGGAAGGAGAGGGAAAGAAAAGGAAATAAAAAGTTTACATAAAAACACAGATTACTTAACAAGCGAGAAGTAGTCAATTGCTGGACAACTGGTAAAGCTATATTAAAGAGTAATATCTAACAACTTGAACCTTGTACACATAGCACTGACTTGTTTGGAAGGCTGTCATCATCTGGATTTAGCAGTAGAGGAATCTAAGGAAAATCAATAGTAAAATTTGTGGCTTTTGCAAATAGCCATTGCTAACATGCACAAGTGAAATATAATACTAACAATATTAACATTGGCTATTTCAGGAAGAGAAAAAAAAACATGCACAAGTGAGACATGTGGTGCATGGTGCACAAGTAATTTCAACTTTTGAAATTCTTTTATATTTGGTGAACCCTCCACATATTATTTTTCTCTCATTTTCACTCCTTCAAAACATTGTCGGAACTCTTCCATCAAACAATTAATGTCACATATTCACAACCTCGCCCCATCTCCAATAGAGGAAACATTGTATTTTCATTTTTATTTAAGGGAAAAAAAAAACCTTTGAGGTGAGGAATAAACAATGTCATGAGTGTTCACCATATGGGGTCTGGATAAATAAATTCAAAGGTTAAACCTAAACCCTAAACAGTTAACATTGTTTTTTTTTCTCATTTTCACTTTCCTTCAGAACATTGCCGGTCACCGGAACTCTTCCATCAAACACATAACCTCACATATTCACAAGTATGATTCATCTCATTTGTTCATCATACTTTGAATAGCTTTGATTGATTGAACAAACACAAGAGACTCCATCTCACTATATGGGCAGCCCGCTTGCGGTTAAATTATTCCAATTTTGGAAAAGCTGCGTATTCAGAAATCACAAAATGGGCTTTAAAAATAGCTCATTAGAAGCTGCAATTTTATCCAGTCTTCCCACATCCTACCGGTCCCTTGAAGAACTCCTTGTCTCCAAGGCTGAGATACTGAAATTGACTTTTGAGTTCAAATTTCTAGCCCCACAAAAGTCTTCCTAGTAATATAGTAGGTAAAAACCACACCCTTTTCCAGGATCCCACTGTCAGAAGCTTGACGAGCCAGCTTCGACAGACTGCACAAACATCAGAGTCTCCATCCCACTATATTCGGGCACCGCCTGCTGTTAAATTCTTCCAAATTTGGAAAAGCTGCATAGTCAGCAATCACAAAATGGGCTTTAAAAAATAGCTCATCTAAAGCTGCAAAATTTTATCCCATCTTTCCACATCCTGTTAAGTATTAACAAGTGTGAGTAGTGTGGATAGTAGTCCCACATTGGATATGAATGTGGTGACTTGAGCATTTATAAATGAGAGAACCCACACCCCTATCACCTTAAGGTTTTGGGTGAGTATGTGGTGTGTCTCTCACAAAGTTGTTGCTCAAAGAAAGAAAAAGTTCCACAATGTTCAATGCTCCCTAGTTGAAAATCTTCCCTAACACATCCTACCGGGCCCTTGAAGAACAGCCTTGTCCCAAAGGCCTGAGGTTTTGAGTACAAATTTCTAGCCCCACAAAATCTTCCTTGTAGCATAGTAGGCAAACCACACCCTTTTTCCAGGATCCCATTATCAAAAGCTTGTCGAGCCAGCTGCGATTGACTAAATAAACATCAGTTTCCATCCCACTATTTTTGGGTAGGCGCTTGCTGTTAAATTCTTCCAAATTTAGAAAAGCTGCATCTTCAGCAATCACAAAATGGGTTTACAAAAAGAGCTCATTTGAAGCCGCAATTTTACTGTCTCCCGGGATCCCATTGTTGGAACAAGAAAGTTACGAGTCTCTTCAAACTATTGGGTTATACTCAAGTACAACAATGCCCGTGTCTGCAAGATATCAAATGAGTTCAAGAAATTTCGGCAAGTCAATTCCTAGGTTTGTTGTTGCTGCAATAAAGTATCTTTGTTAACTACATAATAGTTGAAAATTGAAAACCAAACAATGTCAGAGCCATTGTTGCAATGTTCAGAGTACATGGAGACAAACTTGAAAATGTTTCGGGGGCTGGACTCACTTTCTTCCCAAGGTTTCTAGTATCACAACAAGCCAGGTCAATTACAGAACTCAACATAATAACCACAGGCTAATCTAAATCACGGTTAATAACCTCCATTCTACCATGTTTTTGTGCTAGAGCTACTTGGTAAGAGTTTCTTCTATACATTATTATTTCTCTAGTAGTGATGGACATATTCTCCTTGTCAATGCACATAACAGCAGTTACCTTCTAGCAACATTTCAGCGTTTGAGGGCCTTTCAACCCCTTTTCTCAAATTAATTACTAGAGCATCATGAATACCCACTCAATCATTTGAACATTTCTGATGACATCTCCTGTGACATGACTGAAACTGCGACTTCGTTAGCTCCTCTCATTAATCGGGCAGGTCGGACCAAATGATAGAGCCCATAAAATCAAGGTAACAAAACTGTATGTTATTGAATGGAACTCCTCCATCTTTTGTGGCAACGAGTTCTTCATTGCTCCGATTCTCACTTCCAGGGCATCCAATCATTTGAACATTTCTGATGACATCTCCGGTGACATGACTGAGACTCCGACTTCGTTAGCTCCTCTCATTAATCCGGCAGGTCGGACCAAATGATAGAGCCCATAAAATCAAGGTAACAAAACTGTGTGTTATTGAATGGTAAGAAGAGCTAGAGAGCTACAATAGTGGAAAATGGTAAAAGATAAACCAGAGTTTCTAGAACTCCTAATCAGAGAACTATGTTCCTATCAGAGAGGGACTCTCCTAACAAATTCTAACAATTATTCTCCATGCTTCTCACTTAGGCTTTCCTTCAAACAACCAACTACTTCAAGAATCACGGAGAATATTCTGACTAACTCTCCTTTTGCAACCTTCTAGATATTGGGCCTTGTAAAATGTGTTGACTTAATTGGCTCATCTGTGTCGCAGCAACTCATAAAGCCCAGGTGTCCTACCACATGTGTTAAGGCTGTAGGGGCTGGACCCACTTCTGGAAACACTAATATTTGAAAAATGTCATATACATGATAATAACAATTTGAGCGCCTAAAAGATTACGAGGACCTAGCTTACCGATGAATTTCTTATACGTACAGCCATTTTAGATGAATAATTAAAGAGCAAAATAATTTTTACAATTGAATAACATAATTGGTTTTATTTTATTTTAATATAGAGCATCATTAGTTTCTAAAAGAAAACCAAGATTACACATATTTGGAAATCTCAGTATCTGTACAGATACATTATTTATGCGCACTCACCTATATGCAGTAATTGGGGCAGTAGGATCTGCTTCCCTTGGCATTATCTCTGAACCTCTGCCTTCACTTATCATTTTGGCAGCCAAGTCAATCAGAGCAGCTGTCTGAGGGAGTGTGGACTGATATTCCCTATCACTGACTGGAGCCTGAACAATTAAATAGAATTAGCAAAATAAAGTTTTCAGTGAGAGAACAGATGATATAACAAGTTATATATTGACATTGACCAAACTAAGCATCTTTTATTTGATCTTGGTTTGGGTAATACTACAATAAAACATTTCAAGTCTCTGACTTCAAAATTTTGAATTGACAAACCATAGAAAACCACAGTAATTATATTATTAGGAGCAACATATTCAACCTTATACAAGGTTCTAAGAAACCAGGCAAGTCATCAAATTGGTTTGGAGACTAATTCACAGATCAATGGCATAACCGTGGTCAAACTAATACGCACACAGGTATACAATCCATCATATCAATAGATTAATCTTAACGAATACAGATTTACAACAACAACAACAACCAGGCCTTATTCCACTTGTAGAGTCAGATGGATCAAATGATACTATAAAATTCTATCTTATATCCTATCTCTATCTAACTCATTAATCTCTAGATCTTTCGTAATAGTTTCTCTTATAGGTTTTCTAGGTCTTTTTCTGCCTCTAGTGATTTGACTGCCTTCCATCTCAGCTACTCTCCTTACTATAAATATTTTCTCTACGTGGTCAAACCACCTAAGCCGAGTTTCCACCATCTTTTCTATGATTGGCGCTACTCCAACTCCCTCTCTCTTTAATGTTGTCATTTCTAATTCTACATTGTCTAGTCTTACCACACATCCAACAACATCCCCATTTTCACTACACTTATCTTATTGTGTGTGGCACCCAACATTTTGTCCCATACAACATCATCGGTCTAATAGTTGTACTATAAAATTTTCCATTAAGCTTGAGCGGTATTTTTGTATCGCATAAAACCCATGAGGTCTTCCTCCATTTCAACCACTCCACTTGAGTTCAATGACTTACATCTCCTTCTATTCCATCATCATTTTGTACTACGGACACAAGATTTTTATGATTATTTTTGTAATAGAAAATTATTCCATTAATGTTAAAAGTACTACAGCATAAAATATAAATAATGGCAAAACTAAATATGAAGCATTGACTTAGTTGAGTTTATCTACTGGCAAAATCACTAGTAAGAGTGTTCAGGATAGTTTACGGGGAACAACTTATGGCATGTCTCTAAGTTATTTGCAACTTATGATATGTTCTTCTTCAACACTTGAATGGTATGAATTAGTTTCCTTTACGCTTCAAGTTTCCGATATATTATGCTTGTCACGTTATGTTAAAGAATGTGTATGCTTCCCAATAACCGGTTGCAATTGTTCCTCTACACTCCACTTGTTTTGAAAGAAAATGCGAGGAAAACCATTGAGTGAAATACAACTTATATCTTGAATTAGAGACAACACAAATTTTGAAAGGAAGATTCAATATTTCCTACTTTGTCCATCAATTATTCTCTTTTATCCAGTAAGGTATTCACTTTTTTCATTTTATCAAGGATTTAAAAGACAATTTACCTATTACTCATTTTCTTTTGTCTCATCCAAGTTATTAAGTCATTCCTTGTTTTACAAAATCTTATCTTTGATAGGTTATTAGTTTAAGGAAATTTGAATTTTATTGAGATTATGCATTGAGTTTATGTGGTATTTTACTTTCTAGGTTATAAACACTTAGATTTATTTTCTAATTTACTTTTTGATGATTGAATAAATACAAATTTTCTTCAGAATATGTTATTTGAGTAAAGTATTTTGCATGTAAAGGAGTAAATTAAGTTTTGTTGGAATAGCACTCAACACATGAGGAAAGGAGTACCCCACCAAAAGAAGTAGTACTCTGAAGGTTACTTGGTTCTATATAAAAAAGTTTATAAACTGGTCTATTATCAACAAATACCTGCAAGATGGCAGCACGAACAGCTCGGGAGCAAGCAAAATTTGTGCGCATGTAGTTCACAATGTCCTAGAGAAAATGATCAAAACAAGAAAAGTTTATTTAACTTTCTCAGAAAACTTCAATAGCAAGAAAAGGTGTGGAAGTAAAGTATGGTTCAGGATTTTCATAGAATAAAATATAACCTGACAGCCAGTACTATGCCCAAGTAATGCCACACCTTCGGAATCTTCTTTGTTAATTAAATAATTAATAAGCTGATCCAGATCCTTAGCATCCTTCAACATCAATTCAAAAAGCAATTGCAAATTCAAACATCTAGATAATTATTCTCATCAATCATATGGAAATACTAATACTGCACTTTTCACTTAAACCTTAGAATGAAAATGGAGCACATAAAAGCTTGAGAAAGAGGTCTTAGATGGCCATGATATTACAGTAACATATTCCAAATATACTACCTCCTTGAAGGATTTTCTCAAGAAATTCACTTATATAACCTCTTTCAAATTCTCAATTGCAATTATTTCTTTACCAAAATACTCGAATTATTTTACATCTTGTTTAACCAATAAGTAAACAATAAAAATTAAGGGTAAACTTGGAGAAACAATATCAATTGCTATCAAGTTTAAGATTCTTATCAACTTTTTTAATCCTCATTATTTAGTCAACTAGGTTCTATATTTAGGAACGGATGTAGCATGTTACTTGAGAGGTCATGGTCACTAATTTAATGGTCCTGGGTTATGAGGATACTTAGTTTGCGATATTAAACAAAATAACTACACACTTGTTTGATATAAAAAAAATAACTACATTCTAAATACACTGTTGGTTGTGAGATGATGCTGAAGGTCACTAGTTGAAGAGTAGAATAAATTGTTTATGTAAATTTGATCAAAAAGTAAAAAATGTTGTCTTCTATTGTCGTTGAGATTCCATTCTTTACCGTGCTAAATGTCCCTATTTCATAATTACCTCATTTCCTATTATATTCTGATCTGAACTGATAATTGTACATAAACATAGAAATATAGGATGCTTGGGAAATTCGGGATTCTTGTAATAAAGTCATTCAACTATGGTGTAACTTAAATAAAAAATATAAGGCTAAGAGCTAATCTTTCAAGTAACTCACATATCAAATCCCAAGCTTTGTTTTGGTCTACTAACTTACAGCAGAGTTTTGTGCAACAAAACCTAAAGTAATCATCAATACCAGCATTTGTATTATATCACCCTTTGCAAGGTCGTGTTTATGGAAATACTAAGTCCTATGTGTCAAAGTAAAAAGGCATTTCATATTTGAATGGAAGCTTACTCTTAATATTTTTTTTCAATATAAATAAATCATATAAAGTAAAAGCAAGTTTTTGATCCCATAACATGTCAAACTAATAAGCAAAATGATGTCAACTAGAAAGTTTGCAACACTTAATCGCAACAGCACACAAGAAATTAAAATTTAATTAATTACTTGTTGCAAGCTGGAAGTGCCATATCCACTATAAGAAGATGACATAAGAAATTGAACTAGTGACCAACTCTCGCGGTCCAGCGCAATTGCCAGAGGTTCTAAATATCTACAAGAAAAGAAAATGTACATTAGAACAGATTTCTTCAAAGGTTCATATCCAGAGGCAGAGCTTTAAAAAGGGGAACAGTGCAGCCAAGGACTGAGTCAGATAATCGATTAAATAAACTTATAATAATCCCAACTTATTGAAATTTTGTCTTCAAATGGAGTTTTAAAAAATCATATATCAATTTACAATAAGCTGTAAACACCAAGTGGAATAGAGTGTAATTACTGGTATATAATAGTAAGCCATACTTGCAAAAGTTAAAACAATAAATCTGTAACTTACAAATAAGTTATATTTTTAGTGTATCACTTTATTATAAATAATTCGATTATTTATAAAATCCATTACAAGATATTGATAATATAAAATAAAAATTAACTTGTGGATAGGATGGTCATTATCACACGTTTTTAAGTTAATACAGTGGGAATAAACTAAATGAGAAATGGCAAAAGGGTAACAATCAACATGTTTTACAAGGGCTTCTTTTGCATACTTAAAATCAGCATTTTATTCAACCATTTTATCTCTTATCTTTGATTCAACCATGTCCATCATCAAATATTTAGAAACAGCAAATAAGGTCTTAAGCAAAGCAAGTCAAAGCAATAACAAAACTCTTATATATAAGGAAGGACATTCGGTCTTATGTTTGAACCCTGACCAGAAGAATTTGGTGTTTGAAGCCCACGTGAAAAGAACAAAGCATTCTGCTTCCATAGAAAACCAAACTAAAGTTGAGAATGAAACAGAGATAAATGAAGAAAATTTGAGACACAGAACAGGTTTAGAAGCAGGCCACAACTGTAAATATCATCACAAATAATAATTTTTTTCTGAATGACGATAATTACAACAGTATGACCGTCTGTCTATATTCGAGCTATATAGGATATGGATATGTATAAGGGGGTCTCGACTAGTGTGAGGACACAAAGGGGAAAGACGGACGATTTTCCCATAACAATAGGATTGCTCCAAGGTTCAACCCTAAGCTCTTACATTTTTACTTTAGCTTTGGATGTACTTACAAAACACATCCAAGAGTTAGCACCGAAATGCATATTCTTTGTATGTGATATATTTCTACATGGAGGGTCAATGGAGGATTTAAATGAGAGTTTGGAGTCTTGGAAACGAGTCTAAAAAGTGTACGGCTTTCGCTTATGCAGATGTAAGACAAAATATATGGAATGTAAGTTTAGCAAAAGAAGTGTTTCTAACTTAAATGTGAAAGTTGGAGATCATATCAAACCACAAGTTACATGGTTTAAATATATTTAATCCATAGTACAAAACAATAAAGAAGTAGAAGGAGACGTAAACCATCAAATTCAAGTTGGGTGGGTGGTTGAAATGGAGGAGGGTCTCAAGTGTTTTATGTGACACGAAAGTACAACTCAAGCCGAAAGGAAAGTTCTATCAGACAACTGTGAGATAAGGGATGTTGTACGAGACAGAATGTTGAGCAGTAAAGAATCAACACGAAAATAAAATAAATGTAGCAAAGATGAGGATGTTGTGTTGGATGTGTGACAAGACTAGACGAGATAAGATTAAGAATGACAACATTAGAGAGAATGTTGAATTAACACTCATAATAGAAAAGATGGTATAAAATAGGATTATGTAGTTTGGGCATGTAGAGAGAAGATCTGTGGAATATGTAGTAAGGAGGGTATATCGGATGAAGGATAGTCAAACATCTAGAGGTAGAGGAAAACCTAGAAAAACTATAAGAAAAACTATTAGGAAAAACAATGAGATTAACGTGTTGAATACAAACATGATTTTTTTTATAGAACATTATAGCATAGGTTGATCCATGTAGTCGACCTCGTTTAGTGGGATAAAGCTTGATTGTTGCTGTTGTTGAGACTATACTCACAACAAGGTCAAAAGACTATAGCAAAGCTCGTGCACAAATGTGTTACAGTGGCTTATGTTTCTTCTAATATTTGCAAGCTAGTGGGAGTGTTGTCTATGGCAGATTACAGTCCATGGCAGAGACAGAGAGCCAAAATCCCACATACCAACCGCTTGGTGGCATTATCATAGCACGTTATGGCAGAAAAACCCGCAATAGCAGCGGTTACTTACCATTGCGGCAAGTCCAAAAACCGCCACATATATTTGCCTTAGCGCCGCCATGGCGAATATTCTATAACACAAGCTTGTTTTTTTTTTACAATTACATGTTCACAGGTTTGACAAAATATTGAAGGTTTATACTAAGAATTCACATGCTTGAAAAATTCACACTTGCTTCTGTTCATCTATGACATACAGTCAACCAAAAATATTTTTAGATTATATTCAATGTCAAAAAATTATGAAATATTGAACTTACGCGGTAGCAAGAAATCCATCTGTTAATCCACCAATAAAAATAACTTGTCGTTTGAATTCGCCACTTTTGAAGGCAACCTGCAAATAAAAGAATTTATCACAAAGCAGTTCACGAAATACCTAATGAGGGAAAAGAGGATTTTAAAAGTGCGGAAGCAATAAAGAAAAATGTTAATGTTTGTTATGTACGCTAACATATCCGATTGAAGGAGTGATTAATGTATGACATGTGTTGGCATCTGACGACAACATGATGTTGACATATGAGATTGCACACAATCATTTCCATTTTCTTAAATTATCATTGTGTCTACATGCCAAAGTCAATGTAATGCCTAGTGTATGTGTTAGAGCTGCATAGAACCAATGGCAGTGGCACCTAGAGTTATTAACAAAAGAACAAAATACAATGACAACCCCAAACCTTGAAGTTGAAATACAATCTCCATAACTTTTAGAATAATTTCAAAATTTCCAAAACTTTCAGATTTAAACACCTAGATTTGTTTCATTGCATGCTGCAAGTGGCTTATATTAATCTTGTTACACTTGATCAGGTGTCGAAATTGCAATCAATTTAAACAACATCGAGAAAATCAGATCAGAATCGAAAATTGAAGAAAACAACAAAGTAACGGACCTGAATAGGATTAGGACCGTATTTGAAAAGAGCTCCTCGGAGTTGATTTTTGTGGACGACGGGACCGGTAACATCTGCAGAAGCGGAGACGGCAACTGCGGAGTTACCTGACATATTCAAAATGGACGGCGTACGGCGGACTCGAACGATTCCGGAAAGCCAGGAGGTGGCGGGAGAAGAGGAGGACGAAGGCGACGAGATTGAGGAACTGATGGAAGGATTCATTGCCTCAACAGCTGGTCATTGTGTTGAGAGGGATCACGAAGATGAGTCGATGGACTATTTCGGTTTCGGTTGCAGGGAAGACCTCGAATACGAGACAATCAGGTTACCGGTTACCGGTTATCGCTGTTGAGTCTGTAGGGTAGTCACCGGCTCACGAGTCATGACATTTCGATGCGTGGTTCTTACGCGCGGGGAACTATGTCTAACCTTGCGGATCTGCTAGCGGTGGGTCAACTGAACTATACCGAACGCTGTTTTGTAATAATATAATATTAGTATTATTACAAACAGTTCTTTTTTACATAAATTAAGAAATATAACAAAATAGTCAAAGATATTGATATTTTTAGTAAATTATTTTTATCAACTTATTTTGAGTTTTTCTTTTTCTTTTTCTTTCTAAATCATAAATGTAAAATAAAATATAATGTTTTGCTTTTAAAGAGAGAAAAAAAATTGTAATCATTGACCCAAGAGGAGGGTGTACATGGATAGATTTTACTTGATTTACCCTAATCATATACACTATATCTATTTAAGTAATTTAAAATAACCAGACAATATTATTATGAGTGAGTTTATATAAAAATGTAAGTCTATGAATTTGATTGAATTGAGTAATGGATTATCCAATATTTTTTATATTGTTAAAAATAATATGTCATATATTTTTATTTTTTTTAATTTTTTTTAAATAATTTAATCTATCATAGCTATTATTTTAATATTACTACTATTATGTTAATATCAAATATCTAAATACATTATAAATTATAAATTTTATAATGTATTTAGATTTTTGATATTAAAATAATAGCAATAATAAATTAAATTATTTTTAAAAAAAATATTTAAAAGAAGAAAAATATATGACATATTATTTTTAATTATATAAAAAAATATTGGATAAACCATTACCCAATTCAATCAAATTCATAGACTTATAGTTTAACATAAACTCACTCATAATAATATTATCTGTGGTTATTTTAAATTACTCATATATATATATATATATATATATATATATATATATATATATATATATATATATATATATATATATATATATATATATATATATATATAATTAAAATTGTATTACGATATTATTTAGAATTACATAAAATACTCAAAGTTTACTGGCATCCGCATAAAAAAATCAAAGTTCAACATTTTAAATAATTTAAAATCATGACTCACAAAATAACAAATGTTCAATAGTCTAGAATTAAAGCAACTAAGTATAAACACATCAAAATCATCACTCATCAACCTACCAAAAAAAAACAAGAACATTATCAAATATCCTCAATAATTCAAAACTAAGTATTTACTTCAACATTAATATCTTCAACCAAACTCAAATAATAAAAATATGAATATTAACTCGTATATCAGTTCATGAAGAAACCTAAGAAATAAAAATATCTAGTAGTTATTGGTAAGATTTATGGGTTTACTGGGTTGATTGAGTTTTATGGGTCGGATTCTGGTTTACTCGAAATCCAATTATTTTGAATAATTTTTTATTTTTGAAACCCATGTTAACCCACTAACACATTTCAACCCATTTTTTGGATTGGTTTGAGACAGTTTGACCGAATTTTATGGATTTATCCAACCTATGTACACCCCTATCCAATAATACTTGGATATAAAAGTCTCTTCTAGCTTAACTAAGGTCTAGAACATGCAACGATGTTAAATCTTTTGAAGACGATTTGTTGTCTATTATGGTTATCCCCGACTTGAGAATTTGACAAGGGTAATCATTATTCATTGATTGCTTATTGTAACTTTTAAAATTTTATAAATTGGACTTGATAATTTTCAATTTTTAAAAATTAGTTTTGTATAGGTATATTTGTAAAGGATCCACTAGAGACAACACAAGATTCACCGAGGGCATACGAATAACCCACGTCGCCCAAAGTAGGGCCCTTAGTCGCTCATTTATCACAACTTCTGCCCATTTACCACAACATGTGCCCATTTACCATAATGTGCCCTCATTGTTTGCAGCATTCACCCTTTAACCGAATCGACCGCTCTGATGCGCTTAGATAAAAAGACATGTTACCCACTCACGAAACATATGAATTAAAGTTTCCTAGGGAATTAATGGTATGAAAGCTCAGTCAAAGGAGAAGGTCGCATTCTCCCATGAGAATAGTATGAATAACGGTTTCACATTCATAAAAGAGATGTAATAACCACTATATGGGAATAAGAATCTAGGCTAAGTAACCTCTATAAATACCTTAGTCATAAGGTTGAGATGAGATATTCAATTCACTCATAAATCACCTAGATATAGAGTAGTTCCGATGATGAGAACACCGTGGCGAAAATGCATGTCCCCATGGATCACTTATGTCACCAGAATCAGACTCTTGAAGACAATGTTCTTCATATCCAGCAGCACCATCAGGAGGCTGACCCTCATGAGGAGATTAAAGTTCTAGACCTCTAACCTCACTCCGTTGAAATATGGGGTGTGTCACTAGTTCCAAAGAACTTCAAGTCGTCATCACTGGGCAAGTTTGATAGATGTAATGACTCTTATTAATATTTCGTATTTATTGGAGCCTCTGATTTCCTAAAATGCAAGCTTCTCTCTAGAACCGTTAGGGATGCATCATTAAGGTGGCACATGAGCCTGCCACGACTCTCGTTCACCAGTTACCAGAACCTAGTGAAGAAATTGGTCTATCAATTTGCAGCAAGCAAATACAAAAATATGTCCACCACCATTTTGTTCAACATTTACCAAGGTCATTCTAAATCTTTGAGGGAATATCTCGCCCGCATTAATAAGGCGACTATCAAGTTCGACCACCCCAACCAGGAGATATTCGTAGGAGCATTTCAAAATGGAATGATAGTTGAGAGTTTTAATGAATCCATCACCCAAAGGTCTTCGGTTTTCCTGAAGAAGGTAGTGGCATAGAACTCTTTCTTTAACCCTATATGTGCCTTCGACCCTCTTTATTCTTTTCTGGCAACCACAACATCAAAAGTAGAAACAAATTCCATTTTTGTTATCTCCGTCGCTCCATTTTTCCAATGAACTAACAAATCATTATTTCGATGACATAATCTTTGATATCTCTCTCTCTCTCTCTCTCTCTCGCAGCCTTAGCCACAATTAGTGGCTTCCTCTCGTGCGCGACTGTGACTTCGGGCAAGAAAAAAAGACTCACTCTCATCTCGTGTCCTTTTTCCTGAGCCAACCAGATCCTTTTTCAAGCATAGGGTCACCATTCTTTCATCACAACAGTGAGTTTTTCGACCATTATATGTTTAGATCGACATCTCCTCTCATCTTCCTTCTCTATAGTGAGATCATTTATTTTCTTCTCATTGGGTGTTGAAACGAAACCGATTGAATCAGAACTGTGTTGGTTTCTCTCAGGCCACCGCGAGCTTCTTTTCTCCAAGGGTAAGTACTATTTTTATTCATCTATTTCTTGGGTTGAACTATAAATTTGAAAATAAATTTCTATGTTGAAAAACCCTCATTTATTCTTTCTATAAATCCAAAATTTGAAAATAGTTAACAAAACGTTAGTTTTAATTATGTGAAAAAAAATAAACCTCATCTTTATTGAAAAGTCATAATCTCTGCTTTTATCCGAAACTGATTTTTGAACGATGTATTGATAAATGTTTGATTGCAATAACTCTTTAAATTCTATCCTTGATCTGATTTTGAATCGTAAAAGCATAAACTTCAATATCTTTTAAAAAGCTTAAAGCTTTATCTTTCTCGAATTTTTAATTTGTGTTGTTTGGATTAAAATTTGAGGGTTTCTTAATACACCACCCAACTTTCTTAGACACCGCGTGAAATTCCGCTTATGCCCCCTGATTCTGGATGTGCACATCCGGACGCACCGTGACCTTAAAAAAAAATTTGTTCCGGATGTGCATATGCGGAAGGCTGCCGGATCTGCATATCCAGAATAATTGCTGATATATTTGAACCTGCATGATCAATTCCCCTTCCCATTCTCAACCTTTCTTCTTCCACACTCACCCTCACCAACCCAAAAAACCCTACTTTATCAATACCGTTTCTCACTCAAAAACTTCAACTTTTTGGTGCAACAAATCAAAGGGAGCAAGAGAAGATTTAATTTCAGATAAATATTCAACTTCATCCACTACATTGCTCACATTATCAATCTACTTTTTTTGGAAAGGACAAGTTACGCTACTTCCGGATGTGCATATCTCTATTTTAGCCGAATTGGAAGCGATTCAAGCGAGATTTTCGAAGGCCGATGACAACATGAAGCTACACATCAAAGAAGAGTTGAGGAAGATTGCCTTCCCCAAAACAACCGCAATGATACCGCCATCTCAACTGGTTAAGACAAAGGGTACTCCGAAGAAGTTGAAGCCTACGCCGAATGACAACTCGACAACTCGGTCTCCTTCATATTATGAGCACGTTGTCAAACTCTTTCCGGACTCACCGACTTCTAAATCTCTACAAAGTGTCATGAAAGGAGCTCGCATTACCAAACCGGCTCCGACACCGATTCCACGAGTTCCGACTCCGAATGCACCGCTTCCGACAACGACTCCACCTATAATTTCCTTTATCGACGAGATGCCGATTTTTATGCACAAGCATATCGACGGTATCATCGATGTTGTAGGGGATGGTAATTGCGGTTACCGAGCCGTGTCGGCTCTACTCGGTAAAGGAGAGGAATGTCATGCACTTGTCCGTCATCAACTTATCCAGAGTTGGAGACACATAAAGAAGCATACTTGCGTCTGTATGAAAATCAAGAAAAATACGACAAGGTTTACGAGTCACTTGTTCCGTGGTTGAGTGGGCTGGCCCCGGTATCGAAATGGATGAGCTTCCCCGAGATGGGTCATCTTATCGCATGCGTGTACGATATGGTGTGTATTGACTTGACGCGATACGGTTTTTCGGAAACCTTTTTTCCACTCCATACCGCACCACCGTCCAATCCAAATGATCGCATGATGTGTATCAGATGGCTTGCGAAATCAAGACATTTTGTACAAATGCCCTATACCACCTAAATCACCGCAATGGATGACGCATGCAACCGTAATTGCCGAGTCGTGGCCAGATAGTTTTGTTGAAATGATGCTTGAATTCGAAAGATTGAACGTAATTAAAAAGGCATCAAATGCGTAAAAGTCGAAAGGTCAAGCTCCGATAGATTTAGATGGAGACTTTTGTTTTAACTCTTTTGTATAATCGTGCGACAAAATGTACATTTTTGAAGTGAAATATATTGAATTTTTATTCATATGCCTTTTTAATGCACTTATGAATTTTATTCCAATGAAAGCATTTCAATTGGTTGCATAACATAGTCAATTCTGTTTGAAAAATGTCTCAGTAAAATATTCTGACTTGCAGATCCGGGAAATTTCTGGATGTGTACATCCGGAACCAATATTTGTAGGGTTTTTCCGGATCTGCACATCCGGCATGAACTTAGGCAGAAATTACTTTACCCTAACTTTTCTATAAATTAGGGGTTTCATTTGATATCTTTCACACAAACTCTAAATGTCTCAATTGTATGAAATCAAGTTTCGTTGGTATGTCGCAAGTGTCTTCTACACCGACGGTAAAACACGCGGTCGCACATTTAAGCTAATGAGGGACATCTCCATCGGCGAGATCATTGACGACATCGAACATCTCCTACCTTACGGAGACAAACGGAAGGTTACGAAGCTTCAGTATCGTTCACCTTCGGTTGACAACAAAGGGAACGTCGCTTACAGCCTTGTTGAGCTCAAGAATCAAGAGGATGTTAGAGCGATGTGGCAAACTTTTTTCGATTACGAAGAACGATTCCCGCTCGAGTTCGAGGCGACCGTCAAAATTCGAAGAACGGTAGATGACATCTTAGAGATGTGCAAGCATCCACCAGACTATTGATCTTGTAATATTTAAATTTCTGTCGATGTAATGGCGAATTTCTGAATGTAATCCCGATTTTATTTTATGAATGTGAGAAACATTATTGGATTTTTTGTGTTCTGCATCAGGATTTATTCCGGATTTGCAAATACGAATTTTTTCCGAATGTGCACATCTGAAAAAAAACTGAAAATTTTAAAAAAAAGATGCGCCCGAATTTGCACATCTGGAACATAAGGGTATTTTTGTAAGCACGCATGGTGCCTAAGAAGGTTGAGTGGTGTGTTAAGAAATGCTCTAAAATTTTAATTGATAGTGTAATTTGGCTTCAATTCTATTTTGTTGTTGAGACTCATAAAAGCATTTTTCTTATTTTAAAACTTTAGCTCTCATGCCTATTAATTTAAAAAAATTCATGTTTGTTTAGAAATGGTTAGTCCTCTGAGTTGTAGTTTAATCACCTAGCTCAACTTGTATATTTGAAACCTTAAAGGATCAATTTTTCTAGAGTCGTAACTTTTTCTTATTTTTTTAAATATGAATTTCGGCATGTTGCTAATTTTTTTGTGCTGGAAATATTTATTTAAAAGTTATTGTTACTTTATTTTATGAGTGTGAAATTAGATCTAATTTTTTTCACCGTACCTAGTTTTTGGCGTGTGTGTCTTTTTTTTTTTTGTGGTTGTTTTTTCTGTGAAGTAATCTTTTTGGTCCTTTTCACACTTTACTATAAAACGATACAATGTTGATACTTGATTTATTTTCTCAAATGATTGAAAATTATTGTAGAAAAAGGTCATATAATTTTAATCAATTAAGGTTTGAAGGTGACTCTTATTTTTATTTTTAGTTGTTTTGAATATTAACTTTCTTTATGAAAAAAAATTTAAAGCCCGCATTTTTTTGAAATATCCCCAATGGACGAGTGGGAAAATGAGTCGTGAGCAAGTAGACATTGATATTATTTCAAAATTTCATCTTATTGAGTGTATGTTTTGAAAATAAATGGAGGAATTTTTATTTGAAATTTCAAACTCCTACCATTTTTAGTAGCCTAAAATTTTTCTTTCTTTGGAGTTGTATAATCTAGTTCTAACCTTGTTTTAATTGTTTCTTCTATGTTGTAAACATTGGGACGACTACTATTTTTACCCGATGAGGATCATGGGACACCAAACGTGGGAGAATGAGCGATTGTTTGTTTGAATTGTTGGATTGAAAAGTATTAGAGGTAGTTTTTTTGTTCGGCCATGGCTTCATTAGGCTTGTCAACAAAGGTAGACAAAAGAGGAGTTTAGAAGGACAAACATGTTAAGACTTTATTTTGTTAATTTAAAATGTTCGTTGTTGAAGTCTTTTTGAAGACCTATTTCTACACTGAAATTAGAGTATTTTCAAAGTTTCAAAGACATGTAAAAGTTTGTAAGTGTAAATGGTCTTTTAGCATTGTTACAAGCTCCGTCCACCGTCACGTGAGTAAAGTCATTAGCGATGGATTTTTACCGTAATTAAATATTACTATTTATTTAACGACGGATTTTTTTCGTCACTAAATATTACTATTCATTTTAGCGACGGATTTTTACCGTCACTAAATGTTACTAATCATTTTTAGTGATGGTAGAAATTCGTCGCTAAATGAATAGTAACATTTAGTGACGAATTTTTACTGTCACTAAATGAATAATAACATTTAGTGACGGTAAAAATCTGTTGCTAATAGCATTGCTCACGTGAGAGATCTATTGAGGTCTCTCACGGTAAACGAAGTCATTGTTACAAGGTTTTTGTTTAGTTGGAATATTAGACTCTTTAAGATTTGAAATATCTGAAGGTTTGTGAATCTGAATCGTAGATAACTAACGCCAATTTACTGTTAATAATTTCAATGTTGATCTCACACTCCTTTTGAATCTTCTAAACACAAAGTTTACTAGAAGTGTTGACCATGAAATACTTGAAGATTCTTGTTATAAGCAATGTGTAACACCCCAATTTTATTCATTATTTATTTATATTAATTAATTGAGTGATTTTATGAATTAAGTGAATTAATTGATTTATTTGAGTTATTTGGATTAATTAATTTATTGGACTTATTTGAAAATAATTAATTTATTTAATTTATATGATTTAATTGAAATATGTTATTTATTGAATTATTTGAAATAATGAATTTGTTTGAATTTATTTGAAATAATTAATTTATTTAATTACTTGATTTATTTGGATTATTTAAATTAAGTAATTTATTTAATTTATTCTATTTGGTAGAATTATATAGAATTGCTAGATTTTAGTGTGCTTAATGTGGTGTGTGAATAGTAAGTGAGAATGGGTGGAGATGGGCCCAATTTGTTTAAGACAATTTTAGGGTTTAATGAAAGATAATAGAAACATAGTAAGAGAAAAATTGGAAAAGAGGAAATAGAAGACAAGTTAGAGAGAAGAAGAAGAGTGGAGAAGAAGTGAAGAGAAAAGCTCAAGAAATTCATCAAAAAAACCAAGGTAAGGGTGGATTTTCACTCATTATTGAGATTATTGGATGATGATTAGTGGGTAGAAATAGATTTAGATTAAAACCCCAAAATTTTCTATGAGATTGAAAATTGTTAGGTTTTAATGTTAATCTTTGAAATGTGTTAATTTTATTGTGTTTGGAATTGGTATACTGTAAAGACCCATTAGTAATTATAGTATAGTTGCTAATTGTGGTGATGATGTTTGAAGTATGAATGCTTTGATTATGAAAATGTGATTGTGTGTGCAATTGTGTGGTAATTCAAGTGTGATGAATTATTGAAGATATGCATGATATTAAGATTAGGGAATGGTCTTAATTGCATATGACTGTTGATTGCATACGCATCATTTGTGTCAAAAGGCAATGCTTGCTAGTTCCGTGGGAGCTAGTGACTTGTCCCAAACCTAGAGAGGGGTTTGAAAGCTTAGGGAACGAGCTTTTATTTGTTATTGTTCTAGGGGACGGACCCAGTTTAAGTGTAAAAATCGAAAAATAATAAGTGTTGGTACCACATGGCATGAGTTGCATTGGGTCTTGCATCGAGTCACATAGCATATATATTTGTTATATGAAAGTATGTGTATATATGTGACTTGTTGAATTGGCGAAATTGTGAATGATATGGTTACTTGAGTGATACTTGTTGATGAAACCTTGAAGTGTGAGAATGATTATAATTGTGTTTGTATACCTTTAAATTAATTATTATCTTATGATTTCAATAATTATGTGAATTCTCACCCTTCTGTTGGAATGATGTTTTGTACGACATCGCTCAGGTACCGAGGAGTATAGTTGCTTCTAGCGCGAGGTAGCTGTAACACCCCCAATCTATACCCCTAAGCAATTAAAGCAATAACAAATAATCAGAGTGTAATAAAAACATTCATGGCATAGACGGGAGCGTCACATCAAAATGATGAAATATAATAACCTACTCATATAGATATGCAACAATCAGGTAGTATTATAAACAGAGGAACTCAGTTCCTAACACACACAATTCAGGTACAGAATAAAAGCAGAAAATCTGCAACTGAAATCTCATATATATAACATAAAAGTTTGTCTGTCAAATACAGAGTCATACATGTACAATCCAAAAGATAAATATATATACATATACACGTAATTACATAACGATCTCCCCGACTACCCGGTGCTACATATCAGAGCCGACCGACAAAAGAATGAAGACATAATCTTTCCAAAAAGACCTCCAGCATCTAATCTGCAATGCCTCATAGAGCATTCAAAATAACAGAAGGGTGAGAAACACAATTATAATATATAATAACACAAAATACACATGTAAAACATTCTCACCACAACTTACACCATAATTCAAATACAAAACAACACAATTCATATCTCATACATCCATCACAAAGGCATATCAATCATGCTCAATGCATTTATCACCAACATATATATATCAACTCATCAATTCCATTCATAATTCCACACATAATCAATCCATTCATGATTTATGCAAATGCACAGAGACCAACACAACGACTCTATGCAATGCAATGCGGTACCATTCCATTCATCATCTCATCATTAATTCACTCAGGAATTATTAGAATCATTGCTTGTTACTTAGTGTAACTCCCCGTCGGGCAAACGATGTTCCCTGTCGCTTTAGGTTCTCTTTGTATAAGGCACACGACCGTTATAGCAGATTCCCTCTGGAATCGTTTCGTCGCTCACACCCACTAGGGCACACGACATCACAAGAATGCATATCATGATGCTTGGCATACAATGACTCATGACAATCAAATGAATACACATATACAACCATGTGAACCATTTCAACATCCATAATCATGCATATACAATCAAACCCAACATAATGCACTTACTTGCCCTAAGGCCATAAATCATCATCACAACATTCACATCACATGCATTCACATCATATAACAGCACACAAGTTATACCTTATATATCCAAAGCATATTGCATGATAACACATCAATCGCACACCACTACGACGATAAAAGTCGACAAAACGACACGTTTCCAAATTCCCGACATAATTAAATTGGCCACCAATCTCAAAAACCATTTTTCTAAGAAAGAACATTTCATAAGCTTTCCAATGGTACAAAGAACGTCCCGATCCGAGTTACGGATCAAAAGTTACGGAATTTAGAAAACATATTTAATTTTTGAAGTTCCAGGTCGCGCTAAGCGGGCTCCTCCCCGCGCTGAGCGCGCTCCTCACTGCCTGGTGAGGTTGTAAATTTTCAAGACCGCGCTAAGCGCGCAGATCCCGCGCTGAGCGCGCACTGCGAAATTCAGAAAAATGAACTCTTCGCAAATCCAACCCAAAAATCCTATTTTTCATCCCAAATCAATTCCAACAGCAAAACAAGCATCAACAATTGTTCATAAACACAGTGTGATCATACAACGCGATTTATATCGATTTCCAACCGTGAAAACATCGATTTCTACTCATTTATCTCATTTCGACTTATATTTGAAAAACTAGTAAATAATCCAACACATCCATACATAATCATACACAAACATAGCATAATCGAGTTTCGCACCCTTACCCGATTAATCGTGCTTCGAAGTGTAGGTTGAATCGATTCCTAAACTTTCAAGTTTTTCCTCTTTTTCTTCTTTTCTTTCTCTTTTTCTTCTTTTCTTTCTCTTTTCCTTCTTTTATTTCTTCCCTTCCTATTTTTCTCTCTTTCCTCTCTATGTTTCTATTTTAAGTGAAAACAACCCAAAAAGACTAAAATACCCCTACACTCAATTTTCTCGCAAACGTTCCCACAACGCGATAAAACATAATAACGATAAACATAACACATTTATCAAGAATAAAATAATATAAAGGCCAAAAATAATTAAATCGACTCGATTAAATAAATCTAACAAAAATCGGGGCGTTACAACTCTCCCCCACTTAGAAATTTTCGTCCTCGAAAATGTTACCTGAGACGAACAACTCCGGATACGACTCCCGCATCCGACTCTCCAACTCCCAAGTCAAATTGCCCTCAGCAGTGCCTCCCCACGCTACTTTCACAAGCGCAATATCCTTGCCTTTTAACCGCTTCAACTCGCGATCCAAAACTCTCAACGGTAATACCTCAACCGTAAGGTTCTCCCTTACCTCAACCTCATCCATTGGAATCACATGCGACGGATCTGGAACATACTTCCGAAGCTGTGAAACATGGAACACATCATGCAAATTTGAAAGATTCGGTGGCAACGTCACCCGATAAGCCACGGCACTCACTATCGCGGATATCTGATAAGGACCAATAAACCGAGAAGTAAGCTTCTTCGACTTCAATGCACGACCAACACCCGTCACCGGTGTAACTCTCAAAAATACATGACCACCTTCTTGAAACTCAAGATCTTTCCTCATTCGATCATGATAACTCTTCTGCCTACTTTGAGAAGCCTTCATCTTTTCACGAATAAGTTTCACCTTTTCTGTAGTTTGTTGAATTAACTCCGGTCCAACCACCGAACTCTCACCAGATTCATGCCAACACAACGGCGTTTGACATCTTCTTCCATACAACGCTTCAAAAGGTGCCATTTCAATACTCGAATGGAAACTGTTGTTATACGTGAATTCAACCAACGAAAGATAACTATCCCAAGCACCACCTTGCTCAAGAACACAAGCTCTCAACAAATTTTCCAATGACTGAATAGTTCTCTCAGTATGACCATCCGTCTGAGGATGATAAGCAGAACTCAATCTCAACTTGGACCCTAATGCCTTTTGCAAACTTTCCCAAATCTGGAAGTAAACCTCGGATCTCGATCTGAAACAATACACAACGGAACGCCATGTAGCTTCACAATCACACGGATATAAATCTCAGCCAACCTTTCCAAAGAAAAACTGATGTCAATCGGAATGAAATGTGCCAATTTAGTCAGCCTATCCACAATCACCCAAATGGCATTATGCCCCCTCTGAGTATTCGGCAACCCTGTCACGAAATCCATAGAAATGTTGTCCCATTTCCACTCGGGAATATCCAACGGTTGCAATAATCCACTAGGCTTCTGATGTTCTACCTTTGACTTCTGACACGTCAAACACGCAAAAACAAACTGAGCCACATCCCTCTTTAATCCGGACCACCAAAAGATCTTCTTCAAATCTTGGTACATTTTATTAGCTCCCGGATGTATACTCAAACTACTCTGGCGTCCTTCCTCTAAAATCATCTTTTTCAATTCCAAATCATCAGGAATACAAATTCTCCCACGGAATCTCAAAACACCATTATCATCCACTTTAAAGTCACCATTCACACCTTTATCTCCAACCGTCATCAAATCAACAAATTCCACATCCAGCCTCTGTTTCTCGCTAACGGTCAACAGAAACTCATTAGTGACCCTTAACATACCAAGCCTCACGCTGTCAGATGTCAACTCACACACCAAACTCAAATCTCTAAATGCTTCCAAAAGTTCCCACTCTTTAACCATCAAAGCGGACATATGCAAAGATTTCCGGCTTAATGCATCGGCTACCACATTAGCTTTACCAGGATGGTAATTCAAGCTAAAATCGTAGTCCTTCAAAAATTCCAACCATCTCCGTTGCCTCATATTCAGCTCTTTCTGATCAAACAAGTATTTCAAACTCTTATGATCACTAAAGACTTCGAATCTTGCACCGTAGAGATAATGCCTCCAAATTTTTAACACAAAAACCACCGCCGCTAATTCCAAATCATGAGTAGGGTAATTCTTCTCATGAACCCTCAATTGCCTCGAACCATAAGCCACCACCTTACCTTCTTGCATCAACACTCCACCTAATCTAATCAAAGACACATCGCAATACACCACAAACGGTTCACTAGGATTCGGTAAGATCAAAATCGGAGCTGTAGTCAATCTCCTCTTCAGCTCACTAAAACTTTCCTCACACTGAATATCCCAAATGAATGCTTTACCTTTACAAGTCAGTTGGGTCAAAGGAAGTGCTAACTTGGAAAAGCCTTCAATGAATCTTCGATAATATCCAGCTAAACCCAAAAAGCTTCTAATTTCAGTAACAGATCTAAGAGCCTCCCATTGTAGGACTGCATCTACTTTGGATGGATCCACATCAATACCATTACCTGAAATCACATGCCCAAGAAAACTCACTTCTGACAACCAGAACTCACACTTGGACAACTTGGCATAAAGTCTCTTCTCCTTCAAAATTTGCAATACAATACGCAAATGCTTCGCATGTTCCTCCCGAGACTTAGAATAAATCAAGATGTCATCGATAAACACAACAACAAATTGATCCAAATGCTCATGGAAAATGCGATTCATATACTCCATAAACACTCCCAGCGCATTAGAAACCCCGAACGATATCACGGAATATTTGTAATGTCCGTATCGTGTCCTAAAAGCCGTCTTTTGAATATCTTCCTCTTTCACTCTAATCTGATGATAACCTGACCTCAAATCAGTTTTACTAAACACACACGCACCTACCAACTGGTCCATCAGATCATCAATTCTCGGAAGAGGATACTTATTCTTAATCGTCACCTTATTCAGCTGGCGATAATCAATACACAATCGCATACTTCCATCTTTCTTTTTCACCAATAAAACTGAAGCACCCCAAGGCGATACACTCGGCCTCACAAATCTCTTTTCTAACAATTCATTCAACTGCTTCTTCAACTCAATCAACTCAGATGCCGACATACGATATGGTGCCATAGATACAGGTCTAGTACCAGGAACTAGATCTATAGAAAACTCCACCTCTCTTTCTGGCGGTACATCTGAAATATCCTCCGAAAATACCTCTGGAAAATCACACACAACTGGAAACACATCAATTGCAACTTGACTATCCACGGTCAACGATGCGAACAACCCGAACAACTGAGCTTTATCCGCCAAAAGTTAGTTCAACTCTTTGGTAGATAAGAAACTCAATTCCTCATCTTCTTCAAGAGAAGGAAATCTTACCAACTTATGATAACAATCGATATGCACTCGATTGAATTGCAACCAGTTCATTCCCAGAACCACATCTAAACCCTCCAACGGCAAACACACCAAATCCATCTCAAAATCCTTACCATAAATAGTCAAAGGACAACTTAAACAAACCAAAGAAGTAGTTACCGACCCCATTGTTGGAGTATCAATAACCATCTCTCCACCCATCGATGACAACAAAAGATTCAAACGCTTCGCACACTCAGACGAAATAAACGAATGAGTCGCTCCGGTATCAATAATAGCAACTAAAGGCGTACTATTAATAAAACAAGTACCTCTGATCAGACGATCTGCACTAGTAGTCTGAGTTCCTGCCAATGCAAACACTTTCCCTCCAGCTTGAGCTTGCTTTGGTTTCGGACACTTCGCACTAACATGACTAGGTTCACCACAGTTGAAACACTTCACCACATTCCTCTTGCAATAAGTTGCGACATGTCCTATACCTCCACAATTGGAACACTTCCTCATATCCTTTCTACATTCAAACTGACGATGTCCTAAGTCACCAAACCTAAAACATCTCAGAGGATTAGACATACCTCCCCCACTTGGCCTTTTATCAAAATTAGCCATTTGCTTACCCTTGTCAGCTGGTGACACATAAGGACCACCACGAAACGGTTGCTTTCCTTTCCTTTCGTTCACACTCTTATAATGAGTATAACGAGCTTTGCTATCCTCCTCATAAATTCTATAAAAATCCACCAAATCTGAAAACCTCCTAATTCTTCGATAACCAACTGCCTGTTTGATCTCGGGACGCAACCCGTTCTCAAACTTCACACATTTGGAAAACTCCGCAGTTGCTTCAGCATAATGTGGATAAAACTGAACAAGCTCCACAAACTTAGCGGTGTAATCAATAACAGACATGTTACCCTATTTCAACTCCAAGAACTCTATTTCTTTCTTTCCTCTAACAACTTCAGGAAAATACTTCCTCAAAAACTCACTGCTAAACAAAGCCCAAGTGACAACTTCACCTGCAGCTTCCCACACATGACGCGTACTAACCCGCCAATCATCAGCCTCCTCCTGCAACATGTGAGTACCCAGTCTCACCTTCTGTTCCTCAGCACAATCCATCACTCGAAAGATTCTTTCAATCTCCTTAAGCCAAATCTGAGCACCATCAGGATCATATCTTCCTTTGAAGATATGCGGTTTGTTCTTCCTGAACTCATCATTCTCACCAGCATTAGGTGCACCCCGCACAGCCTAAGCCATAGCTTGCATCGCAGCAGCAAGATCAATGTCATTCCTTCCAGCCATATTCTGTTCATATAAATATGCAACAATCAGGTAGTAATATAAACAGAGGAACTCGGTTCCTAACACCCACAATTCAGGTACAGAATAAAAATGGAAAATCTGCAACTGAAATCTCACATATATAACATAAAAGTTTGTCTGTCAAATACAGAGTCATACATGTACAATCCAAAAGATAAATATATATACATATACACGTAATCACATAACAATCTCTTCGACTACCCGGTGCTACATATCAGAGCCGACCGACAAAAGAATGAAGACATAATCTTCCCAAAAAGACCTTCAGCATCTAATCTGCAATGCCTCATAGAGCATTCAAAACAGCAGAAGGGTGAGAAACACAATTATAATATAGTTGCATACAATTATATAATAACACAAAATACACATATAAAACATTCTCACCACAACTTACACCATAATTCAAATACAAAACAACACAATTCATATCTCGTACATCCATCACAAAGGCATATCAATCATGCTCAATGCATTTATCACCAACATATATATATCAACTCATGAAATCCATTCACAATTCCACACATAATCAATCCATTCATGATTTATACAAATGCACAGAGACCGACACAATGACTCTATGCAATGTAATGCGGTACCATTCCATACATCATCTCATCATTAATTCACTCAGGAATTATTAGAATCATCGCTTGTTACTTAGTGTAACTCCCCGTCGGGCAAACGATGTTCCCCGTCGCTTTAGGTCCTCTTTGTATAAGGCACGCGATCCGATCGCTTTAGGTCTTCTTTGTATAAGGCACACGATCGTCTATAACGTCGCTTTAGGTCCTCTTTATATAAGGCACACGACCGTTATAGAAGATTCCCTCTGGAATCGTTTCGTCGCTCACACCCACTAGGGCACACGACATCATAAGAATGCATATCATGATGCTTGGCATACAATGACTCATGACAATAAAATGCATACACATATACAACCATGTGAACCATTTCAACATCCATAATCATGCATATACAATCAAACCCAACATAATGCACTTACTTGCCCTAAGGCCACAAATCATCATCACAACATTCACATCACATGCATTCACATCATATAACAGCACACAAGCTATAGCTTAATATCCAAAGCATATTGCCTGATAACACATCAATCGCACACCACTACGACGATAAAAGTCGACAAAACGACATGTTTCCAAATTCCCGACATAATTAAATCTGCCACCAATCTCAAAAACCACTTTTATAAGAAAGAACATTTCATAAGCTTTCCAATGGTACAAAGAACCTCCCGATCCGAGTTACGGATCAAAAGTTACGGAATTTAGAAAACAGATTTAATTTTTTAAATTCCAGGTCGCGCTAAGCGGGCTCCTCCCCGCGCTGAGCGCACTCCTTACTGCCTGGTGAGGTTGCGAATTTTCAAGACCGCGCTAAGCGCGCAGACCCCGCACTGAGCGCGCACTGCGAAATTCAGAAAAATAAACTCTTCGCAAATCCAACCAAAAATCCTATTTTTCATCCCAAATTAATTCCAACAGCAAAACAAGCATCAGCAATTGTTCATAAACACAGTGTGATCATACACCGCGATTTATATCGATTTCCGACCGTGAAAACATCGATTTCTACTCGTTTATCTCATTTCGACCTATATTTGAAAAACTAGTAAACAATCCAGCACACCCATACATAATCATACACAAACATAGCATAATCGAGTTTCACACCCTTACCCGATTAATCGTGCTTCGAAGTGTAGGTTGAATCGATTCCTAAACTTTCAAATTTTTCCTCTTTTTCTTCTTTTCTTTCTCTTTTCCTTCTTTTCTTTCTTCCCTTCCTATTTTTCTCTCTTTCCTCTCTATGTTTCTATTTTAAGTGAAAACAACCCAAAAAGACTAAAATACCCCTACACTCAATTTTCTCGCAAACGTTCCCATAACGCGATAAAACATAATAACGATAAACATAACACATTTATCTAGAATAAAATAATATAAAGACCAAAAATAATTAAATCGGCTCGATTAAATAAATCTAACAAAAATCGGGGCGTTATAGTAGCCGTTGGAGTAGCTGATTTAGTTTCTTTATTTATGTTGGGTCGAGTCGTGCTCTGATCATGTAACACTGGGATCGTTTCGTTTTATGTTTGAGAGATACATTATGTACTCTACTTTATGCTTTTACGTTTATTTGAATTGTATGAAGTTTTGGCTTTTATGCCTAAGTATTTATTATGAATGAGATGAGCATGAGACTTCATTATGTCTATTATGTTTGAAGCAAATCTGCTGCTACATGCTAAGTGAAAGTTTATAAAAAGCATGAATTTATTTTAAGTGTTAATGAGCATGACAGGTGTTTGTGTGATGTTTTGAAATTATATGTGACACCCTTTTGTGAGATGCATGATAATTCACTCTGATTATTTATATATTTATTCCGCGGGGTTTAGAAGGGGGTTACACAATGCATATGGAAGACCACCTGATTTCTCATTATGTGACAACATATGGTTCATAATCACATGAGCCTAATTTACCGGAATTCTATTCTTATGAAAAAAAATGCATTTCTACCAGTGGCGAAACCAGGAATTTTTTTGGTGGGCCACTAAAATAAATATAAAAATTATATTGCATATAAAGATTTAAGTCGTAATAATCGCAAAGTTTATTACTAGAAAAATGAATTACATACCTTAAAATAATACTCTAAGTGTATTGAGTGACTTGAAATCATCAATAATAGAGTTTGAACTAATACATGCACTAATTTCTCTTTCAATGTAAACAGTCATGTTATCTGCTAGAAACCGACCTTTCATCTTGTTTCTCAACTTAGTCTTGATAATTTTCATTGTCGAAAAAGATCTCTCAGTTATGGCAGTAGAAACTGGAAGAGTCAAGATAAGACAGAGTATTTTATCAATCAAGAAGTAATTTTATTCCTGTTAGTTGCAACCAAACACGAGCATGATTTTTGAATAGTTGATAAATTCTTCAAATCTGTTGATTGACGGACATCAACAAGAAATTTCCGAAGCTAAAATTGCAAAGTAATCTTCTCTTGCTCATTGAAATCCATAGCATGATATTTTTCAACTAGAGTACAAATAGTATCAATGTTAAAAGCTTTATAACTAACCTTAGGATTCAAAGCACAACTTAGAGTTAACAAATCCATTGCTTACTCACTAAATCTACTATTTAACTCTTGTAATTGTCGCTCAATAATAGTAAAAAATATTTTAACTTTAAAGTAATGTTCTAGTGTGACCTGATTCTTTGCAAGACGAGAGCGTCCATATCTTGTTGTTGAATGAGTATCATAAAGATTATGAATCTCAGTATGATGTCTCACACAATAAGATGTCACATTAGCATATAACTTATTCCAATCATTTTCTCCAAACTCTTGAATAAGAGTTTTTGTTGCACGAACTAAAATCATAACATTAACCACATCCTGAGAATGTTGTTGTAAAGCTTGATAAAGCACATCTGTTTGTTAGACGGTGTGGCTAGTGATCGAGAGGGGGGGGGGGGTGAATAGATCACCTCCTTGAAATTCAAGGATTTAAAAAAGTTTATCAGAGTCTTTCAAGTTAGCGGAAAAATTATGATCCCGAATCGACTTCCGTCTATTCTGAACCAGCTACTAGAAAACCGGACACACGAGTTTATGCTGGATTTATTAGGATGACAAAGATATATTAACACCAGATTGGAATCGACTCAAATGCACTTATCATACAAAGGCTGTTTCCAATGAACAAAAACACAGCAAACAATTTTGTCAAACACTTGGCGTGTATGCATTCAACGATTAACAATAATGGTGATTTTGACAAAGATTTTCGTACCACTATTGGATCTTGAAACTTTAATACGCAACACACCAAACGAATCACAAAATTGTTGAAAGCGTAAAGAGATAAAGATAGAATACGATACGCAGAGATTTGGTAAGGAAGTTCCCCACTTCCGTCCTCGCGTGTGGGTACGTCTCCCTCTCAATTTCAAAATGAAATTGAGACCTGTTATATCAATAATGCTGAATTCGTTCTTTACAAGGTTACAATACAAATCCAGAAATCTAAACCCCAAGATCTTCCTATTGTATGAACCTTCACTTGATCTGAGCTTGATCAAGAATTTTCCTGCAAGAAATACAGACAATTCACCGGTTCCACGACCTGTTTGCGAAATCTCCAGATTTCCAAACCCTACGCTGCGGCTGAATCTGTTCTGCAATCGTGACTAACAAACCCTCAAGAACACACCCGTTCTTGAAGGACAAACCAGATGGTTTTTCCTCGAAACCCCCTTTGTATCTTCAACTCAGCTAGATCAATGATCGTACCACTGAACGTTATCTCGAAGACCCCTTAATCCGAAGAACAAAAATGATTATGTGTTGATGTTCTTGAATTAACGAGATTGAGAAGATGATGAAGACAAAGTCTCTTTCAGGTTTCTAACACTGCTCTTGAAAAATCATGCACACCAAACTTGTCTTTTGCTTTGTTGCACTTTTTCACTCTTACCAGAATTCTTACACCAAACTGAACTGTCATGACACTTATATATGAAAACAGAAACGGTTAAAAGCAACAAACAGCTCTATGTATCGATACAAGAGTCGTATGCGTCGATACATAGTGAGTATAACACATGCATGAGTCGACACATGGTTGTATGCATCGATGCATACTGTACCTGTTAATTTTCAGAATGTAAAATAAATCATGCATCGATACATGATGCGCATGCGTCGATACATAGCTCAATTACAAAGGAACATGTGTCGATACAAGTATCGTATGAATCGATACATACTGAAGCAAAATTATTTCAGAATGTGAAGTAAATCATGCATCGATACATGATGCGTATGCGTCGATACATACCCTAGTTACAAGGGATCATGTATCGATACAAGTGTCGTATGAATCGATACATACTGAAGCAAAACAGTTTTTGTGAGTTTATCAAAGGTATGTGTCGATACAAGACACGTATGAATCGATGCATACATAGGGAAAATCGTTTTTATGATTACAATGATGATATGAATCAATTTGCATTATCTTTTAAATCATAGTAGGTATGAAATCATATGTATGTACAAACTAATCATGCATACAAATCTTATATCATGCATATCACACAATTTGCAATCATACAAAAACTTAAAGGCTTGCTCACAAACTCCCCCTTTTTGATGATGGCAAATTTGCAAGATGTGATAGAGCACTCCCCCTGAGTTTGTGCATGGCTGTCAACATCTTGTTGTCTTTCTTCTTCCCCTTTGTCAACATCAAAAAGAAGAGATAGACAGTCTGGTGAAATAGTCCCAAAGCTAGACAGCAAAATTGATGTAACAATAGACAACAATATTGATATAGAAGCTCACAATCACCAAGAATGAAGCTTAACATAATAGAATCATTCACAAAGAATGATAAGACAGGGAAAGACTAACACAAGTAAACAGAACTAAAAGAAATAAGCATTAAAATTTTAAGAAAGTACTTGGAGTTTACATAAGCAGAACCAAAACAAATGAAGTTTGAACAATGTAGCAAGGAAACTGAAACAACATGATGATGAAATAAAATGTAATGAAATGACATGATGCTAGCCTAAAAAGGGTTATGGCCTCCACAGGACTCCTCATCCTCTCTATCAGGATCTCTGAAGCTTGGTGGAGGCGGCGGAGGAGGCATCTCATCAGGATTATGGCCCATGAAATTGTATCGCCGGAACCGGTTCTGAACTTCAACACTTCTGAATCTGTCCATGATACCAGGATGTGCACGACAATCGTCCATAAAACCAGACATTTCATTGTAAAAGACTTGATGCCATTTAACCAATTCTGTGTGCCAAGCATGCTGATTATGATACATCCTTGTGTGTTCATCATGCCACTCATTTTGCTGCACATGCCAAGCAAGCGCCTGTTCATGACGAGCTTGATTAGCAAGCTCCATTTGCTGAAACATTTGAGTCAATTACTCAGGGGCAGTTGAAGAGGAGGCAGCGCCAGAGAACGGAGGAACACGTGGACCTGGTTCATAATTTGTTGGAGACCACCTTTGTGGCACCCAATCACCCCAGCCAACATTAGCATCTGCTTCAGGCTGATTCTCTTCATTGGCCTCATGCATTTCTTCATCCAGTTGGTCTTCAGGCACAAACACTTGTTCAGATGGCACATCAAAATTGTACACCCTTGTTTTGGATCCTCTGTCCAGAAAATAAAAACATTGACGCTCCTTGTCCCACCGGTATCCCATATGAGATAAAGTGGCAGTGTTGAACTCTTGGGCGGAAGAGGAAGATGTACGGGGTACTAAAGGGATGGTTACATTCCAGTATTTGATGATTCGCATAATTTGGGCAGCATATCCAAGTGTGATATTCTTCATACTGTTACGCATAAGAAACATGCATTTCACAAAGTAGTTTGGCCAATTAAGTGGGACCTTTTTGTGAAGAAGGTACACAAGATGAATGTATGATCGATCCAACCTAGAATGACCACCAGATTTTGGACGCAAGATGTGCGAGACAATCCAGTGAAGTATTCTAGGTATGCTTGTAATCATACCAGAAGTGATGGGTTCATCCTCTCCCAGAGGTCTATCCAATTTGGAAATAGATGCAACATAGTCCCTTATTTTAAACTCCGTATCAAAACTTTGGTCATGCCATTTTTTCAGTCCAGGCACCCCAAGCGGAATTTGAAACACTTTCTCCCAATCAGTGGCTTCAAAAGTGTAAGTTTTGGTGCCAATTGAGCATCTGAACATATAGCCTCTACCAGTTTGCAGACCAGCATAAAATATACGAATAAAATCCTCATGATAGGCATCATTTATGGCCAAAAATGTACCAAGGGTTTGTGCCTTCAATAAATCAACGACATCGTTGAGATGGAGGGCAGATGCATCAGTTTTATCAAAGACACGAGGTTTCATAACTAACCTTGTCTTGAAAGAGGTCTCAAACTCCTCAGCGATGACAGGATGAAGAAAAGTGAGAGCACTGGGAGGGATTTCTGGAGGTTGTGGAGACTGACCAGACGTCCCAATGGGTTCCTTTCCTTTTCCTCTTTGTCTAGCCGGTATAATTCTGGGAGGCATGGTGATGAATTGTAGAGGGGTTAAGATGTGAATTAGGGTTTTGGAGATGAAGATGTTTGAGAAGGTTAGGGTTAGCCGTGTGGGTATGAGAGGAGAAGAGAGGTTAGAGTGAATTATCCCTTTAAAATTGGCTGATGTGTCGATCCACAACTGATTTGAACATGCATTTATTGTAAAAGAAACAGTATGTATCGATACAAAGGGTATGGATCGATTCATATCGCGAAATTTTTGTTTTTGAAAGTGTCCTATGTGTCGACACAAAGCACGGATGCATCGACACATACTAAAAAAAATTTGAAAATGAAAAGACATGAATCGACACATATCACGAATGTATCGATCGGAAACTCTAATGTGTCGACACATGTTCTTGTTGTATCGATACATACTTGATGCTAAAACATGTTTTAACTGATTTGTGACTACCTGTTGAGTTAGAAACCTGTGAACAGCTCTTGAGTCAATGCAGTATGGATGATGTCATGATAATGATGCTCAAGTATAATTCATGAATCAAACGTTAATGTTCAAACAACATATGCAATGAAATACATATAAACGATCTTAAAGAATTTGTTCTACCATACACTAATCACAAAGTTCCAAAGAGATTTTAGAAAGGAATGATATTACCTCTGTTGATGTAACCTTATGGAGTCTAAGTGATGTCTAAAAACAAAGCTTAACAGCCAAAGTGAGATATATATAAATAAGGACCAACATGCTTAAGACATCGATGAGGAGAGATCTAAAATCCCCAATTCACGACGAATGTTGAAGAACGGTTCCGTTGCTAATGGTTTAGTAAAAATGTCAGCAAGTTGGTTTTTAGTATCAACATGCTCAAATACAACGTCCTCTTTTTCAACATGATCGCGAAGAAAGTGATGCCTAATCTCTATGTGTTTAGTGCGTGAGTGTAAAACAGGATTCTTAGTAAGATTTATAGCACTGGTGTTGTCACACTTTATTGGAATACGTTTGAGTTGAATATCGAAATCTTGTAGTTGTTGCTTCAGCCACAAGATCTGAGCGCAACAGCTACCGGCTGCAACGTACTCAGCCTCAGCAGTTGACAATGCGACAGACACCTATTTCTTGCTATACCAACTGACCAAAGAGTTTGAAAATAAGTGACATGTACCACTAGTACTTTTCCTATCTGATTTGTAGCCAGCAAAATCAGAATCGGAGTAACCTACTAAGCTACAATCGCTTCCTTTTGAATACCAGAGCCCATACTTAGATGTTCCATGAAGATATCTAAATATGCGCTTGACGGCTCTCAAGTGTGACTCCTTAGGATTCGATTGATATCGTGCACACATGCAGACACTAAACATGATGTCAGGTCTAGATGCAGTAAGATACAAGAGAGACCCAATCATACCTCTATACTGTTTGACATCTACACTCTTACCGTGTTCATCTTTATCTAGATTTCCGTTGGTAGGCATAGGTGTGTCTATTGATTTTGAGTCGTTCATTCCAAAGCGCTTGAGCAGCTCTCTGCAGTATTTTGTTTGACTCACAGCTGTACCCTCATCAAGTTGCTTTATTTGGAGATCGAGGAAGAAATTAAGCTCCCCCATAAGACTCATTTCAAATTCACCCTGCATAACTTTTGAAAACTCTTCGACCAAGTGTATGTTAGTTGAACCAAAAATTATATCGTCTACATAAACTTGAACTAAAAGAATGTGTTTTCCCTTGTGTTTAATGAAGAGGGTGGTATCCACTTTACCTCTTGAATATCCATGATCAAGTAGAAATTTGCTAAGTCTTTCATACCAAACCCGAGGGGCTTGCTTAAGACCGTACAAAGCTCGTTTTAATTTGTAAACATAATCTGGATATTCAGCATTCTCAAAACCAGGAGGTTGTGAGACGTATACCTCTTCATTTAGGACACCATTTAGAAACGCACTCTTTACGTCCATTTGGTAAAGCTTAAAATCTCTAGAACACGCATAAGCAAGCAAGAGACGTATAGCTTCGAGGCGAGCAACTGGAGCATAAGTTTCCTCATAGTCTATGCCCTCCTCTTGGTTATACCCTTGTGCCACTAAACGTGCCTTATTCCTAGTTATCACTCCGTTTTCATCAAGCTTATTTCTAAAAACCCATTTAGTACCTATGATATGATGATCTCGCGGACGAGGAACAAGTTCCCAAACGTCATTTCTTTTAAATTGATTAAGCTCTTCTTGCATGGCCATTAGCCAAAATTCATCAATCAAGGCCTCTTTGGCATTTTTAGGTTCTACTTGTGAAACAAAAGCGAAGTGAGAGCAGAAATTACTTATCCTAGAACGAGTCATGACTCCCTTTGAAATGTCTCCCAAGATGTTGTCAATAGGATGATCTTTTGAAGATCTCCAAGTTGGTGGAAGGTCATTCACTTCAGTTTGTCCTTCTTCCTTATCTTTTACATGACTGGTATCTTCCTCCTCCTCATTGTCTTCTGTTTTGGACTGATCAGTTTCCGAAACAGCTTCTTTGAGTATGTCTTCTGTAGATATACCTGTGTCATCAAAAGAAATACCTTTTCTGACATTTTTTGGATAAGACTCATCAAAAGAGACATGAACAGATTCTTCAACGGAAAGTAAACGCTTATTATACACTCTATATGCTTTACTTGATTGTGAATAACCAAGAAAAATACCTTCATCCGCTTTTGCATCAAACTTCCCAAGTTTTTCCTTACCATTATTCAAAACAAAACACTTACAACCGAATACGTGAAGATGTGACAAGTTTGGCTTTCTTCCTTTTAAAAGCTCATAAGGGGTTTTATTTAAAATAGGGCGAATTAGAATCCTGTTTAGAACATAACAGGCTGTGCTAACTGCATCAGCCCAAAAATATTTTGGCAATCCACCCTCATTTAGCATTGTTCTTGCCAGCTCTTCTAAAACGCGATTTTTGCGCTCCACAACGCCATTCTGTTGTGGAGTTCGAGGAGCTGAAAAGTTATGCTCAATACCATACTTATCACAGTACTTATCAAAGAGATAGTTTTGAAATTCTCCTCCATGATCGCTTCGAATTGTAACTATTTTAGAATTCATTTTATTTTGGGACAGTTTTGCAAAACTCTTAAAAGCGGAAAACGTTTCATCTTTGCTATGAAGGAATATAGTCCAAGTAAATCTAGAATAGTCATCAACGATTACTAAACCATAATAGTTTCTGCCTAGACTCTTTGTCCTAGAAGGTCCAAAGAGATCCATATGGAGAAGCTCAAGGGGTCGTGAAGTTGAAATTACATTTTTGGATTTAAAAGATATCCTTGTTTGCTTTCCCATTTGGCACGCGTCACATAGATGGTCTTTTGAAAATTTTATCTTTGGAAGACCGACTACTAGATCCTTAGATACAACCTTATTAAGCAAATCGAAATTAACATGCGCTAAGCGTCTGTGCCAAAGCCAAGAATTATCATTCAAGGCAACTAGACACTTAGAGCTTGTTAAAGGTACATAAAAAAGATCAAGCATATAGATATTGTTTACTCTTACACCCTTAAACACAATATTCTATTCAGTATGTTCAATTGTGCAGCAAGTTTTTGTGAAAGAAACCTTGTAACCCTTGTCGCACAATTGACTAATACTTAACAAATTGTGTTTAAGCCCCTCAACTAGATGGACATCAGAAATAGTAGTGGTAGAGGGATTACCTACACTACCTTTGCCAAGTATAGCTCCTTTGTTATTGTCTCCATAAGTAACATATCCCTTCTTCTTTGCTTTGAAGTCTATAAAAAGCGATATGTCACCCGTCATGTGCCTTGAGCACCCGCTGTCTAGAAACCATCTTCTATCTACGGATGCAAGACACTCATCCTACAATATCAAAAGAGAGAAACATGTACCCAATTTTCATTGGGTCCATGTGGGTAAGTTGTAACATGGCTGCCTTTAGGCCTCCATTGATAAATGCCTTTAGGAACAAGAAATCTCCTAAACTTGCATTTTTCAATGGTATGACCAGTATGACAACAATAGTGACATAAGCCACGATGATGTATTTGTTTATTTCTGGTCATTAAACCCTTTGGAATAAAGGAGTATTTTGCATATGGTGGATTTAATGACTTCTTAAACAACCTAGAATCAACGGCGTAAGTAACCTTGGGTTGTAAAGCTTTTTCCAATTTGACTTTAAGAGTTTTAACCTCTTGTTGCCAAATATGACAAGCTTCACAATACCTAACTTTACTGCATCCGTTAACATTAATATCTTTTGAATTTTCTGCAATACTAGCTTTCAAGCTTTCTAAATCTTTTTCAGCTTTGTATACTTTACCTTCCAAGAATGAAAAAATTTGTTTATCGGAAGATAATCTTTTGAAAGCATCTACAGCTTCGTTATGCAGTTTTTCAAAAGCTATTTTCAGTTCAGAAAAAGACATAGAGGAGACATTACTATAGTAGGCTTGTCTTACTTTCTTATCGTTGATTTTCTTCTTGTGGTAGGACTGATTTTTGGTGTGAGCCATAAGACACAGATTTGCTGTCTCATCACTATCATTTGAACTTTGTGAGCTTGATGAGTCACTATCGCTTTCCCATGCTATGTAAGCTCTTCTTTGTTTATTTGACCTTCTTGATTAAGCTTTTCCTTTGTCCTTTTTCTTCATAGGACATTCTATTTTATAATGTCCAGATTTACCACAATTAAAACACGATCCTTTTACTCTATGCTTCTTATTCTCTTCCTGTTTTGACTCTACAGATTGTCTTCGAAACTTAATGAGATTTTTGTCGGAATGCTGGATTCCATTCTTTCGAATGAATCTATTATATCTCTTAACAAAAAGTCCCATTTCTTCATCACCCGAATCTTCGTCACTACTTGAATCATTGTCGCTTTGCTCTTTTTGTGAGGACTTTGAGTTAGAGGCCACAAGAGCTATTGGCTTCTTCTCACTCTCTTTGTCTTTATTCTTTTCCTTTTTACTCTTTTTCTCAAATATTTCGAGGCTTTCCAGTTCTTGCTGATGTTCTTCCAGCTTGCCGAATAAAGTTGTAATAGTAAGCGTCGTGAGGTCGTTGGCTTCCTTAATAGCTGTTACTTTAGGTTGCCATTCCCTGCTAAGACACCTCAGAATTTTATTAGTGGCTATTTCATTGGAAACAGGTTTTCCAAGTGCATTCAACCGATTTATGAGATGAACGAATCTCTTTTGCATGTCAGAGATAGATTCTCCTTGTTTCATGCGAAAGAGCTCGAACTCTTGATTAAGTGTGTTAATACGGGACTGTTTTACTTCAGTAGTACCCTCATGGGCAATTTCTAAAGCATCCCACATTTCTTTAGCTGTCGAGCAATGGGATACCCGATAATACTCATCAGCACTAAGTGCTGAAATTAGCATATTTCGAGCTCTCCAATCACTCGACCACTTTTTCTCATCTTTCTCATCGTAATCATCTTCTGGTTTAGGAACTATGGCGCCAGCCTCATTTCTCATAGTAATTTGAAAAGGACCATTTTGAATGGCAGCCCACACATTCCTATCCACAGAATTTATATGAACTCGCATGCAGTCTTTCCAGTAGCCATAATTTTCACCGTTGAAAACAGGCGCTCTATTATACGCCCCCTTTGGTTCAGAATCCATATCGTTACAAGCAGCCACAAAGCACCAGCGAACCGGCGCTCTGATATCACTTGTTAGACGGTGTGGCTAGTGATCGAGAGGGGGGGGGGTGAATAGATCACCTCCTTGAAATTCAAGGATTTAAAAAAGTTTATCAGAGTCTTTCAAGTTAGCGGAAAAATTATGATCCCGAATCGACTTCCGTCTATTCTGAACCAGCTACTAGAAAACCGGACACACGAGTTTATGCTGGATTTATTAGGATGACAAAGATATATTAACACCAGATTGGAATCGACTCAAATGCACTTATCATACAAAGGCTGTTTCCAATGAACAAAAACACAACAAACAATTTTGTCAAACACTTGGCGTGTATGCATTCAACGATTAACAATAATGGTGATTTTGACAAAGATTTTCGTACCACTATTGGATCTTGAAACTTTAATACGCAACGCACCAAACGAATCACAAAATTGTTGAAAGCGTAAAGAGATAAAGATAGAATACGATATGCAGAGATTTGGTAAGGAAGTTCCCCACTTCCGTCCTCGCGTGTGGGTACGTCTCCCTCTCAATTTCAAAATGAAATTGAGACCTGTTATATCAATAATGCTGAATTCGTTCTTTACAAGGTTACAATACAAATCCAGAAATCTAAACCCCAAGATCTTCCTATTGTATGAACCTTCACTTGATCTGAGCTTGATCAAGAATTTTCCTGCAAGAAATACAGACAATTCACCGGTTCCACGACCTGTTTGCGAAATCTCCAGATTTCCAAACCCTACGCTGCGGCTGAATCTGTTCTGCAATCATGACTAACAAACCCTCAAGAACACACCCGTTCTTGAAGGACAAACCAGATGGTTTTTCCTCGAAACCCCCTTTGTATCTTCAACTCAGCTAGATCAATGATCGTACCACTGAACGTTATCTTGAAGACCCCTTAATCCGAAGAACAAAAATGATTATGTGTTGATGTTCTTGAATTAACGAGATTGAGAAGATGATGAAGACAAAGTCTCTTTCAGGTTTCTAACACTGCTCTTGAAAAATCATGCACACCAAACTTGTCTTTTGCTTTGTTGCACTTTTTCACTCTTACCAAAATTCTTACACCAAACTGAACTGTCATGACACTTATATATGAAAACAGAAACGGTTAAAAGCAACAAACAGCTCTATGTATCGATACAAGAGTCGTATGCGTCGATACATAGTGAGTATAACACATGCATGAGTCGACACATGGTTGTATGCATCGATGCATACTGTACCTGTTAATTTTCAGAATGTAAAATAAATCATGCATCGATACATGATGCGCATGCGTCGATACATAGCTCAATTACAAAGGAACATGTGTCGATACAAGTATCGTATGAATCGATACATACTGAAGCAAAATTATTTCAGAATGTGAAGTAAATCATGCATCGATACATGATGCGTATGCGTCGATACATACCCTAGTTACAAGGGATCATGTATCGATACAAGTGTCGTATGAATCGATACATACTGAAGCAAAACGGTTTTTGTGAGTTTATCAAAGGTATGTGTCGATACAAGACACGTATGAATCGATGCATACATAGGGAAAATCGTTTTTATGATTACAATGATGATATGAATCAATTTGCATTGTCTTTTAAATCATAGTAGGTATGAAATCATATGTATGTACAAACTAATCATGCATACAAATCTTATATCATGCATATCACACAATTTGCAATCATACAAAAACTTAAAGGCTTGCTCACACTGTTATCCCCATAATTTCTTTCATCAAATGCAAGATCAATATAAAATCAAATTTCTTCAAGTAATTGTAACCACTATCACCATCCCCACGTGTATTATAATTTGCTCATTCCTTTAATAATGCTTTTAAAACACGACAAGTTGCTTCATACATATTCATCAAGCTACAAATAGAATTGAAATGTGATCCCCAACGAGTAGTCCTAGCTCGTTTCAAAGAACCAATTTGATTTTCACCTTTTCTAGTAACGATCTCATCAATCTCCAATAAATGTTCAATTTCTTTTAATTGGGTTTCATGTAACTCATCATGTCGCTTTAGTGAAGAACAAAAAACATTGACCACATAAGTTAGCTTTTAAAATAATTTATTTATTGGTTTGATTTCTCTTGAAGCAGTAACTAAAGCAAGTTGCAATCGACGAGCAAAACAATGGACGTAGTATGCATAAAGACAATCCTTCATAAATAGTGCTCGTAAACCATTCCATTCTCCTCTCATATTTCTTGCACCATCATACCCTTGGCCACAAAGGTTAGAAACATCAAGGTTATGTCAAAAAAGTATATCACATACTGTTTTCTTAAGAGTTAACGCCGCCGTGTCATTTACATGCGCCACATCAAAAAAACCGCTCTTGTATTAAACCAAATTTATCAACAAATCTTAAAACAAGAGCCATTTGTTTCTTGTTTGGCTCATCACGGACTTCATCTACAAGGATACACAATTTGGAATCACCAATTTCTTCATGAATATGATTTCTAACCCTACTAGCAATAATTTCCAAGAACTCTTTTTGAATTTTATGTGAAGTATATTTGCCATTTTGTGGAGCATTATCCAATACAACTTTTGCTGCTTCATCATTATAACAGAGCCAAAAACTTAATTTAGGGAAAGAAATTGTGTTACAGTAGTGCGTTAATGCCTGAAAGAAGAGAGGAAAACAAAGAGTTTTTTTTATATAATAATATAATTTTTGGGGGTGTTATAGTAAATTCCTATAATATAAAAATAAGGGTTAAATAAGTATTAGGTCCTTGAAAATAACCCAACATTCAAGTTTGGTCCCTAGAAAAATTTTCTTCAAGGTTTGGTCCTCCTAAAGTTTTCCGTTTCTAATTGTAGTCCCTCCCGTTAGTTTCCACTAACGGAGGATGATGTGGCACGCCAAGTGTGCAATAATCTCTTGCCAACTGTGTATTCTTATGCCACATCAGAAATGATTGCTTACACATTAGCTCTCCTTGAATACTCCTCTCTCTCTGCAACTAAAAAATGCCTAAACCCTAAAAACCCACCGTCCTCCTCCGTACAAGGCCGCAACTACAAGATCTGAGACGACGTGTTCATACCTTCGCGATGATGATGTTAATGGCGACTCGTTAGGTACTCCGTTTCTCTTTTCTCTTACTTCTGTTTGCGAATTCTTCTACCTTCAATTTGCGAATTTTTCTTCTCCTTTCCGGTTTGGATCCGTTGCAAATCGATTGTGTGTTCTGTTGATGAATGTTGTTGCAGGTTTTTCAGATGCTCATGTTAACCGATGCACCATCTTTATTTTTATTACTGATGCACTCGTCTTTTCTGTTACAGATATGGAACTGTTCGCGTGATGAAGGTAATTGTGTATTCATCAAACTCTCTATTTCATTTTAGAACAATTGTGCTACTCCATTTCCTTATTTGGTTTTTCCTGATGTTGGTGTTATGATCTGTACAAACTCTAAACCATTCAACCTAGTGTTTTCAATGGTGAGGTTTGACTAATTTTTTGCATTCTCCAGAAAATTCAATGCTAGTGGGTAGCACCGTGAGCAAACCAAAAAAACGAATAAACTTCAAAAGCATTTTGGTTGTTCAAAGGATTTATCTTCTCTTAAATAAGCCCTCACGTTAGAAGAAAACCAAGACATATCAACTGTCAACGAGAAAAAAATTTAACAATGATGTTTTTAATTTGATTTCTCACCAATAATGGAGATGTCTAACCATATAGACGAATCTTGTCGCAATCAACTAACTTGATCTCTTTTATTATCTGTTCAGGTCTCGGCAGAACGTAATTAAGGATCACACAATTGAATGGATAGAGAAGAATTTCCCAGGACTGTTTCATGAGATTCACTTTGGTAATCACTTTGCACTTGATGGAATATCAAGACCAAAATCAGAGATTTGTAGGTGCGCCTTGATCCTTTTCATCTGCATTTCTCTATGATTTGGTTTTATGACATTGCTTATGTCGATAGATAAGTTCAAATAAGTCAATCTGAGCAAATTCTTAATTGTAGTTTGTATTCAAATTCTCATTTTTATCATTTAACGATGCAAACTTGCTGTTTCTCATTAACAAGTCTTTAAATGCCAAGGTTCTTATTGACGATAACCCGCGGTATGCCATAGAGTGTGCTGATGTTGGAATTAAAGTCCTACTTTTTTATTATGAAAACTCATATCCTTGGTCCAAGAACGAGTTAGTTGATGAGCATCCTTTGGTGACCAAAGTTAAGAACTGGAAAGAAGTGGAACAACAATTGATGTCACTGATAACTTCATAATAGTCTACAACAAATGCTGAACTAAGTTCATGTTTTTGAAATATATTTTTTTGTCTAAGTAAAAGAGACTGGTTTTCCCTTTAAGCACCATCAAAATCTTTTTGTGATCCCTATAAAGTCCAAGTTTCCCCATTGGCTCCCTACCATTGGTCTTCTATAAAAAAGTCATGACTTTGATATGGAGAAGTTTCAACTCTCTAAGCATTTTCGTTTTCCCTGGCCAGTGAATGTGAGTCTTAGATTATGTTCTAATCTTTTAGTTCCCTACCCCCTCTTAAGATTGATAAACGAATACTTTAATTTTGTTCTTTCAGAAGTTTTATTGCCATTTCATTGTGCATTAATGAGCAATTTTTGCATTATGAAACATTGCTTACACATTAGTTGTATGGATGAGCAATTTAATTGTGACATTCTTTGCTTTCTATTTATTTTCTCATCTTTGTCCTTTTTTTTTGCTATGTTGCAGCATACTTCTCTCAGTCCAGATGGTAAGCTACTTCTGATTGTTGGAGACAATCCTGAAAGTATGTTGGTGGACTCTCAAAGATTTTGCTGTAAATAGAAAAAGGAAAATATTAATTATAATGATTATGGATTTCATAGCTTCTTTAGCAAGTTTGGTTGAGTGTATGAGATTCAAACTAAGAAGTTCCTGTTTAGAAATCTATTCGTTATTGAAAGCTTAATTTGAGAAGCTTTGTAACTTAATTTTGTAAGGTGAATGTTCAGTATGAATGGAAAAAAAATCTGGAGGTTTTATCAATTAGCTATAGCTTAGCTATGAATTAGCTACAAAAATGCTGTGTTTAAATTAGTTAGAGATTAGATAGGAATTAGCTAGAAAGTAGCCGCAAATTAGCTACAATTTCTGGATTCAAATATGATATAAATATAAAAAAAATTAAAATTGAAACTATTACCACGTGGCATACATGTAAGAAATTTTTGCCACGTAGGCATTGCCACATGTAAGCCACGTCATCAAAAATTTTTCACATGGCGTGCCACATCATCCTCCGTTAGTGGAAACTAACGGGAGGAACTACAATTAGAAACGGAAAATTTTAGGAGGACCAAACCTTGAAGAAAATTTTTCTAGGAACCAAGCTTGAATGTTGGGTTATTTTCAAGGACCTAATACTTATTTAACCCTAAAAATAATTAAGATATTATTGATACTGATGTCACAAAAATGATTCTCAATGTTCTCAATGAAAAAGGGGATCCTATAACTTATAACAAATATTTTATTTCTCTTTTTCCTAAAAGGAACATGTCTAAGTCTAACCACCTTTATGATTATGTTCTATTTTTCTTTATAATTCATTCTTAAAATTTGTGACTAAAACTATAGCTAATATAATTAAACTAAGGAATAATCTTGATAGAAATTGAACTAAGGAAATACTAGAGCCCATAAAAAATATTGTAATTTTTAATCTTCTTTAATTCTAATTTATTTTTTATTCAAAAAATATGATTGTCTTCAAAATATTTTTTTTGTCTTAACTTATCAAAAAATAATAATTTATATGAATTAGAGCTAGAGCCCATTAAATATTTTTTAAAATCAATATTTCATCCTGTTCCCTTTTCATACAACCTTTGTTCCTCAACTAATTGCTTTACAACTTTTGGTTATCCCTAATGCAGTTCACCTGTGATTATTGTTTTCAGTTACCAACACAACATTTAATGTTTAGTTGTAAGTCCAAAATCACGTTTGTAAGCAACCTGTTAGCCCAATGATTCAAATGCAGTTCACCTGTGCTTATTGTTTACTGTTAAGAACTAAACATTTAATATTTAGTTAGCAATACAAAATTGAGTTTAGGAGCAACCTGTTACCGTAATGGACATGCTTACATCTACATTCACCCCATGTTTTGCGTACAAACTACAAGCCAATTGTATAACATTTCAACTACAATATTACAATTTTCCCATTTATGATATCTATAAAATCCATATGTAGATTGTCAATTAGAAGACGATACATGTTCTAAAGATGACGATGATGTTGAGCCTGTGTCTATACCACATCCATCAAAAGCTACAAGTCAAGGTATTGTTTGTCAACAGGATCATAAGCTCCAGAGAAACTTCTCCTTCAAATGACAAACTTTTATAATGCCATTCATGACTTATTATGTTTAATTTTAGTCAAAATTACACCCGAGTTCCTTTAAGTTATTTTTATGTAACAGGTTGGTCTTTTAAGTTTGTTTTGTAACAACTTGGTCCTTTAAGTTACCAAATGTGTGCACCGTTATCCTTTTTTAATTGAGTGAAAGTGCTAATTGTGGATACAATTATTTTGAGTGGCGTGAAAATGGTGCAACTAGAAATACAAGAGTCACATATTTCTAAATGTTCAAAATGTGAGGAAAAAATGTAGAAATCAACCTAAAAGACCAATTTATTACAAAAAAAAAAAAAACTTAAAAAACCAACTTGATACACAAAAATAACTCAAAATACCTCTTGTGTATTTTTTCTTTAATCTATTTGTAGAGTATTACGATATTGGTGGTCCATTAATAAAATGTCAGTAAGCATTGATGTGGTATCAAGACAGGATGGACAAATATAGACATTCGGCAAATCCTAAGAATTACTTGTGTTGTGGGAACGAAAAAATTGAGCTCCCATTCTTAAAATCACCACCTGAAATTTTATAAACACTCCTTTTTTTTATCACGAATCTTTGTCTAGCCGAAAACTCCAATAACAAACTAGACTTTACAACATGATGTTTACATTTACTTCTCATGGTGCAAAGTTGGATAACAAATATAACAACAGTTGTGGGCCCTCAACAATAAGAATTCAAGGACAATATTGTCACCGAATTGATAATTTGTTACCACCAGAAGGTCAACCTCCAAACTTTGAACAACTTTACATCTATTACACTGAAAATTAAGTGCAAAATCGTATGAATGGTCTAAGGTATTGAAATAGTAAATTTATTTTATCAATATCACTTGCATTGGCAGCTTTTTGGCACCTAATGCTTGCTCCAATTTTTTTGTTAGAAATACCAAAAACATTGATCTCATCATTGTTAAGAAGTTGTCTAAAATGTTTTATAAGCACAACACACAGGCAAAGAGTTTTCAAATGGAAAAAGAATGATTGAATGATGATAATGTCCATAATCTGAAGTTAAGACTAATCTCTGATAGAAACACTGATGGAAGAATATACAATCAACCAAGTGTTTCTGAAGTTGTGGCACTAATTGTTGGTGATGTTGAGACAACTGAAGAAAGGGATATTATCTTGCAAACAAAAGGGGGGGGGGGAGCTTCAATGTATAGATGAGTTTCATGCAAGTTATTTAGCCTACCAGTACCCTTTGATCTTTCCATATGGAGAAGATGGTTATAGACCTTATGTAGCACACAGGGATTTGGAAAATTTGTTGGTAACAAACATAACAGACTTACAATCATATAGTGGTTATCATTTCATATACAAACCAGATCAGAAGAGGCAAAAACTTTGTTATCATCTAGGAGATTATTTCAACAATTTTTAGTTAATGGTTCTACAATGTTGGAATATGAGAGACTTAGATGTCTACGAAAGAACCAAGCAAAGCTAATAGTGTCAAAGTACAAATGTCTAAAGGAAGAAGGAGATTAAAGTCAACAACTAGACTCAAGTACAGGGAAAATAATGATTCTACCATCAACATATGTTGGAAGTCCTAGATTTATGGATAAACTATATTATGATGGAATGAAAATTTGTAGTAAGATTGGATTTCCAGATTTGTTTGTCACTTTTACATGCAATCCAAATTGGCCAGAAATACATAGACTACTTCGCCCACTTCACCTGAAACCACATGATAGACCAAATATAATATCCAAAGTCTTTAAAATGAAGTTTGATCAACTACTTTCTAATTTACCTAAGAAAGGTATTTTAGGGAAACTCCTTGCATGTATGTTATTACTATTTGTTCTTATTTTTTCACTTATACCTTAACTTTTTTTTTTGTAGATATGTACACTATTGAGTTCCAAAAGAGAGGATCACCACATGCACACATCCTAATTTTTTGCATCATTCACTACTACAAAAAACATATATAATGACGGTTGCGAAACATATATAATGACGGTTGCACGTCCGTTGTTAGGTTGCGTGTGGTTGTATGTATGGTGGTTTCTACATAGGGAGACAGACCGAGGTTATAAGTTAGGTAGCGCGCTACTTATAACAATGGTTTATTCAAACAACCGTTGAGAAATAATTTATAGGTTCTTGGTTTGAATCCCAACCTCGCCATTCTTGCCTTTTATTGTTCTGGATAGCGCGCTCTACTTATAACAACAGTTAAGTTAAAAACCATTGTGATATAGTTTGTTTTTTATACATATTTTTTAATTTTACAGTATTCTTAAATTTTAAACCTGAATATTTTTGAATCATATCAGACTAGAAACAACACTACAATGATTTTTGAATTGAATTAGACCAAAAAATGTATTACATCAATGACACAATTTCATTGGGAATAAAAAATTGTATATTGCATCAAAACAAAAATGACACAAAACAACCTACAATGTACACACCATTACAACAAATAATACTACCTTGTTGTCTTGGTGTCTTTTCTCTTAGTGTCTTGACTTTAAACACCTATAATTTCAAATAGTAATAGTTGTTAGAAAATAACATCATTAGTTATTATAACATACAATAAATTATGAATGAGGAATATAAAATACTTACTTTTTAACTTTCTCACATGTCTTCTTGATGATCGTTACAAATAACATGTATAACATCTCTACCAACTTCTTTATATGAATTAGGCACTTGTGTTACATAAGAAGGAGTGGAAGGAATATCAAAACTTTCATTATCACTAGGAAGAATGTGTTTTCCTTTGAGCACAATTGACCATTTCCTCGAAAAGTCTGTAGGGTTTGTTACATAAAAAACCTGTTTTGCTTGAGTAGTCATGATGAATGGTTCAGTGTTATAAGTTTCCTTTTCAAGGTCAACCCGTGTGAATCCTAACTCGTCATTTTGTACACCATTATTATTGAGAACCCACTTGCATTCAAATAAAGGCACTTTGAAAGTAACATAATCAATCTTCAAAATCTCCTCAATGAAACCATAGAACGTGGTGGTTGCCAAAATAAGATTCTTATCTTTCGGACTAGAGAAATACATGTATTCTGCCTCAACCATAACAATACTATTTTAAATTGTACTACAATAATATTTTGCTTTTGTATAAAAGGAATAATTAGAAATGTCGTATGACGTCCAAGTTATCACGGTAAATTTTGGCATGTACGATAACCATTTAATTGTCTCGGATGCACAATCATCATTAGAAATCCTCATATTAAACCAACTTATGAATTCCTTATTATGCCGTGTCAGCAACAACTTGTCATTCATTCAGTGATATTTCTTCTTTATAACTTTTTTGTGAGCAGCTATGTAAGGTTCAACTACACTAAGATTATTCAATATATAGAAATGTGATTGAAGTACTACATCCCGGCCCATTGAATTAAAATTTGAACCTTTAATACCCATACCTTCAAATCTGTCAGCATGACAAGACTTTGGAATTCCAATAGACTCTATTTCCGATAAATAGTTTGAACAAAACTCAAGAGCTTCTTCTGTGATGTACCTTTCAACGATCGAAGCTTTCGATCGGTGATGATTCTTCGTATATCCTTTAAATATCTTCATGTATCGCTCTATAGGATACATCAACCTTAAATAAACTGGACTACAATATCTGATTTCTCTTACTAGATGAACAAGTAAGTGAACCATAATGTCAAAAAATGATGGAGGAAAATACATCTCTAATTGACACAATATTATTGCAGCCACGTCTTCTAATTCATCTAATTTTTTGAAATCAATAACATTAATACATATAGAATTGAATAATAAGCACAATCTGGTTATAGTTACTCTTACATTTTTTTGGAAGGATGCCACAAATAGACACTGGTAGAAGTTGTTGCATCAAGACATGACAACCATGAGATTTTAAGCCACTAACTTGAGATATTTCATTGATACAAGTTTCTTGATGTTTTAAGAGTAACCTCGGGGAACTTTTATATCATGCAAACACTCGCAAAAACTTTTCTTTTCCTTTTTAGATAGAGTATGACATGCCGGAGGCAAATAAAATCTTTTTCCTCTGCCTTCTGGAGCTAACTGTTGTCGTATACCCATCTCCACCATATCTAAACAGGAATTCTTATTATCTTTAGTCTTTCCTGGAATGTTTAAAAGTGTTCCTATCAAACTATCACACACATTTTTCTCCATATGCATCACATTAAGACAATGCCTTACATCAAGTCTAGACCAATATGGAAGATCAAAAAACACTGATCTCTTTTTCCAAATATTTCTCTCTTTTTCCATCTTTTTTCTTTCTAAAGACAACATTAAGGTGTTCTTATCATTGATAAACTTCATCGCCATTTAAAGTTTTATGAGCGCTTTCAAACTCCCGCTCTTCGTTAAAAGACTTTCGAAATCTACGATAAGGATGAATGAGTTTTAGAAATTTTGGATGCCCAAGGTAAACAATCTCTTTTCCAAACTCAAGTTGGTGAAAACAGGCATCAGATTCACATATAGGACACACTTTATGTCCTTTGACACTATATCCAACCAAATTACTATATGCATGAAAGTCATTGATTGTGCAAAATAAAATTGCATGCATCGTAAACTTTTCACTATAATATGCATCATCAACGTCAACACATTTATCCTACAAAAGTTTTAATTCCTCAATTAATGGGCTTAGAAAACATCTATATCTTTTTCAGGTTGTCTTGGTCTAGAAATCATCATACTTAACATCATATACTTGCGCTTCATGCACAACCAAGGAGATAGGTTGTAAATCGTGAGAAGAACGGGCACAAAGAATGGTTAGTACTTAGATTACAAAAGGGGATCATTCCATTTGTGGAAAGCCCAAGCCTAAGGTTTCTTGGCTCAAGGCCAAAATCAGGAAACACTGAATCAATTTTCTTTCATTGCAAAGAATCAGCTACATTGCGAATGTTTCCATCATATTTTCTTTCATCTGTATTCCATCTAATACTCTTTGCGTCATTCACATTAGAAAAAGTATTTTTAACCTTGAAATTATTGGCAAGTACTATAATACTTTTCTAGGAGGATGCTTCTTACAAACATTATCATTATCATCACCATTGTTGTTCTTCAACTTGTAGCGCGACTCACCATATTCAGGATATTGATCTAAATTTTCATACTCTTTCATGTATAATATGTAATCATTAGGGCATGCATGTATTTTGAAATACTACAAACCCATTGGACACAACATTTTTTTGGCCTCATAGCATTGATTCGGCAAATTGTTATCTTCTGGTAGCATTTGTTTCAACAAATCAAGCAAATATGTGAAACTTTTATTCGACCACCCACCTTTTGCCTTCAGATTAAGCAATTCTAACAACGCATACAATCGTGTAAAATTGGTGCACCCCTTATATAAAGGCACATCTTTGTCGATACATAAAGTATCATAAATATGTGCTTTCATATAAGATATTTTCCAATATCACGAATCATATCTTCTATTCAATCATCCATATCATCATCATCTCCATCCATTTGTGAAGTCGTATTTTGATTATTATCCACTTCTCCATACCATGTCCTTGTTGTATAATTTTGACATATTACATCACAACATAAGTGATGTTATATTTCTTTCTTTGACCATTTTTTGATATTCCCGCAAACAACAAAAGGACAATAAAAGATACCATTATTGTCAGTAACATTTTTTCTAGCAAGTTCAAGGAATTCAAACTCTTTTCTCATACACCGGACCTAATCTATGAGCTTTCATCCAACTACGATCCATAACAAATTCTGAAATTTATATCAAAAGAATAATGTGAATGGCAACCTAATGCCACACACATAACAACCTAATACGATTATATGCATATGACAATGTCTGAATAAAATATGAACATGGCAACACCAAAACATAAACATATTCAGAAGCACCACAATGTATGAATAAAACATAAATATATCCAATACAAAAACCTAAAGCATAATCACAAAATCTGAATAAAACATGAACATGGAAACATGAACAATACACATGACAATTTCAATACACATAACATCCCAACAAAGAACATTAACATTCAGAAGCGTCAGAGAGAGACAATGGTAAATAACCCTTACGAAGAGCATAAACATTCAAAACCGTTAGAGATACAAATTGGTAATGTACCGTAATTCAAAGAGGATTTCGATTTTATTTCTAGAAATGATATTCGTTTCCAAAAATGAATGAAGATGATGAAGGTTTCGCTATCACCGTCGTCTCGTTCGCCAGGGCACCCTTGTGTGTTATGAACGAAATGAAGTACCTGTTATGTTTTAATTCTGTGAGAAAACATTTCACAACGGTTGCAAGCTTCAACCATAGTGAAATATGGAACATATAACCATGGTTGAACCAAATAATCGTCGTTGTTATACTTTTAATTTTTAAATAACAATAAATGAGAAGGGACACACACTAATTTTTATTGAAAAAAGGAAAAATGTTTATGCTGGAACTCGAAGTTTGTCATCCAAACTCCATGACCATAGTTTTTTTAAGGAACCGTGATGAAATTTTTCTTAATAAAATAAAAAAACATGCACGTACAAAATGTGATATGACGACGGTGAAAAAATGGCCGTTGTAATATTGTGTCACCGAAGGTATATTTTCTAATAGTGATTCTAACAAATACCCAGTCCTTGAAGATATAGATAAAATTATCAGTGGTAAAATACTAGGTCCTTCAAAAGAGCCAAGGTTGTATAATTTGGTTAAGAATCACATGGTACACGAGCCTTGTAGCGTGGCTAACAAAAACTCACCTTGCATGAAAGATGGTAATTGTTAAAAGTATTATCTAAAAAAATTTCAAAATTCTACTTTTGTTGATCAAGATGGATACCGATGACAGTCTGTCATTGCATCTAATTAGTCGAAGAATCGAGGAAAAATAAGCGAAAGATGAGCCAAAATGATGAAGAAAGACCAAAGAATGAGTTAAAAATAGCCAAGTATGGAAGAATAGGACTTAGTGGAAATTCTGGTGCAAAAAATTTGAATTTTTACACGGCTACAGGAATAATCATGTGCGCCATCGCGCGCTAACGCATATGCGATAGAGGTGAAAGAGTTGCATCACGCGCGCGATGCTTATATAATGCGCGCGATGGGTGCTTTTCTAGGCTTTTTATGACGTATTCTGACCCGTTCTGAGTGATTTTTAAGGGTTTTTTAGAAATTTTACGGGGGTTACGAATTTTGAAGACTGGAGCACGAGTTTGAGAGCACAAGTGGTGATTTTGAGAGCATTTGAAGTCATTGGAGGCCATCTCTTCAAGGGACTTCTTATGTTATTTTCATCTATTAATTGTGGTATTTCTATTGTAGTATGAGTAGCTAAATTCTCCTAGGTTAGGTTGTGTTATGATGAACCTATATCTATATTGTTGGATTTTATGTTTATTTGACCGTTGTATGAACATATTGATCTATAATTCTATTCAATTGTTTCTTAATCTTAATGCTTTTTATTTGAGACACTCTGTTAATCTGATTTTAGACACATAGGGATTACTGACCCTTAGCCTATGTGTTGGACCTAGGACAACTATTTTACTTACGCTGGTAGAATAGGGATAGAAGAACCAAAGTAGTGGCATAGAGAATTAACGTTCTATACATCGCCTAACCCTGCTTACACTGGCGGACTATGGATAGAAAGCTCCGAGTAGTGGTTAATGAGTTATTTCGTGAGGGATAAGCTATAACAGTTTTGTTAATTTGTTGTGGAGTTATAGTGATTAGATTATTCATACAAGGCATAAAACATCAATAATAGATGAATAGGGGATTCTACAACACAACCTGATCCCTTCGTGACAATGTTTACTCATTTATTTACTTTTGGCACTAAAACTTGCAACCCCCTATTTACTATTTTCCTTTAAATTATCCAATCACTGTCTTGTTCGAACACAGTCCTTGTGTGTTAGATCTTTTTATTACTGAGACATTATCGGTACACTTGCCGAGAAGTCATCAAGTTTTTGGCGTCGTTTCCGGGGACCGTTGATTGCAACAGGGCAACACTTTGTGCAACATATTTTATTTCTAGTTTTAATTTTTATTTTTATTGGTTTTTGTTTATTTTCTTGTTTATCACAGGGCTACAGAGGTATTTCTTGTTTGTGTATACGCAACCCAGTTAGTAAAGCACTTACCATGGCCGAACCAATAACGCAAACGATGGGGGATTATTGTAGACCTATTTACGCATCACAGGTCTCCTTGGGTTTCATTCCTGTAACACCTATGAATTTTAATATCAAATACTCTGTGCTGTTAGATTTGAGAGATAAACATTTCGAAGGGAACACGAATAATGACCCGTGGGAACATCTAGCTAGATTCTACGATACAACATCAATGTGTCGACCAGAAGGTATTACAGAGGATCAAGTTAAACCAAAGTTATTCAGTTTCTCGTTGATTGGAAAAGGAAAGGATTAACTATTATGTCTTCCGAATGGAGTAATAGGTGTTAGAACAAGATTTGTTGATATTTTCTCTTTTAGTTTTGACGATAACAAAAGTATTAAAAGAACAATGGTTTATTTGATGTGTGTTTTATTTATGCAGGTTCTTGTTCGTGTACATAAATAATCAAAATCTGTTTATCTAAGATACACTTGGAGTTGCTTCATTGCTAGCTTCTGGTGGCAGATTTTGAAGAACGGTTTCTAAGTGTGGCTTAACGCAGACTCTAAACTGAAGGCCTTAGCATTGAGACGAGTTTCTACACTTGGTAATTGTATATAAGCTTCTGGTACCATTCAAAGTTGTTGATAAAGCTATGGACTATCCGTACTACTGAAAGCATATTGTATTGTGTTATCATCCTGTCAACTCGAGTCTACAATATTGCAAGGCTCAAGAAAAGCTGGTACGTTCTATGGATGTCTACTCCCAATGCCTCTATTAGTATAGAACCTCTTGAAGACTCAAAGGTTAAACTTGTTACACAATGAATTCAGAAGTCTGTTGTGCATCCATCTTCAACGTCTCTTGTACTTTGGAGCAGAAGCAGATACACTTGATTAAGTAACCTTCTCAACGGCTAGTTTCTGGAAAGGCTATATATATGGATGAATATTCAAGCCTGAATTTTTAACAAGGATTCTTCTGTTGAAGGAGTAGCAAGATCAAGCAATTATTAACTCTATGTAATAGGCAGATTTTCTGTTGTAGGTTGCAACTGTAAAAGAATTAAGATTTCTCACCCCTATAAATATTTAGAAATCTTAAGTGCTTTAGGTATTTGTTATGGTGATCTCCCGTACCTCTGATGCTTGCATCATGTACACCTTGTTCTCTATTCTACTGAGCCTTCAGTAGTTTAGATTAAGCTTCCTGCTATGTGCTAGAGCTCATTGGGATTCAAGCAACAATTCTTGAGACAAGATGCTTAAGCCACGTAAGTCTCATTGATTAAATGCTTGAGCTGTGAAAATCTTATTCAGCTAGTATGATTTTGCAAAAGCAAAGTATTAGACATGTGCTCTAAGCAAAGGTAAGTCTCAGCCAGAAGATAGATGAGCATGCAGGTCAGTCTGATGGTGTGAGCAATGGAAAGTATTAGACATGTGCTCTAAGAAAAGGAAAGTCTTAACCATAGAGCAGATGAGCAGGCGACTCAGTCTGACGGTGTGAGCAAAGGGTAAGTCTTAGACATACACTCTAAGCAAGGGAAGTCTCAGATAATTGGTCTGAACAGTTGTAAAAGTCTTATGCAGAAGCATAAGCGATTGTAATCATGAAGTGGTTATAATGAAAAGCTCTTGTGAGGCAAGGGGACTGGACTACTCTCCGTTAGGGGAGGAACAAATATAAATCTTTTGTGTCTTCCGCTGTTATTTTATTTACTTCTGTTGTATCCGCTGCCAACTGAATTAACTCAGAATCTGAACATCAGTTCTGATTCTGAAACTCTGATCAGAAGCTAAATAATAAGAAAACGTGAAACACAATGCAACCCCCCTTCTTGTGTACTTTTCAAACCTTCAATAGGAACTTGGAGAGAATTGGAAGTCAATTTTTGGAAATATTTTTCACTACGATACAATTCACAGAAAGAAAAGCAGAAATCACACAGTTCAAACAACAAGAGACGTAATCTCTCTACGATGCTTGAGAGAGGTTTAAATTAGTATTACGAAGGTGTCCCAATAACAATATGACCAGTATGGAACAAATGTAGATTTCCGTGAAGGGCCTAAAAATGCAAGCACGAATGTTGTTAGATGCATCCGCTGGAGGAATAATAATAATACTGACCAAGCCACAAGTGAAGGAACTGATAGAAAAAATGAGCCTAAATGAGTATAACTTTTCAAATACCAGAGGAAGTCAAAGTGTGGAAAAGAAAAATAATTCTTAGTATGCTGACTATAGGAGGATAAGAAGAGTTTTACACAAAGTTGGAAACACGGAATCAAAAGTTAATTGGAGCAAAGAAGAATCCAGCAGTTGTAAATGAGGTAATGTTTGTTTTATAAGGTAATGTTTGTTTTATTTACTAACTGTGAGGAAGAACATTTTGCATGAAATTTCACTAAAGGACAACTTACAGGGGAAGTACACGCTATCGGCATGAGTGCTCCTCATAACGTACCACAAACAGACACGGAAGGCAAAATCTTATCATTGGAAAAGACCTTGACTAAATTCATGTTGGTGACTCAAGATGAACTCGTAAGGATAAATAAATCACAGAACTTGCTAAGCTAAATGCATGAGGAGTCAATGAAAAGAATGGAAGGGAAAATGTCCTGTCTGTCACAGCAAATCACATTATTGTTCAAAGAAAAGGGAAATTGTGACGCAATAGAATTGAGAAATCGCACAATTCCTCCAGCCTCGGTTGGAAACACGTTGAATAAAATATTGGAAAAGAACTAGGATAAGGAGGAAGAACAAAAATCCACATCAACTGAAAAAGAGGTTTCAAGCAATGATCCTAAGAAGGGAGATACTCTCGATAAATTGATTGATAAAGATTCACCTTTTAGGAGAATGAAAAGTTGGATCTTAAATAAACCCAATCCTCCTTTACCGAATTACATCCAACCACCTTACCCGTTGAACAAAAAGAAACCAAAAAGGGAAATGTAAGTGGGGAAATTTAAAAAATTCATGGAGATGCTCACAACATTACAAGTGAACATACCTTTTTGTGAAGCTTTGGAACAAATGCCTGTATATGCTAAATTCATGAAGGAACTCTTGAACGATGTCGCGGTGAAAATTGGATAACAAGCTATTAGTTAACTTGTATCGCATATTTTTAATGTCACCACCGTCTTTGATTTTATCCAAGGGAAGGGAGAAAGACCGAATACCCATCATGCAATGCAAATGCACTTAAGATTCTAAGTCCGGGGGTTGGTTATACCTAGGGAAGGTGTTAGCATCCTAGATATCTGTAGTACTCTACAGGAACCTCTTGATTCATTTTATATTATCCGTTATTATTATTTGTTTGCTAAGGGTTTAAGGGTAAGTGAAAGAAGATGAGTCATCATCTTAAGAAAACCGCCACAGTTCTTTGAAAATGTTTGTATTTGTGGGGTATGGGATTGTATGTCCCTTTCTTTGAGATGATTAACATCTAATTCTCTTGTGTGGAGAATTAGGTAGGCTAAATTTTGATTTGAAAAATCAAAATTGTAGGGGGACTAACCTAGGAAGTCTATCCTAAGTTGTCTAATTGACTTATCTTAAGTTTGTCGATTATGATGCAAATGATATGCACCATGCACAATAACGTGGTTATTATGCATGGGATTTTCCCTTGGATATTAATGCGGTTAATTTAATGTTATTTAGGCGAAGGTGCTAGCAAAGTGATGCTAGACTTGTGTCCAGTGATCAAAAGGTCGAATGCGATGCCCTAAGGCGATCGACTTACATAGGTAGAAAATTGGCTCGACGTTGGATCGAGGATTTTTATTGTTTTTGAAAGGGTTTGAGAAAAAATCAAGTAAAACATAAACAAACCAATAAAGCAAACATGCGAACACTTACGAACCTATGACTAAGCGAGGGGTTCCTAATCGGGGACGATCTAAAGGTTGAGTCTTGGACTTATTGTTTTAATTAGGAAATTAAGCTAGAGACTTATTATCATAAAACTCTAAAATTCATTACTAATAAAAGTTTTAATTTTTAATTATAAAAGTTTGATTAGTCATTATCATCAAAGGAAAAGTTTTCGATTAATTATTAAAAGGAAGTTTTAATTTATTATAAAAGAAAATTAGGTTGATTAATATCATAAAAGGGTTTAGATTAATTATAAAAAAAGGTTTTTAACTTAAATTATTATTGAAGTCTTAAATTAAATTAAAAGGTTTTAATCTTAATTTAACTTTAATTATAAAAAAATTATAATTTGATTATAAAAAGGCTTTAAACTTAGTTAATATAAAAAAAGATTTTAGTTTTCTCTTCCTTTTTTTTTTTTGCGAAAAGTTTAATTCGATTTTAAAACGGGTTTCACTTATTAACTAGCTAAAAAAGGAAAAAAGAAAAAAAAGAGGGCGCTTCTCTCTCTCGCCATCCTCTCCATCTCTCGTAAGGAAGAAAACCTAAGCGAAATCCGCCGCCACCCTCTCGAACCTATCTCGATCACTCATCTCTCCGGCGATCTGCAAAAAAACAATCAAACAATCAAATAACCCCACCCCACACAGCCCTAATACCCCGATTTCATTATACTTTCATTTTTTACAGATTACAATGATGCAGAAATGAAATAAGAGCGAAAAAAAAAAGAAAGGCGAATGGTTGCAATGGCACGGACGGCTCCTTGTGAGCGAAGCTTCTCTTTCTCTTTACCTCTGTGTGATTTTTGATTTGTCTTCTTCTTATCTATGCGATTGCTTCTAGTGATGTTGATGTTTGCTCCGTCTATTGGCGCGATTTTGTTTTTAGAGATGATGATGAACAAAGTTCTTCTGATCTATGGGTTTCTGGGTGACTTTCGGTTGATTTTTTCGAGAGGGTTTTGCGTATTACGTATGGGATGGTAGAGTGACTTCTTGGTTGATTTTTTCGTGAGGGTTTGATGGAATACGAGCCCCCTTTTATAATGGCCAATGATGAGATACAAAATTTTTCTCTTAAATGTTAATTGATTTTGTGTTTAATTGCCGATCTGATTTGATTTGGGATTTGGGAATGTTTTGGGCCGGTTTGAATGCTTTGTGATTTGGTTTTCAAATCTGAGAAGTTTTTGGAAACTTTTTGAAAATCTTCCTTCTTCGTCTTGAAACAAAATCTGATATTACCTTGTTGCTGATTTGGAAAGGTTTGCTGCTTCTTTGAAACCGTGATTCCAGATTGATAATCGAATCTTGTCCAAATTCGTTTTTTGGGAAATTTTGCTGGTAGCGTCTATTTACGGTGTTGCCCATAGTTTCCTTTGGAAAATGATGAATCCTCTTTCTGATTCACAAAACCAAACTCTGAGGCCAAAATAGGAATTTAATTGCGGTTAATTGGAATGACTTGATTGTGTTTGGCTAGTGTCAAAGTTCGTTTTAGGAAACAATTGAATTTACGATTTGCGTTCATTGAGGGTCCTGACATTGAAACTTCTAATTTCAAACGGCTTTACTTTCAGGTGTGGCCACGATTTCTCAATGTTTATCCACCCAGAAAAAACTATAGAGTAAGAAAGAGGACGTTTCAAAGTTACAAACGAGGAAAAGTTGTAAAGGTCTCAAATCCTTGAGCCCGTGCTGTAGCAATTGGAGGTCTCACCCTCGGCGGAATTCCCTCTCTTTCATATGGTAAGTTTGATCGTGTACATCTCCCTCAATGTGCGCATATTCTTCTTCCATTGTTTTGGTTTGGTCCTGATTCACATGGTTTACAGAAATTTCAAGGTTCAAAGCAGCGTCAAAGCTTCCTCGGTGTGGAGTCTCAATCCTATAAGGTAGACTACACGACTTCCTTTTAATTCAAAACAACGTCAGCCTCACTAATTCAGATTGATGTGTTTCCTTTGTGTCACAGATAATAATTTGGGTTGATGTATTTTATTTTGCTGCAGGTGGAATCTGAGGAGACCTCACTGAAGATGGATGAAGGTAATTCACCAGTATTGGCATCATGGTCATGAAATCTTCGTAGTGAACCTTTGTAAGTGGAGCTTGGATTTAATCACACTCAATAATCTCCATTTTCACTTTTCGTACAGGTGTCCTTAATTCCGGTAATGCTCAAGGCTAGTTTAGTAACACTTTCAACGACTAAGAATCCGAGCTTCCATACTTTGCAGATGAATACCGTAGAGTATTCCAATGTAAATTGATTCTGTAAGCGCATTGTTGGCTGATGGAGGGCTAATACGGGTGATAGTATGTCGGACGATCGAGTCAAAGGCTACACAATTATTTCTACCGCGAGGTATGATTATGATAAATTTACTGCAAAATACTTCCTTTAATCGTTGCACCATAACTCCATGTGTTTTCTCATTGACCCTGATAAGTCTGCCGCTGGTTCTATGAACTTTCAAAACATATGTTTATCGTCGTGCATTGTTTGGTTTTAACTGTGACAGACCTTTGATTTGAATGGTGATGAATTGGCCTTGTAGGGAATGTGATCCAACTTATTAACTGCGATCGTCGATGGCCAATGTTTGCGGTTAGCTTGTGATGGCGACAGTTTCGGCGAGTTTGGAACTTCATGGCTGAGAACAAAAATATCATATGAGGACAGCATCAAAGTTTGTCATGAAAACAAAGGGGCTGGAGATCTTGACGGTATAGAATTCCACCATAAATGGTACCTACGTATTGATGGCTAATTTTAAATCTCTCCTTATTTTGCAATTTAACTCAATGGTTGATGATGTGGATTTTGGTGCCATGAATACTTCCCTGCAGCTCTCAGATGATTCTGACGTTCATTGCAAGAAATGACTCTAAATGCCACAATACCGTACTTGTACGAAGGTGAGTCCGAACATTAGTGTTCTTATCTTTAAAAAAAAGGGATGCTCTATAGGATATCTTTCAGTAGAAACTTCAATTTTCCTTTTGTCATAACCTGCTGCGGATTGTTTTTATGTGATAATGATCAATTGTGTTTGGATTTGTGAAATGGTTTAATCCTGATGGTTCACGATTTGTGACGTCTTGGCAGGTTTTGATCGTGTCTGGAGGTTTGTTCTGCCAAAGTTTGTTCAAATGCCACCAAGTCTTGTACCTCTAGCTGATATACTCTGGATTTCCGAGCCAGTAATTCGCCTACCGCTACATGATCCATGGATGAAGCAGACCACCCAACACTTATGACAGGAGCGGGATATAGAACCTCGAACTCGTTAAAACTTTCCAGGTGAAATTTCTATATGTTGTGTTGTGTTAAGGAGATAAAAATAGAATTTGATAACTGCTCCATATGTGCTCTGCAGAATTTTGCATGCAAATGATGATTGAATGCGAAGGGTGACAAATTGGAACTGCAAGCGAGAGGCACGATCCCATGTTGTGAACTTGATAACGGTGCAATTCAGTTTTTCATGGTGGGGTCTCATCGAGCCTTCGGTTAGCTTCAAATTCTTCTTTAAGGGACCTTCATAGTAATCAAGCATCGTTTCTCCGACGGTAAATGTGGATTCCTTTGACCCGCTAATTCTCTCTTTTATTCCTTCTGTACTTTGTTCGTAATACCTCTGGTATACTCTTTGTGGCATAACATGAATTAACTCCCGTTTTGCATTGGACAGGTTATGGATATTGGTGACGGTATCAACTCTTACAAAATTCAACTTGAGAATTGATGGTAGGCTTTCTAGGCACTGTAAATTATTGTTCTTTCGACTACTCGGCAACATCCATAGCAGACGAACCAGGCCTCAAAGCAGCGACTTAGCTACCAAGTTGCCCAATACTTCGTTACCTCACCACTCATGGAGATAATTCTCTTGTAAACTCATTATGGAACCCTTTGATGTTTCTGTCACAGATTGTAGTAATCTAACTGGGTTTTTCTTGTTGAAAGATTTAACCACCTCCCAAGACTAATGAATAACACTTGATGCAACAGTGTAACCAGTATACTCAGAATCATCCAAATCTCATTCTGGAAGACCACTAACGAGTAGCTCCGGCCTCTCGTCACATAAGCTCCCGTGGCCTTATGTGTAACGTGTCAACATGACTTGTGTGGGCATAATTTTCTTTACGTTGCAAACTGAGATTGTAATGGCATGACTTGCTTCTTATTCCTCATGTTTCTTTTTACTTTTACTTTAGAATTCGTAATGCCTCAAAACATTAGATTGTGATGACTTAATTTGAGAGAAACTTGGCTTTCCAACCTCATGTATCATGGTTATCTACTTTGAAACTAGATGGTCTTTGTTGTCATTTTGTGTGGGAACGAATATACATAGCGATAGCATTGGATGCTAGCTGGTTGTACTTCCTGGCTTAAGTCAGGCGTGTTTCTGAAGTGTCCCGCTTCTTTGTCACAAGTTGCTTATTTAATTTGATACCACTTCGCCAAATCTTGCAATACTTGAACCAACTAAATCATGGCTAGATTCTTAGTTCATGGCTCGCACGAAATTGGACCATTTGCAATGATTCTTGGAAACACCTTGGAAATGATGTAGATTCAAAATCGCTTGAAATATGACATAAAATTATTCAAATCGTGACCTTGATGGCTAAAATTTAGTGAATATGACTTGAACTAGAGTCTTGAAATCATGTGAATTTCGATTCTTGTATCTTGTGAAGGATTTTAACTCTTGTACACTTTGAACCTTGAAATGTAATTTTGCAATGAAATGACTTGAGCTTAGCATGTGATAACAAAGGTCTTGAAATTACATCTTGCGATCCAAACTTCTAATTCCTTCCAAAGTGAATTTTCCTTGATGGACCATTATAGAGCCAACACACCTCTCAACTTTGAGGAGCTTACAGAGGGGGGAAAGATACCATCTGGCAGTATAACTCTCACACCACCAGTGATCGGTCTTTAGGGTGCCAAACCCCATATCTAGTATTCTGTGGGGGGGGGGGGAGACTTCTGGGAAATCTTGAGGGAAGAAAGGCTTGGTAGTGGTTTAGGGATCAAAAGGGTGAGGGCACAATCTCACAGGACCAGAGAACCTCCACAATCACACACACACAACGCAGCCTTCAGGACCTGAATCCTCTGCAACAACATCTATCCTGAAAGGAGAAACAAACAGATAAAGCTAGATAAAGCGGTTAGTTATACACGAATGATTGACCTAATATGTTATGCAAGGAACAAGGCGGGGATCTTAGGGTCAAAAATTAGGGTGCGATAGATGCCCCTATTTAAGTTTCTCCTATTCGGAGATATGGAGATTGAAATCTTCATCTCGACGAGATAGGAGAGACTTAAATACAAACATGCACAAAATTTTTGGCCCTAAGATGCCGCCAAATGCACATGATATGATATGCTATGCAAGACAAGGAATCTGTGAGGGATAATGTCACAGGGGATAACCGACGTTGAAACACAAAGAAAGAAAGACCCGACGAGGACGACTCAGCGAGACAAGACTCCACGGGGAAAGATCTAACTCCCCTGGGGGAAAAGAGACTACCGACTGACAATCACAAGGTAGCTCAAGCACATGGCAAGAAACTTGAAAGGAACAAGATAACTTACTACCAACAACTGGTAGCCTAAGCCAAGGTATCCAATTGCAATACAAGGATGTATATTACCTACTATCACACACGATAGCCTAAGCAGAGGTAATAAACTGGGGAGGAAAGATCACCTACTACCAAACACGGTAGCCTAAGCAAAGGCGTCTGACCAAGAAAAAGGGTGTGTCACCTACTATCAAGCATATGATAGCCTAAGCCAGGTAAACACAACGGGAAAAGATGGCCTACTACCACCACGGCAGCCTAAGCGAGGCATCTGATCAAAAAGGTGTGTTACCTACTATCAAGCATATGATAGCCTAAGCCAGGTAAACACAACGGGAAAAGACGACCTACTACCACCACGGCAGCCTAAGCGAGGCATCTGATAAAAAAGGTGTGTTACCTACTATCAAGCATATGATAGCCTAAGCCAGGTAAACACAAGTAGGAAAGATGACCTACTACCACCACGGTAGCCTAAGCGAGGCATCTGACCAGAAAGGTTGTGTTACCTACTATCAAGCATATGATAGCCTAAGCCAGGTAAACACCAAAGGAGAGATGACCTACTACCACTACGGTAGCCTAAGCGAGGCATCTGACCAAGAATACAGATCAATTACCTACTATCACACGATAGCCTAAGCAGAGGTAATAGACTGGAATAGGAGGATCACCTACTACCAACTTGTGGTAGCCCGAGCAAAGGTGTCCGACCAAAAGGTGTGCTACCTACTATCAAGCATATGATAGCCTAAGCCAGGTAAACACGATAAGGGAAGATGACCTACTACCACCACGGTAGCCTAAGCGAGGCATTTGACCCAAAACACAGACGTATTACCTACTATCCCACGATAGCCTAAGCCAGGTAATAGGCTGGAAAAGCTTCAACGATCAAGATGATGATTCAGCTTCCTTACATGTTCTGCTTTAGGAAGAGTAAAAACTTTCCCATGCCCCAAGATTGTATGCCATGGGCAAGTCTTGAAAATAAGTGTTGTGAGGTTGTCTGCCTCAAACAAAGTCTTGAATTTCCCACCCTCTTCAAAGAGATGTCATCTGGTGGGAGTAACTTGAATAATGGATTCACTGGAGATAGCCATTGTAGAGCGATATGGCTGTAGTTGAAATTTCAGTGAAGCAACTAGAATTCTTGTAACTGGAGTTCTCAAATAAAGAGAATGCCTGTAAAGTCTTCAATAAGTTTACCGGACGGATTTCCGAAGGAGATAACATTTGACGGAAAATGAATTGTTAACCTTGATAACTTTGCTGGGGATAGACAAACTGTCCTGAGGAGACTGCCATTTGTCATAGAAGCTTTTGATAACCAAACTGCTCAAATAAAGAGCTGTTACTTGTTGTCTGGGTGTAAATCCCTTGAAAATGTAGTAATCATTGTTGGAGAAATAATTTATGTCTTCCATAGAGATCTTCAAGTAAACTCTTCTTGGGGAGATAAAGTGCAAGATAGATGCACGCTTAATCCGGATTCAATATCTCAGAGATATCCAAAATTGTGATTGTCAGGGACCAAAGTTCAATCCAGGAAATAACTGGAGAGAAACGGTCAAACAAGGACTCCATCCATTGAGGATTGAACTCAATGGGTTTATCTTTATCCAAAAATGGAAAAGAAAACTAAAGCAACCATCTTCCACGAGGATCGAGCTCTGTGGGGAATTAGAAAATATGTGCTTTTTCCGCCTAGGGCTGGCGACTATACTTGGAGGGAGCAGACAAACCCAGTCACTTGGGGATAACCACGACCAAAGTGACAGAACAAACAAACCAAAAGATGCAAGATGCGAAAATGCGCAAATGCCATGAATCTATATGAAAGAATGTCATGCTATGCTTATGATTATGTTGACAAAACAACGGCAAGAAGCAAACTGGAGACGAAAACAAGCATCTCGATACGGATACTCGACTAATCTTTGCAATATAAGAAGCATCACTGGGGATGAATGGAAAACCAAACAAGCCCCACTTCACAGATTCAAACTTTCTCTGGGGAAAAGAGAGCACTCCACTTGGGGAAATGTCGAGATGGATCTGGCCACTCTGTTGAGAGATGAGGAAGATTCACTGGGAATGAATCAAACTCATGATCGACAAGACTTTAATGGGGATAAAATAAATATCCGCTGTGGACCGAAATAGTCTTGAACGAAAGTTGTAGCTGGATAAAATAAATATCCGCCTCGTCTGGGAAACTTGGATCAATAGTAGTTTGAGAATATCGGAGATAAAACTTCGAAAAGATGAAATAAATATCCGCCTTCACTAGAGAAGATTGATAATGAGAAGCGAAATAAACGCTCGCTTTGTTGGGGAGAGTCGAAAACCGAAGAAGTTCACCGGGGAACAGTCGCGACTACCTGAAATAAAACTTACTGGGGAGCTGCCACCTTGCCTGGGATAGAAACTCTCTGAGCTGTGGCTTATGGAGGCTATCAACATCCCTTTTAGTGTTCGTAAATCAAAGTAATCCGTACACAAGACAGTTTGAAATTTATTATCAAAAGATACAAAAAATCATTTTGCAAGATAAAACAATTTGCCGATAAATGACAATTGCAACTTTATTTCATAAAATGGTGATCAGCAAATTGCGTGATTCCATATGTTATTACAATGTCGGAAAATGGTAGTAAAAGAAATTACATAAAAAACAAAAAAATGTTATTTCTTAAGCGAACTAGAGTTTCCCATGTTCTAGGCCCCTTGAAGGCCCTTTCTTCAACTGTTGTAGTAAACTTTGGCGAACCAAACTGAGCCAACTTCTCTAGGTGTAGTACTTCTTGATTGCATCCACAATCACGGGATGGGCGATCTCCTCTCCATCCATAGTTGCTAACATCACAGCACCCCCTGAAAAGACCTTCTTGACTACGTAAGGACCATCGTAGTTAGGAGCCCATTTCCCCCTGGAATCGGTAAGGAAAGACTGGATCTTCTTAAGAACAAGGTCTCCTTCTTTGATCTCGCGAGGTCGAACCTTCTTATCAAAAGCCTTCTTCATCTTCTGCTGGTATAGTTGTCCACGACATAGAGCTGTCAATCTCTTTTCCTCAATCAAATTCAATTGGTCATATCTGCTTTGACACCATTCAGCTTCCGAAAGCTTTGCCTCCATCAGAACTCTCATAGAAGGGATCTCGACTTCTACCGGGAGCACAGCTTCCATACCATAAACAAGTGAAAAAGGTGTTGCCCCTGTTGACGTGCGCACGGAAGTGCGGTACCCATGTAAAGCAAATGGGAGCATCTCATGCCAGTCCTTATAAGTGACCACCATTTTCTGAATAATCTTCTTTATATTCTTATTTGCTGCTTCGACCGCTCCATTCATCTTTGGACGATACGGAGAAGAGTTGTGATGCTTAATCTTGAACTCTTCACACAATTCCTTCATCATCTTGTTATTCAGATTTGACCCATTATCAGTGATGATTTTATTCGGCACACCGTATCTGCAGATAAGCTGGTTCCTGATGAATCTGATGACCACCTGTCTAGTAACATTTGCATATGAAGCGGCTTCAACCCATTTGGTGAAGTAATCAATCGCGACCAAGATAAAGCGGTGTCCATTAGACGCTTTCGGTTCTATCATACCGATCATATCGATGGTCCACATGGAGAAAGGCCATGGAGACGAGATGACATTCAGGAGAGTCGGTGGTACATGAATCTTATCAGCGTAGATTTGACACTTGTGGCACTTCTTGGCAAATTTGTAACAATCAGCTTCCATTGTTATCCAATAATAGCATGCTCTCAGGAGTTTCTTTGCCATAGCATGCCCGTTAGCATGGGTACCAAAAGATCCTTCATGAATTTCAGTCATAAACATATCCGCTTCTCGCTTGTCAACACACCTCAGCTGGACCATGTCGAAATTCCTCTTGTAAAGCACATCATTGTTTAGGAAAAAGTTACCAGCTAGTCTTCTCAAAGTCTTCTTGTCCTTGTTAGATGCCCCAGGTAGGTATTCTTGCTTTCGGAGAAACAATTCAATATCATAGTACCAGGGTTTCTCATCAATAACTTCTTCTACAGAGAACACATAAGCAGGCCTGTCGAGGCGCATAACATTAATCTTAGGACAGTCATTCCAGCGGTTCACCACAATCATAGAAGCCAGAGTTGCCAATGCATCTGCCATCCTATTCTCGGTACGAGGAATGTGGTGGAACTCAACTCTGTTGAAGAAAGGAAGTAGTCTCCTCGCATAATCTCTGTATGGAACCAAATTGTCTTGTTGAGTCACCCATTCTCCTGTGATTTGGTATATTACCACAGCAGAATCGCCGTATACATCCAGGTTCTTGATTCTCAAATCCATCGCCTCTTCAAGGCCCATGATGCACGCTTCATACTCGGCCTCATTATTCGTACATGGAAAAGTCAATCTTGAAGTGAAAGGGATATGAGATCCATGAGGAGTCACAATAATTGCCCCAATCCCTTTACCGTAGCTATTGACAGCACCGTCAAAAATCAAACCCCACTGAGAATCTGGTTCAGGCCCTTCATCTGGTAATGGTTCTTCACAGTCCTTCATTTTTAGATACATCACGTTCTCATCAGGGAAATCATCTTCCACAGACTGGTGGTCTTCAATAGGTTGATGAGCTAGGTGATCTGCTAAAACACTTCCTTTAATTGCCTTCTGAGTGTGGTATTCGATATCGTATTTGGATAACAGCATCTGCCATCTGGCAATCCTTCCCGTCAGGGCTGGTTTCTCAAAAATGTACTTGATGGGATCCATCTTAGAGATCAGCCAAGTGGTGTGATTTAGCATGTATTGGCGCAAACGGCGAGCTGCCCATGCTAAGGCACAATAAGTCTTCTCTAGCATTGAATATCTGGATTCACAGTCGGTGAACTTCTTACTGAGATAATAAATGGCATGTTCCTGCTTCCCTGACTCGTCTTGCTGACCAAGCACACATCCCATAGAATCTTCTAAAACCGTCAGATACATGATCAAAGGTCTGCCCCTAACCGGAGGAATCAAAATAGGAGGCTCCAAGAGATACTCTTTAATACTATCAAATGCTTTTTGACATTGTTCAGTCCAAACATAACCTTGTTCTTTTCTAAGAAGTTTGAAGATGGGTCCACAGGTGGCGGTCATGTTAGAGATAAACCGCGAGATATAGTTCAAACGCCCCAGGAATCCTCTGACCTGCTTTTCTGTGTGGGAGCTGGCATTTCTCGTATGGCTTTAACCTTATCTGGATCTACTTCGATTCCCTTTTGGCTAACAATGAAACCTAGCAGCTTTCCTGAGCGGACACCAAATGTGCACTTGTTAGGATTCAAACGTAGCTGATACTTTCTCAATCGCTGAAATAACTTCAAAAGATGTTCGACATGGTCCTCTTCAGTCTTAGACTTGGCTATCATATCATCTACATAAACCTCAATCTCTTTATGCATCATATCATGGAAAAGAGTAGTCATAGCCCTCTGATATGTTGCACCAGCATTCTTTAAACCGAACGGCATAACTCTGTAACAAAATGTGCCCCAGGGTGTGATGAATGATGTCTTCTCCATGTCTTCGGGAGCCATCCTGATTTGATTGTAACCCGAGAACCCATCCATAAAAGAGAAAATTTTATACCTTGCAGTACTATCCACCAACATGTCAATGTGGGGGAGAGGAAAATCATCTTTAGGACTAGCTTTGTTCAAATCTCTGTAGTCGACACACATGCGAACTTTACCATCCTTCTTCGGCACAGGCACAATATTGGCTAACCACTGCGGATACTCAGATGTAACGAGAAAACCTGCATCAATCTGCTTCTGTACCTCTTCTTTAATCTTCAAGGCCATGTCAGGGCGAGTCCTTCTGAGCTTCTGCTTGACTGGCGGACACTATGGCTTCAAAGGTAGACGATGCTCCACTATAGCAGTGTTGAGACCATGCATGTCTTGGTACGACCAAGCGAACACATCGACATATTCCTTGAGTAATTCAATCAACCTTTCTTTCACATTAGACGCAAGCAAAGCTCCAATCTTCACTTCTTTACGGAGCTCTTCTGTACCCAAATTAATAACCTCTACTGGCTCTTTGTGAGGCTGAATGGCTTTATCTTCATTCTCAAGTAACCGGGACATCTCCTCAGGGATCTCTTCTTCCTCTTCTTCGGCTTCGAACACAGGAAAATCAAAGTTCGGAGAAGGCATTGGGTCATTGTTTTTTATGTTCAATTCGTGCAGTAATCTGCACATGTGATGTGATTTTATTTTAGATTTTGAGTAAGTGAGAGTGTGTGCCCGAACGTGCAAAGTGTTTTAAAATTGTGATTACCATTTTCCTTAGAGTAATAATAAATAGAAACAGAAAATAGGAATGCAAAAATGATGATTTATTGATGATAGCAAATTTCAAACAAAAGCCCCAACACAAAATCACCTTTGCCTTGGGCAGAGCAAAGGGAATTATGGAAAGTAAAACCCACACACAAATGTCATCGCCTTGGGCAGAGCGAACAAACTAAAACAAATGAAATAACAAAAACCATTACTTTGATAATGGGATCACAACAGGAACATTAACAACACTCTAATTCCGAGCCATTGCCCCATGCGTCACAAAATTAGGTTGATCCTCGGCAAACTCATCTTCAAGAATGGCACTGGCTTCATATTCGGGTCCTTGGACTTCTGGTTGAGGAGGAAAAAGAGGAATGACAGCATCTTCAGAATCTTCTTCCATAACATTTACCTCTGGCGAATGGATAGTCCCTCCGCTGTGAAACACATTCTTGATAGGGAGAATAACCATATTTCCTGTGGGAGTCTTCTCGGAATTGTTACCTTTGAAACCCAAACCTTTCTTGTCTTTGTTTTCGGGTAACTCCAACATTTGTCCCCACTTCCCTTGAGAACCACCTTCCACCACCCGCTGTGCGTCTTTGAAAGATGCCATAGAAGCTCCATTATTATTAGTATTGTTAACAATCGAGAGGGCTTGAAATTGAGTCCCCACCTCTTCTTCTGCATCGACGTAAGAAAAGGAAGAAAGATGGCTCACTACTAGAGCCCTTTCACCACAAACTGTGACCAATTGTCCATCGCAAACATATTTCAGTTTTTGGTGAAGAGTAGATGTGACTGCTCCAGCCTCATGTATCCATGGCCTGCCTAATAAGCAACTGTAGGAGGCGTGAATGTCCATGACCTGGAATGTAATCTGAAAAACACTGAGCCCGATAGTCATGGGTAGATCTACTTCTCCAATCACTGTTTTTCGCGAACCGTCAAAAGCTTTGACAACAACACCACTCGGCCTCATTGGTGGTCCTCGATAAGTTAGCCTTGCGAGAGTTGTTCTTGGCATCACGTTCAACGAAGAACCAATATCAACCAAAACCCCAGATAACATGTCATTCATGCAATTTATGGAAATGTGCAGAGCCAAATTATGCTTCCTCCCTTCTTCGGGTAACTCCTCGTCGCAGAATCCCAAATTGTTGCATGCAGTAATGTTACCCACTATTCCACTAAACTGCTCTATAGTTGCATCATGGTCAATATATTCCTGCTCTAGTACTCCTTGTAACGCCTGCCTATGGGCCTCAGAACTCATCAACAGTTGTAACACGGATATCTTAGATGGTGTCTGTAGCAGCTGATCCACCACCTTGTATTCACTTCTCTTGATCATTTTTAGAACCTCATCGGATTTGTCTACAGAATCATTTCCACTGGACTGCCCCAGAGTTGTATCCCTTACAACCGGCTGCTCAGAAGGGACCTCTTTATCTTTTGGCGCTGAGTAAACTCGACCACTCCTTGTAACTCGGCTAACATCAGCAATGTTGACCACAGATGACAAATTAGGCAAAGGCACCTCCTTGCCATTTTCAAACATAGTAGCGTTATACCTGTAGGGAATAGCCTTGCTGGAAGTATAAGGAACTGGACCAGGTACATTAATAACCAGAGGATTAGCAATAGTCTTCCGGCTATCATAAGTAAACTCAATTCATTCCAGATCTTTGATGTGGGGAACTATCACAAATACCTCTTCATCCTCATCTGTAAGACACTCTTGGATCATGTTCACATTGGCCTCTCCATGCTGCGGTAAAGGATTATTCTGCACATTTGGATTCGAATCTTTGAAAGTCAGGATTCCACTCTTGACTAATCTCTGAACATCGGCTTTCAATCCATAACAATTCTCAATATTATGGCCTGGCGCACCCTGATGATATGGACAAAACTGATCAGCTCTGTACCAATAAGGAAGGTCCTTAGGCACCGCTGGTGGGGACTTAGTCTGGATATGGCCTTTTTGCAACAATGCTGGGAAGAGCTCGGCATATAGCATAGGAATCGGATCGAAATTTGGTTTCCTGGCCACACGACCGGGGCTGTTGAAAGGCTGTCGAGCTTGTTGAGGAGATGGCTGATTTTGTTGATGATATTGTTGTTGTGGTGAAGCAGGTGGAGTTTGAGGTGATGGTTGATAAGGTTGTGCAAACTGTGGTTGGTAAGCTGGAGCATTGATAACTGGGGTCACAACAGCGACCTGCGGGTGTTGGTGATATCTTCCTTTCGACCGTCCTTGGTGCACAGCACTTACTTCTTGTTCTTTCTTTTTCCCAAAATTACTTCCATACTTCTTGGCATTGCTGGAAGCACTTCCTTCCCTCACCAATCTTCCTTCACGGACACCTTCTTCCAATCGCATTCCCATGTTGACCATTTCGGTAAAATCACTAGGGGCATTTGCTACCATTCTCTCATAGAAAAACGGGCTCAGTGTTTTCAGGAAAATTCTAGTCATCTCCTTCTCCTCCAGAGGTGGAGTGACTTGAGCAGCAAGTTCACGCCAGCGCTGGGCGTACTCCTTAAAATTTTCTCTTTCCTTCTGGGCCATGGTTCTCAACTGGTCTCTATCTGGTGCCATGTCGACATTATATTTATATTGCTTGATGAAAAGCTCACAGAGGTCATTAAAATTGTGAACCTTTGAGCTATCTAGCCCCATGTACCACTTGAGGGCTGCCCCAGTCAAACTATCCTGGAAGTAATGTATCAATAGGGGATCATTATCCTTATGCGCAGACATTTTCTGGGCATACATAACTATGTGACTATGTGGGCAAGAATTCCCTTTATACTTCTCCAAATCAGGGAGCTTGAACTTTGGAGGAATCTTAACATTAGGAACCAAGCATAACTCAGAGGCGCTCTTCCCAAACAGCTCTTTCCCACGAAGGGCCTTGATTTCTTTCTTCATTTCTAGAAACTGGTCCTGGAAATCATCCATTCGTTCTTCCATTCCAACACTCTCGCTAGGTTCAGCATGAAACACAGGTTCTTCCAGATGAAAGGGAGTAGCATTCACCACAGGTGGTGGTGCCGTCATTACAGCAGTTGTGGCAATAGCTTAAGAAACAGGCGGGCGGCATCCAGCTGGAGTAAAATTAGGAGGCATACCCCACGGATAACCAGGAGGCATAGAATACTGAACTTCATTTGTAGTGGGCACCACTGGGATCGGTGCTGATATTATCTCAGAGATAATAGTGTTGTGTGATGTCGTATTATGTGATGGCTGATTCTGAGCAGCCATCAAAGCTTCCATCATCCCATTGATCTTCTCTAGACTCTCTTTCAGTGTTGAAACTTCTTCCCGGAGTGCTCTGTTTTCCTGCTCGAGTTGATCCATTCTCTTCTTACGACCGGCTCGAGTATTGTATCAATGACTCAGCTTGTCTTCTGAAAGGAGACACGGATAAGAACCTGGAATGCAAAGAAATGCAAATGCAGATGCGAATGATGCGTATGATGCAGCATGCACTTCAAGGAACTCGAAAACGTATTTTAAATATCGTAATTGGAAATTTATTTTATTTAAAAATTTAATTTTTCATAACAACGATACACCTTCAGGGCTTTATTATAATAAACGAACAAGATATATAAAAAAAAAGGGAACTAGGGCTTCGATCCACTGGATGATGCTCCCTTCTTTTCACTGAGTTCTTCCATCAACTTGTCAATCCGTTCCTGCAATATGAACTTCTCTACTTCTGCCTTCAACCTTGATACTTCATTTGATTCCACCACGGGAGGCTTGGGTCGAGGATACGGCATTGTCAGAGTGAGAGCTCGTTTGCGTGACCACTCCAGGTAAGATTCCGTGACTGTGCAGTCGGGGTTTGTTGTCGCAGTCATCCCTTGTCTGTTGATACGACGCCAAGCAAACATAATCCGAGTCTTCAGCTGAAGGTCCTCTCCATCATAGAGGAAGATTCTTTTCAGGTTTTCTGGAATAGGTATTTCATTCATCGGATGTCCAAGCTGACGACGGGCGAGAATAGGATTATAGCTAGTGCAACCTTTTGTGCTAAGGAGAGGCACATTAGAAAAATGTCCACAGCTGTGAATCCTGGGAATTCCTCCGTACATTGGATCATGCCAAACAATGTCCGAGTGAGTGAGAGCCATAAGTTTAACAGGCCATTCAGAACCGTCTTTCACATCCCAAAAGGCCGCAGACCTCGGTAGGTGCGAAATAAACCACCTATAGAGAATAGCAGTGCAGCAAATAATCTGACCTTCCCCTTTTAGAATCTTTGAATGAATCGAATGGTATGCATCGGCCAACAGTGTTGGAACAGGATTCTTGAGCATGAAGATCTTGATCGCGTGGACATCGACGAAATTCTCAACATTAGGAAACAGGAATAAACCATAAGCTAGTAACGCGAACAGGTCTCAAAAGCTCTGGTACTTCCTTTGTCAGCGAATTCTCGAGCTTTCTCGAATAAGAACTGAGCAGGCAAGCCGTCGATTCCCCCTCTGAATGTCATGTGAGTCTGGATCTCTAACAGCTTGATGCGAGTCACTCTTGCAATGTCTTCTTGACTAAGTCTTCCTTCTCCACCGTAGAACGGAGGTGAGTCTTTGACGGGGATCCCTAATAAAGCGGAATATTCTTCCAAAGTGGGCATCAACTGGAAATCTTGAAAGATAAAGCAATGATAGATTATATGATAGAGCTGAACCAGCGTCTCCAATAAACCGGCAGCTACTTGGACCTGCAACAAAGAGAGGATCTGTCCATGCTTTGCAGCGAAGGCTTCCTGATCTTTTATCTGACCTCCTAGTTCCCTTAATTGTTCCACATCAAGGACCCTGAAGGTGTATGGCAAAGTTCCTTTCTTTCCATAGTCCATTTTACGATACCTGCAAAATAACTTTTAAAATTCCTTGAAGGGATGAGAATGAGAATGCTAATGCAATGCGAATGACATGCACACAATCGAGGAACTCGAGATTTATATTTGCAAACCATATCGAATGAGTAACGCATTTTGGAATTCAAACAGAAAATTTATTTTATTAATAATGACCTTTTAAAATAAAAAATGATTACACATTCAAAAGTCACATTAATGGAAAAGCAAGAAAGGAAACTAAGTCTTAGGTCATCCGGCGAGACGGTCCCTCTCCTTCAGCTAACTTCTTCTTGAGTCCTTTGATCTCTTCTTGCATCTCCGCCTTCTCAAGAACGAGCTTATCCACATATGACTTCTATGCGCCTGAAGTGGGAGGGATATCAGAGTTCACAGCAGGTGCCGATAATGTGTTAGGAGAAAATGAATCCCTTTGTGTCTTCCTTCTTTTGGAAGATTCTTCTTCCATTTGTCTAAAGACCTTCTGAAGCTCTTCCATTTCACAATCGAGGGCCTGATATTTGTTCTTCCAAGCATCTCTTTCTTGCTCCGCTTTAGCCAAATTGATCTTCAGTACCTCTTCATTGCTCATGAAAACTAAGACTGGATCTCGGGGAGCCATAGGAATAGGTGCATGACGGGGATAAGGCATCTTCAAGTTGATAACCCTTTCCTGTACCCACCGGGTATAGGACTCTGAAGCAGTGCACTCAGGCATTCCCAAAGCAATCGTTCCTTTCTTATGCACATGTCGCCAGGCTTGCACAATCTCTTTCTTGAGTGTAGGATTCTCTTTTTCTTCGATGAATATTCCTTCCAAGTAGATATTGCTTGGTTTTTCTTTCATAGGATAACCATGCTGACGGCGAGCTAAAGCAGGATTATAACTTATACACCCTTTCGTACCAAGGAGAGGCACGTTTGGGAAACCACCACAATTATTAATCATATCCTTCCCTTCAAGCGCGGGATGATACCACAAAATGTCAGTATACATGAGTGGCATAAATTTTTGTGACCAAAGAAGTCCATCCTTAAGATTCCAAAATGTTCTCGAGCGGGGCAAGTGCGAAACAAACCACTTGTATAGTAAAGTAGCACAACAAATTATCATCCCTCCCTCATGAGATTTCCTTTGGTGCACAGAGTGATAAGCATCGGCGAGCAGAGTTGGGACCGGATTCTTGATAATGAAAATTTTGATTGCATTCATGTCGACAAAGTCATCAACATTTGGAAAGAGAAAGAGCCCATATATAAGCAAGGCGAAAATAGCCTCAAAAGCTTCCCTATTATTCATACCAGCACAATACCGAGCTTTCTCCATTAGAAACTTAGCGGGTAACCCTGAAATTCCACTTTTGGTAACCATATTAGCCTTGACGTCTGATGGTTTGAGGTGAGCAGCTTTGGCAATATCCTTTTCACTAGGTGTACCTTCCAAACCGGAGTAAGGGAGATCTGTAGAGATAGGAATTCCGACCAAGATAGAATATTCCTCTAGGGTAGGCATCAACTGATAATCAGGGAAAGTGAAGCAGTGGTATACTGTGTCGTAAAACTGCACGAGAGTAGGGAGTATTCCCTCTAGCATCTTGGATTTCAACAAGGAGAAAATCCTCCCATACTTATCTTCAAATGTTGAAGGGTCCTTGATCAATTCCCCTAATTCCTTCAGCTTTTCCAACTTAGGACTTTTGAAGGTAAATTTCTTCGTTCTTTTCCTCCCGAAATCCATCCTATAAGGTTTGCAAAACAAATGTTAAGTTCCTCGAAAATGGCATGATGTAAGATGCATGGATGCAATGCACAAACACACGTAGGGAAACACAAATGCACACAACAAGCAAAAGGCCTAGGCTTGGAGATCACGAGCATGGAGCCAAATGGTCTAACCATCCCAAGAAGGTATGTACTATGGTTCATTTGTACCTGCCGAACGGGTTCTACAAAGTTCCCAGAGTCTACAACCCATCTTTCGGATATTATCGATTTCCCAATTACTTGGTAGTCAACAATATTCTCAAGAGGATCTCGTCTGAGTGTAGTATCGCGTATCAACCATTTGGAATTACTCCCTCATAGTCATCGCACTACATCCTAAAAGGCCAAGTTGGGTTAAAGGTGACTACGGTTCTCAATATCCCGGGCTCCTAGGTCGAAAGTAGTAATGTATTCACGATAGCTCGTTCAACAAATACCACCTTCGAGAGGGCCTCAACTGAGTGTGGAATCAAATCGACTTCTTTGGAATTACTCCCTCGAAATCTCCTCGATTATACCCACGATCCTATCTTATATGTGCTCTCAAGTCCGGGTTAGGACTTACCTCACCACTCAAAGATAACTCTGCAAACAGCAAAACGAATATATATAACAGATAAAAAAGATTCAAGTTAGGGGGAACCCTCTTATGAGAGTCCCCAGTGAAGTCGCCATTTCTGTCGCGGTGAAAATTGGATAACAAGCTATTAGTTAACTTGTATCGCATATTTTTAATGTCACCACCATCTTTGATTTTATCCAAGGGAAGGGAGAAAGACCGAATACCCATCATGCAATGCAAATGCACTTAAGATTCTAAGTCTGGGGGTTGGTTATACCTAGGGAAGGTGTTAGCATCCTAGATATCTGTAGTACTCTACAGGAACCTCTTGATTCATTTTATATTATCCGTTATTATTATTTGTTTGCTAAGGGTTTAAGGGTAAGTGAAAGAAGATGAGTCATCATCTTAAGAAAACCGCCACAGTTCTTTGAAAATGTTTGTATTTGTGGGGTATGGGATTGTATGTCCCTTTCTTTGAGATGATTAACATCTAATTCTCTTGTGTGGAGAATTAGGTAGGATAAAGTTTGATTTGAAAAATCAAAATTGTAGGGGGACTAACCTAGGAAGTCTATCCTAAGTTGTCTAATTGACTTATCTTAAGTTTGTCGATTATGATGCAAATGATATGCACCATGCACAATAACGTGATTATTATGCATGGGATTTTCCCTTGGATATTAATGCGGTTAATTTAATGTTATTTAGGCGAAGGTGCTAGCAAAGTGATGCTAGACTTGTGTCCAGTGATCAAAAGGTCGAATGCGATGCCCTAAGGCGATCGACTTACATAGGTAGAAAATTGGCTCAACGTTGGATCGAGGATTTTTATTGTTTTTGAAAGGGTTTGAGAAAAAATTAAGTAAAACATAAACAAACCAATAAAGCAAACATGCGAACACTTACGAACCTATGACTAAGCGAGGGGTTCCTAATCGGGGACGATCTAAAGGTTGAGTCTTGGACTTATTGTTTTAATTAGGAAATTAAGCTAGAGACTTATTATCATAAAACTCTAAAATTCATTACTAATAAAAGTTTTAATTTTTAATTATAAAAGTTTGATTAGTCATTATCATCAAAGGAAAAGTTTTCGATTAATTATTAAAAGGAAGTTTTAATTTATTATAAAAGAAAATTAGGTTGATTAATATCATAAAAGGGTTTAGATTAATTATAAAAAAAGGTTTTTAACTTAAATTATTATTGAAGTCTTAAATTAAATTAAAAGGTTTTAATCTTAATTTAACTTTAATTATAAAAAAATTATAATTTGATTATAAAAAGGCTTTAAACTTAGTTAATATAAAAAAAGATTTTAGTTTTCTCTTCCTTTTTTTTTGCGAAAAGTTTAATTCGATTTTAAAACGGGTTTCACTTATTAACTAGCTAAAAAAGGAAAAAAGAAAAAAAAGAGGGCGCTTTTCTCTCTCGCCATCCTCTCCATCTCTCGTAAGGAAGAAAACCTAAGCGAAATCCGCCGCCACCCTCTCGAACCTATCTCGATCACTCATCTCTCCGGCGATCTGCAAAAAAACAATCAAACAATCAAATAACCCCACCCCACACAGCCCTAATACCCCGATTTCATTATACTTTCATTTTTTTACAGATTACAATGATGCAGAAATGAAATAAGAGCGAAAAAAAAAAGAAAGGCGAATGGTTGCAACGGCACGGACGGCTCCTTGTGAGGGAAGCTTCTCTTTCTCTTTACCTCTGTGTGATTTTTGATTTGTCTTCTTCTTATCTATGCGATTGCTTCTAGTGATGTTGATGTTTGCTCCGTCTATTGGCGCGATTTTGTTTTTAGAGATGATGATGAACAAAGTTCTTCTGATCTATGGGTTTCTGGGTGACTTTCGGTTGATTTTTTCGAGAGGGTTTTGCGTATTACGTATGGGATGGTAGAGTGACTTCTTGGTTGATTTTTTCGCGAGGGTTTGATGGAATACGAGCCCCCTTTTATAACGGCCAATGATGAGATACGAAATTTTTCTCTTAAATGTTAATTGATTTTGTGTTTAATTGCCGATCTGATTTGATTTGGGATTTGGGAATGTTTTGGGCCGGTTTAATTGCTTTGTGATTTGGTTTTCAAATCTGAGAAGTTTTTGGAAACTTTTTGAAAACCTTCCTTCTTCGTCTTGAAACAAAATCTGATATTACCTTGTTGTTGATTTGGAAAGGTTTGCTGCTTCTTTGAAACTGTGATTCCAGATTGATAATCGAATCTTGTCCAAATTCGTTTTTTGGGAAATTTTGCTGGTAGCGTCTATTTACGGTGTTGCCCATAGTTTCCTTTGGAAAATGATGAATCCTCTTTCTGACTCACAAAACCAAACTCTGAGGCCAAAATAGGAATTTGATTGCGGTTAATTGGAATGACTTGATTGTGTTTGGCTAGTGTCAAAGTTCGTTTTAGGAAACAATTGAATTTATGATTTGCGTTCATTGAGGGTCCTGACATTGAAACTTCTAATTTCAAACGGCTTTACTTTCAGGTGTGGCCACGATTTCTCAATGTTTATCCACCCAGAAAAAACTATAGAGTAAGAAAGAGGACGTTTCAAAGTTACAAACGAGGAAAAGTTGTAAAGGTCTCAAATCCTTGAGCCCGTGCTGTAGCAATTGGAGGTCTCACCCTCGGCGGAATTCCCTCTCTTTCATATGGTCAGTTTGATCGTGTACATCTCCCTCAATGTGCGCATATTCTTCTTCCATTGTTTTGGTTTGGTCCTGATTCACATGGTTTGCAGAAATTTCAAGGTTCAAAGCAGCGTCAAAGCTTCCTCAGTGTGGAGTCTCAATCCTATAAGGTAGACTACACGACTTCCTTTTAATTCAAAACAACGCCAGCCTCACTAATTCAGATTGATGTGTTTCCTTTGTGTCACAGATAATAATTTGGGTTGATGTATTTTATTTTGCTGCAGGTGGAATCTGAGGAGACCTCACTGAAGATGGATGAAGGTAATTCACCAGTATTGGCATCATGGTCATGAAATCTTCGTAGTGAACCTTTGTAAGTGGAGCTTGGATTTAATCACACTCAATAATCTCCATTTTCACTTTTCGTACAGGTGTCCTTAATTCCGGTAATGCTCAAGGCTATTTTAGTAACACTTTCAACGACTAAGAATCCAAGCTTCCATACTTTGCAGATGAATACCGTAGAGTATTCCAATGTAAATTGATTCTGTAAGCGCATTGTTGGTTGATGGAGGGCTAATACGGGTGATAGTATGTCGGACGATCAGTCAAAGGCTACACAATTATTTCTACCGCGAGGTATGATTATGATAAATTTACTGCAAAATACTTCCTTTAATCGTTGCACCATAACTCCATGTGTTTTCTCATTGACCCTGATAAGTCTGCCGCTGGTTCTATGAACCTTCAAAACATATGTTTATCGTCGTGCATTGTTTGGTTTTAACTGTGACAGACCTTTGATTTGAATGATGATGATTTGGCCTTGTAGGGAATGTGATCCAACCTATTAACTGCGACCGTCGATGGCCAATGTTTGCGGTTAGCTTGTGATGGCGACAGTTTCGGTGAGTTTGGAACTTCATGGCTGAGAGCAAAAATATCATATGAGGACAGCATCAAAGTTTGTCATGAAAACAAAGGGGCTGGAGATCTTGACGGTATAGAATTCCACCATAAATGGTACCTACGTATTGATGGCTAATTTTAAATCTCTCCTTATTTTGCAATTTAACTCAATGGTTGATGATGTGGATTTTGGTGCCGTGAATACTTCCCTGCAGCTCTCAGATGATTCTGACGTTCATTGCAAGAAATGACTCTAGATGCCACAATACCGTACTTGTACGAAGGTGAGTCCGAACATTAGTGTTCTTATCTTTAAAAAAAAGGGATGCTCTATAGGATATCTTTCAGTAGAAACTTCAGTTTTCCTTTTGTCATAACCTGGTGCAGATTGTTTTTATGTGATAATGATCAATTGTGTTTGGATTTGTGAAATGGTTTAATCCTGATGGTTCACGATTTGTGACGTCTTGGCAGGTTTTGATCGTGTCTGGAGGTTTGTTCTGCCAAAGTTTGTTCAAATGCCACCAAGTCTTGTACCTCTAGCTGATATACTCTGGATTTCCGAGCCAGTAATTCGCCTACCGCTACATGATCCATGGATGAAGCAGACCACCCAACACTTATGACAGGAGCGGGATATAGAACCTCGAACTCGTTAAAACTTTCTAGGTGAAATTGCTATATGTTGTGTTGTGTTAAGGAGATAAAAATAGAATTTGATAACTGCTCCATATGTGCTCTGCAGAATTTTGCATACAAATGATGATTGAATGCGAAGGGTGACAAATTGGAACTGCAAGCGAGAGGCACGATCCCATGTTGTGAACTTGATAACGGTGTAGTTCAGTTTTTCATGGTGGGGTCTCGTCGAGCCTTCGGTTAGCTTCAAATTCTTCTTTAAGGGACCTTCCTAGTAATCAAGCATCGTTTCTCCGACGGTAAATGTGGATTCCTCTGACCCGCTAATTCTCTCTTCTATTCCTTATGTACTTTGTTCGTAATACCTCTGGTATACTCTTTGTGGCATAACATGAATTAACTCCCGTTTTGCATTGGACAGGTTACGAATATTGGTGACGGTATCAACTCTTACAAAATTTAACTTGAGAATTGATGGTAGGCTTTCTAGGCACTGTAAATTATTGTTCTTTCGACTGCTCAGCAACATCCATAGCAGACGAACCAGGCCTCAAAGCAGCGACTTAGCTACCAAGTTGCCCAATACTTCGTTACCTCACCACTCATGGAGATAATTCTCTTGTAAACTCATTATGGAACCCTTTGATGTTTCTGTCACAGATTGTAGTAATCTAACTGGGTTTTTCTTGTTGAAAGATTTAACCACCTCCCAAGACTAATGAATAACACTTGATGCAACAGTGTAACCAGTATACTCAGAATCATCCAAATCTCATTCTGGAAGACCACTAACGAGTAGCTCCGGCCTCTCGTCACATAAGCTCCCGTGGCCTTATGTGTAACGTGTCAACATGACTTGTGTGGGCATAATTTTCTTTACGTTGCAAACTGAGATTGTAATGGCATGACTTGCTTCTTATTCCTCATGTTTCTTTTTACTTTTACTTTAGAATTCGTAATGCCTCAAAACATTAGATTGTGATGACTTAATTTGAGAGAAACTTGGCTTTCCAACCTCATGTATCATGGTTATCTACTTTGAAACTAGATGGTCTTTGTTGTCATTTTGTGTGGGAATGAATATACATAGCGATAGCATTGGATGCTAGCTGGTTGTACTTCCTGGCTTAAGTCAGGCGTGTTTCTGAAGTGTCCCGCTTCTTTGTCACAAGTTGCTTATTTAATTTGACACCACTTCGCCAAATCTTGCAATACTTGAACCAACTAAATCATGGCTGGATTCTTAGTTCATGGCTCGCACGAAATTGGACCATTTGCAATGATTCTTGGAAACACCTTGGAAATAATGTAGATTCAAAATCGCTTGAAATATGACATAAAATTATTCAAATCGTGACCTTGATGGCTAAAATTTAGTGAATATGACTTGAACTAGAGTCTTGAAATCATGTGAATTTCGATTCTTGTATCTTGTGAAGGATTTTAACTCTTGTACACTTTGAACCTTGAAATGTAATTTTGCAATGAAATGACTTGAGCTTAGCATGTGATAACAAAGGTCTTGAAATTACATCTTGCGATCCAAACTTCTAATTCCTTCCAAAGTGAATTTTCCTTGATGGACCATTATAGAGCCAACACACCTCTCAACTTTGAGGAGCTTACAGAGGGGGGAAAGATACCATCTTGCAGTATAACTGTCACACCACCAGTGATCGGTCTTTAGGGTGCCAAACCCCATATCTAGTATTCTGTGGGGAGGGGGGGGGGGGAGACTTCTGGGCAATCTTGAGGGAAGAAAGGCTTGGTAGTGGTTTAGGGATCAAAAGGGTGAGGGCACAATCTCACAGGACCAGAGAACCTCCACAATCACACACACACAACGCAGCCTTCAGGACCTGAATCCTCTGCAACAACATCTATCCTGAAAGGAGAAACAAACAGACAAAGCTAGATAAAGCGGTTAGTTATACACGAATGATTGACCTAATATGTTATGCAAGGAACAAGGCGGGGATCTTAGGGTCAAAAATTAGGGTGCGACAAACGATAAATGCAAACTAAAGGATGATGAAAATGTAGCGTTAGCGGAGGAATGTAGTGTCATCATTCAACGCAAATTGCCACATAAACTTACAAATCCTGGTCGGTTTACTATCCCTATCTCAATATTTCCATTAAAATTTGTCAAGGCATTATGTGATTTACGAGCAAGCATAAATTTAATGCCGCTGTCTATGATGAGGAAACTAAATTGTGGAGAATCTAAACCTACAAAAATAACCCTAACTCTAGCTGGCTGATCTGTCACTTATCCATATGGAATTTTAGAAGATGTTCTCGTAAAGGTTGATGATTTACTATTTTCAGCTGGCTTTGTCATACTAGATATGCTAGAAGATGTCGAAACACCTTTGTTGTTAGGAAGACCCTTTCTTACAACAGGACGAGCGTTAATTGATGTGGAAAGAGGCGAGTTGATTCTCCGGTTAAATAAAGAGCATGTAATATTTAATGTTTTTGAAGCTATGAAACATGCTCAATAAGATTAGCAATGCTACCAAGTTGATTTAATTAATGAGTTGATAGAGAATGTTTCAAAGGAAAAAGGTCTGTCATCCCCAATGGAAAATGTTCTAGTACAATCTATCGAAGAAACAATATCGGATGATGAGCACGAAGAGGTAAACGAGTTAGTACTCCAATTGGAAGCTACACAGTTGGATCATGCTTATAAGAAATTTGAAGAATTAGGAGGTCTCACACCCTCATTTTCACCACAACCTTTCATATCATGCATTTCATTGAGCTCCTAAAGGCATAGGATCAAGAGTATTCTTGTGATTTGGGTCTTCCCTATTCAAAAGTAATTCATTTGGTTATTGCACCCAAACTAAGGCAAGAGTTTGAACTCTCATCATCATGAGCATCATATTATCAAGATTCATCAAGTATCAAGGTCATCTCCTTAAAGATTTCTCAATTTCTCAAAGCCATTTTTGTCACTCAAAGGTTCTCTCATATCAAGAGGATTAGGTTTTTACTTCTCATCATTGATAGAAGATCACATGGTTAAAGTTTCATTCCAAGATTCATCTTTCTCAAGGATTCCTCAAAGAAATGTTATTTGGTTAAAGTCATCTAGTGAAGAGAGACTTTGTCAAGTCAAGATAAGATTTTGTTAAATTGAAGAGTGGAATAAGAGTTCAAATTGGGTTCAAGTTGTCAAAATTCCAAACATCATTCATATTCATCATTTCAAGTTCATCATTTCAAAATGCCCAAGGTTCATTCATTACAACCAATGCAAGTTCAAGTTATCACCATTTTTAAGGGTCTAATTCCAAGCTCAAGGATAAAAAAAGTTGACAAAGTTGACTAAGCTTGCAAGATACAAGTCATGGGACAAAAGGATGAAGTTGTGAATTCGTTGTATTGAAGGCGTTATTATTCTTTCAAGTATTCATTTCACCTTTATTTTTTTCAATTTCCTTTTCTTTTACTATATCTTGTGTATCACATGTGTTCGTTGGGGTGGCATACTAGGACGGTGACATGTGTCATCATCATATGTTGAATCAGCAATCTTCGTCCTCTGCATTCCCACCTAGGAGGACCAGCGTGCACCTTCGTCCACAATTTACTTGATGTGAGTTGACCAAGTCAGATCTTAGATCTGACGGTCTGAACTCGTGTGTACATGACAGTCAGTGGACCTTGTCCACACTAGAACCCTCCGTCCTGGGCTTTTTGGGGAATTGGGCCCTTTTCTTTTTTTTTTAAATTTTATTTTTACTATCCACACCTAATTTCCAGTCCAACCCAAATCATATTTTTCTTTTCTTTGTTTATACATTCAAATCATTTTCCAAATAATTCTCGATTCAACGTTGAGCCATTTTTCACCCCTTGTAAGTCGATTTCTTTTAGCATCGCCATCAACCTAATGGTCACCATACACAACATTCATAACTTACTCTTGGGCTTTCTTACAATAAGACTTATTCAATCAATTACTTCTAGTTGGTCGTTTAAAAGACTAGCTCACTTTGCTAGTACACACGTAATTAAAATCGATTTAATTATTTTATCACTTTCGTGGTTCATTTACTTGTGTATGCTTGTTTGTTTGGGTTGTGTGTTTACCATTCTTTCTTATCCCCATTCAAAAAGATGTACCCTCATCTCCATGAAGAGTAAAATAAATTTATCGTTTTCTTTTATTTGCTTGTTTATATTTTGTCATTTCATGATGAATCAATTCCAAACCCTAAAGCATACTTGATCAATATATCATGCTCTATCCCATTCTTGTAAGTCAATTGCCTTGTGTATCACCATCAATCTTATATCCATTAGGACCTCTTTTCCATTAGTTCAAACCCTTACACCATTTCGAATGCAAATTTAAACCTTGATCAACATCGTGTAGTTTCTTCAAATCAAATCAAATAAATTAATCATACCGTATTTTATTAAAATATGAAAAGGGTATTGGACTAGAGCCTTCGAGTCATCTCCTCGATTGTTTGGGTACGAGGAGCCTTCCTTACTACTCGAACAATTGTCTTATCTAAAAACTCATAATCCATTTCACATCAAACTATTTTCATAACAAATCAAATCAAATATTTTTTTTCAAATCAATTAAGGTTGAAAAAGAGAGAGGGTCGAACCTTTAACTCGCTCTCCTGAATACTTGGATACGAGGAGCCTTCTTTGGCTTCCATGTGCTCGTCATCCATTTAAAATACTTTAACTATATCAAACCCTTTCACAATTAAGGTTGAAAAGAGAGAGAGTCGAGCCTTCGATCCACTCTCTCGATTGTTTGGATACGAGGAGCCTTCCTTGGCGTCCAAATGATTGTCATCCAAACAAAACATCAACACATTAAATCAACTTCTCACCTTCGTGTGATTAAAACCTTTTCTTAAAAGAATGATGGTTAGTCTCTTCTAATGCGTATACAAACCAAACTCTTAACCCTTCCTCCGCGAGCATACAAGCTAATGTTTTGACCTTAGAATGCGACCTAAACATTTGTTCGATAAAATGAACCAACCAACCATAGTACCACGAACTACGGACACTCTGATTCTTCATTTTCTCCAATGAAGATGCGTAGGCACAAGGGTCCCGATCCTTGGCGAGCACCCTAATAAAAAACTACTCATTTCCCCTTAGAAAACAAAACCCTTTTCTCATACCTTTTCGCATCATTCACTTAGAAGAAACCAAACAACCTTAGCTAACATTCCTCACAAGTCGAATTAAGAGGTTCCCATTGAGTACAACGGACGTGAGGGGTGCTAACCTTCCCCTTGCGTAATCGACTCCCCGAACCTAAAACTTGGTTGCGATGACCATTGTCGCAACTGCGAAAAACAACCGGAGGAAACAAAACAGAAGAGTCGCCACCGAACGTTATTTATCTCGACGCAGGGAAAGGAAACAATCGAAGAAACCTAAAAAGGCAGAAGACATGGTCATCACAACCATAGTCTGGGTTCGGGGGTCGGTTACGTGAGGGGAAGGTGTTAGCACCCTTTCATACCCCAACTTTTGACCACTAATATTCCCATCATTGTGAAAATCATCATCACAATATGGATGAACCATCATGCCTCATCAGCCTCCCCAAAGATGGGTGAGCATTTACTACTATCAAACTTAGGGTTTCAAGCCCTCTTTGAGTCTTAGGCAAAAGATCAATCAAGGAATGACATGATCTTCAACTTGTCTAACCTCTCAAATATCCACAATGGATCAAAAGGACTCCCACTTCAAGGATTAAGCACAAGGCTGCTCCCTTCTAGATGGATCGAGCCTCAAGATCGCCAGTGTCACCAAATTAGGGTTTGGTCGACTAGGGCCTCTAGATGGAAATTTTCCTCTGGGCATGAGCCAATGCTTTAAAGCATAACCTAAAATACCCTAAGGGACCTCATAAACCCAATCATCAAGTCAATTTGACCTCAGGGGATGCATTCATCAAAAATTAGGAATTAGGGTTTCTTGACCTAATTCATCCCTAAGTTGACTTTTGGGACAAATCATGAGCCAAGACCTCAAGAGATGTTTTGAGGGCCTCCAACATACTAAATTGATCCATTTGGAACAATGGATTAATCCAAGAAGCTTGAGCAACAAGTTTCAATTTCATCTGAACCACCGTTAGGGTTTTGTAGGGAAAGTCAACTATAGCTTTGACTTTTGACCAGGACATGCTCCCAAACCCTAGGACATGATTCAATACACCCTATATCACCTATGAAATTAATCCATCAAGTTTGATTTAGGTCAAGGACTTGATTTCATAGAGGATCGCACAATTTGGAATTCATCTGACAAAAAGTCAACTGTGCACAAAAGTCAACTTTGACTTTTTGAGATTTTTCACAATTATGGTTTTTTAATCCTAAAATGATGTTAATGTGTGATTTGAATCATCATTCATCAATAAAAATCAAAGAAAGTGGGATAACTTGTAAAAGGGGTAACCATAAAAACTTAGAAATTTTTCTAAGTTATGGAATAAAGTGGCTAGGGTACCAACTTTGGAGGATCATAACTCCTAAAACACAAAGCCATTTTTCCCCATTCAAAGCTGGATTTGTAGCCCTCATGGCCCTCTACAAAAACTTCAACTACACCTCATTCCAATTCATTATGGATTTTGAGTTATGGAATTATCAAAGTGGCTGAAAACATGAAATGCCACTTTTTCCCACACTTAGTGAAATTTTCACTAAGTCAGAATCTGCCTTCACTTTTTTTCAAATGTAGGGGCATTTTTCACTTGGATCCAAAAAGTATCAAAACCAACTATGATCAAACAGTTGTTGTATCATAGGAGGGCTTTCCAAAATGACCAAGAACATCACCAAACTCAACTTGAGCCATGAGATATGACAATGGCAACATGCCTTGCTGAAAACTGCCAAGGCTAGGCAAAATTTTACACTTTGGCTCGATTTGGAAAAATCAGATAATTCCAAGCCTTGTCATCACTTTGGACACATCTGAGGATCAAATCTAAAGGGGACAAACACTGATCCAAGCCTCCAAAGTCCTTGGAACAAGAAGTAGCATGCCAAACCCAGAATTGCCTAAAAGAGGGACAAGACTCCAATTTTGGATTGGAGCATTCAATGTATACACCAAGGTGGCATGGACTGAGTTATTTGCAACTGAATTCAGTCAAGACTTATCCAAGACTAAGGGGACCAGCAGCCTGTGCCCTAACCTTTAGTCAATGGCTAGAGGAGACTTGGATTCTCATTGCTCAACATTGGCCAAACCTCTGCTGCAGTTGCCATTCACTATTGCAGCCAAAACAAACTTGCTCTACTATAAATAGAGCTCAATTGTGTTCAGTTTGAGTACACCAAAGCACTACAACACTTGCTTTCTTCAAAATCTCTTTCTCTAGGCAAAAATACCTTCTTTAGCAAGGTAACTCTGAGTTTTTGAGTTAGAGAGCAATTCCACCACAGCTTATGATCCAAACACATCCAATATGTCATATCTAAGCTGTCCAAACACTCACAAGTGACCTGTAACATCAAAATCACAAAGCCACCTCTCAAAACCTCAAAATATGCCTTTTGTGCATTTTTCAAGCCATGTCTTGATTCAGTCACTTTCCAAACTAGATAAAACCTCAAACACACTCCAAATATCATCCTTGAACTGTCCCAAATGGTTCCACACATCTAGAACACCATTTGAGAGAGTTGCTATTTTGGCCACTTTTGCCCCTTTTGCAAGAAAGAGCTCAAACTTGCTCCTGAGGTTTCCAGCTGATTCCAACCATCCTAAAAGCTTCTAAGAGATCATTTGAGGGTGTCCAAAGCATCAAACCATTTCTGGAACAAGAAACTTGGCAGATTGCACAAAAAACTCCAAAAGCTCAAAAAGAGGTAAGCATCATGACTTGAACTTTCCAAAATATGCATTGCTTTGAGGTCCACTGATCATGCACATCTTGTACATGTTATATGTGTCGTGTTTGCACCAAATTGTCATGCAATCCTTGCATATATCATGAGATAGCACAGAAAATGCAATTAGGGGCCTATTTCAAAACCACTATCGGGTTTTTAAATGGGGACATGATCTTGAAAAACTACCACCACCATTGGATTCCTTGTGAAATTCTAGGCAAGATAGACCTAAATTTTGTCTCAATCCATGGAGAAATGAGAAAGTTATGACCTTCACGTTTCTGAGCCAAAACTTGCCTTGGCCAGGCCTAGAAAATAAGGCAAGCCTTGTATATTTGTTGCTTTGTTTTAATCAACGGATGTATCACCACCCCAGTGGTAAAGCGAGCGCCCTATAACCTTGAGGTCGTGGGTTCAAACCCCACCCATTCCATTTTGTGTTTTCTCATATTTTTGCTATTTTTTCCAATATTTTCATGTTTTGTTAATTAATTGGAAAAATAATGACTCCTTCAATTTTAATTATTTTTGTTTGGTTCTTTTTGCAAAAAATCACAAAAATGATGAAATATTTTATTACACAAAAACTCAGATTTATATTATTTATTTAATATAATTAGTATTTTTGTGAATAAATTCATTTTTAATTGTTTTTAAACATTTTAAAAGTGAATATTTACCTTGAAAATCAAAACCAAATGAGTTTTAATTCATCTTGTGATTAAAACCTCATTTTTCAAACCTTAAACAAAAATCACAAGTGGTTTATTCAAACTCATTTGGTATTTTTATCATTTTTATTGATTTTCTTTAAATATTTACTTTTAAAGGAAAACAAAATTAGGGTTTCTTTGATTTTCACCCTCACAAATCTTTTTCAAACACTCTGGGCCTCTAATAGAGTGTAAGACCCAATCCCTTTTTGACAAAACCTTTTTGGGCCTCAGTGTATTGTATAAGTCCCGATACCGTCAAAAAGTTCGACGCGATCGTCACCTTTTTTAACAAAAACCCTGGGCCTCTCCTTGAGCTGTAATCCCCACCACTTGTACAAAAATAAATCATTGGGCCTCTTGAGAGAGTGTAAGACCCATCCCTTTGTACCAAAAAACCTTTTGGGCCTCAGTCACTTGTATAAGACCTTGTACAAATTCAAAACAACGGTGCAATCATCGTTAAAAATTTGGGCCTCTCCTTGAGATGTAAGCCCCAACAATTCTTTCAAAGCACTTTCTCCTTTGATTTTGAATATAATATTATTATCAAAGTTTTCTTTGTTGAACAACTAACCAAACAACATGGAAGCTCTACAACAGAGTAAATGTTTACCCGCTTTCTTTATCCGCTTTCATATATATATAACTGTATTGTGGGTCTGCTCACTTAATTTTTCTTTCACAAACTCTTATATACCTGTCAAATATCAATAGTGTAATACTAGTATAGTTATTTAGAGTTTTCCCCGGCAACTACGTCTGGCACTAGGTAAAGTCCCGTTGATCGCTCTTAAATACAGTCAAAACTAGATCCCCGCAGGATTACCAGAAACAGTCTTACCTCCTCTTGGGGTTAAACAATATGGAGATGTGAAAGGCAGATTCTTTTTGAACCCTTTCTCAGACTGTTACCCTTAGAAGTTGTCAAAGAGACTCTACTCCCCAGAGATGGTCTTTTCTCCGTGAATGACATCTCTTGAGTTTCTTCCAAATTCTCAGACTTTCCTGGCTTGATCTATTCTCAGTGAATAACATGTCTTGAACTTCTCGGGGTTTGGGGACCCACAGGATTCTTAAAAGTACCCTTAGAAATTGTCAAAGAAGCTCTAACTCCCCAAAGATGATCTTTTCTCTATGAATGGCATCTCTTGAGCTTCTTCCAAATTCTCGAACTTTCCTGGCTTGATCTATTCTCAGTGAATAGCATGTCTTGAACTTCTCGGGGATTGGGGACCCACAGGCTTCTTAAAAGCATCCTCGCCTCCTCTTGGGCGTTGTACAAGGACCATTTCGGCTTCTTAAAAGCTCTCATGCCTTCTCTTGGACTTAGTACAAGGACCCAGAGACCTCTACAGGTATAGGAACAGAACCTAGTCATCAATTTGCTAGAGCTGTCTTTCTGAGTCAAATGTCAGACCAGTTAATAGGTTGATATTCATCCCTTAACATACCAGCCTTCTCTTGGGCATTATACAAAGATCATTCACTTATCCGAGAATCGATTTCGCAAAACACCTGTAGACTTGGATAGTATCAATACCCCTTTGGATTTCCTATTTCCTTACAGAACAGGAAATAACCCCGATCCTCTGATCAATCCCAAGGTAAAACATTACCCATATAAGAACTGATTTTCTCTTTATCCGACATACTGGACCTATCACTAAACTTAAACAGTCACCAACGGATAACCTCCTCTTAGGCTTGGTATAATGATCCTTTCCTTAGGAAAGTTAGCCTCATCTTGGGCTTTGTGCAAATGATTCTCCCCAGCGGAGCTAACCTTTTAGCCTCCATCTCGGGCTTTGTACGAGATACTAAAACACTCTCTTGTTGAGTATAAAAGACTCTCTTGTTGAGTCAAACCCCTTTTAGCCTCCATCTCGGACTTCGTACGAGATAAAAATCACTCTCTTGTTGAGTATAAAAAACTCTCTTGTTGAGTCAAACCCATTTTCAGCCTCCTTCTCGAGCCTCGTGCGAGATACAAAATTACTCTCTTGTTGAGTATAAAAGACTCTCTTGTTGAGTCAATCAAGCTTTTAGCCTCCGTCTTGGGCTTCGTACAAGACACATATAAAAATCACTCTCTTGTTGAGTATAAAAGACTCTCTTGTTGAGTCAAACCCATTTTCAGCCTCCTTCTCGAGCCTCGTGCGAGATACAAAATTACTCTCTTGTTGAGTATAAAAGACTCTCTTGTTGAGTCAATCACGCTTTTAGCCTCCGTCTTGGGCTTCGTACAAGACACATATAAAAATCACTCTCTTGTTGAGTATAAAAGACTTTTTTGTTGAGTCAAACCCATTTTCAGCCTCCATTTCGGGCCTCGTACGAGATACAAAATTACTCTCTTGTTGAGTATAAAAGACTCTCTTGTTGAGTCAATCACCCTTTTAGCCTCCGTCTTGGGCTTCGTACAAGACACATATAAAAATCACTCTCTTGTTGAGTATAAAAGACTCTCTTGTTGAGTCAATCCCTTTTAGCCTCCATCTCGGGCTTCGTACGAGATGCCAAAACACTCTCTGGTTGAGTATAAAAGACTCTCTTGTTGAGTCAATACCTTTTAGCCTCTCTCGGGCTTCGTACGAGACACATAAAAGCACCCTCTTGTTGGGTCAATAGCCTCCTCTTAGTCTTTGTATAAGGAAAACCCCGGTTGATTCAATCAACCTTTTAGCATCAAAGCTGTGCCTTATTCATAGCATACAAACATCAACTCCTCTTTAGAGACGACAAATTCCCTTTAAAGTCAAAACCCTTTAGCTTCATATCTTGGGCTTCGAACAAGATACAAATAGACCTTTCAGCTTCACATCTTGGGCTTTGAACAAGATACAAACCACCTTTAGCTTCACGTCTTAGGCTTTGAACAAGACACCAAAAACAACCTTTTTCCTCCCATAGAATAGGAGGAACTACAATCGCTCTGATTTCCCTGTTTCATTAAACGGGAATACGTAGGCATAAGATTTGAAAATCTTGGCGAGCACACTAATCAAAAGACCAAAATCCCATACTTTCATACATCAATAAAAAAGCATCAGTCCTAACATCCTACCAATAGTCTAGACCCTGTGTTCTTAACAACATAACCTATGAGAGACCCACAATCTTTGTAGCAGCTGTAAACCAACAGTTATCTGTTTAAACTCAGTTTACAAGCAGGGTTAATTTGAGACATCTATTTCCCTTCCTTCATCAGCTTCAATAGGATAAAAAATGAATCGAGCTGTAGTACCCAAAAGCGACAGTGCTTCGCAACCACACATAAAACCCAGGATAAAGAAGAATGGCGACTCAGCTGGGGACAATTCTGTCCTTATCGGATGTTCCCATCTCTTAGGCAGAGACCTTGAGTTCACATTTATGTCACAGAAATGACAGCTCTATTGGGGAGTCATTGTCTGTATAGGATTATAAGGCTAGAGGTATAGGATGATTAAGACAAATATATATACTGCTTTTCCTAATTGATATCTGTGTTTATTTTTCTGCTAAATGGGAATGCGTATGATGTCGCATATGGAAAGATTGAGTATACACCTGAGATAGGTGATGGCAGTGCGGGTAATCTTACTGGGAGTGAATTCCATTTAAGAGCCCCCGATCGACCATCAAACTCAGTGGAGACTCCCTTTGCAGATACATTGCCTATACGACTTCAGTTGTTGAAAGTAGTGTGGTCGACTGGGTTATCTGAGAAGCTGAGGTTTTTAGCAGACTACAACCATTTTGTAGTGCAGAAGCTATCGGAAATAGTTATCACGTGATACTACCCTCATCTGAGATCACTCAAGGATACATCAGCTCGCTGGCGATCCGCTTGCTGTTGTTATCCCAAAGGGGTCAATGATTTTGCGGACAGGTACAAAAAAATCACCAGTATAAACCTTTGGGGGGGGGGGGGGGGTAGAGCCTTGACTTCATGACACCGACCCTTTGACCCCATGTTTTTCTATGTTTTTGTGTGCTGCATTCATACATTCATTTAAAAAAAACATAAAAAAAAACTTCTATTCTAGCCTCTCTTTTTCAAATTAAACTAAGACAATGATTGCAAATGTCAGAGAGAAAGGAGATTGCGTAATGGATTTCGGTAGAAGGAAAACTCATAAGTACACCTTCAAGGTTCCAAAGTTAGAGGATTTGAGAGGTTTGGCGAGAATGATCACCAACCACGAGGCTTTCAGAGCCAAGTGTGGAGGACTCCTGTCTCTATTAAGGGTCCATGTAATCGAGGGAATCCTATCCACGTTAATCCAGTTCTACGATCCAGTTTATCACTGTTTCACATTCCCGGATTATCAGCTTGCACCAACGCTAGAGGAGTATTCTCACCTGACTGATCTGCATATCACTGATCAGGCTCCTTTTTCTGGACTGGAAGAAATTCCAAAGGATCAAACTATTGCAAGAGCAATTTATTTGGACGAGTCAGAAGTCAGGACTCACATGACCACTAAGGGTGGCATCCATGGTTTGCCAGCCTAGTTCTTGACAAAGAAAGCCCTGTACTTTGCCAGTATAGGAAACGTGGAAGCTTTTGAGAGCAGCTTTGTTTTGCTCACCTACGGGTTATTTTTGTTTCCCAACATTGATAACTTCGTAGATATCAACGCCATTAAGATTTTCCTGATTGGAAACCCTGTACCGACCTTACTCGCAGATGCGTATCATTCGGTACACTTAAGGAATTTATACAGCGGAGGAATGATCACATGTTGTGTACCCCTGCTATGCAAATGGTTCACTTCCCATTTGCCCAAGTCTGCTGCATTTTGGGATCAAAAGAATACTTTACGTTGGTCGTAGAGAGTCATGTCCCTTACCAACTCTGACATCGATTGGTACAATCGAATCTACGACGGGATCAGAATCATTGACTGTTGTGGAAATTTCCCAAATGTACCCCTTATAGGAACTAAGGGAGGAATTAACTATCATCCGGTGTTGGTTCGTCGTCAATTTGGATACCCAATGAGGCATGTCCCACGAAGTGCTCATCTGGAAGTTCTTTTCTTCAAGGAAGGAGAAAATGACAGGGCACTGAAGATAGAAATAGTGCACGCTTGGAAACACGTTCATAGGAAAGGATGGGAGTCTCTAGGGAAACCAGACTGTGTCTCGATGGAGCCTTATCTCCATTGGGTACAAACTAGAGCTCTCAAGCTAAGGATGCCTTACCCTCGCCAGGAAGTTCTTCCATTAAGGGACTCTGCCCTTTATTTCATGTCTGAGATGGAAAAGCTTCAGGTTACTCTCAGCAAAGTTCAACAGGAGAAGAGGTCTTGGAGGAACAAGTGTCGTATTCTCAATGTGGAGTGTAAGAAAATACAGCAGCTACTAAGAGAAAAAGATGAAGGTCACGCCTTTCACTTGGCAAAGGAATGACAACCCAACAACGGCCCAAGAGCCCCGGTCAAAAAAGAGGAAGGTACCAGAACCAGCACTAGAGCTCTCTTCAGAGAGGACTCAGGATCCCTTAGTTTAGAGTTCCTTTTTCAGCACTTTGTAATCTACTGTATTTCCATTTCCGCAATCCTTTGAATTCAATAAAATGGGGTTTCCCCACTGTTTGATATTTGCAATCTAATTGTCGAAGTTTACTTTGAATAAACAAAAACATGCAATTAATATAATCATTGCATTCATCATTATCGCATAAACGCATTCTTCTTCCCTACGAATCTCACGTTTACGTCTCGATTCTAGAGTCAAACTGTCTCATTCGTACAATACTCGGGCCAATCGTCAGAAAAAGATGGATGATCTCGAGGAAGAGAACAGAGAGTTGAGAGAAGAGATCGACACTCTGAAAGAGGATTTGAGAAAGCTTCATAATGACATGCAAGCTCTAGTAGAAACTTAGATGCAACAACAAAGGACTGTGATCTCAGAGGTCACATCGACGCCCATAGTGGAGAAGTCTGATCCTAGGTACAAGATGCCGAAAGATCGTCCCTGGGGCATGTCTACCAACTATATCCCAGAAGGATATGTTCCGCTGATCAATGAGGATCAAGGAACTGCAGCAGGAACCGCTGGGCCTGAAGGTTACAAACTTCAGGAAAGCGAAGATGCCAAGGGCATGACAACAACTCCTGAAGGTTACAAACTTCGAGAGGCACCGAGAGTCTCGGCCATAATGACTATACCACCGCCCGTGGTACACACTGTCCCAGAAGGACAGGTTCCACAGATACCTTCTGGTGGAAACGACAACATGTTCGACAGAATGAATGAGTTCTAGGAACAGTTCCTGGAAATACAGAAAGAGCTGCAAGCCCTTCGCGGTCAGGATTTATTTGGAAAGGACGCCGCAGACCTCTGCTTGGTCCCCAATGTGAAAGTTCCACACAAGTTCTAAGTGCCCGAATTTGAAAAATACAAGGGTAACTCTTGCCCTCAGAGTCATCTGGTGATGTACGCTCGGCGAATGTCAGCTCAGACAGAGAACCAGGAGCTACTGATTCACTACTTTTAGGATAGTTTAACCGGCGCCGCCTTAAAATGGTACATGGGGTTAAACCGCGCCACGATCGGCAAGTTCAGAGATCTTGGCGCTGCCTTCGTCCAACAATATAAATACAATTTGGACATGGCACCGGACAGAGATCAACTCAGATCGATGTCCCAAAAGGACAAGGAAACCTTTAAGGAATACGCTCAGAGATGGCGTGAAATTTCCGCTCAGATTTGTCCCCCACTAGAGGAAAAAGAGATGACAAAGATCTTCTTAAAGATCTTGAGCTCATTTTACTACGACAGAATAGTCGCCAGTGCGCCCAGTGACTTCACCGAGATGGTGGGCATGGGAGTTCGTCTTGAGGAAGCGGTCCGGGAAGGACGTTTAGTTAAAGACGCTAGATCATCAAGTAGTACAAAACGATACGGTAGTGCTCTCCCTAAGAAAAAAGAGCAGGATATTGGGAATATCTCTCTCGGAAAGCAAAGGCGACGTTATCAACCAGTAGCAGCTGTAACTCCTGCTATCAATTCCGCACCTATTCCTACGTATCCACTTCAGGTTGCACAAAGCCAACCGAATCAACAGCAATATCAGCAAAGGACACAACAACCTTTTCAGCAGGCTCGTCCTCTATATAAAAATAATCGTGCAACATGACCACTAGGGTTCGACCCTATACCAATGTTGTACGCTGAGCTATTTCCGTTACTACTGGTCAAGGGGCACGTTCAAACTAAGGCTCGTCTTATAGTACCGGAAAATCTGCCTTTCTGGTTCAAAGCGGATCAAACTTACCCTTACCATCAAGGAGGACCAGAGCATAACATAGAGAACAGTCTCAGTTTCAAATCCGACATACAAAATCTTGTTAGGAGCGGGGTTTTATCTTTCAAAGATATGAATCCAAATGTTCTCACAAACCCGCTGCCTCAACACGAGAAAGCTGCAGTTAATTTGATAGAGGGAGAGTCTAACAATACCTATCAAATTCACGATGTACTCTTGTTAAGAGCCAACTTAGTCAAGATGCATTTTAAATAGAGTGGATATGGCCATGTGCCACCTCATAACTATCACCAGTGTGATATCTGCTCTAAAAATAATCAGGGATGTTCTGTGGTGCAATCAGCTCTACAGGAACAATTAGATCTCGGATGGATCCAAGAGCATTGAGTTCCTGGAGTCAACATGACCTATACGAACTCCAACATCATTCAGAACCACGACATCCGTGTAATAAATGTCAACTTGGTGGCAATGCACTTAAGGCGAAGCCAGTATCATACTCTGCCGTAGCACGATTACAATTCCTGTCTAACTTGCTCAGTAAACAAACAGGGATGCTCTTTTGTACAAGAGGCCCTCCAGTGTCAGATGGATCTTGGATGGATCCAGGACTACTATGATAGAAATCCTTATCAGATCAACATGATTCAAATCTTTGATATTCGTCTGATGAATACCAGCTTGGTGGAGTTACATGCCAAGCAAGTCTAATTTGGTTTTCTCACTTCTCACGATTATCTGAACTATAAAGTATGCAGTGAGAGTAACCAAGGGTGCGCTCTCGTGCAAAGAACTTTACAACACTTGTTAAACCACTGTTGGCTTCCAATCTATATGGAGGAAGACACTCAACAAATCAGTGTGCTTAATGAAAACCCTACTCGGCGTCAAAGTCAGGATGTACGATCTATGGAAACAAACCTGGTAAGGTTGTACTGCATTCAAAGCGGGCGTGGTCAGGTGCCACCATACAACTATGAACGTTGTAGAGTCTGCTCGGAGAATAACCAAGGATGCTACCTTGTGCGAGCATCTCATGAAGTTGCACTTTCCTATTTTCTCCACTCAACTTAGCGTCAAAATTCAAGAATTTTAAGGCCCAAAAACCCTTATGTTCCAACTCAATCGGCAAGTGACAAGTTTTTCTGTAGATCATTTTAAAAGGCGTGAGACCAATCGGAGCCTTGAAAGCGGTCCGATAAGCCCACAATGCATCATCAAGTTTGTTGGACCAATCTTTTCTAGAAGAAGAAACGGGTTTTTCAAGGATTCTTTTAATTTCACGATTTGATACCTCCGCCTGACCATTGGCTTGTAGATGATATGGTTCTGTAACTTTATGTTTCACACCATAATGCTCCAAAGCTTTCTCTAACTGAGAGTTGCAAAAGTGAGATCCTCTGTCACTTATCAACACTCTCGGATTACCAAAATGTGAAAAAATGTTCTTTTTCAGAAATTTGATTACGATTTTCCCGTCAACTTTTGCACATGCTATTGCTTCCACCCATTTGGAAACATAGTCCACAACCACCAAAATGTATTCACATGAAAATGAGGGTGGAAATGGGCCAACAAAGTCTATTCCCCAACAATCAAATACTTCCACTTCTAACATATTTTGTAAAGGCATCTCATTCCTTTTTGTAATTCCTCCACTTCTTTAGCACTTGTCACAACTTTGGGTATCTAGATTCACATCTTTAAACAAAGAAGGCCAATAAAAGCATGATTGAAGGACTTTCGTTGTCGTTCTTAACCCATTAAAATGGCCACCTTAAGGTGAGTTGTGACAATGCTAAAGAATGCTTTGTGATTCTTCCTTCGTAACACATCTTCTCAAAATGTTGTCAACACCAAGTTTAAACAAATAAGGTTAATCACACACAAAATACTTGGCATCCGACAAAAATTTATTTTTCTGATTCCAAGTTAGACCTTCTGGTATCAATCATGTGGCTTTGTGATTTGCAATGTCGGCAAACCACAATCTAACTTGGATCATCATCAACTTTTCATCCGGAAATTCTTCCTTAACCTCAATGTCATGTTTGGTCACCTCTACATTGACAAGACGGGACAAGTGATCCGCTACCATATTTTCGGAGCCCTTTTTATTGCAAATTTCAAGATCAAATTCTTGCAACAAAAAGACCCATCGAATAAGTCTTTGTTTAGAATCAGGCTTGGTTAGTAGATACTTAATCGCCGAATGGTCCGTGTAGACAACCACTTTTGACCTAGTAAGGTGGGACCATAATTTTTCCAATGTATACACTATCGCAAGAAGCTCTTTTTCGGTTGTGGTATAATTGATTTGAGATTCGTTCAAAACTTTACTTGCGTAGTGTATAGAATGAAAATTTTTTATCCTTTTTTGACCAAGTACCGCACCAATGACATAATCACTCGCATCACACATTAGTTCAAAATCTAGTTTCCATTTGGGTGCGATGATTATGGGTGGGGTAGTCAAACTTTCTTTTAAAGAATTAAAAGCAATCAAGCAAGAATTATCAAATTCGAAAGACTTATCTTTGTTGAGCAAGTTGCTTAATGGCTTTGCAATTTTGGCAAAGTCTTTGATGAACCTTCGATAGAATCTCGCATGACCAAGAAAACTTCTTATTCCCTTCACGTTCAAAGGTGGTGGCAATTTCTCGACGGCGTCCACTTTAGCTTGATCAACTTCTAGGCCTCTTGCGGAAACTTTGTGGCCAAGCACGATTCCCTCCGTAACCATGAAGTTGCATTTCTCCCAATTAAGCATAAACTCTGTTTCCACACACCTTGACAACACCACATATAAATTCTTTAAGCAAAGATCAAATGATGGTCCAAAAACCGAGAAATCATCCATAAAAACTTCAATAGACTTCACAATCAAGTCGGAGAAGATCGCTTGCATACACTGCTGAAAAGTAGCCGGTGCATTACACAAACCAAAGGGCATCCTTCGATAAGCAAAGACTCCAAATGGGCATGTAAAAACGGTTTTCTCATGATCCTCCAGGTTAAAAATTATTTGGTTGTAACCCGAATAACCATCTAGAAAACAATAGAATTCTTGATCGGATACTCTTTCAAGCATTAGGTCCATGAAAGGTAGATGAAAGTTTCCTCGTAGCTTGATTTAGCCTACGATAATCGATGCACATCCTCCACCCGGTTACGGTTCTAGTTGGCATTAACTCATTACATGTCCAAACCAAGAAACCTACATCTAAATGGGATAAATCACATTCCGTAGTACCTAAAAAGCACACCAGGTCAATGAATTATATTATTCTCATCAAATCTTTCTCTACATATTTCTGCATACTCTGTTGCAGATCGGAAAAGTTGCATCACAACAAGAAAATCCACCACATAATTTTGTATTTTCATTTGGATGTCTAAGAAGCAGACAACAATCTCAAGGTCACCAGTTGAAGCCTAGTACAAAGCTTTAGCATTTGTCACGTCTGAGGTGTTATGGCTAAAATAACTCCTAAAAGCATATGACATAAACGTTCCTTCTTGTAAAGTTTTCTGTGATAGCACATCAACAATTCAAATGACAAATAATCCTATGAGCTTTGAAAGAGCTAAACATATTGACATAGATTGTCAGTTCATTAAAGAGTATGTGGATGCGAATTTTATAAAGTTGATACATATCCCTTCTAAGTACCAGCTGACCGGTCATCTTACTAAAGCCTTACCTAAAAATTTGTTTCATTACCTTATTTCCAAGTTGGAAATTTGCAACATATGCCTCCCAAATTGAAGGAGAGTATTATGAGCTATTGGTTAAGTTAGTTAGAAGTAGATAGCTTATACTTCAAGTTAGGTGTTATGCTAGTTGATGTTGTTGTAACTACTTAACTAGAAGTTGTTGAAGCTTGTAACTAACTTTGCATGAGAATTCTGCACATATATATGTGGATGTCTCCCAATAAATGGATTGAATCACTTTCATCATCAATATTAAATTATGTTATCACTATGAACTTTTTCTACTATAATAAAATCCGATAGCATATTCCGCGCCATGACCACCGAACCAGCGTTCAAGAAAACAAAGATCAACCATACAAACAAAAAAGCAGACCAAGCCCAAACGAACACCCTAAACTGAGACTATATAAAATGCATGAAACTATATTATGTAAATGAAACAAGAAGCGGTGGGAAATCATATTGAGACACGAACCATAATTTCCAATGATATGATAGAGAAATGCAGCTCCAAAAAACCCTTTTAGAGAGAGACTCTCTGACTTCTCTATAGAGTGAGAACACTTCATCTTCTACAACTCAATCGGTTTGATTCCTTCCTTCACTCAACAATGTATCAGGTTCATTAGGTGCATTCGCCGATTCTCCATTCTATCGATAACCCATTCCTAGCTTCCTCTGACTTGTTATTCGAGTAGATACTGGGTGAGCTCTTCTTTATCTTTGGCTTAAATTCCTGGCTTTAGGGCTTAGGGGCCTCAGTAGGGAGGTGTCGTCATCTGGGTTTTACTGGGTAGCGGGTTGGTGGTTGTTATTTCTCTGGTTGGGTTCATCGTTGTTGAGTTTGTTTGAAGTATGGCACATCAGAATAACAAGGGGGGATTCAGAGGTGTTTGGACTGAGGCGGGTAAGAAGAAGAAGTCCTTAGGTCGGAATGCTTATGTTGGTAGAATGTCTATATGGAAGAGCAACAAAGGTAAGGTTACTGATTTGGATTTACAAGAATCATCTTCTTTTTTCTTTACTCGGTTTCCAGATTCGTATGAAGCGAAGCAGATGTACGAAGTCTTTAAGGAGTTTAGGACAATATTGGAGGTGTTTATCCCGGGTAGGCTTGATGACAGGGGCAATAGATTTGGATTCGTTAGGTTTAAGAGTGTAGAGGACGAACATCTTCTTGCCATTAATCTAGACAAAGTTGTTATTAATGGCACTAAGATTTTTGCCAATCTTCCTAGATTTAGGAGAGAGTATAAGGAAGGCGCAGGTTTTGGCCCTGTAGATCGTAAGAATGAGGAATTGAGGCGGGTAGAAGGATACTCAATCAGTAAAGATAAAAGGAATGGTTTTGTTTCAAAATTGACCTTTGCTCAGGCTGCTAGAAGGTATAAAGATTGGAATGGTGATATCAAGAAATCAAAAATTGATCTTATGGGAGATAAACCTGATTTTGCTCATCTGAGTTTTAATGTTAACAAAGAAGATTTGGAAAGGTTTGAGCAGGCGTTTACAGGGGTTTTGGAGATTCCTGGCTCTGCGATGGAAGTAGTGGAAGCATTTCAAATGGAAGGTTTCTTTAACATTAAGGTTACTCCATTGGGAGCTAAGCTCTGCCTTATTGAGGAAGATAATCCAGGTGATATTGAGAGATTGATGGCAGAGGAATCTAGTTGGATTGCCAGATGGTTTTCGGACATTCACCATTGGTCCCCAAATGATGTGGACCAAGAAAGACTTACTTGGGTTAAGATTTTTGGTCTTCCATGTCATGTGTGGAGTGAAATTTTTTTCAAGTTTCTAGCTGGTACAATAGGTGCTTTCGTCAGTATGGATGATGACACAAGGAAACACACTAGGTTCGATATGGCGAGAATCTTGATTAGGACTAAGTATGCTATGAATCTCAATGAAGTGGTCAATTTAGATGTCAATGATAATGTTTTTCGTATTAAGATAGTAGAGGATTCTTTTGGACCATATGTTAAAGATTCTGGTACTAGAAGAAGATCCTGCTTTGAAGATGACAGTTCAGATTTTGTGGAATCTCAATCTTATAATTCATATGGTGGTGAGGAGGGACTTAACATGAATTTGGGAGGGGCGAATTCGTATAGGGTGGAGAAAGTTGGTGTGAGGGCTGAGGGCAAGATTGGTTCTTGTGATCGAGAGGGAGTTGTATCAGTCAGAAATTCTACTGAGGAATCTTCTCATCCTACAGATTCAGTGGATGTCAATTGTTCTAAACTAGGGCATATTCTTGTTGACAGTCCCACTCTTGATTGTTATTGTAGATCCAGTATTGCTGGCGAAGCTGTTCTATGTGACTTGGAGGTTAATTCGCTTAAGTCACCTGAGGATGGATTGACTCCAGATCATGTTACTTGTTCTTTGGCTAAACTTTATAGAGATGAAGCTGGTCTAGGGAGTGGTAGTGAAATGAACCATATTCTTAATGATAGGTCTCCTTTGGTTAGAGATCCTATGCCTGTGTCTGATAACCTAAGTGATTTAGATGCTGGTAGACCTGTTGCTCAGGATATTATAGGAACTCAGGTTACTAAGAAGAAGAATAAGAAGCAAATCATTGGTGACATTTATCAAAGACTGAAGATTCCTTTCGATCCCTCCTATTATGCTACTCTTCTTCAAGCTGAAAGTTCTTTTCTGAGGTATCATAAGAAGCAGGATGTGCAGGGGAAGGATATTGGGAAAGATAATACTAAGGATCCTGTGTCAATTCACGAAAACAAGCCATCTAGTTCAAATGACAATTCTATTTCTGACTCTGGTTTTGTTCAGAGTAATTTAAGGATAAAGAAGAAACTGGAGAATATTCCTATAAGGGTGTGAGATTCTATTCAACAGTTAGGTATAGAAGCTGAAGAAGACGATGAAGTGTTTGAGAATATTCTGAGGAATTTAGAAGAGGTGGATAGAAAATCATTAAAAAGAAAGAAGGTGGAAGCTACTAAGTTCAAATGAATATTGTTTCCTACAATATTCGAGGGTGTGGAGGGGTATTGAAAAGAAAGAAGATTAGAGAAACTTTGATTAAAGTTGGAGCAGAGATATGTTTTCTTCAGGAAACGAAGTGTATTAGTGTTACAGATGAGTTAGTATTTAGTGTATGGAAAGATAGGTCTTGTCATTGGTCTGCATCCAATGCTAATGGGCTATCTGGAGGATTAATCACCATTTGGAAGTCTGATGTTTTGTCTCCTATTTGTAGTTATAGGGGCAAAGGCTATCTTGGGATGCAAGCGTTATGGAAAGGTAGAAGATGTTATTTGTTTAATATTTACTCTCCTTGTAATATTGCTGAGAGGAGAGTTTTATGGAAGGAATTAATAATTCTTAAAAATAGTTTGAGTCCGGGAGAGTGGATAATAGGGGGGGGACTTTAATTCAATTAAGAGTTGGGAGGAGCAGATTGGGTATTCTCGTCCCAATAGAAGGCATATGTTAGAGTTTTCTGAATTCATTAATTCTCTAGGTCTGGTTGATCTACCTTTAAGTGGTCTCAAGTTCTCTTGGTTCAAGTCAAAAGATACAGTTTGTAGTCGTCTTGATTGGTTTCTTGTTTCGCCTTCTGTCTTTAATGATTGGAATATGGTGACACAACGAATAGGAGAGAGGGATATATCAGATCACATGCCGGTTTGGATTGCAGCTAAGAACACTAATTGGGGCCCCAAGCCGTTTAAGATTTTGTCGTGCTGGTTCGACCATTGTGATTTCTTACTTTTCATTAATAAAGAGTGGGAAAAGCTTAAGATAACAGGAAAAGCTTCTTATATCTTGGCAAAGAAAATGAAACATCTAAGAAATAGAATTCGTTGGTGGAATATAAATATATTTGGTTGGGTTGATCTTAGTATTCAAAAGGAAGTTGGGGCTGTCAATGAAATGGAAGAATTGTTGGTTCAAAAATGTGGAGATATCACTGAAGAGGAGCTGCTGTGCAGGAATGATGCAGAAGATAATTTCTGGAAATCCATTAGAGTTAAAGAGAGTATTCTGAAGCAAAAATCGAGATCCAAGTGGATAGCTGACGGAGATATTAATACAAAGTTCTTTCATAATGTTTTGAGACAGAGGATTAATTTGAATACCATCAATGGAGTCATAATTAATGGTAAATTGGAGGAGGATGTGCAGATGGTAAAACAATTGGCCAGTTCTCATTTTGCTAGCAGATTTAGTAGGGCAGATAGACCTTTCCCTCATATTGGTGGTTCTGGTTTTAAATCTTTATCACTTGCTGAAAGTCAAGAACTAGAGGTTGATGTAAATATGCAGGAAATCAGGGAAGTGGTGTTTGGTTTTTCTGGGGATCGTAGTCCTGGGCCTGATGGCTTCAGTTTTGAATTCTTGAAAAGGTGCTGGGAAATTGTAGGTCCAGAGTTTTCAAATTGTGTGTTGGAGTTTTTTGAAGGAGAACAACTTCATAAAAGCTTTGCGTCTTCTTTTGTGGTTTTGATTCCGAAGGCTGACAACCCTGAAGACTTTGATGGATATAGGCCTATCTCTTTGGTTAGTTCATTTTATAAGGTTATATCTAAAATTCTTTCTAATAGGCTCAAGAAGAAAATTGGAGGAATTGTCTCAAATACTCAAACTGCGTTTTTGGAAGGAAGAAATATATTAGATAGGGTGTTGGTTTTAAATGAGATTCTGGATTTTTCCAAGAGATCTAAGAAGGAGCTAATGATTTTCAAAGTGGACTTTGCTAAAGCTTATGACTGCGTTGATTGGAACTATCTTCGTGAAGTCATGAAACATATGGCATTTGGTTCGAAGTGGTTGAGATGGATGGACCTTGGAGTTTTTAATAGTTTCTCATCTGTTTTAGTTAATGGAAGTTCTTCTCAAGATTTCAGAGTGACTAGGGGTCTCAAGCAAGGAGACCCCCCAGCTCATTTCCTCTTCTGTTTGGCTGCAGAGGGACTGGAAGTTATCATGAAACGTGCAATAGCTGCTGGTTCATTTTCAGAGTTTAAAGTCAACTCAGATATTGATTTTCATATGTTGCAATATGCTGATGATTCTGTCTTAATTGGTGATGGTTCGTGGAAAAATATCATTGCGTTCAAAGCCATTTTGAAAGGTTTTCATCTCGCTTCAGGGTTGGACATTAATTTTAGCAAGAGTTCGTTGATATGTGTAGGTTTGGAAGATAGCAAGATTAGATCTGTTGAGCTGTATCTTTCTTGTAAAATTTCTCCCTCTCAGTTTTCGTTTCTTGGGATCTTAATTGGAGGTAATCATAGGTTAATCTCTTTCTGGAAGCCGGTGATAGACATGATGCGTGCTAGATTGAACACTTGGAGGAGCCGGTTCTTATCAATGGGAGGTAGAGTTACTTTAATTAATTATGTCCTGAGTAATTTGCCAATCCATTACATGTCTTTCTATAGAATGCCGGCTAAGGTGGTTAGAATTCTCAAGTCGATTCAAAGATCGTTTTTGTGGAATGGCTTGGAGAATAAAAGAGGGATATCATGGATAAGCTGGCAAATGGTTTGTAGAAATAGAGAATTGGGTGGTTTAGGTATGAAAGATCTAAAATTATTCAATTTGGCTTTGTTCCTTAAGTGGTCTTGGAAGATTTTAGAGAATAAGACTTCAATTTGGAAGGATTTCATTAACTTTAGATATCCTTTTTGCTGCTCTGATTTTTTTTAGTGGAGAATTTTCAATCTTGCAGGTGACTCATTCTGCTTGGTTTTTAGATCTGTTTCAGGCCACGAAAGTTGCGGGTGAAGGAATGTTGGCTGAACTAATCGCTTATGATATAGGAGATGGAAGTAGGGTTGATTTTTGGAGGACTAAATGGGCATTGGATGATAGTTTCAGCAGGAGGTTTCCTGTGCTTTTTGGTTTAGTAGATACAAACTCAAGTACTGTCATTGATAATGGATTTTGGGAGGGAGAGAACTGGATTTGGGATATTAAAGTGGATGTCTTTGATGCGCCGGAGCAGGCTCGGGTTCAGCTTGATGAACTTTACTTGATATTGGCTGATATTTCCATAAACAAGAATGCCAATTCGATTAAGTGGTTGCTGGAGAAAAATTATGTTTTTTCTGTCTCGTCTATGTACGTTTTTTTGCAGGAGAAATTTGAAGAGAATGAAGTACAGTTTGGAATTGAAATGAAAGCGGCGTTTAAGTTAATTTGGTTAGCTCAAGCTCCTTTTAAGGTGAAAGTTTTTGGTTGGAGGATGCTTCATAAGAGAATTCCAACGAGGGATAATTTGATTCAGAGAGGTATTGTCACTAATAGGTATGAGATGACCTGTCCTTTTTGCTTCCTGGGAACGGAGTCGGTTGAGCATGTTCTATTTTTTTGTGGTAAGACGATTATGGTGTGGAATTTTGCTTGTAAATGGTTGGGGATTCCTTGTATATTGGTAGGAAATATGATCACTCATTTAACATGTTGGGTTCAAGGTTGTGTTGATAGAGGGTTGGTTGTTAGAATAACAGTAGGGTTATGGTTATCGATATGTTGGATCTTTTGGTTATCCCGTAACAATATTATATTTAGGGATGAATTTTGGGAATTAGATACAATTTCAAATCGTATTTTACTTTATACTTGGTGGTGGTTAGGAAAGAGTTATAATAGTTCTTATTTTTGTAATTATTTCACTTGGGTTAACTCTCCTAGTGATTTTTGTAGCCGGTGATATTTGATCAGGTTATTGCTGTATACGGGTTGGGGTACCCCTTTGTACTCCGGTTTATATGAAACTTTAGCTTATTAAAAAAAAATGATAGAGAAATGCATGAAAATATCAGATACAAAATGGAGAAGAAGAATCAAGAGAGAAGTGAGAACTTCACTATCTAAAAATAGTTTCTCTTTTGATCTATAAATAACGTATAAATAAAGGGGACAATTTCATTACTCATCATAAAAAGTTGGGTAGTGTACATTCAACCAATCCAGTAATGCCATATCATTATATTATACTTAATTATTTATTTAATAATTTAAATTTTGTAGATTTCCAATGCAATGTAGTCTAATTTACTCTATGGATAACTCTACCCAACTTTTTGAGGTGGATAAATAAGAATTCACCATAAATAAATAATTTATTAAAATGTTATGAACTAAATATGGCCCCCTCTACTTCTCAAGTTCTAATAAAAATTAAACTTCGAACAGACCTCATCGATAGTCCAAATGGTGGAAAGGGAAATGATGATATTGTAACACTCCTTATCATTTTTATTAAATAGTTGATAGTTATATTTAATAAACCTTTAAAATTAAAGATTTTTTAGTAGAAACAATTCATTAATAAAAAATAAAAATACAAAAGATGATGCAAGACCTAACCCATCAAAAATAATTTAACAAAAATAGAAGTTGAAAGCTAAGAAAAATAATCACAAACAAATTCAAATAAAAAACTTAAATAAACACATGAGTGTCTAGATGTAATTAAAACCCACAAGATTCCATTTATTTATTTATTCATTTATTTACTTTGTGTTTCCTCAAACAACTTTCAACTCAAGGTTTGTACATCCAGCTTCAGCCTTGTGTTTTTCAAAAAGATTCTGAAGTGCTTCAACAAACTCACTATGTACTTTGGCAACCTAAAAGCATAAAAGAAAAAAAATATATAAATTAATAATATGCTATAGTATTGATTATGAATGTATGAAAACTAGGTGAAAGGAAATTTAATGTATAAATGCATACTTCTTCTGTTGTTGGATTTGGATTCTTGTTAACATGAATAGGTCTACCCACCACCACATACAATGGATTTCTGAATGGTATAGGAGATCTATAAGACATGTTACACGACTATTAGGAGGCTAAAAGTGAAAACAAAAGTAAAGATACCAAGAGAATGAGAATGAAGCAATTTGACTTAGAAAGAAAAAAAGACTTACCCTAGTATTCCCCAAAATATAATTGGATTAATCTTGATAAACCTTGTAACATTCTGAACTAATTTACCAGGAACTTTCCACCACTTATAAGTATTTGTCTGTCACAAAAAAAAATCAAATCATCAACGTCTAATTTATCTAATTTATGAGGATGTTTTTCTAATAATAAGCTATATTTATGTTTTTCTAAAAATAAAGAATTTAGCAAGAGAATATAAATATATACCTGACCAAAGCAGAAAACTGGAACGAGAGGGTGACCCATCTCCATTGCTATTCGAACAAATCCTCTTCTTTCTTTAAGATATACATTCTATATATACTTCTTATTAGGACAAAATTACCAATTATTATTACTATTGTACAAGATGTAAGAATTGAAGTAATGTACCTCAGAACTATGCTCCATAAAAAAAGTTTCTCGATTTCCACCAGGTACTATAATGCAACTATGCCCAGATGCCAACAAGGAGATTAAGTTCTTCTTAGCCACTGATGTGAAACCCAACCATCTCCATACTTGTCCCAAAAATGGTATATAGAAAGACTATTTATTCATAAAATGAGATGACAACAACAATTATTATTATTATTATTGTTATAATAATTATTATTATTATCTAATTAATAACTTTCATTAACTAAAGAAAATAGTAATAAGTGAATAAATTTCTTACTGCACTGCTAACAAGAAATCGTATTCTTGAAATAGGCATGAAGCCTAAGTTGTCAAGAAGTGCGAAGATGCCGAATGGAAAAACTGAATGCGGCTCATAACCAAAAACTGCATAAAAGACCTGATGTTATATTTATCAAAGTTTTTTTGAAATTTAAAAAGATTATATCAATCTTTAAATTTAAAAGTTTATTAAACACAGCTAACAACTAAATACTATTTGATAAGTTCTGTACCTACCAAATTTAAGTACAAGCAAATGAGGAAGGAAGTTTTATTCCTTTTTGATATGTTTGGTAAAATAGAGATAGTACCAAGAATGTTTGAGATCATCATTTCCCTTTACAATATTTGGATCATAGGTAAGGGCTCTTCCATGTTTAACCTTTATTAGAATTTGAATTTGTCAAATGGAGGGGACCATATATTGGCCAGTAAAATAACATATTACAATTTTAATAATTTTTTGTTTATATTCTTCCCAAAATTTTCAAGATAATCTCTTAAAGTTTGCTTTCTTATTTTCTTATTAAATGGTAAGGACAAACCAACTTATCCATCACCATATCTAGCTAGACCCCGATACTATGGCAACAAGCTTATACTAGAACTCAATAGGGAAATAGGCTTAAAATCTCCAACTGCGGAGCCTCAATTTTAAGGATTAGAGTATCAAAGAAGGAAGAGAAACTCTGTGGAAGAGAAACAAAGTAGCGAAATTGATTAGACATAATTTTAATGTTTCTCCCTTTACAGATTACTGAATCTCCTAATGAAGAAAATTGAAACCATTAAAATCAGGATTCTTGTTCCTGTCACAAAGGGCAACCGTCTGTACATTTCAAAAGAAACAAATAGTACAGATAAAGTGATATTATCTTCCTCAATGAGGAAATAGAAACCAACCTCGTTCAGTTGCGGTCAGTCATTATTACAAAAAAAATTAAACATCTCCCACAAAACCTCGCACACCCCTTCAACCTAACCATAACGAACTCTTAGAGTTAGAATGACATTTGTCATATTTCTACTCTTAACGCGAGCATGAAAAAGAACTAGTACTCACATCTCCTTCCTATTTGATTTTGAACCTTTGAAACATGTGAGAATCTTTGAACAAATATCAAATATTGGCCATGCCCCTAGTCCTAAGCAAAAGAACCTGAATAGAAGAGATACTTGGTTAACTCTAGAATCTAAATGACTCAACTCCTCTGTAAGAGTTGATATCCAGAGACCATCATTACCGGATACAAGTTTATTCCAATTTTTTAGAACACCTTTGATAGGGATTTGAGTTCATCCTTGAGGACAAAAGTTTTCCAATCAGTGGAGTACATGTTGATGCACCTCAGCCAGACCATTATAAGGTAGTTGTTGTTAAATATGAAAGGCTTCACACACATAATTGATTAAAGTACTTAAAATGACATGACAATAGGGCAATGATCAAAAATATTTCTAGAAAGAGTTCATTGAGAAGCATTCCTCCACTAAGGATCGTTTTTTAGAGTGTGCAGGGTGATCTACAACATAGAGTTTTAAAAAAATTTAAGAACTCATATGATATCTATCTCTCACGCTTAAACCATGACTAAAAAGGACACTCAATTGTTTTGTCATAGTTGAATAGTAGATAATCAACATTATGCATTCAAAAACTTAATACAACCATGAAACCTATCAATTTTTAGAAAGGAGAATTTTATCCACTCTACTCGGATCACTCCTGTTACCAACTGACCAAATAAAATATAAATCACCATGACTAAGTTACTAGTATGAAAGTAAATAATGTGTAATCATCATAATGAAAATGCAGTTATTTATTCAATGCAATTGTTTTAAAAGCTGCAAATAATTAAAAAAAAATACAATATAAACAAACAATTTAAATGCAGGGAAACAATTTCAATGAGAAAAAAAATATGGATTAAAAACAGAATTAAAAATTCTAAATACAAACCATAAGATTGGTTATGCTGGAAAGCATCAGCATCCTCTAAGTGAAGGGTGATAGGAAAATAACTGCAAACATGTTCACATATAAATCTGAAATATAGAGAAAAAAATGGTAAGCTGATGCATTCTCTTTTAATTACTATTATTATTTAGAACTAAAAAAGGAAATAATTAAGGTATGGAAAATAAAGGAAAAAAAATAAATTACCTGGACAATTTTTGGGCTAGTAAACCGTTCTTGTTCAAAGGAAGCACCGTAAACAGTATGATCAAAGCGAAAACTCTGACATGCAAATTGCAATTCTAGTTTAACACCATGAATAAATATAATTGAAGTAAAATAAAAGAAGAAAGCAAACATACAAAAGTGATTTTGGGAGAGGAAGGAAGAAAAGAGTGAAGAGTATGAACACAAAATTGAAATGAATTCCTCCTACACACAAAGCTAATGCTACAACAGATTTGATACAGTTACATGACTTGGCTCGCAACACTTTTTCCATGTTCTGTTCACAGGTTTTGGTTTATGAAATAGTGACTTGGTTGGTACTCCCACTTTGTCGTTATACTTCCTTATATATTTCTGACCATCAATATTAAAACATTTTTTTATGGCTAAATTTGTTGGTGATTTTAGTATCATCAATGTATTTTAGTAGTAATGTGATTTACTATAGGCCGATGCAGTTATGCGTTAAAGCTTGGAAACGAGTTAGGGTAGTGCGGAGTGCACGCTCGTCAAGCCAACGTATAATTGAATGCGAATAATTGAAACGGGGTTCCAAGGGGCGAAGCCCCTGGCGGGGTACGGGGCAGCGCCCCGTTGGGGTTCCGAGGGGCGAAGCCCCTGGCGGGGTGCGGGGCAGCGCCCCGTGGGGTCCAAGGGGCAAAATTTTTCGGTTTCTGTTTGAACCGTTGCACCCTTTCCAACCAACAAAACCGTTTCCAAACGAACATAACAGTTCGAACGAAAAGGTATGTCTTTTCGGTTTCTGTGGTTAATCCTATATATAAGGAATCATTGGCCTCGGTTTCAAAAACGAAACAACAATACTTCTTTCTACATTCTTAATCAGTATTCTTTTGCCAAGAAACAGATTGTTCTTCAAGAATTATCCCCACAAAGATTTCGTGAACCCAGGCAAGAATAGGGTCGAAATACTTTGTTCGGAAAGTGTACGAACACGATTCTTCGAAGCTATCCAGGATTATCATACCATATATCTAACAAAATTTAAATCAGAAGTACTCCTTCTCCCGTCTCTCTGTATAAAGAAATGACTTTTGTAAATTTAGTTATTAATGAATGCATTTGGTCTGATATATATAGATCATGGTAATTTATTATTCAATTAATTAAAAAATATGTTTTTTATTTATCATATAAGAATTTTGATGTCTTGGAAAAGACCATTATCTCTCTGTTCTCTCAAGTCTCCATATCTCATTTTTTATGGACCACGTATCTTTGCTTTTTACATAACACCCAGTAACATTGACACCAACTCTAAAAAAATCAATACCTATTTCACCTATTTCATTTTTTTCATTAATTGGCTCGAAAATTCACGTGGGTTGTTCATATTCTTGTCGATCTCTTTGTATTCAAGAGAAACCGATGAAAAATATGGTTTTTTTTAGTTATCATGAACTCATCAAAGAAACGTGTTTTTGGCGGTGTGCAATTTTGCGGTCGTAAATCTATAGTGTTATTGTTGTTATAGGATGCATGTAGGAGGAGGAATAGAAATAAATTTTGTTACCTATTTCACATACTTCTTTTGTTTTCTTTCTTTTTCTTTTCTGGTTTGTTTTGTTTTTGTTTTATATTAAATATCTTTATTATATTATTATTATTATATATATATATATATATATATATATATATATATATATATATTATTAATAATAATAAGTGTCGTTGTTACAGGTTGCAGAAAGAAGATGAGGAAGAAAAGAAAATTTTATTACAGCCCCACTGCTATTCATTTGTTTTTTCGTTTCCTTTTTGTTTTGCTTTTATTAATATTAAATATTTTTTTATATTATTAATATTATATATATTATCATTATATTATTTATTATTACTATTATTACTTCTATTTTTATGTATATTATATTAGTATTATTATTATCTTATTATTAATAAGTGTTGTTATTACAAATTGCGGAAAGAAGACGAGGAAGAGAAACAAATTTTATCTTATCAAAACTCTGTCTTTTCCATCTTCTTTTCAAAACTCAGTCATTTGCTTGCTTGAATATGAATGATTCACCATCAAATACAAATAAATGATAAATTAAAATAAGTTATTTGATAGAGTGATTATGAAAGTGTGTCACAAGCCATATGCAAGGATTGCTTTAACCGTATACTTTGAGATATGCAATATGAATAGTAACAACATTGAGACTGTCAAAAAAGTAGAAGAGATAAATGAAATCTGTCATGGCCAATGCAAGATAACCATGAAAAGACTGTATGGCAGAAGATAACGTTGAGAAGAAAATATGTGATGAGAATCTGATATATGATAAGTGCTTTACAACAAAATAATTATTCTCATTAAAGAGATAGAAAAGAAAAGAAAAAAAATAATATTTCATTATTTTTTTTAAAACAATATAATGTTTCTCTTACAACATTATCTAAATATGGAATTTTTTTTATTAATTATATATATATATATATATATATATATATATTCTTACAATATTATCTTATTAATCCAAAAAAGATATTATTAGTTTAATATTATATACACTATTTTTTGGAGGTTAAAAGTATTCTTAATTATGATAATCTTATAAAATTATATTAATTTTAATTATAGTACCAACAACTCATCAGAATGAACTACTTTTTCCTCTCTCTTGAAACTTCTCGCCATTATTTAACTTCCTTTTCTGATCTTTCACTCATGGACTATGTATAGGTAGTTTTAGCTAAAGCTTTATGGTATTTTCGGCTTAAACTTCTAGCCTTAGGGCTAGGGGCCTTAGTACCAGTTTAGTTCTTAGTTAGCTGCTTGTTCTTAGTTCTCTTTCGAGTGGTTTTTTACCAGATCCTGGGATTATCAGTTATGGGTTGGAAGAAAGTGTCTTACAAGAAGATTAACAGATCTAACGGTTTCTCGGTTTGGAAAGAGATGGGGGGGGGGGGGGGGGGGGTAAAGGAGCGGATGTTAGTGAACCTGTAACATCCTTCTTCATTTCTGATTTCCCCGAGAATATGTTTGCGAGAGAGTTGTTTGAATTGTTCAAGGTTTACGGTGTCATCTCCGAGGTTTTCATCCCTGGAAGGAAAGACAAAAGAGGAAAGAGCTTTGGACTCGCACGTTTCAGAAAGGTTCATGACCCTAGAATTTTAGAGGTTAAACTGGATAGTATATTCATCCAGGGTACAAAGATGCATGCCAACACCCCAAGGTTTCATAAGGATAATCATTACATTAACGGAGTCGAAACTCTGAAGGGGAGACTCAATCATGCTTTTGGTAAAGGACTAGAAGGAAATGGACCTAGAGAAGGAGGTTATTCGAAAAATCTTTCTTACGCCCATATCGCGAGGAAGAATCTGGGAGGCGAGAGTACCGATTTACAGAAGCTGGCTAGTAATATCACCTGTATTAGTCTTATGATTTCTGATGTGAGTAGATTCGAACAGGCTCTAGTGGGAGAGGTTTTGGAGAATATCAACCCGTTTGTGATTCAACAAAGCCTTTTTGAGGAAGGATATTTTCATATAAAGTCAACTCCTTTAGGTGCAGGTTTATGCTTACTTGAATCTGACAAGAAAGGTGCGGTGCAAGACTTCGTTTTGGAAGCCAAGGATTGGTGTGATAAATGGTTTGTCAAGATTGAACCTTGGAGCATAGATGTAGTGGATAGAAAAAGATATGTGTGGGTAAAATGTTATGGTCTCCCTTGTTTCGCATGGAATCTTGATTCATTTTCCAGTGTATCTAAGCATTTAGGTCAGTTTGTTTTATGTGATTCTGACACTTCGAAGAACATTAGTTTTGATGAGGCAAGTTTGCTTATTAAAACTAATAGGAGTGAGTTCATCAATGAGGCTCTAGATATGGAGATAAACGGTTCCACGTTCATTGTTAGGATGATTGAAGATTTTTCGAAACCCTACAGAGGCAATGATTTGTTGGAAGACGAAGTGGATATATCTAATGGATCTTTGTTTTCAGATGGAGAAGATAGTATTAGCTCTTGGTCCAATGGTCTTGAAGAAGATGAAGGTGTTTCTAGCCCTAATAGCTCTATGATTTCTAGGGTGGCGCATAGATGTAGGAAAAAGAGACTTTTTCTGACAATGATGGTAGAAGTGGTGATATTTCCCAATCCTATGTTAGTAATTCCTCAGGTGTCAGAGAGGTGGAAAGTTTAAAGGCTTTTGTTGAGGAGACTGATATAGCAAAGGTCAACTTGGATTTGTTGGACCCGTCTCTTCCTACGGTGATTTTGACTGCTGAGGCAGAAATTCCAATTGTCGAGGATAATTTGAATTCAACTCTTAAGAATGGGGTTAGTGTGGATTTGGGGCCCCCTGTGTTATTGGGCTCTCTCTCTGGTCTGGACAAAACTGGTGGATTGAATTCTATTGGGTTGGGCCCAAAAGCAACCAATTTAGATGATAATGTTGGATATATTGGTGGACCCAAAATCAAAAAGAAGAAAGGCATTGCTGATTTTTACGAAAGTATACAAATTCCTTTTGAGCCCTCCTTCTACTCCACCCTTTTAAACACGTCAGGAGGGTCAGCGAAAAAGAAGCGTTCCACTTCAAACAAGTTCCTTAATCTTTCTCTTCCCCCAGTTAAAGAGGCAGTGGAGTTCGATCTTCCTCCTGAAGCATCTTATTCCATAGACGAGTCGGATGTCTTAAGGAATAATACAAGGTGTAAAGCTGGTCTAGATAGCGTACCTAAGAAAATCTGGGAGTCGGTTCAGCTTATGGTTTTGGAAGTAGAAGAAGACGAAGAGGTATTTGAGAGTGTGGTTAGAAATCTGGAGAACAGGGACAATACTCAAATGGCAGTTAGTAAGGGTGTGGACAATCCGGATCAATGATTATTGTGACTTATAATGTTCGTGGGTGTAATCTCTCCCTCAAGAGAAGGAGAATTCGAAAAACCTTGATGGAAGGACAAGCTGCTGTTTGCCTGATTCAAGAATTTAAGGTTAAGATCATAAAGGATTCAATAGTCAGAAGTTTGTGGGGAAACGGAGGTTTTGATTGGACTGCCAGTGGATCCAATGGTGCATCTGGTGGGATTTTGACAATTTGGAGGAAGGGATTTCTTCAACCTATCTCTTCTTACAAAGGTTCAGGCTTTCTGTGCTCAGTGTTTTCTTGGAACAATACCACTCTTTATGTGGTTAATGTCTACTCTCCTTGTTCTTTAAGGGACAAACGAAAATTATGGGAGGACATTTTTGAATTTAAAATGAGGAATCCAGGGGGAAGATGGATTATGGGGGGAGACTTTAATTCTGTTAAAAGTAGTGAAGAGAGGAATGGCATCAATTCTTCGTCTGCCCGTGAATGCGAGGAGTTTTGCTCTTTCATTAGAGATTTGGAGTTGGTCGATCTCCTTTTTGTAGGTAACAGGTTTTCGTGGTTTAATTCTAATGGTCTTTCTTGCAGTAAATTAGATCGTTTTCTAGTAGATGAATCCCTTATTGACTACTGGGACTTTAAGGCCCAAGTTGTAGGCAATCGGGATATTTCTGATCACCGACCCGTGTGGATTAAACCTAACAGTCGTAATTCTGGTCCTAAGCCTTTCCGGTTCTTTAATCGCTGGCTTGACCACAGAGAGTGTAAGAACTTCATTAGTGAATCGTGGAACTCTTTTTCTTTCCATGGCTCCCCTACCTTCGTTTTTAAAGAAAAACTTAGAGCCCTCAAGGTTAGATTGAAATGGTGGAATATTAACGTCTTTGGTTGGTTAGACCTCTGCATTGATAAGTATGCCGAGAATTTTATTGATTACGATGCTTTGTTGGAGGGGGGTCTTGAAGACATGTCGGAGTCTCAGCTGATAAGACGAGGGGAGGATCAGGAGAATTTCTGGTGTAAACTGCGTTTCAAAGAAAGCATAATCCACCAAAAATCTAGACACAATTGGATTAAGGGGGGAGATGTCAATAGTAGATACTTCCATTCATTTTACAAGTTTAGAACGAGGCAGAATCACATTAGCATTCAGGGTCATGATGGTGTTCTGTTGGAGGACCCCGTTCTGGTTAAAGATGTTGCTCTTTAGTTCTTCAAAAAGAAATTTAAACGGGAAGTAAGCGCTAGACCAAGGCTTAATCTGTCTGATTGTGCTAAGTTATCCGAGGAAGATCGTGGCAAGCTGGATACCCATTTTTCTCATGAAGAAATCAGGGTTGCCGTTTTCGAATGTGATGGAAACAAAGCGCCTGACCCTGATGGATTTTCTTTTAAATTTATTAAGGATTGTTGGGATATCATTGGGCCTGATTTTACCAGTTGTATTATGCACTTTTCTTTAACTGGTAAACTCCCTAAAATCTTTGCTTCTTCGTCCTTGGCGTTAATTCCTAAACAAGACAGTCCTCAAAACTTTGGAGATTACAGACCTATCTCTTTGGTGAGCTGTGTCTCTAAAGTTATTTCCAAACTTATGGCTATTAGATTGTCTGCTGTGATATCCAAGTTGGTCTCTCCGTTTTAGACAGCGTTCATCCCCGGTATAAATCTTTTGGATGGCGTTCTGTTAGCCAATGAGGTCATTGATATGGCTAGAAGGGATAGGAAGTTTTGCCTTTTATCTAAGGTTGACTTCGCTCAAGCATATGACTGCGTTGATTGGAAGTTTATGATTCACGTTCTCAAATCAATGAATTTCGGTCCTAATTGGATTAGGTGGATAGAAGGAAATATTTGCAACAGTCATGTATCTGTTTTGGTTAATGGATCGCCTTCCAAGGAATTTGAGGCATCTAGAGGTTTGAAGCAGGGCGGCCTGCTTGCTCCATTTCTTTTCACTATGGTGGCTGAAACTTTAGCTATAATGATTAAAAGAGCTTCTGTTATTAATATGTTCTCTGGTTTCGGTTTTGCAGTTGGTGAATCCATCGATTTGCTTCAATTTACCGATGATACTTTGATATTTTGTGATGGTGGGTACCAAAATCTTTGGGCTATCAAGTATATTTTAAGAGGTTTCGAAATGGTATCCGGTTTACGAATCAATTTTTCCAAAAGTTGTTTGCTTGGAATAGGTATTGATGATGGATTTTTAAGAGCTGCCGCCTCTTTTCTTTACTGCAAGACATGAGATTTTCCTTTGAAATTCTTGGGAATCACTATAGGTGGCAATCAAAGAAGGGCTGGCAGGAACATGTCTATTGGAGGAAGGGTCACATTGATAAATTTGGTTCTCGCAAATTTACCGATTCATCACCTTTCGTTCTTCAAGGCTCCCTAAAAAATTGTTAAAGAGTTTATTGCCATTCAACGTCGCTTCTTGTGGTCGAGATCGACGGATAAAAGCAAAATTGCATGGATCAATTAGAGTGTTCTGTGTAAATCCAAAGACAAGGGCGGGTTAGGTATAAAACACATAGGATTGTTCAATAAATCTCTTCTTCCCAAATGGTTGTGGAAGTTTCTTATATGTGGTGATGAAATATGGCATAAGCTCTTGGTAAGTCGTTATGGGAATCTTGGTTATTGGGTGATGAACTCAGACCAGAACAGTTATCCTAAAGATGCGTTGTTATGGATGAGGGACTTACTCAACTCCAAATATAGTGGTGACTCTTTTAGTTTCAATCTGTGCATTAGACCTGTTATAAGTAATGGTTGCAATATCCCCTTTTGGAAGTCTCATTGGTGTGGTACTCAGCAACTGGACATTTCTTATCCTAACCTTTACGCTGCTGCTATGAAAAAAGATGGTTTAGTTGCTGATTTTGTCTCTTGGCACGATGGTCATTGGCAATGGAATTTGGATAACTGTTGGATCCTTGGAACTGTTGTTGAGAAGGAGCAAAATTCGTTAATACAGGTTTTGAATGCAGGCAGCATGCTGATGCGTCTTGAGGAGGATAAATGGGAGTGACTTTTGGATCAAAGCAAGGAATTCTCGGTGAAAAATTCTTACGAACATTTAGCGGATTCTGTTCAAGTTCCTTTACTTCAACAGTCGGAGGCTTTGCTTTTGAAAGTGGTTTGGAAGACTAAAGTTCCTCTGAAAATTCAAATATTTGTTTGGAGATTAATTCACGATAGATTGCTGACTCGTACCAACCTTGGTTTTAGGGACGTTATCACTTCCTCGCAAGACAAGACATGCATGTAGTGTTCTCTCGCAAATGAGGATGCCTTGCATCTTTTCCTTAATTGTCCGAAAATTCAAGTTTTGTGGTTGAAAATTTCCAATTGGCTTGGAGTCCAGCCGATTGTAGCATATAACTTAAGTAACCATGCTCTTTTATGGTTCCTAGCTTTCCACCACAAAGGGAAAGACTATATGAGTTGTTTTTTGTGGATTGTTTCATCTTGGTGTATTTGGAACATGAGGAATTACATAATTTTCAACGGTCTAGTTTGGGACGGGAATGTGGTTTTTAACCGTATTGTTTTTGTATCTTGGAGATGGTTAGAAATAGGTCGTAAGAGATGCAATTTTTATGATTGGTTGTATCATCCTTTAGATTTCTTGTAATTTCGTTTAGGGGTGTTCCCTTCTTGTCTCTTTTGATAGGTTTTTTTTTGTATGGGTTGGAGAATCCCTTTTTCTCCCATTAATACAAATAGCTTATCAAAAATAGTACCAACAATTATTTTGATTTTTATTAAAATTAACTCCACTTTCCATTTTGATGAAGAAGCAAAATTCAATCTTTTGCCAATAAATTCTAAATAAAATACAATTACTTTTATAAAATTTCCATAATTGCAAGAAAATAACCTAATTAAACCACTTTAATTTAAATATTATACATATTTTAAATCATAATTAAATTTAATAAAACTCTCATAATCAAGTATGTAATAAAAATAAAATTAAAGTATGCATGGCATATTATACTTTTTCTTTAAGACATCAAAAGTTTTTTATTCATTAAAATTTCAGAATATCAATCAATTAAATCATATAATACAAAATCAATTCATACATTTAATCATGTTAATATAAAAATCAACCAATTGAATTAGTAACTATCAACAATTATTACTGAGTTAAAACAAAATTAATTCAATTTTCATTTATTAAAATAAAAAATGGCAAGTTAAAATCGTCTTCAAAATGGCAACTTTGTGGAAATGGATTTTCAGAGGCCGGTCCTTGAAGGTTTATCCTTCAAAACTCTAGCTTCGTCCGATAGGATATCCCTTGTAGCTCCGTTTTTGGAGAGCGAGATCAAAGACGCGGTTTGGGGTTGTGAGGGCTCGAAGAGTCCGGGTCCGGATGGTTACACTTTCTCTTTTATTAAGAAGTGTTGGTTTTTCTTGAAAATGGATTTTATTAAGTGTATTGAATTCTTCCATTCGGGGGCAAGATTGTCTAGTGGCTTCACCTCTTCCTTTTTTACTTTGGTTCCGAAATCCTCTAATCCATTAGATCTAGATGATTTTAGACCTATTTGTTTGGTCGGGTGCGTGTATAGAGTTATATCCAAGCTCTTAGCGGCTAGATTGAAAGTGGTGTTAGATTCTATTATTTCTTTTAATCAAAGTGCTTTTGTGCCGGGAAGACAATTACTTGATGGTGTGTTGGTGGCTAACGAGATGATGGATTTTGCTTCGAAGGAAGGGCAAGAGTGCTTGCTTTTCAAAGTGGATTTTGAAAAGGCGCATGATAAAGTTTCTTAGGGTTTTCTTAAGTTTATGCTTAGGAAGATGGGATTTGGTGAATTATGGATGAAGTGGTTGGAGGCGTTGGTTTACACGAGTAAAATGTCAGTTTTAGTTAATGGGAGTCTGGCAAAGGAGTTCGTGGTGGAGAGGGGATTGAGACAAGGTGATCCTTTATCGCCATTCTTTTTTATGATTGTGGGGGAGGGTTTGAGGGGAATGGTGCGTAAATCCGTTGAGATTGGTAACTTCAAGGGGTTTAATTTCAAGGGGAAGTGTATGGTGGACATTCTTCAATTTGCGGACGATACTTTGTTGGTAGGGGATGGTAGTTGGAAGCACTTTTGGGCGATCAAGGCGGTGCTTAGGAGTTTTGAATTGGTGTCGGGCTTGGGTATTAACTTTCATAAAAGTAAGTTAATTGGGGTTAATATTAATCTGAACTTCTTGGAAGTGGCTTCTTTCTTTCTCTCGTGTAGAAAGGAGGAAAGTAAGTTTTCTTTTCTAGGAATTCCCATTGGTGTTTATTCTATCAAAGAAGCGATTTGGTCGGGTTTGATTGCAAAGATGGAAAAGAGGTTGTCTTGTTGGAGTAATCGTTGGCTTAGTTTTGGAGGAAGATTAACTCTTTTAAAATCGCTGTTATCTAGTCTATCTATATTCATGCTATCTTTTTATACGGCTCCGAGGAAGGTGGTTAATAAGATTACTTTGATTCATAGTAATTTTCTTTGGGGAGGTTCGGTGGAGAAGAAAAGCATTCATTGGGTGGGTTGGAAGGAGGTGTGCCTTCTGATGGAGAGATGAGGGCTCGGTCTTCGTAGGATTGACGATTTCAATATTGCTCTCCTTCACAAATGGAGGTGGAGAATTTTATCGGAATCGAATTCTATATGGTTGGATGTTTTGAAGGCGCGTTACGGTGATATTTCTTTACAAATGGTGAGGCCTATTGGTGGGACACCAAAAGTTAGATGTTCATCTATGTGGTGGCGGGAGATCACAAAATTAATCTATTATTATCCGGATGATTTATTTGTTTCAAATTGTAAGGTTGAGGTTGGTGATGGTTTCTCCACATCTTTTTGGCATTCTTTTTGGTTAGGAAATTTTTGTCTTAGGGAAAAATTTTCCTCTACTTTTCAATGTCTCTAGTCTTAAGGAGGTGTTCATTGCTTGTATGTGAGGGTGGGAAGGTGGAATATGGAGATGGGGTTGTTTGGGTGTGGCGGACTATTTTAATATGGCAGAGCAGCTTGATCCTGCTGCCGTCCTTGATGTTGTCCGCGCGGTGCAGGCCCTTCATGGTGTACCGACTGGTGCTGGGCTGGAACGCAGTAACAGTGCGGTGGATTAGGAGCAGGTTCTCCATGCTGTCGTCCCTGCTGCTTGCCGCGAGATGCAGCAGCTCCGGCACCTGTTGGTGGGGGCTGGTCCGTCTGCAGAGGGGAGGGACCGTTTCTTGTGGCGTCCGAACATGGAGAAGGGTTTCACGGTTAATTGTTTTCGTTCTTTATCAAGTGTTTTTTCGACTCCTTTCGGTCCTATTAATAATTTCGAAGTAGCTTTCAAATTATTATGGAAGATGGATGCTCCTTTGAAGGTGAGAGGTTTTGGTTGGAGATGTTTTTTAAAGAGAATTCCAACAAAGGTTGCTTTATCTTTGAGAGGATGTTCGTTTGGGGACGGCAACTTTGGTTGTATTTATTGCGGCAATTTTAATGAGAAGGTAGACCATTTATTTTTGAATTGTTGCGTTACAAAATTGGTATGGAAGGAAGTGGCGGAGTGGATTGGTTTAATTGACTTTGACTTCAATAATATGAAACATAGTTTTTTGATTTGGAGGGGATATGGTAGGCGGGTGGGAATGAAGAGAGGTAGGGAGGGTTGTATTTGGCTTGCCGTTATTTGGTTTATATGGTTGATGAGGAATGGAATTATTTTTAGAAATATTTCTTGGAACGTTATGGACATGGTGTGGAGTATTAAAGCGTTGGTGTGGAGATGGTCGTTCATCGGGAAGATTACTCATTCCAATTGTAACTTTTATGAATTTAGCAAATCTCCTTTGTTGTATTTGTCGTAAGTTTCAATTGGGGTGTAATTTTCTTTACCGAGCTTTATTCTCTTTTTTTGTAAGAAGGTTAGAGAATCCTTAGTTCTCTTTATCAATAAATTCCTTGCTTATAAAAAAAAAACCATTCATTTCTCATTAAAGTAAGTTTAGAATGAAAAATTATTACAATATCTAATATTTCATTTTATTTTATTGGAATTAATTTCGTTGTACCTATTCAATTAATAAAATTACAATTAAGTATTTGTTGTATAATTTCAAAAATTTACAAAATGAATATATTTTATTAAAGTTGTGATGCATGACAATCCATAATTGTAATTAAATTTAAAATAAATTTTTGAATGAATTTGTAACCAAAAACAATTTTTATATATAAACCACAAAGAGAGTTTAACATGAAATCTTTATTTCATAGTTTGCTTATAAAAAAAAAACCATGATATCTTTATTTCACACGAATATATCAATTTTTCAATTTTTCAAGAAAATAGACATGATGCGGTTTTTTTCCCTTTTCTTTTACATTAGAAAATCATAAAAATAAAATTATATAACAAAACATTTAAGATTAGAATGAATATACATAAAATAAATTTTTAGTCAATTGCTGATAAAACCATATAATAAATGACTATAGATCTTCAATTTAAATTATAGTGAATTAAATTCATTCCCCTTCTTTTCTAAACCGCCAAACTGCCAAACACTTACATTTTTCTTTTTCTTTAATAAAATTAATAAGAACCATCAACTCAACTATTTTTTTAGGGGCACAAATTAAAATAAATAATTATAACATGATTTTTCCATTCAAAATAACTTAAATAAATATTTTATTATAACATATTTATTTATACACAAAAATATAAATTACTAACATCTTATATATTCACAAATATTTTCTTATATACATAACATGTAAGATACCAATGATTTTAAAAACCATAATTTAATAAAAATTATTAAAATAAAATATTTAAGATATCACAATTATTCGTCTATAAAATGTGATAGTAAAATAAATCTTCTTATAAAGACTATCGTCTAACAAGTTGTATTACGAGTTTCGGTTAATTATGTGTTTAAGATTTACTTTTTAGAAGAATGACTACCGAACCTAAAGGAGCGTACAATAGAGCACCGATTTTCACCAGGGAAAATAATGGCTATTGGAAAACTTGTATGCGTATCCATGTCAACTCCGTTGACAAAGGTATATGGGACGCCATAAAAAATGGTCCGAATGAAATAACCATGACCAATGAAGGTGTTACCGTACCTAAACCGAAAGCATAATGGGATGCTAATGATTGGAAATTGTGGTCACATGATTGGAAATTGTGGTCACATGAGTGGAAAGCGAAAAATATTCTCACATCCGCTTTGGGTGTTGATGAGTATTATCGCGTTTCTCATTGTGAAACCGCCAAGACTATGTGGGACGCATTAGAGGTTGCCCATGAGGGTACTAATGATGTCAAACAAACTAGGATCAACACATAAAATCAAGAGTTTGAGCTGTTTCGTATTGAGCATGGTGAAACCATTGCGGATATGCGAAAAACGGTTCACATATATTATTAATCGATTAAATGCGCTAGGTAATCATGTTTCCAATGAACTTGCTACTAAAAAAGTGTTGAGATGTTAATGTAGGGAATGACAACCCAAGGTAACCGCTATTAAAGAGGAAAACAAACTAAAATGCTTGACCTCACAACTTTGTTTGGAAAATTAGAAGAGCATGAGCAAGAACTCACTTGCTTAGAAAAATATAGAAAAGAGCAAGAAAAGAAAGTGAAGAAGTAGAAGGGCATAAACAAAGAAGAAAGGAAGAAATCCATAGATCTAAAGACTTCTAGCTCAAGTTACTCACATGATGAGCTTAGAGATTGTGAATCTATAGATGACAATGATTCTGATGAAGAGGATATAGGATTGTTTATAAAAAGGTTCAATAAATACATATGGAAACATGACGACAAATATCCCGATAAAAATCGTGGAAAATCAAGAATGTTATCAAGTTCCTCAAAAGAAGATGAGAGTAGAAAAGGGAAGTCTAGAAGTACTTTTTACAATTGTGGCAAACCGGGTCACATAAAGTCGGAGTGTCCTACAATCAAGAAAGAAAAGGAAAGAGGCCATCATAAAATGTCTAGAAAATCTAGAAGAGCTTATGCCGTTTGGGAGAGCGAAAGTGATTCTTCAAGCGATGAAAGTTTTACCTCAAGCATTGAATCGACAAAGCTTTTCTATATGGCAAACAAAGAAAAGAAAATTTTGGTAAGTCACTCTCAACTTCAAGCTTCTCATAATTTGGTTTTTTCTCAACTTCAAAAATATTTTGAAAATATACAACGACAAACTATAGATGCTTTCAAGAGATTAGCTTCAAACAAGAAGATTATCTCTCATTTGGAAGCTAAGATTTTAGAAAATGAAAAGAATTTGGAAGCTCTAAGGAAAACTATACTAGATATTCCAAAAGATCAAAATGAGGTTACTAAGTCATCTTGGTTTGGTTGTGAAACTTGTCATATTTGACAAAAGGAGTCAAGGGCTCTTAAATCCAAATTAGATAAAGCTTTGCAACAAAAAATCACATTTCCTATAAATGCTTCCAAATATGACTTACCTTCTCATAATCCTTATAGAAGGTATAGTAACATTGCCAAGCAACAAAATAGAAAAATGATATCTTCTCATAATTTATATTGTCACTATTGTTGCAAGAAGGGACACACCATTACTAAGTGTCAGTTTAGGAAACTCTTTGTTCCTAAAGGTGCCTATCAATGGTTGCCCAAATGCAACCAATGGTTAACTAACCCTTAAGGACTCAATGAAGATTAGGTACCTAGCACTAATTGTAAATCATGTAGGAAAAATGTCTTGACTATATAAAAGAGAGTATGGGATCTCATTTGTGGAAAATCAAGGCATAATAAGGTGACATGTCCTTATTGTGTTTGTCGTACCCCAAATTTTGCCCACGCTTCATATGCTTTCTAGTGCCATTTTATTTTGAATAAATAAAATGACACATTTGGTAGAATAGCATGTTCAAGGAATTACAAGGGGGGTGGTTAGGGTTCGAATCCCACATTTCTCACATTTAGTGATTTTTTTTCCTTTTATTTGTTTTTTCTTTATGTCTAACTTTTTGCATTAATTTCAAATCACCAAAAAAATCACAAAATAGCATTTTTATAATTTTATTTATTATTTTTTCGTATTTTTATTAATGCATTTTTAAATTTTTTTTTATTAAAATCATGATTTTATGCATAAAATAGTCATAAAAGCATAACATAAAATAAAAATCAATACAAAAATATTTTTATCTCATTATCATTATTAGATCATTATTTAAAATAAAAAATTTAAAATTCACAAAGCCATGAATTCATCCAGATTAATTGGCTTGGTCCCTAAGAAACAAATAAGATCAATCAAATATCAACTAAATACAAAGTTTCCTAAACAATTCAATCTGACATTCAATCATTGACCTAATTCTACCATATAAATAGGACTCCTTTTCTCCCTTTTTTTTTATCCACAATTTACTAAATCCAATATCCTAAAGTTGTTGCTCTTCACACTGAAGAACAACAACACTAAAACCCTGAAAATCCCCCCTCATCATCATCATCAATCTTTTCAAAAAGGCCAGAAAGTAAGAGGAATTATGATAAGGTCAGAACCAAAATCATGAAGAGTAAGAGGAAAAGAGAATCTAACTTTTTTTACCGGAGACAACCTCATCCCCGTAGGTTGGTTTTCCTTTACTGGCTCAGATAAAAATGGTTTATATTATGTTTGATGCCTGTATTGTTTGGTTATGGATTATGTTGACATTGGGTTTTATTTATTCTAATAGTTAATTCTTAATTGTAATTATACTTATTATAAAAAATATTTCACAAAGAAAAATTATTTTTACATACTATCAAATTTTTATTCTATTTTAATAATTGGTTTTTAATAATCATTATCCTGTACATATTTTCACAAAATAGCCACACAAAAATATCGAGGTGAGAAAAATACACAAGAAGGGGGGGTTGAATTGTGATTGTCAAATCGTTTCTACTTCTGAACCAGAGTTCAGATTCTAAACAGAAGTTCAAAAACTGATAACAAGTGCAGCGGAAAAGTATATAAGAAGTAAATAAAAATGGCAAAGAACACACAACAGTTATACTGATTCCACCCCAACTAAGAGTAGTCCAGTCCCCTTGCAGCGCAAGAGATTTCCACTATAATCAAACAGATTACAACTGCTTATACCTTCAAGTATAAGACTTTCCCTGCTCAGACCTACAGCCTAAGACTTCCTTGCTCAATCAGCACCTGATCAAGACTTCTCTACTTAGATCCTCAGATCCTAAGACTTTCCTTCTTAAACCCTTCATGTTCAATACTTCCTTTCTTAGACCCTCTTCCCAAGACTTCTACTCAGACCCTTGGTCTAAAACTTCCTGCTCAGATTCCTCGAATCCAAGACTTCACTACTCAAATCTAAGGCAAGAAACTTTTATCTAAACTGGCTGTTTAGAGAATGAATAACTTACAACAACACTTCATTAACAATCAGAGGTGTTCAAATATAATACAAAACAGTTTAACACTAAGGATTCTTAAGCTATAAAAGAATAAGAACTCTTAACATATCAGCTTCTCTTGAGGTGATATGAATGAAGTGCATGTATTTTTCAGTTGTAGTTGAAGCGTTACTCTCTTGGTTAATCTTCAATTCTTCTGCTCCCTTTATAGTTGAAGAAATAGAGTCTTTGAAGCATCCTCAATGGATATAATCAGATCAAATCTTCTAGTACATATTCTTTTTCAATAAAGTAGGTGTTGGAACTCGTAGACAAAGAATTATCTACTGAACAGGGCCTTTGTCCGGAGAACTCTTCTATGAAACAAGTACAACACAATCTTTTGAAGATAATGTCAACAATTCTCAAGTCTCGTGTTTACAGGGCTTGAGTTGACACTACTCAGTTTCAGAGGCGGCCATATCATACTTCTGATTCTGAAATGTACTAACAATGACTTTCTGATTAGACTCTCTCACAAGTACATAATCAGAACCGAACCATAGCTACTTCCGTGTAAGAATTAGTTTATCAAGTAAATATAATTTCGTACACATGAATCAGCTAGTTAAAAATCCTAATTATTTTTCAAATATATTGTTATCATCAAAACTTTAGAAGATACATGACATGAACCAAATTTGTCTCAAAAAAATACACAATGAAAACTCCTAAATCTCTCACACACATGTGTATTTTTAGGAAAACAACACTTATCATCTCGAACGACTCTGAATTTTTTAGCATACGTTGTTTTCAAAATATCAGAAACCTGACTCAGATAATTGCATTTGTCTTTATCTCTTAAACACTTCACTTTTTTCATTCTTACGCCTCTCTTTATCAACCTTATTTAATTATTATCTATCACAACGCAAAAGATACCGTATCTATTCTCTGCATTCCACGGTTTCAAGAAACGGTGTTGTTATCGCCATCATGGGTGTCAGCGGAGGATTTCAAGGTAGCAAGGGGTCTTCGACAAGGCAACCCAATGTCACTGTTTCTTTTCTCCATCGTTGTAGGAGGTTTGTTAATATTGGTCAAGAGGGCAATGGACACGGGCCTTTTCTATGCCTTCAAGATAAATGATGAGGTCGAATTTAGTTTGCTTCAGTACGCAGACGACACCATCCTAACAGGACAAGGATCTTGGACCAATCTTTGGGCGATGAAAACAATACTCGTGGGATTCAGAATGGTTTTTGGCCTGAAGATTAACATTAGAAAAGGTTCTCTATTCGGTATTGCTGTTGATAGTGTTTTCTTGCAAGCCGCAGGACATTTCCTTGGATGCAAAATTGGTACTGTTCCATTTAAATTCCTTGGTCTCTACGTTGGCGGTAATCATCGACGCATTGAATGATAAGAAAGGAAAAGGTTAATTCATAGGGAAACCGTATATGACTCCTGCTGATAAGGGGAAACAGAAAGATGGTGATGGCAAGAAGCCGATTGGGGGAGGATCTTCCACTACGGTGAGGTGTTATAGATGTGGTGTTGAAGGACATCGTGCTCCTGAGTGCAGAAGTGTTGAGCATAAATGTTTCAAGTATGGAAAGCCAGGCCACAAAGCTTTGGAGTGCAGAAGCGGTGCAAGTGTGACTTTCTACAACTGTGGTGAGCAAGGGCACATTAGTACCAAGTGTGACAAACCCAAAAAGGCTCAAGCAAAAGGGAAAGTGTTTGCTCTATCAGGATCTGAGACTACTAGTGAAGATCGATTGATCCGAGGTACGTGCTTCATTAATGGTATACCTTTGGTTGCTATAAATGATATTGGACCTACACATTCTTTTATTTCTTTGGATTGTGTTAAAAGATTGAATCTTGAGTTATCTGTTATGAGTGGCGGTATGGTTATTGATACTTCTGTTATGGGTTCAGTAACTACCCCATATGTGTGTTTCAATTTTCCATTGAGTATTTTTGGTAAAGACTATGGAGTTGATTTAGTGTGTCTTCACTTAGATCAACTTGATGTTATTCTTGGGATGAATTGGTTGGAATTCAACCATGTTTATATTAACTTTTTTGATAAAACGGTTAATTTTCTTGAACCTGAGAATGATGGAGACTTGTTATGTCTGCTAAGCAAGTGAATGAGTCGGTGCAAGATGGTGCCAAGGTGTTTATGTTGATGGCAACTTTGAGCATTGGTGAAAGTGGAACAATTGATGCTTTACCAATTGTTCATGACTTTCTGGAAGTTTTTCTTGATGAGATAAGTGATTTACCGTCGGAACGTGAAGTGGAGTTTTCGATCGACTTAGTTTCTAGAACTAGTCCGGTATCGATGGCTCCATATCGTATATTTGCATCAGAATTGAAAGAGTTGAAGAGTCAACTTGAAGATTTGCTTGAGGAGAGATTTATTCGTCCGAGTGTGTCATCGTGGGGTGCACCCATTTTGTTAGTTAAGAAGAAAGAAGGTTCTATGTGGCTTTGCATGGATTATAGACAATTGAACAAGGTGACTATCAAGAATAAGTATCCACGTCCGAGGATTGATGATTTGATGGATGTTGTACCCCAAAATTTTCCCTTAGATACCTTGATTCTTCTGCATGACATCTTAGGTCAATCATTCGTGCATAGCTAACTACTTCATTAGGCTTTGCTTGTTTGTTTCGTTTGTTAAATCAGGTGGTGCCGCAAAAGTTCAAAGTGCAAGCTTAATTTTCTACAATTATTGAAGTCCCTTTAAAGTTCAAACTCAGGAATTTACTAATGGTGGGAGTCGCTTTAAACGGTCAGCCACTTGAAGATTGTTTGAGAAATCTTATTAGTTCTAAGGCCTTTAATGTACAAGCTCAAAGTTATATTACAAGAGAATAAGCGTCACCCAACCTTATTTCAAAAAGATTCAAAGTATAGCAAATTCAAGACAAGAGTTCATATTAATGATAAGCAGATGTTTGCTTATGGGCTAGAAGTTTGTTTGCTTGATTCAAGGAGAATACCCGCGCAGGGCAATTGAGACACCGTCGTCAGTACTTCCAACTCTTCATTTTAGGGATTTAATTCTACCATATCTTTTCAACAACATTTGTCATACAAACTTTAAGAATACTAGTAGTAATTGTTACAAGGTAATAAAAAACCCATGAGAATTGATAGTCCAAATAAGCTCTACGCTGTCAGGGTAATATGGATGAACAAGCAGCTTTTGGTACCACTGGGCGTATTATCATAATATTACATAGAACTAGAGGCCTATCTCATTGAATACATGATTCTTGAAAGAGGCCACCTATCATTCACACTCGAGTTTGGATGGATCTGATTTGAACGCCACATTTTATTTGCAACATCTACCATATCAGTTCTTCCTCCTATCGCTTGGCCCCGTGACCTTCGTATCCGCAGTTACGTATCAGCTTGTGGAGTTATGGTGGTTCTATGTTTGTTTTGGGCTGGCATGCAGTGGGATGAGAGAAATCACAGTTCAGAGTTTTACATGATGGCCATGCAGAGCTCGCCATGGGCCTAGAAGCTTGTTCTTCCATTCCTACAACGATCTTGAAACTACTGTTGCGAAAAAGCTAAACGTTAGATTCACATCTAATTCACTCAGAGTTGTTAACGATGCCAAGAAGAAGAAGATGGTGTTTAATCCGCCAAAGGAAGGTTATTGTCTACATACCATGCCGGTGATAAACACGTTTTGCTCTTGGTTTGTGAAGCAACCTAAGTATGCCACTTCCCGAAAGTCTACCCGATCGCCCGATCACGCAACAAATTCAAGCCTAAGTTTTTTAATGCCACATCTTGGTCAAACCTTGTCTTCAAACACTAATCCAATCTATGATGGCCTACCTGCAATTTGTCCAAAATTGGTATCACATAAAAACAAGTTTCTAATAAGATTAGCATACAAAAAGCATTTACCACAGCACCCACTTGCACTCTGAATTCCCACAGCTTGCCGATTCCACTTTCGTAATAAAGTAGAGTGAAGCAAATGGTATTCGATTCCACAGGAAACCTTCCCAACACCACTGTTCGTACACCTAATTCCCAACTGCTATGACGGAGGAGAGCGTGTGGTTGAAGCTTCTATATTTTAAGAGCAGTCACCATGAATTCTTGACAGTCCAATATCGTCATGTTTAAACCTGCTGAATGAACCACTAAGAAAATCAGAAATCAAGCAAAAGTATGAAAGCCAAATCAAGCGAATCTCCAAGCAGCCAGAACTTGCGGAAAGAAACCAAACATTTAATAATTCAAAATTCTCTAAATGACAATCAAACATTCTTGTCAAACGTTCCAAAAACACAAGACATGTTCAGACGGTTTGCAAACTTTCCTATTTAGCCTCAGATTTGTTTTTGAATCAGAAGTTATTATTGTTCGTCATTTTCAAATAAGTTGATGGGTAATATCAAAGGACACCGCCAACATCACTTCTTTCTAAAATGGAACGCACAGGTATTCAATTCAAAATCACTTGGCACGCATAATTGGACCGTGTTCAGCATCAGACACAATTCAATACCAACAAAACATGTCCTAGACCGATTCAGAAACATTCCAAAACAATTATAAAAACATGTTTGGACAGCTTTCAAAACCATTTATCAGACAATATTCCCAATTTCCCCAAGTTCTACTTTCCAAAATCGTAAAGAGTGTCAGGCCTCAGAGTTTATTTTTGAATCAGATTTCAAAAGGAAAGTTGGGGGCAATATCACAAAGGATATCACCAGCATCAACTTTCCTAAACAGGGTCAGACAAGAATCAAACAAGGCAACACGTGAAATCACAATTTCATCACAAAAGGGCTTCCCAATCGAGAACAGTATCAGACAGCAATTAAGCAATTCTAGACATGATTCAAACTTCCCAAAACAATTTTAGACAGCATTAAGAGGCTTTCAAAACCAATTAAACTCATCATTGGCCTATATAAAGGGGCCAAATTTGACAGAAGGAGGGGGACGAACCGAAAACCATTGGGTTCCATCAAAAATTTTCAACAAAAAAAAACATTTCACGAAAATCATAAAACCCATCACCACCATAAACAAAACCTCAATCTCATTGCCAAGCAAAATATAGTCGTTCATCCACATCATTCACGAATCATACAAAAAACCATAACCGATCCATGATCAGAAACGTTTCATCCTTTCATCATAACTAAATCATACAAAACCATCACCAGTCAGTACACAAAATCACAAACCCCATTAACCAAAATCACACAAAAACACAGGCTCAGAACTCTACATTCTTCATCGCCACCAATCAAGAAGAAGAAGATCGTATACTCTAAAAGGAGGAAACTTATCTTGAAGCAGGAATCGTGAGTCTTCAACCGCGACCCTCCGTCAACAATCGCCGGCCTCCTTTTCCCTTTTTCCTTTTTTCGTTTTAAATCTACTATATTGTAACATGTAAATCGCAAATCAATAATGAAAATGGGGTATCGGGGGGATTAGGGTAGATTTAGGTTTTCCTTTTGTTGTTGATTGTTTGAACGAGAGAGAAAAATCGAGAGAGGGTGAGAGTTTGAGAGATGGTGACGACGGCGTTCTTTTGGGTCCAAACCCTAAGGTCGTTCAGAGGGAGAGGAACATAGGCGAGAGAGAGAATGAGATTGAGATCGTGAGGGTCCCTCCGTTTCTTCTTCCTGATGGCGTTTTTTATTTATTTAAAACAATTAGTTTTTTTCTAGAAATAATTCATCATTTTCGTAACTACTAAAAGACTTTTTTTTAAAACCGTCAATAATAATAAAGCTATCTTAACCCTTTTTTATCAACAAATCCTTCTTTATAAACTCTAACACTAAGTAATCCCTCTTTTAAATATAAAAGAAATCTTTAACTTTCTCAATTTTAAATAATTCTAAAAATATAAAACCTTTTTTCTAAGTATTAACCCTCTCAATAACTCTTTATAATAAAAACCCTTAAAAAGAAAAAACCAACTATCATTTAAGAAGTTAAGTTTTTTTTAAGAGGATCTTTATCTCTAAGTTATTAAATCTCTAAGTAATTTTAAATTAAAACTTTTCTTAAGATTAATCCTCAGATAAGTTAAACCCTTCTCTAAAAACTTTAACCTTTATTAATAATTATCTTTAAATATAATTCTAAATAACTTTTATAATAAACCTTAAAATAAACTTTTTTCTCGATAAATCAACCCGTTAGATCCCTCGCGCGTGAGTGCACGTTTGTGTGTTTATTTAGTATGCTTGTATGTTCACCTCTATCTACTTATATGCATCATTATATTGTTCAAACATTTTCAAAAATACTAATAAAAACTCTCGATCCAACGTCGAGCCCGTTTTCTACCCATATAAGTCGACTACCATCGGGTGTCGCATTCAACCTTTTCGGTCACAATACACTTTTGTTAGCTCACACTTTGCTAGTATGCACAAATAATCAAAGTTAGTTGGGTCCCTCGACATTCCAAAGGAAAGTTATTAATAATTGACTAAACCGTCATAAGACTAATTTTAGAACCCTTGGCCATAGGATTCGGAGTCGCCGTACTCCACGTCTCGCCGTAGACACTTAGAACCTTAGCCTTAGGATTGGAGTCGCCGAACTCCAAGTAAATGCTCCGCCGCGAACATTTACAATCCTACCCCTCTTAAACCAACCTACAACTTTAGAGTCGCCGCACGCTATGTAAGGTCTTGCCCAAGACTTTACTTCCCCTTGGAACCTTGACCCCGTCAAAAAGTTCCTCTTTTCAGAACTACGCATACTCTGATTCTACTCCCGAGGATACGTAGGTGTAAGGTGCGATACCTTATCGAGTATACTTAGCTACTAACCCCTAGGGTTCAACCTTTAGCATAGCACCCTAGCAAGCGAATGAGAGATAACATGAATACTAACGAGAGGCTCCCGTAGAGTACTACGGACGTTTAGGATGCTAATACCTTCCCTAGGCGTAACCAACCCCCGAACCTTAGATCTTAGGTCTTTTTCGCTTTTGAACCTTTCCTTTGGATAAATCAAAGTCGGTGGTGAACATTTAAAGAAATGTGATCCTAGTTCATTAATAACTATGGCATCCAATTCTCACCGCAACAGAAATGGCGACTTCACTGGGGATCTTTAGGGTTTCCCCTATCTTGTTTTCTTATGTTATCTTTCTTTCTTTGCTTGCTTATTATCTGTTGTGTTGGTTTTCTGGGTACTACTTGTGTGGTGAGACAAAGTCCTACACCCGGACTAGAGTGACAATTATGATAGGAACGGTGAGAATTCAAGGATACTTTGAGGGAGTCGATTCCTGAAGAAGTTGAATTGAGACTTCACCACTCGGTCTAGGCCCTCTCGAATTTAATTTTGTCCAACGAGTTAATTCGTGAAGACGCTATTATTTCGAACTAAAGGCCAGCGAGACTGGGGACCGTAGTTACCTTTAACCCAACTTGGCCTATTAGGATGTAGTGCGGGGACTATGCGGGAGTCTATTTCTGCAATAGTCGCTACGCGATACTACGCTCGGACGAGATTCTCTTGAGAATATTATTGACTACCAAGTGATATGGAAAATCGATAATATCCGAAAGATGGATTGTAGACTTTGGGAACTTTTAGAACCCGTTCGGCAGGTACATTTGAAACTATAGTGCATACCTTATGGGAGGGTAGACCTTGGCTCCATGCTGTGACCTCTCAAACCTAGGACTTTTGCCCGTTTGTTTGCTTATCTGTGCTTTGTGCTTTGTGTGTTTGCATCCCCGCATTCATAAACATCATATCATAAAGATTCATGGAACTTAATCTTGTTTATAAACGTCATAAGGATATCAGGGACTCTAAAAAAAAAAAACGTTGAAGTACCTTTACAAAAGTCATAACCTGGACGATCTAAGGAGACTAGGGACTTTGCTGACAAATAAAGAAAGGTTCAAATCAAGATCTGGGAAGCTATCATCTCCACTCTATTATGGCCTATCATTATTTCTGACTATCAATCAGGAACCTAAACTTGAAGACTATCCTCAATTCAAGCAAATATCCATTTCTCGACTTCGGTTAGTATTCAAGCTAGCTAAAAGGAGGTTATTGAAAAAACTACTTATTGCAAGAGATGGAAAGCTCAAGACGTCTCATCCCATTCTAGTCATCAGTCAACATTATTCTAGAAGAAGCTCACTCGGAAGAAATAAGTCAGAGATTCAAGAAGACCATTGGAAGAGTCTCCTTAGATCCATCATTAGTAGCTTTTATTTAGCTATTACGTTATGACTGTTGTAAAACGTATAGACGCGTTTTATAATTAATTTTTGTAATAAATCCATCTTTAGTATTCCTGTACTAATGATTGTAACCGACCGTTTTATTTTTATTAAAAATGAGCATTTTTGATATTCCATGATGGTTATAAATAGTCGAGTTTCCATGAATCTTGTTGCATAGCATTTGCATTTTGCATCTCTCTTTATCAAGGAACTTGAAATCTTGTATTTCAGGCATTGTATGATGGATTACGGAAAGAAGGGAGTTGTGCCGTACACCTTTGAAGTTTCGGATGTTGAACAACTAAGGGAACTAGGAGGTCAGATCGAAGATCCTGAGGCGTTCGCTGAGAAGTATGGAAATATCCTCCCGTTGTTGCAGACTCGAGTAGCCGCTGGCTTATTGGAAACACTGGTTCAACTTTACAGCGTAATTTATCATTGTTTCATCTTCCAAGATTTCCAACTGATGCCTACATTGGAGGAATACTCCGCCCTTATGGGTATTCCTGTCAAAGACTCACCTCCGTTTTCTGGTGGAGAAGGAAGGCCCAGCCAGGAAGACATCGCAAGAGCGACCCGCATAAAGCTGCTAGAGATTCAAACTCATATGACGTTTAAAGGAGGAATCGATGGCTTACATGCCCAATTCTTGTTCGAGAAAGCTCAACACTTTGCTAGTGTAGGGAACACTGGAGCGTTCGAGCACATCTTTGCGCTACTGGCCTACGGTTTGTTCTTATTTCCCAATGTTGAAGACTTTGTTGACGTCCATTCCATAAGGATTTTTATGCTCAAAAATCCAGTTCTGACGTTGTTAGCTGATGCCTACCATTCTATCCACTCGAAGGCTCTGAAGGGAGAAGGTCGGATTACCTGTTGCACCGCTATCCTCTATAGGTGGTTTATTTCGCACCTATCGAGGTCTACTGGTTTCTGGGATGTGAAAGATGGTTCAGAATGGCCTGTGAAGCTCATGGCTCTTACCCATTCGGATATTGTTTGGCATGACCCGATGTATGGAGGGACCCCCATGATCCATAGCTGTGGAGATTTTCCCAATGTACCTCTTCTTGGTACAAAGGGATGTATCAACTATAATCCTGTGCTCGCCCGTCGTCAACTGGGGCACCCAATGGAAGAAGTACCTGATCTGAGGAATCTGACAATACTTTTTCTCTATCAAGGAGAAAACCTGAATCTGAAAACCGGAATTGTATTTGCTTGGCGTCGCATCAATCGCCAAGGAATGACGGCGACAACAAATCCTGATTGCTCAGTTACCGAAGAATGTCTAGCATGGGCGCGTGAAAGGGCTCTGACCTTGAGTATGCCTTATCCACGTCCCAAGCCTTCCGTGGTCCAATCAGATGAAGTTTCGAAACTGAAGGCAGAAATAGAGAAGCTTACTCTAGACAAAGCCAACATGCAGGACCAAATCGACAGGCTGATGGAAGAACTTTGCAGAAGACAAGGTGCATCATCCAGTGGATTATACTCCTAGTTCCTTTTGTGTTATGTTGCCTATGTAATAAAACTCTGGAGGTGTACCAGCTCTTGAAATTTTAATAAAATGTTATTTTGAATATCTACAATGAATGCAATACAACTTTTTAGTTCCTTGATGGTTGCATCGCATTTGCATTTCATATCATGTGCATGTGCATTTTTCCTTCCTTTTCCTTATTCTCCGTTTTTTCTATCTTCAGTTTTGTCACCCTGAATCCTCTGCACCGATACAACACTAGAGATCAAGCTCGAAGAAGGATGATGGAACACAATCAGGAACTTGATCGCGTCAGTAACGAGTTGGAGGACCTACGCGGGAACGTAGGACAGATTATGGAAGTGCTGAATGTTATACGCGCAAAGATGGATACCCAAACCACGGTTGTTTTTGAGATTACCAACACTGTTGTGGATGCTCAACCTACTGGTGTCACTACTGCAAATGTACCCTCGTACGGCTTGCCATTCGGATCGTACCTCCACCTACCGCAGGTCCTGTTGTTCAACAAGTGCACCAAGCCGTTCCTCTAATCACTGAAGCTCCTCAAGTGATCCCTACATTTGCTCCAGCCACTGTGCACACTCGTGTACAACCTTATTTCATTGAGAATCAGCAAGTTTATGATGGTCCCGATATGTCTGAAGATGGGGACGAGAACCACGAGAAACTCAGGGAGAATATGGATACCTTTGATAAGAGATTAAGGGCAGTAGAAGGTGATCAAGTATTTGGCACTGTTGCTAGAGAAGCATGTCTGGTATCTGGTCTGGTCATTCCTCCGAAATTCAAGACTCCGAAGTTTGACCTGTATGATGGAACCACGTGCCCAAAAAGCCATTTAATCATGTATTATCGGAAGATGGCTGCTCACGTCAAAAATGATAAGCTAATGATCCTTTGTTTTCAGGATAGTCTGAAGGGTGTTTCATCAAAGTGGTATCTGAGTTTAGATCAGTCTTGTGTGAAGTGCTTTCAGGATGTGTCAGACGCTTTTGTCAAGCATTACAAGTATAATATAGATTTGGTTCCTGATCGAAGGCAACTCCTAAGTATGTCACAGAAGAGCACTGAATCATTTAAGGAATATGCCCAGAGGTGGAGGGAGATTGCTTCACAAGTAGAACCCCCTTTGTCTGAGAAAGAGTTAGCCGAGTGGTTTATTGATACAGTTCGCCCAGAATTCTTTGAAAGGATGGTTGGAAGTGTAACGGCCAATTTCTCTGATATCGTTGCTGTGGGTGTAAGAATAGAAGCGGGTTTGAAGAGTGGAAAGATGTCAAGCCCTGATAGTAGTCCAAGGGCCAATAAGGACAACGGTAAGAAATCTTTCAGTAGCCCTCACAAAAAGAAAGAATGTGAGAATAATGCTGTAATGACCGGCAGAAGGAGAAGTCAACTCTGGAATCGCCAACCAAATTTTAATCAACAACAAAGCTACCCTGTTCAGTTCGCTCAACAACCATATGTGGCTGTTGTCACACCTGCCTTTAATCAACAAGCTCCTACCTACCAGCCTGTTCAACCAGTGCCTGTTTACCAACCAATTGTTAATCAACCACCTCCTGCATATCAACCGGCTCCTGTCTATCATCCAGCTTAAAATCAGCCAAATTATCAACGAGCGACCAACGCTCCTAATCATCAACAACAGAGGGCTCCAGTACCTCGTCCACATGCTCCTAACAGAAGACCATATAGACCTCCAGTTCCTCCCATTCCCATGAGTTATACAGAGTTGTACCCTTTAATGGTGCAACAAGGTTTGATAACTACCAGAGCTTTGGGTCCATCCCCCAACCCACTTCCACCTAATTATAATCCCAATGCTCATTGCCTGTTTCACGAAGGGGCACCTGGCCATGATCTGGAAAGCTGTTATGCTCTTAAGAATGTTGTAAGAAAGTTGATAGAAAAGAAGATTTTGTCCTTTGGTGATTCTCAACCAAATATTAAGAATAATCCTCTGCCTACTCACGGGAATGTTAACGCTATTGATGAAGTGCATGAAGAGAGTTTAATCCTTGATGTGTCAGAGATCAAAACCCATCTTCGGGTCTTTCATTCGAAGTTATTTGAAGTCGGTCTTGTAAAGGTTTGCCATAAAGACTGTAAAGATTGTGATGTCAGCGTCAGAGGATGTAGATTAGTTCAGAATGATGTTCAGAAGATGATTAACGACGGTATTCTACGGGTAGGTAATGGGTTGAAGAAGGATGAGATTGTTGTGATTGAACCTTTACCCAGCTCACCAGAACCAATGGATATTACCCCTGATAGGAGGAAATTATCTCATGTACCTTGGGGATATGATGTTACCATACTGGAAAGTAGCAAGAAAATTCATGATGATTCTATTCCCGCCACTCAGGCAGCGCTGAATTATCGACTGCGGGCTCGTCAGGCAACACATCAGAGCCATGCTCCGAAAGAGTTTGACCCTATCCCAATGACATACAGTCGATTATGGAATTATTTCGCCCAAAACTCGGTAATGGCACCTATAAAAACTAAGCCCACAAAATCCCTCCCTCCTAGGGACAGGTTAAATGTCATATGTGATTTTCATGACGGAACAGTGAGGCATTCGACAGAAGAGTGCAGGGCCTTCCAGGAGAAAGTTCAAGAGATGATTGACAAAGAAGTGTTGATCTTCAAGGGAGGAAGTCCAGTTGTCAACGGAATTCCTTTGCGCTGATTGGGCATAGAGAGCAAGAGAAATTATTCCCGAGATCATTTAAGTTGTATTTTACTTGCATTTGTTTTCTTTCTTTGATTATTAAAGCATGTTTTCATGTAAGGACTTGTTATTTCGAACGTTAATGTGATTGAATGTTTGTTTTGAAGAAATCCATTCGCTTCACTCATTTTTTTAAAACTTTTTACTGTTTTATAATGCCAATACTGAATGGAGAATGACGAAATAAAACATAACATCTCTCGTGTATGCTTTTGAACGAAAACCCTGCTAAGGATATAAGGCATTGTTTCAAAATCCCAAACACCGGAGATAAACCCTCGTTAACCCCTTTGAGCCTTGGAGTAGTAGTTTTCTTCTCTAAAAAAAATTTCAAAGAACACTCATGTTGTACCAGGGGCAGGGTAATTTTAAAAAGAGAGGAGTAAGTATACCGAAAAAGGGGGTGGGTACCAAATAAAATTTGAGCCACATATCCTTTGTTTCTTCAACCATGATCTAAAACCACTATAAAACCCTCAAAAGACCTCATTGAAGTAGGGTTTATTTCGAAAGCATATTCGATGAGGTAATGTTTCCTGACTCCTATGAGTTACACTAAAAAATTTGTATTGGCATTATAGAAAAAGGAAAACTAATATCATGTCCTAACTAATGATTCGATCACAAGTTTGCGATATGCTTTTTCAATAAACTTCAAAACAAACATGATGTTGTATCAGCAATTTTGGAATTTACATTTTCTGCATGTAAATACTGCTTGATGTCATAGAAGTTCGCAAACGGCCATGAGAAGTTCAACCTCTGAGATATGGAATTCTGCTGAAGATAGTCATTTCAAAATATCAGTCCGGGGCATGCTGTCCGAAGATCATGATGAACTGGGGCAAGTTATCCCTCAGTTGTTGCAAATAGAATAACCCTGAGAAGGAATTCTGCTGAAGATAGTCATTTCAAAATATCAGTCAGGGGCATGTTGTCCGAAGATCATGATGAACTGGGGCAAGTTATCCCTCAGTTGTTGCAAATAGAATAACCCTGAGAAGTCGCTACCAAAGACTCAGTACACAGAATACCGGCAATCTGAGCCAGTTACGTCGAGATTCTACCAATCTCTCAAGAGTTAGAAGACATTGGAACAGTTGGGATGCCAAGTCTCCTGTAAAATCCTTTTGAGATGATTTATTTTCGTAGACCATGCAGTCTGGGGCATTCGAGAATTGAGGACGTTTCCAACAGTTGGTGTTTGAAAATGGCGACTACCATATAAGACAAAGCTACATTAAATTCGCGGCATCTCTTCACCTAATTTCCCGAAGATATTCTAATGGCAGGATAACTCCCAGCAAGTTTTCACTCTAGGAATTCGTGACGATTCCCCAGTGAATCCTACTTTCAAGCAGTTATGGCGGGATCAGTACAAGAATGCAGCATCTGGTTGACCTAAGGATCCCCAGTGAACCTCCTCGATCATCAACCTTCGTCAGCAAAGTAGTGGATATCTATTTTATCCCCATTCAAAGTCGCTATGAATGCAGGTTTGATCCGTGCCCAGTGGATCTTTCTCATCTGAATAATCAGATTCATCTCGGCGATCCTCTAAGTGAAGTCATGAGACTATATCCCCAAGTGAATTGCTATTTCCCCAGAGAGTTTGGACGTCGAAGTTCAACTGTTGAGTTCCATCTTTGGATTTCTACAAAGCTTGACAGATGTGTCTTGTGACGCCCCCAATCTAATACCCCCAATTAGCATGCATTTAAAGCAGTTAAAAGAAAAATTCAAAAATTGATCAGAGTACATTTGAAAACACGGCATAGAAAGGAGACATCCCATCAACGTAACCAAAATATACACATAACATGCAACACCTGCCCATAATGATATGCAACTGTGGGGTAGCAATCATACAGAGGAAACTTCGTTCCTTACACCCACTTTTCAGAAATTAGAAATAAAACGGAAAATCTAAAATCTGATTAACATATACACATATAAACAGTTTGTCATACATCAAGTAGCATATGTACAACCAGAATATAATATATCATCAGATATACAAAACAATAGCACGCGGCCACCCTAACTACCCGGAGTCACATATCAGAGCCGACCGACCAAAATAATGAAGATGCAAAGCTTCACAAAAAGAATACCTCCAGCAAACCTAATCTGCAACGCCTCATAGAGCGTTATAAAACAGCAGAAGGGTGAGAAAAACAACCATAATATAATTGCATAAAATTATATATATTAACACAAAAATACACAAGCAACACATTCTCACCACAAATGCTCAACAGTCGCATATAATATCACACGGTACAATTCTCACTTATCGTATGCCACATCACATCAATCATTCACAATACAATCAAACACGTTCCAAGCACAATTACTCATGATTTATGCAATGCACATAGACCGACACAACGACTCTATGCACATGCCATGCGGTACCGACTTCAAATCTTGTAATTCATTAGTCCCCCAGGAACTCTTGGAATCATCGCTCGTTACATAGAGTAACTCCCCGTCGGGCCTACGATGTTCCCCGTCGCTATAAACCAATATTTCAGGGCGAACGACGTTTATGGATTGCTTTCTACCAGTATTTCAGGGCGCACAATCCGATTGCTTTCTACCAGTATTTCAGGGCGCACAATCAATTGGGATTAATCGCTTCTACCAATATTTCATGGCGTAAGACTATAAAACTGATTCATCTATGAATCTTCCCATGCAAGAATACATATCATGATACTTGACACATTAATGACTCATGCCAACATCAAATACTCATGCATCAACAATATTCATGTATTTCAAGTGCACACAAAGTAATGCACACAATTGCCCAAAATGGCCACAAACACCAATATACCATACTTAGCATTTTCTTGCCTCTCGGCCACAAATCGTCATCACAACAGCACATAAGGCATACACATCCAAAGCACAAACATATAACACAATACAAGTCAAATACGCACTATTAAAAACGACAAAAGTCGAGATTCGACACTATTCACATTTTCCGACCAAATTTAATCGGCTAACGATTCTCAAAACCTCATATTCACAAAGTACAGTTCGATACCTTTCCAACGACACCAAGAATGCAAAAATCGGATAATCGGAACCAAAGTTACGGACAAAACCGAAAACACATTTTGAAAAATCACATTTTTGACATTCTCCTGTCCATACGCGTATCACTCATATCCATACGCGTACGGACAGAACCCATTTCCTTCACAAATTCCTCGTTCCAAAACCCATACGCGTATTGGCCCATGGCTCGCCCATGTTACGCGTAATGCCAAGATTCATACGCGTATTGGCCCAAAAACAAGCCAATGATACGCGTATCGCCTTGGCTCATACGCGTATGGACATGCCCCTTACGCGTATGGCCAGAGCATACCCAGAAAAATTCTGCAGAACAATTTCTGCGTTTTCCAACCCAACATCAACCAATTTCTTCACCTAAAACTCAGAAAAACAGCAATTTGAAGTGTAATAGCATACCACAAACATGTATGAACAATCAACAATGCATTCAACAAGACTTTTACTACAATCAAATTCATTTCTAATCAATTTTTACACAATCTAGGTTTTACTAATATTCTCCAAATCAATCCAAAAACAACAACAAAACACATACATAATCGTATACAATCATAGAATAATCGAGTTTCGCACCCTTACCCAATTAATCGATTCCTAGAAATTGTTCTTGATGATTTTTCCACTCTTTCTCCAATTTTCTCTCTTCTCCTCTTTTCTTCTCTTTTTCCTTCTTTCTTCTTTCTTTCTCTCTATTTTTCTTTCCCTTTTCTTTTCTATTTTCTTTTCTTTCTTACTAACTTAGTAAAAATATCTATGAAATGTCCAAAATACCCCCACACTCAAATATCCCGCAAATGTTCCCAAAACGCGATAAAATATAATCACGACGAAAAATAACATATTTTCGCATAAAAGTCGAGAATAAAATAAAATAATAATAAAATAATCCAAAAAGACTCAATAATATAAAATTGGCAAAACGGGGCGTTACAATTCTCCCCCACTTAGAAATTTTCGTCCTCGAAAATCTTACCTGATTCAAACAACTCTGGATACGACTCCCGCATCCTACTTTCCAACTCCCACGTCAGATTACCATCAGCAGCGCCTCCCCACGCCACTTTCACAAGTGCAATCTCTTTACCCCTCAACCGCTTCACCTCGCGATCCAAAATACTAACTGGTAAAGTCTCGACCGTAAGGTTATCTCTTACCTCAACCTCGTCCATAGGAATCACATGTGAAGGGTCTGAAACATACTTCCGCAACTGCGAAACATGAAACACATCATGCAAATTCGACAGATTCGGCGGTAACGCCACCCGATACGCTACAGCACCAACTCTCGCAGATATCTGGTAAGGACCAATAAATCGAGGAGTAAGTTTCTTAGATTTCAAAGCACGACCAACACCCGTAACCGGCGTAACCCTCAGAAATACGTGATCACCCTCTTGAAACTCAAGATCCTTCCGTCTCTTATCATGATAACTCTTCTGCCTACTCTGAGAAGCCTTCATTTTCTCACGAATAAACTTTACCTTTTCCGTCGTCTGTTGCACCAATTCCGGTCCAACCACAGAACTCTCACCTGTTTCGTGCCAACACAACGGCGTTCGACATCTTCGCCCATATAAAGCCTCAAAAGGTGCCATTCCAATACTAGAATGGAAACTGTTATTGTACGTGAACTCAACCAAAGCAAGATAACTGTCCCACGTACCACCTTGTTCCAAAACACACGATCTCAACAAATCCTCCAAAGACTGAATAGTTCTTTCGGTCTGACCATCCGTCTGCGGATGATAAGCCGAACTCAACTTCAATCTAGAACCCAAAGCCTTCTGTAGACTCTCCCAAAATCTCGATGTAAACCTCGGATCTCTATCAGAAACAATGCTCAACGGGACACCATGCAATTTCACAACCACACCGACATAAATCTCAGCTAACCTCTCCAAAGAAAAACTGATGTCAATCGGAATGAAATGCGCCGATTTAGTCAGCCTATCCACAATCACCCAAATAGCATTATGCCCTCGCTGAGTATTCGGTAACCCCGTTACAAAATCCATCGAAATGCTATCCCATTTCCACTCAGGAATGTCTAATGGTTGCAACAAACCACTAGGCCTCAAATGTTCCACTTTCGATTTCTGACAAGTTAAACAAGCATAAACAAATTGAGCCACATCTCTTTTCAAACCAGACCACCAGAAAATCTTCCTCAAATCTTGGTACATTTTATTCGCTCCGGGATGAATACTTAAAATACTTCGGTGTCCTTCCTCCAAAATCATTCTTTTCAACTCCGCATCGTCAGGAATACAAATACGATCACGAAATCTCAAAACGCCAAACTTATCAACCTTGAAATCCTCATTCTCGTTCATCATCAAATCAACAAATTTCAAATCCAGCTTTTGTTTCTCACAAATCGACAACAAAAACTCATTCGTAACTTTCAACATACCAAGTCTCACACTCACCGATGTCACTTCGCAAACTAAACTCAAGTCTCTAAATGATTCCAAAAGTTCCCACTCTTTCGCCATCAATGCGGACATATGCAAAGACTTACGGCTCAATGCATCGGCTACCACATTAGCTTTACCAGGATGGTAATTCAAGCCAAAGTCGTAGTCTTTCAAGAATTCCAACCATCTCCGTTGCCTCATGTTCAACTCTTTCTGATCAAATAGATATTTCAAGCTTTTATGATCACTAAAGACTTCGAACCTCGCACCATAGAGATAGTGTCTCCAAATCTTTAACACAAAAACCACAGCAGCTAATTCAAGATCATGAGTAGGATAGTTTTTCTCATGAACTCTTAATTGCCTTGAAGCATAAGCTACAACTTTACCTTCCTGCATCAAAACACCACCCAAACCAATTAAAGAAGCATCACAATACACAACGAATGGTTCATTAGGATTAGGTAAAATAAGAATCGGAGCTGTCGTCAATCTTCTCTTCAGCTCACAAAAACTCTCTTCACACTGAATATCCCAAATGAACGCTTTGCCCTTACAAGTCAACTGCGTCAAAGGTAATGCTAGCTTGGAAAAACCTTCAATGAACCTCTGATAATAACCAGCCAAACCCAAAAAGCTTCGAATTTCAGTAACGGATCTAGGAGCCTCCCATTGTAGAACTGCTTCTACTTTAGATGGATCCACAGCAATACCATTACCTGAAATCACGTGCCCGAGAAAACTCACCTCCGACAACCAAAATTCACACTTGGACAATTTGGCAAAAAGCTTCCTTTCTCTCAAAACCTGCAAAACAATACGTAAATGCTCTGCATGTTCCTCACGAGACTTAGAATAGATTAAAATATCATCAATAAACACCACCACAAAACGATCCAAATGCTCGTGGAAAATCCGATTCATGTATTCCATGAACACACCAGGCGCATTAGAAACCCCGAACGGCATCACAGCAAACTCGTAATGCCCGTAGCGTGTCCTAAAGGCCGTCTTCTGAATATCTTCTTCTTTCACCCTTATCTGATGGTACCCCCGATCTCAAGTCAATCTTACTAAATACACAAGCACCAACCAACTGATCCATCAGATCATCAATCCTTGGAAGCGGATATTTGTTCTTAATCGTCACTTTATTCAACTGGCGATAATCAATACATAATCGCATACTCCCATCTTTCTTTTTCACCAACAAAACTGGAGCACCCCAAGGAGAAACACTTGGTCTTACGAACCTCTTTTCCAGTAAGTCATTCAACTGCTTTTTCAACTCCACCAATTCAGATGCCGACATTCGATAAGGTGCCATAGAAACAGGTCTAGTACCAGGGACTAGATCTATCGAGAATTCCACCTCTCTCTCCGGCGGTACATCTGAAATATCTTCAGGAAATACCTCAGGAAAATCACACACAACAGGAAACACCTCAAGAGAAACTTTACTCTCCACCGACAACGATGCAAACACACCGAACAACTGAGCCTCATCCGCCAAAAGTCTCTTCAACTCTTTGGTAGATAAGAAACTCGAGTCTTCGTCTTCCTCCAGAGAAGGAAACCTTACTAGCTTATGATAACAATCAATGTGAACCCGATTAAATTGTAACCAGTTCATTCCCAACACCACATCTAACCCTTCCAATGGTAAACACACCAAATCCATCACAAAATCTTTACCATAAATGGCTAAAGGACAATTTAGACAAACCATAGAAGTAGTTACTGATCCCATCGCTGGAGTATCAATAACCATCTCAACACCCATCACAGACAACACAAGATTCAAACTCTTCGCGCACTCAGACGAAATAAACGAATGAGTCGCTCCAGTATCAATAATAGCAATTAAAGGCGTATTATTAATAAAGCAAGTACCTCTAATCAAACGATCTGCATTCGAGGTCTGAGTTCCTGCTAGTGCAAACACTTTTCCTCCAGGTTGAGCCTGTCTTGGTTTCGTACACCTTGTACTAACATGACCAACTTCCCCACAATTATAACATGTAACTCCATTCTTCCTCCTACAATCAGCAGCCACATGACCTTTCAAACCACAACTAGCACACATATCCACATTATTCATTTTCCTCTTACATTCCGATATACGATGTCCTAAACCACCACAATTGTAACATTTCACAGCAGAATTCATTCCTCCACCACTAGGCTTCCTATCAAAAGCAAACTTCTGTTTCCCTTTGTCAACAGGGGTAACATAAGGCCTACCTCTGAACTGCCCCTTTCCTTTCTTATCATTCAGATTCTTGTAATGAGTAGCACGTGCTTTGCTATCCTCATCAAAGATCCGACTCTTGTTCACCAACACTGAAAACTGTCTTATCTCCTGATAACCGATACCCTGCTTGATTTCTGGCCTCAAGCCATTCACAAACTTCAAACACTTCGACCTCTCTGAACCCGCTGTATTATAATTAGGACAGAACTTCACAAGTTCCTCAAACTTAGCAGCATAATCCGCAACAGAGGAATTATCCTGTTTCAGTTCAAGAAATTCAATTTCCTTCTTACCTCTCTCATCTTCCGGAAAATACTTTTCGAGAAAAGCATCTTTGAACACAGCCCACGTAACCACTATTTCATCCTCCTCAAACCTCTGAGAAGCATTTATCCACCAATCTTCAGCTTCCTTTTCCAGCACATGAGTACCAAACTGCACTTTCTGATCCTCGGAACACTTAATGAAACGGAAGATCTTCTCAATCTTCTTCAGCCAAATCTGTGCTCCCTCAGGATCATGAGTACCATTGAAGCTCGGTGGGTTATTCTTCTGAAACTTATCCATACTACGCGACTCCTCGTCCGCCGCAGCATTCGGTAAATTCTGCATCGCCTGCGCCATAGCTTGCATGGCCGCAGTCATAGCAGCATCACGTCTTCCAGCCATAATCTGAACGTTTCCAATGATAACAAATTATGGTTAAACAACAACTCGTCCAACGTAACTCGCCCAATATGCCAGACACAACAACCACAACTGACACAAACTGACACAAACAGCTCTGATACCACTTAATGTGACGCCCCCAATCTAATACCCCCAATTAGCATGCATTTAAAGCAGTTAAAAGAAAAATTCAAAAATTGATCAGAGTACATTTGAAAACACGGCATAGAAAGGAGACATCCCATCAACGTAACCAAAATATACACATAACATGCAACACCTGCCCATAATGATATGCAACTGTGGGGTAGCAATCATACAGAGGAAACTTCGTTCCTTACACCCACTTTTCAGAAATTAGAAATAAAACGGAAAATCTAAAATCTGATTAACATATACACATATAAACAGTTTGTCATACATCAAGTAGCATATGTACAACTAGAATATAATATATCATCAGATATACAAAACAATAGCACGCGGCCACCCTAACTACCCGGAGTCACATATCAGAGCCGACCGACCAAAATAATGAAGATGCAAAGCTTCACAAAAAGAATACCTCCAGCAAACCTAATCTGCAACGCCTCATAGAGCGTTATAAAACAGCAGAAGGGTGAGAAAAACAACCATAATATAATTGCATAAAATTATATATATTAACACAAAAATACACAAGCAACACATTCTCACCACAAATGCTCAACAGTCGCATATAATATCACACGGTACAATTCTCACTTATCGTATGCCACATCACATCAATCATTCACAATACAATCAAACACGTTCCAAGCACAATTACTCATGATTTATGCAATGCACATAGACCGACACAACGACTCTATGCACATGCCATGCGGTACCGACTTCAAATCTTGTAATTCATTAGTCCCCCAGGAACTCTTGGAATCATCGCTCGTTACATAGAGTAACTCCCCGTCGGGCCTACGATGTTCCCCGTCGCTATAAACCAATATTTCAGGGCGAACGACGTTTATGGATTGCTTTCTACCAGTATTTCAGGGCGCACAATCCGATTGCTTTCTACCAGTATTTCAGGGCGCACAATCAATTGGGATTAATCGCTTCTACCAATATTTCATGGCGTAAGACTATAAAACTGATTCATCTATGAATCTTCCCATGCAAGAATACATATCATGATACTTGACACATTAATGACTCATGCCAACATCAAATACTCATGCATCAACAATATTCATGTATTTCAAGTGCACACAAAGTAATGCACACAATTGCCCAAAATGGCCACAAACACCAATATACCACACTTAGCATTTTCTTGCCTCTCGGCCACAAATCGTCATCACAACAGCACATAAGGCATACACATCCAAAGCACAAACATATAACACAATACAAGTCAAATACGCACTATTAAAAACGACAAAAGTCGAGATTCGACACTATTCACATTTTCCGACCAAATTTAATCGGCTAACGATTCTCAAAACCTCATATTCACAAAGTACAGTTCGATACCTTTCCAACGACACCAAGAATGCAAAAATCGGATAATCGGAACCAAAGTTACGGACAAAACCGAAAACACATTTTGAAAAATCACATTTTTGACATTCTCCTGTCCATACGCGTATCACTCATATCCATACGCGTACGGACAGAACCCATTTCCTTCACAAATTCCTCGTTCCAAAACCCATACGCGTATTGGCCCATGGCTCGCCCATGTTACGCGTAATGCCAAGATTCATACGCGTATTGGCCCAAAAACAAGCCAATGATACGCGTATCGCCTTGGCTCATACGCGTATGGACATGCCCCTTACGCGTATGGCCAGAGCATACCCAGAAAAATTCTGCAGAACAATTTCTGCGTTTTCCAACCCAACATCAACCAATTTCTTCACCTAAAACTCAGAAAAACAGCAATTTGAAGTGTAATAGCATACCACAAACATGTATGAACAATCAACAATGCATTCAACAAGACTTTTACTACAATCAAATTCATTTCTAATCAATTTTTACACAATCTAGGTTTTACTAATATTCTCCAAATCAATCCAAAAACAACAACAAAACACATACATAATCGTATACAATCATAGAATAATCGAGTTTCGCACCCTTACCCGATTAATCGATTCCTAGAAATTGTTCTTGATGATTTTTCCACTCTTTCTCCAATTTTCTCTCTTCTCCTCTTTTCTTCTCTTTTTCCTTCTTTCTTCTTTCTTTCTCTCTATTTTTCTTTCCCTTTTCTTTTCTATTTTCTTTTCTTTCTTACTAACTTAGTAAAAATATCTATGAAATGTCCAAAATACCCCCACACTCAAATATCCCGCAAATGTTCCCAAAACGCGATAAAATATAATCACGACGAAAAATAACATATTTTCGCATAAAAGTCGAGAATAAAATAAAATAATAATAAAATAATCCAAAAAGACTCAATAATATAAAATTGGCAAAACGGGGCGTTACATGTCTCTCGTGCAGAGGATGGACGGGCTTCCTCTTTGTTTTCTTTCATCTCTTGTTTTCTTTGCCTGTTTTGTCAGCATGAGCATAAGCATCGCATGGCATCTTCTGCATTCGCCTCCGTGCGTGTTTTTTGTTCACCTCTTATCGCTTTATCTTTGGTTGTGTTTACACCGAGTTTTGGGGTTGTCTGTTCTCTCTAAGTAGGTCGTCAGCCTTAGGCAGAAAATGCTAATCTTTTCTAAGTTTCCCCATAGATTTTCACCCTCGTGGATGATGGTTGTTTCAGTTATCTTTTTCCTTGCTTGGATAGGATAAAATCGTCGTTTGAGTTCATTTCTCAATGACGGGTCTTGTTCGACCGTTTCGTTCTAGTTGATCCTAGATTGAACTTTGGTTTTTGGCATTTTACGGTCGATTTCTAGGTCGCCGACCCTGGTTTAAGCGTGCATTTCTGTTACACTTACGACTTGCAAGAAGCCTGTTTACAACTATTCATTTATCTTATATGTAGCCTCTCCGGAGTCTACCTTCATTTTAAGTTATCTGCATTCTCTCCGGAGTCCAATCATTCATTTTACAGCCTCTCCGGAGTCCGCCACTTATTTATCAAGATTTATCTACAGTCTCTCCGGAGGTCACTTATATTTTATTTATGTACCCGTCTTTACGGTCTTTCCGGAGACCATCCGCTTTTATTTCAGTTCTGCGGTCTTTCCGGAGACCATCTGCTTTTATTTCAGTCATCTGCGGTATTTCCGGAGACCATCCGCTTTTATTTCAGTTCTGCGGTCTTTCCGGATACCATCTGCTTTTATTTCAGTCATCTGCGGTCTTTCCGGAAACCATCCGCTTTTATTTCAGTTCTGCGGTCTTTCCGGAGACCATCCAATTTTATTTCAGTTCTGCGGTCTTTCCGGAGACCATCCGCTTTTATTTCAGTTCTGCGGTCTTTCCGGAGACCATCCGCTTTTATTTCAGTTCTGCGGTCTTTTCGGAGACCATCCGCTTTTATTTCAGTTCTGCGGTCTTTCCGGAGACCATCTGCTTTTATTTCAGCCTTTGCAGTCTTTTCGGAGACGATTCATTTCAGTTATCCACGGTCTCTCTGGAGACCCTCTACTTATTTGTTTCAGCTACCCACAGTCTTTCCGGAGACCCTTTTATCTTTTATCTTACTATCTGCAATCTTTCCGGAGACCCCTTTTATCGTTTATTCATCTGTAGTCTCTCCGGAGACCCTTTAACATTTACCTCAGCTGCTTACAATCTCTCTGGAGAACATTTATCATTTTGCTTACAATCTCTTATCAGAACATTTTCTGCACGAAGTCCATTTACTTGGCATACAGGAGAGTTTTAATAACCCTGTACTTTTTCCTGATGGTTCCTGAAGATCCCGTTTGATCTCTTCATTTTAAGGAATTTCCAGGCGTTGGATGTTATTTCTTATTGAAAACTCCATCATTTTGTTTGCATTATCCTACCGCCGCGTGGATCCTGCTTTGTCTTCTTGCTTGCTTATATATCAACTGGTCACGCTTGAATCTGTTGGGTCGTCGCCCTGGTTTCCCCAGTTGTTGTTTTCTTTTCCCCAGTGCGTCTGGTCGTCCCCAGTGAGTTTGTTGCTCATTGAGTTCCCCTTCCGCTCTGTGTTAGCTTTCGTTTTTGGCTGCATTCTTCTTTTTATCATCCCATCATTTTCATCATACTAGAGTTCATGGCATGTCGGCATTAGGTCTAGTTTTTCCATAGCACTGCATGATCATTGCATCTAAGAGCAAAATTTTCGGTTATCTGTATTTAAATATCTTTCACCATGACCTAACGACGATCTTCATCGCCCTGTCATCCGGTGAAGATATTTAAATAGGGACAACTGTTGTACCCCAAATTTTTCCCTTAGATACCTTGATTCTTCTGCATGACATCTTAGGGCAATCATTCGTGCATAGCTAACTACTTCATTAGGCTTTGCTTGTTTGTTTCGTTTGTTAAATCAGGTGGTGCCGCAAAAGTTCAAAGTGCAAGCTTAATTTTCTACAATTATTGAAGTCCCTTTAAAGTTCAAACTCAGGAATTTACTAATGGTGGGAGTCGCTTTAAACGGTCAGCCACTTGAAGATTGTTTGAGAAATCTTATTAGTTCTAAGGCCTTCAATGTACAAGCTCAAAGTTATATTACAAGAGAATAAGCGTCACCCAACCTTATTTCAAAAAGATTCAAAGTATAGAAAATTCAAGACAAGAGTTCATATTAATGATAAGCAGATGTTTGCTTATGGGCTAGAAGTTTGTTTGCTTGATTCAAGGAGAATACCCGCGCAGGGCAATTGAGACACCGTCGTCAGCACTTCCAACTCTTCATTTTAGGGATTTAATTCTACCATATCTTTTCAACAACATTTGTCATACAAACTTTAAGAATACTAGTAGTAATTGTTACAAGGTAATAAAATACCCATGAGAATTGATAGTCCAAATAAGCTCTATGCTGTCAGGGTAATATGGATGAACAAGCAGCTTTTGGTACCACTGGGCGTATTATCATAATATTACATAGAACTAGAGGCCTATCTCATTGAATACATGATTCTTGAAAGAGGCCACCTATCATTCACACTCGAGTTTGGATGGATCTGATTTGAACGCCACATTTTATTTGCAACATCTACCATATCAGTTCTTCCTCCTATCGCTTGGCCCCGTGACCTTCGTATCCGCAGTTACGTATCAGCTTGTGGAGTTATGGTGGTTCTATGTTTGTTTTGGGCTGGCATGCAGTGGGATGAGAGAAATCACAGTCCAGAGTTTTACATGATGGCCATGCAGAGCTCGCCATGGGCCTAGAAGCTTGTTCTTCCATTCCTACAACGATCTTGAAACTACTGTTGCGAAAAAGCTAAACGTTAGATTCACATCTAATTCACTCAGAGTTGTTAACAGTGCCAAGAAGAAGAAGATGGTGTTTAATCCGCCAAAGGAAGGTTATTGTCTACATACCATGCCGGTGATAAACACATTTTGCTCTTGGTTTGTGAAGCAACCTAAGTATGCCACTTCCCGAAAGTCTACCCGATCGCCCGATCACGCAACAAATTCAAGCCTAAGTTTTTTAATGCCACATCTTGGTCAAACCTTGTCTTCAAACACCAATCCAATCTATGATGGCCTACCTGCAATTTGTCCAAAATTGGTATCACATAAAAACAAGTTTCTAATAAGATTAGCATACAAAACACATTTACCACAGCACCCACTTGCACTCTGAATTCCCACAGCTTGCCGATTCCACTTTCGTAATAAAGTAGAGTGAAGCAAATGGTATTCGATTCCACAGGAAACCTTCCCAACACCACTGTTCGTACACCTAATTCCCAGCTGCTATGACGGAGGAGAGCGTGTGGTTGAAGCTTCGATATTTTAAGAGCAGTCACCATGAATTCTTGACAGTCCAATATCGTCATGTTTAAACCTGCTGAATGAACCACTTAGAAAATCAGAAATCAAGCAAAAGTATGAAAGCCAAATCAAGCGAATCTCCAAGCAGCCAGAACTTGCGGAAAGAAACCAAACATTTAATAATTCAAAATTCTCTAAATGACAATCAAACATTCTTGTCAAACGTTCCAAAAACACAAGACATGTTCAGACGGTTTGCAAACTTTCCTATTTAGCCTCAGATTTGTTTTTGAATCAGAAGTTATTATTGTTCGTCATTTTCAAATAAGTTGATGGGTAATATCAAAGGACACCGCCAACATCACTTCTTTCTAAAATGGAACGCACAGGTATTCAATTCAAAATCACTTGGCACGCATAATTGGACCGTGTTCAGCATCAGACACAATTCAATACCAACAAAACATGTCCTAGACCGATTCAGAAACATTCCAAAACAATTATAAAAACATGTTTGGACAGCTTTCAAAACCATTTATCAGACAATATTCCCAATTTCCCCAAGTTCTACTTTCCAAAATCGTAAAGAGTGTCAGGCCTCAGAGTTTATTTTTGAATCAGATTTCAAAAGGAAAGTTGGGGGCAATATCACAAAGGATATCACCAGCATCAACTTTCCTAAACAGGGTTAGACAAGAATCAAACAAGGCAACACGTGAAATCACAATTTCATCACAAAAGGGCTTCCCAATCGAGAACAGTATCAGACAGCAATTAAGCAATTCTAGACATGATTCAAACTTCCCAAAACAATTTTAGACAGCATTAAGAGGCTTTCAAAACCAATTAAACTCATCATTGGCCTATATAAAGGGGCCAAATTTGACAGAAGGAGGGGGAAGAACCGAAAACCATTGGGTTCCATCAGAAATTTTCAACAAAAAAAAACATTTCACGAAAATCATAAAACCCATCACCACCATAAACAAAACCTCAATCTCATTGCCAAGCAAAATATAGTCGTTCATCCACATCATTCACGAATCATACAAAAAACCATAACCGATCCATGATCAAAAACGTTTCATCCTTTCATCATAACTAAATCATACAAAACCATCACCAGTCAGTACACAAAATCACAAACCCCATTAACCAAAATCACACAAAAACACAGGCTCAGAACTCTACATTCTTCATCGCCACCAATCAAGAAGAAGAAGATCGTATACTCTAAAAGGAGGAAACTTATCTTGAAGCAGGAATCGTGAGTCTTCAACCGCGACCCTCCGTCAACAATCGCCGGCCTCCTTTTCCCTTTTTCCTTTTTTCGTTTTAAATCTACTATATTGTAACATGTAAATCGCAAATCAATAATGAAAATGGGGTATCGGGGGGATTAGGGTAGATTTAGGTTTTCCTTTTGTTGTTGATTGTTTGAACGAGAGAGAAAAATCGAGAGAGGGTGAGAGTTTGAGAGATGGTGACGACGGCGTTCTTTTGGGTCCAAACCCTAAGGTCGTTCAGAGGGAGAGGAACATAGGCGAGAGAGAGAATGAGATTGAGATCGTGAGGGTCCCTCCGTTTCTTCTTCTTGATGGCGTTTTTTTTTATTTAAAACAATTAGTTTTTTTCTAGAAATAATTCATCATTTTCGTAACTACTAAAAGAATTTTTTTTAAAACCGTCAATAATAATAAAGCTATCTTAACCCTTTTTTATCAACAAATCCTTCTTTATAAACTCTAACACTAAGTAATCCCTCTTTTAAATATAAAAGAAATCTTTAACTTTCTCAATTTTAAATAATTCTAAAAATATAAAACCTTTTTTCTAAGTATTAACCCTCTCAATAACTCTTTATAATAAAAACCCTTAAAAAGAAAAAACCAACTATCATTTAAGAAGTTAAGTTTTTTTTAAGAGGGTCTTTATCTCTAAGTTATTAAATCTCTAAGTAATTTTAAATTAAAACTTTTCTTAAGATTAATCCTCAGATAAGTTAAACCCTTCTCTAAAAACTTTAACCTTTATTAATAATTATCTTTAAATATAATTCTAAATAACTTTTATAATAAACCGTAAAATAAACTTTTTCTCGATAAATCAACCCGTTAGATCCCTCGCGCGTGAGTGCACGTTTGTGTGTTTATTTAGTATGCTTGTATGTTCACCTCTATCTACTTATATGCATCATTATATTGTTCAAACATTTTCAAAAATACTAATAAAAACTCTCGATCCAACGTCGAGCCCGTTTTCTACCCATATAAGTCGACTACCTTCGGGTGTCGCATTCAACCTTTTCGGTCACAATACACTTTTGCTAGCTCACACTTTGCTAGTATGCACAAATAATCAAAGTTAGTTGGGTCCCTCGACATTCCAAAGGAAAGTTATTAATAATTGACTAAACCGTCATAAGACTAATTTTAGAACCCTTGGCCATAGGATTCGGAGTCGCCGTACTCCACGTCTCGCCGTAGACACTTAGAACCTTAGCCTTAGGATTGGAGTCGCCGAACTCCAAGTAAATGCTCCGCCGCGAACATTTACAATCCTACCCCTCTTAAACCAACCTACAACTTTAGAGTCGCCACACTCTATGTAAGGTCTTGCCCAAGACTTTACTTCCCCTTGGAACCTTGACCCCGTCAAGAAGTTCCTCTTTTCAGAACTACGCATACTCTGATTCTACTCCCGAGGATACGTAGGCGTAAGGTGCGATACCTTATCGAGTATACTTAGATACTAATCCCTAGGGTTCAACCTTTAGCATAGCACCCTAGCAAGCGAATGAGAGATAACATGAATACTAACGAGAGGCTCCCGTAGAGTACTACGGACGTTTAGGATGCTAATACCTTCCCTAGGCGTAACCAACCCCCGAACCTTAGATCTTAGGTCTTTTTCGCTTTTGAACCTTTCCTTTGGATAAATCAAAGTCGGTGGTGAACATTTAAAGAAATGTGATCCTAGTTCATTAATAACTATGGCATCCAATTCTCACCGCAACAATGGATCAGTTGGTTAGTGCAAGTTTGTTCAGTAAGATAGATTTGAGATCTGGGTATCATCATATTCGTGTAAAGGCTGAAGATATTCAGAAGACTGCTTTTAGAACAAGGTATGGACATTATGAGTATTCCGTGATGCCATTTAGTGTGACTAATGCACCAGGTGTATTTATGGAGTACATGAACAGGATTTCCATCCTTATTTGGACAAGTTTGTGGTTGTGTTTATTGATGATATTTTGATCCATTCGAAGAGTGAAGAAGATTATGTTAAGCATTTGAAGATTGTGTTATCTGTATTGAAAGAGAAGCAGTTGTATGCTAAACTTTCTAAGTGCGAGTTTTGGTTGTAGGAAGTGAGTTTTCTTGGCCATGTGATTTCGAGTAGAGGTATTGCAGTTGATCCGTCGAAGGTTGAAGCGATGTCACAATGGGAGACTCCGAAATCAGTTTTTGAGATTAGAAGTTTTCTTGGTTTGGCAGGTTATTATCGGAAATTTATTGAAGGATTTGTTAAGTTGTCTTTACCGTTGACGCAGTTGACTAGGAAGGGTCGAGCTTTTGTTTGGGATGCAACGTGTAAAGAAAGTTTTCAAGAGCTTAAGAGAAGATTGACGACAGCCCCTATTTTGATTTTGCCGAATCCGGCATAACCATTTGTTGTGTATTGTGATGCATCTTTGATGGGTTTCGGAGGCATGTTGATGCAAAATCGGAAAGTTGTAGCTTATGCATCAAGGCAACTTAAAGTACATGAGAGGAATTATCTAACACATGACTTAGAGTTGGCCGTTGTTGTGTTTGTGTTGAAACTTTGGAGGCATTATTTGTTTGGTACGAGATTTGAGGTGTATAGTGATCATAAAAGTTTTAAGTATCTCTTTGACCAGAAAGAATTGAATGCGAGGCAAAGGAGATGGTTGAAACTTTTGAAAGATTATGACTTTGGTTTGAATTACCATCCGGGTAAAGCAAACGTGGTAGCTGATGCATTGAGTAGGAAATCTTTGCATATGTTGATGATGATGGTAAAAGAGTTGGAAATGATTGAGCAATTCCGTGGTTTGAGTTTGGTTTGTGAAGAGACTTCTTATGGAGTTAAGCTTATTATGTTGAAGCTTACTAGTGGTATTCTTGATGAGATTCGAGAAGGTCAGAAATCTGATTTCGGTTTAGTTGATCGCTTGACTTTGATCAATCAAGGTCAAGATGGTGATTTTCGGATTGATGAGAACGATATCATGAGGTGTCGTGATAGAGTTTGTGTTCCGGATATTGTTGAGCTGAAGAAGAGTATTCTTGAGGAAGGGCATCGTAGTGGATTGAGTATTCATCCCGGTGCTACTAAGATGTGTCAAGATTTGAGGAAAGTATTTTGGTGGCCTCGTATAAAGAAGGATATTGCAGAGTTTGTGTATTCTTGTTTGACATTCCAGAAGTGGAAGATTGAGCATTACAAACCTCCAGGTTTGATGCAACCGTTATCTATTCCTGAGTGGAAATGAGATAGCATATCTATGGATTTTGTGTCTGGTTTACCTAGAACACCGAGCAATTTTGAAGCTATTTGGGTTATTGTGGATAGATTGACGAAATCTGCTCCCTTTATTCCAATGCGATTGGATTACCCGTTGGAGAAGTTAGCAAAGCTGTACATTGAGAGGATTGTCAGTTTGCATGGTATTCCATCTAGCATTGTGTCAGATAGAGATCCGAGGTTTACTTCGAGATCTTGGGAGAGTTTGGAAAGTGCCTTAGGTACGAAGTTACATTTGAGTTCTGCTTATCATCCGCAGACTGATGGTCAGACTGAGAGGACGATTCAGTCACTAGAGGATCTTTTGAGAGCTTGTGTGTTGGAAAAGGAGGAGCTTGGGATAGCTACTTGCCTTTGATTAAGTTCACTTACAACAACAGTTTTCATTCGAGTATCAGTATGGCACCGTTTGAGGCATTGTATGGTGGCAGTGTCGGACGGCATTGTGTTGGTATGAGTCAGGGGAGAGTGTTGCGGTTGGACCGGAGATAATCCAATAGACTACTAATAAGATTAAGAAGATTCAGGAGAAGATGCAGATTTCTCAGAGTCGTCAGAAGAGTTATCATGACAAGAGGAGGAAAGCACTTGAGTTCCAAGAGGGAGATCATGTGTTTCTTCGAGTTACTCCTGTGACTAGTGTTGGTAGAGCACTGAAGTCGCGTAAGTTGATGTAACGCCCCAGTTTTACTTATTTATATTTAATTGAGTCGTTTTGATTATTTTATTATTTTATTATTATTTTATTTTATTTCTGACTTTTATTCGAAAATATGTTATTTTTCATCGTGATTATGTTTTATCGCGTTTTGGGAGCGTTTGGGAGATATTTGAGTGTAGGGGTATTTTGGTCTTTTGGTTGGGTAGATATTATATTTTCCATATAATAGAATAGAAAGAGAGAAAAATAGAAAGGAAAGAAAAAGAAGAGAAGAAGAAGAGGAAGAAAGAAAAGAGAAAGAAAAGGAGAAAGAGAGAAAATTTGGAAAGTCTAAGAACCGATTCAACCGACTTTTCTAAACGTGATTTAATCGGGTAAGGGTGCGAAACTCGATTATACTATGTTTGTGTATGATTATGTATGTTTGTGTGGAAGTTTTATTGGTTTTCAATATAGGTCGAAATGAGATAAACGAGTAGAAATCGATGTTTCCGCGGTTGGAAATCGATGTAAATGTTGTAGAATACTAGTTACCATGATTGGGTTATGTTTTGATTGCTATGTGTTGATTTGGAAGTGTTTTGGTGGTGGAAATATAGTTTTGGGTTACGTAACAGCGCTGCTGGGTTTGCTGGTTTTCGCAGGTTCACACTGCGAATCCCCTAGCGAAGGGGCAAGTGAGCATTTGCTGGCTATTCGCACTGCGAATGTGAGGGCGAACATTCGCCAGAGGTTCGCACTGCGAACTTTGTGTTATTTTGTGTTGTTTTCTTTCTGCCACTGTTCGCTGGGAGACTCGCACTGCGAATGGGGAAGCGAGCATTCGCTGGCTGTTCGCACTGCGAACGTTAGGAAATTTTTAGGCTATTTTCAGTTCTGACTTGGTTCGCTGGGACATTCGCACTGCGAATGAAGAAGCGAAGGACTCGCTAGGAGCTTCGCAATGCGAATGTGACAGTTTTTCCCAATTGTTTTCTTTATAACTCTTGATCCGTAAGTCGGTTTGAGGCGCGGTTAGATGCGTTAGGAAGCTTTTGACATGTTCTTTCTTATATTATTGGTTTTGAGACTAGTGGCTGATTTAATTATGCCGGGAATTGGAATGTTGTCATTTTGTCAACTTGTACCATTGTAAGTGTGTGTAGTTGATGTTTAATATGCAATATGCTGTTGATATGAATGTTGTATGACTTATGTGCTGTTGTGTGATGGAAATGCATGTGATAAGATGTTGTGATGATGATTTGTGGCATAAGGGCTAGTAAATGCAATGTGTTGTATTTGATGATATATGCATGATTATAGATGTGTATATGTGTGCATTCGAATGTCATGAGTCATTGTATGCCAAGCATCATGATATGCATGTTGGTGATGTCGTGTGCCCTAGTGGGTGTGAGCGACGAACCGATTCCAGAGGGAATCCGCTATAACATCGCGTGCCTTATACAAAGAGGTGTGAGCGATGATTATGGATGATCGTGTGCCTTATACAAAGAGGTGTGAGCGATCGGGTCGTGTGCCTTATACAAAGAGGTGTGAGCGATCCATAAACGTCGTGTGCCTTATACAAAGAGGTGTGAGCGACCCATAAACGTCGTGTGCCTTATACAAAGAGGTGTGAGCGACGGGGAACATTGTTTGCCCGACGGAGAGTTACACTACGTAACAAGCGATGGTTCCAATAGTTCCTGAGTGAACTAGTGTTGAGATGATGGATGGATGGTACCGCATGTGCATTTGCATAGAGTCATTGTGTCGGTCTCTTTGCATTTGCATAAATCATGAATGGATTGATTGTGTGTGGAATTGTGGATGGAATTGATGAGTTGATATATGTATATATGTTGTTGATAAATGCATTAAGCTTGATTATATATGCCTTGGTGATGGTTATATGAGATATGCATTGTGTTGTTTTATGTTTGAATTCTGGTGTAAGTTGTGGTGAGAATATTTTGTATGTGCATTTTTGGGTTAATATATAATTATATGCAATTATATTATGATTGTGTTTCTCACCCTTCTGTTATTTTAATGCTCTATGAGGCATTGCAGATTAGATGTTGGAGGTCTTTTTGTGAAGTTTAGGTATTCATTCTTTTATCGGTCAGCTCTGATATGTAGCACCGGGTAGTCGGAGAGATCGTTATGTGATTATTTGTATTATGTATACATGTATCTTTTGGATTGTACATGTATGATGTTATATATGACAGACAAACTTTTTATGATGTATATATATGAGATTCAGTTACAGATTTTTTGCTTTTATTCTGTATCTGATTTGTGGGTAGTAGGAACTAAGTTCCTCTGTTAATTGCTACCTGTTTGTTGCATATCTTTATGAGCAGGTTGTTGTATGTTTGTTTCAAATTGATGTGACCCCTCGGTCTATGCCGTGAATGTTTTAAATATACTCTGATGAAATTTTGAATTCGTTACCGCTTTTATTATTTTGGGGGTATAGATTTGGGGTGTTACATTAAGTGGTATCAGAGCCAGTTTGTGTCAGTCCTTGTTGGTATTTGTGGTTCGGTGAGCCGGTTGTTTAACCATAGTTGTTGTTATTGGAAATAAACAGAATATGGCTGGTAGGAATGATGCTGCTTTGGCTGCTGCTATGCAAGCTATGGCTCGGGCTGTGCAGGGTGCACCTAATGCTGCGGGTAATGATGAGTTCAGGAAGAACAAACCGCCTGTCTTCAAAGGAAGATATGATCCTGATGGTGCACAGATTTGGCTTAAGGAGATTGAAAGGATCTTTCAAGTGATGGATTGTGCTGAGGATCAGAAGGTGAGGCTGAGTACTCACATGTTGCTGGAAGAAGCTGATGATTGGTGGGTTAGTACACGTCATGTGTTGGAAGCTGCAGAGGAGGAGATTACTTGGGCTGTGTTTAGCATTGAGTTTATGAGGAGGTATTTTCCTGAAGATGTAAGAGGAAAGAATGAAATTGAGTTCTTGGAATTGAAACAAGGTAGTATGTCTGTTGTTGATTACACTGCTAAGTTTGTGGAGCTTGTGCAGTTTTATCCACATTATGCGGAAGCGATTGCGGAGTTTTCTAAGTGTTTGAAGTTTGAGAACGGGTTGCGTCCTGAGATAAAGCAGGCAATTGGTTATCAGAGAATTCGGAGGTTTTCAGATTTGGTGGACTGTTGTAGGATTTTTGAGGAGGATAGTAAGGCTCGTTCTACTCACTATAAGAGTGTGAACGAGAGGAAAGGGAAGCAATAGTTTCGTTGTGGTCCTTATGTAACACCAGCTGATAAGGGTAAACAAAGGGGGAATTTTGAGAAAAGGTCAAGTGGGGGAGGTATGTCTGGTCCTCTGAGATGTTATAGGTGTGGTGACATAGGACATCGTCATTTCGAATGCAGGAAAGATATGAGGAAGTGTTCTAATTGCGTAGGTTTAGGGCATACTGCAGCTGATTGTAAAAGGAATGTGGTGAAGTGTTTCAACTGTGGTGAACCTGGGCATGTTAGTACGAAGTGTCCGAAACCGAAGCAAGCTCCAGCTGGTGGGAAAGTTTTTGCCTTGGCGGGGACTCAGACTTCAAGTGCAGACCGTCTGATCAGAGGTACTTGTTTTATAAATAATATGCCTTTAGTTGCTATTATTGATACAAGAGCGACTCATTCGTTTATTTCGTCTGAGTGCGCGAAGCGTTTGAATCTTGTATTGTCTTTGATGGGTGGTGAGATGGTTATTGATACTCCAGTAATGGGGTCAGTAACTACTTCGTTGGTTTGTTTAAGTTGTCCTTTGACCATTTATGGTAGAGACTTTGAGATGGATTTGGTGTGTTTGCCGTTGGAGGGTTTAGATGTGGTTTTGGGAATGAATTGGTTACAGTTTAATCGAGTTCATATTGATTGTTATCATAAGCTAGTAAGATTTCCTTCTCTTGAGGAAGACGAAGACTCGAGTTTCTTATCTACCAAAGATTTGAAGAAACTTTTGGCGGATGAAGCTCAGTTGTTTGGGTTGTTTGCGTCGTTGACTGTGGATAGTCAAGTTTCACTTGATGTGGTTCCTGTTGTGTGTGATTTTTCGGAAGTGTTTCCTGAGGATATTTCATATGTGCCGCCAGAGAGAGAGGTGGAGTTTTTTATAGATCTAGTTCCTGGTACTAGACCTGTATCGATGGCACCTTATCGAATGTCGGCATCTGAGTTGGTTGAGTTAAAGAAGCAGTTGAATGAATTGTTGGAAAAGAAGTTTGTGAGACCAAGTGTGTCGCCTTGGGGTGCTCCAGTTTTATTGGTGAAAAAGTAAGATGGAAGTATGCGATTGTGTATTGATTATCGCTAGTTGAATAAGGTGACGATTAAGAATAAGTATCCTCTTCCAAGAATTGACGATTTGATGGATCAGTTGGTAGGTGCGTGTGTGTTTAGTAAGATTGACTTGAGGTCGGGGTATCATCAGATAAGGGTGAAAGAGGAAGATATTCAGAAGACGACTTTTAGGACATGATACGGTCATTATGAATATTCTGTGATGCCTATCGGGGTTTCTAATGCGCCAGGTGTGTTTATGGAGTACATGAATCGTATTTTCCACGAGCATTTGGATAGTTTTGTTCTTGTGTTTATTGATGATATCTTAATTTATTCTAAGTCCCGGGAGGAGTATGTGGAGCATTTGCGCATTGTGTTACAGGTTTTGAAGGAAAGGAAACTTTTTGCCAAGTTATCAAAGTGTGAATTCTGGTTGTCGGAAGTGAGTTTTCTTGGTCATGCGATTTCAGGAAATGGTATAGCTGTGGATCCATCTAAAGTAGATGCAGTTCTACAATGGGAGGCTCTGAGATCTGTTACTGAAATTCGAAGCTTTTTGGGTTTGGCCGGATATTATCGAAGATTCATTGAAGGTTTTTCTAAGTTAGCACTTCCATTGACCCAGTTGACTTGTAAAGGTCAAGCGTTCATTTGGGATATTTGGTGTGAGGAAAGTTTTAGTGAGCTGAAAAGAAGATTGACGACAGCTCTGATTTTGATTTTGCCGAATCCTACTGAACCGTTTGTGGTGTATTATGATGCGTCTTTGATTGGGCTAGGTGGAGTGTTGATGCAAGAAGGTAAGGTTGTAGCTTACGCTTCGAGGCAATTGAGGATTCATGAGAAAAATTATCCTACTCATGATCTTGAATTAGCGGCTATGGTTTTTGTGTTGAAGATTTGGAGGCATTATCTCTATGGTGCAAGATTCGAAGTCTTTAGTGATCATAAAAGTTTGAAATACTTGTTTGATCAGAAATAGTTGAATATGAGGCAACGGAGATGGTTGGAATTCTTGAAGGACTACGACTTTAGCTTGAATTACCATCCTGGTAAAGCTAATGTGGTAGTCGATGCGTTGAGTCGGAAATCGTTGCATACGTCGGTTTTGATGGTTAAGGAGTGGGAACTTTTGGAATCGTTTAGGGATTTGAGTTTGGTATATGAATTGATGTCTGACAGTGTAAGGCTTGGTATGTTGAAGGTTACTAATGATTTTCTGTTGACCGTTAGCACGAAACAGAAATTGGATGTGAAATTTGTTGATTTGATGACCGTTGGGGATGAAAGTGAAAATGAGGACTTTAAAGTGGATGATAATGGTGTTTTGAGATTCCGAGGTAGAATTTGTATTCCTGATGACGCGGAGTTGAAAAGGATGATTCTGGAGGAAGGACACCGGAGTAATTTGAGCATACATCCGGGAGCTAATAAGATGTATCAAGATTTGAAGAAGATTTTCTGGTGGTCTGGATTAAAGAGAGATGTGGCTCAGTTTGTGTATGCGTGTTTGACGTGCCAAAAGTCGAAGGTAGAACATCTGAAACCTAGTGGTTTGTTGCAACCGTTAGATATTCCTGAGTGGAAATGGGATAGTATTTTTATGGATTTTGTGACAGGGTTGCCGATTACACAGAGGGGGCATAATGCTATTTGGGTGGTTGTGGACAGACTGACTAAATCGGCGCATTTCATTCTGATTGACATCAGTTTTTCTTTGGAGAGGTTAGCTGAGATTTATATCAGTGTGATTGTGAAATTACATGGTGTTCCGTTGAGTATTGTTTCGGATCGAGATCCGAGGTTTACCTCGAGATTTTGGGAAAGTTTACAAAAGGCGTTGGGTTCTAAATTGAGATTGAGTTCGGCTTATCATCCGCAGACGGATGGGCAGATGGAGAGAACGATTCAGTTGTTGGAAGATTTGTTGCGAGCTTGTGTTCTTGAACAAGGTGGTGCGTGGGATAGTTATCTTGCGTTGATTGAATTCACGTATAACAACAGTTTCCATTCGGGTATTGGAATGGCACCGTTTGAAGCGTTATATGGACGAAGATGTCGAACACCGTTGTGTTGGCACGAATCTGGTGAGAGTTCGGTGGTTGGACCGGAATTGATTCAACAGACTACAAAAAAGGTGAAACTTATTCGTGAGAAAATGAAGGCTTCTCAGAGTAGGCAAAAGAGTTATCATGATCGAAGAAGGAAAGATCTTGAGTTTCAAGAGGGCGATCATGTATTTTTGAGAGTTACGCCGGTAATGGGTGTTGGTCGTGCATTGAAGTCAAAGAAGCTTACTTCTCGGTTTATTGGTCCTTACCAGATATCCGCGAGAGTGGGTGTTGTGGCTTATAGGGTGGCGTTGCCGCCGAGTCTGTCGAATTTGCACGATGTGTTCCATGTTTCACAACTTCGGAAGTATGTTCCGGATCCGTCGCATGTGATTCCAATGGATGAGGTAGAGGTAAGGGAGAACCTTACGGTTGAGGCGTTACCATTTAGGATTTTGGATCGCGAGTTGAAGCGGTTAAGAGGCAAGGATATTGCGCTGGTGAAAGTAGCGTGGGGAGGCGCTGCTGAGGGCAATTTGACTTGGGAGTTGGAGAGTCGGATGTGGGAGTCGTATCCAGAGTTGTTCGTCTCAGGTAATATTTTCGAGGACGAAAATCTCTAAGTGGGGGAGAGTTGTAACGCCCCAATTTTAGTTATTTTTATTTAATTGAGTCGTTTTGATTATTTTATTATTTTATTATTATATTATTTTATTTCTGACTTTTATTCGAAAATATGTTATTTTTTATCGTGATTATGTTTTATCGCGTTTTGGGAGCGTTTGCGAGATATTTGAGTGTAGGGGTATTTTGGTATTTTGGTTGGGTAGATATTATATTTTCCATATAATAGAATAGAAAGAGAGAAAAATAGAAAGGAAAGAAAAAGAAGAGAAGAAGAAGAGGAAGAAAGAAAAGAGAAAGAAAAGGAGAAAGAGAGAAAATTTGGAAAGTCTAAGAACCGATTCAACCGACTTTTCTAAACGCGATTTAATCGGGTAAGGGTGTGAAACTCGATTATACTATGTTTGTGTATGATTATGTATGTTTGTGTGGAAGTTTTATTGGTTTTCAATATAGGTCGAAATGAGATAAACGAGTACAAATCGATGTTTCCGCGGTTGGAAATCGATGTAAATGTTGTAGAATACTAGTTACCATGATTGGGTTATGTTTTGATTGCTATGTGTTGATTTGGAAGTGATTTGGTGGTGGAAATATAGTTTTGGGTTACGTAACAGCGCTGCTGGGTTTTCTGGTTTTCACAGGTTTGCACTGCGAATCCCTTAGCGAAGGGGAAAGCGAGCATTCACTGGCTATTCGCACTGCGAATGTGAGGGCGAGCATTCGCCAGAGGTTCGCACTGTGAACTTTGTGTTATTTTGTGTTGTTTTCTTTCTACCACTGTTCGCTGGGAGACTCGCACTGCGAATGGGGAAGCAAGCATTCGTTGGCTGTTCGCACTGCGAACGTTAGGAAATTTTTAGGCTATTTTCAGTTCTGACTTGGTTCGCTGGGACATTCGCACTGCGAATGAAGAAGCGAAGGACTCGCTAGGAGCTTCGCAATGCGAATGTGACCGTTTTTCCCAATTGTTTTCTTTATAACTCTTGATTCGTAAGTCGGTTTGAGGTGCGGTTGGATGCGTTGGGAAGCTTTTGACATGTTCTTTCTTATATTATTGGTTTTGAGACTAGTGGCCGATTTAATTATGCCGAGAATTAGAATGTTGTCGTTTTGTCAACTTGTACCATTGTAAGTGTGTGTAGTTGATGTGTATTATGCAATATGCTGTTGATATGAATGTTGTATGACTTATGTGCTGTTGTGTGATGGAAATGCATGTGATAAGATGTTGTGATGATGGTTTGTGGCATAAGGGCTAGTAAATGCAATGTGTTGTATTTGATGATATATGCATGATTATGGATGTGTATATGCGTGCTTTCGAATATCATGAGTCATTGTATGCCAAGCATCATGATATGCATGTTGGTGATGTCGTGTGCCCTAGTGGGTGTGAGCGACGAAACGATTCCAGAGGGAATCCGCAATAACATCATGTGCCTTATACAAAGAGGTGTGAGCGATGATTATGGACGATCGTGTGCCTTATACAAAGAGGTGTAAGCGATCGGGTCGTGTGCCTTATACAAAGAGGTGTGAGCGATCCATAAACGTCGCGTGCCTTATACAAAGAGGTGTGAGCGACGGGGAACATCGTTTGCCCGACGGGGAGTTACACTAAGTAACAAGCGATGGTTCCAATAGTTCCTGAGTGAACTAGTGTTGAGATGATGGATGGATGGTACCGCATGTGCATTTGCATAGAGTCGTTGTGTCGGTCTCTTTGCATTTGCATAAATCATGAATGGATTGATTATGTGTGGAATTGTGGATGGAATTGATGAGTTGATATATGTATATATGTTGTTGATAAATGCATAAAGCTTGATTATATATGCCTTGGTAATGGTTATATGAGATATGCATTGTGTTGTTTTATGTTTGAATTTTGGTGTAAGTTGTGGTGAGAATATTTTGTATGTGCATTTTTGGGTTATTATATAATTATATGCAATTATATTATGATTGTGTTTCTCACCCTTCTGCTGTTTTAATGCTCTATGAGGCATTGCAGATTAGATGCTGGAGGTCTTTTTGTGAAACTTAGGTCTTGATTCTTTTGTCGGTCGGCTCTGACATGTAGCACTGGGTAGTCGGGGAGATCGTTATGTGATTATTTGTATTATGTATACATGTATCTTTTGGATTGTACATGTATGATGTTGTATATGACAGACAAACTTTTTATGATGTATATATATGAGATTTAGTTACAGATTTTCCGCTTTTATTCTGTATCTGATTTGTGGGTAGTAGGAACTAACTTCCTTTGTTAATTGCTACCTGTTTGTTGCATATCTTTATGAGCAGATTGTTGTATGTTTGTTTCAAATTGATGTGACCCCTCGGTCTATGCCGTGAATGTTTTAAATATACTTTGATGAAATTTTGAATTCGTTACCACTTTTATTATTTTGGGGGTATAGATTGGGGGTGTTACATTAAGTGGTATCAGAGTCAGTCCGTGTCAGTTTGTGTCAGTCCTTGTTGGTCTTTGTGGTTCGGTGAGCCGTTTGTTTAACCATAGTTGCTGTTATTGGAAATGAACAGAATATGGCTGGTAGGAATGATGCTGCTTTGGCTGTTGCTATGCAAGCTATGGCTCGGGCTGTGCAGGGTGCACCTAATGCTGCGGCTAATGTTGAGTACAGGAAGAACAAACCGCCTGTCTTCAAAGGAAGATATGATCCTGATGGTGCACAGATTTGGCTTAAGGAGATTGAAAGGATATTCCGAGTGATGGATTGTGCTGAGGATCAGAATGTGAGACTAGGTACTCACATGTTGCTGGATTTTCACTCAATTATTGAGATTATTGATAATGATTAGTGGGTAGAAATAGGTTTAGAGTAAAATTCTTAAAAAATTTCTATGAGATTGAAATTATTAGGTTGATATTAATTTTTAAAAATTATTAATTTTTGTGTTTTTTAAAAATGATTTTTGATAATATTTTAGATATCCATTTAATATTTAGAGTACTCGTTAGAGTTGGAATCGGAACTTAGAATACTTATATTTGTTAAACCCTACAGCGGCATATAAGTACTTATATTTGTTAAACCCTACAGCGGCATATAAGTAATTGGCAATGAAGTATGGTTTATTCACTTTCCTGTAGCGGTAGAAAACCATAGGCATTGAAGTGGCCTTTTTATCAGTACTGTTGCGCAAGCCTTTAGTCCTGTAGCGCGCAAGAAATAAAACTTTGTGGCTTCTCATATTGAAGAAAAAATATTGTGTACCGATATGTTTTTTTTTCAATAAGCAATAGATTAAAGAAAGCACAAGGGGTGCTTAAACCCATTTATAAAGAAAGACCGACTAATCAGAGCGAAAAATACAATTGATAGGAGCTGTACTCCAATCATAAAAATTAATACTACTCTTAACAGAAATTAAACTAATCCAATACCAGGATAAGTGCTTAATAGAGTACAGAGTATCCGCAATCGGCACCAGTTCCTTCTTAAAGATGAAACGTTTCTACTCAGCCAGATACACCAAACTGCCGCCATCCACACTATTGCACCGTTAGAATTGCCTCCGGCCTTTTTAATCACCTTTAAGAACTCCAAAAAAGAAGCAGAGCAGAGCTCTAGATACTTAACTTCAAAACCAACCCACCTTCTAACACCCCCCAAATTTCTTTCGCATAGTGATGATAATCAATTTACTTTGTGGTACACAAGATTAGGATTTTATGTATAACCTAAAAGTTAATTAATTTACTTTCTCTGCTTTTAACTATTAGTTTCCTGTCTAGTTAAACTAATTGTGTATATATATTAGAGATGTTATGGCATCATCATGATAGAGTTTAATGGTCAATGAATAAACAATATATTTAATCTCTAAACTATCATTATTTATTGATTTTGTTTATACGCAATATTTGCCTTTAATACCGTGCTGAATGACTCAATGTTATTGTCTTGAGTGGTTTTGGATAAGTAATATTTTCTTGTCTATGATGAAGGTTTTGTTTGGATTTTTTTTGTTATACACAATATTTTGTTTGAATTCACTTTTCTGCAATGCTGCGCACGAAATCCAACTCTAGCGCAAATTAATTAAAGTAAAATGTGATTCTTGTATTCCAATATTATTTAAAATAAGACATGATTATTGTTCAGAATATTAATTGATGCAGAATGATATAAACATACTACCCATCCCTTTAAACCAACGAACTGTCCTGTAGCATGATCACTTAGCAATGAAAATAATATGTGTATCATTTCTCTGTAGCTAATTAATTAATAGGCAAATGAATGGAAATTATATATATTATTATAAACTATAATTTTTAATCAAAATATTAAAAGTTTTATTACATGTTAATTAATTAGATAAAATATTGATTATTTATTTAATTATGGAATTATTTATTTAATTAGTGATTATTTATCTAATTATTAATAATTTATTTAATATTGGTTATTTATTTAAATATTGATTGTTTATCTAAATATTGATTATTTATTGAATAGTGGAATTTATTGAATATTGGATTTAATGATTGGCGATGGACTAATTGTCCTATATTTAATCGGTATCGTGTGTTTGTGATGTTGCAATTGAATCGGGTTAATACTTGTAGATTACTTGATAATTGTGGAATTATGAATACTTTGAGGATTAAAATGTGATTGTGTGTGCAATTGTTTAGTAATTCAAATGTGGTGAATTATTGGAGATATGCATGATATTAAGATTAGGGAATGATCTTAATTGCATATGATTGTTGATTGCATACGCATCATTTGTGTCAAGAGGCAATGCTTACTAGTTCTGTGGGAGCTAGTGACTTGTCCCAAGTCTAGAGTGGGGTTTGAAAGCTTAGGGGACGGACTTTTGTTTGTTATTGGTCTAAAGGACGGACCCGGTTTAAGTGTAAAAACCAAAAAATAATAACAAGTGCTGGTACCACATGCATGAGTTGCATTGAGTCTTGCATCGAGTCACATAGCATATTTATTTGTTATATGAAAGTATGTGTATGTATGTGACTTGTTGAATTGGCAAAATTGTGAATGGAATGATTACTTGAGTGATACCTTGTTGATGAAACTTTGAAGTGTGAGAATGATTGTAATTGTGTTTGTATGCCTTTAAATTAATTATTATCTTATGATTTCAATATTGATGTGAATTCTCACCCTTCTGTTGGAATGATATTTTATACGACATCGCTCAGGTACCGAGGAGTAGAGTTGCTCGTAGCGCGAGGTAGCCATTGGAGTAGCTGTTTTAGTGTCTTTATTTATGTTGGGTCGAGTCATGCTCTGATCATGTAACACTGGGATCGTTTCGGTTTATGTTTGAGAGATACATTATGTACTCTACTTTATGCTTTTATGTCTATTCGAATTGTATGAAGTTTTGGCATTTATGCCTAACTATCGATTATGAAATGTGATGAGCATGAAATTTTCTTTATGTCAATTATGATTAACTTGAATCCGCTGTTACATGCTAATGTTATAGTTTTTGAAAAGCATGAAATAATTTAAGTGTCAATGAGCATGACAGGTGTTGTATGATGTTTAAAAAAAATATGTGACACCCTTTTAGTGAAAGGCATGAATATTTACTCTGATTTATTTATATATTTTCGAGGGGTTAGAAAGGTGTTACAAGATACTCAATAATTTTTGCTTGCCGCTTTACCGCATCATCACCTCACCATGTCACCATGTTGAAAAAGATGATAGAGAGGCAACTGAAAGTTAGATTCAAATTTTTCTTAACTTAGTTTTACTAAGGCCCCATAGTGGATGGCAATTGTATTTGTAAAAATATAATTAGGGGAACCTACTCACATGTATGGACACAAGAGGCTTTGTAGATACTAACACTACGCCGAAATAGACCTTTAGCAGCGTTTTTTTGCCTTTAGCAGCGCTTAAAAGCGCTGCCAAAGGTGGCGCTGCTAAGGGTAAAGACAACGCTTTTTTTCCACTAAAAGCGCTGTCTTTTGTTCCCCTTTAGGCAGCGCTTTTTTAAAAGCGCTGCGTAATGTGTATTATTTTCCAACTTTAGGCAGCGTTTTTTTTTGGAAAAAGCGCTGGTTTTTCCCCACCTTAGGCAGCGCTTTATAAAGCGCTTTCTAATGTGTCTCTGCTTAATACTTTAAGCAGCGTTTTTTAAAAAGCGCTTTCTTTAGTTCCACTTTTGGCAGCGCTTTTTCATTAAAAGCCCTGTCTTTTGTACACGTAAATTGTTTTAAAATTTATTTGTTTTGGATGCGTTTTTTGTCAAAAGCGCTGCTAAAACTCCTTTTTTTGAGAAATCTTTTTTTAAAAAAACCTTTTAATAGACCTGTATATTAACAAACCTGTATAACATAATTTTTTATCAAAACTTATCATAATTATATACTTCAATTCACAAACCTTTATTCAACATAGGCCTTATATACTTCAATTCACAATACTACATAATTATATACTTCAATCACCATATATAGGCCTTATAATTTCATAATTATACACAAAACTATATACAACAACTTCCACTTCCAAAACTATATATAACAACTATTCAAACACCAAATAACCATTCTAATAACCATATACAACAATTTACAAAACTATACAAAGTATATACAACAACTTCCAACTTCCATACCTTGTATGATTCTTTGCTCAATAAGGTATTGACACCAATCCTCCTTAATTTCTTCCAATTGTACTTTGGAGTAAGTAGCACACTTGAATTCATCAAAATACTACATAATATGCATGATTTAGTTAAAAGTAATTAATTATATCAAATATCTGATAAATATTAAAATAACTCCTAAGTTATAAATCCATACCATGATTGGAATATCTATTTGATCCAAATGAATGATTTCTTTCATAAACCTCAAAACGAAATAGCCGCAATCTATACCATTTTTTTGACGAGGACACTGCACATTGAAAAAAAATAATAATATATATCAGGATACATAGTCTAACTTGTTTTATCAAGTAGCATCACTATTATAAGCAAAATTGTGAAAATATACCTCAACTCTGATCCATGTAATGTTGGTTGACTTACTCTTTGATACTTGGGCTCCTCTTTTGTGATCGAAATATTTGTATAGCTCTAACATAATATAAACGAATATTTAGAACAATCTCACTTAAATAAATTAATAAACAAATACACACGAATATTTAGAACAATTTCACTTACGTATCAATCGTCGTCTTCATATCCGGGTATTTATCTACATCACCATCTAACGAATCCACATAATACACTATTTCACTTATCGGATTTATCGCAACCAACAACTAGTGTCTACTGTAAAATAAAACAAAAGTATCGATATAGTAATTTTATACGCAACATCAAAAAACAAAAAATGATAATAAATGAAGTAAGAATGCAAATCTAACTCGTTGCCAGTATTATATGGTAAAAATACAACTTTTCTGTATCTGTGATGGCCATAAATCTTTCGACTAAGTGAGATTGTACTGAAGTTGGATTCATCACAATTAACGGTGCATTGATACAGTTGACAGATAAGAAACCGAATCTTTCTGACAATTGATGTGGGCGCACCAATTTCTCATACAAGAACATTAAATAAAAACAGAATAAACATTATACTTACACATTGAGTTGCGGACTGAGACAGAGTCGCCTGGAATTCATATGCATGAATATCGAAAAATATTAGCGGGGATTAAAAAGCATAAATATTATATATATGTCAATAAGTGGGATATAAAACGCATAACGTTATACTTACACATTGCTCAAAAACTTGTTGAACATTTTCCGCAACAACTCCATCCTTGCCCACACGAGCAACCTTCCACAAAACATGTTCCGGAACACATGTTTCTTCACGTTTCTCTTCTTCTAACTACACATTAAGACAAACAATAAAATCAATTATAACACATGGGAAAGAAACAAGTAAATCAAAGCATTTATATATCCCAAACGCCCCTTCCTGTATGGATATGCGGGTTTTGATGCTCTTTGACGATTTACGCCACTCAACTCCTGGAATGCTTCGGTTCTTCTTTTGGCTACAAAAGTTGCCCATTCTTCAGGTGAAATCAATTCCACATACTTCACTGGACGTTCTGCTTCAATAAAATTTCGTTCGCCATCCCTAAGATACTTGTTTGATAGAAATGCTCGAAACCCTCTGTGTCTTTTTCCGGCTAATTGAATACAATACTTCTTTCGGTCATCACTAATATTCAAAAACCTCTACAAAAACAAATAACATAATTAGTAATTTAAAGACATAATCGGCAACAAAAAAAATAACATCAATAAGGTACCTGTATCTCACTCCATATCTTTTCTTTGGCGGGTTTCAACAATGCATTTCTCCAATTATCACAAGTAATTGGAATATACGAACGAACAAGTGTACCAATGTAACTTGTCAACATTGCTCTGTTAGGCTCAACAAGTTGGTTCGTATCATTCTAATAAACGTCATACTTTATTCCTTTATCTCTAGCACGAATGATGTTCTTCATGATAGTTACTCCTCGCGTAATATCTCCTTCCGCTTCTTGAATTGTTTCATGTCCATCATTTTTTGAAGTATCATGTGAATTTTCCTCGTTACTAGCCATTTCACCTGTAATTAAGAAAAACATCAATATAAAATGACACAATTATATTAAAAAACTTATAAAGCTAAACAAACTTAGAGGGATTAAGTTCAAAGTCATTTTAGACACAATTATAAACAATGAACCTGTGAGTGAAATCGATACAGATACGCAAACGGATAGGCAATCAAAAATCAACTAACAATACAACTAATATCATTTTCAATTAAATCAAAAGTCAATAAACTAAATATCAAAAACTAATATCATTTTCAGTTAAATAAAAAACTAATATAAAAAATCAACTAACAATACAACTAATATCATTTTCAACTAACAATACAACTAATATAATTTTAAATCAAATCAAATCAAATATCAACAACTAATCACATTTTCAATTAAACACTAACAAACTTCTACAAACCAAAAAATCAAAACCTAACATCAACAACTAATAATACAACAAATTTATATCACAGAAACAGCAGAGAAACAATCAACAATGCAGAATATTAGGCATTTCCATTATTAGAGAGAAAAGTAGAAAAAAGGAGAGTAAAAACCTCAAACGGCGGACGACGGTAGCACGGATTGAAGTCGCGAACGACGGACAACGGTAGCTGTGAGGGTAGCCTCGAACGGAATAAAGTCACGAACGGCGGAGGACGGAGGACGGAGGGAGTTTCGTTTGCAGAAGAAGAAGAAGACGAAGATACAGTGTCATGAGAGATTAGGGCGAAATAGAAACGATCGTAATGAAAATAGAGGGAGATCAGAATCTGTTTTAATTTTAATATTTTAAAAGACCTTTAGCAGCTCTTTTAGAAAGCGTTTTCTTATGTTAATCCTTTAGCAGCGCTATTGGGGTAAAAGTGTAACACCCCAATTCCCATCGCGAATAAATAATACATAATTAAATCTGAGTAAATAAAAATTTGTTTTTCCGACAGAAACAAGGATGCCGCATTTAAAGAAAGGAAAACACAATCCCTGCTCATAAATTTGATACATAACACAAAATGGAATAAACCTAAAAGGGAAACTTTTTCTAACAAAAGGAAAGTTCAATTATGGAATAAAGCGGAAAGATCCATAACTGACTTGTTTTACAAAATAAATTGTTTTATAACATCAAAATATTTATACAAAGGTAATACAAAATATATCCAACAAATGTATACATATATAACAAAAGCGTTCCTCGACTCCCGTGTTACGTATCAGAGCATACAGACCGACAAAAGGATGGAGAACTAATCTTCACAAAAGCCTCCAAGACACAAATCTGCAATTGCCTCATAGAGCAACAAACCACAGCAGAAGGGTGAGAAATAACAACTAAATCAAGATTGCATAATAATATGCAAACACATAAAAATTCACAGGCATAGTTATTCTCACCACACGCATCACATACCAATACATATAGCAAGCCACAGATACATAACATATTTCTAACAATCTAACAACATAGCATATATCAATTTTACCAACATAATCACCTATTCACACATAAGGCATACCACAATTATAACATATGGAAACACACCTGTTGGTTCTTGTATTGGCTGGAATTTTGGTAAAACAAAGTTGAACAATGTTGATGTCATATGTCTGATGTCATAACATTGGTTCCTAACATTAGCTGTTGCAGGGTTGAAGTTTTATATGCTGATGTTATAAGTGATGTCTTGACATTACTATATCAGAACATCAGATTGTGATGTTTTAGGGCTACGCGTGTTAGTGAGTTTTGAGGAGATCTGTTAGAGTGATTGGATGCGAATATCTTGGAGAACAGATTTCCAATCAGATATTTTTGCAGATTATGGAGCAGATTCTGTAACCAACATTAGGGCTGATTTGGAGAGATTTTAAAAAGATTTGAAGATTAAATTTGTTTTAATATCAGATATTTTTGGGAGAGATCCAAGCCCAAGTCAGAAGGGTATAAAAGCAGCCTCAACCCTTATTGGAAGACGACGAAGAAAGAGAGCTAAAGACTGAGGGTCATTTGTGTGTTCGTGTGTGTTTTGTAAACCATTCGTGTGTGAATTGGTGTTACTATTTTGAGTTGTAATTGTATTCACTCTAGAGCTTTTAAGCAAGAGTGTGTTGTTCTTGATCAAAGCTGTTAAGCAGAATCAAGTTGGGTGATTAGTGTGTAATCATTGGATTGTATCATTGTGGTGAATTAGGGAGCGAGTGGTTTCTCATACCTAAGTGGTTTCTTAGGTAGAATTGTCATTGGGTAGTGATTAAATTAGGTAGATGTCAACTGGGATTGTTGAGTCTGTAATTTGATACTACTAATAGTAATTTTCCTCCCTGGCTTGGTAGCCCCCAGACGTAGGTAGTTAGACCGAACTGGGTGAACAATTCTTTGTGTTATTTACTGTTGCTTTTACCTTGTTCATATAGCAGATTGTGTTGTTGTGACATCACACTTAACATCACAATCTGATACCAGAATTTCAATTGGTATCAGAGCAGGCATCCTGCTTTGCATCTGGGTGAGATCTAGGGCTGATACTTTCTGGTGCAATGGACAAGGAGACTGGTGGACATACCCCCTATTCTAGATGGCTCTAATTATAACTATTGGAAACCACAGATGGTTACCTTCTTGAAGTCTTTAGACAGCAGGACTTGGAAGGCTATTGTGAAAGAATGGAAACATCCTGTTATTGTGGAAAAGGATGAAAATGGAAAGGAAGTAGAGGGTAGCTCAAAACTGAAACCTGAAGAAGAATGGACCAAGGAAGAAGATGAGCTTGCCGTTGGGAATTCTAAAGCCTTGAATGCCATATTCAATGGTGTTGATAAGAACATCTTCAGGTTGGTCAACACTTGTGAAGTAGCTAATGAAGCATGGGATATCTTGAAGACTAATCATGAAGGGACCTCTAAAGTCAAGATGTCAAGACTTCAACTTTTGACAACAAAGTTTGAAAATCTAAAGATGAAGGAGGATGAGACTATCCATGATTTCCACATGAACATCCTTGAGCTGTCAAATGCTTCTAGTACCCTAGGAGAGAGGATGACTGAAGAGAAGCTGGTGAGGAAAATTCTTAGATCTCTTCCCAAGAGATATAAAATGAAGGTGACAGCTATAGAAGAGGCCCAAGACTTCAGCAAGATGAGGGTTGATGAGTTGATAGGTTCTCTTCAAACCTTTGAATTAGGAATGGAAGAGGAACCTAAAAAGAAAACCAAAAGTATAGCATTGGTTTCTAGTTCTGAAGATTCTAAGAAAGAGAAGGGTACTGAGTCTCAGGAGGAGCTGTCCCAGGCCATTGTCTTGCTGGGAAGACAGTTTAATAAGGTTATGAAGAGGATAAATAGGAGTTATAATCCTAATGTCAAGAACATCACATCTGACACCAACAGATCAGGAGATCAGGGGAAGAAAACTAGAGATGAAGAAAAGTCCAATAATGTTAAGGGAGTTCAATGCTATGAGTGTGAAGGGTATGGTCATGTCAAGAAGGAATGTCCTACTTATCTCAAAAAGCAGAAAAATGGGTTATCTGCTTCCTGGTCTGATAGTGAAAGTGAATCTGAAGATGAATCAGCTAAGCTTGTTAGAGCTATGATTGGGGTTTGTGAGTCAGATGATGATTCGTGTGATGATGAGGTTACTTATGAAGAGCTTGTTGCCTCGTATAAAGAACTGTGCATGAGAAGTGAACAAGTGTGTCTTGAAGGAGAGAAGCTGAAGAAAACCATAGTGCAGTTAGAGGCTGAAAAGACTGAGCTTGAAAATGAAGTCAGTATGCTTAACTCTAAATTGGATTCTATGATCAAAACTGTCAGAATGTTGAACAATGGTACTGATGCTCTAGACAACACTCTTAGTATTGGGAAAATTGCTGGAGACAAAAGTGGTTTGGGGTTCAACAATGTTGCAGCTTCTGATGATGTTATTACCAGTTCCAAACCAGTGATGTTAAAACAGATGTTTAAACATCCTGACAGGATTCCTTCTAGGAAGAAATTCAGGCATTGGAGATGTCATCACTGTGGGCATTTTGGACACATAAAGGCCTACTGTTATAAGCTACATGGGTATCCTCAGAAGGCACATCAGTATACTCCCACACAGAAGTTTCCCATAGGTAATCAGGCCTTAAATTCTAAGAAGCAATGGGTTCCTAAAGGTAAAGTTACCAGCTTAATAGCTCACACTTCTCTTAGGATTTCTACCAAAGAAGACTGGTACTTTGATAGTGGGTGTTCAAGACACATGATAGGAGTTAAAAATTTGTTGGTAGATATTAAGCTTCAGTCTTCAGGTCATGTTACATTTGGCGATGGTGTCAAAGGAGAAATCAAGGGGATGGGAAAGCTGAATTGTGTTGGTGCTCCTAGACTAGATGATGTTCTATTTGTCAAAGGGTTGATAACAAATTTGATAAGTATTAGTCAACTTTGTGATCAAGGATTTAAAGTAGACTTTACAAAAACTGAGTGCAATGTCACAAATGAGAAAGGAGAAGTCATCATGAAGGGTGTTAGGTCTAAGGAAAAATGTTATCTATGGCTGCAACAAGACTCAAGTACCTCAACATGTGTGTTTGCTAGAGATGATGAAGTCAAAATTTGGCATCAAAAGTTGGGACATCTTCATTTGAAGGGAATGAAGAGAATAATATCCTCAGAAGCTGTCAGAGGAATTCCTAAACTCAATATTGAAGAGGGAAGAGTTTGTGGAGATTGTCAAAGAGGGAAGCAGACCAAGATGTCACATCAGAAGCTTCAACATAACGCCACCTCCAAAGTTTTAGAACTTCTTCATATGGACTTGATGGGACCTATGCAGGTAGAAAGTCTAGGAGGGAAGAAGTATGCTTATGTTGTTGTAGATGACTATTCTAGGTACACCTGGGTGAGCTTCATTAGAGACAAATCAGAGGTGTTTGATGTTTTTAAAGATCTTTGTCAAAGACTCCAAAGGGAAAAGGAGAGTAATGTTATTAGAATAAGGAGTGATCATGGAAGAGAGTTTGAAAATAGCAAGTTTGCTGAATATTGTTCTGCTGAAGGCATAAGTCATGAGTTCTCTTCTCCAATCACTCCTCAGCAAAATGGAGTTGTTGAAAGGAAGAATAGAACTATTCAAGAGTCTGCTAGGGCAATGATTCATGCCAAAAAGCTTCCTTATCATTTCTGGGATGAAACTATGAACACTGCTTGCTATATTCACAACAGAGTTACTTTGAGAAGGGGCACTTCAGCTACTTTGTATGAACTATGGAAAGGAAGAAAACCAAATGTGAATTTTCATGTTTTTGGAAGCAAATGTTACATCTTGTCAGATCGTGAACAGAGGTGAAAATTGGATCCTAAAAGTGATGAGGGAATCTTTCTAGGATACTCTACAAATAGCAGAGCTTACAGGGTTTTCAACTCCAGAACAAAGGTTATGATGGAGTCTATAAATGTGGTGATTGATGACACTGATAAGCAGGAAGATGCTGATGTCCTGGATGATGTTGAAACATCAGTTGAAAAAGTCATAGAAGAAATTGAAGACAGAAGTGGGTCTCCTAGTCATGTTGATGCTGAGCCTGAACCTGAACAATCTAATAAAGAACCATCTATTAGAGTGCTAAGGGACCATCCCAGGGAGCTTATCATAGGTGATCCTAAGTCAGGGGTTAGCACTAGATCAAGAGAGGTTGTGTCAAATTCTTGCTTTGTTTCTAAAATTGAGCCTAAGAATGTCAAAGAAGCCTTGACTGATGAGTTTTGGATTAATGCCATGCATGAAGAGCTGGAACAATTCAAAAGGAATGAAGTGTGGGATTTTGTACCAAGGCCTGATAGAGTTAATGTGATTGGCACCAAGTGGATTTACAAGAATAAATCTGATGAACAAGGAGTGGTCACAAAAAACAAGGCCATATTAGTTGCTCAGGGATACACTCAGGTTGAAGGAATTGATTATGATGAAATCTTTGCTCCTGTGGCAAGACTGGAATCTATCAGATTACTCTTAGGGGTGGCTTGTAATTTCAAATTCAAGAGTTTTCAGATGGATGTTAAGAGTGCCTTCTTGAATGGTTACTTAAATGAAGAGGTGTATGTTGATCAACCAAAAGGATTTATTGATCCAACATTTCCTGACCATGTTTACAAACTAAGGAAAGCTCTATATGGTTTGAAGCAAGCACCAAGAGCTTGGTATGAAAGGCTTACTGAATTCCTGGTTGTGGATGGCTACAGAAAAGGAGGGATTGATAAGACTTTGTTTGTTAAAGAGGAAGGAGGAAAACTGATGATAGCTCAAATATATGTTGACGACATAGTATTTGGTGGGATGTCAGATGCAATGGTGAAATATTTTGTGGAACAGATGCAGTCTGAGTTTGAAATGAGTCTTGTTGGAAAGCTCAACTATTTTCTTGGTCTACAAGTCAAACAAATGGAGGACTCCATATTCATTTCTCAGAGCAAGTGTGCAAAGAACATAGTGAAGAAGTTTGGTCTAGAGAATGCTAATCACAAGAGGACACATGCTCCTACTCATTTAAAGTTGTCCAAGGATGAACATGGTGTTAGAGTGAATCAAAGTTTATACAGAAGCATGATTGGAAGTCTATTGTATCTCACAGCTAGCAGACCTGATATTTCTTTTGCTGTTGGGGTTTGTGCCAGATATCAAGCTGAGCCTATAGTTAGTCACTTGAATCAATTGAAGAGGATTCTGAAATATGTGAATGGGACTTGTGACTATGGAATACTTTACAATCATGGATCAGGCACTGAGTTATGTGGTTTTTGTGATGCTGATTGGGCAGGGAGTGCCGATGATAGAAAAAGTACTTCAGGAGGTTGCTTCTTCTTAGGGAATAATCTGATATCATGGTTTAGTAAAAAGCAGAACTGTGTGTCTCTTTCTACTGCTGAAGCTGAGTACATAGCAGCAGGGAGTAGTTATTCTCAACTTGTTTGGATGAAGCAGATGTTAACAGAATACAATGTCAAGCAAGATGTCATGACATTGTACTGTGATAATTTGAGTGCCATCAATATCTCTAAGAATCCTATTCAACATAGCAAAACTAAGCATATTGATATAAGGCATCATTTTATAAGAGATTTGGTTGAAGACAAAGTAGTTACTTTGGAACATGTTGCTACAAATAAACAATTAGCTGATATTTTTACTAAAGCCTTAGATGCAAATCAATTTGAAAGTTTAAGAAGCAAACTGGGAATTTGCATTTATGAGGATTAGGAAGGAGTGTTTGTGCAGCTGTGATTTTGCATATGTTTAAAGTAAACAACTTTTTATTCATATGATGAAAGCATACAAGATTGGTTACTAGTACATCAAAAGCATCATATAAAGGGTCTATAGATTATCCCAACCCCCTGCATCAAGAAAAGTTTTCCAATCTTCATCCCATTCTTCATCAGAAGCATGGGGTTGCACTGGAGGTTTTTTGATGGTTTTTGTCTCTGATGGTTTGCTTGTTCTTGTTGCTCCTGAAGAAGTCCCAACAGTTGTCCTTGTTGTGTTCTTGTTCTTCAGTGGATCTGGTTTATTGTCCTCATGCTTATGTTGCTTTCCTACATCTTTGCTTGACTGACTCATTCTTGTGTGGTGTCTGGTGCTGTTAAAAGGAATAAGGCATGGATTTTATAGTACTATAAGAATCCATAGGTTATATTGCCTGACTAGTCAAAGTTTTTGGGATATTGTGCTCCTTGGGAAGCTTGCTTTTGACCATGTCTTAATGGATGTCAGATCTTTGTGTTTGGTGTAGATGTTGTCAAATTGTGGCTAAAAAGGGGGAGAGTTAGCCTATGTGTTGCCTAGTTGTCTGATATGGCTCTAGGCTTGAGGGGGAGTGTCCATGTTTGAACAGCTGGTATGCTGGTTCTTGTCTTGAGGGGGAGTTTAGCTTGGAGCAGTTTGTTATGTGATTGCTGCTGGTTTGAAGTTTTTTCTGCTGCAGGTACCTATGATGATGGCAGAGTTTGTTTTAGCCAAAATTAGCCAAAGGGGGAGATTGTTGGTTCCTGTATTGGTTGGAATTTTGGTAAAACAAAGTTGAACAATGTTGATGCCATATGTCTGATGTCATAACATTGGTTCTAACATTACCTGTTGCAGGGTTGAAGTTTTATATGCTGATGTTATAAGTGATGTCTTGACATCACTATATCAGAACATCAGATTGTGATGTTTTAGGGCTGCGCGTGTTAGTGAGTTTTGAGGAGATCTGTTAGAGTGATTGGATGCGAATATCTTGGAGAACAGATTTCCAATCAGATATTTTTGCAGATTATGGAGCAGATTCTGTAACCAACATTAGGGCTGATTTGGAGAGATTTTAAAAAGATTTGAAGATCAAATTTGTTTTAATATCAGATATTTTTGGGAGAGATCCAAGCCCAAGTCAGAAGGGTATAAAAGCAGCCTCAACCCTTATTGGAAGACGATGAAGAAAGAGAGCCAAAGACTGAGGGTCATTTGTGTCTTCGTGTGTGTTTTGTAAACCATTCTTGTGTGAATTGGTGTTACTATTTTGAGTTGTAATTGTATTCACTCTAGAGCTTTTAAGCAAGAGTGTGTTGTTCTTGATCAAAGCTGTTAAGCAGAATCAAGTTGGGTGATTAGTGTGTAATCATTGGATTGTATCACTGTGGTGAATTAGGGAGTGAGTGGTTTCTCATACCTAAGTGGTTTCTAAGGTAGAATTGTCATTGGGTAGTGATTAAATTAGGTAGATGTCAACTGGGATTGTTGAGTCTGTAATTTGATACTACTAATAGTGATTTTCCTCCCTGGCTTGGTAGCCCCCAGACGTAGGTAGTTAGACCGAACTGGGTGAACAATTCTTTGTGTTATTTACTGTTGCTTTTACCTTGTTCATATAGCAGATTATGTTGTTGTGACATCACACTTAACATCACACATCTGATACCAGAATTTCAACACCACCACATCACATAACATATATCTATGCATAAAACATATCATCCATAACCACTGCATTTATCACGTATGCATATCTATTCACCAATCCAATCATAAATCTCAACACATACTCAATCAATTCACAATTTCCCACACATAATCAATCCATTCATGATTTATGCAAATGCACAGAGACCGACACAACGAATCTATGCAATACAATGCGGTACCATCCATCCATCATCTCATCATTAGTTCACTCAGGAACTATTGGAATCATCGCTTGTTACTTAGTATAACTCCCCGTCGGGCAAACAATGTTCCCCGTCGTTCACACCTCTTTGTATAAGGCACACGACGTTTATGGATCGCTCACACCTCTTCGTATAAGGCACACGACCCGATCACTCACACCTCTTTGTATAAGGCACACGATCGTCCATAATCATCGCTCACACCTCTTTGTATAAGGCACACGATGTTATAGCAGATCCCCTCGGGAATCCTTTCGTCGCTCACACCCACTAGGGCACACGACATCACAAGAATGCATATCATGATGCTTGGCATACAATGACTCATGACATTCAAATACACATATATACACATCCATACTCTCATGCATATACAATCAAACACAACACAATGCATTTTTCTTGTCCTTAGGCCACATACCATCATCCCAACATTTCATTACATGCATTCACATCATATAACATCACACAAGTCATACGATATATATCAAAAGCATATTGCATGTTAACACATCAAATACACACAGTTAAGATGGTGAAAGTCGACAAAATGACACATTCCCAAATTCCCGACATAATTAAATCGGCTAACAATCTCAAAACCATTTTTATAAGAAAGAGCATCTCAATAGCTTCCTAACGGTACCAAGAACGCCTCGATCTGAGTTACGGATCAAAAGTTATGAATTTTCAAAGAAAAGAATTTATTGAGAAACAGCCAGATTCGCCTGGCGACTTAGGATTTCGCCTGGCGGATCCCCCTTCGCCAGCACTTCGCCTGTCGAACTAGTGACGAACCACAAATTTAGAAAAACCCCAATAGTTACAGAAGCAAACCCATTTCTGTCTCTCCGTTTTCGCCTGGCGACTTACGATTTCGCCTAGCAAATACCCCTTCGCCAGCACTTCGCCTGGCGAACTAGTGGCGAGACCTAATTCGCCTGGTGAATTCCCAATTCGCCTGGTGAATCGCACCAGAACCAGAATTTCCTGCTATGGGTAATATGGTTCCAAAACCCCCAAAAATCCCATTTTTTCACCCCAAATCAATTCCAACGGCAAAACAAGTATAAACGATTGTTCATAAACACAGTGTGATCATACAACGCAATTTATATCGAATTCCGACCGTGAAAACATCAATTTCTATCAATTGTTCGTCAATTTATCAATGAGAAAAAGTTGTGAAACAACCAAAACAATTACAACAAACAACACATATACATACAGAAGCAAGATATAATTGAAACTTCTCACCCTTACCCGATTAATCGTGATTGAAACGGAGGTTTCCTCGATTTTTCCTCTTTCTCCTCTTCTCTCTTTCTTTCTTCTCTTTTTCTTTCTCTTCTTTTTCCTTTCTTTCTATTTCTCTCTAATCTCTATTTATATAAAAATATCTAAACCCCTAAAAGACTATTTTACCCCTTAACTCAAATATCTCGCAAACGCTCTCAAAACGCGATAAAACATAATAACGATGAAAAATAATATATTGTCAAATAAAAGTCAAGAATAAAATGATATAAAAACGAAAATAATTAAATCGACCCGATTAAATAAATAAGACAAAACGGGGCATTACAATTCTCCCCCACTTAAACATTTTCGTCCACGAAAATATACCTGATAGAAACAACTCTGGATACGACTCTCGTATCCGACTAACCAACCAACATGCCAACCGAAGGCACACCACGAATAACACAAACTGACAAACCACCTTGCTAACAGCAGCTACAACCACGACACGACAACGATGACAACTACAACGACAAGATGCAAAGCCCATACAATGCACTTGACGACCAACTCATAACTCAAAGAATACCCAAGTTACGAACATGCATGTTCACTCTTGAACCGAAACACAACAAGATCGTTACCATCACCGTAGGTAACACTCCTCCAATTCACCACAAGGAATTAGCTACTCGCACTCGACCCAACACAATAGGAACAAAGCAACAACACATACAAGAACACTAGTTCCACGACCCAACATCGTTTCAAAAACCTCTACATAACCACAATACTAACATCCTTGTCGCACAACAATATTACAACAATGCTACGATTCTCCAATCGAACATATAACCAAAACATCCATCTACATAGTAGGCCATGAATAATATTTAAACCTTTCACCTAACACTTCCATTCTGAAACGTCCAATAGTCTCATCATTCCTACAAGTTTCCAATGTTCAACCTATGAACTCTTGCAAGTCACACACGCATATACAAAATGTGCCACATCACGCTTCCGCTGCGTACTCTGATTACTCGCAACAATCAAATCCACCAATTTCATATCCAAAGTCTAACTCTTCCTCATATTCACCAAAAATCACTGTTCACTGTTAATATACCCAACCTCACACTCGACTATGTTATCTCACACACCAGACACAAGTCTCTGAACTGCTCAAATAATTTTAATTCTCTGACCATCAAAACAATCATATGCAAAGACTACCGACTTAACTCTTCCGGCACAACATTAGCTTTTGCCCGAAGGATAATCCAAGCCAAATTCATAACTCGTCACGAATTCTAACCCTCCTCGTTGTCTCATACTCTATTCCTTCAGACCAAACAAGTACTCAATATTCTTGGGATTACTAAACACTTCGAACCTAGAACCACAAAGATAATACCTCCAAATCTTCCAACACAATACAACCGCAACCAATCCCAAATCCGGAATAGTATAGATCCTTTTATGAATCCTCAAATGTCGTAAAGCATAAGCCACGACTTTACCCTCTTGCATTAACACACGTGTTAGTTCTAGTATTGGCTGGAATTTTGGTAAAACAAAGTTGAACAATAGATGTCATATGTCTGATGTCATAACATTGGTTCCTAACATTAGCTGTTGCAGGGTTGAAGTTTTATATGTTGATGTTATACTTGATGTCTTGACATCAGTTATCAGAACATCAAAACATCAGGTTGTGATGTTTTAGGGCTGCGTGTGTTAGTTTAGTTTGAGGAGATCTGTTAGAGAGATTGGATGCGAAGATCTTGGAGAAGATATTTTCAATCAGATAATTTGCAGATCATGGAGCAGATCATGTAACTAACATTAGGGCTGATTTGAAGAGATTTAAAAAGATTTGAAGATCAAATCTGTTTTATATTCTAGTTTTAAAATAAATCAAATCAGTTATTTTGGATGAGGTCCAAACCCAAGTCAAAATTCTATAAAAGCAGCCTCAACCCTTGTTGGTAAAGAACGAAGACAGAGAGCATAGACTGAGAGTCAATTTGAGTTTTCGTGTGTGTGTTGTAAACTATTCGTGTTTGAATTGGTGTTACTATTTTGAGTTGTTAATTGTTCTTGATCAAAGCTCTTAAGCAGAATCAAGTTGTGTGTTTTAAAGTGTAATCATTGGATTGTATCACTGAGGTGATTTAAGGAGTGAGTGGTTTCTGATACCTAAGTGGTTTCTTAGGTAGAAGTGTCATTGGGTAGTGATCAAGTTAGGTAGATGTCAACTGGGATTGTTGAGTCTGTAATTTGATACTACTAATAGTGAATTTCCTCCCTGGCTTGGTAGCCCCCAGACGTAGGTAGTTAGACCGAACTGGGTGAACAATTCATTGTGTTATTTTTTGTTGTTATTACCTTGTTCATATAGTAGATTGTGTTGTTGTGACATCACACTTAACATCACACATCTGATACCAGAATTTCAATTGGTATCAAAGCAGGCATCATGCTCTGCATCTGGGGTGAGATCTAGGGCTGATACTTTCTGGTGCAATGGACAAGGAGAGTGGTGGATTTGTGAATATACCCCTTATTCTAGATGGCTCTACTTATGACTATTGGAAACCACAGATGGTTACCTTCTTGAAGTCATTAGACAGCAGGGCTTGGAAGGCTGTCTTAAAAGAATGGAAAGCACCTGTTATTGTTGAAAAGGATGGTACAACTAAGCTAAAACCCGAGGAAGATTGGACAAAGGAAGAAGATGAGCTTGCACTTGGAAATTCAAAAGCCTTGAATGCCATCTTTAATGGTATTGACAAGTACATCTTTAAAATGGTAAACACTTGTGAAGTAGCTAAGGAAGCTTGGGATGTCTTGAAAACTACTCATGAAGGAACCTCCAAGGTCAAGATGTCAAGACTTCAACTACTGACTACAAAGTTTGAAAATCTGAAGATGAAGGAGGATGAAACCATTCATGATTTTCACATGAATATTCTTGAGCTGTCCAATGCTTCTAGTGCTTTAGGAGAAAGAATGACTGAAGAGAAGCTGGTAAGGAAGATTCTCAGATCCCTCCCCAAGAGATATAAAATGAAGGTGACTGCTATTGAAGAAGCTCAAGACATCAGCAAGATGAGGGTTGATGAGTTGATTGGTTCTCTTCAAACCTTTGAGTTGGGATTGAATGAGGAGCCTAAAAAGAAGACCAAAAGCATAGCTTTGGTGTCCAATACTGAAGATGGTAAGAAGGAGTGTAATTTTGAAACTCAGGAGGAACTGTCAAATTCTGTTGTGATGCTTGGGAGACAGTTTAGTAAGGTGTTAAAGAGAATGGATAGAAACTATAGACCTAATGTTAAGAACATCACATCTGATAACAACAGGTCTAGTGATCAAGTGAAGAAAACAAGAGATGAAGAAAAGTCCAATCATGACAAAGGAGTTTAATGCTATGAGTGTGAAGGTTATGGTCATGTCAAGAAAGAATGCCCTACTTACCTCAAAAAGCAGAAAAAGGGGTTATCTGTTTCCTGGTCTGATACAGATAGTGAAGGTGAAGAAGAGAATGCCAAGCATGTTAAGGCATTGACTGGACTATGTGCCTCTGATGGAGAGTTGTTAGAAGAGTATTAGTGTGGATTGTTTTTAATCGTATCCACAGGGACTGTTTGATATTTGATGCTTGCCTTTCAATAGTTGCGATATCCTAAGTTAACGGTTTCAAAAGTTTCAATTGTTGTTATCATTCACTTGTAGCAAAGATTAAATTGTGACAAAGATTTTTTGTAAAAGGTTTTATAAAAGCATGTTAAGGTTAGGTTTCGCTAATCCTTTCCATGTATAAACGATTAATCAAGCACATGAACTCGGTTTCTGACCAATATAACCGCGTATCCTCCCGACTACGTTTATGTCTAAAGCGAAATCGTGAGTACCGTTGTTTAAACCGTTAAATGATGTCTCACGCTAACAATCTAAACAACGATCATTAAGATCAATACAATGCGAATAACAAATCCCAAATCTATGTCTAGAGTTTGGTTTTTAAGAGATGAAATTGTTAGGTCAAGATTTGTGGAATCTATGTCTAGAGTAAAACAAATCAAACTTAAAGCATTAAGAGAAAACAACCTCATCTATATTGATCAAAGACTTTGTTCATACACCATAGATCAAAAGCAATACATAAAAACAGAATCAACTACATCTAACCTCAACATTGAGTGTTTAGCTACCACTTCTCATGGTAGATTGGCTAACAATTAAAGAGAGGAGATGAGTAAACATCCACGCCGGATAATCGAGAATGGATGCAAAATTAGCTTCTCCAAGTGAAAATACAAGCTCCAATGGTAAAAAGACTGAAAACTATGATTTTGGATCAAAATGAACAAAAGATCCCTAACACAAAAAGTGAAATTCTATTTATACAATTATGAAATTTGTACTATTCGCACTGCGAGCAGATCATTCGCACTGCGAATGAGGAAAAATTGGCACCTTAAGTGCCTCTGAGACTTAAACCGCCCCAAGCAGAAATCGTGGGTTCGCACTGCGAATAAACTAGCGAGCCAGAATTCTCAAAACTGGAACTCTCTGCCTCTCTTCGCCAGCACCTTCGCACTGCGAACCACCCACCGAACATTCGCTGGACCCTCGCTAGGAGTTCGCAGTGCGAACACAAGGAATTAGAAAAACTGGAACTCACTGCCTCCATTCGCACCTCCATTTACCGCTTAAATTCACACTTTACCGCAAGAAAGAAATGAAAAATGCCAAAAATTCCATACAAATATATAACAAGTTTGACATCTAACAAACTCTCCCCAACTAACTCTTTGTTTGTCCTCAAGCAAAGTATGCCTCTCACGAGGATTTGCTCGAGCACACAATTCAACCAAGACGCGAGAAACGGCTCAACTAAACAACGATCACAACAATGCACAATTACACACTTCAAGAATCTGATATGAAAAAGAACTTGCGTCTTAAACAATTTCAAACAATGTTTCAAGAAACAACTAACTCATCCTGCATATGTCAATCTACACTCCTCTTCGAAAAAGGATTGAAGGCAAACGTGCTTACAAGCACGGGACAGTTACACTCAAATGACAAATGATGCAGTACTAAGCAATTCATACCATATCTCAATGATCATAATAGAAATCATGGAAGTAAAAGATCACTAAGGACTTCAAGGTTGTAGTTTGGTCGGGTGAACAAAAAAGGGACATTTCTAATGGCCATTGAAACGAAATTGCCGAAGCAAAAGAACATTCACTATATACATATTCACACAACACACTTCATTTCACCAATTTTTCATTCCACCTTCACAAACTACCGTGCACCCTTATTGATTCTATTATTTTTTTGTTCAAGCAAGCATTTTCTCTTTTGTACAACATATTCATACTCTTTTCTTTACATGCTTGCTTGAAAATTTTTCAAAATTTGGAGTAATGCACCCATCTTCTTTTTATTCTCCCCAACTCATTTTCAACTCAACCTAAAGTGAATGTTCCTTGCTTTTTAAGGCAAGGAAGTCAAAGTATACAATTTTCAAAGGTTTCAAGAAGAAAATGTTAGAAACTCACCAAATTCAATGATGAACCAAACTTGCAAATAATGTACATAAAACAAGTTCATCATTCAATTAAGTTCTAAACTGTTTAGGCTCAAAGGGGCTAGCAAATGCTCACTACTCACGGGTGAATTAATATATGGACATGGTTGTGCTCACTTTCAAAAAGTGCCTTGATCACTTCTCCTACTTCCACAAAATCACATGGTCACAAGATAAGGCATGAATTAAAAGTAAAGACAACATTTATCACAATCCTTAGCATATAGTAATACTTTGGAGGCTACTCACTTTAATGGTTTTGATCCTAAAATGACACATGCATTCAAAGGAAGTTGTAACATGAAACAACATTTTCAATCGCACCAAGACACACAGTTCTAAAACATAACAAATTCTCGAACAAGGTAACGATATACCTTGTCGCAACATAATGCTTACGGTACTATCATAGCCCTTACATCTTGGATGAGCCTTTCTTTAAAATCAAGAGTCCAACCTACTTCCTAACTTTCACCATCAAAGAAGGAACATCAAAATAAACACATATGCACACTTAAGTGTTGAGCATTAGTAAACAGAAGAACTCAACACTTAATACTCTAATTAAAAACCAACAATTTATTAGTAAAGCAAAACAAAAAAAAAATTTACTGCAAACCAAAATCATTACTAATAATAATCATAACGTGCCTGGTGTATAAAACACCTACATAATCCAAAAAGTACTACTAGAGTACGAGTACATCAATACTAGACTAGTAAAAGCTGAAAAAAACAAAATACAAAAACTTCACTTTGATGACCAAAGGAAGTGTACAAGTCTAAGATCACAAAAATCAGTCCTCATCGGACTCAGTCACGAGCACCTCTATCCCTGCCTCATCATCATCAGGCTCAGTCCCAAGTACATCCGTCCTCTGCCCCTCATCATCATCATCAGAAATCAGAATATCATCGCCATCTCCCACCTCCTCAGCATCAGGCTCCACAGCATCCTCACCCCCTCTGAAAACAGGCCTGGCCTCAGGCCATCCAGCATGCGCGAGGAACTGCTCCCTCGACATCATAATGTGCTGAGCAGAAGGGTCACGGATCTGCAATTGGAGAACCTGCAAAGAATCATGAATATCAGTCATGGCACGTTGCTGGGTAGCCATCCAATCCCAATTATATTGGTAGATCTCCTGCTGATAAGGAGAGAAGCTGTGAGATCCAGAAGCAGCACCCTGGCTTGTACCGGTCTCCGCACCAGTACCAGCCCAGAAGATTCAGCTCTGACACCTTTCGGTTTGCAAAATTTGTCGACATATCGATCATCAATAGTCGACATCACAGTAATTTGACGACGCGCAGGCAAAGTCACTCCAGCATCAGCACAAAGGGTCATGATCAAACAAGGGAAAGCAAGAGGGTCATTCTTCCTCGAAGCATTCCCTCCTAAACCACTTTCAACGATGGCCCTTATCTCATCAGCAATGATCCTTGCAACGTCAATTTGCACATTTGTAAGGATACTGTGAACCAAGTGTGCAAGAGGAATCGTCACCGTAGAGGAATGTGACTTAGGCATAATATTTGTGACAACTAAAAGTAATACCAACTGAGCCAAAGGCACCATATCCTCACGGTGATAGCGAACAACCACTCCTGAATGATTAAATTTCACATTTTTACCTGGCCGCAGGAGATCACGAGTCATTGAAGCAATATCTCGATACTGATTAAGAGTCTCATGATACACATCCTCTTCACTAGCATGCAGTGGCAGAGGATCTCCAAGTACTCTGCTAATTATTCTCCTGTCAAATCTTACATTTTTTCCGCCAACTCTTGTAGTCCAAGTAAACAGATCGCCCTCATCAGGAAGGGCGTTGGCGTAGAACTCTCTAACCATTTCCACGTTATAAGAATCCACAGGAGTAATCAGTGTGCCCCACTTTTTAGCATTTAACAAGGCAGCAATGGCACGATAACTACCATGATCATTCAGCACAAACCTTCTCTCAGCAAGGATAGTCCTTGTTTCTAGCACTTCATACCTCTGAGCCTGTCTCAGTCCTCTAAAGCGAGCCTCGTCAAATCGGGGTGGTGCTTGTCTCGAAGTGGATGTTTTTCTTTTTCTCATCATAGCTTTAGGACCCATCTACACAAATGACAAACGAATCCACACAAAAACATCCAGACAAAACATTAGAATTAAGGACAGACATGCATCAGAATGGACTATCAGAAAATCAAAAATCTGGGCTGCTCGCTAGATCATTCGCACTGCGAAGCCTGGCGAACGCTCACCCCAGGTTGGCGCCAGTTTGTTAGAAGAGTATTAGTGTGGATTGTTTTTAATCGTATCCACAGGGACTGTTTGATATTTGATGCTTGCCTTTCAATAGTTGCGATATCCTAAGTTAACGGTTTCAAAAGTTTCAATTGTTGTTATCATTCACTTGTAGCAAAGATTAAATTGTGACAAAGATTTTTTGTAAAAGGTTTTATAAAAGCATGTTAAGGTTAGGTTTCGCTAATCCTTTCCATGTATAAACGATTAATCAAGCACATGAACTCGGTTTCTGACCAATATAACCGCGTATCCTCCCGACTACGTTTATGTCTAAAGCGAAATCGTGAGTACCGTTGTTTAAACCGTTAAATGATGTCTCACGCTAACAATCTAAACAACGATCATTAAGATCAATACAATGCGAATAACAAATCCCAAATCTATGTCTAGAGTTTGGTTTTTAAGAGATGAAATTGTTAGGTCAAGATTTGTGGAATCTATGTCTAGAGTAAAACAAATCAAACTTAAAGCATTAAGAGAAAACAACCTCATCTATATTGATCAAAGACTTTGTTCATACACCATAGATCAAAAGCAATACATAAAAACAGAATCAACTACATCTAACCTCAACATTGAGTGTTTAGCTACCACTTCTCATGGTAGATTGGCTAACAATTAAAGAGAGGAGATGAGTAAACATCCACGCCGGATAATCGAGAATGGATGCAAAATTAGCTTCTCCAAGTGAAAATACAAGCTCCAATGGTAAAAAGACTGAAAACTATGATTTTGGATCAAAATGAACAAAAGATCCCTAACACAAAAAGTGAAATTCTATTTATACAATTATGAAATTTGTACTATTCGCACTGCGAGCAGATCATTCGCACTGCGAATGAGGAAAAATTGGCACCTTAAGTGCCTCTGAGACTTAAACCGCCCCAAGCAGAAATCGTGGGTTCGCACTGCGAATAAACTAGCGAGCCAGAATTCTCAAAACTGGAACTCTCTGCCTCTCTTCGCCAGCACCTTCGCACTGCGAACCACCCACCGAACATTCGCTGGACCCTCGCTAGGAGTTCGCAGTGCGAACACAAGGAATTAGAAAAACTGGAACTCACTGCCTCCATTCGCACCTCCATTTACCGCTTAAATTCACACTTTACCGCAAGAAAGAAATGAAAAATGCCAAAAATTCCATACAAATATATAACAAGTTTGACATCTAACAAACTCTCCCCAACTAACTCTTTGTTTGTCCTCAAGCAAAGTATGCCTCTCACGAGGATTTGCTCGAGCACACAATTCAACCAAGACGCGAGAAACGGCTCAACTAAACAACGATCACAACAATGCACAATTACACACTTCAAGAATCTGATATGAAAAAGAACTTGCGTCTTAAACAATTTCAAACAATGTTTCAAGAAACAACTAACTCATCCTGCATATGTCAATCTACACTCCTCTTCGAAAAAGGATTGAAGGCAAACGTGCTTACAAGCACGGGACAGTTACACTCAAATGACAAATGATGCAGTACTAAGCAATTCATACCATATCTCAATGATCATAATAGAAATCATGGAAGTAAAAGATCACTAAGGACTTCAAGGTTGTAGTTTGGTCGGGTGAACAAAAAAGGGACATTTCTAATGGCCATTGAAACGAAATTGCCGAAGCAAAAGAACATTCACTATATACATATTCACACAACACACTTCATTTCACCAATTTTTCATTCCACCTTCACAAACTACCGTGCACCCTTATTGATTCTATTATTTTTTTGTTCAAGCAAGCATTTTCTCTTTTGTACAACATATTCATACTCTTTTCTTTACATGCTTGCTTGAAAATTTTTCAAAATTTAGAGTAATGCACCCATCTTCTTTTTATTCTCCCCAACTCATTTTCAACTCAACCTAAAGTGAATGTTCCTTGCTTTTTAAGGCAAGGAAGTCAAAGTATACAATTTTCAAAGGTTTCAAGAAGAAAATGTTAGAAACTCACCAAATTCAATGATGAACCAAACTTGCAAATAATGTACATAAAACAAGTTCATCATTCAATTAAGTTCTAAACTGTTTAGGCTCAAAGGGGCTAGCAAATGCTCACTACTCACGGGTGAATTAATATATGGACATGGTTGTGCTCACTTTCAAAAAGTGCCTTGATCACTTCTCCTACTTCCACAAAATCACATGGTCACAAGATAAGGCATGAATTAAAAGTAAAGACAACATTTATCACAATCCTTAGCATATAGTAATACTTTGGAGGCTACTCACTTTAATGGTTTTGATCCTAAAATGACACATGCATTCAAAGGAAGTTGTAACATGAAACAACATTTTCAATCGCACCAAGACACACAGTTCTAAAACATAACAAATTCTCGAACAAGGTAACGATATACCTTGTCGCAACATAATGCTTACGGTACTATCATAGCCCTTACATCTTGGATGAGCCTTTCTTTAAAATCAAGAGTCCAACCTACTTCCTAACTTTCACCATCAAAGAAGGAACATCAAAATAAACACATATGCACACTTAAGTGTTGAGCATTAGTAAACAGAAGAACTCAACACTTAATACTCTAATTAAAAACCAACAATTTATTAGTAAAGCAAAACAAAAAAAAAATTTACTGCAAACCAAAATCATTACTAATAATAATCATAACGTGCCTGGTGTATAAAACACCTACATAATCCAAAAAGTACAACTAGAGTACGAGTACATCAATACTAGACTAGTAAAAGCTGAAAAAAACAAAATACAAAAACTTCACTTTGATGACCAAAGGAAGTGTACAAGTCTAAGATCACAAAAATCAGTCCTCATCGGACTCAGTCACGAGCACCTCTATCCCTGCCTCATCATCATCAGGCTCAGTCCCAAGTACATCCGTCCTCTGCCCCTCATCATCATCATCAGAAATCAGAATATCATCGCCATCTCCCACCTCCTCAGCATCAGGCTCCACAGCATCCTCACCCCCTCCGAAAACAGGCCTGGCCTCAGGCCATCCAGCATGCGCGAGGAACTGCTCCCTCGACATCATAATGTGCTGAGCAGAAGGGTCACGGATCTGCAATTGGAGAACCTGCAAAGAATCATGAATATCAGTCATGGCACGCTGCTGGGTAGCCATCCAATCCCAATTATATTGGTAGATCTCCTGCTGATAAGGAGAGAAGCTGTGAGATCCAGAAGCAGCACCCTGGCTTGTACCGGTCTCCGCACCAGTACCAGCCCAGAAGATTCAGCTCTGACACCTTTCGGTTTGCAAAATTTGTCGACATATCGATCATCAATAGTCGACATCACAGTAATTTGACGACGCGCAGGCAAAGTCACTCCAGCATCAGCACAAAGGGTCATGATCAAACAAGGGAAAGCAAGAGGGTCATTCTTCCTCGAAGCATTCCCTCCTAAACCACTTTCAACGATGGCCCTTATCTCATCAGCAATGATCCTTGCAACGTCAATTTGCACATTTGTAAGGATACTGTGAACCAAGTGTGCAAGAGGAATCGTCACCGTAGAGGAATGTGACTTAGGCATAATATTTGTGACAACTAAAAGTAATACCAACTGAGCCAAAGGCACCATATCCTCACGGTGATAGCGAACAACCACTCCTGAATGATTAAATTTCACATTTTTACCTGGCCGCAGGAGATCACGAGTCATTGAAGCAATATCTCGATACTGATTAAGAGTCTCATGATACACATCCTCTTCACTAGCATGCAGTGGCAGAGGATCTCCAAGTACTCTTCTAATTATTCTCCTGTCAAATCTTACATTTTTTCTGCCAACTCTTGTAGTCCAAGTAAACAGATCGCCCTCATCAGGAAGGGCGTTGGCGTAGAACTCTCTAACCATTTCCACGTTATAAGAATCCACAGGAGTAATCAGTGTGCCCCACTTTTTAGCATTTAACAAGGCAGCAATGGCACGATAACTACCATGATCATTCAGCACAAACCTTCTCTCAGCAAGGATAGTCCTTGTTTCTAGCACTTCATACCTCTGAGCCTGTCTCAGTCCTCTAAAGCGAGCCTCGTCAAATCGGGGTGGTGCTTGTCTCGAAGTGGATGTTTTTCTTTTTCTCATCATAGCTTTAGGACCCATCTACACAAATGACAAACGAATCCACACAAAAACATCCAGACAAAACATTAGAATTAAGGACAGACATGCATCAGAATGGACTATCAGAAAATCAAAAATCTGGGCTGCTCGCTAGATCATTCGCACTGCGAAGCCTGGCGAACGCTCACCCCAGGTTGGCGCCAGTTTGTTAGAAGAGTATTAGTGTGGGTTGTTTTTAATCGTATCCACAGGGACTGTTTGATATTTGATGCTTGCCTTTCAATAGTTGTGATATCCTAAGTTAACGGTTTCAAAAGTTTCAATTGTTGTTATCATTCACTTGTAGCAAAGATTAAATTGTGACAAAGATTTTTTGTAAAAGGTTTTATAAAAGCATGTTAAGGTTAGGTTTCGCTAATCCTTTCCATGTATAAACGATTAATCAAGCACATGAACTCGGTTTCTGACCAATATAACCGCGTATCCCCCCGACTACGTTTATGTCTAAAGCGAAATCGTGAGTACCGTTGTTTAAACCGTTAGATGATGTCTCACGCTAACAATCTAAACAACGATCATTAAGATCAATACAATGCGAATAACAAATCCCAAATCTATGTCTAGAGTTTGGTTTTTAAGAGATGAAATTGTTAGGTCAAGATTTGTGGAATCTATGTCTAGAGTAAAACAAATCAAACTTAAAGCATTAAGAGAAAACAACCTCATCTATATTGATCAAAGACTTTGTTCATACACCATAGATCAAAAGCAATACATAAAAACAGAATCAACTACATCTAACCTCAACATTGAGTGTTTAGCTACCACTTCTCATGGTAGATTGGCTAACAATTAAAGAGAGGAGATGAGTAAACATCCATGCCGGATAATCGAGAATGGATGCAAAATCAGCTTCTCCAAGTGAAAATACAAGCTCCAATGGTAAAAAGACTGAAAACTATGATTTTGGATCAAAATGAACAAAAGATCCCTAACACAAAAAGTGAAATTCTATTTATACAATTATGAAATCTGTACTATTCGCACTGCAAGCAGATCATTCGCACTGCGAATGAGGAAAAATTGGCACCTTAAGTGCCTCTGAGACTTAAACCGCCCCAAGCAGAAATCGTGGGTTCGCACTGCGAACCCTTCATTCGCACTGCGAATTATTCGCTAGCTTCATTCGCACTGCGAATAAACTAGCGAGCCAGAATTCTCAAAACTGGAACTCTCTGCCTCTCTTCGCCAGCACCTTCGCACTGCGAACCACCCAGCGAACATTCGTTGGACCCTCGCTAGGAGTTCGCAGTGCGAACACAAGGAATTAGAAAAACTGGAACTCACTGCCTCTATTCACTGGCACCTTCGCTGGTCCCTCGCAGTGCGTACCTTCGCTGGGCATTCTCCAGATTGTTCGCACTGCGAACACCCTGTTGCAGCTAGAAAACTCAGTGGAACTTGCATTGGTTCCACGTGTTCACCATTTTGCTCCTTTCGTGCCTATACCTGCATATTAACACACAAATTACAAGCTCCACACATAAATTCCAATGTAAGCTTAACAACTCCATTTACCGCTTAAATTCACACTTTACCGCAAGAAAGAAATGAAAAATGCCAAAAATTCCATACAAATATATAACAATTTTGACATCTAACAAGAGTCTAGTGATGGTGAATTAACCTTTGAAGAGCTGACATCCTCTTATCAAGAGCTGTGTCTGAAAAGTGAAGAGGTCCTTCAAGAAGGGGAGAAGCAGAAGAAGATTATTGTACAGCTTGAGATTGAGAAAGCTGAACTTAAGAATGATGTGTTGTTGTTAAAATCCCAGCTTGATCAAATGTCAAAATCCATCAAAATGTTAAATAGTGGAACTGACACTCTGGATAAAATACTTGAAGCTGGAAAAGGTGCAAGTGATAAGACTGGTCTAGGATATGAGGGTGAGAAGAAGATATCTGCAGAGGCTAGTTCTTCTGGGGTTAAACAAAACATTCCTCATCAACATGAAAAAGGACATGGTTCTGAAATTAAGAAGGTTGGGCCACAAAATAATGGAAAGGGCTATGGTCCTGTGCCTAAGAATTTTCTGTCTCAACCTCAAGGAAAGCCTCAGGTTTCTGGAGCTAGACAGTATATGCCTCCCCAATACATAAGGAGTATGCAGGCTTATAATCTCAAACATAACATGTTCCATCCGATGTCTCAACATCAAGGGAAAATGTATGGGTTTGGACCTAATAATGTTGTGCCTCATGGTTATGGCAGAAGAAGGCCGCATCATCATTGTAAAAGACAGCCTAAGCACTACAGAAGACAACCTAATTATGGGAGAAGACAACATCAATATTTTGACAGATGACAGCCTCAGCATTATGACAGAAATCATCATCAAGGTGGGAGACATTTCAATCACTTCAGAAAAGAGATTCAAAGAGTAAGATGTTACTATCGTGGAAGATTTGGCCATATACAATCTTCTTGCTTTAAACTGCATGGTTATCCCAAGCCTGTTCCTCAACCTAGACAGAAGCAGGACAGGCCTCAGACTGTTAAACAATGGGTTCCTAAAGCTGCTGTCACATGTCTATTAGCTCACTCATCTGTTAGAACCCCAGCTATGGATGGCTGGTATTTTGACAGTGGTTGCTCAATGCATATGACTGGTTTCAAGAATCAGTTGGTGGATATCAGGACTTACTCCACAAACGGTGTAACTTTTGGTAATGGAGGAAAAGGGGAAGTTAAAGGAATTGGAAAATTGAATTGTGAGGATGGACCTAATCTTGAAAGTGTACTTCTGGTCAAAGGATTGACTGCTAACTTGATTAGCATCAGTCAGTTATGTGATGAAGGATTCAAGGTTAGCTACACTAAAGATGAATGTTTAGTGACTAATGAGAAGAGTGAAGTTGTTATGAGGGGAGTTAGATCCATAGATAACTGGTATTTATGGGTTCCTCAAGAGTCCAGCTTATCATGTAATGTCAAGGATGATGTTATGACATCTGAATGTGACATTAGAAGAATCACAAAACAAACTAGTGTTATGCAACTATTCAGAGGAAATATTGAAGAAACCAAGGTAGTAGAGGTTGATCATTCAGGTATGAAGGGTAATAACGATTTCCCTAAAGATATGTGTGCTGAAATTTGTGAAGTGTTAAGTAGAAATTTGGGCATGTGGAAAAGGATCAAAAGGTTAGTGAATTATGGTGTGCATTTATTAAATTTCAAAAATTTAAAAGGAAATTTGTTTTGGTGGGGAAATACATTTATTGGCCTTTAAGTGACCAACAAAAGCAGTCCCCTTACCTTAGGCTATCATTCCTTATTATTACTCTCACACGCTACTTCAATCTCCACACTCCAAGTCCGTTCATCTTCCCCCCTAAGAACAGAGATTACAAAACACCTTTGGTCATCAGTTGTTACACATGAACGATGTCTAAACAAGTGTCATTTCCATCCAAGAAGGCTGCGTCCAAAAGTTCCACTCATGCAAATTCTAGGGTTTCGACAGAAGAGGTATTTGTGGATGAAGCTATGGACATTGCTCCTATCTCTATGATTCCAGCCTCAGAAAAGACAAGACCTGAGAAGTATCAACCTAAGAGGCCTTCAAAAGGTAATACTTCTAATCAATCTATGGGTAAGAAATTTGATGATAGCAAGATTAGAGCGTTTGTCACTAGTGTTTTGTTTGGAGACAAACCTACTCCTAAGACTACCACCCCTCTTCCTCAAGCTGTTGAAGAAAGGGTAGATGTGGACAAAAGCATTGATCAGATTGTCACAAAAATATTTGAGAAAGGGATTTCTGTGAAGGGAATATCTAGACCTCTGAGTCAACTGCCTGCTGATCAATCAGTTAGAAAAAAGGGTGACATTGAAACTTCTGAAACAAATCTTCACAGAATAGCAGTTTCAGTCATTGAAGATGCTGAGATTGATGATGAAGTTGAAGTTGAAGCTGAAAGAGAAAGGGATACTCATGTTGAAGATGAGGTTGATGTTGAACATGATGTTGGAACATCACCTGTTAAGGATGTTACTCCTAGTCCTAGAGGGAAGAAGAATGCTGATGTGGTGGATGTTGTTGACTTATCTGATAATGAAGTAATTGGTAATGTTGTTCCTGGTATTGCCAATAGATTGAAGACTAGAAAAGGAAATACTGTGGAATCTTCTCCTAAGATGACAGCTGAAGGCAAGAAGAAAAAGGCATCTGTAGTTGGTCCAACTAAATCTTGGAGCAAGGTTGATGTGACTTCCAAAAAGAGAAAGATTAAAGAAGAGTCTGAATCTGAGTATGATGTTGAGGAAGATGTTCAAGACATCACCCCTGTCAGAAAGTCCATTTTGAAGAGAATTTCTGATAAGGTTCCTGAAGTGCCAGTGGACAACATATCCTTTCATTATGCTAGCAGTGCTTCAATATGGAAATTTGTGTGTCAAAGGAGATTAGCTCTGGAAAGAGAGCTGGGCAAAGATGCATTGGAGATGAAAGAAATTATGGAGCTCATTCATGCTGCTGGCTTGTTGAAGACTGTGACAAAATTCTCTAAGTGCTATGGTGGACTTGTTAAGGAATTTGTTGTTAATATTCCTATAGAAATTTCTGATAAAAGAAGTGTGGACTTCATGAAGGTGTTTGTTAGGGGTAAGTGTATTAATTTCTCTCCTAGTACCATCAATAAGTATCTGGGAAGAGATGAACAAAAGGGTTGTGAACTGGAAGTGACTGATAATGATGTGTGTAAAGAAATCACAACCACTCAAGTGAAGGTGTGGCCACTGAAAGGTAAATTGACAGCTAGCAAACTCAGTATCAAGTATGCTATTTTGTACAGAATTGGAGCTGCTAACTGGGTACCTACTAATCACAAAACCACCATAGCTGTGGGATTAGGAAGGTTTATTTATGTTGTTGGGAAAAAGGTTAAGTTCAATTATGGAAATTACATATTTGATCAAGTTGTGAAGTATGGTGCCACTAATGCTATCAAGATGCCTATAGCATTCCCTTCCCTTGTCTGTGGAATGATCTTAGATCAACATCCTGGAATTCTAACTAGTTCAGATGTAGCATGTAAGAGGGAGTCAGCTTTATCCTTGCATCCCAAGCTGTTTGTTGGGAATCATGTTCCAGACATTGTTGTAACATCAAGTTCTGGTGTTAAGAAGGCCAGTACTAAAACTGAGATGATTGAAGAATTGAAGGCGGTCGTCAAGGATCTTGATATGGTTATCAGTACTAGCACTGCTAGGAAGATGAAAATTGAGTAGATGATCAAATCCTTGGAACAGGGTGAAGATGACGAGAATGTCAATACTGAAGATTCAGGTTCAGAGGAAGGTGATGAGGATGCTGCAGATGGTTCTGATGCTAATGAAGATTGAAGTGCTGTTTTTGTTGTTTATTGCTTTTGTAGTTTGTAGTTTTTTTTCTGCACATTGTGTGCATGGTGTGTAACTTGGATAAAAGTACTTTTATGCTTATCTTGGTTAGCCTTTGTGCCTCTAGGCTTGAGGGGGAGCGTGCATGTTTGAACAGCTGGTATGTTGGTTCTTGTTTTGAGGGGGAGTTTAGCTTTGTACAGTTTGATTGTGATTGCTGCGGGTATGAAGTTTTTCCGCTGCAAGTACCTCTGATGATGGCAGAGATTGTTTTAGCCAAAATTAGCCAAAGGGAGAGATTGTTAGTTCTAGTATTGGCTGGAATTTTGGTAAAACAAAGTTGAACAATGTTGATGTCATATGTCTGATGTCATAACATTGGTTCCTAACATTAGCTGTTGCAGGGTTGAAGTTTTATATGCTGATGTTATACTTGATGTCTTGACATCAGTTATCAGAACATCAGAACATCAGGTTGTGATGTTTTAGGGCTGCGTGTGTTAGTTTAGTTTGAGGAGATCTGTTAGAGAGATTGGATGCGAAGATCTTGGAGAAGATATTTTCAATCAGATAATTTGCAGATCATGGAGCAGATCATGTAACTAACATTAGGGCTGATTTGAAGAGATTTAAAAAGATTTGAAGATCAAATCTGTTTTACGGCGAGGTTTACGGCGGCTACGATGTTGTAAGGCTAGGTTAGAAGAGGCGGGTGTGAGAACAAAAGGGTTTTGTGTTTGGATTGGGTAAAGAGGATCACGTTATAGAAAAGGTGAGAGAAGTGATGAAAATGGCTTTGATTTTCCCCTAGAATTGATAGAAAATGAACGAAGAAGTTTGTTTCGTTGGTCTAGGGTTCTTGCTTCTCAGTACTTTCGGATGTTGAGGTTACAAAGTTTCCCATTTTCTTTTTTGAATAAAAATGTTAAGACGTTGGATAACTTTTTCTTGAAAAAAAATTACTAAAGTGTGGAACTTTTAAGAGGGGAACTCAAATTTCTTAAGAAAATTGATCAAAATAAGGAAATTGATCAAAATAGTGGTGACAGTTCACCCTAACCGTCGTGACAACTGTCGCAATTAAGGAAAGAGGACGGTTTTTTGGGAACTGTCGCAATTCATCTGTCGCAAATCTCATTTTGTCTTGTAGTGTGTCATTGGGTAGTGATCAAGTTAGGTAGATGTCAACTGAGATTGTTGAGTCTGTAATTTGATACTACTAATAGTGAATTTCCTCTCTGGCTTGGTAGCCCCTAGACGTAGGTAGTTAGACCGAACTGGGTGAACAATTCATTGTGTTATTTTCTGTTGTTATTACCTTGTTTATATAGCAGATTGTGTTGTTGTGACATCACACTTAACATCACACATCTGATACCAGAATTTCAACACAGACTAAACTCATCAAAGACACATCCCAATACCTCACAACCAGTTTATTAGGATCACACAGAATCAAAATTGGATCCATAGACAACTTCTACTTTAGCTCTCTGAAACTTTCCTTACAACGAACATCCTAAACAAACGACTCACCCTTTGCAAGTCAACTGAGATAACAGAAGTACGAACTTAGCAAAGTCTTCCCTAGCCTGCAGTAACAACCCACTAAGCCCAAAAATTTCTAATCTCCTTAACCAACTTCGGAGCCTCTCATTGTAGAACTGCATCTACTTCCGATGGATCCATTAACCATACTCTCATATGAAATAACATATCCAAGAAAAATAACCTTTTTCAACCCAAATTCTCACGAATAACTTAGCATAAAACTCCGTCTCTTTTCAACACTTGTAATTCAAATCTCAAACACTCTACCTGTTCTTTCTCTAAGTTTATAACAGATCCGAATATCCTCAATCAAAGCCATTACGAACTTATCCAAATAAATATGGAAGATACGACTCCTCTACTCCACAAACATTACAGACGCATTACTAACACCAAATAACATCACTGTACGTTGTAATGCCCAACCAAATTCCAAAAGATATAAATTCTGAAAGCTTCTGCAAAAATTTTCACTGGGTAACTGGCTACTCACATACAAGCTTAACCGAGTAAATAACAGCCTATTCCGATGATAACAAACATAACCAGTCACATGAAATCGATCAAAGCCTCAACTCACACAAATTCACCACTCTTATCAAACGTTCCAAACAATTATAATTTCAATCAAACTCAACCAAATCATTCCGGTCATCTATTCTTGAAAGTGGACACTTATTCTCAATTGTCACCTTATTCAACTGTTAGTAATCCATACACAATTTCTTCTCTTAACAGTCCAAATTCCATAAATCCCAACATGTTGCAATAACCAACCAAAAAGAACTCTCAAATTTTACATCCACGCCTAAGGGTTTTCTCAAGATTTCCATTAATTCCCTAAAACTCCAAAGACTCCAAACCTCACCAGAACCCTACGTTTTGCTTTCCAAAGTCTCAATACCATTATACACATCATGTTTATTATTCCGTTCGATCATCCATCCTTTTTGTTACTAACAATACTGGAGCCCTCCAAGACGACACACTTGGCCTCACAATTCTCCTTTCCAGTTGTCATACCCCAAATTTTGACCACTTAGATTTCCCATCATTGTGAAAATCATCATCACAATATGGATGTACCTTCATGCCTCATCAATCTCCTCAAGGAATTGTTGAGCATCCACTACAATCAAAATTAGGGTTTCAAGCCCTCTCAGAGCTTTTAGGAAAAGGATCAATCAAGAAACAACATGATCTTCAACTTGTCTAACCTCTCAAACATCTATAATGAATCATAATGACTCCCACTTCAAGGATCAAGCACAAGGCTGCTCCCTTCTAGGTGGATCAAGTCTCAAGATCGACAGTGTCACCAAATTAGGGTTTTGGTCGACCAGGGCCTCCAGATGGAAATTTTTCATCTGGGAACAAGCCAATGATCCAAAACATAACCTAATATACTTCATGGAACCTCATGGACCCAATCATCAAGTCAATTTGACCTCAGGGGATGCATTCATCAAAAATCAGGAATTAGGGTTTTTTGACCTAATTCACCCCTAAGTTGACTTTTGGGACAAATCATGAGCCAAGACCTCAAGACATGATTTGAGGGTCTCTAATATGCCATATTGATCCATTTGGAACAATGGATTAATCCAAGAAGCTTGAGCAACAAGTCTCAATTTCATCTGCACCACAATTAGGGTTTCGCGAGGAAAGTCAACTGTAACTTTGACTTTTGACCAGGACATGCTCCCATGCCCTAAGACATGATTCAATATACCCTATACCACCCATGGAACATGTCCATCAAGTTTGATTTAGGTCAAGGACATGATTTCATGAAGAATTGCACAGTTTGGAATTCATCTGATAAAAAGTCAACTATGCACAAAAGTCAACTTTGACTTTTTGAGATTTTTCACCAAAATGGATTTTTAACCCTAAAATGATGTTAATGTGTGATTTGAATCATCATTCATCAAGAAAAATCAAAGAAAGTGGGATAACTTGTAAAAGGGGTAACCATAAAAACTTAGAAAAATTTCTAAGTTATGGAAAAAGTGACACTAATGTGCCAACTTTGGAGGACCATAACTCCTAAACCACAAGGCCATTGTTCCCCATTCAAAGCTTGATTTGTAGATCTCATTGCCCTCTACAAAAGCTTCATACTGACCTATGTCCAAATTCCTCATGGATTTTGAGTTATGGAGTGATCAAAATCAAGAAAAGTCACTTTAATCCAACACTTAGTGAAAATTTCACTAAGTCAAATTTTACCTTACTTTTTGCCAAATGTAGGGGGGGGGGGGTTTCACTTGGATTCAAAAGAGATCAAAACCAAACATGTTCAAACAGTTGTTGTATCATGTAAGGGCTTTCCAAAATGACCAAGAACATTACCAAATTCAATTTGAGTCATGAGATATAACATTGGCAAGTTGCCTTGTTGAAATCTGTAAAGGCAAGGCAGATTTTGCATTTTTGCTCGATTTGCCAAAATCAGCCAAATCCAAATGCTCCTATCCACTTGGACACCTCTGAGGATTGAATCTAAAGGGGACAATCACTGAGCCAAGCCTTCAAAGTCTTGGGAACAAGAAATAGCATGTTGAACCTAGAATTGCCAAAATAGGGACAAGACTCCAATTTTGGATTGGAGCATTCAATGGAAGCATCAAGGTGGCATGAACTAAGCTCTTAGCAACTGAATTCAGTCAAGGCTTATCCAAGACCAAGGGGACCAGCAGCCTGTGCCCTAACCTCTAGTCAATGGCTAGAGGAGACTTGGATTTTCATTTGCCAACATTGGCCAAACCTACTCAGCAGTTGTCATTCACTATTCCTTGCAAAAAAACGTGCTCTACTATAAATAGAGCTCAATTGTGATCAGTTTGAGTACACCAAAGCCATCAAACAGATGCTTTCCTCAAAATCTCTTCTTTCACTCCAATTTTGACTTCTAAGGCAAGTCACTATCGGGTTTTGAGTTTGAGAGCTTTTCCAATCAAACCAATCACACACACACCTCACATACATCATATAGAAGTGATCCAAACACTCACATAACATCTGGAACACAGATTTCACAAAATCACTAGCCAATTGCTCAAGTTCTTGACAGACTTGCAGTTGGGATACCATCTCAAGTTCCAGATCATTTCAATCCATTCCAAGCATTCATACACACTCCATGGCACCTAGGGAAGCTATCCAGATCATTGAAACCTAGCTGTAACACCTCCAACACAAATCACGATCACCAGCTGCAAGTGGTAAGCATGAGCTCTTCTAACTCTATGATCCATGAAATTTTTGCTGCACAATAATTTGGCCATATGTTCATAATCATGCATGGAATGTTTCCCCTCAATTAATTGCATTGTTTGAATCGTGTATACAAAATCCTAGCCTTAATGCAGAAATTAGGGTTCTTGAGGATTTTTCATGATTTCTTGTTATATGTTTAATTTAAATGAAATTAAATACCATAGACACGATCGTGAGGTTGAAACGAGTTGATTGGTATGTGGATTACACGATATGATTAAGTATTCAGTGAGATTGGAGAGAAAATACAAATCTGGGCAAAACTGAAAAACGCGCGTGTTCTTGCTTTTGTTCTTGGCGCCATTTTCCAATATTTGAATATTTGAATTTTGTGATTTTATTTAATTGATTCAAAAATTAATTTCTCTATGAGTTTTAATGATTTTGAGTTGATTCTTTTTTTAATAATTCACAAAAATGTTAAAATATTTTATTTTCCCAAAAAATCCCAAAAATATTATTTATTTTGTATAATTGATATTGTTGCAAAGAATTAATATTTTAATTGTTTTTTACATTTAAAATATTTTTTCCACCTTGATTTTGCAACTTTTAATGCTTTCTAATTATTTTGTAGGTCAATACTTAATTTTTGAAGCATTAATCCAAGATCACAATTTGTTTTCCATATGTTAAACAATTTTGATCATTTTAATTGAATTTTTATACAATTAAATACATTTTTGAAAACAAATTAGGGTTTTGGATTAATTCAACCCTCATAGATCATTTTCAAAAACACTTTGGGCCTCTAATAGAGTGTAAGACCCAATCCTTTTTTTTTACTAAATCATTTTTGGGCCTCATTGCATTGTATAAGTCCCGATACCGTAAAAAACAAACGGCGCGATCGTCGCCTTTTGAAAAATAACCATTTGGGCCTCTCCTTGAGCTATAAGACCCATTCAAAACTTTTTTGGGCCTCTAATAGAGTGTAAGACCCAACCCCCTTTTAACCAAATCAATTTTGGGCCTCACTTATTGTATAAGTCCCTTCGCGTTAAAAGAAAATCTCGGCGCGATCGCCATTTTTAACGAAAAGTCATCTGGGCCTACCCCCGTGTCATAAGCCCCACTCTTTTTCTCTTAAAACTTTTTGGGCCTCTATTAGAGTGTAAGACCCATCCCTTTGTACATAAAACCTTTTTAGGCCTCAGTCACTTGTATAAGTCCCTCTGTGCAAATTCAACAGTGCAATCACTAGTAAAACCCTGGGCCTCTCCTTGAGCTGTAAGCCCCAAATCTTTCTTTTTCAAAGCACTTTCTCCTTTGAATTTGAATATACTGTTATTTTCAATCTTTCTTTATTGAACAACTAACCACACAGCATGAAAGCTCTACAACCGAGTAAGTGGTTATTGCTTTCATTTACCGCTTTCATATACATATAACTGTTTTGTGGGGCTGTTTCGCTGTAAGTCTTCTTTCATAAACTCATATCAACTGTGTAATAATAATATAGATATTTCGAGTTTCCCCGGCAACTACGTCTAGAACTAGGTGACGCCGTTTCGTTTATTCATAGAAATAGTCAAAATTAGATCCACATAGGATTACCAGACACAGTCTTCCCTCCTCTTGGGGTTAAACAATATGGAGACATGAAAGGCAGCATTCTCGGTGAACCCTTTCATAGACTGTCACTTGTAGAAGTTGTCAAAGAAACTCTATTCCCCAGAGATAATCTTTTCTCCGTGAATGGCATCTCTTGAGTCTCTTCCAAAATCTCGGACTTTCCTGGCTTGATATATTCTCGGTGAATGGCATGTCTTGAACTTCTCGGGGTTTGGGGACCCATCGGTTTCTTAAAAGCACTTGTCAAGAAACTCTATTCCCCAGAGATGATATTTTCTCCGTGAATGGCATCTCTTGAGTTTCTTCCAAATTCTCGAACTTTCCTGGCTTGATCTATTCTCGGTGAATGGCATGTCTTGAATTTCTCGGGGTTTGGGGACCCATCGGCTTCTTAAAAGCATCGGCCTCCTCTTAGGCATTGTACAAGGACCCACAGGCTTCCTAAAAGCAATCTCGCCTCCTCTTGGGCTTAGTACAAGGACCTCTCAGCTTCTTAGAAGTATTCACAGTCTCCTCTTAGGCTTCGTATAATGAACTCTTCCTCCGGGAATGATAGCCTCCTCTTGGGCTTCGTACAAGGACCGATCGGTTTCTTAAAAGTTTCCAGCCTCCTCTTGGGCTTCGTACAAATTGTCCCGACGACCTCCTAGAGGTATAGGAACAGAACTTAGTCATCTTCATAGAACATTCCTTTCAAAGAGTCTACTACTGTTTCTTAAAACATAGTACAAAATATGAAACTCTAGACTTGGACAGTCTAATCTCCTTGAGTCTCAAAGACATTCTCAAGGGACCCCTTCGTTAAATAGGAAGAAAACCTGTAGACTCGGACAGTCTCAATACCCTTCGGATTTACCAATTCCTTAAAGAACAGGAATAACCCGGATCCTCGAATCAAATCCTTGAGTACAATGTTGCTCATATAAGAACTAATTTTCTCTTTCAAAATCAGTATATTGGACCTGTCACTCAACTGAAACAACACCATAGCCTCCTCTTGGGCTTTGTATAATGATCCTCCCCAGCGGATTCAAACAACGTTTAGCCTCTCTCTCGGGCTTTGTACGAGACACATAAGAGACTCCCTCGTTGAGTCAATCATCTCTTTCGCCTCCATCTCGGGCTTTATACGAGATACAAAAAGGTTCTTATTGAGCCAAACAAATTTCCGCCTCCATCTCAGGCTTCGTACGAGATACAAAAATACTCTCTTGTTGAGTATAAACCACTCTCTTGTTGAGTCAAATCTTTTAGCCTCCATCTCGGGCTTTATACGAGATACCAAAAGACTCCATCGTCGAGTCAAAACCTTTTAGCCTCTCTCTCGGGCTTTGTACGAGACACATATTAGCCTCCTCTTAGGCTTTGTATAAGAAAACCACTGGTTAATCCAATCAACCTTTTAGCATCAAAACTGTGCCTCGTTCACAGTACACAAACATCAACAACTCCTTCCCCTTCATCTAATCGCGTAAGCGGCAAGCCTCTGGATCATCTACATCCATGCCACTGTCCCTCTTTTAGCATGAGAAATTCCTAAGGAAAGATAGCATTGCTCTACACTGAGTTAAAGTCTTCTCCTTCAGGTTAAAATCCCCTATAAAGGAAATTATGGCATTGCCGGATTCACACATCCCGGTTAAAGTAATTCTCCTTTATAAAACAGTTGTGACATACAACCCCCCTCTTTAGAGATGACAAATTCTCTCTAAAGTCAACACCTTTTAGCTTCATATCTTGGGCTTTGAACAAGATACAGATCACCTTTCGCTTCACGTCTTGGGCTTTGAACAAGACACCAAATACTATTTCCTCCCATAGAATAGGAGGAACTACGAACGCTCTGATTTCCCTGTTTCGGTAAACGGGAATACGTAGGCATAAGATTGAAAGAAAAATCTTAGCGAGCACACTAAATAAAAACCCAAAATCCCATACTTTCATATATCTGTCCTAACGTCCTAACCAATAGCCAAAGTGCCCCTTTGTCAACAAAATAACCTAGGAGAAACCCCGAATCTTTGTAGCATCTGTAAACCAACAGTTTTGACTGTTTAACCTCAGTATGCAAGCAGGGTAAGTTAGAGACATCTATTTCCCTTCCTTTATCAGCTTTAATAGGATAAAAAATGAATCGAACTGTAGTACTAGAGCGATCGTGCTTCGCAACCACATCCAAAAATCACCCGCTACACCAGTAAATCTTACAACCGCTCTTTCAATCTGAGTAATTCTAATGCTAACATCCAATATTCCATCCGGAAACACATATGGAATCACGCACAACTGGCAGCCCAACACTGTGGCCTTTCTGCCAATTTCCAGAACACTATCATCACAAACATAACAAACATCTTAGTTTCACTTCCTAAAACTTCTTCTACTTACTTAGCAGATCCAAACCTCAAATCTTCCCCTTCGTTAAATTTGAGTTCACACTCTACTCTCTGAGAACAACCTTTAACAATACCCAATCGTTCTCTCTCAATGAATTCCCAACTTGACCAACATACCAAAACCTTTAATCCGCCTCATCTTCCGATATTAGAATCTTCATCGACTCAACAAAATAATCTGTAATCATTTTCTCAATTCCAACCAATTCATTGCACACACTATCAAAGCCAGAAAGATACGTCTATTCCATCCAACATAATTCCATCTACTATCAACAAGAGATTAAGGGTGATCAGTTCCTCAATTTGTCAATAGACAGCCGACAATCATGATGGGGCATATACCATCTTTACCAAACTATAATAGCATTCCTTGCATCTTGTGCACAAAACTACCTAAGGCACAAATCCTTAGTCGACATAAACCTTACCTCCGCATCCCCTCCGGAACCGGGAACCACACTGTCCAAACAACACTTACAATCTTGCAACCAACGGTACACTGAGCCAACACTCCACAACTGAAGCAACTTTGAGAAGCACCAGCTTCTCCCTCACTTATCTCATTCTCAATCCTGCAGACAAAGGATTAAAAGAACCAGAAAGTACTGACAGTGTTTCACACACATATCACATACCACTAGTGTAAAGTGACAAATATAATTTTAAAATTTACACCCATTATACTGAAAACGGGTGTAAATAATAAACGCAGTGGCAAATTTGTAAATAAAATGTCATTTGTAGTAGCAGTTCGTGACAATAGACACCCTATTTTTTAAAAAAAGGTGTAAATTAAAAACATTATTATAATAAATTAAAATCATTACTATAATAATATCTCTATTACTCCCATTAAAAGAAAAACGGGTGTAAATTAAAATTGATTGAAAAATAATTATTTAATTTAATAACTCTAAATATTAACATTAAACATATTAATAAACCAAATTATATTTTATTAAGTTATATATTTTGATAAGTAAATAAATTAGAGATTAATTGGAATACACTGTCAGTGTAAAACTACTCTACACTGTCATCCAATTAGAATTAGTTATTTTGACACATAATTATGAAATTAAAAATAAAAAGAATTAAATTATGACCGTGTAAAGTAGTTTTACACTGACGATATATTCCAATTAATCTCAATAAATTAAGAGATTAATTGGAATACACTGTCAGTGTAAAATTACTTTATACTGTCATCTCATTAGAATTAGTTATTTTGACACATGAGAAGAGAAAAACAAGGAAGAAGTGATTATTAAAATGATTTATTTATAATGTAATTTTTTTTTTTTAATTCTATAAATATGTGTCAAAATAATTAATTCTAATTGGATGACAGTGTAAAATAGTTTTACACTAACAATGTATTCCAATTAATCTCATAAATTAATGGGTGTAAATTAATTAATTAATAATTTGTAAATAAAATTATAATAAAACACATATCAATATATCAAATTTAATTACTTATATTACTCAAACTCATTTCTCTCTAAACCATTTTTCTCTCTAGACCCATTTCTCGTCTTCTGTTCATCGTTTTCATTTCATCGGGAGTTCATCGTCTTCTTTTCTCATCTCACCGGCGACGAACGTTTCCTTGTTGTTCTTCCCTTAAAAACCCTCAGATCTGCGGCGAAACCACCGTTTCTGATTGATCCTGCTCTTCGTCGGTCAAATTGGAAGGTGATACACTGGATCGGAGATGCCGGTGGCTGCTTCCGTTGTCTACTTCTTGAACCTCGCGGAGACGTTCTCATCAATCGTCTCTATCGCGACGATGTTGGGTAAAATCTCTTCTCCATCACTTTCAGTAGAGATCTTAGTGATAAAATGAAATGAACCGTTTCAATTTTTTGTTCTCTCAAACATGCTATGACCTAGTTTTTATAATATTCTTCAATTCTGAGTTCTGATTCTGGAAAGTAATTCATGCTTATTCATGCTTATTCGTGTGTTAGATGTTGGATTGTATTGGTTGCTTATATTGAAAACTATTTCGAATGTTTTGATTGAAGTATGTTATGTTATCACACCTCGGTTTCAATTTTCAAACAATTTTTGTGGCAGATTTGCTGAACATTTTAGTGTAATGAAGCTAGGACTAGTTATAATGAGTTTTTTTTCTCGTGTAATATTAATGCCTCTTTGGGAAAACCTGGAACTTGTTGATTGTGTTGTTAGAGGTTAAAATAGGATTCTATTTGATGCTTGATTGTATATTCTAATTGGTTGCTTTACAGGGGAAATATGGTTGATGCTTTTCGGACGCATATAATGCAAACAAAAGAACTTGGTACCTGTCCTGTGAAGCAGATTGGTGGCTGTTCTTTCTTTTACATGAGGATAAGCAATGTCTACATTGTGATTGTTGTCAGCACCAATGCTAATGTAACTTGTGCTTTCAAGTTTGTAGTGGAGGTATTTAAACTCTGATTTTCATTGCCCTTTATCAGATGTTTGGCTTTCTCTTGGCATCTTATTCTTGATGCTTGATTATGATTAACATTTGCATGAGATTATATAAATGATTGTTGTATGTCTTTTTTTCTTTACAGGCAGTTGCATTATTCAAATCATATTTTGGTGGCACCTTTGACGAGGATGCGATTCGCAACAATTTTGTACTCATTTATGAGCTTCTAGATGGTAAGTAATCTGCATGTTGATGAATTAAATTCCTTCAATGTTCAATTTTGATATTGTTCTGTTATGCATGCTACTTCTGAAAGTCAATGCAAAGATTTTAGTTATTAATTCTGGTAGTTAGAATGGTATTTTCTAGCTATGTTATTATATATCTTATCTGCCCAAGTTTTTTTAAATGAATTGAAGAGTAAGTGAGTTACAACGTGAAAATGTGAATGTGATGGACCCTGTGGACCCAGTAAAGCAGCTAATATTAACAGCCAAGTAGTGCATCACTTAAGCTATTGTCATAAGATCTGTAAGATGTATTTTATATAACGAGAAAAAAGGGACGGGTGAAGGAAAAGTAACGAGAGAGGCGTAGTTATGCAAGTGGCAATTGAGTGGTTGCTGGACAGTGTATAATGGAAGACACAATATAAACGAATTGTTGATCATTTCCTACACAAGGCAGGGAAAACTAATATACTATAGATTGAGATTCATTCAACAAAATCAGTAACTGAAATTTAACTATAAAAACTAATATACTACAGATTGAGATTCATTCAATAAAATAGTAACTGAAATTTAACTATAGAAACTAATATACTAAAGATTGAGATTCATTCAACAAATTTGTAACTGGTGATTGAGAAGAGATGGTGATTGAGATTCATACAAAAACACTTAGAATTTAACTACGCCACCACCTAACAGAAAAAGCCATCCGTTGTAAATAGATTTTCAAATTAAAGTTTTTAATGACACCATTAAAAATACAAGACACACCTTATTACCAAAGGATTCAACCAAATAGAAAAAATAAACATATTCAATCAAGTTATAAAAATGATAACCCTCGAGATTTTTTTTATTACTATAACATTGATTATCAATTGAATTAAAAAATATATGACATTAAAAATGTTTTATAAATATATTTATAAATAATTTTAGATAAAATAAAGTGTATCTGAGTCTAGCTACTCTCTCTTTCAAAGCACACTACACACCACAATGAGTCGTAAGAGAGACAGCCCCTAATAAATTTGTAACTGGCATTTGTTGGATTACTTGGTGTCATATGTTATATCTAATAAATTTGTAACTATAGAAACTAATATAAAGGAAGTAGATGGTGATTGAGAAGAGAAAAGATCAAAGAGAAAGAAGATCAGCCATGGCAAGATCCACAGTATCATTTCATTCTTTTATTTATGGTAACATTTTTCATGATATAAATTATTTATTAAACTTCTTCCATTGCGTTTCTATAATAATTTTCTCAATTTCTCAATTTCGTTGTAATTGATTGCTTTTTCACACGTTCAACGGTGTTGATGAAACGCGGTTAACAACGAGTATCAGTTATGCTGATGCTGTTAGAATACTCAAACTGTTATACTCTGGTTTGATCTATTGCTAGCACTGTTGGAATGTTGTTAGGATTTAGTTAGTTTGAATCTTATTGTGTTTTGTTTATCATGTTGGATTGCCATGTTTTAGTTAGAGTAATAAAAGATTCTTTATAAATTTGAATTTCATTTATAACTTAGTAATCATTAAACTTCAAAAATTTCTACCTTTTTGAGTTAAATTACAGAAAATGCTTATATTCGCGGTATTTTGCAGCCGGAGAATCTTCTGTTGGACACAAATGGGGGTCTTAAAGTTTCAGATTTCGGATTAAGTACATATTCGCAGCAGGTATGATCATATCCGCCATACAAACTTACAATCAGCATAATTGCATTTTATGGAACAAAAATTGTTTCTGATTGCAGGAGGGTGAACTTCTCCGCACGGCTTGCGGAACACCGAATTACGTTGCTCCTGAGGTGATTAATGATAGAGGTTATGTTGGTTCAACTTCTGATATATGGTCTTGTGGAGTTATTCTCTTTGTACTTATGGCCGGGTACTTGCCGTTCGACGAGCCGAATCAAATTGCGCTCTATAAAAAAGTGAGTGATTTCATAATATAATCCAAAAGAATAAAAACTAATAAAGAAGTTGCTGGTTTTTGGATGAAAATCTAACACATATTTCAGATTGCTAAGGCCGAGTTCGCATGTCCACCGTGGTTTTCGCCCGAGGCAAAGAAACTGCTCAAGTCTATCCTTAATCCAAATCCTCTCACGGTGAGTTTTATACCTTATCATCGATTAGCGTCTACGTTATCATCGATTTATACGAGTTGTTTTATGCAGAGGATAAAAATTTCGGAACTCTTGGAAGATGAATGGTTCAAGAAAGGATACAAACCTGCATCTTTTACCGAGGAAGATGTCAATGTAGACGATGTTGCTGCTGCTTTCAACGATTCTAAGGTAACAACGATTTAAAACCAGAATCTACTACATTGTTCTAAATCTTAATTATTGCAACATGATCGCGATGCGACAATGATTTAAAACCTTGGACACAGCTAATAAAGAACTTTACTTTGGCATGTAGGAAAATCTTGTGACAGAGACTAAAGAGAAACCCATGTCGATGAATGCTTTTGAGCTTATTTCTAGATCACAAAGCTTCAATCTTTATAACTTATTCGAGAAGCAAAAGGTGTGTGAAAATTAGTAGCTTTTATTTCAATATTTTAACATGGTATACATAGTGAAATATACTTGATTCCGTATTAGTACTAAGTAGCGGAAATGATATCGATGCTTATACTAATTTTATGTTTGTTTCTTCATTTTGATTTGTACTTTTTAACATCATAGGGAGTTGTAAAGCACGAAACTCATTTCACTTCACAACACCCCGCGAATGAAATCATGTCTAAAGATCGAAGAGGCTGCAAAACCTCTTGGATTTAATGTTCACAAGCGAAACTACAAGGTAACCGATTATCAACCACAAGAACGAGTCTTCGTTTTTCTATTTGATGAAACCAGTCATTACTCTGATTAATCTTAGCGTTATATAGTATATGATCTTATCTACATTTAAATTATGCAGATGAAGCTGCAAGGTGATAAAAGTGGAAGGAAAGGTCACCATTCCGTGGCTACCGAGGTACTGATTCATTTCTTCCTATATGATTGCAATACATTTTCAATTGTTTCTTCGCGTTTGTTTACTTCGACACAAACTAATCGATCCAACCTGTTGTCTTTGGTTGCAGGTTTTTGAAGTGGCTCCGTCTTTACATATGGTAAAGCTGCGAAAGACGGGCGGCGACACACTAGAGTTTAACAAGGCAGATTTCCAACAGAAATTACAAAAAGAGCTCCAACAACAAAGAATAGAGCTCCAACAGCAAATGAAAAAAGAGATGCAAGAAGAGAGAGCTAAATTCCTACAAGAGATGCAATTGGAGCTTTGCCCTAAGAGGACTAAAGAGGTGTTTTTAAAAGAGGTATGGGTAATTTGATTTAATTAATCGATTAAAAATTTACAAATTTTATAATTTAATTAATGTTTAATATATTACAGAATGTGCAATCTCTGGATACGAGCACTAACGGAAGTTGCTTTAAGGTTTTAATTACGAAAGATGTTATCAAAAACACTGCTGCTTCTGAAGATTACTTAAAAAAATTGAAGACCTCAAGGAAGATTCCTTCTCACTAGATGTGATTCATGAAACAAGTGAATTTTCTGTTTTTATGCTATTAGATAATATGATTTGATAAGACTTATATATACATGATGTTAGGATGGTTGTTTTGGTTGTATTTTTTGTTTATTGAATGTTAAGTGGTATACAAAATATTTGATTAAATAAAATAGGTTCTAAATCTAATTAAATATAACTTAATTATGAAACTAATACAAACATTCTATTTAAAGTAAACAGGGTGTAAAAATGCCAACACCAATGGTGAAATCGGGTGTAAAATGTCAGCATCAATGGTAAAAACGGGTGTAAAATGCCAACATGAATGGTAAAATCAGGTGTAAACATGCCAACATGAATGGTAAAATCAGGTGTAAACATGCCAACATCAACAGCAAAAATGGGTGTAATACACCGCGTTTTTACACCCTATTTAAAGGAAACAGGGTGTAAATTTGCCAACCTCTATAGTAATCACTGCTCATTTTATATCCGATTTTTATGAAATTGGGTGTAAATTTGTTTGATTGAAATGCAATTATTTACATATTTACACCCGTTTTCTATAAAATAGGGTGTAAAGTTGAATATATATACATCCGTTTTAAACAAAAAAAAGGGTGCAATATACCATCTATAATTGTATAAATGTACAAATTTACACCCGATATCTATAAAAAAGAGTGTAATTTAACATCAAATTTACACCCGTTTAAAAAAGGGTGTAAATTTGTCAGACATTTCTCACCCGTTGAATTCACACCCTCCAATAACGGGTGTTAAATGTAGAAAAATCGGGTGTAATTTTATATATCTGCACTAGTGTACTAAGGGACAAACAACATCGACAACATTCAATTGTCACACCAACTGACTCAACAACTTGGCCGGACAGACTGACCTGCTCTGATACCACTTTGTAACACCCCAATTCCCATCGCGAATAAATAATACATAATTAAATCAGAGTAAATAAAAATTTATTTTTCTGACAGAAACAAGGATGCCACATTTAAAGAAAGGAAAACACAATCTCTGCTCATAAATTTGATACATAACACAAAATGGAATAAACCTAAAAGGGAAACTTTTTCCAACAAAAGGAAAGTTCAATTATGGAATAAAGCGAAAAGATCCATAACTGACTTGTTTTACAAAATAAATTGTTTTATAACATCAAAATATTTATACAAAGGTAATACAAAATATATCCAACAAATATATACATATATAACAAAAGCGTTCCCCGACTTCCGTGTTACGTATCAGAGCAGACAGACCGACAAAAGGATGGAGAACTAATCTTCACAAAAGCCTCCAAGACACAAATCTGCAATTGCCTCATAGAGCAACAAACCACAGCAGAAGGGTGAGAAATAACAACTAAATCAAGATTGCATAATAATATGCAAACACATAAAAATTCACAGGCATAATTATTCTCATCACACACATCACATACCAATACATATAGCAAGCCACAGATATATAACATATTTCTAACAATCCAACAACATAACATATATCAATTATACCAACATAATCACCTGTTCACACATAAGGCATACCACAGTTATAACATATGGAAACACACCGCCACATCACATAGAATATGTCTATACATAAAACATATCATCCATAACCACTGCATTTATCACGTATGCACATCAATTCACCAATCCAATCATAAATCTCAACACATACTCAATCAATTCACAATTTCCCACACATAATCAATCCATTCATGATTTATGCAAATGCACAGAGACCGACACAACGACTCTATGCAATGCAATGCGGTACCATCCATCCATCATCTCATCATTAGTTCACTCAGGAACTATTGGAATTATCGCTTGTTACTTAGTGTAACTCCCCGTCGGGAAAACGATGCTCCCCGTCGCTCACACCTCTTTGTATAAGGCACACGATGTTTATGGATCGCTCACACCTCTTCGTATAAGGCACACGACCCGATCGCTCACACCTCTTTGTATAAGGCACACGATCGTCCATAATCATCGCTCACACCTCTTTGTATAAGGCACACGATGTTATAGCGGATCCCCTCGGGAATCGTTTTGTCGCTCACACCCACTAGGGCACACAACATCACAAGAATGCATATCATGATGCTTGGCATACAATGACTCATGACATTCAAATGCACACATATACACATCCATACTCATGCATATACAATCAAACACAACACAATGCATTTTTCTTGCCCTTAGGCCACATACCATCATCCCAACATTTCATCACATGCATTCATATCATATAACATCACACAAGTCATACGATATATATCAAAAGCATATTGCATGTTAACACATCAAATACACACAGTTAAGATGGTGAAAGTCGACAAAATGACACATTCCCAAATTCCCGACATAATTAAATCGGCCAACAATCTCAAAACCATTTTTATAAGAAAGAACATCTCAATAGCTTCCTAACGATACCAAGAACGCCTCGATCCGAGTTACGGATCAAAAGTTATGAATTTTCAAAGAAAAGAATTTATTGAGAAACAGCCAGATTCGCCTAGCGACTTAGGATTTCTCCTGGCGGATCCCCCTTCGCCAGCACTTCACCTGGCGAACTAGTGGCGAACCACAAATTTAGAAAAACCCCAAGAGTTACAGAAGCTAACCCATTTCGGTCTCTCTGTTTTCGCCTGGCGACTTACGATTTCGCCTGGCGAATACCCCTTCGCCAGCACTTCGCCTAGCGAACTAGTGGCGAGACCTAATTCGCCCGGCGAATTCCCAATTCGCCTGGCAAATCGCACCAGAACCAGAATTTCCTGCTGCGGGTTATATAGTTCCAAAACCCCCAAAAATCCCATTTTTTCACCCCAAATCAATTCCAACGGCAAAACAAGTATCAACGATTGTTCATAAACACAATGTGATCATACAACGCAATTTATATCGAATTCTGACCGTGAAAACATCGATTTCTATCAATTGTTCATCAATTTATCAATGCGAAAAAGTTGTGAAACAACCAAAACAATTACAACAAACAACACATATACATACAGAAGCAAGATATAATTGAAACTTCTCACCCTTACCCGATTAATCGTGATTGAAACGGAGGTTTCCTCGATTTTTCCTCTTTCTCCCCTTCTCTCTTTCTTTCTTCTCCTTTTCTTTCTCTTCTTTTTCCTTTCTTTCTATTTCTCTCTAATCTCTATTTATATAAAAATATCTAAACCCCTAAAAGACTATTTTACCCCTCAGCTCAAATATCTCGCAAACGTTCTCAAAACGCGATAAAACATAATAACGATGAAAAATACTATATTGTCAAATAAAAGTCAAGAATAAAATGATATAAAAACGAAAATAATTAAATCGACTCGATTAAATAAATAAGACAAAACGGGGTGTTACAAAAAGCGCTTTCTTATGTGGGATTAATGAAAGGCCTTTAACAGCGCTTTCCAAAAGCGATGCCTAAAGCGTGTTGTACGAAAGCCCTTTAGCAGCGCTTTTCAAAAGCGTTGCCTTTTGTTACCCATTTAGAAGCGCTTTTATAAAACGCTTTCTAAAGTTCACCTGCCTTAGGGTTTTAGCAGCGCTTTTCAAAAGCGCTGTCTTACGTCCCCCATTTAGCAGCGCTTTTTTCTTTCGTTTTTTATTTTTGTTTTTAGCGAAACATGTAGCAGCGCTTCTGCCAGAAAGCGCTGTCTTTGTTGCGCTGCGAAAACTCATTTTTGGCGTAGTGTAAATATGTAAAAAAATTTAATGGTTTTCCGAACCCCAAGAATTGGTGTATTTATTGCCATGCTCTTTAGGTCAGATCGTGGGTAAGGAAAAGGTATATCCTCAATTTCTATGTGAATACGTGGGCATATGAATATTCGTTCTTCCTGCTAAATCGGAGGAGCGATTTCCACATCGGCCTTAACAAAAACTATCCCTTTCATGGACATTTAACTTATCACATATTAAGGTTGTTGGCATGTGATGTACATCAGCTCTGGTCTAGCGACCCAAGCTCCAATTTGACTACCTGTGACCCACCTTATCTCACTATCCCGTTCTATCTTATGCAATGTTTTAAAAACCTAGACCTGTGATCAGTCCGCTCAAGATATAGGGTATTTGAGTCACTAGTCAAATTGGTGAGTCACTGGTCGGACCACATGGTTCTTGATCATATATATATATATATATATATATATATATATATATATATATATATATATATATATATATATATATATATATATATATATATATATATATATATATATATATATATATATATATATATATATAATAAAAATCTTAATTGTGATAAAATTGTGGTTATAAAGACTTTAAAAAACCTTGTATAAAATCTAAACAAATTTTCAATACACACGCCAGAATCAAACCCATGAATTCAAAGAATCCAATAATGAAGTTCATATAAAGCAAAGATAATTTTTTTTTTTCCAATAGGAGGTAAGACAAATTTATTACTATGTAGTCACCATTTCATATCAAAAATCATTCTAAGGACAAATCTTAACGTCAGGTAAACACAAAATAGTTAACCCTAAACCTTAAGAAAAATCAAATAAATTAAATGGTAAATGATAAATGCAAAGCAAAAATATAACATTAAAATTGAATAGAGATAAAAATAAGGGTTAAATATGTTTTCACTCCCTATAAATATACCAACTTTCAAGTTTAGTCCCTCTAAAATTTTTCTTCAAACAATGGTCCTCACAAAGTTTTCCGTCCCTAAATGTGGTCCCTCCCGTTAGTTCCCACTAACGGAGGCCTACGTGTCATGCCAAATATATATTTTTTCCAGAGGTGTAAATTTTAATTGTCACGTCCCTAAAAATGAAACACTTTGCGTCTACCCTCTCACTCATGATCTAGGTTTTGCATTCTATCACGATCTCTCTCATGGTCTTGCTTCCATCTCGATTTGGATCTTGCTCCCACTCATGATCTTTCTCCTGATATCATTTCCTCTCAATTTGGATCTCTTTCCAGATCTCAGTTTCTCTATCTATTGGGATCTAGTTCTCACTCTTGATCTCACATTCTCGTGGATGTATGCCTCGTTTCTCTCTCATTGATTTACATTGTCTCTGTTCAATCTCCACGTCTCTGAGAGGTAACCATACAAACTAATTGGTTTTTTCTTTGTATTGTCTTTCTTTTGATTTTGTCTTTCTAGGTTTCTGAGAGGTAACCACGTGTTTGATTTTGTCTTTCTGGAAATGATTCCTAAATTTGTGAGTTATTTTGTATGATGGTAAAGTTTTTAAGAAAGAAGGGTTTGTTTTCTGTCTCTTATTTCGGTTCTAGGGTTTATATTTGTGTTGTTGGTGGATTGATTTGCTTGTTCCCTGTAATTGTGATAAAGGGTTGTTGTGAATTGAGATTAAAATCTGCAAGTTTGATATTGGTTACTAGTTTTTGGAGAAATATGTTGTAATTGAAGGAATGCGATGGAGAGTCCTCAATCTGTCAACAGTCCAAGAATAACATTGAGTCTACAAGACATCAGAGGGCAACTGTGTCATTTCTCGATTCCAATGACAAAAAAATCCCACCTCTGATTTATCACCTGATCATGTCTCCAATCATTCTGAAGGTCACGGTTTTGTCGGATCTATAATCAACGTTGTTGCTATATGTATCCTTTTTTATTATTCATTTTATTTCATTGATCAATTTATAATTATAAAAAGATTCACTTTCTTTTCATTTTAATTTATCGATTTCAATTAGCATTTGTAATGCTGAAATTATCTGTGAAATAGTATATGCTTGAGGTTAATCTGTTCAAATTTCGCTACATAACAACGCTATATTAGTGTTTGGATACACTTGTAGAAATAGTTCATCACATATCAAAAAGTAGTTTTTGACTTGTTTCAATTAGCTCAACACAATAGATAATGAATCAATATTTGATTAAGATCTTTAGAATATCTTATTGAATGACACATTCATTACGTTGCTTACTTGTTTTACATGATTACATGTGAAACTAAGATCCTTACTTCTCTGATTTTCTGTTGTTTTAGCCATGGGCGAAATAATTTCGTGTTATGTACAATTTTATATAACTACTAGATTCCCATGTGCCAACAATTTTTTAAAGGTTTTTTTTTGTGATATTATTGTTACATTTTATGATTTATATTTTTACTTGTTCATTTTCCTTTGTGAATAGTTATTTTCTTGGTATGGGCATAGGTTCCAGAATCATGGCTACATTCTATTGGCACATCTTACTATCCTAGCAGGTTAGACAGCTTAATTCCTGTTGTCATTTGAAACTTTAGCAACTATGCAGATCCTCTATTGTGTGTGTAATTGTTTGGGTGAACAAAAACAAGAAGGTGCATGAAATAGGTGTATATAGAAAAGAATTGCAAACCAGTCAACTCAACTGTTGTAAATTAATGTGAAAATTTTGCATAAATTTTTCTACCAAATATTAAGCTTGGAAATACGCTAAAAAATATGGAATTACATTGTGAATTCATCTCTTTATAAAAAAATTGATTGGAAATTATTGGGCTTTGGCGGTACTGACATATGTGATGGTGACCAAAATAATGACTTGAATGATTTCTGTACTCATATACAACATGGTTATGCAAGTAGTTGCTTCATCTTTTTCTAGTTTTGAGGGTTCACTGTTCTGTGGCATTTTCAGATGGGCACAAGAGAAATGCATCACTTTATTATATTTTGTAAAGTTATGAAAAAGTTATATTTTGTTCCTTCTTTGTTGTGATCTTGTTTCGCTTTTGCCTATGTTTGTCTACTGGTTGGTATATGTAATTGTTTTTGGTTTTGGAGATATGTAATTGTTCTTTGTTGTAATTGTTTTTGGTTTTGAAGATTGTTTTTCTTGGTTTTTCAAAAACAAAATGTACACTTTTTTTTTTCCAGTTATGGACTCAATTATATAAAAAGAGAAGAAATAATTAAGCTTGAATAGGTGACTGTGGAAATTTGGATTTGATTTGAGTTACTTCAGAATTTTTAGGATAAAGCTTTAGTTGTGATTATCAATCTGCAATATCACGTTTTGATCATTGACAGAATATTTTATGGAATAAAAAGGAGAAACATTGAGCTGTGTGTATTACTAATAGAATGGTGTGTTTAAATTAGTTAAGGATTAGCTACAGATTATTACTAATAGAATGATGTGTTTAAATTAGTTAGGAATTAGCTAAAAATTAGCTACAGATTATTACTAATAGAATGATGTATTTAAATTAGATAGGGATTAGTTAGGAATTAGCTACAGATTGCATACCATTTATGGATTTAAATATGGTATAATATAAAAAATTTAAAATGGAAACAATTGACACATGACATTCATGTCAGCATTTTTTGTCACGTTGACATTGTCACATGTATGCCACGTCATCAAAAAAATTTCACATAACATGTCACGTAAGCCTCCGTTAGTGGAAATTAATAGAAGGGACCACATATAGGGACAGGAAACATTGTGAGAACCACTGTTTGAAGGAAAATTTTAGATGGATTGAACTTGAAATTTGACATATTTATAAGGACCTCTTACATATTTAACCTTAAAAATAATGCAAATGAATGCACTAAATTAAAAAATAATAAAGAAATTAAATAACAAGAACTAGTCCTATAATAAAGAATGAGATTGATTATAGTGAAGGTAGGTTCTTAATGTTATGTAACGCTTCAAAGTTGAATGGATCCAGGCTGGAATCGTGTACGAAGCACTTTTCATATAGTATTTCAAGCACTCTCGATTTGTCTTAGAGTTTTGATGTAGGAATACCCAGGATAATTCAGCCTTATCGAGTTTGCACAAGACGGATGAAAACTCGAATGTAGCGAAGAGTGTTGGAATTATTTTGTAGAGGAAATGCGTTTTTGTTCATTGATTTCTGAATTCAGAATGAAACATTTATAGGCCACATTAGTATTGTTTCGCAAGGTGGCGACCCTTGGTGAAACAATTCTTTTTACCAAAAGTTACCATGTTTGGCCTACAGCAACATGTTCAAGAGTTGCATGTTTTCATTTTGCAACATTTCATGAAGAGTTGCAATTTTCGAATTCAAGATTCAAAACAAAATAATTCTGCACCGACCAAAATTAAAGCAACGATAATAGCACGGCCGAAGGCCGGCCGCCGCCCGCTGGAGCGCCACCGACGCAGCCTCATTAACGCCGCGAATAGACCGATTGCTCCGATGTGTCGTGCCTAAGTGCTCAAGTGCCGCCTCAAGCCGCCACTAGCGCCTTTACGCCCAAGCCCTCGGACCCGGTCCCGGAGCCGGAGCCGGTGTTTGTAACACCCCAATTCCCATCGCGAATAAATAATACATAATTAAATCAGAGTAAGTAAAAATTTATTTTTCCGACAGAAACAAGGATGCCACATCAATAGAAAGAAAACACAATCTCTGCTCATAATTTTTGATACATAACACAAAATGGAATAACCTCAAAGGGAAACTTTTTCCATCCAAAAGGAAAGTTCAATTATGGAATATAGCGGAAAGATCCATAAATGACTTGTTTTACAACATAAATCATTTTATAACATCAAAATATTCATACAAAGGTAATACAAAATAGATCCTACAATTGTATACATATATAACAGAAGAGTTCCCCCGACTCCCGTGTTACGTATCAGAGCAGACAGACCGACAAAAGGATGGAGAACTAATCTTCACAAAAGCCTCCAAGACACAGATCTGCAATTGCCTCATAGAGCAACAAACCACAACAGAAGGGTGAGAAATAACTACTAAATCAAGATTGCATAATAATATGCAAACACATACAAATTCACATGCATAATTATTCTCACCACAAGCATCACATATTAATACACATAGCATATATCAATTACACCAACATAATCACATATTCAGACATAAGGCACACCAAAGTCATAACATATGGAAACACCCCACCACATCACATAGCATATGTCTATGCATAAAAGATATTATCCACAACCAATGCATTTATCACATATGCACATCAATTCACCAATTCAAACATAAATCTCAACACATACTCAATAAATTCATGATTTTCCACACATAATCAATCCATTCATGATTTTCCACACATAATCAATCCATTCATGATTTATGCAAATGCAAAGAGACCGACACAACGACTCTATGCAAATGCGGTACCATTCCATCCATCATTCTCATCATTAGTTCACTCAGGAACTATTGGAATCATCGCTTGTTACTTAGTGTAACTCCCCGTCGGGCAAACGATGTTCCCCGTCGCTTTAGGTCCTCTTGGTATAAGGCTCACGGCGTTTATGGATCGCTTTAGGTCCTCTTTGTATAAGGCTCACGATCCGATCGCTTTAGGTCCTCTTTGTATAAGGCTCACGATCGTCTATAATCATCGCTTTAGGTCCTCTCGGTATAAGGCTCACGATATTATAGCGGATTCCCTCTAGAACCGTTTCGTCGCTCACACCCCACAAGGGCACACGACATCACAAGATGCATATCATGATGCTTGGCATACAATGACTCATGACAATCCAATGCATACATATATACAACCATGTGAACCATCTCAACATCAATAATCATGCATATACAATCAACCACAATCACAATGCATTTACTTGCCCTTAGGCCACAAACCATCATCACAACATTTCATCGCATACATTTACATCATACCACAGCGCACAAGTCATACCTCATATATCAAAAGCATATTGCATGATAACACACCAAATACACATAGTTAAGATGGTAAAAGTCGGCAAAACGACACATTTCCAAATTCCCGACATAATTAAATCGTCCACCACTCTCAAAACCATTTTAATAAGAAGGAACATCTCAATAGCTTTCTAACGGTACCAAGAACGCCTCGATCCGAGTTACGGATCAAAAGTTACGACATCGAACGCAAAATCGGGAAAATTCTGCACCCTCTTTGGTCATACGCATATTGCCTTGGGCCATACGCGTAATGCCCAGCTCGCTCGCCCATCCATACACGTATTTCCCAAAGTGCTACGCGTATGGGCAGAGACTAATTTCTCCTAAAAAATTCCACTAAAAACTCCATACGCGTAATGCCTCACTTGTTACGCGTAATGCCATGCCACCTACGCGTACCCTTACGTAAATCAGCAGAAGGCCGTGTAAAATGTGTTCCATACGCGTAATGCCCTCATTTTACCCTTGCCATACGCGTATTGCCCAAACCAATACGCGTAATGCCAAGCCTGATACGCGTATGGGCAGTGTAACCCAAAATATTTCCTGCATAATTCCTGTTACGAATTTCACCCCAAAACCTCTCCAAATCTCATCTAAACACTTCCAAATCACAATATATCAACCCAAACATGTTCCAATCCTAACAACAAGTATTCTACGCAGTTTATATCGAGTTTCGACCGTGAAAATATCGATTTCTATCAATTGTTCATCAATTTATTAATGAGAAAAAGTTGTGAAAACAACCAAAACAATTACAACAAACAACACATATACATACACAAGCAAGATATAATTGAAACTTCTCACCCTTACCCGATTAATCGCCGGAGCTATGTTGATTTTCCTCTTCTCCTCTCCCTTTCCCTTCTCTTCCTTTCTCTCTTCTCTTTTTCCTTCTTTCTATTTTCTCTCTTTTTTCTCTCTATTTTCTATTTTATGAAAAATAACCAAGCAAAAAGACCAAAATACCCCTACACTCAAATATCTCGCAAACGCTCCCAAAACGCGATAAAACATAACAACAATGAAAAATAATATATTGCCAAATAAAAGTCAAGAATAAAATAATATAAAAATAAAAATAATTAAATCGACTCGATTAAATAAATCTAACCAAAAACTGGGGCGTTACAACTCTCCCCCACTTAGACATTTTCGTCCTCGAAAATATAACTGAGACGAACGACTCCGGATACGACTCTCGCATCCAACAAACCCACTCTCATGCCAACAAAAGGCAATACAACGAGTAACACAAACTGACAAACCACCTCGCTAACCACAACTACAACAACGACGCAACAACGACGACAAGATGCAAAGGCCATACAATGCACTTGACGACTAACTCACGACTCAAGGAAAACCACGTTACCAATACTCAGGTAAGACTCCCCTAATTCCCCACACCGGAATTAGCTACTCGCACTCGAACCATCACGATGGAAACAAGGCAACAACAAAACAAGAACCTAAAGTCCCACAACACAACAACGTCTCAACAACCTCTACATAACCACAATACCAATATCCTTGTCACACAACAATATTACAACAATGCTATGATTTACCAATCGAACATACAACCAAAACGTCCATCTACATAGTAGCCCATAAATAATATTTAAACCTTTCACTTAACACTTCCATTCCTGAAACGTCCAATAGTCTCACCATTTCTACATGTTCCCAATGTTCAACTTATGAACTCTTACAAGTCCCACACGCAATTACAAAATGTGCCACATCACGCTTTCGCTGCGCACTCTGATTACTCAAAACCATCGAGTCTACCAATCTTACGTCCAAAGTCTAACTCTTTCTCACCTCTGCCAAAAATCAATGTTCACTTTAATATTCCCAACCTCACACTCTCCTGTGTTATCTCACACACCAGACACAAGTCTCTGAACTGCTCAAATAATTTTAATTCTCTGACCATCAAAACAGACATGCATAAAAACTTTCGACTTAACTTTTCAGACACAACCTTAGCTTTTCCCGAAGGATAATCCAAGCCAAATTCATAACTCGTCATGAATTCCAACCCTCCTCGTTGTCTCATACTCTATTCCTTCAGACCAAACAAGTACTCTAAACTCTTGTGATTACTAAACACTTCGAACCTAGAACCATAAAGATAATACCCCCAAATATTCCCACATAATATAACCGCAACCAATTCCAAATCCATAATAGTATAGATCCTTCTATAAATCCTCAATTGTCGTAAAGCATAAGCCACGACTTTACCCTCTTGCATTAACACACTGCCTAAACTCATCAAAGACGCATCCCAATACCTCACAAACGGTTTATTAGGATCACACAGAATCAAAACTGGAGCCGTAGACAACTTCTACTTCAGCTCACCATAACTTACTCACAACGAACATCCAAACAAACGACTCACCCTTTGCAAGTCAACTGAGATAACAGAAGTACGAACTTAGCAAAGTCTTCCATAGCCTGCAGTAACAACCAACTAAGCCCAAAAATTTCTAATCTCCTTAACCAACTTCGGAGCCTCTAATTGTAGAACTGCATCTACTTCTGATGGATCCATAACCATACTCTCATCTGAAATAACATATCCAAGAAAACTAACCTTTTCAACCCAAATTCTCACTTGAATAACTTAGCATAAAACTTCGTCTCTTTTCAACACTTGTAATTCAAATCTCGAACACTCTACCTGTTTTTCCCCTGAGTTTATAATAGATCCGAATACCCTCAATCAAAACCACCACGACCTCATCCAAGTAAGTATGGAAGATACGATTCATCTACTCCAGAAACATTACAGACGCGTTACTAACACCAAATAACATCACTGTACGTTGTAATGCCCAACCCAATTCCAAAAGATATAAATTCTTAAAGCTTTTGCAAAATTTTTCACTGGGTAACTGGTTACTCACATACAAGCTTAACCGAATAAATAAAAGCCTACCCCGACGATAACAAACATAACCAGTCACATTACATCGATCAAAGCCTCAACTCACACAATTCACCACTCTTATCAAACATTCCAAACAATTGTGATTTCACTCGTCATCTTCATCATCGATCTTTTCAAAAAGGCCAGAAAGTAAGAGGAATTATGATAAGGTCAGAACCAAAATCACGAAGAGTAAGAGGAAAAGAGAATCTCACTTTTTTTACCGGAGACAACCTCATCCCCGTAGGTTGGTTTTCCTTTAATGGCTCAGATAAAAATGGTCTATATTGAAATTCTGGTATCAGACGTGTGATGTTAAGGTGTGATGTCACAACAACACACTCTGCACAATGGACAACAATAACAGTAAAATAACACCAAGAATTGTTGACCCAGTTCGGTTACAACCAACCTACTCTGGGGGCTACCAAGTCAGGGATGGAATTCACTACTTGTAGATATAATTTACAGACTCAACAACCCGTTGACAATCTCCTAAACTTATACTCTACTAATGACTTCCTACCTAAGAAACCACTTAGGTATGAGAACACCACTCAATCCCTTACAAACACTCAAAGAACCCACTTTGAGTACCCTTGATCTTACTTCACAGCTTCGATCAAATCATACAACTCTCTTTGCTTCACAGCTTTAGAGAGGACAGAAACTCAACACCTATTCAAACCCTAGAATAGTGTAAATACAAGCACTTTAAACAAACTCTAGACACTAAGCCTTCTGCTCTTGATCTTCTGAATGTTTTCTGTACTTTTTCCTTTGGTCTTGTGCGCTTTATATAGCTCCTGAATTGGGCTTGGACTTGTCACAATATTTGATCAGATTTGTTAATTAAAACTGAATCTTCAAAACAGTTTTTATCCCCAAAATCTTTTTAAATCTTCAACCTTTTAATTCTCCAACAGACCTGCAATCAAATCTCCCATGTAACAGAAAATATCTATCCCAAGATATTCTCATCCAATGAGTCAACCACTCTCCACAATTCCAGCTAATATGCGTGCCCTAATAACATGTCCTGCTGTTATTAATTCTGCAGGTCTGATGTTACAACATCACCTGTGTGACATCAGACATCCAACTTCAGCACTTAACTACTTAACACAGCCCAGTGTTAAGACTTCAATGTTACAACATCAGCACCTTGACATCAACATTGAATATACTTTGTTTTACCAAAATTCCAGCCAATCCAGGAACTATCATATATTTTGTTTGATGCCTGTATTGTTTGGTTATGGATTATGTTGACATTGGGTTTTATTTATTCTAATAGTTAATTCTTAATTGTAATTATACTTATTATAAAAAATATTTCACAAAGAAAAATTATTTTTACATACTATCAAATTTTTATTCTATTTTAATAATTGGTTTTTAATAATCATTATCCTGTACATATTTTCACAAAATAGCCACACAAAAATATCGAGGTGAGAAAAATACCCAAGAAGGGGGGGGGGGGTTGAATTGTGATTGTCAAATCGTTTCTACTTCTGAACCAGAGTTCAGATTCTAAACAGAAGTTCAAAAACTGATAACAAGTGCAGCGGAAAAGTATATAAGAAGTAAATAAAAATGCAAAGAACACACAACAGCTATACTGATTCCACCCCAACTGAGAGTAGTCCAGTCCCCTTGCAGCGCAAGATATTTCCACTATAATCAAACAGATTACAACTGCTTATACCTTCAAGTATAAGACTTTCCCTGCTCAGACCTACAGCCTAAGACTTCCTTGCTCAATCAACACCTGATCAAGACTTCTCTACTTAGATCCTTAGATCCTAAGACTTTCATTCCTTAAACCCTTCATGTTCAATACTTCCTTGCTTAGACCCTCTTCCTAAGACTTCTACTCAGACCCTTGGTCCAAGACTTCCTGCTCAGTTTCCTCGAATCCAAGACTTCACTACTCAAACCCAAGGCAAGAAAATTTTATCTAAACTGGCTGTTTAGAGAAGGAATAACTTACAACAACACTTCATTAACAATCAGAGGTGTTCAAATATAATACAAAATAGTTTAAGACTAAGGATTCTTAAGCTATAAAAGAATAAAAACTCTTAACAGATCAGCTTTTCTTGAGGTGATATGAATGAAGTGCATGTATTTTTCAGTTGTAGTTGAAGCGTTACTCTCTTGGTTAATCTTCAATTCTTCTGCTCCTTTTATAGTTGAAGAAATAGAGTTGTTGAAGCATCCTCAACGGATATAATCAGATCAAATCTTCTAGTACATCTTCTTTTTCAATAAAGTAGGTGTTGGAACTCGTAGACAAAGAATTATCTACTAAACAAGGCCTTTGTCCGGAGAACTCTTCTATGAAACAAGTACAACACAATCTTTTGAAGATAATGTCAACAATTCTCAAGTCCCGTGTTTACAGAGCTTGAGTTGACACTACTCAGTTTTAGAGGCGGCCATATCATACTTCTGATTTTGAAATGTACTAACAATGACTTTCTGATTAGACTCTCTCACAAGTACATAATCAGAACCGAACCATAGCTACTTCCGTGTAAGAATTAGTTTATCAAGTAAATATAATTTCGTACACATGAATCAGCTAGTTAAAAATCCTAATTATTTTTCAAATATATTGTTATCATCAAAACTTTAGAAGATACATACATGAACCAAATTTGTCTCAAAAAAATACACACTGAAAACTCCTAAATCTCTCCCACACATGTGTATTTATAGGAAAACAACACTTATCATCTCGCACGACTCTGAATTTTTTAGCATACGTTGTTTTCAAAATATCAGAAACCTGAATCAGATAATTGCATTTGTCTTTATCTCTTAAACACTTCACTTTTTCATTCTTAAGCCTCTCTTTATCAACCTTATTTAATTATTATCTATCACAATGCAAAACATACCGTATCTATTCTTTGCATTCCATGGTTTCAAGAAACGGTGTTGTTATCGCCATCATGGGTGTCAGCGGAGGATTTCAAGGTAGCAAGGGGTCTTCGACAAGGCGACCCAATGTCACTGTTTCTTTTCTCTATCATTGCAGGAGGTTTGTCAATATTGGTCAAGAGGGCAATGGACATGGGCCTTTTTTATGCCTTCAAGATAAATGATGAGGTCGAATTTAGTTTGCTTCAGTACGCAGACGACACCATCCTAATAGGACAAGGATCTGGACCAATCTTTGGGCGATGAAAACAATACTCGCGGGATTCAGAATGGTTTTTGGCCTGAAGATTAACATTAGAAAAGGTTCTCTATTCGGTATTGGTGTTGATAGTCTCTTCTTGCAAGCCGCAGGACATTTCCTTGGATGCAAAATTGGTACTGTTCCATTTAAATTCCTTGGTCTCTACGTTGGCGGTAATCATCGACGCATTGAATGATAAGAAAGGAAAAGGTTAATTCAGAGGGAAACCGTATGTGACTCCTGCTGATAAGGGGAAACAGAAAGCTGGTGGTGGCAAGAAGCCGATTGGGGGAGGAACTTCCACTCCGGTGAGGTGTTATAGATGTGGTGTTGAAGGACATCATGCTCCTGAGTGCAGAAGTGCTGAGCAGAAATGTTTCAAGTATGGCAAGCCAGGCCACAAAGCTTTGGAGTGCAGAAGCGGTGCAAGTGTGACTTGCTACAACTGTGGTGAGCAAGGGCACATTAGTACCAAGTGTGACAAACCCAAGAAGGATCAAGCAAAAGGGAAAGTGTTTGCTCTATCAAGATCTGAGACTACTAGTGAAGATCGATTGATCCGAGGTACGTGCTTCATTAATGGTATACCTTTGGTTGCTATAATTGATATTGGAGCTACATATTCTTTTATTTCTTTGGATTGTGTTAAAAGATTGAATCTTGAGTTGTCTGTTATGAGTGGCGGTATGGTTATTGATACTCATGCTATGGGTTCAGTAACTACCCCATATGTGTGTTTCAATTTTCCATTGAGTATTTTTGGTAAAGACTATGGAGTTGATTTAGTGTGTCTTCACTTAGATCAACTTGATGTTATTCTTGGGATGAATTAGTTGGAATTCAACCATGTTTATATTAACTGTTTTGATAAAACGGTTAATTTTCTTGAACCTGAGAATGATGGAGACTTGTTTATGTCTGCTAAGCAAGTGAATGAGTCGGTGCAAGATGGTGCCAAGGTGTTTATGTTGATGGCAACTTTGAGCATTGGTGAAAGTGGAGCAATTGATGCTTTACCAATTGTTCATGACTTTCCAGAAGTTTTTCTTGATGAGATAAGTGATTTACCGTCGGAACATGAAGTGGAGTTTTCGATCGACTTAGTTTCTAGAACTAGTCCGGTATCGATGGCTCCAAATCGTATATCTGCATCAGAATTAAAAGAGTTGAAGAGTCAACTTGAAGATTTGCTTGAGAAGAGATTTATTCGTCCGAGTGTGTCACCGTGGGGTGCACCCATTTTGTTAGTTAAGAAGAAAGAAGTTTCTATGTGGCTTTGCATGGATTATAGACAATTGAACAAGGTGACTATCAAGAATAAGTATCCACTTCCGAGGATTGATGATTTGATGGATCAGTTGGTTGGTGCAAGTTTGTTCAGTAAGATAGATTTGAGATCTGGGTATAATCATATTCGTGTGAAGGCTGAAGATATTCAGAAGACTGCTTTTAGAACGAGGTATGGACATTATGAGTATTCCGTGATGCCATTTGGTGTGACTAATGCACCAGGTGTATTTATGGAGTACATGAACAGGATTTCCATCCTTATTTGGACAAGTTTGTGGTTGTGTTTATTGATGATATTTTGATCTATTCGAAGAGTGAAGAAGATCATGCTAAGCATCTGAAGATTGTGTTATCTGTGTTGAAAGAGAAGCAATTGTATGCTAAACTTTCTAAGTGCGAGTTTTGGTTGAAGGAAGTGAGTTTTCTTGGCCATGTGATTTCGAGTAGAGGTATTGTAGTTGATCCGTCAAAGGTTGAAGCGGTGTTGCAATGGGAGACTCCGAAATCAATTTTTGAGATTAGAAGTTTTCTTGGTTTGGCATGTTATTATCGGAAATTTATTGAAGGATTTGATATGTTGTCTTTACCGTTGACGCAGTTGACTAGGAAGGGTCCAGCTTTTGTTTGGGATGCAACGTGTGAAGAAAGTTTTCAAGAGCTTAAGAGAAGATTGACGACAACCCCTGTTTTGATTTTGCCGAATCCGGCAGAACCATTTGTTGTGTATTGTGATGCTTCTTTGATGGGTTTGGGAGGCTTGTTGATACAAAATCGGAAAGTTGTAGCTTATGCATCAAGGCAACTTAAAGTACATGAGAGGAAATATATGACGCATGACTTAGAGTTGGCCGCTGTTGTGTTTGTGTTGAAACTTTGGAGGCATTATTTGTTTGGTATGAGATTTGAGGTGTATAGTGATCATAAGAGTTTGAAGTATCTCTTTGACCAGAAAGAATTGAATGCGAGGCAAAGGAGATGGTTGGAACTTTTGAAAGATTATGATTTTGGTTTGAATTACCATCCGGGTAAAGCAAACGTGGTAGCTGATGCATTGAGTAGGAAATCTTTGCATATGTTGATGATGATGGTAAAAGAGTTGGAAATGATTGAGCAATTCCGTGGTTTGAGTTTGGTTTGTGAAGAGAATTCTTATGGAGTTAAGCTTGTTATGTTGAAGCTTACTAGTGGTATTCTTGATAAGATTCGAGAAGGTCAGAAATATGATTTGGGTTTAGTTGATCGGTTGACTTTGATAAATCAAGGTCAAGGTGGTGATTTTTGGATTGACACTACAACAAAAGTAAGTTATAACATCGCACCTTAGACAGCGCTTTAATACAAAAGCGCTGCTATAAGTTAAAAACAAGGAAACTAGCCATTTAAAAAAGTAAAAGCGCAAAAAAATATAAGACCTTAGACAGCGCTTTGGTCAAAAGCGCTTTATAAGGTCTTATTAATTTTAAAAAAAAAATTAAAGGAAAATATTAGACAGCGCTTACCTTAAAAGCGCTGTCTAAGGTCTTAAAAATTAAAAAAAAATAAAATCAAAAGCGCTGTCTAAGGCCAACCTTAGAAAGCGCTTTGAAAAGCGCTGTCTAAGATCCACCTTAGAAAGCGCTTTTATGACAAGCGCTGTCTAAGGTCTAATAAAATTAAAATATATGAATAGTCAGTATTCATTTTCATATTTCCGCTCTTTCTTCTCCCCTGCATGCGAACAGAGCTCAAAACCCTTGCGAACGAAAAACCTTCACCGTCAACCGTCCTCCACCGTGTCGTCGTTCGTTGTTGCCGTCGTTGCATTGCCGTCCGTCCGTTTCTGCTCACTGCCGTCGTTTTCGTTTCTGCTCATTGCCGTCGTCGTTCGTTTCTCTTTCTGCTCTTTGATACATTTCGTTCTTGCATTGCCGTTGTTACCGTCATTAAAGGTACGTCGTTGTTGTGAAGAATAGGGTTTTGTTGCTTTACATTGTTGTTGTAGGGTTTTGTTGCTTTACAATGTTGTAGTGAATGATTATGTTTGGTGAGTTTTGTTAATGAAGTTATGTTGTTCTGTTTTATTAATGAAGTTTTGTAGTGAATGAGTATGTTTGAAGTGTTGTTAATGAAGTTTTTTAGTGAATGAGTATGTTTGATGAAATCTTCTAAAAAACTCTAAAAAACTCTTAAAATTGATGGAGTTTTGTTAAAATTGATGGAAATAGTTTAGTTTAGTTTTATTTTTTCCACCTCTTAAATCTTCTAAAAAACTCTTAAAATTGATGGAAATGTCCTCTGAATTTTAGAATTCAAAGCTTGTTTTTGAAGCCTCAAAATTCTAGAATTTGAGATGGTTGAGTTAATAAACAAATATAATGAACATAAACATTTCACTAAAACATAAGAAATTCAACCAGTTACATATCAAACACTATCAAACTTGTTCATTTCTTGATTAATATGGTTGAATTAATGTTATTTTGTTGACCTTAATAAGTAGGAAAACCATGGATAAAAAATGGATGGATGCCGATCGATTGTCCAAAGAGTACGAGAATGGGGTATTGGATTTCGTTAAGTTTGCTGTTCAACACGCTGACGCTGAAGAGCTCAATCGAATAAAATGTCCTTGCTTGGGTTGTTGTTATGTGGGTAGGGTTGACGCAGATGGATTGAAATCGCATTTACTGATGAATGGAATTGATCGAAGTTATAAGTGTTGGATACATCATGGGGAGAAAATTAACGAGAATGTTGAACCGACGGGGAAAAGTAATACGACCTATGCTTCAGATGATAAAGACACGGAAACATACGATTGTGATCGATTCGAAGAGATTGCAGAAGCAGTTGTAGAAGATCTTCATGATTGTCCTGAAATGTTTGAGAGGTTGGTAAGCGATGCAGAGAAACTGCTCTATCAAGGTTGCACTAAATTCACAAGACTGTCTGCGGTATTGAAGTTGTACAACTTAAAGGCGGGCAATGGATGGTCGGATAAAAGTTTCACAGAGTTGTTGGCCCTTTTGAGAGAAATGCTACCGGAGGATAATGTTCTTCCCAATCGAACCTATGAGGCCAAAAAAATGTTGTGTTCTATTGGCATGAGCTATGATAAGATACATGTTTGTCCAAACGATTGCGTTTTGTTTCGAAACGAATATGCATCGTTAACTGAGTGCCCTAAATGCGGTTTGTCTCGATATAAGAAAAAATTGTCTCCAGCCAAGGTCTTATGGTATTTTCCTATAATACCGAGATTTAGGCGCTTGTTTCGTAGTGAAACCGATGCAAGACACCTGACTTGGGATGCAGATGAAAGAATTATTGATGAAAAGTTGCGACATCCGGCTGATTCACCACAGTGGTCGAAAATTGATAATGATTATCCTGACTTTGGAGAAGAAGCAAGAAACCTTCGCTTGGCATTATCTACTGATGGAATGAACCCGCATGGTCTTCAAAGTATCTCACATACCACATGGCCTGCGATTCTTATGATTTATAACCTACCTCCGTCGCTATGCATGAAGCGTAAGTACATGATGTTATCTATGTTAATCTCTGGGCCTAAACAACCAGGGAGTGACATAGACGTATACTTGACACCTTTGATCGAAGATTTAAAGATATTGTGGGAGAACGGTGTGGAGGTTTATGATGGATATAGGAAAGAAAGTTTCAATTTGAGGGCGATGTTGTTTGGCACAATTAATGATTTTCCAGCTTACGGGAATCTATCAGGGTACACCATAAAAGGTGAAAAAGCGTGTCCTATTTGTGAAGATAAAACAGTTTCGAAGCGATTGGAGTTTGGTCATAAGAATGTCTTTCTCGGTCATCGTAGATTCTTAAATGCCAAACATAACTACCGTGGGTGGAGACAAGAATTCAATGGAGACATCGAACAAGGTAGAGCTCCACCTATGTTGTCAGGTGACCAAGTTTTTAAAAAGGTGAAAGATATGCGTACTGAGTTTGGCAAACCTTTTGCACATAAGGTTGTCAAAGGTGGGTGGAAAAAGAGGTCGATATTTTTTGAATTGCCATATTGGAAGTCTTTGTATGTGAGACATTTTCTCGATGTTATGCATATTGAGAAAAATGTATTTGAAAGTGTTATTGGTACGTTACTCAATATAAAAGGAAAGACTAAGGATGGCCTTAAAGCAAGAAAAGACTTGGAAGCGATGGGGATTAGACCTGAATTAGCACCCGTGAAGAAAGGAAGACGAACATATCTACCACCTGCTGCTTTTACTCTGTCTAGAAAGGAGAAGAAAATATTGTGTAAGTTTCTGAGTGGAGTTAAAGTTCCAGAAGGATACTCTTTAGATGTCAGAAGACTTGTGTCTATGAAAGACCTCACGTTGAAGAGTTTAAAGACACACGACTGCCATGTTATAATGGAACACTTTCTACCAATAGGTATACGTTCTATTTTGCCAGTGAAAGTAAGAAGCGCCATAACTAATTTGTGTTTTTTCTTTAGGTCAATTTGTAGTAAGGTAATCGATCCCGATATCTTACCAACACTACAAAAAGAGATAGTTATTACATTGTGTGAGCTTGAAATGTATTTTCCTCCCTCTTTTTTTGACATAATGGTACATCTAGTTGTTCATCTTGTGAAAGAGACACAGTTGTGTGGACCAGCTTATATGAGATGGATGTACCCTGCTGAACGTTATATGAAAATATTAAAAGGGTACGTGAAAAGCCGAAGTCGACCAGAGGGGTGTATTGTTGAACGATACATTGTTGAAGAAGCGGTTGAGTTTTGTACTGAATATTTGTCCAATGTTCAGTCGATTGGACTCCCCAAAGCTCATATTTTTGAAAAAAAGGATGGTAAAAAATTAATTGGAAATAAAATTGTGACAGTATCAAGGGATGAACGGGATCAAGTGCATTTGTATGTTCTGCACAATGATAATGAGGTTGAGCCATATGTTGAGATGCACAAGGATGTACTCCGAAGGTTAAATCAGAACAGAAATGAAAATTGGATAGTACGAGAGCACAATCAAAGTTTCATACAATGGTTAAAGGATCATATTTATTCGAAGCGCTCTTCAGATCCTGCTTCAGTAACAGAAAGGTTGAGATGTTTGGCATATGGTCCAAGTTTGCATGTGTATTCTCATAGCGCATACGCAATTAATGGATACACATTTTATACCAAAGACCAAGACGATAAAAGTACTATGCAAAATAGTGGTGTCACCGTCCTAGCTGAAGCAATGCACATATCAAGTATGAAGGACTTAAACCCCAAATATGCAAATCTGTCATATTTTGGAGTTATTGAGCACATTTGGGTGTTTGATTACGAGAAGTTTCAGATTCCAATCTTTGGTTGCAACTGGGTAAATAGTAGTGGCATACGAATGGATAAGTCTGGATTTTTGCAAGTGGATCTTAATAGGGTGGGGTACAAAGATGAGCCTTTTATTCTAGCATCTCAAGCTAGACAAGTGTTCTATGTCACTGACCCGACGACTACGAAATGGTCTATAGTGCTTCTATCTAACAAAGTGGTTGATGATAGCGGTGTAGATCAATGTGATATTGATGTTGAGAATGAGTCATGCATTAGACGGAATGAGTTGAATACAAATGATCAAGATGAGGATCTTATAGCGGATGAGTCATATATCAGAAATGACCATAACGAGGGAATTTGGATCCATTCATCCGTCCGCATTGCTAGGACACAAGTAATTCATATTCCAACCAAGAAAAGAAAGAGATGTTAGTGAAAGAGGTAAAATTTGTTATATACTTGATTTCTTTATTATATTTGTTATATATTATGTCATATTTGTTATATATTAGTGAAAGAGCATTTTATTTTCATTTTTTACATGGTAATGTTATTTAGACTCCAACAAGATCCAAAACAAAGGATAAGCGGATTCCGGAGCATACCGAGTCCGTTGTTTCAAAAAAACAGGTACATCACAATTATATGATATTTATGCATAGAAAATGTTAAATTGGATATCTTATACTTCATCTAACAAATTATATGATATATAGCTGTTAATCTTACACTTGTTTAATCTTACAGTGGACATTGGTTGTTGGTCGCAATTAACCACAGCGGAGAGTCAACCCCATTATTACATGGAATTATGTGAAGGTATATTAATTATCACATGTTTTATTATATTAGTGATGCTACTTGATAAAACTTAGGATTTATCCATATTTTCTTTTAATTGAATTACAATCTTTGTGTTTTCAGGACCTATAATGTAGATTTGAAGCAATGCTTTGGTTGAATGCAAAAGTATTAGTATAAGTAATATGTGCATTTGTAGAAAAAATGTAATGATTTGTAATTATAAATAGGTGTATATATAATTTTGGTTTGTAATTTTAAATATATATATTGGTTTGAATTGCCAATTGTTTTGCATATATAATTTTGGTGTAAATTGCCAATTTCTGAAAAAAATTGCTGGTTGAAAAACAGGTAAAATTCTGGTTGAAAAAACCTGGTAAAAATTGTGGTTTAAAAAAATTTATATAAAATTTTTCGTATACCTTAGACAGCGCTTCTGGAGAAAGCGCTGTCTAAGGTAGGGATTAGACAACGCTTTTTACAAAAGCGCTGTCTAAGGTAGGGCTTAGAAAGCGCTTTTGACAAAAGCGCTGTCTAAGGTATACCTAGAAAAATTCAAAAAGGTTGACCTTAGACAGCGCTTTCACCAAAACCGATGTCTAAGGTATACCAAAAAAATGTCAAAAAAGGTGAGGCTTAGAAAGCGCTTTTTCCAAAAGCGATGTCTAAGGTGTACCTTATAATGTCAAAAAGCGCTGTCTAAAGGTACCATAAACAGCGCTTTTCATTAAATAGACCCCCCCTTTAGACAGCGCTTTTGGTATTACCCAAAGCGCTGTCTAAACCTATAGCAGCGCAGGTTTATACAGCGCTTAAAAGCGCTGTCTAAGGGCAAAAAAAGCGCTGTCTAAGGTCTTTTTTGTGGTAGTGTGATGAGAACGATATCATGAGGTGTCGTGATAGAGTTTGTGTTCCGGATATTGTTGAGCTGAAGAAGAGTATTCTTGAGGAAGGGCATCGTAGTGGATTGAGTATTCATCCCGGTGCTACTAAGATGTATCAAGATTTGAGGAAAGTATCTTGTTTGAATTTCCAGAAGTCGAAGATTGAGCATCACAAACCGCCAAGTTTGATGCAACCGTTATCTATTCCCACTACTACGAAAAACCCATTTAACAACGGTTGGAAATGACATATAATGACGGGGGCGAAGGCGTTGTTATGTAGAGTGTTGTTGTATATGAGGTACGTACAATGATGGTCTGGGAACCGTTGTTGTATTACAGTTTGCGCGCACCATTTCACGACGGTTAGTTTAGTCAACCGTTGTGATATACTAAACTGTGATCTGGTTCGATTCTCAGCAACAACATTTTTTATTTATATTAGCGTTTGACATACAACTACAGATATGTTTATAACCGCTGCCAAAAACAGACCGTTTTAAATATAAAATTTATCTGCGTATCAAATTATTCCCATAATCTATCCTGTCAAAACAGCTTCTGTTTACATGCAAACACAATATGTGCATCAAACACAATTCTTCCTATATTTTATCCTTATAAATGAATCAGAGAATTTACATCAAAATAAATTTACATCAAAAGAAATTTACATCAAAAGCTAAATGAATCAGAGAATTAAACTGCTAACATTGTTTAAATCAAAAGCCAATATTATTGATTTCATTATGTGCATCAAAAGCCAAAACTATTGTTCACATTATGTGCATCAAAAGCAAAAAATATGTGCATAAAAAAATGTTGCTGATATATCATACAGCAGGAGCAGAACCCTTAAGCTCATTGTGGATATACGCCCAACGTTTACGAAGATCCACAAAGTCCTCAAGGGGGAATGGGGTTTCGTCGTTAAACATCTACATAAGAGCAAAAAATTGAAGATATATCATGCATGATGCATGATAATAATTCAATAGTCAACTTATATATTAATATATGTAAATATTTTATGGCATATATTACTGTATCCCATGAATCAACAGTGCCGGCAAGGACGATGTTTAACATATGTTTCATGATAAAATACCCACACACTACAAGACAGAATGAGATTTGCGACAGATGAATTGCGACAGTTCCCAAAAAACCGTCCTCTTTCCTTAATTGCGACAGTTGTCACGACGGTTAGGGTGAACTGTCACCACTATTTTGATCAATTTCCTTATTTTGATCAATTTTCTTAAGAAATTTGAGTTCCCCTCTTAAAAGTTCCACACTTTAGTAATTTTTTTTTCAAGAAAAAGTTATCCAACGTCTTAACATTTTTATTCAAAAAAGAAAATGGGAAACTTTGTAACCTCAACATCCGAAAGTACTGAGAAGCAAGAACCCTAGACCAACGAAACAAACTTCTACGTTCATTTTCTATCAATTCTAGGGGAAAATCAAAGCCATTTTCATCACTTCTCTCACCTTTTCTATAACGTGATCCTCTTTACCCAATCCAAACACAAAACCCTTTTGTTCTCACACCCGCCTCTTCTAACCTAGCCTTACAACATCGTAGCCGCCGTAAACCTCGCCGTAAATTTTTTTTCCTAAATGTTGCCGACATTAGAAGCCGTGATTCCAAATATCAATCGTGTGTGATGGTTATGTTTGGTGGGTTGATGATGTTGATCAACATCATGAATAACCTTGGCTTGCCGAGAATCCATCACGTGCATATGTATAGCAATCAAAGAGTTCCAAGGAACAAACATCACTCTCCTCAATCAGTATGTCACATAAGCACTTAGCTCCTTCTATGGTCGACATCTCCTTTCTCATGCAGGATCTGTAGACCTTGCTTGTGTACTTGAAAAAAGTGAACTTCAAAGAGAAAGCTTTTAGTAGAATAGAGATACTTGAAAAGGTGGAGAAATGGGTTTCAGCATGCGATGAAGAGTCTTGGCTCGAGGAATACAACAGGTTATCTAATAAGTGTAAAATAGGAGATTGAGTAATGTGAATGAGGTGATAAGTTTATTTTTTGTTGTTCATTATGTATATTTTCCTTGTAATAGGCCCTTATATTTTTTATTTGGAAGGTTAATGTTGAACACGAGATACAAGTTTATCTCTTGTCGATAACAAAGGGTCGTTTTTGCACTTTAAATGTTTGATGAAATGTTTCTGTGTTTTTAATAGGTATGTATGAAATAAGGCTTGGTGGAGTTTCAAAGTGTTTTTTTCCAACGGTTAAAGTTGTGGATGTCCAACTGTACTAGATTCTTCGCTGCCATTGAATTAAAGTTTCACTGGTTATAAAGTTATGGAGTCTCCGTCGGGAGGTTAGGAAAAAGGCCGGAGAAAGGTTAGTTTTAGTCGAATAGGACACTTATATGTGGTTGCAGTTGCTGATATATGCTTTGTTAAATGTTGGTTGGTGTACCTTTTGATTGCCTTAAAAAATGTTGGTGTTTGTATGACTTTGCAGTTGATGTCATCATATGTGAATGGATGGGTAACTTTCTTCTGCGAGAATCTATGTTCGATTATGTTATATGTGCTCGTGACCGCTGGCTTAAACCAACTGGAGTGATGTAAGTATTGTTTTCTTCTAAGATATTTAAAGAAATGAAGTTTTTCTAAAATTAACATTCATTTCCTGGATATCTACTGATTCCAAAGGATACCCGTCTAATGATTCAAAATTGGAGATGGATAATGACAAAGACCCTTCGTTCTCATCAAACTTCCTTGCAACAACATTTCCTGGATAACGCCTTTCACCTTGCTGATCCATTTCCATCCTATTCTTACTTGTCATCTCCGCGGTCTGTGTCAAAGCATTAAAAGATTTTTCAGCAAACTCCCTGCATATTCTTGCCTTGTAAAGCTTGCAATCGCATTGCGAATCCTTCACGGTGGAAGAAGGGGAGTCTGCAGCATACATGCTATAACTGTTTCTTTCATTGGAACTTTTGGAGCTTGGTATTGATAATATTGTTTCATTGGATGTATAGCTTTAAGGTTCAATGAGTTATGTTCCTTTGAGGACATATTCATGGCTGCTACTCGGGTAAATGAAATCGTTCTCGGATAAATCTTGCCACACATACCCGTTTCAGTAACTCCTGAATGAAGGAATGATCACGTCACATAATTAGCTTTGTATGAAAAAACATTCTGTTAGACCAATAACTACCTTTTGATAGACCAAGAATACATGCTGGCAATTCCTTGTCCTCGGAGAAAACTCAACCTACCTATCACATCTGATCAGAAAAATGGAGTAAAAGTTCATCTGGAAACAAAAGAAAGTGAAACTATGTGTAAGCCTATAGATCAAAGTGAGTTTGTCTGTTTTTCTTAGTATTAGTAACATTTATTACGTTTAAGTTGTAACGACCCGTTTTTAGTGTTTCGTATATATGTGCTAATTTATGTTTTGTTAGTGAGTCTTTTGTTCCGTTTGAGTTATTTAAGTGTTATTGGCTTCAATTATGATGTTGGTATGTGAATATGTGATTTTTGGTATATGTTGACTTTTTATCGTTTGTGAGATTTCGCGGGTAAAATTGGATTAGCGGGTATAATTGATATTTTATAACTTATGGTAGTATTTAATGATTAGTAAGAATAGATATTAATTAGTTAGATATTTTGTTAGAAAGTGTTTATATTATATATTAAGTTAAGAAAAGATAAAATAAGTAGAAAAAGAAAGAAAGTAGTTAGTAAGAAGAAAGAAGAGAAAAACAAAGAGAAAAGAGAAAGCTTAGGAGGAAAGAGAGAAAGTGAAGAACAAGACCAATTTCTTCAAGAACAAGCTTCATCAAACGATTTCTTAACGGGTAAGGGGGAGAAACTCGGTTAGTATATGCTTGTGTTTCATTATATGTGTTTGTTCTTGGTTGATTTCAATGTGTAGAGAATATAGGTGGTAGTATGTGTTTATGACATAATCGTTCGAATAAATAGTTTTAGCGGATGAAATGGATTGAAACTCTGGATATGTGATTGTTGTGTATTAGTTGTTGTATTGTGATAATCATTTTGATACTTGTTGATGATTTTGTGAGATTTTGGAAAAATTGAGTTTAGGTTGATTTTATGCATAATCGGCAGAATCGGGAGATTTCACGGATGAATTTCGAAACGGATTGCGTAGTTTAGTCGAGTGAAGTGAGGCCGACGTTATAGAAACTCGTTTCGTTAAAATCGGTTGATATTTGAAAATTTGGCGATTTTAGGTTCCGGAATAGTGTTTTTCAAAAGTCGCGGAATCGCGTAATTTTTTATTCTAATACGTCCGTATACATTTATGGAGGATTATCGTGTATTTTGTTTGAAGAAAATAATTGAATCGGTCGGGTTTCGGCGAAAACGCCCCAAAAATCACTGCTGAACCAGAACTGGTGTATTTTCACGCAGTCGTACGGACACGACTGCTAGTGTGAAAATTCTGGTTTCGTGCGATTTTCGGAAATTCATATCTCTTGATCTGTAAGTCGGTTTTAACCCCCGTTCGAAGCGTTGGAAAGCTAATGAGATGTTCTTTCTTAGAAAAATATGTTTGGGGTCTGAATCCTTCCCAATCGGTACAGTTTTTACGAACCGTTTCGTAGTGTCGGGCGTCCGGTTTATGTTTTGCGTTATTTTGAAATATTCGTAACTTATTCGTCGTTTATCGGATTTAAGAGTTCTTTATATCGAATCGAAGGTCTTTAGGAGTACTTTTTAGTGATGATGAAAAATATTATTTTTGGCCGACTTTTCCGAGAAAACGAATTATGGACTTTTGTGTTATTTTTCAATATTGTGGGTTATGCTTTGGTAAGTGATTGTATGACTTGTGTGATGATTCTTTGATGATAATTGGTTGTTGTGGAATACTTTGTTGATGGTTTGTGGCCGTTTGGCATTGTTATATATCACTTTGTTTGTGATTGATATGCATGATTATTATATATGCATGAACATTTATTTAGCATGAGTCGTGCATGTGTCAAGCATAATAACATGCGCTCTTGCTATTAGGATTCTATATGAATCCGTTGTACGTTCGTGTGCCTTATACACTATGGGACGATAGCGACGTTACAACTGTTCGTGTGCTTGTTTATAAGTGGAAGCGATCGGATTGTGTGCCTGATCCATATAGGTGGAAGCAATCCATAAATGCCGTGTGCTTATTTATAAGTAGAAGCGACGGAGAACATCGTTAGCCCGACGGGGAGTTACTCTATGTAACAAGCGATGAATTCCAAGAGTTCCTAGGGGACTAATGTATCACCAATTGAGTCGGTACTGCATTTGCATCTATATAGAGTCGTTAGTCGGTCTCTATGGTATGCATTGATCATCTTTTGTATATTTGCATTGATGAATGAATATGGAAAAGTATGCTTTGTGGAATTATGGAATTAATGGAATATGCATGATTATATGCTTAATTACATTTTTATGTATATGATGAACTGATATGTGCGTGAGATAAATGCATTTGAATATGTTTAGGATATGTGATTGAATTGCATACGAATGGTGTTTGGTCATAGGAAGTGAATTGTTATGTGTTGAATTCGGATGATGACATTGTTGTGCTTTGTGTAGATGTGTGGTACTGTTGTTTATGTTTATGTGCTTGGTGTATGAATAATTGCTTGAATATGTCTGTAGTTATTTTCAAGTTTGATATTTGGTGTGGTGAGAAATATTATACATGTTTTGCTAATTGTCTTATAATGTTATGCAATTATATATTAATCCTGTTTCTCACCCTTCTGCTGTGGTTAATGCTGTAATGGCATTGCAGATTAGACGCTGGGAGTCTTTTTGCGAAGATTAGGTCTTCGTTCCTTTTTGTCGGTCCGTGGCTCTGATATGTAACACGGGTAATCGGGATCGTTGTTTATATTTCTTTTGGCATGTGTATAGCTGGTTGTATGTATTTGTACATGAAAACTTATCTTGTGGATATGACATCAGATATGGATGTTCCGTTTTAATTCTGTATCCGAATACTGATATTTTGGGAACGAAGTTCCATTGTTTATAAAACTATCCAGTTGTTGCATATCTTTTGAGCAGGTTGTTTTTAGTTCACATTTGATGTGACATCCCTGTTTATATCTGTGTGATTTAATCTTTGCTCTGATGTTTTTTTTTTATGAGATTATTTCATTCCGTTTTTGTACGGGGTATAAAAAGGGGGTGTTACATAAGTCGCGGTGTTCCGTGTGAAGAAGAGATTGAAACATAGATGAGATGGGGATGCTCAAGCTGTCCATTTCTAGAAAGGTAGTATATTACTGGAACTTCATGATCATCCTGAGAATGCTTGGAGTTTTCATGGCTTTCCTCACTTTCTAATGTTTTCCTTTCCATGAAAAATTATTTTCTCACCACTACAGTCTATAGATTTGTTTCCTATTTTTGTCAAAACAATCAGGTAATGAATTGTTATTACATTTGGGAGATAAAGTGAAATGGGGGTCTGTTTGTTTACATTTGATAGATAGCAACAAATAGCATGGCATTGCTAAGATTTTGAAGGCAAGAAGTGAAAGATGTCAATTATAGTACTTTGTAATATATTTAGGTGCTAATAAAATCAATTATTGTTCTTGCAGGTTGAAGTAGAAATTTGAACTCATTTCCGGTACCGAGCAGAGCTATTGATTTTGAAATTTCAAGATACGTACTACTTTATGCCTTAAATATGTTCCTATTGCTTAAGTATTAAAATAGAAAACTTACTGAAACAAGTATAAATAATATTATAATTTTTTATCCATATTTGTTTCTGATTGACACTAACAAGTCCTAGTTGAATTAGCAAGTATGAGAATTTGAACTTAAAAAATAGTTGTTGTTAAAAGTGAAAACCGACAATGATAAGATATTTTAAATAAATTATCATACATAATTGATAAATGGAGTTTAGTAGATCAGCCACAATCACAGTGACATAGACACACAGATATGACCATCTACACAAAATGTAAATCTTGACCTACTTATGTCCTCTAGTAGCTTCTATAGATGGGATATTTTATCAACAACTATGCAATTGAAAGTTTTTATAAAGTAACTCCATATTATCTAAAATTTGACTCATATGAACAAAGAGATGATATGCTCCCTTGGTGTAAGAAAGACTAGGTTAGATATTTGCGAGTGCGTTACTTTTTTATGTGGTTTAACATCCTGAATCCCGTGCCCTTTTTTATTCTGATGTATGCTCCCTTGGTGGTACCCCTCCGTACGTGAAATGAATAAAAAAACATTAATAGACTCAGACCTCATTCTTATTTGATCTTTACTTAAATATTGCTCCCTTAGTCTCTCCCTATTTTACATTACTTGGTGCTTAGATATTGTTTGTCATGTGAATGTTGTTTTCAACCTGTCAATTTAATACAAACCAGTGGTTATTAATGTCAAGTTGTTTCTCTTGTATTCACTTGTTAATTATTGAATGTGACTTGAGACTTATTCATGTGATGGTTGTGATTTTAATTGTGCCGGTGAGTTAAAAATTGGTAAAAGAGGAAATAATTAGGGTGATTAAAAATGAGAGCAGGAAAGGAGTTTTTATGCAATGTTAAATTTCAATATGAATTAGTTCTGTGCCGGAAAGTAGACAATGATAGGTTTGCTGCTCTGTACTCAATCTATAAAATCCTGGAAAATAAATTGGTGTTCTCATTTTCTTTCTTCCAATGTAACAAAATTGGTGCCAACTTTGAGTTACATTACATATTTGCTCTTATCTGATGTAATTGGCTGGTTGTTCTTTCTTGTTTTCATATGAAATTCTTAAACTTCAGAGAGTTATGGGCCATCAATGTTGTGGTAGAGGTTTCAGTCATTGTTAAGGGCTTGAATCCTGTTTCATGTTAACAGAAAAACTTAGTTGGGAGGGGCAACCTGCCCTGTATATGCCTTCAAAATTTCTGGAGGAGATTAGTAATTGTTAAAGAATGGTGAGTATTAGGAGAAAAAATAAAGTGGTTTAATTCCTCCCAAATTTTAGGCGAAACTTACCAACCTGGGCAATGGTTGTAATTTGAATAGATAATGTCACAGAAGGGTTAAATTTCATCCACAATACTTATACAGATTTTGCTAAATTTTCCTATGATTTTTATAAATGATCCTTATGATTGTAATGCATATATAGTTGACAAGAAGAGGAAGAATATCACTAAGGTAATTCACTCTTTAGCAATTATTTCAACATATTGAATTGAATTTTGACATTAATATTGTCTATTATGCAGTGTATTCTGAATCTATATAGTTGATCATGGTTCATGTCTTGTAGATTAGTAGGTTGGATGTATCATAATTGCATATTCTATATGGTTTCTGGACTTGTTTTAATATATAACAATAGTCGTTACATTATTAATATTCTTATTGCAAAATGTTAATCATGTTGGTTGCACTGTTTTGATCTTTAATCTAATGAACTCATGTAGTTACCTCATTAATGATGTGTGCCCTAGTTCATCATGTATCCTAGTTTGATTTCCATTTTCTAATAATATGGATCTTTTTTATAATATCGTTAATGTAGAGTGCTCGAATGATCAAGTGCTACTATTTCACATTTCTGGATTGAATTGAATATTACTTATTTGATCTGTGAATTGCCAATTTTTAAAGACTTGGTCCTATTTTGACTAACTGTTTTAAATTTAATTGCCTTGTCCATGTTTTGTGAGATGTTCTCTTAGGTTTAGATTTGTGTTCTTCAAGTTTCTGGTATAGATGTAGTTTATTGTCTCTGATTATTTGATGTTTAACTAAGACTGATATGCTCCTTGATAGAGACTGGTGAACTTGTGTTTTCAATTTGTTGCTTTGTTAAAGATGTATACTTGTTAAGATTGATTTTTTTTCAATATAGGTCAGAGTTTGTAGATATTTATTTATATTTGTGTAATTGTAAATTGATTGAATTGTGCTTTGATTAACTTTGAAATGTAGATAGTAATTAGAATTTGATGTCCATATTTTTTCTATAAACAATACATTTAACTGTCTATGAAGGATTGATTAACAATACATTTAACTGTGTTGCCAGCGCTTATAGGTCCGCCAACAAGAAAAATAACTCGAGGGTATGTCTGGTGTCTGATTATATTCTTCAATTAGTTTAACTTTTAGAATTATTATTGGTGGTGTCAAGGTGTTTATGGAAATATTTGATAGAAAAATTTATCTGATTTTAGTATGGTTTATTTATGATCTGCAGCTAGCTAGAAGATTGGGTGTTGTGTATTGAATGGATTCTCAGGCACCATCAAATCCGGTATGATATTTGATGTAATTCACTGTATTTTTTGTATGGTATGATATTTGATGTAATTCACTGTATTTTTTGTATGATTTGATTGCTGATATAATTTCCCCAACCTCAGGGATATACTACACAATATAGCACTGATGGACTCAAGGATTGTGATAAATTATTGATTGACTATCTGTAGTAGCATTTAAACACGTCAGTTAATATCTGCAGCAGCATTCAATCTCGCAGAATTTGGACTATAGTAGAGGATGCTTTGCTGGTTGTGCCTCATTGTTCTCTTGAAATTAAATTGTCTGATGTGGTAAAAGCTCCTGATGCGTGCGAACCCGACCATTGTTTTTCTCCATTGTCGCTTCAGTGTCTGGTGCGTACTGTGGGTTTCATTTTACGATGTAGTTTCTATTCAATCCAACTTAGATTTTGTAGAAGTGTTTGATGTTGAGTATGTGTTCATTGTTCCAAAAGTGATTGTTGTGTTAATTGTTTCGATAGTGCTTGTTCTCTCTCCCTTTCATTGTTTCATATGTTTTACTTGAAATAATCATTATGTTGCAGTGAGGGGTGTATGATTTTCTTCTTAAAATTGAGAAACATATCCTAGATTTTGCTCCTTCAAACTGAAAGGTTTATGATTTAAGTTATGCTCACTAGGATTCTGATGTGCCTGCTGATTTCAAATGAATGTAATGAAACTAAGAGATACCCTGTGTAAATTATGTTCCTTTAACAAGTGCTTATTGTGCTCCTTAGAATTAATTTAGTTATGAATTGAATGTTTCTCCTTAAGATGTGTGCTAAAAGTTCATTAGATTTTTTTTTTAATTTTAGAAATATATTAGCTACGGAGTTACCTGCGGATTAAAGATTTCCTGCGGATTTACCTTTAGAAATACCTACGATTTTTATCTTTGGATAACAAAAACAGTTATTTATGGCGGTTTTAACCGCCGCAATTTTCAATTTACGACAATTCCCTACCGTCGCAACATAGAACGACAATTGGAGTGGCGGTTTTAGAAACCGTCGCGATACTGCCTGGCGACACACGTTTTTGCGACAGAAATGAAATCGTCGCGAATAGAAAATTGCGTCGGTTCAAACCGCCGTAATCTGCCAATATTAACCGTCGCAACTTGCTGATTTTCTTGTAGTGACACTCGTAACTCCCGCGTTGTTTCCTCGTCTACAAATTACATGAATATAAAAACATGAATACAACCACACATGCATGAATGTAAATGAAATAAACAGGTAATCGGGCCACTTACTTTAGGAGCAAGGTATGTGGGCTTTTTTCTAACATTCCTCAATATATTAACTTGCTCCACAATACTGCACATTGAAAATTGAATTAAACATATTACATGATAAACTAATTACAATTAATACCAAAGAAAATGATATTAAACAAAGACACTTACGTTAATACAAGATCTTTCATTGGTTTGTGGAGTGGATCATGCAAGGAACACATTAATGTCACCGTATTTGTCCTAAACGATATTACGATCATTTGCCAATGACCACTGAATGAACATGAGAATATATATATATATATATATATATATATATATATATATATATATATATATATATAGTTGTTACTAAAACAAAACTAAATATAGAATATAGAAATAAATTACAACAATACTAACCTACATAGGAATGGTGCAAGGTAACATTCTTTTCCTCCGTCATTTAGCCGGCTTTTCAAGTACTTTTCTCTGATATTTTTTTCATTAAACGCCTAAGCAATAAAACTTGGGTCCAAGATTCCATAGGTACTTGATTTATTCAATTCTATACAAACACGGTGAATTTACCTAAATGGTCAAAGAAAATGAATAAATTAAGGGAGAAAATACAAAAAATTATAATGTTCTATAATGACATGTATATTCGACTATATACTTACGTGCACCAAACTTGCAAAATAGATATGTCAAGCCACTTATATCCTGCGAGAAAATCCCTCACATCTTCAAGAGTGTAATACACTAAATCCAATTTTGGGCAATGTTTTAGCGTGAGGGACTGCGCAAGGTCTGTTGTTGAAATGTAGTAGTATAAACTTGTTATTTCATTTGGACTAGGGTCCAATATCCCATTACGGTTATCTACAGGTGGGGGAGGGGCTGTACAATTACTCCCTTTTGTAGAAGCGTGATTTACGACACTTCTACTTGGAGTTTGATCATCACCAACGCAACGACGATCTTCATTAGTTCGTTGTTCGAGACTTTCACTTAATCTCTACATCATAACATTCAATTAGAACATAAAACAAAAGTAAGCACAATATATTCAATTAGAACATATAATATATATCATACAAAAATAAGCGCGATTTACGACACATACCGAATACATCTCTTATAACCTTTCCACTTCTTTCTCCCTTTTTTCCCTCTCCTCCTCAAACAACCTCCTTTGCTCCGCCAATTGCTTCTCAACATTATCAATCTTTTGTCGTTGAGCAAGAAATTCAGCGGTTTTGGTGCTTCTTCTTTGAGATCCAAAGTATGAACTCAAGCCGACACCATCTCCAACACCACGGACACGGCCTCCATGCTCAGCTGTTCCGATAGCTTCGACTAATATGTCATGTCGTGCTTCCGGAACAAATGTGCCTTCACGGGCCGCCACAACCAAGTTATCCTACACAACATGAGCAACTTACATAAGCAAACACATTTAAATAACAACTCATGAGCAATTTACATAAGCAAACGCATTTAAACAAAACATATACTTACAATTTTCTCAGGAACTACTCTTGAAGCCTCAGAGGTGTACTATCCATTAGGTCTTAATCGAGCCCTCTTCCATTTCTCATGTCTTGAAGGTGGAGATGGAATGTCACCATCTCCTCCTTCTTGTAGTTTTTCCTGCAGGATCCTCTTCTCAAGTTTCCTGTAACCCCTACGAGACAATCTATGGGGGTACATGTTTTTCGCCTTGTTCTGAATTCCTACTTCGCTGTTAGCCTGTTATTAACATAGTGAAAAATGTGTATGATTAGTATCTATAACTCATTAGCATAACATTATAGGTTACATAAGACTAGTACTAACCTTGAATTCCTCAGAACGGCGTTTCTTCGCAAACTTGTGCCACACCTTCTTCGATAAAAAACTATACCGAATCGATGGAGATTGAAGACCGCTCTTAGGCTTCGTAATGTAGTCAGCCGTGAGCCGTGTCTTAAATCCCCTCCAACGAACACCGGCATAAGTTATCCACTTTCTTTTCAATTTTGAGTCATCGGTAAACTCAAAATTCAACTACATTAAATCAATATATAAGTATGAATTAGAAACTATAGATAATGATATCAAATATATGAAAATTATAGTATGAAATACCTTAACGTCTGTCCATATGCTGTCTTTGACATTACCATTCACTTCTCTCCAATCATCAATCAGTATATTGACTTTGCTACGTGCAAGGAACGCAACATAACTCCTAAAAGTAACGTAATATGGACAATCCACTAATCTGTAGTGCGAATCAAACTCGATCGGAATTTTTGTACCAGATGAGTTGCGGACTGATGTGAATTAGGGCATCATTGTGACACCTCTTTGTTATCTTTTCGTTTGACTTTCAGTTGTTTGAGTTTCATTGGCTAACCTTTCATTTGTTTGAGTTTCTTCGCTGGTTTCTGATGAAGAACTCGACAAGGTCGACATCTAAGTTCAAAAACAACAACAACAACATGAACAACAATGGCAAAAGAGTTTACTGTAGATGCATGGGGAAAATATTTTACGTACCCTAAACGTGACGACGAAGTAAACGATGTTGGTGTTGGTGTTGTTGTTGTCTTTCTTCCTTACGACAACGACGGTGACGATGATGACGACGGTGTTGGTATGTGCGTAATCTTCTATTTTCTTCACTATCGTGACAATGATGACAAAAATGACAACAAATGGATACTGATGATGCAAGCTTTGGTGGAATCGTGTATTGTTTCACAGTATTGAAGGTTAGGGTTTAGGGTTGAAATCGTGTAACGTTTCGTCTGGTTTTTATTTTCAATGGAATCGAAATAAGGATACTGAAGAGACAATGAGACTAGCTAGTTTGGAGACTATTGAAACACTACTGCGACTGTCAAGAATTTACATAATGAAATTATGTAAATTTCATATTAAAGCGCCAGAGTTATTTTTAGAATTAAAAATTAAAAAAAAAACATACAAAATATATCACAACGGTGTATAAAAATAACCGTAGTCATAACTTTTAATTTTTTTAATTAGAAGTAAATAAAAAAGTAAAGGCGCGCTTTAACATAAAAGGAATAATATATATGAATGCGCTGAGGTTCGAACACATGAAAGCTTGAAGGTATCACTACAGTTAATTTATCAACCGTTGTTATATACAGATAATCACCACGGTTGGTTTATCAACCGTTGTTATATACAGATAAGTTTTATTCAACAAACAAATAAAATACAACCGCGCCTTAGTTTAGATATGTCACAACGGTGTAGGGATGAAGCGTTGTAAGCATGGCGTCGTTGTTTACGCGTTTTGTAGTAGTGTCCTGAGTGGAAATGGGATAACATATCTATGGATTTTGTGTCTGGTTTACCTAGAACACCGAGCAATTTTGAAGCTATTTGGGTTATTGTGGATAGATTGATGAAATCTGCTCACTTTATTCCAATGCGAATGGATTACCCGTTGGAGAAGTTAGCAAAGCTGTACATTGAGAGGATTGTCAGTTTGCATGGTATTCCATCTAGCATTGTGTCAGATAGAGATCTGAGGTTTACTTCGAGATTTTGGGAGAGTTTGCAAAGTGCCTTAGGTACGAAGTTACGTTTGAGTTCTGCTTATCATCCACAGACTGATGGTCAGACTGAGAGGACGATTCAGTCACTAGAGGATCTTTTGAGAGCTTGTGTGTTGGAAAAGGAGGAGCTTGGGATAGCTACTTGCCTTTGATTGAGTTCACTTACAATAACAGTTTTCATTCGAGTATCAGTATGGCACCGTTTGAGGCATTGTATGGTGGCGGTGTCAGACGCCATTGTGTTGGTATGAGTCGAGGGAGAGTGCTGTGGTTGGACCTGAGATAATCCAACAGACTACTGATAAGATTAAGAAGATTCAGGAGAAGATGAAGATTTCTCAGAGTCGTCAGAAGATTTATCATGACAAGAGGAGGAAAACACTTGAGTTCCAAGAGGGAGATCATGTGTTTCTTCGAGTTACTCCTGTGACTGGTGTTGGTAGAGCACTGAAGTCGCGTAAGTTGACACCGCGTTTCATTGGTCCTTATCATATCTTGTAGAGGATAGGAGAGGTAGCCTATCGAATTGCTTAGCCGCCGTCGCTTGTTAATCTCCATGACGTGTTCCATGTATCTCAGTTGAGGAGATACATTGCGGATACGTCTCATATAGTCTCAGTAGATGATAGGCGGGTGAGAGATAACCTGACTGTGGAGACATCACCTATGCGGATTGAGGATCGGGAGTTGAAGCAACTTCGAGGTAAAGAGATCTCTTTGGTGAAGGTCGCTTGGGGAGGACCAACCGGTGGAAACGTGACTTGGGAGCTTGAGAGTCAGATGAGGGAGTCTTATCCCGAGTTATTCGCTTGAGGTAATTTTCGAGGGCGAAAATCTTTTAAGCGGGGGAGGGTTGTAAACCCCGATTTTAGTAATTAATTATTTATATTAATTAATTGAGTGATTTTATGATATAATTGAAATATGTGATTTATTGAATTATTTGATTTAGTGAATTTATATGAATTGTTTGATTTATATAAATTATTGAGTTTATATAAATTAATTGGTTTCTTTAATTTATGTGAATTAATGAATTTATTTAATTTAATTGAATATAATTGATTTGTTGGATTGATCTAATTATTTGATTTAATTAGATTATTGGAATTAAGTAATTAATTTAATTTAATTCAATATGGTTGAATAATATATTGATAGATTTTAGTTGGGCTGGTGTAAGGTGTGAATAGTAAGTGAATGGTTGGGCTAGACCCATTTTGTATAAGACAATTTAAGGTTAATGAAAAAGTTAGTAAGAAGAGGAAATTGGGAACAAAGAGAAAAACTAGAAGAGAAGAGAAGAAGAGTAGAAGAGAAGAAGAAGAGTGGAGAAGAAGAGGAAATCAAACCCAACTCAAGAAATCATCTAAAAATAAGGTAAGAATGAGTTTCACTCAATTATTGAGACTATTAGTAATTATTAGTGGGTAGAAATAGGTTTAGAGTAAAATTCCTAAAAAATTTCTATGAGATTGAAATTATTAGGTTGATATTAATTTTTGAAAATTATTAATTTTTGTGTGTTTAGAAATGATTTTTGATAATATTTTAGAGATCCATTTAATATTTAGAGTACTCTTTAGAGTTGGAATCGGAACTTAGAATACTTATATTTGTTAAACCCTACAGCGGCATATAAATACTTATATTTGTTAAACCCTACAACGGCATATAAGTAATTGGCAATGAAGTATGGTTTATTCACTTTCCTATAGCACTAGAAAACCATAGGCATTGAAGTGGCCTTTTTATCAGTACTGTTGCGCAAGCCTTTAGTCCTGTAGCGCGCAAGAAATAAAACTTTGTGGCTTCTCATATTGAAGAAAAAATATTGTGTACCGATATGGTGATGATAATCAATTTACTTTGTGGTACACAAGATTAGGATTTTATGTATAACCTAAAAGTTAATTAATTTACTTTCTCTGCTTTTAACTATTAGTTTCCTGTCTAGTTAAACTAATTGTGTATATATATTAGAGATGTTATGGCAGCATCATGATAGATTTTAATGGTCAATGAATAAACAATATATTTAATCTCTAAACTATCATTATTTATTGATTTTGTTTATACGCAATATTTGCCTTTAATACCGTGCTGAATGACTCAATGTTATATTCTTCAAAGGAAGAACAAAATAGAGAAGCTCTCACTTCTCTTTAGAATCATGATGAGTCCATATTTTACACTTATCTTTTGATCTTCTTTATTTGATGCTTTTGTAAGCAGTTAGCGTTGATTCTTTCTAGTATTTTTGGCTTAAACTCCTAGCTTTAGGGCTAGGGGCCTTGGTATTGGTTTGGATTTAGCCTTGCTGCTTGCATTTTGGTTTATTCTTGGAGTATTGTTACTTTGTTTTTTCTTGGAGTTGTTTTTGTTTCTTGCTCAGTGTTTTTGCCATGGATTGGAAGAGCGTTTTGTACAAGAAATTTAAGAGAGTTGTTATTAGTTTCTCGGTATGGAAAGAGAGAGGAGGTAAGGGAGCGGAAGTTGGAGAACCGTTAATTTCGTTCTTCATTTCTGATTTCCCTGAGTTCATGAAAGCTAAAGAGTTGTTCGAAATTTTCAAGGTTTATGGAGTTATTTCTGAGGTATTCATTCCAGGGAGGATAGACAAAAGAGGCAAAAGATTCGGTTTTGTGCGTTTTAGAAAGGTTCACGATCCTCGTATCTTAGCGGTTAAACTTGATAGTATCATCATTAAGGGAAGGAAATTGCATGCAAATACTCCTGGGTTTCAGAAGGATTTCCACATTCCTGAAGAAGGTGAGGTAGGGAAGGAAAGAGTCTTTCGATCTTCTGGCAAAGAGTTTGAAAGGTTTAATGTCAAAAGAAATAACCTCTCTTTTGCTCAAATGGTAAGCAAGAACTTTGGAGGTGATATGGTTGTTCCTCAGAATTTGGGTGCTTCCCGTAAAAGGGTAAGAATTGATATTCCTGATGTGAGTAGATTTGATAAGGCTTTTGTGGGAGAGGTTCTTCAGAATGTCAATCCGTTCCAGATTCAACAAAGCCTTTATGAGGAAGGTTTCTTCGATATTTTATCTACCCCTCTAGGAGCAGGTCTGTGTCTTTTGGAATCTAACAAGATTGGAGGGGCGAGGGACTTTGTTATGGAAGCTAAAGGTTGGTGTGACAAATGGTTTGGCAAGGTTGAACCTAGGAAGAAGGAAATAGTTGATAATCAAAGATTTGCTTGGGTCAAATGTTTTGGTCTTCCTTGTTTTGCTTGGAATATTGACGTTTTTAGCAATGTTACTAAGGATTTTGGTCAGTTCATAAAATGTGATGCAGACACTATGAAGAATATTAGTTTTGATGTAGCTAGTTTCATTATTAAAACTAGTAGGAGTAGTTTTATTCATGAGACTTTGGATCTGGAGATTAATGGGGCTTCGTTCAGTATTAGATTAATGGAAGATATTTCGAAAACCATTAGAAGCGTAGACCTTTTGGAGGAAGAAGAGGATAGTGTTAAGGGTTCTTTGGAATCTGATGAGGTTGATAGCATTATCTCGTGGTCCAACGGGTATGAGGAAGATAAAGGTACTACGAGTCCTAACACATCATTTTTTTCTAGGGTGGCGCACAGGAGTAGGGATGAAAAGGCTTTTTCTGACAAAGTTGGTAGTAGTGAAGACGTTTCTCAATCCTATGTTAGTGACTCTGTGGGAAGCAAGGAGGAAAACAGTAGACAAGTTTTTAACATTGAGAGGAGTATTGAAAAAGTCAAAGAGATTTTGGTGGACCCATTGAAGGTAGGTTTTGATGTGACAACTGATGAGGTGTTTCCTTTTGCCGAGGAAAGGTTGGATGCAACCTCTAAGGAGAGTGTGCCCAACGAGGTTTTGGGGCCTCATTTGATTATGGGCTTAAATATTGATAAGGTCCAGGTTTGTAATAAGGATTTGGTTGGGCCGGATACTGGTACTCTTAATACGAGAGTATTAGCAGGAAAATATTGTTGACATTTGTGACAGCTTCCGAATTCCTTTTGAACCCTCTTTCTATTCTACGCTGATCAACACTTCTAGATCAGGACCATCCAGGCGTGCCTACCCTAAGAACAAATTGCGTTCATCCTCTAAGAAGAAGTTGAACCAGTTTCTCCCCACTGTTTTGGAGGATTCAGAAGTTGTCCTTACTCCGGAAGCTTCATACTCCATTGATGATTCAGATGTTTGCAGAAACAACATCAGATGTAAAGCTGGGTTGGATAGTGTTCCTGGGAAGATTTGGGATTCGGCTAAAAATTGGGTTTGGAATCAGTAGAGGATGAGGAGGTTTTTGAGGATGTGATCAGATGTTTGGAGTTTAGGGATAGGATTTATTCGGTATCTAGCAAGGGTGTGGACATTGGTGTTCAATGATTATAGTTTCTTATAATGTTCGAGGATGTAATCTCCTTCTTAAAAGGAGGAGAATTCGGAAGACTTTGGTTGATGGTCGTGCTGCTCTTTGCTTGCTGCAAGAAACTAAGGTTTCTGTTATGAAGGATTCTATGGTTAGGAGTATGTGGGGTAAAGGTAATTTTGGCTGGTCTGCTAGTTGTTCTTCTGGTGCTTCTGGGGGGATTTTGACTATCTGGAAGAAAGATCTATTTCAGTCCATTTCTACTATTAAAGGTTCTGATTTCTTGTGTTCTGTGTTTCTTTGGAACAACCTCCTCCTTTATGTGGTCAACGTGTACTCGCCTTGTTCTATAAGGGATAAAAGAAGGTTATGGTCTGACATTGTTGATCTGAAGTCGAGGAATCCTAATGGTAAATGGTTAATAGGGGGAGACTTTAATTCTGTTAAAAATAGGGATGAGAGGTTTGGCTCCAGCTCTGTCTAGGATCGGGAGTGTGAGGAGTTTAGTTATTTTATTAGAGAGGTGGAGTTAATCGACCTTCCTTTTACTAGTAATCGGTTTTCTTGGTTTAATTCCAACGGTATGTCTTGTAGTAAATTAGACAGTTTCCTTCTTGATGATTCTCTTATTGACATTTGGGATTTTAAGGTTCAATTGGTTGGCTCTAGAGATATTTCTGATCACTGTCCTGTTTGGATTAAATCTAATAGTAGCAATTCGGGACCCAAGTCGTTTCGTTTTTTTAATTGTTGGCTTGATCATAAAGAGTGCAAGAAGTTCATTAGGGAGGCGTGGGAGTCGTTTTCTTTCGAAGGGTCTCCTACCTACGTTTTGAAAGAAAAACTCAAAGCTCTCAAGCAAAGGTTGAAGTGGTGGAATACCAACGTCTTTGGTTGGTTAGATCTTAAAATAAACAAGCTTGTTGACAACTTTAATGAGTTCGATGATTTGTTGGAAGGGGGGCTTGTCGGGCTATCAGAGGAACTTTTGATAAAGCGTGGAGAGGATCAGGAAATTTTTTGGCGAAATCTGCGTTTTAAAGAAAGCATGATCCATCAAAAATCTAGACATAAGTGGTTAAAGGGGGGGGGGGGGATGTTAATAGTAGATTTTTCCTTGTCACCCTTAAGGCTCGTAACCGTTAGAATCATGTTAGTTTTCATGATGTTAATGGTAACATGGTTGAAGATCCGATTTTGTTTAAAGAAGTTGCCTTTTAGTTTTTCAATTTGAAGTTTAAAAAGGAGGATTGTGTTAGACCCTGCATGAACTTCAGGGATTGTGATAAGCTGTCCATGGATGACAGAATTTTGTTGGATAGGCCTTTTACTGATGAGGAAATCAAAATAGCAGTTCATGACTGTGACGAAAACAAAGCCCTTAGGCCGGACGGTTTTTCATTTAAATTCATTAAAGAGTGCTGGGACATCATCGGGCCTGATTTTTCCAAGTGTATTACTCACTTTTCTGTGACAGGGAAGCTCCCTAAAAGCTTTTCTTCTTCTTTTCTGATGCTCATCCCTAAGCTGGACAGTCCCCAAAATTTTGGAGATTTTAGACCTATATCTCTTGTGAGTTGTGTTTCTAAAGTTATATCTAAAATTATGGCTTCTAGAACTTCTACTGTGATATCCAAGTTGGTATCCCCGCAACAAATGACGTTTATCCCAGGTCGTAATCTTTTGGATGGAGTGTTATTAGCTAATGAGGTTATTGATTTGGCGAGGAGAAATGGGAAGCAGTGTCTGTTATTTAAGGTTGATTTTGCCAAAGCCTACGACTGTGTCGACTGGAAGTTCCTGATTTTTGTTCTCAAATCTATGAATTTCGGTCCTAATTGGATCAAGTGGATTGAAGGTAATGTGTGCACTAGTTATGTCTCAGTCTTGGTTAATGGTTCGCCGACCAAGGATTTTGAGGTTTCTCGTGGATTGAAGCAGGGTGATCCGTTAGCACCCTTCCTTTTCACCTTAGTTGCCGAATCTCTGGCTATTTTGTTTCGTAGAGCTTCTTTCCACAATCTTTTTTCAGGTTTCCGGGTGGATGATGCCAAGTCTATTGATCTTCTTCAATTTGCCGACGATACCTTGATTTTTTGTGATGGAGGATACCATAATCTTTGGGCTTTGAAATCTATTTTAAAAAGCTTCGAAATGATTTCCGGTCTTCGTATCAATTTTTTCAAAAGCTGCTTATATGGCATAGGTATTGAGGATCAGTTTTTACGGGCTGCTGCATCTTTTCTTTTCTGCAATAAAGGAATCTTACCTATTAAATTTCAGAGTTTAACTATTGGGGGAAATCAAAGGAGATCTTCTTTCTGGAAACCGACTTTGGACTGCTTGAAAGCTAGGTTGAACTCGTGGGCTGGTCGGAATTTATCGATAGGGGGTCGCGTTACTCTGATAAATTATGTGATTACTAACTTACCGATCCATCAGTTTTCTTTTTTCAAGGCTCCTTTGAATATTGTCAAGAAATTTATAGCTATCCAAAGGCGTTTTTTGTGGTCGGGATCGGCGGATAAAACTGGAATTGCATGGATTAAGTGGTCTGAGTTATGTAAAACGAAAGAGAAGGGAGGACTTGGTATTAAGCATATAGGTTTATTTAACAAATCCCTCATTTCTAAGTGGTTGTGGAAGTTTGTCAATGGTGGCAATGAAATATGGAGAAAGCTGATGACTATCAGATACGGGAACCTCGCTTATTGGGTTATGGAGGCGGATCCTAGTATTCATCCAAAAGACGCTTCATTTTGGATGAGAGATCTTCTCAATTCAAAACACGGTGGAGAAGATGCCTCTTTTAATCACTGTGTTACTCCAATCCTGGGCAGTGGGGGCAAAATTCCTTTTTGGAATTCCCATTGGTGCGGTAACTTTAACATTCATTCTGCCTTTCCGGCTCTCTATGCAGCTGCTGTTAAGAAGGACGGTTTGATTGAAGATTAAGGCTCATGGCTAGAAGATCAATGGGTTTGGAACTTTGATGGTTGTTGGTCACCCGATTATTTTGTTTCGCAGGCTGATCTTGTTTTGCTGCAGAACTGTATTAATAACAGCCAGGTGTTGCGGCATACGGAGGATACGTGGGATTGGCTTTTGGATCAGTTTAAAGAGTTTACGGTGAAGAGCTATTATATGCATCTGATGGATTCTGTGGATGGTAGTGTTCTTCATTAGCCTGAGACGCTTTTTCTGAAAGTGGCTTGGAAAACTAAAGTCCCTTTGAAGTTTAAGATTTTTTCTTGGAGATTAATTCGAGATAGGTTGCCGACTCGAATGAATCTTGCTTCTAGAGGTATTATCTCTTCCTCGCATGACAAGGTGTGCGTTTTTTGTTTCATGGAAGATGAAGATTCTTTACATCTTTTTCTTAATTGCCCAAAAGTTCAAATTTTGTGGTCGAAACTTTATGTTTGGTTAGGTATTCATCCGGTTCATGCTGACAATTTTTGCAACCATGCTCTTTTGTGGTTCCTTGCAATGTACCAAAGTGGACAAGACGACATGAGTTGCTATGTGTGGATTGTTACGTCTTGGTGCATTTGGAACATGAGGAATAACATGATTTTCAATGGTATGGTTTAGGACTCAGATGAACTGTTTAACCGCATTGTTGCTATTTTTTGGCGCTGGTTAGAAATAGGTCGGAAAAGATGTAATTTTCGTGATTGGATGTACCACCCTTTAAATTTCTTGTAATCTTTTTTTTTTTTTTGCTTTGTTCGGTTTTTGGACCGACTTTTGGTTGGCTTTTTGTTGAGGGTTGGAGAATCCCTATTTCTCCCATTAATTCAAATTGCTTATAAAAAAAAGGCAAAAAGGCACCAGGGGTCCTTTAAGTTATTTAATGCAACCACTTAGGTCCTTTAAGTTTTTTTTTGTAACGTTTAGATCCTTTAAGTTTAAAACCATTTGCACCGTTACCCTTTTTTTAAAATTCCGTTACAAAAATGCATATGTGGCAAAAATGGAGCTTAGGTGGCAGTTAACAGTGATGATGTGGCATTTTAATTTATTATTTATTTATTTTTTAATTCAACGTGGATTTTAATTTTTTAAAATTTTTTTTAAAATTTTTTTTAATTTTTATTTATTTATTTCTACGCCAGTTAAGACTGAAAAGACTTAATTGTTACATTTTAAAAACATATGGGACGTGAGTGTTACAAATCATGTCCTTCCATAATGAAGCTTCTAATGCAGTGGTTATGGTTCTAAGTTGATCAAAGGAGTATTCTCTAGCTTTAACGGTAAACCCAACAGTATCTGCATCCGCAGCATCTCAACAGCACAACAGTAGCTGGGATTCCCTCGACTTGCCGCGATATCACCGTGTTCATTGCTGGAGCTGCAGCAATATCACAACAACACCATTAATTCGGTTTGTGATTTTGATTCAAGAAGGGAATCTGTTCTAGTTACGCAGTAATAACTTGAAGCATCTGTATACACAGGGGGAGTTTTGTGGATTCAGTTTCAGGAACAACTACAACTCAACTTCAACCATTTGTTCACAACTCAGCCCCTGCATCAATGATAGTTGTCGGTAACATTTCGATTTCGAAATTCTGTTTGAGATTGTGTTGTTTACAAAATCAATTTGGGTTGCAATTAAAATCTCGATTTCATATTATTGATCGTTCTTTTGGGTTCTGATATTGGATTAGCACATGTTAAATTGATGCCATGTTAGAGATTGATGTTCACTTGCAAGCATTATGCAGCTACTACTGCAAGATTACTTTCCATCTGCAACCACATTGTTAAAATATGTGACGTCGGTAATTCGCAAATCATTTTATTTCGAACATCTTCATTATGCTTGTTGTGTTATGTATTTACAATCTGGTTGGCTTCTTGTTACCTCGATGTCAATTAATTTTGTGTCGATTTCAAGCGGTTGTTGTTTGTTTTATTATTTGTTTGATGCTGCTATAATGACTTTTAAAACAATATACATTACTTGATGCTTGGATTTGTAATTTCAGTGACAGTTTGATGTTGGTGCCTATTGGTTGATTGGTATGCGTTTTAATTTTGCTATCACTTTCGACTTGGTTACGCAGCTGTTTGTGATTATCATCTATTAGTATTACACCTTGCTAGCTGCAGGTTCAATTAGCTTTTTGCGCGCGATTATAACACTACACAAACACGTCTGCATAATGCAGGATGGCAGGACCTGGAAATACTGTGGCATTTGAGGAAAATTTGTTACTTTCTTGAATCTTAAAGATTACAAAATCTTAAAATTAAAAAATTAAAATTAAAAAATCTTAGACTTTTCTTGTTATAATATACTCTATATTTAAGTAGTGAATTTCATTTTTAAAATATTAACATTATACAAGATCCTTCCAGTAGTGAATTTTTAAAATATTAACATTTTTAAAATACTAACATTATTTAAGTAGTGAATTTAAGTAGTAACACTCAAGTTCCATATGTTTTTCAAAATGTAACAATCAGATTCTTCCAGTCTTAACTGGTGTATAAATAAATAAATATTTAAAAAATTTTTTAAAAAAAAGTAAAAAAAACTTTTAAAAAAAATAAAAAAAAATAAAATCCACGTGGAATTAAAAAATAATTAAAAAATAAAATAAAATGTCACATCATTTAACTTAACTGCCACCTAAGCTCCGTTAATGCCACATATACTTTTTTTAACGGAAATTTCAAAAAAGGTTAACTATGCAAATTTTTTAAAACGTTAAGGATCCGACTGTTACAAAAAAATCTTAAAGGACCTAAGTGGTAACATAAAATAACTTAAAGAACTAAAAGTGATTTTTTTGCCTAAAAAAAATGACTCAATGTTATTGTCTTGAGTGATTTTGGATAAGTAATATTTTCTTGTCTATGATGCAGGTTTTGTTTGGATTTTTTTTGTTATACACAATATTTTGTTTGAATTCACTTTTCTGCAATGCTGCGCACGGAATCCTACTGTAGCGCAAATTAATTAAAGTAAAATGTGATTCTTGTATTCCAATATTATTTAAAATAAGACATGATTATTGTTCAGAATATTAATTGATGCAGAATGATATAAACATACTACCCATCCCTTTAAACCAACGAACTGTCCTGTAGCATGATCACTTGGCAATGAAAATAATATGTGTATCATTTCTCTGTAGCTAATTAATTGATAGGCAAATGAATGGAAATTATATATATTATTATAAACTATAATTTTTAATCAAAATATTAAAAGTTTTATTACATGTTAATTAATTAGATAAAATATTAATTATTTATTTAATTATGAAATTATTTATTTAATTAGTGATTATTTATCTAATTATTAATAATTTATTTAATATTGGTTATTTATTTAAATATTGATTGTTTATCTAAATATTGATTATTTATTGAATAGTGGAATTTATTGAATATTAGATTCAATTATTGGTGATGGACTAATTGTCCTATATTTAATCGGTATCGTGTGTTTGTGATGTTGCAATTGAATCGGGTTAATACTTGTAGATTACTTGATAATTGTGGAATTATGAATACTTTGAGGATGAAAATGTGATTGTGTGTGCAATTGTTTAGTAATTCAAATGTGGTGAATTATTGGAGATATGCATGATATTAAGATTAGGGAATGGTCTTAATTGCATATGATTGGTGATTGCATACGCATCATTTGTGTCAAGAGGCAATGTTTGCTAGTTCCGTGTGAGCTAGTGACTTGTCCCAAACCTATAGTGGGGTTTGAAAGCTTAGGGGACGGGCTTTTGTTGGTTATTGGTCTAGGGGATGGACCCGGTTTAAGTGTAAAAACCGAAAAATAATAACAAGTGTTGGTACCACATGGCATGAGTTCCATTGAGTCCTGCATCGAGTCACATAACATATATATTTGTTATATGAAAGTATGTGTATGTATGTGACTAGTTGAATTGGCAAAATTGTTAAAGGAATGGTTACTTGAGTGATACCTTGTTGATGAAACTTTGAAGTGTGAGAATGATTGTAATTGTGTTTGTATGCCTTTAAATTAATTATTATCTTATGATTTCAATATTGATGTGGATTCTCACCCTTCTGTTGGAATGATGTTTTATACGACATCGCTCAGGTACCGAGGAGTAAAGTTTCTCGTAGCGCGAGGTAGCCGTTGGAGTAACTGTTTTAATGTCTTTATTTATGTTGGGTCGAGTCATGCTCTGATCATGTAACATTGGGATCGTTTCGGTTTATATTTGAGAGATACATTATGTACTCTACTTTATGCTTTTATGTCTATTCGAATTGTATGAAGTTTTGGCATTTATGCCTAACTATCGATTATGAAATGTGATGAGCATGAAACTTTCTTTATGTCAATTATGATTAACTTGAATCCGCAACTACATGCTAATGTGATAGTTTTTGAAAAGCATGAAATTATTTAAGTGTCAATGAGCATGACAGGTGTTGTATGATGTTTAAAAAAAATATGTGGCACCCTTTTTGTGAAAGGCATGAATATTTACTCTGATTTATTTATATGTTTTCGCGGGGTTAGAAAGGTGTTACAAGGTACTCAATAATTTTTGCTTGCCGCTTTACCGTATCATCACCTCACTATGTCACCATGTTGAAAAAGATGATCGAGAGGCAACTAAAAGTTAGATTCAAATTTTTCTTAACTTAGTTTTACTAAGGCCCTATAGTGGATGGCAATTGTATTTGTAAAAATATAATTAGGGGAACCTACTCACATGTATGGACACAAGAGGCTTTGTAGATACTAAATATGTAAAAAAAATTAATAGTTTTCCCAACCCCGAGAGTTGGTGTATTTATTGCCATGCTCTTTAGGTCAGATCGTGGGTAAGGAAAAGGTATATCCTCAACTTCTATGTGAATACGTGGGCATATGAATATTCGTTCTTCCTGCTAAATCGGAGGAGCGATTTCCACATCGACCTTGACAAAAACTATCCCTTTCATGGACACGTAACTTATCACATATTAAGGTGGTTGGCCTGTGATGGACATGAGCTCTGGTCTAGCGACCCAAGCTCCAATTTGATTACCCGTGACCCACCTTATCTCACCATCCCGTTCTATCTTATGCAATGTTTTAAAAACCTAGACCTATGATCAGTCCGCTCAAGGTACAAGGTAATTGAGTCACTAGTCAAAGCGGTGAGGCACTGGTCGAACCACATGGTTCTTGATCATATATATATATATATATATATATATATATATATATATATAAAATAAAAATCTTAATTGTGATAAAATTGTGATTATAAATACTTTAAAAAACCTTGTATAAAATCTAAACAAATTTTCAATACACACGCCAGAATCAAACCCAAAAATTCAAAGAATCCAATAACGAAGTTCATATAAAGCAAAGATAATTTTTTTTCCAATACGAGGTAAGACAAATTTATTACTATGTAGTCACCATTTCATATCAAAAATCATTCTAAGGACAAATCTTAACATCAGGTAAACATAAAATAATTAACCCTAAACCTTAAGAAAAATCATAGAAATTAAATGATAAATGATAAATGCAAAGCAAAAATATAACATTAAAATTAAATAGAGATAAAAATAAGGGTTAAATATGTTTTTACTCCCTATAAATATATCAACTTTCAAGTTTAGTCCCTCTAAATTTTTTTTTAAACAATGGTCCTCACAAAATTTTCCATCTCTAAATGTAGTCCCTCCCGTTAGTTCCCACTAACGGAGGCCTATGTGTCATGCCAAATGTATATTTTTTCCAGACTTGTAAATTTTAATTGCCACGTCCCTAAAAATGAAACACTTTGCTTCTACCCTCTCACTCATGATCTAGGTTTTGCATTCTCTCATGATCTCTCTCATGGTCTTGCTTCCGTCTCGATTTGGATCTTGCTCCCACTCACGATCTTTCTCCCGATATCATTTTCTCTCAATTTGGATCTCTCTCCAGATCTCAGTTTCTCTATTTATTGGGATCTAGTTCTCACTCTCGATCTCACATTCTCGTGGAGGTATGCGTAGTTTCTCTCTCATTGATTTACATTGTCTCTCTTCAATCTCCACGTCTCTGAGAGGTAACCATACAAACTAACTGGTTTTTTCTTTGTATTGTTTTTCCTTTGATTTTGTCTTTCTAGGTTTCTGAGCGGTAACCACGTGTTTGATTTTGTCTTTCTAGTACTGATTTCTAAATCTGTGAGTTATTTTGTATTTTGGTAAAGTTTTTAAGAAAGAAGGGTTTGTTTTCTGTCTCTTATTTCGGTTCTAGGGTTTATATTTGTGCTGTTGGTGGATTGATTTGCTTGTTCCCTGTAATTGTGATAAAGGGTTGTTGTGAATTGAGATTAAAATCTACAAGTTTGATACTGGTTACTAATTTTTGGAGAAATATGTTGTAATTGAAGGAATGCGATGGAGAGTCCTCAATCTGTCAACAGTCCAAGAATAACATTGAGTCTATCAAGACATCAGAGGACAACTGTGTCATTTCTCAATTCCAATGACAAAAAAAATCCCGCCTCTGGTTTATCACATGATCATGTCTCCAAGCCTTCTGAAGGTCACGGTTTTGTCGGATCTATAATCACCGTTGTTGCTATATGTATTCTTTTTTATTATTTATTTTCTTTCACTGATCAATTTATAATTATAAAAGGATTCACTTTCTTTTCATTTTAATTTATCGATTTCAATTAGCATTTGTAATGCTGAAATTGTCTGTGAAATAGTATATGTTTGAGGTTAATCTGTTCAAATTTCGCTACATAACAACGCTATATTAGTGTTTTTTTTAATAAACAAAAATATATTTCAAGGATACAAAGGGGTTATCCAAACCCATCTACAAAAAAACCCTTATACAAAAAGAGGCTTACAAAAAGTTGCAAGGATCATGAACCCAATAATAGTAATTACAAGTATTTGCGTTTTTATGTTTCTTGCCCAACCACCACCAAGAAAAAAGTATAATTCGAAGAGTTATCGTATCAATGTCCCAAAAAGTAGTTTTTGACTTGTTTCAATTAGCTCAACACAATAGATAATGAATCATTATTTGATTAAGATCTTTAGAATATCTTATTGAATGACACATTCATTACGTTGCTTACTTGTTTTACCTGATTACATGTGAAACTAAGATCCTTCTCTGATTTTCTGTTGTTTTAGCCATGGGCGAAATAATTTCGTGTTATGTACAATTTTATATAACTACTAGATTACCATGTGCCAACAATTTTTTAAAGGTTTTTTTGTGATATTGTTGCATTTTATGATTTATATTTTTACTTGTTCATTTTCCTTTGTGAATAGTTATTTTCTTGGTATGGGCATATGTTCCAGAATCATGGCTACATTCTATTGGCACATCTTACTATCCTAGCAGGTTAGACAGCTTAATTCCTGTTGTCATTTGAAACTTTAGCAACTATGCAGATCCTCTTTTGTGTGTGTAATTGTTTGGTGAACAAAAAGAAGAAGGTGTATGAAATAGGTGTATATAGAAAAGAATTGCAAACCAGTCAACTCAACTGTTGTGGAAAAAAGAAATTAATGTGAAAATTTTGGATAAATTTTTCTACCAAATATTAGCTTGGAAATAAGCTAAAACATATGGAATTACATTGTGAATTCATCTCTTTATAAAAAAATTGATTGGAAATTATTAGGCTTTGGCGGTACCATCATATGTGATGGTGACCAGAATAATGACTTGAATGATTTCTGTACTCATATACAACATGGTTATGCAAGTAGCTGCTTCATCTTTTTCTAGTTTTGAGGGTTCACTGTTCTGTGGCATTTTCAGATGGGCACAAGAGAAATGCATCACTTTATTATATTTTGTAAAGTTGTGAAAAAGTTATATTTTGTTCCTTGTTTGTTGTGATCTAGTTTCACTTTTGCCTATGTTTGTTTACTGGTTGGTATATGTAATTGTTTTTGGTTTTGGAGATATGTAATTGTTCTTTGTTGTAATTGTTTTTGGTTTTGGAGATTGTTTTTCTTGGTTTTTCAAAAAAAAAAGTACACTTTTTTTCAGTTATGAATTCAATTATATAAGAAGAGAACAAAGAATTAAGCTTGAATTGGTGACTAGAAATTTGGATTTGATTTGAGTTACTTCAGAATTTTTAGGATAAAGTTTTAGTTGTGATTTTTAATCTTTAATATCACGTTTTAATTATTGACAAAACATTTTATGAAATAAAAAGGAGAATAATTTAGCTACATATTATTACTAATAGAACGGTGTGTTTAAATTAGATAGAGATTAGTTAGGAATTACCTACAGATTACATACAATATATGGGTTTAAATATGGTATAATATAAAAAATTTAAAATGAAAATAATTGACACATGACATTAATGTTAACATTTTTTGTCACGTTGACATTGTCACATTTATGTCACATCATCAAAAAAATTTCACGCCACATAAGTCTCCTTTAGTGGAAACTAATGGGAGGGACCACATATAGAGACGAGAAACTTTGTGAAAACCATTGTTTAAAGGAAAATTTTAGATGGATTGCACTTGAAATTTGACATATTTATAAGGACCTCATAAATATTTAACCCTAAAAATAATGCAAATGAATGTATTAAATTAAAAAATAATAAAGAAATTAAATAACAAAAACTAGTCCTATAATAAAGAATGAGATTAATTATAGTAAAGGTAGATTCTTAAAATTATGAAATTTTATTTTGAATTAAAATTCAAGAAATGTTTCAATATAGACTTTTTTTCACTTCTGCCAAAATATGTTAGTAAAGAAAAGTACAATTAGTCAATTCAAACAAATTCGCCGATTCATTAGTTTGATCACTAAACCAAATTAGTCACACTAATTTTCACCGAAGGAATTATATATTCGATTCTTTGACTTTTCTAATCCGTCATACTTTGATTCACAATTTGTCCAGTTTGACCGACAGGATCAGGCCTGGTTTTAAAACATTGGTATTATGTAGAGACGTAAAAAAAACTCTAAATGACAAAGTCTCAAAAATTAGGCCCCTTGTTGGCTCTATTTATTTAAGTCTCTTACTAAATAAATATTTTTTTGGCCCCTTCATATTTTTGTCTTTAATGAGGCTTAAGTGAAGGGCTCAAAATCTAATTTATTTGAAATAAAAGATTGGCTTAAATGCACTTTTGGTCCCCCTAGTTTAGATTTTTTACACTTTCGGTCCCCCTATTACAAAATCTGCGATTTTGGTCCCTACATTTTGATGGTCTTTGCAATTTTGTGGTCCCACTTCAATTTTGCTCCAAAACAGTAGATGAACAGTGCATGTCCGTACATAAACAGTGCATGTCCGTACATGAACAGTGCACTGTTCATGTACGGTTTTGGAGGAAAATTGGAGGGGACCACAAAATTGCAAAGACCATCAAAATGTAGGGACCAAAATCGCAGGTTTTGTAATAAAGGGGACCGAAAGTGTAAAAAATCTAAACTAGGGGGACCAAAAGTGCATTTAAGCCTAAAATATTTTATATTATAAAATCGATTTTTTCTTAAAACTGTTTTTTTTTTCCTAAAATCGTTTTTTTACAAAAATAAAAAAAACTGATTTTTTCAGAAAATAAAAAAAAAGATTTTTTCCAAAAATAAAATAAACTGATTTTTTCCGAAAACAAAAAAAACCAATTTTTTTCAAAAATAAAAAAATCGGTTTTTTCAGAAGAATAAAAAAGTCGATTATTTCCGAAAATAAAAAAAAAACCGATTTTTCAGAAAAAAAATAAAAAAACCGATTTTTCCCGAAAATTAAGAAAAAACGATTATTTTCGAAGATAAAAAAACTGATTTTTACCAAAAATAAAAAAAAATGATTTTTTCCGAAAATACAAAAAAAAAACGATTTTTTCCGAAAATGAAAAAAATCGATTTTTTCCAATAATGTAAAAAAACCGATTTTTTCCGAGAAAAAAACCGATTTTTTCCGAAAATATAAAAAACCAATTTTTTCCGAAAATGAAAAAACCGATTTTTTTCGAAAATGAAAAAAACTAATTTTTTTCGTAAATTAAAAAAATCGATCCGAAAATAAAAAACCCGGTTTTTTACGAAAATTAAAAAACCCGGTTTTTTTCCGAAAAAATAAAAAACTGATTTTTTCCGAAAATTGAAAAAAATGCGAGTTTTTCCGAAAATAATAAAAAACTGATTTTTTCCGAAAATTAAAAAAAAAACGATTTTTTTTGAAATAAAAAAAATCAATTTTTTCCAAAAAGAAAAACTGTTTTTTTCGAAAATAATAAAACTCGATTTTTTTCGAATATAAAAAAAACGACTTTTTCTGAAAATGAAAAAAACTGATTTTTTCCGTATATAAAAAAACCGATTTCTTCCGAAACTGAAAAAAACCAATTTTTTCCGAATATAAAAAAAAACCGATTTTTTTTTAAAATGAAAATACCCGATTTTTTCCGAATATAATAAAAAACCGATTTTTTCCGAAAATGAAAAAAACCGATTTTTGTTTAAAATAAAAAAAAATTATTTTTTCGAAAACCAAAAAAAAATTGATTTTTTCTGAAAATAAAAAAAAACGATTTTTTCCAAAAATAAAAAAAATGATTTTAAAAAAAATTGATTGAAAAAATCTATTTAAAAAAAAAATCAAATTTTGAAAATGTTGGGGCTTTGAGACCCTACTTAAATTTTAGGGGCCCTTAATTTAGAAGACCTATATATTTTGGGGGCCTTGAAATTTAGGCCCCAGCCCCCTAAATTGACACCTCAAGTCTTATGGCTTTTTCCTAGCACCTTTGGGCTGGGATCATGGGTTGTTTTCCTCCATGAACCAATAAAAATTATCTCAGTTAAATATAAGATCACATTTAATATACTGTTACTTACTTACAATCTATCATTTATGCGTTTTTAAAATTGTTTTACAATATATTATCTATTATTTATAACGTTATAGTTAAAACAATGTAAGACAATTACAAAAGATTATTTTAGAATTGATTGTCAATTATATATATATATATATATATATATATATATATATATATATATATATATATATATATATATATATATATATATATATATATATATATATATTGTTCTAGACTGGGCCGGAGTCTGCTCCTCAATCGAGCAGGTCTAACCCACACGTCTTGGGGTGGCCCAACAAAGGCCTCTTATCACAACCAACGTCGAGCACAGACCCACTTCAACAGTGTCGGGCACATGCCACACCTCGGCGGTATTCGGGCACACGCGGCATAGAGCGTCGGGCAGAGGCGCTAAGTCTCTCCGAGCTTGCCCCTCCTCGACACTCAGGTACTCTTTCCCGCGAGGAGCCATCTCCTTCTGCACATAAGAGTCCTTCCCGCAAGGACACGTCTCTCCCCGACACGCAAGACTCCTCCCCGCGAGAACACGTTCTCATGTAACCACCCACTCCCGATGGAATCGGTTTGCCCTAATTCCGGAGATCTAGGAACGGTTACCCCAGGGCGAAGACCACGTGCTGGTCTTCACTACGCCACGTAAGCCCTGACAGTTACTTGGATTGGGCCTGGCAATCCAGCCCAATGCAAGTAATCGTTGGCCCCGCGCTGGGGGCTCTTTATAAATACCCTCTCACTTGAGAGGGTCAGGTTACACACTCTTTTACACTCTAACCTTGTACTTGCTTTTACTTGTCCTTTGCCTTACTTGAGCGTCGGAGTAAGGTACACCCCTCCCCGCCATCTTTCAACCGCACCGGAGCTGAAGTCCACAAGACGTTGCTGGCCACCAAATACTGTCTGATCCAGGTACGATCAGTGGCGCCGTCTGTGGGAATCCTTGCTTCCCCGTTTTTCCTCAGATAAACCAAAGCAATCGTCTCGTTCATCAACAACATGACCAGTAACCCGTCTGCTAACAAAGCTCTGGACACCGTCCTCGCGCAACTCGAGAACGGGAACCACCGCGAAGACGCTGCTGCCCTCCACGTCGAAGAAGGCGACGTGAGAGACGGGCATACCGCCTCCCCAGACTCCCAAGACGCGGCTTACGATGCTGCCCAGCAGGACGACCAACAAGCCGTCTTTCAGCCAGTTGCTCCTCCGCCCAATGCAGATGCAAGCACCGTGGCCCTATTTGCCTTGATCAATCAGACCAATCAGCTGATAGCACACCAGAATACCAGAATTGAAGCACTAGAGCAAGGGCGGACACGGCGATCTTCCCCGCGAAGACATCGGCGTCCACCCTCACCTCGCCGCTCCCCTTCCCCGCGAAGGACTCCATCCGAAGAATCTCGAACCCCCTTGCCGGTGCGCGAGGGCCGTCATCCACGCCTTGAACGCCCCCAGCCAACGATCTCCCAGAAGCGCCATCGCTCCCCGCCTCGGAAGGAACCCAGGCCCTCCGCAACTACCAAGAAGTCCAAAACCACCGAGGAGAGACCGAGGAACCGTTCGAGGAATTCCCCTCCACGGCATCACCGGTCCCCTTCGAGATCCCCGGCCGGAAGCGACGACGACGACCAGAGGACCCCTTTGTCGTGGGAGATCATGAACACCCCAATTCCCGCGGGGATGGAGAAACCCCCGCCACTGGGGACCTACGACGGTCTGGCCGACCCCGACGATCACGTCGAAAGTTTCGAAGCCATGCTCGACTTCAGAAACGTCAGGGGAGCCATTAAGTACAGGCTTTTCCCCACCACCTTGCGGAAGAGCGCCATGACATGGTACAAGGGTCTGGCACCCGGGTCGATCACATCCTGGAAGCAACTAAGACAACGCTTCACCAAACACTTTACTGCGTCTCGTCGACACCCGAAGACGGAGGCTGACCTAGAGAACATCTTCCAGGGGAAGAACGAATCTCTCTGGAACTACATTGAGAGATTCAACAGAGAAGCTGTCCAGGTCCATACGACCGACGACATGAAGATCCATGGACTACATTTTGGATCTGATTTTGCCAAGTCCGTGGGTGTTGCGGTGAAAATCGGATAACAAGCTATTAATTAACTTGCGTCATATTTCTTTTACAACCGACTTTGATTTATCCAAAGGAAAGGTTCAAGATCGTTAAAAACCAAAAGGGGGGAGATCTAAGATTCGGGGGTTGGTTATACAAAGGGAAGGTATTAGCACCCTAAGTATCTGCATTACTCTACAGGAACCTCTTGTTTAGTTTGTGTTATGTTATGTTTGCTTGCTAAGATAATCTGTACTAAGGTAGAGACCTAAGGGTATGTACACTAAGTTTGCTCGCCAAGACGTCGCATCTTGTGCCTACGTATCTGACTAAAGAATCAGAGCAACCGTAGTTCACCTAACTAATGGTGAAAGAGAAGGAAACATTCACTATGGCCAACGTTCCAAAGGGAATGAGCATAAGCTCACGTAGAGTCCACGATAACTCTCTAAGTCTACGTTATAAAGGGAGGAAGTGAATTCTCATGATAGTGAGAACCACACAGAGTTCATGATAACTCTGTAAGTCTGAGTAAAGGGAAAGTGAGTCCTCATGATGATGAGAATCACATAGAGTTCACGATAACTCTATCCTATTACTAAACTAAGAGGAAAATGGCTCTCATGAGGCCAAGGTTAAAATGGGAAAGGTTTGTGACTTAGGAGTCAAAGTAAAGATCTTTCATTTGGAAGGAGGGTCAAGTGTGAACAATCATGAATATGATATAAACAGTGTGAATATGAACAAAAGTATAATCAAGATAGTATGAACAAAGTAATATGAACATGGTAATAATCAAAACATCAAAATCAAATGATAATAAATCAAAGAATGATGGTAACCACATAGTATCATGTTTATCATGCTAACATGCTAAGAAACAATGTCAAGCAAACACATATATAAGTATCAAGAAAAGCAGACGTCAAGCAAAAGTAAATGAGTGCTTCAATGTAAATAGCAAGAGATAGAAAGATCTAACCAGAGTAGTGCATAAACACTTCCCACTGATGGGCCACTGGCAAGCCAAGCAAGATCCGAAGACCAGAATACCAACTCCAAGAGCATAGGGTAAAAGTCCTAAATCTAAGTCCTCAGTCCAAAACACAATAGTAACCACAGTCCGATCAATTGATTTTTTTAGGGTTTCGATATTTATTAGTGTATTTTAATTGAACAAATAAAATGAACAATATACACAAGATATAAATATGAACAATGATAATATTAACAAGGATAATAATCGACATAAAGAATAAATCAAGATATATATATATATTGACTGAAAGTAAATTTAGTGATTGTTGATTAATTTATTGGATCGATGAATCGGGTCCAATGTAGTGCTGATCTGTCGTAGTACGGTCTATGAGGAAGACCATACTATAGGAGGATGCACAATTTGATCTTCGTGTTAAGACACGATAGAGAAATGATATAGAAGATCATTCTCTGATGAAATCGTGCCACACGAAAAGAAAAGGTGGAGACCTCGTCTTGAGTCACAAACACTCGTTGATTAGTCGAAGGTAACCTATCACGATCCCAAAGTATAGAAAGAAATCTCAATGATCACTCACTACAGATTTGAAATAATGAAGGTTCGTCGCTTCGCTAACAACGTTCGTGAATAGAAAGACTTCATCGGTCAAAAATGAAAATGAAGATATAAGAAAATACAGAATGAAGTAGAAATAAAGTCGGTCTCGTCTTAATCATGATTTAATCGAGAAACCGATAATCTGTGATATTCGACTTTCATCGACCGATAAAATAATGAAGGTGGCCTCATACATATCACGACTTTAGTGATTTTGAATTGATCGACAAGGCGTAATTTTTGTGATACCATCGGCCAAAAAAAATAAAGAAAATGGGCTCAAAGTGAAAATAAAGCCGGTCTCATCTAAATAAGGATTTTAGATCGATAAATCGGATACCTTTTTAATTAGATTTTCTTTGACCGATAAAATAAACAAAAACGGCCTCATAGTCATCACGATTTTTTTAGTAAAGTAAATCAATAAAAATCGTGGCTTTTTAATATCATAGGCCCATAAATGAAAATGAACCAAGATGAAATAAAAATATTATAAGGATAAAAACACAAAACAATTGAACCAAAAATATTAAAATAAACTCTTTGGTCAAAGTCCAAAGTTTTTTCTTAACATGGCAATAACCAAATGATTTGAAAAAGCACATAAAATAATAAGAAAAATCAGAAATGAAATCTTAAAAAAAATAATCAACATAGAAGAAAAGGTGTGAAAAAAAACTGGGTATGTATAAGAGATCCTACGGGCTGAGGGCCCATCACCCTTTTACAAACAATACGGTTGATAAAAAAACGATGAGGATGTAGAAACAAAAATGGGTTTCACGACCCATTAAGAAAACAAACCGACCTCCCCCTTTTTAAAAGAGACAAATTAAAGGGCATGGATGAATGGTCAAAAAGTCTGAATAAATTCCACCGAATCACCCTTTTAACATCATCAGTAGAATGAAACAAGTTTTTCATTTTTAAAACCAAACACGGCTAAAATTGGAGACAACGCACGCTCAGGAGCAATTCCCTCATCATCGTGTTTCGCAAGAACAAATCCAGAACCACGACAACAAGATCAACGTGTTCTTCTCATGATTTGTCGTCGGAAAAACAACAACATGCTCAGAAGCTATCGCTTCATCATTGCTTGAAGAATAAAAAAGGAAGAAGGAAAATGACGCGTTCTCAATCTCTCATCCTCTTCATGCGATTCGTTCCTCTCGGTCCAGGTTTGTGATTGAAATCAAATACTCATCTTCTTCTTCTGTTCTGGTTTGGGATCTGCTTCTGAATGGGTTGTGTATTTTGATGGGTTTTGAAATTCTGGTATTAGATATGTGATGTTAAGTGTGATGTCGTAACATCAATATCTGCAGTATGAACAAGATAATAAAAGCACTGAATAACACACAAGGATTTTTCACCCCGTTCGGTTCAACAACCTACATCTGGGGGCATACCAAGCCAGGAAGGAAGTCCACTATTAGTAGTATCAAATTACAGACTCAACAAACCAGTTGACAATCTACCTAATTTAATCACTACCCAATGACCCTTCTATCTAAGTCCACCCTAGATAAGAGACTCCATCTCACTCCCAATCATCGCAGTGATGTCTAGCAGTCAACATCTCCGCCACTGCATCAACAGCTTGATTTCCAACAGTTCTTCAATCACATAGAAGTCGCACTCCTATGACACATCTTGGAGTTGCTTCAAAGCTTCCTCCAAGAACAATACAAGAATCATTACCTATAGGTTTATGAGTTTGAACAGAGTGACCATCTCACAACCCGAGTGGTTCACTTAGACAAAGCCCTAATGATCTACATCTTGGACCTGTACCTATTCTAGATTACAAGCATTCTATTTATAACTTTTTCCCAACTGGATTTGGGCCTTCAAATCTTCTGCACCAAATCTGCAACAGATTCTCTCCTCAATAGATCTTCAATTAAATCTTCATAATTAACTCTGATTATTCTCCATATCTTTTTGCATTAAATTAGCAACAAACTAATCTTCTTCATAACTGATTGCAACAGAATATATCTCACCCATGATATTCGCCTGCAATCTCTGATTCTCTTCAACAGAATATCTTATTAAACCAGAAACAAGCGCAACCCTAATGCTTCATCTCTGACTGATGTTCACAACTGATGTCACGACATCGGGTTTAACATCAGCACACAAGTGCAACCAGAATGTTAACTAAACATATCAATAATGTTAGAAGCTCATGTTGAAACATCAACTATGACATTAACATTGTTTTACCAAAATTTTAGCCAATCACAAGAACTAACATGTTTGATTTGGTGATGAAGGGTTTTCAGAAAGGGTGGTTTATTGTTACGAGGAAGAGAGGTTGTGGAGGATTGGGTTTTTCGGAACAAGGCTTAAGTGTATGGTTTTGCTGTGTGAATGAGGAAGGTGGAGGGTAGTGATTGAAAATGGGTTACTGTTGTCGTTGCACGATGGATGAGAAGGAGTTGAGGGAGATTGAAGATTGAATTTGAGTGAGGTTTTAGATGGATTGATTAAAGGGTGAAGGAGGATTAAGATTGAAGGATGGGTGGATCGAAAAGTGTGTGAAGGTCTTGAAGGTTGGAGAAGAGCAGAGAGTTAGAGAGAGGTTTTGGTTGTGTTCACTGGTTTGTTGAAAGAGGTTAATGAGGTTGGGTTTTGAAGCTTGTATTTGGGAGAGATTTTCTATTGTCTTGTGAAGGGTCCTTCCTTAAGGCTTATGGCAGGTATGAAAAAGTTTTTTACGTGAAAGATTAATGAGGGGCACGGTTAATAAAAAAGGCTGTTTTTGGGATCTCTCTCCTTGATCTGCTATATTTCTCAGGTCTGTATTTTTGCTTTTTCTTTTCACTCTGACCTTTCGTGTTGTTCTCCCCCTCCATTTCTTTTTCACACTCTGCCCTTTGTTGCTGAATCAAGCCTTGTTATTGTCTCTAAATTTGTGGCAGTGGGCCGTCTTTTTGAAGGAAGCTTTGGTATGTGGAATTGGTAGCAGCATGTGTTGTCCTCCTTTATGAAGTGTGTAGTGTAAAGTTTGGTTTTGTCAAGTTGCAGATGGTAGAGTTAAGTCGCAGGGTGTACGGTTTAGAGAGGTTTAAGGCAGGTTTGCAAGTTGGTTTGGCACTTGAGTGGCGTGTAGTTTTGGTTTTTTCCAGAAAAATGGGAGTGTAGTGTGTAGGGATGGTCTGTAGGATATTAGTTGCAATCCTTGAATCACTTGTACCATATTGCAAAGTGAAATTCTGGTATCAGTCGTGTGATGTTAAGGTGCGATGTCACAATAACACACTCTGCACAATGGACAAAATAAACAGCAGAATAACACACCAAATTGTTCACCCAGTTCGGTCTAACTACCTACATTTGGGGGCTACCAAGCCAGGGATGAAATTCACTACTTGTAGAATTAATTTACAGACTCAACAACCCAGTTGATAATCTCCTAAACTTAATTCCTACTAGTGACTTTCTACCTAAGAAACCACTTAGATATGAGAACGCTACTCAATCCCTAAAAACAATGCTCAAGGAACACCCTCTTTGAGCAACCTTGATCTTAATTCACAGCTTTGATCAAGTAATAACTCTCTAATACTTCACAGTTTCTAAGAGAGGACAGAAAACGACTCACCAATTCAACCTAGAATGGTGTATACAAAACTTGTACCAAATACTCAAGACACTCAGCCTATGCTCTTGATCTTCTCTCTGTATTTTTGTACCTTTTCCTTTGGTCTTGTGCACTTTATATAGCCACCTGAATTGGGCTTGGACTGCTACAATATCTGACTTGATTTGTAATTTAAAACTGAATATCCAAAACAGATTTTCTCCTAAAATCTTTTCAAATCTTCAACCTTTTAAATTTCCTACAAATCTGCACCAGATCTTCTATGCAGCGAAGAATATCTAACCCAAGATATTCACATCCAATGAGACAGCTGCTCTCCACAATTCCAGCTAACACGCAAACCCTAACAACATCACAAAACCTGATGTTATTAATTATGCAGATCTAATGTCACAATATCGCATGTGACATCAGACATCCAAACTTCAGCAATTTAAACACTTAACACAACCCAGTGTTAAGACTCAATGTTGCAACATCACCACCTTGACATCAACATTGAACATACTTTGTTTTACCAAAATTCCAGCCAATCCAAGAAACTAACAATCTCCCCCTTTGACTAATTTTGTCTAAAACAATCTCTGCACCTTCAGAGACTACAACAGCGGAAAAACTTCAATGATTTTGAAACTCCAAGGAGCAGCAGCAGCATCTTCAATACATAAAAACGTCACTATGCTCCAGCAACAAAACAGCTACAATCTACAACCAGCTGCACATATTTCAACATTAGCAGCAATGAGCACTCCCCAACAATGCAAAAACCAGCATTTCAGCAATTTCTCCCCCTTAATATCCGCACAACTATAGCTAACATATTCCTTTGACAGCACAACAACTCTTTTGACAGCATTTGACATTTGGATACTCTTGGCTTTCTTGGCTACTTCTCCCCCTTTTTAGCCACAATTAGACAATCTTCAATCAGAAGCCCTATTAACTACAGTTAGTACACCCTAGCTCTCATTGTTAGCCTCACAGTTAGCAACCAGGCAAAACAAATCATAGAATAGAAAAACATAAAAGGTGCATATAACAACACAAAATTCAAATTACATAACCGGCATAGCAAGTGAAAAACAAAAAAACTAAACTATTATCTAATAACAGCAGATGGAAGTTATTCTTCATCCGAGCTGGTACCATCAGCATCTTCGTCACCTTCATCTGACCCGAAATCCTCAGTATCGCCATTCAGATTATCTTCTCCCTGTTCCAAGTCTTTGATCATCTGCTCAATCTTCATTTTCCTAACAGTGCTAGTACTGATAACCATATCAAGATCCTTGCAGGCTGCCTTCAGTTCTTCAATCAACTCAGATTTTGTACTGACCTTCTTAACTCCAGAACTTGATGTTATAACAATGTCTGGAACATGATTCCCAGCAAACAGTTTGGGATGCAAAGATAAAGCTGAATCCCTCTTACATGCTACCTCTGTACTCGTTAAGATTCCAGGATGTTGATCTAAGATCATTCCACAGATAAGGGAAGGGAATGATATAGGCATCTTGATAGCATTAGTGGCACCATGCTTCACAACTTGATCAAGTATATAGCTTCCATAGTTGAACTTGACCTTTTTCCCAACAACATAAATGAACCTTCCTAATCCCACAGTTATGGTGGTTTTGTGATTAGTAGGTACCCAGTTAGCAGCACCAATTCTGTGCAAAATAACATACTTGATACTGAGTTTGCTAGCTGTCAATTTATTTTTCAGTGGCCAAACCTTTACTTGAGTGGCAGTGATTTCTCTACACACTTCATTATCAGTCACTTCCAGCTCACACCCCTCTTGTTCATCTCTTCCCAGATACTTATTGATGGTACTAGGAGAGAAGTCTATACACTGACCCCTAACAAACACCTTCATGTAGTTCACACTTCTATTGTCAGAAATGTCTATGGGGATGTTGACAACAAATTCCTTAACAAGTCCACTATAGAACTTAGAAAATCTGGTCACAGTCTTCAACAGTCCAGCAACATGAATGAGGTCCATAATTTCTTTCATCTCCAAGACATCCTTTCCAAGCTCCCTTTCCAGAGCTAATCTCCTTTGGCATACAAATTTCCACAAGGGAGCACTGCTAGCATAATGAAAGGATATGTTGTCCACTGGTACTTCAGGGACCTTATCAGAGATTCTTTTTAAAATGGTCTTTCTGACTGGTGTGATGTCATGGACATCTTCCTCAACATCATCCTTAGATTCAAATTATTCTCTAATCTTTCTCTTTTTGGAGGATGTAACAACCTTGCTCCAAGGTTTTGTGGGACTAACAACAGTTTTCTTCTTGCCTTCAGTAGACTTCTTTGGAGAGGATTCATCAGTCTTTCCTTTCCTTGTCTTTAGTCTCTTGGCAATACTTGGAACAACATTTCCAATGACTTCATTATCAGATAAATCAACCACATTAATCACGTCCTCATTCTTTTCTTCTCCAGGAGTAGCTCTAACATTAATGTCCTCATGCATATCATCTTCTTCCCCTCCTATTTCAGAATCTTCAATAACAGACATAGCAAGTCTACGAAGATCAGACTCAACTCCTTGCATATCTACATTTTCTGCGGACATCTGATTCAATGGTATAGAAATTCCTTTCACAGGTATACCTTTGTCCAGTATTTTAGTAGCCAGATTACCCATACTCTTGTCAACATCAAACTTTTCTACCACAGTTAGAGACGTGGATGACCTAGGTGTTGATTTATCACTAAATAGGATACTAGTAACAAGCTTCTTTGTTTCAGTGTCTTTAAAGGTAGTTGCGGCCCTTTTAGAAGCAAGTTTAGAAGGTGTAGGTTTACCTGACTCTGGGAGCATTATAGAGATGGGTGGTATATTCAGAGCTTCGTCTTCAGAGTACTCATCTGTAGAAACCCTAGCTTTATTCCGCGATGAACTTTTTGATGGAGAAGATGTCTGTTTTGACATGGTTCCTTTGAGGCAGTATAGGTTGAGATGATTCTTCTTGTTGAAGGAGACAAACTGACGGGAGATATAAGTTTTGATGGATTGTGATTTTGCTATAAAAGTAAATGAGGGTCTGAGGTAAGGCGCCAGATTTTGTGTATTTCTTAAAGACCAATAACTAATTTTCTCCCTCCATAAAGACTTTCCTTTTAAAAATTTAAAAGAATTCACATCATAACTCATTAACTCTGAGTGACCTTTCAGCGTTCTGATGTCATAGTCTGATGTTATAACATCAACTTGAACATCATTAGTTGAATTAACTTCAAGGGAAATCCACTGATAGTAGTTATCTTTGGTTCTGGCACCCTTCATAACAACTTGATTATGCTCACCAGATAAAACACACTCATCTTTGGTGTAGTTAACTTTGTAACCTTCATCACATAACTGACTTATGCTAATCATATTAGCCTTCAAACCTTGGACAAGGATCACACTATCAAGAGTAAGACCATCAAGATTCTTCACTCTTCCACTTCCTTCTACTACTCCTTTTTCTCCTTTGCCAAACACAACCTTATTTGCATGGCAAGGCTTGAACTCCACCAACTGCTCCTTTGATCCAGTCATGTGCATTGAACTTCCACTGTCAAAGTACCATGCATCCATGGCAAAATGTCCATCTGAGGTATAAGCCAATAGACACGTGACCTGAGCTTTAGGAACCCATTGTTTAGCAACTTTGGGTCTGACCTCCTTCTGTCTGGTTTGAGGAATAGAATTTGTATAACCATGGAGCTTGAAGCACGAGGACTGCATATGTCCAACCCTGCCACAATAGAAGCATCTTACTCTATCATATCTAAAGTGGTTAAATCTTTTGCCACTTTGATGATAATGTTGTGGCTGCCACCCATAATGTTGTCTCCTTCTTCCATAGTTGGATTGTCTTCTTCTGTACTGAGGATGCTGTCTCCTAAGCTGTTTCCTATGGTGATGAGGCTTCCTTCTTCCATAGTGATGATGCACAACATTGTTGTATCCATATCCATACCAGTTTTCCTGATGTTGAGACATTTGATGAGACATGTTCTATTTGAACCTTGCAGCTTGCATGCTCTTGTGATATTGGGGAGGCATATACTGACTAGCTCCTTGAGGCTGCATCTTCCTCTGATGGGGACCATTCTTTTTCTCAACATTCTGAGGCTGAACAACCTTCTTAGGGGTAGGGTAGGATCCTGTCTCTTTGTTTGCGACATTGGTTGGGACACCTCCTCCTTTGTTCCTGAAGTGCTTGCTTCAGCAGAAACCTTTTTCTCAGCCACAAATCCTATACCTGACTTATCACCAGCAACCTTTTCTGTCTGAAGGATCTTATCAAGTGTGTTTGTACCACAACTCAGTATCCTAACAAATTTGGTCATATGATCAAGATGAGCTTTGACCAGTGAGACTTCGTTTTCCAAATCAGCTTTAGCAGTCTCAAGCTGGGCAATCTGTTCCTTTTGACTCTTATTTTCTTGACAGATTTCAGCACTCTTTAGGCAAAGCTCTTGATAAGTAGAAGCTAGTTCCTCAAAGGTTATTTCTCCATCACTAGAATCATCATCAGAGACAACAGTTCCTGTCAAAGCTCTAACATGCTTTGCTGACTCACCTTAACTTTCACTATCAGAGTCAGACCAGGAAACTGTCATGCCCTTCTTATGCTTTTTCAAGAAGGTGGGACACTCTTTCTTGACATGTCCATAGCCTTCACACTCAAAGCACTGAACTCCTTTATCTTGGGCAGTTTTCTCTTCATCCTTCTCTTTTGACTTGCTGATGTCAGAAGATAAGTTCTTGACATTAGGCCTGGAGTTATTGTTTATCCTCTTGAACACTTTGTTGAACTGTCTTCCCAACATAACTATGGCCTGAGATAGATCCTCCTGGGATTCAGAACTATTTCCTTTTTCTTCTTGATCATTTGACACCAAGGCTATACTCTTTGGCTTCTTTTCTGGTTCTTCCTCATTCAACCCAAGCTCAAAAGTTTAAAGAGATCCAATGAGCTCATCAACTCTCATCTTGTGGATGTCTTGTGATTCTTCGATGGCAGTTACCTTCATCTTATACTTCTTAGGAAGGGACCTAAGGATCTTCCTTATAAGCTTTTCATTTGACATTTTTTCACCAAGAGCACTGGATGCATTAGCCAGCTCCAGAACATTCATGTGGAAGTCATGAATAGTCTCATCTTCCTTCATCTTCAGGCTTTCAAATTTTGATGTTAGAATCCGAAGTCTTGACATTTTAACTCTAGATGTACCTTCATGAGTGGCCTTCAAAATATCCCACGCTTCCTTAGCAACTTCACAGGTATTGATTAACCTGAAAATATTCTTATCCACTCCATTGAAAATTGCATTTAGAGCTTTGGAATTACCAAGGGCAAGCTCATCTTCTTCCTTGGTCCATTCTTCTTCAGGCTTTGGCTTTGAGGTGGCTTCTTTATCTTTGCCAGCATCATCTTTCTCACACACAACAGGTGCTTTCCACTCTTTAATAATAGCCTTCGATGCCCTGCTGTCCAAGGATTTTAAGAAAGTAGTCATCCTTGGCTTCCAATAGTCATAATTGGATCCATCCAAAATAGGGGGTCTGTTGACGAATCCTCCAACTTCTTTGTCCATCTTTACACCAGAAAGTAACTTCCCTAGATCTCACCCAGAGACAGACAGGATGCCTGCTCTGACACCATATTGCAAAGTGAAATTCTGGTATCAATCGTGTGATGTTAAGGTGCGATGTCACAACAACACACTCTGCACAATGGACAAAATAAACAGCAGAATAACACACCAAATTATTCACCCAGTTCGGTCTAACTACCTACGTCTGGGGGCTACCAAGCCAGGGATGAAATTCACTACTTGTAGAATTAATTTACAGACTCAACAACCCAGTTGACAATCTCCTAAACTTAATTCCTACTAGTGACTTTCTACCTAAGAAACCACTTAGATATGAGAACGCTACTCAATCCCTAAAAACAATGCTCAAGGAACACCCTCTTTGAGCAACCTTGATCTTACTTCATAGCTTTGATCAAGTAATAACTCTCTATTACTTCACAGTTTCTAAGAGAGGACAGAAAACGACTCACCAATTCAACCTAGAATGGTGTATACAAAACTCGTACCAAATACTCAAGACACTCAGCCTATGCTCTTGATCTTCTCTCTGTATTTCTGTACCTTTTCCTTTGGTCTTGTGCGCTTTATATAGCCACCTGAATTGGGCTTGGACTGCTACAATATCTGACTTGATTTGTTATTTAAAACTGAATATCCAAAACAGATTTTCTCCTAAAATCTTTTCAAATCTTCAAACTTTTAAATCTCCTACAAATCTGCACCAGATCTCCTATGCAGCGAAGAATATCTAACCCAAGATATTCGCATCCAATGAGATAGCTGCTCTTCACAATTCCAGCTAACACGCAAACCCTAAAAACATCACAAAACCTGATGTTATTAATTCTGCGGATCTAATGCCACAACATCGCATGTGACATCAGACATCCAAACTTCAGCAATTTAAACACTTAACACAGCCCAGTTTTAAGACTCAATGTTGCAACATCACCACCTTGACATCAACATTGAACATACTTTATTTTACCAAAATTCCAGCCAATCCAAGAAACTAACAATCTCCCCCTTTGGCTAATTTTGGCTAAAACAATCTCTACACCTTCAGAGACTACAGCAGCGGAAAAACTTCAATGATTTTGAAACTCCAAGCAGCAGTAGCAGCATCTTCAATACATAAAAACTTCACTATGCTGCAGCAACAAAACAGCTACAATCTACAACCAGCTGCACATATTTCAACATTAGCAGCAATGAGCACTCCCCAACAATGCAAAAGCCAGCATTTCAGCAATTTCTCCCCCTTAATATCTGCACTACTATAGCTAACATATTCCTTTGACAGCACAACAACTCTTTTGACAACATTTGACATTTGGATACTCTTGGCTTTCTTGGCTACTTCTCCCCCTTTTTAGCCACAATTAGACAATCTTCAATCAGAAGCCCTATTAACTACAGTTAGTACACCCTAGCTCTCATTGTTAGCCTCACAGTTAGCAACCAGGCAAAATAAATCATAGAATAGAAAAACATAAAAGGTGCATATAACAGCACAAAATTCAAATTACATAACCGGCATAGCAAGTGCAAAACAAAAAAAAACTAAACTATTATCTAATAACAGCAGATGGAAGTTAGTCTTCATCCGAGCTGGTACCATCAGCATCTTCATCACCTTCATCTGACCTGGAATCCTCAGTATCACCATTCACATTATCTTCTCCCTGTTCCAAGTCTTTGATCATCTGCTCAATCTTCATTTTCCTAACAGTGCTAGTACTGATAACCATATCAAGATCCTTGCAGGTTGCCTTCAGTTCTTCAATCAACTCAGATTTTGTACTGACCTTCTTAACTCCAGAACTTGATGTTATAACAATGTCTGGAACATGATTCCCTGCAAACAGTTTGGGATGCAAAGATAAAGCTGACTCCCTCTTACATGCTACCTCTGTACTCGTTAAGATTCCAGGATGTTGTTCTAAGATCATTCCACAAATAAGGGAAGGGAATGATATAGGCATCTTGATAGCATTAGTGGCACCATGCTTCACAACTTGATCAAATATATAGCTTTGATAATTGAACTTGACCTTTTTCCCAACAACATAAATGAACCTTCCTAATCACACAGTTATGGTGGTTTTGTGATTAGTAGGTACCCAGTTAGCAACACCAATTCTGTGCAAAATAGCATACTTGATACTGAGTTTGCTAGCTGTTAATTTATTTTTCAGTGGCCACACCTTTACTTGAGTGGCAGTGATTTCTCTACACACTTCATTATCAGTCACTTCCAGCTCACACCCCTCTTGTTCATCTCTTCCCAGATACTTATTGATGGTACTAGGAGAGAAGTCAATACACTGACCCCTAACAAACACCTTCATATAGTTCACACTTCTATTGTCAGAAATGTCTATGGGGATGTTGACAACAAATTCCTTAACAAGTCCACTATAGCACTTAGAAAATCTAGTCACAGTCTTCAACAGTCCAGCAACATGAATGAGGTCCATAATTTCTTTCATCTCCAAGACATCATTTCCAAGCTCCCTTTCCAGAGCTAATCTCCTTTGGCATACAAATTTCCACAAGGGAGCACTGCTAGCATAATGAAAGGATATGTTGTCCACTGGCACTTCAGGGACCTTATCAGAGATTCTTTTTAAAATGGTCTTTCTGACTGGTGTGATGTCATGGACATCTTCCTCAACATCATCCTCAGATTCATATTCTTCTCTAATCTTTCTCTTTTTGGAGGATGTAACAACCTTGCTCCAAGGTTTTGTGGGACCAACAGCAGTTTTCTTCTTGCCTTCAGTAGACTTCTTTGGAGAGGATTCACCAGTCTTTCCTTTCCTTGTCTTTAGTCTCTTGGCAATACTTGGAACATCATTTCCAATGACTTCATTATCAGATAAATCAACCACATTGATCACGTCCTCATTCTTTTCTTCTCCAGGAGTAGCTCTAACATTAATGTCCTCATGCACATCATCTTCTTCCCCTCCTATTTCAAAATCTTCAATGACAGACATAGCAAGTCTATGAAGATCAGACTCAACTCCTTGCATGTCTACATTTTCTGCCGACATCTGATTCAATGGTATAGAAATTCCTTTCACAGGTATACCTTTGTCCAGTATTTTGGTAGCCAGATTACCCATACTCTTGTCAACATCAAACTTTTCTACCACAGTTTGAGACGTGGATGACCTAGGTGTTGATTTATCACTAAATAGGATACTAGTAACAAGCTTCTTTATTTCAGTGTCTTTAAAGGTAGTTGCGGCCCTTTTAGAAGCAAGTTTAGAAGGTCTAGGTTTACCTGACTCTGGGAGCATTATAGAGATGGGTGGTATATTCAGAGCTTCGTCTTCAGAGTACTCATCTGTAGAAACCCTAGCTTTATTCCGCGATGAACTTTTTGATGGAGAAGATGTCTGTTTTGACATGGTTCCTTTGAGGCAGTATAGGTTGAGATGATTCTTCTTGTTGAAGGAGACGAACAGACGGGAGATATGAGTTTTGATGGATTGTGATTTTGCTATAATAGGAAATGAAGGTCTGAGGTAAGGCGCCAGATTTTGTGTATTTCTTAAAGACCAACCACTAATTTTCTCCCTCCATAAAGACTTTCCTTTTAAAAATTTAAAAGAATTCACATCAGAACTCATTAACTCTGAGTGACCTTTCAGCATCCTGATGTCATAGTCTGATGTTATAACATCAACTTGAACATCATTAGTTGAATTAACTTCAAGGGAAATCCAGTGATAACAGTTATCTTTGGTTCTGGTACCCTTCATAACAACTTGATTATGCTCACCAGATAAAACACACTCATCTTTGGTGTAGTTAACTTTGTAACCTTCATCACATAACTGACTTATGCTAATCATATTAGCCTTCAAACCTTGGACAAGGATCACACTATCAAGAGTAAGACCATCAAGATTCTTCACTCTTCCACTTCCTTCTACTACTCCTTTTTCTCCTTTGCCAAACACAACCTTATTTGCATGGCAAGGCTTGAACTCCACCAACTGCTCCTTTGATCCAGTCATGTGCATTGAACATCCACTGTCAAAGTACCATGCATCCATGCCAAAATGTCCATCTGAGGTATGAGCCAATAGACACGTGACCTGAGCTTTAGGAACCCATTGTTTAGCAACTTTGGGTCTGACCTCCTTTGTCTGGTTTAAGGAATAGAATTTAGATAACCATGGAGCTTGAAGCACGAGGACTGCATATGTCCAACCCTGCCACAATAGAAGCATCTTACTCTGTCATCTCTAAAGTGGTTAAATCTTTTGCCACTTTGATGATAATGCTGTGGCTGCCACCCATAATGTTGTCTCCTTCTTCCATAGTTGGATTGTCTTTTTCTGTACTAAGGATGCTGTCTCCTAGGCTGTTTCCTATGGTGATGAGGCTTCCTTCTTCCATACTGATGAGGCACAACATTGTTGTATCTATATCCATACCAGTTTTCCTGATGTTGAGACATCTGATGAGACATGTTCTGTTTGAACCTTGCAGCTTGCATGCTCTTGTGATATTGGGGAGGCATATACTGACTAGCTCCTTGAGGCTGCATCTTCCTCTGATGGGGACCATTGTTTTTCTCAACATTCTGAGGCTGAACAACCTTCTTAAGGGTAGGATCCTGTCTCTTTGTTTGAGACATTGGTTGGGACACCTCCTCCTTTGTTCCTGAAGTGCTTGCTTCAGCAGAAACCTTTTTCTCAGCCACAAATCCTATACCTGACTTATCACCAGCAACCTTTTCTGTCTGAAAGATCTTATCAAGTGTGTCTGTACCACAGCTCAACATCCTAATAGATTTGGTCATATGATCAAGATGAGCTTTGACCAGTGATACTTCGTTTTCCAAATCAGCTTTAGCAGTCTCAAGCTGAGCAATCTGTTCCTTTTGACTCTTGTTTTCTTGACAGATTTCAGCACTCTTTAGACAAAGCTCTTGATAAGTAGAAGCTAGTTTCTCAAAGGTTATTTCTCCATCACTAGAATCATCATCAGAGACAACAGTTCCTGTCAAAGCTCTAACATGCTTTGCTGACTCACCTTCACTTTCACTATCAAAGTCAGACCAGGAAACTGTCATGCCCTTCTTATGCTTTTTCAAGAAGGTGGGACACTCTTTCTTGACATGTCCATACCCTTCACACTCAAAGCACTGAACTCCTTTATCTTGGGCAGTTTTCTCTTCATCCTTCTCTTTTGACTTGCTGATGTCAGAAGATATGTTCTTGACATTAGGCCCGAAGTTATTGTTCATCCTCTTGAACACTTTGTTGAACTGTCTTCCCAACATAACTATGGCCTGAGATAGATCCTCCTGGGATTCAGAACTATTTCCGTTTTTCTTCTTGATCATTTGACACCAAGGCTATACTCTTTGGCTTCTTTTCTGGTTCTTCCTCATTCAACCCAAGCTCAAAAGTTTGAAGAGATCCAATGAGCTCATCAACTCTCATCTTGCTGATGTCTTGTGATTCTTCAATGGCAGTTACCTTCATCTTATACTTATTAGGAAGGGACCTAAGGATCTTCCTTACAAGCTTTTCATCTGACATTTTTTCACCAAGAGCACTGGATGCATTAGCCAGCTCCAGAACATTCATGTGGAAGTCATGAATAGTCTCATCTTCCTTCATCTTCAGGCTTTCAAATTTTGATGTTAGAATCTAAAGTCTTGACATTTTAACTCTAGATGTACCTTCATGAGTGGCCTTCAAAATATCCCACGCTTCATTAGCAACTTCACTGGTATTGATTAACCTGAAAATATTCTTATCCACTCCATTGAAAATTGCATTTAGAGCTTTGGAATTACCAAGGGCAAGCTCATCTTCTTCCTTGGTCCATTCTTCTTCAGGCTTTGGCTTTGAGGTGCCTTCTTTATCGTTGCCAGCATCATCTTTCGCACACACAACAAGTGCTTTCCACTCTTTAATAATAGCCTTCCATGCCCTGCTGTCCAAGGATTTTAAGAAAGTAGTCATCCTTGGCTTCCAATAGTCATAATTGGATCCATCCAAAATAGGGGGTCTGTTGACGAATCCTCCAACTTCTTTGTCCATCTTTACACCAGAAAGTAACTTCCCTATATCTCACCCAGAGACAGACAGGATGTCTGCTCTGATACCAATTGAAATTCTGCTATCAGTCGTGTGATGTTAAGGTGTGATGTCAGAACAACACACTCTGCACAATGGACAAAATAAACAGCAGAATAACACACCAAATTGTTCACCCAGTTCGGTCTAACTACCTACGTCTGGGGGCTACCAAGCCAGGGATGAAATTCACTACTTGTAGAATTAATTTACAGACTCAACAACCCAGTTGACAATCTCCTAAACTTAATTCCTACTAGTGACTTTCTACCTAAGAAACCACTTAGATATGAGAACGCTACTCAATCCCTAAAAACAATGCTCAAGGAACACCCTCTTTGAGCAACCTTGATCTTACTTCACAGCTTTGATCAAGTAATAACTCTCTATTAGTTCACAGTTTCTAAGAGAGGACAGAAAATGACTCACCAATTCAACCTAGAATGGTGTATACAAAACTCGTACCAAATACTCAAGCCACTCAGCCTATGCTCTTGATCTTCTCTCTGTATTTTTGTACCTTTTCCTTTGGTCTTGTGCACTTTATATAGCCACCTGAATTGGGCTTGGACTGCTACAATATCTGACTTGATTTGGTTATTTAAAACTGAATATCCAAAACAGATTTTCTCCTAAAATCTTTTCAAATCTTCAACCTTTTAAATCTCCTACAAATCTGCACCAGATCTCCTATGCAGCGAAGAATATCTAACCCAAGATATTCGCATCCAATGAGACAGCTGCTCTCCACAATTCCAGCTAACACGCAAACCCTAACAACATCACAAAACCCGATGTTATTAATTCTGCAGATCTAATGTCACAATATCGCATGTGACATCAGACATCCAAACTTTAGCAATTTAAACACTTAACACAGCCCAGTGTTAAGACTCAATGTTGCAACATCACCACCTTGACATCATCATTGAACATACTTTGTTTTATCAAAATTCCAGCCAATCCAAGAAACTAACACAAAGTAAAGTGTGACACATATTTTTGGATTTTGTAATGAAAAAAATAAAACTGAATTTGAACACAATAAAATTGCAATTAAAAACAAACTAAATAAAGAAGCTATAATTATGATTAAAATAAAAATCGAATTACAATTAAATTAAATTACTAAACTTAAACTAAATAAATTAAAATTGAAATTAAAGTAAATTAAAAAAAGAAATTAATCTAATTTAAACTAGACTAAAATTAACAACTAAACGATAATTAAAATAAATTACAAATACACTACAAATTATAAATAAACTAAATCAAACTTAAATTAAAATAAAATAAGCTAAATTTAAAATAATTAAGTTGAGAAAAAGTACTATATTTAATTTAAACTAGATTAAATTTAAATAAGCTACGAAAATTATCTACATAACAATAAAATAAAACAAAAAAGAAAATGGCAAGCAAATGTCAAAAATCGGCTAAAATGCATGATTAATATGATCAATAAAATGTTTGACTAAAATGCAAAAAATTGCTGACATAGAATGATATGCAAAGGATCAAAGGATCTGAGGGTAAAATTTGGGGTACAACAGTGGGCCTCCGCAGACCCCGCCGTCTGGAGGACCTCCTCCAACGAGCTCAGTCGTACATCGAGCTCGAGGAGTCGGAGGCAGCGCAGATCGCCCTTGAGGCGAGAATCAAGGAAGGCCCCTGCGGCCACAAAGATGAAGACTCTCCTCCCCGACGAGGAGGAGAAAGAAAGAAAGAAAACCGCCCCCGTGATCCTCGTGAACCGCGCGGACTAGCTGTCCGGTTCACGGAATACACCTCGCTCAACGCTCCCCGCGCGCGAATCCTCTCCGAGTACCAGAACTCGGAATTTATGAAAGGAGGCGTCCGTTTTCCGAAGCCGACTACTCCCAAGTTAAACACTGACAAGTCAAAGTACTGCAGGTTCCACCGGAGCCACGGGTATGTCACAGAAAACTGCATCCATCTCAAGGATGCAATTGAAATCCCCATCAAGGAACGACACTTGAAGAAATACGCCCAGAAGAATGACACTCCTCGTCCCAGCTTCCGGGAAGCCTAGAACGTCGAGGAGACGACACCTCCTCCCGACGAGAGTCGGCTTCAGGTCGCCCTCAGTGTCACTCGACTCGAAGATTTATTTGTCCCCGTAATCATTGAAGGCCAAGAAGCAATTCTCAACATGTGGGCAACCTTCCCCCACGAGGACCCCGTCGCTGCCCATAGCACCTAGGAAGGCTTCCCCAAGGCAATGGTCATCTCCGGGGGTGGCTACGAGAAGTTGTCCGTCGGGTCGGTCAAGAGGAAATTTGATGAACTGGAATTAGCAACATCGGCGAAGACAACCACACTCGAGAAGGTGCGAGGGAACTCAAACCCTATCACCTTCTATCTCGAGGAGCTCCCCGGCGGAGTGCCCAACGCCACTATCCCCCTCCTGGTCAGGGTTCAGATGGCGAATTTTGACGTTCGAAGGATCCTGGTCGACCAGGGCATCTCGGTCGACATTATGTACGCCCACCTGTTCGGGACTCTCCAGCTCGATGAGAGACATCTGACCCCATACGTTGGCTCAAATCTGCAGGGGTTCAACGACACCACCACCAGGCCATGGGGATACGTTGAATTGATGGTCACATTCGGGGCCGAAGACACTGCCCGACAGGTGAATACCCGCTTCCTGGTGGTCGAATGTCCATCCCTCTACAACTGCATCCTCGGGAGGACCACCCTGGCCGAACTTACAGTAGTGCCATCAACGGTCCACCTCAAAATGAAGTACTACACGGCTAGGGGACGGGTAGTTACGATGCACGGGGACATAGACGCGGCCAGAAGGTGCTTCGATGCTGCCATCAAAGGCATGAGTTCCATCGGCACCAAACCCAAGACCGTGACAAAGCCACCCCCGAACACCGAACAGGTACCTCTCCCGCGCGTCAATGCGGTCGAACTCGACAGTAGGTTCCCGGGCGAACCCGATGAAGATGGGGTAGAAGACCTCGACCTCCAGGCGGAAAACAACGGGCGGCCTCTCCATCCAACGCGCCCCATCCCAGACGGAGACTTTGAGCTCGTGGTCCTCGGGGACGATCCAGACCGTAACGTGAAGATTGGCACCGGGATCCCCAACCTGGAGAAGGAGCAGCTGAAGGCATGTCTAAGGGAGAACGCTGATCTGTTTGCATGGAGCGCCTCCGAGATGCCTGACCTTGACCCCGAGGTGGCTTGCCATCAGCTCGTAGTAGATCCGGCCGCTAGGGCCATATCTCAACGTAGGCGTAAGCAGTCTCTTGAAAAAGCGGAGGCTGCTGAAAAGTTGTAAAAGACCTCCTAGAGGCGAATTTTATTTCAGAAGCCAGATACACAACTTGGCTGTCCAACATTGTACTCGTCAAAAAGAATAATGGAAAATGGAGGATGTGTGTTGATTATACTGATCTTAACCGGGCTTGCCCGAAAGACTGATATCCTCTTCCTAACATCGACCAGCTGGTCGACAATTCTGCAGGTTACAAACTATTATTCTTCATGGACGCATACTTGGGATACAACCAAATTCCCATGGACAAGGTCGACAAACAGCACACAACTTTCATGACCGAGTCGGGCAATTAATACTACAACGTAATGCCTTTCGGTCTGAAGAACGCCGGTGCGACCTACCAACGGATGATGAATAAGGTTTTCCAGGCTAAAATCGACGACATGCTCAAGGTCTACATGGACGACATGATCGTCAAATCCCCGGAAGAATTCGACCATGCCGCACACCTCCAGAAGGTGTTCGACACGGCGAGGAAGTTTTGCATGAGGTTCAATCCCGACAAATTCACTTTCGGCGTTCGGGTAGGTAAGTTCCTCGGTTACTACCTCACTGAGCGAGGAATCGAAGCTAACCCCGACAAGTGTAGAGCTTTTTCCGAGATCCCTACTCCGGACTCAAAGAAGTCAATACAATCATTGAACGGGATGCTCACCGCCCTCTCCCGCTTCGTCGCCAAGTCGGCACAGTATGCACTCCCATTTTTCAAACTTATTCGACAAAAAGCGGAGCTTGAATGGAGCGAAGAATGCGAGCAGGCGCTCTTCCACCTAAAACAAGTCTTATCGCAACCCCCGATCCTCTCACGGCCTGAGAGCGGGGAAACACTTTTCTTGTATATCGCAATCACGAGTGAAGCAGTCATCGCCGTCCTTATTCGGGAAACCCCAGATGGACAGAAACCAATTTACTCGGTCGTCGTAAGGACCGAACAGCCTATAAGGCAACTCCTTGGACAACCGAATATGGCGGGGACGATGCTTAGGTGGTCGTTCGAACTCGCCGAGTTTGACATCCAATACGAGGGAAGGAAAGCCCTGAAGGCTCAGGTATTGGCCGACTTCGTGGCAAAGATGACCGTCCCGGAACCTTCAACCAACGGATCCCAAAAATGGATGATCTATGTCGACGGAGCATCCAGCCCGAAGGGAAGCGGAGCGGGCATCATCCTCGAAAAATAGGAAGGCATCCTGATCGAGGTATCCCTCGAACCACACTTCCCGACGTCGAACAACCAAGCGGAGTATGAGGCTTTCCTCGCCGGACTTCGGCTGGCCGAGGACCTCGGCGCCAAGGAGGTCAAAATCTTCACCGACTCCCAACTCGCGGCCTTCAACTTTTTGAAACGCTCTTCAGCAGTCGACATCTTTCCTGCAAAAAGAAAATAAATATGTCAGTAAACCAGAAATCAGGACACGAGGAAAAAAGTAAGACGAAGAGGATGTCACCACCTAGCAGCTCGAGAGCATCCTCATCGGAGAACGTCTCGAGTAGGGCCTTCGTATTAATCAAATGAAATTTCGTCAACACCTGCCCGTCGTCTCCCCGGACGAATTCCCCGTCCATCGTCACGAGCTTGGCTTTATTAAAACTGTTGACGAAAGCGACTATCCGCTCGTAGGCTAGGCGATCCCCCTCGTCGAGACGGCCAGGACTGACTTTGTAACTGTCCATCCCCTTTTTGAAGTGTTCTTCCGTCCAGAACAAGGGGAATCTCGGCTCGAGGACCTCCTCCGTCAGCCCGTCCACCTCACGGGAAACTCGGCGATACACCGAATTCACAGCTTCAAGCGTGACCGGCCTCACGGTATAATACCGATATTTAAAGTCACGAACAGAATCCAGGTAGGTGTGGAAGAGACTTCTCGTTTGTTTAAAAGACACCCAGCCATGTCTGCCGTCAGAGGCTTGTCGCTGGAGGTGGAAGATGAGGAAGAAGAGAGGCACAGTTGCCCCGATTTGGAGATATTTACAAACGAGCTCGAAGGCTCGGATAAAAGCGAGGGAGTTGGGGTGAAGCTGCAAAGGCGCCAAGCACAGCCAGACGAACACTGCTTGTTGGAAGTTCGTGAAAGGCAAACGCCACCCCGCCTCGTCGAACATGAACTCGTAAAGAGGGAACCTCATCCCTCGGTAGGTCGAGCATATGTGATGGTGTGCTTGGAGACGGAACACCTTCCACGACTTCGGCGAACCCACCAGCCGATGCTCGACAGTACAAAAAATATCATCCTCGTCACCGTCAATGAACTGGGAAGCCATATTTAACGGTTCGTCGCTAACCCACTCCGCAAGGGGATGTTCCTCGACACTAGTGATTGGCGCCATTGGAGAGTCGGGCTGGTCGTCGACGTCCAATGTTCCCATGGCCACGGAAACGGACAAAGCTTCCATATACCTGAAAATCAGAAGGAAACGGTGAATTCGATGATCCGTATCAAATTCACCCCTCCACCGCTGTTCAAGTGAAAGGGCGAAGAGGGAGCGTCGGGGTTTCGAGGCTGTCGCGCTCGTCCACGCCCCCGAGGCAACCGACGAGCATCCCCGTGACCATCCTCAGGTCACCGGCATACCGTGTTAGGAGCATTCTCACGCACGGATGAAATATTGGCGAGGATCCCGAGAGTTTCATCTCGTGTCCTCGGGACGTTCTTCGTGTCCCCGAGTTATTCATCCCTTCTCCCCACGATATGCAACAAGAAACTATGAAATTCCACCGTTTTCACCGGAGATTTCGTGATTTCCATGAGAACCTCATCAGTTCACCATGAAACCACCCTATAAATGCAAACGAAAGGAGAAAAAAGAGAGAAACTTACTTGAAAAACGCTTCCGGTAGGGTTCCGGCACGGCAGTTGGTGGCGGCGTACGGTGGCGAAGTAGAGAAGGAAGAGAGAGAGGGAGTGTGAGCGAAGGGGGAGCAAAAGTGCAAATGAGACGAGATGACCCCTATTTATAAGGGCTTCACGGGACTCGAGGATTTCCTAGGCAATCGATTACGCTACCCTAGCGTAGCCGCCCTAGGGAATGATGAGGTGTGACACGTAGCACACACTTTCCCACGCGCGTCTTTTCATTCCCCAACACGCGTCTTCCATTCGCCCCGCTTCAGACTTCTCATATCCTCGCGACATCGCTCATCCGCGGCCAGTCCAACCTGACCAGATCGATTTATTTCTCCCCGTTTGACCAACCGCTCCTCGTCTAGAATCCCTTCCCCGACTAGATAAGTCCTCGACATAGCTGGCCCTTAAGTCATTACTCCGACACCTCAGAGCAACGACTTGGGGGGCTCCTGTTCTGGAATGGGCCGAGGTCTGCTCCTCAATCGAACAGGCCCAACCCACACGTCTTGGGGTGGCCCAACAAAGGCCTCTTATCACAACAAACATCGAGCACAGGCCCACTTCAACAGTGTCGGGCACATGCCACACCTCGGCGGTGTTCGGGCACATGCGGCATAGAGCGTCGGGCAGAGGCACTAAGTCTCTCCGAGCTCTCCCCTCCTCGACACTCAGGTGCTCCTTCCCGCGAGGAGACATCTCCTTTTGTACATAAGAGTCCTCCCCGCGAGGATACGTCTCTCCCCGACACGCAAGACTCCTCCCCGCGAGGACACGTTCTCATGTAACCGCCCACTCCCGATGGAATCGGTCTGCCCTAATTCCGGAGATCTAGGAACGGTTACCCCAGGGCGAAGACCACGTGCTGGTCTTCATTATGCCACGTAAGCCCTGGCAGTTACTTGGATTGGGCCTGGAAATCCAGCCTAATGCAAGTAACCGTTGGCCCCGCGTTGGGGGCTCTCTATAAATACCCTATCACTTGAGAGGGTCAGGTTACACACTCTTTTACACTCTAACCTTGTACTTGCTTTTACTTGACCTTTGCCTTACTTGAGCGTCGGAGTACCTTGCAGGTACACCCCCCCCCCCAATCGTCTTTCAACCGCACCGGAGTTGAAGTCCACAAGACGTTGCTGGCCACCAAATACTGTCTGATCCAGGTACGATTATATATATATATATATATATATATATATTAAATGAGAGTGATTTTTTTTTTTGGGTTTGGATGTCAGGGATCGAACCCACAACATTAAGCTCTCACATCATCAATGTTGAGGTAGGATGACGACAATGAGAGTGATTTTAAAATAAGAGATGAGAGGAACAAACAATATTTTCATAAATGGCCCGACGGCCAATAAATTAAGTAATTAAACATGGACCAATATGGATAAACATGGTAATCCTTCCAATATATGTTGCTCACGATATCTAAAGACATTGACTTAATGAATCTAGGATATCCTTTTATTTTCATTGATAAAAATCTAGAAATGTCTTAATTGATCTTTTTGATCATAAATAGGGATAGTTCAACTGACTCTTTTCCATAATTTTTTTAGCACCATAACATAACAGTTCATATAGTTTATTTCACCATTTATACGTTTTGAACAACTACTATCTAAATATCAATTTCAGTCTTTTTAGATGAAATTCTGAGAGATGTGCAAATAATATTAGATTGAAGCTTAGGCTTAACACGCCAGAGTTCTTGGTCTGGCAAGGGAGGAGTTAGTTTAATTGGTATTAATGTTGACTGAGGTGCAGTTGAGGCATAATGAAGAAGATAAATGACTTTGGTTCCTTGACAGTTCAAAGTCTTTTACTGTGAAATCTTGGATGGATTGTATTGATGCAGGTACAGAAAATTCTGAGGTGGACGAATCTATTTCAACAGCTTTAGATTTCATGTGGAAAACAAATATTCCAATGAAAATTAAAGTGTTCGCATGGAGATTATTGTTGAATCGCCTTCCAACGCGAAGAAACCTTGTGGATAGAGGAATAACTAAGTCTTGTTATGAAGAGGTGTGTGGGCTGTGCTTTCAGGATATTGAGAGTGCAAACCATCTATTTTTTCAATGCTATATATCTAAAATAGTGTGGTCCAAGGTGTTCAAGTGGATAGGTATTGAGTGGATCAATGAAGACTGTTGTGGTAATCATGCTTTGGTCTGGTATTTAAGGTTGAAAGATTTGTGTAAACCAGAAAATGCTAATTCTATCTGGTTTGTCACATGTTGGTGCATATGGTATGCAAGAAATGAAATAATGTTTAAAGATAAGTTGTGCACTGCTGATTCTATTTTTCAAAACATTAGAGTATTTTCTCGGAGATGGATCCCGATCATTTCGAATTACCGTGGGAAATGTAGTCTCTACGAGTGGTTTAAATTCCCATTAGATTTCTTGTAGGTTTATTTCTGTTATATTGTTTTCTAAAAGGTTGTACAAATTCTGTACTTGTATGGTTGTTGGAGTGAATTTGCTCCTTTAATGAAAGTTCTGCTTATAAAAAAAACATTCCACTGGAAAATATAATTGTTTTTCATCTAAATTTAACCATATAACCTATAGTAGAAATGATGAATGTGGCCACGATAACCACAATAATGACAAACTCAGGGAGGTCTATGTGAGGCGTTAGTGAGCTGGTAATAATGTTTGGTTTGTTGTTGTAACATTATACCACACATTTTGATTTTTACTTTATGTGTAGGAGAAACAAACACAATCTTTGGGGCTGATGATTTGTTAGTATATCCAAGTATCGTCGTATTCTTTTGCAGGTTTTCCCATAGTCAAGATTCAATACATTATATCATATTCAAAATTTAGCTTGCATACAAATTTGGCCATTCCTTCTAGTTCAAAATTGAGACGTACAACTTCTTGCTTCAATTCAGTAATAATGAGCATGAGTCAGGTTTTTTCTTGAAGAAGAGCTTCAATTCTTTCCTTTTGTTTGTCAATTAATTAAAATGATTTAATCCACTTTAAATAAAGAGTTGTATATGCTTCAACAAGGGCATCGTTTAATAGCTATCTTCATCACTTGTATTTCCATTATCATTATGAAATATATTAGCATTAGGTAATTCAATATTAAAAGTATCTTTGAAGTGAGTAACAAGAGCCACAACATTATTTATTTCATCATACTCACTTTCTTCGTTAGACTAATCATCCAAAAAGGCGACATTATAGCTTTTTATTTGTTTTTAAAAAAAATGCAGACATTCAACTTTGATATGCCCAAGTAGTTCACATCCAGGACATTGTGTTCCTTTAGCTTCGATGGGATTGTTGGAGTTTTGTCTTTCGCCATCTTTTCCTCGACATTAAAAGTTACCACTTTTCAAATATTCAGTCGTTGATTATCTTTAACATTTGAAGTGACATTGTTCCCACATCTTTTATCAAGTTTTCTCATGATCTTGCTAAAATTCTTAGTAAGCATAACAAAAGTTTCAATATATTTTCATTAGAGTCATGGGATACTTGATCTTCATTATGAACTGTATTGGCTTTAAAGGATATTCTTTTACCCTTCTTCTCAGATTTTTTATCAATGCCATCTCAAAGGAGAGCTAAAAGCCAACTAATTCATCAAATTTCATTGTGGAGATATTTTGTGCTTTCATAATCACTATGCCAAAGAAGGGCTTAGACAACGCTTTTTTTGGGCTTAGACAGCGCTTAAAAGCGCTGCCTATTCGACCGCTGCTATAAGTAAAGACAGCGCTTTAATTAATGAGAAAGCACTGCTAAATGTCTGATTTAGCCAGCGCTTTTACTTTGAAAGTGCTTTCTGTTTGTCACTTTAGCTAGCGCTTTGTCTTTAAAAGCGCTGTCTAAAGAACCCCTTTAGGCAGCGCTTTGACTTTAGACAACGCTTTTGGTTATCTTTAGGCATTGCTTTAGACGACGCTTTTCTTTAAAATCGCTGTCTATTCTCTACTTTAAGCAGCACTTTTTATTTAAAGCGCTGTCTAATCCCCACTTCAGGCAGCGCTTTTTTCTTTGAAGCGCTGTCTAATGTCCACGAAATTTTTTATATATAAAACTTAAAAAAAGTGCTGTCTGATATATACAATAAATAGTTACCAGGTTATCACTATATTTTGCACCAGGTTTTCACCACATTTTGCACCAGAATATGCATTTAGAATTTGCACCAAATTTTCATAAATTAGACAGTCAATCCAATAAACATGCACCAAATTTTTCTATTTATATATACATCTTTAATCCAATAATTTATATATATAAAAAATTGATGATATTCAAGCTAAAAAACAACAACAATTCATATATCTTGTTAGCTACAAAAAATCTGATATTCAAGCTAAAAAACAACAACAATGAACTTGTTAGCTCTATCTTCTACATCTGCACATATAACCTGAAACAAAACAACAACAACATTAGACAAAATATAGAAGAAAACAAAGAAGGCATTGTTCTTGTCTGATATTCAAGCTGCAAGCATTGCCAAATCTGATATTCAAGCTGCAAGCATTGCCAAAAATGTCAACAAATGATCATGAGTTATTGAATATTGCCAAGTGCCTATGAAAATCAGTATATGATTCCAACCTTCTATGGCCAAGATATCAATCAATATTTGGCAGCACCAACACAATTTATGATTCCAACCTTCTATAACAAACAACAACAACATTGCAACACAATTTAATATACTAATGAAGACATATTATCTCATCAAAACTCAAACTTATATATACTCAAAATTCTCATCAATGAAAGAAAGACAATATACCTTATAAAACTCTCAGCTCAATAATGAATTGACACCATTCCTCCTTAAGTTCATCCAATTGATCTTTTGAGTAATGAGCACATTTGAATTCATCAAAGTACTACATAATAATATAACATAGTATCATTTAGCTAAAACTATTTAATTATATGAGACATATGTGGTAAATATTAAAATAATTCCTAAGCTAGAAATCCATACCTTGGATGGAATATCTATTCGATCCAAAAGAAGAGTTTCTTTCATAAACCTCAACATGAAATATCCGCAATCTATTCCATTACACTGACGAGGACACTACACATGGAAAGAAAATACGGATATATATCAGGATATACCCCATAACTAGTTTTATCAAGTATCATCACTAATATAATCAAAATTGTGAAAATATACCTCCACTCTAATCCATGTAATGTTGTTGGCTTTGCTCTTTGGAACTTGAATATCTCTTTGTGATCGAAAAACTTGTATAACGCTAATAAAATATAAACGAATATTTAGAACATGTCACATAAATAAATAAATATACACACGAATATTTAGAACAATCTCACTTACGTATCAATCAACTTCTTCATATCTGGGTATATTGCTTGATCATTGTGTAAAGAATCCAGATAATATACAATTCCTCTTATCGGATTAATTGCCACCAACAACCAATGTCCACTATAAGATTAAACAAAGGTTAGATGGAAACTTTCTACACAACTTCAAAACACAAAAAATTATAATAGATGAAGTTAGAATGAAAATCTAACCCGTTGCCAGTATTATATGGTAAAAAGAACAACTTTTCTGTATCTTTGCTGGCCATAAATAAACCGAGTACATACTGTATGACTTCATCTGGTTTCTGTATGATTAACCATGAGTTGATAGTCATGGGAGATAAGAAAGCGAATCTTTGTTCCAATCCACGCGGGCGCATCAATTTTTCATACAGAAACCTTAAATAAAAACATCATTAACATATTAGACTATTCATTTGAAATGAGTAAATAAATTGTTCAATTAATTAAACAAAGTTGATCGGAGTATACCTAATGTATGTATCGACAACACCGATGCCTATTTCCAAATGTTTAAAAACTTGCTCCATATCCTCTCTACCAATTGTTTCCGAATATTCAAAACCAAAAATACCTTCCTCCATAGGTATAAGCCGAGTACCACCATCTGGAATATCTGTTATAAGTAAACATGTCTGAAGGCACGACCTATACTGAGAAGTAGGTTTTTTTTCTAGCCGCGGTCTTCTTAGCAACACCCTTTATTTGTGTGGGAATGTTGCTAATTTCAGGCATCTTACCCCTACTGACTTGTTCAATCTCTTTAGCCTGAATCTAAATATCATATAATTAGTTAGGTGAAGTATACGATCACGAATTAACATTTTCCATGCATAAATATCATATAATTGTGTTGTACCTCTTTTCTCGATGCAACTGACTCGGTTTCCCGCATAATCCCCCTTATCATTTGATTTGGATTTTGTTGGAGTCTAACATTACCATGTAAAAAAAATGTACGTAAAATGCCCGTAAAAAATTTGAATACCTAAAGGTTCATAATGGTTTTAAGCTTACCTTATCATCTAGGCAAATGAGGCTTGACGACCATGCAACAAACGATCCTATTGCATCTCCCAACAATGTTGCATCCGAAACATCGTCAGGTAGTGGTAATAAGGCATCCCCCTCTAAAACAATATCAATCGATACTTTCAAAAATCCAGTGGGGAGCGGTTTATGGTGAAGCATTTCTCCCAAAGTGTTATGCATTTTTCCCTTGCCAACAATCCGATAAGTCGGTGACGATAAATAGAGTTGACAACGGGAAATGCCCTAAAACCAATAATAAATATGACACTGTTAATGTGTATATATGTCAATTAAATAAATTAAGCTAATTTAATTTCATAATAATATATATAATTACCTCGGGAATATTCGGTTGAAAATTACAATTGTTACTATCTTTCTCACTAGTATCTTTAAAAGCTGAAGCTTGATCTCTTTCTTTTTCCTTTTTCAATTCACGAACTTCAGATTCTAATGCTTCCAACTTTGCCTGCAGTTCTTTATTGCTAGCCGTTTTTTTCTTTGGTTCTTTCAAGGATGTTGGAGTGATCCCATATCCCCTACCCCTCACACAACCAGAATACTCACGAACATCTAATGCTCGACTAAGTAGCCTCCTGCAATCATTGTCTTCATCTGGAGATATAGACTGAGACAGAGTCTCCTGAAATTCATATGAATATCGAAAATTTGACTTAATTATATGTTAATAAGCTTTTGATTTAATTCAAGCAATAATGTTATACTTACACATTTCTCAAAAATTTGTTGAACATCTTCTTTAACAACTCCATCCTTACCCACACGGGCTTCCTTCCACAAAACATGGTTCGGAAGAGATGTTTCAGAACTTTTCTCCTTTGTTAACTACACATTAAGCCAAATAACATGATAAAAAATAACTCATGATGAACAAGTATATCATTGCAATTTATAGATACTTACTATAGATTGTTGTAAGCGTGCATATCCCATACGCCCTTTTTTGTATGGATACACGGGACTTGATGCTCGTTGCCGATTTATGTCACTTACACTCTCAAATTCTGGGGTTTTTCGTTTGGATTTAAAAGTTTCCCATTCATGAGGTGTAATCAAATCTGCATATTTCTATGGAAGCTCTGCATCAATAAATTTTTTATCCGCATCCTTAAGAAACTTGTTTGATAAAAAAGATCTAAACCCTCTATGTATTTTTCCGGCCAATCCGAGTATATAATCTTTTCTGGTATCATCAATGTTGAAAGACCTCTACGAAAATCATACACAGAGTGCGTTAGTATAAGTAATTTAAATACATAATCGTCATTAAAAACAAATAACATCACATATGGTACCTGTATCTCAATCCATATTTTATCTTTAGCGTCTTTCAACGCTTTGTTTCTCCAATCATCACAAGTAATTGGAACTTCTCTCCTTGCAACTGAACCAAGATAACTTGTCAACATTGAACCGTTAGGCTCAATTAATTGGTTATCTTGACTCCAATGCACATCATGTTTTATGCCTCGATCTCTATCACGAATGAGTCGCTTCATAATTGTAATTCCTCGTCTAATTTCCCTTTCCACTGCATTACCGGTCTCATCTCCATCATGAGTAGAATCATCATGTGGGTGATCCTCGTTACTAGCCATCTAACCTGTAATAAGAGATTGTAATAGTTACAATTCCAACGAAAACTCATAAACATTTTTACTGAAACACTGAATTAGCCGACACTCTTATTGAGTTCTACTATTTCGTTTTGTTTTCTTTCCACAATCAACAGAACAGAACATTTCATTTACAAAATAATGCAATATCACAATATTCTCACAATTCTATTATCTATTGGAAGTTCGTTGTTAATTAGTATTAAATATGTTAATTAATATAGATATGTTGTGATGTTGTTATGTTGTTGATCATGCTGCAGATAGAATGTAGAGATAAGAGAAATGAATTCAAAAAGAAAGTAATTCGCTGTGTAAGGAAGACTCAAGAAATGTAATGAATTACAAGACGAGTTTGTTTGAGATTCCTATATTTGCTGAGAGGATTTGTTACAATTCTTGTAATATTTTTCAGAATGTAGTTAAAATATTAAATGGTATTCAAACGTACATGTTTGCTACTGTTTTATATCATCATGTTCTTGAGCTTCTGTTAATAAGAAGATATTAAACTCTTACACTAAACAATTGCATGAATTTACTAGAAACAAATGTAAAAGAAATGTTTTTTACACCTTTAAAAATTGCACCACACATTTACTTATTTCAAATTTTCGTATTTTGTTCCTAAGTTAAAATAACAACAATGATATTAGTGCATCTCTCTTTTTATATTCGTGTGACATTTGATTAATTAGAAAAAGCTATGGCATGATCAATAGTTGAGAAATTTGATACACAAAATCATACACAGAGTGAGAGAAGAGAAAGTATACCGCGAAAAAGCTTCCTCTGATTGTGGAACCCAGGAGCTCGTCGGAGAGGACGGAGGTGCGTGAGAGGACGGAGGTGCGTGAGAGAAGAAGAGAAGATTTTTTCTGGGTTTAGGGTTTTTCGCGAGAGAAGAGAAACAGTTCTGAGAATAGAAAGAATGAATAGAATCTGTTTTTTAATTTTAATTTTAAACGACTTTAGTCAGCGCTTTTGTGAAGCGTTGTCTAATGAGTGCTTTTAGCAGCGCTTTCGCTTTGTAGTTGGGCCTTTAGCTGCGCTTTGAGTAAAGCGCTTTCTAATATGGGCCTTTAGCAGCGCTTCGTACATGGGCCTTTAGCAGCGCTTTTAAGAAGTGCTGTCTAAGGTGGGACTTTTAGCAGCGCTTTTTTAAAGCGCTGTCTAATGTAGGCCTTTTAGCAGCGCTTTTGAATAGCGCTGTCTATGGTGGGCCTTTTAGCAGCGCTTTTACACAATTTCGTACATACTTTTCGTGTTTTATTTTTTATTTAACTTATAGCAGCGCTTTTGGAAAAAAGCGTTGTCTAAGGTGCGCTGCCTAAAATCATTTTTGGTGTAGTGAATGATCATAACCTTCGTGTCAAACCTATTTGGAAGATATCTTATAATCTTTTTCACAAGCTTCATGTATGACACCTTTTCACCAAATGCAAAATAGTTATTGGTTATGTCACAAAGACAGAACATTGAATTAAACAATAGTTTCATCCTTAGGCATCTTTAAGTTTTTAAAATTATTGGTGAGGAGTTGAAGTCATGACATCCAAACTTTGAAAGTTCTCTCACAAGCTATGTTAAGAGTTTCCCATACCTCTTTAGCAGTGGTACATGTGTTAATGATCTTGAATATTTTTTGTCAACTCCATTTTAAATAGAATTAAGGGCGCAAGAATTCCCGAGAGTAGTTTCATCTTCAACGGGTGTCCAATCCTTTTTAGATTTCACAAATTCAGACTTATCATCATCTATGATCGTAGGATGGGACCATCCATTGATGACATCTTTCCAGATTTTTCTATCCATGGACTTAAGAAAGGCAAAAATGTGAGCCTACCAATAGTAATAATTAGTACTATAAAAAATTTGTGGACTATTAATAAGCCTCCTTCCTTGGCGTTGTCTATCTTAAACAAAAAAAAGAGTAGATACTCTGGAACACACTTAACTAGAAGAGGGTGTCTGCTCTAATGCAATTAAAATTCTGCTTGATTAGTAACAAGATGTCACATATAATGTTGAAACAAACATGTAATAAATAAAAGACACAAAGAATTGATAACTCAGTTTGGTGAAATTTCACCTACATCTAGAGGGTTGCATCCCAAAGGAAAGGAAAGTCACTAATTATAAATAGTCAAGAATACACGGTAATCTCATTTGAACTCTCCCAATCTAGTGCTCTTTTCTTAATACTACCCGTAAATTTCAACTCAGACTCCCCCTGAATCTGAGATCCTCGCACTTTGACTCAGACACTACCAAGTATTCGCAATAACCAATTATTTAAGATGTGATAAACTTCACAATTGTTGAACAAAAATATATATACCCTAAATAGAAAATAGTGATAACGATGATAGAGTTTTACACAAGAAATACAATACATAATTAGACACAACAAACTCTCAAAAAGGCGTGATTATTCTCTCTAAGACATGTATGCTACAAGGAAAATGATCTCTTTTTATAGATACACCGATCAAGCCAATAAAATCAATAATAAAAACAAACTAAATCCAATCTTTAGCGAAACTCTTTCTTTTAATCAAATTAAGTCTAATCTTCTGCTAAATTTAATATCCAATTAAATCTTTTCAAATGAATTTTGTTTAATAATTCTTTGCCAATATAAATTTAAACCAAATTAAATCTTTTTTAATAAAATCTGGAATCAAACGAAGCAAAAATAAATCTTTCCGAAAAATGCGCCAAAGGAAGAATTGATTTTGAAGGTCTCAACAATATTTGAGACATCTTACTAAATATGTTTCTTATAAAAATATGCCAACCAACTGCAAAACAATTTTTATTCCATAATTTATTAAGTAGTAAAAAACATACTTGATTAAATTTTATATAGCATCAAAAAATTTACAAAGATTTCTCAAACCATGATAGTTTTTTGCTCATAAACAATTGAGAAAAAAAAAATGCATCCATATCTCCAATCTGGATTGTATAATAATTTCACAAACCTCTCAAACTCAACATAGAGTTTTGTATCGTCCATATTATAAGTCATGATGGAGTTATGAATCACACAACTTGTATTTGTTTTGACAAAAATAATTAGTTTTGAATCGTACTAATATTTATCAGTGGATATTGCCATAAATCATTGTTGGTATGTGAAGATTAGGTGATGCATGATATGGAGAATGACAAATTTGACACTCCAAAATACCGATATTTATAAGAATAGATTTGTAAAACAACAACTAAGGATGAATAGTGTAGATCGTGTGGACTATTTTGAAAAATGTTAAAATTAGTTGGCATAGTTTTTTATAAGAAAAAAATCATAAATTTAGAGAAAAAGGGATACTCTTCTCCATTACATCATGAATCAATTAATTCGAAACAATACAAAGTGATCAATACATTTTAAGACATTTTAAGAGAGCCACGAAAAACACTTGAAAGTTACAATGAATTTGTTGTTCCTTTTAGAATGGTTGCATTATGTAAAACAACAGAGAGTGTTCAATATGTTTTGGTGAATAAAAGGACACATGTGGGATCAGATGTTCCAGCATGTGTGCAATATCTGTCTTTGTCAGCAGGCCATGATGGATGTTGGTCTGAGCGTATTTTTTTGATTGTGTTTCAAGCAGATTTGTTGCTATATTTTAGCAATGCAGTTATTAGATTTGTTTATCTGATTAAAAGGATTAAATCAAATTAGTTAGAGATTTAAATTCAAAAAAATCAAATATTTTTGGAATTTGTTGGTATAATTGGTAGAGATTTAGAAATTCATGGCATCATTTATTACTAGAAATTCATGGACTTAGGGTTAGGGTTAATGTTGTCTTTGTTTCAAATCTGAATGTTATTTGGAAGATGAAAATTTCTTCAAAAATTCAACTTTTTCTGTGGAGATTGTTGTTAAATTGAGTTGCGACTAAGGATCAACTTAAGCGTTGTGGTGTGCTTACGGATTAAAATTCTTTTTGCTCTTTTTGCAGCAGGTGTGAGGAGAACTCGCATCATTTGTTTTTTAGTTGCGATTTCTCTGCAGAAGTGTGGAGGAAAGTAGGAGATTGGCCAGATTTCTTGTTCCCGTGCGGTGACAATAGCGATGAAGCTTTTTCTATTGCTGTTAGTTTTTGCATGAGCTTAGAGGGTGGAACGTTTGGTGTGGAGTTGTGGGCTGTTACTGTTTGGATGATTTAGAAAACTCATAACGATGTTATTTTTCGCGATTCTAGTTTTTCTGCAGATAAAGTAGTGTCATCTATCAAGAGTCTCTTTGGGATATTGATAGCTTTTAGTTTGAGTTCTTGTTAGTTCTGGAGGTTGGTTATGCAGTTTGGTAGAGTTTTTCTGTTGTTCAGTTTTCGTCTTCGTTGTATTGTTTATGTCGTGTATGGGTTGAGTACCCCTTGTACTCTCTTGTTGTATTCCATTATTTAAAAAAAAAAATAACAATTTTTTTAACTAGCACATTCGCTGATAGGCATTTATTAATTATATAATAATATTTATTTATATAAGATCACATTTAATATATTGATAATTAATCACAATCTATCATTTATGTGTTTTTTGTTTTTTATTATTTGTTAATTATATATTATTTATTTAAAGTCAATTATATTTAAAACACGGTAAGACAATTATAAATAGTTATTTGTATAACTGATTGTCCGTTAGTCTTTTACATATATTTTTAGTGTCATATTTATAGTTTATTTGTGTTTTATTTGGTAAAAATAACGTTTGATTGATAAGTTCGTTAATAGTTTTTAACTTATGATTAATGGTTGATGACTGATGACCGATGACTAATGATTTATATGTTATAGTTGGTGATTGGTAACTATTGACTGATAACTTATAAGTTATAGCCAATGATTGGTGACTGGTGACTGATGACTGATGACTAATGACTGATAATTTATAAGTTATAGCTGATGATTAATGACTGATAAATAATAAACTAATTGAAGTGTTTCGAAAATTAACGGTTCATAAAAATTGATAAACATAAAATGACAAAATTATTTATTATTTTTTTTTGTAATTAATACATGATTGTTTTATTTTAAATTAAAACAAATTATAAATAATAAAAATGAATTTTAGTCAAAATAATAAGGATAAAAATAGAAAAAAAAATGATTAGCTATAAATCAAAATATTATTTAAAATAGCGTATAAAAATAAATTATAAATTAATAAAATAAATTATAAACTTTTGATAAAGAAACTGATACCATGTAAAAAACAGTCTTGATACTTTTCTATTTTGGTACAATCTTTGATTTTTAAAATGAAATAAATTAATCATGAGATCGATCAAGTGATATTTGACTTAATTTAATTTCAACTACTAGTTTATTTTAATTTTAAAAAATTACTAGCTTAGTTGACCTTTTGAGAATTCAAAATTCTATCTAGAATATTAGATGACTGGGCTGCTTGAGTATCAGTTTGAATTTAAAAAAACAAATCTACAAAAAAATAGACAGCACTTAAAAATCTAGAATAAATGTAGACTACCATAAACAATAATCTTTCATCCTTTTGAAACAATTTTCATAAATGGCCAGACGGCCAATAAATTAAGTAATTAAACATGGTATAGTAATTAAGATACTCTAAAAACTGTTTCTCTATCTTCTCAAAAAAATTGACATGACTTGAGAATTGAGACACTAATCAAACCAATATTGATAAACATGAAATCCACGATATCCAAAGGTATTGACTTATTGAAGCTAGGATATACATTTTATTCTCATTGATCAAAAACTAGAAATGTCTTAATCCACATTGATTTTTGATCATAAACAAATGCCGGCTTTGGAGTGTACTAGAATCAGAAACTGCGCCCTAAGACCTATACAAGAAACTTATGTCTCCTCATAAACAAGGAAGAATGAAAGAAATAAATTAATAGTTATGTTTGAGATTACATAGGGAATGTGGGAAGCAAACCCAACATGTCTCAAGTTCAGAAAGCCATGCGTGTGTGCAGGCCAATTTTTTTATCGTTGACTTGAGCTCAGATTTTTCTTTTTAATAATATTTTGATTGAGATGTGCAGTATGCTTTATCACTTCTAAAGCTTATGAAAACAATATCAATATGCAGTATGGATGAGTATAATGAAAGTTCAACGTCCAAGCCTATGTTGTGATAGTGATTCATAATTTTCCTAATTCCTATGCACGATTTGGAAGTTTCCCTTAAGAGAATTTCTTAATACACCACTCAAGTTTCTTAGACACCGGGCAAAATTTCACTTATGCCCTCTGATTTTGGATGTGCAAATCCGGACGCACTATGACGTTAAAAAAAATATATTTGTCCCGGATATGTATATGCAGAAGGTCTTTGTATATGCAGATCCGGATGTGTACTTTATTCCACTACATTGCTCACATTATCAGTATACTTTTTAGAAAAATAAGTTACGCGGCTTCCGGATGTGTAAATGCGGTACGTATTGAGCATGAACTTGTCCGGATGTCCACATCCGGAAAAATGCCTTGAACTTATTAATTTGAAAAAAATAATAATTATATTTATATTAAGAAGTAATAATAACATTTATTTTAACAGAAGGTTAGAGCAACAAATATGGCAGACATCCTATGATGATAACTTCAAAATATTTATCAAAACGCATGGTGGCCACATGTTCTGTATCCAAAAGCTGTCTAGTAGTTCTAACCCATATTTAAACAAAATAACAGTCATCCACCTATGGTGGCAAACATGACCTGTAACCATAAGTTATATATCCAAAAAGGGTATTGTGAATATCCGAACGCCCAAATCTATCCTCGAAGCTTGTAGGACAAATCAAGATCAATAGTAAAACATTATTTCTTTGACGTTATCCAAGATAAATGGCAGCAGAGTCGATACAAAGTTGGTGGTACTCCTATTACCACTTGAAGAACCAGAATCAGAATTTTCGACTTCACTTATGTAGTATCGAGCGTGGAAAGCTAGCAAGTGTGCATAATAAGCAGGAGGAACTGCATACAAGATGACATTTTAGTTAAAATAAAGGTGTATAGCTGACAACAAAACAAGAAAATGCTGGTGTCTACCACGGTTCCTTTGACAATTTAGAAAAACAAAATCAGCAAAAAGTTAAATTTTGAGTTGCACTATAGTGCACAGGGCAGTGGTTAACTGATGTAGAGTTATCTGTTAGAATGCAGGTTTAAACCCACACGGCCTTAGTTCCCTGATTTTAGCCACTATGATAACAAATAAAAAGTTAAAGTTAGCTATGTCATACCTTTCGAATTGCATCGATCTCATAAAGCAAAACCTGACTGAACTGACTCTCACTTACTCCATCTATGATAAGCAGAAATTAACAATGCAAAATAAATCATATATAAAATTAAAACAAGTTATAATATATACATATACATCAATATACATCCGTATGTATCATTTAGAAAAAACCAAGCTGATTTATAGAAAGCCACACGCCACTCCCTGAAAATTAAAAGAAAATCAGCTATGAGGAATCCACAAATCTAATAAAATTATCTTATCATTCCAGCGGGCCGATTTCCCTTCTGAGGATCCACTGCTATTTTAAAGAGATCTTGAATTATCTTCTCGTAATGAACCTGAGCAGAAGCAATTCCTCTATATCTTGTGACCCAAAGTCAGTCCATTAATGCCACCACCTTACAATATACAACAAGCAAACATAGAGTGATATCTAAATATGATTTCATAAAAAAAAGTTACATATAAGTTATGGAGAAACACAAAGCTTACTGCAACTATATGTAGCGCGATTTTTGTGGTCTTGAATCACTATCGCTTGGGCACTACAGTTCGATTCATTTTTTATCCTGTTAAGCTGATTAAGGAAGGGAAATAGATGTCTCCAATTAACCCTGCTTGCATACTGAGTTTAAACAGTCAAAACTGTTGGTTTACAGATGCTATTAAGATGTGGGCCCCTCTTTGGTTATTTTGTTAAGAATAGAATGTTTGGACCATTTGTGAGGTTTTTGGTAAGATATTAAGACTTGGTGCTTTTTGATTGATGTATGAAGGTATGGGATTTTGGATTTTTGATTAGTGTGCTCGCTAAGATTTTTCAATCTTATGCCTACGTATTCCCGTTCAGGGAAATCAGAGCGATTGTAGTTCCTCCTATTCTATGGGAGGAAAGGGATTGTTTTGGTGTCTTGTTCGAAGCCCAAGACATGAAGCTAAATGGTTTATTGGTATCTTGTTCGAAGCCCAAGATGTGAAGCTGAAGGGTTTTGACTTTAGAGAGAATTTGTCATCTCTAAAGGGGGATATTTGGTCTGTTTGTCACAACTATTGGGTGACTGATTATAAAGGAGAATTACTTTAACTGGGATATGTGAATCCAGTAATGCCATAATTTCCTTTATAGGGGATTTTTAACCTGAAGGAGAAGACTTTAACTCAGTGTAGAGCAATGCTATCTTTCCTTAGGAATTTCTCATGCTAAAAGAGGGACAGTGGCGTGGATGTAAATAATCCAGAGGCTTGCCGCTTAAAGCAATTAGATGAAGGAAAAGGAGTTGTTGATGTTTGTATACTGTGATCAAGGCACAGATTTGATGCCAAAAGGTTGATTGACTCAACCGGCGTTTTCCTTATACAAAGTCTAAGAGGAGGTTACTGACCCAACAAGAGGGCACTTTTATAAATGTGTCTCGTACGAAGCCAGAGATAGAGGCTAAAAGGTGTGTGACTCAACAAGAGAGTCTTAACAAGTGACTGACTCAACGAGAGAGTGCTTTTATGTGTCTTGTACGAAGCCCAAGACGGAGGCTGAAAGGTTTGACTCAACAAGAGAGTCTTTTATACTCAACGAGAGAGTGTTTTTGTATCTCGTACGAAGCCCGAGATGGAGGCTAAAGGGGTTTGACTCAACAAGAGAATCTTTTATACTCAATAAGAGAGTGATTTTCTATCTCGTACGAAGCCCGAGATGGAGGCTAAAAGTGTTTGACTCAACAAGAGAGTCTTTTATACTCAACAAGAGAGTGATTTGTATCTCGTACAAAGCCCGAGATGGAGGCTAAAAGTGTTTGACTCAACAAGAGAATCTTTTATACTCAATAAGAGAGTGATTTGTATCTCGTACGAAGCCCTAGATGGAGGCTAAAAGGAGACTGACTCAACAAGAGAGTCTGAAAAGGTTAGCACCGTTAGGGAGAATCATTTGTATAAAGCCCAAGAGGAGGCTGTCTATGCTGGTAACTGTTTCAGTTGAGTGATAGATCTAGTGTGTTGGATGAAAGAGAAAATTAGTTCTTATGAAAGAAAGATAAAAGGTATTGTTGTGCTTTGGGCTTGATCAGAGGATCAGGGTTATTTCCCATTCTTTAAGGAAATGGGAAATCCAAAGGGTATTGAGACTGTCCAAGTCTATTGGTGTTTTGAGAAATCGATTCTCGGATAAGTGAATGATCTTTGTATAATGCCCAAGAGAAGGCTGGTATGTTAAGGGATGAAGGTCAACCCATTAACTTATCTGATACTTGACTCAGAAAGACAGCTCTAGCAAATTGATGACTAGGTTATGTTCCTATACCTGTAGAGGTTTCTGGGTCCTTGTACTAAGCCCAAGAGAAGGCATGAGAACTTTTAAGAAGCCGAACGGTCCTTGTACAACACCCAAGAGGAGGCGGTGATGCTTTTAGGAAGCCTGTGGGTCCTCAAACCATGAGAAGTTGAAGACATGCTATTCATCGAGAATAGATCAAGCCAGGAAAGTCTGAGAATTTGGAAGAAACTCAAGAGATGCTATTTACGGAGAATAGATCAACTCTGGGGGAGTAAAGTTTCTTTGACAACTTCTAAGAGTGACAATCTGAGAAAGGGTTCACCGAGAATGCTGCTTTTCACGTCTCCGTATTGTTTAACCCCAAGAGGAGGGAAGACTGTATCTGGTAATCCTATGGGGATCTAGTTTTGTTTGTATTTAAGAGTGACCAATAGGGCTTTACCTAGTGCTAGACGTAGTTGCCGGGGAAAACTCTAAATAACTATACTAGTATTACATAGTTGATATTTGACAAGTATATAAAAGTTTGTGAAAGGAGACTTACAGTGAGCAGTCCCACAATACAGTTATATATATATATATATATATATATGAAAGCGGGTAAACACTTACTCGGTTGTAGAGCTTCCATGTTGTTTTGTTCGTTGTTCAACAAAGAAAGCTTTGATAACAATATGATATTCAAAATCAAAGGAGAAAGTGCTTTGAACAGATTGTTGGGGCATACAGCTCAAGGAGAGGCCCAAAGAGTTTTATCAGTGATTGCACTGTTGTTTTGAAATTGTACAGAGGGGCTTATACAAGTGACTGAGGCCCAAAAAGGTTTTCTGTACAAAGGGATGGATCTTACACGCTCTTAAGAGGCCCAAAGGTTTTTAAAGAATGGGTCTTATAGCTCTAGGAGAGGCCCAGGGTTTTGTTTTGAAATGGCGATCGCGCTGAGATTTTGAAAACGCAGTGGGTCTTATACAATTACTGAGGCCCAAATTATTTTGGTTTTCAAAAGGGGTTGGGTCTTACACTCTACTAGAGACCCAAAGATTTAAAGAAAAGAGATAAGGCTTATAACACGAGGGTAGGCCCAGATGATTTTTGTTTGAAAACGGCGATCGCGCAGAGGTTTTTGAAAACACAGTGGGTCTTATACAACATCTGAGGCCCAAATTATTTTGGTTTTCAAAAGGGGTTGGATCTTACACTCTACTAGAGGCCCAAAAGTGTTTTCAAAGTTTTGTTTGGGTGAAAATAAAAGAAACACTAAATTTGTTTTCTTTAAAAAGTAAATATTTAAAGAAAATCAAATAAAATGATAAAAATACCAAATAAGTTTGAATAAACCACTTGTGATTTTTGTTTAAGGTTTGAAAAATGAGGTTTTAATCACAAGATGAATTAAAACTCATTTGGTTTTGATTTTCAAAGTAAATATTCACTTTTAAATGTTTAAAAACAATTAAAAATGAATTTATTCACAAAAATAATAATTATATTAAATAACTAATATACATTTAATTTTTTTGTGGAATAAAATATTTCAACATTTTTGTGATTTTTTTTGCAAAAAGAACCAATAAAAAATAATTAAAATTGAGGGAGTTATTAATTTTCCAAATCATTAATAAAATAATATGAAAAACCAAAAAAAAAAGGAAAAAGTGATAAAAAGAGGTCTGGGGCGAGGGGGATTCGAACCCCAGACCTCTCACTTGCCAATACACACAAACCAGCTGATCAACCACTAAGGCGCAATGCCAATTCATTAATAACATGGCAAGGGAAAAATATAAGGCAAACTTGGTTGGTTTCTCAAGCATGGCGCCATGATTCAAACACCAAACTCATGCGTTTTTTCACAAGGATCATGATGGCAATATTTGATTTCATTTATTTTCAGTGTACAACAAGTTATATCAACATGACCGTATGAACCTTAGTTTTTCCAAAGCAATCGTGCAGACATGTTGGTGAGTGCTATGATCAAATCTTTTGAGGGGAAATACTCAACATATGATGGCAAGCAATTGGCAAAAGTATCATGCGAGGAAATATGCATGGATCATGAAGATGTAGTTTTAGGCTTACCTTGATGCAAGCTGAAATGTGATCTCTGCACAAACTGTGTTTCAGATGTGATTTAATGATCCCTACAACTTCAATGGATGTTGTGGAGTGTGTTGCAAGCTTTGGAACACTTTGAAAACCTTTGGATCAAGTTGGAGGACTCCAGCTGCATAATTGAGGCATAATGGCTTGGTTGAAGAGTGATTTTGAGCTAGAGGTGTTACAGTTGGTGTTTAAGTGTTTGGACACCTCAAATACATCATATGTGATGTGTTTGAGCAATTGGAATGGATTGCTTAAGGCTTCAACTCAAAACCCGATGGTGGTTGCTCAAAAACAAAGAAAATTAGTACTTAAGAGAGAATGAGAGAAAGCAATGCTGTAAATTGCTTTGGTGTGATTTGAATGATCAATTGGAACCTCTATTTATAGGTGACCAATTCTTTTCTTGGAGGAATAGTGAATGGTTGCTGGATCAGATCACACTTAATGGCTTTGGCTTGGTGGCATTTCTTCTCATGCAAGGCAACCTAGCCCCTCCCAAGAGCAGGGCTATGTCTTGACCAAATCCACATTCTTCAGATGTTTTTAGTGTTGTTTAATCAGAGAACTTGACTGAGTAGAGTGGATTTTTTGAAAGTGCCCTATTTCATATAAATGCCTTTGAATTCAAGGCATATATGCCAAAATGCATTAATCTCAAGTTGGAAGATCCCTTGGCTTTTGGACTCAGCCCTATCAGTTGGATCAATTGGCTTATGATTAGATTGAATGCATGTGGCATAGTGATCATTACTCTTGACTCAGAAATCGTGTATGGCAAGAAAACTCACAAACTGATTTTTCATGGCAGCCTTGACATGGTGTGTTGTAGCATCCATAACTCTTGGCTCAAGTGGAGTGGTTTCATTCCAATGAGTTGCTTGGATTGTAGGAAATATGTACAACAACTTTGATGTTTACACCTTGAATTGATTCAGCTTGGAACTGTGTGAAAAAATCACACAAGGTTTGGTGTTTCCAACAAAATCTGTCTTGGACAGAATTTTTTCTAAGTGTTGGAAAAGTGTACTTTCATGTTTTTAGTGATTTTGATCCAACCATAACTTGAAATCCATGAGGAATTGGAATGAGTTGTGTTTGAAGCTTTTGTAGAGTGCCATGAGAGCTACAAATCCATCTATGGAACATCCAAAATGGTTGCTTGGATCTCAAGTTATGATCCTTGGAAGTTGGTACCCTAGCCACTTTATCTCATGACTTCGAAAAAATTCTAAGTTTTTATGGTTACCCTTTTTTCAAGTTATCTCACTTTCTTTGGTTTTTCTCGATGAATGTTGATTCAAATCACACATTAACATCATTTTAGGGTTAAGGAACCATAATTGACAAAAAAATCAGAAAGTCAAACTTTGACTTTTTGGCACAGTTGACTTTTTATCAGATGAATTTCAAACTGTGCGATCCTATATGAAATCAAGTCCTTGACCTAAATCAAATTTGATGGATTTATTTCATAGGTGTTATAGGGTATATTGAATCATGTCCTAGGGTTTGGGAGCATGTCCTGGTCAAAAGTCAAAGGCACAGTTGACTTTTTTCATCAAAACCCTAATTGTGGTTCAGATGAAATTGAAACTTGTTGATCAAGCTTCTGGGATCAATCCATTATTGAAAATGGATCAATATAGTGTATTAAAGACCCTTAAATCATGTCTTGAGGTCTTGGCTCATGATTTGTCCCAAAAGTCAACTTAGGGGTGAATTAGGTAAAGAAACCCTAATTCCTGATTTTTGATGAATGCATCCCCTGTGTCTAAATTGACTTGATGATTGGGTCCATGAGGATCCATGGGGTATTTTAGGTTATGCTTTGAAGCATTGGCTCATGCCCAGAGGAAAATTTCCATCTGGAGGCCCTGGTCGACCAAAACCCTAATTTGGTGACACTGGCGATCTTAAGGCTTAATCCACCTGGAATGCTGCAACATTGTGCTTGATTCTTGCTGTGGGAGTCCTCTTGATTCATTGTGGATGTTTGAGAGGTTTAGACAAGTTGAATATTATGTCATTCCTTGATTTATCTTTTGTCTAAGGCTCTGAGAGGGCTTGAAACCCTATTCCTTGTTTGTAGTGAATGTTCACCCATCTTTGGGGAAACTGATGAGGTATGATGGTTCATCCATATTATGATGATGATTTGCACAATGATGGGAAATCTTAGTGGTCAAAATTTGGGGTATGACAGATGCCCCTATTTAATCTTCTTGGACCCGAAGATGTGAATGGCGAAGGTATTCGGGCATTCGGGGTGCAAGAGGATTAAATATCGGAATACCCGAAATTTTGATGGTGGTTAAGAATGGTAGTTCACGCGTCCTTCTTCTTTTGCTAAGCAATAATGCTTAGAAAAGGTTAAAACTTCCCCTCGATCCTGGTCTTCAGCCACGAAATTGGTCTCAGTTTCTTATGTAAACTTCCCCTCGATCCTGGTTTCCTACCAAGGAACTGGTCTCAGTTTCTGAAATAAACTTCCCCTCGATCCTGGTTTCCCACCAAGGAATTGGTCTCAGTTTCTTTTGTCAATAAACTTTCTTGACAAGAAACGCTATTCGTAGCGGTTTTCCTCAAACTTCTCGCCGAATTTTCCTGGGGAGATGCCATTTGATGGAAAAAGTTTGTTGTCAGAGTTACCGGGGAACCCAGTCGTCTGAGTTGTAGAGGTGTACAAACTTCTCCGTTGGAGACGCCATTTGTCGACTCTATTGGGGAAACGAGTCTCTTGGGAGACTGTTTCCGCTTGGGGATATTACAACATACTTTTCTCGGGATCTTCTCAGAGAAATGCCATATGATGTGATCCAATTTCGAGGTGCTGATGACCTTTTCTTCAGCGGATTTTTTTGAGAAAAACTGCCGTACTGCCGAATCTCTGATTAAGAGGCTTTCTCTGGGGATTTTCCTTAATCCGGGAAAGTGAAAATATCATCTTCAATGGTGAAGAGTGATGTTTGTCGAAGGTTCTATGGTTCTTCAGAGGTTCAAGTTATCAAAGTGGTCAAGGGCCAATTCTAATCCAGAAATAAATTGGAGGAGAGATTGTTCAGACACAACATTTCTTGATGAGAAAAGAACTGCCAACTCGATTGAGAGGACAGTTATCATGATGGGATAAGACTGACTAGAGTGATAGTGATGCAATATGAATGCAAATAAATAATGCATGATGTATGTATGTTTATGCTGACAAAACTGACGCGACATACAAACTGACGGATGAACACGATTGGATACTCGGCCATAGTGGAAGATGAAAAGTATCAATGGTTCACGATAGCAATTATGCCTTGCTTAGGAGAAGTAGTCCCTACGGGGACAACCGTTGGTCGGGCTTAGGAGCTAAGAACTCGGCCGAGGGTATCAGATGGGAAAGTCGCATCTGATACAGCTGATCCTTCATTCAGGTGCACTGGTTTAGAAGGAGTACTTTGATTCTGCACATTGAGGTTCACTTACTTCTGGAGAAGCGATCGATGTTCTTTCGATGTTCAACAGTCAAAAGAAATTGCCATCTTTATTTTAAAAGCAGAAAAATTTTAACAAGTAAATTCATTTTTGTTTTATTTCAAGAATCATTGATCATATTAAAATGTCGTCCTATAAAGCTAAAACAAATAAGAATTGTAAACAAAAGCACAAGGGTTCAAATTTTATTGATAGGATGGAAATCAGCCATGCGCGTGATTTCATAGAGTATTTACAAAGTTTAAAAAATGGTAATTTAAGGGAAAAAGGGCTACATTGAAACATGACGACCACTATCCTTCTACCAACTTTGAATTCTGGACATCCTGAGCTTCTATCGAAGATGACCGTGACTGGAGTTTTCTCTTATGGATGGCATGACTGCTGCTGGGGGATTTTCCCTTGTCAGACGTAGTTACTTGCCAATATCCCTAATTTTTGCCTGGATTGTACTTTGAGATTTCCAATCCACCAGGATGATTTTTGATCATGTCTCTAATTTTTGCCTGGACCGCCCTTTCGGGTTTTCAATCCACCGAGACGTTTTTTTTTAAAATTTTATTTAGGCGAAGTATTTCTTGACTACATCAACATTTGTAGGGTAGGCAAATTCTTCTCCATCCATAGTTGCAAGTCTCAAGGCGCCGCCTGAGAAAGCTTTCTTGACCACATAGGGGCCGTCATAATTCGGAGTCCATTTGCCCCGAGAATCAGTGAGAAAAGATTGTATCTTTTTTAGCACAAGGTCTCCTTTCCTGAAGACGCGAGGTCAGACCTTTTTGTCAAACACCTTCTTCATTCTTTGCTGATATAACTGACAGTGGCATAGTGCCGTTATTCGCTTTTCTTCTATCAGATTTAGTTCATCGTGTCGACTTTGACACCATTCAGCTTCTGTAAGCTTAGCTTCCATCAATACCCGGATTGATGGGATCTCTACTTCTATGGGGAGCACTGTTTCCAAGCCATATACTAGAGAGAAAGGGGTTGCCCCTGTTGAAGTGCGGACAGATGTTCGATAACCGTGAAGAGCAAAGGGTAGCATCTCGTGCCAATCTTTGTAGGTTACAACTGTTAGGTGCTAAATTGTGTTAATATTTAGTTTAGTTTTTAGCACCCTTTTGTGATCTTTATTTTATAATCAATGTCTTTTCCCATTGTTTCCGGTTAATAACCGTAGTATAGTTAATTACATCAGTAGACTTATTTATTTAACTTTTGTGTTTTAATTGTAGGTTTTTACATGGAAAGGTGAAGCTTGGAGCAAGGAAGGCCCCTTAGAAGCAGTTTTTGAAGAAAGAAATTTTTGGAGCATGCTTGTAGCGCGCTAAGCGCGCTCCTAGCGCGGGGATGGAGCTAGTTACAGAGAGTAGCCCGCTTAGCACGGTCTTGAGCCCACTTAGCGCGGTCTGGAGCCCGCTAAGCGCGCTCCTAGGTCGGTTTAGCAATAAATGAGACCGCGCTTAGCGCGGTGCAGCGCGCTTAGCACGCTCTACGATTCTCAGCCCCCTTATAAATAGACTTTTCAGTATTTTTCTTGTGATCTTTGATAATTTTCAGAGCAAAATACATTGTAAACACTGTAGCATCTCATTTTGGAAGATTGGAAGCATCATTCGTCGAGAGATCGTCATTGATGCTTGATATCCTTCTTCATCTTCTTGTTTGTTTAGCTTCCATGACAATGGAGAGCTAATTTTCCTTTTGTGTCAAGGTTAGATGGTAGATAAACTTTCTTTTGCATGTATATGTATTGATTCTAGCTTGTGAACTCTTGGATGATGAATGTATGATGAAAAACTTTGTTTCTATGGTTTATTCTTTGTGTTGGTTCATGATTGAGAAATGTGTTCTTACTCTTTATCTAGATTTTTCATCCATCAATGCACATTGGCTAGAGATAGTTATGTGGGTTGATGTTCACAAAATATTGAGCTTGAATGTTGTCATTTTGATAGTTTGAATGAGAGATCATCAAAGGATCAAAATGGGAAAACTCACAATATGTGTTAGAGATAAACATATTGGGAGGATATGTGATTGTATTTATCGTTTAACCGAGTTCATTAGCTTTATCGATTATGTACGTGCAAAATGGTTTATCGAACCCTAATCTTGACATGCTTTTGATAAATCTTAAAACAAATCTTTTTACCGCTATTACTTAAATTTGAATGCAAACGTTCCGACTAAAAACAACCAAAACCCCTTGTAACTTTGAAGTTTAAAACGTATACAACTGTAGAACGACTGCGATATCACGAACAATCTCTGTGGATCGATAACAAAACCCTAACTCTATTTGTATTTCAACAAATTGGCGCCGTTGCCAGGGATTGTTAATTGATATTGCAAGCATTGCAATCGTTGTGAAGTTTTAGACTTGTTAAAACTTTTCTTGTGTTTGTTGATTTGTTTTGTTTAGTGTGCAGACTTTGTTTATGCGAGGGAAACTACCAGCGGACTAACTTCTATTTGATCCCGAGATTGAAAGAACCGCTCGTAGGCTCAATAGCAAAACTAGACGGAGGAGGCAACTAGCTAGACAAAGGAAGGAACAAGGAGAAGGTTCGACTTCTACACCACCACCAATTCCACAGTTCACGCCGATCATGGAGCATCCACCACCACCACCACCTGCGTCCACACCATGTGTGAATAGTCCACGTCACACTGCTCAGTTTGCTAACAATAGTCAAGGAAGGCAAGCTGAGATGAAAACTAGAACTTTGAACTTGTTGTATGGAAGTCCGTTCACGGGAATGGATCATGAAAACCCTTTCGCTTTTTCTCACCAAATTTTATGAGATAACGTTAGCGGCCAGAGTCGATCAAGCGCAAGAGTTACCTCTTTTCAAGAGACTATTTCCTCATGCTTTGCTTGGCAATGCTAAGCATTGGTATCTTGACCAAACTCCCGCTGTGATGACCGATTGGAATGTTCTGGAGGAAAAATTTATAGAATGGTTCTTTTCTCACAACCGTTTTATGGAGTTAAAAACTGCAATTTCTGTGTTCTCTCAAGGCACTAATGAATCTCTGAATGAAGCATGGGAACGATTCAAATCCATGCTTTGAAAATGCAAAGGCCACAGGTTTGACGAGTTAACACAAATTCACTTCTTCAAAAATTGTCTCCAACCAAATTGCAAGACATTATTGGATGCTACTTCTGGAGGATCTTTGTTATGAAAGAGTGCCGAAGAAGCTATGGATATCATCAATAGAATGGCTCTCAATGATCTTCAAAGTCAAAGCCGTAACAACTCGCAAAAGAAGCCCGGGGCACTTGAATTGGGAACTAATGATGCAATCCTAGCACAAAACAAGCTTATATCTCAACAAGTGGAACTTTTGACTCAACAAATTAAGGAAATGAAGGAACCTAGCAAGAGTAAACAAGTTGCTTGTTGTGAACTTTGCAAAGGAGAGCATGACACTGGATTTCGTCCTCCTCCGAGATTTGAAGAAGTGAACTACATGAATAATCAACGAGACTATCAAGGAAGACAACAACAACAACAACCTTATTAACAACACAATCCTCAACAACATTACCCTGGCAATCAAGGATATCCACCAAGGGGGAACTATCAAAATAATCAAGGTTATGGTGGCGGTTCTTTAAGCCGGCAAAATCCTTATCAACCTCCACCACCTCCGGTTGCTAACTCTAAGTTGGAAGACACTTTGACCCAATTCATGCAAATGTCTATGGCCAACCAAAAGAGTAGTGATGCGGCGATAAAGAATCTAGAAAATCAAGTGGGGTAACTTGCCAAGCAAATTGCCGAGCAACAATCGGGTCCTTCATTCTCTGCAAATACTCAAGTGAATCCTAAGGAGCATTGCAAGGTAATCGTTACTAGAAGTGGGAAGGAGTTGGCAAAAGAAAATGAGAAAAAGGTGGAAGAAGAAAAAATTAATGGTATTTTTGAGGAGGATGGTGATGAGGAAGTAGTTGAAAATAAAAATAGTGATGAGGTTGTGGTTGAAAAGAAAAGTGATGATATTGTTGAAGTTGAAAATGAGAGTGTGGAGGAAGTGAAGAAAAAAGAGAAACATGTGAGGGTTAAGAGGGGGAAGGAGATGATAAATCCGATACCGATTTAAAATATGCCATACCCTCATGTGCCGACAAGGAAAGAAAATGCTAGGCAATACTCAAGATTCATGGATATCTTTAAGCAACTTCAAATCAACATCCCTTTTTCCGAAGCTCTAGAGCAAATGCCAAAGTACGCCAAATTTATGAAGGATATTCTTACAAAAAGGTGGAAATATTCGGAGCCAGAAACCGTTGTTGTTGCGGCAAATTGTAGTGCTATTATTCAAAGAACTCTTCCGAAAAAAGAGGCCGATCCGGGGCGAGTTACCTTACCCGTTACAATTGGTAATCTCTTTGTTGGAAATGGCCTTATTGATTTGGACTCAAGCATCAATCTCATTCCATTATCTATTATGAAAAACCTTGGGAACATTGAAATTAAGGGCATCCTGATGACATTGCAATTGGCAGACAAATCTACCACTCATCCGATTGGGTTGGCGCATGATGTGTTGGTGAAAGTTGACAAATTTTTCTTTCCGGTGGACTTCATTGTTATTGATATGGAAGAGGATGATGATGCTCCTCTTATTCTTGGACGGCCTTTTATGAAGACCGCTCGCATGATGATAGATGTTGATGATGGCCTTATGAAAGTACGGGTTCTAAATGAAGAGGTATCTTTTAATCTATTCGAAGCAATGAAGCATTCCAAAGACAAGCATGATAGATTTCGTATCGATGCAATTGAAGAAGCAACTTTGGAGGTTTCTAAGCATGTTCATATAGTGTCTCCTTTGGAAATGGATCTCGATGATTCTTTTGAAGTGTTTTCCGATGAAGAAGAAAGAGCTCTTGAGGAATGTTTGAAAGAGCTTGAATCTCTCAAAGAATTACAACCATGGGAAGTTGAGAATGAAGAGTTGAAGAAAGTACCAAGTGATGAGAAAGTTCAACTTGAATTGAAGGCGCTTCCTTCAAATTTGAAGTATGCATTCCTTGATGAAAGTGGGAACAAGCCGGTTATTATTAGCAACGTTTTGTCCGATAAAGAAGAAGCCCGTTTGATTCAAGTGTTGAAAAGAAATCAAGAAGCTATAGGGTGGGTTCTTTCCGATATTAAAGGAATTAGTCCATCTTATTGTATGCACAAGATTCTTATGGAAGAGGATTTCAAGGCGGTTGCTCAACCACAACGCCGCTTGAATCCAACTATGAAAGAGGTTGTTCGGAAAGAAGTTGTGAAGCTTTTGGATGCGGGAATGATCTACCCGATCTCTGATAGTCCATGGGTAAGCCCCGTGCACGTTGTTCCTAAAAAGGGTGGCATGACCGTTATCCGAAACGATAAGAATGAGTTAATCCCAACAAAGATTGTGACGGGGTGGAGAATGTGCATTGATTATAGAAGGTTGAACACCGCAACAAGAAAAAACCATTTTCCACTCCCATTCATGGACCAAATGCTCGAGAGGTTATCCGGGCAACAATTCTATTGTTTCTTGGATGGATATTCAGGGCATAATCAAATTGCGGTTGACCCGGCGGATCACGAGAAGATGACTTTTACTTGTCCCATTGGTATTTTTGCTTATCGAAAGATGCCTTTTGGTTTATGTAATGCGCCGACAACTTTCCAAAGGTGTGTTCAAGCTATCTTCTCCGACCTCATAGAAAAGACAATGGATGTGTTTATGGATGATTTTTTCGTGTTTGGAGCATTTTTCGATTTGTGTTTGAAGAATTTGGAAATCGTCCTTTAGAGGTGTGTAAAGACTAACTTGGTGTTGAATTGGGAGAAGTGTAACTTTATGGTGATGGAGGGAATTGTGCTTGGCCACAAAGTTTCTTCCAAAGGCCTTGAAGTAGATCAAGTGAAGATTGAAGTAATTGAAAAGTTGCCTCCTCCTACCAACGTCAAAGGAATCAGAAGCTTTTTGGGGCATGCGGGATTTTATAGGCGTTTCATCAAAGATTTTGCAAAGGTAGCAAGGCCATTGAGCAACTTGCTCAACAAAGATCAGGTATTTTTCTTTGACGATGAATGTCTTATTGCTTTCCAAATTTGAAAGAGAAACTAATTACCGCTCCAATAATCATCGCGCCAAATTGGACTTTAAATTTTGAACTAATGTACGATGCGAGTGATTATGTCGTTGGAGCGGTGTTAGGTCAAAGGAAGGACAAAAATTTTCATGCTATACATTACGCAAGAGAGGTATTAAATGAGGCGCAAGTAAATTACGCCACAACCGAAAAAGAATTGCTTGCGATTGTATACGCACTTGAGAAGTTTCGTTCTTACCTAATAGGGTCAAAAGTGGTTATCTACACAGATCATTCGGCCATCAAATATCTGCTCACTAAACCAGATTCGAAGCAAAGGCTCATCCGTTGGATCCTTTTACTTCAAGAATTTGATTTGGAAATAAAGGATAAAAAGGGTTTAGAGAATTTAGTGGTGGATCATTTGTCGCGTTTGATCAATGTGGAGGTAACCAAAACTAAAAAGGAAATCCGAGAGGAATTTCCCGATGAAAAATTGTTTAAAGTCCAAGTTAGGACTTGGTTTGCTGATATTGCTAACCACAAAGCATCTGGTTGGGTGCCCCAAGACCTAACTTGGAACCAAAAAAGGAAGTTCCTGTCGGATGCAAATTACTATGTGTGGGACGACCCTTATTTGTTCAAATTAGGAGGTGACAACCTTTTGAGAAGGTATGTCACGAGTGAAGAAGCTCAAAGTATTCTTTGGCATTGCCACAACTCGCCTTATGGCGGCCATTTCAATGGTTTGAGGACAGCCACGAAAGTCTTACAATCAGGCTTTTATTGGCCTACTCTATTTAAAGACGCAAATCTCCATGCGCAAAGTTGTGACACTTGTCAAAGAAGTGGGGGAAATAGAAAAAGAGATGAAATGCCCCTTCAAAATATACAAGAAGTTGAAATTTTCGATTGTTAGGGCATTGATTTTGTTGGTCCATTTCCACTCTCTTTTGGAAATGAGTACATCTTAGTGGCGGTTGACTATGTGTCGAAGTGGGTTGAAGCGATTGCTTCACCTAAGGCTGATGGCAAAACGGTGATAAAGTTTTTAAAGAAAAACATATTTTCCCGTTTTGGCACTCCTCGGGTTCTCATTAGTGATGGCGGGTCACACTTTTGCAATGCATCTCTTGAAAGCGTTTTAAAGCATTATGGTGTATCGCATAAAGTGGCGACCCCTTACCACCCACAGTCGAACGGCCAGGCCGAGGTGTCGAACCGTGAAGTGAAAAGGATTTTAGAAAAAAATGTGTCAAGTTCTCGAAAAGATTGGTCGCAGAAATTGGACGAGGCTTTGTGGGCATATTAGACCGCTTACAAAGCTCCAATTGGCTTAACTCCATTTCAAATGGTTTATGGTAAAACATGCCATTTACCGGTTGAAATGGAGCACAAAGCACTGTGGGCCCTTAAGCTGTTAAATTTTGATTCGAACTTGGCCGAAGAAAAGAGAAAAATACAACTTCAGGAATTGGAAGAAATGTGGAATGCCACCTATCCTTCAAGTTGGTTGTATAAAGAGAAGGTGAAGAATTATCACGATAAGAAGATCCGACAAAAGGACTTCAAGGTCGGCTATTTGGTACTGCTGTTTAATTCCCGGTTGAAACTTTTCCTGGGAAAATTAAAATCAAAATGGTCCGGACCATTTCGTGTAAAGGAGGCAAAGAGTTATGGGGCAATTGTGATCGAGGATTTGGAAAAGAAAGACACTTGGACCGTAAATCGTCAACGCTTAAAAATCTACCTTGGTGGTAACTTTGATCGTGACAATTATTTTGTTCTCCTAGACGTTCTTCATTGATCGTCTTGGACCGTCGAGCTTATCCGACGTTAAACAAGCGCTCGTTGGGAGGCACCCCAATTTTGTAAGTTTTTATCATTTTCTAGTCCATTTGCTGTTTAAATCATGTTTTTTGTAAAGTTGATGTTTTATGCTGCTCTAAATGATGTTTTGAACTGCTGGAAGTTGGATTTGAGTTGCTGGAAGTGGGTTGTGTTTTCCAGTGCGCGCTTAGCGCGGTTTCAAGAAAAAGGACCCTATACTTCCAGTGGGCAGCGCGCTTAGCGCGGCCCAGAGCCTGCTTAGCACGGTCTGCAAATTTTTGAAAAAAAATATGACTTTTTATGGGCCCACTAATGCTGACCCAGCCCATAATGTGTTTTATGAGTTAGGGTTCTGAGGTTTGTGCCTCATTTCACCCTTTCTCACCACAAAACTCTTTTGCTCTCTTCTCCTTCAAAAATTTTCAAAAGTTCCTTGGAATTTCTTGTGCCCTAACTTCATTTTTGTCATTTCTTGCTAAGCATCTTCTTCATCAACTGTAAGTTCTTCGTTTTTCTTTTTAATTTTTCATACAAAAACCCATTTTCGGTTGTATGTTCAATGTTGCATGTTCAATGTTCTTCTTCATCTTTGTCTTATTTATGTGTCAATTTACAGTATTATTGCTCAATTAGTAGGAATACATGTGGTTAGAAACTTTAATTTTAGAATTTAGGGATTGTGATTTAGAAATTAGGTATTGTGTATAAATTAGGTTTTTGAGTTTGTGAATTTGTGACTGTGCATATCTCTGTGAATAGGGATGTTTTTTAGGAAGTAGGAGTATCCATGGAAACCATCTGTTGCAGAGGGGATTTTTTCTGCATTTCACAGAGCCCGCTTAGCGCCCTCCTGCGCGCTTAGCGCGGTCTAGGATTTGCAGAAATATTCCCCTTTTCTTAATTCTATTTTGCTTTCCTTAGGTTGTTCTTAGTATTTGTTTAGGGATTTAGAAATATTTTAATACTATTTTCATTAACATTTGTGGCTATTTTGTGTGTGTTTTGTTTTTTCATTTCAGATGTCTGGACGTAAGAAGCAACGCATTGTTGGTTCTTCATCAAACCCACCGAGGCGCCCACCATCGGGCCAGTTTGACAGTACCAGATTCCTTGGTCTTGAACAACAACAAAGATATCAGCAACTAGAAATGAGAACGGTTTGGGAAGACCGAATTATTCTGATTGATTCTGAAGGAAGCTATCGCAACATAGCTTCTCATGTTCAAGGTAAAGGCTGGGACAAGCTATCTTCGCCTTACCCCGAGTATCACTTGGACATTGTGAGGGAATTCTACGCGAATGCCTTGCCCTCCGATGGTGCGGTTTCAATTTCAAAACTTGGGTTAGGGGGAAGGAAATTGATTTCTCAAGGGATGCTATAAATACTTACCTGGGTAACCACCTTGAGATGGCCGAAGATGAATTGTGTGATTTTGGAAGGATGATGGCTCGGCGTAGCTGGAATGCCGAGCAGTTAAGGGAAGTGTTATGTGTGAGGGGGAAAACATACCAGTTAAGCGCTAATGGAGCACCTCTCAAGTTCTTGACGAGTGTATTGACTACGGCTGCTCAAGTTATAATGTCGGTTGTTTTGCACAACCTAAAGCCACGTAGCCATATCTCCTCCATTCTTATGGAGACAACAGCTCTTATAGCTTATATACTTGACGACGAGAAGACCGTGGACTTAGCACAAATCATTTCCAATGAGCTTAAGAGGATAGCTGTGAGTGCTACACCGTTAGGTGATAGGGTGGCCTGTACCTTGACATATCCTGGGCTTATTATGGCTTTATGCAGTAGGGCGCGTGTCACCCTTCCTACTCATGGGAATGTTAAGTTGGTTGTGCTAGATGATAATTATATCACTCATCATTGTTTGCAGGCACTTAATTTTGATGATGTTGTTCCTGTAGCCGCTGTTGCCCCTGCAGGGCGTGCTCGTGATCCAAGTGCTGATGCCAATTGGGCAATGCACGAGGCTCACCAGCGGGCCCCCTTATTCATGCATGAATCAATGATGCAGCTGCAACTCCAAATCCGGGAGCCACATAATGATCATTCTTTGAGGTCTCGAGAGGACCTCATGGCTTATGCTAGATGGCCTGAGGGCAGGCATGGTTATCCGGAGGGGGCAGGTTATGGTGCAGGTGATGGTGACGATGGTGATGATGGTGCTGGTGATGAAGCGTCTAGCTCGAGTTCTTATTGATGTTGGGTTTAATGTGTCTATTTTTTTTTTGAATTTTGTATTTTGCTATGATTAGTATGTTTCTATTATTATCTACTTTTGTTTAGGATTGTTGTAGTCTCCATCCGGGCGGATGTTGATTTTGGATAATTGTTACAATATTTTTTGGTTATTAGTGAATTTTCCATCCGGGCGGATGATGTTCTATGTTTATAATTTTTGGTACAGAAATTTTTGGTTGTTTGTTCTCTATTTTAAGGTAATTGATGGATGAAGCAAGTTAGTTTTTTTTGTACAAAAGTGATGTGCTTCACCATACATTAATGGTGATGATAAATTTCTAAATTAATGCACAAAAAGGTACTCTGTTTTGTGCTTTGTAGAATGTTAATGCATACATGAACCTTTTGCTTTACATAAATTTCAAGTTTTGCTTCATTTTGCATATTTGTTCATATTGGAATCTATTAGGACATAACCACAAATGGGAGTTCCGTCCATTGTTCACAAATTATTGAGGGATTTAAGTGGTTGTTGCTTACTCAAATTTTTTATGTTTAATCTTACTTTTGGTTTTGAAATTTTGGAAACTTAGAAATGATCAAGGCAATTTTTTGAGTACTATGAGTAGAACCACTTTTCCAAATATCACTTCAAGTCACCTTGTGAGTGTGTGATCATTAGAAACCTCTCTTGAGCCTAAAACGAAAAATTTTGTATCCGTGAAGCATGAACCCGGACTTTAACCGCTTTGAAGAGCATTTTTTATTTAAGTTGTAGTATTGTTGAAGTTGGGGAGATTGGTTCGTTGTGAAAAGAGAAGAAGGAATTGTGGGCAATGCATTCTCAAATGAAATCAAAAATAGATTGAAAATGAAAGAAAAGGAAAAATAAATGAAGAATCAAAAGAGAAAGAAAAAGAAAATTGTAGAAATCAAAAGAGAAGGAGATAGAATGCATTGTGAAGATGATTTGAAAGTTTGAGCAAGAATGGTTGTTAGAAAAGAAAATGCTCTTCATGAATTTTACCCTTTCTTGTTCAATGGTCGTGTACATATGACCTTTGTTTCTTAACCCCGACCAAGTTTCAGCCTATAAAAGTTCTTTTGTGATCTTTGTTTCCATTATTTTCATTAAATTGTGAGATGATTGCATCAATTGTTTTGGATGTGGCACAATTGCTTATGAGTGTGTTTTGTCCCTTGTATATATTGAGCTTGGCTCATTTGAATAAATTAGGTAATTCCCGTTTGAACATTTGTTTGCTTATGATGAGTGCTTGTTATTTATGTTTAGAAGTTAGTTCATATACATATTTTTATTCTGTCGGGCCTGAGCATTACTTGCAGGCGTATCAATTCGGTTTGAAGCATTGATTTTTGTTTGTGTTTGCTTATCCGATTTTCCTTTTGCTTCTATTCTATTTTACCTTTGTTTGAGGAAAAACAAAGAGACAAGTTGGGGAGAGTTGTTAGGTGCTAAATTGTGTTAATATTTAGTTTAGTTTTTAGCACCTTTTTGTGATCTTTATTTGATAATCGATGCCTTTTCCCATTGTTTCCAGTTAATAACCGTAGTATAGTTAATTACATTAGTAGACTTATTTATTTAACTTTTGTGTTTTAATTGTAGGTTTTTACATGGAAAGGTGAAGCTTGGAGCAAGGAAGGCCCCTTAGAAGCAGTTTTTGAAGAAAGCAATTTTTGGAGCATGCTTGTAGCGCGCTAAGCGCGCTCCTAGCGCGGGGATGAAGCTAGTTATAGAGAGTAGCCCGCTTAGCGCGGTCTTGAGCCCGCTTAGCGCGGTCTTGAGCCCGCTAAGTGTGCTCCTAGGTCGGTTTAGCAATAAATGAAACCGCACTTAGCGCGCTCTGTGATTTTCAGCCCCCTTATAAATAGACTTTTCAGTATTTTTCTTGTGATCTTTGATAATTTTCAGAGCAAAATACATTGTAAACACTATAGCATCTCATTTTGGAAGATTGGAAGCATCATTCGTCGAGAGATCGTCATTGATGCTTGATATCCTTCTTCATCTTCTTGTTTGTTTAGCTTCCATGACAATGGAGAGCTAATTTTCCTTTTGTGTCAAGGTTAGATGGTAGATAAACCTTTCTTTTACATGTATATGTATTGATTCTAGCTTGTGAACTCTTGGATGATGAATGTATGATGAAAAACTTTGTTTCTATGGTTTATTCTTTGTGTTGGTTCATGATTGAGAAATGTGTTCTTACTCTTTATCTATATTTTTCATCCATCAATGCACATTGGCTAGAGATAGTTATGTGGGTTGATGTTCACAAAATATTGAGCTTGAAAGTTGTCATTTTGATAGTTTGAGTGAGAGATCATCAAAGGATCAAAATGGGAAAACTCACAATATGTGTTAGAGATAAACATATTGGGAGGATATGTGATTGTATTTATCGTTTAACCGAGTTCATTAGCTTTATCGATTATATACGTGAAAAATGGTTTATCGAACCCTAATCTTGACATGCTTTTGATAAATCGTTAAAACAAATCTTTTTACCTCTATTACTTAAATTTGAATGCAAACGTTCCGACTAAAAACAACCAAAACCCCTTGTTACTTTGAATTTTAAAACGTATACAACTGTAGAACGGCTGCGATATCACGAACAATCTCTGTGGATCGATAACAAAACCCTACCTCTATTTGTATTTCAACAACAACCATCTTTTGAACAATATTCTTAATGTTCTTGTTAGCCACTTCTACTGCTCCGTTCATCTTGGGTCGGTAGGGAGATGAGTTATGGTGTTCGATCTTGAACTCAGCGCACAACTCTTTCATCATCTTATTGTTCAAGTTAGATCCATTATCCATAATGATCTGGCTTGGAACACCATAACGGCAGATGATATTGTTTTTAATGAATCAGACCACCAATTGTTGGGTTACATTAGCGTATGACGCTGCTTCGACCCATTTGGTAAAGTAATAAATGGCTACCAGAATGATTCGATGTCCATTCAAAGCCTTGGGTTCAATCATCCCAATCATGTCGATTACCCATATGGAAAAAGGCCATGGGGAAGAAAGAACTTTGAGATGCATTGGCGGTACATGGATCTTGTCAGCGTATATCTGACACTTGTGACACCTGTAACACCCTTTTCTACCCAACAAATAATCACGGCAAAATACACAAAATATCAGAGTAAAATCACCTCATAAGGGTGCACATTTCTCAACAAAACTCAAATAAACACATTTGCTCCGTAAACAACGGGTTTTCATCAAAATAACTCAAAAAGCCTCCTTATGGCATTGGAACTTGATAATTCAAAATAAAAAGGTTTTTAATAAAAGCCCTCAAAATAGGCAGCAGACCCACCATAACCACAAACACTCAAAAAGGTTTTATACTAAATCATAACATCAAACAACAACAAATAATTCAACATGAATCGACTAAAAGACCCAACCCGATGTTACACTATCAGAGCAAGACCCTCTACATCGACCAAAAGCAAATAGACTTCAAGGTCCTCGAAAGCATCCGCAGCTAAACCTGATCACCTGCACGTTACCCACGTGGAGGCAACATTCAAACAGGCAAGGTGAGTAATCACAATTCATAATAATCATTATAAAACAAGATATACATAAAATGGCGTCATCATCATAAATACAACATCAATAGGGAAAACATCAGGAAACACTATATCACAATTCATCAATGTCACGAAAAATGCAATGCACAACAAGACTCATGCATGTGGTACCAATCGTCACAAAGGATGGACACCAGGCCATCAACCCTCCAAAGATCCCTGTCAATAGGATCGATCTCGCAATCAGAACCAGAGCACATCATAATTACCTCATATCCGCACAATGGGAATGAAGCGTCGTCACAGAGTATGCATACGAATGCATGATACACAAACGTCAATACTCATCATCATCAAAACATCATTATGTGCATCATCATTCATCAAAAAATCATGTTTGTCATGTCGTCATTTATTCATCAAAACATCATGCGTCATCGTCTTATCATCATACACCATACATAATAACTCCTGGTCATCAATATACGTCATAGTAATTCATATCGTCAAGTAATCATCATACGTCAAATATACACAGTTCGTAATCATCAATATTCTTTTGAAATTCATCTCGTCAAGTACTCATCAAAACATCACGAAATCATCACGTCATAATCATCATTAACGTCACTAACATCATGGTAAAACATCATAAATATCACAGCATCAAACACCAGAACAACACAGCCACAAAAACGAAATCTCGCGAAACAGCAGACGTTCGCTCCAGGATTCGCCTAGCGAACCTGTTCGCAGTGGCCTTCGCCTAGCGAAGCCACCAGCGAACCTCACAGATCTCACACTCAACACCAAAAACCCAAACATCTGTCATGCTCGCCCCCACATTCGCCTAGCGAAGCCATTCGCTGGGGAGTTCGCTGGGCGAGACTTCTAGCGAATCCCTAAAGCCCCTTCAGAAACACCTCTGCATTTACACTCCTGTTATCGCGCATTCACTATGCTGTTCGCTTAGCGAACGATGGCGAACATTCGCCTAGCGAACCTGCGATTACAGCAAATCGCTGCTACGCATCAGTAGCTCCCAAACCTCCAAGGTACCTGCGATTACAGTCCCAATCGACCCAAAAACATCCCTATAACAGTTCTAATATATCACAGGATTTAAAGGCCTAAAACCTACGTCTGTTAGGTCGATTCGTGACCCTAAGGGAAACCTTAAATCCCCTAAACCTTTAAAATTCTCAAGCTTCATATAAACTCCATAATTCCTTCACCACGGGGATAAAACTACAACAACGGGGAAATCTTCCCCAAAGGTCTATTTTACCGATTAAATTCGACTCTTATTAATCAATCTCACAAAATGCCTTCAAAGTTATCAGTTTACCTCAAAACCCATAAACCCTCAAAACCCCAAAATTCCCAACATCCACCTCAATCAATCGAATCCTATAATGAAAACAATGAAAGACAATCATTCCCCATACCTTAGATTGTCGAATATGAGCTTTCTCTATCGATCCTGCGGAAACCTTCACGAATTCTCGCCGTTTCCCTTCTTTCCTCAGAGGTCTGCACCTTCTTTCCTTCTTTTCACGGTTAATCACAAGTGAATCCTAATTCTCCTCAATTCCTCCTTTTTGGGTTAATTTAACTCTTGGGCCTCAAATATGGGCTTTCCCCATAATACCCTCACTAATCCACCTCGAAAGTCCAATTTACCCATAATTCCTCTAATATTATTTAAATTAATAATAATACTAATATATTCACATTATATACTATTATTTAATTAAAATAATCAAACTCCACCAAAATACCGACATCGACACAAACCACCATATTCACCGAAATTATATTTAAATAAATTAAATAAATATTCTAATAAATTTGGGGTGTTATAACTCTCCCCCACTTAAAGAATTTTCGCCCTAAAAAATTACCTCAAAGAAATAGAGTCGGATACGACTCCCTCATCTGATATTCACATTCCCAAGTCCAACTTTCCCCAGTTAATCCACTATACAATACCTCCACCAAAGTTATGTCTTTACCCCATAATTGCTTCGTCTCTCGACCGTCGACACGTTCAGGCAATGCTTCCACAGTCAGATTATCCCTCACTTGTACATCATCCATCTGAATCACATGCGACGGATCCGGAGTGTATTTCCTTAACTGAGACACATGGAACACGTCATGCAAATTCGCAAGTGACGACGGTAAAGCAATTCAATAGGCCACCTCCCCTATCCTCTGCGATATCTGATATGGACCAACCAAAATGTGGAGTGAGCTTCCTGGACTTCAAAGCTCGACCCACACCAGTCACTGGCGTTATCCTCAAAACACGTGATCTCCCTCTTGGAATTCAAGCGCTTTCCTCCTTTTATCATGATAACTCTTCTGACGACTCTACGAAGCTTTCATCCTCTCTTGGATCTTCTTAATCTTCTTTGTCGTCTCTTGCACAATTTCGGGTCCGAGTACCGTACTCTCGCCCGATTCATACCAACACAAGGAGTCTTACACCTTCTCCCATACAAAGTTTCATAGGGCGCCATTCCAATACTAGCATGAAAACTATCATTGTACGTGAACTCAATCAACGGTAAATGGCTATCCCAAGATCCTCCATGATCTAATACACAAGCCCTCCGCAAATCTTCTAAAAATTGGATAGCCCTTTCTGTCCGTCCGTCCGTCTGCAGATGATAGGCAGAACTCATCCTCAACTTAGTACTCAAAGCCTCTTGTAAGCTCTTCCAGAACATCGATGTAAACCTCAGATCTCTATCCGACACAATACTCGAAGGTACCCCATGTAACTTCAAAATCTCTTTAATATACATCTCGGCTAACTTCTGCATAGAATGATTAATCTTCATCGGCAAGAAATGAGCCGACTTAGTTAATCTATCCACGATCGCCCAAATTGAAGCATTTCCCTTAGCAGTCTTCGGCAATCCCACCACAAAATCCATTGAAATACTATCCCATTTCCATTCTGGAATCCTCAACGGCTGCATCATACCTAAAGGCTCCTGATGCTCAACCTTCGACTTCTGACAAGTCAAACATGCATAAACAAACTCCGCAACATCCTTCTTCATGCACGGCCACCAAAACAACTTCTTCAAATCCCGGTACATCTTCGAAGCACCGGAATGAATACTCAACCCACTTCGATGTCCTTCTTCTAAAATACTCTTCTTGATTTTCAAAACTGTCGTACCTCAAAAAATACGATCCTCGCGATGGACGCGGAAAAAACTGTTCGAAACAGAGTCGCCACCGAACTTTATTCATTCCAAGGAAGGAATAAGAAAATATTGATAAAACCTTTGAAAGGATAAGAAAATGGTCATCGCAACCAAATTCGGGTTCGGGAGTCGGTTACGCAAAGGGAAGGTATTAGCACCCTCTACGTCTGTTGTACTCAACGGGAACCTCTTGATTCGATTCGGGAGGTAAGTTAGCTTGGTTTGTTTGTTTATTTTCTAAGGGATTTGTTTCTAAAGGGAAAAAGGGTGGTTTTTATTAGGGTGCTCGGCAAGGATTGAGAACCCTTGGGCCTACGTATTCCCTCGTGCAATGGGAAAGTCAGAGCATTAGTAGTTCGTGGGACTACGGTTGGTTGGTGTTTTTTAGGTGAATGAGGGTTTAATTCGCATTCTAACTGCTAAACGTTGGCTTGTCTGCTCGTCAAGGAGGCTGAAGCATGAGTTTATATGCACGGAAGAATGGACTAAACAATGTTCTTTTTTGTGAAAGGTTGTTTGAATATGAATTAAGTGTGTTAGTGATTTGATTGAGAAAAAAGTTTGATTTGGATGTATTTTAGGGTTTTGGTTGCGTAAAAAGCATTTAGTTTGTTAAGTGTTTTGAGCGAGAATGACGATTATTCGATAAACGAGACGTCGGCCTCGCAACCAATTAATCGGGGTATTACTGAGATGCTAGATCTCAACGACACCTTTTTCATTCTATTAATTGTGAAATCGTGTTTGTTGGACAATGGGCTTCTTTGTCCATATAATTAGGGTGAGTGTTTTGAGGAAGAAAGTTCGGAATGAATACAACCCAAAGCGTGCGCCTCAAGAGTATTCATTCAAGGGATCAAGAGCTGCTAGACCTCAAGAGTCCACTACTTTCTTAGTTTGATTAAGGAAAAGATTTGAATTTGATGTATTTTAGATGCGTTAATTGAATTAGGGTTTGAATAAGCTAATGATTAAGTGTCTTAAAAGGGTTGTAAGTTTTTTAAATCTTAAATGGAAGACCGAAATGAACACAACCCAAGGCGTGCGCCCTAAGAGTGATCGTTCCAAAACCCAAAGAGTGCTAGACTCTAAAAGCCCATTACTTCCAATGATCAATTATGAAATGGTTTAAGAAGCTTTGACTTAAATATTTTAAGTATTAAAGCGTCAATTATGATCTTAAGAAAGTGTTTTAAAAGATTGAATGTTTTAATTGAATTGAATGTCTTAAGTATTTTTTAATAAATGAAAGACGGAACGATCACAACCTAAGGCGTGCGCCCCAAGAGCGATCGTTCAAGGACCCAAGGAGTACTAGACTCCAAAAGCCCACTACTTCCATAATTTAATTGGGAAAATATATTTTTAAATATTAATCTAAATATTTTATAATTTGATTTAAGAAATAGTTAATGGTTAGGAAAAGTTTTATGATTTAATTTGATTTGAAAAAAGATATCTTTAAAAGCTAAGAAATTAACTAGATTAGGGATTAAATAGAAAAGTAGTTTTTGGATTTTTAGAATTAAAACTAAATCAATAGCTAAAAATCAATATTTAATAAGATTAACCATTAAATAGATTAAGTATTATTGAATAAAAAAATTTTAATAGAAATTAATTAAATTAATTAATTAGCAATATTTCAGGTTTTTCTAAAAAAAAAAATAATTAAAAGTTTCTTAAAGGCATTATACATAAAACCTAAATAAGAAAACACATAAAAGGACAATGGGCCAGGATTGACGACTGAGAGAGGGGTGTAGTCAGAAGTTTGTGTTAGGTCAAATAGGAGAGGCCCAAACCGTGGGGATGGGGTTCACCATGAGCCTTCATCCATGTTAAGCCCAGAATCAATCTGGGGCGTTGATTCTCATGGGGAGTCAACCATAACTCCTGATCTGAGGGTTGGAAAACGAAGGTGCACGATAAGGAAAGGAAAGGAAGCAGGCCAACGAAAACAGGGGACCGGTGACATTTGTCACCGGTTGATGCCGCCACCACGCTAAACATTAATCAGATAATAAGAAAAAGAACAGAAAAAAATTCATTTTGCAAAACGTCTCTCTCTCTTCGTCTCAAACTCACGCATCTCTCTCTCTCAACGTCTCTCTCTCTCTCTCTCTAACAACAACTTACCGGAACCCTATTACCACCGGAGAAGAAGGTGGTTGGCGGAGGCGCCGCCCCTCTTCTCTGGCCTACCACCAAATTAAAACCCTAAACCCCCATTATTTTACCTCCTCTTTCCAAATCCAGTACCTATTTTTACCAAAACTCACTCAATCCCTCAGATCGATTTCGTTCCCAAAATAAACCCTAACCCGTAAAAAATAAGCAAATCGAAGCAAATGAAGGAAAATACATAACAAACAACAATGAAGATTCAAGAAAAAACAACCAGATTCAAGGTGGAAGAAGGATTAAAGGAACTACGTCTGGAAGATCTCCTCTGTGGACTTTCAAAACGCAATCAGGTATTTGATTCCAACCTTCCCTTTTTTCTGTTCGCTATCCTTCGAATCTTCCCTTTGATTTCTTCTGTGCGTGTTGTTGTTGTTGTGAGTAACGTGAGAGGCTTAGCTCATCTCTTGTCAAAATTTCAGTGAGAAATTATTGCAGAGATTTTTAGGATGCGAGCTTTAGTGATTTAGGGTTTTTGGGAGCAATTTGTGCAGAGTATCGTTAGGTTTTTCTGGGTGCTTTCATGAGTGAATAGTAAGACGTATTTATAGGCTCAGAAATGTGAAATGAGGTATGTGTGAGGTGAGATTTTTGTGAATTCTGGTGCGTGTGAGTTTGACAATTGTGTGAGGTACTCGTATGAATGAATCAGTGATGGAATTCTGTTAGAATCTTTACTGATTTCGTGGGATTTTGTGGGGTCTCAGAGAATGACTCATTTTCATCCTTTTTTGTCTGTTGTGTAAACTTGCTTCTAGAATGCAACTCTTTTACCAAATTTTGACTACGTGTAAATTCTCACCATCCTCATTTTGCTGATGTGTACTCCTTTTGACTCCTATATTGACTTTATTTTATTTTTTGTTTCTTGTTCGTGAACACTTGACAAGTTTTGCTTCTCCCTTTATTATTCAATATATTTTCATGTGATTAGGATACCAATTATTCATCTTGCTGCATACTAATGACTTTTCTTCTTTGTGTTAAATTGCTAAAGGTTCTAGAGCAGCTGGGTACAATGCTGAAACCAATGGTGATAGCAACTATTTCTGCTTCCTATTTCATGAGGGACTCCATATCATTTGCATGGGCTACATCCACTATTTCTGATTTTTGCAGGTGTCAAAATTATGAAGACCGTCTTGAAGAAACTTGGAGCTTTCATTAATGTCATTGCTGGGATCTGCATAGTGACTTATGAGAAATGGTGATGTCTACAAAGGTGAAACCTTCTTGTGTATCAAATAATAAGGATGAGCTGAAGTTTTGCCATCTTGATTATTTCTCTATTTTTGCAATGTATTTCCTGATATGAACCACCTTATCCATCATGAATGCACTGTAATGAGTTTGGTGCCCTGTTATATTTCTGCTATAGTATGTATGCTAGTGAGCTCATGCTGCTATTTATTAGAAGAATGCTTGTTGATACTTTTCTCTTTTGTAACTTCTGCTTCTAAATTGAACTTGCGTAATTTGCTCATCAAACATTCAGGTGTACCTTGCGCTGTCATGTACCTGTACAGCCTTACCCTTGCAATTTGACCAATTATTTTTACTTCCATGTAGGATTAGGCTTGATTATCTATAGCTAAATAGTGCCCTCTACAACTTGGCACATTTTATTCACCTTGAAACTATATTGCAAATAGCCTTTGGGTAGTGATCTGGATTTTTGACAGGCTATTGTTGTTATTTTTTCTATTTTGTGCAGGAACCATGTTGCTGGTACAGGTTTCTATTGCATTGTGGTCGACATGTGCATAGAACACATATTGGGGAAGGTTCAACTTGTTAGTTGCGAGACGGTTCATGGTAACGACATCTTCGCTTCACTTCTGCACTCTCAGGTCAGGCCGTGCATGGTTTATTGCACCGTACCTGAAGGAGAAGGAAAGGGTGTGGAGAAACCTTAGAGTTGGATTTTTCACTTTTAATTACAAAAATTCCAAGGAACACACAAGAAGGAAGAGTTCTAAATTATCACACTTTTGTTCTCCCTTTGAAACAAACCTCTCTATCTTCACTTGCATTTGCGGATCCTTTATAGTAATTTTAAGGCTTTTCTTTGATCATGAACTATTGGTGTATTGTCCGAACTCATGTAGATTCCTTGTAAGTTTTTCCATGAATAGAATTTGATTTGAATCCTGGCATTTTGGTGAATCCTGGGCCAATGATTGTTATTTTAGCTTGTGATGATCTTATCATGTATCATGATTTGGACTGTGAATTGAATCATGGCAAGTTGTTACTGCCATCCTAGTTGTATGCTGCAGCCTTTAACCTTATAGCTTTGTCTTGTAAAAGCGTGATTCCATCTTCATGAATTGAAAAAAAGTAAGTTGACCACATGGCTTAGAAACTAATGGGTCTTGGCTTGAAAGCTTAAAATTCACGTCTATACTTGTTTTGTGACAACATAGTGAATTATAGATTTCCCATGTACTCTTATTTTGAACTTTGCAATTTGTAAGGCACGTACTTATTTAACTTTAAATGTAAGTGATCACCAATCCAAACTTTGAAATTCCATTTAATCGTCCCTCTTTGCAATTCTCACCTTAGACATCTTGAAATCCATTTGTATTTTGGAATTTGAATCTTGTTTCTTAAGCCTTGTAAAATATGTAAATCACAACCAGCATTCTAACTTGTACCCATTAAACCCAATTATGGAGTTCCATTCATAAGCTAGCATCTTACGAAGAAAAACAATGTTGCATGAACTTAGCTTGTTCTAACCATACAACTTCAGTGTCGCACTTGGAATATGGTTAAAAATATTTTGATTATAGCTTAAAATTAGTTTGAAGCCAATTGATCATGTCTTGACTGAATAATCATGAAAATGAGTGCTCAATCCTCCTTATCTCTTCTTGAAATCATAGCAAACTTAACACAAGCTAGTAAACACTTCAAATACATACCAGACCCTTATGACTTGAGTCTTAGAAGATGATTAGCCAGAAGTCAAGTAATCTCGTAGTAGGTAGGACAAATTTGGGGTATGACAGAAACATCTAGAACACACACTCTGTCCCGAAATCTCATCACACCATTCCCATCAATCCAGAATTCTCCTCCGTTACCTTGGTTAATCGAAGTCAACTGGTCAACCAACTTTAAGTCAGATTGCTGTCCCATTCAGATTTCTCCCGGAATGCTACTCGTCAACTTCAACATTCTCAACTTCACACTGTCAGGAGTCATCTCACACACCAACTCAAAACCCGGAATTGTTCAATTAATTCGAACTCTTTCACCATAAGCATTGACATATGCAATGACTTTCTGCTCAATGCATCAGCCACCACATTTGCTTTGCCTGGATGATAACTCAAATCATAATCAAAATCTTTCAATAGCTCTAACCACCTCCTCTACCTCATATTCAATTCCTTCTGATCAAATAAGTACTTCGGACTTTTATGATCACTGAACACTTCAAATTTAGAGCCAAACAAATAATGTCTCCAAATCATCAACACAAACACCACCGCGGCCAATTCCAAGTCATGTGTAGGATAATTCCTCTCATGAACTCGCAATTGTATCAAATCATAGGCAACAACTTGTACATTCCGCATCAACACTCCACCAAGGCCCATCTTCAACGCATCACAATACACCACAAAAGACTCACTCGGATTAGGCAAAATCAACACTGTAGCAGTAGTCAATCTCTTCTTCAATTCCACGAAACTCTCTTCACCAGTTACATCCCACACAAAAGCTTAACCTTTTCGAGTCAACTGAGTCAAAGGTAATTCCAACTTAGAAAAGCCTTCAATAAACTTGCGGTAATAACCCGCCAATCCCAGAAAACTTCGTATCTCGGTAATAGACTTCGGAGTCTCCCACTATAACACAGCATCAATCTTCGAGGGATCAACAACAATCCCGCCACTTGAAATCACATGGCCCAAAAAAATTACTTCCTTCAATCAAAACTCACACTTGGATAGCTTTGCATACAACTTCTTCTCCTTTAGTACTTGCGACACAGTTCTCCAATGCTCAGTATGCTCTTCTTCAAGCTTGGAGTATATCAGAATATCGTCAATAGAAACCACCACAACTTATCCAAACACTCAAGAAAATTACGATTCATATACTCCATGAATACCAGGTGCATTATACACACCAAACTACATCACAATATACTCATAGTCACCATACCTTGTCCGAAAAGCTGTCTTCGGAATATCATCAGGCTCAACACGAATCTGATGATAACTAGACCTTAAATCAATCTTGATAAACACACAGGCATCTACTAACTGATCCATCAATTCCTCAATCCTCGGAAGCAGACACTTATTCTAGGTCGTCACTTTATTCAACTGCCGATAATCAACACACAACCTCATACTTCCATCTTTCTCCTTCACCGACCACACAGGAGCACCCCACATGGAAACACTCGGTCGAACAACTTCATCCCAAGTAATTCTTCCAGTTATTCCTTCAATTTTCCTAACTCAGAAACATACATCTCGTATGCAATCACCGACATCAAGCTTGCATTAAGTACTAAGCCGATAGCAAGTTTCACTCCACACTACGGTGGTACATCACTGATATCTCATAGGAACACCTCCAAATAGTCACACACCACCGCATCCCTTATGCCTTCCAATAATCCAACATCATAACACCTTTGTACCATCTTTCACGGACTCACCCACTTGCTTCACAGAACAAAAAACTCTTCACCTTCGTCGAAATTAGATTCAGGTGATCGTCAGGAATTACACACCATCGGCATATCACTAGCCATCACCTTGTTCTATATCCTTCAAAAGCAGACACCAACAATGCCTGATTGTTCTCCTCAAGATATCCCAACTGGACCGTCAAACAAGAAACTCGAATTCGCCTCATCCTCAAGTCTATTAGTCTGCATCGACTCATCAAAACAATCTGTAAGCACCCGACTTAACTCCAAATAATTTACTGCGTACACTAATCAAGCTCGCAAGACACGTCTATCCCATGCAACATGATCCCGTCTATTATCAACAAGAGATTAAGGGTGATCAGTTCCTCAATATGTCAATAACAGCCGATATCATGAGGCGGTATAAACTATCTCCACCAACTATCGCAGCGTCCAACACCACACTTAGCCAACGCTCCACACTCGAAACACCTTGGAGAAACACCATCTTCTCCCCCACTTGTTCCATTCCCAACCTGTAAATGGAAAACAAAACAAGCATCGACAGTGTTTTTACGCACATGTCGCACACTAGGGAAACAAACAACATTAGACAACCTGGCTGGACAGACCGACCTGCTCTGATACCACTAATTTAACACCCTTTTCTACCCCACAAATAATCACGGTAAAATACACAAAATATCAGAGTAAAATCACCTCATAAGGGTGCACATTTCTCAACAAAAATCAAATAAACACATTTGCTCCGTAAACAACGGGTTTTCATCAAAATAACTCAAAAATCCTTCTTATGGCAGCGGAACTCGATAATTCAAAATAAAAAGGTTTTTAATAAAAGCCCTCAAAATAGGAAGCAGACCCACCATAACCACAAACACTAAAAAAGGTTTTATACTAAACCATAACATCAAACAACAACAAATAATTCAACATGAATCGACTCGAAGACCCAACCCGATGTTACACTATCAGAGAAAGACCCTCTACATCGACCAAAAGCAAATAGACTTCAAGGTCCTCGAAAGCATCCGCAGCTAAACCTGATCACCTGCACGTTACCCACGTGGAGGCAACATTCAAACAGGCAGGTTGAGTAATCTCAATTCATAATAATCATTATAAAACAAGATATACATAAAATGGCGTCATCATCATAAATACAACATCAACAGGGAAAATATCAGGAAACACTATATCACAATTCATCAATGTCACAAAAAATGTAATGCACAACAAGACTCATACATTTGGTACTAATCGTCACAAAGGATGGACACCAGGCCATCAACCCTCAAAAATCCCCGTCAATAGGATCGATCCCGCAATCGGAACCAGAGCACGTCATAATTACCTCATATCTGCACAATGGGAATGAAGCGTCATCACAGAGTATGCATATGAATGCATGCTACACAAACGTCAATATCATCATCATCAAAGCATTATTATGTGCATCATCATTCATCAAAACATCATGTTCGTCATGTCGTCATTTATTCATCAAAACATCATGCGTCATCGTCTTATCATCATACACCATACATAACATCTCCTGGTCATCAATATACGTCATAGTAATTTATATCGTCATGTAATCATCATACGTCTAATATACACAGTTCATAATCATCAATATTCTCATGAAATTCATCTCGTCAAGTACTCGTCAAAACATCACGAAATCATCACGTCATATTCATCATTAACATCACTAACATCATGGTAAAACATCATAAATATCACAGCATCAAACACCAGAACAACACAGCCACAAAAACGAAATCTCGCGAAACAGCAGACGTTCGCTCCAGGATTCGCCTAGCGAACCTGTTCGCTGTGGCCTTCACCCAGCGAAGCGGCCAGTGAACCTCATAGATCTCACACTCAACACCAGAAACCCAAACATCTGTCATGCTTGCCCCCACATTCGCCTAGCGAAGCTATTCGCTGGGGAGTTCGCTGGGCGAGACTTCTAGCGAATCCCTAAAGCCCCTTCAGAAACACCTCTGCATTTACACTCGTGTTATAGCGCATTCGCTGCGCTGTTCGCTTAGTGAATGATGGCGAACATTCGCCTAGCGAAGCAATGGTTTGCCTAGCGAACCTGCGATTACAGCAAATCGCTGCTAAGCATCAGTAGCTCCCAAACCTCCAAGGTACCTGCGATTACAGTCCCAATCGACCCAAAAACATCCCTATAACAGTTCTAATATATCATAGGATTTAAAGGCCTAAAACCTACATCTGTTAGGTTGATTCGTGACCCTAAGGGAAACCTTAAATTCCCTAAACCTTTAAAACTCTCAAGCTTCATATAAACTCCATAATTCCTTCACCACGGGGATAAAACTACAACAACGGGGAAATCTGTCCCAAAGGTCTATTTTACCGATTAAATTCGACTCTTATTAATCGATCTTACAAAATGCCCTCAAAGTCATCAGTTTACCTCAAAACCCATAAACCCTCAAAACCCCAAAATTCCCAACATCCACTTCAATCAATCGAATCCTATAATGAAAACAATGAAAGACAATCACTCCCCATACCTTAGATTGTCGAATCTGAGCTTTCTCTATCGATCCTGCAGAAACCTTCACGAATTCTCGCCGTTTCCCTTCTTTCCTCAGAGCTCTGCACCTTCTTTCCTTCTTTTCACGGTTAATCACGAGTGAATCCTAATTTTCCTCAATTCCTCCTTTTTGGGTTAATTTAACTCTTGAGCCTCAAATATGGGCTTTCCCCATAATACACTCACTAATCCACCTCGAAAGTCCAATTTACCCTTAATTCCTCTAATATTATTTAAATTAATAATAATACTAATATATTCACATTATATACTATTATTTAATTAAAATAATCAAACTCCACCAAAATACTGATATCTACACAAACCACCATATTCACCGAAATTATATTTAAATAAATTAAATAAATATTCTAATAAATTTGGGGTGTTACAACACCTCCTCATGTACTTTTAACAATCAGATTCCATGGTCAACCAATAGTACCCTGCTCTTAGAATTTTTCTCGCCATTGTGTGTCCGTTGGCATGAGTGCCAAAGGATCCTTCATGAATTTGTTTTATTAGCATGTCTGCTTCTGGTCTGTCTACACATCGGAGCAAGACCATGTCAAAGTTTCTCTTATAGAGAGTGTCACCGCTCAGAAAGAAACTGCCTGCCAGCCTTCTAAGGGTTTTTCTGTCCTTTCTTAGTGCCCCAGGTGGGTATTCTTGTTTCTGAAGGAAGCATTTGATATTGTGATACCAAGGTTTGTCGTCTATGACTACTTCAATCGTGAAGATGTAAGCGGGCCTTTCAAGGCGCATTATGTCGACCTTAGGTAGGTCGTTCCATTGACCTACACTAATCATGGAAGAGAGGGTGGCTAATGCATTAGCCATGTGATTCTCTTCACGAGGGATATGATGAAACTCGATTCTGTTGAAGAAGGGTAACAACCTTCTTGCTTAATCTTTGTAAGGAATCAATCCTGATTGGTATGTTTTTCAATCTCCTTTGATCTGATTGATAACCAGGGCTGAGTCGGCATAAACATCCAAGTTTTTGATCCTTAAGTCGATCGCTTCTTCGAGACCCATGATACAAGCTTCGTATTCGGCCTCGTTGTTGGTACACTTGAATGTAAGTCTGGCAGTGAAAGGAATATGGGTACCCTGAGGGGTTATGATGATTGCCCCAATTCTGTTTCTATAATGATTGACAGCTCCGTCAAAAATGAGTCCCCATTGGGAACCTGGTTCTGGCCCATCACTGGGTAGCGGTTCATCGCAATCTTTCATCTTTAAATACATGACATCTTCGTCTGGGAAGTCAAACCCGATTGATTCCTGATCGTCAATCGGTTTTTGAGCCAAATGATCGGCTAAAATACTCCCTTAACGGCTTTTTAAGCGTGGTATTCAATGCCATATTCTGATAACAACATCTGACAATAGGCGATTCTTCCCGTGAGAGCAGGTTTTTCAAATACATACTTGATTGGATCCATTTCGGAGACCAACCAAGTAGTGTGACGAATCATGTACTGGTGAAGACGTTTGGCTGCCCAAGCCAGAGCACAACAAGTTTTCTCAAGCATAGTGTACCGAGTCTCGCAGTCGGTGAATTTCTTCCTCAAATAGTAGCTGACAGACTCTTTCCTTTTTGTTTCGTCTTGTTGGCCAAGTACACAACCCATCGAGTCCTCTAGGACTGTTAAGTAGATGATCAGTGGCCTTCCTTCCACTCGAGGTGATAGAATCGGTGGATTCAATAGATATTCCCTAATACTGTCGAAGGCGGTTTGGCAATCTTCTGTCCAAACGCAATCCTGGTTCTTTTTGAGTAACTTGAAAATCGGCGCACATGTCGTGGTCATGAGGAATATGAATCTGGAGTTGTAGTTCAAACGTCCCAGGAATCCTCTGACTTGTTTTTTAGTTTTCGGAGAAGGCATTTCTTGAATGGCCTTGACCTTGTTAGGATCAACCTCAATTCCTTTCTGGATGACGATGAACCCTAAGAGTTTCCCTGAACGGACACCGAAGGTGCATTTGCTTGGATTCAAGCAGAGTCTGTACTTTCTCAGCCGCTCGAATAGTTTTGACAGGTGGGTCACATGCTCCTCTTCAATCTTAGATTCTGCAATCATATCATTGACATATACCTCGATTTCCTTGTGTATCATGTCATGAAATAGAGTAGTCATGGCCCTTTGATAGGTTGCCCCGGAATTCTTCAAACCGAACGACATTACCTTGTAACAAAAGGTACCCCATGGGGTAATGAACGAAGTTTTCTCCATGTCTTTCGGCGCCATTTTAATCTAATTGTAGCCCGAGAATCCATCCATGAAGGAGAAAACTTTGAACTTTGCTGTACTGTCTACCAACATGTCAATGTGTTGTAAAGGAAAGTCATCCTTTGGACTAGTCTTGTTTAGATCTCTGTAATCCACACACATTATGACCTTTCCGTCCTTTTTCGGAATGGGTACGATGTTGGCTAACCATTGAGGATATTCTGATGTGGCGAGGAAACCTACGTCAATCTGTTTTTGGACCTCCTATTTGATTTTGATGGCCATGTCTGGATGAGTTCTTCTCAACCTTTGTTTTACTGGCGTACATTCTGACCTTAACGGTAGATGATGTTCCACGATGTTGGTATCCAACCCTGGCATGTCCTGATAGGACCAAGCGAATACATCGGGGAATTCTTTGAGAAGCTTTGTCAAACTCTCTTTGGCAGTTGGACTGAGTAGTGCCACAATCCTGATTTCTTTTCTCTCTTTTTCCGAATCCAAGTTGACCGTTTCCAACGGCTCTTTGTGAGGTTCGATGGACCTTTCCTCCTATTTGAGTAGTCGGGAGATCTCTTCTGGAATTTCGTCATTAACTTCTTCTTCAGCCCCAAATACCTGGAATTCAAAGTTGGGAGAAGGCATTGGATCGCGTGTTTCAACGGGGTTTAAGACAAGCAATCTGTATGACGTTGTTAGTTCTTGTATTGGCTGAAATTTTGGTAAAACAATGGTGTTGTTAATGATGTCATATGTCTGATGTCTTAACATGAGTTCTTAACATTGATTTGATGTTAAGTTCAGAAGGGTTGCAGTTTTGTACGCTGATGTTAAACCTGATGTCTTGACATCAGTTGACAGAACATCATAACATCAGTCTGATGTGTTTTGTTAGGGCTGCATTTGTTTAAGTGTGTTTTGAGAAGATCTGGTGGAGATATTGTAGGCGAATATCATGGGACAAATATATTCTGTTGCAATCTTATATTGAGCATATTTTGTTACTATTTTCTTGCAAAAAGATATGGAGAATAATTAGATTTAATTAAAGATTTGATTGAAGATCTATTTAGTAGCAGAATCTTTTGCAGATTTGTAGCAGCTGATTTGTTGTGATTTGAAGGCCTAAATCCAGTTGGGAAATAGGTTATAAATAGAAGCATTGTAACCTAGAAAAAGTAAACCAGCCATCATGTAAACTATAAGGGCTGTGTTGTTTGATGAACCACCCGGTTTGTGGGATGGTCATCATGTTTATCTCTAAGCCTATAGGTAAGAGATGTATTGGTCTTAGAGGAAGCTATTAAGCAACTCTAAGCATTGTTCTTAGTCATGAGGGTCATGTCTAGGTATTGTTATAGGAACGTGTCTTCTATTTTTATGTGTTTGGAGAGTTGTTGGAAATCAAGCTGTTGATGCAGTAACTGAGATGTTGACTGCTAGACATCATTGCGATGATTGGAAGTGAGATGGAGTCTCTTACCTAGGGAGAACTTAGGTAAAAGGGTCATTGGGTAGGGATTAAGTGAGTAGATTATCAAGTGGTATTGTTGAGTCTGTTATTTAATACTGCTAATAGTGGACTTCTTTCCTGGCTTGGTATGCCCCCAGATGTAGGTTGTTAGACCGAACTGGGTGAACAAATTCTGTGTGCACTTTTCTTTTCAGCAACTTATTTAATTTTCTATAATTGCCTTGCTGTTTATGTCCAACCAGATGTCTCGACATCATGTAGGACATCTGGGATCTGTTATACCAGAATTTCAGACGTGATGATCCGTGTTTAGAAGAGATAGAGAAAATGCAAGAGTGTGTGCAGTGTATTATATTTTTTTACTGCTTGTTTTTATTATTGAGTTATTTTTTAGGATTACCATTTTCTGAGAAACGCGAAAAGAGAAAACAACAATTAATGCGGAAATTACAGGACGATGTTATTTTATTTATGAACAAGTCGATTCTTGAAACTACAGCCCTATAAAACAAAACTATGTCGCTCTGGGCGAAGCGAAGAGGGAAATTTATAGAAAGTGAGCCCTATCAAAACATCCGTTTCACCTGGGCAAGGTGAAAGGTTAAAGACGACAATTACTTTGACTTATGAACATTCTTCGAAACAACCACAGCAACCCATTGGCGGCGAACTCCTCGGTGCATCACAAAGTATGGTACCTTCCTTGATTTGTCTTCAGAAATAACGCTAATTTCTGGCGGAGCTGGATCATTGGAATCTGTCTCCCAGGCAGAGTTGTCGTAGGAGGATTCCTCTGTTGTATTTTGCATAGTAGTTGTGCTCTCAGGAAAATCTCCCCATCCAGTCGGCTGGATGTCTTCGAGCCTGATACGAGAGCTTTCAAGAGCGGTGTACTTGACCATGAAGTCAAATTTTCCACTTGGTTGTCCCAGGGTGTCCCATACTTCTTTGGAACTGGATGAGTCATCTCTCTCGATGACGTTGACCTCGGGAAAAGCGTCGTTGATGAATTCTAGTCCGAAAACCTTTACCAATTCATCGTTATCCTGGACGTTTTCTGAATGACCTGAGTGATGATCCCATGACATGGTGTGGACGTAGGTATTCTGTTCAATGATGCTCAATTGATTTTCATTGTTTAGCTGATTTTCTTGCCCCAAGTCTCCTGGGTACGACTGCCAAATAGGCAGGCCATCCATTGGGCCATAGTAGTCGTGGTCAAAGTTGTCCTTCATCAGAGTGTCTTCCTCTAATGAATTTGGCGGAGCACGACATCCTTCCGGATCACAATCTCCGTACATCATTTTGACGTCTGACCTTGGTATAAATCTCGGACTCTATGCGGGATAGAAAAATGGCGTAGGCACCTCTTCCTGAGAGATATAACCGTCCTCGTTAAGATAGGACTTCCATTCCTCATCTGTGTCAGAGGAATCTTCTTTGTTGATATTGTGTACTTCTTGGGACACTTGGTGAAGGAAACCTCCACTGTGGAAGAAGTTCTGAATGGGATGAAAACCTTCATCATTAGTAGCAGTCTGAGTACAGGTCAAGGAAAAACCAAGACCCTTCTTCGTTTTGTTATCGGTAGGAATAACAAGCTATCCCCATCCCTTTGCATTGTTATTTTTTATCACTTCGAGAACATCTTTGTACGAGGAAATAGAGGTTCCTTGCTCTGATTGATTCTCATTGCTCACCGAAAGTGTTTGGAACTGAGTCCCAACAACCTCCTCGGGTTCTATACAAGTAGATAATGACAGGTTACTCACGAGTAAGGCTTGTTCTCCACAAACCCTGACGAGTTGATCGTTCTGGACGAACTTCAGTTTCTAGTGCAGTGTTGAAGTGGCTGCCCCAGCCTACTGTATCCTAGGTCTTCCTAATAAACAACTGTATGTTGCCCGGATGTCCATGACCTGGAAAGTGACCTGGAAAATGTGAGGACCGATAGTTATGGGAAGGTCTACTTCGCCGATAATTGCTTTCTGAGACCCGTCAAATGCTTTGACGATAACCTCACTGCCCCTCATCGGGGATCCTTTGAATGATAGTCGCATTAAAGTGGACTTCGGCATAACGTTGATGGTCGATCCTGTGTCTACCAGTACGCTGGCTAAAGTATCGTCCTGGCAGTTGACTGTGATATTGAGCGCCATGTTGTGGCGTTTGCCCTCCTCTGGCAAATCCTCATCACTGAATCCTAAGTTGTTGCATGAAGTGATGTTAGAGATGATACTATCAAACTGTCGTATTGACACATCCTGTTCCACAAAGGCCTGCTCTAAGACTTTCTGTAGAGCCTCTCTGTGGGCTTCGGAATTGAGTAAAAGTGATAGCACAGAGATGTTTGAAGGAGTTTGTAACAGCTGATCTACAATGTCGTATTCACTCCTTTGGATGAGCTTCAGCATATCATCATCGTTTTTTGAAATGTCGGGATTACTGGATTGACCGTTTGGTGGATTAGGAGCTTCAGTCTGAAGTTCCTTTTATTTGTTAGGTTCTCTAACTCCTCGGTTGAAGATTCGACCGCTCTGTGTTACTCGACTGATGTCTGCAATATTCACGATAGAGGGTAATGGAATTTCCTTTCTATTCTCAATTATTGTTGCACCGTATTTGTAAGGGATCGCCTTAGTTGATTCATACAGTAATGATCCTGTCATACCCCAAATTTTGACCACTAAGATTTCCCATCATTGTGAAAGTTATCATCACAATATGGATGAACCATCATGCCTCATCAGTCTCCAAAAAGATGGGTGAGCATTCACTACAAACAATAATTAGGGTTTCAAGCCCTCTCAGAGCCTTAGACAAAAGATCAATCAAGGAAGGACATGATCTTCAACTTGTCTAAACCTCTCAAACCCCCACAAAGGATCAAGAGGACTCCCACATCAAGGATTAAGCACAAGGCTGCTCCCTTCTAGGTGGATTAAGACTCAAGATCACCAGTGTCACCAAATTAGGGTTTTGGTCGACCAGGGCCTCCAGATGGAAATTTTCCTCTAGGCATGAGCTAATGCTTCAAAGCATAACTTAAGATGCTCCAAGGGACATCATGAACCCAATCATCAAGTCAATTTAGCCTCAGGGGATGCATTCATAAAAAATCAGGAATTAGGGTTTCTTGACCTAATTCACCCCTAAGTTGACTTTTGGGACAAATCATGAGTCAAGACCTCAAGAAAGGATTTGAAGGTCTCTAATAAACCACATTGATCCATTTGCAACAATGGATTGACCCAGGAAGCTTGGTGCACAAGTTTCAAGTTCATCAGAACCACAATTAGGGTTTCGCGGGAAAAGTCAACTCTACCTTTGACTTTTGACCAAGACATGCTCCCAAACCCTAGGACAAGGTTCAATACACCCTTTAACACCTATGAAATCAATCCATCAAGTTTGATTTAGGTCAAGGAATTGATTTCATAGAGGATCACACAGTTTGGAATTCATCTGACAAAAGTCAACTGTGCATAAAAGTCAACTTTGACTTTTTGAGATTTTTCACAATTATGGTTCTTTAACCCTAAAATGATGTTAATGTATGATTGGAATCATCATTCATCAAGAAAAATCAAGAAAAGTGGGATAACTTGTAAAAGGGGTAACCATAAAAACTTAGAAAATTTTCAAAGTTATGGAATAAAGTGGCAAGGGTACCAACTTTGGGGGATCATAACTCCTAAACCACAAGGCCATTTTCCCCATTCAAAGCTGGATTTGTAGCTCTCGTGGACCTCTACAAAAGCTTCAAACACAACTCATTCCAATTCCTCATGGATTTTAAGTTATGGAATCTCAAAATCACAAAAAGTGAAAATGTCACTTTTTTCCAACACTTAGTGAAATTTTCACTAAGTCAGAATCTTCCTTCACTTTTTTCCAGATGTGGGAGGATTTTTCACTTGGATCCAAAAGGTATCAAAACCAACTATGATCAAACCGTTGTTGTATCATACGAGGGCTTTCCAAAATGGCCAAGAACTCCATCAAATTCCACTTGAGCCATGAGATATGACAATGCCAATATGCCTTGCTGTAAACTGTCATGGCAAGGCAGATTTGGGAGTTTTGCTCGATTTACTCAAAATTTGAAAAGGGCAAGCAACTCTGTCCATCTGAACACCTCAAGGGGGACCAAGGAGGAACCAACTCTGATCCCAAGCCTCCCAAGTCTTTGGAACCAAAAGTAGCATGCCAAACCTAGAAATACCTAAAAAAGGGACAAGACTCCAATTTTGGATTGGAGCATTTAATGGATGCACCAAGGTGGCATGGACTGAGTCATTCCCAACTGAATTCAGTTAAGACTTATCCAAGACCAAGGGAACCAGCAGCCTGTGCCCTAACCTCTAGTCAATGGCTAGAGGAGACTTGAATTCTCATTGCTCAACATTGGCCAAACCTCTGCTGCAGTTGCCATTCACTATTGCAGCCAAAACAAACTTGCTTTACGAAATAGAGCTCAATTGTGTTTAGTTTGAGTACATCAAAGCACTACAACACTTACTTTCCTCAAAATCTCTTTCTCTAGGCAAAAATACCTTCTTTAGCAAGGTAACTCTGAGTTTTTGAGTTAGAGAGCAATTCCATCATAGCTCATGATCCAAACACATCCAATATGTGATATCTAAGCTGTCCAAACTCTCACAAGTGACCTGTAACACCAAAATCACAAAGTTACCTCTCAAAACCTCAAAATAGGACTTTTGTGCATTTTTCAAGCCATGTCTTGATTCAGTCATTTTCCAAACCAGATAAAACCTCAAACACACTCCAAATATCATCCTTGAACTATCCCAAATGGTTCCCTACATCTGGAACACCATTTGAGAGAGTTGCTATTTTGGCCACTTTTGCCCCTTTTGCAAGAAAGAGCTCAAACTTGTTTCTGAGGTTTCCAGCTGATTCCAACCATCATAAAAGCTTATAAGAGATCATTTGAGGGTGTCTAAAGCATCAAATCATTTCTGGAACAAGTGGCTTGGCAGATTGCACAAAGCTCCAAAAAGAGGTAAGCATCACAACTTGGATTCTTTGAATCATGCATTCTTTTGATGTCCACTGATCATGCATCTCTTATACATGTTATATGTGTTGCGTTTGCACCAATTTATCATGTAATTCTTGCTTGTACCAAGAGATGGCACAAAAAATGCAAATCATGGCCTATTTCAAAACCACTATCGGGTTTTTCAGTAGGAGCGTGATTTGAAAAAAAACACCACCACCATTGGATTCCTTGTGAAATTCTAGGCAGGATAGACCTAAATTTTGTCTCAATCCATGGACAAATGAGAAAGTTATGGCCTTCACGTTTTCAACCAAAATCTGGCCTTGCCTTGCCTTGGGCCAGGCCAAAGGCAAGGCAAGCCTTGTATATTTGTGGTTGTGTTTCAATCAACGGATGTATCACCACCCCAGTGGTAAGGCGCGCGCCCTATACACAAGAGGTCTGGGATTCGAATCCCCCTTGCCCTAGATCCTCTTTTTGCTATTTTTTCCACTTTTATTGTTTTTTCTTATTATTTTTAATGATTTGAAAAATTAATAACTCCCTCAATTTTAATTGTTTTTGATTGGTTCTTTTTGCAAAAAATCACAAAAATGTTGAAATATTTTATTCCACAAAAAAATTAAATTTATATTACTTATTTAATATAATTAGTATTTTTGTGAATAAATTCATTTTTAATTGTTTTTAAACATTTAAAAGTGAATATTTACTTTGAAAATCAAAACCAAATGAGTTTTAATTCATCTTGTGATTAAAACCTCATTTTTCAAACCTTAAACAAAAATCACAAGTGGTTTATTTAAACTTATTTGGTATTTTTATAATTTTATTTGATTTTCTTTAAAGATTTACTTTTAAATGAAAACAAATTTAGGGTTTCTTTGATTTTCACCCAAACAAAACTTTTTCAAAACACTTTGGGCCTCTAATAGAGTGTAAGACACAACCCATTTGTAAATACACCACCTTTTGGGCCTCAGTCATTGTATAAGTCCCACTGTATTTTCAAAAACAAACGGCGCGATCGTCGCCCTTTTTTTAGCAAAACCAAATGGGCATACCCTTGTGTTATAAGCCCCATGTCTTCTCTTTGGGCCTCTAGTAGAGTGTAAGACCCAACCCTTTCTGAAAACCAAAATTATTTAGGCCTCAGTGTATTGTATAAGTCCCGATACCATCAAAAAGTTCGGCGCGATCGTCGCCTTTTTAACAAAAACCCATGGGCTTCTCCTTGAGCTGTAAGCCCCATCACTTGTGCAAAAAAATCTTTGGGCCTCTAATAGAGTGTAAGACCCAATCCCTTGAAAACCAAACCATTTTGGGCATCAGATATTGTACAAGTCCCTCTAGTTTAAAGAAAATCTCGACGCGATCACCATTTCAAAACGAAACCCTGGGCCTCTCCTTGAGCTGTAAGCCCCACCACTTGTACAAAAATAAACCTTTGGGCCTCTTGAGAGAGTATAAGACTCATCCCTTTGTACAGAAAACCTTTTTGGGCCTCAGTCACTTGTATAAGTCCCTGTACAAAATTCAAAATAATAGTGCAAGCATTGATAAAACCTTGGGCCTCTCCTTGAGCTGTAAGCCCTAACAATCTTTTCAAAGCATTTTCTCCTTTGATTTAGAATATAATATTGTTATCAAAGCTTTCTTTGTTGAACAACTAACAAAACAGCATGGAAGCTCTACAACCGAGTAAGTGTTTACCCGCTTTCTTTATCCGCTTTCATATATATATATATATATATATATATAACTGTATTGTGGGGCTGCTCATTGTAAGTCTTCCTTCACAAACTTTTATATACTCGTCAAATATCCACTGTGTAATACTAGTATAGCTATTTAGAGTTTTCCCCGGCAACTACGTCTAGCACTAGGTAAAGCCTGTTGGTCACTCTTAAATACAAACAAAACTAGATCCCCATAGGATTTCCAGATAGAGTCTTTCCTCCTCTTGGGGTTAAACAATATGGAGACGTGAAAGGCAGCATTCTCGGTGAACCCTTTCTCAGACTGTGACTCTTAGAAATCGTCAAAGAAACTCTCCTCCCCAGAGTTGATCTATTCTCCGTGAATAGCATCTCTTGAGTTTCTTCCAAATTCTCGGACTTTCCTGGCTTAATCTATTCTCTGTGAATAGCATGTCTTGAACTTCTCGGGGTTTGGGGACCCACAGGCTTCCTAAAAGTACCCCCGCCTCCTCTTGGGCGTTGTACAAGGACCCTTCAGCTTCTTAAAAGCTCTCATGCATTCTCTTGGGCTTAGTACAAGGACCCAGAGACCTCTACAGGTATAGGAACCGAGCCTAGTCATCAATTTGCTAGAGCTGTCTTTCTGAGTCAAGTGTCAGACCTGTTAATGGGTTGACCTTAATCCCTTAACATACCACCCTTCTCTTGGGCATCATACAAAGATCATTCACTATCTGAGAATCGATTCCTCAAAACACCAGTAGACTTGGACAGTCTCAATACCCTTTGGATTTTCCATTTCCTTAAAGAACAGGAAATAACCCTAATCCTCTGATCAGTACCAAAGCACAGCCTTACCCTTAATCGTTCCCTTCATAAGAACTGATTTTCTATTTTATCCAACATACTAGACCTATCACTAAACTAAAACAGTCACCAGCATATCTAGCCTCCTCTTGGGCTTTGTACAAATGATTCCCCCCAGCGGAGCTAACCTTTTCAGACTCTCTTGTTGAGTCAAATAACCCTTTAGCCTCCATCTCGGGCTTTGTACGAGATACAAATCACTCTCTTGTTGAGTATAAAAGACTCTCTTGTTGAGTCAAACCCCTTTAGCCCCTATCTCGGACTTCGTACGAGATAGAAAAACACTCTCTTGTTGAGTATAAAAGACTCTCTTGTTGAGTCAAACCACTATGCCACAGAAGAGAAAAGACAACGCTCTTTTTGGCTTTTAACAGTGCTTAAAAGCGCTGCCTAAGGTCGCGCTGCTATAGGTAAGGACAGCGCTTTTGTTTTATGCAAAAGCGCTGCCTTATGTAGGCCTTTAACAACGCTTTTTCTGGAAAAGCGCTTTCTAATGTAGGCCTTTAGCAGCGCTTTTTCTGGAAAAGCACTTTCTAAAGTGTGCCTTTAGCAGCACTTTTTCTGGCCTTTTATGCTTTCTAAAGTGGGGCTTCTTGTGTACGTCTGAGTGATTGAGCTAATATAAAGTCTCAGAAAACAAAAGGGCAAAAAAATAACATTGTCTCAAAAAAATAAAAGGGTAATTCCTTACAGGAGGAAAAACAACATATTATATAAAATGCCTCAGATGAGCCAAAACATTGTACAATTAAAAAGAGACAATAAAAAAAACAAAATAACAACCACAAAATAACCATATAACGGGACAATCAAAACATCAACAAAATACAGCTTCCCCTCTAAAAGCTAATCGCTATCTCTCCAGCCTCCTGAATGAAGAAAATTGAACTAGTCTTCATCCCAGTCCTCATCAACATCTGCACCAAAATCACGTTTCGGAGCACGGTCTTTTGTGAGGGATTTCATCTTTGTTACAGATTTCTTCTCGGACAAGGTTGCTCCGATTGATGATGCAACTGATATTGCAACATTTGAACCGTCCTTCTTCATTTTCTCGGTCACCTTCTTGGCCGCAGAGTTTTTTGAGGAAGTGCTCATGTTAAAGTATTGCGCAGGTTGTTGAAACTTCCTATATCATTGAAACTTGTTTTGTTAAAACTAATCTACAACAACAATTTCAAAATCAAAACTAATCTACAACAATAATTTCAAAATCAAAATCAAAATGAAACTCAACACATTCAAACTAAAAATAAAACAAAAACAAAACAAGATGCTCAAGAACAAACCCTCAAGAGAAGACGATGAACAGTGCCGGTCGAAGAAGACGGACAGAGGAACGCCGGTCAGAGAAGACGAACAATACGGAGGGAGAAGTCGCGAGAGAGGGGGAGAAACGGTGGAGGAAGAAGTCACGAGAGAAAGGTAGAAAGAAAAGAAATGATTAGGGTTTCTGAAACAATGAAAAGTTTTTTAATATATATTTATGAAATAATAACATAAGACAGCGCTTTTGGAAAGCGCTTTCTTATGTATTAGCTTTAGCAGCGCTTTTTCTATGAAAGCGCTTTCTTTTTAATTGCCTATAGCAGCGCTTGTAGAAAGCGCTTTCTAATGTGTGACCTACGTAAGGCCTTTAACACCGCTTTTTAAAAGCGCTTTCTAAAGTGTGCCTTTAGGAGCGCTTTCCTGAAAGCGCTTTCTAAGGTGTCACATTTGTATGGCTTTTAACAGCGCTTTTAGGAAGCGCTATCTAAAGTAGGCCTTTAGGCAGCGCTTTTTTTCAACGTGTTTTTTTAAAACATATAGCAGCGCTTTTGATCAAAAGCGTTGTCTATGTTGTGCTGCCAAAAAGTAATTTTGGTGTAGTGAACCTTTTAGTCTCCATCTCGGGCTTCATACGAGATAGAAAATCACTCTCTTGTTGAGTATAAAAGACTCTCTTGTTGAGTCAATTTCCCTTTAGCCTCTATCCCGGGCTTCGTACGAGACATCAAATCACTCCCTTGTTGAGTATAAAAGACTCTCTTGTTTAATCAAAACCTTTTAGCCTCCGTCTTGGGCTTCGTACAAGACACATAAAAGCACTCTTTCGTTGAGTCAGTCACTTGTTAGCACTCTCTTGTTGAGTCAACCCTTTTAGCCTCTATCTCGGGCTTTGTACGAGACAACAAATAAAAGGCACCCTCTTGTTGGGTCAATAGCCTCCTCTTAGGTTTTGTATAAGGAAAACCCCGGTTGAGTCAATTAACCTTTTGGTATCAAATATGTGCCTTGCTCACAGTATACAAACATCAACAACTCCTTTTCCTTCATCTAATTGCTGTAAGCTGCAAGCCTCTGGATTATTTACATCCACGCCACTGTCCCTCTTTTAGCATGAGAAATTCCTAAGGAAAGATGGCATTGCTCTACACTGAGTTAAAGTCTTCTCCTCCAAGTTAAAAATCCCCTATAAAGGAAATTATGGCATTGCTGGATTCACATATCCCAGTTAAAGTAATTCTCCTTTATAATCAGTCACCCAACAGTTGTGATAAACAGACCAAATATCCCCCTTTAGAGATGACAAATTCTCTCTAAAGTCAAAACCTTTTAGCTTCACATCTTGGGCTTCGAACAAGATACAAATAAACCATTTAGCTTCACATCTTGGGCTTTGAAAAAGACACCAAAATGACCTTTTTCCTCCCATAGAATAGGAGGAACTACGATCGCTCTGATTTCCTTGTTTCATCAAATGGGAATACGTAGGCATAAGATTGAAAAATCTTAGCGAGCACACTAATCAAAAACCCAAAATGCAGTACCCCCATATATCAACCCAAAAGTACCAAGTCTTAACATCTTACCAAAAACCTCGCAAATAGTCCAGATACTCTATTCTTAACAAAATAACCGAAGAGAGACCCACATCTTAATAGCATCTGTAAACCAACAGTCACCTGTTTAAACTCAGTATGCAAGTAGGGTTAATTGGAGACATCTATTTCCATTCCTTAATCAGCTTAATAGGATAAAAAATGAATTAAATTGTAGCACCCAAGCGATAGTGATTCGAAACCATAAAAACCGCGCTACAGAAGAATGGCGACCACAGTGGGAGGGCCAAAGATCTTGTTCTCCTCCCATCTTTTCGGAAGAAACCTTAAGTTTAGAGATTTTCCACTGAAAAATGGCGCCCACCATGGGGCCCAGTTCTCTTTCTTACAATCTTCGGTGGAAACCTTTAAATTCAACAAAATTTCACAGAAATGGCGACTTTGCTGAGGAGTCATTGTCTGTATAGGATCATAAGACTAGAGGTGTAGGATGATTAAGACAAATATATATACTGCTTTTCCTAATTGATATCTGTGTTTATTTTTCTTCTAATGGGAATTTGTGTGATGCCGCATGTGGAAAGATTGAGTATACACCTAAGATAGTTGATGGCAATGCAGGTAATCTTGTGGGGAGTGAATCCCAGTTAAGAGCCCCCGATCGACCATCGAACTCAGTGGAGACTCCCTTTGTAGATACATTGCCTATACGACTTCGGTTGTTGAAAGTAGTGTGGTCGACTGGGTTATCTGAGAAGCTGAGGTTTTTAGCAGACTTAAGCCATTTTGTAGTGCGGAAGCTATCAGAAATAGTTGTCACGTGATACTACCCTCATCTGAGATCACTCTAGGATACATTAACTCGCTGGCGATCCGCTTGCTGTTGTTATCCCAGAGGGGTCAATGATTTTGCGGATAAGTACAAAAAATCACCAATATAAACCTTTGGAAGGGGGGGGAGGTAGAGCCTTGACTTCATGACACCGACCCTTTGACCCCATGTTTTTTCTATGTTTTTGTGTGCTGCATTCATACATTCATCTAAAAAGCATTAAAACAAGGAAAAATTTTCTCTTCTAGTCTCTCTTTTTCAAATTAAACTAAGACAATGATTGCAAATGTCAGAGAAAGGAGATTGCGCTAATGGATTTCGGTAGAAGGAAAACTCATAAGTACACCTTCAAGGTTCCAAAGTTGGAGGATTTGAAAGGTTTGGCGAGAATGATCACCAACCACGAGGCTTTCAGAGCTAAGTATGGAGGACTGCTGTCCTTGTTAAGGGTCCATGTAATCGAAGGAATCCTGTCCACGTTAATCCAGTTCTACAATCCAGTTTATCATTGTTTCACATTCCTGGATTATCAGCTAGCACCAACACTGGAGGAGTATTCTCACCTGAATGATCTGCATATCACTGATCAAGCTCCTTTTTCTGGACCGGAAGAAATTCCAAAGGATCAGACCATTGCAAGAGCAATTTATTTGGACGAGTCAGAAGTCAGGACTCACATGACCACTAAGGGTGGCATCCAAGGTTTGCCAGCCCAGTTCTTAACAAAGAAGGCTCTATACTTTGATAGTATAGGGAATGTGGCTGCTTTCGAAAGTATATTTGTTTTGCTCACCTACGGGTTATTTTTGTTTCCCAACATCGATAACTTCGTAGATATCAACGCCATTAAGATTTTTCTGATCGGAAACCCTGTACCAACCTTACTCGCAGATGCGTATCATTCTGTACACTTAAGGAATTTATACATCGGAGGAATGATCATGTGCTTTATTCCATTGCTTTAGAAATGGTTCACTTCCCATTTGCCCAAGTCTGCTGCATTTTGGGATCAAAAGAATACTTTACGTTGGTCACAGAGAGTCATGTCTCTTACCAACTCTGACATCGATTGGTACAATCGAATCTATGATGGGATCAGAATCATTGACCGTTGTGGAAATTTCCCAAATGTACCCCTTATAGGAACTAAGGGGGGAATCAACTATCATCCGGTGTTAGTTCGTCGTCAATTTGGATACCCGATGAGGCATGTCCCGCATAATGCTCATCTGGAAGGTCTTTTCTTCAAGGAAGGAGAAAATGACAGAGCACTAAAGACAAAAATAGTGCATGCTTGGAAACATGTTCACAGGAAAGGAAGAGAGTCTCTAGGGAAACCGGACTGTGTCTTGGTGGAGCCTTATCTCCACTGGGTATAAACTAGAGCTCTCAAGCTGAGGATGCCTTACCCTCGTCAGGAAGTTCTTCCATTAAGGGACTCTGACCTTTATTTCATGTCTGAGACGAAAAAGCTTCAGGTTACTCTCAGCAAAGTTCAGCAGGAGAAGAGGTCTTGGAGGAACAAGTACCGTATTCTCAATGTGGAGTGCAAGAAAATACAGCAGCTATTAAAAGATAAAGATGCTCTGATTGAAATTTTAGAGCAACATGCTGTAGAAAATCAGGATGACCAAAGGAATTTGCTCGCTCCTTTCACTTGGCAAAGGAATGACAACCCGACAACAGCTGAAGAGCCCCAGTCAAAGAAAAGGAAAGCACTCGAACTAGCACCTGAGCTCTCCTCAGAGAGGACTCAGGATCCATTAGTTTAGATTTCCTTTTTCAGCACTTTGTAATCTATTGTATTTCAGTTTCCGCAATCCTTTGAATTCAATAAAACGGGATTTCCCCACTGTTTGATATTTGCAATCTAATTGTCGAAGTTTACTTTGAATAAACAAAAACATATAACATATATAATCATTGCATATCATTCATCATTCTCGCATCATGCATTCTTCTTACCTACGAATCTCACGTTTGCGTCTCGATTCTAGAGTTAAATTGTCTCATTCGTACAATACTCGGGCCAATCGTCAGAAAAAGATGGATGATCTCGAGGAAGAGAACAGAGAGTTGAGAGAAGAGATCAACACTCTGAAAGAAGATCTGAGAAAGCTTCATAATGACCTGCAAGCTCTAGCAGAAGCTCAGATGCAACAACAATGGACTGTAATCTCAGAGATCACATCTACGCCCATAGTGGAGAAGTATAATCCTAGGTACAAAATGCCGAAAGATCGTCCCTGGGCCATGCCACCCAACTATATCCAGGAAGGATATGTTCCGCCGATCGCTGAGGATCAGGGAACCGCAGCAGGAACCGCTGGGCCTGAAGGTTACAAACTTTGGGAAAGCGAAGATGCCAGGGGCATGACAGCAACTCCTGAAGGTTACAAACTTCGGGAGGCACCGAGAGTCTCGGCCATAATGACTATACCACCGCCCGTGGTACACACTGTCCCGGAAGGACAGATTCCACCGATACCTTCTGGTGGAAACGACAACATGTTCGACAGAATGAACGAGTTCCAGGAACAGTTCCTGGAAATGCAGAAAGAACTGCAAGCCCTTCGCGGTCAGGATCTATTTGGAAAGGGCGCCGCAGACCTTTGTTTGGTCCCTAATGTAAAAGTTCCGTACAAGTTCCAAGTACCCGAATTTGAAAAGTACAAGGGTAACTCTTGCCCTCAGAGCCATTTGGTGACGTATGCTAGGTGAATGTCAGCTCAGACAAAGAACCAGGAGCTACTAATTCACTACTTTCAGGATAGTTTAACCGGTGCCGCATTAAAATGGTACATGGGTTTAAACCGCTCCACGATCGGCACATTCAGAGATCTGGGCGCTGCCTTTGTTCAACAATATAAATACAATTCGGACATGGCACCAGACAGAGATCAGCTCAGATTGATGTCACAAAAGGACAAGGAAACCTTTAAAGAATACGCTCAGAGATGGCGTGAAATTTCCGCTCAGATTTCTCCACCTCTAGAGGAAAAAGATATGACAAAGATCTTCTTGAAAACCTTAAGCTCATTTTACTACGATAGAATGGTTACCAGTGCGCCCAGTGACTTCACCGAGATGGTGGGCATGGGAGTTCGTCTTGATGAAGTAGTCCGAGAAGGACATCTGGTTAAAGACGCTGGATCATCAAGTAGTACAAAACGATATGGTAGTGTTATTCCTAAGAAAAAAGAGCAGGATATTTGGAATATCTCTCTCGGAAAGCAAATGCGACGTTACCAACCAGTAGCAGCTGTAACTCCTGCTATTAACAGTGCGCCTATTTCTACGTATCAACCTCAGGTTGCGCAGAGCCAACCTAATCAACAACAATATCAGCAAAGGACACAACAGCCTCTCCAGCAGGCTCGTCCTCCATACAACAACAACCGTGCAATACGACCACCAGGGTTTGATACTATACCCATGTTGTACACAGAACTGTTTCCATTACTACTGGTCAAGGGGCATGTCCAAACCAGGTCTCCTCTTACAGTACCGGAAAATTCGCCTTTTTGGTTTAAGGCGGATCAGACTTGTCCTTACCATCAAGGAGGACTAGGGCATAACATAGAAAACTGTCTCAGTTTCAAATCTGATGTGCAAAAGCTTGTTATGAGCGGGGTCTTATCTTTCAAATATACGAATCCAAATGTTCTCATGAACCCGCTGCCTCAACATGAGAAAGCTGCAGTAAATTTGATAGAGGGAGAGTCCAACAACAACTATCAAATTCATGATGTACTCTTATTGAGGGCCAACTGGGTCAAGATGCATTGTAGACAAAGTGGGTACGTCCATGTACCACCTCACAATTATCACCAGTGTGATATCTTCTCTAAAAACAATCAAGGATGTTCTGTGGTGCAATCAGCTCTACAGGAACAGATGGATCTCGGATGGATCCAAGAGCATCGAGTTCATGGAGTCAACATGACATATACGAATTCCATCATCATTTAAAACCACGACATCCGTGCAATGAATGTCAACTTAGTGGCGATGCACTCAAGGCAAAGCTAGTACCATAATCTGCCACGGCATGATTACAATTCCTGTCTGATTTGCTCGGTAAATAATCAGGGATGCTCTTTTGTACAAGAGGCCCTCCAGCGTCAGATGGATCTTGGGTGGATCCAGGACCACCATGATAGAAATCCTTATCAGATCAACATGGTTCAAATATTTGATATTCGTCTGATGAATACCATCTTGGTGGAGTTACACGCCAAGCAAGTCCAACTTGGTTTTCTCACTTCTCACGATTATCTGAACTATAAAGTATGTAGTGAGAGCAACCAAGGGTGCGCTCTTGTTCAAAGAACTTTACAATACTTGTTAAACCACTGGTGGCTTCCGATCTATATGGATGAAGGCATGCAACAAATCAGTGTGTTTAATGGAAACCCTATTCGGCGTCAAAGTCAGGATGTCCGATCTATGGAAACCTACCTAGTGAGGTTACACTGTATTCAAAGCGGACGTGGCCAGGTGCCACCACATAACTATGAACGTTGTAGAGTCTGCTCAGAAAATAACCAGGGATGCTACCTTGTGCGGGCAGCCCTTCAAGGTCAGTTGGATCATAAAGAGATTCAGCCATGTCTGAGGTCTGAACCAATCAACTGGACGCCAGACTACTTCGCTGATCAAATCAGAGACGTTGTCGTAATCTATGATCATCAACAGAACAAGGATGTTTGTACCATCATCCCTCTACTGGACGAATCAAAGGTTCTTAGCCAGGAACTGATTGAAGTTACTTACGACAGTAAAAAAAATCAGAAGGCTCCTGTAGTTATCTATCTGCCAGGACCATTACCGTATGAATTCGATAAGGCGATCCCTTACAAATACGGTGCCACGATAATTTAAAATGGAAAGGAAATTCCATTACCCTCCGTCGTGAATATTGCAGACATCAGTCGAGTAACACGGAGCGGTCGAATCTTCAACCGAGGAGTTGGAGAACCTAACAAAGAAAAGAAACTTCTAACAGAAGCTCCTGATCCACCAGTCGGTCAATCCAATAATCCCGACCTTTCAAAAAACAATGATGAGATGCTGAAGCTCATTCAAAGGAGTGAATACAACATTGTTGATCAACTATTACAAACTCTTTCAAAGATCTCAGTGTTATCACTTTTACTCAGTCCCGAAGCCCACAGAGAGGCTCTACAGAAAGTTTTAGAGCAGGCCTTTATGGAACAGGACGTGTCAATACGACAGTTTGATAGCATCATCTCTAACATCACTTCCTGCAACAACTTAGGATTCAATGATGATGATTTTCCAGAGGGGGGAAAAAGTCACAACATGGCGCTCAACATCATAGTTAACTGCCAGGACGATGCTTTAGCTAGCGTACTGGTAGACACGGGATTGACCATCAACATTATGTCGAAGTCCACTTTAATGCGACTATCATTTAAAGGATCCCCGATGAGGGGTAGTGAGGTCATCGTCAAAGCCTTTGACGGGTCTCGGAAGGTAGTTATCGGCGAAGTCGACCTTCCCATAACCATCGGTCCTCACACTTTCCTAATCACTTTCCAGGTCATGGACGTCCGGACAGCGTACATCTGTTTATTAGGAAGACCTTGGATACACCAGGCTGGGGCAGTCACTTCGACGCTGCTCCAGAAACTGAAGTACGTCAAGAACGATCAACTCATCACGGTTTATGGAGAACAAGCCTTGCTCGTGAGTATCTTGTCATTATCTACTTGTGTAGAACCCGAGGAGGTTGTTGGAACTTAGTTCCAAGCACTTTCGGTGAGCAATGAGAATCAATTAGAGAAGGGAACCTCAATTTCCTCATACTGAGATGCTCTCGAAGTGATAAAAAATAGCAGTACAAAAGGATGGGGACAGCTTGTCATTCCTACTGATAATAAAACGAAGAAGGGTCTTAGTTTTTCTGCAACCTGCACCCAGACAGCTACCAGCGATTAAAATTTTCATCCCATTCAAGACTTCTTCCACAGTGGAGGTTTCCTTCACCCAGTGTCCCAAGAAGTACACACTATCATCAAGGGAGATTCCTTTGACAAAGATGAGGAGTGGAAGTCCTATCTTAACGAGGACGATTATATCTCTCAAGAAGAGGTTCCTACGCCATTTTGCTATCCCGCACAGAGTCCGAGATTTATATCGAGGTCAGACGTCGAAATGATATACAGAGATTGTGATCCGGAAGGATGCCGTGCTCCGCCAAACTCATTAGAGGAGGACACTACGATGAAATACAACTTTGACCATGACTATTATGGCCCAATGGATGGCCTGCCTATCTGGCAACCGTACTCAGGAGACTTGGGGCAAGAAAATCAGCCGAACAATGAAAATCAACCGAGCATCATTGAACAGAATACCTGTGTCCCCACTATGTCATGGGATCAACACTCAGGTCATTCAGAAAATATCTAGTACGACGATGAATTGACAAAGCTTGCCGGACTAGAATTCATCAACTACGTTTTTCCAAAGGTCAACGTCATTGAGAGAGATGACTCCTCCGGTTCCAAAGAAGTGTAGGACACCTTTGGACAACCAAGTGGAAAATACGACTATATGGTGAAGTACACTGCTCCTGAGAGCTCTCGTATCAGGCTCGAAGACATCAAGCCAACTAGATGGGGAGATTTGCCTGAGAGCACAAATACTCTACATAATACAACTAAGGAATCCTCCTACGACAACTCTGCCTGGGAGATAGATTCCAATGATCCTGCTCTGCCAGAAATCAGCGTTATTTCTGAAGACAAATCAAGGAAGGTACCAGACTTTGTGATTAACCGAGGAGTTCGCCGCCAATGGGTTGCTGTCGATGTTTCGAAGATCATTCATAAGTCTAAGTAATTTCCATCTTTACTTTAACCTTTCACCCTGCCCAGGTGAAACAGCTGTTTTGACAGGGCTCACTTTCTGTAAATATCCCTCTTCGCTTCGCCCAGAGCGACAGAGTTTTGTTTTATAGGGCTGTAGTTTCAAGAATCGACTTGTTTATAAATAAAATAACGTCGTTCTTTAATTTCCGCATTTATTGTTGTTTTCTCTTTTTGCTTTCTCAGAAAATGGTAATCCTAAAAAACAACTCAATAATAAAACCAAGCAGTTTTAAAAAAAAATACACTACACACACTTGTATTTTCTCTATCTCTTCTAAATACGAATCATACTGTCATGCAGATTTCTTGTCTTAAACCCCATTGAAACACGCGATCCGATGCCTTTTCCTAACTTTGAATTCCCGGTATTTGGGGCTGAAGAAGAAGTTGACGACGAAATTCCAGAAGAGATCTCTCGATTACTCAGACAAGAGGAAATGTCCGTAGAACCTCACAGAGAGCCGTTAGAAACGGTCGACTTGGGTTCAGGAGAAGAGAGAAAATAAATCAAGATTGGGGCACTGCTCAGTCCAACTTCCAAAGAGAACTTGACAAAGCTTATCAAAGAATTCCCCGATATATTCGCTTGGTCCTACCAGGACATGCCAGGGTTGGATACCAGCATCGTGGAACATCATTTACCCTTGAAATCAGAATGTCCGCCAGTAAAACAAAGGTTGAGACGGACTCACCCGGACATGGCCATCAAAATCAAAGAGGAGGTACAAAAACAGAGTGACGCGGGTTTCCTCGCCACGTCAGAATATCCTCAATGGTTAGCCAACATCCTACCCATTCCGAAAAAGGACGGAAAGGTCAGAATGTGTGTCGACTACATGGATCTAAACAAGGCCAGTCCAAAGGACAACTTTCCATTACCACACATTGACATGCTGGTAGACAGTACAGCAAAGTTCAAAGTCTTCTCCTTCATGGATGGATTCTCGGGCTATAATCAGATTAAAATGGCGCTGAAAGACATGGAGAAAACTTTGTTCATTACCCCATGGGGTACCTTTTGTTACAAGGTAATGCCGTTTGGTTTGAAGAACGTCGGGGCAACCTATCAAAGGGCCATGACTACTCTGTTTCATGGCATGATACACAAAGAAATCGAGGTATATGTCGATGACATGATTGCCAAATCTAGAACAGAGGAGGAGCATGTGACCCACCTGTCAAAACTATTTGAGCGGTTGAGAAAATATAAACTCTGCTTGAATCCCAGCAAGTGCACATTCGGTGTCCGTTTAGGGAAACTTTTAGGGTTCATTGTCAGCCAGAAAGGAATTGAGGTTAATCTTGACAAGGTCAAGGCCATTCAAGAAATGCCCTCTCCAAAGACTGAAAAACAAGTCAGAGGATTCCTGGGGCGTTTGAACTATATCTCCAGATTCATATTCCTCATGACCGCGACATGCGCACCGATTTTCAAATTACTCAAAAAAAATCAGGACTGTGTTTGGACAGAAGATTGCCAAACCGCCTTCGACAGTATCATAAAATACCTATTGAACCCACCGATTCTATCACCTCCAGTGGAAGAAAGACCACTGATCATCTACCTCACAGTCCTAGAGGACTCGATGGGCTGTGTACTTGGCCAACAAGATGAAACAAAAAGAAAAGAGTCTGCCATCTACTATTTGAGTAAGAAGTTCACCGACTGCGAGACTTGGTATACTATACTTGAGAAAACTTGCTGTGCTCTGGCTTGGGCAGCCAAACGTCTTCGCTAGTATATGATTCGTCACACTACTTGGTTGATCTCAGAAATGGATCCAATCAAGTACATCTTTGAAAAGCCTTCTCTCACAAGAAGAATTGCCCGTTGGTAGATGTTGTTATTAGAATACACATTGAATACCACGCTCAGAAAGCCGTTAAGGGGAGTATCTTAGTCGATCATTTGGCTCATCAACTGATTGACGATCAGGAATCAATTGGGTTTGAATTCCCAGACGAAGATGTCATGTATCTAAAAATGAGAGACTGCGATGAACTGCTACCCAGTGAAGGGCCAGAACCAGGTTCCCAGAGGGGACTTATCTTTGACGGAGCTGTCAATCATTATGGAAATGGAATTCGGGCAATTATCATAACACCTCAGGGTACCCACATTCCTTTCACCGCCAGACTTACATTCAAGTGTACGAACAACGACGATGAATACGAAGCTTGTATCATGGGTCTCAAAGAAGCGACCGACTTAAGGATCAAGAACTTAGATGTATATGGCGACTCAGCCCTGGTTATCAATCAGATCAAAAGAGATTGGAACACGTACCAATCAAGACTGATTCCTTACAAAGATTACACGAGAAGGTTGTTACCATATTCCTCGTGAAGAGAATCACATGGCTGATGCATTAGCCACTCTCTCTTCAATGATTAGTGTAGGTCAATGGAACGACCTACCTAAGATTGACATAATGCGCCTCGAGAGGTCCGCTTACATCTTCACGATTGAAGCAGTCATAATAACAAACCTTGTTATCATGATATCAAATGCTTCCTTCAGAAACAAGAGTACCCACCAGGGGCACTAAGGAAGGACAGGAAAACCCTCAGAAGACTGTCTGGGAGCTTCTTCCTGAGCGGTGATACACTCTATAAGATAAATTTTGACATGGTCTTGCTTTAATGCGTAGACAGACCAGAAGCAGACATGCTGATAAAAGAAATTCATGAAGGATCCTTTGGCACTCATGCCAATGGACACACAATGGCGAGAAAAATTCTTAGAGCAGGGTAATATTGGTTGACAATGGAATCCGACTGCTACAAGTACATGAGAAGGTGTCACAAGTGTCAGCTATACTCCGACAAAATCCATGTACTGCCAACGCATCTCAAAGTTCTCTCTTCCCCGTGGCCTTTTTCCATATGGGGAATCGACATGATTGGGATGATTGAACCAAAGGCTTCGAACGGACATTGGTTCATCCTGGTAGCCATTGATTACTTCACCAAGTGGGTCGAAGCAGCGTCTTACGCTAATGTAACCCGACAAGTGGTAGTCCGCTTTATCAAAAATAATCTCATCTGCCGTTATGGTGTTCCGAGCCATATCATTACTGATAATGGATCTAACTTGAACAACAAGATGATGAAAGAGTTGTGCGCTGAGTTCAAGATCGAACACCATAACTCATCTCCCTACCGACCCAAGATGAATGGAGCGGTAGAAGCGGCTAACAAGAACATTAAGAAGATCGTTCAAAAGATGGTTGTAACCTATACAGACTAGCATGAAATTCTACCCTTTGCTCTTCACGGTTATCGCACATCTGTCCGCACTTCAACAGGGGCAACCCCTTTCTCTCTAGTGTATGGCATGAAAGCAGTGCTCCCCATAGAAGTAGAGATCCCATCAATCCGGGTATTGATGGAAGCTAAGCTAACAGAAGCAGAATGGTGTCAAAGTCGACACGACGAACTGAATCTGATCGAAGAAAAACGAATAACGGCACTATGCCATGGTCAGTTGTATCAGCAAAGATTGAAGAGGGCGTTTGACAAAAAGGTCCGACCTCGCGTCTTCAGGAAAGGAGACCTTGTGCTAAAAAAGATACAATAATTTCTCACTGATTCCCGGGGTAAATGGACTCCGAATTATGACGGCCCCTATGTGGTCAAGAAAGCTTTCTCAGGCGGCGCCTTGAGACTTGTAACCATGGACGGAGAGGAATTTTCCTACCCCACGAATGTTGATGTAGTCAAGAAATACTTCGCCTAAACTAAAAAATAACGTCTCGGTGGATTGAAAACCTGAAAGGGAGGTCCAGGAAAAAATTAGAGACAGAATCAAAAATCATCCCGGTGGATTGGAAATCTCAAAGTACAATCCAAGAAAAACTTAGGGATTAATGGCAAGTAACTACGTCCAACAAGGGCAAGTCCCTCAGTAGCAGTAATACCATCCACCGTCAGGAAATCTCGATCGAGGTCATCTTCGACAGAAGCTCAGGATACCCAGAATTCAAAGTTGGTAGAAGGATAGCGGTCGTTATGTTTCAACGTAGCCCTTTTCCCTGTAAATTACCATTTTCTAACTTTGTACATACCCTTTGGAATCACGCGTTTGGCTGATTTCCATCCTGGCAATAAAATTTGAGCCCTTGTGGTTTTGTTTATAATTCTCATTTGTTTTAGCTTTATAAAATGACATTTTAACATGATTAATGATTCTTGAAATAAAACAAAAATGAATTTACTTGTCAAAATTTTTCTGCTTTTAAAATAAAGATGGCAATTTCTTTTAACTGTTGAACATCGATCGCTTCCCCAGAAGTAATCAAACCTCAATGTGCAGAATCGAAGTACTCATTCTAAACCAGTACACCTGAATGAAGGATCAACTGTGTCAGAGACCATGTTTCGTCTGACACCCTCGGCATAGTTCTCATCTCCTAAACCCGACCAACGTAGCTCCCAATAGGGACTATCCCTCCTAAGCAAGGCAGAATTACTATTTTCTGAGTCAATGATACTTTTCATCTCCCACTGTGGTCGAGTATCCAGTCGTGTTCATCTACTAGTTTGTATGTCGCGTCAGTTTTGTCAGCATAAACATACATACATCATGCATTATTTATTTGCATTCATATTGCATCACTATCACTCTAGTCGGTCTTATCCCGTCGTGATAACCGTCCTCTCAATTAAGTTGTCAGTTCTTTCCTCGTCAGGAAATGTTGCGTCTGAACAATCTCGCCTCTAGTTTATTCTGGATTAGAATTGGGTCGTGACCACTTTGATAACTTGAACCTCTGAAGAACCAGAGAACCTTCGACAAACATCACTCTTCGCCAGTGAAGATGATATCTCCGCTTTCCCAAATTAAGGAAAATCCCCAGAGAAAGCCTCTTAATCAGAGCTTCGGCAATGCAGCAGTTTTTCTCTGAAAAAACCGCTGACGAAAAGGTCATCAGAACCTCAAAATTGGATCACATCATATGGCATTTCTCCGAGAATATCTCAGAGAAAAGTATGATGCAATATTCCCAAGCCAAAACAGTCTCTCAAGAGACTCGTTTTCCCCAGGTAGATTCGACAAATGGCGTCTCCAAACAGAGAAGTTTGTGCACCTCTACAACTCAGACGAATGGGTTCCCCAGCAAGTCTGACATCACCACTTTTTCCATCAAATGGCATCTCCCCAGGAAATTTCGATGAGAAGTTTGAGGAAAACCACTACACATAGCATCCCTTGTCAATAAATTTTATTGACATCAGAAACTTAGACCAGTTCCTTGGTAGGAAACCAGGATCGAGGGGAAGTTTACTTTCAGCAACTTAGACCAGTTCCTTGGTAGGAAACCAAGATCGAGAGGAAGTTTACATCAGAAACTTAGACCAGTTCCTTGGAAGGAAACCAGGATCGAGGGGAAGATTACATCAGAAACTTAGACCAGTTCCTTGGTAGGAAACCAGGATCGAGGGGAAGTTTATTTTAGAAACTAAGACTAGCTCCTTGGTAGGAAACCAGGATCGAGGGGAAGTATATTCCAAAAGAAAATTGAGACCAGTTCCGTGGCTAAAAAACCAGGATCGAGGGGAAGTTTTTACCTTTTCTAAGCATCATCGCTTATCAAAAGAAGAAGGATGCGTGAACTACCATTCCTAAACACCATCAAAATTTCGGGTATTCCGATATTTAATCCTCTTGCACCCCGAATGCCCAAATACCTTCGCCATTCACACATTCGTGTCCAAGAAGATTAAATAGGGGCATCTTTGATACCCCAAATTTTGACCACTAAGATTTCCCATCATTGTGAAAGTCATCCTCACAATATGGATGAACCATCATGCCTTGTCAGTCTCCAAAAAGATGGGTGAGCATTCACTACAAACAATAATTAGGGTTTCAAGCCCTCTCAGAGCCTTAGACAAAATATCAATAAAGGAAGGACATGATCTTCAACTTGTCTAAACCTCTCAAACCCCCACAAAGGATCAAGAGGACTCCCACATCAAGGATTAAGCACAAGGCTGCTCCCTTCCAGGTGGATTAAGCCTCAAGATCGCCAGTGTCACCAAATTAGGGTTTTGGTCGACCAGGGCCTCCAGATGGAAATTTTCCTCTAGGCATGAGCTAATTCTTCAAAGCATAACTTAAGATGCTCCAAGGGACATCATGAACCCAATCATCAAGTCAATTTAGCCTCAGGGGATGCATTCATAAAAAATCAGGAATTAGGGTTTTTTGACCTAATTCACCCCTAAGTTGACTTTTGGGACAAATCATGAGCCAAGACCTCAAGAGAGGATTTGAGGGTCTCTAATAAACCACATTGATCCATTTATAACAATGGATTGACACAGGAAGCTTGGTGCACAAGTTTCAAGTTCATCAGAACCACAATTAGGGTTTCGTGGGAAAAGTCAACTGTACCTTTGACTTTTGACCAAGACATGCTCCCAAACCCTAGGACATGATTCAATACACCCTTTGACACCTATGAAATCAATCCATCAAGTTTGATTTAGGTCAAGGACTTGATTTCATAGAGGATCGCACAGTTTGGAATTCATCTGACAAAAAGTCAACTGTGCACAAAAGTCAACTTTGACTTTTTGAGATTTTTCACAATTATGGTTCTTTAACCCTAAAATGATGTTAATGTATGATTGGAATCATCATTCATCAAGAAAAATCAAGAAAAGTGGGATAACTTGTAAAAGGGGTAACCATAAAAACTTAGAAATTTTTCTAAGTTATGGAATAAAGTGGCAAGGGTGCCAACTTTGGAGGATCATAACTCCTAAACCACAAGGAAATTTTTCCCCATTCAAAGCTGGATTTATAGCTCTCATGACCCTCTACAAAAGCTTCAAACACAACTCATTCCAATTCCTCATGGATTTTAAGTTATGGAATGCTCAAAATCACAAAAAGTGAAAATGTCACTTTTTTCCAACACTTAGTGAAATTTTCACTAAGTAAGAATCTGCCTTCACTTTTTTCCAAATGTAGGGGGATTTTTCACTTGGATCCAAAAGGTATCTGTTCTATACTGGACCAATGGCCAGACACGACCCAATCCACTTCTACTCCAAACCGGCCCAAATTGCCTAAGTCCAATCCACAAAGGGGCAAAAGTTACCTTTCTGCCCTTCCAACCGAGTAGGGACTGCATCGCACCTCCCCGAAAACGATGCCCATTATGCACGGCTCATCCATTCCCCGAACAGCTATGGACAGGTGCCCGGGACTACGCCTATGCCCGACATAACGGCTAGTTTTGGGCACCCTGCCCGACATAACAACTAGTTTGGGTAGTTACCTATTCTTCGGGAAAACGGTTATTTCGCCCCGAAAATAGGACCGTTGGCCATGTGCTGGGGGCTTTATATAAACCCTCTCGCTTGAGAGGGTCAGATATCCAATATTCACCCTACGAACTAACACTTTGTACTTGCCCCTTTTTCTCTGACCTTTTCTTACTTGAGCGTCGGAGTGCCTTGCAGGTACACCCCCTCCTCCTCTCTGTACGACCAGAATCCCAGGCGTACTTGGTGGCCCACTTCTACAGGATCTGATCAAGCCTTCTCAATCAGTGGCGCCGTCTGTGGGAAACATTGTTCTCCCCGTCTTTCTTTCCTCGAAAACCAAAGATCAAAATAGTTTTCAAAGATCACCATCATCATGGCCTCTCAAGATCATGCCAAAGGTGCTCTACAAACCGCTGTCCTCCCCATCAACAAGACTGACGTTGATGACCAATCTTCTCTTCTCTGAGATGCCCGTTTTCTGAGGGACGGAGCCACAGCTTCTCCTTCCCCCACCACTGCTGACTGCAACAACGATCAGCCTACGCTGGACGTCCAACCCATTCCTGTTCCGCCTAACGCCGACCCGGCCGTGGCAGCCCTCCTGGAGGCGATGAACAAAACCAACACCCTGATCTGCAGCAGAACGAGAGGATCAGGGCGTTGGAAGAGTCCAACCGTCCAAGATCCCCACCTCCGCGGAGGAACCAACGACGATCAAGGAGCCCCCGAGCCCTGGAGAGATATTGACCGGAGATTGCGGCAAGAGCCTGACCCTCGCGCCGCCCAGAAGCGTGACCGGGTTTCCCCGCGTGACCAGCACTCTCCCGGCCACAAGAGGACTCAAAGGAACGAGCAGTCTCCCTCGGTCAATTCAAAAGGCCGGGCCCGTTCACCGTCCCCCCGAAGGAATCACTAACCTTCTCCTCGAAGGAACCATTCCCCTTTTCCCCGAAGGAACCACCGCCGCGAGCGTACCCTTCGGTCCCCGTCATTCACCAGTTCTAGCAGTGATGATGAGCCTTACGGCCCATTGTCCCAGGAAATCTTGGCTACCCGTCTCCCTAAGGGCCTGGAGAAGCCTCCGTCATTGGGTACGTATGACGGGACCACTGATCCCGATGAGCACATCGAGAACATCGATGCGCTATTGGACTACCGCGGCGTACGAGGCGCCATCAAATGCCAGCTATTTCTGACCACGCTCCGAAAGGGAGCAATGACATGGTACAAGCAGCTGCCCGAGGAGTCCATCCCCTCATGGAGACAACTGGGCAGGATGTTCTCACGACATTTCACAGCTTTTCGCCATCATCCCAAGACTGAGGCCTCCCTTGGGGCCATAATCCAAGGAAAGGACGAACCTCCCCGCGCTTATATCGAGAGTTTCAACAAAGAAGCAGTACAGGTCCCTACAATGGACAAAATGAAGAAATTTCTTCTCGAGCAAGGGCTCCGCCTGGGCTCCGAGTTCTCTAAAGTCGTCGGTCTCACACCACCGAGGAACCTAGACGCCCTGCTCCTCAAAGCCCAATCACATATTCAGTACGAAGAAAAGGTTGGGGCATGCAACGTTCGAGCATTACACCATCAGGAGAACGCTCAGACCTTCAAAGGTGAGGAAGCCTCAACATCTCTTCGAGGAGAACAGAGATGCGAGGACCGTCCTCGTGACTCCCGCGACAACAAGGGGCCATCCGGGCGATTCCAAGACTATACCCCCTGATCGTCTCCAGGGAGAAGATACTGTCCGAGTGTGCAAACTCCGAATTCAAGAAGGCAGGGGTCCGCTTCCCTAAACAACTTCCGGCCAGACCCAACGCGGACAAGTCGAAATATGTAATACCTCAAAATTTGCCCACTTGTTTTAGCTTTTACTGGCTTATGTTTCATTGCATTGCATTTAGATCTTGTGTGCATCTCATAGCATACCTTTTGCATAAGGGCATGAGATCAGGTGATTATCAAAGGTATTGATCATCCAAAGCAAGGGATCAAGGGCCAAGTGTCTCCCAACTAGCTTCAAGGGTTTCTCGTACTCCATACAATCTCGAGTCTTCTCCAGAAGTGGATTGATCAAGAAGTGACCTCTAGACTTCATCCCTTAGACTGATTGTGCAAATTAGGGTTTTGGTTTCAAAATAGCTTGTTGTTGAACTTTGTGGATTCAAGCATGTTCTCCTAGTGTTCCATATGCTCACAAGTGTGCATGGATGGAATCTTGGCCATTAGTTCTTTGGGGAAGGTTTTCAATGGATCAGTTACTTGTGAAGTAAGCAAAAGTCTACTGTAAGGAGGAAAGTCAACCATGGGTCTTCAAGGGTTCAAATCATGTTTCCCAAGTCCATATACCTTTATTTGGTCAAGAAATAGCATGTATGGCATTATTCATCAAGAATCAAAAGTTTGTGCAAAAGTTACTAAATTTGGAAAATTACCTATATTGAGAACTTTCCATTTTTGGCAATTTTTCCACCACATTCAACTTGACTTTTCATCATCAAGGAAGCTTCAAATGAATTTTCCTCCAACATGAAAGTTGAAGATCATTCTCTCCCATTTCCAAAAAGTAGTAGAACATCTCCATATCATTTGTGGAACTCTAGTTATGGCCAAAACAATGCAAGGTGCATTTTGAGGTTTTCCATATACCACTTTTTCCACCTTTTGCATTTTGGCACAAATGGACTTGTAATTGGTTTTATTGGTTCATGTCTCATTACAACATCAAAGTACACCTCATGAGGACTATTTTTGGTCTTTGAATCAAGTCATTCCATGCCATGTACCTCACTTATTTCACATTGTACAAATTTGCAAATGGATAAAAAACTCACAAACTAAGCAAGTGCAAGGCCCAAGTTCAATTCAAATGTGATCAGTAAGTAAATTGGAGGTGAATCATGCTTGTTACATGGTTTTTGCACGTGGGGATTAGTGGATTAAACACAAAGTGCAAAATTGCAAAATCACTCCAATCTCATTAATCAAGGGTTTAACCAATTGCTAATTGTGATCAGAGGACTAATGGAGAGTATATAAGCTAACTCATGCCTCCAAAATTAGGTCAAGCACTCATTCTTGCTCAGAATTCCAAATTTCACTCTCACTTTCTCTTCTTCGATTCTCACTCTCCACAAGGCTTTCTTGAGTTTTCTTTCCACATTCTTGATCAGTGAAGAGAGTAGAACAAGAATCAACCATCACTTTGAGCTGAGAGCAAGGTTTTCACCAAGTTCAGTTCAAGAGGATCCAAGTTCAAACTCCTAGATCTAGCCAGATTCAAGCCTCTATTTGCATTTATTTTGCAAATAGAGCTCAAAAGAGGAGGATCTGCAGCTTTTGGAGGAGTTTCTTGGTGTATTTCGTGCTCTGCAATCTTCAGGTTAGCTCACTTTTCATGATCATAGAACTCAATGTTTTGATGTGCATGATGATCTATGAAGTTCACTGAGCATGCTGATGTATTTTATTTTGAATTTGGACGTGTGGATTGTGTGTATTTTGAGTTTGAAATTTTCGGATCCAAACTGTTTCTCTTCGATTTGGCCTATATGTTGTTGATCTGTTGAAATGAACATGATATTATTGATCCTCATGGAAATCTGGTTCGAATGGTATACTCATGTGTGATTTCTAGAGATTTTGTTGTTGATGTCCACCGGAGAAGACGACCGGAGCCCTAGCTCCGGCGTCTGGTTTTGTTTTCCGGCCAGCCAGGGTTCTTGTGGATAAGACGTAATCACAATCGTCCATTGCCTTGATCTGATGGTCTTCATGTGGCCACGTTTTTATTTTTCTGGTTTTATTTCATTGTTTGTGTACGTGCCATTCCACGCTTCTTGTTGTGTGCTCTCAATCTGAACCGCAGATCTTGATTATTTTTTATTTCTGTTGACCTAATCTGATACGTTGGTGTGATCTGATGGATATTGTTCAGCCAACGCATTAATTTTACATGTGATGCTCACGTGCTCTTTTTAATTTCTGATCGTGTATGGTGTGCGCGTGTGTACTCTTCTTATGGTGTGTTTTTAATCATGACCGTTGATCTTGTTTACCTTATTGATTATTTGACTGAGTGTGGAGCGTGTGATTGATCTGATAGCTGATGTGAGTCCTGAATGTTTGACTGAGTTTGTTTTTTTGTTTGACTTCGCTGATGGACCGTTCTTGTCTTGGGCTTGCTTTCTGAACCCCCCCTCTTTGAGTCCATTTCATTTCCCAACGTGACTGCTTGCTGCTTGCACCCCCATGCCTATTTCAATTATTTTATTTTTTTTTTGTTAATTGTTGCATTTCTTTTTTTTAATTTTTAAAATCATTTTTATGCATCAGAAAATTACAAAAAAAATCATGAAGCATATTTAGGGTTTTGTAAAATTTTGACAAATTTTAATTTCCATTTTTATTTTATTTCTGGCATCTGAATTAATTGTGTGATTATTTTCTTTGTGAATTGTTTCATATATGCACACTTCAACTTGCTGATTTTATTTCTCTTCATCTACAGCACATTTTCAACCCATTCTTTTTGCATTATTTCACCAACATATTGAGGTGCATAAAAACATTTTTGTTTAATATTTAAAAAAATTTTATATTGCATCTTAGTCTCTCTCTTTTTCATATTGGTTCATAATTCCTATGTGAACTTGTATGATTGTTTGAAGGACTTATCTTGTGAATTTTTGTATGAATTTTTAATATGATGTTGACTTCTGGTTAAGGTGTTTTGAGAATTAATTTCGTAATTTCTGAAGTTGATTTGCTAATTGTTTGATTGCTCTTTGTTTGAGGTATTCTCTTATGCACATCTTTGAGCATGTTTGATTACTTGTTTGAGAAGGCATTTGTGCCATTGTTTGGATTTGTTTCCTTGACTTCATGAGCCATGTTTGAATCATTATAAGTCATGTGATTATCATTATAGGTCATTGGTATGAGGTTGTTGCATATTTTATGCACATGTTCAATGTTTGATTTACATGCCTCTTTTGACCTATCTTTTCACTTCTCCTCACCTATGCTTCTTCTTGGTTTGTGTATGCCATGCCATATCACTTCTTTGCATCTCATTTGATGTTTTTTTCTGACCTTGAAGCTTTGTATTCATGTCATATGCTATTCATGTTTCATCTTGCATCCTTTAACATGTTTCATTTACATGTTTTTTTCTTCTTCTTCTAATGGTTCTTAATGCTTGGATACGTGCTTGTATGCCTTGAGTGACACTTGTATAACATGTTTAGGCACATGTTTAGGTCATCCACATTCTTACTTGGATATTATTTGAAGCATTCTTGCATGATCACCTTGCATAACCACTCATTCTTCTTCTACTCCTTCTTTAATGATCTTCTTGGATGTTTTGCCACTTGGTTGCATTCTCTTTGCTTGAGTTTGTTTGGTAAACATTATGGGTCACCTCTAAGGTGTGAATTCTGACTTGGATGAGTTTCATTTGGTTTGTAACCATTTCTCTTTGGGTTGTACCTTGTTGGGTTTCATTTGTATTATTGTTGCTTATGTTTGTTTTTTTTTGCTAACCATGTAGGGACTAATGGTAAGTGAATGGGATGTGGATGGTCATCCACATTCTAACTTCTCCTTTCTCTTTTAAGCTTTCATACTTGTGTTTACCTTGGCATCCAAGATGCTTCTCCCCTCTCTTTCCCTGTCTTCCTCCCTTGAATCTCAAGACTTGTTCAAGTCTTGGATTCTTTTCCCTTAGAGCTACCTAGTCCAACTTAATTTTTGATTAAGCTTGGAGTAGGATTAGCATTAAGTTTTAGGTAGTCGTCTCTCCTAAGCCTCACTAACCATAGGACGTCCATGCATGATAACATTAGGACTCTTAGTTTCCCTTTAGAGTTTCCTTTGTGTCGTCTCTCTTCTCATCCTAAAACTTCTTGAAAACACGTAATAAAAATTAACGCGTATTGCGCTCGAGCCTTCTATGTGGGAAGTGGGGAATGAGGGGCTTCCTCTCATTCTTTTAGGATACTTAGTGTACGTCCTGTTGGGGATGATGCGCGAAGTATTCGTTCCTGTATTTAAGACTTTGGTTCAATGCAAGTTACAAATAACTGTAAAAAACACTTCTAGCTTAAAAAACTTCAAACAAACAATAATGTCTTTCCTTCGGGAATTCTTCTCTCATCTCACTCACTCTCAACGTACGAACGTGCTCCTACTCGGTCTCTTGCAAGACGGTAACGCACTCGATTCAGCGAGCCTGCAACACCTGAGCTAGAACGTTAGCCGTTTCCTAAAAAACACAATCCATCCCTAGTGAGGGGAACTACGTCGCTCTGATTCTCATGCTCCCGATGGGCCATTCGAGCACTTCTTTTGTTTTCCCTACATTTGTCTCTCTTTCTCTCTCTCCTTTCCTTTTCCGGTTCTCCAGCTAGCAGTTCCTTTTCCGGTATCTTTTCTGACACCCTTTGATGCAGACAACAAGCGTGGATCCCATCGAGTACGATGGACGTGTTGGGTGCTAACACCTTCCCTTCGCGTAACCGACTCCCGTTCCCGTTTCTCTTGGTCGTGAGACCATGTTCTTTTCCTTCCCTCAGGTTTATGCAGTGTTTCCTTTCCCTCTCTTGGGATAAATACACATTGATGGCGACTCTGTTTCGGTGCCACTTTCGCATTTGTACCAGGATGAAAATCCCGAAAGTGACAGCTGGCGAATCTGCTGGGGAAATCTGGTTGACCTCTTGCTGGTCCATCCCCTTTAGCGAGTCGATCTTAGTGCTTGTCTGTTTCTTTCATTGGGTGTTTTTGTGGTGCTTTGTTTTGTTGTATATTACTGTATTTGCTATTTTATCTGTTTATTGTATTTACAACTTTTATCGCATTGCATTTAATTTTATTACTGTCATACTGGATATTACTGCGCTGTGCTGGCTGGTTTTCTGTTTGGCGGGTTGGGATGTTCTGAGAGATGAGCCCACTACTCAGGCTCGAGCACACACCTAGGTTTTAGCGTGGGCAGACGTGACGCTTTCGTGGTGTTGGCCACGTGCGGGTGATCACGATCCCCACAATCAGACGAGGTTCTATCAGGAGCTTTCTACTACTGTATGTTGATACAGGCCAGTAGTTATTCTCTTAAGGAACTGTCGACTTTGCTGACCATTCCTGAGGACTCAGTTGCGGTACTCCTCCTGGGATGTGACAGTGGCAGACCACGTTCTGTGGCAAACCCATTGCACATTCTCGATCCGAGGACCCAATGCTGGGAACTTGCTATAGGGTTTCCTTTTGGGGTGAATCAGCGGACGACCTCTTTGATTGGCGGTAGCATTGTATCCTTCGGGATGAATGTGCTATTGCTTCTCAAACCTCTGAGGCTGAGGATCTTTCATTTTTGTGAATATGTTGAGGCCTCCTCGATTGGTGATGATGCCAAACCAGAAGTGGTGAACGTATCATCATTTCTCGACCTGAGAGCCTGGGATACTGAGGATCTTAGTACCCACATGTGAGAGGGGCGGGTTGTTTACAGGTTTGCAGGTAACCATGACCTTCAACCTACCTGGCTTTCTAGTGTTATCACTGTGGTTGTTGTTGTTCTGAGTTTTGGTACAAAGCCTTGATTTGTTCAGTCAGCGCAGTGCAGCCAGTTTGTGTGGATACCTTGATCCCATGTTCCGCATTGCATTCCATTTTTCTGACATTCATGTTTGTGCATTTTTAGGTAGTATCTAGTCTTTGATTCCAGTCAGGGGGCGTTCATAGGGATGGACACTAAGAGGGGTAAGAAGCACATCATCGTCTACAAGTTCCCGAAGATCACTCTTGGCCCGTTGAACAGTTTGCAGAGTATAGCTGGTCCAGAAGTTTTAGGAGCCTTTGAAGAGAAGTATGGTTGGATATTATCCCTGGTTCGGAGCCTCAGTGAATATGAATATAATGGGCTACACACCTTGATGCAGTTTTATGATCCTTCCTTGAGGTGCTTTGTGATGCTAGATTATGTGTTGGTTCCTACCCTGGAAGAGTACTCCAACATTTTGAGGATTCCTGTCAAAGAAGGTGTTCCTTTCTGTGGTTCCTAAGGAGATTGTGATTTCCAAGTAGTGGCTGAGGCTCTTTATTTGAGCAGATCTACAGTGGAGGCTGACTTTTCTAAGAAGGGAAAATCCCGAGGATATCACTTGGAGTACTTGGTGAAGAGGGCTCAAGAAGAAGCTAAGGAAAAGAGGTGGATGGCTTTCAATGCAATATTGGCTCTGTGTATATATGGCATTGTGTTATTCCCTAATGAATCTGATTTCGTCGATACGGATGCTATTCAGATATTTACAGCTCAGAATCTGGTGCTGACTTTGTTAGGTGATCTCCACTACGCTCTATACAACATGAATGAGAAAAGACGAGGTGGTTTGGTTTGTTGTTGCGCATCTCTTTTTTACAAGTGGTTTGCCAAACGTTTACCCCAATCTGGTGCTTTTGTGGATTCAAATACTTCTTTAGAGTGGAGTAAGCGTCTGATGGGCTTAGCTGCTAAAGATATTCTTTGGGTGGATAAGGGAGTAGTGGGGACTAATATTTTGCATAGATGTGGCAAGTATCCTAATGTACCCTTGTTCGGAAGAAAAGGAGGTATTAACTACAACCTGTCTTTGGCTGTCAGGCAGTTTGCATACGCCCTAAAAGATCCTCCAGCTGGAAAAGATTTGGAAGAATCTTTATATTTTCATATGACTGATGGTGTGGCTATTGCACAAGAAGCTTCTCAAGCCTGGCTCAGCAGACAGAAGATAGGTAAAACTGTTTTGGGGAAACCCAATAATCAAGCTTTCGCTCCGTATGTTGAATGGGTGAAAAAGAGGGTAGAAGAGTTTTATTTGCCTTTTGATCGGGCGTCTCCCTTGTATCCAGAGATTGTGGAAGAAAAACTCACTGTACCATTCGAAGAATTCGACAAGCAGCATAAGTTGGTATCTGATATGAGGGTGGAAAACTCTGATATGAGTAGTCAACTACAGAATGCTCTACATGACAACTTGGGGTTGAAGTGGAAAGTTCAAGACATGACTGCACATCTAGAGAAAAAAAGAGAAGGATTTTGCCGACAGGGCTCAGCACTTCAAAAAGGTCAGTATGGCTGCTGAATCGTCAGGCAAAGCTAAAAGAAAAAACAAGAAGCTTTTGACTAAAGCAGAAGACAAGCTTGCCACGTATCAGGATATGTGGAAAGAGGCCAAGATTGAGAATGAAGAACTGAAAGAGGAACTTCAGGTAGTGAAAGCAAGGAAAGATCGTTACTTTGCCAAGTGGAAAGAAGCACAGAAGGAAATTGAAGAGCTCAAGTTGCAAGCCGAGCTCAAGAAGTCGAGGCGCGAGGACAACAACGCTGAAGAGCAGATTGGTAAATTGAACCAAGAGATTGCAAAGAGGAACAAGTTGATCAAATGACTGATACAGCAACCTACACATCCTGACACTGTGGACCTTCTTGAGGAAGTTGAAGCTAGTTTGTTTGGAATTGATTTGTAGTTGATTTTGTTGTTTATTTTTTTTTTTTTTTTGGGATTACCATTAGGTTTGTTGATGGAGTCACCTTTGACTATGCTTGAATTTGTCTGTAAGAACTATTTCGTTTTCGATAATGGAATATTTGGTTTAATTATCTGTGGTCTGGAAGTTCTGGTTTTCAGAAAGGGTTTGTCCCTGTGGTTTGATCCGGTGGTATTTCTGTGTTCGGATTTATTTTCCGATAGCGTGTCTAATCCCTTGCCCAGTTTCATGGAATGGAATCAAAGCGGATATGTCCTGAAAATGTTCAAATATATTTGTTTGCGTTCGCATTTGCATAATCATAATCATTTTTGCATCACAGGTTATCTTGGATTCTCTGGTTTTCTTATGCTCTCTCCTTTCCAAAGGATCCACCCGTGTCAAGGATCTCTTCCACAACCTTATGCTGCAGAAGTTCTACGTCAGCAACCTTTGCTTATGACTCAGCCGAATGTGGAAAGGAAAGTACAGGGGCAGGTGGGGCGCCCAAATCAGCATCAACAGCAGAATTATCAGCAGCAGGGGCAACCGAGACCAAGAAGGCCCAGGAGGATATTTGATCATATTCCTATCCCTTATAGTCAGTTGTTTGCTCGTCTGCTCAAGAACTCTCTGATTCAAGCGAGGAGTACCATGCCAGTGCCATACCCTATCCCTCCGGACTTTGACATGAATGCTAGGTGCGAGTTCCACTCAGGAACGTTTGGACATACAATTGATAATTGTAATGTATTTCAGCACAAGGTGCAAGACTTGATCGACTCAAAGGTCATCACGCCAGATGGTACCCCTTTGGATTGAAGCTTCTTTGTCAGAGTAAGCGCCAGATTGCAAGAGCGTCATCAGAAGCAATAAGTCCAGACAGAGTCGAGTCTCCTCAGCAATGGCAATCATCAGCTTCTTTTACTGCATTTTCATATGTATCTTTCCTTTGTTTGTTTAAACATTGTCTGCATGTAAAAACTTGTTTGTGTTTGAATGTTGATTTTAATGCAATGATGTGTTGTTCCTGAAGTATCTTACTTTTATGCACTCATGTCATGTTTATATGCACTGCAATACTTTCTTTCTTGCCTAGACTCTTGGAGGGAGGATGAAGAAATAAGAACGCAGATTTCTAATGGTGCGCTTTTGGATAAAACCCTGTTAAGGATGTACAGGCATTGGTTCCAATTCACAAACACTGGAGAGATAAGGAGATAGACCTTTGTCAACCCCTTTGAGCCTAGTAGTAGGAGTTCTTTCTGAAAACAAAAAACCCTCAATTTTAACCCAGGGGCAGGGTAGGCGTCAGTTAGTTTGACCAAGTGTTCAACTTTCAGAAGGAGTGTACATCTGAGGATCCATTACTTTCCATTCCACTATCAAGAGGTTAAGAGGTGTAGAACCACAATGGTTACTCCTCACCAACCGAAGAGTGAAACAGTCACAGCCCTTTCAAACAAGTCAGACAAAACGGTGTCACACGACTTGCTAAAAAAAATAATAATAAAAGAAAAAGCCTGCTAAGTCGAAAAACTTGAAAGCAAGTGACTTAGACAAAAGTTAAGGCGTCCCGCTGGACTTCAAAATTGAAAACTCAAAAGAGTAAGTCCAGGCAAAAATTAGGGAACAAAAAGCAAAAGAATGAGAAAGCGAAAAGCCAAAAGGATTACGAAGAAAATCCTCGATAAGAACAAAGTCGTGTGACTATAGACACAAAGGACAAAAGGGGCGACTGTTAGTCCAAAACCTTGTCAGGTGTCGAATCACCAGTTGCATGGATTCCCTAGAAATCGGGAAACCTTTTGAGAGACGAGAGCTTGTGTCAAATTAGCTGAACATAGGACTGGAGAATATCATGAAGAGTGGGTGGGTACCAATAAACTTTGAGCCATAAATCCTTTTTTCTCAAACAGCGAACCAGGCCACGCTACAACCCTTAAAAGTCCTAATTGAAACAGGGTTTAGTCTGAAGGCGTACTTCAACGAGATAGCGTTCCTGACTCCCATGAGTTGTACTAATAAGTTTTGTTGGTGTTGCATGTGCGTATTGCTTTCCTTTCAAAAATAAGTGTCGTAACTCGGTTGTGTGACATATTTTCAATAAGGACTTCAGGATTAACATATGTGTTGCATTTGAATAATAATTCTCAGAATAAATATTTTTTGCTTGCATAAATTTGTTTGACATCAAAGAAGCTTACACGATGAACATCAGTTGAGAAGCTTAAAGTGGCCAAGTTAAGGTGCCTGAGACTCCAGAGGACATGTTGCTGAAAGATTATATGGGAAAAAGGCGTTCCCAACCATTTGTGTTGAGATGTAACCAATCTGGGACAATCACACCGGGAAATCTCTTCAAAATGTAGCCAAGATGGGGCATTCATGTTGAGAAAATTTCTTCGAACTGGGGCAATTATGTCGAGATCCGATAAATCTCTCCACAAGCGTGTAAAATGGGGAAATCACGTCGAAATTCGGTAAATCTCTCGAAGACTAGTCGGTCAGAGACAAATGTACTGCAAGGCTTCTTCTGGGGCAGGTCACTTCAAGGGCACGAGAAGTTTTTCCCTTCAGAACACAGTCAATCAATAGCACCTCTGCAAGATTCAGAATACTGTGGCAGAACATTTCAGGTCATTACGAACCCTCTCGAGGTGGTTTACTTCATGAATCATGAAGTATGGGGCAGTTATGTCCAGACCAGATACATCTCTAAGAGTTTGAAAACCCTGGGGCATTGTTAAACGGCAGATTTTCTGTAAAATCCTCTTGGGACGTTTTCTCCAGATCAGACTTGTATCTTGGGGCAAAATCAAGTGGTTGATCATTCCAAGCATGGAGCATCATGAAAATTCCCCAGCAAGTATTCCAGATCTATTATCCCCAGCAGAGTGGCCGCCCAATTACTGCATCCTAGCTCAAGTCTCGGTATTTGGTTAAGAGTTGGAAGATGTTGGATCTTCTGTAAAATTCTCTTAAGAAACATTCCCTGGCACGAGACACCCTGAAGTGGTTTTCCCCAGCAGAGTTTGCCGAAGAGTCATTATCCCCAGCGGAGTTACTTACCTTTCCTCAGCATTTATTTTGCTGAGGACCTCTTTGCATTTTCCATATAGTATGTATAGCATCCTCAAAACGCGTAGCATTTCCATTGAGATTGAGCATTACGCCATGGAAAAATTCAAACATATGCATGTGAAGCATAGGCCAGTTTTGATAACTCGTGCGAGAGCCCAAAACTTTGCTCCTTATATCATTGGCAAAGCCAGAAAGAATGCCACGTTCATTCCTCAACAGACATTTCAAAGAGGCGCAAAGGGTTTCATCAGTTTTTCTCCCCACGGAGTCATATCTCTCAGCTTACAAGTCTCCTGGAACCATCCCCGATAGGATTCCTGCAGCCGTTCCCGACCGTTCCCTTTGAGTTTTAACCATGCCAGTTCCCGACAGGCCCCCGTTACCCATTCCCGATAGGTAAGCCTTGGTTATAAATTGCAGCCGTTCCCGACCGCTCCCTTTGAGTTGTAACCATGCCAGTTCCCGACAGGCCCCCGTTACCCATTCCCGATAGGTAAGCCTTGGTTATAAACTGCAGCCGTTCCCGACCGCTCTCTTTGAGTTTTAACCATGCCAGTTCCCGACAGGCCCCCGTTACCCATTCCCGATAGGTAAGCCTTGGTTATAAACTGCATCCGTTCCCGACCGCTCCCTTTGAGTTTTAACCATGCCAGTTCCCGACAGGCCCCGTTACCCATTCCCGATAGGTAAGCCTTGGTTATAAACTGCAGCCATTCCCGACCGCTCCCTTTGAGTTTTAACCATGTTAGTTCCCGACAGGTCCCCGTTACCCATTCCTGATAGGTAAGCCTTGGTTATAAACTGTAGCCGTTCCCGACCGCTCCCTTTGAGTTGTAACCATGCCAGTTCCCGACAGGTCCTGTTACCCATTCCTAATAGGTAAGCCTTGGTTATAAACTGCAGCCGTCCCCGACAGCTCCCTTTAGTTTGAACCTTGCCGGTACACTTGCCCATTCCTAATAGGCAAAATAGGTCCAAGCTCACTAGTTCCCGACAGGTATTTCACCAGTTCCCGACAGGTTGTTCATCAGTTCCCGACAGGTTTCCTATGGGGTCCAATGGTTCCAAGGTCTTCCTCACAAACTTTTCTTCCTTACCATTACTTCATTTACAACATTTTCTCTATCCACACAGTGCAAATTTTATCCGTTATTTTTGTATTCAATCCCTTTGTACCTTGAATTTCTGACAGCCGTTACTCTCATCCATTCAGGTTCACAGTTGATTGAATAGGGGCAGCTGTAATACCTCAAAATTTGCCCACTTGTTTTAGCTTTTACTGGCTTATGTTTCATTGCATTGCATTTATATCTTGTGTGCATCTCATAGCATACCTTTTGCATAAGGGCATGGGATCAGGTGATTCTCAAAGGTATTGATCATCCAAAGCAAGGGATCAAGGGCCAAGTGTCTCCCAACTAGCTTCAAGGGTTTCTCGTACTCCATACAATCTCAAGTCTTCTCCAGAAGTGGATTGACCAAGAAGTGACCTCTAGACTTCATCCCTTAGACTGATTGTGCAAATTAGGGTTTTGGTTTCAAAATAGCTTGTTGTTGAACTTTGTGGATTCAAGCATGTTCTCCTAGTGTTCCATATGCTCACAAGTGTGCATGGATGGAATCTTGGCCATTGGTTCTTTGGGGAAGGTTTTCAATGGATCAGTTACTTGTGAAGTAAGCAAAAGTCTACTGTAAGGAGGAAAGTCAACCATGGGTCTTCAAGGGTTCAAATCATGTTTCCCAAGTCCATATACCTTTATTTGGTCAAGAAATAGCATGGATGGCATTATTCATCAAGAATCAAAAGTTTGTGCAAAAGTTACTAAATTTGGAAAATGACCTATATTGAGAACTTTCCATTTTTGGCAATTTTTCCACCACATTCAACTTGACTTTTCATCATCAAGGAAGCTTCAAATGAATTTTCCTCCAACATGAAAGTTGAAGATCCTTCTCTCCCATTTCCAAAAAGTAGTAGAACATCTCCATATCATTTGTGGAACTCTAGTTATGGCCAAAACAATGCAAGGTGCATTTTGAGGTTTTCCATATACCACTTTTTCCACCTTTTGTATTTTGGCACAAATGGACTTGTAATTGGTTTTATTGGTTCATGTCTCATTACAACATCAAAGTACACCTCATGAGGACTATTTTTGGCCTTTGAATCAAGTCATTCCATGCCATGTACCTCACTTATTTCACATTGTACAAATTTGCAAATGGATCAAAAATTCACAAACCAAGCAAGTGCAAGGCCCAAGTTCAATTCAAATGTGATCAGTAAGTAAATTGGAGGTGAATCATGCTTGTTACATGGTTTTTGCACGTGGGGATTAGTGGATTAAACACAAAGTGCAAAATTGCAAAATCACTCCAATCTCATTAATCAAGGGTTTAACCAATTGCTAATTGTGATCAGAGGACTAATGGAGAGTATATAAGCTAACTCATGCCTCCAAAATTAGGTCAGGCACTCATTCTTGCTCAGAATTCCAAATTTCACTCTCACTTTCTCTTCTTCGATTCTCACTCTCCACAAGGCTTTCTTGAGTTTTCTTTCCACATTCTTGATCAGTGAAGAGAGTAGAACAAGAATCAACCATCACTTTGAGCTGAGAGCAAGGTTTTCACCAAGTTCAGTTCAAGAGGATCCAAGTTCAAACTCCTAGATCTAGCCAGATTCAAGCCTCTATTTGCATTTATTTTGCAAATAGAGCTCAAAAGAGGAGGATCTGCAGCTTTTGGAGGAGTTTCTTGGTGTATTTCGTGCTCTGCAATCTTCAGGTTAGCTCACTTTTCATGATCATAGAACTCAATGTTTTGATGTGCATGATGATCTATGAAGTTCACTGAGCATGCTGATGTATTTTATTTTGAATTTGGACGTGTGGATTGTGTGTATTTTGAGTTTGAAATTTTCGGATCCAAACTGTTTCTCTTCGATTTGGCCTATATGTTGTTGATCTGTTGAAATGAACATGATATTATTGATCCTCATGGAAATCTGGTTCGAATGGTATACTCATGTGTGATTTCTAGAGATTTTGTTGTTGATGTCCACCGGAGAAGACGACCGGAGCCCTAGCTCCGGCGTCTGGTTTTGTTTTCCGGCCAGCCAGGGTTCTTGTGGATAAGACGTAATCACAATCGTCCATTGCCTTGATCTGATGGTCTTCATGTGGCCACGTTTTTATTTTTCTGGTTTTATTTCATTGTTTGTGTACGTGCCATTCCACGCTTCTTGTTGTGTGCTCTCAATCTGAACCGCAGATCTTGATTATTTTTTATTTCTGTTGACCTAATCTGATACGTTGGTGTGATCTGATGGATATTGTTCAGCCAACGCATTAATTTTACATGTGATGCTCACGTGCTCTTTTTAATTTCTGATCGTGTATGGTGTGCGCGTGTGTACTCTTCTTATGGTGTGTTTTTAATCATGACCATTGATCTTGTTTACCTTATTGATTATTTGACTGAGTGTGGAGCGTGTGATTGATCTGATAGCTGATGTGAGTCCTGAATGTTTGACTGAGTTTGTTTTTTTGTTTGACTTCGCTGATGGACCCTTCTTGTCTTGGGCTTGCTTTCTGAACCCCCCCTCTTTGAGTCCATTTCATTTCTCAACGTGACTGCTTACTGCTTGCACCCCCATGCCTATTTCAATTATTTTTTTTTGTTAATTGTTGCATTTCTTTTTTTTAATTTTTAAAATCATTTTTATGCATCCGAAAATTACAAAAAAAAAAAAATCATGAAGCATATTTAGGGTTTTATAAAATTTTGTCAAATTTTATTTTCCATTTTTATTTTATTTCTGGCATCTGAATTAATTGTGTGATTATTTTCTTTGTGAATTGTTTCATATATGCACACTTCAACTTGCTGATTTTATTTCTCTTCATCTACAGGACATTTTCAGCCCATTCTTTTTGTATTATTTCACCAACATATTGAAGTACATAAAAACATTTTTGTTTCATTTTTAAAACTTGTTTATATTGCATCTTAGTCTCTCTCTTTTGCATATAGGTTCATAATTCCTATGTGACCTTGCATGATTGTTTGAAGAACTTATCTTGTGAATTTTTGCATGAATTTTTAATATGATGTTGGCTTCTGGTTGAGGTGTTTTGAGAATTAATTTGGTTATTTCTGAAGTTGATTTTCTAATTGTTTGATTGCTCTTTGTTTGAGGTCTTCTCTTATGCACATCTTTGAGCATGTTTGATTACTTGTTTGAGAAGGCATTTGTGCCATTGTTTGGATTTGTTTCCTTGACTTAATGAGCCATGTTTGAATCATTATAAGTCATGTGATTATCATTATAGGTCATTGGTATGAGGTTGTTGCATATTTTGTGCACATGTTCAATGTTTGATTTGCATGCCTCTTTTGGACTATCTTTTCACTTCTCCTCACCTATGCTTCTTCTTGGTTTGTGTTTGGTTTGTGTATGCCATGCCATATCACTTCTTTGCATCTCATTTGATGTTTGTTTCTGACCTTAAAGCTTTGTATTCATGTCATATGCTATTCATGTTTCATCTTGCATCCTTTAACATGTTTCATTTACATGTTTTTTTTCTTCTTCTTCTAATGTTTCTTAATGCTTGGATACATGCTTGTATGCCTTGAGTGACACTTGTATAACATGTTTAGGCACATGTTTAGGTCATCTACATTCTGACTTGGATATTATTTGAAGCATTCTTGCATGATCACCTTGCATAACCACTCATGCTTCTTCTACTCCTTCTTTAATGATCTTCTTGGATGTTTTGCCACTTGTTTGCATTCTCTTTGCTTGAGTTTGTTTGGTAAACATTATGGGTCACCTCTATGGTGTGAATTCTGACTTGGATGAGTTTCATTTGGTTTGTAACCATTTCTCTTTGGGTTGTACCTTGTTGGGTTTCATTTGTATTATTGTTGCTTATGTTTATTTTTTTTTGCTAACCATGTAGTGACTAATGGTAAGTGAATGGGATGTGGATGGTCATCCACATTCTAACTTCTCATTTCTCTTTTAAGCTTTCATACTTGTGTTTGCCTTGGCATCCAAGATGCTTCTCCCCTCTCTTTCCCTCCCTTCCTCCCTTGAATCTCAAGACTTGTTCAAGTCTTGGATTCTTTTCCCTCAGAGCTACCTAGTCCAACTTAATTTTTGATTAAGCTTGGAGTAGGATTAGCATTAAGTTTTAGGTAGTCGTCTCTCCTAAGCCTCACTAACCATAGGACGTCCATGCATGATAACATTAGGACTCTTAGTTTCCCTTTAGAGTTTCCTTTGTGTCGTCTCTCTTCTCATCTCAAAACTTCTTGAAAACACGTAATAAAAATTAACGCGTATTGCGCTCGAGCTTTCTATGTGGGAAGTGGGGAATGAGGGGCTTCCTCTCATTCTTCTAGGATACTTAGTGTACATCCTGTTGGGGACGATGCGCGAAGTATTCGTTCCTGTATTTAAGACTTTGGTTCAATGTGTCGCTCCCGGGATTTTCATCCTAGTACAAACGCGAAAGTGGCACCGAAACAGAGTCGCCAGCAATGTGTATTTATCCCATGAGAGGGAAAGGAAACACTGCATAAACCTGAAGGAAAGGAAAGAGCATGGTCTCGCGACCAAGAGAACTGGGTTCGGGAGTCGGTTACGCGAGAGGAAGGTATTAGCACCCCCTCGCGTCCATCGTACCCGATGGGATCCACGCTTGCTGCTTCAATCAAAGGGTGTAAGAAAAGAATGTTGGAAATGGAACTGGAAAAGGAATTGAAAGAAAGAGAGAAAGGAAGGAGAACAAATGTAGGGAAAATAAAAGAAGTGCTCGAATGGGCCCTACCCCACTGCCTACGTATCTCATCGGGAGCATGAGAATCAGAGCGACGTAGTTCCCCTCACTAGGGAAAGTTGCGTTTTTTAGAGAACGGCTTACGTTCTAGCTCAGGTGTTGCAGGCTCGCTGGTCCGAGTGCGTTACCATCTTGCAAGAGAACGAGTAGAAGCGCGTTCGTGCGTTGAGAATGAATGAGATGAGAAAAGAATTCCCGAAGGAAAGACGTTATTGTTTGTTTTTGTCTTTTAGAAGGAGGTGTTTTGGATTTGTTTGCATATGACAGTGTATCTGGATCTTAGTCATTGGAATGTGTACATTCTCACATTCCAAGATGGAATGGGTAAGAAAGCACACTAAGAGTGAAGAAGACCCCCACCCTTAGTTCCAATTGTCAAGGTTCAAACACACTAGCATACTTGTGTTTATTAAGTGTTTTTGTTAATTAAGAAATGAAGAAGTGTTTTTTATTTGTACCTTCAACAAGTATTGCATTTAAGTCCCTCATACAAGATCAAATGTTTAACACATTGACCCAAGATGGGCTATATGCTATACATTCTGAGATTATAAGAGAAGACCCCTTATAACCTTTTCTTTATATGAAAGGCCTAAATGCAATAAATGCCTACCTTTATTAGATATTTTGAATTTTCTTTGAGATGAGAAAAGAGACTCAAGAGAGGATAAAGGTAAAAATCTATATGGACTAAGACTCAATCCTAATTGAAGATTAAAGAGAGTGATCCTAAAGGTTTGTGAGGTTTCAACCTAAAGTCTAAAGAAAGAAAGAATTAAACAATTCACTTCCAAAGTGGAAGATGAATTGTAATTCAAAAGGGAAAGTAATGAGTTATTAAAAGAAAGCACATAAGTGCTTAACAAAACACAAAATGAAATTGTAAAAGAGAAAGGATAGAAGTTGAATGTGGATTCCTTATCCACACTCAATTGAAACTTACCAAAGCCCCTACATGGTTAGCACAATCACTTACAAGTAAAGTAAGAAAGTATAATGAACAAATCAAATTCAAACAAGTTGACAAACAAAGTAAAATGAGATTAAATGCTATACATGCTTCCAAGTCAGAATGTAACTCATATTTACACAACCTAATGTTATCCTAAATGAGCATACCAAATCATGCAAACAAAATCTCAATCCAACAAGAAGCAAAGAAGAAAAGGTGAAGTGATGTGAATGTGGTTCATACTTGTGAAACAAGTGACTTAAGGTGCAAGATAAACATCAAACATGCAAAGATGAAACCCAAATGTCACAATCAGAAGTCAATTAACATGCTATACATCCTCAAACAAAACCACAACTCATGGCACAAGTGCCTTCATGATCAAGCAAACCAAACATGAGGCATGCATTCACAAAATGAACAAGTTAAACTTCATGCTTCAAACAAATAGCAAACATGCTCCAAAAATTATGACTTTCACCAATCAAACACCTTAAACCCATGCCATTAACATATCAAGTCCACAAGCAATGAATCAGAACCAAAGTCACTCAACAATTAGGTCAAAGTCTCATGGAAGTTTCATGCATTCATGCTCAAAGCAACACATCAAAAGTCATCCAAAAAAGACTTAAAAATCATATCATAAATCTCAAACATACCTCAACATATTGTGACCACAATGCAAAAAGAAAGGCATCAAAATCAATTTTTATGATCAAGAACAAAAATGCACAAAATCATATGTCACATTAAGTATGCATGCAAATGGAAATTCAAAAGAAATAATGGAACAGGGGCAAAATGGTCATAAAATCAGAAAATAAAATCATAGAAAATTTCCTAAATGTTTTAAGAATACACATGAATTTTTGTAGAATTTTATTATATGTTTTGGTATTTTTAAAAATTAATTATGAAACGTGTAGCAAAATGAAAAAAATAAAATGGAATGTAAATGTGAATGGGGGTGCATGCCTAGTAACTATTCAGTTCAAATTACATTGGGCCTTAACCAAGGGGGTGTGGATATCAATCTGGCTTAGGTCCAGCTACGCGCATAACACACTAACAAACATGAACCCTCAGTCAACAATCTTGACTCACTCCCAACCATCAGATCAAGTCCAAGTCAAACCAAAGTCAAAGTATGCATGATCAACAAACACACATGAATGTCCACACTCCCTATCGTGTACCATGCCATACAAAGTTCAAGTGAGATTCAGAAAAATGCACGTGAATGGCATGTGATTTTTAATGTGTTGGCACGCTCCTCACCACACGATTAGAACACATCAACGGCCATGATTTAAACTGCAAACAAAACCCTAACCAAAAACCACCGGCCGGAGAGGGACCTCCGGTCACCTTCTCCGGTCACACGCCACCGTCTGCAACTTCAATTCTCCCAGAATCTTACAAACAGTATACCAAAATGAAGAGGAAGTAATGTAGAGCATGAATCCAGTGACAAAACATACAAAAAGTTCATGAAATGGGAGAATCGAGCATATGAATATTTGCCCTAACATTTCAACTATGCCTCTAAAGGCCTATCAACTAGCCAGACAAGTTCTTGAGCTTATATGAAGCATCAAGAACCTGATAACATCTTCACATTAGGTCTATAAGGGAAGAAATTCGTACCTGAAGATTTATGATCTTGATGTGTTCTTCAGAAAAACCAGAGATGTTGCTTCTTCTTTGAGTTTCTTTTGGCCAAATAAAGGCTTAGATGCAGAGAATGAATGATGCTTCAGTGGAGGAGAGTTGATATCCAAGCTTCAAAACAGTTGCAATGTGATGAAAATGGAGATAGAATCAGAGATATTCTGAGATGAAGATGAGGAAGATGAATGAAATGGAGTTTGAAAATCAGTTGCAATGTGGAGGAATTGAGAGAGAATCGAGAGAATTTCTGAGTTGAATGTGAGAAAATGAAGTTAGCCCTGAAATTTGAGAGTGAAGTTTTTATTTATAGTGTGAGCTAACCATAGTTAACTGAGTGAGTCAGCTGAGTCATGGTGGTTTGGGTGAGTCATCCCTAACTAACTGAGTCAAGTTAGTTAGGGAGAGCAATGATATGGTGATGGCAACTCATGATATGCTATGGTGGAGGTGAAAAGAAAATGAAGGCACGGCTGGTTGTAGCAGAAACTTGCTCAGCAAGTTTGTTTCTTTCCATTCTCATGTATGCCAAGGCAAGTGTGCAATGTGTAAGTCATGTGTGTTTGGTTTAATGTGGAAAGCTGATGTGATGAAGTGTTTGGGGTGTGTGTGAACCAAAATCGTGCACCAGTCTGTCAATGCATCAGTATCAACATGAGGTGGTTTGAGGAAGTTTTTCTCTCTACTCAATGAATGAATTGGTGTGTTTTAGGAGTCATTGGAAAGAGGAGATGTAATGCTACATGTTTGGTACGAAAAATGAAATGAAATGATGCTTGGAAGAGGTTGAAAAATGACCTATAACACATAGGTTTGGAACTGGTATGAGGGCGTGGCCAAGGTTGGTTGACAAGGTAACATGGCCCCTAGGTTTTCAGCGTGATCAAAGCACATTGGACTCAACATAACTTCTTGACCTTTGATCAGATGAAAAATTGATAAACACCAACTTTGAAGATCTCACATAGAGGAACAATTTTGATGTTGAAAGATTTTCCATTTGAAGCCTCTAATCATGAGTAATTGATCAATACATTTGGCCCACCAAGTGTTTGAGAAAATGACTGCGCGCGTGCCCTGAAAATCTTGGTCATGACCTAGTTTTGGACCTACTTTGCTCAAACTTTGATCAATCATATCTCACTCAATTTTTATCCAATGGAGATGTTCTACCCATGGATTTGAAGCTCAAAGCAAGATCTTTCATTGAGGCAGAGTGGATTTTTCATTTGGTGCTCCAAATTTAAATGGCCTTGGTTCAAATTCTGATGCAAAATGGCCAAAACTTGCTATTTTTAGTAACCCTACTTCATCCAAAAATGGCAACTTTCCACATCTTGATTTTTTCATGATTCCTTTGGAGTTTCTTGACCAAATTTTGTACATTGGACATATGCAACATGAATTTCATGATTTTGGGCTCAAAAAGTCAAGAGTTGACTTTTTCCCCTGATTATTTGACTTTGCCCCAATTTCCTGATTTTTGATCTTTCTTCCAATTGAACCACCTCCAAAACCAATTGAGATGCAATTTTCCACATACATACACTTAGGGACATATGGAATACCATGACATCAAGTTTTGTCCAAAAAATCAAAGATACCCTGATTTAATTGGAAACCCTAATCTTGACCCCCTCTGGTTAGGAGGAAAAAATGCAGTCTTCAATTTCAAATTCCTCAGAGTATGTTGTGTATCCCTTTAAAGGATGATGGGATATGCCACTTGAGGATGATTTTGAATCAATGAGCTATCTCTTTTGAGGATTTTCCTTCAATTTTTGAACCTCTTGCATAGTGAAAGATGTAGTGCTTCAATCTCCCATTGAATCTCACTTCCTTGAGGTTTTGGAAGATCAATTGAGATAGTATGAGACATGAGAGACCTCTTGGCTTGCCTTGAGACCACTTATTTGACCCCTTGGTGTTTTGAATGATCCTTTGATTGTCCACCTTCCACCTGATCACATGCCCTGATGGTAAGAAGGATGCCATGCTTCATTTTTCTATGTTAAATGCAATGCAATGTTAATGAGGTGGATGTGACATGATAAATGATAATGCTATGCTATGATGGCAAAAGGGGAGAGCAAATTTTGGGGTATTACAGCTGCCCCTATTCAAGCGCTGTAGACCTGAATGCCTGAAAGCAATTGCTTTCGGACTTTCAAGGTATGTAGTGATTGAATACCAAATATAACCAAAAATTTGCTCTGGATGATGAAGAAAAACAGGGATATAAACCCAACGAGACTGCTGGATTGAGTCCTCGATGAAACGTCGGAGAGATCTGTCTTTTGAACGATGCCAGACGACTACTGGCTTGCCACACTACTGGTGGACTTTAATAATGTCTTTTTGAACGACGCCAGACGACTACTGGCTTGCCACACTACTGGTGGACTTTAATAATGTCTTTTATGCAACTCCAGACGACTACTGGCCTGCCACGCTACTGGTGGACTTTAATAATGTCTTTTATGCAACTCCAGACGACTACTGGCCTGCCACACTACTGGTGGACTTTAATAATGTCTTTTATGCAACTCCAGACGACTACTGGCCTGCCACACTACTGGTGGACTTTGCAGCTTCGTGCCACCCGAAGATGGACTTTTGCCAATCCACTGTTGGACTTTTGCCACCCGAAGACGGACTTTTGCCAATCCACTGTTGGACTTTTGCCACCCGAAGACGGACTTTTGCCAATCCACTGTTGGACTTTTAGCTGCTTTGCCACCCGAAGATGGACTTTTGCCAATCCACTGTTGGACTTTTAGAATATGCCACCCTTAGATGGACCTTTGCCAATCCACTGTTGGACTTTTGCCACCCGAAGACGGACTTTTGCCAATCCACTGTTGGACTTTTGCCACCCGAAGACGGACTTTTGCCAATCCACTGTTGGACTTTTGCCACCCGAAGACGGACTTTTGCCAATCCACTGTTGGACTTTTGCCACCCGAAGACGGACTTTTGCCAATCCACTGTTGGACTTTTGCCACCCGAAGACGGACTTTTGCCAATCCACTGTTGGACTTTTGGAATATGCAACATTGCATTACTCTCTGCATCTGTGTCAGACATCTATGCTGACTCTGCTGAGGAACCACAATCAATGATTTAATCTCGGAGACTCCTAAAAGGATAATATCTCTGCTGGCGAATGGATGAACAATCCGTCTGCTTCGAATTGTCAAGCTTGCCAAAAATAAATTGGACTTTAAGATATGAGGGAATGACGACTCTGCCAGGAATTATTCCATCTGTTTGGGGGAACTAATTCTGGTCACAGCGATTCCGCTGGGGATGAGAATTTTTAAATGACGTCCTGCTGGGGAAATGAGCCATTAAAACTCTGCTTGGGGATTTATTCAACCCAAGATCCTTTATAGGGATTATCAACCTTCTGACCCGGCTGGGGAAAGGCTGTACCATCCTTGTTGAGGAATAGATTCTGTCGATCTGATAAACCTCTGCGGAGAGAACAACAACTCAGCTGGAAGTTGCTGACAAGATTCGATGCTGACCTCTGTGGGGATACCATGACCAGAGATACGATCTTGCTGGGTATCAGGGCTACTCTGCCAGGGATATGCAAATCCTGGTTAGAACATTCTACTGCAACTTGCTAGAAAGAGTCCTTAGAGATCTGTTGGGGAAACCCAAAGCAAATCCACAGTAGTCTGCTGAAGAATATGACTGTCAAGCTTAGGATAAGTACTACAATGCCCCATGTTAGGCGAGCTTTCCCTTTGGACAATTCCGTTGGGGATGACGAGTTTATAACAAACTCTGCTGGAGAAAACTGCTTTAAAGCGTCTCGTGTTGGGGAATGCCTTTTGAGAGAATTTTACAGAAGACCAACTGTCCTCAAACTCTACTGGGGTGACCAACACTTCATGCTGGAGAAACAATCATGCCCCATGCTTGGACAACACAACAATTCGTCCCCGCAGAGGATGTCATAAGAGGATTTTACAGAAGATCTAGCCTCTTCAAACTCTTGTGACTTCGCTGGGGATAATGACCATCAGTTTCGGTGTCGACGAGACCACTCTTTTGGGGAACCTGTGACCGTTATCGACATAGAAAAGCTTGTAGTTGTTGGAAGTACTGAATGAGAGAATCGACTTAATAAGATACAACGGTACCCAGTTGAACTTAATTCACTGAGATCGACCCGATGAACGCCGATCTCCTTACCCATAATTGCCCCAGTCTTTTGCGTGGAGTGATTTATTGCTAGTCTTGTGCTTAAAATCATCTGCACCTGCTACCTGCAACAAAAGAATATGCCCACATGCCCCGAATATTGCGTGGCTAGAATCCACCATCCGGGAGTATTCAACATTCGAAGTAATTTCAAATATTTTTTCTGCGCATGTTATTGCAAGGCTGCCATGTTTTCAAATGCAATGTTTTATCAAAAATTAGGACGTTTTTGCAAACAAAGCAATAAAACAAAAATAGGAGGCTTTTTATTGAAATTCAATTTATTGACTGAGAGCCCAGAATAGGCAATTACATCCGGAAGCAATCCCTGGAAAGAGGTGATCGCTGAAAATTGAGAAAAGAAACTATCCTAATGGCAATGTGAAAACGGAATTCCACTGAGTTTCCATTCTGTTATGACCAGTATGTCTTCAAAACTCCCCGACCTTGCCTTCTGAGGAATGATCAGACCGATTCCTATCCTTCAGAACGTCAGTTGTTCAACCGGTGATAGGGTACAGATAACTCAAACCGTAGTCATTCGCTTAAATCCCTCTTTTGTGTGGACCGCCCTTTCAGGTTTTCGATCCACCAGGATACCCTTTTTTGCCTAAGTTGCCCTTTCGGGTTTTCAACTTACCGGGTGTACAAAATTTTTTCAATTATATCCCTAATTTTTGCCCGAACCTTATTCTATTTTTGGTTCGCCGGGATGCCCTTTTTTGCCTGGATTTTTTTTATTCTTATTATCCAGCGGATCTATTCATGCGAAGTATTTTTTGACTACGTCTGAGTTGACAGGGGATGAAAAGTCTTCGCCATCCATGGTTGTAAGCAATAAAGCTCCGCCCGAAAAGACCTTTTTAACCACGAATGGACCTTCATAATTAGGAGTCCATTTGCCCCTGTGATCTGTATTGGGAGGAAGGATCCTTTTGAGTACCACATCTCCGACTTTGTAAACCCGAGGACGCACCTTTTGGTCAAATGCCTGTTTCATTCTGCGCTGATATAGTTGCCCATGACATACAGCCGCCAATCGCTTTTCCTCAATAAGGCTCAGCTGATCAAATCTGGCTCGTACCCATTCAGCTTCATCTAGCTTAACATCCATCATGACTCTGAGGGACGTAATCTCTACTTCAACTGGTAGCACTGCCTCCATACCATATACGAGTGAGAATGGGGTTGCCCCAGTGGACGTGCGTACCGACGTTCGATACCCATGCAAAGCAAATGGTAACATCTCATGCCAATCTTTGTACGTGACAACCATCTTCTGTACAATCTTCTTGATATTTTTGTTGGCCGCTTCGACCGCGCCATTCATCTTTGGGCGGTACGGAGAAGAATTGTGGTGTTCGATTTTGAAGTCCCGGCATAACTCAGCCATCATCTTATTGTTCAAATTAGAACCATTATCAGTAATGATTCTTTCGGGAACTCCATATCGGCAAATGATATCCCGTTTTAAGAAACGAGCGACCACTTGTTTTGTAACATTGGCATAGGATGCAGCTTCAACCCATTTGGTGAAATAATCAATCGCCACCAAGATGAAACGATGACCATTAGAAGCTGTAGGCTCAATCTTTCCGATCATATCAATGCCCCACATGGCAAACGGCCAAGGCGACGACATGATACTCAACGGATTTGGAGGTACATGCACTTTATCTGCGTAGATCTGGCATTTATGGCATTTGCGGGCATATTTGCAACAATCTGACTCCATAGTCAACCAATAATATCCCGACCTTAACAACTTTTTAGCCATTGCATGCCCTCCGGCATGGGTACCGAAAGAGCCTTCGTGCACTTCAATCATCAACAAGTCTGCTTCATGTCTATCCACACATCTAAGCAGGACCGTGTCAAAATTCCTTTTATACAGCACGCCATCTTTGTTCAGGAAGAAACTACCAGCTAACCTTCTCAACGTCTTCCTGTCTTTGGACGATGCCCCGGACGGGTACTCTTGACTTTTCAAGAAACACTTAATGTCATGAAACCATGGCTTGTCATCAGACGTTGCATCGACCGCAAACACAAATGTTGGTCTGTCAAGGCGGGATACCTCAATCTTAGGTGCATGGTTCCATCTTTGCACCTTGATCATGGAAGACAAAGTGGCCAAGGCATCAGCGAACCTATTCTCATCTCGAGGAATATGGTACAGTTTCACTGTTGTGAAAAACGTCAGCAATCTCCTCGTATAATCTCTATACGGCACTAGATTTGCTTGGTGCGTGTACCAACCCCCTTTCACTTGATTGATTACCAAAGCTGAATCACCGAATATATCAAGGGTTTTAATCCGTAGATTAATCGCCTCCTCGATCCCCATTATACAAGCTTCGTACTCTGCTTCATTGTTGGTGCATCCGAAAGTTATTCGGGCAGTGAAAGGCATATGAACACCTTCCGGCGTGATAAGAACTGCTCCAACTCCGCACCCATTCATATTGACAGCCCCATCAAACATCAGACTCCATTTGGATTCAGGGTCTGGCCCCTCCTCCGGAAGTGGTTCCTCGCAGTCTTTAGCTTTGAGAAACATGATGTCTTCATCAGGGAAGTCAAACTTCATGGGTTGGTAATCATCAATCGGCTGTTGCGCAAGATAGTCGGACAAGATACTTCCTTTGATGGCCTTTTGTGAAGTGTACTGAATGTCATACTCTGTCAAGACCATTTGCCACCGTGCAACTCTGCCTGTCAATGCCGGTTTCTCGAAAATGTACTTGATAGGATCCATTTTTGAAATCAACAAGGTTGTGTGCCTAACCATATATTGCCTCAATCGCTTAGCGGCCCATGCAAGCGCACAGCATGTCTTTTCAAGCATTGAGTATCGGGACTCACAATCATTGAACTTTTTGCTCAGGTAGTAAATAGCATGCTCCTTCCTACCTGTCTCGTCATGTTGACCGAGAACACAACCCATGGCACCTTCAAGCACTGTCAGATACATTATCAGCGGTCTCCCTTCAACTGGAGGTATTAGAATCGGAGGTTCCTGCAAGTATTCTTTTATCTTATCGAATGCCAATTGGCAATCGTCATTCCACCTGACCGTTTGATCTTTCCTTAACAATTTAAATATTGGCTCACACGTGGCTGTTAGGTGAGATATGAACCTTGCAATGTAGTTCAATCTACCCAAGAAACCACGAACCTCTTTTTCTGTTCTCGGTTCAGGCATTTCTTGTATTGCTTTCACCTTGGCAGGATCAACCTCGATTCCTCTTTCGCTCACAATGAAACCTAACAACTTTCCAGAACGCACCCCAAACGTGCACTTGTTTGGATTTAATCTCAGACGGAACTTTCTCAACCTTTCAAACAGCTTTTTCAGGTTAACCAGATGTTCCTCTTCTGTTCTCGACTTGGCAATCATATCATCTACATAACATTCGATCTCCTTATGAATCAAGTCATGAAACAATGTCACCATCGCCCGCTGGTACGTTGCCCCTGCGTTTTTCAACCCAAAAGGCATTACTTTATAACAATATGTACCCCACGGAGTAATGAACGTGGTCTTCTCCATGTCTTCAGGTGCCATCTTGATCTGGTTGTACCCGGAGAAACCGTCCATAAATGAGAACACTGAAAACTGAGCTGTATTATCGACCAGCACATCAATATGAGGTAGTGGAAAATCATCTTTCGGGCTAGCTTTATTAAGATCTCGATAATCCACACACATTCTCACTTTTCCATCTTTCTTCGGTACTGGCACGATGTTGGCTACCCATGGAGGATACTTTGTCACAGCAAGAAACCCAGCATCCCACTGCTTTTGGACTTCCTCCTTAATCTTTAAAGCCATGTCGGGGTGAGTCCGACGAAGTTTCTGCTTGACTGGCGGACATTCTTCTCTTAATGGCAGCCTGTGCACAACAATATCTGTATCCAACCCCGGCATGTCTTGATACGACCAGGCGAAGATGTCAACATACTCGCGCAACATTTCCGTCAAAGTTTGCTTCACATCTGCTTGCAAGCTGGCACCAATCCTGATCTCTTTCTTGGCGTCCTTGGTACCAATATTGATGATTTCTACAGTCTCCTGATGAGGCTGGATGACCCTTTCCTCTTGTTTCAACAATCTGGCCAGTTCTTCAGAAAGTTCACAATCTTTCTCATCCCCTTCTTCGGCTTGATAAATCGGATTGTCAAAGTCATACATAGCCATATCAAAATCGTTATCAGTGGTATCCGGAGGATCAAGTCTGCATGAACGGGTTCATGCCTTATTTTAGAATTTATTTTTAAGCAAAACAAAAGAAAATGAAACATTGCCATTTTATATTTTTTGTGCAAAAATAAAAACTGAAAGACAGAGAACAAAATTTGATTGCAAAACGTCCTTTATTAATGATTAAACATTGCAAATGCAACCATGGTGGCCCTACAAATGAATCTATACGCCTTGGGCAGAGCGCAAGATTTTGTCATGCATTATGGTTAGAAAAAACAAAGAAAAATTACTCTGTCTGAAGAGTAACCCGGATGACTTCTTCAACGAACCAGTTCTGCACTTGTTGTCCCGAAGCATGAGGGCGTACCCAGTTGTCCAGGTCACAATTACTGTCAACACTATCCTCTGTGGCTGCACAAGACTGGTCCATGTAGATAATTCCCCCACTATCGAAAGTAATGGGTCCCCTGCTCCCCGCATCTGAAGTTGTAGAGGGATGATAACCAATACCAAATTTGTCTTCTTTCATTGGGGTCTCTATCAACCTGCCCCAACCTTGGGCGTTGCCTGCCCTGACGACCTCGACAGCTTGTTTGTAAGATGAAATGGAGGTACCAGCCCCAACTGGTACAGAAGAAGACTCAGGTGCATCGTCAATATTGACTGCTTCGAATGATTGGCACAGCATCTCATGAATTTCCCCATCCATTTCAATGTACTTGAACGTGGACAAGTGACTCACAAAGATGTCTTCCTCCCCACACACTGTCACAACCTGCCCTTCAAACTCATACTTCAGCTTTTGATGTAGAGTGGAAGTAACAGCTCCAGCTCCGTGAATCCAAGGGCGTCCCAATAGGCAGCTATATGCAGGTTGTATGTCCATTACATGGAACGTGGATTTGAATACCTGTGGTCCAATTTGTACGGGCAATTCCACCTCACCAAACACAGATCGTCTGGTCCTATCGAATGCTCTGACCACCAATTCACTAGGCCTTAAGATCAAACCATCAACTTCCAGCTTCATTAATGCCTTCTTGGGCAAGACATTGAGTGATGAACCAGTGTCTACCAGTACATGAGATAACACTGCGCCCTTACACTCCATCGTGATATGCAAAGCCTTATTATGGTTTCTTCCTTCAACAGTCAAATCTCTACTTGTAAAGCCCAAGCCATGGCTGACATTAACATTGGAGATTACGCCCTCGAGCTGATTAACAGTAATTTCTTGTGGCACGTACGCACTCTTCAACACTCTCAACAACGCCTGTCGGTGCGCATCAGAGCACAACAATAGTGACAGGATTGAAATCTTTGAAGGGGTCTGATTCAGTTGGTCCACAATCTTATAATCGCTTTTCTTGATTATCTTCATAAATTCTTCCATTTCCTTATCAAAAGTAATCTTTGTCTCTGCTTCAGGTGTAGGTGCACTTTCAACCACCTGTTTACCCTTATCCTTTGCTGCAGCTTCTACCTCCTTATCACTTCTCAAGGTTTGGGGAGCGAACAACCTTCCACTCCTTGTAAAGCCCCCTACACCCCCTACATTATCAACACTTGGTCTGACTGATGGCTCAACTTCCTGTTTTTTACCTTCGTAATATACATCTGCCCCATAGTGCCATGGGATAGCTTTCGTGGATGTGAACGGAATTGGTCCTGGCACCGTGATAGTGACAGGACTGGGCCCTTCTGGCGCAACACTCGCCACGGGAACTGCATTGACCGGCATTTGAATCTCAGCGGGAGTGTAATAGATGGTCACGGTTGATATCTCATCAGTGTCTTTCACAACTCTGTCGAACTGTAGACATCCTTCATCGATCAGATTCTGTAAACCCATCTTCAACTTATCACAGCCGTTCTCCTGATTCATACACTCAGAGCAGTCCTGACTACAGCCCGGGAACACCTGTCCCTTCAATAAACGATCTTTCACAACCAACAAAGAAGTTTTCACTTGATGAACGTCTGACACCAAATTCAATCTCCTCCCATCTTCGATAGCGTACACATTTGCCGCACTATGATCAGGCATAGGATGCTGAGTAATATTAGGAGCGGGAGAGAAATTGATGGCTTTAGCATCAATCAAATCTTGTACTTTATGATGGAAAGCCCAGCATTTTTCAATGGAGTGCCCCTGAGCACCTGAGTGGAACTCACAACGAGCATTAGCATCGAAGTTAGGTGGCAGGTTTCCAGCAACCGGAGCTTTCATAGTACGGAGTTCTACCAACTTTAACTCGAGTAGCCGGGGCAACAGCGCGGCATAAGTCATAGGGAGAGGATCCATCTTACGATCCCTCTGTCTAGACCTTTGCTGGAAAAAAGGTTGTTGCTGTTGAACTTGTTGTTGGGGTTGTTGTTTCTGAACAGACGGTGTGGGGATTGTCACAGCATCTACCTGATAATAAGCTCGAGAACGCCCTCTGCCTCGTCCTCTAAACACAGCATTCGTATCACCTTCTCTTCTTTTCTGGTTACTAGCAAACGGTTTCTTCGTCCCCGAAGAGCCAGCCCCACTCACATCCTGGATCTTTCCAAGCTTTAACAGACTTTCTATTCTTTCTCCCGCAATCACAATATCAGCAAATCCAGTTGACGGACAAGCAGCTAATCTATCCAGATAGGCCCCTTGCAAGGTGCCCATGAACATATCTGCCATTTCTCTGTCTGATAAGGGAGGTTGGACCTGGGCAGCCATTTCCCTCCACCTCTGTGCATATTCTTTGAAACTCTCCTTGGCATTCTGGGACAATCCCTGCAATTGGGTGCGGTTGGGCGCCATGTCGATATTATACTGGTATTGCTTCAGGAACGCTTCTGCCAGATCTTTCCAATTCTTCACAGCAGCTCTATTCAACTTCATGTACCAGGTCAAGGACGCCCCAGCCAGACTGTCCTGAAAATAGTGCATCCATAGCTTCTCGTCATCCGTATGGGCTGAAATCTTCCCAAAGTAAGCTTGAAGATGCGTTTGGGGACACGCATTGCCGTGATACTTATCAAAAGTAGGAGGTTTGAATTTAGGGGGAATTCTGACTCCTGAGACCAGCCCCAAGCTGGTAACATCAATACCCATAGAGTTCTTGCATTCTATAGCCCTGATCTTCTCTGCTAACTCATCATACCTTCGATCCCCTTGATTACCCACATCAGCATCCAGCAGAGTAAATTGGTCTTCCAGAGTATCTTCAAGAGTAACACCAGCCTGCCTACCATTTCCATTACCCCGATTGTTACCACCAGGAGGATGGTTGCCACCGGGAGGAGGAATGCCATGTCCCTGTGAATTGTCAGGATGATCACCTTCGGGCCCATTGTCGGGACGCTCTACCAGAAGCCTCAGTCTCTCCTGATTTTGCGCCATGCCAGTCATGAGGGTCATGAACTGGTCCATACGCGCCCTCATTTCCGCCAAATCACTTTGCACTTGATCCGTGATTCTTACTTGATTCCGTCGCGTCGAATATCGGTGAATATGACTCTCCGCTATACTGCCTGAAACCAAATAAAGGTTAGAGACCCCGCAACGAGTACCTGAAAAGCAAGTAACAAAAAATGCAAAATGATATGCAATGCCATGCAATGCCATGTTTGTCATTTCCGAGGTGCTTTATACCCTGATTCCAATCCAACCACAGAAATATGAAGACCAGAAATTGTGATATAAAGAGACGTGTCGTGGTCATGTGCTTGTGTGCAGCTATCTGATAAGGAATAATTCTGAATAAAACTGCTCATACTCATTTAACAAAGTATTCAAGTACATTTAAGAAAGGCTCATCCGCAAATGCAATACAAGGAAAAATGGATCCATCAACAAGCCTGATGGTAACCATTAACAACAAAATATAAGGAAAAGAACATCAGTCTGACAATTCCACACCCTTCAGCTTATCACTCGAGTATTTGATCTCCTCAAAAAGTATACGGGTACGCTGGTGATTCGGCTTTTCAATCATTTCTTTGATCAAGATATCCCTTTTCTCAAGAGCTTCAGTTAAAGAACCCATGTGCAGCATCAGAGCCTCGTCATCACACACTCCTTTGTGTCTCTTTATGCCGGCTTGCGTCTTGAGTATCTCCCTTTCTATCATGACTTCTTCAAGCTCTTTCTTGGTATTCCTCAGCTCACCCCTAGCTTCTTCTAGCTGTTCTTGACTCTTACCGAGGCTTTCCCGATACTTTCTTCTTTGCTCATGCGCCTTTTCAAGCTCTTCGTCCTTAATCTGCAACCGTTCCTGTAATTCAGCATTCTCTATCCTAACTTCGTCCCAAGCGTGCTGAAACTTTGTTAACTTTTCTTTGGTCTGTGCTAACGCCTGTTTGGTTTGCTTGTGGGCTTGAGTAGCATCATCAGCACCTTTACTAATCTTCCGGAAATGTTGGGCTCTTCCAGCAAAGTCTTTTTCTTTTGCAGTTAGGATTTGTTCAGCATCTTGGGCTTTCCGCTCCAGCTCTTTGTTGGCATGTAGAGCATTCTGAAGACGGCTACTCAACTCGGCATTCTCTCCTTGGAGCTTTTTCACCAAGGCTTGCAACTTGTCAACTTCTTCCACCGTAGCAGTGCTTTTCGCTTTCTCATTCTCCGGATACAAAAGGGGTGCCTTACCAAAAGGCAAGAGAAAATCTTCAACTCTTTTCTTCACCCACTCTTCATATGCTGGATAAACCCGGTTGTTAGGCTTTCCTAGAGTAACTTTCCCCTTTTTCAGTATGCTACCCCAGCTTTCAGAAGCTTTCTGTGCTGCTTCCCATCCTTCTGATGTATGAAAATAGAGGGACTCCTCCACATCTCTCTTAATAGGCGGACCTGTCAGGGCATACCCAAATTGTCGAATGGCCAAAGAAGGATTGTAGTTAATCCCACCCATTCTTCCTATCAGTGGAACGTTAGGGAACTTACCACAGCTGTGGATAATATTCTTGCCAATCAGCCCATGATCTACCCATACGATGTCCTTGGCCACCAATCCCATTAAACGCTGTTTCCACTCTAGAGAATCTTTGGAATCCACAAAAGCCCCTGATTGTGGTAAACGGCCCGCAAACCACTTATAGAACAAGGGTGCACAACAACGAATTATCCCTCCTCTTTTCTTTTCGTTTCGGTTGTACAACGAGTAGTGAAGATCTCCCAGTAGCGTTGGCACCGGGTTCTTCATCATGAATATTCGTATAGCGTCTGTATCAACGAAATCCGGCTCGTTGGGAAACAACACTATGCCGTATATGCAAAGGGCTAGCAAAGCATTAAAAACAAGCCAATTCTCGCCTTTAGCTGCTTCCTGGGCCTTCTTAATCAGATATTCCAGCTTGTAACCACGAATCTTTCCTTTGTTGGAGACATTGTCACTTAGCTCTGATTTGCTCAAATAAAGAGCACCAGCCAACTTCCCAAAGTCAAGATCCCCCACCGATCCAAAGAAAGGGGGCTCCTCCTTGATAGCAATCCCCAACATGCTGGAATACTCCTCCAGGGTAGGAACCAACACATAGTCTGGAAATACAAAACATCTCAGAGGCGGATCATAGAACTGCATCAACGTATGGAGACCTCTGGCTTCATAATCACTGACATTACGAACCATAGATAAAATCCACCCATATTTCTCTTCAAAAGCTTCTCGTGCTGCCGGGCTCGCCATTCCCTTCAGCACAACAATAGGGCCCAAAGTAGGCGTAAGGAACTTATAGCTGATGATATTCTTCCTCTCTTTAGTGTTCATCTTTGCAGGGACCTGATGACTGGAATCAAGGGTAATATATGCACCTGGAAATGAATAAACATGTATGTTAGGATATGATAATGCAATGCAAAGGGCAATGTGATCAGGTAATCAGGTGTCTGTGCTGAACTGTGAACGGTGTCGGTGTAGCTCTGAGACTAATATAGAACCATAGATAAGAACCATCTGAATACGATAGGATGAAACTTCCTTTTGTATGATGAGGATAGAAAACCGGGTATGTAGGAGGTCATGGTTACCTGCAAACCTGTAAACAACCCGCCCTTCTCACATGTGGGTACTAGGATGTTCAGTATCCCGGGCTCTCAGGTCGAGAAATGATGATACGTTCACCATTTCTGGTTTGGCATCATCATCAATCGAGGAAGCCTCAACTGATTCTCCAAAATAAAAAGGTCCTCAGCTTCTGGCACTGAGGTCGAGAAGCAATAGTACATTCATCCCTCAGGGTACAGTACTACCGCCAATCGAGGAGTGCCTCCGCTGATTCTCTTTCAAAAAGGGATGTCCTATAGCAAGTTCCCAGCATTGGGTCCTCGGATCGAGAATGTGCAATGGGTTTGCCACGGAATGTGGTCTGCCACTGTCACAACTCGGGAGGAGTGCCGCAACTGAGTCCTCGGGAATGGTCACCAGAGTCGACAGTTCATCAAGAGAATAACCACTGGCCTGCATAACATGCAGTAGCAGAAAGCTCCCGATAGAACCTCGTCTGGTTGTGGGTCTCATGAACAACAATACGTGGTCACCACCACGCAAGCGTCATGACTATCCACTCTAATTCCTATGTGTGTACTCAAGCCTGTGTAGTGAGCTTATCTCTCAGAACACCCATCCCGCCAAACAGACAAAACAGTGCAACACAATATAATATATGATATGTAATGCTAACATGCGGTAAATACAGTAAAATAAATAAACAACAACATATAGCACAACAGTAAACACCCAATGAAAGAAAAGCAGACAAGCGCTAGGATTGACTCGCTAAGGAAACCAGAGTTCTGGGTTTTTCCCCAGCAGAGTCGCCAGCTGTCGCTCCCGGGATTTTCATCCTAGTACAAACGCGAAAGTGGCACCGAAACAGAGTCGCCAGCAATGTGTATTTATCCCATGAGAGGGAAAGGAAACACTGCATAAACCTGAAGGAAAGGAAAGAGCATGGTCTCGCGACCAAGAGAACTGGGTTCGGGAGTCGGTTACGCGAGAGGAAGGTATTAGCACCCCCTCGCGTCCATCGTACCCGATGGGATCCACGCTTGCTGCTTCAATCAAAGGGTGTAAGAAAAGAATGTTGGAAATGAAACTGGAAAAGGAATTGAAAGAAAGAGAGAAAGGAAGGAGAACAAATGTAGGGAAAATAAAAGAAGTGCTCGAATGGGCCCTACCCCACTGCCTACGTATCTCATCGGGAGCATGAGAATCAGAGCGACGTAGTTCCCCTCACTAGGGAAAGTTGCGTTTTTTAGAGAACGGCTTACGTTCTAGCTCAGGTGTTGCAGGCTCGCTGGTCCGAGTGCGTTACCATCTTGCAAGAGAACGAGTAGAAGCGCGTTCGTGCGTTGAGAATGAATGAGATGAGAAAAGAATTCCCGAAGGAAAGACGTTATTGTTTGTTTTTGTCTTTTAGAAGGAGGTGTTTTGGATTTGTTTGCATATGACAGTGTATCTGGATCTTAGTCATTGGAATGTGTACATTCTCACATTCCAAGATGGAATGGGTAAGAAAGCACACTAAGAGTGAAGAAGACCCCCACCCTTAGTTCCAATTGTCAAGGTTCAAACACACTAGCATACTTGTGTTTATTAAGTGTTTTTGTTAATTAAGAAATGAAGAAGTGTTTTTTATTTGTACCTTCAACAAGTACTACATTTAAGTCCCTCATACAAGATCAAATGTTTAACACATTGACCCAAGATGGGCTATATGCTATACATTCTGAGATTATAAGAGAAGACCCCTTATAACCTTTTCTTTATATGAAAGGCCTAAATGCAATAAATGCCTACCTTTATTAGATATTTTGAATTTTCTTTGAGATGAGAAAAGAGACTCAAGAGAGGATAAAGGTAAAAATCTATATGGACTAAGACTCAATCCTAATTGAAGATTAAAGAGAGTGATCCTAAAGGTTTGTGAGGTTTCAACCTAAAGTCTAAAGAAAGAAAGAATTAAACAATTCACTTCCAAAGTGGAAGATGAATTGTAATTCAAAAGGGAAAGTAATGAGTTATTAAAAGAAAGCACATAAGTGCTTAACAAAACACAAAATGAAATTGTAAAAGAGAAAGGATAGAAGTTGAATGTGGATTCCTTATCCACACTCAATTGAAACTTACCAAAGCCCCTACATGGTTAGCACAATCACTTACAAGTAAAGTAAGAAAGTATAATGAACAAATCAAATTCAAACAAGTTGACAAACAAAGTAAAATGAGATTAAATGCTATACATGCTTCCAAGTCAGAATGTAACTCATATTTACACAACCTAATGTTATCCTAAATGAGCATACCAAATCATGCAAACAAAATCTCAATCCAACAAGAAGCAAAGAAGAAAAGGTGAAGTGATGTGAATGTGGTTCATACTTGTGAAACAAGTGACTTAAGGTGCAAGATAAACATCAAACATGCAAAGATGAAACCCAAATGTCACAATCAGAAGTCAATTAACATGCTATACATCCTCAAACAAAACCACAACTCATGGCACAAGTGCCTTCATGATCAAGCAAACCAAACATGAGGCATGCATTCACAAAATGAACAAGTTAAACTTCATGCTTCAAACAAATAGCAAACATGCTCCAAAAATTATGACTTTCACCAATCAAACACCTTAAACCCATGCCATTAACATATCAAGTCCACAAGCAATGAATCAGAACCAAAGTCACTCAACAATTAGGTCAAAGTCTCATGGAAGTTTCATGCATTCATGCTCAAAGCAACACATCAAAAGTCATCCAAAAAAGACTTAAAAATCATATCATAAATCTCAAACATACCTCAACATATTGTGACCACAATGCAAAAAGAAAGGCATCAAAATCAATTTTTATGATCAAGAACAAAAATGCACAAAATCATATGTCACATTAAGTATGCATGCAAATGGAAATTCAAAAGAAATAATGGAACAGGGGCAAAATGGTCATAAAATCAGAAAATAAAATCATAGAAAATTTCCTAAATGTTTTAAGAATACACATGAATTTTTGTAGAATTTTATTATATGTTTTGGTATTTTTAAAAATTAATTATGAAACGTGTAGCAAAATGAAAAAAATAAAATGGAATGTAAATGTGAATGGGGGTGCATGCCTAGTAACTATTCAGTTCAAATTACATTGGGCCTTAACCAAGGGGGTGTGGATATCAATCTGGCTTAGGTCCAGCTACGCGCATAACACACTAACAAACATGAACCCTCAGTCAACAATCTTGACTCACTCCCAACCATCAGATCAAGTCCAAGTCAAACCAAAGTCAAAGTATGCATGATCAACAAACACACATGAATGTCCACACTCCCTATCGTGTACCATGCCATACAAAGTTCAAGTGAGATTCAGAAAAATGCACGTGAATGGCATGTGATTTTTAATGTGTTGGCACGCTCCTCACCACACGATTAGAACACATCAACGGCCATGATTTAAACTGCAAACAAAACCCTAACCAAAAACCACCGGCCGGAGAGGGACCTCCGGTCACCTTCTCCGGTCACACGCCACCGTCTGCAACTTCAATTCTCCCAGAATCTTACAAACAGTATACCAAAATGAAGAGGAAGTAATGTAGAGCATGAATCCAGTGACAAAACATACAAAAAGTTCATGAAATGGGAGAATCGAGCATATGAATATTTGCCCTAACATTTCAACTATGCCTCTAAAGGCCTATCAACTAGCCAGACAAGTTCTTGAGCTTATATGAAGCATCAAGAACCTGATAACATCTTCACATTAGGTCTATAAGGGAAGAAATTCGTACCTGAAGATTTATGATCTTGATGTGTTCTTCAGAAAAACCAGAGATGTTGCTTCTTCTTTGAGTTTCTTTTGGCCAAATAAAGGCTTAGATGCAGAGAATGAATGATGCTTCAGTGGAGGAGAGTTGATATCCAAGCTTCAAAACAGTTGCAATGTGATGAAAATGGAGATAGAATCAGAGATATTCTGAGATGAAGATGAGGAAGATGAATGAAATGGAGTTTGAAAATCAGTTGCAATGTGGAGGAATTGAGAGAGAATCGAGAGAATTTCTGAGTTGAATGTGAGAAAATGAAGTTAGCCCTGAAATTTGAGAGTGAAGTTTTTATTTATAGTGTGAGCTAACCATAGTTAACTGAGTGAGTCAGCTGAGTCATGGTGGTTTGGGTGAGTCATCCCTAACTAACTGAGTCAAGTTAGTTAGGGAGAGCAATGATATGGTGATGGCAACTCATGATATGCTATGGTGGAGGTGAAAAGAAAATGAAGGCACGGCTGGTTGTAGCAGAAACTTGCTCAGCAAGTTTGTTTCTTTCCATTCTCATGTATGCCAAGGCAAGTGTGCAATGTGTAAGTCATGTGTGTTTGGTTTAATGTGGAAAGCTGATGTGATGAAGTGTTTGGGGTGTGTGTGAACCAAAATCGTGCACCAGTCTGTCAATGCATCAGTATCAACATGAGGTGGTTTGAGGAAGTTTTTCTCTCTACTCAATGAATGAATTGGTGTGTTTTAGGAGTCATTGGAAAGAGGAGATGTAATGCTACATGTTTGGTACGAAAAATGAAATGAAATGATGCTTGGAAGAGGTTGAAAAATGACCTATAACACATAGGTTTGGAACTGGTATGAGGGCGTGGCCAAGGTTGGTTGACAAGGTAACATGGCCCCTAGGTTTTCAGCGTGATCAAAGCACATTGGACTCAACATAACTTCTTGACCTTTGATCAGATGAAAAATTGATAAACACCAACTTTGAAGATCTCACATAGAGGAACAATTTTGATGTTGAAAGATTTTCCATTTGAAGCCTCTAATCATGAGTAATTGATCAATACATTTGGCCCACCAAGTGTTTGAGAAAATGACTGCGCGCGTGCCCTGAAAATCTTGGTCATGACCTAGTTTTGGACCTACTTTGCTCAAACTTTGATCAATCATATCTCACTCAATTTTTATCCAATGGAGATGTTCTACCCATGGATTTGAAGCTCAAAGCAAGATCTTTCATTGAGGCAGAGTGGATTTTTCATTTGGTGCTCCAAATTTAAATGGCCTTGGTTCAAATTCTGATGCAAAATGGCCAAAACTTGCTATTTTTAGTAACCCTACTTCATCCAAAAATGGCAACTTTCCACATCTTGATTTTTTCATGATTCCTTTGGAGTTTCTTGACCAAATTTTGTACATTGGACATATGCAACATGAATTTCATGATTTTGGGCTCAAAAAGTCAAGAGTTGACTTTTTCCCCTGATTATTTGACTTTGCCCCAATTTCCTGATTTTTGATCTTTCTTCCAATTGAACCACCTCCAAAACCAATTGAGATGCAATTTTCCACATACATACACTTAGGGACATATGGAATACCATGACATCAAGTTTTGTCCAAAAAATCAAAGATACCCTGATTTAATTGGAAACCCTAATCTTGACCCCCTCTGGTTAGGAGGAAAAAATGCAGTCTTCAATTTCAAATTCCTCAGAGTATGTTGTGTATCCCTTTAAAGGATGATGGGATATGCCACTTGAGGATGATTTTGAATCAATGAGCTATCTCTTTTGAGGATTTTCCTTCAATTTTTGAACCTCTTGCATAGTGAAAGATGTAGTGCTTCAATCTCCCATTGAATCTCACTTCCTTGAGGTTTTGGAAGATCAATTGAGATAGTATGAGACATGAGAGACCTCTTGGCTTGCCTTGAGACCACTTATTTGACCCCTTGGTGTTTTGAATGATCCTTTGATTGTCCACCTTCCACCTGATCACATGCCCTGATGGTAAGAAGGATGCCATGCTTCATTTTTCTATGTTAAATGCAATGCAATGTTAATGAGGTGGATGTGACATGATAAATGATAATGCTATGCTATGATGACAAAAGGGGAGAGCAAATTTTGGGGTATTACACAATGCAAGTTACAAATAACTGTAAAAAACACTTCTAGCTTAAAAAACTTCAAACAAACAATAACGTCTTTCCTTCGGGAATTCTTCTCTCATCTCACTCACTCTCAACGTACGAACGTGCTCCTACTCGTTCTCTTGCAAGACAATAACACACTCGATTCAGCGAGCCTGCAACACCTGAGCTAGAACGTTAGCCGTTTCCTAAAAAACACAATCCATCCCTAGTGAGGGGAACTACGTCGCTCTGATTCTCATGCTCCCGTTGAGATACGTAGGTAGTGGGGTAGGGCCCATTCGAGCACTTCTTTTATATTCCCTACATTTGTCTCTCTTTCTCTCTCTCCTTTCCTTTTCGGGTTCTCCAGCTAGCAGTTCCTTTTCCGGTATCTTTTCTGACACCCTTTGATGCAGACAACAAGCGTGGATCCCATCGAGTACGATGGATGTGTTGGGTGCTAACACCTTCCCTTCGCGTAACCGACTCCCGTTCCTGTTTTCTTGGTCGTGAGACCATGTTCTTTTCCTTCCCTCAGGTTTATGCAGTGTTTCCTTTCCCTCTCTTGGGATAAATACACATTACTGGCGACTCTGTTTCGGTGCCACTTTCGCGTTTGTACCAGGATGAAAATCCCGGGAGCGATAAAATACTGTCGTTTCCACAAGAGTCACGGCCACACCACTGAAGACTGCATCCATCTGAAAGATGCTATTGAGATACTGTCATACCCTAATTTTTGACCACAACATTCCACCATCTTTGTGTATCATCTTGCATAGCATCTCTAGGTCATACAGTCTTTGTGTGCGTGTTTATCATGACTAACCAGTTTGTGCAGGTGTGGTAGGCTCAAGCGTAGATTTTCTCAGTCAAGCACTTTAAGATGTGATCGTTGGATTCTGGTTCAAAAGGTTCTTAGGGTTATCTATTGGGTCATTTTCCTCGATATTTCTCAGAAGTTACAATGTATACTCCCCAGGGCGGATTAAGGTTTTCCTTCCATTGGTATTAAGCATGATCATGTGGAGACTGGTTGTGGTTTTCGTGGCAAAGTTGCATTACAAATGGTATCCTCACTTTTAAGCTATTTCTCAGGACATAGTTCGGGTTTTATTCACGGAGTTGGATCATTAGTTGTCAAGTGGAGGAGCTTTGGTTTTTGGTAATTTGTGATCAATATGTTTTAACGTGGTAGAGTTTGAATAAAAGTCTCGAATCAAGTTTATACCAAAAGTTATGAAAGTGGAATTCAAGATTTTATGTTCTTTAAAAAAAAAAGTTCAAATATGATTTTATCATTGAAATTTGAATTTCCAAGTTGCAAACATAATTCATAATGAAAGTTCAAATTTGAGGACTTACCAAGCTCAAGCTAAAACTAAAAATTCAAGTCCACCACTATTCAAAGATCAAATTCAAGATTCAAGAAAGTTTAAATTGTGAAGAACTACAAGGTTGAATTCCAAAGTACAAATTCAAGTTCAAGTTTAAGCCATCATAAGATTCAAGTTCTTCATGAAGGTTCAAGTTTGAAGATTTACAAATTCAATTCAAAGGTCCTCAATTTAAAGTATTCAAGGATCCATTACAAGTCAAGCTTAATTCCAAGATTCAAAGTTCATTAATTAGATTCACATTGCTCAACATCCATTTCAAAACTACAAGGTACATTCCAAATATCAAATTCAATGTTCATGGACCATTACAAAAGTACAAAGCCCAAATCCAATGCTAAAATATACACAACATGTGTGGTATGTACTTTGAGGAACTGCAGAAATAATACATGGTTCGTGGGACCTAGCAAGTGCTGTCCAAAAGCTTACAATCAGGCCATATAAAACAAAAGGAAGACATAAGTTACAAGCTTTCATGTGGGATGGAGTTGTCGTTTCCCTTGTTTTGGAATCTCTCAAGTGGAAGTTGTCCTTGAGGGGACTACTGAGTTTCTAATCCCCTCTACTGCAGCATTTGGAGACGTGCGCATTGATGCCCTAATAGTGTTGGTAGACTTTATCGGGTGCAATTATGGTCCAAATTCACAAATCTCAGGGACTGTCATGTACTTACAAAAGAAAAAGCAAATCTTAGTATATTCAATACGATATTGCGGTTTAATTTGAAACAAAAGATTTCTAGCAATTAATTTTCCAAACACAATCTGACATGATCAAGCAAAATAGAAATTCATTCATCAAGATCAGACATGTTCAGATGAAAAAGGAAATATACTCATGGCAGGATCACATGTTCCAAATCAAAATGGAATAGTCTATATCATATAAGTAACACAAAAATCAGCAGTTTTCAATTCTTTCCAAAACAAACCAGTAACATTCAATCATGGTCCAAGACAAATTCAAATGTTTTCCTTAACAGTGTTGAACATAATCGTATTTTCAATATCCAGAATTCAATTCCACGACCTATATAAATAGGTGCGAGCAGCAAAGTGAGGGGGGCGGGGCAACAGAGCAGAAAATCACACTCATACACACCATATTCATGAGGTTTTCACATCAGAGAAAAAATTGACAAAAAGTTACAACAGAATTCACACGATACTCATACCAAAATCATCAGCAACAACAACATTCATGAGTAGCATACACATTCAGAAAAGAGGAAACTCACACGCATAGCATCAACCATACGGTTTCAATTTGTCGGCAGCGACAACGACGCTGACGTGAAGAAGAGATCGAACGCGAAGGAAAAGAGTCCAAAATAGACCTCATCAGATAACCACCCTTGCCAGATTCCCCTGCGAAGACCCCTATATCCGTTTTCGATACGGGCGACACCCACCATCACGTCGCACTCCCCACTCCCAGCTTTTGACGCCAACGGAAGCAAGCTCGACGAAGCCACCTCTACCTCTTTGCTCGCGAGCCGTCACGAGAATCACACAATCATTGTCGACGCCTTCCCGCCACCGCGAATCGCTCGTTTACGCCGGTAAGTTTCGATCGCCACTTTTAATTTCATGATTGTTTGGAAATTCCGTTTTTGGGGAGATTATCTGGTTTGTTTATGAGAGAAACGTGAGATTATGGTAGAATTGGGGGTAGCGCGTCGCATGAAGAGAAGAATGAGGGTTTGTTTGAACCGAGAGAGAGAAGAAGAATGGTGAGATGATGAGTCGATGGAGAGAAAGGCTACTGATTTGTTGTTGTTGTTGGGCTGGCGGGTTAAGTGTGACCCGGCCCCTCCTTTTTTTATTTATTTATTTTATACTTTATATTTTTATTTTATTCAGTTTTTTTCTTACTTATTTATTTATCTATCTATTTTTAGTTTTTAGTTTAATTTTAATTGATATCTTATTTTAATTACAAGTTTTAGTTTTTGATTTCAATATATTTCAATTTAAGAATGTTTTGATTTAAGTCTACATTTAACTCTCTCAATTAGTTTGTGACCTCTTATACTTTATCACCGGCAATTTGATTATGTTTCTTGAAAATTCCTTTCAATCTTAATTGCATGATTAGTTGTACAATTCCAAAGGAAAGATTTTTCTCTGTTGACTACCATGTCACAGTTTATTCTACCTTTACAACCTTCTCCATTTATCCAAACCATTTTTCAAAATAAACTCTCGATTCACATCGAGCCATTTTTTTCCCTTGTAAGTCGATTGCTTTTTAAGCATCGCCATCAACCTTTAGGTCCTTTCCCTTAGCAAGCAAACAATAAATAACATAAATAATAACAAGAGGTTCCCGTAGAGTACTACGGACGTTTAGGATGCTAATACCTTCCCTAGACGTAACCAACCCCCGAACCTTAGATCTCTTAGGTTTTTTTTCGTTCTTTAAACCTTTCCTTTGGATAAAATAAAGACCGGTGGTGAATTTCAAAAATTGTAATTCAAGTTAATCCAATAGCTTGGTATCCAATTCTCACCGCGACAGAAATGGCGACTTCATTGGGGATTTTTCGAGGGTTTCCCCTAACTTGTTTATATTTATGTTATTTATTTACTTGTTTGCCTATATGTGTTTATATCTGTATATATACCTATTCTACTTGGGTTTTCAGTGTGCAGGGCACTATTTGTGTGGTGAGACAAAGTCCTACACCCGGACTAGAGTGAAAAATATGATAGGAACGGTGAGAATTCAAGGATACTTTGAGGGAGTCGATTCCTGAAGAAGTTGAATTGAGACTTCACCACTCAGTCTAGGCCCTCTCGAATTTAATTTTGTCCAACGAGTTTATTCGTGAAGACGCTATTATTTCAAACTAAAGGCCATCGAGACTGGGGACCGTAGTTACCTTTAACCCAACTTGGCCTATTAGGATGTAGTGCGGGGACTATGCCGGAGTCTATTTCTGCAATAGTCGCTACGCGATACTACACTCAGACGAGATTCTCTTGAGAATATTATTGACTACCAAGTGATTTGGAAAATCGATAATATCCGAAAGATGGATTGTAGACTCTGGGAACTTTGTAGAACCCGTTCGGCAGGTACAAATAAACCTCTAGTACATACCTTGGGAAGGATAGACCTTGGCTCCATGCTGTGACCTTTCAAACCTAGGGCTCTTTGCCTGTGTGCTTTGCCTGTGTTTATGCATCCATTCATGCATTCATGAATAACCATTCGGTTTCAAGGAACTCAATTGTTCTTTTATTTGTAAAATAAAAAAAAATCATGGATTATAAAATGAAACTTTTCAGTCTCTCCAAAATGTTTGCAGCCTACTTTTGAGTTCCTTGAAACCATTACATTGCATTGCATACATCCGTTTGTCCAGCAACTCATTTCCAGCTGTCTTTATCTTCAGTGTCATCTGTGAGTTGTCAAGCTGATTCCTCGACATCGATACCAGACTAGAGCTAACTACAGACGCATAATGGCAGAGTAAGAAGCACACAATGCTGAGATGCAAATGGAGATTGACGACCTTAAGTCAAGCATGGCAAAGCTAACTGAAATGCTCTAAGTCTTAATTGATAGAGGAGAGCAACCCCAAAGGACTGTCATCCAAGAAGTTTCAACTGCTGATCCTCAACCTATTCAGGTGTCACCTTTTACTTGGCCAGAGTTTGGTTTACCTCACAATTACTCTCCATCTCTTGCATCTACTAGTATGATTGGTCAGACTGCTGGACCAGTTTTTCAAGTTCTAGTTTTCTCCGAGCCTAGACATGCGGTTCATGCTGTTGCATAGACTACTCGACCTCCTTTTGAAAACCCTCTCTATGTGTACAATGCTGCCAATGCTCAAGGTGAAGACCATGAAGATTTTGTTGAACGCGCGATTGTCCGTGAACACTTTCAAACTATAGACAAGAGACTTAAAGCCGTAGAGGGTACTGATTTCTTCAACATTGATGCAGAAAACATGGGTTTGGTTTCTGACCTTGTTATGCCTGCTAAATTCAAGGCTATCGATTTTGTGAAGTATAAAGGTGATTCTTGTCCAAGAGCTCATTTGGTCATGTATACCCGAAAGATGGCTGCTCATGCCAAGAATCAGAAGTTGCTTATCCACTATTTTCAAGATAGTCTGAGTGGAGCTTCTCTCAAATGGTATATGAATCTTGAACAGAACAGCATTCACTGTTTCCAGGATCTTATTAATGCCTTCATGAAGCAATACAAGTATAACCTCGACATGGCTCCTGACCGCCGTCAGCTGCAAAACATGTCTCAGAAGGATAAAGAGTCTTTCAAGGAATATGCTCAGCGCTGGAGAGAGTTGGCTTCCCAAGTTGAACCTCCTTTGGCAGAGAAAGAATTAACTGTACTGTTTATGGACACCTTGTCTGCATTCTACTGGGAGAAGATGATTGGTAGTGTTTCCTCCAGCTTCACTGATTTGGTTACTATTGGTCAGAGACTCGAGGAAGGACTTAAGAATGGTAAAATATCCAAAGCTGCTGAATCTTCTAATGGAGCAAAGAAATCCTATGGGAATTTCCAGAAGAAGAGAGAAGACCTGACCAATGCTGTTATGTTTGAAACCAGAAGGCCTCATCCTCGACCACAGTATGTTGATCACTCCACTGTTGCTGCTGTTACTCCTGTTGTTGCTGCTCCATGACCAGCTCAAACTCCTCAACGCCCACCTCTTGGATAGAGTCAGTATCGTAATAGGAATAATTTTGATCCTATTCCGATGACATACACTGAATTATATCCTGGGCTAGTTCATAAAGGTTTGATTACTACAAGACCTTTGCCTCCTCCTCTAAATCCTCTTCCAGCCGGTTATAGGGCCGGTCTTCATTGTGAATACCATCAAGGTGGTGCAGGTCATAACTTGGAAGGTTGCTTTGCATTGAAGGCTAGAGTACAAGAGCTGATCAGAATTGGTATTCTCTCCTTTCGTGACACCAATCCAAATGTCAAGAACAATCCTTTGCCAGAGCACGCTAAGTGAAGCTTCAGTTGATTTCAACAGGCTTTAGTGTTTCAGACAGGACATCTCACTCTTGTTTCTGACTAGTCACTAGACTTTTATTTCTTGTTGTTTGCATTTTCCTTATTTATATTAGCTGTTTGCATTCGAGTTGTATTTATACTTTCATAATTAATAAAATGAGCATTGTAACTTTTGGATCCAATCCATTGGCTTTTGTTATTTACATCTCTACGCTTTATCTTTCGAAACAAAAAACAAAAAACAAAAAAACAAAAACAAAAAATTATTATCTTTTTTCCACTTTCTTTTCGATTATGCAAAGATTGGAGGAATGATGATGAAAACAAATTACTCATAATTGTTGTTGGTATGCTTTCAAATCAAAACTTTGCTGAGGATGTAAGGCATTGTTTCAATTGCCAAACAGTGGAGAAATAAGGAAGATAAACCCTCGTCAACCCCTTTGAGCCTTGAAGTAGGAGTTTCTTTTCTTTACAAATAAAAACCCACAATCTTAACCTGGGGCAGGGTAGTTCTCAGTTAACTTGATTGTGCATTCAAATACAAGAGCTTTATATAAGACACCTTTCAACAAATGTTTGCATTCACAGTTTCCCTTCGCACACAGCAACCAAGTGTCGAAGATGTCTTTCAAGTCGAACGCTGATGATGGTTCACCGTAATCATTAAGTTAGGCATTCACAACCTTTTAACTCTTCCAAATTAAATGAATAAATGTTGTACATGTTGTTCCTAAAGTGATAGATAAAGAAGGATCGTCAAGAAGTTCTTATTCAAAGAATGAGCCGAGTCCCTTTCGAGGTAAAAGCTAAGAAAGATGGGAAGCTCATGACCTTACCTTATACAGAGAAATAAGAACAAGCTTGTATGATGAACAAAAGTGGTAAGGAATCAGTGACGGTCATCTCAAGAGTCCCTTAACTTCTGAACCACCATCATTATCATCAGTGTAACTTCCAACCTCTTGGGAACCTGAGTGTATAGTCTGAATTAACTGAGTGTAGGACTGGAGATCATCACGAAGATTGGGTGGGTACAAATAAACTTTGAGCCTTTATATTTTTTTTCTTAAACCGTGAACCAGGCCACGTTATAACCCTCAAAAGACCTAATTGAAGCAAGGTTATTTTGAAAACATACTACAGCAAGGTTGCGTAAACTGACTCCTAAATATTTTTGCAAATCAGTCGTTTTGGCATCACGCCTTTTTCTTTACTTTTCACTTTTAAATGTCTTGAACCATCGTGTTCTAGCTGGTGACTCATATGCTTTTGCATCTTTCCAAAAATGATTTTGATTTCAAAAGTTGCATGAACGTTGCATTTACTATGTTTGTATGAACACTTTTGTTTGCAAACTGGCTTCCTCTTAAGGAATTTTCAAACAGCTGAGAAACTTGGTCGGTGATCTAATCAGGGGCAAAGTTCTTTCCATATCTTGTTGAAGAACCCGTTCAAGATTTGTTACGGTGCAAGTCCTTCTCCGAATTGGTTTATACAGAAGATTTTTCAAGAGACAGACTAGGGCAAGCTTTCCAAGCGCAGTAAAGCAATCATTTCCTGCATCAATCCGGTTGAAGCAATTATCAGTTCATCTACAACAGTAAGCTAATCTGGGGCAGTTTACTTAAAGAATCCTCAGGCAGCTTTCCATCCTTCCTACAAGGATCATGAATATTGATACAATTTACCAGTGTGGCAGAGATTGTGTTCAGTAGCATCTGTAGTCCCTAAGCAGAATGGCAGTGATCTCCGTGTTGAGGAATCAATCTTCCAGTCTTGTCTTCTCCACAAAAAAGAGTCGAGTCGTGTCGTCGACATCTGCATTTGCATTTGCATCTAATCATATATCATGGCATAATTCATATACATATGCATAGCAAAAGAGTGTCATCCTCATTTGTACTCATTTACATTCTCCATAGGTCGTGTCGTTATTCACAACTTACCTTGTGGTCAAAGTCCAACTTACTTGGCACCTACCAAACAAATATTGTCGCTTTTATACAATGCTTTCTTGGGTATCTCCTTGTTCAGATTCGTTCAGTGCTTTCCTGGACGTTGTGGTTTTCTTTACATCTAATGCCTTCTTGGATTTCACCTTTTGTCTCATTTGCGTCTGATGCCTTCTCATATATTATGAGTCATACCTTTCATTCAAGGCTATTATTGGATGACTGGTTTCTTTGCATTCAATACCATTCTTGAATGTAGTCTCTGTTCACTTTATCTAAAGCCATTATTAGATATTGTGAGTTTACCTTTCATTCAATGCCATTATTGGATGTCTGGTTTCTTTACCTTGTTCACTTTCATCTGATGCCTTCTCAGATATTGTGAGTTTACCTTTCGTTCAAGGCCATTATTGGATGTCGGGTGTCTTTGTGTCCGATACCTTCTTGGATTACATTATTTTATCTCATTTGCGTCTGATGCCTTCTCAGATTTTGAGTCGTACCTTTCATTAAAAGCCATTATTGGATGATTGGTTCCTTTTGCATTCAATGCCATTCTTGAATGTAGTCTTTGCTCACAGTCATCTAAAGCCATTATTAGATATTGTGGTTTTACCTTTCATTCAAAGCCATTATTGGATGTCTGGTTTCTTTACCATCTGATGCTTTTTCGGATGTGTCCCTCTTTCTGATGTTCTTCCAGATCGAGTCTTTGTTCACTTTGTCTAAAGCCATTATTAGATATTGTGATTTTACCTTTCATTCAAAGCCATTATTGGATGACTGGTTTCTTTGCGTCCAATGCTTTCTTGGATCCCTACTTTGTTCACATTCATCTAAAGCCAGTATTAGATATTGTGATTATATCTTTCATTCAAAGCTATTATTGGATGTCTGGTCTCTCTACCTTGTTCACTTTGTCTAAAGCCATTTTTAGATACTGTGATTATACCTCTCATTCAAAGCCATTATTGGATGACTGGTTTTTGTGTCCAATGCTTTCTTGGATCTCTACTTTGTTCACAATCATCTAAAGCCATTATTAGATATTGTGAGTTTACCTTTCATCCAAAGCCATTATTGGATGTTTGGTGCTTTTTTCATCCAATGTCGTTCTTGGATGATGTTTTCTAGATACTTTGCTTTGTTTTAATTCATTTCTGACACAACTATAACACCTCTTCCCCCTGTGGCACCATCCCCCACAGGATTCTCCTTGTCTTTGCATTCATTTCATATCATATCATTTCATATCCTATCATATGCATTTGTGGCATCTTAGGGCCAAAAATTGTGCATGTTTGTATTTAAGTCCCTCCTATCTCGTCGAGACGAAGATTTCAATCTCCATATCTCCAGATAGAAGAAACTTAAATAGGGGCATCTGTCATACCCAAATTTTTGACCACAAGATTCCACCATCTTTGTGTATCATCTTGCATAGCATCTCTAGGTCATACAGTCTTTGTGTGCGTGTTTATCATGACTAACCAGTTTGTGCAGGTGTGGTAGGCTCAAGCGTAGATTTTCTCAGTCAAGCACTTTAAGATGTGATCGTTGGATTCTGGTTCAAAAGGTTCTTAGGGTTATCTATTGGGTCATTTTCCTCGATATTTCTCAGAAGTTACAATGTATACTCCCCAGGGCGGATTAAGGTTTTCCTTTCATTGGTATTAAGCATGATCATGTGGAGACTGGTTATGGTTTTCGTGGCAAAGTTGCATTACAAGTGGTGTCCTCACTTTTAAGGTATTTCTCAGGACATAGTTCGGGTTTTATTCACGGAGTTGGATCATTAGTTGTCAAGTGGAGGAGCTTTGGTTTTTGGTAATTTGTGATCAATATGTGTTAACGTGGTAGAGTTTGAATAAAAGTCTCGAATCAAGTTTATACCAAAAGTTATGAAAGTGGAATTCAAGATTTTATGTTCTTTAAAAAAAAAAAGTTCAAATAAGATTTTATCATTGAAATTTGAATTTCCAAGTTGCAAACATAATTCATCATGAAAGTTCAAATTTGAGGACTTACCAAGCTCAAGCTAAAACTAAAAATTCAAGTCAACCACTATTCAAAGATCAAATTCAAGATTCAAGAAAGTTTAAATTGTGAAGAACTACAGGGTTGAATTCCAAAGTACAAATTCAAGTTCAAATTTAAGCCATCATAAGATTCAAGTTCTTCATGAAGGTTCAAGTTTGAAGATTTACAAATTCAATTCAAAGGTCCTCAATTTAAAGTATTCAAGGATCCATTACAAGTCAAGCTTAATTCCAAGATTCAAAGTTCATTAATTAGATTAACATTACTCAACATCCATTTCAAAACTACAAGGTACATTCCAAATATCAAATTCAATGTTCATGGACCATTACAAAAGTACAAAGCCCAAATCCAATGCTAAAATATACACAACATGTGTGGTATATACTTTGAGGAACTGCATAAATAATACATGGTTCGTGGGACCTAGCAAGTGCTGTCCAAAAGCTCACAATCAGGCCATATAAAACAAAAGGAAGACATAAGTTACAAGCTTTCATGTGGGATGGAGTTGTCGTTTCCCTTGTTTTGGAATCTCTCAAGTGGAAGATGTCCTTGAGGGGACTACTGAGTTTCTAATCCCCTCTTCTGCAGCATTTGGAGACGTGCGCATTGATGCCCTAATAGTGTTGGTAGACTTTATGGGGTGCAATTATGGTCCAAATTCACAAATCTCAGGGACTGTCATGTACTTACAAAAGAAAAATCAAATCTTAGTATATTCAATACGATATTGCGGTTTAATTTGAAACAAAAGATTTCTAGCCATTAATTTTCCAAACACAATCCGACATGATCAAGCAAAATAGAAATTCATTCATCAAGATCAGACATATTCAGATGAAAAAGGAAATATACTCATGGCAGGATCACATGTTCCAAATCAAAATGGAATAGTCTATATCATATAAGTAACACAAAAATCAGCAGTTTTCAATTCTTTCCAAAACAAACCAGTAACATTCAATCATGGTCCAAGAAAAATTCAAATGTTTTCCTTAACAGTGTTGAACATAATCGTATTTTCAATATCCAGAATTCAATTCCACGACCTATATAAATAGGTGCGAGCAGCAAAGTGAGGGGGGCGGGGAAACAGAGCAAAAAATCACACTCATACACACCATATTCACGAGGTTTTCACATCAGAGAAAAAATTCACAAAAAGTTACAGCAGAATTCACACGATACTCATACCAAAATCATCAGCAACAACAATATTCATGAGTAGCATACACATACAGAAAAGAGGAAACTCACACGCATAGCATCAACCATACGGTTTCAATTTGTCGGCAGTGACAACGACGCTGACATGAAGAAGAGATCGAACGCGAAGGAAAAGAGTCCAAAATGGACCTCATCAGATAACCACCCTTGTCAGATTACCCTGCGAAGACCCCTGTATCCGTTTCCGATACGGGCGACACCCACCATCACGTGGCAGTCCCCACTCCCAGCTTTTGACGCCAACGGAAGCAAGCTCGACGAAGCCACCTCTACCTCTTTGCTCGGGAGCCATCACGAGAATCACACAATCGTCGTCGACGACGTCCCGCCACCGCGAATCGCTCGTTTACGCCGGTAAGTTTCGATCGCCACTTTTAATTTCATGATTATTTGGAAATTCCATTTTTGGGGAGATTATCTAGTTTGTTTATGAGAGAAACGTGAGATTATGGTAGAATTGGGGGTAGCGCGTCGCGTGAAGAGAAGAATGAGGGTTGGTTTGAACCGAGAGAGAGAAGAAGAATGGTGAGATGATGAGTCGATGGAGAGAAAGGCTACTGATTTGTTGTTGTTGTTGGGCTGGCGGGTTAAGTGTGACCCGACCCCTCCTTTTTTTATTTATTTATTTTATACTTTATATTTTTATTTTATTAAGTTTTTTTTCTTTCTTACTTATTTATTTATCTATCTATTTTTAGTTTTTAGTTTAATTTTAATTGATATCTTATTTTAATTACAAGTTTTAGTTTTTGATTTCAATATATTTCAATTTAAGAATGTTTTGATTTAAGTCTACATTTAACTCTCTCAATTAGTTTGTGACCTCTTATACTTTATCACCGGCAATTTGATTATGTTTCTTGACAATTCCTTCCAATCTTAATTGCATGATTAGTTGTACAATTCCAAAGGAAAGATTTTTCTCTGTTGACAACCATGTTACAGTTTATTCTACCTTTACAACCTTCTCCATTTATCCAAACCATTTTTCAAAATAAACTCTCGATTCACATTGAGCCATTTTTTTCCCTTGTAAGTCGATTGCTTTTTAAGCATCGCCATCAACCTTTAGGTCCTTTCCCTTAGCAAGCAAACAATAAATAACATAAATAATAACAAGAGGTTCCCGTAGAGTACTACAGACGTTTATGATGCTAATACCTTCCCTAGACGTAACCAACCCCCGAACCTTAGATCTCTTAGGTTTTTTTCGTTCTTTAAACCTTTCCTTTGGATAAAATAAAGACCGGTGGTGAATTTGAAAAATTGTGATTCAAGTTAATCCAATAGCTTGGTATCCGATTCTCACCGCGACAGATACGGATCAGGGAAGGCCACCTGAAACAGTTCGTGAAGAAGGACACTCCTCGGCAGGACGCCCAGGAGTCCAAGAAGATAGAGGAGGAAGTACCCTCCTCAGAAGAAACCAACATCCAGGTCGCTATGTCAATATCGCGACCAGAGGACTTCTACTTCCCGGACGGGCTCAGCGCCCCTACTTATTTCGCGGCCCACAACCCGTGGGAGACATTTCCCTCCGCCATGGTTATCTCCGGCGGGGGCTTCGACAAAGTCACAGTGGGCTCCGTGAAACGAAAATTCGAGCATCTGATCAACACAAGCTTTAATAAGGTGACCATGCTCGATCAGGCTCAAAAGGGCTCTATCCGCATCTCCTTCTACCGGGAAGAGCTCCTCGGGGGATCTCTAAACTCGAGCATACCTTTGCTCGTCAGAGCCCGAATGGAGAACTTTGACGTTCGGAGAATCCTCGTCGACCAGGGCAGCTCGGTCGACATCATGTACTCCCAGCTGTTTCAACACTTCAGCTGGACGAATCGCACCTTACCCCCTACGTAGGGTCGGACTTGCAGGGGTTCAACGGATCAGTGACCAAGCCTTGGGGATACGTCGAACTGATCATTACCTTCAGATCAGCTGAGACGGCCAGATCCATCAAGGTACAATTTTTGGAGATCGACTGCCCGTCGGTTTACTAGTGCATATTCGGAAGACCAACCCTGGCTGAGTTGGTAGTATTGCCTTTAATGGTCCACCTCAAGATGAAGTATTACACTTCAAAAGGAATGGTCGCAACCCTCCACGGCGATATAGAGGCTGCGCGACGGTGTTTCGAAGCAGCAACAAAGGGGCTCAACGCCATTGCGTCCAAGCCAAAAGCATCGAGCAAGCCAGCATTGCCAAGCAGCTCTGAGGAAGCCAAGCCTCTGCCCCAGGTCGACTCCATCGACCTCGACAGCCGCTTCCCCCAAGAAGACCAATAGTAGGAACGAGCAACTTTAGCTAACCCATCCACATCGTCCAGCAGCAGCTCCTATCCGATGCGCCCAATCCCGGATGGCAACTTCGAGATCGTTCTGTTCGGCGACGACCCTCAGCGGGGAGTGAAGATTGGAGCTGACCTACCCAACATCGCGAGGAAATAGCTCAAAGCATGCCTCTGTGAGAATGCCGACCTCTTCGCCTGGAGCGCCGCCGAGATTCCAGGCCTGGATCCATCCGTCGCATGCCACCAGCTGACAATTGACCCGGCCATCAAGGCCGTAACACAACGTAGGAGAAAGCAGTCTCTGGAGAAAACGGAGGCTGCAGAAAAAGCTCTAAAGGACCTCCTAGAGGCCAAATTCATTTTGGAGGCCAAGTACACCACTTGGCTGTCTAACGTTGTACTCGTTAAAAAATCTAATGGAAAATGGCGAATGTGCATTGATTACACCGATCTTAATAAGGCATGCCCAAAAGATGCCTATCCCCTCCCCAATATTGATAAACTTGTTGATAATTCTACCAGTTTTAAACTTTTATCGTTCATGGATGCCTACTCGGGCTATAATCAAATTCCAATGGCAATGGCCGACAAAAAATACACGGCCTTCATGACCGAATTGGGAAACTATTACTACAACGTAATGCCCTTCGGCCTGAAGAACGCCGTAGCAACCTACCAAAGAATGATGAACAAGGTCTTCCGGGGAGAAATAGGCAACATGCTCGAAGTCTACATGGACGACATGATCGTAAAATCCCACGAGGAAACCAATCATACTGCCCATTTGAGAAAGGTCTTCGAACAGGCCAGAAAATACTAAATGCGTTTTAACCCGGAGAAGTGCACGCTCGGTGTCCGAGCAGGCAAGTTCCTCGGCTTCTACTTAACGGAACAAGGAATCGAGGCCAATCACGATAAGTGCCAAGCATTGTCTGAGTTTCCCACGCCCAAGTCCAAGAAGTCCATCCAGTCCCTTAACGGGATGCTCGCGTCACTATCTCGTTTCGTGGCCAAATCTGCCCAACACGCCCTACCATTCTTCAAACTCCTCCGCAAGGAGGCAGCGTTCGAATGGACTAAGGAGTGTGACAAGGCTCTTCTCCATCTGAAAAGAGCACTCTCAGAGCCACCAGTTCTCTCTCGCCCGGACAATGGCGAAACGTTGTACCTATACCTCGCCATAGCAACTGAAGCAGTGAGCGCGCTCTCATCCGCGAGACTCCTGACGGGCAGAAGCCCATATATTTCACGAGCAAAGTGCTGCAAGGACCAGAGTTGAGATACCAACAGATAGAGAAAGTGGCTCTGGCCCTCATCAACGCAGCCAGAAGATTAAGAAACTACTTCCTGGCCCACACGATCGTGGTTCAAACAGATCAACCCATAAAACAGCTACTGGGACGACCAGGCATGGTCGGTCGAATGCTCAAATGGTCGCTTGAACTATCCGAATTTGACATCCAGTATGAAGGCAGGAAAGCTCTCAAAGCCCAGGCTCTTGCCGACTTCGTCGCAGAAATGACATTCGCAGACTCCCTCGCGAACGAAGCATGTAAATGGACCATTTTTGTGGACGGTGCCTTAAGCTCGGCAGGGAGCGGTACGGGAATCATACTGGAAAGCAACGAAGGAATCATCGTCGAAGTATCACTCACCCTATCCTTCCCAACCTCGAACAACCAGGCTGAATACGAGGCCTTGGCGCAGAAGAAGTTGTCATCTGTACAGATTCACAACTCGTGGGCCTCCAGGTCCGAGGAGAATATCAAGCTAAAAACGACAACCTGACCGAATACTTAGCCCTGGTCAAGAAGGAAATGGCGAAGTTCGCAACGGTGGAAGTGAAACATGTTCCCCGCGAACATAACGTGCGAGCAGACGTGCTATCCAAACTAGCCAGCACAAAGAAGAAAGGTAAAAACAAATCCGTCATACAGGAAGTACTTCCTCAACCCAGTATCGAGAAGGCCTCCCCGACCCTCGACGTGCAGGTGATCGGCGACAACAACTGCTGGATGACCCCTGTTTAGAACTATCTCGCCAAAGACGAACTTCCGGCCGACCCAAAAGAGGCCAGCATAGTTAGGCGAAGAGCCTGCTCTTATGTCATGGTCGAAGATAAACTCTACAGGTGGGGATTCTCCATTCAACTGCTTAAGTGTGTCGAGGAAGAAATGGTTGCGCACATCCTGCACAAAATCCACGAGGGAATCAACGCCCAACATCTCGGCGGAAGGTCCCTTGCTCGAAAGGCCCTACGAGCAGGATATTATTGGCCGACCATGCAGCACGACGCGAAAGAACACGTGAAGAAATGCGATAAATGCCAACGGCACAGGGACATGCACCTGCCCCACCTAACGAGCTCAACGCAATGTCCTCCCCGTGGCCATTCGCCTAGTAGGGCCTAGACATCCTAGGACCCTTCGTAGTAGGATCGAATCAGAACAAATACCTAATAGTGGGCGTAGACTACTTCACAAAATGGATAGAAGCGGAGGCTCTAGCCAAAATAACCGCCCTCAACATACTGCGTTTCTACAAACGAAACATCCTTGCACGTTTCGGCATTCCCCAAGCAATAGTGACGGACAATGGGATGCAATTCACGGACAAGAAGTTTCAGGACTTCGTCGCCCAACTGGGCACGAAGCAGTACTTCGTATCCGTCGAGCACCCCCAAACAAATGGGCAGGCTGAGGCAGCGAACCGAGTCATCCTTCAAGGCCTCAAACGAAGGCTAGACGAAACAAAGAAGGCTTGGGTCGAGGAATTGCACAACGTATTGTGGGCATACCGTACAACTCCACACTCTACAACCAGGGAAACACCCTTCCGTCTAGCATATGGGACCGAGGTTGTAATTCCCGTCGAAGTTCACATACCCTCCAGGAGGACAGAGTCGCCCCTAGACGAGGAAATGAACGACAAATCATTAAGAGAAGAGCTCGACCTCGTTGAGGAAATCCGAAATGGGGCAGCCCTCCGCGAAGCCTCACTAAAACAAAAAATTACCATCAGGCACGACGCCAAGGTGATACGACGAGAGTTCGACGTGGGAAGCCTTGTTCTAAGAAGAAACCACAAAGACTCTCGCGAAGGCAAACTAGCAGCCAACTGGGAAGGACCCTATCGCGTCCGAGCAAAAACGGAAAATGGGGCCTACTACCTAGAACATCTCAATGGGGAAGAACTTTCTCGACCATGGAACGCCGAAAAGCTAAAACAATACTATAGCTAATGGCCTAATTCTCGGTTCGGCCCGTAACTACGATAAAGGTCAGCTACCGACCACTATGCACGCCTAAGTACAAGCGTCACATACCAGCAAAGCAGAATCCCGCTCAGTAACGAGCCGAGTAACTGCTCGACGGTGGTCCTCGATCGAGCATCGCCATCGTCAAAGTACCATGACTGGCAGAACCCCAGCTCGCGATGGGACGTTCACGCCACGAACTCAGGTCTCAAACACGACCTTAGCTCTGCATCCCCGCTAGGACATTCCCCGACCGTTCAATCAGTACCCCTCACTGCCGAACACATCTACAACGAGCAATTCCCCTAAAAGTTTGCATAAGTCAAATACTGCCTATCATGGGCAGACACACATTCACAACGAGCATGAGTACAACACTTAGAAAAAAATAAAAGCAAGTAAAACCATGCAAATAACAGAATCAGACATATAATTTAAACATAAATAAGTGGCCACTAGGGCCACGGCTATGCTGGATTACATAAAATGGGGGTCATGCCCCCCAAATAGATTACAACAATTACTCGGCACGCAGGCCGGACAAGTTACAACAACAAAAATACAAACTCCTCACACGTCCATCTGATCGGCAGGCTCGGGCTAAGGCCCCTGGCTCTCCGCGGGCTGATCCTCGGCATTTCCTTCTAGAAGGGCGTCGGGCATAACAATCCGTCCATCCTCAACATGCACCAGATAATGGGTACCCTCGACAGAGAAGTCAAGCTCGGGGTTCACCACCCGCAGTTGAGCCACGACATTTCTGAAGGATTCGTCTGTGACAGCAATACTGTCATCCTCGGCCACCGGCATACGGGTGACCAGCTCGAATCTCGTCTTTAATCCCTTCACATCTTCTGGCTCATCTTCACCTGGGCCGTTGACCGCCCTCAACTGCTGGACCAGCTCCTCGGTATCTTTCTTCTCCGCCGCCAGCGTGGAATTCTCCTTCTTCAACCTGGCCACTTCCTCCTCAGCCTTCTTCCGAGCTTCGTCTGCACCCTTGACTTTTTCTTTGAGGGACGCCATAGCAGCCAGGGCAGCATTAAGTTCGGACTCAGTTGCAGAGTTCCCTTCAGCATAAACGGCTGCCATCTCCAGCATCCTAACCAAAGCTGAAGTGTCTTGAGCCACCAACGCCCTCTTGCTCGGGCGGTCCATACTTTCCAAACGAAGAGACTCAGCCCGAGGCACGACCAAGGAATTTCCCTCAAAAAATCTCCTATCAAGGATGCAAGGAGGAAGCTCGAACTTCCCTTTCTCCGGTACTCGAATGAGATCCACAACGTCAGTAACCCTTGGCCGCTTGGATTGTCCGGTCAAAGGAAGGGGAGATCCCTGGGGAGCCGGAGTAGGAGAAGAGGTCCCCGCAGTAGACTGAACTGGAATGGGAGCACGCGCACCAACGAATCGAGACTTAAGGGGAACCGCTCCGGCCTTGTTCCTCACAAGAGCGTTCTTCACAACCCTCTCATGGGCCTGAGGCATCTCACCTGTACAAACAAAATTCGAACGTGTTAGACACGAGGAAAGAAATAATGCGAGCAAATCTAAAATAACTAAGACTACCAAGCAGCTTCTTGACTTCCGCAGAGGTCTTGCACTCCAGGAGTGTCTTGGTGTTAATAAACTGGTATTCGACCCTCTGACTACCGTCCTCCTCGAAGATCGGGTTGCCCTTGTTCGTCCAGCATTTCGCGAGCAGAAAGGAGTTGACATACTTCACCAACGCCTAGTACGCCACGGCGTCCTGCCCATGTAGCTCGTGCGGTTGGAGAACGTAGTCACTGGGCTTCTTGGTGAAATGGTCAGGTGCCCAATAAATAGGGAACTTGTAAATCCTCTGCCCAATAAACTTCCCCGCCTCGTCGCGCAGGTCGTACCCATCCTCATCAACCTCGATTTCCCAGACATATGTATTATCCTAGGCAGCTTCGGACACGGGCTCGACAACATAGTACCGCTCCTTAAACGTCCGTATCTACTCCGAAAATGGTTTAAACAATTTACGAGGCTGCTTCAAAGAGAACTAACCATACTGCCTCCCCGACAGTTGCCTTTGAAGATGGAAGACGGTGAAGAATAGAGGAAAAGTAGCCCCTATGGCGAGGTGCTCGCACACCAGCTCGAACGCCCGGATGAAGGCCAACGAGTTCGGGTGCAGTTGCGTGGGGGCCAGCTTCAAGTGCACGAACACCGATTGCTGAAAATCAGTGAACGGAAACCTTAGACCCAACTCCTTGAATGCGTACTCATACATTGAAAAGCAGTCCCCGTAGTTCATGCAGACCCTGTCGTCCTCAGAGGGAAAGTGCACCTTCCACTCCCCCTCTGGCCCGACCTCCGTGAAGACATCCCCTAAGTACGTTGCAAAAGTAGACACGTGCTCAGCAGGTTCGGCCACCTCCCATTCCTCCGCGGAACCCTCAACGACGTCCTCGTCCATAACTTCCAACTCTTCTTCCTCCCCACTGGGGGTACTCGAGGCTGTCAAACTACTACTATTCGAGGAACCTGTTTCTTCCTCGGACGAATCCAAGACAATCTCTCCATCGGGCTCATTCGCCATGTCAATCACCTGAAAAGCAGAGAAGAATGTGAATTCGACAACAAATCAAATCCACCCTTCCACCGCTAGTCAAGTGAAAGGGCGCGCAAAGGGCTGAGGAGCAACGACTTGGGGGGCTCCTTTTCTGGACTGGACCAATGGCCAGACACGGCCCAATCCACTTCTACTCCAAAGCGGCCCAAATTTCCTAAGTCCAATCCACAAAGGGGCATAAGTTACCTTTATGCCCTTCCAACCGGGCAGGGACTGCATCGAACCTCCCCCGAAACGATGTCGATTACGCACGACTCATCCACTCCCCGAACAGCTGTGGGCAGGTGCCCGGGACTACGCCTATGCCCGACATAACAGCTAGTTTTGGGCACCCTGCCCGACATAACGGCTAGTTTGGGTAGTTACCTATTCTTTGGGAAAACAGTTATTTAGCCCAAAAAATAGGAACGTTGGCCACGCGCTGGGGGATCTATATAAACCCTCTTGCTTGAGAGGGTCAGGTATCCAATATTCACCCTACGAACTAACACTTTGTACTTGCCCCTCCTTCTCTCTATACGACCAGCAGCGTACTTGGCGGCCCACTTCTACAGGATCTGATCCAGCCTTCTCGATCAGTATCAAAACCAACTATGATCAAACAGTTGTTGTATCATATGAGGGCTTTCCAAAATGGCCAAGAACTCCATCAAATTCCACTTGAGCCATGAGATATGACAATGCCAATATGCTTTGCTGCAAACTATCATGGCAAGGCAGATTTGGGAGTTTTGCTCGATTTGCTCAAAATTTGCAAAGGGCAAGCAACTCTATCCATCTAAACACCTCAAGGGGGGACCAAGGAGGAACCAACTCTGATCCCAAGCCTCCCAAGTCTTTGGAACCAAAAGTAGCATGCCAAATCTAGAAATACCTAAAAGAGGGACAAGACTCCAATTTTGGATTGGAGCATTTAATGGATGCACCAAGGTGGCATGGACTGAGCCATTCCCAACTGAATTCAGTCAAGACTTATCCAAGACCAAGGGAACCAGCAGCCTGTGCCCAAACCTCTAGTCAATGGCTAGAGGAGACTTGGATTCTCATTGCTCAACATTGGCCAAACCTCTGATGCAGTTGCCATTCACTATTACAGCCAAAACAAACTTGCTCTACTATAAATAGAGCTCAATTGAGTTCAGTTTGAGTACACCAAAGCACTACAACACTTTCTTTCCTCAAAATCTCTTTCTCTAGGAAAAAATACCTTCTTCAGTAAGGTAACTCTGAGTTTTTGAGTTAGAGAGCAATTCCACCACAGCTCATGATCCAAACACATCCAATATGTCATATCTAAGCTTTCCAAACTCTCACAAGTGACTTGTAACACCAAAATCACAAAGTCACCTCTCAAAACCTCAAAATAGGACTTTTGTGCATTTGTCAAGCCATGTCTTGATTCAGTCACTTTCCAAACCAGATAAAACCTCAAACACACTCCAAATATCATCCTTGAATTGTCCCAAATGGTTCCCCACATCTGGAACACCATTTGAGAGAGTTTCTATTTTTGCCACTTTTGCCCCTTTTGCAAGAAAGAGCTCAAACTTGTTTATGAGGTTTCCAACTGATTCCAACCATTTTAAAAGCTTCTAAGAGATTATTTGAGGGTGTCCAAAACATCAAATCATTTATGGAACAAGTGGCTTGGCAGATTGCACAAAAGCTCCAAAAAGAGGTAAGCATCACAACTTGGATTCTTTGAATCATTCTTTCTTTTGATGTCCACTGATCATGCATCTCTTATACATGTTAAATGTGTTGTGTTTGCACCAATTTATCACGTAATTCATGCTTGTACCAAGAGATGGGACAGAAAATGCAAATCATGGCCTATTTCAAAACCTCTATCGGGTTTTTCAATAGGAGCATGATCTGAAAAAAAACACCACCACCGTTGGATTCTTTGTGAAATTCTAGGCAGCATAGCCTAAATTTTGTCTCAATCCATAGAGAAATGAGAAAGTTATGGCCTTCGCGTTTTCAACCAAAAGCTTGCCTTGCCTTGCCTTGCCTTGGGGCAGGCCAAAGGCAAGGCAAGCCTTGTATATTTGTGGTTGTATTTCAATCAACGGATGTATCACCACCCCAGTGGTAAGGCGTGCGCCCTATACACAAGGGGTCTGGGGTTCGAATCCCCCTCGCCCCAGATCCTCTTTTTGCTATTTTTTTCCACTTTTTATTGTTTTTTCTTATTATTTTTAATGATTTGAAAAATTAATAACTCCCTCAATTTTAATTGTTTTTTATTGGTTCTTTTTGCAAAAAATCACAAAAATGTTGAAATATTTTATACCACAAAAAAATTAAATTTATATTAGTTATTTAATATAATTAGTATTTTTGTGAATAAATTCATTTTTAATTGTTTTTAAACATTTAAAAGTGAATATTTACTTTGAAAATCAAAACCAAATGAGTTTTAATTCATCTTGTGATTAAAACCTCATTTTTCAAACCTTAAAAAAAAATCACAAGTGGTTTATTCAAACTTATTTGGTATTTTTATCATTTTATTTGATTTTCTTTAAATATTTACTTTTAAAAGAAAACAAATTTAGGGTTTCTTTGATTTTCACCCAAACAAAACTTTTTCAAAACACTTTGGGCCTCTAATAGAGTGTAAGACCCAACCCCTTTGTAAATACACCACTTTTTGGGCCTCATTCATTGTATAAGTCCCACTGTATTTTCAAAACCAAACGGCGCGATCGTCGCCCTTTTTTTTAGCAAAACCAAATGGGCCTACCCTTGTGTTATAAGCCCCATGTCTTCTCTTTGGGCCTCTAGTAGAGTGTAACACCCAACCCTTTTTGAAAACCAAAATGATTTGGGCCTCAATGTATTGTATAAGTCCCGATACCATCAAAAAGTTCGGCACGATCGTCGCCTTTTTAACAAAAACCCATGGGCTTCTCCTTGAGCTGTAAGCCCCATCACTTGTGCAAAAAACTATATGGGCCTCTAATAGAGTGTAAGACCCAATCCCTTGAAAACCAAACCTTTTTGGGCCTCAGATATTGTATAAGTCCCTCTGCATTAAAAGAAAATCTCGGCGCGATCGTCATTTCAAAACGAAACCCTGGGCCTCTCCTTGAGCTGTAAGCCCCACCACTTGAACAAAAATAAACCTTTGGGCCTCTTGAGAGAGTATAAGACCCATCCCTTTGTATAGAAACCCTTTTTGGGCCTCAGTCACTTGTATAAGTCCCTGTACAAAATTCAAAACAACAGTGCAAGCACTGATAAAAACTTGGGCCTCTCCTTGAGCTGTAAGCCCCAACAATATTTGATTTAGAATATAATATTATTATCAAAGCTTTCTTTGTTGAACAACTAACAAAACAACATGGAAGCTCTATAACCGAGTAAGTGTTTACCCGCTTTCCTTATCCGTTTTCATATATATATATAACTGTATTATGGGGGCTTCTCACTATAAGTCTTCCTTCACAAACTTTTATATACTCGTCAAATATCCATTGTGTAATACTAGTATAGCTATTTAGAGTTTTCCCCGACAACTATGTCTATCACTAGGTAAATCCTGTTGGTCACTCTTAAATACAAACAAAACTAGATCCCCATAGGATTTCCAGATACAGTCTTCCCTCCTCTTGGGGTTAAACAATATGGAGACGTGAAAGGCAACATTCTCAGTGAACCCTTTCTCACACTGTGACTCTTAGAAATCGTCAAAGAAACTCTCCTCCCCAGAGTTGATATATTCTCCGTGAATAGCATCTCTTGAGTTTCTTCCAAATTCTCAGACTTTCCTAGCTTGATCTATTCTCTGTGAATAGCATGTCTTGAACTTCTCGGGGTTTGGGGACCCACAGGCATCCTAAAAGCACCCCCGCCTCCTCTTGGGCATTGTATAAGGACCCTTCGGCTTCTTAAAAGCTCTCATGCCTTCTCTTGGGCTTAGTACAAGGATCCAAAGACCTCTACAGGTATAGGAACAAAACCTAGTCATCAATTTGCTAGAGCTGTCTTTCTGAGTCAAGTGTCAGACCTGTTAATGGTTTGACCTTCATCCCTTAACATACCAGCCTTCTCTTAGGCATCATACAAAGATCATTTACTAACTGAGAATCGATTTCTCAAAACACAAGTAGACTTGGACAGTCTCAATACCCTTTGGATTTCCCATTTCCTTAAAGAACAGGAAATAACGCTGATCCTCTGATCAGTACCAAAGCACAGCCTTACCCTTAATCGTTCCCTTCATAAGAACTGATTTTCTCTTTTATCCAATATATTGGACCTATCACTAAACTAAAACAGTCACCAGCATATCTAGCCTCCTCTTGGGCTTTGTACAAATGATTCCCCCCAGCGGAGCTAACCTTTTCAGACTCTCTTGTTGAGTCAAATAACCCTTTAGCCTCCATCTCAAGCTTCGTACGAGATACAAATCACTCTCTTGTTGAGTATAAAAGACTCTCTTGTTGAGTCAAACCCCTTTAGCCCACATCTCGGGCTTCGTACGAGATAGAAAAACACTCTCTTGTTGAGTATAAAAGACTCTCTTGTTGAGTTAAACCTTTTACCCTCCATCTCGGGCTTCGTACGAGATAGAAAATCACTCTCTTGTTGAGTATAAAAGACTCTCTTGTTGATTTAATTTCCCTTTAGCCTCTATCTCAGGCTTCATACGAGACATCAAATCACTCCCTTGTTGAGCATAAAAGACTCTCTTGTTGAGTCAAAACCTTTAAGCCTCCGTCTTGGGCTTAGTACAAGACACATAAAAGCACTCTTTTGTTGAGTCAGTCACTTGTTAGCACTCTCTTGTTGAGTCAACCCTTTTAGCCTCTATCTCGGGATTCGTACGAGACAACAAATAAAAGGCACCCTCTTGTTGGGTCAATAGCCTCCTCTTAGGCTTTGTATAAGGAAAACCCCGGTTGAGTCAATTAACCTTTAGGCATCAAATCTATGCCTTGCTCACAGTATACAAACATCAACAACTCCTTTTCCTTCATCTAATTGCTGTAAGTGGCAAGCCTCTGGATTATTTACATCCACGCCACTGTCCCTCTTTTAGCATGAGAAATTCCTAAGGAAAGATGGCATTGCTCTACACTGAGTTAAAGTCTTATCCTTCAGGTTAAAAATCCCCTATAAAGGAAATTATGGCATTGCTGGATTCACATATCCCAGTTAAAGTAATTCTCCTTTATAATCAGTCACCCAACAGTTGTGATAAACAGACCAAATATCCCCCTTTAGAGATGGCAAATTCTCTCTAAAGTCAAAACCTTTTAGCTTCACATCTTGGGCTTCGAACAAGATACAAATAAACCATTTAGCTTCAAGTCTTGGGTTTTGAACAAGACACCAAAACGACCTTTTTCCTCCCATAGAATAGGAGGAACTACAATCGCTCTGATTTCCTTGTTTCGTCAAACAGGAATACGTAGGAATAAGATTGAAAAATCTTAGCGAGCACACTAATCAAAAACCCAAAATCCAGTACCCCCATATATCAACCCAAAAGCACCAAGTCTTAACATCTTACCAAAAACCTCGCAAATAGTCCAGATACTCTATTCTTAACAAAATAACCGAAGAGAGACCCACATCTTAATAGCATCTGTAATACAACAGTCACCTGTTTAAACTCAGTATGCAAGCAGGTTTAATTGGAGACATCTATTTCCCTTCCTTAATCAGCTTAATAGGATAAAAAATGAATTGTACTGTAGCACCCTGTAGCGAGCGAAACTGGACGGGTTTCTTAAGCACTGCCGCTCTTTTGGGGGTACTACAGGTCGATTCATATTTTATCCTATTGAGCTGACTAAGGAAGGGAAATAGATTTCTCCAATTAACCCTGCTTGCATACCGAGTTTAAACAGCGGTCTGTTAGGTTACGGATGTGATATGGAAGTGGGGCCTCTTTCTTCTTACTTTATTTAGAACGGAACACCGGGAATGTTCATGGGTAGGGGGTTAGGACTGATACTTTTTAATTGATCTATGTGGGTATGGGATTGTGGGTTTTTGTTGAGTGTGCTCGCTAAGATTTTTATTTCAATCTTATGCCTACGTATTCCCGTTTACCAAAACAGGGAAATCATAGCGATCGTAGTTCCTCCTATTCTATGGGAGGAAATGGTGTTTTGGTGTCTTGTTCAAAGCCCAAGACGTGAAGCTAAAGGTAGTTTGTATCTTGTTTAAAGCCCAAGATGTGAAGCTGAAGGGTCTATTTGTATCTTGTTCGAAGCCCAAGATGTGAAGCTAAAAGTTTCGTCTTTAGAGAGAATTTGTCATCTCTAAAGAGGGGTTTGTTTGTCACAACTGTTGGGTGACTGGTTATAAAGGAGGATTACTTTAACAGGACATGTGAATCTGCTAATGCCATAATTTCCTTTATTGGGGTTTTTTAACCTGAAGGAGAAGACTTTAACTCAGTGTAGAGCAATGCCATCTCTCCTTAGGAATTTCTCATGCTAAAAGAGGGACAGTGGCATGGATGTAGATGATCCAGAGGCTTGCCGCTTACAGCAATTAGATGAAGGGAAAGGAGTTGTTGATGTTTGTACACTGTGAACAAGGCACATCTTTGATGCTAAAAGGTTGATTGGTTCAACTGGGGTTTCCTTATACAAAGCCTAAGAGGAGGCTATCGACCCAACAAGGGGGTAATTTTATGTGTGTCTCGTATGAAGCCCGAGAGAGAGGCTAAAAAGGGTTGACTCTACAGGAGAATCTTTTATATATGTCTTGTACGAAGCTCAAGATGGAGGCTAAAGGTTGGACTCAACAAGAGAGTATTTTATACTCAACAAGAGAGTGTTTTGTATCTCGTACAAAGCCCGAGGTGGAGGCTAAAGGTTGGACTCAACAAGAGAGTCTTTTATACTCAACAAGAGAGTGTTTTGTATATCGTACAAAGCCCGAGATGGAGGCTAGAGGTTGGACTCAACAAGAGAGTCTTTTATACTCAACAAGAGAGTGTTTTGTATCTCGTACAAAGCCCGAGATGGAGGCTAAAAGTTTGACTCAACAAGGGAGTATTTTATACTCAACAAGAGAGTGTTTTGTATCTCATACAAAGCCCGAGATGGAGGCTAAAGGTTAACTCTGCTGGGAAGAATCATTGTACAAAGCCCAAGAGGAGGCTAGGGTTACTGTTTCAGTTGAGGGACAGGTCCAGTATGCTGATTTAAAGAGAAAATCAGTTCTTATATGAGTACTGTCTGCACTCAGGGATTTGATTCGAGGATCAGGGTTATTTCCTATTCTTGAAGGAAATGGGAAATCCATAGGGTATTGAGACTGTCCGAGTCTACAGGTTTCATCTCCTAGTTTTGAAAAGAACTTGAAAATGTCTTTGAGACTCAAGGTAATTAGACTGTCCAAGTCTAGAGTTTCGTCTTTTGTACTACGTTTGAGAAACAGCAGTAGCAAGATCTAGACTTTTTGAAAGACTGTTCTATTAAGATGACTAATGTCTGTTCCTATACCTCTAGGAGGTCGTCGGGACAATTTGTACGAAGCCCAAGAGGAGGCTGGAAACTTTTAAGAAGCCGAGGGATAATTTGTACGAAGCCCAAGAGGAGGCTATCATTCCTGGAGGAAGAAATCATTTATACGAAGCCTAAGAGGAGGCTGTGAATACTTCTAAGAAGCCGACAGGGTCCTTGTACAACGCCTAAGAGGAGGCGGGGATGCTTTTAAGAAGCCTGTGGGTCCCCAAACCCCGAGAAATTCAAGACAGGCTATTCACAGAGAATAGATCAAGCCAGGAAAGTTCGAGAATTTGGAAGAAACTCAAGAGATGCCATTCACGGAGAAAAGATCATCTCCGGGGAATAGAGTTTCTTTGACGATTTCTAAAGGTGACAGTCTGTGAAAGGGTTCACCGAGAATGCTGCCTTTCACGTCTCCATATTGTTTAACCCCAAGAGGAGGAAAGACTGTATCTGGTAATCCTATGGGGATTTAGTTTTGTCTATTTAAGAGTAATCAACAGGGCTTAGTGCTAGACGTAGTTGTCGGGGAAACTCTAAATATCTATACTATTATTACACAGTCGATATGAGTTTATGAAAGAAGACTTACAGTGAAACAGCCCCACAATACAGTTATATGTATATGAAAGCAGGTAAAGAAAGCATATAACCACTTACTCGGTTGTAGAGCTTCCATGCTGTTTGGTTAGTTGTTCAACAAAGAAAGATTGAAAACAACAGTATATTCAAGATCAAAGGAGAAGGTGCTTTGAAATGAAAATTTGGGGCTTACAGCTCAAGGAGAGGCCCAAGGTTTTTATCATTGACCGCACTGTCGTTTTGTACAGAGGGACTTATACAAGTGACTGAGGCCCAAGAAAGATTTTCTGTACAAAGGGATGGGTCTTACACTCTCTCAAGAGGCCCAAAAGGTTTAAAGAAAAAAAGTGGGGGTTATAACACGAGGGTAGGCCCATATGATTTTGAAATGGCGATCGCGCCGAGATTTTTGAAAACGCAGTGGGTCTTATACAATGACTGAGGCCCAAAATGGTTTGGTTTTCAAAGGGGGTTGGGACTTACACTCTAATAGAGGCCCAAAAGCTTTGAATGGGTCTTATAGCTCGAGGAGAGGCCCAGATGGTTTATTTTTAAACAGGCGACGACCGCGCCGAACTTTTCTTTTAACGCAGAGGGACTTATACAATATATGAGGCCCAAAATTGTTTTGGTTAAAAGGGGATTGGGTCTTACACTCTATTAGAGGCCCATGAGTGTTTGAAAATGATTTGTGAGGGTGAAAATCAAAGAAACCCTAATTTGTTTTCTTTTAAAAGTAAATATTAAAAGAAAATCAATGAAAAATACCAAATGAATTTGAATAAACCACTTGTGATTTTTGTTTAAGGTTTGAAAAATGAATTTTTAATCACAAGAGATATTAAAACTCATTTGGTCTTGATTTTTCAAGATGAATGTTCATTTTAAAATGTTTAAAAACAAATAAAAATGAATTTATTCACAAAAATACTAATTATATTAAATAAATAATATAAAATTAATTTTTTTGTGGAATAAAATATTTCTACATTTTTGTGATTTTTTTCAAAAAGAAACAATAAAAAATAATTAAAATTGAGTGAGTTATTAATTTTCCAATTAATTAATAAAACATGAAAATATTGGAAAAAATGGCAAAATGTGAAAAAACAAAAAATGGCATGGGTGGGGTTTGAACCCACGACCTCAAGGTCACAAGGCGCGCGCCTTACCACTGGGGTGGTGATACATCCATTGTTTTGAGTGAAAGCACAAATATACAAGTCATGCCTTGGTTTTAGGCCTGACCCAAGGCAAGGCAAGACAAGTTTTGGCTCAGAAACGTGAAGGTCATAACTTTCTCAATTCTTAATGGTTTGAAACAAAATTTATATGCATCTGGACCAGAATTTCACAAGGAATCAAATGGTGGTGGTATTTTTTTCAGATCACACTCCCTCCTCAAAACCCGATAGTGGTTTTGAAAAAGGCCTATAATTGCATTTTCTATGCTACACTATGATACAGGCATGAATTACATGATCAATTGGTTCAAACACAACATATATAACATGTATGAGGTGTGCATGATAAGTGGACTTCAAAGCATTGCATATTTTGGAAAGTTCAAGTCATGAGGCTTACCCCATTTTGAGCTTTTTGGAGTTTTTATGCAATTTGTCAAGCCTCTTGTTCCAGAAATGATTTGATGTTTTAGACACACTCAAATGATCCCTTAGAAGCTTTTAGGATGATTGGAATCAGCTGGTACCTACAAAAACACAAACTGGCCCTTTCTTGCAAAAGGGGTTAAAAGTGACCAAAATAGCAACTCTCTCAAATGGTGTTCCAGATGTGTGGCACCATTTGGGACAGTTCAAGGGTGATATTTGGAGTGTGTTTGAGGTTTTATCTGGTTTGGAAAGTGACTGAATCAAGACATGGCTTGAAAAATGCACAAAAAACCTATTTTGAGGTTTTGAGAGGTGACTATGTGATTTTATGATTACAGGTCACTTGTGAGAGTTTGGATCACCTATATATTATGTTTATGAGGTGTGTGTGTGTGATTGGTTTGATTGAAAAAGCTCTCAAACTCAAAAACTCCGAGTTACCTTGCTAAAGAAGGCATTTTTGTCAAGAGAAAGGGATTTTGAGGAAACCATCTGTTTGATGGCTTTGGTGTACCCAAACTGAGCACAAATGAGCTCTATTTATAGTAGATAAAGTTTGTTTTGGGATCAATAGTGAATGGCAACTGCAACAGAGGTTTGGCCAATGTTGGCAAATGAAAATCCAAGTCTCCTCTAGCCATTGACTAGAGGTTAGAGCACAGAGCTTTGATTCCCTACTTGTTGGAGGAATCTTGATTGAATTCAGTTGCAAATGTGTCAGCCCATGCCACCTCTAAGCATCTATTAAATGCTCCAATCCAAAATTGGAGTCTTGTCCCTCTTTTAGTCAATTATAGGTTTGGCATGCTACTTCTTGTTCCAAGGACTTTGGAGGCTTGGCTCAGTGATTGTATCCTTTAGATTTGATCCTCAGATGTGTCCAAGATGATGACAAGGCTTGAAATTGGCTGATTTTGGCAATTCGACCAAAAATGCAAAATTCTGCCTTGCCTTGGCAGTTTTCAGCAAAGCATTTTGCCACTACCATAACTCTTAGCTCAAATTGAATTTGGTGATGTTCTTGGACATTTTGGAAATCCCTTATATGATACAACAACTGTTTGATCATATTTGGTTTTGATACTTTTTGGATCCAAGTGAAAAATGTCCCTACATTTGGAAAAAAGTGACATTTTCACTTTTTGTGATTTTGATCAATCCATAACTCAAAATCCATGACGAATTGGAATGAGGTCTAGTTGAATTTTTTGTAGAGGGCCATGAGATCTACAAATCAATCTTTGGATGGGGAAAAATGGCTTTGTGGTTTAGGAGTTATGATCCTTCAAAGTTGGTACCCTTGCCACTTTGTTCATAACTTAGAAAATTTTCTAAGTTTTTATGGTTACCCCTTTTACAAGTTATCCCACTTTCTTTGATTTTTATTGATAAATGATGATTCAAATCATACATTAACATCAATTTAGGGTTAAAAATCCATAATTGTGAAAAATCTCAAAAAGTCAAAGTTGACTTTTGTGCATAGTTGACTTTTTATCCGATGAGTTCCAAACTGTGCAATCCTTTAGGAAATCAAGTCCTTGACCTAAATCAAACTTGATGGACATGTTCCATGGGTGTTATAGGGTGTATTGAATCATGTCTTAGGGTTTGGGAGCATGTCCTGGTCAAAAGTCAAATTTACAGTTGACTTTTCTCGCGAAACCCTAATTGTGGTTCAGATGAAATTAAAACTTGTTGCTCAAGCTTCTTGGATCAATCCATTGTTGCAAATGGATCAATGTGGTGTATTAGAGACCCTCAAATTCTCTCTTGAGGTCTTGGCTCTTGATTTGTCCTAAAAGTCAAGTTAGGGGTGAATTAGGTCAAGAAACCCTAATTCCTGATTTTTGATGTATGCATCCCCTGATGTCAAATTGACTTGATACTTAGGTCCATGAGGTTCCATGGAGTATATTAGGTTATGCTTTGAAGCATTGGCTCATTCCCAGAGGAAAATTTCCAACTGGAGGCCCTGGTCGACCAAAACCCTAGTTTGGTGACACTGGCGATCTTGAGGCTTGATCCACCTAGAAGGGAGCATCCTGGTGCTTAATCCTTGCTGTGGGAGTCCTCTTGATCCATTGTGGATGTTTGAGACGTTTAGACAAGTTGAATATCATGTCAATTCTTGATTGATCCTTTGTCTAAGGACTCTGAGAGGGCTTGAAACCCTAAGTTTGATTGTAGTGGATGTTCACCCATCTTCGGGGAGACTGATGAAGCATAATGATACACCTATATTGTGATCATGATTTGCACAATGATGGGAATCTTAGTGGTCAAATTTTGGGGTATGACACACCCAAGCGATAGTGATTCGAAACCACAAAAACCGCTCTACAGATCCTGACAAATAGATAACTACAGTAGCCTTCTGATTTTTCTGACTATCGTAAGTAACTTCAATCAGTTCCTGGCTAGGAACCTTTGATTCGTCCACTAGAGGGATGATGGTACAAACATCCGTGTTTTGTTGATGATCAGAGATTACAACCACATCTTTGATTTGACCAGCGAAGTAATCGGGCGTCCAGTTGATTGGCCCTGAAACTTAATATTGTTGAATCTCGTTGTGGTCCAACTGACCTTGAAGGGCTGCTCGCACGAGGTAGCATCCTTGGTTATTTTCACTGCATACTTTACAGTTCAGATAATCGTGATAAGTGAGAAAACCAAGTTGGAATTGCTTGGCGTGTAACTCCACTAAGCTGGTATTCATCAGACGAATATCGAAGATTTGAATCATGTCGATCAGATAAGGATTTATATCATGGTAGTCCTGGATCCACCCAAGATCCATCTGACGCTGGAGGGCCTCTTGTGTGAAAGAGCATCCTTGTTTGTTTACCGAGCAAGTCAGACAGGAACTATAGTTGTGCTGCGGCAGATTATGATACTGGCTTTGCCTTGAGTGCATTGCCACCAAGTTGACATTCATTGCACAGATGTTGTGGTTCTGAATGATGTTGGAATTCGTATAGGTAATGTTGACTCCACGAACTCGATGCTCTTGGATCCACCCGAGATCCAATTGTTCTTGTAGAGCTGATTGCACCACAGAACATCCTTAATTATTCTTAAAGCAGATATCACACTGGTGATAATTGTGAGGTGGCACATGGCAGTAACCACTCTGTCTACAATGCATATTGACCAAGTTGGCCCTCAATAAGAGTACATCATGAATTTGATAGTTGTCGTTGGACTCTCCTTCTATCAAATTTACTGCAGCTTTCTCGTGTCAAGGCAGCGGGTTCGTGAGAACATTAGGATTCGTATCTTTGAAAGATAAGACCCCGCTCCTAACAAGCTTTTGTACATCAGATTTGAAACTGAGATAGTTTTCTATGTTATGCCCTGGTCCTCCTTGATGGTAAGGACAAGTCTGATCCGTTTTGAACCAAAAAGGAGGATTTTCCGGTACTGTAAGAGGAGACTTGGCTTAGACGTGCCCCTTGACCAGTAGTAATGGAAATAGTTCTGCGTACAACATGGGTATAGGATCAAACCCTGGTGGTCGTGTTGCACGGTTGTTGTTGTATGGAGGACGAGCCTGTTAGAGAGGCTGTTGTGTCCTTTGTTGATTCGGTTGGCTTTGAGGAACCTGAGGTTGATACGTAGAAACAGGCGCAGGTTTAATAGTAGGAGTTACAGCTGCTACTGGCTGGTAACATCGCCTTTTCTTTCCGAAAGAGATATTCCCAATATCCTGCTCTTTTTTCTTAGGGAGAGCACTACCGTATCGTTTCGTACTACTTGATGGTCCAGCGTATTTAACTAGACGTCCTTCTCAGATTGTTTCCTCAAGACGAACTCCCATGCCCACCATCTCAGTGAAGTCACTGGGCGCACTGGCAACCATTCTATCGTAGTAAAATGAGTTTAAGGTTTTCAAGAAGATCTTTGTCATCTCTTTTTCCTCCAGAGGTGGAGAAATGTTAGCGGCAATTTCACGCCATCTCTGAGCGTACTCCTTAAAGGTTTCCTTATCCTTTTGTGACATCGATCTGAGCTTATCTCTGTCCAGTGCCATGTCCAGATTATACTTGTACTGTTGAACAAAGGCAACGCCCAGATCTTTGAATGTGCTGATCGTGGTGCGGTTTAAACCCATGTACCATTTTAATGCGGCACAGGTTAAACTATCCTGAAAGTAGTGAATGAGCAGATCCTGGTTCTTTGTCTGAGCCGACATTCGCCGAGCATACATCACCAAATGGATCTGAGGGCAAGAGTTACCCTTGTACTTTTCAAAGTCGGTTACTTAGAACTTGTGTGGAACTTTAACATTGAGGACCAAACAAAGGTCCGCGGCGTCCTTTCCAAATAGATCCTGACCCCGAATGGCTTACAGTTCTTTCTGCATTTCCAAGAATTGTTCCTGGAATTCATTCATTCTGTCGAACATGCTGTCGTTCCCACCAGAAGGTAGCGGTGGAATCTGTCCTTCCGGGACAGTGTGTACCACGGGTGGTAGTATAGTCATTACAGCCGAGAATCTCGGTGTCTCCCGAAGTTTGTAACCTTCAGGAGTTGCTGTCATGCCCCTGGCATCTTCACTTTCCCGAAGTTTGTAACCTTCAGGCCCAGCGGTTCCTGCCGCGGTTTCCGGATCTTCTACGATCGGAGGAACATATCCTTCCGGGATATAGTTGGGTGGCATGCCCCAGGGACGATCTTTCGGCATTTTGTACCTAGGATCATACTTCTCCACTATGGGCGTTGATGTGATCTCTGAGATCACAGTCTGTTGTTGTTGCATCTGAGCTTCTGCTAGAGCTTGCATGTCGTTATGAAGCTTTCTCAGATCCTCTTTCAGAGTGCCGATCTCTTCTCTCAACTCTCTGTTCTCTTCCTCGAGATCATCTGTCTTTTTCTGACGATTGGCCTGAGTATTATACGAATGAGACAGTTTGAGTGTAGAATCGAGACGCAAACGTGAGATTCATAGTTAAGAAGAATGCGTTATGTGAGAATGATGAATGATATGCAATGATTATATTAATTGTATGTTTTTGTTTATTCAAAGTAAACTTCGACAATTGGATTGCAAATATCAAACAGTTGGGGAAACCCCGTTTTATTGAACTCAAAGGATTGCGGAAACGAAAATACAATAGATTACAAAGTGATGAAAAAGGAAATTTAAACTAAGGGATCCTGAGTCCTCTTTGAGGAGAGCTCAGGTGCTGGTTCGGGTGCTTTCCTTTTCTTTGACCGGGGCTCTTCAGATGTTGTCGGGTTTCCATTCCTTTGCCAAGTGAAAGGAGTGACCAAATTCGTTCGGTCATCCTGATTTTCTATAGCATGTTGCTCTAAAATTTTAATCAGAGCATCTTTACCTTTTAATAGCTGCTGTATTTTCCTGCATTCCACATTGAGAATGCGGTACTTGTTCCTCCAAGACCTCTTCTCCTACTGAACTTTGCTGAGAGTAACCTGAAGCTTTTCTGTCTCAGACATGAAATAAAGGGCAGAGTCCCTTAATGGAAGAACTTCCTGACGAGGGCAAGGCATCCTCAGCTTGAGAGGTCTAGTTTGTACCCAGTGGAGATAAGGCTCCACCGAGACACAGTCCAGTTTCCCTAGAGACTCTCGTCCTTTCTTATGAACGTGTTTCCAGGCATGCACTATTTATGTCTTTAGTGCCCTGTCATTTTCTCCTTCCTTGAAGAAAAGACCTTCCAGATGAGCATTGCGCGGGACATGCCTCATTGGGTATCCAAATTGACGACGAACTAATACCGGATGATAGTTGATTCCTCCCTTAGTTCCTATAAGGGGTACATTTGGGAAATTTCCACAACGGTCAATGATTTTGATCCCGTCATAGATTCGATTGTACCAATCGATGTCAGAGTTGGTAAGAAACAAGACTCTCTACGACCAACGTAAAGTATTCTTTTGATCCCAAAATGTAGCAGACTTGGGCAAATGGGAAGTGAACCATTTGTAAAGCAAGGGTACACAGCACATGATCATTCCTCCGCTGTATAAATTCCTTAAATGTACAGAATGATACGTATCTGCGAGTAAGGTCGGTACAGGGTTTCTGATCAGGAAAATCTTAATGGCGTTTATATCTACGAAGTTATCAATGTTGGGAAACAAAAATAACCCGTTGGTGAGCAAAACAAAGATACTCTCGAAAGAGGCCACGTTCCCTATACTGGCAAAGTACAGGGCCTTCTTTATCAAGAACTGGGCTGGTAAACCTTGGATGCCACCCTTAGTGGTCATGTGAGTCCTGACTTTTGACTCGTCCAAATAAATTGCTCGTGCAATGGTTTGATCCTTTGGAATTTCTTCCAGTCCAGAAAAGGGAGCTTAATCAGCAATGTGTAGATCAGTCAAGTGATAATACTCCTCCAGTGTTGTTGCTAGCTGATATTCTGGGAATGTGAAACAGTGATAGACCGGATCGTAGAACTGGATTAGTGTGGACAGAATTCCTTCGATTACATGGACCCTTAAGAGAGACAGTAGTCCCCCATACTTAGCTCTGAAAGCCTCGTGGTTGGTGATCATTCTCGCCAAACCTCTCAAATCCTCTAACTTTGGAACCTTGAAGGTGTACTTATGAGTTTTCCTTCTACCAAAATCCATTTGCGCAATCTCCTTTCTCTGACATTTGCAATCATTGTCTTAGTTTTATTTGAAAAAGAGAGACTAGAAGAGAAGATTTTATTTTTTGATGTTTTTTAAATGAATGTTTGAATGCAGCACACAAAAACATAGAAAAAACATGGGGTCAAAGGGTCGGTGTCATGAAGTCAAGGCTCTACCCCCCATAAGGTTTATACTGGTGATTTTTGTACTTGTCCGCAAAATCATTGACCCATCTTGGGATGACAACAGCAAGCGGATCGCTAGCGAGCTGATGTATCCTAGAGTGATCTTAGATGAGGGTAGTATCGCGTGACAACTATCTCCGATAGCTTCCGCACTACAAAATGGCTTAAGTCTCCTAAAAACCTCAGCTTCTCAGATAACCCAGTCGACCACACTATTTTCAACAAACGAAATCATATAGGCAATGTATCTGCAAAGGGAGTCTCCACTGAGTTTGATGGTCGATCGGAGGCTCTTAACTGGGATTCACTCCCCGCAAGATTACCCGCATTGCCATCACCTATCTTAGGTGTATACTCAATCTTTCCACATGCGGCATCACACGCATTCCCATTAGCAGAAAAATAAACACAGATATCAATTAGGAAAAGAAGTATATATATTTTTCTTAATCATCTTAGACCTCTAGTCTTATGATCCTATACAGACAATGACTCCCCAGCAGAGTCGCCATTTCTGTGAACTGAACTTAGGGTTTCATCCCTTGGGAAAGCAAGAAAAAATGCCTCCCACTGTGGTTGCCACTCTGCTGTGGCGTTTTCTAAACTTAAGGTTTCTACCGAAGATTGTAAGAAAGAGAATAGGGCCCCACGATGGGCGCCATTTTTCTATAGCGCGATTTTTGTGGTCTTGAATCAATATTGCTTGGGCGCTACAGTTCGATTCATTTTTTATCCTATTAAGATGATTAAGGAAGAGAAATAGATGTCTCCAGTTAACCCTGCTTGCATACTGAGTTTAAACAGTCAAAACTGTTGGTTTACAGATACTTTTAAGATGTGGGTCCCTCTTCGGTTATTTTGTTAAGAATAGAATGTTTGGACCAATTGTGAGGTTTTTGGTAAGATGTTAAGACTTGGTGCTTTTCGATTGATGTATGAAGGTATGGGATTTTGGGTTTTTGATTAGTGTGCTCGCTAATATTTTTCAATCTTATGCCTACGTATTCCCGTTCAGGGAAATCAGAGCGATCATAGTTCCTCCTATTCTATGGGAGGAAAGGGATTGTTTTGGTGTCTTGTTCGAAGCCCAACACGTGAAGCTAAATGGTTTATTTGTATCTTGTTTGAAGCCCAAGATGCGAATCTGAAGGGTTTTGACTTTGGAGAGAATTTGTCATCTCTAAAGGGGGGGTATTTGGTCTGTTTGTCACAACTATTAGGTGACTGATTATAAAGGAGAATTACTTTAACTGGGATATGTGAATCCAGTAATGCCTTAATTTCCTTTATAGGGGATTTTTAATATGAAGGTGAAGACTTTAACTCAGTGTAGAGCAATGCTATCTTTCCATAGGAATTTCTCATGCTAAAAGAGGGACAGTGGCGTGGATGTAGATAATCCAGAGGCTTGCCGCTTACAGCAATTAGATGAAGAAAAAGGAGTTGTTGATGTTTGTATACTGTGAGCAAGGCACAGATTTGATACCAAAAGGTTGATTGACTCAACCGGGGTTTTCCTTATACAAAGCCTAAGAGGAGGCTACTGACCCAACAAGAGGGCGCTTTTATATATGTGTCTCGTACGAAGCCCGAGATAGAGGCTAAAAGGTGTGTGACTCAACAAGAAAGTCTTAACAAGTGACTGACTCAACGAGAGAGTGCTTTTATATGTCTTGTACGAAGCCCAAGGCGGAGGCTGAAAGGTTTGACTCAATAAGAGAGTCTTTTTTACTCAACGAGAGAGTGTTTTTGTATCTCGTATGAAGCCCGAGATGGAGGCTAAATGGATTTGACTCAACAAGATAATCTTTTATACTCAACAAGAGAGTGATTTTCTATCTCGTACGAAACCCGAGATAGAGGCTAAAAGTGTTTGACTCAACAAGAGAGTCTTTTATACTCAACAAGAGAGTGATTTGTATCTAGTACGAAGCCCGAGATGGAGGCTAAAAGTGTTTGACTCAACAAGAGAGTCTTTTATACTCAACAAGAGAGTGATTTGTATCTCGTACGAAGCCCGAGATGGAGGCTAAAAGGAGACTGACTCAACAAGAGAGTCTGAAAAGGATAGCACCGCTAAAGAGAATCATTTGTACAAAGCCCAATAGGAGGCTGTCTATGCTGGTAGCTGTTTCAGTTGAGTGACAGGTCCAGCGTGTTGGATGAAAGAGAAAATCAGTTCTTATGAAGGAAAGATAAAAGGTATTGTTGTGCTTTGGGCTTGATCAGAGGATCAGAGTTATTTTCTGTTCTTTAAGGAAATGGGAAATCCAAAGGGTAATAAGAGTGTCCAAGTCTACTGGTGTTTTGAGAAATTGATTCTCGGATAAGTGAATGATCTTTGTATAATGCCCAAGAGAAGGCTGGTATGTTAAGGGATGAAGGTCAACCCATTAACTGGTCTGATACTTGACTCAGAAAAATAGCTCTAGCAAATTGATGACTAGGTTCTGTTCCTATACCTGTAGAGGTCTCTGGGTCCTTGTACTAAGCCCAAGAGAAGGCATGAGAACTTTTAAAAAGCCGAACGGTCCTTGTACAACGCCCAAGAGGAGGCGGGGATGCTTTTAGGAAGCCTGTGGGTCCCCAAACCCCGAGAAGTTCAAGACATGCTATTCACCGAGAATAGATCAAGCCAGGAAAGTCCGAGAATTTGGAAGAAACTCAAGAGATGCTATTCACGGAGAATAGATCAACTCTGGGGAGTAGAGTTTCTTTGACAATTTCTAAGAGTGACAGTCTTAGAAAGGTTTCACCGAGAATGCTACCTTTCACGTCTCCATATTGTTTAACCCCAAGAGGAGGGAAGACTGTATCTGGTAATCCTATGGGTATCTAGTTTTGTTTGTATTTAAGAGTGACCAACAGGGCATTACCTAGTGCTAGACGTAGTTGTCGGGGAAAACTCTAAATAACTATAATAGTATTACACAGTTGATATTTGACAAGTATATAAAAGTTTGTGAAAGAAGACTTACAACGAGCAGCCCCACAATACAATTATATATATATATATATATATATATATGAAAGCGGATAAAGAAAGCGGGTAAACACTTACTCAGTTGTATAGCTTTCATGCTGTTTTGTTAGTTGTTCAACAAAAAATCTTTGATAACAATATTATATTCAAAATCAAAGGAGAAAGTGCTTTGAACAGATTGTTGGGGCTTACAGCTCAAGGAGAGGCCCAAAGAGTTTTATCAGTGATTGCACTGTTGTTTTGAAATTGTACAGAGGGGCTTATACAAGTGACTGAGGCCCAAAAAGGTTTTCTGTACAAAGGGATGGGTCTTACACTCTCTCAAGAGGCCCAAAGGTTTTTAAAGAATGGGTCTTATAGCTCGAGGAGAGGCCCAAGGTTTTGTTTTGAAATGGCGATCGCGCCGAGATTTTGAAAACACAGTGGGTCTTATACAATGACTGAGGCCCAAATTATTTTGGTTTTCAAAAGGGGTTGGGTCTTACACTCTACTAGAGGCCCAAAGATTTAAAGAAAAGAGATGGGGTTTATAACACGAGGGTAGGCCCTGATGATTTTTGTTTGAAAACGGCGATCGCGCCGAGGTTTTTGAAAACACAGTGGGTCTTATGCAACATCTGAGGCCCAAATTATTTTGGTTTTTAAAAGGGGTTTGGTCTTACACTCTACTAGAGGCCCAAAAGTGTTTTAAAAGTTTTGTTTGGGTGAAAATCAAAGAAACCCTAAATTTGTTTTCTTTTAAAAGTAAGTATTTAAAGAAAATCAAATAAAATGATAAAAATACCAAATAAATTTGAATAAACCACTTGTGATTTTTGTTTAAGGTTTGAAAAATGAGGTTTTAATCACAAGATGAATTAAAACTCATTTGGTTTTGATTTTCAAAGTAAATATTCACTTTTAAATGTTTAAAAACAATTAAAAATGAATTTATTCACAAAAATACTAATTATATTAAATACCTAATATAAATTTAATTTTTTTGTGGAATAAAATATCTCAACATTTTTGTGATTTTTTGCAAAAAGAACCAATAAAAAATAATTAAAATTGTGGGAGTTATTAATTTTCCAAATCATTAATAAAATAATATGAAAAACCAAAAAAATAGGAAAAAGTGATAAAAAGAGGTCTGGGGCGAGGGGGATTGGAACCCCAAACCTCTCACTTGCCAATACACACAAACCAACTGATCAACCACTGGGACGCAATGCCAATTCATTAATAACATGGCAAGGGAAAAATATAAGGCAAACTCGGTTGGTTTCTCAAGCATGGCGCCATGGCCATCTTCAACCTCAAGCTCAGATGCGTGAAGCCCTCTAACTCACTCATTTCTCAACCATTTGACATGATTCAAACACCAAACTCATGCGTTTTTTCACAAGGATCATGATGGCAATATTTGATTTCATTTATTTTCAGTGTACAACAAGTTATATCAACATGACCGTATGAACCCTAATTTTGCAAAAACAATCGTACAGACATGTTGGTGAGTGCTATGATCAAATCTTTTGAGGGGAAATGCTCAACATATGATGGCAAGCAATTGGCAAAAGTATCATGCGAGGAAATAAGCATGGATCATGAAGATGTAGTTTTAGGCTTACCTTGATGCAAGCTAAAATGTGATCTCTGCACAAACTGTGTTCCAGATGTGATTTAATGATCCCTGCAGCTTCAATGGATGTTGTGGAGTGTGTTGCAAGCTTTGGAACACTTTGAAAATCTTTGGATCAAGTTGTAGGACTCCAGCTGCATAATTGAGGCATAATGGCTTGATTGAAGAGTGATTTTGAGCTAGAGGTGTACAATTGGTGTTTAAGTGTTTGGACACCTCAAATACATCATATGTGATGTGTTAGAGCAATTGGAAAGGATTTCTTAAGGTTGCAACTCAAAACCCGATGGTGGTTGCTCAAAAATAAAGAAAATTGGTACTTAAGAGAGAATAAGAGAAAGCAGTGCTGTAAATTGCTTTGGTGTGATTTGAATGATCAATTGGAACATCTATTTATAGGTGATCAATTCTTGTCTTAGAGGAATAGTGAATGGCTGTTGGATCAGATCACAGTTAATGGCTTTGGCTTGGTGGCATTTCTTCTCATGCAAGGCAACCTAGCCCCTCCCAATAGCGGGGTTATGTCTTGACCAAATCCACATTCTTCAGATGTTTTTATTGTTGTTTAATAAAAGAACTTGACTGAGTAGAGTGGCTTTGTTGAAAGTGCCCTATTTCACATAAATGCCTTTGAATTTAAGGCATATATGCCAAAATGCATTAATCTCAAGTTGGAAGATCCCTTGGATTTTGGACTCAGCCCTATCAGTTGGATATGTTGGCTTATGATCAGATTGAATGCATGTGGCATAGTGATCATTACTTTTGACTCAGAAATCGTGGATGGCAAGAAAACTCACAAACTGATTTTTCATGGCAGCCATGGCATGGTGTGTTGTAGCAGCCATAACTCTTGGCTCAAGTGGAGTGGTTTCATGCCAATGAGTTGCTTGGATTGTAGGCAATATGTACAAAAACTTTGATGTTTATACCTTGAATTGATTTAGCTTGGAACTGTGTGAAAAAATCCCACAAGGTTTGGTGTTTCAAACAAAATCTGTCTTGGACAGAATTTTTTCTAAGTGTTGGAAAAGTTGTACTTTCAAGTTTTTAGTGATTTTGATCCAACCATAACTTGATATCCATGAGGAATTGGAATGAGTTGTGTTTGAAGCTTTTGTAGAGTGCCATGAGAGCTACAAATCCATCTTTGGATCAGACAAAACGGTTGCTTGGATCTCAAGTTATGATCCTTGGAAGTTGGTACCCTAACCACTTTATCTCATGACTTAGAAAAAATTCTAAGTTTTTATGGTTACCCCTTTTTCAAGTTATCTCACTTTCTTTGGTTTTTCTTGATGAATGTTGATTCAAATCACACATTAACATCATTTTAGGATTAAGGAACCATAATTGACAAAAAAATAAAAAAGTCAAACTTTGACTTTTTGGCACAAATGACTTTTTATCAGATGAATTCCAAACTGTGCGATCCTATATGAAATCAAGTCCTTGACCTAAATCAAACTTGATGGATTGATTTCATAGGTGTTATAGGGTATTTTGAATCATGTCCTAGGGTTTGGGAGCATGTCCTGGTCAAAAGTCAAAGGCACAGTTGACTTTTTTTCATCAAAACCCTAATTGTGGTTCAGATGAAATTGAAACTTGTTGATCAAGCTTCTGGGATCAATCCATTGTTGCAAATTTATCAATATAGTGTATTAAAGACCCTCAAATCATGTCTTGAGGTCTTGGCTCATGATTTGTCCCAAAAGTCAACTTAGGGGTGAATTAGGTCAAGAAACCCTAATTCCTGATTTTTGATGAATGCATCCCCTGTGTCTAAATTGACTTGATGATTGGGTCCATGAGGTTCCATGGGGTATTTTAGGTTATGCTTTGAAGCATTGGCTCATGCCCAGAGGAAAATTTCCATCTGGAGGCCCTGGTCAACCAAAACCAATGCTGCAACATTGTGCTTGATTCTTGCTGTGGGAGTCCTCTTGATTCATTGTGGATGTTTGAGAGGTTTAGACAAGTTGAAGATCATGTCATTCCTTGATTGATCTTTTGTATAAGGCTCTGAGAGGGCTTGAAACCCTAATTCTTGTTTGTAGTGAATGCTCACCCATCTTTGGGGAGACTGATGAGGTATGATGGTTCATCCGTATTGTGATGATGATTTGCACAATGATGGGAAATCTTAGTGGTCAAAATTTGGGGTATGACACTATAGAGAAGCACAAAGTTACACATATGCTTTATTCTATCTACAAAACAAAATAGTTTGATTCAACATAATACAACAAAACCTTAAAATTTGATTTAGACAAGACAAAAAACTTACCATATGATTTACCCTTAAAATCAGGTAAAATTATCATCAACAATTGAAGACTTCCCTCCTGCTTTATCCTATCAACAATTGAAGTCTTCCCTCCTGCCAATCACCGCGAGACACACCCATTCGACGATATATTGAGAATTTCATTATGGTAGTAATGATGAAATAATCCTCTTATTCAATATTCATTAATGCGACGATATATCAACATCTGCGACCAACCAACAAAACTGATTTTGTAAAAAAAAATAAAGTTCTACTATTTTTCTTGATCTGCAGATCAAGAATTATTCCTGATATGCACATCCGGAACAAATCATCGTTTTAAAAAAAAATGGTGCGTTCGGATGTGCATATCCAGAAATTGGGGGCAAAAACAGAAATTCGCGTGGTGCCTAAGAAACATAGGTGGTGTAATGAGAAATTCTCTTTTATAATGCATCCGACTGGTAATAAATAATCGAATTGTGGCAAGAAATAACAATACATACATAGTTGTACAATTGTATAAAGTGAAGGGAGGGTAGTTGTCTTATACCAACAAAGCAGGTAATATATGAAAAAAAAAGAAAATAGTATGAAATTAATAAGAAGTAATATAATAGAATAATAGAGATGAAAGAGAGAAAGAGAAGAAGAGAGTTTATTACGGAAAACATATATAATGACAGTTGTAAAATATATATAATGACGATTTTACGTCTATTGTTAGGTAACATGTGTTTGTATGTATGTTGGTTTCTACAACGGGCGAGTGACCGTGATTATAAGTTAGATAGCACACATCTTATAACAAAGGGTAAATAAAACAATCATTGTGAAATAATTTATAGGTCATGGGTTCGAATCACAGCAACGTCATTCTTGCATTTTAACATTTCACCACAGTTATATGTCCAACTGTGGTGGTAAGTGTAAGAGTTTACTATAAAATATGTGATTGCTTGTTTTTCTATGCTCCTTATTAATCATATACAACAATTCAAATAGATTTTTTTAAAATAATTTAAACGGTCCAATGTTTATTGAATTGCATGCATCTTGTAATTCATGATTTCCTCATTAACCTATATAATTTGATTCAATTGCAAATTCGTCAAAGTAATGACGATGAATGAATGTCTTCTAAGTCTTTCACACAAAATTTGATTTCCTCTTTTTTTTTTTCGTATTAGTTTATGCAAACATTAAATTTTGTGTGAAAGACTCAGATTGACATCCATTTATCATCATTGTTTTGAAAATTTTGTGGCATTGAATCAAATTCTATAGGATAAAGAGAAAATTATGAATTACAAGATGCATGCAATTCGATAAACATTGGATCGGCTAAGTTGTTTTAGAAGAATAATTTAATTTTTCTAATTATTATCTAAAAAATATATTTAAATGAATGCAAGTTCAATGAGGGGTTAGTGAAACAAACAATCACATATGATATAACAAACTCACTAACAACGTTTATCAACAAAAACATCAATTAATTAACATAGATTAGGAGAACTTGATATCTAATCATTCTTGGAAGCTATGAAGAGGATAAAGTAAAAGGGATAGTGTGAGTGTTGAGCATTTGTAACTACAAATTCAACCGGGTTTTGAATGATGTCAAACAAGGAGAAGATGAGGTAGTTTATTGTAGTGCTCTTGTATATTGGACGATATCAACCTAAATTTAGGTGTTCATTTGCCCCTTAGCTTTAGGATGCATAAAAGAGTCTTTGAACAAGTTTGATAGGTCTTAGGCACGTCATACACATAAAAAATCAAGTTTTTGTGTCAAAACAACAGCATAGGCCGACCTATACGTGATCAGGTCGACCTATAGAAGTCTCAGTTTCAGTATAGGCCGACACATCCATGTTTCAGGCCGGCTCCTACGCTCCAAGAACGAAACCTATAGATTCTGCCCACAGGCTGCATTTCAGGTCGCCTCACAGGCCGGTCTGAACACCTTCATAGGCCGACCTATGACCTTCATAAGCCGACCAATGCAAGTTAAAATTTAAAAATTTCTTTTTTCATCTTATTTTTCTTACGTCCTTTTGCACATTTTCCTCATATACCTATATATACTCATACATGCATCTTCTTCTAAGCAAGGTTTCCTAGAGAATAAAACCTAAACGAAACCAGATTACAAATTTGTCCATCATCTTCATCCCTTCTTCTATGCATACACATAATTAAACTACACATAATTATTTTTCGATTGGGTGACCATCTAGATTAGGAATGATAACGTCTAATTAGGTTTAGTGTAACCGAGAATATTAGGTTGGGAGCTTTGTGTGTTTCAAATAAGAAAACCAAGGTGGGGTTTTCCTTCAAGATCGGGATGATTTGAAGGTTTTGGACGAGATCACGTCAACCAAAATTTGACCGAGTGAAGGCCTTGGGACAAGGTGGTTTCCTTGCAAGGGAGTAGCGCGAGACGGTGATATGCGTTCAGGAATCTGATAAGTACAAAATTATAGTGATTTTGAGTGTAAATAATTGTCACTTATTGACTTGATTTGTTGGTTCTCCGTTAATAATCCTCTGTTTTTGTATACAATTACATACTTTTGTATATTTTGTGATATTGTGTACATATTGTTGAGTGTGATAGTTTTTCATCTGATTTTATACATTATAATTCATGTTTGAAGTATGGACCCATTTTGGCCAAGAGGGATGCTTTAAAATGCCAATTTTGCAAGTATTAGCGCGCTTACCGCGCCTGCAGTGAGCTTTCAACGCGCTTTCTGGACCAGAGGTAGTAGCTTCTGGAATTCCTCATGCTTCAGTCGCGTTGTGACCGTGCTTAGCGCGGTTTAAGGCGATATAAATGTATTTTAAGTGAGATCGCGCTTAAGCGCGCTCTGTGGCCGCTTAGCGCGGTTTTAATAAATTCAATTCTTTGTTAATTTGTTTGTCTCATTTTTGTAGGTATTCAAGCCATTATTTCTATTAATTTTCATATAGATCATTGAATAAGCTTTCCAACGCTTCCGATCGCGCCTCAAACGGGGTTACGGTTTGAAAGTTATTACGAAAACAAGTTGATGGATTTCTCTGATGGCGCTAAGCGCCCTCAGAGTGCGCTAAGCGCGTTCGCGACATTCCAGCCCCCTATTTAAGTCACTTTTCAGCATTTTTTAGGTTATGTTTTTGGGGGAACTTTCTCCCAACTTCATCAAACATATTTTAGGAGTAGAGAGGCTTAGAAAACAACATTAGATGATGCATCTTGATGATCCGGAGTAGGATTTGCTTCAATCGACTCTGACACGCCGTGAGAAACTTGTTCTTCTCCGTTCTCCCCTTTGTATTCTCTTTTGTTGGGGTTTTTATTGTAATCTCTTGATACCTTATGTATTTTATCTAATCTATCTATTGTTAATATGCTTTGATTCAATATTGTTGTTATCTTTAATTTCTTGTTTGTGGGTATGACAAAACCTTTTACAAACCCTAGATTTAAGATTTTCAACTTTTAATGAGCAAGCTTTTGATATGGTTTGTGATTTAATATTCATTTGTATCTTAGATTTTTAGCATTGTGTTGATTGTTAGAATGAATAGCTTCTAGCAATTAATGCAATAAAGACCGCGATAACGCTTGACAAACGGTGTTGCAAGGGTGCGTGATAATATTGATGAAGAACTTTGTTCACATACGTTTGGCAAATTAGTTGAATGCATATTATTCATGTGTACGTATTCTGTTCTTGGAGTTATATATGAATCGAGTCATTAGTTTGTTATGGATGTTATAGTAATATCTGTTAGGTATAGATGCCCGGAATGGATTTAGGTTAAACATTCACGTGAGTATCAGTTCTTAATGCTCTGTGTTGTTGAGTTGCATGAGGAATTACCTCTGCGACAATACAATTGTTCTCTCGATATTAGATCAGAAATGACATATATTGTGAGTGAGACGTGGTGATATTAGACGAACACTTGATTTATGTATAATATGATCGGAAGAATGCATGTGTTATCGAATGATTTCTATTTAGTTTCTATTCTCCAAAGAATGTGTTATTGTAATTTACTTGTGTTCTGGACTAGGTCGAGGCTGCTCAACAGTCGAGCCGGCCCAACCCATACTACCCGGGGAGGCCCAATAAGGCAAGGTCCCTCTGCGGACACGCGACGGCCACGTGCTAGACATAGTCTCGCCGGGCACTCAGGTAGTGTCGGGCACCTTGGACAATAGGAGTCGAGGACGTCCCACCCCGCTGAGGTATGACTCCTCGACAAGCTAGCCTCTCCCCCGCGAGCATGCTACTCGTCCCTCCTCGACGGACAGTATCGCCTCCCCGCGAGGCCATGCCCATTCTATGAGCTTCATATCTCCTCGACATCAGATGGCTCCTCCCCGCGAGGAGTATCCAACGGTCCGTACCACGTGTACACATTCCAAGTAACCTCCCACTTACGAAGGATTCGGTCTGCCCTACTTCTGGAAATCTAGGAGCAGTTACTCTAGGGCGAAGACCACGTGCTGGTCTCCACTACTACACGTAAGCCCTAGCAGTTATCGGTAGTGGGCCTAGCTGATCCAGGCCATTGCTGATAACCGTTGGCCCCGCGCTGGGGGCTCTCTATAAATACCCTCTCATTTGAGAGGGTCAGGTTAGACACTTTCTTCCTACCATTCTCACTTCTTGTATTTGCTGATATTCTGTACACTCTCTCACTTGAGCGTCGAAGTACCTTGCAGGTACACCCCCCATCGTCTCTCACCATCACCGGAGTTGCCGTTCCAGACGCCGTTGGCCACCATCACTGTCTGATCCCGGTACGATCAGTGGCGCCGTCTGTGGGAATTTCATAAGCTTCCCCGTTTTTCTGTTCAATAAACCAAAGCTTTCTCCGTTCGACAACTATCATGGCCAACCCATCGGCGAATCAAGCTCTAGACAACGTTATTGCACATCTCAGCGCTGGCAACCACGTCGACAACAGCTCTGCCCGACCCGTCGTGGAAAACGACGTCAGAGACGGACTCACCGCCTCCCCGTCTTTCGACGAAGTGGAGTACGAGACAACTCACCAAGATGGACAGGAAACAGTCCTCCAGCCCGTCTTTCAGCCCGTGGACCCGCCACCAAATGCGGATCCAAACACTGCCGCCCTGTTTACGTTGGTCAATCAGACCAACCAGATGATCTTCAACCAGAACGTCCGGATCGAGGCGCTGGAGAAAAGCCGTGGTCGGTCTTCCCCGCGAAGGCACCAACCACCTCCATTTCCAAGACGTTCGCAGTCCCCGAAGGCATCGCGCAGTCCTTCCCCGGTTCCCAGAGGTCGCAGACCGCGCTTAGAGCGTACACAGCCAGAACAGCCTCAGAAACGCCACCGGTCCCCGCCACCGAAGGGACCAGTTTGATCCTCGAAGAATAAGAGGAACAAGACGGAAACCGAGGATCTGAGATAACGCCCAAGAGACCACTCCCCGAGACGTCACTATGGACGACACTCCCCCTCCGTGTCGCCGGGGGCCAGCGAGGACGACGACTATCGGACCCCTCTGGCCAGACACATCATGGACACCCCTATCCCTAAGGGCCTGGAGAGACCCCTATCCTTAGGAACCTATGACGGGACGTCTGATCCTGATGACCATGTCGAGAGTTTCGAAGCTCTCCTCAATTTCAGGAATGTCTCCGGCGCCATCAAATGTCGACTATTCCCTACGATTCTTCGGAAAGGGGCCATGGCTTGGTATAAAAACCTAGCTTCTGAGTCAATTACGTCGTGGAGGGTCCTGAGGGAACGCTTTCGAAAACACTTTACGGCGTCTCGTCGACATCCGAAGACGATGGCCTCCCTAGAAGCCATCTTTCAGGGGAAGGATGAACCTCTCCGGAGCTACATAGAGAGGTTCAACAAAGAGGCAGTCGAGATCCACGTGACCGACCACATTAAAATGTACCTCATCATCAAGGGTTTGAGGATAGGATCCAAGTTCGCAGAATCCGTCGGGCTGCACCGTCCCCGCAGCTTTGAAGGCCTCCTTGAGAGGGCTCAGTCGCATATTGAGTTCGAGGAAGTTGAGGCTGCACAAATTACCCTCGACTCGAGGCGCAGAGAAGGCCCCCGCGGCAACAAGGAAGAAGACTCCCCTCCACCCAGGCGAGGTGGAGACAGGAGAAGAGGAGACTTCCCTCCACCCAGGCGAGGCGGAGAAAGAATGAAAGAAGCCCGGACCAAAGAGCCCCGCGAATCACGGGGACTGTCTGGCCTTTTCAAAGATTACACACCGCTGAACGTGTCCCGCTCGTGCATTTTCAGCGACTGTGCCAATTCGGAGTTCGTCAAAGGGGGAATCCGCTTCCCGAAACCGACGGCTTCCAAACCAAATGCTGACAAGTCTAAGTATTGTCGGTTTCATCGCAGTCATGGGCACGTTACCGAAGATTGCGTCCACCTTAAGGACGCAATCGAAAAGCTGATTAAAGAAGGGTACCTGAAGAAATACGCCAAACAGCAAGAGCCCCCCGTCCCAGCGGCCAGGAGGCTCAGAATGTCGAGGAGTCAACTCCCTCCCCCAACAACGGATCGCTGCAAGTCGCGTTGAGCATCACGCGACCTGAAGACTTCGGTTTTTCGGGAGAACTCGACAGCCCTGAAGCTGTCCGGGATATGTGGAAGAACTTCCCGGCTGAAGGCTCGATAAGTGCCCAAAGCACCTGGGAGTCTTTCCCCCAAGCTCTGGTCATATCGGGCGGAGCCCCTGACCGCTTGAACGTGGGGTCAATAAAGAGGAAGTTTGACGAGATGAAGGCAACAACTCCCCGAGCTCCTACACTCAAGAGGGTCAAAGGAAGATCAAATCCGATTACCTTCTACCTCGAGGAACTTCCCGGCAAGGCACCGAACGCAAACATCCCCCTCCTGATCCGGGCTCAGATGGCCAACTTCGACGTCCACAGAATTTTAGTCGACCAGGGGAGCTCGGTGGACATCATGTACGTCCACCTTTTCGAGACCCTCCAGCTGACCAAGCAACACTTGTCCCCGTACGTAGGATCAGACCTACAAGGTTTCAACGGCGCGACCACCAGACCGTGGGGTTTCGTGGAGTTGATGGTCACCTTCGGGATTGAGGAAACTGCCCGACAGGTGAAGACGCGTTTCTTAGTGGTGGAGTGCCCGTCCCTCTACAACTGTATAATGGGGAGGACCACGTTGGTGGAACTAACGGCCGTACCATCAACGGTCCACCTGAAGATGAAATACTACACGAAGCGCGGACGTGTGGTCACTCTCCACGGGGACATCAACGCAGCCAGAAGGTGTTTCGACGCAGCAATCAGGGGTCTGAGCGTCGTTGGCGGCATCAAATATAAGACTCAGGCCGAGACACCTTCAGACGTCGTGCAGGCTCCCATACCGCCGGTCAGTGCGGTCGACCTCGACAGCCGATTTCCCGGGGAGCAGGAGGAAGCTGATGGCGAGGATCTCCCACTTGAAGTCAATGGGCAGCCTCTCCACCCAACGCGCCCCATCCCAGATGGAGATTTCGAGCTGGTTCCGCTCGGCGACAACCCCGACCGAAGCGTGAAGATCGGCTCTGGACTCCCCGACCTAGCGAAAACGCAACTGAAGGCGTGGCTCTGAGAAAATGCAGATTTGTTCGCCTGGAGTGCTGCAGAGATGCCCGGACTGGACCCTGAAGTAGCTTGTCATCAACTGACTATAGATCCGGCCGCTAGGGCCGTAGCTCAACGTAGGCGTAGGCAGTCTCCGGAAAAAATGGAGGCTGCTGAAAAAGCTGTAAAAGACCTCCTAGAGGCAAATTTTATTTCCAAGGCCAAGTACACGACTTGGCTCTCAAATGTTGTACTCGTTAAGAAAAGTAATGGAAAATGGAGGATGTGCGTTGACTCCACGGATCTTAACCGGGCATGCCCGAAGGACTCTTATCCCTTGCCTAACATCGACCAACTGGTCGATAATTCTGCAGGATTTAAATTACTATCTTTTATGGACGCGTATTCGGGGTACAACCAAATCCCCATGGACGAAGCCGACAAACGACATACAGCCTTCATGACCGAATCGGGCAATTACTACTATAACGTAATGCCCTTCGGCTTGAAAAATGCGGGCGCCACCTACCAACGGATGATGAACAAAGTCTTCCGGGCAGATATCGGCGATGTGCTCGAGGTTTATATGGACGACATGATCGTCAAATCCGCGGAGGAAATCGACCATGCCGCTCATCTCCAGAAAGTGTTCGACACGACGAGGAAATGTCGCATGAGGTTCAACCTCGACAAATGCACCTTCGGTGTTCGCGCAGGGAAATTCCTTGGCTTCTACCTCACGGAGAGGGGCATCGAGGCGAACCCTGACAAATGTAGGGCGTTCTCCGAAATCCCCACAACGAACTCGAAGAAGTCGATCCAGTCGCTTAACGGAATGCTGACGTCTCTCTCCCGTTTCGTAGCCAAATCCGCGCAGTACGCACTCCCCTTCTTCAAGCTTCTCCGGAAGAAGGCGAAATTTGAATGGAGTGAAAAATGGGAGCAAGCCCTCCTCCATCTAAAGCAAGTCTTGTCTCGACCCCCGGTCTTATCCCGACCAGATATCGGGGAAACACTTTTCTTGTACCTGGCCGTCAGCGGCGAAGCAGTGAGCGCTGTCCTTATACGGGAGACCCCCGACGGACATAAACTGATTTATTTCACGAGAAGAACTCTTCACGGCCCCGAGCTCAGGTACCAACAGATTGAAAAGGTCGCCTTGGCCCTCGTATCTGCAGCCCAAAGATTACGTCATTACTTCCTGGCCCACACAATCGTGGTAAGAACAGAGCAGCCCATCCGACAGCTCCTCAGTCGGCCAGATATGGCGGGGAGAATGCTCCGGTGGTCTCTCGAGCTATCCGAGTTCGACCTTCGATACGAAGGAAGAAAAGCCCTGAAAGCCCAAGTACTGGCCGACTTCGTAGCGGAAATGACCGTCCCTGAATCCTCGACCAATGGCTCCCAGAAATGGACGATTTATGTCGGCGGGGCCTCTAGTACGAAGGGAAGCGGAGTGGGCATTATCCTGGAAAACGAGCAGGGCATCTTGATAGAGGTCTCCCTTGAACTGTCTTTCAAGACATCGAACAACCAAGCCGAATACGAGGCCTTCCTCGCGGGACTTCGGCTTGCGGAAGACCTCGGCGCAAAAGAGGTCAAAATCTTTACAGACTCCCAGCTCGTGGCATCACAGGTCCGGGGAGAGTTCCAGGCTAAAAACGACAGTCTCATCGAGTACCTCACCTTGGTGCAAGAAAAGTTGAAGAAATTTGTCTCCGCGGAGGTAGCTCATATCCCGCGCGAGCACAACACTCGGGCAGACGTGCTCTCCAAGCTTGCGAGCACTAAGAAAAAAGGAGGGAACAAATCAGTTATCCAGGAGATACTGACCCAACCGAGCATAACCAAAACCGCACCGACCACGGAAGTCAACGCAATCGGAGATGCCAACTGTTGGATGACCCCGGTGTACGAATATCTGACGACGGGCAAGCTGCCCGACGATCCTAAAGAAGCAGGGATAGTCAAGAGGCGGGCATGTGCGTATACCGTCGTCGAAGGTAAACTATACCGTCGAGGATTCTCCATTCCCTTACTTCGGTGTGTCGAAGAAGGCAAAGTTTCGGGGATCCTCCAAGAAATTCACGAAGGAATCAACGCCCAACACCTCGGCGGAAGGTCCTTAGCCCGAAAGGCACTCCGAGCAGGGTATTATTGGGCCACTATGCAACATGATGCAAAGGAGCACGTTAAGAAATGTGACCGCTGCCAAAGACACGGAGACATGCACCTCGCTCCTCCAAACGAGCTTAAGTCATTGTCGTCCCCGTGGCCATTTGCGTGGTGGGGAATGGATATCCTCGGACCTTTCGTCATGGGGTCATACCAAAACAAGTACCTCATACTCGGGGTGGATTACTTCACGAAGTGGATTGAGGCCGAGGCATTGGCCAAAATCACCGCTTTCAACATACTCCGTTTCTACAAAAGAAACATCCTCGCCCGATTCGGGGTGCCCCAAGCCATCGTCACGGACAACGGGACACAGTTCACCGACAGAAACTTCCAAGACTTTGTCACCAAATTAGGCACAAAGAAACACTTCACGTCGGTCGAACACCCTCAAACTAACGGGCAAGCCGAAGCAGCGAACAGAGTGATACTCTGGGGACTCAAGCGACGGCTCGGCGAGGCCAAACAATGGTGGGTCGAGGAGTTGCACAGCGTCCTCTGGACGTATCGAACGACCCCACACTCCACGACCGAGGAGACCCCGTTTCGCCTAACGTATGGAACCGAAGCGGTTATCCCCGTCGAGATCAGGGAACCCTCGAGGAGAACAGAAGCTCCCCTCGATGATGGAACGAATGACGAAGCCCTGCGAGAGGAACTCGACCTTGTCGAAGAGATAAGGACCGGCGCTTCCCTCCGAGAAGCATCTTTGAAACAGAAAATAACTTTGCGTTATAATGACAAAGTTATCAAACGAGACTTCCAAGTAGGCAGTCTTGTCCTGCGAAGAAATCAAAAAGATTCGCGCGAAGGAAAGGTGGCCGCAAACTGGGAGGGCCCGTACCGCATCACTGCTAAGACGGGGACGGGTGCCTATTACCTCGAGAACCTACACGGGGAACAACTTGCTCGGCCATGGAATGCTGAGAAGCTCAAGCAATACTACAGTTAGACACTGCCCAGGACAGTACAACGTCGCGACCACGGGGGCGTGCAACGGTACATGCGTGACACCTCTATATAATACACGACGGCCAAAAACCACGAAGTGTGTGCGTGAGACTTTTTGGCCCGGCGAGGAGACCTCAACCGAGCTCCTTCGTCGACGTACCAAATAGGCAGAACACCCAGCTCGCGATGGGAAGTTCACGCCGCAAAGCTAAGAAATCGACCGCTTTCTTAGCCTCGTCGAAGGTCGGAGTACAACCCCTGACCACTCGGATAAGCTCTCTTCGCAGTCGAGCATCATCAACGTCGAGCAAAAGCCCAAGGCGCCAGTGGTATCAACTACTTAGACAAAAATAAGTAATGCATAAAATATCATACACAAGCAAAATTAATAAAGAGGCACAACGAAGTATGAAAATCGGGCAAAGCCCATTGTACGAATGTTACACATATAACCCCACAAAGCGGGCAAAATAACCATTGTGCGAAAAGTACATCAAATAAGCCCACAAGCCGGGAAAAAACAAAACGGTACGCAGGCCAAGCAAACTATGTCCCTACTCTGCAGCAGTCTCGGTGGCGTTCGGCCCACCTCCCTCGTTGGCATCCCCTCCTTGCCCGGGCGGCACTATCCGACCGTCGACCACCTCGAAGTCAACGTCCGCCCCATCGGTCACCAGGCCGGGATTCAGGATCTGGAGTTGCGCCACTGCGTTTCGGAACCCTATGCCCGCAGTCTCGAGAGCGTCATCCTCGGCCAGACGAATATCCTGCTCGAGTTTCCTGAGTTGGGCCACCAACGCTGCTCGAGTGGTTAGGAGCCTGTCTTCTTCAATTTCGCCTTCAGCTGGCCGCACAGCAGTCTCTAACTCGGCGACCCTCTCCTTGAGCCGCTTCTCCTCTGCCTCCAATTCGGCGATGCGGGCAACGTGGCCTCTCTCCGTTTCCTCGACTTCCTTCAGCTTTTTCTCAGCCCGCTGCTGCTGCTCGCTTTGTTCTTTGTTTTGGTCCCGGCACTCCTTCAACTCATTGCGCAGTTCGAGCATCTCAGCATCCAATTTCTCGAGCTTTTCTTGCAGTCGAGAAAACTCAGCAGCAAAGCGAGTCTCGTCGTTCAGGACAATGGCGGTCGAGCAAAGCCGCATGACCGCGGACAAATCCTCGAAGGTCGTCTTCCTCCTCGCCTCCGCGGCAGCTCCCAGCACAGCTTGGACTTCAGAGGGAGGGACATGGGGATAGATGACTTCGAAGAAGAAGCGAGGCTTTTGATGGCATGGTGGAAGTTCAAACCTTGGAGGAGGTGGGGGACTGTCTTCATGGGCTAGGTCGCCGATCTCCACGCTCGAAACCCGTTGCCGCTTTGGCGTCCCTTGAGTACCCGGAGACTGGCTCCCAGTATAGGTGGGGGACTGTCTTCTTCACCTGCCCGTCTGCTTCCAGTATAGGCTGGCTGTCCAGCGTTTCCTGCTGAGCCTCGTTGAAGCTCGCGACGAACGCAACGATCTTTTCGTAAGCTTCCCGGTCCTCGACATCCAGCTGACTATGCTTCACCTTGTATTTGTCGACCCCCTTTTTGAAGTGTTCCTCCGTCCAGTATAGGGGGAACCTCGGCTCTAGAACCTCCTCGGAGACACCGTCGACCTCGCGAGTGACTTTCCGGTACAATGAGTATACGGCCTCGACGGTGACCGGCTCCACGAAATAATAACGGAACTTGAAGTCCCGGATAGAATCTAAGTATGTGTGAAACAGAGCTTTGCTCTGCTTGAAGGACACCCTTCCATGTCTTCCACCTGATGACGATCTCTGTAGATGGAATATCCGAAAAAAGAGGGACACCGTCGGGACTATTTCTAAATACTTACAGACAAGCTCGAAGGCCCGGATAAAAACCAAGGAGTTCGGATGAATTTGCGAGGGGGCCAGCTGCAACCAGGAGAAGATTCCCTCTTGCAGGTCCGTGAAGGGCAACCTCCACCCCGCTTTGTTGAACATAAATTCATATAACGGAATTCGCATTCCCCGATAAGGCTGGCATATACGATGATGCTCCTCTGGACGGAAAACCTTCCAAGATTTGTCCGAACCGATGAGCCTGTGCTCGACAGTGCAGAACGCGTCGTCCACTTCTTTGTAGACAAAGATTGACGACATCTCCAAGGCTTCTTTACAGACCCACTCTTCGAGCGGGCGTTCCCGTGAGAAAGCCATGTGAGCCATGGGGGAGTCGGGTTGGTCGTCGTCTTCTTCGAATGATCCTACGGCCACCTTCGTAGACAAATCGTCCATTTACCTGAAAAGCAGAAGGAAACAGTGAATTCGATGGGTCGTATCAAATTCACCCCTCCACCGCTGTTCAAGCGAACGGGCGAGGAAGGGGCAAGGCTCTCTCGGTTCCCCGACATAAGGAACCGAGGATTGACATGTTCGCCGGGGAACTCGTCGTCTCCCCGGATGATTTTCCCCCGTGTCCCCGCGACGCAAATGAAAAGAGTAACTATCAAGGACCCCGAGACATTCAACGGGTCCCCGACATGTTCATCCCTAGTCCCCGAAATATTCAACGAAAGCGGGTGAAGTTCTTAGCACCCCCTCTCTCAACAACTAAAGATTCCCGCCGTACTCGCCAGGAATCCTCTCATTTCTCATGAGAACATCATCAGTTCATCAAGGAAATGCCTTATACTAGATGAAATTAAAGAGAAATGTAAGAAAAAAGGTCAATTTCGAAGCAAGTACCTTGTGAGTAGCGGTTTAGGGTTCCGGCACGGAGTTTCCGGCGGCTTTACGGCGGAGAGCGACTGTTGTAGGTTCCAGGCACGGAGTGTGCGGCGGCTGACGGCGGCGACCGGCAACGGGAGAGGGTAGAGAGAGAAGGAGAAGGATTCTTGAGAGAGAAAGGCAAAAGTGAAAAATGAACGAGGGGAGCAGCTTTTTATAGGCGATTCTCGCGGGATTCGAGGGGCCTAGGGTACTCAAGTGCACTACCCTAGCCAGTCGCCCTAGCCTCCCTAGGTAATAATGGCAGGCGACACGTGGCACGCATGCAGCTGCGCGTCTTCCCACGCGTGTCGTTCCAGTTTCCCACAACACTTTGGATCTGAAACTCCTCATCTCCCCGGCGTCCCGACCAAACACGACTGAACGATGCCCGACTTATGTGTGACCGTACGTACGTCGACCACGAAAATGGCTTCCTCGTTTCCTCTTTTGGGGTATCCCCGACATGCCAGTAAGCCTCAAGCCATTACTCTGACGCCTCAGAGCAACGACATGGGGGCCCAATAAGGCCCAATAAGGCAAGGTCCCTCTGCGGACACGCAACGGCCACGTGCTAGCCACAGTCTCGCCGGGCACTCAGGTAGTGTCGGGCACCTTGGACAATAGGAGTCGAGGACGTCCCACCCCGCTGAGGTGTGACTCCTCGACAAGCTAGCCTCTCCCCCGCGAGCATGCTACTCGTCCCTCCTCGACGGACAGTATCGCCTCCCCTGCGAGGCCATGCCCATTCTACGAGCTTCATATCTCCTCGACATCAGAAGGCTCCTCCCCGCGAGGAGTATCCAACGGTCCGTACCACGTGGACACGTTCCAAGTAACCTCCCACTTCCGAAGGATTCGGTCTGCCCTACTTCCGGAAATCTCGGAGCAGTTACTCTAGGGCGAAGACCACGTGCTGGTCTCCACTACTACACGTAAGCCCTAACAGTTATCCGTAGTGGACCTAGCTGATCCAGCCCATTGCTGATAACCGTTGGCCCCGCGCTAGGGGCTCTCTATAAATACCCTCTCATTTGAGAGGGTCAGGTTAGACACTTTCTTCCTACCATTCTCACTTCTTGTATTTGCTGATATTCTGTACACTCTCTCACTTGAGCGTCGGAGTACCTTGCAGGTACACCCCCCCCATCGTCTCTCACCATCACCGGAGTTGCCTTTCCAGACGCCGTTGGCCACCATCACTGTCTGATCCCGGTACGATCAACTTGCTTTTTTTCCTTTAATTTCCGCATGTTACCGTTTGAAATCTCATTTCAAACAAAAGCTTAGAAACGTATAGATCGTGAACGGCGCTATTTCCATCCACCGATCCCCGTGGATACGACAACCCTCGGGAATTCTTTCAAACATAAACATCTGCTTTCAGCTTTACCGCAGTCAACAAATTGGCGCTGTTGCCGGGGATTGGTGTTTAGATATTGAGTTGCATTGCATAGTTTTTATGTTTTTAAGCTTGTACATAATTGTATATATTGTATATTTACTTGTATAAACACTTGTTTTGCTTTTGTACAAACTTGTTAATAGTTGTTTTCCATAACTGACCGTATATATATATGTGTGTGTGTGTGTGTGTGTGTGTGTGTTTTCCATCATGTTTGTTTATATGTGTGCATATTTTGGTTTTTGGTTTACATTTTCTCAAGTGTCGCAAGTTTTATTGGGTCGCTACAAGTGAACGAAGCAACATGGAGGAGCTTGTATGCAAATAAGGCGTCGAGCTAACGACGTGAAACAAGCGCTTGTTGGGAGGCAACCCAATGGTTTGAGTTTGTACACTTTTATATTTAGTAGTATAGTAAATATAAAGTGATAATGGATGGATTACATGTGAGAAAGAACTTGAAAAGCTAAGCATGTCTGTTCGCGCTTAGCGTGCTCTAAGGGCGCTTAGCGCGGTCTGTTGTATCTTGAAAAATCTCTCATTTTCCATCCACTTTCACCAATTTTGGTTTTTAGTTCAATTTTGTATAGTTCAATTTTGTTAGGTTGTTAGAATAAGTTATGAGTTTGCTCTAAAGTTTGTTTTTGATAGCCTGAGGATGCAATTTTGTGATTGTTCAAGTTTGAGTGTGTCAGCAAGAAAATGTCATGGTAATGATAAAAGTTAGAAAAGAAAGTTGCAATGTCAAAGTATGTGTTTAGTGCTTTCTACAACATAGCATGAACATGAACTTTATGCTTTGTACAAATAACATGTCATTCATTCTCTTGCAATTTTTGTTCATTTGTGAATCACTTTAGTTCATAGCCCCATGTAAGGAAACCTCCATTGTTTACTAAATGCTTGGATGACTAATAACTTTGTTAATTCGTTTGATTCAAGCTTAATCTTTTGATTATTGTGTTTTTGTGGAAGCATTAGAAGTGATCAAGGCATTTGTTGATATTTAGCACAACCATTTCCCAAAAGTAACTTACCCGTGAGTAGTGAGTATTTGCTACCCCCTATGAGCCTTAATAGATTATATCCTAATTTAGTGATGATGTCATTCCTCTTCATCATTGAATTTTGTGGGATTCTAACAAAATTTCTTTAACCTTTGAAAACATTGTTTTATTGATTTTCTTGCCATAAAAAGCAAGGAGAATTCACTTAAGGTTTGATTAAAAGCAAGTTGGGGAGAATGAAAAGAAGTGGTAGGTTACATAAAAATTCAAAATTTTCAAACAAGCGTAGAAAAAAGTGTGAATATGAATGTGAAAAACAAAAGAAAAATAATGCTTGTTGAAAAAGAAAAATAGACAATGAATAATGTGCAATAAGGAAGTTTGGAAGGGTGAACAATGAAGAAAATAGAAAGTGTTGGTTGAACTTGTTTGTGTAAGTCACTTTTATAGTGTCTATTCCTCTTGCATTGATTCAATGGCCTTAGAAATGTCCCTTTTTTGTGAACCTAACCAAGTTGCAACCCTTAAAGCCCTTAGTGATCTTTTTGCTTCCATGATTTCATTGTTGATTATTAGATGAATGTATGAATTGAATTGTTATTTGCATTGTTTGTCAGATGAGTGAAATTTCCCTGCGGTTGCAAACGCACATTAATTTCTTCATTCTTATTTGAAATGGAGTGTTAGGTGTGATTCATTCTTGAACATGTATTGCTTTTGGATGTTTGACATGTGTTTTGTACTTAGAATTTATTTAATAGTCATGTTGTCGTTGTAGTGTAGTGGTAAGCATTGCCTTGTGTGTTTTTTTGATTTATATACCATACATTTGTTTTCCTTTTGTAAAGGCTTGTTGAGCATGATTTCTTGATAATTACTTTTGTTTCTTTGAGTTGATCAATTCTTGTTTGAGGACAAACAAGTTTAAAGTTGGGGAGAGTTGATAAGTGCCAAATTGTAGTGATTTTGAGTGTAAATAATTGGCACTTATTGACTTGATTGTTGGTTCTCCGTTAATAATTCCCCATTTTTGTATACACTTACATACTTTTGTATATTTTGTGATATTGTGTACATATTGTTGAGTTTGGTAGTTTTTCATCTGTTTTTATACATAATAATGCATGTTTTAAGTATGGACCCATTTTGACCAAGAGGGATGCTTCAAAATGACAATTTTGCAAGTACTAGTGCGCTCACCGCGCCTGCAGTGAGCTTTCAGTGCGCTTTCTGGACCAGAGGCAGTAGCTTCTGGAATTCCTCGTGCTTCAGTCGCGCTGTGACAGCGCTTAGTGCGTGAAGATGGTTGGTTTCTACCTGAGTGAATCGCACACTCAAAGATACAACAGAGTCGCCACCAAACTTTATTTAGTCCCAAAGGACAGGGAAAATATCGATAAAACCCAAGGGGAAGAGAAACGGGAACGGGGGGTCAGTTATGCGAAAGGAAGGTATTAGCACCTAACGCATCCGTCGTACTCGACGGGAACCATTTCGCTTGCTTCTAGGCTTGGATGGGTTATCTATCTAAAGACTTCTAACTAAAAGGAAAGGGAGAGAGAGAGAGAGAAAGGGAAAAAGAAAAGAAAGAAAGAAAGTGCTCGCGGAGGATTGTGGCCCTCATGCCTACGTACCCTCATAGTGCAATGAGGAAATCAGAGCGTCGTAGTTCATGGAACCAGGGGACAGAGAAGAAGGAAGAAAGGGAGAAGGAAAGAAGGGTGGAAGTGTGCTTGCCGAGATCGTTACGATCTCATGCCTACGTATCATACATTCAAAAGAATGCAGAATCAGAGCTTCCGTAGTTCGTGGAACCGAACGGAAAACAAAACAAGAAATAAACAGGGAGACGAAAGAAGTGGTGTCAAAACCAAGAGCCAGAATGAAGGAAAAACTCTACTGGAGAAGACCCCACAGTAAGAGCGTTTTCAGAAGAGACTAGGAAAGGAGTGGGGTTAAAACCGAGAATGAAAGAAATTCCGCTGGGGATAACAAAGAGAATTGGTGCCAAAACCAAGAAAGTAAGAGCAAAGGGAATATGAAAGACTCCTCTGGGGATCCAAATAAAGGGATGGTGTCATAACCAAGAGAAAAAGGAGACTCGATATATTAACTGGCTGGAAGTGGTTAACCGAAGAAAAGCAAGTGGGACCCTGGCGGGGAAAAGAAGCTGGTGTCAAAAGACGGACTGTGATAAACCAGGAGAGAGAGTACTGAACCGACAGAAAGTGTTTGACTCTGCAGGGGCCATCGGTATATAACTGATAAACAGTGGTTAACCGAGGACACAAGGATTGCAACTCTGTGGGGATAGAGAAGCATTGGTTTTAACAGGGAAAACTGTGATTAACCAGAAGAACGGGTGTAGGACCGATCAAAGGTCGTAACCCAAAAGGGATGTTGGTAATGACTGAACAAACAGCACTGGACCAACGAGAAGGGTACTGAACCAAAAGAGGTTACTAGCCCAAAGGGTGTAAGTATTCAAACCAATAAAGGTTGCCAACTGCTGGGGGTTCAGTTTTAACAGGAGAGCTGTGATTAACCGAGAAAAATGAGTGCTTAACCAAGAGAAGGTGATTAACTCAAAAAGGGCTTCAGTATTTTAACAGACGGACTGTGTTTAACTGAAGAAAAGAGTGATTAACCAAGAATAGGTGATTAACCCAAGAACACTAGGTATTTTAACAGACAAACTGTGGTTAACTGAGAAGGAGTGCAAACATTGGTGTTTTAACTGACCGGCAGTGATTAACCAAACAAAAGAGAAGAACCAAGAGAAAGTTGCGAACTCCTGGGGAAAAATGGTTGTGACAGGAAAACTGTGTTGGACCAAAGAAAGAGAATTGAGACTCTTCAGGGGAATCAAAAAGCAATGATTGACCGCAAGAAAAAAAATAGGGTATTGAAACGAAGAAAGCTTACTAACCCAATGATCAAAGAATCGTAACCAAGAAGGTGATTGATCAAGAGATGGAGATAGGAATGATCATGGACCGAAAGAGATTGCAAAGAGCAAAGAGTGACCAAGGATCGAAAGTGATTGCAAAGAGCGAAGAGTGATCAAGGATCGGCTCGCCTGGGGAAAGAAAGCACACTATCGCCTAGAGATAGAGGTGACTAAGCCAAGCACAGGGTCATTCGTCCCCTACCTGAAGTAGTCAGAATGAGAGTAGGAATTCTCCCTTCTCATTCCTTCTCTAACACACAGGGTGTAATGCGGAGGTTGAACCGGACGACACAAAAGCTCCAAGTTGTACGGTGCTCCTGCGTGGAGAAACGGACAGCGTAACAGCTTCACTTTGTACAGTGCTCCGATGTAGGGAGTAGCACGAAACTCCAACTCCGCGGGGGAACGAGTGAGAAAGCTCTAAAGGAAGCCTAAAGAGAGGAAAAGGGAACATCAACTAATTGAAACATGTTTCGATCAATTAATCAAGGGAGAAACATGCTAACAACTTTCCAAGGAGGATGGAAAGTCATTAAAGCACCAATGAGTGAATTATTGATTACACAAGATTAAGTTTATCCATGAAGAATAAACTTAATGCAAACTGAAATGGAAGGTGCAAAACAGTTCCAAATGATCATCAAAATGCCACAAAAAATCATGTATCATGTGAACAAAGATAGTCCAGGAATTAACTATGTTCATACAATGCTAAGAACATGAAGCAAATGAATAGTCGGAAACGTGCATCGAAAGTTCATGAATATACTCCAACCAGAAGTGAAATGACATTAAAAACATCCATAAAATCAAGCATGTTAATCAATGGAAGTTAAAATGAAGAAAGCATGGAAAACACACTTGAAAATGCAAGAAAATGGCCATTCTGTACAGTGGTAACCGGTTACAGCATATGTGCTAACCGGTTACATGCTTGAAAATGCGTGTTTTTTGTGAAAATTACACTGTGTAACCGGTTACAGCATATCTGCTAACCGGTTACCACTATAACAGAGGCAAAAATAACAGCAAAAATAGCTTTTCAAAAGTAGTTTTCAGCACATAATCACTTATGTCAAACACCACATGCTAGGGCATGAATTTGTGCACGAAAATTGAACTTGAAAACAACAAATAAGCAGTGATATAATCAATTAACACATCAAGATCATGGATCAAACAATGCAAAATCAATTCACAAGCAAAATTATCAACTACATCGTGAATGATGCGAAATGCTCGAAACAGAATAATTAGTGAGATCCACCAACCTACAAGGCTGAGATGTGCCTTGGTAATTGTTGCAAATGATTCTTGATGCAGAAAATTAAAGAAAACCAGAGAAATCTTCAATTTGGTGACGAAACATGTCAGAATCGAGCAAAATACGATAAAGCTCCAAAATGCGAATTTGAACCGTTGGAAGTTGCAGCAAATACTCAAGATTAATCCAAAAGCTGAAATAAATCCAGAAATCCAAGTATAATAGCAAGAATGATGAAGGTTGAGCTCAAGAAATAATCACTTTTGATGTAAAAGTGATTATCCTTCAAAGTAGAAATGAGCTTTGGTGAGGTTTTGGAAGAGAATTGAGATGAAGATGAAGATGTAGTAGAGAAATTCAGAGGGAATGTGGGGGAATTGAGAGTGAATTGTGCAAATGGTTGAAGGTCTTGTGTGAGAAATGTGGGAAATGATGGAGAGAATGAAAAGTAAGTGAAGGTGAGTTTATATAGCCTTTAGGTTTGGAGTATGGGAGGTTTGGACTTAGCTTTGGACTTAGCTTTGGGTTTGGAGTTAGGGTTGGAGTTAGTTGGGCTTGACTCACTGAGTCAAGGTGGTTAACTCGGTTAGTTAGAACCAACTCGGTAACAATCCCAATGCAAATTTCCTCATCCAAAGGTTGGCATGCTTGTAAAACAAGGAACATGGTGCACTTAATTTGGAGTGAAGCATTGGAACCAACCCACTTGGAATGTCTTGAAATGTCTAGAGATGTCTAGAATGTTCCACACATTGCTGGAATTAAGTAGGACCAAAGACCAAAGACCAAAGAGAGTGCATGGATGCTGTCCCAAAAATGCAGCAGGAACTGAAATTTTCCCCAGAGTAACCGGTTATAGCATATGTGCTAACCGGTTACATGCTTGATACACTGAGTAATCGGTTACAGCATATGTGCTAACTGGTTACTTCAGCCAAATTTCCACAAATTTGCAAAAGGATGATGCTGAAGTCCTGATTCCGATTTTCCATCACTTGTCTTGATAAATAAATATGGAAACCTTTATTTTGAGCTTGTTTTAATGATGTGATGATCTTGTGAGGATTCAATTAATCGGGCTTGGAAAACCTGAATGTCCTGCAACAAGAAACACACAGAGAAAAGTGTGAATGCGTATGCTAACAATGTGAATGCTTATGCTCATGCAAACGGAAAAAGTGGGAGGTCAAATTTTGGGTTACGACAGCTGCCCCTATTTAATCCTCTTGTACCTGAATGTACGAATTGTGCTAGCTTTTCGATGATTCGGGGTAAAAGGGGATTAAATAAAAGAGTAGCTCGAGAATTTGGTCGACGGTGACAAAAGAAGAGTTGACAGTGTTTGAATATACAAGTGCAAGGTTTGGCTGAAAACCTGCTGGGAGATAAGTTAGGAAAAAAGAGAGGGAGTATGATAGATGCACATGATATATATGCGTTTCTACATGATGCTTGATACCATGCAACGCAAAGGCGCAAGATCAGGCATAGTGTGAAGTGATTAGGTAGAAATCGTAGCAAAACGACTTCGACACCCTCGGTCGGGGAGAGGATCCGCAGATGAAGACAATCTCTGCTGGAGAAGAAAGTTCACAAAGGATGATGATCCTGTCGGGGAATGAAACCGAGGACATCTCAGGCTTCTAAATCACTATGGCTATCTCTGTTGGGGATGAAAGAATCAAGTCAATCCTTTCTACCAAGACTGGCTCTGCGTGGGGAAAAAGAAGTTTCCGAATCATGTTGACTCAGCTGAGGAGAAACCACTGCTGCTGGTGACAGATAGTTCCTAATCATTGGAGATGATGCACAACCCTTGCTGGGGAAAAGAGAACAAAGCGACTTTGCTGGGGAACACCTTGGCAACCTGCTGGGGGAGAATGATGACTCTGCCGAGGAACTGCTGAGAAGACAACAACTTCTTCATAGAATCATCCCATTACTGGCCAGGCGTTAGGCTTACCAATGGATATTACTGATTATCCTGCAGGAGTTACCAGCAACATATGCAATGCATAATGCTTTCTCGATTGATTTAGTTTTTTATTGTTCTCAACGTTTTTTAGTATTATGTGATCGCAAATAATTATTTATTTTATAAACAAAATACTGGAATGAAACAATTGAGATAACAAAGAATGCATTTTATTGAATGTAAAATTTTTGTACATAAAGTGTGTACAAGGATGCAAAATCCTTGATGAGGAAATTTGCAATAAAATTGAAAAACAATTATAAATGGCAAAGGGAAATCATGATTTGCATTGATTACAACATTGGCTACCATCCACTGTAAGTCTAGGTTCCAACGCCTTGCACCTGTTGATGATGATTGGACTGTTCTGTTACCGTCTGAGGTCTAGCTGTGATGAAGAGAGGCTCAAGTGTTCACAGTCAATGCCTTTATCCCTAATTTTTGCCCGGACATGTTTTCTCTATTTTTTTTCGTCCACCGGGATACCCATCTTTGCCTAAGTCGCCCTTTCGGGTTTTCAACTTAGCGGGCCATCATTGTTTTTTTTCGTTGTCCCTAACTTTTGCATGGACATTTCTTTTTTTCGGTCCATCGGGACGTCCATTTTTTCCTAGATTGTCCTTGCGGATGTCAATCTAGCGGACTTTTATCCATTTTTTTTCAGGAATAATATTTTTTGACTGTATCAGAGTTCATGGGCGATGGCAATTCCTCCCCATCCATTGTGGCGAGGATCAGGGCTCCTCCTGAGAAGGTCTTCTTGACAACAAAGGGTCCTTCGTAATTAGGAGTTCACTTGCCTCGTGAATCCGAGTGAACAGGTGAATATCTCTTGAGAACGAGTTCGCCTTCACAGAATGTTCGAGGAAGAACTTTCTTGTCAAAAGCTCGTTTGAGGCGTCTCTGATACAATTGACCATGACAAACGGCTGTAAGGCGCTTTTCTTCGATGAGATTCAGCTGGTCGTATCTGGATTGAACCCATTCAGCTTCGCCAAGACCTGCTTCCATGATGACTCTAAGTGAAGGAATTTCCACTTCAATGGGTAAAACTGCCTCCATACCATACACAAGCGAATACGGAGTTTCCTAGTAGAAGTGTGTACTGAAGTTCTTTAGCCATGCAGTGCAAAGGGAAGCATTTCATGCCAATCTTTGTAAGTCTTGACCATTTTCTGGACAATCCTCTTGATGTTTTTGTTTGCTGCTTCAACGGCGCCATTCATCTTGGGCCTATATGGTGAAGAGTTATGGTGCTCGATCTTAAATTCTTGACACAACTCCTTCATCATATTGTTGTTCAGGTTGCTTGCATTGTCCGTGATAATGCTTCTAGGAATGCCATAACGATAGATTATCTCTTTCTTGATAAATCTGGCAACCACTTGTCGTGTAACGTTTGCATAAGAAGCATCTTCAACCCATTTGGTGAAGTAGTCGATAGCAACCAGAATGAATCGATGACCGTTGGAAGCCTTCGACTCGATCATTCCAATCATATCTATACCCCACATGGAAAATGGCCAAGGTGAAGTCAAAACATTCAATGGAGTTGGAGGCACATGGATCTTGTCTCCGTAGATTTGGAACTTGTGACATCTTTTAGCAAATTTGTAACAATCTACCTCCATTGTCTTCCAGTAATACCAAGCCCAAAGGATCATCTTGGCCACAGCAGGACCTTTAGCATGTACACCATCGCAGGCCTCATGTATGGACCTTATGATCGTGTTTGCTTCGTGTCTATCCACGCATATGAGCAACACAGAATCATAATTCCTCTTGTACAGTATACCACCACTTAAGAAGAATTTGGCACAAAGCCGCCTGAGAGCTTTCTTATCAGTGATAGTGATACCCTCGGGATATTCCTGTTTTTCCAAATATCTCTTGATGTCGTAGAACCAAGGCTTGTGACCAGACTCATCCTCGATTGCTAAACAGTGTGCTGGTTTGTTCAAGTGATCAATGCGAATATGAGGAGCTTCATTCTTCCACTTGACCTTGAACATGGATGCTAGAGTGGCGAGAGCATCAACTAGTTGATTTTCCTCTCTGGGGATATGATGAAAAGTGATCTCATCAAAGTAAGGAATCAACTTCGCTATGTGTTGTTGGTACGGAACCAGCTTGGAATCCCGAGTCACAAAGTTCCCTCTGACTTGACCGATGACCAAGGCAGAATCTCCATAGACCTCAAGAATCTTGATTCTCATGTCAATTGCCGCTTCAATGCCGTAGATACATGTTTCGTATTCAGCCATATTGTTGGTTCATGCAAAGCATAATCTGGAAGTGAAGGGAAGGTGAAAACCTATTGGAGAGATGAGGATGACACTGATTCCACGACCTTTAGAACTAGAGGCACTGTCGAACACGAGCGTCCATCGCGCCCCTGGTTCGGGTCCTATGTCAGGGTCTAGAATCTCATAATCTCTGAAAATAGAACATCCTCATCGGGAAAGTCAAACTTCATCTGTTGATAACCCTCTATAGGTTGATGAGCAAGGTATTCAGACAAGACGCTCCCTTTTATTGCTTTCTGGGTAACATGTTGGATATCATACTCAGTTAACAGCATCTGCCACCGAGTAATCCTTCCAGAGATAGCAGGATTTTCAAATATATACTTTATCGGATCCATTTTGGATATCAACAAAGTAGTATGGCAAATCATGTATTGTCGTAGGCGTCGAGCAGCCCAGACCAGAACACAACAAGTTTTTTCTAAGAGTGAGTATCTGGTCTCACAATCAGTGAACTTCTTGCCCAGATAGTATATTGCATGTTCTTTTCTTCCAGTTTCATCATGTTGACCCAATACACATCCCATTGATTCATCTAGAACAGTGAGATACATGATTAAAGGCCTACCAGGAACCGGTGGTACTAAGATCGGTGGTTCTTGCAAGTATTGTTTTATTTTGTCAAATGCTTCCTGACAATCATTATTCCATTCAACCGATTGATTTTTCCTTAGTAATTTGAACATGTGTTCACAGGTAGCCGTCAAATGGGAAATAAACCTTGAGATGTAATTAAGTCTGCCCAGAAAGCCACAGACTTCTTTTTCTGTTTTGGGAGGCGGCATGTTCTGAATTACCTGAACCTTATCAGGATCAACATCAATGCCCTTCTGGCTTACAATAAAGCCCAATAGTTTACCAGATCGAACTCCGAAGGTGCACTTCGCAGGATTCAACCGCAGTCTAAACTTTCAGAGTCTGTTAAACAGCTTCTTCAGATGAACCAAGTGATCATCTTCAGTTTTGGACTTGGCAATCATATCGTCCATGTAAACCTCAATCTCTTTATGAATCATATCGTGAAAGAGGGTTGTCATGGCACACTGGCATGTTTCCCCTGCATTCTTTAGACCGAATGGCATGACTTTGTAGCAATATGTACCCCATGGCGTGATAAAAGTGGTCTTCTCCATATCAGTTGGGGACATCTTGATCTGATTATATCTTGAAAAACCGTCCATGAAGGAAAATACATAGAACTGCGCAGTGTTGTCTACCAAGACATCAATATGAGGCAAAGGAAAATCATCCTTCGGGCTTGCCTTGTTGAGATCTCGATAATCCACACACATTCTAACTTTGTCGTCCTTTTTGGGAACCGGGACAATGTTGGCAATCCATTCAGGATATTCGGAAGTGGCTAGGAACCCAGCATCAAGCTGTTTCTTTACCTCTTCTCGGATTTTGAGTGCCATGTCGGGTCTAGTCCTTCTGAGTTTCTGCTTGACAGGAGGACATTCGGGCTTGAGTGGCAAATGATGTTTAACAATGTTGGTATCCAACCCAGGCATATCTTGATAGGACCAGGCGAAGATATCAACATACTCTTTCAATAACTTGACCAACTCGAAGTGTACATGCTTAGCGAGGGATGCGCCAACCTTAACTTCTCTTCTAACCTCATCAGTACCAAGATTGACAACTTCCACTGGCTCTTTGTGTGGCTGAATCTCTCTACGCTCGTGCTCAAGGAGCCTTGCCAGTTCAGCCGGTAATTCACAATCTTCCTTACCATCTTCTTCAGCTTGGTTAATTGGAATTCCAGAATTACAATGGATGTTTGCCATGTTGTTATTAATGCTTTTATTAGTTCTGCATGTTTATGAATATGTTTAGAATGAGCTATTTTGAATAGTGAAAAAGAAAAGAAACTTTTGCCATTTGTTTATGAAAAAATAAAATAAATAAAGAAAATAGAGCATGATTTTGAATGCAAAAACTTTTATTTATTGATCACATAATATTGCAAAAGCGTGAGGCCCTTTACAAGCTATTCATTCGTCTCGGACGAGGACGAGGGAATGAGAAAGCAAAATGCATTACATGTTATATGGGAAAACAACAGGAATCATGGTAGATGTCCAATTGTTGAGCTTGAAACCTGGCGGACATTTGCGCACAAAGCTTGAAATCTAATTACTGGGACCACCATCATCAGCAGCTGCCACGATGTCACTCTGCTGGAAACCCGCGCTGTGGAACTTAATTAAATTGCATCGCTTCTGACCAGAGGAACTAAATTGATGACCAGGATGATAACCCAATCCAAAATGATTATGCTTCTTAACTACATCAATCACGTTCCCCCAGCCTGGAAAAACACCTTTCTGGATAGTCTCCTTAGCACTCTTAGCAGATGCTAAAGTCAATTGTGGTGATCTACTTTGACTAGTTGAAGCAGAGTTGACATCTTCGAACTTGAGACACTGCAACGGCACCTCAGCTATGCCTTCCTCGGTATCGATGTATCGAAAAGATGATAACTCGCTTACAATCAAATCCTCTTCACCACAGACAATGACAAGCTGATCGTCAAACATGAACTTCAACTTTTGATGTAAAATGGAGGTAACTGCCCCTGCGGCGTGGATCCATGGACGACCCAGTAGGCAACTGTATGCAGGATTGATATCCATCACTTGGAAGGAAATGGTAAACAAATGCGGCCCAATATTGATGGGTAAGTCCACTTCTCCAATGACCTGTCTTCGAGACCCGTCAAAGGCTCTGACAACTAAGGCACTTGGTCTCATCTCATTTCCTTCCACCAGTAATTGACTCAATGTGCCCTTAGGCATCACATTGAGAGAAGAACCGGTATCCACTAGAACACGAGATAACAGGATGTCTGTACAAGTTACAGATAAGTGCAGCGCTTTGTTGTGGGCTGTTCCTTCAGGAGGCAATTCTGATTAATTGAAACCTAAATACCGACTTGCAATTATGTTGGCCACTACATCATCGAACTCGACGACGGATATATCTTGCATGACATGAGCACTGTTCAACACTTTCAACAAAGCTGATCTGTGCGCAGGCGAACTCATAAGTAAGGACAAAATTGAGATCCTCGAGGGAGTCTGGCCCAGCTGATCCATAATTTTAAAGTCACTTTTCTTGATCAACTTAAGGAACTCTTAATCATCAAGGGTCTCTTTGTTCTTTGAAACATCCTCATACGGGATAGTCGGTACTGGAACTGCGGTAGAAGATGCCCCTTGTTGAACATCAGGGAATCCATATGCATTCGTTTCCTTGAGAGGAACAACAGTCGGAACTTGAACAGGCTTTGTAATGACCTTCAGAGCAAACACTCGTCCACTACGAGTTATACCTCCACCGGCTGTAGCATTCACGATCTCGGATTCGGCGAACCTTACCTCTTGACCTCCAAAAAACACAGTAGACCCATATTTCCATGGTACCTCCTTAGAATTCTGATACGGAAACGGCTTCGGCGGACAAACAACGATGGGTTGCACCCTCTTCTGCTTAGGGGATTCAACTGGAACTTTCCTATAGACGATGGTGAATGGCTCGATAGTAGCAACTTTCTCAACAGGTTTAGATCTGGCAAATTGAACTTCGCCATGGTTCATCAGAATCTGAACACAACCCTTCAGCCTTCGACACTGGTTGGGATTATCGTCACAAATCTGACACTTGCCATGTAACCCTTTCAACAGCCCGTGTTCATTTAATCTCTTGAAAACCACAACCATCAGAGTCTTTACTTCGTCAACATCCATGATCAATTCAGCCTTCGGACTATCCTCGATCATATTAACTGCAGGTCCACCATGGTTCGGCAACGGATTACTCTGAATGTTAGGTCCTTCCTCAGCAAAAGTCAGAACTTTCTTATCAATTAGTTCCCGAACCTTGGTTTTGAAAATGAAACAGTCCTCTGTTGCATGTCCTATGTATCCAGCATGATAAGCACAGGACGCATTTGGATTATGCTTCGGACCAAATGGAGGAATCGCAGGTGCAATCTATTTGGGGACAATTGCCCCTTGGTGAACCAAGTAAGGAAACAATTCCGTGTATGACACCGGAATTCTGTCGAAATTCGGACGCTTACGGTTTCCTTGATTGGTGGTGTTCTGACGGTTTTGATTCTGCTGACTTTTGTTCTGTTGATTCTGTTGCTGATTCTGAGCATTCTGAGTCGGTTGTTGCGGATGACACTGATATGGGGGTTGTTGATACTGTACAACAGCAATGTAAGGATACGGATAGTACGGGATGGGAGCCACGAGAGCTTGATATGAAGGAGAAACTTGAGCTATCACAGCGTTGGCCTCACCTTTTTTCTTGGACTGACTGTTCTGAGATTTCCGAGTGACCGGCTGCTGGGAAGCAGCTCCAGGAATCTTTCCAGTTTTCAAACCGTTCTCAATCCGTTCACCAATCGTTACAACATCAGCGAAGTTCGATAAAGAACTACCCACCATTTTCTCATAGTAAGATCCTTCCAATGTGCCCATAAAGATGTCAACCAACTCATTGTCAGAGAGAGCTGGTCATACACAAGATGCCATCTCACGCCATCTTTGCGCATACTCCTTGAATGTTTCAGTTGAGCGATGTGATTCATTCTGCAATTGCAATCTAGTTGGCGCCAGATCAAGGTTATACTTGTATTGTCTCACGAACGCTTCAGACAAATCCCTCAAAGTACGAATTTTTCTATGCTCCAAGCCCATGTACCAATCTAATGAAGCACCAGACAAACTATCTTGAAAACAATGAACTAGCAATTCATCATTATCAATATGGGATGCCATCTTCCTGCAATACTTGGTGATGTGACTACGCGGGCAGCTTAAACCTTTATACTTTGGCAAATCAGGTATCTTGAATTTTTGCGGCAGCACAACATTTGGAACCAGACACAAGCCTTTGGCTTCCATGCCAAAAGCAGAGAACCCTTCAATAGCTCTAATACGATCCTCCAACAATTTGTAGTTAACAGATCTATTCTGATTAGTGGGCCTGACATGAATCTGAGGATTTGGCAGCTGAGAAGCGGCAGGAGCATTCACTTGCGGAGTAATAAACTGAGAAGGATACACCAAACTCAGATTAACCGTTTGACCAGCATTCTGACCCATCGGAACACCATACAGATAATTCGGAGGAGGTACCCCAGTGGCTGCGGAAGATGCCCTAGGATAGAACATCCCAGGGTGAGCATTCGAAACAGCAGTTTGAGCAGCTTGAGACGAAACCAGAACATGAACAGGAGGTCCTCTATACACATGCTCTTCTTCATCAGGAGTTTCAGTATCAACCAATTCGACAGTTTGATGAGTTTGAGCCTGAAGATTCTCAGGATCATCATTCACCACTGGAGGCGGGACTGGAGTAGGAATGACCCATGGATATACGACAGCATTCCCATTAGGCATGGGCGCAACAAAAGCCTGATATGGCATGAAGGCACTACCATTATTTGCGATCTGAGGAGTGTAATTCGGAGGCATGCCCCAAGGAAAACCAGCGGGCATCTGGTTCAAACCGGGTTGAACGGCAGGCTGATTCATAGGCTCAACTGGCACTTCAACTCTAGCAGGAGAAGAAACAACAACAGTAGGAGTAGCCGTAACAACAGGAGGAACAGTCACAACAGGAGTGACAACAGTTGCATCAGTAGTATTTGCAACAACAGTGGCAGCAGTAGCATATCTCTGAGCACGAAGGAGTTCCATAATGACATCCATGTTTGTCTAGAACTGATCCATCCGACCTTGGAATTATGCCAAAGTTTCCTTGTATGCAGCATTCTCAGCTTCAAAGTCCTCCATGATCCTGGATTTGCTTGAGCGAGTGAAATACCGATGTCGAGTTGTCGTCTAGCTACAAGGAATACGGACAAGGATGAGCAACGGTTTCGGATGAAGGGACGTGCATATGTGTGCAAATAAATGTATGATATGCATGCAAAAATAAATTTTTAAATTCCAGGAATTCTTAAACTTATCCTTGTTGACAATAATCATAAAGCATACAAGTAAAGGCATAAAAGATAGAGTGAGCAAGATTCTTCATTCATTCATTCAATAAAGGAAAGAAGTGCAATTTGAATACAAGTCAAACATCTGCCTTTTGGGCTACAACAAAATCTGTGTGGATTCTATCAAATACCACCCTACATACAGACAAGAAGTGGAAAACAGCCCAAGGAATCTAATGTGGCAATGCATCAGCATATGCATCCCTCAACAACCCAGGTAGGTCCTCCAATGCATGATCAGCAAATCTGGCTAGACGGTCGTGCCTCTCACTCCAGTACTTCGCATCCTTCATGAGGTTGCGCATCAAAGAATGATTAGGTCCCTGAAGCATGTCCTGAAGAAAGGCCACTTTCTGATCCATGAGGTTCTGTAGATGACGGCTTTGATGATCCCAATGAGTGCTCTCTGTGTTGAGCTGACTAATCTGCTCTTGCTCCGATGTGCTTGATCCTGCAGCTTTTGAATCTCACCGAAGACTTTGTCTAGCTGGGTTTGACATTGAGAAAATTCCTTTGCTAACTGATTAGCACGGTCTTGCTCACTTTGCCACTTTGCCTTGAAATCGGATAAATTCCCTCGAAGCTCTTCAAGTTGCTTATTGTAGCTCAGCTCCTCTTTGTAGGCTTGATAATGAGCATCGGCGAGTTGTCTCTTCTTTGAAGCAAGTCCCTCATAGGTGCTCTTCAAAGCATCACCCACCTTCCTAAGCTTGTTCTGTTCAACCTCCACCTCTTTGAGCATGCACTCGCACTTTTGATGGAGCTCAATCTGTAGGTTATCCTTCTCAGAAGTGACTCTATCAAGGTTGAGACGAAGATCAACATTCTCCTTCTTCAACTTTTCAATAATCAGCTTGAGTTGGTCGACCTCAGATGGAGGAACAATGGCAAGTTCAGGAAGCTTGGCATTCATGGAAGGCTCAGGAGAGAATGGCAACAAGATCTCTTTGACGCACTCTTTGATCCAAAGTTTGTAAGCTTCCTTGGCTATGCAATTCTTCTTACCCAAATCGACTATACCTTCGAGACGAATCTGAGTCCAAGCGGCACTAAACCTCTTCAGCAAACCCATGTCATCAACCCCTTCATGAAAGATGAACTCTTCCACTACCTCAGGATCAGGCTTGTCAACCATAGGGTATCCCAACTTCCGGAAGGCCATTCTCGGATTGAATTTAATTCCACCTTTTGTACCCAAGAGAGGCACATTGGAGAATTTTCCATAATGAAGAATGATCGAAATGTCGTCGAAGACTCGAGAATACCAAGAGATATCTTTAGCAGTAAGAGACATGATTCGTTGAGACCACTTGAGATTATCCTTATTCTCAACAAAGGGACCCTTCTGTGGAAGGTGAGACATGAACCATCGGTACAGCAGAGGAGCACAACAGACAATGGTTCCCTTCTTCTTTTCACTCCGGGAATGAATAGAATGGTAGGTGTCATACCCCAAATTTTGACCAATAAGATTTCCCATCATTGTTTAAATCATCACCACAATATGGATGAACCATCATGCTTCATCAGTATCCCCAGAGATGGGTGAACACTTACTACAGTCAAAATTAGGGTTTCAAGCCCTCTCTGAGTTCTTAGACAAAGGATCAATCAAGGAATGACATGATCTTCAACTTGTCTAACCTCTCAAACACCCACAATGGATCAAGAGGACTTCCACTTCAAGGATTAAGCACAAGGCTGCTCCCTTCTAGGTGGATCAAGCCACAAGATCGCCAGTGTCACCAAATTAGGGTTTTGATCGACCAGGGCCTCCAGATGGAAATTTTCCTTTGGACATGAGCCAATGCTTCGAAGCATGACCTAAAATACCCCATGGAACCTCATGGACCCAAGCATCAAGTCAATTTGACCTCAGGGGATGCATACATCAAAAATCAGGAATTAAGGTTTCTTGACCTAATTCACCCCTAAGTTGACTTTTGGGACAAATCATGAGCCAAGACCTCAAAATATGGTTTGAGGGTCTCTAACATACTACATTGATCCATTTACAACAAGGGATTGATCCAAGAAGCTTGAGCAACAAGTCTCAATTTCATCAGAGCCATAATTAGGTTTTCGCGAGAAAAGTCAACTGTAGCTTTGACTTTTGACCAGGACACGCTCCCAAACCCTAGGACATGATTCAATACACTCTATAACACCTATGAAATCAATCCATCAAGTTTGATGTAGGTCAAGGACTTGATTTCATGGAGGATCGCACAGTTTGGAATTCATCTGATAAAAAGTCAACTGTGCACAAAAGTCAACTTTGACTTTTTGAGATTTTTCACAAAAATGGTTTTTTTTAACCCAAAAATGATGTTAATATGTGATTTGAATCATCATTCATCAAGAAAAATAAAGAAAAGTTGGATAACTTGTAAAAAGGGTAACCATAAAAACTTAGAAAATTTTCTAAGTTATGAACAAAGTGGCAAGGGTACCAACTTTGGAGGATCATAACTCCTAAACCACAAGGCCATTTTTCCCCATCCAAAGCTTGATTTGTAGATCTCATTACCCTCTACAAAAGCTTAGAACTGACCTCCCTCCAAATTCATCATGGATCTTGGGTTATGGAATGATCAAAATCACCAAAAGTGAAAATGTCACTTTTTTCCAACACTTAGTGAAATTTTCACTAAGTCAGAATCTGCCTTCATTTTTTTCCAAATGTAGGGGGATTTTTCACTTGGATCCAAAAGGTATCAAAACCAAATATGATCAAATAATTGTTGTATCATATGAGGGATTTCCAAAATGGCCAAGAACATCACCAAATTCCACTTGAGCCATGAGATATGACAATGGCAATATGCCTTGATGAAAACTGCCAAGGCTAGGCAGAATTTTGCATTTTTGCTCGATTTAGCAAAATCAGATAATTCCAAGCCTTGCCATCACTTTGGACACATCTGAGGATCAAATCTAAAGGAGACAGACACTGAGCCAAGCCTCCAAAGTCATTGGAACAAGAAGTAGCATGCCAAACCTAGAATTGCCTAAAAGAGACAAGACTCCAATTTTGGATTAGAGCATTCAATGCATACACCAAGGTGGCATGGACTGAGCCATTTCCAACTGAATTCAATCAAGACTTATCCAAGACCAAGGGAACCACAGCCCTGTGCCTTAACCTCTAGTCAATGGCTAGAGGAGACTTGGATTCTAAAGTGCAACCATTGGCCAAACCTCTGCTGCAGTTGCCATTCACTATTGATCCCAAATAAACTTGCTCTAATATAAATAGAGCTCATTTGTGCTCAGTTTGAGTACATCAAAGCCATCAAACAAATGCTTTCCTCAAAATCCCTCTCTTTAGGCTAAAATGCCTTCTTTAGCAAGGTAACTCTGAGTTTTTGAGTTATAGGGCATTTCCATCACAGCTCATGATCCTAACACCTCATAAACATCATATGTAGGTGATCCAAACTCACACAAGTGACCTGTAATCCTTAAATCACAAAGTCACCTCTCAAAACCTCAAAATAGGCCTTTTTGTGCATTTTTCAAGCCATGTCTTGAATCAGTCACTTTCCAAACTAGATAAAACCTCAAACACACTCCAAATAACATCCTTGAACTGTCACAAATGGTTCCCCCCATCTGGAACACCATTTGAGAGAGTTGCTACTTTGGTCATTTTAACCCCTTTTGCAAGAAAGGGCCAGTTTGTGTTTTTGCAGGTTCCAGCTGATTCCAATCATCCTAAATGCTTCCAATGGATAATTTGATAGTGTCCAAAGCATCAAACCATTTCTGGAACAAGAAGTTTGGTAGATTGCATAGAAAACTCCAAAAGCTCAAAAAGAGGTAAGCATCATGACTTGAACTTTCCAAAATATGCATTGCTTTGAAGTCCACTGATCATACACACCTCATACATGTTATATATGTTGTGTTTGCACCAAATTACCATGCAATTCATGCCCGCATCAAAGTGTAGCATAGAAAATGCAATTATAGGCCTTTTTCAAAACCACCATCGGATTTTGAGGAGGGAGTATGATCTGAAAAAAATACCACCACCATTGGATTCCTTGTGAAATTCTAGGCCAGATGCATATAAATTTTGTCCCCAACCATGGAGAAATGAGAAAGTTATGGACCTTCCCGTTTCTTGGCAAAACTTGCCTTGCCTTGCCTTGGCCAGGCCTAGAAAACAAGGCAAGCCTTGTATATTTGTGGTTTCACTCCAAGCAATGGATGTATCACCACCCCAGTGGTAAGGCGCGCGCACTATAACTTTCAGGTCGTGGGTTCAAACCCCACCCATGCCATTTTGTGTTTTCTCACATTTTTGCTATTTTTTCCAATATTTTCATGTTTTATAAATTAATTGGAAAATTAATAACTCTTTCAATTTTAATTATTTTTTATTTGTTCTTTTTGCAAAAAATCACAAAAATGTTGAAATATTTTATTCCACAAAAAAATTAAGTTTATATTATTTATTTAATATAATTAGTATTTTTGTGAATAAATTCCTTTTTAATGTTTTTTAAACATTTTAAAAGTGAATATTTACTTTGAAATACAAAACTAAGTGAGTTTTAATATCCCTTGTAATTAATCCCTCAATTTTCAAACCTTAAACAAAAATCACAAATGGTTTATTCAAACTTATTTGCTATTTTATTTGATTTTTTTTAAATATTTACTTTTAAAGAATAACAAATTAGGGTTTCTTTGGTTTTCACCCTCGCAAAACATTTTCAAACACTCATATGCCTCTATTAGAGTGTAAGACCCAACCCTTTTTTGAAAACCAAACATTCTTGGGCCTCACTTATTGTATAAGACCCACCGCGTTTTCAAAAATCTCGGCGCGATCGCCATTTTCAAACAAATGACCTTGGGCCTCTCCTTGAGCTGTAAGCCCCACCACTTGTACTAAAATAAATATTTGGGCCTCTAATAGAGTGTAAGACCCAATCCTTTATAAATACAAACCTATTTTTGGGCCTCACTTATTGTATAAGTCCCGTTGTATTTCAAAAATCGCGACGCGATCATCGTCCGTTGAAAAACAAACCCTGGGCCTCTCCTCGAGCTATAAGACCCATTCAAAAATCTTTGGGCCTCTAATAGAGTGTATGACCTAATCCCCTTTTAACCAAAACAATTTTTGGGCCTCATACATTGTATAAGTCCCTCTGCGTTAAAAGAAAACCTCGACGCGATCGCCAATTCAAAAATAAATCATCTGGGCCTACCCTCGTGTTATAAGCCCCATCCTTTTTCCTTAAACCTCTTGGGCCTCTTGAGAAAGTGTAAGACCCATCCCCTTGTACAGAAAACCTTTCTTGGGCCTCAGTCACTTGTATAAGTCTCTGTACAAAATGACAGTGCGATCACTGGTAAACCTTGGGCCTCTCCTTGAGCTGTAAGCCCCAACATCTTTTCAAAGCACTTCCTCCTTTGATTTTGAATATGTTGTTGTTTTCAATTTTTCTTTGTTGAACAACTAACCTAACAGCATGGAAGCTCTACAACCGAGTAAGTGTTTATATGCTTTCTTTACCCGCTTTCATATACATATAACTGTATTGTGGGGTAGTTTCACTGTAAGTCTTCTTTCATAAACTCATATCAACTGTGTAATACTAGTATAGCTATTTAGAGTTTCCCCGGCAACTACGTCTAGCACTAAGCTCAGTTGATCACTCTTAAATAAACTAAACTAGATCCCCCATAGGATTACCAGATACAGTCTTCCCTCCTCTTGGGGTTAAACAATATGGAGATGTGAAAGGCAGATTCTTTTTGAACCCTTTCTCAGACTGTCACCTTTAGAAATTGTTAAAGAAACTCTACTCCCCAGAGATGATATTTTCTCCGTGAATGGCATCTGTTGAGTTTCTTCCAAATTCTAGAACTTTCCTGGCTTGATCTATTCCCCCTGAATAGCCTGTCTTGAACTTCTCGGGGTTTGGGGACCCACAGGCTTCCTAAAAGCATCCCCGCCTCCTCTTGGGCGTTGTACAAGGACCCGTCGGCTTCTTAGAAGTATTCACAGCCTCCTCTTAGGCTTCGTATAAGGATTCTTCCTTCGGGAAGAGAGCCTCCTCTTGGGCTTCGTACAAATTGTCCCTCGGCTTCTTAAAAGTTTCCAGCCTCCTCTTGGGCTTCGTACAAATTGTCTCGACGACCTCCTATAGGTATAGGAACAGAAATTAGTCATCTTAATAGAACAGTCTTTCAAAGAGTCTAGATCCTACTACTACTGTTTCTCTAAGAATAGTACAAAACATAAAACTCTTGACTTGGACAGTCTAATTTCCTTGAGTCTCGAAGGCATTCTCAAGCCCCTTTCAAAAATAGGGAAAACACCCGCAGACTTGGACAGTCTCAAAACCCCTCTGGATTTCCCATTTCCTTAAAGAACAGGAAATAACCCTGATCCTTTGATCAAATCCCAAATCATAGCCTTACTTTTAATCAGTCTCTTTATAATAACTGATTTTCTCTTTTAACAAACATACTGGACCTATCACTCAACTGAAACAGCCACCCTTTAGCCTCCATCTCGGGCTTCGTACGAGATACAAAGATTCTCTTGTTGAGTCAATCCCTTTAGCCTCCATCTCGGGCTTTGTACGAGATACAAAAAGGCTCTCTTGTTGAGTCACCACTTTCAGCCTCCATCTCGGGCTTTGTACGAGACACAAAACACTCTCTTGTTGAGTATAAAAGACTCTCTTGGTGAGTCAACCTCCTTTCACCTCTATCTCGGGCTTCGTACGAGATACAAAAACACCCTTTTGTTGGGCCAATAGCCTCCTCTTAGGCTTTGTATAGGGAAACCCCGGTTGATTTAATTAACCTTTTAGCATCAAATCTGTGCCTCGTTCGTAGTATACCTACATCAACTACTCCTTTTCTCCTTCATCTAATTGCTGTAAGTGGCAAGCCTCTGGATTATTTACATCCACGCCACTGTCCCTCTTTTAGCATGAGAAATTCCTAAGGAAAGATGGCATTGCTCTACACTGAGTTAAAGTCTTTTCCTTCAGGTTAAAAATCCCCTATAAAGGAAATTATGGCATTGCTAGATTCACATATCCCAGCTAAAGTAATTCTCCTTTATAATCAGTCATCCAACAGTTGTGACAGACAGACCCCTCTTTAGAGATGAAAAATTCTCGCTAAAGTCAACACCCTTTTAGCTTCATATCTTGGACTTTGAACAAGATATAAACCCCCTTTAGCTTCACGTCTTGGGCTTTGAACAAGACACCAAAACACCATTTCCTCCCATAGAATAGGAGGAACTACGATCGCTCTGATTTCCCTGTTTCGGTAAACGGGAATACGTAGGCATAAGATTGAAAGAAAAATCTTAGCGAGCACACTAATCCAAAACTCAAATCCTGTACCTTCACATTAATCGAAAAGTATCAGTCCTAACAAATTCCCTATGAACATTCCCGGTGTTTCGTTCTAAACAAAGTAAGAAGAAAAAGGCCCCATTACCATCTAGCATCCGTAACCTAACAGACCGCTGTTTAAACTCAATATGCAAGCAGGGTTAATTGGAGACATCTATTTCCCTTCCTTAGTCAGCTTAATAGGATAAAAAATGAATCGACCTGTAGTAACCCCAGAGCGACAGTGCTTAAGAACCACGTCCAAAATCGCTCGCTACAGTAGGTATCAGCAAGAAGTGTCGGAACAGGGTTCTTGGACAAGAAAATACTGATGGCGGTCTGATCTACGAAATCCTCCATGTTCGGAAATAAGACAATCCCATATATCAGCAAAGCAAGAACGGTGTTCAAAGCCTTCCAATTTCCATCCTTAGAAAAATAAGTGGCCTTGTCAACCAAGAACTTCGAAGCAAAACCTCGAATACCTTTCCCTTTGGTCTTGTGATTATCCTCCACATCTTTCTTACTAATGCAAAGCGCATCAGCAATAAGATGAAACTTCGGACAACCGCTAGTGTAAACATAAGGAGCCTGCTTCTTGATCTCAACCCCTAGAATATAAACATACTCCTCAAGTGTAGGCGCTAGCTGATAATCCTAAAATGTGAAATATGGCGGGATGTAGAACTGAACCAGAGTGTGAATATCAGTGATGTTGACTTCAGTGTTAAGGATGGTCAACAGATTACCATAAACACCTATGAAAACCCCTCTGTGATCTTCAACCAACAAAGATGCCAAACCTCTCAAAACACCCAGCTTAGGCTCCAAAAACTTGTAACTGACGATGCCACGACAACCAGTACTCATCTCTATGATAATGTCAACAAAAGATAAGCCTTTGAATACCTGGAAATGCACATGCAAAAATTAATTTACATGATGCAATGATATGCAACACAACAACAAGAAGCCAACACAGCCCGAATAATCAAGCCTGAATAGTCCGGATATCTGCATATAATTCTGTGTCAGTGCAACATAATCTGATGTTTCGGTGAAGAAATCTGGCGTGCGTGAGAACAAGGGTATGAAGTAGCTTGTTTTCCTACAAAACCCATCCCCCTCACAGGTGTGATCTAGATACAACAAGGTGGTCCCTAGAAAGGTCTCCCAAACCATAGGACTCAGGATGAAAATCCCCCGCCGTAGTGAATTCTCACAGGACGGAAGTATTCTCAAATGAATCACGATCTGGGATGTGGGTCTCGTGATATCCCAACGCGCAAAACGTAGGCCTCATGACTATCCATGTTCTAGCCTATGTGTATACTTGGCCCGATGTTAGGACCTTTCTCTCCAATAATATCTACCCATCCCAACAACAGCAGACAATAGTAGATACCCAGAATATGCAACATATGAATATTCAAAGCAGTAAAGAAATGCGATAAATAAACATAAAGCTAAAGCAAGTAAAATAAAGCGAGTAAAGCGCGAAAGATAAACACCCAAACAAGCAAGAAAGCAAACAAAACTAGGCGAGACCCCTCAAGGGATGGACTAGCAAGAGGTCAACCAGTCCCCAGCAGATTCGCCAACTGAAGATGCCTGGTTTCTACCTGAGCGAATCGTACACTCAAAGATACAACAGAGTCGCCACCAAACTTTATTTAGTCCTAAAGGACAGGGAAAATATCGATAAAACCCAAGGGGAAGAGACACAGAAACGGGGGGTCGGTTATGCGAAAGGAAGGTATTAGCACCTAACGCATCCGTCGTATTCGACGGGAACCATTTAGCTTGATTCTAGGCATGGATGGGTTATCTATCTAAAGGCTTCTAACTAAAAGGAAAGGGAGAGAGAGAGAAAGGGAAAAAGAAAAGAAAGAAATAAAGTGCTCGCAGAGGATTGTGGTCCTCGTGCCTACCTACCCTCATAGTACAATTAGGAAATCAGAGCATCGTAGTTCATGGAACCAGGGGACAGAGAAGCAGGAAGAAAAGGAGAAGGAGAGAAGGGTGGAAGTGTGCTCGCCGAGATCATTGCGATATCATGCCTACGTATCATACATTCAAAAGAATGTAGAAGATTGAGTATCATACATTAAAAGGAATGTGTGTGATGCCGCATGTGGAAAGATTAAGTATACACCTAGGAAAAACCTCTTTTAGTAGTGCGGAAACTATTAGAAATGGTTGTCACGCGATACTACCCTCTTCTGATGATTCTTCGAAAAACATCACCTAGCACGGTTCCCGGCCCGCTGGTGTTTTCTCGACAAGGACTGATGATTTTGAGAGACAGGTACAAAAATCACTAGTATAAACCTTTGGGAAGGGTAGAGCCTTGACTCCATGACAACAACCCTTTGAACCCATGTTTTTTCTATGTTTTTGTGTGCTGTATTCATGCATTCATCTAAAAAACATTAAACAAAGAAAAAATTCCCTTCTAGTCTCTCTTTTTCAAAATAAACTAAGACAATGATTGCAAATGTCAGAGAAAAAGATTGCGCTCATGGATTTCGGTAGAAGGAGAACTCATAAGTACACCTTCAGGGTTCTAAAGCTAGAGGATTTGAGAGGACTAGCAAGGATGATCACTAACCCTGAAGCTTTCAGAGCCAAATATGGAGGTCTGCTACCTCTGTTAAGAGTCCATGTGATTGAAGGAATCATGGAGGCACTCATTCAGTTTTATGATCCGGCCTATCACTGTTTCACATTCCCGGATTACCAGCTCGCACCAATGCTGGAGGAGTACTCTCACCTAACCGATTTACACATTACTGATCGGCTCCATTTTCTGGACTGGAAGAAATTCCAAAGGATCAGACCATTGTAAGAGCAATTTATTTGGACGAGTCGGAAGTCAAGACTCACATGACCACTAAGGGAGGGCTCCTGGGTTTACCAGCCCAGTTCCTGACAAAGAAGGCTCTGTACTTTGCTAGTATAGGGAACATGACTGCTTTTGAATGCATCTTTGTCTTACTCACCTACGGGTTATTTCTGTTTCCCAACATTAATAACTTCGTCGATATCAACGCCATTAAGGTTTTTCTCATTGGAAATCCTGTGCCAACTTTGCTCGCGGACGCGTATCATTCTGTATACTTAGGGAATTTGTACAACGGAGGAATGATCACGTGCTGTGTGCCCCTGCTGTATAAATGGTTTATCTCCCATTTGCCTAAGTCTACTACTTTTTGGGATCATAAGAGTGCCTTACTTTGGTTGCAGAAAATCATGTCCCTCACCAACTCTGACATAGATTGGTGCAATAGGATTTATGACGGGATCAGGATCATTGACCGTTGTGGAAATTTCCCCAATGTACCCCTTATAGGAACTAAGGGAGGAATCAACTATCATCCGGCATTAGTTCGTCGTTACTTTGGATACCCGATGAGGTATATCCTGCGTAATGCTCATTTGGAAGGTCTTTATTCAAGGAAGGAGAAAGTGACAGGGCACTAAAGACGAAAATAGGGCACGCTTGGAAACATGTTCATAAGAAAGGACGGGAGTCTCTAGGAAAACCGGACTGTGTCTCGGTGGAGCCTTATCTCCAATGGGTACAAACTAGAGCTCTCAAGCTAAAGATGCGTTATCCCATCACGGAGTTCTTCCGCCAAGGGAATCTGTCATGTACTTCATGACTGAAACGGAAAAACTTCAAGTTACTCTCAATAAAGTTTAACAGGAGAGGAGGTCTTGGAAGAACAAATACCGCACCCTCAATGTGGAGTGTACCAAAATACAGCAATTGCTAAAAGATAAGGATGCTCTGATCAAGATTTTAGAGCAACATGTTGTGGATAATCAGGATGACCAAAGGTATTTTCTCGTTCCTTTCACTTGGCAAAAGAATGACAACCCGACAACGGCTCAAGAGCCCTGGTCAAAGAAAAGGAAAGTACTAGAATCAGCACCCGGGTTCTCCTCAGAGAGGACTCGGAACCCATTAGCTTAGGTTTCTGTTTCCGTACCTTGTAATCTACTGTATTTCTATTTTCGCAATCATTTGAATTCAATAAAACGGGGTTTCCCCACTGTTTGATATTTGCAATCTAATTGTCAAAGTTTACTTTGAATAAACAAAAATTATTAATAATCATTGCATTCATCATTCTCACGTCACGCATTCTTCTTACCTGCGAATCTCACATTTATGTCTCGGTTCTAGAGTCAAACTGTCTCATTCGTACAATACTCGGGCCAATCGTCAGAAAAAGATGGATAATCTCGAGGAAGAGAATAGAGAGTTGAGAAAAGAGATCGACACTCTGAAAGAGGATCTAAGAAAGCTTCATAACGACATGCAAGCTCTAACAGAGGCTCAAATGCAGCAATAAAGGACTGTGATCTTGGAGATCACCTCAACGCCCATAGTGGAAAAGTCCGATCCTAGGTACAAAATGCGGAAAGATCGTCCCTGGGGCATGCCACTTAATTATATAATGGAAGGATATATCCCGTTGATCAATGAGGATCAGGGTACTGCAGCAGGAACCGCTGGGCCTGAAGGTTACAAACTTCGGGAAAGCGAAGATGCCAGGGGCATGACAACAACTCCTGAAGGTTACAAACTTCGGGAGACACCGAGAGTCTCGGCCATAATGACTATACCACCGCCCGTGGTACACACTGTCCCGGAAGGACAGATTCCCCAGATACCTTCTGGTGGAAATGAAAACATGTTCGAAAGAATGAATGAGTTCTCCAGGAACAGTTCTTGGGAATGCAGAAAGAACTGCAGGCCCTTCGCGGTCAGGATCTATTTGGAAAGGATGCCGTGGACCTCTACTTGGTCCCAAACGTGAAAGTCCCGCGCAAATTCCAAGTGCCTGACTTTGAAAAGTACAAGGGTAACTCTTGCCCTCAGAGTCACTTGGTGATGTACGCTCGACGAATGTCAGCTCAGACAGAAAATCAGGACCTACTGATTCACTACTTTTAGGATAGTTTAATCGGTGCCGCACTAAAATGGTACATGGGTTTAAACCGTGCTACGATTAGCACTTTCAGAGATCTTGGTACTGCCTTCGTCCAATAATATAAATACAATCTGGACATGGCACCAGACAGAGTTCAACTCCGATCAGTGTCACAAAAGGACAAGGAAACCTTTAAGGAATACGCTCAGAGATGGCGTGAAATTGCCGCTCAAATTTGTCCACCTCTTGAGGAAAAAGAGATGACAAAGATATTCTTAAAGACCTTGAGCTCATTTTACTACGACAGAATGGTTGCCAGCGCGCCCAGTGACTTCACCGAGATGGTGGGCATGGGAGTTCGTCTTGAGGAAGCCGTCTGAGAAGGACGTTTATTAAAAGACGCTGGATCATCAAGTAGTGCAAAAAGATACGGTAGTGCTCTCCCTAAGAAAAAAGAGCAGGATATTGGGAATATCTCTCTCGGAAAGCAAATGCGACGTTATCAACCAGTAGCAGCTGTAACTCCTGCTATCAATCTTATGCCTATTCCTACGTATCAACCTCAGGTTACGCACAGCCAACCTAATCAACAAAGGACTCAACAGCCTCTTCAGCAGGCTCGTCCTCCATACAATAACAACCGTACAACGCGTCCACCAGGATTTGATCCTATACCCGTATCATACGCAGAACTATTTTCGTTACTACTGGCCAAGGGGCATGTCCAGACTAAGTCCCCTCTTACAGTATCGGAAAATCTGCCTTTTTGGTTTAAGGTGGATCAGACTTGCCCTTACCATCAAGAAGGACCAGGGCATAACATAGAGAACTGTCTCAATTTCAAATCCGACGTGAAAAATCTTGTTAGGAGCGGGGTTTTATCTTTCAAGGATACAAATCCTAATGTTCTCACAAACCCGCTGCCTCGACACGAGAAGGCTACAGTCAATTTGATAGAGGGAGAGACTAACAACATCTATCAAATTCACGATGTACTCTTATTAAGGGCCAACTTGGTCAAGATCATTGTAGACAGAGTGGATATGGTCATGTGCCACCTCATAATTATCACCAGTGTGATATCTGCTCTAAAAGCAGTCGAGGATGTTCTGTGGTGCAATTGGCTCTACAGGAACAGATGGATCTCAGATGGATCCAAGAGCATCGAGTTCGTGGAGTTAACATAGTTTACAAGAATTCCAACATCATTCAAAACCACGACATCCGTGCAATGAATGTCAATTTGGTGGCGATGCACTCCAGGAAAAGCCAGTATCATAATCTGCCACGACAAAATTACGGTTCCTGTTTGACTTGCTCGGTAAACAAACAGGGATGCTTTTTGTACAAGAGGCCCTCCAGCGTTAGATGGATCTTGGATGGATTCAAGACTACCATGATAGGAATCCCTATCAGATCAACATGATCCAAATCTTCGACATTCGCTTGATGAATACCTTCCTAGTGGAGTTACATGCTAAACAGGTCCGGCTCGGGTTCCTGGTATCACATGATTATCAGAGCTGTAAGGCGGGCTGTGAAAATGATCAAGGATGTGCCCTTGTCCAGGAAACACTTCAGCACTTGTTGAATCACTGGTGGCTTCCAATCTATATGGATGAAGACACCCAGCAAATTAGTATTACCAACGGGAACCCTACACGGCATCAAAGTCAGGATGTTCGATCTGTGAAAACTGACCTAGTGAGGTTACATTGTATTCAAAGCGGGCGTGGCCAGGTGCCACCACAGAACTATGAATGTTGTAGAGTGTGTTTGGAAAGTAACCAAGGATGCTACCTTGTGCAAGCAGCTCTTCAGGGTCAAGTGGATCGTAGAGAGATTCGCCCATATCCGGGTTCCGGACCAATCAACTGGGCGCCGGACTACCTCGCTGATCAAATTGAGGACATTGTCGTAATCTCTGATCATCAGAGGGCTAGGGATGTTTGTACCATCATCCCTCTACTCGACAAATCGAGAGTTCCCAACCAGGAACGGATCGAAATTGCTTACGATGGTCGGAAAAATCAGAAGGCTCCCATAGTCATCTATCTACCGGGATCATTACCGTATGAATCAACTAAGGCTATCCCTTACAAATACTTTACAACAACAATTGAGAACGAAAAGGAAATTCCGTTACCCTCCGTCATGAATATTGCAGACATCAGTCAAGTAACACGGAGTGGTAGAATCTTCAACCGAGGAGTTGCAGAACCCAGCAGAGAAAAGGAACCTCAGACAGAAGTTCCCAATCCACCAGTCGGTCAATCCAGTAATCCCGAACTTTTGAAAAATGATCATGAGATGCTGAAGCTCATCCAAAGGAGTGAATACAACATTGTCGATCAACTGTTACAAACTCCTTCAAAGATCTCGGTATTATCACTTTTGCTCATCTCAGAAGCGCACAGGGAGGCTCTACAGAAAGTCTTAGAGCAGGCCTTTATGGAATAGGATGTGTCAATACGATAGTTCGATATCATCATATCTAACATCACTTCCTGCAACAACTTAGGATTCAGTGATGAGGATTTTCCAGGGGGGCAAAAGCCACAACATGGCGCTCAACATTACAGTCAATTGCCAGGACAATGCTTTAGCCAGCGTACTGGTAGACACAGGGTCAGCCCTGAATGTTATGCCGAAGTCCACTTTGTTGCAATTATCATTCAAAGGACCTCCGATGAGAACCAGTGAGGTCGTCGTCAAAGCATTTGACGGATCCAGAAAAGTAGTTATCGGCGAAGTCGACCTTCCCATAACTATTGCTCCTCACACTTTCCAAGTCACTTTCCAGGTCATGGACATTCGTGCAACGTACAGTTTTTTATTAGGAAGACCTTGGATACATCAGGCTGGGGCGGTCACCTCGACCCTCCACCAAAAGTTAAAGTTCGTCCAGAACAACGAGCTCGACACGGTCAGTGGAGAACAAGCCTTGCTCGTGAGTAACTTATCAACATCTACTGGTGTAGAACCCGAGGAGGTTATTGGAACTCAGTTCCAAGCACTGTCGGTGAGCAAGGACAATCAATCCGAAGAGGGAACTTCTATTTCCTCATACAAGGATGCTATCAAAGCAGTAGAGGATGCCAATACAAAAGGATGGGAATAGCTTGTCATTCCTACTGACAATAAAACAAAGAAGGGTCTTGGTTTTTCTACAACCTGTACCCAGACAGCTACTACCAGCAATGAAAGTCTTCGTCCCATTCAGGACTTCTTCCACAGTGGAGGTTTCCTTCACCCAGTGCCTCAAGAAGTGCATACCATGAATAAAGACAATTCTTTCGATATGGAGGAAGAATGGGAATCCTATCTCAATGAGGACGGTTATATGCCTCAGGACGAAACGCAAATTCCCTTTTGCTTTCCTACACAGAGTCTGAGGTTTATACCCAGGTCAGACGTTGAAATGATATATAGAGATTGTGATCCGGAAGGATGTCGGGCTCCACCAAACTCATTAGAGGAGGACACTCTAATGAAAGACAACTTTGACCATGACTATTATGGCCCAATGGATGGCCTGCCTATCTGGCAGCCGTATCCCGGAGACTTGGGGCAACGAAACCAGCCGAACAATGAAAATCAGCTGAGCATCATTGAACAGAATACCTGTGTCCCCGCCATACCACGGGATCAACACCCAGGTTATCTTGAGAATACCCAGCACGACGATGAATTCACAATGTTTGCAGGACTATAATTCATCAACTATGCTTTTCCCGAGGTCAACGTCATTGAGAGAGATGACTCCTCCCGTTCCAAAGAAGTGTGGGACACCCTGGGACAACCAAGGGGAAAATACGACTATATGGTCAAGTACACTGCTCCCGAAAGCTCTCGTATCAGGCTCGAAGACATCCAGCCAACTGGATGGGGAGATCTACCTGAGAGCACAAATACTATGCAAAATACAACAGAGGAATCCTCCTACGATAACTCTGCGTGGGAGACAGATTCCAACGATCCTGCTCCACCAGAAATCAGCGTTATTTCTGAAGACAAATCGAGGAAGGTGCCAGACTTTGTGATTCATCGAGGAGTTCACCGCCAATCGGTTGCTGTCGATGTTCCGAAGATCATTCATCAGTCAAAGTAATTGCCATCTTTAACCTTTCACCCTGCCTGGGTGAAATAGATGTTTTGATAGGGCTCGCTTTCTGTAAATTTCCCTCTTCGCTTCGCCCAAAGCGACAAAGTTTTGTATTATAGGGCTATAGTTTCAAGAATAGACTCGATCATAAATAAAATAACGTCGTTCTGTAATTTCTGCATTAATTGTTGTTTTCTCTTTTTGCTTTTCTTAGAAAATGGTAATCCTAAAATACAAATCAATAATAAAAACAAGCATTTTTCATAAAATACACTTCACACACTCTTGCATTCTCTCTATCTCTTCTAAAACAAATCATCACGTCTTGCAGACTGCTTATTTTAAACCCCGTTGAAATATACGATCCGATGCCTTCTCCCGACTTTGAATTCCCGGTATTTGGGGCTGAAGAAGAAGTTGACAAAGAAATTCCAGAAGAGATCTCCCGATTACTCAGGAAAGAGGAAAGGTCCATCGAACCTCATAAAGAGCTGTTGGAAACGGTAAACTTGGGTTCGAAAAAAGAGAGAAAAGAAATCAGGATTGGGGCACTGTTCAGTCCAACTGCCAGAGAGGGTTTGATAAAGCTTCTCAAAGAATTTCCCAATGTGTTTGCTTGGTCCTACCAGGATATGTCAGGGTTGGATACGAGCATCGTGGAACATCACTTACCGTTAAGATTGGAATGTCCGCCAGTAAAACAGAGGTTGAGACGAACTCATCCGGACATGGCCATCAAAATCAAAGAGGAGGTACAGAAGCAGATTGACGCGGGTTTCTTCGCCACATCTGAATATCCTTAATGGTTAGACAACATCGTACCTGTTCCCAAAAAGGACGGAAAGGTCAGAATGTGTGTCGATTACAGAGATCTAAACAAGGCTAGTCCAAAGGACGACTTTCCTTTACCACACATTGACATGCTGGTAGACAGTACAGCAAAGTTCAAAGTTTTCTCCTTCATGGATGGATTCTCGGGCTATAACCAGATCAAAATGGCGCCGAAAGACATGGAGAAAACTTCGTTCATCATCCCATGGGGTACTTTTTGTTACAAGGTAATGTCGTTCGGTTTGAAGAACGTCGGGGTAACCTATCAAAGGGCCATGACTACTCTGTTTCATGACATGATACACAAAGAAATCGAGGTATATGTCGATGATATGATTGCAAAATCTAAGACAGAAGAGGAGCATGTGACCTACCTGTCAAAACTATTTGAGCGTTTGAGAAAGTACAAACTTCGCTTGAATCCCTACAAGTGCACCTTCGGTGTCCGTTCAGGGAAACTCTTAGGGTTCATCGTCAGCCAGCAGGGAATTGAGGTTGATCCTGACAAGGTCAAGTCCATTCAAGAAATGCCTTCTCCAAAAACTAAAAAACAAGTCAGAGGATTCCTGGGACGTTTGAACTACATTTCCAGATTCATATTCCTTATGACCGCAACATGTGCGCCAATCTTCAAATTACTCAAAAAGAATCAGGATTGCGTTTGGACAAAAGATTGTCAAACCGCCTTCGACAGTATTAAGAAATACCTGTCGAATCCGCCGATTCTATCACCTCCAGTGGAAGGAAGACCACTAATCATCTATTTAACAGTCCTAGAGGACTCAATGGGTTGTGTACTTGACCAACAAGACGAAACCAAAAGGAAAGAGTCTGCCATTTACTATCTGAGCAAGAAGTTTACGGACTGTGAAACTCGGTACACTGTGCTCGAGAAAACTTGCTGTGCTTTGGCTTGGGCAGCCAAACGTCTCCACCGGTATATGATTTGTCACACTACTTGGTTGATCTCCGAAATGGATCCAATCAAGTATGTGTTTGAAAAACCTTCTCTCACGGGAAGGATTGCCCATTGGCAGATGTTACTATCAGAATATGACATAGAGTACCATGCTCAGAAAGCCGTTAAATGGAGTATTTTAGCCGATTATTTGGCTCATCAACCGATTGATGATCAAGAATCAGTCGGGTTTGACTTCCCAGACGAAGATGTCATGTATCTAAAAATGAAAGATTGCGATGAACCGCTACCCAGTGAAGGGCCAGAACCAACTTCCCAGTGGGGACTAATCTTTGACGGAGTTGTCAATCATTACGGAAACGGAATTGGGGCAATCATTGTTACCCCTCAGGGTACCCACATTCCTTTCACTTCCAGACTTACTTTCAAGTGTACAAACAATGAGGCCGAATACGAAGCTTGCATCATTGGTCTCGAGGAAGCGATTGATTTAAGGATAAAAAACTTGGACGTATATGGCGACTCATCCCTGGTTATCAATCAAATTAAAGGAGATTGGAACACATACCAATCAAGATTGATTCCTTACAAGATTATGCGAGAAGGTTGTTACCCTTCTTCAACAGAATCGAGTTTCATCACATCCCTCGTGAGGAGAATCACATGGCTGATGCATTAGCTACTCTTTCTTCCATGATTAGCGTAGGTCAATGGAACAACTTACCTAAGATCGACATCATGCGCCTTGAACGGCCCGCTTATATCTTCACGATCGAAGCAGTCATAGACGACAAGCCTTGGTATCACAATATCAAGAGCTTCCTTCAAAAACAAGAGTACCCACCTGGGGCACTAAGAAAGGACAGGAAAACCCTCAGAAGATTGGCTAGAAGCTTCTTCCTGTGCGGCGATACTCTCTATAAGAGAAACTTTGACATGGTCTTGATCCGATGCGTAGACAGACCAGAAGCAAACTTATTAATAAAAGAAATTCATGAAGGATCCTTTGGCACACATGCCAACGGACATACAATGGCGAGAAAAATTCTAAGAGAAGCGTACTATTGGTTGACCATAGAATCCGACTGCTACAAGTACATGAGGAGGTGTCATAAGTATCAGATATACTCCGACAAAATTCATGTACCACCAACTCATCTCAAAGTTCTCTCTTCCTCTTGGCCTTTTTCCATATGGGGGATCGACATGATTGGCTTGATTGAACCTAAGGCTTCGAACGAACATCGGTTCATCCTGGTAGTCATTGATTACTTCACCAAGTGGGTCGAAGCAGCATTGTACGCTAATGTAACCCGACAAGTGGTGGTCCGGTTTATCAAAAACAATATCATCTGCCGTTATGGTGTTCCAAGCCAGATCATTACTGATAATGGATCTAACTTGAACAACAAGATGGTGAAAGAGTTATGCACAGAGTTCAAGATCGAACACCATAACTCATCTCTCTACCAACCAAAGATGAACGGAGCGGTAGAAGCGGCTCACAAGAACATCAAGAAGATTGTTCAGAAGATGGTTGTATCCTACAAAGACTGGCACGAGATGCTACCTTTTGCTCTTCACGGTTATCGAACATCTATCCGCACTTCAACAGGGGCAACCCCTTTCTCTCTAGCATATGGCATAGAGGTAGTGCTCCCCATAGAGGTAGAGATCCCATCAATCTGGGTATTGATGGAAGCTAAGCTTACAGAAGCTGAATGGTGTCAGAGTCGACACGACGAACTCAATCTGATCGAAGAGAAGCGAATCACGACACTATGCCACGGTCAGTTGTATCAGCAAAGAATGAAGAAGGCGTTCGACAAAAAGGTTCGACCTCGCGTCTTCTGAAAAGGAGACCTTGTGCTAAAAAGATACAATCATTTCTCACTGATTCTCGGGGAAAGTGGACTCCGAATTATGACGGCCCTTATGTGGTCAAGAAAGCTTTCTCAGGCGGTGCCTTGAGACTTGCAACCATGGACGAAGAGGAATTTTCCTACCCCACAAATGTTGATGTAGTCAAGAAATACTTCGCCTAAACTAAAAAAAAAAAAAACGTCTCGGTGGATTGAAAACCCGAAAGGGCGGTCCAGGCAAAAATAAGAGACAAAGTCAAAAAATCATCCCGGTGGATTGGAAATCTCCAAGTACAATCCAGGCAAAAGTTAGGGATAATGGCAAGTAACTACGTCTGATCAATTCAACTCCTCAGCAATCAGGCCGTCCATCAGAAACTCCAGTCAAGGTCATCTTCGACAGAAACTCAAGATGCCTCGAATTCAAAGTTGGCAGAAGGATAGTGGTCGTTATGTTTCAACGTAGCCTTTTTCCCTGTAAATTACCATTTTCTAACTTTGTAAATACTCTATGGAATCATGTGTTTGGCTGGTTTCCACCCTGTCAATAAGATTTGAGCCCTTGTGCTTTTGTTTGCAATTATTATTTGTTTTAGCTTTACAAAATGATGTTTTAACATGATCAACGATTCTTGAAACGAAACAAAAATGAATTTACTTGTTAAAACTTTTCTGCTTTTAAAATAATTATGGCAATTTCTTTTGACTGTTGAACATCGAAAGAACATCAATTGCGTCTCCGAAGGTGTTCGAGCCTCAAAGTGCAGAATCAAAGGACTCCTTCTAAACCAGTACGTCTGAATGAAGGATCAACTGTGTGGGATGCGATCATTCCGTCCGACACCTTCAACAGAGTTCTCATCTCCTAAGCCTGATCAACATTTTCCCAACAGGGACCGTTTCTCCTAAGCAAGGCAGAATTGCTATCTTGAACCAGCGATATTTCTACATGCCCCACTGTTGTCGAGTATCCAGTCGTGTTCATCCGTTAGTTTGTATGTCGCGTCAGTTTTGTCAGCATATACATACATACATCATGCATTATTGATTTGCATTCACATTCATATTGCATCACTATAACTCCAGTCGGTCTTGTCCCGTAGTGGTAACAGTCTTCTCAATCGATTTTTCAAGTTCTTTCCCCATCAGGAAATGTTGCGTCTGAACAATCTCTCTCCTCCAGTTTATTTCTGGATCAGAGTTGGCCCTTGACCACTTTGATAACTTTAACCTCTGAAAAACCAGAGAACCTTCAACCAATGTCACTCTTCGCCATTGAAGATGATATCTTCGCTTTCCCAGATTAAGCAAAAATCACCAGAGGAAGCCTCTTAAGCAGAGATATGGTACTACAGCAGTTTTTCTCCGAAAAGACCGCGGATGAAAAGGTCATCGGCAACTTGGATCACATCATATGGAATTTCTCCGAGAAGATCCCGAGAAAAATATGATGTAATAACCCCAAGCTGAAAGCAGTCTCTCAAGAGACTCGTTTTCCCCCAGTAGAAACAAATGGCGTCTCCACCAGAGAAGTTTGTACACCTCTACAATTCAGACAGATGAGTTCCCCAGCAAGTCTGACACCAAAATTTTTCTATCAAATGGCATCTCCCCAGGAAAATTCGGCGAGAATTTTGAGGAAAATCGCTACACATAGCGTCCCTTGTCAAGAAATTTTATTGACAAAAGAAACTTAGACCAGTTCCTTGGTAGGAAACCAGGATCGAGGGGAAGTTTATTTCAGAAACTTAGACCAATTCCTTGGTAGGAAACCAGGATCGAGGGGAAGTTTACATCAGAAACTAAGACCAGATCCTTGATAGGAAACCAGGATCGAGGGGAAGTTTATATCAGAAACTTAGACCAGTTCCTTGGTAGGAAACTAGGATCGAGGGGAAGTTTATATCAGAAAACTGAGACCAGTTCCTTGGCTGAAGACCAGGATCGAGGGGAAGTTTTTACCTTTTCTAAGCATCATTGCTTAGCAAAAGCGGATGAAGGCGTAAGCTACCATTCTTAACCACCATCAAAATTTCGGGTATTCCGATATTTAATCATCTTACACCCCGAATGCCCGAATAACTTCGCCATTCACACCTTCGGGTCCAAGAAGATTAAATAGGGGCATCTGTCATACCCCAAATTTTAACCACTAAGATTTCCCATCATTGTGTAAATCATCACCACAATATGGATGAACCATCATGCTTCATCAGTATCTCCAAAGATGGGTGAACACTTACTACAGTCAAAATTAGGGTTTCAAGCCCTCTCTGAGTTCTTAGACAAAGGATCAATCAAGGAATGACATGATCTTCAACTTGTCTAACCTCTCAAACACCCACAATTGATCAAGAGGACTACCACTTCAAGGAATAAGCACAAGGTTGCTCCCTTCTAGGTGGATCAAGCCACAAGATTGCTAGTGTCACCAAATTAGGGTTTTGGTCGACCAGGGCCAACAGATGGAAATTTTCCTCTGGACATGAGCCAATGCTTCGAAGCATGACCTAAAATACCCCATGGAACCTCATGGACCCAAACATCAAGTCAATTTGACCTCAGGGGATGCATACATCAAAAATAAGGAATTAGGGTTTCTTGACCTAATTCACCCCTAAGTTGACTTTTCGGACAAATCATGAGCCAAGACCTCAAGAGATGGTTTGAGGGTCTCTAACATACTACATTTATCCTTTTACAACAAGGTATTGATCCAAGAAGCTTGAGCAACAAGTCTCAATTTCATCAGAGCCACAATTAGGGTTTCGCGAGAAAAGTCAACTGTAGCTTTGACTTTTGACCAGGACACGCTCCCAAACCCTAGGACATGATTCAATACACCCTATAACACCTATGAAATCAATCCATCAAGTTTGATTTAGGTCAAGGACTTGATTTCATGGAGGATCACACAGTTTGGAATTCATCTCATAAAAAGTCAACTGTGCACAAAAGTCAACTTTGACTTTTTGAGATTTTTCACAAAAATGGTTTTTTTACCCTAAAATGATGTTAATATATGATTTGAATCATCATTCATCAAGAAAAATAAAGAAAAGTTGGATAACTTGTAAAAAGGGTAACCATAAAAACTTAGAAAATTTTCTAAGTTATGAACAAAGTGGCAAGGGTACCAACTTTGGAGGATCATAACTCCTAAACTACAAGGCCATTTTTCCCTATCCAAAGCTTGATTTGTAGATCTCATTGCCCTCTACAAAAGCTTATAACTGACCTCCCTCCAAATTCATCATGGATTTTGAGTTATGGAATGATCAAAATCACCAAAAGTGAAAATGTCACTTTTTTCCAACACTTAGTGAAATTTTCACTAAGTCAGAATCTGCCTTCACTTTTTTCCAAATGTAGGGGGATTTTTCACTTGGATCCAAAAGGTATCAAAACCAAATATGATCAAACAGTTGTTGTATCATATGAGGGCTTTCCAAAATGGCCAAGAACATCACCAAATTCCACTTGAGCCATGAGATATGACAATGGCAATATGCCTTGATGAAAACTGCCAAGGCTAGGAAGAATTTTTCATTTTTCCTCGATTTGGCAAAATCAGATATTTCCAAGTCTTGTCATCACTTTGGACATATCTAAGGATCAAATCTAAAGGGGACAAACACTGAGCCAAGCCTCCAAAGTCCTTGGAACAAGAAGTAGCATGCCAAACCTAGAATTGCCTAAAAGAGGGACAAGACTCCAATTTTGGATTGGAGCATTCAATGCATACACCAAGGTGGCATGGACTGAGCCATTTCTAACTGAATTTAGTCAAGACGTATCCAAGACCAAGGGAACCACAGCCCTGTGCCGTAACCTCTAGTCAATGGCTAGAGGAGACTTGGATTCCAAAGTGCAACCATTGGCCAAACCTCTGCTGCAGTTGCCATTCACTATTGATCCCAAAACAAACTTGCTCTACTATAAATAGAGCTCATTTGTGCTCAGTTTGAGTACACCAAAGCCATCAAACAGATGCTTTCCTCAAAATCCCTCTCTATAGGCCAAAATGCCTTCTTTAGCAAGGTAACTCTGAGTTTTTGAGTTAGAGAGCATTTCCATCATAGCTCATGATCCTAACACCTCATAAACATCATATGTAGGTGATCCAAACTCACACAAGTTACCTGTAATCCTTAAATCACAAAGTCACCTCTCAAAACCTCAAAATAGGCCTTTTTGTGCATTTTTCAAGCCATGTCTTGAATCAGTCACTTTCCAAACCAGATAAAACCTCAAACACACTCCAAATAACATCCTTGAACTGTCCCAAATGGTTCCCCCATCTGGAACACCATTTGAGAGAGTTGCTATTTTGGTCATTTTAACCCTTTTTGCAAGAAAGGACCAGTTTGTGTTTTTGCAGGTTCCAGCTGATTCCAATTATCCTAAAAGCTTCCAAGGGATCATTTGAGAGTGTCCAAAGCATCAAATCATTTCTGGAACAAGAAGTTTGGAAGATTGCACAGAAAACTCCAAAAGCTCAAAAAGAGGTAAGCATCATGACTTGAACTTTCCAACATATGCATTGCTTTGAAGTCCACTGATCATACACACCTCATACATGTTATATATGTTGTGTTTGCACCAAATTACCATGCAATTCATGCCTGCATCAAAGTGTAGCATAGAAAATGCAATTATAGGCCTTTTTCAAAACCACTATCGGATTTTGAGGAGGGAGTATGATCTGAAAAAAATACCACCACCATTGGATTCCTTGTGAAATTCTAGGCCAGATGCATATAAATTTTGTCCCCAACCATGGAGAAATGAGAAAGTTATGGGCCTTCCTGTTTCTTGGCAAAACTTGCCTTGCCTTGCCTTAGTCAGGCCTAGAAAACAAGGCAAGCCTTGTATATTTGTGGTTTCACTCCAAGCAATGGATGTATCACCACCCCAGTGGTAAGGCGCGCGCCCTATAAACTTGAGGTCGTGGGTTCAAACCCCACCCATGCCATTTTGTGTTTTCTCACATTTTTGCTATTTTTTCCAATATTTTCATGTTTTTTAATTAATTGGAAAATTAATAACTCTTTCAATTTTAATTATTTTTTATTGTTTCTTTTTGAAAAAAATCACAAAAATGTTGAAATATTTTATTCCACAAGAAAATTAAGTTTATATTATTTATTTAATATAATTAGTATTTTTGTGAATAAATTCCTTTTTAATGTTTTTTAAACATTTTAAAAGTGAATATTTACTTTGAAAATCAAAACCAAGTGAGTTTTAATATCCCTTGCGATTAATCCATCATTTTTCAAAGCTTAAACAAAAATCACTAATGGTTTATTCAAACTTATTTGGTATTTTATTTGATTTTCTTTAAATATTTACTTTTAAAGAATAACAAATTAGGGTTTCTTTGGTTTTCACCCTCGCAAAACATTTTCAAACACTCATGGGCCTCTATTAGAGTGTAACACCCAACCATTTTTTGAAAACTAAACATTCTTGGGCCTCACTTATTATATAAGACCCACCGCGTTTTCAAAAATCTCGGCGCGATCGCCATTTTCAAACAAATGACCTTGGGCCTCTCCTTGAGCTGTAAGCCCCACTACTTGTACAAAAATAAATCTTTGGGCCTCTAATAGAGTGTAAGACCCAATCCTTTGTAAATACAAACCTATTTTGGGCCTCACTTATTGTATAAGTCCCGTTGTATTTCAAAAATCTGAACGCGATCATCGTCGGTTGAAAAATAAACCCTGGGCCTCTCCTCGAGCTATAAGACCCATTCAAAAATCTTTGGGCCTCTAATAGAGTGTAAGACACAATCCCCTTTTAACCAAAACAATTTTTGGGCCTCAGACATTGTATAAGTCCCTCTGCGTTAAAAGAAAACCTCGGCGCGATCGCCAATTCAAAAACAAATCATCTGGGCCTACCCTCGTGTTATAAGCGCCATCCTTTTTCCTTAAACCTCTTGGGCCTCTTGAGAGAGTGTAAGACCCATCCCCTTGTACAGAAAACCTTTCATGGGCCTCAGTCACTTGTATAAGTCTCTGTACAAAATGACAGTGTGATCACTGGAAAACCTTGGGCCTCTCCTTGAGCTGTAAGCCCCAACATCTTTTCAAAGCACTTCCTCCTTTGATTTTGAATATGCTGTTGTTTTCAATCTTTCTTTGTTGAACAACTAACCTAACAGCATAGAAGCTCTACAACCGAGTAAGTGTTTATATGCTTTCTTTACCCGCTTTCATATACATATAACTGTATTGTGGGGCTGTTTCACTGTAAGTCTTCTTTCATAAACTCATATCAACTATGTAATACTAGTATAACTATTTAGAGTTTCCTTGGCAACTACGTCTAGCACTAAGCCCAGTTGATCACTCTTAAATAGACTAAACTAGACTCCCCATAGGATTACCAGATACTGTCTTCCATCCTCTTGGGGTTAAACAATATGGAGATGTGAAAGGCAGATTCTTATTGAACCCTTTCTCAGACTGTCACCTTTAGAAATTGTTAAAGAAACTCTACTCCCCAGAGATGATCTTTTCTCCGTGAATGGCATCTCTTGAGTTTCTTCCAAATTCTCGAACTTTCCTGGCTTGATCTATTCCCCGTGAATAGCTTGTCTTGAACTTCTCGGGGTTTGGGGACCCGCAGGCATCCTAAAACCATCCCCGCCTCCTCTTGGGCGTTGTACAAGGACCCGTCGGCTTCTTAGAAGTATTCACAGCCTTCTCTTAGACTTCGTATAAGTATTCTTCCTTCGGGATGAGAGCCTCCTCTTGGGCTTCGTACAAATTGTCCCTCGGCTTCTTAAAAGTTTCCAGCCTCCTCTTGGGCTTCGTACAAATTGTCCAGACGACCTCCTAGAGGTATAGGAACATAAATTAGTCATCTTAATAGAACAGTCTTTCAAAGAGTCTAGATCCTACTACTACTGTTTCTCTAAGCATAGTACAAAAGATAAAACTCTAGACTTGGACAGACTAATTTCCTTGAGTCTCGAAGGCATTCTCAAGCCCCTTTCAAAAATAGGGAAAACACCCGCAGACTTGGACAGTCTCAAAACCCCTCTGGATTTCCCATTTCCTTAAAGAACAGGGAATAACCCTGATCCTCTGATCAAATCCCAAAGCATAGCCTTACTTTTAATCAGTCTCTTTATAAGAACTGATTTTCTCTTTTAACCAACATACTGGACCTGTCACTCAACTAAAACAGCCACCCTTTAGCCTCCATCTCGGGCTTCGTACGAGATACAAAGATTCTCTTGTTGAGTCAATCCATTTAGCCTCCATCTCGGGCTTTGTACGAGATACAAAAAGGCTCTCTTGTTGAGTCACCACTTTCAGCCTCCATCTCGGGCTTTGTACGAGACACAAAACACTCTCTTGTTGAGTATAAAAGACTCTCTTGGTGAGTCAACCTCCTTTCGCCTCCATCTCGGGCTTCGTACGAGATACCAAAACATCCTCTTGTTGGGCCAATAGCCTCCTCTTAGGCTTTGTATAAGGAAACCCCGGTTGAGCCAATCAACCTTTTAGCATCAAATATGTGCCTCGTTCATAGTATACAAACATCAACTACTCCTTTTCTCCTTCATCTAATTGCTGTAAGTGGCAAGCCTCTGGATTATTTACATCCACGCCACTGTCCCTCTTTTAGCATGATAAATTCCTAAGGAAAGATGGCATTGCTCTACACTGAGTTAAAGTCTTCTCCTTCAGGTTAAAAATCCCCTATAAAGGAAATTATTGCATTGCTGGATTCACATATCCCAGTTAAAGTAAACACCCTTTTAGCTTCATATCTTGGGCTTCGAACAAGATACAAACCCCCTTTAGCTTCACGTCTTGGGCTTTGAACAAGACACTCAAACACCATTTCCTCCCATAGAATAGGAGGAACTAGGATCGCTCTGATTTCCCTGTTTCGGTAAATGGGAATACGTAGGCATAAGATTGAAAGAAAAATCTTAGCGAGCACATTAATCCAAAACTCAAATCCTGGACCTTCACATCAATCGAAAATTTTCAGTCCTAACAAATTCCCCATGAACATTCCCGGTGTTTCGTTCTAAACAAAGTAAGAAGTAAAAGGCCCCATTACCATATAGCATCTGTAACCTAATAGACCGCTGATTAAACTCAGTATGCAAGCAGGGTTAATTGGAGACATCTATTTCCCTTCCTTAGTCAGCTTAATAGGATAAAAAATGAATCGACCTGTAGTAACCCCAGAGCGACCGTGCTTAAGAACCACGTCCAAAATCGCTCGCTACAGTAGGTATCAACAAGAAGTGTCGGAACAGGGTTCTTGGACAAGAAAATACTGATGGCGGTCTGATCTACGAAATCCTCCATGTTCGGAAACAAGACAATCCCATATATCAGCAAAGCAAGAACCGCGTTGAAAGCCTTCCAATTTCCATCCTTAGCAAAATAAGTAGCCTTGTCAACCAAGAACTTCGAAGCAAAACCTCGAATACCTTTCCCTTTGGTCTTGAGATTATCCTCCACATCTTTCTTACTAATGCAAAGCGCATCAGCAATAAGATGAAACTTCGGACAACCGCTAGTGTAAACATAAGGAACCTGCTTCTTGATCTCAACCCCCGGAATATAAGCATACTCCTCAAGTGTAGGCGCTAGCTGATAATCCTGAAATGTGAAGCATCTATATGGCGGTCGTAGAACTGAACCAGAGTGTGAATATCAGTGATGTTGACTTCAGTGTTGAGGATGGTCAACAGATTACCATAAGCACCTATGAAAACCCCTCTGTGATCTCCAACCAACAAAGATGCCAAACCTCTCAAAACACCCAGCTTAGGCTCCACAAACTTGTAATTGACGATGCCACGACAACCAGTACTCATCTCTATGATAATGTCAATAAAAGATAAGCCTTCGAATACCTGGAAATGCACATGCAAAAATTAATTTACATGATGAAATGATATGCAACACAACAACAAGAAGCCAACACAGCCCGAATAATCAAGTCTGAACAGTCCGGATATCTGCATATAATTCTGTGTCAGTGCAACATAATCTGATGTGTCGGTGAAGAAATTTGACGTGTGTGAGAACAAGGTTATGAAGTGGCTTATTTTCCTGCAAAACTCATCCCCCTCACAGGTGTGATCTAGACACAACAAGGTGGTCCCTAGAAAGGTCGCCCAAACCATAGGACTCGAGATGAAAATCCCCCGCCGTAGTGAATTCTCACAGGACTGAAGTATTCTCAAACGAATCACGATCTGGGATGTGGGTCTCGTGATATCCCAACGCGCAAAACGCAGGCCTCACGACTATCCACGTTCTAGACTATGTGTATACTTGGCCCGGTGTTAGGACCTTTCTCTCCAATAATATCTACCCATCCCAACAACAGCAGACAATAGCAGATACCCAGAATATGCAGCATATGAATATTCAAAGCAGTAAAGAAATGTGATAAATAAACATAAAGCTAAAGCAAGTAAAATAAAGCGAGTAAAGTGTGAAAGATAAACACCCAAACAAGTAAGAAAGCAAACAAAACTAGGCGAGACCCCTCAAGGGATGGACTAGCAAGAGGTCAACCAGTCCCCAGCAGAGTCGCCAGCTGAAGATGGCTGGTTTCTACCTGAGTGAATCGCACACTCAAAGATACAACAGAGTCACCACCGAACTTTATTTAGTCCCAAAGGACAGGGAAAATATCGATAAAAACCAAGGGGAAGAGAAACAGAAACGGGGGGTCGGTTATGCGAAAGGAAGGTATTAGTACCTAACGTATCCGTCGTATTCGACGGGAACCATTTCGCTTGATTCTAGGCTTGGATGGGTTATCTATCTAAAGGCTTCTAACTAAAAGGAAAGGGAGAGAGATAAAAAGGGAAAAAGAAAAGAAAGAAAGAAAGTGCTCGCGGAGGATTGTGGCCCTCGTGCCTACGTACCCTCATAGTGCAATGAGGAAATTAGAGCGTCGTAGTTCATGGAACCAGGGGACAGAGAAGTAGGAAGAAAGGGAGAAGGAGAGAAGGGTGGAAGTGTGCTCGTCGAGATCATTGCGATCTCATGCCTACGTATCATACATTCAAAAGAATGCAGAATCAGAGCTTCTGTAGTTCGTGGAACCGAACGGAAAACAAAACAAGAAAGAAACAGGGAGACGAAAGAAGTGGTGTCAAAACCAAGAGCCAGAATGAAGGAAAACTCTAGTGGAGAAGACCCCACAGTAAGAGCGTTTACACAAGAGACTAGGAAAGGAGTGGGGTTAAAACCGAGAATGAAAGAAATTCCGTTGGGGATAACAAAGAGAATTGGTGTTGAAACTAAGAAAGTAAGAGCAAAGGGAATAAGAAGGACTCCTCTGGGGATCCAAATAAAGGGATGGTGTCATAACCAAGAGATAAAGGAGACTCGGTATATTAACTGGCTGGCGGTGGTTAACCGAAGAAAAGCGAGTGGGACCCTGGCGGGGAAAAGAAGCTGGTGTCAACAGACGGACTGTGATAAACCAGGAGAGAGAGTGCTGAACCGAGAGAAAGTGTTTGACTCTGCAGGGGCCATCGGTATATAACTGATAAACTGTGGTTAACCAAGGACATAAGGATTGCAACTCTGTGGGGATAGAGAAGCATTGGTTTTAATAGGGAAAACTGTGATTAACCAGAAGAACGGGTGTAGGACCGATCTAAGGTCGTAACCTATAAGGGATGTTGGTAACGACTGAACAAATAGCACTGGACCAACGAAGAAGGGTATTGAACCAAAAGAGGTTACTAGGCCAAAGGGTGCAAGTATTCGAAGCAATAACGGTTGCCAACTGCTGGGGGTTCGATTTTAACAAGAGAGTTGTGATTAACCGAGAAAAATGAGTGCTTAACCAAGAGAAGGTGATTAACTCAAAAAGGGCTTCAGTATTTTAACCGACGGACTGTGTTTAACTGAAGAAAAGGGTGATTAACCAAGAATAGGTGATTAACCCAAGAACACTCGGTATTTTAACAGACAGACTGTGGTTAACTGAGAAGGAGTGCAAACATTGGTGTTTTAACTAACCGGTAGTGATTAACCAAACAAAGGAGAAGAACCAAGAGAAAGTTGCGAACTCATGGGGAAAAATGGTCGTGACAGGAAAACTGTGTTGGAACAAAGAAAGAGAATTGAGACTCTTCAGGGGAATTAAAAAGCAATGATTGACCGCAAGAAAAGAATAGGGTATTGAAACGAAGAAAGCTTGCTAACCCAATGAACAAAGGATCGTAACCAAGAAGGTGATTGATCAAGAGATGGAGATAGGAATGATCATGGACCGAAAGAGATTGCAAAGAGCAAAGAGTGGCCAAGGATTGAAAGAGATTGCAAAGAGTGAAGAGTGATCAAGGATCGGCTCGCCTGGGGAAAGAAAGCACACTACCGCCTGGAGATAGAGGTGACTAAGCCAAGCACAGGGTCATTTGTCCCCTACCTGAAGTAGTCAGAATGAGAGTAGGAATTCTCCCTTCTCATTCCTTCTCTAACACACAGGGTGTAATGCGGAGGTTGAACCGGACGACACAAAAGCTCCAAGTTGTACGGTGCTCCTGTGTGGAGAAACGGACAGCGTAACAACTTCACTTTGTACAGTGCTCCGATGTAGGGCGTTGTGCGAAACTCCAACTCCGCGGGGGGAACGAGTGAGAAAGCTCTAAAGGAAGCCTAAAGAGAGGAAAAGGAAAGATCAACTAATAAAAACATGTTTCGATCATCTAATCAAGGGAGAAACATGCTAACAACTTTCCAAGGAGGATGAAAAGTCATTAAAGCACCAAGGAGTGAATTATTGATTACACAAGATTAAGTTTATCCATGAAGAATAAACTTAATGCAAACTGAAATGGAAGGTGAAAAACAGTGCCAAATGATCATCAAAATGCCACACAAAATCATGTATCATGTGAACAAAGAAAGTGCAGGAATTAACTATGTTCATACAATGCTAAGAACATGAAGCAAATGAATAGTCGGAAACGTGCATCGAAAGTTCATGAATATGCTTCAACCAGAAGTGAAATGACATTAAAAACATCCATAAAATCAAGCATGTCAATCAATGGAAGTTAAAATGAAGAAAGCATGGCAAACACACTTGAAAATGCAAGAAAATGGCCATTATGTACAGTGGTAACTGGTTACAGCATATGTGCTAACCGGTTACATGCTTGAAAATGCGTGTTTTTAGTGAAAATTGCACTGTGTAACTGGTTACAACATATCTGCTAACCGGTTACCACTGTAACAGAGGAAAAAATAACAGCAAAAACACCTTTTCAAAAGTAGTTTTCAGCGCATAATCACTTATGTCAAACACCACATGCTAGGGCATGAATTTGTACACGAAAATTGAACTTGAAAACAACAAATAAGCAGTGATAGAATCAATTAACACATCAAGATCATGGATTAAACAATGCAAAATTAATTCACACGCAAAACTATTGACTACATCGCAAATGATGCGAAAATGCTCGAAACAGAAAAATTAGTGAGATCCACCAACCTACAAGGATGAGAGGTGCCTTGGTAATTGTTACAAATGATTCTTGATGCAGAAAATTAAAGAAAACCAGAGGAATCTTCAATTTGGTGACGAAACGTGTCGAAATCGAACAAAATACGATAAAGCTCCAAAATACGAGTTCGAACCGTTGGAAGTTGCAGTAAATACTCAAGATTAATCCAAAAGCTGAAATAACTCCAGAAATCCAAGTATAATAGCAAGAATGGTGAAGGTTGAGCTCAAGAAATAATCACTTTTGATGTTAAAGTGATTATCCTTCAAAGTAGAAATGAGCTTTGGTGAGGTTTTGGAAGAGAATTAAGATGAAGATGAAGATGTAGTAGAGAAATTTAGAGGAAATGTGGCAGAATTGAGAGTGAATTGTGCAAATGGTTGAAGGTCTTGTGTGAGAAATGTGGGAAATGATGGGGAGAATGAAAAGTGAGTGAAGGTGAGTTTATATAGACTTTAGGTTTGGAGTATGAGAGGTTTGAACTTAGCTTTGGGTTTGGAGTTAGGGTTGGAGTTTGTTGGGCTTGACTCACTGAGTCAAGGTGGTTAACTCGGTTAGTTAGAACCAACTCGGTAACAATCCCAATGCAAATTTCCTCATCCAAAGGTTGGCATGCTTGTAAAACAAGGAACATGGTGCACTTAATTTGGAGTGAAGCATTGGAACCAACCCACTTGGAATGTCTTGAAATGTCTAGAGATGTCTAGAATGTTCCACACATTGCTGGAATCAAGTAGGACCAAAGACCAAAGAGAGTGCATGGATGTTGTCCCAAAAATGCAGCAGGAACTGAAATTTTGCCCAGAGTAACCGGTTACAGCATATGTGCTAACCGGTTACATGCTTGAAAACTTGCGTTTTTTGGGGAAAAATACATTGAGTAACCGGTTACAGCATATGTGCTAACCGGTTACTTCAGCCAAATTTCCACAAATTTGCAAAAGGATGATGCTGAAGTCCTGATTCCGATTTTCCATCTCTTGTCTTGATAAATAAATATAGAAACCTTTATTTTGAGCTTATTTTGGTGATGTGATGATCTTGTGAGGATTCAATTAATCGGGCTTGGAAAACCTGAATGTCCTGCAACAAGAAACACACAGAGAAAAGTGTGAATGCGTATGCTAACGATGCGAATGCTTATGCTCATGCAAACGGAAATAGAGGGAGGTCAAATTTTGGGTTACGACAGTGCGGTTTAAGGCAATTTAAGTGTATTTTAAACGAGATCGTACTTAAGCGCGCTCTGTGGCCGCTTAGCGCGGTTTTAATAAATTCAATTCTTTGTTAATTTGTTTGTCTCATTTTTGTAGGTATTCAAGCCATGATTTCTATGTATTTTCATATAGAGCATTGAATAACCTTTCCAACACTTCCGACCGCGCCTCAAACGGAGTTACGGTTCGAAAGTTATGACGAAAACAAGATGCTGGATTTCTCTGATGGCACTAAGCGCCCTCAGAGTACGCTAAGCGCGTTCGCGACATTCCAGCCCCCCTATTTAAGTCATATTTCAGCATTTTTTAGGTTATTTTTTTGGGGGAATTTTCTCTCAACTTCATCAAACATATTTTAGGAGTAGAGAGGCTTAGAAAACAGCATTAAATGATGTATCTTGATGATCCGAAGTAGGATTTGCTTTAATCGACTCTGACACGCCGTAGAAACTTGTTCTTCTCCTTTCTTCTCTTTGTATTCTTTTTTGTTGGGGTTTTTATTGTAACCTCTTGATACCTTATGCATTTCATCTAATCTATGTATTGTGAATATGTTTTGATTCAATATTGTTGTTATCTTTGATTTCTTATATGTGGATATGACAAAACCCTTTACAAACTCTAGATCTAAGATTTTCATCTTTTAATGTGCAAGCTTTTGACATTGTTTTGGAGTTGATATTCATTTGCATCTCAGCTTTTTAGCATTGTGTTGATTGTTAGAAATAATAGCTTCTAGCAATTAATGCAATAAAGATCGTGATAATGCTTGACAAACGGTGTTGCGAGGGTACGTGATAATATTGATGAAGAACTTTGTTCACATACGTTTGACAAATTAGCTTATCTTGGAGTTATATAAGAATTGAGTCATTAGTTTGATATGGATGTTATAGTAATATCTGTTGGGTCTAGATGCCAGGAATGGATTTAGGTTGAACATTCACGTGAGTATCAGTTCTTAATGTTATGTGTTGTTGAGTTGCGTGAGTAATCGCCTCCACAATAATACAGTTGTTCTCTCAATATTAGATCATGAATGACATATATTTTGAGTGATACATGGTGATATTAGACTAACGCTTGATTTATGTATAATATGATCAGAAGAATGCATGTGTTATCGATTAATCTCTATTGAGTTTCTCTTCTCCAAACAATGTGTTATTTTTATTTACTTGCTTTTTGTTCCTTTAATTTTCGCATGTTACCGTTTGAAATCTCATTTCAAACAAAAGCTTAGAAACGTAGAGACCGTGAACGACGCTCTTTCCTTCCACCGATCGCTGTGGATATGACAACCCTCGAGAATACCTCCAAACATAAACATTTGCTTGCCACTTTACCGCAGTCAATAGAATCTCAGGTTTCAACAAGTCTCGTGCTCGAGATAATCGAAGGATTGTAGCCATATTGTTGGTCACTTGATCAAGCGTTGATCAAGGGTTTGGAGTGTAATACCCCAAATTTTGACCACTTAGATTTCCCATCATTGTGAAAATCATCATCACAATATGGATGAACCATCATGCTTCATCAGTCTCCCCAAAGATGGGTGAGCATCCAATACAATCAAAATTAGGGTTTCAAGCCCTCTCTGAGTGCTTAGACAAAGGATCAATCAAGAAATGACATGATCTTCAACTTGTCTAATCTCTCAAACATCCACAATGGATCAAAAAGGGCTCCCACTTCAAGGATTAAGCACAAGGCTGCTCCCTTCTAGGTGGATCAAGTCTCAAGATCGACAGTGTCACCAAATTAGGGTTTTGGTGGACCAGGGCCTCCAAATGGAAATTTTCATCTGGGCACAAGGCAATGATCCAAAACATGACCTAATATGCTTCATGGAACCTCATGAACCCATGCATCAAGTCAATTTTGCCTCAGGGGATGCATTCATAAAAAATCAGGAATTAGGGTTTCTTGACCTAATTCACCCCTAAGTTGACTTTTGGGACAAACCATGAGCCAAGACCTCAAGAGATGATTTGAGGGTCTCTAATATACCATATTGATCTATTTGGAACAATGGATTGATCCAAGAAGTTTGAGCAACAAGTCTCATTTTCGTCTGCACCACAATTAGGGTTTTAAGGGAAAAGTCAATTGTAACTTTGACTTTTGACCAAGACATGCTCCCAAACCCTAATACATGATTGAATATACCCTATGACACCCATGGAACATGTCCATCAAGTTTGATTTAGGTCAAGGACATGATTTCCTGAAGAATTGCACAATTTGGAATTCATCTGATAAAAAGTCAACTGTGCACAAAAGTCAACTTTGACTTTTTGAGATTTTTCACCAAAATGGATTTTTAACCCTAAAATGATGTTAATGTATGATTTGAATCATCATTCATCAATAAAAATCAAGAAAAGTGAGATAACTTGTAAAAGGGGTAACCATAAAACTTAGAAATTTTTCTAAGTTAAAAATAAAGTGGCAAAGGTACCAACTTTGGAGGACCATAACTCCTAAACCACAAGGCCATTTTTTCTCATCCAAAGATGGATTTGTAGCCCTCATTATCACCTACAAAAACTTCAACTACAAGTCATTCCAATTCATTAAGGATTTTGAGTTATGGAATGATCAAAGTGGCTGAAAAGTGAAAAAGTCACTTTTTCCAACACTTAGTGGAATTTTCACTAAGTCAGATTTTGCCTCACTTTTTGCCAAATGTAGGGGGATTTTTCACTTGGAATCAAAAGAGATCAAAACCAAACTTGTTCAAACAGTTGTTGTATCATGTAAGAGCTTTCCAAAATGGCCAAGAACATTGCCAAATTCAACCTACACCATGAGATACAACATTGCCAAGTTGCCTTGCTGAAATCTGTCAAGGCAAGGCAGAATTTGCAACTTTGGTCGATTTGCCAAAATCAGCCAATTTCAATTGCTCCAATCCACTTGGACACCTCATAGGATTGAATCCAAAGGGGACAATCACTGAGCCAAGCCTCCAAGGTCCAAGGAACAAAGAATAACATGTTGAACCTAGAATGGCCAAAATAGGGACAAGACTTCAAATTTGGAATGAGGCATTCGATGGAACCATCAAGGTGGCATGGACTGAGCCATTCTCATCTGAAATCAGTCAAGACTTATCCAAGACCAAGGGGACCAAAGCTATGTGCCCTAACCTCTAGTCAATGGCTAGAGGAGACTTTCATTTCCATTTGCCAACATTGAGGAAACCTACTTACCAGCTGCCATGCACTATTCCTTGCAAAACAAACTTGCTCTACTATAAATAGAGCTCAATTGTGATCAGTTTGAGTACACCAAAGCCATCTAACAGATGCTTTCCTCAAAATCTCTTTCTCTTGGCAAAAATGCCTTTCTTAGCAAGGTAGCTATCGGGTTTTGAGTTTGAGAGCAATTCTGCACAAACCAATCACTCACACACCTCACATACATCACATATGAGCTGATCAAACACTCACATAACATCTGGAACATCAATTTCACAAAATCACTTGCCATCCACACAAGTTTGAAGTGAAGTTGCAGCTGAGATGCCATAAACTGATCCAGTCCATTTCAATTCAATCCAAGTGTTCAAACACACTCCATATGGTGTAGGGAAGCTGTCCAGATCATCACAACTTGTCTGTAACACCTCCAACTCAAAATCACATCTGCTCTTGCTGTCACGACTTGGAGGTAAGCACATACTTGGTCATCTCTCAATCTATGCATATTTCCTCGCACAATAATTTGGCCATATGATCATAATCATGCATGGAATGTTTTCCCTCAATTAATTGCATTGTTTGAATCGTGTATCAAAAATCCTAGCCTTCATGCAGAAATTAGGGTTCTTGAGGTCTCTTCGTGATTTCTTGTTGTATGTTTAATTTAAATGAAATTAAAGTACATAGACATGATGGTGAGGTTGAGACGAGCATAATGATATGTGGATTGCATGTTATAATTATGTATTCAGTGAGATTGGATGGAAAATGCAAATCTGGGCAAACTGAAAAACGTGCGTGTTCTTGGTGTTGTTCTTGGCGCCATTTTCATATAATTTGAATATTTGAATTTTGTGATTTTTTTTAATTGATTCAAAAATTAATTTCTCTCTGAGTTTTAATGATTTTGAGTTGATTCTTTTTTTAATAATTCACAAAAATGTTAAAATATTTTATTTTATCAAAAAATCCCAAAAATATTATTTATTTCATATAATTGATATTTTTGTAAAGAATTAATATTTTGATTGTTTTTGGCATTTTAAATATTTTTTCTACATTGATTTTGCAACTTTTAATGCTTTCTAATTATTTTGTAGGTCAATACTTAATTTTTGAAGCATTAATCCAAGATCACAATTTGTTTTCCATGTGTTAAACAATTTTTGATCATTTTAATTGAATTTTTATTCAATTAAATACATTTTTGAAAACAAATTAGGGTTTTGGATTAATTCAACCCTCATAAATCATTTTCAAAACACTTTGGGTCTCTATTAGAGTGTAAGACCCAATCCTTTTTTTGACCAAATTATCTTTGGGCCTCACTTATTGTATAAGTCCCGATACCGTTAAAAAACAAACGGCGCGATCGTCGCCTTTTCAAAAATCATCCGGGCCTACCCTCGTGTTATAAGCCCCACTCTTTTCTTTAAACCTTTTTGGGCCTCTTGAGAGAGTGTAAGACCCATCCCCCCTTGTACAAAAACCTTTTGGGCCTCACTCATTGTATAAGTCCCTCTGTGCAAGTAAACGGCGCAATCGTCGCCCGTTTAAAAATAAAAACCATCTGGGCCTACCCTCGAGTAGTAAGACCCATTTCTTTTTCTTTAAAACACTTTGGGCCTCTTGAGAGAGTGTAAGACCCATCCCTTTGTACAGAAAACCTTTTTGGGCCCCAGTCACTTGTATAAGTCCCTCTGTACAAATTCAAACAGTGCGCTCACTGATAAAACCCTGGGCCTCTCCTTGAGCTGTAAGCCCCAAATCTTTCTTTTTCAAAGCACTTTCTCCTTTGATTTTGAATATACTGTTGTTTTTAATCTTTCTTTATTGAACAACTAACCAAACAGCATGGAAGCACTACAACCGAGTAAGTGGTTATCGCTTTGATTTACTGCTTTCATATTATAAACTGTATTGTGGGGCTGCTCACTGTAAGTCTCCTTTCATAAACTCATATCTACTGTGTAATAATAGTATAGATATTTCGAGTTTCCCCGGAAACTACGTCTAGAACTAGGTGACGCCGTTTCATTTATTCGTAGAAATAAACGCCTAGATCCCCAATAGGAGCACCAGATACAGTCTTCTCTTCGGCTATCCTCCTTAGGAATCGTCAAGAAGCTCTACTCCCCAAGATGAATGTATTCTCCGTGAATGGCATCTTTGAGTTTCTTCCCAATTCTCGAACTTTCCTGACTTGATCTATTCCTTGTGGATAGCTTGACTTGAATGTCTCGGGGTTTGGCTACCCACTACGGTCATAATCTTGGACCTTAACTAAGGAACCCTCTTTCAAAGTTAAAAGTCGCTGGATAGTAAACCTCGCACGTTTACCAGTGGTTTTCATCTTTAAAAGAGTTATCTCTCCTAATGGAAAGGAGATGATAGACCCACGGGCTTCTTAAAAGCATCGGCCTCCTCTTGGGCATTATTCAAGGACCCTACGGCTTCTTAGAAGTATTCACAGCCTCCTCTTAGGCTTCGTATAATGATCTCTTCCTCCGGGAATGATAGCCTCCTCTTGGACTTCGTACAAGGACCCGTCGGCTTCTTAAAAGTTTCCAGCCTCCTCTTGGGCTTCGTACAAATTGTCCCGACGACCTCCTAGAGGTATAGGAACAGAACCTAGTCATCCTCATAGAACAGTCCTTTCATAGAGTCTACTACTGTTTCTCGAAGCATAGTACAAAAGATAAAACTCTAGACTCGGACAGTCTAACTTCCTTGAGTCTCAAAGACATTCTCAAGCACCCTTCGTTAAATAGGAAGGAAACCCGCAGACTCGGACAGTCTCAATACCCTTTGGATTTCCCGTTTCCTCAAAGAGAAGGAAATATCCCTGATCCTCAAATTAAATCCCTGAGTACAGTGTTACTCATATAAGAACTGATTTTCTCTTTCAAAATCAGTATACTGGACCTGTCACTTAACTGACATAGCCTCCATCTCGGGCTTCGTACGAGATACAAAGACTCCCTCGTTGAGTCAGTTACCCCTTTAGCCTCCATCTCGGGCTTCGTACGAGATACCAAAATTCTCCCCAGTGGAGTCAAAATAACCTTTTCGCCTCTCTCTCGGGCTTTGTACGAGATACAAAAACACTCTGTTACTGAGTATAAAAGATTCTCCAACTGAGTCAACTCTTTGCTAGCCTCCTCTTAGGCTTTGTATAACGATATGCCCCACTGGGTCAAAAACTTTTAGCCTCTCTCTCGGGCTTTGTACGAGACACAAAATAGCCTCCTCTTAGGCTTTGTATAATGATTTTTCCTATCGGAAATTAGCCTCCTCTTAGGCTTTGTATAAGAAAACCACTGGTTGATCCAATCGACCTTTTAGCATCAAAGTTGTGCCTCGTTCACAGTACACAAACATCAACAACTCTTTCCGCCATCTAATCGCTGTAAGCGGCAAGCCTCTAGATCATCTATATCCATGCCACTGTCCCTCTTTTAGCATGAGAAATTCCTAAGGAAAAATGGCATTGCTCTACACTGAGTTAAAGTCTTCTCCTTCAGGTTAAAACCCTTTCTTTGGAAATTATGGCATTGCTCGGATCCGCGTATCCCAGTTAAAGTAATTCTCCTTCCCCCTCTTTAGAGATGACAAATTCTCTCTAAAGTCGAGGTCTTTCAGCTTCACATCTTGGGCTTTGAACAAGACACAAATAGACCTTTCAGCTTCACATCTTGGGCTTTGATCAAGATACAAATCACCTTTCGCTTCACGTCTTGGGCTTTGAACAAGACACCTAAACACCATTTCCTCCCATAGAATAGGAGGAACTACGAACACTCTGATTTCCCTGTTTCGGTAAACGGGAATATGTAGGCATAAGATCGAAAGAAAAGATCTTAGCGAGCGCAATCAACAAAAAACCCAAATCCCATACCTTCGTCAACCAAAAGCAGTAATTCAAAAGCATCAGTCTTAACATCCTAATCCTTATTCCCCATCAGAAACCTTTTGCCTAGAAAAAAGAAAGAGAAACCTGTATTGGCGAAATACGAATAACCAGTACAAAAGCCCCCCCACATTGATAGCATCTGTAACCTAACAGACCGCTGTTTAAACTCAGTATGCAAGCAGGGTTAATTGGAGACATCTATTTCCCTTCCTTATTCAGCTCACAATAGGATAAAAAATGAATCGACCTGTAGTTTAAAGCTCAAACCGCAGAGAGCGACCAGCGCTTAAGAACCGCGTCCAAAATCGCTCGCTACATGGAGGTGTAAGAATCTACACAAAATAATTGAGTTTTTAGGGTTTGCATTCTTTATCTCTTGTATAAACATTTTTGCAAAGAAAATGTTAATAGCACTATCTCAATTCGATTTTGAATTGAGGGCAGACATACCCATAGCGAGACCGATTGAGGAACTGCCTAAACAAATCTTGGTCTCTCTCTCTCTCTCTCACACACACACACACACACACTCTCTCTCTCTCTCTCTTTCTCTCTCTCTCTCTCTCTCTCTCTCTATCTATCTCTTTATTTCTTTTATTGTTGATTACGCAACTGATCGATTTTGTCGTTGTTTGATCAATTCGATTGGAAATTGTTTTCTAGTATCTTTGAAAGGCGTTGTTGTTGATATAATCATAATCACTTTGATTGTGACAGGTTTTAACATCAACAAAACAAACTATATTTTCGATTGTTACCGATCATACATCAAGTGTTCGATAAATTGTTTGTGTGTATTTTGTTTGCATTTTGGTTCATTGGATATACGAGTTACGATTTGTATTGCATTTAATTGATTCGTAGCTTGATCATTTTTGAACATTTACGTTCGTTATCACTCTGTTTGGTTTACGTTACACATATTACTTTTCAATAGTATGTTGGGTTAGACGATTCGATCCGGGTCGTTTTTTCGCTGCACAATATTTTTTAAAACATATTTTTGCCAAAGTTTTTGGTTGTAAACTTTGTGATCTATTCACCCCCCCCCCCCTTCTAGATTGAAGCCTATCGTCTACCAAGTGGCATCAAGAGCTTTGGTTGGTTTCGTGCTTAAGATTCATTTCTTAGAAGAATGGCTACTGAACCTAAGGATGCGTACAATAGAGCACCAATTTTCACTGGCAAAAATTATGGCTATTGGAAAACCACTTATGTGTATTCTTGTCAACTCCGTTGACAAAGGTATTTGGGGTGCTATCCAAAATGGTCCAAATGAAATAACTGTGACCAATGAAGATGGTGTCACAATACATAGACCAGAAGCACGATGGGATGATAACGATAGGAAATTGTGGTCACATGATTGGAAAGCGAAGAACATTCTCACTTCCGGAGTGTCCAAAAATCAAGAATGAAAAAGGCCGTCACAAAACGTCAAGAAAAGGAAGAAGAGCCTATGCCGCTTGGGAAAGCGAAAGTGACTCATCAAGTGAAAATAGCCCTACTTCAAGTGAGGAATCAGCCAAGCTTTGCTATTATGGAAAAAAAAGGAAAGAAAAAAGGTTGTAAGTCACTCTAAACTTTAAGCTTCTCATGAATTAGCTTTTTCTCAACTTCAAGAATCCTTTGAGAATCTATAAAGACAAGCTATAGACGCTTTCAAGAGATTAGCTTCAAACAGGAGAATTGTCATACCCCAATTTTTACCCCTAAACCCCACCTTCATTTGCATCATTTTCTTAAGCATCAATCATTTCTTGTGTGTTATGCTTTGCTTACTTCACAAGTTAGAGTTTTGCATCAAGGAGTGCAAGTGTTTGATTAATCAGAAGATTAGTGTTGTTAGTTCTTGGATTGGCTAGAATTTTGGTAAAACAAAGTTGTTTGTTCAATGTTGATGTCATATGGCTGATGTCTTAACATTGGTTAATGTTATATTTTTAAGTTGTTGAAGTTTTGAAGTCTGACGTCACATGCGATGTCATGACATCAGATATGCAGTTTATTAAAATATCAGGTTTGAGATGTTTTTAAGGTTAAGCGTATTAGCTGGATTTTGGGAGAGCTGTTAGAGTTATTGGATGCGAATATCTTGGAGGAGATATTTTCTGTTGCAAACAGATTTGATGCAGATTTGTAGGAGTGTATAAAGGCTGAAGATTTAAGAAGATTTTGAGAGAAAATCTGTTTTGAAGATTCAATTTTAAATAACAAATCAGGTCAGATATTGTAGCAGGTCCAAGCCCAAATCAAATACCTATATAAAGCGCATCAATCCTGAAGGAAAGGTACAGAAGAAAGAGAGCTAAAGACTGAGAGTCGTTTGTGTCTTCGTGTATGTGTTGTAAAACATTCTAGTGTGAATTGGTGTTGTTATTTTGAGTTGTTCTTGATCAAAGCTGTGAAGCAGAATCAAGTTGTGTTTTTCAAAGTGTGTGATCTTTGAATTATATCACTGAAGTGATTTAGGGATTGAGTAGTGTTCTCATACCTAAGTGGTATCTTAGGTAGAAGGTTCATTAAGTAGTGATTAAGTTTAGGAGATGTCAACCGGGTTGTTGAGTCTGTAAATTAATTCTACTGATAGTGAAATTCATCCCTGGCTTGGTAGCCCCCAGAGTAAGTTGTTTAACTAAACTGGGTGAACAATTCTTTGTGTCTTTTCTGTTGTGTTATATTGTCCATTGCAGAGTGTGTTGTTGTGACATCACACGTAACATCACATATCTGGTACCAGAATTTCAAGTGTCGTAACACCCTTTTCTACCCAACAAACATCACGAATAAATACAACAATTTTATCAGAGTAAAGTCCCAAAAGGGCGCCACATTTGGTCACAATACATCAAATAACCACCTGCTCTGTAACACGGGTTTTACCATCATGAATTTATTTAAACATTATGCAGCGGAAATCAAAATTTTTAAACAATTTTATAATCCAAAACTTCTTAAAACAAAACATCATAAAACATCCTCATGCCAAAAAATAAAATAACGTAAATCGTTCGACTCAAACGTCCCGAACCGATGTTACATATCAGAGCAAGACCCTCTAATCGACGGAGAAATAAAAAAACTTCAAAATGCTAAATCTTCATGCGCCAGGAGAGCTAAGCCTGATCACCTGCACGTTACCCACGTGGAGGCAACATTCAAACAAGCAGGGTGAGTAATCACGAATCGATATATAAGATATAAGCAAGAGATAAAGTATCAACACAAACATCACCAAATCATTCACAAACATCATTAACGCGTAAATTACATCGATAGAATGTAATGCCACACAGTATGCAAATGCAACATCATAGACTCATGCATGTGGTACCAATTCGTCTTAATTGATGGACATTGGGCCATCACCCTCCAAACTTCTCCACCAATAGGATCTATTCTACACAAGAACTGGAGCACGTCACAAAACACTTCAATCCACACAATGGGATTGAAGCCACCAAATGGACCAGAGTCCTAACTATGCCATGAATGCAATATGCAAATCTTCATAATAATCATCGTCATAAAATCGTCATAATTGCATCATCATTCATGAATCATCATCAAACATCATTATACAACACCAATTCGCACTCATCACGATTCGTCACTATACCCCACAATTCATCATGTCATCATCGTCACGTCACGATATTCCCGATTTTATCCCATTCACCCTCATTACTAGTTTACTCATGTTTTATTACTCCATCATAGCCTTACGTTTCAAGGAAGCTGCATCACAAGCAAAAACGGGATAGAAATCGTAAAAACGGATAATTCTGTCAGCTACCCTGCCCATACGCATATGGCCATGTCTCATACGCGTATGGCTCAATTCCTCGCCCACTGGCCTGTATATCATACGCGTAGGGTCACCTGCCCAGGACTCCCTTACGCATACCAACCTCCTTGTTACACGTATCACCAGAGAGGTTTCCCTCTCAAAAGTCCCCTCAAACCCATTACGCGTAATGGCTAGTCCATACGCGTATTGCTCAGTTCCCAAGAATTCCTTACGCGTAATGGCTTCCCATACACGTATCCTACTTCTTTCCCAGCTTATCAGGGTTCTCCAAAGTTTTGCAAAGGTTATCAGGTATTCTTCAATATCTTCATTCCTTTTATCAGGGTTCTGCAATGTTTTGCAAGAAATCTGGTAGGCTGATATTCAAGTTGGTGTTAGCTATCATCAGAAGTGTGTTATTTATGCCTCGCTTGCTATATACGCTATGTTTTAATGCCTTCAAGTTGTTTCTGTAACAGAAAGAATGCTGAGGAATCTATTCAGGGATTGAATGGAACATTGACATCAAAGCAAATTGTGCTTGTTTTTTGGATAGCAGCCCTGGAAATAAGCATGTCAGTTTCTATTTTCTTCAAACTTAATTTATTCGTAATCATGCACATGCATCATCAATGAATGTTTTTCTATCATCATTATTTAATGCTTTGTGACAGGTTATTTTAGTAATGTTTTATACATAACAAGAATTTATAGGAACATCATGGTGTGGCATCTTAGGGCCCATTATTCCTTTAACACACATTACCACTTCTTTTGTAAATAGCATTAGGGCCTATATTAGTTTATTTAATATTTTAATTTCTAATGCCCCGTCTGAAATAAGAATATAATAAAAAATGAATGACGAAGATAAAGAATCAGCAATGGTTTTTGAATTAAAGAAATAATAATGACTTTCAACTAAAACGATTAGATTTTCAATGTAAAGAGAAGATGAATAATCATATAAATCATTATAAATACGGTATTCCTCTTCTTACCATCACACAAGCAACATCATTGAAGAGAATTAATCAAAATGAATTCCAACAATGCAGTCCAAGAAGTCCAACAAACTGTAGATGTTCAAGAAGAGGTTGTCCAAAAAGTCCAATAAACTGCGCGCGTGGTTAAAGATATTGTAGATGATCAAGAAGCCGCCTAGGTCGTAGATGTCCAAGAAGTTGTCCAAGTCGCAGAGGCTTCAGAGGTCCAACTAGTTGTCCAGCCCGAACAAGCTGTATATACCCAACAGGCGGTCGCCTTGCAAGAAATACGAGCCAGGTGGAGAAGAAGAAAATTAAGAAGAAAGAGAAGAAGGACAGCTACAGTCGATTCAGATGATGAGGACGAAACACCGTTTGGTTGGAGTAATTTTATGTTAGCTAGGGCATTTAGATTTGATATTTAAAACTTAAAAGTGTCTATGTTGTCTTCAATATTCAAGATTTTAATTTTATTATTTTAAATATAAACTTGCATTTTGTTGGAGTTTACTTTATATGAAACTTGCATTTTGGTGTCTTATTATTATTAAAAATATTTACATATGTGGTAAACTCATTACATAACCTTCAATATATAAACTTGAATGAAAACTTTATCACATATGTGGTAAACTCATCACATAACCTTGAATATATTTTCTGCCATGATATGATGAACAATAAATAGGTTAAAAAAATGGGATTATATAGAAAAGCAGAATTATATTTGTTAATCCAGCAGATATATAACAATGGTTATAGATCATAACCGTTATAATATAACGCGCGTTGTCCATAAAAAAATAAATATTAAAACGGATCAGCTAGGAATCGAACCATGGTCCATTATATTTATCACAACGGTTAGTTTGAAAACCCCTTGTGATAGTGCGCGCTTTTTCCAGGTTATTACAACGGTTAATGGGTCGTCATAGTAAGTATCATTTTACAACAACACTCTACAAAACAACGTCTGCGCCCACGTGATGATACATCTTTCCCAACCGTTGTTAAATGGGTTTTACGTAGTAGTGTCTTCTGCATTACATCATGAATCAATTAAATCGAAAATATACAAAGTGATCAATACATTTTATGACATTTTAAGAGTGCCACAAAAAACACTTGAAAGTTACAATGAACTTGTTGTTTCTTTTGGATTGGTTGCATTATTCAAAACATCAGACACTGTTCAATATGTTTTGATTTATAAAAGGACACATGTGAGACCAGATGTTCCAGCATGAGTGTAACATCTGCTTTTGTCAGCAGACCATGATGGATGTTGTTCTGAGCGTATTTTTCTGGTTGTGTTTCAAGCAGATTTGTTGCTAGATTTTAGCAATGCATTTATTAGATTTGTTTATCTGATTAAAAGGATCAAATCAAATAAGTTAGAGATTTAAATTTAAATTCAAAAAAATCAAATATTTTTGGAATTTGTTTTGTAAAACTAATCCTCTACAAATCTGGACGTGATCAAATCTTTTGTTCATTGAAAGAAAGCCCAGAAGATTGCATTGCTCTTTAAGGAGACTCAAACCTAACTTTTGACTAATGAAAATATTGGAGATTCTTTTGTTAGGGTTTATACTTTGAGTAATTGTTTTTGTTGTTGTTTGTGCACCACTCTAACGCCTACATTAATATCTATAGGCATAAAGTTTGGTTTGTTAGTTGAGTTGTAATTCAACATTCATATTTTGATTATTGTAGTGATCATATGGAATTAGTGATTAAGAGAAAGCGAGTGATATATTCATATTTAGGGGGAGTCCTAAATAGAAATACACTGGTAGAATTAAGAACATGGGCATTGAACATGGGGTTGCTCATCTAAGATACTTTGTACTAATTCTATTGGAGAGTGGATTTCCTTTCATGGGTTGAAAGCCCCCTTGACATAGGTGTTGTTTGCACTGAAATGGATTAACAATTCTTTGTGTTCTTTTATTTCTTTATCATTTATCATCTTGGTTATCAATAACCTGTCAATTCTGATTTAACATGTTGATCACCTTGGCTTAAGCATCTAGTCCAACATCTGTCCCCTTAAGAACAGAATTTCAATTGTTATCCGAGCACACACTCTCTGCTGTTTGGGAGTGTTCCAGGGCTTTTATTTTATTCAAGATGGAGAATTTCAAAGGAGGAGCAGTTCATCATCCAAAGATTCTTTATGGTATTAAGAATCCTTCAAAGATTAAAGCTGAAGAAAATTATGAAGATTGTGAAGATCAAGTAGATTATGATAATGAAGAAAATCCCAGGCTTGCTAAAATCTTTAGTAAAGTAATGAGAAAACTAGATATGAGATATAAGAATAATGTCTCTACAAATGTTCAAGACAATCAGCAATATAATTTCAAGAGGTGTAACTTTCAGTGTAAAGGAATAAGTGGTGTAAATCTCAACTAAATCCAATGTCTAAAATGCAAAAATTTGGGACATATTCAAGTTGAATCCTCGAGTTTTCCGAAGAAACAAAGAAGAATCTACAATGTCAATAATGATGAGGAAGGTGAATCTAATTAATCAAGCAAATAATGTTGTGACCTTCGAAGACATGAAAGATGTTATACATACTGGTTAGCCATCTAATTTTAAGAATATATGTGTTACTCCAATTCACAAAACAGAATGCATAATATTAGGTAACATGTCTCAAAAACCTGTCACAATGATTACCAGTCCATAAATTTTGCCTCCTCCATTCCATTGTACTATTGTAAATTGTGTGGTAGTCAATTACATCATCACCATATGTATTCCCAGTGGAAAGAGAAGTATCAAAGGTATCATCAACAAGTTTTGTGTGGCAACCTAATATTCTAGTTCATATTGGTTATACCTCTCACAAGGTAGTTTATGGTGAAGGTTTTTATTTTGACAGTAGCTGCAAATTTGTTTTGAAAAACAAATCCTCTACAAATTTGAACGTGATAAAATCTTTTGCCCATTAGATAGAAGATTGCATTGCTATTTAAGAAGACTCAAACCTAACGTTTAAAGTGTGAAAATATTGAAGATTCAAGTGTTAGGGTTTATACTTTGATACTTTGTTTTTGATGTTGTTTGTGCACCACTCTAACTCCTGCATTTATATCCAAAGACTGGGAGTTTGGTTTGTTAGTTGAGTTGTAATTCAACATTAATATTCTGATTATTGTATTGCACGTGGGATTAGTGATTGAGAGAAAGTGAGAGGGGTTCTCATATTTATGGGTAGTCCTAAATAGAAATACATTAGTAGAATCTATAGGAGGAGCATTGAATCTGAGGTTGTTCATCTAAGACACTTTGTACTAATTTTATTGAAGAATGAATTTTCTTTCTTAGGTATAAAACCTCTCAAACGTATGTGTTGTTTACAGAGAATTGGGCTAACAATTCTTTATGTTTTATTTTTGTATAATTTATCTTCTTGTTTGTTAATATCTATTAGTTCTAATTTAAAATATTAAACACTTTAGCTTAAACATCTAGTCCAATATATGTCTTCTTAGAAACGTAATTTTATAACTTTAGATGTTGAACCTACTACATTTCACGTCCAAATTATAACTTTTATGGACAAAAACTATATCTTTTACTTTGCACACTTCCCCTATGAAAAGGATGTTATTTCTTTTCAGCCATATACACGTTGTTGCCATCCAAATGACTCTCTACTTTGTTTGTTTTCCTCTTCAAATTTCTCCTATGGTTGTTAAAACTTTCCCAACAGTGACAATTGAATTCAACTTGTTGGTCACTCCACAAAAAAACTGCTTGCCATATTCTTTGAGTCATTGGGCATCGAAACATAAGGTTTCTTTTTCATGAAAGCAAAAAACACCAGTCATTAGTTGGTATAATTGGTAGAGATTTAGAAATTCATGGCATCATTTATTACTAGTTTGCTTATTTAGGTGTAGGAAAACGGACGGAAAAATTGACTTAGGGTTAGGGTTAACAGACTTTCTTCGCTTTATAAATAACAGATTTGTTTTAACTAGCACATTCACGTCTCCGTTTTTGTTAGTCATTTATTAATTATATAATAATATTTATTTATATAAGATCACATTTAATATATTGATAACTAATTACAATATATCATTTATGTGTTTTTTGTTTTTTATTATTTGTTAATTATATATTATTTATGTATAATCAATTATATTTAAAACATGCTAAGACAATTATAAATAATTATTTATATAATTGATTGTCTGTTAGTCTTTTATATATATTTTTAGTTTCATATTTATTGTTTATTTGAGTTTTGTATGATAAAAATAACGTTTGACTGGTAAGTTAGTTGAAATTTTATATTTTATAATTGATGGATGATGATTGATGACTAATGACTGATAATTTATAAGTTATAGTTGGTGGTTGATGATAATTTATAAGTTATAGTTGATAGTTGATGACCTTGATTACTTTTACGTTATAGTTGATGACTGATAATAGATGACTAATAACTGCTAATTTATGTTATAGTTGATGATTGATGACTGATAAATAATAAGTTAATTGAATTGTTTCGAAAATTAATGGTTCAACAAATTGATAAATGTAAAATGACATAATTATTAATTATTTTTTGTATTTAATACATGATTGTTTATTTTAAATTAAAACAAATTATAAATGATTAAAATGAATTTTAATTAAAATAATAAAGATAAAAGTGAAATAAAATATGATAATTTTTTTAAAAATAGTGTATAAAAAATAAACTATAAATTAATAAAATAAATTATAAACTCGTGATAAAGAATCTGTTACCGTGTCAAAGATAACTTTGATACTTTTCTATTTTGGTACAATCTTAGACTTTTAACATGAAATAAATTAATCATGAGATCGATCAAATGAATATTTGACTCATTTTAATTTCAATTACTAGTGTATTTTAATTATTTAAAAAAGGTGAACACTCCAATACCCTTAAATTTAGTTGGATATCAGTACACTCATCCAATAAAAAAATTACAATTAATGCCATTTTATTTTTTATAAATTTATTATTTTAAAATAAATTAATATTTTAAATCAATTTGCACTAAAAGTACCGATACCTAACTGATGGATATCAAAGAATTTGCCATTAAAAAATACTAGCCTAGTTGACCCTTTGAGAATTCAAAATACTATCAACGAATATTAGATGACTGTGCTGTCTGAGTATCAGTTTGAATTTAAAAAGACAAATCTACAAAAAAATAGACAGCACTTAAAAATCTAGAATAAATGTAGACTACCATAAACAATAATCTTTCATCCTTTTGAAACATCATTTTCATAAATGGCCAGACAGCCAATAAATTAAGTAATTAAACATGGTATAGTAATTAAGATACTCTAAAAACTGTTTCTCTATCTTCTCAAAAAAATTAACATGACTTGAGAATTGAGACACTAATCAAACCAATATGGATAAACATGAAATCCACGATATCCAAAGGTATTGACTTATTGAAGCTAGGATATACATTTTATTCTCATTGATCAAAAACTAGAAATGTCTTAATCCACATTGATTTTTGATCATAAACAAATGCCGGCTTTGGAGTGTACTAGAATCAGAAACTGCACCCTAAGACCTATACAAGAAGGACAAGAAACTATTATGTCTCCTCATAAACAAGGAAGAATGAAAGAAATAAATTAATAGTTATGTTTGAGATTACATAGGGAATGTGGGAAGCAAACCCAACATGTCTCAAGTTCAGAAAGCCATGCGTGTGTGCAGGCCAATTTTTTTATTATTGACTTGAGCTCAGATTTTTCTTTTTAATAATATTTTGATTCACTTCTAAAGCTTATGAAAACAATATCAATATGCAGTATGGATGAGTATAATGAAAGTTCAACGTCCAAGCCTATGTTGTGATAGTGATTCATAATTTTCCTAATTCCTATGCACGATTTGGAAGTTTCCCTCATAATTTTATAATGCATCCGACTGGTATTAAATAATCGAATTGCGGCAAGAAATAACAATGCATACATAGTTGTACAATTGTATAAAGTGAAAGGAGGGTAGTTGTCTTATACCAACAAAGCAGGTATATATGAAAAAAAAAGAAAATAGTATGAAATTAATAAGAAGTAATATAATAGAATAATAGAGATGAAAGAGAGAAAGAAAAGAAGAGAGTTTATTACGGAAAACATATATAATGACAGTTGTGAAATATATATAATGACGATTTAACGTCTGTTGTTAGGTAACGTATGTTTGTATGTATGTTGGTTTTTACAACAGGCGAGTGACCGTGATTATAAGTTAGGTAGCACGCATCTTATAACAATGGGTAAATAAAACAACCGTTGTGAAATAATTTATAAGTCATGGGTTCGAATCACAGCAACGCCATTCTTGCGTTTTAACATTTCACCACAGTTATATGTTCCAACTGTGGTGGTATGTGTAAACGTTTACTATGAAATATGTGATTGCTTGTTTTTCTCTGCCCCTTATTAATCATATACAACAATTCAAATAGATTTTTTAAAATAATAATCAGAAAAATTAAACTAATCTTGAAAAGCAATTTAAATGGTCCAATGTTTATTGAATTGCATGCATCTTGTAATTCATGATTTCCTCATTAACCTATATAATTTGATTCAATCTCAAATTCGTCAAAAGTAATGATGATGAATCAATGTCTTCTAAGTCTTTTACACAAATTTTGATTTCCTCTTTTTTTTCTTATTAGTTTATGCGAACATTAAATTTTGTGTGAAAGACTCGGACTGACATCCATTTATCATCATTGTTTTGAAGAATTTGTGGCATTGAATCAAATTCTATAGGATAAAGAGAAAATTATGAATTACAAGATGCATGCAATTCGATAAACATTGGATCGTCTAAGTTGTTTTACAAGAATAATTTAATTTTTCTAATTATTATCTAAAAAAATTTATTTTAATGAATGCAAGTTCATTGAGGGGTTAGTGAAACAAACAATCACATATGATATAACAAACTCACTAACAACTTTTATCAACAAAAACATCAATTAATTAACATAGATTAGGAGAACTTGATATCTAATCGTTCTTGAAAGCTATGAAGAGGATAAAGTAGAAGGCATAGTGTGAGTGTTGAGCATTTGTAACTATAAATTCAACCACGTTTTAAATGATGTCAAACAAGGAGAAGATGAGGTAGTTTATTGTAATGCTCTTGTATATTGGACGGTATCAACGTAAATTTAGGTGTTCATTTGCCCCCCTTAGCTTTAGTGAAGACTCTGAATATTTGAACAAATTTTGGTAAAATAAGTTGCTGCACAAGATGTTCCAACAACAAAGAAGAATCCTGCTAAAAGAAGACATGTCATATAAGATGTCCCAACACGAATGTCTTGACATCGTGCCTGTTACTAGCAGCAGAATGTTTACGGATCAGTTGCAAGATTTAAAGAGCAATCAGAACATGGATCAAGGAATCAGCCAATAGAAAGTTGAAAGCCCAACGCAACAAAAGGCTATAAAAGAAGACTAAGACCTAGGCAGAGGAGAGAGAGTACGACATAGACTTCGGAATCCTATTTTGTAAAGTAGGGTTTAGGGTTTGAGAGTCGTAGGTTTCTCATGTAAGTCTCCCTCTGTATCGATTTTATGTAGTGTGGTAGACATAGGTACTTGTACAGATTCAGAAACCCGTAGGTAATGAATCGTGTATTGTTCTTGGATGAAGCTTTAAAGCAAATCCAAGTTAACTTGTTAGTCAAGGATACTTGAATAAACTTTGATTGGAAGGGGTGTCTTTCAATAGGAATGATACAATTATGGGGTATTAACTGTTATATAATCACATGTTTTGATTTAGGGACTGAGATGGGTTTCTCTTATCATTTAGATGTGACTTCTAATGATAAAGTCTTCATTGGGTAGTGATAGGTAAGCGTGGGTGTTTACTGGAAACCTGAGGTTGTTTACATAAAACTATACTACTAATAGTGAATTCTTCTTCCTGGATTCGTATCCCCCGGGTGAAGGTGAATTGCACTGAACTGGGTTAACAATTGATGTGTTCTTTTTTCATTCTGCAGTTTTACATATTCTGTTATTGGTCTTGATAAACATGTTGGAACAGATGTCGTAACATCTGTGATTTTGCAGTTACTGATATTCAAGGTATTAGTCTGCTGTTCTGTTTTTGTTTAAATGATTATGCAGAACAATGTCTTGACATGTGTTAGGACATCTGTTGTCTACTATGCCAAAATTTCAATTGGTATCAGAGCAGGCATCCTGTCTATTTCTGGATGAGATCTTTGGGAGATACTTTCTGGCGTTTAAACAAGGAGGAGTTTTGAAGATCAGATCAATCAACTCAGACATACTCAAGGGTATTAATGAATGGGATGGGTGTTCTGGATCGAAGGTAACAACCTGGTTGTTGTCCATGTTACTAAGGAGGTTCTACAACAACTGCAGGAGAAGTGTCTAGTTCTCTTGTTAGGGTGTCTTATAAGATGTTCTGACATCTTATTAGGGCAAGTTGAATTTGTTCCTTGGTGGTTCCGCTGCATATATTTTTGATGGAAGAGCTATGGAATTTATGGGGTTCTGGAGTTGTTACTGAAGACAAATGGTGGAAGATCTCAATCGTTGGCCTCTATATTTGAAGATATCTGCATATTTTTATTCCAAAGTCGGGAGCGATGGAATGGAGAGAGTTATTGGAAGATGTTTGGTATGGTGACTTGGTACGTGGAAGCTTGGTTCCATTGTGTAGTTTGAAGTTAGTTGAAGAGGAGGGGGGTTGAGACTAGGTTTATCAAGTTCATGCTCTAGGAATTTGATAAATTATTGATCGTCTAAGTTGTCAAAGATACTTTAGAATACTCTCAAGTCCACTCATAAAGGCATCTCAGCGTGCATCTAGAGTCTTCTAGTTATTCTTCTGACTAGAAGGTGTTTCTATGAAACATAAATCTGAAGAAAGTGGAGGTGATTTATTTTCACCATCCAAAAGTGCAAAGAAGGATTCATCTCTCTTAATCCTAAGGATGGATCCAATCTAAATGGAGATCTCATAACTGTTGAGGTAAATAAGGTTCGTTCAGAGAGAATCTTAGTTACTTGAGTCAATGGTGGCAGCCTTGGTATCTCAACACCTTGTTTGTCAAAAAAGATACTAGCAAAAGACTAAATACTTGTTAAGTGTTCATATAGAGTAATCTATTGGAGTTGTCGTACCCTAAATTTTGACCCGTTTTATATGATTTTTAGTGCCACTTTATTTCGAATAAGTAAAACGGCACAATTGGTAGAAAGAGGGGTATAAGGGCTATAAGTGTGAGAGGTTGTGAGTTCAAATCTCACCTTCCTCACTTTTATTGTTTTATTAGTTTTTTCTTTATTACTAACTTTTTCTATTTTATTTTTAATAAATAAAATCATAAAAATATCATTTTTTAATATTTAATTTTTAATTTTCGTATTTTTATTTAATGAATTTTTAAAAAATATGATTTTTTCTTAAAATCATTATTTTATGAAAAAATCTCAAAAAATCATAAAAAAAAAATCAAATCTTTTTTCATTATCATTAATAAACTCTTTTTTCTCTCATTATTATTATTTAAATTAATTCTTTATTTATTTAAATTCACCAAGCCATGAATCCATCCAAATTAAATCTTTCCTAAACTGATAAATCACATTCAATTTTCTTGACCTAATTTTATCTATAAATAGAGCTTGATTTCCACATTATTTCTCACCCACAATTCACAAAGAAATCAGTTTAAAAAGTTATTGTTCTTCACATCGAAGAACAACAACACTAAAAGGGAAGAGGGGTCGGGATATAAAGGAAATTACGTGGAATGTAAAGGAAATTACCTAGGAAAAAAGGGATACGCGAGGAACGATAAAGAGGAACGAAAAGGAAAGAAGGGAGGAAAGCAGCAACTTAAGTGGGTCACGACAATTCAAGTTGGTAAACCCGAATCTCGAGTTGCTTTATGTACATATTTTATGGTTTGTCCTTGTGTTATTTTGAAATTTTATGCATACATAGTTAATTAAAATTTGTATAGGTTTCATTCTTGATATAATTCATCAATGGATATTAAAGAAAATCATAGTAATAGTTTAACAAATATCATAAATAAAAAGTAATTTGTATCCAAAAGAGGGAGTCAACCGTTGACTCACTCCACCGTGTTTTTCCCCTTTTTTTATCAGACTTGGGTCTTTAGTAATTGGGCCTTGCGCCCAGGTTACTATAAGCACCCCCACTTCAATAGCCCATTACTTTTCCAGTATAAAACGCCCCCCCTGGTTTTTTTTATTCAATTAAATTATTAACATAATTTAATTAGTATTTGAGTTTTATAACTTTAATCTAGGATTAAGAAATAGGGTATTAGGGTTAATTTAAATAATTAAATTAATAACTTAATTTAATTGTTTAATTAGGTTAAATTTTTTAATTTAGGGTTTTATTTTGTACTAATTAAATTAATAACTTAATTTAATTATGTAATTAGGTTAATCTTAATTAGGGTTTAGAAAAAGGGTTTTAGGGGTTTTTAATTAATTAAATTAATAACTTGATTTAATTACTTAATAAGGATTTAGATTTTAATTGGGGTTTAGAAATAGCGTTTTAGGGTTAATTTAAGTAATTAAATTAATAACTTGATTTAATTACTTAATAAGGATTTAGATTTTAATTGGGGTTTAGAAATAGGGTTTTAGGGTTAATTTACTTAATTAAATTAATAACTTAATTTAATTATTTAATTAGGTCAGGTATTAATTGGGGATTAAAATATTGTCTTCTGGGATTATTGAAAATCTAGAAATCACCTTGGAAGAATTTGGGATTCATTTTCTTTAGCACTAAATGGCATTTTGGGTTTTTGTTTTATTTATGGAATTTTGTAAAAAATTTAAAAATATAAAAGGGGTTCTTCTTGGGATATAAAATCAAGGGATAAAGCTCTTGGTATGAGAGCCTAAATAAGGGACGGGATAAGGGATAAAACTCTTAGGTTCCAAGAGTATAAACAAAGGCCAAGGGATGGAGATATTACCGTAAATCCAGAAAGATGTAAAATGGAAATAAGAAAACAAATTTATTTATGTTCCTATTAAATTCAACACCAGCTAATATCCCTAAGACTCCAAGATCACGACACTTCACTTCTGAAGATGACGGCTGGAATGATCGTTCCCTTCTAAATTCCTGTTACGAGGTGACTTGAGTGTTTTCAGTCATATGCCTTTTGGATATCCCTAACTTTTGCCTGGACCACTCTTTTTAGAGTTTTAGTCCACCGGGATGATATACCATTTTTTCGACTAAGCCGCCCTTTAGGGCTTTCGACTTGTCGGGTATCATTTTTATCCAAGTCCCTAATTTTTGCCTGGATTGCTCTTTCGAGTTTTCAATCCACCAGGACGCCCTAATTTTTGCCTAAGTCACCCTTTAGGGTTTTCGACTTAGCGGGCTTTTATCCTCTTTTTCTAGGCATAGCATTTTTGACCGAATCGGAGTTCACCAGTCGTGGTAAATCCGCTCCATCCACGGTTGTTAATATTAGTGCTCCGCCAGAGGAGGCACTCTTCACGACATATGGCCCTTTATAGGGTGGGGTCCATTTGACGTGGTGGTCTTTATGGATGGGTAATATTTTCCTTAACCCCAAGTCCCCCTCTTCGCGTAGGCGAGGACGAATTTCTTTGTCAAATGCTCTCTTAATTACCTGTGGATATAACTGCCCACAGCTACACGTTTCCCTTATACGAGGTTTAGCTGATCGAGCCTAGTTTGCACCCATTATGCCTTATCCAGTTTAGCCTTTTTTAATATCCTTGATGATGAATTTTCACCCCAATTGATAGCCCCTCTTTGAAGCCCATATCCTTATGCAAATAGAAGTTTCCATCGAGATCCAGGTCCAGGTCCTTCATAGGAGTCTGGAGTTTCACAATCCATTGGATTCTCAAATATTGTTAAGTACATTATGAGCGGTCTCCTTGGGACTGGTGGCACCAATATAGGTGGCTTTTGTAAATATTCCTTGATCCGATCAAAATCCTTTTGACAACCTTCATTCCATTCAATGATTTGATCCTTTTCTGAGTAACTTGATGATTGGCTCACGAGTAGCTGTAAGGTGTGAGATGAACCTCGTAATATAATTCAATCTCCCAAAAATGGCATCCCTTGAATGGTTTTCATTTTGTCCTTTATTCCCCTTGACTGACCATGGACCCTAATATTTTTACGGATATGATTCCATAAATACACCTTGTAGAATTCAGTCGTAACTTGAATTTCCTTAACTGATCCACCAACTTTTGTAAGTTAGTTATGTGACCTTCTTCTTTTTGTTACTTGGTAATCATCCCCCTTATGCACCACATTACCATAGCCCTTTGATAAGTTACTCCTACGCTCTTTAACCCAACAGGCGTTATCTTGTGACAAAAAGTCAAATTGTTTCTTGACTTCTTCCCTGATCTGGAGGAACATACCTGGTCTAGTCCTCCTCAGCTTTTGCTTGATTGACGTGCATTTTAGTTTGAGTAGTAATTCATGCTCGACGATGTTCGTATCACGTCCAGGCATATCCTGGTATGACCAGGCGAACACATATGGGTACCCTTGCAATAGTTCGATCAACCTTTCCTTTATATCCTTATTCGGAGAAGCACCGACTTTGACGTCTTTCCTATCTTCCTCAGTTCCCAGATTGATCACATCCACTGGTTCCTGATGAGGTTATATTTCCTTGTCCTCCAGCCTCAACAGTCTGGCTAACTCTTCGGGATGCTCACACTCGTCCTCATCATCCTCTCCCGCTTGGTTAATCGGTAATTCAAAGTCATTCGAGATTATAGCGGTGTCATTTTTAATAGGTTCACTTTTAAATTTGCATGAGGAAGATTTTTTTATAGTGTTTTTTTTTTCTTAATTGATGGGAATGAAAATATTGAAAGAAGGTATATTGCCATTTTGAACAAACAGAAAATGAAAGAAAAAGATCTTGATTGAAAACAAATGCAATTTTATTGATAGAAATAATCCAATGAAATAAAAGGTGGCCCTACAAAGCTTTGTCCACTTGCCTTGGGCATAGCAAGGGACTTATTATTATTTTAAGGAAAAATTAAATTACTTCGAAACAAAAATCATCTCAGAAATCCCGATGGTTCTCCAATTGTCGAAATTAAGCATTCTTTTCTTCCTCTTCCATTAAGGCCACATGATCCCATATTCCAAATATCACCCCATGGAAATCGCCTTATAATCCTTCATTAGCTGGTTTGTAACCCAGCCCAAACAAACCTTCCTCCTCAGGCGACTCCCATTGTTTGCCCCAGTTTGTTATGCCTCCCTTCTTAATAAGGAATTCGTCTTCCACCCCTTCCATGGCGTTCAGTGTTGCCCCAATGTGCCCCAGTAATGCATTATCTCCCAGATTTGGACCTTCAGGGTCTACCACACTGACATTGTTTTTCTTTGAATTGTTTTCGGGATACCTTTTATTGTTATGTTGATCGGAGGATGACTGCCCAATCTTTCCTGTCTTTAAACGATTATCAATCCTCTCTCCAATGATAACCAAGTCAGTAAATCCTGTTGAGACTGCCCCAATCATCCTTTTGTAGTATGTTCCTTGTAGGGTATCCATAAATATATCCACCAGTTCACACTCCAATAATGGAGGTCGCACACGCGAAGCTAGTTCCCTCCATCTTTGGGCATATTCTTTGAAGGTCGCACACGCGAAGCTAGTTCCCTTTTTGAGACATGTTTTGCAAGTGCGTGCGGTTAGGAGCCATGTCCATGTTGTATTGGTATTGCTTCAGAAAGGCGCTTGCAATGTCTTCCCAAGTCTTAATGTGAATCCTCTCCAATTGCATGTACTAGTCCAAGGATGCCCCACTAAGGCTGTCTTGGAAAGTGTTCATCATCAGCTTCTTATTAGTAGTATGGGCACCCATTTTTCGAGCAAACATCCTAAGGTGATTCTTAGGACAACTGACACCCTTGTATTTCTCAAAGTTCGTAGCCTTAAAGTTGGAGGTATGACGACATCGGGCACCAGACATATTTCCAAAGCATCCACTTCAAAAACATTGAGTCCCTCCACGACCTTTAACCTTTCCTCGAGTGCTTTGTACTTATCATCAATCCCTCTCCTTTCCCTAACAGCGGTTCCTTTATTTTCGAGGGCCACTCGTCTCGGATTTTCACCCTCGTATGCGTAGTTCTCACGTGGAGTGGGTCTGTAAGTAGTACGAGGTGCCCCATTGGAAATATGTGGAGAGACGGTTGCCTCGAGAGGTTGGTTAACAGTTTTGTGCTCGCGTTCCAGATCATGGGCAAACCCTAGCAGAGGGCTATGGTCTTCACCATGGAAGGAAGGAGTAGGAACCTTCCTTTGAGGACTTGACCTGGTTCTTCTGGCTATCAAACTCTGGATGGCAAGTGTCAGTTGATCAATCTGGCTTTTCATACCTTCCACGTTCTCCTTGACAGTATCCATTTCTCCTCTTAGAGTAACCAGCTCCTTCTCCATCTGATCCATAGCTTCCCTTCGGTACGCTCGAGTGTGAGGTCGGGAAGTCAGATTGTTATGCTCAACGACTCTGAGACGAAGTTTTAAAATAAAATGATTTTTGTTTATTCCTTTTTCCTTATGTTGAATGCATGTTGGTGATGAATGTATGAATATGCATGATGTGTGCTAAATAATTTTAAAAAATTATTTGGGGGGAATTCCTAAATCCATTATAGTTAGGGATGAATATATCCAAAGGATGAAACCCATACACATAGAATATAAAATCCAAATCCATTAGCCAATCCCAAATCCAAAATGACTTCCAAACCTATAACAATAATTCCTCGGGAATAACCCATAACAATCCCAAAAATGGAAAATCCTGAACTTAAGAAGGCCTATACTACATAGATGCCCCTAATGGCTTTTTCAAATGAGCTTTAAACTCCTCCAAGTATCCTTTCTTGAGCCCTTGCACTTCCATATCCTCCTTGTGGTGAGATAATAGACCCTCAACAAGCACAACTAAGTTTTTAGGCTTGACCCTTTTCCCATTTTCTGTTTTTCTTCCCATTTTCCCTTTTTTTTATTCCTTTTTCTTTTTCCTTATTTTTACTTCCCTTTTTTTTCCCCCATGCCCCTTGTAAGGTTTTTCCCTCTCCTTGTAAATCCAAGTAGTCCCAATTGTTCCAGCGTAAGAGCTAGTTGAAAATCCTTGAGGAAGAAGTCACATAGAGGAGGATCCCAAGATTGCGTAAAAGCAATTATGGCCCCTATCTTCATAGGGATCCCTAAGAGATCGAGGATCCTTCCATACTTGTGCGTAAACATCCTTTGAGCAGATGTGGCATTAAGTTTCAAAGGTTTTTGAGACTTTGTAAATCAACACTTAGCACTCTAATGCGTAGGGTAGCCCTTTCGCTTGGATCCCTCTTTCTAATATTCCTACAACACATCTTGAAATTCACCACAAAAATGGATATATGCAAAAAAATGTTTTTAAATGCATGATGACATGGACACTTTGTTTTTTTTTTTGTTTTTTACTTGGTTAGGGTAAGGTGAAAATGCAAGCATGACCCTAACTAGGTAGGCTCTCTATAATAGATTTAGATCTAAAGCTTATCTACCCAATCCCCTCACATGTAGGATATAAAGTTTGGACAACATAACGATCCTAAAATGTATAGACTATACCCTTGTTTTACCATGAGAAGGAGCAAGCCTTCTTATGGTAATCCTTCGGGATAAGTCTCATCTGGGTAGGACCCTATTAACAGCCCTTGAGGGTTGAATACATAAGGTCTCCATGAGTTGGCAAGGGGTAGGCTAAAAGTTCTCAGAGTCTCGGACCACATCCAAATCATTCTCTACGTTAGGGGCTAGCCCTTTCATGAGGACACCTTTGGAAGGATCTATTTTGAGTGTGGCATCAATGAATTGTTGGGGATGTCACATCCCCCCCCCAAAAAACATTTCCATTCCACGTCCTAATCTAGGGTTATACTCCAAGCTTGGGTTTTAGCTTCACACATTATTTGCCCCAATCCAATGCATGATGACAAAATAAAACAAAAAGGGTCAAATAAAATAAATAAACAAATATATAAAATAAAACCTGAGAAAAAAGGAAAAAAAAACCACAAACACCCAAGACAAACAAACAAAACCCTAAAGCCTAAAGTTAGGAGGGACTCTCTTTAGGGAGGAATCCCCAGCAGAGTCGCCAGTTGTCGCGGCCGGCTAAAATGTTCGAGTCACCATCATATTTTTTAAGGAAAATAAATGATAAACCTAAAATCCTTAATCCCAAGGACAGAGATTCCTTCGGTTTGGGAGTCGGTTAAGCGAGGGGAAGGGGTTAGGCACCCCTCACCTCCATTGTACTCAATGGGATCCTCCTTAGATTTTAGGGTATGTTTGTTTGTTATTTAATGTTTGACTTTATATTTATTTACAAAAATCCTAAGTTTTTTTATTATTGTACTCGCTAGGGTTTACAACCCTATGCCTAAGTACCTTCAATTTTGAAGGATCAGAGTAACCGTAGTTCACCTCTCCTATTCCTACCCCCTAACCCTATTCCTAACCCTAATCCCAAACCCAATCCACTATTTATACTCTTGGATAAATAGTTCTATCCCTTAAATCTATTATTTATACTCCTAGATGAGGAGTTCTATCCCTTAATCTATTATTTATACTCCTAGACATGGAGTTCTATCCCTTAATCTATTATTTATACTCCTAGACAAGGAGTTCTATCCCTTAATCTTTTATTTTTACTCCTAGACAAGGAGTTCTATCCCTTAATCTTTTATTTGTACTCCTGGACAAGGAGTTCTATCCCTTAATCTTTTATTTGTACTCCTAGACAAGGAGTTCTATCCCTTAATCTTTTATTTATACTCCTAGACAAGGAGTTCTATCCCTTAATCTTTTATTTATACTCCTAGACAAGGAGTTCTAACCCTTAATCTTTTGTTTATACTCCTAGATGAGGAGTTCTATCCCTTAATCTTTTATTTATACTCCTAGATGAGGAGTTCTATCCCTTATCCATTGTTTATACTCTCGGATAGAGAGTTTTATCCCTTAATCCCTCATCCCTTCGCCTTTGTTTATACTCTTGGAACCTAAGAGTTTTATCCCTTATCCCATCCCTTGGCCTTTGTTTATACTCTTGGAACCTAAGAGTTTTATCCCTTATCCCATCCCTTATTTAGGCTCTCGGGCCAAGAGCTTTATCCCTTGATTTTATATCCCAAGAAGAACCCCTTTTTTATTTTTATATTTTTTACAAAATTCCATAAATAAAATAAAAACCGAAAATGCCATTTAGTGCTAAAGAAAATAAATCCCAAATTCTTCCAAGGTGATTTCTAGATTTTCAATAATCCCAGAAAACAATATTTTAATCCCCAATTAATACCTGACCTAATTAAATAATTAAATTAAGTTATTAATTTAATTAAGTAAATTAACCCTAAAACCCTATTTCTAAACTCCAATTAAAATCTAAATCCTTATTAAGTAATTAAATCAAGTTATTAATTTAATTACTTAAATTAACCCTAAAACCCTATTTCTAAACCCCAATTAAAATCTAAATCCTTATTAAGTAATTAAATCAAGTTATTAATTTAATTAATTAAAAACCCCTAAAACCCTTTTTCTAAACCCTAATTAAGATTAACCTAATTACATAATTAAATTAAATTATTAATTTAATTAGTACAAAAAAACCCTAAATTAAAAAATTTAACCTAATTAAACAATTAAATTAAGTTATTAATTTAATTATTTAAATTAACCCTAAAATCCTATTTCTTAATCCTAGATTAAAGTTATAAAACTCAAATACTAATTAAGTTATGTTAATAATTTAATTGAATAAAAAAAACCAAAGAGGGGGGGGGGGGGGGGGGGGGGGGGGGGGGGGGGGGCGGCGTTTTATACTGGAAAAGTAATGGGCTATTGAAGTGGGGGTGCTTATAGTAACCTGGGCGCAAGGCCCAATTACTAAAGACCCAAGTCTGATAAAAAAAATGGAAAAAACACGGTGGAGTGAGTCAACGGTTGACTCCCTCTTTTGGATACAAATTACTTTTTATTTATGATATTTGTTAAACTATTACTATGATTTTCTTTAATATCCATTGATGAATTATATCAAGAACGAAACCTATACAAATTTTAATTAACTATGTATGCATAAAATTCCAAAATAACACAAGGACAAACCCTAAAATATGTACATAAAGCAACTCGAGATTCGGGTTTACCAACCTGAATTGTCGTGACCCACTTAATCTGCTGCTTTCCTCCCTTCTTTCCTTTTCGTTCCTCGCGTATCCCTTTTTTCCTAGGTAATTTCCTTTATATCCCGACCCCTCTTCCCTTTTAGTGTTGTTGTTCTTCGATGTGAAGAACAACAACTTTTTAAACTGATTTCTTTGTGAATTGTGGGTGAGAAATAATGTTGAAATCAAGCTCTATTTATAGATAAAATTAGGTCAAGAAAATTGAATGTGATTTATCAGTTTAGGAAAGATTTAATTTGACCTGATTTAATCTGGATGGATTCATAGCTTGGTGAATTTAAATAAATAAAGAATTAATTTAAATAATAATAATGAGAGAAAAAAGAGTTTATTAATGATAATGAAAAAAATTTTGATTTTTTTTTTATTTTTATGATTTTTTGAGATTTTTTCATAAAATAATGATTTTAATGAAAAAAATCATATTTTTTATAAATGCATTAAATAAAAATACGAAAATTAAAAATTAAATATTAAAAAATGATATTTTTATGATTTTATTTATTAAAAATAAAATAGAAAAAGTTAGTAATGAAGAAAAATCAAATAAAACAATAAAAGTGAGGAAGGTGGGATTTGAACTCACAACCTCTCACACTTATAGCCCTTAGACCCCTCTTTCTACCAATTGTGCCGTTTTACTTATTCGAAATAAAGTGGCACTAAAAATCATATAAAACTGGTCAAAATTTAGGGTACGACAGGAGTATAGTTTCAACAATGAAGCAGGGTTATTGAACAAGAATTTAAGATCAATTGCTATTTGTGATATTCACAAGTATTTAATTGATTATCCTTGAATGTGAAGTTCAAGATTGATGATGTTCAACACGTTGTTGGAACATCTCTTCATCTGGTTTGTGTAGAATCATGAGAGGGGTACTGCACAAGCTTTTGGATCTTTTTCTCTTGGGTGTTGACCTAAGAATCTGCTTCAATTGGTGTGGCAGAAGCATCTGATCTCTAGAGAGTTTCCTGGAAAGAAACTGGTCTAGACAATGGTGATGTGGAAGATGAAGAAGAAGACATCATAATCTTGATGGATAGTTCTTGGATCAGTTTATTTCTGATCTAGGAGTATTGGAGTGCAACAGGTGTGTTCAAGTTGTTACTAGAAGCATCTGGTGTTTATCTGGAAAGTGTACTGGCAAGTGACTTGTCCAGAATGGAGTGCTAGTGATGGCACAACTTAGATCAATTTATTTCTGATCTAGGTACTTAGGAGTATGGGATCTTTCTCATCTTGGAGGTCAAGGTTAAGTGGCAGTTATCTCTGACTTTCTACATACTGCTTTACTAAGGAAAGTGACATTCTCTGGTATGGCTATGGTGTAGTCTATGACTACTTCACTTCTGAAGATTCAGATGTGGCAGGTATGAATTCTTTGGAGCTTCAAAGCAGTTATTCATCAAGGTGTGAGCTTGAATAGAATACCTGTGGTATAATCATGCAAGATGGAGGTTGTCAACTCAAACTTGGTTGTTGAATCAAATCTATGAGAGCATGGAACTCTTTTTCTGTTAAAGGGAGGAGGTTCTTCTAAGTGGCAGAAGAAGGAGCTGAATTCAGCTACTGGATGTCGTATTAGAATGTTTTGATATCAAGCTTAACATCAGGATCTCATCTGGTGATGTGGCACATCAGCTTAAGATAAGTGGATCTACAAGAGAATGGAAGTTATGGATGCTTCAAAAAGGTCTGTCTCATAGCAGTTTGCGGGAGCTGCAAGTAGAAGAAGATGTTACATGTCTAAGGCTTGGTGGATCCCAGATGGCTTGCTATGGAGCAAATAGTTCATGTAACTTGAAGATCAGATTTCATTGGTGGATCAGTGTATCTTGTGGGAGTTCTGAAGAAGGGTGAGATCAGTCAAAAGTTGCATTTGGCTGGCTTCATATTTAAATTCAAGAAGGATGAGGCAATCAAAAGTGGCATTCAGTAGTTCTCATGTATGGATTCGAAAAGTCAAGATAATCAAACAGTGGTATTTGATTACTCTTGAGGAGTGTCTTGGAACAAGTTACTCTTGGGCAGAAGGGTGGTTGGTTGAAGACTTGAGGAGGTATTGAGTCTTTTCTATCTTGGAGCTTGTGGCAGAAGTTCTCAGTTCATGGAAGATTACCTTCTTTTGGTGGATGAGAGTTTATTTCTCTCTTTAGTTATCTGGATTTCTTATTGATCAAGCTAGCGACGCAGTGTTGTTTGAAGATCTTTAGTTGGATTACTATGTAGATAGTAAGTCCAGTGGTGGAGCATATCAAGAATCATGTTGGTTGGTGTCTATGATATGTGAAGGATGTCCTAACTGATGTTAGAACATCTTTTGGGTTGGTTATACTTAGAGTGGGATTTTTAGTTCTGTGTGTGGAACTTGACACTCACATCTTGTCTAAGAGATATTTATCTTGTCATACGGGAAAATGATGGGTAAAGGATTATCTTGGAAGTCTAATATGGATGTGGCATGCTAGAAGTGGATCAGTTTGGTGCTTGTGGAGAAAATGGGCTGAGAATTTTGGAGCATGTGTTTGATGTCCTTCAAGTGTGAAGAACGTCTGGGCGAGCTAGCAAACTAAGGGGCTTTGTATGTCTCTTTGAGGAATGTGAAGTATTCCAGATTCAATTGGGTTGTATCTCAGGGAACAAGGAGATCTATACATGAGAATTCAGGAGGAATTCGTGTGGTGTATAGATGGTTTCTGGACGAGAGGGATCAATGGAGCTTTGGTCTCAATCCAGGAGTTTGTTAGTTATGGTACAAAGATGTGTTCCTGGTACTCTCATTATATGATCATGAAGTTGCCATGGGATATCATGTAGTGATTTTGGGTGGTTCTTGCTGAAGAAGCATCTATTGAGAAAGATAGGGTGAGAACTTCTGTCTGATTAATGTACTAGTGTGGTACATGGATTGCTTGAAGGTCAAGCATTAGGTGAATGGATTCAGCAAGTGTGTTGAACAGAGGGTGTGCTTTTGAAGACATGAAGATGCGTCTTATGTTTTCCATTCATTTAGGGTGATCTTCTGGTAAAAGAGCACTGGTTATCTACGACAGGGGGAGTTAGACTTCAGTTGTGGATATTTGGCTGCAATGGTGCAGAGTGTTTATCAAGATTGTTTGTGGTTTCAAGCAATTTGTGGCAGATTTCCTCAGGAGAGGTTGATATGCTAGATGAGATGTCGTGACATTGCTTTACTGGTTAAGTTTTGGGTGAACTTATCAGGATATTCTGATTTTGTCATTGGGTGTCAATTAGAAGTGATACAAGTACATTGGGAGTGTTCTAAGAGTCATTGTCTGTTTCTGGGAGAATTTATTTTTCTGCAGAAGTAGATAAGATCTTTGAAGAGTCTTTGCTGCTAACTGGGAGATGTTTGAAGAATTGTCTTAACATCTTGGTCAGTTATTCTTGGGTTTCTGGTCGAAAAGTGACTACGCTTCAAGTGGACTAGACAAAGTCCGACAAAGAGTCAGAAAACTGTTCTAACACATATGGGTACGCCTTAATTAGCTGATTTGGATGGTGAAGAGAATGTGGTTGTAAACACGGATGTTAAACACGTGTCTTGAGACATGCACATTCCTTGGACGGTTTCCTTTGAAATAAGAAACAGTCAAAAGTGTTTGGCCAATGCACATTTTCCTTTGGAAGTTTCAATCCTCATTTAATGTTCATCTTGAATTGACTTACGTTATTTCCAGTGGTTCGTTGCATCCTATGGAATTTGCTCGGGTGTATAAAGGGGGTTATTGGCTTTGTTCGTAACTCAGGTTGTTCTTTGTTGTGCTAGGTATTCTTGGGATTTATCAGATTATGGGTCTGTTCAAGCTGGGCTTGGTTCTGTCTTGGACATGGTTCTCAATTTTTGGCTAAAAAGGGGGAGAAAAATACAGGGGTCGAGTCTATCCTTGCAGTTGGTTTGCAAGGATGTTGGACAAAATTCTCTGATATCTTGTCCGAGTATCTAGTTATCTACATGTTCTAAATTCTTTCTTGTGTCTTGTGATCTGATTTAGGAATACAGACGTGTCCTGTGTTCTGAGTTGCACGGAGTAGTAGTCTGCTTCCTCATTAGAAGAGTGTAAGCTGCCGGCTGAAATTACTTCGGGACTTTCTACTCTATAAGGAGCATCTTGGGTTTATTTAGCAAAAGGAGTTTTAGCCAAAATTTCTCAAAAGGGGGAGATTGAAGACTCTGAATATTAGAACAAATTTTGGTAAAACAAGTTGCTACACAAGATGTTCCAACAACAAAGAAGAATCCCGCTAAAATAAGACATGTTAGATAAGATGTCCCAACACGAATGTCTTGACATCGTGTCTGTTACTAACAGCAGAATGTTTACGGATTAGTTGCAAGATTTAAGGAGCAATCAGAACATGGATCAAGGAATCAGCCAACAGAAAGTTGGAAGCCCAACGTAGCAAAAGGCTATAAAAGAAGACCAAGACCTAGGCATAGGAGAGAGAGGACGACATAGATTTAGGAATCATATTTTGTAAAGTAGGGTTTAGGGTTTGAGAGTCGTAGGTTTCTCATGTAAGTCTCCCTCTGTATCGATTTGATATAGTGTGGTAGACATAGGTACTTGTACAGATTCAGAAACCCGTAGGTAATGAATCGTGTATTGTTCTAGGATGAAGCTTTGAAGCAAATCCAAGTTAACTTGTTAGTCAAGGATGCTTGACTGAACTTTGTATTGGAAAGAGTGTTTTACAATAGGAATGATACAGTTATGGGGTATTAACTGTTAGATAATCACAAGTTGTGATTTAGGGAGTGAGATGAGTTTCTCTTATCCTTTAGATGTGACTTCTAATGATAAAGTCTTCATTGGGTAGTGATAGGTAAGCGTGGGTGTTTACTGTAAATCTGAGGTTGTTTACATAAAACTATACTGCTGATAGTGAATTCTTCTTCCTAGATTGGTATCCCCCAGATGTAGGTGAATTGCACTGAACTGGGTTAACAATTGCTACGTTCTTTTATCATTCTGCAAATTTACATATTCTGTTATTGGTCTTGATAAACATGTTGGAACAGATGTCGTAACATCTGTGATTCTGCAGTTACTGAAATTCAAGGTATCAGTTTGCTGTTAAGTTCTTGTTTAAATGATTATGCAGAACAATGTCTTGACATGTGTTATGACATCTGTTGTCTGCTATGCCAGAATTTCATTTAGGATGCATAAAAGAGTCTTTGAACAAATTTGATAGGTATTAGGCATGTCATACACATCAAAAGTCAAGTTTGTGTGTCAAAACAACAGCATTGGCCGACCTATACATGACCAGGTCGACCTATGGAAGCCTCAGTTTTAGTATAGGCCGACACATCCATGTTTCAGGCCGGCTGCTATGCTCAAAGAATGAAGCTTATAGATTCTGCCCATAGGCTGCATTTCAGGTCGCCTAACAGGCCGTCCGGAACACCTTCATAGGCCTATGCAAGTTAAAACTTGAAAATTTCTTTTTTTCATCTTATTTTTCTTGCATCCTTTTGCCCATTTTCCTCATATACCTATATATACTCATACATGCATCTTATTCTAGGAAAGGTTTCCTAGAGAATAAAACATAAACAAAATCAGATTGCAAAGTTTCCCATCATCTTCATCCCTTCTTCTATGCATACACATAATTGAACTACACGTAATCATTTTTCGATTGGGTGATGTCGCTCCCTGGATTTTCATCCGGGTACAAACGCGAAAGTGGCACCGAAACAGAGTCTCCGACAATGTGTATTTATCCCAAGAGAGGGAAAGGAAACACTGTGTAAACCGGAGGGAAAGGAAAGAGCATGGTCTCGCGACCAAGAGAACTGGGTTCGGGAATCGGTTACGCGAAGGGAAGGTATTAGCACCCAACACGTCCATCGTACCTGATGGGATTCACGCTTGCTGTCTCGATCAAAGGGTGATAGAAAAGATACTGGAAAAGGAATGGAAAGAGAACAAGAAATAAATGTAGGGAAAATAAAAGAAGTGCTCGAATGGGCCCTACCCCACTGCCTACGTATCTCATCGGGAACATGAGAATCAGGGCGACGTAGTTCCCCTCAGCTAAGGGAAAATTGCTTGTGTTTTTTAGTGGAAACGTCAACGTTCGTGTCTTAGCAGTTAGGTGTTGCAACTCGCTGTGTGGAGACTTAGGCGTTACCTGTTTGCGGTAGAATGAAAATGACGCATCCTTAAGGAATGAGTGAATGAGATGAGGAGAGAAATCCCGAAGGAAAGACGTTATTGTTTGTTTTTGTATTTTAAGAAAGAAGTGTTTTGATTGTTTTTGTGTTTACAACGCATATTGTATTTAAGTCCTTCATGTAGGATCGAATGCCTCGCATATCGACCCAAGACGGGACGTATGCTAAACATTCTAAGAAAGTGAGAGAAGACCCCTTACCATCTCATTCTCACATGAAAGGCCCAAATACAATATTTGTTATGCCTTTTATTAAGTGTTTTTTATTTTTGTTTTGAGATGAGAAGAAGAGAGACTTAAAAGATTGAGAAAAGGTAAAATCTAATGAGGGGGACTAAGACTCAAACCCTAAAGTTGTCATACATGGATGTTCCTATGGTTAATGTGGTTTAAAAATCCTAATCCTAAGAGAAAGGAGAAGAAGAGTGAATTAAACAACTCACTTCTAAAGTAGAAGATGAGTTATAACTCCAAAGGGGGAAGAAAGAAGTTATTCAAGGAAAGCATATAAATGCTTATCATGCTCACAAGTTGAATTATTAAAAGAGATAAGAGAAGATGAAAGAAAGAAGTGTATGTGGAAACATATCCACACACTTACTTACCCTTAGCACCTACATGAAAAAGTTAGTTCAAAAACTATTTACAAGTAGTAAAATAAGGAAAGAATACCACATAATGATAAAAAAAATAAGTACCAAAGAATAAAGATCCTAAGAGATGAAAATCATTTAAGTTCATAACCTATGCTCTAAGGATGTTCTCTAATGTTAAGATATCTAACACACACAAACTATGCACAATCAAAGTCTTAGACATCAAATAAAGGCACCTATGAAAGGAATAGATGAAAGATGAGTGGTCATGCAAAGTGATCATGCAATAATGCTTCACAAAAGATCAAGGTCAGAACCATATACCATTTATAAATGTCTCACAATGCATATGAATCATCATACAAATCATGGATGCAATGGTACAACTAGAGGAGGTAAGATGAAGTAGAAGTAAGTATAAAATCAACATGTTCAATTAGATGCACAAAGTGACATGTTAGAGATGCATAACATGTGAAATGATTAATGAATGCATATGGGCAGTGGCATACTATTGATGAGATGCAAATAGAAGGAGGTAAATGTCATACAAAATGCACACATGAAACATGTAGAGCACATGAGGAGACAAGAGGCAAGGAAAGGAATCTTGTTAAACTTCAAGTTATAACACATAAATTCATACCAAATGCAAATACAAGTCCAAGTGACCCATAATGAAACAAAAATGACCTATAATAGAATACAAATGACCTATAAAAGATGCACAAACAAACATAATATGGTGGCATAAATGCCTCATCAAAACATGTTAGCATGAAGTAGAAGAATGTGCATACATGTAACTTCAAGTGAAAGACATCAAACAAATATCAAAACACATGAGAAAATAGAAAAAATAGGGCCTAAACAATCCAAGTTAGAAGAAAAATCATGTATAAAAAACTCATGGCAAAACCCAAAGGAAAAGTGCCTCAAAAGGCCTCATGAAAACACCTTGAAACACACCACCAAAATGCTCAAATAAGAAATCCTAAACACATGATAAAATGACTTTAAAAATAAAAATAAATTTGATTTAGATTCTTTAATGTGTTATCTAACCAATGCAAATAGAATGGATGAAAAACAGTGTGTGAAATGAGAGAAATAAAATGTACAAGTTTGAGTATTAATGAAGAACCTCATTCAAAAAGAAATTGAAAAGAAAATATGGAAATGTGCTCAAAATTTAATAAAACCAGAATTAAAAATAATAGAAAATTATTTAAATGAGTAAAGAACATACATGAATTTGTTTAGAATTTTGTAATGAGCTTTGGTATTTTTATTAAAAATAAATGGAAATAATATGAAAAAGAAATTAAAAATGGGATAAAATTTGCAGCGGGTGCAACGTGAGAAATTTTCAGTTTAAAAATCGAATTGGGCTTAACGTGGGGGCGTGAAAAGCAAGTATGAGTCCAGTCCAATACAAAACGTGCATGTGTGATACGGTGCACGCGCAGTCAAATGAGGATGCAATCACAGCCACAGGATTCAGTCAACCACAATCAATCAAGAAAATCCAATGGTCCACACGTAAGCACATGATAATCAAAATACACGCACACGCATAGGAGCACTCAGAGTAAAAAATGAGGCACGTGACATGGACCCTCTTCATTTATGCGTTGGCGCTTTAGGAAGCGTTAGATCAAATGGATCGGACGACCATGATATAAAGTTGAGAAACCCTAACTGCGCACCCTCACCGGCCGGAGAACGACCTCCGGTCGTCTTCTCCGACCATCTCCGTCACCTGCAATTCCTCCAACCTTCCAGAATATCATAAACCATACACCATTCAAGAGAGGAGCTCACGCACATCACGAATCTAGGCTTAGTTTTCATATATCACACACACATAAAGAGAATCGAAGAGATGAATATTGCCCTAGATTTTTCAACTATGCATCTAACATGCCTATCAACTAGCCAGAAGTACCAATAGCTTCTAATAAGCTGAAATCAGTGTAAAATAACTTAAAATTAATGAAAATCAAGTGAGATAAATTTGAACAAAAACCTGAAATATGGAGCAACTTGAACACAAGAAAACCAGAGAGGAGAATCCTTTGCTCTTAATCTTCTCAAAGAGCAAAATAAATGCTCTAGATCTTGAAATATTGAAGAATACAGATGGATATTCGAAATACAGAGAAGTTACTCTTGGTGAATTGATGTTGATTCTGCTTATTCTTGATCAATAATGAACCAGTGATGATGATGATGATGACGAAATGTGGATGAAGATGATGATGAGATGAAGAAGAAACTCGTGCAAATAGAGAATGTGCAGAGAAGATTTTTAGAGAGAAGTGTGAAAAGGATTTTGTGAAATGTGGCCAAATGAGAGAGTCCTCCAAAATCTGTGTGAGTTTTGAATATATAGGCTGGGTTAGAACTTAACTACAATGGTTAATTGAGTTGGTTAAATGAGTTTGGGGAGGGTTAAGTGAGTCCAACCTAACTAACTGAGTTAAGTTAGTTAGGGCGAGTTATGAAGGTTTTGGTATGGTGTGGGTGAGTTCATGGCCAACTATGGTGAGGATAATGGAAAATGAATGGTGGTGATGGTACTGATGTAATAGCAGCATGGTTACTTGTGGTGTAAGTTTTTATTTACCTTTTTGATGCATGGCACGACATGTACATCATGATGGTGTAAGGGAATGTTGGTTTTGAAATGGCAAAGAGTGGCTGGTGTGTGAATATGAACAACAATAACAATGCTGCAACCTGTTTCTTGTTTTAGTCAACAACAACACATACTCAAAGTAGCTACTTCCATGGAGAATTACTTCATGCATAATGGATGAAACGATGAGATATTGATGGCATTAGAAAGGTGGTATATCATAGGACATTTTTGATGTTTGAATCTAATTGAATGGAGGCTTGGAAGTTAATGAAAAATGGCTTAAAACTCAAGTGGTTAGGACTGGTTCATGGACGTGTGGCAACTTGCGTGCATGGCCATGTGACTTGTGGAAAATTCAGCATGAACACCTCAACTTTGGCCCACTATAACTCACTTATAACTTGCTCAAATGGAAAAATGTCCAACATCAAAGTTGAAAAGGACATTGAGATGAACCACTTTGATGTTCAACATTTTTTCATTTGGGGCCTCCATCATTGAGAAAAGTGGCTTGACATTTTTCCCACCATGTGTTTGATGAAATTATGGCCTATGGGCCTGCGCTTGCCTTGCCATGACTTGGTTTTTGCCCTAGTTTTGTCAAACTTTGATCAATCATAACTCTCTCAATATTGATCCAATGAAGGTGTTCTTTATATGGATTTGAAGCTTAGAATGTGAACTTTAATTGGCTCAACTTGGGCCCGAGGTTTGAAGCTTTTATCATGGAGAAAGGAAGCCTCAAAGTGAGGTGCAAAATGGTCCAAACTTGCCATTTTAGGAAACCCTAAGTTTCCAAAAATGGAAACTTTGTACATTTCTTGATTTTTCATGATTCCTCCATCATTTCTTGATCAAATCTTGTCCAATGAACATATGTAACTTGAATTTCATGATTTTGACCTTAAAAAGTCAGGAGTTGACTTTTTCCTCTGCACAGTTGACTTTTCCCCATATTTCCCGATTCTCAATCAATTGGTCAATTGAACCTCTTTTGAAATGAATCAATGGGCAATATTCCATCTCTAGACCCTTGAGGACATGTAGAATACCATGAGATCAAGTCTTGCCCAAGAAACCAGAAATAAACTGATTTCATGGCAAGCTCTAGTTTTAAACCCTCAGTCTAGGAGAAAACAACACATCCTCCAAATCCAAATTCCTTTGAATATGATGCATATCTTGTCTAACAAAGATGAGGTATGACATTTGGAGGTGATAAAAACTCAAAGATCCTGCCCATTGGGCATTCTACTCAAGAAATCCAAAACCCTAGTTTTGCACTTATTAGGGAGATGTGATTCCCTGCATTCTCCTGTCAAGCTTGATCATATGATGAAGTGATGACCCATTAAGACCTCTTGAGGCTCAAGGCTCCTTGGATTTGACTTAGACACCCTGATCCCATGCTAAAGAACCAATGAAATGCAAATGATGATTATGTAAGAAATGCAATGCAACATAAGCCAGTAAAAGCTAAAAGCAAGAGGGCAAATTTTGAGGTACTACAGTTGCCCCTATTCAAACTCTGTGGATCCGAGGGTATGATAGCGACAGCTATCAGACAATCGGGATACGCGGGGTTTGAATACCAAAGTAACCTGGAAATTTGCACTCTACGGGAAGATACGAAATAAAGTGCTCGCCCCCCAAAGGTGGACTCAGAAGCAAGGGATACCAACCAAAAGTTGGAATACAACAAAAGGTGTACCAACCAAAAATTGGAATAACCAAGAGAATACCAACCAAAAGTTGGGATGAACGAAGGGTACCAACCAAAAGTTGGAGTAACTAAGTGAAGACAAACCAAAAGTTGGGATCAACGAAGGGTACCAACCAAAAGTTGGAATAACCAAGAGAAGACCGACCAAAAGTTGGGATGAACGAAGGGTACCAACAAAAAGTTGGAATAACCAAGAGAAGACCAACCAAAAGTTGGGATGAACGAAGGGTACCAACCAAAAGTTGGAATAACCAAGAGAATACCAACCAAAAGTTGGGATGAACGAAGGGTACCAACCAAAAGTTGGAATAACCAAGAGAATACCAACCAAAAGTTGGGATAAACGAAGGGTACCAACCAAAAGTTGGAATAACCAAGAGAATATCAACCAAAAGTTGGAATGAACAAAGGGTACCAACCAAAAGTTGGAATAACCAGGAGAATACCAACCAAAGGTTGGGATAAACGAAGGGTACCAACCAAAAGTTGGAATAACCAAGAGAATACCAACCAAAAGTTGGAATGAACAAAAGGTACCAACCAAAAGATGGAATAACCAAGAGAATACCAACCAAAAGCTGGAATAAACGAAGGGAACCAACCAAAAGTTGGAATAACCAAGAGAATACCAACCAAAAGTTTGAATGAACAAAGGGTACCAACCAAAAGTTGGAATAACCAAGAGAATACCAACCAAAAGTTGGGATGAACGAAGGGTACCAACCAAAAGTTGGGATGAACAAGAGAATACCAACCAAAAGTTGGGATGAACGAAGGGTACCAACCAAAAGTTGGAATAACCAAGAGAAGACCAACCAAAAGTTGGGATGAACGAAGGGTACCAACCAAAAGTTGGAATAACCAAGAGAATACCAACCAAAAGTTGGGATAAACGAAGGGTACCAACCAAAAGTTGGAATAACCAGGAGAATACCAACCAAAAGTTGGAATGAACAAAGGGTACCAACCAAAAGTTGGAATAACCAGGAGAATACCAACCAAAGGTTGGGATAAACGAAGGGTACCAACCAAAAGTTGGAATAACCAAGAGAATACTAACCAAAAGTTAGAATGAACAAAAGGTACCAACCAAAAGTTGGAATAACCAAGAGAGTACCAACCAAAAGTTGGAATAAATGAAGGGAACCAACCAAAAGTTGGAATAACCAAGAGAATACCAACCAAAAGTTGGAATGAACAAAGGGTACCAACCAAAAGTTGGAATAACCAAGAGAATACCAACCAAAAGTTGGGATGAATGAAGGGTACCAACCAAAAGTTGGAATAACCAAGAGAATACCAACCAAAAGTTGGGATGAACGAAGGGTACCAACCAAAAGTTGGAATAGCCAAGAGAATACCAACCAAAAGTTGGGATGAACGAAGGGTACCAACCAAAAGTTGGAATAACCAAGAGAATACCAACCAAAAGTTGGGATAAACGAAGGGTACCAACCAAAAGTTGGAATAACCAAGAGAATATCAACCAAAAGTTGGAATGAACAAAGGGTACCAACCAAAAGTTGGAATAACCAGGAGAATACCAACCAAAGGTTGGGATAAACGAAGGGTACCAACCAAAAGTTGGAATAACCAAGAGAATACCAACCAAAAGTTGGAATGAACAAAAGGTACCAACCAAAAGATGGAATAACCAAGAGAATACCAACCAAAAGCTGGAATAAACGAAGGGAACCAACCAAAAGTTGGAATAACCAAGAGAATACCAACCAAAAGTTTGAATGAACAAAGGGTACCAACCAAAAGTTGGAATAACCAAGAGAATACCAACCAAAAGTTGGGATGAACGAAGGGTACCAACCAAAAGTTGGGATGAACAAGAGAATACCAACCAAAAGTTGGGATGAACGAAGGGTACAAACCAAAAGTTGGAATAACCAAGAGAAGACCAACCAAAAGTTGGGATGAACGAAGGGTACCAACCAAAAGTTGGAATAACCAAGAGAATACCAACCAAAAGTTGGGATAAACGAAGGGTACCAACCAAAAGTTGGAATAACCAGGAGAATACCAACCAAAAGTTGGAATGAACAAAGGGTACCAACCAAAAGTTGGAATAACCAGGAGAATACCAACCAAAGGTTGGGATAAACGAAGGGTACCAACCAAAAGTTGGAATAACCAAGAGAATACCAACCAAAAGTTAGAATGAACAAAAGGTACCAACCAAAAGTTGGAATAACCAAGAGAGTACCAACCAAAAGTTGGAATAAATGAAGGGAACCAACCAAAAGTTGGAATAACCAAGAGAATACCAACCAAAAGTTGGAATGAACAAAGGGTACCAACCAAAAGTTGGAATAACCAAGAGAATACCAACCAAAAGTTGGGATGAATGAAGGGTACCAACCAAAAGTTGGAATAACCAAGAGAATACCAACCAAAAGTTGGGATGAACGAAGGGTACCAACCAAAAGTTGGAATAGCCAAGAGAATACCAACCAAAAGTTGGGATGAACGAAGGGTACCAACCAAAAGTTGGAATAACCAAGAGAATACCAACCAAAAGTTGGGATGAACGAAGGGTACCAACCAAAAGTTGGAATAGCCAAGAGAATACCAACCAAAAGTTGGAATGAACGAAGGGTACCAACCAAAAGTTGGAATAATCAAGAGAAAACCTACCAAAAGTTGGGATGAACGAAGGGTACCAACCAAAAGTTGGAATAACCAAGAGAATACCAACCAAAAGTTGGGATGAACGAAGGGTACCAACCAAAAGTTGGAATAACTAAGTGTTGCGATGAAAATCGGATAACAAGCTATTAATTAACTTGCATCATATTTCTTTTACAACCGACTTTGATTTATCCAAAGGAAAGGTTCAAGATCGAAGAAAACGTAAAAGGGGAAGATCTAAGGTTCGGGGGTTGGTTATACAAAGGGAAGGTATTAGCACCCTAAGTATCTGTAGTACTCTACAGGAACCTCTTGTTAAGTTTGTGTTAAGTTATGTTTGCTTGCTAAAAGAAATCTGTACTAAGGTTAAGACCTAAGGGTATGTACACTAAGTTTGCTCGCCAAGACGTCGCATATTGTGCCTACGTATCTGACTAAAGAATCAGAGCAACCGTAGTTCACCTAACTAAGGGTGAAAGAAAAGAAACATTAACTTTGGCCAACGTTCCAAAGGGAAATGAGTCTAAGCTCATTTTAGAGTTCACGATAACTCTCTAAGTCTACGTCATGGGTGGAGAAAGGGAGTTCTCATGATAGTGAGAATCACATAGAGTTCTCGATAACTCCATAAGTCTAAGTAAAGGAAAGTGAGTTCTCGTGATAGAGAATCACATAGAGTTCTCGATAACTCTATTCTATTACTAAACTATGAGGAAAATGCCTCTTAGGAGGCCAAAGATGAAATGTGAGTGGTTTATTGACTTAGGAGTCAAAATAAAAGAACTTTCCTTTGGAAGGAGGGTCAGATGACCAAGTATGAATATGATATATATGAACAATATAAACATGGATAATATGAGCAAAATAAAATCAAGATAATATGAATAAGAATAATAATCAAGATAATATTTGACAGAAAATAAATCAAGATGTATTGACTGAAAGTAAATATAGTTGTTAGTGATTAATTTATCGGATCGAAGAATCGGGTCCAATGTAGTGCTAAACCGTCGTAGCGCGATCTATAAGGAAGACCACACTATAGGAGGATGCATAATTTGATCTTTGTGTTAAGACACGATAGAGAAATGATATCGAGGATCATTCTCTAATAAAATTGTGCCACACGAAAAGAAAAGGTGGAGATCTCGTCTTAATCACAAACTTTCGTTAATTATTCGAAGGTAACCTATCACGATCCCAAAGTATAGAAAGAGATCTCGATGATCACTCACTACAGATTTGAAATTATGAAGGTTGATCGCTTCGATAAACAACATTTGTGAATAGAAAGACTTCATCGATTGGAAATGAAAATGAAGATAAAAGTAGATGCGAAATGAAGTGAAAATCAAAATGGTCTCGTCTTAATCATGATTTAATCGAGAAATCGATAATCCTTTGATTTTTGACTTTCATTGACCAACAGACTAAAAATAGAATGGCCTCATATTTATCAAGACTTTAGTGATTTTGAATAAATTAACCAAGTCATGATTTTTGTGATATCATCGGCCCAAAATAAAGATAATGAAATCAAAATTAAAAATAAAGTTGGTCTCGTATTTAATCAAGATTTATATCGGTAAATCGATAATCTCGATATTTAACTTTCATTGACCAACAAAATAAAATGATGAGCCTCATACATATCAAGACTTTTTAGTCATTTTGAATAAATTAACCAAGTCATGATTTTGTAATATCATTGGACCCAAAAAAAATAGAGAAAATGGGACCTAAATGAAACTAAAGTTGGCCTCGTCTAAATAAGGATTTAGATCGATAAATCGAAGATCTCTTGATTAAACCTTCACTGACCAACAAAAAAAGAAAATGGGCCTCTTACAAATCAAGATTTTTGTGACTTGAACAAATCAATAAAATCAAGAATTTTTACTATCATAGGCCCGAAAATGAAGGTGGTCTCGTCTTAATCGAGATTTAAATCGGTAAATCGATAATCTCGATATTTAACTTTCATTGACCAACCAAAAGAAAAATATGGCCTCATATAATCACAATTTATTGATTTGCAATAATCAACAAAATTATGATGTTTTTATGTCATTGGCCAACAAAAATAGAAAATGAAATCGACATGGAAATAGGAAGAACTAAATATTGGTCTCATCTTAATCACCATTTTATCGATAACCAACAAATGATGATATTAGATTTTCATCGACCGAAATAAAATTGAAAATGTAACCAAGATGGAAATAAGGTTAAGAAAGCATATAAAAAAATAATAATAGTAATAAAATGTTTAAATAAGAATTTAAAACAACATAACAAAGAGGGGGATTAGATTGAAAAAGTAAAAAATGGGTGGAATCACGTGGGCCTTAAAGCCCATCATCCACCCCCATCACACGGCCAACATAAGAACAAGAAAGGGGATCAGAAAATGGGGGCCCGTAGCCCATCTATCCCAAAAACAAATGCTGAAGGAAAAGAAAAAAACAAAAAAGCAAGACCAAGGGCATGAGGGATTAAAGGACACGATTATGATTATTTTTCTTTTGAAATTAACATCATCAGCTTTCATTTAAAAAACAAAACTAAACTTTTAAGAAAAAGAAATATGAGAAACAGGGTAACATCACACATCTCTTCTAAGAAATCAAAGGAGAAAGAACAAAGTCTCCATCCTCAAAACCCAATCGCACGCGGCGGTGCCATGGTGTAAAAACTCAGAAGAAAGATCGGCTTCATCCTCGCGTCGGAAAACACGAGCGAGGAATAGAAAAGATAATGCCGCCACGAGATTCAATCCCACCTTCACCTTTGAAACTCCACCCGTGGCTTTGGTGCGTGTCGTCTCAAAAGATTTGTTTCAGGTTAGCATCAGTTTCATTTTGTTCTTTGACACAAACTCTCTTCATCTCGTTTCATCTCTGTCTCTCTGATTCAATCTGGGTTTTGTCTCGTTTCGGATGGTTGTTGTTGTCGTAAGAATGTTCGTGGAGGTTTGGGTGTTTTAGGGTATTGTTGAGAGTGGTGGTGTGCGTGCGTGAATGAAAGGTGTTTTTGATTGGGATTGAAGGTGGAAAGGTTTATTGGTTATGAATCTGATGGATCAAAATTGATTGGAAGTTAAATGTTTATGGACTGGTCTGAGTGTTTTGGTTTATTGAGAGGGTGAATGATTTGAAGAAGGTTATCGTCGGCGCCAGAAAGGGTGGATTGGAGACGCAAGGGTTGTGCGATTGGGAAAGGGTTGAGGCAAGATTGGTGGTGGTGAAGTGGTTTCAATGGAGGTTCTGTTGTGTTTCTCTGCTACGAAACAAACAAGGGAGTGTTGCGAATGAAGGCTGAAGGTGTTGGGTTTTTTGGTTGGAGAGTGAAAGAGATGGAAGTTCAGTTGAGGTTATGATTGATGCAGAGGAGAAGTTTGAAGGTTCCGTCTTTTTTCTTTTCTTTTCTTTCTTGTGGTCTCCCCTTCTTATAACAAAATCAAACTTGTCCATTAAGTTTGAATTGTGTCCTGTTGTTTAAGTGTCGAGTCCTTTTCAAAAATGCAGAATTGTCATTGTTGCTTGTGTATTAGTTTGTGCAGGGATGCGCAGCAGCATGTAGGGTTGATTCGTTCGTACGATTTTGATAGCAGGCTTTGGACAAGCTCTTGGCTGATACTTTACTTTCTTAAAGCAACATTTTTTGCGTGTTCGTACAACTGGAGCAGAGTTGTGGACTTGGTGTAAGGTCAAGGCTGTGGTTTTGCAGGCTGAGACGGTTTTAATGAGCTGTTGTTTTTATTGTGTAGGTGTGTACATAGGCCAATGTAGCAGAACTTGACATGGAATGAAGTTGTGTTTGGTCTTTGTGTATGAAACATACAGCCTGGTGATAAACCAGTGCGTATGTAGGTTGGGCTCAATGAAATGTTGGTGGTTGGAATTGTAGTGAAAATTAGCAAAGTGAAACCAAGTGAATTGTATAGTGCATAAAATGAAAATTAATTGAATTAAATTAAATTAAGTTAAATTAGAAATTAATGTCAAATTAAACTAAATAAAAAAATTAATCTAATTAAATTAAACCAAATTAAAATTAAAAGTAAATTGAATTTAAATTAATCTAATTAACTAAACTAAGATTAAAATTAAAAAAATAAACTATCTTAAATATAAATCATATATAAGGATGAGCCAAATTGAAATTAAACTAAATAAAACTTCCAAATAAATCTAAAATAATTATTGAACTAAATATAATAATCATAAAAATTAAGAATGACATGGAAGAAAAAAATGCATGAAAAATGAGATGTTTAAATGAAAATGACATAACCGACTCAGAATGATATGCAAACGATCATAATATCTAAGGGAAAAATTTGGGGTACAACAGTTGCCCCTATTTAAATAGCTTTAACGGGTGGCAAGAGGAAAGGACGTCCTCGGGGCATCAAGGTGGAAAGGTATTTAAATATAGCAAACCGAAAATTTTGCCCTTAGATGGAATGCAGATGCTAAGGACAAAAAACAGACATGCATATGCTGACATGCCATGAACTTCTAGTATGATGATATGACGTCATGATAGTGCAAAGATGCAGACAAACCAAGACATCCAAGAATAAAGAGCTAACAACCACAGCTGAGCTTACTGGGGAAGGACGGAGGTTAGTATCCACGAGGAAGAACTCACTGGGGATACAGACTGGCCAACAAAAGAGACTCAACGGGGAGACTCTGAGGCAACACTGGGGATTGAAAAATAAAGGGGGAAACCCTACAGATCCTCACTGGAGATAGGAACCAGAAAGGTATTCTCCACTGGGGAAGAATCCGGGGAGATGGACGACAGGTTCATATGTCACCGACCGACACTGGGGAAAGAAAGACGCATTCTTACTTGGCATGAAATCAGAAAGAAGACCTGATCTCCACTGGGGATCAGTTTGAAATAAAGGATATACACCAACCAAAGATTTTATGGGATTTTCTTATATTGAAGAGTTCAAACAGGATCTTCAAAAAAACCAGAAAAGACAGAGGCAAACTCCGCGTATCAGATGATGAAAGGTGACTGGACCTTTGCTGTGAATAAGGTTAATGAACCAATGGGTACCAAAATGTATTGGTTGAGATATCAAGATGATTTGGTTTATGAGGAATACCAGTATGATCTGGACTTTGAAAAGGGTTCGAACAACGGGCTCACGATAACTCGAGGTTCGGGTTCAGGTTTGACTCGGTTCAAACAAGAACGGGTTTTAAACAACAGACTCACGATAATTTGAAGTTAACAAAGGATAAACAACGAGCTCACGATTACTCGAAGTTTTGGTTCAGGTTTGACTCGATTCAAACAAGAACGATTTTAAACAACAGACTCACGATAATCTGAAGTTAACAAAGGATAAACAACGAGCTCACGATAACTCGAAGTTTTGGTTCAGGTTTGACTCGATTCAAACAAGAATGGCTATAAACTGAAATAAAAAAGATGAACAACGAGCTCACGATAACTTGAGGTTCAGGTTCAGGTTTGACTCGATTCAAATAAGAACAGATATAAACTGAAATAAAAAAGATGAACAATGAGCTCACGATAACTCAAGGTTCAGGTTCAGGTTTGACTCGATTCAAACAAGAACAGATATAAACTGAAATAAAAAAGATGAACAACGAGCTCACGATAACTCGAGGTTCAGGTTCAGGTTCAGGTTTGACTCGATTCAAACAAGAACAAATATAAACTGAAATAAAAAAGATGAACAACGAGCTCACGATAACTCGAGGTTCAGGTTCAGGTTTGACTCGATTCAAACAAGAACAGATATAAACTGAAATAAAAAAGATGAACAACGAGCTCACGATAACTCGAGGTTCAGGTTCAGGTTTGACTCGATTCAAACAAGAACAAATATAGACAACAGACTCACGATAATCCGAAGCTAACAATGTTTGACTCGATTCAAACGAAGATGGTTTTGAACAACAGACTCACGATAATCTGAAGCAAACAAAGGATAAACAACGAGCTCACGATAACTCGAAGTTTAGGTTCAGGTTTGACTCGATTCAAACAAGAAAGGTGCCAATGATGATTGGACTTTAGGTTCAAATGAGACCTGAAAAAGAAAAGGTGCCAGTGATGACTGGACTTTAGGTTCTTATTAGACCAAAAAAAAAGAAAAGATGCCAGTGGTGACTGGACCTTAGGTTCTTATGAGACCTGAAAAAGAAAAGGTGCCAGTGATGATTGGACTTTAGGTTTTTATGAGACCGAAAAAAAAGAAAAGATGCCAGTGATGACTGGACCTTAGGTTCTTATGAGACCTGAAATAGAAAAGATGCCAGTGATGACTGGACTTTTGGTAAGCAAATGAGGTGATTAAATACCATATAGGTCAGTACTAGGGTTGCAGGTTAGACTCTCTTGGGAATACTGCACAAAGAGTCAAAATTTGGCATACGAGGGTAAAGACGGACGTAAGCCTAGCTTAGACAAATATTTTGGAGATAAACCAGGAATGTCTTCACTTTACTGGTGAAATAAAGGTTCACATTGTCAAAGTGTATGAAAACAGAAAGAAGACATGATCTCCACTTGGGGATCAGTGTGAAACAAAAGGATAAGCATCCAACAACAGATTTCCTGGAATTTTCTTATAAAGAAGAGTTCAAACGAGATCTTCAAGAAAAGCCAGAAAAAACAGAGACTGTAACGACCCGAAAATATAAATCAATTATTTAATTATTTATTTAATTACTTTAGAAAGAATTAAGAGGTTTTTGATAATTTTGGAGTAAAAGAGTGTTTTTGAATAATTTTAATAAAGTAAATGAGCATGTGTTATTTATATTATTATTATTATTAAAAATAAAACGAGAAAGGGCAAGGTGGTCTTATTGGAAAGTAAGTAAGGAGAGGATAGGAAGTTCATAAGTTGGGATTTGTTAGCCAAAGAAAGAGAACGATCATTTTCTCATTTTGTCGTATCTTTTGTGAAGAACACTGAAGAAGAGGGAAGAAGGAGAACTAGGGCTTGAGAATTACTAGAGGAATCTTGAAGAAAGAAGGAAAAAGCTTTGGATTACTCTAAGGTATGGGGATAGTTCATAATTTCTTATAGTTTTATAGGAATTGGAGATGAATAGATTAAGGATTGTATGAATTGTGTTGATTTTGATGATTGTTGATGTGGAATGAGTAATTTGATGGAAGTATGATGGACTTGATTGATACGCGTTGCTATATGTGTGTTTTGTGAGTATTTTTTATCAAATTTCGTGGGAGAAACTGGTTTATGGGGTAATCGAAGTCAAAAACGCAGAAAAGCACTTTTCGGGAAAAGTTGGGTTTTGTCGCATCTTGACATGGGCCGTGTCACACAACACGAGCACCCATGTCAGCCTACAGGTTGGGGAAAATAAATAATTTTGTTACAGGGTTTCTGACACGGGCCGTGTCACATGACACGGGCGGCCGTGTCAGGCCTCTGTTCCTGTAGAAAATTTTTCTGTTTTGGGTTTTTCGTGTAGGCCTCTTGACACGGGCCGTGTCACTAGACACGGGCGGCCGTGTCAGGCCACTGAGTATTTTCCATTTTTACTGTTTTGACGTTTTTCGTGCTGATCTTTGATGTCTCGTTGCTTTGTCGCTGTATGGATGATAAAACATGATTTTATGATGAATATTGTTGAAAATGAAATGAATGATGCACATGTTGATATTTGGATGAAATGAGGAGTTTAGCATCATTGCATTTCATGGAATTTTTATGTTGGGGCTTAGGCCTATCGGTAGCTTCAATCCCATAGTGCGGATTGAAGTGATATGTTGTTATGTTGTGCTCCCTTATGGAGGGTTGATGGCCAGTGTCCATCACATGGAGAATCGGTACCACATGCATCCCTTGCATTTCATTATGTTCGACATTGCATTTTATGAAGTATTTGTGATGGTGTTGCGAAGGATTTGATGATGATACGATGATGTTGTTACTTATTCTGTTTATTTTCCAAGTCTTTATATTACTATAATGAATTATGTTTTCTCACCCTGCCTGCTTGGAAATGTTGCCTCTTATGTGGGTAACTTGCAGATAACCAAGAATAGCTACGAGGTGACGAAGGAAGTAGCTTTGGAGTGTTTCGTTATTACTGTCTAGTTAGAGGTGTCCTGCTCTGTGTCATGTAACATCGGGTTGGGAAGATTGTTATGAACCTCGTTTATTTTAGTTTATGACTGAATTTTTATAATGTTGATGATGGTGTTTGATTTGGACATATTTATTATGAAGTATTTTTGGAATTGAAAATAAGAGTTGATTTCTGCCGCGTAGTTGTTGATTTTGATATTGATGAACGAGTAACCCGTGTTACGGGACATGACAATGACTGTTACATGATGTCTTTGAATATGTGTGACACCCTTTATGTTGTTTTTACTTTGATAATATGAAATGTTTTACTAGAAATTGTATGTGGGGTAGAAGGGTGTTACATTAGTGGTATCAAAGCAGGTCGGTCTGTCCGGCCAAGTTTTGTGTTGTCAGTCTGTTGTCAGTCGTTACTTGTTAACGATTATTTGTTTCTTTCTGACGTAGTGAGTGTTGTACAGAATGGCTGGAAACCACACGCGTGCTATTGCTGAGGCTATTACAGCTCTTGCTCGGAACCATGCTCCTGATGAGTTTCGTGCGTTGGAGAAGTTTCAGAGGAACAACCCACCGAAGTTTGAAGGAACTCATGACCCGGCGAGCGCACAAAAGTGACTCAAGGCGATTGAGAAGATTTTTAGAGTAATGGGATGCTCTGATGCGCAGCAAGTGCAGTTCGGAACACATATGCTGGAAGAAAAGGCCGAGGACTGGTGGGATAACACCCGTCAGAGGCTGGAAGATGTTGGCGCTGTGGTGACTTGGAATGTGTTCAAGCAAGAATTTCTGGGCAAGTATTTTCCTGAAGATGCTCGTGGTAAGATGGAAGTGGAATTCTTTGAATTGAAACAAGGAAATATGACTGTGGCGGAGTATGCTGCCAAATTTGAGAGGCTTGTGAAGTTTTGTCCTCATTACAACCGTGCAGATGCTGAACTTTCTAAGTGTCTTAAGTTTGAGAATGGGCTGAGACTAGAGATTAAGTAGGGGATTGGATGCCAACAGATTCGCAGGTATGCGGAACTGGTGGATAAGAGTAGGATCTATGATGAAGATAGCCGAGCTCGATCTACTCACTACAAACAGCTAAGTGAAAAGAACGATAAGGGTTAGTTTAGAGGAAAACCTTATGCAACTCCAGGTGATAAAGGGAAACAGAAGGTATCAGATGAGAAGAAGTCAAGTAGGGGAGCCGTTAATGCACCTACTAAGTGCTATAAGTGTGGAGAGTTGGGTCACAAAGCTGATGGGTGTACTAACAAAGTTCTGAGATGTTACCGTTGTGGTTAGACTGGGCATAGAATTGGTGATTGTCCGAATAAAGGTCTGACCTGTTTCAACTGTGGTGAATAGTGGCATATCAGTACTCAATGCCAGAAACCAAAGAAGACTGCTACTGCTGCCCAGACTACTGGAAGAGTGTTTGCTTTGGCTGGCTCAGAAGTTCCCAAGAAGGACAATTTGATTCGAGGTACTTGTTTTATTAACAATGTTGAGTTGATTGCTATTATTGACACTGGAGCTACGCATTCATTTATCTCTCTTGAGTGTGCTATTAGATTGGGTTTGAATTTGTCTAACATGAATGGTAGTATGATAATAGAGACTCCGGATAATGGGTCGGTGACTACCATGCTTGTTTGTTTGATGTGTCCTTTGACAATATTTGAGAAGAATTTTGTGATGGATTTGGTGTGTTTACCTTTGCACCAAATCGATGTTATCCTTGGTATGAACTGGTTGGAGTTCAACTACATTCATATTAATTGTTATAGTAAGACCGTGAGGTCTCCGGAGTTTGGTGGGAATGGTGAACTGATGTTCTTATCCGCTAAGCAAGTGGATGAATTTTATTAGATGAAGCGTTGATGTTCGTAGTGTTTGCATCGTTGTCAGTTGATGGTGAAGCCGTCAGTGCTGAGTTGCCTGTGGTTTGTGAGTTTCAAGATGTGTTTCCTGAGGATATAAGTGATTTACCTCCGGAACGTGAAATTGAGTTTGCTGTGGACTTAATACCAAGTACGAGTCCAGTGTCAATGGCTCCTTATCGGATGTCTGCTTCGGAATTGAGTGAGCTGAAGAAACAGCTATAAGAATTGTTAGAAAATAAGTTTATTCGACCTAGTGTTTCTCCGTGGGGTGCTCCGGTGTTGCTCGTTAAGAAGAAAGATGGTAGTATGAGATTGTGTGTCGATTATCGGCAGTTGAATAAGATGACCATAAAGAATAAGTACCCGCTTCCGAGAATCGACGATTTGATGGATCAACTCGTAGGTGCTTGTGTGTTCAGTAAGATTGATCTGAGGTCTGGTTATCATCAGATTAGAGTTAAAGCCGATGATATTCCAAAAACAGCTTTCAGAACGAGGTATGGTCATTATGAATATACGGTGATGCCATTTGGAGTTTCTAATGCGCCTGGTGTGTTCATGGAGTATATGAACAGGATCTTTCATGAATATCTTGATAAGTTTGTGGTGGTTTTCATAGATGACATCTTGGTATATTCTAAATCAGAAGAAGAACATGCGGAACATTTGAAGATTGTGTTACAAGTGTTGAGGGAAAAGAAATTATATGCTATGTTGTCAAAGTGTGAGTTCTGGTTGAAGGAAGTGAATTTCCTAGGCCATGTGATTTCAAGTGGTGGAATTTATGTGGATCCCTCAAAGATTGATGCGGTGTTGCAGTGGGAGACTCCGAAGTCTGCTACGGAGATTCGTAGTTTTCTTGGATTGGCTGGTTATTATCGTAGATTCATTGAAGGTTTTTCTAAGTTGGCTTTGCCGTTGACGCAATTGACTCGAAAGGGACAAACGTATGTATGGGATGTCGCTTGTGAGGAAAGTTTTGTGGAACTAAAGAAAAAGTTGACAACTGCTCCGGTGTTGGTTTTGCCAGACCCGAATGAGTCCTTTGTAGTTTATTGTGATGCTTCAAAGCTGGGCCTTGGTGGAGTTTTGATGCAAAATGGTAAAGTGGTCGCTTATGCTTCTAGGCAGTTAAGAGTCCCTGAGAGGAATTACCCTACACACGACTTAGAGTTTGATGCTGTAGTATTTGTGCTGAAGATTTGGAGACATTATCTTTTTGGTTCGAAATTTGAGGTATTCAGTGATCATAAAAGTTTGAAATACTTGTTCGATCAGAAAGAGTTAAACATGAGGCAGAGAAGGTGGCTAGAATTATTAAAGGATTTTGAGTTCGATTTGAATTATCATCCCGGTAAAGCAAATGTAGTGGATGATGTTTTGAGTAGGAAGTCATTGCATATTTCGATGCTTATGGTGAGAGAACTTGAAATGATTGAGCAATTCAGAGACATGAGTTTGTTGTGTGAGACGACCACTGATAGTGTGAAATTGGGCATGCTAAAGCTGACTAGTGGAATTTTGGAGGAAATTCGGGAAGGTCAGAAATCTGATTTGAAATTAGTGGACCAGTTAATGAAGATTAATCAAGGTAATGGAGGTGAGTTCCGAATTGATGAAGATGGAGTTTTGAGATTTCGAGATAGGGTATGTATTCCGGATATTTCGGGAATCAAAAAGAGTATTTTGGAGGAAGGGCATAGAAGTCGATTGAGTATTCATCCTGGTGCTACAAAGATGTATCAAGACCTGCGTAGATTGTTTTGGTGGCCAGGTATAAAAAGAGATATTGCTGAATTTGTGTATGCATGTTTGACTTGCCAGAAGTCCAAGATTGAACATCAGAAGCCTTCAGGTATGATGCAGCCGTTGAATGTTCCTGAATGGAAATGGGATAGCATTTCCATGGATTTTGTGACTGGGTTACCGAAGACTGCAAGAGGTAATGACTCGATATGGGTGATTGTGGATAGGTTAACTAAGTCGGCGCATTTCTTGTCGATGAGGATTAGTTATTCTATGCAGAAGTTAACTGACATTTATATTGATGAGATTGTGAAGATGCATGGAACACCTTCGAGTATTGTATCAGATAGAGATCCGCGGTTTACGTCTTGGTTTTGGAAGAGTCTACAGGATGCTTTGGGTACTAAATTGAGGATGAGTTCTGCTTATCACCCACAGACAGATGGTCAGACGGAAAGAACAATCCAATCTTTAGAAGATTTGTTGAGAGCTTGTGAGCTGGATCAAGGAGGATCCTGGGATAGTCACTTGCCGTTGATCGATTTTACATACAACAACCGTTTTCATGCTAGTATTGGGATGGCCCCATATGAGGCGTTGTATGGTAGACGTTGTCGAACTCCATTTTGTTGGTATGAGTCGGGAGAGAGTTCTGTACTTGGACCTGAGATTGTTCAGGAGACAACGAAGAAGATTAAAATGATTCGGGATAAAATGAAGACGTCGCAGATTCGTCATAAGAGTTACCATGATAAGAGAAGGAAAGCACTTGAATTCCAAGAGGGAGACCACGTGTTCTTAAGAGTTACTCCGATAACTGGTGTGGGACGATCTTTGAAGTCTACAAAGCTCACTCCGCGCTTTGTTGGTCCGTATTAGATTATGCAGAGGATAGGAGAGGTTGCCTATCGGGTGGCTTTACCACCGTCACTTGAAAATTTGCATGATGTGTTTCATGTGTCGCAGTTGAGGAAGTATATTCCGGATCCGTCGTATGTGATTCAAATGGATGATGTTCAGGTGAGAGATAACCTGACGGTAGAAGCTTTGCCTGTGAGGATTGATGGTCGAGAATTGAAGCAACTGAGAGGTAAAGAGATTATTTTAGTGAAAGTATTGTGGGGCGGACCAGCTGGTGATAGTTGGACTTGGGAGCGTGAAGATCAGATGAAGGAGTCGTATCCGACTCTGTTTACCTCAGGTAATTTTTGAGGATGAAAATTCTTAAAGTAGGGGAGAGTTGTAACGACCCGAAAATCTAAATCAATTATTTAATTATTTATTTAATTAATTTAGAAATAATTAAGAGGTTTTTGATAATTTTGGAGAATTTTGGAGTAAAAGAGTGTTTTTGAATAATTTTAATAAAGTAAATGAGCATGTGTTATTTATATTATTATTATTATTATTAAAAATAAAATGAGAAAAGGCAAGGTGGTCTTATTGGAAAGTAAGTAAGGATAGGATGAGAAGTTCATAAGTTGGGATTTGTTAGCCAAAGAAAGAGAACGATCATTTTCTCATTTTGTCGTATCTTTTGTGAAGAACACTGAAGAAGAGGGAAGAAGGAGAACTAGGGCTTGAGGATTACTAGAGGAATCTTGAAGAAAGAAGGAAAAAGCTTTAGATTACTATAAGGTATGGGGAAAGTTCATAATTTCTTATAGTTTTATAGGAATTGGAGATGAATAGATTAAGTATTGTATGAATTGTGTTAATTTTGATGATTGTTGATGTAGAATGAGTAATTTGATGGAAGTATGATGGACTTGATTGATATGCGTTGCTATATGTGTGTTTTGTGAGTATTTTTTATCAAATTTCGTGGGAGAAACAAATTTTTGGGGTAATCGAAGTCAAAAACGTTGAAAAGCACTTTTCGGGAAAAGTTGGGTTTTGTCGCATCCCGACACGGGCCGTGTCACACAACACGGGCACTCGTGTCAGCCTACTGGTTGGGGAAAATAAATAATTTTGTTATAGAGTTTCTGACACGGGCCGTGTGACATGACACGGGCGGCCGTGTCAGGCCTCTGTTCCTGTTGAAAATTTTTGTGTTTTGGGTTTTTCGTGTAGGCCTCCTGACACGGGCCGTGTCATTGGACACGGGCGGCCGTGTCAGGCCACTAAGTATTCTTTGTTTTTGCTGTTTTGTGGAACTAAAGAAAAAGTTGACAACTGCTCCGGTGTTGGTTTTGCCAGACCCGAATGAGTCCTTTGTAGTTTATTGTGATGCTTCAAAGATGGGCCTTGGTGGAGTTTTGATGCAAAATGGTAAAGTGGTCGCTTATGCTTCTAGGCAGTTAAGAGTCCATGAGAGGAATTACCCAACACACGACTTAGAGTTGGCTGCTGTAGTATTTGTGCTGAAGATTTGGAGACATTATCTTTTTGGTTCAAAATTTGAGGTATTCAGTGATCATAAAAGTTTGAAATACTTGTTCGATCAGAAAGAGTTAAACATGAGGCAGAGAAGGTGGCTAGAATTGTTAAAGGATTTTGAGTTCGATTTGAATTATCATCCCGGTAAAGCAAATGTAGTGGCTGATGCTTTGAGTAGGAAGTCATTGCATATTTCGATTCTTATGGTGAGAGAACTTGAAATGATTGAGCAATTCAGAGACATGAGTTTGTTGTGTGAGACGACTGCTGATAGTGTGAAATTGGGCATGCTAAAGCTGACTAGTGGAATTTTGGAGGAAATTTGGGAAGGTCAGAAATCTGATTTGAAATTAGTGGACCAGTTAATGAAGATTAATCAAGGTAATGGAGGTGAGTTCCGAATTGATGAAGATGGAGTTTTGAGATTTCGAGATAGGGTATGTATTCCGGATATTTCTGGAATCAAAAAGAGTATTTTGGAGGAAGGGCATAGAAGTCAATTAAGTATTCATCCTGGCGCTATGAAGATGTATCAAGACCTGCATAGATTATTTTGGTGGCCAGGTATAAAAAAAGATATTGTTGAATTTGTGTATGCATGTTTGACTTGCCAGAAGTCCAAGATTGAACATCAGAAGCCTTCAGGTATGATGCAGCCGTTGAATGTTCCTGAATGGAAATGGGATAACATTTCCATGGATTTTGTGACTGGGTTACCGAAGACTACAAGAGGTAATGACTCGATATGGGTGATTGTGGATAGGTTAACTAAGTCGGCGCATTTCTTGCCGATGAGGATTAGTTATCCTATGCAGAAGTTAGCTGAGATTTATATTGATGAGATTGTGAAGTTGCATGGAACACCTTCGAGTATTGTATCGGATAGAGATCCGCGGTTTACGTCAAGGTTTTGGAAGAGTCTACAGGATGCTTTGGGTACTAAATTGAGGATGAGTTCTGCTTATCACACACAGACAGATGGTCAGACGGAAAGAACAATCCAATATTTAGAAGATTTGTTGAGAGCTTGTGAGCTGGATCAAGGAGGATCTTGGGATAGTCACTTGCCGTTGATCGAGTTTACATACAACAACAGTTTTCATGCTAGTATTGGGATGGCCCCATATGAGGCGTTGTATGGTAGACGTTGTCGAACTCCGTTGTGTTGGTATGAGTCGGGAGAGAGTTCTGTACTTGGACCTGAGATTGTTCAGGAGACAACGGAGAAGATTAAAATGATTCGGGATAAAATGAAGACGTCGCAGAGTCGTCATAAGAGTTACCATGATAAGAGAATGAAAGCACTTGAATTCCAAGAGGGAGACCACGTGTTCTTAAGAGTTACTCCGATGACTGGTATGGGACGAGCTTTGAAGTCTACAAAGCTCACTCCGTGCTTTGTTGGTCCGTATCAGATTATGCAGAGGATAGGAGAGGTTGCCTATCGGGTGGCTTTACCACCGTCACTTGCAAATTTGCATGATGTGTTTCATGAGTCGCAGTTGAGGAAGTATATTCCGGATCCGTCGCATGTGATTCAAATGGATGATGTTCAGGTGAGAGATAGCCTGACGGTAGAAGCTTTGCCTGTGAGGATTGATGGTCGGGAATTGAAGCAACTGAGAGGTAAAGAGATTATTTTAGTGAAAGTATTGTGGGGCAGACCAGCTGGTGATAATTGGACTTGGGAGCGTGAAGATCAGATGAAGGAGTCGTATCCGACTCTGTTTACCTCAGGTAATTTTCGAGGACTAAATTCTTAAAGTAGGGGAGAGTTGTAACGACCCGAAAATCTATATCAATTATTTAATTATTTATTTAATTAATTTAGAAAGAATTAAGAGGTTTTTGATAATTTTGGAGAATTTTGGAGTAAAAGAGTGTTTTTGAATAATTTTAATAAAGTAAATGAGCATGTGTTATTTATATTATTATTATTATTATTAAAAATAAAATGAGAAAGGGCAAGGTGGTCTTATTGGAAAGTAAGAAAGGATAGGATGAGAAGTTCATAAGTTGGGATTTGTTAGCCAAAGAAAGAGAACGATCATTTTCTCATTTTGTCGTATCTTTTGTGAAGAACACTGAAGAAGAGGGAAGAAGGAGAACTAGGGCTTGAGGATTACCAGAGGAATCTTGAAGAAAGAAGGAAAAAGCTTCGGATTACTCTAAGGTATGGGGAGAGTTCATAATTTCTTATAGTTTTATAAGAATTGGAGATGAATAGATTAAGGATTGTATGAATTGTGTTGATTTTGATGATTGTTGATGTAGAATGAGTAATTTGATGGAAGTATGGTGGGCTTGAATGATATGCGTTGCTATATTTCTGTTTTGTGAGTATTTTTGATCAAATTTCGTGGGAGAAACTGATTTTTGGGGTAATCGAAGTAAAAAATGCAGAAAAGCACTTTTCGGGAAAAGTTGGGTTTTGTCGCATCCTGACACGGGCCATGTCACACAACACGGGCACCCGTGTCAGCCTATTGGTTGGGGAAAATAAATAATTTTGTTACAGAGTTTCTGACATGGGCGGCCGTGTCATGCCTCTGTTCCTGTTGAAAAATTTTTTGTTTTGGGTTTTTCGTGTAGGCCTCCTGACACGGGCCGTGTCACTGGATACGGGCAGCCATGTCAGGCCACTAAGTATTTTCCATTTTTACTGTTTTGACGTTTTTCGTGCTGATCTTTGCTGTCTCGTTGCTTTGTCACTGTATGGATGATAAAACATGATTTTATGATGAATATTGTTGAAAATGAAATGAATGATGCACATGTTGATATTTGGATGAAATGAGGAGTTTAGCATCATTGCATTTCATGGCATTTTTATGTTGGGGCTTCGGCCTATCGGTAGCTTCAATCCCATAGTGCGGATTGAAGTGATATGTTGTTAGGTTGTGCTCCCTTGTGGTGGGTTGATGGCCAGTGTCCATCACATGGAGAATCGGTACCACATGCATCCCTTGCATTTCATTATGTTCGACATTGCATTTTTTGAAGTATTTGTGATGGTGTTGCGAAGGATTTGATGATGATACGATGTTGTTGTTACTTATTCTGTTTATTTTCCAAGTCTTTATATTACTATAATGAATTATGTTTTCTCACCCTGCCTGCTTGGAAATGTTGCCTCTTATGTGGGTAACTTGAGATAACCAAGAATAGCTACGAGGTGACGAAGGAAGTAGCTTTGGAGTGTTTCGTTATTACTATCTAGTTAGAGGTGTCCTGCTCTGTGTCATGTAACATCGGGTTGGGAAGATTGTTATGAACCTCGTTTCTTTTAGTTTATGACTGGATTTTTATAATGTTGATGATGGTGTTTGATTTGGACATATTTATTATGAAGTATTTGTGGAATTGAAAATAAGAGTTGATTTCCGCTGCGTAGTTGTTGATTTTGATATTGATGAACGAGTAACCCGTGTTACGGGACAGGACAATGATTGTTACATGATGTCTTTGAATATGTGTGACACCCTTTATGTTGTTTTTACTCTGATAATATGAAATGTTTTACTAGAAATTGTATGTGGGGTAGAAGGGTGTTACAGAGACAAACTCTGCGTACCAGTACACGTTGGACTTTTGAACACCTTATCAAAAATATTAACGGGAAGAAACACCTTAAATAGGGATCACGTCAAACGGGTTGATGGAAAATGACTGATTGTAACACCATGGTAACTGGGGAAGTGTGGATAAAACCAAAGACGACTAAGCTTCTTAGGAGAGAGATTTCCACTTATCGTTGTAGAGGTAATGATAGCAAAACAAGCTTCTCAAGGTGATTGCCACTTGTTGTTGGGTATAGATTCCAACGAGATGGTGATATTACAACACTGCTGGAGAAATAAGTTTGTTCTTAATGGGGATTTGAAAAAGAATCTTCCTGCGAGACAACGGTGCAAAATAAATGCACTTTCGAAAGTGGGTTCAGAAACCACACCTGCCAGGGACTAAAGTTCAATCTAGGAACAAGCTAGAGAGAAACGGTCAAACAAGACTCCGACCATTGAGGAATGAACTCAAATGGGGATTTATCTTATCCAAATGTGGAAAAGATAACTGAAGAAACCATCATCCACGAGGATAAAACTCTGTGGGGATTTCAAGAATGGATGGGCATTTTATGCCTAGGGCTGACAATTCTATTGGAGAGAATAGACAAACCCAGTCACTTGGGGAGATAAACGCCAAAGTGAACAAAACAGGTAAACACCAGAAGGGAAGCAAAAATGATAAGATGTTATGCATACGAGTGCCTATGCCATGCTTATGCTGACAAAACATACAAAAGGAAACGAGATTGGAGATGAAATAAACATCTCGACAAGGATACCCAGCCAAACTCACAGATTGGACCATTACTGGGAAGCTGGCCAAGGATATCACAAGAATAGGGTAATCCTTCATCCTGACTTGTATGATGATCACCATGATAAACAACAGCTCTTGCCACAGGTAATCTTCAAATCTTCTCTGCCCCAAATTACATGGTATGTTAGGAGATGACACCAAGAGGATTTTACAGAAGAATCAGCATACGAAATTCCTCAATATCTTCAAACTCTTGGGGAGATTCATGAATCTCGGCGTAACTGCCCCAGATTAACAGCGTTTGCACGACAAAGTCTTTGAACTTGTTCTTCGGACTGGCTGTTGACAACTGGGGAACAAACTTGCCCCTGTTAGCTTGGTTGATCTGTGAAGGAGATGTCCCCGACTAGTTGACCTTTGAGAGATTTTTTGAATCTCGACCTAGTTGCTTCTGATTAACTGGTCTGTGAGGATAAGTCATCAAAAGGATTTTACAGAAGAATTGGCATACCAGATGTTTCAATATCTTCAAACTTTTGAAAGGAATCATAAGTCTTGACAAAGCTGCCCTAGTTCAACTGCATTCGCAATACAAAGTCTTTTAGAGTGTGGTAGGAACAACTGGGGAACAAACTTGCCCTTGCTGATGGGTACTTGGAGTCCTAACTCGTCATAAGATGACCTCAAAAAGGCTTGCCCCAATATTCTGAACTTTGAAGAGTTATGCCCCTAATTCTTGGCTATTGGGATGGTGGATTGGCAGAACATTCTGCTTGGTTGCCCCTGACTGAGCTTTCTTTATCAAGTCAAATTCCCTAGCTGGCTGCATTCGTTGGAATTTCTCTGATATTGAATTGTTTTACAAACAAGTATTGTTCATTAAAAATTGGCGATTTTAATGCAAAATTCATGCAACCTTTTGAAATCAAAGTTTTATTGATGAAACACACACAGTGGAATGATTAAATTAAAAACAAAATGGATCTAGTCATTTACGGAATGACAGATGAAGTGATCAACACACGCAAATAGCAAAGATTATTAGGAGTCAGGTTATCAACCTTGTTGTAGTATGCTTTCAAAACAACCCTACCTTAATTAGGTCTTTTAAAGGTTGTAACATGGCTTGGTTCACGGTTTATGAAACAAAGGATAAGGCTCAAAGTTTATTTGGTGCCCACCCCATCTTCGTGATGAACTCCAATCCTACACTCAGTTAACTCAAGCTATACATTCAAGTTCCTATAGGCTAGGAATGAATTGATGATAGTTGATGATTCAGACACCTTTATAGTCACTGCTCCCTTGCAGAATTTGGTTGTCTTTTGTTGTCTTTGCTGAGGTTATGACCTCTTTTTTTTTTGTTGAGGCCACGATACCTCTTCTTTTGATTTGGTTGAGGTCACGATACCTCTTCTTTTTGGTTGTTATACAAGTTCTTCGTGTATAAGGCAAAGTTCTGGGCTTCCCAACTTTCTTGGCTTTCGCCTTGAAAGGGGCTCGGCTCATCCTTTGATTAAGGATTTTTCAACTATCCTTCCTTATTGTTGCTTGGAGGAATAACTTGTACAACGCTACCTCATTTGATCTAAGAGAGCTTACTGGTGTCTTGCATGAAGCGCTTGCATTCGAATGCATAACCAAGTTAAACTGAGAACTACCCTGCCCCAAGGTTGAGATTTAAGGGTTTTTTTTGTAAAGAAAGAAAACTTCTACTTCTAGGCTCGAAGGGTTAACGAGGGATTATCTTCCTTATTTCTCCAGTGTTTAGGAATTGAAACAATGCCTTACATCCTCGGCAAGGTTTAGTCGAAAGCATACCACAGCTATTAGGGATGTAATGTTTTCGTCATCCTCCCCAATCTTTGCTTGAACAAAGAATTGATATGGGTAAAATTTGTCTGTTTTTTTTTGTTTTTTATGAACACAAAAGTAAATGAGTGAAACGAATGGACTTAATCAAAAGATGCACAAACATTTTATTAATCTTGCCAATTTGAAAGTACAACGATGGTTATAAGCAAAAATAAGTTCAAACATGCAAAGAAAATACAACAAAATGCTAAACAGCCAAAAGTTTTCCAGCTTCGGGGAACCGGAATTTCCTTCTTGATCTGCCAAACTGAGATAGTCATCTTCAGAGTTCAACGTCGAGATCAGTATGAGGATCATCTTCACATCCACTCTCAGCAATTTCTTCCTCATCAGAGTCTGATAAACCTACCTGATTAAGTGAAGGATTCTTGATTTGGATGCCTCGAGGTGTGAATGAAACCATCTCAGAGTCAAACAAAGTCTGAACCTTGATTCCGAGCATCTTACAATCTTCAGTTGAGTGCCCCTGTGCCCGAGCGTGGTAGTCACAACGGACGAGTCTGGAAAAGACAACTTCAACAGCTAATTCAAGTCCAATGATGGCTTCGAGAAGTCAACTGGGTTACAGACGAGGACGGATGAGACTCGAGGCTAAGAAATGCAAATGCAATGATCTCAAAGGCGAGCTGCAAACATTTTGGAAAACTGAAGAGTTTTGTTTTGAAAGCCATGATCTCTTTTGATTTTGCAAAGGAAAGAGCATATGAGTTCCTTGAAACCAAAAGGCTATTATGAATGGATGAACGTATGCACAAACACACATATACAGATATTCACAGATATGCACACGCAAACAAAAGAGGGCCTAGGTTTGAAGATCACGAGCATGGAGCCATGGTCTACCCATCCTAGAAGATATGTACTATGGGTTTTCATCTGCAGAACAGGGTTCTAAAAAGGTTCCCAGAGTCGACAATCCATCTTTCGGATATTATCGACTTCCTAATTAACTTGGTAATCAATAATATTCTTAAGAGAATCTCGTCTGAGTGTAGTATCACGTGACAACCATTTCAGAAATAGACTCCCTCATGGTCACCGCACTACATCCTAAAAGGCCAAGTGGGGGTAAGGGTAACTAAAGGTCATCAGTATCCCTGGCACCAAGGTCGAAGTGGCAACGCCTTCACGATTGCTCGTTCAACATATACCAACTCTGAGATGGCCTCAACTGAGTGTGGAATCTCAAGTCAACTCTTTTGGGATTCGACTCCCTCAAAGTCTCCTTGTCTATATCCATTATCCTATCATAAGTGCACTCAAGTCCGGGTTAGGACTTATCTCACCACTCAATAGTAGCACCCTGCACACAGAAGAACCCAAACAAAACAGGTATACAGATATATACAGATATATGTACAAGTATAACAAGCAATCATAAATAACATAAACAAAACAAGGTGGGCCTAACCCTCAAAAAGAATTATCTCCCCAGTGAAGTCGCCATTTCTGTTGCGGTGAAAATTGGATAACAAGCTATTAATTAACTTGCATCATATTTCTTTTACAACCGACTTTGATTTACCCAAAGGAAAGGTTCAAGATCAAAGAAAACCTAAAAGGGGGAGATCTAAGGTTCGGGGGTTGGTTATACAAAGGGAAGGTATTAGCACCCTAAGTATCTGTAGTACTCTACAGGAACCTCTTGTTAAGTTTGTGTTAAGTTATGTTTGCTTGCTAAAAGAAATTTGTACTAAGGTTAAGACCTAAGGGTATGTACACTAAATTTGCTCGCCAAGACGTCGCATCTTGTTGATAACACGAATTTATATCATATTTTTACTTTGATTTATGTCATTTTCTTATTCCGTTTTTCGTCTAATATCCGATTTTCTCGAGATTATTTAAGTGTTTTTGCAGGTAATCCCATTTTACAAGTCAAAGTATACTAAGTGTGGAAAAGAACCAAAACATGCAAGAAAAGAGCAGAAAAAGAAGAAAAATTGAAGAAACCAAAATTTACTGATATCACGATCGTCACGGGCATACCACGACCATGGCAGCTTCAAAATACATCATGACTGTCACAAGCCCCACGATCGTCATGCGCTCAATTTACACGATTGGAGCAGAAACTTGACTACGAATTTTCAGAGAGCAGTTTTTCACACGATGTTATTTTGCTCCGAAGATTGCTAGGTCCAAAGTCATGTAACCGTCAAGAGGAGTGGCTAAATTCTCTCCAACCTCTACCTCAACCGAGTCTATAAATACAAGTCATTACGAAGAACAAAGGGTAGCCAAATTTTCCTTTCAGGAGTATTGTCTTGCTGCCAAATTATTTCCAGAGCTTTTGTTTCGTTTTTGCTTTGCATTTCCATTTCCTTGTCAACCATTACTGAACAAAGTAATAGTTTCTCACACTGAGGAACTATTATAACTTAGTTTTAGTTTTTCGTTTCATTGCCTTCAATATTTGCAATTTACTTTATTCGAGCAAGAACCTACCGGCTTGTGGAGGGATTGCTATTGCTGTTATTACGAATTACCAGGTTTCCATTCTTTAGTTCAAAGCATTGTTTATTTCTTTCTTAATTATGTCCATGGTTATTTACCTCTTTGCCTTTACGTTCAATTTTATAATTATGTCGACCGAAACCGATTTTATCGATATCTAATGAAGTAACTAAAATGGATTAAATTTCTCTAAGCTAAAACCAATAATCAATCCTTCTTCTGGCTTCAATTTCTTAATTTAAAACCCAACTTTTATTACGAGAGTAAAAAAGTAACATAGGTTAAAGTCGAGACCACGGGAGTGTGAGGCTTTACCCGGATAGCTGAAATCGGGCATTAGTTTTAAAAACAGCGGAAGTGCTTTAAAGTTAATTAGGTTTAACTAGTTTTCAAAAAGTATTTTTAACCTCATACGGGCTAGCGAGAGCAGACGTATTGACTTAGAAGTATAGTCCGAAGCAATAACCACGGGAGTGTGAGGTGAGGGCTTTTAAACCGGTTCCTCCTACAGATGAATAGGGTGATAAATCTTTATACGCTTAGGTTCAATTAATTCCACGTAGGTTACCGAATTATATACCGATAACTTATTCATAACTAGTATTCCCAAATTTTAATTTCCCTTTAATTTCCCGTTTGAACTTAAAAACCAAATTCCGATTAGCCTTAGATAAACATAGTAACGATAGATAACGGTGCGTTCGATTTCTAGTCTCTGTGTGATCGATAATCTTTTAAAACTACGCGATACGACTGTATACTTGCAGTTAGATTTATTTAGGCACACTAAATAAAGCGATCAAGGTTTTGGCGCCGTTGCCGGGGACTAATTAAGTCGACATCGTAATTCCTTTGTTACGTTGTATAGACTAAGGCAAAAACCAAAATTCCCTTTCTGTTGATTGTATGCCAAGTACTCGCTCTTCTGGCGAAGACCTCGTACGACCGACAGACGAACCTGAACGTCTTCTTACCGTAAAAAGACGTATCCAGGAATAATGCTTAGCTCACGATATCCCTTTTCCTTTACCAGAACCTGAATCTCAATCAGATCCTGAACTTGAATCTGAATCAGATTCCGAATCAGAAACAGAAATGGCTGATCCACCACAAAACCGACCTCTTAAGTATTATGCTACCGCATCCCAACAAGAACCTCACAACAGCATTGTCGCTCCAGCTATCAACCGAAACGATTTCGAGTTGAAACCCTCGCTGATATTTGTGGTGCAACAAAATCAATTTTCTGGAAATCCAACAGAAGACCCGAACTAACATCTGACCAAGTTTGTGCAGTACGCAGACACAGTGAAAGCAAATGGTGTAACCGCAGACGCCATAAGACTACGTCTTTTTCCATTCTCATTAAGAGATAGAGCTTGGGCTTGGTTACAATCCTTGCCATCCGACTCCATTACTTATTGGGAGGACTTAAAGAAGGTCTTTCTGGAACGATATTTTCTGCCAAGCAAAACAGCTATGCTGAGAGCCCAAATCAACAGCTTCAGACAAAAAGACAACGAGTCTCTATATGATGCTTGGAAAAGATATAAAGATATGAGGAGGATATGCCCGCATCATGGTCTTGAGGATTGTTTAATTATCCACACGTTTTACAATGGTCTCTTGTATAATACAAGATTGACAATAGACGCCGCCGCTGGTGGTACACTCATGGATAAACCCTATGATGAAGCCCAACAACTCATCGAGAGTATGGCTCAGAATCACTACCAATGGGGAAGTGAAAGAACTCAAGCGGAGAAATCCCAACCAAAAGGAGGAATGTACGAAGTTTCTAGCCTAGATCATGTCCGTGCTAAGGTAGATGCAATCGCTCAAAAGATAGACAGCTTGACCATAACACCCACAGCCACCGAGCTGCTGTAGCGCCAAACTGCGAATTATGTGGAACAGCTGGACACGCTGCCCCTGAATGCCAAGTTTTAGCAGGAGCCTCTACAGATCAATTGAATTATGCTCAAGCAAACCCTTATGCAAATACCTACAATCCTGGTTGGAAGAATCACCCAAACTTCTCTTACAAAAACAACAATGCACTGTATGCACCTGGTCAAGCACCTGCTGCACCACCAGGTTATCAAAAGGCTGCAACAGCTGCTCCAAATGTTCCTAGGAAGTCTAACCTTTAACTGATGATAGAAAACTTCATAGCTACCCAGACTCAGACAAACAAAGAGTTCCTGAATCAAAACGTACACACTAGTGAACAGATTAAGCAGTTAGCAAACAAAGTAGACGCTTTGGCCACTCACAACAAAATGCTTGAAACACAAATTTCCCAAGTGGCTCAACAACAAGCACCTGCTGCTGCCCCTGCTGGAACGTTTCCTGGACAACCACAACCTAATCCTAAAGGACATGCAAATGCTGCTATATTGAGAAGTGGAAAAGAATTAGATGGACCCATTGATCCAAGACTTCAAAATCCAGCCATGTACCAAAAATCTGCCGACGACACAACAACTGATGAGGAAAACGAACTCAAGGAAAAGGAAGATAACGACCAAGAGGCCATAAACAAAGAAAAACCTTATGTGCCTCCACCACCTTATAAGCCACCTATTCCGTATCCTCAAAGATTGAAAAATTCAAAAACTGCAGGGCAATTTAAGAAATTTGTTGAACTTCTGAAACAATTAAACATCACGATACATTTTACAGAAGCCATCACCCAGATGCCCTCATATGTTAAGTTCCTAAAAGAAATCTTATCCAATAAGAAAAAGATTGAGGAAAACGAAACAATTACACTTACTGCTGAGTGTAGCGCAATAATTCAAAACAAAATGCCTCTTAAGCTGAAAGACCCAGGTAGTTTCTCTATACCTTGTGTAATTGGGAAGTTCGTCATAGACAAAGCTCTATGCGAATTAGGAGCCAGTATTAGTGTTATGCCCTTATCCATATGCAAGAAGCTTGATATGGGATAATTAAGACCAACTAAGATGTCTGTTCAATTAGCTGACCGCTCTGTTAAATACCCAGTTGGTATACTAGAAAATGTTCCAGTTCGTATAGGACAATTCTATATCCCTACCGATTTTATAATCATGGATATTACAGAAGACTCTACTACTCCTATCATACTAGGAAGACCATTCTTAGCTACTGATGGAGCAATTATAGATGTAAAGAGAGGCAGACTAACTTTTGAAGTTGGTGAAGAGAAGGTTGAATTTATTTTGACACAATTCTTACAAGCTCCAGCTATAGATGACACATGTTATCTACTAGATGTCATAGATGAGTACGTAAGAGAAATAGAGATGGAACCGACCATATATTCAGATATTCTAAAAATTCCAATACCTCCGATTTTCGAAGATGATAACTGGCGTGAACCTTATCAAGACGATAGCCTAAGCGAATGCTTAGCACTTACACCAGATCATCTACCTTGCCTGAAGAACCCAGCCCTAGAACTGAAAACATTACCCAAAAATTTAAGGTATGAATTCCTAGACGAAGCTCTCGAACGACCTGTAATAGTCAATGCAGACTTAGGACAAACATAAACCAAGAAACTTTTAGATGTCTTAAGAAAATACCCAACTGCGTTAGGTTATAACATCGCTGACCTTAAAGGAATAAGTCCTTCTATTTTTATGCACCGCATTATGCTGGAGGAAGACTGTAAATCCTCTAGGGAACATCAGAGAAGGATTGACCCGATCTTGAGTACTGTAGTCAAGGACGAAGTGAAAAAACTTCTAGAAGCAGGAATTATATACCCGATATCAGGAAGTAAATGGGTTAGCCCAGTACATGTCGTTCCCAAGAAGGGAGGTGTTACAGTTGTTAAGAACGAAAAAGGTGAATCTATAACAAAAAGGGTTGTAACTGGAAGTAGAATGTGCATCGATTATAGGAAGTTAAATAAAGCCACTCGTAAAGACCACTTCCCATTGCCTTTTATCGACCAAATGTTGGAACGATTGGCTAAACACTCATACTTCTGCTATTTAGACGGTTATTTAGGATTCTTTCAAATTCCTATTCATCCTGATGACCAAGAAAAGACGACCTTCACATGTCCCTATGGAACATTTGCCTATCGACGAATGCCGTTTGGATTATGTAACGCACCTGCCACATTCCAAAGATGCAAGATGTCAATCTTTGCTAATTTTATAGATGACATTATGGAAGTATTTATGGATGACTTTTCTGTTTGTGGGCAGAGCTTTGAAGGATGTCTATCGAACCTAGAAATGGTATTGGAAAGATGCGTAAAAGTTAATCTCGTATTAAACTGGAAGAAATGCCATTTTATGGTAAATGAAGGAATTGTACTTAGACACGTTGTGTCCGATAGAGGAATTGAAGTTGATAAAGCTAAGATAGAAATTATAAAAGATCTTCAACCTCCGAAAACCGTACGAGAAATACGAAGTTTCCTAGGACACGCCGGTTTCTACCGACGATTCATAAAGGATTTCTCGAAAATCACTAAACCTCTTACCGGTCTATTAATGAAAGACGCTGAATTTATCTTTGATGAGAAATGCCTAAAAGCGTTTGAACAGCTGAAAACAGCTCTTATTATCGCACCTATCATGCAACCACCAGATTGGAGATTACCTTTCAAAATCATGTGTAATGCAAGTGATTATGCTGTAGGTGCAGTTTTAGGACAGAGGAGGGATAGAAAACTTCATGCCATTTACTATGCAAGTAGAACCTTAGATTCTGTCCAAATGAACTACGCTACCACAGAAAAAGAACTTTTAGCCGTGATCTTTGCCCTTGACAAATTCTGTTCCTACCTAGTGGGAGCCAAGATCGTCATTTACACAGACCACGCAGCTATTAGATATTTACTTAACAAAAAGGATGCAAAACCTAGACTTCTAAGGTGGATCCTACTTTTACAAGAATTTGATTTAGAGATAAAAGATAAGAAAGGAACTGAAAACGTAGTAGCAGACCACTTATCCCGACTAGAGGGCATTCAGCCAGAGCCAGTACCCATTAATGAGGATTTCCCATATGAACGACTCATAGCCCAACTAGAAAGTGGTATGTCTACTCTATAGTTGAATGACCCAAAGATGGAAGAAGTCGTGGAAGAAATTAACATACATACAACCCTGCCATGGTATGCTGACATAGTCAACTACTTAGCAGCTGGAGTACTTCCACCAGACTTATCTTATCAACAAAAGAAAAAATTCTTTCATGATCTAAAACATTATTATTGGGATGAACCTTTGCTATTTAAGAGAGGAGCCGACGATATCTTTCGTCGCTGCGTCCCAGAAGAAGAAATAGAAAACATCATCGCTCAATGTCATTCTGCTCCTTACGGAGGACATGCTAGTACCTCAAAGACATGTGCTAAGATCTTGCAATCCGGCCTATTCTGGCCCAACCTTTGGAAGGATGTCCACATTGCAATACTAAACTGCGACCAGTGCCAACGCACTGGTAACATATCAAAATTCTATGAGATGCCTTAAAAAGGTATATTAGAAGTAGAAGTCTTTGATGTATGGGGGATTGATTTTATGGGACCTTTCCCATCATCCTTTGGAAATAAATATATACTCGTAGCTGTCGATTATGTTTCAAAATGGATTGAAGCAATAGCTTCTCCATTAAATGACGCACGAGTAGTCATAAAGCTCTTTAAAAACACAATCTTTCCCAGATTTGGTGTGCCGAGACTTGTCATAAGTGACAGTGGCTCTCATTTCATTTCAAAAATATTTGACAAATTACTATCAAAGTATGGAGTAAGACACCGCGTAGCAACACCATATCATCCACAAACAAGTGGACAGGTTGAGGTCTCGAATCGAGAAATAAAACAAATTCTAGAAAAGACCGTAGCCACCTCTAAGAAAGACTGGTCGTCAAAACTCAACGAAGCTTTATGGGCATATAGGACGACCTACAAAACACCAATCGGAACTACACCTTTCAAGCTTGTCTATGGTAAATCTTGCCATCTACCGGTGGAATTAGAACATAAAGCCTATTGGGCTATCAAAACATTGAACTTAAGGTATGATTCCGCAGGTGAAAAACGTATCCTAGATCTGCATGAACTAGAAGAGTTAAGATTAGACGCTTACGAAAACGCTAAAATATATAAAGAACGAACTAAAAGATGGCACGATAAGCGCTTATCTAGAAAAGAATTTAGTGTGGGAGACGTTGTACTCCTATTTAACTCAAGATTAAAACTCTTTCCTGGGAAATTAAGATCTAGATGGTTCGGTCCTTTTGAGATTACAAAAATTCTGCAAAGTGGAGCGATATAAATAAAGGGGAGGAACAGTAATCCATTTCTAGTCAATGGACAACGTCTAAAACACTATCACAACATTGAAAATAGAGATTATTTGAACTGCCTAAGACTTTTAGAGTTGCCCACCGACCCTCCTAACTAAGCATCTAATTGAATTCGTCAGGCTTTCGACGTTAAAAACAGCGCTTAATGGGAGGCAACCCATGATTTTTGTTTTTCTTGCTTTATATTTGTTATTTCTTTACGTTTTCTATGTTTTATTTTTATTTTGAAAATTTTTAGTTTCATTTATATCGTTTTAAATTTAATTTGAAAATATTGTGTTGATCTTAAAATTGAAAAAAACTACAGGATTATAAAGTCTGTCTACTCTTTCTATTCTCCTCTTCTGCTTACATTTTCGCAAAAAAGTACTAACTAATGGCCAACGAGGATAACATGTTAGTAGAATTCAGAGATGGAGCACAGTGGCATCGCTATAAGGCTTTGTCTCTTAGACCATTTGCCTTGACAAAATTCTCCCACAGACCCACCATGACCGCCTTAGGTGTAGGTAAGAGCGTAGACTTTCTGTTTAGCCAATTAGGTTGGGAGGGTTTTGCCACCAAGAAACATAAGTGCTACCGTAGGTTGACTTTAGAATTCCTGAGCTCTTTAAGCTATAACCCTCACTGTGGAAAAGGTTTAACCAGGGGAAGAATTACCTTTAGACTATTTGGATACAGCTGCCAGTTCACCATAAAGGAACTGTCAGATCTTTTAGGATTTCCTGAAGGACCCCATGTTTTCTCTGTGGTTCAAGAGGACTTAGTATTGGTTGGAGAGCTGAGTGATTTTTGGGGTAGAATTTCAGGGAAACCTGATTTTGACATGGACCCTATGCTTTCAACAGAAATACTTAACCCCGTTTTCCGTTACTTTCATATGATCCTGGCCTATACCTTATTTGGTAAACCTGAGAATGATAACACTGTTTCGAGGGATGAGCTTTTCATTATGTTTTGTGCTTCTCAGTCTAGAGAGGTTAATGGACTCACTTTTATGCTGAACAACTTTTGCAAACTTATTAATAATGATAACAGTCCAATTCTGATAGGTAGCCTAGTTACAAAAATAGCTGATACTATGGGATTCAGAACCCGACTTTCTAAGATCAACCCCTTTGGAGAATTTAGACCAATGAATATCACCTTTTGTTTCAATAGGGCTATGATTAGGAACCAAGGTCCGAACCATTTTTAGCTTTTGATTAACAATGTTGTTGTACCACACTTTACACTTCCAAATCATGAACGCACAAGTGTGCACAATCAACATAATTGGCTATATGACCTTGATGAACCCGTGCCTGAACCGAAAGAAACCTTTCCTGAACCTGAGATCGATCCAAAAACACCCCCTCATTACCATGATCATGATTTTATGGAATTCCAAGAGAACATTGACATTCCTAAAGTTGATGCCACTAACTATGATGCTAATCTGAATTCTATTCTAAAGACTATGGATGAGTATCATAAAGAAATCACTTCAGTAAAGGATGAGCTAAACACTATGCGACAAAACATTTTTGGACTCATGGATTTGACCGTTGAACAATTTGATCATTTAAATCAAGCCATCGCATCTTTGAAGAAACGCCTTGGCTAGATTTATGAAGCACCTTATTTTCAAGATTTTTATGCATTTACATTCGAACAATTTTACATTACTTCAGTTTTCATTTTTTCATGTCGGGAATAATTTGATCATCATACAGTTTTTGATACATTGCTAGTGTTTTACTATCACCTCTTTGGTTTTAAAGGATAATTTCATTTGCTGCTATTATTAACTCTTTATGATTTCAATTTTATTCCTGTTCATACTTTTAATTCTGTTTTAATTTATGTGTCATGTTACTTATCTCTGTGTATGCAATATAATGCTCTTTCTATATGCTTCCCATGACCTGTTACTAAATTATTGTGTTTGGAATTGTTTCTGTCATAAAACAAATTAACCACCCAGAAATTGTGAACGTCGTGATCGTGACAACCTCGTGACGACCGTCACGCGGGTTTGGAACAGATTTTGCGTTAAAACAGAACTGCTTCATTCGTTCCCTTTTCTTTCCCTCATTCAAACCCCAGCCGTCCACTACCTTTTACCATTCCATAACCATTCCACCAACACACATTTAACCCACATCAATCATTTTTCGTAACCATTCATCTTACCATTTCACTATATAATCACACCATACACCCTTTCTTTTCACAAACCCTCATTCTCCATAACATAATTTCTTTCCTAATCTCTCATTAACCTAACAATGTCACGTCAAATTCCCGACCTTTCTACATTGAACTTCCGAGATGGAGAAGCAGGAGAATGCCAAAGAGATCGGTACATCGACTTCTATCGACGTTCTGTTCAACCGACCCGCTACATTGACGTTGCATGTTTAGAAGAACTTGGAATGCTTGAGGGAGTTCAATGGATGTTACAAAATGCCGACCTTTGGCAACTTTGCACTCAAAGCAGGCCCACTTACGAAGACCTAAATTTAGAGTTTCTCAGTTCATTCACTTACATTACCCCAGCAGGAGAAACGAACCAATTAACCGGAGTAGCAAAGTTCCGCATGTTTGGTAAAGAGTACTCAATCGGCCAAGAGCGACTTGTCGGAATGCTTGGTTTCCACCATGGTGAAGATGTACACCGCCGAGTACCACAGGAAACTTTCTTTCAAGCAGCTTTTCAATTATGGAATCATTTAACAGGAACAACAGTTGACAGCTGGGATAGCCTAAACCCAACATTTATCCATAACCCAGCCATCAGATACGTCCACCGCGCACTTGAAAGCACCATCTTTACACGAGATAGTAACCATAAGGTGAATTCTAAAGAGTTGTTTTTCCTTCATTGTATGTTTCATCCATAGCTAATCAATGCCGCACCATTTTTACTAGCACGCATACAATCAAACTGTGCTAGAAGCTCCAAACCCTTCTATTTTGGAGGGATTGTTACCTCTATCGCACTCAGTTTGAATTTGGAAAATGACCTTGCTAGACTACCCTCCTTGCCTCCAGTGTTCCTTGATATAGATTATTGCCGAAACTCTCAGCTCATCAAGTTACGACGAGATGGGAAATACCATCCTATGGTCCGAGCCAAAACCGTAAGAAGTATCATCAGGCCTTGCAGGAGCCGCATTGACCCTCAGAATATGGCCAATTGGCTTTTTAATCTTAATGCTCCTGAGCAAAATGCGCCTGCTCCTGATGATCAAGAACATGGACCTGTTGATGAGATGGAGCAAGAGATGGATAATGCCCCTGAAAACCAACCACCGCCTGCCAATGATGCTCCTTCGACCTCCAGACGTCGTCGCTGCCCTGACCAAGACCCTGGTACTAATGAAGAAATTTTTAGGGCTATATGGCAACAAACCCAGCAACAGAATGAAATGATGACCCTTATGCGTCAAATCCAGCAAGGGCAAGTTGACCAAGGTCAGAGGCTTGATGGTGTCATCGAGGAGATGGGTACATTGACACTGCGAGTGCAGAGCTTACACGAGTACATCCATCACGTGGGCATTCCTGATCACGTAGCGCAGCATGGAAGAGGACGCTCTAGAGGCAGAGGACGTGGTCCACCTTGATTTTATTTTGTTTTTCTTTTTAGGTTTTCTTGTTGTTTCCCCTTTATATCGAAACATTGAGGACAATTTCTGATATAGTGTGGGAGAGTTAGTTTATTCCCGCTTTATTTCCCCTTTCTTGTACTTTCTCTTTGCTTATCAAAGTTAGTATATGAATATTTTCGTTCAGTAATCCGATTTCCCCATATTTTTCTGCCATAACGAAAAAAAATTTTACGATTAATGCACATCGTGACATACCAAGCTTTAAATTATGTTAGGAAGCTGGGAAAATGCTAACAAGATCGATACCGTCTTGACACCTTAGACCTCTTGCGTATGCGATATCAGTTTCAATACTTATTATACGATACCTCGAGTTCAGTCCTAAAGTAACCCCTAGTAGTTTATATTAGCAGTCAGCACCGTCTAAATCACAAACCACGTGGGGAATCGATGAATATAAGTGTTTGATGCCCAATTAAGAAAAGAAAAACATCTTTCTTATCTATATGCCGAGAAAAATAAATTATGCAACAACTCTCACAGTTGTGAAAATGTGTAAGTAAAGAAAGAAAATCCGTTGTCGATTGGTTCAGAGGTACCTGATTCTGAACATGGTAGGGCAAACTACGGTTCGATCCCCCGCAATCTACGAATGGGATGTATAAAGGGTTACCACACTTGTGTATCAGGCCCCATGAGAAAAAGGGATCAAAGTCGCTAACCGGTTACTCCACTACGTGCGTGAATAAGGCAAAGGGCTTAATGTGATTGCGTTAGAATGAAACCGGGTGAAATAGATATGAAGACTTATGGTTGAACTATAATATGATGATTTGGATAGGATTGTACAAAAGAGAGGTCTATGACAAGCTTGTTGCTTTGTGTCATTATTGTATCCTTAGTGTTTTACACTAGTACTTGTCTTACTAACAAGAAACTCCTTTTCAAATCCATTGGTATACCAGGTATGTGCATTTGATGAAGTTTGTCCGTTTTAATAGATTGATTGCTTGAGGACAAGCAAAGATTCAAGTGTGGGAGAGTTTGATAACACGAATTTATATCATATTTTTACTTTGATTTATGTCATTTTCTTATTCCGTTTTTCGTCTAATATCCAATTTTCTCGAGATTATTTAAGTGTTTTTGCAGGTAATCCTATTTTACAAGTCAAAGTATGCTAAGTGTGGAAAAGAACCAAAACATGCAAGAAAAGAGCAGAAAAGAGAAGAAAAATTGAAGAAACCAAAATTTTCTGATATCACGATCGCCACGACCGTGGCAGCTTCAAAATACATCACGACCGTCACAAGCCCCACGATCGTCATGCGCTCAATTTACACGATTGGAGCAGAAACTTGACTACGAATTTTCAGAGAGCAGTTTTTCACACGATGTTATTTTCCTCCGAAGATTTCTAGGTCTAAAGTCATGTAACTGTCAAGAGGAGTGGCTAAATTCTCTCCAACCTCTACCTCAACCGAGTCTATAAATACAAGTCATTACGAAGAACAAAGGGTAGCCAAATTTTCCTTTCAAGAGTACTGTCTTGCTGCCAAATTATTTCCAGAGCTTTTGTTTCATTTTTGCTTTGCATTTCCATTTCCTTGTCAACCATTACCGAACAAAGTAATAGTTTCTCACACTGAGGAACTATTACAACTTAGTTTTAGTTTTTCATTTCATTGCCTTCAACATTTGCAATTTACTTTATTCGAGCAAGAACCTACCGGCTTGTGGAGGGATTGCTATTGCTGTTATTACGAATTACCAGGTTTCCGTTATTTAGTTCAAAGCATTGTTTATTTTTTTCTTAATTATGTCCATGTTTATTTACCTCTTTGCCTTTACGTTCAATTTTATAATTATGTCGAGCTAAACCGATTTTATCGGTATGTAATGAAGTAACTAAAATGGATTAAATTTCTCTAAGCTAAAACCAATAATCAATCCTTCTTCTGGCTTCGATTTCTTAATTTAAAACCCAACTTTTATTACGAGAGTAAAAAAGTAACATAGGTTAAAGTCGAGACCACGGGAGTGTGAGGCTTTACCCGGATAGCTGAAATCGGGCATTAGTTTTAAAAACAGCGGAAGCACTTTAAAGTTAATTAGGTTTAACTAGTTTTCAAAAAGTATTTTTAACCTCATACGGGCTAGCGAGAGCAGACGTATTGACTTAGAAGTATAATCCGAAGCAATAACCACGGGAGTGTGAGGTGAGGGCTTTTAAACCGGTTCGTCCTACAGATGAATAGGGTGATAAATCTTTATATGCTTAGGTTTAATTAATTCCACGTGGTTTTACCGAATTATATACCGATAACTTATTCATAACTAGTATTCCCAAATTTTAATTTCCCTTTAATTTCCCGTTTGAACTTAAAAACCAAATTCCGATTAGCCTTAGATAAACATAGTAACGATAGATAACGGTGCATTCGATTTCTAGTCTCTGTGGGATCGATAATCTTTTAAAACTACGCGATATGACTGTATACTTGCAGTTAGATTTTTTTAGGCACACTAAATAGAGCGATCACTTGTGCCTACGTATCTGACTAAAGAATCAGAGCAACCGTAGTTCACCTAACTAAGGGTGAAAGAAAAGAAACATTGACTATGGCCAACGTTCCAAAGGGAAATGAGTCTGAGCTCATTTTAGAGTTCACGATAACTCTCTAAGTCTACGTCATGGGTGGAGAAAGTGAGTTCTCATGATAGTGAGAATCACATAGAGCTCTCGATAACTCTATAAGTCTAAGTAAAGGAAAGTGGGTTCTCGTGATAGAGAATCACATAGAGTTCTCGATAACTCTATCCTATTACTAAACTATGAGGAAAATGGCTCTTAGGAGGCCAAAGATGAAATGTGAGTGGTTTATTGACTTAGGAGTCAAAATAAAAGAACTTTCCTTTGGAAGGAGGGTCAGATGAACAAGTATGAATATGATATATATGAACAATATAAACATGGATAATATGAGCAAAATAAAATCAAGATAATATGAATAAGAATAATAATCAAGATAATATTTGACAGAAAATAAATCAAGATGTATTGACTGAAAGTAAATTTAGTGGTTAGTGATTAATTTATCGGATCGAAGAATCGGGTCCAATGTAGTGCTAAACCGTCGTAGCGCGATCTATAAGGAAGACCACACTATATGAGGATGCACAATTTGATCTTTATGTTAAGACATGATAGAGAAATGATATCGAGGATCATTCTCTAATAAAATCGTGCCACACGAAAAGAAAAGGTGGAGATCTCGTCTTAATCACAAACTTTCGTTAATTATTCGAAGGTAACCTATCACGATCCCAAAGTATAGAAAGAGATCTCGATGATCACTCACTACAGATTTGAAATAATGAAGGTTGATCGCTTCGATAAACAACATTTGTGAATAGAAAGACTTCATCGATCGAAAATGAAAATGAAGATAAAAGTAGATGCGAAATGAAGTGAAAATCAAAATGGTCTCGTCTTAATTATGATTTAATCGAGAAATCGATAATCCTTTGATTTTTGACTTTCATTGACCAACAGACTAAAAATAGAATGGCCTCATATTTATCAAGACTTTAGTGATTTTGAATAAATTAACCAAGTCATGATTTTTGTGATATCATCGGCCCAAAATAAAGATAATGAAATCAAAATGAAAAATAAATTCGGTCTCGTATTTAATCAAGATTTATATCGATAAATCGATAATCTCGATATTTAACTTTCATTGACCAACAAAATAAAATGATGAGCCTCATACATATCAAGTCTTTTTAGTCATTTTGAATAAATTAACCAAGTCAGGATTTTGTAATATCATTGGCCCAAAAAAAAAATAGAGAAAATGGGACCGAAATGAAACTAAATTTGGCCTCGTCTAAATAAGGATTTAGATCGATAAATCGAAGATCTCTTGATTAAACCTTCATTGACCAACAAAAAAAGAAAATGGGCCTCATACAAATCAAGATTTTTGTGACTTGAACAAATCAATAAAATCAAGAATTTTTACTATCATAGGCCCAAAAATGAAGGAAATGAAATCGAAATGAAGGTGGTCTCGTCTTAATCGAGATTTAAATTGGTAAATCGATAATCTCGATATTTAACTTTCATTGACCAACCAAAAGAAAAATATGGCCTCATATAATCAAAATTTATTGATTTGCAATAATCAACAAAATTATGATGTTTTTATGTCATTGGCCAACAAAAATAGAAAATGAAATCGACATGGAAATAGGAAGAACTAAATATTGGTCTCATCTTAATCACCATTTTATCGATAACCAGCAAATGATGATATTAGATTTTCATCGACCGAAATAAAATTGAAAATGTAACCAAGATGGAAATAAGGTTAAGAAAGCATATAAAAAATAAATAATAGTAATAAAATGTTTAAATAAGATTTTAAAAAAACATAACAAAGAGGGGGATTAGATTGAAAAAGGAAAAAATGGGTGGAATCACGTGGGCCTTAAAGCCCATCATCCACCCCCATCACACGGCCAACATAAGAACAAGAAAGGGGATCAGAAAATGGGGGCCCGTAGCCCATTTATCCCAAAATCAAATGCTGAAGGAAACGAAAAAAACAAAAAAGCAAGACCAATGGCATGAGGGATTAAAGGACACGATTATGATTATTTTTCTTTTGAAATTAACATCATCAGCTTTCATTTAAAAAACAAAACAAAACTTTTAAGAAAAAGAAATATGAGAAACAGGGTAACATCACACATCTCTTCTAAGAAATCAAAGGAGAAAGAACAGAGTCTCCATCCTCAAAACCCAATCGCATGCGGCGGTGCCATGGTGAAAAAACTCAGAAGAAAGATCGGCTTCATCCTCGTGTCGGAAAACACGAGCGAGGAAAAGAAAAGATAATTCTGCCACGAGATTTAATTCCACCTTCACCTTCGAAACTCCACCCGTGGCTTTGGTGCGTGTCGTCTCAAAAGATTTGTTTCAGGTTAGCATCGGTTTCGTTTTATTCTTTGACACAAACTCTCTTCATCTCGTTTCATCTCTGTCTCTCTGATTCAATTTGGGTTTTGTCTGGTTTCGGATGGTTGTTGTTGTCGTAAGAATGTTCATGGAGGTTTGGGTGTTTTAGGGTATTGTTGAGAGTGGTGGTGTGCGTGCGTGAATGAAAGGTGTTTTTGATTGGGATTGAAAGTGGAAAGGTTTATTGGTTCTGAATCGGATGGATTAAAATTGATTGGAAGTTGAATGTTTATGGACTGATCTGAGTGTTTTGGTTTATTGAGAGGGTGAATGATTTAAAGAAGGTTATCATCGGCGCCGGAAAAGGTTGATTGGAGACGCAAGGGTTGTGCGATTGGGAAAGGGTTGAGGCGAGATTGGTGGTGGTGAAGTGGTTTCAATGGAGGTTCTGTTGTGTTTCTCTGCTACGAAACAAACAAGGGAGTGTTGCGAATAAAGGCTGAAGGTGTTGGGTTTTTTGGTTGGAGAGTGAAAGAGATGGAAGTTCTGTTGAGGTTATGATTGATGCAGAGTAGAAGTTTGAAGGTTTCGTCTTTTTTCTTTTCTTTTCTTTCTTGTGGTCTCCCCTTCTTATAACAAAATCAAACTTATCCATTAAGTTTGAATTGTGTCCTGTTGTTTAAGTGTCGAGTCCTTTTCAAAAATGCATAATTGTCATTGTTGCTTGTGTATTGGTTTGTGCAGGGATGCGCAACAACATGTATGGTTGATTCGTTCGTACGATTTTGATAGCAGGCTTTGGACAAGCTCTTGGTTGATACTTTACTTTCTTAAAGCAACATTTTTTGCGTGTTCGTACAACTGGAGCAGAGTTGTGGACTTGGTTTAAGGTCAAGGCTGTGGTTTTGCAGGCTGAGACGGTTTTAATGAGCTGTTGTTTTCATTGTGCATGTGTGTACATAGGTCAATGTAGCAAAAGTTGACATGGAATGAAGTTGTGTTTGGTCTTTGTGTATGAAACATACAGCCTGGTGATAAAGCAATGCGTATGTAGGTTGGGCTCAATGAAATGTTAGTGGTTGGAATTGTAGTGAAAATTAGCAAAGTGAAACCAAGTGAATCGTACAGTGCATAAAATGAAAATTAATTGAATTAAATTAAATTAAGTTAAATTAGAAATTAATGTCAAATTAAACTAAATAAAAAAATTAATCTAATTAAATTAAACCAAATTAAAATTAAAAGTAAATTGTATTAAAATTAATCTAATTAACTAAACTAAGATTAAAATTAAAAAAATAAACTATCTTAAATATAAATCATATATAAGGATGAGCCAAATTGAAATTAAACTAAATAAAACTTCCAAATAAATCTAAAATAATTATTGAACTAAATATAATAATCATAAAAATTAAGAATGACATGGAAGAAAAAAAATGCATGAAAATTGAGATGTTTAAATGAAAATGAGATAGCCGACTCAGAATGATATGCAAACGATCATAATATCTAAGGGAAAAATTTGGGGTACAACACCAAGAGAATACCAACCAAAAGTTGGGATGAAATGAAGGGTACCAACCAAAAGTTGGAAAAACCACCGCAAATGCACAGGAAGTAGAATCAACGGATTTACGACCTGAAAAGAAGATGACTCTGTTGGGGGAAGAGAAGTCTACACAGACATCCCTGTAGGGAAGTCTCACCGATTGTCGTGTAATGTCAAACAACATCTCTTGAATGTCATCTCTTTCTGCTGGGGAAAGATACTAGTAAAAGAGCTCAAACCTGGATTATGCTTCGAATGCATACGTTTGAATTTCTATGGCGTAATGCTCCCTACGAAATGGAAATGCTACGCATTTAGGAGGATGCCATGCAAAAATGCTTATGCAATGCAAAAGAGGCGTCTCAGCAAAATAAATGCTGAAGACCAAGGCAGCTCCACTGGGGATGACAAACTAAATTGTCTCCGAGAATAAAACCCTGCTGAGGAAGACTTCCATGAACGACTTCTTGATCACAAGCTCTGCTGGCGATGGAAACCCCGAGAGAAATTCCACTCTGTTGGGGATTATACATACTTTTTGAAAAGGAAACCAAGACCTGAATCAGAAAAGTGCCAAATAACACTTGGACTTAAAACCTGCTGGGGATGTCAACCACCGTTGAACAAACCGCTGCGAGGATTACCACCAAAACTCGCTTGGGGAATGGTGATTGACAACATCACCTCTACGAGGGGATACCATCAATCTTACCCATCCGTTGGGGATCAGACCAAACCATTGTTGGTGAGAAAACATTTCCTGACTAGCTGAGGAAAAGGAGTGCCAAGACTTTGTGGGGAAATAACATCTTTGTCCAAAGAAAATATTCCATCAGTCCCTTCCTGGGAATACAGCCGTATCAATTTCTGGCTACCTGCTAAGAGAATAATGGACCAACCACCACTCTAGCTGGGGATATAATCCTCTGTACGTTTACAGGGGAGAGTCAGCTCTGCTGTGGACGATGATCTTTCAGTGCTGGGGAGAATAACTCTACTAGGGAAAAACAAACTTGTTACCCAGCCAGACCTATCTCTATGGCCATAACTCTGCTCGTGAATCCAGTCAGAACCTCCGCTATGTAATGAACATTTGCTGAAAATTCCCCAGGGCTCTGCTGAAGAGAAGTACCAATGACTGTTGGCCTCTGACCTGTTGGGGAAAGCTAACCACCAACCACAAATCTGTTTGGGGAATAACCATTGATGATATCTGCTCGGCTAGGGGACGACATTCTACCCTTACTCTGTCGGGGAGATGGAAACAACTTCACTGCAAGCTTGAGAAACACCAATCCAACACACTTGACTTGTACGGGGGAATATAAATTCGTGTCGACAAGTAATAAACTTTACCAACCCGGTCGGGGGATAACAAACTTCCAAACTCTTGTTGAGGAGGATAGTCAGCATTTTCATAATGCTCTGCCATGGACGATAGAACTTCACCTATCTTTACTGAGGGCGGATGGCAATTCAAATGCCTCCCTCACTGGGAAAAGATACCTCTTGACGCCTTGCTGATGCGGAGAAATTCCACACTGGGAACTACTTTGTCAATTCAAACTTCTGTTAATCGACTGCTTACTAATTCTCGCATGTGACCAACGGCCCTTTGATCTCCAACTCATCCCAGATTACAGGATCTAACGGAAGAAATCGTCTCAAGAGGATTTTATAGAAAACCCGGCATTCAAAATGCCCCAGGATCTTCAAACTCTTGGAGAGATTTATCAGATCTCGACATAACTGCCCCAGACTTCGTAATCCATGAAGTAAACTGCCTCTAGAGGATTCGTAATGATCTAAAATGTTCTTCCCCAGTATCCTGAACCTTTGAAGAGGTGCTTTCACTTAACCGTCTTTAGGAGTGGACAACTTCTCACGCTCTAGGGGTGGCCTGCCCCAAGTCTTGAAGAAACTTTGCCCCTGACTGATCTTACAAATATTTGTCAGATCGACCTGATTGCCCCATATTAAGCGCTTGTGGAGAGATTTATTGAATCTCGACATAATTGCCCTAGTTTGGCTGAACTCTGAAGAGATTTCTCGGCGTGATTGGCTCAGATTGGCTGAATCTTGGAATAAATTGCCCATTTGGCGTGATCATTTAGTGACTTGCCCCTGCTTGACGAAGCCTTCTGGCGTTTACATCTTATCTTGATTAACCTTTCCACTGTAGAAACTTTCCTGATGTCAAGTGCTTACTCGCAAGTAAAATAATGCGTTTTGAAAATGACACCTTTAATGCCATGCATATGACAGTTTTGAAATCCAAGTCTATTCACTGGAAAACGTGGTGATATATAGTGAATGAATCACTTATCGGATTGTCACATCGATACCAACATGAATGGTAAGAAAAGCCTTTTAGGAGTCAGAACTGACGTGATATTAACCAAAGTATGCTTTCGAAACAACCCTGTTTCAATTAGGTCTTTTGAAGGTTGTAACGTGGCCTGGTTCACGGTTTGAGAAAGAAAGGATATAAGGCTCAAAATTTTAATTTAACCCACCCATTATCCTTGATGTTCTCCAGTCCTACGTTCAGCTAATTCGACACGAGCGCTCACCTTTCAAAAAGCTCACTGCATGGTAAGAGGATAAAAGGAACCCACACGGTTTTTGGAGTGACAGTCACCCCTTTTTCCTTTGGTGTATGTAATCACATGACTTGTTCTTTCGCTTGCGGATTTTTCTTTTTGTAATCCTTTTTGCTTTTTGCTTTTCCGTTCTTTTGATTTCCCTGATTTTTGCCTGGACTGATTCTTTTTGAATCTTTCGATTTCGTAGTCCAGCGGGATGCCCTAACTTTTGCCTAAGTCGCTTGTTTTCAAGTTTCGACTTAGCGGGCTTTTTCCTTTTGATTCTCTTTTTTTTTTGAACTAATCGTGTGACACAGGTTTGTCTTTACTTGTAAAGGGTTGTGACCATCTCACTCTTCGATTGGTGAGGGATAACCATGGATGTAATTGATCCTCGAACGAGACACTTCTTTTGAAATTTGAACGCACGGTCGAATTAACTGACACCTACCCTGCCCCGAGTTAAGATTGAGGGTTTTTTCGTTTTCAAAAATAAACACCTACTACTAGGCTCAACGGGCTTGACAAAGGTTTCACTCCCTTATATCTCCGGTGTTTAGGGATTTGAAACAATGCTTGTACATCATCAACAGGGTTTTTGTTCAAAAGCATACAAATCACAAGTTTTGCGTCTTCGATTTCGTCATCCTCCCTAGGCTCTTGCTTAAAGAAGCATACAGTATCGATAAAAAAGTATGAGTGAACACGAATGGATTTAATCAAAATCTGCATATTCATTTCATTATCATTATCAATTAAAGACAGACGAGTTTTACAAATGAGTTTGCACTTTAACAGAAAAGAAACTACAAATGCAAAGAAATGACATGATATAATGATTGCCAGCTTCGAGGAACTGGGCTTTCCAAGCTTGGTTTGCCACTGAGCTAGCCATCTTCAGCATTTATCTTTAAAGTCACTCTGATAACCATTTGCATAACTATTCTTGGTGACTTCTTCCATAACATGGACTGATGAACCCACATGACTGGATGAAGGAGAGCTGTTAATCTGAATACCCTGAGGCGTGAATGAGAACATATTAGAGTCAAGAAGTGTCTGAACCTTACTCTTGATTACCTTACAGTCTTCAGTTGAATGCCCCTGTGCCCCAGCGTGGTAGTCACAACGGGCGTTGACATCAAAACTGGTGGGAACGGAGGAATCTCCAGACCTATCTCCTTTGGCACTATAAGTCCACCTCTGATCAAATCTGGCAACATATGATTGTATGGCATTGGCAACTGAGTGAAACGCCCCTCTGGCTTCCTTGGCCTTTGTCGGGCGTGCTGATGACAGTATGATCTTTAATTCTGAGGAGGTCCCTGATTTAGAGATGGAAACTGTCCTTGATATGAAGACTCAGAAGATAGCTGAGAAAGACCAGTTGATATGCCTGAACGTTGAGAATGAGATATTGTAGATTCCTGGATGGAACTATTTTCTTCCTCGAATTCTTCTTGCGAATTGACAACTGATTCTTCTTTCATTAGCTTGGAAGTTCGAGACGTCTTGCATCTTTCCATACTTGAGCAGGCTCTCGATACGTTCTCCCACCAATATCAAGCCAGAAACTTTTGCTGCCCTATTGACAATCATTTTTTCCAAGTACGAACCTTGCAAGGTATCCATGAACAAATCTACCAATTCTCTATCCGAAAGTGGTTGTTGAACACGAGTAGGTAAACTCTCTCCATTTCTGAGCATACCCTCTGAATGATTCATTATCTGCCTGAGACAAGTCTTGCAAATGCATTCGGCTGGGAGCCATGTCAAGATTATAGTTGTATTGCTTCACGAAGGCGTTGGCTAGATCTGACCATGATTAGATGCAACCACTTTCTAACTGCATATACCAGTACAAAGATGCCCCATTTAGACTGTCTTGGAAACAGTGGTCATGAGCTTGTCATTGAGGGTATACGAAGTCATTCTTCGGCCAAAGATCAAGAAATGTAGTTTTGGACAACTATCCCCTTTGTGTTGCTCATACTCCGGTGTCTTGAACTTCGGAGGCATTACAAGGCCAGGCACCAAACACATGCTCGAAGCATTCAATTCAAGAGTATCACGCCTCTCCAGGGCTTTCAGGTTTTCTTCCCATACACTGTATCTTTCGTCACACTCAACAAATCTTGGGCCCTTCGGCTTCATCTTTGGAAATACCCCTTGGATTCTTGGCACAGAGGAAGCAAAACTCTGATAATCAGCTGCATCGAGAGAAGATGCATGTTTGCCTCGGATAAAAGGACGTCCTTGCACCACAGGATCCTCAACAGAGACTCGCACCGGCTGAGCTTGAGCAATCTTGTTCACTAGAGGCAGACATTCTCAATTCTTTGAACATTGGCCTCTCCCCTTGCCATGGCGGCCATAGCTTCCATAAGTTGGTCCAACTGACTGTTTATCAACTCTACCTCGGCCCGTGTCACAAACTGATTCTGGTCCCCTAAATTCATGATCTTTCCCAAGGTTGATTCAATGTCCAATACAAAAGTCGGGAAATCAACTGCAGGTCGAGGCAAAGGATGGATGAGCTCACTGGTCTGGCCTGGAGAAAGATATGTAAAATGATGCAAGATGCAAATGCAATGCAATAATATGAATGCAATAAGACATGGGATCAAAGCTTCCATAAATTTTGTATAACTGCTGTGCTGATGGCTGAATAAGCTCATAGGTCTGCTCTGAAGAAAATACCAAAATACCAGAATATTCGAATAATCAGAATACCAGGATGCCAGAATATCAGAATAATTGGAATACCAGGATGCCACAATATCAGAATAATTGGAATACCAGGATGCCAGAATATCAGAATAATTGGAATACCAGGATGCCAGAATATCAGAATAATTAGAATACCAGCATGCCAGAATATCAGCATGATCAGAATACCAAAATACCAGAATATCATCATAATCAGAGCACCGACCTAATCAGAATACCGGGATGGTCAGAATGTCAGAATACCATAATACCAGGCTGATGAGTCCACACTGATTAAGGAAACCAGAGTGTCGGGTAGGATGAAGGTTACGGTTACCTGCAAACCTGTAAACACCCGCCCATTCTCACATGTGGGTACTAAGATCCTCGGTATCCCGGGCTCTCATGTCGAGAAATGATGATACGTTCACCATTTCTGGTTTGGCATCATCATCAATCGAGGAGGCCTCAACTTATTCTCCAAAACGAAAGGTCCTCAGTTTCTGGCGCTGAGGTCGAGAAGCAATAGTACATTCATCCCTCGGGGTACAGTACTATCTCCAATCGAGGAGGGCCTCCACTAACTCTCTTTCAAAAAGGAAATCCTATAGTGAATTCCCAGCATTGGGTCCTCAGATCAAGATGTGTAATGGGTTTTCCATTTTTGGTCTGCCATTATCACATCTTGGGAGGAGTGCCGTTACTGAGTCCTCGGGAATGGTCACCAGAGTCGACAGCTTCCTAGGTTAACACCCCGAAATGCACAAGACGCGCAAATAAGAACATCTCCCAAGAAAACCTCGTCTGGTTGTGGATTTCGTATAAACCATACATAACAAGATGCTACGTAGGCCACACTACTTTCCACTCTAATCCTATGTATGTACTCAAGCCTGTGTAATGGGCTTATCTCTCAGAATACCCATCTTGCCAAATAGAAAACCAGCACAACACAGTCTAGTATAATGATGATATGTAATGCAGTAAATGCAGTAAAAACAGTAATACAACAATATACAGTAAACAGTAATACAGTAAAATAGCAAAATACAACACTACAGCTCCACAAAAAACACCCAATGAAACAAAAACAGACAAGCGCTGGGATTGACTCGCTTAGGGAACCAAAGATTCTAGGTTCGATCCCCAGCAGAGTCGCCAGCTGTCGCTCCCTGGATTTTCATCCAGGTACAAACGCGAAAGTGGCACCGAAACAGAGTCGCCAGCAATGTGTATTTATCCCAAGAGAGGGAAAGGAAACAATGCGTAAACCTGAGGGAAAGGAAAGAGCATGGTCTTGTGACCAAGAGAACTGGGTTCGGGAGTCGGTTACGCGAAGGGAAGGTATTAGCACCCAACACGTCCATTGTACCCGATGGGATCCACGCTTGCTGTCTCGATCAAAGGGTGATAGAAAAGATACTGGAAAAGGAATAGAAAGAGAACGAGAAACAAATGCAGGGAAAATAAAAGGAGTGCTAGAATGGGCCCTACCCCACTGCCTACGTATCTCATCGGGAACATGAGAATCAGAGCGACGTAGTTCCCCTTAGCTAAGGGAAAATTGCTTGTGTTTTTTAGTGGAAACGTCAACGTTTGCGTCCTAGCAGTTAGGTGTTGCAGCTCGCTGTGTGGAGACTTAGGCGTTACCTGTTTGCGGTAAAACGAAAATGACGCATCCTTAAGGAATGAGTGAATGAGATGAGGAGAGAAATCCCGAAGGAAAGACGTTATTGTTTGTTTTTATCTTTTAAGAAAGAAGTGTTTTGATTGTTTTTGTGTTTACAACGCATATTGTATTTAAGTCCTTCACGTAGGATCGAATGCCTCGCATATCGACCCAAGATGGGACGTATGCTAAACATTCTAAGAAAGTGAGAGAAGACCCCTCACTATCTCATTCTCACATGAAAGGCCCAAATACAATATTTGTTATGCCTTTTATTAAGTGTTTTTTATTTTTGTTTTGAGATGAGAAGAAGAGAGACTCAAAAGATTGAGAAAAGGTAAAATCTAATGAGGGGGACTAAGACTCAAACCCTAAAGTTGTCATACATGGATATTCCTATGGTTAATGTGGTTTAAGAAACCTAATCCCAAGAGAAAGGAGAAGAAGAGTGAATTAAACAACTCACTTCTAAAGTAGAAGATGAGTTATAACTCCAAAGGGGGAAGAAAGAAGTTATTCAAGGAAAGCATATAAATGCTTATCATGCTCACAAGTTGAATTATTAAAAGAGATAAGAGAAGATGAAAGAAAGAAGTGTATGTGGAAACATATCCACACACTTACTTACCCTTAGCACCTACATGAAAAAGTTAGTTCAAAAACTATTTACAAGTAGTAAAATATGGAAAGAATACCACATAATGATCAAACAAAATAAGAACCAAAGAATAAAGATCCTAAGAGATGAAAATCATTTAAGTTCAGAACCTATGCTCTAAGGATGTTCTCTAATATTAAGATATCTAACACAGACAAACTAAGCACAATCAAAGTCTTAAACATCAAATGAAGGCACCTATGAAAGGAATAGATGAAAGATGAGTGGTCATGCAAAGTGATCATGCAATAATGCTTCACAAAAGATCAAGGTCAGAACCATATACCATTTATAAATGTCTCACAATGCATATGAATCATCATACAAATCATGGATGCAATGGTACAACTAGAGGAGGTAAGATGAAGTAGAAGTAAGTATAAAAGCAACATGTTCACTTAGATGCACAAAGTGACATGTTAGAGATGCATAACATGTGAAATGATTAATGAATACATATGGACAGTGTCATACTATTGATGAGATACAAATAGAAGGAGGTAAATGTCATACAAAATGCACACATGAAACATGTAGAGCACATGAGGAGACAAGAGGCAAGGAAAGGAATCATGTTAAACTTCAAGTTATAACACATAAATTCATACCAAATGCAAATACAAGTCCAAGTGACCCATAATGAAACAAAAATGACCTATAATAGCATACAAATGACCTATAAAATATGCACAAACAAACATAATATGGTGGCATAAATGCCTCATCAAAACATGTTAGCATGAAGTATAAGAATGTGCATACATGTAACTTCAAGTGAAAGACATCAAAAAAATATCCAAACACATGAGAAAATAGAAAATGTAGGTCCTAAACATTCCAAGTCAGAAGCAAAAACATGTATAAAAAACTCATGGCAAAACTCAAAGGAAAAGTGCCTCAAAAGGCCTCATGAAAACACCTTGAAACACACCACCAAAATGCTCAAATAAGTAATCCTAAACACATGATAAAATGACTTTAAAAATCAAAATAAAATTTATTTAGATGATTTAATATGTTATCTAACCAATGCAAATAGAATGGATGAAAAACAGTGTGTGAAATGAGAGAAATAAAATGTACAAGTTTGAGTATCAATGAAGAACCTCATTCAAAAAGAAATTGAAAAGAAAATATGGAAATATGCTTAAAATTTGATAAAACCAGAATTAAAAATAATATAAAATTATGTAAATGACTAAAGAACATACATGAATTTTTATAGAATTTTTTAATGAGATTTGGTATTTTTATTAAAAAGAAATGGAAATAATATGAAAAAGAAATTAAAAATGGGATAAAATTTGCAGGGGGTGCAACGTGAGCAAATTTTTAGTTTAAAAATGGAATTGGGCTTAACGTGGGGGCGTGAAAAGCAAGTATGAGTCCAGTCCAATACAAAACGTGCATGTGTGATATGGTGCACGCGCAGTCAAATGAGGATGCAATCACAGCCAAAGGATTCAGTCAACCACAATCAATCAAGAAAAGTAAACTAATCCAATGGTCCACACGTAAGCACATGATAATCAAAATACACGCACACGCATAGGAGCACTCAGAGTAAAAAATGAGGCACGTGACATGGACCCTCTTCATTTATGCGTTGGCGCTTTAGGAAGCGTTGGATCAAATGGATCGAACGACCATGATATAAAGTTGAGATACCCTAACTGCGCACCCTCACCGGCCGGAGAACGACCTCCGGTCGTCTTCTCCGGCCATCTCCGTCACCTGCAATTCCTCCAACCTTCCAGAAAATCATAAACCATACACCATTCAAGAGAGGAGCTCACGCACATCACGAATCTAGGCTCAGTTTTCACATATCACACACACATAAAGAGAATCGAAGAGATGAATATTGCCCTAGATTTTTCAATTATGCATCTAACATGCCTATCAACTAGCCAGAAGTACCAATAGCTTCTAATAAGCTGAAATCAGTGTAAAACAACTTAAAATTAATGAAAATCAAGTGAGATAAATTTGAACAAAAACCTGAAATATGGAGCAACTTGAACACAAGAAAACCAAAGAGGAGAATCCTTTGCTCTTAATCTTCTCAAAGAGCAAAATAAATGCTCTAGATCTTGAAATCTTGAAGAATACAGATGGATATTCGAAATGTAGAGAAGTTACTCTTGGTGAATTGATGTTGATTCTACTTATTCTTGATCAATAATGAACCAGTGATGATGATGATGATGACAAAATGTGGATGAAGATGATGATGAGATGAAGAAGAAACTCGTGCAAATAGAGAATGTGCAGAGAAGATTTTCAGAGAGAAGAGTGAAAAGGATTTTGTGAAATGTGTCCAAATGAGAGAGTCCTCCAAAATCTGTGTGAGTTTTGAATATATAGGCTGGGTTAGAACTTAACTACAATGGTTAATTAAGTTGGTTAAATGAGTTTGGGGAGGGTTAAGTGAGTCCAACCTAACTAACTGAGTTAAGTTAGTTAGGGAGAGTTATGAAGGTTTTGATATGGTGTGGGTGAGTTCAAGGCCAACTATGGTGAGGATAATGGAAAATGAATGGTGGTGATGGTACTGATGTAGTAGCAGCATGGTTACTTGTGGTGTAAGTTTTTATTTACCTCTTTGATGCATGGCACGACATATACATCATGATGGTGTAAGGGAATGTTTGTTTTAAAATGGCAAAGAGTGGCTGGTGTGTGAATATGAACAACAATAACAATGTTGCAACCTATTTCTTTTTTTAGTCAACAATAACACATACTCAAAGTAGCTACTTCCATGGAGAATTACTTCATGCATAATGGATGAAATGATGAGATATTGATGGCATTAGAAAGGTGGTATATCATAGGACATTTTTTATGTTTGAATCTAATTGAATGGAGGCTTGGAAGTTAATGAAAAATGGCTTAAAACTCAAGTGGTTAGGACTGGTTCATGGGCGTGTGGCAACTTGCGTGCATGGCCATGTGACTTGAGGAAAATTCAGCATGAACACCTCAACTTTGGCCCACTATAACTCACTTATAACTTGCTCAAATGGAAAAATGTCCAACATCAAAGTTGAAGAGGACATTGAGATGAACCACTTTGATGTTCAACATTTTTTCATTCGGAGCCTCCATCATTGAGAAAAGTGGCTTGACATTTTGCCCACCATGTGTTTGATGAAATTATGGCCTATGGGCCTGCGCTTGCCTTGCCATGACTTGGTTTTTGCCCTAGTTTTGTCAAACTTTGATCAATCATAACTCTCTCAATATTGATCCAATGGAGGTATTTTTTATATGGATTTGAAGTTTAGAATGTGAACTTTAATTGGCTCAACTTGGGCCTGAGGTTTGAAGCTTTTATCATGGAGAAAGGAAGCCTCAAAGTGAGGTGCAAAATGGTCCAAACTTGCCATTTTAGGAAACCCTAAGTTTCCAAAAATGGAAACTTTGTATATTTCTTGATTTTTCATGATTCCTCCATCATTTCTTGATCAAATCTTGTCAAATGAACATATGTAACTTGAATTTCATGATTTTGACCTTAAAAAGTCAGGAGTTGACTTTTTCCTCAGCACAATTGACTTTTCCCCAAATTTCCTGATTCTCAATCAATTGGTCAATTGAACCTCTTTTGAAATGAATCAATGGGCAATCTTCCATCTGTAGACCCTTAAGGACATGTAGAATACCATGAGATCAAGTCTTGCCCAAGAAACCAGAAATAAACTGATTTCATGGCAAACCTAGTTTTAAGCCCTCAGTCTAGGAGAAAACAGCACACCCACCAAATCCAAATTCCTTTGAATATGATGCATATCTTGTCTAACAAAGATGAGGTATGACATTTGGAGGTGATAAAAACTCAAAGATCCTGCCCATTGGGCATTTTACTCAAGAAATCCAAAACCCTAGTTTTGCACTGATTAGGGAGATGTGATTCCCTGCATTCTCCTGTCAAGCTTGATCATATGATGAAGTGATGACCCATTAAGACCTCTTGAGGCTCAAGGCTCCTTGGATTTAACTTATACACCCTGATCCCATGCCAAAGAACCAATGAAATACAAATGATGATTATGCAAGAAATGCAATGCAACATAAGCCAGTAAAAGCTAAAAGCAAGATGGCAAATTTTGAGGTGATACAGGTGACCATCTAGATTAGGGTTGATAACGTCTAATTAGGATTGGTGTAACCGAGAATATTAGGTTGGGGGCTTTGTGTGTTTCAAATAAGAAAACCAAGGTGGGGTTTTCCTTCAAGATCGGGTTGATTTAAAGGTTTTGGACGAGATCACGTCAACAAAGATTCGACCGAGTGAAGGCCTTGGGACAAGGTGGTTTCCTTGCAAGGGAGTAGCGCGAGACGGTGATTTGCATTCGGGAATATCAGGTTTCAACAAGTTGCGAGTTCGGGATAATTGGAAGATTGTAGCCGCATTGTTGGTCACTTGATCAAGCGTTGATCAAGGGTTTGGAGGTGGTAGAATCAACACAAAATAATAGGGATTTTGGGGTTTGCATTCTTCATCCTTTGTATAAACATTTTTGCAAAGAAAATGTTAATAGCACTATCTCAATTCGATTTTGAATTGAGGGCAAACATACCCATAGCGATGTCGATTGGGGAACTGCCTAAAAAAATCTTGGTCTCTCTCTCTCTCTCTCTCTCTCTCTCTCTCTTCATCTCTTTATTTCTTTTATTATTGTTTACGTAATTTATCGATTTCGTCGTTGTTTGATCAATTCGATTGGAAATTATTTTCTACTATCTTTTAAAGGCGTTGTTGTTGATATAATCACAATCACTTTGATTGTGATAGGTTTTAACATCAACAAAACATACTATATTTTCGATTGTTATCGATTATACATCAAGTGTTCGATAAATTGTTTGTGTGTATTTTGTTTGCGTTTTGGTTCATTGGATATACGAGTTACGATTAACATTGCATTTAATTGATTTGTAGCTTGATCGTTGTTGAACATTTACGTTCGTTATCACTCCGCTTGGTTTACGTTACACATATTACTTTTCGATAGTATGTTCGGTTAGACGATTCAATCCGGGTCATTTTTTCGCTGCACAATATTTTTTAAACATATTTTTGCCACAGTTTTTGGTTGTAAAATTTGTGATCTATTCACCCCCCTCTAGATCAAAGCCTATCATCTAACAAGTGGCATCAAGAGCTCTGGTTGGTTCCGTGCTTGAGATAAATTTCTTAGAAGAATGGCTACCAAATCTAAGGGTGTGTATAATAGAGCACCAATTTTCACTGGCGAAAATTATGGCTATTGGAAAACCACTTAGGCGTATTCTTGTCAACTCCGTTGACAAAGGTATTTGGGATGCTATCCAAAATGGTCCAAATGAAATAGTTGTGACCAATGAAGATGGTGTCACAATACCTAAACAAGAAGCACGATGGGATGATAACTATAGGAAATTGTGGTCACATTCTCACTTCATGATGGAATGATTACATGTTGTGTACCATTACTCTACAAATGTTTTATTTCCCACTTACCCAAATCTACATGGTATGCGATGGTCACAAAAGATTATGTCCCTCACTCACTCTGACATAGATTGGTACAATCGAGTCTACGATGGAATAAGGATCATTGACGGATGTGGGAGTTTCCCCTATGTGCCCCTCATTGGTTCTAAAGGAGGGATCAATTATCATCCAGTTTTAGCTCGTCGTCAGCTCAGATACCCAATGAAGAAAATACCATACAACATTCATCTGGAAGGTCTTTTCTTCAAGGCAGGAGAAAATGATATAGCATTCAAAGAAGAAATTGTGCATGCCTGGCATCATGTTCATAGGAAAGGAAGAGACACCACTACATAACGTGCAAACAACAACGCCAGGTTTACAACATCTTGCCTATACACCGTTGTAATAGGCGCACATATTTTTTTAAATCTTATTAAAATGCTTGTAATGACGGTTAAAATTCCAACTGTGGTGAAATGTGAGGCCTTTCACCACGGGTATTAAAAAAAACCGTCATTATAGGTAGCGTCTAGTTATGGGTTCAAGTTCCAGCACATGTATTTATGGATTTTAACATATTTTTTCAAAATGCTGACAGCATTTCACCACGGTTATGTTTTCAACCGTCATTATAACCTATAGTTTAGTTTTAGGTCTTGCTCTTCAAAAAATCGGTTTTAGGGAAAATCATCTCCTTTTTGAGATCTGTTTCGCGAATTTGAAGCAGGAAAATCGTGCGGTCATTAGTCCCGTACTCTAGAAGAGTCACGAGACTTCACCTTCAAAACCCCAAATTCATCTTTTTTCTACTTTTAAAGAATTTTTTACTGATTTCATAGTCTCAAAAAATTCCAAAAAAATTCTCAAAATTCTTATTTTACCTAATTAGATTAAAAAATTTCGTGTTTTTAGATTTTTCTGAATTTATTTTAATCATGTTACTTCTTTCCTATTTTTTCAAAATGCTGACAGACCTTTAACCACAGGTATTTTAACCAACCGTCATTATAGGTGGCGTTTTTTACTTATTTTTTCAAAATACTTAAAGACCTTTTACAACGGGTAATTTAAACCAACCGTCGTTATAGGTAGTGTCTTGTCATGGGTTCAAGTCTCAGCACCAGCATTTTTGGTTTTTTGACTTATTTTTTCAAGTCCCATTACCAACATTATAGGTGGCGCGCATATTAAGTTTATTCACTATCCTTAAACAAATATGGGTTGTCCATTTAGTGATTATCAATGGCCAAGACACTACTATTAGTGATCCGCGTGAAACCTAAAACTTAGACGAACTACATCTTCTACCTCCAAACATCATCTTTCATTTACGATACTTTATTTCTCCACTAAACCAAATTTTAGAACTCGAGTTAGCAATGTTAGTTGTTGGTGTTCTTTTTTAATTATTGTTTTTCTTGTTGTTCTTTTTTATTATTGTTGTTCATGTTGTTCTTTTTTTATTAATGTTGTTCTTGTTGTTATTATTGTTATTGTTGTTGTTGTTGTTGTTGGTTTTGTTGTTGTTGTTGTTGTTGTTGTTGTTGTTGTTGTTGTTGTTCTTCTTGTTATTGTTGTTGTTGTTAATGTTGTTGTTGTTGTTGTTCTTCTTCTTCTTCTTGATGTTCTTATTGTTCTTGTTGTTGTTATTATTGTTGTTACTATTGTTGTTCTTGATGTTCTTGTTGTTCTAAGTGTTCTTGTTGTTCTTGTTGTTCTTGTTCTAATGCTGCAATTTTTTAAAAAAGAATACAACAACGAGTATTTAAAGTAACCATCATTATAGGTAGTATACAACAATGGTTTTTTAAAATAACTGTCATTATAGGTAGTTCTAATGCTGCATTTTTTTTATTTTATTAATAGACATACAACAACGGGTATTTAAATTAACAGTCATTATAGGTAGTGCGCTTTCCTGTTTATTACAACGCTTATTGGACCGTGATTGTAAGTATCATATATACAACGACACTATACATAACAACGCCTGCGCCCGCGTCATTATATATCTTTCCCAACCGTTGTTAAATGGGTTTTTCGTAGTAGTGAGAGTCTCTGGGAAAACCAAACTGCATCTCTGCGGAGCCTTATGTTGAGTAGTAATTCGGGGGGTGTTTTTATCGTATCCACATGGATTGTGTGATATTTTGATGCTTGCCGTTCAATAGTCGAAACGTTTTAAGTAAGGGGTTTTCAAATTGTTCTTGGTTTTGTAACATCAATTTTGGTAGCAAAGAAGTAAACTATAACAAAGATGTTGTACGTTTTATAAAAGCATGTCAAGATTAGATTTCGCTAATCCTTTTCATACATATCCGATTAATCAAGCATATGAACTTAGTTCCGACCAATACAATCGCGTATCCTCTCGAATAAGTTTATGTCTAAAGCAAATTCGTGAGTATCGTTGTTTAGATCGTTAGATGATGTCTCACGCTAACAATCGAAACAACAATAGTTAAGATCAATACAAAGCGAATATTAAACCCCAAATCTATGTCTAGAGTTTGGTTTTTAAGAGATGAAGATATTAGGTCAAGATTTGGAAAATCTATGTCTAGAGTGATTCAAACCACAAATACATCATTAAGAATAAACAACTTCATCATATATTCATCATCAACCTTATTCATATACAAAAGTTCAAAAGAAATACAAATAACCAAGATTAACTACCTCTAATCTTAACACAAGAGGTGTTTAGCTACACATTTTCATGGTAGCTTGGATAACAAGTTTCAAGAGGAGATGAAAGAACATCCGCGTCGAATAATCGAGATCGAATACGACTTCAGTTTCTCTGTGTAAAAAATACTCTTGGATGATCAAAACTCAGAAAAGTATGTTTTGGTGTGAAAATATCAAGTTATGATCCCAAGAAAATGTAAAAAAAAACACTTTATAGTACACTTGGGATCTGATGCATTCACACTACGAATGATCCATTCGCATAACGAATAAAGAAAATGGCACCTTAAGTGCCTTCTGAAAGTTAAACCGCCCTTGGCTGTCATCGTGAGTTCGCAAAGTGAACAATTCATTCACAAAGCGAACCACTCGCCAAAACATTTGCAAAGCGAATTTTGGGTCCTTTTGCCACTGCCTTACTCACTGAGAGCTTCGCCAGAGTTCGCAAAGTGAACTTTCGCTGGGGACTTCGCCATGGTTTGCAAAGTGAACCAGCTGTTGTTTTCCTCTTTCTTTGGCAGCTTGCATCAATTCTTTGTGTCTTCTTTCTTTGATCAATTAGTGCACTTTCCTGCACAATAACACATAAATTACAAGCACCCAAGGTATAAATATAATGAATGAAGAACAAGAACAATTCACTACAAAAATCCACAATTAAGACATGAAAGTAATGAAAAATGCCAAGTATCAAATACAAATATATAGCATGTTTGACATCTAACACCTTATCTCCAATAGGTATAAGCCAGAGCCATCAAGTTAAAAATGCCTTACCCTCGTCAAGAAGTATTTCCCCTAAAGGAATTTGTTCTTTACTTCATGAACAACACAGAGAAACTTCAGGTCGCTTTTAACAAAACTCAACGTGAAAATAACTCTTGGAGAAATAAGTATCGGATTGTCAGCTTAGAGTGCACAAAGATCCAAGAACTACTGAAGGAAAAAGATGCTTTGATTGAGATACTAGAGCAACATGTTGTAGAAGGTCAAGAGGAACGGAAAAGCTTACTCTCTCCTTTCACTGGGAAAAGGATCATCGACCCACTAACGATTGAGGAGGCCCGGTCAAAGAAGCAAAAAAGGAGTCCGCAACCAGCATCTGGACCTTCGTCACGGATTCCTTAGGATTCATAGGCCTAGTTTTCCTTCCTCCACTTTGTAAAATAATGTACTTTTTCCTGTAAGATATTGTATTCCTTTAAATTCAATAAAAAGTTTCCATCGATGTATGATATTTGCAACATAATTGTTAAGAGTTCTTTTAAAAACAAAAGAAAAAAGTATTTGCATTTCTTTGCACATCATGCATCATTCTAGCATTTCACACATTTTTCATAAAAACTTACACACTTATCATACTTTAGAGTCAAACTGTCTCATTCATACAATGCTCGGGCTAATTGTCATACCCCAAATTTTGACCACTTAGATTTCCCATCATTGTGAAAATCATCATCACAATATGGAGGAACCATCATACTTCATCAGTCTCCCCAAAGATGGGCGAGTATCCACTACAATCAAAATTAGGGTTTCAAGCCCTCTCTGAGTGCTTAGACAAAGGATCAATCAAGGAATGACATGATCTTCAACTTGTCTAACCTCTCAAACATCCACAATGGATAAAAAGGACTCCCACTTCAAGGATTAAGCACAAGGCTGCTCCCTTCTAGGTGGATTAAGTCTCAAGATCGACAGTGTCACCAAATTAGGGTTTTGGTCGATCAGGGCCTCCAGATGGAAAATTTTCATCTGGGCATGAGCCAATGATCCAAAACATAACCTAATATACTTCATGGGACCTCATGGACCCAATCATCAAGTCAATTTTGCCTTAGGGGATGCATTCATCAAAAATCAGGAATTAGGGTTTCTTGACCTAATTCACCCCTAAGTTGACTTTTGGGACAAACCATGAGCCAATACCTCAAGAGAGGGTTTGAGGGTCTCTAATGAACTATATTGATCCACTTGGAACAATGTATTAATCCAAGAAGCTTGAGCAACAAGTCTCAATTTCATCTGCACCACAATTAGGGTTTTAAGGGAAAAGTCAACTGTAACTTTGACTTTTGACCAGGACATACTCCCAAGCCCTAAGACATGATTCAATATACCCTATGACACCCATGTAACATGTCTATCAAGTTTGGTTTAGGTCAAGGACATGATTTCCTGAAGAATTGCACAGTTTGGAATTCATCTGGTAAAAAGTCAACAGTGCACAAAAGTCAACTTTGACTTTTTGATATTTTTCACCAAAATGGATTTTTAACCCTAAAAGGATGTTAATGTATGATTTGAATCATCATTCATTAGGAAAAATCAAGAAAAGTTGGATAACTTGTAAAAGGGGTAACCATAAAACTTAGAAATTTTTCTAAGTCATGAAAAAGTGCCATTAATGCACCAACTTTGGAGGACCATAACTCCTAAACCACAAGGCCATTGTACCCCATTCAAAGCTTGATTTGTAGATCTCATTGCCCTCTACAAAAGCTTCATACTGACCTATGTCCAAATTCCTCATGGATTTTGAGATATGGAGTGATCAAAATCAAGAAAAGTCACTTTGTTCCAACACTTAGTGAAAATTTCACTAAGTCAGATTTTGCCTTACTTTTTTCCAAATGTAGGGAGATTTTTCATTTGGATTCAAAAGAGATCAAAACCAAACATGTTCAAACAGTTGTTGTATCATGTAAGCGCTTTCCAAAATGGTCAAGAACATTACCAAATTCAACTTACACCATGAGATATGACATTGGCAAGTTGCCTTGCTGAAATCTGTCAAAGGCAAGGCAGAATTTGCAATTTTGCTCGATTTGCCAAAATCAGCCAAATTCAAATGCTCCTATCCATTTGGACACATCTGAGGGTTTAATCTAAAGGGGACAATCACTGAGCCAAGCCTCCAAAGTCTTTGGAACAAGAAATAGCATGTTGAACCTAGAATTGCCAAAATAGGGACAAGACTCCAAATTTGGATTGAAGCATTCAATGGAAGCATCAAGGTGGCATGGACTGAGCCATTCTCATCTGAAATCAGTCAAGACTTATCCAAGACCAAGGGAACCAAAGCTCTGTGCCCTAACCTCTAGTCAATGGCTAGAGGAGACTTGCATTTCCATTGGCCAACATTGGCCAAACCTACTTAGCAGTTGCCATTCACTATTCCTTACAAAACAAACTTGCTCTACTATAAATAGAGCTCAATTGTGTTCAACTTAAGTACACCAAAGGCCTACAACACTTGCCTTTCTCAAAATCTCTTTCTCTTGGCAAAAATGCCTTTCTTAGCAAGGTAACTATCGGGTTTTGAGCTAGAGGGAAATTCCACTCAAACCAATCACTCACACACCTCATATACATCACATATGTGCTAATGAAACACTTAAACAACAACTGGAACATTGATTCCCCAGAATCACCAGTCAATTGCTCAAGGTTTTAACCAAAGTGTAGTTGAGATACCATGAAGTGATCCAACCAATTTCCATCAAGTCCAAGCATTCAAACATACTCCATAGCCCCTAGGGAAGATGTTCAGATCATCACAACACAACTGTAACACCTCCTATACAAATCACGATCACCAGCTGCAAGTGGTAAGCTTGAGCTCTTCTAACTCTATGATCCATTCAATTTTTGTTGCACAATAATTTGACCATATGTTCATAATCATGCATGGAATGTTTTCCCTCAATTAATTGCTTTGTTTGAATCGTGTATAAAAAATCCTAGCCTTCATGCAGAAATTAGGGTTCTTGAGGTTTCTTCGTGATTTCATGTTTTATGTTTAATTTAAATGAATTTAAGTGTTATAGACATGATCGCGAGGTTGAAACGAGTTGATTGGTATGTGGATTACATGATATAATCAAGTATTCAGTGAGATTGGAGAGAAAATGCAAATCAGCCAAACCCAGAACACGCGCGTGTTCTTCTGCTGTTCTTGGCGCCTTTTTTGAATTTTCAAATATTTGAATTTTGTGATTTTATTTAATTGATTCAAAAATTAATTTCTCTCAGAGTTTTAATGATTTTGAGTTGATTCTTTTTTTAATAATTCACAAAAATGTAAAAATATTTTATTTTATCAAAAAATCCCAAAAATATTATTTATTTCATATAATTGATATTTTTGCAAAGAATTAATATTTTAATTGTTTTTGACATTTTAAATATTTTTTCCACATTGATTTTGCAACTTTTAATGCTTTCTAATTATTTTGTAGGTCAATACTTAATTTTTGAAGCATTAATCCATGATCACAATTTGTTTTTCCTATGTTAAACAATTTTGATCATTTTAATTGAATTTTTATTCAATTAAATACATTTTTGAAAATAAATTAGGGTTTTTGGATTAATTCAACCCTCATAAATCATTTTCAAAACATTTTGGGCCTCTAATAGAGTGTAAGACCCAATCCTTTTTTGACCAAATCATTTTTGGGCCTCAGTGTATTGTATAAGTCCCGATACCGTCAAAAACAAACGGCGCGATCGTCGCCTTTTGAAAAATAACCTTTTGGGCCTCTCCTCGAGCTATAAGACCCATCAAAACTTTTGGGCCTCTAATAGAGTGTAAGACCCAACCCCCTTTTAACCAAAATCACTTTGGGCCTCACTTATTGTATAAGTCCCTCTGCGTTAAAAGAAAACCTCGGCACGATCGCCATTTCAAACGGAAAAATCAATTGGGCCTACCCTCATGTTATAAGCCCCACTCTTTTTCTTTAAAACCTTTTTGGGCCTCTTGAGAGAGTGTAAGGCCTATCCCTTTGTACAGAAAACAATTTTTGGGCCACAGTCACTTGTATAAGACCCTCTGTACAAATTCAAACAGTGCACTCACTGATAAAACCGTGGGCCTCTCCTTGAGCTGTAAGCCCCAAATCTTTCTTTTTCAAAGCACTTTCTCCTTTAATTTTGAATATACTATTGTTTTCAATCTTTCTTTGTTGAACAACTAGCCAAACAACATGGAAGCTCTACAACCGAGTAAGTGGTTATTGCTTTCATTTACCGCTTTCATATACATATAACTGTATTGTGGGGCTGTTTCACTGTAAGTCTTCTTTCATAAACTCATATCAATTGTGTAATAATAGTATAGATATTTCGAGTTTCCCCGGCAACTACGTCTAGAACTAGGTGACGCCGTTTCGTTTATTCATAGAAATAGACAACTAGATCCCCAATAGGATCACCAGATACAATCTTCTCTTTGGCTGTCCTCATTAGGAATTGTCAAGAAACTCTATTCCCAGAGATGAATGTATTCTCCGTGAATGGCATCTTTGAGTTTCTTCCAAATTCTCGAACTTTCCTGACTTGATCTATTCCTTGTGAATAGCTTGCCTTGAATTTCTCGGGGTTTGGGGACCCACGGGCTTCTTAAAAGCATCGGCCTCCTCTTGGGCATCATACAAGGACTCACAGGCTTTCTAAAAGCAACCTCGCCTCCTCTTGGGCTTAGTACAAGGACCCGTCAGCTTCTTAGAAGTATTCACAGCCTCCTCTTAGGCTTCGTATAATGATCTCTTACTCCTGGAATGATAGCCTCCTCTTGGGCTTCGTACAAGGACCTCTCGGCTTCTTAAAAGTTTCCAACCTCCTCTTGGGCTTCGTACAAATTGTCCAGACGACCTCCTACAGGTATAGGAATAGAACCTAGTCATCTTAATAGAACAGTCCTTTCATAGAGTCTACTACTGTTTCTCAGAGCACAGTACTAAAGATGACACTCTAGACTTGGACAGTCTAATCTTCTTTAGTCTCAAAGACATTCTCAAGTGACCCCTTCGTTAAATAGGAAGGAAACCCGTAGACTCGGACAATCTCAATACCCTTCGGATTTCCCGCTTCCTTAAAGAACAGGAATAACTCGGATCCTCGAATCAAATCCTTGAGTACAGTGTTGCTCATATAAGAACTGATTTTCTCTTTAAAACAGCATACTGGACCTGTCACTCAACTGAAACAGCGCCATAGCCTCCTCTTGAACTTTGTACAATGATTCTCCTCAGCGGAGTCAAACAACGTTTAGCCTCTCTCTCGGGCTTTGTACGAGACACATAAGAGACTCCTTCGTTGAGTCAATCACCCCTTTTGCCTCCATCTCAGGCTTTATACGAGATACAAAAAGGTTCTTATTGAGCGAAACAAATTATAGCCTCCATCTCGGGCTTTATACGAGATACTAAAAGACTCCCTCGTTGAGTCAAAAACCTTTTAGCCTCTCTCTCGGGCTTTGTACGAGACACATACTAGCCTCCTCTTAGGCTTTGTATAAGAAAACCACTGGTTAATCCAATTAACCTTTTAGCATCAAAGTTGTGCCTCGTTTGCAGTACACAAACATCAACAACTCCTTCATCTAACTACTGTAAGCGGCAAGCCTCAGGATCATCTATATCCATGCCACTGTCCCTCTTCACATCTTGGGCTTTGAACAAGATACAAACTACCTTCAGCTTCACATCTTGGGCTTTGAACAAGATACAAATCACCTTTCGCTTCACGTCTTAGGCTTTGAACAAGACACCAAAACACCATTTCCTCCCATAGAATAGGAGGAACTACGAACGCTCTGATTTCCCTGTTTCGGTAAACGAGAATACGTAGGCATAAGATTGAAAGAAAAATCTTAGCGAGCACACTAAACAAAAACCCAAAATCCCATACTCTCATGTATCTATCAAAAGCATCAGTCCTAACATCCTAAATCATTGTTCCCCGCCAGAAAATCCTAGAAAGAGAGAAAACCGTATTGGCGAAAATACAAATAACCAGTACAAGGGCCCCCCCACATTGATAGCATTCGTAACCTAACAGACCGCTGTTTAAACTCAGTATGCAAAGCAGGGTTAATTGGAGACATATATTTCCCTTCCTTCATCAGCTTTAATAGGATAAAAAATGAATCGACCTGTAGTAAACTCAACCGCAGAGAGTGACCAGCGCTTAAGAACCGGGTCCAAAATCGCTCGCTACAGAAAAATGGCGCCCAACGTGGGGCCTTCCAAAGTTAGATCTAGGCATGGTCTTCCTTTTCATCTCTTGTGTGAATACCACAGATTAGGGCTTCCGCCGGGGAACCCAATTTCTGTTAGGAACTTAAGATTCTTAGTTTTTAAAGGTCTAGGATGATTAGGACAAATATATATACTTCTTTTCCTAATTGCTATACGTGTTTATTTTTCTGCTAACGGGAATGCGTGTGATGCCGCATGTGGAAAGATTGAGTATACGCTTAAGATAAGTGATGGCGATGAGGTCGACCATCAACCTCAGTGGAGGCTGACCAATGCAACCCATTCTTTCACCTAGACAATGGGCCAATTGTTCAGTCTGAGAAGCTAAGGAGCTAAACCCTTTCGTAGTGCGGAAACTATCGGGAATAGTTGTTACGCGATACTACCCTCATTTGAGGCTGGTGATCTATTCTCGGTGAATGGTACTTACTCTAAGATTGCTCTACAACTCGTTGGCGATCCGCTTGTTGTTTTGCTTTCCTGGGAGGAGCTGATGATAATGAGTACAGGTACAAAAATCACCTTAGTATAAACCTTTGGGGATGGGTAGAGCCTTGACTTCATGACAACGGCCCTTTGACCCCATGTTTTTTCTATGTTTTTGTGTGCTGCATTCATGCATTCATTTAAAAAACATTAAAAAATAAAAAAAATATTTCTCTTCTAGTCTCTTTGTTTTTCAAATTAAATTAAGACTGTGATTGCAAATATCAGAGAAAAGGATTGCACTAATGGATTTCGGTAGAAGGAGAACTCATAGTTACACCTTCAAGGTTCCAAAGCTAGAGGATTTAAGAAGGTTAGCAAGGATGATCACAAACCCATAGGCTTTCAAAGCCAAGCACGGAGGTCTGCTACCACTATTAAGAGTCCATGTGATTGAGGGAATCATGGACGCGCTCATTTAGTTTTATGATCCAGTTTATCACTGTTTCACATTCCCGGATTACCAGCTAGCACCAACGCTGGAGGAGTATTCTCATCTAATCGATCTACACATTACTGATTGAGCTCCATTTTCTGGACTGGAAGAAATTCCAAAGAATCAGACCATTGAAGAGCAATTCATTTGGACGAGTCTGAGGTTAGGACTCACCTAACTACCAGGGGTGGCATCCAAGGTTTGCCAGCCCAGTTCTTGACAAAGAAGGCCCTGTATTTTGCCAGTATAGGAAACGTGACTTCTTTTGAAAGCATCTTTGTCTTGCTCACCTACGGATTATTTTTGTTTCCCAACATTAATAATTTCGTCGATATCAACTCCATTAAGGTTTTTCTCATTGGAAACCCTATACCGACTTTGCTCGCAGATGCGTATCATTCTGTACACTTGGGAAATTTGTACAGCGGAGGGGAGATCACATGCTGTGTACCTCTGCTTTACAAATGGTTTTTCTCTCACTTGCCCAAGTCTGCTGCTTTTTGGGATTGCAAGAGTGCCTTACGTTGGTCGCAGAAGATCATGTCTCTTACCAACTCTGACATTGACTGGTGTAATAGGATTTATGACAGAATCAGGATCATTGACCGTTGTGGAAACTTCCCCAACATACCCCTTATAGGAACTAAGGGAGGAATCAACTACCATCCAGTTCTCGTTCATCGTCAATTTGGATACCCGATGAGACACGTCCCACGGGGTGTTCATCTGGAAGGTCTTTTCTTCAAGGAAGGAGAAAACGACAGAGCACTAAAGATGGAAATAGTGCACGCTTGGAAGCACGTTCATAAGAAAGGACGGGAGTTTCTAGGAAAACCGGACTGTGTCTCGGTGGAGCCTTATCTCCATTGGGTACAAACTAGAGCTCTCAAGCTAAAGATGCCTTATCCTCGTTACGGAATTCTTCCGCCGAGGGAATCTGTCATGTACTTCATGACTGAGACTGAAAAGCTTCAGGTTACTCTCAACAAAGTTCAACGGGAGAGAAAGAGAAAGATGCTCTGATTGAAATATTGGAGCAACATGCTGTGGATAATCAGGATGACCAAAGGAATTTGCTCGCTCCTTTCACTTGGCAAAGGAATGACAACCCGACAACGGTCCAAGAGCCCCGGTCAAAGAAAAGGAAGATACCAGAATCAGCACCCGATTTCTCTTCAGAGAGGACTCGGGACCCATTAGCTTTGGTTTCTGTTTCTGCACCTTGTAATGTACCATATTTCCATTTCTGAAATCCTTTGAATTCAATAAAAAGGGGTTTCCCCACTGTTTGATATTTGCAATCTAATTGTCGAAGTTTATTTTAATTAAACCTTAAACAATTAATATAATCATTGCATTCATCATTCTCACATCGCGTATTCTTCTTACCTATGAATCTCACGTTTGTGTCTCGATTCTAGAGTCAAACTGCCTCATTCATACAATACTCGGGCCAATCGTCATAAAAAGATGGATGATTTTGAGGAAGAAAACAGAGAGTTGAAAGAAGAGATCGACGCTCTGAGAGAGGATATGAGAAAGCTTCGTAACGACATGCAAGCCATGGCAGAAGCTCAGATACAAAGGACTGTGATCTCAGAGATCACCTCAACGCCCATAGTGGAAAACTATGATCCTAGGTATCAAATACCGAAAGATCGTCCTTAGGGCATGCCTCTTAACTATATCCCGAAAGGATATGTTTCGCCGATCACTGAAGATCAGGGAATCACAACAGAAGCCGCTGGGCCTGAAGGTTACAAACTTCGGGAAAGCGAAGATGCCAGGGGCATACTAAAGACTCCTGAAGGTTACAAACTTCGGGAAACGCCAAGACTCACTACCGTAGTCACGGTACCACCCCCTGTGGTGCACACTGTCCCGGAAGGACAGATTCCACGGACACCTTCTGGTAAGAAGGAAACTATGTTTGACAGAATGGAGGAATTCCAGGAGCAGTTCTTGGAAATGCAGAAGGAACTGCAAGCCATTCGCGGTCAGGATCTATTTGGAAAGGACTCCGCACAAGTTCCAAGTGCCCGACTTTGGAAAGTACAAGGGTAACTCTTACCCTCAAAGCCATCTGGTGATGTACGCTCGGCGGATGTCAGCTCAGACGGAGAATCAGGACCTACTGATTCATTACTTTCTGGATAGTTTAACCGGTGCCGCATAAAAATGGTACATGGGTTTAAACTGTGCCACGATCAGCACTTTCAGAGATCTTGGCACTGCCTTCGTCCAACAATACAAATACAATTTGGACATGGCACCGGACAGAGATCAACTCAGATCAATGTCACAAAAGGACAAGGAAACCTTTAAGGAGTATGCTCAAAGGTGGCATGAAATTGCCGCTCAAATTTGTCCACCTCTTGAGGAAAAAGAGATGACAAAGATCTTCTTAAAGACCTTAATCTCATTTTACTATGACCGAATGGTTCCCAGTGCGCCCAGTGATTTCACCGAAATGGTTGGCATGGGCGTACGTCTTGAGGAAGCCGTCCGAGAGGGACGTTTGGTAAAAGAAACTGGATCGACGAGCGGTACTAAAAAATACGGTAGTGCTCTCCCTAAGAAAAAAGAGCAAGATATTGGGAATATCTCTCTCAGAAAGCAAAGGCGACGTTATCAACCGGTAGCAGCTGTGACTCCTGCTATCAACCCTGCGTCTATTCCTACGTATCAACCTCAGGTTGCGCAGAGCCAACCTAATCAATAAAGGACACAACAGCCTCTTCAGCAGGCTCGTCCTCCATATAACAACAACTGTACAACACGGCCACCAGGATTTGATCCTATACCCGTGTCGTACGCAGATCTATTTCCATTACTACTGGCTAAGGGGCACATTCAGACTAAATCTCCTCTTACAGTACCGGAAAATCCGCCTTTCTGGTTTAAGGTAGATCAAACTTGCCCTTATCATCAAGGAGGATCGGGGCATAACATAGAGACTTGTCTCAATTTCAAGTCCGACGTGCAAAAGCTTGTTAGGAGTGGGGTCTTATCCTTCAAAGATACGAATCCTAATGTTCTCACGAACCCGCTGCCTCAACACAAGAAGGCTGTAGTCAATTTGATAGAAGGAGAATTTAACAATGTCTATCAAATTCATGATGTACTCTTGTTGAAAACCAATTTGGTCAAGATACATTGTAGACAGAGTGGATATTGCCATGTGCCACCTTATAATTATCACCAGTGTGATATCTGCTCTAAAAACAATCAAGGATGTTCTGTAGTGCAAGTAGCTCTGCAGGAACAGATGGATCTCTGATGGATCCAAGAGCACCGAGTTCGTGGAGTTAACATGGTTTACACGAATTCTAACGTCATTCAGAACCACGACATCCGTGCGATGGATGTCAACTTGGTGGCGATGCACTCAAGGAAAAGCCAGTATCATAATTTTCCGCGGCACGATTACAGTTCCTGTCTAATTTGCTCGGTAAACAAATAGGGATGCTCTTTCATACAGGAGGCCCTCCAGCGTCAGATGGATCTTGGATGGATCCAAGGCTACCATGATAGGAACTCCTATCAAATCAACATGGTTCAGATCTTCGATATTCGCGTGATGAATACCAACCTGGTAGAGTTACATGCTGAGCAGGTCCGACTCGGATTCTTAATATCACATGACTATCGAAGTTGTAAGGCAAGTTGTGAAAACGATCGAGGTTGTACCCTTGTCCAGGAGGCACTTCAGCACTTGTTAAATCACTGGTGGATGTCAATCTATATGGATGAAGATACTCAGCAAATTAGTATCAGTAACAGGAATCCTACTCGGCGTCAGAGTCAAGATGTTCGATCAGTGGAAGCTAACCTAGTGAGGTTACATTGTATTCAAAGTGGGCGTGGCCAGGTGCCACTACACAATTGTGACCGTTGTAGCGTCTGTTCGGAAAGTAATCAAGGGTGTTACTTTGTGAGAGCAGCTCTTCAGGGACAGGTCGATCGTGGAGAAATTCGTCCATATCCGGGTTCTGGACCGATCAACTGGACGCCGAACTACCGTGCCGATCAAGTTAAGGATGTTGTCACAATCTCTGGTCATCACAGGACCAGGGATGTTTTTTCCATTATCCCTCTACTTGACGAATCTAAAGTTCCCAACCGGGAACGGATCGATATTACTTATGATGGTCAGAAAAATCATAAGGTTCCCATAGTCATCTATCTACCGGGACCACTACCGTATGAATCAACTAAGGCTATCCCTTACAAATACGGTGCAACGACAGTTGAAAATGGAAAGGAAATTCCATTACCCTCCGTCGTGAATATTGCAGACACCAGTCGTGTAACACGGAGCGGTAGAATCTTCAACCGAGGGGTTGGAGAACTTAACATGGAAAAGGAACTTCAGACGGAAAATCCTGATCCACCAATCGGTCAATCCAGTAATCCCGACCTTTCGAAAAACAATGATGAGATGCTGAAGCTCATCCAAAGGAGTGAATACAACATTGTCGATCAACTGTTACAAACTCCTTCAAAGATCTCGGTATTATCACTGTTACTCAGTTCAGAAGCACATAGGGAGGCTCTACAGAAAGTCTTAGAGCAAGCCTTTGTGGAACAGGATGTAACAATCAGACAGTTCGATAGCATTGTCTCTAACATCACTTCCTGCAATAATTTGGTATTTAGTGATGAGGAATTACCCGAAGAGGGTCGTCGTCATAACATGGCGCTCAATATCACAGTTAACTTCCAGGATGATGCTTTAGCCAGCGTACTGGTAGACACAGGGTCAGTCCTGAATGTTATGCCGAAGTCCACTTTGATGCAATTATCATTCAAAGGTCCTCCGATGAGAACCAGCGAGGTCGTCGTCAAAGCGTTCGACGGATCCAGAAAAACAGTTATCGGCGAAGTTGATCTTCCCATAACTATTGGTCCTCACACTTTCCAAGTCACTTTCCAGGTCATGGATATCCGGGCAACGTATAATTGTTTATTAGGAAGACCTTGGATACATCAGGCTGGAGCGGTTACTTCCACCCTCCACCAAAAGCTAAAGTTTGTTCAGAACGATCAACTTGTCACAGTTTGTGGAGAACAGGCCTTGCTTGTGAGCAACTTGTCATCATCTACTGGCATAGAACCCGAGGAGGTTATTGGAACTCAGTTCCAAGCACTGTCGGTAAACAAGGATGAACAATCCGGAGGAGGAACTTCGATTTCCTCATACAAAGATGCTATTAGAGCGGTCGAGAGTACCGATACAACAGGATGGGGACAGCTTGTCATTCCTATTGACAATAAAACAAAGAAGGGTCTTGGTTTTTCTGCAACCTGTACCCTGACAGCTACCAACGATGAAAGTCTTCATCCCATTCGAGACTTCTTCCACCCAGTGTCTCAGGCAGTACATGCTATCAATGAGGAAGATCCCTCTGACACAGATGAAGAGTGGAAGTCCTATCTTAACAAGGACGGTTATATGTCTCAGGACGAAACACAAACTCCCTTTTGCTATCCCGCACAGAGTCCGAGATTTATACCAAGGTCAGACGTCAAAATGATCTATGGAGATTGTGATCCGGAAGGATGCCGTGCTCCGCCAAATTCATTAGAGGAAGACACTCTGATGAAAGACAACTTTGACCACAATTACTATGGCCCAATGGATGGTCTGCCAATGTGACAGCCCTACCTAGGAAACTTGGGGCAAGAGAGTCAGCCGAACAACGAAACTCAGCTGGCCATCATTGAACAGAATACCTGTGTCCCCACCATGTCATGGAATCAACACTCAGGTCATTCAGAAACTACTCAACATGAAGATGAATTCGCAACGTTTGCAGGACTTGAATTCATCAACTATGCTTTTCCTGAGGTTAACATCATCGAGAGGGATGACTCCTCCAGTTCCAATGAAGTTTGGGACACCTTGGGACAACCTAGTGGAAAATACGACTTTATGGTCAAGTACACCGCTCCCGAAAGCTCTCGTATCAGGCTCGAAGATATCCAACCTATTAGATGGGGAGATACAGCTGAGAGCACAAATGCTATGCAAAACGCAACAGAGAAATTCTCCTACGACAATTCTGCCTGGGAGACAGATTCCAATGATCCTGCTCCACCAGAAATCAGCGTTATTTCTGAAGACAGATCAAGGAAGGTGCCAGACTTTGTTTTTCAACGAGGAGTTCGCCGCCAATGGGTTGCCGTCGAGGTTCCAAAGATCGTTCATCAGTCAAAGTAATTTCCATCTTTAACCTTTCACCCTGCCCAGGTGAAACAGATGTTTTGATAGGGCTCGCTTTCTGTAAATTTTCCCTCTTCGCTCCGCCCAAAGCGACAGAGTTTTGTTTTATAGGGTTGTAGTTTCAAGGATCAACTTGTTCATTAATAAAATAACGTCGTTCTGTAATTTCCGCATTAATTGCTGTTTTCTCTTTTTTCTTTTTCAGAAAATGGTAATCCTAAAAAACAATTCAATAATAAAAACAAGCAGTAAAATAAAAACACTGCACACACTTGCATTTTTTCTATCTCTTCTAAACACGAATCATCACGTCATGCAGATTGCTTGTTTTAAACCCCGTTGAAACATACGATCCGGTGCCTTCTCCCAACTTTGAGTTCCCGGTATTCGAGGCTGAAGAAGAAAATGACGACAAAATTCCAGAAGAGATCTCCCGACTACTCAGACAAGAGGAAAGGTCCATTGAACCTCACAAAGAGCCGTTGGAAACGGTAAACTTGGGTTCAAAAAAAGAGAGAAAAGAAATCAGGATTGGGGCACTGCTCAGTCCAACTGCCAAAGAGAGTTTGATAAAGCTTCTCAAAGAATTTCCCGATGTATTCGCTTGGTCCTATCAGGATATGCCAGGGTTGGATACCAGCATTGTGGAACATCACTTACCGTTAAGATCGGAATGTCCACCAGTAAAGCAGAGGTTGAGACGCACTCACCCGGACATGGCCATCAAAATCAAGGAGGAGGTACAGAAATAGATTGACGCGGGTTTCCTCGCCACATGTGAATATCCTCAATGGTTAGCCAACATCGTACCCGTTCCCAAAAAGGACGGAAAGGTCAGAATGTGTGTTGATTACAGGGATCTAAATAAGGCTAGCCCAAAGGACGACTTTCCTTTACCACACATTGACATGCTGGTAGACAACACAGCAAAGTTCAAAGTTTTCTCCTTCATGGATGGATTCTCGGGCTATAACCAGATCAAAATGGCGCCTAAAGACATGGAGAAAAATTCGTTCATTACCCCATGGGGCACCTTTTGTTACAAGGTAATGCCGTTCGGTTTGAAGAACGCCGGGGCAACCTATCAAAGGGCCATGACCACTCTATTTCATGACATGATACACAGAAATTGAGGTATATGTCAATGATATGATTGCAAAATCAAAAACAGAGAGTGAGCACGTTGAACATCTGTCAAAATTGTTCGAACGTTTAAGAAAATTCAAGCTCCGCTTGAATCCTAACAAGTGCACCTTCGGTGTCCGTTCAGGGAAACTACTAGGGTTCATCGTCAGCCAGAAAGGAATTAAGATTGATCCTGACAAGGTCAAGGCCATTCAAGAAATGCCTTCTCCGAAAACTGAAAATCAAGTCAGAGGATTCCTGGGACGTTTGAACTACATCTCCAGGTTCATATTCCTTATGACCGCCACATGTGCACCGATTTTCAAATTACTCAAAAAGACCAGGATTGCGTTTGGTCAGAAGATTGCCAAACCGCCTTCGACAGTATTAAGGAATATCTATTGAATCCTCCGATTCTATCACCTCCAGTGGAAGGAAGACCACTGATCATTTACCTCACAGTCCTAGAGGACTCAATGGGATGTGTACTTGGCCAACAAGATGAAACCAAAAGGAAAGAGTCTGCCATTTACTATTTGAGCAAGAAATTCACCGACTGCGAAACTCGGTACACGATGCTTGAAAAAACTTGCTGTGCTTTGGCATGGGCAGCCAAACGTCTACGTCAATACATGATTCGTCATACTACTTGGTTAATCTCTGAAATGGATCCAATCAAGTATGTCTTCGAAAAACCTGCTCTCATGGGAAGAATCGCCCGTTGGTAGATGTTGTTATCAGAATATGACATAGAGTACCACGCTCAGAAAGCCGTTAAGGGGAGTATATTAGCCGATCATTTGGTTCATCAACCGATTGACGATCAAGAATCAACCGGGTTTGACTTCCCAGACGAAGATGTCATGTATCTAAAAAAGAAAGACTGCGATGAACCGTTACCCAGTGAAGGGCCAGAACCAGGTTCCCAATGGGGACTTATCTTTGACGGAGCAATTAATCATTATGGAAATGGAATTGGGGCAGTCATTGTTACCCCTCAGGGTACCCACATTCCTTTCACCGCTCGACTTACGTTCAAATGTACGAACAACGAGGCCGAATTTGAATCTTGTATCATGGGTCTCGAAGAAGCGATTGATTTAAGGATCAAAAACTTGGACGTATACGGCGATTCAGCTTTGGTTATCAATCAGATAAAAGGAGATTGGAACACATACCAATCAGGATTGATCCCTTACAAAGACTATGCAAGAAGGTTGCTACCTTTCTTCAGCAGAGTTGAGTTTCATCACATCCCTCGTGATGAGAATCACATGGCTGACGCTTTAGCCACTATCTCTTCCACGATTAGTGTAGGTCAATGGAACGACCTACCTAAGATCGACATAATGCGCCTTGAACGGCCCGCTTACGTCTTCACGATCGAAGCAGTCATAGACGAAAAACCTTGGTATCACGATATCAAATGCTTCCTTCAGAAACAAGAGTACCCATCTGGGGCACTCAGAAAAGATAGGAAAACCCTTAGAAGATTGGATGGAAACTTCTTCCTGAGCGGTGACACTCTCTATAAAAGGAATTTTGACATGGTCTTGCTTCGATGCGTGGACAGACCAGAAGCAGACATGCTTATGAAAGAAATTCATGAAGGATCCTTTGGCACTCATGCCAACGGACACACAATGGCGAGAAAAATTCTGAGAGCAGGATACTATTGGTTGACAATGGAACCCGACTGCTACAAGTACATGAGGAGGTGTCACAAGTGTCAGATATACTCCGACAAAATTCATGTACCGCCATCACATCTCAAAGTTCTTTCTTCCCCATGGCCATTCTCGATATGGGGAATCGACATGATTGGCATGATTGAGCCCAAGGCTTCAAATGGACATCGGTTCATTCTAGTAGCCATTGATTACTTCACCAAGTGGGTTGAAGCAGCGTCATTCGCCAATGTAACCCGACAAGTGGTGGTCCGATTTATCAAAAACAATATCATCTGCCGTTATGGTGTTCTAAGCGAGATGATTACTGATAATGGATCTAACTTGAACAACAAGATAATGAAAGAGTTGTGCGCAGAGTTCAAGATTGAACATCATAACTCATCTCCCTACCGACCCAAGATGAACGGAGCGGTAGAAGCGGCTAACAAGAACATCAAGAAGATCGTTCAAAAGATGGTTGTAACCTACAAAGATTGGCACGAAATGCTACCCTTTGCTCTTCACGGTTATCGCACATCTGTCCGCACTTCAACAGGGGCTACCCCTTTCTCTTTAGTATATGGCATGGAAGCAGTGCTCCCCATAGAAGTAGAGATCCCGTCAATCCGAGTATTGATGGAAGCTAAGCTCACCGAAGCTGAATGGTGTCAAAGTTGACACGACGAACTGAATCTGATCGAAGAAAAGAGAATCACGGCACTATGCCATGGTCAGTTGTATCAACAGAGAATGAAGAAGGCGTTCGACAAAATGGTCCGACCTCGTGTCTTCAGGAAAGGAGACCTCGTGCTCAAAAAGATACAATCATTTCTCACTGATTCGCGAGGTAAATAGACTCCGAATTATGATGGCCCCTATGTGGTCACGAAAGCTTTCTCGGGCGGCGCTTTTAGACTTGCAACCATGGACGGAGAGGAATTTTCCTACCCCACGAATGTTGATGTAGTCAAGAAATACTTCGCCTAAACTAAAAAAAAAACGTCTCGGTGGATTGAAAACCCGAAAGGGCGGTCCAGGCAAAAGTTAGAGACAGAAAAAAAATCATCCCAGTGGATTGGAAATGTCACAGTACAATCCAGGAAAAAGTTAGGGATAATGGCAAGTAACTATGTTCAACAGAGGCAAGTCCCTCAACAACAGTTACATCATCTGTCAAAAAACTCCAGCCAAGGTCATCTTCGACAGAAGCTCAGGATGTCCCGAATTCAAAGTTGGTAGAAGAATAGTGGTCGTTATGTTTCAACGTAGCCCTTTTCCCTGTAAATTACCATTTTCAAACTTTGTATATACTCTTTGGAATCACGCGTTTAGCTGATCTCCATCTTATCAATAAAATTTGAGCCCTTGTGATTTTGTTTGTAATTCTTATTTGTTTTAGCTTTACAGAACGACGTTGTTAACATGCTTAACGATTCTTGAAATAAAACAAAAATGAATTTACTTGTTAAAACTTTTTCTGCTTTTAAAATAAATTCGGCAATTTCTTTTGACTGTTGAACATCAAAGGAACATCAACCGCTTCTCCAGAAGTAAGCGAACTTCAAAGTGCAGAATCAAAATACTCTTTCTACGCCAGTACGCCTGAATGAAGAATCAACTGTGTCAGAGACCTTGTTTCGTCTGATACGCCACAACAGAGTTCTCATCTCCTAAGCCCGACCAACGTAGCTCCCCGCAGGGACTATCTCTCCTAAGCAAGTTGGAATTGCTATCTTGAACCTGCGATACATTTTTGCCCTGCGATGGCCGCGTATCCAGTCGTGTTCACCTGTCAGTTTGTATGTCGCGTCAGTTTTGTTAGCATAAACATACACACATCATGCATTATTGATTTGCATTCACATTTCATATTGCATCACTATCACTCTAGTCAGTCTTGTCCCCTAGTGATAGAAGTTCTCTCAATCGAGTCGTCAGTTCTTGCCTCGTTAGGAAACGCTGCGTCCGAACATTCTCTCTCCTCCAGTTTTATTTCTGGATTGAAGTTAGGTCCTCGACCACTTTGATAACTTGAACCTCTGAAAAACCAGAGAAGCCCTCAGTTAACATCACTCTTCGCCATTGAAGATGATATCCTTGCTTTCCCGAATTAAGGAAAATCCACAGAGAAAGCCTCCTAAATCGGAGATTCGGCAGTACGGCAGTTTTTCTCCGAAAAACCCGCTGGTGAAAAGGTCATCGGCACCTCAAAATTGGATCCCATCATATGGCATTTCTCCGAGAAGATCTCGAGAAAAGTATGATGTAAGACCCCCAAGCGACAGCAGTCTCCCAAGAGACTCGCTTTCCCCAGTAGAAACAAATGACGTCTCCAACAGAGAAGTTTGTGCAACTCTACAACTCAGATGGTTGGGTTCCCCAGCAAGTTTGACATCAAAACTTTTTTCGTCGAATGGCATCTCCCCAGTAAAATTCGGCGAGAAGTTTGAGGAAAACCGCTACGCATAGCGTCCCTTGTCAATTAAGTTTATTGACAAAAGAAACTAAGACCAGTTCCTCGGTAGGAAACCAGGATCAAGGGGAAGTTTAAATCAAAAACTAAGACCAGTTCCTTAGTAGGTAACCAAGATCGAGGGGAAGTTTGTTTCAGCAACTGAGACCAGTTCCTTGGTAGGAAACCAAGAACGAAGAGGAAGTTGACAAAAGAAAACTAAGACCAGTTCCTTGGCTGAAGACCAGGATCGAGGGGAAGTTTACCTTTCTTAAGCATCATTGCTCAGCAAAAGAAGATGAATGCGTGAATTACCATTCATAGACGCCGTCAAAATTTCGGGTATTCCGATATTTAATCCTCTTGCACCCCGAATGCCCGAATACCTTCGTCATTCACACCTTCGTGTCCAAGAAGATTAAATAGGGGCATCTGTCATACCCAAAATTTTGACCACTTATATTTCCCATCATTGTGAAAATCATCATCACAATATGGAGGAACCATCATACTTCATCAGTCTCCCCAAAGATGGGTGAGCATCCACTACAATCAAAATTAGGGTTTCAAGCTCTCTCTGAGTGCTTAGACAAAGGATCAATCAAGGAATGACATGATCTTCAACTTGTCTAACCTCTCAAACATCCACAATGGATCAAAAGGACTCCCACTTCAAGGATTAAGCACTAGGCTGCTCCCTTCTAGGTGGATTAAGTCTCAAGATCGACAGTCTCACCAAATTAGGGTTTTGGTCGACCAGGGCCTCCAGATGGAAATTTTTCATCTGGGCATGAGCCAATGATCCAAAACATAACCTAATATACTTCATGGGACCTCATGGACCCAATCATCAAGTCAATTTTGCCTCAGGCGATGCATTCATCAAAAATCAGGAATTAGGGTTTCTTGACCTAATTCACCCCTAAGTTGAATTTTGGGACAAACCATGAGCCAAGACCTCAAGAGAGGGTTTGAGGGTCTCTAATGAACTATATTGATCCACTTGGAACAATGGATTAATCCAAGAAGCTTGAGCAACAAGTCTCAATTTCATCTGCACCACAATTAGGGTTTTAAGGGAAAAGTCAACTGTAACTTTGACTTTTGACCAGGACATGCTCCCTAGCCCTAAGACATGATTCAATATACCCTATGACACCCATGGAACATGTCTATCAAGTTTGATTTAGGTCAAGGACATGATTTCCTGAAGAATTGCACAGTTTGGAATTCATCTGATAAAAAGTCAACTGTGCACAAAAGTCAACTTTGACTTTTTGAGATTTTTCACCAAAATGGATTTTTAACCCTAAAAGGATGTTAATGTATGATTTGAATCATCATTCATCAAGAAAAATCAAGAAAAGTTGGATAACTTGTAAAAGGGGTAACCATAAAACTTAGAAATTTTTCTAAGTCATGAAAAAGTGCCATTAATGCACCAACTTTGGAGGACCATAACTCCTAAACCACAAGGCCATTATACCCCATTCAAAGCTTGAGTTGTAGATCTCATTGCCCTCTACAAAAGCTTCATACTGACCTATGTCCAAATTCCTCATGGATTTTGAGATATGGAGTGATCAAAATCAAGAAAAGTCATTTTGTTCCAACACTTAGTGAAAATTTCACTAAGTCAGATTTTGCCTTACTTTTTGCCAAATGTAGGGGGATTTTTCACTTGGATTCAAAAGAGATCAAAACCAAACATGTTCAAACAGTTGTTGTATCATGTAAGGGCTTTCCAAAATGGTCAAGAACATTACCAAATTCAACTTACACCATGAGATATGACATTGGCAAGTTGCCTTGCTGAAATCTGTCAAAGGCAAGGCAGAATTTGCAATTTTACTCGATTTGCCAAAATCAGCCAAATTCAAATGCTCCTATCCATTTGGACACATCTGAGGATTGAATCTAAAGGGGACAATCACTGAGCCAAGCCTCCAAAGTCTTTGGAACAAGAAATAGCATGTTGAACCTAGAATTGCCAAAATAGGGACAAGACTCCAAATTTGGATTGAAGCATTCAATGGAAGCATCAAGGTGGCATGGACTGAGCCATTCTCATCTGAAATTAGTCAAGACTTATCCAAGACCAAGGGAACCAAAGCTCTGTGCCCTAACCTCGAGTCAATGGCTAGAGGAAACTTGCATTTCCATTGGCCAACATTGGCCAAACCTACTTAGCAGTTTCCATTCACTATTCCTTGCAAAACAAACTTGCTCTACTATAAATAGAGCTCAATTGTGTTCAGCTTAAGTACACCAAAGGCCTACAACACTTGCCTTTCTCAAAATCTCTTTCTCTTGGCAAAAATGCCTTTCTTAGCAAGGTAACTATCGGGTTTTGAGCTAGAGGGCAATTCCACTCAAACCAATCACTCACACACCTCATATACATCACATATGAGTTGATCAAACACTTAAACAATAACTTAACCAAAGTGCAGTTGAGATGCCATGAAGTGATCCAGCCAATTTCCATCAAGTCCATGCATTCAAACATACTCCATAGCACCTAGGGAAGCTGTTCAGATCATCACAACACAATTGTAACACCTCCTATACAAATCACGATCACCAGCTGCAAGTGGTAAGCATGAGCTCTTCTAACTCTATGATCCATGCAATTTTTACTGCACAATAATTTGGCCATATGTTCATAATCATGCATGGAATGTTTTCCCTCAATTAATTGCTTTGTTTGAATCGTGTATCAAAAATCCTAGCCTTCATGCCGAAATTAGGGTTCTTGAGGTTTCTTCGTGATTTCATGTTTTATGTTTAATTTAAATGAAATTAAGTGTTATAGACATGATCGTGAGGTTGAAACGAGTTGATTGGTATGTGGATTACATGATATAATCAAGTATTCAGTGAGATTGGAGAGAAAATGCAAATCAGCCAAACCCAGAACACGCGCGTGTTCTTCAGCTGTTCTTGGCGCCTTTTTTGAATTTTCAAATATTTGAATTTTGTGATTTTATTTAATTGATTCAAAAATTAATTTCTCTCTGAGTTTTAATGATTTTGAGTTGATTCTTTTTTAATAATTCACAAAAATGTTAAAATATTTTATTTTATCAAAAAATCCCAAAAATATTATTTATTTCATATAATTGATATTTTTGCCAAGAATGAATATTTTAATTGTTTTTGACATTTTAAATATTTTTTCCACATTGATTTTGCAAATTTTAATGCTTTCTAATTATTTTGTAGGTCAATACTTAATTTTTGAAGCATTAATCCAAGATCACAATTTGTTTTTCCTATGTTAAACAATTTTGATCATTTTAATTGAATTTTTATTCAATTAAATACATTTTTGAAAACAAATTAGGGTTTTTGGATTAATTCAACCCTCATAAATCATTTTCAAATCATTTTGGGCCTCTAATAGAGTGTAAGACCCAATCCTTTTTTGACCAAATCATTTTTGGGCCTCAGTGTATTGTATAAGTCCCGATACCGTCAAAAACAAACGGCGCGATCGTCGCCTTTTGAAAAATAACCTTTTGGGCCTCTCCTCGAGCTATAAGACCCATCAAAACTTTTTGGTCTATAATAGAGTGTAAGACCCAACCCCCTTTTAACCAAAATCACTTTGGGCCTCACTTATTGTATAAGTCCCTCTGCGTTAAAAGAAAATCTCGGCGCGATCGCCATTTCAAACGGAAAAATCAATTGGGCCTACCCTCGTGTTATAAGCCCCACTCTTTTTCTTTAAAACCTTTTCGGGCCTCTTAAGAGAGTGTAAGACCCATCCCTTTGTACAGAAAACAATTTTTGGGCCACAGTCACTTGTATAAGACCCTCTGTACAAATTCAAACAGTGCGCTCACTGATAAAACCCTGGGCCTCTCCTTGAGCTGTAAGCCCCAAATCTTTCTTTTTCAAAGCACTTTCTCCTTTGATTTTGAATATACTATTGTTTTCAATCTTTCTTTGTTGAACAACTAACCAAACAGCATGGAAGCTCTACAACCGAGTAAGTGGTTATTGCTTTCATTTACCGCTTTCATATACATATAACTGTATTGTGGGGCTGTTTCACTGTAAGTCTTCTTTCATAAACTCATATCAACTGTGTAATAATAGTATAGATATTTCGAGTTTCCCCGGCAACTACGTCTAGAACTAGGTGACGTCGTTTCGTTTATTCATAGAAATAGACAACTACATCCCCAATAGGATCACCAGATACAGTCTTCTCTTTGGCTGTCCTCATTAGGAATTGTCAAGAAACTCTATTCCCAGAGATGAATGTATTCTCCGTGAATGGCATGTTTGAGTTTCTTCCAAATTCTTGAACTTTCCTGACTTGATCTATTCCTTGTGAATAGTTTGCCTTGAATTTCTCGGGGTTTGGGGACCCACGGGCTTCTTAAAAGCATTGACCTCCTCTTGGGCATCATACAAGGACTCACAGGCTTCCTAAAAGCAACCTCGCCTCCTCTTGGGCTTAGTACAAGGACCCGTCGGTTTTTTATATGTATTCACAGCCTCCTCTTAGGCTTCGTATAATGATCTCTTCCTCCGGGAATGATAGCCTCCTCTTGGGCTTCGTACAAGGACCTCTCGGCTTCTTAAAAGCTTCCAGCCTCCTCTTGGGCTTCGTACAAATTGTCCCGACGACCTCCTACATGTATAGGAATAGAACCTAGTCATCTTCATAGAACAGTCCTTTCATAGAGTCTACTACTATTTCTCAGAGCACAGTGCAAAAGATGACACTCTAGACTTGGACAGTCTAATCTCCTTGAGTCTTAAAGACATTCTCAAGTGACCCCTTCGTTAAATAGGAAGGAAACCCGTAGACTCGGACAATCTCAATACCCTTCGGATTTCCCGCTTCCTTAAAGAACAGGAATAACCCGGATCCTCGAATCAAATCCTTGAGTATAGTGTTGCTCATATAAGAACTGATTTTCTCTTTAAATCAGCATACTGGACCTGTCACTCAACTGAAACAGCGCCATAGCCTCCTCTTGGGCTTTGTACAATGATTCTCCTTAGCGGAGTCAAACTGGGCTTTATACGAGACACATAAGAGACTCCTTCGTTGATTCAATCACCCCTTTCGCCTCCATCTCGGGCTTTATACGAGATACAAAAAGGTTCTTATTAAGCCAAACAAATTATAGCCTCCATCTCGGGCTTTATACGAGATACCAAAAGACTCCCTCGTTGAGTCAAAAACCTTTTAGCCTCTTTCTCGGGCTTTGTACGAGACACATACTAGCATCCTCTTAGGATTTGTATAAGAAAACCACTGGTTAATCCAATTAACCTTTTAGCATCAAAGCTGTGCCTCGTTCGCAGTACACAAACATTAACAACTCCTTCATCTAACTGCTGCAAGCGGCAAGCCTCTGGATCATCTATATCCATGCCACTGTCCCTCTTTTAGCATGAGAAATTCCTAAGGAAAGATAGCATTGCTCTACACTGAGTTAAAGTCTTCTCCTTCAGGTTAAAATCCCCTATAAAGGAAATTATGGCATTGTCGGATTCACACATCCCGGTTAAAGTAATTCTCCTTTATAAAATAGTTGTGACATACAACCCCCTCTTTAGAGATGACAAATTCTCTCTAAAGTTGAGACCTTTTAGCTTCATATCTTGGGCTTTGAACAAGATACAAATAGACCTTTCAGCTTCATATCTTGGGCTTTGAACAAGATACAAACCACCTTTTAGCTTCACGACCTGGGCTTTGAAGAAGACACCAAAACACCATTTCCTCCCATAGAATAGGAGGAACTACGAACGCTCTGATTTCCCTGTTTCGGTAAACGGGAATACGTAGGCATAAGATTGAAAGAAAAATCTTAGCGAGCACACTAAACAGAAACCCAAAATCCCATACTCTCATGTATCTATCAAAAGCATCAGTCTTAACATCCTAAATCCTTGTTCCCCGCCAGAAAATCCTAGAAAGAGAGAAAACTGTATTGGCGAAAATACAAATAACCAGTACAAGGGCCCCCCCCCCCACATTGATAGCATTCGTAACCAAACAGACCGCTGTTTAAACTCAGTATGCAAAGCAGGGTTAATTGGAGACATCTATTTCCCTTCCTTCATCAGCTTTAATAGGATAAAAAATGAATCGACCTGTAGTAAACTCAACCGCAGAGAGCAACCAGCGCTTAAGAACCGCGTCCAAAATCGCTCGCTACACTAATCGCCAGAAGAAAATGGACAATCTTAAGGAGGAAAATAGATAACTAAGAGAGGAAGTTAATACTCTGAAGGAAAGTCTGGAAAGACTCAACGTCATGATTGAATCACTGTCACCAGCTCAGGATCAACCACCTCAAAGGACTGTTATCTTAGAAATTGTGTCTACACCAACATTTGAGGTACCCGTCAGTCTTCCTCAGTACAACATGCCTAAAGGTTTTCCCTGGGGCATGCCTTTCAATTTTGTGCCTGAAAGATATATACCTCCGGTCAATGAAGATTTAGGGGCCACAGCCAGAACCTCCAGATCTGAAGTTTACAAACTTCAGGTGAATTAAGATGCAAGGGCTACGACCGAGACTCTTGTACCTGAAGGTTACAAACTTCAGGTCATTGAGGCACTAAGAGTTACCCCAGTAATGTCTATACCACAACCTGTGATACATACTATCCCAGAGGAACAGATCTTTCACGCTACCCCTGGCAAGGATGTAGAAGTATACAAAAGAATGAATGAATTCCAAGAACAGTTATTGGAAATGCAGAAAGAACTTCATACCATTTGCAGACAGAACTTATTTGGGAAAGATGTTGTTGATCTCTGCTTAGTCCCAAACGTTAAAATACCGCACAAGTTTAAGGTGCCCGACTTTGAGAAGTACAAAGGCAACTCTTGCTCTCAAATTCATTTGGTAATGTACGCTCGAAAGATGTGTACCCAGACAAAATCAACAGTTACTAACCGACTACTTTCAAGACAATCTAACCGGTGTCGCGCTCAAATGGTACATGGGGTTAAACCGTATAAAGATCAGTACCTTCAAAGATCTTGGGGCAGCTTTTTTTCAGCAGTACAAGTATAATTTGGATATGGCGCTTGATAGGGATCAACTCAAGGCTATGTCTCAATGGGATATGGAAAGCTTCAAAGAATATGCTCAGAGATGGCGTGAAATTGCCGCCCAGATTTGTCCTTCTCTAAAGGAGAAAGAAATGACAAAAGTCTTCTTGAAAACCTTGAGCTCGTTCTATTATGACCGAATGGTTGCAAGTGCGCCTAGTGACTTTACCGAAATGGTGAACATGGGAGTACGCCTTGAGGAAGCAGTCCGAGAAGGTCGATTGGTCAAGGACGCAGAGCCATATAATAGTACCAAAAGGTATGGAAGCGCTTTCCAAAAGAAGAAAGGGCAAGGTATCAGTACTACATCACAGGGTAAACAAAGACAAAGATACCAACCTCGATAGGTAGCAACGGTATCTCCTGCTATCAACTCAGCGCCAGTTCCGGCATATCAACCATAGATTTCTCAAAATTCGTAAAATTAACAACCACTGTATTAGCAAAGGAAGCAACAGCCTCTTCAGCAGGCTTGCCCATTGTCATACCCCAAATTTTGACCACTAAGATTTCCCATCATTGTGCAAATCATCATCACAATATGGATGATCCATTAGTCTCCCCAAAGATGGTTGAGCATCCACTACAATCAGAATTAGGGTTTCAAGCCCTCTCTGAGTGCTTAGACAAAGGATCAATCAAGAAATGACATGATCTTCAACTTGTCTAGCCTCTCAAACATCCACAATGGATCAAAAGGACTCCCACTTCAAGGATTAAGCACAAGGCTGCTCGCTTCTAGGTGGATCAAGCCTTAAGATCGCCAGTGTCACCAAATTAGGGTTTGGTCGACCAGGGCCTCCAGATGGAAATTTTCCTCTGGGCATGAGCCAATGCTTTAAAGCATAACCTATGATGCTCCAAGGGATCTCATGAACCCAATCATCAAGTCAATTTAGCCTTAGGGGATGCATACATCAAAAATTAAGAATTATGGCTTCTTAACCTAATTCACCCCTAAATTGACTTTTGGGACAAATCATGAGCCAAGACCTCAAGGGATGATTTGAGGGTCTCCAATATACCACATTGATCGATTTGCAACAATGGATTCATCCAGGGAGCTTGATCAACAAGTTTCAATTTCATTTGAACCACAGTTAGGGTTTCGCGAGAAAAGTCAACTCTAGCTTTGACTTTTGACCAGGACATGCTCCCAAACCCTAGGACATGATTCAATACACCCTATAACACCTATAAAATCAATCCATCAAGTTTGATTTAGGTCAAGGACTTGATTTCATAAAGAATCGCACAGTTTGGAATTCATCTAATAAAAAGTCAACTGTGCACAAAAGTCAAACTTTGACTTTTTGAGATTTTTCACAATTATGGTTTTTTAACCCTAAAATGATGTTAATGTGTGATTTGAATCACCATTCATCAAGAAAAATCAAGAAAAGTGGGATAACTTGTAAAAGGGGTAACCATAAAAACTTAGAAAATTTTCTAAGTTATGGAATAAAGTGGCAAGGGTACCAACTTTGGAGGACCATAACTCCTAAACGACAAGGCTATTTTCCCCATCCAAAGCTGGATTTGTAGCCCTCATGGCCCTCTACAAAAGTGTCAACTACACCTCATTCCAATTCATTATGGATTTTGAGTTATGGAATGATCAAAATGGCTGAAAACATGAAATGTCACTTTTTCCAACACTTAGTGAAAATTTCACTAAGTCAGAATATGCCTTCATTTTTTTCCAAATGTAGGGGCATTTTTCACTTGGATCCAAAAAGTATCAAAACCAATTATGATCAAACAGTCGTTGTATCATATGAGGGCTTTCCAAAATGGCCAAGAACTCCATCAAATTCCACTTGGGCCATGAGATATGACAATGCCAACATGCCTTGCTAAAAACTTCCAAGGCAAGGCAGATTTTGGAGTTTTACTCGATTTGCTCAAATTTTGCAAAGGGAAAGCAAATCTATCCATCTGAACACCTCAAGGGGGGACCAAGGAGGAACCAACTCTGATCCCAAGCCTCCCAAGTCTTTGGAACCAAAAATAGCATGCCAAACCTAGAAATCCCTAAAAGAGGGACAAGACTCCAATTCTGGATTAGAGCATTTAACGGATGCACCAAGGTGGCATGGACTGACACATTTGTAACTGAATTCAGTCAAGGATGATCTAACAACTAGGGAACCACAGCTCTGTGCTCTAACCTCTAGTCAATGGCTAGAGGAGACTTGGATTCTCATTTGCCAACATTGGCCAAACCTCTGATGCAGTTGCCATTCACTATTGATCCCAAAACAAACTTGCTCTACTATAAATAGAGCTCATTTGTGCTCAGTTTGAGTACACCAAAGCCATCAAACAGATGATTTCCTCAAAATCTCCTTCTTCACTCCAATTTTGCCTTCCAAAGCAAGTCACTATCGGGTTTTAAGTTTGAGAGCAATTCCAATCAAACCAATCACACACACACCTCATAAACATCATATAGAAGTGATCCAAACACTCACATAACATCTGGAACACCAAAATCACAAAATCACCAACCCATTGCTCAAGCCTTTGACAGATTTGCAGTTGGGGTACCATCTCAAGTTCCAGATCATTTCAATCCACTCCAAGCATCCAGACACACTCCATGGCACCTAGGGAAGCTATCCAGATCATTGGAACCTAGCTGTAACACCTCCAACCTAGAACTAGATCACCAGCTGCAAAAGGTGAGCATGAGCTCTTCTAACTCTATGATCCATGCAATTTTTGCTGCACAATAATTTGGCCATATGTTCATAATCATGCATAGAGTGTTTACCCTCAATCAATTGCTTTGTATGAATCGTGTATGGAATTTCTGAACCTTCATGCAGAATTTAGGGTTCTTGAGGTTTTTCTTTGATTTCTTATTCCATGCTTAAAATAAATGAAATTAAAGACCATAGACATGATCTTGAGGTTGAAACGAGTAAATTGATATGTAGATTGCATGATATAATCAAGTATTCAGTGAGATTGGATAGAAAACGCAAATCTGCAGAAACAGAGGAAGGGCGCGTGTTCTTGCCATGTTCTTGGCGCCCTTTTTCAAATATTTGAATATTTGAATTTTGTGATTTTATTTAATTGATTCAAAAATTAATTTCTCTCTGAGTTTTAATGATTTTGAGTTGATTCTTTTTTTAATAATTCACAAAAATTTTAAAATATTTTATTTTACCAAAAAATCCAAAAAATATTATTTATTTAATATAATTGATATTTTTACCAAGAATTAATATTTTAATTGTTTTTTGACATTTAAAATATTTTTTCCTTCTTGATTTTGCAAATTTTAATGATTTCTAATCATTTTGTAGGTCAAAACTTGATTTGTGAAACATTAATCCAAGATCACAATTTCTTTTCCACATATTAAATAATTTTGATCATTTTAATTGAATTTTTTATTCAATTAAAATACATTTTGGAAACAAATTAGGGTTTGGATTAATTCAACCCTCATCAAACCTTAAAAAAACACTTTGGGCCTCTAATAGAGTGTAAGACCCAATCCTTTGTAAATACAAACCTTTTTGGGCCTCACTTATTGTATAAGTCCCGTTGTATTTCAAAAGTTCGGCGCGATCATCGCCTGTTAAAAACAAACCATTTGGGCCTCTCCTCGAGCTATAAGACCCATTCAAAACCATTTTGGGTCTCTAATAGAGTGTAAGACCCAATCCCCTTTTAACCAAAACAATTTTTGGGCCTCAGATGTTGTATAAGTCCCCCTGCGTTAAAAGAAACCCTGGCACGATCGCCAGTTAAAAAGGTAAATTATCTGGGCCTACCCTCATGTTATAAGCCCCATTTATTTTTCTTTAAATAATTTTGGGCCTCTTGAGAGAGTGTAAGACCCATCCCCTTTGTACAGAAAACCATTCTTGGGCCCCAGTCACTTGTATAAGTCCATGTATAAATTCAAAACAACAGTGCGACCACTGATTAAACCCTAGGCCTCTCCTTGAGCTGTAAGCCCCAACAATATTTTCAAAAGCACTTTCTCCTTTGATTTTGAATATAATATTGTTATCAAAGCTTTCTTTGTTGAACAACTAACAAAACATCATGAAAGCTCTACAACCAAGTAAGTGTTTACTTGCTTTCGTTTACCGCTTTCATATGTATATAATTGTATTGTGGGGTTGTTTCACTGTAAGTCCTCTTTCATAAACTCATATCAACTGTGTAATAATAGTATAGATATTTAGAGTTTCCCTGGCAACTACGTCTAGAACTAGGCAAAACCTCGTCTCTTTACCTCCGACGCTCACCTGAATATACCTCAACCCTGAGAATTTTCTTTCACAACAATTTTAGATAACTAGATTTAGGAAATCTCCCCCTTTGAATAGTTCATATACAAAAGGCCAATGTTCCAAGTGAAACCCCTTCTGGAACTGTTCATCAGCCTCCTATTGGGCTTAGTGCAAGGACCCACAGGCTTCTTAAAAGCATCCCCGCCTCCTCTTGGGTGTTGTACAAGGACCCGTCGGCTTCTTAGAAGTTTTCACAGCCTCCTCTTAGGCTTCGTATAATGATTCTTCCTCCGGGAAGATAGCCTCCTCTTGGGCTTCGTACAAATTGTCCCTCGGCTTCTTAAAATTTTTTCTCGCCTCCTCTTGGGCTTTGTAGAAATTGTCCCGATGACCTCCTAGAGGTATAGGAACAGAAATTAGTCATCTTAATAGAACAGTCCTCCAAAAAGTCTAGATCTTGCTACTACTATTTCTTAAGCATAGTACAAAAGATAAAACCCATAGACTCGGACAGTCTAAAGCTCCTTTGGATTTCCCGTTTCCTTAAAGAACAGGAAATAACCCTGGTCCTCAGATCAAATCCATGAGTACAACATTACCCATATAAGAACTGATTTTCTCTTTTAACCAACATACTGGACCAGTCACTCAACTGAAATAATAACCCTAGCTGCCTCTTGGGCTTTGTACAAGGATTCTCCCCAGTAAAGTTAACCTTTGCAGCCTCCATCTCGGGCTTCGTACGAGATACAAAAAGACTCTCTTGTTGAGTTGATCACTTTTAGCCTCAATCTCAGGCTTCATACGAGATACAAAAAGACTCTCTTGTTGAGTCGATCACTTTTGGCCTCCATCTCGGGCTTCGTACGAGATACAAATCTACTCTCTTGTTGAGTCGACCCTTTTAGCCTCTATCTCGGGCTTCGTACGAGACACAAAAGTATCCTCTTGTTGGGGTCAATAGCCTCCTCTTAGGCTTTGTATAAAGAAATCCACATTTGATTCAATCAGCCTTTTAGCCTCAAAACATGCTTTGGTCACAGCATATAAACATCAACTACTGCTTTTCCCTCGTCTAATTGCTGTAAGCGGCAAGCCTCTGGATTATTTACATCCACGCCACTGTCCCTCTTTTAGCATGAGAAATTCCTAAGGAAATATGGCATTACTCTACACTGAGTTAAAGTCTTCTCCTTCAGGTTGAAAATCCCCTATAAAGGAAATTATGGCATTGCTGGATTCACATATTCCAGTTAAAGTAATTCTCCTTTATAATCAGTCACCCAACAGTTGTGACAAACAAACAAAATATCCCCCTTTAGGGATGACAAATTCTCTCTAAAGTCAACACCCTTTTAGCTTCACATCTTGGGCTTCGAACAAGATACAAATAGACCCTTCAGCTTCACATCTTGGGCTTTGAACAAGATACAAACCACCTTTAGCTTCATGTCTTGGGATTTGAACAAGACACCAAAACACCACTTCCTCCCATAGAACAGGGGGAACTACGATTGCTCTGATTTCCTTGTTTTGGTAAACGGGAATACGTAGGCATAAGATTGAAAGAAAAATCTTAACGAGCACACCACATCAAAAACCTCAGGTCACAAATCCTCACATATCAATCAAAACATCCGAGTCCGTATTCCCCACCAAAAGTCTAAATTCGATCAAAATAACCCAAGAGAGGCCCCCCCCACATTGATCGCATATGTAAACCAACAGTTTTGGCTGTTTAACCTCAGTTTCCAAAGCAGGGTTAGTTGGAGACATCTATTTCCCTTCCTAAATCAGCTTCAATAGGATAAAAAATGAATCGACCTGTAGTGCCCCAGAGCGACGGTGCTTAAGAACCACGTCCAAAAATCGCTCGCTACAGAACAATGGCGCCCACCGTGGGGCCACATTTCATCTCTTGGGTAGAAATCAAGGAGTGGGGACTTCACCGGGGATAAGACTATTTTCTTGACTTCACTGGGATCTTAGGTCAAAACCTTTAAGTTGGGAAAATGCCACAGAATGGCGACTCCGCCGGGGATCCATTTGTGAGGGAAGACTCTCGCTATGTACTTGATTTTAATGATGTCAAAACTATCATGATTAAAATATAGAGATTCAAGTAAATATGAAATGCTCATTAAGTGGTCTAAGAGTGTTTGATCATGATTAGTAAATGGTCTAGGTAGATTAGATATGTCTTAACACTTTTAGGAAAGTTAAAAATGGATTTTTGTATTTTCCAAGGGTGTGAGTCGACTCACAACCCTGCATTGGTCGACCTAAACGTGTGTCACATGTTAGCATAACCTGCAGGATTGCTCGCGTCGACCTATCGGTCGACTAACTCATTCTGCATTTGTATTTTTCCAAAACTAGGAGCTATGAGTCGACTCATAACCTGTTTCCAGTCGACGCATAACCTACAGTTTTGCGCAGTGAACACGCGGGATTGCTTAGGTCGACTATACTATCTGTATAGGTCGACCTCTCGCTGAATGTGTCCAGAATTTTACTATGTCTTTCATTTCAAAACTCTGTTATTTCTATTATTTTTTCTAGGATAATATATATATCATTTTAGCTCATTTTTTTACAAAATAACAAGAAATGTGAAAATTTATGCCATTCATCTTCATCTTCATTTTCAACATTGAGTGAACAAACAATTACACATAACAATCTTTGTTTGAGTTGTTCATTGTTTCAAGGTTATAACGTTCCGATTTTGGAAGCGCGTGGTCTTCATTTCTGAGTTGAGATTTTTGGTAGGTGTTTCTTGAATAAAACCCTAGGTTTTCTCCTCCAAGAATCGGGAAGATTTTGGGGGTTTTTGCACAAACTATTTCGTTCTACATGGATTCAGCCAGGAGAAGGTAACCGACGATTGGAGCAATTGTTCGGTTTAGTAGCTGTAATCGGAGGATCGTAGAAGAGAGGTTTGGGTTCGAAGTTTGGTAGATTGTAATTGATCGAGTGAAGGTAACCAAAGAACGGAGGTTTTGTTCGGTTTAGTAGCGTGGGACGATAATTGGATCAACCATAATCGAAGGACTTGATTCATATTGAATCAAGGGAAGAGAAAATTTTGCATCAACGATCGAAGACGTTCGAGGGTTTGGATGTTCATAGTTTTCTTTTGTAATAAACAATTTGCAACAGCTACATATATATATATATATATATATATATATATATATATATATATATATCTCAATTCCAATTGTGGAATTGGGGGCAGAGGTACCAAAAGCGAGGACGATTGGGGAACTGCCTAATCAAATCTCATTTGTTCTCTCTTTCCCTTAACTCTTTTATAATTCAGCTTGTTCGAATTTGTGAAGTCGTAATTTATCGAGATTTCTGCTGTAGTGTGATTTTGAGCTGAGAAACTATTTGTTAAATCGATACAATTCCTTGAATTGTATCTTGGAGCAGCTCTATATTACATTCCATAGAAAATCTGCACTTAGTGTGTTTACGCACACTAGGTGTTTGATAATTTGTTTTCAACACAAAAATCGAACACATTGCTTTTAGTTGCTTATCATTTTTCCTCATTGGTTTGGATTAAACATCAAGCAAGCAATATTTCGTTGAATGCGTGTTTAAGTGTAGAAATCAAACTGAATTTTTCTCTTTCATACTCAATCTTGATATTTTCGTGCATATCCGATCCTTTTGGTAGAAGGTTCGTTGTAGACGTTCTATCCAGTGGTAGCTTCCATTAAACAATTTTAAAAACTAAATTTTTGAAACCATTTGCGTGTAAAACTCAAGGGATCTATTCATCTCCCCCTTCTAGATCCATAGCCATCGTCTAACAAGTGGTATCACGAGCTCCGGTTATTTCTGGTGCTTCGGTAAAACTTCTTGGATCATGGCGAACGAACCTAAGGGGGCTTATAATAGAGCTCCAGTTTTTACAGGTGAAAACTACAACTACTGGAAGGATTGTATGCACGTCCATATTAATTCCATATATCGGAAGGTTTGGAACGTTATTTTAAACGGTCCCATGGAAATTACTATGACTAACGCGGAAGGCGTTGTCGTTCCTAAACCCGAAGCTCAATGGACTGAGGAGGACGAGAAAAAGTACAACTATGATTGGAAGGCTCGTAATGTGATCATCTCCACCTTGGGAGTTGATGAGTATTATCGAGTCTCCCATTGTGAAACGGCCAAAGCCATGTGGGATGCTTTACAAGTAGCTCAAGAAGGCACTAATAATGTTAAGATGGCTCGTATTAATACACTAACGCAAGAGTTTGATTTGTTTTACATGAAGCAAGGGGAAACCATTGCGGATATGCAAAAATGATTTACTCACATTATCAACAAATTGCATGTTCTTGGTAAACCAATTCCAAATGAGGTTTCTACTAACAAAATTCTGAGGTGTCTTAATAGGGAATGGCAACCAAATGTCACCGCTATCAAGGAGGCCAATGATCTTGCTACACTAGACCTCACAACACTCTTTGGTAAACTCGATGAGCATGAGCAAGTGCTTATTAGCTTGGATAAACATGAAAAGAGTATCAAGAAAGAGAAGGAAAAAGATACGGAGAAGAAGTCGATAGCTCTTAAGGCTTCTTGTTCAAAGTCCACACATCAAGAGCTAAGTGATGATGAAACCAATAATGACAAAGATGAAGAATCCGATGATGATATGGGCTTATTTGTGAAAAGGTACAATAGATATGTTCGTAAGAACGATATTCAACACTCAGATAGAAATCTAGTCAAGTTTAGGAAGCAATCTAGAAGCGAAGGAAATAAAAATGGCAAGGTAAAAGGGATGTGCTACAAATGTGGAAAATTCGGGCACTACAAGCCGGATTGTCCATCTCTAAAGAAAGACAAAGATAAGGATAATGACAAGAGTCGCTCAAACAAAAAGTCCAACTAGTCTCGACGAGCATACTTCGCTTGGGAAAGCGGTAGTGAGTCGGAGAAAGATGATTCCTCAAGTGACGAAAGTGAATCTGTTAACTTTTGTCTTATGGCACGCCACAACAAAGCAAAAGAGGTAAAGCACTCTAAATAGGATCATGTTAATACTATGTCGTATTTAGAGTTACAAAAGGCTTTTGACATGTTACACTATGAGGCTAAGGAAGCATTTCAACGCTTAGCCTCAAATAAAAGGATTTTCACGTATTTGGAGAAGAAGGTTTCCAATTCCGAAAAGGAATTGGAAGCCCTCAAAAACTCTATAGTGGACACATCAAAAGCCAAGGTTGAAGAGGATCTTACCTCTTGGTTCAATTGGGGCTGTGACACTTGTCGTATTTGGCAACGAGAGGTGAGAACCCTCAAGGCCAAATTGGACAAGGCTCTTAAGCCAAAAGTTACGTTTGCTATTGATCGATCACATTTTCGTGAGAGCATGAATAATCCATATAAAAAATACACCTATGTGATTCGAGATAGTGATAGCAAAAGTAAATTCCAAATGAACCGTAATTGTCTTTACTGTTGTAAGCCTGGTCATACTATTGCGAAATGCCGCTTCAGAAGGTTTCTTGTTCCTAAAGGCATCTACCAATGGTTGCCCAAGTACGGTCTTGGTTTCACTCACCTTAGAGGACCCAATGAGAATTGGGTACCTACTCTCCCTTGATTATTTTTGTAGGTACAAAGTCTTGAGACCACCGAAAGAAGATGGGTTCTGGATAGTGGCTGCTCGAGACATATGACTGGCGACATATCTCTTTTCATCGACTTTGTGGCGAAGAAAAAGGGGTTTGTTACCTACGGAGATAACAATAAGGGACAGATTCTTGGCAAAGGTAGTGTAGGTAACCCTTCATCTACTACTATCTCTGATGTGCTGCTTGTGGAAGGCCTTAGACACAACCTTTTAAGCATTAGTCAACTATGTGACAAGAATTATAAAGTATCTTTTTCAAAGGATTGTTGCATAGTTGAAGATAGCGACAAAAAGAATGTGTTTAAGGGCCTGAGGGTGAACAACGTCTACATGCTAGACTTAAATGAGGTATCGTTGAATGGAGACAAGTGTCTAGTTGCTATGAATGAAGATTCATGGTTGTGGCATAGACGGTTGGCTCACACCAACTTTGATTTGCTTAACAAAATTGTCTCTAAAGACCTAGTCATCGGTTTACCCAAAATTAAATTCACAAAGGATCACCTTTGTGATGCGTGTCAAATGGGGAAGCAAACAAGGATCTCATTCAAATCTAAAAACATCGTTTCAACTATGAGACCCCTTGAGCTCCTCCATATGGACCCTTTGGACCATCTAGGGTTAAAAGTCTAGGTGGTAACTATTATGGGCTTGTTATAGTCGATGATTTTTCTAGGTTTTGCTGGACCATTTTCTTAGCAAATAAGAGTGATACCTTTTCGGCCTTTAAGCGATTTGCTAAGTTATCTCAAAACAAGTTAAACACAAACATTGGGTCAATTAGAAGTGACCATGGGGTGAGTTTGAAAATCATTTATTTGAAGCATTTTGTGATTCCAACGGAATTGATCGTAATTTTTCCGCACCACGTACCCCTCAACAAAATGGGGTAGTGGAACGTAAAAATAAAGTTTTGGAAGAACTTGGAAGGACTATGATCAATGATGGTGGATTACCAAAATACTTTTGGGTCGACGCCATAAGTACGGCTTGTTATGTTTTGAATAGGGTGCTCATCCGGCCTATTCTAAACAAGACACCGTATGAGCTTTTAAAAGGGCGTAAGCCAAACATCTCTCACCTTCATGTATTTGGTTGCAAATGCTTTGTGTTAAACAATGGGAAAGAGACTCTTGGTAAATTTAATGCCAAGGACGACGAGGGTATTTTTCTTGGATACTCTCAGTCAAGTAAAGCATATAGAATTTATAATAAGAGGTTACGTGTAGTTGAAGAGTCCGTTCATGTTACCTTTGACGAGTCTTATCCGAGAAATGTCGGAGAAGGTAGTTCTTTTCATGGTGCAGGTGTACCTACTGAAGACATAATCAAGGACACTGATAAGGGAATTGATCAGCCTGAAGCAGTACGTATTGAGGAGGAAAAGGATCACCAACTAGTAAAAAGTGAGGATGATCATCATGCTGATAAAGATGAACTTCCTCCAGCTTGGAAGACTTCAAAAGACCATCCAATTGACAACATTCTCGGTGATATCTCTAAGGGAGTAACTACTCGCTCTAAACTTAGTAATTTTTGCTATTACTCTGCTTTTGTGTCACAAGTTGAACCTAAACTCTACGGAGGCATTACTTGATGAGCATTGGTTTCTATCAATGCAAGATGAACTAAATCAATTCAGGAGAAATGAGGTTTGGGACCTTGTCCCCCCTCCGCGAGATCATCGAGTAATCGGCACCCGATGGGTGTTTAGGAATAAACTTGATGAGAATGGAGTAATAACGCGTAACAAAGCGCGGCTTGTAGCGCAAGGCTATAACCAAGAGGAAGGAATTGACTATGAGGAAACTTATGCGCCGGTTGCCCGACTCGAGGCTATACGCCTTCTACTTGCCTATGGTTGCACAAACAACTTTAAACTATTCCAAATGGATGTTAAAAGTGCGTTCCTTAACGGACACATAAATGAAGAAGTCTATGTAGCCCAACCTCCGGGTTTTGAATCCCACGAATATCCTGATCATGTCTATAAACTTAAACGAGCTTTGTACAGACTTAAACAAGCCCCTAGGGCTTGGTATGAACGTCTAAGCAAATTTCTACTTGATCAAGGGTATTCAAGAGGGAAGGTTGACACAACTCTCTTCATTAAACGTCAAGGAAAACACTTAATTTTGGTACAAATCTATGTTGACGATATTATTTTTGGGTCTACTAACATGACCTTGGTCAAGAAGTTTTCTAGTTTGATGCAGGGGGAGTTTGAAATGAGCATGATGGGGGAGCTCAACTATTTCCTCGGATTGCAAATCAAACAACTTGAAGAGGGCACATTCGTGAGTCGAACGAAATATTGTCTTGAGCTTCTAAAACGTTTCGACATGCTAAACTGCAAAGCAATAAATACTCCAATACCGACCAGTGCGAACCTTGATCGTGACGAAAATGGTAAAGAAGTAAAGGTAAAAAGGTATCGAGGTATGATAGGATCCCTTCTTTATCTTACCGCATCACGTCCCGATATAATGTTTAGTGTATGCATGTGTGCGAGGTATCAGGCACATCCCAAGGAATCCCACCTAAAGGCAGTTAAGCGCATACTTCGATACCTCTTTGGTACTCCAAAGTATGGGATGTGGTATTCCAAAGGTAGTGTTTGTTCCTTAGTTGGTTACTCCGATTCCGACTTTGTCGGGTGCAAGTTGGATAGGAAAAGTACTAGTGGCATGTGTCACCTTTTTGCAAATTCCTTGGTGAGTTGGCATAGCAAGAAACAGGTTTTCGTTGCTTTGTCAACAGCCGAGGCAGAATACGTTGCCGCCGGTAGTTGTTGTACTCAAGTCTTATGGCTTAAACAACAATTACTTGATTTCAACTTAAAACTTGAACGTATTCCAATTTTGTGCGATAACACTGGTGCGATTAATCTAACTAAGAACCCCGTATTGCATTCATGCACCAAGCATATCGAAATACGCCATCATTTTCTTAGGGATCATGTAGAGAAAGGTGATGTAATTTTTGAGCACGTTGACACCAAAAATCAACTTGCTGATATTTTTACAAAACCATTAGCTACAGAGCCTTTCTTTCACATCCGTAGTGAACTTGGCATTCTCAATATCTCGGATCGTGCTTAATAGTCTTTTAAGATAGTGATCTTCACATATATATATATATACACACATGCTGGTTTATTCTTTTAACTAACAATGCAAAGAAATATTAAGCTATATGTGAGGGCTCTCATCGTCAATTGTGATCAAGGTAATATCGTTCCATTTCAAAGATTCTCTCTAACTATATGTACCATGTTGAGTGATTACATTGATGTTTGTTGCACATATTGAGCATACCTTATCCATTTAGATGTTTGATATTTTGTGTTGGCTGTCTATTTATTCAATATCATAGCTTAAATGTACGAAATTTTGATTTTTGTCTGTTTGGGTCGACTCACAAATGCTTCTGGTCGACTCATTATTGGTGCATTGTTAACATGTATTGTCGGGAATGTTCAGGTCGACCCATAGGTCGACGCATAGCTTAAATGTTCAAAATTATCAGAAACACTGCAGTGTGCGTTGATGCACACAGACCTTAGGTCGACCGGTCGCTAAAAGCTGCCAAAAATGTCTCTTGGTCACTGTGCGTTACTTTTTTATTTTTTTTATTTTCTATGTGGCATATGCATTGTTTGGACACATTTTCACATATTCTCATCTCCTCCTCTCCTCTCCAAAACAATGAGGATATCCTTGAACTTATGAGGACCATGCATCTTGATCAACAGAGGTTTGCCACTGCTCAAGAGGAAAGGTTTCAATCCTTGCATGAAGAGTTTTAGAATCACACCACCAACTTTGACGCCTTTGCTACTAATGTGATTGGTAAGTTTAACACTATGGCTAAAACTTCTACAACTCAGCACCATGCTCTCACCAACAACTTTAACATCCTAAATCAATCAGTGTTGGAGTTGACTGAACAGATGGATATGCAACCTCCACCACCTCATCATCCTTACTAGTTTCGCGGGCGGGGCCACTCATTTAGGGGGAGGAGGCCATGAGAATCATCCTTCATTTTGCATCATGTTTTTTTTGCTTTGTTTCTTGCACTATTTTGGGTTTATGACTCAAATATGTTGATTTTAGCTCTGTGTGTCTTCTTTTTGTACTGCTTTATCATACCTTATGGTTGTTCCATGTAGTAACAATGCACTATTACTCTATTTTGTGTCTTTTATGTTTTTTTTCTTATTTAGCTTTTCATTAACTTGCATTGTATGTGAATGTGAGTTAATGGTATCTGTTGCAATTATGTTCAAAATGCAGCTCTCATTTTTTTATTATTCTTGACACTCCATCTTTCTCTCTTTTTGATGTTGTCAAAGGGGGAGAAGAATAAGGACATAACAGGTATTGAGATGATCAAACAATAGTAGATGCATAAAGTCAGGGGGAGGACATATGACCGTTTTGCCATCATCAAAAAGGGGGAGTATGTGAGGGAAGATTCTCTCTATGTACTTGATTTTAATGATGTCAAAACTATCATGATTAGAATATAGAGATTCAAGTAATAAACGTCATATGAAATGCTCATTAAGTGGTCTAAGAGTGTTTGATCATGATTAGTAAATGGTCTAGGTTCATTAGATATGTCTTAACACTTTTAGGAAAGTTAAAAATGGATTTTGCATTTTCCAAGGGTGTGAGTCGACTCACAACCCTGCATTGGTCGACCTAAACGTGTGTCATATGTTAGTATAACCTGCGGGATTGCTCGCGTCGACCTACCGGTCGACTCACTCATTCTGCATTTGTATTTGTCCAAAACTGGGAGCTATGAGTCGACTCATAGTCTGTTTCCGGTCGACGCATAACCTGCAGTTTTGCGCAGTGAACGCGCGGGATTGCTCAGGTCGACTATACTATCTGTATAGGTCAACCTCTCGCTGAATGTGACCAGAATTTGACTATGTCATTCATTTCAAAACTCTGTTATTTCTATTATTTTTTCTAGGATAGTATATATATCATTTTAGCTCATTTTTTACAAAATAACAAGAAACATGAAAATTTATGCCATTTCTCTTCATCTTCATCTTCAACATTGAGTGAACAAACAATTACACATAACAATCTTTGTTTGAGTTGTTCATTGTTTCAAGGTGATAACGTTCAAATTTTGGAAGCGCGTGATCTTCATTTCTGCGTTGAGATTTTTGGTAGGTGTTTCTTGAATAAAACCCTAGGTTTTCTCCTCCAAGAATCGGGAAGATTTTGGGGGGTTTTTGCACAAACTGTTTCGTTCTACAGGGATTCATCCGGGCGAAGGTAACCGACGATTGGAGCAATTGTTCGGTTTAGTAGCTGTAATCGGAGGATTGTAGAAGAGAGGTTTGGGTTTGAAGTTTGGTAGATTGTAATTGATCGAGTGAAGGTAACCGATGAACGGAGGTTTTGTTCAGTTTAGTAGCGTGGGACGATAATTGGATCAACCATATTCGAAGGACTTGATTCATCTTGAATCAAGGGAGTAGAAAATTCTGCATCAACGATCGAAGACGTTCGAGGGTTTGGATGTTCATAGTTTTCTCTTGTAATAAACAATTTGCAACAGCTACATATATATATATATATATATATATATATATATCTCAATTCCAATTATGGAATTGGGGGGCAGAGGTACCCAAAGCGAGGACAATTGGGGAACTGCCTAATCAAATCTCGTTTGTTCTCTCTTTCCCTTAACTCTTTTATAATTCAGCTTGTTCGAATTTGTGAAGTCGCAATTTATCGAGATTTCTGTCGTAGTGTGATTTTGAGCTGAGAAACTATTTGTTAAATCGATACAATTCCTTGAATTGTATCTTGGAGCAGCTCTATATTACATTCCATAGAAATTCAGCACTTAGTGTTGTTAGTTCTGCAGCTATGCAGTATGTATGTTGCCTAAATTTTGTTAAAACCTTAATGTTAGCTCTTATGTCACTGAAGGTGTTTTAACATGCTGTATGTGTATCTGCCATAACAGATGAGTTGTAGGTTGTGAAATGTCAAGTAAGATGTCTTGACATGTTGTTCTGCACTAACTGGTTATGTTCAGTTTCTGTCATATTAGTTATATGTCAAGTGTGATGTCTTGACATGTTGCGCTGCACCTACCTAGTATGAGTGCATGGTTGTAATGGTGTGACAGAGATGTCACGAGCACTTCACTGAACCTGAATGTTTAAAGTTATGTGACGTGGCTGTCTTTGGAATGTCATGACAGAACATCTTGATCTGGTACAACAGGTATTGCTGCTCTGTGATGGTTAATCAAGATGTTAAAGGAGATGTCACAACATCATTGTCTGTTGTCTGTTACAGCAGGATGTCAGGTAAGATGTCCTGACATGGTTAATCAGACATCAGTACAGATATGGCAGTTTTACTGTCATGACAGTATGTCATAACATCTTGGTTCTGGCACAGCAGTTGCTGCTGTTATGTGATAGATGTTGAAGGAGATATCATGACATCTTAGTCTGGTATAGCAGGTGTTGCTGTTTTGTTGTCATGTGATTTTTAATCAAGATGTCAAAGGAGATGTCACGACATCTTTGTCTGGGATAGTAAGTACTGTTGTTGTATATCTCTTGACGGATTTGATTTGATTTGATGAGATCTGTTTGGATATACCTCATCATTATACGCAGGTCAAGGAGATTTATTAGGAACAAAGTGCAGATTTAATTGGATTTCATAAAAAGGATCTTGGGGACTTTTTAGGAAACTATTTGGAGATGTGTTCCTATTTTTATGGAGAAGATCTTGCAGCTGAATTAAAAAGTGAAGATTTAAAAGATACATAAGATCCTGGAAATATTATGGAGCTGATTTATAGGTCTGGAAGATTCAAGTCAGAATCAAGAAGAATATTGAAGAATAATGACTTTCTAATTATGGAGATAAATTAGGAAGGATTTGATTGAAGACCTATTTTGTAGGAGAATCTTTTGCATAATTGTAGCAGTTGTTATGCTGTGATTTGATGCCCAAATCCAGTTGGGAATAAGTTATAAATAGAATGCTTATAACCTAGAATAGGCACGAGTCCAAAATGTAGGTCATTAGGGTTTGTGTGAAATTGTGAGCCACTCTGATACTGGTTTGTACTTAGAGTTGGACTGTTTAGTTGAGTTGTATTTGTTAATCATCTATGAGCTCTTAAGCAATGATGATTGTGTTTCTTGAAGTGTGTCTTCTACTTTTCTGTGATTGAAGAGTTGTTGGAAATCAAGTTGTTGATGCAGTGGCTGAGGTGTTGACTGCTAGACATCATTGCGATGATTGGAAGTGAGATAGAGCCTCTTATCTAGGGTGGACTTAGGTAGAAGGGTTATTGGGTAGTGATTAAGTGAGTAGATCATCAACGGGTGTGTTGATTGTAGGGTTTATGAATTGATACTGCTGATAGTGAACTTCCTTCCTGGCTTGGTATGCCCCCAGATGTAGGTTGTTAGACCGAACTGGGTGAACAATTCTTGTGTGCACTTTACATTTCAGCAACTTCTTTAATTGTATATATCTTGTATATGTTGTTGATAATAGACCAGATGTCTCGACATGTTATGTGACATCTGGGTCTGTCATACCAGAATTTCAATTGGTATCAGAGCAGGCATCCTGTTCGTTTTTCTGGGTGAGATCCTAGGGAAGATACTTTCTGGTTCATGTGCAAGGAAAATTGTTTTGCTGAGAAGTTGTATGAACTTGGTCAGTTCATATGTTGTTTAAATGGTCCCTTGAAGTGGAGGATGGACTATTCATGATAGGGTGTGTATTGGCGATGAGCTGCTTTGTAGGGTGAAGGTTGTTGAGGGGTTTTCTTTATCTGTGTTCCGCTGCATATGTATCTGTCACAAAACTCCTGGTGGTTTTGTGTGTTGAGGCCACAACACTCTGTTCTCCTCTGAAGGTGTATCACATGGTGTTGTGATACTTGAGGATAATATTGACTGACTTATTAAAGTGACCAAGGATATTTGAGGTTTGACCCAAGTCCACTCATAAAGGCATTTTCAATAAGTTTGTTGATGAGAGATCAGAAGGATGCAATTTATTTTTGCTCTCTTCTCTGAAAGACCATCCACAGGTCTAAATTGAAGGATATCATGGTGTTGTTCTTGAATGGTGTTCTACCAATTGTTGTGACATAAAACCAGCAGATTGTGCAGAATCTCGTTGGATAAAGGTATGGCATAACAAATGCTTGGGGGCTAAACAAATGTGTATTGATCACATCTATTTGGAACCTACTCCTGGCTTGGAAGAGGAGGCATCTGGCTTGTGTGTCTAAGAAGTTTCTATCAAGAAACATGTCTTAGATAAGTGTGTGAGTAGGAGTACAAAGGCTGATTTTTTTGTGGAGGTCAAGCTCAAATGTTTAGGACATTCTCTTTGAAATCTGGAAGTTCCTTCTGATCAAATGAGCCAGATTTATGGAATCTTGTTTATGGCCTGGAGCAGATTCTGTTTGAAAGGAGTTATATGTGTGTACCAACCACAAGATGTGCAGCTATTGGAGGGGAGAATGAATAATTCCCTTAGGAGTTCTTAGCAGTTAATAAGGGAGAGTCCTTAATCTGATACTGGAAGAACTCGAAGAAATGTCAGCATAATTTCTTGACATCTTTGTATTGAGAATTTATTTTTCTCAATATTTCTGGTGGTGTTTCTCAAAAACAGGACAGAGGTTGTTTTCTCAAACTTGATATCACTATCAAGTCTATGAGAGCATGGAACTCTTGTTCTAGTGGAAGAGAAACTCAAAGGGTTGTGCAAAGAGGAGATGTATTAACCTAACTGGTTGACTGGTGTCTTCATAGTTGGAATGTCATCCAAACCATCTAGGATGAGCATTTCAGATTTTTGTTTGGAGCAAGGAGGAGTTGGTGTTTTGGGACCAAAGGATGATGGTTCCCTGATATTTGCATGAGAAGGTTCTTCTTAAGCTGGAGTTCAGTTATGTGGTGTCCTCACATAATGGAACAGTTTTTGCAAGGATTGAAGAGCATCCTTGTAGGTTGAAGTGTTGGGAGAAACATATTTTTTTTAACAATCTGTTTGTGATGACCAGTCAATGTTTTTTTGTATGCTCCAGAAACCTGTTAGAGGGAATCTCCTCTTTAGGTTCAGAAGGATGGAATTCAACATCTCAAAGACAGACAGAAGGTCTAAACATTAGAAGTTTGAGAAGAAGATTCTTGAGATGTAGAGTATGCAGGTTCCTACTTGTGTGTATGGTCTGGTTTTGGAGGTTGATCAGATACTGATGGTCGATCCTCTTGTGTCCCTTGCAAGAGATGTGTGTGGATTACTGTGGTTGTTGTCTCCAAAGCCATAGTAGATGGTTAATGTGATTTAGACTGATGTCGGAATTGATGTTGAAACATCATTTCAGTTCTTTGCTTCCTCAACCAAGGAAGTTTGTTTAGCTCAGGGTGGAGTGAAAGGTCAAGACATTGACCTAATCTGGAATGATTTTGTGGGGTGAATGGTTGCCATGATGGTTTGTCATGAAGAAGAATCAGCAGATGCCTGATGTGTACGAAAGAAGGATGTCAGACCAAATGTCCTACCTTGTGTGAGAAGGTAGTCTTATCTGACTAATGATAAATACTTTGACGGGAGCTAAGTATTTGTCTGATGTGAGTATGCAAGTCTGCAGTCTGAACTCTTTGCTTCAGAGAGGGTGTGCTAGTTTATTTCTCTCTATGGTGTTAAGGTGTTTATGTTAACCTGAATAAGCTGCTCTGGCTGTGTTTTATTGGGAGCTTCTTCTATGTGCAATGAGTCCTTTGAATGGTGATGGGTAACATCATGATTGTTGATGGTTATATTTGGAAGATGATTGAGATTGTGCACTTGGAGTTGGATGCTCAAGCATTTGTGTCAGAAGAGGTGTTTCTGACTATGTGGATTAGAATGTGGAGATTCTGATCTTGTTTTTAGTAGTATGTTCTGGCAAAGCATGACTACTATTTTTGAAGACCTCACTAGTATCAACAACTACTAGTGGATGTAATGGCAGGTGTTCTAACTTGGTGTTGGGACATTATCTGGGTTGAATTTCCTTGGTGAAGGATGATTGTGGTCTGGTTCAGGAGCTTGGTGCCAACATTATGCCTAAGGAGCGTCTACATAGTCATACGGGAGAATGATGAAGTAGAAGGTCTGCCTTGGATGGAGAATGTAGAGAAGACTGAAGTAGATCAGGTATTGATTGCTTGAAAGTCTGAAGGTGAAGATACTCATCAACTGATCAGGAGTATTCCAAATTATCATACGGGAGAATGATAGGGAATGATTGCCTTTGGAGAGTTGGGTGAGAGAATATTGTTCTTGTGTTCTTGTGATCTTCTGTGATGTGATGGGTTATGATGTGTTTTTGTTCTGGTTGTTTCTGGTCCCTTGGCTTAAGAGGGAGCTTGGAGATTATGTTTTTATTTGGAATGTGGTGTTTTTCTTAGTGCAGCTGGATTTTGTTCATGATGTCAAGACTGATGTCTTAACATCTGCTGACAGAACATCCTGTTCAGAATGTTTAGGTTTTTGTCTCCAGAGAACACAAACTTCTATCTAATTTATGTACTGTTGTGGTACATGGTTTGCTTGAGGGTCAACCAGTAGGTGAATGTGTTCAGCAGGTGTGTTGAACAGAGGGTGCGCTCTTGAAGACATGAAGATGCGTCTTGTGTTTTCCATTCATTTTGGGTGTTCTTCTTGCAATAGAGCATTGGTTATCCATGACAGGGAGAGTACTGGAACCTGTCAGATTGTACAAGCTTCTGAGTTGGATGTGTTCTGCTACTGACTTGCTTGCTTTTGTTTGATTGTCCTTAGATGCATAATTGCTTGGTTTGGTATATTATGGCTAAAAAGGGGGAGAAGTAAGTAGTAGTAGTGTTCCTTGGTTGTTTCCTTGAGGGGGAGCTAGTTGTGTTATCCAAAGGTTGTATGGATATTGCTCTGGTGTGCTATTGCTTTGGCAAATATGGCTAAAAAGGGGGAGAGTGTATGATTGCATGATGTGCTGATATCTGATGCCACTAACTGATGATATGCTAACTTGTGAGCTAGTGTGAGTGGCTATTTGAGGTTGTAGTTGAGTGTTGTTGAGTGTTGATCTATTGTTGAGAAGTTTCTGCTGTTGTGTGTGTGGCTGTGCTAACAATCTGTGTTGGTCTTCTGATGGTGGTTTCTCTGATTGTTGGTTTTAGCCAAAATTTTCCAAAGGGGGAGTTTGTTAGTTCTGCAGCTATGCAGTATGTATGTTGGCTAAATTTTGTTAAAACCTTTATGTTAGCTCTTTGTAGCGAGTGATTTTTGGATGTGGTTGCGAAGCACGATCGCTCTAGTACTACAGTTCGATTCATTTTTTATCCTATTAAAGCTGATGAAGGAAGGGAAATAGATGTCTCCAATTAACCTTGCTTGCATACTGAGATTAAATAGTCAAAACTGTAGGTTTACAGATGCTACAAAGATTCGGGGTTTCTCCTAAGTTTATTTTGTTGACGAGGGGTGCTTTAGGCTATTGGTTGAGATGTTAGGACGGATATATATGAAAGTATGGGATTTTGGGTTTTTGTTTAGTGTGCTCGCTAAGATTTTTCTTTCAATCTTATGCCTACGTATTCCCGTTTACCGAAACAGGGAAATCAGAGCATTCGTAGTTCCTCCTATTCTATGGGAGGAAATGGGTGTTTTGGTGTCTTGTTCAAAGCCTAAGACGTGAAGCGAAAGGTGATTTGTATCTTGTTCAAAGCCTAAGATGTGAAGCTGAAGGTAGTTTGTATCTTGTTCAAAGCCCAAGATGTGAAGCTAAAAGTGTTGACCCTAGAGAGAATTTGGCATCTCTAAAGAGGTATGTTTGTCACAACTGTTGGGTGACTGACTGTAAAGGAGGATTACTTTAACCGGGATACGCGGATCCTAGTAATGCCATAATTTCCTTTATAGGGGATTTTAACCTGAAGGAGAAGACTTTAACTCAGTTTAGAGCAATGCCATCTTTCCTTAGGAATTTCTCATACTAAAGAGGGACAGTGGCATGGATGTAGATGATCCAGAGGCTTGCCGCTTACAGCAATTAGATGAAGGGGAAAGAGTTGTTGAAGTTTGTGTACTATGAACGAGGCACAACTTTGATGCTAAAAGGTTGATTGGATCAACCAGTGGTTTTCTTATACAAAGCCTAAGAGGAGGCTAATATGTGTCTCGTACAAAGCCCGAGAGAGAGGCTAAAAGGTTTTGACTCGACGATGGAATCTTTTGGTATCTCGTATAAAGCCCGAGATGGAGGCTATTTGACTCAACAAGAGAGTTTTTTGTATCTCGTACAAAGCCCGAGATGGAGGCTAACGGTTTGTTTGGCTCAATAAGAACCTTTTTGTATCTCGTATAAAGCCCGAGATGGAGGCGAAAGGGTGATTGACTCAACGAGGGAGTCTCTTTATGTGTCTCGTACAAAGCCCGAGAGAGAGGTTAAACGTTGTTTGACTCTGCTGGGGAGAATCATTGTATAAAGCCCAAGAGAGAGGCTAACTTCACTGGAGAAGGATCATTATACAAAGCCTAAGAGGACGCTATGGTTACTGTTTCAGTTGAGTGACAGGTCCAGTATGCTGATTTTTAAAAAGAAAATCAGTTCTTATATGAGCAACATTGTACTCAAGGATTTGATTCGAGGATCCGGGTTATTCATGTTTTTCAAGGAAGTGGGAAATCCGAAGGGTATTGAGACTGTCCGAGTCTACGGGTTTTCTTCCTATTTAACGAAGGGGTCACTTGAGAATGTCTTTGAGACTCAAGGAGATTAGACTGTCCAAGTCTAGAGTGTCATCTTTTGTACTGTGCTTTGAGAAACAGTAGTAGACTCTATCAAAGGACTATTATATGCAGATGACTAATTTCTGTTCCTATACCTCTAGGAGGTCGTCGGGACAATTTGTACGAAGCCCAAGAGGAGGCTGGAATGTTTTAAGAAGCCGACGGGTCCTTATACTAAGCCCAAGAGGAGGCTATCATTCCCGGGGGAAGAATCATTATACGAAGCCTAAGAGGAGACTGTGAATACTTCTAAGAAGCCGTAAGCCCAAGAGGAGGCGGGGTTGCTTTTAGGAAGCCTGTGGGTCCTTGTACGATGCCCAAGAGGAGGCCGATGCATTTAAGAAGCCTGTGGGTCCCCAAACCCCGAGAAATTCAAGACAGTCTATTCACGAGGAATAGATCAAGCCAGGAAAGTTCGAGAATTTGGAAGAAACTCAAAGATGCCATTCACGGAGAATACATTCATCTCTGGGAATAGAGTTTCTTGATAATTCCTAATGAGGACAGCCGAAGAGAAGACTGTATCTGGTGATCCTATTGGGGATCTAGTTGTCTATTTCTACGAATAAACGAAACGGCGTCACCTAGTTCTAGACGTAGTGGCCGGGGAAACTCTAAATATCTATACTATTATTACACAGTTGATATGAGTTTATGAAAGAAGACTTACAGTGAAACAGCCCCACAATACAGTTATATGTATATGAAAGCGGTAAATGAAAGCGGATAAACACTTACTCGGTTGTAGAGCTTCCATGCTGTTTGGTTAGTTGTTCAACAAAGAAAGATTGAAAACAACAGTATATTCAAAATCAAAGGAGAAAGTGCTTTGAAAAAGAAAGATTTGGGGCTTACAGCTCAAGGAGAGGCCCAGGGTTTTATCAGTGAGCGCACTGTTTGAATTTGTACAGAGGGACTTATACAAGTGATTGAGGCCAAAAAAGGTTTTATGTACAAAGGGATGGGTCTTACACTCTCTCAAGAGGCCCAAAAGGTTTAAAGAAAAAGAGTGGGGCTTATAACACGAGGGTAGGCCCAGTTGACTTTTCGTTTCAAAATGGCGATCGCGCCGAGGTTTTCTTTTAACGCAGAGGGACTTATACAATAAGTGAGGCCCAAAGTTGTTTTGGTTAAAAGGGGGTTGGGTCTTACACTCTATTAGAGGCCCAAAAATTTTGAATGGGTCTTATAGCTCAAGGAGAGGCCCAGAAGGTTATTTTTCAAAAGGCGACGATCGCGCCGTTTGTTTTTTACGGTATCGGGACTTATACAATGCACTGAGGCCCAAAAAATGATTTGGTCAAAAAAAGGATTGGGTCTTACACTCTATTAGAGGCCCAAAGTGTTTTGAAAATGATTTATGAGGGTTGAATTAATCCAAAAACCCTAATTTGTTTTAAAAAATGTGTTTTAATTGAATAAAAATTCAATTAAAATGATCAAAATTGTTTAACATAGGAAAAACAAATTGTGATCTTGGATTAATGCTTCAAAAATTAAGTATTGACCTACAAAATAATTAGAAGGCATTAAAAGTTGCAAAATCAGGGTGGAAAAACTATTTTAAATGTTAAAAACAATTAAAACATTAATTCTTTGCAAAAATATCAATTATACAAAATAAATAATATTTTTGGGATTATTTGGGAAAATAAAATATTTTAACATTTTTGTGAATTATTAAAAAAGGAATTAACTCAAAATCATTAAAACTCATAGAGAAATTAATTTTTGAATCAATTAAATAAAATCACAAAATTCAAATATTTGAAAATTCAAAAAAGGCGCCAAGAACAGCTGAAGAACACGCGCGTGTTCTGGGTTTGGCTGATTTGCATTTTCTCTCCAATCTCACTGAATACTTGATTATATCATGCAATCCACATACCAATCAACTCATTTCAACCTCACGATCATGTCTATGGTATTTAATTTCATTTAAATTAAACATATAACAAGAAATCACGAAAAATCCTCAAGAACCCTAATTTCTGCATGAAGGCTAGGATTTTTTATACACGATTCAAACAATGCAATTAATTGAGGGGAAACATTCCATGCAAGATTATGAACATTTGGCAAAAGTATTGTGCGAGGAAATATGCATAGATTGAGAGATGACCAAGTTTAAGCTTACCTCTAGGTCATGACAGCAAGGGCAAATTGATTTCTGAGTATGAGGTGTTACAGATGAATTGTGATGATCTGAACAGCTTTCCTACACCCTATGGAGTGTGTTTGAATGCTTGGACTTGACTGAGAATGGCTGGATCACTTCATGGCATCTCAACTGCACTTTGGTTAAAACCTTGAGCAATTGATTGGTGATTCTGAGAAATCAGTGTTCCAGTTGTTGTTTAAGTGTTTGATCAACTCACATATGATGTATATGAGGTGTGTGTGTGATTGGTTTGAGTGGAATTGCTCTCTAATGAAAAACCCGATAGTGACTTGCTAAGAAAGGCATTTTTGAGAGTGAGAAGTGGTTTTTGAGAAAGGCAAGTGTTGTAGGCCTTTGGTGTACTTAAACTGATCACAATTGAGCTCTATTTATAGTAGAGCAAGTTTGTTTTGGGATCCACAGTGAATGGCAACTGCAGCAGGTGTTTGTTCAATGTTGGCCAATGGAAATCCAAGTCTCCTCTAGCCATTGACTAGAGGTTAGGGCACATGGCTGTGGTTCCCATGGTCTTGGATAAGTCTTGACTGAATTCAGTTGAGAATGGCTCAGTCCATGCCACCTTGATGCTTCCATTGAATGCTCCAATCCAAAATTGGAGTCTTGTCCCTATTTTGGCCATTCTAGGTTCAACATGCTATTTCTTGTTCCAAAGAATTTGGAGGCTTGGCTCAGTGATTGTCCCCTTTAGATTCAATCCTCTGAGGTGTCCAAGTGGATAGGAGCATTTGGATTTGGCTGATTTTGGTAAATCGAGAAAAAATGCAAATTCTGCCTTGCCTTGGCAGATTTCAGCAAGGCAACTTTCCAATGTCATATCTCATGACTTAAATGGAATTTGGTAATTTTCTTGGCCATTTTGGAAAGCCCTTACATGATACAACAACTGTTTGAACATGTTTGGTTTTGATCTCTTTTGAATCCAAGTGAAAAATCCCGCTACATTTGGCAAAAAGTAGGGTAAAATCTGACTTAGTGAAATTTTCACTAAGTGTTGGAACAAAGTGACTTCTCTTAATTTTGATCACTCCATAACTCAAAATTCGCAATGAATTGGAATTAGGTTTAGTTGAAGTTTTTGTAGAGGGCAATGAGATCTACAAATCAAGCCTTGGATGGGAGAAAATGGCTCTGTGGTTTAGGAGTTATGACCCTCCAAAGTTAGTACCCTAGCCACTTTATTTTTAACTTAGAAAATTTTCTAAGTTTTTTATGGTTACCCCTTTTACAAGTTACCCAACTTTTCTTGATTTTTCTTGATGAATGATGATTCAAATCATACATTAACATCATTTTAAGGTTAAAAATCCATTTTGGTGAAAAATCTCAAAAAGTCAAAGTTAACTTTTGTGCACAGTTGACTTTTTATCAGATGAATTCCAAACTGTGCAATTCTTCATGAAATCATGTCCTTGACCTAAATAAAACTTGATGGACATGTTCCATGGGTGTCATAGGGTATATTGAATCATGTCTTAGGGCTTGGGAGCATGCCCTGGTCAAAAGTCAATGTTACAGTTGACTTTTTCCTTAAAACCCTAACTATGGTGCAGATGAAATTGAGACTTGTTGCTCAAGCTTCTTGGATTAATCACTTGTTGCAAATGGATCAATATGGTATATTAAAGACCCTCAAATCATGTCTTGAGGTCTTGGCTCATGATTTGTCCCAAAAGTCAACTTAGGGGTGAATTAGGTCAAGAAACCCTAATTCCTGATTTTTGAAGAATGCATCCCCTGAGGCAAAATTGACTTGATGCTTGGGTCCATGAGGTTCCATGGAGTATATTAGGTTATGTTTTGAAGCATTGGCTTGTGCCCAGATGAAAAATTTCCCTCTGGAGGCCCTGGTCGACCAAAACCCTAATTTGGTGACACTGTCGATCTTGAGACTTGATCCACCTAGAAGGGAGCAGCCTTGTGCTTGATCCTTGAAGTGGGAGTCCTTTTGATCCATTGTGGGTGTTTCAGAGGTTAGACAAGTTGAAGATTATGTCATTCCTTGATTGATCCTTTGTCTAAGAACTCTGAGAGGGCTTGAAACCCTAATTCTTGATTGTAGTGGATGCTCACCCATCTTTGGGGAGACTGATGAAGTATGATGGCCCATCCATATTGTGATGATGATTTTCATAATGATGGGAAATCTTAGTGGTCAAAATTTGGGGTATGATAGATGCCCCTATTTAATCTTCTTGGACACGAAGGTGTGAATGACGAAGGTATTCGGGCATTCGGGGTGCAAGAGGATTAAATATCGGAATACCTGAAATTTTGATGGTGGTTATGAATGGTTGCTTACGCATTCATCTTCTATAGCTAAGCAATGATGCTTAGAAAAGGTAAACTTCCCCTCGATCCTGGTCTTCAGCCAAGGAACTGGTCTCAGTTTCTGATTTAAACTTCCCCTCGATCCTGGTTTCCTACCCAGGAACTGGTCTTAGTTTCTTTTGTCAATAAACTTTACTGACAAGGGAAGCTATTCGTAGCGGCTTTCCTTCAAACTTCTCGCCGAATTTTCCTGGGGAGATGCCATTTAAGTGGAAAAAGTTTCAATGTCAGACTTGCTGGGGAACCCAGTCGTCTAAGTTTTAGAGGTGTACAAACTTCTCTGTTGGAGATGCCATTTGTTGACTCTACTCGGGGAATGCGAGTCCCTTGAGAGACTGCATTCATTTGGGTTCTTTACATCATACTTTTCTCGGAGATCTTCTCGGAGAAATGCCATATGATGTGATCCAATTTTGAGGTGCCGATGACCTTTCCATCGGTGGGTTTTTCGGAGAAAAACTGCCGTACTACCGAATCTCCGATTTAGGAGGCTTTCTCTCGGGATTTTCTTTAATCTGGGAAAACAAGGATATCATCTTCAATGGCGAAGAGTGATGTTAACTGAGGGCTCTCTGGTCATCCAGAGGTTCAAGTTATCAAAGTGGTCGAGGGCCAACTTCCTTCCAAAAATAGACTGGGGGCGAGGTTGTTCAGACACAGCGTTTCCTGACGAGGCAAGAACTGACGACTCGATTGAGAGGACTTTTATCACTAGGGGACAAGACCGACTAGAGTGATAGTGATGCAATATGACATGTGAATGTAAATCAATAATGCATGATGCATGTATGTTTATGCTGACAAAACTGACGCGACACACAAACTAAAAGATGAACATGACTGGATACTCGGCCATCGCGGGGCGTGGAAGTACCGCTGGTTCAAGATAGCAATTCCACCTTGCTTAGGAAAGAGAGTCCCTGTTGGGAGCTATGTTGATCGGGCTTAGGAGATGAGAACTCGGCTGAGGCGTGTCAGACGAAACAAGGTCTCTGACACAGTTGATCCCTTCATTCAGGCGTACTGGGTTAGAAGGAGTACTTTGATTCTGCACTTTCAAGTTTGCTTACTTCTGGAGAGGCAACCGATGTTCTTCCGATGTTCAACAGTCTAAAGAAATTGCCGTCTTTATTAAAAAGCAGAAAACGTTTTAACAAGTAAATTCATTTTTGTTTTATTTCAAGAATCGTTAATCATGTTAAAATGTCGTTCTGTAAAGCTAAAACAAATAAGAATTACAAACAAAAGCACAAGGGCTCAAATTTATTGATAAAATGGAGATCAGCCAAACGCGTGATTCCAAAGAGTATTTACAAAGTTAGAAAATGGTAATTTACAGGGAAAAGGGCTACGTTGAAACATAACGACCGTTATCCTTCTACCAACTCTGAATTCGGGGCATCCTGAGCTTCTGTCGAAGATGACCTTGACTCGAGTTTTCTGGCGGATGATGTAACTGCTGCTGAGGGACCTGCCTCTGTTGAACATAGTTACTTGCCATTATCCCTAACTTTTTCCTGGATTGTACTGTGATGTTTCCAATCCACCGGGATGATTTTTCCTTTGTCTCTAACTTTTGCCTGGACCGCCCTTTCGGGTTTTCAATCCACCGAGACGTTTTTTTTTTTTTTTAAATTTAGGCGAAGTATTTCTTGACTACATCAACATTTGTGGGGTAGGTAAATTCCTCTCCGTCCATGGTTGCAAGTCTCAAGGCGCCGCCTGAGAAAGCTTTCGTGACCACATAGGGGCCATCATAATTCGGAGTCCATTTACCTCGCGAATCAGTGAGAAACGATTGTATCTTTTTGAGCACGGGGTCTCCTTTTTTGAAAACACGAGGTCGGACCTTTTTGTCAAACACCCTCTTCATTCTCCGTTGATACAACTGACCATGGCATAGTGCCGTGATTCGCTTCTCTTCAATCAGGCTTAATTCGTCGTGTAGACTTTGACACCATTCAGCTTCGGTGAGCTTAGCTTCCATCAATACTCGGATTGACAGGATCTCTACTTCTATGTGGAGCACTGCTTCCATGCCATACACTAGAGAGAAAGGGGTTGCCCCTATTGAAGTGCGGACAGATGTGCGATAACCGTGAAGAGCAAAGGGTAGCATCTCGTGCCAATCTTTGTAGGTTACAACCATCTTTTGAACGATCCTCTTGATGTTCTTGTTAGCCGCTTGTACCGCTCCGTTCATCTTGGGTCGGTAGGGAGATGAGTTATGGTGTTCGATCTTGAACTCTGTGCACAACTCCTTCATCATCTTGTTGTTCAAGTTAGATCCATTATCAGTAATGATCTCGCTTGGAATACCATAACGGTAGATGATATTGTTTTTGATAAATCGGACCACCACTTGTCGGGTTACATTGGCGAATGATGCTGCTTCGACCCACTTGGTGAAATAGTCAATGGCTACCTGGATGAACCGATGTCCGTTTGAAGCCTTAGGTTCAATCATGCCAATCATGTGGATTCCCCATATGGAAAATGGCCATGGGGAAGAGAGAACTTTGAGATGTGATGACGGTACATGAATTTTGTCGGAGTATATCTGACATTTGTGACACCTCCTCATGTACTTGTAGCAGTCGGATTCCATGGTCAACCAATAGTACCCTGCTCTTAGAATTTTTCTCGCCATCGTGTGTCCGTTGGCATGAGTGCCAAAGGATCCTTCATGAATTTCTTTCATAAGCATGTCTGCTTCTGGTCTGTCGATGCATCGGAGCAAGACCATGTCAAAATTTCTCTTATAGAGAGTGTCACCGCTCAGGAAGAAGCCTCCAGCCAATCTTCTGAGGGTTTTCCTATCTTTCCCTGATGCCCCAGGTGGGTACTCTTGTTTCTGAAGGAAGCATTTGATATCGTGATACCAAGGTTTGTCGTCTATGACTACTTCAATCATGAAGATGTAAGCGGGCCGTTCAAGGCGCATTATGTCAATCTTAGGTAGGTCGTTCCATTGACCTACACTAATCATGGAAGAGAGAGTGGCTAATGCATCAGCCATGTGATTCTCCTCACGAGGGATGTGATGAAACTCGACTATGTTAAAGAAGGGTAACAACCTTCTTGCATAGTCTTTGTAAGGAATCAATCCTGATTGGTATGTGTTCCAATCTCCTTTTATCTGATTGATAACCAAAGCTGAATCGCCGTATACGTCCAAGTTTTTTATCCTTAAATCAATTGCTTCTTCGAGACCCATAATACAAGCTTCGTATTCGGCCTCGTTGTTCGTACATTTGAACATAAGTCTGGCGGTGAAAGGAATGTGGGTACCCTGAGGGGTAACAATGATTGCCCCAATTCCGTTTCCATAATGATTAACTGCTCCGTCAAAGATTAGTCCCCATTGGGAACCTGGTTCCGGCCCTTCACTGGGTAACGGTTCATCGCAATCTTTTATTTTTATATACCTGACATCTTCTTCTGGGAAGTCAAACCCGATTGATTCCTGATCGTCAATCGGTTGATGAGCCAAATGATTGGCTAAAATACTTCCCTTAACGGCTTTCTGAGCGTGGTACTCTATGTCATATTCTGATAACAACATCTGCCAACGGGCAATTCTTCCCGTGAGAGCAGGTTTTTCGAAGACGTACTTGATTGGATCCATTTCGGAGATTAACCAAGTAGTATGACGAATCATGTATTGGCGAAGACGTTTGGCTGCCCAAGCCAAAGTGCAGCAAGTTTTCTCAAGCATCGTGTACCGAGTTTCGCAGTCGGTGAATTTCTTGCTTAGATAATAGATGGCAGACTCTTTCCTTTTGGTTTCGTCTTGTTGGCCAAGTACACATCCCATTGAGTCCTCTAGGACTGTGAGGTAAATGATCAGTGGTCTTCCTTCCACTGGAGGTGATAGAATCGGAGGATTCAATAGATATTCCTTGATACTGTCGAAGGCGGTTTGGCAATCTTCTGACCAAACGCAATCCTGGTTCTTTTTGAGTAACTTGAAAATCGCCGCACACGTCGCGGTCATGAGGAATATGAATTTGGAGATGTAGTTCAAACATCCCAGGAATCCTCTGACTTGTTTTTCAGTTTTCGGAGAAGGCATTTCTTGAATGGCCTTGACCTTGTCAGGATCAACCTCAATTCCTTTCTGGCTGACGATAAACCCTAGTAGTTTCCCTGAACGGACACCGAAGGTGCACTTGTTGGGATTCAAGCGGAGCTTAAATTTTCTTAGACGTTCGAACAATTTTGACAGATGTTCAACGTGCTCATTCTCTGTTTTAGATTTTGCAATCATATCATCGACATACACTTCGATTTCTTTGTGTATCATGTCATGAAAAAGAGTAGTCATGGCCCTTTGATAGGTTGCCCCGGCATTCTTCAAACCGAACGACATTACCTTGTAACAAAAGGTGCCCCATGGGGTAATGAACGAAGTTTTCTCCATGTCTTTCGGCGCCATTTTGATCTGGTTATAGCCCGAGAATCCATCCATGAAGGAGAAAATTTTGAACTTTGCTGTGCTGTCTACCAGCATGTCAATGTGTGGTAAAGGAAAGTCGTCCTTTGGACTAGCCTTGTTTAGATCCCTGTAATCAACACACATTCTGACCTTTCCGTCCTTTTTGGGAACGGGTACGATGTTGGCTAACCATTGAGGATATTCAGATGTAGCGAGGAAACCCGCGTCAATCTGTTTCTGTACCTCCTCTTTGATTTTGATGGCCATGTCCGGGTGAGTCCATCTCAACCTCTGCTTTACTGGCGGACATTCCGATCTTAACGGTAAATGATGTTCCACGATACTGGTATCCAACCCTGGCATATCCTGATAGGACCAAGCGAATACATCGGGGAATTCTTTGAGAAGCTTTATCAAACTCTCTTTGGCAGTTGGACTGAGCAGTGCCCCAATCCTGATTTCTTTTCTCTCTTTTTCTCAACCCAAATTTACCGTTTCCAATGGCTCTTTGTGAGGTTCAATGGACCTTTCCTCTTGTCTGAGTAGTCGAGAGATCTCTTCTGGAATTTCGTTGTCAACTTCTTCTTCACCCCCAAATATCGGGAACTCAAAGTTGGGAGAAGGCATCGGATCGTATGTTTCAATGAGGTTTAAAACAAACAATCTGCATGACGTGATAATTTGTGTTTAGAAGAGATAGAGAAAATGCAAGTGTGTGCAGTGTTTTATTTTACTGCTTGTTTTTATTTGAATTGTTTTTTAGGATTACCATTTTCTGAGAAAACAAAAAGAGAAAACAACAATTAATGCGGAAATTACAGAACGACGTTATTTTATTAATAAACAAGTCGATTCTTGAAACTACCGCCCTATAAAACAAAACTCTGTCGCTTTGGGCAAAGCGAAGAGGGAAAATTTACAGAAAGCGAGCCCTATCAAAACATCCGTTTCACCTGGGCAGGGTGAAAGGTTAAAGATGGCAATTACTTTGACTGATGAACGATCTTCGAAACCTCGACGGTAACCCATTGGCAGCGAACTCCTCGGTGAATCACAAAGTCTGGCACCTTCCTTGATTTGTTTTCAGATATAACGCTGATTTCTGGTGGAGCAGGATCATTGGAATCTGTCTCCCAAGCAGAATTGTCGTAGGAGAATTCCTCAGTTATATTTTGCATAGCATTTGTGCTCTCAGCTGTATCTCCCCATCTAGTAGGCTGGATATCTTCGAGTCTGATACGAGAGCTTTCGGGAGCGGTGTACCTGACCATATAGTCGTATTTTCCACTCGGTTGTCCCAAGGTGTCCCACACTTCTTTCGATTTGGAGGAGTCATCTCTCTCGATGACGTTGACCTCGGGAAAAGCATGTTGATGAATTCAAGTCCTGCAAACGTTGCGAATTCATCTTCATGTTGAGTAGTTTCTGAATGACCTGAGTGTTGATCCCATGACATGGTGGGGACACAGGTATTCTATTCACAAACGGTCAGCTGATTTTCATTGTTCGGCTGACTCTCTTGCCCCAAGTTTCCTGGGTAAGGCTGCCACATTGGCAGACCATCCATTGGGCCATAGTAATTGTGGTCAAAGTTGTCATGTATCAGAGTGTCCTCCTCTAATGAATTTGGCGGAGCACGGCATCCTTCCGGATCACAATCTCCATAGATCATTTCGACGTCTGACCTTGGTATAAATCTCGGACTCTGTGCGGGATAGCAAAATGGCGTAGGCACCTCTTCCTGAGACATATAACCGTTCTCGTTCAGATAGGACTTCCATTCTTCATCTGTGTCGGAGGGATCTTTCTCATTGATAGCATGTACTGCTTGAGACACCGGGTGAAGAAAACCTCCACTGTGGAAGAAGTTTTGAAGGGGATGAAGACTTTCATCGTTGGCAGCTGTCTGGGTACAGGTTGCAGAAAAACCAAGACCCTTCTTTGTTTTATTGTCAATAGGAATGACAAGCTGTCCCCATCCTGTTGTATTGGTACTCTCGGCCGCTTTGATAGCATCTTTGTATGAGGAAATCGAGGTTCCTCCTCTGAACTGATTGTTCTTGCTTACCGACAGTGCTTGGAACTGAGTTCCAATAACCTCCTCGGGTTCTATACCAGCAGATGATGACAAGTTGCTTACAAGCAAGGTTTGTTCCCCACAAACTGTGACAAGTTGATCGTTCTTGACGAACTTTAGCTTTTGGTGGAGGGTGGAAGTGACCGCCCCAGCCTGATGTATCCAAGGTCTTCCTAATAAACAACTGTACGTTGCCCGGATGTCCATGACCTGGAAAGTGACTTGGAAAGTGCGAGGACTAATAGTTATGGGAAGATCAACTTCGCCGATAACTATTTTTCTAGATCCGTCGAACGCTTTGACGACGACCTCGCTGATTCTCATCGGAGGGCCTTTGAATGATAATTGCATCAAAGTGGACTTCGGCATAACATTCAGGGCTGACCCTGTGTCTACCAGTACGCTGGCTAAAGCATCGTCCTGGCAGTTGACTGTGATATTGAGCGCCATGTTATGACGGCGACCCTCTTCGGGTAATTCCTCATCACTAAATCCCAAATTATTGCAGGAAGTGATGTTAGAGACAATGCTATCGAACTGTCTGATTGTTACATCCTGTTCCACAAAGGCTTGCTCCAAGACTTTCTGTAGAGCCTCCCTGTGGGCTTCTGAACTGAGTAACAGCGATAATACCGAGATCTTTGAAGGAGTTTGTAACAGTTGATCAACAATATTGTATTCACTCCTTTGGATGAGCTTCAGCATCTCATCATTATTTTTCGAAAGGTCGGGATTACTGGATTGACCGACTGGTGGATCAGGAGTTTTCATCTGAAGTTCCTTTTCCTTGTTAGGTTCTCCAACTCCTCGGTTGAAGATTCTACCGCTCCGTGTTACACGACCGAAGTCTGCAATATTCACGACGGAGGGTAATGGAATTTACTTTCCATTTTCAATTGTTATTGCACCGTATTTGTAAGGGATAGCCTTAGCTGACTCATACGGTAACGGTCCCAGTAGATAGATGACTATGGGAACCTTCTAGTTTTTCTGACCATCATAATTAATCTCGATCCGTTCCCGGTTGGGAACTTTAGATTCGTCAAGTAGAGGGATAATGGCAAAAACATCCCTGGTCTGGTGACGACCAGAGATTACGACAACGTCTTCAATTTGATCAGCGAGGTAGTCCGGCGTCCAATTGATGGATCCAGAATCCGGATATGGACGAATCTCTCCACGATCCACCTGATCCTGAAGAGCTGCTCTCACAAGGTAACACCCTTGGTTACTTTCCGAACAGACGCTACAACGGTTATATCCATCCGAGATCCACCTATTCCTGTAGAGTTGCTTGCACCACAGAACATCCTTGATTGTTTTTAGAACAGACATCACATTGATGATAATTATGAGGTGGCACATGGCCATATCCACTCTGTCTACAATGCATCTTGACCAGATTGGTTTTCAACAAGAGTACATCGTGAATTTGATAGACATTGTTAGTCTCTCTCTCTATCAAATTGACTGCAGCTTTCTCATGTTGAGGCAGCGGGTTTGTGAGAACATTAGGATTTGTATCCTTGAAGGATAAGACCCCGCTCCTAACAAGTTTTTGCACGTCGGACTTGAAATTGAGACAAGTCTCAATGTTATGCCCCGAACCTCCTTGGTGGTAAGGGCAAGTTTGATCCACCTTAAACCAAAAAGGCAGATTTTCTGGTACTGTAAGAGGAGATTTAGTCTGAATGTGCCCCTTAACCAGTAGTAATGGAAACAGCTCTGCGTACGACACGGGTATAGGATCAAACCCTGATGGTCGTGTTGTACGGTTGTTGTTGTATGGAGGACGAGCCTGCTGAAGAGGCTGTTCTGTCCTTTGCTGATCAGGTTGGCTCTGCGTAATCTGAGGTTGATACGTAGGAATAGACGCTGGATTGATAGCAGGAATCACAGCTGCTACCGGTTGATAACATCGCCTTCGCTTTCTGAGAGAGATATTCCCAATATCTTGCTCTTTTTTCTTAGGGAGAGCACCACCGTATTTTTTAGTACCGCTCGTCGTTCCAATGTCTTTTACCAAACGTCCTTCTCGGACAGCTTCCTCAAAACGTACGCCCATGCCCACCATCTCGGTGAAATCACTGGGTGCACTGGCAACCATTCGGTCATAGTAAAATGAGCTTAAGGTTTTTAAGAAGATCTTTGTCATCTCTTTTTCCTCAAGAAGTGGACAAATTTGAGCGGCAATCTCACGCACCTTTGAGCATACTCCTTAAAGGTTTCCTTGTCCTTTTGCGACATCGATCTGAGTTGATCTCTGTCGGGTGCCATGTCCAAATTGTATTTATATTGTTGGATAAAGGCAGTGCCAAGATCTCTAAATGTGCTGATCGTGGCACGGTTTAATCCCATGTACCATTTTAAGGCTGCACCGGTCAGACTATCCTGAAAGTAGTGAATTAGTAGGTCCTGATTCTCTGTCTGAGCTGACATCCGCCGAGCGTACATCACCAGATGGCTTTGAGGGCAAGAGTTACCCTTGTATTTTCCAAAGTCGGGCACTTGAAACTTGTACGGAACTTTCACATTTGGGACCAAGCAGAGATCTGCGGCGTCCTTTCCAATTAGATCTCGACCGCGAATGTCTTGCAGTTCCTTCTGCATTTCCAGGAACTGCTCCTGGAATTCCTCCATTCTGTCAAACATAGTTTCCTTTTTACCAGCAGGTATCTGTGGAATCTGTCCTTCTGGGACAGTGTACACCACAGGGGGTGGTACTGTGACTACGGTAGTGAATCTTGGCGTCTCCCAAAGTTTGTAACCTTCAGGAGTCTTTAGTATGCCTCTGACATCTTCGTTTTTCCGAAGTTTGTAACCTTCAGGCCCAGCGGCTTCTATTGTGATTCCCTGATCTTCAGTGATCGGCGAAACACATCCTTCAGGGATATAGTTAACAAACATGCCCCAGGGACGATCTTTCGGCATTTGATACCTAGGATCATACTTCTCCACTATGGGCGTTGAGGTGATCTTTGAGATCACAGTTCTTTGTAGCTGAGCTTCTGCCATGGCTTGCATGTCGTTACGAAGCTTTCTCATATCCTCTCTCAGAGCGTCGATCTCTTCTTTCAACTCTCTATTTTCTTCCTCAAGATCATCCATCTTTTTCTGACGATTGGCCCGAGTGTTATATGAATGAGACAGTTTGACTCTAGAACCGAGACTCAAACGTGAGATTCGTAGGTAAGAAGAATACGCAATGTGAGAATGATGAATGCAATGATTATATTAATTGTTTAAGGTTTAATCAAAATAAACTTTGACAATTAGATTGTAAATATCAAACGGTGGGGAAACCCCTTTTTATTGAAATTCAAAGGATTACAGAAATGGAAATACAGTAGATTACAAGGTGCAGAAACAGAAACCTAAACTAATGGGTCCCGAGAGAACTCGGGTGCTGATTCTGGTATCTTTCTTTTCATTGACCGGGGCTCTTGGGCCGTTGTCGGGTTGTCACTCCTTTGCCAAGTGAAATGAGCAAGCAAATTCCTTTGGTCATCTTGATTCTCTACAGCACGTTGCTCCAAAATTTCAATCAGAGCATCTTTCTCTTTCAGTAGTTGTTGTATTTTGATGCACTCTACGTCGAGGGTGCGGTACTTGTTCTTCCAAGACCTTCTCTCTCATTAAACTTTGTTGAGAGTAACCTGAAGCTTTTCAGTTTCCGTCATGAAGTACATGACAGATTCCCTCGGCGGAAGAATTCCGTAACGAGGATAAGGCATCTTTAGCTTGAGAGCTCTAGTTTGTACCCAATGGAGATAAGGCTCCACCGAGACATAGTCTGGTTTTCCCAGAGACTCTCGTCCTTTCTTATGAACATGCTTCCAAGCGTGCACTATTTCCATCTTTAGTGCTCTGTCATTTTCTCCTTCTTTGAAGAAAAGACCTTCCAGATGAACACCCCGCGGGACGTGTCTCATCGGGTATCCAAATTGACGAAGAACCAATACCGGATGGTAGTTGATTCCTCCTTTAATTCCTATAAGGGGTACATTGGGGAAGTTTCCACAATGATCAATGATTCTGATCCCATCATAGACCCTACTACACCAATCTATATCAGAGTTGGTAAGGGACATGATCTTCTGCGACCAACGTAAGGCACTCTTGCAATCCCAAAAAGCAGCAGACTTGGGCAAGTGGGAGATAAGCCACTTGTAAATCAGAGGTACACAGCATGTGATCTCCCCTCCGCTGTACAAATTTCCCAAATGTACAGAATGATACGCATCTGCGAGCAAAGTCGGCACAGGGTTTCGAATGAGAAAAACCTTAATGGAGTTAATATCGACGAAGTTATTGATGTTGGGAAACAAAAATAACCCGTAGGTGAGCAAGACAAAGATGCTTTCAAAAGCAGTCACGTTTCCTATACTGGCAAAATACAGGGCTTTCTTTGTCAAGAACTGGGCTGGCAAACCTTGGATGCCACCCTTAGTGGTCAGGTGAGTCTTAACCTCAGACTCGTCCAAATGAATTGCTCTTGCAATGGTCTGATTCTTTGGAATTTCTTCTAGTCCAGAAAATGGAGCTCGATCTGTAATCTGTAGATCAATCAGATGAGAATACTCCTCCAGCGTTGGTGCGAGCCGGTAATCCGGGAATGTGAAACAGTGATAAACCGGATCATAAAACTGAATGAGCGCATCCATGATTCCCTCAATCACATGGACTCTTAATAGTGGTAGCAGACCTCCGTGTTTGGCTCTGAAAGCCTCTGGGTTTGTGATCATCCTTGCTAACCTTCTCAAATCCTCTAGCTTTGGAACCTTGAAGGTATAACTATGAGTTCTCCTTCTACCGAAATCCATTAGTGCAATCCTTTTCTCTGATATTTGCAATCACAGTCTTAGTTTAATTCGAAAAAACAGAGAGACTAGAAGAGAAATTTTTTGAATGTTTTTAATGTTTTTTAAATGAATGCATGAATGCAGCACACAAAAACATAGAAAAAACATGGGGTCAAAGGGTCGTTGTCATGAAGTCAAGGCTCTACCCATCCCCGAAGGTTTATACAAGGGTGATTTTTATACCTGTACTCATTATCATCAGCTCCTCCCAGGAAAGTAAAACAACAAGCGGATCGCCAGCGAGTTGTAGAGCAATCTTAGAGTAAGTACCATTCACCGAGAATAGATCACCAGCCTCAAATGAGGGTAGAATCGCGTAACAACTATTCCCGATAGTTTCCGCACTACAAAAGGGTTTGGCTCCTCAGCTTCTCAGACATCACAATCGGCCCATTGTCTAGGTGAGAGAATGGGTTGCATTGGTCAGCCTCCACTGAGGTTGATGGTCGACCTCGTCGCCATCACTTATCTTAAGTGTATACTCAATCTTTCCACATGCGGTATCACACGCATTCCCATTAGCAGAAAAATAAACACGTATAGCAATTTGGAAAAGCAGTATATATATTTGTCCTAATGTCCTAGACTTTTAAAGCTAAGAATCTTAAGTTCCTGACATAAAATGGTTTCCCGGCGGAGTCACCAATCTGTGGTTTTATTTCAAATTAACGGCGTTTTGACCTAATATCCTAGTGATGTCAAGGTTTCCACCTAGGGGACAAAAAAAAGAACAAGATCCCTAAAGAGACCTACGATATTCCCCCGCAGAGTCCCCATTTTTCTGTAGCGAGTGATTTTTGGATGTGGTTGCAAATCACGATCGCTCTAGTACTACAGTTCGATTCATTTTTTATCCTATTAAAGCTGATGAAGGAAGGGAAATAGATGTCTCCAATTAACCCTGCTTGCATACTGAGATTAAACAGTCAAAACTATTGGTTTACAGATGCAACAAAGATTCGGGGTTTCTCCTAAGTTTATTTTGTTGACGAGGGGTGCTTTAGGCTATTGGTTGAGATGTTAGGACGAATATATATATGAAAGTATGGGATTTTGGGTTTTTGTTTAGTGTGCTCGCTAAGATTTTTCTTTCAATCTTATGCCTACGTATTCCCGTTTACCGACACAGGGAAATCAGAGCGTTCGTAGTTCATGGGAGGAAATGGGTGTTTTGGTGTCTTGTTCAAAGCCCAAGACGTGAAGCGAAAGGTGATTTGTATCTTGTTCAAAGCCCAAGATGTGAAGCTGAAGGTAGTTTGTATCTTGTTCAAAGCCCAAGATGTGAAGCTAAAAGTGTTGACCTTAGAGAGAATTTGTCTTCTCTAAAGAGGTCTGTTTGTCACAACTGTTGGGTGACTGACTGTAAAGGAGGATTACTTTAACCGGGATACGCGGATCCTAGTAATGCCATAATTTCCTTTATAGGGGATTTTAACCTGAAGGAGAAGACTTTAACTCAGTTTAGAGCAATGCCATCTTTCCTTAGGAATTTCTCTTACTAAAAGAGGGACAGTGGCATGGATGTAGATGATCCAGAGGCTTGTCGCTTACAGCAATTAGATGAAGGGGAAAAAGTTGTTGAAGTTTGTGTACTGTAAACGAGGCACAACTTTGATGCTAAAAGGTTTATTGGATCAACCAGTGGCTTTCTTATACAAAGCCTAAGAGGAGGCTAATATGTGTCTCGTACAAAGCCCGAGAGAGAGGCTAAAAGGTTTTGACTCGACGATGGAATCTTTTGGTATCTCGTATAAAGCCCGAGATGGAGGCTATTTGACTCAACAAGAGAGTTTTTTGTATCTCGTACAAAGCCCGAGATGGAGGCTAACGGTTTGTTTGGCTCAATAAGAGCCTTTTTGTATCTCGTATAAAGCCCGAGATGGAGGCGAAAGGGTGATTGACTCAACGAGGGAGTCTCTTTATGTGTCTCGTACAAAGCCCGAGAGAGAGGCTAAACGTTGTTTGACTCCGCTGGGGAGAATCATTGTATAAAGCCCAAGAGAGAGGCTAACTTCACTGGAGAAGGATCATTATACAAAGCCTAAGAGGAGGCTATGGTTACTGTTTCAGTTGAGTGACAGGTCCAGTATGCTAATTTTTAAAGAGAAAATCAGTTCTTATATGAGCAACACTGTACTCAAGGATTTGATTCGAGGATCCGGGTTATTCCTGTTCTTTAAGGAAGTGGGAAATCCGAAGGGTATTGAGACTGTCTGAGTCTATGGGTTTTCTCCCTATTTAACGAAGGGGTCACTTGAGAATGTCTTTGAGACTCAAGGAGATTAGACTGCCCAAGTCTAGAGTGTCATCTTTTGTACTGTGCTTTGAGAAACAGTAGTAGACTCTATGAAAGGACTGTTCTATGCAGATGACTAAGTTATGTTCCTATACCTCTAGGAGGTCGTCGGGACAATTTGTACGAAGCCCAAGAGGAGGCTGGAAGGTTTTAAGAAGCCGACGGGTCCTTGCACGAAGCCCAAGAGGAGGCTATCATTCCCGGAGGAAGAGATCATTATACGATGCCTAAGAGGAGGCTGTGAATACTTCTAAGAAGCCGACGGGTCCTTGGACTAAGCCCAAGAGGAGGCGGGGGTTGATTTTAGGAAGCCTGTGGGTCCTTGTAAGATGCCCAAGAGGAGGCCGATGCATTTAAGAAGCCCGTGGGTCCCTAAACCCCGAGAAATTCAAGACAGTCTATTCACGAGGAATAGATCAAGCCAGGAAAGTTCGAGAATTTGGAAGAAACTCAAAGATGCCATTCACGGAGAATACATTCATCTCTGAGAATAGAGTTTCTTGACAATTCCTAATGAGGACAGCCGAAGAGAAGACTGTATCTGGTGATCCTATTGGGGATCTAGTTGTCTATTTCTACGAATAAACGAAACGGCGTCACCTAGTTCTAGACGTAGTGGCCGGGGAATCTCTAAATATCTATACTATTATTACACAGTTGATATGAGTTTATGAAAGAAGACTTACAGTGAAACAGCCCCACAATACAGTTATATGTATATGAAAGCGGTAAATGAAAGCGGATAAACACTTACTCGGTTGTAGAGCTTCCATGCTGTTTGGTTAGTTGTTCAACAAAGAAAGATTGAAAACAACAGTATATTCAAAATCAAAGGAGAAAGTGCTTTGAAAAAGAAAGATTTGGGGCTTACAGCTCAAGGAGAGGCCCAGGGTTTTATCAGTGAGCGCACTGTTTGAATTTGTAGAGGGGGACTTATACAAGTGATTGAGGCCCAAAAAGGTTTTATGTACAAAGGGATGGGTCTTACACTCTCTCAAGAGGCCCAAAAGGTTTAAAGAAAAAGAGTGGGGCTTATAACACGAGGGTAGGCCCAGTTGACTTTTCGTTTCAAAATGGCGATCGCGCCGAGGTTTTCTTTTAACGCAGAGGGACTTATACAATAAGTGAGGCCCAAAGTTGTTTTGGTTAAAAGGGGGTTGGGTCTTACACTCTATTAGAGGCCCAAAAATTTTGAATGGGTCTTATAGCTCAAGGAGAGGCCCAGAAGGTTATTTTTCAAAAGGCGACGATCGCGCCGTTTGTTTTTTACGGTATCAGGACTTATACAATGCACTGAGGCCCAAAAAATGATTTGGTCAAAAAAAGGATTGGGTCTTACACTCTATTAGAGGCCCAAAGTCTTTTGAAAATGATTTATGAGGGTTGAATTAATCCTAAAACCCTAATTTGTTTTCAAAAATGTGTTTTAATTGAATAAAAATTCAATTAAAATGATCAAAATTGTTTAACATAGGAAAAACAAATTGTGATCTTGGATTAATGCTTCAAAAATTAAGTATTGACCTACAAAATAATTAAAAGGCATTAAAAGTTGCAAAATCAAGGTGGAAAAAATATTTTAAATGTTAAAAACAATTAAAACATTAATTCTTTGCAAAAATATCAATTATACAAAATAAATAATATTTTTGGGATTTTTTGGGAAAATAAAATATTTTAACATTTTTGTGAATTATTAAAAAAAGAATCAACTCAAAATCATTAAAACTCAGAGAGAAATTAATTTTTGAATCAATTAAATAAAATCACAAAATTCAAATATTTGAAAATTCAAAAAAGGCGCCAAGAACAGCTGAAGAACACGTGCGTGTTATGGGTTTGGCTGATTTGCATTTTCTCTCCAATATCACTGAATACTTGATTATATCATGCAATCCACATACCAATCAACTCGTTTCAACCTCACGATCATGTCTATGGTATTTAATTTCATTTAAATTAAACATATAACAAGAAATCACGAAAAATCCTCAAGAACCCTAATTTCTGCATGAAGGCTAGGATTTTTGATACACAATTCAAACAATGCAATTAATTGAGGGGAAACATTCCATGCATGATTATGAACATTTTGCAAAAGTATTGTGCGAGGAAATATGCATAGATTGAGAGATGACCAAGTTTAAGCTTACCTCTAGGTCGTGACAGCAAGAGCAAATTGATTTCTGAGTAGGAGGTGTTACAGATGAATTGTGATGATCTGAACAGCTTTCCTACACCCTATGGAGTGTGTTTGAATGCTTGGACTTGCCTGAGAATGGTTGGATCACTTCATGGCATCTCAACTGCACTTTGGTTAAAACGTTGAGCAATTGACTGGTGATTCTGAGAAATCAGTGTTCCAGTTGTTGTATAAGTGTTTGATCAGCTCACATATGATGTATATGAGGTGTGTGTGTGATTGGTTTGAGTGGAATTGCTCTCTAATGAAAAACCCGATAGTGACTTGCTAACGAAGGCATTTTTGAGAGTGAGAAGTGGTTTTTGAGAAAGGCAAGTGTTGTAGGCCTTTGGTGTACTTAAACTGATCACAATTGAGCTCTATTTATAGTAGAGCAAGTTTGTTTTGGGATCCACAGTGAATGGCAACTGCAACAGGTGTTTGTTCAATGTTGGCCAATGGAAATCCAAGTCTCCTCTAGCCATTGACTAGAGGTTAGGGCACAGGGCTGTGGTTCCCTTGGTCTTGGATAAGTCTTGACTGAATTTAGTTGAGAATGGCTCAGTCCATGCCACCTTGATGCTTCCATTGAATGCTCCAATCCAAAATTGGAGTCTTGTCCCTATTTTGGCCATTCTAGGTTCAACATGCTATTTCTTGTTCCAAAGACTTTGGAGGCTTGGCTCAGTGATTGTCCCCTTTAGATTCAATCCTCTGAGGTGTCCAAGTGGATAGGAGCATTTGGATTTGGCTGATTTTTGCAAATGGAGCAAAAATGCAAATTCTGCGTTGCCTTGGCAGATTTCAGCAAGGCAACTTTCCAATGTCATATCTCATGACTCAAATGGAATTTGGTAATGTTCTTGGCCATTTTGGAAAGCCCTTACATGATACAACAACTGTTTGAACATGTTTGATTTTGATCTCTTTTGAATCCAAGTGAAAAATCCCCCTACATTTGGCAAAAAGTAGGGTAAAATCTGACTTAGTGAAATTTTCACTATGTGTTGGAACAAAGTGACTTTTCTTGATTTTGATCACTCCATAACTCAAAATCCACAATAAATTGGAATGAGGTCTAGTTGAAGTTTTTATAGAGGGCAATGAGATCTACAAATCAAGCCTTGGATGGGAGAAAATGGCTTTGTGGTTTAGGAGTTATGACCCTCCAAAGTTAGTACCCTAGCCACTTTATTTTTAACTTAGAAAATTTTCTAAGTTTTTTATGGTTACCCCTTTTACAAATTACCCAACTTTTCTTGATTTTTCTTGATGAATGATGATTCAAATCATACATTAACATCATTTTAGGGTTAAAAATCCATTTTGGTGAAAAATTTCAAAAAGTCAAAGTTGACTTTTGTGCACAGTTGACTTTTTATCAGATGAATTCCAAACTGTGCAATTCTTCATGAAATCATGTCCTTAACCTAAATCAAACTTGATGGACATGTTCCATGGGTGTCATAGGGTATATTGAATCATGTCTTAGGGCTTGGGAGCATGCCCTGGTCAAAAGTCAAAGTTACAATTCACTTTTTCCTTAAAACCCTAACTGTGGTGCAGATGAAATTGAGACTTGTTGCTCAAGCTTCTTGGATTAATCCCTTGTTGCAAATGGATCAATATGGTATATTAAAGACCCTCAAAGCATGTCGTGAGGTCTTGGCGCATTATTTGTCCCAAAAGTCAACTTAGGGGTGAATTAGGTCAAGAAACCCTAATTCTTGATTTTTGAAGAATGCATCCCCTGAGGCAAAATTGACTTGATGCTTGGGTCCATGAGGTTCCATGGAGTATATTAGGTTATGTTTTGAAGCATTGGCTTGTGGCCAGATGAAAAATTTCCCTCTGGAGGCCTTGGTCGACCAAAACCCTAATTTGGTGACACTGTCGATCTTGAGACTTGATCCACCTAGAAGGGAGCAGCCTTGTGCTTGATCCTTGAAGTGGGAGTCATTTTGATCCATTGTAGGTGTTTGAGAGGTTATAAAAGTTGAAGGTAATGTCATTCCTTGATTGATCCTTTGTCTAAGAACTCTGAGAGGGCTTGAAACCCTAATTCTTGATTGTAGTGGATGCTCACCCATCTTTGGGGAGACTGATGAAGTATGATGGCCCATCTATATTGTGATGATGATTTTCACAATGATGGGAAATATTAGTGGTCAAAATTTGGGGTATGACACTCTTATGTCACTGAAGGTGTTTTAACATGTTGTATGTGTATCTACCATAACAGATGAGTTGCAGGTTGTGAAATGTCAAGTAGGATGTCTTGACATGTTGTTCTGCACTAACTGGTTATGTTCAGTTTCTGTCATATTAGTTATATGTCAAGTGTGATGTCTTGACATGTTGCACTGTACCTACCTAGTATGAGTGCATGGTTGTAATGGTGTGACAGAGATGTCATGAGCACTTCACTGGACCTGAATGTTTAAGGTTATGTGACGTGGCTGTCTTTGGAATGTAATGACAGAACATCTTGATCTGGTATAATAGGTACTGCTGCTCTGTGATGGTTAATCAAGATGTTAAAGGAGATGTCACAACATCATTGTCTGTTGTCTGTTACAGCAGGATGTTAGGTAAGATGTCCTGACATGGTTAATCAGACATTAGTATAGATATGGAAGTTTTACTGTCATGATAGTATGTCATAACATCTTGGTTCTGGCACAGCACTTGCTGCTATTATGTGACAGATGTTGAAGGAGATATCATGACATCTTAGTCTGGTATAGCAGGTGTTGCTGTTTTGCTGTCATGTGATTTTTAATCAAGATGTCAAAGGAGATGTCACGACATCTTTGTCTGGGACAGCAAGTACTATTGTTGTATATCTCTTGACGGATTTGATTTGATTTGATGAGATCTGTTTGGATATACCTCATCATTATACGCAGGTCAAGGAGATTTATTAGGAACAAAGTGCAGATTTAATTGGATTTCATAAAAAGGATCTTGGAGACGTTTTAGGAAACTATTTGGAGATGTGTTCCTATTTTTATGGAGAAGATCTTGCAGCTGAATTAAAAAGTGAAGATTTAAAAGATACATAAGATCCTGGAAATATTATGGAGCTTATTTACAGGTCTGGAAGAATCAAGTCAGAATCAATAAGAATATTGAAGAATAATGACTTTCTAATTATGGAGATAAATTAGGAAGGATTTGATTGAAGACCTATTTTGTAGGAGAATCTTTTGCAGAATTGTAGCAGCTGTTATGCTGTGATTTGAAGCCCAAATCCAGTTGGGAATAAGTTATAAATAGAATGCTTGTAACCTAGAATAGGCACGAGTCCAAAATGTAGGTCATTAGGGTTTGTGTGAAATTGTGAGCCACTCTGGTACTATTTTGTACTTAGAGTTGGATTGTTTAGTTGAGTTGTATTTGTCAATCATCTATGAGCTCTTAAGCAATGATGATTGTGTTTCTTGAAGTGTGTCTTCTACTTTTCTGTGATTGAAGAGTTATTGGAAATCAAGTTGTTGATGCAGTGGCTGAGGTGTTGACTGCTAGACATCATTGCGATGATTGGAAGTGAGATAGAGTCTCTTATCTAGGGTGGACTTCGGTAGAAGGGTCATTGTGTAGTGATTAAGTGAGTAGATCATCAACGGGTGTGTTGATTGTAGGGTCTATGAATTGATACTGCTGATAGTGAACTTCCTTCCTGGCTTGGTATGCCCCCAGATGTAGTTGTTAGACCGAACTGGGTGAATAATTCTTGTGTGCACTTTACTTTTCAGCAACTTCTTTAATTGTATATATCTTGTATATATTGTTGATAACAGACCAGATGTCTCGACATGTTATGTGACATCTGGGTCTGTCATACCAGAATTTCAAGTGTGTTTACGCACACTACGTGTTTGATAATTTGTTTTCAACATAAAAATCGTATTCATTGCTTTTAGTTGCTTATCATTTTTCCTCATTGGTTTGGATTAAACATCAAGCAAGCAATATTTTGTTGAATGCGTGTTTAAGTGTAGAAATCAAACTGAATTTGTCTCTTCCATACTCAATCTCGATATTTTCGTGCATATCCGATCCTTTTGGTAGAAGGTTCGTTGTAGACGTTCTATCCAGTGGTAGCTTCCGTAAAACAATTTTAAAAACTAAATTTTCGAAACCATTTGCGTGTAAAACTCAAGGGATCTATTCAACCCCCTTCTAGATCCATAGCCATCGTCTAACACCATTTTCTGTCAGGACCATAGGATTCATAGCTCTTAAAAGTCTAGGACATTAGGACAAATATATATATTGCTTTTCCTAATTGATATCTGTGTTTATTTTTCTGCTAATGGGAATGCGTGTGATGCCGCATGTGGAAAGATTGAGTATACACCTAGGAAAAACCTCTTTCAGTAGTGCGGAAGCTATCGGAAATAGTTGTCACGCGATACTACCCTCTTCTGAGGTTCTTCGAAATAACATCACCTACCACGGTTCCCACCCCGCTGATGTTATCTCGACAAGAATCAATGATTTTGAGAGACAGGTACAAAATCACTTGTATAAACCTTTGGGATAGGTAAAGCCTTGACTTCATGACACCGACCCTTTGACCCCATGTTTTTTCTATGCTTTTGTGTGCTGCATTCATGCATTCATTTAAAAAAACATTAAGCAAAGAAATATTTTCTCTTCTAGTCTCTCTTTTTCAAATTAAACTAAAATAATGATTGCAAATGTCAGAGAAAGGAGATTGCGCTAATGGATTTCGGTCGAAGGAAAACTCATAAGTACACCTTCAAGGTTCCAAAGTTAGAGGATTTGAGAGGTTTGGCGAGGATGATCACAAACCATGAGGCTTTCAGAGCTAAGTACGGAGGTCTGCTACCTCTGTTAAGGGTCCATGTAATTGAAGGAATCATGGAGGCACTCGTTCAGTTTTACGATCCGGTCTATCACTGTTTTACATTCCCGGATTACCAGCTCGCACCAACGCTGGAGGAGTATTCTCACCTGACTGATTTACATATTACTGATCAAGCTCCCTTTTCTAGACTGGAAGAAATTCCAAAGGAACAAATCATTGCAAGAGCAATCTATTTGAATGAGTCAGAAGTCAAGACTCACATGACCACTAAGGGTGGCATACCAGGTTTACCAGCCAAGTTTCTGGTAAAGAAAGCTCTGTACTTTGCTAGTATAGGGAACATGACTGCTTTTGAAAGCATCTTTGTTTTACCCACCTACGGGTTATTTTTGTTTCCCAACATCGATAACTTTGTCGATATCAACGCCATTAAGGTTTTTCTCATTGGAAACCATGTACCAACTTTGCTCACAGATGCGTATCATTCTGTACACTTAAGGAATTTATACAGCGGAGGAATGATCACGTGCTGTGTGCCCCTGCTATATAAATGGTTTATCTCTCATTTACCTAAGTCTGCTGCTTTTTGGGATCATAAGAATGCCTTGCGTTAGTCGCTGAAAATCATGTCTCTTACCAACTCTGACGTAGATTGGTGCAATAGGATTTATGCCAGGATCAAAATCATTGACCGTTGTGGAAACTTCCCCAACATACCCTTTATAGGAACTAAGGGGGGAATCAACTATCATCCAATTCTCGTTCGCCGTCAATTCGGATACCCGATGAGGCATGTCCCGCGTAATGCTCATCTGGAAGGTCTTTTCTTCAAGGAAGGAGAAAATGACAGGGCACTAAAGACGGAAATAGTGCACGCTTGGAAACATGTTCATAAGAAAGGACAGGAGTCTCTAGGAAAACCGGACTGTGTCTCGGTGGAGCCTTATCTCCACTGGGTACAAACTAAATCTTTCAAGCTAAAGATGTCTTATCCTCGTCACGGAGTTCTTCCGCCGAGGGAATCTGTCATGTACTTCATGACTGAAACGGAGAAACTTCAGGTTACTCTCAACAAAGTTCAACAGGAGAGGAGGTCTTGGAAGAACAAGTACCGCATTCTCAATGTGGAATGTACCAAAATACAGCAACTGCTGAAAGATACGGATGCTCTAATTGAGATTTTGGAGCAACATGCTGTAGAAAATCAGGATGACCAAAGGAATTTGCTCGCTCCTTTCACTTGGAAAAGGAATGACGACCCGACAACGGCCCAAGAGCCCCGGTCCAAGAAAAGGAAAGTACCAGAATCAGTACCTGAGTTCTCCTCAGAGAGGACTTGGGACCCATTAGCTTTAGGTTTCTGTTTCCGCACCTTGTAATTTACTGTATTTCCATTTCCACAATCCTTTGAATTCAATAAAACGGGGGTTTCCCCACCACTATTTGTTATTTGCAATCTAATTTTCAAATTTTATTTTGATTAAACCAAAAAACAATTAATATAATCATTGCATTCATCATTCTCACGTCACGTATTCTTCTTACCTACGAATCTCACGTTTGTGTCTCGGTTCTAGAGTCAAACTGTCTCATTCGTACAATACTCAGGCCAATCGTTAGAAAAAGATGGATGATCTCGAGGAAGAGAACAAAGAGCTGAAAGAAGAGATCGACGCTCTGAGAGAGGATATAAGAAAGCTTCGTAATGACATGCAAGCCATGGCAGAAGCTCAGCTACAAAGAACTGTGATCTCAGAGATCACCTCAACACCCATAGGGGAGAAGTATGATCCTAGGTATCAAATGCCGAAAGATCGTCCCTGGGGCATGCCTGTTATCTATATCCCGGAAGGATATGTTCCGCCGATCACTGAAGATCAGGGAATCATAGCAGAAGCCGCTGGGCCTGAAGGTTACAAACTTTGGGAAAGCGAGGATGCCAGAGGCATATTGAGGACTCCAAAAGGTTACAAACTTTGGGAAACGCCAAGGTTCACTGTCGTAGTAACGGTACCACCCCCTGTGGTGCACACTATCCCAGAAGGACAGATTCCATAGATACCTTCTGGTGGAAACGAAAGCATGTTCGAAAGAATGAATGAATTCCAGGAGCAGTTCCTGGAAATGTAGAAGGAATTGCAAGCTATCCGCGATCAGGATTTATTTGGAAAGGACGTCGCAGACCTCTGCTTGGTCCCTAATGTGAAAGTCACGCACAAGTTCCAGGAGCCCGACTTTGAAAAGTACAAGGGTAACTCTTGCCCTCAGAGCCACTTGGTGATGTACGCTCGGCGAATGTCAGTTCAGACAGAGAATCAGGATTTACTGATTCACTACTTTCAAGATAGTTTAATCGGTGCCGCATTAAAATGGTACATGGGTTTAAACTGCGCTACGATTAGCACTTTCAGAGATCTTGGAATTGACTTCGTCCAACAATATAAATACAATTTGGACATGGCACCGGACAGAGATCAACTGAGATCGATGTCCCAAAAGGACAAGGAAACCTTTAAGGAGTACGCTAAAAGATGGCATGAAATTGCTGCTCAAATTTGTCCGCCTCTTGAGGGAAAAGAGATGACAAAGATCTTCCTAAAGATCTTGAGCTCATTTTACTATGACAAAATGGTCGCCATTGCACCCAGTGACTTCACCGAGATGGTGGGAATGGGAGTTCGTCTTGAGAAAGCCGTCCGAGAAGGACGTTTAGTTAAAGACGCTGGATCATCAAGTAGTACAAACCGATACGGTAGTGCTCTCCCTAAGAAAAAAGAGCATGATATTGGGAATATCTCTCTCGGAAAGCAAAGGCGACGGTACCAACCAGTAGCAGCTGTAACTCCTTCTATCAACCCTATGCCTATTTCTACGTATCAACCTTAGGTTTCTCAAAGCCAACCTAATCAATAGCAATATCAGTAAAGGACACAACAGCCTCTTCAGCAGGCTCGTCCTCAATACAACAACAACCGTACAACGCGGCCACCAGGATTTGATCGTATACCCGTATCGTACGCAGAACTATTTCCGTTACTACTGGCCAAGGGGCATGTCCAGACTAAGTCTCCTCTTACAGTACCGGAAAATCCTCCTTTTTGGTTTAAGGTGGATCAGACTTGCCCTTACCATCAAGGAGGACCAGGGCATAACATAGAGAACTGTATCAGTTTCAAGTCCGATGCGCAAAAGCTAGTTAGGAGCGGGGTCTTATCTTTCAAGTATACGAATCCAAATGTTCTCACGAACCCGCTGCCTCAACATAAGAAGGCTGCATTCAATTTGATAGAGATAGAGTCTAACAATGTCTATCAAATTCACGATGTACTTTTGTTAAGGACCAACTTGGTCAAGATGCATTATAGACAGAGTGGATATGGCCATGTGCCACCTCATAATTATCACCAGTGTGATATCTGCTCTAAAAACAATCAAGGATGTTCTGTGGTGCAATCAGCTATACAGGAACAGATGGATCTCGAATGAATCCAAGAGCATCGAGTTCGTGGAGTCAACATGACCTATACGAATTCCAACATTATTCAGAATCACGACATTCGTGCAATGAATGTCAACTTGGTGGCGATGTACTCAAGGCAAAGCCAGTATCATAATCTGCCACGTCACGATTATAATTCCTATCTAACTTGCTCGGAAAACAAACAAGGATGCTCTTTTGTTCAAGAGACCCTTCAGCGTCAGATGGATCTTGGATGGATCCAGGACTACCATGATAGGAATCCCAATCAAATCAACATGATTCAAATCTTCGATATTCGTTTGATGAATACTAGCCTGGTGGAGTTGCATGCTAAACAGGTCCGGCTCAGGTTCCTGGTATCACATGATTAACAGAGCTGTAAGACGGGTTGCGAAAACGATCAAGGTTGTGCCCTTGTCCAGGAAACACTTAAGCACTTGTTGAACCATTGGTGGCTTCCGATCTATATGGATGAAGACACCCAGCAAGTTAGTATCACTAACAGGAATCCTACTAGATACCAAAGTCAGGATGTCTGGTCGAGGGAAACAGATCTAGTGAGGTTGCACTGCATTCAAAGCGGACGTGGCCAGGTGCCACTACACAACTATGAGCGGTGTGGAGTTTGCTCAGTAATAATCAAGGATACTACCTCGTGCGAGCAGCCCTTCAAAGTCAGTTGGACTGCGAGGAGATTCAACCATGGTCAAGTTCTAGATCAGTCAACTACCTCGCTGATCAAATCGAGGACGTTGTCGTAATCTCTGATCATCAGAGGACTAAGGATGTTTGTGCCATCATCCCTCTACTTGACAAATCGAGAGTTCCCAACCGGGAACGGATCGAAATTACTTACGATGGTCAGAAAAATCAGAAGGTTCCCATAGTCATCTATCTACCGGGACCACTACCGTATGAATCAACTAAGGTTATCCCTTACAAATACGGTTCAACCACAGTTTAGAATGGAATGGAAATTCCATTACCCTCTGTCGTGAATATTGCAGACATCAGTCGAGTAACACGGAGTGGTAGAATCTTCAACAGAGGAGTTGGAGAACCTAACAAAAAAAAGGAACCTCAGACAAAAGTTCCCAATCCACCAGTCGGTCAATCCAGTAATCCCGACCTTTCGAAAAATGATGATGAGATGCTGAAGCTCAACCAAAGGAGTGAATAAAACATTGTTGATCAACTGTTACAAACTCCTTTAGAGATCTCAGTGCTATCACTTTTACTCAGTTCAGAAGCGCACAGGGAGGCTTTACAGAAATTCTTGGAGCAAGCCTTTATAGAACATGATGTAACAATCAGACAGTTTGATAGCATTATCTCTAACATCACTTCCTGCAATAACTTGGGATTTAGTGATGAGGAATTACCTGAAGAAGGTCGCCGTCATAACATGGTGCTCAACATTACAGCCAACTGCCAGGACGATGCTTTGGCCAGCGTACTGGTAGACACATGGTCAGCTCTAAATGTTATGCCGAAGTCCACTTTGATGCAATTATCATCCAAAGACCCTCCGATGAAAACCAACGAGGTTGTCGTCAAAGCATTTGACGAATCCAGAAAAACGATTATCGGCGAAGTCGACCTTCCCATAACTATCGGTCCTCATACTTTCCAAGTCACTTTCCAGGTCATGGGCATCCGGGGAACATACAGTTGTTTATTAGGAAGACCTTGGATACATTAGGTTGGGGCGGTCACTTCGACCCTCCAGCAAAAGCTAAAGTTCATCCAGAACGGCCAACTCGTCACAGTCTGGGGAGAACAGGCCTTGCTCGTAAGAAACTTGTCATTATCTACTTGTGTAGAACCCGAGGAGGTTGTTGGAACTCAGTTCCAAGCACTTACGGTGAGCAATAAGAATCAATCAGAGAAAGGAACCTCGATTTCCTCATACAAAGATGCTATCAAAGCGGTCGAGAATACCAATACAACCGGATGGGGGCAGCTTGTCATTCCTACTGACAATAAGAAAAGGAAAGGTCTTGCCTTTTCCTCGACCTGTACGCAAGCAGCTACCAACGATGAAAGTCTTCGTCCCATTCGGAACTTCTTCCACAGTGGAGGTTTCCTTCACCCAGTGTCTCAAGAAGTACATACCATCAATGAAGAAGATTCCGCCAATACGGAGGAAGAATGGAAGTCCTATCTCAACGAGGACGGTTATACATCTCAGGACGAAACGCAGACTCCCTTTTGCTTTCCTGCATAGAGTATGAGATTTATACCCTGATTAGATGTCAAAATGATATACGGAGATTGTGATCCGGAAGGATGTCGTGCTCCCCCAAACTCATTAGAGGAGAATACTTTGATGAAAGACAACTTTGACCACGACTACTATGGCCCGATGGATGGCCTGCCAATATGGCAGCCTTACCCAGGAGACTTAGGGCAAGAAAATCATCCGAACAATGAAAATCAGCTGAGCATCATTGAACAGAATACCTGTGTCCCCGCCATGTCATGGGATCAACACTCAGGTCATTCCGAACTTATCCAGTACGATGATGAATTAGCAAAGCTTGCCGGACTAGAATTCATCAACTATGCTTTTCCCGAGGTCAACGTCATCGAGAGAGATAACTCCTCCAGTTCCAAAGAAGTGTGGGACACCTTGGGACAACCAAGTGGAAAATTTGACTTCATGGTCAAGTACACCGCTCCCAAAAGCTCTCGTATCAGGCTCGAAGACATCCAGCCAACTAGATGGGAAGATACAGCCGAGAGTACAAATACTACGCGAAATATAACTGAGGAATCCTCCTACGATAATTCTGCCTGGGAGACAGATTCCAATGATCCTGCTCCACCAGAAATCAACGTCATTTCTGAAGACAAATCAAGGAAGGTACCAGACTTTGTGATTCACCGAGGAGTTCGCCGCCAATGGGTTGCTGTCGATGTTCCGAAGATTGTTCATAAGTAAAAGTAATTGCCATCTTTACTTTAACCTTTCACCCGTCCCAGGTGAAACGAATGTTTTGATAGGGCTCACTTTTTGTAAATTTCCCTCTTTACTTCGCCCAAAGCGACAGAGTTTTGTTTTATAGGGCTGTAGTTTCAAGAATCGACTTGTTCATTAAGAAAATAATGTCGTTCTGTAATTTCCGTATTAATTGTTGTTTTCTATTTTTGCTTTTCTTTGAAAATGGTAATCCTAAAAAACAACTCAATAAGAAAAACAAGCAGTAAATGAAATACACTGCACACACTTGCCTTTTCTCTACCTCTTCTAAACACAAATCATCACGTCATGCAGATTGCTTGTTTTAAACCCCGTTGAAACATACGATCTGATGCCTTCTCCCAACTTTGAGTTCCCGGTATTTGAGGCTGAAGAAGAAGTTGACGACGAAATTCCAGAAGAGATCTCCCGACTACTCAAACAAGAGGAAAGGTCCATCGAACCTCGCAAAGGGTCGTTGGAAACGGTAAACTTAGGTTTGGAGGATGAGAGAAAAGAAATTAGGATTGGGGCACTGCTCAGTCCAACTGCCAGAGAGGGTTTGATAAAGCTTCTCAAAGAGTTTCCCGATGTATTCGCTTGGTCCTATCAGGATATGCCAGGGTTGGATACCAGCATCATGGAACATCATCTACCGCTGAGATCAGAATGTCCGCCAGTAAAACAGAGGTTGAGACGGACTCACCCAGACATGGACATCAAAATCAAAGAGGAGGTACAGAAACAGATTGATGCGGGTTTCCTCGCCACGTCAGAATATCCTCAATGGTTAGCCAACATAGTACCAGTTTCGAAAAAGGACGGAAAAGTCAGAATGTGTGTCGACTACCGAGATCTGAACAAGGCAAGTCTAAAGGACAACTTTCCCTTACCACACATTGACATGCTGGTAGACACTACAGCAAAGTTTAAAGTTTTCTCCTTCATGGATAGATTTTCGGGCTATAACCAGATCATAATGGTGCCGAAAGACATGGAGAAAACTTCGTTCATTACCCCCTGGGGTACTTTTTGTTACAAGGTAATGCCGTTCAGTTTGAAGAACGTTGGGGCAACCTATCAGAGGGCCATGACTACTCTGTTTCATGACATGATACATAAAGAAATCGAGGTATATGTCGATGATATGGTTGCCAAATCTAAAACAGAGGAGGAGCATGTGACCCACCTGTCAAAACTATTTAAGCGGTTGAGAAAGTATATACTCCGCTTGAATCCCAATAAGTGCACTTTCGGTGTCCGTTTAGGGAAAATCTTAGGGTTCATCGTCAGCCAGAAAAGAATTGAGGTTGATCCTGACAAGGTCAAGGCCATTCAAGAAATGCCTTTTCCAAAGACTGAAAAACAAGACAGGGGATTCCTGGGACGTCTGAACTACATCTCCAGATTCATATTCCTCATGACCGCGACATGTGCGCCAATTTTCAAATTACTCAAAAAGAATCAGGACTGCGTTTGGACATAAGATTACCAAATCGCCTTCGACAGTATCAAGGAATATCTATTGAACCCACTGATTATATCACCTCCAGTGGAAGGAAGACCACTGATCATCTATTTAACAGTCTTGGAGGACTCAATGGGTTGTGTACTTGGCCAACAAGACGAAACCGAAAGGAAAGAGTCTGCCATCTACTATTTGAGCAAGAAATTCACCGACTGCGAGACTCGGTACACTATACTCGAGAAAACTTGCTGCGCTCTGGCTTGGGCAGCCAAACGTCTTCGTCAGTACATGATTCGTCACACTACTTGGTTAATCTCTGAAATGGATCCAATCAAGTATGTCTTTGAAAAGCATGCTCTCACGGGAAGGATTGCCCATTGGCAGATGTTGTTATCAGAATATGACATAGAATACCACGCTCAGAAAGTCGTTAAAGGAAGTGTTTTAGCCGATCATTTGGCTCATCAACCGATTGACGATCAGGAATCAGTCGGATTTGACTTCCTAGACAAGGATGTCATGTATCTAAAAATGAAATATTGTGATGAACCGCTACCTAGTGAAGGGCCAGAACCAGATTCCCAATGGGGACTTATCTTTGACGAAGCTATCAATCACTATGGAAACGGAATTGGGGCAATCATTGTTACCCCTCAGGGTACCCACATTCCTTTCACCGCCAGACTTACGTTCAAGCACATAAACAACAAGGCCGAATACGAAGCTTGTATCATGGGTCTCGAGGAAGCAATCGATTTAAGGATCAAAAACTTGGACGTATATGGCGACTCAGCCCTGGTTGTCAATCAAATCAAAGGAGATTAGAACACATACCAATCAGGACTGATTCCGTACAAATATTACGTAAGAAGGCTGTTACCATTCTTCAACAGAGTCGAGTTTCATCACATCCCTCGTGATGAGAATCACATGGCTGATGCATTAGCCACTCTCTCTTCCATGTTTAGTATAGGTCAATGGAATGACTTACCTAAGACCGACATAATGCGCCTTGAACGGCCCGCTTACATCTTCGCGATTGAAGCAGTCATAGATGATAAACCTTGGTATCACGATATCAAATGCTTCCTTCAGAAACAAGAGTACCCACCTGGGGCACTAAGAAAAGACAGAAAGACCCTCAGAACATTGGTAGGCAGCTTCTTCCTGAGCGGTGATACACTCTATAAGCGGAATTTCGACATGGTCTTGCTCCGATGTGTGGACAGACCCGAAGCAGACATGTTGATAAAAGAAATTCACGAAGGATCCTTTGGCACTCATGCCAACGGACATACAATGGCGAGAAAAATTCTCATAGCAGGGTACTACTGGTTGACCATGGAATTCGATTGCTACAAGTACATGAGGAGGTGTCACAAGTGTCAGATATACTCAGACAAAATCCATGTACCGCCAATGCATCTCAAAGTTCTCTCTTCCCCATGGCCTTTTCCATATGGGGAATCGACATAATTGGCATGATTGAGCCCAAGGCTTCGAACGACATCGGTTCATCCTAGTAGCCATTGATTACTTCACCAAGTGGGTCGAAGCAGCATCGTACACCAATGTAACCCGACAAGTAGTGGTTTGATTTATCAAAAACAATAGCATCTGCCGTTATGGTGTTCCGAGCCAGATCATTACGGATAATGGATCCAACTTGAACAATAAGATGATGACAGAGTTGTGCGTAGAGTTCAAGATCGAACACCATAACTCATCTCCCTACCGACCCAAGATGAACGGAGCGGTAGAAGCGGATAACAAGAACATCAAGAAGATCTTTCAAAAGATGGTTGTAACCTATAAAGACTGGCACGAGATGCTACCCTTTGCTCTTCACGGTTATCGTACATCTGTATGCACTTCAACAGGGGCAACCCCTTTTTCTCTAGTATATGGCATGGAAGCAGTGCTCCCCACAGAAGTAGAGATCCCATCAATCCGGGTATTGATGGAAGCTAAGCTTACAGAAGCTGAATGGTGTCAAAGTCGACACGATGAACTGAATCTGATCGAAGAAAAGCGAATTATAGCATTACACCATGGTCAGTTGTACCAGCAAAGGATGAAGAAGGCATTTGACAAAAAGGTTCGACCTCGCGTCTTCAGGAAAGGAAACCTTGTGCTCAAAAAGATACAATCCTTTCTCACTGACTCTCGGGGCAAATGGACTCCGAATTATGACGGCCCCTATGTAGTCAAGAAAGCTTTCTCAGGCGGCGCCTTGAGACTTGCAACCATGGATGAAGAGGAATTTGCCTAAACCATGAATGTTGACGTAGTCAAGAAATACTTCGCCTAAACTAAAAAAAAAAAGAAAAAAAATGTCCCGGTGGATTGAAAAGCCGAAAGGGCGATCTAGGCAAAAATTAGAGACATGATCAAAAATCATCCCGGTGGATTGGAAACGTCAAAGTACAATCCAGGAAAAAATTAGGGATAATGGCAAGTAACTACGTTCGACAAAGGGGCAAGTCCCTCAGCAGCAGTAATGTCATCCATCGAAAGAAAACTCCAGTCAAGGTCATCTTCGACAGAAGCTCAGGATGTCCAGAATTCAAAGTTGGTAGAAGGATAGTGGTCGTTATGTTTCAACATAGCCCTTTTCCTTGTAAATTACCATTTTCTAACTTTGTAAATACTCTATGGACTCACGCGTTTGGCTGATTTCCATCCTATTAATAAAATTTGAGCCCTTGTGCTTTTGTTTGCAATTCTTATTTGTTTTAGCTTTACAGGACGACATTGTAACATGATCAATGATTCTTGCAATAAAACAAAAATGAATTTACTTGTAAAACTTTTTCTGCTTTTAAAATAAAGATGGCAATTTCTTTTGACTGTTGAACATCGAAAGAACATCGATCGCCACTCCAGAAGTAAGCGAGCTTCAAAGTGCAGAATCAAAGTACTCCTTCTAAACCAGTACGCCTGAACGAAGGATCAACTGTGTCAGACGCGAGTACTCCATCTGACATCTTTGGCCGAGTTCTTATCTCCTAAGCCCAACCAACGGTTGTTCCCCACAAGGACTACTTCTCCTAAGCAAGGCAGAATTACTACTTTTGGACCAGTGGTACTTCTTCGCCCCGCGATGGCCGAGTATCCAGTCATGTTCATCCATTAGTCTGTGTGTCGCGTCAGTTTTGTCAGCATATACATACATGCATCATGCATTATTGATTTACATTCATATTCATATTGCATCACTATCTCTCTAGTCGGTCTTGTCCCCTAGTGAAAGACAGTCATCTCAATCGAGTTGTCAGTCCTTTCCTCGTCAGGAAACGTTACGTCTGAACAATCTCTCTCCTCTAGTGTATTTCTGGGATGAAGTTGGTCCTTGACCACTTTGATAACTTGAACATCTGAAAAACCAGAAAACCCTCGACAAATATCACCCTTCGCCATCGAAGATGATATCTTCGCTTTCCCGGATTAAGGAAAATTCCCAGAGAAAGCCTCTTAAGCAGCAACTCGACAATACAGCAGTTGTTCTCCGAAAAAACCGCTGATGAAAAGGTCATCCGTACCTCAAAATTGGATCAAATCATATGGCATTTCTCTGAGAAGATCTCGAGAAAAGTATGATGTAGTAACCCCGAGCGACAGCAGTCTCTCAAGAGACCTGTTTTCCCCTGTAGAGCTGACAAATAGCATCTCCAACAGAGAAGTTTGTACACATCTACAACTCAGACGATTGGGTTCCCCAGCAAGTCTGACATCAAATTTTTTTTCATCAAATGGCATCCCTTGTCAATAAAGTTTATTGACAAAACCGCTATGCATAGCGTCCCTTGTCAATAAAGTTTATTGACAAAAGAAACTGAGACCAATTCCTTGGTAGGAAACCAAGAACGAGGGGAAGTTTATATAAGAAACTGAGACCAGTTCCTTGGTAGGAAACCAAGAATGAGGGGAAGTTTATATCAGAAACTGAGACTAGTTCCTTGGTAGGAAACAAAGAACGAGGGGAAGTTTATATCAGAAACTGAGACCAGTTCCTTGGTAGTAAACCAAGAACGAGGGGAAGTTTATTTCAGAAATTTAGACCAGTTCCTTGGTAGGAAACCAGGATCGAGGGGAAGTTTACATCAGAAACTGAGACCAGTTCCTTGGAAGGAAGACCGGGATCGAGGGGAAGTTTTTACCTTTTCTAAGCATCATTGCTTAGCAAAAGAGGAAGGATGCGCGAACTGCCATTCATAACAACCATCAAAATTTCAGGTATTCCGATATTTAATCCTCTTGCACCCCGAATGCCCGAATACCTTCGCCATTCACACCTTCGGGTCCAAGACGATTAACTAGGGGCATCTGTCATACCCCAAATTTTGACCACTAAGATTTCCCATCATTGTGCAAATCATCATCACAATATGGATGAACCATTAGTCTCCCCAAAGATGGGTGAGCATCCACTACAATCAGAATTAGGGTTTCAAGCCCTCTCTGAGTGCTTAGACAAAGGATCAATCAAGAAATTACATGATCTTCAACTTGTCTAGCCTCTCAAACATCCACAATGGATCAAAAGGACTCCCACTTCAAGGATTAAGCACAAGGTTGCTCCCTTCTAGGTGGATCAAGCCTTAAGATCGCCAGTGTCACCAAATTAAGGTTTGGTCAACCAGGGCCTCCAGATGGAAATTTTCCTCTGGGCATGAGCCAATGCTTCAAAGCATAACCTATGATGCTCCAAGGGATCTCAAGAACCCAATCATCAAGTCAATTTAGCCTCAGGGGATGCATACATAAAAAATCAGGAATTAGGGCTTCTTGACCTAATTCACTCCTAAGTTGAATTTTGGGTTAAATCATGAGCCAAGACCTCAAGGGAAGATTTGAGGGTCTCCAATATACCACATTGATCCATTTACAACAATGGATTGATCCAGGGAGCTTGATCAACAAGTTTCAATTTCATCTGAACCACAGTTAGGGTTTCGCGAGAAAAGTCAACTGTAGCTTTAACTTTTGACCAGGACATGCTCCCAAACCCTAGGACATGATTCAATACACCCTATAACACCAATGAAATCAATCCATCAAGTTTGATTTAGGTCAAGGACTTGATTTCATAAAGAATCGCACAGTTTGGAATTCATCTGATAAAAGTCAACTGTGCACAAAAGTCAAACTTTGACTTTTTGAGATTTTTCACAATTATGGTATTTTAACCCTAAAATGTTGTTAATGTGTGATTTGAATAATCATTCATCAAGAAAAATCAAGAAAAGTGGGATAACTTGTAAAAGGGGTAACCATAAAAACTTAGAAAATTTTCTAAGTTATGGAATAAAGTGGCAAGGGTACCAACTTTGGAGGACCATAACTCCTAAACCACAAGGCCATTTTTCCCCATCCAAAGCTGGATTTGTAGCCCTCATGGCCCACTACAAAAGTGTCAACTACACCTCATTCCAATTCATTATGGATTTTGAGTTATGGAATGATCAAAATGGCTGAAAACATGAAATGCCACTTTTTCCAACACTTAGTGAAATTTTCACTAAGTCAAAATCTGCCTTCATTTTTTTCCAAATGTAGGGGCATTTTTCACTTGGATCCAAAAAGTATCAAAACCAATTATGATCAAACAGTTGTTGAATCATATGAGGGCTTTCCAAAATGGCCAAGAACTCCATCAAATTCCACTTGGGCCATAAGATATGACAATGCCAACATGCCTTGCTGAAAACTGCCAAGGCAAGGCAGATTTTGGAGTTTTGCTCGATTTGCTCAAATTTTGCAAAGGGAAAGCAACTCTATCCATCTGAACACCTGAAGAGGGGACCAAGGAGGAACCAACTCTGATCCCAAGCCTCCCAAGTCTTTGGAACCAAAAATAGCATGCCAAACCTAGAAATCCCTAAGAGAGGGACAAGACTCCAATTTTGGATTGGAGCATTTAATGGATGCACCAAGGTGGCATGGACTGACACATTTGCAACTGAATTCAGTCAAGGATGATCCAACAACTAGGGAACCACAACTCTGTGCTCTAACCTCTAGTCAATGGCTAGAGGAGACTTGGATTCTCATTTGCCAACATTGGCCAAACCTCTGCTGCAGTTGTCATTCACTATTAATCCCAAAAAAAATTTGCTCTACTATAAATAGAGCTCATTTGTGCTCAGTTTGAGTACACCAAAGCCATCAAACAGATGCTTTCCTCAAAATCTCCTTCTTCACTCCAATTTTGCCTTCCAAAGCAAGTCACTATCGGGTTTTGAGTTTGAGAGCAATTCAAATCAAACCAATCACAAACACACCGCATAAACAACATATAGAAGTGATCCAAACACTCACATAACATCTGGAACATCAAAATCACAAAATCACCAGCCCATTGCTCAAGCCTTTGACAGATTTGCAGTTGGGGTACCATCTCAAGTTCTAGATCATTTCAATCCACTCCAAGCATCCAGACACACTCCATGGCACCTAGGGAAGCTATCTAGATCATTAGAACCTAGCTGTAACACCTCCAACCTAGAACTCGATCACCAGCTGCAAGAGGTGAGCATGAGCTCTTCTAACTCTATGATCCATTCAATTTTTGTTGCACAATAATTTCGCCATATGTTCATAATCATGCATAGAGCGTTTACCCTCAATCAATTGCTTTGTATGAATCGTGTATGGAATTTCTGAACCTTCATGCAGAATTTAGGGTTCTTGAGGTTTTTCTTTGATTTCTTATTCCATGCTTAAAATAAATGAAATTAAAGACCATAGACATGATCGTGAGGTTGAAACGAGTAAATTGATATGTTGATTGCATGATATAATCAAGTATGCAGTGAGATTGGATAGAAAACGCAAATCTGCAGAAACAGAGGAAGGGCGCGTGTTCTTGCCATGTTCTTGGCACCCTTTTTCAAATATTTGAATTTTTGAATTTTTTGATTTTATTTAATTGATTAAAATATTAATTTCTCTCTGAGTTTTAATGATTTTGAGTTGATTCTCTTTTTAATAATTCACAAAAATGTTAAAATATTTTATTTTACCAAAAAATCCCAAAAATATTATTTATTTCATATAATTGATATTTTTTTCAAGAATTAATATTTTAATTATTTTTTGACATTTAAAATATTTTTTCCTTCTTGATTTTTCAAATATTAATGATTTCTAATCATTTTTTAGGTCAAAACTTGATTTGTGAAACATTAATCCAAGACCACAATTTGTTTTCCACATATTAAACAATTTTGATCATTTTAATTGAATTTTTTATTCAATTAAAATACATTTTGGAAACAAATTAGGGTTTTGATTAATTCAACCCTCATCAAACCTTAAAAAAACACTTTGGGCCTCTAATAGAGTGTAAGACCCAATCCTTTGTAAATACAAACCTTTTTGGGCCTCACTTATTGTATAAGTCCCGTTGTATTTCAAAAGTTCGGCGCGATCATCGCCCATTAAAAACAAACCATCTGGGCCTCTCCTCGAGCTATAAGACCCATTCAAAACCATTTTGGGCCTCTAATAGAGTGTAAGACCCAATCCCCTTTTAACCAAAACAATTTTTGGGCCTCAGATGTTGTATAAGTCCCCCTACGTTAAAAGAAACCCCGGCACGATCGCCAGTTAAAAAGGTAAATCATCTGGGCCTACCCTCGTGTTATAAGCCCCATTTATTTTTCTTTCAATCATTTTGGGCCTCTTGAGAGAGTGTAAGACCCATCCCCTTTGTACAGAAAACCTTTCTTGGGCCCCAGTCACTTGTATAAGTCCCTGTACAAATTCAAAACAACAGTGTGACCTCTGATTAAACCATGGGCCTCTCCTTGAGCTTTAAGCCCCAACAATCTTTTCAAAAGCACTTTCTCCTTTGATTTTGAATATACTATTGTTATCAAAGCTTTCTTTGTTGAACAACTAACAAAACAACATGGAAGCTCTACAACCGAGTAAGTGTTTACCTGCTTTCGTTTACCGCTTTCATATGTATATAATTGTACTGTGGGGTTGTTTCATTGTAAGTCCTCTTTCATAAACTCATATCAACTATGTAATAATAGTATATATATTTAGAGTTTCCCCGACAACTACGTCTAGAACTAGGCAAAACCTCGTCTCTTTACCTCCGACGTTCACCCGGATATACCTGAACCTTGAGAATTTTCTTTCACAACAATTTTAGATAACTAGATCTAGGAAATCTCCCCCTTTGAACAATTCATATACAGAAGGCCAATGTTCCAAGTGAAACCCCTTCTGGAGCTGTTCATCAGCCTCCTCTTGGGCTTAGTGCAAGGATCCACAGGCTTCTTAAAAGCATCCCCGCCTCCTCTTGGGCGTTGTACAAGGACCCGTCGGCTTCTTAGAAGTTTTCACAGCCTCCTCTTAGGCTTCGTATAATGATTCTTCCTCTGGGAAGATAGCCTCCTCTTAGGTTTCGTACAAATTGTCCCTCGACTTCTTAAAAGTTTTTCTCGCCTCCTCTTGGGCTTTGTACAAATTGTCCCGACGACCTCCTAGAGGTATAGGAACATAAATTAGTCATCTTAATAGAACAATCCTTCAAAGAGTCTAGATCTTGCTACTACTGTTTCTTAAGCATAGTACAAAAGATAAAACCCGTAGACTCGGACAGTCTAAAGCTCCTTTGGATTTCCCGTTTCCTTAAAGAACAAGAAATAACCCTGGTCCTCAGATCAAATCCATGAGTACAACATTACCCATATAAGAACTGTTTTTCTCTTTCAACCAACATACTGGACCTGTCACTCAACTGAAACAGTAACCCTAGCCTCCTCTTGGGCTTTGTACAAGGATTCTCCCCAGCAAAGTTAACCTTTGCAGCCTTGTAGCGAGTGATTTTTGGATGTGGTTGCGAAGCACGGTCGCTCTAGTACTATAGTTCGATTCATTTTTTATCCTATTAAAGCTGATGAAGGAAGGGAAATAGATGTCTCCAATTAACCCTGCTTGCATACTGAGATTAAACAGTCAAAACTGTTGGTTTACAGATGCTACAAAGATTTGGGGTTTCTCCTAAGTTTATTTTGCTGACGAGGGGTGCTTTAGGCTATTGGTTGAGATGTTAGGACATATATATATGAAAGTATGGGATTTTGGGTTTTTGGTTAGTGTGTTCGCTAAGATTTTCTTTCAATCTTATGCCTACGTATTCCCGTTTACCGAAACAGGGAAATCAGAGCGTTCGTAGTTCCTCCTATTCTATGGGAGGAAATGGGTGTTTTGGTGTCTTGTTCAAAGCCCAAGACGTGAAGCGAAAGGTGATTTGTATCTTGTTCAAAGCCCAAGATGTGAAGCTGAAGGTAGTTTGTATCTTGTTCAAAGCCCAAGATGTGAAGCTAAAAGTGTTGACCTTAGAGAGAATTTGTCATCTCTAAAGAGGTCTGTTTGTCACAACTGTTGGGTGACTGACTGTAAAGGAGGATTACTTTAACCGGGATGTGTGAATTCGACAATGCCATAATTTCCTTTATAGGGGATTTCAACCTAAAGGAGAAGACTTTAACTCAGTGTAGAGCAACGCTATCTTTCCTTAGGAATTTCTCATGCTAAAAGAGGGACAGTGGCATGGATGTAGATGATCCAGAGGCTTGCCACTTACAACAATTAGATGAAGGGGAAAGAGTTGTTAAAGTTTGTGTACTGTGAACGAGGCACAACTTTGATGCTAAAAGGTTGATTGGATCAACCAGTGGTTTTCTTATACAAAGCCTAAGAGGAGGCTAATATGTGTCTCGTACAAAGCCCGAGAGAGAGGCTAAAAGGTTTTGACTTGACGATGGAATCTTTTGGTATCTCGTATAAAGCCCGAGATGTAGGCTATTTGACTCAACAAGAGAGTTTTTTGTATCTCTTACAAAGCCCGAGATGGAGGCTAACGGTTTGTTTGGCTCAATAAGAACCTTTTTGTATCTCGTATAAAGCCCGAGATGGAGGCGAAAGGGTGATTGACTCAACAAGGGAGTCTCTTTATGTGTCTCGTACAAAGCCCGAGATAGAGGCTAAACGTTGTTTGACTCCGCTGGGGAGAATCATTGTATAAAGCCCAGGAGAGAGGCTAACTTCACTGGAGAAGGATCATTATACAAAGCCTAAGAGGAGGCTATGGTTACTGTTTCAGTTGAGTGACAGGTCCAGTATGCTGATTTTTAAAGAGAAAATCAGTTCTTATATGAGCAACACTGTACTCAAGGATTTAATTTGAGGATCCGGGTTATTCCTGTTCTTTAAGGAAGTGGGAAATCTGAAGGGTATTGAGACTGTCCGAGTCTACGGGTTTTCTTCCTATTTAACGAAGGGGTCACTTGAGAATGTCTTTGAGACTCAAGGAGATTAGACTGTCCAAGTCTAGAGTGTCATCTTTTGTAATGTGCTTTCAGAAACAGTAGTAGACTCTATGAAAGGACTGTTCTATCCAGATGACTAAGTTCTTTTCCTATACCTCTAGGAGGTCATCGGGACAATTTGTACGAAGCCCAAGAGGAGGCTGGAAGGTTTTAAGAAGCCGACGGGTCCTTGTACGAAGCCCAAGAGGAGGCTATCATTCCCGGAGGAAGAAATCATTATACGAAGCCTAAGAGGAGGTTGTGAATACTTCTAAGAAGCCGACGGGTCCTTGGAATAAGCCCAAGAGGAGGTGAGGGTTGCTTTTAGGAAGCCTGTGGGTCCTTGTACGATGCCCAAGAGGAGGCCGATGCTTTTAAGAAGCCCGTGGGTCCCCAAACCCCGAGAAATTCAAGACAGGCTATTCACGAGGAATAGATCAAGCCAGGAAAGTTTGAGAATTTGGAAGAAACTCAAATATGCCATTCACGGAGAATACATTCATCTCTGGGAATAGAGTTTCTTGACAATTCCTAATGAGGACAGACGAAGAGAAGATTGTATCTGGTGATCCTATTGGGGATCTAGTTGTCTATTTCTACGAATAAACGAAACGGCGTCACCTAGTTCTAGACGTAGTGGTCGGGGAAACTCTAAATATCTATACTATTATTACACAGTTGATATGAGTTTATGAAAGAAGACTTACAGTGAAACAGCCCCACAATACAGTTATATGTATATGAAAGCGGTAAATGAAAGCGGATAAACACTTACTCAGTTGTAGACCTTCCATGCTGTTTGGTTAGTTGTTCAACAAAGAAAGATTGAAAACAATAGTATATTCAAAATCAAAGGAGAAAGTGCTTTGAAAAAGAAAGATTTGGGTCTTACAACTCAAGGAGAGGCCCAGGGTTTATCAGTGAGCGCACTGTTTGAATTTGTACAGAGGGACTTATACAAGTGATTGAGGCCCAAAAAGGTTTTATGTACAAAGGGATGGGTCTTACACTCTCTCAAGAGGCCCAAAAGGTTTAAAGAAAAAGAGTGGGGCTTATAACATGAGGGTAGGCCCAGTTGACTTTTTGTTTCAAAATGGCGATCGCGCCGAGGTTTTCTTTTAACGCAGAGGGACTTATACAATAAGTGAGGCCCAAAGTTGTTTTGGTTAAAAGGGGGTTGGGTCTTACACTCTATTAGAGGCCCAAAAATTTTGAATGGGTCTTATAGCTCAAGGAGAGGCCCAGAAGGTTATTTTTCAAAAGGCGACGATCGCGCCGTTTGTTTTTTACGGTATCAGGACTTATACAATGCACTGAGGCCCAAAAAATGATTTGGTCAAAAAAAGGATTGGGTCGTACACTCTATTAGAGGCCCAAAGTGTTTTGAAAATGATTTATGAGGGTTGAATTAATCCAAAAACCCTAATTTGTTTTCAAAAATGTGTTTTAATTGAATAAAAATTCAATTAAAATGATCAAAATTGTTTAACATAGGAAAAACAAATTGTGATCTTGGATTAATGCTTCAAAAATTAAGTATTGACCTACAAAATAATTAGAAGGCATTAAAAGTTGCAAAATCAAGGTGGAAAAAATATTTTAAATGTTAAAAACAATTAAAACATTAATTCTTTGCAAAAATATCAATTATACAAAATAAATAATATTTTTGGGATTTTTTGGGAAAATAAAATATTTTAACATTTTTCTGAATTATTAAAAAAAGAATCAACTCAAAATCATTAAAACTCAGAGAGAAATTAATTTTTGAATCAATTAAATAAAATCATAAAATTCAAATATTTGAAAATTCAAAAAAGGCGCCAAGAACAGCTGAAGAACACGCGCGTGTTCTGGGTTTGGCTGATTTGCATTTTCTCTCCAATCTCACTGAATACTTGATTATATCATGCAATCCACATACCAATCAACTCGTTTCAACCTCACGATCATGTCTATGGTATTTAATTTCATTTAAATTAAACATATAACAAGAAATCACGAAAAATCCTCAAGAACTCTAATTTCTGCATGAAGGCTAGGATTTTTGATACACGATTCAAACAATGCAATTAATTGAGGGTAAACATTCCATGCATAATTATGAACATTTGGCAAAAGTATTGTGCGAGGAAATATGCATAGATTGAGAGATGACCAAGTTTAAGCATACCTCTAGGTCGTGACAGCAAGAGCAAATTGATTTCTGAGTAGGAGGTGTTACAGATGAATTGTGATGATCTGAACAGCTTCCCTACACCCTATGGAGTGTGTTTGAATGCTTGGACTTGACTGAGAATGGCTGGATCACTTCATGGCATCTCAACTGCACTTTGGTTAAAACCTTGAGCAATTGACTGGTGATTCTGAGAAATCAGTGTTCTAGTTGTTGTTTAAGTGTTTGATCAGCTCACATATGATGTATATGAGGTGTGTGTGTGATTGGTTTGAGTGGAATTGCTCTCTAATGAAAAACCCGATAGTGACTTGCTAAGAAAGGCATTTTTTAGAGTGAGAAGTGGATTTTGAGAAAGGCAAGTGTTGTAGGCCTTTGGTGTACTTAAACTGATCACAATTGAGCTCTATTTATAGAAGAGCAAGTTTGTTTTGCAAGGAATAGTGAATGGCAACTGCTGAGTAGGTTTGGCCAATGTTGGCAAATGAAAATCCAAGTCTCCTCTAACCATTGACTAGAGGTTAGGGCACAGGCTGCTAGTCCCCTTGGTCTTGGATAAGTCTTGACTGAATTCAGTTGAGAATGGCTCAGTCCATGCCACCTTGATGCTTCCATTGAATGCTCCAATCCAAAATTGGAGTCTTGTCCCTATTTTGGCAATTCTAGGTTCAACATGCTATTTCTTGTTCCAAAGACTTTGGAGGCTTGGCTCATTGATTGTCCCCTTTAGATTCAATCCTCTGAGGTGTCCAAGTGGATAGGAGCATTTGGATTTGGCTAATTTTGGCAAATCGAGAAAAAATGCAAATTCTGCCTTGCCATGGCAGATTTCAGCAAGGCAACTTTCCAATGTCATATCTCATGACTCAAATGAAATTTGGTAATGTTCTTGGCCATTTTGGAAAGCCCTTACATGATACAACAACTATTTTAACATATTTGGTTTTGATCTCTTTTGAATCCAAGTGAAAAATCCCCCTACATTTGGCAAAAAGTAGGGTAAAATCTGACTTAGTGAAATTTTCACTAAGTGTTGGAACAAAGTGACTTTTCTCGATTTTGATCACTCCATAACTCAAAATCCACAATGAATTGGAATTAGGTCTAGTTGAAGTTTTTGTAGAGGGCAATGAGATCTACAAATCAAGCCTTGGATGGGAGAAAATGGCTTTGTGGTTTAGGAGTTATGACCCTCCAAAGTTAGTAAACTAGCCACTTTATTTTTAACCTAGAAGATTTTCTAAGTTTTTTATGGTTACCCCTTTTACAAGTTACCCAACTTTTCTTGATTTTTCTTGATGAATGATGATTCAAATCATAAATTAACATCATTTTAGGGTTAAAAATCCATTTTGGTGAAAAATCTCAAAAAGTCAAAGTTGACTATTTTGCACAGTTGACTTTTTATCAGATGAATTCCAAACTGTGCAATTCTTCATGAAATCATGTCCTTGACCTAAATCAAACTTGATGGATATGTTCCATGGGTGTCATAGGGTATATTGAATCATGTCTTAGGGCTTGGAAGCATGCCCTGGTCAAAAGTCAAAGTTACAGTTGACTTTTTCCTTAAAACCCTAACTGTGGTGCAGATGAGAATAAGACTTGTTGCTCAAGCTTCTTGGATTAATCCCTTGTTGCAAATGGATAAATATGGTATATTAAAGACCCTCAAATCAAGTCTTGAGGTCTTGGCTCATGATTTGTCCCAAAAGTCAACTTAGGGGTGAATTAGGTCAAGAAACCCTAATTCCTGATTTTTGAAGAATGCATCCCCTGAGGCAAAATTGACTTGATGCTTGGGTCCATGAGGTTCCATGGAGTATATTAGGTTATGTTTTGAAGCATTGGCTTGTGCCCAGATGAAAAATATCCCTTTGGAGGCCCTGGTCAACCAAAACCCTAATTTGGTGACACTGTCGATCTTGAGACTTGATCCACCTAGAAGGGAGCAGCCTTGTGCTTGATCCTTGAAGTGGGAGTCCTTTTGATCCATTGTAGGTGTTTGATAGGTAAGACAAGTTGAAGATCATGTCATTCCTTGATTGATCCATTGTCTAAGAACTCTGAGAGGGCTTGAAACCCTAATTCTTGATTGTAGTGGATGCTCACCCATCTTTGGGGAGACTGATGAAGTATGATGGCCCATCCATATTGTGATGATGATTTTCACAATGATGGGAAATCTTAGTGGTCAAAATTTGGGGTATGACAGATGCCCCTATTTAATCTTCTTGGACACGAAGGTGTGAATGACGAAGGTATTCGTGCATTCGGGGTGCAAGAGGATTAAATATCGGAATACCCGAAATTTTGATGGTGGTTATGAATGGTAGCTTACGTATTCATCTTCTTTAGCTAAGCAATGATGCTTAGAAAAGGTAAACTTCCCCTCGATCCTGGTCTTCAGCCAAGGAACTGGTCTCAGTTTCTGATTTAAACTTCCCCTCGATCCTGGTTTCCTACCCAGGAACTGGTCTTAGTTTCTGATGTAAACTTCCCCTCGATCCTGGTTTCCTACCCAGGAACTGGTCTTAGTTTCTGATGTAAACTTCCCCTCGATCCTAGTTTCCTACCAAGGAACTGGTCTTAGTTTCTTTCGTCAATAAACTTTACTGACAAGGGACGCTATTCGTAGCGGCTTTCCTTCAAACTTCTCGCCGAATTTTCCTAGGGAGATGCCATTTGAGTGGAAAAAGTTTCGATGTCAGACTTGGTGGGGAACCCAGTCGTCTAAGTTTTAGAGGTGTACAAACTTCTCTGTTGGAGATGCCATTTGTTGACTCTACTCGGGGAATGCGAGTCCCTTGAAAGACTGCATTCGTTTGGGGTCTTTACATCATACTTTTCTCGGAGATCTTCTCGGAGAAATGCCATTGATGTGACCAAATTTTGAGGTGTCGATGACCTTTTCATCGGTGGGTTTTTCGGAGAAAAACTGCCGTACTGCCGAATCTCCAATTTAGGAGGCTTTCTCTCGGGATTTTCTTTAATCCAGGAAAACAAGGATATCATCTTCAATGGAGAAGAGTGATGTTAACTGAGGGCTCTCTGGTCTTTCAGAGGTTCAAGTTATCAAAGTGGTCGAGGGCCAGCTTTCTTCCAGAAATAGACTGGGGGCGAGGTTGTTCAGACACAGCGTTTCCTGACGAGGCAAGAACTGACAACTCGATTGAGAGGACTTTTATGACTAGGGGACAAGACCGACTAGAGTGATAGTGATGCAATATGACATGTGAATGTAAATCAATAATGCATGATGCATGTATGTTTATGCTGACAAAACTGACGCGACACACAAACTGACAGGTAAACACGACTGGATACTCGGCCATTGCAGGGCAAAGAAGTACCGCTGGTTCAAGATAGCAATTCCACCTTGCTTAGGAGAGAGAGTCCCTGTTGGGAGCTATGTTGGTCGGGCTTAGGAGATAAGAACTCGGCCAAGGGTATCAGATGGAATAGTTGCATCTGACACTATTGATCCTTCATTCAGGCGCACTGGCGTAGAAGGAGTACTTTGATTCTGCACTTTGAAGTTTGCTTACTTCCGGAGAAGCGGTTGATGCTCTTTTAATGTTCAACAATCAAAAGAAATTGCCATCTTTATTTTAAAGCAGAAAAAGTTTTAACAAGTAAATTCATTTTTGTTTTATTTCAAGAATCGTTGATCATGTTAAAATGTCGTTCTGTAAAGCTAAAACAAATAAGAATTACAAACAAAAGCACAAGGGCTCAAATTTTATTGATAAGATGGAGATCAGCCAAACGCGTGATTCCAAAGAGTATTTACAAAGTTAGAAAATGGTAATTTACAGGGAAAAGGGCTACGTTGAAACATAACGACCGCTATCCTTCTACCGACTTTGAATTCGGGGCATCCTGAGCTTCTGTCGAAGATGACCTCGATTGGAGTTTTTCTGATGGATGATGTAACTGCTGCTGAGGGACTTGCCTCTATTGAACATAGTTACTTGCCATTATCCCTAATTTTTGCCTGGATTGTACTTTGAGATTTCCAATCCAACGGGATGATTTTTTCCATGTCTCTAACTTTTTCCTGGACCGCCCTTTCGGGTTTTCAATCCACCGAGACGTTTTTTTTTTTTTTTTTTTTTTATAGTTTAGGCGAAGTATTTCTTGACTACATCAATATTCGTGGGGTAGGCAAATTCCTCTCCGTCCATGGTTGCAAGTCTCAAGGCACCGTCTGAGAAAGCTTTCGTGACCACATAGGGGCCATCATAATTTGGGGTCCACTTGCCCCGAGAATCAGTGAGAAATGATTGTATCTTCTTGAGCAGTTTGAAGATCGGCGCGCATGTCGCGGTCATGAGGAATATGAATCTGGAGATGTAGTTCAAACGTCCCAAGAATCCTCTGACTTGTTTCTCAGTTTTCGGAGAAGGCATTTCTCGAATGGCCTTGACCTTGTCAGGATCAACCTCAATTCCTTTTTGGCTGACGATGAACCCTAAGAGTTTCCCTGAACAGACACCGAAGATGCACTTATTGGGATTCAAGCGGAGTTTGTATTTTCTCAGACGCTTGAATAGTTTCGACAGGTGAGTCACATGCTCCTCCTCTGTCTTAGATTTTGCAATCATATCATCGACATACACTTTGATTTCTTTGTGTATCATGTCATGAAACAGAGTAGTCATGGCCCTTTCATAGGTTGCCCCGGCGTTCTTCAAACCGAACGTCATTACCTTGTAACAAAAGGTACCCCATGGGGTAATGAACGAAGTTTTCTCCATGTCTTTCGGCGCCATTTTGATCTGGTTATAGCCCGAGAATCCATCCATGAAGGAGAAAATTTTGAACTTTGCTGTGCTGTCTACCAGCATCTCAATGTGTGGTAAAGGAATGTTGTCCTTTGGACTAGCCTTGTTTAGATCCCTGTAATCAACACACATTCTGACCTTTCCGTCCTTTTTGGGAACGGGTACGATGTTGCCTAACCATTGAGGATATTCAGATGTAGCGAGGAAACCCGCGTCAATCTATTTTTGTACCTCCTCTTTGATTTTGATGGCCATGTCCAGGTGAGTCCGTCTCAACCTCTGCTTTACTGGCGGACATTCCGATCTTAACGGTAAATGATGTTCCACAATGCTGGTATCCAACCCTGGCATATCCTGATAGGACCAAGCGAATACATCGGGGAATTCTTTGAGAAGCTTTATCAAACTCTATTTGGCAGTTGGACTGAGCAGTGCCCCAATCCTGATTTCTTTTCTCTCTTTTTCTGAACCCAAATTTACCATTTCCAACGGATCTTTGTGAGGTTCAATGGACCTTTCCTCTTGTCTGAGTAGTCGAGAGATCTCTTCTGTAATTTCGTTGTCAACTTCTTCCTCAGCCCCAAATATCGGGAACTCAAAGTTGGGAGAAGGCATCAGATCGTATGTTTCAACAGGATTTAAAACAAGCAATCTGCATGACGTGATGATTTGTGTTTAGAAGAGATAGAGAAAATGCAAGTGTGTGCAATGTATTTATTTTACTGCTTGTTTTTATTTGAATTGTTTTTTAGGATTACCATTTTCTGAGAAAACAAAAAGAGAAAACAACAATTAATGCGGAAATTACAGAACGACGTTACTTTATTAATGAACAAGTCGATTCTTGAAACTACAGCCCTATAAAACAAAACTCTGTCGCTTTGGGCAAAGCGAAGAGGGAAAATTTACAGAAAGCGAGCCCTATCAAAACATCCGTTTCACCTGGGCAGGGTGAAAGGTTAAATATGGCAATTACTTTGACTGATGAACGATCTTCGGAACCTCGACGGCAACCCATTGACAGCGAACTCCTCAGTGAATCACAAAGTCTGGCACCTTCCTTGATTTGTCTTCAGAAATAATGCTGATTTCTGGTGGAGCAGGATCATTGGAATCTGTCTCCCAAGCAGAATTGTCGTAGGAGAATTCCTCAGTTGTATTTTGCATAGCATTTGTGCTCTCAGCTGAATCTCCCCATCCAGTAGGTTGGATATCTTCGAGCCTGATACGAGAACTTTCGGGAGTGGTGTACTTGACCATATAGTCGTATTTTCCACTCGGTTGTCCCATGGTGTCCCACACTTCTTTCGAACTGGAGGAGTCATCTCTCTCGATGACGTTGACCTCGAGAAAAGCATAGTTGATGAATTCAAATCCTGCAAACGTTGCGAATTCATCTTCATGTTAAGTAGTTTCTGAATGACCTGAGTGTTGATCCCATGACATGGTGGGGACACAAGTATTCTGTTCATAAACGGTCAGCTGATTTTCATTGTTCGGCTGACTCTCTTGCCCCAAGTTTCCTGGGTAAGGCTGCCACATTGGCAGACCATCCATTGGGCCATAGTAATTGTGGTCAAAGTTGTCTTTCATCAGAATGTCCTCCTCTAATGAATTTGGCGGAGCACGGCATCCTTCCGGATCACAATCTCCATAGATCATTTTGACGTCTGACCTTGGTATAAATCTCGGACTCTGTGCGGGATAGAAAAATGGCGTAGGCACCTCTTCCTGAGACATATAACCTTCCTCGTTAAGATAGGACTTCCATTCTTCATTTGTATCGGAGGGATCTTCCTCATTGATAGCATGTACTGCTTGAGACACCGGGTGAAGAAAACCTCCACTGTGGAAGAAGTTTTGAAGGGGATGAAGACTTTCATCGTTGGCAGCTGTCTGGGTACAGGTTGCAGAAAAACCAAGACCCTTCTTTGTTTTATTGCTAGTAGGAATGACAAGCTGTCCCCATCCTGTTGTATCAGTACTCTCGACCGCTTTGATAGCATTTTTGTATGAGGAAATCGAGGTTCCTCCTCTTGATTGATTGTCCTTGCTCACCGATAGTGCTTGGAACTGCGTCCCAATAACCTCCTCGGGTTCTATACCAGCAGATGATGACAAGTTGCTTACAAGCAAGGCTTGTTCCCCACAAACTGTGACAAGTTGATCGTTCTTGACGAACTTTAGCTTTTGGTGGAGGGTCAAAGTGACCGCTCCAGCCTGATGTATCCAAGGTCTTCCTAATAAACAACTGTACGTTGCCCGGATGTCCATGACCTGGAAAGTGACTTGGAAAGTGTGAGGACCAATAGTTATGGGAAGATCAACTTCGCCGATAACTTTTTTTCTGGATCCGTCGAACGCTTTGACGACGGCCTCGCTGATTCTCATCGGAGGGCCTTTGAATGATAATTGCATCAAAGTGGACTTCGGCATAACATTCAGGGCTGACCCTGTGTCTACCAGTACGCTGGCTAAAGCATCGTCCTGGCAGTTAACCGTAATGTTGAGCGCCATGTTATGACGGCGACCCTCTTCGGGTAATTCCTCATCACTAAATCCCAAATTATTGCAGGAAGTGATGTTAGAGAGAATGCTATCAAACTGTCTGATTATTACATCCTGTTCCATAAAGGCTTGCTCCAAGACTTTCTGTAGAGCCTCTTTGTGGGCTTCTGAACTGAGTAACAGCGATAACACCGAGATCTTTGAAGGAGTTTGTAACAGTTGATCGACAATGTTGTATTCACTCCTTTGGATGAGCTTTAGCATCTCATCATTATTTTTTGAAAGGTCGGGATTACTGGATTGACCGACTGGTGGATCAGGAGTTTCCGTCTGAAGTTCCTTTTCCTTGTTAGGTTTTCCAACTCCTCGGTTGAAGATTCTACCGCTCCGTGTTACACGACCGACGTCTGCAATATTCACGACGGAGGGTAATGGAATTTCCTTTCCATTTTCAATTGTTGTTGCACCGTATTTGTAAGGGATAACCTTAGCTGATTCATACGGTAGTGGTCCTGGTAGATAGATAACTATGGGAACCTTCTGATTTTTCTGACCATCATAAGTAATCTCGATCCGTTCCCGGTTGGGAACTTTAGATTCGTCAAGTAGAGGGATAATGGCAAAAACATCCCTGGTCTGGTGATGACCAGAGATTGTGACAACATCCTTGACTTGATCGGCAAGGTAGTCCGGCGCCCAATTGATGGGTCCAGAACCCGGATATGGACGAATCTCTCCACGATCCACCTGACCCTGAAGAGCTGCTCTCACAAGGTAACACCCTTGGTTACTTTCCGAACAGACGCTACAACGGTCATAATTGTGCGGTGGCACCTGGCCACGCCCACTTTGAATACAATGTAACCTTACTAGGTTAGCTTCCACATATCGGACATCCTGACTTTGACGCCGAGTGAGATTCCTGTTACTGATACTAATTCGCTGAGTATCTTCATCAATATAAATTGGCATCCACCAGTGATTTAACAAGTGCTGAAGTGCCTCCTGGACAAGGGTACAACCTCGATCGTTTTAGCAACCCGCTTTACAGCTTTGATAGTCATGTGATATTAAGAATCTGAGTCGGACCTACTCAGCATGTAACTCTACCAGGTTGGTATTCATCAAGCGAATATCAAAGATCTGAACCATGTTGATCTAATAAGGGTTCCCATCATGGTAGTCTTGGATCCATCCAAGATCCATCTGACGCTGGAGGGCCTCCTGTATGAAGAAGCATCCCTGTTTGTTTACCGAGCAAATCAGACAGGAACTGTAATCGTGCCGCGGCAAATTATGATACTGGCTTTGCCTTGAGTGTATCGCCACCAAGTTGACATTCATTGCATGGATATCGTGGTTCTGAATGACATTAGAATTCGTGTAAACCATGTTAACTCCACGAACTCGGTGCTCTTGGATCCATCCGAGATCCATCTGTTCCTGTAGAGCTGCTTGCACCACAGAACATCCTTGATTGTTTTTAGAGCAGACATCACATTGATGATAATTATGAGGTGGCACATGGCCATATCCACTCTGTCTACAATGCATCTTGACCAGATTGGTTTTCAACAAGAGTACATCGTGAATTTGATAGACATTGTTAGTCTCTCTCTCTATCAAATTGACTACAACTTTCTCATGTTGAGGCAGCGGGTTTGTGAGAACATTAGGATTTGTATCCTTGAAGGATAAGACCCCGCTCCTAACAAGTTTTTGCACGTCGGACTTGAAATTGAGACAAGTCTCAATGTTATGCCCCGATCCTCCTTGGTGGTAAGGGCAAGTTTGATCCACCTTAAACCAAAAAGGCGGATTTTCCAGTACTGTAAGAGGAGATTTAGTCTGAATGTGCCCCGTAGCCAGTAGTAACGGAAACAGCTATGCGTACGACACAGGTATAGGATCAAATCCTGGTGGCCGTGTTGTACGGTTGTTGTTGTATGGAGGACGAGCCTGCTGAAGAGGTTGTTGTGTCCTTTGCTAATCAGGTTGGCTCTACGCAACCTGAGGTTGATACGTAGGAATAGACGCAGGGTTGATAGCAGGAGTCACAGCTGCTACCGATTGATAACGTCGCCTTTGCTTTCCGAGAGAGATATTCCCAATATCTTGCTCTTTTTTCTTAGGGAGAGCACTACCGTATTTTTTAGTACTGCTCGTCGATCTAGTGTCTTTTACCAAACGTCCTTCTCGGACGGCTTCCTCAAGACGTACGCCCATGCCCACCATCTCGGTCATAGTAAAATGAGCTTAAGGTTTTTAAGAAGATATTTGTCATCTCTTTTTCCTCAAGAGGTGGACAAATTTGGGCGGCAATCTCACGCCACCTTTGAGCATACTCCTTAAAGGTTTCCTTGTCCTTTTGCGACATCGATCGGAGTTAATCTCTGTCGGGTGCCATGTCCAAATTGTATTTGTATTGTTGGACGAAGGCAGTGCCAAGATCTCTGAATTTGCTGATCGTGGCATGGTTTAAACCCATGTACCATTTGAGTGCGGAACTGGTTAAACTATCCTGAAAGTAGTGAATTAGTAGGTCCTGATTCTCCGTCTGAGCTGACATTCACCGAGCATACATCACCAGATGGCTTTGAGGGCAAGTGTTACCCATGTACTTTTCAAAGTCGGGCACTTGGAACTTGTGCGGAACTTTCACATTGGGGACCAAGCAGAGGTCTGCGGCGTCCTTTCCAAATAGATCCTGACCGTGAATGGCTTGCAGTTCCTTCTGCATTTCCAGGAATTGCTCCTGGAATTCCTCCATTATGTCAAACATAGTTTCCTTTTTACCAGCAGGTATCTGTGGAATCTGTCCTTCCGGGACAGTGTGTACCACAGGGGGTGGTACCGTGACTACGGTAGTGAATCTTGGCGTCTCCCGAAGTTTGTAACCTTCAGGAGTCTTCAGTATGCCTCTGGCATCTTCGATTTCCCGAAGTTTGTAATCTTCAGGCCCAGCGGCTTCTGTTGTGATTCCCTGATCTTCAGTGATCGGCGGAACATATCCTTCCGGGATATAGTTAACAGCCATGCCCCAGGGACGATCTTTAGGCATTTGATACCTAGGATTATACTTCTCCACAATGGGCGTTGAGGTGATCTCTGAGATCACAGTCCTTTGTAGCTGAGCTTCTGCCATGGCTTGCATGTCGTTACGAAGCTTTCTTATATCCTCTCTCAGAGCGTCGATCTCTTCTTTCAACTCTCTGTTTTCTTCCTCAAGATCATCCATCTTTTTCTGACGATTGGCCCGAGTATTATATGAATGAGACAGTTTGACTCTAGAACCGAGACACAAACGTGAGATTCGTAGGTAAGAAAAATACGCGATGTGAGAATGATGAATGCAATGATTATATTAATTATTTAAGGTTTAATCAAAATAAAATTTGACAATTAGATTGCAAATATCAAACGGTGGGGAAACCCCTTTTTATTGAAATTCAAAGGATTACAGAAATGGAAATACAGTAGATTACAAGGTGCGGAAATAGAAACCTAAGCTAATGGGTCTCGAGTCCTCTCTGAAGAGAAATCGGGTGCTGACTCTGGTACTTTCCTTTTCTTTGACCGGGGCTCTTGGGCCTTTGTCGGGTTGTCATTCCTTTGCCAGGTGAAAGGAGCGAGCAAATTCCTTTGGTCATCTTGATTCTCTACAGCATGTTGCTCCCAAATTTCAATCAGAGCATCTTTCTCTTTCAGTAGTTGCTGTATTTTAATGCACTCTACGTCGAGGGTGCGGTATTTGTTCTTCCAAGACCTTCTCTCCCGTTGAACTTTGTTGAGAGTAACCTGAACCTTTTCAGTTTCCATCATGAAGTACATGACAGATTCCCTCGGCGGAAGAATTCCGTAACGAGGATAAGGCATCTTTAGCTTGAGAGCTCTAGTTTGTACCCAATGGAGATAAGGCTCCACCGAGACACAGTCTGGTTTTCCCAGAGACTCTCGTCCTTTCTTATGAACATGCTTCCAAGCGTGCGCTATTTCCATCCTTAGTGCTCTGTCACTTTCTCCTTCCTTGAAGAAAAGACCTTCCAGATGAACACCCCGTGGGACGTGTCTCATCGGATATCCAAATTGACGACGAACCAACACTGGATGGTAATTGATTCCTCCCTTAGTTCCTATAAGGGGTACGTTGGGGAATTTTCCATAACGGTCAATGATCCTGATTCCGTCATAAATCCTATTACACCAATCTATATCAGAGTTGGTAAGGGACATGATCTTCTGCGCCCAATGTAAAGCACTCTTGCAATCCCAAAAAGCAGCAGGCTTGGGTAAGTGAGAGATAAACCATTTGTAAAGCAGAGGTACACAGCATGTGATCTCCCCTCCGCTGTACAAATTTCCCAAATGTACAGAATGATACGCATCTGTGAGCAAAGTCGACACAGGGTTTCCAATGTTAAAAACCTTAATGGAGTTAATATCGACGAAGTTATTGATGTTGGGAAACAAAAATAACCCATAGGTGAGCAAGACAAAGATGCTTTCAAAAGCAGTCACATTTCCTATACTGGCAAAATGCAGGGCTTTCTTTGTCAAGAACTGGGCTGGCAAACCTTGGATGCCACCCTTGGTAGTTAGGTGAGTCCTAACCTCAGACTCGTCCAAATGAATTGCTCTTGCAATGGTCTGATTCTTTGGAATTTCTTCCAGTCCAGAAAATGGAGCTCGATCTATAATGTGTAAATCAATCAGATGAGAATACTCCTCCAGCGTTAGTGCGAGCTGGTAATCCGGGAATGTGAAACAGTGATAAACCGGATCATAAAACTGAATGAGCGCATCCATGATTCCCTCAATCACATGGACTCTTAATAGTGGTAGCAGACCTCCGTGTTTGGCTCTGAAAGCCTCTGGGTTTGTGATCATTCTCGCTAACCTTCTCAAATCCTCTAGCTTTGGAACCTTGAAGGTATAACTATGAGTTCTCCTTCTACCGAAATCCATTAGTGCAATCCTTTTCTCTGATATTTGCAATCACAATCTCAGTTTAATTTGAAAAACAGAGAGACTAGAAGAGAAATTTTTTGAATGTTTTTAATGTTTTTTAAATGAATGCATGAATGCAGCACACAAAAACATAGAAAAAACATGGGGTCAAAGGGTCGTTGTCATGAAGTCAAGGCTCTACCCATCCCCAAAGGTTTATACTAGGGTGATTTTTGTACCTATACTTAGTATCATCAGCTCCTCCCAGGAAAGCAAAACAACAAGCGGATCGCCAGCGAGTTGTAGAGCAATCTTAGAGTAAGTGCCATTCACCGAGAATAGATCACCAGCCTCAAATGAGGGTAGTATCGCGTAACAACTATTCCCGATAGTTTCCGCACTACAAAAGGGTTTGGCTCCTCATCTTCTCAGACATCACAATCGACCCATTATCTAGGTGATAGAATGGGTTGCAATGGTTAGCCTCCACTGAGGTTGATGGTCGACCTCGTCGCCATCACTTATCTTAAGTGTATACTCGATCTTTCCACATGCGGCATCACACGCATTCCCATTAGCAGAAAAATAAACACGTATAGCAATTAGGAAAAACAGTATATATATTTGTCCTAATCATCCTAGACTTTTAAAAGCTAAGAATCTTAAGTTCCTGACAGAAAATGGTTTCCCGGCGGAGTCACCATCCTGTGGTTTCATTCCAAATTAACGGCGTTTTAACCTAAGATCCTAGTGACGTCAAGGTTTCTACCTAGGGGACAAGAAGAGAACGAGATCAGTTCAATGTCCCCAGCAGAGTCGCCATTTTTCTGTAGCGAGTGATTTTTAGATGTGGTTGCGAAGCACGATCGCTCTAGTACTACAGTTCGATTCATTTTTTATCCTATTAAAGCTGATGAAGAAAGAGAAATAGATGTCTCCAATTAACCCTGCTTGCATACTGAGATTAAACAGTCAAAACTGTTGGTTTACAAATGCTACAAAGATTCGGGGTTTCTCCTAAGTTTATTTTGTTGACGAGGGGTGCTTTAGGCTATTGGTTAGGATGTTAGGACGGATATATATGAAAGTATGGGATTTTGGGTTTTTGTTTAGTGTGCTCGCTAAGAATTTTCTTTCAATCTTATGCCTACGTATTCCCGTTTACCGAAACAAGGAAATCAGAGCGTTCGTAGTTCCTCCTATTCTATGGGAGAAAATGGGTGTTTTGGTGTCTTGTTCAAAGCCCAAGACGTGAAGCGAAAGGTGATTTGTATCTTGTTCAAAGCCCAAGATATGAACCTGAAGGTAGTTTGTATCTTGTTCAAAGCCCAAGATGTGAAGCTAAAAGTGTTGACCTTAGAGAGAATTTGTCATCTCTAAAGAGGTATGTTTGTCACAACTGTTGGGTGACTGACTGTAAAGGAGGATTACTTTAACCGGGATGTGTGAATCTGGCAATGCCATAATTTCCTTTATAGGGGATTTCAACCTGAAGGAGAAGACTTTAACTCAGTGTAGAGCAATGCTATCTTTCCTTAGGAATTTCTCATTCTAAAAGAGGGACAGTGGCATGGATGTAGATGATCCAGAGGCTTGCCGCTTACAGCAATTAGATGAAGGGGAAAGAGTTGTTGAAGTTTGTGTACTATGAACGAGGCACAACTTTTATGCTAAAAGGTTGATTGGATCAACTAGTGGTTTTCTTATACAAAGCCTAAGAGGAGGCTAATATGTGTCTCGTACAAAGCCCGAGAGAGAGGCTAAAAGGTTTTGACTCGACGATGGAATCTTTTGGTATCTCGTATAAAGCCCGAGATGGAGGCTATTTGACTCAACAAGAGAGTTTTTTGTATCTCGTACAAAGCCTGAGATAGAGGCTAACGGTTTGTTTGGCTCAATAAGAACCTTTTTGTATCTCGTATAAAGCCCGAGATGGAGGCGAAAGGGTGATTGACTCAACGAGGGAGTCTCTTTATGTGTCTCGTACAAAGCCCGAGAGAGGCTAAACGTTGTTTGACTCTGCTGGGGAGAATCATTGTATAAAGCCCAAGAGAGAGGCTAACTTCACTGGAGAAGGATCATTATACAAAGTCTAAGAGGAGGCTATGGTTACTGTTTCAGTTGAGTGACAGGTCCAATATGCTGATTTTTAAAGAGAAAATCAGTTCTTATATGAGCAACACTGTACTCAAGGATTTGATTCGAGGATCCGGGTTATTCCTGTTCTTTAAGGAAGTGGGAAATCCGAAGGGTATTGAGACTGTCCGAGTCTACGGGTTTTCTTCCTATTTAACGAAGGGGCCACTTGAGAATGTCTTTGAGACTCAAGGAGATTAGACTGTCCAAGTCTAGAGTATCATCTTTTGTACTGTGCTTTGAGAAACAGTAGTAGACTCTATGAAAGGACTGTTCTATGCAGATGACTAAGTTCTGTTCCTAAACCTCTAGGAGGTTGTCGGGACAATTTGTACGAAGCCCAAGAGGAGGCTGAAGGGTTTTAAGAAGCCGACGGGTCCTTGTACGAAGCCCAAGAGGAGGCTATCATTCCCGGAGGAAGAGATCATTATACGAAGCCTAAGAGGAGGCTGTGAATACTTCTAAGAAGCCGACGGGTCCTTGGACTAAGCCCAAGAGGAATTGGGGGTTGCTTTTAGGAAGCATGTGGGTCCTTGTACGATGCCCAAGAGGAGGCCGATGCTTTTTACAAGCCCGTGGGCCCCCAAACCCCGAGAAATTCAAGACAGGCTATTCACGAGGAATAGATCAAGCCAGGAAAGTTCGAGAATTTGGAAGAAACTCAAAGATGCGATTCACGGAGAATACATTCATCTCTGGGAATAGAGTTTCTTGACAATTCCTAATGAGGACAGCCGAAGAGAAGACTGTATCTGGTGATCCTATTGGGGATTTAGTTGTTTATTTTTACGAATAAACGAAACGGCGTCACCTAGTTCTAGACGTAGTGGCCAGGGAAACTCTAAATATCTATACTATTATTACACAGTTGATATGAGTTTATGAAAGAAGACTTATAGTGAAACAGCCCCACAATACAATTATAAGTATATGAAAGCAGTAAATGAAAGCGGATAAACACTTACTCGGTTGTAGAGCTTCCATGCTGTTTGGTTAGTTGTTCAACAAAGAAAGATTGAAAACAACAGTATATTCAAAATCAAAGGAGAAAGTGCTTTGAAAAAGAAAGATTTGGGGCTTACAACTCAAGGAGAGGCCCAGGGTTTTATCAGTGAGCGCACTGTTTGAATTTGTACAGAGGGACTTATACAAGTGACTGAGGCCCAAAAAGGTTTTCTGTACAAAGGCATGGGTCTTACACTCTCTCAAGAGGCCCAAAAAGTTTTAAAGAAAAGAGTGGGGCTTATAACATGAGGCCCAAAGTTGTTTTGGTTAAAAGGGGGTTGGGTCTTACACTCTATTAAAGGCCCAAAAATTTTGAATGGGTCTTATAGCTCAAGGAGAGGCCCAGAAGGTTATTTTTCAAAAGGCGACGATCGCGCCGTTTGTTTTTGACGGTATCGGGACTTATACAATGCACTGAGGCCCAAAAAATGATTTGGTCAAAAAAAGGATTGGGTCTTACACTCTATTAGAGGCCCAAAGTGTTTTGAAAATGATTTATGAGGGTTGAATTAATCCAAAAACCCTAATTTGTTTTCAAATATGTGTTTTAATTGAATAAAAATTCAATTAAAATGATCAAAATTGTTTAACATAGGAAAAACAAATTGTGATCTTGGATTAATGCTTCAAAAATTAAGTATTGACCTACAAAATAATTAGAAGGCATTAAAAGTTGCAAAATCAAGGTGGAAAAAATATTTTAAATGTTAAAAACAATTAAAACATTAATTCTTTGCAAAAATATCAATTATACAAACTAAATAATATTTTTGGGATTTTTTGGGAAAATAAAATATTTTAACATTTTTGTGAATTATTAAAAAAAGAATCAACTCAAAATCATTAAAACTCAGAGAGAAATTAATTTTTGAATCAATTAAATAAAATCACAAAATTCAAATATTTGAAAATTCAAAAAAGGCGCCAAGAACAGCTGAAGAACACGCGCATGTTCTGGGTTTGGCTGATTTGCATTTTCTCTCCAATCTCACTGAATACTTGATTATATCATGCAATCCACATACCAATCAACTCGTTTCAACCTCACGATCATGTCTATGGTATTTAATTTCATTTAAATTAAACATATAACAAGAAATCACGAAAAATCCTCAAGAACCCTAATTTCTGCATGAAGGCTAGGATTTTTGATACACGATTCAAACAATGCAATTAATTGAGGGGAAACATTCCATGCATGATTATGAACATTGGGCAAAAGTATTGTGCGAGGAAATATGCATAGATTGAGAGATGACCAAGTTTAAGCTTACCTCTAGGTCGTGACAGCAAGAGCAAATTGATTTCTGAGTAGGAGGTGTTACAGATGAATTGTGATGATCTGAACAGCTTCCCTACACCCTATGGAGTGTGTTTGAATGCTTGGACTTGACTGAGAATGGCTGGATCACTTCATGGCATCTCAACTGCACTTTAGTTAAAACCTTGAGCAATTGACTGGTGATTCTAAGAAATCAGTGTTCCAGTTGTTGTTTAAGTGTTTGATCAGCTCACATATGATGTATATGAGGTGTGTGTGTGTGATTGGTTTGAGTGGAATTGCTCTCTAATTAAAAACCCGATAGTGACTTGCTAAGAAAGGCATTTTTGAGAGTGAGAAGTGGATTTTGAGAAAGGCAAGTGTTGTAGGCCTTTGGTGTACTTAAACTGATCACAATTGAGCTCTATTTATAGGTGAGCAAGTTTGTTTTGCAAGGAATAGTGAATGGCAACTGCTGAGTAGGTTTGGCCAATGTTGGCAAATGAAAATCCAAGTCTCCTCTAACCATTGACTAGAGGTTAGGGCACAGGCTGCTGGTCCCCTTGGTCTTGGATAAGTCTTGACTGAATTCAGTTGAGAATGGCTCAGTCCATGCCACCTTGATGCTTCCATTGAATGCTCCAATCCAAAATTGGAGTCTTGTCCCTATTTTGGAAATTCTAGGTTCAACATGCTATTTCTTGTTCCAAAGACTTTGGAGGCTTGGCTCAGTGATTGTCCCCTTTAGATTCAATCCTATGAGGTGTCCAAGTCGATAGGAGCATTTAGATTTGGCTAATTTTGGCAAATCGAGCAAAAATGCAAATTCTGCCTTGCCTTGGCAGATTTCAGCAAGGCAACTTTCCAATGTCATATCTCATGACTCAAATGGAATTTGGTAATGTTCTTGGCCATTTTGGAAAGCCCTTACATGATACAACAACTGATTGAACATGTTTGGTTTTGATCTCTTTTGAATCCAAGTGAAAAATCCCCCGACATTTGGCAAAAAGTAGGGTAAAATCTGACTTAGTGAAATTTTCACTAAGTGTTGGAACAAAGTGACTTTTCTTAATTTTGATCACTCCATAACTCAAAATCCACAATGAATTGGAATTAGGTCTAGTTGAATTTTTTGTAGAGGGCAATGAGATCTACAAATCAAGCCTTGGATGGGAGAAAATGGCTTTGTGGTTTAGGAGTTATGACCCTCCAAAGTTAGTACCCTAGCCACTTTATTTTTAACTTAGAAAATTTTCTAAGTTTTTTATGGTTACCCCTTTTTCAAGTTACCCAACTTTTCTTGATTTTTCTTGATGAATGATGATTCAAATCATACATTAACATCATTTTAGGGTTAAAAATCCATTTCGGTGAAAAATCTAAAAAATTCAAAGTTGACTTTTGTGCACAGTTGCCTTTTTATCAGATGAATTCCAAACTGTGCAATTCTTCATGAAATCATGTCCTTGACCTAAATCAAACTTGATGGACATGTTCCATGGGTGTCATAGGGTATATTGAATCATGTCTTAGGGCTTGGGAGCATGCCCTGGTCAAAAGTCAAAGTTACAGTTGACTTTTTCCTTAAAACCCTAACTGTGGTGCAGATGAAATTGAGACTTCTTGCTCAAGCTTCTTGGATTAATCCCTTGTTGCAAATGGATCACTATGGTATATTAAAGACCCTCAAATCATGTCTTGAGGTCTTGGCTCATGATTTGTCTGAAAAGTCAACTTAGGGGTGAATTTGGTCAAGAAACCCTAATTCCTGATTTTTGAAGAATGCATCCCCTGAGGCAAAATTGACTTGATGCTTGGGTCCATGAGGTTCCATGGAGTATATTAGGTTATGTTTTGAAGCATTGTCTTGTGCCCAGATGAAAATTTTCCCTCTGGAGGCCCTGGTCGACCAAAACCCTAATTTGGTGACACTGTCGATCTTGAGACTTGATCCACCTAGAAGGGAGCAACCTTGTGCTTGATCCTTGAAGTGGGAGTCCTTTTGATCCATTATAGGTGTTTGAGAGGTTAGACAAGTTGAAGATCATGTCATTCCTTGATTGATCCTTTGTCTAAGAACTCTGAGAGGGCTTGAAACCCTAATTCTTGATTGTAGTGGATGCTCACCCATCTTTGGGGAGACTGATGAAGTATGATGGCCCATCCATATTGTGATGATGATTTTCACAATGATGGGAAATCATAGTGGTCAAAATTTGGGGTATGACAAGCCTCCATCTCGGGCTTCGTACGAGATACAAAAAGACTCTCTTGTTGAGTCGATCACTTTTAGCCTCCATCTCGGGCTTCGTACGAGATACAAAAAGACTCTTTTGTTGAGTCGATCACTTTTAGCCTCCATCTCGGGCTTCATACGAGATACAAATCTACTCTCTTGTTGAGTCGACCCTTTTAGCCTCTATCTCGGGCTTCGTACGAGACACAAAAGCATCCTCTTGTTGGGGTTAATAGCCTCCTCTTAGGCTTTGTATAAAGAAATCCCCGTTTGATTCAATCAACCTTTTAGCATCAAAACATGCTTTGGTCACCGCATACAAACATCAACAACTCCTTTTCCCTCGTCTAATTGCTGTAAGCGGCAAGCCTCTGAATTATTTACATCCACGCCACTGTCCCTCTTTTAGCATGAGAAATTCCTAAGGAAAGATGGCATTACTCTACACTGAGTTAAAGTCTTCTCCTTCAGGTTGAAAATCCCATATAAAGGAAATTATGGCATTTCTGGATTCACATATTCCAGTTAAAGTAATTCTCCTTTATAATCAGTCATCCAACAGTTGTGACAAACAAACAAAATATCCCCCTTTAGAGATGACAAATTCTCTCTAAAGTCAACACCCTTTTAGCTTCACATCTTGGGCTTCGAACAAGATACAAATAGACCCTTCAGCTTCACATCTTGGGCTTTGAACAAGATACAAACCACCTTTAGCTTCATGTCTTGGGCTTTGAACAAGACACCAAAACACCACTTCCTCCCACAGAATAGGAGGAACTACGATCGCTCTGATTTCCTTGTTTCGGTAAACGGGAATACGTAGGCATAAGATTGAAAGAAAAATCTTAACGAGCACACCAAATCAAAAACCTCAGGTCACAAATCCTCACATATCAATCAAAACATCCGAGTCCGTATTCCCCACCAAAAGTCTAAATTCGATCAAAATAACCCAAGAGAGGCCCCCCCACATTGATCGCATCTGTAAACCAACAGTTTTGACTGTTTAACCTGAGTTTGCAAAGAAGGGTTAGTTGGAGACATCTATTTCCCTTCCTTCATCAGCTTCAATAGGATAAAAAATGAATCGACCTGTAGTGCCTCAGAGTGACGGTGCTTAAGAACCACGTCCAAAAATTGCTCGCTACACCCATAATACAACAACAGCAAAAATCGTATCTCAAGGTCACCAGGTTTTGACCCGATCCCAATGCCACATGCGGAGCTATTCCCAGTTTTACTAGCAAAAGGACACATTCAAATCAGGACTCCTCCCGCAATTCCTGAGAATCCCCCTTATTGGTTCAAGGATGACCAATTTTGTGTTTATCATCAAGGAGCACCGGGGCATAACATCGAGAATTGTTTTAGTTTTAAATCCGATGTACAAAAACTTGTCAAGAATGGAGTTTTGTCATTCAAGGACACTAATCCAAATGTTCAAAGTAATCACTTACCTCAGCATGAGAAGGCCTCTGTCAACTTAATTGACAAAGGTCCTGGAACCAGTTACCAAATTCATGATGTACGCTTACTAAGAACAAATATGGTTATGATGCAATGCAGACAAAGTGGATATGGCCATGTGCCACCCCACAACTATCATCAAAGCGACATTTGTTCCAAGAACAACCAAGGGTGCAATGTTGTATAGGAAGCCCTTCAAGAGCAAATGGATCTGGGCTGGATCCAAGAACATAGAATCCGTGGAGTAAACAGGGTTTACAGATGTCCCGATATCATTCAAAATTTCAACATTCGCGCAATGAATGTAAACTTGGTGGCAATGCAATCTAGAAAAAGTCAACATTACAATCTGCAATCGCACGACTATAGCGCTTGCCCAATTTGTTCAAAAGATAATCAAGGATGTACTTTTGTGAAAGAAGCTTTCCAACATCAATTGGATCTAAGGTGGATTCAAGACTATCATGGAAGGAACAATTATCAGATCAACATGATTAATGAATGTCTAAACAGAGTTCAAATCTTCGACATTCGCATGATGAACACAAGTTTGGTAGAATTACACGCCAAATAGGTTCGACTTGGCTTCTTAGCATCGTACAACTATCAAGATTGTAAAGTCTGCTTCGAGAACGATCAAGGTTGCGCACTCGTATAAAGAACTCTTCAACACTTATCAGATCACCGGTGGTTCCCGATATACCAGAACACAAAAACTCATCAAGTCGACATAGCTGATGAAGGCCCAAGCAGACACGTAAGCTCTGACATTCGCTTATTAGTGTTTTCTTGGTCCTACCAAGATATGCCAGGGTTGGATACCAATATTGTGGAACATCATTTGCCATTAAAGCCAGAATGTCCGCCAGTCAAACAAAAATTGAGAAGGACTCATCCAGATATGGCCATAAAGATTAAAGAAGAAGTCCAAAAACAGATCGATGTAGGCTTACTTGCCACATCAGAATATTCTAAGTGGCTAGCCAACATAGTTCCAGTTCCCAAGAAGGACTGAAAGGTCAGAATGTGTGTAGACTATAGGGATTTAAACAAAGCAAGTCCAAAGGATGATTTCCCCTACCACACATTGACATGTTAGTAGATAGCACTGCAAGATTCAAAGTCTTTTCCTTCATGGACGGATTTTCAGGCTATAACCAAATCAAAATGGTGCCAGAAGACATGGAAAAAACCTCATTTATTATGCTATGGGGAACCTTTTCCTATAAAGTAATGCCCTTCGGATTAAAAAATGTAGGCGCAATTTATCAAGGCCATTCAAGAAATTCCTTCACCCAGAACAGAAAAGCAAGTGAGAGGATTTTTGGGACGTCTAAATTACATCTCAAGATTCATATTTCTCATGACAGCGACATGCACACCAATTTTCAAGCTCCTCCAAAAGGACAAGGATGTGTATGGACAAAAGATTGCCAAAAGGCTTTTGAAAGTATCAAAGAATATTTTCTAAATCCACCTATTTTGTCTCCTTCGGTAGAAGGAAGATCCCTGATCATCTACTTAACAGTCCTAGAAGATTCCATGGGTTGTGTGCTAGGTCAACAAGATGAAACAAGAAGGAAAGAATACACCATTTACTACTTGAGCAAGAAATTCATGGACTGTGAAACTCGATACACTATGCTCGAGAAAAGTTGTTGTGCTTTAGCTTGGGATGCTAAACGTCTTCGTCAGTATATGATTTGTCATGCAACTTGGTTAATCTCCGAAATGGATCCGATCAAGTATGTCTTCGAGAATCCTACTTTAACTGGAAGAGTTTCCCATTGGCAGATGTTGCTTTCAGAATATGACATTGAGTATCATGCTCAAAAAGCCGTCAAAGGAAGTATTCTAGCTGATCATCTGGCTCACCAACCAATTGACGATAATGAATCAATCAGATTTGACTTCCCAGACGAGGATGTGATATACCTAAAGATGAAAGATTGCGATGAACCGCTACCAGACGAAGGGCCAGAGCCAGGATCCCGATGGGGATTAATATTCGACGCAGCTGTCAACGCTTATGGAAACTGGAATTCTAGCGTAGCAGATAACAGATGTCCTAACACATATCAAGACATTATTCTCTGCACAACTTAAAACAAGAACAGAACGAACAAACTCATCTTCAAAATATTAGTAGCAGCATCAAGACAGATGTTACGACATCTGTTATAACATATTAATCAAAACTGAACTGTAAATTACAGAATGATAAACAACACAGAATATGATAACCCAGTTCGGTGCAAATCACCTACATCTGGGGGCATACCAAGCCAGGAAGAAGAATCCACTATCAGTAGTATAGATTTATGTAAACAACCGCTGGTTTACAATAAAAACCTCTGGTTTACCTATCACTACTCAATGAAAACTTTATCTAAGAACTCCATCCTAGAGAAGAGAAACCCATCTCACTCCCTAAATCACAACCTCTGATTATCTAACAGTTATAGTCACAATAACTGTATAATCCTACTTGAAAGACACCCCTTTCAATACAAAGTTCAGTCAAGCATTCTTGACTAACAAGCTAACTCAGATTATCTTAAAATCTTCGTCCAAGAACAATACACGATCCATTACCTATGGGTTTCTGAATCTGTACAAGTATCTATGTCTTCCACAATGTATCAAATTGATACAGAGGGAGACTTACAAGAAATCCTATGACTCTCAAAACCCTAAACCCTATTTTCTACTTTACAAAATTGTTACAATAGGTTCAGTTATTCAGTCCAAGGTCTTGGTCTTCTTTTATAATATTCTGCTGTCTTGGGCTTCAAATCTTCTTTCCTTGATGCACTACCATTCGCGCCTTGAATCTTGGAACAGATTTAAAAACAAACATGTCGTGACAGTCATGATGTCGAGTATTCATGCTGGAACATTTCATTCGACATCTTTGGTCTGAGGAAGAAATCTTCATGCTGGAACATCCTTCACAACATTATGTTTTACCAAAATTTGCTCAAATCCTTGGAGCTTTCAATCTCCCTCCTTTTGACAAATTTTGGCTAAAACATTCTTTAGTTTGATGGTGCATGCAGTGGGAAATCCTGAAGCAAGAGTCGTGGAAGAGGGAAAAGATAATTTCAAGACCCTCTCCTTAAGAATGAGAGAGTGAGAAGAAAATTCCAAGACTACTTTCTCATTCACCTTGTGATTCAGAGTACATAGAGAATATAACTCAGATCACAAAACACAACTTGCTTCATAACTCTGGTCACAAAATACAAGCTTTCTGAGATGTTAGAACCCAGAACATTAGAACATCTTTTGAGACATTTTTCGCAACCAAAAACTCAAATGCACACATACAACTTACAGCAGTAACCAAGAAGCCCATTCCCATTCTGCCCCTTTTTAGCCAAAAGTTGGCAAAAATGACCAATACAGACCCATACCTAGACTGTGCTTACCCAAACATGAATAAAACCCATTTCCTCTTAATTTAATAAGAAAGATGTTCTGCAACACAAGCAGCACAACCCTCCTTATATATTGAAGAAGATACATAGGTAGTGACAATCCATTTGGAAGAGACAAAATACTAGTCAATGAATGCAATAACCACTATAAGTTAGTTTCAAAATATTCCAATTTTTCTTACTTGTCCTTGAAACCACCTTCCTTTTGACTGTCTTTGTCTGAAATAGATTATGAGCAAAGTCCTGATACCTAATCTGACTTTGTCAGTTTTCTTATGAATGATTTGTAGACCCCACAACATTGTTTCACTTAGCACAGACAGAACAAGTTTACACATATAAACTTCACCTTCTTCTCTTTATTCTAAATCAATTCCTTAATCCAGAATTAGCAGACTTGATCACTACATTTTTAACATATCAACAGAATGCTTCCATTGATATTTCAATCTGCCGAGAAAAATAAGTTCTTCCAGACAAAAACAAAGACTCCCAAGATGCTTGCATCACTCTATTCAATCCATTGACACCGAATGATAGAATCAGAACAACCTGATAAGTCCACCTAGAACTTATACCAGTAGCGGAATGTCTCGACATTTCGTCTGACATTACATCCTCACCTGAAGCATGCTATCACAAACTGCTTGAAACCACAAATAATCTTGATAATCAATTGCACTATTGCAGCAATATATGACAAACAGAAGTTCAACTCCCGCTGTCTATGATAACCAGCGCTCCTTTGCAAGAAGAACACCTTAAATGAATGGAAAACATAAGACGCATCTACATGTCTTCAAGAGTGCACCCTCTGTTCAACACACCTGCTGAACACATTCACCTAATGCCTGATCCTTAAACAATCCATGTACCGTACTAGTACATTTAATAGACAGAAGTTCTCCCTCTATCTATCATAAATGATACTCCTACAATAAGAAACACCCCAAAATCACCACATGATATCCCATGACAGCTTCATGATCATATAGCGAGAAAGTACCAGGACTACATCCTTGTACCACAGCCAACAAACTCTTGGATTGAGATCAAAATCACCATTGATCCCTCTCATACAGAAACCATCCATACCCTGTACAAATCCACCTTGAATTTTACAGCCATAGATATTCTTATTCCTTGAGATATAATCCAATTGAATCTGGAATACTTCACATTCCTCAAAGAGACATACAGAGCCCCTTAGTTTGCTAGCTCACCCAGATGTTCTTCACATTTGAAGGACATCAAACACATGCCCCAGAGATCCTCAGCTTACTTGCTCCACAAACACCAAACTGATCCACTTCTCTCTAGCATGACTTGTAGCAGAAGAAACCACCTCTCCACAAGCATTCTGACCTCAGCAAGAGTCAGTCTTCTAGATAAACACCCCATGATCCAAGACAATGTTCAATTTATCATTCTCTCATATGATAAGATAGAACACTTCTGATTCAACTGGTGAATATCATCTTTCATAATCTGAACTCCAAGTTTAGAAACCATAATGATGTTCTAACATCAATTAGGACATCCTGATCATATCAAAGACACCATACACTATGGTTCTTGATACCATTACCACTAGACTTACTATCTGCATAGTAATCCAATTGAAGATCTTCAGAGAACACAGCTCATCCAGCTTGATCAATAAGAACTCCAGACAATCAAAGAGAGAAATAAACTCTCATTCAACTCCCAAAAGAAAGTAACCTTCCATAAGCAACTTAGGGCTTCTACCACAAGCTCCAAGATATGAATAGAACCAAAACCTCCTTTGATTTTCAACCAACTACCCTTCTGCACAAGAGTAATTAGTTCCAAGCACCCTGCTTGAGTGCACGATAAAGATCAACCAAATGCCACTATTTGATTAATCTCAGCTTTCTTCAGAATTCCAAAAGATCTTCTGATCCACCAATGAAACCTAATCTTCAAGTTACACAATCCACTTACTCCATAGCAAGCCATCTTAGATACACCAAGATTCAGACATGTAACATCTACTCCTTCTTGCAGCTCCCGCAAACTGCATGAGATAGACCTTTTTTAAGCATTAATTCCATTTATTTCAGAGAAGATCAAATTATCTTATGATGATACACCATAACATCAAATAAGACCCTGAAGTTTCTGCTAGATGTCACAACATCTGATCAGACATCCAGCTGAAGAATTCAGCTCTTCCTTCTGCCACTTAGAAGAACTTCCTCCCTATAACCAAACAAGAGTTCCACGTTCTCATAGACTTGATCAATGATATCAAGTTAGAGTAGATGACCTCCATCCTGCTTTGTTGTGCTGCAACAACCACCTCATCTTCAAACATCCCAAACCTGCCAAAGCTTGATTCTTCAGAAGAGATTAGTCACACAAGATCTTTACAAAAGGAATCCCACCTTCCTTTAGTAGAGACTTCTGCAGAAAGTCAGAGATAACTGCCAATTATCCTTGACCTCCAAGATGAGAAAAATCACATGCTCCTATGCACCTAGATCAGAAATAAACTGACCCAAGCAGTGCTATCACCAGCACCATATTCTAGATAAGTCTCCTGCCAGGAAACTTTCCAGATAAAGATCATATGCTTCTAATAAAACTGAAACACACCTGCTGCACTCCAATACTCCTAGGTCAGAAATAAACTAAACCAGGAGAATTTTCTTCATCTTCACTTCCAACATCACCACATTCTAGTCAAGCTTCCTGCCACGAAACTTTCTAATCTGAATACATGCCTTGTAATAAAGACAGATCTTACCACACATACATGTATGGTACCAAGATCATTAGCTACAACTCCTTTGCTCCAGAGATTAACTCATTGAATCAATAGGCTTATACACATACTCCATTGTCAAGATGTTTCAACATCTGATATAACATCAATTCCTTATCTTGACTGTACCCATTCTTCAAAGAACAGATCCTTGAGCAGATGCAATAAGAGATGTTGTATTTCTTGGTGTACCAACTTGCCACGAGTGATCTTGTACTCCAATATACAACGATAATCAATTAAATATTTGTAAATTCCACAAATAGAAATTGATCTTAAATCCTTGTCCACAAAACCATACATCTTGTGGGATATATGATCTACCAGATATCAACATATCTGTGTCAACATCTTTATTAGTCAAACAACATGTTGAGACATCAAGTCTGCCACCCTTGACTCAACTTTCCTATGAATTTCCTTTGCTAATAGAATCCTTGTAAATCATGAATGGTGAAAATAAATCACCTCCCATTATCTCCAACTTGAATGACATCCATCAGCACCAGAGATCTTCAGAAATCCATCTTCAACATGAAAAAAAATTATCCTTCTGAAAGAGCTCTTCAACCAGGACCAGAGATGCCTTTATGAGTAGACTTGAGTGAAAACCCAAGTATCTTTGGTAACTTTGTCGAACAAAACATTTACCAAATTCACAGATCATGAATTAGATAAATACGATCTTAACTCACCTTCTCTTCAAACTGACTTCAAGATACAAGTTGGAAATAAACCTCCACGTATCAAGTCAACATGACAGAAATCAATCAACAACTCTCTCCATTCCATTGCTCCCGACTTTGGAACGACTAGAGCTTTCACAGATGCTGATATCTTTCGGAAAAGAACCCAAACAATCAAGATCTTCCACCATCTTTCTTCAGTCACAACTCCAGAATCCCATAAATACCAGAGTTTTTCATCAGAAACATATGCAGCGGAACCACTAAGGAACATCTTCAACATTCCCTAATAAGACGTCAGAACATCTTATAAGACACCACACAAGAGAACTAGCCACTCCTCCAGCAGTTGTTGTAAAAACTCCTCAGAAAACAAGAACAACCACCAGTAGTTGTTACCTTCGATCCAGAACCTCCATCTCATCCATTAATACCCTTGAGTATGTCTGAGTGAATGATCTGATCTCCAAAACTCCTCCTTGTTTAAAGTGCCAAAAAGTATCTCCCAATATCTCATCCAAAAACAAATAGGATGCCTGCTCTGATACCAATTAAAATTCTAGCATAGTAGATAGAAGATGTCCTAACACATGTTAAGACATTGTTCTTTGCACAACTTAAAACAAGAACAAAATGAACAAACTGATATTCAGAATATCAGTAACAGCATCAAGACAGATGTTACGACATCTGTTACAACATGTTAATCCAAACTGAACTGTAAATTGCAGAATGATAAACATCACAAAATATGATAACCCAGTTCGGTGCAAATCACCTACATCTGGAGGCATACCAAGCCAGGAAGAAGAATACACTATCAGTAGTATAGTTTTATGTAAACAACCTTTGGTTTACCTATCACTACCCATTGAAAACTTTATCTAAGAACTCCATCCTAGATAAGTGAAACCCATCCCACTCCCTAAATCATAACCTGTGATTATCTAACAGTTATAGTCACAATAATTGTATCATCCTACTTGAAAAACACCCCTTTCAATACAAAGTTCAGTCAAGCATTCTTGACTAACAAGCTAACTCGGATTTGCTTAAAAGCTTCATCCAAGAACAATACACGATTCATTACCTACGGGTTTCTGAATTTGTATAAGTATCTATGTCTTCCACAATATATCAAATCGATACAAAGGGAGACTTACAAGAAAACCTACGATTCTCAAAACCATAAACCCTATTTTCTACTTTACAAAAGTGTTACAATAGGTTCGGTTATTCAGTCCTAGGTCTTGGTCTTCTTTTATAATATTCTGTTGTCTTGGGATTCAAATCTTCTTTCCTTGATCCACTGCCAACCGTGCCTTGAATCTTGGTGTAACACCCTAAAATTTGCCCTCATAATTTACCATCAATAAGTGGCTTATGCTTCATATACATATGCATTTAGGTCATAAACATCATACATACATCATTAGCTTTCCCAAGGCATGGGATCAGAGGTTTCTATGTCATTGATTGTTCAAAGCAAGAAGAATGAGATATACTCAAGCACTCAAGCTACAAAGGCTCTTTATGCCTCAAGAAACTTGAAGAGGATCACTTTCTCTTATCTTTGGTCCTCAGATTAGGGTTTTGCTTATCTGTGTATGTGGTACCTTCACGGGCAAGCATTTTGAAGCCTCAACATCATCATATCACATATGAAAACTTGGTTCAAGATATTTTCAATTTTTCTTCATATGAATTAGGGTTTTCATCATTGATCAACATCTCATATCTTTTGGGGCTAAAATTAGGGTTTTGTCTAAAATCAGTTTATTTATGATTCTTTGAGCAACACTTGATTCTATGGTGTTCTATATGTCCTCAAGTATCTATGAGTTGGGCATGGACCATCAATTTCATTCAGAAGGGTTTCAATTGGTCAGATGATTGAAAATCAGCTAAATTGGGATAAAGTCAGCTAAGTAGTGAAAAAAGTAATCTCATGAATTTTTGAGGTCAATCTTGTATTCATCATGTTAAATGTGACCAATGGGTGAGATTTGACCAAGAAATATAAAAAGAATCATGAAAAATCAAGAATTAGGAAAAGTTGCTAAAATAGGAAATTAGGGTTTTTAAAGAACATACTATTTTTGGCAAGTTTTCATGTTATGTAGCCACTTTCATGACCAATTTTCTCCATGTTCAAAGCTTCATTTCATTTTTTGTCAAACATGAAAGTTGTAATGCTCATTTCAAACTTTCCAACCATATAAAATTAACCTCCATTGGATCATTTTTGAGCAAGTTATGATTGTTGGAAGTTGGACATTTCAAACTTTCATACTTCAACACTTAGAATTTTTTCTAAGTGTTTAAGGTCAGTTTATGTGCCAATGTTCAAACTCGTTTTTTAGTGGCTTCCAAGACTTATTTGGAAATCATGTTCTAATCAAAGTTGTAGAGGGATCTTCCACTTTCCAACCATATAAAAAATGCCTCAATTGGATCCCTAAATCAAAAGTTATGATCATTCAAAGTATGGATCTCAAAAATGTGAATTTGGAGAAAAACTTCGAAATTTTCCAAGTTCAAAGATCAGTTTGGTACCCATGACTTCAAGGCCATTTTTCTTGATGTTCAAGACTCCCTATCAACTTGCTTCAAACATGAAAATTACTCTATGTCATTCCCTCTTTCTCATGACCCCAAAATCACACCATCTGGTTCCATATTCATCAAGATATAGCCATGTGAAGTCAGCACCATGGAATATGTTCTTTATGTCATAAAGGATTATGCTTCATTTAAATTTCAAATAAAACTCACCTCATGGTTGTTGCACTCTTGCTGCATGCGCATACATTCATGTTACCACCACTTTACTCCTTTTGGCCATGCATTTTCTTCATAACATGTGCATCTTGTCCACTTTACTCCATGCATCAAAAGAGAGAGAATCACAACACTTAGCTAGCAGGTTGTCCTTACTATGACAGCTAATGTTCATACACTCCATCACCATATAGTACACCACAATAACAATGATGTACCATACCCATAGAGACCAAACCCGTGCCATGCTCCCACCATAACCTCACTCTCATTTTTCCAATTTCCATTAACCATGCTCTAACTAACTTCTTAACTATGATTAAATCTTAACCACATTAACCACCCATATAAGAGCTCTTAGAACCTCTAACAACTTTCAGTTACATCACAATTTGAGAAATAAGAGCAAAAATCACTTTTTACACTCTCATCTTCATCCCTTCGAATCTCTCTCATCTTGAGAGCTTTTGCCAAGATTCCTTCACCATTTCCATCACTACTCTTCATACTTGCTTCTGTTTACAATAGTTTCTACCTGGAAGCACCATAGCATCATCCATGGATTCATCTCCCTTCACCATCAAACTAAGATTGCAAGCCATATTCAAGGATTCTTGAGCATTTATTTTGCTCCAAAGAAGATCTCAAGACATTGCAGGAAGTTTTCAGGGTTTCTTTGAGCTTGAATAACATCTCCAGCCAAGTTAAAAATCTTGAACTTTATGCATCATTTAGGGATTGTATGTGGTGATTTAGGAGCATTTAGGAGTTGCACTTGAAGTCCTTCCATTGAAGGCTCTGTTTGTGGTTAGAATAGAGTGAAATGTAGAGATATTGATATTTAGGGCTTAACTTATCCTCCTTCATTTTGCATGATAGATCCACCCAATGAGAATTCTAAGGCCATATTTGAGATCAGCATGGAAAAACAAGTAAGATAGTAGCTTTCTTTTTCATTTCTGGAGCACTCCATCATCACTCACGGTGGAGGTCCACAGGAGAAGATGACTAGAACCCTAGCTCTGGCGTCTGTGTGTTTCAACGTGGGTCAATGGGTGCGTGCGTGTCACTCTTCTGATTAGGCCATTTAATTTATTTTAATCCTACGTGTATTAATCTGCCAGCACATTAATGAGATCCAAGGCATGAAACATGTGCTTAATTTTTTCTTTTAATGCTGAATATATGATTTTAATAAAAATAAAAAAAAATGGTTATAGTTTGCATTGTGAGTGGGAATGTGCAGGATTGCTACCCCCACCCCCCATGTGTAGCCCATTGGGATTCTGAACATGGGATATGTTATGTTTACACTCCCATTGCATTTGTGTTCTTTTTTCAATTTCTTTTTTAATCACGTCCCATTTTGATTTATTAAAAATACTTTTATGCATCAAAAAATTCCAGGAAATTTCATGGATGATCCTTGGCATATTAATTAATTTTCTATAATTTTTAATTCCATTTTTTTATTAAATTTGGTAATTCTTTTGGATTTTTGATTTAGAATTGTACAAATTGACATAGTTTCTACATTATGGTTTGTTTCTTGATGATTCCTAATTGAATTTGATCTTGATTTTTGTATGCACTTAGTTACATGATTATAGGACATGTTGATGATCACTTGGGATTTTTCCCATAATTTTTGGGTCACTATTGAATTTCTTTTTTGAAGCTTGTTTTGAATGGTCCTTGCTTTATAACATGTCATATGTTTGATATTGTTTGAATATCTTTCACACATAATTTTAGGCAAATTTTTAGGACACATTGAGCCTCTGACTTCACTTTGATATGCCTAGTTTCTCATGATTTTCCCATGCTCTTAACCATTTTTTATGTGTGCCTCAATACATGCCTATTTACATAAACCCTTGGGTGATTCTTAGGATGTTTAGGAGGTTCACTTGTGCAACCATTAGAGGTAATATTTATCATTTGTGTACACTTTATATAGCATGAGGTAAATCCTTCTAATATAATTTTATAGGTCATTTTGTATGCTCATAATTGGTGTATTACTTGCCCAAACTTGAACATGATTAAGCATCAAACTTTGACAACTTCACTTGAGCTTTTATGTGCTTCATTTATCCAATACTTTTGAGACTCAAATGTGAAACTTTATAGGTCATTTTCTACAGGTTTGTATGTTTATATACTCACTTGACATTACTTTTTTCATTCTTTTACATGATTAAAACTTCACATACCTTTAAAGGAAGATTAGGGTTGAATTTGATCATTGCTTGTTCTCACTTCTAAGAATGCTTTGACATGAAAATTTTGCAATGTTTTTAGGTTACTTTTAAACATTAAATCCATGAGTTAACTTCTGGCTTAGGTCATTTACATGTTAACTTCATGCTTACTTGTTCATTGTTGTCTCATAAGTGAATGATGCATCATAAAATTGACATTTTTGTGTAGAATTGCCTAATCTTTTGAACATGACTTGGTGTGGGCTTTATAATCATCTCTTAACATCTCAAACTTCATTTTTCTATGATCATACCATGTTTGCTACTGACTCAACTTGGAGATATTCCTTAACTTCACTTGTGTAGCCTTTTAAGGTGTGTTTTGCATGACTTTTTTATTAACAATGGTTTGCGTACTAACATGAGACATAACTTGAATTCTTTTACACTTCTTAGGAAAATAACATGAATGAGATATGAAAGGACATAACTAATGCCCCATTAGGGTTCTAATACTTTTAGGACCCATTTCATTTTGTTAAATGATTGGCATTACTTCTAGGATAGTCTTAGGACATTTGCATGTGCATTAGTGCATTATTTTGCATAATTATTTCAACTATCCAATAGTTGAGCTTGGTTTAAATTTGATGAATACTTATATCATTTTAAGTTGACATCAATACTTAGGTGGCTCCTCTTTCATCTCATTTCTTCTTCTCTATTACTTCTTTGAATGGTGATTGAATTGCTTAATGTTTACTTGTGTATGATCACATGTTCCCATAAAGTTCCTAGCTTGAATCTAATTTTGGATTAGGTTCAAAGTAGGATAGACATTAGGTTATCAATCCAAGCATGCTAACATAGGTAAATATTCCCTTTCCTTATTCCAACTATAGGATCAATCATTGCATGACAACTTCTAGGATGAAGATCCCCTTAGATTTTTCTTTCAACCGTTTGAGTCTCTCTTCTTCTCTCTCTAAAGAAAGAAAAGCAAAAACACTTTACAAATATTGTATGTCTAGTGTGCCACGAGCCTTAAGCACATGGAAAATGATTAATGAAGGTCTCCTTTACTCTTCTAGGGTGCTTTGCAAACGTCCCATTGGGGGCGACCTTGTTAAAGTATTCGCTCCCATGTCATAGTCTTTAGCACAATGCATATCATAAACAAAACAAATCAAAACATTTCCTCTAAAAGACATAAACAAATCAATCGTCTTCATTCGGGATTCTTTTCTAATCTCACTCTCTATAATCGTAAGAACACGCTATTTCCGTTCTACCGCAAACAGGTAAATGCGTAAGGCTCCACGTAACGAGCGGCAACACCTAAACTGCTAGAACGCGAACATTAGCATCGTCCACCTAAAAAACACCAAACAAACAAGGCCACCCGTATTAAGACGAACTACGAATGCTATGACTTCCTCTCTCTCTCTCGTCCGATTAAGGATATGTAGGCACAAGACGACGATGTCTTGGCGAGCAAACTTCCCCCATCACCCGTAGTCCTCCGAACTACGTTGACCCTGACTTTCCCATTACATGAGGGAATACGTAGGCATGGGATGCGAGATCCTATCGAGTCACCTTTTGTGATTTTCTCCCTATTCTTTGTTTCTCATTCAATTCCTTTCCAGTTAGCAGTGGAGCTTCAGATACCATCACCTTTTGATCAGAACAACAAGCGTGGATCCCATCGAGTATGATGGACGCGGAGGGGTGCTAATCCTTCTCTTCATGTAACTGACTCCCGAACCCCGATCTTGGTCGCAAGACCATTCCTTTCCCTTCTTCAGGTTTCTTCGATCGTTTCCTTTCCCCCGTCGGGATAAAAATGTTCAGTGGCGACTCTGTTTCCCGCCGGTTGTTTTTCGTGTTGTGACACTTGGAACATATTTAAAAACAAACCTGCTGTGACAGTCATGATGTCGAGTCTTAATGCTGGAACATTTCATTCGACATCTTTGGTCTGGGGCAGAAATATTCATGTTGGAACATCCTTCAGAACATTATGTTTTACCAAAATTTGCTCATATCCTTGGAGCTTTCAGAAACGGAATTGGGGCAATCATTGTTACACCTCAGGGTACCCATATTCATTTCACCGCCAGATTGGCATTCAAATGTACAAACAATGAGGCCGAATATGAAGCTTGCATCATGGGTCTCGAAGAAGCTATCGACTTAACGATAAAGAACTTGGATGTGTATGAAGACTTAAATTTGGTTATAAATCAGATCAAAAGAGAGTGGGACACACGCCAGCCTGGATTAATTCTGAAATTATGGTATCAGACGTGTGATGTTAAGGTGCGATGTCACAACGACACACTCTGCAGATGGACAACAATAACAGTAACAAAACAACACAAAGAATTGTTCACCCAGTTAGGTCTAACTACCTACGTCTGGGGGCTACCAAGCCAGGGATGAAATTCACTACTTGTAGAATTAATTTACAGACTCAACAACCCAGTTGACAATCTCCTAAACTTAATTCCTACTAGTGACTTTCTACCTAAGAAACCACTTAGATATGAGAACACTACTCAATCCCTAAAACACTTCAGTGAGATAATTCATAGATCACACACTCTGAATAGCACTACTTGATTCTGCTTCACAACTTTGATCAAGAACAACTCAAAACAATAATACCAATTCACACTAGAATGGTTTACAAATCATACACGAAGACACAAACGACACTCAGTCTTTAGCTCTCTTTCTTCGTTAATTTTCTTTAGAACTGGTGCGCTTTATATAGCTCCTTGAATTGGACTTGGACCTGCTACAATATCTGACTTAATTTGTTATTTAAAACTGAATATTCAAAATAGATTTTCTCCTAAAATCTTTTTAAATCTTCAACCTTTTAAATCTCATACAAATCTGCACCAGATCTCCGATGCAGCGAAAATATCTAACCCAAGATATTCGCATCCAATGAGACAGCTTGCTCTCCACAATTCCAGTAACACGCAAACCCTAACAACATCACAACCTGATGTCATTAATTCTGCAGATCTAATGTCACAACATCGCATGTGACATCAGACATCCAACTTCAGCAATTTAAATACTTAACACAACCTAGTGTTAAGACTCAATGTTGCAACATCACCACCTTGACATCAACATTGAACATACTTTGTTTTACCAAAATTCCAGCCAATCCAAGAACTAACAATCTCACCCTTTGACTAATTTTGGCTAAAATAATCTCTGCACCTTCAGAGACTTCAGCAGCGGAAAAACTTCAATAATTTTTAAAACTTCAAGCAGCAGCATCTTCAATAAAGGCTTCACAAAACTCTGCTGCAGCACCATCTTCAACAGCAACAATCTTCAAACAGCTGCACATATTTCAACATTAGCAGCAATAAGCACTCCCCCTCAAAGTAACAACCAGCATAGCAGCTGTTCAACAGTTACTCCCCCTTAATATCTGCACTTCTAAACTTTGCTTCAATCACTTTTAGCAGCATATTCAAATTTGTACTCCTTGATACTCTTGGTTATTTCTCCCCCTTTTTAGCCACAATTTGACAACCTCATCAAGTCAGTCTAACTACAGTTAGTACTACCCTAGCTCTCATTGTCAGGCTCACAGTCAGCAAAAAGACATAACAAATCATAGAACAAAACATAAAGGGTGCATATAACAACACAATATTCAAATTACAAACCAAGCACAAAATTAGAGCTGAGACAGAAACATAAAACTAAAACTACTAGAAGCAGAGACAAATAAGCTAGTCTTCATTTGAACTTGATCCAACCCCAGTATCCTCTTCATCCTCCTCTGAGCTATCAGCACTGGCATTATCACACTCATCATTCTTATCAGGAACATCATCACCATTGTCTTGTTCTAACTGCTGGATCAGCTTTTCAAGTTTCTCTTTACTAACCAGATTGGTACTGATGACTGCATCAAGGTCTTTGCACATGGTCTTCAATTCTCCAATCAGTTCAGTCTTTGTAGTCTTCTTCTTGTCTTCTGCAGTTGATGTTACAACAATGTCTGGAACATGATGTCCAGTAAACAGCTTAGGGTGTAGGGACAAAACTGTCTTTCTCTGGCAAGCTATGTCTGAGCTTATTAAAGTCTCAGGTTGCTGATCTAAAATGATTCCACAAACCAAAGAGGGGAATGCTATAGGTAACTTTACAACATTGGTTTCAGCATGTTTTACCACCTTGTTAAAAATATAGCTTCCAAAGTCAAATTTCATTTTCCTTCCAACAGCATAGATAAACTTTCCAAGACCAACAACAATTATTGTTTTATGCTTGGTTGGCACCCAGTTAGCTGCACCAATCCTGTGAAGAACGGCATACTTGATGCTGAGTTTGCTAGTCTTCAGCTTCCCTTTCAACGGCCAAACCTTCACTGGCCCAGCAATAATCTCCTTGCAGATATCATTATCAGTAGACTCAAGATATTTTCACTCTCCATCATGTCTACCTAGATATTTATTGATGACGCTAGGATAAAAATTAATACACTTTCCTCTAACAAAGACTTTCATAAAGTCTGTACTTCTCTTATCAGTAATGTTGATAGGGATGTTTACAATAAACTCTTTGACAAGCCCTTCGTAACATCTAGGAAGTTTTGTCACAGTCTTCTCCAGTCCAGCAGTATTGATTAATTCCATAATTTCCACCATTTCCAAAGCTTCTTTACCTAGTTCCCTTTCCAGGGCTAGTCTTCTCTGACAAACAAACTTCCACATAGATGCACTACTGGCATAATGGAAAGAGATGTTATCAATTGGAACTTCAGGAACCTTATCAGATATTCTCTTTAGAATAGTTTTATTGATAGGAGTGATGTCATGAACATCATCTTCGACATCATAGTCAGACTCTGAATGCTCCACAGCCTTCCTCTTTCTAGGATTTACTTCCACTTTGCTCCAGGCTTTTGCTGGTCCAACATCAATGTTCTTCCTCTCAACAACTCCATTTTGCTGAGGAGTGATAGGTGATGAAAACTCATGACTTATACCTTCAGCAGAGCAAAATTCTTCAAACTTGCTATTCTCAAACTCTCTTCCATGATTACTTCTTATTCTGATAACCTTACTCTCCTTTTCTCTTTGGAGTCTTTGACAAAGCTCTTTAAACACATCAAACACCTCTGATTTGTCTTTGATGAAGTTCACCCAGGTGTATCTTGAATAGTCATCCACAACTACATAAGCATATTTCTTTCCACCCAGACTTTCAACTTGCATAGGTCCCATCAAGTCCATATGAAGAAGTTCCAATACCTTGGAGGTGGTGTCATGTTGAAGCTTTGGATGAGACATCTTTGTCTGCTTTCCTTTTTGATAGTCTCCACACAATTTTCCTTCCTCAATACTAAGTTTAGGAATCCCTCTGACTGCTTCTGAGGAGATAATTCTCTTCATTCCCTTTAGGTGAAGATGTCCCAACTTCTGATGCCAGATTTTGACATCATCTTCTTTAGCAAGCACACACGTGGAAGAATTTGAGTTTTGAGGCACCCAAAGATAACAATTGTCCTTAGACCTGGCTCCCTTCATAATGACTTATCCTTTATCATCTTTGACCATACATTCAGACTTTGTGAAGTCTACTTTGAATCCTTGATCACAAAGTTGACTAATACTAATCAAATTTGCTGTTAGTCCTTTAACAAGAAGAACATTCTCCAGTCTGGGAGCACTAGCACAGTTCATTTTACCAATCCCCTTGATTTCTCCTTTGATCCCATCACCAAATGTAACATAGCCAGAAGACTAAAGTTTCACATCTACCAGCAGATTCTTTACTCCAGTCATGTGTCTTGAACACCCACTGTCAAAATACCAATCTTCTTTGGTAGAAACCCTTAAGGAAGTGTGAGCTATCAAGCTGGTAACTTTAGGAATCCATTGCTTCACCACCTTAGGCCTGACCTCTTTCTGTCTGGGTAGAGGAGCAGAATTTGGATAACCATGAAGCTTGAAGCAAGAGGACTGCATATGTCCAAACCTGCCACAATAGAAGCATCTGACTCTGTCATTTCTAAAGTAGTTAAATCTTCTTCCACTTTGATGATAATGTTGTGGCTGCCACCCATAATGTTGTCTCCTTATTCCATAGTTGGATTGTCTTCTTCTGTACTAGGATGCTGTCTCTTAGGCTGTCTCCTATGGTGATGAGGCTTCCTTCTTCCACAGTAATGAGGCACAACATTGTTGTATTCATTTCCATGCCAGTTACCCAGATGATGAAACCTTTTCTGATTGGACCCAATAGCCTCCATGCTCTTGTGATCTTGGGGAGGCATATACTGACTGACTCCTTGGGGCTGCATCTTCCTCTGATGAGGACCATTCTTCTTCTCAACATTCTGAGGCTAAACAACCTTCTTTGGTGTAGGACCCTGTCTCTTAGGTTGATGTTGAGACAATGGTTGAGACATCTCCTTCTTTGTTCCTGAAGTGCTTGCCACATATCCTATACCCGATTTATCTCCAGCAGGTTTTTCTGACTGAAGAATCTTATCAAGAGTAGCTGTACCACTTTTCATCATCCTAACGGATTTTGTCATCTGATTCAGCTGAGACTTAACTAGTACAACTTCATTCTCCAGATCAGCTTTTTCATTTTCAAGCTGAGCAATCTGTTGCTTGTGACACTTGTTTTCTTGACAAATCTCAGTACTTTTTAAACACAGCTCTTGATAAGTAGATGCTAATGTAGCGAGCGATTTTGGACGCGGTTCTTAAGCGCTGGTCGCTCTCTGCGGTTGAGTTTACTACAGGTCGATTCATTTTTTATCCTATTAAAGCTGATGAAGGAAGGGAAATAGATGCCTCCAATTAACCCTGCTTTGCATACTGAGTTTAAATAGCGGTCTGTTAGGTTACAAATGCTATCAATGTGGGGGGGCCCTTGTACTGGTTATTTGTATTTTCGCCAATACGGTTTTCTCTCTTTCTAGGATTTTCTGGCGGGGAACAAGGATTTAGGATGTTAGGACTGATGCTTTTGATAGATACATGAGAGTATGGGATTTTGGGTTTTGGTTTAGTGTTCTCGCTAAGATTTTTCTTCCAATCTTATGCCTACGTATTCCCGTTTACCGAAACAGGGAAATCAGAGCGATCGTAGTTCCTCCTATTCTATGGGAGGAAATGGTGTTTTGGTGTCTTGTTCAAAGCCCAAGATGTGAAGCTAAAAGGTGGTTTGTATCTTGTTCAAAGCCCAAGATATGAAGCTGAAAGGTCTATTTGTATCTTGTTCAAAGCCCAAGATATGAAGCTAAAAGGTCTCAACTTTAGAGAGAATTTGTCATCTCTAAAGAGGGGGTTGTAGGTCACAACTGTTTTATAAAGGAGAATTACTTTAACCGGGATGTGTGAATCCGGCAATGCCATAATTTCCTTTATAGGGGATTTTAACCTGAAGGAGAAGACTTTAACTCAGTGTAGAGCAATGCTATCTTTCCTTAGGAATTTCTCATGCTAAAAGAGGGACAGTGGCATGGATATAGATGATCCAAAGGCTTGCCACTTACAGCAGTTAGATGAAGGGGAAGGAGTTGTTGATGTTTGTGTACTGCGAACGAGGCACAACTTTGATGCTAAAAGGTTAATTGGATTAACTAGTGGTTTTCTTATACAAAGCCTAAGAGGAGGCTGGTATGTGTCTCGTACAAAGCCCGGGAGAGAGGCTAAAAGGTTTTTGACTCAACGAGGGAGTCTTTTGGTATCTCGTATAAAGCCCGAGATGGAGGCTATAATTTGTTTGGCTCAATAAGAACCTTTTTGTATCTCGTATAAAGCCCGAGATGGAGGCAAAAGGGGTGATTGACTCAACGAAGGAGTCTCTTATGTGTCTTGTACAAAGCCCGAGAGAGAGGCTAAAGGTTGTTTGACTCCGCAGAGGAGAATCATTGTACAAAGCCCAAGAGGAGGCTATGGCGCTGTTTCAGTTGAGTGACAGGTCCAGTATGCTGATTTAAAGAGAAAATCAGTTCTTATATGAGCAACACTATACTCAAGGATTTGATTCGAGGATCCGGGTTATTCCTGTTCTTTAAGGAAGCGGGAAACCTGAAGGGTATTGAGATTGTCCGAGTCTACGGGTTTCCTTCCTATTTAAAGAAGGGGTCACTTGAGAATGTCTTTGAGACTCAAGGAGATTTGACTGTCCAAGTCTAGAGTGTCATCTTTTGTATTGTGCTCTGAGAAACAGTAGTAGACTCTATGAAAGTATTGTTCTATGAAGATGACTAGGTTTTGTTCCTATACCTGTAGGAGGTCGTCGGGACAATTTGTACGAAGCCCAAGAGGAGGCTGGAAGCTTTTAAGAAGCCGAGAGGTCCTTGTACGAAGCCCAAGAGGATGCTATCATTCCCGAAGGAAGAGATCATTATACGAAGCCTAAGAGGAGGCTGTGAATACTTCTAAGAAGCAGACGGGTCCTTGTACTAAGCCCAAGAGGAGGCGGGGTTGCTTTTAGGAAGCCTGTGAGTCCTTGTATGATGCCCAAGAGGAGGCCGATACTTTTAAGAAGCCTGTGGGTCCCCAAACCCCGAGAAATTCAAGGCAAGCTATTCACAAGGAATAGATCAAGTCAGGAAAGTTCGAGAATTTAGAAGAAACTCAAAAATGCCAATCACGGAGAATACATTCATCTCTGGGAATAGAGTTTCTTGACAATTCCTAATGAGAACAACCGAAGAGAAGACTGTATCTGGTGATCCTATTGGGGATCTAGTTGTCTATTTCTATGAATAAACAAAACAGCGTCACCTAGTTCTAGACGTAGTTGTTGGGGAAACTCGAAATATCTATACTATTATTACACAGTTGATATGAGTTTATGAAAGAAGACTTACAGTGAAACAGCCCCACAATACAGTTATATGTATATGAAAGCGGTAAATGAAAGCGTATAAACACTTACTCGGTTGTAGAGCTTCCATGCTGTTTGGTTAGTTGTTCAACAAAGAAAGATTGAAAATAATAGTATATTCAAAATCAAAGGAGAAAGTGCTTTGAAAAAGAAAGATTTGGGGCTTACAGCTCAAGGAGAGGCCCAGGGTTTTATCAGTGAGCGCACTGTTTGAATTTATACAGAGGGACTTATACAAGTGACTGTGGCCCAAAAATTGTTTTCTGTACAAAGGGATGAGTCTTACACTCTCTCAAGAGGCCCAAAAAGGTTTTAAAGAAAAAGAGTGGGGCTTATAACACGAGGGTAGGCCCAATTGATTTTTCCGTTTGAAATGGCGATCGTGCCGAGGTTTTCTTTTAACGCAGAGGGACTTATACAATAAGTGAGGCCCAAAGTGATTTTGGTTAAAAGGGGGTTGGGTCTTACACTCTATTAGAGGCCCAAAAGTTTTGATGGGTCTTATAGCTCGAGGAGAGGCCCAAAAGTTTATTTTTCAAAAGGTGACGATCGCGCCGTTTGTTTTTTACGGTATCGGGACTTATACAATACACTGAGGCCCAAAAATGATTTGGTCAAAAAAGGATTGGGTCTTACACTCTATTAGAGGCCCAAAATGTTTTGAAAATGATTTATGAGGGTTGAATTAATCCAAAAACCCTAATTTGTTTTCAAAAATGTATTTAATTGAATAAAAATTCAATTAAAATGATCAAAATTGTTTAACATAGGAAAAACAAATTGTGATCTTGGATTAATGTTTCAAAAATTAAGTATTGACCTACAAAATAATTAGAAAGCATTAAAAGTTGCAAAATCAATGTGGAAAAAATATTTAAAATGTAAAAAACAATTAAAATATTAATTCTTTACAAAAATATCAATTATATGAAATAAATAATATTTTTGGGATTTTTTGATAAAATAAAATATTTTAACATTTTTGTGAATTATTAAAAAAAGAATCAACTCAAAATCATTAAAACTCAGAGAGAAATTAATTTTTGAATCAATTAAATAAAATCACAAAATTCAAATATTTGAAAATTCAAAAAAGGCGCCAAGAACAGCTGATGAACACGCGCGTGTTCTGGGTTTGGCTGATTTGCATTTTCTCTCCAATCTCACTGAATACTTGATTATATCATGTAATCCACATACCAATCAACTCGTTTCAACCTCACGATCATGTCTATAACACTTAATTTCATTTAAATTAAACATAAAACATGAAATCATGTAGAAACCTCAAGAACCCTAATTTCTGCATGAAGGCTAGGATTTTTGATACACGATTCAAACAAAGCAATTAATTGAGGGAAAACATTCCATGCATGATTATGAACATATGGCCAAATTATTGTGCAGCAAAAATTGCATGGATCATAGAGTTAGAAGAGCTCATGCTTACCACTTGCAGCTGGTGATCGTGATTTATATAGGAGGTGTTACAGTTGTGTTATGATGATCTGAACAGCTTCCCTAGGTGCTATGGAGTATGTTTGAATGCTTGGACTTGATGGAAATTGGCTGGATCACTTCATGGCATCTCAACTGCACTTTGGTTAAAACCTTGAGCAATTGACTGGTGATTCTAAGAAATCAATGTTCCAGTTGTTGTTTAAGTGTTTGATCAGCTCATATGTGATGTATATGAGGTGTGTGAGTGATTGGTTTGAGTGGAATTGCCCTCTAGCTCAAAACCCGATAGTTACCTTGCTAAGAAAGGCATTTTTGCCAAGAGAAAGAGATTTTGAGAAAGGCAAGTGTTGTAGGCCTTTGGTGTACTTAAACTGAACACAATTGAGCTCTATTTATAGTAGAGCAAGTTTGTTTTGCAAGGAATTGTGAATGGCAACTGCTAAGTAGGTTTGGCCAATGTTGGCCAATGGAAATGTAAGTCTCCTCTAGCCATTGACTAGAGGTTAGGGCACAGAGTTTTGGTTCCCTTGGTCTTGGATAAGTCTTGACTGATTTTAGATGAGAATGGCTCAGTCCATGCCACCTTGATGCTTCCATTGAATGCTTTAATCCAAATTTGGAGTCTTGTCCCTATTTTGGCCATTCTAGGTTCAACATGCTATTTCTTGTTCCATGGACTTTGGAGGCTTGGCTCGGTGATTGTCCCCTTTAGATTCAATCCTCAGATGTGTCCAAATGGATAGGAGCATTTGAATTTGGCTGATTTTGGCAAATCGAGCAAAATTGCAAATTCTGCCTTGCCTTTAACAGATTTCAGCAAGGCAACTTGCCAATGTCATATCTCATGTTGTAAGTTGAATTTGGTAATGTTCTTGACCATTTTGGAAAGCCCTTACATGATACAACATCTGTTTGAACATGTTTGGTTTTGATCTCTTTTGAATCCAAGTGAAAAATCCCCCTACATTTGGCAAAAAGCAAGGTAAAATCTGACTTAGTGAAATTTTCACCAAGTGTTGGAACAAAGTGACTTTTCTTGATTTTGATCACTCCATAACTCAAAATCCATGAGGAATTTGGACATAGGTCAGTATGAAGCTTTTGTAGAGGGCAATGAGATCTACAAATCAAGCTTTGAATGGGGTACAATGGCCTTGTGGTTTAGGAGTTATGGTCCTCCAAAGTTGGTGCATTAGTGGCACTTTTTCATGACTTAGAAAAATTTCTAAGTTTTATGGTTACCCCTTTTACAAGTTATCCAACTTTTCTTGATTTTCCTGGATGAATGATGATTCAAATCATACATTAACATCCTTTTAGGGTTAAAAATCCATTTTGGTGAAAAATCTCAAAAAGTCAAAGTTGACTTTTGTGCACAGTTGACTTTTTATCAGATGAATTCCAAACTGTGCAATTCTTCAGAAAATCATGTCCTTGACCTAAATCAAACTTGATAGACATGTTCCATGGGTGTCATAGGGTATATTGAATCATGTCTTAGGGCTTGGGAGCATGTCCTGGTCAAAAGTCAAAGTTACAGTTGACTTTTCCCTTAAAACCCTAATTGTGGTGCAGATGAAATTGAGACTTGTTGGTCAAGCTTCTTGGATTAATCCATTGTTACAAGTGGGTCAATATAGTTCATTAGAGACCCTCAAACCCTCTCTTGAGGTCTTGGCTCATGGTTTGTCTCAAAAGTCAACTTAGGGGTGAATTAGGTCAAGAAACCCTAATTCCTGATTTTTGATGAATGCATCCCCTGAGGCAAAATTGACTTGATGATTGGGTCCATGAGGTCCCATGAAGTATATTAGGTTATGTTTTGGATCATTGGCTCATGCCCAGATGAAAAATTTCCATCTGGAGGCCCTGGTCGACCAAAACCCTAATTTGGTGACACTGTCGATCTTGAGACTTAATCCACCTAGAAGGGAGCAGCCTTGTGCTTAATCCTTGAAGTGGGAGTCCTTTTGATCCATTGTGGATGTTTGAGAGGTTAGACAAGTTGAAGATCATGTCATTCCTTGATTGATCCTTTGTCTAAGCACTCAGAGAGGGCTTGAAACCCTAATTTTGATTGTAGTGGATGCTCACCTATCTTTGGGGAGAATGATGAAGTATGATGGTTCCTCCATATTGTGATGATGATTTTCACAATGATGTGAAATCTAAGTGGTCAAAATTTTGGGTATGACAGATGCCCCTATTTAATCTTCTTGGACACGAAGGTGTGAATGACGAAGGTATTCAGGCATTCGGGGTGCAAGAGGATTAAATATCGGAATACCCGAAATTTTGACGGCGTCTATGAATGGTAATTCACGCATTCATCTTCTTTTGCTGAGCAATGATGCTTAGAAAAGGTAAACTTCCCCTCGATCCTGGTCTTCAGCCAAGGAACTAGTCTTAGTTTTCTTTTGTCAACTTCCCCTTCGTTCTTGGTTTCCTACCAAGGAACTGGTCTCAGTTGCTGAAACAAGCTTCCCCTCGATCTTGGTTACCTACCAAGGAACTGGTCTTAGTTTCTGATTTAAACTTCCCCTCGATCCTGGTTTTCTATCGAGGAACTGGTCTTAGTTTCTTTTATCAATAAACTTAATTGACAAGGGACACTATGCGTAGCGGTTTTCCTCAAACTTCTCGCCGAATTTTCCTGGGGAGATCCCATTTGACGGAAAAAGTTTTGATGTCAGACTTGCTGGGGAACCCAACCGTCTGAGTTGTAGAGTTGCACAAACTTCTCTGTTGGAGACGCCATTTATTTCTACTGGGGAAAACGAGTCTCTTGGGAGACTGCTGTCGCTTGGGGGTCTTACATCATACTTTTCTCGGGATCTTCCCGGAGAAATGCCATATGATGAGATCCAATTTTGAGGTGCCGATGACCTTTTCACCAGCGGGTTTTTTGGAGAAAAACTGCCGTACTGCCGAATCTCCGATTTAGGAGGCTTTCTCTGTGGATTTTCCTTAATCCGGGAAAGCAAGGATATCATCTTCAATGGCGAAGAGTGATGTTAACTGAGGGCTTCTCTGGTTTTTCAGAGGTTCAAGTTATCAAAGTGGTCGAGGACCTAACTTCAATCCAGAAATAAAACTGGAGGAGAGAGAATGTTCGGACGCAACATTTCCTGACGAGGCAAGAACTGACGACTCGATTGAGAGAACTTCTATCACTAGGGGACAAGACCGACTAGAGTGATAGTGATGCAATATGAAATGTGAATGCAAATCAATAATGCATGATGTGTGTATGTTTATGCTGACAAAACTGACGCGACATACAAACTGACAGGTGAACACGACTGGATACGCGGCCATCACGGGGCAAAAAAGTATCACTGGTCCAAGATAGCAATTCCAACTTGCTTAGGAGAGATAGTCCCTGCGGGGAGCTACGTTGGTCGGGATTAGGAGATGAGAACTCTTCCGTGGCGTATCGGACGAAACAAGGTCTCTGACACAGTTGATTCTTCATTCAGGCGTACTGGCGTAGAAGGAGTACTTTAATTCTGCACTTTAAAGTTCGCTTACTTCTGGAGAAGCGGTTGATGTTCCTTTGATGTTCAACAGTCAAAAGAAATTGCCGACTTTATTTTAAAAGCAGAAAAAGTTTTAACAAGTAAATTCATTTTTGTTTTATTTCAAGAATCGTTAATCATGTTAACAATGTCGTTCTGTAAAGCTAAAACAAATAAGAATTACAAACAAAAGCACAAGGGCTCAAATTTTATTGATAAGATGGAGATCAGCCAAACGCGTGATTCCAAAGAGTATATACAAAGTTTGAAAATGGTAATTTACAGGGAAAAGGGCTACGCTGAAACATAACGACCACTATCCTTCTACCAACTTTGAATTCGGGGCATCCCGAGCTTCTGTCGAAGATGACCTTGACTGGAGTTTTCCTCCGATGGATGATGTAACTGTTGCTGAGGGACTTGCCTCTGTTGAACATAGTTACTTGCCATTATCCCTAATTTTTTCCTGGATTGTACTATGATGTTTCCAATCCACCAGGATGATTTTTTTTCATGTCTCTAACTTTTGCCTGGACCGCCCTTTCGGGTTTTCAATCCACCGAGACGTTTTTTTTTAGTTTAGGCAAAGTATTTCTTGACTACATCAACATTCGTGGGGTAGGCAAATTCCTCTCCGTCCATGGTTGCAAGTCTCAAGGTGCCGCCTGAGAAAGCTTTCGTGACCACATATGGGCCATCATAATTCAGAGTCCACTTGCCTCGTGAATCAGTGAGAAATGATTGTATCTTTTTTAGCACAGGGTTTCCTTTTCTGAAAACACGAGGTCGGACCTTTTTGTCAAACGCCCTCTTCATTTTCTGTTGATACAACTGACCGTGGCATAGTGTCGTGATTCTCTTTTCTTCGATCAGATTCAGTTCGTCGTGTCGACTTTGACACCATTCAGCTTCTGAAAGCTTAGCTTCCATCAATACTCGGATTGAGGGGATCTCTACTTCTATGGGGAGCACTGCTTCCATGCCATATACTAAAGAGAAAGGGGTAGCCCCTGTTGAAGTGCGGACAGATGTGCGATAACCGTGAAGAGCAAAGGGTAGCATGTCGTGCCAGTCTTTGTAGGTTACAACCATTTTTTGAATGATCTTCTTGATGTTCTTGTTAGCCGCTTCTACCGCTCCGTTCATCTTTGGTCAGTAGGGAGATGAGTTATGATGTTCGATCTTGAACTCTACGCACAACTCTTTCATCATCTTGTTGTTCAAGTTAGATCCATTATCAGTAATGATCTCGCTTGGAACACCATAACGGCAGATGATATTGTTTTTGATAAATTGGACCACCACTTGTCGAGTTACAATAGCGTACGATGCTGCTTCGACCCACTTGGTGAAGTAGTCAATAGCTACTAGGATGAACCGATGTCCGTTTGAAGCCTTAGGTTCGATCAAGCCAATAATGTCAATTCCCCATATGGAAAAAGGCCACGGGGAAGAAAGAGCTTTGAGATGTGATGGCGGTACATGAATTTTGTCGGAGTATATCTGACACTTGTGACACCTCCTCATGTACTTGTAGCAGTCGGATTCCATGGTCAACCAGTAGTACCCTGCTCTCAGAATTTTTCTCGCCATTGTGTGTCCGTTGGCATGAGTGCCAAAGGATCCTTCATGAATATCTTTTATCAGCATGTCTGCTTTTGGTCTGTCTATGCATCGGAGCAAGACCGTATCAAAATTTCTCTTATAGAGAGTATCACCGCTCAGGAAGAAGTTTCCAGCCAGTCTTCTGAGGCTTTTTCTGTCCTTCCTTAGTGCCCCATGTGGGTACTATTGTTTCTGAAGGAAGCATTTGATATCATGATACCAAGGTTTATCGTCTATGACTGCTTCAATCGTGAAGACGTAAGCGGGCTGTTCAAGGTGCATTATGTCGATCTTAGGTATGTCATTCCATTGACCTACACTAATCATGGAAGAGAGAGTGGCTAATGCATCAGCCATGTGATTCTCCTCACGAGGGATATGTTGAAACTCAACTCTGTCGAAGAAAGGTAACAACCTTCTTGCATAGTCTTTGTAAGGAATCAATCCTGATTGGTATATGTTCTAATCTCCTTTTATCTGATTGATAACCAAAGCTAAGTCGCCGTATACGTCCAAGTTTTTGATCCTTAAATCAATTGCTTCTTCGAGACCCATAATACAAGCTTCATATTCGGCCTCGTTGTTCGTACATTTGAACGTAAGTCTGGCGGTGAAAGGAATGTGGGTACCCTGAGGGGTAACAATGATTGCCCCAATTCCGTTTCCGTAATGATTAACTGCTCCGTCAAAGATAAGTCCCCATTGGGAACCTGGTTCTGGCCCTTCACTAGGTAGCGGTTCATCGCAATCTTTCATTTTTAGATTCATGACATCTTCGTCTGGGAAGTCAAACCCGATTGATTCTTGATCGTCAATCGGTTGATGAGCCAAGTGATCGGCTAAAATACTTCCCTTAACGGCTTTCTGAGTGTGGTACTCGATGTCATATTCTAATAGCAACATCTGCCAACGGGCAATCCTTCCCGTAAGACCAGGTTTTTCTAAAATGTACTTGATTGGATCCATTTCGGAGATTAACCAAGTAGTATGACGAATCATGTATTGGCGAAGACGTTTGGCTGCCCAAGCCAAAGCGCAACAAGTTTTCTCAAGCATCGTGTACCGAGTTTCGCAGTCGGTGAATTTCTTGCTCAAATAGTAAATGGCAGAATCTTTCCGTTTAGTTTCGTCTTGTTGGCCAAGTACACATCCCATTGAGTCCTCTAGGACTGTGAGGTAGATAATCAGTGGTCTTCCTTCCACTGGAGGTGATAGAATCAGAGGATTCAACAGATATTCCTTAATACTGTCGAAGGCGGTTTGGAAATCTTCTGACCAAACGCAATCCTGGTTCTTTTTGAGTAATTTGAAAATCGGCGCACACGTGGCGGACATGAGGAGTATGAATCTGGAGATGTAGTTCAAACGTCCCAGGAATTCTCTGACTTGTTTTTCCGTTTTCGGAGAAGGCATTTCTTGAATGGCCTTAACCTTGTCAGGATCAACCTCAATTCCTTTCTGGCTGACGATGAACCCTAGTAGTTTCCCTGAACGGACACCGAAGGTGCACTTGTTGGGATTCAAGCGGAGCTTGAATTTTCTTAAACGTTCGAACAATTTTGACAGATGTTCAATGTGCTCACTCTCTGTTTTTTATTTTGCAATCATATCATCGACATATACCTCAATTTCTTTGTGTATCATGTCATGAAACAGAGTGGTCATGGCCCTTTGATAGGTTGCCCCGGCATTCTTCAAACCGAACGGCATTACCTTGTAACAAAACGTGCCCCATGGGGTAATGAACGAAGTTTTCTCCATGTCTTTCGGCGCCATTTTGATCTGGTTATAGCCCGAGAATCCATCCATGAAGGAGAAAACTTTGAACTTTGCTGTGCTGTCTACCAGCATGTCAATGTGTGGTAAAGGAAAGTTGTCCTTTGGACTAGCCTTGTTTAGATCCCTGTAATCGACACACATTTTGACCTTTCTGTCCTTTTTGGGAACGGGTACGATGTTGGCTAACCATTGAGGATATTCAGATGTGGCGAGGAAACCCGCGTCAATCTGTTTCTGTACCTCCTCCTTGATTTTGATGGCCATGTCCGGGTGAGTGTGTCTCAACCTCTGCTTTACTGGTGGATATTCTGATTTTAACGGTAAGTGATGTTCCACGATGCTGGTATCCAACCCTAGCATATCCTGATAGGACCAAGCGAATACATCGGTAAATTCTTTTAGAAGCTTTATCAAACTCTCTTTGGCAGTTGGACTGAGCAGTGCCCCAATCCTGATTTCTTTTCTCTCTTTTTCTGAACCAAAGTTTACCGTTTCCAACGGCTCTTTGTGAGGTTCAATGGACCTTTCCTCTTGTCTGAGTAGTCGAGAGATCTCTTCTGGAATTTTGTCGTCATTTTCTTCTTCAGCCTCGAATACCAGGAACTCAAAGTTGGGAGAAGGCACCAGATCGTATGTTTCAACGGGGGTTTAAAACAAGCAATCTGCATGACGTGATGATTCGTGTTTAGAAGTGATAGAAAAAATGCAAGTGTGTGCAGTGTTTTTTATTTTACTGCTTGTTTTTATTATTGAATTGTTTTTTAGGATTACCATTTTCTGAAAAAGCAAAAAGAGAAAACAAAAACTAATGCGGAAATTACAGAACAACGTTATTTTATTAATGAACAAGTCAATCCTTGAAACTACAACCCTATAAAACAAAACTCTGTCGCTTTGGGCGGAGCGAAGAGGAAAAATTTATAGAAAGCGAGTCCTATCAAAACATCCGTTTCACCTGGGCAGGGTGAAAGGTTAAAGATGGCAATTACTTTGACTGATGAACGATCTTTGGAACCTCGACGGCAACCCATTGCCGGCGAACTCCTCGGTGAATCAAAAAGTCTGGCACCTTCCTTGATCTGTCTTCAGAAATGACGTTGATTTCTGGTGGAGCAGGATCATTGGAATCTGTCTCCCAGGCAGAATTGTCGTAGGAGAATTCCTCAGTTGCATTTTGCATAGCATTTGTGCTCTCAGCTGTATCTCCCCATCCAATAGGCTGGATATCTTCGAGCCTGATACTAGAGCTTTCGGGAGCGGTGTACTTGACCATATAGTCGTATTTCCCACTTGGTTGTCCCAGGGTGTCCCAAACTTCTTTGGAACTGGAGGAGTTATCTCTCTCGATGACGTTGACCTCAGGAAAAGCATAGTTGATGAATTCGAGTCCTGCAAACGTTGCAAATTCATCTTCATGCTGAGTAGTTTCTGAATGACCTGAGTGTTGATCCCATGACATGGTGGGGACACAGGTATTCTGTTCAATGATGGCCAGCTGAGTTTCGTTACTCGGCTGACTCTCTTGCCCCAAGTTTCCTGGGTAGGGCTGCCATATTGGCAGACCATCCATTGGGCCATAGTAGTTGTAGTCAAAATTGTCTTTCATTAGAGTGTCCTCCTCTAATGAATTTGGCGGAGCACGGCATCCTTCCGGATCACAATCTCCATAGATCATTTTGACGTCTGACCTTGGTATAAATCTCGGACTCTGTGCGGGATAGCAAAATGGCGTAGGCACCTCTTCCTGAGACATATAACCATCCCCGTTAAGATAGGACTTCCACTCTTCATCTGTGTCAGAGGGATCTTCCTCATTGATAGCATGTACTGCCTGAGACACCGGGTGAAGGAAACCTTCACTATGGAAGAAGTCTCGAATGGGATGAAGACTTTCATCGTTGGTAGCTGTCTGGGTACAGGTTGCAGAAAAACCAAGACCCTTCTTTGTTTTATTGTCAATAGGAATGACAAGCTGTCCCCATCCTGTTGTATCGGTACTCTCGACCGCTCTAATAGCATCTTTGTATGAGGAAATCGAAGTTCCTCCTCCGGATTGTTCGTCCTTGTTTACCGACAGTGCTTGGAACTGAGTTCCAATAACCTCCTCGGGTTCTATGCCAGTAGATGATGACAAGTTGCTCACAAGCAAGGCCTGTTCTCCACAGATTGTGACAAGTTGATCATTCTGAACGAACTTTAGATTTTGGTGGAGGGTGGAAGTAACCGCTCCAGCCTGATGTATCCAAGGTCTTCCTAATAAACAATTGTATGTTGCCCGGATATCCATGGCCTGGAAAGTGACTTGGAAAGTGTGAGGACCAATAGTTATGGGAAGATCAACTTCGCCGATAACTATTTTTTTGGATCCGTCAAACGCTTTGACGACGACCTCGCTGGTTCTCATCGGAGGACCTTTGAATGATAATTGCATCAAAGTGGACTTCGACATAACATTCAGGGTTAACCCTGTGTCTACCAGTACGCTGGCTAAAGCATCGTCCTGGCAGTTAACTGTGATATTGAACGCCATGTTATGACGACGACTCTCTTCGGGTAATTCCTCATCACTAAATCCCAAATTATTGCAGGAAGTGATGTTAGAGACAATGCTATCGAACTGTCTGATTGTTACATCCTGTTCCACAAAGGCTTACTCCAAGACTTTCTGTAGAGCCTCCCTATGTGCTTCTGAACTGAGTAACAATGATAATACCGAGATCTTTGAAGGAGTTTGTAACAGTTGATCGACAATGTTGTATTCACTCCTTTGGATGAGCTTCAGCATCTCATCATTGTTTTTCGAAAGGTAGGGATTACTGGATTGACCGACTGGTGGATCAGGAGTTTCCGTCTGAAGTTCCTTTTCCTTGTTAAGTTCTCCAACCCCTCGGTTGAAGATTCTACCGCTCCGTGTTACACGACTGATGTCTGCAATATTAACGACGGAGGGTAATGGAATTTCCTTTCCATTTTCAACTGTCGTTGCACCGTATTTGTAAGGGATAGCCTTAGTTGATTCATACGGTAGTGGTCCCGACAGATAGATGACTATGGGAACCTTATGATTTTTCTGACCATCATAAGTAATCTCGATCCGTTCCCGGTTGGGAACTTTAGATTCGTCAAGTAGAGGGATAATGGCAAAAACATCCCTGGTCCTGTGATGACCAGAGATTGTGACAACATCCTCAAGTTGATCGGCACGGTAGTTCGGCGTCCAGTTGATGGGTCCAGAACCCGGATATGAACGAATTTCTCCACGATCGACCTGTCCCTGAAGAGCTACTCTCACAAAGTAACACCCTTGGTTACTTTCCTAACAGACGCTACAACGGTCATAATTGTGTAGTGGCACCTGGCCACGCCCACTTTGAATACAATGTAACCCCACTTGGTTAGCTTCCACTGATCGGACATCCTGGCTCTGACGCCGAGTAGGATTCCTGTTACTGATACTAATTTGCTGAGTATCTTCATCCATATAGATTGGCATCCACCAGTGATTTAACAAGTGCTGAAGTGCCTCCTGGACAAGGGTACAACCTCGATCATTTTCACAACCTGCCTTACAGCTTCGATAGTCATGTGATATTAAGAATCCGAGTCGGACCTGCTCAGCATGTAACTATACCAGGTTGGTATTCATCACGCGAATATAGAAGATATGAACCATATTGATCTGATAGGAATTCCTATCATGGTAGCCTTGGATCCATCCAAGATCCATCTGACGCTGGAGGGCTTCTTGTACAAAAGAGCAACCCTGTTTGTTTACCGAGCAAATCAGACAGGAACTGTAATCGTGCCGCAGTAGATTATGATACTGGCTTTGCCTTGAGTGCATCGCCACCAAGTTGACATCCATCGCACGGATGTCGTGGTTCTGAATGACGTTAGAATTCATGTAAACCATGTTAACTCCACGAACTCGGTGCTCTTGGATCCATCCGAGATCCATCTGTTTCTGCAGAGCTACTTGCACTACAGAACATCCTTGATTGTTTTTAGAGCAGATATCACACTGGTGATAATTATGAGGTGGCACATGGCCATATCCACTCTGTCTCCAATGCATCTTGACCAGATTGGTTTTCAACAAGAGTACAACGTGAATTTGATAGACATTGTTAAATTCTCCTTCTATCAAATTGACTGCAGCCTTCTTGTGTTGAGGCAGCGGGTTCGTGAGAACATTAGGATTCGTATCTTTGATGGATAAGACCCCGCTCCTAATAAGCTTTTGCACGTCGGACTTGAAATTAAGACAAGTCTCTATGTTATACCCCGATCCTCCTTGATGATAAGGGTAAGTTTGATCCATCTTAAACCAGAAAGGCGGATTTTCCAGTATTGTAAGAGGAGATTTAGTCTGAATGTGCCCCTTAGCCAGTAGTAATGGAAATAGCTCTGCGTACGACATGAGTATAGGATCAAATCCTGGTGGCCGTGTTGTACGGTTGTTGTTGTATGGAGGACGAGCCTGCTGAAGAGGCTGTTGTGTCCTTTGTTGATCAGATTGGCTCTGCGCAACCTGAGGTTGATACGTAGGAATAGACGCAGGGTTGATAGCAGGAGTCACAGTTGCTACCGGTTGATAACGTCACCTTTGCTTTCCGAGAGAGATATTCCCAATATCTTGCTCTTTTTTCTTAGGGAGAGCACTACCGTATTTTTTAGTACCGCTCGTCGATCCAGTGTCTTTTACCAAATGTCCCTCTCGGACGGCTTCCTCAAGACGTACGCCCATGCCAACCATCTCGGTGAAATCACTGGGTGCACTGGCAACCATTCGGTCATAGTAAAATGAGCTTAAGGTTTTTAAGAAGATCTTTGTCATCTCTTTTCCCTCAAGAGGTGGACAAATCTGAGCGGCAATTTCACACCACCTTTGAGCGTACTCCTTAAAGGTTTCCTTGTCCTTTTGTGACATTGATCTGAGTTGATCTCTGTCTGGTGCCATGTCCAAATTGTATTTGTATTGTTGGACGAAGGCAGTGCCAAGATCTCTGAAAGTGCTGATCGTGGCACGATTTAAACCCATGTACCATTTTAATGCGGCACCGATTAAACTATCCTGGAAGTAGTGAATCAGTAGGTCCTGTTTCTCCGTCTGAGCTGACATCCGCCGAGCGTACATCACCAGATGGCTTTGAGGGCAAGAGTTACCCTTGTACTTTTCAAAGTCGGGCACTTGGAACTTGTGCGGGACTTTCACATTGGGGACCAAGCAGAGGTCTGCGGCGTCCTTTCTAAATAGATCCTGACCGCGAATGGCTTGCAGTTCCTTCTGCATTTTCAAGAACTGTTCCTGGAATTCATCCATTTGGTCAAACATAGTTTCCTTCTTACCAGAAGGTATCTGTGGAATCTGTCCTTCTGGGACAGTGTGCACCACAGGGGGTTGGTACCATGACTACGGTAGTAAATCTTGGCGTTTCCCGAAGTTTGTAACCTTCAGGAGTCTTCAATATGCCCCTGGCATCTTCGCTTTCCCGAAGTTTGTAACCTTCAGGCCCAGCGGCTTCTGTTGTGATTCCCTGATCTTCAGTGATCGGCGGAACATATCCTTCCGGGATATAGTTAACAGGCATGCCCCAAGGATGATCTTTCGGTATTTGATACCTAGGATCATACTTTTCCACTATGGGTGTTAAGGTGATCTCTGAGATCACAGTCCTTTGTATCTGAGTTTCTGCCATGGCTTGCATGTCGTTACGAAGCTTTCTCATATCCTCTCTCAGAGCGTCGATCTCTTCTTTCAACTCTCTGTTTTCTTCCTCAAGATCATCCATCTTTTTCTGACGATTGGCCTGAGTATTATACGAATGAGACAGTTTGACTCTAGAATCGAGACACAAACGTGAGATTCGTAGGGAAGAAGAATTCGCGATGTGAGAATGATGAATGCAATGATTATATTAATTATTTAAGGTTTAATCAAAATAAACTTCGACAATTAGATTGCAAATATCAAACAGTGGGGAAACCCATTTTTATTGAATTCAAAGGATTACAGAAATGGAAATATGGTAGATTACAAGGTGCAGAAACAGAAACCTAAGCTAATGGGTCCCGAGTCCTCTCTGAAGAGAAATCGGGTGCTGATTCTGGTATCTTCCTTTTCTTTGACCGGGGCTCTTGGGCCGTTGTCGGGTTGTCATTCCTTTGCCAAGTGAAAGGAGCGAGCAAATTCCTTTGGTCATCCTGATTATCCACAGCACGCTGCTCCAAAATTTCAATCAGAGCATCTTTCTCTTTCAGTAATTGCTGTATTTTAACGCACTCTACGTCGAGGGTGCGGTACTTGTTCTTCCAAGACCTTCTCTCCCGTTGAACTTTGTTGAGAGTAACCTGAAGCTTTTCAATTTCCGTCATGAAGTACATGACAGATTCCTTTGGCGAAAGAACTCTGTAACGAGGATAAGGCATCTTTAGCTTGAGAGCTCTAGTTTGTACCCAATGGAGATAAGGCTCCACCGAGACACAGTCCGATTTTCCTAGAGACTCCCGTCCTTTCTTATGAACATGCTTCCAAGCGTGCACTATTTCCATCTTTAGTGCTCTGTTGTTTTCTCCTTCCTTGAAGAAAAGATCTTCCAGATGAACACCCCGTGGGACGTGTCTCATTGGGTATCCAAATTGACGATGAACGAGAACTGGATGGTAGTTAATTCCTCCCTTAGTTCCTATAAGGGGTACGTTGGGGAAGTTTCCACAATGGTCAATGATCCTGATTCCGTCATAAATCCTATTACACCAGTCAATGTCAGAGTTGGTAAGAGACATGATCTTCTACGACCAACGTAAGGCACTCTTGCAATCCCAAAAAGCAGCAGACTTGGGCAAATGAGAGATAAACCATTTGTAAAGCAGAGGTACACAGCATGTGATCTTCCCTCCGCTGTACAAATTTCCCAAGTGTACAGAATGACACGCATCTGCGAGCAAAGTCGGTATAGGGTTTCCAATGAGAAAAACCTTAATGGAGTTGATATCGACGAAATTATTGATGTTGGGAAACAAAAATAATCCGTAGGTGAGCAAGACAAAGATGCTTTCAAAAGCAGTCACGTTTCCTATACTGGCAAAATACAGGGCCTTCTTTGTCAAGAACTGGGCTGACAAACCTTGGATGCCACCCCTGGTAGTTAGGTGAGTCCTGACCTCAGACTCGTCCAAATGAATTGCTCTTGCAATGGTCTGATTCTTTGGAATTTCTTCCAGTCCAAAAAATGGAGCTCGATCAGTAATGTGTAGATCGATCAGTTGAGAATACTCCTCTAGCGTTGGTGCTAGCTGGTAATCCACGAATGTGAAACAGTGATAAACTGGATCATAAAACTGAATGAGCGCGTCCATGATTCCCTCAATCACATGGACTCTTAATAGTGGTAGCAGACCTCCGTGCTTGGCTCTGAAAGCCTCTGGGTTAGTGATCATCCTCGCTAACCTTCTCAAATCCTCTAGTTTTGGAACCTTGAAGGTGTAACTATGAGTTCTCCTTCTACCAAAATCCATTAGTGCAATCCTTTTCTCTGATATTTGCAATCACAGTCTTAGTTTATTTTGAAAAACAGAGAGACTAGAAGAGAAATATATATTTTTTTTAATGTTTTAATTTTTTTAAATGAATGCATGAATGCAGCACACAAAAACATAGAAAAAACATGGGGTCAAAGGGTCGTTGTCATGAAGTCAAGGCTCTACCCATCCCCAAAGGTTTATACTAAGGTGATTTTTGTACCTGTACTCATTATCATCAGCTCCTCCTAGGAAAGCAAAACAACAAGCGGATCGCCAGCGAGTTGTAGAGCAATCTTAGAGTAAGTGCCATTCACCGAGAATAGATCACCAGCCTCAAATGAGGGTAGTATCGCGTAACAACTATTCCCGATAGTTTCCGCACTACGAAATGGTTTGGCTCCTCAGCTTCTCAGACTTAACAATCGGCCCATTGTCTAGGTGAGAGAATGGGTTGCATTGGTCAGCCTCCACTGAGGTTGATGGTCGACCTCGTCGCCATCACTTATCTTAAGTGTATACTCAATTTTTCCACATGCGGCATCACACGCATTCCCGTTAGCAGAAAAATAAACACGTATAGTAATTAGGAAAAGCAGTATATATATTTGTCCTAATCATCCTAGACCTTTAAAAACTAAGATTCTTAAGTTCCTAAAAGAAATTGGGTTCCCCGGCGGAAGCCCCAATCTGTGGTATTCACACAAGAGATGAAAAGGAAGACCGTGCCAAGATCTAACTTTGGAAGGCCCCGCGGTGGGCGCCATTTTTTCTATAGCGAGCGATTTTGGAAGCGGTTCTTAAGCGCTGGTCGCTCTCTGCGGTTGAGTTTACTACAGGTCGATTCATTTTTTATCCTATTAAAGCTGATGAAGGAAGGGAAATAGATGTCTCCAATTAACCCTACTTTGCATACTGAGTTTAAACAGCGGTCTGTTAGGTTACGAATGCTATCAATGTGGGGGCCCTTGTACTGGTTATTTGTATTTTTGCCAATACGGTTTTCTCTCTTTCTAGGATTTTCTGGCGGGGAACAAGGATTTAGGATGTTAGGACTGATGCTTTTGATAGATACATGAGAGTATGGGATTTTGGGTTTTGGTTTAGTGTGCTCGCTAAGATTTTTATTCCAATCTTATGCCTAGGTATTCCCGTTTACCAAAACAGGGAAATCAGAGCGTTCGTAGTTACTCCTATTCTATGGGAGGAAATGGTGTTTTGGTGTCTTGTTCAAAGCCCAAGACGTGAAGCTAAAAGGTGGTTTGTATCTTGTTCAAAGCCCAAGATATGAAGCTGAAAGGTCTATTTGTATCTTGTTCAAAGCCCAAGATATGAAGCTAAAAGGTCTCAACTTTAGAGAGAATTTTTCATCTCTAAAGAGGGGGTTATAGGTCACAACTGTTTTATAAAGGAGAATTACTTTTACCGGGATGTGTGAATCCGGCAATGCCATAATTTCCTTTATAGGGGATTTTAACCTGAAGGAGAAGACTTTAACTCAGTGTAGAGCAATGCTATCTTTCCTTAGGAATTTCTCATGCTAAAAGAGGGACAGTGGCATGGATATAGATGATCCAGAGGCTTGCCGCTTACATCAGTTAGATGAAGGGGAAGGAGTTGTTGATGTTTGTGTACTGCGAACGAGGCACAACTTTGATGCTAAAAGGTTAATTGGATTAACCAGTGGTTTTCTTATACAAAGCCTAAGAGGAGGCTGGTATGTGTCTCGTTCAAAGCCTGAGAGAGAGGCTAAGTGGTTTTTGACTCAACGAGGGAGTCTTTTGGTATCTCGTATAAAGCCCGAGATGGAGGCTATAATTTGTTTGGCTCAATAAGAACCTTTTTGTATCTCGTATAAAACCCGAGATGGAGGCGAAATGGGTGATTGACTCAACAAAGGAGTCTCTTATGTGTCTCGTACAAAGCCCGAGAGAGAGGCTAAACGTTGTTTGACTCCGCTGAGGAGAATCATTGTATAAAGCCCAAGAGGAGGCTATGGCGCTGTTTCAGTTGAGTGACAGGTCCAGTATGCTGATTTAAAGAGAAAATCAGTTCTTATATGAGCAACACTATACTCAAGGATTTGATTCGAGGATCCGGGTTATTCCTGTTCTTTAAGGAAGCGGGAAATCCGAAGGGTATTGAGATTGTCCGAGTCTACGGGTTTCCTTCCTATTTAACGAAGGGGTCACTTGAGAATGTCTTTGAGACTCAAGGAGATTAGACTGTCCAAGTCTAGAGTGTCATCTTTTGTACTGTTCTCTGAGAAACAGTAGTAGACTCTATGAAAAGACTGTTATATGAAGATGACTAGGTTCTGTTCCTATACCTGTAGGAGGTCGTCGGGACAATTTGTACGAAGCCCAAGAGGAGGCTGGAAGCTTTTAAGAAGCCGAGAGGTCCTTGTACGAAGCCCAAGAGGAGGCTATCATTCCCGGAGGAAGAGATCATTATACGAAGCCTAAGAGGAGGCTGTGAATACTTCTAAGAAGCCGACGGGTCCTTGTACTAAGCCCAAGAGGAGGCGGGGTTGATTTTAGGAAGCCTGTGAGTCCTTGTATGATGCCCAAGAGGATGCCGATGCTTTTAAGAAGCTCGTGGGTCCCCAAACCCTGAGAAATTCAAGGCAAGCTATTCACAAGGAATAGATCAAGTCAGGAAAGTTCGAGAATTTGGAAGAAACTCAAAGATGCCATTAACGGAGAATATATTCATCTCTGGGAATAGAGTTTCTTGATAATTCCTAATGAGGACAGCCGAAGAGAAGACTGTATCTGGTGATCCTATTGGGGATCTAGTTGTCTATTTCTATGAATAAACGAAACGGCGTCACCTAGTTCTAGACGTAGTTGCCGGGGAAACTCGAAATATCTATACTATTATTACACAGTTGATTTGAGTTTATGAAAGAAGACTTACAGTGAAACAGCCCCACAATACAGTTATATGTATATGAAAGCGGTAAATGAAAGCGTATAAACACTTACTCGGTTGTAGAGCTTCCATGCTATTTGGTTAGTTGTTCAACAAAGAAAGATTGAAAACAACAGTATATTCAAAATCAAAGGAGAAAGTGCTTTGAAAAAGAAAGATTTGGGGCTTACAGCTCAATGAAAGGCCCAGGGTTTTATCAGTGAGCGCATTGTTTGAATTTGTATAGAGGGACTTATACAAGTGACTGTGGCCCAAAAATTGTTTTCTGTATAAAGGGATGGGTCTTACACTCTCTCAAGAGGCCCAAAAAGGTTTTAAAGAAAAAGAGTGGGGCTTATAACACGAGGGTAGGCCCAATTGATTTTTCTGTTTGAAATGGCGATCGCGCCGAGGTTTTCTTTTAACGCAGAGGGACTTATACAATAAGTGAGGCCCAAATTGATTTTGGTTAAAAGGGGGTTGGGTCTTACACTCTATTAGAGGCCCAAAAGTTTTGATGGGTCTTATAGCTCGAGGAGAGGCCCAAAAGGTTATTTTTCAAAAGGCGACGATCGCGCCGTTTGTTTTTGACGGTATCGGGACTTATACAATACACTGAGGCCCAAAAATGATTTGGTAAAAAAAGGATTGGGTCTTACACTCTATTAGAAGCCCAAAATGTTTTGAAAATGATTTATGAGGGTTGAATTAATCCAAAAACCCTAATTTGTTTTCAAAAATGTATTTAATTGAATAAAAATTCAATTAAAATGATCAAAATTGTTTAACATAGGAAAAACAAATTGTGATCTTGGATTAATGCTTCAAAAATTAGGTATTGACCTACAAAATAATTAGAAAGCATTAAAAGTTGCAAAATCAATGTGGAAAAAATATTTAAAATGTCAAAAACAATTAAAATATTAATTCTTTGCAAAAATATCAATTATATGAAATAAATAATATTTTTAGGTTTTTTTGATAAAATAAAATATTTTAACATTTTTGTGAATTATTAAAAAAAGAATCAACTCAAAATCATTAAAACTCAGAGAGAAATTAATTTTTGAATCAATTAAATAAAATCACAAAATTCAAATATTTGAAAATTCAAAAAAGGCGCCAAGAACAGCTGAAGAACATGCACGTGTTCTGGGTTTGGCTGATTTGCATTTTCTCTCCAATCTCACTGAATACTTGATTATATCATGTAATCCACATACCAATCAACTCGTTTCAACCTAACGATCATGTCTATAACACTTAATTTCATTTAAATTAAACATAAAACATGAAATCACGAAGAAACCTCAAGAACCCTAATTTCTGCATGAAGGCTAGGATTTTTTATACACGATTCAAACAAAGCAATTAATTGAGGGAAAACATTCCATGCATGATTATGAACATATGGCCAAATTATTGTGCAGCAAAAATTGCATGGATCATAGAGTTAGAAGAGCTCATGCTTACCACTTGCAGCTGGTGATCGTGATTTGTATAGGAGGTGTTACAGTTGTGTTGTGATGATCTAAACAGCTTCCGTAGGTGCTATGGAGTGTGTTTGAATGCTTGGACTTGATGGAAATTGGCTGGATCACTTTAAGGCATCTCAACTGCACTTTGGTTAAAACCTTGAGCAATTGACTGGTGATTTTGAGAAATCAATGTTCCAGTTGTTGTTTAAGTGTTTGATCAGCTCATATGTGATGTATATGAGGTGTGTGAGTGATTGGTTTGAGTGGAATTGCCCTCTAGCTCAAAACCCGATAGTTACCTTGCTAAGAAAGGCATTTTTGCCAAGAGAAAGAGATTTTGAGAAAGGCAAGTGTTGTAGGCCTTTGGTGTACTTAAACTGAACACAATTGAGCTCTATTTATAGTAGAGCAAGTTTTTTTTGCAAGGAATAGTGAATGGCAACTGCTAAGTAGGTTTGGCCAATGTTGGCCAATGGAAATGCAAGTCTCCTCTAGCCATTGACTAAAGGTTAGGGCACAGAGCTTTGGTTCCCTTGGTCTTGGATAAGTCTTGACTGATTTCAGATGAGAATGGCTCAGTCCATGCCACCTTGATGCTTCCATTGAATGCTTCAATCCAAATTTGGAGTCTTGTCCCTATTTTGGCCATTCTAGGTTCAACATGCTATTTCTTGTTCCATGGACTTTGGAGGCTTGGCTCAGTGATTGTCCCCTTTAGATTCAATCCTCAGATGTGTCCAAATGGATAGGAGCATTTGAATTTGGCTGATTTTGGCAAATCGAGCAAAATTGCAAATTCTGCCTTGCCTTTGACAGATTTCAGCAAGGCAACTTGCCAATGTCATATCTCATGTTGTAAGTTGAATTTGGTAATGTTCTTGACCATTTTGGAAAGCCCTTACATGATACAACAACTGTTTGAACATGTTTGGTTTTGATCCCTTTTGAATCCAAGTGAAAAATCCCCCTATATTTGGCAAAAAGTAAGGCAAAATCTGACTTAGTGAAATTTTCACTAAGTGTTGGAACAAAGTGACTTTTCTTGATTTTGATCACTCCATAACTCAAAATCCATGAGGAATTTGGACATAGGTCAGTATGAAACTTTTGTAGAGGGCAATGAGATCTACAAATCAAGCTTTGAATGGGGTACAATGGCCTTGTGGTTTAGGAGTTATGGTCCTCCAAAGTTGGTGCATTAGTGGCACTTTTTCATGACTTAGAAAAATTTCTAAGTTTTATGGTTACCCCTTTTACAGGTTATCCAACTTTTCTTGATTTTCCTTGATGAATGATGATTCAAATCATACATTAACATCCTTTTAGGGTTAAAAATCCATTTTGGTGAAAAATCTCAAAAAGTCAAAGTTGACTTTTGTGCACAGTTGACTTTTTATCAGATGAATTCCAAACTGTGCAATTCTTCAGGAAATCATGTCCTTTACCTAAATCAAACTTGATAGACATGTTCCATGGGTGTCATAGGGTATATTGAATCATGTCTTAGTGCTTGGGAGCATGTCCTGGTCAAAAGTCAAAGTTACAGTTGACTTTTCCCTTAAAACCCTAATTGTGGTGCAGATGAAATTGAGACTTGTTGCTCAAGCTTCTTGGATTAATCCATTGTTCCAAGTGGATCAATATAGTTCATTAGAGACCCTCAAACCCTCTCTTGAGGTCTTGGCTCATGGTTTGTCCCAAAAGTCAACTTAGGGGTGAATTAGGTCAAGAAACCCTAATTCCTGATTTTTGATGAATGCATCCCCTGAGGCAAAATTGACTTAATGATTGGGTCCATGAGGTCCCATGAAGTTTATTAGGTTATGTTTTGGATCATTGGCTCATGCCCAGATGAAAAATTTCCATCTGGAGGCCCTGGTCGACCAAAACCCTAATTTGGTGACACTGTCGATCTTGAGACTTAATCCACCTAGAAGGGAGCAGCCTTGTGCTTAATCCTTGAAGTGGGAGTCCTTTTGATCCATTGTGGATGTTTGAGAGGCTAGACAAGTTAAATATCATGTCATTCCGTGATTGATCCTTTGTCTAAGCACTCAGAGAGGGCTTGAAACCCTAATTTTGATTGTAGTGGATGCTCACCCATCTTTGGGGAGACTGATGAAGTATGATGGTTCCTCCATATTGTGATGATGATTTTCACAATGATGGGAAATCTAAGTGGTCAAAATTTGGGGTATGACAGCTAACTCCTCATAAGTTATTTCTCCATCACTATCATCATCAGACACAACAGTTCCTGTTAAGGCTCTAACATGCCTTGCTGACTCACCTTCACTTTCACTATCAGATTCAGACCAGGAAACTGCCATGCCCTTCTTCTACTTCTTCAAGAATGTGGGACATTCTTTCTTGACATGTCCATACCCTTCACATTCAAAGCACTGAACACCTTTATCCTGGGCAGTCTTCTCTTCATCTTTCTCTTTTGGCTTGCTGATGTCAGAAGAGATGTTTTTGACACTAGGCTTGTAGTTATTGTTCCACCTTTTTAACACTTTGTTGAGCTTCTTTCCCAACATAGCAATGGCTTGAGACAAATCTTCCTGAGAATCATCATCTTTGACTTCCTTAGCTTCTGCAGGAGTGGAGACCAAAGCAATACCCTTGGGCTTCTTTTCTGGTTCTTCTTCATTCAAACCAAGCTCAAAAGTTTGAAGAGATCCAATGAGCTCATCAACTCTCATCTTGTTGATGTCTTGAGCTTCTTCAATAGCAGTCACCTTCATCTTGTACTTCTTAGGAAGGGACCTAAGAATCTTCCTTACAAGCTTTTCTTCTGACATTTTCTCTCCAAGAGCACTGGATGCATTAGCCAGCTCAAGAACACTCATGTGGAAGTCATGAATAGTCTCATCTTCCTTCATCTTCAGGCTTTCAAATTTTGATGTTAGAATCTGAAGTCTTGACATTTTAACTCTAGATGTACCTTCATGTGTAGCCTTCAAAATATCCCACGCTTCCTTAGAAACCTCACAAGTATTGATTAACCTGAATATGTTCTTATCCACCCCATTGAAAATTGCATTTAAAGCTTTGGAATTTCCAAGGGCAAGCTCATATTCTTCATTGGTCCATTCTTCTTCAGGCTTCGGCTTTGAGGTGCCTTCTTTATCTTTGCCAGCATCATCTTTCTCACACACAACAGGTGCTTTCCACTCTTTAATAATAGCCTTCCATGCCCTGCTGTCCAAGGATTTTAAGAAAGTAGTCATCCTTGGCTTCCAATAGTCATAATTGGATCCATCCAAAATAGGGGTTCTGTTGACGAATCCTCCAACTTCTTTGTCCAACTTTACACCAGAAAGTAACTTCCCTAGATCTCACCCAGAGACAGACAGGATGCCTGCTCTGATACCAATTGAAATTCTGGTATCAGACGTGTGATGTTAAGGTGTGATGTCACAACAACACACTCTGCTGATGGACAGCAATAATAGTAACAAAACAACACAAAGAATTGTTCACCCAGTTCGGTTTAACTACCTACGTCTGGGGGCTGCTAAGCCAGGGATGAAATTCACTACTTGTAGAATTAATTTACAGACTCAACAACCCAGTTGACAATCTCCTAAACTTAATTCCTACTAGTGACTTTCTACCTAAGAAACCACTTAGATATGAGAACACTACTCAATCCCTAAAACACTTCAGTGAGATAATTCAAAGAACACACACTCTGAATAGCACTACTTGTTTCTGCTTCACAGCTTTGATCAAGAACAACTCAAAACAATAATACCAATTCACACTAGAATGGTTTACAAATCATACACGAAGACACAAACGACACTCAGTCTTTAGCTCTCTTTCTTCGTTAATTTTCTTTAGAACTGGTGCGCTTTATATAGCTCCTTGAATTGGAATTGGACCTGCTACAATATCTGATTTGATTTGTTATTTAAAACTGAATATTCAAAACAGATTTTCTCCTAAAATCTTTTTAAATCTTCAACCTTTTAAATCTCCTACAAATCTGCACCAGATCTCCTATGCAGCGAAAATATCTAACCCAAGATATTCGCATCCAATGAGACAACTTGCTCTCCACAATTCCAGCTAACATGCAAAACCTAACAACATCACAACCTGATGTCATTAATTCTGCAGATCTAATGTCACAACATCACATGTGACATCAGATATCCAACTTCAGAAATTTAAATACTTAACACAGCCCAGTGTTAAGACTCAATGTTGCAACATCACCACCTTGACATCAACATTGAACATACTTTGTTTTACCAAAATTCCAGCCAATCCAAGAACTAACAAATTCCTTATAAAGACTACGCAAGAAGGTTGTTACCTTTCTTCAACAAGATCGATTTTCATCATATTCCTCATGAAGAGAACAACATGGCTGATGAACTAGCTACTCTATCCTCTATGATTAGTGTGAATCGATGGAACAACGTACCCAAGATTGACATATCACGCATTGACATGCCCGCTTACATATTTGCAGTTGAAGCAGTCATCAATTACAAACCATGGTATCATGATATCAAATGCTTCCTTCAAAGACAAGAATACCCAGCAGGGGCATCAAGAAAAGATAGGAATACTATCAGAAGAATGGCTGGTAATTTCTTTCTGAATAATAATGTGCTCTACAAAAGAAACTTCGACATGGTTTTGCTCAGATGCATGGACAGACACAAAGCAAACATGCTAATGGACATACAATGTCAAGAAAAATTCTAAGAGCAAGATATTATTGGTTGACCATGGAATCCAATTGTTACAAGTACATGAGGAAATGTTATAAATGTCAAATTTATGCCGACAAGATTCATGTGCCTCTGACTTTTCTCAAAATTCATTCTTCCCCATGGCCTTTTTCCATATGGGGAATCGACATGATTGGCATGATTGAACCCAAAGCCTCAAATGAACATCGCTTCGTCTTGGTGGCTATTTATTATTTCACCAAGTGGGTCGAAGCAGCATCATACGCCAATGTAACCAGACAAGTGGCGGTCCAGTTTATAAAAAACAACCTCATCTGCCGTTATGGTGTTCCTAGCCAGATCATTACTGATAATGGATCGAACCTGAACAACAAAATAATGAGAGAATTATGTGTTGAATTCAAGATTGAACACCATAACTCGTCTCCCTACCAACCAAAGATGAATGGAGCGGTTGAAGAGGCTAACAAAAATATCAAGGAAATCATTCACAAAATGGTCATGACTTACGAGGATTGGCACAAAATGCTCCCATTTGCTCTTCACGGTTATCGCACATCTGTCCGTACTTCAACAGGGGCAACCCCTTTCTCTCTAGTATATGGCATAGAAGCAGTGCTCCCCATAGAGGTTGGGATCCCGTCAATGAGAGTATTGATGGAAGCCAAGCTAACGGAAGTTGAATGGTGTTATAGTATATACGAAGAATTGAATCTAATCGAAGAAAAGAGAATGATGGCTTTATGCCATGGTCAGTTATATCAACAAAGGATGAAGAAAGCTTTTGACAAAAAGGTCCGACCTCGGGTATTCAGAGAAGGAGGCCTTGTGCTAAAAAAGATCCAATCTTTCCTCGCCGACTCGAGGGACCAATGGACTCCAAATTATGATGACCCATATGTTGTTAAGAAAGCCTTCTCAGGTGGTGCTTTAAAACTCACAACTATGGATGGTGAAGAGTTCACTCGGCCTACAAATGTCGATGCAATCAAGAAATACTTCGCTTAAAATAAAAATAAAAAACAGCTCGCTAAGTTGAAAACCCGAAAGTACGACTTAGTAAAAAAAATTTAGAGACATGAACAGAAAATAATCATCCCGATAGATTGAAAACCTAAAAAGGCAATTTAGGCAAAAGTTAGGAATTTATGGCAAGTAACTGAATCCAAAAGGATTGGATCATCTCAGGAGAACGTCATCTATCAAAGAATTTTCAAGCAAGTCACTTTCAACGGAAGCTCAAGAATAATGGGAATTCAAAGGGGTTAGAAGGATAGTGGTCATTATATTTCAATGTAACCCTTTCCCTTTAAATTACCATTTTCTAACTTTGTAATGCTCCATGGAATCATGCATTTGGCTGATTACCATCCTATTAATGTAAATTTGAGCCTATGTGCCTTTTGGTTGCAATTCTCACATTTTTTTGCCTTTCAAAATGACATTTTATTTGATTTTCATTGTTTAACAAAAAATGAATTTAGCTTTTTGCTTTTAAAATAAAGATGACATTTTCCTTTGATTTATGTGCATAATAAGGAATAACAACAGCTTCTCCAAGAATGATTAAAACCTCAAAATACAAAATCAAATGCACTTGCGATCAACCTCGCAAATATCCCCGAACAGCGGATCATTACCTCAAATGGATAAGATTAGACATCTTATTCATCCCCCAGTAAGCATCGAGTTTTCTACCAAATGAATGTTGACATTAGGATGAAGGTTTAGTCTCCGAGAATCAAGATAAGATCTGGTCCTTTTACCCAAACAGGGTTTTGCTATTAAAAACACCAGTGATGTCTCTATTCCCCATAATGGCCGAGTGTCTAGTTTCGTTCATCACCAGTTTGTGTGTAGTGTTTGTTTTGTCAGCATAAGCATAACATTCATTCATACATCATACATAATCAATTCATATTCATATTCATAATGCATAAGTTGCGTCGTTCACTTTGGTTGTGTTTATCCCCAAATGATTCCCTCTCTCTAATAGATTTGTCAACTTTAAGCGGAAAATGTGCATTATTTCTAAATCCCTGTTGAGTTTGATTATTGTGGAAGTTTCACTTCAGCTCTCCTTTCAACACTTGGATAAAATTCCCAGTTTGAGTTCATTCCTCATATGAAAGTATCTTCTTTTGCACAGTCTCCCTGGATTGAAATCGGTCCTTGACCATTTTGATAACTTGAACCTCTAAGGGAAAAGGACATCCATAGTAACCTTACTCTTCCCCAATAAAGACACAGTTTGCTTTCCCGGATAAAGGAAAATCCCCAGTGAAAGCTTTTAAGCAAAGACTCTTGGTAGCAAGGACATCATATCTCTCAAGAAGTATCTACCAATAGATAAATGGCACTCTCTTTCAGAACAGTTTGTCTATCTCCATCAAAGATAAGTTTATTCCTCATTGGAATCTACTCTTGACAAAAGAAGTGGCAATCTCTTAAGAAGCTTGTTCTTGTCCCAAAAATTCCTAGTGGGTCGACAAATGGAAATCTCTTCCCAAGAAGTTTGTCCCTCTTTCAACAAAGTCATCAGCACCTCAAAATTTCCTTTCATCTTATGGTATCTCTCCAAAGGAGTCTCGAAGGGAAGTTTAATGAAATATCCCCAAGTGAATGGCATCTCAACAGAAAAGTTTGCAAACCTCTACATTATAGTCTGTGGCATTCCCTAGTAAGCCTGCTATCAGGTCTTTGCTCATCCTATGGCATCTCTTCGAAAAAGTCTCGAAGAAAAGTATGATGAAGCTTATTTCCATCGAATGACATCTCCTCAAATGAATTCCGGCGAGAAGTTTGATGAATACCCTTACAGTTTGTCTGCCTAAACCTTGTCAAGAGAAATACTTGATAAGAAGAAACTAAGACCAGTTCCATGGCTGAAGACTAGGATCTAGGGGAAGTTTATTTCAAGAAACTAAGACTAGTTCCATGGCTGAAGACTAGAATCGAGGGGAATTTTTACCTTTTTCTAAGTAGGATTACTTAGTAAAAGAAGATGGATAAACATGTTCCAGCATTGGGAATTTGTCACTGTTCAAGTTATCATATAATCTACATTCACAGTCAAAATTCTGGGTATTCTGATATTTAATCCTCTTTTACCTTGAATGTTTGAATATTTTCATCATTCATCATTCAGGTCTAAGAAGATTAAATATGGGCATCTGTCATACACTAAATTTTGACCCTAAGATTCCATATCATTTGCATATCATATGAACATACTTTCATGCATCACTAACCCATCACAAGTACAAAAATATGTGTGGTTACTTGCTTCACAGGTTAGGTGATCCCCCTAAAGCCCAAGCAGATGAATTATCAGGGAATAAACATCATATTCAACATCACAAGTCTCTATATCATCCATGAAGATTAAGAGCTTCCACTCATCAATAATCAAGTGCAAAATTGCATCATGACAAGCTCATCAAACCTCAAGACCTTCAGTGCACCAAAGTTTGGGTTTTGACCTAATTCAATCCTTAGGATGACTTATGGAGGAAGGCATGATCCAAGACCTCAAGATACATTTCAAGGACCTCAAATTCATCATATTAGTCCATTCATATGATTGGATTGATTCAATGAACTTGATTCACAAATAATGCAAGAATTCAAATCCATAAGAGCCACAAACTAGGGTTTTGATGAAAAGTAAACCATACTGTAGCGCAAATTTTTGGACGTGGTTGCGAAGCACTATCGCTTTTGGGGTACTACAGTTCGATTCATTTTTTATCCTATTGAAGCTGATGAAGGAAGGGAAATAAATATCTCCAATTAACCCTGCTTGCATACTGAATTTAAACAGATGACTGTTGGTTTGCAGATGCTATTGAGATTATGGGTCTCTCTTAAGTTATTTTGATAAAATAGTGCCTGGGCGATTGGTGGGAGTTTAAGACTGATGCTTTTCGATTGATATGTGAAGGTATGTGATTTGGAACTTTGGATTAGTGTGCTCGCTAAGATTTTTCTTTCAATCTTATGCCTACGTATTCCCATTTACTGAAACAGGGAAATCAGAGCGATCGTAGTTCCTCCTATTCTATGGGAGGAAATGGTGTTTTGGTGTCTTATTTAAAGCCCAAGACATGAAGCTGAAAAGGTGTTTTATATCTTGTTCAAACCCCAAGATGTGAAGCTGAAGAGTTTATTTGTATCTTGTTCGAAGCCCAAGATGTGAAGCTAAAAAGGTGTTGTCTTTAGAGAGAATTTGTCATCTCTAAAGGGGGCCTGTTTCTCACAACTATTGGGTGACTGACTATAAAGGAGGATTACTTTAACCGGTATATGTGAATCCTAACAATGCCATAATTTCCTTTATAGGGGGTTTTAACCTGAAGGAGAAGACTTTAACTCAGTGTAGACCAATGCCATCTTTCCTTAGGAATTTCTCATGCTAAAAGAGGGACAGTGGCGTGGATGTAAATAATCCAGAGGCTTGCCGCTTACAGCGATTAGATGAAAGGAGTTGTTGATGTTTGTATCCTATGAACGATGCACAGTTTTGATGCTAAAAGGTTGATTGACTCAACCGGGGTTTTTCTTATACAAAGCCTAAGAGGAGGCTATTGGCCCAACAAGAGGATGCTTTTGTGTCTCGTACGAAGCCCGAGAGAGAGGCTAAAAGGGTTTGACTCAACAAGAGAGTGCTTTTAGATGTGTCTTGTACGAAGCCCAAGACGGAGGCTAAAGGTTGACCCAACAAGAGAGTCTTTTATACTCACCATGAGAGTGTTTTGTATCTCGTACGAAGCCCGAGATGGAGGCTAAAAGGTTTGACTCAACAAGAGAGTCTTTTATACTCAACAAGAGAGTGATTTTGTATCTCGTACGAAGCCCGAGATGGAGGCTAAAAGGTTTATTGACTCAACAAGAGAGTCTTTTTGTATCTCGTACGAAGCCCGAGATAGAGGCTAAAAGGGGTGATGTTTCAGTTGAGTGACTGGTACAGTAGGTTGGTTAAAAGAGAAAATCAGTCCTTATAAAGAGACTGATTAAAGGTAAGGCTATGCTTTGGGATTGATTAGAGGATCAGGGTTATTTCCTGTTCTTTAAGGAAATGGGGAATCCAGAGGGTATTGGAGACTGTCCGAGTCTACTGGTGTTTTTCCCTACTTGAGAATGCCTTCGAGACTCAAGGAGATTAGACTGTCCAAGTCTAGAGTTTTATCTTTTTTACTATGTTTAAAGAAACAATAGTAGTACGTTCACGGTAGAAAGATCTAGACTCTTTGAAAGACTGTTCTATTAAGATGACTAATTTCTGTTCCTATACCTCTAGGAGGTCGTCGGGACAATTTGTACGAAGCCCAAGAGGAGGCTGGAAACTTTTATGAAGCCGAGGGACAATTTGTACGAAGCCCAAGAGGAGGCTCTCTCCCTGAAGGAAGAATCCTTATACGAAGCCTAAGAGGAGGTTGTGAATACTTCTAAGAAGCTGTAGGGTCCTTGTACAACGCCCAAGAGGAGGCGGGGATGCTTTTAGGAAGCCTGTGGGTCCCCAAACCCCGAGAAATTCAAGACAGGCTATTCACAGAGAATAGATCATGCCAGGAAAGTCCGAAAATTTGGAAGAAACTCAAGAGATGCCATTCACGGAGAAAAGATCATCCCTGGGGAGTAGAGTTTCTTTGACGATTTCTAAGGGTGACAGTCTGAGAAAGGGTTCACCGAGAATGCTGCCTTTCACGTCTCCATATTGTTTAACCCCAAGAGGAGGGAAGACTGTATCTGGTAATCCTATGGGGATCTAGTTTTGTCTATTTTAGAGTGATCAATAGGGCTTAGTTCTAGACGTAGTTGCCAGGGAAACTCTAAATATCTATACTAGTATTACACAGTTGATATGAGTTTATGAAAGAAGACTTACAGTGAAACAGCCCCACAATACAGTTATATGTATATGAAAGCGGATAAAGAAAGCATATAAACACTTACTCGGTTGTAGAGCCTCCATGCTGTTTGGTTAGTTGTTCAACAAAGAAAGATTGAAAACAACAGTATATTCAAAATTAAAGGATAAAGTATTTTGAAAAGATGTTGGGGCTTACAGCTCAAGGAGAGGCCCAAGGTTTATCAGTGATCGCACTGTCGTTTTGTACAGAGGGACTTATACAAGTGACTGAGGCCCAAGAAAGGTTTTCTGTACAAGGGGATGGGTCTTACACTCTCTCAAGAGGCCCAAAAGATTTATTTTTTTACAAGTGGTGGCGCTTACAGCTCAAGGTGAGGCCCAGGGTCATTTGTTTGAAAATGGCGATCGCGCCGAGATTTTTGAAAACGCGGTGGGTCTTATACAATGCATTGAGGCCCAAAATGGTTTGGTTTTCAAAGGGGGTTGGGTCTTACACTCTAATAGAGGCCCAAAAGATTTTGAATGGGTCTTATAGCTCGAGGAGAGGCCGAAGGTTTGTTTTTCAACAGATGATGATCGCGTTGAACTTTTTGAAATACAACGGGACTTATACAATAAGTGAGGCCCAAAATGGGTTTGTATATACAAAGGATTGGGTCCTACACTCTATTAGAGGCCCAAAATGTTTATAAAAGGTTTGATGAGGGTTGAATTAATCAAAACCCTAATTTGTTTCCAAAATGCATTTTAATTGAATAAAAAAATTCAATTAAAATGGTCAAAATTGTTTAATATGTGGAAAACAAATTGTGATCTTGGATTAATGTTTCAAAAATCATGTTTTGACCTACAAAATGATTAGAAATCATAAAAATTTGTAAAATCAAGAAGGAAAAAATATTTTAAATGTCAAAAACAATTAAAATATTAATTCTTGGCAAAAATATCAATTATATGAAATAAATAATATTTTTGGGATTTTTTGGTAAAATAAAATATTTTAACATTTTTGTGAATTATTAAAAAAAGAACCAACTCAAAATCATTAAAACTCTGACAGAAATTAATTTTTGAATCAATTAAACAAAATCACAAAATTCAAATATTTGAATTTTCAAAAAAGGGCGCCAAAGAACACCCAAGAACACGTGCGTGTTCTGAGTTTTGCCCAGATTTGCATTTTCTCTCCAATCTCACTGAATACTTGATGGAATCATGCAAACCACACATCAATCTGCTCGTTTCAACCTCACGATCATGTCTATGGTCTATAATTTCATTTATTTTTAACATTGAATAAGAAATCCAGACAAAACCTCAAGAACCCTAAAATTTGCATGAAGGCTGAGAATTTTGATACACGAATCAAACAAAGTAATTAATTGAGGGGAAACATTCTATGCATGATTATGAACATTTGGCAAAAGTATTGTGCGGGGAAATATGCATAGATTAAGAGATGACCAAGTTTAGACTTACTTGAAGGTCGTGACAGCAAGAGCAATGTGATTTTTGAGTTGGAGGTGTTACATATGAGTTGTGATGATCTGAACAGCTTCCCTACACCCTATGGAGTGTGTTTGAATGCTTGGACTTGATTGGAAATGGTAGGATCACTTCATGGCATCTCAGCTGCAACTTGGTTAAAACCTTGAGCAACTGGCTGGTGATTCTGAGAAATCAGTGTTCCATATGTTGTTTAAGTGTTTGGATCACTTCTATATGATGTTTATGAGGTGTGTGTGTGTGTGTGATTGGTTTGATTGGAATTGCTCTCAAACTCAAAACCCGATAGTGACTTGCTTTGGAAGGCAATTTTGGAGTGAAGAAAGAGATTTTAAGGAAAGCATCTATTTGATGGCTTTGGTGTACTTAAACTGATCACAAACGAGCTTTATTTATAGTAGAGCAAGTTTGTTTTGGGATCAATAGTGAATGGCAACTGCAGCAGAGGTTTGGCCAATGTTGATCAATGAGAATCCAAGTCTCCTCAAGCCATTGACTAGAGGTTAGGGCACAGGGCTGTGGTTCCCTTGGTCTTGGATAAGTCTTGACTGAATTCAATTGCAAATGGCTCAGTCCATGCCACCTTGGTGTATGCATTGAATGCTCCAATCCAAAATTGGAGTCTTGTCCCTCTTTTAGGCAATTCTAGGTTTGGCATGCTACTTCTTGTTCCAAGGACTTTGGAGGCTTGGCTCAATGTTTGTCCCCTTTAGATTTGATCCTCAGATGTGTCTAAAGTGATGACAAGGCTTGGAATTATCTGATTTTGCCAAATCGAGCAAAAATGCAAAATTCTGCCTAGCCTTGGCAGTTTTCAGCAAGGCATATTTCCATTGTCATATCTCTTGGCCCAAGTGGAATTTGGTGATGTTCTTGGCCATTTTGGAAAGCCCTCATATGATACAACAATTGTTTGATCATATTTGGTTTTGATACCTTTTGGATCCAAGTGAAAAATCCCCCTATATTTGGTAACAAGTGAAGGCAGATTCTGACATAGTGAAAATTTCACTAAGTGTTGGAAAAACGTGACATTTTAACTTTTTGTGATTTTGATCATTCCATAACTCAAAATCCATGAGGAATTTAGAGGGAGGTCAGTTTTAAGCTTTTGTAGAGGGTAATGAGATCTACAAATCAAGCTTTGGATGGGGAAAAATGGCTTTGTGGTTTAGGAGTTATGATCCTCCAAAGTTGGTACCCTTGCCACTTTGTTCATAACAGAAAATTTTCTAAGTTTTTATGGTTACCCCTTTTACAAGTTATCCCATTTTTCTTGATTTTTCTTGATTAATGATGATTTAAATCATACATTGACATCATTTTAGGGTTAAAAAACCATTTTTGTGAAAAATCTCAAGAAGTCAAAGTTGACTTTTGTGCACAGTTGACTTTTTGTCAGATGAATTCCAAACTGTGTGATCCTTTAGGAAATCATGTCCTTGACCTAAATAAAATTTGATGGACATGTTCCATGGGTGTTATAGGGTATATTGAATCATGTCCAAGGGTTTGGGAGCATGTCCTGGTCAAAATTCAAAGATACAGTTGACTTTTTTCGCAAAACCCTAACTGTGGTTCTGATAAAATTGAAACTTGCTGCTCAAGCTTCCTGGATCAATCCATTGTTACAAATGGATCAATGTGGTATGTTAGAGACCCTCAAATCATCTCTTGAGGTCTTGGCTCATGATATGTCCCAAAAGTCAACTTAGGGGTGAATTAGGTCAAGAAACCCTAATTCTTGATATTTGATGTATGCATCCCCTGAGGTCAAATTGACTTGATGCTTGGGCCCATGAGGTTCCATGGAGTATTCTAGGATATTCTTTGAAGCATTGGCTCATGCCCAGAGGAAAATTTCCATCTGGAGGCCCTGGTCAACCAAACCCTAATTTGGTGACACTGGCGATCTTGAGGCTTGATCCATCTGGAAGGGAGCAACCTTGTGCTTAATCCTTAAAGTGGGAGTCCTCTTGATCCATTGTAGATGTTTGGGAGGTTAGACAAGTTGAATATCATGTCATTTCTTGATTGATCCTTTGTCTAAGAACTCTGAGAGGGCTTGAAACCCTAATTTTGATTGTAGTAAGTGTTCACCTATCCTTGGGGAGACTGATGAGGCAAGATGGTTCATCCATATTGTGATGATGATTTGCACAATGATGGGAAATCTTAGTGGTCAAAATTTGGGGTATGACAGATGCCCCTATTTAGTCTTCTTGGACCCGAAGGTGTGAATGGCGAAGGTATTCGGGCATTCGGGGTGCAAGAGGATTAAATATCGGAATACCCGAAATTCTGATGGTGATTATGAATGGTAGCTTACACATTCATCCTCTTTTGCTAAGCGAAGATGCTTAGAAAAGGTAAAAAACTTCCCCTCGATCCTGGTTTCCTACCACGGAACTAGTCTTAGTTTCTGAAATAAACTTCCCCTCGATCCTGGTTTCCTACCAAGGAACTGGTCTCAGTTTCTGAATTAAACTTCCCCTCGATCCTGGTTTCCTACCAAGGAACTGGTCTCAGTTTCCGAAATAAACTTCCCCTCGATCCTAGTTTCCCACCAAGGAACTGCTTTCACGCTTAGGGATATTACATCATACTTTTCTCGGGATCTTCCTGGAGGAACGCCATATGATGTGATCCAATTTTGAGGTGCTGATGACCTTTTCATCAGCGGGTTTTTTTTCAGAGAAAAACTGCTGTATTGCCGAAGCTCTGCTTAAGAGGCTTCCTCTAGGGATCTTCCTTAATCCGGGAAAGTGAAAATATCATCTTCAATGGCGAAGAGTGACATCGGTTGAAGGTTCTCTAGTATTTCAGAGGTTCAAGTTATCAAAGTGGTCAAGGGCCAATTCTGATCCAGAACTAAACTGGAGGAGAGAGATTGTTCAGATGCAACCTTTCCTGACGAGGAAAGAACTGACAACTCGATTAAGAGGTCTGTCTATCACTAGGGGACAAAACCGACTAGAGAGATAGTGATGCAATATGAATATGAATGCAAATCAATAATGCATGATGTATGTATGTATATGCCGACAACTGACGCGCCATACAGACTAATAGATGAACATGACTGGATACTGTACCGCTGGTTCAAGATAGCAATTCTGCCTTGCTTAGGAGAAACGGTCCCTGTTGGGAGCGAAGCTAGTCGGGCTTAGGAGATGAGAACTCGACCGAAGAGGTCAGATGGAGCTTTCGCATCTGACATAGCTGATCCTTCATTCAGGCATACTGGTTTAGAAGGAAAACTTCGATTCTACACTTTGAGGCTCGAACACCTTTGGAGAAGCGATCGATGTTCTTTCTATGTTCAACCGTCAAAAGAAATTGTCGTCTTTATTTTTAAAAGTAGGACAATTTTAACAAGTAAATTCATTTTTGTTTCATTGCAAGAATCGTTGGTCATGTTAAAAACATCATTCTGTAAAGCTAAAACAAATAAGAATTGCAAACAAAAGCACAAGGGCTCAAATTTTATTAATAGGATGGAAATCAGCCAAACGCGTGATTCCATTGAGTATTTACAAAGTTTGAAAATGGTAATTTACAGGGAAAAGGGCTACGTTGAAACATAACGACCACTATCCTTCTACCAACTTTGAATTCTTGACATCCTGAGCTTCTGCCGAAGATGACCATGACTGGAGCTTTCCTGACGGATGATGTAACTGTTGCTGAGGGACTTTCCCCTTTGTCGAAAGTAGTTACTTGCCATTATCCCTAATTTTTTCCTGGATTGTACTTTGATATTTCCAATCCACGGGGATGATTTTTTTTTATCATGTCTCTAATTTTTGCCTGGACCGCACTTTTGGGTTTTCAATCCACCGAGATGTCTTTTTTAGGAGAAGTATTTCTTGACTACATCAACATTTGTGGGGTAGGCAAATTCCTCTCCGTCCATGGTTGCAAGTCTCAAGGCACCGCCTGAGAAAGTTTTCTTGACCACATAGGGGCCGTCATAATTCGGAGTCCATTTTCCCCGGGAATCAGTGAGAAATGATTGTATCTTCTTGAGCACAAGGTCTCCTTTTCTGAAGACACAAGGTCGGACCTTTTTGTCGAACGCCTTCTTCATCCTTTGCTGATACAACTGATCATGGCACATTGCCGTGATTCGCTTTTCTTCGATCAGATTCAGTTCATCGTGTCGACTTTGACACCATTCAGCTTCTGCAAGCTTAGCTTCCATCAATACCCAGATTGATGGGATCTCTACTTCTATGGGGAGCACTGCTTCCATGCCATGTACTAGAGAGAAAGGGGTTGCTCCTGTTGAAGTGCGGACAGATGTGCGATAACCGTGAAGAGCAAAAGGTAGCATCTCGTGCCAATCTTTGTTGGTTACAACCATCTTCTGAACAATCTTCTTGATGTTCTTGTTAGCCGCTTCTACCGCTCCGTTCATCTTTGGTCGGTAGGGAGATGAGTTATGGTGTTCGATCTTGAACTTAGTGAACAACTCTTTCATCATCTTATTGTTCAAGTTAGATCCATTATCAGTAATGATCTAGCTTGGAACACCATAACGGCATATGAGATTGTTTTTGATAAAGCGGACCACCACTTGACGAGTTACATTGGCGTATGACGCTGCTTCGACCCACTTGGTGAAGTAACCAATGGCTACCAGAATGAACCGATGTCCGTTTGTAGCTTTGGGCTCAATCAAGCCAATCATGTCAATTCCCCATATGGAAAAAGGCCATGGGGAAGAAAGAACTTTGAGATGTGTTGGCGGTACATGAATTTTGTCGGAGTATATCTGACACTTGTGACACCTCCTCATGTACTTGTAGCAGTCAAATTCCATGGTCAACCAATAGTACCCTGCTCTTAGAATTTTTCTCGCCATTGTGTCTCCGTTGGCATGAGTGCCAAAGGATCCTTCGTGAATTTCTTTCATCAGCATGTATACTTCTGGTCTGTCTACACATCGGAGCAAGACCATGTCAAAATTTCTCTTATAGTGTATCACCGCTCAGGAAGAAGTTTCCAGCCAGTCTTCTGAGGGTTTTCCTGTCCTTCCTTAGTGCCCCAGGTGGGTACTCTTGTTTCTGAAGGAAGCATTTGATATCGTGATACCAAGGTTTATCGTCTATGAATGCTTCAATCGTGAAGAAGTAAGCGGGCCTTTTAAGGCGCATTATGTCGATCTTAGGTAGGTCGTTCCATTGATCTACACTAATCATGGAAGAGAGAGTGGCTAATGCATCGGCCATGTGATTCTCTTCACGAGGGATATGATGAAACTCGACTCTATTGAAGAAGGGTAGCAACCTTCCTGCATAGTCTTTGTAAGGAATCAATCCTGATTGGTATGTGTTCAATCTCCATTGATCTGATTGACGACCAAAGCTGACTCGCCATATACGTCCAAGTTCTTGATCCTTAAGTCGATCGCTTCTTCGAGACCCATGATACAAGCTTTGTATTCGGCCTCGTTGTTTGTACACTTGAACGTAAGTCGGGCTGTGAAAGGAATGTGGGTACCCTGAGGTGTTACTAAGATTGCCCCAATTCCGTTTCTGTAATTGTTAACAGCTCCGTCAAAGATAAGTCCCCATTGGGAATCTGGTTCTGGCCCTTCACTGGGTAGCGGTTCATCGCAGTATTTCATTTTCAAATACATGACATCTTCGTCTAAGAAGTCAAATCGGATTAATTCTTGATCGTCAATCGGTTGATGAGCCGAATGATCGGCTAAAATACTCCCCTTAACGGATTTTTGAGCATGGTACTCTATGTCATATTCTGATAGCAACATCTGCCAACGGGCGATTCTTCCTGTGAGAACAGGCTTTTCAAATACATACTTGATTGGATCCATCTCTGAGATCAACCAAGTAGTGTGACGAATCATGTACTGGCGAAGACGTTTGGCTGCCCAAGCCAAAGCGCAACAAGTTTTCTTAAGCATAGTGTACCGAGTCTCGCAGTCGGTGAATTTCTTGCTCAAATAGTAGATGGCAGACTCTTTCCATTTGGTTTCGTCTTGTTGTCCAAGTACATAGTCCATGGAGTCTTCCAGGACGGTGAGGTAGATAATAAGCTGCCTTCCTTCCACTGGAGGTGATGGAATCGGAGGGTTCAACAGGTATTCCTTAATACTGTCGAAGGCAGTTTGATAGTCTTCTGTCCAAATGCAATCCTGATTCTTTTTAAGTAATTTGAAAATCGGCGCACATGTCGCGGTCATGAGGAATATGAATCTGGAGATGTAGTTCAAACGTCCCAGGAATCCTCTGACTTGTTTTTCAGTTTTTGGAGAAGGCATCTCTTGAATGGCCTTGACCTTGTCAGGATCAACCTCAATTCCTTTCTGGCTGACAATGAACCCTAAAAGTTTTCCCGAACGGACACCGAAGGTGCATTTGTTGGGATTCAAGTGAAGTTTGTACTTTCGCAAACGCTCAAATAGCTTTGACAGATGGGTCACATGCTCCTCTTCTGTCTTAGATATGGAAATCATATCATCGACATATACCTCAATTTCTTTGTGTATCATGTCATGAAAAAGAGTAGTCATGGCCCTTTGATAGGTTGCCCCGGCGTTCTTCAAACCGAACGACATCACCTTGTAACAAAAGGTACCCCATGGGGTAATGAACGAAGTTTTCTCCATGTCTTTCGGCGCCCTTTTGATTTGATTATAGCCCGAGAATCCATCCAAGAAGGAGAAAACTTTGAACTTTGTTGTACTGTCTACCAACATGTCGATGTGTGTAAAGGAAAGTCGTCCTTTGGACTAGCCTTGTTTAGATCTCTGTAATCCACACACATTCTGACTTTTCCGTCCTTTTTGGGAACGGGTACGATGTTGGCTAACCATTGAGGATATTCTGATGTGGCGAGGAAACCCGCGTCAATCTGTTTCTGTACCTCCTCTTTGATTTTGATGGCCATGTCTGGGTGAGTCCATCTCAACCTCTGTTTTACTGGCGGACATTCCGATCTCAACGGTAAATGATGTTCCACGATGCTGGTATCCAACCCTGGCATATCCTGATAGGACCAAGCGAATACATCGGGAAACTCTTTGAGAAGCTTTGTCAAACCCTCTCTGGAAGTTGGACTGAGCAGTGCCCGAATCCTGATTTCTTTTCTCTCTTTTTCTGAACCTAAGTGTACCGTTTCCAACGGCTCTTTATGAGGTTCAATGGACCTTTCCTCCTGTCTGAGTAATCAGGAGATCTCTTCTGGAATTTCGTCGTCATTTTCTTCTTCAGCCTTAAATACCGGGAACTCGAAGTTGGGAGAAGGCATCATATCGTATGTTTCAACGGGGTTTAAAACAAGCAATCTGCATGACGGTATGATTTGTGTTTAGAAGAGATAGAGGAAATGCAAGAATGTGTACAGTGTATTTCTTTTACTGCTTGTTTTTAATATTGATTTGTTTTTTAGGATTACCATTTTCTGAAAAAGAGAAAAGAGAAAACAACAATTAATGCAGAAATTATAGAACGACGTTATTTTATTCATGAACAAGTCGATTCTTGAAACTACAGCCCTATAAACAAATCTCTATCGCTTTGGGCGAAGCGAAGAGGGAAATTTACAGAAAGTGAACCCTATCAAAACATCCGTTTCACCTGGGCAGGGTGAAAGGTTAAAGACGGCAGTTACTTTGACTTATGAACAATCTTCGGAACATCGATAGCAACCCATTGGCGGCGAACTCCTTGGTGAATCACAAAGTCTGGCACCTTCCTTGATTTGTCCTCAGAAATAATGCTGATTTCTGGTGGAGCAGGATCATTGGAATCTGTCTCCCAGGCACAATTGTCGTAGGAGGATTCCTTTGTTGCATTTTGCATAGTATTTGTGCTCTCAGGTATATCTCCCCATCCAGTTAGCTGGATGTCTTCGAGCCCGATATGAGAGCTTTCAGGAGCAGTGTACTTGATCATATAGTCGTATTTCCCACTTGGTTGTCCCAGGGTGTCCCACACTTCTTTGGAACTGGATGAGTCATCCTTCTCGATGACGTTGACCTCTGGAAAAGTATAGTTGATGAATTCAAGTCCAGCAAATATTGCAAATTCATCGTCTTACTGGACGTTTTCTGAATGACCTGATTGTTGATCCCATGACATGGTGGGGAAGCAGGTATTCTTTTCAATGATGCTCAGCTGATTTTCATTGTTCGACTGATTTCCTTGCCCCAAGTCTCCTGGATACGGCTGCCACATTGGCAGGCCATCCATTGGGCCATAATAGGTGCGGTCAAAGTTGTCCTTCATCAGAGTGTCCTCCTCTAATGAGTTTGGTGGAGCATGGCATCCTTCCGGATCACAATCTCCATATATCATTTCGACGTCTGACCTGGGTATAAATCTCGGACTCTGTGTAGGAAAGAAAAAGGGAGTCTGCATTTCGTCCTGAGACATATAATCGTCCTTGTTAAGATAGGACTCCCATTCTTCCTCCATATCAGAAGGATCATCTTTATTGATGGTATGCACTTCTTGAGGCACTGGGTGAAGGAAACCTCCACTATGGAAGAAGTCTTGAATGGGATGAAGACCTTCATTGGTGGTAGTAGTTGTCTGGGTACAGGTTGCAGAAAAACCAAGACCCTTCTTTGTTTTATTATCAGTAGGAATGACTAGTTGTCCCCATCCTGTTGTATTGGTACTCTTGACCGCTTTGATAGCATCTTTGTATGAGGAAATGGAAGTTCCCTCTTCGGATTGATTCTCATTGCTCACCGTAAGCGCTTGGAACTGAGTTCCAACGACCTCCTCGGGTTCTACACAAGTAGATAATGACAAGTTGCTTACGAGCAAGGCATGTTCTCCACAGATTGTGATGAGCTAGTTGTTCTGGACGAACTTTAACTTTTGGTGGAGGGTCGAGGTGACCACCCCAGCCTGATGTATCAAAGGTCTTCCTAATAAACAACTGTACGTTGCCCGGATGTCCATGACCTAGAAATCGACTTGGAAAGTGTGAGGACCAATAGTTATGGGAAGATCGACTTCGCCGATAACCGTTTTTCTGGACCTGTCAAATGCTTTGACGACGACCTCACTGGTTCTCATCGGAGGTCCTTTGAATGATAATTGCATCAAAGTGGACTTCGGCATAACATTCAGGGTTGACCCTGTGTCTACCAGTACGCTGGCTAAAGCATCGTCCTGACAGTTGACTGTAATGTTGAGCGCCATGTTATGACGGCGACCCTCTTCAGGTAATTCCTCATCACTAAATCCCAAGTTATTGCAGAAAGTTATGTTGGAGACAATGCTATCGAACTGTCTGATTATTACATCTTGTTCCACAAAGGCTTGCTCCAAGACTTTCTATAGAGCCTCCCTGTGCGCTTCTGAACTGAGTAAAAGTGACAACACAAAGATCTTTGAAGGAGTTTGTAATAGATGATCAACAATGTTGTATTCACTCCTTTGGTTGAGCTTAAGCATCTCATCGTTGATTTTTTAAAAGGTCGGGATTACTGGATTGACCTACCGGTGGATTGGGAACTTCTGTCTGAGGTTCCTTTTCTTTGTTAAATTTTCCAACTCCTCGGTTGAAGATTCGACCACTCTGTGTTACTCGACTGATGTCTGCAATATTCACGACGGAGGGTAATGGAATTTCCTTTCCATTCTCGACTGTTGTTGCACCGTATTTGTAAGGGATAACCTTAGTTGACTCATACGGTAATGGTCCCAGTAGATAGATGACTATGGGAGCCTTCTGATTTTTCCGACCATCGTAAGCAATTTCAATCCGTTCCTGGTTGGGAACTCTCAATTCGTCAAGTAGAGGGATGATGGTACAAACATCCCTAGCCTTCTGATGATCAGAGATTACGACAACATCCTCAATTTGATCAGCGAGGTAGTCTGGCGCCCAGTTGATTGATCCGGAACCCGGATATGGGCGAATCTCTCTACGATCCACCTGACCCTGAAGAGCTGCTCGCACAAGGTAACATCCTTGGTTACTTTCTGAACAGACTCTACAACGTTCATATTTGTGTGGTGGCACCTGGCCACGCCCGCTTTGAATACAATGTAACCTCACTAGGCCAGTTTCCACAGACCGAACGTCCCGACTTTGATGCCGAGTAGGGTTCCCGTTGGTAATACTAATTTGCTGGGTGTCTTCATCCATATAGATTAGAAGCCACCAGTGGTTCAACAAGTGCTAAAGTGTTTCCTGGACAAGGGCACAACCCTGATTGTTTTTACAACCCGCCCCACAGCTCTGATAATCATGTGATACCAGGAACCCGAGCCGGACCTGTTTAGCATGTAACTCCACCAGGCTGGTATTCATCAAGCGAATATCGAAGATTTAAATCATGTTGATCTGATAGGGATTCCTATCATGGTAGTCCTGGATCCATCCTAGATCCATCTGACGCTGGAGGGCCTCTTGTACAAAAGAGCATCCCTGTTTGTTTACCAAGCAAGTTAGACAGGAACTGTAATCGTGCCACGACAGATTATGATACTGGCTTTTCCTGGATTGCATCGCCACCAAGTTGACATTCATTGCACGGACGTCGTGGTTTTGAATGACGTTAAAATTCGTGTAAACCATGTTAACTCCACGAACTCGGTGCTCTTGGATCCATCCGAGATCCATATGTTCCTGTAGAGCTGATTGCACCACAGAACATCCTCGATTGCTTTTAGAGCAGATATCACACTGGTGATAGTTATGAGATGGCACATGGCCATATCCACTCTGTCTGCAATGCATCTTGACAAGATTGGTCCTTGTAACACCCCAAAATTTTCCCTCTTACTTTTAGCTAACTGGCTTATGTTTCTTTGCATTTCTTGCGTTAGCATTTGTGCATAGCATTGGTTCTTAGCATGGATCAAGGTACTTGGTTCATCTCAAAGGAGTCTCAAGCCTCAAGGTGGTTTGAGGAGTTCATCATATCTTCATAAGGTCAAGAATGGCAAAGGATTTCAAGTGAATCTTTCCCTCCTAACCAGAGGGACTAAATTAGGGTTTTGGTTTCAAAAGGGCTTCTTGTTGAACTTTGTGGATTCAAGCATGCCCTCATGGGTTTCATATGCTCACAAGTGCTCATAGAGGAAGGCTTGGCTAGTGGTTCATTGTGGAGGATGTTCAGTGGATCAGTTACTTGTGAAGTAAGCAAAAGTCAACTGTAAGGAGGAAAGTCAACCATGGAATTTTGAGGTCCTCTTCATGATTTTTAAGGTCTTATGCCCTCATATGGTCCTCAAAGGCTAGGATTCCTACCATTCATCAAGAATCAAGAGTTTGTGCAAAAGTTACTATTTTTGGAAAATGACCTATAATGTGAAATTTCCATTTTTGGCAACTTTCCCAACCATCTTCAACTTGACTTTTCATCATCAAGGAAGCTTCAAATGAATTTTCCTCAAACATGAAAGTTGATGATCTCTCTCTCCCATTTCCAAAAAGTACTAGATTGTCTCCATATCATTTGTGAAACTCAAGTTATGATCAAAAGACTCAAGGTTGGTTTTTAAGGTTTTCACATGGTTCCATTTGTCCACCTTTTGCATTTTGGTTCAAAATGGCTTGTTATGACCTCTAATGCTTCAAGTCACATTGCCACATCCAAGTACACTTCATGAGGACCACTTTTGACCTTTGAATCAATCCATTTCATGCCATATACCTCACTTATTTCGCATAATGTAAATTGGCAAAATGGATCAAAACTCACAAATCAATCAACCACAAGGCCCAATTTCAATTCCATTGTGATCAGCAAGTGAAATGTGAGTGAATCATGCTTATTTCATGACTTTGGCACGTGTGGATTAAGAGGTGCATCACAACTTGCATTTTTGCAAATTACTTCCATTAGCCTTAATCAAGGGATTAATGAAACCCTAATCATGCTCAGTGCTCTAACCAAGTCTATATAAAGAGGATCACACGTTCATTTCACCCTCATGCACCCTCATTTGCTCATAATTCCATTTTTCACTCACACTTTCTCTCCTTCGAAACTCTCTCCTCTCAAGGGTTTCTGAAGATTTTTTTTTCATATTCTTGATCTACACACTCCATAGAACAAGAATCAACCATCATTTGAAGCTCTAAGCAAGGCTTTCACCATACACGAATTTGAGGTGCTCACTTTCAAAATCCAAGATCCAACTAGATTCAAGCCTCTATTTGCATTTATTTTGCAAATAGAGCTCAAAAGAGGAAGATCTGCACTCTTACACTGGGTTTCTAGGAGTATTTTTGCTAGTTTCAAGTTTCAGGTGAGTTGGATTTCATGATCTCATAACATGTTTTTATGGTGTGCATTTTGTTCCCCGTGACTTGCTGATGATTCTAATATGATTTGTTGTGAATTTGAACGTGTATTATGGCTGTATTTTGGATCTGAAGTTTTTAGATCCAAACTTCTTTTCTTCGATTTGGTTTGTGTGTTTATTGTTTGATGAAATGAATTGCATATTCTGAATCCTTGTGAAAATCTGAGTGGAATGATGTACTCATGTGTGATTTCTGGAGAATTTTGGTTTGGTGCTCGCCGGAGAAGGTGACCTGAGCTAGGGCTCTGGCACCTGGTTCTTTTGCAGGTCGCCTGAGGGATGGAGGTTGAAGATGCAATCATAGCCGTTGATGATCCAGATCTGGTGGTTCACGTTGGGCCACGTCTTTTAAAATCTGCTTTTATTTTATTGATTGCGTGTTGTTGATCCATGCTAGTTATCATGTGCCACAGATATGAGCCACACACTTTGTTTAATCTTTGATCTGATGAGTTGTTTGTGCGCGTTGGATTGATCTGAAGGATATTAAATTGCCAACGCATTAAAAATGTCATGTGTTGCTCACGTGAATTTTATTTTGTCCAGACTGATCTTGGTGTGTGCATGCTTACGTTTATTATTGTGTGTCTTTTAATCCTGGCCTTTCATCTTGATTACCTTGGTTTTGGTTGACTGATTGTCGAGTGTTGGATTGATCTGATGACGTGTGTGAGTCAATCATGTTGACTGGGCCCTTGCTTTTTTTTGTTTGGTATGCGCTGAATATTTGAATGGACTGGGCTTGCTTTTCCCACCCCTTCTTGAGCCCATTTTACTTTTTCAATGTGTATTCTCTGCTTGTTGCACCCCCTGGCTGTTTTATTTTATTTTATTTTTATTTTTATTTAATTGTTTCATTTTGCTTTTTAATTTTTAAAAATAGTTTGATGCATCTAAAAATCACCAAAAAAATCATCGATCATCTTTGGGGTTTTATAAAAATTTTCCAAATTTTATTTTCCTTTTTTATTTTAGTTTGTACATCTGAATTAATTGTTTGTTTAATTTCTTTGTGAATTGCTTCAATTGTGCACACATTGCCTTCTTGATTTTTGTTCTCATCATTGGTGTATGATTTTCATCCCATTATTTTTGTATACTTCAGAAGACATCTTGAGGTTCTTAAAAACATTTTTGTTTCATTTTTAAAGCTTTTTCATTTTGCATTTTAGTCCCTCTCCTTTGCATATTGATTCATGGTTCCTATGTGATCTTTGCCTAATTGTTTGAGGTACTTAAACTTTCAATTTTAGTGTGATCTTTTGGCATGTTGTTAGCTTCTAAATTAGGTCACTTGGGTTTTAATTCCACAATTTCTGAATGTCATTTGATATATGTTTGATTATTTATGCTTAAGTGAATTATGCATGATCATCTCTTGACATCTCTTAACCCTAATTGCTTTGCCATGCCTAATTGATTGAGTTTCTTTGTGATTCTTTGCATGAGTATTGGATATGATGTTTACCCCTGGTTGAGGTCCCTTGTGACCAAAAATTTCAATTTGTGGATCATGTTTGGATATTCTTTTATGTGCTTGAACTTTGACTTCCTTTTGTGGACTTTCTTTGGTGCATAATGTTTCATGTTTTGATCTTCCCTTGCACATGAGAATTGTTGATGATGTTATGATCTTGGTTCTGACTTGTTTTCATCTTCATCTTATTTTTCTCATTTCATCTTGATATGAATTTCATTGGTGCTTAATTGTGCATTTCATATAAGTATGCTTGCATTCTTTCATGATTACCTTTGTATGCTTGCTTGAGATGTTTTGCATGATATTTGAGACTTGTTATTTGATGTGAGTTGGATATACTTGATATGATGTGCTTGATGCCCTATCTTGTTTCTTATCTCATCCTTCTCTTTCTCTTTCTTCTCTTTCATTCTCTTCCTCCCATGAATCTCAAGACTTGTTTAAGTCTTGGATTCTCTCCCTTTAGAGCTACCTAGTCCAACTTAATTTTTGATTAAGCTTGGAGTAGGATTAGCATTAGGTTTTAGGTAGTTGTCCCTCATAAGCCTCACTAACCATAGGTCACCCATGCATGATAACATTAGGACTCTTAGTTTCCCTTTAAAGTTTCCTTTGGGTCTTCTCTCTTCTCATCTCAAAACTTCTTTAAAACACTTAATAAAGATAGAGTGTATTGCACACGAGACTTAAGCGTGGGGAATGAGAAATGAGGGGCTTCCTCTCATATTTCTAGAGTGCTTAGCGAGCGTCCTGTCTTGGGACGATTCGTTAAGCATTCGTCCCTGTGCCCTAGACTTTGGTTCAATGCAAGTTATGAACTAACTTAAAACACTTCTGTCTAAAAAACACAAAAACAAATTCAAATATTTTTATCCTTCTGGATTGTTTGGTTCCAGACCATTTTCAGAAAAGAGCACGTTACCTTCCGTCTAAGTCGCAAACAGGCATCGACCCTAACTGCCGGACGCGAATCTAACGTCGCTCATAAAAAACACTTACCCATCCGTGGTCGTACCCACGAACTACATTAGCTCTGATTCCTCTCTCTCGTCCAATTGAGGATATGTAGGCACAAGACAACGATTGTCTTGGCGAGCAATCTTCCCCCACAGTTCCCGTCCGAACTACGTTGACTCTGACTTTCCCATTGCACTGAGGGAGTACGTAGGCCTAGGGCATCGAATATGTCCTACCGAGTCCGTCTTAGTCACCCTCATCCCCGTTTTCTTTTGTTCAGCCATAGATAGTAGGACAACTCACCCTCTGTTTAGACATCAAGCGTGGATCCCATCGAGTACGATGGATGCGTGGGTTGCTAACACCTTCCCCTCGCATAATCGACTCCCAAACCCGGACTATGGTTGCGATGACCATGTCTTTCCCCCTTTCTCTTCAGGTTTATGCAGTGTTTCCTTTCCCTCTCTCGGGATAAATACACATTACTGGCGACTCTGTGTCTTCTGCGCCACTCTCGAGTTTGTACCATTGGATGCGAATCTTTCCGGAGCGACAGCTGGCGACTCTGCTGGGGACTCTGGTTGACCTCTTGCTGGTTCATCCCCTTTAGCGAGTCGATCCTAGCGCTTGTTTGTTTTTTTCGTTGGGTGTTTATTTTTTGTGCTCTATTATGTTGTATATTACTGTTTTACAGCTTTTACTGCATTGCATTTCATTTTATTACTGTCATACTAGATATTGTTATGCTGTGCTGGCTGGTTTCTGTTTGGCAGGTTAGGTTGTTCTGAGAGATAAGCCCAATACCCAGGCTTGAGTACACCCTAGGACTAGAGTGGAGAGTAGTGGGACCTACGGGCCAGCTTGGTACGTTTGTGTGTTCACGAAATTCACAACCAGACGAGGCTATCTTGGGACGCATTTTGACGTGTGAATCTTGCGCATGTTAGCGTGTTGATCTAGAGATCTGTCGACTCTGGTGACCGTTTCTCCGATACCTCAGTTGCACCTCTCCTCCCGAGATGTGACAGTGGCATACCACTTTCCGTGGCAAACCAATTGCACATTTTCGATCCGAGGACCCAATGCTGAGGGACTAGCATAGGATGACCTTATTTTTGAGGGGAATCAGTTGAGGCCTCCTCGATTGATGATGATGCCAAACCAGAAATGGTGAACATATCATCATTTCTCGACCTAAGAGCCCGTGATATTGAAGATCCTCGGTTTTTCTAGAACCCACATGTGAGATGGGATGGGTGTTTGCAGGTTTGCAGGAAACCGAAACCTTCAACCTATCCGGTTTTCTGGATTTCTCATCAGTGTTTGATTATCTGGGTTTCTGGTTATCTCAGTGGTTCGGTATTCTAGAATTCTGGTTTCCTGGGTTGTGGTTCTCGTCCAGTTAACAGCACAACACATCCAGCAGTGGTGCCTTGATCCCATGCTTGCATGTGCATATCATTTTTCTTGCATTCTAAGATGTTTGACATTTTTCAGGGCTTGCATCTTACTCTTGATTCTGGTTTTCTGTGGTTGCCTTAACATGGACGTCCAGAGAAAGAAGACTGTTGCTTATTCGTTCCCAGACCCGACCTTGACATTGATTCACAAGCTGATTAGTATGGCTGGTCCCGTAGTTCGTACAGAGTTCGGTGGAAAGTATGGGAGACTTCTGAAGTTTGTCTACAGTATCTCCAAGTATGAGAAGGATGCCATTCATACACTTCTTCAGTTCTATGATCCGTCTTTGCGTTGCTTCACTTTCCCAGACTATATCTTGGCTCCAAAGTTGAAGGAGTTCTCATTTATTTTGGGAATCCCCATCAGGCATGACATAGTATTCTTTTCTGAAGAACGTCCCGAGATAAAAGAAATGGCCACTGCTCTTCATATTGGTGAATCCGCTCTGAGCAGTAATATTGCGGAGAAACAAGGAGCTAAGGGTTTCTTATTGAAGTTTTTGTTTGATCAAGCTTGCATACATGTTAAAGAGAGGAATTGGACTACTTTCCAAGCTATTCTGGCTATGTGCATCTATGGGATTGTCCTATTTCCCAATGTTCCTGATCTGGTGGATATGCATACTGTCAGGATCTTTATTTCAAAGAATCCTATACCTACCTTGCTAGGTGATGTGTATCACTCAGTCCACTACAAGAATGAAAATAGGCGTGGAAAAACTGTGAGTTGCTGTGCACCACTCTTATCTACTTGGTTTCTTAGTCATCTCCCCGAAGCTGGCGCTTTCGTTGATACGAGAGATTCTCTGAAGTGGTCAAAGAGGTTAATGGGCTTAACTACTGACAACATTGTTTGGTTCAACCATGACTTGCTAGGAATGGAGATTATTTCCAAGTGCAGAGAATTCCCTAATGTACCCTTGATAGGGAGAAGAGGTGGAATTAACTATAATCCTTCCCTTGTTATCAGGCAGTTTGGTTATCCTTTGAGAGGTCCACCTGAAGAGCGAGATATCAGAGAGTCCTTATTCTTCAATGGTTCTGAGGATCAAGAGTTGATAAGGAAGATTGTGAATGCTTGGAAGCAGGTGACCAAGAAGGGAAAAACTTCATTTGGGAAATGTAACAACCGGGCCTTTCCTTCCTATGAAGAGTGGATTAAGAAAAGAGCAGAGAAGGAGCTTCTTCCCTTCCCGGTGGAACCACCTTTGTATCCTTTGATGATCGAGGCTCCCACGACTGTTGATGCAGAGAAGTATGATAAGTTATGGCCTGAGAAGGAGAAACTCCGAGAGGAGAATCGTGAGCTAGGTAGAGAGGTTGGTCAGTTAAAGCACGAAAAAGGTGAAGCTACCCATGCTGCCAGGTTGAAATCATAACTTTTAGCTGTGAAGGAGAAAGAATTGTCTAAAGAGGCCACAACCAGAGAGAAAGTGGCTCAAGGGTTGAAAAGTGTTAGCAAGGTCCTTTCGTCCAAAAAGAAAGAGTTAGCTTATGCTATGTCAAAAGTTCACAGGTTCAGTGACCGTCGGAATACAGCAATTATCTGGAACAGATTAAAGGTTTGAAGACAGAGCTTCGGAACAGATTGAAGGTTTGAAGACAGAGCTTCGGAAAAAGGATAAAGAGATTTTATCATGGATCTTTGAGAGGAGAGTAGTTGAGGAAAAGCTTAAGGAAACCATGGCAGATATGGAACAGCTGAAGATCCAAGCCGAAGTGAAAAGAGCCAGGAGCGAAGGTCCAAGTTCAGGTGGAGCTTCTGGAGAAGATGATTGGGAGTTGCATAGTCGTTATTTAACAGGAATCTTGTATAGGAGAGATCTTCTGATTCAGGAGTTGATTTAGATACCAGAGCATCCTAATACCAAGAAGCTTCTCAAGGAAGTGCAGAATTGGTGCAAAAAGAATGACGAATGGGGAATTTTAGCGCGACTGAGTCTTGATGATATGCCTTAGTTTCCTTACTGTTGTTTTCTTTGTATTTCCGGGATCACCGCCAGGCTTGTTGGTCGGGGTCTTTGTTTATGCTTATTCAGACTTGTGTTGTAACAGATGCTTATTCTCTTTATATGATCAGGAATTCAGTTCTCTTCTGTTGTTAAAACTGGAATCAAGGGATAGATCGCCTTGATAATGTTCATACATGTTTGCATTTGCATTTGCATAATCATCTCATTTTTGCATAGCAGGTTATATCGGATTCTCTGGATTTCTTATGCTTTCTCTTTTTGACAGTCAGGGTTGATCAACCAGCTCATCGGTATTCTACCAGGCTTAATCAAAGTAGAGTGACGGAGCAAATTCAACCCGAGTTGAGGGAAATGCGAGGCCAGATGGGGCAATTTATGGGGAATATGCAAACTCTCATGCAAGATCAGAAGATGCTGAGGGAGGAGGTCAACCGGATGAAGACTCAGATGGGTTTGGTCATGGAAATCTTGAATGCGACGCTAAAGATGGAAAACAATCCTGTGCTCGCATCCGCAACAGAAATCCTTACTCCTCTCATCTCTTTGGGGCCTTTTCTAGATCATGGAGTGTCTCGTGAATCCCCTCCACAATCTGAAGTTTCTGAGCTTTCTCCTCGGCAATCACTCCCTGCTCCCCAAGAGGATCCTAGGCTAGAGAGACCTAGGAAGAAGTTTGATCCCCCTCCGATGCCGTATGGGCAATTGCTTCCTTATCTGCTCGAGCTCAAACTAGTCGAGCGTGTCACTCTAGGACCAACTCCGACAGGGTTTTCTTTGGGTTCCAATATGAATGCTAGGCGTGACTTCCATTCTGGGGCACCTGGTCACAATGTTGAGAATTGTACAAGGTTCAAGCATAAGGTCCAAGAACTCATTGATTCAGGGGCAATCAAGTTCTCATCCGAAGTGGAGACTCCTCCCCTCTTTGCAGGATCCACCTCATGTCATGGACTTTCTCCACAGCCTTTTGCTGCAGAAGCTCTACGCCAACAACCTTTGTTTGTGCCTCAGCCAAATGTGGAAAGGAAAGTCCAAGCGCAGGTGAGGCGTCCAAATCAGCATCGACAGCAGAATTATCAGCAGCAGGGGCAACCGAGACCAAGAAGGCCCAAGAGGATATTTGATCCTATTCCTATCCCTTATAGTCAGTTGTTTGCTCGTCTGCTCAAGAACTCTCTGATTCAAACGAGGAGTACCACGCCGGTACTGTACCCTATTCCTCCGGATAATGACATGAATGCTAGGTGCGAGTTCCACTCGGGAACATTTGGGCATACAATTGATAATTGTAATGTATTCCAGCACAAGGTGCAAGACTTGATCGACTCAAAGGTCATCACGCCAGATGGTACCCTTTTGGATTGAAGCTTCTTTGTTAGAGTAAGCACTCGAGGCTGCGAAGACATCGTCAGAAGCAATAAGTCCAGACGGAGTCAAGTCTCCTCAACAATGGCAATCATCAGCTTCTTTTAATGCATTTTCATATGTAGCTTTCCTTTGTTTGTTTAAACATTGTCTGCATGTAAAAACTTGTTTGTGTTTGAATGTTGATTTTAATGCAATGATGTGTTGTTCCTGAAGTATCTTACTTTTATGCACTCATGTCATGTTTATATGCACTGCAATACTTTCTTTCTTGCCTAGACTCTTGGAGGGAGGATGACGAAATAAAAACGCAGATTTCTAATGGTGCACTTTTGGATAAAACCCTGTTAAGGATGTACAGGCATTGGTTCCAATTCACAAACACTGGAGAGATAAGGAGATAGACCTTTGTCAACCCCTTTGAGCCTAGTAGTAGGAGTTCTTTCTGAAAACGAAAAACCCTCAATTTTAACCCAGGAGGCAGGGTAGGCGTCAGTTAGTTTGACCAAGTGTTCAACTTTCAGAAGGAGTGTACATCTGAGGATCCATTACCTTCCATTCCACTATCAAGAGGTTAAGAGGTGTAGAACCACAATGGTTACTCCTCACCAACCGAAGAGTGAAACAGTCACAACCCTTTTAAACAAGTCAGGCAAAACGGTGTCACACGACTTGTTAAAAAAAAAAGAGAAAAAGAAAGCTCGCTAAGTCGAAACTTGAAAACAAGCGACTTAGGCAAAAGTTAGGGCATCCCGCTGGACTTCAAAAGTCGAAAAACTCAAAAGAGCCAGTCCAGGCAAAATCAGGGGGATAAAAAAAACGAAAAAAGATTACAAAAGAAAATCCTTGAGCAAGAACAAGTCGGGTGACTACAGACACAAAAGACAAAAGGGGTGACTGTTGCTCCAAAACCTCATCAGGCCTCGAACCATCAATTGCATGGGTTCTTTAAAGATCATAAAACCTTTTGAGAGATGAGCGCTTGCGCCAAATTAGCTGAACGTAGGACTGGAGAACATCACGAAGAGTGGGTGGGCACCAATAAACTTTGAGCCTTAAATCCTTTTTTCTCAAAACCATGAACCAGGCCACGTTACAACCCTTAGAAGTCCTAATTGAAGTAGGGTTTATTCCGAAAATGCACTTTAGCGAGATAGCGTTCCTGACTCCTATGAGTTGTGCTAATAAGATTTTTGTTGGTATTGCATGTGCGTATTGGTTTCCATTCAAAAATCAATGTCGCATCCCCACTAGTGATTCGTTCACAAGGCTTGGCGACATATTTTCAATAAAACTTCAGGTTAACACGAGTGTTGCATTAGAATTGTCATTCTCATATTAAACGTCTTCTGCTCGCATGTGTTTGACATTAAAGAAGCTTACACAATGAACGTCAGTCGAGAAGCTCGATCACGCCAAGTTGAGATGGTGAGAACTCCGAAGGACAAGTCATGTCAAGGGGTATGTGGCCAAGAGACTGTGCGCAGCTTGGGGGTTCCCGATAAATGGTGATAATATGCGGCTAATCTGAAGCAATCACATTGAAAACTCTCCCTAAAGCAGCCAAACAGGGGCAATCACGTCGATTTGACAAATCTCTGTAAGATCAGTCAGGGGCAAAGTTTCTTCAAGACTTGGGGCAGGCCACCTCTAGAGTGTAAGAAGTTGTCCACTCCTGAAGATGGTTAATTGAAAACACCTCTTCAAAGTTCAAAATAATGGGGCAGAGTATTTTCAAGTCATTACAAATCCTTTTGAGGCAAATTACTTCATGGATTATGAAGTCTTGGGCAGTTATGTCGAGATCTGATAAATCTCTCCAAGAGTTTGAAGACCCTGGGGCAGTGTGAATGCCCGGTCTTCTATAAAATCCTCTGGAGATAGTTTCTTCCATTAGACCTTGTGGACTGGGACAGGTGGAAAGTTCAAGGGACCATTGGTCGTGTATGGAGATCAGTATGTGGTTGATCAGTAGAAGCGTGCAGTACCCAAGATTTCTCCCCAGTAGAGCTACTCTCCTCAACATTGAAAAGTCCATCCTCCTCAGCAGGTTGTTGTTTCCCCAGCAAGAGACTTACAGAATATCTTCTTGGGACAAAGGAGTTATTTTCCCCACAGGATCTGAGCACTCGGCTAGTCAACAAATGTTTTTCTCACTAGCCACGGTATGAGTTAACCCCCTCCGGATGGGTAAGCTCGATGTTATCCGCTAGCAGGGTGGATGTCAACATCTACCGTTCCCCAAACAGGTTTGCTGATCATGGCCAGTATTCCACAGCAGGGTAAAAGTACTAATATTCCCCGACAGGGTAAAGGTAAAAGCATCTCCCAAGCAGGTTCAAAATTATTGACTTGTCTCCCCCAGGCAGAGTTTGGCGGTGATACTCTCAGTGGTTTGTTCAAACAGCTATCCCCAGCAGGTCTTAGGTCTAATTGTTATTAGCATCCTTTCAGATCCAGGTAGAAGTCGGTTGGTAATTCTCAGCGGAGAGAATCTCTCTTTGGGTTCCATCTTCAATATTCGTTCATAGCCATCCCCAACAGAGTGGGTTTTCTTTCAGAGTTTTCATCTCTAGCAGAATTTGTGATCAATGTCTTCCTCAGTAGAGTGAAGTCTTTCTCAGCAGGGTCTCTTATTTCGGAGGACAATTTATTTTGTCATCCCCAGTGGAGTTTTCCTTCGCCTTCAACATTTATTTTGCTGAGGCACCTCTTTTGCATTGCATAAGAATTCTTGCATGGCATCCTCCCAAACGCGTAGCATTTCCATTTCGTATGGAGCATTACGCCATAGAAAAATTCAAACATATGCATTCGAAGCATAAGCCAGGTTTGATTGCCTTACCAGTTCCTTTTCCTAGCAGAACGTGACTTGAGTCAGGAGATTTTGTTCAAGCATCGCGCTGCAACCAGTGGATTCTTCCTCCTTGTCGGTCCTCCTTACATTCCCCCCGCAGAGTTGCCTGTTTAGATTTCTCTTATCCCCAGCGGAGTCATCTTTGTAGATCTTTTGATTCTACTAATCTTTGGAAGAGCAGTTCGGTCGGTCTTTCCTTTCGAGTTCGCTTTCGGTCGTACTCGTTCTTTCCTTTCGAGTTCGCTTTCGGTCGTACTCGTTCTTTCCTTTCGGGTCCGCTTTCGGTCGTACTCGTTCTTTCTTTTCAAGTTCGCTTTCGGTCGTACTCATTTGTTGATTGAAAGTCTATTTTCGGCCGGTCTTTCTTTTCGATTTTGTCTTTGGCCGTCCTCGCACTCTTTGTAATCCCCGGTAGAGGTTATCCTATGTGGTATATCCTTTCTTTGCAATGCCGTCTCCGGCCGGTCTTTCTTTTAGAGTCCGCTTTCAGTCGTACTCGTTTGGTTGTCGAAAGAGCGCTTTCGGTCGGTCTTTCTTTTCGAGTCTGCTTTCGGTCGTACTCGTCTGTTCTCATATCTACAGTGAGTCCGCTTTCGGTCATACTCGTCTATCCTTTTCGAGTCCGCTTTCGGTCGTACTCGTTTATCCTTTTCGAGTCCGCTTTCGGTCGTACTCGTTTATCCTTTTCGAGTCCGCTTTCGGTCGTGCTCGTTTTCATTTTCATTACCACCAGTTTGCAAATTTCCAGGTTTTTTTGGTATTCAATCCCCTTGTATCTCGGTTGTCTGAAAGTCGTTGCTTCCACACCCTCGGATCCAAGGAGTTTGAATAGGGGCAGCTGTAACACCCCAAAATTTGCCCTCTTACTTTTAGCTAACTGGCTTATGTTTCTTTGCATTTCTTACATTAGCATTTGTGCATATCATTGGTTCTTAGCATGGGATCAAGGTACTTGGTTCATCTCAAAGGAGTCTCAAGCCTCAAGGTGGTTTGAGGAGTTCATCATATCTTCATAAGGTCAAGAATGACAAAGGATTTCAAGTGAATCTTTCCCTCCTAACCAGAGGGACTAAATTAGGGTTTTGGTTTCAAAAGGGCTTCTTGTTGAACTTTGTGGATTCAAGCATGCTCTCATGGGTTTCATATGCTCACAAGTGCTCATAGAGGAAGGCTTGGCTAGTGGTTCATTGTGGAGGATGTTCAGTCGATCAGTTACTTGTGAAGTAAGCAAAAGTCAACTGTAAGGAGGAAAGTCAACCATGGAATTTTGAGGTCCTCTTCATGATTTTTAAGGTCTTATGCCCTCATATGGTCCTCAAAGGCTAGGATTCCTACCATTCATCAAGAATCAAGAGTTTGTGCAAAAGTTACTATTTTTGGAAAACGGCCTATAATGTGAAATTTCCATTTTTGGCAACTTTCCCAACCATCTTCAACTTGAATTTTCATCATCAAGGAAGCTTCAAATGAATTTTCCTCAAACATGAAAGTTGAAGATCTCTCTCTCCCATTTCCAAAAAGTACTAGATTGTCTCCATATCATTTGTGAAACTCAAGTTATGATCAAAAGACTAAAGGTTGGTTTTTAAGGTTTTCACATGGTTCCATTTGTCCACCTTTTGCATTTTGGTTCAAAATGGCTTGTTATGACCTCTAATGCTTCAAGTCACATTTCCACATCCAAGTACACTTCATGAGCACCACTTTTGACCTTTGAATCAATCCATTTCATGCCATATACCTCACTTATTTCGCATAATGCAAATTGGCAAGATGGACCAAAACTCACAAATCAATCAACCACAAGGCCCAATTTCAATTCCATTGTGAGCAGCAAGTGAAATGCGAGTGAATCATGCTTATTTCATGACTTTGGCACATGTGGATTAAGAGGTGCATCACAACTTGCATTTTTGCAAATTACTTCCATTAGCCTTAATCAAGGGATTAATGAAACCCTAATCATGCCCAGTGCTCTAACCAAGTCTATATAAAGAGGATCACACGTTCATTTCACCCTCATGCACCCTCATTTGCTAAGAATTCCATTTTTCACTCACATTTTCTCTCCTTCGAAACTCTCTCCTCTCAAGGGTTTCTGAAGACTTTTTTTTCATATTCTTGATCTACACACTCCATAGAACAAGAATCAACCATCATTTAAAGCTCTAAGCAAGGCTTTCACCATACACGAATTTGAGGTGCTCACTTTCAAAATCCAAGATCCAACCAGATTCAAGCCTCTATTTGCATTTATTTTGCAAATAGAGCTCAAAAGAGGAAGATCTGCACTCTTACACTGGGTTTCTAGGAGTATTTTTGCTAGTTTCAAGTTTCAGGTGAGTTGGATTTCATGATCTCATAACATGTTTTTATGGTGTGCATTTTGTTCCTCGTGACTTGCTGATGATTCTGATATGATTTGTTGTGAATTTGAACGTGTATTATGGCTGTATTTTGGATCTAAAGTTTTTAGATCCAAACTTCTTTTCTTCGATTTGGCTTGTGTGTTTATTGTTTGATGAAATGAATTGCATATTCTGAAACCTTGTGAAAATCTGAGTGGAATGATGTACTCATGTGTGATTTCTGGAGAATTTTGGTTTGGTGCTCGCCGGAGAAGGTGACCGGAGCTAGGGCTCCGGCACCTGGTTCATTTGGAGGTCGCCTGAGGGATGGAGGTTGAAGATGCAATCACAACCGTTGATGATCCAGATCTGGTGGTTCACGTTGGGCCACGTCTTTTAAAATCTGCTTTTATTTTATTGATTGCATGTTGTTGATCCATGCTAGTTATCATGTGCCACAGATCTGAGCCACACACTTTGTTTAATCTTTGATCTGATGATTTGTTTGTGCGCGTTGGATTGATCAGAAGGATATTAAATTGCCAACGCATTAAAAATGTCATGTGTTGCTCACGTGAATTTTATTTTGTCCAGACTGATCTTGGTGTGTGCATGCTTACGTTTATTATTGTGTGCCTTTTAATCCTGGCCTTTCATCTTGATTACCTTGGTTTTGGTTGACTGATTGTGGAGTGTTGGATTGATTTGATGGCGTGTGTGAGTCAATCATGTTGACTGGGTCCTTTCTTTTTTTTGTTTGGTATGCGATGAATATTTGAATGGACTGGGCTTGCTTTTCCCACCCCTCCTTGAGCCCATTTTACTTTTTCAACGCGTATTCTCTACTTGTTGCACCCCCTGGCTGTTTTATTTTATTTTTATTTTCATTTAATTATTTCATTTTGCTTTTTAATTTTTAAAAATAGTTTGATGCATCTAAAAATCACCAAAAAAATCATGGATCATCTTTGGGGTTTTATAAAATTTTTGAAAATTTTATTTTCCATTTTTATTTTATTTTGTGCATCTGAATTAATTGTTTGTTTAATTTCTATGTGAATTGCTTCAATTGTGCACACATTGCATTGTTGATTTTTGTTCTCATCATTGGTGTATGATTTCCATCCCATTCTTTTTGCATACTTCAGAAAACATCTTGAGGTTCTTAAAAAAAATTTTGTTTCATTTTTAAAACTTTTTCATTTTGCATTTTAGTCCCTCTCCTTTGCATATTGATTCATGGTTCCTATGTTATCTTTGCCTAATTGTTTGAGGTACTTAAACTTTGAATTTTGGTGTGATATTTTGGCATGTTGTTAGCTTCTGACTTAGGTCACTTGGGTTTTAATTCCACAATTTCTGAATGTCATTTGATATATGTTGGATTATTTGTGCTTAAGTGAATTATGCCTGATCATCTCTTGACATCTCTTAACCCTAATTGCTTTGCCATGCCTAATTGATTGAGTTTCTTTGTGATTCTTTGCATGAGTATTGGATATGATGTTTACCCCTGATTGAGGTCCCTTGTGACGAAATTTTGCAATTGGTGGATCATGTTTGGATATGCTTTATGTGCTTGAACTTTTACTTCATTTTGTGGACTTTCTTTGGTGCATAATGTTTCATGTTTTGATCTTCCCTTGCACATGAGAATTGTTGATGATGTTATGATCTTGGTTCTGACTTGTTTTCATCTTCATCTTATTTTTCTCATTTCATCTTGATATGAAGTTCATTGGTGCTTAATTGTGCATTTCATATAAGTATGCTTGCATTCTTTCATGATTACCTTTGTATGCTTGCTTGAGATGTTTTGCATGATCTTTGAGACTTGTTATTTGATGTGAGTTGGATATACTTGATATGATGTGCTTGCTGCCCTATCTTGTTTCTTATCTCATCCTTCTCTTTCTCTTTCTTCTCTTTCATTCTCTTCCTCCCATGAATCTCAAGACTTGTTTAAGTCTTGGATTCTCTCCCTTTAGAGCTACCTAGTCCAACTTAATTTTTTATTAAGCTTGGAGTAGGATTGGCATTAGGTTTTAGGTAGTTGTCCCTCCTAAGCCTCACTAACCATAGGTCACCCATGCATGATAACATTAGGACTCTTAGTTTCCCTTTAGAGTTTCCTTTGGGTCTTCTCTCTTCTCATCTCAAAACTTCTTGAAAACACTTAATAAAGATAAAGTGTATTGCACATGAGCCTTAAGCGTGGGGAATGAGAAATGAGGGGTTTTCCTCTCATCTTTCTAGAGTGCTTAGCGAGCGTCCTGTCTTGGGACGATTCGTTAAGCATTCGTCCCTGTGCCCTAGACTTTGGTGCTATGCAAGTTATGAACTAACTTAAAACACTTCTGTCTAAAAAACACAAAAACAAATTCAAATCTTTTTATCCTTCGGGATTGTTTGGTTCCATACCATTTTCAGAAAAGAACACGTTACCTTCCATCTAAGTCGCAAACAGGCATCGACCCTAACTGCCGGACGCGAATCTAACGTCGCTCATAAAAAACACTTACCCATCCGTGGTCTTACCCACGAACTACATTAGCTCTGATTCCTCTCTCTTGTCCGATTGAGGATATATAGGCACAAGACAACGATTGTCTTGGCGAGCAACCTTCCCCCACAGTTCCCGTCTGAACTACGTTGACTCTGACTTTCCCATTGCACTAAGGGAGTACGTAGGCCTAGGGCATCGAATATGTCCTACCGAGTCCGTCTTAGTCACCCCCATCCCCGTTTTCTTTTGTTCAGCCATAGATAGTAGGACAACTCACCCTCCGTTTAGACAACAAGCATGGATCCCATCGAGTACGATGGATGCGTGGGGTGCTAACACCTTCCCCTCGCATAACCGACTTCCGAACCCGGACTATGGTTGCGATGACCATGTCTTTCCCCCTTTCTCTTCAGGTTTATGCAGTGTTTCCTTTCCCTCTCTCGGGATAAATACACATTGTTGGCGACTCTGTGTCTTCTGCGCCACTCTCGCATTTGTACCGTTGGATGTGAATCTTTCGGGAGTGGCAGTCCTTAACAAGAGTACATCATGAATTTGATAGACGTTATTAGTCTCTCCCTCTATCAAATTGACTGTAGCTTTCTCGTGTTAAGGCAGCAGGTTTGTGAGAACATCAGGATTTGTATCCTTGAATGATAAGACCCCGCTCCTAACAAGCTTTTGCACGTCGGATTTGAAATTGAGACAGTTCTCTATGTTATGCCCTGGTCCTCCTTGATGGTAAGGGCAAGTCTGGTCCACCTTAAACCAAAAAGGCAGATTTTCCGGTACTGTAAGAGGAGACTTAGTCTGGACATGCCCCTTAGCCAATAGTAACGGAAATAGTTATGCATACAATACGGGTATAGTATCAAATCCTGGTGGCCGCGTTGTACGGTTGTTATCGTATGGAGGACGAGCCTGCTGAAGAGACTGTTGTGTCGTTTGCTGAAATTGATGTTGATTAGGTTGGCTCTGCGCAACCTGAGGTTGATACGTAGGAATAGGCGTAGGATTGATAACAGGAGTTACCGCCGCTACTGGTTAATATCGTCGCCTTTGTTTTCCGAGAGAGATATTCCCAATATCCTGCTCTTTTTTCTTATGGAGAGTACTACCGTATCACTTTGTACTACTCGATGATCCAGCATCTTTGACTAGACGTCCTTCTCGGACGGCTTCCTCAAGACGAACTCCCATACCGACCATCTCGGTGAAGTCACTGGGCGCATTGGCAACCATTCTGTCGTAATAAAATGAGCTTAAGGTCTTTAAGAAGATCTTTGTCTTCTCTTTTTCCTCAAGAGGTGGACAAATTTGAGCGGCAATTTCACGCCATCTCTGAGCGTATTCCTTAAAGGTTTCTTTGTCCTTTTGTGACATTGATCTGAGTTGATCTCTGTCGGGTGCCATGTCCAGATTGTATTTATATTGTTGGACGAAGGCAGTGCCAAGATCTATGAAAGTGTTAATCGTAGCACGGTTTAAACCCATGTACCATTTTAGTGTGGCACCGGTTAAACTATCCTGAAAGTAGTGAATCAGTAAATCCTGATTCTCTGTCTGAGCTGACATTTGCCGAGCGTACATCACCAAGTGACTCTGCGGGCAAAAGTTACCCTTGTAATTTTCAAAGTCGGGCACCTGGAATTTGTGCGGGACTTTAACATTGGGGACCAAGCAGAGGTCCGCGGCGTCCTTTCCAAATAAATCCTGACCGTGAAGGGCCTGCAGTTCTTTCTGCATTCCCAGGAACTGTTCCTGGAACTCATTCATTCTTTCGAACATGTTGTCGTTTCCACCAGAAGGTATATGTGGAATCTGTCCTTCTGGGATAGTGTGTACCACGGGCGGTGGTATAGTTATTATGGCCGAGACTCTCGGTGCCTCCCGAAGTTTGTAACCTTCAGAAGCTGCTGTCATGCCCCTGGAATCTTCGCTTTCCCGAAGTTTGTAACCTTCAGGCCCAGCGGTTCCTGCTGTGGTCCCCTGATCCTCATTTACCAACGGGATATATCCTTTCGGGATATAGTTAAGTGGCATACCCCAGGGACGATATTTTGGAATTTTGTACCTAGCATCGGACATCTCCACTATGGGCGTCGAGGTGATCTCTGAGATCACAGTCCTTTGTAGCTGAGCTTCTACCATGGCTTGCATGTCGTTATGAAGCTTTCTCATATCCTCTCTCAAAGCGTCGATCTCTCCTCTCAACTCTCTGTTATCTTCCTCGAGATCATCCATCTTTTTCTGACGATTGGCCAGAGTATTGTACGAATGAGACAGTTTGACTTTAGAACCGAGACACAAACGTGAGATTCGTAGGTAAGAAGAATACGTGACGTGAGAATGATGAATGCAATGATTATATTAATTTTTTTTTTGGTTTAGTCAAAATAAACTTCGACAATTAGATTGAAAATATCAAACAGTGGGGAAACCTTGTTTTATTGAATTCAAAGGATTGCGAAAATATAAATACAGTAGATTACAAGGTGCGGAAACAGAAACCTAAGCTAAGGGGTCCCGAGTCCTCTCTGGGGAGAAACCGGGTGCTGATTCTGGTACTTTCCTTTTCTTGGACCGGGGCTCTTGGGCCGTTGTCGGGTTGTCATTTCTTTGCTAAGTGAAAGGAACGAGCAAATTCCTTTGGTCATCCTGATTATCCACAGCATGTTGCTCCAAAATCTCAATCAGAGCATCCTTATCTTTTAGCAATCGCTGTATTTTGGTACACTTTACATTTAGGGTGCGGTACTTGTTCTTCCAAGACCTCATCTCCTGTTGAACTTTGTTGAGAGTAACCTGAAGTTTTTCCGTTTCAATCATGAAGTACATGACAGATTCCCTCGGCGGAAGAACTCCGTGACGAGGATAAGGCATCTTTAGCTTGAGGCCTCTAGTTTGTACCCAGTGGAGATAAGGCTCCACCGAGACACAATCCGGTTTTCCTAGAGACTCTCGTCCTTTCTTATGAACATGTTTCTAAGCGTTCACTATTTTCGTCTATAGTGCCCTGTCATTTTCTCCTTCCTTGAAGAAAAGACCCTCCAGATGAGCATTAAGCGGGACATGCCTCATTGGGTATCCGAATTGAAGACGAACCAATACTGGATGGTAGTTGATTCCTCCCTTAGTTCCTATGAGGGGTACGTTGGGGAAGTTTCCACAACGATCAATGATCCTGATCCCGTCATAAATCCTATTGCACCAATCTATGTCAGAGTTGGTAAGAGACATGATTTTCTGCGACCAACACAAGGCACTCTTATGATCCCAAAAAGCAGCAGACTTAGGTAAATGTTAGATAAACCATTTATATAGCCGGGGTACACAACATGTGATCATTCCTCCGCTGTACAAATTTCCTAAGTGTACAGAATGATACGCGTCCGCGAGCAAAGTTGGCACAGGGCTTCCAATGAGAAAAACCTTAATGGCATTGATATCGACGAAGCTATTAATGTTGGGAAACAGAAATAACCCGTAGGTGAGTAAGACAAAGATGCTTTCAAAAGCAGTCATGTTCCCTATACTAGCAAAGTACAGAGCCTTCTTTGTTAGGAACTGGGTTGGCAAACCTGGGAGCCCACCCTTGGTGGTCATGTGAGTCTTGACTTCTGACTCATCCAAATAGATTGCTCTTGCAATGCTCTGATCCTTTGGAATTTCTTCCAGTCCAGAAAAAGGAGCTCGATCAGTAATGTGTAAATCAGTCAGGTGAGAATACTCCTCCAGCGTTGGTGCAAGCTGGTAATCCGGGAATGTGAAACAGTGATAGACCGGATCGTAAAACTGAATGAGTGCCTGTATGATTCCTTCAATCAAATGGACTCTTAATAGAGGTAGCAGACCTCCGTACTTGGCTCTGAAAGCTTCAGGGTTAGTGATCATCCTCGCTAATCCTCTCAAATCTTCTAGTTTTGGAATTCTGAAGGTATACTTATGAGTTCTCCTTCTACCGAAATCCATGAGCGCAATCTTTTTCTCTGACATTTGCAATCATCGTCTTAGTTTAATTTGAAAAAGAGAGACTAGAAGAGAAAATTTTTCTTTGATGTAATGTGTTTTAGATGAATGCATGAATGCAACACACAAAAACATAGAAAAAACATGGAGTCAAAGGGTAGGTGTCATGAAGTCAAGGCTCTACCCCCCCCCCCCCCCAAAGGTTTATACTAGTGATTTTTGTACTTGTCTCTCAACATCATCAGTTCTAGTCGAGAAAACACCAGCGGTCCGGGAACCGTGCTAGGTGATGTTTTTCGAAGAACCATCAGAAGAGGGTGGTATCGCATGAAAACCATTTCCAATAGTTTTCGCACCACTAAAAGAGGTTTTTCCTAGGTGTATAATCAATCTTTCCATATGCGGCATCACAGGCATTCCCATTATCAGAAAAATAAACACAGATATCAATTAGGAAAAGCAGTATATATATGAATACTATGTTCCTGACAAAAATGGCTCCCCGGCGGAGTCGCCATTCTGTGGTACCTTCCCAACTTAAAGGTTTTGACCTAAGATCCTAGTGAAGTCAGAAAAAAGTCCTATCCCAGTGAAATCCCCAAAGAAAGAAAGAAAATAAATCTTGCCCCACGGTGGGCGCCACTTTTCTTCGATACTTTTTAAGGTTTCTACCTAAGATATGGGAAGAGAACAAGATCTTGCTTTCCCTAGTGAAGTCGCCATTTTTACTGTAGCGCGAATTTTTGGACATGGTTGCAAAGCACTATCGCTTTTGGGGTACTACAGTTCGATTCATTTTTTATCCTATTGAAGCTGATGAAGGAAGGGAAATAGATGTCTCCAATTAACCCTGCTTACATACTGAGTTTAAATAGATGACTGTTGGTTTACAGATGCTATTGAGATTGTGGGTCTCTCTTAAGTTATTTTGTTAAAATAGTGCCTGGGCGATTGGTGGGAGTTTAAGACTGATGTTTTTCGATTGATATGTGAAGGTATGGGATTTGGGACTTTGGATTAGTGTGCTCGCTAAGATTTTTCTTTCAATCTTATGCCTACGTATTCCCGTTTACCGAAATAGGGAAATCAGAGCGATCGTAGTTCCTCCTATTCTATGGGAGGAAATGGTGTTTTGGTGTCTTGTTCAAAGCCCAAGATGTGAAGCTGAAAATCTGGTTTATATCTTGTTCAAAACCCAAGATGTGAAGCTGAAAGGTCTATTAGTATCTTGTTCGAAGCCCAAGATGTGAAGCTAAAAAGGTGTTGTCTTTAGAGAGAATTTGTCATCTCTAAAGGGGGTATGTTTGTCACAATTGTTGGGTGACTGACTATAAAGGAGGATTACTTTAACCAGGATATGTGAATCCTAGCAATGCCATAATTTCCTTTATAGGGGGTTTTAACCTGAAGGAGAAGACTTTAACTCAGTGTAGAGCAATGCTATCTTTCCTTAGGAATTTCTCATGCTAAAAGAGGGACAGTGGCTTGGATGAAAATAATCCAGAGGCTTACCGCTTACAGCGATTAGATGAAAGGAGTTATTGATGTTTGTATCCTGTGAACGAGGCACAGTTTTGATGCTAAAAGGTTGATTGACTCAACCGGGGTTTTTCTTATACAAAGCCTATGAGGAGGCTATTGGCCCAACAAGAGGATGCTTTTGTGTCTCGTATGAAGCCCGAGAGAGAGGCTAAAAGGGTTTGACTCAACAAGAGAGTGCTTTTAAATGTGTCTTGTACGAAGCCCAAGATGGAGGCTAAAGGTTGACTCAACAAGAGAGTCTTTTATACTCACCATGAGAGTGTTTTGTATCTCGTACGAAGCCCGAGATGGAGGCTAAAAGGTTTGACTCAACAAGAGAGTCTTTTATACTCAACAAGAGAGTGATTTTGTATCTCGTACGAAGCCCGAGATGGAGGCTAAAAGGTTTATTGACTCAACAAGAGAGTGCTTTTGTATCTCGTACGAAGCCCGAGATAGAGGCTAAAAGGAGTGCTGTTTCAGTTGAGTGACAGGTCCAGTAGGTTGGTTAAAAGAGAAAATCAGTTCTTATAAAGAGACTGATTAAAGGTAAGGCTATGCTTTGGGATTGATCAGAGGATCAGGGTTATTTCCTGTTCTTTAAGGAAATGGGGAATCCAGAGGGTATTGGAGACTGTCCGAGTCTACTGGTGTTTTTACCTACTTGAGAATGCCTTCGAGAGTCAAGGAGATTAGACTGTCCAAGTCTAGAGTTTTATCTTTTGTACAATGCTTAAAGAAACAGTAGTAGTACATTCACGGTAGAAAGATCTAGACTCTTTGAAAGACTGTTCTATTAAGATGACTAATTTCTGTTCCTATACCTCTAGGAGGTCGTCGGGACAATTTGTATGAAGTCCAAGAAGAGGCTGGAAACTTTTAAGAAGCCGAGGGATAATTTGTACGAAGCCCAAGATGAGGCTCTCTCCCCGACGGAAGAATCCTTATATGAAGCCTAAGAGGAGGCTGTGAATACTTCTAAGAAGCCGTATGGTCCTTGTACAACGCCCAAGAGGAGGCAGGATGCTTTTAGGAAGCCTGTGGGTCCCCAAACCCCGAGAAATTCAAGACAGGCTATTCACAGAGAATAAATCAAGCCAGGAAAGTCCGAGAATTTGGAAGAAACTCAAGAGATGCCATTCACAGAGAAAATATCATCTCTAGGGAGTAGAGTTTCTTTGACGATTTCTAAGGGTGACAGTCTGAGAAAGGGTTCACCGAGAATGCTGCCTTTCACGTCTCCATATTGTTTAACCCCAAGAGGAGGGAAGACTGTATCTGGTAATCCTATGAGGATCTAGTTTTGTCTATTTTAGAGTGATCAACAGGGCTTAGTGCTAGACGTAGTTGCCGGGGAAACTCTATGAAAGAAGACTTACAGTGAAACAGCCCTACAATACAGTTATACGTATATGAAAGCGGATAAAGAATGCATATAAACACTTACTCTGTTGTAGAGCTTCCATGCTGTTTGGTTAGTTGTTCAACAAAGAAAGATTGAAAACAACAGTATATTCAAAATTAAAGGATAAAGTATTTTGAAAAGATGTTGGGGCTTACAAATCTAGGAGAGGCCCAAGGTTTATCAGTGATCGTACTGTCGTTTTGTACAAAGGGACTTATACAAGTGACTGAGGCCCAAGAAAGGTTTTCTGTACAAGGGGATGGGTCTTACACTCTCTCAAGAGGCCCAAAAGATTTATTTTTGTACAAGTGGTGGGGCTTACAACTCAAGGAGAGGCCCAGGGTCATTTGTTTGAAAATGGCGATCGCGCCGAGATTTTTGAAAACGTGGTGGGTCTTATGCAATGCATTGAGGCCCAAAATGGTTTGTTTTTCAAAGAGGGTTGGGTCTTACACTCTAATAGAGGCCCAAAAGATTTTGAATCGGTCTTATAGCTCTAGGAAAGGCCCAAGGTTTGTTTTTCAATGGATGATGATCTCGTTGAACTTTTTGAAATACAACGGGACTTATACAATAAGTGAGGCCCAAAATGGGTTTGTATTTACAAAGGATTGGGTCTTACAATCTATTAGAGGCCCAAAATTTTTTTTAAAGGTTTGATGAGGGTTGAATTAATCAAAACCCTAATTTGTTTCCAAAATGCATTTTAATTGAATAAAAAAAATTCAATTAAAATGGTCAAAGTTGTTTAATATGTGGAAAACAAATTGTGATCTTGGATTAATGTTTCAAAAATCATGTTTTGACCTACAAAATTAGTAGAAATCATAAAAATTTGTAAAATCAAGAAGGAAAAAATATTTTAAATGTCAAAAACAATTAAAATATTAATTCTTGGCAAAAATATCGATTATATGAAATAAATAATATTTTTGGGATTTTTTGGTAAAATAAAATATTTTAACATTTTTGTGAATTATTAAAAAAAGAATCAACTCAAAATCATTAAAACTCAGAGAGAAATTAATTTTTGAATCAATTAAACAAAATCACGAAATTCAAATATTTGAATTTTCAAAAAAGGGCGCCAGGAACACCCAAGAACACGCGTGTGTTCTGAGTTTTGCCCAGATTTGCATTTTCTCTCCAATCTCACTGAATACTTGATGGAATCATGCAAACCACACATCAATCTGCTCGTTTCAACCTCACGATCATGTCTATGGTCTTTAATTTCATTTATTTTTAACATGGAATAAGAAATCAAGACAAAACGTCAAGAACCCTAAAATTTGTATGAAGGCTGATAATTTTGATACACGATTCAAACAAAGAAATTAATTGAGGGGAAACATTCTATGCATGATTATGAACATTTGGCAAAAGTATTGTGCGAGGAAATATGCATAGATTAAGAGATGACCAAGTTTAGGCTTACTTGAAGGTCGTGACAGCAAGAGCAATGTGATTTTTGAGTTGGAGGTGTTACAGATGAGTTGTGATGATCTGAACAGCTTTCCTACACCCTATGGAGTGTGTTTGAATGCTTGGACTTGATTGGAAATGGATGGATCACTTCATGGTATCTCAGCTGCAACTTGGTTAAAACCTTGAGCAACTGGCTAGTGATTCTGAGAAATCAGTGTTCCTGATGTTGTTTAAGTGTTTGGATCACTTCTATATGATGTTTATAAGGTGTGTGTGTGATTGGTTTGATTGGAATTCCTCTCAAACTCAAAACCCGATAGTGACGTGCTTTGGAAGGCAATTTTGGAGTGAAGAAAGATATTTTGAGGAAAGCATCTATTTGATGGCTTTGCTTTACTCAAACTGATCACAAATGAGCTCTATTTATAGTATAGCAAGTTTGTTTTGGGATCAATAGTGAATGGCAACTGCAGCAGAGGTTTGGCCAATGTTGATCAATGAGAATCCAAGTCTCCTCTAGCCATTGACTAGAGGTTAGGGCACAGGGCTGTGGTTCCCTTGGTCTTGGATAAGTCTTGACTGAATTCAGTTGCAAATGGCTCAGTCCATGCCACCTTGGTGTATGCATTGAATGCACCAATCCAAAATTGGAGTCTTGTCCCTATTTTAGGCAATTCTAGGTTTGGCATGCTACTTCTTGTTCCAAGGACTTTGGAGGCTTGGCTCAGTGTTTATACCCTTTAGATTTGATCCTCAGATGTATCCAAAGTGATGACAAGGCTTGGAATTATCTGATTTTGCCAAATCGAGCAAAAATGTACAACTTTACCTAGCCTTGGTAGTTTTCAGCAAGGCATATTGCCATTGTCATGTCTCTTGGCCCAAGTGGAATTTGGTGATGTTCTTGGCCATTTTGGAAAGCCCTCATATGATACAACAACTATTTGATCATATTTGGTTTTGATACCTTTTGGATCCAAGTGAAAAATCCCCCTACATTTGGAAAAAAGTGAAGGCAGATTCTGACTTAGTGAAAATTTCACTAAGTGTTGGAAAAACGTGACATTTTAACCTTTTGTGATTTTGATCATTCCATAACTCAAAATCCATGAGGAATTTGGAGGGAGGTCCGTTTTAAGCTTTTGTAGAGGGTAATGAGATCTACAAATCAAGCTTTGGATGGGGAAAAATGGCTTTGTGGTTTAGGAGTTATGATCCTCCAAAGTTGGTACCCTTGCCACTTTGTTCATAACAGAAAATTTTCTAAGTTTTTATGGTTACCCCTTTTACAAGTTATCCCATTTTTCTTATTTTTCTTGATTAATGATTATTCAAATCATACATTAACATCATTTTAGGGTTAAAAACCCATTTTTGTGAAAAATCTCAAAAAGTCAAAGTTGACTTTTGTGCACAGTTGACTTTTTGTCAGATGAATTCCAAACTGTGCGATCCTTTAGGAAATCATGTCCTTGACCTAAATCAAATTTGATGGACATGTTCCATGGGTGTTATAGGGTATATTGAATCATGTCCAAGGGTTTGGGAGCATGTCCTGGTCAAAAGTCAAAGATACAATTGACTTTTTCCGCGAAACCCTAACTGTGGTTCTGATGAAATTGAAACTTGCTGCTCAAGCTTCCTGGATCAATCCATTGTTACAAATGGATCAATGTGGTATGTTAGAGACCCTCAAATCCTCTCTTGAGGTCTTGGCTCATGATTTGTCCCAAAAGTCAACTTAGGGGTGAATTAGGTCAAGAAACCCTAATTCCTGATTTTTGATGTATGCATCCCCTGAGGTCAAGTTGACTTGATGCTTGGACCCATGAGGTTCCATGGAGTATTTTAGGATATGCTTTGAAGCATTGTCTCATGCCCAGAGGAAAATTTCCATCTGGAGGCCCTGGTCGACCAAACCCTAATTTGATGACACTGGCGATCTTGAGGCTTGATCCATCTGGAAGGGAGCAGTCTTGTGCTTAATCCTTAAAGTGGGAGTCCTCTTGATCCATTGTAGATGTTTGGGAGGTTAGACAAGTTGAAGATCATGTCATTTCTTGATTGATCCTTTGTCTAAGAACTCTGAGAAGGCTTGAAACCCTAATTTTGACTGTAGTAAGTGGTCACCCATCCTTGGGGAGACTGATGAGGCAAGATGGTTCATCTATATTGTGATGATGATTTGCATAATGATGGGAAATCTTAGTGGTCAAAATTTGGGGTATGACACATACCTTTGGATTTTGGCCAAGACGTGATCTCCAACTTTGAGATATGATTCAAGACACTCAAATATACCCTTGAGGTCCATTCATAAGTTTAAAATCACCTTGGGATATTTATTCATTGAAAATCAATAATTAGGGTTTCTCTGCACAAAATTCATCTGATACACAAAGTCAAAGTTTGCTTTTTTTGAGCAAAATTGATCATCAAAGGCTATTATTCAAGGAAATATGATCCATAGTTGCATTTAATCAAGGATTTATCAAGAAATCAAGGTTACTTGCAAAACAAGGAAAATTGGAAGAATTGAAAATATCACTAAGTTATGGAAATTCATGATCAAGTACCTAACTTTACAAGTCATAACTTGTGATTCAAGCAACCATTTTTTGCACTCCAAAGCTCAAATGATAGATCTTCTTCTATACAACAAGATTGCTGGGGTGAACCATCCCCAAAAAATGCATAGATTTTGAGATATAAGGCCGTGAAGTTAGGGTTTCATGATATTTTGAACTTTGACACTTAAAATTTTTTTTAGGCGGAATCTATTTCATGTTTTGGCCAACTTTGAAGACATTTTTCACCATGATCCAAGAAGATTCAAGACCAAATGCAAACATCAAAGTTAAAGTTGGATATATCAGCTTTCCAAAGAGTACAAGAACATCTATTGATTCCATTTGAGCAAGGAGATATGATCCTCACAATATGCCATGATTGAACTTATTTTTCAAGAGAGTTTTCATGATTAGTTGCATCACACGATTTTGCAAAACAGATTTGGTGACTTTACAAGCCTTGTCATCCTCCAAGATCAGAAGGAATCTTGTTGAATCACATAATATCTTCAACTTTGGACCATAATTCAAGGATCCCATCTCTTAGCATGTGAAAAACCATCATTACATGGCCATGAATTCAAGTTTGTCATTTGGCATTTAAGTGAAGCATTGAATTGGCACGTAATGAGCCACACCAGTTCAGATCAATTAAAAAACAATGAGTATTCAAACCTGCAAAATGCCAATTGATTCAAGATTCTAGTCATGCTATGGAAGACTTTGGTACCTTAGCCTTTAAGTAAGAGCTACATGGCAATATCCATTGGATAATAGCATGCTCCCTCATCCAACGCTATTCATTCAAAACAAATCAGTTCTCCTATAAATAGAGGTCATTTTGCATCAATTCAAATACACAAAAACAATATCAAAGACTTGTTTTCTCATTCCCCCTCTTTACTTCAAGTTTTCAAAGTTCCAAATAGAAAACTTGGAATTTTCAAAACCAGAACCTAAACCACTCAAACAACCATCCAAACACATCACAAATCATCCATTGGAGGTGTCTAAACCCTCATCTTCATCTAAACATCATATTTTGACTTTTCGGCATTTTTCACGCCATGTCTTGATCCTGCCCATTTCAAAGCCAAACAACACTCCAAACACTCTTTAAATAACACTCCTAAACTGTTTCAACAAGAATTTCTCAACTGTAACACCATTTGAAGGAGTTTCCATTTTGACCACTTTTGACACTTTTTGGAAAAAGGAGTCAGATCTTGTTCTAGAGGTTTCCCTTTGATTCCAAGCATCCAAGGAGCTTCCATAAGGTGTATTAGTGGTGTCCAAAGCATTGGTTTACTTCTGCAGCAAGGTTCTTGAAAATTGACAAGTGAGCTTCAAGAGGTAAGCTTCCTAAGAACTTAAACTTTGAGAAACATGCTTTGCTTTGATGTACATTAATCATGATCATAGCATACATGTCTTATTTGTTGTGTTTGAACTATTTTATCATGCTATTATTGACTGTATAGAGTAGTAGCATTGAACTTGCAAATTTGAAGCCTTTTTGAAACCACTATCGGGTTTTAAAATGCAGGCATCTTTAGAAAAATCTAACACTACCATTGAATTCCTCATGAAATTCTAGGCAAGTTTAATCTTTATTTCACCTGATTTCATTAAGAAATGAATGAGTTAGGGTAGGTTTTGCAAATGGACCAAACTTGAAAAACCTTGGGCAAGCCAGCCATGGCTCCCTTGATCTGACCACTAGGACACCTCCACCCTTATCAATTAATGGATGGGGTTTGATACACGGATGTCTCACCACCCCAATGGTTTAACCTGCACTCCCTTGAGTACTTATGCCTACCAGAACTGGGGTTCGAATCCCCCTCACCCTAGTTATTTTTACTTTTCTGATTTTTCAAGTATTCAACACATATAATATATTGCTTTCCATATATAATCACTACGCGTGTGTAGTAGAGTTGGTTGATGTTTTGAGATATCAGCGCGGTAACCCGGGTTCAACACCCATGGGGACCATTTCCCATATTTTTTTATCACTTATTTTATCACTTTTCTTCACACTTTCAAATGTCCATAACTTTCTCATTTTTTATCATTTTGAACCCATTCTTTTTTAAAATTGCTCATAATAATGTATATTTTCTAATTATAAAAAGAAAACACCAAAAATAATTATTTTTCTCATAGTTATGAGTGTTCAAATTATGTGATGTTTTTAGGGTTTCTTAAGGAACTTTTTTATTCTTTTGAATAATTCCTTGCCTTTCCTTGCTCACAATGACTTATTTGATCCATATATATCTTGTATGAACCTTAAATGTTGTTTTGAATTTGTACATCCTTATCCTTAATTAATTTTAATCCATTTTTAAGTGTATGTTTACATGTGAATGAATGATGAACTTTCAAACATACCATTGAATTTTTGTTTAAACCTTTGCCTTAACATGTTGATTTTCTTCCATGATTACACGATTTCAATATGTTTATACGCCCTTGTGTTGATCATACCTTGGCTATATGCTCCTAAAACATTTGAACTTTGCCTTGAAAATGTTTTCATATACATGTTTATTTATGAACTATGTAATGTTTCCACTTTATCCAAACCCATGTTTTAACCCTAACATGAAGTTTGATTGGTATCAAATTGTCTTAACATGTTTAATTGATATCCTTGCTTCAATGTTCAAGTTTTTCTTTCATAAACTTTCAGCATGATAAAAACATCTCTTTAAAATACACATCATCTTTCAAATAAACTTTCAAAATTATCTTTTGATTTCAAAACTCTTGGGCCTCTATCTAGAGTGTAAGTCCCATTCCCTTCACTTCTTGCAAAACCATCCTCAATACTTCAAATAATTCATCAAAGTCATCTCCTGTTTTTAAAAAACCAAACTAAACCTTGCGCCTCTATTAGAGTGTAAGTCCCTCCCCTTCTTTTCAAAACTTTCTTCAATTTCTCAAAGCTTTCAATCTTTCAAATCTCCATCTTTAACTTTCATAAAACACAACCCTAGTGCCATTTCAATAAATCTTGGGCCTCTGCTTAGAGTTTAAGACTCATCACCCTTGTACATAGAATAAATCTTGGGCCACTTCTTAGCGTGTAAGACCCATCACCCTTATACATCAAATAAATCTTGGGCCTCTGCTAGAGTATAAGACCCACCACATTTTCTTTTCTTTTCAATAAATCTTGGACCTCTGCTTAGAGTGTAAGACCCAACACCTTTGTGAATAGAATAAAACACACAAATAAAACATTCAACACATCAAACCCTAAAGATATAAAATCTTCCTTGAATTAAAACATGTCATATCAATGTCTATACGTGTTAATCTTCAGTCATGTTTGTTCATATTCTGTTAAGTTACTCTTGACATTTATATCATCCTTAGTTTAGACATAGGTCAAACAATAGGATCCCTTCAATAACAACTTAGTTCAAACAACTTGTTCCTTAGCCTCCTCTTGGGCTTTATCCAAGCATCATAGCCTCCTATTGGGCTTTATCCAAGCACTCTGGCCTCCTATTGGGCCTTATACAAGCATCATTGCCTCCTCTTGGGAATCGTACAAAGAATCTCCCCAGCAAGCTAGCCTCCTCTTGGGCTTCATACAAGGAGACTTGGGAAGTCTCATTCAGTTCCCCAGCCTCCTCTTGGGCTTCATACAAGGACCCTCAGGCTCCTTAAAAGCAAAATCAAGTCTTAGTCATCTATACAATAAAATCTTTTAGCCTCACCATCCCGGGCCTTGTACAGGATACAATAAAATCTTTTAGCCTCACCATCTTGGGCTTTGTATAGGATACAATAAACTCTTTTAGCCTCATTCATCCTGGGCTTTGTACAGGATACAAATAAAATCCCCAAAAGAGTCAGTCAAATCCTCAGTATTGAGCTAGTCTCTTCAAACTTCCTCAATAGTCATTAGCCTTCTCTCAGGCTTTCATACAAAATAAACTTCCTCAGTCAGTCAGCCTCAATGTTGGGCTTTGAACAAGACATTTGAAACTCCCCAGTTGAGTCAGTTTTCAATCTTTTAGCTTCATATATTGGGCTTCAATCAAGATACCTAAATAAATCTATCTCCTCACAGACAAGACTTTGAGTCGTCTCTGTCGGAAGATATATCCTCTAATCACTGTAATTTAAGTCAAACCATAAAAAAAATTATTTTCCAGATAATTGCTGTAAGTGGCACACTTGTTGATTCAAGATCCAAGCTAGAGTCCCTCCTTTATCATGGTTCAAAAACTTTTCTTTCATCTAAATTACTGTAAGTGACACACTTGTCGATTCTATATCCAAGTTAAGGTCCCTCTTTTAGTTTGTAAAGAATTCATAAAGGAAAAAGTGGCACTGCTTAACACAATAAGTTTAAAAGCTTTCTTCCCTTATGACATCATTCTCAAATGATTATAGTGAATAGGCGAGATATCTCCCTTGAAGATGACAATTTGTCAAATGTTTCAAACACTCGTTTAGCTTCATCATCTTGTGCTTTAAACAAGATACAAAACAAAATTTGTCCTGCCATAGATTAGGAGGAACTACGAACGCTCTGATTTCCACAAGTCTCTTTATGGGAATACGTAGGCATAAGATTACGAAATCTTAGCGAGCACACTAATAAAAAAACCTTAGGTCAAGTACCTTCCAAAAATAATAGAAAACCATAAAAAACAACAAAAACATTTCCTCAGCTTTCACAAAGGAGAAACTTTCCCAATTTAACAGCAAACAAACTTAAGCAACTAGGTGATTCAATAGTAGAAATATATACAATAAAGGTTCCTATAGATTACTATAGATACTCAGGGTGTTAATAGCTTCCCTCAGTATAAGTAACCCTCGATTCCAGATCTCTTAGCATTTGTAAGAAAAATTTTGCGAGCAGGGTTAGTTTAAGGTATCTTCCCTTTAAGCATCATAGGATAAATATTAGAAATCAGAAAGTAGCACTAAATGTGGTAGTGGCCACGTCACAAAACCGGAGCTACACATAGGTTCATCTCGTGTATGTTCAAATGCACAAGATTCACATCAATTTGCCACACTACTCCGTCTCCAGAATGTTTATCATCAAGGATGGATACAAGGGGACCTCCTTCTGTTATCCATCTATTATCTAAAAAATTCTAAGTTTCTTTGACATTGGTGTGCCAAATCTACAATTCATCTCACCTGGTCCTATTCAATATTTTTCTCAATGGACTCTGACCAACATGAGATACTTTTGGGATGAAGAGCCTCAAGCATACTATTTGAGGTTGGGAAAGTATGGTCGGAAGATATAGAACTTTGACGATCCTATCGCATTTGCTGACACCTCTGCTGAGCAACAGGTTGAAGATGATGTGCCAATGCATGATGTGGAAAATGTTGCTCTGCAGGAAGATAACAACGCTGTTGACCACAATTCGCACATACCTCGCTTCTTCAAAATCTGCTGCAAAAAACAAAAATACTCAAATGTCACTGCTCAGTATGCAAGGGCATATGAAAACTCAAAATACGAACTTTGATGCATTTGCCTTATTTGTCTCAGAAAAACTAGTTACCTCGAAGGAGGAGATGGATGCTAATATTGTAACACCCCATTTGTTAAATTAGATGTTTTACTATAGTTTAATTGTTGAATTCCATATATTGTGTGCTTTATTGATTTTGGGATATGAGTGAGAGTGAAAACTAATGGGAATTATTTTATTAAATAGTCCTATATAGTTTATTAATGAAATAACTTAGATAATTAGAATAACATGGCATATAGAGGAATAAGGGGCAGAATTGGCAATTGGGAGAATATTGAGGACATAATGGAGAGTTAGAGGAGTAAGTGAGGGTATAAGTGGAAAACCATAGAAAGAGGTTATTTTTAAAGGAGAAAATAGAGAGAAGTGAGGTTAGTTTTGCAGTATGTGAAATTTGAAATGAGAAGAGTGTTAGGACAAGAGAAGGCTTGGGAAGAACCATCCATCCAAAGAGCTTGAGAATCAAAGTTGCTAGGAGTAACAAGGTAAGAGTGGGTAATGGTTTTCAATTGTAATTGGCATGAGGGAAGAGTAGAATAGGGTTTTAGTTTTTCTTTTAATTGATGTTGAATGTTGAGAAATAATTGATGATGGTTCTGTGATGAAAAATTATGTTAATTAAGTTATTGGGTATGTATATCTTGATGTTGTAATGTGTTTCTTTCACTTGATTCATGTACTATATGATATGACATATTTTGGGGTTGACGCTTGTCTTCTTAATTTATTATGCTGTTTATTTCGAAGTATTTGCTAATAACTTCATGGCGATATTCTAAGGTGTTGAATTAAGTGTTGACGAAACACATCCTTTGTTGATGTTATGGATATTGGAGTTTAAGACTCAATTTTAGTTATAGACTCATAATTGAATTTCTTTATGTTGAATCCCCTGCATTGTTTTTAAAATAACTTGACGTCGTAAAAGCCTCATAAATGAGTATGTTCGAATTAATATGTGTTTTTTTGTAAACCGTGTTATGGAGCATGATAATTGTGATGTTTCATGAAGTGTGATACCCTTGTGGTTGTGTTTATATGATTAAATTAATCGTTATTTTTGTGGGGTTTTTAGAAGGGTGTTACAAATACAACCTCTACCATTGAAAGGGTCAACCACATGATTTCTTCCCAAAATGAAGATCACCATCACTACACACAATTTTATAAAGAGATGTGTGATTTCTTGGACCGTCAATTTGGAAATGATGGTCAAGGCTGGTTTCGTGGAGCTAGATCTGGAGGTCGTGGAAGAGAATGATGAGGAGTGTGTTTGTGTGTGTCCTTTTAGCGTGTCTTAAGATTTTTGTTGTTGCATTTAAGTGTGTCTTTGGTTGGTTGTTTTATGTCTTTGCATTTTGTTTGATGTGTGTTTCTTTGAATTATGTAATGCTTATATTTTAATTAATCAAAATTAATATGAGTATTGTATTTTTGTTTATTAAGCATGTGTTTTTACCTTGTGTGAACGCACAACCTTTTTATTGTAAATTGCCTTTGTATAGTATTTGTAATATGTGAACTGTGCATCTACGTGGTGCTTCTAATGGATTTTTTGTTTTCTTTCTTTTTGATGTTGTCAAAGGGGAAGAAGATGAGATAATGAAGAGGATTATGCAAGATATATACATACATAACAACACAAGATATATGCATCCATTTAGGGGGAGCTATCAAGACAAAGGCATAAAGTTAGGGGGAGTTGTTCCGTGTATCAAGAGAAGAGCAACAGACTACGGCTACATCATATACGTTTGCCATCATAAAAAAGGTGGAGTATGTGAGTGTTGAGCATTTGTAACTATAAATTCAACTGGGTTTTGAATGATGCCAAACAAGGAAAAGATGAGGTAGTTTATTGTAGTGCTCTTGTATATTGGATGGTATCAACCTAAATTTAGGAGTTCATTTCCCCCTTAGCTTTAGGATGCTTAAAAAGAGTCTTTGAACAAGTTTGATAGGTCTTAGGCATGTCATACACGTCAAAAATCAAGTTTGTGTGTCAAAACAACAACATAGAACAACCTATACGTGATCAGGCCGACCTAAGGAAGCCTTAGCTTTAATATAGGCTGACACATCCATATTTCAGGCCGGCTCCTACGCTCCAAGAATGAGGCCTGTGGATTCTGCCCATAGGCTACATTTTAGGTCACCTCACAGGCCGGCCTGAACACCTTCATAGGCCGACCTATGCAAGTTAAAACTTGAAAAAATCTTTTTGCATCTTATTTTTCTTGCATCCTTTTGCCCATTTTCCTCATATACCTATATATACTCATACATGCATCTTCTTTTAGGCAAGGTTTCCTAGAGAATAAAACGAAAATGAAACCATATTACAAATTTGCCCATCATCTTCATCTCTTCTTCTATACATACACACAATTGAACTACACATAATCCTTTTTTGATTGGGTGACTATCTACATTAGGGTTGATAACGTCCAATTAAGTTTGGTGTAACCGAGAATATTGGGTTGCGGGCTTTGTGTGTTTTAAATAAGAAAACCAAGGTGGGGTTTTCCTTCAAGATTGGGCTGATTTGAACATTTTTTATGAGATCACGTCAACACAGATTCGACCAAGTGAAGGCCTTGGGACAAGGTGGTTTCCTTGCAAGGGAGTAGCGCGAGAAGGTGAACTGTGTTCGGGAATCTCGGGTTTCAACAAGTTACGTGCTCGAGATAATCAGATGATTATAGCTACATTATTAGTCACTTGATCAAGCTTTGATCAAGGGTTTGGAGGTGGAAGAATTAACATAAAACAATAGGGTTTTTGGGGTTTGCATTCTTCATCTCTTGTATAAACACTTTTTCAAAGAAAAGGTTAATAGAACTATCTCAATTCGATTTTGAATTGAGGACAGACATACCCACGACGAGGCTGATTGGGGAACTTCCTAAACAAATCCTGGTCTCTCTCTCTCTTCATCTCTTTATTTCTTTTATAGTTGATTACGCGATTTATCGATTTCTTCGTTGTTTGATCAATTTGATTGGAAATTGTTTTCTACAATATTTTAAATGTGTTATTGTTGATATAATCACAATCACTTTGATTGTGACAGGTTTTAACATCAACAAAAAGTCTATATTTCCAATTGTTCTCGATCGCACATCAAGTGTTCGATGAATTGTTTATGTGTATTTTATTTGCGTTTTGGTTCATTGGATATACGAGTTACGATTAACATTGCATTTAATGGATTCATAGCTTGATCATTATTGAACATTTACATTCGTTATCACTCTGTTTGGTTTAAGTTACACATATTTCTTTTCAATAGTAGGTTCGGTTAGACGATTCGATCCGGGTCGTTTTTCCGCTGCACCATATTTTTGAAAACAGATTTTTCCAAAGTTTTTGGTAGTAAAATTTGCAATCTATTCACCCCCCTCTAGATCGAAGCCTATCGTCTAACAGATAGTAGAAAATGTATATTCACTATGGGAATATTATATGAAATACTCATATAATATTTCCATGGCGAACACAAGTCTGCAACTCTCGTAGATCCAGGTTCACACAACCAGCTGCATCAGTGATAAGTAAAGAACCATAACCACTTGCCAGCTACAACATCAACAACATGCAACAACATACATACCTTTAATTGAAAAAATTTGAGGAAAATAACATGAAAAAAAAACATGTTTACATTAATTAGCAATACATTGTAATCCAACAAAAGGTTAACTAGTAGTACATTGTAATCTAACAAAAATTTATCAACATACAAGGTTAACATGTGATCCAACAATGGTTAACTAGCAGTACATTGTAATCCAACAAAAATTAAATCAACATGTTAACATGTGAAACATAACAAGGGCTTCAATCTTCGTGCCTAGTTGAATTCGTGAAGTTCTCAATGTCTTCACCTGATTCACAATCAGTTGCATCCATATTCATTAGGTCCTTCACAATAGCCTTTACCTTCCTTATCTTTTTAGGGTTAAGATTCTTGATAAGAATCCTCTTATAGCCTGTTCTACTAGACAGTTCAACAACCTTCATGTGATCCATAACAGCTTCAGCTTCCATGGCTTCGTTCAACCATATCTCTAGCATATCAATAACCTCCTTTGAAGCCTCAATCTCATGGACAAGTTTGCTACCACTATTCGTGTTGAGAGAAAGATCAGAAATTTGAGAGTATGATAGGTTTAGATGGTTCAAAGTGGTTGTAGGGAAGAGAAACTTTTTTTAAAAACCTAAACCTAAAGCATATCCAAACTAACAACAAAATATGTGAAACAGAAGTAAATAATATGACAATCTTGTGAAAATCATGTGAAACATACAACAACAAAAAAACCATCAACTCTCCAACAAAAAGAAAATCACGTGAAAATCATTTATGAAACATAACAACAACATACACGAAAACGAGAGAATGAGGAAGAATAGGAATACATGTATAAAGAACAAGATTGAGGCTATATTGTAGAATCGGAAAGCTAATGACGAAGAATAATAGTGAAAATGTGTGCTAGGATTTTGGTGTGAGAGATACGACAATACTGTCAAGAAGCGAGAGTTAATTTGCTTATATATGGGTAAACAATTTAACTGTGGCCATATTCAAAAATCATGATGAAATGTAAGGCCTTTCACATCAGTTGACATTAACAACTATGGTAATGGGTATTTAAATTTTAATATATATATATATATATATATATATATATATATATATATATATATATATATATATATTAAGGATAACACTCATTGTAACAAAAAAAATAGAAAATTGTTGGAGCTGGGATTTGAACTCTGTCACTCCATGAATCTATCACTACTAAAAAATTCGCGTTTAGTGACCGAATTAGAGACCGAAAAAGCCTAAAAATCGGTCACTAAAACGTTTAGCGACCAATAATGCGACTAACAAATTTTGGTTGGAAAAGTGCTAGTCGCTAACCTTTAGAAACAGATTTAGTGACCGAAATTAGTGACCGATTTTAGTGACCGATTTTAAAATAAAATAAATTTTTTGTCTCTAGTAGGAATCGAACCAATGCACTTTCCTTTGTGAGGCTTTCGGGTGTCCACTAAGCCATTTGGTTTTTATTGTATAATTTACATTTGAAATGTATATAATATTAATGAAATAGAACTTTCAAATATTATTTAAAAAGATTTCAATAAAATTATATTTTATCTAAATTAATAAATTTGTATGAGTTAATTATTTATAGAAATATATGTTTTATTTGTTAAAACAATAAAAATGTAAAATTTTGACTAAAAAATTAAAAAAATGAATAAAAGGTGAAAATTGAGAGGGAAGCAACTTAATAATGAAAAAAAACAAAAAAAATTATTAGTGACCGAAATTTCGGTCACTGAATTTTTTTATGATCTAATTTATATAAAAATGATTATTTGAGACTGAAAGTTATGGTCACAAAATATCAGTTGCTAATTCGGTGGCTAATTTTATTTAGTGACCGATTTAGTGACTTTTAAAATTTTACTAACATGATGTTTGATTTTGGTGGCTAATTCGGTCACTAGAGTGAACGAAATTTTTCGGTCACTAAAAGCGAATTTTCTAGTAGTGTATAATCATGATTAAATGGTTTGACTATAATGCAATATCTTTTTGTAAATATACAAATAATGCATCCAAAAAAAGGTATTACCGCATTTAACTGTCAGACCGTTGGAATTTAGTGTTACCAAAAGTATATTTTATAGTAGTGTAATTCTGAGTGAATGATTCTAATACATTATGCGTCCTATTTATAGGACATATATAATAAATGGAAAATCAATATGAAATCTCCTAATTGATGGACATCCATAACCATGATAATCATGCCATTTATAACACTTATTAAAAGTACCTATTGGTGTAGCTTCTATGATTGGTGTAAGGCTCCCTTAGAGTATTTAATATAATTCATTGCCTTCAGTAGTTGATTTCTTTGTAATTGTAATGGTGAATTGATTCATGTGTTAATGGGTTTAAGTACCCCTAGTACTCATATCAATATACATTTTCTTATAAAAAAATACTCACTATTGGATGTCCATAAAGAATATGCATTGTTAAAACCTTGCTAGAAAAAACACAGTGGGAAAAATTCTAGTGAAAGAAAAGAGTACAACATTTTTGTGAGTGAACTACCTTGTTAATAATCAATAAAAACTATTACAAATAAGAAAGGAAATTATGGGGAGGCAATAATCCAAAATTCCTAATATTCCCATTGGATGTTTGTTTAGGATATGTTTCGTCAAAACCTTACTAGAAAAAACCAGTGGAAAAAAATCTAGTGAAGGAAAAAAAGTACAATATCCTTTTAAGATAAATTAATTTCTCCCCCTCAATTGAACGATCATTTTTTTGATGAATCTTTTGTACTGGTTAGTTAAAAGTTCTATTTGAGAGTGACTTTGAGAAAAAATCTAGAAGATTATCACTTGAAAGAATTTGTTGGACACTGATATTACCACTCTTTTGAAGATCATGACTGAAAAGGAACTTCGGAGATATATGTTTTATTTGGCCTCCTGTAATTTAATCATCTTTAAATTGAGTGATGCATGTAGTATTATCTTCATATATGTATGTTGTATTTATTTTTCTAAAAGACAAACTAGTATGTGTTGAATTAGGAATCTTAACCAAATGTATTCTCTACTTGCCTCACGTAGGGCAAAAATTTCTATAAGATAAGATTAAGTTGTTGCCATGGATCGTTGCACAAATCTCCATGAAATAGTTGCACCACCATAAGTAAACAAAATATCTTATTTCTGATCTACCATTATGATGATCTGACAAGTAACTTGCATTTGCATAAATTGATGATCTACCATTATAAAACTAACACATGTCCATTGTACCTCTAAGATAATGAAGTATATGTTTTACTTCATTCCAATGTCTTCGTGTAGGTGAAGAACAATATTTTTATTATAGAGTTATAGAAATTAAAATATCATGGTGTGTATAATTAGAAAAATAGATCTGAACTTGAATTAAACTAAGATATGGTACTTCAGGACCAAATAGTTTTTCATCCTCTTCTCGAGGTCTAAAAGAATCGCCTGCTCATCCCATGATCTAACATCATAGCGGTAGACTACATATGAGATTTATCCATATAGGAACATTTTAACATTTTTGTTATATACGAGATTTTCGCATATAGAAACATTTTTACACTTTTTCTATATAACTTATTTGGTGTATAAAAGTTCCATTGTCAAAATGTTGATTTAGTAATGACTTTTTCTTTCCCAGGCCCTTCATCTCAAATAATTTCTTTAAATAACTTATAGCTTTTAGAAACTCTTCTCAAGTTTCAATAATATTTATGTTAGCCACATGGGTATCTATTATATCAAATTTTTTTCCAAATATTTTCATAAAAATACAAGGACATATGAAGTTATTTGTATATCTCTCCCTTAGACGAGTATATTACCACATGTGTCCATATTATTTTAACCCATAGAGAGACTTGTTCAATTTGATAGAGTAGCTTTTTCGAGGTTCAAAATTAGGTATCTATGATATATTAAATCCTTTAGGGAGTTTCAGTAAATGTCACTATCAAGTGAGTCGTATAAATAAGATGTTACAACATCCATCATGTTCAAATTAAGCCCTCCATGTGCTAAAAGGATAATTAAATATCAAAAAATCAATTGAATTCATTATAGGTGGATATGTTTAATCAAAATCAATCTTAGATCTTTGTGAAAATCATTGAGTAACAAATCAAACTTTATACCTTTCTTATTTTACTTTTTCACAAAAACTCATTTATATCCAATTGGTTTCACACCTTGAAGTTTTCATAATACATATCCAAAAGTAAGTCGTTTGTAAAGCGAGTTTAATTATTTTTCAATTGGATCTATTCATTTTGGCCAATTATCACTTTGTCTATAATCATTGATCGACTTTGACTCATGATCCTCATTATCATTTATCATCTTTAGCGCTATATTTTATACAAAGATATTTTCAAAATTAAGTTTATTTTGGTTCCATCGTATTCCAATTATGACATAACTTATCGAGATCTCTTTATTTTCATAAATTTTAGGTACTTGGTTAGTTTTTTTAGAACTAAAAATAAATTATGTCAAAGTACTCTTAGAGTTTTTGTATCCTCACTTGAGTCATCTTTCGCTTTATCTCCTTTTCTTGTAGAAAACGTTTAATATTAGAACCAACTTGCCCAACACGCTTCATGCACGACTTCAACTCATTTGTAATATTAGATTGTTCAACATGAGAATCTACTTTGGTTGGAGTATTAGTAGCGATAATTGGTATTATAAACTTTCAAATGAGAAATGTACTTTGGTTGGCGTATTAGTAGTTTAAACTGTTCATTTGAACTTGTGATTCACTCTTTAGCCACTTAATCTCTTCCCCTAATATTGAGAAAATTAATTTCTCATTTTACAATCAGCCTATCGGGCTGCAATCAAGTATCCAATTATTTACTCAGATTATATCTCAAAAATCATATTCATAACAAATATTTTCCAATATTCTTTCAGGATTCATCTTAGTGTATTATATTGGAGTAATTGAAAAATACACAACACATCCAAAAGTTCACTTAGATAAGAAATATCAGGTTATTAACTTGAAATAAATTATAAATCAAGGAGGAGATACATATAGTAATGTGTTGGCTTAATGCGAATAAATATCTTAATATTCATGCTTTGTGTGTTTCCAATATATAATTTAGAATTTATGATATCAAAAGTATAAATCATACAATTAACTTTAAATATCTAAAGAATGGATCTTCAAATCCATTTTTTATGAACATGTGCTACAAGATGTTCAATATCAATTTTAATAATATATGTGATGCTTATAAAAAAAGTTTTGAAAAATTTCGAAAATGAGATCTTAGTCGGAGAAAATAATTTCACAACTTCTGGTTGAGAGTAAACAATAAACATAAGCATATTATTTTAGTCAATACAACAAGTATTGTCATGATAAACTCAATTTGTCAGATTTATTAGTTTTCTTTAGAAACACACAAAATTTATTAGATTAAAGAAACTTCTGGTTCTTCAATACTAGTTTTCACATCATAACATATATGCATAATCTGTTAGTTGAGAAAACAATTTTACAAACTTCTGGTTGTGAATATACAACAAACATATGCATGATGTTCTAGTCGATGCAACAGTTGATGTGATGAAAAATACTCAATTTTTCAACTTTTTAATTCCCTCTAAAAACACACAAAATTCTATTGATTGAAGAATCTTCTAGTTCTTCAATGCTAGTTTTTTCATCATATTATATCTGAGATGAGCCAGCCGATTTTACCAATTACAAAATAAAATTTGAGATACAAACTTCTGGTTTATATAATACATGTATTTCAATTATTCTAGTCTGTTTGAAGCAACGGTGAACAAATACAATTTAAAATTTGTTATAATCCACATAAAAATGGATATTCTAAAACAATATATGATCATATAACTATAAATTAAATTGAAATAAAATAAAGTAAATATGTGTTAACTAGAAATTAAATAAAAGAATGTATATGTATAATATAAAATGTGATATTTTTAAGAAAATAAGTTATTCATTCAAATTACCACTAGGATTTAACTTTAAAATATAAAAATGCTGAAAACAAATAAGTATCTATCCTAAAGAAAAAATTCATATCTTTAATTCATATATTTAGTTTTTAAAAAATAGGACTTATAACATCTATAATCATAAGTTTAAATCTTAGGTATTATTACACTACTACGAAAAACCCATATCACAGCGGTTGGAAAAGGGATATCATCACGTTGGTCCAACCGTTGTGACGTAAGGTGTGATTGTATGTATGATGATTTCAACCACGGGCGCGCGACCGTGACTGTATCCATGTAGCGCACTACCCACCACAATAGTTACTTTAAACAATCGTTGTGGTATATTAATGCAACATATTTAACAACGGTTGTTCTAGACAACCGTTGTTAAATATAGCCCTGAGTTTATTATAAATTATGTGGAATGTTTATTTCGCCAATGCTCACTAAACATATAATGTTCCAATTTGCACTAGAACATTATAATATGACAAATTTTAAGTTATATTAGAAAAATAAGTACACGTTCAATGCTTGACAAGGGTTCTTCAACTCCTTATCCGTATTTTGTTCTTTGACAGTAAGAACTTGGTTTAATGATCCTAGTTCTTGAACAACCTCTCCCTTCACCTCTAATTCTTTTTGCAAAATATTTCTTCGTTTGCAAACAAAAATAGAGGTGGAGAGAGGGGTGGTTGAAGATCTACAATCATTCAAACAAGTTCTAAAGGTTAAAGAACAACATGTAGTTAACAATGTGAAGAATTTTTGTCAAGAATTGAACGTGTACTTATTTTTTAATACAATTTCATCTATCATATTATAATTTTCTAATGCAGTTTCGGAAGTTATATGTTCGGTAAGGGATTGGAAAAACACTCAAACCACATAATATATAATAAAATCATCTTTTAAACAGACATTAACAACAACATTCATCAAAAACATTCATCAACAACAAACATATCAAGGCATAAAATGCTTCAAAAAAATACCATACATGTCAAGTCCCATAATGGCGTGTCAACAATGAAATAAGGATGAAGATAAATTTAGACCAGCAAACTTGTGTATATTTTGAATGGATGTCATTCTCGATCTTTGACACGAGTTTGCCAAGCTAAATTTATCTCTGTTCTTTTTATTGCAATAAGCATCCATACCTACAAGATGAAAAAAGAAGAAAGTTCAAACATCATGAAACAAGATATTGAAACAGATTTTGAAAAAAAACAACTGAGAAAATGAACTTATAAATACCCATTGGATAAGATTTATTGTTATGGTATCGTTTTGGGATTTGGAATATGTTGTAGTTGACAATATTGAAGTATGCACTGAGAGCTTTCATTTGAGCTTTGGATGGAAGAAAAAGGTTACTTGGATCACAAGTTATGGTCTTGCAAAGTCGGGTAAAAATAACTTTTTTTCATGACTTAGTGAAAATTCAAGTTTCTTTAGATTGCCCCTTTTGCAAGTAACCTCACTTTTCTTGATTTTTCTTGATGGATGATGATCCACACCATAATTTAACATTGTTTTTTACTTGAAGAAGTCATGTTTGTCAAAAAATCTCAAAAGTCAAACTTGGTTTTGGGCACAGTTGACTTTTTATCAGATGAATTTCAAACTTTGTGTTTCTCTATGAAATCAAATCCTTGACCTAATTAAAACCTAATGGATGAATTCCATAGGTGTTTTAGAGTGTCTTGAATCGTTTCCCAAGGTTTGAGATCATGTCTTGGTCAAAAGTCAAAGATATGGTTGACTTTTTTCTCAGAAACCCTAGTTAGTGGTCCAGATGAATTTACATCTTTATACTGCTCATGAACCAAGTTATTTGTGTCAATTTAAACTTGTAAGAGGATTATTGTAAGATATTTAAGGTCTTCAAAACATTCCTTGAGGTCTTGGCTCATGTGTTATTCCAAAAGTCAACTTAGGGGTAAATTAGGTCAAGAAACCCTAATTCCTAATTTTTGATGAATGCATCCCCTGAGGCTATTTTGAACTTATGATTGGATCCATGAGGTTCCTTTGAGCTTCTTGGATCATGTTTTGAAGTATTGGCTCATGCCCAGATGAAAATTTCTCTATGGAGGCTTTGGTCGACCAAAACCCTAATTTAGTGACACTGGTGCTCTTGAGGCTTGATTAGCTTGAAGTGTTGCATTCTCATGCTTAATTCTTGATGTGGGAGACCTATTGATCCTTCATGGATGTTTGAGAGGTTTGAAAAGTTGAGGATCATGTCCATTCTGGATTGATCCTTTGTCTAAGTACTCTAAGAGGGCTCAAAACCCTAATTCTTGATTGGAGTGAATGCTCAATAATCTTTGAGAGGATTGATGAGGCATGAAGGTGCATCCATATTGCGGTGATGATTTGCACAATGATGGTGTAGCGGCAAAATCGTGAGTGTAAGCTATTCATTAACTTAACTCGTGAAGCAAGAGCCGCCACCGCACTTTTATTTTATCCAATGAAGGAAAGGAAAAAGAGCGAACAAAACCTACACAAGCTCTACAACAAGAACAAGTGAAGACAGGCCGAGTAAGGGGGGTTAGTTACGCAATGGGAAGGTGTTAGCACCCAAAACGTCTATAATACTCTATAGGAGCCCTTTGAAATATCTACCGCTTTTGATCTGAAAATGTTTGCTTGAAAAGTGATTGAGGAGATTAGAAGAGAAGTTGTTTTTAAGATTTTTGTGTTTGGAGAGACTTGTCGCTGTGTGCAATGTAGGATCAAAACCCCATAGTTCGTGGTACAAAGAATGAAATTTGTTTGTTTTGTTTGTTTTTAAATGAAAATACAAGTCGTCATTTCCAAGCGAATAATTCCGCTTAAAGAAATGAATCATGTCTAAACTTATGAAAAAGTTTAAAGGAAAATTGCACGAGGGAACAAAAGAAAGTGATGAGTTTGGTGTTTTTTAAAGTCTTTTGAAAAAGGTGTCAACATGCTTATGTAGTTTAGCATTTGTTAAGAAATGAAAGGAAAAGAGTAAAATCACTTGACAAAGTCAAGGTTTGATTATGAAAGTGGTGATAGTTTGAAATCAAGAATGTTTTGAAAAAGGGAGAGAGTTTTGAAAATAGAAGAATGGGGTGCAGAAGAAGTGACTATCCTAAAGCATAAAGTAAAAGTTAAGGAATAGAATAGCCTAATCATACAAGCAAGCTTCAAAGTCTTCGAACCATAATCCCAAAGAAAATGGAGAGAGGTCTTAATTCTAAGTACAAGGTTCCAAAAATTGCATTGGATGTCCAAGGTCTAAGTCTAAGGATTCAAGAATAGTATTGAAGTCTAAGGTCTAGGTGCAAAACTCTATGTCCATTGCAAAGAATAGTAACCATAGTCCAAGATTAGAAGCACAAGTTTTTAGAGGTTTTGGCTTTTATTAATGTTTTTGGTCCAAGTGGACAAAGAGAAAAAGTCATACGCATAAACATGTGTCCAACGAACAAAGGAAAAATTGTGGAAGCATAAACATATGTCCAACAGACAAAGGAAAAATTGCGGAAGCATCAACATGATATGAAATGATAAAAATGAAGCATAAAGGTAAAAGAGATAGGGAACGAGAAGGAATTGTAAATGATTAGTACAATAGTAATGTTAGAAAGTTAGTGATTAGTTGTTAGTGTTAGTGATCAATAACAATTGAATAATTGCACTTAGGTCAAGATTAATGAAAACTCATTAGAGGATTGATAAGACCAAAGCCTCCTAACAACAAGTTTCATAAGTTTTGAACCAAAAGACAAATAATCAACTATTCTTGATAGTTTTCTGACGCGAGACAAATATTGCGCTATGTTAAGCAATCATCGAGTAATTTACGGAGTAATTACCCTACAATGAGGCCGCTCAATAGCTCTTTGTGCCAATGTATGCTAGATGAACGATATGTAGATCATAATCCGAAAGCAATACCGCACGAAAAGAAAAATGGTAGCGATCTAGTCTTGATCAAAATTCAACAACGAAATTCCAAGATCTTTAAGACTTTCATCGATCAAAAGAAAAGGGAAATAGATGAAGAGAAAGCCAAATTAAACCATAAAAATATGTGATCTAAGGCTAAGAACAAAGGGAAGGGGAAGGAAATGGAAAAGAACCAAAATAGTCCCAAAACAGAGCCAAAATAACATTCTGGACACTGGTTAATCGGTTAACACATTTGGTTAATCGGTTAACCAGTACAAATTTTGAATTTCTGCGCAAAACAGGGTGTTAATCGGTTAACCATTTTACACCGTGTTTGGCTAATCGGTTAACACTGTATCAAAAACCAAAAAATGTGCAAAATTCAGCATGATCCTCTTTCAAAACATTTTTCAAACACCTTGTGATCATGAACTGAATTGGCACGAATTTTACAGTAAAAATAGACAGAGAAACCTGCAATCAAACAACAATATATGATCCAAAGGATCAGCAACATGAAGCACCAAGGAAATACATCTTGAATGATGAATGTGAAGCTTTAACAATGGTGGAAAGTGAATTACCACTCCAAACCAGAAAATCCTTCCAAAATGCAGCAAGATCTACACTCCAAAGCCTTGATCTATGAACAAAAACAAAAATGGATGAAGGTTTAGCTCTAAATTAGTAAGAACCAATGTGAATTCTTACTAATTTATGAAAGAAGAAATTGAGCTTTTGGTGAATTTTTGGTTTGAGAAGATTGAAAGAGTCAAGAAGAATTTTGACAAGGTGAATTTGGCTCTCAAAAGCTTGAAGAATGAATGAAATGAGGGCTCTATTTATAGAGTTTAGGCTTGGAAATTTGGTGGTTTGAAATTTGGTTTGGAAGATCAAAATTAGGCTTGGAATTTGAATTTGGAGGGAAATTCATAAACGAGTGGTTATTAGTGAATGTGTATGGTAGGAAATGATCAAAGTGATGTAGGGAATAAAAATGAGATGGTATGGAATATTCCAAAATGATGAAAATTGGTGCTAATTGCTACAGAATTTGAATTTGCTGCCATTTTTTTCAAAATTCGCACGCGTTAACCGATTAACCAATGTGTTAATCGATTAACACAGTGAAAATTTGGGAAATTTGGCTTTTTGATGTGATATCTTGATTCCTGCTCGATTTTTCTTGCTTGTCAAAGAAGGCATGGAAATAAACACATGAACCTTGGAGTCTCTTGAATAATAATCAATTAATTCTTCGAAACTCTTGATCAGATGAATTTTGAATTTTTTGCAGATCAACTTTGACTTTGTTCAGATGAAATTCATTCGAGCTGAGGGATTGTTTGATATCCTTGATTCTCTTCCTGAAAAAGTTAGTAAAAGGGAAACAAACATATTTTTAGATTTTGATTAAAGGTTTGTGAACATAAGCAAAATAAAGGCAAGTAAGAAATACACAGATGCTCGGAGAAACAAAGATTGCGATCTTGTTTGTGGTAAAGATGCAAAATGAAATGTGCGAAATCTTAGGGGTAAAAATTTGGGTTCAACAGCTGCCCCTGTTTAAGTCTCTTCTATCGGGAGATATGAAGATACTTAAATACAAAAAGCTACATTTTTAAGCCCTAAGATGCCACAAGATGATATGAATGCAAAGGATGAGACAGACTGCGGGGAAACTTGAAACAAAGGATTTATGGTAAATTGAGAGAAACGACGTGAAAAGACACGCCGGGGAACACAAGCTATTTCTGGAGATCTGTCAAGGTGACAAGAAGCATCCATCAATAGTTGGAAAGAGAGGGACAAGACCCTGGAAGACGAGTAGTGACATCCAAGAATGGCATTGGATGGAAACTACAAACGAGACAAAGGTATGCCAAAAGATGTCCAAGAATGGCATTGGACAAAAACAGGAAAGTTTCTGGTAAAAGCAGCAGCGTCATCCATTGGATGGAGGTGAAAAAGACTATATTGGGGATAAGATATCCAAGGATGGCATTGGATAAAAGGAACTACAACATTCAAGAATGACATCGAATGAGGCAACAGTAAACATCAGAGATATCCAAGAATAGCATTGGACTTGGCTTGGGAAAAGGTGTCCAAGAATGACATTGGACAAAAGAAATCACAACATCCAAGAATGGCATTGAATGAAGTGAGAAAAGTTCTGGAAAAATACATCAGAATTATCCAAGAATGGCATTGGATAAAAAGAGTAGGGACTTTCAGGAATGGCACTGAAAGGTGAAGGTAAATCACTACATCTAAGAATGGCATTGAATGATAGTGAGAAAGAGCTTTCAGGAATAGCACTGAATGCAAAGGAGAAAAATCATTTAGGAATGGCACTGAATGAACAGATAAAGCTTTCAAGAATGGCACTGAAAGTAAAGGTAAAATCTCGTCCAGGAATGACACCGAACGAACAGATAAAACTTTCAGGAATGGAACTGAAAGGTAAAGGTAAATCACTACATTAAAAAATGGCATTGAATGATAGTGAGAAAGACATCCAGGAATGGCACTGAATGGTAAAGGTAAAACCTCATTCAGGAATGGCACTGAATGAACAGATAAGACTTTCAGGAATGGCACTGAAAGATATTCAAGCAGATATATAATGGGGATTACAGAAGAGAGACAAAACTTCCAAGAAAAGCACTGGGAGAAACAAGAGGAACAAGGTATCTAGGAATAGCACTAGAGATTAACAGAGACAGAAATCCAGGAATGACACTGGAGTGAAATGAAAACAAAGATCTAGGAATAACATTGGAATGAAAGAACACAAATATCTAACAACAGCAATAGATGCACAGGGAAACGACAACATCTAGGAATAGCACTGGAAAGAAAGAAGACAGGTAAACGACAACATTCAGGAATGAAACTGAATGAAAAGGCAGGTAAAAGTTTTGGGTAGGCACCAAGTAAGTTGGACTTTGACCACAAGGTAAGATGTTGACAGCAACAGGACCTCGGAAAAATGCATATGAGCGCGAAGCACACTTCGAGCTATGAAAATCTATCTATGTATGGTATATGAATGATTTATGTATGCAATGCAGATGATAGGGACAACTAAGATAGAATCTTTTGTGAGGGAAGAATGGAACTCTGATTCCTCAACACAGGGAACACTGCCCACTCTGCTTGTAGAGAAGATGTTGAACACATCTCTGTCACACTTGTGAATTATATCAGGCTGATGGTCTTTTGAGGAAAGACATCCTGAGGATTCTTGAAGAAGATTGTCCCAGATTGATTGACCGATAAAGATAAACAGATCATGGCTTCAGTTTGACTGCTGTAGGGGAAAAGATTGTACTGATCATCGCTTCAATTCTTGAAATGATTGTTGAGAATAAACTGATCATGGCTTCAGTTGCTAGGGATGGACTGATCATGGCTTCAGTTCTTGAAATTACTGTTGAGAATAAACTGATCATGGCTTCAGCTTGAATATTGTAGGGGATGAACTGATCATGGCTTCAATTCTTGAAATGATTGTAGAGAATAAACTGATCATGGCTTTAGTTCTTGAAATAACTGTAGAGAAGACTAAACTCAACATGGGTCTTGAAAGAGATCTTCCGGTTAACCAAATATGAGAATAACTTGCACTGAGCAACAAATCTTGAACTGATTCACAACAGGCTCTGGAGGTAATGTGCCCCTGATAGGATCACTGCCCAAGTTTCTCAACTGTTTGAAAATTCTTGATGAGGAAAAGTTTGCCTGCAAATGGGATTATTCAAACAAACATGGTAATTTTAATGCAAAGCTCAATACAAATTTGAAATCAAAAATCATTTTTGGAATGATATTATTGATGCAGAACAAATGAATCAGTTGTCAAAACACGGCGGTTTAGACATGCAAAGTGAAAGAGAAAGCAAAGTTAAGACATCAAAGTAAATGATTGGCAACAAACATAGGAGTCATTTCACGCAACCTTGCTGTAGTATGCTTTCAAAAGAAACCTGGCTTCAATTAGGTCGTTTGAAGGTTGTAACGTGGTATGGTTCACGGCTTTCGTAACAAAGGATATAGGCTCAAAGTTTATTTGTACCCAACCCATTCCTCGTGATGATCTCCAGTCCTATGCTTAGTTAATTCAAACTATGCATTCAAGTTCCAGGTATTTTGGAATTGCAACACTGTTATGATGATGGCTCAAGGGCCAAGGGATTTTTGAGATGGCCGTCACTCTTTCTTACAACATTTTGTTGTTTTTGATGAGGATCTCAGTCAACTCGTTTTGTCTTTGAGGGTTTTGGCAACCTCTTGATTGATATTTTGCTATCCCTAACTTTTGCCTGAACTGTGTCATTTGAGCTTACAGTCAGCGGGATGCCCCAATTTTTGCCTAAGTCTCCTTCATAGGTTTTGACTTAGCGGGCTCTTCTTTTGATTTTTTTTTCAAGTTTTTTGTTGAAAGATAGTGACTGCCTGGCTTAATGATTACAGTGAACCATCATTGGCTTTTGATTTGAAAGACATCTTCGACACTTCTTTGATGTGTGTGAAGGAAAGCTTGTAATTGCAATGATTCTCTTGTGTTTAAGTACACAGTCAAATTAACTGAGAACTACTCATCCCCAGGTTAAAATTGAGGGTTTTTTCGTGCAGAAAGAAACTCCACCTTCTAGGCTCAAAGGGGTTGACAAAGGATTAACTTCCTTATCTCTCCAGTGTTTGGGAGTTGAAACAATGCCTGTACATCATCAACCAAGTTTTAATTGAAAGCATACAGTTCAACAATTTTAGGTATTTTGCTTTCATCATCCTCCCTCCAATCTTTACATAAACAAAAGCTTGAAAAGGAAAGTGAACAGGAGATATATTTTTGTTTCGTGAAAAAGAAAGCATAAAGATGCACACAGTGAATATAGATGGATTGAATCAAACATTACAATGCTCATTTCATTGAAATTACCATGAAATTACAAATAAAGTTCGAAAGCAAACAGTCAATACAATCAAAGAAAAATGCAAACAGAAAGAAACAGGGCCTAGTAATTAATCAGCAACAAGGATGAGCTGTCCTGTCAGAAACACTGGCTTTAGGAGATGATCCGTCTGAACTGACTCAAACTTCACTTGGCATGCTCTAGCAAAGGATTGTTGACAACATTGGGATTATCATCAGAAAAGGAAAGGATCTTTGAGTTCACCAATTCTTGTACTCTAGCTTTCAATGCATAGCAACCTTTCAAGTTAAGGGCTGCCCCACCTCGATGGAACTCACAGTGAAGATCAACCCTATAGACGGCTAGGAGAGGATTTGGAGGAGGAGGTAGATCCCTCGTTGTAATCAAACTTTTCTGAACAAGGAAAAGATATAGCTCAGTGTAGGACATTGGGATAGGATCAAAGTTAACCCTATTGCGATTCTGATTTTGTCTAACAGCCTGACGAGGAGCTTGAACTGGTTGTGCATTGACAACAGAAGCAACTGCAGCTACATATTGTTGTTGTCTGCGATGAGGTTTACCTTTAACTGAAACAGCATGGGTATCACCATCCTTCTTCTTTTGAAAATTCCCAGCATACTTTTTAGCACCACTAAAGGCTTCAGGATTGGTAATTTTTCCTTTCTTGATAACCTCTTCTAGTCTTTCTCCAATAGTGACTAGGTCAGCAAAACCAGATGATACACTACCTATCATATTTTCCCAAAAGAGTGGCTGAAGAGTGTCCATGAACAAACCAGCCAATTCTTTTTCAGCCAAGGGTGGCTCCACTTGAGCAACTAGCTCTCTCCAGCATTGAGCGTACTCCTTAAAGGATTCTTTTTCTTTTTTAGATATATTCTGCAATTGACGGCGATCAGGTGCCATGTCCAGATTATACTTATATTGCTTTAAGAAAGCATCGGCCAAGTCATTCCAGCTTTGGATACGGTTCTTCTCAAGTCCCATATACCATTTCATTGAAGCCCCACTCAAGCTGTCTTGGAAACAGTGAATGAGCAGTTTGCCATTTTTGGCATGAGCAGCCATCTTGCAGCAATACATCACCAAGTGGGTTCTGGGACAGGTGTGCCCCTTGTATTTCTCAAAATCAGGAGTTTTGAATTTTGCAGGCATAACCTAGTCTGAAACCAAGCACATGTCCATTGCGGTAGCACTAAAGACATCACTTCCTTCCACGACTCTTATCCTTTTGTCTAGACTTTGCCATTGCTCTCTAACTTCTTCAATGTATCCAGGTTCTCCCTGACTTTCAGATTGTGGACCAGCAGCATGGTACACGAAATGAGGATTCTAAGGAATAACTTGAGCAATAGAATGCACAACAGGCTGAGGTTTAGTGAACAATGGAGCTGAAGATACTGGCAGTACAGACGGAACAAACACATAAGTAGTTGCAAAGGGTGGCGAGTAATTCGGAGGTAACCCAAATTCTGGCCAAGTAGAAGCTGGTTGCTGAGTCAGTGGAGGGTCAACAGCAGCAGGTAAGATTTCAGAGATCACAGTCCTCTGATGTGGTTCTCCCCTAGAAATCAGAACTTGCATCATTTCTGTGAGTCTGGTCATCCCGACCTTCAACTCATCAATTTCCATTCTGACTTTGGCATTGTGTTGTTCTTGGTTTTCCATTCTCAATCTGACAGCAGCTCTAGTTCTGTAGTTGTGTTGAGGAAACAGCTTGACGGTGAACAGATAACTATAGAAGGAGACAGTTAAAATGAGTTTCTGAGACAACTTGGAAGAATGCAGATGTATGCTTATGGATACAAGAGTGCATGGATGCAACAACCACAAACAAGATCACTCAAAGCACACGGGTTCAAAGGTTCGAGTCACGAGCATGGAGTCAAGGTTAAGAACCAATCCCACAAAAGGGTATGTACTAGGGTTTATCTTCATTGTACCTGCAGAAAACAGCGGTTCTAACAGAGTGCCCAGGGTCCACAATCCACTATCAGACACATCAGCGCACCGATTTGCTTGAAGGTTGGTAGTTATCCTCAAGAGAATCTAACCTGAGTGTGGCATCACATAACAGCTAAGTCAGATTTGCATCTTCATAGCTTCCGCGCCACGATCCTAAAAAGGCTAAGATGGGTTAAGGGTTACTACAGTCCTCCGTGTTATAGGCTTCTATGGAAAAATTAATGCCTTCACGATCACTCGATCGGCATCAGTAATTCCAAAGAGGCAACCACCGAGCGGATGGATTCTCAAGTTCTTCTTTTTCAGGATTCGAGTCCCTCAAAGTTCCCTTGACTATACCATCCTCTTATCTCAAAGTACACTCTGGTCCAGGTATAGGACCTATCTCGCACACAGAGGAACTCCAAAACAGACGAGCAAGTAATAAGCAAATCAGACGTAAATCAGTAAATAAGTCAAAGTAGGCTAAACCCCTCAAGGGATTTTATCCCCATCAGAGTCGCCACTTTTCTGTAGCGGAAAAATCGTGAGTGTAAGCTATTGATTAACTTAACTCGAGAAGCAAGAGTCGCAACCGCACTTTTATTTTATCCAAAGAAGGAAAGGAAAAAGAGGGAACAAAACCTACACAAACTCTACAACAAGAACAAGTGAAGAGAGTCCGGGTAAGGGGGGTTGGTTACGCAATGGGAAGGTGTTAGCACCCAAAACGTCTATAGTACTCTATAGGAGCCCTTTGAAATATCTACCTCTTTTGGTCTGAAAATGTTTGCTTGAAAAGTGATTGAGGAGATGAGAAGAGAAGTTGTTTTTAAGATTTTTGTGTTTGGAGAGACAGGTCGCCTTATGCCTACGTACCCACGATGTGCAATGTAGGATCAAAACCCCGTAGTTTGTGGTACAAAGAATGAAATTTGTTTGTTTTGGTTGTTTTTAAATGTAAAGACAAGTCGTCATTTCCAAGCGAATAATTCCGCTTAAAGAAATGAATCATGTCTAAACTTATGAAAAAGTTTAAAGGAAAAGTGCACGAGGGCACAAAAGAAAGTGATGAGTTTGGTGTTTTTTAAAGTATTTTGAAAAAGGTGTCAACATGCTTATGTAGTTTAGCATTTGTTAAGAAATGAAAGGAAAAGAGTAAAATCACTTGACAAAGTCAAGGTTTGATTATGAAAGTGGTGATAGTTTGAAACCAAGAATGTTTTGAAAAAGGGAGAGAGTTTTGAAAATTGAAGAATGGGGTGGAGAAGAAGTGACTATCCTAAAGCATAAAGTAAAAGTTAAGGAATAGAATAGCCTAACCATACAAGCAAGCTTCAAAGTCTTCGAACCATAATCCCAAAGCAAAGGGAGAGAGCTCCTAATTCTAAGTCCAAGGTTCCAAGAATTGCATTGGATGTCCAAGGTCTAAGTTCAAGGATTCAAGAATAGCATTGAAGTCCAAGGTATAGGTGCAAAACGCCATGTCCATTGCAAAGGATAGTAACCATAGTCCAAGATTAGAAGCACAAGTTTTTAGAGGTTTTGGCCTTTATTAATGTTTTTGGTCCAAGTGGATAAAGAGAAAAAGGCATAAGCATAAACATGTTTCCAACGGACAAAGGAAAAATTGCGGAAGCATAAACATATGTCCAACGGACAAAGGAAAAATTGTGGAAGCATAAACATGATATGAAATGATAAAAATGAAGCATAAAGGTAAAAGAGATAGGGAACGAGAAGGAATTGTAAATTATTAGTACAATAGTAATGTTAGAAAGTTAGTGATTAGTTGTTAGTGTTAGTGATCAATAACAATTGAATAATTGCACTTAGGTCAAGATTAATGAAAACTCATTAGAGGATTGATAAGACCAAAGCCTCCTAACAACAAGTTTCATAAGTTTTGAACCAAAAGACAAATAATAAACTATTCTTGATAGTTTTCCGATGCGGGACAAATATTGCGCTATGTTAAGCAATCGCCGAGTAATTTACGGAGTAATTACCCTACAATGAGGACGGTAAATAGCTCTTTGTGCTAATGTACGCTAGATGAACGATATGTAGATCGTCATCCGAAAGCAATACTGCACGAAAAGAAAAATGGTAGCGATCTAGTCTTGATCGAAATTCAACAATGAAATTCCAAGATCTTTAAGGCTTTCATCGATCAAAAGAAAAGGGAAATAGATGAAGAGAAAGCCAAATTAAACCACAAAAATATGTGATCTAAGGCTAAGAACAAAGGGAAGGGGAAGGAAATGGAAAAGAACCAAAACAGTCCCAAAACAGAGCCAAAATCGCATTCTGGACACTGGTTAATCGGTTAAAACATTTGGTTAATCGGTTAACCAATGCAGATTTTGAATTTCTGTGCAAAACAGGGTGTTAATCGGTTAACCAATTTACACTGTGTTTTGTTAATCGGTTAACACTATATCAGAAACAAAAAAATGTGCAAAATTCAGCATGATCCTCTTTCAAAACATTTTTCAAACACCTTGTGATCATGAACTGAATTGGCACGAATTTTACAGTAAAAATAGACAGAGAAACCTGCAATCATACAACAATATATGATCCAAAGGATCAGCAACAAGAAGCACCAAGGATCTACATTTTGAATGATGAATGTGAAGCTTTAACAATGGTGGAAAGTGAATTACCACTCCAAACCAGAAAATCCTTCCAAAATACAGCAAGATCTACACTCCAAAGCCTTGATCTATGAACAAAAACAAAAATGGATGAAGGTTTAGCTCTAAATTAGTAAGAATTAATGTGAATTCTTACTAATTTATGAAAGAAGAAATTGAGCTTTTGGTGAATTTTTGGTTTGAGAAGATTGAAAGAGTCAAGAAGAATTTTGACAAGGTGAATTTGGCTCTCAAAAGCTTGAAGAATGAATGAAATGAGGGCTTTATTTATAGAGTTTAGGCTTGGAAATTTGGTGGTTTGGAATTTGGTTTGGAAGATCAAAATTAGGCTTGGAATTTGAATTTGGAGGGAAATTCATAAACGAGTGGTGATTAGTGAAGGTGTATGGTAGGAAATGATCAAAGTGATGTAGGGAATAAAAATGAGATGGTATGGAATATTCCAAAATGATGAAAATTGGTGCTAATTGTTGCAAAATTTGAATTTGCTGCCATTTTTTTCAAAATTCGCACGCGTTAACCGATTAACCAATGTGTTAATCGATTAACACAGTGAAAAATTGGGAAATTTGGCTTTTTGATGTGTTGTCTTGATTCCAGCTCGATTTTTCTTGCTTGTCAAAGAAGGCATGGAAATAAACACATGAACCTTGGAGTCTCTTGAATAATAATCAATTAAATCTTGGAAACTCTTGATCAGATGAATTTTGAATTGTTTACAGATCAACTTTGACATTGTTCAGATGAAATTCATTTGAGCTGAGGGACTGTTTGATATCCTTGATTCTCTTCCTGAAAAAGTTATTAAAAGGGAAACAAACATATTTTTGGATTTTGATTAAAGGTTAGTGAACATAAGCAAAATAAAGGCAAGTAAGAAATACACAGATGCTCGGAGAAACAAAGATTGTGATCTTGTTTGTGGTAAAGATGCAAAATGAAATGTGCGAAATCTTAGGGGTAAAAATTAGGGTTCAATAGATGGGAAATCTTGTGATCAAAATTTAGGGTATGACAGATGCCCCTATTTAATCTTCTTGGACCCGAAGGTGTGAATGGCGAAGACGTTTAGACATTCAAGGTTAAAGAGGATTAAATATTGGAATACTTGAATTTTTTACTGTGGTTATGAATGGTAGATGTTTGTTCATCCATCATCTTTTACTAAGTAATGATACTTAGAAAAGGGTGAAACTTCCCCTCGATCCTGGTCTTCAGCCATGGAACTAGTCTCAGTTTCTTTTTGTCGAGTCCTTTTCTTGACAAAGAATTCTAATTGTGATGGTTTTCACCAAACTTTTCGCTGGGGAGATGCCATTTGATGGAAAAACGATTTGATGTCAGACTTGTTGGGGAAACCCATTGGTCTGAATTGTAGAGGTGTGCAAACTTCTCTGTTGGAGATGCCATTTGCTGGATAGATTACATCATACTTCCCTTTGAGACTTTTCGGAGAGATGTCATGCGATGTATTTCAATTTTGAGGTGTTGATGACTTCATTGAAAGCAAATTTTTCGGGGAGAAATCGCCGCATTGCCAAGAGTCTTTTGTAACGCCCTTTTTTACCCAACAAACATCACGAATGAAAACAACAATTTAATCAAATTAAAGTCCCAAAAGGGTACCATATTTTGTCACAAAACATCAAATAACCACCTGCTCCGTAACACGGGTTTTACCATCATGAATTTATTTAAACATCACGCAGCGGAAATCAAAATTTAAAACAATTTTATAATCCAAAACTTCTTAAACAAAACATCATAAAAAATCCTCATGCCAACAAATAAAAGAACATAATCGTTCGACTCAAACGTCCTGACCCGATGTTACATATCAGAGCAAGACCCTCTAATCGACGGAGAAATCAAAATACTTCAAAATCTAAATCTTCATGCGCCAAGAAAGCTAAGCCTGATCACCTGCACGTTACCCACGTGGAGGTAACATTCAAACAGGAATGGTGAGTAATGACAAATCAATATATAAGATATAAGCAAGGATAAAGTATAAACACAAACATCATCAATCACTCACAAACATCATTACTACATCAATTACATCAATGGAATACAATGCCACACAGTATGCAAATGCAACATCATAGACTCATGCATTTGGTACCAACTCGTCATAATTGATGGACATTGGGCCATTACCCTCCAAAGATCCCCACCAATAGGATCGATTCTACACAAGAAACGGAGTACGTCACAAAACACTTTAATCCACACAATGGGATTGAAGCCACCAAATGGACTGGGGTCCTAACTATGCCATGAATGTGTGATGCAAATCGTCATAATAATCATCATCATAAAATCGTCATAATTGCATCATCATCCATGAATCAACATCAAACATCATTATACAACACCAATTTGCACTCGACACAATTCGTCACTATACCTCACAATTCGTCATATTATACACGTCACATAAAAATTCCCGATTTTTATCCCATTCATCTTCCTTACTAGTTTACTCATGTTTTATTACCCCATCATAGCCTTACGTCTCAAAGAAACCACATCACAAGCGAAATCGGGACATAAATTGCAAAAATGGGAAAATCTGCCAACAGCCCTGTCCATACGCGTATGGCCAATGCCCCATATGTGTATGGCTCAACTCCTCACCCATGGTCTGCGTATCATATGCGTAGGGCCACCTTCTAGGCCTCTCATACGCGTATCACCGACCCTGTTACGCGTACGAGCAGAGAGGACTCTCCTCTCAAAACTCCTTGTATTCTTCCCCTACGCGTAATGGTTATGCCATACGTGTAGGACCCCTTCCTAAGAACCCCATACGCGTAATAGCTTCCCATACGTGTATGCCCCTTCATTCCCAACTTCCCATACGCGTATTGCCACCATTCCCTTACGCGTACACTACGCGTACTGGCAGAGGGTCGTGCTGGCCCTAGGGACGAGTGCGTATGCTACGCGTATCACCCTGGGGATGTCCCCTCTTACGTGTAATACTCCCTCTGTTACACGTAATGCCAGAAAAACCTCCAAAACTCAGATTTCACATCTGAACAAAAACCTCCCATTCCAGCACCTTCGATCTTCCAAAATCGGACCCAAAACAGTTTCGATTCATCACAGATCTAAATCATTATCCTACTTCATTATTTTCATCAATTTATTCATAATTATTAAGTATTAATTCATTAATCCCACCTTCGATTTCAGATCTGGTTTGTTCACACATTCATCACAGCAACGATAATCATTCACACGATTTTTACAGAAATTTCAGTAACACATACCAGATTCATATCAGAAATCGACCAACACAGATACACGAAAATTCACCATAGATTCATCATACGAAAATTCATCATAAAACACAGAACACACAAACTACTCTACCTTAAACCCATATCAAAAATATGAACCCGGATTAACCCCCCATACCTTGAATTTTTCCAGCAACATATCCTTCTTTGGGGTTCTACGGTTGATTCTCTCGTTCTCTGTGCCCTAGCTTCCTTTCTTGAGTTTCTCTCTTCACTTCTTAGGTTTCACATAATATCTCTCCTAATTTCCACTTTTCTTTTTGTTAAACCTACCTTTTGGGCCCTAATTATGATTTACCCGTATTATCCTCAATTAACCTTCTCAATATTACCGTCTAATCCTTAATGGTCCTCTTAATTATTTTAATTAATAATAATAATAGTAATCTAAATAATATTCTAAATATTCAAATTATTCTATTATTATTACTAATAAAATAATCTAATTAATTACTAATTCTAAGATGCCTTAATATTCCCTTAACTCAAACTATCCCACAACACTACCCAAAGTCATCAAGCATCACAATATCCATCAAAATTCACCAAAACACTGAATAATCATAAAAATTCAATTAAATAAATATTATAATTATTTTTGGGTGTTATAACTCTCCCTCACTTAAAGAATTTTCGCCCTCGAAAATTACCTTAAGGAAATAGAGTCGGACACGACTCCTTCAACTGATCTTCACGCTCCCAAGTCCAACTTTCACCAGCTGGTCCACCCCATAACACCTTCACCAAAGCTATGTCTTTACCCCGCATTTGCTTCACTTCACGACCATCCATCCGCACCGGTAATGCCTCCACAGTCAGATTATCCCTCACTTGTACATCACCCATCTGGATCACATGCGCTGGATCTGAAATGTACTTTCTCAACTGAGATACATGGAACACATCGTGCAATTTCGCAAGCGATGGCGGTAAAGCGATCCGATAGGCTACCTCTCCTATCCTCTGCAAGATTTGATATGGACCAACAAAAGATGGAGTGAGCTTCCTAGACTTCAAAGCTCGACCCACACCAGTCACTGGTGTCACCCTCAAAAACACATGATCTCCCTCTTGGAATTCAAGTGCCTTCCTTCTCCTATCATGATAACTCTTCTGACGAATCTGCGAAGCTCTCATCCTTTCTTGGATTATCTTAATCTTCTCAGTCGTCTCCTGCACAATCTCATGTCCGAGTAGAACACTCTCGCCTGACTCATACCAATACAAGGGAGTTCCACATCTCCTTCCATACAAAGCTTCATACGGTGCAATTCCAATACTAGCATGAAAACTATTATTGTACGTGAACTCAATCAACTGCAAATGGTTATCCAAGATCCTCCGTGATCCAACACATAAGCCCTCAGCAAATCCTCTAAAGATTGGATAGTCCTCTCCGTCTGACCGCCCGTCTGCAATTGATATGCAGAACTCATCCTCAACTTAGTACCCAAAGCATCATGTAAACTCTTCCAAAACCTCGATGTAAATCTCGGCTCTCTATCCGACACAATACTCGAAGGTATCCCATGCAACTTCACAATTTCCTCAATATACATCTCAGCTAACTTTTGCATAGAATGATTAATCTCCATTGGCAAGAAATGATCCGATTTAGTTAATCTATCCACAATCACCCAAATTAAATCATTTCCCTTTGCAGTTCTCGGCAACCCTGACACAAAGTCCATGGAAATGCTATCCCATTTCCACTCTGGGATATTCAACGGTTGCATCATACCTAAAGGCTTCTGATTCTCAATCTTTGACTTCTGACAAGTCAAACACACATAAACAAACTCTGCAATATCCTTCTTCATACTCGGTGTTGCGGTGAGAATCAGATATCAAGCTATTAATTAACTTGAATCACAAAACTTTGAAATTCACCACCGAGCTTTGATTTATCCAAAGGAAAGGGTAAAGAACGAAAACCCTAATAAGAGAATCTAGGTTCGGGGGTTGGCTATACTAAGGGAAGGTATTAGCATCCTAAGTATCTGTAGTACTCTACAGGAACCTCTTGTTTATATTGTGTTATGTTATTGTTTGCTTGCTAAGAAAAAGTGTGCTAAGGTAAAGATCTAAGGGTATGTACAAAGTATGCTCGCCAAGACATCGCATCTCGTGCCTACGTATCCTGACGGGAATGGAATCAGAGCATTCGTAGTTCCCCGCACTAAGGATGAAGGAGGAACCATTGACTGTGGCCAAAGTTCCAAGGGGAAATGAGTATGAGCTCATTTAGAGTTTAAGAAACTCTCTAAGTCTGAGTTATGATGTAAATGGTTATGAGGCCAAGGGTAAGCAGGGTGTGTAGAGAGCGATTTTGGACGCAGTTCTTAAGCGCTGGTCGCTCTCTGCGGTTGAGTTTACTACAGGTCGATTCATTTTTTATCCTATTAAAGCTGATGAAGGAAGGGAAATAGATGTCTCCATTTAACCCTGCTTTGCATACTGAGTTTAAACAGCAGTCTGTTAGGTTACGAATGCTATCAATGTGGGGGGGGGGGCCCTTGTACTGGTTATTTGTATTTTCGCCAATACGGTTTTCTTTTTGTCTTTCTAGGACTTTCTGGCGGAGAACAAGGATTTAGGATGTTAGGACTGATGCTTTTTGATGGGAGAGTATGGGATTTTGGGTTTTTGTTTAGTGTGCTCGCTAAGATTTTTTCTTTCAATCTTATGCCTACGTATTCCCGTTTACCGAAACAGGGAAATCAGAGCGTTCGTAGTTCCTCCTATTCTATGGGAGGAAATGGTTGTTTTTGGTGTCTTGTTCAAAGCCCAAGACGTGAAGCGAAAAGGTGGTTTGTATCTTGTTCAAAGCCCAAGATATGAAGCTAAAAGGGTGTTATCTTTAGAGAGAATTAGTCATCTCTAAAGAGGGGTTTGTCTGTTACGACTGTTTATAAAGGAGAATTACTTTAACCGGAATTTGTGAATCCGGCAATGCCATAATTTCCTTTATAGGGGATTTCAACCTGAAGGAGAAGACTTTAACTCAGTGTAGAGTAATGCCATCTTTCCTTAGGAATTTCTCATGCTAAAGGAGGGACATTGGCATGGATGTAGATGATCCCGAGGCTTGCCACTTACAACAGTTAGATGAAAGGGAAAGAGTTGTTGATGTTTATGTACTATGAACGAGGCACAACTTTGATGCTAAAAGGTTGATCGGATCAACCAGTGGTTTTCTTATACAAAGCCTAAGAGGAGGCTAATATATGTCTCATACAAAGCCCGAGAGAGAGGCTAAATGTTTTGACTTGACGATGAAGTCTTTTGGTATCTCGTATAAAGCCCGAGATGGAGGCTATTTGACTCAACAAGAGAGTATTTTTTGTATCTCGTACCAAGCCTGAGAGAGAGGCTGAAATTTGTTTGTTTGGCTAAATAAGAACCTTTTTGTATCTCATATAAAGCCCGAGATGGAGGCGAAAGGGGTTATTGACTCAACGAGGGAGTCTCTTATGTGTCTCGTACAAAGCCCGAGAGAGAGGCTAAACGTTGTTTAACTCCGCTGGGGAGAATCATTATATAAAGCCCAAGAGAGAGGCTAACTTCACTGGAGAAGGATCATTATACAAAGCCTAAGAGGAGGTTGTGGCGACTGTTCAGTTAAGTGACAGGTCCAGTATACTGATTTTGAAAGAGAAAATCAGTTCTTATATGAGCAATACTGTACTCAAGGATTTGGTTCGAGGATCCGGGTTATTTGTGTTCTTTAAGGAACTGGGAAATCCGAAGGGTATTGAGACTGTCCGAGTCTACGGGTTTCCTTCCTATTTTAACGAAGGGGTCGCTTGAGAATGTCTTTGAGACTCAAGGATATTAGACTGTCCGTGTCTAGAGTTTCATCTTTTGTACTATGCTTTGAGAAACAGTAGTAGACTCTTTGAAAGGACTGTTCTACGGAGATGACTAATTTCTGTTCCTATACCTCTAGGAGGTCGTCGGGACAATTTGTACAAAGCCCAAGAAGAGGCTGGAAACTTTTAAGAAGCCGATCGGTCCTTGTACGAAGCCCAAGAGGAGGCTATCATTCCCTGAGGAAGAGATCATTATACAAAGCCTAAGAGGAGGCTGTGAATACTTCTAAGAAGCCGTGGGGTCCTTGTACTAAGCCCAAGAGGAGGCGGGGTTGCTTTTAGGAAGCCTGTGGGTCCTTGTACGATGCCCAAGAGGAGGCCGATGCTTTTAAGAAGCCCGTGGGTCCCCAAACCCTGAGAAATTCAAGGCAAGCTATCCACAAGGAATAGATCAAGTCAGGAAAGTTCGAGAATTTGGAAGAAACTCAAAGATACCATTCACGAAGAATACATTCATCTCTGGGAGTAGAGTTTCTTGACAATTCCTAATGAGGACAGCCGAAGAGAAGACTGTATCTGGTGATCCTAATGGGGATCTAGTTGTCTATTTCTATGAATAAACGAAACGGCGTCACCTAGTTCTAGACGTAGTTGCCGGGGAAACTCAAAATATCTATACTATTATTACACAGTTGATATGAGTTTATGAAAGAAGACTTACAGTGAAACAGCCCCACAATACAGTTATATGTATATGAAAGCGGTAAATGAAAGCAATAACCACTTACTCGGTTGTAGAGCTTCCATGTTGTTTGGTTAGTTGTTCAACAAAGAAAGATTGAAAACAACAGTATATTCAAAATCAAAGGAGAAAGTGCTTTGAAAAGAAAGATTTGGGGCTTACAGCTCAAGGAGAGGCCCAGGGTTTTATCAGTGAGCGCACTGTTTGAATTTGTACAGAGGGACTTATACAAGTGACTATGGCCCAAAAATTATTTCCTGTACAAAGGGATGGGTCTTACACTCTCTCAAGAGGCCCAAAAGGTTTAAAGAAAAAGAGTGGGGCTTATAACACGAGGGTAGGCCCAAAATGTTTTGGTTAAAAGGGGATTGGGTCTTACACTCTATTAGAGGCCCAAAAGTTTTGAATGGGTCTTATAGCTCGAGGAGAGGCCCAAGGTTATTTTTCAAAAGGCGACGATCGCGCCGTTTGTTTTTGACGGTATCGGGACGTATACAATACACTGAGGCCCAAAAATGATTTGGTCAAAAAAGGATTGGGTCTTACACTCTATTAGAGGCCCAAAATTTTTGAATATGATTTATGAGGGTTGAATTAATCCAAAAACCCTAATTTGTTTTCAAAAATGTATTTAATTAAATAAAAATTCAATTAAAATGATCAAAATTGTTTAACATATGAAAAACAAATTGTGATCTTGGATTAATGCTTCAAAAATTAAGTATTGACCTACAAAATAATTAGAAAGCATTAAAAGTTGCAAAATCAATGTGGAAAAAATATTTAAAATGTCAAAAACAACTAAAATATTAATTCTTTGCAAAAATATCAATTATATGAAATAAATAATATTTTTAGGATTTTTTTATAAAATAAAATATTTTAACATTTTTGTGAATTATTAAAAAAAGAATCAACTCAAAATCATTAAAACTCAGAGAGAAATTAATTTTTGAATCAATTAAACAAAAATCACAAAATTCAAATATTCAAATTTCTGAAAATGGCGCCAACAACACACCAAGAACACACGCGTGTTCTGAGTTTCCCAGATTTGCGTTTTCCATCCAATCTCACTGAATACTTAACCATATCATGCAATCCACATACCAATCAACTCGTTTCAACCTTACGATCATGTCTATAACACTTAATTTCATTTAAATTAAACATAAAACATGAAATCACGAAGAAACCTCAAGAACCCTAATTTTTGCATGAAGGCTAGGATTTTTGATACACGATTCAAACAAAGAAATTAATTGAGGGAAAACATTCCATCCATGATTATGAACATATGGCCAAATTATTGTGCAGCAAAAATTGCATGGATCATAGAGTTAGAAGAGCTCATGCTTACCACTTGCAGCTGGTGATCGTGATTTGTGTAGGAGGTGTTACAGTTGTGTTGTGATGATCTGAACAGCTTCCCTACGTGCTATGGAGTGTGTTTGAATGCTTGGACTTGATGAAAATTGACTGGATCACTTCATGGCATCTCAACTGTACTTTGGTTAAAACCTTGAGCAATTGATTGGTGATTCTGAGAAATCAATGTTCCAGTTGTTATTTAAGTGTTTGATCAGCTCATATGTGATGTATATGAGGTGTGTGAGTGATTGGTTTGAGTGGAATTGCCCTCTAGCTCAAAACCCGATAGTTACCTTGCTAAGAAAGGCATTTTTGCCAAGAGAAAGAGATTTTGAGAAAGGCAAGTGTTGTAGGCCTTTGGTGTACTCAAACTAATAACAATTGAGCTCTATTTATAGTAGAGTAAGTTTGTTTTGCAAGGAATAGTGAATGGCAACTGCTGAGTAGGTTTGGCCAATGTTGGCAAATGAAAATCCAAGTCTCCTCTAGCCATTGACTAGAGGTTAGGGCACAGGCTGCTGGTTCCCTTGGTCTTGGATAAGTCTTGACTGAATTCAATTGAGAATGGCTCATTCCATGCCACCTTGATGCTTCCATTGAATGCTCCAATCCAAAATTGGAGTCTTGTCCCTATTTTGGCCATTCTAGGTTCAACATGCTATTTCTTGTTCCATGGACTTTGGAGGCTGGGCTCAGAGATTGTCCCCTTTAGATTCAATCCTCAGATATGTCCAAGTGCATAGGAGCATTTGAATTTGGTTGATTTTGGCAAATCGAGCAAAATTGCAAATTCTGCCTTGCCTTTGACAGATTTCAGCAAGGCAACTTGCCAATGTCATATCTCATGGTGTAAGTTGAATTTGGTAATGTTCTTGACCATTTTGGAAAGCCCTTACATGATACAACAACTGTTTGAACATGTTTAGTTTTGATCTCTTTTGAATCCAAGTGAAAAATCCCCCTACATTTGGCAAAAAGTAAGGCAAAATCTGACTTAGTGAAATTTTCACTAAGTGTTGGAACAAAGTGACTTTTCTTGATTTTGATCACTCCATAACTCAAAATCCATGAGGAATTTGGACATAGGTCAGTTTGAAGCTTTTGTAAAGGGCAATGAGATCTACAAATCAAGCTTTGAATGGGGCATAATGGCCTTGTCGTTTAGGAGTTATGGTCCTCCAAAGTTGGTGCATTAGTGGCACTTTTTCATGACTTAGAAAAATTTCTAAGTTTTATGGTTACCCCTTTTACAAGTTATCCAACTTTTCTTGATTTTTCTTGATGAATGATGATTCCAATCATACATTAACATCATTTTAGGGTTAAAAATCCGTTTTGGTGAAAAATCTTAAAAAGTCAAAGTTGACTTTTGTGCACAGTTGACTTTTTATCAGATGAATTCCAAACTGTGCAATTCTTCAGGAAATCATGTCCTTGACCTAAATCAAACTTGATGGACATGTTCCATGGGTGTTCTAGGGTATATTGGATCATGTCTTAGGGTTTGGGAGCTTGTCCTGGTCAAAAGTCAAAGTTACAGTTGACTTTCCTCGCGAAACCCTAATTGTGGTGCAGATGAAATTGAGACTTGTTGCTCAAGCTTCTTGGATTAATCCATTGTTCCAAATGGATCAATATAGTTCATTAGAGACCCTCAAACCCTCTCTTGAGGTCTTGGCTCTTGATTTTCCCTAAAAGTCAACTTAGGGGTGAATTAGGTCAAGAAACCCTAATTCCTGATATTTGATGAATGCATCCCCTGAGGCAAGATTGACTTGATGATTGGGTCTATGAGGTCCCATGGAGTATATTAGGTTAGGTTTTGGATCATTGGCTTGTGCCCAGATGAAAAATTTCCATCTGGAGGCCTTGGTAGACCAAAACCCTAATTTGGTGACACTGTCGATCTTGAGACTTGATCCACCTAGAAGGGAGCAGCCTTGTGCTTAATCCTTGAAGTGGGAGTCCTTTTGATCCATTGTGGATGTTTGAGAGGTTAGACAAGTTGAAGATCATGTCATTCCTTGATTGATCCTTTGTCTAAGCACTCAGAAAGGGCTTGAAACCCTAATTTTGATTGTAGTGAATGCTCACCCATCTTTGGGGAGACTGATGAAGTATGATGGTTCCTCCATATTGTGATGATGATTTTCACAATGATGGGAAATCTTAGTGGTCAAAATTTGGGATATGACAGATGCCCCTATTTAATCTTCTTGGACACGAAGGTGTGAATGACGAAGGTATTCGGGCATTCGAGGTGCAAGAGGATTAAATATCGGAATACCCAAAATTTTGATGGTGGTTATGAATGGTAGCTTACGCATTCATCTTCTTTAACTAAGCAATGATGCTTAGAAAAGGTAAACTTCCCCTCGATCCTGGTCTTCAGCCAAGGACTGGTTTCAGTTACGGAAACAAACTTCCCCTCGATCCTGGTTTCCTACCCAGGAACTGGTCTTAGTTTCTGATTTAAACTTCCCCTCGATCCTGGTTTCCTACCAAGGAACTGGTCTTAGTTTCTTTTGTCAATAAACTTAATTGACATGGGACGCTATGTGTAGCGGTTTTCCTCAAACTTCTCGTCAAATTTTCTTGGGGAGATGCCATTTGACGGAAAAAGACCTGATGTCAGACTCACTGGGGAACCCAGTCGTCTGAGTTATAGAGGTGTACAAACTTCTCTGTTGGAGATGCCATTTGTTGACTCTACCCGGGGGATGCGAGTCCCTTGAGAGACTGCATTCGTTTGGGGTCTTTACATCATACTTTTCTCGGAGATCTTCTCGGAGAAATGCCATATGATGTGATCCAATTTTGAGGTGCCGATGACCTTTTCATCAGTGGGTTTTTCGGGGAAAAACTGCCGTACTGCCGAATCTCCGATTAGGAGGCTTTCTCTGTCGATTTTCCTTAATCCGGGAAAGCAAGGATATCAACTTCAATGGCGAAGAGTGATGTTAACTGAGGGCTTCTCTGGTTTCTCAGAGGTTCAAGTTATCAAAGTGGTCGAGGACCCAACTTCAATCCAGAAATAAAACTGGAGGAGAGAGAATGTTCAGACGCAGCGTTTCCTGACGAGGCAAGAACTGACGACTCGATTGAGAGAACTTCTATCACTAGGGGACAAGACCGACTAGAGTGATAGTGATGCAATATGAAATGTGAATGCAAATCAATAATGCATGATGTGTGTATGTTTATGCTGACAAAACTGACGCGACATACAGACTGACAGGTGAACACGACTGGATACTCGGCCATCGCGGGGCGAAGAAGTACCGTTGGTTCAGAATAGCAATTCCACCTTGCTTAGGAGAGATAGTCCCTGTTGGGAGCTATGTGGGTCGGGCTTAGGAGATAAGAACTCGGCCGAGGCGTGTCAGACGAAACAAGGTCTCTGACATAGTTGATCTCTTCATTCAGGCGTACTGGGTTAGAATGAGTACTTTGATTCTGCACTTTGAAGTTCGATTACTTCTGGAGAAGCGACCGATGTTCTTCTGATGTTCAACAGTCAAAAGAAATTGCCGTCTTTATTTTAAAAGCCGAAAAAGTTTTAACAAGTAAATTCATTTTTGTTTTATTTCAAGAATCGTTAATCATGTTAACAACGTCGTTCTGTAAAGCTAAAACAAATAAGAATTACAAACAAAAGCACAAGGGCTCAAATTTTATTGATAAAATGGAGATCAGTCAAATGCGTGATTCCAAAGAGTATATACAAACTTTGAAAATGGTAATTTACAGGGAAAAGGGCTACGTTGAAACATAACGACCACTATCCTTCTACCAACTTTGAATTCGGGGCATCCTGAGCTTCTGTCGAAGATGACCTTGACTGGAGTTTTCCTCCGATGGATGGTGTAACTGCTGCCGCTGAGGGACTTGCCTCTGTTGAATATAGTTACTTGCCATTATCCCTAATTTTTGCCTGAATTGTACTTTGATGTTTCCAATCCACTGGGATGATTTTTTTTCTTTTTATGTCTCTAACTTTTGCCTGGACCGCCCTTTCGGGTTTTCAATCCACCGAGACGTTTTTTTTTTTTTTAGTTTAGGCGAAGTATTTCTTGACTACATCAACATTTGTGGGGTAGGCAAATTCCTCTCCGTCCATGGTTGCAAGCCTCAAGGCGCCACCTGAGAAAGCTTTCGTGACCACATAGGGGCCATCGTAATTTGGGGTCCATTTGCCCCGAGAGTCTGTGAGAAACGATTGTATCTTCTTGAGCACGAGGTCTCCTTTTCTGAAAACACGAGGTCTGACCTTTTTGTCAAACGCCCTCTTCATTTTCTGTTGATACAATTGACCATGGCATAGTGCCGTGATTCGCTTCTCTTCGATCAGATTCTATTTGTTGTGTCGGTTTTGACACCATTCAGCTTCGGTGAGCTTAGCTTCCATCAATACTCGGATTGACGGGATCTCTACTTCTATGGGGAGCACTACTTCCATGCCATATACTAAAGAGAAAGGGGTAGCCCCCGTTGAAGTGCGGACAGATGTGCGATAATCGTGAAGAGCAAAGGGTAGCATTTCGTGCCAATATTTGTAGGTTACAACCATCTTTTGAACAATCCTCTTGATGTTCTTGTTAGCCGCTTCTATCACTCCGTTCATCTTGGGTCGGTAGGGAGATGAGTTATGGTGTTCGATCTTGAACTCTACGCACAACTCTTTCATCATCTTATTGTTCAAGTTAGATCCATTATCAGTAATGATCTCGCTTGGAACACCATAACGGCAGATGATATTGTTTTTGATAAATCGGATCACCACTTGTCGGGTTACATTAGCGTATGACTCTGCTTCGACCCACTTGGTGAAGTAATCAATGGCTACCAAGATGAACCGATGTCCGTTTGAAGCCTTAGGCTCAATCATGCCAATCATGTCGATTCCCCATATGGAAAAAGGCCATGGGGAAGAGAGAACTTTGAGATGCGTTGGCGGTACATGAATTTTGTCGGAGTATATCTGACACTTGTGACACCTCCTCATGTACTTGTAGCAGTCGGATTCCATGGTCAACCAATAGTACCATGCTCTTAGAATTTTTCTCGCCATTGTATGTCCGTTGGCATGAGTGCCAAAGGATCCTTCATGAATTTCTTTCATAAGCATGTCTGCTTCTGGTCTGTCCACGCATCGGAGCAAGACCATGTCAAAATTTCTCTTATAGAGAGTGTCACCGCTCAGGAAGAAGTTTCCAGCCAATCTTCTGAGGGTTTTTCTGTCTTTTCTGAGTGCCCCAGGTGGGTACTCTTGTTTCTGAAGGAAGCATTTGATATCGTGATACCAAGGTTTGTCGTCTATGACTGCTTCAATCGTGAAGATGTAAGCGGGCCTTTCAAGGCGCATTATGTCGATCTTAGGTAGGTCGTTCCATTGACCTACACTAAACATGGAAGAGAGAGTGGTTAATGCATCAGCCATGTGATTCTCCTCACGAGGGATATGATGAAACTCGACTCTGTTAAAGAAGGGTAACAACCTTCTTGCATAGTCTTTGTAAGGAATCAATCCTGATTGGTATGTGTTCCAATCTCCTTTTATCTGATTGATAACCAAGGCTGAGTCGCCGTATACGTCCAAGTTTTTGATCCTTAAATCAATTGCTTCTTTGAGACCCATGATACAAGCTTCATATTCGGCCTCGTTGTTCGTACATTTGAACGTAAGTCTGGCAGTGAAAGGAATGTGGGTACCCTGAGGGGTAACAATGATTGCCCCAATTCCACTTCCGTAATGATTAACTGCTCCGTCAAAGATAAGTCCCCATTGGGAACCTGGTTCTGGCCCTTCACTGGGTAACGGTTCATCGCAATCTTCCATTTTTAGATACATGACATCTTCATCTGGGAAGTCAAACCCAATTGGTTCTTGATCGTCAATCGGCTGATGAGCCAAGTGATCGACTAAAACACTCCCCTTAACGGCTTTTTGAGCGTGGTACTCTATGTCATATTCTGATAACAGCATCTGCCAACGGGCGATTCTTCCCGTGAGAGCAGGTTTTTCGAAGACATACTTGATTGGATCCATATCGGAGATTAACCAAGTAGTATGACGAATCATGTATTGGCGAAGACGTTTGGCTGCCCAAGCCAAAGCGCAGCAAGTTTTGTCGAGCATCGTGTACCGAGTCTCGCAGTCGGTGAATTTCTTGCTCAAATAGTATATGGCAGACTCTTTCCGTTTGGTTTCGTCTTGTTGGCCAAGTACACATCCCATTGAGTCTTCCAAGACTGTGAGGTAAATGATCAGTGGTCTTCCTTCCACTGGAGGTGATAGAATCGGAAATTTCAACAGATATTCCTTAATACTGTCGAAGGCGGTTTGGCAATCTTCTGACCAAATGCAATCCTGGTTCTTTTTGAGTAATTTGAAAATCGGCGCACACGTGGCAGTCATGAGGAATATGAATCTGGAGATGGAGTTCAAACATCCCAGGAATCCTCTGACTTGTTTTTCAGTTTTCGGAGAAGGCATTTCTTGAATGGCCTTGACCTTGTCAGGATCAACCTCAATTCCCTTCTGGCTGACGATGAACCCTAGTAGTTTCCCTTAACGGGCACCGAAGGTGCCCTTGTTGGGATTCAAGCGGAGCTTGAACTTTCTTAAACGTTCGATCAATTTTGACAGGTGTTCAACGTGCTCACTCTCTGTTTTTGATTTTGCAATCATATCATCGATATATACCTCGATTTCTTTGTGTATCATGTCATGAAAAAGAGTAGTCATAGCCCTTTGATAGGTTGCCCCGGCATTCTTCAAACCGAACGGCATTACCTTGTAACAAAAGGTGCCCCATGGGGTAATGAACGAAGTTTTCTCCATGTCTTTCGGCGCCATTTTGATCTGGTTATAGCCCGAGAATCCATCCATGAAGGAGAAGACTTTGAACTTTGCTGTGCTGTCTACCAGCATGTCAATGTGTGGTAAAGGAAAGTCATCCTTTGGACTTGCCTTGTTCAGATCCCTATAATCAACACACATTCTAACCTTTCCGTCCTTTTTGGGAACGGGTACGATGTTGGCTAACCATTGAGGATTTTCTGACGTGGCGAGGAAACCCGCGTCAATCTGTTTTTGTACCTCGTCTTTGATTTTGATGGCCATGTCCGGGTGAGTGCGTCTCAACCTTTGCTTTACTGGCGGACATTTTGATCTCAATGGTAAGTGATGTTCCACGATGCTGGTATCCAACCCTGGCATATCCTGATAGGACCAAGCGAATACATCGGGAAATTCTCTGAGAAGCTTTATCAAACCCTCTCTTCCAGTTGGACTGAGAAGTGCCCCAATCCTGATTCTTTTCTCTCTTTTTCCGAAACGACATTTACCGTTTCCAATGGCTCTTTGTGAGGTTCAATGGACCTTTCCTCTTGTCTGAGTAATCGGGAGATGTCTTATGAAATTTTGTCGTCATTTTCTTCTTCAGCCTCGAATACCGGGAACTCAAAGTTGGGAGAAGGCATCAGATCGTATGTTTCAACTGGGTTTAAAACAAGCAATCTGCATGACGCGATGATTCGTGTTTAGAAGAGATAGAGAAAATGCAAGTGTGTGCAGTGTTTTTATTTTACTGCTTGTTTTTATTTGAATTGTTTTTTAGGATTACCATTTTCTGAAAAAGCAAAAAGAGAAAACAACAATTAATGCGGAAATTACAGAACGACGTTATTTTATTAATGAACAAGTCGAATCTTGAAACTACAGCCCTATAAAATAAAACTCTGTCGCTTTGGGCTAAGCGAAGAGGGAAAATTTACAGGAAGCGAGCCCTATCAAAAACATTTGTTTCACCTGGGCAGGGTGAAAGGTTAAAGATGGCAATTACTTTGACTGATGAACGATCCTCGGAACCTCGACGGCAACCCATTGCCGGCGAACTCCTCGGTGAATCACAAAGTTTGGTACCTTCCTCGATTTGTCCTCCGAAATGACGCTGATTTTTGGTGGAGCGGGATCATTGGAATCTGTCTCCCAGGCAGAATTGTCGTAGGAGAATTCCTCTGTTGCATTTTGCATAGCATTTGTGCTCTCAGCTGTATCTCCCCATCCAGTAGGCTGTATATCTTCGAGCCTGATACGAGAGCTTTTGGGAGCAGTGTACTTGACCATGTAGTCGTATTTCCCACTCAGTTGTCCCAAGGTGTCCCACACTTCTTTCCAACTGGAGGAGTCATCTCTCTCGATGACGTTGACCTCAGGAAAAGCATAGTTGATGAATTCAAGTCCGGCAAACGTTGAAAATTCATCTTCATGTTGAGTAGTTTCCGAATGACCTGAGGGTTGATCCCATGACATGGTGGGGACACAAGTATTCTATTCAATGACGGTCAGCCGATTTTCATTGTTCGGCTGACTCTCTTGCCCCAAGTTTCCTGGGTAAGGTTGCCACATTGGCAGACCATCCATTGGGCCATAGTAATTGTGGTCAAAGTTGTCTTTCATCAGAGTGTCTTCCTCTAATGAATTTGGCGGAGCACGGCATCCTTCCGGATCACAATCTCCATATATCATTTCTACATCTGACCTGGGTATAAATCTTGGACTCTGTGTGGGATAGCAAAATGGCGTAGGCACCTCCTCCTGAGACATATAACCGTCCTCGTTAAGATAGGACTTCCATTCTTCATCTGTGTCAGAGGGATCTTCCTCATTGATAGCATGAACTGTCTGAGACACCGGGTGAAGGAAACCTCCACCGTGGAAGAAGTTTTGAAGGGGATGAAGACTTTCATCATTGGCAGCTGTCTGGGTACAGGTTGCAGCAAAACCAAGACCCTTCTTTGTTTTATTGTCAGTAGGAATGACAAGCTGTCCCCATCCTGTTGTATCGGTACTCTCGACCGCTTTGATAGCATCTTTGTATGAGGAAATCGAGGTTCCTCCTTTGAACTGATTGTTCTTGCTTACCGACAGTGCTTGGAACTGAGTTCCAATAACCTCCTCGGGTTCTATACCAGTAGACGATGACAAGTTGCTTACAAGCAAGGGTTGTTCCCCGCAGACTGTGACAAGTTGACCGTTCTTGACGAACTTTAGCTTTTGGTGGAGGGTTGACGTAACCGCTCCAGTCTGATGTATCCAAGGTCTTCCTAATAAACAACTGTATGTTGCCCGGATGTCCATGACCTGGAAAGTGATTTGGAAAGTGTGAGGACCAATAGTTATGGGAAGATCAACTTCGCCGATAACCGTTTTTCTGGATCCGTCGAACGCTTTGACGACGACCTCGATAATTCTCATCGGAGGGCCTTTGAATGATAATTGCATCAAAGTGGACTTCGGCATAACATTCAGGGCTGATCCTGTGTCTACCAGTACACTGGCTAAAGCATCGTCCTGGCAGTTAACTGTAATGTTGAGCGCCATGTTATGACGGCGACCCTCTTCGGGTAATTCCTCATCACTAAATCCCAAATTGTTGCAGGAAGTGATGTTAGAGACAATACTATCGAACTGTCTGATTATTACATCCTTTTCCACAAAGGCTTGCTCCAAGACTTTCTGTAGAGCCTCCCTATGCACTTCTGAACTGAGTAACAGTGATAATACCGAGATCTTTGAAGGAGTTTATAACAGTTGATCAACAATGTTGTATTCACTCCTTTGGATGAGCTTCAGCATCTCATCATTATTTTTCGAAAGGTCAGGATTACTGGATTGACCGACTGGTGGATCGGGAGTTTCTGTCTGAAGTTCCTTTTCTTTGTTAAGTTCCCTAACTCCTCGGTTGAAGATTCTACCGCTCCGTGTTACACGACTGATGTCTGCAATATTCATGACGGAGGGTAATGGAATTTCCTTTCCATTTTCAATTGTCGTTGCACCGTATTTGTAAGGGATAGCCTTAGTTGATTCATACGGTGTTGGTCCTGGCAGATAGATGACTATGGGAACCTTCTGATTTTTTGGACCATTATAATTAATCTCGATCCGTTCCCGGTTGGGAACTTTAGATTCGTCAAGTAGAGGAATAATGGCAAAAACATCCCTGGTCCTGTGATGACCAGAGATCGTGACAACATCCTCGACTTGATCGGCAAGGTAGTTCGGCGTCCAGTTGATGGGTCTAGAACCCGGATATGGACGAATCTCTCCACGATCCACCTGACCCTGAAGAGCTGCTCTCACAAAGTAACACCCTTGGTTACTTTCCGAACAGACGCCGCAACGTTCATAGTTGTGTAGTGGCACTTGGCCACGCCCACTTTGAATACAATGTAACCTCACTAGGTTAGCTTCCATAGATCGGACATCCTGACTCTGACGCCGAGTGGGGTTCCTATTACTGATACTAATCTGCTGAGTATCTTCATCCATGTAGATTGGCATCCACCAATGATTTAACAAGTGTTGAAGTGCCTCTTGGACAAGGGTACAACCTCGATCGTTTTCGCAACCTGCCTTACAGCTTTGATAGTCATGTGATATTAAGAATCCGAGTCGGACCTGTTCAGCATGTAACTCTACCAGGTTGGTATTCATCACGCAAATATCGAAGATCTGAACCATGTTGATTTGATAGGAATTCCTATCATGGTAGTCTTAGATCCATCCAAGATCCATCTGACGCTGGAGGGCCTCTTGTATGAAAGAGCATCCCTGTTTGTTTACCGATTAAGTCAGACAAGAACTGTAATCGTGTCGCGGCAGATTATGATACTGGCTTTGCCTTGAGTACATTGCCACCAGATTAACATTCATTGCACGAATATCGTGGTTCTGAATGATGTTGGAGTTCGTGTAGACCATGTTAACTCCACAAACTCGGTGCTCTTGGATCCATCTGAGATCCATCTGTTCCTGTAGAGCTGCTTGCACCACAGAACAACCCTGATTGTTTTTAGAGCAGATATCACATTGATGATAATTATGAGGTGGCACATGGCTATATCCACTCTGTCTACAATGCATCTTGACCAAATTGGTTTTCAACAAGAGTACATCGTGAATTTGATAGACATCGTTAGTCTCTCCTTCTATCAAATTGACTGCAGTCTTCTCATGTTGAGGCAGCGGGTTCGTAAGAACATTGGGATTCGTATCTTTGAAGAATAAGACCCCGCTCCTAACAATTTTTTGCACATCGAACTTGAAATTGAGACAAGTCTGTATGTTATGCCCTGATCCTCCTTGATGGTAAGGGCAAGTTTGATCCATCTTAAACCAAAAAGGCGGATTTTCCGGTACTGTAAGAGGAGATTTTGTCTAAATGTACCCCTTAGCCAGTAGTAATGGAAACAGCTCGGCGTACGTTACGGGTATAGGATCAAATCCTGGTGGCCGTGTTGTACGGTTGTTGTTATATGGAGGACGAGCCTGCTGAAGAGGTTGTTGTGTCCTTTGTTGGTCAGGTTGGCTTTGCGCAAGCTGAGGTTGATACGTAGGAATAGACGCAGGGTTGATAGCAGGAGTCACAGCTGCTACCAGTTGATAACGTCGCCTTTGCTTTCCGAGAGAGATATTCCCAATATCTTGCTCTTTTTTCTTAGGGAGAGCACTTCCGTATTTTTTAGTACCGCTCGTCGATCACGTGTCTTTTACCAAACGTCCTTCTCGGACGGCTTCCTCAAGACGTACGCCCATGCCCACCATCTCGGGGAAATCACTGGGTGCACTGGCAACCATTCGGTCATAGTAAAATGAGCTTAAGGTTTTTAAGAAGATCTTTGTCATCTCTTTTTCCTCAAGACATGGACAAATTTGAGCGGCAATTTCACGCCACCTTTGAGCATACTCCTTAAAGGTTTCCTTGTCCTTTTGCGACATCGATTTGAGTTGATCTCTGTCGGGTGCCATGTCCAAATTGTATTTGTATTGTTGGACGAAGGCAGTACCAAGATCTCTGAATGTGCTGATCGTAGTACGGTTTAAACCCATGTACCATTTGAGTGCGGCACCGGTTAAACTATCCTAAAAGTAGTGAATCAGTAGGTCCTGATTCTCCGTCTGAGCTGACATTCGCCGAGCGTACATCACCAGATGGCTTTGAGGGCAAGAGTTACCCTTGTATTTTTCAAAGTCGGGCACTTAGAACTTGTGCGGGACTTTCACATTGGGGACCAAGCAGAGATCTGCGGCGTCCTTTCCAAATAGATCCTGACCGCGAATGGCTTGCAGTTCCTTCTGCATTTCCAAGAACTGCTCCTGGAATTCCTCCATTCTGTTAAACATAGTTTCCTTCTTACCAGAAGGTGTCTGTGGAATCTGTCTTTCCGGGACAGTGTGCACCATAGGGGGTGGTACCGTGACTACGGTAGTGAGTCTTGGCGTTTCCCGAAGTTTGTAACCTTCAGGAGTCTTCAGCATGCCTCTGGCATCTTCGCTTTCCCAAAGTTTGTAACCTTCAGGCCCAGCGGCTTCTGTTGTGATTCCCTGATCTTCAGTGATCGGCGGAATATATCCTTCCGGGATATAATTAACAGGCATGCCCCAAGGACGATCTTTCGGCATTTGATACCTAGGATCATACTTCTCCACTATGGGCGTTGAGGTGATCTCTGAGATCACAATCCTTTGTAGCTGAGCTTCTGCCATGGCTTGCATGTCGTTACGAAGCTTTCTCATATCCTCTCTCAGAGCGTCGATCTCTTCTTTCAACTCTCTATTTTCTTCCTTAAGATCATCCATCTTTTTCTGACGATTGGCCCGAGTATTATACGAATGAGACAGTTTAACTCTATAACCGAGACACAAACGTGAGATTCGTATGTAAGAAGAATACGCGATGTGAGAATGATGAACGCAATGATTATATTAATTGTTTTTTGGTTTAATCAAAATAAACTTCGACAATTAGATTGCAAATATCAAACAGTGGGGAAACCCCTTTTTATTGAAATTCAAAGGATTACAGAAATGGAAATACAGTAGATTACAAGGTGCCGAAACAGAAACCTAAGCTAATGGGTCCCGAGAGAACTCGGGTGCTGATTCTGGAATCCTCCTTTTCTTTGACCGGGGCTCTTGGGCCGTTGTCGGGTTGTCACTCCTTTGCCAGGTGAAAGGAGTGAGCAAATTCCTTCGGTCATCTTGATTCTCTACAGCATGGTGCTCTAAAATTTCAATCAGAGCACCTTTCTCTTTCAGTAATTGCTGTATTTTGATGCACTCGACGTCGAGGGTGCGGTACTTGTTCTTCCAAGACCTCCTCTCCCGTTGAACTTTGTTTAGAGTAACCTGAAGCTTTTCAGTCTCAGTCATGAAGTACATGACAGATTCCCTCGGTGGAAGAATTCCGTAACGAGGATAAGGCATCTTTAGCTTGAGAGCTCTAGTTTGTACCCAATGGAGATAAGGCTCCACCGAGACACAGTCTGGTTTTCCCAGAGACTCTCGTCCTTTCTTAAGAACATGCTTCCAAGCTTGCACTATTTCCGTCTTTAGTGCTCTGTCATTTTCTCCTTCTTTGAAGAAAAGACCTTCCAGATGAACACCCCGTGGGACGTGTCTCATCGGGTATCCAAATTGACGCTGAACGAGAACTGGATGGTAATTGATTCCTCCCTTAGTTCCTATAAGGGGTATGTTGGGGAAGTTTCCACAACGATCAATGATTCTGATTCCATCAAAGATCCTATTACACCAATCTATATCAGAGTTGGTAAGAGACATGATCTTCTGCGACCAACGTAAGGAACTCTTACAATCCCAAAAAGCAGCAGACTTGGGCAAGTGGGAGATAAACCATTTGTAAACCAAAGGTACACAACATGTGATCTCCCCTCCGTTGTACAAATTTCCCAAGTGTACAGAATGATACGCATCTGCGAGCAAAGTCGGCACAGGGTTTCCAATGAGAAAAACCTTAATGGAGTTGATATCGACGAAATTATTGATGTTGGGAAACAAAAATAATCCGTAGGTGAGCAAGACAAAGATGCTTTCAAAAGCAGTCACGTTTCCTATACTGGCAAAATACAGGGCCTTCTTTGTCAAGAACTGGGCTGGCAAACCTTGGATGCCACCCTTGGTAGTTAGGTGAGTCCCGACCTCAGACTCGTCCAAATGAATTGCTCTTGCAATGGTCTGATTCTTTGGAATTTCTTCCAGTCCAAAAAATGGAGCTCGATCTGTAATATGCAGATCAATCAGATGAGAATACTCCTCCAGCGTTGGTGCTAACTGGTAATCCGGGAATGTGAAACAGTGATAAACTGGATCATAAAACTGAATGAGCGCATCCATGATTCCCTCAATCACATGTAATCTTAACAGTGGTAGCAAACCTCCGTGCTTGGCTCTGAAAGCCTTAGGGTTAGTGATCATCCTTGCTAACCTTCTCAAATCCTCTAACTTTGGAACCTTGAAGGTATAACTATGAGTTCTCCTTCTACCGAAATCCATTAGTGCAATCCTTTTCTCTGATATTTGCAAAACAGAGAGACTAGAAGAGAAGTTTTTTGAATGTTTTAATGTTTTTTTAAATGAATGCATGAATGCAGCACACAAAAACATAGAAAAAACATGGGGTCAAAGGGTCGTTGTCATGAAGTCAAGGCTCTACCCATCCCCAAAGGTTTATACTAAGGTGATTTTTGTACCTGTACTCATTATCATCAGCTCCTCCCAGGAAAGCAAAACAATAAGCGGATCGCCAGCGAATTGTAGAGCGATCTTAGAGTAAGTACCATTCACTGAGAATAGATCACCATCCTCAAATGAGGGTAGTATCGCGTAACAACTATTCCCGATAGTTTTCGCACTACGAAAGGGTTTGGCTCCTCAGCTTCTCAGACTTAACAATCGGCCCATTGTCTAGGTGAGAGAATGGGTTGCATTGGTCAGCCTCCACTAAGGTTGATGGTCGACCTCGTCGGCATCACTTATCTTAAGTGTATACTCAATCTTTCCACATGCGGCATCACACGCATTCCCATTAGCAGAAAAATAAACACGTATAACAATTAGGAAAAGCAATATATATATTTGTCCTAAACATCCTAGACCTTTAAAGCTATGAATCCTAAGTTCCTGACAGAAAATGGGTTCCCCGGCGGAAGCCCCAATCTGTGGTATACACACAAGAGGTGAAAAGGAAGAAGAAAAACAGAGACGGGCCCCACGGTGGGGGCCATTTTTCTGTAGCGAACGATTTTGGACGCGGTTCTTAAGCACTGGTCACTCTCTGCGGTTGAGTTTACTACAAGTCGATTCATTTTTTATCCTATTAAAGCTGATGAAGGAAGGGAAATAGATGTCTCCAATTAACCCTGCTTTGCATACTGAGTTTAAACAGCGGTCTGTTAGGTTACGAATGCTATCAATGTGGGGGGGCCCTTGTAATGGTTATTTGTATTTTTGCCAATACGGTTTTCTTTTTCTCTTTCTAGGACTTTCTGGCGGGGAACAAGGATTTAGGATGTTAGGACTGATGCTTTTTGATGTGAGAGTATGGGATTTTGGGTTTTTTTTTAGTGTGCTCGCTAAGATTTTTTCTTTCAATCTTATGCCTACGTATTCCTGTTTACCGAAACAGGGAAATCAGAGCGTTCGTAGTTCCTCCTATTCTATGGGAGGAAATGGTTGTTTTTGGTGTCTTGTTCAAAGCCCAAGACGTGAAGCGAAAAGGTGGTTTGTATCTTGTTCAAAGCCCAAGATATGAAGCTAAAAGGGTGTTATCTTTAGAGAGAATTTTTCATCTCTAAAGAAGGGTTTATCTGTTACGACTGTTTATAAAGGAGAATTACTTTAACTGGGATTTGTGAATCCGGCAATGCCATAATTTCCTTTATAGGGGATTTCAACCTGAAGGAGAAGGCTTTAACTCAGTGTAGAGTAATGCCATCTTTCCTTAGGAATTTCTCATGCTAAAAGAGGGACATTGGCATGGATGTAGATGATCCAGAGGCTTACCGCTTATAGCAGTTAGATGAAAGGGAAAGAGTTGTTGATGTTTATGTACTGTGAATGAGGCACAGCTTTGATGCTAAAAGGTTGATCGGATCAACCAGTGGTTTTCTTATACAAAGCCTAAGAGGAGGCTAATATATGTCTCGTACAAAGCCTGAGAGAGAGGCTAAATGTTTTGACTTGACGATGAAGTCTTTTGGTATCTCGTAAAAAGCCCGAGATGGAGGCTATTTGACTCAACAAGAGAGTGTTTTTTGTATCTCGTACGAAGCCCGAGAGAGATGCTGAAATTTGTTTGTTTGGCTCAATAAGAACCTTTTTGTATCACGTATAAAGCCCGAGATGGAGGCGAAAGGGGTTATTGACTCAACGAGGGAGTCTCTTATGTGTCTCGTACAAAGCCCGAGAGAGAGGCTAAACGTTGTTTGACTCCGCTGGGGAGAATCATTGTATAAAGCCCAATAGAGAAGCTAACTTCACTGGAGAAGGATCATTATACAAAGCCTAAGAGGAGGCTGTGGCGACTGTACAGTTAAGTGATAGGTCCAGTATACTGATTTTGAAAGAGAAAATTAGTTCTTATATGAGCAATACTGTACTCAAGGATTTGGTTCGAGGATCCGGGTTATTCCTGTTCTTTAAGGAAGTAGGAAATCTGAAGGGTATTTAGACTGTTCGAGTCTACGGGTTTTTAACGAAGGGGTCGCTTGAGAATGTCTTTGAGACTCAAGGATATTAGACTATCCGTGTCTGGAGTTTTATCTTTTGTATTATGCTTTGAGAAACAGTAGTAGACTCTTTGAAAGGACTGTTCTATGGAGATGACTAATTTATGTTCCTATACCTCTAGGAGGTCGTCGGGACAATTTGTACGAAGCCCAAGAGGAGGCTGGAAACTTTTAAGAAGCCGATCGGTCCTTGTACGAAGCCCAAGAGGAGGCTATCATTCCTGGAGGAAGAGATCATTATACGAAGCCTAAGAGGAGGTTGTGAATACTTCTAAGAAGCCGTAGGGTCCTTGTACTAAGCCCAAGAGGAGGCGGGGTTGTTTTTAGGAAGCCTGTGGGTCCTTGTACGATGCCCAAGAGGAGGCCGATGCTTTTAAGAAGCCTGTGGCTCCTCAAACCCCGAGAAATTCAAGGCAAGTTATCCACAAGGAATAGATCAAGTCAGGAAAGTTTGAAAATTTGGAAGAAACTCAAAGATGCCATTCACGGAGAATACATTCATCTCTGGGAGTAGAGTTTCTTGACAATTCCTAATGAGGACAGCCAAAGAGAAGACTGTATCTGGTGATCCTATTGGGGATCTAGTTGTCTATTTCTATGAATATACGAAACGGCGTCACCTAGTTCTAGACGTAGTTGCCGGGGAAACTCGAAATATCTATACTATTATTACACAGTTGATATGAGTTTATGAAAGAAAACTTACAGTGAAACAGCCCCAAAATACAGTTATATGTATATGAAAGCGGTAAATGAAAGCAATAACCACTTACTCGGTTGTAGAGCTTCCATGTTGTTTGGTTAGTTGTTCAACAAAGAAAGATTGAAAACAACAGTATATTCAAAATCAAAGGAGAAAGTGCTTTGAAAAAGAAAGATTTGGGGCTTACAGCTCAAGGAGAGGCCCAGGGTTTTATCAGTGAGCGCACTGTTTGAATTTGTACAGAGGAACTTATACAAGTGACTGTGGCCCAAAAATTGTTTCCTGTACAAAGGGATGGGTCTTACACTCTCTCAAGAGGCCCAAAAGGTTTAAAGAAAAATAGTGGGGCTTATAACACGAGGGTAGGCCCAAAATGTTTTGGTTAAAAGGGGATTGGGTCTTACACCCTATTAGAGGCCCAAAAGTTTTGAATGGGTCTTATAGCTCGAGGAGAGGCCCAAGGTTATTTTTCAAAAGGCGACGATCGCGCCGTTTGTTTTTGACGGTATCGGGACTTATACAATACACTGAGGCCCAAAAATGATTTGGTCAAAAAAGGATTGGGTCTTACACTCTATTAGAGGCCCAAAATTTTTGAATATGATTTATGAGGGTTGAATTAATCCAAAAACCCTAATTTGTTTTCAAAAATGTATTTAATTGAATAAAAAATCAATTAAAATGATCAAAATTGTTTAACATATGAAAAACAAATTGTGATCTTGGATTAATACTTCAAAAATTAAGTATTGACCTACAAAATAATTAGAAAGCATTAAAAGTTGCAAAATCAATGTGGAAAAAATATTTAAAATGTCAAAAACAATTAAAATATTAATTATTTGCAAAAATATCAATTATATGAAATAAATAATATTTTTGGGATTTTTTGATAAAATAAAATATTTTTACATTTTTGTGAATTATTAAAAAAAGAATCAACTCAAAATCATTAAAACTCAGAGAGAAATTAATTTTTGAATCAATTAAAAAAAAATCACAAAATTCAAATATTCAAATTTCTGAAAATGGCGCCAAGAACACACCAAGAACACGCGCGTGTTCTGAGTTTCCCAGATTTGCGTTTTCCATCCAATCTCACTGAATACTTAACCATATCATGCAATCCACATACCAATCAACTCGTTTCAACCTCACGATCATGTCTATAACACTTAATTTCATTTAAATTAAACATAAAACATGAAATCACGAAGAAACCTCAAGAACCCTAATTTCTGCATGAAGGCTAGGAATTTTGATACATGATTCAAACAAAGCAATTAATTGAGGGAAAACATTCCATGCATGATTATGAACATATGGCCAAATTATTGTGCAGCAAAAATTGCATGGATCATAGAGTTAGAAGAGCTCATGCTTACCACTTGCAGCTGGTGATCGTGATTTGTGTAGGAGGTGTTACAGTTGTGTTGTGATGATCTGAACAGCTTCCCTAGGTGCTATGGAGTGTGTTTTAATGCTTGGACTTGATGGAAATTGGATGGATCACTTCATGGTATCTCAACTGTACTTTGGTTAAAACCTTGAGCAATTGACTGGTGATTCTGAGAAATCAATGTTCCAGTTGTTGTTTAAGTGTTTAATCAGCTCATATGTGATGTATATGAGGCGTGTGAGTGATTGTTTTGAGTGGAATTGCCCTCTAGCTCAAAACCCGATAGTTACCTTGCTAAGAAAGGCATTTTTGCCAAGAGAAAGAGATTTTGAGAAAGGCAAGTGTTGTAGGCCTTTGGTGTACTCAAACTGATCACAATTGAGCTCTATTTATAGTAGATCAAGTTTGTTTTGCAAGGAATAGTGAATGGTAACTGCGGAGTAGGTTTGGCCAATGTTGGCAAATGAAAATCCAAGTCCCCTCTAGCCATTGACTAGAGGTTAGGGCACAGGCTGCTGGTTCCCTTGGTCTTGGATAAGTCTTGACTGAATTCAGTTGAGAATGGCTCAGTCCATGCCACCTTGATGCTTCCATTGAATGCTCCAATCCAAAATTGGAGTCTTGTCCCTATTTTGGACATTCTAGGTTCAACATACTATTTCTTGTTCCATGGACTTTGGAGGCTTGGCTCAGTGATTGTCCCCTTAGATTCAATCCTCAGATGTGTCCAAGTGGATAGGAGCATTTGAATTTGGCTGATTTTGGCAAATCGAGCAAAATTGCAAATTATGCCTTGCCTTTGACAGATTTCAGCAAGACAACTTGCCAATGTCATATCTCATGGTGTAAGTTGAATTTGGTAACGTTCTTGACCATTTTGGAAAGCCCTTACATGATACAACAACTATTTGAACATGTTTGGTTTTGATCTCTTTTGAATCCAAGTGAAAAATCCCCCTACATTTGGCAAAAAGTAAGGCAAAATCTAACTTAGTGAAATTTTCACTAAGTGTTGGAACAAAGTGACTTTTCTTGATTTTGATCACTCCATAACTCAAAATCCATGAGGAACTTGGACATAGGTCATTATGAAGCTTTTGTAGAGGGCAATGAGATCTAAAAATCAAGCTTTGAATGGGGCACAATGGCCTTGTGATTTAGGAGTTATGGTCCTCCAAAGTTGGTGCATTAGTGACACTTTTTCATAACTTAGAAAAATTTCTATGTTTTATGGTTACCCCTTTTACAAGTTATCCAACTTTTCTTGATTTTTCTTGATGAATGATGATTCCAATCATACATTAACATCATTTTAGGGTTAAAAATCCATTTTGGTGAAAAATCTCAAAAAGTGAAAGTTGACTTTTGTGCACAGTTGACTTTTTATCAGATGAATTCCAAACTGTGCAATTCTTCAGGAAATCATGTCCTTGACCTAAATCAAACTTGATGGACATGTTCCATGGGTGTTATAGGGTATATTGGATCATGTCTTAGGGTTTGGGAGCATGTCCTGGTCAAAATTCAAAGTTACAGTTGACTTTCCTCGCGAAACCCTAATTGTGGTGCAGATGAAATTGAGACTTGTTGCTCAAGCTTCTTGGATTAATCCATTGTTCCAAATGGATCAATATAGTTCATTAGAGACCCTTAAACCCTCTCTTGAGGTCTTGGCTCTTGATTTGCCCTAAAAGTCAACTTAGGGGTGAATTAGGTCAAGAAACCCTAATTCCTGATTTTTCATGAATGCATCCCCTGAGGCAAGATTGACTTGACGATTGGGTCCATGAGGTCCCATGGAGTATATTAGGTTAGGTTTTGGATCATTGGCTTGTGCCCAGATGAAAAATTTCCATCTGGAGGCCCTGGTCGACCAAAACCCTAATTTGGTGACACTGTCGATCTTGAGACTTGCTCCACCTAGAAGGGAGCAGCCTTGTGCTTAATCCTTGAAGTGGGAGTCCTTTTGTTCCATTGTGGATGTTTGAGAGGTTAGACAAGTTGAAGATCATGTCATTCCTTGATTGATCCTTTGTCTAAGCACTCAGAGAGGGCTTGAAACCCTAATTTTGATTGTAGTGAATGCTCACCCATCTTTGGGGAGACTGATGAAGTATGATGGTTCCTCCATATTGTGATGATGATTTTCACAATGATGGGAAATCTTAGTGGTCAAAATTTGGGGCATGACAGGGTGAAAAGCTTGAAAGCAAAGCTTATGAGGATTGATTATTTAGGAGAAGAGATTAATGGCTATCTCTTATGAAAGGATTGTGAAGGGGTTAAAAGTTGGTGAAGGAGAAGAGATTAATGGCTATCTCTTGTTTTTGTTAAAGAAGGGTTTAAGGGTTATAAGAGATTAATGGCTATCTCCTGAGAAGGCTAGGTTAAAAGGGAATAAAGTGTTTACAGGAAAGTAGGGTCTGAAAGCAAGACACTTACGCGGAGTGCGACGAATCCAAACATAAGGTTAGGTTAAAAGGGTAATGAGCTATCTATGACCTTGCGGTCAAAGCTGGTAGGTGAGTTATCTATGACTATGAGGTCAATAGAAAGACTTTCCTTTGGAATAGGGGAGATAAACTTCTTAAGGGCAAGAAGTTTGTAGAAATATTTACATGAAAATGCAATATTGAATAACAAAGCATTCAAGTGAAACAAAGTTCACAACATCATACAAAGTTAGCATCAATATGTATTAAGCATCCCTATATCAAAATGGGCAAGGTAACATGGCAAGAATAATCAAAGCAATGAAGAGTGCTTCTAATAGAAACCCTAAAAAGGACTTTCATTCTTAACACACATAAGTATCTTAAAAATATTGATTTTCACTAATTCCTTTTCATGTTCAAAAAGTAGATTCGTTAAGGAGCATTTAGAAAAAAGAGTGGACAAAAAATAATGAAGGATGAGAAAGTTATGAATTTTTGAAATTAATGCATGAATTAAAGATATGTAAAATGAACAAGTGATAAAAATTAGGGAAATGCTCCCCATGGGTGTTGAACCCGTGCCCTTGTGTGTACAGCCCAAAACCATGATCAAACCAACCACACGTGCATTTGTGAATAATGAGTGATACCAACCATATATATGTTAAAACCAAATAAAATCTGAAAAAAGACAAAAGACTGGGGCGAGGGGGATTCGAACCCCAGTCTTTGTGGTTTATGCGCGTGTTCTCTTACCACTGGGGTGGCTATACATCCGTTGTATATGCCCACCCCAAAAATTCATAATCCTTACACGAGCGAAAAACACATAAAGCTACTAACACACTATCAGCAAAGGTATGGATCCAAAATTTTGTCATATCGCTCAAGACAACATCATTGAGGACAACTAGAATCAACCTAAATTCATTCCAATTAAAACTCAAGATCATGGCAGTAGAAGTTAATCAATGGTGGAGGGGATAAGAACAAAGCAATTGTGGCTGTCATACTCACCAGTCTTAGAATATATACTTCCAACTCATGCTACCATTCAAAATTAACTTGAATTTGAAGGTGCCATGATTGTTTTGAATATATAGACAGGTATAAAATCCTGGATAAAGGGAGTAAGGATGCAACCTCTCACCATTACAATTTCAAAACAAAACTAACATGTTGTCAACTAACATGAGAAGGAAGCAGCTTAAGAAAACCTACAGACTACTACATAGAGATATGCACATTACATTCTCAGGATTAGCAAACATCAAAGCATTGTGTATCCTTAAAACCTCAAGGTCGTGGACCTGAGTACATAAACCAAATGATGACAGCATGAGCATAGAGTTATGAGCTATCAGGGTGAAAGTTTAACAAGGTATTCATGTCCATTAACCTACTCTAGCATGGTATGAATATTTCAAGGACAGTTAGGCATACAAACTCCATTATGAATATTTATGGATCATGGCAATGTGCACTCAACATTCTTAAACACAAAGCAGACCAAACAAAAGCAACTTTATGCCATATAGTGTCAGGCCAAACTTCCCAAAATGCAGTCTCTAAAAAAACTACATAGTGGTGTATGCAAAAAAACATGGACAGCCAATCAATATCATACATCCACCTTGCCACATAAACTAAGCTCTTCAAGCTGTTTGGAGATATCAATATATTATACACACAAATTCAAAACCAGACATTGTCAATCTTCCCAAAGTAAGCAACCTGAATAAACTAAGTGGTTTCAACATATTTCAAAAGAAAAATCATGAAGGCAGTGCCTCTTCTTGACAAGCTCAAGGTCATGGGCTTGAGTGCATGTGATGTCAATATGGAACTGATGTTGCAAGCATGAATTTGCACCTTACCAGTATGAGAGCAGAAAAATAAAGACTAGATCTTGGTAAGGACATGGTTCCAACCTTACCTTTCATAAAGTTATTGACAATAACAACAAAAAGATCACTTGGATTTAAAGGTTGTTATCATGGCATCATGTGGATTTGTGAGACAATGAGAATAACAGTGAGAATAAATGAACAGAAGATTACATATTGCCCTTCCAACATAATAGGGAAACAATTAAGGGAATGACCTAGTCTTTTTAGTCACAACATGAAGATATTAATATGAACATGCTATAAACCAAAACAGATTATTATATGACATGGATGCATAAGAAACAAAAGCACATTAATGCCTTCAAGAGAACTGCCTATAATGTCTTAGATATGGAATGAACATGACAGCATAGTGAACAATATGAATATGGAGTGGCATCAGACAAAAAGAACTTCAAGAGACTGACAGTATATGGCACACACAAATTGAGTGCACAGCATGGCAATAGTTTTCACAATCACAACTTAGATACACATCAGATGGCATGTTCAAATGTTTGCACACACATAGCATGATGACAGTAACTAATGGATATAACAAGGCTTCATGGCATACTTAGGCAAAGACAAACGAAGTAATTATCATATCAATAAGACAAACACTTCATCATTTTCATGCTATTCATCCAAAAACTTGGTTCAACCTAAGCAGACTGTACTAAATGGAATAACTTTAAGGATTTGTCAACTATATAGCACTTGCCAAGACACAACATGTAGGCTTAAAAACATGACAGTACAAGCTTTCATACATATGCATTCATTAAGTTTCAAGTACATATCAGAAAATGTTTAAGAATACAAGCAAAATGCAGAGCATATAATTAGAACCAACATTCATTACATCCATGAAAACTTAAAAAGGGTAAAGCTCAAACAGTTCTCTAATATTGACAAGAACAACACAAATAGAGTGCCACCAACCAAAGTAAGGTGTAGACACAAGTGTGACCAGTAACAAACTTAACTCCTCCTCCTGTCTATAATGCTTCAAAATGATTCCAAGGGCACACAAATATATCTTATTCTCAGTGTGATATGGGGAAAAGTACAGAAGGCAAAGACAATGTCACACACTCTACTTACCAGCCAACACAAACCTTCTCATGTTGCCAAGGCATTAGAAAACCATATCAGGAAATGGTGATGCATAACATCTAGAATGAACATATAACATCACACATTTGAATGCAAAGCAAAGAATAAAATGCCTGTTCCTTATAATACCAAAGAAAACGTGTTCAACAAAGGAGACCTGCTCTTTTGCTAATCCAAAAACTCTATTTTTAGGTCTGTCAATACAATCTTGAACAAAACAAAGGAGCACAAGTAAATGATTTCAAGTATACTAGTCATTCATGAGGCAAAACAGAAAGAAAGTTTACATATAAGCAATGCACTTAGATGGAGCTCAGCATACACGTGTATCCCTAAACACAATCATGGCACCAAGACAGTACAAACTCAAGAGTACCAAGACAGTACAAACTCAAGAGTAGGCAATGTTAACAATAATCAGCATAATGCAACATTTCAACTAAACAAATTAGCTCAACTGCAAAATACATATATTAACATAATGATGCCTTAATATGAATGCAACAAGAATATTAGAAAGGTTACCTTAGTTGAAGATATGCACTAACTTCTTTCTTGCTAAAACCACACAGACTCTCAAAGCCAAGCTTCCTCCTCTTTCTCCCTTTGCAGGGCTTCAAACTCAGATTGTATTTAGAGGGTTTTTGTGGAAGATCTTGGTGTCTTACAAATGAGAACCAACCTCCTATTTATAGGGAAATGCTGAGGCTTTGAGGTATGGCCAAGAATGCACTTTTGCCAAAATTGCCCTCTCCATCGTGTGAGTTGTTTCCAAAACCTTCCAAGATTTCTGATCATTGACATGGTTAGGTCTGAGCAAATGGTGTAATGGGATTGGACCAAGGCTCAAGGGGAGGAAAACAAGAATAAACAATGTTTGATTTTGAAAAGTTTCTCTCTCATAACATCCACTTGCATATACTTTGATTAAACAATGTTATTTTGGTGTTACATCTTGCAAGAAATCGTGGCATAGGTTTGGAAATGCTTAAATATCAGAAAAGTGAGGCACTTGGTGGTTAGAAGAGGTCTTGGGTCAATGTGCAAAAGTTGGTTACTTGAAACTTAAGAAATGAAACCTCCAACTTTGGAGCTTCGAATCTCACAGCTCACTCAAGGGATGGAGGAGTTCTAGTACTTTTTGGAAAGCCCTCAATGCCCTCTACAACTTTCATGTTCAAGGATTTTTTATTTGAGGCTTGGAACTGGGTGAAAATTTGGGTTAAAGTCGTGTGTAAGTTAAGGGAAAAAAGCTGAAATTTCATTGAGTCCCAAAGGGTGATTTGTCTTCCATGCCTTGTAACTTAAAAACCATGCATTTTTTGGAAGAGGGTCCTCTAATATGTTTTGAAGATCATGGAAAGAGCTTCCATTTGAGCTTTGGGTCACTCAATTTAGATGTGTGGTTTGAAAGTTATGACTGTTTCAATTTCGGCATAAGTAGTGAAATTTCCATACTTGAAAAGTTTCATGAACCAAACCTTGCTTCCTTTGCAAGAAACTTCATAAAACTTTATTTCTCATACCTTAACTCATCAATGAGACATGTCATGAGGGTTTGAAGACTTGGATGCTTTATTTTGGATCAAAATCTCAAGGTTAGGGCCTCAGTCAAAACCCTAATTTCAACTGTGAATGCACTTGAATGATCTCTGATGATCTTGCTTCTTCAATCACATATAAGGCTCATAGAAGGTCTCCAGGGATGTCTATTATCTCATAGGGTCAAGTCCTAGGATTTGAGAACAACTCTAGACCAAAAATAGAGCCATGATTGTCTTATCATCACAAAACCCTAATTGGAGTCAGAGTGAACTTGTGGCTCGAGGCACTTGGTAATGAGAGCCAGTCACACTTGAATTCTCGTTGATTGAAACTTTTAGGATGTAGATGAGCTCAATAGTTACATTTGGAGTCTTCTCTTCTTTAGGAGACTTTGTCCACCTCTTGGTATAAACCCTGACTTTTCACAGAAGAAAACAAACTAGCAAAATGAAATGGTTAGTTAACAATGCGTGGATGATTGAATCTAAATGTCAAGTGCAAAATGTTATGACATCTAAGGGGTAAAATTTGGGGTACAACAACTGCCCCTATTTAAATAACTTTACCGGATGCCCCAAGGAATGGAAATCCTTGGGACATCAAGGTGAAAGGTATTTAAATATAGCAAACCAAAAATTTTCTCCTTAGATGGAATGCAGATGCTAAGGACAAGCAGCAGACATGCAAATGCTGACATGCCATGAACTTCTAGTATGATGATATAATTGATGCAAAGGTGCAGACAGACCAGACACCAAAGATAAAGGGCAATCCACCACAGGTGAGCTTATTGGAGAAGGATAAAGGTTAGTATCCACAAGGAAAATTTACTGGGGATACAGGCTGACCAACAAAAAACTCACTGGGGAGACCCTGAGGGAATACCGGGGATAGAAATATAAAGAGGAACTCCTACAGGTCCTCACTGGGGATGAGATCCAGAGAGGTGCTCTTCACTGGGGAAAAGTCCAAGGAGATGGACGACAGGTTTATAGGTGACCGGACGACACTAGGGAAATGAAAGCTCACTCTTTACTGGGCATGAAGCCAGAAAGAAGACATGATCTCCACTAGGGATCAATAAAAGGATAGACATCAACAAAAGATTTTCTGGGATTTTCTTATACTGAAGAGTTCAAACGGGATCTTCAAGAAAAGCCAGAAAAGACAGAGAAAGGCACATCCGGAAAAACATCAGATGGAAAAAGAAACCAGACATCCAATAATGGCTTTGAAAGAAAGGAAACTCAATAATATCTGAGAAGGCATCAGATGAAAGTGAACAAAGCAGGGATCCAAGACAGCATTGGATGCAAGGACACCAGACATTCAATAATGGCTTTGAGTGAAGGGTACAAATGACAATATCTAATAATGACTTTAGATAAAGGTGAGCAAACAAGGGTAATCCAAGAAGGCATTGGATAAAAGGACACCAGACATTCAATAATGGCTTTGAACGAAAGGTACAAATCACAATATCTAATAATGGCTTTAGATGAATGTGAACAGAGACTACATTCAAGAATGGCATTGAATGCAAAGAAACCAGTCATCCAATAATGGCTTTGAACGAAAGGTAAACTCACAATATCTAATAATGGCTTTAGATAAAAGTGAACAAAGACTCGATCTGGTAAAATATCAGAAAGAGACACACATCCGAAAAGGCATCGGATGGTAGAGAAACCAGACATCCAATAATGGCTTTGAATGAGAGGTATAACTCACAATATCTAATAATGGCTTTAGATGAATGTGAACAGAGACTACATTCAAGAATGGCATTGAATGCAAAGAAACCAGTTATCCAATAATGGCTTTGAATGAAAGGTATAAACACAATATCTAATAATGGCTTTAGATAAAAGTGAACAAAGACTCGATCTGGAAAAACATCAGAAAGAGAGACACATCCGAAAGGCATCAGATGGTAGAGAAACCAGACATCCAATAATGACTTTGAATGAGAGGTATAACTCACAATATCTAATAATGGCTTTAGATAAAGACTTGATCTGAAAAAACATCAGAAAGAGAGACGCATTCGGAAAAGCATCAGATGGTAAAGAAACCAGACATCAAATAATAGCTTTGAATGCAAAGGAGAAAACTCATCCAGGAATGGCACTGGAGTGAGAGAATATAAAGATCCAGGCATAGCATTGGAATGAGAAAAGACAGAACATCTATCAACAGGATTAGATGTGCAAGAGAATGACAACATTCAGGAATGGCACTGAATGAAAAGGACAGGTAACATTTTGGTAAGGTAAGACGTGGATAACGACACGACCTCGGGAGAAATGCAAATGAGGATGAAACACTAATGATATGTATATGGTTATATGAATTATGCAGATGATATATGATCAAATGCAGATGCAGATGCAGATGCTGACGACCTCGCTCAACTCTTTTGGGGAGAAGACACGACTAGAAGACTGATTCCTTAACACGAAGATCACTGTCATTCTGCTTGGGGACTAGAGATGCTACTGCTGAACACATCATTGCCACACTGGTAAATTGTATCAAGTAATGATCCTTGTAGGAAGGATAAAAAGTTGCATGGGGATTCTTCAAATTAATTACCCCAGATTAGCTGTCTTGTTGTAGATGAGCTGATAATTGCTTCTGCTTGATCAATTCTAAAAATGACTGTTTCATGGTGCTTTTGGGAAAGCCTGCCCTAGTCTGAGTCTTGAAATATGATTGTTTTACTGTACACTGGGAAAGCTTGCCCCAGTATGACTCTTGAAATATCTTCTGAATAAACCAATTTGAGAAGTCGCCATTAAACCACAAATCTTGAACTGATTCTCAACAGGATATGGAAGGAACTTGCCCCTGATTGGATCACCGACCAAGTTTCTTAATTGTTTGAAAATTCCTTGAGAAGAAAGCGAGTTTACAAAGAAAAGTACTTGTACAAACATGGTAAATTCAAAGTTCATGCAACTTTTGAAATCAAAATCATTTTGGAAAGATGCAAAACAAAATGAATCATTGGTCTGAACACGGCGGTTCAAGACACCAAAATGAAAAGTTTAAGCAAAAGGTATGATGCCAAAAACAAATGATCTGCAAAGATTATTGGGAGTCAGTTTACACAACCTTGCTGTAGTATGCTTTCAAAATAACCTTGCTTCAGTTAGGTCTTTTGAGGGTTATAACGTGGCCTAGTTCACGGTTTAAGAAAAAAATGATAAAGGCTCAAAGTTTATTTGTGACCCACCCAATCTACGTGATGAACTTCCAATCCTATGCTCAGTTAACTCAGACTATACACTCAGATTCCCACAGGTTGGAAATTGTACTGATGATAGTTGATGATGGTTCAGACACCTTGGGTTATCATTACTCCCTTACAACATTTGGTTGTCCTTTATTGCTGAGATTTTTGAGACTTCTTTTTTGTCTTTGCTGAGGTTTTGAGACCTCTTCTTCTTCCTTTATGAGACTTCTTTTTTGTCTTCTGAGGTTTTGAGACCTCTTCTTTTTCCTCATTGTCATTTGATTTGAGAGAGATGAACAGTGTCTTTCATGAAGCACTTGCGTTAGAATGCATAACCAAGTTAAACTGAGAACTACCCTGCCCCAAGGTTGAGATTTAAGGTTTTTTTTTGTAAAGAAAGAAAATTCCTACTTCTAGGCTCGAAGGGTTTAACAAGGGATTAACTTCCTTATTTCTCCAGTGTTTAGGGATTGAAACAATGCCTTACATCGTCAGCAAAGTTTTGATTTAAAAGCATACCAACAACAGTTATGAGTATTTTGTTTTCATTATCCTCCCTCCAATATTTGCATAATCAAAAGAAAGTGGACAAGAGATAAAATATTATGCAAAAGAAAGCATAAAGATGCAAATAGTGGACAAAATGAATTGAATCAAAAGTTACAATGCTCATTTCATTAATCACGAAAGTACAAACATAATTTGAAAGCAAACAGTCATTACAATATAAGGAATATGCAAACAACCAAAAACAAGGCCTAGTGACTAATCAAACACAAGGATGAGCTGTCCTGTCTTTAAGAAGTAGCTGGGCTGAAGTTGACTGAAGCTTTACTTGGCGTGCCCTGGCAGAGGGTTTTTCTGAACATTGGGATTGTCCTTAAAGGATAGGATTTTGTTCCTCATCAGCTCTTGCAGTTTTGCCTTCAATGCAAAGAAACCTTCCAAGTTATGGCCTGCCCTACCCTAATGGTATTCACAATGAAGATCAGCCCTATAGCCGGCTGAAAGAGCATTTGGAGGCGGAGGCAAAGGCCTTGTGGTAATCAAACCTTGTTGAACCAAACCAGAATAAAGCTCGGTATAAGTCATGGGAATAGGATCAAATTGATTCCTATTATGGTACTAGCTTTGTCCTACAGTTGGACGTTGGGAAGCTTGAGCTGGTCGTGGAGTAGCAACCACGGGGGTAACAACAGCAACAGTAGGGTGAACAGTATACTGAGGTTGGGGACGAGGCCTTCTCACTTCAACCATTAGAACGTTAGTCTGATCTTCCCTTTTCTTCTGAAAGTTCCCATAGGATTTCTTCACAGCATTCGAAGATTCAGCAGCTTTTGACACTTTTCCTTTCTTAAGACCTTCCTCGAGTCTTTGGCCGATAATAACCAAATCAGTGAAGTTGGAGGAAACACTTTCAATCATCTTTTCCCAATAGAATGGGGACAGAGTATCCATGAACATTCCAGTTAATTCCTTCTCGGCTAAAGGAGGTTCAACTTGGGAAGCCAATTCTCTCCAGCGCTGAGCATACTCCTTAAAAGATTCCTTCTCATGCTGAGTCATATTTTGCAACTGGCGGTGATCAGGAGCCATGTCAAGGTTATACTTATACTGTTTCATGAAGGCATTTGTGAGATCTTGGAAACAGTGAATAAAATTTTGCTCAAGACCCATATACCATTTGAGTGATGCTCCACTCAAGCTGTCTTGAAAACAATGGATAAGCAGCTTCTGATTTTTGGTGTAAGCAGTCATCTTGCGGAGATACATGACCAAATGAGCCCTTGGACAAGAATGGCCCTTGTACTTCACAAATTCTGGATTTTTGAACTTAGCAGGCATAACAAGATCAGACACTAAGCACATGTTGTCTGCATCCACATTAAAGAAGTCGTTACCCTCAATGGCTTTAAGTCTTTTGTCTAAGGTTTGAAATTGCTCTCGGACAACTTCAGGCTCAACAAAGTCTTCAGGCTCTTCACCCTGAGCACTGGCAGCATTGTACTCATAGAGGGGATTCTCGAAGGAAGCTCGAACAGTTTGTGGAACAGCATGGACTGTAGGTCTGGGCTCGGCAAAAACAGAAGCTTGAAATACAGGCATAGCAGTAGATATAATCGGCGAAGAATAGTTGTGTGGCAAACCAAACTCGGGCCAAGTTGATGATGGCACTTGAACCGGTGGAGGATCAGCGCATGAAACTTCCTGGATGACAGTTCTTTGGGTTTGTTCCCCCCTAGCAATCAAAACTTGAATCATCTCAGTTAATTTACATACTCTATTTGAGGTCATCAATCTCCATTCGGACCTCAGCATTGTGTGCCTCTTGTTCTAACATTTTGCGTCTGTAATTAGCTTTAGTCCGGTATCGGTGTCGAAGAATCAGCTTGACGACTCACAAACAAACTCTGGAAGATAGAGACAGCTGGAGATGAGTAACTGGACAAACAGACACATGCAATGAATCATGCAAAGATGCAAATGATATGCAATGCAATGCAAACATGATGCAAAACACACATGCAACAGGATCAAGGGTTCGAGATCACAGCATGGAGTCTGGGTAAAGAACCAATCACAGGGTGTGTACTATGTAACACCCCAATTCCCATCGCGAATAAATAATACATAAATAAATCAGAGCAGATAAAAATTTATTTTTCCGATAGAAACAAGGATGCCACATTTAAATAAATAAAATATAATCCCTGCTCATAAATTTGATACATAGCACAAAATAGAATACCCTCACAGGGGAAACTTTTTCCATATAAAGTTAAAGTTCAATTATGGAATAAAGCGGAAAGATCCATAACTGACTTGTTTTACAAAGGAATGGTTTTATAACGTCAAAATATACATACAAAAGCAATAGAAAATATATTCAACAATTATATACATATATATCACAAAAGCGTTCCCCGACTCCCGTGCTACGTATCAGAGCAGACACCAAGACCGACAAAAGAACGGAGGGCTAATCTTCACAGAAGCCTCCAAGACTACTAATCTTCAATTGCCTCATAGAGCAACAAACCACAGCAGAAGGGTGAGAAATAACAACTAAATCAAGATTGCATAATAATATGCAAAACATAAAAATTCACATGCATAATTATTCCCACCACATCATCGCATATTAACACATATATCATGCCACATATACATAACATATATCAATTATCTAACATAATCACATATTTGCACATAAGGCACACCAAAGTCACAACATATGGAAACACACCACCACATCACATAGCACATATCTACACATAAGACATATTATCCACAACCAATGCATTTATCACATATGCACATCAATTCACCAATTCAAACATAAATCTCAACGCATAATCAATTAATTCACAATTTCCACACATAATCAATCCATTCTTGACTTATGCAAATGCACAGAGGCCGACACAACGACTCTATGCAATGCATATGCAGTACCATCCATCCATCATTTCTCGTCACCAGTTCACTCAGGAACTCTGCTGGAATCAATGCTTGTTACTTAATGTAACTCCCCGTCGGGCACACGATGTTCCCCGTCGCTCACACCTCTTATTTTTAAGGCACACGATCCATATGATCGCTCACACCTCTTATTTTTAAGGCACACGACATTTATGGATCACTCACACCCCACACGGGCACACGACCCGATCGCTCACACCTCTTTGTATAAGGCACACGATCATCTATAATCATCGCTCACACCTCTTATTTTTAAGGCACACGATGTTATAGCGGATTCCCTCTGGAATCGATTCGTCGCTCACAACCACTAGGGCACACGACATCACAAGATGCATATCATAATGCTTGGCATACATTGACTCATGAAAATCAAATACATCTTCACAAACTAACAATATGAATCATCTCATCATTCATGCATTAAAATCAAACACAACACAATGCATTTCATCATAATCCATAAACCATAACAATTAGCACTTTAGCATATACACTCATATAAATTCACATCAAGAATTACTCACCATCAACCACAACCATCACAACATCTTAACACATGCCTCAACATCATATAAACCACATACAAGCTCCACATTATATAAAAATAGCACAACACACTGTAAAACACCAACCGCACGCATTTAACGCGATAAAAACCCGACAACCCGACACTTTTACAAAACCACGACTTAAATAATTCATCTACTGTCCTCCAAACCATTTTTAAAAGAAATAATATTTTATTAGATTTCCAACGCTTCGAACGGGGGTCAAAATGGACTTACGGTTCAAAAGCTATGACGAAAATACGAAAATACTGTTTTTGCTGTCCCAGACAAATTTGGCTGGCGAATCACTGGGGAAGCGGACTCGCCACTAACTCGCCTGGCGAATCTGGACGAACCAGAATTTCTCCAAAACGTATTTGGGACCTAAAAATGATCCAAATCTTCAACCCACATGATATTATTGCACCCAATGACTCAAAACAACCTGTTAGAACACATTTAGGCATGCATTTCATCAAATCATCCGTGAAAACATCAATTTCTATCAAACGCTCCGAATTTCAATCGATACGAAAAGTCGCTAAACAACCAAAACAATTACAACAAACAACACATATACATACACAAGCAAGACATAATTGAAACATCTCATCCTTACCCGATTAATCGCGCTCGAAACGGAGTTTTCTCAATTTTTCCTCTTTCTCCTCTTCTCTCTTTCTTTCTTCTCCTTTTCCTTCTCTTCCTTTTTCTTTCCCTTTTCTTTTCTCTCTTTTTCTCTCCACTTTCTATTTATTCAAAATATCTAATGCCCTTAAAATACTATTTTACCCCTAAACTCAAATATCTCGCAAACGCTCTCTAAATGCGATAAAACATAAACAACGATGAAATATATTTTGGGAAATAAAAGTTGAAAAGAAATTATAATTTATTCCAAATATTTTACCTATCAGGGAAATTAACCAATTAACTCAATTAGCAGGTAAAATACAATAAATTCACACATTTCACAAAATTGACATAAATGAAATAAATAAATGCAATTAAACAAATCGGGGCGTTACAATTCTCCCCCACTTAGACATTTTCGTCCTCGAAAATATACTGAGACGAACAACTCCGGACCCGACTCTCGCCACCGACCAACAAACTAACATGCCAACAAGAGGCACCCCACGAATAACACAAACTGACAAACCACCCCGCTAACAACAACACGACACGACGACAACTACAACGACAAGATGCAAAGCCCATACAATGCACTTGACGACCAACTCACGACTCAAGGAATACCCAAGTTACGAACACACACAGGTTCACTCTTGAACCGAAACACAACAAGAACATAAAGTTCCACGACCCAACATCGTTTCAACAACCTCTACATAACCATGATACCAACATCCTTGTCACACAACAATATTACAATAATGCTATGCTTCACTAATCGAACATACGACCAAAACATCCATTTACATAGTAGCCCATGAATAATATTTAAACCTTTCACCTAACACTTCCATTCTAAAACGTCCAATGGTCTCATCACTCCTACATATTTCCAATATTCAACTTATGAACTCTTACAAGTCACACACGCATATACCAAATGCGTCACACCACGCTTCCGCTGCGCCACTTTGATTACTCGCAACCATCAAAACTACCAATCTCATGACCAAAGTCTAACTCTACCTCATATTCTCCAAAAATCACTGTTCACTTTCAATATACCCAACCTCACACTCTACTGTGTTACCTCACACACCAGACACAAGTCTCGAAACTGCTCAAATCATTTCAATTCCCTGACCATCAAAACAGACATGCATAACAACTTTCGACTTAACTTTTCAGGGACAACCTTAGCTTTTCCCGAAGGGTAATCCAAGCCAAATTCATAACTCGTCGCGAATTCTAACCATCCTCGTTGTCTCATACTCTGCTCCTTCTGACCAAACAAGTACTCTAACTCTTGCGATTACCAAACACTTCGAACCTAGAACCTTAAAGATAATACCTCCAAATTTTCCAACACAATACGACCACAACCAATTCCAAATCCAGAATAGTATAGATCCTTTTATAAATCCTCAATTTTCATAAAGCACAAGCCACGACTTTACTCTCTTGCATTAACACCTGACTACACTCTTCAGAGACACATCACAATACCTCACAAACGGTTTATTAGGATCACACAGAATCAAAACTGGTGCCGTAGACAAATTCCACTTCAGCTCACCAAAACTTACTCACAACGAACACCCAAGACAAACGACTCACCCTTTGCAAGTCAACTGAGATAACAGAAGTACGTACTTAGCAAAGTCTTCCATAGCCTTCTGTAACAACCAACTGAGCCCAAAAGTTTCTAATCTCCTTAACCAACTTTGGAACCTCTCATTGTAGAACTGCATCTACTTCCGATGGGTCCATTAACATAACCAAGAAAACTAACCTTTTCAACCAAAATTCTCACTTGAATAACTTCGCATAAAACTTTGTCTCTTTTCAACACTTGTAATTCAATTCTCAAACACTCTTCCTGTTCTTTCTCTGAGTTTATAACAAATCCGAATATCCTCAATCAAAGTCACTACGGACTTATCCAATTAAATATAGAAGATACAATTCCTCTACTCCACAAACATTCCAGACGCATTACTCACACCAAATAACATCACTGTACTTTGTAATGCCCAACCAACTTCCAAAAGATATAAATTCTTAAAGCTTTTGCAAAACTTTTCACTAGGTAACTGGCTACGCACACACAAGCTTAACCAAGTAAATTACAGCCTATCCCGATAACAAACATAACCAGTCACATCAAATCGATCAAAGCCTTAACTCACACAATTCACCACTCTTATCAAACATTCCATACACTTGTTACTCCATTCAAACTCAACCAAACCATTCCAGTCATCTGGTCATGAAAGTGGACACTTGTTCTCAATCGTTACCTTATTCAACTGCCAGTAATCCATACACAATTTCTTCTCTTAACAGTCCAAATTCCATAAATTCCAACATGTAGCAACAACCATCCCAAAGGAACTCTCAAATACTACATCCACACTTAAGGTTTTCTCAAAATTTCCATTAATGCTCTAAAATTCCAAAAACTCCAAACCTCTCAAAAACTCTAAGTTTTGCTTTCCATAGTCTCAATACCATCATACACATCATGCTCGTTATTCCATTCAATCATAATTCCCTTTTGTTACTAACAAAGTTGGAGCTCTCTAAGACCACACCTTAATGTTCCATCCAAAAACACATCTGAAAACCATGCACAACTGACGGCCTATCACTGTGACTTCCTGCCAATTTCCAGAACACTATCATCACAGACAAAACAAACATCTTAGTCCCATCTACTAATAGTTTTCTACTTACTTAGCAGATCCAAACCTCAAATCTTCACCTTCGTTAAATTTGAGTTCACACTCTACTCTCTGAGAACAACCATTCACGATACCCAATCGTCCTCTCTCAATAACTTCCCAACTTGACCAACATACCAAAGCCTCTAATCCACCTTACAAACAATAATTTCACTTTCCACAACATAGAACACTTCCATAGCTTCATATCAATATAAAGAACGCTTAAATCGGACACCCGAGTCAAAAGATATGAATTTTTGAAGGAAAGTCAATTATTGGAAAATAGCTAGATCCGCCTGGCGAGTAAGGATTTCGCCTGGCGAATACCTCTTCGCCATACCTTCGCCTGGCGAACTAGTGGCGAACCACAAATTTGGAAAACCCCAAAAGTTATAGAAGCTACCCCAATTCTGTCTTTCCGATTTCGCCTGGCGACTTACGATTTCGCCTGGCGAATCCCCCTTCGCCAGCACTTCGCCTGGCAAACCATTGGCGAGACCTAATCCGCCTGGAGAATTCCCAATTCTCCTGGCGAATTGCACCAGAACCAGAATTTTCTGCTGCATTTCCATGGTTTCCACACCTCCAAATCCAACTTTTCCAAACCAACACATATTCAATTTCCAAGCAATTCATTACACACACTATCAATGCCGGAAAGACACGTCTATTCCATCCAACATAATTTCCATCTACTATCAACAAGAGATTAAGGGTGATCAGTTCCTCAATTTGTCAATAGACAGCCGACAATCATGATGGGGCATAAACCCTCTTTACCAAACTATAATAGCATTCCTTATATCTCATGCACAAAACTACCTAAGGCACAAATCCTTAGTTGATATAAACCTTACCTCCGCATTCCCTCCGGAACCGGGAACCACACTGTCCAAAGAGCACTTACAATCTTGCAATTCACAACACACAGAGCCAACGCTCCACACCTGAAGCAACTTGGAGAAGTACCAGCTTCTCCCCCACTTATCTCATTCTAAAACCTGAAGACAAAAGATTAGGAAACCAGAAAGTACCGACAGTGCTCCACACACATATCACGTACTAAGGGACAACCAACATTGACAGTATTCAACTGTCACACCAACTGACTCAACAACTTGGCCGGACGGACCGACCTGCTCTGATACCACTAATGTAACACCCCAATTCCCATCGCGAATAAATAATACATAAATAAATCAGAGTAGATAAAAATTTATTTTTCCGACAGAAACAAGGATGCCACATTTAAATAAATAAAATACAATCCCTGCTCATAAATTTGATACATAGCACATAATAGAATACCCTCACAGGGGAAACTTTTTCCATATAAAGTTAAAGTTCAATTATGGAATAAAGCGGAAAGATCCATAACTGACTTGTTTTACAAAGGAATGGTTTTATAACGTCAAAATATACATACAAAAGCAATACAAAATATATTCAACAATTGTATACATATATATCACAAAAGCGCTCCTCGATCCCGTGCAACGTATCAGAGTAGACACCAAGACCGACAAAAGAACGGAGGGCTAATCTTCACAAAAGCCTCCAAGACTACTAATCTGCAATTGCCTCATAGAGCAACAAACCACAGCAGAAGGGTGAGAAATAACAACTAAATCAAGATTGCATAATAATATGCAAAACATAAAAATTCACATGAATAGTTATTCTCATCACATCATCGCATATTAACACATATATCATGCCACATATGCATAACATATATCAATTATCTAACATAATCTCATATTTGCACATAAGGCACACCAAAGTCACAACATATGGAAACACACCACCACATCACATATCACATATCTACACATAAGACATATTATCCACAACCAATGCATTTATCACATATGCACATCAATTCACCAATTCAAACATAAATCTCAACGCATAATCAATTAATTCACAATTTCCACACATAATCAATCCATTCATGATTTATGCAAATGCATAGAGACCGACACAACGACTCAATGCAATGCATATACGGTACCATCCATCCATCATTTCTCGTCACCAGTTCACTCAGGAACTCTGCTGGAATCATCGCTTGTTACTTAATGTAACTCCCCGTCGGGCACACGATGTTCCCCGTCGCTCACACCTCTTATTTTTAAGGCACACGATCCATCCGGTTGCTCACACCTCTTATTTTTAAGGCACACGACGTTTATGGATCGCTCACACCCCACACGGGCACACGACCCAATCGCTCACACCTCTTTGTATAAGGCACACAATCGTCTATAATTATCGCTCACACCTCTTATTTTTAAGGCACACGATGTTATAGCGGATTCCCACTGGAATCGATTCGTCGCTCACACCTACTAGGGCACACGACATCACAAGATGCATATCATGATGCTTGGCATATATTGACTCATGACAATCAAATGCATCTTCACAAACCAACAATATGAATCATATCATCATTCATGCATTGAAATCAAACATAACACAATGCATTTCATCATAATCCCTAAACCATAACAATTAGCACTTTAGCATATACACTCATATAAATTCACATCAAGAATTACTCACCATCAACCACAACCATCACAACATCTTAACACATGCCTCAACATCATATAAACCACATAAAAGCTCCACATTATATAACAATAGCACAACACACTGTAAAACACCAACCGCACGCATTTAACGCGATAAAAACCCGACAACCCGTCACTTTCACAAAACCACGACTTAAATAATTCATCTACTTCCCTCCAAACCATTTTTAAAAGAAAGAATATTTTATTAGCTTTCCAACGCTTCGAACGGGGGTCAAAACGGACTTACGGTTCAAAAGTTATGACGAAAATACTGTTTTTGCTGTCCCAGACAAATTCGCCTGGCGAATCATTGGTGAAGCGGACTCGCCACTAACTCGCCTAGCGAATCTGGACGAACCAGAATTTCTCCAAAACGTATTTGGGACCCAAAAATGATCCAAATCTTCAACCCACATGATATTATTGCACCCAATGACTCAAAACAACTTGTTAGAACACATTTAGGCATGCATTTCATCAAATCATCCGTGAAAACATCAGTTTCTATCAATCGCTCCGAATTTCAATCGATACGAAAAGTCACTAAACAACCAAAACAATTACAACAAACAACACATATACATACACAAGCAAGACATAATTGAAACTTCTCACCCTTACCCGATTAATCGCGCTCGAAACGGAGTTTTCCCGATTTTTCCTCTTTCTCCTCTTCTCTCTTTCTTTCTTCTCCTTTTCCTTCTCTTCCTTTTTCTTTCCCTTTTCTTTTCTCTTTTTTTCTCTCCATTTTCTATTTATTCAAAATATCTAATCCCCTAAAAAAACTATTTTACCCCTCAACTCAAATATCTCGCAAACGCTCTCTAAATGCGATAAAACATAAACAGCGATGAAATATATTTCGGGAAATAAAAGTTGAAAAGAAATTATAATTTATTCCAAATATTTTACCTATCAGAGAAATTAACCAATTAACTCAATTAACAGGTAAAATACAATAAATTCACACATTTCACAAAATTCACATAAATGAAATAAATAAATGCAATTAAACAAATCGGGGCGTTACATACTAGGGTTCTTGTATCTGTAAAACAGGGTTCTAAAAAGTTCCCATAGTTGACAACCCATCTTTTGGATATTATCGATTTCTCGAATGACTCGGTAGTCAATAATATTCTCAAGAGGATCTCGTCTGAGTGTAGTATCGCGTGACAACCATTTCAGGAATAGACTCCCTCATGGTCACCGCACTACATCCTAAAGGCCAAGTGGGGTTAGAGGTAACTATGGTTCTCAGTATCGACGACACCTATGTCGAGAGTAGCACATTTTCACGAATAGACTCATTTAACTTGACTATACTCTCAAGAGGGCCTCACTGAGTGATGGTGTCTCAAGTCAACTTTTTCGGGAATCGACTCCCTCAAAGGCTCCTTGAATATACCATCGTCCTATCATAAATGTACTCAAGTCCAGGTTTAGGACATATCCTCACCACTCAAAGGAACCACCCTGCATACAGAAAACCCAAACACAAACATGTATATATACAAATATGAATATACAAGTATATAAGCAAGCAAACATATAAATAACACAAAGACAAACAAGGTGGGCTTAACCCTCTTATGGGGAGTCCCTAGTGAAGTCGTAATTTTCTGTTGCGGTGAGAATCAGATATCAAGCTATTAATTAACTTGAATCAAAAAACTTTGAAATTCACCACCGAGCTTTGATTTATCCAAAGGAAAGGGTAAAGAACGAAAACCCTAATAAGAGAATCTAGGTTCGGGGGTTGGTTATACTAAGGGAAGGTATTAGCATCCTAAGTATCTGTAGTACTCTACAGGAACCTCTTGTTTATATTGTGTTATGTTATTGTTTGCTTGCTAAAGGAAAAGTGTGCTAAGGTAAAGATATAAGGGTATGTACAAAGTATGCTCGCCAAGACATCGCATCTCGTGCCTACGTATCCTGACGGGAATGGAATCAGAGCATTCGTAGTTCCCCCGCACTAAGGGTGAAGGAGGAACCATTGACTGTGGCCAAAGTTCCAAGGGGAAATGAGTATGAGCTCATTTAGAGTTTAAGAAACTCTCTAAGTCTGAGTTATGATGTAAATGGCTATGAGGCCAAGGGGAAGTAGGGTGAAAAGCTTGAAAGCAAAGCTTATAAGGATTGATTATTTAGGAGAAGAGATTAATGGCTATCTCTTATGAAAGGATTGTGAAGGGGTTAAAAGTTGGTGAAGGAGAAGAGGTTAATGGCTATCTCTTGTTTCTGTTAAAGAAGGGTTTAAGGGTTATAAGAGATTAATGGCTATCTCTTGAGAAGGCTAGGTTAAAAGGGAATGAAGTGTTTACAGGAAAGTAGGGTCTGAAAGCAAGACACTTACGCGGACTGCGACGACTCCAAACATAAGGCTAGGTTAAAAGGGTAATGAGCTATCTATGACCTTGCGGTCAAAGCTGGTAGGTGAGTTATCTATGACTATGAGGTCAATAGAAAGACTTTCCTTTGGAATAGGGGAGATAAACTTCTTAAGGGCAAGAAGTTTGTAGAAATATTTACATGAAAATGCAATATTGAATAACAAAGAATTCAAGTGAGACAAAGTTCACAACGTCATACAAAGTTAGCATCAATATGTATTAAGCATCCCTTGATCAAAATGGGCAAGGTAACATGGCAAGAATAATCAAAGCAATGAAGAGTGCTTCTAATAGAAACCCTAAAAAGGACTTCCATTCTTAACACACATAAGTACCTTAAAAATATTGATTTTCACTAATTCCTTTTCATGTTCAAAAAGTAGATTCATTAAGGAGCATTTAGCAAAAAGAGTGGACAAAAAATAATGAAGGATGAGAAAGTTATGAATTTTTGAAATTAAATCATGAATTAAAGATATGTAAAATGAACAAGTGATAAAAATTAGGGGAAATGCTCCCCATGGGTGTTGAATCCGTGCCCTTGTGTGTACAGCCCAAAACCATGACCAAACCAACCACGCGCGCATTTGTGAATAATGAGTGATACCAACCATATATATGTTAAAACCAAATAAAATCAGAAAAAGACAAAATACTGGGGCGAGGGGGATTCGAACCCTAGTCTTTGTGGTTTATGCGCGTGTTCTCTTACCACTGGGGTGGCTATACATCCATTGTATATGCCCACCCCAAAAATTCATAATCCTTACACGAGCGAAAAACACATAAAGCTGCTAACACACTATCAGCAAAGGCATGGATCCAAAATTTTGACCTATCGCTCAAGACAACATCATTGAGGACAACTAGAATTAACCTAAATTCATTCCAAATTAAAACTCAAGATCATGGCAGTAGAAGTTAATCAATGGTGGAGGGGATGAGAACAAAGCAATTGTGGCTGACATACTCAACAGTCTTAGTATATATACTTCCAACTCATGCTACCATTCAAAATTGACTTGAATATGAAGGTACCATGATTGTTTTGAATCTGTAGACAGGTATGAAATCCTGGATAAAGGGAGTAAGGATGCAACCTCTCACCATTACAATTTCAAAACAAAACTAACATGTTGTCAACTAGCATGAGAAGGAAGCAGCTTAAGAAAACCTACAGGCTCATACATAGAGATATGCACGTTACATTCTCAGGATTAGAAAACATCAAAGCATTGTGTATCCTTAACAACCTCAAGGTCGTGGACCTGAGTACATAAACCAAATGATGACAGCATGAGCATAGAGTTATGAGCTATCATGGTGAAAGTTTAACAAGGTATTCATGTCCATTATCCTACTCTAGCATGGTATGAATATTTCAAGGACAGTTAGGCATACAAACTCCATTATGAATATTTCTGGATCATGGCAATGTGCACTCAACATTCTTAAACACAAAGCAGACCAAACAAAAGCAACTTTATGCCATATAGTGTCAGGCCAAACTTCCCATAATGCAGTCTCTAAAAAAACTACATAGTGGTGTATGCAAAAAAACATGGACAACCAATCAATATCATACATCCACCTTGCCACATAAACTAAGCTCTTCAAGCTGTTTGGAGATATCAATATATTATACACACAAATTCAAAACCAGACATTGTCAATCTTCCAAAAGTAAGCAACTTGAATAAACTCAGAGGTTTCAACATATTTTAAAAGAAAAATCATGAAGGCAGTGCATCTTCTTAATAAGCTCAAGGTCATGGGCTTGAGTGCATGTGATGTCAATATGGCACTGAGGTTGCAAGCATGAATTTGCACCTTACCAGTATGAGAGCAGAAAAATAAAGACTAGATCTTGGTAAGGACATGGTTCCAACCTTACCTTTCATAAAGTTATTGACAATAGCAACAAAAAGCTCACTTGGTTTTAAAGGTTGTCATCATGGCATCATGTGGATTTGTGAGACAATGAGAATAACAGTGAGAATAAATGAACAGCATATTACATATTTCCCTTCCAATATATTAGGGAAACAATTAAGGGAATGACCTAGTCTTTTTAGTCACAACATGAAGATATTAATATGAACATGCTATAAACCAAAACAGATTAGTATATGACATGGATGCATTCATTAATTTCATGCTATTCATCCAAAAACTTGGTTCAACCTAAGCAGACTGTACTAAATGGAATAACTTCAATGATTTGTTAACTATATAGCACTTTCCAAGACACAACATGTAGGCTTAAAAACATGACAGTACAAGCTTTCATACATATGCATTCATTAAGTTTCAAGTACATATCAGAAAATGTTTAAGAGTGCAAGCAAAATGCAAAGCAAATAATTAGAACCAACATTCATTACATCCATGAAAACTTAAAAAGAGTAAAGCTCAAACAGTTCTCTAATATTGACAAGAACAACAGAGATAGAGTGCCACCAACCAAAGTAAGGTGTAGACACAAGTGTGACCAGTAACAAACTTAACTCCTCCTCTTGTCTATAATGCTTCAAAATGATTCCAAAGGCACACAAATATATCTTATTCTCAGTGTGATATGGGGAAAATTACAGGAGGCAAAGACAATGTCACACACTCCACTTACTAGCCAACACAAACCTTCTCATGTTACCAAGGCATTAGAAAACCATATCAGGAAATGGTGATGCATACCATCTAACATGAACTTATAACATCACACATTTGAATTCAGAGCAAAGAATAAAATGGCAGTTTCTTATAATACCAAAGAAAGTGTGTTCAACAAAGGAGACCTGCTCTTTTGCTAATCCAAAAACACTATTTTTAGGCATGTCAATACAAGCTTGAACAAAACAAAGGACCACAAGTAAATGATTTCAAGCATACCAGTCCTTCATGAGGCAAAACAGAAAGAAAGTTTACATATAAGCAATGCACTTAGATGGAGCTCAGCATACACGTCTATCCCTAAACACAATCATGGCACCAAGACAGTACAAACTCAAGAGTACCAAGACAGTACAAACTCAAGAGTAGGCAATGTTAACAATAATCAGCATAATGCAACATTTCAACTAAACAAATTAGCTCAACTGCAAAATACATAGACTAACATAATGATGACTTAATATGAATGCAACAAAAATATTAGAAAGGTTACCTTAGTTGAAGATATGCACTAACTTCTTTCTTGCTAAAACCACACAGACTCTCAAAGCCAAGCTTCCTCCTCCTTTTTCCTTTGCAGGGCTTCAAACTCAGATTGTATTTAGAGGGTTTTTGTGGAAGATCTTGGTGTCTTACAAATGAGAACCAGCCTCCTATTTATAGGGAAATGCTGAGGCTTTGAGGTATGGCCAAGAATGCACTTTTGCCAAATTTGCCCTCTCCATCGTGTGAGTTGTTTCCAAAACCTTCAAAGACTTCTGATCATTGACATGGTTAGGTATGAGCAAATGGTGTGATGGGATTGGACCAAGGCTTAAGGGGAGGAAAAAAAGAATAAACAATGTTTGATTTTGAAAAGTTTCTCTCTCATAACATCCACTTGCATATACTTTGATTAAACAATGTTATTTTGGTGTTACAGCTTACAAGAAATCGTGGCATAGGTTTGGAAATGCTTAAATATCAGAAAAGTGAGGCACTTGGTGGTTAGAAGAGGTCTTGGGTCAATGTGCAAAAGTTGGTTACTTGAAACTTAAGAAATGAAACCTCCAACTTTGGAGCTTCGAATCTCACAGCTCACTCAAGGGATGGAGGAGTTTTAGTACTTTTGGGAAAGCCCTCAATGCCCTCTACAACTTTCATGTTCAAGGATTTTGTATTTGAGGCTTGGAACTAGGTGAAAAATTGGGTTAAAGTCGTGTGTAAGTTAAGGGAAAAAAGCTGAAATTTCACCAAGTCCCAAAGGGTGATTTGTCTTCCATGCCTTGTAACTTAAAAACCATGCAATTTTGGGAAGAGGGTCCTCTAATATGTTTTGAAGATCATGGAAAGAGCTTCCATTTGAGCTTTGGGTCACTCAATTTGGATGTGTGGTTTGAAAGTTATGACTGTTTCAATTTTGGCACAAGTAGTGAAATTTCCATACTTGAAAAGTTTCATGAACCAAACCTTGCTTCCTTTGCAAGAAACTTCTTAAAACTTGATTTCTTATACCTTAACTCTTCAATGAGACATGTCATGAGGGTTTGAGGACTTGGATGCTTCATTTTGGATCAAAATCTCTAGGTTAGGGCCTCGGTCAAAACCCTAATTTCAACTGTGAATGCACTTGAATGATCTCTGATGATCTTGCTTCTTCAATCACAATATGGCTCATAGAGGGTCTCCAGGGATGTCTATTATCTCATGGGGTCAAGTCCTAGGGTTTGAGAACAACTCTTGACCAAAATCAGAGCCATGATTGTCTTATCATCAAAAAACCCTAATTGGAGTCAGGGTGAACTTGTGGCTCGAGGCACTTGGTAATGAGAGCCAGTCACACTTGAATTCTCGTTGATTGAAACTTTTAGGATGTAGATGAGCTCAATAGTTGCATTTGAAGTCTTCTCTTCTTTAGGATACTTTGTCCACCTCTTGGCATAAACCCTGACTTTTCACAGAAGAAAACAAACTAGCAAAATGAAATGGTTAGTTAACAATGCATAGATGATTGAATCTAAATGTCAAGTGCAAAATGTTATGACATCTAAGGGGTAAAATTTGGGGTACAACACTCGGCCACCAAAACAACTTGTTCAAATCCTGGTACATCTTCGTAGCACCGGGATGAATACTCAATCTACTTCGGTGTCCTTCTTCAAGAATGCTCTTCTTAATTTCTAGAACATCTGGGACACACACCCTGTCTCTGAACATCGTCACACCATTCTCATCAATCCGGAATTCACCTCCGTTACCTTGGTTAATCAATGTCAACTGGTCAACCAACTTCAAGTCAGATTTTTGTCCTATTCTGATCTCTTCCATAATACCACTAGTCAACTTCAACATGCCCAACCTCACACTGTCAAGAGTCTCTTCACGTACCAAACTCAAATCTCGAAATTGCTCAAGTAAATCCAACTATTTCACCATAAGCATTGACATATGCAATGACTTCCTGCTTAACGCATCAGCCACTACATTTGTTTTACCAGGATGGTAATTCAAATCAAAGTCGAAATCCTTCAACAATTCCAACCACCTTTTCTGCCTCATATTCAACTCTTTCTGATCAAACAAGTACTTCAAACTCTTATGATCGCTGAACACTTCGAATTTAGAACCAAATAGGTAATGTCTCCAAATTTTCAACACAAACACTACTGCTGCCAACTCTAAATCATGGGTAGGGTAATTCACTTCATGAACCCTCAACTGTCTAGAAGCATAAGTAACAACTTGACCATTCTGCATCAACACCCCACCAAGACCCATCTTCGACGCATCACAATACACTACAAAAGATTCATTCGGATTAGGCAATATCAACACTGGAGCGATCGTCAACCTCTTCTTCAATTCCACAAAACGCTCTTCACAAGCTACATCCCACACAAAAGCTTGACCCTTTCGAGTCAGCTGAGTCAAAGGCAATGCCAACTTAGAAAATCCCTCGATAAACTTGCGGTAATATCCTGCCAAACCCAGGAAACTTCGTATCTCAGTAGCAGACTTCGGAGTCTCCCATTGTAACACAACATCAATCTTAGAAGAATCTACAGCAATTCCACCACTTGAAATAACATGTCCAAGAAAACTCACTTCCTTCAACCAAAACTCACACTTTGACAGTTTTGCATACAACTTCTTGTCCTTCAATACTTGCAACACAATTCTCAAATGCTCAGCATGCTCTTCCTCAGATTTAGAGTATATCAGAATATCATCAATGAAAAGCACCACAAACTAATCCAAATACTCATGAAAAATCTAATTCATATACTCCATGAACACACCAGGTGCATTGGACACTCCAAACAACATCACAGTGTATTCATAGTGACCATACCTTGTCTTGAAAGCTGTCTTCAGAATATCATCAGGCTTAACACAAATCTGATGGTAACTCGACCTCAAATCAATCTTGCTAAACACACAGGTGCCTACTAACTGATCTATTAAGTCGTCGATCCTCAGAAGTGGATATTTATTCTTAATAGTCACTTTATTCAACTGTTGATAATCAACACACAACCTCATACTTCCGTCCTTCTTCTTCACTAACAGCATAGGAGCACCCCATGGAGAAACACTCGGTCAGACAAACCTCTTCTCGAATAATTCTTCCAGTTGTTTCTTCAATTCACTTAACTAAGAAGCAGACATCCGGTAAGGAGCCATTCACACTGGACTCATACCTGGTATGAAGTCCACTACAAACTCTACTTCACGTTCTGGAGGCAAATCATTGATGTCATCTAGAAACACATTTGGAAATTCACAGACAACAGGTAATTCTATACTCACAGCTTCACGATCAACCTGCAACGATCCAAACATTTCAAACACCAAGGCTTCGTCTTGCAGAAGTTCGTCTACTTGCTTAGCAGACAAGAGCATCAACTCTCCATTATCTCCAAACTCAGGAAACTCTACTATCTTATTATAACAAATGATATGAACATGGTTGAACTTTAACCAGTTCATTCCAAGGATTACATCGATTCGGTGCAAGGGTAAACACACCAAATCCATCACAAAACCCTTCCCAAAAATCGTCAAAGGACATCTCAAACACACAAAAGTAGTAGTAACAGAACCATTAGCTGGAGTTTCTATTACCATATTACCGTTCATATCAAACAATTTCAAACCCAATCTAGTAGCACATTCAAGCGAGATAAACGAATGAGTAGCACCAATAACAATAATAGCGACCAACTCAACATTATTAATAAACCAAGTGCCTCGAATTAGGTTGTCCTTCTCTGGAACTTCTGCACCACTCAAAGCAAACACTCTGTCATTGGTCTGAGCAGTAGTAGCAATCTTCTTCGATTTCTGACACTGGGTACTGATGTGACCCTTCTCACCACAATTGAAACAGGTTGGACCGTCATCCTTACAATCAGTAGCACTATGACCCTTCTTGCCACATCTGTAACATCTCAACACATTATTGGTGTAAAGCTCAGCACGGTGGCCTTGCTCGCCATACCTGTAACACTTCCTAGAAGTGGGAGTTGCTCCTCCACTTGTCTTCTTCCCATCTGAAGCCTTCTGCTTCCCTTTGTCAGCTGAAGTCATATAAGGCTTCCCTCTATATTGCCCCTTCTCTTTCTTCTCACTAAGATGCTTGTAATGAGCAGATCGAGCTCGGCTATCCTCATCATAAATCCTACTCTTGTCCACCAGCTCATGATACCTGCGAATTTGTTGGTACCCAATACCCTGCTTGATTTTTGGCCTCAGCCCATTCTCGAACTTGAGACACTTGGACACCTCAGCATCAGCACGGTTGTAGTGAGGATAGAACTTCACCAACGCCTCGAACTTTGCAGCATACTCTACCACCGTCATATTTCCTTGCTTCAGCTTAAGGAATTCCACCTCTCTCTTGCCACGAGCATCCTCTGGAAAATACTTTCCCAAAAATTCCTGCTTGAACATAGCCTAGGTTATCACAGTACCAACGTCTTCCAGTCTCTGGCGGGTGTTATCCCACCAATCCTCAGCCTCTTCTAACAGCATATGAGTTCCAAACTGAACTTGTTATGCGTCAGTACATCCCATCACTTGGAAGATCTTCTCAATCACCTTCAGCCACTTCTGTGCACTCCCTGGATCATGAGTACCCACAAAACTCGACGGATTGTTCCTATGGAACTTCCCCAAAGCACGAAACTCGTCCAGAGCTCCACCATTCTGATTGTTCTGAGCCATTGCTTGAGCAAGTGACTCCAATGCATCAGCGATAACACGATCATTTCTTTCAGCCATCCTGCATACCACCAACAAGGTTAGAAGAAATAAAACATCGATAGTGTACACACACTCGTCGACTGACAGGGGAATGACATCATGTAAAACTTGGCCGGACGGACCGACCTGCTCTGATACCACTAATGTAACACCCTTTTTTACCCAACAAACATCACGAATGAAAACAACAATTTAATCAGAGTAAAGTCCCAAAATGGCGCCACATTTTGTCACAAAACATCAAATAACCGCCTGCTCCGTAACACGGATTTTAACATCATGGATTTATTTAAACACCACATAGCGGAAATCAAAATTTAAAATAATTTTATAATCTAAAACTTCTTAAACAAAACATCATAAAACATCCTCATGCCAACAAATAAAATAACATAATCATTCGACTCAAACGTCCCGACCCGATGTTACATATTAGTGCAAGACCCTCTAATCGACGAAGAAATCAAAATACTTCAAAAGCTAAATCTTCATGCGCCAAGAAAGCTAAGCCTGATCACCTGCACGTTACCCACATGGAGGCAACATTCAAACGAGCAGAGTGAGTAATCACGAATCAATATATAAGATTTAAGCAAGGATAAAGTATAAACATAAACATCATCAATCACTCCCAAACATCATTACTACATCAATTACATCAATGGAATGCAATGCCACACAATATACAAATGCAACATCATAAACTCATGCATGTGGTACCAACTCGTCATAATTGATGGACACTAGGCCATCACCCTCCAAAGATCCCCACCAATAGGATCGATTCTACACAAGAACCAGAGCACGTCACAAAACACTTCAATCCACACAATGGGATTGAAGCCACCAAATGAACTGGAGTCCTAACTATGCTATGAATGCGTGATGCAAATCGTCATAATAATCATCATCATAAAATCGTCATAATTGCATCACCATCCATGAATCAACATCAAACATCATTATACAACACCAATCCGCACTCGTCATAATTCGTCACTATACCTCACAATTCGTCATATTATACTCGTCACATAAAAATTCTCGATTTTTATCCCATTCATTTTCATTACTAGTTTACTCATGTTTTATTACCCCATCATAGCCGTACGTCTCAAAGAAACCGCATCACAAGCGAAATCGGGACAGAAATCGCAAAAACGGGAAAATCTACCAATAGCCCTGTCCATACGCGTATGGCTTTACTCCTCGCCCCTGGCCTGCGTATCATACGCGTAGGGCCCCCTGCCTAGGCCTCTCATACGCGTATCACCAGCCCTGTTACGCGTACGAGCAGAGATGACTCTCCTCTCAAAACTCCTTGCATTCTTCCCATACGCTTACTGGCTAGCCCATACGCGTAGGACCCCTTCCCAAGAACCTCATACGCGTAATAACTTCCCATACGCGTATGCCCCTTCATACCCAGCTTCCCATATGCTTACTGGCTTCCCATACGCGTATTGCCACCATTCCCTTACGCGTACACTACCCGTACTATTAGAGGGCCCTGCTCGCCATGGGGACGGGTGCGTATGCTACACGTATCACCCTGGGGATGTCCCCTCTTACGCGTAATACTCCCTATGTTATGCGTAATTCCAGAAAACCCTCCAAAAACTCAGATTTCGCATCTGAACGAAAACCTCTCATTCCAACACCTTCGATCTTCCAAAATCGGACCCAAAACAGTTTCGATTCATCACAGATCTAAGTCATTATCCTACTTCATTATTTTCATCAATTTCTTCCTAATTATTAAGTCCTAATTTATTAATCCCACCTTCGATTTCAGATCTGGTTTGTTCACACATTCATCACAACAACGATAATCATTCACACGAATTTCACAGAAATTTCAGCAACACATACCAGATTCATATCAGAAATTGACCAACACAGATGCACGAAAATTCACCACAGATTCATCATACGAAAATTCATCATAAAACAGAGAAGACACAAACTACTCTACCTTAAACCTATATCAAACATATGAACCCGGATTAACCCCCCATGCCTCGAATTTTTCCAGCAACAGATCCTTTTTTGGGGTTCTATGGTTGATTCTCTCGTTCTCTGTACCCTAGCTTCCTTTCCTCAGTTTCTCTCTTCACTTCTTAGGTTGCACAGAATATCTCTCCTAATTTCCATTTTCTTTTTGTTAAACCTACCTCTTGGGACCTAATTATGATTTACCCATATTATCCTCAATTAACCTTCTCAACATTACCGTTTTATCCTTAATGGTCCTCTTAATAATTTTAATTAACAATAATAATAATAATCTAAATAATATTCTAAATATTCAAATTATTCTATTATTATTACTAATAAAATAATCTAATTAATTACTAATTCTAAGATGCCTCAATTTTCCCTTAACTCAGACTACCCCACAACACCACCCAAATTCATCAAGCATCACAATATCCATCAAAATTCACCAAAGCACCGAATAATCATAATAATTCAATTAAATAAATATTATAATTATTTTGGGGTGTTACATCTTCTGTCGAGAGGCTTTCTCTGGGGATTTTTCCTTAGTCCGGAAAAGAAATATATCATCTTCAACGGTGAAGAGTGATGTTCCAAATGTGTATAACTAAACGGCTTCTAGTCGTTCAGAGGTTCAAGTTATCAAAGTGGTCGAGGACAGATTTCAATCCAAGAATAAACTAGAGAGAGATTGTTTAGACTGTACATTTCCTGATGAGGAAAGAACTTAGACTATAATTTGTCCTATCTGACATAGACAAGAAGACTGACGACTCTATCGGAGAAAGGACGCTTATTACTTGGGGATGAATATGACCAGAGTGATATTAATGCAACATGAATATGAATATGAATCAATTATGCATGATGTATGAGATGCTTATGCTGACAAAACAGACACGACATATAGACTGGTGATGAACACAACCAGATACTCGGCCACTCTAGAAGACGGGGGTATCACCGGAGATTCTGAAAGTTGTACTTTTGCTTGGGAGTAGGGATTCCTGCATTCATTCTGGTTTCCGGATGTACAAACTTGCTAGGGATAGAAACCCGTTCTTGCTCTTCAAGGGTAGATTATACTGGGGAAAAAGCCAATAATTAGTTCTCAGAGGTAAGAACCCTACCGGGAATGATAGATGGATCATTCAGTCTGAAGTAGTTGATCCTTTATTCAGGGTGTAATAGTCAAAAGGAGTACTTTGATTCTGCATTTTGAAGTTTGATCACTATCGGAGAAGCAGTCGAAATTCCTTTTTGTGCTCATTAATAAAAAAGAAATTGACATCTTTGTTTCGAAAGCAGAAGTAAATTTGACAAGTAAATTCATATTTTTTCAAGAATCGTTGATCATATTAAAATGTCATTTTGTAAAGAAAAATAAATGAGAATTGCAAACAAAAAGCACTAGGGTTCAAATTTTATTGATAGAATGGTAATCAGCCAAACACATGACTCCATGGAGCATTACAAAGTTTAGAAAATGGTAGTTTAAAGGGAAATGGGCTACATTGAAACATAACGACCGCTATCCTTCCACCAACTTTGAATTCTGGACATTCTGAGCTTCTGTCGAAGGTGACCTTAACTGAAGTTTTCTAGACGGATGACGTTACTGCCGAGGAGTCAATCCTGTCGGATATAGTTACTTGCAATGAATCCCTAACTTTTTCCTGGATTGCTTTTTTTTTTTGTTTTCAATCCATCAGGATTACTATTGTTTATGTCTCTATTTTTTGCCTGGACCGCCCTTTCGAGTTTTTAATCCACCGAGACTTTTTTTTAGGCGAAGTATTTCTTGACTACATCGACATTCGAAGGGTAGGTAAACTCCTCTCCATCCATGGTTGCGAGTCTTAAGGCACCGCCTGAGAAGGCTTTCTTAACAACATAGGTGCCATCGTAATTCGGAGTCCATTTGCCCCTAGAATCAGTAAGAAATGATTGTATCTTTTTGAGCACAAGGTCTCCTTCTCTGAAGACACAGGGTCAGACTTTTTTGTCAAACGCCTTCTTCATTCATTGTTGATATAACTGACCATGGCATAAAGCCGCCATTCTCATTTCTTCGATTAGGTTCAGTTCATCGTGCCTGCTTTGACACCATTCAGCTTATGTTATCTTGGCTTCCATCAATACTCTCATTGACAGGATCTTTACTTCTATGGGGAGCATGACTTCCATGCCATATACTAGAGAGAAAGGGGTAGCCCCTATCAAAGTGCGGACAGATGTGCGATAACCGTGAAGGGCAAAGGGTAACATCTCATGCCAATCTTTGTAGGTTACGACCATCTTCTGAATGATTTTCTAAATGTTCCTATTAGCCTCTTCTACCGCTCCATTCATTTTAGGTCGGTAGGGAGATGAGTTATGGTGTTCGATCTTGAACTCAGCACGCAACTCTTTCATCATCTTGTTGTTCAAGTTAGATCCATTATCCGTAATGATCTGGCTTTGAACACCATAACGGCAGATGAGATTGTTCTTGATGAACTGGACTACCACTTGTCGGGTCACATTGGTGTATGATATTGCTTTGACCCATTTGGTGAAGTAGTCAATGGCTACAAGGATGAATCAATATCCTTTTGAAGCTTTGGGTTCAATCTTGCCAATCATGTCAATTAATTCCCCATATAGAAAAAGGCCATGGAGAAGAAAGAACCTTAAGATGCATTGGCGGTACATGGATTTTATCAACATATATCTGACACTTGTGACACCTCCTCATGTACTTGTAGCAATCGGATTACATTGTTAGCCAATAATATCCTACTCTCAGAATTTTTCTTTCCATTGTATGCCCATTGGCATGAGTGCCAAAGGAGCTTTCATGAATCTCTTTCATCAGCATGTTTGCTTTGTGTCTGTCCACGCACCTGAGCAAAACCATGTCAAAGTTTCTCTTGTAGAGTATGTCACTGTTTAGGAAGAAGTTGTCAGCCAGTCTTCTTAGAGTCTTCCTGTCTTTTCTTGATGCCCCAGGCGGGTATTCTTGTCTTTGAAGGAAGCATTTGATATCATGATACCATGGTTTATCATCTATGACTGCTTGAATCGCGAAAATGTAAGCGGGCCTTTCAAGGCGCATTATGCCAATCTTGGGTATGTCGTTCCATCGACTCACACTAATCATGGAGGATAGAGTGGCTAGTGCATTAGCCATGTGATTTTCTTCACGAGGGATGTGATGAAACCCGATTCTGTTGAAGAAGGGTAATAACCTTCTAGCGTAGTCTTTGTAAGGAATCAATCCCGATTGATATGTATTCCACTCTCCTTTGATCTAATTTACGACCAGGGCTAAGTCTCCATACACATCCAAATTCTTTATCCTTAGGTCAATAGCTTCTTCGAGACCCATGATACAAGCTTCGTATTCGGCCTCATTGTTTGTGCATCTGAATGTTAATCTGGCAGTGAAAGGAATATGGGTACCCTGAGGTGTTACGATGATTGCCCCAATTCCATTTCCATAAGCAGTGACAGCTCCGTCAAATATTAGTCCCCATTGGGAGCCTGGCTCTGGCCCTTCGTTGGGTAGCGGTTCATCACAATCTTTCATCTTTAGGTACATTACATCTTCACCTGGGAAGTCAAATTTGACTGATTCCTGATCGTCAATCGGCTGATAAGCCAAATGATCGGCTAAAATACTTCTTTTGACGGCTTTCTGAGCGTGGTACTCGATGTCGTATTCCGATAACAACATCTGCCAACAGGCAATCCTTACTGTGAGAGCAGGCTTTTCAAAGACGTACTTGATCGGATCTATTTCGGAGATTAACCAAGTAGTGTGACAAATCATGTACTGGCGCAGACGTTTGGTCGCCCAAGCCAGAGCGCAGCAAGTTTTCTCGAGCATAGTGTATCGAGTTTCACAGTCTGTGAACTTCTTACTTAAGTAATACATGGCAGACTCTTTTCTTTTTGTCTCGTCTTGTTGGCCAAGTAAACAACCCATGGAGTTTTCCAAGGCTGTTAAGTAAATGATCAGTGGTCTTCCATCCACTGTATCATACCCCAAATTTTAACCACTAAGATTCCCCATCATTGTGCAAATCATCACCACAATATGGGTGTATCATCAGGCCTCATTAGTCTCCCCAAAGATGGGCGAGCATTCACTACAATCAGAATTAGGGTTTCAAGCCCTCTCAGAGCTCTTAGACAAAGGATCAATCAAGAATTTACATGATCTTCAACTTGTCTAACCTCTCAAACATCCACAATGGATCAAGAGGATTCCCACAGCAAGAATCAAGCACAAGGTTACAACATTCCAAGTGGATCAAGCCTTAAGATCGCCAGTATCACCAAATTAGGGTTTTGGTCGACCAGGACCTCCAGATGGAAATTTTCCTCTGGGCATGAGCCAATGCTTCAAAGCATAACCTAAAATGCTCCATGGGATCTTATGGACCTAATCATCAAGGCAATTTTGCCTCAGGGGATGCATTCACTAAAAAAACCAGGAATTAGGGTTTCTTGATCTAATTCACCCCTAAGTTGACTTTTGGGATAAAACATGAGCCAATACCTCAAGACATGGTTTGAGGGTCTCTAATAAACCACATTGATCCATTTGCAACAATGGGTTGATCAAAGAAGCTTGATGCACAAGTTTCAAATTCATCAGAACCACAATTAGGTTTCCATGGGAAAAGTCAACTGTGCCTTTGACTTTTGACCCAGGTGTAACAGCCCGGGCCCCTCGCAAGGCGCTCCCGGCACTGCCACCTCGCGATCTTCTCTACCCCCCTCTCTAGTAGAATGGTACCACGCTCAGAAAGCTGTCAAAAACTCTACTAGAGAGAGGGGTAGAGAAGATCGTGAGGTGGCAGTGCCGGGAACGCCTTGCGAGGGGCCCGGGCTATTACAAAAAAAGGCGCCTTTTTTGTAACAGCCCGGGCTAGCTCAATTGGTAGTGGGAATGGAAGGAACATGTACTTGAACCCCAGGGTACAGGGTTCATTTCCCACGGAAGGCAAAAACTCTACTAGTGAGGGGGGTAGAGAAGATCGTGAGGTGGCAGTGCCGGGATCCCCTTGCGAGGGGCCCGGGCTGTTACACCAGGCATGCTCCCAAATCTTGGGACATGATTCAATACACCCTATAACACCTATGAAATCAATCCATCAAGTTTGATTTAGGTCAAGGACTTGATTTCATAGAGGATCGCACAGTTTAGAGTTCATTTGATAAAAAGTCAACTGTGCCCAAAAGTCAAAGTTTGACTTTTTGATTTTTTTATGAATTATGGTTCCCGAACCCTAAAATGATTTTAATGTGTGATTGGAATCATCATTCATCAAGAAAAATCAAAGAAAGTGGGATAACTTGTAAAAGGGGTAACCATAAAAAACTTAGAATTTTTCTAAATTATGGAACAAAGTGGCTAGGGTACCAACTTCCAAGGATCATAACTTGAGATCCAAGCTACCATTTGGGCTGATCCAAAGATGGATTTTTAGCTCTCATGTCATACTTTAAAAGTGTCAACTACACCTCATTCCAATTCTCCATGGATTTTAAGTTATGGAATGACCAAAATCACAACTTTTTTCCAACACTTAGTGAAATTTTCACTAAGTCAGAATCTGTTTCACTTTTTCCAAAATGTAAGGGCATTATTCACTTGGATCCAAAAAGTGTCAAGACAAACTATGATCACACATGTGTTATATCATATAAGAGCTTTCCAAAATGGCCAAGAACTCCACGAAACTCCACTTAAACCATGAGATATGACAATGACAATGTGCCTTGATGCAAACTGTCATGGCAAGGCATATTTGTGCATTTTGCTCGATTTGAGCAATTTGTGCAAATGACAAACAAGTTTATCCATCTGAACACCTCAGAGGGAGACCAAGGAGGGACAAACACTAATCCATCAACCTCCCAAGTCCTTGGAACCAAAAGTAGCATGCCAAACCTAAAAAACCCTAAAGAGGGGACAAGACTCCAATTTTATTTTGGAGCATTTAATGGATGCACCAAGGTGGCATGAACTGAGCCATTTCCAACTGAATGTGTCAAGGATGAAGTCTGAACTAGGGAACCAGCAGCCTGTACTCTAACCTCTAGTCAATCGCTAGAGGAGACTTGAGATTCCAAAATGCAACTATTGGCCAAACCTCTGCTGCAGTTGCCATTCACTATTGCTTGCAAAACAAACTTGCTCTACTATAAATAGAGCTCATTTGTGCTCAGTTTAAGTACACCAAAGCCATCAAACAGACGCTTTCCTCAAAATCACCTTCTCACTTCCAAATTTGCCTTCCAAAGCAAATCACTATCAGGTTTTGAGTTTGAGAGCAATTCCACTCAAACCAATTGCTCTAACACCTCATAAACATCATATGTGAGCTAATAAAACACTGAACACATAACTGTAACACTGATTTCTCAGAATCACCAGCCAGTTGCTCATGTTTTCAACCAAGTTGCAGTTGAGATGCCATGAAGTGATCCAACCATTTCCAATCAAGTCCAAGCATTCAAACACACTCCAAATATCATCCTTGAACTGTCCCAAATGGTTCCACACATCTGGAACATCATTTGAGAGAGTTGTTATTTTGGCCACTTTTGCCCCTTTTGCAAGAAAGGGCCAATTTCCATTCGTGAGGTTTCCAGCTGATTCCAATCATCCTAAAAGCTTCTAAGGGATCATTTGAGAGTGTTCAAAGCATCAAAACATTTCTGGAACAAGACACTTGACAGATTGCCCAAAAAGCTCCTAAAGAGGTAAGAATCTCAACTTGAACTCTTTAAAATATGCCTTGCTTTGAGGTCCACTGATCATGCACATCTCATACATGTTATATGTGTTGTGTTTGAACCAATTCACCATGTAATTCATGCCTGTAATAAGAGATAGCACAGAAAATGCAAATCATGGCCTATTTCAAAACCACTATCGGGTTTTGAGGAGGATTGATTTTCTGGAAAAACCACGGCCACCATTGGATTCCTTAGGAAATTCTAGGCCAGATGCAAATATATTTTGTCTCCATCCATGGAAAAATGAGGAAGTTATGGCGTTCACGTTTTTGACCAAAAACCTTGTCTTGCCTTGCCTTGGCCAGGCCAAGAACAAGGCAAGCCTTGTATATTTGTGGTTGGGGTTTGATACACGGATGTATCACCACCCTAGTGGTAAGGCGCGCACACTGCACACAAGAGGTCTGGGGTTCGAATCCCCCTCGCCCCAGACCCCTTTTTAATGGTTTTTTGACTTTTTTTTTTATTATTTTTCATCTTATTTTTAATGATTTGAAAAATTAATAACTTCCTCAATTTTAATTATTTTTTATTGGTTCTTTTTGCAAAAAATTACAAAAATATTGAAATATTTTATTCCACAAAATAATCAAATTTATATTATATATAATTGGTATTTTTGTGAATAAATTCATTTTTAATTGTTTTTAAACATTTAAAAGTGAATATTTATCTTGAAAAATCAAAACCAAATGAGTTCTAAATCATCTTGTGATTAAAACCTCATTTTTCAAACCTTAAACAAAAATCACAAGTGGTTTATTCAAACTTATTTGGTATTTTTATCATTTTTATTGATTTTCTTTAAATATTTACTTTTAAAGGAAAACAAAATTAGGGTTTCTTTGATTTTCACCCTCACAAACTTCATTTTAAAACTCTTTGGGCCTCTTGATAGAGTGTAAGTCCCACCTCTCTATAAATAAAATAGTTTGGGCCTCAGTCATTGTATAAGTCCCAACACATTTTCAAAAATCTCGGCGCGATCGCCAGTTTAAAATAAAACCAATTGGGCCTCTCCTTGAGTTGTAAGCCTCATTCTTTTTCTTTAAAACATCCATGGGCCTCTAATAGAGTGTAAGATCCAACCCCTTTTTGAAACCAAAATAATTTGGGCCTCACACATTGTATAAGTCCCTCTGTATATTTTCAAACGTTCGGCGCGATCGTCGCCTTTTCAAAATCAACTGGGCATCTCCTTGAGCTGTAAGCCCCATATTTTATTTTAAAATAACACTCATGGGCCTCTAATAGAGTGTAACACCCAATCCCCTTTTAACCAAAACCTTTTTAGGCCTCAGACATTGTATAAGTCCCTCTGCGTTAAAAGAAAAATCTCGGCGCGATCGCCATTTTAAAACAAAAACACTTGGGCCTATCCTTGAGCTGTAAGCCCCAACAATCTTTTCAAAGCACTGTCTCCTTTGATTTTGAATTCAAATGCAATATTATTATCAAAACTTTCTTTGTTGAACAACTAATAAAACATCATGGAAGCTCTACAACGGGTAAGTGTTTATCCGCTTTCATTTATCGCTTTCATATGTATATAACTGTATTGTGGGGCTTCCTTCACATCCTTTTATATACTTGTCACATATCCACTGTGTAATACTAGTATAGTTATTTAAAGTTTTCCCCGACAACTATGTCTAGCACTAGGTAAAGCCTTGTTGGCCACTCTTAAATACAGTCAAAACTAGATCCCCCATAGGATTACCAGATACAGTCTTCCCTCCTCTTGGGGTTAAACAATATGGAAACGTGAAAGGCAGCATTCTCGATGAACCCTTTCTCAGGCTGTCACTCTAAGAAATTGTCAAAGAAACTCTACTCCCCAGAGTAGATCTATTCTCCGTGAATAACATCTCTTGAGTTTCTTCCAAATCCTTGAACTTTCCTGGCTTGATCTATTCTCTGTGAATATCATGTCTTGAACTACTCTTGGTTTGGGGACCCACATGCTTCCTAAAACATCCCCGCCTCCTCTTGGGCGTTGTACAAGGACCATTCAGCTTCTTAGAAGTTCTCATGCCTTCTCTTGGGCTTAATACAAGGACCCTGACGTCCTCTTAAAGGTATAAGACAGAACTTATCATCCTTTGCTAGAGCAGCCTTTCCAGTGTCAAACCTCTGGCCATTTTTAGGGTTGATACTCATACCTTAATGCCCGTGCCTCCTCTTGGGCATTGTACAAAAGATAAAACTCTAGACTTGGACAGTCTGAGACCCTTGAGTCTCAAAGACATTCTCAAGTTCCCTTCAAACTTAGGCAGAAACCCGGTCTCTCTCATGAGAGTTCCCCACATTCGGACCCGCTTCAGGATCTCCAGAATCCACAGCGGTAAGGCAGCCTCCTCTTGGCCTTTGTACAAATGATTCTCCCTAGCAGAGCTAACCTTCTCAGACTCTCTTGTTGAGTCAACCACTTTTGGCCTCCGTCTTGGGCTTTGTACAAGACATATAAAGCACTCTCTTGTTGAGTATAAAAAAACTCTCTTGTTGAGTCAATCCCTTTTTTAGCCTTCATCTTGGGCTTTATACAAGACATATAAATCACTCTCTTGTTGAGTATAAAATACTCTCTTGTTGAGTCAACCTCCTTTTAGCCTCCATCTCGGGCTTCGTACGAGATAGAAAAACACTCTCTTGTTGAGTATAAAAGACTCTCTTATTGAGTCCGTCTCCTTTTAACCTCAATCTCGGGCTTCGTACGAGACATCAAAACACTCTCTTATTGAGTATAAAAGACTCTCTTGGTGAGTCAAACAGACTCTCTTGTTGAGTCAATCACATGTCAAACAGACTCTCTTGTTGAGTCAACCTTTTTTTTAGCCTCCGTATTAGGCGTTATACAGGACAGATAAAAGTACTCTCTTGTTGAGTCAAACTCTTTCAGCCTCCATCTTGGGCTTTATACAAGATACATTCTCCCCAATGGAGTCAAAATCCCTTTTAGCCTCAATCTTGGGCTTTGTACAAGACAGAAAGAACGTTTTCCCAGGAAAAGTCAAACTTCCCGCCTCCTCTTAGGCTTTGTATAAAGAAAACCCCGGTTGAGTCAATCAACCTTTTAGCATCAAAGTTGTACCTTGCTCACAACATACAAACATCAACAACTCCTCTTTAGAGATGACAAATTCTCTCTCATCCAAAACCCTTTAGCTTCACATCTTGGGCTTTGAACAAGATACAAACCACCTTTAGCTTCATGTCCTGGGCTTTGAACAAGACACCAAAACAACCTTTTTCCTCCCATAGAATAGGAGGAACTACGATCGCTCTGATTTCCCTGTTTCAGGAATACGTAGGCATAAGATTGCAAAAATCTTAGCGAGCACACTAATTAAAAAACCCAAAATCCCGTACCTTCATACAAAGTATCAAGTCTAAACACATTACCTAAAACATCACAAACAGTCCAGGCACTCTATTTTTTAACAAAATAACCTAAGAGAGACCTACAATCTCAATAGCATCTGTAAACCAACAGTCATCTGTCTAAACTCAGTATGCAAGCAGGGTTAATTGGAGACATCTATTTCCCTTCCTTAATCAGCTTCAATAGGATAAAAAATGAATCGAACTGTAGTACCCCAAAGCGATAGTGCTTCGCAACCACGCAAAAATTTGGGCTACAGAAAAAATGGCGACTCCATTGGGGATGTGCCATTAGGATCTGTCTTACCTTAGTCATCATTCGTCACCATTTTCCACAGAAAAAATGGCGACTTCACTAGGGAGTGCCATTAGGATTTATCTTACATTAGTCATCATTCGTCACCATTTTCCACAGAAAAATGGCGACTTCACTAGGGATTTCAAGATCTTGTTCTCTTCTCATCTCTTAGGTATAAACTTTAAAAAAGTGCCACAGGAGAAAATGGCGCCCACCGTAGGGCCCGATTCTCTTTCTTACAATCTTCGGTGGAAACCTTAAGTTCACAATCTTAGGTAGAAAACCCTGAGTTCACAAAGCAACACAGAAATGGCGACTCTGCTGGGGAGTCATTGTCTGTATAGGATCATAAGACTATAGGTCTAGGATGATTATAACAAATATATATACTGCTTTTCCTAATTGATATTTGTGCTTATTTTTCTGCTAATGGGAATGCGTGTGATGCCGCATATGGAAAGATTGAGTATACACCTAAGATAGGTGATGGCATTATACGGGTAATCTTACGGAGAGTGAATCCCAGTTAAGAGTCCCCGGTCGACCATCAAACTCAGTGGAGACTCCCTTTGCAGATACATTGTCTATACGACTTCTAATGTTGAAAGTAGTGTGGTCGATTAGGTTATCTGAGAAGCTGAGGTTTTTAGTAGACTGAAACCATGTTGTAGTGCGGAAACTATCGGAAATAGTTGTCACGCGATACTACCCTCATTTGAGATCACTCTAGGATACATCAGCTCGCTGGCGATCCGCTTTCTTTTGTTATCCCAAGAGGGGTCAATGATTTTGTGGACAGGTACAAAAAATCACCGGTATAAACCTTTGGGGATGGGTAGAGCCTTGACTTCATGGCACCGACCCTTTGGCCCCATGTTTTTTCTATGTTTTTGTGTGCTGCATTCATACATTCATTTAAAAGATATTAAAAAACAAAGAAAAATCTTCTCTTCTAGTCTCTCTTTTTCAAATTAAACTAAGACAATGATTGCAAATGTCAGAGAAAGAGATTACGTTATGGATTTCGGTAGAAGAAAGACTCACAAGTATACCTTCAAGATTCCAAAGTTAGATGATTTGAGAGGGTTGGCGAGGATGATCACCAACCCTAAGGCTTTCAGAGCCAAGTATGGAGGACTACTATCTCCATTAAGGGTCCATGTAATTGAAGGAATCCTGTCTACGCTCATTCAGTTCTACGATCCAGTCAATCACTGTTTCACATTCCCGGATTATCAGCTAGCACCAACGCTGGAGGAATACTCTCACCTGACTGATTTGCATATTACTGATCAAGCTCCCTTTTCTGGACTGGAAGAAATTCCAAAGGATCAAACCATTGTGAGAGTAATCTATTTGGACGAGTCAGAGGTCAGGACTCACATGACCACTAAGGGTGGAATCCAGGGTTTGCCAGCCCAGTTCTTGACAAAGAAAGATCTATACTTTGCTAGTATAGGGAGCGTGGCAGCTTTCGAGAGCATCTTTGTTTTGCTCACCTACGGGTTATTTTTGTTACCCAACATCGATAACTTTGTTGATATCAATGCCATTAAGGTTTTTCTGATTGGAAACCCTGTACCGACCTTGCTCGCAGATGCTTATCATTCGGTACACTTAAGGAATTTGTACAGCGGAGGAATGATTACATGTTGTGTACCCCTACTATACAAATGGTTCATTTCCCATTTTCCCAAGTCCGCTGCATTTTGGGATCAAAAGAATACTTTACGTTGGTCGCAGAGAATCATGTCTCTTACCAACTTTGACATCGATTGGTACAATCAAATCTATGACGGGATCGAAATCATTGACCGTTGTGGAAATTTCCCAAATGTACCCCTCATAGGAACTAAGGGAGGAATAAACTATCATCCGGTGTTAGTTCGTCATCAATTCAGACACCCGATGAGGCATGTCCCGCGGAATGCTCATCTGGAAGGTCTTTTCTTCAAGGAAGGAGAAAACGACAAGGCACTAAAGATAGAAATAGTGCATGCCTGGAAACATGTTCACAGGAAAGGAAGAGAGTCTCTAGGAAAACCAGACTGTGTCTCGGTGGAGCCTTATCTCCACTGGGTGCAAACTAGAGCTCTCAAGCTTAGGATGCCTTACCCTCATCAAGAAGTTCTTCCATTAAGGGACTCTGTCCTTTACTTTATGTCTAACACGGAAAAACTTCAGGTTACTCTCAACAAAGTTCAACACGAGAAGAGGTCTTGGAGGAACAAGTACCGCATTCTCAATGTGGAGTGTAAGAAAATACAGCAACTATTGAAAGATAAAGATGCTCTGATTGAGATTTTAGAGCAACACGTTGTAGAAAATCAGGATGACCAAAGGAATTTACTCACTCCTTTCACTTGGCAAAGGAATGACAACCCGACAACGACTGAAGAACCCCGGTCAAAGAAAAGGAAAGTACTGAAACCCACACCTGAGCTCTCTTCAGAGAGGACTCAGGACCCTTTAGTTTATACATTTCCTTTTGCAGCACTATGTAAATTACAGTATTTCCATTCTGCAATCTTTGAATTCAATAAAACAGGGTTTCCCCACTGTTTGATATTTGCAATCTAATTGTCGAAGTTTATTTTGAATAAACAAAAAAATAATTACTATAATCATTGCATATCATTCATCATTCTCACATTAACGCATTCTTCTTACCTACGAATCTCACATTTGCGTCTCGATTCTAGAGTCAAACTGTCTCATTCGTACAATACTCGGGCCAATCGTCAGAAAAAGATGGATGATCTCGAGGAAGAGAACAGAGAGTTGAGAGAAGAGATCGACACTCTGAAAGAGGATCTGAGAAAGCTTCATAACGACATGCAAGCTCTAGCAGAAGCTCAGATACAACAACAAAGGACTGTGATCTCAGAGATCACATCAACGCCCATAGTGGAAAAGTATGATCCTAGGTACAAGATGCCGAAAGATCGTCCTTGGGGAATGCCACACAACTATATCCCGGAAGGATATATTCCGCCGATCATGGAAGATCCAAAAACAGTAGCAGGAGCCGCTGGGCCTGAAGGTTACAAACTTCGGGAAAGCGAAGATGTCAGGGGCATGACAGCGACTCCTAAAGGTTACAAACTTCGGGAGGCACCGAGAGTCTCGGCCATGATGACTATACCACCACCCGCGGTAAACACTGTCCCGGAAGGACAGATTCCACAGATACCTTATGGTGGAAACGAAAGTATGGATAACATAATGAAAGAGTTCCAGGAACAGTTCCTGGAAATGCAGAAAGAACTGCAAGCCATTCGCGGTCAGGATCTATTTGGAAAGGACGCCGTAGACCTTTGTTTGGTCCCCAATGTGAAAGTTCCGCACAAGTTCTAAGTACCCAATTTTGAAAATTACAAGGGTAAATGTTTCCCTCAAAGTCATTTAGTGATGTACGCTCGGCGAATGACAGCTCAGACAAAGAACCAGGAGCTACTGATTCACTACTTTCAGGATAGTTTAACCGGTGCCGCACTCAAATGGTACATGGGTTTAAACCGCACTAAGATCGGCACTTTCAGAGATCTTGGCACTGCCTTTGTTCAACAATATAAGTATAACCTGGACATGGCACCAGAAAGAGATCAACTCAGATCGATGTCACAAAAGGACAAGGAAACCTTTAAGGAGTACGCTCAGAGATGGCGTGAAATTGCCACCCAGATTTGTCCACCTCTTGAGGAAAAAGAGATGACAAAGATCTTCTTGAAAACCTTGAGCTCATTTTACTATGACAGAATGGTCTCCAGTGCGTCCAATGACTTCACCAATATGGTGGGAATGGGAGTTCTTCTTGAGGAAGCAGTCCGAGTAGGACGGTTAGTTAAAGACGCTGGATCATCAAGTAATACAAAACGGTACGGTAGTTCTCTCCCTAAGAAAAAAGAGCAGGATATTGGGAATATCTCTCTCGGAAAGCAAAGGCAACGATACCAACCAGTAGCATCTGTAACTCCTGCTATCAACCCTGCGCCTGTTCCTACGTATCAACCTCAGGTTGCTCAGAGCCAACCGAATCAACAACTATATCAACAAAGGGCACAACAGCCTCCTCAGCAGGCTCGTCCTCCATATAACATCAACCGTACAATGTGACCACCAGGGTTCGACCCTATACCAATGTTGTACCCAGAATTGTTTCAATTACTATTGGTCAAGGGGCACGTCCAAACCAGGTCTCCTCTTACAGTACCGGAAAATCTGCCTTTTTGGTTCAAAGTGGATAAGACTTGCCCTTACCATCAAGGAGGACCAAGGCATGACATAGAAAACTGTCTCAGTTTCAAATCCGACGTACAAAACCTTGTCAGGAGCTGGGTCTTCTCTTTCAAAGATACGAATCCGAATGTTCTCACGAACCCATTACTTCAACATGAGAAATCTGCAGTCACTTTGATAGAGGAAGAGTCTAACGACAGCTATCCAATTCATGATGTACTCTTATTGAGGACCAATCTGGTCAAGATACATCGCAGACAGAGTGGGTATGGGCATATACCACCTCATAATTATCATCAGTGTGATATCTGCTCTAAAGACAATCAAGGATGTTCTGTGGTGCAATCAGCTCTACGGGAACAATTGGATCTCGGATCGATCCAAGAACACCGAATTCGGGGGGTCAACATGACTTATACGAATTCCAACATCATTCAGAACCACGACATCCATGCTATGGATGTCAACTTGGTGGCAATACACTCAAGGCAAAGCCAGTATCATAATCTGCCACAACACTATTATAATTCCTGTCTGATTTGCTCTGTAAACAAACAGGGATGCTCTTTTGTATAAGAGGCCCTTCAGCGTCAGATGGATCTTGGGTGGATCCAGGACTACCGTGATAGAAATCCCTATCCGATCAACATGATTCAAATCTTCAATATTAGCTTGATGAATATCAGCTTGGTAGAATTACACGCTAAGCAAGTCCAGCTCAGTTTTCTGACTTCGCATAATTATCAGAACTGTAAAGGGTGTTGTGAGAGTGATCAGGGATGTGCTCTCGTTCAAAGAACTTTGTAACACTTGTAAATCATTGGTGGCTTCCGATCTATCTAGATGAAGACACGCAACAAATCAGTGTGGTTAATGGGAACCCTACTAGGTGTTATAGTTAGGATGTTCGATCAATGGAAATAGACCTAGTGAGGTTACACTGCATTCAAAGCAGACGTGGCCAGGTGCCACCATATAACTACGAACGCTGTAGAGTCTGCTCAGAAAATAATCAAGGATGTTACCTCGTGCGAGCAACCCTTCAGAGTCAGTTGGACCACACAGAGATTCAACAATATTCGGTTTCGGGGTCTGTCAACTTGATGCCTGACTACTTCGCTGATCAAATCAAAGATGTCGTTGTAATCTCTGATCGCGAGAGGACCAAAGATGTTTGTACCATCATCCCTCTACTTGACGAATCAAAGGTTCTTAACCAGAAATTGATTGAAGTTACCTACGATGGTCAGAAACATCAGAAGGCTCCTGTAGTTATATATCTACCGGGACCACTACCATATGAATCAGCTAAGGCGATCCCTTACAAATACGGTGCAACAACAATTAAGAATGGAAAGGAAATTCCATTACCCTCCGCCGTGAATATTGCAGACATCAGCCGAGTAACACGGATCGGTCGAATCTTCAACAGAGGAGTTGGAGAACCTAAAAGAGAAAAGGAACCTCAGACAGAAGTTCCCAATCCCCCAGTCGGTCAATCCAATGATCCTGAACTTTCAAAGAACGATGATGAGATGCTGAAGCTCATCCAAGGAAGTGAATACTACATTGTTGATCAACTGTTACAAACTCCTTCAAAGATCTCTGTGCTATCACTTTTACTCAGTTACGAAGCCCACAGAAGGCTCTACCGAAAGTCTTAGAACAGGCCTTTGTGGAACAGGATGTGTCAATCCGACAATTCGATAGTATCGTCTCTAACATCACTTCCTGCAATAACTTGGGGTTTAGTGATGAGGAATTTCCAGAGGAAGGCAAAATTCATAACATGGCGCTCAATATTACAGTCAACTGCCAGGACGCTGCTTTAGCTTGCATACTGGTAGACATCGGATCAGCTCTGAATGTTATGTCGAAGTCCACTTTAATGCGACTATCATTCAAAGGATCCCCGATGAGGGGCAGTGAGTTCATCGTCAAAGCATTTGATGGGTCTCGGAAAGCAGTTATTGGCGAAGTCGACCTTCCCATAACTATCGGTCCTCATACTTTCCAAGTCACTTTCCAGGTCATGGACGTCCGGGCAGCGTACAAATGTTTATTAGGAAGACCTTGGATACACCAGGATGGGGCAGTCACTTCAACGCTGCACCAGAAACTAAAGTTCGTCAAGAACGATCAACTTGTCACGGTCTGTAGAGAACAAGCCTTGATCGTGACTAACGTTTCATTATCCACTTGTGTAGAACCCGAGGAGTTTATTGGAACTCAGTTCCAGGCACTTTTGGTGAGCAATGAAAATCAGTCAGAAAAAGGAACATCGATTTCCTCATACAAAGATGCTCTCAAAGCAATCGAGAGTAACAATGCAAAGGGATGGGGACGACTTGTCATTCCTACTGATAACAAAACAAAGAAGGGTCTTGGCTTTTCTGAAACCTGTACCTAGACTGCTATTAATGATGAAAGTCTTCATCCCATTCAGGACTTCTTCCATAGTGGAGGTTTCCTTCACCCAATATCTCAAGAATTTCATACCATCAACGAGGGAGATTCCTCCGATACAGATGAGGAGTGGAAATCCTATCTAAACGAGGATGGTTATATCTCTCAGGAAGAGGTGCCTGTGCCATTTTTCTATCCCGCACAGAGTCCAAGATTTATACCCAGGTCAGATGTTAGAACGATATACGGAGATTGTGATCCGGAAGGATGCCGTGCTCCACAAAATTCATTAGAGGAGGACACTCTGATGAAATACAACTTTGACCACGACTATTATGGCCCAATGGATGGCCTGCCTATCTAGCAGCCGTACCCAGGAGACTTGGGGAAAGAAAATCAGCCGAACAATGAAAATCAGCTGAGCATCATTGAACAGAATACCTGCGTCCCCACCATGTCATAGGATCAACACTCAGGGCATTCAAAAAATATCTAGCACGACGATGAATTTGCGAAGCTTGCAGGGCTAGAACTCATCAACTATGCTTTTCCCGCGGTCAACGTCATCGAGAGAGATGACTCCTCCAGTTCCACAGAAGTGTGGGACACCTTAGGACAACCGAGTGGCAAGTTCGACTACTTGGTCAAGTACACCGCTCCTGAGAGCTCTCGTATCAGGTTCGAAGACATCCAGCCAACTGGATGGGGAGATTTACCTGAGAGCACAAATCCTATGCAAAATACAACAGAGGAATCCTCCTACGACAACTCTGCCTGGGAGACAAATTCCAATGATCCTGCTCCACTAGAAATCAATGTTATTTTTTAAGACAAATCAAGGAAGGTACCAGACTTTGTGACTCACCGAGGAGTTCAACGTCAATGGGTTGCTGTCGATGTTCCGAAGATTGTTCATAAGTCGAAGTAATTGCCCTCTTTAACCTTTCACCTTGCCCAGGTGAAACAGATGTTTTGATAGGGCTCACTTTCTGTAAATATCCCTCTTCGCTTTGCCCAAAGCGACAGAGTTTTGTTTTATAGGGTCGTAGTTTCAAGAATCGACAAGTTCATAAATAAAATAACGTCGTTCTGTAATTTCCGCATTTATTGTTGTTTTCTCTTTCGCTTTTTCAGAAAATGGTAATCCTAAAAAACAACTCAATAATAAAAATAAGCAGTTTTCAGAAAAACACTGCACACACTCTTGCATTTTCTCTATCTCTGCTAAACATAAATCATATCGTCATGCAGATTGCTTATTTTAAACCCCGTTGAAACATACGATCCGATGCCTTCTCCCAACTTTGAATTCGTGGTATTTGGGGCTGAAGAAGAAGATGACAACGAAATTCCAAAAGATATCTCCCGATTACTCAGACAAGAGGAAAGGTCCATTAAACCTCACAAGGAGCCATTGGAAACGGTCAACTTGGGCTCCGATGAAGAAAGAAAAGAAGTCAAAATTGGGGCACTGCTCAGTCTAACTGTCAAACAAGATTTGATAAAGCTTCTCAAAGAATTCCCCGATGTATTTGCTTGGTCCTATCAGGACATGCCAGGGTTGGATACCAGCATCGTGGAACATCATTTACCGTTGAGATGGGAATGTCCGCTAGTAAAACAAAGGTTGAGACTGACTCACCCGGACATGGCCATCAAAATCAAAGAGGAGGTACAGAAACAAATTGACGCGGGTTTCCTCGCCACGTCAGAATATCCTCAATGGTTAGCCAACATTGTACTCGTTCCGAAAAAGGACAGAAAAGTCAGAATGTGTGTAGATTACAGGGATCTGAACAAGGCTAGTCCGAAGGAAGACTTTTTTTTACCACACATCGACATGCTGGTAGACAGTACAGGAAAGTTCAAAGTTTTCTCCTTCATGGATGGATTCTCGGGCTATAATCAAATCAAAATGGCGCCGAAAGACATGGAGAAAACTCCGTTTATTACCCCATGGGGGGTACCTTTTGTTACAAGGTAATGTCGTTCGGTTTGAAGAACGCCGGGGCAACCTATCAACGGGCCATGACTACTCTTTTTCATGACATGATACACAAGGAAATCAAGGTATATGTCGATGATATGATTGCCAAATCTAAAACAGAAGAGGAGCATGTGACCCACCTGTCGAAACTATTCGAGCGGTTGAGAAAGTACAAACTCTGCTTGAATCCCAACAAGTGCACCTTCGGTGTCCGTTCAGGGAAGCATTTAGGGTTCATCGTCAACCAAAAAGGAATTGAGGTTGATCCTGACAAGGTCAAGGCCATTCAAGAAATGCCTTCTCCAAAGACTGAAAAACAAGTCAGAGGATTCCTGAGACGTTTAAACTACATTTCCAGATTCATATTCCTCATGACCGCGACGTGTGCGCCAATCTTCAAATTACTCAAAAAGAACCAGGATTGCGTTTGGACAAAATACTGTCAAACCGCTTTCGACAGCATCAAGGAATACCTGTTGAACCCACCGATACTATCACCGCCAGTGGAAGGAAGACCACTGATCATCTACTTAACAGTCTTGGAAGACTCCATGGGATGTGTACTTGGCCAACAAGATGAAACAAAAAGGAAAGAGTTTGCCATCTACTATCTGAGTAAGAAATTCACCGACTGCGAAACTCGGTACACTATTATTGAGAAAACTTGTTGTGCTCTGGCTTGGGCAGCCAAACATCTTCGCCAGTACATGATTCGTCACACTACTTGGTTAATCTCCGAAATGGATCCAATCAAGTTTGTCTTTGAAAAGCCTGCTCTCACGTGAAGGATTTCCCGTTGGCAGATGTTGTTATCAGAATACGACATCGAATACCATGCTCAGAAAGCCGTTAAGGGAAGTGTTCTAGCCGATTATTTGGCTCATCAACCGATTGACGATCAAGAATCAATCGGGTTTGATTTCCCAGACGAAGATGTCATGTATTTAAAAATGAAAGATTGCGATGAACTGCTACCCAGTGAAGGGCCAGAACCAGATTCCCAATGGGGACTAATCTTTGACGGAGTCGTCAATCATTACGGAAACAAAATTGGGGCAACCATCATAACACCTCAGGGTACCCACACTCCTTTCACCGCCCGACTGACATTCAAATGCACAAACAACGAGGCTGAATACGAAGCTTATATCATGGGTCTTGAAGAAGCGATTGACTTAAGGATCAAGAACTTGGATGTATATGGCGACTCAGCCCTGGTTATCAATCAGATCAAAGAAGATTGGAACACATACCAATCAGGACTAATTCCTTACAAAGATTATGCGAGAAGGTTGTTGCCCTTCTTCAACAGAATCGAGTTTCATCATATCCCTCGTGAAGAGAATCACATGGCTGATGCATTAGCCACTCTCTCTTCCACGATTAGTGTAGGTCAATGGAACAACTTACCTAAGATCGACATAATGCGCCTTGAACAGCCCGCTTACATCTTCACGATTGAAGCAGTCATAGACGACAAACCTTGGTATCACGATATCAAATGCTTCCTTCAGAAACAAGAGTACCCACCTGGGGCACTAAGGAAGGACAAAAAAACCCTCAGAAGACTAGCGGGCAGTTTCTTCCTGAGCGGTGATACACTCTATAAGAGAAATTTTGACATGGTCTTGCTCCGATGCGTAGACAGACCAGAAGCAGACATGCTAATAAAAGAAATTCACGAAGGATCCTTTGGCACTCATGCCAACGGACACACAATGGCGAGAAAAATTCTGAGAGCAGGGTACTATTGGTTGACCATGGAATCCGATTGCTACAAGTACATAAGGAGATGTCACAAGTGTCAGATATACTCCGACAAAAATTATGTACTGCCTGCGCATCTCAAAGTTCTCTCTTCCCCATGGCCTTTTTCCATATGGGGAATCGACATGATTGGCATGATTGAACCCAAGGCTTCAAACGAACATCGGTTCATCCTGGTATCCATTGACTACTTCACCAAATAGGTCGAAGCAACATCATACACTAATGTAACCCGACAAGTGGTGGTCTGATTTATCAAAAACAATATCATCTGCCGTTATGGTGTTCCGAGCCAGATCATTATGGATAATGGATCTAACTTGAATAATAAGATGATGAAAGAGTTGTGCACTGAGTTCAAGATTAAACACCATAACTCATCTCCCTACCGACCCAAGATGAATGGAGCGGTAGAAGCGGCTAATAAGAACATCAACAAGATTGTTCAGAAGATGGTTGTAACCTATAAAGACTGGCACGAGATGCTACCCTTTGCTCTTCACGATTATCGTACATCTGTCCGCACTTCAACAGAGGCAACCCCTTTCTCTCTAGTATATGGCATGGAGGCAGTACTCCCCATAGAAGTAGAGATCCCATAAATCCGGGTATTGATGGAAGCTAACCTTACATAAGCTAAATGGTGTCAAAGTCGACACGATGAACTGAATCTGATAGAAGAAAAGAGAATAACGGCTCTATGCCACGGTCAATTGTATCATCAAAGGATGAAGAAGGCGTTTGACAAAAAGGTCCGACCTCGCGTCTTCAGGAAAGGAGACCTTGTGCTCAAAAGGATACAATCATTTCTCACTGATTCTCGGGGCAAATGGACTCCGAATTATGACGGCCCCTATGTGGTCAAGAAAGCTTTCTTAGGCGGTGCCTTGAGACTTGCAACTATGGACGGAGAGGAATTTGCCTACCCCATAAATGTTGATGTAGTCAAGAAATACTTCGCCTAAACTAAAAAAACAAAAAAAACGTATCGGTGGATTGAATACCAGAAAGGGCGGTCCAGGCAAAAATTAGAGACATAATCGAAAATCATCCCGGTGGATTGGAAATCTCAAAGTACAATCCAGGAAAAATTTAGGGATAATGGCAAGTAACTACGTCCAACAGGGGCAAATTCCCCAGCAGCAGTTACACCATCCATCAGAAAACTCCAGTGAAGGTCATCTTCGACAGAAGCTCAGGATGCCCGGGATTCAAAGTTGGTAGAAGGATAATAGTCGTTATGTTTCAATGTAGCCCTGTTCCCTTAAATTACCATTTTCTAGACTTTGTAAATGCTCTATGGAATCATGCGCTTGGCTGATTTCCATCCTATCAATAAAATTTGAGCCCTTGTGCTTTTGTTCGCCATTCTCATTTGTTTTAGCTTTACAGAATGACGTTTTAATATGATTAACGATTCTTGGAATAAAACAAAAATGAATTTACTTGTTAAAATTTTTTCTGCTTTTAAAATAAAGATGGAAATTTCTTTTGACTGTCGAACATCGAAAGAACATCGATCGCTTCTCCAGAAGTAACCGAACCTCAAAGTGCAGAATCAAAGTACTCCTTCCAAGCCAATGTGCCTGAACGAAGGATCAACTATGTCGGATGCGACTATTCTGTCCGACACCCCCGGCAGAGTTCTTGTCTCCTAAGCCTGACCAACGGTTGTTCCCCACGAGGAATCTCTCCTAAGCAAGGCAGAATTGCTATCGTGAAGCAGTGATACTTTTCATCCCCCACTGTGGCCGAGTATCCAGTCGTGTTCATCTATTAGTCTGTATGTCGTGTCAGTTTTGTCAGCATATACATACATACATCATGCATTATTGATTTACATTCTTATTCATATTGCATCACTATCACTCTAGTCGGTCTTGTCCCCTAGTGATAGAAGTCCTCTCAATCGAGTTGTCAGTTCTTTCCTCGTCATGAAATGTTGCGTCTAAACAATCTCTCTCCTCCCGTTTATTTCTGGATTGGAGTTGGCCCTCGACCACTTTGATAACTTGAACCTCTGAAAGATAAGAAAACCTCCGACAAATGTCACTCTTCGCCATTGAATATGATATCTTCGCTTTCCCGGATTAAGGAAGATCCCCAGAGAAAGCCTCTTAATCAGAGATTCGGCAATGCAACCCTTTTTCTCTAAAAAAAACCGCTGACGAAAAGGTCATCAGCACCTCAAAATTGGATCACATCATATGGCATTTCTCCGAGAAGATCCCAAGAAAAGTATGATGTAATGTCCCCAAGCGGAAAGCAGTCTCTCAAGAGACTCGTTTTCCCCAGTAGAGTCGACCAATGGCATCTCCAACAGAGAAGTTTGTACACCTCTACAACTCCGATGACTGGGTCCCCCAGCAACTCTAACATCAAAATTTTTTCTATCAAATGGCATCTCCCCAGGAAAACTCGGTGAGAATTTTGATGAAAACCGTTACGAACAGCGTCCCTTGTCAAGAAGGTTTATTGACAAAAGAAACTGAGACCAGTTCCTTGGTAGGAAAACAGGATCGAGGGGAAGTTTACACCAGAAACTAAGACCAGTTCCTTGGTAGGAAACCAGGATCGAGGGGAAGTTTACACAAGAAACTGAGACCAGTTCCTTGGTAGGAAACCAGGATCGAGGGGATGTTCATTTCAGAAACTAAGACTATTTCCTTGGTAGGAAACCAGGATCGAGGGGAAGTTTATGTCAGAAGCTGAGACCAGTTCCTTGGTAGGAAACCAGGATCGAGGGGAAGTTTTTACCTTTTCTAAGTATCATTGCTTAGCAAAAGAAGATGGATGAGCAAGGTGCCATTCATAACCACCATCAAAATTTCGGGTATTCCGATATTTAATCCTCTTGCACCTCAAATGCCCGAATACCTTCGCCATTCACACCTTTGGGTCCAAGAAGATTAAATAGGGGCATCTGTCATACCCCAAATTTTGACCACTAAGATTCCCCATCATTGTGCAAATCATCACCACAATATGGGTGTATCATCAGGCCTCATTAGTCTCCCCAAAGATGGGTGAGCATTCACTACAATCAGAATTAGGGTTTCAAGCCCTATCTGAGCTCTTAAATATCCACAATGGATCAAGAGGACTCCCACAGCAAGAATCAAGCACAAGGTTGCAACATTCCAAGTGGATCAAGCCTTAAGATCGCCAGTATCACCAAATTAGGGTTTTGGTCGACCAGGGCCTCCAGATGGAAATTTTAGTCAGGGCATGAGCCAATGCTTCAAATCATAACCTAAAATGTTCCATGGGACCTTATGGACCCAATCATCAAGTCAATTTTGCCTTAGGTGATGCATTCACTAAAAAAATCAGGAATTAGGGTTTCTTGACCTAATTCACCCCTAAGTTGACTTTTGGGATAAAACATGAGCCAAGACCTCAAGACATGGTTTGAGGGTCTCTAATAAACCACATTGATTCATTTGCAACAATGGGTTGATCCAAGAAGCTTGATGCATAAGTTTCAAATTCATCAGAACCACAATTAGGGTTTCGCGAGAAAAGTCAACCGTGCCTTTGACTTTTGACCCAGGCATGCTCCCAAACCTTGGGACATGATTCAATACACCTTATAACACCTATTAAATCAATCCATCATGTTTGATTTAGGTCAAAGACTTGATTTCATAGAGGATCGCACAGTTTGGAGTTCATCTGATAAAAAGTCAACTGTGCCCAAAAGTCAAAGTTTAACTTTTTGATTTTTTGATCAATTATGGTTCCCTAAGCCTAAAATGATGTTAATGTGTGATTGGAATCATCATTCATCAAGAAAAATCAAAGAAAGTGGGATAACTTGTAAAAGGGATAACCATAAAAAACTTAGAATTTTTCTAAGTTATGGAACAAAGTGGCTAGGGTACCAACTTCCAAGGATCATAACTTGAGATCCAATCAACCATTTGGGCTGATCCAAAGATGGATTTGTAGCTCTCATGGCATACTTTAAAAGTGTCAACTACACCTCATTCCAATTCTCTATGGATTTTAAGTTATGGAATGACCAAAATCACAAAAAGTGAAAATGTCACTTTTTTCCAACACTTAGTGAAATTTTCACTAAGTCAGAATCTGTTTCACTTTTTCCAAAATTTAAGGGCATTTTTCACTTGGATCCAAAAAGTATCAAGACAAACTATGATCACACATGTGTTGTATCATATAAGAGCTTTCCAAAATGGCCAAGAACTCCTTGAAACTCCACTTTAACCATGAGATATGACAATGACAATGTGCCTTGCTGTAAACTGTCATGGCAAGGCAGATTTGGGCATTTTGCTCGATTTGAGCAATTTGTGCAAATGACAAACAAGTTTATCCATCTGAACACCTTAGGGGGAGACCAAGGAGGGACAAACACTGATCCATCAGCCTCCCAAGTCCTTGGAACCAAAAGTAGCATGCCAAACCTAAAAAACCCTAAAGAGGGGACAAGACTCCAATTTTGTTTTGGAGCATTTAATGGATGCACCAAGGTGGCATGAACTGAGCCATTTCCAACTGAATGAGTCAAGGATGATCTCTGAACTAGGGAACCAGCAACCTGTGCTCTAACCTCTAGTCAATGGCTAGAGGAGACTTGAGATTCCAAAATGCAACTATTGGCCAAACCTCTGCTTCAGTTACCATTCACTATTGCTTGCAAAAGAAACTTGCTCTACTATAAATAGAGCTCATTTGTGCTCAGTTTAAGTACACCAAAGCCTTCAAACAGATGCTTTCCTCAAAATCACCTTCTCATTTCCAAATTTACCTTCCAAAGCAAGTCACTATCGGGTTTTGAGTTTGAGAGCAATTCCACTCAAACTAATCGCTCTAACACCTCATAAACATCATATGTGAGCTGATCAAACACTAAACACACAACTGTAACACTGATTTCTCAGAATCACCAGCCAGTTGCTCATGTTTTCAACCAAGTTGCAGTTGAGATGCCATAAGGTGATCTAGCCATTTCCAATCGAGTCCAAGCATTCAAACACACTCCAAATATCATCCTTGAACTGTCCCAAATGGTTCCACACATCTGGAACATCATTGGGAGAGTTGCTATTTTGGCCACTTTTGCCCCTTTTGCAAGAAAGGGCCAATTTCCATTCATGAGGTTTCTAGCTGATTCCAATCATCCTAAAAGCTTCTAAGGGATCATTTGAGAGTGTTCAAAGCATCAAAACATTTCTGGAACAAGGCACTTGACAGATTGCCCAAAAAGCTCCTAAAGAGGTAAGCATCTCAACTTGAACTCTTTAAAATATGCCTTGCTTTGAGGTCCATTGATCATGCACATGTCATACATGTTATATGTGTTGTGTTTGAACCAATTAACCAAGTAATTCATGCCTGTAATAAGAGATAGCACAGAAAATGCAAATCATGGCCTATTACAAAACCATTATCGGGTTTTGAGGAGGATTGATTTTCTGGAAAAACCACCACCACCATTGGATTCCTTAGGAAATTCTAGGCCAGATGCATATAAATTTTGTCTCCATACATGGAGAAATGAGGAAGTTATGGCCTTCACGTTTCTGACAAAAAACCTTGTATTGCCTTGGCCAGGCCAAAAACAAGGCATGCCTTGTATATTTGTGGCTGGGGTTTGATACACGGATGTATCACCACCCCAGTGGTAAGGCGCGCACACTGCACAAAAGAGGTCTGGGGTTCGAATCCCCCTCGCCCCAGACCCCTTTTTAATGGTTTTTTCAGTTTTTTATTATTTTTCATATTATTTTTAGTGATTTGAAAAATTAATAACTTCATCAATTTTTATTATTTTTGAATGGTTCTTTTTGCAAAAAAATCACAAAAATGTTGAAATATTTTATTCCACAAAAAAATAAATTTATATTATATATAATTGGTATTTTTGTGAATAAATTCATTTTTAATTATTTTTAAACATTTAAAAGTGAATATTTATCTTCAAAAATCAAAACCAAATGAGTTCTAAATCATCTTGTGATTAAAAACTCATTTTTCAAACCTTAAACAAAAATCACAAGTGGTTTATTCAAACTTATTTGGTATTTTTATAATTTTTATTGATTTTCTTTAAATATTTACTTTTAAAGGAAAACAAAATTGGGGTTTCTTTGATTTTCACCCTCACAAACTTCATTTTAAAACTCTTTGGGCCTCTTGATAGAGTGTAAGTCTCATCTCTCTGTAAATAAAATAGTTTGGGCCTCAGTCATTGTATAAGTTCCAACACATTTTCAAAAATCTCGGCGCGATTGCCAGTTAAAAATAAAACCAATTGGGGCTCTCCTTGAGTTGTTAGCCCCATTATTTTTCTTTAAAACATCCATGGGCCTCTAATAGAGTGTAAGACCCAACCCCTTTTTGAAACCAAAATAATTTGGGTCTCACACATTGTATAAGTCCCTCTGTATATTTTCAAACGTTCGGTGCGATCGTCGCCTTTTCAAAATCAACTGGGCATCTCCTTGAGCTGTAAGCCCCATCTTTTATTTTAAAATAACACTCATGGGCCTCTAATAGAAAGTAATACCCAATCCCCTTTTAACCAAAACCTTTTTGGGCTTGAGACATTGTATAAGTCCCTCTGCGTTAAAAGAAAATTTCGGCGCGATCGCCATTTTAAAACAAAAACACTTGGGCCTCTCCTTGAGCTGTAAGCCCCAACAATCTTTTCAAAGCACTGTCTCCTTTGATTTTGAATTCAAATGCAATATTTTTATCAAAACATTCCTTGTTGAACAACTAACGAAACAGCATGGAAGCTCTATAACGGGGAAGTGTTTATCCACTTTCATTTATCGATTTCATATGTATATAAATGTGTTGTGGGGCTGCTTCACTGTAAGTCTTCTTTCACATCCTTTTATATACTTGTCACATATCCACTGTGTAATACTAGTATAGTTATTTAGAGTTTTCCCCGGAAACTACGTCTAGCACTAGGTAAAGCCTTGTTGGTCACTCTTAAATACAGTCAAAACTAAATCCCCCATAGGATTACCAGATACAGTCTTCCCTCCTTTTGGGGTTAAACAATATGGAAACGTGAAAGGTAGCATTCTCGGTGAACCATTTCTCAGACTGTCACTCTTAGAAATTGTCAAAGAAACTATACTCCCCAGAGTTGATCTATTCTCCGTGAATAACATCTCTTGAGTTTCTTCCAAATCCTTGAACTTTCCTGGCTTGATCTATTCTCTGTGAATAGCATGTCTTGAACTTCTCTTGGTTTGGGGACCCACAGGCTTCCTAAAAGCATCCCCGCCTCCTCTTGGGCGTTGTACAAGGAACCTTAGGCTTCTTAGAAGTTCTCATGCATTCTCTTGGGCTTAATACAAGTACCCTGGCGACCTCTTAAAGGTATAAGACAGAATTTAGTCATCCTTTGCTAGAGCAATCTTTCCAGTGTCAAACTTCTGGCCATTTTTAGGGTTGATACTCATCCCTTAATGCCCGTGCCTCCTCTTTGGCATTGTACAAAAGATAAAACTCTATACTTGGATAGTCTAAGACCCTTGAGTCTCAAAGACATTCTCAAGTTCCCTTCAAACATAGGCAAAAACCCGGTCTCTCTCATGAGAGTTCCCCACATTTGGACCCGCTTCAGGATCTCCAGAATCCACAGCGGTGAGGCAGCCTCCTCTTGGACTTTGTACAAATGATTCTCCCTAGCAGAGCTAACCTTCTCAGACTCTCTTGTTGAGTCAACCACTTTTGGCCTCCGTCTTGGGCTTTGTACAAGACATATAAAGCACTCTCTTGTTAAGTATAAAAGACTCTCTTGTTGAGTTAATCCCTTATTTTAGCCTCCGTCTTGGGCTTTGTACAAGACATATAAGTCACTCTCTTGTTGAGTATAAAAGACTCTCTTGTTGAGTCAACCTCCTTTTAGCCTCCATCTCAGGCTTCGTACGAGATAGAAAAACACTCTCTTATTGAGTATAAAAGACTCTCTTGTTGAGTCCGTCTCCTTTTACCCTCAATCTCGGGCTTCGTACGATACAGTTAAACACTCTCTTGTTGAGTATAAAAGACTCTCTTGGTGAGTCAAATAGACTCTCTTTATGAGTCAATCACATGTTAAATAGACTCTCTTGTTGAGTCAACCTTTTTTTAGCCTCTGTCTTGGGCGTTATACATGACAGATAAAAGTACTCTCTTATTGAGTCAAACTCTTTCAGCCTCCATCTTGGGCTTTATACAAGATACATTCTCCCCAATGGAGTCAAAATCCCTTTTAGCCTGAATCTTGGGCTTTGTACAAGACAGAAAGAACGTTTTCCCCGAAAAAGTCAAACTTCCCGCCTCCTCTTAAGCTTTGTATAAAGAAAACCCCGGTTGAGTCAATCAACCTTTTAGCATCAAAGTTGTGCCTTACTCACAGCATACAAACATCAACAACTCCTCTTTAGAAATGACAAATTCTCTCTCATCCAAAACCCTTTAGCTTCACATATTGGGCTTTGAACAAGATAAAAACCACCTTTATCTTCATGTCTTAGGCTTTGAACAAGACACCAAAACAACCTTTTTCCTCCTATTCTAAACTATGATCACTCTGATTTCCCTGTTTCGGGAATACGTAGGCATAAGATTTCAAAAATCTTAGCGAGCACACTAATCAAAAAACCCAAAATCCCGTACCTTCATACAAAGCATCAAATCTAAACACATTACCTAAAACCTCACAAACAGTCCAGTCACTCTATTTTTTAACAAAATAACCTAAGAGAGACCCACAATCTCAATAGCATCTGTAAACCAATAGTCATCTGTTTAAACTCAATATGCAAGCAAGGTTAATTGGAGACATCTATTTCCCTTCCTTAATCAGCTTCAATAGGATAAAAAAATGAATCGAACTGTAGTACCCCAAAGCTATAGTTCTTCGCAACCATGTAAAAATTCGCGCTACACACTGGAGGAGACATAATAGGTGGATTCAACAGATATTCTTTGTTGTTGTCGAAAGCTTTTTGACAGACTTCTATCCATATACAACTTTGATTCTTTCAGAGTAATTTGAAGATTGGTGCGCATGTCACGGTCATAAGGGATATGAATCTTGAGATGTAATTCATACATCCCAAAAATTCTCTTACCAGCTTTTCAGATTTTGTAGAAGGCATTTCTTGAAGGGCCTTGACTTTGTCTGGATCAACCTCAATTCCTTTTTGGCTGACGATGAATCCCAAGAGTTTTCCTGAGCGAACACCGAATGTGCACTTATTAGGATTCAAGCGGAGTTTGTATTTTCTCAAATGCTCGAATAACTTTGATAGGTGTTCCACATGCTCTTCTTCTGTTTTAGATTTGGTAATCATGTCATCGACGTATACTTTAATCTCTATGTGCATCATGTCATGAAACAGAGTTGTCATGGCCCTTTGATAGGTTTCCCCTGCGTTCTTTAGACCGAATGGCATTACTTTATAACAAAAGGTGCCCCATGGGGTGATGAATGAAGTTTTCTCCATGTCTTCTGGTGCCATTCTAATTTGATTATAGCCCGAGAATCCATCCATGAAGGAGAATTAAATTTTGTTGTGTTGTCTACAAGAATGTCAATGTGTGGTAGGGGAAGTCATCCTTTGGACTTGCTTTGTTTAAATCCCTGTAGTCTACATACATTCTGACTTTTGCGTCTTTCTTGGGAACTGGCACTATGTTGGCTAGCCATTTAGGATATTCTGAGGTGGCAAGGAAACCTGTGTCGATCTGCTTCTGCACTTCCTCCTTAATTTTGATGGCCATGTCTGGATGAGTCCTTCTCAGTCTTTGTTTTACTGGAGGACATTCTGTTTTCAGTGATAAGTGATGTTCCACGATGCTGGTATCCAACCCTGGCATGTGCTGGTAGGACCAAGCAAACACATCTGGAAACTCTTTGAGAAGTTTTATCAAGCCTTCTCTGACAGTTGGACTAAGCAGTGCTCCAATCTTAACTTCCTTTCTTTCTTCTTCTGAACCCAAATTGACCGTTTCCAATGGCTCTTTGTAAGGTTCAATGGACCTTTCCTCTTGTCTGAGTAATCGGGAGATCTCTTCTGGAATTTATTCGTCCTCTTCTTCTTCAGCTTTAAATACTGGGAATTCAAAGTTGGGATGAGGAATTGGATCGTATGTTTCAATGTGGTTTAAAAAGAGTAATCTGCACGTGTAGCGCGATTTTTGTGGTCTTGAACCATTTGTAAAGCAAGGGTACACAACACGTGATCATTCCTCCGCTCTATAAATTCCTTAAGTGTACCGAATGATACGCATCTGCGAGTAAGGTTGGTACCGGATTTCCAATCAGACATATCTTAATGGCATTGATATCAACAAAGTTATTGATGTTCGGAAACAAAAATAACCCGTAGGTGAGCAAAACAAAGATGCTCTCGAAAGCAGCCACATTCTCTATACTAGCAAAGTACAGAGCATTCTTTATCAAAAACTGGGCTGGCAAACCTTGGATTCCACCCTTAGTGGTCATGTGAGTCCTGACTTCTGACTTGTCCAAATAAATTGCTCTTGCAATGGTCTGATCCTTTGGAATTTCTTCAAGTCCGGAAAAGGGAGCTTGATCAGTGATATGTAGATCAGTCAGGTGAGAATACTCCTCTAGTGTTGGTGCTAACTGATAATCTGGGAATGTGAAACAGTGATAAACCGAATCGTAGAACTGAATGAGTGTGGACAGGATTCCCTCAATTACATGGACCCTTAATAGAGACAGCAGTCTTCCATACTTGGCTCTTAAAGCCTCAGGGTTGGTGATCATCCTCGCTAACCCTCTCAAATCCTTTAACTTTGGAACCTTGAAGGTGTACTTGTGAGTTTTCCTTCTACCGAAATCCATAACGCAATCTCTTTATCTGACATTTGCAATCATTGTCTTAGTTTGATTTGAAAAAGAGAGACTAGAAGAGAAGATTTTCTTTTTTGAATGTTTTTTAAATGAATGTATGAATGCAGCACACAAAAACATATAAAAAACATGGGGTTAAATGGTCGGTGTCATGAAGTCAAGGCTCTACCCCTCCTCCCCCAAAGGTTTATACTGGTTATTTTTTGTACCTGTCCGCAAAATCATTGACCCCTCTTGGGATAACAACAGCAAGCAGATCACCAGCTAGCTGATGTATCTTAGAGTGATCTCAAATGAGGGTAGTATCGCGTGACAACTATTTCCGATAGCTTCCGCACTACAAAATGGTTTCAGTCTACTAAAAACCTCAGCTTCTCAGATAACCCAGTCGACCACACTACTTTCAACAACCAAAGTTGTATAGGCAATGCATCTGCAAAGGGAGTCTCCACTAAGTTTGATGGTCGACCGGGGACTCTTAACTGGGATTCACTCCCCGTAAGATTACACGTATTGCCATCACCTATCTTAGGTGTATACTCAATCTTTCCACATGCGGCATCACACGCATTCCCATTAGCAGAAAAATAAACACAGATATCAATTAGGAAAAGAAGTATATATATTTCTCTTAATCATCCTAGACCTCTAGTCTTATGATCCTATACAGACACTGACTCCCCAGCAGAGTCGCCATTTATGTGATACTTTGTGAACTCAGGGATATTTTACCTAAGATTGTGAACTTAAGGTTTCTACTGAAGATTATAAGAAAGAGAATTGGGCCCCACGGTGGGCGCCATTTTTTCTGTAGCGCGATTTTTGTGGTCTTGAAGCACTATCGCTCGGGTACTACAGTTCGATTCATTTTTTATCCTGTTAAGCTGATTAAGGAAGGGAAATAGATGTCTCCAATTAACCCTGCTCGCATACTGAAGTTAAACAGTCAAAACTATTGGTTTACAGATGCTATTAAGACGTGGGTCCCTCTTCGGTTTATTTTGTCAAGAACACAGTGTTTGGACTATTTGTGAGGTTTTAGGTAATGTGTTTAGATTTGATGCTTTTGGGTTGATTTGATGGAGATACTAGATTTGGGGTTTTTGATTAGTATGCTCGCTAAGATTTTTTGCAATCTTATGCCTACGTATTCCCGTTTAACGAAACAGGGAAATCAGAGCGATCGTAGTTCCTCCTATTCTATGGGAGGAAAAAGGTTGTTTTGGTGTCTTGTTCAAAGCCCAAGATGTGGAGCTAAAGGGTTTTGAAGAGAGAGAATTTGTCATCTCTAAAGAGGAGTTGTTGATGTTTGTATGCTGTGAGCAAGGCACAGATTTTGATGCTAAAAGGTTAATTGACTCAACCGAGGTTTCCTTATACAAAGCCTAAGAGGAGGCGATTGACCCAACAAGAAGGTGCCTTTAATGTGTCTTGTACGAAGCCCAAGACGGAGGCTAAAAGGTTTGACTCAACAAGAGAATCTTTTATCTGTCTTATATGAAGCCTAAGACGGAAGCTAAAAAGGTTTGACTCAACAAGAAAGTCTTTTATACTTAACAAGAAAGTGATTTAGTGTCTCGTACGAAGCCCGAGATGGAGGCTAAAAGGGAAGTGACTCAACAAGAGAGTGTTTTGCTGTCTCGTGCGAAGCCCGAGATAGAGGCTAAAAGGAGATCGACTCAACAAGAGAGTCTTTTATACTCAACAAAAGAGTGTTTTATATGTGTCTTGTATGAAGCCCAAGACGGATGCTAAAAGGGGATTGACTCATCAAGAGAGTCTTTTATACTCAACAAGAGAGTGTGAAAAGGTTAGCTCTATTGGGAAGAATCATTGTACAAAGCCCAAGAGGAGGCTGTCTTACTGCTGAGGATTAGATCCATCAGCAGGTTCAAGGGTGGGTAACTATCATGAGAGAGACCAGGTTTCAGAGTGATCAGTGTTTTTTCCTATGTTTGAAAGGAACTTGAGAATGTCTTTGAGACTCAAGGGGGTTTAGACTGTCCAAGTCTAGAGTTTTATCTATTGTACAATGCCCAAGAGGAGGCACGGGCATTAAGGGATGAGTATCAACCCTAAAAATGGCCGGAGGTTTAACACTGGAAAGACTGCTCTAGTAAAGGATGACTAAGTTCTGTCTTATACCTTTAAGAGGTCGTTAGGGTCCTTGTATTAAGCCCAAGAGAAGGCATGACAACTTTTAAGAAGCTGAAGGGTCCTTGTACAACTCCCAAGAGGAGGCGGGGATGCTTTTAGGAAGCATGTGGGTCCCCAAACCACGAGAAGTTCAAGAAATGCAATTCACAGATGATTTGATTTTTGAACTGGCGATCGTGCCGAGGGTTTTTCTTTTAACACAGAGGGACTTATACAATATCTGAGGCCCAAAAAGGTTTTGGTTAAAAGGGGATTGGGTCTTAAACTCTATTAGAGGCCCAAAGGGTTTCTTTTATATAAGAGATGGGGCTTACAACTCAAGGAGAGGCCCAGATGATTTTCGTTTTGAAATGGCGATTGCGCCGAGATTTTTGAAAACACAGTGAGTCTTATACAATGACTGAGGCCCAAAAATGTTTGGCTTTCAAAGGGGGGTTGGGTGTTACACTCTATTAGAGGCCCATGAGTGTTATTTTAAAATAAAAGATGGGGCTTACAGCTCAAGGAGATGCCCAGATGATTTTGAAAACACGACGATCGCGCCGAACGTTTGAAAATATACAGAGGGACTTATACAATGTGTGAGGCCCAAAAAGGTTTATTTACAAAAGGGTTGGGTCTTACACTCTATTAGAGGCCCAAAGAGTTTTAAAGAAAAAGAATTGGGCTTACAACTCAAGGAGAGGCCCAAATGGTTTTATTTTAAACTGGCATTCGCGCCGAGATTTTTGAAAATGTGTTGGGACTTATACAATGACTGAGGCCCAAACTATTTTGGTTTCAAAGAGGGATTGGGTCTTACACTCTATTAGAGGTCCAAAGTGTTTGAAAAAGATTTGTTTGGGTGAAAATCAAAGAAACCCTAATTTCATCATTTTTAAAAGTAAATTCTTTAAGAAAATCAAATAAAAAAGATAAAATACCAAATAAGTTTGAATAAACAACTTGTGATTTTTGGTTGAGGTTTGAAAAATGATGTTTTAATCACAAGATGAATTAAAATTCATTTGGTTTTGATTTTCATGATGAGAATTCACTTTTAAAATGTTTAAAAACAATTAAAAAGAGATTTATTCACAAAAATACCAACTATATTAAATAAATAATATAAATTTGATTTTTTTGTGGAATAAAATATTTTGGAGTATGAATAAGAAGTGTGTAAAACAGAATTGGAAAATGATGATTTTTGCTATGTGAAAGAATTGGTTGAGTTTTGAAGATAAGAGAAAAAGGAAATATGTCACAACATCATCTTTGACATCTCTTATGAGGCAAAAACCAGAACTGAAACTTTAGTTTTCAACATCTTTTTTATCAAACTTCCAACACTCATAACTCTCTCAATTTTTACCGAAATTAAAATCCGTAAGAACCTATCTTGACTGATTTTTCACAAGGAATCCAATGGTATTACTTATACATACTGAAACTTAATGTACAGAATGCACAAGGAAAAAAACCAGAACTGGACCTTAATTTTAAAATAACATAAACTCCTCATATAAACATATTAAAGTGCAAACAGTAGGAGTATCACAACAAACACATTAAGGACTACATTTTTGCTTCAAAAATTGATCAATAATGATGCATGCATATGGAGTTTCAAAGTGTAAGAACACTTACCTATTGGAGCAAGGTCCAATGCCTCTTCAATGTAATTACAGCAGCAAGAGGAAGATCCTATGAGCTTCCTTGATCCTCCAGGAGTGTGTTTGAATGCTTAGAGTGAATTGAAATGAGCTAGAACAGGTTGTGGTACCTCAACTGCAATTCTATCAAGAACTTGAGCAATTGGCTGGTGATTTGATGAATTTGATGTTCCAGATGTTGTGTTAGTGTTTAGATCACACACATATGATGTTTATGAGGTGTGTGTGTGTGTGATTGGTTTGGACAGAAATGCTTTCTAACTCAAATCCCGATAGTAACTTGCAAGAGAAGGTGTTTTTTGGAGTAAAAGAGAGAATTTGAGGAAAGCATCAGTTTGATGGCTTTGGTGTACTCAAACTGAGCACAAATGAGCTCTATTTATAGTAGAGCCAGTTTGTTTTGCAAGCAATAGTGAAGGGCAACTGCTGCAGAGGTTTGGCCAATGGTTGCATTTTAGAATCTCAAGTCTCCTCTAGCCATTGACTAGAGGTTTGGGCACAGGTTGCTGGTCCCCTAGTTCTTGGATATGTCTTGACTGAATTCAATTAGAATTTGGCTCAGTTCATGCCACCTTGCTGAATGTATTGAATGCTTGAAAACAAAATTAGATATTTGACATCTTTGTAGCTTTTTAGGTTTGGCGTGCTACTTGTGGAATCTTGGACTCAGGAGGTTGTCATACCCCAAATTTTGACCACTAAGATTTCCCATCATTGTGTAAATCATCATCACAATATGGATGAACCATTAGTCTCCCCAAAGATGGGTGAGCATTCACTACAACAAAAATTAGGGTTCCAAGCCCTCTCTGAGCCTTAGACAAAGGATCAATCAAGGAATAACATGATATTCAACTTGTCTAAACCTCTCGAACATCCACAAAGGATTATGAGGACTCCCACTTCAAGGATTAAGCACATGGCTTCTCCCTTCTAGGTGGATTAAGCTTCAAGATCGCCAGTGTCACCAAATTAGGGTTTTGGTCGACTGGGGCCTCCAGATGAAAATTATCCTCTGGGATGAGCCAATGCTTCAAAGCATAACCTATGATGCTCCAAGGGACATCATAAACCCAATCACCAAGTCAATTTAGCCTCAGGGGATGCATACATCAAAAATCAGGAATTTGGGTTTCTTGACCTAATTCACCCCTAAGTTGACTTTTGGGACAAATCATGAGCCAAGACCTCAAGGGAGGATTTGAGGGTCTCTAACACACTACATTGATCCATTTTCCACAATGGATTAGTCCAAGAAGCTTGAGCAATAAGTTTCAATTTCATCTGAACCACAGTTAGGGTTTCGCGAGAAAAGTCAACTGTAGCTTTGACTTTTGACCAGGACATGCTCCCAAACCCCAGGACATGATTCAATACACCCTATAACACCTATTAAATCAATCCATAAAGTTTGATTTAGGTTAAGGACTTGATTTCATAAAGGATGGCACAGTTTGAAATTCATCTGATAAAAAGTCAATTGTGCACAAAAGTCAAACTTTGACTTTTTGAGATTTTTCACAATTATGGTTTTTTAACCCTAAAATGATGTTAAATCTGTGATTTGAATCATCATTCATCAAGAAAAATCAAGAAAAGCGGGATAACTTGTAAAAGGGGTAACCATAAAAAACTTAGAAATTTTCTAAGTTATGGAATAAAGTGGCAAGGGTACCAACTTTGGAGGACCATAACTCCTAAACCACAAGACCATTTTTCCCCATCCAAAGCTGGATTTGTGGCCCTCATAACCCTCTACAAAAGTTTCAACTACACCTCATTCCAATTCATTATGGATTTTGAGTTATGGAATGATCAAAATGGCTGAAAACATGAAATGCCACTTTTTCCAACACTTAGTGAAATTTTCACTAAGTCAGAATCTGCCTTCACTTTTTTCCAAATGTAGGGGCATTTTTCACTTGGATCCAAAAGTATCAAAACCAATTATGATCAAACAGTTGTTGTATCATATGAGGGCTTTCCAAAATGGCCAAGAACATCACCAAACTCAACTTGAGCCATGAGATATGACCATGGCAACATGCCTTGCTGAAAACTGCCAAGGCAAGGTAGATTTTGGAGTTTTGCTCGATTTGCTCAAATTTTGCAAATGGCTGTCGCTCCCGGGATTTTCATCCTAGTACAAACGCGAAAGTAGCACCAAAACAGAGTCGCCAGCAATGTGTATTTATCCCATGAGAGGGAAAGGAAACACCGCGTAAACCTGAAGGAAAGGAAAGAATATGGTCTTGCGACCAAGAAAAATGGGTTCGGGAGTCGGTTACACGAGAGGAAGGTATTAGCACCCTCTCGCGTCCATCGTACTCGATGGGATCCGCGCTTGCTTGTCTCGATCAAAGGGTGATAGAAAAGAATACTGGAAGAGGAACTAGAAAAGGAATGGAAAGAGAAAGAAACAAATGTAGGGAAAATAAAAGAAGTGCTCGCACGGGCCCTACCCCACTGCCTACGTATCTCATCGGGAGCATGAGAATCAGAGCGACGTAGTTCCCCTCACTAGGGAAAGTTGTTTGTGTTTTTTAGAGAACGGCTTACGTTCTAGCTCAGGTGGTGCAGGCTCGCTGGTCCGAGTGCGTTACCATCTTGCAAGAGAACGAGTAGAAGCACGTTCGTACGCTGAGAGTGAGTGAGGTGAGAAAAGAATTCCCGAAGGAAAGACGTTATTGTTTGTTTTTGTCTTTTAAGAAGTTTTGTTATTTGTTTGCATATGATAGTGTATCTAAATCTTAGTCATTGGAGTGTGTACATTCTCACACTCCAAGATGGAATGAGGAAGAAAGTACACTAAGCATGAAGAAGACCCCCACACTTATTTCCAATTATTAAGGTTCAAACACACTAGCATACTTGTGTTTATTAAGTGTTTTTGTTGATTATGAAATGAAGAAGTGTTTTTCTTTATTTGTATTTTCAACAAGTATTGCATTTAAGTCCCTCATACAAGATCAAATATGTAACACATTGACCCAAGATGGTCCATATGCTACACATTCTAAGATTATAAGAGAAGACCCCTTATAATCTTTTCTTTATATGAAAGGCCTAAATGCAATAAATGCCTACCTTTATTAGATATTTTGAATTTTCTTTGAGATGAGAAGAAGAAAGACTCAAGAGAGGAGAAAGGTAAAAATCTATGTGAACTAAGACTCAATCCTAATTGATTAGTTAAGGGAGTGATCCTAATGGTTTGTGAGGTTTAAAACCTAAAGTCTAAAGAAGGAATGAGTTAAACAATTCACTTCTAAAGTAGAAGATGAATTGTAACTCAAAAGGGGAAGTAATGATTTAATTAAAGAAAGCACATAAGTACTTAACAAAACATAAAATGGAATTGTAAAAGAGAAAGGATAGAAGTTGAATGTGGATTCCTTATCCACACTCAATTCCAACTTACCAAAGCCCCTACATGGTTAGTAAACAATAGAAACATGTATAAGGAGTAAAAAGCACTGAATGAACATTAAAATTCAAAAGAATAAGATGAAAAATCAAATCCTAATATCACAACCAGAATGTGCATCATATGGATAACAAGTGAATATCATCATACAAATGCAAGTGAATAAGCAATAATCATCACCCATTAGCATTTAAACATGTTACAAGAAGAAGGGATAGATGAAAGATGGAAAGAAATGAAAAGGACATGCATAAATGGAACATGTACATCAACAACCAGAATTGAAACTAAATGAAAAAAGGTTTATGAACATCTCAAAAGTATCCATGAATCAACCATCAAGACATTCAAGAAGTAATAGAAGAAGAAGTGAGATGAAAATTCAAAAAGAAGGTGCAAACAATACATGTTAGGATGCACAAAGTTCAAGTTGAAATGAACATGTGAAGATGACCTATAATGTGCAACAATGACCTATAATATCACTTGAATGACTCATACAAATATGCAAATGCTCATACAAATATGCACAAAAGAATTCATGCAAACATGCACTAAAGTTAAAATGACATGACATGTATTATACTTCAAATGTAATGCATCAAACAAAAACCAAATGGATTCATGAAAATTATGCCAGCATATTATTGGAATGCCTAAGTCAGAAATGCATCATACATCAAGATAGCATGTAAAAATTCAGAGCAAAATGACTTCAAACAAAGCAATTAGGTCAAATTGAAACATCATGCAAAGTGGTGCAAATATAGGCATCAAAACATGTCATAAAGTGACCTAAAAAATCAAACAAAAATCATCTAACATGCTTCAATGTATTAGTGAATCAATGCAAAAAGAATCATGTCAAAACAGTTTGTAATGAGCAAGAACAAAATTAAACAAATTCATGTATCATGCTTAGAATGCATCTAAATGGAAATTCAAAGAAAATTGTGCAACAGGGGCAAAACTGTCATAAAATCATGAAATGAAAATATCAAAAATTTCCTAAATGTCTTAACAACATTCATAAATTTTCCCAGAATTTTCTAATAACATTTTGTAATTTTAAAAATTAAAAAGGAAACGTTCACAAAATTAAGAAAATAAAAAGAAATGAAATAAGAGAGGGAGGTGTAAGCATAGCAATTGTTCACTTCAAATTGTTTGGGCTTTGGAACGCAAGGGTGTGAATAGCAAAAAATCTTGGGTCCAAGTCTGCGCAATACACACTAACTATCATGCTCACTCAGTCAACAAAAAAGTCAATCAATTCACACCATTAGATCAGGTCAAGTCAATACCAAAGTCAAAGTATTTGGATCTAACACACGCACATGAAGGCCTACACTCACTAACATGCACCACACCACATATGGATTAAAATGAAATAAAAAATTATCACGTGAGGTGCATGCTTCTTTTAATGTGCTGGCACACTTTTATCCACACGATCATGAAAAATCAATGGCCACGATTAAAACATACAAAACCCTAGCATTAACAGTCACCGGCCGGAGATGACTTCCGGTCACCTTCTCCGGTCGTGCGCCACCGTCTGCAACTTTATGTTTCCCAGAATTTCACAAATGTTATACCAAAATGAAGAGGAAGTCACACACGTTCCAAATCCACCAATGAAATCATCAAACTATTCACATACGGCAAGAAACAAGCACACACATATTGCCCTAATTTTTTGGATCTAAGCTTCTAAGAAGCTCTATCAACTAGCCGGAGTTCAAATGCTCCTAGTGAGCTCATATCAACAAAATAAGCTAAACAAACTCTAAATCATGCCAGAAAAGTTTGAGATGATGAAACCTGAAAATGCTGCAAACTGGAGTTAAACAAAAAAACAGAGAATCGTGCTTCTTCTTTGAGCTACTCTTGGCCAAATAAAGGCTTGAGAATCTTGAAATCGTGCAGAGAATCACACTGAAAATTCCAATCTCTTGAAACTGAACTTGATTACTTGGATGTGTATGCTCTTATTCTTGATCCAGAATGAAACAATGAAGATGATGGAGGCGAAATGTGAAAGGAGATGGTGAAAATGGAGTGCAGTCAGAGAGAAAACAAAGAGATTGAGAGAAAAAGTTTGAAGTATTGGAGAGGGAGAGTGAAAAAAATGAAGCTGAAAATGAAAATTGAGAGTGAGGATTTGATTTATAGTATGAGCTAACCATGGTTAACCTGAGTTGGTTAACTGAGTTGAAATGGTTTAGGTGAGTCCATCCTAACTAACTGAGTCAAGTTAGTTAGGGGACGAGCTGTGATATAGTGATGATGATCTATGGCGAGCTAGGGTGGATTACAAAGGATCAGTGGTGGTGGTAAACTCGTGTGTGATCTGCAGCAACATAAACTTGCTCTACAAGTTTCATTCTTTCCACTTCCATGTAATGAGCCTGAGCAGCACGTGCAAGCAAGGACAATGTTAGTTCTGAAAAGGCAAAGTGTCATAAGGTGTGGGATATGTGCATACACTTTGAAATAACAACAGCAACAACACTTGTTTTTTTCTGATTTTATGACAGTTGGAACCAATGAAAACAAGCAAGTTTGAGAAGGAAATTCTCCATGTATTGTGAATAATTTGATGAGGCTTTGTGATCATTAGAAAGAGGGATCATAGTAGAACATGTTTGGTATGAAAAATGAATTGAAATGAGGCTTGAAATAAGTTGCAAAATGACTTATAACATCCACATTTGGAACTGATAGAAGGGCGTGGCAACTGGTTGGTTGACAATGCATCTTGGCACCTGGATTTTCAGCATGATTACCATGATTTGAGGCCACTATTTCTCCATCATAACTTGATCAGATGAAATTTTGCCCAACATGAACATTGAAGAGGGCATTGCAAGGAACAATATTGATGTTGACAAGTTTTTCATTTGAGGCCTTTAACCATGAGAAAAATAGGCGAATATATGGCACACCAACTGTTTGTAGAAATGACACGCGCGTGACCTGAAGATACTTGGTCATGACCTAGTTTTGAACCTACTTTGCTCAAACTTTGGCCACTTATATCTCACTCAATTTTTATCCAATGGAGATGTTCTACACATAGATTTGAAGCTTGAAACAAGATCTTTTGTTGTGGCCGAGTGGAATTTTCATTTGATGCTCCAATTTTGAATGGCCTTAGCTCAAACTCTGATGCAAAATGGCCTAAAATTACTATTTTTGGAAACCCTATTTCTTCCAAAAATGGAAACTTTTCAAATCTTGATTTTTCTATGATCCTTTTGGAGTTTCTTGATCAAATTTTGTACATTGGTCACATATAACATGAATTTCATGAATTTGGGCCTCAAAAAGTCAAGAGTTGACTTTTCCTCTGATTATTTGACTTAGCCCCAATTTTCCTGATATTTGATCTTTCTTCCAATTGAACCACTTCTACAACCAATTGAGAGGCAATTTTCCATACCCATACAATTAAGGACATGTAGAATACCATGATATCAAGTTTTGTCCAAAAAATCAAAGATAACCTGATTTTACTGTAAACCCTAATTTTGACCCCCTCTGGTTAGGAGGAAATTACACATCTTCCAAATCCAAATTCCTCAGAGTATGTTGTGTATCCTCTTAAAGGATGATGAGAAATGCCACTTGAGGATGATTTTGAATCAATGAGCTATCTCTTTTGAGGATTTTCCTTCAATTTTTGGACTTCTTGCATAGTGTAGGATGTAATGCTTCAATCTCCTATTGAATCTCACCTTCTTGAGGTTGTGGAAGATCAATTGGGATAGTATGAGACATGAGAGACCTCTTGGCTTGCCTAGAGCCAACTTGATTGACCTTTTGTGCTCTGAAGGATCCATTGATTGTCCACCTTCCACCTGATCACATGCCCTGATGGTAAGAAGGATGCTATGCTTCATTTTTCTATGTTAAATGCAATGTAATGTTAATGAGGTGGATATGATATGATAAATGATAATGCCATGCTATGATGACAAAGAGGGAGAGCAAATTTTGGGGTATTACAGCTGCCCCTATTCAAGCGCTGTAGACCTGAATGCCTGAAAGCAATTGCTTTCGGACTTTCAAGGTATATAGTGATTGAATACCAAATATAACCAAAAATTTGCTCTGGATGATGAGGAAGAAACTTCCACGACATTGCTGGCTTGAATCTTCAATGAAACATTGTCGGAGAAAACTGTCTTTTGAACGACGCCAGACGACTACTGGCTTGCCACACTGCTGGTGGACTTTAATAATGTCTTTTATGCAATTCCAGACGACTACTGGCCTGCCACGCTACTGGTGGACTTTGATAACGTCTTTTGAATGAAGCCAGACGACTATTGGCTTGCCACGCTGCCGGTGGACTTCCATAATGTCTTTTATGCAACTCCAGACGACTATTGGCCTGCCACACTACTGGTGGACATTGCAGCTTCGTGCCACCCGAAGACGGACTTTTGCCAATCCACTGTTGGACTTTAAGAATTTGCCACCCTTAGATGGACCTTTCGCCAATCCAGTGTTGGACTTTTGCCACCCGAAGACGGACTTTTGCCAATCCACTGTTGGACTTTTAGACTTTGCCACCCTTAGATGGACCTTTCGCCAATCCACTGTTGGACTTTTAGAATTTGCCACCCTTAGATGGACCTTTCGCCAATCCACTGTTGGACTTTAAGCTGCTTTGCCACCTGAAGATGGACTTTTGCCAATCCACTGTTGGACTTTTGCCACCCGAAGACGGACTTTTGCCAATCCACTGTTGGACTTTTGCCACCCGAAGACGGACTTTTGCCAATCCACTGTTGGACTTTTGCCACCCGAAGACGGACTTTTGCCAATCCACTGTTGGACTTTTGCCACCCGAAGACGGACTTTTGCCAATCCACTGTTGGACTTTTAGCTGCTTTGCCACCCGAAGATGGACTTTTGCCAATCCACTGTTGGACTTTTGCCACCCGAAGACGGACTTTTGCCAATCCACTGTTGGACTTTTAGAATTTCAAAATTGAATTACTCTCTGCCTCTACGCCAGACATCTCTGCCGACTCTGCTGAGGAACCACAATCAATGATTTAATCTCGGAGACTCCTAAAAGGATAATATCTCTGCTGGCGAATGGATGAACAATCCGTCTGCTTCGAATTGTCAAGCTTGCCAACAATAAATTGGACTTTAAGATATGAGGGAATGATGACTCTGCCAGGAATTATTCCATCTGTTTGGGGCTGGATTCTGGTCACAGCAACTCCGCTGGGGATGAGAATTTTTAAATGACGTCCTGCTGGGGATTTATTCAACCCAAGATCCTTTATAGGGATTATCAACCTTATAACTCGGCTGGGGAGTATTGCTGACAAGATTCGATGCTGACCTCTGTGGGGGATCATTACCAGAGACACAATCTTGTTGGGGATCATGGCTACTCTGCCAGGGATATGCAAATCCTGGTTAGAACATTCCACTGCAACTTGCTAGAAAGAGTCCTTAGAGATCTGTTGGGGAAACCCAAAGCAAATCCACAGTAGTCTGCTGAAGAATATGACTGTCGAGCTTAGGATAAGTACTACAATGCCCCATGTTAGGCGAGCTTTCCTTTAGACAATTCCGTTGGGGATGACGAGTTTATAACAAACTCTGCTGGAGAAAACTGCTTTAAAGCGTCTCGTGTTGGGGAATGCCTTTTGAGAGGATTTTACAGAAGACCAACTGTCCTCAAACTCTACTGGGGATGATCAACACTTCATGCTGGGGAACCAAACAATTTGTCCCCGAAGAGGATGTCATAAGAGGATTTTACAGAAGATTTAGCTTCTTCAAACTCCTGCGACTTCGCTGGGGATAATGACCATCAAACTCTACTGGGGGGTGATCAACACTTCATGCTGGGGAAACAACATGCCCCATGCTTAAGAAAACCAACAATTTGTCCCCGAAGAGGATGTCATAAGAGAATTTTACAGAAGATTTAGCCTCTTCAAACTCCTAGTGATTTCAACGGGGATTGACCATCAAACTCTACTGGGGAATTCGCAACCATTATCGACACAGAAAAGCTTGTAGCTGTTGGAAGTACTGAATGAGAGAATCGACTTAATAAGATACAACGGTACCCAGTTGAACTTAATTCACTGAGATCGACCCGTTATGAACAATCGTCGACCGAACGATGAACGCCGATCTCCTTACCCATAATTGCCCCAGTCTTTTGCGTGGGGTGATTTATTGCTGGTCTTGTGCTTAAAATCATCTGCACCTGCTACCTGCAACAAAAGAATATGCCCACATGCCCCGAATATTGCGTGGCTAGAATCCACCATCCGGGAGTATTCAACATTCGAAGTAATTTCAAATGTTTTTTTCTGCGCATGTTATTGCAAGGCTGCCATGTTTTCAAATGCAATGTTTTATCAAAAATTAGGACGTTTTTGCAAACAAAGCAATAAAACAAAAATAGAAAGCTTTTTATTGAAATTCAATTTATTGACTGAGAGCCCAAAATAGGCAATTACATCTGGAAGCAATCCCTGGAAAGAGGTGATCGCTGAAAATTGAGAAAAGAAACTATCCTAATGGCAATGTGAAAACGGAATTCCACTGATTTTCCATTCTGTTATGACCAGTATGTCTTCAAAACTCCCCGACCTTGCCTTCTGAGGAATGATCAGACCGATTCCTATCCTTCAGAACGTCAGTTGTTCAAACGGTAATGGGGGATAGATAACTCAGACCATAGTCATTCGCTTAAATCCCTCTTTTGTGTGGACCGCCCTTTCAGGTTTTCGATCCACCAGGATACCCTTTTTTGCCTAAGTTGCCCTTTCGGGTTTTCAACTTACCGGGTGTACAATTTTTTCAATTATATCCCTAATTTTTGCCCGAACCTTATTCTGTTTTTGGTTCGCCGGGATGCCCTTTTTTGCCTGGATTTTTTTATTTTTATTATCCAGCGGGTCTATTCATGCGAAGTATTTTTTGACTACGTCCGAGTTGACAGGGGATGAAAAGTCTTCGCCATCCATGGTTGTAAGCAATAAAGCTCCGCCCGAAAAGACCTTTTTAACCACGAATGGACCTTCATAGTTAGGAGTCCATTTGCCCCTGTGATCTGTATTGGGAGGAAGGATCCTTTTGAGTACCACATCTCTGACTTTATAAACCCGAGGACGCACCTTCTGGTCAAATGCCTGCTTCATTCTGCGCTGATATAGTTGCCCATGGCATACAGCCGCCAATCGCTTTTCCTCAATAAGGCTCAACTGATCAAATCTGGCTCGTACCCATTCAGCCTCATCTAGCTTAACATCCATCATGACTCTGAGGGACGGAATCTCCACTTCAACTGGTAATACTGCCTCCATACCGTATACAAGTGAGAATGGGGTTGCCCCAGTGGACGTGCGTACCGACGTTCGATACCCATGCAAAGCAAATGGTAACATCTCATGCCAATCTTTGTACGTGACAACCATCTTCTGCACAATCTTCTTGATATTTTTGTTGGCCGCTTCGACCGCGCCATTCATCTTTGGGCGGTACGAAGAAGAATTGTGATGTTCGATTTTGAAGTCCCGGCATAACTCAGCCATCATCTTATTATTCAAATTAGAACCATTATCAGTAATGATTCTTTCGGGAACTCCATATCGGCAAATGATATCCCGTTTTAAGAAACGAGCGACCACTTGTTTTGTAACATTGGCATAGGATGCGGCTTCAACCCATTTGGTGAAGTAATCAATTGCCACCAAGATGAAACGATGACCATTGGAAGCTGTAGGCTCAATCTTTCCGATCATATCAATGCCCCACATGGCAAACGGCCAAGGCGACGACATAATACTCAACAGATTTGGAGGCACATGCACCTTATCTGCATAGATCTGGCATTTATGGAATTTGCGGGCATATTTGCAACAATCTGACTCCATAGTCAACCAATAATATCCCGATCTTAACAACTTTTTAGCCATTGCATGCCCTCCGGCATGGGTACCGAAAGAGCCTTCGTGCACTTCAATCATCAACAAGTCTGCTTCATGTCTATCCACACATCTAAGCAGGACCGTGTCAAAATTTCTTTTATACAGCACGCCATCTTTGTTCAAGAAGAAACTACCAGCTAACCTTCTCAACGTCTTCCTGTCTTTGGACGATGCCCCGGACGGGTACTCTTGACTTTTCAAGAAACACTTAATGTCATGAAACCATGTCTTGTCATCAGACATTGCATCGACCGCAAACACAAATGCTGGTCTGTCAAGGCGGGATACCTCAATCTTAGGTACATGGTTCCATCCTTGCACTTTGATCATGGAAGACAAAGTGGCCAAGGCATCAGCGAACCTATTCTCATCTCGAGGAATGTGGTACAGTTTCGCTGTTGTAAAAACGTCAGCAATCTCCTTGTATAATCTCTATACGGCACTAGATTTGCTTGGTGCATGTACCAACTCCCTTTCACTTGATTTATTACCAAAGCTGAATCACCGAATATATCAAGGGTTTTAATCCGTAGATTAACCACCTCCTCGATCCCCATTATACAAGCTTCGTACTCTGCTTCATTGTTGGTGCATCCGAAAGTTATTCATGCAGTGAAAGGCATATGAACACCTTCCGACGTGATAAGAACTGCTCCAACTCCGCACCCATTCATATTGACAGCCCCATCAAACATCAGACTCCATTTGGATTCAGGGTCTGGCCCCTCCTCCGGGAGTGGTTCCTCGCAGTCCTTAGCTTTGAGAAACATGATGTCCTCATCAGGGAAGTCAAACTTCATGGGTTGGTAATCATCAATCGGCTGTTGCGCAAGATAGTCGGACAAGATACTTCCTTTGATGGCCTTTTGTGAAGTGTACTGAATGTCATACTCTGTCAAGACCATTTGCCACCGTGCAACTCTGCCTGTCAATGCTGGTTTCTCGAAAATGTACTTGATAGGATCCATTTTTGAAATCAACAAGGTTGTGTGCCTAACCATATATTGCCTCAATCGCTTAGCGGCCCATGCAAGCGCACAGCATGTCTTTTCAAGCATTGAGTATCGGGACTCACAATCATTGAACTTTTTGCTCAGGTAGTAAATAGCATGCTCCTTCCTACCTGTCTCGTCATGTTGACCGAGAACACAACCCATGGAACCTTCAAGCACTGTCAGATACATTATCAGCGGTCTCCCTTCAACTGGAGGCATTAAAATCGGAGGTTCCTGCAAGTATTCTTTTATCTTATCGAATGCCAATTAGCAATCGTCATTCCACCTGACCGTTTGATCTTTCCTTAACAATTTAAATATTGGCTCACACGTGGCTGTTAGGTGAGATATGAACCTTGCAATGTAGTTCAATCTACCCAAGAAACCACGAACCTCTTTTTTCTGTTCTCGGTTCAGGCATTTCTTGTATTGCTTTCACCTTGGCAGGATCAACCTCGATTCCTCTTTCGCTCACAATGAAACCCAGTAACTTTCCAGAACGTACCCCAAACGTGCACTTGTTTGGATTTAATCTCAGACGGAACTTTCTCAACCTTTCAAACAGCTTTTTCAGGTTAATCAGATGTTCCTCTTCTGTTCTCGACTTGGCAATCATATCATCTACATAACATTCGATCTCCTTATGAATCAAGTCATGAAACAATGTCACCATCGCCCGCTGGTACGTTGCCCCTGCGTTTTCAACCCAAAAGGCATTACTTTATAACAATATGTACCCCACGGAGTAATGAACGTGGTCTTCTCCATATCTTCAGGTGCCATCTTGATCTGGTTGTACCCGGAGAAACCGTCCATAAATGAGAACACTGAAAACTGAGCTGTATTATCGACCAGCACATCAATATGAGGTAGTGGAAAATCATCTTTCGGGCTAGCTTTATTAAGATCTCGATAATCCACACACATTCTCACTTTTCCATCTTTCTTCGGTACTGGCACGATGTTGGCTACCCACGGAGGATACTTTGTCACAGCAAGAAACCCAGCATCCCACTGCTTCTGGACTTCCTCCTTAATCTTTAAAGCCATGTCGGGGTGAGTCCGACGAAGTTTCTGCTTGACTGGCGGACATTCTTCTCTTAATGGCAGCCTGTGCACGACAATATCCGTATCCAACCCCGGCATGTCTTGATACGACCAGGCGAAGATGTCAACATACTCGCGCAACATTTCCGTCAAAGTTTGCTTCACATCTGCTTGCAAGCTGGCACCAATCCTGATCTCTTTTTTGGCGTCCTTGGTACCAATATTGATGATGTCTACAGTCTCCTGATGAGGCTGGATGACCCTTTCCTCTTGTTTCAACAATCTGGCCAGTTCTTCAGGGAGTTCACAATCTTTCTCATCCCCTTCTTCGGCTTGATAAATCGGATTGTCAAAGTCATACATAGTCATATCAAAATCGTTATCAGTGGTATCCGGAGGATCAAGTCTGCATGAACGGGTTCATGCCTTATTTTAGAATTTATTTTTAAGCAAAACAAAAGAAAAGGAAACATTGCCATTTTATTTTTGTGCAAAAATAAAAACTGAAAGACAGAGAACAAAATTTGATTGCAAAACGTCCTTTATTAATGATTAAACATTGCAAATGCAACCATGGTGGCCCTACAAATGAATCTATACGCCTTGGGTAGAGCGCAAGATTTTGACATGCATTATGGTTAGAAAAAACAAAGAAAAATTACTCTGTTTGAAGAGTAACCCGGATGACTTCTTCAACGGACCAGTTTTGCACTTGTTGTCCCGGAGCATGAGGGCGTACCCAGTTGTCCAGGTCACAATTACTGTCAACACTATCCTCTGTGGCTGCACAAGACTGGTCCGTGTAGATAATTCCCCCACTATTGAAAGTAATGGGTCCCCTACTCCCCGCATCTGAAGTTGTAGGGGGATGATAACCAATACCAAATTTGTCTTCCTTCATTGGGGTCTCTATCAGCCTGCCCCAACCTTGGGCGTTGCCTGCCCTGACGACTTCGACAGCTTGTTTGTAAGATGAAATGGAGGTACCAGCCCCAACTGGTACAGAAGAAGACTCAGGTGCATCGTCAATATTGACTGCTTCAAATGATTGGCACAACATCTCATGAATTTCCCCATCCATCTCAATGTACTTGAACGTGGACAAGTGACTCACAAAGATGTCTTCTTCCCCACACACCGTCACAACCTGCCCTTCAAACTCATACTTTAGCTTTTGATGTAGAGTAGAAGTAACAGCCCCGGCTCCGTGAATCCAAGGGCGTCCCAATAGGCAGCTATATGCAGGTTGTATGTCCATTACATGGAACGTGGATTTGAATACCTGTGGTCCAATTTGTACGGGCAATTCCACCTCACCAAACACAGATCGTCTAGTTCCATCGAATGCTCTGACCACCAATTCACTAGGCCTTAAGATCAAACCATCAACTTCCAGCTTCATTAATGCCTTCTTGGGCAAGACATTGAGTGATGAACCAGTGTCTACCAGTACATGAGATAACACTGCGCCCTTACACTCCATCGTGATATGCAAAGCCTTATTGTGGTTCCTTCCTTCAACAGTCAAATCTCTACTTGTAAAGCCCAAGCCATGGCTAACATTAACATTGGAGATTACGCCCTCGAGCTGATTAACAGTAATTTCTTGTGGCACGTATGCACTCTTCAATACTTTCAACAACGCCTGCCGATGCGCATCAGAGCACATCAATAGTGACAAGATTGAAATCTTTGAAGGGGTCTGATTCAGTTGGTCCACAATCTTATAATCGCTTTTCTTGATTATCTTCATAAATTCTTCCATTTCATTATCAAAAGTAATCTTTGTCTCTGCTTCAGGTGTAGGCGCATTTTCAACCACCTGTTTACCTTTAGCCTTTGCTGCAGCTTCTGCCTCTTTATCACTTCTCAAGGTTTGGGGAGCGAACAACCTTCCACTCCTTGTAAAGCCCCCTACACCCCCTACGTTATCAATACTTGGGCTGACTGACGACTCAACTTCCTGCTTTTTACCTTCGTAATATACATCTGCCCCATAGTGCCATGGGATAGCCTTCGTAGACGTGAACGGAATTGGTCCTGGCACCGTGATAGTGACAGGACTGGGTCTTTCTGGCGCAACACTCGCCACGGGAACTGCATTGACCGACATTTGAATCTCAGCGGGAGTGTAATAGATGGTCACGGTTGATATCTCATCAGTGTCTTTCACGACTCTGTCGAACTGTAGACATCCTTCATCGATCAGATTCTGTAAACCCATCTTCAACTTATCACAGCCGTTCTCCTGATTCATACACTCAGAGCAATCTTGATTACAGCCCGGGAACACCTGTCCCTTCAATAAACGATCTTTTACAACCAACAAAGAAGTTTTCACTTGATGTATGTCTACCACCAAATTCAATCTCCTCCCATCTTCAATAGCGTACACATTTGCTGCACTATGATCAGGCATGGGATGCTGAGTAATATTAGGAGCGGGAGAGAAATTGATGGCTTTAGCATCAATTAAATCTTGTACTTTATGATGGAAAGCCCAGCATTTTTCAATGGAGTGCCCCTGAGCACCTGAGTGGAACTCACAACGAGCATTAGCATCGAAGTTAGGTGGCAGGTTTCCAGCAACCGGAGCTTTCATAGTACGGAGTTCTACCAACTTTAACTCGAGTAGTCGGGGCAACAACGCGGCATAAGTCATAGGGAGAGGATCCATCTAACGATCCCTCTGCCTAGACCTTTGCTGGAAAAAAGGTTGTTGTTATTGAACCTGTTGTTGGGGTTGTTGTTTCTGAACAGACGGTGTGGGGATTGTTACAGCATCTACCTGATAATAAGCTTGAGAACGCCCTCTGCCTCGTCCTCTAAACACAGCATTCGTATCACCTTCTCTTCTTTTCTGGTTACTAGCAAACGGTTTCTTCGTCCCCGAAGAGCCAGCCCCACTCACATCCTGGATCTTTCCAAGCTTTAACAGACTTTCTATTCTTTCTCCCGCAATCACAATATCAACAAATCCAGTTGACGGACAAGCAGCTAATCTATCAAGATAGGCCCCTTGCAAGGTGCCCATGAACATATCTGCCATTTCTCTGTCTGACAAGGGAGGTTGAACCTGGGCAGCCATTTCCCTCCACCTCTGTGCATATTCTTTGAAACTCTCCTTGGCATTTTGTGACAACCCCTGCAATTGAGTGCGGTTGGGCGCCATGTCAATATTATACTGGTATTGCTTCAGGAACGCTTCTGCCAGATCTTTCCAATTCTTCACAGCAGCTCTATTCAACTTCATATACCAGGTCAAGGACGCCCCAGCCAGACTGTCCTGAAAATAGTGCATCCATAGCTTCTCGTCATCCGTATGGGCTGAAATCTTCCCAAAGTAAGCTTGAAGATGCGTTTGGGGACACGCATTGCCGTGATACTTATCAAAAGTGGGAGGCTTGAATTTAGGGGGAATTCTGACTCCTGAGACCAGCCCCAAGCTGGTAACATCAATACCCATAGAGTTCTTGCATTCTATGGCCCTGATCTTTTCTGCTAACTCCTCATACCTTCGATCACCTTGATTACCCACATCAGCATCCAGCAGAGTAAATTGGTCTTCCAGGGTATCTTCAAGAGTGACACCAGCATGCCTACCATTTCCATTACCCCGATTATTACCACCAGGAGGAGGGTTGCCACCGGGAGGAGGAATGCCATGTCCCTGTGAATTGTCATGCTGATCACCTTCGGGCCCATTGTCTGGACGCTCGACCAGAAGCCTCAATCTCTCCTGATTTTGCGCCATGCCAGTCATGAGGGTCATGAACTGGTCCATACGCGCCCTCATTTCAGCCAAATCACTTTGCACTTGATCCATGATTCTTACTTGATTTCTTCGCGTCGAATATCGGTGAATATGATTCTCCGCTATACTGCCTGAAACCAAATAAAGGTTAGAGACCCTGCAACGAGTACCTGAAAAGCAAGTAACAAAATGCAAAATGATATGCAATGCCATGCGGTGCCATGTTTGTCATTTCCTAGGTGCTTTTATACCCTGATTCCAATCCAAACCACAGAAATCTGAAGACCAGAAATCGTGATATAAAGAGACGTATCGTGGTCATGTGCTTGTGTGCGGCTATCTGATAAGAAATAATCCTGAATAAAACAGCTCATACTCATTCAACAAAATATTCAAGTACATTTAAGAAAGGTTCAACCGCAAATGCAATACAAGGAAAAAAATGGATCCATCAACAAGCCTGATGGTAGCCATTAACAACAAAATACAGGGAAAAGAACATCAATCTGACAATTCCACATCCTTCAGCTTATCACTTGAATACTTGATTTCCTCAAAAAGTATACGGGTACGCTGGTGATTCGGCTTTTCAATCATTTCTTTGATCAAGACATCCCTTTTCTCAAGAGCTTCAGTTAAAGAACCCATATGCAGCATAAGAGCTTCGTCATCATGCACTCCTTTGTGTCTCTTTATGCCAGCTTGCGTCTTGAGTATCTCTCTTTCTATCATGGCTTCTTCAAGCTCTTTCTTGGTATTCTTCAACTGGCTTCTAACTTCTTCTAACTGTTCTTGACTTTTATCGAGACTTTCCCGATACTTTCTCCTTTGCTCATGTGCCTTTTTAAGCTCCTCGTCTTTAGTCTTCGACTGATCCTTTAACTCGGCATTTTCAATTCTGACTTCATCCCAAGCTTGACGAAGTTGAGCTAATGAATCCTTGCTTCGGGCTAAAGCCTGTTTTGTAATCTTGTGAGCCTGACTAGTGTCATCTGCTCCCAAAGTAAGTTTCCGAAAGTACCGAGCTCGGTCATCAAAATCTTCCTCTTTGTCAGCCAAGGTTTTTTCCGCTTTCAAGGCTCTCTTTTCCAACTCTTTGTTGTCAGCTAGAGCTTTCTGAAGACATCTGCTCATTCCAGAATTCTCTATCTGCAACTCTCTGACCATTTTCTTCCACTTCTCACATTCTTCAATAGCCACCATAGTGGGTTGTTCTGGCTGTACTGAACATAAAAGAGGTCCCCTTGAAAAGGGTAAAAGCAATTCCTTTACTTTCGTCTAAATCCACCTGTCATATTCAGGATAAGATCTACAATCTCCTTTTCCAAAAACTGCTTTTCCAATTTTGTGCTTATCTTTCCAAGCATTCACTACTTCTACCACCTTCGCATCTTTAGTTCCTGTAAAAAATAAAGATTCTTCCACATCTTGCTCTGTAGGAGGATCCCTGGAAGCATACCCAAACTGTCGGATGGCCAAAACTAGATTATAATTGATCCCTCCTTTTCTGCCAATCAAAGGCACATTTGGAAAATTTCCGCATCTTGTGACAAGCTCTGTTCTCAATAACCGGTGGTCAAACCATACAATGTTATCAGCAGTTAAACTCATCAATCGTTTAGACCATTTCGCCACATCTTTGGTTTCCACAAAGGCACCTGGCTGAGGCAAATGTTTGAAAAACCAATGACTCAGCAGTGGAGTACAACAACTAACAGATCCTCCCCTCCTTTTCTCATTCTTGTAATGCACGGAATGATAAAAATCTCCTAACAAAGTAGGGACTGGATTTTTAAGGACGAAAACTCTCGTTGCTTGCATATCCACAAAGTCTTGCTGATTGGGAAAGAAAACTAGGCCATATATGCAGAGAGCCAGAATGGAATTGTAAACCGTCCAATTTTTAGCACTTGCAGCCTCTTGGGCCTGTCCAGACAGAAATTCTAAATGAAATCCGCTAACTCCATTTTTACTGCTCACACCACTCTTTATCACTGCCTGATCCATTTGTAAAGCAGCAGCAATTTCTTTTACGCTGGGAGAACTACCAGAGAAGAATGGTATTGCCGACGTGATCGGAATTCCCAAAATAAATGATAATTCTTCCAGTGTTGGCATCAAAATGTAATCTGAAAAAAGAAAGCACCTCAACGAAGGCTCGTAGAACTGCAGCAGAGTGTGCAAAGCATCATGTTCATACTTGGTGATTGTACGGACCATCCCAACCAAATTCCCGTAGCTCTTCTGAAACCTATCAAGAATACCCGGACCAGCCATATCTATAACTTTGAGCAATGAATCCAAGACAGGATCTGGAAACTTGTAAGACACATTGTTCTTTCTCTCGGCAACGATCTCTGTTGAACCCATGGATTGGAATCAGAAATGTGTTATGCACCTGAAAATGACAAACATAACTGGTATGATATGATCATGCAATGCAAAAGGGCATGTGATCAGGTAATCAAGTGTCTGTGTCTGTATTGAACTGTGTGCACTGTGTCTCTGTACTGAATCTGGCAATATCTGAGATGAACACTTAAATCACTGTCATAGGATACAATGTCTGAAATCATCATAGAATCACAAGTAAGGTAGGTAGGAGGCTGGGTTTCCTGCAAACCTGTAAACATCCCGCCCATACTCACATGTGGTTCTTAGAAAATAAGGCTTGTCAGCTTCGGAGGTTTGAGAAGCAATAGCACATTCAGCCCGTAGGATACAATGCTATGCCAATCAAAGAGGTCGTCCACTGACTCCCCTTAGAAAATAAAAGTCATCCTATGCAAGTTCCAAAGTGGGTCCTCGGGTGCGAATGGGTTTGCCACAGAATGTGGTCTGCCATTGTCACCGCTAAAGAGGGATGTTTCCACTAAGGTCCTCATGATCGGTCACTAGAGTCGACAGCTCTCTAGATCTACATCCTGGAATACGCAAGATGCGCATGCCACGACGTGTCCCAAGATAGCCTCGTCTAGCTGTGAATTTCGTGAACACCCAACGCACTCCAAACGGCACGTAGGTACCACTACTCTCCACTCTAATTCTAAGTGTATACTCAAGCCTGTGTAATGGGCTTATCTCTCAGAAATCCCATCCCGCCAAACAGACAAAACAGTGCAACACAATATAATATATGATATGTAATGCTAAAATGCAGTAAATGCAGTAAAATAAATAAACAGCAACATATAGCACAACAGTAAACACCCAATGAAAAAACAAACAAGCGCTAGGATTGACTCGCTTAGGATGGACCAGCAATAGGTCAACCAGATCCCCAGCAGAGTCGCCAGCTGTCGCTCCCGGGATTTTCATCCTAGTACAAACGCGAAAGTGGCACCAAAACAGAGTCGCCAGCAATGTGTATTTATCCCATGAGAGGGAAAGGAAACACCGCGTAAACCTGAAGGAAAGGAAAGAATATGGTCTTGCGACCAAGAGAAATGGGTTCGGGAGTCGGTTACGCGAGAGGAAGGTATTAGCACCCTCTCGCGTCCATCGTACTCGATGGGATCCGCGCTTGCTTGTCTCGATCAAAGGGTGATAGAAAAGAATACTGGAAGAGGAACTAGAAAAGGAATGGAAAGAGAAAGAAACAAATGTAGGGAAAATAAAAGAAGTGCTCGTACGGGCCCTACCCCACTGCCTACATATCTCATCGGGAGCATGAGAATCAGAGCGACGTAGTTCCCCTCACTAGGGAAAGTTGTTTGTGTTTTTTAGAGAACGGCTTACGTTCTAGCTCAGGTGGTGCAGGCTCGCTGGTCCGAGTGCGTTACCATCTTGCAAGAGAACGAGTAGAAGCACGTTCGTACGCTGAGAGTGAGTGAGGTGAGAAAAGAATTCCCGAAGGAAAGACGTTATTGTTTGTTTTTGTCTTTTAAGAAGTTTTGTTATTTGTTTGCATATGATAGTGTATCTAAATCTTAGTCATTGGAGTGTGTACATTCTCACACTCCAAGATGGAATGAGGAAGAAAGTACACTAAGCATGAAGAAGACCCCCACACTTATTTCCAATTATTAAGGTTCAAACACACTAGCATACTTGTGTTTATTAAGTGTTTTTGTTGATTATGAAATGAAGAAGTGTTTTTCTTTATTTGTATTTTCAACAAGTATTGCATTTAAGTCCCTCATACAAGATCAAATATGTAACACATTGACCCAAGATGGGCCATATGCTACACATTCTAAGATTATAAGAGAAGACCCCTTATAATCTTTTTTTTATATGAAAGGCCTAAATGCAATAAATGCCTACCTTTATTAGATATTTTGAATTTTCTTTGAGATGAGAAGAAGAAAGACTCAAGAGAGGAGAAAGGTAAAAATCTATGTGAACTAAGACTCAATCCTAATTGATTAGTTAAGGGAGTGATCCTAATGGTTTGTGAGGTTTAAAACCTAAAGTCTAAAGAAGGAATGAGTTAAACAATTCACTTCTAAAGTAGAAGATGAATTGTAACTCAAAAGGGGAAGTAATGATTTAATCAAAGAAAGCACATAAGTACTTAACAAAACATAAAATGGAATTGTAAAAGAGAAAGGATAGAAGTTGAATGTGGATTCCTTATCCACACTCAATTCCAACTTACCAAAGCCCCTACATGGTTAGTAAACAATAGAAACATGTATAAGGAGTAAAAAGCACTTAATGAACATTAAAATTCAAAAGAATAAGATGAAAAATCAATTCCTAATATCACAACCAGAATGTGCATCATATGGATAACAAGTGAATATCATCATACAAATGCAAGTGAATAAGCAATAATCATCACCCATTAGCATTTAAACATGTTACAAGAAGAAGGGATAGATGAAAGATGGAAAGAAATGAAAAGGACATGCATAAATGGAACATGTACATCAACAACCAGAATTGAAACTAAATGAAAAAAGGTTTATGAACATCTCAAAAGTATCCATGAATCAACCATCAAGACATTCAAGAAGTAATAGAAGAAGAAGTGAGATGAAAATTCAAAAAGAAGGTGCAAACAATACATGTTAGGATGCACAAAGTTCAAGTTGAAATGAACATGTGAAGATGACCTATAATGTGCAACAATGACCTATAATATCACTTGAATGACTCATACAAATATGCAAATGCTCATACAAATATGCACAAAAGAATTCATGCAAACATGCACTAAAGTTAAAATGACATGACATGTATTATACTTCAAATGTAATGCATCAAACAAAAACCAAATGGATTCATGAAAATTATGCCAGTATATTATTGGAATGCCTAAGTCAGAAATGCATCATACATCAAGATAGCATGTAAAAATTCAGAGCAAAATGACTTCAAACAAAGCAATTAGGTCAAATTGAAACATCATGCAAAGTGGTGCAAATATAGGCATCAAAACATGTCATAAAGTGACCTAAAAAATCAAACAAAAATCATCTAACATGATTCAATGTATTAGTGAATCAATGCAAAAAGAATCATGTCAAAACAGTTTGTAATGAGCAAGAACAAAATTAAACAAATTCATGTATCATGCTTAGAATGCATCTAAATGGAAATTCAAAGAAAATTGTGCAACAGGGGCAAAAGTGTCATAAAATCATGAAATGAAAATATCAAAAATTTCCTAAATGTCTTAATAACATTCATAAATTTTCCCAGAATTTTCTAATAAAATTTTGTAATTTTAAAAATTAAAAAGGAAACGTGCACAAAATTAAGAAAATAAAAAGAAATGAAATAAGAGAGGGAGGTGTAAGCATAGCAATTGTTCACTTCAAATTGTTTGGGCTTTGGAACGCAAGGGTGTGAATAGCAAACAATCTTGGGTCCAAGTCTGCGCAATACACACTAACTATCATGCTCACTCAGTCAACAAAAAAGTCAATCAATTCACACCATTAGATCAGGTCAAGTCAATACCAAAGTCAAAGTATTTGGATCTAACACACGCACATGAAGGCCTACACTCACTAACATGCACCACACCACATATGGATTAAAATGAAATAAAAAATTATCACGTGAGGTGCATGCTTCTTTTAATGTGCTGGCACACTTTTATCCACACGATCATGAAAAATCAATGGCCACGATTAAAACATACAAAACCCTAGCATTAACAGTCACCGGCCGGAGATGACTTCCGGTCACCTTCTCCGGTCGTGCGCCACCGTCTGCAACTTTATGTTTCCCAGAATTTCACAAATGTTATACCAAAATGAAGAGGAAGTCACACACGTTCCAAATCCACCAATGAAATCATCAAACTATTCACATACGGCAAGAAACAAGCACACACATATTGCGCTAATTTTTTGGATCTAAGCTTCTAAGAAGCTCTATCAACTAGCCGGAGTTCAAATGCTCCTAGTGAGCTCATATCAACAAAATAAGCTAAACAAACTCTAAATCATGCCAGAAAAGTTTGAGATGATGAAACCTGAAAATGCTGCAAACTGGAGTTAAACAAAAAAACAGAGAATCGTGCTTCTTCTTTGAGCTACTCTTGGCCAAATAAAGGCTTGAGAATCTTGAAATCGTGCAGAGAATCACACTGAAAATTCCAATCTCTTGAAACTGAACTTGATTACTTGGATGTGTATGCTCTTATTCTTGATCCAGAATGAAACAATGAAGATGATGGAGGCGAAATGTGAAAGGAGATGGTGAAAATGGAGTGCAGTCAGAGAGAAAACAAAGAGATTGAGAGAAAAAGTTTGAAGTATTGGAGAGGGAGAGTGAAAAAAATGAAGCTGAAAATGAAAATTGAGAGTGAGGATTTGATTTATAGTATGAGCTAACCATGGTTAACCTGAGTTGGTTAACTGAGTTGAAGTGGTTTAGGTGAGTCCATCCTAACTAACTGAGTCAAGTTAGTTAGGGGACGAGCTGTGATATAGTGATGATGATCTATGGCGAGCTAGGGTGGATTACAAAGGATCAGTGGTGGTGGTAAACTCGTGTGTGATCTGCAGCAACATAAACTTGCTCTACAAGTTTCATTCTTTTCACTTCCATGTAATGAGCCTGAGCAGCACGTGCAAGCAAGGACAATGTTAGTTCTGAAAAGGCAAAGTGTCATAAGGTGTGGGATATGTGCATACACTTTGAAATAACAACAGCAACAACACTTGTTTTTTTCTGATTTTATGACAGTTGGAACCAATGAAAACAAGCAAGTTTGAGAAGGAAATTCTCCATGTATTGTGAATAATTTGATGAGGCTTTGTGATCATTAGAAAGAGGGATCATAGTAGAACATGTTTGGTATGAAAAATGAATTGAAATGAGGCTTGAAATAAGTTGCAAAATGACTTATAACATCCACATTTGGAACTGATAGAAGGGCGTGGCAACTGGTTGGTTGACAATGCATCTTGGCACCTGGATTTTCAGCATGATTACCATGACTTGAGGCCACTATTTCTCCATCATAACTTGATCAGATGAAATTTTGCCCAACATGAACATTGAAGAGGGCATTGCAAGGAACAATATTGATGTTGACAAGTTTTTCATTTGAGGCCTTTAACCATGAGAAAAATAGGCGAATATATGGCACACCAACTGTTTGTAGAAATGACATGCGCGTGACCTGAAGATACTTGGTCATGACCTAGTTTTGAACCTACTTTGCTCAAACTTTGGCCACTCATATCTCACTCAATTTTTATCCAATGGAGATGTTATACACATAGATTTGAAGCTTGAAACAAGATCTTTTGTTGTGGCCGAGTGGAATTTTCATTTGATGCTCCAATTTTGAATGGCCTTAGCTCAAACTCTGATGCAAAATGGCCTAAAATTACTATTTTTGGAAACCCTATTTCTTCCAAAAATGGCAACTTTTCAAATCTTGATTTTTCTATGATCCTTTTGGAGTTTCTTGATCAAATTTTGTACATTGGTCACATATAACATGAATTTCATGAATTTGGGCCTCAAAAAGTCAAGAGTTGACTTTTCCTCTGATTATTTGACTTAGCCCCAATTTTCCTGATATTTGATCTTTCTTCCAATTGAACCACTTCTACAACCAATTGAGAGGCAATTTTCCATACCCATACAATTAAGGACATGTAGAATACCATGATATCAAGTTTTGTCCAAAAAATCAAAGATAACCTGATTTTACTGTAAACCCTAATTTTGACCCCCTCTGGTTAGGAGGAAATTGCACATCTTCCAAATCCAAATTCCTCAGAGTATGTTGTGTATCCTCTTAAAGGATGATGAGAAATGCCACTTGAGGATGATTTTGAATCAATGAGCTATCTCTTTTGAGGATTTTCCTTCAATTTTTGGACTTCTTGCATAGTGTAGGATGTAATGCTTCAATCTCCTATTGAATCTCACCTTCTTGAGGTTGTGGAAGATCAATTGGGATAGTATGAGACATGAGAGACCTCTTGGCTTGCCTAGAGCCAACTTGATTGACCTTTTGTGCTCTGAAGGATCCATTGATTGTCCACCTTCCACCTGATCACATGCCCTGATGGTAAGAAGGATGCTATGCTTCATTTTTCTATGTTAAATGCAATGTAATGTTAATGAGGTGGATATGATATGATAAATGATAATGCCATGCTATGATGACAAAGAGGGAGAGCAAATTTTGGGGTATTATAATGGCAAGCAACTCTATCCATCTGAACACCTCAAGGGGGGACCAAGGAGGAACCAACTCTGATCCCAAGCCTCCCAAGTCTTTGGAACCAAAAATAGCATGCTAAACCTAGAAATCCCTAAAGAGGGGACAAGACTCCAATTTTGTTTTAGAGCATTCAATGGATGCACCAAGGTGGCATGGACTGACACATTTGCAACTGAATTCAGTCAAGAATGATCCAACAACTAGGGAACCACAACTCTGTGCTCTAACCTCTAGTCAATGGCTAGAGGAGACTTGGATTCTCATTTGCCAACATTGGCCAAACCTCTGCTGCAGTTGCCATTCATAATTGATCCCAAAACAAACTTGCTCTACTATAAATAGAGCTTATTTGTGCTCAGTTTGAGTACACCAAAGCCATCAAACAGATGCTTTCCTCAAAATCCCTTTCTTTAGGAAAAAATACCTTCTCTAGCAAGGTAACTCTGAGTTGTTGAGTTAGAGAGCATTTCCATCACAACTTTTGATCATATATAAGCTGTCCAAACTCTCACAAGTGGCCTGTAATCCTTAAATCACAAAGTCACCTCTCAAACCCTCAAAATAGGTCTTTTTGTGCATTTTTCAAGCCACGTCTTGATTCAGTCACTTTCCAACCCAGATAAAACCTCAAACACACTCCAAATATCATCCTTGAACTGTCCTAAATGGTTCCCCCCATCTGAAACACCATTTGAGAGAGTTGTTATTTTGGCCATTTTGACCCCTTTTGCAAGAAAGGGCCAGTTTGTGTTTTTGCAGGTTCCAGCTGATTCCTCTTATCCTAAAAGCTTCTAAGGGATCATTTGAGAGTGTTCAAAGCATCAAACCATTTCTGGAACAAGAAACTTGGCAGATTGTACAAAAACTCCAAAAGCTCAAAAGAGAGGTAAGCATCACAACTTGAACTCTTTGAAATATGCATTGCTTTGAAGTCCACTGATCATGCACATCTTGTACATGTTATATGTGTTGTGTTTGCACCAAATTGTCATGCAATCCTTGCATGTATCATGAGATGGCACAAGAAATGCAATTAGAGGCCTATTTCAAAACCACCATCGGGGTTTAAAATAGGGACATGATCTGAAAAAAACACCACCACCATTGGATTCCTTGTGAAATTCTAGGCAGGATAGACCTAAATTTTGTCTCAATCCATGGAGAAAAGAGAATGTTATGACCTTCACATTTCTGAGCTAAAACTTGCCTTGCCTTGCCTTGGCCAGGCCTAGGACACAAGGCAAGCCTTATGTATTTGTTGGTTTGTTTCAATCAACGGATGTATCACCACCCCAGTGGTAAGGCGCGCGCCATATAACCTTGAGGTCGTGGGTTTAAACCCTACCCAGACCATTTTGTGTTTTCTCACATTTTGCTATTTTTTCCAATATTTTCATGTTTTGTTAATTAATTGGAAAATTAATAACTCCTTCAATTTTAATTATTTTTTATTGGTTCTTTTTGAAAAAAATCATAAAAATGTTGAAATATTTTATTCCACAAAAAAATCAATTTTATATTATTTATTGAATATAATTAGTATTTTTGTGAAGAAATTCCTTTTTAATTGTTTTTAAACATTTTAAAAGTGAATATTTACCCTGAAAATCAAAACCAAATGAGTTTTAATTCATCTTGTGATTAAAACCTCATTTTTCAAACCTTAAAAAAAAATCACAAGTGGTTTATTCAAACTCATTTGGTATTTTTATTGATTTTCTTTAAATATTTACTTTTAAAGGGAAAAATTAGGGTTTTCTTTTATTTCAACCCTCATCAATCATTTTCATATATCTTTAGGTCTAATAGAGTGTAAGACCCAATCCCTATTTAAAACCAAAACCTTTTTGGGCCTCAGGCATTGTATAAGACCCACTGCATTTTCAAAAATCTCGGCGCGATCGCCATTTCAAAACGAAAAAAACAATTGGGCCTACCCTCGTGTTATAAGCCCCATTTCCTTTCTTTAAAACTATTTGGGCCTCTAATAGAGTGTAAGACCCAATCCTTTGTAAATACAAACCTATTTTGGGCTTCACTTATTGTATAAGTCCCGTTGTATTTCAAAAGTTCGGCGCGATCGTCGCCCATGTAAAATAAACCTCTGGGCCTCTCCTCGAGCTATAAGACCCATTCAAAATCATTTTGGGCCTCTAATAGAGTGTAATACCCAATCCCCTTTTAACCAAAACAATTTTGGGCCTCAGATATTGTATAAGTCCCTCTGCGTTAAAAGAAAAGCTCGGCGCTGTAACACCCCAAAATTTGCTCTTTTGTTTTGAAGCTAACTGGCTTATGTTTCTTTGCATTTCTTGCATTAGCATTTGTGCATAGCATTGATTCTTAGCATGAGATCAAGGTACTTGGTTAATCTCAAGGAGTCTTAAGCCTCAAGGTGTTTTGTGGAGGTCATCATATCTTCATAAGATCAAGAATGGCAAAGGATTTCAAGTGAATCTTTCCCTCCTAACCAGAGGGACCAAATTAGGGTTCTTGGGTTCAAAGAGCTTCTTGAGAAAACTTTGTGGATTCAAGCATGCTCTCATGGGTTCCATATGCTCACAAACACTCATAGAGGAAGGCTTGGCTAGTGGTTCATTGTGGAAGATGTTTAGTGGATCAGTTGCTTGTGAACCAAGAAAAGTCAACTGTAAGGAGGAAAGTCAACCATGGAATTTTGAGGTCCTCTTCATGATTTTTAAGGTCTTATGCCCTCATATGGTCCTCAAAGGCTAGGATTCATACCATTCATCAAGAGTCAAGAGTTTGTGCAAAAGTTACTATTTTTGGAAAATGACCTATAATGTGAAACTTCCATTTTTGGCAACTTTTCAAACCATCTTCAACTTGACTTTTCATCATCAAAGAAGCTTCAAATGAATTTTCCACAAATATGAAAGTTGAAGATCTCTCTCTCCCCTTTCCAAAAAGTACTAGATTATCTTCATACCATTTGTGAAACTCAAGATATGATCAAAAGAAGGCAAAGTGTTTTTAGGGTTTTCACATGTATCCATTTTTCCACCTTTTGCATTTTGGTTCAAAGTGACTTGTAATTGTTTCTAATGACTCAAGTCACATTACCACATCCAAGTACACATCCTAAGGACCATTTTTGACCCTGGAATCACTCTAATCCGTGCCATGTACTTCATGAATTTCACAAAATGCAAATTTGCAAGATGGATTGAATCTCACAAATCAGACCACTACAAAGCCCAAACCCAATTCCATTATGATCAGCAAGTAAAATGGATATGAATCATACTTATTTCATGACCCACACGCGTGTGAACAAGGGTGTGCATCACAACTTGCAATTTTGCAAATCACTTTGGATAGCCTTAATCAAGGGATTAATCAAACCCTAATCATGCTCAGAGCTCTAACTAAGTGTATATAAGAAGACTCACACGTTCATTCACACCTCATGCACTCTCATTTGCTCTGAATTTCATTTTTCACTCAAAAACTTTCCTTCTTCGAAACTCACTTCTCACAAGGGTTTCTGAAGAACTTTTTCCATATTCTTGATCCACATACTCCATAAAACAAGAATCAACCATTGTTTGAAGCTCTAAGCAAGGTTTTCATCAGATTTAAATTTGAGTTGCTCACTTTTAAACTTCAAGATCCAGCCTGATTCAAGCCTCATATTGCATTTATTTTGCAATCAGAAGTTCCAAGGAGTAGATCTGCAGCTTTCTGAAGGTTTTCTTGGTGTATTCTGAGTTCTACAAGTTTCAGGTTAGTGTGAAATTCATGATCCTAGAACTTGATTTTCTTGTATTAATAATGTTCCTCATGCTTTGCTGATCATCCTGATGTGATTTGTTTTGATTTTGGACGTGTATCATGGCTGTATTGTGGGTCTAAAGTTTTTAGATCCAAACTTTTTTCCTTCGATTTGGTTTATACATGTATGATCTGTTGAAACAAATTGCATATCTGAAATCCTTGTGAAATTTTGAGTTGAATGATGGTGGAGTTTTTGATTTCTGGGAATTTTTGAGTTTGTGTTCGCCGGAGAAGGTGACCGGAGCTAGGGCTCCGGCACCTGGTTATTTTTCAGGCAGATCAGTGTTTGGAGGTTGAAGACGTAATCCTGGCCGTTGGTTGTCCAGATCTGATGGCTCTTGTGTTGCCAGATCATTTAAAATTTTCACATATTTTATTAATTGTGTGTTTGTAATCCATGATTCTTATTGTGCACACACGAATCTGAGCCACACATCTTGCATACCTTGTGTTTGCTGACTGATTCATGTGCATTTGATTAATCTGATGGTGTTGATTTTGCCAGCGCATTAAAATTCCCACATGCTTCTCACGTGAGTTTTAGTTAGTCCAGGTCATGATTGTTGTGTGTCTCCCCACATTAATTACCATGCGCGTGTGATCTGAGCGTTTAATCATGTGTACCTTTGATTTTGTTGACTGATTGTAGAACGTTTAATTGATCTGGTGGTGTGGATTAAGTCCTTTAGTTGACTTAATTCCACAATTTTTATGTTGAATTGCGCTGGGTTTGGATTGGGCCTCTGTTTGCTTTTCCCACCCCCTTTATCTGAGCCCATTCTTTTTTGAACGTGGAAATTGCTTATGTTGCACCCCTTGGCTTCTTCATTTTCTTTTTATTTTATTTAATTGTTTCATTCTCATTTTTAATTTTTAAAAAAAGATTTATGCATCTAAAAATCACCAAAAAATCATGAAGCATCTTTGGAATTTTATAAAATTTTGTCAAATTTTTTTTCCATTTTATTTTATTCTGTGCATCTGAATTAATTGTTTGATTAATTTCCTTTGGAATAGTCTCAATTGTGCACACCCTGCCTTGTTGATTTTTTTTCTCATCATTGGTGTATGATTTGCATCCCATTCTTTTTGCATATTTCAGAAGACATCTTGAGGTCCTTAAAATCATTTTTCTCATATTTTTAAACTTTTTTCATATTGCATTTTAGTCCGTCTATTTGTGCATTGTTCTTCTTTGTTCTTATGCAACTTTGAAGAATTGTTTGAGGCACTTAACTTGTGAATTTTTGTTTGATCTTTTGGAATGTTGCTAGCTTCTGACTTAGGTCACTTGGGTTTTAATTCCACAGTTTTTGAATGTCATTTGATATATTTTTGATTATTTGTGCTTAAGTGAATTATGCATGATCATCTCTTGACATCTCTTAACCCTAATTGCTTTACCATGCTTGTTTGATTGAGTTTCTTTGTGATTATTTGGATGAGTATTTGATATGATGTTTACCCCTGGTTGAGGTCCCTTATGACCAAATTTTTTAATTTTTGGATCATGTTTGGGTATGCTTTAAGTGCTTTTACTTTGACTTCCTTTTGTGGACTTTCTTTGGTGCATAATGTTTCATGTTTTGATCTTCTCTTGCACATGAGAATTGTTGATGATGGTATGATCTTGATTATGACTTGCTTTCATCTTCATCTTATTTTTATCATTTCATCTTGATATGAAGTTCATTGGTGCTTAATTGTGCATTTCATATAAGTATGCTTGCATTCTTTCATGATTACCTTTGCATGCTTACTTGAGATGTTTTGCATGATCTTTGAGACTTGTTTATTGAAGTAAGTTGGATATACTTGATATGATGTGCTTGCTGCCCTATCTTGTTTCTTATCTCATCCTTCTCTTTCTCATTCTTCTCTTTCACTCTCTTTCTCCCATGAATCTCAAGACTTGTTTAAGTCTTGGATTCTCTCCCTTTAGAGCTACCTAGTCCAACTTAATTTTTGATTAAGATTGGAGTAGGATTAGCATTAGGTTTTAGGTAGTTGTCTCTCCTAAGCCTCACTAACCATAGGTCACCCATGCATGATAACATTAGGGCTCTTAGTTTCCCTTTAGAGTTTCCTTTGGAACTTCTCTCTTCTCATCTCAAAACTTCTTGAAAACACTTAATAAAGATAAAGTGTATGGCGCACGAGCCTTAAGCGTGGGGAATGAGAAATGAGGGGCTTCCTCTCATCTTTCTAGAGTGCTTAGCGGGCGTCCTGTCTTGGGATGATTCGTTAAGTATTCGTCCCTGTGCCCTAGACTTTGGTGCACTGCAAGTTATGAACTAACTTAAAGAAAACACTTCTGTCTAAAAAACACAAAAACAAATTCAAATCTTTTTATCCTTCGGGATTGTTGGGTTTCAAATTTCATTTTCAGAAAAGAGCTCGTCGCTCACGTAAAAAACACTTACCCATCCGTGGTCGTACTCACAAACTACATTAGCTCTGATTCCTCTCTCTCGCCCGATTGAGGATATGTAGGCACAAGACAGCGATTATCTTGGCGAGCAACCTTCCCCCACAGTTCCCGTCCAAACTACGTTGACTCTGACTTTCCCATTGCACTGAGGGAGTATGTAGGCCTAGGGCATCGAATATGTCCTACCGAGTCCGTCTTAGTCACCCCCATCCCCGTTTTCTTTTGCAGCCATAGATAGTAGGACAGCTCACCCTCCGTTTAGACAACAAGTGTGGATCCCATCGAGTAAGATGGATGCGTGGGGTGCTAACACCTTCCCCTCGCATAACCGACTCCCGAACCCTGACTATGGTTGCGATGACCATGTCTTTCCCCCTTTCTCTTCAGGTTTATGTAGTGTTTCCTTTCCGTCTCTCGGGATAAATACACATTGCTTGCAACTCTGTGTTTTCTGCGCCACTCTCGCGTTTGTACCGTTGGATGCGAATCTTTCAGGAGCGACAGCTGGCGACTCTGCTGGGGTCTCTGGTTGACCTTTTGCTGGTCCATCCCCTTTAGCGAGTCGATCCTAGTGCTTGTTTGTTTTTTTCGTTGGGTGTTTATTTGTTGTGCTTTATTATGTTGTATATTACTATTTTACAGCTTTTATTGCATTGCATTTCATTTTATTACTGTCATACTGGATATTGTTGTGCTGTGCTGGCTGGTTTCTGTTTGGCAGATTGGGTTGTTCTGAGAGATAAGCCCAATACCCAGGCTTGAGTACACCCTAGGACTAGAGTGGAGAGTAGTGGGACCTACGGGCCATCTTGGTGCGTTTGCGTGCTCACGAAATTCACAACCAGACGAGGCTATCTTGGGACGCATTCTGACGTGTGTGTCTTGCACATTTCAAGGTGTTGATCTAGAGAGCTGTCGACTCTGGTGACCGTTTCTCCGATACCTCAGTTGCGCCTCTCCTCCCGACCTGTGATAATGGTAGACCAGAAATGGAAAACCCATTACATTTGTCGATCTGAGGACCCAATGTTGAGGGACTCGCATAGGATGACCTTATTTTTTAGGGGAATCAGTTGAGGCCTCCTCGATTGATGATGATGCCAAACCAGAAATGGTGAACGTATCATCATTTCTCGACCTGAGAGCCCTTGATATTGAGGATCCTCGCCTTTCTAGAACCCAAATGTGAGATGGGATGGGTGTTTACAGGCTTGCATGAAACCGAAACCTTCAACCTACCCGGTTTTCTGGATTTCTCATCAGTGTTTGATTATCTGAGTTTTCTGGTAATCTTAGTGGTTTGATGTTCCGAAATTCTGGTTTTCTGGGTTGTGGTTCTTATCCAGTCATCAGCACAGTAGTCGTTCAGAACTTATGGATACCTTGATCCCACGTCCGTTGCATATGCATCATCATTCTTGCATACATGTTCTTGTATTTCCAAGGATATCATTGTTGAGGCTCACTGTTGAGCATTTCCATTTATTCCTTGTGGTTCCTCTGAAAAGTCTTGAATTAAAACAGAATGATTCCTTGGAAATATTTGAACATGGCATTTGCATTGCAGTTCCATACCCATGTGCATAGCAGGTGTTCAAGGCTGGTTATTCTTGTTCTGATCTGGTTTTCTTCAGAATTGTAGACTTAACTCCTCAGGCTATTCAAGAATTGATCATGGAGCAAATTCAAGCTGAGTTGAGGGAAATGCGAGGCCAGATGGGGCAATTTATGGGGAATATGCAAACTCTCATGCAAGACTAGAAGATGCTGAGGGAGGTGGTCAACCGGATGAAGACTCAGATGGGCTTGGTCAAGGAAATCTTGAATGCGGCGCTAAAGAAGGAAAACAATCCTGTGCTCGCATCCGCAACAGAAATCCTTACTCCTCTCATCTCTTTGGGGCCTTTTCTAGATCATGGAGTGTCTCGTGAATCCCCTCCATAATCTAAAGTTTCTGAGCTTTCTCCTCGGCAATCACTCCCTGCTCCCCAAGAGGATCCTAGGCTAGAGAGGCCTAGGAAGAAGTTTGATCCCCCTCCGATGTCGTATGGGCAATTGCTTCCTTATCTGCTCGAGCTCAAACTAGTCGAGCATGTCACTCTAGTGGGTTCCAATATAAATGCTAGGTGCGACTTCCATTCTGGGGCACCTGGTCACAATGTTGAGAATTGTACAAGGTTCAAGCATAAGGTCCAAGAACTCATTGATTCAGGGGCAATCAAGTTCTCATAAGAAGTGGAGACTCCTCCCCTCTTTGCAGGATCCACCTCATGTCATGGACTTTCTCCACAACCTTTTGCTGCAGAAGCTCTACGTCAGCAACCTTTGTTTGTGCCTCAGCCAAATGTGGAAAGGAAAGTGCAAGCGCAGGTGAGGCGCCCAAATCAGCATCGACAGCATAATTATCAGCAGCAGGGGCAACCGAGACCAAGAAGGCCCAAGAGGATATTTGATCCTATTCCTATCCCTTAAAGTCAGTTGTTTGCTCGTCTGCTCAAGAACTCTCTGATTCAAACGAGGAGTACCACGCCGGTACCGTACCCTATTCCTCCGGATTATGACATGAATGCTAGGTGCGAGTTCCACTCGGGAACGTTTGGGCATACAATTAATAATTATAATGTATTCCAGCACAAGGTGCAAGACTTGATCGACTTAAAGGTCATCACGCCAGATGGTACCCCTTTGGATTGAAGCTTCTTTGTCAGAGTAAGCACCAGATTGCAAGAGCGTCATCAGAAGCAATAAGTCCAAACGGAGTCAAGCCTTCCTCTATGTGGCAATCATCAGCTTCCTTTATTGCATTTTCATATGTAGCTTTCATTTGGATGTTTAAACATTGCTTGCATGTAAGAACTCGTTTGTTTCTGAATGACAATCATAATGCAATGCTTGAAGAATTCCATTCGTGTTCACTCATTTTAAATGCTTGTAGGCACTGCAATACTATCTTTCTTGCCTAGACTCTTGGAGGGAGGATGACGAAATAAGAACGCAGATTTCTAATGGTACGCTTTTGGATAAAATCCTGTTAAGGATGTACAGGCATTGTTTCCAATTCACAAACACTGGAGAGATAAGGAGATAGACCTTTGTCAACCCCTTTAAGCCTAGTAGTAGGAGTTCTTTCTGAAAACGAAAAACCCTCAATTTTAACCCAGGGGCAGGGTAGGCGTCAGTTAGTTTGACCAAGTGTTCAACTTTCAGAAGGAGTGTACATCTGAGGATCCATTACCTTCCATTCCACTATCAAGAGGTTAAGAGGTGTAGAACCACAATGGTTACTCCTCACCAACCGAAGAGTGAAACAGTCACAGCCCTTTCAAACAAGTCAGGCAAAACGGTGTCACACGACTTGTTCAAAAAAAAAAGAGAAAAAAGAGAAAATGAAAAAGCCTGCTAAGTCAAAAAACTTGAAAGCAAGTGACTTAGGCAAAAGTTAAGGCATCCCGCTGGACTTCAAAATTGTAAACTCAAAAGAGTCAGTCCAGGCAAAATTAGGGAACAAAAAGCAAAAGAATGAGAAAGCGAAAAACCAAAAGGATTACAAAGAAAATCCTCGATAAGAACAAAGTCGTGTAACTATAGACACAAAAGACAAAAAGGGGCGACTGTTAGTCCAAAACCTCGTCAGGTCTCGAATCACCAGTTGCATGGATTCCCTAGAAATCGGGAAACCCTTTTGAGAGACGAGCGCTTGTGTCAAATTAGCTGAACATAGGACTGGAGAATATCATGAAGAGTGGGTGGGTACCAATAAACTTTGAGCCACAAATCCTTTTTTCTCAAACCGCGAACCAGGCCACGCTACAACCCTTAAAATTCCTAATTGAAACAGGGTTTAGTCTGAAGGCGTACTTCAACGAGATAGCGTTCCTGACTCCCATGAGTTGTGCTAATAAGATTTTTGTTGGTGTTGCATGTGCGTATTACTTTCCTTTCAAAAATAAGTGTCGTAACTCGGTTGTGTGACATATTTTCAATAAGGACTTCAAGATTAACATATGTGTTGCATTTGAATAATCATTCTCAGAATAAATATTTTCTGCTTGCATACATTTGTTTGACATCAAAGAAGCTTACACGATGAACATCAGTCGAGAAGCTTAAACTGGCCAAGTTGAGGTGCCTGAGACTCCAGAGGACATGTTGCTGAAAGACTATGTGGGAAAAAGGCATTCCCAGCCATTTGTGTTGAGATGTAACCAATCTAGGACAATCACACCGGGAAATCTCTTCAAAATGTAGCCAAGCCGGGGCATTCAAGTTGAGAAGGTCTTTTTAGAGTACAATCAACCATGGGGCATTCATGTTGAGAAAATTTCTTCGAACTGGGGCAATTATGTCGAGGTCCGATAAATCTCTCCACAAGCGTGTAAACTGGGGCAATCACGTCGAGATTCGGTAAATCTCTCGAAGACAAGTCGGTCTGAGACAAATGTACTGCAAGGCTTGTATTGGGGTAGGTCACTTCAAGGGCGCGAGAAGTTTTTCCCTTCAGAACACAGTCAATCAATAGCACCTTTGCAAGGTTCAGAATACTGTGGCAGAACATTTCAGGTCATTACGAACCCTCTCGAGTTGGTTTACTTCATGAATCATGAAGTATGGGACAGTTATGTCGAGACCGGATACATCTCTAAGAGTTTGAAGACCATGGGGCATTGTTGAACGCCAGGTTTTCTGTAAAATCCTCTTAAGATGATTTCTTTAAGTAGACCCTGTGGTCTGGGGCAAGGTGGAGAGTTAAAGGAACTGTGTTTCGCTCTTGACAATCAATATGCAGAAACTTGAAGCACTGAGTTGTTCCGAGTGTGGGATTTTTGGGAGTCTTTTCCCTCCAGCAAAGAGCCAGAGGGTATCTTTTTCCAGCAATGTGTGGGAATTGTTATTCTTCCACAAGCAGAGAATTGTCCTTTGTTCAAAAAGGGCTTTTATGAAGGTTTCTTATCTCTAGTAGTACATATGGAATCCTCACTCTCAGCAAGGTAAGACGATAGAATATCGTCAAGAAGACGATGAGGAGTCAGAGTGGTCTCTCCCTCAACGGTCAGATCTAGTAATCTCAAGTAATTCAAAGTCCAATCTTCATTGGTACCTCCCCAGTAGAGCTGCTCTCTTCAACTTTGAAGTCTGATCGTCCTCAACAGTTTATTACTCTTCCCAATCAGAGTATCGAGGATCGTCTCCCTCAGCAGGGTATAAGAGATTTACCCCCAGCCAGAGTAGTGATCGGTTTATCATTCCTCGGCAAGTAGCCAGAAATTGTCATTTCTGCAGCCTCTCCAGCAAGAGATTGATGGAGCATCTTCTTTGATCAAAGATGGTGTTTCCCCACAGAATATGGGGCAGTCGTTTTTTCCTCAGCTAGTCAGGAAACATTTGTTTATCCCCTAGAAGAGTGGATGTTGACAACTACTATTTTCCAAGCAGATGTGTCGATGATGATCAGTACTCTTCAGCAGGATAAAGGTGCTCATATCCCCAAGCAAAGTCTGGTGGTGATTGGTGTCCCCAGCAGGTCTTAAGTCCAATCATTTTTGGCAGGCGTCAAATCCAAGTTCTGAAGTATTTGGTGATCCCCAGCGGAGGAGTTTCCATCTTCAGTTTTCAGTTCCTCCCCGATAGAGTGGGTTTTCTCTCGGAGATTCATCCATCTCCAGCAGAATTGGTGATTGTGATGTTCCCCAGCAGGGTGAAGTTTTCCTCAACATGTTCTTTGGTTTGATGACAATGTAGTTTGTTGTCCTCAGTGGAGCTGCTTCTGTTCTCAGCATTTATTTCGTTGGGATGGTCTTTTTCATTGCATCATTTTTTACATGGCATCCTCCTAAATGCGTAGCATTTCCAATTCACGTGGAGCATTACGGAAAAATTCAAACATATGCATCCGAAGCATAGGCCAGGTTTGAATTTTCCTTCGTCAGGAAAACCGGATTTCAGGAAGATATCATTCGACTTTACTCCACAAGTGTTGGATTTAGTCATTCAAAGCAATATTTGACAGTCCCACGGCAGAGTGTTTTGCTAGGATTGTGAACCTATGATCTCTTTTCACCCTTTTCGTTCAGGTGGTCTTTTGATTCATCCCTTCAAGGTTTTTACCTTGACACCCGTCCGTGTTTCCTTCGACACCCGTCCGTGCTTGAACCTTTGATTTCAATACCCGTCCGTATTGACCTGTTGATAACATCCGTCCGTGTTCAGTTCATCATTTTAATCCCCAATAAGGCCAATCTCCAATAAATTTAACCATTTTACACCCGTCCGTGTATCTTTTCGATACCCGTCCGTATTGAACCTTTTTACACCCGTCCGTGTATTTTTTCGATACCCATCCGTATTGAACCTCTTTACACCGGTCCGTGTATCTTTTCGATACCCGTCCGTATTGAACCCTTTTACACCCGTCCCTGTATCTTTTCGATACCCGTCCGTATTGAACCTCTTTACACCCGTCCGTGTATCTTTTCGATACCCGTCCGTATTGCACCCTTTTTACACCCGTCCGTGTATCTTTTCGATACCCGTCCGTATTGAAACTCTTTACACCCATTCGTGTATTTTTTCGATACCCGTCCGTATTGAACCCTTTTACACCCGTCCGTGTATCCTTTTGATACCCGTCCGTATCTGATATCTTTGATTCCTTGACACCCGTCCGTGTTTATCCCCAGCATAGCTAACACTCGTCTGTGTTGTGACAGTGCAACATTTTTTGCTTGTTCCCCAGTGGAGTCGTCTCTCCTTTGAGGATTGCAAATTTCAGGTTTCATTTGGTATTCAATCTCCGTGAATCCTTTGAACGCATGAAAGCTGTTGCTATCATACCTTCAGGACCAAGTTGATTAAATAGGGGCAGCTGTAACACCCCAAAATTTGCTCTTTTGTTTTGAAGCTAACTGGCTTATGTTTCTTTGCATTTCTTGCATTAGCATTTGTGCATAGCATTGGTTCTTAGCATGGGATCAACATACTTGGTTCATCTCAAAGGAGTCTCAAGCCTCAAGGTGTTTTGTGGAGGTTATCATATCTTCATAAGATCAAGAATGGCAAAGGATTTCAAGTGAATCTTTCCCTCATAACCAGAGGGACCAAATTAGGGTTCTTGGGTTCAAAGAGCTTCTTGAGAAAACTTTGTGGATTCAAGCATGCTCTCATGGGTTCCATATGCTCACAAACACTCATAGAGGAAGGCTTGGCTAGTGGTTCATTGTGGAAGATGTTTAGTGGATCAGTTGCTTGTGAACCAAGAAAAGTCAACTGTAAGGAGGAAAGTCAACCATGGAATTTTGAGGTCCTCTTCATGATTTTTAAGGTCTTATGCCCTCATATGGTCCTCAAAGGCTAGGATTCATACCATTCATCAAGAGTCAAGAGTTTGTGCATAAGTTACTATTTTTGGAAAATGACCTATAATGTGAAACTTCCATTTTTGGCAACTTTTCAAACCATCTTCAACTTGACTTTTCATCATCAAAGAAGCTTCAAATAAATTTTCCTCAAATATGAAAGTTGAAGATCTCTCTCTCCCCTTTCCAAAAAGTACTAGATTATCTTCATACCGTTTGTGAAACTCAAGATATGATCAAAAGAAGGCAAAGTGTTATTAGGGTTTTCACATGTATCCATTTTTCCACCTTTTGCATTTTGGTTCAAAGTGACTTGTAATTGTTTCTAATGACTCAAGTCATATTGCCACATCCAAGTACACATCCTAAGGACCATTTTTGACCCTTGAATCACTCCAATCCGTGCCATGTACTTCATGACTTTCACAAAATGCAAATTTGCAAGATGGATTGAATCTCACAAATCAGACCACTACAAAGCCCAAACCCAATTCCATTATGATCAGCAAGTAAAATGGAGATGAATCATACTTATTTCATGACCCACACGCGTGTGAACAAGGGTGTGCATCACAACTTGCAATTTTGCAAATCACTTTGGATAGCCTTAATCAAGGGATTAATCAAACCCTAATCATGCTCAGAGCTCTAACTAAGTGTATATAAGAAGACTCACACGTTCATTCACACCTCATGCACTCTCATTTGCTCTGAATTTCATTTTTCACTCAAAAACTTTCCTTCTTCAAAACTCACTCCTCACAAGGGTTTCTGAAGAACTTTTTCCATATTCTTGATCCACATACTCCATAGAACAAGAATCAACCATTATTTGAAGCTCTAAGCAAGGTTTTCATCATATTCGAATTTGAGTTGCTCACTTTCAAACTTCAAGATCCAGCCTAATTCAAGCCTCATATTGCATTTATTTTGCAATCAGAAGTTCCAAGGAGTAGATCTGCAGCTTTCTGAAGGTTTTCTTGGTGTATTCTGAGTTCTACAAGTTTCAGGTTAGTGTGAAATTCATGATTCTAGAACTTGATTTTCTTGTATGCATAATGTTCCTCATGCTTTGCTGATCATCCTGATGTGATTTGTTTTGATTTTGGACGTGTATCATGGCTGTATTGTGGGTCTAAAGTCTTTAGATCCAAACTTTTTTTCCTTCGATTTGGTTTATACATGTATGATCTGTTGAAACAAATTGCATATCTGAAATCCTTGTGAAATTCTGAGTTGAATGATGGTGGAGTTTTTTATTTCTGGGAATTTTTGAGTTTGTGTTCGCCGGAGAAGGTGACCGGAGCTAGGGCTCCGGCCCCTGGTTATTTTTCAGGCAGATCAGTGTTTGGAGGTTGAAGACGTAATCCTGGCCGTTGGTTGTCCAGATCTAATGGCTCTTGTGTTGCCAGATCATTTAAAATTTTCACATATTTTATTAATTGTGTGTTTGTAATCCATGATTCTTATTGTGCACACACGAATCTGAGCCACACATCTTGCATACCTTGTGTTTTGCTGACTGATTCATGTGCATTTGATTAATCTGATGGTGTTGATTTTGCCAGCACATTAAAATTCCCACATGCTTCTCACGTGAGTTTTAGTTAGTCCAGGTCATGATTGTTGTGTGTCTCCCCACATTAATTACCATGCGCGTGTGATCTGAGCGTTTAATCATGTGTACCTTTGATTTTGTTGACTGATTGTGGAACGTTTGATTGATCTGGTGGTGTGGATTAAGTCCTTTAGTTGACTGAATTCCACAATTTTTATGTTGAATTGCACTGGGTTTGGATTGGGCCTCTGTTTGCTTTTCCCACCCCCTTTATCTGAGCCCATTCTTTTTTGAACGTGGAAATTGCTTATGTTGCACCCCTTGGCTTCTTCATTTTCTTTTTATTTTATTTAATTGTTTCATTCTCATTTTTAATTTTTAAAAATAGATTTATGCATCTAAAAATCACCAAAAAATCATGAAGCATCTTTGGAATTTTATAAAATTTTGTCAAATTTTTTTTCCATTTTATTTTATTTTGTGCATCTGAATTAATTGTTTGATTAATTTCCTTTGGAATAGTCTCAATTGTGCACACCCTGCCTTGTTGATTTTTTTTCTCATCATTGGTGTATGATTTGCATCCCATTCTTTTTGCATATTTCAGAAGACATCTTGAGGTCCTTAAAAACATTTTTCTCATATTTTTAAACTTATTTCATATTGCATTTTAGTCCCTCTATTTGTGCATTGTTCTTCTTTGTTCTTATGCAACTTTGAAGAATTGTTTGAGGCACTTAACTTGTGAATTTTTGTTTGATCTTTTGGAATGTTGCTAGCTTCTGACTTAGGTCACTTGGGTTTTAATTCCACAGTTTTTGAATGTCATTTGATATATTTTTGATTATTTGTGCTTAAGTGAATTATGCATGATCATCTCTTGACATCTCTTAACCCTAATTGCTTTACCATGCTTGTTTGATTGAGTTTCTTTGTGATTATTTGGATGAGTATTTGATATGATGTTTACCCCTGGTTGAGGTCCCTTAGGACAAAATTTTGCAATTTGTGGATCATGTTTGGGTATGCTTTAAGTGCTTTTACTTTGACTTCCTTTTGTGGACTTTCTTTGGTGCATAATGTTTCATGTTTTGATCTTCTCTTGCACATGAGAATTGTTGATGATGGTATGATCTTGATTATGACTTGCTTTCATCTTCATCTTATTTTTCTCATTTCATATTGATATGAAGTTCATTGGTGCTTAATTGTGCATTTCATATAAGTATGCTTGCATTCTTTCATGATTACCTTTGCATGCTTACTTGAGATGTTTTGCATGATCTTTGAGACTTGTTTATTTATGTAAGTTGGATATACTTGATATGATGTGCTTGCTGCCCTATCTTGTTTCTTATCTCATCCTTCTCTTTCTCATTCTTCTCTTTCACTCTCTTTCTCCCATGAATCTCAAGACTTGTTTAAGTCTTGGATTCTCTCCCTTTAGAGCTACCTAGTCCAACTTAATTTTTGATGAAGATTGGAGTAGGATTAGCATTAGGTTTTAGGTAGTTGTCTCTCCTAAGCCTCACTAACCATAGGTCACCCATACATGATAACATTAGGGCTCTTAGTTTCCCTTTAGAGTTTCCTTTGGGTCTTCTCTCTTCTCATCTCAAAACTTCTTGAAAACACTTAATAAAGATAAAGTGTATTGCGCACGAGCCTTAAGCGGGGGGAATGAGAAATGAGGGGCTTCCTCTCATCTTTCTAGAGTACTTAGCGGGCGTCCTGTCTTGGGATGATTCGTTAAGTATTTTTCCCTGTGCCCTAGACTTTGGTGCACTGCAACTTATGAACTAACTTAAAGAAAACAATTCTGTCTAAAAAACACAAAAAAAAAATTCAAATCTTTTTATCCTTCGGGATTGTTGGGTTTCAAATTTCATTTTCAGAAAAGAGCTCGTCGCTCACGTAAAAAACACTTACCCATCCGTGGTCGTACCCATGAACTACATTAGCTCTGATTCCTCTCTCTCGTCTGATTGAGGATATGTAGGCACAAGACAGCGATTGTCTTGGCGAGCAACCATCCCCCACAGTTCCCGTCCGAACTACGTTGACTCTGACTTTCCCATTGCACTAAGGGAGTACGTAGGCCTAGGGCATCGAATATGTCCTACCAAGTCCGTCTTAGTCACCCCCATCCCTATTTTCTTTTGCAGCCCAAGATAGTAGGACAGCACACCCTCCGTTTAGACAACAAGGGTGGATCCCATCGAGTACGATGGATGCATGAGGTGCTAACACCTTCCCCTCGCATAACCGACTCCCGAACCTTGACTATGGTTGCGATGACCATGTCTTTCCCCCTTTCTCTTCAGGTTTATGCAGTGTTTCCTTTCCCTCTCTCGGGATAAATACACATTGCTGGGACACTGTGTTTTCTGCACCACTCTCGCGTTTGTACCGTTGGATGCGAATCGTTCGAGAGCGACAGGCGCGATCGCCAGTTCATAAAAACAAATCATCTGGGCCTACCGTCGTGTTATAAGCCCCATTCGTTTTTTTTTCAATCATTTTGGGCCTCTTGAGAGAGTATAAGACTCATCCCTTTGTACATAAAACCTTTCTTGGGCCTCAGTCACTTGTATAAGTCCCTGTACAAATTCAAAACAACAGTGCAATCACTAATAAAACCTTGGGCCTCTCCTTGAGCTGTAAGCCCCAACAATATTTTCAAAGCACTTTCTCCTTTAATTTCAAATATAATATTGTTATCAAAGCTTTCTTTGTTGAACAAACTAACGAAACAGCATAGAAGCTCTACAACCGAGTAAGTGTTTACCCGCTTTCATATGTATATAATTGTACTGTGGGGCTGTTTCACTGTAAGTCTTCTTTCATAAACTCATATCGACTGTGTAATACTAGTATAGATATTTAGAGTTTCCCCGACAACTACGTCACTCTTAAATACAAACAAAACTAGATACACATAGGATTACCAGACACAGTCTTCCCTCCTCTTGGGGTTAAACAATATGGAGACGTGAAAGGCAGCATTCTCGATGAACCCTTTCACAGACTGTCACCCTTAGACATTGTCAAAGAAACTCTACTCCCCAGAGATGATCTTTTCTCCGTGAATGGCATCTCTTGAGTTTTTTCCAAATTCTCGAACTTTCCTGGCTTGATCTATTCTCTGAGAATGGCATGTCTTGAACTTCTCGGGGTTTGGGGACCCATAGGCTTCCTAAGAGCATCCCTGCCTCCTCTTGGGTGTTGTACAAGGACCCTTCGGCTTCTTATAAGTTTTCACAGCCTCCTCTTAGGCTTCGTATAATGATTATTCCTCCGGGAAGATAGCCTCCTCTTGGGCTTCGTACAAATTGTCCCTCGGCTTCTTAAAAGTTTTCTCGCCTCCTCTTGGGCTTCGTACAAATTGTCCCGACGACCTTCTAGAGGTATAGGAACAGAAATTAGTCATCTTAATAGAACAGTCTTTCAAAGAGTCTAGATCTTACTACCACTGTTTCTTAAGCATAGTGCAAAAGATAAAACCCGTAGACTCGGACAGTCTCAATACCCTTTGGATTCCCCGTTTCCTTAGAGAACAGGAAATAATCCCAAAGCCATGAGTACAACATTACTCATATAAAAACTGATTTTCTTATTTAACCCGCATATTGGACCTGTCACTCAACTGAAACAGTAACCCTAGCCTCCTCTTGGGCTTTGTACAATGGTTCTCCCCAGCGGAGCTAACATTTGCAGCCTCCATCTCGGGCTTCGTACGAGATACAAAATCACTCTCTTGTTGAGTATAAAAGACTCTCTTGTTGAGTCAAACCTTTTCAGCCTCCATCTCGGGCTTCGTACGAGATACAAAATCACTCTCTTGTTAAGTATAAAAGACTCTCTTGTTGAGTCAATCCCTTTTAGCCTCTATCTCGGGCTACGTACGAGATACCAAATCACTCTCTTATTGAGTATAAAAGACTCTCTTGTTGAGTCACTTCCCTCTCAGCCTCCATCTCGGGCTTCGTACGAGATACAAAAACACTCTCTTGTTGAGTATAAAAGACTCTCTTGTTGAGTCAAACCCTTTTAGCTTCCGTCTTGGGCTTCGTACAAGACACATATAAAAACACCCTCTTGTTGGGTCAATAGCCTCCTCTTAGGCTTTGTATAAGGAAACCCTGGTTGAGTCAATCAACCTTTTAGCATCAAAATCTGTGCCTCGTTCACAGTATACAAACATCAATAACTCCTTTTCCCTCATCTAATTGTTGTAAGTAGCAAGCCTCTGGATTATTTACATCCACGCCATTGTCCCTCTTTTAGCGTGAGAAATTCCTAAGGAAAGATGGCATTGCTCTAAACTGAATTAAAGTCTTCTCCTTCAGGTTTAAAAATCCCCTATAAAGGAAATTATGGCATTGCTAGATTCACATATCCCGATTATAGTAATTCTCCTTTATAATCAGTCACCCAACAGTTGGAATAAACAGATCCTCTTTAGAGATGACAAATTCTCTCTAAAGTCAACACCCTTTAGCTTCACATCTTGGGCTTCGAACAAGATACAAATAGACTCTTCAGCTTCACATATTGGGCTTTGAACAAGATACAAACCACATTTAGCTTCATGTCTTGGGCTTTGAACAAGACACCAAAACACCATTTCCTCCCATAGAATAGGAGGAACTATGATCGCTCTGATTTCCCTGTTTTGGTAAAACGGGAATACGTAGGCGTAAGATTGAAAGAGAAATCTTAGTGAGCACACCACATCGAAAACCTCAGGTCACAAATCCTCACATATCAATCAAAACATCCAAGTCCGTATTCCCCACCAAAAGTCTAAATTCGATCAAAATAACCTAAGAGAGCCCCCCCCCCCCCACATTGATCGCATCTGTAAACCAACAGTTTTGACTGTTTAACCTCAGTTTGCAAGCAGGGTTAGTTAGAGACATTTATTTCCCTTCCTTCATCAGCTTCAATAGGATAAAAAATGAATCGACTTGTAGTACCCCAGAGCGACAGTGCTTAAGAACCACGTCCAAAATTGCTCGCTACAGAAAAGTGGTGCCCACCATGGGGCCCGTCTTTCTTTCTTACAATTTAGGGTGAAAACCTTGGACAAGTCATTTTCATGGTGGTGGCCGCCATGGAAAAGTGGCGCCCACCGTGGGGCCTGTGTTTCATCTCTTGGGTAGAAACCAAGGAGGGGACTTCACTGGGGATAAGACTTTTTTGTTGACTTCACTAGGATCTTAGGTCAAAGCCTTTAAGTTGGGAAGGTGCCATAGAATGGCGACTCCACCGGGGAGCCATTTTCTGTCAGGAACATAGGATTCATAGCTCTTAAAAGTCTAGGACATTAGGACAAATATATATATTGCTTTTCCTAATTGATATCTGTGTTTATTTTTCTACTAATGGGAATGCGTGTGATGCCGCATGTGGAAAGATTGAGTATACACCTAGGAAAAACCTCTTTCAGTAGTGCGGAAGCTATCAGAAATAGTTGACACGCGATACTACCCTCTTCTGAGGTTTTTCGAAATAACATCACCTAGCACGGTTCCCGGCCCGCTGATGTTATCTCAACAAGAATCAATGATTTTGAGAGACAGGTACAAAAATCACTAGTATAAACCTTTGGGATGGGTAGAGCCTTGACTTCATGACACCGACCCTTTGACCCCATGTTTTTTCTATGTTTTTGTGTGCTGCATTCATGCATTCATTTAAAAAACATTAAACAAAGAAAATTTTCTCTTCTAGTCTCTCTTTTTCAAATTAAACTAAGACAATGATTGCAAATGTCAGAGAGAAAAATATTGCGCTAATGGATTTCGGTAGAAGGAAAACTCATAAGTACACCTTCAAGGTTCCAAAGTTAGAGGATTTGAGAGGTTTGGCAAGGATGATCACAAACCATGAGGCTTTCAGAGCCAAGTACGGAGGTATGCTACCTCTGTTAAGGGTCCAGGTAATTGAAAGAATCATGGAGGCACTCATTCAGTTTTATGATCCGGTCTATCACTGTTTTACATTCCCGGATTACCAGCTTGCACCAACACTGAAGGAGTATTCTCACCTGACTGATTACTGATCAAGCTCCCTTTTCTGGACTGGAAGAAATTCCAAAGGATCAAATCATTGCAAGAGCAATCTATTTGGATGACCAAGAAGTCAAGACTCATATGACCACTAAGGGTGGCATGCCAGGTTTACCAGCCAAGTTTCTGGTACAGAAAGGTCTATACTTTGCTAGTATAGGGAACATGACTGCTTTTGAAAGCATCTTTGTTTTACTCACCTACGGGTTATTTTTGTTTCCCAACATCGATAACTTTGTAGATATCAACGCCATTAAGGTTTTTCTCATTGGAAACCCTGTACCGACTTTGCTCGCAGATGCGTATCATTATGTACACTTAAGGAATTTATACAGTGGAGGAAGGATCACGTGTTGTGTGCCCCTGCTATTTAAGTGGTTTATCTCCCATTTACCTAAGTCTGCTGCTTTTTGGGATCATAAGAGTGCCTTACGTTGGCCGCAGAAAATCATGTCTCTTACCAACTCTACGTAGATTGGTACAATAAGATTTATGACGGGATCAGAATCATTGACCGTTGTGGAAACTTCCCCAACCTACCCCTCATAGGAACTAAGGGAGGAATCAATTACCATCCAGAATCATTGACCGTTGTGGAAACTTCCCCAACCTACGCCAAGATTCACTGTCGTAGTAACGGTACCACCCCCTGTGGTGCACACTGTCCCAGAAGGACAGATTCCATAGATACCTTCTGGTGGAAACGAAAGCATGTTCGAAAGAATGAATGAATTCCAGGAACAATTCCTGGAAATGCAGAAAGAACTGCAAGTTATTCGCGGTTAGGATTTATTTGGAAAGGACGCCGTAGACCTCTGCTTGGTCCCCAATGTGAAAGTTCCGCACAAGTTCCAGGTGCCCGACTTTGAAAAATACAAGGGTAACTCTTGCCCTCAAAGCCATTTGGTGATGTACGCTCGGTGAATGTCAGCTCAGATAGAGAATCAGGACCTACTGATTCACTACTTTCAGGATAATTTAATCGGTGCCGCATTAAAATGGTACATGGGTTTAAACTGCACTACGATTGGCACGTTCAGAGATCTTGGCACTGCCTTTGTCCAACAATATAAATACAATTTGGACATGGCACCAGAAGAGATCAACTCAGATCAATGTCGCAAAAAGACAAGGAAACCTTTAAGGAATACGCTCAGAGATGGCGTGAAATTGCCACTCAAATTTGTCCACCTTTTGAGGAAAAAGAGATGACAAAGATTTTCGTAAAGACCTTAAGCTCATTCTACTACGACAGAATGGTCGCCAGTGCGCCCAACGACTTCACCGAGATGGTGGGCATGGGAGTTCATCTCGAGGAAGCCGTCCGAGAAGGACGTTTAGTTAAAGACGCTGGATCATCAAGTAGTACGAAAAGATACGGTAGTGCTCTCCTTAAGAAAAAAGAGCAGGATATTGGGAATATCTCTCTCGGAAAGCAAAGGCGATGATACCAACCAGTAACAACTGTAACTCCTGCTATCAACCCTGCGCCTGTTTCTACGTATCAACCTTAGGTTGCTCAAAGCCAACCTAATCAACGGCAATTTCAGCAAAGGACACAACAGCCTCTTCATCAGGCTCTTCCTCCATACAACAACAACCGTACAACGCGACCACCAGGATTTGACCCTATACCCGTATCGTACGCAGAACTATTTCTGTTGCTACTGGCGAAGGGGCATGTCCAGACTAAGTCTCTTCTTACAGTACTGGAAAATCTGCCTTTTTGGTTTAAGGTGGATCAGACTTGCCCTTACCATCAAGGAGGACCAGGGCATTACATAGAGAACTGTCTCAGTTTCAAATCCGACGTGCAAAAGCTTGTTAGAAGCGGGGTCTTATCTTTCAAAGATACGAATCCAAATGTTCTCACAAACCCGCTACCTCAACATGAGAAGGCTGCAGTCAATTTGATAGAGAGGGAGTCTAACAATGTCTATCAAATTCATGATGTACTCTTATTAAGGACAAACTGGGTCAAGATACATTGTAGACAGAGTGGAAATGGCCATGTGCCACCTCATAATTATCACCAGTGTGATATCTGCTCTAAAAACAATCAGGGGTGTTCCGTGGTGCAATCATCTCTACAGGAACAGATGGATCTCGGATGGATCCAAAAGCACCAAGTTCGTGGAGTTAACATGGTTTATACGAATTCCAACATCATACAAAACCAATATATCCGTGCGATGAATGTCAACCTGGTGGCAATACACTCAAGCCAAAGCCAGTATCATAATCTGCCACGACACGATTACAATTCTTGTCTGACTTGCTCGGTAAACAAACAGGGATGCTCTTTTGTACAAGAGGCCCTCCAGCGTCAGATGGATCTTGGATGGATTCAAGACTACCATGATAGGAATCATTATCAAATCAACATGATTCAAATCTTTGATATTCGCTTAATGAATACCAGCCTAGTGGAGTTACATGCTAAACAGGTCCGGCTCGGGTTCCTTGTATCACATGATTATCAGGGCTGTAAAGCGGGTTGCGAAGACGATCAGGTTGTGCCCTTGTCCAGGAAACACTTCAACACTTGTTGAACCACTGGTGGCTTCCAATCTATATGGATGAAAACACCCAGCAGATTAGTATCACTAACGGGAATCCTACTAGATATCAAAGTCAGGATGTTCGGTCGATGGAAACAGATCTAGTCAGGTTACACTGTATTCAAAGCGGACGTGGCCAGGTGCCACTGCATAACTATGAGCGGTGTGGAGTTTGCTCAGTGAATAATCAAGGATGCTACCTTGTGCAAGCAGCCCTTCAAAGTCAGTTGGACCGCGAGGAGAGTCGACCGTGGTCAAGTTCTGGATCAGTCAACTACTTCGCTGATCAAATCGAGGACGTTGTCATAATCTCTGATCATCAGAGGGTTAGGGATGTTTATGCCATCATCCCTCTACTTGACGAATCAAGAGTTCCCAACCAGGAACGGATCGAAATTACTTACGACAGTCAGAAAAATCAGAAGGCTCCCACAGTCATCTATCTACCGGGACCGCTACCGTATGAATCAACTAAGGTTATCCCTTACAAATACGGTGCAACAACAGTCGAGAATGGAAAGGAAAATCCATTACCCTCCGTCTTGAATATTGCAGACATCAGTCGAATAACATGGAGTAGTAGAATCTTCAACAGAGGAGTTGGAGAGCCTAACAAAGAAAAGGAACCTCAGACAGAAGTTCCCGATCCACCAGTTGGTCAATCCAGTAATCCCGATCTTTCGAAAAACAATGATGAGATGCTGAAGCTCATCCAAAGGAGTGAATACAACATTGTTGATCAGCTGTTACAAACTCCTTCAAAGATCTCGGTATCATCACTGTTACTTAGTTCCAAAGCCCACAGAAAGGCTCTACAGAAAGTCTTAGAACAGGCCTTTGTGGAACAGGATGTGTCAATACGACAGTTCGATAGCTTCGTTTCTAACATCACTTCCTGCAATAACTTGGGATTTAGTGATGAAGAATTACCTGAAGAAGGTAGCCGTCATAACATGGCGCTCAACATTACAGTCAACTGCCAGGACGATGCTTTAGCCAGCGAACTGGTAGACACAGGGTCAGCCCTGAATGTTATGTCGAAACCCACTTTGATGCAATTATAATTCAAAGGCCCTCCAATGAGAACCAGCGAGGTCGTCGTCAAAGCGTTTGACGGATCCAGAAAAACGGTTATCGGCGAAGTCGACCTTCCCATAACTATCGGTCCTCACACTTTCCAAGTCACTTTCCAGGTCATCGACATCTGGGCAACATATAGTTGTTTCTTAGGAAGACCTTGGATACATCATGCTGGGGTGGTTACTTCGACCCTCCGCCAAAAGCTAAAGTTCGTTCAGAACGACCAACTTGTCACAGTCTGTGGAGAACAGGCCTTGCTCGTAAGCAACTTATCATCATCTAGTTGTGTAGAACCCGAGGAGGTTGTTGGAACTCAGTTCCAAGCGCTTATGGTGAGCAATGAGAATCAATCAGAGAAAGGAACCTCGATTTCCTCATACAGAGATGCTCTCAAAGTGATCGAGAATACCAATACAACTGGATGAGGGCAGCTTGTCATTCCTACAGATAATAAAACAAAGAAAGGTCACGACTTTTCCTCAACCTGTACTCAGATGGCTGCGAATAATAAAAGTCTTCATCCCATTCAGAACTTCTTCCACAGTGGAGGTTTCCTTCACCCAGTACCTCAAGCAGTCCATACCATCAACGAGGGTGACTCCTATGATACAGAGGAGGAATGGAAGTCCTATTTTAACAAGGACGGTTATATGTCTCAGGAAGAAGTGCCTATGCCATTTTGCTATCCCGCACAAAGTCCGAGATTTATACCCTGGTCAGACGTCGAAATGATATATGGGTATTGTGATCCAGAAGGATGTCGTGCTCCACCAAACTCATTAGAGGAAGACACTCTAATGAAAGACAACTTTGACCACGACTATTACGGCCCAATGGATGGTCTGCCTATCTGGCAACTGTACCTAGGAGACTTGCGACAAGAAAATCAGCCGAATAATGAAAATCAGTTTAGCGTCATTGGACAGAATACCTGCGTCCCCACCATGTCATGGGATCAACACTCAGGTCATTCAAAAGATATCTCGCACGAAGGTGAACTCGCAAAGCTTGCCGGACTAGAATTCATCAACTATGCTTTTCCAGAGGTCAACGTCATCGAGAGAGATGACTCCTCCAGTTCCAAATAAGTGTGGGATACCTTAGGACAACCAAGTGGAAAATTTGACTTCATGGTCAAGTGCACCGCTCCCGAAAGCTCTCGTATCAGGTTTGAAGATATCCAGCCAACTGGATGGGGAGATATACCTGAGAGCACCAATACTCTGCAAAATACAACAGAGGAATCCTCGTACGACAATTCTGCCTGGGAGACAGATTCCAATGATCCTGCTCCGCCAGAAATCAGCGTTATTTCTGAGGACAAATCCAGGAAGGTACCAGACTTTGTGATTCACTGAGGAGTTCGCCGCCAATGGGTTGCTGTCGATGTTCCGAAGATTGTTCATAAGTCAAAGTAATTGCCGTCTTTAACCTTTCACCCTGCCCAGGTGAAACGGATGTTTTGATAGGGCTCACTTTCTGTAAATTTCCCTCTTTGCTATGCCCAAAGCGATAGAGTTCTGTTTTATAGGGCTGTAGTTTCAAGAATCGACTTGTTCATAAATAAAATAACGTCGTTCTGTAATTTCCGCATTAATTGTTATTTTCTCTTTTTGCTTTTCTCAGAAAATGGTAATCCTAAAAAACAACTCAATAATAAAAACAAGCAGTTTACAAAGAAAAATACACTGCACACACTTGAATTTTCTCTATCTCTTCTAAACGCAAATCGTCACGTCATGCAGATTGCTTGTTTTAAACCCCATTGAAACATACGATCCGATGCTTTCTCCCAACTTTGAGTTCCCGGTATTTGGGGCTGAAGAAGAAGTTGACGACGAAATTCCAGAAGAGATCTCCCGACTACTCAAACAAGAGGAATGGTCAATTGAACCTCACAAAGAGCCGTTGGAAACGGTAAACTTAGGTTTGGAGGAGGAGAGAAAAGAAATCAGGATTGGGGCACTGCTCAGTCCAACTGCTAAAGAGGGTTTGATAAAGCTTCTCAAAGAGTTTCCCGATGTATTCGTTTGGTCCTATCAGGATATGCCAGGGTTGGATACCAGCATCGTGGAGCATCACTTACCGTTGAAATCGGAATGTCCGCCAGTAAAACAGAGGTTGAAACGGACTCACCCGGACATGGCCGTCAAAATCAAAGAGGAGGTACAAAAACAGATTGACGCGGGTTTCCTCGCCACATCAGAATATCCTCATTGGTTAGCCAACATCGTACCAGTTTCAAAAAAGGACGGAAAGGTCAGAATGTGTGTCGATTACAGAGATATGAATAAGGCTAGTCCAAAGGAAGACTTTCCTTTACCACACATTGACATGCTTGTGGACGGTACAGTAAAGTTCAAAGTTTTCTCCTTCATGGATGGATTCTCGGGCTATAATCAGATAAAAATGGCGCTGAAAGACATGGAGAAAACTTCGTTTATCACCCCATGGGGTACATTTTGTTACAAGGTGATGTCGTTCGGTTTAAAGAACGTCGGGGCAACATATCAAAGGGCCATGACCACTCTCTTTCATGACATGATACATAACAAAATTGAGGTATATGTCGATGATATGGTTGCAAAATCTAAGACAGAGGAGGAGCATGTGACCCACCTGTCAAAACTATTCGAGCGTCTGAGAAAGTACAAACTCCGCTTGAATCCCAACAAGTGCACCTTCGGTGTCCGTTCAGGGAAACTCTTAGGGTTCATCGTCAGGCAGAAAGGAATTGAGGTTGATCCTGACAAGGTCAAGGCCATTCAAGAAACGCCTTCTCCAAAGACTGAAAACAAGTCAGAGGATTCCTGTGACGTCTGAACTACATTTCCAGATTCATATTCCTCATGACCGCGACATATGCACCGATTTTCAAATTACTAAAAAAGAATTAGGACTGCGTTTGGACAGAAGACTGCCAAACCACCTTCGACAGTATCAAGGAATACCTTTCGAACCCACCGATTCTATCACCTCCAGTGGAAGGAAGACCACTGATCATCTACCTCACAGTCCTAGAGGACTCCATGGGTGGTGTACTTGGCCAACAAGATGAAACCAAAAGGAAAGAGTCTGCCATCTACTATTTGAGCAAGAAATTCACCGACTGCGAGACTCGGTACACGATGCTCAAGAAAACTTGTTGTGCTCTGGCTTGGGCAGCCAAACGTCTTCGCTAGTACATGATTCGTCACACTACTTGGTTAATCTCTGAAATGGATCCAATCAAGTATGTATTTGAAAAACCTGCTCTCACGGGAAGGATTGCCCGTTGGTAGATGTTGCTATCAGAATACGACATCGAATACCACGCTCAAAAAGCCGTTAAAGGGAGAATTTTAGCCGATCATTTGGCTCATCAACCGATTGAAAATCAGGAATCAATCGGGTTTGACTTCCCGGACGAAGATGTCATGTATTTGAAAATGAAAGACTGCGATGAACCGCTACCCAGTGAAGGGCTAGAACCAGATTCCCAATAGGGACTTATATTTGACGAAGCTGTCAATCATTACGGAAATGGAATTGGGGCAATTACCATAACACCTCAGGGTACCTACATTCCTTTCACTGCTAGACTTACGTTCAAGTGCAGAAACAATGAGGCCGAATACGAAGCTTGTATCATGGGTCTCGAGGAAGCGATAGACTTAAGGATTAAGAACTTGGATGTTTATGGCGACTCAGCTCTGGTCATTAATCAGATCAAGGGAGATTGGAACACATACCAATCAGGACTGATTCCTTACAAAGACTACACAAGAAGGTTTTTACCCTTATTCAACAGAATCAAGTTTCATCACATCCCTCGTGAAGAGAATCACATGGCTGATGCATTAGCCACTCTCTCTTCCATGATTAGTGTAGGTCAAAGGAACGACCTACCTAAGATCGACATAATGCGCCTAGAAAGGCCCGCTTACATCTTCACGATTGAAGCAGTCATAGACGACAAACCTTGGTATCACGATATCAAATGCTTCCTTCAGAAACAAGAGTACCCACCTGGGGCACTCAGAAAGGACCGAAAGACCCTCAGAAGATTGGCAGGCAGCTTCTTCCTGAGCGGTGATACACTCTATAAGAGAAATTTTGACATGGTCTTACTCCGATGCGTAGACAGACCAGAAGCAAACATGCTGATAAAAGAAATCCATGAAGGATCCTTTGGCACTCATGCCAACGAACATACAATGGCGAGAAAAATTCTAAGAGCAAGGTACTACTAGTTAGCCATGGAATTCTACTGCTACAAGTACATGAGGAAGTGTCACAAGTGTCAGATATACTCCGACAAAATCCATGTACCGCCAACGCATCTCAAAGTTCTTTCTTCCCCATGGCCTTTTTCCATATGGGGAATCGACATGATTGGCCTGATTGAGCCCAAAGCTTCGAACGGACATCGATTCATTCTAGTAGCCATTGATTACTTCACCAAGTGGGTCAAAGCAGCGTCATACGCCAATGTAACCCAACAAGTGGTGGTCCGATTTATAAAAAAAAATCTCATCTGCCGTTATGGTGTTCTGAGCCAGATCATTACGGATAATGGATCTAACTTGAACAATAATATGATGAAAGAGTTGTGCACTGATTTCAAGATCGAACACCATAACTCATCTTCCTACCGACCTAAGATGAACAGAGCGGTAGAAGCGGCTAACAAGAACATCAAAAGGATCGTTCAAAAGATGGTTGTAACCTATAAAGACTGGCACGAGATGCTACCCTTTGCTCTTCACGGTTATCGCACATCTGTCCACACTTCAACAGGGGTAACCCCTTTCTCTCTAGTATATGGCATGGAAGCAGTGCTCCACATAGAAGTAGAGATCCCATCAATCCGGGTATTGATGGAAGCTATGCTTACAGAAGCTGAATGGTGTCAAAGCCAACACGACGAACTGAATCTGATCGAAGAGAGGAGAATGACGGTACTAAGCCATGGTCAGTTGTATCAGCAAAGAATGAAGAAGTCGTTTGACAAAAAGGTACGACCTCGCGTCTTCAGGAAAGGAGACCTTGTGCTAAAAAAGATACAATCATTTCTCACTGACTCTCGGGGCAAATGGACTCCGAATTATGACGGCCCCTATGTGGTCAAGAAAGCTTTCTCAGGCGGCGCCTTGAGACTTGCAACCATGGATGGAGAAAAATTTGCCTACCCCACGAATGTTGATGTAGTCAAGAAATACTTCGCCTAAAAAAAAAGTCTCTGTGGATTGAAAACCCGAAAGGGCGGTCCAGGAAAAAATTAGAGACATAATAAAAAATCATCCCGGTGGATTGGAAATCTCAAAGTACAATCCAGGCAAAAGTTAGGGATAATGGAAATTAACTACGTCCAACAGGGGAAAATTCCCTCAGCAGCAGTCATGCCATCGACAGAAAACTCCAGTCAAGGTCATCTTCGACAGATGCTCAGGATGCCCAGAATTCAAAGTTGGTAGAAAGATAGTGGTCATTATGTTTTAACGTAGCCCTTTTCCCTGTAAATTACCATTTTCTAGCTTTGTAAATACTCTATGGAATCACGCGTTTGGCTGATTTCCATCCTATTAATAAAATTTGAGCCCTTGTGCTTTTGTTTACAATTCTTATTTGTTTTAGCTTTACAGGACGACATTTTACCATGATTAACGATTCTTGTAATAAAACAAAAATGAATTTACTTGTTAAACTTTTTCTGCTTTTAAAATAAAGGTGGCAAAAGTCTTCTCAATCTAGTTGTCAATTCTTTCCTTGTCAGGAAACGTTGCGTCTGAACAATCTCTCTCCTCCAGTGTATTTCTGGGATGAAGTTGGCCTTGAACTCTTTGATAACTTGAACCTCTGAAAGACCAGAGAACTTTTGACAAACATCACTCTTCGCCATTGAAGGTGATATCCTCGCTTTCCCAGATTAAGGAAAATCCCTAGAGAAAGCCTCTTAATCAGAGATTCGGTAATATAGTAGTTGTTCTCCGAAAAAATCGCTGGTGAAAAAGTCATCAGCACCTCAAAATTGGATCGCATCATATGGAATTTCTCGGAGAAGATTTCGAAGAAAAGTATGATGTAGTATCCCCAAGTAGAAAGCAGTCTCTCAAGAGACTTGTTTTCCCCAGTAGAGCCGATAAATGGCGTCTCCAAACAGAGAAGTTTGTACACCTCTGCAGCTCAGACGAATAAGTTGCCCAGCAAGTCTGACATCAAAAAGTTTTTCCTATCAAATGGCATCTCCCTAGGAAATTTCGGTGAGAAGTTTGAGGAAAACCGCTACACATAACGTCCCTTGTCAAGAAAGTTTATTGACAAAAGAAACTGAGACCAGTTCCTTGGTAGGAAACCAGGATCGAGGGGAAGTTTATTTCAGAAACTGAGACCAGTTCCTTGGTAGGGAACCAGGATCGAGGGGAAGTTTATTTCAGACACTAAGACCAGTTCCATGGTAGGAAATCAGGATCGAGGGGAAGTTTAAATCAGAAACTAAGACCAGTTCCTTGGTAGGAAACCAGGATCGATGGGAAGTTTGTATCAGAAACTGAGACCAGTTCCTTGGTAGGAAACCAGGATCGAGGGGAAGTTTACCTTTTCTAAGTATCATTGCTTAGCAAAAGAAGAGGGATACGTGAACTGCCATTCATAACAACCATCAAAATTTCGGGTATTCCGATATTTAATCCTCTTGCACCCCGAATGCCCGAATACCTTCGCCATTCACACCTTCGGGTCCAAGAAGATTAAATAGGGGCATCTGTCATACCCCAAATTTTGACCACTAAGATTTCCCATCAATTTGTAAATCATCATCACAATATGGATGAACCATTAGTCTCCCCAAAGATGGGTGAGCATTCACTACAACAAAAATTAGGGTTCCAAGCCCTCTCTGAGCGTTAGACAAAGGATCAATAAAGGAATGACATGATCTTCAACTTGTCTAAATCTCTCGAACATCCACAAAGGATCAAGAGGACTCCCACTTCAAGGATTAAGCACATGGCTTCTCCCTTCTAGGTGGATTAAGCCTCAAGATCGCCAGTGTCACCAAATTAGAGTTTTGGTCGACTGGAGCCTCCAGATGAAAATTCTCCTCTGGGCATGAGCCAATGCTTCAAGGAATAACCTATGATGCTCCAAGGGACATCATAAACTCAATCACCAAGTCAATTTAGCCACAGGGGATGCATACATCAAAAATCAGGAATTAGGGTTTCTTGACCTAATTCACCCCTAAGTTGACTTTTGGGACAAATCATGAGCCAAGACCTCAAGGGAGGATTTGAGAGTCTCTAACACACTACATTGATCCATTTGCCACAATGGATTAATCCAAGAAGCTTGAGCAATAAGTTTCAATTTCATCTGAACCACAGTTAGGGTTTCGCGAGAAAAGTCAACTGTAGCTTTGACTTTTGACCAGGACATGCTCCCAAACCCTAGGACATGATTAAATACACCCAATAACACCTATGAAATCAATCCATCAAGTTTGATTTAGGTCAAGGACTTGATTACATAAAGGATCCCACAGTTTGGAATTCATCTGATAAAAAGTCAACTGTGCACAAACGTCAAACTTTGACTTTTTGAGATTTTTCACAATTATGGTTTTTTAACCTTAAAATGATGTTAATGTGTGATTTGAATCATCATTCATCAAGAAAAATCAAGAAAAGTGGGATAACTTGTAAAAGGGGTAACCATAAAAAACTTAGAAATTGTCTAAGTTATGGATAAAAGTTGCAAGGGTACCAACTTTGGAGGACCATAACTCCTAAACCACAAGGCCATTTTTCCCCATCCAAAGCTGGATTTGTAGTCCCCATGGCCCTCTACAAAAGTGTCAACTACACCTCATTCCAATTCATTATTGATTTTGAGTTATGGAATGATCAAATTGGCTGAACACATGAAATGCCACTTTTTCCAACACTTAGTGAAATTTTCACTAAGTCAGAATCTGCCTTCACTTTTTTTTCCAAATGTAGGGGCATTTTTCACTTGGATCCAAAAAGTATCAAAACCAATTATGATCAAACAGTTGTTGTATTATATGAGGGCTTTCTAAAATGGCTAAGAACATCACCAAACTCAACTTGAGCCATGAGATATGACCATGGCAACTTGCCTTGCTGAAAACTGCCAAGACAAGGCAGATTTTGGAGTTTTGCTCGATTTGCTCAAATTTTGCAAAGGGCAAGCAACTCTATCCATCTGAACACCTCAAGGGGGGACCTAGGAGGAACCAACTCTGATCCCAAGCCTCCCAACTTGATCCAACAACTAGGGAACCACAGCTCTGTGCTCTAACCTCTAGTCAATGGCTAGAGGAGACTTGGATTCTCATTTTCCAACATTGGCCAAACCTCTGCTGCAGTTGCCATTCACTATTGATCCCAAAACAAACTTGCTCTACTATAAATAGAGTTCATTTGTGCTCAGTTTGAGTACACCAAAGCCATCAAACAAATACTTTCCTCAAAATCCCTTTCTTTAGGCAAAAATACCTTCTCTAGCAAGGCAACTCTGAGTTTTTGAGTTAGAGAGCATTTCCATCACAACTCATGATCCTAACACATCACATATATCATATCTATGCTGTCCAAACTCTCACAAGTGGCCTGTAATCCTTAAATCACAAAGTCACCTCTCAAAACCTCAAAATAGGTCTTTTTGTTCATTTTTCAAGCCATGTCTTGATTCAGTCACTTTCCAAACCAGATAAAACCTCAAACACACTCCAAATATCATCCTTGAACTGTCCCAAATGGTTCCCCCATCTAGAACACCATTTGAGAGAGTTGATATTTTGGCCATTTTTACCCCTTTTGCAAGAAAGGACCAGTTTGTGTTTTTGCAGGTTCCAGCTGATTCCACTCATCCTAAAAGCTTCTATGGGATCATTTGAGTGTGTCCAAAGCATCAAACCATTTCTGGAGCAAGAAACTTGGCAGATTGCACAAAAACTCCAAAAGCTCAAAAGAGAGGTAAGCATCACAACACTTGAACTCTTTGAAATATGCATTTCTTTGAGGTCTACTGATCATGCACATCTTGTACATGTTATATGTGTTGTTTTTATACCAAATTGTCATGCAATCCTTGCATGTATCATGAGATGGCACAGAAAATGCACTTAGATGTCTATTTCAAAACCACTATCAGGTTTTAAAATAGGGACATGATCTAAAAAAACACCACCACCATTGGATTCCTTGTGAAATTCTAGGCAGGATAGACCTAAATTTTGTCTCAATCCATGGAGAAATGAGAAAGTTATGGCCTTCACGTTTCTGAGCCAAAACTTGCCTTGGCCAGGCCTAGGACACAAGGCAAGCCTTATGTATTTGTTGGTTTGTTTCAATCAACGGATGTATCACCACCCCAGTGGTAAGGTACGCGCCCTATAACCTTGAGGTCGTGGGTTCAAACCCCACCCAAACCATTTTGTGTTTTCTCACATTTTGCTTTTTTTTCCAATATTTCCATGTTTTGTTAATTAATTGGAAAATTAATAACTCCTCCAATTTTAATTATTTTTTATTGGTTCTTTTTGTAAAAAATCACAAAAATGTTGAAATATTTTATTCCATAAAAAAAACAGGTTTATATTATTTATTTAATATAATTAGTATTTTTGTGAATAGATTCCTTTTTAGTTGTTTTTAAACATTTTAAAAGTGAATATTTACCCTGAAAATCAAAACCAAATGAGTTTTAATTCATCTTGTGATTAAAACCTCATTTTTCAAACCTTAAACAAAAATCACAAGTGGTTTATTCAAACTCATTTGGTATTTTTATTGATTTTCTTTAAATATTTACTTTTAAAGGGAAAAATTAGGGGTTTCTTTGATTTCAACCCTCATCAATCATTTTCATATATCTTTAGGCCTCTAATAGAGTGTAAGACCCAATTCCTTTTGAAAACCAAAACCTTTTTAGGCCTCAGGCATTGTATAAGACCCACTGCGTTTTCAAAAATCTCGGCGCGATCGCCATTTCAAAACGAAAAAAACAATTGGGCCTACCCTCGTGTTATAAGCCCCATTTCCTTTCTTTAAAACTCTTTGGGCCTCTAATAGAGTGTAAGACCCAATCCTTTGTAAATACAAACCTATTTTGGGCTTCACTTATTATATAAGTCCCGTTGTATTTCAAAAGTTCGGCGCGATCGTCGTCCGTGTAAAATAAACCTCTAGGCCTCTCCTCGAGCTATAAGACCCATTCAAAATCATTTTGGGCCTCTAATAGAGTTTAAGACCCAATCCCCTTTTAACCAAAAGAATTTTGGGCCTCAGATATTGTATAAGTCCCTCTGCGTTAAAAGAAAAGCTCGGCGCGATCGCCAGTTCACAAAAACAAATCATCTGGGCCTACCCTCGTGTTATAAGCCCCATTCTTTTTATTTCAAACATTTTGGGCCTCTTGAGAGAGTATAAGACCCATCCCTTTGTACAGAAAACCTTTCTTGGGCCTCAGTCACTTATATAAGTTCCTGTACAAATTCAAAACAACAGTGCAATCACTGATAAAACCTTCGACCTCTCCTTGAGCTGTAAGCCCCAATAATCTTTTCAAAGCACTTTCTCCTTTAATTTCGAATATAAAATTGTTATCAAAGCTTTCTTTGTTGAACAAACTAACCAAACAGCATGGAAGCTCTACAATCGAGTAAGTGTTTACCCCCTTTCTTTTACCGCTTTCATATGTATATAACTGTACTATGGGGCAGTTTCACTGTAAGTCTTCTTTCATAAACTCATATCAACTGTGTAATACTAGTATAGATATTTAGAGTTTCCCCGGCAACTACGTCTAGCACTAGGTAAATCCTTGTTGGTCACTCTTAAATACAAACAAATCTAGATCCCCATAGGATTACCAGACACAGTCTTCCCTCCTCTTGGGGTTAAACAATATGGAGACGTGAAAGGAAACATTCTCGGTGAACCCTTTCACAGACTGTCTTCCTTAGACATTGTCAAAAAAACTCTACTCCCTAGAGAAGATCTTTTCTCTGTGAATGGCATCTCTTGAGTTTCTTCCAAATTCTCGAACTTTCCTGGCTTGATCTATTCTCTGTGAATGGCATGTCTTGAACTTCTCGGGGTTTGGGGACCCACAGGCTTCCTAAAAGCATCCCCGCCTCCTCTTGGGCGTTGTACAAGGACCCGTCGGCTTCTTATAAGTTTTCACAGCCTCCTCTTAGGCTTCGTATAATGATTCTTCCTCCGGGAAGATAGCCTCCTCTTGGGCTTCATACAAATTGTCCCTCGGCTTCTTAAAAGTTTTCTCGCCTCCTCTTGGGCTTCGTACAAATTTTCCCGACGACCTCCTAGAGGTATAAGAACATAAATTAGTCATCTTAATAGAATAATCTTTCAAAGAGTCTAGATCTTACTACCACTGTTTCTTAAGCATAGTGCAAAAGATAAAATCCGTAGACTCGGATAGTCTCAATACCCTTTGGATTCCCCGTTTCCTTAGAGAACAGGAAATAATCCCAAAGCCATGAGTACAACATTACTCATATAAGAACTGAATTTCTCTTTTAACCTACATACTGGACCTATCACTCAACTGAAACAGTACCCTAGCCTCCTTTTGGGCTTTGTACAATGATTCTCCCCAGCGGAGCTAACCTTTGCAGCCTCCATCTCGGGCTTCGTACGAGATAAAAAATCACTCTCTTGTTGAGTATAAAAGACTCTCCTGTTGAGTCAAACCTTTTCAGCCTCCATCTCGGGCTTCGTACGAGATACAAAATCACTCTCTTGTTGAGTATAAAAGACTCTCTTGTTGAGTCAATCCCTTTTAGCCTCCATCTCGGGCTTCGTACGAGATACCAAATCACTCTCTTATTGAGTATAAAAGACTCTCTTGTTGAGTCACTTCCCCCTCAGATTCCATCTCGGGCTTCGTACGAGATACAAAGACACTCTCTTGTTGAATATAAAAGACTCTCTTGTTGAGTCAAACCCTTTTAGCTTCTGTCTTGGGCTTCATACAAGACACATATAAAAACACCCTCTTGTTGGGTCAATAGCCTCCTCTTAGGCTTTGTATGAGGAAACCCCGGTTGAGTCAATCAACCTTTTTGCATCAAAATCTTTGCCTCGTTCACAGTATACAAACATTAACAACTCCTTTTCCCCCATCTAATTGTTGTAAGCGGCAAGCCTCTGGATTATTTACATCCACGCCACTGTCCCTCTTTTAGCATGATAAATTCCTAAGGAAAGATGGCATTTCTCTAAACTGAGTTAAAGTCTTCTCCTTCATGTTAAAAAATCCCCTATAAAGGAAATTATGGCATTGTTGGATTCACATATCCCAGTTAAAGTAATTCTCCTTTATAATCAGTCACCCAATAATTGTGATAAACAGATCCTCTTTAGAGATGACAAATTCTCTCCAAAGTCAACACCCTTTAGCTTCACATATTGACCTTCGAACAAGATACAAATAGACCCTTCAGCTTCACATCTTGGGCTTTGAACAAGATACAAACCACCTTTAGCTTCATGTCTTGGGCTTTGAACAAGACACCAAAACACCATTTCCTCCCATAGAATAGGAGGAACTACAATCGCTCTGATTTCCCTGTTTCAATAAAACGGGAATACGTAGGCATAAGATTGAAAGAAAAATCTTACCGAGCACACCACATCGAAAACCTCAGCTCACAAATCCTCACATATCAATCAAAACATCCGAGTTCGTATTCCCCGCCAAAAGTTTAAATTCGATCAAAATAACCTAAGAGAGCCCCCCTACATTGATCGCATATGTAAACCAACAGTTTTGACTGTTTAACCTCAGTTTGTAAGCAGGGTTAGTTGGAGACATCTATTTCCCTTCCTTCATCAGCTTCAATAGGATAAAAAATGAATCGACCTGAAGTACCCTAGAGCGACAGTGCTTAAGAACCACGTCCAAAATCGCTCACTAAAGAGGCTTGGGAATCAGAGCTTGTCCTTTGATTGTCCCCTCCTCAGGTGTGCAAAAGGATGACAAGGCTTAAAAATTCGTGTGGCACAAGAAATGTGCAAATCTGTCCTGAAACCTGTCTTAAAAAATTAGTTGCAGCAAGCCTTGTTATAAAATCCATAACTTCTTGCTCAAGAATGATAAATGGCTGTTCCAGGACTTTCTGGAAAGCTGAGATGACATACTTCAACTTTGATGTTCAGGGTTTTTCTTGAATCAACTTGGATCATGGAGAAAAACGTTCTTGAAGTTGGGACATTCTTGCTGGAAAAATATTAATGATGTCCTATGAAATGTTGAAACATTTGACAACTTTGAACATTAATAATTCCAAACTTTAATCACTTATATATTTTAATCCACTATGATATTTTGAGTTGAAGTGAATTGCATCTTTGATGCTTGTCCTGCATGGTGACAAAGCTTGAAAATTGTGTGGCACAAGAAAAAGTGCACAAAATCTGTCCTAAAAAAAACAGTTGCAGGAAGCCTTACTGTAAAGTCCATAACTTCCTGCTCGAGTATGATAAATGGACGTTCTACAACTTTCTGGAAATCTGAGATGACGTACTTTAACTTTGATGTTCAAGGTTTGTGAAGATAAGACTTGTAAAGTTGTCAAAAATGACCTTGAACTTATGTGATCAAGTCTGTCCTAAAAGCTGTCTTAAAAATTCTGTTTTATGAATGCCTTTTGCAGAGATTATAACTTTCTGCTCGAGAATGATAAATGGGCTTTCTAGGACTTTCTGGAAAGGTGAGATGACGTACTTCAACTTTCATGTACATGAAATGGCTTGAATCAACTTGGATCATGGAGAAAAACGTCCTTAAAGTTGGGACTTTCTTGCTGGATAAATAATTAATGATGTCCTACGAAATGTCGGAACATCTGACATTAAGAATTCTCAACTTTTATCACTTATATCTTTCAATCCTTATGATATTTTGAGTCGATTCCTTCTACAATGTTGAAGTATCAAATACCCTCTTTAAAAGTAGCCCTTACGCAAAATCAATGGATGCTTGGATCAATAGTTACAACCTTGAAAAGTTGTGCACTTGAGCATGATTTTAACTTAGAAAAAATTTCTAAGTTTCTTTCAATTTGATCAATTTTGCAACTTTGCGTGATTTCTTGATTTAAATTCGATCAAATGCAATCATCCATCATATTTTCTTGAGTAATGGCTTGTGAAGCTCATAGTTGACCAAAAGTCAAATTTTGACTTTCTGCGTCAGTTGACTTTGTATTAGATGAACTTGAGGCTTGATCCACTTGGAATGTTGCATATTTATGCTTGATTCTTGATGTGGTAATCCTATGGGGATCTAGTTTTGTTTGCATTTAAGAGTGACCAACAAGGATTTACCTAGTGCTAGACGTAGTTGCCGGGGAAACTATAAATATCTATACTAGTATTACACAGTCGATATGAGTTTATGAAAGAAGACTTACAATGAAACAACCCCACAGTATAGTTATATATATATGAAAGCGGTAAATGAAAGCTGGTAAACACTTACTCGGTTGTAGAGCTTCCATGCTGTTTGGTTAGTTGTTCAACAAAGAAAAATTAAAAACAACAGTATATCTCAAAATCAAAAGAGAAAGTATTTTTGAAAGGAAAATTGGAGCTTATAGCTCAAGGAGAGGCTCAGGGTTTAATCAGTGATCGCACTGTCGTTTTGTACAGGGACTTATACAAGTGACTGAGGCCCAAGAAAGGTTTTCTGTACAAAGGGGATGGGTCTTACACTATCTCAAGAGGCTCAAAATGATTGAAAGTGAACAAGGATGGGTCTTATAGCTCAAGGAGAAGCCCAGGGTTTATTTTGAAAAGGGCGACGGTCGCGCCGAGGTTTTGAAAACACCGTGGGTCTTATACAACGACTGAGGCCCAAACTATTTTAGTTTCAAAGAGGGATTGGGTCTTACACTCTATTAGAGGCCCAAAAATGGTTTTGAATGGGTCTTATAGCTCGAGGAGAGGCCTAGATGGTTTGTTGTAAACGGGCGATGATCGCGCCGAACTTTTGAAATACAACGGGACTTATACAACATTTGAGGCCCAAAATAGGTTTGTATTTACAAAGGTTTAGGTCTTACATTCTAGTAGAGGCCCATGAGTGTTCGGAAAAGTTTGTTAGGGCGAAAAACAATAAAACCCTAATTTCATCATTTTTTAATATAATTATTCAATGAAAATTAATACAAATGATAAAAATTCCAAATAAGTTTGAATAAACAACTTGTGATTTTGGTTTTAGGTTTGAAAAATGAGGCTTTCATCACAAGATGAATTAAAACCTACTTGGTTTTGATTTTCCAAAATGGATATTTATTTTTAAAAGGTTTAAAAACAAATAAAAGACATTTATTCACAAAAATGCTAATTATATTAAATAAATAATATAAGTCTAATTTTTTTGGGGAATAAAATATTTCAACATTTTTGTGATTTTTTTCAAAAAGAACCAATAAAAAATAATTAAAATTGAAGGAGTTATTAGTTTTCCAATTAATTAATAATACATGAAAATATTGGAAAAATAGCAAAAATGTGAGAAAACACAAAATGGTCTGGGTGGGGTTTGAACCCACGACCTCAAGGCTATAGGGCACGCGCCTTACCACTGTGGTGGTGATACATCCGTTGATTGAAACAAACCAACAAATACACAAGGCTTGCCTTGTTTTCTAGGCCTTGCTAAAGAAGGCATTTTAGCCAAGAGAAAGAGATTTTGAGGAAAACAAGTGTTGTAGTGCTTTGGTGTACTCAAACTGAGCACAAATGAGCTCTATTTATAGCAGAGCTAGTTTGTTTTGGGATCAATAGTGAATGGCAACTACTGCAGAGGTTTGGCCAATGGTTGCACTTTGGAATCTCAAGTCTCCTCTAGCCATTGACTAGAGGTTAGAGCACAGAGCTGTGGTTCCCTAATTGTTGGATCATTCTTGACTGACTTCAGTTGCAAATGTGTCAGTCCATGCCACCTTGGTGCATCCATTAAATGCTCCAATCCAAAATTGGAGTCTTGTCCCTCTTTTAGGGATTTCTAGGTTTGGCATGCTACTTCTTGTTCCAAAGACTTTGGAGGCTTGGATCAGTGTTTGTTCCCTTTAGATTTGATCCTCAGATGTGTCCAAAGTGATTACAATGCTTGGAATTATCTAATTTTGCCAAATCGAGTAAAAGTGCAAAATTCTGCCTAGCCTTGACAGTTTTCAGCAAGGCATATTGCCATTGTCATATCTCATGGCTCAAGTGGAATTTGATGGAGTTCTTAGCCATTTGGGAAAGCCCTCATATGATAAAATAATTGTTTAATCATAATTGGTTTTGATACTTTTTGGATCCAAGTGAAAAATGCCCCTACATTTGGAAAAAAGTGAAGGCAGATTCTAACTTAGTGAAAATTTCACTAAGTGTTGGAAAAAGTGGCATTTCATGTTTTCAGCCATTTTGACCCACTCATAACTCAAAATCTATGATGAATTGGAATGAGGTGTAGTTGAAGCTTTTTTAGAGGGCCATGAGAGCTACAAATCTAGCTTTGAATGGGGAAAAATGGCCTTGTGGTTTAGGAGATATGATCCTCCAAAGTTGGTACCTTAGCCACTTTGTTCCATAACTTAGAAAATTTCTAAGTTTTTATGGTCACCCCTTTTACAAGTTATCCCACTTTTCTTGATTTTTCTTGATGAATGATGATTCCAATCACACATTAACATCATTTTAGGGTCAAAGAACCATAATTGTGAAAAATCTCAAAAAGTCAAAGTTTGACTTTTGTGCACAATTGACTTTTTGTCAGATGAACTCCAAACTGTGCGATCCTCTATGAAATCAAGTCCTTGACCTAAATCAAACTTGATGGATTGATTTCATAAGTGTTATAGGGTGTATTGAATCATGTCTTAGGGTTTGGGAGCATGTCCTAGTCAAAAGTCAAAGATACAGTTGACTTTTTCCGCGAAACCCTAACTGTGGTTCTGATGAAATTGAAACTTGTTGCTCAAGCTTCTTGGATCAATCCATTGTTACAAATGGATCAATGTGATGTATTTGAGACCCTCAAATCATGTCTTGAGGTCTTGGCTGTTGTTTTGTCCAAAAAGTCAACTTAGGGGTAAATTAGGTCAAGAAACGCTAATTCCTGATTTTTTTGATGAATGCATCCCCTGAGGAAAAATTGACTTGATTATTGGGTTTATGATGTCCCTTGGAGCATCATAGGTTATGCTTTGAAGCATTGACTCTTGCCCAGAGGAAAAATTCCAACTGGAGGCCCTGGTCGACCAAAACCCTAGTTTGGTGACACTGGCGATCTTGAGGCTTAATCTAGTTGGAATGCTGCAGCCTTGTTCTTGATTCTTGAAGTGGGAGTCCTCTTGATCCATTTTGGATGTTTGAGAGGCTAGACAAGTTTGAAGATCATGTCATTCCTTGATTGATCCTTTGTCTAAAAGCTCTGAGAGGGCTGGAAACCCTAAATTTGATTGTAGTGGATGCTCACCCATCTTTAGGGAGATTAATGGTTCATCCATATGGTGATGATGATTAACACAATGATGGGAAATCCTAGTGGTCAAAATTTGGGGTATGACAAATGGCAACTGCTGCAGAGGTTTGGCCAATGTTGGTCAATGAGAATCCAAGTCTCCTCTAACCATTGACAAGAGGTTAGGGCACAGGCTGCTGGTTCCCTTGGTCTTGGATAAGTCTTGACTGAATTCAGTTGGAAATGGCTCAGTCCATGCCACCTTGGTGCATCCGTTGAATGCTACAAAACGAAATTGGAGTCTTGTCCCTCTGTTAGGCATTTTTAGGTTTAGCATGCTACTTTTGGTTCGAAAGACTTGGGAGGCTTATGGATCAGTGTTTGTCCCTCCTTGGTCTCCCCTTGAGGTGTTCAGATGGATAGACTTACTTTCCCTTTGCAAATTTTGAGCAAATCGAGCAAAACTCCCAAATCTGCCTTGTTATGACAGTTTCAGCAAGGCATATTGCCACTGTCATAACTTCTTGCTCAGATTGAGTTTGGTGAAGTTCTTGGTCATTTTGGAAAGCCCTTATACGATACAACATAAGTGTGATCATAGTTTGTTTTGATACCTTTTGGATCTAGCTGAAAAATTCCCCTACATTTGGAAAAAAGTGAAGGAAGATTCTGACTTAGTGAAAATTTCACTAAGTGTTGAAAAAAATGACATTTCATGTTTTCAGCCATTTTGACCCACTCATAACTCAAAATCTATGATGAATTGGAATGAGGTGTAGTTGAAGCTTTTTAAGAGGGACATGAGAGCTACAAATCTAGCTTTGAATGGGGAAAAATGGCCTTGTGGTTTAGGAGATATGATCCTCCAAAGTTGGTACCTTAGCCACTTTGTTCCATAACTTAGAAAATTTCTAAGTTTTTATGGTTACCCCTTTTACAAGTTATCCCACTTTTCTTGATTTTTCTTGATGAATGATGATTCCAAGCACACATTAACATCAATTTAGGGTCAAAGAACCATAATTGTGAAAAATCTCAAAAAGTCATAGTTGACTTTTGTGCACAGTTGACTTTTTGTCAGATGAACTCCAAACTGCGCGATCCTCTATGAAATCAAGTCCTTGACCTAAATCAAACTTGATGGATTGATTTTATAGGTGTTATTGGGTGTATTGAATCATGTCCCAAGGTTTGGGAGCATGCCTGGGTCAAAAGTCAAAGGCACTGTTGACTTTTCCCGCGAAACCCTAATTGTGGTTTTGATGAAATTGAAACTTGTTGCTCAAGCTTCTTGGATCAATCCATTGTTGAAAATGGATCAATATGGTGTATTTAAGACCCTCAAATCCTCTTTTGAGGTCTTGTTTTGTCCCAAAAGTCAACTTAGGGGTGAATTAGGTTAAGAAACCCTAATTCCTGATTTTTTATGAATGCATCCCCTGAGGAAAAATTGACTTGATGATTGGGTCCATGATGTCCCTTGGAGAATCTTAGGTTATGCTTTGAAGCATTGGATCATTCCCAGAGGAAAATTTCCATCTGGAGGCCCTGGTCGACCGAAACCCTAATTTGGTGACACTGGCGATCTTGAGGCTTAATCCACTTAGAATGCTGCAACCTTGTGCTTGATTCTTGCCGTGGGAGTCCTCTTGATCCATTGGGGATGTTTGAGAGGCTAGACAAGTTAAAGATCAAGTCATTCCTTGATTGATCCTTTATCTAAGAGATCTGAGAGGGCTTGAAACCCTAATTTTGATTGTAGTGGATGCGTACCCATCTTTGGGAGACTAATGAGGCATAATGACACACCCATATTATGATGATGATTTGCACAATGATGGGAAATCTTAGTGGTTAAAATTTGGGGTATGACACCCATTGGCGGCAAACTCCTCGGTGAATCACAAAGTCTGGTACCTTCCTTGATTTGTCTTCAGAAATGATGCTGATTTCTGGCGGAGCAGGATCATTGGAATCTGTCTCCCAGGCAGAGTTGTCGTAGACGAACTCTTCTGTTGTATTTTGAATAGTATTTGTGCTCTCAGGTAAATCTCCCCATCCAGTTGGCTGGATGTCTTCGAGCCTGATACGAGAGCTCTTAGGAGTAGTGTAATTGACCAAGTAGTCGAATTTGCCACTCGGTTGTCCTAGGGTGTCCCACACTTCTTTGGAACTGGAGGAGTCATCTCTTTCGATGACGTTGACCTCGGGAAAAGCATAGTTAATGAATTCTAGTCCGGAAAGCTTTGCCAATTCATCGTCGTACTGGATATTTTTTGAATGACCTGAGTGTTGTTCCCATGACATGGTGGGGACGCAGGTATTCTGTTCAATGATGCTCAGCTGATTTTCATTGTTCGGCTGATTTTCTTGCCCCAAGTCTCCTAGGTACGGCTGCCAGATAGGCAGGCCATCCATTGGGCCATAATAGTCGTGGTCAAAGTTGTCTTTCATCAGAGTGTCTTCCTCTAATGAGTTTGGTGGAGCACGACATCCTTCCGGATCACAGTCTCCATATATCGTTCTGACATCTGACCTGGGTATAAATCTCAGACTCTGTGCGGGATAGAAAAATGGCATAGGCACCTCTTCCTGAGAGATATAATCGTCCTCGTTAAGATAGGACTTCCATTCTTCATCTGTATCGGAGGGATCACACTCGTTGATGGTATGTACTTCTTGGGGCACTGGGTGAAGGAAACCTCTACTATGGAAGAAGTTCTGAATGGGATGAAGACTTTCATTGTTAGTAGTAGTCTGGGTACAGGTTGAATAAAAACCAAGACCCTTCTTTGTTTTGTTATCAGTAGGAATGACAAGTTGTTCCCATCCTTTTGCATCGTTGCTTTTGATCACTTCGAGAGCATCTTTATATGAGGAAATCGATGTTCCTTTTTCTAATTAATTCTCATTGCTCGCCGACAGTGCTTGGAACTGAGTTCCAACAACCTCTTCTGGTTATACACAAGTGGCCATTGATAGGTTACTTACGATCAAGGCTTGTTCTCCACAGACTATGACTAGTTGGTCGTTCTTGACGAAATTCAGTTTCTGGTGTAGTGTTGAAGTGACTGCCCCAGCCTGGTGTATCCAAGGTCTTCCTAATAAACAGTTGTATGCTGCCCGGACGTCCATGACCTGGAAAGTGTCTTGGAAAAAATGAGAACCGATAGTTATGGGAAGATCGACTTCGCCGATAACTGCTTTCTGGGATCCGTCAAATGCTTTGACGATAACCTCACTGCCCCTCATTGGGGATCCTTTGAACGATAGTCGCATTAATGTGGACTTCGGCATGACATTCAGAGCCGATCAGGTGTCTAACAATACGCTTACTAAAGCATCGTCCTAGCAGTTGACTGTAATATTAAGCGCCATGTTGTGACTTTTGCCTTCTTCTGGAAATTCCTCATCACTAAACCCCAAGTTATTGCAGGAAGTGATGTTAGAGACAATGCTATCGAACTATCATATTGACACATCCTGTTCCACAAAGGCTTGTTCTAAGACATTCTGTAGAGCCTCTCTGTGGGCTTCGGAACTGAGTAAATGAGATAACACAGAGATTTTTGAAGGAGTTTGTAACAGTTGGTCTACAATATTGTATTCACTCCTTTGGATGACCTTTAGCATCTCATCGTTGTTCTTTGAAAGGTCGAAACCACTGGACTGACCGACTGGTTGATCGGGAACTTCTGTTTGAGGTTCCTTTTCTTTGTTAGGTTTTCCAACTCCTCGGTTGAAGATTCGACAGCTCCGTGTTACTCGACTGATGTCTGCAATATTCACGACTGAGAGTAATGGAATTTCCTTTCAATTATCAATTATTGTTGCACCGTATCTGTAAGGGATCGCCTTAGCTGATTCATACGGTAATGGTCCCGGTAGATAGATAACTACAGGAGCCTTCTGATTTTTCTGACTGTCGTAAGTAACTTCAATCAGTTCCTGGCTAAGAACCTTTGATTCGTCCAGTAGAGGGATGATGGCACAAACATCTTTGGTCCTCTCGCGATCAGAAATTACAACAACATCCTTGATTTGATCAGCGAAGTAATCGGGCATCAAGTTAATGGGCCCCGAAATTGGACATGGTTGAATCTCTTTGCGGTCCAACTGACCTTGAAGGGCTGCTCGTACGAGGTAACATCCTTGATTATTTTCCAAGCAAACTCTACAGCATTCATAGTTATGTAGTGGCACCCGACCACGTCCACTTTGAATGCAGTGTAACCGTACTAGGTCTAATTCTGTAGACCGAACATCCTGACTTTGGTGCCTAGTAGGGTTTCCGTTAATCATGCTAACTTGCTGCGTGTCTTCGTCTAGATAGATCAGAAGCAACCAGTGGTTTAACAAGTGTTGTAAAGTTCTTTGAACGAGAGCACATCCCTGGTCACTCTCACAACATCCTTTACAGCTCTGATAATTATGCGAAGTCAGAAAACCGAGCTGGACCTGCTTAGTGTGTAACTCCACCAAGTTGGTATTCTTTAAGCGAATATCAAAGATTTGAATCATGTTGATCTGATAAAGATTTTTATCATGGTAGTCCTGGATCCACCCAAGATCTATCTGACGCTGGAGGGCCTTTTGTACAAAAGAGCATCCCTGATTGTTTACCGAGCAAATCAGACAGGAATCATAATCGTGTCGTGGCAAATCATGATGCTGGCTTTGCCTTGAGTGTGTTGCCACCAAGTTGACATTCATCACACGGATGTCGTGGTTCCTAATGATGTTGGAATTCGTGTAAGTCATGTTGACCCCACGAATTCGGTGCTCTTGGATCCATCCGAGATCTAATTGTTCCTGTAGAGATGATTGCACCACAGAACATCCTTGATTGTCCTTAGAGCAGATATCACACTGGTGATAATTGTGAGGTGGTATATGCCCATACCCGCTCTGTCTGTGATGCATCTTGACTAGATTGATCCTCAATAAGAGTACATCATGAATTTGATATCTGTCGTTAGACTCTCCCTCTATCAAATTGACTGCAGCTTTCTCGTGTTGAGGCAACGGGTTCGTGAGAACATTTGGATTCGTATCTTGGAAAGATAAGACCCCGCTCCTAACAAGTTTTTGTACGTCCGATTTGAAACTGAGACAGTTTTCTATGTTATGTCCCGGTCCTCCTTAATGGTAAGGACAAGTTTGATCCGCTTTGAACCAAAAAGGCAGATTTTCCGGTACTGTAAGAGGAGACCTGGTTTGGACATGCCCCTTGACCAGTAGTAATGGAAACAATTATGCGTACAACATTGGTATAGGGTCAAACCCTGGTGGCCGCGTTCTACGATTGTTGTTGTACGGAGGACGAGTCTGCTGAAGAGGCTGTTGTGTCCTTTGTTGATATTGCTGTTGATTTGGTTGGCTCTGCACAACCTGAGGTTGATACGTAGGAACAGGCGCAGCGTTAATAGCAGAAGTTACAGCTGCTACTGGTTGGTAACGTCGCCTTTGCTTTCCGAGAGAGATATTCCCAATATCCTGCTCTTTTTTTCTTAGGGAGAGCACTACCATATCGTTTTGTACTAATTGATGGTCCAACGTCTTTAACTAAACGTCCTTCTCGGACTGCTTCCTCAAGACGAACTCCCATGCCCACCATCTCGGTAAAGTCACTGGGCGCACTGGCGACCAGTCTGTCATAGTAAAATGAGCTCAAGGTTTTCAAGAAGATCTTTGTCATCTCTTTTTCCTCAAGAGGTGGACAAATCAGGGCAGCAATTTCACGCCATCTCTGAGCGTACTCCTTAAAGGTTTCCTTGTCCTTTTGTGACATCGATCTGAGTTGATCTCTGTCCGGTGCCATGTCCAGGTTATACTTATACTGCTGAACAAAAGCAGCGCCAAGATCTCTGAAAGTAGCGATCTTAGTGCGGTTTAAATCCATGTACCATTTGAGTGTAGCACCGGTTAAATTATCCTGAAAGTAGTGAATCAGTAGCTTCTGGTTCTTTGTCTGAGTTCACATTCGTCGAGCATACATCACCAAATGGCTTTGAGGGCAAGAGTTTCCCTTGTATTTTTCAAATTTGGGCACTTTGAATTTTTGCAGAACTTTCACATGGGGGACCAAACAAAGGTCTGCGGCATCTTTTCCAAACAGGTCCTGACCGCGAATGGCTTGCAGCTCTTTCTGCATCTCTAGGAACTGTTCCTGGAACTCATTCATTCTGTGGAACATACTTTCGTTTCCACCAGATGGTATCTGGGAAACCTGTTCTTCCGGGACAGTGCGCACCACAGGCGGTGGTATAGTCATCATGGCAGTGACTCTAGGTGTCTCCCAAAGTTTGTAACCTTCAGGAGTTGTTGTCATGCCCCTGGCATCTTCGCTTTCCTGAAGTTTGTAACCTTCAGGCCTAGCGGTTCCTACTGCATTTTCCGGATCTTCCATGATCGGCGGAATATATCCTTCCAAGATATAGTTGAGTGGCATTCCCCAAGGACAATCTTGCGGCATTTTGTACCTAGGATCAGACTTCTCCACTATGGGCGTTGATGTGGTCTCTGAGATCACAGTCCGTTGTTGTTGCATCTGAGCTTCTGCTAGAGCTTGCATGTTGTTATGAAGCCTTCTCAGATCTTCTTCCAGAGTGTCGATCTCTTCTCTTAACTCTATATTCTCTTCCTCGAGATTATCCATTTTCTTTTGTCGATTGGCCCGAGTATTGTACGAATGAGACAGTTTGACTCTAGAATCGAGACACAAATGTGAGATTCGTAGGGAAGAAGAATGCGTTTATGCGAGAATGATGAATGCAATGATTATATTATTATTCTTTGTTTAATCAAAATAAACTTCGACAATAGGATTGCAAATATCAAACAGTGGGGAAGACCCTGTTTTATTGAATTCAAAGATTACGGAAATGGAGATACAGTAGATTACAAAGTGTTGAAAAAGGAAATATAAACTAATGGATCCTGAGTCCTCTCTGAAGAGAGCTCAGGTGCTGGTTCTGGTGCTTTCCTTTTCTTTGACCGGGACTCTTCAGCCGTTGTCGGGTTGTCATTCCTTTGCCAAGTGAAAGGAGCGAGCAAATTCCCCTGGTCATCCTAATTTTCTACAGCATGTTGCTCTAAAATCTCAATCAGAGCATCTTTATCTCTTAATAGCTGTTGTATTTTCTTACACTCCACATTGAGAATACGATACTTGTTCCTCCAAGACCTCCTCTCCTGTTGAACTTTGGTGAGAGTAACTTGAAGTTTTTCCATTTCAGACATAAAGTAAAGGATAGAGTCCCTTAATGGAAGAACTTCCTGACGAGGGTAAGGCATCCTCAGCTTGAGAGCTCTAGTTTGTACTCAGTGGAGATAAGGCTCTACAGAGACACAGTCTGGTTTTCCTAGAGACTCTCTTCCTTTCCTATGAACATGTTTCCAAGCATGCACTATTTCTGTCTTTAGTGCCCTATCCTTTTCTCCTTCCTTGAAGAAAAAACCTTCCAGATGAGCATTCTGCGGGACATGCCTCATCAGGTATCCAAATTAATGACGAACTAACACCAGATGATAGTTGATTCCTCCCTTAGTTCCTATAAGGGGTACATTTGGGAAATTTCCACAACGGTCAATGATTCTGATCCCGTCATAGATTCGATTGTACCAATCGATGTCAGAGTTGGTAAGAGACATGATTCTCTGCGACCAACGTAAAGTATTCTTTTGATCCCAAAATGCAGCAGACTTGGGCAAATGGGAAATGAACCATTTGTAAACCAAGGGTACACAGCACGTGATCATTCCTCTGCTGTATAAATTCCTTAAGTGTACCGAATGATACGCATCTGCGAGTAAGGTTGGTACGGGATTTCCAATCAGACATATCTTAATGGCATTGATATCTACGAAGTTATCGATGTTGGGAAACAAAAATACCCCGTAGGTGAGCAAAACAAAGATGCTCTCGAAAGCAGCCACATTCCTATACTAGCAAAGTACAGAGCTTTCTTTATCAAATACTGGACTGGAAAACCTTGGATTCCACCCTTAGTGGTCATGTGAGTCCTGACTTCTGACTCGTCCAAATAAATTGCTCTTGCAATGGTCTGATCCTTTGGAATTTCTTCAAGCCCGGAAAAGGGAGCTTGATCAGTGATATGCAGATCAGTCAGGTGAGAATACTCCTCAAGTGTTGGTGCTAACTAATAATCAAGGAATGTGAAACAGTGATAAACTGGATCGTAGAACTGAATGAGTATGGACAGGATTCCCTCAATTACATGGACCCTTAATAGAGACAGTAGTCCTCCATACTTGGCTCTGAAAGCCTCAGGGTTGGTGATCATCCCCGCCAACCCTCTCAAATCCTCTAACTTTGGAACCTTGAAGGTGTACTTGTGAGTTTTCCTTCTACCGAAATCCATAACGCAATCTCTTTATCTGACATTTGCAATCATTGTCTTAGTTTGATTTGAAAAAGAGAGACTAGAAGAGAAGATTTTCTTATTTGAATGTTTTTTAAATGAATGTATGAATGCAGCACACAAAAACATAAAAAAAACATGGGGTCAAAGGGTCGGTGTCATGAAGTCAAGGCTCTACCCCCCCACCCCCCCCCCCAAAGGTTTGTATTGGTGATTTTTTGTACCTGTCCGCAAAATCATTCACCCCTCTTGGGATAACAACAGCAAGCGGATCTCCAGCGAGCTGATGTATCTTAGAGTGATCTCAAATGAGGGTAGTATCACGTGACAACTATTTTCGATAGCTTCCGCACTACAAAATAGTTTCAGTCTACTAAAAACCTCAGCTTCTCAGATAACCCAATCGACCACACTACTTTCAAGAACCGAAGTCGTATAGGCAATGCATCTGCAAAGGGAGTCTCCACTGAGTTTGATGGTCGACCGGGGACTCTTAACTAGGATTCACTCCCCGTAAGATTACCCGTATTACCATCACCTATCTTAGGTGTATACTCAATCTTTCCACATGCGGCATCACACGCATTCCCATTAGAAGAAAAATAAACACAGATATCAATTAGGAAAAGTAATATATATATTTGTCCTAATCATCCTAGACCTCTAGTCTTATGATCCTATACAGACAATGACTCCCCAGCAGAGTCGCCATTTCTGTGATACTTTGTGAACTCAGGGTTTTTTACCTAAGATTGTGAACTTAAGGTTTCTACCGAAGATTGTAAGAAAGAGAATAAGGCCCCACGGTGGGCGCAATTTTTTCTGTATCGCGATTTTTGTGGGCTTGAAGCACTATCGCTCGGGTACTATAGTTCGATTCATTTTTTATCCTGTTAAGCTGATTAAGGAAGGGAAATATATGTCTTCAAACTGTTGGTTCACAGATGCTATTAAGACGTGGGCCCCTCTTCGGTTTATTTTTTCAAGAACACAGTGTTTGGACTATTTGTGAGGTTTTAGGTAATGTGATTAGATTTGATGCTTTTGGGTTGATTTGATGGAGATACTGGATTTTGGGTTTTTGATTAGTATGCTCGCTAAGATTTTTTGCAATCTTATGCCTACGTATTCCCGTTTAACGAAACAGGGAAATCAGAGCGATCATAGTTCCTCCTATTTTATGGGAGGAAAAAGGTTGTTTTGGTGTCTTGTTCAAAGCCCAAGACATGAAGCTAAAGGTGATTTGTATCTTGTTCAAAGTCCAAGATGTGAAGCTAAAGGGTTTTGATGAGAGAGAATTTGTCATCTCTAAAGAGGAGTTGTTAATGTTTGTATGCTGTGAGCAAGGCACATATTTTGATGCTAAAAGGTTAATTGACTCAACCGAGGTTTCCTTATACAAAGCCTAAGAGGAGGCGATTGACCCAACAAGAGGGTGCCTTTTATGTGTCTTGTACGAAGCCCAAGACGGAGGCTAAAAGGTTTGACTCAACAAGAGAATCTTTTATCTGTCTTTTATGAAGCCTAAGACGGAAGCTAAAAAGGTTTGAATCAACAAGAAAGTCTTTTATACTCAACAAGAGAGTGATTTAGTGTCTCGTACGAAGCCCGAGATGGAGGCTAAAAGGGAAGTGACTCAACAAGAGAGTCTTTTATACTCAACAAGAGAGTGTTTTGCTGTCTCGTGCGAAGCCCGAGATAGAGGCTAAAAGGAGATCAACTCAACAAGAGAGTCTTTTATACTCAACAAAAGAGTGTTTTATATGTGTCTTGTATGAAGCCCAAGACGGAGGCTAAAAGGGGATTGACTCATCAAGAGAGTCTTTTATACTTAACAAGAGAGTGTGAAAAGGTTAGCTCCGTTTGGGAGAATCACTGTACAAAGCCCAAGTGGAGGTTGTCTTACTGCTGAGGATTAGATCCATAGGCAGATCCAAGGGTGGGTAACTCTCATGAGAGAGACCAGGTTTCAGAGTTGTTAGTTCTTGGATTGGCTAGAATTTTGGTAAAACAAAGTTGTTTAATGTTGATGTCACATGTGTGATGTCTTAACATTGAGTCTTAACATTGGATAATGTTAAGTGTTTAAGTTGTTGAAGTTCTGAAGTCTGATGTCACATGCGATGTCATGACATCAGATATGCAGATCATTAAAACATCAGGTTTGAGATGTTTTTAGGGTTAAGCGTATTAGCTTGATTTTGGAAAGCTGTTAGAGTTATTAGATGTGAATATCTTGGAGGAGATATTTTCTGTTGCAAACAGATTTGATGCAGATTTGTAGGAGTGTTTAAAGGCTGAAGATTTAAGAAGATTTTGAGAGAAAATCTGTTTTGAAGATTCAGTTTTAAATAACAAATCAGGTCAGATATTGTAGCAGGTCCAAGCCCAAATCAAATAGCTATATAAAGCGCATCAATCCTGAAGGAAAAGCACAGAAGATAGAGAGCATAGACTGAGTGTCAATCATTGTATTTGTACGAGTATTTTGTAAACCATTATAGGTTGAATTGGTGAGTTGTAAGGTGTACTCTCTTAGAGCTATGAAGCAAGAGAGTGTTGTTACTTGATCAAAGCTTGTAAGTAGGATCAAGGTGTTTCTCAAAGTGTGATCTTTGAGGTGTTTTAGGAAGTGAGTAGTGTTCTCATACCTAAGTGGTCTCTTAGGTAGAAAGTTCATTAGGTAGAGATTAAGTTTAGGAGATGCCAACTGGGTTGTTGAGTCTGTAAATTAATTCTACTAATAGTGAAATTCCTTCCTGGCTTGGTAGCCCCCAGAGTAAGTTGTTTAACTAAACTGGGTGAACAATTCTTTGTGTACTCTTCTGTTGTTTTATATTGTCCATTGCAGAGTGTGTTGTTGTGACATCACACGTAACATCACATATCTGGTACCAGAATTTCAATTGGTATCAGAGCAGGCATCCTGATCTGCATCTGGGTGAGATCTAGGGCTGATACTTTCTGGTAAGATGGACAAAGAAGTTGGAGGATTTGTGAATTGACCTCCTATTCTGGATGGCTCTAATTATGATTATTGGAAGCCAAGGATGATTACCTTTTTGAAATCCTTGGACAACAGGGCTTGGAAGGCTATCATAAAAGAATGGAAAACACATGTTGTTGTTGAGAAAGATGATGCTGGGAAAGAAAAAGAAGGCATCTCAAAACTGAAACCTGAAGAAGAATGGACCAAGGAAGAAGATGAGCTTGCCCTTGGTAATTCTAAAGCTCTAAATGCTATTTTCAATGGAGTTGATAAGAACATCTTCAGGTTGATCAACACCTGTGAAGTTGCTAAGGAAGCTTGGGACATCTTAAAGACTACTCATGAAGGAACCTCAAAGGTTAAGATGTCAAGACTTCAACTTCTGACATCAAAGTTTGAAAGTCTAAAGATGAAGGAAGATGAAACTATTCATGATTTTCACATGAATATTCTTGAGCTGTCCAATGCATCTAGTGCTCTTGGAGAAAAGATGACTGAAGAAAAGCTGGTGAGGAAAATCCTTAGGTCCCTTCCCAAGAGATATAAGATGAAGGTGACTGCAATTGAAGAAGCTCAAGACATCAGCAAAATGAGAGTTGATGAGCTAATTGGATCTCTTCAAACTTTTTAGTTAGGGTTGAATGAAGAGGAACCTGAAAAGAAGACCAAGAGTATAGCCTTGGTATCTAATACTCAAGAAGAGAAGAAAGGGAATGGTGTTGAATCTCAGGAGGAGTTATCTCAGGCTATTGCTATGCTGGGAAGACAGTTCAACAAGGTGTTCAATAGAATGAATAGAAACTACAAACCTAATGTTAAGAACATCTCCTCTGACATCAGCAAGTCAAAAGAAAAGGATGAAGAGAAGACTGCTCAAGACAAAGGGATCCAATGCTTTGAGTGTGAAGGTTATGGGCATGTCAAGAAAGAATGTCCTATATTTCTTAAGAAGCAGAAGAAGGGCATGACTGTTTCCTGGTCTGATACTGATAGTGAAAGTGAAGAAGAGTCAGCCAAGCATGTCAGAGCATTGACAGGGACATGTGTGTCTGATGGAGAATCAAGTGATGAGGAACTGACTTTTGAGGAGTTAGCAGCCTCCTATCAAGAGTTATGTCTGAGGAGTGCAGAGGTTTGTCAAGAAAGTGAGAAACAAAAGAAACAAATTGTTCAGCTTGAGACTGTTAAAGCTGATCTTGAAAATGAAGTCTTGTTGGTTAAATCTCAACTTGACCAAATGACAAAATCTGTTAGAATGTTGAAAAGTGGATCTGATACTCTTGATAAGATCCTTCAGGCAGAAAAGGTGGCAGGAGATAAATCTGGCTTAGGATTTTTTGTTGAGGAGAAGGTTTCTGCTGAAGCTAGTACTTAAGGAAACAAAAAGGACATGTCTCAACAAATGTCTCAACATAACAAAAAGAGACATAATCCTAAACCCAAGCAGGTTGCTCACCAACAGCCTCAAAATGTTGGGAAAATGTATGCTCATGGTCCTCATCAAAAGAAGGTTCATACTTCTGGAGCTAGGCAGTATATGCCTCCTCAATACCATAGGAGCATGCAGGCTTCTAGGTTTAACATGTTCCATCAGATGTCTCAACATCAGGGGAATATGTATGGCTTTGGATATAATAATGTTGTGCCTCATTTTTATGGTAGAAGGAAGCCACATCATCATAAAAGACAGCCTAAGAGACAGAATCCTCACTACAGAAGACAGGCAAACTATGGAAGAAGACAGCACCGATACTATGGATGGCAGCCACAATAGTTTCATCATCAAGGTGGCAGGAAGTTTAACAACTTCAGAGAAGAGAGAGTAAGGTGCTTCTATTGTGGAAGATTTGGTCATATGCGGTTTTCTTGCTTTAAACTGCATGGATATCCCAAATCTGTCCCTCAACCTAGACAGAAGGAGAACAGGGCTAAGGTTGTTAAACAATGGGTTCCTAAAGCTGAGGTTACATGTCTATTGGCTCACACATCAGATAGACATTCTGCTAAGGATGGATGGTACTTTGACAGCGGATGTTTAAAGCATATGACTGGGTCCAAAAATCATTTGGTGGAGATCAATTCTTGATCCTCAAATGATGTTACTTTTGGTAATGGAGATAAAGGGGAGGTAAAAGGAGTTGGAAAATTGAAGTGTCATGATGGACCTGATCTTGACAATGTACTTCTTGTCAGTGCTAATTTGATTAGCATAAGTTAGCTTTGTGATGAAGGATACAACGTCAGCTACACTAAAGATGAGTGTTTGGTGACTGTAGCGAGCGATTTTGGACGCGGTTCTTAAGCGCTGGTCGCTCTCTGCGGTTTGAGCTTAAACTACAGGTCGATTCATTTTTTATCCTATTGTGAGCTGAATAAGGAAGGGAAATAGATGTCTCCAATTAACCCTGCTTTGCATACTGAGTTTAAACAGCGGTCTGTTAGGTTACGAATGCTATCAATGTGGGGGGGCCTTTGTACTGGTTATTTGTATTTTCGCCAATACTGCTTTCTTTCTTTTTTACCTGGGCAGAAGGTTTCTGGCGGGGAACAAGGATTAGGATGTTAGGACTGATGCTTTTGAAATACTGCTTTTGATTGACGGAGATATGGGATTTGGGTTTTTTGTTGATTGCGCTCGCTAAGATCTTTTCTTTCGATCTTATGCCTACGTATTCCCGTTTACCGAAACAGGGAAATCAGAGCGTTCGTAGTTCCTCCTATTCTATGGGAGGAAATTGGTTTTTGGTGTCTTGTTCAAAGCCCAAGACGTGAAGCGAAAGGTGATTTGTATCTTGTTCAAAGCCCCAAGATGTGAAGCTAAAAGGTCTATTTGTGTCTTGTTCAAAGCCCAAGACGTGAAGCTGAAAGACCTCGACTTTAGAGAGAATTTATCATCTCTAAAGAGGGGAGAAGGAGAATTACTTTAACTGGGATACGCGGATCCGAGCAATGCCATAATTTCCGAAGAAAGGGTTTTAACCTGAAGGAGAAGACTTTAACTCAGTGTAGAGTAATGCCATCTTTCCTTAGGAATTTCTCATGCTAAAAGAGGGACATTGGCATGGATGTAGATGATCTAGAGGCTTGCCGCTTACAGCGATTAGATGAAGGGAAAGGAGTTGTTGATGTTTGTGTATTGCGAACGAGGCACAACTTTGATGCTAAAAGGTTGATTGGATCAACTAGTGGTTTTCTTATACAAATCCTAAGAGGAGGCTAATTTCCGCTAGGAAAATCATTATACAAAGCCTAAGAGGAGGCTATTTTGTGTCTCGTACAAAGCCCGAGAGAGAGGCTAAAAGTTTTTGACCCAGTGGGGCATATCGTTTATACAAAGCCTAAGAGGAGGCTAGCAAAGAGTTGACTCAGTTGGAGAATCTTTTATACTCAGTAATAGAGTGTTTTTGTATCTCGTACAAAGCCCGAGAGAGAGGTAAAAAGGTTGTTTTGACTCCACTGGGGAGAATTTTGGTATCTCGTACGAAGCCCGAGATGGAGGCTATTGTAACTGTTTCAGTTGAGTGACAGATCCAATAGACTGATTTAAAAGAGAAAATCAGTTCTTATATGAGCAACACTGTACTCAGGGATTTGATTTGAGGATCAGGGATATTTCCTTCTCTTTGAGGAAACGGGAAATCCAAAGGGTATTGAGACTATCCGAGTCTACGGGTTTCCTTCCTATTTAACGAAGGGTGCTTGAGAATGTCTTTGAGACTCAAGGAAGTTAGACTGTCCGTGTCTAGAGTTTTATCTTTTGTACTATGCTTCAAGAAACAGTAGTAGACTCTATGAAGGGACTGTTCTATGAGGATGACTAGGTTCTGTTCCTATACCTCTAGGAGGTCGTCGGGACAATTTGTACGAAGCCCAAGGGGAGGCTGGAAACTTTTAAGAAGCCGACGGGTCCTTGTACTAAGCCCAAGAGGAGGCTATCATTCCCGAAGGAAGAGATCATTATACGAAGCCTAAGAGGAGGCTGTGAATACTTCTAAGAAGCCGTAGGGTCCTTGAATAATGCCCAAGAGGAGGCCGATGCTTTTAAGAAGCCCGTGGGTCTATCATCTCCTTTCCATTAGGAGAGATAACTCTTTTAAAGATAAAAACCACTGGTAAATGTGCGAGGTTTACTATCCAGCAACTTTTTACTTTTAAAGAGGGTTCCTTAGTTAAGGTCCAAGATTATGACCGTAGTGGGTACCCAAACCCCGAGACATTCAAGGCAAGCTATCCACAAGGAATAGATCAAGTCAGGAAAGTTCGAGAATTGGGAAGAAACTTAAAGATGCCATTCACGGAGAATACATTCATCTTGGGGAGTAGAGCTTCTTGACGATTCCTAAGGAGGACAGCCGAAGAGAAGACTGTATCTGGTGCTCCTATTGGGGATCTAAGCATCTATTTCTATGAATAAGTGAAACGGTGTCACCTAGTTCTAGACGTAGTTGCCGGGGAGACTCGAAATATCTATACTATTATTACACAGTAGATATGAGTTTATGAAATGAGACTTACAGTGAGCAGCCCCACAATACAGTTTATAATATGAAAGCAGTAAATGAAAGCGATAACCACTTACTCGGTTGGAGTGCTTCCATGCTGTTTGGTTAGTTGTTCAACAAAGAAAGATTGAAAATAACAGTATATTCAAAATCAAAGGAGAAAGTGCTTTGAAAAAGAAAGATTTGGGGCTTACAGCTCAAGGAGAGGCCCAGGGTTTTATCAGTGAGCACACTGTTTGACTTTGTACAGCGGGACTTATACAAGTGACTGGGGCCCAAAAAGGTTTTCTATACAAAGGGACGGGTTTTACACTTTCTCAAGAGGCCCAAAAAAGCTTTAAAGAAAAGAGTGGGGCTTATAACACGAGGGTAGGCCCAAATGATTTTTCGTTTAAAAATGGCGATCGCGCCGAGGTTTTCTTTTAACGCAGAGGGACTTATACAATAACTGAGGCCCAAAATGTTTTTGGTTAAAAGGGGGATTGGGTCTTACACTCTATTAGAGGCCCAAAGTGTTTTAAAGAAAAAGAAATGGGTCTTACTACTCGAGGGTAGTCCCAGATGGTTTTTGAAAAGGCGACGATCGCGCCGTTTGTTTTTTGACGGTATCGGGACTTATACAATAAGTGAGGCCCAAAATGTTTTGGTCAAAAAAAGGATTGGGTCTTACACTCTAATAGAGGCCCAAAGTGTTTTGAAAATGATTTATGAGGGTTGAATTAATCCAAAACCCTAATTTGTTTTCAAAATGTATTTAATTGAATAAAAATTCAATTAAAATGATCAAAAATTGTCTAACACATGGAAAACAAATTGTGATCTTGGATTACTGCTTCAAAAATTAAGTATTGACCTAAAAAATAATTAGAAAGCATTAAAAGTTGCAAAATCAATGTAGAAAAAATATTTAAAATGCCAAAAACAATCAAAATATTAATTCTTTACAAAAATATCAATTATATGAAATAAATAATATTTTTGGGATTTTTTGATAAAATAAAATATTTTAACATTTTTGTGAATTATTAAAAAAAGAATCAACTCAAAATCATTAAAACTCAGAGAGAAATTAATTTTTGAATCAATTAAACAAAATCACAAAATTCAAATATTTGAATTTCTAAAAATGGCGCCAAGAACAAGCTGAAGAACACGCGCGTGTTCTTGGTTTCTCAGATTTGCGTTTTCTATCCAATCTCCATGAATACGTAATCATATCATGCAATCCACATATCATTATGCTCGTCTCAACCTCACGATCATGTCTATGTACTTTAATTTCATTTAAATTAAACATACAACAAGAAATCACGAAGAGACCTCAAGAACCCTAATTTCTGCATGAAGGCTAGGATTTTTGATACACGATTCAAACAATGCAATTAATTGAGGGGAAACATTCCATGCATGATTATGAACATATGGCCAAATTCTTGTGCGAGGAAATATGCATAGATTGAGAGATGACCAAGTATGTGCTTACCTTCAAGTCGTGACAGCAAGTTCAAAGTGATTTTTGATTTGGAGGTGTTACAGATGAGTGGTGATGATCTGAACAGCTTCCCTACACCCTATGGATTGTGTTTGGATGGTTGGACTTGATTGAAATTGGCTGGATCATTTTGTGGCACCTCAGCTGCACTTTGGTTAAAACCTTGAGCAACCAGCTGGGGATTTTGTGAAATTGATGTTTCAGAAGTTATGTGAGTGTTTGATCAGCTCAAATGTGATGTATGTGAGGTGTGTGAGTGATTGGTTTGTGCAGAATTGCTCTCAAACTCAAAACCCGATAGCTACCTTGCTAAGAAAGGCGTTTTTGCCAAGAGAAAGAGATTTTGAGGAAAGCATCTGTTAGATGGCTTTGGTGTACTTAAACTGACCACAATTGAGCTCTATTTATAGTAGAGCAAGTTTGTTTTGCAAGGAATAGTGCATGGCAGCTGCAGCAGGTGTTTCCTCAATGTTGGCCAATGGAAATGAAAGTCTCCTCTAGCCATTGACTAGAGGTTAGGGCACAGAGCTTTGGTCCCCTTGGTCTTGGATAAGTCTTGACTGATTTCAGATGAGAATGGATCAGTCCATGCCACCTTGATGGTTCCATTGAATGCCTCATTCCAAATTTGAAGTCTTGTCCCTATTTTGGCAACTCTAGGTTCAACATGCTATTTCTTGTTCCATGGACTTTGGAGGCTTGGCTCAGTGATTGTCCCCTTTAGATTCAATCCTCTGTGGTGTCCAAATGGATTGGAGCAATTGAATTTGGCTGATTTTGGCAAATCGACCAAAGTTGCAAATTCTGCCTTGCTTTGACAGGTTTCAGCAAGGCAACTTGCCAATGTTGTATATCATGGTGTAGGTTGAATTTGGCAATGTTCTTGGCCATTTTGGAAAGCTCTTACATGATACAACAACTGTTTGAACAAGTTTGGTTTTGATCTCTTTTGATTCCAAGTGAAAAATCCCCCTACATTTGACAAAAAGTGAAGGCAAATTTTGACTTGTGAAAATTTCATTAAGTGTTGGAAAAAGTGACATTTTCACTTTTCAGCCACTTTGATCACTCCATAACTCAAAATCCTTAATAAATTGGAATGAGTTGTAGTTGAAGTTTTTGTAGGTGATAATGAGGGCTACAAATCCATCTTTGGATGAGAAAAAATGGCCTTGTGGTTTAGGAGTTATGGTCCTCCAAAGTTGGTACCTTTGCCACTTTATTTTTAACTTAGAAAAATTTCTAAGTTTTATGGTTACCCCTTTTACAAGTTATCTCACTTTTCTTGATTTTTCTTGATGAATGATGATTCAAATCATACATTAACATCATTTTAGGGTTAAAAATCCATTTTGGTGAAAAATCTCAAAAAGTCAAAGTTGACTTTTGTGCACAGTTGACTTTTTATCAGATGAATTCCAAACTGTGCAATTCTTCAGGAAATCATGTCCTTGACCTAAATCAAACTTGATGGACATGTTACATGGGTGTCATAGGGTATATTCAATCATGTATTAGGGTTTGGGAGCATGTCTTGGTCAAAAGTCAAAGTTACAATTGACTTTTCCCTTAAAACCCTAATTTTGGTGCAGATGAAATTGAGACTTGTTGCTCAAGCTTCTTGGATCAATCCATTGTTCCAAATGGATCAATATGGTGTATTAGAGACCCTTAAATCATCTCTTGAGGTCTTGTCTCATGGTTTGTCCCAAAAGTCAACTTAGGGGTGAATTAGGTCAAGAAACCCTAATTCCTGATTTTTGATGAATGCATCCCCTGAGGCAAAATTGACTTGATGCATGGGTTCATGAGGTTCCATGAAGTATATTAGGTCATGTTTTGGATCATTGCCTTGTGGCCAGATGAAAATTTCCATCTGGAGGCCCTGGTCGACCAAAACCCTAATTTGGTGACACTGTCGATCTTGAGACTTGATCCATTTAGAAGGGAGCATCCTTGTGCTTAATCCTTGAAGTGGGAGTCCTTTTTGATCCATTGTGGATGTTTAAGAGATTATACAAGTTGAAGATCATGTCATTTCTTGATTGATCCTTTATCTAAGCACTCAGAGAGGGCTTGAAACCCTAATTTTGATTGTATTGGATGCTCACCCATCTTTGGGGAGACTGATGAAGCATGATAGTTCATCCATATTGTGATGATGATTTTCACAATGATGGGAAATCTAAGTGGTCAAAATTTGGGTTATTACAGATGCCCCTATTTAATCTTCTTGGACCCGAAGGTATGAATGACGAAGGGATTCGGGCATTCGGGGTGCAAGAGGATTAAATATCGGAATATCCGAAATTTTGATGGTGGTTATGAATGGTAGCTTACGCATTCATCTTCTTTAGCTAAGCAATGATGCTTAGAAAAGGTAAACTTCCCCTCGATCCTGGTTTCCTACCAAGAACTGGTCTTAGTTTCTGATTTAAACTTCCCCTCGATCCTGGTTTCCTACCAAGAACTGGTCTTAGTTTCTGATTTAAACTTTCCCTCGATCCTGGTTTCCTACCAAGAACTGGTCTTAGTTTCTTTTGTCAATAAACTTTCTTGACAAGGGACGGTATTCATAGCGGCTTTCCTCAAACTTCTCGCCGAATTTTCCTGGGGAGATGCCATTTGAGTGGAAAAAGTTTTGATGTCAGACTTGTTGGGGAACCCAGTCGTCTGAGTTGTAGAGTTGTACAAACTTCTCTGTTGGAGACGCCATTTGTTTCTACTGGGGAAAGCGAGTCTCTTGAGAGACTGTTTTCGTTTGGGATCTTTCATCATACTTTTCTCGGGATCTTCCCGGAGAAACGCCATATGATGGGGTCCAATTTTAAGGTGTCGATGACCTTTTCATCAACGACTTTTCGGAGAAATACTGATGTACTGCCGAATCTCTGATCACGAGGCTTTCTCTGTGGATTTTCCTTAATCCGGGAAAGCAAGGATATCATCTTCAATGGCGAAGAGTGATTTTTATTGAGAGTTTTCTCTGGCTTTTCAGAGGTTCAATTTATCAAAGTGGCCAAGTGCCGACTCTGATCTAAAGATACACTGGTGGCGAGATTGTGCAGACGCAACACTTCCTGACGAGGAAATAACTAACAAACTCGATTGAGAAAACTGTTTATCACTAGGGGACAAGACCGACTCAAGTGATAGTGATGCAATACGAAATGTAAATGCAAATAAAAAATGCATGAAGTATGTATGTATATGCTGACAAAACAGACGCGACATACAGACTAATGGATGAACACAATTAAATACTCAGCCATCGTGGGGCGAAGAAGTACCGTTGATTCAAAATAGCAATTCCACCTTGCTTAGGCGAGATAGTCCCGTTGGGAGCTATGTTAATCGGGCTTAGGAGATGAGAACTCGACCGAGGATGTCAGACGAAACAAGGTCTCTAACACAGTTGATCCCTTCATTCAGGTGAACTGGTTTAGAAGGAGTACTTTGATTCTGCACTTTGAAGTTCGCTTACTTCGGGAGAAGCGATCGATGTTCTTCTGATGTTCAACAGTCAAAAGAAATTGCCATCTTTATTTTAAAAGCAGAAAAATTTTTAACAAGTAAATTCATTTTTGTTTTATTTTAAGAATCGCTGATTAAGTTTAAACAACGTCGTTCTGTAAAGCTAAAACAAGCAAGAATTACAAACAAAAGCACAAGGGCTCAAATTTTATTGATAAGATGGAGATCAGCCAAACGCGTGATTCCAAAGAGTATATACAAAGCTAGAAAATGGTAATTTACAGGGAAAAGGGCTACGTTGAAACATAACGACCACTATCCTTCTACCAACTTTGAATTCGGGGCATCCTGAGCTTCTGTCGAAGATGACCTTTGACTGGAGATTTCCTCCGATAGATGATGTAACTACTGCTGAGGGACTTACCTCTGTTGAACATAGTTACTTGCCATTATCCCTAACTTTTGCCTGGATTGTACTATGAGATTTCCAATCCATCGGGATGATTTTTTTTCATGTCTCTACTTTTTACCTGGACCGCCCTTTCGGGTTTTCAATCCACCGAGACATTTTTTTTTTTTTTTTTAGTTTAGGCGAAGTATTTCTTGACTACATCAACATTCGTGGGGTAGGCAAATTCCTCTCCGTCCATGGTTGCAAGTCTCAAGGCGCCGCCTGAGAAAGCTTTCGTGACCACATAGGGGCCATCATAATTTGGGGTCCATTTGCCCCGAGAATCAGTGAGAAATGATTGTATCTTCTTGAGCACAAGGTCTCCTTTCCTGAAGACACGAGGTCGGACCTTTTTGTCGAACGCCCTCTTCATTTTCTGTTGATACAACTGACCGTAGCATAGTGTCGTGATTCGCTTCTCTTCGATCAGGTTCAGTTCGTCGTGTCGACTTTGACACCATTCAGCTTCGGTGAGCTTAGCTTCCATCAATACCTGGATTGATGGGATCTCTACTTCTATGGAGAGCACTGCCTCCATGCCATATACTAGAGAGAAAGGGGTAGCCCCTGTTGAAGTGCGGACAGATGTGCGATAACCATGAAGAGCAAAGGGTAGCATCTCGTGCCAATCTTTATAGGTTACAACCATTTTTTGAACGATCTTCTTGATGTTCTTGTTAGCCGCTTCTACCGCTCCGTTCATCTTGGGTCGGTAGGGAGATGAGTTATGGTGTTCGATCTTGAACTCTGTGCATAACTCTTTCATCATCTTATTGTTCAAGTTAGATCCATTATCAGTAATGATCTCGCTTGGAACACCATAACGGCAGATGATATTATTTTTGATAAATCGGACCACCACTTGTCGGGTTACATTGGCGAATGACGCTGCTTCGACCCACTTGGTGAAATAGTCAATGGCTACCAGGATGAACCGATGTCCGTTTGAAGCCTTGGGCTCAATCATACCAATCATATCGATTCCCCATATGGAAAAAGTCCACGGGGAAGAAAGAACTTTGAGATGTGATGGCGGTACATGAATTTTGTCGGAGTATATCTGACACTTGTGACACCTCCTCATGTACTTGTAGCAGTCGGATTCCATGGTCAACCAATAATACCCGGCCCTGAGAATTTTTCTCGCCATTGTGTGTCCGTTGGCATGAGTGCCAAAGGATCCTTCATGAATTTCTTTCATGAGCACGTCTGCTTCTGGTCTGTCGACGCATCAGAGCAAGACCATGTCAAAATTTCTCTTATAAAGAGTGTCACCGCTCAGGAAGAAGTTTCCAGCCAATCTTCTGTGGGTCTTTCTGTCTTTTCTGAGTGCCCCAGATGGGTACTCTTGTTTCTGAAGGAAGCATTTGATATCATGATACCAAGGTCTGTCGTCTATGACTGCTTCAATCGCGAAGATGTAAGCGGGCCGTTCAAGGCGCATGACGTCAATCTTAGGTATGTTATTCCATCGACCTACACTAATCATGGAAGAGAGAGTGGCCAATGCATCAGCCATGTGATTCTCATCACGAGGGATGTGATGAAAGTCGACTCTGTTGAAGAAGGGTAACAACCTTCTTGCATAGTCTTTGTAAGGAATCAATCCTGATTGGTATGTGTTCCAATCTCCTTTTATCTGGTTAATAACCAGGGCTGAGTCTCCGTATACGTCCAAGTTTTTGATCCTTAAATCAATCGCTTCTTCGAGACCCATGATACATGCTTCGTATTCGGCCTCGTTGTTCGTACATTTGAACGTAGGTCTGGCAGTGAAAGGAATGTGGGAACCCTGAGGGGTAACAATGATTGCCCCAATTCCGTTTCCATAATGATTGACTGCTCCGTCAAAGATAAGTCCCCACTGGGAACCTGGTTCTGGCCCTTCACTGGGTAGCGGTTCATCGCAATCTTTCATTTTTAGATACATGACATCTTCGTCTGGGAAGTCAAACCCGATTGATTCTTGATCGTCAATCGGTTGATGAGCCAAATGATCGGCTAAAATACTTCCTTTAACGGCTTTCTGAGCATGGTACTCTATGTCATATTCTGATAGTAACATCTGCCAACGGGCAATCCTTTCCGTGAGAGCAGGTTTTTCGAAAACGTACTTGATTGGATCCATTTCAGAGATTAACCAAGTAGTGTGACGAATCATATACTGGCGAAGACGTTTGGCTGCCCAAGCCAAAGCGCAACAAGTTTTCTCAAGCATTGTGTACCGAGTCTCGTAGTCGGTGAATTTCTTGCTTAGATAGTAAATGGCAGACTCTTTCCTTTTAGTTTCGTCTTGTTGGCCAAGTACACATCCCATTGAGTCCTCTAGGACTGTGGGGTAAATGATCAGTGGTCTTCCTTCCACTGGAGGTGATAGAATCGGAGGATTCAACAGATATTCCTTGATACTGTCGAAGGCGGTTTGGCAATCTTCTGACCAAACGCAATCCTGGTTCTTTTTGAGTAATTTGAAAATCGGCGCACATGTCGCGGTCATAAGGAATATGAATCTGGAGATGTAGTTCAAACGTACCAGGAATCCTCTGACTTGTTTTTCAGTTTTCGGAGAAGGCATTTCTTGAATGGCCTTGACCTTGTCAGGATCAACCTCAATTCCTTTCTGGCTGACGATGAACCCTAGTAGTTTCCCCGAACGGACACCGAAGATGAACTTGTTGGGATTCAAGCGGAGCTTGAATTTTCTTAGACGTTCGAACAATTTTGACAGATGTTCAATGTGCTCATCCTCTGTTCTTGATTTTGCAATCAAATCATCAACATATACCTCGATTTCTTTGTGTATCATGTCATGAAACAGAGTAGTCATGGCCCTTTGATAGGTTGCCCCGGCATTCTTCAAACCGAACGGCATTACCTTGTAACAAAAGGTACCCCATGGGGTAATGAACGAAGTTTTCTCTATGTCTTTCGGCGCCATTTTGATCTGATTATAGCCCGAGAATCCATCCATGAAGGAGAATACTTTGAACTTTGTTGTGCTGTCAACCAGCATGTCAATGTGTGGTAAAGGAAAGTCGTCCTTTGGACTTGCCTTGTTCAGATCTCTGTAATCAACACACATTCTGTCCCTTCCGTCCTTTTTGGGAACGGGTACGATGTTGGCTAACCATTGAGGATATTCAGATGTAGCGAGGAAACCCGCGTCGATCTGTTTCTGTACCTCCTCTTTGATTTTGATGGCCATGTCCGGGTGAGTCCGTCTCAACCTTTGCTTTACTGGCGGACATTCCGATCTCAACGGTAAGTGATGTTCCACGATGCTGGTATCCAACCCTGGCATATCCTGATAGGACCAAGCGAACACATCGGGGAATTCTTTGAGAAGCTTTATCAAACCCTCTCTGGCAGTTGGACTGAGCAATGCTCCGATCCTGATTTCTTTTCTCTCTTTTTCTGAACCCAAGTTTACCGTTTCCAACGGCTCTCTGTGAGGTTCAATGGACCTTTCCTCTTGTCTGAGTAGTCGAGAGATCTCTTCTGGAATTTCGTCGTCATTTTCTTCTTCATCCTCGAATACCGGGAACCCAAAGTTGGAAGAAGGCATCGGATCGTATGTTTCAACGGGGTATAAAACAAGCAATCTGCATGACGTGATGATTCGTGTTTAGAAGAGATAGAGAAAATGTAAGTGTGTGCAGTGTATTTATTTTACTGCTTGTTTTTATTATTGAATGTTTTTTTAGGATTACCATTTTCTGAAAAACGAAAAGAGAAAACAGCAATTAATGCGGAAATTACAGAACGACGTTATTTTATTAATGAACAAGTCGAATCTTGAAACTACAGCCCTATAAAACAAAACTCACTCGCTTTGGGAAAAGCGAAGAGGGAAATTTACAAAAAACGAGTCCTATCAAAACATCCATTTCACCTGGGCAGGGTGAAAGGTTAAAGATGGCAATTACTTTGACTGATGAACGACCTTCGAAACCTCGACAGCAACCCACTGGCGGCGAACTCCTCAGTGAATCACAAAGTCTGCCACCTTCCTTGATTTGTCTTCAGAAATGACGCTGATTTCTGGTGGAGTAGGATCATTGGAATCTGTCTCTCGGGCAGAATTGTCGTAGGAGGATTCCTCTGTTGCACTTTACATAGCATTGGTGCTCTCAGCTGTATCTCCCCATCCAGTTGACTGGATATCTTCGAGCCTGATACGAGAGCTTTCGGGAGCAGTGTACTTGACCATAAAGTCGTATTTTCCACTTGGTTGTCCCAGAGTGTCCCAAACTTCTTTGGAACTGGAGGAGTCATCTTTCTCGATGACGTTGACCTCGGGAAAAGCATAGTTGATGAATTCTAGTCCTGCAAACGTTGCGAATTCATCTTCATGTTGAGTAGTTTCCGAATGACCTGAGTGTTGATCCCATGACATGGTGGGGACACAGGTATTCTGTTCAATGATGCTCAGCTGAGTTTCATTACTCGGCTGACTTTCTGGCCCCAAGTCTCCTGGGTAAGGTTGCCACATTGGCAGACCATCCATCGGGCCATAGTAGGTAGAGTCAAAGTTGTCTTTCATTAGAGTGTCTTCCTCTAATGAGTTTAGCGGAGCACGACATCCTTCTGGATCACAATCTCCGTATATCAGTTCGACATCTGATCTTGGTATAAATCTCGGACTTTCTGTAGGAAAGCAAAAAGGTATAGGCACCTCTTCCTGAGACATATAGCCGTCCTTGTTAAGGTAGGACTTCCATTCTTCATCCGTGTCAGAGGAATCTTCCTTATTGATAGCATGAACTGTCTGAGACACTGGGTGAAGAAAACCTCCATTGTGGAAGAAGTTTTGAAGGGGATGAAGACTTTCATCATTGGCAACTGTCTGGGTACAGGTTGCAGAAAAACCAAGACCCTTCTTTGTTTTATTGTCAATAGGGACGACAAGCTGTCCCCATCCTGTCGTATCGGTACTCTCAACCGCTTTGATAGCATCTTTGTATGAAGAAATTAAAGTTCCTTCTTCGGATTGATCGTTCTTGCTCACCGATAGTGCTTGGAACTGAGTTCCAATAACCTCCTCGGGTTCTACACAAGCAGATGATGATAGGTTACTCACAAGCAAGGCTTGTTCCCCACAAACTGTGACAAGTTGATCGTTCTTGACAAACTTTAGCTTTTGGTGGAGGGTTGAAGTAACCGCTCCAGCCTGATGTATCCAAGGTCTTCCTAATAAACAATTGTATGTTGCCCGGGTGTCCATGACCTGGAATGTGATTTGGAAAGTGTGAGGACCAATAGTTATGGGAAGATCAACTTCGCCGATAACTGTTTTTCTGGATCCGTCGAATGCTTTGACGACGACCTCACTGACTCTCATCGGAGGGCCCTTGAATGATAATTGCGTCAAAGTGTACTTCGGCATAACATTCAGGGCTGACCCTGTGTCTACCAGTACGTTGGCTAAAGCATCGCCCTGGCAGTTAACTGTGATATTGAGCGCCATGTTATGACGGCGACCCTCTTCAGGTAATTCCTCATCACTAAATCCCAAATTATTGCAGGAAGTGATGTTAGAGACAATTCTATCGAACTGTCTGATTGTTACATCTTGTTCCACAAAGGCTTGCTCCAAGACTTTCTGTGGAGCCTCCCTGTGGGCTTCTGAACTGAGTAACAGTGATAATACTGAGATCTTTGAAGGAGTCTGTAACAGTTGATCAACGATGTTATATTCACTCCTTTGGATGAGCTTTAGCATCTCATCTTCGTCTTTTGAAAAGTCGGGATTACTAGATTGACCGACTGGCGGATCAGGAATTTCTGCCTGAAGTTCCTTTTCTTTGTTAGCTTCTCCAACCCCTCGGTTGAAGATTCTACCACTCCGTGTTACACGACTGACGTCTGTAATATTCACGACGGAGGGTAATGGAATTTCCTTTCCATTCTCGATTATCGTTGCACCGTATTTGTAAGGGATTGCCTTAGCTGATTCATACGGTAGTGGCCCCGGTAGATAGATGACTATGGGAACCTTCTGATTTTTCTGACCATCATAAGTAACCTTGATCCGTTCCTGGTTGGGAACTCTAGATTCGTCAAGTAGAGGGACGATGGCAAAAACATCCTTGGTCCTGTGATGACCAGAGATCGTGACAACATCCTCAACTTGATCGGCAAGGTAGTTCGGTGACCAAATGATGGGTCCTGAACCTGGATATGGACGAATTTCTCCATGATCGACCTGACCCTGAAGTGCTGCTCTCACAAGATAACACCCTTGGTTACTTTCCGAACAGACGCTACAACTGTCATAGTTGTGTGGTGGCACCTGGCCACGCCCACTTTGAATACAATGTAACCTCACTAGGTTACCTTCCATTGATCGGACATCCTGACTTTGACGACGAGTAGGATTCCTGTGATTGATACTAATCTGCTGAGTATCTTCGTCCATATAGATTGGCATCCACCAGTGATTTAACAAGTGCTGAAGTGCCTCCTGGACAAGGGTACAACCTCGATCGTTTTCGCAACCTGCTTTACAGTTTTGATAATCATGCGATGTTAAGAATCCGAGTCGGACCTGCTCGGCATGTAACTCTACCAGGTTGGTATTCATCACGCGAATGTCAAAGATCGGAACCATGTTGATTTGATAGGAGTTCCTATCATGGTAGTCTTGGATCCATCCAAGATCCATCTGACGCTGGAGGGCCTCTTGTATGAAAGAGCATCCCTGTTTGTTTACCGAGCAAATCAGACAGGAACTGTAATCGTGTCGCGGTAGATTATGATACTGGCTTTGCCTTGAGTGCATCGCCACCAAGTTGACATTCATCGCACGGATGTCGTGGTTTTGAATGACGTTAGAATTCGTGTAAACCATGTTAACTCCACGAACTCGGTGCTCCTGGATCCATCCGAGATCCATTTGTTCCTGTAGAGCTGATTGCACTACCGAACATCCTTGGTATCTTTAGAGCAGATATCACACTTGTGATAGTTATGAGGTGGCACATGGCCATATCCACTCTGTCTACAATGCATCTTGACCAGCTTGGTCTTCAACAAGAGTACATCGTGAATTTGATAGACATTGTTAGTCTCTTTCTCAATCAGATTGACTGCAGCTTTCTCGTGTTGAGGCAGCGGGTTCGTAAGAACATTGGGATTCGTATCTTTGAAAGATAAGAGCCCGCTCCTAACAAGCTTTTGTACGTCGGATTTGAAATTGAGACAAGTCTCAATGTTATGCCCTGAACCTCCTTGATGATAAGGGCATGTTTGATCCGCTTTAAACCAAAAAGGTGGATTTTCCGGTACTGTAAGAGGAGACTTAGTCTGGATGTGCCCCTTGGCTAGCAGTAAAGAAACAGTTCTGCGTACAACATGGGTATAGGATCAAATCCTGGTGGCCGTGTTGTACGGTTGTTGTTATATGGAGGATGACCCTGCTGAAGAGGCTGTTGTGTCCTTTGTTGGTCAGGTTGGTTTTGTGCAACCTGAGGTTGATACGTAGGCGCGGGGCCGATAGTAGGAGTAACAGCTGCTACTGGCTGATAACGTCGCCTTTGCTTTCCGAGAGAGATATTCCCAATATCTTGCTCTTTTTTCTTAGGGAGAGCGCTACCGTATTTTTTAGTACCACTCGTTGATCCAGTGTCTTTTACCAAACGTCCTTCTCGGACGGCTTCCTCAAGACGTACACCCATGCCGACCATTTCGGTGAAATCACTGGATGCACTGGCAACCATTCGGTCATAGTAAAATGAGCTTAAGGTCTTTAAGAAGATCTTTGTCATCTCTTTTTCCTCAAGAGGTGGACAAATTTGAGCGGCAATTTCACGCCACCTTTGAGCATACTCCTTAAAGGTTTCCTTGTCCTTTTGCGACATTGATCTGAGTTGATCTCTGTCGGGTACCATGTCCAAATTGTACTTGTATTGTTGGACGAAGGCAGTACCAAGATCTCTGGATGTACTGATCGTAGTACGGTTTAAACCCATGTACCATTTGAGTGCGGCACCGGGCACCGGTTAAACTATCCTGGAAGTAGTGAATCAGCATGTCCTGATTCTCCATCTGGGCTGACATCCGCCGAGCGTACATCACCAGATGGCTTTGAGGGCAAGAGTTACCCTTGTATTTTTCAAAGTCGGGCACTTGGAACTTGTGCGGGACTTTCACATTCGGGACCAAGCAGAGGTCTGCGGCGTCCTTTCCAAATAGATCCTGACCGCGAATGGCTTGCAGCTCTTTCTGCATTTCCAAGAACTGCTCCTGGAATTCATCCATTCTGTCAAACATAGTTTCCTTCTTACCAGAAGGTGTTGGTGGAATCTGTCCTTCCGGGACAGTGTGCACCACAGGGGGTGGTACCGTGACTACGGCAGTAAGTCTTGGTGCCTCCCGAAGTTTGTAACCTTCAGGAGTCTTCAGTATGCCCATGGCATCTTCGCTTTCCCGAAGTTTGTAACCTTCAGGCCCAGCGGCTTCTGTTGCGATTCCCTGATCTTCAGTGATCGGCGGAACATATCCTTCCGGGATATAGTTAACAGACATGCCCCAAGGACGATCTTTCGGCATCTGATACCTAGGATCATACTTTTCTATGATGGGCGTTGAGGTGATCTCTGAGATCACAGTTCTTTGTAGCTGAGCTTCTGCCATGGCTTGCATGTCGTTACGAAGCTTTCTCATATCCTCTCTCAGAGCGTCGATCTCTTCTTTCAACTCTCTATTTTCTTCCTCAAGATCATCCATCTTTTTCTGACGATTGGCCCGAGTATTATACGAATGAGACAGTTTGACTCTAGAATCGAGACACAAACGTGAGATTCGTAGGTAAGGAGAATACGCGATGTGAGAATGATGAATGCAATGATTATATTAATTGTTTTTAGGTTTAATTAAAATAAACTTCGACAATTAAATTGCAAATATCAAACAGTGGGGAAACCCCTTTTTATTGAATTCCAAAGGATTACAGAAATGGAAATACAGTAGATTACAAAGTGCAGAAACAGAAACCTAAACTAATGGGTCCCGAGTCCTCTTCTTTGACCGGGGCGCTTGAGCCGTTGTCGGGTTGTCATTCCTTTTCCAGGTGAAAGGAGCAAGCAAATTCCTTTGGTCATCTTGATTCTCTACAGCATGCTGCTCCAAAATTTCAATCAGAGCATTTTTCTCTTTTAGTAATAGCTGTATTTGGATACACTCTACGTCGAGGGTGCGGTACTTGTTCTTCCAAGCTCTTCTTTCCTTTTGAACTTTGTTGAGAGTAACCTGAAGCCTTTCAGTTTCCGTCATGAAGTACATGACAATTTCCCTCGGTGGAAGAATTCTGTAACGAGGATAAGGCATCTTTAGCTTGAGAGCTCTAGTTTGTACCTAATGGAGATAAGGCTCCACCGAGACACAGTCCGGTTTTCCCAGAGACTCTCGTCCTTTCTTATGAACATGTTTCCAAGCTTGCACTATTTCCATCTTTAGTGCTCTGTCACTTTCTCCTTCTTTGAAGAAAAGACCTTCCAGATGAACACCCAGTGGGATGTGTCTCATCGGGTATCCAAATTGACGAAGAACTAATATCGGATGATAGTTGATTCCTCCTTTAGTTCCTATGAGGGGTACGCTGGGGAAGTTTCCACAATGGTCAATGATTCTGATTCCCTCATAAATCCTATTACACCAATCTATATCGAAATTGGTGAGAGACATGATCTTCTGTGACCAACGTAAGACACTCTTGCAATCCCAAAAAGCAGCAGACTTGGGCAAGTGAGAGATAAACCATTTGTAAAGCAAAGGTACACAGCATGTGATCTCCCCCCCACTGTACAAATTTCCCAAGTGTACAGAATGATACGCATCTGCGAGCAAAGTCGGCATAGGGTTTCCAATGAGGAAAACCTTAATAGCGTTGATATCGACGAAGTCATTGATGTTGGGAAACAAAAATAATTCGTAGGTGAGCAAGACAAAGATGCTTTCAAAAGCAGTCTCGTTCCCTATACTAGCAAAGTACAGAGCTTTCTTGGTCAGGAACTGGGCTGGCAAACCTTGGGTGTCACCCTTAGTGGTCATGTGAGTCCGGACCTCAGACTCGTCCAAATGAATTGCTATTGCAATAGTCTGATTCTTTGGAATTTCTTCCAGTCCAGAAAACGGAGCTCGATCAGTGATATGTAAATCAGTCAGATGAGAATACTCCTCCAGCGTTGGTGATAGCTGGTAATCCGGGAACGTGAAACAGTGATAAACCGGATCGTAGAACTGAATGAGCGCGTCCATGATCCCCTCAATCACATGGACTCTTAACAGTGGTAGCAAACCACCGTGCTTGGCTCTGAAAGCCTCTGGGTTAACGATCATCCTTGCTAACTTTCTCAAATCCCCTAGTTTTGGAACCTTGAAGGTATACTGGTGAGTTCTCCTTCTACCGAAATCCATTAGCGTAATCTTTTTCTCTGATATTTGCAATCACAGTCTTAGTTTAATTTGAAAAACAGAGAGACTAGAAGAGAAAGTTTTTTTTTTGAATGTTTTAATGTTTTATTAAATGAATGCATGAATGCAGCACACAAAAACATAGAAAAAACATGGGGTCAAAGGGTCGTTGTCATGAAGTCAAGGCTCTACCCATCCCCAAAGGTTTATACTAGGGTGATTTTTGTACCTGTACTCATTATCATCAGCTCCTCCCAGGAAGGCAGACAACAAGCGGATCGCCAGTGAGTTGTGTGCAATCTTAGAGTAAGTGCTATTCACCGAGAATAGATCACCAGCCTCAAATGAGGGTAGTATCGCGTAACAGCTATTTCCGATAGCTTCCGCACTACGAAAGGGTTGGCTTTTCTAGGTGTATACTCAATCTTTCCACATACGGCATCACCCGCATTCCCATTAGCAGAAAAATAAACACGTATAGCAATTAGGAAAAGTAGTATATATATTTGTCCTAATCATCCTAGACTTATAAAGCTATGATTCTTAAGTTCCTGACAGAAATGGGTTCCCCGGCGGAAGCCCCAATCTGTGGTTCTCAGCCCAAGAGATGGACCAGCATAGGTCAATCTTTCTCCTCAGCCGAGTTGCCATTTTCCGTGGAAAATGAGGATGATGCCCTAAAGCAAAATGAGATCGGCCCCACGGTGGGCGCCATTTTTTCTGTTGCGAGCAATTTTGGACGCGGTTCTTAAGCGTTGGTCGCTCTCTGCGGTTTGAGCTTAAACTACAGGTCGATTCATTTTTTATCCTATTGTGAGCTGAATAAGGAAGGGAAATAGATGTCTCCAATTAACCCTGCTTTGCATACTGAGTTTAAACAGCGGTCTGTTAGGTTACGAATGCTATCAATGTGGGGGGGGGGGGCCTCTGTACTGGTTATTTGTATTTTCGCCAATACTGCTTTCTTTCTTTTTTACCTGGGCAGAAGGTTTCTGGCGGGGAACAAGGATTAGGATGTTAGGACTGATGCTTTTGAAATACTGCTTTTGATTGACGGAGATATGGGATTTGGGTTTTTTGTTGATTGCGCTCGCTAAGATCTTTTCTTTCGATCTTATGCCTACGTATTCCCATTTACCGAAATAGGGAAATCAGAGCGTTCGTAGTTCCTCCTATTCTATGGGAGGAAATTGGTTTTTGGTGTCTTGTTCAAAGCCCAAGACGTGAAGCGAAAGGTGATTTGTATCTTGTTCAAAGCCCCAAGATGTGAAGCTAAAAGGTCTATTTGTGTCTTGTTCAAAGCCCAAGACGTGAAGCTGAAAGACCTCGACTTTAGAGAGAATTTGTCATCTCTAAAGAGGGGAGAAGGAGAATTACTTTAACTAGGATACGCGGAACCGAGCAATGCCATAATTTCCAAAGAAAGGGTTTTAACCTGAAGGAGAAGACTTTAACTCAGTGTAGAGTAATGCCATCTTTCCTTAGGAATTTCTCATGCTAAAAGAGGGACATTGGCATGGATGTAGATGATCCAGAGGCTTGCCGCTTACAGCGATTAGATGAAGGGAAAGGAGTTGTTGATGTTTGTGTACTGCGAACGAGGCACGACTTTGATGCTAAAAGGTTGATTGGATTAACCAGTGGTTTTCTTATACAAAGCCTAAGAGGAGGCTAATTTCCGCTAGGAAAATCATTATACAAAGCCTAAGAGGAGGCTATTTTGTGTCTCGTACAAAGCCCGAGAGAGAGGCTAAAAGTTTTTGACCCAGTGGGGCATATCGTTTATACAAAGCCTAAGAGGAGGCTAGCAAAGAGTTGACTCAGTTGGAGAATCTTTTATACTCAGTAATAGAGTGTTTTTGTATCTCATACAAAGCCCGAGAGAGAGGCGAAAAGGTTGTTTTGACTCCACTGGGGAGAATTTTGGTATCTCGTACGAAGCCCGAGATGGAGGCTATTGTAACTGTTTCAGTTGAGTGACAGATCCAATAGACTAATTTAAAAGAGAAAATCAGTTCTTATATGAGCAACACTGTACTCAGGGATTTGATTTGAGGATCAGGGATATTTCCTTCTCTTTGACGAAACGGGAAATCCAAAGGGTATTGAGACTATCCGAGTCTGCGGGTTTCCTTCCTATTTAACCAAGGGTGCTTGAGAATGTCTTTGAGACTCAAGGAAGTTAGACTGTCCGTGTCTAGAGTTTTATCTTTTGTACTTGCTTCGAGAAACAGTAGTAGACTCTATGAAGGGACTGTTCTATGAGGATGACTAGGTTCTGTTCCTATACCTCTAGGAGGTCGTCGGGACAATTTGTACGAAGCCCAAGGGGAGGCTGGAAACTTTTAAGAAGCCGACGGGTCCTTGTACTAAGCCCAAGAGGAGGCTATCATTCCCGAAGGAAGAGATCATTATACGAAGCCTAAGAGGAGGCTGTGAATACTTCTAAGAAGCCGTAGGGTCCTTGAATAATGCCCAAGAGGAGGCCAATGCTTTTAAGAAGCCCGTGGGTCTATCATCTCCTTTCCATTAGGAGAGATAACTCTTTTAAAGATAAAAACCACTGGTAAACGTGCGAGGTTTACTATCCAGCGACTTTTAACTTTTAAAGAGGGTTCCTTAGTTAAGGTCCAAGATTATGACCGTAGTGGGTACCCAAACCCCGAGACATTCAAGGCAAGCTATCCACAAGGAATAGATCAAGTCAGGAAAGTTCGAGAATTGGGAAGAAACTCAAAGATGCCATTCACGGAGAATACATTCATCTTGGGGAGTAGAGCTTCTTGACGATTCCTAAGGAGGACAGCCGAAGAGAATACTGTATCTGGTGCTCCTATTGGGGATCTAGGCGTCTATTTCTATGAATAAGTGAAACGGCGTCACCTAGTTCTAGACGTAGTTGCCGGGGAAACTCGAAATATCTATACTATTATTACACAGTAGATATGAGTTTATGAAAGGAGACTTACAGTGAGCAGCCCCACAATACAGTTTATAACATGAAAGCAGTAAATGAAAGCGATAACCACTTACTCGGTTGGAGTGCTTCCATGCTGTTTGGTTAGTTGTTCAACAAAGAAAGATTGAAAACAACAGTATATTCAAAATCAAAGGAGAAAGTGCTTTGAAAAAGAAAGATTTGGGGCTTACAGCTCAAGGAGAGGCCCAGGGTTTTATCAGTGAGCACACTATTTGACTTTGTACAGCAGGACTCATACAAGTGACTGGGGCCCAAAAAGGTTTTCTGTACAAAGGGACGGGTCTTACACTCTCTCAAGAGGCCCAAAAAAGGTCTAAAGAAAAGAGTAGGGCTTATAACACGAGGGTAGGCCCAAATGATTTTTCGTTTAAAAATGGCGATCGCGCCGAGGTTTTCTTTTAACGCAAAGGGACTTATACAATAAGTGAGGCCCAAAATGTTTTTGGTTAAAAGGGGGATTGGGTCTTACACTCTATTAGAGGCCCAAAGTGTTTTAAAGAAAAAGAAATGGGTCTTACTACTCGAGGGTAGGCCCAGATGGTTTTTGAAAAGGCGACGATCGCGCCGTTTGTTTTTTGACGGTATCGGGACTTATACAATAAGTGAGGCCCAAAATGTTTTGGTCAAAAAAAGGATTGGGTCTTACACTCTAATAGAGGCCCAAAGTGTTTTGAAAATGATTTATGAGGGTTGAATTAATCCAAAACCCTAATTTGTTTTCAAAATGTATTTAATTGAATAAAAATTCAATTAAAATGATCAAAAATTGTCTAACACATGGAAAACAAATTGGGATCTTCGATTAATGCTTCAAAAATTAAGTATTGACCTACAAAATAATTAGAAAGCATTAAAAGTTGCAAAATCAATGTAGAAAAAATATTTAAAATGCCAAAAAAATCAAAATATTAATTCTTTACAAAAATATCAATTATATGAAATAAATAATATTTTTGGGATTTTTTGATAAAATAAAATATTTTAACATTTTTGTGAATTATTAAAAAAAGAATTAACTCAAAATCATTAAAACTCAGAGAGAAATTAATTTTTGAATCAATTAAACAAAATCACAAAATTCAAATATTTGAATTTCTAAAAATGGCGCCAAGAACAAGTTGAAGAACACGCGCGTGTTCTTGGTTTCTCAGATTTGCGTTTTCTATCCAATCTCCATGAATATGTAATAATATCATGCAATCCACATATCATTATGCTCGTCTCAACCTCACGATCATGTCTATGTACTTTAATTTCATTTAAATTAAACATACAACAAGAAATCACGAAGAGACCTCAAGAACCCTAATTTCTGCATGAAGGCTAGGATTTTTGATACAAGATTCAAACAATGCAATTAATTGAGGGAAAACATTCCATGCATGATTATGAACATATGGCCAAATTATTGTGCGAGGAAATATGCATAGATTGAGAGATGACCAAGTATGTGCTTACCTCCAAGTCGTGACAGCAAGTTCAAAGTGATTTTTGATTTGGAGGTGTTACAGATGAGTGGTGATGATCTGAACAGCTTCCCTACACCCTATGGATTGTGTTTGGATGGTTGGACTTGATTGAAATTGGCTGGATCATTTTGTGGCACCTCAGCTGTACTTTGGTTAAAACCTTGAGCAACCAGCTGGGGATTTTGTGAAATTGATGTTTCAAAAGTTATGTGAGTGTTTGATCAGCTCATATGTGATGTATGTGAGGTGTGTGAGTGATTGGTTTGTGCAGAATTGCTCTCAAACTCAAAACCCGATAGCTACCTTGCTAAGAAAGGCATTTTTGCCAAGAGAAAGAGATTTTGAGGAAAGCATCTGTTAGATGGCTTTGGTGTACTTAAACTTACCACAATTGAGCTCTATTTATAGTAGAGCAAGTTTGTTTTGCAAGGAATAGTGCATGGCAGCTGCAGCAGGTGTTTCCTCAATGTTGGCCAATGGAAATGAAAGTCTCCTCTAGCCATTGACTAGAGGTTAGGGCACAGAGCTTTGGTCCCCTTGGTCTTGGATAAGTCTTTACTGATTTCAGATGAGAATGGCTCAGTCCATGCCACCTTGATGGTTCCATTGAATGCCTCATTCCAAATTTGAAGTCTTGTCCCTATTTTGGCAACTCTAGGTTCAACATGCTATTTCTTGTTCCATGGACTTTGGAGGCTTGGCTCAGTGATTGTACCCTTTAGATTCAATCCTCTGAGGTGTCCAAGTGGATTGGAGCAATTGAATTTGGCTGATTTTGGAAAATCGACCAAAGTTGCAAATTCTGCCTTGCTTTGACAGGTTTCAGCAAGGCAACTTGCCAATGTTGTATCTCATGGTGTAGGTTGAATTTGGCAATGTTCTTGGCCATTTTGGAAAGCTCTTACATGATACAACAACTGTTTGAACAAGTTTGGTTTTGATCTCTTTTGATTCCAAGTGAAAAATCCCCCTACATTTGACAAAAAGTGAAGGCAAATTCTGACTTAGTGAAAATTTCACTAAGTGTTGGAAAAAGTGACATTTTCACTTTTCAGCCACTTTGATCACTCCATAACTCAAAATCCTTAATGAATTGGAATGAATTGTAGTTGAAGTTTTTGTAGGTGATAATGAGGGCTACAAATCCATCTTTGGATGAGAAAAAATGGCCTTGTGGTTTAGGAGTTATGGTCCTCCAAAGTTGGTACCTTTGCCACTTTATTTTTAACTTAGAAAAATTTCTAAGTTTTATGGTTACCCCTTTTACAAGTTATCTCACTTTTCTTGATTTTTCTTGATGAATGATGATTCAAATCATACATTAACATCATTTTAGGGTTAAAAATCCATTTTGGTGAAAAATCTCAAAAAGTCAAAGTTGACTTTTGTGCACAGTTGACTTTTTATCAGATGAATTCCAAACTGTGCAATTCTTTAGGAAATCATGTCCTTGACCTAAATCAAACTTGATGGACATGTTCCATGGGTGTCATAGGGTATATTCAATCATGTATTAGGGTTTGGGAGCATGTCTTGGTCAAAAGTCAAAGTTACAGTTGACTTTTCCCTTAAAACCCTAATTGTGGTGCAGATGAAATTGAGACTTGTTGCTCAAGCTTCTTGGATCAATCCATTGTTCCAAATGGATCAATATGGTGTATTAGAGACCCTCAAATCATCTCTTGAGGTCTTGGCTCATGGTTTGTCCCAAAAGTCAACTTAGGGGTGAATTAGGTCAAGAAACCCTAATTCCTGATTTTTGATGAATGCATCCCCTGAGGCAAAATTGACTTGATGCATGGGTTCATGAGGTTCTATGAAGTATATTAGGTCATTTTTTGGATCATTGCCTTGTGCCCAGATGAAAATTTCCATCTGGAGGCCCTGGTCGACCAAAACCCTAATTTGGTGACACTGTCGATCTTGAGACTTGATCCACCTAGAAGGGAGCATCCTTGTGCTTAATCCTTGAAGTGGGAGTCCTTTTTTATCCATTGTGGATGTTTAAGAGATTAGACAAGTTGAAGATCATGTCATTTCTTGATTGATCCTTTGTCTAAGCACTCAGAGAGGGCTTGAAACCCTAATTTTGATTGTATTGGATGCTCACCCATCGTTAGGGAGACTGATGAAGCATGATGGTTCATCCATATTGTGATGATGATTTTCACAATGATGGGAAATCTAAGTGGTCAAAATTTGGGGTATTACAGTGACTAATGAGAAGAATGAGGTTGTTATGAAGGGAGTCAGATCCAGAGATAATTGTTATCAATGGGTACCTCAAGAGGTCAGCTCATCTAATGATGTTAAGGTTGATGTTGTGACAGCAGACTGTAACATTAAGTGTGAAAGTCTGAGCATGTTGAAAGGTCAATTAGGGTTAATAACTTATGGTGTGAATTCTTTTAAAAATTTAAAAGGAAAGTTATTTTGGAGGGAGAAACTCATTGATTGGCTTTTAAGTGATCCACAAAATCAGGCTCCATACTTTAGGCCATCATTTCCTATTATAGCCATCTCACGCTTCATCAAACTTCATATCCCTAAACTGTTCATCTCCTTCTCCTTCAACAGAAATTACCATTCATCTCTGAATCTAAAGTGCTTCACAGGAACAATGTCAAAACATATATCATCTCCATCTAAGAAATCTGCTTCACAAAGTTCATCCCGCGAAAAAGCTAGGGTTTCTACAGAAGAGGGTTCTGCTGAAGAAGCTTTGAATATAGCACCCATCTCCATGATGGTTCCTGAATCTGGTAAGTCAAGACCTTCCAAACTTCAACCCAAAAGGCCTACACCTAAAATTGATGATAGTGAAACTAGGAGGTTAGTCACTAGCATTCTGTTTAAAGAAAAATATGCATCTGGGTCTTCCACCCCTCGAGCAGTTGAAGAGAGGTTTGATGTTGATAAGAGCATTAATCAAATTGCAACAAAAATACTGGATAAGGGTTTAGCTGTGAAAGGGATTTCTGTACCCCTGAGACAAATGCCTGCTGAAAAGGAGGACATGCAAAGTGCTGATACAAATCTTCACAGACTGGCTATGTCTGTCATTGAAGATGCTGAAGTAGGTGTTGAAGAAGAAGGTGTTCATGAGGAAGCCGATGTTGAAACAAATGTCAGAACATCGCCTGATAGGGATGTTGAAACTAGCCCTGGTGTAAAGAAGAATGAAGATGTGGTAAATGTTGTTGACCTGTCTGATGATGAGGTGATTGGAAATGTTGTACCTAGTCTAGCCAAAAGACTTAAAACTAGAAAAGGAAAGAATGTGGAATCCTCTCCTAAGAAGTCAGTTGAAGGAAAGAAGAAAAAGACTTCTGTTGTTGGTCCAACAAAAACATGGAGTAAAGTTGCTGTGAATCCCAGAAAGAGGAAGCTGGTGGAAGAATCTGAATCAGAGTATGATGTTGAGGATTATGTTCAAGACATCACTCCTGTGAGAAAGTCAATCTTGAAGAGAATTGCTGACAAGATACCTGATGTTCTTGTTGACAATATTTCATTCCATTATGCAAGCAGTGCTTCCATGTGGAAATTTGTTTGTCAAAGAAGACTTGCTCTTGAAAGAGAGATTGGCAAAGAGGCTATGGAAATTAAAGAATTCATAGAGGTGATAAAGGTTGCTGGATTGATGAAGACTGTCTGTGGGTTCTCCAAGTGTTATGACAGACTGGTTAAGGAATTTATGGTTAACATTCCTATGAATATTTCTAACAAAAGAAGTGTGGATTTCATGAAAGTGTTTATTAGAGGCAAATGTATTGAGTTCTCTCCTGAGGTTATCAACAATTACCTAGGAAGAAAAGAAGAAGAGTTTACAGAGTTAGAAGTTACTGATAATGATGTCTGCAAGGAGATAACTGCTGGTCAAGTAAAGGTGTGGCCCTTGAAAGGAAAATTGACAACTTGCAAACTTAGTGTTAAGTATGCTATCTTGCACAGAATTAGAGCTACAAATTGGGTGCCTACTAATCATAAAACCACAACAGCTTTGGGATTAGGAAGGTTCATTTATGCTGTTGGCACTAAGAAGAAATTTGACTATGGGTCATATATTTTTGAACAGACTGTGAAACATGCCACCACTAATGCTATCAAAATGCCTATAACATTTCCATCTCTCATTTGTGGAGTAATTCTGAAACAACATCCTGGCATATTGACAAGTTCAGACACAGCCTGCAAGAGGGAGTCTACATTATCTCTGCATCCAAAATTGTTTGTTGGGAGTCATGTTCCAGACATTGTCTCAACATCAGATGCTGGTGTCAAGAAGAAAAGTACCAAAGCTGATTTGCTTGCAGAATTGAAGGCTACTTGCAAGGATCTGGATATTGTGATCAGTACCAGCATGACTAGAAAGAAGGAAATTGAAAAGCTGATCCAGTCCTTGGAACAAGATGATAATGATGATGTTCATGCTGAAGGTGTCAATTCTGAGGAAGATGATGAGGATGATGAAGATGGGCCTAGCTCTGATGAAGATTAAGTTTCTTTTGTTGTTTCTGCTAGACAGTAGTTTTTTTTGCTTTTTTTGTTTTGCACTTGATGTGTTTGGTTTGAAACCTGAATATTATGTTTTAAGCACTTTTTATGTTCTATGATTTGTCTTGTCTTGAATGCTGACTTTAGACTGACAATGAGAGCTAGCTTAGGACTAACTGGTAGTTAGTAGGTGTTTGTCCAATTATGGCTAAAAAGGAGGAGAGTTAGCCTAGCCTAGGTTGTAGGGTGTGACCTATCTAAGATCTGGTGTGGTGCAGATGTTGAGGGGGAGTATGCATGTTGAACAGCTGGGAGTTGGTTCTTGTTTTGAGGGGGAGCTTGACCCTTTGCTGAGCTGATGGAGTATGTGCAGCATTTTGAAGTAGGAGCTGTTTTGAAGGAGTGCTGCTAGGAGGTTTTAACATTTTTCAATTTTTTATCCGCTACTGAAGTCTCTGATGTTGCAGAGATTTTTTTAGCCAAAATTAGCCAAAGGGGGAGATTGTTAGTTCTTGGATTAGCTAGAATTTTGGTAAAACAAAGTTGTTCAATGTTGATGTCACATGGGTGATGTCTTAACATTGAGTCTTAACATTGGATAATGTTAAGTGTTTAAGTTGTTGAAGTTCTGAAGTCTGATGTCACATGCGATGTCATGACATCAGATATGCAGATCATTAAAACATCAGGTTTGAGATGTTTTTAGGGTTAAGCGTATTAGCTGGATTTTGGGAAAGTTGTTAGAGTTATTAGATGCGAATATCTTGGAGGAGATATTTTCTGTTGCAAACAGATTTGATGCAGATTTGTAGGAGTGTTTAAAGGCTGAAGATTTAAGAAGATTTTGAGAGAAAATCTGTTTTGAAGATTCAGTTTTAAATAAAAAATCAGGTCAGATGTTGTAGCAGGTCCAAGCCTAAATCAAATAGCTATATAAAGCGCATCAATCCTAAAGGAAAAGCATAGAAGATAGAGAGCATAGACTGAGTGTCAATCATTGTCTTTGTACGAGTATTTTGTAAACCATTCTAGGTTGAATTGGTGAGTTGTAAGGTGTACTCTCTTAGAGCTGTGAAGCAAGAGAGTGTTGTTACTTGATCAAAGCTTGTAAGCAGGATCAAGGTGTTTCTCAAAGTGTGATCTTTGAGGTGTTTTAGGAAGTGAGTAGTGTTCTCATACTTAAGTGGTCTCTTAGTTAGAAAGTTCATTAGGTAGAGATTAAGTTTAGGAGATGTCAACTGGGTTGTTGAGTCTGTAAATTAATTCTACTAATAGTGAAATTCCTTCCTGGCTTGGTAGCCCCCAGAGTAAGTTGTTTAACTGAACTGGGTGAACAATTCTTTGTGTACTCTTCTGTTGTTTTATATTGTCCATTGTAGAGTGTGTTGTTGTGACATCACACGTAACATCACATATCTGGTACTAGAATTTCAAGAGTGATAAGTGTTTTTTCCTATGTTTGAAAGGAACTTGAGAATGTCTTTGAGACTCCAGGGGGTTTAGACTGTCCAAGTCTAGAGTTTTATCTATTGTACAATGCCTAAGAGAAGGCACGGGCATTAAGAGATGAGTATCAACCCTAAAAATGGCTGGAGGTTTGACACTGGAAAGACTGCTCTAGCAAAGGATGACTAAGTTCTGTCTTATACTTTTAAAAGGTCGTCAGGGTCCTTGTATTAAGCCTAAGAGAAGGCATGAGAAATTTTAAGAAGCCGAAGGGTCCTTGTACAACGCCTAAGAGGAGGCGGGGATGCTTTTAGGAAGCCTGTGGGTCCCCAAACCACGAGAAGTTCAAGAAATGCAATTCACAGAGAAGAGATCATTCCAGGAAACTTCGAGAATTTGGAAGAAACTCGAGAGATACTATTCATGGAGAATAGATCAAATCTGGGGAGTAGAGTTTCTTTGACAATTTCTAAGGGTGACAGTCTGAGAAAAGGTTCACCGAGAATACTGCCTTTCTCTTTGTTCCATATTGATTAACCCTAAGAGAAGGGAAGACTGTATCTGGAATCCTACGGGGGATCTAGTTTTGACTGTATTTAGGAGTGACCAACAGGGCTTTACCTAGTGTTAGACGTAGTTGCCGGGGAAAACTCTAAATAACTATACTAGTATTACACAGTTGATATTTGACAAGTATATAAAAGGATGTGAAAGAAGACTTACAGTGAAGCAGCCCCACAATACAGTTATATACATATGAAAGCGATAAATGAAAGCGAATAAACACTTACCCGTTGTAGAGCTTCCATGCTGTTTTGTTAGTTGTTCAACAAAGAAAACTTTGATAACAATATTGTATTTGAATTCAAAATCAAAGGAGAAAGTGCTTTGAAAAGATTGTTGGGGCTTACAGCTCAAGGAGAGGTCCAAGTTTTTAACGATGATTGCACCGCTGTTTTGAAAACTGTACAGAGGGACTTATACAATATGTGAGGCCCAAAGTTGTTTATGTACAAAGGGGGTTAGGTCTTACACTGTACTAGAGGCCCAAAGAGTTTTAAAGAAAGGAAATGGGACTTATAGCACGAGGGTAGGCCCAGATGATTTGATTTTTGAACTGGCGATCGTGTCGAGGGTTTTTCTTTTAACACAGAGGGACTTATACAATATCTGAGGCCCAAAAAGGTTTTGGTTAAAAGGGGATTGGGTCTTACACTCTATTAGAGGCCCAAAGGGTTTTTTTTATACAAGGGATGGGGCTTACAACTCAAGGAGAGGCCCAGATGATTTTCGTTTTGAAATGGCGATCGCACCGAGATTTTTGAAAACGCAGTGGGTCTTATACAATGACTTAGGCCCAAAAATGTTTGGTTTTCAAAGGGGGGTTGGGTCTTACACTCTATTAGAGACCCATGAGTGTTATTTTAAAATAAAAGATGGGCCTTACAGCTCAAGGAGATGCCCAGATGATTTTGAAAAGGCGACGATCGCGCCGAACATTTGAAAATATACAGAGGGACTTATACAATGTGTGAGGCCCAAAAAGGTTTATTTACAAAAGGGTTGGGTCTTACACTCTATTAGAGACCAAAAGAGTTTTAAAGAAAAAGAATGGGGCTTATAACTCAAGGAGAGGCCCAATTGGTTTTATTTTAAACTGGCGATCGCGCCGAGATTTTTGAAAATGTGTTGGGACTTATACAATGACTGAGGCCAAAACTATTTTGGTTTCAAAGAGGGATTGGGTATTACAGTCTATTAGAGGCCAAAGTGTTTGAAAAAGATTTGTTTGGGTGAAAATCAAAGAAACCCTAATTTCATCATTTTTAAAAGTAAATTCTTAAAGAAAATCAAATAAAAATGATAAAATACCAAATAAGTTTGAATAAACAACTTGTGATTTTTGGTTGAGGTTTGAAAAATGATGTTTTAATCACAAGATGAATTAAAATTCATTTGGTTTTGATTTTCATGATGAGAATTCACTTTTAAAATGTTTAAAAACAATTAAAAAGGGATTTATTCACAAAAATACCAACTATATTAAATAAATAATATAAATTTGATTTTTTTGTGGAATAAAATATTTTGGAGTATGAATAAGAAGTGTGTAAAACAGAATTGGAAAATGAAGATTTTTGCTATGTGAAAGAATTGGTTAAGTTTTGACTATAAGAGAAAAAGGAAAGCTGTCACAACATCATCTTCGACATCTCTTATGAGGCAAAAACCAGAACTGAAACTTTAGTTTTCAACATTTTTTTTATCAAACATCCAACACTCATAACTCTCTCAATTTTTAACGAAATTAAAATCCGTAAGAACCTATCTTGACCGATTTTTCGTAAGGAATCCAATGGTATCACTTATACATACTGAAACTTAATGTACAAAATGCACAAGGCAAAAAACCAGAACTGGACCTTAATTTTAAAACAACATAAACTCCTCATATAAACATATTAAAGTGCAAACAGTAGGAGGATCACAACAAACACATTAAGGACTACATTTTTGCTTCAAAAATTGATCAATAATGATGCATGTATATGGAGTTTCAAAGTGTAAGAACACTTACCTATTAGAGCAAGGTCCAATGCCTCTTCAATGTAATTACAGCAGCAAGAGGAAGATCCTATGAGCTTCCTTGATCCTCCAGGAGTGTGTTTGAATGCTTAGAGTGGATTGAAATGAGCTGGAACTGGTTGTGGTACCTCAGTTGCAATTCTATCAAGAACTGGAGCATTTGGCTGGTGATTTGATGAATTTGATGTTCCAGATGTTGTGTTAGTGTTTAGATCACACACATATGATGTTTATGAGGTGTGTGTGTGTGATTGGTTTGGACAGAAATGCTCTCTAACTCAAAACCCGATAGTAACTTGAAAGAGAAGGTGTTTTTTGGAGTGAAAAAGAGAATTTGAGGAAAGCATCAGTTTGATGGCTTTGGTGTACTCAAACTGAGCACAAATGAGCTCTATTTATAGTAGAGCAAGTTTGTTTTGCAAGCAATAGTGAATGGCAACTGATGCAGAGGTTTGGCCAATGGTTGCATTTTAGAATCTCAAGTCTCCTCTAGCCATTGACTAGAGGTTAGGGCACAAGTTGCTGGTCCCCTAGCTCTTGAATATGTATTGACTGAATTCAATTAGAATTTGGCTCAGTTCATGCCACCTTGCTGAATGTATTGAATGCTTGAAACCAAAATTGGATATTTGGCATCTTTGTAGCTTTTTAGGTTTGGCATGCTACTTGTGGAATATTGGACGTGGGAGGCTTGGGAATTAGAGGTAATCCTTTAATTGTCCCCTCCTCAGGCGTGCAAAAGGATGACAAGGCTTAAAGATTTGTGTGGCACAAGAAATGTGCAAATCTGTCCTGAAACCTGTCTTAAAAAATCAGCTGCAGCAAGCCTTGTTGTAAAATCCATAACTTCTTGCTCAAGAATGATAAATCGGTGTTCCAGGACTTTCTGGAAAGCTGAGATGACATACTTCAACTTTGATGTTCGCGGTTTTTCTTGAATCAACTTGGATCATGGAGAAAAACATCCTTAAAGTTGGGACATTGTTGCTGGAAAAATATTAATGATGTCCTATGAAATGTTGAAACATTTGACAACTTTGAACATTAATAATTCCAAACTTTAATCACTTATATCTTTTAATCCACTATGATATTTTGAGTTGAAGTGAATTGCATCTTTGATGCTTGTCCTGCATGGTGACAAAGCTTGAAAATTGTGTGGCACAAGAAAAAATGCACAAAATCTGTCCTAAAAAAAAAAGCTGCAGCAAGCCTTACTGTAAAGTCCATAACTTCTTGCTCGAGTATGATAAATGGACGTTCTACAACTTTCTGGAAATCTGAGATGATGTACTTCAACTTTAATGTTCAAGGTTTGTGAAGATAAGACTTTTAAAGTTGTCAAAAATGAACTTGAACTTGTGTGATCAAGTCTGTCCTAAAAGCTGTCTTAAAAAATCTGTTTTATCAATGCCTTTTGCAGAGATCATAACTTTCTGCTCGAGAATGAAAAATAGGCTTTCTAGGAGTTTCTGGAAAGGTGAGATGATGTACTTCAACTTTCATGTTCATGACATGGCTTGAATCAACTTGGATCATGGAGAAAAACGTCCTTAAAGTTGGGACTTTCTTGCTGGAAAAATAATTAATGATGTCCTACGAAATGTTGGAACATTTGACATTAAGAATTCCCAACTTTGATCACTTATATCTTTCAATCCTTATGATATTTTGAGTCGATTCCTTCTACAATGTTGAAGTATCAAATACCCTCTTTAAAAGTAGCCCTTACGTAAAATCAATGGATGCTTGGATCAATAGTTACAACCTTGAAAAGTTGTGCACTTGAGCATGATTTTAACTTAGAAAAAATTTCTAAGTTTCTTTCAATTTGATCAATTTTGCAATTTTACGTGATTTCTTGATTTAAATTTGATCAAATGCAATCATCCATCATATTTTCTTGAGTAATGGCTTGTGAAGCTCATAGTTGACCAAAAGTCAAATTTTGACTTTCTGCGTCAGTTGACTTTGTATTAGATGAACTTGAGGCTTGATCCACTTGGAATGTTGCATCTTTATGCTTGATTCTTGATGTGGGAGTCCTCTTGATCCTTTTTGGTTGTTTGAGAGATTAGACAAGTTGAAGATCATGTCATTCCTTGATTGATCCCTTGTCTAAGTGCTCTGAGAGGGCTTGAAACCCTAACTCTTGATTGTAATGAATGTTCACCCATCTTTGGGGAGACTAATGAGTGTGAAATGGTTCATCCATATTGTGATGATGATTTGCACAATGATGGGAATCTTAGTGGTCAAAATTTGGGGTATGACAGCACGACGTGATGATTGCCTTTTAGAAAAGACAGAGAGGATGCAATGGTGTGTGCAGTGTATTTTCTGAAAACGCTTGTTTTTATTTTGGGTTGTTTCTTAGGATTACCATTTTCTGAAAAATGAAAAGTGAAAATAGCAATAAATGCGGGAATTCATAATGGCATTATTTGTTCATGATTTGTCGATTCTTGAAACACAACCTTATAAAACATAACCCTATTGCTTTGGGCAAAGCGAAGAGGGAAATTTACAAAAAAGTAAGCCCTATAAAACATCCATTTCACCCGGGCAAGATGAAAGGTCAAAACAAAGATGTGGAAATTACTTCGATTTATGAACAACTTTTGGGACATCGATCGCAACCCAATGGCGACGAACTCCTCTGTGGATCACAAAGTCCAGTACTTTCTTTCTTGGTTTGTCTTCAGAAATGACACTGATTTATAGCGGAGTAGGATCATTAGAGTCTTCTTCCCATGCAGAGTTATAATAAGAGGACTCTTTTGTCGCATCTTCCATAGTGTTTTCAATTTCAAGAGGATCTCCCCATCCAGTTGGCTAGATGTCCTCGTATCTGATGCGAGAGCTTTCAGGAGCAGTGTATTTGACTAGAAAGTCGTACTTGCCGCTTGGCTGCCCCAAGGTATCCCCGATTTCTGTGGGAATAGATGAGTCATCTTCTTCAATGACGTTGACCTCAGGAAATGCATAGTTAATGAAATCTTGTCCTATGATCTTTACAAATTCATCAACATGGTGTTGGACATTTTCATAATGTTCTGAGTAAGGATTCCATGACTCTATGGGAACACGTGTATTCTTTTCAAGATTACTCAGTTGATAGGCATTGTCCGGCTGACTCTTTTTCCCCGAGTCTTCCGTGTATGGTTTTCAGATAGGCAAGTCATCCAGGGGATCGTAATAATCGTAATCAAAGTTGTCTTTCATCAGAGTGTCTTCCTCCAATGAGTTGGATGGAGCACGACATCCTTCGGGATCATAACCTCCGTAGATCATTCTGACGTCTGATCTTGGTATATATCTGGGACTTTGCTTCGGAGAGCAGAATGGAATGTATGTTTATCCATGAGATATATAACCTTCATCGTTGAGATAAGACTTCCACTCTTCCTCTGTATCAGAAGAGTTGTTCCCATCCATGGTGTGGACTTCTTGAGAAACTGGGTGGAGGAAGCCTCTGTTGTGGAAGAAATCTTGAATGGGACAAAAACTTTCATCCTTCTTTGTAGTTTGGGTACAAGTCAGAGAGAAACCAAGACCTTTTCTTGTGTTGTTATCAGCAGGAATTACGATCTTTCCCCATCCTTTTACGTCACTACTCCCCATTACTTTGAGAGCGTCTTTATATGAGGAAATCGATGTTCCTTTTTCATGGTGATTCTCATTGCTCACCGAGATTGCCTGAAATTGAGTTCCAATGACCTCCTCTGGTTCTACACAGGAGAATGATGATAAGTTGCTCACGATTAAAGCTTGTTCTCCCCATACTGTGACTAATTTGTCATTCTTGACGAACTTTAGCTTCTGGTGAAGTGTCGAAGTGACTGCCCCGGCCTCGTGAATCCAAGGTCTTCCTAATAAACAGTTGTATGCTGCTCGGATGTCCATGACCTGGAAAGTGACTTGTAAAGTGTGAGAACTGATGGTTATGGGAAGATCGACTTTGTCGATAACTGTTTTCCTGGACCCGTCAAAAGTTTTGACAATGACCTCACTGCCTCTCATGGGAGTACCTTGAAAAGATAGTCGTACCAAAGTTGACCTTGGCATGACGTTTAAGGATGAACCTGTGTCGACCAGTACGCTGGCTAGAGCATCATCCTGGCAATTGACTGTGATATTGAGTGCCATATTATGGTTCTTGCCTTCCTCCAGCAGTTCTTCATCATTGAATCCCAAGTTGTTGCAGAAAGTGATGTTGGAGATAATGCTGTCAAATTGACCCATGGTCACATCTTGTTCTACAAAGGCTTGTTCCAAGACTTTATGTAGAGCTTCTCTGTGAGCTTCTGAACTAAGTAGGAGAGATAACACAGAGATCCAAGACGGAGTTTGCAACAATTGATCCACAATGTTGTACGCGCTTTTCTGGATGAGCTTTAGCATTTCATCGTTGTTCTTTATAGGTTCCGTGTTGCTAGATTGACCGACTTGTTGATTAGGAACTTCGACTTGAAGTTCCTTTTCTTTGGCAGGTTCTCCAACTCCTCTGCTGAAGATTCAACCACTCCGTGTAACTCGACTGATGTCGGCAATGTTCACAATGAATGGTAATGGAATTTCTGACTTGTACGGTATTGGACCTGGCAAGTAGATGACCACATGGGCATTTTGGTCCTTTTGGCCATCGTAGACAACCTCGATCAGCTCTAAGTTTGGAATTTTCCTACTGTCAAGAGAGACTGTTAACTCATTGAGAAGAGGAATTATGGCGCAAACGTCCTTGGTTATTCCATGGTTGACAGGTTTTCTTTTATTGGAGATTGAGACGGTGCTTTTGTCCAGTAGTCCTTGGTCCTTGTTTTGAACAGGGAGGCAACCTTGTATTATGTTGATTGATTGAGAATTCAAACGTGGTTGAAATTCCTTTCAGTTTAACTGATGCTGGAGAGCTGCTTGTACGAGATAGCATCCTTTGTTATTTTCGGAGCATACTCTTCAACGTTCATAATTGTGAGGTGGTACCAGACCGTATCCACTTTGTATGCAGTGCATCCTTACCAGATCTGTTTCTAGCAAGCGGATATCACAGCTTTGGTGTCTACCAGGATTCCCATCAGTCATGCTAACTTGTTGTGTATCTTCATTCTGGTAGATCGAAAGCCACCTGTGGTCTAATAGATGTTGAAGAGTCCTTTGTACAAGCGCACACCCTTGGTTGTTTTTGGAGCATTATTTACAGTCTTGATAATCGTGCGAGGCCAAAAAACCAAGTCTGACCTGCCTAGCATGCAATTCTACTAGACTGGTATTCATTAAGCGGATGTCGAAGAGTTAAACCATGTTAACCTGATGATCATTCCTTTCACGGTAGTCTTGGATCCATCCAAGATCCATTTGACATTGGAGGCCCTCTTGCACAAAAGAGCATCCTTGATTTTCTTTGGAATAGATTGGGCAAGCACTGTAATCGTGTCGCGGCAAATTGTAATACTGACTTTGTCTTGAATGTATTGCCACAAGATTGACGTTCATTGTACGGATGTCATGGTTTTGAACAATGTTTGGATATGTCATACCCCAAATTTTGACCACCAAGATTTACCATCATTATGCAAATCATCACCACAATATGGATGTGACATCATGCCTCCTCAATCTCCTCAAGGATTGTTGAGCATTCACTATAATCAAGACTTAGGGTTTTAAGCCCTATCAGAGCACTTAGACAAAGGATCAATCAAGAAATGACATGATCTTCAACTTCTCTAACCTCTCAAACACCCATAAGGGATCAAGAGGACTCCCACATCAAAAATCAATCACAAGGTTGCAACATTCCAAGTGGATCAAGCCTCAAGATCGCCAGTGTCACCAAATTAGGGTTTTAGTCGACCAAGGCCTCCAAATGAAAATTTTCCTCTGGGCATGAGCCAATGCTTCAAAGCACAACCCAATATACTCTAAGGGACCTCATGAACACTATCATCATGTCAATTTAGCCTCAGGGGATGCATTCACAAAAAATCAGGATCTAGGGTTTCTTGACCTAATTCACCCCTAAGTTGACTTTTAAGGCAAAGCATGAGCCAAGACCTCAAGACATGGTTTGAGGGCGTCAAATACACCACATTGATCCATTTACAATAATGGATTGATCCAAGAAGCTTGATTCACAAGTTTCAATTTCATCTGGACCACAATTAGGGTTTTGAAGTAAAAGTCAACTATATCTTTGACTTTTGACCAAGACATGCTCCCAAACCTTGGGACATGATTCAATACACCCTATAACACCTATGGAATCCATCCATTAGGTTTAGATTAGGTCAGGAACTTGATTTCACAAAGGATTGCACAGTTTGGATTTCATCCGATAAAAAGTCAACTGTGCACAAAATCAAGTTTGACTTTTTGGAATTTTTCACAAATATGGTTCCCCTAAGTCAAAAATAATGTTAATGTATGGTATTGATCATCATTCATTAAGAAAAATCAAGAAAAGTGAGGTTTCTTGCAAAAGGGGCAACCATTAGAAACCAAAATTTTTCTAAGTTATGGAACAAAAGTGATTTTGTACCAACTTTGCAAGGCCATAACTCCTAAACTACAAGGCCTTTTTCTCCCATTCAAAGATCAAATGAAAGTCCATCTGACATACTTTAAAAGTGTCAACTACAAGAGATTCCAAATCCTCATGGATTTTGAGTTATGGACTGATCAAAATGACAAAAATGAAGAAAATGACACTTTTCCAACACTTAGTGAAAATCTGCCTAAGTTACCAGCCTTGGACATCAATGTTCACGAGGATTTTTCAGTTGGATTCAAATAGTTTCAAGAAAAACTATGATGACACATGTATTGTATCATATGAGGGCTTTCTAAAAAGCATAAGAGCCTCCCATAACTTAACTTGAGCAAGGAGATATGACCCCCTCAAAATCACCATTTTCAACTGTCTTGTACAAGGCAGATTTTGGCATTTTGCTCGATTTGGAAAATTTAGACAGCTTCAAGCCTTGTCATCCATTTGGACACATCAGAGGATAAAATCCAAGGGGAATGATCTGATCCCCAAGCCTCCCAAGTCCAAGAATCTACACATAGCCATAACAAACCTAAAAAGGCTAAAAAGTGCAAAAGACTCCAATTTTGTTTCCATGCATTTAATGGATGCATCAAGGTGGTATGGACTGACACATTCCTAACTGAATGAGTCAAGATTCGGCTCTGAATCAAAGAACCATGGGCCTGTGCCCTAACCTCAAGTCAATGGCTAGAGGAGACTAAAGATTCCCTTGGATCAACATTGGCCAAAGGACTACTACAGTTGCCACACACTATTGCTGCCAAAACAAACTTGTTGCACTATAAATAGAGCTCATTTGTGCTCAGTTTGAGTACACCAAAGCACTACAACTGATGTTTTCCTCAAAATCTCTCTCTTTAGGCCAAAATGCCTTCTTTTGCAAGTCATCTCTGAGTTTTTGAGTTAGAGAACAATTTCACCACAACTCTTGATCCAAACACATCCAATATGTCATATATAAGTTGTCCAAACACTCACATTTGATCTGAAACACCAAAATCAGAAAGTCAACCTCCAAAACCTCAAAATTTGACTTTTCTGCATTTTTCAAGCCATGTCTTGATTCAGTCACTTCCAAAACCAAACCAGGCCTCAAACACTCTCCAAATATCATCTTCAAACTGTCCCAATTGGTTTCCATCATCTGGAACACCATTTGAGAGAGTTGCTATCTTGTTCACTTTTGACCTTTTGCAAGAAAAGGCCTATACTTGCTCCTGAGGATTCCAGCTGGTTCTGATAATCCTAAAAGCTTCTAAGGGATCAATTGAGAGTGTTCAAATCCTTGAATGACTTCTGGCACAAGGAACTTGGCAGATAACACAAGAAGCTCTAAAAGGTAAGTGCATCACAACTTGAACTCTTTAAATCATGCATTTCTTTGAGGTTCATTGATCATGGACCTCTCATAGATATCATATGTGTTGTGTTTGAACCAATTTATCATGTTATTATTTCCTGTACCATGAGATAGCATAGAACATGCAAACTTTGACCTATTTTGAAATCACTATCGGATTTTAAAATAGAAACATTTTCTGAAAATTCCAAGGGCACCATTGGATTCCTCATGAAATTATAGGCCAGATGCACCTAAATTTTGTCCCAATCCTTGGAGAAATGAGAAAGTTAGAGGCTTCATGCAAATTGCCAAAACTAGGCCTTGCCTTAGGCAAGGGCCAGCCATGGCGCCTTGGCCAGGCCTAGAACTTGGCACCCCATATATGTTAATGGGGTGGTTTTGATACACGGATGTATCACCACCCCAGTGGTAGCGCGCATGTGTGTTTGGCTATGAGGTCGTGGGTTCAACACCCACCCAGACCATTTCATCATTTTTGCCATTTTTGCTATTTTTCATATTTTTATGGTTTTTGTTAATTAATTCTAAAATTAATTTCTCTCTTAATTTTTATTATTTTTTATTGGTTCTTTTTTTTAAAATTCCCAAAAATGTTAAAATATTTTATTCCATAAAATTTTCACAAAAATATTATTTATTTCATATATTTAGTATTTTTGTAAAGAATTATGTTTTATTTGTTGGTTTTAACACTTAAAAATATTTCTTTCTCTTGATTTTGCAACTTCAAATGGTTTTCAAATCATTCTATGAATGAAACATATTTTTTCAAACATTAATCCAAGATCACAACTTGTTTTTCACACATGTTTGATAATTTTGATCATTTTAATTGAATTTTTATTCAATTAAAATACATTTTAAAATCAAATTAGGGTTTTGATTATTTTCACCCTCACAAATCTATTTCAAAACACTCACAGGCCTCTAATAGAGTGTAAGACCCATTCCTAGTAAATAAAAGCCTTTTTGGGCCTCAGTCATTGTATAAGTCCCAATGTGTTTTCAAAAACCTCGGCACGATCACCGTTCTCAAAATAAACCTTTGGGCCTCTCCTTGAGTTGTAAGCCCCATTTCTTTTCTTTTTTTCAAACTTTTTTGGGCCTCTAATAGAGTGTATTACCCAACCCTCTTTTGTACATAAAAAATTTGGGCCTCAGTCATTGTATAAGTCCCAGTACAATTTTCAAAACAACGGTGTGATCGCTGTTATTTCTGGGCCTCTCCTTGAGTTGTAAGCCCCATCACTTGTACAAAAATAAACCTTTGGGCCTCTCCTTGAGTTGTAAGACCCCTCTCTTTATACAGAAAATATTTCTTGGGCCTCATTCATTGTATAAGTCCCGATATAATTTTCAGATCAACGGTACGATTACTGTTTTTCATCTGGGCCTCTCCTTGAGTATAAGCCCTAATCTTTTCAAAAACAACTTCCTTTTTTATTTTGGTTCAAATTCACAGTTGTTATCAAAACTTTCTTTAATTTCTTGAACAACTAACCATACAGCTGTTACAATGGAAGCTTTCTCGCCTATAAGTTTTAAATAGCTTTCTTTTACATACTTGCACATATATATATATATATATTTGTTTGTGCTGGAAGCTTGCTCACCTGTAAGTCCTCCTACCCTCTTTTACATACAGTATATATTTCATCTGTACATATATACATGTATATTATCTGCTTAGAGTTTTCCCCGACAATTAGGTCTTGAACTAGATAAAGTCAATGGTCACTCTTTCAACACAGTCAAAACTAGTTCCCCAAAGGAATTCCAGATACAGTTTTGCCTTCTCTTGGGCTTATACAATATGGAACAAAGAGAAAGGCATTATTCTCAGTGAAACCTTTCTCAGACTGTCACTATTAGAAAATGTCAAAGAAATTCATTTTCCCCAGAGAGGATTAATTCCCGGTGAAACCTCTCTTGAATTTCTTCAAACCCTAGAACTGTTCACTAAAGAAAAGATTATTCCCGGTGAAACTTTTCTTGAACTTATCTTAAGTTTAAACCCACAGGCTTCCTAAAAGCATCCCAACCTCCTCTGGGGATTTGTACAAGGACCCTCCAGCTTCTTAGAAGTTCTCATGCCTTCTCTTGGGCTTAATACAAGGACCAAAGACCTCTTAAAGGTATAAGACAGAACTTAGTCATCCTTTCCAAGAGTAGTCTTTCCAAAGTGTCAAAACCTCAGACCAATTTTAGGGTTGATTCTCATCCCTTAAAACACCTTCCTCCTTTTGGGCATCATACAAAGATAAACTCTTCCATGCCAGTAGACTTGGATAGTCTAATCCCATCTTGGATCTCAAAGACATTCTCAAGTTTCCCAAAAATACAGGAAAAACCCTGATCATTCGATAAATCTCCAATAGAGTTTAAAATCCTCACAGGATCTAAAACTCGATCTTTATCCTAAATAACCCCAGCTAGGGTCATCTCATCATCAATACCATACTAGCCTATCAGAACCTCAAGGCATCTGATACCTCAACTCTTCTGTAAATCCTCAGTAAGAGTTAATTCCCCATTTTTGGACCTGCCTCTGGATCTCAATAATCCTCAGCAGAAGCCAGCCTCCTCTTAGGCTTTGTATAATGATTTTCCGCAGCAGAGTTAGCCTCAAAAGCACCCTTTTGTTGAGTCCATCTCCTTTCTTAAAACACTCTCTTGTTGAGTTAACCTTTTTTCAGCCTCCATCTTTGGCTTTGTACAAGACAAACAAAGTACTCTCTTATTGAGTCAATAACCTTTCCAAACTCTCTTGTTGAGTCAATGGTACAAAATAAAATCACTCTCTTGTTGAGTCAGTCACCTTTTCAGGACTCTCTTGTTGAGTCAACCCCTTTTAGCCTTAATCTTGGGCTTTGTACAAGACACCATATAAACACTCTCTTGTTGAGTCAGTCATCTTTTTAGCCTCAATATTGGGGTTTGTACAAGACATATATAAACTTTCTCCAGAAAAGTCAAAATCTTCATAACCTTCTCTTAAGCTCTGGATAAATATCTTCCCAGCGGAGTCAATTCCTCCCAGCCTTCTTTTAGGATTTAGGAATTAATATCCCTAAGCAGAGTCAAATATCTTCCAGCCTCAATCTTGGGCTTTGTACAAGACACCTAAAATATCCTCAGCTGAGTAAGTCAATCACCTTTTAGCCTCAATCTTGGGCTTTGTACAAGACACCATATAAATCTCTCCAGCAGAATCAATCTTCTTTTAGCCACAATCTTGGGCTTTGTACAAGACAAATAAAACCTCTCACCAGTAGAGTCAAAAACCACGTTTAGCCTCAATCTTGGGCTTTGTACAAGACAGACAAAATATTTCCCCGAAAAAGTCAACTTTCAGCCTCCTCTTAGGCTTTGTATAATGATATCCCCAAAAAAAGTCAGTCTCTTTCAGCCTCAATCTTGGGCTTTGTACAAGATAGATAAACACTCTCTTGTGGAATCAGTATTTTCTGGCCTCCTTTTAGGATTTGTATAAGGACTTCCCCAGTGGAGTCAATCAATCTCTTAGCTTCAACCTTGGACTTTGATCAAGGCACACAAAAATCAACATCCCTTCAGAGGAAATCTAAAACTCTTTGTAGGAAGACATTTCTCTGTGTTATCACACATCAAAATAGATTAATCAAAACAAACCCTAATCCCAAATAACTGCTATAAGTGGAATACTTGTTGATTCAAAATTCCAAGCTGTAGTCCATCTCTTATCCTGGTAAATCCCTTTCTTTCATCTAATTACTGTAAGTGGAAAGCCTCTGGATTATTTACATCCATGTGACTGTCCCTCTCTTAGCATGAAAGACTTCTAAGGAAAATGGCATTGCTCTACACTGAGTTAAAGTTTTCTCCTTCAGGATAAATCCCCTATAAATGAAATTATGGCATTGCTGGATTCTCATATCCCAGTTAAAGTAACCCTCCTTTATAATCAGTCACCCAACAGTTGTGATAAAAAGATGAGATGTCTCCCTTTAGAGACGACAAATTCTCTCCCAGTCAAACCTTTTAGCTTCAATCTTGGGCTTTGAACAAGACACAAATACCTTTAGCTTCAATCTTAGGCTTTGAACAAGACACCAAAACATCTTTAACGGGAGGAACTATGGGAGGAACTACGATTGCTCTGATTTCCCTATTTATCTTTAACGGGAATACGTAGGCATAAGATTGCGAAATCTTAGCGAGCACACCAAACAAAAACTTTAGGTCCAGTACCTTCATTAACAAAAAACCTCGGATAACCTGAAATCAAACAAAAACTCTCTCTCTCTCAACACTCCCAAAGGAGAAAGTTTCCCAACCCACAATAAATAAACACCATCAAATATAAAAGCAGAACCTATTGCTAACAAGCTGTGGATAACCACATATAGGATGGGTAATTGACAACTCCCCATTGTATAACCTGACCCCGAACTCCTCGAATCTCTCTTAGCGTTTGTTCAATCAAACATTCGCGTGCAAGGTTAGTTTTAGATAACTTCCCTTTCCCTTCCAGCTTCACCGGATAAATAAGAAATAAGAAAGTAGCAACCCACTCTTACCATTGCGGTGAGGAACCCATGGTGATAATGTGGTCGCGTCACCGACAAAAATCGCACGCTACAGGATGTGCATGAGCCATGTTTACTTCACGAATCCTATGATCCTGAATCCAACCTTGATCCATTTGTTCTTGCAGGGCTGCTTGTACTATGGCACATCCTTGATTGTTCTTGGAATAGGTATCACACTGATGATAGTTGTGAGAAGGCACATGGTCGTACCCGCTCTGTCTGCAATGCATTTTTACCAAGTTGGTTCCCAGTAAGCGTACATTGTGAATTTGATAACTGTTGTCGGGTTCTTCTTCTATCAAATTCACTATAGTCTTCTCATGTTGCAGTAATGGGTTCGTCTGAACATTTGGATTAGTATCTTTGAAGGATAAACCCCCGTTTTTGACGAGCTTCTGTACATCAGACTTGAAGCTGAGACAATTCTCAATGTTATGTCCTAATCCTCCTTGATGGTAAAGGTAAGTTTGATCTTCTTTGAACCAAAAGGGTGGATTTTCTGGTACTGTAAGAGGAGTCCTGGTTTGAACGTGCCCCTTGGCCAGTAGAATTGGAAATAACTCTGCATACAACATCGGTATAGGGTCGAACCCTGATGGTCGTGTAGTACGATTGTTATTATTATACTATGGGTAAGCCTGCTAAAGAGTTTGTTGCGTCCTTTGCTGATATTGTTGTTGATTTGGTTGGCTTTGAACAACCTGAGGTTGATATGTCGAAGCTGGCGCTGGGTTGATAGCAGGAGTTACTGCTGCTACCAGTTGATACTTCGCCTTTACTTTCCCAGAGAGATATTATTGATATCTTGCTCTTTCTTCTTTTGGAAAGAACTACTATATCTTTTAGTACTGCTGGATGGCTTTGTATCTTTGACCGATCGTCCTTCTCGGACTGCTTCATCAAGGCGTACTCCCATGTTCATCATTTTAGTGAAGTCACTAGGCGCACTGGCGACCATTCGATCGTAATAAAACGAGCTTAATGTTTTCAAGAAGGTATTTGTCATTTCCTTTTCCTCGAGAGGAGGACAGATCTGGGCGGTGATTTCACCCCATCTCTGAGCATATTCCTTGAAAGTTTTGTTATCCTTTTGGGACATTGCTCTGAGCTGGTCCCTATTTGGTGCCATCTCCAAGTTGTATTTATACTGCTGAATGAAGGCTGCCCTGAGATCTCTGAAAGTACTGATCTTGGTGTGGTTTAAACCCATGTACCATTTGAGTGCGGCACCGGTTAAACTGTCTTGGAAGTAATGGATTAGTAGCTGTTGATTTTCTGTCTGAGTAGACATTTTCCGAGCGTACATCACTGATCAGTTCATTTTAATGCACATTCTCTTATATTTGTACTTAGGCATTTCCTTAGTTTGTTTTGTTTATTTTAGTGTTTTATTATGTTTTTACAATTAAATCTTTGTTTGCCGTTAATCTATTTTCGCAACTTAATTTCAGTTTTAGTGGTTATTTGATACCTATCCACTGTTTGAATCATAACTGGAGCCTCGAGAATCAGATTTACGCGTTCTACCAATCGTTGGAAAGCTGAGACAAAGAGCTACAACTTTCATGCTTTATGCATAAGCTGATTCAGAGTGTAGCAGGATAGAATAACTCGTTGAAGTCAGGACCCGGATTCTTCCTTTAGGAATATTTAGTTTTGGGCTGGGTTTTTTATGTTTTTCAACCCAGTTGGATTAGAACCGGATTTTGTGTGCTTCCCTATATCTAATAGCAGTCGTGCTACTATTCATTACATTTTTTTCACACTATTCACGAATTTTCTCGGAAGCTTTGTACGGGAAATTCATGGAGAACTAATTTCAATTGTTGATTTGCTGTATTCAGTTCTGACACCTTGAGGTTATAATAATTTCAATTCAGTTTTTATTTCTTTCAATCTTATTCTATGATTCTTGCTTGCTTAATCCAATTTTCATAGGGTAAGTTGATTTAATTTGATTGTTGTATGATCCTTAACCGTAATCACGTTAGTGTTTGCTTAATTCATTATATGATTGATCAAATCGTGTTTGCTTAATTCACGAGAGCTTAATTCTGTTTGCTTAATTCAGATAATAGGAACCTACATCACACAATACAAATTACGCTTGTCAATGAGTTTGTAATCGAATAGGAATATATAATCCGTTTGGAGATTAGAATTATAATAACCGATGATAGGTAGGAACTAAATCAACAGATTAACTTTTTAGCTTATTTGATAATCACTTTTTTTTCATTATTTTTCCTTTAATCGAAATTAACCCCCCCCCCAATTGTTCCAATTTTTGGTTAATAATAGTACAAGAATCCTTGAGAACGATACTCGAGTTGTCGTTACCGTAACTATATTTTTCAAAAATACTCGTTTTTTATCTGTGCGCGACAGCGGATAAAATTGACGCCGTTGTCGAGGATTCTTGTCGTTTTTAACCGTTAGTTGAGTCATAGGTGTCGTTTAGTGTGTCTTGAACTTTCGTTTTGCTATTTTTTCGTTTTCGCGTCCGGACGCCCTGACTCGCGTCTGATCTAGTTAAAAAATTCGGTTTTTAGGAAAATCGTCTCAGATTAGTCTGATTCTTCTTCGATTCATTAGAAAAAAATCAGGGATCAAAAGCCTATATTTATAAGATAAATAGTGGACGTCGCCCTAAAAATCCGAAATTCATCATTTTTCTATTTTTTATGAATATTTTTTACTGTTTTCATAGTTTCAGAAAAATCCAAAAAAAAAGTCAAAAATTTTAATAGACTTAATTAGATTAGATTTTATGTTTTTGTATTTTTCAAATTTTATTTTAATCGTTTTGTTTAGTGTTTCCCATCTATTTCTTTGTTTAGGGACATTATCGGTATTTTCTTAGTTGTTACTGCATTGCTTGTTTGATTTTGATCTTAATCTTAATCTTGTGTTTTGTCATTCTTTGGGTGATTCTTATTTTGAGTTTATCATGGATGATCAAAGAACTCTGAGAGAAGTGGCTGCACTTGTGAATTATAATGCTTTATGTATTGAATATCCTGATGTTGTTGTACCTTTTGAATTCAAATATGGTTTAATACACTTGTTTCCAAGATTTAATGGTCTTGAAGGAATTAGTGTGAGAACAATAATTGTCTCTACAAGTCAATCTATGTTTTGATGATAACAACGAGTATTTATGAAAGAACCATTTTATGGTCTAACGTGTGTTGTGTGCAGATCATAAGAACTAAAGACATCAGAACCAACATACACCAGCAAGATGTACTATGATTGAATATATATATATATATATATATATATATATATATATATATATATATACGAAGTTACTATGTGTGACTAAAGTCGCGAGAAGCATGAACGCTTGTTTATCTAGTCATGATAAGCCAGATCTAAGGATGCCAAGATTGTTGTTGCAATGCTCTTGTGGATGCTCTCTGAAAATGATTAAGATTCTGAAGATAGCGAAGCTTCTGAAGAAGTACACTCAGAAAGAACCAAAGTTTTGAAGACTCCTATGACTTGAAGTTCTGATGGTTGAAGGCACTAAAGACCAAGTGCAGAAAGAATCTGAAGACTGACGAGTTCTGAAGATCAAGGTTTCAAACAAGAAAGTTCTGAAGACTCTGAAGACAGGCTCTGATGATTCGGAAGATTTAAAGCAGAAAAAAGATAACGTTCTTAAAGACCAAGTGCTGAAGTTCTGAAGACTGATTCCTAATGGACTTCTTCAATCAACGGAAGACTTGAAGCATCAGATATTCTGCTATAAAGACTCCACTCATGCTTCATCAAATTAACATCTGAAGCCACTGAAGTTTCGAAGTCTAAATATTATCGTTGTGAGTTAAATGTACACACTGCCCAAGAAAAGATGTCTGGTCACTTCCTCCTCTGCAAAAAGAAGATGTGTCAGTACAACTCATTATATCACAACGGCTCCTTTCCAAACAGCCAACAATATTCTCTAATGACTATATTTCTACTGGCTATTTAATGGAAAGAGTTTTTGCTTCTGATGTGTCGATCACTTGTAGAATTACGAACTGAATGTTCATCTACAAAATTGACCAAGTCATTGTGTGAAGATAGCAACAACGATGAGTTCTCGTTGTAACACTTAGAATATTCAAAGCTGTCATTATTTCAGTCATGGCAATTATTGTTGAATATCCAAAAAAAAAATCAACACAACAACAACAACAATCAAACAGAAGTTATTGATGAAGAAGACAACATTGAAGATCAATCAAGTCATCAACCTACCTTCTCGTTAAAGCTACATTGAAGATCTGAAGCAAGGAGTTGCTGCTCAAAGCTTGCTCAACCAGAAGACGAAGAAGAAGAAGATCTACAAGATGTCAACAATCATAATATCTAAATACATCTTTGTAGTTTCTTAGGAAAGCAAGGAGCTGATTGCTCAAAACTTGCTTGAACACATGTGTGTGTTCTTTGTACTTAAACCTAGGAGAAACTTGCCTATTAAGAAGCACAATTTGTAATCTCCCGTATGTCAATTCAACTATATGAATTGATACTCCTCAAGTGAATGTTATATCCTGAAGGGATCCCTGAACGGTCCAGCTGTGAGTTGAGGCCCTTGAGTAGATCACATAGTGATCATATACTTGAGATGACAATGGCTGAGGGTCATTGTGGAAAATCCTGAAATATGGCCAGTAGCGTTATATTCATTGTGATGAATCCCTGAACGGCTAGCTGTGAAATCTCAGCAGTGAGTCTGCTCGGTCAATGAACGTTATATCCTGTTGGATCCCTGAACGGTTCATTGGGTTGTTAGTCACAGTGCGGCTGTGCAAGTGGTTAGTCACCGGTTGTTGCCCGTGCAAGTGTAATCATGATTTGGTTATAGTGGATTAAGTCCTTGTGTTCAAGGCGAAATCACCTGAGGAGGGTGGACTGGATTAGCCCGCGTGGTGAACCAGGATATATCGTGTGTCCTTTACTCTCTTGCTTAGTGTAGCGAGCGATTTTGAACGCGGTTCTTAAGCGTTGTCGCTCTCTAGGGTCAGTTTACTACAGGTAGATTCATTTTTTATCCTATTAAAGCTGATGAAGGAAGGGAAATAGATGTCTCCAATTAACCCTGCTTGCATACTGAGTTTAAACAGCGGTCTGTTAGGTTACGGATGCGATCAATGTGGTGGGGCATTTCTTGTGTTATTTTGACAGACAGGTTTCTGGCGGGGAACAAGGATTAGGATGTTAGGACTTATGCTTTTCGATAGATATATGAGAGTATGGGATTTAGGGTTTTTGTTTAGTGTGCTCACTGAGATCTTTTCTTTCGATCTTATGCCTACGTATTCCCGTTTACCGAAACAGGGAAATCAGAGCGTTCGTAGTTCCTCCTATTCTATGGGAGGAAATGATGTTTTGGTGTCTTGTTCAAAGCCCAAAACGTGAAGCGAAAGGTGATTTGTATCTTGTTCAAAGCCCAAGATGTGAAGCTAAAAGGGTGTTGACTTTAGAGAGAATTTGTCATCTCTAAAGAGGGGGTTGTATGTCACAACTGTTTGTAAAGGAGAATTACTTTAACCGGGATATGTGAATCCGACAATGCCATAATTTCCTTTATAGGGGATTTCTAACCTAAAGGAGAAGACTTTAACTCAGTGTAGAGCAATGCTATCTTTCCTTAGGAATTTCTTATGCTAAAAGAGGGACAATGGCATGGATGTAGATGATCCAGAGGCTTGCCGCTTACAGCAATTAGATGAAGGGGAAAGAGTTGTTGAAGTTTGTGTAATGTGAACGAGGCACAACTTTGATGCTAAAAGATTGATTGGATCAACCAGTGGTTTTCTAATATAAAGCCTAAGAGGAGGCTAATATGTGTCTCGTACAAAGCCCGAGAGAGAGGCTAAAAGGTTTTGACTCGACGATGGAGTCTTTTGGTATCTCGTATAAAGCCCAAGATGGAGGCTACTTGACTTAACAAGAGAATTTTTGTATCTCGTACAAAGCCCGAGATAAAGGCTAAAATTTGTTTGGCTCAATAAGAACCTTTTTGTATCTCGTATAAAGCCCGAGATGGAGGCAAAAGGGGTGATTGACTCAACGAGGGAGTCTCTTATGTGTCTCGTACAAAGCCCGAGAGAGAGGCTAAACGTTGTTTGACTCCACTGGGGAGAATCATTGTATAAAGCCCAAGAGAGAGGCTATTGTAACTGGAGAAGGATCATTATACAAAGCCTAAGAGGAGGCTATGGTTACTGTTTCAGTTGAGTGACAGGTCCAGTATACTGATTTTGAAAGAGAAAATTAGTTCTTATATGAGTAACACTGTACTCAAGGATTTGATTCGAGGATCTGGGTTATTCTTGTTCTTTAAGGAAGATGGGAAATCCGAAGGGTATTGAGATTGTCCGAGTCTACGGGTTTTCTTCCTATTTAACGAAGGGGTCACTTGAGAATGTCTGGACAACTCAAGGAGATTAGACTGTCCGTGTCTAGAGTTTTATCTTTTGTACTATGCTTTGAGAAACAGTAGTAGACTCTTTGAAAGGACTGTTCTATGCAGATGACTAAGTTATGTTCCTATACCTCTAGGAGGTCGTCGGGACAATTTGTACGAAGCCCAAGAGGAGGCTGGAAACTTTTAAGAAGCCGATCGGTCCTTGTACGAAGCCCAAGAGGAGGCTATCATTCCCGGAGGAAGAATCATTATACGAAGCCTAAGAGGAGGCTGTGAATACTTCTAAGAACCCGGCGAGTCCTTGTACGAAGCCCAAGAGGAGGCGGGGTTGCTTTTAAGAAGCCTGCGGGTCCTTGTATGATGCCCAAGAGGAGGCCGATGCTTTTAAGAAGCCCGTGGATCCCCAAACCCCGAGAAATTCAAGGCAAGCTATTCACAAGGAATAGATCAAGTCAGGAAAGTTCGAGAATTTGGATGAAACTCAAAGATGCCATTCACGGAGAATACATTCATCTCTGGGAGTAGAGTTTCTTGACAATTCCTAATGAGGACAGCCGAAGAGAAGACTGTATCTGGTGATCCTATTGGGGATCTAGTTGTCTATTTCTATGAATAAACGAAACGACGTTACCTAGTTCTAGACGTAGTTGCCGGGGAAACTCTAAATATCTATACTATTATTACACAGTTGATATGAGTTTATGAAAGAAGACTTACAGCGAAACAGCCCCACAATACAGTTATATGTATATGAAAGCAGTAAATGAAAGCGATAACCACTTACTCGGTTGTAGAGCTTCCATGCTGTTTGCTTAGTTGTTCAACAAAGAAAGATTGAAAACAACAGTATATTTCAAAATCAAAGGAGAAAGTTCTTTGAAAAAGAAAGATTTGGGGCCTACAACTCAAGGAGAGGCCCAGGGTTTTATCAGTGAGCGCACTGTTGAATTTGTACAGAGGGACTTATACAAGTGACTGTGGCCCAAAAAGTGTTTTCTGTATAAAGGGATGGGTCTTACACTCTCTCAAGAGGCCCAAAAAGGTTTAAAGAAAAAGAGTGGGGCTTATAACACGAGGGTAGGCCCGAATGATTTTTCGTTTACGAATGGCGATCGCGCCGAGATTTCCTTTTAACGCAGAGGGACTTACGCAATAAGTGAGGCCAAAAAATGGTTTTGGTTAAAAGGGGGTTGGGTCTTACACTCTATTAGAGGCCTAAAAGTGTTGAATGGGTCTTATAGCTCAAGGAGAGGCCCAGATGGTTTATTTTTTAACGGATGATTACCGCGCCGAATTTAAAAATGTACAGAGGGACTTATACAATAAGTGAGGCCCAAAATATTTCTGTACAAGTGGGTTGGGTCTTACACTCTAATAGAGGCCCAAAATTTTTGAATGGGTCTTATAGCTCGAGGAGAGGCCCAGGGTGTTATTTTTCAAAAGGCGACGATCGCGCCGTTTGTTTTTGACGGTATCGGGACTTATACAATACAGTGAGGCCCAAAAATGATTTGGTCCAAAAAAGGATTGGGTCTTACACTCTATTAGAGGCCCAAAAGTGTTTTGAAAATGATTTATGAGGGTTGAATTAATCCAAAACCCTAATTTGTTTTCAAAAATGTATTTAATTGAATAAAAATTCAATTAAAATGATCAAAATTGTTTAACATATGGGAAAAAAATTGTGATCTTGAATTAATGCTTCAAAAATTAAGTATTGACCTACAAAATAATTAGAAAGCATTAAAAGTTGCAAAATTAAGGTGGAAAAAATATTTTAAATGTCAAAAACAATTAAAACATTAATTCTTTGCAAAAATATCAATTATACAAAATAAATAATATTTTTGGAATTTTTTAGGAGAATAAAATATTTTAACATTTTTGTGAATTATTAAAAAAAGAATCAACTCAAAATCATTAAAACACAGAGAGAAATTAATTTTTGAATCAATTAAATAAAATCACAAAATTCAAATATTCAAATATTCAAAAAAAATGGCGCCAAGAACACCCAAGAACACGCGAGTGTTCTGGGTTTGCCCAAATTTGCATTTTCTCTCCAATCTCACTGAATCCTTAATCATATCATGTAATCCACATACCAATCAACTCGTTTCAACCTCACGATCATGTCTATGGTATTTAATTTCATTTAAATTAAACATATAACAAGAAATCATGAAAAATCCTCAAGAACCCTAATTTCTGCATGAAGGCTAGGATTTTTGATACACGATTCAAACAATGCAATTAATTGAGGGGAAACATTCCATGCATGATTATGAACATATGGCCAAATTATTGTGCAGCAAAAATTGCATGGATCATAGAGTTAGAAGAGCTCATGCTTACCACTTGCAACTGGTGATCGTGATTTGTGTTGGAGGTGTTACAGCTAGGTTCCAATGATCTGGATAGCTTCCCTAGGTACCATGGAGTGTGTATGAATGCTTGGAATGGATTGAAATGGTTTGGAGTTGAAGATGGTACCTCAACTGCAAAACTGTCAAGAACTTGAGCAATTGGCTGGTGATTTTGTGAAATCTGTGTTCCAGATGTTATGTGAGTGTTTGGATCACTTCTATATGATGTATGTGAGGTGTGTGTGTGTGATTGGTTTGATTGGAAAAGCTCTCAAACTCAAAACCCGATAGTGACTTGCCTTAGAAGGCAAAGTTGGAGTGAAAGAAGAGATTTTGAGGAAAGCATCTGTTAGATGGCTTTGGTGTACTCAAACTGATCACAATTGAGCTCTATTTATAGTAGAGCAAGTTTGTTTTGGGATCCACAGTGAATGGCAACTGCAATAGAGGTTTGGCCAATGTTGTCCAATGGAAATCCAAGTCTCCTCTAGCCATTGACTAGAGGTTAGGGCACAGGGCTGTGGTTCCCTTGGTCTTGGATAAGTCTTGACTGAATTCAGTTGAGAATGGCTCAGTCCATGCCACCTTGATGCTTCCATTGAATGCTCCAATCCAAAATTGGAGTCTTGTCCCTATTTTGCCAATTCTAGGTTCAACATGTTATTTCTTGTTCCAAAGACTTTGGAGGCTTGGCTCAGTGATTGTCCCCTTTAGATTCAATCCTCAGATGTGTCCAAGTGGATAGGAGCATTTGGATTTGGCTGATTTTGGAAAATCGACCAAAAGTGTAAAAATCTGCCTTGCCTTGGTAGATTTCAGCAAGGCAACTTGCCAATGTCATATCTCATGACTCAAATTGAATTTGGCAATGTTCTTGGCCATTTTGGAAAGCCCTTACATGATACAACAACTGTTTGAACATGTTTGGTTTTGATCTCTTTTGAATCCAAGTGAAGAATCCCCCTACATTTAGCAAAAAGTAAGGTAAAATCTGACTTAGTGAAATTTTCACTAAGTGTTGGAACAAAGTGACTTTTCTTGATTTTGATCACTCCATAACTCAAAATCCATGAGGAATTTGGACATAGGTCAGTATGAAGCTTTTGTAGAGGGAAATAAGATCTACAACTCAAGCTTTGAATGGGGAACAATGGCCTTGTGGTTTAGGAGTTATGGTCCTCCAAAGTTGGCACATTAGTGTCACTTTTTCCATAACTTAGAAATTTTTCTAAGTTTTTATGGTTACCCCTTTTACAAGTTAACCCACTTTCTTTGATTTTTATTGATGAATGATGATTCAAATCATACATTAACATCATTTTAGGGTTAAAAATCCATTTTGGTGAAAAATCTCAAAAAGTCAAAGTTGACTTTTGTGCACAGTAGACTTTTTATCCGATGAATTCCAAACTGTGCAATTCTTCAGGAAATCATGTCCTTGACCTAAATCAAACTTGATGGACATGTTCCATGGGTGTCATAGGGTATATTGAATCATGTATTAGGGCTTGGGAGCATGTCCTGGTCAAAAGTCAAAGTTACAGTTGACTTTCCTCGCGAAACCCTAATTGTGGTGCAGATGAAATTGAGACTTGTTACTCAAGCTTCTTGGATTAATCCATTGTTACAAATGGATCAATATAGTTCATTAGAGACCCTCAAACCCTCTCTTCAGGTCTTGGCTCATGATTTTCCCTAAAAGTCTACTTAGGGGTGAATTAGGTCAAGAAACCCTAATTCTTGATTTTTGATGAATGCATCCCCTGAGGCAAAATTGACTTGATGATTGGGTCCATGAGGTTCCATGGAGTATATTAGGTTGTGTTTTGGATCATTGGCTTGTGCCCAGATGAAAAATTTCCATCTGGAGGCCCTGGTCGACCAAAACCCTAATTTGGTGACACTGTCGATCTTGAGACTTGATCCACCTAGAAGGGAGCAGCCTTGTGCTTGATCCTTGAAGTGGGAGTTCTTCTGATCCATTGTGGATATGTTAGAGGCTAGACAAGTTGAATATCATATCATTCCTTGATTGATCCTTTGCTTAAAAGCTCTGAGAGGGCTTGAAACCCTAATTTTGATTGTAGTGGATGCTCACCCATCTTTGGGGAGACTGATGAAGTATGATGGTACATCCATATTGTGATGATGAGTTTCACAATGATGGGAAATCTAAGTGGTAAAAATTTGGGGTATGACAGATGCCCCTATTTAATCTTCTTGGACACGAAGGTGTGAATGACGAAGGTATTTAGGCATTCGGGGTGCAAGAGGATTAAATATCGGAATACCCAAAATTTTGATGGTGGTTATGAATGGTAGCTTAAGCATTCATCTTCTTTAACTAAGCAATGATGCTTAAAAAAGGTAAACTTCCCCTCAATCCTGGTCTTCAGCCAAGGAGCTGGTCTCAGTTTCCTTTTGGGATAAACCTCCCCTCGATCCTGGTTTCCTACCAAGGAACTGGTCTTAGTTTCTGATTTAAACTTCCCCCCGATCCTGTTTTCCTACCAAGGAACTGGTCTAAGTTTCTATTGTAAACTTCCCCTCGATCCTAGTTTCCTACCCAGGAACTGGTCTAAGTTTCTTTTGTCAATAAACTTTATTGACAAGGGACCCTATTTGTAGCGATTCTCCTCAAACTTCTCGCCGAATTTTCCTGGGGAGATGCCATTTGAGTGGAAAACATTTTGACGTCAGACTTGCTGGGGAACCCATTCGTCTGAATTGTAGAGGTACACAAACTTTTCTATTTTGGGAGACGCCATTTGTCGACTCTACTGGGGAAAATGAGTCTCTTGAGAGACTGTTTCTGCTTGGGGTCTTACATCATACTTTGCTCGGGATCTTCCCGGAGAAATGCCATATGATGGGATCTAACTTGAGGTGCCGATGACCTTTTCATCAGCGGTCTTTCGGAGAAAGGCAGCTGTACTGCCAAATCTCTGCTTTAGGAGGCTTTCTCTGGGGATTTTTCTTTAATCCGGGAAAGCAAGAATATCATCTTCAATGGCGAAGAGTGATGTTAACTGAGGGCTCTCTGGTCTTTCAGAGGTTCAAGTTATCAAAGTGGTCGAGGACCCAACTTCAATCCAGAAATAAAACTGGAGGAGAAAGATTGTTCAGACGTAACACCTCCTAACGAGGAAAGGACTGACAACTCGATTGAGAGGACTTTTATCACTAGGGGACAAAACCGACTAGAGTGATAGTGATGCAATATGAAATGTGAATGCAAATCAATAATGCATGACGTATGTATGTTTATGCTGACAAAACTGACGCGACATACAAACTGACAGGTGAACACGACTGGATACTCAGCCATCGCAGGGCGAAGAAGTATCGTTGGTCCAATAAGTAGCAATTTTACCTTGCTTAGGAGAAGTAGTCCTCGCGGGGAACTATGTTGGTCGGGCTTAGGAGATGAGAACTCGGCCGAGGGTATCAGATGGGAAAGCCGCATCTCATACAGTTGATCCTTCGTTCAGGCGTACTGGCTTAGAAGGAGTACTTTGATTCTGCGCTTTGAGGTTCGATTACTTCCGGGGAAGCGACCGATGTTCTTCTGATGTTCAACAGTAAAAAGAAATTGTCGTCTTTATTAAAAAGCAGAAAATGTTTAAACAAGTAAATTCATTTTTGTTTTATTTCAAGAATCGTTAATCATGTTAACAACGTCGTTCTGCAAAGCTAAAACAAATAAGAATTATAAACAAAAGCACAAAGGCTCAAATTTTATTGATAAAATGGAGATCAGCCAAACGCGTGATTCCAAAGAGTATTTACAAAGTTAGAAAATGGTAATTTATAGGGAAAAGGGCTACGTTGAAACATAACGACCACTATCCTTCCACCAACTTTGAATTTGGGGCATCCTGAGCTTCTGTCGAAGATGACCTTGACTGGAGTTTTCCTCCGATGGATGATGTAACTACTGCTGAGGGACTTGCCTCTGTTGAACATAGCTACTTGCCATTATCCCTAACTTTTGCCTGGATTGTACTGTGATGTTTCCAATCCACCGGGATGATTTTTTTTCTCTGTCTCTAACTTTTACCTGGACCGCCCTTTCGGGTTTTCAATCCACCGAGACGTTTTTTTTTTAGTTTAGGCGAAGTATTTCTTGACTACATCAACATTTGTGAGGTAGGCAAATTCCTCTCCGTCCATGGTTGCAAGTCTCAAGGCGCTGCCTGAGAAAGCTTTCGTGACCACATAGGGGCCATAATAATTTGGAGTCCACTTGCCCCGAGAATCAGTGAGAAATGATTGTATCTTCTTAAGCACAAGGTCTCCTTTCCTGAAGACGCGAGGTCGGACCTTTTTGTCGAACGCCTTTTTCATTCTCTGTTGATACAGCTGACCATGGCATAGTGCCGTGATTCGCTTCTCCTCAATCAGATTCAGTTCGTCGTGTCGACTTTGACACCATTAAGCTTCGGTGAGCTTAGCTTCCATCAATACTCGAATTGACGGGATCTCTACTTCTATGGGGAGCACTGCTTCCATGCCATACACTAGAGAGAAAGGGGTTTCCCCTGTTGAAGTGCGGACAGATGTGCGATAACCGTGAAGAGCAAAGGGTAGCATCTCGTTCCAGTCTTTATAGGTTACAACCATCTTTTGAACGATCTTCTTGATGTTCTTATTGGCCGCTTCTACCGCTCCGTTCATCTTTGATCGGTAGGGAGATGAGTTATGGTGTTCGATCTTGAATTCTGCGCACAAATCTTTCATCATCTTATTGTTCAAGTTAGATCCATTATCAGTAATGATCTTGCTTGGAACACCATAACGGCAGATGATATTGTTTTTGATAAATCGGATCACCACTTGTCGGGTTACATTGGCGAATGACGTTGCTTCAACCCACTTGGTGAAGTAGTCAATGGCTACTAGGATGAACTGATATTCGTTTGAAGCCTTAGGGTCAATCATGCCAATCATGTCGATTCCCCATATCGAGAATGGCCATGGGGAAGAGAGAACTTTGAGATGTGATGGCGATACATGAATTTTGTCGGAGTATATCTGACACTTGTGACACCTCTTCATGTACTTGTAGCAGTCGGATTCCATGGTCAACCAATAGTACCCTGCTCTGAGAATTTTTCTCGCTATTGCGTGTCCATTGGCATGAGTGCCAAAGGATCCTTCATGAATTTCTTTCATAAGCATGTCTGCTTCTGGTCTGTCTACGCATCGGAGCAAGACCATGTCAAAATTTCTCTTATAGAGAGTGTCACCGCTCAGAAAGAAGTTTCCAGCCAATCTTCTGAGGGTTTTTCTGTTCTTCCTTAGTGCCCCAGGTGGGTACTGTTGTTTCTGAAGGAAGCATTTGATATCGTGATACCAAGGTTTGTCGTCTGTGACTGCTTCAATCGTGAAGACGTAAGAGGGCCATTCAAGGCGCATTATGTCGATCTTAGGTAGGTCAGTCTATTGACCTACACTAATCATGGAAGAGATAGTGGCTAATGCATCAGCCATGTGATTCTCATTACGAGGGACGTGATGAAACTCAACTCTGTTAAAGAAAGGTAACAACCTTCTTGCATAGTCTTTGTAAGGAATCAGTCCTGATTGGTATGTGTTCCAATCTCCTTTTATCTGATTGATAACCAAGGCTGAGTTGCCATATACGTCCAAGTTTTTTATCCTTAAATCAGTCGCTTCTTCGAGACCCATAATACAAGCTTCGTATTCGGCCTCGTTGTTCGTACATTTGAACGTAAGTCTGTCAGTGAAAGGAATGTGGGTACCCTGAGGGGTAACAATGATTGCTCCAATTCCGTTTCCATAATGATTAACTGCTCTGTCAAAGACAAGTCCCCATTAGGAACCTGGTTCTGGCCCTTCACTGGGTAACGATTCATCGCAATCTTTCATTTTTAGATACATGACATCTTCGTCTGGGAAGTCAAATCCGATTGATTCTTGATCGTCTATCGGTTGATGAGCCAAATGATTGGCTAAAATACTTCCTTTAATGGCTTTTTGAGCGTGGTACTCTATGTCATATTCTGATAACAGCATCTGCCAACGGGCGATTCTTCCAGTGAGAGCAGGTTTTTCGAAAACGTACTTGATTGGATCCATTTCTGAGATTAACCAAGTAGTGTGACGAATCATGTACTGGCGAAGACGTTTGGCTGCCCAAGCCAAAGTACAACAAGTTTTCTCAAGCATCATATACCGAGTTTCACAGTCGGTGAACTTCTTGCTTAGATAGTAAATGGCAGACTCTTTTCTTTTGGTTTCGTCTTGTTGGCCAAGTACACATCCCATTGACTCCTCTAGAACTGTGAGGTAAATGATCAGTGGTCTTCCTTCCACTAGAGGTGATAGAATCGGAGGATTCAACAGATATTCCTTAATATTGTCGAAGGCGGTTTGGCAATCTTCTGACCAAACGCAATCCTGGTTCTTCTTGAGTAATTTGAAGATCGGCGCGTATGTCGTGGTCATGAGGAATATGAATCTGGAGATGTAGTTCAAACGTCCCAGGAATCCTCTGACTTGTTTTTCAATTTTTGGAGAAGGCATTTCTTGAATGGCCTTGACCTTGTCAGGATCAACCTCAATTCCTTTCTGGCTGACGATGAACCCTAGTAGTTTCCCTGAACGGACACCGAAGGTGCACTTGTTGGGATTTAAGCAGAGTTTGTACTTCCTCAAACGCTCGAACAATTTCGACGGGTGGGCCACATGCTCCTTCTCTGTTTTTTATTTTGCAATCATATCATCGACATATACCTCGATTTCTTTGTGTATCATATCATGAAACAGAGTTGTCATGGCCCTTTGATAGGTTGCCCCGGCGGTCTTCAAACCGAACGGCATTACCTTGTAACAAAAGGTACCCCATGGGGTGATGAACTAAGTTTTCTCCATGTCTTTTGGCGCCATTTTGATCTGGTTATATCCCGAGAATCCATCCATGAAGGAGAAAACTTTGAACTTTGTTGTGCTGTCTACCAACATGTCAATGTGTGGTAAAGGAAAGTCGTCCTTTGGATTTGCCTTGTTCAGATCCCTGTAATCAACACACATTCTGACCTTTCCGTCCTTTTTGGAAACGGGTACGATGTTGGCTAACCATTGAGGATATTCAGATGTAGCGAGAAAACCTGCGTCGATCTGTTTTTGTACCTCCTCTTTGATTTTGATGGCCATGTCCGGGTGAGTCCGTCTCAACCTTTGCTTTACTGGCGGACATTCCGATCTTAACGGTAAGTGATGTTCCACGATGCTGGTATCCAACCCTGGCATATCCTGATAGGACCAACCAAACACATCGAGAAATTCTTTGAGAAGCTTTATCAAACTCTCTTTGGCAGTTGGACTGAGAAGTGCCCCAATCCTGATTTCTTTTCTCTCTTGTTCTGAACCCAAGTTTACCGTTTCCAACGGTTCTTTGTGAGGTTCAATGGACCTTTCCTCTTGTCTGAGTAATCGGGAGATCTCTTATAGAATTTTGTTGTCAACTTCTTCTTCAACCCTAAATACCAGGAACTCAAAGTTGGGAGAAGGCATCGGATCGTATGTTTCAACGGGGTTTAAAACAAGCAATCTGCATGACGTGATGATTCGTGTTTAGAAAAGATAGAGAAAATGCAAGTGTGTGCAGTGTATTTTTTTTACTGCTTGTTTTTATTATTGAATTCTTTTTTAGGATTACCATTTTCTAAGAAAAAGCAAAAAGAGAAAACAGCAATAAATGCGGAAATTACATAACGGCGTTATTTTATTCATGAACAAGTCGATCCTTGAAACTACAGCCTTATAAAACAAAACTCTGTCACTTTGGGCAAAGCGAAGAGAGAAATTTACAGAAAGTGAGCCCTATCAAAACATCTGTTTCACCTGGGCAAGGTGAAAGGTTAAAGATGGCAATTACTTTGACTGATGAACGACCTCCAGAACATCGACAGCAACCCATTGGCGACGAACTCCTCGGTGAATCACAAAGTCTGGCACCTTCCTTGATTTGTCTTCAGAAATGACGTTGATTTCTGGTGGAGCGGGATCATTGGAATCTGTCTCCCAGGCAGAGTTGTCGTAGGAGAATTCCTCAGTTGCATTTTGCATAGCATTTGTGCTCTCAGCTGTATCTCCCCATCCAGTTGGCTGGATGTCTTCGAACCTGATACGAGAGCTTTCGGACGCAGTGTACTTGACCATATAGTCGTATTTTCCACTTGGTTGTCCCGGGGTGTCCCAAACTTCTTTGGAACTAGAGGAGTCATCCCTCTCGGTGACGTTGACCTCGGGAAAAGCAAAGTTGATGAACTCAAGTCCTGCAAACGTTGCGAATTCATCTTCATGTTGAGTAGCTTCAGGATGACCTGAGTGTTGATCCCATGACATGGTGGGGACGCAGGTATTCTGTTCAATGATAATCAACTAATTTTTATTGTTCGGCTGACTCTCTTGCCCCAAGTTTCCTGGGTAAGGCTGCCACATTGGCAGGCCATCCATCGGGCCATAGTAGTTGTAGTCAAAGTTGTCTTTCATCGGAGTGTCTTCCTCTAATGAATTTGGCGGAGCACGACATCCTTCTGGATCACAATCCCCGTATATCATTTCGATGTCTGACCTGGGTATAAATCTCGGACTCTCTGTAGAAAAGAAAAAAGGCGTAGGCACCTCTTCCTGAGACATATAACCATCCTCATTAAGGTAGGACTTCCATTCTTCATCTGTGTCAGAGGGATCTTCCTCATTGATAGCATGTACTGCTTGAGACACTGGATGAAGGAAACCTCCACTGGGGAAGAAGTTTTGAAGGGGATGAAGACTTTCATCGTTGGCAGCTGTCTGGGTATAGGTTGCAGAAAAACCAAGACCCTTCTTTGTTTTATTGTCAATAGGAATGACAAGCTGTCCCCATCCAGTTGTATTGGTACTCTCGACTGCTTTGATAGCATCTTTGTATGATGAAATCGAGGTTCCTCCTTGGGATTGATTGTCCTTGCCCACCGACAACGCTTGGAACTGCGTCCCAATAACCTCCTCGGGTTCTATACCAGTAGATGGTGACAAGTTACTCACCAGCAAGGCTTGTTCCCCACAAACTGTGACAAGTTGATCGTTCTTGACGAACTTTAGCTTTTGGTGGAGGGTGGAAGTAACCGCTCCAGCCTGATGTATCCAAGGTCTTCCTAATAAACAACTGTACGTTGCCCGGATGTCCATTACCTGGAAAGTTACTTAGAAAGTATGAGGACCGATAGTTATGGGAAGATCAACTTCTCCGATAACTATTTTTCTAGATCCGTCGAATGCTTTGACGACAACCTCGCTGACTCTCATCGGAGGGCCTTTGAATGATAGTTGCATTAAAGTGGACTTCGGCATAACATTCAGGGCTGACCCTGTGTCTACCAGTACATTGGCTAAAGCATCGTCCTGGCAGTTAACTGTGATATTGAGCGCCATGTTATGACGGCGACCATCTTCAGGTAGTTCCTCATCACTAAATCCCAAATTGTTGCAGGAAGTGATGTTAGAGACAATGCTATCGAACTGTCTGATTGTTACATCCTGTTCCACAAAGGCTTGCTCCAAGACTTTCTGTAGAGCCTCCCTGTGGGCTTCTGAACTGAGTAGCAGTTATAATACCGAGATCTTTGAAGGAGTTTGTAACAGTTGATCAACAATGTTATATTCGCTCCTTTGGATGAGCTTCAGCATCTCATCATTATTTTTCGAAAGGTCGGGATTACTGGATTGACCGACTGATGGATCGGGAGCTTCTGTCTGAAGTTCCTTTTCCTTGTTAGGTTCTCCAACTCCTCGGTTGAAGATTCTACCACTCCGTGGTACACGACTGATGTCTGCAATATTCACAACGGAGGGTAATGGAATTTCCTTTCCATTCTCAATTGTTGTTGCACCGTATTTGTAAGGGATAGCCTTAGTTGATTCATACGGTGTTGGTCCCGGCAGATAGATGACTATAGGAACCTTCTGGTTTTTCTGACCATCATAAGTAATCTCGATCCGTTCCCAGTTGGGAACTCTCGATTCGTCAAGTAGAGGGATAATGGCAAAAACTTCCCTGGTCCTATGATGACCAGAGATTGTGACAACATCCTCAACTTGATCGGCAAGGTAGTTCGGCGTCCAGTTGATGGGTCCAGAACCCGGATATGGACGAATCTCTCCACGATCCACCTGCCCCTGAAGAGCTGCTCTCACAAGGTAACACCCTTGGTTACTTTTCGAACAGACTCTACAACGTTCATAATTATGTGGTGGCACCTGGCCACGCCCACTTTGAATACAATGTAACCTCACTAGGTTAGCTTCCATTGATCGGACATCCTGACTCTGACACCGAGTAGGATTCCTGTTACTGATACTAATTTGCTGAGTATCTTCATCCATATAGATTAGCATCCACCAGTGATTTAACAAGTGCTGAAGTGCCTCCTGGACAAGGGTATAACCTCGATCATTTTTGCAACCCGCTTTACAGCTTTGATAGTCATGTGATATTAAGAATCCGAGTCGGACCTGCTCAGCATGTAACTCTACCAGGTTGGTATTCATCACGCGAATATCGAAGATCTGAACCATGTTGATCTGATAAGGGTTCCTATCATGGTAGTCTTGGATCCATCCAAGATCCATCTGACACTAGAGGGCTTCTTGTACAAAAGAGCAACCCTGTTTGTTTACCGAGCAAGTCAGACAAGAACTGTAATCGTGCCGCGGCAGATTATGATACTGGCTTTGCCTTAAGTTCATCGCCACCAAGTTGACATTCATTGCACGGATGTCGTGATTTTGAATGACGTTAGAATTCGTGTAGACCATGTTAACTCCACGAACTCGGTGCTCTTGGATCCATCCGAGATCCATTTGTTCCTGTAGAGCTGCTTGCACTACAGAACATCCTTGATTGTTTTTAGAGCAGACATCACATTGATGATAATTATGAGGTGGCACATGGCCATATCCACTCTGTCTACAATGCATCTTGACCAGATTGGTCCTCAACAAGAGTACATCGTGAATTTGATACACATTGTTAGTCTCTCTCTCAATCAGATTGACTGCAGCTTTCTTATGTTGAGGCAGCGGGTTTGTGAGAACATTGGGATTTGTATCTTTGAAAGATAAGAGCCCGCTCCTAACAAGCTTTTGCACGTCGGACTTGAAATTGAGACAAGTCTCAATGTTATGCCCTGATCCTCCTTGGTGGTAAGGGCAAGTTTGATCCACCTTAAACCAGAAAGGCGGATTTTCCGGTACTGTAAGAGGAGACTTAGTCTGAATGTGCCCCTTAGCCAGTAGTAATGGAAATAGTTCTGCGTACAACATGGTTATAGGATCAAACCCTGATGGTCGTGTTGTACAGTTGTTGTTATATGGAGGACGAGCCTGCTGAAGAGGCTGTTGTGTTCTTTGCTGATCAGGTTGGCTCTGCGCAACCTGAGGTTGATACGTAGGAATAGGCGCAGGGCTGATAGCAGGAGTTACAGCTGCTACCGGCTGATAACGTCGCCTTTGCTTTCCGAGAGAGATATTCCCAACACTACCGTATTTTTTAGTACCGCTCGTCGATCCAGTGTCTTTTACTAAACGTCCCTCTCGGACGGCTTCCTCAAGACGTACGCCCATGCCGACCATTTCGGTGAAGTCACTGGGCGCACTGGCAACCATTCTGTCATAAGGCTTCCTTAAGGTTTTTAAGAAGATCTTTGTCATCTCTTTTTCCTCAAGAGGTGGAAAAATTTGAGCGGCAATTTCACGCCACCTTTGAGCATACTCTTTAAAGGTTTCCTTGTCCTTTTGCGACATCGATCTGAGTTGATCTCTGTCGGGTGCCATGTCCAAATTGTATTTGTATTGTTGGACGAAGGCAGTGCCAAGGTCTCTGAAAGTGCTGATCGTGGCACGGTTTAAACCCATGTACCACTTAAGTGCGGCACCGGTTAAACTACCCTGAAAGTAGTGAATCAGTAGGTCCTGATTCTCTGTCTGAGCTGACATCCGCCGAGCGTACATCACCAGATGGCTCTGAGGGCAAGAGTTACCCTTGTATTTTTCAAAGTCGGGCACTTGGAACTTGTGCGGGACTTTCACATTGGAGACCAAGCAGAGGTCTGTGGCGTCCTTTCCAAATAAATCCTGACCGCGAATGGCTTGCAGTTCCTTCTGCATTTCTAAGAACTGCTCCTGGAATTCATCCATTCGGTCAAACATAGTTTCCTTCTTACTAGAAGGTATCGGTGGAATCTGTCCTTCCGGGACAGTGTGCACCACTGGGGGTGGTACCGTGACTACGACAGTGAATCTTGGCATCTCCCGAAGTTTGTAACCTTCAGGAGTCTTCAATATGCCCCTGGAATCTTCGCTTTCCCGAAGTTTGTAACCTTCAGGCCCAGCGGCTTCTGTTGAGATTCCCGGATCTTCAGTGATCGGCGGATCATATCCTTCCAGGATATAGTTAACAGGCATGCCCCAAGGACGATCTTTCGGCATTTGATACCTAGGATCATACTTCTCCACTATGGGCGTTGAGGTGATCTCTGAGATAACAGTCCTTTGTAGCTGAGCTTCTGCCATCGCTTGGATGTCATTACGAAGCTTTCTCATATCCTCTCTCAGAGCGTCGATCTCTTCCTTCAACTCTCTGTTCTCTTCCTCAAGATCATCCATCTTTTTCTGACGATTAGCCCGAGTATTGTACGAATGAGACAGTTTGACTCTAGAATTGAGACACAAACGTGAGATTCGTAGGTAAGAAGAATACGCGATGTGAGAATGATGAATGCAATGATTATATTAATTGTTTTTTTGGTTTAATCAAAATAAACTTCGTCAATTAGATTGAAAATATCAAACGGTGTGGAAACCCCTTTTTATTGAAATTCAAAGGATTACAGAAATGGAAATACAGTAGATTACAAGGTGCAGAAACAGTAACCTAAGCTAATGGGTCCCGAGGGAACTCGGGTGTTGATTCTGGTATCTTCCTTTTCTTTGACCGGGGCTCTTGAGCCATTGTCGGGTTGTCATTCCTTTGCCAAGTGAAAGGAGCGGGTAAATTCCTTTGGTAATCTTGATTCTCTACAGCATGTTGCTCCAAAATTTCAATCAGAGCATCTTTCTCTTTCAGTAGTTGTTGTATTTTGATGCACTCTATGTCGAGGGTGCGGTACTTGTTCTTCCAAGACCTTCTCTCCCTTTGAACTTTGTTGAGAGTAACCTGAAGCTTTTCAGTTTCTGTCATGAAGTACATGACAGATTCTCTTGGCGGAAGAATTCTGTAACGAGGATAAGGCATTTTTAGCTTGAGAGCTCTAGTTTGTAGCCAGTGGAGATAAGGCTCCACCGAGACATAGTCTGGTTTTCCTAGAGACTCTTGTCCTTTCTTATGAACATGCTTCCAAGCGTGCACTATTTCCATCTTTAGTGCTCTGTCGTTTTCTCCTTCTTTGAAGAAAAGACCTTCCAGATGAACACCCCGTGGGACGTGTCGCATCAAGTATCCAAACTGACGGCAAACCAACACCGGATGGTAGTTGATTCCTCCTTTAGTTCCTATGAGGGGTACGTTGGGGAAGTTTCCACAATGATCAATAATTATGATTCCATCATAGATCCTATTACACCATTCTATATCAGAGTTGGTGAGGGACATGATCTTCTACGACCAACGTAAGACACTCTTGCAATTCCAAAAAGTAGCAGACTTGGACAAGTGGGAGATAAACCATTTGTAAAGCAAAGGTACACAGCATGTGATCTCCCCTCCGCTGTACAAATTCCCTAAGTGTACAGAATGATACGCATCTGCGAGCAAAGTCGGTACAGGGTTTCCAATGAGAAAAACCTTAATGGAGTTGATATCTACAAAGTTATTGATGTTGGGAAACAAAAATAACCCGTAGGTGAGCAAGACAAAGACGCTTTCAAAAGCAGTCACGTTTCCTATACTGGCAAAATACAGGGCCTTCTTTGTCAGAAACTGGGCTGGCAAACCTCGGATGCCACCCTTAGTGGTTAGGTGAGTCCTGACCTCAGACTCGTCCAAATGAATTGCTCTTGCAATGGTCTGATTTTTTGGAATTTCTTCTAGTCCAGAAAATGGAGCTCGATATGTAATGTGTAAATCGATCAGATGAGAATACTCCTCCAGCGTTGGTGCGAGCTGGTAATCTGAGAATGTGAAACAGTGATAAACTGGATCGTAGAATTGAACGAGTGCGTCCATGATTCCCTCAATCACATGGACTCTTAACAGTGGTAGCAGACCTCCGTGATTGGCTCTGAAAGCCTCCTGGTTTGTGATCATCCCTGCTAACCTTCTCAAATCCTCTAGCTTTGGAACCTTGAAGGTATACTTATGGGTTCTCCTTCTACCGAAATCCATTAGCGCAATCCTTTTCTCTGATATTTGCAATCACAGTCTTAGATTAATTTAAAAAACAGAGAGACTAGAAGAGAAATTTTTTTTAATGTTTTAATGTTTTTTAAATGAATGTATGAATGCAGCACACAAAAACATAGGAAAAACATGGGGTCAAAGGGTCGTTGTCATGAAGTCCAGGCTCTACCCATCCCCAAAGGTTTATACTAGGGTGATTTTTGTACCTGTACTCATTATCATCAGCTCCTCCCAGGAAAGCAAAATAACAAGTGGATCGCCAGCGAGTTGTAGAGCAATCTTAGAGTAAGTGCCATTCACCGAGAATAGATCACCAGCCTCAAATGAGGGTAGTATCGCGTAACAACTATTCCCGATAGTTTCCGAACTACAAAAGGGTTTGGCTCCTCAGCTTCTCAGACATCACAATCGGCCCATTGTCTAGGTGAGAGAATGGGTTGCATTGGTCAGCCTCCACTGAGGTTGATGGTCGACCTCGTCGCCATCACTTATCTTAAGTGGATACTCAATCTTTCCACATGAGGCATCACACGCATTCCCATTAGCAGAAAAATAAACACGTATAGCAATTAGGAAAAGCAGTATATATTTGTTCTAAACATCCTAGACCTTTAAAGCTATGAATCCTAAGTTCCTGACAGAAAATGGGTTCCCCGGCGGAAGCCCCAATCTGTGGTTTTCACACAAGAGATGAAAAGAAAGAAGAAAAACAGAGAGTCGGCCCCACGGTGGGCGCCACTTTTCTGTGGTGGCCACCGCCATGAAAAAGATTCGTCCAACGTTTTCACCTTAAATTTTAAGAAAGTCAGTGAACGGCCCCACGGTGGGCGCCACTTTTCTGTAGCGAGCGATTTTGGACGTGGTTCTTAAGCGCTGTCGCTCTCTGGGGTTAGTTTACTACAGGTCGATTCATTTTTTATCCTATTAAAGCTGATGAAGGAAGGGAAATAGATGTCTCCAATTAACCCTGCTTGCATACTGAGTTTAAACAGCGGTCTGTTAGGTTAAGGATGCGATCAATGTGGTGGGGCCTTTCTTGTGTTATTTTGACAGACAGGTTTCTGGCGGGGAACAAGGATTAGGATGTTAGGGCTGGTGCTTTTCGATAGATATATGAGAGTATGGGATTTAGGGTTTTTGTTTAGTGTGCTCGCTAAGATCTTTTCTTTCGATCTTATGCCTACGTATTCCCGTTTACCGAAATAGGGAAATCAGAGCATTCGTAGAATAGGAGGAAATGGTGTTTTGGTCTTGTTCAAATCCCAAGACGTGAAGCGAAAGGTGATTTGTATCTTGTTCAAAGCCCAAGATGTGAAGCTGAAGGTGATTTGTATCTTGTTCAAAGCCCAAGATATGAAGCTAAAAGGGTGTTGACTTTAGAGAGAATTTGTCATCTCTAAAGAGGGGGTTGTATGTCACAACTGTTTATAAAGGAGAATTACTTTAACCGGGATATATGAATCCGACAATGCCATAATTTCATTTATAGGGGATTTCCAACCTAAAGGAGAAGACTTTAACTCAGTGTAGAGCAATGCTATCTTTCCTTAGGAATTTCTTATGCTAAAAGAGGGACAGTGGCATGGATGTAGATGATCCAGAGGCTTGCCGCTTACAGCAATTAGATGAAGGGGAAAGAGTTGTTGAAGTTTGTGTACTGTGAACGAGGCACAACTTTGATGCTAAAAGGTTGATTGGATCAACCAGTGGTTTTCTTATATAAAGCCTAAGAGGAGGCTAATATATGTCTCGTACAAAGCCCGAGAGAGAGGCTAAAAGGTTTTGACTCGACGATGGAGTCTTTTGGTATCTCGTATAAAGCCCGAGATGGAGGCTACTTGACTTAACAAGAGAGTTTTTGTATCTCGTACAAAGCCCGAGATGAAGGCTAAAATTTGTTTGGCTCAATAAAAACCTTTTTGTATCTCGTATAAAGCCCGAGATGGAGGCGAAAGGGGTGATTGACTCAACGAGGGAGTCTCTTATGTGTCTCGTACAAAGCTCAAGAGAGAGGCTAAACGTTGTTTGACTCCGCTGGGGAGAATCATTGTATAAAGCCCAAGAGAGAGGCTATTGTAACTAGAGAAGGATCATTATACAAAGCCTAAGAGGAGGCTATGGTTAGTGTTTCAGTTGAGTGACAGGTCCAGTATACTGATTTTGAAAGAGAAAATTAGTTCTTATATGAGAAACACTGTACTCAAGGATTTAATTTGAGGATCCGGGTTATTCCTGTTCTTTAAGGAAGATGGGAAATCCGAAGGGTATTGAGACTGTTCGAGTCTACGGGTTTTCTTCCTATTTAACGAAGGGGTCACTTGAGAATGTCTGGAAAACTCAAGGAGATTAGACTGTCAGTGTCTAGAGTTTTATCTTTTGTACTATGCTTTGAGAAACAGTAGTAGACTCTTTGAAAGGACTGTTCTATGCAGATGACTAAGTTCTGTTCCTATACCTCTAGGAGGTTGTCGGGACAATTTGTACGAAGCCCAAGAGGAGGCTGGAAACTTTTAAGAAGCCGATCGGTCCTTGTACGAAGCCCAAGAGGAGGCTATCATTCCCGGAGGAAGAATCATTATACGAAGCCTAAGAGGAGGTTGTGAATACTTCTAAGAACCCGGAGGGTCCTTGTACGAAGCCCAAGAGGAGGCGGGGTTGCTTTTAGGAAGCCTGTGGGTCCTTGTATGATGCCCAAGAGGAGGCCGATGCTTTTAAGAAGCCCGTGGGTCCCCAAACCCCGAGAAATTCAAGGCAAGCTATTCACAAGGAATAGATCAAGTCAGGAAAGTTCGAGAATTTGGATGAAACTCAAAGATGCCATTCACGGAGAATACATTCATCTTTGGGAGTAGAGTTTCTTGACAATTCCTAATGAGGACAGCCGAAGAGAAGACTGTATCTGGTGATCCTATTGGGGATCTAGTTGTCTATTTCTATGAATAAACGAAACGGCGTCACCTAGTTCTAGACGTAGTTGCTGGGGAAACTCTAAATATCTATACTATTATTACGCAGTTGATATGGGTTTATGAAAGAAGACTTACAGCAAAATAGCCCCACAATACTGTTATATGTATATGAAAGCGGTAAATGAAAGCGATAACCACTTACTCGGTTGTAGAGCTTCCATGCTGTTTGGTTAGTTGTTCAACAAAGAAAGATTGAAAACAACAGTATATTTCAAAATCAAAGGAGAAAGTGCTTTGAAAAAGAAAGATTTAGGGCTTACAGCTCAAGGAGAGGCCCAGGGTTTTATCAGTGAGCGCACTGTTGAATTTGTACAGAGGGACTTATACAAGTGACTGTGGCCCAAAAAGTGTTTTCTGTACAAAGGGATGGCTCTTACACTCTCTAAAGAGGCCCAAAAAGGTTTAAAGAAAAAGAGTGGGGCTTATAACACGAGGGTAGGCCCGAATAATTTTTCGTTTACGAATGGCGATCGCGCCGAGATTTCCTTTTAACGTAGAGGGACTTATACAATAAGTGAGGCCATAAAATGGTTTTGGTTAAAAGGGGGTTGGGTCTTACACTCTATTAGAGGCCCAAAAGTGTTGAATGGGTCTTATAGCTCAAGGAGAGACCCAGATGGTTTGTTTTTCAATGGATGATGACCGCGCCGAATTTAAAAATGTACAGAGGGACTTATACAATAAGTGAGGCCCAAAATATTTCTGTACAAGTGGGTTAGGTCTTACACTCTAATAGAGGTTCAAAAGTTTTGAATGGGTTTTATAGCTCGAGGAGAGGCCCAGGGTGTTATTTTTCAAAAGGCGACGATTGCGCCGTTTCTTTTTTACGGTATCGGGACTTATACAATGCACTGAGGCCCAAAAATGAGTTGGTCAAAAAAAGGATTGGGTCTTACACTCTATTAGAGGCCCAAAAGTGTTTTGAAAATGATTTATGAGGGTTGAATTAATCCAAAACCCTAATTTGTTTTCAAAAATGTATTTAATTGAATAAAAATTCAATTAAAATGATCAAAATTGTTTAACATATTGGAAACAAATTGTGATCTTGGATTAATGCTTCAAAAATTAAGTATTGGCCTACAAAATAATTAGAAAACATTAAAAGTTGCAAAATCAAGGTGGAAAAAATATTTTAAATGTCAAAAACAATTAAAACATGAATTCTTTGCTAGAATATCAATTATACAAAATAAATAATATTTTTGGGATTTTTTAGGAGAATAAAATATTTTAACATTTTTGTGAATTATTAAAAAAAGAATCAACTCAAAATCATTAAAACTCTGAGAGAAATTAATTTTTGAATCAATTAAATAAAATCACAAAATTCAAATATTCAAAAAAAATGGCGCCAAGAACACGCGCGTGTTCTGGGTTTGCCCAGATTTGCATTTTCTCTCCAATCTCACTGAATCCTTAATCATATCATGTAATCCACATACCAATAAACTCGTTTCAACCTCACGATCATGTCTATGGTATTTAATTTCATTTAAATTAAACATATAACAAGAAATCATGAAAAATCCTCAAAAACCCTAATTTCTGGATGAAGGCTAGGATTTTTGATACACGATTCAAACAATGCAATTAATTGAGGGGAAACATTCCATGCATGATTATGAACATATGGCCAAATTATTGTGCAGCAAAAATTGCATGGATCATAGAGTTAGAAGAGCTCATGCTTACCACTTGCAGCTGGTGATCGTGATTTGTGTTGGAGGTGTTACAGCTAGGTTCCAATGATCTGGATAGCTTCCATAGGTGCCATGGAGTGTGTATGAATGCTTGGAATGGATTGAAATGGTTTGGAGTTGAAGATGGTACCTCAACTGCAAAACTGTCAAGAACTTGAGCAATTGGCTGGTGATTTTGTGAAATCTGTGTTCCAGATGTTATGTGAGTGTTTGGATCACTTCTATATGATATATGTGAGGTGTGTGTGTGTGATTGGTTTGATTGGAAAAGCTCTCAAACTCAAAACCCGATAGTGACTTGCCTTAGAAGGCAAAATTGGAGTGAAAGGAGAGATTTTGAGGAAAGCATCTGTTAGATGGCTTTGGTGTACTCAAACTGATCACAATTGAGCTCTATTTATAGTAGAGCAAGTTTGTTTTAGGATCCACAGTGAATGGCAACTGCAGCAGAGGTTTGGCCAATGTTGTCCAATGGAAATCCAAGTCTCCTCTAGCCATTGACTAGAGATTAGGGCACAGGTCTGTGGTTCCCTTGGTCTTGGATAAGTCTTGACTGAATTCAGTTGAGAATGGCTCAGTCCATGCCACCTTGATGCTTCCATTGAATGCTCCAATCCAAAATTGGAGTCTTGTCCCTATTTTGGCAATTCTAGGTTCAACATGCTATTTCTTGTTCCAAAGACTTTGGAGGCTTGGCTCAGTGATTGTCCCCTTTATATTCAATCCTCAGATGTGTCCAAGGGGATAGGAGCATTTAGATTTGGCTAATTTTGGCAAATCGACCAAAAGTGTAAAAATCTTCCTTGCCTTGGCAGATTTCAGCAAGGCAACTTGATAATGTCATATCTCATGACTCAAATTGAATTTGGCAATGTTCTTGGCCATTTTGGAAAGCCCTTACATGATACAACAACTGTTTGAACATGTTTGGTTTTGATCTCTTTTGAATCCAAGTGAAAAATCCCTCTACATTTGGCAAAAAGTAAGGTAAAATCTGACTTAGTGAAATTTTCACTAAGTGTTGGAACAAAGTGACTTTTCTTGATTTTGATCACTCCATAACTCAAAATCCATGAGGAATTTGGACATAGGTCAGTATGAAGCTTTTGTAAAGGGCAATGAGATCTACAAATCAAGCTTTGAATGGGGAATAATGACCTTGTGGTTTATGAGTTATGGTCCTCCAAAGTTGGCACATTAGTGCCACTTTTTCCATAACTTAGAAATTTTTCTAAGTTTTTATGGTTACCCCTTTTACAAGTTATCCCACTTTCTTTGATTTTTATTGATGAATGTTGATTCAAATCATACATTAACATCATTTTAGGGTTAAAAATACATTTTGGTGAAAAATCTCAAAAAGTCAAAGTTGACTTTTGTGCACAGTTGACTTTTTATCCGATGAATTCCAAACTGTGCAATTCTTCAGGAAATCATGTCCTTGACCTAAATCAAACTTGATGGACATGTTCCATGGGTGTCATAGGGTATATTGAATCATGTTTTAGGGCTTGGGAGCATGTCCTGGTCAAAAGTCAAAGTTACAATTGACTTTCCTCGCGAAACCCTAATTGTGGTGCAGATGAAATTGAGACTTGTTGCTCAAGCTTCTTGGATTAATCCATTGTTCCAAATGGATCAATATAGTTCATTAGAGACCCTCAAACCCTCTCTTGAGGTCTTGGCTCATGATTTTCCCTAAAAGTCTACTTAGGGGTGAATTAGGTCAAGAAACCCTAATTCCTGATTTTTGATGAATGCATCCCCTGAGGCAAAATTGACTTGATGATTGGGTCCATGAGGTTCCATGGAGTATATTAGGTTGTGTTTTGGATCATTGGCTTGTGGCCAGATGAAAAATTTCCATCTGGAGGCCCTGGTCGACCAAAACCCTAATTTGGTGACACTGTCGATCTTGAGACTTGATCCACCTAGAAGGGAGCAGCCTTGTGCTTGATCCTTGAAGTGGGAGTCCTTCTGATCCATTGTGGATATGTTAGAGGCTAGACAAGTTGAAGATCATGTCATTCCTTGATTGATCCTTTGCTTAAAAGCTTTGAGGGGGCTTGAAACCCTAATTTTGATTGTAGTGGATGCTCACCCATCTTTGGGGAGACTGATGAAGTATGATGGTACATCCATATTGTGATGATGAGTTTCACAATGATGGGAAATATAAGTGGTCAAAATTTGGGGTATGACACTTAGTATCTCTATTTATGTTTCTGCATTGAATATCAGAATCTCATATTAAGCAAAGTCAGAACCTTGCAGCCTATCTCTGATAAGCTTCCGCACTGCAAGTTCTGAGTATCGTATCTTATGATCAGAACCTATACGGTTCTCATACTCTATAGTTAATAGATCAGAATCTCTCAAAAAACATTGAATGTTCTTGAGCGTCAAATTAACAAGATGCAAAAAGTTACAAAAAGAGTAAATACACAATTCAAACCCCCATTTCTTGTGTCTTTCTCGCACCTTCAATTAGAAGTTGTGTGCTCTGCACCTTCCGAACCTTCACTAGAGGACCTTGTCAACCAAATGGCTACAAATAATATCAAGTTTCAACAACAAACAGATTCTAATTTTTAGACTTTGAAAATACATATTGGACAACTTGTCACTTCAATGAATGCCGTGCAGCAAGCTCAAGGATCAAACCAACAGCCCTTGGAAGAGTATTCTGTTTTTCAAATAGAGTTGTCTTCTGAAACTATTGATGATATTTTTACTGATTTGTTTGCAGCTTATTTTCCATCATTGCCTGATTTTGATGATGTTTACTCTTGTGATGTTTGTACTGACACTAAAATTTTCTCTGTTTGTGCTGAAATTGAGGTTGCCTTGTAAGTTGATATTCATACTACAGATGAGGTTGCAAGTGAAGTTGTTCATGTAGATGAAGCTCTCGACACCCCGGCTTCCTAGAACAAACCATCCATCGAGAAACCACCCTCCTTAGAGCTGAAACCACTTCCTAATAATTTATTTGAATTTGTGCAGGAAGAGAAATCATTGCAGGAACATAAGAAGGGCATTGGATGGACCTTGGTTAGCATCCTTAAGTTTAGGCAGCGCGAAAAGCGATTTAAATAGATTAACCACACTTTCACTTTTCTAGGATGATTTTTTGATCCCGGAATACAAAGCGAAAGCGAAAGCTCTGATAATAACTTCAAATTTCACCGCATAAAAGAGAGCCCCACATTGATCGAAGAGGAAAGCGTAAAAGATCTCTCTTTAGGAAAGGTTGCTTATGTGATCACCTATTCACCTTCACTACTCGGGTGTATTCTTCCCTTTCTCTCAACTTTAATAGTTATGTCCTTTCATTGAGGACAATGCTTGTTTTAAGTGTGGGGGAGGGAATTAATTATTTTCTTTATTTTATTATTATTTTTTGTTTTATTTTGTTTTGTTTTGTTTTGTTTTTATAAACACTAGACTTTTTTTGAAAGTTTTAGGCCATAGATTAATTTGAGGTTAGTTGTGGAGACTTGGGAAAAGTTCTCAAGATCGATATCATTTTAACACCTTAAGTCTCCTAAATATGAAATTCATTTTGAATATTTGTTATGACATAGCCTTGAGTTCTCATCTTTTAATAGCTCTTGAGTAGTTTATCTTAGCAGTCAGCACCATCTAAAAAGTACACACTAAGTAATTAAGTTAATGCAAATAAGTGAATGATCCTGTGCTTAATAAGAAATCTAAATAGGAATCCACCTTTTAAGTTAGGTGATCCTCACCCAGTCACTTAGGCTAACGGTTGTGAAACCTTCAAAAAAGAAAGAAAAAAAAGTGGTTAATTTTGAATTGTTGAAAAGATATGTATCATAGTCACTAACAAGCTTATTTACCATGTGTGTGAATAGATAACGAGCTTAATGTGATTGCATTAGAATGAAAGAGAGCAAAAAGAAGGATGAGTAAGTTAGGCTTAAGCATAATAACATAATTTGGATTGGTTTGTATAGGAGGGAGGTTTATCACCGCACAATTGCGGATTTGTGTTCTTACGATATCCTTAGTGTGCACACTTAGTACCTATCGATACAATCTTGACCGAAGAAGAGTTTACGGCCTAGAATGAGTTTCCGGATGCTATTGTTTTTCATGAATCTTGATACTATTTTTCCCGGAGTCCAAAAGTCAAGTGTGGGGGAATTTGATCAGTACATTTTAATGCACATTCTCTTATATTTGTACTTAGGCATTTTCTTAGTTTGTTTTGTTTATTTTAGGGTTTTATTATTTTTTTACAATTAAGTCTTTATTTGTCGTTAATCTATTTTCGAAACTTAATTTCAGCTTTAGCGGTTATGTGATACCTGTCCATGGTTCGGAGACAAAGAGATATTAAAAGACTGAGACAAAGAGCTACAACTTTCATGCTTTACGCAGAAGCTGATTCGGAGTGTAGCAGGCTCGAATAACTCGTTGAAGTCAGGACCGGAATTCTGCCTTTAGGAATATTTAATTTTGGGCCGAGTTTTTTTATGTTTTTCAACCCAGTTGGGTTAGAACCGGATTTTGTGTTCTTCCCTATACCTAGTAGCAGTCGTGCTACTGTTCATTACGTTTTTTTCACACTATTCATGAATTTTCTCGGAAGATTTGTACGGGAAATTCATGGAAAACTAATTTCAATTGTTGATTTGCTGTATTCGGTTCCGACACCTTGAGGTTATAATAATTTCAATTCAGTTTTTATTTCTTTCAATATTATTCTATGATTCTTGCTTGCTTAATCCAATTTTCATAGGGTAAGTTGATTTAATTCGATTATTGTATGATCCTTAACCGTAATCACGTTAGCGTTTGCTTAATTTGTTATCATGATTAATCAAATTGGGTTTGCTTAATTCACGAGAGCTTAATTCCGTTTGCTTAATTCGGATAATAGGAACCTACATCACACAGTACAAATTGGGCTTGTCAATGAGTTTGTAATCGAATATGAATAGATAATCTGTTCGGAGATTGGAATTATAATAACTGATGATAGGTAGGAACCAAATCAGCAGATTAACTTTTTAGCTAATTTGATAATCACTTTTTTTATCATTATTTTTCCTTTAATCGAAATTCAACCCCCCCCCCCCCATTGTTCCAATTGCTGGTTAATAATAGTACAAGAATCCTTGAGAACGATACTCGAGTTGTCATTACCGTAACTATAGTTTTCTAAAATACTCGTTTTTTATCTGTGCGCGACAACGGATCAATCACCAAATGACTTTGAGGGCAAGAGTTGCCTTTGTATTTTTCAAAGTCAGGCACCATGAATTTGTGCGGTATCTTTACATTAGGGATCAAGCAAATGTCAGCGGTGTCTTTACCAAACAAATCTTCACCGCGAATGGCATGCAGTTCCTTCTGCATTTCCAAGAATTGTTCCTGGAATTCATTCATCCTTTTGTATACGTCTTTGTTTCCGCCAGAAGCAGCCTGCAGAATCTGTTCTCCCGGGATAGTGTGTACCACTGGTTATGGTATAGTCATTACGACGGTAACTCTTGGCGCTTCAGTGACCTGAAGTTTGTAACCTTCAGGAGTTTCTGTTGTAACCCTTGCATCTTCATTAACCTGAAGTTTGTAACCTTTAGATCTGGCGGTTCCTGCTGTGACTTCCAGGTCTTCAGTGACCGGTGGGTTGTATCCTTCAAGTATAAAGTTGAGAGGCATGCCTCAGGGGAAACCTTTAGGCATGTTGTACTGAGGATTACTGCCAGGTGTCTCAAATGCTGGTGTGGATGTAATCTCCGAGATCACAGTCCTTTGATGTTGTTGTTCCTGGTCTGCTGCCAGGGATTGCATGTTGTTGTAGAGTTTCTCCAAACTCTCCTTTAGAACGTTGATTTTTTCTCTCAGCTCTCTGTTCTGTTCCTCGAGATTGTCCATTTTCTTTTGTCGATTGGCCCAAGTATTATACAAATGAGACATTTTGACTCTAGAGTGCGACACATATATGAGAATGATGAATGATATGAAAATGATATATTTTTATAGTTTTTGTTTTCAAAATAACTTTTAACAATTATATTGCAAATATCACACAGCGGGGGAGACCCTTTTATTGAGCTTGAAAGATTGCAGTATTTTACATGGAAAAGTACAGTATTTTACAAAGTACGAGAAGGAAAATTAGGCCTATGGATCCTGAGTTCTCTCTGAGGAGAGCTCAGATGCTGGTTCCTAAACTTTTCTTTTCTTTGATCGGGCTCCTTCAGCCATTGTCGGGTCAATCATCCTCTTCTAAGTGAAAGGAGTGAGCAAATTTCTTTGTTCCTCCTTACTTTCTATAGCATGTTGCTCTAATATCTTAATTAGGGCATCTTTTTCCTTTAGCAGTTCCTGAATCTTGGTACATTCCAAATTAAGGATCTGGTATTTGTTCTTCCAAGATTTTTTCTCACACTGGACTTTGTTGAGAGCAACTTGGAGTTTTTCCACATCAGACATGAAATAAAGGACAAATTCCTTTAAGGGAAAAACTTATTGACGAGGGTAAGGCATCCTCAGTTTGATGGCTCTAGTTTGCACCCAGTGGAGATAAGGCTCTGCAGAGATGCAGTTTGGCCTCCCAAGGGACTCTCTCCCTTTCCTGTGAATCTGTTGCCAGACATGCACTATTTCTTTCTTTAGTGCCCTGTCATTTTCTCCTTCATTGAAGAAAAGACCTTCCAGATGAGCATTATGTGGGATATTCTTCATCGGGTATCCAAGTTGACGGCGAGCTAAAATTGGATGATAGTTGATCCCTCCTTTAGTACCAATGAGGGGTACATTGGGGAAATTTCCATATTTGTCGATGATTTTTACTTCGTCATAGATCCAATTGTATCAATCTATGTCGGAGTTGGTTAGAGACATAATCTTCAGCGACCATCGCAGACTACTCTCGTGATCCCAAAAAGCATCAGACCTGGGTAAATGGGAAATAAACCATTTGTAGAGTAATGGTACACAATATGTGATCATCCCTCTACTGTATAAATTCCTTAAGTGTACAGAATGATAAGCATCTGCGAGTAAGGTTGGGACCAGGTTCCCAATTAGGAATATCTTAACAGCATTGGTATTGACGAAGTTGTCAATGTTGGGAAAGAGGAATAACCCATATATGAGCAGAACAAAGACATCCTCGAAAGCGGTTATATTTCCTATGTTGGCAAAGTATAGAGCTTTCTCCATCAGGAATTTAGCTAGTAAACCCTGGATTCCTCCTTTGATGGTCATGTGAGTCATGATTTCTGACTCATCCAAAGAGATTGCTCTTGCAATGGCTTGATCTTTTAGAATTTCTCCTAGTCTAGAAATTGGATCTTAATCAGTGATAGGTAAATCAATCAGGTGGGAGTACTCTTCTAGTGTTGGTGTGAGCTGGTAATCTGGAAAAGTGAAGTAGTGGTATACTGGATTGTAAAATTGAACTAGCGTAGACAGGATCCCTTCAACCATGTTGACCTTCAAAAGAGACAACATCCCTCCGTGCTTTGCTCTGAAAGCCTCGATATTAGTAATCATTCTTCCCAATTTCCTTAAGTCTTCTAGTTTTGGAACCTTGAAGGTGTACTTGTGCGTTTTTCTTCTTCCGAAATCCATAACGCAACTTCTGATATTTGCAATTTATTGTTTCAGTTCTTTTAGAAAAAGATTTTTTCTTTTTTTTTTTAAGTTTTTTTAAAATGAATACATGGATGCATGAATGCATCAAACAAAGACATTTGAAAACATGGGTTTAGGGGTTCATCGTCACGAGCATGGAGCCATGGATCTACCCATTCCCAAGGTGTGTACTAATAGGTCAATTTTTGTACTTGTAGAACGGGTTATAACAAAGGTTCCCAAAATCATTGACCCCTCTTAGGGATATTGACAGCAAACCGATTGACTCAAGAGAGCTGTAATATCCTAAGATGAATCTCTTTTGAGTGTAGTATCGCGTATCAACTATTCCCGATAGTCACCGCACCGTCTAATGGTTTATTGGATAAGTGACTACTAATCTTCAGCTTCAAGGGTAACCCAATGGGAAAAAAACAATGCTTTCATGACATGCTCGTTCAACATTGGTAATTCCACGCGGGCACCTCCACTGATTCGGTGGACTCTCAAGTCAACTTGGTCGGGATTCACTCCCTATAAGCCTCCCCGAATACGCCACCACTTATCTTAATGTTCTCTCCGACTCACCATATGCGTATTATTCGCATTCCCAGATGACAATAATTTAAACACGGGTATCAAGTAATATGACAGTAGATATATCTATAAAATGAGAAAGCAAGTAAGATAACAGAAAAATAAACGCAAAGTAAGGCCTAGACCTCTTAGGAACTCTAATCCTAAAATCCCCAGTAGGGTCACCGTTTTTCTGTAGCGCACGGTTTTTTCGGTGACGCGGCCACCTTGCCGCAAATGATTTGGTTTGGGTGCTACTTTCTGATTTCTATATTTATCCTATGAAGCTGATTAAGGAAGGGGAAGATATCTTAAATTAACCCTGCACGCAAATGTTTTCTTTAAAAAATGCTAAGAGATCAGGGATCGGGGTCTAGTTATACAAATGGAAGCTATTAACACCTAGTGTATCTATGGTAATCCATAGGAACCTTCTTTTGCATGTATTTCTGTTAACTTAAAATGTTTTCTCATGTTTATCTGCTGTGGATTGGAAAAGTTTCTCCTTTGGGAGTGCTGAGAGAATGTTTTTGTTGGTTTTAGGTTTTCTGTTGTTTTTGGGAAGGTACTGGACCTAAAGTTTTTGATTTGTGTGCTCGCTAAGATTTCGCAATCCTAGTTCTTCCTATTTCTATGGGAGGAAAAAAGTATTTGGTGTCTTGTTTAAAGCTCAAGATCGAAGCTAGCTGAGTATTTGTGTCTTGTTTAAAGCCCATGATTGAAGCTAAAAGTTGACTGAGAGAGAGAGAGAGAGAGAGAGAGAGAGAGAGAGAGAGAATTTGTCATCTTTAAAGGGAGATATCTCACTTATTCATCAGAAATGTTAAGAAATTGGTTATAAGGGAAATTACTTTAACTGGGATATGAGGAATCCAGCAATGTCATAATTTCCTTTATAAGAGAGATGTCATGAAGGAAGAAGCTTTAACCCAGTGTAGAGCAATGCCACTTTTCCTTGAGGGTCTCTGTGTGAGATCCAATAGGAGATGAGACTTTCCAAGTCTACTTGAATGAAGCCCAAGAGGAGGCTGAGACTGTCCAAGTCTCTCAAGAAGTGGTAGGTTCTGGTTGGAGAAAGGTCTTTGTATGATGTCCAAGAGGAGGCAGTTGGTTTAAGGGATGAAGATCAACCTTTTGATGATAGGATGTTCAGGAAATTTTGACTCTCTTGGGTATTGAACTAGTAGAGATAACTAATTTCTATCCTAGGAATCCTTTGGGTCCTTGTGCTAAGCCCAAGAGGAGGCTGGGGAACTTTTAATAAGCATGTTGGTCCTTGTACTAAGCCCAAGAGGAGGCTGGGGATACTTCTAGGAAGCCTGTGGGTCCAAACCTAAGAAAATTTCAAGAAAGGTTTCACCGGGAATTAATCCTTTCTTTGTTGAACAGTTCTAAGGTTTGAAGAAATTCAGGAGAGGTTTCACCGGGAATTAATCCTCTCTGGGTAAATGAATTTCTTATATACATATACATTTCTAAGTTTTGACAGTCTTGAGTAAAGTTTCACCGGGAATAATGTCTTTCTCTGTTCCATATTGAATAAGCCCAAGAGGAGGCAGACTGTATTGAGGGAATTTCCTATGAGGTAACTAGTTTTGACTAAGTTAGAAAAGTAACCTATGGTTTGACCTATGTGTAGACCTAACTGCTGGGGAAACTCTAAACAGATATGCACAAGTATATATACAGATGAATAAATTGACAGGTATGTAAACAAGTATGCATTGAAAAATAAAAGATGTTGGGACTTACACTCTGAGAAGAGGCCCAAGTGTATGGTGATTGATTGTATGATTTTAACTGTATGATTAGGGTTTTAAGAAATTGAAGAAAGTTTTGGGAATACTTTGAATTTGAATTAAAAGAAATTTGTTTGAAAAGAAAAGAATGTTTGGGGCTTATAACTCAAAGAGAGGCCCAAGTGGTCTAAGAGCAGTTTCACCAGGAATAATGCTCCTCTTAGTACCAGTTAAAACAAATAGATGATTTTGAAAACAGAGGTATGTGGCTTACAACTCAAGGAGAGGCCCATGGATGTTGTTTGTTGTTTAAAAACCAAGTTTATGTACAAAGGATTGGGGCCTATACTCAAGGAGAGGCCCAGATGATTTATTTGAAAAGGCGACGATCGCACAACGATTTTAAAAACCACAGAGGGACTTATACAATGACTTTGGCCCCAATTATTTATTTACAAAAGGGATAGGTCTTACACTCTACAAAGAGGCCCAAAGAGTTATTTTTATACAAGAGATGGGGCTTATAGTTCAATGAGATGCCCAGTTGAAAAACAGTGATCGCACCGTTCATTTTGAAAATCGCGTCAGGGCTTATACAATGACTGAGGCCCAAAAATTTTGTATTTAAAAAGGGGATGGGTCTTATACTCTACAAAGAGGCCCAAAAGTGTTTCAAATGAAGTTTGAAAAATTAAAATCAATGAAACCCTAATTTTAATAAAAAATAATTTTTCAAATAAAATTAAATAGAAAATGATATAAAATATCAAATACATTTAAAAATAAGTTGTAAATTTGAAAAATGTTTTGAAAAATCATGTTTTGTTTATATGAAAGTGTCAAATTCATTTGAATTTGAAAAATCAAGAGGAAAATTTCATTAAAAATGTTTAAAAACAATGAAAAAAATTCAAACTATATTAAATAAATAATATAAATTTGATTTTTTTGTAGAATAAAATATTTTAACATCTTTGTGAATTTTAAAAAAAAAAAGAACCAATAAAAAATGATTAAAATTGAGAGAAATTAATTTTTGAAATCAATTAAGAAAGTAATCAAAAATTCAAATAATTTGAAAAAAGCGCCAACTGTAACGCCCCAGTTTTGTCAGTTTTATTTAATTGAGTCGTTTTTTAGTATTTTATTATTATATTATTTTTATCTGACTTTTAGGTGAAAATATGTTATTTTTCATCGTGAATATATTTTGTCGAGTTTTGGGAACATTTGCGAGATATTTGAGTGTAGGGGTATTTTAGGCATTTTGATTTATTTTGTTAAGATAGAATATAATAGAAAATAGAATAGAAAGAGAGAAAATAGTAAGAAAAGAAGAGAAAGAGAAAAGAAGAGGAGAAGAGAAGAAAAGAGAGAATTTGGAAAACTTGGAAATCAATCAATCGACTTTCTAGAACGCGATTTAATCGGGTAAAGGTGTGAAACTCGATTATACTATGTTTGTGTATGATTATGTATGTGTTTGCTTGGATGTTTTCTTGCTTTTCCATAGCTTTGAATTCTAGGTTGGAAATGAGAATTTTGTTAGAAATCGATGGTTTCGCGGTTGAAAATCGGTGTAAACGTAGTAGAATACCTGTTATCATGATTGAGTTATGTTTTGATGGTCATATGTGGGTTTGGAAATGTTTGGTTTGAGAAAATATCATTTTTGGATGAACTGGTGCGCTGCTGGGTTTTGCTGAAATCGCAGGTTCGCACTGCGAATGGCCAGCGAGTGGAGTGGCGAGCGTTCGCGTGAGGTTTGCACTGCGAACGTTGTAGTATTTTTCATTCTGCCACTGTTCGCTGGAGGATTCGCATTGCGAATGGGGTAGCAAGCATTCGCTAGATGGTTCGCACTATGAACGGTGGGAATTTTCTAGGCTATTTTTTATTCTGCCTTGGTTCGCTGGGACATTCGCACTGCGAATGAAGTAGCGAAGGACTCGCTAGGAGCTTCGCACTGCGAATGTAGCAGTTTTCCCAATTTGTTTTCTTTACAACTTTTGATCTGTAGGTCGGTTTGAGGCGTGGTTTGATGCGTTAGAAAGCTTGTAGCATGTACTTTCTTATGATGATGGTTTTGAGAATTATTGGCCGATTAAATTATGTCGAGAATTAGAAAATGTGTTGTTTTGTTGTCGACTTTTGTCGTTTAAGTGTGTGAACTTGGTGTGTAATTGCAATATGCTGTTGGTGTAGATATTGTATGACTTATGTACTGTTGGGTGACGAAATTGCATGAAATACATATTGTGATGATGGTTGGTGGCCTTACGGCAAGAAAATGCGATGTATAGTAACTGTTGATATATGCATGATTATGCATGTGTATATGTGTGCATATTAAATGTCATGAGTCATTGTATGCCAAACATCATGATATGCATTGTTATGACATCCTGAGTGACGGATTGATTCCAGAGGGAATCTGCTATAACATCGTGCGCCTTAAAAATAAGAGGACCTAAAGCGATTTGATATATCGTGCGCCTTAAAAATAAGAGGACCTAAAACGATGGTTATAGACGATCGTGTGCCTATGTGGGGTGTGAGCGATCGGATTGTGCGCCTTATACCGAGAGGACCTAAAGCAATCCATAAACGTCGTGCGCCTTATACCAAGAGGACCTAAAGCGACAGGGAACATCGTAGGCCCGACGGGGTGTTACTTGAGTGATCCTCAGTAACGAGCGATGATTCCAGCAGAGTTCCTGAGTGAACTAGTGATGAGAAATATTGGAAGTCGGTACCGCATGGCATGTGCATAGAGTCGTTGTGTCGGTCTCTGTGCATTTGCATAAATCATGGATTAATTGTACATGGAATTGTGAATGTGATTGATGAGGTGGAATAGGTGTAATTGTATTGATGATGAGTGTATTGCGTACGATTGATGTGTAATGGTATTTGATACTTGAGAATTGTACTGTGTTGTGTTGTATTTGATTGTGGTGCATTTGTGGTGAGAATGTTTTATCTGTGTATTTCTGTGTGAATATATAATTATATGCAACTGTATTATGATTGTTTTTCTCACCCTTCTGCTGTTTTATAATGCTCTATGAGGCATTGCAGATTAGAGTTGCTGGAGGTCTTTTTGTGAAGCATTGCGTCTTCATTCTTTTGTCGGTCGGCTCTGATATGTGACACCGGGTAGTTAGGGTGGCCGTTTGTGATTATTTTGTACTATGTATATGTATCTTTTGGATTGTACATGTATGACTTGATGTATGACAACTTTCATGATATATATATATATATATATATATATATATATATATATGTTGATATTCAGTTACGGATTTTCCGCTTATATTCTGTAATTGAATTGTGGGTGTATTACTACCTGAATTGTTGCATATCTTTATGAGCAGGTGTTGTAATTGATGTGACCCCTCGGTCTATGCCGTGTATGTTTAATTATACTCTGATGAAATTTTGAATTTTATTTATCGCTTTAATAGCTTGGGGGTATAGATTGGGGGTGTCACATTAAGTGGTATCAGAGCTAGTTCGTGTCAGTTTGTTTCAGTCCTTGTTGGTCGTTGTAGTTGGATGAGCTGTTTGTTTAACCATAGTTGCTGTTATTGGAAATGAACAGAATATGGCTCGTAGGAATGATTCTGCTTTGGCTGCTACGATGCAAGCTATGGCTCGTGCTGTGCAGGGTGCACCTAATGCTGCGGGTAATGATGAGTTCAGGAAGAACAAACCGCCTGTCTTCAAAGGGAGACATGATCCTGATGGTGCACAGATTTGGTTGAAAGAGATTGAAAGGATTTTCTGAGTTATGGATTGTGCTGAGGACAGTAAGGTGAGACTGGGAACTCACATGTTACAGGAAGAAGCTGATGACTGGTGGGTTAGTACTCGTCAGGTGTTGGAAGCGGGGGATGAAGAAGTTACTTGGGAATTGTTTAGCCAGGAGTTTCTGAGGAAGTATTTTCCCGAAGATGTAAGAGGAAAGAAGGAAATTGAGTTCTTGGAACTGAAGCAAGGTAGTATGTCTGTTGTTGATTATACTGCTAAGTTTGTGGAACTTGTGCAGTTTTATCCTCATTATGCTGAAGCGACTGCAGAGTTTTCTAAGTGTGTGAAGTTTGAGAGTGGATTGCGTCCTGAGATTAAACAGGCAATCGGTTATCAGAGGATAAGATGGTTTGCTGATTTGGTGGAATGTTGTAGGATTTATGAAGAGGATAGTAAGGCTCGTTCTACTCACTACAAGAGTGTGAGTGACAGAAAAGGGAAGCAACAGTTTCGTAGTCGTCCGTATGTAACACCAGCTGATAAAGGTAAGCAAAGGGGTACTTTTGATCGAAGGTCAGGGGGGGGGAGGTATGTCTAATTCTCCGAGTGTGGTGAGTTGGGGCATCGTCAGTTTGAGTGCAGGAGAGATGTGAGAAAGTGTTCTGATTGTGGAGGTGTAGGACATGTCGTAGCTAATTGTAAACGGAAGAATGTGGTGAAGTGTTTCAACTGTGGTGAACTTGGTCATATTAGCACAAGGTGCCAGAAACCGAAGCAGGCTCCAACTAGTGGGAAGGTATTTTCATTGGCAGGGACTCAGACTTCAAGTGCAGACCGTCTGATCAAAGGTACTTGTTTTATTAATAGTACGCCTTTAGTTGCTATTATTGATACTGGAGCGACTCATTCATTTATTTCGTCTGAGTGCGCGAAGCATTTGAATCTTGTGTTGTCTTTGATGGATGGTGAGATGGTTATTGATACTCCAGCAATGGGGTCAGTAACTACTTCTTTGGTTTGTTTGAGTTGTCCTTTGACCATTTATGGTAAAGACTTTGAGATGGATTTAGTGTGTTTGCCGTTGGAGGGTTTAGAAGTGGTTCCGGGAATGAATTATGTTAGTTCTTGGATTGGCTGGAATTTTGGTAAAACAAGGCATGTGTTCAATGTTGATGTCAAGGTACTGATGTTGCAACATTGAAGTCTTAACACTGGGCTGTGTTAAGAAATTAATTGCTGAAGTTGGATGTCTGATGTCACATAGGTGATGTTGTGACATTAGATCTGCAGAATTAATAACATCAGGTTGTGATGTTGTTAGGGTTGCGTGTTAGCTGGAATTGTGGAGAGCAAGCTGTCTCATATGATGCGAATATCTTGGGATAGATATTTGCTGCTGCATAGGAGATCTGGTGCAGATTTGTAGGAGATTTAAAAGGTTGAAGATTTAAAAAGATTTTAGGAGAAAATCTGTTTTAAATATTCAGTTTTAAATAAAAAAATCTGGGAGATATTGTAGCAAGTCCAAGACCAATTCAAGGAGCTATATAAAGCGCACCAGCACTAGAGAAAAGGTACGGAGAAAAGTGAGCCAAAGACTGAGAGTCGTGTTGTGTCTTCGTGCATGTTTTGTAAGCCATTCGAGAGTGAAGTGGCATTGTGATTTTGAGTTGTTCTTGATCAAAGCTGTGAAGCAGAATCAAGTAGTGATATTCAAAGTGTGTAATCTTTGAAGTGTTTTAGGGATTGAGTAGTGTTCTCATATCTAAGTGGGTTCTTAGGTAGAAAGTCACTAGTAGAGATTAAGTTTAGGAGATTGTCAACTGGGTTGTTGAGTCTGTAAATTAATTCTACAAGTAGTGAATTTCATCCTTGGCTTGGTAGCCCCCAGACATAGGTTGTTAGACCGAACTGGGTGAACAATTCTTTGTGTTGCTTTGTTACTGTTATTGTTGTCCATTGTGCAGAGTGTGTTGTTGTCACATCGCACCTTAACATCACACGTCTGACACCAGAATTTCAATTGGTATCAGAGCAGGCATCCTGTCTGTCATTGGGTGAGATCTAGGGAAGTTACTTTCTGGTGTAAAGATGGACAAAGAAGTTGGAGGATTCATCAACAGACCCCCTATTTTGGATGGATCCAATTATGATTATTGGAAGCCAAGGATGACTACCTTCTTAAAATCCTTGGACAACAGGGATTGGAAGGCTGTTATTAAAGAGTGGAAAGCTCCTGTTGTGTGTGAAAAAGATGATGCTGGCAAAGATAAAGAAGGCACCTCAAAGCCAAAGCCTGAAGAAGAGTGGACCAAGGAGGAAGATGAGCTCGCCCTTGGAAATTCCAAAGCTCTAAATGCAATCTTCAATGGAGTGGATAAGAACATCTTCAGGTTAATCAATACCTGTGAAGTTGCTAAGGAAGCGTGGGAAATTTTGCAGGCTACACATGAAGGAACATCTAGAGTTAAGATGTCAAGACTTCAGCTGTTAACATCAAAATTTGAAAGCCTGAAGATGAAGGAAGATGAGACCATTCGTGACTTCCACATGAGTGTTCTTGAGCTGGCCAATGCTTCTAGTGCTCTTGGAGAGAAAATGTCTGAAGAAAAGCTCGTAAGGAAGATTCTTAGATGCCTTCCTAAGAGGTACAAGATAAAGGTGACTGCTATAGTAGAAGCTCAAGACATCAGCAAGATGAGAGTAGATGAGCTAATTGGATCTCTTCAAACTTTTGAGCTTTGTTTGAATGAAGAAGAACTAGAAAAGAAGCCCAAGGATATTGCTTTGGTTTCCACTCCTGCAGAAGATAAGGAAGTCAAAGATTCTCAAGAAGATTTGTCTCAAGCCATTGCAATGTTGGGAAGGCAGTTCAACAAAGTGTTAAAAAGATGGAACAATAACTATAAGCCTGGTGTCAAGAACAGTTCTTCTGACATCAGTAGGCCAAAAGAGAAAGATGAAGAGAAGACTGCCCAGGATAGAGGTGTTCAGTGCTTTGAATGTGAAGGGTATGGACATGTCAAGAAAGAATGTCCCACATTCTTGAAGAAGCAAAAGAAGGGCATGTCAGTTTCTTGGTCTGAATCTGATAGTGAAAGTGAAAGTGAGTCAGCAAGGCTTGCTAGAGCCTTAACTGGAACTGTTGTGTCTGATGATGATAGTGATGAAGAAATAACTTATGAGGAGCCAGCTTCTACTTATCGAGAGCTATGTTTGAAAAGTGCTGAGATTTGTCAAGAAAACAAGTGTCACAAGCTACAGATTGCTCAGCTTGAAAATGAAAAAGCTGATCGGGAAAACGAAGTTTTTTCTAGTTAAGTCTCAACTGGATCAGATGACAAAATTAGTTAGGATGATGAACAGTGGTACTGCTAATCTTGATAAGATTCTTCAATCAGAGAAAGCTGCTGGAGATAAATCAGGCATAGGATATGTGGCCAGCACTTCAGGAACTAAGAGGGAGATGTCTCAACCTTTGTCTCAACATCAACCTAAGAGACAGGGTCCTACCCCAAAGAAGGTTGTTCAGTCCCAGAATGTTGAGAAAAAGGATGGTCCTCAACAGAGGAAGATGCAGCCTCAAGGAGTTAGTCAGGATACGCCTCCCCAATATCACAAGAGCCTGGAGGCTGTTGGGTCCAATCAGAACAGGTTTCATCATCAGGGTAATTGGAATGGAAATGAATTCAACAAAGTTGTGCCTTATTACTATGGAAGAAGGAAGCCTCATCACCATAGAAGACAGCCTAAGAGACAGCATCATCAGTACAGGAGAAGATAATTCAACTATGGAATAAGGAGACAACATTATGGGTGGCAGCCACAGCATTATCAAAGTGAAAGAAGAGTTAACCATTTTAAAAACGACAGAGTCAGATGCTTTTATTGTGGCAGGATTGGGCATATGCAGTCCTCGTGCTTCAAGCTTCACGGTTATCCTAATTCTGCTCCTCAACCCAAACAGAAAGAGGTAAGGCCTAAAGTGGTGAAGCAATGGATACCTAAAGTTACCAGCTTGATAGCTCACACTTCCTTGAGGGTTTCTACCAAAGATGATTGGTATTTTGACAGTGGGTGTTCAAGACACATGATTGGAGTAAAGAATCTTCTTGTTGATGTGAAACCTTAGACTTCTGGCTACGTTACATTCGGTGATGGAATCAAAGGAGAGATAAAGGGGATTGGTAAACTAAATTGTGCTAGTGCTCCCAGACTGGAGAATGTTCTTCTTGTTAAAGGACTAGTAGCAAATTTAATTAGTATTAGTCAACTTTGTGATCAAGGATTCAAAGTAGACTTCACAAAGTCCGAATGTATGGTCAAAGATGACAAAGGAGAAGTAATCATGAAGAGAGCCAGGTCGAAGGACAATTGTTATCTGTGGGTGCCACAAAACTCAGATTCCTCCACGTGTGTGCTTGCTAAAGAAGATGATGTCAAAATTTGGCATCAGAAGTTGGGACATCTTCACCTAAAGGGAATGAAGAGAATTATCTCCTCAGAGGCAGTCAGAGGGATTCCCAAACTTAGTATTGAGGAAGGAAAGGTGTGTGGAGACTGTCAAAAAGGAAAGCAGACAAAGATGTCTCATCCGAAGCTTCAACATGACACCACCTCCAAGGTATTGGAACTCCTTCATATGGATTTGATGGGACCTGTGCAGGTCGAAAGTCTGGGTTGAAAGAAATATGCTTATGTTGTTGTGGATGACTATTCAAGATACACCTGGGTGAATTTCATCAAAGACAAATCTGAGGTGTTTGATGTCTTCAAAGAGCTCTGCCAAAGACTCCAAAGAGAAAAGGAGAGTAAGGTCATCAGAATAAGAAGTGGTCATGGAAGAGAGTTTGAGAATAGCAAGTTTGAAGAATTTTGCTCAGCTGAAGGTATAAGTCATGAGTTTTCATCGCCTATCACGCCTCAGCAAAATGGAGTAGTTGAGAGGAAGAACAGAACTATACAAGAGTCGGCTAGAGCAATGATTCATGCCAAGAAACTTCCTTATCACTTCTGGGCTGAAGCCATGAACACTGCCTGCTACATTCACAACAGAGTTACCCTAAGTAGAGGCACTTCATCCACTCTATATGAACTATGGAAGGGAAGAAAACCTAATGTCAAGTACTTCCATGTGTTTGGTAGTAGATGTTACATCCTGGCAGATAGAGAGCAGAGAAGGAAATTAGATTCCAAAAGTGATGAAGGGATATTTTTGGGGTACTCTATCAATAGCAGAGCATATCGCGTCTTCAACTCCAGGACCAAAGTAATGATGGAGTCAATCAATGTTGTGATTGATGATGAAGATAAGCATGAAGTTGAGGATGCCATAGAAGATGTTGGAACATCAGCTGATGAGGTCTCTGTAGAAGTTGAAGAAAGAAATCCATCTCCTGGTAAGAACTGGAGCAGTTCACAAGAAATGAAGTCTGGGATCTTGTGCCAAGACCAGAAGGGGTGAATGTTATTGGAACAAAGTGGATCTACAAAAACAAGTCAGACAAGCTTGGAGTGGTTACAAGAAACAAAGCGAGACTTATTGCACAAGGTTATACTCAAGTTGAGGGAGTTGACTTTGATGAAACGTTTGCTCCAGTGGCTAGATTAGAATCCATCAGACTACTCTTGGGTATGGCTTGTAACCTAAGATTCAAGCTGTTCCAAATGGATGTGAAGAGTGCTTTTCTAAATGGCTATCTGAATGAAGAAGTCTATGTAGATCAACCTAAAGGATTCACTGATCCAAACTTCCCCAATCATGTGTTCAAACTGAGGAAAGCATTGTATGGCTTAAAACAAGCTCCAAGGACCTGGTATGAGAGGTTGACAGAATTCTTAGTAGCAAATGGGTATAGAAAAGGAGGGATTGAAAAAACTTTGTTTGTCAAGGAAGAAGGCGGAAAATTAATGGTAGCCCAAATTTATGTGGATGACATTGTTTTTGGGGGGATGTCAGATGCTATGGTAAAACAGTTTGTTCAACAAATGCAATCAGAATTTGAAATGAGTTTGGTTGGAGAACTTAGCTACTTCCTTGGATTACAAGTCAGACAAATGGAGGATTCTATCTTTATTTCTCAAAGCAAATATGCTAAGAGCATAGTAAAGAAATTTGGTCTGGATAATGCCAATCACAAAAGGACACCTGCTCCCACCCATTTGAAGCTATCCAAGGATGAAAATGGAGTGAGTGTGGACCACAGCTTGTACAGAAGTATGATTGGGAGTTTACTGTATCTCACAGCAAGCAGACCTGATATTTCCTTTGTTGTTGGAGTGTGTGCTAGATATCAATATGATCCTAAGGTGAGTCACTTGAATCAAGTGAAGAGGATTCTGAAATATGTGAATGGCACAAGTGACTATGGGATGCTATACATCCATGATTCTGGGACTAATCTAAAGGGATATTGTGATGCTGATTGTCCTGGAAGTGCAGATGATATAAAAAGCACTTCAGGAGGGTGTTTCTTTCTAGGGAACAATCTGATTTCCTGGTTCAGCAAGAAGCAGAATTGTGTATCCCTCTCAACTACTGAAGTGGAGTATATAGCAGCAGGAAGTAGTTGCTCTCAGCTGGTTTGGATGAAGCAGATGTTGAGTGAATACAATGTTAAACAAAATGTTATGACACTATACTGCGATAATCTGAGTGCAATTAATATATCTAAAAATCCTATACAGCATAGTAGGACAAAGCACATAGACATAAGGCATCACTTCATAAGGGATCTGGTTGAAGACAAAATTGTTACCTTGGAGCATGTAGCCACAGATAACCAGCTGGCTGACATATTCACTAAAGCCTTAGATGCAAACCAATTTGAAAGGTTAAGAAGCAAATTGGGAATCTGCATTTATGAAGACTAAATCTGCTAGAAAGGGGTTGTGGGCAGTTGGAGTTTTTCTGAAAATGTGTAGTCCACTGCCAGGTGAAGGTTGTCAAATTGTGGCTAAAAAGGGGGAGAAGTGGCCAAAAGTAGCTAAAGTACATTATGCAGAGATTAAGGGGGAGTAATTGATAGCTGCTATGCTGGTTATTGCATTAAGGGGGAGTGCTCATTGCTGCTAATAATGAAATATGATCAGCAGAGTTTGGAAGAAAAGATGGTACTAGCAGAGTTTTGAAGAAAAGATGGTTCTGCTGATGCTGCTGCTTGGAGGTTCAAAATTATTGATTGAAGTTTTTTTCCGCTGCTAAAGTCTCTGAAGATGCAGAGTGCAGAGATTGTTTTAGCAAAAATTAGCCAAATGGGGAGATTGTTAGTTCTTGGATTGACTGGAATTTTGCTAAAACAAGGTTTGTGTTCAATGTTGATGTCAAGGTGCTGATGTTGCAACATTGAAGTCTTAACACTGGGCTGTGTTAAGAAATTAATTGCTGAAGTTCGATGTCTGATGTCACATTGGTGATGTTGTGAAATTAGATCTGCATAATTAATAACATCAGGTTGTGATGTTGTTAGGGTTGCGTGTTAGCTGGAATTATGGAGAGCAAGTTGTCTCATTGGATGCGAATATCTTGGGATAGATATTTGCTGCTGCATAGGAGATCTGGTGCAGATTTGTAGGAGATTTAAAAGGTTGAAGATTTAAAAAGATTTTAGGAGAAAATCTGTTTTAAATATTCAGTTTTAAATAACAAATCTGGGAGATATTGTAGCAAGTCCAAGACCAATTCAAGGAGCTATATAAAGCGCACCAGCACTAGAGAAAAGGTACGGAGAAAAGTGAGCCAAAGACTGAGAGTCGTGTTGTGTCTTCGTGCATGTTTTGTAAGCCATTCGAGAGTGAATTGGCATTGTGATTTTGAGTTGTTCTTGATCAAAGTTGTGAAGCAGAATCAAGTAGTGATATTCAAAGTGTGTAATCTTTGAAGTGTTTTAGGGATTGAGTAGTGTTCTCATATCTAAGTAGGTTCTTAGGTAGAAAGTCACTAGTAGAGATTAAGTTTAGGAGATTGTCAACTGGGCTGTTGAGTCTGTAAATTAATTCTACAAGTAGTGAATTTCATCCCTGGCTTGGTAGCCCCCAGACGTAGGTTGTTAGACCAAACTGGGTGAACAATTCTTTGTGTTGCTTTGTTACTGTTATTGTTGTCCATTATGCAGAGTGTGTTGTTGTGACATCGCACCTTAACATCACACGTCTGATACCAGAATTTCAATTGGTATCAGAGCAGGCACCCTGTCTGTCACTGGGTGAGATCTAGGGAAGTTACTTTCTGGTGTAAAGATGGACAAAGAAGTTGGAGGATTCACCAACAGACCCCCTATTTTGGATGGATCCAATTATGATTATTGGAAGCCAACGATGACTACCTTCTTAAAATCCTTGGACAACAGGGCTTGGAAGGCTGTTATTAAAGAGTGGAAAGCTCCTGTGGTGTGTGAAAAAGATGATGCTGGCAAAGATAAAGAAGGCACCTTAAATCCAAAGCCAGAAGAAGAGTGGACCAAGGAGGAAGATGAGCTCGCCCTTGGAAATTCCAAAGCTCTAAATGCAATCTTCAATGGAGTGGATAAGAACATCTTCAGGTTAATCAATACCTGTGAAGTTGCTAAGGAAGCGTGGGAAATTTTGCAGGCTACCCATGAAGGAACATCTAGAGTTAAGATGTCAAGACTTCAGCTGTTAACATCAAAATTTGAAAGCCTGAAGATGAAGGAAGATGAGACCATTCATGACTTCCACATGAGTGTTCTTGAGCTGGCCAATGTTTCTAGTGCTCTTGGAGAGAAAATGTCTGAAGAAAAGCTCGTAAGGAAGATTCTTAGATGCCTTCCTAAGAGGTACAAGATGAAGGTGATTGCTATAGAAGAAGCTCAAGACATCAACAAGATGAGAGTAGATGAGCTAATTGGATCTCTTCAAACTTTTGAGCTTGGTTTGAATAAAAAAGAACCAGAAAAGAAGCCCAAGGATATTGCTTTGGTTTCCACTCCTGCATAAGATAAGGAAGTCAAAGATTCTCAGGAAGATTTGTCTCAAGCCATTGCAATGTTGGGAAGACAGTTCAACAAAGCGTTAAAAAGATGGAACAATAACTACAAGCCTGGTGTCAAGAGCAGTTCTTTTGATATCAGTAGGCCAAAAGAGAAAGATGAAGAGAAGACTGCCCAGGATAGAGGTGTTCAGTGCTTTGAATGTGAAGGGTATGGACATGTCAAGAAAGAATGTCCCACATTCTTGAAGAAGCAGAAGAAGGGCATGTCAGTTTCTTGGTCTGAATCTGATAGTGAAAGTGAAAGTTAGTCAGCAAGGCATGCTAGAGCCTTAACTAGAACTGTTGTGTCTGCTGATGATAGTGATGAAGAAATAACTTATGAGGAGCTAGCTTCAACTTATCGAGAGCTATGTTTGAAAAATGCTGAGATTTGTCAAGAAAACAAGTGTCACAAGCTACAGATTGCTCAGCTTGAAAATGAAAAAGCTGATCGGGAAAACGAAGTTGTTCTAGTTAAGTCTCAACTGGATCAGATGACAAAATTAGTTAGGATGATGAACAGTGGTACTGCTAATCTTGATAAGATTCTTCAATCAGAGAAAGCTGTTGGAGATAAATCAGGCATAGGATATGTGGCCAGCACTTCAGGAACTAAGAGGGAGATGTCTCAACCTTTGTCTCAACATCAACCTAAGAGACAGGGTCCTACCCCAAAGAAGGTTGTTCAGTCCCAGAATGTTGAGAAAAAGGATGGTCCCCAACAGAGGAAGATGCAGCCTCAAGGAGTTAGTCAGGATACGCCTCCCCAATATCACAAGAGCCTGGAGGCTGTTGGGTCCAATCAGAACAGGTTTCGTCATCAGGGTAACTGGAATGGAAATGAATTCAACAAAGTTGTGCCTTATTACTATGGAAGAAGGAAGCCTCATCACCATAGAAGACAACCTAAGAGACAGCATCATCAGTACAAGAGAAGACAATTCAACTATGGAATAAGGAGACAACATTATGGGTGGCAACCACAGCATTATAAAAGTGAAAGAAGAGTTAACCACTTTAAAAATGACAGACTCAGATGCTTTTATTGTGGCAGGATTGGGCATATGCAGTCCTCGTGCTCCAAGCTTCACGGTTATCCTAATTATGCTCCTCAACCCAAACAGAAAGAGGTAAGGCCTAAAGTGGTGAAGCAATGGATACCTAAAGTTACCAGCTTGATAGCTCACACTTCCTTGAGGGTTTCTACAAAAGATGATTGGTATTTTGACAGTGGGTGTTTAAGACACGTGACTGGAGTAAAGAATCTGCTTGTTGATGTGAAACCTTAGACTTTTGGCTACGTTACATTCGGTGATGGAATCAAAGGAGAGATAAAGGGTATTGGTAAACTAAACTGTGCTAGTGCTCCCAGACTGGAGAATGTTCTTCTTGTTAAAGGACTAGTAGCAAATTTGATTAGTATTAGTCAACTTTGTGATCAAGGATTCAAAGTAGACTTCACAAAGTCCGAATGTATGGTCAAAGATGACAAAGGAGAAGTAATCATGAAGGGAGCCAGGTCGAAGGACAATTGTTATCTGTGGGTGCCGCAAAACTCAGATTCCTCCACGTGTGTGCTTGCTAAAGAATATGATGTCAAAATCTGGCATCAAAAGTTGGGACATCTTCACCTAAAGGGAATGAAGAGAATTATCTCCTCAGAGGCAGTCAGAGGGATTCCCAAACTTAGTATTGAGGAAGGAAAGGTGTGTGGAGACTGTCAAAAAGGAAAGCACACAAAGATGTCTCATCCGAAGCTTCAACATGACACCACCTCCAAGGTATTGGTGTTGCACCCCAAAATTTGCCCTCCTAACTTTATTACTAACTAGCTTATGTTGCATTGCATTTTGCATTATCATGTGTGCATATCATTGGTTCTTAGCATGGGGTCAAGGTGCTTGAGGCAGTGCTTCAGAGGGTCAAGCAAGAGTCCTGGTATTGTCCAAGAGAGCTCAGGTGGATCATCCTCTCCTAACCAGTGCATGAATTAGGGTTTTGAAATTCTTGGGTTTATTGCTTCAATGGGCAAGCTCCTTGTGTTTTTATCATCATCAAATGGCATATCTTGTCTTTGTTGGAGAGGATACACATCATATTCAGAGGAATTTGGATTTGGAGACTGTGTTATTTCCTCCTAGACTGAGGGTACCACAACTAGGGTTTGCTATAAAGTCACTTTATTTCTGATTTTTTTTTGGGCAAGACTTGATTCCATGGTACTCCTTGGGTCCCTAAGTACCTAGGGATTGGAGGTTGTCCATCAGTTTATTTCAGGGGAAGTTCAATTGGCCAATGGATTGAAAATCAGTTGAATTGGATAAAAATCAACAGTGAAAGGAGAAAAGTCAACTGTGGAATTTTGAGGTTCTCTCCAAGGTTTCGAGGTCTCACATCCTCATATGGTCTTAAAGGTTCAAGTTTCATACATATTTATCAGAAATCAGGAGTTGGTGCAAAGTTTCTAAATTTAGAAAGTGACCTATAATGAAAAGATTCCATTTTTGGCAAGTTTCTGCACTGCATTCAACTTGACTTTTCACCATCAATAAAGCTTAAACTAATTTTTTCTCCAACATGAAAGTTGAAGATCTTTTTCTCCTCTTTCCAACAAGTACTAGTGGGTCTCCATATCATTTGTGAAACTCAACTTATGGTCAAAAGAAGGCAAAGTGGTTTTTTAGGGTTTTTCATGGTGCCATTTTCACAACTGTGGGCATAATGACCTACAATCAAATCCATTGCTTCATGCCACATTCTAATATTAAAAGACTTTCCTTAAGGATTATTTTGGGCCCAAGAATGAAGAAATTCCATGGTTTATTATTCACTTTCTTCCCATTATTCAAAAATGCCAAATTATTCAAAAGTCATGAATCAAAAAAGTTTCAAGGCCCAATTTAAATATGGTGTGATTAGCAATCCAAATGGAGGTGATCCATCAAATAATTCTCAAGTATCCATGCAAGGAGAAAGGTGTAATTCACATTATGCATTTTTCCAAAATTATTCAAAAATCATTAAACAATGGATTACCCAAGCCCAATTCATATTCAGAGGCAAACCCTAGTCTTTATAAACCCATCCATGCACTGGTTAGGATTCATTCACGTGCATTTGAAGGAGAACAACAACTTGTACCCTAATTCTTGAATTCAACAAATCTCACAATCTATAAGGTCTTTCTTCAAAGTTCTTCCACAAATCTCTTGCTGGGGATTTCTAGAACACAACCCAACCACCGTTCGCAGCCAAAGGCCAGGATTAGAGGTGTGCCATCTCAAGTGGGTGATTTTTTCGTGCTCCTAAAACTCCCCTTTTTTATGTCTATATTGGAGTGTGATGAATGGTGATTATCCTGGTATAATTATTTTTAATTATGGACGTGTGAATTGCTTGTAATATGGATTTAAAGTTTTGTGCTCTAATGGTTTTTCATTCGTTTTTTATTATACACTAACAATTTGAATTTTTTAATGCCATATTTGAGATCCTGGCGTTTTTCTGGTCAAAATAGTGTACCTGTTTGTATTTTCTGGAAAATTTCACGTTGCAGCTCACCGGAGAGGGTGGCCGGAGCCCTAGCTCCGGCGGCTGCAGGAATACCAGTTCGGCGAAGGAGATGATTGGAGAAGACAAAGCTGGACCGTTGATTTCCAGATCGGACGTACCACAGCGCGCCACTTGTCCTTTTTATTTATGTTTTTAATTTTTGATTGCGTGTTTGCCAACCATTGTTACTACCGTGCGTCTGCTCATCACGACCATTGTTTTTGCTTGACTTTTGATCACACGGTTAGATGTGAGACAACACATTAATGAACCACGTGCGTAGCATGTGGCTGGTCCATGGTGGGCTGCATGCGTATTGGTGTGTGCGTGTCCACGTGGTTATGGTGAGCCTTTCGAATCTGATCGCTGATCTAGTTTACCTTTTGATCATGTTGACCTTCTAATACGCGTTAGATCAAATGATTGGCCTGGATTATTTCTGAAGATTGACCAAGTCCATTGCTCCCTTTGACTTTCGCTAATGGACTATGCTGACTTTGGGCTTGCTATTCGCCCCTCTCCTGTTAGCCCTTTTCCTTTTTCAACGTATTTTTTTACTTAACGCACCCCCAGCCCATTTTATTTCTTTGTATTTTTATTTAATTTATCATTTTCATATTTTAATTTTAAAAATACCTTCTTGCATTTAAAAATCATCATAAAATTCATACATCATTTTTATCATTTTATAAAATTTTCACAAATTTTATTTTTTATTTTTATTTTATTTTTATCATTTAAGTTAATTATTTTATTCATTTTCTTTTTACATTATACATTTCATGCATACACAATTTGTTTATTTTATTTCTCTGCATTCATAAAATATTTTTTATCCGTTCTTTTTGCATTTGTTCACTAACATCCTAAATTAGATAAAAATATTTTTATTTCATTTTTAAATTTATTTCATATTGCATTTAGGTCCTTCTTTTTGACACATTGAACCCTATTCCTCACCTGAATCTTGCATGATTAATTGAATGACTAATATTTTGAATTTTTGCAGGGACTTTTGAAATGTTGTTTGCCTCTGGTTGAGGAACCTTAATGTTTAATTTGGGAGTTTTAGGAATTATTTTTCTAATTATCTTATTTGTTTTCACTTGAGATTTTCTTGCAGGCGCATCTTTGACCTTGTATGATTATCTGTTTGAAAAGGCACTTGTGCCATTTACTTTGGGGCTGTTTCTTTGTTTCTTTGATTCATGTTTGGATTATTATCATTGTTGTTTGCCATTGTTTGATTTTCATTCACCTCATTTCTCTTACTTATGTTTGTTTCTCACTAATCTTTTATGCAGGGACTAAGGTAAGTTCTTTAAGGGTGGAAAAATATCCATGGTCACCCTTACTTTGTCCTTCCCTCATCTCTTCATTCTTTAAGGTTTAATTTGAACCTCACTAACCGTAGGGCACCCATGCATGATAACTTTAGGATTCATAGTCCCCCTTAGAGTTACCCTTGTGTCATCTCTCTTCTCATCTCAAATTTCTTTAAAAAAACTTAATAATAATATGGTGTATTGCGCACGAGCCTTAAGTATGGGGAATGAGAAATGAGGGGCTTCCTCTCATCTTTCTAGAGTGCTTAGCGAGCGTCCTGTCTTGGGAAGATGCGTTAAGTATTCGCCTCTGTGCCCTAGACTTTGGTGCAATGCAACTTAGAAACTAACTTAAGCCACTTCTGTCCTAAAAAAAACAAACCAACATCAAACCTTTTTGTCCTTCGGGATCTTCAACTTAAAGGCTATTTTCAAAAAGGGCACGTTACCTTCCATCTGAGTCGCAAACAGGCATCGACCCTAACTGCCGGACGCGAGCTTAACATCGCTCATAAAAAACACAAAGAGAACTTGGTCCGAACTACGTTGACTCTGTATTTCCCATTGCACAAAGGGAGTATGTAGGCCTAGGACGTCGACGTCCTACCGAGTCTGTCTTTGTCTTCCCCTCTCCCGTTTTAGTACAGCCCTAGATGATAGTGTAACTTACCCTTAGATTAGACAACAAGCGTGGATCCCATCGAGTACGATGGACGCGTGGGGTGCTAGCACCTTCCCCTCGCGTAACCGACTCCCGAACCCAGGTCATGGTTGCGATGACGATTCCTTTCCCCCTTCCTCAGGTTTATGCGGTGTTCCCTTTCCCTCTCTTGGGATAAATTTACACGGCTGGCGACTCTGTTTTTCCGCGCCACTCTCGCGTTTGTACCTGGACGAAAATCCTGGGAGCGACAGCTGGCGACTCTGCTGGGGACTCTGGTTGACCTATGCTGGTCCATCCCTAAGCGAGTCAATCCTAACGCTTGCTTGTCTTTGTTCTCTTTGGGCGTTTTGTTTTGATTTTCTTTATATGTTGTATTTTATTTTTATTTTTTATTTTTACCGCATTTTCTGCATTTCATTTTTTATTACTGTCATGCTGCTGTGCTGTGCTGGCTGTCTTTGTTTTGCAGGTTGGGTGGGACCGAGAGCTAAGCCCAATACCAAGGCTTGAGAATACCCTAGGACTAGAGTGGAAAGTAGTGGGACCTACGTGCCCGCTTGGTACGTTTGTGTGTTCACGAAATTCACAACCAGACGAGGCTATCTTGGGATGCATTCTAACGTGTGTGTCTTGCGCATGTTGGGGTGTTGATCTAGAGAGTTGTCGACTCTGTTGACCGATCATTGAGGACCTTAGTGGAAACATCCCTCTTTAATGGTGACTGTGGCAGACCACATCCTGTGGCAAACCCATTCGCACCCGAGGGCCCGCTTTGGAACTCGCATAGGGTGGCCCCTACGTTTTGAAGAGAATCAGTGGAGGCACTCCTCGATTGACTTTAGTACTGTACCCCGAGGGATGAATGTACTATTGTTTCTCGACCTCAGTGCCAAAGCTGAGGACCTTCCGCTTTGGAGAATCAGTTGAGGCCTCCTCGATTGATGATGATGCCAAACCAGAAATGGTGAACGTATCATCATTTCTCGACCTGAGAGCCCGGGATACTGAACATCCTAGTACCCACATGTGAGAGGGGATGGGCGTTTGCAGGTTTGCAGGTAACCGAGACTTTCAACCTACCCGGTTTTTTGGATTTCTCATCAATGTCTGATTATTTGGGTTCCTCAGTGGTTCAGAGTTCTGGTTTTCTGGTTTCTCGTTCAGCTAACAGCACAGCACATCCAGCAGTGTGCCTTGACCCCATGTTTGCATGAGCATATCATTTTTCTTGCATTCTGACATGTTTGACATTTTTCAGGGCTTGCATCTTACTCTTGATTCTGGTTTTCTGAGGTTACTTTAGCATGGATGTTCAGAGAAAGAAGACTGTTGCCTATTCGTTTCCAGAACCGACTTTGACACTGATTCACAAACTGATTAATATGGCTAGTTCCGGAGTTCGTACAGAGTTCAGTGGAAGGTATGGAAGACTTCTGAAATTTGTCTATAATATCTCCCAATATGAGAAGGATGCCATTCACACACTTCTTCAGTTTTACGACCCGTCTCTGCGTTGCTTCACTTTCCCGGACTACATCTTGGCTCCGACGTTGGAGGAGTTCTCATTTATTTTGGGAATTCCTATCAGTCATGATATAGTTTTCTTTTCTAAGGAACACCCCGGTATGAAAGAAATGGTTGTTGCTCTTCATATCAGTGAGCCCGTTCTGAGCAATAATGTTGAAGAAAAACAAGGAGTTAAGGGTTTCCTATTGAAGTTCCTGTTTAATCAAGCTTGCATACATGTCAAAGAGAAGAATTGGACTGCTTTCTAAGCTATCCTAGCTATGTGCATCTATGGGATTGTCCTGTTTCCGAATATTCCTGATCTGGTGGATATGCACGCCGTCAGGATCTTTATTTCTAAGAATCCTATACCTACCTTGATAGGTGATGTGTATCACTTGGTTCACTACAAGAATGAGAATAGGCGTGGGAAAACTGTGAGTTGTTGTGCACCGATTTTAGCTACTTGGTTCCTGAGTCGTCTCCCCGAATCTGGCGCTTTCGTTGATACGAAAGATTCTCTAAAGTGGTCTAAGAGGGTTATGGGCTTGACTGTTGATAACATCGTTTGGATTAATCGTGACTTGCTAGGAATGGAGATTATTTGCAAATGCGGAGAATTCCCTAATGTTCCCTTGATAGGGAGGAAAGGCGGAATTAACTATAATCCCTCCCTAGCTATCAGACAGTTTGGCTATCCTTTGAAAGGTCCACCCGAAGAGCGAGATGTCCGTGAGTCCTTGTTCTTCAATGGTATTGAGGATCAAGGGTTGATAAGGAAAGTTGTGAATGCTTGGAAACAGGTAACTAAGAAGGGTAAGATTCCATTTGGGAAAAGTAACAATCAGGCTTTCCCTTCCTATGTAGAGTGGATTAAGAAGAGAGCAGAAGAGGAGCTCCTTCCATTCCCGGTGGAACCACCTTTGTACCCTTTGGTGATCGAGCCTCCTACCACCATTGAGTTGGAGAAGTATAACAAATTATGGGCTGAAAAGGAAAGGTTGCGGGAAGAAAATAGTGAGCTAAAGAGAGAAATTTATCAGTGGAAACATGAGCGGGGTGAAGCTGTTCATACAGCCAGGTTGAAGACAGAGCTCCTTGCTAAAGCAGAAAAAGAGCTTGCTGACATGGTCGCATCCAGAGAAAGAATGAAACAAGCTTTGGATGGTATCAGTAGTGTTCTCAGGTCCAATGAGGAGGAATTAGGCAAGTCTTTGTTGAAGATTCACAGGTTCAATGATCACCAAGAAACAGCCATGGCTGAGAATAAGAGAAAGGAAGACGACTACATAGCTAAGATTGATCAGTTGAAGTCGACGCTCAAGAAGAAAGACGTCGAGATCTTATCAGGGATATTCAAGAGACAAGTAGTCGAGGGTCGACTCAATGAAGCCATAGCCTCCATGGAAGAACTGAAAGTCCAAGCGGAAGTGAAGAAACCTAGATATGAGGGTCCTAGCATGGAGGGTGTTTCTGGAGAAGACGCTTGGGAGTTACATTGCCGATACTTGGATGGGATCATACACAGGAGAGACCTTCTCATTCAAGGGCTAATTCAGAGGCCGAGGCATCCCGATACCAGAAAGCTGTTCAAGGAGATTCAAGACTGGTGCAAAAAGCATAATGGATGGGGGGATTGACACTTGTGGACTTTGATGACATGCCATAGTTTTCTGTTTTCTTTCATTGTATATGGATCACCACCAGGCTTGTTGGTTGGGACCTAGGGTTTTTATATTCAGACTCGTTATCTCGGATTTATGATTGTTGACTTTTGGCTTTTCTCTGGTTTTCTTAATATATGAGCAGAAGTTCCATTATATTAAACCGGAATCGAGGGGTGGATCGCCTTGTGAATTTTCAAACATGTCCGTTTGCATTTGGATATTCATAATCATTTTGCATAATCATTTTGCATGACAGGTGTTTATCTCTGGTATTCTTATCTTGTTCTCATCTCAGAATTGCAGATCAGCGTATTCACCGGTATCCTACTAAGCAGAATCGGAAGAGACTCATGGATCAGCTACAGAATGAGATCATTGAGATGCGGACTCGCATGAACCAATTCATGGAATTAATGCAAAGGGTTTCTCAGGGACAAGAACAGTTGAGAACTCTCGTTCAGCCACTGATTGCGAGGGTTGATAATGATGGTGTCCTTCATGGAGGACTTCAGACTGGTGTTACTGATGGTGGTCAGAATGGTCCTACTGGCGGAGGTGTTCCTGCTTCTGGTGTTGTGATTCCTCCGGGCGGAGTAGAAAGTGATGTGATTCCCACTGCAGTGGGAGGTGGTACTGGTACTGGCGCAGTTCAGGGTCGTCGGTATGATGATGTTCAGGATAATGTATTTTCTTTGCCAGGTGGGGATGCTGGTCCCCATACTGATCAGGATCAGAGGATCCGGTTGATTAAGGAACAGCTAAGGGGTGTTGTTAATCAGGATTCTGTGGGAATGGATCTAGAGGATTTGGGGCTGGTTCCAGGCGTTGTTATTCCACACAAGTTTCAGACTCCCACTTTCGAGAAGTATAATGGTATGACTTGTCCGAGGACCCACGTCAGGGCGTATGCAAACAAGATGGCTGCATATGCGAAGAATGAAAAGCTGATGATGCATTGCTTCCAGGATAGCCTATCTGGGGCATCCCTGGAGTGGTACATGCAACTGGAAAGGAAGGATGTGCGCAGTTGGAGAGATCTTGCAGGGGCATTTATCATACATTACCAATATAACACTGATATGGCTCCTAACAGAACACAGTTGCAGAATATGTCGCAGAAGAACAATGAGAGTTTCAAGGAGTACGCTCAGAGGTGGCGTGAACTGGCAGCTAGAGTTCAGCCTCCCATGTTGGAGCGTGAAATGATAACTATGTTTATGGCCACCTTGCGGGGTCATTACTTTGAAAAATTGGTACCATGTATGTCTGGAACGTTCGCTGATTTAATCTTGGTAGGAGAGATGGTAGAAAGCGGAATTAAGGCAGGAAAGATATCAGGCAGTGATGGATCCTCATCTGGAGGAAGCAAGAAGCCTTATGCCAATGGTTATAAGAAGAAGGAGGGAGATACAAACTCTGTGTCATCATATCGTGGTAGAGATGGACCTCGTCAGAACTACAATCAGCAGGTGGCTTCTGTAACCATCCCAGCAGCACCTCAGCAGCCAGCGGTGACTCAGCAACAAAATCAGGCTCCTCGCCGGTCTCAGCCTCTGACTAGGCGGGACAGGCATTTTGACACTCCACCTCTTCCATACGCTCAATTATTTTAGTACTTGCTACAGCTACAGTTAATCCAGAAGAGAACATTGGCTCCACCTACTGGTAATCCACCTCCCGGCTATGACGCCAACGCCCACTGTGAGTTCCACTCTGGGGCACCCAGACATTATATTAAGAACTGTAAAGCTTTTAAGCATCAGGTTCAAGATCTGCTGGATTCCAAAGCCATCAATTTCTCCAATGACGTCCCGAATGTGAATCAGAATCCAATGCCGAATCACGGTGGGCCGAAGGTCAATACTGTTATTAAAGACTGTGAAGACTTGAGTTTGATTTCAGATGTGAACGAAATCCAAACTCCCTTGGGTGTGGTGAAGAAAAGACTGTTGAAGGGAGGGGTATTTCCCGGTTGTGATGAAGGTTGTGTAGAATGTGTGTCGCAGCCAGGCGGTTGTGATTTATTGAAAGTAGGTATTCAGAGAATGATCAGCGAAGGGGTATTACAGTTTGACAAGGTCTGTAAACAGGGTATTGTTACTGACAGAGAGATTGATGTTGCCACGATAACAATTCCATTCAAGACGATAACTATATCAGCGCCGGCGAGACCAGCGCCGGTCACTATCACTGTTCCCGGACCAGTTCCGTATGAGAGTACCAAGGCCATCCCGTGGAATTATGGGGCCGAGGTGTTTGTTAATGGTAAGAAGCTGGAATTGGAAAAGACATCAGCTGTGAATACAGGGGTGGAAAATCTTGTTGAAGCAGGGGCTATCACTAGGAGTGGTAGAGTCTCTATTCCCTCCGAGAATCAAGCTAGCAGTTCAAGACAAGACAAAGGTAAGCAGATGATGGATGAGTCTGTACAGAGGCAGGAAGCTAATAACTCTACGGCAAAGCCAGGTGGGGATACTTTCTCAGAAGACGTAGAAGAGTTTATGAGGTTGATCAGAAAAAGTGATTACAAGATTGTTGACCAACTCCACCAAACTCCATCGAAGATTTCCATCATATCCTTACTGTTGTGCTCTGAGGCACACCGAAATGCATTGCTGAAGATTCTGAATATGGCTTATGTACCGCAGGAGATATCTGTCAACCAGTTGGAAGGGGTTGTGGCTCATGTGAATGCTGGTAATGGTTTGGGTTTCACCGATTTAAATCTGACTCTGGCTGGGAGGAATCACAACAATGCTCTGCATATTTCAGTGGAATGCCGTGGTTCTTTGATGTCGCATATGTTAGTTGATACTGGGTCGTCTTTGAATGTGTTACCAAAGAAGGCTTTGATGAAGTTGAATACTCGTGGGTTGATTTGTACACCAAGTGACTTGGTGGTACGTGCTTTTGATGGCTCCAAGAGGTCAGTATTTGGAGAGTTAGTTCTGCCGATCAAGGTGGGTCCTGAGGTTTTCAACACCACCTTTTACATAATGGATATTCAGCCTGCCTATAGTTGTTTGTTGGGACTCCCATGGATCCATGGTGCTGGGGCAGTAACTTCTACCCTGCACCAGAAGTTGAAGTATATGGTGGATGGCCACGTTGTGATTGTTTGTGGTGAAGAAGACATCATGGTGAGTCACCTATCGACCTTCAAGTATGTAGAGGTAGATGGTGAGATACAGAAAACTTTGTGCCAAGCCTTTGAAGCTGTGAAGATTCCCCAGGAAACCCCAAAGGCAGTTACTCATCCTGAGGCGGTTGTCCAACCTGAAGTCGTCATACAACCAGAAGTTCCAATGTCCTCTTTCAAAGAGGCGCGTGTTGTAGTTGAAGCTCGTGGTTCTCAGAAGTGGGACAGTGTCATTGATGTTCAAAGGAAGCAAGATACTCATGGACTGGGATACAAGCCACCTAGGCGTTCTAAAGAGCCTCCCAAGTTCTATGGTCCAGTCCGTTTCACCAGTGTCGGTGTTTTCTTCGACAGAGTCAATGCTATTGAGGATGAAGAAGATAGTGATTGTGACATGGATGAATGGATCCGCCCCTGCATTCCTGGTCAGAGTCTAGGCAACTGGTCCTCCTAGAAAGTTATCCAAGTGATGCGCCCGGAGTAATTTACTTTTGTTTTCTGTTATGTTGAGTCTTACGCTCTGCCCAAGGCGTAGTGATATTTATTTATAGGGCTTGGATGTTTTATTTGCTATTTTTATCATCAATAAAGGACGTTTTTTCATTCAAATATTTTGATCCCTGTCTTTCTATTTTTACTTTTTTGCATTAACCCACATCAAAATGGCAATGTGTTTTCTTGTTTGTTGCACTCATAATAAACATAAAACATCCATCATGCAGGTTCCTTTGTTCAGATTCCACCCATGACTTAGCTATGGCTCAATATGACTTCGACAATCCCATCTATCAGGCCGAAGAAGAGACTGACGAAGACTGTGACTTACCAGAAGAATTAGCCAGGTTACTGAAACAAGAGGAAAGGGTTATTCTACCTCATCAGGAGGAGGTTGAGACTGTTAATCTGGGAACCGAGGATGTTAAACGAGAAGTAAAGATTGGGGCTGCCCTGGAAGACACTGTTAAGAGAAGATTGGTTGAGTTACTTCGAGAATATGTGGATATCTTCGCCTGGTCTTACCAAGACATGCTTGGGCTTGACACGGACATTGTTTCACATCGGCTACCGCTTAAAGAGGGTTGTACTCCAGTCAAGCAGAAATTGAGAAGGACGAAACCAGATATGGCTGTCAAGATCAAGGAAGAGGTTCAGAAACAGTTGGACGCCGGATTTCTTGCTGTGACAAATTATCCTCCGTGGGTTGCTAATATTGTACCTGTACCTAAGAAGGATGGGAAGGTCAGGATGTGTGTTAATTACCGAGATTTGAATAGGGCGAGCCCGAAGGATGATTTATCGCTCCCCCACATTGACGTGTTAGTGGACAATATTGCTCAATATTCTGTGTTTTCCTTCATGGATGGCTTCTCTGGGTATAACCAAATCAAAATGGCCCCAGAGGACATGGAGAAGACTACTTTCATAACACCATGGGGAACATTTTGCTACAAGGTAATGCCCTTTGGATTGAAGAATGCTGGGGCAACCTACCAACGGACGATGGTGACTCTCTTTCATGATGTGATTCACAAGGAGATTGAAGTCTATGTTGATGACATGATTGCGAAGTCGCAGACAGAGGAAGAACACTTGGTAAACCTCCAGAAGTTATTTGAGAGGTTGAGGAAGTTCAGGTTGAGATTGAATCCAAACAAGTGCACTTTCGGCGTGAGGTCTGGTAAATTGCTGGGATTCATTGTTAGTGAAAGGGGTATAGAGGTTGATCCTGCAAAAATAAGAGCAATACAGGAGATGCCTGAGCCAAGAACAGAGAAAGAGGTTTGTGGTTTCTTGGGGAGGTTGAATGACATTGCCAGGTTCATCTCTCATCTGACGGCTACATGTGAACCAATTTTCAAGTTGTTAAGAAAGGACCAAGAGGTCAGGTGGAATGAAAATTGTCGAGAGGCATTTGAAAGGATAAAGACGTATTTACAGGAACCGCCAGTCCTTGTGCCGCCAATGTCTGGGAGACCGTTGATTATGTACCTTACGGTTCTTGAGAATTCGATGGGTTGTGTGCTCGGTCAACACGACGAGACGGGTAAGAAAGAGCACGCCATTTACTACCTGAGTAAGAAGTTCACTGATTGCGAATCAGGATACTCTATGCTGGAAAAGACATGTTGTACACTCGCTTGGGCAGCCAAGCGCCTAAGGCAATATATGTTAAATCACACAACCTTGTTGATTTCGAAGATGGATCCGATTAAGTACGTGTTTGAGAAGCAAGCACTTTCTGGAAGGATAGCCCGTTGGCAGATGGTTTTGACAGAGTACGATATTCAGTATGTTTCTCAGAAGGCCATTAAGGGAAGTGTTCTGTCAGAATATCTTGCTGATCAGCCAGTTGAGGATTATCAGCCTATGAAGTTTGAGTTTCCAGACGAGCATGTTATGTTTCTGAAAATGAAGGATTGTGAAGAGCCTCTGCTTGACGAAGGACCTGAGATTGGATCACAGTGGAGGATGATTTTTGATGGGGCTGTTAGCTCATATGGTAACGGAATTGGGGCAATCGTTACAACTCCGAAGGGTTCTCATATTCCTTTCACTACCGGGTTAACATTTGTGTGTACCAACAACGAGGCGGAGTATGAAGCATGCATCATGGGGTTAGAAGAAGCTATTGATTTGAGAATTAAGAACCTCGATGTCTATGGTGATTCTGCGTTGGTAGTTAATCAGATTACAGGAGAATGGGAGACTCGTCAGGCAAATTTAGTACCTTATAACAACTATGCCAGAAGGTTGTTACCTTTCTTTGATAGGGTGGATTTTCATCATGTGCCCCAAGCTGAGAATCAGATGGCTGATGCGTTGGCAACTTTGGCATCCATGTATAAGGTGAACCGTTGGAATGAAACTCCGTCGATTAGAATCATGCGTCTGGACATACCAGCTTTTGTGTTTGCAATTGAAGATGTATCAGATGGCAAGCCGTGGTATCGTGATATTAAGGTTTTTCTGAAGAGACAAGAGTACCCAGAGGGTGCCTCCACCAAGGATAAGAAGACTCTGAGAAGGTTGGCAGGGAACTTCTTTCTTAACAAGGATGATTTGTTATATAAGAGGAACTTCGATATGGTCTTGCTACGTTGTGTTGATGAACACGAGGCAAGCTCATTGATGGAGGAAGTTCACGAGGGTTCTTTTGGTACTCATTCCAGTGGACATACCATGGCTAGAAAGCTGTTGAGAGCAGGATATTATTGGATGACTATGGAGTCTGATTGTTTCAAGTACGCTCGGAAGTGTCATAAATGCCAGATTTATGCAGATAAGATGCACGTACCGCCTACGCCTCTAAATGTGTTGTCATCTCCTTGGCCGTTTGCAATGTGGGGTATAGATATGATTGGAAAGATTGAGCCTACTGCTTCCAATGGGCATCGTTTCATTTTGGTTGCCATTGACTATTTCACAAAGTGGGTGGAGGCAGCCTCATACGCCAATGTCACCAAGCAAGTGGTAGCCCGATTTATAAAGAAGGACATCATCTGTCGTTATGGGGTCCCGGAGAGAATCATTACTGATAATGGCTCGAATTTGAATAATAAGATGATGAAGGAACTATGTCAGAGTTTTAAGATCGAGCATCACAATTCTTCTCCCTATCGTCCGAAGATGAATGGGGTTGTTGAGGCGGCAAATAAGAATATCAAGAAGATTGTGCAGAAGATGGTGGTAACGTATAAATACTGGCATGAGATGTTACCTTACGCCCTACATGGTTACCGTACTTCGGTGCGTACGTCAACTGGGGCAACCCCTTTCTCATTGGTGTACGGTATGGAAGCAGTTTTACCCTTAGAGGTCGAGATTCCGTCTTTGAGAGTTCTGGCAGATGTGAAACTTGATGAAGCTGAGTGGGTGCGTTCCAGATTGGATCAGTTGAACCTCATTGAAGAAAAGAGATTGGCAGCCATCGCACATGGTCGTTTGTATCAGAGCAGGATGAAGCACGCCTTTGACCAGAAAGTGCGTCCTCGGAGTTTCCAGACAGGCGAATTAGTTTTGAAAAGGATCCTTCCTCCTCAGACAGATCACAGGGGCAAATGGACTCCAAACTACGAAGGGCCGTATGTAGTCAGAAAGGTTTTCTCTGGTGGAGCCTTACTACTCTCAACTATGGATGGCGAAGATTTTACATCCCCTGTGAACGCAGACGTAGTCAAAAAATACTTCGCATAAAAGAGACCCGCTGGACATAAAAAGAAAGTCCAGGCAAAAAGGGGCATCCCGGCGAACCATAAAAAGGAAAAGGTTCGAGCAAAAGTTAGGGATAAAATGTAAAAATAAATGTGTAAACCCGCAAAGTTGAAAACCTGAAAAGGCGACTTTGGCAAAAATGGGTATCCCGGTGGATTGAAAACCCAAAAAGGGCGATCCAGGCAAAAGTTAGGGATTTATAAGCGAAAGGCTACGGTCTATGTTCGATCTGTGAACATTCTCGATACCTGGAAGTTCTAAAAGAAAGGAATCAGTACAGTCAGTCTCTTCAAAGGTCAAGACATTTGTGGATAAGCAAGACATATGGGTCATAGCTGAGTCAAATCATGGTGGATATCTGTTCCCCACATTGCCGACATGTGTATTTTCTTTTTTTTGCTTTTGCGCAATTACCTCTTTTTAGGAATTGCTTCCTATTGTAAATGCCTATTTACAGGCCACTCTTCAATAAAATATTCATTTCACTCAAAGAGCTTTCCATTGTTTGTTTTACTTTTACTTTTACTGTTTGTTTGCAAAAACGTCCGATATTTTTGATAAACATTGCATATAAATCTTCGAGCTTTGCGGAGCATAACGAAAAGCAGTAGAAGTTACTTAGGTGTTAACAGGGATAGCCAGGTTGTGGCATATTCTTTTGTTGTTATTTGACTTGCAGGGCAACAGGATTGTACTCCCCCAGCAGGATGCTCTCCCCAGCATTGAGATTACACTTTCCTCAGCAGAGCAGACTTTCCCCAGCAGAAGACTTGGAAAGTATTTTCTCCGAATCGAGACGTTGTTTCCCCACAGAATCGTGGTGCTCACTTCCCCATCCAGTCGGGAAGCGTACTTTCACCAACAATGTCATATTCTGATCCCCAGCAAGGTGGGAGTAAAGTCATTCTTCCCAGCAGGCTAAGATCAGCGGTATCCCCAAGAAGGCTAGTATCATGGACTGTTTTCCCCAGCAGGTTATGAGCTAATTGGTTATCAGCAATCCTCAGCAGCGGACTTCTGGTTCCGTCATTGGCGTCCATTCTCAACTCCCCCAGCAGAGAGGAGAAATCTTAGGTTTTGGATGTTACCTTCAGTAGAGGACAGGTGTAGCCCCGGTAGTGTGGATTTTCTTTTGGGACTTCATCCCCAGCAAAAATTATTGATCCAAGGAGTCGATCAGCGTGACCCTTCTCAGCAGAGTTCCTGGATTCAGAGGACAATTTATTTTTGTCATCCCCAGCTGAATTGATCTTTTCTCTCCAGCATTTATTTTGCCGGAGGGACCCTTTTTGCATATCATAAGCATTTGCATTGCATCCTCAAACGCGTAGCATTTCCACTTCGTGTGGAGCATTACGGCAAAATTTAAACATTTGCGTTCCAAAGCATAAGCCAGGTTTGATACTTTCCTTGCCAGTTCTCTTTCTCAGCAGAGATGGCATAACTCAGGAGATTTTGGAGGGATGCGTTCCTCATACTTGTGCTCCCCGGCAGAGTCTTTTATTTAGACTTCACCTTCCCCAACGGAGTCATCTTATCTGTGGATCAGGAGTCCGTTAGAAGTTTGTCTTTGTTTGCCTCATTTTGGCCTTTTTCCTTTGTGAGTCTTGTTTCACATTATCCCCAGTGAAGTCCACTTTATGTTGGTTATCCTTTGTGGGTACGATTGAGGTCGTATTCATATTTTCTTTGTGGGTAGAGTGATTGAGGTCAGTCTTCCTTTGCGGGTATAATTGAGGTTGTATTCGTTTTGTGGGTGCGATTGAGGTCGTATTCTTATTTTCTTTGTGGGTAGAGTGATTGAGGTCAGTCTTCCTTTGCGGGTATAATTGAGGTTGTATTCGTTTTGTGGGTGCGATTGAGGTCGTATTCTTATTTTCTTTGTGGGTAGAGTGATTGAGGTCAGTCTTCCTTTGCGGGTATAATTGAGGTTGTATTCGTTTTGTGGGTACAATTGAGGCCGTATTCATATTTTCTTTGTGGGTAGAGTGATTGAGGTCAGTCTTCCTTTGCGGGTATAATTGAGGTTGTATTCGTTTTGTGGGTGCGATTGAGGTCGTATTCTTATTTTCTTTGTGGGTAGAGTGATTGAGGTCAGTCTTCCTTTGCGGTTATAATTGAGGTTGTATTCGTTTTGTGGGTGCGATTGAGGTCGTATTCTTATTTTCTTTGTGGGTAGAGTGATTGAGGTCAGTCTTCCTTTGCGGGTATAATTGAGGTTGTATTCGTTTTGTGGGTGCGATTGAGATCGTATTCTTATTTTCTTTGTGGGTAGAGTGATTGAGGCCAGTCTGCCTTTGCGGGTATAATTGAGGTTGTATTCGTTTTGTGGATGCGATTGAGATCGTATTCGTGTTTTCTTTGTGGGTAGAGTGATTGAGGTCAGTCTTCCTTTGTGGATGCAATCGAGGTTGTATTCGTTTTGTGGATGCAATCGAGGTTGTATTCGTTTTGTGGATGCGATCGAGGTCCTATTCGTCTTTTCTTTGCGGGTAGAGTGATTGAGGTCAGTCTTCCTTTGAGGGTACAATTGAGGTTGTATTCGTTTTGTGGATGCGATCGAGGTCGTATTCGTCTTTTCTTTGCGGGTAGAGTGATTGAGGTCAGTCTTCCTTTGAGGGTACAATTGAGGTTGTATTCGTTTTGTGGAGGAGATTGAGGTCGTATTCGTTTTTTCTTTGTGGGTAGAGTGATCGAGGTCAGTCTTCCTTTGTGGATGCAATTGAGGTTGTATTCGTTTTGTGGTGCGATTGAGGTCATATTCGTATTTTCTTTTTGGGTAGAGTGATCGAGGTCAGTCTTCCTTTGTGGATGCAATTGAGGTTGTATTCGTTTTGTGGTGCGATTGAGGTCGTATTCTTATTTTCTTTGTGGGTAGAGTGATTGAGGTCAGTCTTCCTTTGCGGATGCAATTGAGGTTGTTTTTCGTTTTGTGGGTGCGATCGAGGTCGTATTCGTATTTTCCTTGTGGGCAGAGTGATTGAGGTCAGTCTCCCTGTGAGGTTGTATTCGTATTTTCCTTGTGGGCAGAGTGATTGAGGTCAGTCTCCCTGTGAGGTTGTATTCGTCTTTTGGGTACGATTGAGGTCGTATTTGTCTTTTCCTGGTGGATATGGTTGAGGGCATATTCCTTATTTTTTAGCACACTCTATCTCGTTATGCTTACCATAAGCAAATTTCCGGGGCTCTTTTCGGTATTCAATCCCCGTGTACCCTGGAATGTCTGAGAGCCGTTGCTATCACACCTTCAGGACCAAGTTGATTGAATAGGGGGAGCTGTTGCACCCCAAAATTTGCCCTCCTAACTTTATTACTAACTAGCTTATGTTGCATTGCATTTTGCATTATCATGTGTGCATATCATTGGTTCTTAGCATGGGGTCAAGGTGCCTGAGGTAGTGCTTCAGAGGGTCAAGCAAGAGTCCTGGTATTGTCCAAGAGAGCTCAGGTGGATCATCCTCTCCTAACCAGTGCATGAATTAGGGTTTTGAAATTCTTGGGTTTATTGCTTCAATGGGCAAGCTCCTTGTGTTTTTATCATCATCAAATGGCATATCTTGTCTTTGTTGGAGAGGATACACATCATATTCAGAGGAATTTGGATTTGGAGACTGTGCTATTTCCTCCTAGACTGAGGGTACCACAACTAGGGTTTGCTATAAAGTCAGTTTATTTCTGTTTTTTTTTTTGGGAAAGACTTGATTCCATGGTACTCCTGGGGTCCCTAAGTACCTAGGGATTGGAGGTTGTCCATTAGTTTGTTTTAGGGGAAGTTCAATTGGCCAATGGATTGAAAATCAATTGAATTGGATAAAAATCAACAGTGAAAGGAGAAAAGTCAACTGTGGAATTTTGAGGTTCTCTCCAAGGTTTCTAGGTCTCACATCCTCATATGGTCTTCAAGGTTCAAGTTTCATACATATTTATCACAAATCAGGAGTCGGTGCAAAGTTTCTAAATTTAGAAAGTGACCTATAATGAAAAGTTTCCATTTTTGGCAAGTTTCTGCACTGCATTCAACTTGACTTTTCACCATCAAGAAAGCTTCAAATGAATTTTTCTCCAACATGAAAGTTGAAGATCTTTTTCTCCTCTTTCTAACAAGTACTAGTGGGTATCCATATCATTTTTCAAACTCAACTTATGGTCAAAAGAAGGCAAAGTGGTTTTTTAGGGTTTTTCATGGTGCCATTTTCACAACTGTGGGCATAATGACCTACAATCAAATCCATTGCTTCATGCCACATTATAATATTAAAAGACTTTCCTTAAGGATTATTTTGGGCCCAAGAATGAAGAAATTCCATGGTTTATTATTCACTTTCTTCCCATTATTAAAAAATGCCAAATTATTCAAAAGTCATGAATCAAAAAAGTTTCAAGGCCCAATTTAAATATGGTGTGATTAGCAATCCAAATGGAGGTGATCCATCAAATAATTCTCAAGTATCCATGCAAGGAGAAATGTGTAATTCACATTATGCATTTTTCCAAAATTATTCAAAAATCATTAAACATTGGATTACCCAAGCCCAATTTATATTCAGAGGCAAACCCTAGTCTTTATAAACCCATCCATGCACTGGTTAGGATTCATTCACGTGCATTTGAAGGAGAACAACAACTTGTACCCTAATTCTTGAATTCAACAAATCTCACAATCTACAAGGTCTTTCTTCAAAGTTCTTCCACAAATCTCTTCCTGGGGATTTCTAGAACACAACCCAACCACCGTTCGCAGCCAAATGCCAGGATTAGAGGTGTGCCATCTCAGGTGGGTGATTTTTTCGTGCTCCTAAAACTCCCCTTTTTTATGTCTATATTGGAGTGTGATGAATGGTGATTATCCTGGTATAATTATTTTTAATTATGGACGTGTGAATTGCTTGTAATATGGATTTAAAGTTTTGTGCCCTAATGGTTTTTCATTCGTTTTTTATTATACACTAACAATTTGAATTTTTTAATGCCATATTTGAGATCCTGGCGTTTTTATGGTCAAAATAGTGTACCTGTTTGTATTTTCTGGAAAATTTCACGTTGCAGCTCACCGGAGAGGGTGGCCAGAGCCCTAGCTCCGGCGGCTGCAAGAATACCAGTCCGGCGAAGGAGATGATTGGAGAAGACAAAGCTGGACCGTTGATTTCCAGATCGGACACACCACAGCGTGCCACTTGTCCTTTTTATTTATGTTTTTAATTTTTGATTGCGTGTTTGCCAACCATTGTTACTACCGTGCGTCTGCTCATCACGGCCATTGTTTTTGCTTGACTTTTGATCACACGGTTAGATGTGAGACAACACATTAATGAACCACGTGCGTAGCATGTGGCTGGTCCATGGTGGGCTGCATGCATATTGGTGTGTGCGTGTCCACGTGGTTATGGTGATCCTTTTGAATCTGATCGCTGATCTGGTTTACCTTTTGATCATGTTGACCTTCTAATACGCGTTAGATCAAATGATTGGCCTGGATTATTTCTGAAGATTGACCAAGTCCATTGCTCCCTTTGACTTTTTCTAATGGACTCTGCTGACTTTGGGCTTGCTATTCGCCCCTCCCCTGTTAGCCCATTTCCTTTTTCAACGTATTTTTTTACTTAACGCACCCCCAGCCCATTTTGTTTCTTTGTATTTTTATTTAATTTATCATTTTCATATTTTAATTTTAAAAATACCTTCTTGCATTTAAAAATCATCATAAAATACATACATAATTTTTATCATTTTATAAAATTTTTACAAATTTTATTTTTTATTTTTATCATTTAAGTTAATTATTTTATTCATTTTCTTTTTGCATTATACATTTCATGCATACACAATTTGTTTATTTTATTTCTCTGTATTCATAAAATATTTTTTATCCGTTCTTTTTGCATTTGTTCACTAACATCCTAAATTACATAAAAATATTTTTCTTTCATTTTTAAATTTATTTCATATTGCATTTAGATCCTTCTTTTTGACACATTGAACCCTATTCCTCACCTGAATCTTGCATGATTAATTGAATGACTAATAGCTTAATTTTTTGCAGGGAATTTTGATATGTTGTTTGCCTCTGGTTGAGGAACCTTAATGTTTAATTTGGGAATTTTAGGAATTATTTTTCTAATTATCTTATTTGTTTTCACTTGAGATTTTCTTGCAGGCGCATCTTTGACCTTGTATGATTATCTGTTTGAAAAGGCACTTGTGCCATTTGCTTTGGGGTTGTTTCTTTGTTTCTTTGATTCATGTTTGGATTATTATCATTGTTGTTTGCCATTGTTTGATTTTCATTCACCTCATTTCTCTTACTTATGTTTGTTTCTCACTAATCTTTTATGCAGGGACTAAGGTAAGTTCTTTAAGGGTGGAAAAATATCCATGGTCACCCTTACTTTGTCCTTCCCTCATCTCTTCATTCTTTAAGGTTTAATTTGAACCTCACTAACCGTAGGACACCCATGCATGATAACTTTAGGATTCATAGTCCCCCTTAGAGTTACCCTTGTGTCTTCTCTCTTCTCATCTCAAATTTCTTTAAAAAAAACTTAATAATAATAAGGTGTATTGCGCACGAGCCTTAAGTATGGGGAATGAGAAATGAGGGGCTTCCTCTCATCTTTCTAGAGTGCTTAGCGAGCGTTCTGTCTTGGGACGATGCGTTAAGTATTCGCCTCTGTGCCCTAGACTTTAGTGCAATGCAACTTAGGAACTAACTTAAGCCACTTCGGTCCTAAAAAACACAAACCAACATCAAACCTTTTTGTCCTTCGGGATCTTCAACTTAAAGGCTATTTTCAAAAAGGGCACGTTACCTTCCGTCTGAGTCGTAAACAGGCATCGACCCTAACTGCCGGACGCGAGCTTAACATCGCTCATAAAAAACACAAAGAGAACTTGGTCCGAACGACGTTGACTCTGAATTTCCCATTGCACAAAGGGAGTACGTAGGCCTAGGACGTCGACGTCCTACCGAGTTTGTCTTTGTCTTTCCCTCTCCCGTTTTAGTACAGCCCTAGATGATAGTATAACTTACCCTTAGATTAGACAACAAGCGTGGATCCCATCGAGTACGATGGACGCGTGGGGTGCTAGCACCTTCCCCTCGCGTAACCGACTCCCGAACCCAGGTCATGGTTGCGATGACCATTCCTTTCCACCTTCCTCAGGTTTATGCGGTGTTCCCTTTCCCTCTCTTGGGATAAATTTACACGGCTGGAGACTCTATTTTTCGCGCCACTCTCGCGTTTTTACCTGGACGAAAATCCTGGGAGCGACAATTGGAACTCCTTCATATGGATTTGATGGGACCTATACAGGTCGAAAGTCTGGGTGGAAAGAATATGCTTATGTTGTTGTGGATGACTATTTAAGATACACATGGGTGAATTTCATCAAAGACAAATCTGAGGTGTTTGATGTCTTCAAAGAGCTCTGCCAGAGACTCCAAAGAGAAAAGGAGAGTAAGGTCATCAGAATAAGAAGTGATCTTGGAAGAGAGTTTGAGAATAGCAAGTTTGAAGAATTTTGCTCAGCTGAAGGTATAAGTCATGAGTTTTCATCGCCTATCACGCCTCAGCAAAATGGAGTAGTTGAGAGGAAAAACAGAACTATACAAGAGTCGGCTAGAGCAATGATTCGTGTCAAGAAACTTCCTTATCACTTCTGGGCTGAAGCCATGAACACTGCCTGCTACATTCACAACAGAGTTACCCTAAGAAGAGGCACTTCATCCACTCTATATGAACTATGGAAGGGAAGAAAACCTAATGTCAAGTACTTTCATGTGTTTGGTAGTAGATGTTACATCCTGGCAGATAGAGAGCAGAGAAGGAACTTAGATTCCAAAAGTGATGAAGGGATATTTTTGGGGTACTCCATCAATAGCAGAGCATATCGGGTCTTCAACTCCAGGACCAAAGTAATGATGGAGTCAATCAATGTTGTGATTGATGATGAAGATAAGCATGAAGTTGAGGATGTCATAGAAGATGTTGGAACATCAGCTGATGAGGTCTCTGTAGAAGTTGAAGAAAGAAATCCATCTCCTGGTAAGAACTGGAGCAGTTCACAAGAAATGAAGTCTGGGATCTTGTGCCAAGACCAGAAGGGGTGAATGTTATTGGAACAAAGTGGATCTACAAAAACAAGTCAGACGAGCTTGGAGTGGTTACAAGAAACAAATCGAGACTTGTTGCACAAGGTTATACTCAAGTTGAGGGAGTTGACTTTGATGAAACGTTTGCTCCAGTGGCTAGATTAGAATCCATCAGACTACTCTTGGGTATGGCTTGTAACCTAAGATTCAAGCTGTTCCAAATGGATGTGAAGAGTGCTTTTCTAAATGGCTATCTGAATGAAGAAGTCTATGTAGATCAACCTAAAGGATTCACTGATCCAAACTTCCCCAATCATGTGTTCAAACTGAGGAAAGCACTGTATGGCTTAAAACAAGCTCCAAGGGCCTGGTATGAGAGGTTGACAGAATTCTTAGTAGCAAATGGGTATAGAAAAGGAGGGATTGACAAAACTTTGTTTGTCAAGGAAGAAGGTGGAAAATTAATGGTAGCCCAAATTTATGTGGATGACATTGTTTTTGGGGGGATGTCAGATGCTATGGTAAAACAGTTTGTTCAACAAATGCAATCAGAATTTGAAATGAGTTTGGTTGGAGAACTTAGCTACTTCCTTGGATTACAAGTCAGAAAAATGGAGGATTCTATATTTATTTCTCAAAGTAAATATGCTAAGAGCATAGTAAAGAAATTTGGTCTGGATAATGCCAATCACAAAAGGACACCTGCTCCCACCCATTTAAAGCTATCCAAGGATGAGAATGGAGTGAGTGTGGACCACAGCTTGTACAGAAGTATGATTGGGAGTTTACTGTATCTCACGGCAAGCAGACCTGATATTTGCTTTGCTGTTGGAGTGTGTGCTAGATATCAATCTGATCCTAAGGTGTGTCACTTGAATCAAGTGAAGAGGATTCTGAAATATGTGAATGGCACAAGTGACTATGGGATGCTATACAGCCATGATTCTGGGACTGATCTAAAGGGATACTGTGATGCTGATTGGGCTGGAAGTGCAGATGATAGAAAAAGCACTTCAGGAGGGTGTTTCTTTCTAGGGAACAATCTGATTTCCTAGTTCAGCAAGAAGCAGAATTGTGTATCACTCTCAACTGCTGAAGCGGAGTATATAGCAGCAGGAAGTAGTTACTCTCAGCTGGTTTGGATGAAGCAGATGTTGAGTGAATATAATGTTAAACAAAATGTTATGACACTATACTGCGATAATCTGAGTGCAATTAATATATCTAAAAATCCTATACAGCATAGTAGGACAAAGCACATAGACATAAGGCATCACTTCATAAGGGATCTGGTTGAAGACAAAATTGTTACCTTGGAGCATGTAGCCACAGATAACCAGCTGGCTGACATATTCACTAAAGCCTTAGATGCAAAACAATTTGAAAGGTTAAGAAGCAAATTGGGAATCTGCATTTATGAAGACTAAATCTGCTAGAAAGGGGTTGTGGGCAGTTGGAGTTTTTTCTGAAAATGTGTAGTCCACTGCCAGGTGAAGGTTGTCAAATTGTGGCTAAAAAGGGGGAGAAGTGGCCAAAAGTAGCTAAAGTACATTATGCAGAGATTAAGGGGGAGTAATTGACAGATGCTATGCTGGTTGTTGCATTAAGGGGGAGTGCTCATTGCTGCTAATAATGAAATATGAGCAGCAGAGTTTTGAAGAAAAGATGGTACTAGCAGAGTTTTGAAGAAAAGATGGTTCTGCTGATGCTGCTGCTTGGAGGTTCAAAATTATTGATTGAAGTTTTTTTCCACTGCTAAAGTCTCTGAAGATGCAGAGTGCAGAGATTGTTTTAGCCAAAATTAGCCAAAGGGGGAGATTTTTAGTTCTTGGATTGGCTGGAATTTTGGTAAAACAAGGTATGTGTTCAATGTTGATGTCAAGGTGCTGATGTTGCAACATTGAAGTCTTAACACTGGGCTGTGTTAAGAAATTAATTGCTGAAGTTGGATGTCTGATGTCACATAGGTGATGTTGTGACATTAGATCTGCAGAATTAATAACATCAGGTTGTGATGTTGTTAGGGTTGCGTGTTAGCTGGAATTATGGAGAGCAAGCTGTCTCATTGGATGCGAATATCTTGGGATAGATATTTGCTGCTGCATAGGAGATCTGGTGCAGATTTGTAGGAGATTTAAAAGGTTGAAGATTTAAAAAGATTTTTGGAGAAAATCTGTTTTAAATATTCAGTTTTAAATAACAAATCTGGGAGATATTGTAGCAAGTCCAAGACCAATTCAAGGAGCTATATAAAGCGCACTAGCACTAGAGAAAAGGTGCAGAGAAAAGTGAGCCAAAGACTGAGAGTCGTGTTGTGTCTTCGTGCATGTTTTGTAAGCCATTCGAGAGTGAATTGGCATTGTGATTTTGAGTTGTTCTTGATCAAAGCTGTGAAGCAGAATCAAGTAGTGATATTCAAAGTGTGTAATCTTTGAAGTGTTTTAGGGATTGAGTAGTGTTCTCATATCTAAGTGGGTTCTTAGGTAGAAATTCACTAGTAGAGATTAAGTTTAGGAGATTGTCAACTGGGATGTTGAGTCTGTAAATTAATTCTACAAGTAGTGAATTTCATCCCTGGCTTGGTAGCCCCCAGACGTAGGTTGTTAGACCGAACTGGGTGAACAATTCTTTGTGTTGCTTTGTTACTGTTATTGATGTCCATTGTGCAAAGTGTGTTGTTGTGACATCGCACCTTAACATCACACGTCTGATACCAGAATTTCAAATTGGTTGCAATTCAATCTGGTGTATATTGATTATTATCATAAGCTAGTAAGGTTTCCTTCTCTTGAGGAAGACGAAGGCTCGAGTTTCTTATCTACCAAAGAGTTGAAGAGACTTTTGGTGGATGAAGCTCAGTTGTTTGGGTTATTTGCGTCGTTGACTGTGGAGAGTCAAGTTTCACTTGAAGTGTTTCCGGTTGTGTGTGATTTTCCTGAAGTGTTTCCTGAGGATATTTCGGACTTGCCGCCAGAGAGAGAGGTGGAGTTTTCGATAGATCTAATTCCTGGTACTAGTCCTGTTTCTATGGCACCTTATCGTATGTCGGCATCTGAGTTGGTAGAGTTGAAGAAGCAATTGAATGAGTTGTTGGAGAAGAGGTTTGTGAGACCAAGTGTGTCGCCTTCGGGTGCTCCAGTTTTATTGGTGAAAAAGAAAGACAGAAGTATGCGGTTGTGTATTGATTATCGCCAGTTGAATAAGGTGACGATTAAGAATAAGTATCCTCTTCTAAGGATTGATGATCTGATGGATCAGTTGGTGGGTGCGTGTGTGTTTAGTAAGATTGACTTAAGGTCGGGGTATCATCAGATTAGGGTGAAAGAGGAAGATATTCAGAAGACGGCTTTTAGGACACGTTACGGTCATTATGAATATTCGGTGATGTCGTTCGGGGTTTCTAATGCGCCAGGTGTGTTCATGGAGTACATGAATCGTATTTTCCACGAGCATTTGGATCGATTTGTTGTTGTGTTTATTGATGACATTTTGATTTATTCTAAGTCTCGGGAGGAGCACGCGGAGCATTTGCGTATTGTTTTGCAGGTTTTGAAGGAAAAGAAGCTTTTTGCCAAATTGTCTAAGTGTGAGTTTTGGTTGTCGGAAGTGAGTTTTCTTGGACACGTGATTTCAGGTAATGGTATTTCTGTGGATCCATCTAAAGTAGAAGCAGTTCTACAATGGGAGGCTCCGAGATCTGTTACTGAAATTCGAAGCTTTTTGGGTTTGGCCGGTTATTATCGAAGGTTCATTGAAGGATTTTCTAAGCTAACACTTCCTTTGACCCAGTTGACTTGTAAGGGGCAAGCGTTCATTTGGGATATTCGGTGTGAGGAAAGTTTTAATGAGCTGAAGAGAAGATTGACGACAGCTCCGATTTTGATTTTGCCGAATCCTAATGAACCGTTTGTGGTTTATTGTGATGCATCTTTGATTGGTCTAGGTGGGGTGCTAATGCAAGATGGTAAGGTCGTGGCGTATGCTTCAAGGCAGTTAAGAGTGCATGAGAAGAATTATCCTACTCACAATTTGGAATTAGCGGCTGTGGTTTTTGTGTTGAAGATTTGGAGGCATTATCTTTTTGGTGCGAGGTTTGAAGTCTTTAGTGATCATAAAAGTTTGAAATATTTGTTTGATCAGAAGGAATTGAATATGAGGCAGCGTAGATGGTTGGAATTTTTGAAGGACTACGACTTTGGCTTGAATTACCATCCTGGTAAAGCTAATGTGGTAGCCGATGCATTGAGCCGAAAATCTTTGCATATGTCCGCTTTAATGGTTAAGGAGTGGGAGCTTTTAGAATCGTTTAGAGATTTGAGTTTGGTATGTGAAGTGTCGTCGGATAGTGTGAGGCTGGGTATGTTGAAGGTTACTAATGATTTTCTGATGACGGTAAGCGAGAAGTAGAGGTTGGACGTGAAATTAGTGGATTTGATGTTGGTTGGCGGAAAAGATGCGAGTGGTGATTTTCAAGTGGATATTAATGGTGTTTTGAGATTTCGAGGTAGAATTTGTATTCCTGATGATGTGGAGTTGAAAAAGATGATTTTGGAGGAGGGACACCGGAGTAATTTGAGTATACATCTGGGAGCGAATAAGATGTCTCATGATTTGAAGAAGATTTTCTGGTGGTCTGGATTGAAAAGGGATGTGGCTCAGTTTGTGTATGCTTGTTTGACGTGCCAGAAATCGAAGGTGGAACATCTGAGGCCTAATGGTTTGTTGCAACCGTTGGATATTCCGGAATGGAAATGGGATAGCATTTCTATGGATTTTGTGACGGGGTTGCCGAATACACAGCGAGGGCATAATTCTATTTGGGTGGTTGTTGACAGATTGACTAAATCGGCTCATTTCATTCCGATTGACATCAGTTTTTCTTTGGAGAGGTTAACTGAGATTTACATCAGTGTGATTGTGAAGTTGCATGGAGTTCCGTTAAGTATTATTTCAGATCGAGATCCGAGGTTTACCTCGAGATTTTGGGAAAGTTTATAGAAGGCGTTGGGTTCTAAATTGAGATTGAGTTCGGCTTATCATCCGCAGACAGATGGGCAGTCGGAGAGAACGATTCAGTATTTGGAAGATTTGTTGAGGGCTTATGTTCTTGAACAAGGTGGTGCGTGGGATAGTTATCTTGCGTTGATTGAGTTCACGTATAATAACAGTTTCCATTCGAGTATTGGAATGGCACCGTTTGAAGCATTGTATGGACGAAGATGTCGAACACCGTTGTGTTGGCACGAATCTGGTGAGAGTTCAGTGGTTGGACCGGAGTTGGTACAGCAGACTACGGAAAAAGTGAAGATTATCCGTGAGAAAATGAAGGCTTCTCAGAGCAGACAAAAGGGTTATCATGATCGGAGAAGAAAAGATCTTGAGTTTCAAGAGGGCGATCATGAATTTTTGAGAGTTACGCCGATAACGGGTGTTGGTCGTGCATTGAAATCGAAGAAACTTACTTCTCGGTTTATTGGTCCTTACCAAATATCTGCGAGAGTGGGTGTTGTGGCTTATAGGGTGGCGTTGCCGCCGAGTCTGTCGAATTTGCATGATGTTTTCCATGTTTCACAGCTTCGGAAGTATGTTCCGGATCTGTCACATGTGATTCCGATGGACGAGGTTGAGGTAAGGGAGAACCTTACGGTCGAGGCATTACTAGTTAGGGTTTTGGATCGCGAGTTGAAGCGGCTGAGAGGCAAGGATATTGCACTTGTGAAAGTGGCGTGGGGAGGCGTTGCCGAGGGCAATTTGACTTGGGAGTTGGAGAGTCGGATGCGGGAGTCGTATCCAGAATTGTTTGTCTCAGGTAAGATTTTCGAGTTGTAACGCCCCAGTTTTGTCAGTTTTATTTAATTGAGTCGTTTTTGAGTATTTTATTATTATATTATTTTATTTCTGACTTTTAGGTGAAAATATGTTATTTTTCATCGTGAATATATTTTGTCGAGTTTTGGGAACATTTGCGAGATATTTGAGTGTAGGGGTATTTTGGGCATTTTGATTTATTTTGTTAAGATAGAATATAATAGAAAATAGAATAGAAAGAGAGAAAATAGTAAGAAAAGAAGAGAAAGAGAAAAGAAGAGGAGAAGAGAAGAAAAGAGAGAATTTGGAAAACTTGGAAATCAATCAATCGACTTTCTAGAACGCGATTTAATCGGGTAAGGGTGTGAAACTCGATTATACTATGTTTATGTATGATTATGTATGTGTTTTCTTGGATGTTTTCTTGATTTTCCATAGCTTTGAGTTCTAGGTTGGAAATGAGAATTTTGTTAGAAATCGATGGTTTCGCAGTTGAAAATAGGTGTAAACGTAGTAGAATACTTGTTATCATGATTGAGTTATGTTTTGATGGTCATATGTTGGTTTGGAAATGTTTGGTTTGAGAAAATATCATTTTTGGATGAACTGGTGCGCTGCTGGGTTTTGCTGAAATCGCAGGTTCGCACTGCGAATGGCCAGCGAGTGGAGTGGCGAGCGTTCGCGTGAGGTTCGCACTGCGAACGTTGTAGTATTTTTCATTCTGCCACTGTTCGCTGGAGGATTCGCATTGCGAATGGGGTAGCGAGCATTCGCTAGATGGTTCGCACTGCGAACGGTGGGAATTTTCTAGGTTATTTTTGCTTCTGCCTTGGTTCGCTGGGACATTCGCACTACGAATGAAGTAGCGAAGGACTCGCTAGGAGCTTCGCACTGCGAATGTAGCAGTTTTCCCAATTTGTTTTCTTTACAACTTTTGATCCGTAGGCCGGTTTGAGGCATGGTTTGATGTGTTAGAAAGCTTGTAGCATGTACTTTCTTATGATGATGGTTTTGAGAATTGTTGGCCGATTAAATTATGTCGAGAATTAGAAAATGTGTTGTTTTGTTGTCGACTTTTGCCATTTAAGTGTGTGAACTTGGTGTGTAATTGCAATATGCTGTTGGTGTAGATATTGTATGACTTGTGTACTGTTGGGTGACAAAATTGCATGAAATACATATTTTGATGATGGTTGGTGGCCTTACGGCAAGAAAATGCGATGTATGGTAATTGTTGATATATGCATATGTGTATATGTGTGCATATTAAATGTCATGAGTCATTGTATGCCAAACATCATGATATGCATTGTTGTGACGTCCTGAGTGACGGATTGATTCCAGAGGGAATCTGCTATAACATCGTGCGCCTTAAAAATAAGAGGACCTAAAGCGATTTGATATATCGTGCGCGTTAAAAATAAGAGGACCTAAAGCGATGGTTATAGACGATCGTGTGCCCATGTGGGGTGTGAGCGATCAGATTGTGCGCCTTATACCGAGAGGACCTAAAGCAATCCATAAACGTCGTGCGCCTTATACCAAGAGGACCTAAAGCGACGGGGAACATCGTAGGCCCGACGGGATGTTACTTGAGTGATCCTCAGTAACGAGCGATGATTCCAGCAGAGTTCCTGAGTGAACTAGTGATGAGAAATATTGGAAGTCGGTACCGCATGGCATGTGCATAGAGTCGTTGTGTCGGTCTCTGTGCATTTGCATAAATCATGGATTAATTGTACATGGAATTGTGAATGTGATTGATGATGTGGAATAGGTGTAATTGTATTGATGATGAGTGTATTGCGTACGATTGATGTGTAATGGTATTTGATACTTGAGAATTGTACTGTGTTGTGTTGTATTTGATTGTGGTGCATTTGTGGTGAGAATGTTTTACCTGTGTATTTCTGTGTGAATATATAATTATATGCAACTGTATTATGATTGTTTTTCTCACCCTTCTGCTGTTTTATAATGCTCTATGAGGCATTGCAGATTAGAGTTGCTGGAGGTCTTTTTGTGAAGCATTGCGTCTTAATTCTTTTGTCGGTCGGCTCTGATATGTGAAGCATTGCGTCTTAATTCAAATTAATGTGACCCCTCAGTCTATGCCGTGTATGTTTAATTATACTCTGATGAAATTTTGAATTTTATTTATCGCTTTAATAGCTTGGGGGTATAGATTGGGGGTGTCACATTAAGTGGTATCAGAGCTAGTTCGTGTCAGTCCATGCCCGTCCGTGTCAGTTTGTGTCAGTCCTTGTTGGTCGTTGTAGTTGGATGAGCTGTTTGTTTAACCATAGTTGCTGTTATTGGAAATGAACAGAATATGGCTGGTAGGAATAATGCTGCTTTGGCTGCTGCGATGCAAGCTATGGCTCGTGTTGTGCAGGGTGCACCTAATGCTGCGGGTAATGATGAGTTCAGGAAGAACAAACCGCTTGTCTACAAAGGGAGACATGATCCTGATGGTGCACAGATTTGGTTGAAAGAGATTGAAAGGATTTTCCGAGTTATGGATTGTGCTGAGGACAGTAAGGTGAGACTGGGAACTCACATGTTACAGGAAGAAGCTGATGACTGGTGGGTTAGTACTCGTCAGGTGTTGGAAGCGGGGGATGAAGAAGTTACTTGGGAATTGTTTAGCCAGGAGTTTCTGAGGAAGTATTTTCCCGAAGATGTAAGAGGAAAGAAGGAAATTGAGTTCTTGGAACTGAAGCAAGGTAGTATGTCTGTTGTTGATTATACTGCTAAGTTTGTGGAACTTGTGCAGTTTTATCCTCATTATGTTGAAGCGACTGCAGAGTTTTCTAAGTGTGTGAAGTTTGAGAGTGGATTGCGTCCTGAGATTAAACAGGCAATCGGTTATCAGAGGATAAGAAGGTTTGCTGATTTGGTGGAATGTTGTAGGATTTATGAAGAGGATACTAAGGCTCGTTCTACTCACTACAAGAGTGTGAGTGACAGAAAAGGGAAGCAACAGTTTCGTAGTGGTCCGTATGTAACACCAGCTGATAAAGGTAAGCAAAGGGGTACTTTTGATCGAAGGTCAGGGGGAGGAGGTATGTCTAATTCTCAGAGATGTTTTAAGTGTGGTGAACTGAGGCATCGTCAGTTTGAGTACAGGAAAGATGTGAGAAAGTGTTCTAATTATGGAGGTGTCGGACATGTCGTAGCTGATTGTAAACGGAAAAATGTGGTGAAGTGTTTCAACTGTGGTGAACCTGGTCATATTAGCACAAGGTGTCAGAAACCGAAGCAGGCTCCAACTAGTGGGAAGGTATTTTCATTGGCAAGGACTCAGACTTCAAGTGCAGACCGTCTGATCAGAGGTACTTGTTTTATTAATAGTACGCCTTTAGTTGCTATTATTGATACTGGAGCGACTCATTCGTTTATTTCGTCTGAGTGCGCGAAGCGTTTGAATCTTGTGTCCTACACTTTCTTCCATACAAAGCTTTGTAAGGAGCCATTCCAATGCTCGCATGGTAACTATTGTTATAAGAGAACTCAATCAATGGTAATAGTTCTTTCCAATTACCCTTACTTTCTAACACACAAGCTCTCAACATATCCTCCATCGTTTGTATCGTTCGCTCAGTCTGACCATCCGTCTGTGGATGATTAGACGTGCTCAAACGCAACTCTGTCCCCATAGCTTGTTGAAAAACTTTCCAAAACCTTGAAGTAAACTTTAGATCTCTATCCGACACAATATTAGAGGGAATACCGTCCAATTTTACAATTTCCGCAATAAACAACCTCACAAGATGACTTGCCTTGAAAGTAGTCTTCACGGCCAAGAAATGCGCCGACTTTGTCAACCGATCTACTATTACCCAAATCGAATCATAACCACCTTGCGTACGGGGTAAACCTACTGCAAAATCCATAGAAATACTATCCCATTTGCAAACTGGGATTTCTAACAGTTGCAATAATCCACCCGGTCTTTGATGTTCAATCTTAACTTGTTGGCATACCGCATATTCTGACACGAAGACCGCAACATCTCTTTTCATACCGGACCACCAATAGTCCTTCTTTAAATCTTGATACATCTTTGAAGGACCCGGATGTATAGTAAAAGCACCTTTATACGCTTCTTCCAAAATCTTCCTTTTCAAAGTCGCATCGTTCGGAACGCAAATTCTTTGGTTAAACCTAATCGTTCCATCGCTAGCGTGCACAAAACCCAGTTGACTTAGCATCTCTTGCAACTTCTCATCCAATAATTGTCCTTGTTGAATTTCAACTGTTAATGTAGAATTGACATTCAAATTCCCCATAATCACTCCATTAGGAGTCGACACAAAATGAAGATTCAAATCTCTAAACTTTTGCAGCAACGAATATTCTAGCATCATCAATTCGGCCTTTCTCAAAGCTCTTCTACTCAAGGCATCGGCCACTTTATTCGCTTTACCCGGATGGTATTTAAGCTCTAGATCATAATCCTTTAAATATTCCATCCACCTCCTTTGACGCATATTCAACTCTTTTTGGTCAAAGAGGTACTTTAAATTCTTGTGATCACTAAACATTTCAAAATGTACTCCATATAAATAGTGACGCCACACTTTCAAAGTAAACATCACCACCGCTAATTCCAAATCATGGGTTGGGTAATTCTTCTCGTGAATTTTCAATTGTCGAGAAGCATAAGCCACCACGTGACTTTCTTGCATTAACACGCCTCTTAATCCCATCTTAGACGCATCACAAAATACCTCATACGACTTGCTAGGATCGGGAATAATCAGAATGGGAGCCGTAGTTAATCTTTCTTTCAAACTCATAAAACTTTCTTCACACGCCGAATCCCACTCAAAGGGGCAATCCTTCCGAGTAAGCTTAGTCATTGGTAATGCTAATTGCAAGCCTTTGATAAACCTTCTGTAGTAGCCTGCTAGATCCAAGAAACTCCTAATTTTTGATACATTCTTCGGTCTCTCCCAATTAATCACAGCTTCAACCTTTGACGGATCCACCGCTACACCACCCTGTGATATAACGTGACCAAGAAAACTAACTTCGGACATCCAGAACTCGCACTTGCTTAACTTGGCAAAAAGTTGCTTCTCTTGTAAGATCGATAAGACGATTCTCAAATGTCCTTCGTGCTCTTGTGGAGTACGGGAATAGATAAGAATTTCATCAATGAAGATCACAACAAATTGATCCAAGTAAGCTTGAAATAACCGATTCATATAATCCATAAAAATAGCTGGAGCATTAGTCACACCGAAAGGCATCACTAAGAATTCGTAATGACCATAACGGGTCCTAAATGCAGTCTTAGGTACATCGAAACTCTTCACTCAGATTTGGTGATAACCCGACCTCAAATAAATCTTCGAGAACACACAGGCTCCTTTCAATTGATCTAATAGGTCATCTATCCTTGACAAGGGATACTTGTTCTTAATGGTGACTTTATTCAGCTGACGATAGTCAATACACAATCGCATCCCGCCGTCTTTCTTCTTTACTAACAAAATTGGGGCTCCCCACGGTGAGATACTAGGTATAATAAAATGCATAGCCATAAGCTCTTCCAATTGTTCCTTCTGTTCTCTCAATTCAAGCGGTGCCATCCGATACGGAGAAACGGATATAGGAGTCGTTCCCGGGTACCAGGTCAATAGAAAATTCCACTTCCCTCTCCGGAGGAAGAGAAGTGACATCTTCGGGGAAAACTTCAGAAAACTCTCAAACTAATGGGATATCGAAGACTTGAAGGTCGTTACTCCCTTCCTTAGTGAGAACCAAAAGAACAGATTTCTCTTCTTCGAACAAGAAATTTATCATTCCAACGGTACCTTCTAGAATAGTTGTTAAGACATCTTTCGGGGTAGCATCAATAGATGGAATGATGATGAGCTTTTCTTCACACCCAATAAACACCGAATTAGCAGAAAGCTAATCCATTCCCAAAACGACATCAACTTTCTTAAGCGGTAGACAAATAAGATCAATCTGAAAAACTCTACCGTCCACAGACAAAACACAGTTTTCACACATCAATGGTGTCTCAACTATTTCATCCATGGCGGTAGTGACCACCATAGGAGGAGACAAAGGAACGAACCGCAACCCAAGTCGCTTCATACATTGCATCGATACAAAAGAGTGTGAAGCTCCGTAATTAAATTGAACAAAACAAGGAAATCCGTTAACGAAGCACGTACCAGCAATTAAGGAATTGTCACTCTTCTTCTTCCTTGCATCTAAGGTATAAATCCTTCCTTGTGTCTGAGTCCTATTCTGGGGACAATCTCTTTTCAGATGACCCACCTTCTGACATTGGAAACACTTTACCCCTTCAAGACTACACCTTCCAGAATGATTCTTGCCACAAGTGCGACACACAGGAGGTGTACTCGTCCTTGAATCTTGAACTTGTTTCCCTTTGAAGGATTGTTGCCTAGGCCTGAATTGTTGGTTGGATCTTCCGCGATCCCCTTGATTCACTCTACTCACAACACCTTCAGCTTGGACTTTCTTCAAACTATGCTCAGCCACATAGCATCGCCTTAAAACTTCAGCATATGTAGTGAAATCTCTCTGAGATACACTATGAGATATTTCAGCTTTTAATCCAAATAGAAACTGGTTTATTTTCCACCTTTCATCAGGAGCATACATAGCCTGCCTAGAATAAGCAGCCATGTGCTCAAAATTTTCAGCATAACTGGCCACAGTCATACTACCTTGTCTTAGTTGTTGAAATTCAAATTCTCTCTGAGTCCTCAATGAGCTCGGAAAATACTTCTCCATGAAAATAACTTTGAACTGCTTCCAAACCTTAGGCACTTTCTGAATAGTCATCAAGGCCGAAGCGTTCTCCCACCATCTCATAGCGGGACCCTTCAGTGAATGAGAAGCGAATAACACCTTGTTCTCTTCGCTGCATTGGACTATCAAGAAAATCCTCTCCATACCAGAAATCCATTCGTGAGCCTTCACGGGATCTAATCCACCATGAAATTCTGGGGGATTCATGCGGATAAAATCCCAGAATTTCCCACCTTCAGCTTCTGGAGCAACCACCGTAGGATACAAGCCTCCATTCATTTGTTACACCATTTGCTGCATGAATAGATTCTGTTGCTGCTGAATCTGTTGCATAAACTGATACAAAGGAGCATTGTCGTCGCCGCCCGGCGGATTCGTCCCTTCAGGAGTGGTGCGGGGTCTACCACGAGTGTTTCTACGTCCTTCAGCCATGTTCCTAAAGGTCATACAAATAGGATTAAGTTGATCAGGCTCAATGCCACAAATATAACACTTAAGACCAACGGAGACACAACGTATATGAAACGGAAGGAAATACTTATACTATTTCATGGCTAGGTCGAGGATACGACCTACTCTGATACCAACTGTAACACCCATATATAAAACTCATACATCAAAGCATAAATATTATATATAGATCCAAGTGTTTGGTACTGAAACACATAAGCTCCTAGTTAACACATTGTATACAAATAAATGCCCTAAAGTACAAAGTACAAAAACCTAAGGCATATTATACACAAGATGTTCAAATGATAAAAACTAAGAACTAGATCAATAATGATCTCAAAATAAACTCCGCTACGGAAGCTAGCCATCAACAAACAAGGAAAAGATCACACGACCTTATCCTTAACCTTCTCGGAACCTGAAGCACCTGAAATACATCAACAATGTGGGGTGAGATACATCAAATCTCAGTGAGTTCCCTATCTTATGGGTTCTCTCGGATTATCAAGGTTCTAACAATCCTAACTCAAGTCTGGGGAAAAAGGGGAAAAGGACCCTTGAGTTCACACTTTATAATTCTCACACTACATGGAAACATGACATGAGTTCATTAACTCACAACATCACTAATCGATAACCATACCAAGACATCTCGTCTTCCCGTCAGCTTCTACATCTAGAAGGCGACCCGAGTCATAGATCCTTGTAGTTACTTGGCATACGAATTGTATTCGGGATCATCGGTCTGTTAACCGTGAACCGTCACTTCTCATGGCCTGTTAACCATCACAAGTCTCTACCCATAGCATAGGTTCCAATCGTACTACATGTAGGGAATCAAACCTACCAAGTAATTGTGTACCCGTTTCAGAGGAGCTCGAGACCCATGAAACTACACTCAAATATACCGGTTACGATTACATGATCACACGCAACAAAAAAAATGATTGTATTCGACAATCACAAGACTACACCGCCTTAAGCCCTCTCTTGCCTTTTCATAACCACAAAGGTTAACCACATGTTCCATACTAGTGTTCACCCTCAACTAGGCCAATACTCGGCAAGGATAAGGTTTCCTCACAAGCATCGCCATCTAGAGTTGTCTATAATTTCTAGTCCCTTACTAGATTCTCCTATAGTTCAAGTTTGAGGTTTCCTCACTCTTCCTATATCATTTTCATATTTGCATGCATATTCACTTACAATCATGTTAAACAATAATAGGATAGGCAAGACATGTCATAAATGCATAGTAGAATAATATATATAACAATTAAAACATAAATATATCACTTTTGGAACTTTCTTGATTATTTAATCGGTCGGTAAAATCGACACATTTCATCTCCATTGCATAGAATATTTCCTTGGCTTTACATCGATATAAGGAATGATCGATTCCGATAAACGAGTCGAAAGTTATGAATTTTCTCGCTTAAGGAATAAAATCCCAAGTCCCAGGTCGCGCTAAGCGCACCCTCTTGCCCATTGAGCGCGTAATCTTCTGCCTGGAGGGGTTGCAGAAATTCAAAACCGCGCTGAGCGGCCACCTGCGTGCTAAGCGCGCTCTGCGAAACTCAGAAAAAAACCTGCTATAACAGAAATTTCCCACACCTCCAAACCTCCTCTAAACCACAACCAACCACCAACAGAGGTACAATAACATAGTTTGAGCATGGTTTGAACAACAACATTCTTAAAATCTACATTTCTCAAGAACACAACATTTCCACAAACCCTATAATTTTCCCATCAATCCAAAGAAATCAAAGCATCAAAACAAGCATCAATATATGTTCCTACAAGCATATTGATCATTCCTTTCAATTTATATCGAATTCTAACCGTTAAAACATCGATTTCCATAAATTCGACCTAAACCAAACAATTCCAAAACTTCTAAAAATTGGTACTAACTAGAACCCACCTTGGATAGATGATGAAAATGATGAAGATGAGATGATTGGACAAGGATTGGATGAATGGGTGATGATTTGTTCTTGAAGTTCTTCAAATTTCCTCTTCTCCACTTTTCTCTCCTTCCTTTCCTTTCTTTCCTTCTTTCTTCCTTCTCTCTCTTTCTTACTAACTTTTTCTTTTGTTTGGAAAATGGGAGGAAAAAGGAATTATGTAGTAAACTTGTATTAGAAATAATACTACTAAATGTCCAAAAAATCTCTTAAGTCCAAATAAATAAAATACCTAAGAGTCAGATAATATTAATTGGATTTATTCTAAGTTCCACAGTTACTCTATTTATTTTGTCAAATAATTCCTTAGAGTACACTGGGCTCAGTCGATCACAATATAATATTATCCGGAGGAATAAAAATACGGGGTATTATAGAGAGGATTGATGAGGCATGAAGGTGCATCCATATTATGGTGATGATTTGCACAATGATGGGAAATCTTGTGGTCAAAATTTAGGGTATGACAACATGGTCAATAACATTTTTTATCACGATAAATGGCTAATTGTTGGTGATGAGATTCAAACCATTTCACTCCGTGTACTTTTCACTACGGTTGCTACATTTGACCGTTGTGGCATGTCCTCTAGTAAGTAAAAAAAATATGCGCCCAGGATTAATCTATTACCACGGATAACACGATGGCCGTAGTAATATTGGTGTTTCGAAAGACTTATTTTGTAGTAGTGTTAAAAGATAAGAAGATGGAGAAGAAGAAGAAAAAGAAACGATGTCTTAAATGAGTCGAAATATATATGAAATAGTTTTTATTCATTCACTTCACATTTGAAAGATTTATTTTCTTATAAAATACAATGAGAAAAAATAAAGTATTTTTTGTCAATCTTAATAAATTAGTCACAAGTTTATAACATACAATTATGAAATACATATTAAATAAACCCGATTAATTTTTTCAATTTTAATAAATTAATCACAAATTAGTAACATTAAATTATAAAATAAATATTTGTCAGTCTTAATAAATTTACAATTAAAAATATTTTTTTTTACTTGTATATGTTATAAAAACATAGAGTATATCCAAAAAAATTCAAAAATAAAATTATTAAATAGAATAGATTATCATATTAGAGAGAACTACTATTATATTTTAAATACTAAATAAAATAATTATGTAATTAAAATTTTTCTATTACTCACCTCTCATTCAAACAAAACGTATAAGTTTTTTAATCACAAATATTTATCAATGAATATTTGTTCTTCAAAAACTATAAAAATCATTGGGTCATAAACATTGATCAAATATATTTTAAATAAGTATAATTTCAAAACATGCAAATTTTTATTTTAATTCAATGGAAACTATATATATATATATATATATATATATATATATATATATATATATATATATATATATATATATATATATATATATATAAAATCAAAAATAACTTTTTCAAGTGATTATTTCATAATGCTTTGGGTAGTGGGTCATCATGATGGGGAAGCATACACATTGGGTTAAACGCTCACCTAAAAGTCAAAGACTTACTTAAACAAGTGAGAATGATACCACATATTCACCCAAAACCCTAAGGTTATAGGCGTATGGGTCATCTCACTTATAAAGTGCTCAACCTACATTTTTCTAAGCAATGTGGGACTTAGAACTTACACTTGATTCTCTACAACTCACATTTTTCCCAACACCCCCCTCATGTATGAGTCCATCCACTATGATCCCCCTTAAATAGAAGCTCTTTCATCCCCATGCTTGTACAGCCATTGAAAGACACCCTTATCTCGTCATGGACACTTCAATAGAACACACTGTCTGACCACCATGTCAGGAAGACTTTCGACACAAGGAGCTGGACCCTTACTTGAACCATGACTCTGATACCACTGATGGGTCATCATGAGGGGGAAGCATACACATTGGGTCAAACACTCATCTAAAGGTCAAAGACTCACCCAAACAAGTGAGAGAGACACCACATATTCACCCAAAGCCTTAAGGTGATAGGTGTATGAGTCATCTCACTTATAAAGGGCTCAACCTCCACTTTTCTAAGCAATGTGGGACTTAGATCGAACACTTGATTCTCAATAACTCACATTTTTTCCAATTTTGGGATCATTTGCGTCATCCTTCTAGGATATTTCATAAGTATGTTACAAATCTTTACATATTCTTTGTGTGATCCTTCTAGGATATTTTAACCATATTCATATAAATTAATGTATGTTATAAATGTGTAATTCTTCATAAACTCGTGTACAATATAAATAAGTAGTTTTTCAAGAACTCAATCACAAATCTTTTATTAAAAAATTAAATTTTATTTCTCCAAAATTTATGTCACAAATAATTACGTATATAAAAAATTATTCTTGTACAATCTTTTTGGTATAATTTTGCATTATTAATTTAATCCTTAAGATTCTTTAATATTATTTATGCAATCCTTTTAGGATTATTTAACATGATTGATGAATTTCTTTTAGAAGGCATAAAAATTATTATGGATACTTTTCTGATAAATGGAAACAAAATATATTATTAATAATATTATTAAATTTTATGTTCTTTTGGGAAATCATCATTGATACTTTTTTGATAGGGTCATGCTAACCAGTGTCCCAGAGACACTAGTTAAGAATTCCAAATAAGGAAAATATTATATGTTTAGTTCATTTAATACACACAAGATTCTTAAAAATAGTTCATTATTTATGTTTCCAGTACATTAAATATGCATATTTCTAGAAAATATGTATTTATACTCTCTTAAAAAATGTTCAACTTACCTTTTTAATATATTAACCAGTGCCCCGGGGGCACTCGTTAGCATTTCCCTTTCTGATAAATGGATACAAAATATGTTATTATTAATAATATTAAATTTTAAGTTCTATTAGAACTATAAATAACTTCATCAATCAAAATTAAAATATCATGATTTGCACAATCCTTACTATGATACTTAAATATGAGTAATTCGTAGAGGTATGCAATTCTTTAAGAATACTTGAATACTAACTTTGTTATAATCTTCAAGAACTCTATCATTCATGATAAAAAATATTATACATTGTGTAATGTTACATGTAATATACAAATAATATGCAAATAATACATAAAGATAACAATAATGTCTAAATAGGCTCCCACGGGTTATGTGTGTAGCCCGAGATATTCCAGTATAAACCTCGTCATCTGGGTCTACCAAACTCATGAGGTTATCTATAATAACTGAAATTATCTGGAGGCGTTGCTGGTCATCAGCATCAGATATAGGAGGCAGTAGCGGCGGCATGTCATCAACAGGTACCCCAACATCAGAAGGCCCAACATTACCTATATGCTTAACAAATGGGAAGATACAAGGGTTTTATACAGTGAGGTACCACTTTAAATAACCATCCTCACATTGTGAGGGTTGGCAAACCGTAACTGCTCGATCTCTAATGGCACGGCCAAAACTGATGATGTTACTCTGAAACCACCAATCAACGCTCATAAATGGTATATCCGAAATTGGTTGTGGAATGCTTTAAACATAAACATACCGTCGCAGACACCTCTCAGACAAGTGTCTAGCAACCATGGCCTCCCACCACATATAACCTGAATATAAAGAAGACTCGTCGAACTCAGGATGAACTTTATCATCAGTGTATGGTATCCAGATGATATCATATATAGTCAGCGCATCTAGCCTCCTCTTGTACGCAGCAACGCCACTGGGATGTGACTGCTTGGTTCTCAATCTCCTCGCCTGTGGGGCCCCTACTAGGGAATTTTGTACCCTCTTGTTACAAATGATGGGGAAATTTTCGTATATCCAACACTGATATCAAACACACAAACACAATAAATAATAATTAAGAAATTTTATTCAGAACAATTAAATGAGAAATAACAACAAATAATGTTTTCAAGTATACCTGTAATAGACTCAAATAACCAGCAAGCTGTCTAGTCTCAAATATTGTCGCTACTCCAAGTGTTGTATACAGGATGCTCAACGCAACGCACCCCTAATCCCAACTGGTAACGTTGAGGCTACTGAACAGCCACATGTACCGAGCGTCGATATAAACACATGACTTGTCTGCAATGAGAGTACATGCTGCAATATGTAGCATGTACACCTTAGCGATAGCCACATAACTCTCTGCCGCAACAAGCTCGACGTACCTTTTCCGAAGCCACGACATACGAATGTGAGAGCCCCTGTTGAAGGCAAACTCCTCTGGCACAACCTCCTCAGAAACTCCTAAATCTCGTGCAGCAGTGATACATGAGAGCGACCACTACTACAAAACGCGCAAACAACAACGCCCAAGTCACCACGGTTCTTCCAAAAACCTTGGTGATATATCTAAACTCAGGCGCTAACTTTATATTATATTTTTTAATTAAAAATTTATAGGGTATAATAACGGTTATAAGTATAACCGATATGATAGAATCAATCTTTCATGGGTTCGAACCTCAGCTGTGGAAAAAATGTTTTTCATTTAAGGTTAAGGCGCTCCTTTCATTTTTATTTATTTTTAAATAAGAGATATCACTACGGTTATTATGAATAACCGTCGTGATATAGTTTGCTATTATTTTAAAATATAAAATATAATTACGGTTGTAGTTTTAAACCATGACGAAAAGTGTTAGTTTTTAATATATAAACAAAACTATATGTGACCCACTTCATAACTGCCGTTACTCTCTAAAGAAAACCCTAACACAACCCTCTCCTCTCATGAATCTTAACCAATACTGTTACAAGAGAATGGAGAAAAGAAGCTTAAAGGATATCTAACGAGAGCAATGTCCGACGCAAACTCCTACGGCGGCGAAGATGGTATGTTCTCCTGCTCTAATCTTTCTAGGATTATTGTTTTAAGGTTTGGTTTTAGGATGTTGTGGAAAACATTATGTTATTGATGTTTTAGGGTTAAGTTTGATTTTTGTTGTGTTTCCTTGTAGATACATGGTGATGATGGTGGTAGCAAGCGTACACTATGGTGAAGTTTCATATGGTTTTTGTTGCCATGAAGAAAAATATAAGAAGTATGAAGTTATTGTATAAACTTCATCCACCTTATATTTCTTCTTCATGGCTTCACAAACTAGATGAACTTGATATATCTTGATTTATTACAGTTCCACGATTATTTTCAAAAATAGGTACGTTATTGACTCAATGTATCTTGATTTGTTACAATCCCACTTGGGGTTTTATTGCTTAAATAATGTATGTTTTTTTATTGTGTTTCATGTTGTTTTGTTGTATGTTGTTGTTGTTGTTGACAAATGTTCTCAAAACAAAAACAAAACATTGCTAGTTCACAAGATAGAGGCTTCTTGTGACTTAGCAATGTTTTGTTCTTTAATTTCTTATACAGGTTGACAAGTTTAGTTTATTATATACTATGTATATTGTTTGTTTCACTTACCTTTTAATCAAAATGCAATCATTTATATTGACATAGAAACTTATTTTCTGAAAATTAAGATGTATTTGAAAACCAACCTATATCAATCAATATTTTTTGAGTCGCATCTGTTTCATTCAGCACATTTTATGTTCCTTAACACATAATATATGGTTTAGTGCTCTGTTTGCTTCAATTCATCGATATAATTTACAATCGCGTTGATAAGCGACTATGATGAGGTAAGCTATAATAAAAGATATCGGTGAATTGAAGGAATCAGGCTATTGAATTGTATATTATGTGTTAAAGAACATAAAATGTGCTGAATGAGATGGATTCAATTCGAAAAAAATTGATGTGTTAAAGTTGGTTTTCAAGATTAGTTTAATTTTCAGATTATATATTTCTTTGCCAATTTGAATGGTTGTATTTCTTTAAATATGTGTATGGTAAACGAAACAATATACATTTTTATATAAAAAACTATGTGTACTTTCCACGACGGTTGTCTAGGTTAATCGTCATCTAATTAATTAATTACGTTATCTATCACAACGGTTGCTAAGCATAATCGTTGTGATATAACACGCGCTTTCCAGAATACCACAACGGTCCCAGGGTTGTGATTTTAAGTAGCGCATTTACCACAACACTCTACATAACAACGCCTTGATCCACGTTATAATATATATTTTTCAACCGTTGTTAAAGGGGTTTTACGTAGTAGTGGACGGACTAATAATAGGAGTCGTTCAGAATCTGCCGCCGATGGGGAGTTGGAACAATTAGGAGACATCATCAAGATTGATAGTCATCTCCCCAAACGGGAGTTGAAATACAGATGTCTTCTTGTACCATCTCTCAACAAAAGAAGTAAGTAGTGGAGCATCGAGCATGGTGAGAGGGTAGTGGGAAAAATCCAGGAGCTCGAACTCAGGCACAATAATAAATAAATTAAAGTTAAATATAAAACATATACAGCTCTCTCTGCCATAGTCAATACACCATATGGTCATCATACTCAGTAAGCACGAACTAGTCAATGGGTCCTCCAGGGAATCCTCCATCAGTGTGCACAGACGACTTGGTGGAAGGAGTCGTAACCTCTGTGTCAATAGTAGCAGATGGGACCGGATCAGCAACAACAACATCTGGTTGGACCACCTCATCAACAACCACCTCATCAGCAAACTCATCAGCAAACTCCTCAGCAACCACCTCATCTGCAACAATAGCATCTGGCTGGACCACCTCATATGCCACCTCATCTATGGGTTTCTCAACTGATCTAACCGGTCGGCATTAGGTGCTACGGGGTGCGCAGAACTAACCCTGCTCAGCCAAACGTTTCTGGTGTGAACTGGTTGGAAACACTCGTTCAGCCTGTATCGGGAAGACTTAGTCTCAATAGCCCTAACCTGGTATGCCGCTCTATTTGTCGTTCTGCCTGCAATAGTGTTGTCTTCGCCTCTGTATTTCACTGCAAAAGACGAAAAAAATAAAATAAAAATTAATAACTAACAGAAATTCTGAAATTTCCTGTAAAACACAAAGTTTTTATAACTACCGAAATTTATGATATTTTCGGTAAAAAAAAAACAAAGCTTTTATAACTATCAGAAATTCTGAAATTTTCGATAACAAACAAAGTTTTTATAACTATTAGAAATTCCGAAATATCCGGGGATTTCCATGTGATTTTATATCGGAAATTTTTAAAATTTCCGATTTAAATGTTTCTATTTTTATCGGAAATTTTAAAATTTCTAGTACGAAATCACACAAATTTAGTAATTTAAGTTTTAAAAAACTCACAGATTTTGAAATTTTTGGTTGAAGAAACGAAATTTCTAGTATCGCCCAAGAGAACTCAAATTCGCACGTGGAAATTGTGAATTTCGAAAAAGAGTGAAAAACTTTTAAAAGAACAGTATTGTCTATTCATATGAAATGGAGTAGGGTGCTAGGTTCAAGTGGGAGGTGTCAAATTAAATGCTCATTATCCATTGGTGCATTATTTTTAGAAAGATGTTATTTAATTCTAGATTTTGCACGATCTTCTGAGAACGTATCTGTGAAGACATGGTTCCTCAAGAGTTTTGATGAAGACAACATTGGTTATGTCATTTACTATGCTTGCTTAAAATGGAATTATATCAAGTTGCACATTGGTTCAAGTCTTGAAGAACTCTCAAGGATTGATCAAAGGTATAATCAATTACTCCTTAGCAATGTGCATACAAGTGTCAAACTAGTCTTTATTTGTGTCTTGGTCATTGGAAAATATTTTTAGCATCAATAGAATGTTGCAGATCTGGTTCTAAGCATTTTTCACAAAACTGACTTCAAGTAACCGGTTACTGACAGTATGTTAACCGGTTACTCTGGGCATTTTTTCAAAAATTATTTAAATGTTGCATGAAGTAACCGGTTACTGACAGAGTGTTAACCGGTTACCACTGATCAGATTTCAAAAATTATTGCATCTCTTCATGCTTTATTCTCAAACCTTTTCCATACGAACCATGGCATCCCTTAATCAATTAGAGTTGTTTGTAGAGATGTTTAAACATTATAAAAGCACAAAATTGTCAGATTTTAAACTCACCTTCTTTGCAAAAATTTTCAAACAATCATTCTTCTCTATACTTGCATTTTTATCAAAGTGTTCTTCAAACTTTTCTAAAGTGAAACTTCTGCACAAGAAATCTTCATATACACTGCATTAGTTTCATCCTCATTGTGTAGAACACTTGTATAACATTCCTAGAGTGATTGCAACAAAGAAGAAGATCAATCTTTAGATTGATACATTGAAGATTCAACTTTCTACACATATACAAAATTCAAATTTTTGATATTTTGATTACAACTTATTTTTAGGATTGTTAAAGATAAGTTTGTAAGGTTTTTCCTTGTAATCCGGATTGTGGATACAAGGGGTCCATTTGTGAGATATTGATTCTCAGTTGGACTTTAAATATTTGTAAATCCAAGAGGATTGTTCTTGGTTGTTAGAGTAGTATAGAAAGACATAGTTTTGTCTTGTCAAGGAATCTAACATTTAGTGAAATTCTCTTTCAAGTTGAAAGGGGAGTGGAGTACTCTCGACGTGTGAGGGGAACCACTATACATCTCGGTGTTCATTTACTTTCCGCATTTACCATTTCATCACTTAGAAATCTTTAGGAAAGTAAAGACAAAAATCGTCAAAAATTGGGATAATTTTCTAAGAACCTAATTCACCCCCCCTCTTAGGCTCACATATAAGTTATAATTGGTATCAGAGCAGGTTAGGTAACCTGTTCCGACAATATCCAACATGGCTTCCGCAAGCACTAACCCCGATTTTCAAAGACGGTGGAAGTAGTAACAAGCCCCCACTTTTCTCTGGAGAGTATTTTGATTTTTGGAAAATAAAAATGAGAGCACACTTAGAAGCACAAGGAGATGGAATATGGGAAACTGTTGAAAATGGTCCACACCAACCAATGAGTGTTGTAAACAATGTTGCAACTCCAAAGATTAAAACTGCTTATAATGAAGATGATAGAAAGAAAGTGCTCGATGAAAAGAAAGCTATTAATATTCTTCAAAGTGCATTAAGTATGGATGAATTTTTCCGAGTTTCACAATGTAAATCTGCTAAAGAAATATGGGATACTTTGCTAGAAACACATGAAGGAACGGCTGAAGTTAAAAAGATCCCGAATTAAACACATTAAGTCAAGAATATGAGATGTTCCGAATGCAGTCAGGAGAAACCATTGTTGCATTACCAAAAAATATTTGTTCATTTTACTAATCACTTAATAGCACTTGGTAAGACATTCTCAAATGATGAACTAAATCTCAAAATTCTAAGATCCTTGACAAGAGAATGGCAACCAAAAGTAACGGCAATAATGGAAAAGAAAAGCCTCTCTACAATGACTTCCGCATCTCTTTTCGGAAAACTTCAAGAACATGAGTTAGAACTTGGACAACTTGAAAAACATGAACTTCATGACAAGAAGTCCAAGGGTATTGCTTTAAAGGTAGATGCAAAAGGAAAACAAAATGAGGACTCATCGGAGGAAGACGAAAATTTCATGCTTCTAGTAAAAAGACTTGGAAAATTCTTTGGAAATAAAGATAAGTCCTTTTATGCTAAAAGACAGAAACACTTTAAGAAAAAGGATACTTCAACTTCTTCTCATGACATTACACATTATGTGTGGGTAAAGAAAGGTACTAATTATGAAGGACCCCAAGGCTATTTGGGTACCTTACAAAACTTAATTTGTTTTGTAGGTGTGCTTGACGACCACTTCTAACCTATGGTATCTTGATAGTGGTTGTTCGAAGCATATGACCGGAGATATAAACAAATTTTCAAGTCTAGTGCTTAAGCCAAGGGTTGTGTTACTTATGGAGATAATAATAAAGGAAAGATTCTTGGCGTAGGCAATGTTGGTTCACCACCTTTCACAACAATTGAAGATGTGCTTTATGTTGAAGGCTTAAAGCATAATCTTATTAGCATAAGCCAACTTTGTGACAAAGGATTCAAAATCAAGTTCACTAAAGATGGATGTTTGATAGAAGACGAAGTCACTAATGAGGTAATGCTTAAAGGTAATAGAATTAACAATATTTTTATGATTTCCCTTAATGACACTTCTTTGAAGGTTAAATGTCTTATGGCAAGCAATAATGATTCATGGCTTTGGCACAAAAGGATTGCTCACATTCACATGGAGCATTTGAATAAATTAATTAAGCATGATTTAGTTATTGGATTACCAAAGATAAAATATGTCAAAGATAAGTTGTGTGATGCATGTCAAAAGGGGAAACAAACCAAGTCAACTTTCAAATCTAAAGATGTGGTGTCCACTTCAAGGCCACTACAATTGTTGCATATGGACTTATTTGGTCCATCAAGAACAAGAAGCTTCGGAGGTAATGTATATGCTTTAGTTATTGTTGATGATTTCTCTAGATATACTTAGACTTTCTTTTTAGTGCAGAAAAGTGATGCTTTTAAGGCGTTCAAGAAATATGCAAAGTAAATTCAAAATGAGAAGTCACTTTCAATTGCCTCCATAAGAAGCGACCATGGTGGAGAATTCCAAAATGTTTCCTTTGAAGAATTTTGCGAAGAACATGGAATATCTCACAACTTCTCGGCACCAAGGACTCCTCAACAAAATGGAGTGGTGGAGAGAAAGAATAGGTCATTGGTGGAACTTGCAAGAACATTGCTTAGCGATTTAAATCTTCCAAAATACTTTTGGGCGGATGCGGTGAGTACGGCATGTTTTGTAAGTAATCGTGTTAACATTAGACCTATTCTAAAGAAGACCCCCTATGAACTTTTCAAAGGGAGGAAACCAAACATTGCTTATTTTCACATTTTTTGATGCAAATGTTTTGTCTTAAACAATGATAAAGACAATCTTGGTAAGTTCGATGAAAAATCGGATGAAGGTATATTTCTTGGTTATTGACTTACAAGTAAGGCTTATAGAATTTATAATAAAAGAACTTTAACAATTGAAGAATCTATGCATGTTAAGTTTGATGAATCTAACCCCTCCAAGGAGGATATTGTTTTGTGTGATAATGATGATGAAATTATAGAAATTCCCCAAGAAGATACTTCAAGAGAGAATCAAGAGGAACTCCAAGAAGAACCGATTCAACAAGAGACAAATTTAAATGATCTACCTAAAGAATGGAGGACTCATAGAGATCATCCTATTGACAAAGTTATTGGTGATATTAGTCAAGGTGTAGCAACAAGGTTAAATCTTAAAGATGCTTGCTTGAATATGGCGTTTGTCTCACAAATTGAACCTTCCAAAGTTGGTGAAGCCTTAAGTGACGATCATTGGATTATTGCTATGCAAGAAGAGTTAAACCAATTCGAAAGGAATCAAGTTTGGGAACTTGTTCCTAGACCAAGTGATAAGCACATCATCGGTACCAAATGGGTGTTTAAGAACAAACTTGATGAGAATGGGATAATTATTCGAAACAAGGCAAGATTGGTGGCTCAAGGTTACAATCAAGAGGAAGGCATTGATTTTGAGGAAAAATTCGCTTCCGGTTGCAAGGTTAGAAGCTATTCGTTTATTACTTGCTTATGCATATTCATTAAATTTTCAACTATATCAAATGGATGTCAAAGCGCATTCTTGAATGGCTACATGAATGAAGAAGTCTATGTCAAACAACCCCCGGGCTTTGAAGACTTCAAGAATCCTTCACATGTCTCTTCAAATTAAAGAAAGCTCTTTATGGCTTAAAGCAAGCACCAAGAGCATGGTATGACCGTCTTAGCAATTTTCTTTGTGAAAAGGGTTTTGTAAAAGGCAAGGTTGACAAGACATTGTTCATTAAGAAAACATGTTCATTAAGAAAACAAAAGGTAATACTTTGTTAGTTCAAGTCTATGTTGACGACATCATATTCGGTTCAACGAACGAAGATCTTTGTAAAGAATTCTCATTGATGATGCAAGGAGAGTTTGAAATGTCAATGATGGGAAAAATGAATTACTTCCTTAGACTTCATATCAAACAACTAAAGGACGGTATATTCATCAACCAATCCAAGTATTGCAAAGAATTGTTGAAAAGATTCGACATGGATAGTTGCAAGGCTATGGCTACACCAATGGGATCCGGAACCTATGTTGATCAAGATGAATCGGGTGCTTCCATTGATATTACGAAGTATCGAGGTATGATTGGTTCTTTATTATATTTGACGGCAAGCCGTCCTGACATAATGTTTAGTGTGTGACTATGTGCCCGTTTTCAAGCAAATCCAAAGGAGTCACATCTCACCGCTGTGAAAAGAATCATGAAGTATCTCAAGGGAACGGCGAACGTTGGTCTATGGTATCCAAAAGGTAGTATGTGTAATTTAGTTGGTTATTCTTACGCGAATTATGCAGGTTGCAAAACTGATAGAAAAAGCACGAGTGGAACATGTCACATTTTAGGAAATGCCTTAGTTTCATGGTCCTGTAAGAAATAAGCGTGTGTTGCTCTTAGTACGGCTGAAGCAGAATACATAGCAGCGGGTAGTTGTTGCGCTCAAAATCTTTGGCTAAAGCAACAATTAAGTGACTATGGAATCGATCTTGGATGCATACCACTTCAATGCGACAACACAAGTGCAATTAATATTACAAAGAATCCCGTCATGCACTCAAGAACCAAACACATAGACATTCGACATCATTTTCTACGTGATCATGTGCTTAAAGGAGATGTTGAAGTCACATTTGTGGATACACATAATCAACTAGCGGACATTTTCACAAAACCGCTCGCAAAAGAACAATTCTTCAAGATTCGTCGAGAACTTGGAATTTTAGATGAAGGTGATCTATAACTCTTCAATAATTCTTCATTTCACATTCAAATGAAACCAAGGTACACAAAAGTTTAATTTTTTGTATGTTTCAAATATTAGTTACAACTTGCTTTATGTTAAAAAGTTGCTATTTATAGTTTTTACAATTACTTACTCTATTTTTATGAACGTTATTTTTTCTCTCAAAGTTGCCTTACTATGTCTATTAACATGTCAAACTTTAATATTGTGGAAAAACATCCTGAGTTATGCGTTGCAAAGCCACTGTTTTTGGAAGTTTTGCCAGAGTAACCGGTTATCAAATGGTAAGTAACTGGTTACCCTTTGTATTTTTTGCCCGAAATTTGATTTTTCATACGCAGTAACCGGTTAACAGTCGGTAAGTAACCGGTTACCACTGCTATTTTCTGGAAAAAAATTTCATTAATGTTATGTGTTTTTTATGTTTTTTATTTATGTTTAGTCTTATTTGTTGGTCAAAGTGCATCTAATTGTCATAAAGTACATTCAACCTATTTCCTCCACTCATTCTTCCACTCTTTCCAACCTTATCTCCATTCAAAGAAATTAAAACCCCACTCTACTATTTTTTCCTCTAAATACCTCTCTCTAGTCCATTTTCGGATTTTATCTCCAAACCCTAAAATCTCAGCCTCCAAAAGGAATTCAAAGCTTCCATGGCTCCTTCAAGGAAAGATAAGGGAAAGAAGAAAATGGGGAGAAAGTTCTAACTCTGTTGAAGAACACCACATGCAACCTGTGAAACTTCGGAGAATGGATTTCAATGTCAAAACCAGAACTCTAATGCAGGTAAAATATGTAAATTTCTCAGATTTTCTGAATCATAGTTTTACCTTTGAGACATTGTTGAAAGATTCTGGTGTTAAGGATTTAGTCTGTGATGTTGGACCTTATTACCCAGACCTTATTAGGGAATTTTACCATACTGTCACGTTTGGAAAAGATGAGTTAGATGAACCTTTACTTACTGCCACTGTTAAGGATAAGGAAATTTCAATGGATTTAGAAGAACTAGGAAAATGTTTGGGTGTTCCATATGATGGTGAGGAACTTCGTCACTGTATTTTACCAAACTCTAGGACTTGGAAAGATTTTGATAGCTTGGCATACTTTGTGGAAATATCTAGAGGAACGTATGATGAACTTCTTGCTAAACAACAGGCAAATGCTGGACGTGTTATCAAATATGCTGCTTTTTTGACTGTTAGTGACCGTATGCTACACTATATTTTGGCATACATTTTGGTTCCAAAGCACTCCAATCACGCTCAAGTAAGTGAGATGGAAGTACAACTCATTAGGGCAATGAAATTGGGTATGAAAATCAATTGGGCTTATGTGATTTTTCATCACATGAAACATCAACTATCTCTTTCTGGCGGGTTACCATATGCGAGAATTGTGTCAAAGATTCTGGAGTATAACAAGCTTTTGCTCAAAAGGGAGCCACAAAATCAAATGACTGCAAGGGCATGTGAAATCAATGCTACAACGGTGACTAAAAACACCGGAATTATTGTGGCACCTAATGGAACATACCGTTACAAAGATGAAGCGGCTGCCCCGGCTGTTGCTCCGGAAGGAGGGATTACAAACGAATTTCTCTACAATGAAATTCAGAGTTTAAAGGCAACAATGACCTAAAACCATCAACAAACTACCCGTGGCATAAAGTCTCTCAAGAAACTATTCTGGTCCATGTTCCGCAACCAAGCCTCTCTGAAGAAGAAAGAGGGAATGATGATGATGAAGAGGAAGGAGAAGGAGATGATGATGAGGAAATGGAGGAATATTCTGGAAGTGATTAATTGTTCTTGTTTTTTATGTTTTGTTCTAAGTTTTAAGTTTAGTTCATTATGTTTTTGTCTAAAACTTACTAAGTTATTTTGTGTTGGTTGTACTTGATTATTAAGTTGGTACTTTCTTTGGTTAATCTATTTATGCCTTATGTTCTGTTTTGTTTTCATCTTTTTATGTGTGGTAGTAGTTTTATCTTCTCTATAGTTGGTTCATACAACTTGTGATACCTTGTTCCAAATTCTTTTTCCCTTTCCTTTTTGGTAATGACAAAGGGGGAGAAGATTATATTATGTTGTATGGTTTCTCTAACAAATTATGCAGAATTTTAAAAGCTTTCAAACATCCCTAAGAACATTGGATTTAGAGGGAGCATCATCTAAGGGGGAGCTTTCATGTGGTTAGAGAAACAATGGTGGAATTAAGTATCAAATATTAGGTTGTCATCATCAAAAAGGGGGAGAATGTGAAGACATGGCTTCTCAAGAGTTTTGATGAAGACAACATTGGTTATGTCATTTACTATGCTTGCTTAAAATGGAATTATATCAAGGACTTTGAAGCTACATTGAAGAATTGAACAAAATTGCACATTGGTTCAAGTCTTGAAGAACTCTCAAGGATTGATCAAAGGTATAATCAATTACTCCTTAGCAATGTGCATACAAGTGTTCAAACTAGTCTTTATTTGTGTCTTGGTCATTGGAAAATATTTTTAGCATCAATAGAATGTTGCAGATCTGGTTCTAAGCATTTTTCACAAAACTGACTTCAAGTAACCGGTTACTGACAGTATGTTAACCGGTTACTCTGGGCATTTTTTCAAAAATTATTTAAACGTTGCATGAAGTAACCGGTTACTGACAGAGTGTTAACCGGTTACCACTGATCAGATTTCAAAAATTATTGCATCTCTTCATGCTTTATTCTCAAACCTTTTCCATACGAACCATGGCATCCCTTAATCAATTATAGCTGTTTGTAGAGGTGTTTAAACATTATAAAAGCACAAAATTGTCAGATTTTAAACTCACCTTCTTTGCAAAAATTTTCAAACAATCATTCTTCTCTATACTTGCATTTTTATCAAAGTGTTCTTCAAACTTTTCTAAAGTGAAACTTCTGCACAAGAAATCTTCATATACACTGCATTAGTTTCATCCTCATTGTGTCGAACACTTGTATAACATTCCTAGAGTGATTGCAACAAAGAAGAAGATCAATCTTTAGATTGATACATTGAAGATTCAACTTTCTACACATATACAAAATTCAGATTTTTGATATTTAGATTACAACTTATTTTTAGGATTGTTAAAGATAAGTTTGTAAGGTTTTTCCTTGTAATCCGGATTGTGGATACAAGAGGTCTATTTGTGAGATATTGATTCTCGGTTGGACTTTAAATATTTGTAAATCCAAGAGGATTGTTCTTGGTTGTTAGAGTAGTATAGAAAGACATAGTTTTGTCTTGTCTAGGAATCTAACATTTAGTGAAATTCTCTTTCACGTTGAAATGGGAGTGGAGTACTCTCGACGTGTGAGGGGAACCACTATACGTCTCGGTGTTCATTTACTTTCCGCATTTACCATTTCATCACTTAGAAATCTTTAGGAAAGTAAAGACAAAAATCGTCAAAAATCGGGATAATCTTCTAAGAACCTAATTCACCCCCCTCTTAGGCTCACATATAAGTTACAGTATCATATCGGGAACATATGTTATTTTGTATCAGTATATCCATGGTTTATTTTGAAAAGATTTATTTTGTTCCAAAATTTGCCTGATTTATTTTTAAAAGATTTATTATAGAAAAAAAAATTATTTTTTTCAAGAATGGATATGTTATGAATTTGTTTGTGAAAGCCTAATAGGCTAGCCAACCGAATTTTTTCTATATAAAGAGAAGAAACATACGCTCATGATAAGGACTTGTCGTGGATGTTTTGCTGATTAAGAAACACAACGTGTCTTGGTTGTGTTCAACTTTGTATTATGTTATTTTTACAATTCATTAAAATACACAATTGTGTTTTTCTTTTGTGAAGTTTATCAGATTCTTATTGTTCAAGACTTACAAATACTCGAAAGAGTGTTTGAGTGGAAGCGCGGAATCTGATATTTAGGGAGAGCCTTGAGTTGAAATTCATAAATAATAATAGAAAAAAAGTTATGAACTAGAGATTATTCAAATAAAAGCATCGTGTACAATTGACTATTTTTATTAGTGAATTTTATTTCTATTATACCACTTTCCCTTGACTTAGGTGATAATTGCACCGAATTTTGTTAATAATTTTTTTTGTGCTTTTTATTTATTGATCTATTTAAATATTCATTGATTAATTCAGACTTTATTATCTCACATATCATTTCAATATTTTGTGACATTATAACAAAATTTCAGAAACAGTTTAGCCAAATGATATTAATATTTTAGAAACGGTGGAAGGAGAACTAGCGATCTCTAACAAAAGACTTTAATAAAATGCACTTCTATAATTTGTAATGATGACATTCATATAATTTCTTATGGGAAAATTGTGGTTGATATAAAATCCCTCATCACTTTGACAAGCTTCATCTCCACTATAAGTCATTCAACTTATAGTATTATATCATGAACCCATTGCTTAGTTTGCACATGACGAAGGCGTTGACCACCATATCAAACACATTGCAAAGATTCGTCTAAACTATACCCTACTATTACTATCCTTGTATTTTTTGTTAGAAGCTTAATTAAATATTCTAATAAGAGTACACATCTACATTAATTAATGCAAAACAGAACCAAACAACAAGACATAGGCTCCGGAATCTACTCATCTTGACATCCGAAAATGGTCTCACCACAAACATGTTTGATATGCTATTCTATTCCCTTTAAGGTTAAAACCATGTTCTACACAACTATACTATATAGAAGTAGTATATGTGTCTATGTGATTACTTAAACTAGGACGAATGCACTGAAAATATTGTGGGGTCGTTAGGAATCAAAACCCTAAAAATCAAAAGAAACAACGTACACTTCAATAATTTAAGTATATGAGTATATAAGTAATTAATGTGTTTGTGCCCTCTTAAAAGTCACTCATTATTTATATCATCATGATGGTTTTTGCACGGGTAGATATTAGTGGTTACCATATCTTGAAATAAAATTTTAACTAGATTGATGAAAATCCCATTATTGACTTTTCAATAATATTAAGAGCATTTTTTATCACACCACCCTTGTTTTTTAGGCACCATCTGAATTTCCGGTTTTGTCCTCTGATTTCGGATGTATACATCTGGACGCACTATTTTTTAAAAAAACGCTGATGCATTCCGGAAGTGCACATCCGGAAACATTCCTGATCTGTAGATCCGGATAACAGCAGAACTTTATTTTTTTTTTAAAATCGGTTTTTTTTGCTTGGTCGCAACTTAATATACATTTGACAACAACCATATATAAAATAAAATGATATATATATATATATATATAAAATAAACGTCTGTCAAAATACAGTGCATACATGTAATATAAATATGATACATAAAAAAAACTACTGCGTATGGCGAAGGATCTCTCCTGGCTCCCCTGCTCCTCTGCCCCTACCCCCAACCTGGATCGATGTCTGCGGTACTGAAGTGCCCCCTCAGCAATCGCAATCATCCTATCCACGACAAGTCTGACACCAGAGCCCTCAGGGAGGTGACCGGCCTCAATGGCCTGCTGTCATATCTGTACTATCTGACGACAGTGTGGTAGGACATCCTGAATATGGTCCAGCTGAGATTGTCGCTCCTCTAATATCTCTTGATGAGCAGGTCTGGGTGGCGATCCTTCAACAGTGGGCACCATGCATGGGTGTGAGACGGTGTAGAACCACACGATGTACCCCGCAGCAACACTCCAGTCTGTCTCCGCTCTGGTCGCCCGAGCCTCCTCCGGTACCAAGTGGGACTAGTAGTCAACATATAGCTCATCTATCTGCCTGCAGGTCAAGCCTAGAGGAGCAGACTCATGAGGCATCCTGGGAATCGTCTGCGTGTAACCGAACTGACGCAAGACGCACTCCGGGAGGTATCGGACAGTAACGGTCGAACTGCATGCCAACCATCCTGAGAACAAACAAACCTCATCGAAAGGGCGCGTCACACGGTGAGTGGCATAGGGGCAATACAAAACGTCCTCAGCAGCCATCCGATCTAGATACACTCTGAAGGGGTCCGGCGCCTGGTTCCCTCTGAGCAGGACAAACGCAGCAGCACATGGCATATCCTCAGCGTACCCCTGGGCACTCCCCCAACCAGTAATGTATGGAAAGTGTTGTAAAATCCACGCCTGAAATGGAAAACATAACATGGGTGTCAAACATTATAATGAATACAGAAAGAAAAGAAATGAAAAAAATCACTTAGAATATTAGATTGTTACCACGTATAGCGTACAGCTGCCTGCCACAGTCTTGGCTGCCCAGCGGCAACCATCAGAGAGCCTAAAATAGGTGAATGACAGCGCAACCGCCCCCTAGTTGTACCCATGGATCTCTGTCTGATCCGAAAGGTACCTGAGGTAGACGATATCAACATAATAGGCGCTGGTCCACAAACACCTGCGTGCCCAGCAAAAACAAGTTGTAGCATCTCAGGGCACGCGTCCTGTGGATCGCCACCTCAGCTGGATCACCATCTGCCCGTCCTGCCTATGCAAGCACCTCAGCAAATCTATCCATCAGAAACGAGAACCGGACGTGTGCGCCCCTCAACTGGTGCACCTCTGCATGTGCCTTCTCTGGGCTAGCCCCAAGCTCTGTAACCAGCAACTCCATGTCGTCCGCCTTCGGCATCCTACCGTGATGGAGAAGGGTACCCGTGATCGGTAGATGTAAGAAGCACGAGATGTCGTCCAGCGTGATCGTGATCTCGCCGTACGGTAGATGGAATAAGGATGTCTCAGGGTGCCATCTCTCAACAAATGCCATCAGGATACCGTACTGGATCTGGAAATACCCAATCCTAGACACGCCTCCAAGACCAGACTCCGCAAGTGCAGACGTGAACCACTCAGCCTCTGGAAGCATCTCAATCGTGTCCATAACCTTGCCCCCATGGTTATAGAACTTCTGTGAATCCTTCTCCTGAAAATTTCCAAATAAAACAATGTTACAAATGAACATATTTTCAACGAATACAATTCTATAAATAAACCGCGAAAGGTTACCTGTCCTAGCCAGACATATCTGGCAGTATGCTCAGAGTACCCCACGAGTAGGGACATATCAGACGGTCTCCCGAGGTAACCGCCCAGCTCATCGAAATCGTCATCAGCGTCAACACCCTCATGTGTTGGGTGATCACCCTCTGGAACAGGAACAGGAAAAGGGGAACGAGGAGGTAACTAATTAATTAAACGTGAAAATTTTGGAATATATATAATGCATTTGGTTTGGTGGATGTAGATGTGAATTGGTGAAAAAACTTGATACCGTAAACGCTAATTACACGATTAATCATCGCTATTATAACTTTGAGTTAAGGATAACAGCGTCTTTGTTAAATAATTACGCACGTCCAAAAGAGAAAAGGCATTGCTCATTTGATCTTTACATTATCATTATCACGATTCTCACATATTAATGATTAGTTTGTGGGCGTTGGTTTTATTATTTGAAAAATGGTCATTGGTTAGAGGTGCTCTAGTTTAGAGGGTGATATATGACTTTTATTTTTCTCACTATATAATTAGTGCCACTAGCATTTTGAATTTGAAATAAATGAAGGAGAGCAACTTTTGGTTGACATTACCAGCACTAATATTAAGAGTTTGATATCGATCATAAGAAAAAACAACCGGCTCTTTGTATAAATAAGTTATACATCGTTTGCAATTTTAGAGATTAATCTATTAAGATTTTATAGTGTATTTTGTGAAAGTTCAAAAAAATCAAAAATTTGTTCAATTCTAATTTGCCTCGAATGTGAAAAACATTTTGGATATTCATTTGAGTGAAAAACAAACGCGGGACGTTTAGTGTTGTGCACAAGTGTAAGTTGGAAGTTTCACATTGTTTAGAAGAGTAGAGGTTAAATACTTTATAAGTGAGATGACTCATGCACCTATCATCTTAAGATTTTTGGTGAATATGTGGTGTCTCTCTCATTTGTGTGTTGCTCTTGACCCATTGTGGATGCTCCTCATGATGATCCAACTGTGGTATCAGAGTCGATGGTTACATTAAGGGACCGACTTCTTGTATCCAAAGTCTTCTTGACAACGTGGTGGTCAGGTGGTGTGTTTTGTTGTAGTGCCTGCAACGGCGGTACAAGTCTATGTGGATGAAAGAGCTTCCGCTTGAGGAGGAGCACAGTGGATGAAGCCACACTTGAAGGGAAGATTGTTGTGTACAAGTGTGACATGGAAGTCCCACGTTGCTTAGAAAAGTGGAGGTTGAGCACTTTATAAGTAAGATGATACATATAATACCACCTTAATGTTTTTGGTAAATATGTGATGTCTCTCTCACTTGTGTGTTGCTTTTGACCCAATGTGAATGTTCCTCATGATGATCCAATATTTAGATGCAAACAAGAGGAGTTTTGGAGAAATGTTAAGCATTTCATATCATAACTTGTGCAATATTTAAGGTTTTTATGCCAACTATTTTTTGGTAAAAGGTTATTTTCTAATATAGAAACTTAGGAATATAAAGAGAGAACTTCTTAGGATTCTTTGTGCTAAGAATTTAGTAATTTTGGAAGTTGTAAAATTTTGAAGATAACATCACCTTGGAGGAGGTTCAATTGGCTATAAGAACTAAGGAGTTAACAAAAATGAAAGAGTTAAAAATCAACTATAATGGAGAAGACTCGAATGTTTCAAGATGGTGGAATGATAGAAGGGGATACCAAAAGGAGAAGGAATTTATGTCCAAGTCCAAGTCCAAATGATTTTACTACTCAAAGTACATATAATTCATTTGTCATAAAAACAGTCACTTTAAGAAGGATTGTCCTGAGAAGGGGACAAAAGGTAATTATGTTTATATGGTGGTTGCCTCAGATAAAGATGGTTATAATAGTGTTGGTGCAATAGTAGAAACAAGTTTATAGATAAGGAAAAGTTAGTTTATGTACTTTGGACGCTCTCATCACATATGTCCAAAGGAGGAATACTTTGAGACTTTGAAGCTAAAAGAAATTGGAGTCGCTTGACTCGATATAATAAGGCTAGAAAGGTACATGATATTTGAACTACTTGGCATAATATGTTTAAGAATTGTGAGTTCTTTTTAAGAAAAGTAAGATATGTTCATGAACTTGAGAAATATTTGTCGTCTTTAAGCATGTTTGATGATTTAAGATATTGCGCTAAAATTGAACATGGCATGTTGACATTTTTTCATGATGCAATGATAAATCCTAAAGGGTCTAAAATTGATTTTGTATATATTGGATGGTTCCGTTGTTAGTGGTAATTCATTATCTAGTCAGGACTTTTATGATAAAACCAAACTATGGAATTTGAGATAAAGACATGTTGGTGAAAGAAATTTGGCTGAACTAGCTAACAGAGGTTTGTTATGAAGTGATAAATTAAACAAATTATAATTTTGTGATCATTGCATATTAATAAAATAACATAGAATGAATTTTGAGAGATTTATGTGTGGAACTTTGTTTTACAGGTTATTGATCTAGGAAGCTCCATAGAAGATGAACGTGTTTTTTATGACAACATCTAGTTATTGATGGCAACAACTAAAGTCAAGATTAAAGTTCTTAAAGATACAACCATGTCATTAGGGTTTAATGAACTTTACTCTCTGATGATAGCACCTAAATGGAATATAACTCAAGCCTCATCTCAAAATAAAGATCAAGCAGGTGTCTACAAGAATTAAGTACCTGACAAGACATGATATGTGAGTAAACTCGCACTGACACATTTGAGCAAATAATATTGTAAAAAACATAAGAGCTTTATTGTAAAGTTATATAGATAATCACACACACATACTAAAAAAATTTTAAACTTATTTTTCTCAACAAAATTTTTTTAAAATGTCTTGAAGTCGTTCCAGATGATTTGGGAACTGTCAGAAAAGTTTTGGGGAAGTTTTTGTTCTTGCCAATCGATTGTAGTTTGGTTGGTTATTCCAATTCGATTTTTCTAGATGCAAATCGGATAGGAAAAGTACTAGTGAAACTTGCTATTTATTTTTAAACTCCTTAGTTAGTTGGCATAACAAGAAGCAATTCTTTGTTGCCTCGTCAACTGCCAAGGTGGAATATGTTGCAGCCGACAATTGTTCTCCTTATATTCTTTGGCTCAAACAACAACTATTTGACTTTGATATTAAACTTCAACGTATTCTGATAATGTACGATAATACTAGTGCAATTAACCTAACCAAAAATCTAGTGTTACATTCTCGTACTAAACATATTGAGATATGTCACCATTTCCTACGAGATCACGTTGAAAAGGGCATTGTTGTTTTTAAGCATGTTGATAGCAAAAAATCAACTTGCCAACATTTTCACAAAACCTTTTGCGACTGAGCCGTTTTTCAATATTCATCGGGAATTGGGCATTCTTGATATCTCAAATCTTTCCTAAATTTTATATGGCATGCACTAGTTAAATTAGTTTCAACGTTCGTTCGAAAGTTTATTTTCTTGTGAAGTGCATTCTCTGTCTCATCCAATGAGGTAATATTGTTCTCAATTTATCTATTTGTTCTTAAAGTTTCTATGTGATATGTTGCTTATCTATGACTAAATTGATTTCATGTTTATGATCCAAGAGTGTGTGATATACTTGATGTATAATGAATTTCATATTTGTTCACTTCAAAAAATTTCATTGATTACACTTGAGTTTTTCAATTTATATGCTTATAATGACATCTTGTTTGGTCTCTTCATCATATGTATCCCATATCATTAATTTGTTATATTTGAAGTTGTTGTAATGATATTTGTGGTTTAGCATGTTGATTCCTTATTCTTACATGAAAAATATCACTTTTGCATGAATTTTACTAAGTCCACTATGTATGTCTTAACTAATGTCTTCAATTTTTTTGAATTCCATTTCTGTCCATGATGTATCGATACTAAGAAGTTTAGAGTCAATACATCAAAATTTTATATCGACTTCAACATAGAATGAGTCGATACAAACTTTAGATGTATTGACTCTAAACTTATTAGTAACAATACATCATGGACATAAATGAAATCCAAAAAATCATGTACGTTCAATATTTTTTTCTCCCTGTTTAGTATGTATCGACTCCAATCGCGGATGAGTTAATACATTTGTGGTTTTTTCAGCTTTTGTTTTCTGTATGTAACGATTTCATTCTTGGATGAGTCGATACATTCGTGTTTTTTTGCTGCAGCGACTCCAAGGCCCATTGGGTCAACCCATCCACTCCAAAAATCATTTTTCTTCCCTTTTCCACGAGTCAGACTCACTTAAACCACTTTTAATCTCTCTTTTATTCATTTTTAAACTTTTCTTCATTTTCCAAGCAAGTTAGGTTCTCTTTTCTCCTTCCCTAGAATACTCATTTACTTCTCCTCATTTCATATTTCCTCATAAAATATACCTCTTCCATTTTCAAAATATATTATCTCCATCTCTTGTTTTCTGATTTGTATGATTAGGATCAATATCTCTTAGGTTGGGTAGTTAGGTTATTTAATATCACTCCAAATCTATCCATTTTCATTCACATCTTTTCTCAAACACCTGGTGTGCACTTCTTCGAAACTGAAAATCATGGACCCCAAAGTGCAAAAAAGGAAAAATTTTATGGGATCTTTTTCATCAACATCTGTTAGTTCTCTCTAACTTTTACATCCCCCTTGTGTTGCTGATTTTGAAAAATCCTTCCGACATCGAATTGTGGTAAAGCAACATGTATATGATCTTTCTATTGTTTGTGACTTACACATTCCAGAGATTATTGATCTGGTGGAATTTCAAGAGATCAACAATTGTTTGAAAGTCTCCACTGATTATAATGAAGACTTAATTCGTGTTTGTTTGTTGGGTTAGAGTCAAGGTAAGGATGCACTAATTGGTTTCAAATGGGAAAACACTCATATGTTACGGAAGAAACATGGAGGGAAGTATTTGGTCTGTCGCAGTTCTCTCATTTCTATACCTAATCTGATCATGTTTTTCATCCTAGTTATGATTTGAAAGGTTACCTGAATTCCTGTATTAAAGCCCCAAGGTCTGAAGACAACTTAGCTAAAACACCAACAAGTTATTTGAAGAGAAATGTGTGTATTCTTAATTGGATTGCGACACATATCTTGCATCCAAGAAAGGGTGGCCATTCTCGAATGACATAACTGAGGTTCATCTAATGTATCTTCTTCAACATAAAATTCCGATTAATTGGCCAAACTACTTTGTTACTAGAATGTTTTCTATTAAAGAATGTAACAGAGGGTCCTTCATATGTTATGTTTATATGATTACGAAGATTCTGAAGCACTTCCATATTGGAGTTGAAAATCTTATAAACATTTTGCATGGTCAAGCACAATAATTTAACTCAAGCACAATGAGACACATGGGATACCATTGGGATAATGATCTCAAGGTTTACTACTACAAGATGAAGGGATCTGGTATGGTTATCTATAACTATGATGATCCGGCTGAATTTGGTATAACTTTTGTTGATGAACAAAAGGTGGAAGAACACGCTCACAATGTGGATGCATGCATGGTTGATCCTCCACATGATGATGAAGATCGACAAGGGTGGAAACAGGTTGCAGATGACCATGAAGACCCACAAGGGTGGGGTTAGTGGCAACAAAACTCATGGACCCAACATGGAACTACTTATGGTAACTACTTTGGTGGTGGAGGTGGTGTGGGCTTAATTAGTGAAAAGTAATCTATTAATTCGTTGCTGGAAAGTATGCGTGTTAAGCAACGGGAGCACCACTAAGAGGAGTCACGTTGGCGTGAAACGTTTGAAGCTGCTCAAGAGGAGCGTTTCATATTGGTTCATGAACATCTGGATGCCCATGATACAAACTTCAACATCTTTGCATCGTATGTCATGCAACAATCTAATGAGATTCGTCAAGATATGGAATTTAATCACAGTGTTACTTAAACTAGTATCAATATCATGATTGGGATTCAGAATGATGATCAACATCACTATCAACAATTTTACATAGAAACGTGTGATTTTCTAGATTATCATTATGGAAACCAAGATGGGGCTTGGTTTCGGGGATTGTGACCAGAACCTAGAGGTGGTCATCAGTACAAAGGGGTCATTGTGGTCGTGGTCATTAGTTATGCTTTATTGTGGACTCAGTTTCTTATTAATGCATTTATGTTTTCATGTTTTATGTTTACTATTATTTTATTGTAACCTTGTTATGACATTATGTAATGAACTTCATATCTTTTTTCTAGTTTGGTTACATATTTATGTTTATGATTTGTTAAATTTGACGTAATTATATGTGAGTGCACATTTAAGTTGAATGGTTTACCTCTTAGCAACGTCTAGTTGTCTATGTCTTGATGTGCATTATCATAATATGACACTTAAATCATATTAGATAGGCCATTACAAGTCAAAAATGTGATTTTTTCATGAAAAACATGTCTATGAGTCGATAAATTATAGCTATGTATCGATACATACTGAATAAGGTTTTAAAGGAAATTGTTCTGACCAAGATGTATCGATACATAGCAGAAATAGATCGATACAAACTACGAATGAGTCGACTCATTCATGTTTAAAGTCGACTCCAACTGAGGGTTTTCAAAGAAAATATCCCTTCCCTCAATGTATCGATACATTGATGCTTTGTATCGATACATAAAGCTGATGAGTCGACTCTCCCGTATTCGAAGTCGACTCCTTCTGGAAAATATTTTCAAGCAAACATTCCTTGCCCTTGATGTATCGACTCCTTATAGCTATGTATCGACTCTTTAGCCTTATGTATTGACTCATTCGAATTTGGAGTCAATACATTCAGTTCTATTTTTCAAAATTTGTATTTTTGGCTTAAAAAACTATTTTGTCTATCATTTTTCTACACACACACACACACACACACATAAATATGCATTCATGCATCATTTCTCAACATTGAAACCAATAACACACTTAGAATTTTCTAATCATCTTCAACCTTTATTTGCACACATTCAACAACTACACATCATCATTTTTGTTGAGTGTCATCAAGATTAGATTGATAAGGTCTAATTTAGGTTGTTGTAGTCAAATTAGGTTTAGTCAAATTAGGTTGTTGTTGATAAAACCCTTAGGGTTTTTTCTCCAAGATCAAGGATTGATTTGGGCGTTTTTGCACAAGTCATTACAACTTGGATTCAGTCGAGTGAAAGCTTTGAGGAATAAGGGATTTTGTTAAAGGAGTAACGGTAATCGAAGGATCAATTGAGAGACTTGGGACAAGATTTTGCAATTTGGATTCAACCGATTGAAAGCTTTAAAGAACAGAGTTTCAATCAAAAGTGTAGCTGTAACTAGAGGATCAATTAGAAGTCTTGGGTGACTTGATCTAGCTTAAGATTAAGGGAAGAGAAGAAGTTAGGATCAACATCAACCATAGGGTTTACTTTTTCTCGTGTAAACAACTCTGGCAAAGGTTAATTACATATCTCAATTCTATTTTGAATTGAAGGAAGACGTACCTATATTGAGGAAAATTGGGGAATTAACTAAACAAATTTTGGTGTTCTCTCTCTCTCTCTCTCTGACACACTCTCTCTCTCTCTCTCTCTATATATATATATATATATATATATATATATATATATATATATATATATATATATATATATATATATATATATATTTACAATGTGATAACTCACTTAGTGAGCAATTCGATTAGTTGAAAATTTTGGTTGTGTTGAAGTATCTTAAACTGTTTTTGTTATACAATTGTAATCTAAACAATTGCAGTTAGATTTCCATACTATCAACACAAAGGGAATTAAGCTTGATGTTTATTGCACACCAAGTGTTCGATATATTATTTGCACACTAAGTGTTCGATAAGTTGTCTCAGTTACTATTTGTTTTTTTATTTTCACTGGGAATCGTTTATCATTGTGTGATTTTGTTCAAATATACATTGTAGACACATTTATTTCATTTCTCATCTTTAGCACACATTTGTTATGGTTTATACGTATATTCGATTCTTTCAATAACGGTTCCGATAAACGAGTATCGATCCGGATTTGCTTCTGCTTGCCATCGAAAATATTTTCCAAACCAGAATTTTCATTTAAGAAAATTTTATTGGCAATCTATTCAACACCCCCCCTCTAGATCGTTGCCCTCATTTAACATTTTCAACTTATTTTCTTAACTTTTTCAAGATAACTAAATTTTATTTTCACAATTTAATTCAAAGTACAAAATACGATAAAATAATACATTTATTCATTTTTATTTAAATATATTTGTCTGGTAGGTTTAAAAAGTTTTTTTTATGGCCTTTGGCCTAAAGTTTTTTTAGCTAAATAGACTTATAAAAAAGTATAGGCATTTTCTATTAAAAAAAATCTACCATGGCTTGGACTTATGTAGGTTAAGCCGTAGGCCCCTAGTAGTTGACCTGTCATATTTAAGGGTATCCGCGGTGTCGTTTGGACGGTTTTTATTTTAAAAGTCATCCGAACCACAAGAGAAAAAATGTGTGGCATAATTTTGTTTAGCTGTGTTTTCGAAATAAAACTAAACCGAACCAAATAAATTCAATACGGTTTAGATTGATTTGGTTGGTTCGGTTTTTAAAAAAAAAAAATTATTGAGCCAACACACATAGAGAACACCATAATTTTGTTTTTAGTCATTCATACATTAACCTAAAATAGTTTAAATTTTCAAAGTTTATAACTTGATGCATTAATATGAATTGAATATTACAATTTTATTTTCTGTCTAAAAGACAATATACATGAAATTGTATTCTTATATAAATTTAAAATACTATATTGTGTACATTAAAAAGTGTATGCATGTGACTATACTATTTTGATAACATTATAATTTTTTTATTATTAATATTTTACATATAAAGAGATGCAAAAATAATGATTTTTTTTAATTTTATCCTTATGAACTTGAATAAACTAAAAATAAATAATAAATAAATAGCAATTTCATTTTAAATAAAAATAATACTAGTCTTTATAAATAAATAATTTTTTATTTTTTATTAATATGTAAATTAAAATAATATTATATAAAGAAATTGATAAAATATATAAATAGTATTTGTTGATTTTTCTAAAACATTAAAAATATATAATAATTTATAAAATATTATAACACAATCCACTTTGATTTAATTTAATTTACAAAATATAAATCACAAACTAAATTGAATAGCAGGATTTTTCAATTTTTGATTTAGATTTTTTTACAGCAATGCCACACTTTGAAATATTAAGTACCAAAATGTCACAGGTTGAAAAAAAAAACACCAGAATACCACCATTTTAATATGAGTTCGGCCAATGAAAGGAGGAATATTAAAACATTTTCTAGTCATGTATGGGTTCGGCCAATGGTTGGCCAAACCATTGAAACATTAAAAAAAAAGTTATTCAATGGTTCGTCCAACCATTGGTCGAGCTCATGCATGTCTAGAAAATGCTTCAATGGTTCCTCCTTTTATTGGCTGAACCCATGCTAAAATGGTGGTATTTTGGTATTTTTTTTCCAAATTGTGCCATTTTGATACTTATTATTTTAAAGGGTAACATTGCTATAAAAAAAAATCTTTGATTTAGTTCAAATTAATTAGCGGTTTTTTATTGGATGAAAACCCTAATCATATTCCCACCCCTATATACAATTACACAAACTCTATATAACTATCAATTATGTTGTCTTAAAGGACCATTCAGAAGAAATAAGTCAAAGAATACAACTAGTATTATATAATTGACCTAAAGTTACAAGTTGGTACTCGTAGATATACATTATTCACCTCCTAATGATTATTATGACCAATTCACTTGAGTGCAATAGACTCGTGCTTTCGCAACATGATGTTAGTTTTTCCGAATTATTTATTGTAAGTAATGGAGATCAATTGCTGACAAGTGTAATAGGAAAAAATAGTCAATATTTAGTGTTTTAACTATGTCCTATGGTGCTGCATTAATAAGTAGTATAGGAAAAAGGATTATGGAACTTGCCATTGGATCCGACTTGAACTTCTGTACAGTCACAAGTCGGTGAGTACATCTGATGAACCTGTGTAGCACGGGTACTCCATTTTAAGAAAGGTACCGATACCGGTACGCGTACGTACGCACCCAAGCCGTACTAATTTTTTTTTTTTTTTTTAAGTTGGTACTCCAACCGGTACATATTTGGTACACGTACCCCAATTTTTTTAAATTTTTTTTTTTTTAAAATATAATGTGGGCTTTTTATTAAATAAAAATTAGGTTAATTTTACTATTTATAAGTAAAAAAGTGAAAATAAAAACAAATCTTAACCATATTCTTCTTCCCTGCCTCTTTGCCGATACGTTTTTCCGTTGATCTTTTGGAAACTCAGCGTTCAAATTTCAACCTAAAAGAAAGGTATTATACTACTTTACTAGTTTACTTTTTCTTTTTTATAGTGTCACTGTTTGTGTTACTACTTTTTCTTTTAAAACCCACCGGTACACATCTCGTAAATTAGCTTTTTCTCTGTAACATGGTTTGATATATGATTCCTTTGAGTTGTTCTTTAAAAACCACACGATCTTTTATCTTTCTTTTTTTTTTCGAATATAATATATATATATATAATATATTAATTATTAATACTGTAATGGTTCAAGATTACTATTACTATTATGTTTAGACTATTACACTACACATGCTTTTCGAATATAATATGTTTAGACTATTACACTACACATGCTTTTCGAATATAATATATATATAATACTATTACACTATTACTATTATATTGTGTTAAATTTAGACTATTCTTTAAAAACCACATGTTCTTTTCTCTCTCTGTAACTGTTTTGAATTTAGACTATTATTTTTGCAATTAAATATTAATAAATTTCCTATTTCTATATAGATATAGATGTTTCCTCGACAATATAATTTCTTAATTATTTTTATAATTCTATTTTTAAACAATATATAATAATGTACCCGTACTTTAGTTTTTCTAAAATTGCCGTACCCCGTACCAGTACCCGTACCGGGTACTGGGTACGTACCCGTACCTATGCAACGTTGTGGTGAACAAGCTCAATGCTTTATAAAAGTCTTTTTGAATTAATTTATTTCATCTTATCTATAAACATAAATTTTATGAGATTGATAATTGATTTTATTAAAATAATTTATGACAAAAAATTAAATTTCTTTTATAAATACTTGAAAATAGTTTTGTAAACAAAATATATATATATATATATATATATATATATATATATATATATATAATAATTTATATAAATTATTTATGAAAATTTATTTTGATATGTTTCTTATGCTATGATATGTTTATCTAAACTAATATTTAGTGCCAATTTATCTATTTTATCATACAATTTTTTAAGTATTTATTGAAATATGATTTATTGGGGAATCTGTATCCCAAGTTATTTATCTATTTTATCATACAATTTTTTAAGTATTTATTGAAATATGATTTATTGGGGAATCTGCATCCCAAGTTATTTGATAAATAATGATAAATTGAGAGAAAATTAGAGAGTAATTTGGGAAAAATTCATTGATTATTGTGTATTTCAATTACAATGGGTGGTGGTGTTTATAGACACACTAACGAACCAAATCAAATTTAAAACAAATTGTCTAAAATAGTCTGATATACCTACCTAGTTATATAATATACTCATCCTGAGTATATCCTTAAATCAATTTGTCTAACTAAAATTGATATACATGCCTCGTTTTATGATATATCCCCTAGGTATATTCTTAAAACAAGATGAATCAACCACAATACCTTTCCAAATTCAGATTCGCCGTGCTTCTCATTCCCATTAACTTCTTAAAACCTTCAAACCTTGCTTGCTTGAGGAGTTTTGTCAAGATATCGGTTAATTGCAACTCTGTCTTGCAATGATCAATAGTTAACTTTGCTTTGCTAACTTGATCTCTAAGAAAGTGTTACTTCCTTTATATATGCTTACTTCTACCATGTCTCACTAGTTGATTTGTTAGGTCTATGGTTGATTGACTATCTACAAGTTGCTTGATTTTTTCATAGTCACCAAAGTTCAATTCTTCAAGCAACATGCCTAACTAAAGTGCTTGACATCCTATATAAGAGGTTGCAACATACTCTGTTTCACATGAGGACAAAGCAACAATCCCTTGCTTCTTTGAACTCCAAGAAGTTGATGCTGATCAAAGTATGAACAAGTAGCCAACTATGTTATTATTATCATGTTGATCATCACTCCAATCTGAGTCTGAATAATCATAAATCCATGCTCAAATTCTGGTTGTTTGACGAGGCATTAGTACTCCATGATCTGATGTGCCTTTTATGTATCTTAGGATTCTTTTTATTACAAGTAGATGACATAGCCTTAATTTCCCCATGAATATGCTCACCATTCCAACACTATGATAAATGTTAGGTCTTGTGTTGCAGAAATACCTCAAAGATCCAATGATCTACTTATGCAATGTGCTATCAATCAGTTCTTCTTTAGATTCCTTCTTCAACTTTATGTTGGTCTCCATTAGTGTGATAACATGATTGCATCTAATCATCTTAAATCTTTTTTAAGATTTCACTTGCATATTTCTTATGATGCAAGAAAGTTCCTTGTTTGGTTTCCATGATTTCCATTCCTAGAAAATGTGCCAACTTTCCTAGGCCAGACATTTCAAACTCACTTTCCATGTTTGCTTTGAACTTTATTAATTCTTCTTCATTTGAACGTGTAACCAATTCAAAGGCCTTTTTCTCCACATGAATTCATCTGATTTGTCAAAGCCACCATCTTTGAGTATAACTCAACAATGGTTTCATCATCTTTCATTTGCAAGTTTTCATATTGTTTCCTCAAAGATTGTAGCTTCACTTTCTTTAACTTTTCATCTCCACCATATAGTTTATTGAGAGTATCCCAAGCCTCCTTGGTCGTTTCTTATTTGATAATCTTCTCAAAGATAATCGAATCCACACATTGATGGATAAAAAAAAGTCTTTTCCCATCCTTCTTGCTAATTTTACGACGAGCGGCCCTTTGTGCCTCAATAGCATTTGCCTCTAATGTTGAGAAACCATCATTCACGATTTCAAGCACATTTTGAAACCTGAATATAATTAACATTTGTGCACACCATGTATCATAGTTTTTGCCTTGAAACCGGTAGATTGGATGAGAATTTATTAGAGGTTGTATTTCCATTGGAGGTTGATGACCAAACTGGTGCTTGTGATACCAATTTGTTGGGTAACTAGTATCACAAGTTACTTTAAAAATGATGATAAATTGAGAGAAAATTAGAGATTGATTGAAGTTGGACAAGTGAATTAAAGCACAAGAGAGGGGGTGAATTACGGTATTTAAAATTTTTGGTTAGTTTTATGCTTTTCTTGATTAAGATAGTATAAGTACTTTGGTTAAGTGAATTGTAGTGGAGATAAAATAAAGAAAGCAAACTGGATAAATTAAAAGGATAGAGTTAGAGAGATTGCACTATAGATTTATACAATTTTGGCTGAAGGTTGGTCTAGTCTTATCCCCAAAAGGTCTTCTTGAGAGTTTAATCATAAACTTTGAGCTATTGACGGTTATGCCCACAAACCTTAATACAATACGATCTTGATATTTTTACAGGCTTATCCCTTACCAATGACATCTTTTATCCTAAGCTAAGATAATGAACCTTAGAGATTTATGGCTTATCTCAATAACCAAAACAAAGCTTTTTTCGACAAAGCTTAAGAAACCAACCACAAAAATTTTAGGACACGTTCATCTCATGAACCAAACTCGATCTCTTAAGAGAATCACACTCTTAAAAATTTAAACGACCATCATGACCATTTACAAAAATTTCTTCTTCACATGCAAAGCTTCACTTATAAGCACTAACGCAATATCAAGTGAAAGAAAATATTTTTTAGAGAGAGAATTAAATTAGAGAGATAAATTCTAACGAAATGGTAACATGTAGGAAATAGGTGTGAAATGAAGAGGAGACATGCCTCCCTTATATAGTAGTTAAAAAATGAGACATAAAAATAATTCATGGGCCAAATTAATGAGGCAATCGATTGACATAAAGCCCTAATCGGTTGGCCGACTCATTTTTAATGGATTAGCAAGCCCAGATATGAAAATTTGGATATAAAGACGTTGCAAGTCATTAATTGTTGTGCTTATAAGTTGTTTAGTTAAAACTCATATTCTTACCCCTTGACCTCGACCTCAAACTCCACCTCACACCAAAAGAACCCCCACTTTCTCTCCCTAAACTTTTATCACCTTCCACACTCTTCACCATTACTTATTTCCCCAAATTCTGTCGTTTCTTCTTGGGCGAAGGAGAGGCATCAAGCACGACCGGAACACGCCTAACCCGCGAGCTTCTGCAAACACCTGAATTAGAATTCAAATTATCACCCTCATTCAACTCACCATGGTTTCGATTATAATAGTTTGCGGTGGTGTGCAGAGAACGGTACAACGGCACCAGAAAACCCTCCAATCTCGACATCAAAATAGGATACAGCGCCATAGAAGAAGCATGAATATTCTTAGGTAAAAAATTATCAATAAAAAAATAACCAGGGGAAGAGGAATCAAATTAAAAAATTGAAAATTGAACTAACCTCATTGAAATTAAACCCCGCTAAAACTCAAAAATGAAAAAAATTGAAGAACCACCTTGGAATTGAACACTCGTCACCACCACTTCATCAGCTGAACAAACAAACTTCTAAATTATGCATCACCGAAACTAAGCTTTTAGGTCAAAAGAATTAAAAATCATTAAAACTCAAAAACAAAATTAAGAAAATTGACAAACCTGATGAAAATCGAAAGTAATAGGGGGATTTTTCATCTTGTAACATCAAATCAAAGATGAGTGTTTGCCATCATTTGTCCAAGAGAGTAGGAGGATTGAAGGACTTGACATAATGCGATTTGGGGGAGAAATTATTTTCAGAAATCGATTACCTTGTGGGGTTGTGATTTGGGGAGAAATATAGAGTTTAGGGGGGAAAACGTGTATCATAAAAAGAAGGGAGTAACGAAGCTTATTCTAGGTTATTGAAATCTGAACTTTTTGGAGCTGATTTTGCTTCTCCTTCTTCTCATGCAGGTTGTGGTGGTGTTGCTGATGGTGGTCCTGCCTCGCCTATGATTAGTCCTAGAAAGAATATGCTTCGGTTTAAGACGGATCATTCTGGACCTTCTTCGCCGTTTTCGTCTTCGTCGCCTTCGATTTTTGGACATCATTCTGGATTCTCTAATGAATCTGCTACTCCTCCTAAGCCTCCTAGGAAAGTTCCCAAGACACCCCACAAAGTAATCTCTTCTATTTCTTCTCTTTTCTCTTGGACAAATGAGATGGAGGGATTGTGATTTGGGGAGAAATAGAGTTTAGGAAGCAGAAATCGGGTTAGTAAAAATTAGAAGAATGATTTGCGGAGGCGGTTCTTACAACTGTCGCAGACTTGTTGATATACTTCTATATTGAAGGACCACTCAATTTTGGTGTTTTAATTTATAAAAATTAACGTAATAAATAGCGACAGGTGCACTAAACCGCCGTAGTAACCGTCGCAAGTATATTTTAGAGGCAATTTTTTTAGAACTGTCGCAAATTAAGTGTCGCAAAATTGATTTTTTCTTGTAGTGTTATTATTTAGGTAGTCGATTAGCACTCTTCCAATCGATTGACTTAATGCTCCATTTGATTTGCTTGCTCAGAAAGTCTTGCCATTCGATTAGCACATCTTACCAATCAATTGGTAGTTTAAACATATTTTGGAAAAAAAAGGTTTGGACAACTTTTTTATCACTTGACTTGGCTTAGAAAATAATTTTCAAGATAAAAACTTTTGATGAAATATTTTTGGGGCGTGTGTGTGTGAGTTGCCTTAGTACTTCTAAGATACTTTCTTACTTTTACAATACTTTGGTCACTCATACAGACATGTAGACAAAATCTGACGAGGTTTCACACTTTATCTGAGACTTCAAGATTCTTTGCTGGATTACTTTTGATTACATAAGTACTTCGATCTTGAATATCTTTTTGTTGACGATGCATGAAATGTTTCTTTGAATAGATCGTCATCATCAAGGTTGAGATCTATTGTCACCGACTTTAATCATTGTTGTCTTCATCAAAACTTTAAATAGATCTTCAGCGGTATTTTTAACTTTATACATGCAAGCACATAGATCGACAATTGACGGAAACAAGTTTATTGATTATTGTGTATTTCAATTACATAAAGGGGTGATATTTATAAACATACTAGCCCCCTAAATCAAATTTAAATCAAACTGTCTAATATACTTACCCGAGTATATACTTAAAATCTTCTATCTAACTAAAACTAATATATATGCCCGATTATACGATATACTTCTCTGAATATATTCTTAAATCAAATTTAATTAACTTCAATATGATTCACTAGTTAATATTTTTTGCGACAGTTAGGATAGTGGTGATTGTCTAATTTCTATCCTATGGTTTAAAATAATGCATATTTAATATTTATATAATGATAAATACTAATATTAAATCTTGATTATTTAATTTGAATTGAATGGCTGACAGAAGCAAATCATGCTCCGTATTTATTAACTTGAATTGATAGAAAGCATATGATATTTTTTTTACGCTTAAATCCACTTTTGGTCCCTATAAATTAGTGAGTTTTTGAATTTAGTCAGTGTAATTTTTTTTTGTTTGAATCCATATATCTCACTTTTTGCGTGCGTTTTATCCATAAAGTCAAAATCCGCAGGAAACCTCTAGATTTTCTCGTGGATTTTTTCTTTAGGGACTAAACCACACGCAAAAAGTGAGATATATGGACTTAGACAAAAATAATTACAGGGACCAAACTCAAAAACTCGCTAATTTACAGGGACCAACAGACTATTTAAGCTTTTTTTTTTATTATAGATATTTGAACGTTGTCAAGTTAATTAAGCATGAGGATGGTAATTTGTACATCTTCTCATATTTTTTGTAATGAAAAAAAGTAATCAAACTCAATTGAATGGATAAGTGAGACTTCTCTCTTGAAAAGATCTACGGGTTGCGTTTCATGAGTTCGTCACTGCATGCTGCATTGTCTGAATCTTCCCTCTAAGCTGGTTGTTGTCTGAATCTACGGGGTATTACTATTGTTTTTGGCTTAAACTCCTTGCCTTAGGGCAAGGGGCCTTGGCTCTAGTAGTTCTGTATTGGATTCATACCTAACCGGAGAGAGACTCTCGCGATGAAGGATGGATGGAATAAGGTGAGTTCCTAACAGAGGACTGAAAGATCTTGGGATGATGTTGGGAGGGGTAAGAGGAGACAGCTAAGGGAGTCGACAACTTTTTTCATTATTGAGTTTCCAGAGTATAAGAGAGCGAAAGACCTCTACGAAGTTTTCTCTAAATATGGCGAAGTCGATGAAGTATTCCTGCCGTCGAAGAGGGATAAGAAAGGAAGAAAATATGGCTTTGTTAGATTTTTCGGAGTTAACGATGCTAGGAGTTTGAGTTTGAAGGTAGATAATATTTTCATTGAGGGTAGAAAGCTCTTTGCGAACCTCCCAAGATTTGATAAGGTTCAGAACGTACAGGATAAATAGAAATCTTCTAAAGCCCAGTTTAACAATCCAAGCCACTTAGATAAAGAGTTTTCAGGCAAGGATGATACAATGAGAAGAGGAAGAGGTAATCACCCTAACTTTGTGAATGGCAGACGATCCTTTGCACAGGCAGTAAGGGGTGAGGAAATGGGGAATCGTAACTTGGATTTGTCATTCGAGGTGGGTAAGGAAGATTTGAGTAGGTTCCAAAAAGCTTACGTAGGGAGAGTGTTGATACCAGGTTCAACGTATAATATCCAGAGAAGCTTCGATTCTGAGGGGTATTTCGGGGTAAGGGTTACTCCCCTTGGGGCTAACCTGTGCCTTTTAGAAGAGAAAGAAGAAGGTGAGATAAAAGAACTCTTAAAGAGTGCCAAAGATTGGATTGAATAGTGGTTTGAGGAGATAAGGAAATGGAGACCAAATGATCTTGACCATGAAAGAATTACTTGGGTTAGGATATTCGGTATCCCATGTTGCGCGTGGTCCATTCAGTTCTTTGAACTATTAATCTCTAAAGTGGGAAACTATATATGCTATGAGGAAGATTCGACGGGTTTCTCCAAAATGGATGTTGCAAGCGTGATGATCAGGACTAGTTGGGAAACGACAATAAACGAAACCCTTAGCGCTGAGATCAATGGTTCAGTTTTTAGTATTAGAGTCATTGAAGAGACGAAAGGAACTCTTTGCAAAACTGTTGCGAAGAAACAGAGCATTGCATCAGATACGGAGGAAGATGAGTCTAGCCTAAACTGTAGGGATACTTGGTGGAGCTCAGGCGAGGAAATGGTAGAGGCTGGAGAAGATGGAGAGTTCGATGCAAGCGTGAGCCACGTGTCCCCTACGATCAGCCCTAAGTGCAGACCTACGAGGGAGTGTGATTTCCCTAATGGTTCTCAAGAGCTATTTGGTGATCCTTCCCATGTGTCAGAAAGTGCTCTTTGTATAAAAGAGGTGGGTATCGAGGATGAGCCATTTAATGCTAGGATCACAGAATGCAGGTGTCAGCAGGTGAAAGAGTCTCAAGACTGCGGTAAAGCAGGGATTGGGGAGAAGTCAAAGGCAGGTAGACATAACGTCAAAATCTTAGGTGATCAAAATGGTAACCTGAGTTTTGATGGGTTGGTAGAGGCCCATTTGTTGGAGAAGGCCCAAAGGATTATCCCTCCTATTATTGGTCCTATGGATAGTGAAGAAGGTTCTGTGGAAATTCTAGGCCCATTAAAGAGTGGGAAGAAAAAGGGAAGTAGAAGCGAGAATGGGCAATCTATTCGACCTATAAGCAGACATACTAAGAAAAAGGCGAAGGTAAAGATGTCTGCTCGTTCGTTAGCGGAAGACTTTGTGGATCCTTCTGAGGATAACATCGTTGTAGAACCTTCGCAAAAGAAAGTTGTTAACAGCCGAGCGGAGGTGGAACAGGTTAGTCGTTGCCATTCTGTTACTGATTCTAAAGTTTTGTTAGGTAACAGAAGGTTTTGGAAAGAATTCGAAAGCAAAGTGTCAAGCAAAGTAAGGGAGATTGTTGGTTCTCTTGGAGTGAGTGGTGGTGATCGTAAAAGAATGGAGAATGTGATAAGAAGGATGGAGAAGAGGGGCGAAGAAGGGAAATGTTCGAGGGAGGCTTCAAACGGTCCGTTATGAATATCATGTCTCTCAATCTTAGGGGATGTGGCAACTTAGTTAAAAGAAAAAGAGTTGCTCTGATGATTCAAGTGTGGAAGGTCGATGTATGCTTTCTTCAAGAAACTAAGAAAGCTAACATAGATTGTAATTTTGTTTTCTCTTTATGGGACAATAAAGATGTGGAATGGTCTGCTCTCGATGCCATAGGTAGCACAGGTGGATTGTTAACAATGTGGAAGAAAGATTCACTGAATCTCTTTTGTAGCTTTAGGAAGGAGGGTTTTTTAGGGGTTAATGGAGTTTGGAATGGTTCAGAAGTATTCTTGGTCAAAGTTTATTTTCCGTGCTTGCTAAGTAAAAAGAAGGTGATGTGGAGGGAAATGGTAGAGGTTAAAAGCAGATTCAACAGAGGTAATTGGGTTGTCGGGGGTGACTTCAACGATATCGCTTATAAGGAGGAGAGGAAGAGTTTAGGGGGTCTAGTGAGAAGCAAGGAGATGGAGGAGTTCATAAATTTTATAGGAGAGTTAGACTGTGTGGATATGCCCTATGAGGGAGGGTTATTTACGTGGTTCAATAGGGCTGGGAATTCGATGAGTAGAATCAATAGATTCTTAATCTCTGAAGGTTTAATTGAAGAGTGGAACATCAAAGGTCAACATATTGGTAGAAGGGAGATCTCAGACCACTGTGCTATTTGGTTGAATTGTAATTCGGTGAATTGGGGCCCTAAACCTTTCAGGTTTGTTAATTCTTGGCTGAAACACCCGGATTTCTTAGGTTTTGTCAAAGATTGCGGAATTCTACGCCTGTTAGTGGTAGGGGCGATTTCATTCTGAAAAATAAGTTGTGCACTCTTAAAGAGAAACTGAAAACTTGGAGTAAGGCCATTTTCGGATGGATGGACATCAAGATTGAAGCATCTATTAATGATCTAAACTTCTTAGATCAGAAAGTGAGTAAATTGGGTTTTAATAGATTTGAAGATTTGGTGGAGGCTAGATCTAAGGCGATTGACGATGTCTGGAGAAATCTTAACTTGAAGGAGGACATTCTAAGAGTCAAAGCCAAGGAAGATTGGTTGAAGGATGGGGATTGTAACTCCAAATTTTTCCACAACACTATTAAAAAGAGGAGGAGAAGAAATGGTATCTGGTTTGTTAAGACTGAGAGAGGTGTTGTTGAAGACGTTGTGGGGGTCAAGAGTGAGGTTAGAAGGTTTTTCGAAGAGAACTTTAAAGAGGAAGACCAATGTCGACCTATTTTGGAAGACTTGGACATGGTTAGTCTGTCAGAAGAGAATAAGAGGTGGTTAGAAAATGAATTTTCGGTTGAGGAAATTAAGGAAGCAATATGGAATTGTGGAGGCGACAAGAGTCCTGGCCCTGATGGGTATACCTTTGCATTTTTCCAGGGGTGTTGGGAAATTGTTAAGGACGATGTCATTCGTTTCGTGAAGGACTTCCATAACAATCCCTCCTTGACCAAAGCTGCCAAGGCTTCCTTCCTCACTTTAGTAGCGAAATCGAGGAATCCTCAGTGCCTTTCGAACTACAGACCTATCTGCTTAGTGTCGTGCTACCAGAAGATATTATAAAAAATTCTTGCCTCTAGATTGAGGAAAGTTATGGGTACTTTGGTTTCGGAGGAGCAGTCGGCCTTCTGTTAGGTGTCAAGAAGTGCTTATTTTCATAATTGATTTTGATGCCTTTGAGCTCTTTTAATCGCTTTAATCGGGAAACGACTTATTAATTAAGCGATTCTTTCATTTGTGTGGATTTTAGGTCTTTTGATGTGTTTGTGAATTTTTACAGATTTTTGGTGAAAAGATCGAGGCTTGGTGCACGCGGAAACGAGAAATTTGGAAAAGGCGCGTGTCGCGATTTAGGCCCCTACACCGCCCGGCCCTGCTAAGGCGCAGGAAGCTCTCACCGCCCAGCGCTGCAGGGGCAGTGGTTCCCCCATTTTCAATCAGAGTTACAGAATTGTGTTAAGCTGCGCCTCTTGAAGACCGCCGGGCCATAAAAGGATCGTCCGGCGCTCTGATGCCATCGCCCGACGCTCTCAGATATTTTCTGAGCTCCACGTGACACTGTAGCTGTCACGTGGCCTCACTTTATGGTCATCGCCCGGCCATGTAATGTATCGCCCAAAGCTCCTGTCTGGGCTGATCTTGTTTATAGTCTTATTTTGTGGATATTTTGGAACATCATGACTTTTCATTACACTTTTGGGTAACCTAGAAACTGGTGTGAAGAAGAAAACTCCATTGTTACTTATTTTTCCTAGTTTCAAAGCTTTTATGCTTCAATCCTTGAACCTTTGAAGATTGAAGTTCCAAAAGCTTTGCAACATTACTTGTCATCCAAGCTACCATGGGAATGAGTAGCTAAACACTCTTGTGTTAAGGTTAGATGTAGTTTATCTTAATCATATGTATTTCTTTTGATCTTTTGTATATGAACAAGGTTTTTGATCAATATATATGAGGTTATTTGTTCTCAATGATGTATGTATGGTTTGTATTGCTCTAGACATAGATTTTGCAAATCATGACCTAATAATTTCATCTCTTAAAAACCAAACTCTAGACATAGATTTGGGATTTATTATTCGCTTTGTGTTGATCTTAACGATTGTTGTTTCGATTGTTAGCGTGAGACATCATCTAACGGTCTAAACAATGATACTCACGACTTTGCTTTAGACATAAACTTAGTCGGGAGGATACGCGGTTGTATTGGCCGGAAACTAAGTTCATATGCGTGATTAATCGGATTTATGTGAAAAGGATTAGCGAAACCTAACCTTGACATGCTTTCCTAAATACCTTACAAACTCTTTGCCACAAATTTACTCTTTGCTACCAATTAATGTTAATCGAAATCGAGAACCATTTGAAACTCTTGAACTTAAAACATTGTAACTATTGAACGACAAGCATCTAATATCGACAATCCTTGTGGAGACGATAAAAACACCCCCCTAATACTGTTTCAACAAAATGGCGCCGTTGCCTGGGATTGTTCATTGATATTGCAAGCATAGCAATAATTGTTTTGTTTTAAGCTTGTTAACTTTTTCTCGAACGTGTTAATTTATTTTGTTTAGTGTGCAGACTTTGTTTTATGCGAGGGAAGCTACTGGCGGACCAACTTCTGTTCGATCCTGAGATTGAAAGAACCACTCGTAGCATCAATAGCAGAACGAGACGAAGGAGGCAACTAGCGAGACAAAGGCAAGAACAAGAGGGAAGTTCGACTTCTATACCACCACCATTTCCATAGTTACTTCCAGCTATGGAACATCCACCACCACCACCACCACCTGCTTCTAGACCATGTACCAACAGTCCGAGACACAATGCACAGTTTGCTCGCAATGCGCAGAATGGTCGTCATTCAGAAATGAAGACTGGTATTCTCCAACTGCTATATCAAAGTCCTTTTATTGGTATAGATCATGAGGATCCTTTTACACATCTGACAAAGTTCTATGAGATTGCGGGAGCAACTGGTGCGCCCGAAGCAGAAGAGGAATCTCTGTTTAAGAGATTATTCCTGCATTCCCTCATTGAGAAGGCCAAGGAATGGTATCTTGATCAGTCGATAACAATAATGACAGATTGGAATTCACTTGAAGAAAAATTTTTGGAGCGATTTTTCCCACATAATCGTTTCATGGAGGCAAAGACCGCAATCACAGTGTTCACACAAGGTGCCAACGAATCTCTCAACGAAGCTCGGGAGAGATTCAAATCTATGTTGAGGAAATGCAAAGGGAATGGCTTTGATGAATTGTCTCAAATTCATATTTTTCGGAATGGACTTCAACTTGTGCATAAAACCTTGTTGGATGCCACCGCTGGTGGATCCTTGCTGAGCAAAACCGTTGCAGAAGCCACTGCCATTATTGATAAGATGGCTTTAAAATATCATCAGGTAAGTCATAACCGTGGACCTTCTCAAAGGACTCCTGGAGTTTTGGAATTGGGAACCAATGATGCTATACTTGCTCAAAACAAGTTATTATCCCAGCAAGTTGAGTTGTTGACAGAACAAATGTCTAAACTTCCTCAACAATTTAAAGAAATCCATGACTCCTCGAGTAAAAACGTGCAGGTCTTGGTATGTGAATTATGTAGGGGAGATCATCCTACCGGATATTGTCCTCCGGTTGTGGAGGAGGTAAATTATGCTGGAAATCCGACTCAAGGGTATCAAGGATGGCCTCCTTACCAAAGTGCTCAACAACCGTACCAAAATCAACAAGGTTATCAACCTCGAGGCAACTACCAAAATCAACAAGGATGGAGACAAAATCCTTACCAACCACCCCAAGAGCAAAGTGGAAGTTCAAGAATGGGGGAGACTTTCACCAAATTCATGCAATTATCAATGGCAACTCAAAAGAGTACGGAAGCTTCGATTAAAAATCTTGAATCACAAGTAGGGCAACTTGCTAAGCAATTTGCCGAAAACCAACCGGGACCATCCTTCTCCGCGACCACTCAACCAAATCCCAAAGGGGGGTGTAAAGTCATTTTCATAAGAAGTGGTAGAACAATTGGAAGAGATGTTGAAAATGGGGTAGTTGAAAAGGAAAATGATATTGTGTTGGAGGAAGTCGAAAAAAATGATGAAAATGGGGTAGTTGAAAAGAATGATGAAGAAGCGAGGAAGAAAAAAGAAAAAGAAAGAAAGGAGTTTGAGAAGGAAGTTTTACAAAGACGATTACCGTATCCCCCTACTCCAAAGAAAAAAGAGAATGATAGGCATTACACAAGATTTTTGGAGTTATTTAGTCGGTTACAAGTAACCGTACCTTTCTCTGAAGCTCTTGAACAAATGCCTAGGTATGTCAAATTCATGAAAGACATACTTATGAAAAAGAAGAGGTGCACTGACAAAAACAACATTGATCTTAATGCCGAGTGTAGTGCCGTCATCCAATGTGTGCTTCCGCGGAAAGAACAAGATCCGGGAAGAGTAGCTTTACATATTACAATAGATAATGATTTTCAATGCAAAGCTTTGGTTGACATGGGTGCGAGCATCAATCTAATTCCCTTGTCAGTGGTGAAAAGACTTGATAATATGACCATAAAATCAACAACCATGACATTACAACTTGCGGATAAGTCTAGAACTCGTCCGTATGGTGTTGTGGAGGATGTGCTGGTAAAAGTGGATAAATTCTTTTTTCCTGTTGATTTTGTGATTGTTGAAATGGATGAGGATGAAGATACACCGATTATATTGGGCCGACCATTCATGAAAACCGTCAAAATGTTGGTGGACGTTGATGAAGGCTTAATGAAAGTGCGGATCAAGGAAAGTGGTATGGAGGAAGAAGCTTGTTTTACATTGTTCAAAGGAGTGACGTTTGTGAATCAAGTGGATGAAGTCGTGCGAAAGGAAAAAGACTTGAAAAAAAAGAAGTTGGAAAGTGAAGCATTTGAAAAGAAAAAGAATGAAGATGCAAAGGTAGCTTTGATGAATTCATGTTGGGAAGGAGACCAAAAACTGGGCACGATAACGGATGAGTTTGTGTTCGCGTAGTGTGTTCGTTTCGGTTGCCATTTCTTTTGCTTTTGTTTTCGAGGCGTCTAGTCTCCAGACCGTTGAGCTTAGCCGACGTTAAACAAGCGCTTGTTGGGAGGCACCCCAACATTGTAAGTAATTCTTGCTTTTCAGTGTTTTTAGTGTTGCATTGCCATTTGGAGTGAAAATTGAGTTTCTGCATGTGTGAAGTTGAGATTGCATAGAGTGCAACAAATACGGGTTTGCAGCACCATAGCAGAAAAATCTGCTATCTGGTGTAGAGCGCCCGACGTTGGTTTATACCGCCCGGCGGTGCGTGAAAAATTTCAAAGGCCTCGCCTCTGATTGGCCAGGTGAGTGAGTTTGGGTGGGAATTTTGAAAGTTGGCTGATAAGCTTATTGGTTTAGTGTGTTTTCCCATTTTTACCCCTGGCTATTTAAAAAGGTTTGACAGAAAGTTTTGAGACTTTTCTCTCATTCTCTCCCATGAAAACCCTAGCTCCCACACTCTCACTCTCTCACTTTTTGCTCTCTCACTTTCTCTCCTTTCAGATCCTCCAACCTTCAAGGTATGCATGTAGTTTGTGTTTTTTTTCTTTGTTTTTCTTTTCTTAATCATGTATAAGTGTAGAAAAAATGTGGTTAGGGTTGTTAATGGGTGACATAGGTAATTGTTTGCTAGACATCTTTCTTCAATCTTGCATGTTCTATTTGGTGTTCTCTATGTTGGTTATTAATGTTGGGTTGAAGAAGGATGGGTTTGAAAAAAGCAGGGCTGCCATGAAAATTTGTTCTGATATCGCGAGTACCGCCCGACGGTAGAGGGGCGCAACAACGCTCTTGCGTCGCTCGACGATGCTAAGGCGCTGGCCCTGTTTTGCCCTGTTTTGGGATTTTACCGTTTACTTCATTTTCGTTTTCGTGACTAACAGTGCTAATGTGAATGTTTGTGCTGTGCTGTTTGTGTTTGAATTGTACAGATGTCTCACCGCTTTGCTCCTCAACATGCTTCAAGGAGGAAGCAAAAGAATGTAGCCTCCTCATTTGATATTCCATTGGAATTTGACAGCAGTCAGTTTTTGTCTGCCGAGCATGAGGCGAGGATCAAGTCGCTAGAGGGCAGAACTGTGCTCTCTGAAAACAGATTTGCAATTAATCGGCAGGGGGACTACCAGAGAATTCAGGCAATCTTCAAAAAGAAAAGATGGGAGAAGTTGTTGAACCCGACTGATCGCGTGTGTTACCAGCTGATCAGAGAGTTCTATGCCAACGCGCTTCAGCCCGAAGGAGAATTTTACAGGTTTAAGACCTTCGTAAGGGGCAGGGAGATCAGTTTCAACAGGGATGCCATTAATAGGATTCTGGGCAGTCCGAGTAGCTTGGGAAGTTTACAAACCAATGATTTTGTGAAGCTGTCAGCAGCAAAACATGATCATAAAATGGTTGCCGGTTCTATTCTAAAACCAGGGTGCAAGGTTGATCGAAATGCTAAGAGGGAGCCGATCAAGTATAGCCGGAAATTCATGACTCCTAAGGCATAGGCCGTTCTCCTATTTCTTTGCTATAATGTCAAACCGCGGCATCACCGATCTTCTGTTCCCCTTGATACATAACTCCTTATGTATTGTATCATGGAGGACAAAGAGGCGGATATCGCTCAGATCATAGCGTGGGAGATGAAAATTTTTGTGGATAATACTCGGAGACCAGGAGTGCATGATGATGCTCCCATCATCTTCCCTTGTCTAGTTCAGGCTTTAATTTATCAGACTGACATTTTGATTCCAGGTGTGATTAATGAAAAACTTAAATTTCTGGTGGATGACAATTACTTGGATCAGTTTTGTAAGCCCAAGGAGGAAAGGAAGAAGAAAAAGGCCGATGAGTTGGGAAGTACTTTAGGTGTTCAGGAGGATACGAGTGACTCATCTGTTTTCGACATGAAAGCGGCGCTCAACTACACTTGGTACATGGGTGAGTCACTCCATAGATCTAATAAATTTAACTTTGATTATATGTAGCAGATGTATCATTTTTAGACGCACCCTGCGGAGTACACTCCCTTTCCTTCAAGGGAAACGTTCGACGCATATGCGAATTGGCCTGGGGACAGGCGCCCTTTCTTTTCAGAGGGGGCAAGCACCAGAGGTGTTGTTGCGGATGATAATGATGATGATGATGATGATGGTGATGAGATACAGGACGATCTCAATGATATGGTTAACTAGGCTGCAAAGTGAAGGATTTTATTTTGTTTTTTTCATTTCTGTTTTCAGTTTTTTAGTTCAGTTTTTAGTATGTACTTTTGGATCGCTTCGGCGAGGATAATGATTGTAGTGTTTTGTCGCTTAGGCGAGTACAATTTCGATGTTTTTAACACCATAGTTTATAATATTCTGTTTTTATGATGTGGTTTAGTATAAATTCTGTTTTGTTTTTTTTTTTATGTATAAATTCTGTTTTTTTTTTATGTTGTGTTGGCACAAAGGAAGTTTTGTTTTCCCTTAAGTTTTGAAAGATTTTGTGTGATAGCACAAGAAGATGAATGCTTTGTTAGCATTAAATATTGATGGTAATGATAGAATTCTCAATTTTGTGCACAAGCAAAGTGTGATGTGTTGTGTAGAATTTTAACATGGTTGGGAGTTAGTGCTTTACACAAAATTATGGTAATGCATTATGTTGTATATACTTGTTCATTTGTGAATCAATTAGGACAAAACCACAAAAGTGAGATGCTTTCCATTGTTTACCAAAAAGAGAGTCAAGTAATCGTTGTTTTACTCGTCTTGTTCATGTTTAATCTTGTGAGTTGTTTAAATGATTGGAAACATAGAAATGATCAAGGCAATTTTTGAGCACTATGAGGAAACCCACTGTTCCAAAAATACTTCCGAGTAGCCTTGTGAGTGTGCGGGTATTTGAAAATCCTTTTGAGCCTAAAAAAAAGAAAATTTTTGTTTGACTCATGAACCCAAACTTTAACCTTGTTGAAGAGCATTTCTATTTAAGTGTATAGTATTGTTGAAGTTGGGGAGATTGGTTCAGTGAAAGGAGAAAAAGGAATGGTGGATACAATGCATTTTCAAATGAATTCAACAAGAGATTGAAAAAGAAAGAAAAGGAAAAATCAAAAGAAAAAAGTATAAGAATCAAAGCAAGAAAAGAGAATGCATTGTGAGAATAAGTGTTGGAAGTTTGAGCAAGAAGGTTTGAGGTTAAAAAGAAAAATGTTCTTCATGTATTTTACCCTTTCTTGATTCAATGGCCGTGTACATATGTCCCTTGTTTTTACCCCGACCTTGTTATAACCATTAAAGTCCTTAGTGATCTCTGTTTCTACTTATTTTTGACAACTCTGTGAGATGAAGACATGAACGAGTCCGAATGTGGCACGATTGCTTGTGAGAGTGTTTTGTCCTGTGTGAAACATTGTACAAATGTGTTGATAATAAGCGAATGTAGGTGATTCAACTTGAACTTGTATGTACTTGATGTTGCATTATATGATGTTGTGTTTAGAAGTTTAATTCATAATCATGTTGTGATTCTATGAAACTTTGTGAAAATACTTTGTGCGGGTATGTGTCGAGTTTGAACCATTAATGTTTTCTTTGTTAATTGGGTGTTTGGATTCTTGCTTGTTGTTATTGACTATTAAGTTTGTTTGAGGGCAAACAAATATGCAAGTTGGGGAGAGTTGTTAGGTGTCAAGAAGTGCTTATTTTCATAATTGATTTTGATGCCTTTGAGATCTTTTAATCGCTTTAATCGGGAAACGACTTATTAATTAAGCGATTCTTGCATTTGTGTGGATTTTAGGTCTTTTGATGTGTTTGTGAATTTTTACAGATTTTTGGTGAAAAGATCAATGCTTGGTGCGCGCGGAAACGAGAAATTTGGAAAAGGCGCGTGTCGCGATTTAGGCCCCTGCACCGCCCGACCCTACTAAGGCGCAGGAAGCTCTCACCGCCCGGCGCTGCAGGGGCGGTGGTTCCCCCATTTTCAATCAGAGTTGCAGAATTGTGTTAAGCTGCGCCTCTTGAAGACCACCCGACCGTGAAAGGATTGCCCAGCGCTCTGATGCCATTGCCCGACCCTCTCAGATATTTTCTGAGCTCCACGTGATACTGTAGCTGTCACGTGGCCTCACTTTATGGTCATCGCCCAGCCGTGTAAGGCATCGCCTGGCTCTCTTGTCTGGGCTGATCTTGTTTACAGTCTTATTTTGTGGATATTTTGGAACATCATAACTTTTCATTACACTTTTGGTTAACCTAAAAACTGGTGTGAAGAAGAAAACTCCATTGTTACTTATTTTTCCTAGTTTCAAAGTTTTTATGCTTCAATCCTTGAACCTTTGAAGATTGAAGTTCCAAAAGCTTTGCAACATTACTTGTCATCTAAGCTACCATGAGAATGAGTAGCTAAACACTCTTGTGTTAAGGTTAGATGTAGTTGATCTTGATCATATGTATTTCTTTTGATCTTGATCATATGTATTTCTTTTGATCTTTTGTATATGAACAAGGTTTTTGATCAATATAGATGAGGTTATTTGTTCTCAATGATGTATGTGTGGTTTGTATTGCTCTAGACATAGATTTTGCAAATCATGACCTAATAATTTCATCTCTTAAAAACCAAACTCTAGACATAGATTTTGGATTTGTTATTCGCTTCGTGTTGATCTTAACGATTGTTGTTTCGATTGTTAGCGTGAGACATCATCTAACGGTCTAAACAACGATACTCATGACTTTTCTTTAGACATAAACTTAGTCGGGAGGATACGCGGTTGTATTGGTCGGAAACTAAGTTCATATGCGTGATTAATCGGATATATGTGAAAAGGATTAGCGAAACCTAACCTTGACATGCTTTCCTAAAAACCTTACAAACTATTTGCCACAAATTTACTCTTTGCTACCAATTAATGTTAACTAAAATCGAGAACCATTTGAAACTCTTGAACTTAAAACATTGTAACTATTGAACGACAAGCATCTAATATCGATAATCCCTGTGGAGACGATAAAAACACCCCCTAATACTGTTTCAACACCTTCTTGCCTGGCAGATGTATTTTTGATGGTGTCCTGGTTGCTAATGAGATCATTGACCTAGCTAAGAGGAGAAGAAAGAGTTGTCTTTTGTTGAAAATTGATTTTGAACGGGCTTACGATTGTGTCTCGTGGAAGTTCCTCAACGACTTACTTGTAAAGCCGAACTTTGGGGAAAAATGGAGGAAGTGGATATGCTCTTTGGTGTGTGACGGAACTATGTCGGTTTTGGTTAACAGAAGTGCAACACCAGAATTCAAGGTTCACAAAGGTTTGAGGCAAGGGGATCCTCTATCCCCTTTCCTATTCTTGTTAGTTATGGAGGTTTTAACAAGGTTAGTTAGAAAAGCAGAAACTTTAGGTTTGTACAAGGTGTTCCCAGTTGGAGACGAAGAACGTTTCAGCGTAACTCACTTTGCTGATGATACTCTATTCTTTGGTGAGGTTGAGCAGGCTAATTTGTGGATTTTAAAGGCTATCCTAAGAGGGTTTGAAATGGTAACAGGGATGAAGGTGAATTTTTGTAAAAGCAAAATTGGTGGCATAAATGTTAAAGAGGAGTTTCTGAGTTCGGCTGCTACATTTCTTAATTGTGACTCTATGAAGTTGCCGTTCATTTTTCATGGTGTGAGCATAAGAGTTAGCCCTAGAAGAAAACATACATGGAATGATTTGCTGGATAAAGTGAGATTAAGGTTAGCAGATTGGAAGGGACGACAATTCTCCATTGCAGGTAGACTTATGCTTATCAAGTCTGTTATTAGTGCACTTCCGCTTTATGCCTTCTTCTTCTATAAAGTGCCGGTAGGGGTGTTGAAGACAATCCAAGGTATTCAAAGTAAGTTTTTGTGGGGAGGGACTGAGCAGAAGAAGAAGATTCACTGGGTTGATTGGCAAACCTTATGTCATCCGATCGAGAGAGACGGACTAGGGATAAAGGATCTGTGTAGTTTCAATCGTGCCCTATTGATGAAGTGGAAGTGGAGGTTGATCAATCCTGGCGACTGTTCTTGGAAGAATGTATTAAGATTTAAGTACGGGAAAGTGTCTTTGAACCACAACAGTTTCTTTGAACCACAACAATTTTGAGTTTATTTGGTGGAGAGACTTAAAGAGCATTAGTGGTGATACTGTTACGGGAATAGACATCTTTCTATCTAGTGTGAGATGCACTATTGGGAAGGGCGATGCAACCCTGTTTTGGCACTCTGTTTGGGCCTCTAATTCGGCCCTTAAACTTATTTTCCCTAATCTGTTTTCTCTTGCAGTTGCCCCAAACAGTTCTGTAGCTAATGCTAGCTATTTGAGTGGTGGCGTTTGTAAATGGAGTACCCCTTTCTCTGATATTGCAGGTTCTGGCCTGGCTAGGGAGAAGGACATTCTCTTGGATCCGTTAGCATCAATTAAACCTAATAATGATGAGGATGCTTTCTGTTGGGACCCAGTTTTGTTAGGAGGTGATGAGGTGTGTAATGGTTTTTCAGTTAAATCTGCCTACAACCTCTTGTGGAAGCCCAGAAACGCTACTGATGAGGAGGAGGAGGTTTCGAACACTATGTCCAAAGTTTGGGATTCGAAGCTGCCCTTGAAAGTCAAAATATTCATGTGGAGGTTTGCTAGAAATAGACTCCCAACAGTGGAGCAACTTGTGAGGCGTAATATAGCGTTCATAGACGGGAACACGTCTTGTGCAGAGTGTGGATATCAGATGAAAACTTTTAGTCACGTGTTTTTCGAGTGCTCTAAATCTGCAGCGGTTTGGAAGGGGATGGATAGGTGGCTGGGAACTGTCAGTGGAGTCCAAACTAATTGGATGGAGCATGCACTCCATTTCTATGGTGCTGTCAAGAGTAAGTTAGGGAGTACTGTTGGATTGCTCATTTTGTGTACAACAGTCTGGTTCTTATGGTTTGGTAGAAATCGTAGGTTATTCGAATCGTCTTGTTTGTCTGTTGAGGAGATCTTAAATTCTGTTAAATTCTTTAGCTGGAAATGGTGTTCTCTTAGTAGGAACTGTAAGAAAATTTTATTTTATGATTGGTACACTGTCCCTATGATTTGTTGTAAAGGGATTTAGTGTTGTTCACTATTAGGGATTCTGCACCCCTTGTGTAGGCTTTGCTTTAATTGATCCATTGCTTTTAGAAACAAAAAGGCAACAATTAAAGATGGTTTGCAATGATAACAAAAATTTTACTTCAAAGTGAAGAAAATACCATTTTCTAACTGAATTATAGATGGCAAAAATACCAGTAATCGCGGGTATATGTAGAAAAAATTCGTCATGGATACAAGTGGATAATTTAATATTTACGGATAAATAGATATTTTAAAGTCCGTTTTTTAATGTACACACATTTTTTACTCCATGAACTCTCCAACAAAATGGGGTAGTAGAAAGGAAAAAATATATCTCTAAAAGAGCTAGTTAGAATGATGTTTAATGAGACAAATCTTCCTAAATATTTTTGGACTAATACAATAAGCATTGATTTCTCCGTAATGAATTGTGTCTTTATAAAACCAATTCTAAAGTAGACACTGTAACACTTTCAACAAACACTTACTCATTCAATCAGATATGTAACACATGTTCTTTAAAAAATTATTTATAATACCATTATCAGCAAAACATAACTGAAGGTTAATTCATATAGTATAGGAAAACACAACAATCCAACAATACAAAAACCTAAACCCTTACCCACTATTCATCATACAATCCCTTAGAGAATCAGAACCACACTCTTACCTTAGAGTTCTTGCAACAATGCTTCTTCTACCTCAACAATGGTTCTTCTCTTCCCTTTTGCCCTAGCTCTGCTCTTCTCCACTTTCTCTCCAAAACACATACTGACACTTTTATTCCCAAATCCTTCTTATTATATTATTATTATTGTTATTATTAAATAATCATAATAACAATAATAATAATAATAATAATACTAATTATCTAATTTAAATAATATTCACCTACTATTATCCAAATAAATAATTACTAATTAATATTACTAATTAGTTACTAACCACACCACTCATCTCTATGCAATTGATCACACACCCCTAACCATTTTCTCAAGGTCTAGTCTTAAAGTTACTACCCCATAACAAGGGTACCCCAAATACAACAAAACACGTATAATCGCATACATATACACAACATCCGATAATTTCAATTAAATAAAATAAAACGGGGTGTTACAGACACCCTATGAGTTATTAAAAAAATTCTAAAGTAGACATTCTATGAGCTTCATATCTCACACTTACATGACTTCATATGAAAATGCTCTGTACTTAACAACAAGAAGGTTAATCTTGGTAAAATTGACGCAAAAGGTGACGAAGGTACATTCCTAGGATATTTCTCTTCTAGTAAATCTTTTAGACTTTTCACTAAAAGAACACTAACACGAGAAGAATTATTTCATGTTACCTTTGATGAATCTAACCTCAAGTCTATAAAGATAGAAGTTGTTGATTGTGCATGTATTTAGGAAAAATGTCTATTAAAGATAAAGAGGAATGTAAGGATCAAAAAATAAAGCAAGAAAAAGATCAAATTCAAAATGAAGGCATTTAAAATGAAGAAATAATGTAGAACAATAGGATCCAAGAAATGGAGAAATGCCCAAAAAAGAATTCAATCTAAAATGTCATTAGAAATATTCCTAAGAGAGTTGCAACTTGAAACTCCCTTAGAAAAGTATGTAAATTTATGGATTTTGTTTTTCAATTTAAGACAAAGAAAGTTTATAAAACACTCATCAATGAACACTGGTCTCTTTCTATACAAGAAGGGTTAAATAAATTTTGAAAGAAACAATGTTTGGGAATTTGTTGGCAAAGCTTCAGCTAATCAAGTGATTAGACCCCGATGAGTATTTTACAACAAACTTGACAAGAATGATTATTTCTTTTAAAAATCAAGAGTCATTCCAAAAGGATATAATAAATAGGAATGCATTGATTTTAATTAAACTTATGCTCTCATAGCTCTATTAGAAGTCATAATAATGCTTTTAGATTTTACACACACACACACACACACACATGCACGCACACATGTTTTAAAGCCTTTCATATTTTATAAAACACTTGAAAATATTTTTATATATATCCTTAATTGATTACTGACTTGTTTAACCAATCAAGATGACTTTTTACACTGGTTAATCAATTACTAGATTAAAGTTAATCGATTATCACATTTCTAACAACTCTAATTGATTATGGAAACTTTTAATTGAATATTTAAAGTCTAATTAAAAACGCATTCCATAGTAGATTTTCTAATTGATTAACAACTAGGGTTAATCGATTAAAACATTGAAAATATCTAAGGATCGATTCCAATTCTGAGCCAATTATTTTCCTATAAATATAGGGCTTATCCCCATTCATTTGTAATCAAGTTTTTGAAATTAAAACTCTGCTATCTCATTTTCTACTCTCTTATTGTCTATTTTATTATTTTTCACCAAAGTTGCTAAAGATAATGCAAAATGAGTTCAAGATGTCCATGATAGGGGAGCTTTAGTATTTCCTATGCTTATAAATCCATCAATCCAAAGAAGGAACATTTATTAATCAAGCTAAGTACTGTAAAAAGATACTAAGAGGATTCATCATGGATTAATCCATATCAATCTCAAATCCATTGAGTACTTCACGTAGCTTGGATAAAGACGAGGAAAGAAAGCTAGTTGAAGAAAGCAACTATCAAGGTATGATTGGATCTTTTCTTTACATTACTCCATCTCATCATGACATCATGTTTGATGTGTGTCTTTGAGCTTGTTTTCAAGCAAACCCCAAAGAATCACACCTCATTACGATAAAACGCATTATTAGATATATCACTACCACACTATATATGGTTTTATGGCATCACAAAGAAACACAGTGTTCTTAGATGGATACTCTAATTCCGATTTTGCTGGTTGTAAACTAGATCGAAAAAGTACTAACGGTACATGTCAATTACTTGGAAACTCGCTTGTCTCTTGGTAAAACAAGAAACAAGCAAGTGTAGTGTTATACATAATGAGGCAGAATAACTTGTTGTGGGTAGATGTTGTGCACAAATTATCTAGATGACACATCAACTAAGTGATTACATAGTTAATCTTAGAGTTGTCCCAATAAAATGCGATAACACTAGTGCATTTCATTAGGGATCTACACATTACAAAAAAAATTGGTATTTCACTATAGGATTCAACACATTGAAGTTAGGTACCATTTCATTATGGATTGTCGCTATGCGAAAAACAACCGACAGAAAACACAGAGTCACCACCGAATGTTATTTATCCCGACGAGGGAAAGGAAACGATCGAAGAAACCTCAAAAAGGGAATGGAACATGGTCTCGCAACCAAATCCTGGGTTCGGGAGTCGATTACGTGAGAGGAAGGTGTTAGCACCCGTCGCGTCAGTTGTACTCAACGGGGTCCTCTTTTGTTGTTCTAATTAAAGAGTGTGTTTATTTAAAGCATATTTGCTACACGAAAACAAAAAGGGAAAAAACAAAAGGAGACTCGATATGACTTCGCCATCCTATGCCTACGTATTCCCTCGTGCAATGGGAAAGTCAGAGTCAACGTAGTTCGAAAGACTACGGGTGGAAGGGGGAAGGTTGTTCGCCAAGACTTCATCGTCTTGTGCCTACGTATTTTCATTCGGACGAGAATGAAGAAGTCAGAGATTTCGTAGTTCGGCCTACCAATTGTTAAGTGTCTTTTATGAGCGATGCTAAGTTCGCGTTCTAGCAGTTAGGGACGATGCCTGTTTGTGGTAGAACGGAAGTAACATGCCATTTCTGAAAAGGTTCGACGAAAAATCCCGAAGGACAAAATGATTTTCAATTTATGTAAGAGTTTTAACAGAAGTGAATTGACTTTGTTTGAGGTACGTATTGCACTAAATTCTATGATATAGGATATAATACTTCGCGCTAACGATCCAAATGTCTCGCGCATAAAGTACCCTAAGATGAGGTTAGAAATGCATCCGCTCATCTTTTCCTATGTGCTTAAGGCACGTGACGCACTATGCACATTATATTTATTAAGTGTTTTGATATGATTTGAGAGAGAGAAGACAAAGACTCAAAGGGCAAAGAAAATCTAAGGGAAACTCACCTAGATGTTGTCATGCCAAATGGTCCTATAGTTGAGTATGAGAAAAGGGAAGTCTACCTAATGTTATCATACAAAGATGGACCTAAGGCTGAGGTCAAAAGGGATCTAACTTAATGTTGTCATGGAAAAGATTGGGAGCCTAATGTCTATCCTACTTCAAGCTTAATCAGAAATTAAGTTGGACTAGGAGTCTTAAGGGAGCATGTGAACAAACACAAGTAAACATTAAACAACTTAAACTCATACAACAATAAGTATTTGAAACTCAAAGGAGAAGAAATGAGATGAAGAGAAGAAACATGTCAAAGCAACACAAGGTAAGAAGAATCAACCGTCAATTCTAAAGTGTCAAACATCAAAGTCAACATCAAGACATGCTTATCATATGAAACAAAGCATCAAAGATGGATAAGGCAAGCAAATAGCACACATATTCCAAATCATCACAATTCATGCTCAAAGTATTCACACATTAAAGTTCAAGAAGATAAGCAATGACAATCATACAAGTGCACATACAAACATGTATTAAAACCAAATCAAACATCACTAATCAACATGCAAAGAAAAAAGGGATCAAGCAAGGTAAAAATCACGTAAGGTAAAAATCTACATCATATCATGGTCAACACATTTCAAAGATTAGGAAAGAAACACAAAAGCATCCATCATGATCTACATCAATGACTAAGCATTTATCAATAATTATCTCATGGAAAGCAAGTCACAAATGGTTCAAATAATGAAATTAGGGCATGTAAACTTGGAAGGTCAGAAGTACACTCAAACATTTCAATTCAAAACAAACTCATGTTAGCAAGAAAGATTCAAGAGGCATCACACTCCAAGCATGGACAAGAAACTAGGTATCCATAAAGCAAAGTCATCCACAAAAGGAAACAAATAGTCATAAGAAGTAAAAGAGTCAAGATGATCATTCAATGGACATTAAGACATGAAGGTAAGAAGCTCAAACAATTTATTTAAGTCACACAAGAGCACCATGCATCAAGGGATCATACAAGAGAATAAACTCAAAAGACTAGGTCAAGAACACACAAGTATCATGCTCAATACATCACCAAATTGACACATCAATCAAAAATATCTAAATGACCAAACAAATGTGGATATAAGGCTCTAACTCATAGAAAATCAATTAAGATCAAGTATGAAAGAGATCCCAAAAACAATTGCATGAATGCATCAAAAAATTAAATCAACAAGCTCAAGTATGTCACTAATCGAGCATATATCGAGGGCCAATCAAAACCAATTAAGAAGCAATCAAACATTCATCATCAAGGCACCATAACATCACTCAAATATTAATCAATCAAGTTTCAAAACATGGCCAAGAGATAGGATCAAATAGGCAAGCACAAAGCATCAAGAACACAAACCCTAGTTCAAGGTTAAAAAAGTAAAAGCACATCCCAAATTAATTCAAATAAAATATAAAAATTAAATATAAAATAAAATAAAAAATATGAAAAATATCTCAAGATGTCAAATAATCAAAAAAGTTTTTTTAACTTTTTTAATGGTTGCAACAATTAAAAATAAAATGAAAGTTGAAAATGAAAAGAAATAAAATAAAATGAGTAAATGATGCAAGAAGGGGTGTATTAGCAAAATTAGAATGAACAAGGATTCAGTACACACACGAATATGGGCCAAAAAAGTGGGGTACGAATATTAAAATGACGCCAGCCCAATCCAATCAGAACACAATCTGCCAGGCACGCTGGCTTTTATTAATTGACATGGCAAATGAATCAGCAGCAAGAACAAATCATAACAAACCAAGCAATTCAGTTTGAATTAAAAAATGGCGCCATGGCCACATCATCGTGTCAAACAACATTTATGAAGGTTACCTAGTGGAGATTGTCCACTCCACCTTCAAACCTTGCAAAACCTTGTGCGAATCTTCTACAAAAGCTTCAATAATCATCAAAGATGATGAAGCTAGCAAGAAATTGTGGGAAATCCTCTTGAAAAGTGAGCTTCAAAGATGAGAAGTTTTGAGAGAAATTTGAGAATTCAGATCTGAGAATGAGGTTATGGCACGAATTTGGAGTTTGTCAGCTTGTATATGAGGTGTCTAGGGTTGGAAAAAGGCTTGGAACTGAGGCTGAGGCCTAGAGTTGTTTATTGTGGTTTGGAAAATGGAAAAGTGAAAAATGAGTGCACATGTGCTTGGTACGGTTTAAGGCTTGCTTATGCTTTGGAGTGAGCTTTGGGAGAATAAAAATAGGTGAGTAAATGAGTCATGAAAGGGGTGGGTTAAAGTCAGTCCGCGTGGAGGAAATGTTAAGCAAGTTTGGGTGCATTTCCACTTTTCCTATTCTAGCAACAAATTTGAATTATAGTGCATGGTAATGCATGTACTTGTTTGGTCAAATGAAGTAATGAGAATGAGAGTGTATGCATGTGGTTTTCATGAGGTACAAGTTTCTGCAAGAAAGCTACACAAAAGTGTCAATAACAACCAAAACTTGATACCCTGTGAACAAGTGCATGAAGCCTACTTTGGATGAGGATAACTCAAAGAATATGGCTTAAATGAAATTGAAATTGGTATCAAAATAATTTAGGAAGAAATAAGAAAAAGTTTCATGTTGGAAACAAATCAAGATGAGGCTTGGAAAACAAAAAAAAAAACACCCTAGAAGTTGGTTCCAAAATCTTCCCAAAGATGCTTAGAAAAATTCTATGTTAAAAATGTGTTTTGACAACTTTGAAACACCAACTTTGAAATGCCATAACTCTAGGAGCATTGATCCAATTGAGGAGTTTTTGGTATGTATGAAAAGCTTAAAGCATGAAGACCAATTCTCATGCTGAAAGGAAATTGAGTTGAAGCTTGGAACCATGCGAAAAATGTCTTGGAAGTTGGCCTCATGATATTGATCCATGACTTATAAATTTGAAAACTTGAAAAACCCTAACTTTGAAACATCATAACTTGAGTTCTAGACATCAAAATGGAGATTTCTTGGTATCAAAAGAAAGATTGAAGAATGAGGAACAACTTTCATGTTGGAGGAAAAGTGAGATGAAGTTTGGATCATCAAGAAAAATGGCCTTGAAAACATGCCCTCCAAGCTGAATTTCTATACTTAGAAAAATTCTAACTATTGAAAACATGAATCTTGATTTTTTTCAACTTTATGTCACCATAACTTTTGATCTATGCATCTTTTGAAGTTGCTTTCTTCAACAAACTTGTAGTATGTGATGTCCTCTTTAATTTGATTACAAGTTTGCCTCATTTGGATCAAGGATGTGGAAGTTGTAAATCTTGCAATATAGCACCATGAACATAAATTCTTCCATACTTAGAAAAATTCTCAAAACCCTAATTTAGTAACTTCTCCTGATTTTATGATTTCTCTTGATCAAACCTCATAATAACATGGATGATGACTTGAAATGCCCAAATATGACCCAAGAACTCAAGACTTGACTTTTGTAGGGCATTAGTTGACTTTTTGACCAGATGAATTCAATTCCCCTTTATCCACTTAAGAACCTTTTGAAATGATTTGTGATGAACCATGAGACATGTAGAGAACCTTTGAGATGTATGTTGAACCATAGAACCATGCTTTGCTCAAGAAAACAATCACAAGTAGCCTTTGACCAAAACCCTAGCTCAGAGCCACTAGCAGCTTGATCAGATGAATCCCTTGAAACCATTGAAACCCCAATCCTCAGATGATTGTGTGGACTTGTTGAGATACTTTAGAGAGTATGAAGTCATTTGTAGCTTAAGAATACCTAATGTTGAGTACATCTCCTATCTCATTTCTTTGACAACCTCTTCCTCCTCTTGAGGAAAGCCAAGAAACCTTGATCCCATGTTTAGAACCAATGCAATGCATAAATGAAGATGCAAAGGAAATGAAGCATAAGCCAAAAGGTTAAAGAAAATGGGAGCAAATTTTGGGGTGTTACAGCTGCCCCTATTCAATCAACCTAAACCTGAAGGGACGATAGCAGTGGCTTTCAGACATTTAAGGTAGAATGTGTTTGAATACCAAAAGAACCGTAAAATTTGTACTCTGTGGGGAAAGAAAAAGGTGATGTGATAGGGTGTTAGCCGAAGGTGGATTTTAACAAAGATTCCAGCTGAAGGTGAAAGGTTTGCCGGTCGAAGGCAGACTTAAAACAAGGATGTCATCCGAAGGTGGACTTAGAAAGGTTGGCCGACCGAAGGCGGACTTATAACAAAGATACCAGACAAATGTGGATTTAAAAAGGATTTGTCGGCCGAAGGCGGACTTAAAAGACAAGGATTTTTCGGCCGAAGGCGGACTTAAAACAAAGATGCCAGCCAAAGGTGGACTTAAAAAAGGGTATACAAAATGGGAAAAAGAATGCCGACCGAAGGCGGACTTACAATAAGGATGCCAACCGAAGGTAGACTTAAAAAGGTTTGTCGGCCAAAGGCGGACTCACAACAAAAGGGTGCCAACCAAAAATGGATTTTAAAAGGGTTTGTCGGCCGAAGGCGAACTCATAAAAAAAGGGTGCCAGCCGAAGGTGGACTTTAAAAGGGTTACCAGGAAGTAGAGTCAACAGACTTACGGCCTGAAGTAAAGAGAAGATGACTGCATTGGGGAAAAGATAAATCCTAGACAGACGAATCTGCAGGGGAAAATACAAGATAATTCCTCCGGAAGGAAACACAAGTAGGATTAACAAATCTACTGCGTGGGGAGTAAAGTTAAACGATATCTCATGGGTTACACACTTTCTGCTAGGGAAAGGTCTGGAAAAGAGGGTATCAAACCTGGCTTATGATTAGAATGCATATGTTTGAATTTTTCTATGGCGTAATGTTCCATACGAAATAGAAATGCTACGCATTTTGATGATGTAATGCAATGATGCTTATGATATGCAAAAGGACACTCCATCGGGAGAAGTGCTGAAAAACCAAAACCAAATCCGCCGGGGAAGAGAAACTGAACTGTCTTTGAGGTCATAACCTCTGTTGTAGAAACCCAACTGAACTTCCATTATGTAGGAAAGTAGGAACAACAGACGACTGCTGGGGAAACGTCACTGGAATTCTGATGAAAGGGTGCGCCAACCATTACTAGATTCTACCTGCTGAAGAGATTGATAAACAAATCTGCCAGGGAATGATGATTGATGATGTTAATTCTGCTAGAGGACAATGCTGAGCTTACTCCTTTATTAGGGAATTACCCTCTACTCTTACTCTACTAGGTATAAGAGAATACCATTGTTGGGGAAACAGACATGCTCGGGAAGCACAAACAAACCACCCTTATCCTGTCTGGGGATATGAACTCTTGCTGGAGAGCCACAAACAAAACCAACTTTGGATGGGGAAGCAAACTTCCAGATTCTCGCTGGGGAAAACAATCAGAAACTTCATAATACTCTGTTGAGGACAATAAAACTTTAGCGATCTCTGCCGGGGACAAAAGCTCTACTGGGGAAGAGAGGTCAAACAATCCTGCAAACATATAACAGACAAAAGAATGTCCCAGGTGTAGCATGGAAACCTCCCACGACACTCAAATTTTCAAGCAATTTCAAATGTTTTTAACATGCTCTGCAAAGCTTCAATGTTTTCACATGCAATGTTTACCAAAATATCGGACACTTTTGCAAACAAAATAGTAAAAATAAAAACAAGAGGACAACTTTTGAATGAAATGAAATTTTATTGATTGAAATTGGCCTGTAAATAGGCACTTACATCAGGAAGAAATTCCTAGAAAGAGGTAATTGCGCAAAAATAAAAAGAAAATACACAAATTGGCAATATGGAAACAAATTTCCATCAAGTTCTGATTCGGCTATGACCCGTATGTCTTCGACGCTCTCAAATAATTTGCCTTTTGAAGGGACTGATTGGACTGATTCCTATCCTTCGGAATTCCTATATGTTAAGATGAGCTCACAGATCGAATGCAGATCACAACCTTTCGCTTTTAGATCCCTAACTTTTGGCTGGATCGCCCTTTTGGGTTTTCAATCCACCGGGATACCCATTTTTGCCAAAGTTGCCTTTTTCAGGTTTTCAACTTCGCGGGCTTATTCAATTGTTTTCTTTTATTTTATCCCTAATTTTTGCCTGAACCTTTTCTTTTTATGGTTTTTCGGGATGCCCTTTTTTGCCTGGACCTTTTCTTTTTGTGGTCCAGTGGGTCTCTTTTATGCGAAGTATGTTTTGACTGCATCTGCGTTTATAGGAGATGTAAAATCTTCACCATCCATAGTTGAGAACAAGGCTCCGCCAGAGAAAACCTTTCTCACAGCGTATGGTCCTTCATAATTTGGAGTCCATTTGCCCCTGTGACCTGTCTGTGGAGGAAGGATCCTTTTCAAAACCAAGTCACCTATCTGGAAACACTAAGGACGCATTTTGTGATCAAATGCCTTTTTCATCCTGCTCTGATATAACCACCCATGAGCAATATCTGTTAGTCTTTTCTATTCAATGAGGTTCATCTAATTCAACCTGGTCCGTACCGACTCAGCTTCATCAAGCTTCACATCCGTCAAAATCCTTAAAGAAGGAATCTCAACTTCCAACGGTAGGACTGCTTCCATACCATACACAAGTGAGAAAGGGGTTGCCCTTGTCAATGTATGCACCGAAGTACGATAACCATTCAAGGAAAACAGAAACATCTCATTACAATCCTTATACGTCACAACCATCTTCCGCATAATCTTCTTAATATTCTTATTACCTACCTCAACAACACCATTCATGTTTGGACGATATGGAGAAGAATTGTGATGTTCAATCTTGAAGCTCTGGCATAACTCCTTCATCATCTTGCTATTCAAATTCGAACCATTATTAGTAATGATCCTTTCTGGAATTCCATAATGATAGATGATATCCTTCTTTATGAATCGGGCAACCACTTGTCTGGTGACATTTGCAAACGAGGCCGCTTCTACCCACTTGGTGAAATAATCGATGGCAACCAGGATGAAGTGATGTCCATTAGAAGTAGTCGACTAAATCTCCCCAATCATATCAATGCACCACATAGCAAAAGGCCATTCAGATGTCAACACATTCAGAGGAGTTGGCAGCACATACACTTTGTCCGCATAAATCTTGCATATATGACACTTTCTGGCGTATTTGAAACAATCGGACTCCCTGGTCATCCAATAATAACTTGCTCTCAACAATTTTCTATCCATGGCATGCCCATTGGGATGGGTACCAAAAGAACCTTCATGAACTTCTTTCATCAACAGGCCTGCCTCATGTTCATTAACACACCGTAGCAGGACCATGTAAAAGTTCCTCTTACACAGTACATCATCCTCATTCAAAAAGAAATTACCAGCCAATCTCCTCAGGGTCTTTTTATCTTTGTTAGATGCTCCAGGTGGGTACTCTTGACTCTTGAGGAAGCACTTGATATCATAGAACCATGGTTTACCATCCGACACCTCTTCAGCTGCAAAAACACGAGCAGGTCTCTTGAGACACATAATTCTGATTGTCGGGACCTCATTCCAGAGATTCACCTTATACATGGACACCAACTTTGCCAATGCATCTGCCACCTGATTTTCAGCCCGAGGTACATGATGAAATTCGACCCTATCAAAGAAGGGTAACAACCTTCTAGCATAATCCTTATAAGGCACCAAGTTGGCATGACGAGTCTCCCATTATCCTTTAATCTGATTGATCGCCAAGGCTGAATCACCGTACACATCAAGAATCTGGCAGTGAAAGGGATATGAGAACCCTTAGGAGTGGTGATAATTTCCCCGATTCCGTTGCCATAAGCATTAACAGCTCCCTCAAAAATTAACCCCCACTAGGGTCCAATTTCAGGTCCTTTATCCAGCAATGGTTCTTCACAATATTTGGCTTTCAGATACATAATGTCCTCATCAGGAAAATCAAACTTCATTGGCTGATAATCATCGATCGGTTGTTGAGTAAGATATTCTGACATAACACTTCCTTTGATGGCTTTCTGGGAAACATATTGAATATCGTATTCTGTCAAAACCATTTTCCAACGGGAAATCTTTCCAGTGAAAGCTTGCTTCTCAAACACATACTTGATCAGATCCACCTTCGATATCAACAAGGTTGTATGATTTAACATATATTGCCTCAAACGCTTGGCTGCCCAGGCGAGTGCACAACATGTTTTCTCCAACATTGAGTACCTCGACTCATAATCAGTAAATTTATTACTCAGGTAGTATATAGCATGTTCTTTTCTACCTGTCTCGTCGTGTTAACCGAGTACACACACCATTGAATTCTCAAGAACCGTCATATACATTATCAATGGTCTCCCTGCTACTGAAGGCATGAGGATCAGAGGTTTATGCAATACTCTATTATTCTTTCAAAAGCCTTTTGACAGTTTTTGTTCCACCTGACCGCTTGATCTTTTCTTAACAACTTGAATATTGGTTCACACATGGCTGTAAGATGAGAGATGAATCTAGCTATGTAGTTCAACCTCCCCAAGAAACCACAAACCTCTTTTTCTGTTCTCGGATCAGGCATTTCTTGTATTGATTTTATTTTGGCAAGATCGACCTCGATACCTCGTTCACTGACGATAAAACCCAGCAGTTTACCGAATCTCACCCTGAAGGTGAACTTATTTGATTTCAACCTCAGCTTGAATTTCCTCAACCATTCAAACAACTTCTGTAAATTAACCAGATGTTCTTCCTCCGTTTGGGACTTTGCAATCACGTCATCAACATAGACTTCAATCTCTTTGTGAATCATATCATGAAAGAGAGTCACCATAGCCCTCTGATAAGTTGCCCCGGAATTTTTCAACCCAAAGGGCATCACTTTGTAACAGAAAGTTCCCCCCGGTGTTATGAAAGTTATTTTCTCCATGTCTTCTGGGGCCATCTTGATTCGGTTATACCCAGAGAAGCCATCCATGAAGGAAAACATTGTATATTGTGCGATATTGTCTACTAACACATCAATGTGAGGAAGCGGGAAATCGTCTTTTGGGCTTGCTCTTTTCAGATCTCTATAATCAACACACATCCTGGCCTTTCCATCCTTCTTAGTTACAAGCACGATATTAGCAACCCATAGAGCATAACTGGTAACAGTAAGAAAACCGGCGTCCAATTGTTTCTGAACCTCTTCCTTGATCTTGACTGCCATATCTGTATCATGCCCAGGCATATTATGGTTAGACCAAGCAACGATGTCAACATACTCTTGCAGCATTTCAATCAATCTTCTCTTAACACTGTCTTCCAAGGTGACCCCAATTCTGACCTCTTTCTTTGCATCCTCGGTACCCAAATTAACAATCTCAATAGCCTCCTAATGCGGCTAAATGACCCTTTCCTCCTGTTTCAAAAGTCTGGCCAATTCTTCTGGAAGTTCACGGTCTTCTTCAACCTCCTCTTCGGCTTGGTAGATCGGATTGTCAAAATCAAATTGAGCCATAGCAGAATCATTATTGATGGAATCTAGGATGATTAATCTGCATGATTGATGTTTTATGCTTTATTTAGAATGAGAAAAACAAACAAAAACACATTGCAATTTAAAAATGTAAAAGCAAAAAATGAAAGACAGGGAGCAAAATATTTGAATGCAAAAAACGTCTTTTATTTATGATAAACATTGTAAACAAAAACATGAGGCCCTACAAATGAGTCACTACGTCTTGGGAAGAACGTAGGACTTGTCATATGTAAAAACAAAGAAAATTACTCTTCACGAAGAGTGACTCGAATGATTTCCTCGGAAGACCAATTGGAGAGCACTTGGCCTGGAATGCAGCGGCGGATCCAATTATACATATCATAGTCGTTGTCAACGTCGTCTTCCACCCTAGCATTAACTTAGTCAAAAATGACCCCAGCACTTGAAAATCTGATAGGACTTCTGATCTTTGGAAGAGCTTATGAAGGCTTGTACCCCTGACTGAACTTGTCTTGCTTTACCGGCACATCAAGAAATTGGCCCCAACCCTTGGAGTTACCAGCTTCAACCATGGCACGAGCTTCCTTCAACGAAGACATAGAACCTTCAGGCTTTTTATCCTCCATCGGAGGCTCCCTCTTAATCTGAACAGCTTCAAATGCTTGGCATAAAGTTTCATGAATCTCACCATCCACCTCCACGTACTTGAATGACTTACCATAATATTTCTTTCTCTACAGACAGTGACTATCTTCCCCTCAACCACATACTTAAGTTTTTGATGCAAAGTCGAGGTTAAGACCCCTGCAGCATGAATCCATGGACGACCAAGAAGACAGCTGTAGGCTGGTTGAATGTCCATGATAAAAAATATTGTATCAAAAACTTCGGGACAGACCTTAATTGGCAATGCCACGTCTCCAAATACAGACCACTTCAACCTATCAAAAGCTCGGACAACCAGGTCACTCAGTCTAAGTATCACCCCTCGTGTATCCAACTTCATAAGCACTTTCTTTGGCAATACATTCAAGGAAAACTCGATGTCTACCAACACATGAGATAACACATAACCCTTACATTCCATGGAAATGTGCAGGGCCTTGTTATGATTTCTCCCAGCTGGAGTCAAATCAAAGTCGGTGAATCCCAAACCATTACTTGCATTAACATGTGCCACAACCCCTTCCAAGTGATTCACATAAATCTCTTGAGGTACATATGTAGCATTCAGAATTCTCAGCAAAGTATTCCTACGGGCCTCTGAACAAAGCAACAAAGACAAAATAGAAATTTTTTAGGGAGTTTGGTATAAATGATCTACCACTTTGTAATCCCTCTTTTTTATTATCCTCATAAACTCCTTAACATCCTTCAAAAAGGAAGCTTCAGAAGATTGTTTCTGCACAGAATCTTCAACAACCTGTTTTCCTTTACCCTTTGCGAAAGTATCAACATTACCATCTTGAGACACCGGTGGAGAGAAAACCCGACCACTGCGAGTGATGCCTCCAGCCCTCACAATATTATCAACATTGGACTCGACACTTGAGGGGCCCATAATTTCTTGCTTCTGACCATTATAAAACACCTCGGCTCCATAATTCCACGGTATAGCTTTGGTACTTTCGTATGTGTCATACCCCAAATTTTGACCACTAAGATTTCCCATCATTGTGAAAATCATCATCACAATATGGAGGAACCATCATACCTCATCAGTCTCCCCAAAGATGGGTGAGCATCCACTACAATCAAATTTAGGGTTTCAAGCCCTCTCAGAGTTCTTAGACAAAGGATCAATCAAGAAATGACATGATATTCAACATGTCTAACCTCCCAAACATCTACAATGGATCAAGAGCACTCCCACTTCAAAGATTAAGCACAAGGCTGCTCCCTTCCAGGTGGATCAAGCCTCAAGATCGCCAGTCTCACCAAATTAGGGTTTGGTCGACCAGGGCCTCAAGATGAAAATTTTCCTCTGGGCATGAGCCAATGCTTCAAAGCATATCCTAAAATACTCCATGGAATCTTCATGGGCCCAAGCATCAAGTCAATTTGACCTCAGGGGATGCATACATCAAAAATCTGGAATTAGGGTTTCTTGACCTAATTCACCCCTAAGTTAACTTTTGGGACAAATCATGAGCCAAGACCTCAAGACATGATTTGAGGGTCTCCAACATACCACATTGATCCATTTGTAACAATGGATTGATCCAGGAAGCTTGAGCAGCAAGTCTCAATTTCATCAGTACCATAGTTAGGGTTTTGAGGAAAAAGTCAACTATAGCTTTGACTTTTGACCAGGACATGCTCCCGAACCCTAGGACATGATTTAATATACCCTATAACGCCCATGGAAGATGTCCATAAAGTTTGATTTAGGTTAAGGACATGATTTCCTAAAGGATTGCACAGTTTGGAATTCATCTGAAAAAAAGTCAATTGTGCACAAAAGTCAACTTTGACTTTTTGAGATTTTTCACAAAAATGGTTTTTTAACCCTAAAATGATGTTAATGTATGATTTGAATCATCATTCATCAAGAAAAATCATGAAAAGTGGGATAACTTGTAAAAGGGGTAACCATAAATACTTAGAAAATTTTCTAAGTTATGAACAAAGTGGCAAAGGTACCAACTTTGGAGGATCATAACTCCTAAACCACAAAGCCATTTTTCCCATCCAAAGCTTGATTTGTAGATCTCATTACCCTCTACAAACTCTTAAAACTGACCTCCCTCTAAATTCCTCATGGATTTTCAGTTATGGAATGATCAAAATCACAAAAAGTAAAAATGTCACTTTTTTCCAACACTTAGTGAAATTTTCACTAAGTCAGAATCTGCCTTCACTTTTTTCCAAATGTAGGGGGATTTTTCACTTGGATCCAAAAGGTATCAAAACCAAATATGATCAAACAGTTGTTGTATCATATGAGGGCTTTCCAAAATGGCCAAGAACATCACCAAATTCCACTTGGGCTATGAGATATGACAATGGCAATATGCCTTGCTGAAAACTGCCAAGGCTAGGCAGAATTTTGCATTTTTGCTCGATTTGGCAAAATCAAATAATTCCAAGCCTTGTCTTCACTTTGGACACATCTGAGGATCAAATCTAAAGGGGACAAACACTGAGCCAAGCCTCCAAAGTCCTTAGAACAAGAAGTAGCATGCCAAACCTAGAATAGCCTAAAAGAGGGACAAAACTCCAATTTTGGAATGGAGCATTCAATGCATACACCAAGGTGGCATGGACTGAGCCATTTGCAACTGAATTCAGTTAAGACTTATCCAAGACCAAGGGAACCACAACCCTGTGCCCTAACCTCTAGTCAATGGCTAGAGGAGACTTGGATTCTCATTTGCCAACATTGGCCAAACCTCTGCTGCAGTTTCCATTCACTATTGATCCCAAAACAAACTTGCTCTACTATAAATAGAGCTCATTTGTGCTCAGTTTGAGTACACCAAAGCCATCAAACAGATGTTTTCCTCAAAATCCCTCTCTTTAGGCCAAAATGCCTTCTTTAGCAAGGTAACTCTGAGTTTTTGAGTTAGAGAGCATTTCCATCACAACTCATGATCCTAACACCTCATAAACATCATATGTAGGTGATCCAAACTATCAAAAGTGACCTGTAACACCAAAATCACAAAGTCACCTCTCAAAACCTCAAAATAGGCCTTTTGTGCATTTTTCAAGCCATGTCTTGATTCAGTCACTTTCCAAACCAGATAAAACCTCAAGCACACTCCACATAACATCCTTGAACTGTCCCAAATGGTTCCCCCCATCTGGAACACCATCTGAGAGAGTTGCTATTTTGTTTATTTTAACCCCTTTTGCAAGAAAGGGCCAGTTTGTGTTTTTGCAGGTTCCAGCTGATTCTAACCATCCTCAAAGCTTCTAAGGGATCATTTGAGAGTGTCCAAAGCATCAAACCATTTCTAGAACAAGAAGTTTGGCAGATTGCACAGAAAACTCCAAATGCTCAAAAAGAGGTAAGCATCATGACTTGAACTTTCCAAATATGCATTGCTCTGAAGTCCACTGATCATACACACCTCATACATGTTATATATGTTGTGTTTGAACCAATTCATCGTGTAATTCATGCATGTATCAAAGTGTAGCATAGAAAATGCAATTATAGGCCTTTTTCAAAACCATTATCGAGTTTAGAGGAGGGAGTATGATCTGAAAAAAATACCACCACCATTGGATTCCTTGTGAAATTCTAGGCCAGATGCATATAAATTTTGTCCCCAACCATTGAAAAATGAGAAAGTTATGTACCTTCCCGTTTCTTGGCAAAACATGCCTTGCCTTGCCTTGACCAGGCCTTGAAAACAAGGCATGCCTTGTATATTTGTGGTTTCATTACAAGCAATGGATGTATCACCACCCCAGTGGTAAGGCGCGCGCCCGATAACCTTGAGGCCGTGGGTTCAAACCCCACCCATGCCATTTTGTGTTTTTTCACATTTTGCTATTTTTTCCAATATTTTCATGTTTTATTAATTAATTGGAAAATTAATAACTCCTTCAATTTTAATTATGTTTTATTGGTTCTTTTTGCAAAAAATACAAAAACGTTGAAATATTTTATTCCACAAAAAATTAAGTTTATATTATTTATTTAATATAATTAGTATTTTGTGAATAAATTCCCTTTTAATGTTTTTAAACATTTTAAAAGTGAATATTTACTTTGAAAATCAAAACCAAGTGAGTTTTAATTCACCTTGTGATTAATCCCTCATTTTTCAAACCTTAAACAAAAATCACAAATGGTTTATTCAAACTTATTTGGTATTTTATTTGATTTTCTTTAAATATTTAGTTTTAAAGAATAACAAATTAGGGTTTCTTTAATTTTCACCCTCATCAAACAATTTCAAACACTTTTCGGCCTCTAATAGAGTGTAAGACCCAATCCTTTGTAAATACAAAACCTTTTGGGCCTCGCTTATTGTATAAGTCCCGTTGTATTTCAAAAAGTTCGACGCGATCATCGTCCGTTGAAAAACAAACCTTGGGCCTCTCCTCGCGCTATAAGACCCATTCAAAACCATTGGGACTCTATTAGAGTGTAAGACCCAACCCCCTTTGAAAACCAAACCATTTTGAGCCTCAGACATTGTATAAGACTCACCGCATTTTCAAAAATTCCGGCGCGATCGCCATTTTCAAACAAATGACCCTGGGCCTCTCCTTGGGCTGTAAGCCCCACCTCTTATACAAAAATAAATCTTTTGGGCCTTTATTAGAGTGTAAGACCCAATCCCCTTTAAACCAAAACTTTTTGGGCCTCAGACATTGTATAAGTCCCCCTGCGTTAAAAGAAATCCTCGGCGCGATCGCCAATAAAAAAACCAATCATCTGGGCCTACCCTCGTGTTGTAAGCCCCAATCTTTTTCTTTAAACACTTGGGCCTCTTGAGAGAGTGTAAGACCCATCCCCTAGTATAAAAAACCCTTCTTGGGCCTCAGTCACTTGTATAAGTCCCTCAGTACAAAACGACAGTGCGATCACTGATAAACCTTGGGCCTCTCCTTGAGCTGTAAGCCCCAACATCTTTTCAAAATACTTTCTCTGTTAATTTTGAATATACTGTTGTTTTCAATCTTTCTTTGTTGAACACCTAACCAAACAGCATGGAAGCTCTACAACCGACTAATTGTTTATATGCTTTGTTTATCTGCTTTCATATACATATAACTGTATTGTGGGGCTATTTCACTGTAAGTCTTCTTTCATAAACTCATATCAATTGTGTAACACTAGTATAGATATTTATAGTTTCCCCGGCAACTACGTCTAGCACTAAGCCCTGTTGGTCACTCTTAAATACAGTCAAAACTAGATCCCCATAGGATTACCAGATACAGTCTTCCCTCCTCTTGGGGTTAAACAATATGGAGACGTGAAAGGCAGCATTCTCGGTGAACCCTTTCTCATACTGTCACTCTTAGAAATTTTCAAAGAAACTCTACTCCCCAGAGATGATCTTTTCTCCGTGAATGGCATCTTTTGAGTTTCTTCCAAATTCTCGGACTTTCCTGGCTTGATCTATTCTCTGTGAATAGCCTGTCTTGAATTTCTCGGGGTTTGGGGACCCACTGGCTTCCTAAAAGTATCCCCGCCTCCTCTTGGGCACTATACAAGGACCCTATAGCTTCTTATAAGTATTCACAGCCTCCCCTTAGGCTTCGTATAAGGATTCTTCCTTCGGGAAGAGAGCCTCCTCTTGGGCTTCGTACAAATTGTCCCTCGGATTCTTAAAAGTTTCCAGCCTCCTCTTAGGCTTCGTACAAATTGTCCCGACGACCTCCTAGAGGTATAGGAACAGAAATTAGTCATCTTAATAGAACAGCCTTTCAAAGAGTCTAGATCTTTCTACCGTGAACGTACTACTACTATTTCTTTATGCATAGTACAAAAGATAAAACTCTAGACTTGGACAGTCTAATCTCCTTGAGTCTCGAAAGCATTCTCAAGTAGAGAAAAACACCAGTAGACTCGGACAGTCTCCAATACCCTTTGGATCCCCATTTCCTTAAAGAACAGGAAATAACCCTAATCCTCTGATCCATCCCAAAGCATAGCATTACCTTTAATCAGTCTCTTTATAAGAACTGATTTTCTCTTTTAACCAACCTTTAGCCTCTATCTCGGGCTTCGTACGAGATACAAAAAGACTCTCTTATTGAGTCAATCATCCTTTTAGCCTCTATCTCGGGCTTCGTACGAGATACAAAAACACTCTCTTGTTGAGTATAAAAGACTCTCTTGTTGAGTCAACCTTTAGCCTCCGTCTTGGGCTTCGTACAAGACACATCTAAAAGCACTCTCTTGTTGAGTCAACTCCTTTTAGCCTCTCTCTCGGGCTTCGTACGAGACACATAAGAACACCTTATTGTTGGGCCAATAGCCTTCTCTTAGGCTTTGTATAAGGAAACCCCGGTTGAGTCAATCAACCTTTTAGCATAAAAAACTGTGCCTCGTTCACAGGATACAAACATCAACAATTCCTTTCATCTAACCGCTGTAAGCGGCAAGCCTCTAGATTATTTACATCCACGCCACTGTCCCTCTTTTAGCATGAGAAATTCCTAAGGAAAGATAGCATTGCTCTACACTGAGTTAAAGTCTTCTCCTTCAGGTTAAAACCCCCTATAAAGGAAATTATGGCATTGCTAGGATTCACATATCCCGGTTAAAGTAATCCTCCTTTATAGTCAGTCACCCAACAGTTGTGACAAACAGACCCCCTTTAGAGATGACAAATTCTCTCTGAAGACAACACCTTTTCAGCTTCACATCTTGGGCTTTGAACAAGATACAAACCAATTTTAGCTTCACGTCTTGGGCTTTGAACAAGACACCAAAACACCATTTCCTCCCATAGAATAGGAGGAACTACGATCGCTCTGATTTCCCAGTTTCAGTAAACGGGAATACATAGGCATAAGATTGAAAGAAAAATCTTAGCGAGCACACTAATCCAAAGCCCCAAATCCCGTACCTTCACATATCAATCGAAAAGCCTCAGTCTTAACCTCCCACCAATTGCCCGAGCACTATTTTAACAAAATAACCTAAGAGAGACCCACAATCTTTGTAGCATCTGTGAACCAACAGTCATCTGTTCAAACTCAGTTTGCAAGCAGGGTTAATTGGAGACATCTATTTCCCTTCCTTCATCAGCTTCAATAGGATAAAAAATGAACCGAGTTGTAGTACCCTAAAGCGATAATGCTTCGGAACGACGCAAAAATTCGCGGTACAGAAAAATGGCGACTTCACTGGGGACCACGAGATCTTGTTCTCTTCCCATCTCTTAGGTAGAAACCTTAAAAAAGTGCCACAGAAAAGTGGCGCCCACCGTATGGCACTTTTCTTTTCTTTCTTTCTTTGGGGATTTCACCGGGATATGACTTTTTTGACTTTACTAGGATCTTAGGTCAAAACCTTTAAAGTTGAGAAGGTACCACAGAATGGCAACTCCGCCGGGGAGCCATTTTTGTCAGGAACATAGGATTCATAGCTCTTTAAAGTCTAGGACTTTAGGACAAATATATATACTGCTTTTCCTAATTGATATCTGTGATTATTTTTCTGCTAATGGGAATGCGTGTGATGCCGCATGTGGAAAGATTGAGTATACACCTAGGAAAAACCTCTTTTAGTAGTGCGGAAACTATTGGAAATGGTTATCACGTGATACTACCCTCTTCTGATGGTTCTTCGGAAAGCATCACCTAGCACGGTTCCCGGCCCGCTGGTGTTTTCTCGACAAGAACTGATGATTTTGAGAGACAGGTAGAAAAATCACTAGTATAAACCTTTGGGGGGGGGGGTAAGAGCCTTGACTTCATGACACCGACCCTTTGACCCCATGTTTTTTCTATGTTTTTGTGTGCTGCATTCATGCATTCATCTAAAAAACATTACATCAAAGAAAAACTTCTCTTTTAGTCTCTCTTTTTCAAACTAAACTAAGACAATGATTGCAAATGTCAGAGAAAAAGATTGCGCTCATGGACTTCGGTAGAAGGAGAACTCATAAGTATACCTTCAGGGTTCCAAAACTAGAAGATTTGAGAGGATTAGTGAGGACGATCATTAACCCTGAAGCTTTCAGAGCCAAGTACGGAGGTCTGCTACCTCTGTTAAGAGTCCATGTGATTGAAGGAATCATGGAGGCACTCATTCAGTTTTACGATCCGGTCTATCAATGTTTCACATTCCCGGATTACCAGCTCGCACTAATGCTGGAGGAGTATTCTCACCTAACTGATTTACACATTACTGATCGAGCTCCATTTTCTGGACTGGAAGAAATTCCAAAAGATCAAACCATTGCAAGAGCAATCTATTTGGATTAGTCGGAAATCAAGACTCACATGACCACCAAGGGTGGGCTCCCAGGTTTGCCAGCCCAGTTCCTGACAAAGAAGGCTCTATACTTTGCTAGTATAGGGAACATGACTGCTTTTGAGAGCATCTTTGTTTTGCTCACCTACAGGTTATTTCTGTTTCCCAACATTAATAGCTTCGTCGATATCAACGCCATTAAGGTTTTTCTCATTAGAAACCCTATGCCAACTTTACTCTCAGAAGCGTATCATTCTGTACACTTAGGAAATTTGTACAGCGGAGGGATGATCACATTCTGTGTACCCCTGCTATACAAATGGTTTATCTCTCATTTACCCAAGTTTGCTGCGTTTTGGGATCATAAGAGTGCCTTGCGTTGGTCGCAAAAAATCATGTCTCTTACTAACTCTGATATAGATTGGTACAATAGGATTTATGACGGGATCAGGGTCATTGACCGTTGTGGAAACTTCCCCAACGTACCCCTCATAGGAACTAAGGGAGAAATCAACTACCATCTAGTATTGGTTCGTCGTCAATTTGGAAACCCGATGAGGCATGCCCCGCATAATGCTCATCTGGAAGGTCTTTTCTTCAAAGAAAGAGAAAATGACAGGGCGCTAAAGATGGAAATAGTGCACGCTTGGAAACATGTTCATAAGAAAGGACGAGAGTCTCTAGGAAAACCGGACTGTGTCTCGGTGGAGCCTTATCTCCACTAGGTACAAACTAGAGCTCTCAAGCTAAAGATGCCTTATCCTCGTCACGGAGTTCTTCCGCCGAGGGAATCTGTCATGTACTTCATGGCTGAAACGGAAAAACTTCAGGTTACTCTCAACAAAGTTCAACAGGAGAAGAGGTCTTGGAAGAACAAATACCGTACCCTCAATGTAGAGTGTACCAAAATACAGCGACTGCTGAAAGATAAGGATGTTTTGATCAAGATTTTAGAGCAACATGTTGTGGATAATCAGGATGACCAAAGGAACTTGCTCGCTCCTTTCACTTGGCAAAGGAATGACCCCCCGACAACGGCCCAAGAGCCCCGGTCCAAGAAAAGGAAAGTACCAGAATCAGCACCCGGTTTCTCCCCAAAGAGGACTTGGGATCCCTTAGCTTAGGTTTCTGTTTCCGCACCTTGTAATATACTGTATTTCTATTTTCGCAATCCTTTGAATTCAATAAAACGGGGTTTCCCCACTGTTTGATATTTGCAATCTAATTTTTGAAGTTTATTTTGATTAAACAAAAAAATAATTAATATAATCATTGCATTCATCATTCTCGCGTCACGTATTCTTCTTACCTACGAATCTCACGTTTGTGTCTTGGTTCTAGAGTCAAACTGTCTCATTCGTACAATACTCGGGCCAATCGTCAGAAAAAGATGGATGATCTCGAGGAAGAGAACAGAGAGTTGAGAGAAGAGATCGACGCTCTGAGAGAGGATATGAGGAAGCTTCATAACAACATGCAAGCCATGGCAGAAGCTCAGCTACAAAGGTCTGTGATCTCAGAGATCACCTCAACGCCCATAGTGGAGAGGTCCGATCCTAGGTACAAAATGCCAAAAGATCGTCCCTGGGGCATGCCACTTAACTATATCCCGGAAGGATATGTTCCGCCGATCAATGAGGATCAGGGAACCGCAGCAGGAACCGCTGGGCCTGAAGGTTACAAACTTCGGGAAAGCGAAGATGCCAGAGGCATGACAGCAACTCCCGAAGGTTACAAACTTCGGGAGGCACCGAGAGTCTCGGTCATAATGACTATACCACTGCCCGTGGTACACACAGTCCCGGAAGGACAGATTCCACAGATACCTTCTGGTGGAAATGACAACATGTTCGAAAGAATGAATGAGTTCCAGGAACAGTTCCTGGGAATGCAGAAAGAACTGCAGGCCCTTCGCGGTCAGGATTTATTTGGAAAGGATGCCGCAGACCTCAGCTTGGTCCCCAATGTGAAAGTCCCGCACAAATTCCAGGTGCCCAACTTTGAAAAGTACAAGGGTAACTCTTGCCCTCAAAGTCACTTGGTGATGTACGCTCGGCGAATGTCAGCTCAGACAGAGAATCAGGATTTACTGATTCACTACTTTCAGGATAGTTTAACCGGTGCCGCACTAAAATGGTACATGGGGTTAAACTGTGCTACGATTAGCACTTTCAGAGATCTTGGCACTGCCTTCGTCCAATAATATAAATACAATCTGGACATGGCACCCGACAGAGATCAACTCAGATCAATGTCACAAAAGGACAAGGAAACCTTTAAGGAATACACTCAGAGATGGCGTGAAATTGCCGCTCAAATTTGTCCACCTCTTGAGGAAAAAGAGATGACAAAGATTTTCTTAAAGACCTTGAGCTCATTTTACTACGACAGAATGGTTGCCAGTGCGCCCAGTGACTTCACCGAGATGGTCGGTATGGGAGTTCGTCTTGAGGAAGCCGTCCGAGAAGGACGTCTAGTCAAAGACACTGGATCATCAAGTAGTACAAAGCGATACGGTAGTGCTCTCCCTAAGAAAAAAGAGCAAGATATTGGGAATATCTCTCTCAGAAAGCAAAGGCAACATTATCAACCAGTAGTGGCTGTGACTCCTACTATTAATCCTGCGCCTATTTCTACGTATCAACCTCAGGTTGCGCGAGCCAACCTAATCAGCAAAGGACTCAACAGCCTCTTCAGCAGGCTCGTCCTCCATATAATAACAACCGTACAACGCGGCCACCAGGATTTGATCCTATACCCGTATTGTATGCAGAACTATTTCCGTTACTACTGGCTAAGAGGCATGTCCAGACTAAGTCCCCTCTTACAGTATCGGAAAATCTGCCTTTTTGGTTTAAGGTGGATCAGACTTGCCCTTACCATCAAGGAGGACCAGGGCATAACATAGAAAACTATCTCAGTTTCAAGTCCGGCGTACAAAAGCTTGTTAGGAGCGGGGTCTTATCTTTCAAGGATACAAATCCTAATGTTCTCACAAACCCGCTGCCTTAACACGAGAAAGTACAGTCAATTTGATAGAGGGAGAGACGAACAACGTCTATCAAATTCATGATGTACTCTTGTTAAGGACCAATCTGGTCAAGATGCATTGTAGACAGAGTGGATATGGCCATGTGCCACCTCATAACTATCACCAGTGTGATATCTGCTCTAAAAGCAATTGAGGATGTTCTGTGGTGCAATCAGCTCTACAGGAACAGATGGATCTCGGATGGATCCAAGAGCACCAAGTTCGTGGAGTTAACATGGTTTACACGAATTCTAACATCATTCAGAACCATGACGTCCGTGCAATGAATGTCAACTTGGTGGCGATGCACTCCAGGCAAAGCCAGTATCATAATCTACCGCGGCACGATTACAGTTCCTGTCTGACTTGCTCGGTAAACAAACAGGGATGCTCTTTTGTACAAGAGGCCCTCCAGCGTCAGATGGATCTTGGGTGGATCCAGGACTACCATGATAGGAATCATTATCAAATCAACATGGTTCAAATATTCGATATTCGCTTAATAAATACCAGCCTGGTGGAGTTACATGCTAAACAGGTCCGACTCGGGTTCCTGGTATCACATGATTATCAGAGCTGTGGGGCGGGTTGCGAAAATGATCAAGGCTGTGCCCTTGTCCAGGAAACCCTTCAGCACGTGTTGAACCACTGGTGGCTTCCAATCTATATGGATGAAGACACCCAGCAAATTAGTATTACCAACGGGAATCCTACTCGGCATCAAAATCGGGACGTTCGATCTGTGAAAACTGACCTAGTGAGGTTACATTGTATTCAAAGCGGGCGTGGCCAGGTGCCACCACACAACTATGAACGTTGTAGAGTCTGTTCGAAAAGTAACCAAGGATGTTACCTTGTAGGAGCAGCTCTTCAGGGTCAGGTGGATCATAGAGAGATTCGCCTATATCCGAGTTTCAGACCAATCAACTGGGCGCCGAACTACCTCGCTGATCAAATTGAGGATGTTGTCGTAATCTCGGATCATCACAGAAATAAGGATGTTTGTACCATCATCCCTCTACTTGACAAATCGAGAGTTCCCAACCAGGAGCAGATCGAAATTGCTTACGATGGTCGGAAAAATCAGAAGGCTCTCATAGTCATCTATTTACCGGGACCATTACCGTATGAATCAACTAAGGCTATCCCTTATAAATACGGTGCAACAACAGTCGAGAATGGAAAGGAAATTCCATTACCCTCCGTCGTGAATATTGCAGACATCAGTCGAGTAACACGGAGTGGTCGAATCTTCAACCGAGGAGTTGGAGAATTTAAGAAAGAAAAGGAACCTCAGACAGAAGTTCCCAATCCACCAGTCGGTCAATCCAGTAACCACGACCTTTCGAAAAACGATGATGAGATGCTGAAGCTCATCCAAAGGAGTGAATACAACATTGTTGATAAACTATTACAAACTCCTTCAAAGATCTCTGTACTGTCACTTTTACTCAGTTCAGAAGCGCACAGGGAGGCTCTGCAGAAAGTCTTGGAGCAAGCCTTTGTGGAACAGGATGTGTCAATAAGACAGTTTGATAGCATCATCTCTAACATCACTTCCTGCAATAACTTGGGATTTAGTGATGAGGAATTACCTGAAGAGGGTCGCCGTCATAACATGGTGTTCAATATCACAGTCAGGTGTCAGGGCGATGCTTTAGCCAGCGTACTGATAGACACAGGGTCAGCCCTGAATGTTATGCCGAAGTCCACTTTGATGCAATTATCCTTCAAAGGACCCCCGATGAGAACCAGTGAGATCATCGTCAAAGCATTTGACGGGTCCAGAAAAACGGTTATCGGTGAAGTCGACCTTCCCATAACTATTGGTCCTCACACTTTCCAAGTCGCATTCCAGGTCATGGACATCCGGGCAACGTACAGTTGTTTATTAGGAAGACCTTGGATACATCAGGCTGGAGCGATCACCTCGACCCTCCACCAAAAGTTAAAGTTCGTGCAGAACAACCAGCTCATCACGGTCTGTGGAGAACAAGCCTTGCTCGTGAGTAACTTATCATCATCTACCGGTGTAGAACCCAAGGAGGTTATTGGAACTCAGTTCCAAGCACTGTCGGTGGGCAAGGACAATCAATCCAAAGAGGGAACTTCCATTTCCTCATACAAAGATACTATCAAAGCGGTCGAGAGTACCAATACAATAGGATGGGGACAGCTAGTCATTCCTACTGACAATAAAACAAAGAAGGGTCTTGGTTTTTCTACAACCTGTACCCAGACAGCTACTACCAGTAATGAAAGTCTTCATCCCATTCAAGACTTCTTCCACAGTGGAGGTTTCCTTCACCCAGTGCCTCAAGAAGTGCATACCATCAATAAAGATGATTCCTCTGATATGGAGGAAGAATGGGAGTCCTATCTTAACAAGGACGGTTATATGTCTCAGGACGAAACGCAGACTCCCTTTTGCTTTCCTACACAGAGTTCGAGATTTATACCCAGGTCAGATGTCGAAATGATATACGGAGATTGTGATCTGGAAGGATGCCGTGCTCCACCAAACTCATTAGAGGAGTACACTCTGATGAAGGACAACTTTGACCACAACTATTATGGCCCGATGGATGGCCTGCCAATGTGGCAGCCGTATCCAGGAGACTTGGGGCAAGGAAATCATCCGAACAATGAAAATCAGCTGAGCATCATTGAAAAGAATACCTGCGCCCCCACCATGTCATGGGATCAACAATCAGGTCATTCAGAAAACGTCCAGTATGACGATGAATTTGCAACGTTTGCAGGGCTTGAATTCATCAAGTATGCTTTTCCAGAGGTCAACGTCATCGAGAAGGATAACTTATCCAGTTCCGAAGGAGTGTGGTACACCCTGGGACAACCGAGTGGGAAATACGACTATATGGTCAAGTACACTGCTCCCAAAAGCTCTCGTATCAGGCTCGAAGACATCCAGCCAACTGGATGGGGAGATCTACTTGAGAGCACAAATGCTATGCAAAATGCAATAGAGGAATCCTCCTACGACAATTCTGCCTGGGAGACAGACTCCAATGATCCTGCTCCACCAGAAATCAACATTATTTCTGAAGACAAATCAAGGAAGGTGCCAGACTTTGTGATTCACCGAGGAGTTCACCGCCAATGGGTTGCTGTCGATGTTCCGAAGATTGTTCATAAGTAAAAGTAATTGCCGTCTTTAACCTTTCGCCCTGCCCAGGTGAAACAGATGTTTTGATAGGGCTCACTTTCTGTAAATTTCCCTCTTCGCTTTGCCCAAAGCGACATAGTTTTGTTTTACAGGGCTGTAATTTCAAGAATCGACTTGTTCATGAATAAAATAGCGTCGTTCTGTAATTCCCGCATTTATTGCTGTTTTCTCTTTTCTCTTTTTTTTTTCTTTCAGAAAATGGTAATCCTAAAAAACAAATCAATAATAATAAACAAGCAGTTTTTCAAAGAAATACACTGCACACACTCTTGCATTTCCTCTATCTCTTCTAAACACAAATCATACCGTCATGCAGATTGCTTGTTTTAAACCCCATTGAAACATACGATCTGATGCCTTCTCCCAACTTTGAGTTCTCGGTACTTGGGGCTGAAGAAGAAAATGACGACGAAATTCCAGAAGAGATCTCCCGATTACTCATACAGGAGGAAATGTCCATTGAACCTCATAAAGAGCCGTTGGAAACGGTAAACTTAGGTTCGGAAAAAGATAGAAAAGAAATCAGGATTGGGGCACTGCTCAGTCCAACTGCCAGAGAGGGTTTGGTAAAGCTTCTCAAAGAATTCCCCGATGTATTTGCTTGGTCCTATCAGGATATGCCAGGGTTGGATACCAGCATTGTGGAACATCATTTACGGTTGAGATCGGAATGTCCACCGGTAAAATAGAGGTTTAGACGGACTTACCCGGACATGGCCATCAAAATCAAAGAGGAGGTACAGAAACAGATTGACGCGGGTTTCCTCGCCACATCAGAATATCCTCAATGGTTAGCCAGCATCGTAACCGTTCCAAAAAAAGGACGGAAAGGTCAGAATGTGTGTCGATTACAGAGATCTAAACAAAGCTAGTCCAAAGGACGACTTTCCTTTACCACACATTGACATGCTGGTTGACAGTACAACAAAGTTCAAAATTTTCTCCTTCATGGATGGATTCTCGGGCTATAACCAGATCAAAATGGCACCGAAAGACACGGAGAAAACTTAGTTAATTACCCCCTGGGGTACCTTTTGTTACAAGGTGATGTCGTTCGGTTTGAAGAACGCCGGGGCGACTTATCAAAGGGCCATGACTACTCTTTTTCATGATATGATACACAAAGAAATCGAGGTATATGTCGATGATATGATTGCCAAATCTAAGACAGAAGAGGAGCATGTGACCCATCTGTCAAAGCTATTCGAGCGGTTGAGAAAGTATAAACTCCGCTTGAATCCCAACAAATGCACCTTCGGTGTCCGTTCAGCGAAACTCTTAGGGTTCATCGTCAGCCAGAAAGGAATTGAGGTTGATCCTGACAAGGTCAAGGCCATTCGAGAAATGCCTTCTCCGAAAAATGAAAAACAAGTCAGAGGATTCCTGGGACGTTTGAACTACATCTCCAGATTTATATTCCTCATGATCGCGACATGTGCGCCGATTTTCAAATTACTTAAAAAGAATCAGGATTGCGTTTGGACAAAAGATTGCCAAACCGCCTTCGACAGTATTAAGGAATACCTGTTGAACCCTCTGATTTTATCACCCCCAATAGAAGGAAGACCACTGATTATCTACCTCACAGTCCTAGAGGACTCAATGGGATGTGTACTTGGCCAACAAGACGAAACCAAAAGGAAAGAGTCTGTCATCTACTATTTGAGTAAGAAATTCACCGACTGCGAGACTCGGTACACTATGCTTGAGAAAACTTGCTGCGCCTTGGCTTGGGCAGCCAAACGTCTTCACCAGTACATGATTCGTCACACTACTTGGTTAATCTCAGAAATGGATCCAATCAATTATGTCTTTGAAAAGCCTGCTCTCACGGGAAGGATTGCCCGTTGGCAGCTGTTTCTATCAGAATATGACATAGAGTACCATGCTCAAAAAGCCGTTAAAGGAAGTATTTTAGCCGATCACTTGGCTCATCAACCGATTCACGATCGAGAATCAATCGGGTTTAACTTCCCAGACGAAGATGTCATGTATCTAAAAATGAAAGACTGCGATGATCCGCTACCCAGTGAAGGGCCAGAACTAGGTTCCCAATGGGGACTTATCTTTAACGGAGTTGTCAATCATTATGGAAACGAAATTGGGGCAATCATTATCACCCCTCAGGGTACCCATATTCCTTTCATCACCACACTAACATTCAAGTGCACAAACAACAAGGCCGAATACGAAGCTTGTATTATGGGTCTCGAGGAAGCGATTGATTTGAGGATAAAAAACTTGGATGTATATGGGGACTCAGCCCTGGTTATCAATCAAATCAAAGGAGATTGGAACACATACCAATCAAGACTAATTCCTTACAAAGACTATGCAAGAAGGTTGTTACCTTTCTTCAACAGAATCGAGTTTCATCACATCCCTCGTGATGAGAATCACATGGCTGATGCCTTAGCCACTCTCTCTTCCATGATTAGTGTAGGTCAATGGAACGACTTACATAAGATTGACATAATGCGCCTCGAACGACCCACTTACATCTTCACGATTGAAGCAGTCATAGACAACAAACCTTGGTATCACGATATCAAATGCTTCCTTCAGAAACAAGAGTACCCACCTGGGGCACTAAGGAAGGACAGGAAAACCCCCAGAAGGCTGGCAGGCAGTTTCTTCCTGAGCGGTGATACTCTCTATAAGAGAAATTTTGACATGGTCTTGCTCCGATGTGTAGACAAATCAGAAGCAGACATGCTGATAAAAGAAACTCACGAAGGGTCCTTTGACACTCATGCCAACGGACATACAATGGCGAGAAAAATTCTAAGAGCAGGGTACTATTGGTTGACAATGGAATTCGACTGCTACAAGTACATGAGGAAGTGTCACAAGTGTCAGATATACTCCGACAAAATTCATGTACCGCCAACGCATCTCAAAGTTCTTTCTTCCCCATGGCCTTTTTCCATATGGGGAATTAACATGATTGGCTTGATTGAGCCCAAAGCTACAAACGGACATCCGTTCATCCTGGTAGCCATTGATTACTTCACTAAGTGGGTCGAAGCAGCGTCGTACGCTAATGTAACCCGACAAGTGGCGGTCCGATTTATCAAAAACAATATCATCTGCCGTTATGGTGTTCCAGGCCAGATCTTTACCGATAATGGATCTAACTTGAACAATAAGATGATGAAAAAGTTGTGCGCAGAGTTCAAGATCGAACACCATAACTCATCTCCCTACCGACCCAAGATGAACGGAGCGGTAGAAGCGGCTAACAAGAACATCAAGAAGATCGTTCAAAAGATGGTTATAACCTACAAAGATTGGCACGAGATGCTACTCTTTGCTCTTCACGGTTATCGCACATCTGTCCGCACTTCAACAGGGGCAACCCCTTTCTCTCTAGTATATGGCATGGAAGCAGTGCTTCCCAAAGAAGTAGAGATCCCATCAATCTGGGTATTGATGGAAGATAAGCTTACAGAAGCTGAATGGTGTCAAAGTCGACACGACGAACTCAACCTGATCGAAGAGAAATGAATAACGGCACTATGCCACGGTCAGTTGTATCAGCAAAGAATAAAGATGGCGTTTGACAAAAAGGTTCGACCTCGCGTCTTCAGGAAGGGAGACCTTGTGCTCAAGAAGATACAATCATTTCTCACTGATTCTCGGGGCAAATGGACTCCGAGTTATGACGGCCCCTACATGGTCAAGAAAGCTTTCTCAGGCGGTGCCTTGAGACTTGCAACCATGGACGGAGAAGAATTTGCCTACCCCACAAATGTTGATGTAGTCAAGAAATACTTCGCCTAAACTAAAAAAAACGCCTCGGTGGATTGAAAACCCGAAAGGGCGGTCCTGGCCAAAATTAGAGACAAATTCAAAAAAAATTTCAACCTGGTGGATTGGAAATCTCAAAGTCCAATCCAAGCAAAAGTTAGGGATAATGGCAAGTAACTACGTCTGATCAGTTCAACTCCTCAGCAGTCATGCCATCCATCAGAAACTCCAGTTAAGGTCATCTTCGACAGAAGCTCGGGATGCCCAGAATTGAAAGTTGGTAGAAGGATAGTGGTCGTTATGTTTCGACGTAGCCCTTTTCCCTGTAAATTACCATTTTCTAACTTTGTAAATACTCTATGGAATCACGCGTTTGGCTGATCTCCATCCTATTAATAAAAGTTCAGCCCTTGTGCTTTTATTTGAAATTCATATTTGTTTTAGCTTTACAGAATGATGTTTTTAACATGATCGACGATTCTTGAAACGAAACAAAAATGAATTTACTTGTTAAAATTGTTCTGCTTTTAAAAATAAAGACGACAATTTCTTTTGACTGTTGAACATCAGAAGAACATTGATCGCTTCTCCAAAGGTGTTCGAGCCTCAAAGTGCAGAATCAAAGTACTCCTTCTAAACCAGTATGCCTAAATGAAGGATCAGCTATGTCAGATGCGAATGCTCCATCTGACCTCTTCGGCCGAGTTCCCATCTCCTAAACGCGACCAGCGTCGCTCCCAACAGGGACCGTTTCTCCTAAGCAAGGCAAAATTGCTATCTTGAACCAGCGGTACTTCTTTGCCCTGCGATGGCCGAGTATCTAGTCATGTTCATCTATTAGTCTGTATGGTGCGTCAGTTTTGTCAGCATATACATACATACATCATGCATTATTGATTTGCATTCACATTCATATGGCATCACTATCACTTTAGTTGGTATTATCCCCTAGTGATAAAAGTCCTTTCATCAATCGAGTTGTCAAGTTCTTTCCTCGTCAGGAGATGTTGCATCTGAACTACCTCTCTCCTCCAGTTTATTTCTGGATCAGAATTGGCCCTTGACCACTTTGATAACTTGAACCTCTGAAAGACCAGAGAACCTTCAACCGATGTCACTCTTCGCCATTGAAGATGATATTTTCGCTTTCCCAGATAAAGGAAAATCCCTAGAGGAAGCCTCTTAAGCAGAGATTCGGCAATACAACAGTTTTCTCCAAAAAAAAACCGTTGATGAAAAGGTCATCAACACCTCAAAATTGGATCACATCATATGGCGTTTCTCTAGGAAGATCCCGAGAAAAGTATGGTGTAATATCCCCAAGCGTGAAAGCAGTCTCTCAAGAGATTTGTTTTCCCTAGTAGAATCGGCAAACGGCGTCTCCAAACAGAGAAGTTTGTACACCTCTACAACTCAGACGACTGGGTTCCCCAGCGAGTCTGACATCAAAATTTTTCTATCAAATGGCATCTCCCCAGGAAAATTCGGCGAGAAGTTTGAGGAAAATCGCTACGAATAGCATCCCTTGTCAAGAAAGTTTATTGACAAAAGAAACTGAGATTAGTTCCTTGGTAGGAAACCATGATCGAGGGGAAGTTTACATCACAAACTAAGACCAGTTCCTTGGTAGGAAACTAGGATCGAGGGGAAGTTTATTTCAGAAACTGAGACCAGTTCCTCGGTAGGAAACCAGGATCGAGGGGAAGTTTATTTCAGAAACTGAGACTAGTTCCTCGGTAGGAAACCAGGATCAAGGGGAAGTTTATTTTGGAAACTAAGACCAGTTCCTTGGTAGGAAACCAGGATCGAGGGGAAGTTTATTTTGGAAACTAAGACTAGATCCTTGGTAGGAAACCAGGATTGAGGGGAAATTTTTACCTTTTCTAAGCATCATTGCTTAGCAAAAGAAGAAGGATGCGCAAGCTACCATTCTTAACCACCATCAAAATTACAGGTATTCCGATATTTAATCCTCTTGCACCCCGAATGCCCGAATACCTTCGCCATTCACACCTTCGGGTCCAAGAAGATTAAATAGGGGCATCTGTCATACCCCAAATTTTGACCACTAAGATTTCCCATCATTGTGAAAATCATCATCAAAATATGGAGGAACCATCATACCTCATCAGTCTCCCCGAAGATGGGTGAGCATCCACTACAATCAAATTTAGGGTTTTAAGCCCTCTCAGAGTTCTTAGACAAAGGATCAATCAAGAAATGACACGATCATCAACTTGTCTAACCTCCCAAACCTCTACAATGGATCAAGCGGACTCCCACTTCAAGGATTAAGCACAAGGCTGCTCCCTTCCAGGTGGATCAAGCCTTAAGATCGCCAGTGTCACCAAATTAGGGTTTGGTCGACCAGGGCCTCCAGATGAAAATTTTCCTCTGGGCATGAGCCAATGCTTCAAAGCATATCCTAAAATACTCCATGGAATCTCATGGGCCCAAGCATCAAGTCAATTTGACCTCAGGGGATGCATACATCAAAAATCAGGAATTAGGGTTTCTTGACCTAATTAACCCCTAAGTTGACTTTTGGGAGAAATCATGAGCCAAGACCTCAAGACATGATTTGAGGGTCTCCAACATATCACATTGATCCATTTGTAACAATGGATTGATCCAGGAAGCTTGAGCAACAAGTCTCAATTTCATCAGTACCACAGTTAGGGTATTGAGGAAAAAGTCAACTGTAGCTTTGACTTTTGACCAGGACATGCTCCCGAACCCTAGGACATGATTCAATATACCCTATAACACCCATGGAACATGTCCATCAAGTTTTATTTAGGTCAAGGACATGATTTCCTAAAGGATCACACACTTTGGAATTCATCTGACAAAAAGTCAACTGTGCACAAAAGTCAACTTTGACTTTTTGAGATTTTTTACAAAAATGGTTTTTTAACCCTAAAATGATGTTAATGTATGATTTGAATCATCATTCATCAAGAAAAATCAAGAAAAGTGGGATAACTTGTAAAAGGGGTAACCATAAAAACTTAGAAAATTTTCTAAGTTATGAACAAAGTGGCAAGGGTACCAACTTTGGAGGATCATAACTCCTAAACCACAAAGCCATTTTTCCCCATCCAAAGCTTGATTTATAGATCTCATTACCCTCTACAAAAGCTTAAAACTGACCTCCCTCCAAATTCCTCATGGATTTTGAGTTATGGAATGATCAAAATCTCAAAAAGTGAAAATGTCACTTTTTTCCAACACTTAGTGAAATTTTCACTAAGTCAGAATCTGCCTTCACTTTTTTCCAAATGTAGGGGGATTTTCCACTTGGATCCAAAAGGCATCAAAACCAAATATGATCAAACAGTTGTTGTATCATATGAGGGCTTTCCAAAATGGCCAAGAACATCACCAAATTCCACTTGGGCTATGAGATATGACAATGGCAATATGCCTTGCTGAAAACTGCCAAGGCTAGGCAGAATTTTGCATTTTTGCTCGATTTGGCAAAATCAAATAATTCCAAGCCTTGTCTTCACTTTGGACACATCTGAGGATCAAATCTAAAGGGGACAAACACTGAGCCAAGCCTCCAAAGTCCTTGGAACAAGAAGTAGCATGCCAAACCTAGAATAGCCTAAAAGAGGGACAGGACTCCAATTTTGGAATGGAGCATTCAATGCATACACCAAGGTGGCATGGACTGAGCCATTTGCAACTGAATTCAGTCAAGACTTATCCAAGACCAAGGGAACCACAACCCTATGCCCTAACCTCTAGTCAATGGCTAGAGGAGACTTGGATTCTCATTTGCCAACATTGGCCAAACCTCTGCTGCAGTTTCCATTCACTATTGATCCCAAAACAAACTTGCTCTACTATAAATAGAGCTCATTTGTGCTCAGTTTGAGTACACCAAAGCCATCAAACAGATGTTTTCCTCAAAATCCCTCTCTTTAGGCCAAAATGCCTTCTTTAGCAAGGTAACTCTGAGTTTTTGAGTTAGAGAACATTTCCATCACAACTCATGATCCTAACACCTCATAAACATCATATGTAGGTGATCCAAACTATCAAAATTGACCTGTAACACCAAAATCACAAAGTCACCTCTCAAAACCTCAAAATAGGCCTTTTGTGCATTTTTCAAGCCATGTCTTGATTCAGTCACTTTCCAAACCAGATAAAACCTCAAACACACTCCACATAACATCTTTGAACTGTCGCAAATGGTTCCCCCCATCTGGAACACCATTTGAGAGAGTTGAAATTTTGGTCATTTTACCCCCTTTTGCAAGAAAGGGCCAGTTTGTGTTTTTGCAGGTTCCAGCTGATTCCAACCATACTAAAAGCTTCTAAGGGATCATTTGAGAGTGTCAAAAGCATCAAACCATTTCTGGAACAAGAAGTTTGGCAGATTGCACAGGAAACTCCAAAAGCTCAAAAAGAGGTAAGCATCATGACTTGAACTTTCCAAAATATGCATTGCTTTGAATTCCACTGATCATACACACCTCATACATGTTATATATGTTGTGTTTGAACCAATTCATCATGTAATTCATGCATGTATCAAAGTGTAGCATAGAAAATGCAATTATAGGCCTTTTTCAAAACCACTATCGGGTTTTGAGGAGGGAGTATGATCTGAAAAAAATACCACCACCATTGGATTCCTTGTGAAATTCTAGGCCAGATGCATATAAATTTTGTCCCCAACCATTGAGAAATGAGAAACTTATGGACCTTCCCGTTTCTTGGCAAAACTTGTCTTGCCTTGCCTTGACCAGGCCTAGAAAACAAGGCATGCCTTGTATATTCGTGGTTTCATTACAAGCAATGGATGTATCACCACCTCAGTGGTAAGGCGCGCGCCCTATAACCTTGAGGACATGGGTTCAAACCCCACCTATGCCATTTTGTGTTTTTTCACATTTTGCTATTTTTTTCCAATATTTTCATGTTTTATTAATTAATTGGAAAATTAATAACTCCTTCAATTTTAATTATTTTTGATTGGTTCTTTTTGAAAAAAATCACAAAAATGCTGAAATATTTTATTCCACAAATAAATTAAGTTTATATTATTTATTTAATATAATTAGTATTTTTGTGAATAAATTCCTTTTTAATGTTTTTAAACATTTTAAAAGTGAATATTTACTTTGAAATCAAAACCAAGTGAGTTTTAATTCACCTTCTGATTAATCCCTCATTTTTCAAACCTTAAAAAAAATCACAAATGGTTTATTCAAATTTATTTGGTATTTTATTTGATTTTCTTTAAATATTTACTTTTAAAGAAAAACAAATTAGAGTTTCTTTGATTTTCACCCTCATCAAACAATTTCAAACACTTTTGGGCCTCTAATAGAGTGTAAGACCCAATCCTTTGTAAATACAAAACTTTTTGGGCCTCACTTATTGTATAAGTCCCTTGTATTTCAAAAAGTTCGACGCGATCATCGTCCGTTGAAAAACAAACCTTGGGCCTCTCCTCGAGCTATAAGACCCATTCAAAATCATTGGGCCTCTGTTAGAGTGTAAGACCCAAACCCCTTTGAAAACCAAACCATTTGGGCCTCAGACATTGTATAAGACCCACCGCGTTTTCAAAAATCCCGGCGCGATCGCCATTTTTAAACAAATAACCCTGGGCCTCTCCTTGAGCTGTAAGCCCCACCTCTTGTACAAAAATAAATCTTTTGGGCCTCTATTAGAGTGTAAGACCCAATCCCTTTTTAACCAAAACTTTTTGGGCCCAGACATTGTATAAGTCCCCCTGCGTTAAAAGAAAACCTCGGCGCGATCGCCAATAGAAAGACCAATCATCTGGGCCTACCCTCGTGTTGTAAGCCCCATTCTTTTTCTTTAAACACTTGGGCCTCTTGAGAGAGTGTAAGACCCATCCCCTTGTACAGAAAACCTTTCTTGGGCCTCAGTCACTTGTATAAGTCCCTCTGTACAAAACGACAGTGCGATCACTGATAAAACTTGGGCCTCTCCTTGAGCTGTAAGCCCCAACATCTTTTCAAAATTCTTTCTCCTTTAATTTTGAATATACTGTTGCTTTCAATCTTTCTTTGTTGAACAACTAACCAAATAGCATGGAAGCTCTACAACCGAGTAAGTGTTTATATGCTTTCTTTATCCGCTTTCATATACATATAACTGTATTGTGGGGCTGTTTCACTGTAAGTCTTCTTTTATAAACTCATATCAACTGTGTAATACTAGTATAGATATTTAGAGTTTCCCCGGCAACTACGTCTAGCACTAAGCCCTGTTGGTCACTCTTAAATACAGTCAAAACTAGATCGCCATAGGATTACCAGATACAGTCTTCCCTCCTCTTGGGGTTGAACAATATGGAGACGTGAAAGGCAGCATTCTCGGTGAACCCTTTCTCAAACTGTCACTCTTAGAAATTGTCAAAGAAACTCTACTCCCCAGAGATGATCTGTTCTCCGTGAATGGCATCTTTTGAGTTTCTTCCAAATTCTCAGACTTTCCTGGCTTGATCTATTCTCTGTGATTAGACTGTCTTGAATTTCTTGGGGTTTGGGGACCCACAGGCTTCCTAAAAGCATCCCCGCCTCCTCTTGGGCGTTATACAAGGACCCTACGGCTTCTTAGAAGTATTCACAGCCTCCTCTTAGGCTTCGTATAAGGATTCTTCCTTCGGGAAGAGAGCCTCCTCTTGCACTTCGTACAAATTTTCCCTCGGCTTCTTAAAAGTTTCCAGCTTCCTCTTGGGCTTCGTACAAATTGTCCCGACGACCTCCTAGAGGTATAGGACCAGAAATTAGTCATCTTAATAGAACAGTCTTTCAAAGAGTCTAGATCTTTCTACCGTGAACGTACTACTACTATTTCTTTAAGCATAGTACAAAAGATAAAACTCTAGACTTGGACAGTCTAATCTCCTTGAGTCTCAAAAGCATTCTCAAGTAGAGAAAAACACCAGTAGACTCGGACAGTCTCCAATAACCTCTGGATTCCCCATTTCCTTAAAGAACAGGAAATAACCCTGATCCTCTGATCCATCCCAAAGCATAGCCTTACCTTTAATCAGTCTCTTTATAAGAACTGATTTTCTCTTTTAACCAACCTTTAGCCTCTATCTCGGGCTTCGTACGAGATACAAAAAGACTCTCTTGTTGAGTCAATCATCCTTTTAGCCTCTATCTCGGGCTTCGTACTAGATACAAAAACACTCTCTTGTTGAGTATAAAAGACTCTCTTGTTGAGTCAACCTTTAGCCTCCGTCTTGGGCTTCGTACAAGACACATCTAAAAGCACTCTCTTGTTGAGTCAACTCCTTTTAGCCTCTCTCTCGGGTTTTGTACGAGACACATAAGAACACCCTCTTGTTGGGCCAATAGCCTCCTCTTAGGCTTTGTATAAGGAAACCCCGGTTGAGTCAATCAACCTTTTAGCATCAAAAACTGTGCCTCGTTCATAGGACATAAACATCAGCAATTCCTTTCATCTAATCGCTGTAAGCGGCAAACCTCTGGATTATTTACATCCACGCCACTGTCCCTCTTCTAGCATGAGAAATTCTTAAGGAAAGATAGCATTGCTCTACACTGAGTTAAAGTCTTCTCCTTCAGGTTAAAACCCCCTATAAAGGAAATTATGGCATTGCTAGGATTCACATATCCCGGTTAAAGTAATCCTCCTTTATAGTCAGTCACCCAACAGTTGTGACAAACAGACCCCCTTTAGAGATGACAAATTCTCTCTGAAGACAACACCTTTTCAGCTTCACATCTTGGGCTTTGAACAAGATACAAACCAATTTTATCTTCACGTCTTGGGCTTTGAACAAGACACCAAAACACCATTTCCTCCCATAGAATAGGAGGAACTACGATCGCTCTGATTTCCCAGTTTTTTTAAACGGGAATACGTAGGCATAAGATTGAAAGAAAAATCTTAGCGAGCACACTAATCCAAAGCCCCAAATCCCGTACCTTCACATATCAATCGAAAAGCATCAGTCTTAACCTCCCACCAATCGCCCGGGCACTATTTTAACAAAATAACCTAAGAGAGACCCACAATCTTTGTAGCATCTGTGAACCAATCATCTGTTCAAACTCAGTTTGCAAGCAGGGTTAATTGGAGACATCTATTTCCCTTCCTTCATCAGCTTCATTAGGATAAAAAATGAATCGAGCTGTAGTACCCCAAAGCAATAGTGCTTTGCAAGCACGCAAAAATTCGCGCTACAGTATGGCACAGGCCCATGCATGGTAATAACAATAGGCGTTTGTCGCACTGGTGCCGATATACGAATAATATCATATGGAATGGAAATGGTAGCAACATCTTCATTATCATCATCATTATCAACAGAAGTTCTATTAAATTGAAGTCGACCTTCATCTATCAACTTTTAAATACCCTCCTTTAACAAATCACAGCCCTCTGGCTGAACTGCGCATCTTTGACAGTCAGACAAACAACCTAGGAATACACCCCCTATGAGCAGACGTTCCTTCACAAACAAAAGCGGAGTTTTCAGCATATTAACATCGGTCACCAAATTCAACCCTTTTACCTCTTCAATAGCATTCACCCTTGCACCGCCATATGGTGGCATAGGGTTTTGTATCAGATTTGGCCCATTATTGGCTAATTCAATGGCTTTTGAATCAAGCAAATCTTAAACTTTGTGCTTGAATGCTTTACAGTTGTCGATGTGATGCCCTAGTGCTCTAGAATGGAAGTCACAGCTGGCATTGGCGTCATATCCAGGTGGGGGATTACCGGTAGGTGGAGCCAAAGTTCTTAGTTGAACCAATTGCAGTTGAAGCAGATGTTGTAACAATTGAGTATATGGCATAGGCGGAGTGTCAAAATGCCTATCAACAATCTTCGGTCTTCTTTGAAACTGTTAGGGAGCATAAGGTTGCTGTTGTGCTGCAGCTGGGATGGCTACAATAGCTACCTTTTGTGGAGAACTTTGACTCATTCCACCCTTACCTCTGTAGAAAGATATAGCGTTGGTCTCCCCCTCTTTCTTCTTAGGGGCCCCAGCATAAGGTTTCTTTCCTCCTTCAAATGAGGAGCCAGTAGCACTCTGAATCTTGCCCATTTTTATCTCGCTTTCGACCCGTTCACCTGCCATAACCAAGTATGAGAATCCCGCGGAAGTATAACCAACCAATCTGTCATAGTATGGCCCCTCGAGTGTACCCATATACATGTTCTCTAGTTCTCTCTTCATTATTAGAGGTTGAACTCATACAGCCAGTTCACGTCACCTTTGGGCGTATTCTTTAAAGGTTTCATTCATCTTCTGAGTAAGATTCTGCAGATGTGTTCAGTTAGGAGCCATATCACTATTATATTGATAGTGTTTAACAAAGGCCTCGTCCAAGTCTCTCCAAATTCTAATATATGTCTTCTCCAGCCCTATGTACCATTCCCGGGATGCCCTAACTAGGATGTCCTGGAAGAAGTGCATAAGCAACTTCTCATCTTTAGAATACGCAGACATCTTGGATAATAGGCTTTGATATGTATTTTTGGACAAGTCGTCCCCTTATATTTATCAAAATCAGAGACCTTGAACTTAGGTGGGATCCTCACACCTGGCACCAGGCCCTTGTCATTCATATCAATGTCCAAAGCATTCTGATTTTCATAGGCCCTCATCCTCTCTTCTATCATCTTGAACTTCTTCTCTGCCTCTGTCGGGTAACTAACTTCCAGATCATGCATAGAGAATGCGTCCTTTTGTTGGTCACTTTCCCAATGATGGGTATGACCTACACCACCTCCATGAACATCACATACACTACCTCCACCAACACCACCTCCGCCAGGAGGATTAACACCACCGACTCCACCTTCGCCATGAGGATTGGCACCACCAACACCTCCGCTAGGAGGAATAAAAATACCAGCACCACCTCCTCCCGGAGGATTGGCACCAAGGACTCCACCTCCTCCAGTAGGAATAGCACCACAATCTTCTACCCTGGGAGGATCAATAAGGTGCTGAACCAATGTCCTCAACTGCTCCTGGCCTTGAGCCATATTATGTATCAGCTCCATAAATTGATTCATACAGGTTCTCACCTCAAGTAACTCAACCTGAATTTTCTCCATTGCTCTTTTCTGATTTCCCCTTTTACAATATCTATGAATACCGGAGTTCACAATTCTGCTAAGAAAACTAGGTGAAGATAAGAAGACCGACCAAGAAAACCTATTATGCACATGATTATGAAAATGCAATGCAAATGCCATGTTTGATTTTTCCCAGGGCGATCTACACCTTGATTTAAGTTTTTAATAGAAATAAACATGAGATATGGATATAACACTTTAAAAAATCACTCATACATTAGCTGAAGAAGAGCCAATAAAGAGTCAATACAATAAGGTTATATAGAAGAGACACGATCAAATATAAATCCACTAATCCCAATCAACAGGTCTGATGGTGAACAAATACAAAAGGAAAAAACAACTAAGGTATATCCTCCATCTCTACGAAAGTCAATCCTCCCCAGCCAATGTGCTCTCTACTCCAGTCTTGGACCTCTTTGAATAACTTCTTGGTGTCGGGATGTCTTGGCCTCTAGATCAACTCTTGAATGAGAACATCTCGCACATGCATGATCCCCTCCAAGTAACAACAACGCAATTCCCAAGAATAATTTCTAGAAACGTCTTCAATTCTGGGTTTCTTCATCTCCGCCTGAACTTTGAGCTCTTCAATGGCTGACAAGGTTTTCCTAAGTTGCTGATCACTTCTGAGTATGTGGAAAAGTTCTTCTCTGATCTTCCTCTCTTTGTCCTCAAGCTACTGCTTCAACTCTTCAACTTGGATTCCAAGCTCATATTCTTTCTTCTTGTAAGAAGTCACAGTAACATTCCACTGGCTGTTGAACTTGGAAATCTCAAGGTAGGCTCTTTCTAGCTCCTTCTTCTTCTTCTTCTTCTTCTTCTTCTAGAGGAGGTTGTTGGCACTCTTCAAATCTTTGCCAATCCTTTCTGTACTTTTGACTTCTTCTTCCAGAATCTCCTCTATTTTGGCAAGTAGTTTCGTCTTTAGCTTGGCTATATGTGCTGATTCATCCTTAGCATGACCCATCCGGTAGACTTCCCTCTATAGCTCTTAATTCTCTTTACGAAGCTCTTCTTTTTCGGCCCAAAGCTTGTTGTATCTTTCAATATCCACAGACGTTGGCTACTCAATCTCTAAAGGATACAGAAGGGCTTCTATAGGAAAAGGAAAACAGATAGTTTCAACTCTCCTTTGTACCCACTCCATATAGAGAAGATATGCTCTAGATTCACTCTTACCCAAAGATGACTTCCCCTACCACTGAATAGTACCCTAAGCTTTTATAACTCTATTTATTATTTTAGAATCATCAGTCCCATTGTAAAGCAAGGATTCCTCTACTTCTTTATCTATCGAGGGACCTTTCAACACGTACCCCAATTGCCTCTTAGCAATGGACGAATTAAAGTTGACGCCACCCCTTATCCTCATAAGAGGCACGTTGGGAAACTCACCACAACTGTACATCATATCAACACCCAACAACCTCTTATCAAACCAGTGGATGTCTTTAGCAACAAGGCCCATTACCCTTTCTGATGACTTTAAACAATCCTTGGTGTCCACAAATGCACCATCACGTGGAAGATGGCTCATGAACCACTTGCAGAGGAGGGGAGCGCAACAGTAAACAAGTCCACCTTTCTTCTTGTAATTCCTCGAGTGCACTGAGTGATATACATCACCAAGAAGATTAGGCACGGGATTTCTCATCATAAAGATCCAGATAGCATTCATATCTACGAAACCCGACACATTAGGAAAAAGAGCAATCCCATAGATACACAAAGCAAGGATAACATTGAAGGTAGTCCAACTACAGGCATCAGGATACACTATAGCTTCACTCACCTAGGAACTTCAAATAAAACCAGATAAACCTCCCTTAGATCGAAGATTAGCTTTCACCACTGATGTGCTCAAATAAAGAGCATTAGCAATATCTTCCGGAGCAGGAACTTCCATAGATTCATGGAATGGCACCTGATCCTTGACTGGAATGTCCAAGATAAGCGAGAACTCCTCCAAAGTAGGGGCCAACTGATAATCCTTGAACGTGAAGTGCCTTAACAAAGGATCATGAATTGTAGCAATGTATGAATAGCTCCCCTATCATATTCTGTGATAGTATGAAGCATACCCAAGATCTTCCCATAGTCCTCCTTGAATGACCCCAAATAACTCTGAGTAGTATTGGCAACCAAACTGCAGAGTGAACTCAAATCAGGCGACTGGAATTTGTAGCTGACAATACTCTTCCTACCAGTGTCCATCTTGTAACACCTCAAAATTTGCCCTTTCTTTTTCCAACCTCTAACCGGCTTATGTTTCGTTTCATTTTTGCATTATCATCTTTGCATATCATTGGTTCTTAGCATGGGATCAAGGCATATGGGCTAACTCAAGAAGAGAGATAGTCTCAATGTCTTCATTACTTGAACCACAAAGGAGCCTTGGACCTTAAGGTATCTTATTGGTCTATCACCTCATCAGAAGATTGCAATTGGCAAGAGATTTCAAGTGAATCACATCCCCCTAGCCTGGTTTTTCAAATTTGGGTTTTGAGATTCCTGAGTTTAACACCACAACGGGCATGTTCTCTGAGTCTTTATCATCACCAAATGGCATTTCTCATCTTTGTTGGAGAGGATATACATCATACTCAGAGGAATTTGGATTTGGAGGATATGTTGATTTCTCCTAGACTAAGGGTTCAAGATTAGGGTTTGGCATAAAATCAGTTTATTTCTGACTTTTGGGCAAGACTTAATTCTATGGTATTCCTCATGTCCTTACGTGTATAAGGTTGGAATATTGTCCATCAATTTGGTTTGAAAGAGTTTCAATTGATCAATTGACTGAAAATCAGGAGAATTGGGGAAAAATCAATTATGCAGAGGAAAAGTCAACTCTTGACTTTTTGAGGTCAAAATATTGTTCCTCATGTCAAATATGATCATTGGTGAGGGTTTAATCAAGAAATGTCAAGAGATCCACAAGAAATCAAAGGATATGAAAAGTTGCCAAAAATAGTAATGAAGGGTTTCCATTTATGGCAAGTTTTATCAAGCTAAGGGGTCGCTTTAGGGCATTCTTTTTCCATGTTCCAAGCTTCAAACTCAAAGGTTATGGAGGCCTATCAAAAGTTCATATTCCAAGCTTCAAAACCATAACAAGAACGTGTCCATTGGATCAAAATTGAGAGAGATATGATCAATTAAAGTTGGGGCAAATCAAGGCAAAATGGCAAGTCATGACCAGTCAGCACGCAGTCATTTTCCCAAACACCTTGTGTGCATGGTTTGTCCAAGTTCATAGCAAAATTTCTCCAAGATGGAGACTCCAGATGAAAAAATGTTCAACATGTGTTTTGTTCCTCTCAATCTCCTCTACAACTTTGATGTTGGGGAATTTTTCATATAATCAACCATTCGGGAGATGTGGTGAGTCAAAGTGGGGGCCTCAACCTGAGTCATTCAAATGCATGTGGGCTGGGCACGAGCAAGGCAAGGTGGCATGCTAAGTTGCATTGAGGAAATTTTAACCATTTTTACCTTGGTACAATCGATTTGCATAAGTGTGCAATCGATTGCACCCCTTCAGTTTTCACATTTTTAGCCTTGCAAGGGTGTCCAATCGATTTGCACTACTGTGCAATCGATTACACTGTGGCAGATTTGCCTAAAACCTTCATTTTTCATCACTATGTCAATTTCCAATGCACCACATTCACTTGGGATCAATGCTATATCAGTAGAAGGATCTAGAGGATTGTAGAATGTGATTTCATTTCCATCCAATTTCCACTCTAATTCCACATTCCCTTTCCAAGTTATTTTTCACTTCCATTTCCACTCACTCCAAACCTCACTTCATTCCAAACCTAAGTCATATTTAAACCAATTTGATCCAAACCACACACAATTACACTTCATTTTTCTGATTTTTCTACACTTCTCATTCAGAATTCTCTCTCACTTTTTCATTCTCCACCTTCATCTTCAACCTCTCACCAAAGCTCCATATTCATAGATTCACAAATTATTCATTGGAATTCGTGAATTCTTGAGCTAAACCTCCATCACATCCTCATTCTTGATTAAATTCTGCAGTAGCAACTTATTTGGATCTAGGTTCAAGATTTTGGAATCACTTCTTGGAGAGCTTTTGCTTATTTGTGGATTATTGCTTGGATCTTCAAGTGTTCTTGATAAATCTTCATAGATCTCTGGATTTCTTACTTTGATTCATCAATTTTCGTGTGCAACAATCACCAAAGCAAATCTCAGCTTTGTAGGTTGGTTTTTCTTAGATCTATGCTTGATTTAGCTTAATTTCAACTTATACAATGTAGATTCATGGTTTTCAATGTGATTTGATCCGTTTGCTTGATTGGATTCATGATCTTGTTGTTTGATTGTTGAAGCGTGTGCTTGATTACTGATATTTGATGTGGATTTTCGTGTATGTTTGATTACATGATCATTTGGATATTTGAGTAGGTGATTGGTGCTGGAAAAGTGATTATGAGAAGTGATTTTTGCAGGTCTGGTACTGTGCAATCGATTTGCATCCTAGTGCAATCGATTGCACCTGTGTTTTTTCACTAAGAATTGCTTTCTGTAACTGTGCAATTGATTTGCACCCTGCTGCAATCGATTTGCACCTGCAACTTTGGTGCTTTTGGCTTGTTTTGAAGCATGTATTGATACTTATTCCACCCCTAACCTTCATGGCTTTGTGTGATGCATATTTACGGAATTTTCTAGGGTTGTTTAACCTCTAGTTGCTGGATGCATGTGAATCTTTGATGCATGTTTGTCCGATTGTTGATTTGTTTGCATTCTTGAAGCATGTTCTTGAGGCATATTGGTTCATGTGTGATTGATGACTTGTTGAACTTGTGTGATCTCTTGGAAATGAATGTGATGTGATACATGTGAGTATGATGTTGTGGTATGCATAAGTTGGATCATGTATGCTTTTTACCTTGCTTGAACATTTGTTTTCCTTTGAAAATGATTATGGTATATGTTCAACTAGTCTTGATGTATGTTAATGTGAAGTTGTCTTGCATGTTTGGATTGGATAATCATGATATGATTTAAGTTTTGACTTTTCTCCATTCTCACTTCATTTGGTCACATCACCTTTGTATGAACACGGTTTTCCGACACGCGAATTTTGATTTCCATTGATGAATGTTCATGTTTGCGTTGTTGGCATTCTTGATGCGATGAACACGTTGCACACACATTCGAATCATGTTAATTCTTGGATAATGCTCAACTTGCTGGACGTATGATGCATGATTGGTGTTTGTCTCCATGGTTGTTTGTGCATGATTCATTTTGGTCAATGTGTAAATCGTACAATCATGTTGTGTGTGCTTGTTCTTGAGTGGTTTACATGATCATGCTTGTTCATCCATGATGTTTGCAATGTCTATGCTTGATTTGCCTCGCTATGCACGTTCCTTTGCAATTACTTCTTGTTTAGATGCATGCTGCCCTGTTTCTACAGCTATTGTTCTAAGTTTGTTCATGTGATGTCTATTGTTCACACTTGCTGCCTGCTGCCTTTTACACCTATTTTGTGTTGAATGTGTGTGCTGTTGAAAGCTGTCTTGCTTGTGTGCTGTCTTTTACTGCTGTTTTGGTGCAGGTGTGCTGTGGTAGCTGTTGTTTTTGTTTATTCGCCTCTTTTTCCTCCTTCGTCTCTTTCACTCTTTCTCTTCCCTTGAGTCTCAAGACTTGTTTAAGTCTCGGATTCGCTCCCTTAGAGCTACCTAGTCCAACTTAATTTCCGATTAAGCTTGGAGTAGGATTAGCATTAGGCTTCCCTTGGCATGCTAACTTAGGTAGACGTTTCCCTCTCGAACTCAACTATAGGGCCACCTTTGCATGATAACATTAGGAACTTTAGTTTCCCCTTAGTGTTTTCTTTTCGACTTGAGTCTTCTCTTCTCATCTCATAACACTTCTAAAACACTTAATAAAGTTAACGTGTATCGCGCATGAGCCTCGCATGTGGTAAGTGAGGAATGAGGGGCTTCCTCTCATTTTTCTAGAGTGTTTGGTGGACGTTCCATTTTGGAACGATTTGCTAAGCATTCGTTCCTACATTATAGACTTCGGTGCAATGCAAGTTACGAACTAACTCCAATTCACTTCTGTCTAAAAAACACAAAAACAAACTCAAACCTTTTTCATCCTTCGGGATCGTTCAAGTTCAAACTATTTTCAGAAAAGGGCACGTTACTTCCGTCTCGCCGCAAACAGGCATCGACCCTAGTTGCCGGACGCGAACTTAACGTCGCTCATAAAAAAAACACCGACCTCGTTAGGTCGAACTACGACTGCTCTGATTTCCTCTTTCTCGTCCGATTGAGGATACGTAGTCACAAGACGGCGATGTCTTGGCGGGCAACCTCCCCTTTAGTTCGCGTCCGAACTACGTTGACTCTGACTTTCCCATTGCACGAGGGAATATGTAGGCATAGGACGAGCGATGTCCTATCGAGTCACTTCATTTTCTTTTCTTCTTCGTTTCTTCGTTCTCTTCCGTTCCTGTTCCTTCTCCTTTCTAGTAGCAGTGGAGCTCCAGATGACAACACCCTTTGATCGAGACAACAAGCGTGGATCCCATCGGGTGCGATGGACGTGTGGGGTGCTAACACCTTCCCTTCGCGTAACCGACTCCCTTACCCTTTTCTCTTGGTCGCGAGACCATGCTCTTTCCCTTCCCTCAGGTTTACGCATTGTTTCCTTTCCCTCTCTTGGGATAAATACACATTGCTGGCGACTCTGTTTTCCGCGCCACTTTCGCGTTTGTACCATGGATGAAAATCCTCGGAAGCGACAGCTGGCGACTTTGCTGGGGACAGGTTGACCTCTTGCTAGTCCATCCCCTCTTGCGAGTCAATCCTAGCGCTTGTTTGTTTATTTTCATTGGGTGTTTATTGTTGTGCTTTATTTTATTGTATTACTATTTTACTATTTTACTGTATTTACCATATTTATTGCATTGCATTTCATTATTATGCTGGACTGTACTGTGTTGTGCTGGTTTTTTGTTTGGCAGGTTGGGATTCTTTGAGAGATAAGCCCAATACACAGGCTTAAGCATACACTTAGGACTATAGTGGAAAGTAGTGGGACCTACGTACCGTCTTGGTGCGTTTGGTGTTCACGAAATTCACATCCAGACGAGGCTATCTTGGGAGATATTCTGACGTGCGTGTCTTGTGCATTTCAGAATGTTGATCTAGAGAGTTGTTGACTCTGGCGACCGTTTCTCCGAGGACTCAGCAACGTCTCTCCTCCCGACATGTGATAATGGCAGACCATAAATGGCAAACCCATTACACTTGTCGATCCGAGGACCCAATGCTGGGAACTTGCTATAGGATATCCTTTTTAAGGGGAATCAGTTGAGGCCTCCTCGATTGATGATGATGCCAAACCAGAAATGGTGAACGTATCATCATTTCTCGACCTAAGAGCCCGTGATATCGAGGATCCTCGATTGCAGGTATTCTTAACTTTCATCCTACCTGGTATTCTGGTTTTCTTATCAGTGTGAACTTATCAGCCTGGTATGCTGGTTATTTGGATATTCTGGTATTTCGGTATTCTCTTCAGAGCAGACCTTTGAACTTATCCATTCAGTAGCACAGCAGTACAGAGCTTTATGGAAGCCTTGATCCCATGTCTGTTGCATTTGCATCATCAATTTTTGCATACATATTCTTGTATTTCCAAGGGATATTAACTTTGAGACTCGCTGTTGAGCGTTTTCGTCTATTTCCTGTGGTTCTTCTGGAAAAAAAAACTTGAATCAAAGCAGAATAATTCCTTGGAAATATTTGAACATGGAATTTGCATTTGCATACTCATACGCATAGCAGATGCTCAGGAGCGAATTTCTCATTCTGACTTGGTATTGTCTTCGGAATTGACAGCTTGACCTGCCACCACTACTCAACCTGTGATAATCAGAGGATAGCCATGGAACAACTCCGTGCAGAAGTAACTGAAATGAAGATTTAGATGAGCCAGCTTGGGGAAGATATGCAGGCTATGTCCCAGGGTCAGAAACTGCTAAGAGAGGGAGTCAATCAGATGAGGACTCAGGTGGGCCTGGTTATGGAAATCTTGAATAAGGTGTTAAAGAAGGAAAACAATCATGTGCTCGCTTCCACAACTGAGGGACTTACTCCTCCCATCTCTTTGGGATTTGCTCTAGATCGTGGATTGCCTCGTGAATCTCCTCCACAAACTGAAGTTTCAGAGCTTTCTCATCAACAATCATTTCCTGCTCCTCAAGAGGATCCTGTAGCGAACGATTTTGGACGTGGTTCTTAAGCAATGTCGCTCTAGGGGTGACTACAAGTTGATTCATTTTTTGTCCTATTGTGAGCTGATTAAGGAAGGGAAATAGATGTCTCCAACTAACCCTGCTTTGCAAACTGAGGTCAAACAGTCAAAACTGTTGGTTTACAGATGCGATCAATGCGGGGGGCCTCTCTCAGGTTATTTTGGTTGAATTTAGACTTTTGGTGGGGAATACGAACTTGGATGTTTTGATTGATAAATGAGGGTTTGTGACCGGAGGTTTTTTGATGTGGTGTGCTTGCTAAGATTTTTCTTTCAATCTTATGCCTACGTATTCCCGTTTACCAAAACAGGGAAATCAGAGCTATCGTAGTTCCTCCTATTCTATGGGAGGAAATGGTGTTTTGGTGTCTTGTTCAAAGCCCAAGACGTGAAGCTAAATGTGGTTTATATCTTGTTCAAAGCCCAAGATGTGAAGCTGAAGGTGATTTGTATCTCGTTCGAATCCCAAGATGTGAAGCTAAAGAGTCTATTTGTATCTTGTTCGAAGCCCAAGATGTGAAGCTAAAAGGGTGTTGACTTTAGAGAGAATTTGTCATCTCTAAAGGGGTATGTTTGTCACAATTGTTGGGTGACTGGTTTATAAGGGAGGATTACTTTAACTGGGATATGTGAATCCTAGTAACGCCATAATTTCCTTCATAAGGTTTTTTAACCTGAAGGAGAAGACTTTAACTCAGTGTAGAGCAATGCCATCTTTCCTTAGGAATTTCCCATGCTAAAAATGGGACAGTGGCATGGATGTAGATAATCCAGAGGCTTGTCGGCCACTTACATCAATTAGATGAAGGGAGTTGTTGATGTTTAAATATTGTGAACGAGGCACAGTTTTGATGCTAAAAGGTTGATTGACTCAACTGGGGTTTCCTTATACAAAGCCTAAGAGGAGGCTATTGGCCCAACAAGAGGGTGTTTTTATGTGTGTCTCGTACGAAGCTCGAGAGAGAGGCTAAAAGGGTTGACTCTACAGGAGAATCTTTTATATGTGTCTTGTATGAAGCCCAAGACAGTGGCTAAAGGTTGGACTCAACAAGAGAGTCTTTGTATCTCGTACGAAGCCCGAGATAGAGGCTAAAGGTTTGACTCAACAAGAGAGTCTTTTACTCAACAAGAGAGTGATTTTGTATCTCGTACGAAGCCCGAGATGGAAGCTAAAAGTTTGCTGTTTCAATTAAGTGACAGGTCCAGTAGGTTAGTTAAAAGAGAAAATCAGTTCTTATAAAGAGACTGATTAAAGTTAAGGCTATGCTTTGGGATTGATCAGAGGATCAGGGTTATTTTTGTAAGGAAATGGGTAATACAAAGGGTTTTGAGACTGTCCGAGTCTACGAGTTTCATCTCCTAGTTTTGAAAGGAGCTTGAGAATGTCTTTGAGACTCAAGGGAATTAGACTATCCAAGTCTAGAGTTTAATCTTTTGACTACGTTTAAGAAACAGTAGTAGCTAGATCTAGACTTTTTGAAAGACTGTTCTATTAAGATGACTAATTTCTGTTCCTATACCTCTAGGAGGTCGTCGGGAAAATTTGTACGAAGCCCAAGAGGAGGCTGGAAACTTTTAAGAAGCCGAGGGACAATTTGTACGAAGCCCAAGAGGAGGCTATCATTCCCGGAGGAAGAAATCATTTATACCAAGCCTAAGAGGAGGCTGTGAATACTTCTAAGAAGTCGATGGGTCCTTGTACAATGCCCAAGAGGAGGCGAGGATGCTTTTAAGAAGCCTGCGGGTCCCCAAACCCCGAGAAATTCAAGATAGACTATTCACAGAGAATAGATCAAGCCAGGAAAGTTCGAGAATTTGGAAGAAACTCAAGAGATGACATTCATGGAGAAAAGATCATCTCTGGGGAATAGAGTTTCTTTGACAATTTCTAAAGGTGACATGCTGTGAAAGGGTTCACCGAGAATGCTGCCTTTCACGTCTCCATATTGTTTAACCCCAAGAAGAGGGAAGACTGTATCTGGTAATCCTATAGGGATCTAGTTTTGTCTATTTCTAAGAGTGATCAACAGGTCTTAGTGCTAGACGTAGTTGCCGGGGAAACTCTAAATATCTATACTATTATTACACAGTTGATATGAGTTTATGAAAGAAGACTTACAGTGAAACAACCCCACAATACAATTATATGTATATGAAAACGGATAAAGAAAGCGTATAACCACTTACTCAGTTGTAGAGCTTCCATGCTGTTTGGTTAGTTGTTCAACAAAGAAAGCTTTGATAACAATATTATATACAAAATCAAAGGAGAAAGTGCTTTGAAAATAAATATAGGGGCTTACAGCTCAAGAAGAGGCCCATGGTTTTGTCAGTGATCGTACTGTTGTTTTTCTACAGAGGGACTTATACAAGTGACTGAGGCCTAAAAGGTTTTCTGTATAAAGGGATGGGTCTTACACTCTCTCAAGAGGCCCAAAGAGTTTAAAAAGAATGGGGCTTATAACACGAGGGTAGGCCCAGATGATTTTTGTTTTGAAATGGCGATCGCGCCGAGGTTTTCTTTTAACACAGAGGGACTTATACAATATCTAAGGCCCAAAATTGTTTTGGTTAAAAGGGGATTGGATCTTACACTCTAATAGAGGCTCAAAAGGTTTTGAATGGGTCTTATAGCTCTAGGAGAGGCCCAAGGTTTGTTTTTCAACAGAAGATGATCGCGTCGAACTTTTTGAAATACACCGGGACTTATACCATAAGTGGGGCCCAAAAATATTTGTGTATTTACAAAAGGGGTTGGGTCTTACACTCTATTAGAGGCCCAAATAGTTTAAAAAGGGAATGGGTCTTACTATTCGAGGGTAGGCCCAAAGTTATTTGCGTACAAAACGACGATCACGCCGAGGTTTTTGAAAATACTCGGAGGGACTTATACAATAAGTGAGGCCCACAATAGGTTATTTTATAAAAAGGATTGGGTCTTACACTCTATTAGAGGCCCAAGGAGTGTTCGAAAAAGTTTGATGAGGGTTGAATTAATCAAAATCCTAATTTGTTTCCAAAATGTATTTTAATTGAATAAAAAATTCAATTAAAATGATCAAAATTGCTTAACATGTGGAGAACAAATTCTGATCTTGGATTAATGTTTCAAAAATCATACTTTGACCTACAAAATGATTAGAAGTCATTAAAATTTACAAAATCAAGAAGGAAAAAATATTTTAAATGTCAAAAACAATTAAAATATTAATTCTTTGCAAAAATATCAATTATATGAAATAAATAATATTTTTGGGATTTTTTTGACAAAATAAAATATTTTAACATTTTTGTGAATTATCAAAAAAAAGAATCAACTCAAAATCATTAAAACTCAGAGAGAAATTAATTTTTGAATCAATTAAATAAAATCACAAAATTCAAATATTTGAATTTTCAAAAAAGGGCGCCAAGAACACCCAAGAACACGGGTTTTGCCCAGATTTGCATTTTCTCTCAAATCTCACTGAATACTTGATTATATCATGCAAACCACCTATCAATCTGCTCGTTTCAACCTCACGATCATGTCTATGGTCTTTAATTTCATTTATTTTTAACATGGAATAAGAAATCAAGACAAAACCTCAAGAACCCTAAAATTTGCATGAAGGCTGAGAATTTTGATACACGATTCAAACAAAGCAATTAATTGAGAGGAAACATTCTATGCATGATTATGAACATTTGGCAAAAGTATTGTGCGAGGAAATATGCATAGATTAAGAGATGACCAAGGTTAGGCTTACTTGAAGGTCGTGACAGCAAGTGCAATGTGAGTTTTGAGTTTGAGGTGGTACAGATGTGATGTGATGATCTGAACAGCTTCAATGGATGTTGTGGAGTGTGTTGCAAGCTTTGGAACACTTTGGAAGTCTTTGGATCAAGCTGGAGCACTCCAACTGCATAATTGAAGAATAATGGCTAGGTTGATGGGTGATTGTGAGCTGGGGGTGTTACAGTTGCTGTTTAAGTGTTTGGACACCTCAAATACATCATATGTGATGTGTCTGGCCAATTGGAATGGATTGCTTATGGCTGCAACTCAAAACCCGATAGTGGTTGCTCAAAAACAAGAAAACTTGGAACTTAAGAGAGAATGAGAGAAAGCAGTGCTATAACTGGCTTTGGTGTGAGTTGAATGATCCATTGGAACCTCTATTTATAGAGGATTAACTCTTGTCTTGGATGAATAGTGAATGGCTGCTAGATCAGATCACATTCGCATGGATTGGCTTGGAGGGTTTCTTCTCATGCAAGGCAAACTAGCCCTTCCAAAGAGCAGGGCTATACCTTGACCAAATTCACATTCTTCAGATGTTTTTATTGTTGTTTAATCAGAGAACTTGACTGAGTAGAGTGACTACCTTGACAATGCACTATTCCACATTAACGCCCTTTGAATTCAAGGCAAAATGTGCCAAAATGCATGCACTTCAAGTTGGAAGATTCCTTGGCTTTTTGACTCAGATTTATTAGTTGGATCAGTTGCATTGTGATTGGTTTGAGTACAGGTGGCATAGTGATCCTTGGTCTTTGGCTCAAAATCGTGTGTGGCAAGCAAACATGCAAACTAATTTTTCCAAAACAGCTTGCAGCAACATGACTTTGGGCATGGATTTCTCTTGGCTCAAGATGAATCAGTTCATGCTAGTGAGCTCTTTGGATTCTTGGTAATATTTGCAACAACATTGATGCTTATCTTTGGAACTGATTCAACTTGCATCTATGAGAAAAAATCCCACAAGTTTTGATGTTTCAGCAAAAATCTGCCTTGCCCAGAATTTTTCTAAGTGTTGGAAAAGTTGTACTTTCATGTTTTTAGTGATTTTGATCCAACCATAACTCAAAATCCATAATGAATTTGGAGGGGGGGGGGGTCAGTTTTTAGCTTTTGTAGAGGGCCATGAGATCTACAAATCAAGCTTATGGGGAAAAATGACTTTGTGGTTTAGGAGTTATGATCCTCCAAAGTTGGTACCCTTGCAACTTTATTTCATAACTTAGAAAATTTTCTAAGTTTTTATGGTTACCCCTTTTACAAGTTATCCAACTTTTCTTGATTTTTCTTGATGAATGATAATTCAAATCACACATTAACATCATTTTAGGGTTAAAAAACCATAAAAGTGAAAAATCTCAAAAATTCAAAGTTTGACTTATGTGCACAATTGACTTTTTATCAGATGAATTCCAAACTGTGCAATCCTTTAGGAAATCATGTCCTTGACCTAAATCAAACTTGATGGACATGTTCCATGGGTGTTATAGGGTATATTGACTCATGTCCTAGGGCTTGGGAGCATGTCCTGGTCAAAAGTCAAAGCTATAGTTGATTTTTTCCTCAAAACCCTAACTGTGGTTCAGATGAAATTGAGACTTGCTGCTCAAGCTTCTTGGATTAATCATTGTTGCAAATGGATCAATGTAGTATGTTGGAGACCCTTAAATCATGTCTTGAGGTCTTGGCTCATGATTTGTCCCAAAAGTCAACTTAGGGGTGAATTAGGTCAAGAAACCCTAATTCCTGATTTTTGTGAATGCATCCCCTGAGGCAAAATTGACTTGATGATTGGGTTTGTGATGTCCCTTGGAGCATCATAGGGTATGCTTTGAAGAAATGGCTCATGCCCAGAGGAAAATTTTCCATCTGGAGGCCCTGGTCGACCAAACCCTAATTTGGTGACACTGGTGATCTTGAGGCTTGATCCACCTGAAAGGGAGCAGTCTTGTGCTTAATCCTTGAAGTGGGAGTCCTCTTGATCCCTTGTAGACATTTGAGAGGTTAGACAAGTTGAAGATCATGTCATTTCTTGATTGATCCTTTGTCTAAAAGCTCTGAGAGGGCTTGAAACCCTAAATTTGATTGCAGTGGATGCTCACCCATCTTTGGGGAGACTGATGAGGTAAGATGGTTCATCCATATTGTGATGATGATTTTCATAATGATGGGAAATATTAGTGGTCAAAATTTGGGGTATGACAGATGCCCCTATTTAATCTTCTTGGACCCGAAGGTTTGAATGGCGAAGGTATTCGGGCATTTTGATGGTGGTTAAGAATGGCAGCTTGCGCATCTTTCTTCTTTTGCTAAGCAATGATGCTTAAAAAAGTTAAACTTCCCCTCGATCCTGGTTTCCTACCAAGGAACTGGTCTAAGTTTCTGAAGTAAACTTCCCCTCGATCCTGGTTTCCTACCAAGGAACTGGTCTTAGTTTCTGAAATAAACTTCCCCTCGATCCTGGTTTCCTACCAAGGAACTGGTCTTAGTTTCTAAAATAAACTTCCCCTCGATTCTGGTTTCCTACCAAGGAACTGGTCTTAGTTTCTGAAATAAACTCCCCCTCGATCCTGGTTTCCTACCAAGGAACTGGTCTTAGTTTCTTTTGTCAATAAACTTTATTGACAAGGGACGCTATTCGTAGCGGTTTTCCTCAAACTTCTCGCCGAATTTTCCTGGGGATATGCCATTTGATGGAAAAATTTTGATGTCAGAGTTGCTGGGGAACCCAGTCGTCTGAGTCGTAGAGGTGCACAAACTTCTCAATTGGAGACGCCATTTGTTTCTACTGGGGAAAGCAGGTCTCTTGAGAGACTGCTGTCGCTTGGGGATATACATCATACTTTTCTCGAGATCTTCCCAGAGAAATGCCATATGATGGGATCCAATTTTGAGGTGCCGATGACCTTTTCATCAGTGGGTTTTCAGAGAAAAACTGCCGTACCGCCGAATCTCTGATTAAGAGGCTTTCTCTGGGGATTTTCCTTAATCCGGGAAAGCAAGGATATCATCTTCAATGGCGAAGAGTGATGTTTGTTGAACGTTTTCTCTTGTCTTTCAGAGGTTCAAGTTATCAAAGTGGTCGAGGAGCCAACTTCATTCCAGAAATAAACTGGAGGAGAGATTATTTAAATGCAACATTTCCTAATCGAGGAAAGAACTGGCAACTCGATTGAGAAGACAGATATCACTAGGGATAAGACTGACTAGAGTGATAGTGATGCAATATGAAATGTGAATGCAAATCAATAATGCATGATGTATGTATGTTTATGCTGACAAAACTGATGCAACATACAAACTAAAAGATGAACATGACTGGATACTCGGCCATCGCGGGGCGAAGAAGTACCGATGGTTCAAGATAGCAATTCTGCCTTGCTTAGGAGAGATAGTTCCTGTTGGGAGCTTATGTTGGTCGGGCTTAGGAGATGAGAACTCTGCCGAAGATGTCAGATAGAGTATTCATATCTGACACAGTTGATCCTTCGTTCAGGCGCACTGGTTTAGAATGAGTACTTTGATTCTGCACTTTGAGGCTCGAACACCTTTGGAGAAGCGACCGATGTTCTTCTGATGTTCAACAGTCAAAAGAAATTGCCGACTTTATTTTAAAAGCAAAAAAAGTTTTACAAGTAAATTCATTTTTTTGTTTTATTTCAAGAATCGTTGATTATGTTAAAAACATCATTCTGTAAAGTTAGAAACGCGTGATTGCATAGAGCATTTACAAAGTTAGAAAATGGTAATTTACAGGGAAAAGGGTTGCGTTGAAACATAACGACCACTATCCTTCTACCAACTTTGAATTCGGGACATCCTGAGCTTCTGTCGAAGATGACCTTGACTGGAGTTTTCCTGACGGATGATGTAACTGCTGCTGAGGATTTGCCCCTTTGTTGAACATAGTTACTTGCCATTATCCCTAACATTTTCCTGGATTGTACTGTGATGTTTCCAATCCAACGGGATGTTTTTTGATCATGTCTCTAATTTTTCCCTGGACCGCCCTTTCGGGTTTTCAATCCACCGAGACGTTTTTTTTAGGCGAAGTATTTCTTGACTACATCAACATTTGTGGGGTAGGTAAATTCCTCTCCGTCCATGGTTGCAAGTCTCAAGGCGCCGCCTGAGAAAGCATTTGTGACCACATAGGGGCCGTCATAATTCGGAGTTCATTTGCCCCGAGAATCAGTGAGAAATAATTATATTTTCTTGAGGACAAGTTCTCCTTTCCTGAAGACGCGAGGTCGAACCTTTTTGTCGAATGCCTTCTCCATTCTCTGTTGATACAACTGACCGTGGGATAGTGTCGTGATTCTCTTTTCTTCGATCAAATTTAGTTTGTCATGTCTGTTTTGACACCATTCAGCTTCTGTAAGCTTAGCTTCCATTAATACCCTGATTGATGGGATCTCTACTTCGATGGGAAGCACTGCCTTCATGCCATATACTAGAGAGAAAGGGGTTGCCCCTGTTGAAGTGCGGACGTATATACGATAACCGTGAAGAGCAAAGGGTAGCATCTCGTGCCAATCTTTGTAGGTTACAACCATCTTCTGAACAATCCTCTTGATGTTCTTGTTAGCCGCTTCTACCACTCCGTTCATCTTGGGTCAGTAGGGAGATGAGTTATGGTGTTCGATCTTGAATTCTGCGCACAACTCTTTCATCATCTTATTGTTCAAGTTAGATCCATTATCAGTAATGATCTAGCTTGGAACACCATAACGACAAATGATATTATTTTTGATAAATCGGACCACCACTTGTCGGGTTACATTAGCGTATGACGCTGCTTCGACCCACTTGGTGAAGTAATTAATGGCTACCAGGATGAACCGATGTCCGTTTGAAGCCTTGGGTTCAATCATGCCAATCATGTCGATTCCCCATATGGAAAAAAGGCCATGGGGAAGAAAGAACTTTGAGATGCGTTGGCGGTTCATGGATTTTGTCGGAGTATATCTGACACTTGTGACACTTCCTCATGTACTTGTAGCAGTCGGATTCCATTGTCAACCAATAGTACCCTGCTCTTAGAATTTTTCTCGCCATTGTGTGTCCATTGGCATGAGTTCCAAAGGACCCTTCGTGAATTTCTTTTATCAGCATGTCTGCTTCTGGTCTGTCGATGCATTGGAGCAAGACCATGTCAAAATTCCGCTTATGAAGTGTATCACCGCTCAGAAAGAAACTGCCTGTCAGCCTTCTGAGGGTTTTCTTGTCTTTTCTAGATGCCCCAGGTGGGTACTCTTGTTTCTGAAGGAAGCATTTGATATCGTGATACCAAGGTTTGTCGTCTATGACTGCTTCAATCGTGAAGATGTAAGCGGGCCGTTCAAGGCGCATTATGTCGATCTTAGGTAGGTCGTTCCATTGACCTACACTAATCATGGAAGAGAGGGTGGCTAAGGCATCAGCCATATGATTCTCATCACGAGGGATGTGATGAAACTCGATTCTGTTGAAGAAAGGTAACAACCTTCTTGCATAATCCTTGTACAGAATCAATCCTGATTGGTATGTGTTCCAATCTCCTTTGATCTGATTGATAACCAGGGCTGAGTCGCCGTATACATCCAAGTTCTTGATCCTTAAGTCGATCGCTTCTTCGAGACCCATAATATAAGCTTCGTATTCGGCCTCGTTGTTTGTACATTTAATCGTCAGTCGGGCAGTGAAAGGAATGTGGGTACCCTGAGGGGTAACAATGATTGCCCCAATTCCGTTTCCGTAATGATTGACTACTCCGTCAAAGATAAGTCCCCACTGGGAACCTGGTTCTGTCCCTTCACTGGGTAGCGGTTCATCACAATCTTTCATTTTCAAATACATGACATCTTCGTTTGGGAAGTCAAACCCGATAGATTCTTGATCGTCAATCAGTTGATGAGCCAAATGATCAGCTAAAACACTTCCTTTAATGGCTTTTTGAGCATGGTACTCTATGTCATATTCTGATAACAACATCTGCCAACGGGCAATCCTTCCCGTGAGAGCAGTTTTTTCAAAGACATACTTGATTGGATACATCTCAAAAATTAACCAAGTAATATGACGAATCATGTACTAGAGAAGACGTTTGGCTGCCCAAGCCAAAACACAACAAGTTTTCTCAAGCATAGTGTACCGAGTCTCGCAGTCAGTGAATTTCTTGCTCAAATAGTAGATGGCAGACTCTTTTCTTCTTGTTTCATCTTGTTCGCCAAGTACACAGCCCATGGAGTCTTCCAAGACTGTTAAGTATATGATTAGTGGTCTTCCTTCCACTGGAGGTGATAAAATCGGCGGGTTCAATAGATATTCCTTGATACTGTCGAAGGCAGTTTGGCAATCTTCTGTCCAAACGCAGTCCTGATTCTTTTTGAGTAATTTGAAAATCGGCGCACATGTCGCGGTCATGAGGAATATGAATCTGGAGATGTAGTTCAAACGTTCCAAGAATCCTCTGACTTGTTTTTCAGTTTTTGGAGAAGGCATTTCTTGAATGGCCTTGACCTTGTCAGGATCAACCTCAATTCCTTTCTAGCTGACGATGAACCCTAGTAGTTTCCCTGAACGGACACCGAAGGTGCACTTGTTGGGATTCAAGCGGAGTTTGTACTTTCTCAACCGCTCGAATAATTTTGATAGATAGGTACATGCTCATCTTCTGTCTTAGATTTGGCAATCATATCATCGACATATACCTCGATTTCTTTGTGTATCATGTCATGAAAGAGAGTAGTCATGGCCCTTTAATAGGTTGCCCCGGCGTTCTTCAAACCGAACGACATTACCTTGTAACAGAATGTACCCCAGAGGGGTAATGAACGAAGTTTTCTCCATGTCTTTCGGCGCCATTTTGATTTGGTTATAGACCGAGAATCCATCCATGAAGGAGAAAACCTTGAACTTTACTGTACTGTCCACCAGCATGTCAATGTGTGGTAAAGGAAAGTCGTCCTTTGGACTAGCCTTGTTTAGGTCTCTGTAGTCGACACACATTCTGACTTTTTCGTCCTTTTTAGGAATGGGTACGATGTTGGCTAACCATTGAGGATATTCAAATGTAGCGAGGAAACCCACGTCAATCTGTTTCTGTACCTCCTCTTTGATTTTGACGGCCATGTCCGGGTGAGTTCGTCTCAACCTTTGTTTTACTGGCGGACATTCCGATCTCAACGGTAAGTGATGTTCCACGATGATGGTATCCAACCCTGCATATCCTGATAGGACCATGCGAATACATCAGGAAACTCTTTGAGAAGCTTTGTTAAGCTCTCTTTAACAGTTGGACTGAGTAGTGCCCCAATCTTGATTTCTTTTTTATCTTCTTCTGAACCCACGTTGATCGTTTCCAACGGCTCTTTGAGAGGGTCAATGGATCTTTCCTCTTGTCTGAGTAATCGGGAGATCTCTTCTGGAATTTCTGCGTCTTCTTCTTCTTCAGCCTCAAATACCGAGAACTCAAAGTCGGGAGAAGGCATCAGATCGTATGTTTCAACTGGGTTTAAAACAAGCAATCTGCATGACGTGATGATTCGTGTTTAGAAGAGATAGAGAAAATGCAAGAGTGTGTGCAGTGTATTTCTTTTACTGCTTATTTTTATTATTGAGTTGATTTTTAGGATTACCATTTTCTGAAAAACGAAAAGAGAAAACAGCAATTAATGCGGAAATTCCAGAACGACGTTATTTTATTAATGAACAAGCTGATTCTTGAAACTACAACCCTATAAAACAAAACTCTGTCGCTTTGGACGAAGTGAAGAGGTAAATTTACAGAAAGTGAGCCCTATCAAAACATCTGTTTCACCTGGGCGGGGTGAAACGTTAAAGACGGCAATTACTTTTACTTATGAACAATCTTTAGAACATCAACAGCAACCCATTAGCGGCGAACTCCTCGGTGAATCACAAAGTCTGGTACTTTCCTTGATTTGTCTTCAGAAATGACGCTGATTTCTGGTGGAGCAGAATCATTGGAATCCGTCTCCCAGGTAGAATTGTCGTAGGAGGATTCCTCTGTTGCATTTTGCATAGCATTTGTGCTCTCAGGTAGATCTCCTCATCCAGTTGGCTGGATGTCTTCGAGCCTGATACGAGAGCTTTCAGGAGCAGTGTACTTGACCATGAAGTCAAATTTTCCACTTGGTTGTCCCAGGGTGTCCCAAACTTCTTTGGAACTGGAGGAGTCATCTCTCTCGATGACGTTGACCTCGGGAAAAGCATAGTTGATGAATTCAAGTCCTGTAAACGTTGTGAATTCATTGTCATGTTGAGTATTTTCTGAATGACCTGACTGTTGATCCCATGAGATGGTGGGGGCGCAAGCATTCTTTTCAATGATGCTTAGCTGATTTTCATTGTTCGGCTGATTCTCTTGCCCCAAGTCTCCTGGGTAAGGCTGCCACATTGGCAGACCATCCATCTGGCCATGATAGTCGTGGTCAAAGTTGTCCTTCATCAGAGTGTTTTCCTCTATTGAGTTTGGTGGAGCACGACATCCTTCCAGATCACACCCTCCGTATATCATTTCGACGTCTGACCAGGGTATAAATCTCGGACTCTGTGCAGGATAGAAAAATGGCATAGGCACCTCTTCCTGAGACATATAACCGTCCTCGTTGAGGTAGGACTTCCATTCCACATTTGTGTCAGAGGGATCCTCCTCATTGATAGTGTGCATTTCTTGAGTCACTGGTTGAAGGAAACCTCCATTGTGGAAGAAATTTTGAATGGGATGAAGACTTTCATCGTTGGCAGCTGTCTGGGTACAGGTCGCAGAAAAACCAAGACCCATTTTTGCTTTATTGTCAGTAGGAATGACAAGTTGTCCCCATCCTATTGTATTGGTATTTTTGACCGCTTTGATAGCGTATTTGTATGAGGAAATCGAGGTTCCTCCTTCGGATTGATCGCCTCTATGTAGCTAAAACGTTTGGAACTGAGTCCCAATTATCCCTTCTGGTTCCACATAAGTGGCTGATGATAAATTGCTTACGAGCAAAGCCTGTTCCCCACAGACCGTGACAAGTTGACCGTTCTGAATGAACTTTAGCTTTTGGTGGAGGGTCGAGGTGACCGCCCCAGCCTGATGTATCCAAGGTCTTCCTAATAAACAACTGTACGTTGCCCGAATGTCCATGACCTGGAAGATGACTTGGAAAGTGTGAGGACCAATAGTTATAGGAAGATCAACCTCGCCGATAACCATTTTTCTGGACCCGTCGAATGCTTTGACGACGACCTCACTGGTTCTCATCGGGGGTCATTTGAAGGATAATTGCGTCAAGGTGGACTTCGGCATAACATTCAGGGCTGACCCTGTGTCTACCAGTACGCTGGCTAAAGCATCGTCCTGGAAGTTGACCGTGATATTGAGTGCCATGTTATGACGGCGACCCTCCTCAGGTAATTCCTCATCACTAAACCCCAAATTATTGCAGGAAGTGATGTTAGAGACAATGCTATCGAACTGTCTGATTGTTACATCCTGTTCCACAAAGGCTTGCTCCAAGACTTTTTGTAGAGCCTCCCTATGTGCTTCCGAACTGAGTAAAAGTGACAACACAGAGATCTTTGAAGGAGTTTGTAATAGCTGATTAACAATGTTGTATTCACTCCTTTGGATGAGCTTCAACATCTCATCATCATTTTTCGAAAGGTCGGGATTACTGGATTGACCGACTGGTGGATTGGGAACTTCTGTCTGAGGTTCCTTTTCTCTGTTAGGTTCTCCAACTCCTCTGTTGAAGATTTTACCACTCCGTGTTACTCGACTGATGTCTGTAATATTCATGACGGAGGGTAATGGGATTTCCTTTCCATTCTCGACTGTTGTTGTATCGTATTTGTAAGGGATAACCTTAGTTGATTCATACGGTAGTGGTCCTGGTAGATAGATGACTATGGGAGCCTTCTAATTTTTTTGACCATCGTAAGTAATCTCGATCTGTTCCTGGTTAGGAACTCTCGATTCGTCAAGTAGAGGGATGATGGTACAAACATCCTTGTTTCTCTGATGATCCGAGATTACGACAACGTCCTCAATTTGATTGGCAAGGTAGTTTGGCGTCCAGCTGATTGGTCCGGAACCTAGATATGGACGAATTTCTCTACGATCCACTTGACCCTGAAGAGCTTCTCGCACAAGGTAGCATCCTTGGTTACTTTCTGAACAGACTCCACAACGTTCATAGTTGTGTGGTGGCACCTGGCCACACCCACTTTGAATGCAATGTAACCTCACTAGGTTAGCTTCCACAGATCGGACATCCTGACTTTGACGCCGAGTAGGGTTCCTGTTATTGATATTAATCTACTGAGTATCTTCATCCATATAGATGGGAATCCGAGTCGGACCTGCTCAGCATTCAACTCTAGCAAGTTGGTATTCATCAAGCGAATGTCGAAGATTTGAACCATGTTGATCTGATAGGGATTCCTATCATGGTAGTCCTGGATCCATCCAAGATCCATCTGACGCTGGAGGGCCTCTTGTACAAAAGAGCATCCCTGTTTGTTTACCGAGCAAGTCAGATAAAAACTGTAATCGTGCCGCGAAAGATTATGATACTGGCTTTGCCTTGAGTGCATTGCCACCAAGTTGACATTCATCGCACGGATGTCGTGGTTTTAAATGACGTTGGAATTTTTATAGACCATGTTGACCCCACGAACTCGGTGCTCTTGGATCCATCTGAGATCCATCTGTTCCTGTAGAGCTGATTGCACCACAGAACATCCCTGATTGTTTTTAGAGCAGACATCACACTGGTGATAACTATGAGGTGGCACGTGGCCATATCCACTCTGTCTACAATGCATCTTGACCAGATTGGTCCTTAACAAGAGTACATCGTGAATTTGATAGACATTGTTAGACTCTCCTTCTATCAGGTTGACTGCAACTTTCTCATGTTGAGGCAGCGGGTTCGTGAGAACATTCGGATTTGTATCTTTGAAAGATAAGACCCCACTCCTAACAAGCTTTTGCACGTCATACTTGAAGTTGAGACAGTTCTCTATGTTATGCCCTGGTCCTCCTTGATGATAAGGGCAAGTCTGGTCCACCTTAAACCAAAAAGGCGGATTTTCCGGTACTGCAAGAGGGGACTTAGTCTGGATGTGCCCCTTGGCTAGTAGTAACGGAAATAGTTCTGCGTACGATACGGGTATAGGATCAAATCCTGGTGGCCGCATTGTACGGTTGTTGTTGTATTGAGGACGAGCCTGCTGAAGAGGTTGTTGTGTCCTTTGCTGATTAGGTTGGCTTTGCGCAACCTGAGGCTGATACGTAGGAACAAGCGCATGGTTAATAGCAGGAGTCATAGCTGCTTCTGGTTGATAATGTCGCCTTTGCTTTCCGAGAGAGATAATCCTAATATCTTGCTCTTTTTTCTTAGGGAGAGCACTACCGTATCGCTTTGTACTACTTGATGACCCAGCGTCTTTTACTAGGTGTCCTTCCCGGACGGCTTCCTTAAGATGAACTCCCATATCGACCATTTCGGTGAAATCACTAGGCGCACTGGCAACCATTCTGTCATAGTAAAATGAGCTTAAGGTCTTTAAGAAGATCTTTGTCATCTCTTTTTCCTCAAGAGGTGGACAAATTTGGGCGGCGATCTCACGCCACCTCTGAGCGTACTCCTTAAAGGTTTCCTTGTCCTTTTGTGACATTGATCTGAGTTGATCTCTGTCGGGTGCCATGTCCAAATTGTACTTGTATTGTTGGACGAAGGCAGTGCCAAGATATTTGAAAGTGCTGATCGTGGCGCGGTTTAAACCCATGTACCATTTTAATGCGGCATCGGTTAAACTATCCTGAAAGTAGTGAATCAACAGGTCCTGATTCTCTGTCTGAGCTGACATTCGCTGAGCGTACATCACCAGGTGACTCTGAGGGCAAGAGTTACCCTTGTATTTTTCAAAGTCGGGCACCTGGAATTTGTGCGGAACTTTCACATTCGGGACCAAGAAGAGGTCCGCGGCATCCTTTCCAAATAAATCCTGACCGCGAAGGGCCTGCAGTTCCTTCTGCATTTCCAGGAACTACTCCTGGAACTCGTTCATTCTTTCGAACATGTTTTCGTTTCCACCAGAAGATATCTGCGGAATCTGTCCTTCCGGGACAGTGTGCACCACAGGGGGTGGTACCGTGACTACCCCACCTAATGACTTCTTGTGAATATCTTCCTTGATGATACTTGATTTAACCTCGATCCTTGTATTGAATATGCCGTTGTTCATTATGTTGTCTTTATCCATCTGATGGATGCATTTTCTGTCATATTATTTTCTCTTTGCCTGATTCTTATTTTGTGTCTATCACTTTCATGACTTGATCCTATTTTCTCGTATTAATTACCTATATCTGATTTCAAAGGAAATGATTCCCCTGTTGACTTCCATGTCATATCTAGGATAGCCTTGTCCACCTTTCCCTTGAGACCTTGTTAGAGTCTTACCCGTTTATCCTAGCCTTAGGAATAGAGTCTCCGTACTTTATGTAGGTGTCTTGCCACAGACACTTACTTTTCCCCCTTTGAACCTTGACCACAGTCAAGAGTTCCTCACCCTTAGTGAGGGGAACTACGAATGCTCTGATTTCATTCCGTCAGGATACGTAGGCACGAGATGCGATGTCTTGGCGATCATACTTAGTAAATAAACTGCTAGGTTTTTCCCTTAGCACATTTTCTTTAGCAAGTAAACAATAACAAATAACACAATAAAACAAGAGATTCCTGTAGAGTACTACAGATACTTAAGATTCTAGCACCTTCCCTAGGTATAACCAACCCCCGAACCTTAGATTCTCTTGCTTTGCATTGCATTGCATACTATGGGTTTATTCGTTCTTTTTCCCTTCCCTTGGATAAATTAAAGATCGGTGGTAAATTATGATTTGTGATTCAAGTTAATTAATAGCTTGATATCCGATTCTCACCGCGACATCCCCCTTAACTGAGATTTCTCTCGCAAAAATTCTTCCAAGCTCTATCAATGGATGCTCTTCCTACTTCTCTCTTTTTCTAATAAACCTATTTTCTCCTAATTAGGATTTCCCCCTTCTACCCTAACTTATTATCGTAATTACCAGCTTGTCCTTAATTTCTCTACACATTCTTATTTCTTTTATGTTATTTAAATAATAAAATCAAAACATTTTTTCAATTAATAAAATAATTCTAAATCTAATTATGCCTTCTATCTCCAATTACCCCCATACCCTGCTATCAGGTCACATACCCTCACTTTCACCCATATTTATTTAATAACCCACACATAATAATTAAATAATTATACAAAATTAAAATCAAATAAAATATTTTTACTAAAACAGAGGTGTTACAACTCTCCTCCACTTAAAGAATTTTTACCCCTCGAAAATTACTTTATGTAAACAAATCCGGATACGAATCCCTCACTTAGCTCTCAAGCTCCCAAGTTATGTTTCCACCAACTGGTTCTCCCCAAGCGTCTTCACTAAGGTAATGTCTTTACCATTCAACTGCTTCAGTTTTAGATCCTATATCTGCATGGATGATGCCTCAACAATTAGGTTCTCTCACTTGTACATCACCCACTTGGATCACATGAGACAAATCTGGAATGTATCTCCTCACCTGAGACACATAAAACACATCTTGAAGATTTTCAAGAAACAGTGGCAACGCAATCTAATATGCCACTTCTTCTATCTTCTGTATAATCTAGTATGGACCGATGAAATGCAAAGTGAGCTTTCAAGACTTCAAAGCTTGACCGACACCAGTTATCGGGGTGACCCTCAGAAACACATGGTCTCCGTCATGGAGCTCCAGTGCTTTCATTTGTTTATCATGATAACTCTTTTGACGACTCTGAAAAGTTCTCATCTTCTCCTGAATCACTTTGATCTTCTCTATAGTGTGTTGGATATTTTCAGGTCCAATTACAACACTCTCTCCCGTCTCATACCAACATTGAGGTGTTCTACACCTCCTACCATACAACGCCTCAAACGGTGCCATTCCAATACTAGAATGGAAACTGTTGTTGTAGGTAAACTCAATCAATGGTAAAAAGTTATCCCAAGCACCTCCTTGTTCTATCACATAAGCTATTAACAAGTCTTCTAAGGATTGGATAGTCCTCTTTGTCACACCATTTGTTTGCGGATGATAAGGGGTTTAAACCGTGCTACGATTAGCACATTCAGAGATCTTGGTACTGCCTTCGTCCAACAATACAAATACAATTTGGACATGGCACCGGACAGAGATCAACTCAGATCAATGTCACAAAAGGACAAGGAAACCTTTAAGGAGTACGCTCAGAGATGGCGAGAAATTGCCGCTTAGATTTGTCCACCTCTTGAGGAAAAAGAGATGATAAAGATCTTCTTAAAGACCTTAAGCTCATTTTACTATGATAGAATGGTTGCCAGTGCGCCCAGTGATTTCACCGAGATGGTGGGCATGGGAGTTCGTCTTGAGGAAGCCGTCCGAGAAGGACGTTTGATAAAAGACGCTGGATCATCGAGTAATACAAAACGATACGGTAATGCTCTCCCTAAGAAAAAAGAGCAAGATATTGGGAATATCTCTCTCAGAAAGCAAAGGCGACAGTACCAACCGGTAGCAGCTGTAACTCCTGCTATCAGCCCTGCGCCTATTCCTACGTATCAACCTCAGGTTGCATAGAGCCAACCTAATCAGCAAAGGACACAACAGCCTCTTCAGCAGGCTCGTCCTCCATATAGCAACAACTGTACAACGCGGCCACAAGGGTTTGATCCTATACCCATGTTGTACACAGAACTTTTTTCGTTACTACTGGCTAAGGGGCACATCCAGACTAAGTCTCCTCTTACAGTACTAGAAAATCCGCCTTTTTGGTTCAGAGCGGATCAGACACGCCCTTATCATCAAGGAGGTCCAGGGCATAACATAGAGAACTGTCTCAATTTCAAATCTGATGTGCAAAAGCTTGTTAGGAGCGGGCTCTTATCTTTCAAAGATACGAATCCCAATGTTCTCACAAACCCGCTGCCTCAACATGAGAAGGCTACAGTCAACCTGATTGAGAAAGAATTTAACAATGTCTATCATGATGTACTCTCGTTAAATACCAATTTGGTCAAGATGCATTGTAGACAGAGTGGATATGGCCATGTGCCACCTCATAATTATCATCAGTGTGATATTTGCTCTAAAAACAATCAAGGATGTTCTGTGGTGCAATTAGCTCTACAGGAACAGATGGATCTAAGAGCACCGAGTTCGTGGAGTTAACATGGTTTACATGAATTCCAATGTCATTCAGAACCACGACATCTGTTCGATGAATGTCAACCTGGTGGAAATGCACTCAAGGCAAAGCCAGTATCATAATCTGCCACGGCACGATTACAGTTCTTGTCTGACTTGCTCGGTAAACAAACATGGATGCTCTTTTATACAGGAGGCCCTCCAGCATCAGATGGAACTTGGATGGATCCAGGACTACCATGATAGGAATCCCTATCAGATCAACATGGTTCAAATCTTCGACATTCGCTTGATGAATACCAACTTGCTAGAGTTGAATGCTGAGCAGGTCCGACTCGGATTCCCGATATCACATAATTATCACAGCTGTAAAGCGGGTTGCGAAAATGATCAGGGATGTGCCCTTGTCCAGGAGGCACTTTAACACTTGTTAAAACATTGGTGGATGCCAATCTACATGGATGAAGATACTCATTAAATTAGTATCAATAATAGAAACCCCACTCAGCGTCAAAGTCCGGATGTCCGACTCGTGGAAGCTAACCTAGTGAGGTTACATTGTATTCAAAGTGGGTGTGGCCAGGTGCCGCCACACAATTATGAACGTTGTGGAGTCTGTTTGGAAAGTCACCAAGGGTGCTACCTTGTGCGAGCAGCTCTCCAGGGGCAGGTGGATCGTGGAGAGATCCGCCCATATCCAGGTTTCGGACCCATCAATTGGTCGCCGAACTACCTTGCCAATCAAATTGAGGACGTTGTCGTCATCTCTGATCATTAGAGGACCGGGAATGTTATTTCCATTATCCCTCTGCTTGACGAATCAAGAATTCCCAACTGGGAACAGATCGAGATTACGTATGATGGTCAGAAAAACCAAAAGGTTCCCATAGTCATCTATCTGTCGGGACCACTACCGTATGAATCAGCTAAGGAGATCCCTTACAAATACGGTGCAACGATAATTGAAAATGGAAAGGAAATTCCATTACCCTCCGTCGTGAATATTGTAGACATCGGTCGTGTAACACGGAGTGGTATAATCTTCAACAGAGGAGTTGGAGAGTCTAACAAAGAAAAGGAACTTCAGACAGAAGCTCCCGATCCACCAGTCGGTCAATCCAGTAATCCCGACCTTTCGAAAAATGATGATGAGATGCTGAAGCTCATCCAAAGGAGTGAATACAACATTGTCGATCAACTGTTACAGAATCCTTCAAAGATCTCGGTATTATCACTGTTACTCAATTCAGAAGCGCACAGGGAGGCTCTACAGAAAGTCTTGGAGCAAGCCTTTGTGAATCAAGATGTAACAATCAGATAGTTCGATAGCATTGTCTCTAACATCACTTCTTGCAATAACTTGGGATTTAGTGATGAGGAATTACCTGAAGAGGGTCGCCGTCATAACATGGCGCTCAATATCACAGTCAACTGCCAGGACGATGCTTTAGTCAGCGTACTGGTAGACACAGGGTCAGCCCTGAATGTTATGCCGAAGTCCAATTTGACTCAATTATCATTCAAGGGCCCTCCGATGAGAACCAGTAAGGTCGTCATCAAAGCGTTCGACGGATCTAGAAAAACGGTTATCGGCGAAGTTGATCTTCCCATAACTATTGGTCCTCACACTTTCCAAGTTACTTTCTAGGTCATGGACATCCGGGCAATGTACAGTTGTTTATTAGGAAGACCTTGGATACATCAGGCTGGAGCGGTCACCTCGACCCTCCACCAAAAGTTAAAGTTCGTCCAGAACGGCCAACTCATCACAGTCTGTAGGGAACAGGCCTTGCTCGTCAGCAATTTATCGTCATCCACTTATGTGGAACCAGAAGGGATAATTAGAACCCAGTTCCAAGCACTTTTGTTACACAAGGACGAACTATCCGGAGGAGGAACTTCGATTTCCTTATACAAAGAAGCTATTAAAGCAGTCGAGAGTACCGATACAACAGGATGTGGACAGCTTGTCATTCCTACTAGCAATACAACAAAGAAGGGTCTTGGTTTTTCTGCAACCTGCACCCAGACAGCTGCCAGTAATGAAATTCTTCATCCTATTCATAACTTCTTCCACAGTGGAGGTTTCCTACACCTAGTGTCTCAAATAGTCCATGCTATCAATGAGGAGTGTCCCTCCGACACAGGTGAAGAATGGAAGTCCTACCTCAACGAGGACGGTTATAAGTCTCAGGAAGAGGTGCCTACGCCATTTTGCTATCCCGCACAGAGTCCGAGATTTATACCACGTTCAGATGTCGAAATGATATACGGAGATTGTCATCTGGAAGGATGTCGTGCTCTGCCAAATTCATTAGAGGAGGACACTCTGATGAAAGACAACTTTGACCACAACTACTATGGTCCGATGGATGGCTTGCCAATGTGGCAGCCTTACCCAGGAGACTTGAGGCCAGAAAGTCAGCCGAGTAATTAAACTCAGCTGAGCATCATTGAACAGAATACCTATGTCCCCACCATGTCATAGGATCAACACTCAGGTTATTCGGAAACTACTCAACATGACGATGAATTTGCAACGTTTGTGGGACTAGAATTCATTAACTATGCATTTCTCGAGGTCAACGTCATCGAGAGGGATGACCCCTCCAGTTCCAAAGAAGTGTGGGACACCTTGGGACAACCGAGTGGAAAATACGACTATATGGTCAAGTACACCGTTCCCAAAAGCTATCGTATCAGGCTCGAAGATATCCAGCCACCTGGATGGGGAGATACAGCTGAGAGTACAAATGCTATGCAAAATGCAACAAAGGAATCCTCCTACGACAATTCTGCCTGGGAGACAGATTCCAATAATCCTGCTCCACCAGAAATCAGCGTTATTTCTGAAGACAAATCAAGGAAGGTGCTAGACTTTGTGATTCACCGAGGAGTTCGCCGCCAATGGGTTGCTGTCGATGTTCTGAAGGTCGTTCGCCAATCAAAGTAATTGCCATCTTTAACCTTTCACATTGCCCAGGTGAAACAGATGTTTTAATAGGGCTCGCTTTCTGTAAATTTTCCCTCTTCGCTTAGCCCAAAGCGACAGAGTTTTATTTTATAGGGCTGTAGTTTCAAGAATCGACTTATTCATTAATAAAATAACGTCGCTCTGTAATTTCCGCATTAATTGGTATTTTTCTCTTTTCGCTTTTCTCAGAAAATGGTAATCCTAAAAAACAATTCAATAATAAAAACAAGCAGTAATAAAAAAAATACACTGCACACACTTTTTCATTTTCTCTATCTTTTCTAAACACTAATCATCACGTCATGCAGATTGCTTGTTTTAAACCCCGTTGAAACATACGATCCGATGCCTTCTCCCAACTTTGAGTTCCCGGTATTTGGGGCTGAAGAAGAAGTTGACAACGAAATTCCAGAAGAGATCTCCTGATTACTCAGACAAGAGGAAAGATCCATTAAACCTCACAAAGAGCCGTTGGAAACGGTAAACTTGGGTTCGGAAAAAGAGAGAAAAGAAATCAGGATTGGGGCACTGCTCAGTCCAAATGTCAAAGAAAGTTTGACAAAGCCTTTTAAAGAATTTCCCGATGTGTTCGCTTAGTCCTATCAGGATATGCCAGGGTTGGATACCAGCATCGTGGAACATCATCTACCGTTATGGTCAAGATGTCCTCCAGTAAAACAAAGGTTGAGACGGACTCACCCGGACATGGCCATCAAAATCAAAGAGGAGGTACAGAAACAGATTGATGCGGGTTTCCTCGCCACGTCAGAATATCCTCAATGGTTAGCCAACATCGTACCCGTTCCGAAAAAGGACGGAAAGGTCAGAATGTGTGTGGATTACAGAGATCTAAACAAGGTTAGTCCAAAGGACGACTTTCCCTTGCCACACATAGACATGCTGGTAGACAGTACAACAAAGTTCAAAGTTTTCTCCTTCAAGGATGGATTCTCGGGCTATAACCAGATCAAAATGGCACCGAAAGACATGGAGAAAACTTCGTTCATTACCCCCTGGGGTACTTTCTGTTACAAGGTAAGGACGTTCGGTTTGAAGAACGCGGGGGCAACCTATCAGAGGGCCATGACTACTCTGTTTCATGACATGATATATAAAGAAATCGAGGTATATGTCGATGATATGATTGCTAAATCTAAGACAGAGGAGGAGCATGTGACCCACCTGTCAAAACTATTCGATCGTTTGTGTAACACCCCAGTTTTTGTCAGTTTTAATTAATCGAGTCGATTTAATTATTTTTATTATTATATTATTTTATTCTTGACTTTTATTTGAGAATATATTATTTTTCATTGTGATTATGTTTTATCGCGTTTTGAGAGCGTTTGCGAGATATTTGAGTGTAGGGGTATTTTGGTCTTTTTGTTGGGATAGATATTTGTTTTATTAAAATAGAAAGTTAGAGGTGAGAAAGAGAGAAAAACAAAATTTTGAGAGAAAAAGAGAAGAAGAAGGAAAGGAGAAAGAAAAGAAGAAAAAGGGAGAAAACATGGAGAGAAAGAAATTGATTCAACCGACTTTTCAAACACGATTTAATCGGGTAAGGGTGTGAAATATTGTTATCCTAACTTTGGGTATGAGTATGTACGTGTTTTGTGTGGATGTTTTGGTTGGTTTTCCATATGTTTCCGTTTATGCCGTATTTGACGAAATCGATAGAAATCGATGCTTTTACAGTCGAAAAGTCGTATAAATACATGTGTTGGTTGGCTATATGTATGTGAGCTGCTGTTTAAAGTTTCATGAAGTTTGGTTATGTTTTGGTTAGTTTTCGTTATGTTTCCGTTGTTTTTCCGTTTAGGTCGAATTGTAGGAAATCGATAGAAACCGATGTTTTCGCGGATGAAATTCGGAATAGATTGTGTAGATTAGTCGTATGATGTTAGGCCGTGATTATAGAAACTTGTTTGGTTGAAATCGGTTGAGTTTTGTAACTTTCGACATTTTGGATATTAGAGGGTTCGAGTTTTCGGGTGAAAATCGAACGTCGTAGAATTATCGTTTTATGGTCCTAAAACGTTGATATATATTTGGTAAGGATTACTGTGTATTTGTTTCGTATCATAGAATTGAATCGGTCGGGTTTCCGGAGGGTTTTGTGTTGGGGCAGCAGCTATTTTTTCTGGTTTTTAACAGGTGCAATCGATTGCAGCAGGATGCAAATCGATTGCACATATGTAAAGGGCGAAAAATTGCAAGTCTGGGACTGTGCAATCGATTGCATCAGGAGTGCAATCGATTGCACTCTGCTAGTTTTCCGAAAAATGTTTTCTTTAAAAGTCCGTAACTTTTTCGTCGTTTATCCGATTGAGCTGTTCTTTATATCAAACTGAAGCTAAAAATATGTTCTATTTGATGGTGATGAAAAATATTATTTTTAGCCGACTTTAACCGAATTTTACGGTGAACCGTAAATTGAATTGTTTGGATGATTGTGTATGTTGTTATACAATTGATGTGAATGTATGTGGATTATATGTGATGAATGCATAACTATATTGTGAAATATGTGTGCATTACATGAGTGTATGTGGTCATTTTGTATGAGAAACATCATGACATGCATTCATGTGTCGCGATTCGTGGAGAATCGGGTGTAATATCGCGTCCCTGTTGGGTGTGAGTGATTGATTACACAAATGATCATTTGAGGATCCTCTGAACATTGCGTAGTCAATGGGTGTAATCGTTGCGATGAGTTACACTTGATTCCGTGGGAATCTTCAGAATGATTGTGTGCCCTTGTGGGATTTGAGCAATCGGATTGTGTCTGCGTGAACAATCCAGAAACATCGGATGCCATGATGGTATGAGCGATGGGGAAATATCGTAGGCCCGGCAGGGAGGATATTTCCATTGAGTTTTTCAATTGAGCTCGGGTGATGAGTCGGTACCGCATTGCATTTGCATAGAGTCATGAGTCAGTCTCTATGATTTGCATTGGTCATCCTTGTATTTGTGCATGGATGAATGAACATGAATATATGTGTTTATGTTGAATGATAAGCATAGTGATGAATATGCTTGGTTTTATATATATGTATATATGCCTTGCGAAGTATATTGAATGAGATGTGATGAATTGTGATAAGAATTGTATCGTTGTAATGATGCATTGAAGAATGAATATAATATGTATGTTTATGTGGAATGATGATAATGGTGAATGTATGCATAATGAATATGCTTGATGATATATCTATATTGTGATATATGATGAGTTGTGGTGAGAATATGTGTTATATGTTTATGTTGTAGTACATAATTATATGCATTGTTATTATGATAATATTTCTCACCCTTCTGCCGTTTTATGATGCTCTACGAGGTATTGCAGATTAGGTATCTGGTGGTTTTTTGTGAAGTGTGTCTTCATACCTTTTTGGTCGGTTGGCTCTGATATGTAGCACCGGGTAGCTAGGATGCTTATGTTTGATTCCTTTTGTGATACATTCGTGTATGTATATTGCTGATGAATTTGTGTATATAAACATGAATGATGTTGTTGTATCATACTTGTTGATGAATATATATATATAATGTATATATGTTTGTTGTTATCAATGTTTAGATTTTTCCGCTTTCATTCTAAATATTGAGATGTGGGTGTAAGGACTGAGTTCCTACGTTGAAAGTTACCCCACTGTTGCATATCATTTGTTGAGCAGGTGTTGTATGTTTTAATTTCAAGCATAATGTGACATACCTTTTTATGCCGTGTTTACAATTATACTCTGATGAAATTTCCAATACGTGCCTAAATGATTTATTTGATTATTTGGGGGTATAGAAAGGGGGTGTTACATTAAGTGGTATCAGAGCCAGTGTTGAGTCAGTTGTTGAGTCTGTTGGTGTGACAATTGAATACTGTCGTTGTTGTTTGTCCCTTAGTACGTGATATGTGTGTGAAACACTGTCAGTGCTTTCTGGTTTTCTAATCCTTTGTTTTCAGGAGTTAGAATGATATAAGTGGGGGAGAAGCTGGTACTTCTCCATGTTGCTTCAGGTGTGGAGCGCTGGCTCAGTGTGTTGTGAATTGCAAGATTGTAAGTGTTGTTTGGACAGTGTTGTTCCCGATTCCGTAAGAAATGCGGAGGTAAGGTTTATGTCAACTAAGGATTTGTGCCTTAGGTAGTTTTGTGTATGGGATTCAAGAAAGGCTATTATAGTTTGGTAAAGACGGTTTATGCCCCATCATGATTGTCGACTGTCTATTGGCAAATTGAGGAACTGATCACCCTTAATCTCTTGTTGATAGCAGACGGAAATTATGTTGGATGGAATAGGCGGGTCTTTCCGGCTTTGATAGTGTGTGAAATGAATTGTTTGGAATTTAAGAAGATGATTGCAGATTGTTTTGATGAGTCGATGAAGATGCTAATATCGAAAGATGAAATGGATTAGAGGTTTTGGTATGTTAGTCCAGTTGGGAAGTCATTGAGAGAGAATGATTAGGTTTTATTTAAGGACTACTTCACAGAGAGTAGAGATTGAACTTAATTGGACGAAGGTGAATAGTTGAGGTTTATATCTGCTAAGTAAGTAGGAAACTCTTAGTAGATGGGAATAAGATGTTTGTTTTGTCTGTGATGGTAGTGTTATGGGAATTGGCAGGAAGTCGCAGTGATGGGCCGTCAGTTGGGCATAGTTTTCAGATGTGTTTTTGGATGGAACATTAAGGTGTTGTCTTAGAGAGCTCCAGTATTGTTGGTAACAAAAGGAAGGATGATGGAATGGAATAACAAGTATAATGGTATTGAGACTATGGACAGCAAACTTAGAGTTCTGGTGGGTTTGGAGTCTTTGGAGTTTTAAGGCATTAATGGAAATTGCGAGGAAACCCTTGTGGGTAGATGTAACATTGTGTTTGAGAATTCTTTTTGGTTGGTTGTTGATACATGTTGGAATTGCGGAATTGGACGGTCAGGAGAAGAAATTGGGTATAGATTACTAACAGTTGAATAAGGTAATGATTGAGAATAAGTGTCCACTTTCATGAACAGATGACTAGAATGGTTTGGTTGAGTTTGAGTGGGTTACAATTGTTTGGAATGTTTGATAAGAGTGGTGAATTGTGTGAGTTGAGGCTTTGATCGATTTAATGTGACTGGTTAGGTTTGTTATCCTCGGAATAGGTTGTTATTTACTCGGTTAAGCTTGTATGTGAGTAACCAGTTACCCTGTGAAAAGTTTTGCAAAAGCTTTAAGGATTTATATCTTTTGGATTTTGGTTGGGAATTGCAACGTACAGTGATGGTACTTGGTGTTAGTAACGCGTCTCTAATGTTTATGGAGTAGAGGAATCGTATCTTCCATATTTAATTGGATAAGTTCGTAGTGGTTTCGATTGAGGATATTTGGATTTGTTATAAACTCAGAGGAAGAATGAGTAAAGTGTTTGAGATTCAAATTATAAGTGTTGAAAAGAGACGAAGTTTTATGCTAAGTTATTCGAGTGAAAATTTTGGTTGAAAAGGGCTAGTTTCTTGGAAATGTTATTTCAGATGAGAGTATGGTTAATGGATCCATCGGAAGTAGATGTAATTCTACATGAGAGGCTCCGAAGTTAGTTAAGGAGATTAGAAACTTTTGGACTCAGTTGGTTGTTATTACAGGTTATGGAAGACTTTGTTAAGTTCGTACTTCTGGTATCTCAGTTGACTTACAAAGGGTGAGTCGTTTGTTTGGATGTTCGTTGTGAGTAAGTTTTGGTGAGCTGGAGTAGAAGTTGTCTACGGTTTCGGCTTTGATTTTGTGTGATCCTAATAAACCGGTTGTGGGGTATTGTGGTGTGTCTTTGATGAGTTTAGTCAACGTGGTAATGCAAGAGGGTAAAGTCGTGGCTTATGCTTTACGACAATTGAGGATTTATAAAAGGATCTGTATTATTATGGATTTGGAATTGGTTGCGGTGGTATTGTGTTGGAATATTTGGAGGTATTATCTTTATGGTTCTAGGTTCGAAGTGTTTGGTAATCGCAAGGATATTGAGTACTTGTTTGGTCTAAAGGAATAGAGTATGAGACAACAAGGATGGTTAGAGTTCGTGATGAGTTATGAATTTGGCTTGGATTATCCTTCGGGGAAAAGCTGTTGTTGTGCCTGAAAAGTTAAGTCGGAAGTTTCTATGCATGTCTGTTTTGATGGTCAGGGAGTTAGAATTATTTGAGCAATTCCGAGACTTGTGTATGGTGTATGAGATAACACAGGAGAGTGTGAGGTTGGTAATATTAAAGTGAACAGTGATTTTTGGCGAATATGAGAAAGAGTTAGACTTTGGACGTGAAATTGATAGTTTTGATGGTTGTGAGTAATCAGAGTGCGCAGCGGAAGCCTGAGGTGGCACATTTTGTATTTACGTGTGGGACTTGTAAGAGTTCATAGGTTAAACATTGAGAACATGTAGGAATGATAAGACCATTGGACGTTTCAGAATGGAAGTGTTAGGTGAAAGGTTTAAATATTATTCATGGGCTAATATGTAGATGGATGTTTTGGTTATATGTTCGATTGGGAATCGTAGCATTGTTGTAATAGGGTTGTGTGACAAGGATGTTGGTATTCTGGTTTTGTAGAGGTTGTGGAATCGATGTTGTGTTATGGAACTTGTGTTCTTATTTGTGTTGTTGCCTCGTTTCCATGGTGATGGTTCGAGTGTGTGTAGCTAATTCCTATGATGGGGAATTAGGGGAGTGTTATCTACGGTGATGGTAACGATCTTGTTGTGTTTCGGTTCTAGAGTGAACCTGTGTGTTGGTATCGTGGTTTTCCTTGAGTTGTGAGTTGGTCGTCAAGTGCATCGTATGGGCTTTGCCTCTTGTCGTTGTTGTTGTCGTCGTTGTCGTGCCGTTGTTGTATCTGCTGTTAGCACGGTGGTTTGTCAGTTGTGTTATTTGTGGTGTGCCTTTTGTTGGCATGTTGGTTTGTTAGTCGGATGCGAGAGTCGTATCCGGAGTTATTCGTATGGGTTAGATTTTCGAGGACGAAAATGTCTAAGTGGGGGAGAGTTGTAACGCCCCAGTTTTTGTTAGTTTTAATTAATCGAGTCGATTTAATTATTTTTATTATTATATTATTTTATTCTTGACTTTTATTTAAGAATATATTATTTTTCATCGTGATTATGTTTTATCGCGTTTTGAGAGCGTTTGCGGGATATTTGAGTGTAGGGGTATTTTGGTCTTTTTGTTCGGATAGATATTTGTTTTATTAAAATAGAAAGTTAGAGGTGAGAAAGAGAGAAAAACAGAATTTTGAGAGAAAAAGAGAAGAAGAAGGAAAGGAGAAAGAAAAGAAGAAAAAGGGAGAAAACATGGAGAGAAAGAAATTGATTCAACCGACTTTTCAAACACGATTTAATCGGGTAAGGGTGTGAAATATTGTTATCCTAACTTTGGGTATGAGTATGTACGTGTTTTGTGTGGATGTTTTGGTTGGTTTTCCATATGTTTCCGTTTATGCCGTATTTGACGAAATCGATAGAAATCGATGTTTTTACGGTCGAAAAGTCGTATAAATACATGTGTTGGTTGGTTATATGTATGTGAGCTGCTGTTTAAAGTTTCATGAAGTTTGGTTATGTTTTGGTTAGTTTTCGTTATGTTTCCGTTGTTTTTCCGTTTAGGTCGAATTGTAGGAAATCGATAGAAACCGATGTTTTCGCGGATGAAATTCGGAATAGATTGTGTAGATTAGTCGTATGATGTTAGGCCGTGATTATAGAAACTTGTTTGGTTGAAATCGGTTGAGTTTTGTAACTTTCGACATTTTGGATATTAAAGGGTTTGAGTTTTCGGGTGAAAATCGAACGTCGTAGAATTATCGTTTTATGGTCCTAAAACGTTGATATATATTTGGTAAGGATTACTGTGTATTTGTTTCGTATCATAGAATTGAATCGGTCAGGTTTCCGGAGGGTTTTGTGTTGGGGCAGCAGCTATTTTTTCTGGTTTTTAACAGGTGCAATCGATTGCAGCAGGATGCAAATCGATTGCACATATGTAAAGGGCGAAAAATTGCAAGTCTGGGACTGTGCAATCGATTGCATCAGGAGTGCAATCGATTGCACTCTGCTAGTTTTCCGAAAAATGTTTTCTTTAAAAGTCCGTAACTTTTTCGTCGTTTATCCGATTGAGCTGTTCTTTATATCAAACTGAAGCTAAAAATATGTTCTATTTGATGGTGATGAAAAATATTATTTTTAGCCGACTTTTAACCGACTTTTACGGTGAACCGTAAATTGAATTGTTTGGATGATTGTGTATGTTGTTATACAATTGATGTGAATGTATGTGGATTATATGTGATGAATGCATGACTATATTGTGAAATATGTGTGCATTGCATGAGTGTATGTGGTCATTTTGTATGAGAAACATCATGACATGCATTCATGTGTCGCGATTCGTGGAGAATCGGGTGTAATATCACGTCCCTGTTGGGTGTGAGTGATTGATTACACAAATGATCATTTGAGGATCCTCTGAACATTGCGTAGTCAATGGGTGTAATCGTTGCGATGAGTTACACTTGATTCTGTGGGAATCTTCAGAATGATTGTGTGCCCTTGTGGGGTTTGAGCAATCGGATTGTGTCTGCGTGAACAATCCAGAAACATCGGATGCCATGATGGTATGAGCGATGGGGAAATATCGTAGGCCCGACAGGGAGGATATTTCCATTGAGTTCTTCAATTGAACTCGGGTGATGAGTCGGTATCGCATTGCATTTGCATAGAGTCGTGAGTCGGTCTCTATGATTTGCATTGGTCATCCTTGTATTTGTGCATGGATGAATGAACATGAATATATGTGTTTATGTTGAATGATAAGCATAGTGATGAATATGCTTGGTTTTATATATATGTATATATGCCTTGCGAAGTATATTGAATGAGATGTGATGAATTGTGATAAGAATTGTATCGTTGTAATGATGCATTGAATAATGAATATAATATGTATGTTTATGTCGAATGATGATAATGGTGAATGTATGCATAATGAATATGCTTGATGATATATCTATATTGTGATATATGATGAGTTGTGGTGAGAATATGTGTTATATGTTTATGTTGTAGTACATAATTATATGCATTGTTATTATGATAATATTTCTCACCCTTCTGCCGTTTTATGATGCTCTACGAGGCATTGCAGATTAGGTATCTGGTGGTTTTTTGTGAAGTGTGTCTTCATACCTTTTTGGTCGGTTGGCTCTGATATGTAGCACCGGGTAGCTAGGATGCTTATGTTTGATTCCTTTTGTGATACATTCGTGTATGTATATTGCTGATGAATTTGTGTATATAAACATGAATGATGTTGTTGTATCATACTTGTTGATGAATATATATATATATAATGTATATATGTTTGTTGTTATCAATGTTTAGATTTTTCCGCTTTCATTCTAAATATTGAGATGTGGGTGTAAGGACTGAGTTCCTACGTTGAAAGTTACCCCACTGTTGCATATCATTTGTTGAGCAGGTGTTGTATGTTTTAATTTCAAGCATAATGTGACATACCTTTTTATGTCGTGTTTACAATTATACTCTGATGAAATTTCCAATACGTGCCTAAATGATTTATTTGATTATTTGGGGGTATAGAAAGGGGGTGTTACAGTTTGCGAAAGTACAAACTCCGCTTGAATCCTAACAAATGCACCTTCGGTGTCCGTTTAAGGAAACTCTTAGGGTTCATTGTCATCCAGAAAGGAATTGAGGTTGATCCTGACAAGGTCAAGGCCATTCAAGAAATGCCTTCTCTAAAAACTGAAAAACAAGTCAGAGGATTCCTGGGACGTTTGAACTACATCTCCAGATTCATATTCCTCATGACCGCGACATGCGCACCAATCTTCAAACTACTCAAGAAGAAACAATCATTTCTCACTGATTCCCGGGGTAAATGGACTCCGAATTATGATGGCCCCTATGTGGTCACGAAAGCTTTCTCAGGCGGCGCCTTGAGACTTCCCACCATGGACGGAGAAAAATTTACCTACCCCACAAATGTTGATGTAGTCAAGAAATACTTCGCCTAAAAAAAACGTCTCGGTGGACTGAAAACCCGAAAGGGCGGTCTAGGCAAAAATTAAAGACATGATCAATAATCATCTCGGTGGATTGGAAACATCAAGGTATAATCCAGGAAAAAATTAGGGATAATGGCAAGTAACTATGTTCAACAGAGGCAAGTCCCTCAGCAGCAGTTACACCATCCATCGGAGGAAAACTCCAGTCAAGGTCATCTTCGACAGAAGCTCACGATGTCCCGAATTCAAAGTTGGTAGAAGGATAGTGGTCGTTATGTTTCAACATAGCCCTTTTCCCTGTAAATTACCATTTCTAGCTTCATATATACTCTTTGGAATCACGCGTTTGGCTGATCTCCATCTTATCAATAAAATTTGAGCCCTTGTGCTTTTGTTTGTTATTCTCATTTGTTTTTGCTTTACAGAACGACATTTTAACATGCTTAATTCTTGAAATAAAACAAAAATGAATTTACTTGTAAAACTTTTTCTGCTTTAAAATAAAGATGGCAATTTCTTTTGACTGTTGAACATCAAAAGAACATCAACCGCTTCTCCAGAAGTAAGCGAACCTCAAAGTGCAGAATCAAAGTACTCCTTCTACGCCAGTGCGCCTGAATGAAGGATCAACAGTGTCAGATGCGACTAATCCATCTGACATCTTCGGCAGAGTCCTTATCTCCTAAGCCCGATTAATGGTATTCCCTGCAGGGATTATTTCTCCTAAGCAAGGCAGGATTGCTATCTTGAACCAAGTGATACCTTTCATCTCCAGCAGTGGCCGAGTATCCAGTCGTGTTCATTCGTCAGTCTGTGTGTTGTGTCAAGTCTTTGGCAGTATATACATACATACATCATGCATTATTGATTTACATGCATTGTCGATTCTTTCCTCGTCAGGAAGTGAATCATCTGAACAATCTCGCCTCCAGTTATTTCTGAATTGAAGATAGGTCCTGGATCACTTTGATAACTTGGACCTCTGAAAAACCAGAGAACCTTCAGTCAGCATCACTCTTCGCCATTGAAGATGATATTTTTGCTTTCCCGGATTAAGGAAAACCCCTAGAAAAAGCCCCTTAATCGGAGCTTCGGTATTACGGTAGTTTTTCTCCAAAAGAACCACTAATGAAAAGGTCATCGGCACCTCAAAATTGGATCCCATCATATGGCATTTCTCCGGGAAGATCCCGAGAAAAGTATGATGTAATATCCCCAAGCATGAAGGCAGTCTCTCAAGGGACTCAAATTCCCCAAATAGAGTCAACAAATGGCATCTCCAACAGAGAAGTTTGTACACCTCTACAACTCAGGCGACTGGGTTCCCTAGCAAGTCTGGCATCAAAACTTTTTCCATCGAATGACATCTCCCCAGAAAAGTTCGGCGAGAAGTTTGAGGAAAACCGCTACACATAGTGTCCCTTGTCAATAAAGTTTATTGACAAAAGAAACTGAGACCAGTTCCTTGGTAGGAAACCAGGATCGAGGGGAAGTTTATTTCAGAAACTGAGACCAGTTCCTTGGTAGGAAACCAGGATCGAGGGGAAGCTTACTTCAGAAACTAAGACCAGTTCCTTGGTAGGAAACCAGGATCGAGGGGAAGTTTAAATCTGAAACTAAGACCAGTTCCTTGGTAGGAAACCAGGATCGAGGGGAGGTTTATTTCAACTAAGACTAGTTCCTTGGCTGAAGACCAGGATCGAGGGGAAGTTTACCTTTTCTAAGCATCATCGCTTAGCAAAAGAAGATGAATGCGTGAACTACCATTCATAGAAGCCATCAAAATTTTGGATATTCCGATATTTAATCCTCTTGCACCCCGAATGCCCGAATACCTTCGCCATTCACACCTTCGTGTCCAAGAAGATTAAATAGGGGCATCTGTCATACCCCAAATTTTGACCACTAAGATTTCCCATCATGGTGCAAATCATCAACACAATGTGGATGTACCTTTGTGCCTCATCAATCTCCTCAAGGAATTGTTGAGCATTCACTACAATCAAGCTTAGGGTTTCAAACCCTCTCAGAGCTTTTAGACAAATAATCAATCAAGAAATGCCATGATCTTCAACTTGTCTAACCTCTTAAACACCCACAAAGGATTAAGAGGGCTCCCACATCAAGAATTAAGTACAAGAGTGCAACATTTCAAGTGGATCAAGCCTCAAGTTCATCTAATACAAAGTCAACTGACGCAGAAAGTCAAAGTTTGACTTTTTGGTCAACTATGAGCTTCACAAGCCATTACTCAAGAAAATATGATGGATGATTTAATTTGATCAAATTTAAATCAAGAAATCATGCAAAATTGCAAAATTGATCAAATTGAAAGAAACTTAGAAATTTTTTCTAAGTTAAAATCATGTTCAAGTGCACAACTTTTCAAGGTTGTAACTATTGATCCAAGCATCCATTGATTTTGAGTAAGAGCTACTTTTAAAGAGGGTATTTGATACTTCAACATTGTAGAAGGAATCGAATCAAAATATCATAAGGATTGAAAGATATAAGTGATCAAAGTTGGGAGTTCTTAATGTCTAATGTTTTGACATTGCATAGGACATCATTAATATTTTTTCAGCAAGAATGTCCCAACTTCAAGGATGTTTTTCTCCATGATCCAAGTTGAACCAGGCCTGGGGTCAAACATGAAAGTTGAAGTACATCATCTCAGCTTTCCAGAAAGTCCTAGAACGTCCTTGTAGCATACTCGAGCAAGGAGATATGATTTTTGTAAAAAGCATTGATAAAGCAGAATTTTCATGACAGCTTTTAGGACAGATTTGACTACACAAGTTCAAGACCATTTTTGATGACTTTGCAAGCTCAACCAAGACCAAAGTCAAACATCAAACTTAAAGTATGTCATTAGGGCTTTCCAAAATGTATAAGAAATTCCATTAATTCAACTTGAGTAAGGAGTTATGAACCTCACAACAGGCCTTGCTCGAGCTGATTTTTTTAGGACAGATTTTGCGCACTTTTCTTGTGCCACCCAATTTTCAAGCTTTGTCACCATGCAAGACAAGCATCAAAGATGCAATTCACTTCAACTCAAAATATCATAGTGGTTTAAAAGATACAAGTGATTAAAGTTTGGAATTATTAATGTTCAAAGTTGTCTGATGTTCCAACATTGCATAGGACATCACTAATATTTTTCCAGCAAGAATGTCCCAACTTCAAGGCTATTTTTCTCCATGATCCAAGTTGAACCAGGTCTGGGGTCAAACATGAAAGTTGAAGTACATCATCTCAGCTTTCCAGAAAGTCCTAGAACTTCCATGTAGCATACTTGAGTAGGGAGTTATGGATTTTACAAAAAGGCTTGCTGCAGCTGATTTTTTCATGGGGCAGATTTGCACATTTCTTGTGCCACACGAATTTTTAAGCCTTGTCATCATTTTGAACACATCTGAGGATCAAATCTAAAGGGGACAATCACTGAGCCAAGCCTCCAAAGTCCTTGGAACAAGAAGTATCATGCCAAACCTAGAAATGCCTAAAAGAGGGACAAAACTCCAATTTTGGATTGAAGCATTTAATGGATGCTTAGAGGTGGCATGGACTGACACATTTGCAACTGAATTCAGTCAAGATTCCTCCAACAACTAGGGAACCAGCAGCCTGTGGCCTTACCTCTAGTCAATGGCTAGAGGAGACTTGGATTTTCATTGGACAACATTGGCCAAACCTCTGCTGCAGTTGCCATTCACCGTGGATCCCAAAACAAATTTGCTCTACTATAAATAGAGCTTATTTATGCTCAGTTTGAGTACACCAAAGCCATCAAACAAATGCTTTCCCCAAAATCTCTTCTTTCACCTCAATTTTGCCTTCCAAAACAAGTAATTCTGAGTTTTTGAGTTAGAGAGCAATTCCACTCAAACTAATCACACACACACCTCACATATATCATATGTAAGCTGTCCAAACTATCAAAAGTGACCTGTAATCACAACATCACAAAGTCACCTCTCAAAACCTCAAAATTGGACTTTTTTGCATTTTTCAAGCCATGTCTTGATTCAGTCACTTTCCAAATCAGATAAAACCTCAAACACACTCCAAATATCATCCTTGAACTGTCCCAAATGGTTCCCCCCATCTGGGACACCATTTGAGAGAGTTGCTATTTTGGTCACTGTAACACCCCAAAATTTGCCCTCTTACTTTTAGCTAACTGGCTTATGTTTCTTTTCATTTGCATTAGCATTGCTGCATTTGCATGTTTCTTTGAGCATGGGATCAGGGCATTTTCTTCGGCAGTACAAGATGTTCTCAACACCGGTTTGATCTTTATCGGCAGTTAAGGCAAAGCATTTAATTCTCGAAGTCTTTTTGAGCATTTATTTTGCTCATTAAGTGATTTGAAGATCAACAGTTCCGGCAGTCAAATTTTGATCAGCAATTCAGCACCGAGCAGCCGTCTCAGCAATTTAATCGGGGCTCGAAAAATTTTTCATGGCATGTTTCAAGTGCACTCAAGTAGTGAGGTCCAAAGACAAGTTTCAGAGGCATATTGTGGTTCAGAATGGGTGGAATCAAGTCCGTCTCCATTTTCCCTCCTTTTGGCGCCAAGCAGAAAATTCAAATTTTCCTCAGAGTAACCGGTTACTCACCGTTTGTTAACCGGTTACTCAGTGTAATTTTTGCCTAGAATCTGCATTTTTCAACACTGCAGAATTTTCAAATCATTCTAGTGGTCATGTGCATTGCTTGTGCCTACGTGGGAAGGATCTAGAACAGCTTCTTTTCATCATTTTCCACCCAAATTTTCCATTTCCACCCCAATTCCACACTTCACTTCCTAACCCATTTTTACCCCATTTTCCACTCACTCCAAACCCAAGCCAAATTCCTAAGCTAGAGGATATTTAAGCTCACTCATTCCAAACCAAGGGGAGACCTAGATCATTTTTCACTCTCCAATTTTTAGAATTCTTTCAATTCTCTCAAGTTTTCTCTCATTCTCCAAAACCCTCACTCAAAGTTTCATCATCAAAGTTCATCAAATTTCACCTTGGAATTTGTTGATCTTGAAACTAAACCACCATCCATTCACCAATTTTTGAAAGAATCTTGGATTTGCTACTGTTTTGGAGTGTGGAATCACTTTTGGAGCAACTTTTCATTATTTGAGTTGTTCTAGCTTGGATCTTGGTTGTTCTTGCTTGGATCTTGAAGTTCATCACATAGATCTTTGGATTTCTTGTTTGGATCATCAATTTTCGTTCTCAACATTCACCAAGGTAAACCTCAGCCTGTAGGTTGGTTTTCCCTAGATCTATAATTGATTTTGATTGATCATAGCTTTTGCAATGTAGATCCATTGATTTCATGTGTTGTTGATGCTTTTGCTTGATGTTGATCATGAATGTTGATGATAATAGATTTGCATGATGTTTGATTGTTGTTCATGAGCTTAATTTCGTGCATGAGTGATTATATGATCATTTGGAAATAATTGGATAAGTGGTTTGATGCTGAAAAGTGCTTTTGAAACAGTTTTTTTTACTGCTGCCCCAGAGTAACCGGTTACTCACCGTTTGTTAACCGATTACTCTGTGTATTTTTTGCGTAAATGGTCTGATTTTCAACTAAGTAACCAGTTACTTACCGTTTGTTAACCGGTTACTCTGGGACAGAATGTGTATTTTAGTGCATTTTCTTGGTTGTTTGAGATCCGATGCATGCCTAAACTTCATGGACTAATATATTGATGATCTGTGGATTATTCTGGAGTTGTTGCACCTCACACTATTGCATGAACACATTTCTCCGACACCGATGCTTGGATTTCTTCGTTTATGTGTATGTTTGCGTTGTTGAACACTTGATGCTATGAACACATATGCACAGTCACTTGTTGATCATGTTCATTGTGCATTGCTGCTGGATTGATGATGATTGTGCATACTTACTTGTATCCAATTTCATGATGTTCATACTTGTTTCATTTGATCATATGCTATTTGTTACATTCTTCCATGATGCTTGCAAGGTTATTCAACATGGTGTGTGGTGTGTTTATGATCATGATTAATTGAACGATGTATGTTGTTTGATGCCCGTTCGCTCTGCCATGATTGAATCGTATTCAAATGTGGTGCATGCTATCCTAATTTCACATCTGAGTTTTGCATAAAGTGCTGTCATATGTGCTGTCCATGTGTACATGTATGCTGTTTGAGCTATTTACACCTGTTTTCATGTTGAGTTTCATGTTGTTGAATGATGTTTGGTGTATGTACATGATTTCATTGCTGTTCTGAAGCGGGTGTGTTGTTGCAGGTGTTGTTCCTTCTCTTTTTACTCCTTTCACTCCCTCGAGTCTCAAGACTTGTTCAAGTCTTGGACTCCTTTCCCCTTAGAGCTACCTAGTCCAACTTAATTTCCGATAATGCTTGGAGTAGGATTAGCATTAGGTTTTAGGTAGTCGTCTCTCCTAAGCCTCACTAACCATTGGACCACCCTTTTTGCATGATAACATTAGAACTCTTAGTTTCCCTTTAGAGTTTCCCCTGGGTCTTCTCTCTTCTCATCTCAAAAATTATTGAAAACATTTAATAAAGATAAAGTGTATTGCGCACGAGCCTTAAGTGTGGGGAATGAGAAATGAAGGGCTTCCTCTCATCTTTCTAGAGTGCTTAGCGGGCGTCCTATCTTGGGACGATTCGTTAAGTATTCGTCCTTGTGCCTTAGACTTTGGTGCAATGCAAGTTATGAACTAACTTAAGAAAACACTTCTGTCTAAAAAACACAAAAACAAATTCAAATCTTTTTATCCTTCGGGATTGTTTGGTTCCAGACCATTTTCAGAAAAGGGCACGTTACCTTCCGTCTGAGTCGCAAACAGGCATCGACCCTAACTGCCGGACGCGAATCTAACGTCGCTCATGAAAAACACTTACCCATCCGTGGTCGTACCCACGAACTACATTAGCTCTGATTCCTCTCTCTCGTCTGATTGAGGATATGTAGGCACAAGACAACGATTGTCTTGGCGAGCAACCTTCCCCCACAGTTCCCGTCCGAACTACGTTGACTCTGACTTTCCCATTGCACTGAGGGAGTACGTAGGCCTAGGGCATCGAATATGTCCTACCGAGTCCGTCTTAGTCATCCCCATCCCCGTTTTCTTTTGTTCAGCCATAGATAGTAGGACAACTCACCCTCCGTTTAGACAACAAGCGTGGATCCCATCGAGTACGATGGATGCGTGGGGTGCTAACACCTTCCCCTCGCATAACCGACTCCCGAACCCAGACTATGGTTGCGATGACCATGTCTTCCCCCCTTTCTCTTCAGGTTTTGCAGTGTTTCCTTTCCCTCTCTCGGGATAAATACACATTGCTGGCGACTCTGTGTTTTCTCCGCCACTCTCGCGTTTGTACTGTTGGATGCGAATCTTTCGGGAGCGACAGTCACTTTTAAACCCTTTTCCAAGAAAGGGACAGTTTGTGTTTTTGCAGGTACCAGCTGATTCCAATCATCCTAAAAGCATCCAAGAGGTCATTTGAGGGTGTCCAAAGCATCAAATCATTTCTGGAACAAAGCACTTGGTAGGTTGCACAAAATCTCCAAAAAAGAGGTAAAATTCACAACTTGAATTCTTTGAATCATGCTTTCCTTTGTTGTCCACATACATGCATCATATTGAACAATTCTTGAAGCAAAAATGTAGTCCTTAATGTGTATGTTATGATCCTCCTACTGTTTGAACTTTAACATGTTTATATGTGGAGTTTATGTTGTTTTAAACTTAAAGTGCATATCTGGTTTTTTGCCTTGTGTGTGCTGTACATTAAGTTTTAGTATGTATGAGTGATACCATTGGATTCCTTGCAAAAAATTGGTCAAGATAGTTTCTTACGAATTTTAATTTCGTTAAAAATTAAGAGAGTTATGAATGTTTGAAGTTTGATAGCAAAGATGTTGAAAAACCAAGGTGCAGTTCTGATGTCAAATGTGATGTTGTGACATCTTCCCTTTTTTCTTATCTTCAAAACTCATGAGTGATGTCGAATGTGATGTTGTGACATTAGTTTATTCTCAAAAAAACTCAACCAATTCTTTTACATAGCAAAAATTATCATTTTCCAATTCTATTTTACACACTTCTTATTCATACTCCAAAATATTTTATTCCACAAAAAAATTAGTTTTATATTATTTATTTAATATAATTAGTATTTTTGTGAATAAATTCCTTTTTTATGTTTTTAAAACATTTTAAAAGTAAATTCTCATATTGGAAATCAAGACCAAATGAATTTTATTTCATCTTGTGATTAAAACATCATTTTTCAAACCCCAACCAAAAATCACAAGTTGCTTATTTGGTATTTTTATCATTTTGTATTGATTTTCTTTTAAGAATTTACTTATAAAATGATAAAATTAGGATTTTTTCGATTTTCATCATCATAAAACTTTTTCAAACACTCATGGGCCTCTAATAGAGTGTAAGACCCAATCCTTTTATTGACCAAATCATTTTTGGGCCTCAGTGTATTGTATAAGTCTCGATACCGTCAAAAACAAACGGCGTGATCGTCGCCTTTTCAAAACAAAAAAACCTTGGGCCTACCCTCGAGTAGTAAGACCCATTTCTTTTCTTAAAACTTTTGGGCCTCTAATAGAGTGTAAGACCCAACCCCCCCTTGTACAAACCATTTTGGGCCTCACTTATTGTATAAGTCCCTCTGTACAAGTAAACAGCGTGATCGTCGCCTTTTAAAAAAATCAACTGGGCCTCTCTTCGAGCTATAAGACCCATTCAAAACATTTGGGCCTCTATTAGAGTGTAAGACCCAATCCCCTTTTAACCAAAACATTTTGGGCCTCAGATATTGTATAAGCCCTTTCGCGTTAAAAGAAAATCTCGGCGCAATCGCCATTTCAAACGGAAAAACAAACTTTGGGCCTACTCTCGTGTTATAAGCCCCACTCTTTTTCTTTAAACCCTTTGGGCCTCTTGAGAGAGAGTAAGACCCATCCCTTTGTACAAAAAACAATTTTTGGGACTCAGTCACTTGTATAAGTCCCTCTGTACAAAACAACAGTGCGCTCACTGATAAAACCCTGGGCCTCTCCTTGAGCTGTAAGCCCCAAAATCTTTCTTTTTCAAAGCACTTTCTCCTTTGATTTTGAATATACTGTTGTTTTTCAATCTTTCTTTGTTGAACAACCAACCAAACAGCACGGAAGCTCTACAACCGAGTAAGTGTTTACACGCTTTCATTTACCGCTTTCATATACAAATAACTATATTGTGGGGCAGTTTCGCTGTAAGTCTTCTTTCATAAACTTATATCCACTGTGTAATAATAGTATAGATATTTAGAGTTTCCCCGACAACTACGTCTAGCATTAAGTCTGTTGATCACTCTTAAATAGTCAAAACTAGATCCCCATAGGATTACCAGACACAGTCTTCCCTCCTCTTGGGGTTAAACAATATGGAGACATGAAAGGCAGCACTCTCGGTGAACCCTTTCATAGGCTGTCACTCGTAGAATTTGTCAAAGAAACTCTACTCCCCAGAGATGATCTCTTCTCCGTGAATTGCATCTCTTGAGTTTCTTCCAAATTCTCAGACTTTCCTGGCTTGATCTATTCCTCGTGAATAGCCTGTCTTGAACTTCTCGGGGTTTGGGGACCCACAGGCTTCTTAAAAACACTTGTCAAGAAACTCTATTCCCCAGAGATGATCTTTTCTCCGTGAATGGCATCTCTTGAGTTTCTTCCAAATTCTCGAACTTTCATGGCTTGATCTATTCCTCGTGAATGGTCTGTCTTTAATTTCTCGGGGTTTGGGGACCCATCGGCTTCTTAAAAGCATAGGCCTCATCTTGGGCATTGTTCAAGGACCCACAGGCTTCCTAAAAGCATCCCCGCCTCCTCTTGGGCGTTGTACAAGGACCCGTCGGCTTCTTAGAAGTATTCACAGCCTCCTCTTAGGTTTCATATAATGATTCTTCCTCCGGGAATGATAGCCTCCTCTTGGGCTTCATACAAGGACCACTCGGCTTCTTAAAAGTTTCCAGCCTCCTCTTGGGCTTCGTACAAATTGTCCCGACGACCTCCTAGAGGTATAGGAACAGAGATCAGTCATCTTAATAGAGCAGTCTTTCCAAGAGTCTACTATTGTTTCTCAAAGCATAGTACAAAAGATGACACTCTAGACTTGGACAGTCTAATTTCCTTGAGTTTCCAAGACATTCTCAAGCACCCTTCATGAATAGGAAGGAACCCCGTGGACTCGGACAGTCTCAATACCCTTTGGATTTCCCATTTCCTTAAAGAAAAGGAAATAACCCTGATCCTCGAATCAAATCCTTGAGTACAACATTACTCATATAAGAACTGATTTTCTCTTTAAATCAGCATACTGGACCTGTCACTCAACTAAAACAGTCACAATAGCCTCCTCTTGGGCTTTGTACAATGATTCTCCCCAGCGGAGCTAACAATTTTAGCCTCCATCTCAGGCTTCATACGAGATACCAAAAAAAACTCTCTTGTTGAGTCAAATAGCCTCCATCTCGGGCTTTATACGAGATACCAAAAGACTCCATCGTCGAGTCAAAACCTTTTAGCCTTTCTCTCGGGCTTTGTACGAGACACATATTAGCCTCCTCTTAGGCTTTGTATAAGAAAACCACTGGTTGATCCAATCAACCTTTTAGCATCAAAGCTGTGCCTCGTTCACAGTACATAAACATCAACAACTTCTTCCCCTTCATCTAATCGCTGTAAGCGGCAAGCCTCTGGATCATCTACATCCATGCCACTGTCCCTCTTTTAGCATGAGAAATTCCTAAGGAAAGATGGCATTGCTCTAAACTGAGTTAAAGTCTTCTCCTTCAGGTTGGAAATCCCCTATAAAGGAAATTACGGCATTTCCAGATTCACAAATCCCGGTTAAAGTAATTCTCCTTTATAAACAGTTGTGACATACAAACCCCTCTTTAGAGATGACAAATTCTCTCTAAAGTCAAACCTTTAGCTTCATATCTTGGGCTTTGAACAAGATACAAATAGACCCTTCAGCTTCACATCTTGGGATTTGAACAAGATACAAACCACCTTTAGCTTCACGTCTTGGGCTATGAATAAGACACCAAAACACCATTTCCTCCCATAGAATAGGAGGAACTACAATCGCTCTGATTTCCCTGTTTCGGAAAAAACGGGAATACGTAGGCATAAGATTGAAAGAAAAATCTTAGCGAACACACTAAACAAAAACCTAAAATCCCATACTTTGATATATCTGTCCTAACATCCTAACCGAAAGCCTAAAGCACCCCTTTTCAACAAAATAACCTAGGAGAGACCTCGAATCTTTGTAGCATCTGTAAACCAACAATTTTGACTGTTTAACCTCAGTATGCAAGCAGGGTTAATTGGAGACATCTATTTCCCTTCCTTCATCAGCTTTAATAGGATAAAAAATGAATCGAGCTGTAGTACCAGAGCGATCGTGCTTCGCAATCACATCCAAAAATCACTCGCTACACATTGTCATTGCGAATGCATTTTAAATTAGTGTTAAATTGAGTGTAAATAAAGGAAATGAAATTCTGGTATCAGATATGTGATGTCGAGTGAGATGTCACAACATCAATATCTACTATATGAACAAGACAGTAAAAGTAACAACACTTGAAAGCAATAAATAAACATAGAGAATTGTTCACCCAGTTCGGTCTAACAACCTACGTCTGGGGGCTACCAAGCCAGGAAGGAAGTCCACTATTAGTAGTATCAATTCATAGATTCTACAGCTAACACACCAGTTGACAATCTACTCACTTAATCACTACCCAATGACACTTCTATCTAAGACACTCTTAGATATGAGACACCTCTCACTCCCCCTCAATCACAGTAGTGATAGCAACTTACAATAAAGAAAGTAGAAGCCATACTTCAATGACAATACCTTGATCTTGCTTAAAAGTTTCAACCAAGAACAATACACTCGTGCTTAAAAGCTTTGAGTGGACAAATTACGACTCAACTAAATCAGTCCAATTCAAACATCAAAACAGATGAATGAATGGCTCACAAAAACAAACACAAAACACAAACCCTAAAGCTTGAACACAGCTCACACAATCCTTATTCTCCGTGCCTTCCAAGTAGGGTTGAGCCTTCTTTAAATAGAAACAGATTCTTGGGCTTGGGCTCTGTGAAAAACTCAGATTTGATGCACAATAAAAACAGATTTTATCTTCAAATCTTTTCGCCCTAAATATAGAAACAAACGATTGCATCTGAATAAATCTTCTCCAAGAATTTCGCCTGCAATCTGTCAAACAGAATCTCTCAAAACATAACAATTAACACGCAGCCCTAAAACAAATAGTAGACTGAACATGATAATCTGTCAACAGATGTTAAGACATCAGTCTTGACATCATGCACAAAAACTGCATAACCAAACAACACACCACATGCAGAATGTTAGAAGCACATGTTAAGACATCAGACATGACATCTTGAACAAACAACATTGTTTTACCAAAATTGCTGCCAATAACAGAACTAATAGGAAACAAAGTTAACTAATTGAGTTATGGTTTCAATTTTGTGAGTCATAAAGATAACCCAAGTGAATCTAGTGTAGTCATACGCTAGTGTAAGAAAATATATTTTATCGGTGATATTGGGGGTTGACTAAGGGCACCAAATGTCAGCATGTAAGTGTAAGACCCTAATTTTTGACCCCTAAGATTCCACATATCATTCACATCTCATTTTGTATCTTTACCACAAACAAGATCATGCTTTGGTTCCCTTGTCCCTCTATTCTTTTGGTTTATGTCTTGCAGGAATCGCCGAGCATCTGTGTGTTTCTTATTCACTTTATTGCTTTATTTGTTTATATTTTACTAACCTTAACCAAAACCCAAAAATATGTTTTTTTCTCTTTATTGACATTTTCAGGGGAAGAACAGGTTAAAAATGCCAAAATAACAGTCCCACAGCTCGAATGAATTTTATTTGAGAAAAGTCAAAGTTGATCCGCAATCATGTCAAATTTATATGGTCAAGGATTCTCCAAGTTTTAATTGATTATTATTCAAGGAATTCCAAGGTTCATGTGTTTATTTCCATGCCTTCTTTGACAAGTAAAAGAATCGAACCGGAACCACAACAGTGCAACAAAATGCTCATTTTTCACAAATTTTGCACTGAGTAACCGGTTACCCTCGTGAAAATTTGAAAAGATTCAGCAAATTCAAATTCAGCAATTTTGCACCAATCTCAGTCCTTGATCACATTTGGAATATTCTAGACCATCTCATTTTAATTCCCCTACATCACTTTGATCATTTCCTACCATACACCTTCACTAATCACCACTCTTTTATGAATTTCCCTCCAAATTCAAATTCCAATCCTAATTTTCATTTCCAAACCAAATTCCAATCCACCAAATTTTCCAAGCCTAAACTCTATAAATAGAGGCCTCATTTCATTCATTTCATAAGCTTTGGAGAGCCAAATTCACCTTGCTAAAATTTCTCTTGAAGCTTTTGATAGCCAACAAACCTCTTGCAAATTCTCTCCCCAACCACAAGTTTCACTAAAGCTCACATTTCTTCTTTCGAAAGTTAACAAGAATTCATATTGAATCTTGTTCAACTTTGAGCTAAACCTTCATCCAAACTTGTTTTCTTCATCAATTCTCATAGATCAAGGCTTTGGTGTTTGGATCTTGAGGAAATTTGAAGGAATTTTCAGATTTGAAGTGGTAATTCATCTATCACCATTGTTGAAGCTTCATCTTCATCTTCCATAATGTAGATCTTTGGGGATCCTTGTTACTTGATACTTTGGATCTTGTAATTGTGTTTAATTGCTGGTTTCTGCTGTTATTTTACTTTAAATTTCATACAATTTCAGTTCCATGATCACAAGGTGTTTGTAAAAAGTTTTGAAAGTGGATCATGCTGAATTTTGCACAATTTTCTGCATTCTGGTGCAGAGTAACCGGTTAACGTCTGGTGAGTAACCGGTTACTCTGTGTTAATTTTGAAAAACTGCACTTATTTTGAACTAAGTAACCGGTTAACGCCTGGTGAGTAACCGGTTACTTCGAAACAAAATGCATATTTTGCCTTGTTTTTGGGGCTGTTTTGGTTCCTTTTCCATTTTCTTCCCTTTCCTTTTGTTCTTAGCCTTAGATCACATAATTGTGTGGTTTAATTTGGCTTTCTCTTCATCTATTTCTCTTTTCTTATGATCGACGAAAGTCTTATGGATCTTAGAACTCCTTTGTTGAAGTTTTGATCAACACGAGATCGTCACCTATTTTCTTTTCGTGCAATATTACTTTTGGATGACGATCTACATATCGTTCATCTAGCATGCATTAGCAAAAAGATCTATTGACCATCCTCATTGTAGGGTAATTACTCCGTAAATTACTCGGCTATTGCTTAACATAGCGCGACATATGTTCCGTATCGGAAAATGATCAAAGATTGTTGATTATGTGTCTTTTGGTTCAACACTTATGAGACTTTTTGTTAGGAGGCTTTGGTTTTACCAATCCTCTAATGAGCTCTCATTAACCTTGACCTAAGTGCAATTATTCAATCATTATTGATCACTTACTCTAACAACTAACAACTTATCACTAACTTACTGACAATACTATTGTACTAACCTTGTTTACAATTCCTTCTCGCTCCCTATCTCTCTTTTACTTTTATGCTCCATTATTATCATTTCATATCATGTTTATGCTTCCGCAATTTTTTCTTTGTCCGTTGGACACATGTTTATGTTTCCACAATTTTTCCTTTGTTCGTTGGACACATGTTTATTCTTATGCCTTTTTTCTCTTTGTCCAAGTGGACCAAAAACATTAATAAAGGCCAAAACCTCTTAAAAACGTGTGCTTCTAATCTTGGACTATGGTTACTATCCTTTGCAATGGACATGGAGTTTTGCACCTATACCTTGGACTTCAAGGCTATTCTTGAATCCTTGGACTTAGACCTTGGACATCCAATGGAATTCTTGGAACCTTGGACTTAGAACTAGGACCTTTTCCCCTTTGCTTTGGAATTATGGTTCGAAGACTTTGAAGACTTGTATTTTTGCTTGGTTTATGGTGAAGACAACTACATTTGTGGTTAGATCTTTCTTATCCTTAGCTTTTACTTTATGCTTTAGGATAGTCACTTCTTCTCCACCCATTCTTCAATTTTCAAAACTCTCTCTCTTTTTCAAAATCTTCTTGATTTCAAACTATCACCTCTTTCATAATCAAATCTTGACTTTGTCAAGTGATTTTACTCTTTTCTCTTCCTTTTCTTAACAAATGCTAAACTACATAAGCATATTGACACCTCTTTCAAAAGACTTTAAAAAGCACCAAACTCATTTAAACCTTTTTGTGCCCTCGTGCACTTTTCTCTTTCAAAACTTTTTCATAAGTTTAGACATGATTCATTTCTTAAGCGGAATTATTCGCTTGGAAATGACGACTTGTCTTTACATTTAAAATCAATCATAACAAACAAACTTCATTCTTTGTACCACGAACTACGAGGTTTTGATCCTACATTGCGCATCGTGGGTACGTAGGCATGAGGCGGCAAGTCTCTCCAAACACAAAAATCTTAAAAACAATTTCTCTTCTCATCTCCTCAATCTCTTTTCAAGCAAACCTTTTCAGACCAAAAGCGGTAGATATTTCAAAGGGTTCCTATAGAGTACTATAGACGTTTTGGGTGCTAACACCTTCCCTTAACGTAACCAACCCCCTTACCCAGTCTTTGTTCACTTGTTCTTGTTTTAGAGCTTGTGTAGGTTTTGTTCGCTCTTTTTACTTTCCTTTTTGGATAAAATAAAAGTACAGTGCCGACTCTTGCTTTTCGAGTTAAGTTAATCAATAGCTTACACTCACGATTTTGCCGCTACAGGAAAAATGGCGACTCTGCTGGGAATCTTCCCTTGATGGGTTTTACCTACTTTAATTTATTTATCGCTTTTTGTCTGATTTATTTGTTATTGATTGTTCTGTCAGGATGCTTGGTGATCTGTGTGGTGAGATAAGCCCAATACCCAGGCTTGAGTATACACCTAGGACTAGGGTGGAAAGTAGTGGGACCTACATGCCATCTTGGTACGTTTGGTGTTCACGAAATTCACATCCAGACGAGGTTTTCTTGGGAGATATTCTGACATGGGCGTCTTGTGCATTTCGGGGTGTTGATATTGAGAACTGTCGACTCTGGTGACCATTCCCGAGGACTCAGTTGAGGCACTCCTCCCAAGAGGTTATAATGGCAGACCAGAAATGGCAAACCCGTTATGTTTCTTGATCCGAGGACCCGAAACTGAGGACTTTAGAACCCTTAACTCATCTTGGTCTTATTAGGATGTGGTGTGGTGGCTATTCAGGTGCAGACTTGAATCAGTTGTTACACGATACCACACTCAGACGAGACTCTCTTGAGAATATTATTGACTACCAAGAAAGTTGGGAAATCAATAATATCCGAAAGATGGGTTGTAGACTCTGGGAACTTCTTTAGAACCTTGTTCGGCAGGTGTTATACCCTTAGTACATACCTTTGTGGGTTGGTTCTTAACCTTGAATCCATGCTCGTGACTCGAACCTCTGAACCCGTGTGCTTTGAGTGATCTTGTTTGTGGTTGTTGCATCCATGCACTCTTGCATCCATGAGCATACATATGCATTCTTCCGAGTTGTCCAGAAACTCATTTCAACTGTCTCCTTCTTCAGTTATCTGTTCACCATCAAGTTGTTTCCTCAACACAACTACGGAACTAGAGCTGCTGCCAGATTGAGAATGGAAAACCAAGAACATCACAATGTCGAAGTCATAATGGAAATTGATGAGTTGAAGGTCGGCATGACCGAACTCATGGAAATGATGCAATTTCTGATTGCTAGAGGTGAACCACATCAGAGGACTATGATCTCTGAAATCTTGCATGCTGTTGTTGACCCTCCGCTAACTCAGCAACCAGCTTCTACTTGGCCAAAATTTGGGTTACCTCCGAATTACTCGCCAGCCTTTGCAACTACTTCTGTGTTTGTCTTGCCAGTATCTTTAGCACCATTGATCACTGAACCTCAGCCTGTTGTGCATTCTGTTGCTCAAGCTATTCCTGAGAATCCTCCTTTCGTGTACCATGTTGCTGGTCCACAATCTGAGAGTCAGGGAGAACCTGGATACATTGAAGAAGTCAGAGAGCAATGGCAAACTATGGATAAAAGGATAAGAGCCGTGGAAGGAAGCGATGTCTTTAGTGCTGCCGCAATGGACATGTGCTTGATTTCAGATTTGGTTATGCCTGCTAAATTCAAAACTCCTGATTTTGAGAAATACAAGGGGCACACCTGTCCCAGAAGCCACTTGGTGATGTACTACCGCAAGATGGCTGCTCATGCCAGAAATGACAAACTGCTCATTCACTGTTTCCAAGACAGCTTTAGTGGGGCTTCAATGAAATGGTATATGGGATTTGAGAAAAACCGTATCTAAAGCTGGAAATACTTGGCTGATGCTTTCTTAAAGTAATATAAGTACAATCTGGACATGGCACCTGATCGCCGTCAATTGCATAATATGTCTCAGAAAGAAAAAGAATCCTTTAAGGAGTACGCGCAATGCTGGAGAGAGCTAGTTGCTCAAGTGGAGCCACCCTTGGCTGAAAAAGAATTGACTGAATTGTTCATGGACACTGTTCAGCCACTCTTTTGGGAAACGATGATAGGGAGTGTATCATCTGGTTTTGCTGACCTAGTCACTATTGGAAAAAGACTAGAAGAAGGTATTAAGAAAGGAAATATTGCTAATGCTGAAGCCTTTAGTAGTGCTAAAGAGTATGCTGGGAATTTTCAAAAGAAAAAGGATGGTGACACCCATGTTGTTTCAGTTGAAGGTAAACCTCGTCAGAGACAACAATAATATGTAGCTGCAGTTGCTCCTGTTGTCAATACTCAACCAGTTCAAGCTCCTCGTCAGAATGTTAGACAAAATCAGAATCGCAATAGGGTTAACTTTGATCCTATCCCGATGTCCTACACTGAGTTGTGTCCATGTCTTATTCAGAAAGGTTTAATTACAACGAGGGATCTACCTCCTCCTCTAAATCCTCTCCCAGCCGGCTATCGGGCTGATCTTCATTGTGAGTTCCATCGAGGTGGGGCAGGCCATAACTTGGAACGTTGCTATGCACTGAAAGCTAGAGTATAAGAATTGGTGAACTCAAAGATTCTGACTTTTCTTGATGAGAATCCCAATGTTGTCAACAATCCTTTGCCAGAGCATGCCAAGTGAAGTTTGATTCAGTTCAGACAGATTATCTCCTAAAGCCAGTGTTTCAGACAGGACAACTCATCCTTGTTGCTGATTAGTCATTAGGCCTTATTTCTTTCTGTTTGCATTTTTCTTTGATTGTATTGACTGTTTGCTTTCGAACTTTATTTGTACTTTCATGGCAATTTCAATGAAAGGGGCAATGTAATGTTTTGATTCAAATTCATTTATATCCACTGTGTGCGTCTTTATGCTTTCTTTTTCACAAAACAAAAATATTTCTCCTGTTCACTTTCTTTATCAAGCTTTTGTTTTTGCAAGATTGGAGGGAGGATGATGAAAACGAAATACCTAAAATTGCTGAACTGTATGCTTTCAATTTAAAACTTGACTGATGATGTAAAGGCATTGTTTCAACTCCCAAACACTGGAGAAATGAGGAAGTTAATCCTTTGTCAACCCTTTGAGCCTAGAAGTTGGAGTTTCTTTCTGTACGAAAAAACCCGCAATTTTAACCTGGGATGGGTGGTTCTCAGTTAATTTGACTGTGCATGCAAGACGCCTTCCAATAAAGGTTGCAATCACAACCTTTCCTTCGCACACATCAAAGAAGTTTCGAAGATCTCTTTCAAATCAAAAGCCAATGATGGTTCACCGTAATCATTGAGCCAGGCAGTCACTATCTTTAAAAAAATGATGAAAAAAAATCAAAAGAAAAACCCGCTATGTCAAAACCTATGAAGGAGACTTAGGCAAAAATCGGGGCATCCCGCTGTCATACCCCAAATTTTGACCACTAAGATTTCCCATCATTGGGCAAATCATCATCTCAATATGGGTAAACCATCATACTTCATCAATCTCCCCAAAGATGGGTGAGCATTCACTACTATCAAAGATTAGGGTTTCAAGCCCTCTCTGAGCCTTAGACAAAGGATCAATCAAGAATTGACATGATCTTCAACTTGTATAAATCTCTCAAACATCCACAAAGGATCAAGAGGACTCCCACAACAAGAATCAAGCACAAGGTTGCAGCATTCTAGGTGGATCAAGCCTCAAGATCGACAGTGTCACCAAATTAGGGTTTTGGTCGACCAGGGCCTCCAGGTGGGAGTTTTCCTCTGGGCATGAGCCAATGCTTCAAATCATAGCCTAAGATACTCCATGGGACCTCATGGACCCAATCATCAAGTTAATTTAACCTCAGGGGATGCATTCATAAAAAAATCAGGAATTAGGGTTTTGTAATACCCCAAATTTTGACCACTTAGATTTCCCATCATTGTGAAAATCATCATCACAATATGGATGAACCATCATGCTTCATCAGTCTCCCCAAAGATGGGTGAGCATCCAATACAATCAAAATTAGGGTTTCAAGCCCTCTCTGAGTGCTTAGACAAAGGATCAATCAAGAAATGACATGATCTTCAACTTGTCTAATGTCTTAAACATCCACAATGGATCAAAAAGGACTCCCACTGCAAGGATTAAGCACAAGGCTCCTCCCTTCTAGGTGGATCAAGTCTCAAGATCGACAGTGTCACCAAATTAGGGTTTTGGTCGACCAGGGTCTCCAGATGGAAATTTTCATCTGGGCACAAGGCAATGATCCAAAACATGACCTAATATGCTTCATGGAACCTCATGAACCCATGCATCAAGTCAATTTTGCCTCAGGGGATGCATTCATCAAAAATCAGGAATTAGGGTTTCTTGACCTAATTCACCCCTAAGTTGACTTTTGGGATAAACCATGAGCCAAGACCTCAAGAGATGATTTGAGGGTCTCTAATATACCATATTGATCAATTTGGAACAATGGATTGATCCAAGAAGCTTGAGCAACAAGTCTCAATTTCATCTGCACCACAATTAGGGTTTTAAGGGAAAAGTCAACTGTAACTTTGACTTTTGACCAAGACATGCTCCCAAACCCTAATACATGATTGAATATAGCCTATGACACCCATGGAACATGTCCATCAAGTTTGATTTAGGTCAAGGACATGATTTCCTGAAGAATTGCACAGTTTGGAATTCATCTGATAAAAAGTCAACTGTGCACAAAAGTCAACTTTGACTTTTTGAGATTTTTCACCAAAATGGATTTTTAACCCTAAAATGATGTTAATGTATGATTTGAATCATCATTCATCAAGAAAAATCAAGAAAAGTGAGATAACTTGTAAAAGGGGTAACCATAAAACTTAGAAAATTTTCTAAGTTAAAAATAAAGTGGCAAAGGTACCAACTTTGAAGGACCATAACTCCTAAACCACAAGGCCATTTTTTCTCATCCAAAGATGGATTTGTAGCCCTCATTATCACCTACAAAAACTTCAACTACAAGTCATTCCAATTCATTAAGGATTTTGAGTTATGGAGTGATCACAGTGGCTGAAAAGTGAAAATGACACTTTTTCCAACACTTAGTGAAATTTTCACTAAGTCAGAATTTGCCTTCACTTTTTGTCAAATGTAGGGGGATTTTTCACTTGGAATCAAAAGAGATCAAAACCAAACTTGTTCAAACAGTTGTTGTATCATGTAAGAGCTTTCCAAAATGGCCAAGAACATTGCCAAATTCAACCTACACCATGAGATACAACATTGGCAAGTTGCCTTGCTGAAACCTGTCAAAGCAAGGCAGAATTTGCAACTTTGGTCGATTTGCCAAAATCAGCCAAATTCAATTGCTCCAATCCACTTGGACACCTCAGTGGATTGAATCTAAAGGGGACAATCACTGAGCCAAGCCTCCAAAGTCCATGGAACAAGAAATAGCATGTTGAACCTAGAGTTGCCAAAATAGGGACAAGACTTCAAATTTGGAATGAGGCATTCAATGGAACCATCAAGGTGGCATGGACTGAGCCATTCTCATCTGAAATCAGTCAAGACTTATCCAAGACCAAGGGGACCAAAGCTCTGTGCCCTAACCTCTAGTCAATGGCTAGAGGAGACTTTCATTTCCATTGGCCAACATTGAGGAAACACCTGCTGCAGCTGCCATGCACTATTCCTTGCAAAACAAACTTGCTCTACTATAAATAGATCTCAATTGTGGTCAGTTTAAGTACACCAAAGCCATCTAACAAGTGCTTTCCTTAAAATCTCTTTCTCTTGGCAAAAATGCCTTTCTTAGCAAGGTAGCTATCGGGTTTTGAGTTTGAGAGCAATTCTGCACAAACCAATCACTCACACACCTCACATACATCACATATGAGCTGATCAAACACTCACATAACTTCTGAAACATCAATTTCACAAAATCCCCAGCTGGTTGCTCAAGGTTTTAACCAAAGTGCAGCTGAGGTGCCACAAAATGATCCAGCCAATTTCAATCAAGTCCAACCATCCAAACACAATCCATAGGGTGTAGGGAAGCTGTTCAGATCATCACCACTCATTTGTAACACCTCCAAATCAAAAATCACTTTGAACTTGCTGTCACGACTTGGAGGTAAGCACATACTTGGTCATCTCTTAATCTATGCATATTTCCTCGCACAATAATTTGGCCATATGTTCATAATCATGCATGGAATGTTTTCCCTTAATTAATTGCATTGTTTGAATCGTGTATCAAAAATCCTAGCCTTCATGCAGAAATTAGGGTTCTTGAGGTCTCTTCGTGATTTCTTGTTGTATGTTTAATTTAAATGAAAATAAAGGACATAGACATGATCGTGAGGTTGAGACGAGCATAATGATATGTGGATTGCATGATATGATTACGTATTCATGGAGATTGGATAGAAAACGCAAATCTGAGAAACCAAGAACACGCGCGTGTTCTTCAGCTTGTTCTTGGCGCCATTTTTAGAAATTCAAATATTTGAATTTTGTGATTTTGTTTAATTGATTCAAAAATTAATTTCTCTCTGAGTTTTAATGATTTTGAGTTGATTCTTTTTTTAATAATTCACAAAAATATTAAAATATTTTATTTTATCAAAAAATCCCAAAAATATTATTTATTTCATATAATTGATATTTTTGTAAAGAATTAATATTTTGATTGTTTTTGGCATTTTAAATATTTTTTCTACATTGATTTTGCAACTTTTAATGCTTTCTAATTATTTTGTAGGTCAATACTTAATTTTTGAAGCATTAATCCAAGATCACAATTTGTTTTCCATGTGTTAGACAATTTTTGATCATTTTAATTGAATTTTTATTCAATTAAATACATTTTGAAAACAAATTAGGGTTTTGGATTAAACCCTCATAAATCATTTTTCAAAACACTTTGGGCCTCTATTAGAGTGTAAGACCCAATCCTTTTTTTGACCAAATCATTTTGGGCCTCACTTATTGTATAAGTCCCGATACCGTCAAAAAACAAACGGCGCGATCGTCGCCTTTTCAAAAACCATCTGGGCCTACCCTCGAGTAGTAAGACCCATTTCTTTTTCTTTAAAACACTTTGGGCCTCTAATAGAGTGTAAGACCCAATCCCCATTTTAACCAAAAACATTTTGGGCCTCACTAATTGTATAAGTCCCTCTGCGTTAAAAGAAAACCTCGGCGCGATCGCCATTTTTAAACGAAAAATCATTTGGGCCTACCCTCGTGTTATAAGCCCCACTCTTTTCTTTAAACCTTTTTTGGGCCTCTTGAAAGAGTGTAAGACCCGTCCCTTTGTACAGAAAACCTTTTTGGGCCCCAGTCACTTGTATAAGTCCCGCTGTACAAAGTCAAACAGTGTGCTCACTGATAAAACCCTGGGCCTCTCCTTGAGCTGTAAGCCCCAAATCTTTCTTTTTCAAAGCACTTTCTCCTTTGATTTTGAATATACTGTTGTTTTCAATCTTTCTTTGTTGAACAACTAACCAAACAGCATGGAAGCACTCCAACCGAGTAAATGGTTATCGCTTTCATTTACTACTTTCATATTATAAACTGTATTGTGGGGCTGCTAACTGTAAGTCTCCTTTCATAAACTCATATCTACTGTGTAATAATAGTATAGATATTTCGAGTTTCCCCGGCAACTACGTCTAGAACTAGGTGACGTCGTTTCACTTATTCATAGAAATAGACGCCTAGATCCCCAATAGGAGCACCAGATACAGTCTTCTCTTCGGCTGTCCTCCTTAGGAATCGTCAAGAAGCTCTACTCCCCAAGATGAATGTATTCTCCGTGAATGGCATCTTTGAGTTTCTTCCCAATTCTCGAACTTTCCTGACTTGATCTATTCCTTGTGGATAGCTTGCCTTGAATGTCTCGGGGTTTGGGTACTCACTACGGTCATAATCTTGGACCTTAACTAAGGAACCCTCTTTAAAAGTTAAAAGTCGCTGGATAGTAAACCTCGCACGTTTTCCAGTGGTTTTTATCTTTAAAAGAGTTATCTCTCCTAATGGAAAGGAGATGATAGACCCACGGGCTTCTTAAAAGCATCGGCCTCCTCTTGGGCATTATTCAAGGACCCTACGGCTTCTTAGAAGTATTCACAGCCTCCTCTTAGGCTTCGTATAATGATCTCTTCCTTCGGGAATGATAGCCTCCTCTTGGGCTTAGTACAAGGACCCGTCGGCTTGTTAAAAGTTTCCAGCCTCCTCTTGGGCTTCGTACAAATTGTCCCGACGACCTCCTAGAGGTATAGGAACAGAACCTAGTCATCCTCATAGAACAGTCCCTTCATAGAGTCTACTACTCTTTCTCGAAGCATAGTACAAAAGATAAAACTCTAGACACGGACAGTCTAACTTCCTTGAGTATCAAAGACATTCTCAAGCACCCTTCGTTAAATAGGAAGGAAACCCGCAGACTCGGATAGTCTCAATACCCTTTGGATTTCCCGTTTCCTCAAAGAGAAGGAAATATCCCTGATCCTCAAATCAAATCCCTGAGTACAGTGTTGCTCATATAAGAACTGATTTTCTCTTTTAAAATCAGTATATTGGATCTGTCACTCAACTGAAACAGTTACAATAGCCTCCATCTCGGGCTTCGTACGAGATACCAAAATTCTCCCCAGTGGAGTCAAAACAACCTTTTCGCCTCTCTCTCGGTCTTTGTACGAGATACAAAAACACTCTATTACTGAGTATAAAAGATTATCCAACTGAGTCAACTCTTTTCTAGCCTCCTCTTAGGCTTTGTATAAACGATATGCCCCACTGGGTCAAAAACTTTTAGCCTCTCTCTCGGGCTTTGTACGAGACACAAAATAGCCTCCTCTTAGGCTTTGTATAATGATTTTCCTAGCGGAAATTAGCCTCCTCTTAGGCTTTGTATAAGAAAACCACTGGTTGATCCAATCAACCTTTTAGCATCAAAGTTGTGCCTCGTTCGCAGTACACAAACATCAACAACTCCTTTCCCTTCATCTAATCGTTGTAAGCGGCAAGCCTCTAGATCATCTACATCCACGCCACTGTCCCTCTTTTAGCATGAGAAATTCCTAAGGAAAGATGGCATTACTCTACACTGAGTTAAAGTCTTCTCCTTCAGGTTAAAACCCTTTCTTCGGAAATTATGGCATTGCTCGGATCCGCGTATCCCAGTTAAAGTAATTCTCCTTCTCCCCTCTTTAGAGATGACAAATTCTCTCTAAAGTCGAGGTCTTTCAGCTTCACGTCTTGGGCTTTGAACAAGACACAAATAGACCTTTTAGCTTCACATCTTGGGCTTTGAACAAGATACAAATTACCTTTCGCTTCACGTCTTGGGCTTTGAACAAGACACCAAAAACCAATTTCCTCCCATAGAATAGGAGGAACTACGAACGCTCTGATTTCCCTGTTTCGGTAAACAGGAATACGTAGGCATAAGATCGAAAGAAAAGATCTTAGCGAGCGCAATCAACAAAAAACCCAAATCCCATATCTCCGTCAATCAAAAGCAGTATTTCAAAAGCATCAGTCCTAACATCCTAATCCTTATTCCCCGCCAGAAACCCTCTGCCCAAGTATAAAAGAAAGAAAGCAGTATTGGCGAAAATACAAATAACCAGTACAAAGGCCCCCCCACATTGATAGCATTCGTAACCTAACAGACCGCTGTTTAAACTTAGTATGCAAAGCAGGGTTAATTGGAGACATCTATTTCCCTTCCTTATTCAGCTCACAATAGGATAAAAAATGAATCGACCTGTAGTTTAAGCTCAAACCGTAGAGAGCGACCAGCGCTTAAGAACCGCGTCCAAAATCGCTCGCTACAGAAAAAATGGCGCGCACCGTGGGGCCGATCTCATTTTGCTTTAGAGCATCATCCTCATTTTCCACGGAAAATGGCAACTCGGCTGAGGAGAAAGATTGACCTATGTTGGTCCATCTCTTGGGCTGAGAACCACAGATTGGGGCTTCCGCCGGGGAACCCATTTCTGTCAGGAACTTAAGAATCATAGCTTTATAAGTCTAGGATGATTAGGACAAATATATATACTGCTTTTCCTAATTGCTATACGTGTTTATTTTTCTGCTAATGGGAATGCGGGTGATGCCGTATGTGGAAAGATTGAGTATACACCTAGAAAAGCCAACCCTTTCGTAGTGCGGAAGCTATCGAAAATAGTTGTTACGCGATACTACCCTCATTTGAGGCTGGTGATCTATTCTCGGTGAATAGCACTTACTCTAAGATTGCACACAACTCGCTGGCGATCCGCTTGTTGTCTGCCTTCCTGGGAGGAGCTGATGATAATGAGTACAGGTACAAAAATCACCCTACTATAAACCTTTGGGGATGGGTAGAGCCTTGACTTCATGACAACGACCCTTTGACCCCATGTTTTTTCTATGTTTTTGTGTGCTGCATTCATGCATTCATTTAATAAAACATTAAAACATTAAAAAAAAAACTTTCTCTTCTAGTCTCTCTGTTTTTCAAATTAAACTAAGACTATGATTGCAAATATCAGAGAAAAAGATTGCATTAATGGATTTCGGTAGAAGGAGAACTCACCAGTATACCTTCAAGATTCCAAAGTTAGGAGATTTGAGAAGGTTAGCAAGGATGATCGTTAACCCAGAGGCTTTCAGAGCCAAGCACGGTGGTTTGCTACCATTGTTAAGAGTCCATGTGATTGAGGGGATCATGGACGCGCTCATTCATTTCTACGATCCGGTTTATCACTGTTTCACGTTCCCGGATTACCAGCTATCACCAACGCTGGAGGAGTATTCTCATCTGACTGATTTACATATCACTGATCGAGCTCCATTTTCTGGACTAGAAGAAATTCCAAAGAATCAGACTATTGCAATAGCAATTCATTTGGACGAGTCTGAGGTCCAGACTCACATGACCACTAAGGGTGGCACCCAAGGTTTGCCAGCCCAATTCCTGACCAAGAAAGCTCTGTACTTTGCTAGTATAGGGAACGGGACTGCTTTTGAAAGCATCTTTGTCTTGCTCACCCACGAATTATTTTTGTTTCCCAACATCAATGACTTCGTCGATATCAACGCTATTAAGGTTTTCCTCATTGGAAACCCTGTGCCGACTTTGCTCGCAGATGCGTATCATTCTGTACACTTGGGAAATTTGTACAGCGGAGGGGAGATCACATGCTGTGTACCTTTACTTTACAAATGGTTTATCTCTCACTTGCCCAAGTCTGCTGCTTTTTGGGATTGCAAGAGTGTCTTACGTTGGTCACAGAAGATCATGTCTCTCACCAATTCCGATATAGATTGGTGTAATAGGATTTATGAGGGAATCAGAATCATTGACCGTTGTGGAAACTTCCCCAGCGTACCCCTCATAGGAACTAAAGGAGGAATCAACTATCATCCGATATTAGTTCTTCGTCAATTTGGATACCCGATGAGACACATCCCACTGGGTGTTGATCTGGAAGGTCTTTTCTTCAAAGAAGGAGAAAGTGACAGAGCACTAAAGATGGAAATAGTGCAAGCTTGGAAACATGTTCATAAGAAAGGACGAGAGTCTCTGGGAAAACCGGACTGTGTCTCGGTGGAGCCTTATCTCCATTGGGTACAAACCAGAGCTCTCAAGCTAAAGATGCCTTATCCTCGTTACGGAATTCTTCCACCGAGGGAAATTGTCATGTACTTCATGACGGAAACTGAAAGGCTTCAGGTTACTCTCAACAAAGTTCAAAAGGAAAGAAGAGCTTGGAAGAAAAAGTACCGCACCCTCGACGTAGAGTGTATCCAAATACAGCAATTACTAAAAGAGAAAGATGCTCTGATTGAAATTTTGGAGCAGCATGCTGTAGAGAATCAAGATGACCAAAGGAATTTGCTCGCTCCTTTCACCTGGCAAAGGAATGACAACCCGACAACGGCTCAAGCGCCCCGGTCAAAGAAGAGGACTCGGGACCCATTAGTTTAGGTTTCTGTTTCTGCACTTTGTAATCTACTGTATTTCCATTTCTGTAATACTTTGGAATTCAATAAAAAGGGGTTTCCCCACTGTTTGATATTTGCAATCTAATTGTCGAAGTTTATTTTAATTAAACCTAAAAACAATTAATATAATCATTGCATTCATCATTCTCACATCGCGTATTCTCCTTACCTACGAATCTCACATTTGCGTCTCGATTCTAGAGTCAAACTGTCTCATTCGTATAATACTCGGGCCAATCGTCAGAAAAAGATGGATGATCTTGAGGAAGAAAACAGAGAGTTGAAAGAAGAGATCGACGCTCTGAGAGAGGATATGAGAAAGCTTCGTAACGACATGCAAGCCATGGCAGAAGCTCATCTACAAAGAACTGTGATCTCAGAGATCACCTCTATGCCCATCATAGAAAAGTATGATCCTAGGTATCAGATGCCGAAAGATCGTCCTTGGGGCATGCCTGTTAACTATATCCCGGAAGGATATGTTCCGCCGATCACTGAAGATCAAGGAATCGCAACAAAAGCCGCTGGGCCTGAAGGTTACAAACTTCGGGAAAGCGAAGATGCCAGGGGCATACTGAAGACTCCTGAAGGTTACAAACTTCGGGAGGCGCCAAGACTTACTGCCGTAGTCACGGTACCACCCCCTGTGGTGCACACTGTCCCGGAAGGACAGATTCCACCAACACCTTCTGGTAAGAAGGAAACTATGTTTGACAGAATGGATGAATTCCAGGAGCAGTTCTTGGAAATGCAGAAAGAGCTGCAAGCCATTCGCGGTCAGGATCTATTTGGAAAGGACGCCGCAGACCTCTGCTTGGTCCCAAATGTGAAAGTCCCGCACAAGTTCCAAGTGCCCGACTTTGAAAAATACAAGGGTAACTCTTGCCCTCAAAGCCATCTGGTGATGTACGCTCGGCAGATGTCAGCCCAGACGGAGAATCAGGACCTGCTGATTCACTACTTCCAGGATAGTTTAACCGGTGCCGCACTCAAATGGTACATGGGTTTAAACCGTACTACGATCAGTACATTCAGAGATCTTGGTACTGCCTTCGTCCAACAATACAAGTACAATTTGGACATGGTACCCGACAGAGATCAACTCAGATCAATGTCGCAAAAGGACAAGGAAACCTTTAAGGAGTATGCTCAAAGGTGGCGTGAAATTGCCGCTCAAATTTGTCCACCTCTTGAGGAAAAAGAGATGACAAAGATCTTCTTAAAGACCTTAAGCTCATTTTACTATGACCGAATGGTTGCCAGTGCACCCAGTGATTTCATCGAAATGGTCGGCATGGGTGTACGTCTTGAGGAAGCCGTCCGAGAAGGACGTTTGGTAAAAGACACTGGATCAACGAGTGGTACTAAAAAATACGGTAGCGCTCTCCCTAAGAAAAAAGAGCAAGATATTGGGAATATCTCTCTCAGAAAGCAAAGGCGACGTTATCAGCCAGTAGCGGCTGTTACTCCTGCTATCGGCCCCGCGCCTACGTATCAACCTCAGGTTGCGCAAAACCAACCTGACCAACAAAGGACACAACAGCCTCTTCAGCAGGCTCGTCCTCCATATAACAACAACCGTACAACACGGCCACCAGGATTTGATCCTATACCCATGTTGTACGCAGAACTGTTTCCGTTACTGCTAGCCAAGGGGCACATCCAGACTAAGTCTCCTCTTACAGTACCGGAAAATCCGTCTTTTTGGTTTAAAGCGGATCAAACATGCCCTTATCATCAAGGAGGTTCAGGGCATAACATTGAGACTTGTCTCAATTTCAAATCCGACGTGCAAAAGCTTGTTAGGAGCGGGCTCTTATCTTTCAAAGATACGAATCCCAATGTTCTTACGAACCCGCTGCCTCAACACGAGAAAGCTGCAGTCAATCTGATTGAGAAAGAGACTAACAATGTCTATCAAATTCACGATGTACTCTTGTTGAAGACCAACCTGGTCAAGATGCATTGTAGACAGAGTGGATATGGCCATGTGCCACCTCATAACTATCACCAGTGTGATATCTGCTCTAAAGATAACCAAGGATGTTCGGTAGTGCAATAAGCTCTACAGGAACAAATGGATCTCGGATGGATCCAGGAGCACCGAGTTCGTGGAGTTAACATGGTTTACACGAATGCTAACGTCATTCAAAACCACGACATCCGTGCGATGAATGTCAACTTGGTGGCGATGCACTCAAGGCAAAGCCAGTATCATAATCTGTCGCGACACGATTACAATTCCTGTCTGATTTGCTCGGTAAACAAACAGGGATGCTCTTTCATATAAGAGGCCCTCCAGCGTCAGATGGATCTTGGATGGATCCAAGACTACCATGATAGGAACTCCTATCAAATCAACATGGTTCAGATCTTTGACATTCGCGTGATGAATACCAACCTGGTAGAGTTACAAGCCGAGCAGGTCCGACTCGGATTCTTAACATCGCATGATTATCAAAACTGTAAAGCAGGTTGCAAAAACGATCGAGGTTGTACCCTTGTCCAGGAGGCACTTCAGCACTTGTTAAATCACTGGTGGATGCCAATCTATATGGACGAAGATACTCAGCAGATTAGTATCAATCACAGGAATCCTACTCGTCGTCAAAGTCAGGATGTCCGATCAATGGAAGGTAACCTAGTGAGGTTACATTGTATTCAAAGTGGGCGTGGCCAGGTGCCACCACACAACTATGACAGTTGTAGCGTCTGTTCGGAAAGTAACCAAGGGTGTTATCTTGTGAGAGCAGCACTTCAGGGTCAGGTCGATCATGGAGAAATTTGTCCATATCCAGGTTCAGGACCCATCATTTGGTCGCCGAACTACCTTGCCGATCAAGTTGAGGATGTTGTCACGATCTCTGGTCATCACAGGACCAGGGATGTTTTTGCCATCGTCCCTCTACTTGGCGAATCTAGAGTTCCCAACCAGGAACGGATCAAGGTTACTTATGATGGTCAGAAAAATCAGAAGGTTCCCATAGTCATCTAACTACCGGGGCCACTACCATATGAATCAGCTAAGGCAATCCCTTACAAATACGGTGCAACGATAATCGAGAATGGAAAGGAAATTCCATTACCCTCCGTCGTGAATATTACAGACGTCAGTCGTGTAACACGGAGTGGTAGAATCTTCAACCGAGGGGTTGGAGAAGCTAACAAAGAAAAGGAACTTCAGGCAGAAATTCCTGATCCGCCAGTCGGTCAATCTAGTAATCCCGACTTTTCAAAAGACAAAGATGAGATGCTAAAGCTCATCCAAAGGAGTGAATATAACATCGTTGATCAACTGTTACAGACTCCTTAAAAGATCTCGGTATTATCACTGTTACTCAGTTCAGAAGCCCACAGGGAGGCTCTACAGAAAGTCTTGGAGCAAGCCTTTGTGGAACAAGATGTAACAATCAGACAGTTTGATAGTATTGTCTCTAACATCACTTCCTGCAATAATTTGGGATTTAGTGATGAGGAATTACCTGAAGAGGGTCGCCGTCATAACATGGCGCTCAATATCACAGTTAACTGCCAGGGCGATGCTTTAGCCAACGTACTGGTAGACACAGGGTCAGCCCTGAATGTTATGCCGAAGTACACTTTGACGTAATTATCATTCAAGGGCCCTCCGATGAGAGTCAGTGAGGTCGTCGTCAAAGCATTCGACGGATCCAGAAAAATAGTTATCGGCGAAGTTGATCTTCCCATAACTATTGGTCCTCACACTTTCCAAATCACTTTCCAGGTCATGGACATCCGGGCAACATACAGTTGTTTATTAGGAAGACCTTGGATACATCAGGCTGGAGCGGTTACTTCAACCCTCCACCAAAAGCTAAAGTTCGTCAAGAACGATCAACTTGTCACAGTTTGTGGGGAACAAGCCTTGCTTGTGAGTAACCTATCATCATCTGCTTGTGTAGAACCCGAGGAGGTTATTGGAACTCAGTTCCAAGCACTATCGGTGAGCAAGAACGATCAATCCGAAGAAGGAACTTCAATTTCTTCATACAAAGATGCTATCAAAGTGGTCGAGAGTACCGATACGACAGGATGGGGACGGCTTGTCATCCCTATTGACAATAAAACAAAGAAGGGTCTTGGTTTTTCTGCAACCTGTACCCAGACAGTTGCCAACGATGAAAGTCTTCATCCCCTTCAAAACTTCTTCCACAGTGGAGGTTTTCTTCACCCAGTGTCTCAGACAGTTCATGCTATCAATAAGGAAGATTCCTCTGACGCGGATGAAGAATGGAAGTCCTACCTTAACAAGGACGGCTATATGTCTCAGGAAGAGGTGCCTATACCTTTTTGCTTTCCAACAGAAAGTCTGAGATTTATACCAAGATCAGATGTCGAACTGATATACGGAGATTGTGATCCAGAAGGATGCCGTGCTCCGCCAAACTCATTAGAGGAAGAAACTCTAATGAAAGACAACTTTGACTCTACCTACTATGGCCCGATGGATGGTCTGCCAATGTGGCAACCTTACCCAGGAGACTTGGGGCCAGAAAGTCAGCCGAGTAATGAAACTCAGCTGAGCATCATTGAACAGAATACCTGTGTCCCCACCATGTCATGGGATCAACACTCAGGTCATTCGGAAACTACTCAACATGAAGATGAATTCGCAACGTTTGCAGGACTAGAATTCATCAACTATGCTTTTCCCGAGGTCAACGTCACCGAGAAAGATGACTCCTCCAGTTCCAAAGAAGTTTGGGACACTCTGGGACAACCAAGTGGAAAATACGACTTTATGGTCAAGTACACTGCTCCCGAAAGCTCTCGTATCAGGCTCGAAGATATCCAGTCAACTGGATGGGGAGATACAGCTGAGAGCACCAATGCTATGCAAAGTGCAACAGAGGAATCCTCCTACGACAATTCTGCCTGGGAGACAGATTCCAATGATCCTACTCCACCAGAAATCAGCGTCATTTCTGAAAACAAATCAAGGAAGGTGCCAGACTTTGTGATTCACCGAGGAGTTCGCCGCCAGTGGGTTGCTGTCGAGGTTCTGAAGGTCGTTCATCAGTCAAAGTAATTGCCATCTTTAACCTTTCACCCTGCCCAGGTGAAATGGATGTTTTGATAGGACTCGCTTTTTGTAAATTTCCCTCTTCGCTTTGCCCAAAGCGAGTGAGTTTTGTTTTATAGGGATGTAGTTTCAAGATTCGACTTGTTCATTAATAAAATAACGTCGTTCTGTAATTTCCGCATTAATTGCTGTTTTCTCTTTTCGTTTTTCAGAAAATGGTAATCCTAAAAAAAAACATTCAATAATAAAAACAAGCAGTAAAATAAATACACTGCACACACTTACATTTTCTCTATCTCTTCTAAACACGAATCATCACGTCATGTAGATTGCTTGTTTTATACCCCGTTAAAACATACGATCCGATGCCTTCTTCCAACTTTGAGTTCCCGGTATTCGAGGCTGAAGAAGAAGTTGACAACGAAATTCCAGAAGAGATCTCCCGACTACTCAGACAAGAGGAAAGGTCCATTGAACCTCACAAAGAGCCGTTGGAAACGGTAAACTTGGGTTCAGAAAAAGAGAGAAAAGAAATCAGGATCGGAGCATTGCTCAGTCCAACTGCCAGAGAGGGTTTGATAAAGCTTCTCAAAGAATTCCCCGATGTGTTCGCTTGGTCCTATCAGGATATGCCAGGGTTGGATACCAGCATCGTGGAACATCACTTACCGTTGAGATCGGAATGTCTGCCAATAAAGCAAAGGTTGAGACGGACTCACCCGGACATGGCCATCAAAATCAAAGAGGAGGTACAGAAATAGATCGACGCGGGTTTCCTCGCTACATCTGAATATCCTCAATGGTTAGCCAACATCGTACCCATTCCCAAAAAGGACAGAAGGGTCAGAATGTGTGTTGATTACAGAGATCTGAATAAGGCAAGTCTAAAGGACGACTTTCCTTTACCACACATTGACATGCTGGTTGACAGCACAACAAAGTTCAACGTATTCTCTTTCATGGATGGATTCTCGGGCTATAATCAGATCAAAATGGCGCCGAAAGACATGGAGAAAACTTCGTTCATTACCCCATGGGGTACCTTTTGTTACAAGGTAATGTCGTTCGGTTTGAAGAATGCCGAGGCAACCTATCAAAGGGCCATGACTACTCTGTTTCATGACATGATACACAAAGAAATCGAGGTATATGTCGATGATTTGATTGCAAAATCAAGAAGAGAGGATGAGCACGTTGAACATCTGTCAAAATTGTTCGAACGTCTAAGAAAATTCAAGCCCCGCTTGAATCCCAACAAGTGCACCTTCGGTGTCCGTTCGGGGAAACTACTAGGGTTCATCGTCAGCCAGAAAGGAATCGAGGTTGATCCTGACAAGGTCAAGGCTATTCAAGAAATGCCTTCTCCGAAAACTGAAAAACAAGTCAGAGGATTCCTGGGACGTTTGAACTACATCTCCAGATTCATATTCCTTATGACCGCGACGTGTGCGCCGATTTTCAAATTATTCAAAAAGAACCAGGATTGCGTTTGGTCAGAAGATTGCCAAACCGCCTTCGACAGTATCAAGGAATATCTGTTGAATCCTCCGATTCTATCACCTCCAGTGGAAGGAAGACCACTGATCATTTACCTCACAGTCCTAGAGGACTCAATGGGATGTGTACTTGGCCAACAAGACGAAACTAAAAGGAAAGAGTCTGCCATTTACTATCTAAGCAAGAAATTCACCGACTGCGAGACTCGGTACACAATGCTTGAGAAAACTTGTTGCGCTTTGGCTTGGGCAGCCAAACGTCTTCGCCAGTATATGATTAGTCACACTACTTGGTTAATCTCTGAAATGGATCCAATCAAGTACGTTTTCGAAAAACCTGCTCTCACGGGAAGGATTGCCCGTTGGCAGATGTTACTATCAGAATATGACATAGAGTACCATGCTCAGAAAGCCGTTAAAGGAAGTATTTTAGCCGATCATTTGGCTCATCAACCGATTGATGATCAAGAATCAATCGGGTTTGACTTCCCAGACGAAGATGTCATGTATCTAAAAATGAAAGATTGCGATGAACCGCTACCCAGTGAAGGGCCAGAACCAGGTTCCCAGTGGGGACTTATCTTTGACGGAGCAGTCAATCATTATGGAAATGAAATTGGGGCAATCATTGTTACCCCTTAGGGTTCCCACATTCCTTTCACTGCCAGACTTACGTTCAAATGTACGAACAACGAGGCCAAATACGAAGCATGTATCATGGGTCTCGAAGAAGCGATTGATTTAAGGATCAAAAACTTGGACGTATACGGCGACTCAGCCCTGGTTATTAACCAGATAAAAGGAGATTGGAACACATACCAATCAGGATTGATTCCTTACAAAGACTATGCAAGAAGGTTGTTACCCTTCTTCAACAGAGTCGACTTTCATCACATCCCTCGTGATGAGAATCACATGGATGATGCATTGGCCACTCTCTCTTCCATGATTAGTGTAGGTCGATGGAATGACATACCTAAGATTGACGTTATGCGCCTTGAACGGCCCGCTTACATCTTCGCGATTGAAGCAGTCATAGACGACAGACCTTGGTATCACGATATCAAATGCTTCCTTCAGAAACAAGAGTACCCATCTGGGGCACTCAGAAAAGACAGAAAGACCCTCAGAAGATTGGCTGGAAACTTCTTCCTGAGCGGTGACACTCTTTATAAGAGAAATTTTGACATGGTCTTGCTCCGATGCGTCGACAGACCAAAAGCAGACGTGCTCATGAAAGAAATTCATGAAGGATCCTTTGGCACTCATGCCAACGGACACACAATGGCGAGAAAAATTCTCAGGGCCGGATATTATTGGTTGACCATGGAATTCGACTGCTACAAGTACATGAGGAGGTGTCACAAGTGTCAGATATACTCCGACAAAATTCATGTACCGCCATCACATCTCAAAGTTCTTTCTTCCCCGTGGCCTTTTTCCATATGGGGAATCGATATGATTGGTATGATTGAGCCCAAGGCTTCAAACGGACACCGGTTCATCCTGGTAGCCATTGTCTATTTCACCAAGTGGGTCGAAGCAGCGTCATTCGCCAATGTAACCCGACAAGTGGTGGTCCGATTTATCAAAAACAATATCATCTGCCGTTATGGTGTTCCAAGCGAGATCATTACTGATAATGGATTTAACTTGAACAATAAGATGATGAAAGAGTTATGCACAGAGTTCAAGATCGAACACCATAACTCATCTCCTTACCGACCCAAGATGAACGGAGCGGTAGAAGCGGCTAACAAGAACATCAAGAAGATCGTTCAAAAAATGGTTGTAACCTATAAAGATTGGCACGAGATGCTACCCTTTGCTCTTCATGGTTATCGCACATCTGTCCGCACTTCAATAGGGGTAACCCCTTTCTCTCTAGTATATGGCATGGAGGCAGTGCTCCCCATAGAAGTAGAGATCCCATCAATCTGGGTATTGATGGAAGCTAAGCTCACCGAAGCTGAATGGTGTCAAAGTCGACACGACGAACTGAACCTGATCGAAGAGAAGCGAATCACGGCACTATGCCACGGTCAGTTGTATCAACAGAGAATGAAGAGGGCGTTCGACAAAAAGGTCTGACCTCGTGTCTTCAGGAAAGGAGACCTTGTGCTCAAGAAGATACAATCATTTCTCACTGATTCTCGGGGCAAATGGACCCCAAATTATGATGGCCCCTATGTGGTCACGAAAGCTTTCTCAGGCGGCGCCTTGAGACTTGCAACCATGGACGGAGAGGAATTTGCCTACCCCACGAATGTTGATCTAAACAAGAAATACTTCGCCTAAACTAAAAAAAAAAAAAACTTCTCGGTGGATTGAAAACCCGAAAGGGCGGTCCAGGCAAAAGTTAGAGACATGAAAAAAAAATCATCCCGATGGATTGGAAATCTCATAGTACAATCCAGGCAAAAGTTAGGGATAATGGCAAGTAACTATGTTCAACAGAGGCAAGTCCCTCAGCAGTAGTTACATCATCTATCGGAGGAAATCTCCAGTCGAAGGTCATCTTCGACAGAAGCTCAGGATGCCCCGAATTCAAAGTTGGTAGAAGGATAGTGGTCGTTATGTTTCAACGTAGCCCTTTTCCCTGTAAATTACCGTTTTCTAACTTTGTATATACTCTTTGGAATCACGCGTTTGGCTGATCTCCATCTTATTAATAAAATTTGAGCCCTTGTACTTTTGTTTATAATTCTTGCTTGTTTTAGCTTTACAGAACGACGTTGTTTAAACTTAATCAGCGATTCTTGAAATAAAACAAAAATGAATTTACTTGTTAAAACTTTTTCTGCTTTTAAAATAAAGATGGCAATTTTTTTTTACTGTTGAACATCAGAAGAACATCGATCGCTTCTCCCGAAGTAAGCGAACTTCAAAGTGCAGAATCAAAGTACTCCTTCTAAGCCAGTATGCCTGAATGAAGGGATCAACTGTGTCAGAGACCTTGTTTCGTCTGACATCCTCGGCCGAGTTCTCATCTCCTAAGCCCGATCAACATAGCTCCCAACGGGACTATCTCGCCTAAGCAAGGTGGAATTGCTATTTTGAATCAACGGTACTTCTTCGCCCCACGATGGCCGAGTATTCAATTGTGTTCATCCATTAGTCTGTATGTCGCGTCTGTTTTGTCAGCATATACATACATACTTCATGCATTTTTTATTTGCATTTACATTTCATATTGCATCACTATCACTTGAGTCGGTCTTGTCCCCTAGTGATAAACAGTTTTCTCAATCGAGTTTGTCAGTTCTTTCCTCGTCAGGAAGTGTTGCGTCTGCACAATCTCGCCACCAGTGTATCTTTAGATCAGAGTCGGCACTTGGCCACTTTGATAACTTGAACCTCTGAAAAGCCAGAGAAAACTCTCAATAAACATCACTCTTCGCCATTGAAGATGATATCCTTGCTTTCCCGGATTAAGGAAAATCCACAGAGAAAGCCTCGTGATCAGAGATTCGGCAATACATCAGTATTTCTCCGAAAAGTCATTGATGAAAAGGTCATCGACACCTCAAAATTGGACCCCATCATATGGCGTTTCTCCGGGAAGATCCCGAGAAAAGTATGATGAAAGATCCCAAACGAAAACAGTCTCTCAAGATACTCATTTTCCCCAGTAGAAACAAATGGCGTCTCCAACAGAGAAGTTTGTACAACTCTACAACTCAGACGACTGGGTTCCCTAGCAAGTCTGACATCAAAAATTTTTCCATTCAAATGGTATCTCCCCAGGAAAATTCGGCGAGAAGTTTGAGGAAAGCCGCTATGAATAGCGTCCCTTGTCAAGAAAGTTTATTGACAAAAGAAACTAAGACCAGTTCTTGGTAGGAAACCAGGATCGAGGGGAAGTTTAAATCAGAAACTAAGACCAGTTCTTGGTAGGAAACCAGGATCGAGGGGAAGTTTAAATCAGAAACTAAGACCAGTTCTTGGTAGGAAACCAGGATCGAGGGGAAGTTTAAATCAGAAACTAAGACCAGTTCCTTGGTAGGAAACCAGGATCGAGGGGAAGTTTACCTTTTCTAAGCATCATTGCTTAGCTAAAGAAGATGAATGCGTAAGCTACCATTCATAACCACCATCAAAATTTCGGATATTCCGATATTTAATCCTCTTGCACCCCGAATGCCCGAATCCCTTCGTCATTCATACCTTCGGGTCCAAGAAGATTAAATAGGGGCATCTGTAATACCCCAAATTTTGACCACTTAGATTTCCCATCATTGTGAAAATCATCATCACAATATGGATGAACCATCATGCTTCATCAGTCTCCCCAAAGATGGGTGAGCATCCAATACAATCAAAATTAGGGTTTCAAGCCCTCTCTGAGTGCTTAGACAAAGGATCAATCAAGAAATGACATGATCTTCAACTTGTCTAATCTCTTAAACATCCACAATGGATCAAAAAGGACTCCCACTGCAAGGATTAAGCACAAGGCTGCTCCCTTCTAGGTGGATCAAGTCTCAAGATCGACAGTGTCAGCAAATTAGGGTTTTGGTCGACCAGGGTCTCCAGATGGAAATTTTCATCTGGGCACAAGGCAATGATCCAAAACATGACCTAATATGCTTCATGGAACCTCATGAACCCATGCAGCAAGTCAATTTTGCCTCAGGGGATGCATTCATCAAAAATCAGGAATTAGGGTTTCTTGACCTAATTCACCCCTAAGTTGACTTTTGGGAAAAACCATGAGCCAAGACCTCAAGAGATGATTTGAGGGTCTCTAATACACCATATTGATCCATTTGGAACAATGGATTGATCCAAGAAGCTTGAGCAACAAGTCTCAATTTCATCTGCACCACAATTAGGGTTTTAAGGGAAAAGTCAACTGTAACTTTGACTTTTGACCAAGACATGCTCCCAAACCCTAATACATGATTGAATATACCCTATGACACCCATGGAACATGTCCATCAAGTTTGATTTAGGTCAAGGACATGATTTCCTGAAGAATTGCACAGTTTGGAATTCATCTGATAAAAAGTCAACTGTGCACAAAAGTCAACTTTGACTTTTTGAGATTTTTCACCAAAATGGATTTTTAACCCTAAAATGATGTTAATGTATGATTTGAATCATCATTCATCAAGAAAAATCAAGAAAAGTGAGATAACTTGTAAAAGGGGTAACCATAAAACTTAGAAATTTTTCTAAGTTAAAAATAAAGTGGCAAAGGTACCAACTTTGGAGGACCATAACTCCTAAACCACAAGGCCATTTTTTCTCATCCAAAGATGGATTTGTAGCCCTCATTATCACCTACAAAAACTTCAACTACAAGTCATTCCAATTCATTAAGGATTTTGAGTTATGGAGTGATCAAAGTGGCTGAAAAGTGAAAATGTCACTTTTTCCAACACTTAGTGAAATTTTCACTAAGTCAGAATTTGCCTTCACTTTTTGTCAAATGTAGGGGGATTTTTCACTTGGAATCAAAAGAGATCAAAACCAAACTTGTTCAAACAGTTGTTGTATCATGTAAGAGCTTTCCAAAATGGCCAAGAACATTGCCAAATTCAACCTACACCATGAGATACAACATTGGCAAGTTGCCTTGCTGAAACCTGTCAAAGCAAGGCAGAATTTGCAACTTTGGTCGATTTGCCAAAATCATCCAAATTCAATTGCTCCAATCCACTTGGACACCTCAGAGGATTGAATCTAAAGGGGACAATCACTGAGCCAAGCCTCCAAAGTCCATGGAACAAGAAATAGCATGTTGAACCTAGAGTTGCCAAAATAGGGACAAGACTTCAAATTTGGAATGAGGCATTCAATGGAACCATCAAGGTGGCATGGACTGAGCCATTCTCATCTGAAATCAGTCAAGACTTATCCAAGACCAAGGGGACCAAAGCTCTGTGCCCTAACCTCTAGTCAATGGCTAGAGGAGACTTTCATTTCCATTGGCCAACAATGAGGAAACACCTGCTGCAGCTGCCATGCACTATTCCTTGAAAAACAAACTTGCTCTACTATAAATAGAGCTCAATTGTGGTCAGTTTAAGTACACCAAAGTCATCTAATAGATGCTTTCCTCAAAATCTCTTTCTCTTGGCAAAAATGCCTTTCTTAGCAAGGTAGCTATCGGGTTTTGAGTTTGAGAGCAATTCTGCACAAACCAATCACTCACACACCTCACATACATCACATATGAGCTGATCAAACACTCACATAACTTCTGAAACATCAATTTCACAAAATCCCCAGCTGGTTGCTCAAGGTTTTAACCAAAGTGCAGCTGAGGTGCCACAAAATGATCCAGCCAATTTCAATCAAGTCCAACCATCCAAACACAATCCATAGGGTGTAGGGAAGCTGTTCAGATCATCACCACTCATCTGTAACACCTCCAAATCAAAAATCACTTTGAACTTGCTGTCACGACTTGTAGGTAAGCACATACTTGGTCATCTCTCAATCTATGCATATTTCCTCGCACAATAATTTGGCCATATGTTCATAATCATGCATGGAATGTTTTCCCTCAATTAATTGCATTGTTTGAATCGTGTATCAAAAATCCTAGCCTTCATGCAGAAATTAGGGTTCTTGAGGTCTCTTCGTGATTTCTTGTGGTATGTTTAATTTAAATGAAATTAAAGTACATAGACATGATCGTGAGGTTGAGACGAGCATAATGATATGTGGATTGCATGATATGATTACGTATTCATGGAGATTGGATAGAAAACGCAAATCTGAGAAACCAAGAACACGCGTGTGTTCTTCAGCTTGTTCTTGGCGCCATTTTTAGAAATTCAAATATTTGAATTTTGTGATTTTGTTTAATTGATTCAAAAATTAATTTCTCTCTGAGTTTTAATGATTTTGAGTTGATTCTTTTTTTAATAATTCACAAAAATGTTAAAATATTTTATTTTATCAAAAAATCCCAAAAATATTATTTATTTCATATAATTGATATTTTTGTAAAGAATTAATATTTTGATTGTTTTTGGCATTTTAAATATTTTTTCTACATTGATTTTGCAACTTTTAATGCTTTCTAATTATTTTGTAGGTCAATACTTAATTTTTGAAGCATTAATCCAAGATCACAATTTGTTTTCCATGTGTTAGACAATTTTTGATCATTTTAATTGAATTTTTATTCAATTAAATACATTTTAAAAACAAATTAGGGTTTTGGATTAATTCAACCCTCATAAATCATTTTCAAAACACTTTGGGCCTCTATTAGAGTGTAAGACCCAATCCTTTTTTTGACCAAATTATTTTGGGCCTCACTTATTGTATAAGTCCCGATACCGTCAAAAAACAAACGGCGCGATCGTCGCCTTTTCAAAAACCATCTGGGCCTACCCTCGAGTAGTAAGACCCATTTCTTTTTCTTTAAAACACTTTGGGCCTCTAATAGAGTGTAAGACCCAATCCCCTTTTTAACCAAAAACATTTTGGGCCTCACTTATTGTATAAGTCCCTCTGCGTTAAAAGAAAACCTCGGCGCGATCGCCATTTTTAAACGAAAAATCATTTGGGCCTACCCTCGTGTTATAAGCCCCACTCTTTTCTTTAAACCTTTTTTGGGCCTCTTGAGAGAGTGTAAGACCCGTCCCTTTGTACAGAAAACCTTTTTGGGCCCCAGTCACTTGTATAAGTCCCGCTGTACAAAGTCAAACAGTGTGCTCACTGATAAAACCCTGGGCCTCTCCTTGAGCTGTAAGCCCCAAATCTTTCTTTTTCAAAGCAATTTCTCCTTTGATTTTGAATATACTGTTGTTTTCAATCTTTCTTTGTTGAACAACAAACCAAACAGCATGGAAGCACTCCAACTGAGTAAGTGGTTATCGCTTTCATTTACTGCTTTCATATTATAAACTGTATTGTGGGGGTGCTCACTGTAAGTCTCCTTTCATAAACTCATATCTACTGTGTAATAATAGTATAGATATTTCGAGTTTCCCCGGCAACTACGTCTAGAACTAGGTGACGCCGTTTCACTTATTCATAGAAATAGACGCCTAGATCCCCAATAGGAGCACCAGATACAGTCTTCTCTTCGGCTGTCCTCCTTAGGAATCGTCAAGAAGCTCTACTCCCCAAGATGAATGTATTCTCCGTGAATGGCATCTTTGAGTTTCTTCCCAATTCTCGAACTTTCCTGACTAGATCTATTCCTTGTGGATAGCTTGCCTTGAATGTCTCGGGGTTTGGGTACCCACTACGGTCGTAATCTTGGACCTTAACTAAGGAACCCTCTTTAAAAGTTAAAAGTCGCTGGATAGTAAACCTCGCACGTTTACCAGTGGTTTTTATCTTTAAAAGAGTTATCTCTCCTAATGGAAAGGAGATGATAGACCCACGGGCTTCTTAAAAGCATCGGCCTCCTCTTGGGCATTATTCAAGGACCCTACGGCTTCTTAGAAGTATTCACAGCCTCCTCTTAGGCTTCGTATAATGATCTCTTCCTTCGGGAATGATAGCCTTCTCTTGGGCTTAGTACAAGGACCCGTCAGCTTCTTAAAAGTTTCCAGCCTCCTCTTGGGCTTCGTACAAATTGTCCCGACGACCTCCTAGAGGTATAGGAACAAAACCTAGTCATCCTCATAGAACAGTCCCTTCATAGAGTCTACTACTGTTTCTCGAAGCATAGTACAAAAGATAAAACTCTAGACACGGACAGTCTAACTTCCTTGAGTCTCAAAGACATTCTCAAGCACCCTTCGTTAAATAGGAAGGAAACCCGCAGACTCGGATAGTCTCAATACCCTTTGGATTTCCCGTTTCCTCAAAGAGAAGGAAATATCCCTGATCCTCAAATCAAATCCCTGAGTACAGTGTTGCTCATATAAGAACTGATTTTCTCTTTTAAAATCAGTATATTGGATCTGTCACTCAACTGAAACAGTTACAATAGCCTCCATCTCGGGCTACGTACGAGATACCAAAATTCTCCCCAGTGGAGTCAAAACAACCTTTTCGCCTCTCTCTCGGGCTTTGTACGAGATACAAAATCACTCTATTACTGAGTATAAAAGATTCTCCAACTGAGTCAACTCTTTGCTAGCCTCCTCTTAGGCTTTGTATAAACGATATGCCCCACTGGGTCAAAAACTTTTAGCCTCTCTCTCGGGCTTTGTACGAGACACAAAATAGCCTCCTCTTAGGCTTTGTATAATGATTTTCCTAGCGGAAATTAGCCTCCTCTTAGGCTTTGTATAAGAAAACCACTGGTTGATCCAATCAACCTTTTAGCATCAAAGTTGTGCCTCGTTCGCAGTACACAAACATCAACAACTCCTTTCCCTTCATCTAATCGCTGTAAGCGGCAAGCCTCTGGATCATCTACATCCATGCCAATGTCCCTCTTTTAGCATGAGAAATTCCTAAGGAAAGATGGCATTACTCTACACTGAGTTAAAGTCTTCTCCTTCAGGTTAAAACCCTTTCTTCGGAAATTATGGCATTGCTCGGATCCGCGTATCCCAGTTAAAGTAATTCTCCTTCTCCCCTCTTTAGAGATGATAAATTCTCTCTAAAGTCGAGGTCTTTCAGCTTCACGTCTTGGGCTTTGAACAAGACACAAATAGACCTTTTAGCTTCACATCTTGGGCTTTGAACAAGATACAAATCACCTTTCGCTTCACGTCTTGGGCTTTGAACAAGACACCAAAAACCAATTTCCTCCCATAGAATAGGAGGAACTACGAACGCTCTGATTTCCCTGTTTCGGTAAACGGGAATACGTAGGCATAAGATCGAAAGAAAAGATCTTAGCGAGCGCAATCAACAAAAAACCCAAATCCCATATCTCCGTCAATCAAAAGCAGTATTTCAAAAGCATCAGTCCTAACATCCTAATCCTTGTTCCCCGCCAGAAACCTTCTGCCCAGGTAAAAAAGAAAGAAAGCAGTATTGGCGAAAATACAAATAACCAGTACAAAGGCCCCCCCCCACATTGATAACATTCGTAACCTAACAGACCGCTGTTTAAACTCAGTATGCAAAGCAGGGTTAATTGGAGACATCTATTTCCCTTCCTTATTCAGCTTACAATAGGATAAAAAATGAATCGACCTGTAGTTTAAGCTCAAACCGCAGAGAGCGACCAACGCTTAAGAACCGTGTCCAAAATCGCTCGCTACAGGTTTCTTGACCTAATTCACCCCTAAGTTGACTTTTGGGACAAATCATGAGCCAAGACCTCAAGACATGGTTTGAGGGTCTCTAATACACCACATTGATCCATTTTCAACAATGGATTGATCCAAGAAGCTTGATTAACAAGTTTTAATTTCATATGAACCACAGTTAGGGTTTCGCGGAAAAAGTTAACTGTACCTTTGACTTTTGACCAGGACATGCTCGCAAACCCTAGGACATGATTCAATACACCCTATAACACTTATGAAATCAATCCATCAAGTTTGATTTAGGTCAAGGACTTGATTTCAAAGAGGATCGCACAGTTTGAAATTCATCTGACAAAAAGTCAACTGTGCACAAAAGTCAACTTTGACTTTTTGAAATTTTTCACAAATATGGTTCTTTGACCCTAAAATGATGTTAATGTGTGATTGGAATCATCATTCATCAAGAAAAATCACAAAAAGTGAAAATGTCACTTTTTTCCAACACTTAGTGAAATTTTCACTAAGTCAGAATCTGCCTTCACTTTTTTCCAAATGTAGCAGCATTTTTCACTTAGATACAAAAGGTATAAAAACAAACTATGATCACACATATGTTGTAACATATAAAGGCATTCCAAAATGGCCAAGAACTCCATAAAATTCCATTTGAGCCATGAGATATGACCATGCCAATATGCCTTCCTGCAAATTGTCATGGCAAGGCAGATTTGTGCATTTTGCTCGATTTGCCAAATTTGTGCAAATGGCAAACATGTCTATCCATCTGAACACCTCAGTGAGGGACCAAAGAGGGACAAACACTGATCCATAAGCCTCCCAAGTCTTTGGAACCAAAAGTAGCATGCCAAACCTAGAAATCCTTAAAGAGGGGACAAGACTCCAATTTTGTTTTGGAGCATTTAATGGATGCACCAAGGTGGCATGGACTGAGCCCTTTCCAACTAAATTCAGTCAAGACATATCCAAGACCAAGGGAACCAGCAGCCTGTGCTCTAACCTCTAGTCAATGGCTAGAGGAGACTTGGATTCCAAAATGCAACCATTGGCGAAACCTCAGCTGCAGTTGCCATTCACTATTGCTTGCAAAACAAACTTGCTCTACTTTAAATAGAGCTCATTTGTGATCAGTTTGAGTACACCAAAGCCATCAAACAGATGCTTTCCTCAAAATCTCTTTCTCTAGGCAAGTCACTATCGGGTTTTAAGTTTGAGGGCAATTCCAACCAAACCAATCACACACACACCTCATAAACATCATATAGAAGTGATCTAAACACTTAAACAACATCTAGAACACTGATTTCTCATAATCACCAGCCACCTTCTCAAGGTTTTAACCAAGTTGCAGTCGGGATGCCATCTTCAGTTCCAGCTTGTTTCAAACCATTCCAAGCACTCAGGCACATCACTTGGCACCTAGGGAAGCTATCCACATCATTGGAACCTAGCTGTAACACCTCTAACACAAAACACGATCACCACCTGCAAGAGGTAAGCATGAGCTCTTCTAACTCTATGATCCATGCATTTTTTGCTGCACAATAATTTGGTCATATGTTCATAATCATGCATAGAGTGTTTTCCCTCAATCAATTACTTTGTTTGAATCGTGTATGGAATTTCTGAGCCTTCATGCAAATTTTTGGGTTCTTGAGGTTTCTCTTTGATTTCTCATTCCATGCTTAAAATAAATGAAATTAAAGACCATAGACATGATCGTGAGGTGAAAACGAGCAAATTTATATGTAGATTGCATGATATAATCAAGTATTCAGTGAGATTGGATTGAAAATGCAAATCTGCAGAAACAAAGGGTGGCGGGTGTTCTTGCCATGTTCTTGGCACCCTTTTTGAAAATTCAAACATTTGAATTTTGTGATTTTATTTAATTGATTCAAAAATTAATTTCTCTTTGAGTTTTAATGATTTTGAGTTGATTCTTTTTTTAATAATTCAAAAAAATGTTAAAATATTTTATTTTGCTAAAAAATCCCAAAAATATTATTTATTTCATATATTTGATATTTTTGCAAAGAATTAATGTTTTATTTTTTTTTAACATTTGAAATATTTTTTCTCCCTTGATTTTCCAAACTTAATTGATTTCCAATCATTTGTGGATATAAACATGATTTTTGAAACATTAATCCGAGATCACAATTTGTTTTTCACACATGTTTAACAATTTTGATCATTTTAATTGAATTTTTATTCAATTAAAATATATTTTGAAAACAAATTAAGGTTTTGATTAATTCAACCCTCATCAATCTTTTTCAAACACTTTTGTGCCTCTTGGTAGAGTGTAAGACCCAATCCTTTGTAAATACAAACCTTTTTGGACCTCAGATGTTGGGTAAGTCCCGTTGTATTTTCAAAAATCACGGCGCGATCGTCGCCTTTTCAAAACAAAACCCTAGGCCTCTCCTTGAGCTATAAGACTCATTCCTTTTATTAAAATAAATCCTTGGGCCTCTAATAGAGTGTAAGACCCAACCCCTTTGAAAGCCAAACATTTTTGGGCCTCAGCCATTGTATAAGACCCACTGCGTTTTCAAAAATCTCGGCGCGATCGCCATTTCAAAAATCCAATCAATTGGGCCTACCCTCGTGTTATAAGCCCCATTTCTTTTCTTTTAAAACACTTTTGGGCCTCTAATAGAGTGTAAGACCCAATCCACTTGTACATAAAAACTTTGTGGGCCTCACATATTGTATAAGTCCCTCTGTACAGTTTCTAAAACAGCGGTGCGATCATCGTTAAAACCTCGGGCCTCTCCTTGAGCTGTAAGCCCCAAAAACTTTTCAAAGCACTTTCTCCTTTGATTTTGAATATAATATTGTTATCAAAGCTTTATTTGTTAAACAACTAACAAAACAGCATGGAAGCTCTACAACCGAGTAAGTATTTACCCGCTTTCATTTTTCGCATTCATATGTATATAACTGTATTGTGGGGCTGTTTCACTGTAAGTCTTCTTTCACATCCTTTTATATATTTGTCACATATGCACTGTGTAATATTAGTATAGTTATTTAGAGTTTTCCCCAGCAACTACGTCTAGAACAAGGTAAAGCCTTGTGTGTCACTCTTAAATACAAACAAAACTAGATCCCCCATAGGATTACCAGATATAGTCTTCCCTCCTCTTGGGGTTAAACAATATGGAAACGTGAAAGGCAGCATTCTCGGTGAACCCTTTCTCAGACTGTCACTCTTAGAAATTGCCAAAGGAACTCTACTCCCCAGAGTTGATCTATTCTCCGTGAATAGCATGTCTTGAGTTTCTTCCAAATTCAAGAACTTTCCTGGCTTGATCTATTCTCTGTGAATAGCATGTCTTGAATTTCTCTTGGTTTGGGGACCCACAGGCTTCCTAAAAGCATCCCCGCCTCCTCTTGGGCGTTGTACAAGGACCCTTCGGCTTCTTAGAAGTTCTTATGCCTTCTCTTGGGCTTAATACAAGGAACCTGACGACCTCTTAAAGGTATAAGACATAACTTAGTCATCCTTTGCTAGAGCAGTCTTTCCAGCGTCAAAACTCCGGCCGTTGTAAGGTTGATACTCATCCCTTAATACCCGTGCCTCCTCTTGGGCATAGTACAAAAGATAAAACTCTAGACTTGGATAGTCTAAGATGCTTGAGTCTCAAAGACTTTCTCAAGTTCCCTTCAAACATAGGCAGAAACCTGGTCTCTCTCATAAGAGTTCCCCACACTTGGACTCGCTTCAGGATCTCCAGAATCCACAGCGGTAAGCTAGCCTCCTCTTGGGCTTTGTACAATGATTCTCCCCAGTGGAGCTAACCTTTTCAGACTCTCTTATTGAGTATAAAAGACTCTCTTGTTGAGTCAAACCCTTTTTTAGCCTCCGTATTAGGCTTCGTATAAGACAGATAAAAACACTCTCTTGTTGAGTATAAAAGTCTCTCTTGTTGAGTCAATTCCTTTTTTAGCCTCCATCTCGGGCTTCGTACGAGATACTAAAAAACACTCTCTTGTTGAGTATAAAAGACTCTCTTGTTGAGTCACTTCCCTTTTAGCCTCCATCTCGGGCTTCGTACGAGATACTAAAAACACTCTCTTGTTGAGTATAAAAGACTCTCTTGTTGAGTCAACCCTTTTTAGCCTCCGTCTTAGGCTTCATATAAGATAGATAAAAAAGACTCTCTTGTTGAGTCAAACCTTTTAGCCTCCGTCTTGGGCTTCATACAAGACACATAAAATCACTCTCTTGTTGAGTCATTCACTTGTTAACACCCTCTTGTTGGGTCAATCGCCTCCTCTTAGGCTTTGTATAAGGAAACCTCGGTTAAATCAATTAACCTTTTAACATCAAACCTGTGTCTTGCTCACAGCATACAAACATCAACAACTCCTCTTTAGAGATGACAAATTCTCTCTCCTCCAAACCCTTTAGCTTCACATCTTGAGCTTTAAACAAGATACAAATCACCTTTAGCTTCATGTCTTGGGCTTTGAACAAGACACCAAAATAACCTTTTTCCTCCCATAGAATAGGAGGAACTACGATCGCTCAGATTTCCCTGTTTCGTTAAACGGGAATACGTAGGCATAAGATTGAAAAATCTTACCGAGCACATTAATCAAAAACCCAAAATCCAGTATCTCAATCAAATCCACCCAAAAGCATCAAATCTAAACACATTATCAAAAACCTCACAGAATGATCCGAACACTGTGTTCTCAGAAAAATAACTAAAGTTGGGCCCACGTCTACATAACATCTATAAACCAACAGTTATGACTGTTTAAGCTCAGTTTGCGAGCAGGGTTAATTGGAGACATCTATTTCCCTTCCTTAATCAGCTTAACAGGATAAAAATGAATCGAACTATAGTACCCGAGGGATAGTGCTTCAAGAACACAAAAATCGCGCTACAGAAAAAATGGCACCCACCGTGGGGCCCGATTCTCTTTCTTACAATCTTAGGTAGAAAACCCTGAGTTCACAAAGTATCACAGAAATGGCGACTCTGTTGGGGAGTCATTGTCTCTATAGGATCATAAGACTAGAGGTCTAGGATGATTAAGACAAATATATATACTGCTTTTCCTAATTGATATCTGTGTTTATTTTTCTGCTAATGGGAATGCGTGTGATGCCGCATGTGGAAAGATTGAGTATACACCAAAGATAGGTGATGGCAATATGGGTAATCTTATTGGGAGTGAATTCCAGCTAAGAGTCCCTGGTCGACCATCAAACTCAGTGGAGACTCCCTTTGCAGATACATTTCCTATACGACTTCGGTTGTTGAAAGTAGTGTGGTCGACTGGGTTATCTGAGAAGCTGAGGTTTTTTGTAGACTGAAACCATTTTGTAGTACGGAAGCTATCGGAAATCGTTGTCACACGATACTACCCTCATTTGAGATCACTCTAGGATACATCAGCTCGCTGGCGATCCGCTTGCTGTTGTTATCCCAATAGGGGTCAATGATTTTGCGGACAGGTACAAAAAATCACCAGTATAAACCTTTGGGGGGGTAGAGCTTTGACTTAATGACACCGACCCTTTGACCCCATGTTTTTTCTATGTTTTTGTGTGCTGCATTCATATTTTCATTAAAAACACATTCCAAAAAGAAAATCTTCTCTTCTAGTCTCTCTCCTTTTCAAATTAAACTGAGACAATGATTGCAAATGTCAGATAAAGAGATTGCGTTATGGATTTCGGTATAAGAAAGACTCACAAGTATACCTTCAAGGTTCCAAAGTTAGAGGATTTAAGAGGTTTGGCGAGGATGATCACCAACCCTGAGGCTTTTAGAGCCAAGTATGGAGGACTGCTGTCTCTATTAAGGGTCCATGTAATTGAGGGAATCCAGTACACGCTAATTCAGTTCTACGATCCGGTTTATCAATGTTTCACATTTTCGGATTATCAGCTAGCACCAACACTAGAGGAGCATTCTCACCTGACTGATCTGCATATCACATATCAAGCTCCCTTTTCTGAACTGGAAGAAATTCCAAAAGATCAAACCATTGCAAGAGCGATTTATTTGGAAGAGTCAGAAGTCAGGACTCACATGACCACTAAGGGTGGAATCCAAGGTTTTCCAGCCCAATTCTTGATAAAGAAAGCCCTGTACTTTGCCAGTATAGAGAACGTGGCCGCTTTCGAGAGCATCTTTGTTTTGCTCACCTACGGGTTATTTTTGTTTCCCAACATCGATAACTTTGTAGATATCAATGCCATTAAGATATGTCTGATCGAAAATCCCATACCGACCTTACTCGCAGATGCGTATCATTCTGTACACTTAAGGAATTTATACATCAGAGGAATGATCACGTTCTGTGTACCCTTCCTTTACAAATGGTTCATTTCCCATTTGCCCAAGTCTGCTGCATTTTGGGATCAAAAGAGTACTTTATGTTGGTCGCAGAGAATCATGTCTCTTACCAACTCTGACATCGATTGGTACAATCGAATCTATGACGGGATCAGAATCATTGACCGTTGTGGAAATTTCCCAAATGTACCCCTTATAGGAACTAAGGGAGGAATCAACTATTATCCAATTCTCGTTCGTCGTCAATTCGTATACCCAATGAGGCATGCCCCGCGGAATGCTCATCTGGAAGGTCTTTTCTTCAAGGAAGGAGAAAACGACAGGGCACTAAAGACAAAAATAGTACATGCCTGGAAACACGTTCGTATGAAAGGAAGAGAGTCTCTAGGAAAACCAGACTTTGTCTCGGCGGAGCCTTATCTCCACTGGGTACAAACTAGAGCTCCCAAGCTGAGGATGCCTTACCCTCGTCAGGAAGTTCTTCCATTAAAGGACTATGTCCTTTATTTCATGTCCGACATGGAAAAACTTCAAGTTACTCTCAACAAAGTTTAACAGGAAAAGAGGTCTTGGAGGAACAAGTACCGCATTCTCAATGTGGAGTCTAAGAAACTACAGCAGTTGCTGAAAGAAAAGGATGCTCTGATTGAGATTTTAGAGCAACATGCTGTAGAGAATCAAGAAGACCAAAGGAATTTCCTCGCTCCTTTCACTTGGCAAAGGAATGACAACCCGACAACGGCTCAAGAGCCCCGGTCAAAGAAAAGGAAAGCACCAGAACCAGCACTTGAGCTCTCTTCAGAGAGGACTCAGGATCCATTAGTTTAGAAATTTCCTTTTACAACACTTTGTAATCTACTGTATTTCCATTTCCGCAATCGTTGAATTCAATTAAACGGGGTCTTCCCCACTGTTTGATATTTGCAATCTAATTGTCTAAGTTTACATTAAATAAACAAAAAATAATTAATAAAATCATTGCATATCATTCATCATTCTCTCCTAAATCATTCTTCTTCCCTACGAATCTCACGTTTGTGTCTCGATTCTAGAGTCAAACTGTCTCATTCGTACAATACTTGGGCCAATCGACAAAAGAAAATGGATGATCTCGAGGAAGAGATCGACACTCTGAAATAAGATCTGAGAAAGCTTCATAACGACATGCAAGCTCTAGCAGAAGCTCAGATGCAAAACAACGGACTGTGATCTCAGAAACCACATCAACGCCCATAGTGGAGAAGTCTGATCCTAAGTACAAAATGCCGAAAGATCGTCCCTGGGGCATGCCACTCAACTATATCCCGGAAGGATATATTCCACCGATCATGGAATATCTGGAAAACGCAGCAGGAGACGCTGGGCATGAAGGTTAAAACTTCGGGAAATAGAATATTCCAGGGGCATGACAACAACTCCTGAAGGTTATAAACATAGGGAGTGGGAAGGACCTAGAGTCACTGCCATGATGACTATACCACCACCCGTGGTACATACTGTCCCAGAAGGACAGATTCCACGGATACTTTCTGGTGGAAACGAAAGTATGTTTAACAGAATGAATAAGTTCCAGGAACAGTTCCTGGAGATGCAGAAAGAACTACAAGCCATTCGCGGTTAGGATCTATTTGGAAAGGATGCCGCAGACCTTTGTTTGGTCCCCAATGTGAAAGTTCCGAACAAGTTCCAAGTGCCCGATTTTGAAAAATACAAGGGTAACTCTTGCCCTCAAAGTCATTTAGTGATGCACACTCGGCGAATGTCAGCTCAGACAAAGAACCAGGAGCTACTGATTCACTACTTTCAAGATAGTTTAACCGGTGCCGCACTCAAATGGTACATGGGTTTAAACCGCACTAAGATCGCTACTTTCAGAGATCTTGGCGCTGCCTTCGTTCAGCAGTATAAGTATAATCTTGACATGGCACCAGACAGAGATCAACTCAGATCGATGTCATAAAAGGACAAGGAAACCTTTAAGGAGTACGCTCAGAGATGGCGTGAAATTACCGCACAGATTTGTCCACCTCTTGAGGAAAAAGAGATGACAAAGATCTTCTTGAAAACCTTGAGCTCATTTTACTATGACAGAATGGTCGCCAGTGCACCCAGTGATTTCACCGAGATGGTGGGCATGGGAGTTCGTCTTGAGGAAGCCGTCCAAGAAGAACGTCTGGTTAAAGACGCTGGACCATCAAGCTGTACAAAAAGATACAGTAGTGCTCTCCCTAAGAAAAAAGATCAGGATATTGGGAATATCTCTCTCGGAAAGCAAAGGCGACGTTACCAACCAGTAGCAGCTGTAACTTCTGCTATTAACCCGACGCCTGTTCCTACGTATCAACCTCAGGTTGCGCAGAGCTAACCTAATCAATAGCAATATCAGCAAAGGACACAACAACCTCTTCAGCAGGATCGTCCTCAGTACAACAACAACCGTACAACGCGACCACCAGGGTTCGACCCTATACCAATGTTGTACACAGAATTATTTCCGTTACTACTGGTCAAGGGGCACGTCCAAACCAAGTCTCCTCTTACAATACCAAAAAATCCGCCTTTTTGGTTCAAGACGGATCAAACTTGTCCTTACCATCAAGGAGGACCAGGGCATAACATAGAAAACTGTCTCAGTTTCAAATCCGACGTACAAAAGCTTGTTAGGAGCGAGGTCTTATCTTTCAAAGATATGAATCCAAATGTTCTCACGAACCCGTTGCCTCAACACGAGAAAGCTGCAGTCAACTTGATAGAAGGAGAGTCTAATGATAGCTATCAAATTCATGATGTACTCTTATTGCGGACCAATCTGGTCAAGATGCATCGCAGACAGAGCGGGTATGGCCATATACCACCTTATAACTATCACTAGTGTGATATCTGCTCTAAAAACAATCAAGGATGTTCTGTGGTGTAGTCAGCCCTATAGGAACAATTGGGTCTCGGGTGGATCCAAGAGCACCGAATTCGGGGGGTCAACATGACTTATATGAATTTCAACATCATTCAGAGCCACGACATCCATGCGATGAATTTCAACTTGGTGGCAATGCACTCAAGGCAAAGCCAACATCATAATCTGCCTCGTGTAATACCCTAATTTTTACCCCTAAGATCCCATATGTCCTTTTGCATCTCATACCACAGACAAGATCACACGTTGGTTCCCTCTTTTGTAGGATTGTGCCTTGCAGGGATCTTTGAGTATGTGTGGGTTTGTTAGCTGTTTTATTGCTTATTTAGTTTATGTTTACTAACCATTAATCAAAATCCAAAAATATTTTATTTTCTTTCACTAACATTTTTCAAGGAAAGAAGAGGTTGAAAATACCAAAAATAGTCCCTCAGCTCGAACGAATTTATCTGAATAAAGTCAAAAGTTGATCTGCAGACAATTCAAAATTCATCTGATCAAGAGTCTCCAAGATTTAATTAATTACTATTCAAGAGACTCCAAGGTTCATGTGTTTATTTCCATGCCTTCTTTGACAAGCAAGAAAAATCGAGCCGGAGTCAAGACGACACATCAAAAAGCCAAATTTCCCAAAAATTTCACTGTGTTAATCGATTAACACATTGGTTAATCGGTTAACGCGTGCGAATTTTGAAAAAAAATGCCAGCAAAATTCAAATTTCAGCAATTGGCACCAATTTTCATCATTTTGGAATATTCCATACCATTCCTTTTAATTCCCTACATCATCATAATTAATTCTTATCATACACCTCCACTAATCACCACTCTTTTGATATTTCCCTCCAAATTTGAATTCCAATCCTAATTTTGATCATCCAAACCTAATTCCAAACCACCAAATTCCCAAGCCTAAAATCTATAAATAGAGGCTTCATTTCACTAATTTCCCAAGCTTTTAATAGCCAAAAAATCTCTTGCGAATTCTCTCCCCAACCACAAAATTCACCAAAGCTCAGATTTCTTCTTTAAAAGTTAACAAGAATTCACATTGAATCTTTTTTAACTTTGAGATAAATCTTCATCCATTCTTGTTTTTGTTCATCAATCACAGTAGATCAAGGCTTTGGAGTGTAGATCTTGCTGCAATTCATAGGAATTTTCTGATTTGGATTGGTAATTCATCTTCCACCATTGTTAAAGCTTCATATTCATCATTCAAGATGTAGATCCTTGGTGCTTCTTGTTGTTTATCCTATGGATCATATATTGTTTTTTTATTACAGGTTTCTTTGTCTATATTTACTGTTAGTTCTCTTGGTTTAGGATTGGCTTAATTTAGGTAAAACAACTAATAGCAGCAATATTGTAATAGAGAATAGGAAGTATAAAACTTGATAAGAAGAACAGGTACAACTAGATGTCCTGTTGAAATGCCAGAACATGTTGTGTTCAAGTTATTCAACAACTAGAACAACATGTCGAAGAAGATGTCTTATGAGGAAGCATTCGACATCGCGCCCGCTGAGCTGGTTTAATGAGATTCAGCTGTGTTTTGAATTGTGCAGAATTTTAAGAGAAAATTATGCATTCTATGTGGAGCATTTTTAACGGTCTAGAAGATTCAATCAGAAATCAGGACTTTCTAAATATGTAGAAATATTAGGAAATAGTATATTGAATACCTATTTTCTTGGAGTATATTTTGCAACTTTGTAACAGCTATTGAAGCTGTGTTTGAAGGCCCAAATCCAGTTGGGTACAGGTTATAAATAGAAGGGTTTGTACCCTGGAAGGTGAGCCCAACATGTAGAAGACTAGGGTTTTGTCTAGGTAAACCTCCCAACTTGTGGGAAGGTTACCCGTATTCCTCAAAACCTGTAGGTAAGTGGCAGTACGTTGTGTTACTTGGAGGAAGCTTTTAAGTAACTCTAAGTTGTGTCTTGAAAGGATGATTTCCTTGCTGAATTATTGTATAGGTAAAGAGCCGTTGATGCAGTGGCTGAGATGTCATCTGCTAGACATCATTGCGATGATTTGGAGTGAGAAGGGTTTCTCATATCTAGAGAGGATATAGGTAGAAGGGTCATTGGGTAGTGATTAAGTGATAAGCTGTAAACGGGTAGTTTAGCTTAAAATTGATACTACTAATAGTGGACTTCATCCCTGGCTTGGTAGCCCCCAGAGTAGGTGTGTTCGACTGAACTGGGTTAACAATTTTGTGTGTCTTGCTCTTTTCTTTTTAGTACCATGATTATTGCAATATACCTTGCCCTTTGTGATCATGTCAGACCAGATGTCGAACAGCATGTTCTAGGACATCTGAATTCTGCTCATGTACCAGAATATCAATTGGTATCAGAGCAGGTCATTCTGTTCTGTATCTGGATGAGATCCCAGGGAAGATACTTTCTGGTTCATGTTCAAGGTAGAAGCTTTCTACTGAAAAGTTGTTTGAACTTGGAGTAGTTCATATAGGTGTGAGAATGGTCCCTAGAAGTGGAGGATGGACAGTTCGTGACAGGCAGTGGCATGTATTGAAGGCTTGGAGGAGTGGTTAAAAAGCTGCTGTGTTGGGGTTTGATTTATTTTCAAACCTGTGGTATTGTGATGTCACCTGAATTATATTGCTAGGGCAGATATGTGACACCTGAAGGCTTTGAGGAGTTTGTATTTTGATCCACTGCGAATCTATCTGAATACTCCTAAGGTTGTAACTGAGAAGGTTGTTCTTCTCTGAATGTATATCCTATGGTGATGGGATTTATGCAAGACTGCTTTAACTTACAGTGTCAACGATACTTAAAGATTATTGCTCAAGTCCACTCATAAAGGCATTGATAAGTGAAGTTGTGAGGAAGAGAAGTAATTTACTTTTGCCTCTACTCCTAAAAGGACTAATTTCCAGTCTTTGATCTCTTGATGTGTTCAGTGGAATGATGTCCTATCTTGTGTTAGAACATCACGCCAGAATTATGCTGAATTCTGTTGTTTGAAGGAATGGCACAGCAGATGCTCTGGGTGCTAAACTAATGTGGTTTGATCACATGAGTTTGGAGCCTACTCCTAATCTGGAAGAGGAGGCATCTGAGTGGTATGTCTAAGAAGGTTCTGGCCCTGAAACTTATCTTAGTTGTGTGAGTTGGTCAAGGTGTGATCAACATGTCACTTACTCTTGAGGTCAGTTTATTTCTGGTCCTTGCGGCAAGAGTGGAGAACCTGAGATTCAAGAAGTATTATCTCTAGCAGACTTCTTGGACATGAAGGTCAAAGATCATAAAGTCTTGGTCTTGTATTGACTGAGTGCACTTAAGGATCTAATCACAGTCTGTGCTGCTATTAAAGGGAAGAATGTATGTTAGCACCTGATGTTTTGGAAGTCATTGAAGACATGTCTCAAGCTGTCTGGATGATGAGAGTTGGATGAAAGAATACTACTCTCATGCTTCTGTGATGAGATGGCTAGTCCCAAGGCTTAAAAAGGGATGTTTGGAGATTCTGGTTGTGAAATGGGGTGTTTCTCTTAGTACAGCTGGATTCTTTTCATGATGTCAAGACTGATGTCTTAACAATTGTTGACAGAACATTTTGTTCAGAATGCTATGGTGTGCGTCTCCAGAGATCACAAGTCTCTATTTGACTTATGGACTTATGTAAGAGTCAAGCAGTAGGTGAATGTGTTCAGCAGGTGTGTTGAACAGAGAGTGTTCTCTTGAAGACATGAAGATAAGTCTCATGTTCTCCATTCATTTAAGGCATTATTCTTGCAAAGGAGTACAAGTAGTCTTATATAGAGAAAAGTTGATCAGATTGAGATCATGTGAGTGTTGGTACAAGTGATGATTGTGGTCAACTTGTGAGTTGAACAAAGAGTGAGCTCTTGAAAACATGAAGATGCGTCTTATGTTTTCCATTCTTCAAGGTACTAAGAAGCACATGATAGGGGGAGAGTGTTACAATTCTATGCAGCTGGACGTGTGATGTTAAGGGGGAGATTGATAAATCTTCTGTTTTTGGTGTTAGCACTTATTTTGTAGCAGATTAAGAATTTACAGACATAAGGATTTGGTATGGAACAGAACTAAAACAGAATTTTATTGCATATTTTTCTGAAAGCATACAAGATTTGTGAAAACACCATACAAAGGGTCTAAAGGTTATCCCAACCCCCCGAATCAAGAAATGTCTTCCAGTCTTCTTCCCATTCGTCATCAGAAGCTTGAAGTTGCACTTGGGTTTTCTTGATGCTCTTCATCCTTGTTTCTGATGCCTTTCGTGTTCGTGTTGCTCCTGAAGATGCTCCAGTTATGGACAGTGTTGTGTCCCTCAACTTCTGAGGATCTGGCTTCTTGTCCTCTTGCATGTGTCTCTTTCCTGCACTCTTGTTAGACTGACTCATGCTTCCTTCCTTGGTGTACTAGTAGGAGCAAAGAGGCTTGGTATTTATAATGGATAAAGAGACCTTGGTTGTATCGCCTGACCGGTCAAAGCTGTCTTTGGCATGGGAATTTGTTTTCTTGAGAACCTGTTTTTGGCACATTGGATACCAGAACTTCGTGTCTGGTGCCTTGGTAGAGGCTGTCCTAGTAGGATGAGCCTAGGTCTTGTCTGGTTATCTGTTTAGTTTGCTTTAACTACTGGTGCTGATCGTGATCAAGTGGCATGCTTTTTGTCTCGTGCTGATGTCCTACATTTTGTTACAACATTTTAGTTTGTTGTGTACCATACTTATGGAGTTGGAAGAACCAGCATTATCGTCTGAAGTGGCAGTTCTGACATAATGTGGATTAGAATGGGCAGATTCTAATCTTGATGGCAAGTAGCTCTGGAAAACATGGCTACTTTCATGTTGAAGACTCTATCAGGGTGTTATAAGGAGGTTTCTTCTAATACAAGTAAAAGGTGGTGGCAGTCCTTATCTTGTGTGAGAAATCTCAAATCAAGTGGGCTTCTGTTTATTGGACTTGGCAGACCATGTATCCAAAATCAACATGGTGAGGCCTTGCTCAACATTTACCACAATGTGGCATTATTGGTGTAAGAAGGTTAAGGTTGTTGTGTAATGTTAAACATCTTGATGCGACATTTCATAGCTGTGTGGAGTTAGTGCCTATACCTTTTCTCTGCTGTTTTTGAAGGAATCCAAGAAAATATGCTTGGAATGTATAAGTTTCTGAGGAGTCTTGGGTGGATAACGTTGTGAACAAGCAGACAAACTATTTTGGTAAGATGTCAGAACAGCACTCCAGACATGTTTCCCTGAGCCAAACAAAGGAATATTCTAGACTGTGCATCCAGCCACGCGTAAGAAGGGAGCCTAGTAAGTGCTGATTGGTCATGTAAGACTGGTCTAAGAGGTATTAAAGGCGTTCCAAGTTAGTTTGGACGGTGCACCTTGAATTAAGCTACAGTTTTTCCATGCTCAATTAACATTTTATTTGACCAAGAATTAAAGATCGTTAATATCTAAGAAATTGCTCTGCTATTTATAGAGGCTTCTCCTATCCTCTACCATCAGGTAAGGGTTGTTTTTCTTAGAAACTATGGGTTTTGTTCGGGTCTGGGTAAGCTGTGCCTGGGTCTGGTTTTGTGATGGCCTCCTTTGTCAATTTTTGGCCAAAAAGGGGGAGAAAGGGATTGTTGCTCAAAGGTTCAGACAGGAGCCTGTGATTGCATATGTTGTTCAAACATGTCATAGCAAATGTCTATCATGTCTCTTTTTGGATATTGTTTTTGTGACCTGTGATCTGAGTTATGAACACGGCTGTGACCTGTGTTCTGAGTTACCAGGAGTGGTGGAGGGTTTGGTCTTAAGTTTCCTCTTATGCCCTGCAAAGAGCAATTAAGAGTTCTCTTATTCCACCATTGATCTTCAAATTTAGAAGAGGTTCCTAGTTTGAGGGGGAGTACAAGCTAGCTTCTGCTATCTTCTTCCTCGTGTGCATCAACAAACTTCAGGACCTTCCTTCCTTTTATCCTGAAGATTGCTGTTCGTTGGTGATAATGCATGCAGTGGATTCCTTCAGAAAGTTGCAAAGAAGATGTCAAACAAAGATGGTGAGACATTATTTTCAAACTGAAGATTTGTTGCTGTGTGCTGTAGACTCTGAACTCTATAGCTGTTCTATTTTTGCTGTAAACTCCTGGATTGTAATTATTTTTAGATTATTTGTTTTAGCCAAAATTTGCCAAAGGGGGAGATTGTTAGTTCTCTTGGTTTAGGATTGGCTTAATTTAGGTAAAACAAATAATGGCAGCAATATTGTAATAGAGAATAGGAAGTATAAAACTTGATAAGAAGAACAGGTACAACTAGATGTCCTGTTGAAATGCTAGAACATGTTGTGTTGAAGTTATTCAACAACTGGAACAACATGTCGAAGAAGATGTCTTATGAGGAAGCATTCGACATCGCGCCTGCTGAGCTGGTTTAATGAGATTCAGCTGTGTTTTGAATTGTGCAGAATTTTAAGAGAAAATTATGCATTCTATGTGGAGCATTTTTAACGGTCTAGAAGATTCAATCAGAAATCAGGACTTTCTAAATATGGAGACATATTAGGAAATAGTATATTGAATACCTATATTCTTGGAGTATATTTTGCAACTTTGTAATAGCTATTGAAGCTGTGTTTGACGGCCCAAATCCAGTTGGGTACAGGTTATAAATAGAAGGGTTTGTAACCCTGGAAGGTGAGCCCAACATGTAGAAGACTAGGGTTTTGTCTAGGTAAACCTCCCGACTTGTGGGAAGGTTACCCGTATTCCTCAAAACCTGTAGGTAAGAGGCAGTACGTTGTGTTACTTGTAGGAAGCTTTTAAGTAACTCTAAGTTGTGTCTTGAAAGGATGATTTCCTTGCTGAATTATTGTATTGGTAAAGAGTCGTTGATGCAGTGGCTGAGATGTCATCTGCTAGACATCATTGCGATGATTTGGAGTGAGAAGGGTTTCTCATATCTAGAGAGGATCTAGGTAGAAGGGTCATTGGGTAGTGATTAAGTGATAAGCTGTAAACGGGTAGTTTAGCTTAAAATTGATACTACTAATAGTGGACTTCATCCCTGGCTTGGTAGCCCCCAGAGTAGGTGTGTTCGACCGAACTGGGTTAACAATTCTGTGTGTCTTGCTCTTTTCTTTTCAGTACCATGATTATTGTAATATACCTTGCCCTTTGTGATCATGTCGGACCAGATGTCGAACAACATGTTCTAGGACATATGAATTCTGCACATGTACCAGAATTTCATTTACTTTAAAATTCGTGCAAATTCAATCCATGATCATAAGGTGTTTGAAAAATGTTTTGAAAGACGATCATGCTGAATTTTGCACATTTTTTTTGCTTCTGGTGCAGTGTTAACCGATTAACCAAATACAGTGTAAAGTGGTTAACCGATTAACAGCCTATTTTGCGTAGAAAATTCAAAATCTGCAATGGTTAACCGATTAACCATTTGGTTAACCGATTAACCGGTGTCCAGAATGTTATTTTGGCTCTGTTTTTGGGTTGTTTTGGTTCCTTTTCCTTTTTCTTCACTTTCCTTTTGTTCTTAGCTTTAGATCACATAATTGTGTGGTTTAATTAGGCTTTCTCTTCATCTATTTCTCTTTTATTTTGATCGATGAAAGTCTAAAAGATCTTGGAATTCCGTTGTTGAATTTCGATCAAGACTAGATCATTACTATTTTTTCTTTTCGTGCGGTATTGCTTTCGGATGACGATTCACCTATCGTTCATCTAGCATACATTAGCACAAAGAGCTATTGATCGGTCTCATTGTAGGGTAATTACTCCGTAAATTACTCGGCGATTGCTTAACATAGCGCAACATTTGTCTCGTATCGGAAAACTACAAAAAATTATTGATTATTTGTCTTTTGGTTCAACACTTATGAGACTTGTTGTTAGGAGGCTTTGGTCTTATCAATCCTCTAATGAGTTCTCATTAACTTTGACCTAAGTGTAATTATTCAATTGTTATTGATCACTAACTCTAACAACTAACCACTAACTTGCTAACATTACTATTGTATTACTTTTATTTATGTTTCCTTCTCGCTCCCTATCTCTCTTTATTTTTATTGCTCATTTTTATATCATGTTTATACTTCCGAAATTTTTCCTTTTTCCGTTGGACACATGTTTATGCTTCTGCAATTTTTTCCTTTGTCCGTTGGACACATGTTTATGCTTATGCCTTTTTCTCTTTGTCCATTTGGACTCAAAAAACACTAATAAAGGATTAAACCACTAAAAAAACTTCTGCTCTTAATGTTGGACTATGGCCACTATCCCTTGCTTTGGAGGACCTTCTTGACTTGATTATAGACTTATGGACTTATAAGTAGGACTTTTCCCCTTACTTTGGAATTATGGTTCGAAGACCTTGAATTTCAATGTTGTTCTTGGATCCTTGGACTTAGAGTTAGAATCTCCTCCCTTTGCTTTGGAATTATGGTTTGAGGACTATGGAGCTTACTTGTGTGGTTAGGCTATTCTTATCTTTAGCTTTTATTTTATGCACTAGGATAATCACTTCTTCTCCTCCCCATTCTTAAATTTTCAAAATCTCCTCCCTTTTTCAAAATCTTCTTTTTGTTTTCAAACTTAAAACCGCTTTCATAATAAAACCTTGACTTTGGTCAAGTGATTTTCAAAACTTTCTTTCTTTAATAAATGTCAATCTATCTTAATCATATTTTGGCCATTTCAAAAAGACATAAAAAAAAATACAAAACTCATCCAAATTTTTTGTGCTTTGTGCACCTTTTACTTTTAAACTTTTCAAAATGAATTAGATATGAGTCATTTTTTTGATGAGATGTAAAGCTCCTAACCATGGTATTTTGTTGAAAGTATGGTCATTTTCCATTTAGATGTTGAAGTGATTAGTCTTGTTGATGTTAATCCAAGCAAATCCTTCATCTTAATGTGATGCTAATGCCTCTTTCCCATACCTTTGGGTAATTAGTTAAGTATTCTCTCTAGAGAATGACGGGTTGTCTTTTTCAAGATAAAATAAACCATAACCAATAATTATCATTCTTTGTACCACGAACTACGAGGTTTTGATCTTACATTGCACATCGTGGGTACATAGGCATGAGGCGATAAGTCTCTCCAAACACAAAAATCTTAAAAACAATTTCTCTTCTCATCTCTTCAATCTCTTTACAAGCAAACCTTTTCAGACCAAAAAGCATGAATACATCAAAGGGCTCCTATAGAGTACTATAGACGTTTTGGGTGCTAACACCTTCCTATTGCGTAACCAACCCCCTTACCCATTCTCTGTTTGTTCTTGTTGTTTTAGAACTCTTTAGGTTTTGTTCGCTCTTTTTCCTTTCCCTTTGTGGATAAAATAAAAGTGCGGTGACGACTCTTGCTTTATGAGTTAAGTTAATCAATAGCTTGCACTCATAAATTTTACCGCTACAGAAAAGTGGCGACTCTGCTGGGGAAAAGATCCTCTGTTCCTCCCTTGAGGGGTTTAGCCTACTTTGATTTATTTACTGCTTTTTGTCTGATTTGTTTGTTCTGTTTAGGAGTTCCTCTGTGTGTGAGATAGGTTTTATACCCGGACCAAAATGTACTTTGAGATAGGAGGATAGTATAGTCAAGGGAACTTTGAAGGTGTCGAATCCTGAAAAAGAAGAACTTGAGAATCTATCCACTCGGTGGTTGCCTCTTTGGAATTACTGATGTCGATCGAGCGATCGAGAAGGCATTACTTTTTCCATAGAAGCCTATAACACTAAGGACCGTAGTAACCCTTAACCCATCATAGCCTTTTAAGGATCGTAGCACGGAAGCTATGAAGATGCAAATCTGACTTAGCTGTCACGCGATGCTACACTCAGGTTAGATTCTCTTGAGGGTAATTACCAACCTCCGAGCAAATCGGTGTGCTGGTATGTCTGATAGTAGATTGTGGACCCTGGGGACTTTGTTAGAACCACTATTTTCTGCAGGTACAATGAAGACAAAACCTTAGTACATACCTTTGTGGGATTGGTTCTTACCCTTGTCTTCATGCTCGTGACTTGAACCTTGACCCGTGTGCTTTTTGTGATCTTGTTTGTGGGTGTTGCATTCATGCACTCATGCATTCATGAGCATTCCTTTGGAAGGTTTCAAGGAACTTAAAGGTGTTATTGCAAACATTGCAGGTACTTTTGTTATGGATTTTGGAAGGAGAAGTACCAAGAAGTACACTTTCAAGAGTCCTAAGTTAGGGGGTTTGAGAGAGCTAGGATCTTTGGTTGCTGATACCAAGAAGTTCGAGTCCAAATGTGGAAGGCTTTTATCCCTCTTGAAGGTTGATATGGCTGAAGGTTTTCTTGCTACTTTGGTTCAGTTCTATGACCCTTTGCTTCATTGTTTCACCTTTCCTGATTATCAGTTGGTACCTACGCTAGAGGAGTATTCTCTCCTGCTTGGTTTGCCTGTTTATGGTCGGATTTTCTCTGGTTTGGACCCCTCTCCCAAGCATGATGTTATTGCGAAGGCTACTCACTTGAAGGTTTCCGAGATTAAGGTTCGCATGGATACCAAAGGAAAGATTCTTGGGTTACCCGCTAAGTTCTTTATGGATAGAGCTCATCCCTTTGCTAGTGTGAAGAACACAGTCACTTTTGAGGTTATTCTTGCCTTACTTATTTATGGACTGTTCCTCTTCCCGAATGTTAAGAACTTTGTCGACATCAACGCTATTCAGATTTTCTTGATTGGGAATCTAGTTCCTACTTTGCTTTCCAATGCCTACCATTCTATTCACCTCAGGAATTTCCATGGTGAAGGGATGATTATCTGTTGTGCACCTTTGCTTTACAAGTGGTTTATTTCTCACTTGCCGAAGTTTGCAGCTTTCTGGAATCTCAAGGATGGTTTATATTGGTCGTGGAAGATTATGTCTCTCACTCATTCTGATATTGATTGGTGTAGTCGTATTCCTTCTGGAGCAATGATTATTGATAGTTGTGGTGATTTTCCCAACGTGCCTCTTCTTGGTACAAAGGGAGGAATCAGCTACAATCCGGTGTTGGCTCATCGTTAGTTGGGATATCCTTTGTGAGAGGTACCGAAGAACATTCATTTGGCTGGTCTCTTTTTCAAGGAAGAAGAATCTCAGGTTGCTCTCAAGAGGGAAATCGTGGAAGCTTGGTGCAGCATTCGTAAAAGGAAAGGAAAGTTTGGGAATTCCGAATTGTGTCTCTTCAGAACCTTACCTCCAGTGGGTTAAAAATAGAGCTATTACTTTGAAGATGCCTTATGCGCGTCAGGAGTCTTTATCTCTAACTAATAAGAAGCCTATTCTCTACTTTATGGAAGACACAGAGAAGCTTCATATCGCTTTGGCCGAGATGCAACAAGAGAGAGATGCTTGGAAGAACAAGTATCAGATTGTTGAGTTAACGAATGCATGGCTTCAAGAGCACTTCAAGAAGAAGAATGAAGATGAAGTTGCAAACAAGAAGAGAAAGGCGCAAGAGGATTTATTTTCCTCTCGCATTCAGTCAGTTTTTGATATTCCGAAGAGTTCAGAATCTCCTTGGAAGTTAATCATTGATCAATACTGATTAAGAAGACTCAGATGCAGGCCCACATCAAGAAGATGGAAGATAGAGCTGGGACTTATTCTAATAGGATCCTCTAAGGATCTAGTTTTCTTTATTCTCTATTGTTTTAGGATTCTTGAATCTGTACTTCCAAGATATAATCTTTTCCATCATTAATGAATGAGGTTTTCGGTATTTCAGATAACAATGTTTGCGATATGCCTTATAATTCCTTGAAACTTCGCATTTGCATCTTGCATATCAAGCATCATTTTGCATTGTTTCTTGCCTTTTTCAGGTGTCTTATGTTTCTTTTGGTCTTCATTCAGCCAAGCTGTCGCACCAGTATAATACTCGGGCTAATCAGAAGAGAAAGATGGACCAGCTGTAACAAGAGAACTGTGAGCTTCGTGAAGAAGTGACGACTTTGAAAGACAGTTTGGAAAGACTCACTGCTATGATGGAAGCTCTGGTGGCTGCTCAGAATCATCCACCACCCCCTCCTCCTCCGCTTTCAACTCCTGAGCAAAGGACAGTCATTTTTGAGATTGTCTCTACGCCCATTTCTGTGGCGCCTGCTAGTGTTCCTCAATACTCCATGCCTCCTGGTTTCCCCTGGGGCATGCCTCAAAACTTTGTTCCTGAAGGTTATCAACCACCACCTTCTGAAGGTCCAGTTGTTCCTACTGTTCAACCTGTGATGTCTGTACCGCAACCTGTGGTTCATACTGTTCCTTTTGGTGAAGAGCAGATTTTCCACACTGCCCCAAGTGAGAATGTCAGTACTTATGATAGAATGGAAGAAATTCAAGACCAGTTTGTTGAAATGCAGAAAGACATCAAAGCTCTGAGAGGTAAAGAGTTGTTTGGAAAGAATGCTCATGAGTTATGCTTAGTTCCTAATGTGAAGATCCCGCATAAGTTCAAAGTCCCTGACTTTGAAAAGTATAAGTGTAACTCTTGTCCGTTGAGTCATTTGACTATGTATGCTTGTAAGATGTCGGCTCAGAAGGATAATGAATAGCTTCTCATTCACTACTTTCAAGATAGTTTGTCTGGTGCAGCTTTGAAATGGTATATGGGACTCGACAGTACTCGAGTTCGCACTTTCGAAGATTTGGGTGAGGCGTTTGTGAAACAGTATAAGTATAATGTGGATATGTCTCCTGATCGTGACTAGCTTTGGGAAATGGCTCAGAAAGATAAGGAGACATTCAAAGAATACGCACAAAGGTGGCGCGAGATTGCCGCTCAGATCAACCCTCCTTTGGAAGAGAAGGAGATGACCAAGATTTTCCTGAAAACATTGAGTCCTTTCTATTATGAGCGTATGATTGCTAGTGCCCCAAGTGATTTCACTGAGATGGTTAATATGGGGATGAGATTGGAAGAGGATGTCTGTGAGGGACGTTTGTCGAAAGATGGCAATTCTACTGGAAGTTCCAAAAAATATAGTGGAGGATTTGCCAAAAAGAAAGAAGGAGAGACCAATGTTGTTTCTCGAGAAAGGTATAGAGGACCTCGCCATAGAAACAATCAGTTTCAGCAACATGTTGCATCTGTCACTCCTATTATTAGTTCATCTCCTATTGTTCAGGTAGCTCCTGCTCAGCAACTACGTTCTAATCAGCCAAACAATCAACGGGGCCATTTTCAGAAGGATTTTGATCCGATTCCGATGACATATACAGAGTTGCTTCCTTATTTAATTAAGAAGAATCTAGTTCAGACCCGTCCACCACCTGTTGTTTCAAAAGATTCACCATGGTGGTATAAGCCTGAAGCTTATTGTGCTTTCCATCAGGGAGGAGCTGGACATGATACTGAGAATTGTTATCCTTTGAAGATGGAGGTGCAATGGTTGGCTAGAAGTGGTATTTTGTCTTTCGAAGATTCCAACCCTAATGTCCAATCGAATCTGCTTCCTAATCACGGCAAGGCGTCTGTCAATATAGTTCAAGATTGCCCTAGTGAAGATCTTTCTGCGGTTGCAATTCTTGAAGATGACTCTGTAGGCTACATCCCATTTGGTTCTGAAGATGATGTCATTCCTGCTGAAGACTAGGAGCCTTATTTGGAAGACCTCGGGTATATGTCCCCAGAGGATGCATATGTGCCTTTTTATTCCCCTCGGAAGAAGTTTAAGGAACCTAAATATGAAGTCAGTGCCATCATTGAAGATGATGAAGGGGAAGAACTTTCCAATTTCGTGACACATGGATAAGTCTGCCAGAATTGGATAGCTGTTGATGTTCCCACTGTTGTTCATATTTCAAAGTAATTTGTTTTTGTTTCTTTCAAAAATCCTTTCACTCTGCCCAAGGAGAAAGTGAATTTGTGAGGGCTTTGTTTCAAATTTTATCATTATCAATAAAATGTTATTTTGTTTATCCATATTATGTTTTTCCCTTTTTGCTTTATTTCTGAAAAATGGTAACATAAAAAACAAAAAAAAATAATAATGTGATAATCACTTTTATTTGCATGATACTTGCACTTCTTGTTCATATTCTAAAATCGAACATAAATCATTGTGCAGATTAATTGTTAAACCCATTGAAAACAATGACACCATGCCCCTCCCAACTTTGAGTTCCCAGTGTTTAGAGCTGAAGAAGAGGATATTGAGGAGATTCCAGATGAAATTTCTCGGTTGCTTGAGCACGAGGAAAAACCATTCAGCCTCATGAAGAGCTGGTGGAATTGGTTAATTTGGGTTCAGATGATAATATAAAAGAAGTCAAGATTGGGGCACTGCTTCAGTCAGATGTTAAGAAGAGTATTGTGGAGCTTCTTAGAGAATATGTTGACGTGTTTGCTTGGTCCTATCAAGACATGCCTGATCTTGATGCTGATATTGTGGAGCATAGATTGTCATTGAAGCCTGAATGTCCACCGGTGAAGCAGAAACTGAGAAGAACTCATCCTGACATGGCTGTGAAGATCAAAGAGGAGGTTCAAAAGCAGATTGATGCTGGTTTTCTTGTGACTTCTGAGTATCCTCAATGGGTGGCCAATATTGTGCATGTTCCAAAGAAAGACGGAAAAGTCCGAATGTGCGTTGACTATAGAGATTTGAATAAAGCTAGTCCAAAAGATGATTTTCCATTGCCACACATTGATATGTTGGTAGATAATACTGCTAAATTCATTATCTTTTATTTTATGGATGGATTTTCCGGTTATAATCAAATAAAGATGGCACCCGAGGATATGGAAAAAACAGCAATCATTACACCCTGGGGAACATTCTGTTACAGAGTGATTCCCTTCGGTTTGAAAAATGCTGGTGCAACGTACCAGAGAGCTATAACCACTTTGTTCCATGATATGATGCATAAAGAAATTGAGGTCTATGTGGATGATATGATTTGTAAGTCGAGGACTGAAGAAGATCATATTGAGTACTTATTGAAACTGTTTCAACGTTTGAGAAAGTTTAAGCACCGTTTGAATCCTAATAAATGCACTTTTGGTGTCCGTTCTGGAAAGTTGTTGGGCTTTATTGTCAGCCAAAAAGGCATTGAAGTTGATCCTAGTAAAGTTAAAGCCATTCAGGAAATGCTTGCGCCCAAAACAGAAAAACACGTAAAGAGGATTCTTGGGACGTTTGAATTACATCTCCCGATTTATATCCAATATGACTGCCACCTGTGCGCCGATCTTCAAGCTTCTTCGCAAAGATCAGGGTTGTGTCTGGACAGAGGATTGTCAGAAAGCTTTTGAAAGAATTAAAGAGTATCTGCTTGAACCTCCGATTTTGTCTCCTCCTGTGGAAGGAAGATCTTTGATCATGTATTTGACTGTGCTGGAAGAGTCTTTGACTGTGTTCTAGGTTAACAAGGTGAATCTAGTCGAAAAGAGTTTGCCATTTATTATTTGAGCAAGAAGTTCACCGATTGTGAGTCTCGGTATTCAATGCTTGAAAAGACATGTTGTGCTTTAGCTTGGGCTGCCAAGCGCCTCCGCCAGTATATGTTGAATCATACGACTTGGTTGATATCCAAAATGGATCCAATCAAGTATATCTTTGAAAAGCCTGCTCTAACTGGGAGGATTGATCGTTGGCAAATGTTGTTGTCAGAATACGATATCGAGTACCGAACTAAAAAAGCAATAAAAGGAAGTGTTTTGGCTGACCATTTGGCACACCAGCCCATTGATGATTATCAACCTATCAGGTTTGATTTTCCTGAAGAGGATGTGATATATCTAAAGGTAAAAGATTGTGAAGAACCGTTACCTGATGAAGGGTCTGAGCCTGGATCTCGTTGGGGTTTGCTTTTTGACGGAGCTGTTAATGAGTATGGCAATGGTATTGGGGCAATAATTGTTACTCCCCATAGTTCTCATATTCCTTTCACTGCAAGGTAGATGTTCACTTGCACAAATAATGTAGCTGAGTATGAAGCGTGTATTATAGGCTTGGAAGAAGCTATTGATTTAAGAATCAAGATTCTTGATGTATATGGAGATTCGGCCCTGGTGATTAATCAAATTAAAGGAGAGTGAGAGACACGTCAACCTAATTTGATTCCTTATCGAGATTATGCAAGAAGATTGTCAACTTTCTTCAATAAGGTTGAGTTTCACAATATACCCATAGTAGAGAATCGAATGGCAGATGCTTTAGCCACTATATCCTCCATGATTGTGTGAATCGGTGGAATGATGTACCCAAAATTGATGTTATGCTTCTTGACAGACCAGCTCATGTGTTTGCGGTTGAAGAGGTCGTTGATGATAAGCCATGGTATTATGATATTAAATGCTTTCTTCAAAATTAAGAGTACCCGCATGGGGCATCCAAGAAAGATAAGAATACTTTGAGAAGATTGGCTGGTAGTTTCTTCTTGAATGATGATGTGTTGTATAAAAGAAATTATGACATGGTCTTGCTCAAATGCATGGATAGACACGAAACAGACATGTTAATGAAAGAAATTCATGAAGGATCTTTTGGTACTCATGCCAATGGCATGCAATGGCTAAGAAGATGTTGAGGGTAGGTTACTATTTGTTGACAATGGAATCCGACTGTTGCAAATTTGTGAAGAAATGCCATAAGTGCCAGGTTTATGCTGACAAAATTCATGTGCCTCCAATTCCTCTCAATGTTATCTCTTCTCCATGGCCTTTCTCCATGTGGGGTATTGATATAATTGGAATGATTGAGCCAAAAGCGTCGAACGGACACCGTTTCATATTGGTGGCTATTGACTATTTTACCAAGTGGGTTGAAGCGGCATCATATGCCAATGTGACCAAGCAAGTAGTGATCTAGTTTATCAAGAACCAAATCATTTGTCGGTATGGTGTTCCGAGCAAGATTATCACTAATAATGGGTCGAATTTGAATAACAAAATGATGAAGAAATTATGTGATGAGTTTAAGATTAAGCATCATAATTCTTCTCCTTACAGACCTAAGATGAATGGGGCTGTTGAAGCTGCCAATAAGAATATTAAGAAGAATGTTCAGAAGATGGTTGTTACTTACAAGGATTGGCATGAGATGCTCCCTTTTGCTTTGCATGGGTATCGTACATCCGTCCACACTTCAACAGGGGCAACCTCTTTCTCTCTTGTGTATGGTATGGAAGCAGTGCTCCCGGTGGAAGTTGAAATCCCTTCTATGAGAGTTTTGATGGAAGCTGAATTATGTGAGACTGAATGGTGCCAAAGCAGATACGATCAGTTGAATTTGATTGAAGAAAAAAGAATGACGGCCTTGTGTCATGGCCAATTGTATCAACAGAGAATGAAGAAAGCTTTTGACAAGAAGGTTTTACCTCGTGTGTTCAGAGAAGGCGACCTCGTGCTCAAAAGGATCTCGACTTTTACCAATGATTCTAGGGGCAAGTGGACTCCTAATTATGAAGGCCCATATTTTGTTAAGAGAGCCTTCTCTAGCGGTGCATTACTTCTTACAACTATGGATGGTGAAGAGTTCACTCGTCCTGTGAATGCCGATGCAATCAAGAAATACTTCGCCTAAAAAATAAAAAGAACAGCTCGCTAAGTTGAAAACCCGAAAGGGAATCTTAGGCAAAAAGGAGCGTCTCGGTGGGTTGAAAACCCGAAAGGGCGGTCCAGGCAAAAATTAGAGACAAAAACAGAAATAATCATCCCGGTAGATTGAAAACCCGAGAGGGCAATCTAGGCAAAAGTTAGGGATTATGGCAAGTAACTGCATCTGCCCAGTCTTGATCATTTGAAAGCAACATTGTTTATTAAGGATTCTGCTTCAATCATCCTCAGCTGAAGTTCTGAGCACAGCGGAATTTAAAGTTGTTAGGGAGAATAGTGGTCATTATATTTCTATGTAACCCTTTCCATGTATTTACCATTTTTCAAACTTTGTAATGATCCATGGAGTTACGCCATTTGCAGACTTCCATTCTATTAATAAAATTTGGGCCTTTGTCCCTTTGTTTGCAATTCTTATTTTGTTTCTGTTTGCAAAATTTCATTTATTTTTTATGATGATTTTTGAAACAAAATGTGAATAATTGATTTGAATTTTTGAAAATTATAAAAACATTTTCCTTTGATTCATGAATATAAAAAAAGAATGTCAACGGTTATTCCAAGAATGGTAGGATCAATGTTTTCCTCAACAGGGTTCATTCTCGCTCCTTTGGCAGAATTAATTGACAGATCCCTAGTAGAGTTTGTTGATATTTCCTCAGAAGAACTTATTCCTGTGAATATGATCAGTTGTTGACGAGGTGACAGGTTTGTTATGATTCATAAGGTCCAATGTTGTTTGGTTTCTCCCCAGCTGATTATGTTGTGGTCAAGCAGTGGGGTAGTATTGAGGTCCACCTCTCCTTAATGGTAGTTCCCACGCAGAGATTCATTTTTGCTATCCCCAGCTAAAATCAAATGAGGAATCTTCACTCATAGTTTTACCCTCTAGACGTGTTGTTGTTGCTTTGAATATCCCCAAACAGAGAGACATGTTATTTTTCCTTTAAGAAGCATTGACTTAGTGGTTGTTTGTTGGATTCTTATCTTGCTCTGTGGATGTATTTCTCTCCAGGATGATTTATCCTTCCTGATTCCCCAGCGGAGACAGAGCATTACTGTTTCGTTTGTTCTCCAATCATAAAGCAATGAGGCTAATTTCTCATTTCCCTGGCAAGTCCAAGATGTACTTCTTTCCGGATTGTTTTTCACAGATTTATCCTCCTAGTGAAGATTGTGCATTACTATTGAGGCTATTCCCCAGTGAAGTCATTCATGATAACTGTATTCAAGGAATATTAATATATTAGTCACCTGTTGGGTTTTCTTTCATTCATGATGAGTACTGATCTAAAATCCCCCACAGTTTGTCCATTTTTGTTGTTTTCCCAGCAAATCCAGGATGCTTTGCTCAAAATTGGTTAATCCTCTAAGAGTGTTCTCATATCTCCAGAATATCTGCTTTGTTTTCCCTGTGGATTTTTGCATAGATGTTTATATGTCTACAATTCCCAGCGGATTCATTATTTTTCCGCAGCAGATCTCTTCATCCTTTTGAAATAGAAGTTTTTGTGAATTTTTACTATCCTCAGGGAAAGTCAGAAAGATTTGGGTTGTATGATTCCCCAACAGCTTTCTTTCTTTCCTCAAAGCATAGTTTACGTTGTTATCCTTTTTGTGGATCATTTATGTTAGAAGATTGATATTTGGGTTTCTCCCCAAGGAGTATCTTCTTCTTCAGCAAGAACTGAGCCTTGTAGTAAGATTTATTTTCCTTTGATGGCTTTTGTTTATCTCTTGCTGGATTTCTTCAGCTAAACCCCTAACAGAGTTGCTAATGATATCTCCATCTTGTTGAGATTAGCCAAGTATTCAGTGGTGTTGTGATGTTTATTCCACCCTCTGTTTATCGTTTATGTCTGTTTTGTCAGCATATTCATACTCATAAGCATCGCATGCACATTCATTTGTTGTGCATAGCATATTGTTGTTGCATGGTGCATTTTGCATTTGTGTTGGTGCTCCTTTGCTCTCTGGTGTTGTTATCCCTGTAGAGCATGTGTGTCCTCTCTACATTTGGAGTGTCGACCCGTAAGAAGAAAAATGCCTATCTTTTTTAATTCCACACTGAGTTTATTTCTCGTGGAAGATTTTGATTCAGTTTCCTTCCCAGTTCATTATCTGGATGGAATTAATCCCTAGTTGAGATATATCCTCCTCGGGATGAGTCTTGTTTGACCGTTTCTCTCCAACTTGTTCTTAGATTGAACTTTGGTCCCTTGCAACATTTGTTTAGATCTCTAGGCTGCGAAACCTAGATTGAGAGTGCATTTATTTTGCACCTTTGAGAATTCTGCGCCCTTCAGCTGAAATCTGCGTATGATTCTAATACTGTTTCGTGGCATTCCTTTATTTGAGAAGCCTGAGACGATGCAGATGATACCCTTTGTTACTCCAATGAATGGTAAGTCTCTTCGCTTTGATGGGACAGTTTGTTGTTGAGATTTTGTGACTCCAATGAATGGTAAGTCTCTTCGGTTTGATGGGACAGTTCGTTGTTGAGATTTTGTGACTCCAATGAATGGTAAGTCTCTTCAGTTTGATGGAACAGTTTGTTGTTGAGATTTTGTGACTCCAATGAATGCTAAGTCTCTTCGGTTTGATGGGACAGTTCTTTGTTGAGATTTTGTGACTCCAATGAATGGTAAGTCTCTTCGGTTTGATGGGACAGTTCGTTGTTGAGATTTTGTGACTTCAATGAATGGTAAGTCGCTTCGGTTAGATGGGACAGTTCGTTGTTGAAATTTTGTGACTCCAATGAATGGTAAGTCTCTTCGGTTTTATGGGATAGTTCGTTGTTGAGATTTTGTGACTCCAATGAATGATAAGTCTCTTCGGTTTTATGGGACAGTTCGTTTTTGAGATTTTGTGACTCCAATGAATGGTAAGTCTCTTCGGTTTGATGGGACAGTTGGTTGTTGAGATTTTGGTTAATCCGATGGATGGTAAGTCTCTTCGGTTTGATGGGACACTTCGTTGTTGAGATTTTGTGACTCCAATGAATGGTAAGTCTCTTCAGTTTGATGGGACAGTTCATTGTTGAGATTTTGTGACTCTAATGAATGGTAAGTCTCTTCGGTTTGATGGGACAATTCGTTGTTGAGATTTTGGTTACTCTGATGGATGGTAAGTCTTTTCGGTATGCTAGAGATAGTTCATTGTTGAGGTATTGATTTTTCTCCAGTGATGCTTTGATGTGCTAAGTGTTCCCTGTTGAGTTATCTTTGTTGTGTTATGGTTTATTTCCATATGCAGTTATCCCCGGTTTGTTTCCTCCCTTGTTGGGATGTGCTTTCCCCTGCAGGGTCTTTTCTTTTTTCTTTTGCTCCAAGCTTTTGTTTATCTCCAGTGGCATATTCTCCCCACAGTGGTCTTGTGTCTACATATCATTTTCTTGATCATATCATTCTGTGGTCTCTTAGAGCAAAAAATTTGGTTGTTGTTATATTTAAGTCTCTTCTATCTCGTCGAGACAAAGATGCTCATCTTCGTATCTCCAGATAGAAGAAACTTAAATAGGGGCAGCTATAATACCCTAATTTTTACCCCAAAGATCCCACATGTCCTTTTGCATCTCATACCACAGACAAGATCACACGTTGGTTCCTTCTTTTGTAGGATTGTGTCTTGCAGGGATCTTTGAGTATGTGTGGGTTTGTTAGCTGTTTTATGCTTATTTTGTTTATGTTTACTAACCATTAATCAAAATCCAAAAATATTTTGTTTTCTTTCACTAACATTTTCAGGGAAAGAACATATTGAAAATACCAAAAATAGTCCCTCAGCTCGAACGAATTTATCTGAATAAAGTCAAAAGTTGATCTGCAAACAATTCAAAATTCATCTGATCAAGAATTTCTAAGATTTAATTAATTACTATTCAAGAGACTCCAAGGTTCATGTGTTTATTTCCATGCCTTCTTTGACAAGAAAGAAAAATCGAGCCGGAGTCAAGACAGCACATCAAAAAGCTAAATTTCCCAAAATTTCACTATGTTAATCGATTAACACATTGGTTAATCGGTTAACGCGTGCGAATTTTGAAAAAAATGGCAGCAAAATTCAAATTTTAGCAATTGGCACCAATTTTCATCATTTTGGAATATTCCATACCATTCCTTTTAATTCCCTACATCATCATAATTAATTCTTATCATACACCTCCACTAATCACCACTCTTTTGATATTTCCCTCCAAATTTTAATTCCACTCCTAATTTTGATCATCCAAACCTAATCCCAAACCACCAAATTCCCAAGCCTAAAATCTATAAATAGAGGCTTCATTTCACTCATTTCCCAAGCTTTTGATAGCCAAAAAATCTCTTGCAAATTCTCTCCCCAACCACAAAATTCACCAAAGCTCACATTTCTTCTTTGAAAGTTAACAAGAATTCACATTGAATCTTGTTTAACTTTGAGCTAAACCTTCATCCATTCTTGTTTTTGTTCATCAATCACAGTAGATCAAGGCTTTGGAGTGTAGATCTTGCTGCAATTCAAAGGAATTTTCTGATTTGTATTGGTAATTCATCTTCCACCATTGTTAGAGCTTCATATTCATCATTCAAGATGTAGATCCTTGGTGCTTCTTGTTGTTGATCCTTTGGATCATATATTGTTGTTTGATTACAGGTTTCTTTGTCTATATTTATTTTAAAATTCCTGCAAATTCAATCCATGATCATAAGGCGTTTGAAAAATGTTTTGAAAGACGATCATGCTGAATTTTGCACATTTTTTTTGCTTCTGGTGCAGTGTTAACCGATTAACCAAATACAGTGTAAACTGGTTAACCGATTAATGTAACGACCCAGTTTTAGTTATTTTTAATTAATTGAGCCGTTTTGATTATTTGATTATTATATTATTTTATTTCTGACTTTCATTTGAAAATATATTATTTTTCGTCGTAAATATATTTTATCGCATTTTGAGCGCGCTTGCGAGATATTTGAGTGTAGGGGTATTTTGGTCCTTGTCGGGTAGACATTATCTTTTTAATAGAAATAGAAATAGAAAGAGAGAAAAGAAAAAGAGAGAAGAAGAAAAAGGAGAAGAGAAAGAGAAGAGGAAAAAGAAGAAAAAGAGGAAAAACTTGTGGATTTAGGAACCGACTTTCTACACGCGATTTAATCGGGTAAGGGTGCGAAACTCGATTATCTTATCATTGTGTATGATTATGTATGTGTGTGTGCATGTTGTCTTGCCTTTTTCCATAGTTTTCGGTTTTAGGTCAAAAACGAGTAAACGAGTAGAAATCGATGTTTTCATGGTCGGAAATCGATATAATTTGCGTTGTATGATCACAATGTGTTTATGAGTCATTACTGATAATTGTTTTGCTGTTGGAAATTGATTTAGGAGGAAAAATGAGGTTTTGGGGGTTTTGGATCAATGTAACCCGTAACAGAATTTTTCTGGTTCTGGTGCGATTTGCCAGGCGAATTGGGAATTCACCAGGCGGATTAGGTCTCGCCACTAGTTCGCCAGGCGAAGTGCTGGCGAAGGGTGATTTGCCAGGCGAAATCGTAAGTTGCCAGGCGAAATCAGAAAGACAGAAATCTGTTCGCTTCTGTAACTCAGGGGTTTTCTAAAAATTGTGGTTCGCCACTAGTTTGCCAGGCGAAGTGCTGGCGAATGGGGATCCGCCAGGCGAAATCGTAAGTCGCCAGGCGAATCTGGTTGTTTCTCAATAAATTCTATTCTTTGAAAATTCATAACTTTTGAACCGTAAGTCCGTTTTGACCCCTGTTCGAAGCGTTGGAAAGCTAATGAAATATTCTTTCTATTAAAAATGGGTTGGAGGTCAATGGATGATTTATTTAAGATGTGGTTTTGAAAAAGTGTTGGTTTGTCAGATTTTTACCGTCGTATTGGTATGCGAATAATGTGTTATCATGTGGCATGCTTTTAATATGTATCGTATAGCTTGTGTGCTATTATATGAGGTGAATATATATGATGAGTGTTGGTGATGATGGTTTGTGTTCTTATGGAGAAATAAATGTGTTGTTTTGGATTTGATTTTAATGTATGATAATGATGTTGTTGTGTGGTAAAATACATTGCTGGATTGAATATCAATGTATGATTGTATGATGTGTTGTGGGTAGCCTTTGGGGTGTAAATTCCTTGTGGAAGTAATTGTGATTACATGATTGTTGTGGTTTGTGGATTATGATGAAAGGTATTGTTTGTGTGAAATTCAATATGTGTGGTTTGGTAGTCTTTATGGTTTGGAATGCATTGTTTGAATTGGTTTCCAATGCATGAATATTGATGATGAGATAATTCATATTGTTGAATTGTGAATGTATGGAGTCGATGAGTTGAAAAATATGCATGATTATGGTTGCATATATGTGTGAAGATGCATTTGATTGTCATGAGTTCTTGTATGTCAAGCATCATGATATGCATCTTGTGATGTCGTGTGCCCATGTGGGGTGTGAGCGACGAATCGATTCCAGAGGGAATCCGCTATAACAATGTGTGCCTTAAAAATAAGAGAACCTAAAGCGATCGGACGGATCGTGTGCCTTAAAAATAAGAGGACCTAAAGTGTTGATTATAGACGATCGTGCGCCTTATACAAAGAGGACCTAAAGCGATCGGATCGTGTGCCTTAAATACATAAGAGGACCTAAAGCGATCCATAAATGTCGTGTGCCTTAAATACATAAGAGGACCTAAAGCGAAGGGGAACATCGTTTTCCCAACGGGGTGTTACGTGAGTGATCCTCAGTAACAAGCGATGGTTCCAATAGTTCCTGAGTGAACTGGTGTTGAGATGATGAATGTCGGTACCGCATGTGCATTGCATAGAGTCATTGTGTCGGTATCTGTGCATTTGTATAAATCATGAATGGTTTGATTGTGCGTGGAATTATGGATGAAATTGATGAATTGAGGTATGTATGGTGTTGTGTGGAATTTTGAGTCGGTTGTACGTTGTGGTGAGAATATTTATGTGTGTAATTTTGTGTTATTATATAATTATATGCAATTATATTATGATTGTGTTTCTCACCCTTCTGCTGTTTTAATGCTCTATGAGGCATTGCAGATTAGATTGCTGGAGGTCCTTTTGTGAAGCTTATGTCTTCGTTCTTTTGTCGGTCGACTCTGATATGTGGCACCGGGTAGTTAGGGAGATCGTTGGTGATTTGTGTGTATATGTATATGTTTCTTTTGGGATTGTACATGTATGATTGTATTTGACAGACAAACTTTTCATGATATATATATATATATATGAGATTTCAGTACAGATTTTCCGCTTTTATTCTGTATTTGAATTGTGGGTGTATTACTACCTGAATTGTTGCATATCTTTATGAGCAGGGTTATTGTAGGTTTGTTTCAAATTGATGTGGCGTCTCCAGTCTATGCCGTGAATGTGTAAATATACTCTGATGAAATTTTGTATTTTATTTATCTCCTTAATAGCTTGGGGGTATAGATTGGGGGTGTTACATTAAGTGGTATCAGAGCCAGTCCGTGTCAGTTGTGTCAACCCTTGTTGGTCTTTGTGGTTCGGTGAGCTGTTTGTTTAACCATAGTTGCTGTTATTGGGAATGAACAGAATATGGCTGGTAGGAATGATGCTGCTTTAGCTGCTACGATACAAGCTATGGCTCGGGCTGTGCAGGGTGCACCGAATGCTGCTGGTAATGATGAGTTCAGGAAGAACAAACCGCCTATCTTCAAAGGAAGATATGATCCTGATGGTGCACAGATTTGGTTGAAAGAGACTGAAAGGATTTTCCGAGTGATGGATTGTGATGAGGATCAGAAGGTGAGACTGGGTACTCACATGTTACAAGAGGAAGCTGATGATTGATGGGTTAGTACTCGTCATGTGTTGGAAGCTGCGGAGGAGGAAGAGATCACTTGGGAAGTGTTTAGCCGGGAGTTCTTGGGGAAGTATTTTCCCGAGGATGTTAGAGGAAAGAAGGAGATAGAGTTCTTAGAATTGAAACAAGGTAACATGTCTGTTGTTGATTATACTGCTAAGTTTGTGGAGCTTGTGCAGTTTTATCCACATTATGCTGAAGCTACTGCGGAGTTTTCTAAGTGTGTGAAGTATGAGAGCGGATTGCATCCTGAGATAAAGCAGGCAATCGGTTATCAAAGGATTCGAAGGTTTTCAGATTTGGTGGATTTTTGTAGGATTTTTTAGGAGGATAGTAAGGTTCGTTCTATTCACTATAAGAGTGTGAGCGAGAGGAAAGGGAAGCAACAGTTTCATAGTGGTCCTTATGTCGCACCAGCTGATAAGGGTAAACAAAGGGGGAATTTTGAGAAAAAGCCAAGTGGAGGAGGTATGTCTAATTCTCTGAGAGGTTTTAGGTGTGGTGAATTGGGACATCGTCAGTTTGAATGTAGGAAAGATTTGAAGAAGTGTTCGAATTGTGGAGGTTTAGGGCATGTTGCAGCTGATTGTAAAAGGAATGTGGTGAAGTGTTTCAACTGTGGTGGATCTGGGCATGTTAGTACGAAGTGTCCGAAACCGAAGAAAGCTCAGACTGGTGGGAAAGTTTTTGCTTTGGCAGGGACTCAGACTTCAAGTGCAGACCGTCTAATCAGAGTTACTTGTTTTATTAATAGTACGCCTTTTGTTGCTATTATTGATACCGGAGCGACTCATTCGTTTATTTCGTCTGAGTGCGCGAAGCGTTTGAATTTTGTGTTGTTTTTGAAGGGTGGTGAGATGGTTATTGATACTCCAACAATGGGGTCAGTAACTACTTCTTTGGTTTGTTTAAGTTGACCTTTGACCATTTATGGTAAAGACTTTGAAACGGATTTGGTGTGTGTGCCGTTGGTTGCAAGATTGTAAGTGTTGTTTGGACAGTGTTGTTCCCGATTCCGGAGGGAATGCAGAGGTAAGGTTTATGTCGACTAAGGATTGGTGCCTTAGGTAGTTTTGCACATGAGATGTAAGGAATGCTATTATAGTTTGGTAAAGACGGTTTATGCCCCATCATGATTGCCGGCTGTCTATTAACAAATTGAGGAACTGATCACCCTTAATCTCTTTGTTGATAGTAGATGGGAATTATGTGGGATGGAATAGACGTGTCTTTCTAGCTTTGATAGTGTGTGAAATGAGTTGGTTGGAATTTTAGAAAATGATTACGAATTGTTTTGATGAGTCGATGAAGATTCTTATATCGGAAGATGACGCGGATTAGAGGTTTTATATATTGGTCAAGTTGGAATGTCTCTGAGGGAGAATGATTGGGTATTACTAATGGTTGTTCTCAGAGAGTAGAGCGTGAACTTAAATTGGACGAAGGTGAATAGTCAAGTTTATATCTTCTAAGTCAGAAGGACACTCTTTGGAGTTGAGATTAAGGTGTTTGTTATATTTGTGAGGCTAGTGTTCTGGAAATTGGCAGGAAAGCCACAGTGATGGCCGTCAGTTGTGCATGGTTTTCAGATGTGTTTTGGATGAAACATTAGTGTGTTGACTTGAGGAGGTCCAGCATGGTTGGTAAGGAAAAAGGTGATAGTAGGAGGTTGCATGTTAACCAGTGAGAGGTATGGAAACTTGCGGTTGTGTTCTGGATAGCTTGAGTTTTGAATTGTGACGAATCGCAAATGATTTGATATTTCTTAATGGTATGAGACTATGGAAAGCAAAACTTAGAGTTCTGGTGAGGTTTGGAGTCTTTTGGAATTGTAGAGCATTGATGGAAATTTTGAGAGAACCCTTAGGTGTGGATGTAATATTTAAGAGTTCTTTTCGGCTGGTTGTTACGACATGTTGGGATTTATGGAATTTGGATTGTTAAGAGAAGAACTTATGTATGGATTACTAACAGTGGAATAAGGTAACGATTGAGAATAAGTGTCCACTTTCGGGAATAGATGATTGGAATGGTTTGGTTGAGTTTGATTGAAATTACAATTGTTTGGAACGTTTGATAAGGGTAGTGAATTGTGTGAGTTGAGGCTTCGATCGATTTAATGTGGCTGGTTATGTTTGTTATCATCGGATTAGGGTGTTATTTACTCGATTAAGCTTGTATGTGAGAATTTGGGTTGAAAAAGGTTAGTTTTCTTGGATATGTTATTTCAGATGAGAGAATGGTTAATGGATCCATCGGAAGTAGATGTAGTTCTACGAGGGAGGTTCCGAAGTTGGTTAAGGAGATTAGAAACTTTTGGACTCAGTTGGTTGTTGTTATAGGTTATGGAAGACTTTGTTAAGTTCGTACTTCTGGTATCTCAGTTGACTTGCAAAGGGTGAGTCGTTTGTTTGGATGTTCGTTGTGAGTAAGTTTTGGTGAACTGGAGTAGAAGTTGTCTGCGGTTTCAGCTTTGATTTTGTGTGATCCTAATAAACCGGTTGTGGGGTATTGTGATGTGTCTTTGATGAGTTTAGTCGGCATGGTAATACAAGAGGGTAAAGTCGTGGCTTATGCTTTACGACAATTGAGGATTCATAAAAGGATCTATACTATTCTGGATTTGGAATTGGTTGCGGTTGTATTGTGTGGGAATAAATGGAGGTATTATCTTTATGGTTCTAGGTTCGGAGTGTTTGGTAATCACGAGTTTTGCGTACTTGTTTGGTCTGAAGGAATAGAGTATGAGACAACGAGGAGTGTTGAAATTCGAGACGGGTTATGAATTTGGCTTGGACCTTCCTTCGGGAAAAGCTAAGGTTGTGCCAGATGAGTTAAGCCGAAAGTTTTTGTGTAAGTTGTTTTGATGGTTACGAGTAATTAGAGTGTGCAGCGGAAGCATGAGGTGGCACATTTCGTTTATGTGTGTGTTCGTAACTTGGGTATTCTTTGGGTTATGAGTTGGTCGTCAAGTTCATTGTATGGGCTTTGCATCTTGTCGTGGTAGTTGTCGTCTTGTCGTTGTAGTAGTTGCTGTTAGCGAGGTGGTTTGTCAGTTTGTGTTATTCATGGTGTGCTTTTGTTGGCATGTTAGTTTGTTGGTCGGATGCGAGAGTCGTGTCCGGAGTTGTTCGTCTCAGTATATTTTTTAGGACGAAAATTTCTAAGTAGGGGAGAGTTGTAACGACCCAGTTTTAGTTATTTTTAATTAATTGAGTCGTTTTGATTATTTTATTATTATATTATTTTATTTCTGACTTTTATTTGAAAATATATTATTTTTCGTCGTAAATATATTTTATCGCATTTTGAGAGCGCTTGCGAGATATTTGAGTGTAGGGATATTTTGGTCCTTGTCGGGTAGACATTATATTTTTAATAGAAATAGAAATAGAAAGAGAGAAAAGAAAAAGAGAGAAGAAGAAAAAGGAGAAGAGAAAGAGAAGAGGAAAAAGAAGAAAAAGAGGAAAAACTTGTGGATTTAGGAACCGACTTTCTACACGCGATTTAATCGGGTAAGGGTGCGAAACTCGATTATCTTATCATTGTGTATGATTATGTATGTGTGTGTGCATGTTGTCTTGCCTTTTTCCATAGTTTTCGGTTTTAGGTCGAAAACGAGTAAACGAGTAGAAATCGATGTTTTCATGGTCGGAAATCGATATAATTTGCGTTGTATGATCACAATGTGTTTATGAGTCATTACTGATAATTGTTTTGCTGTTGGAAATTGATTTAGGAGGAAAAATGAGGTTTTGGGGGTTTTGGATCAATGTAACCCATAACAGAATTTTTCTGGTTCTGGTGCGATTCGCTAGACGAATTGGGAATTCGCCAGGCGGATTAGGTCTCGCCACTAGTTCGCCAGGCGAAGTGCTGGCGAAGGATGATTCGCCAGGCGAAATCGTAAGTTGCCAGGCGAAATCGGAAAGACAGAAATGTGTTCGCTTCTGTAACTCATGGGTTTTCTAAAAATTGTAGTTCGCCACTAGTTCGCCAGGCGAAGTACTGGCGAATGGGGATCCGCCAGGCGAAATCGTAAGTCCCCAGGCGAATCTGGCTGTTTCTCAATAAATTCTTTTCTTTGAAAATTCATAACTTTTGAACCGTAAGTCCGTTTTGACCCCCGTTCGAAGCGTTGGAAAGCTAATGACATATTCTTTCTATTAAAAATGGGTTGGAGGTCAGTGGATGATTTATTTAAGATGTGGTTTTGAAAAAGTGTTGGTTTGTCGGATTTTTACCGTCGTATTGGTGTGCGAATAATGTGTTATCATGTGGCATGCTTTTAATATGTATCATATAGCTTGTGTGCTGTTATATGAGGTGAATATATATGATGAGTGTTGGTGATGATGGTTTGCATTCTTATGGAGAAATAAATGTGTTGTTTTGGATTTGATTTTAATGTATGATAATGATGTTGTTGTGTGGTAAAATACATTGCTGGATTGAATATCAATGTATGTTTGTATGATGTGTTGTGGGTAGCCTTTGGGGTGTAAATTCCTTGTGGAAGTAATTGTGATTACATGATTGTTGTGGTTTGTGGATTATGATGAAAGGTATTGTTTGTGTGAAATTCAATATGTGTGGTTTGGTAGTCTTTATGGTTTGGAATGCATTGTTTGAATTGGTTTCCAATGCATGAACATTGATGATGAGATAATTCATATTGTTGAATTGTGAATGTATGGAGTTGATGAGTTGAAAAATATGCATGATTATGGTTGCATATATGTGTGAAGATGTATTTGATTGTCATGAGTTCTTGTGTGTCAAGCATCATGATATGCATCTTGTGATGTCGGGTGCCCGTTAGGGGTGTGAGCGACGAATCGATTCCAGAGGGAATCCGCTATAACATCGTGTGCCTTAAAAATAAGAGGACCTAAAGCGATCAGAAGGATCGTGTGCGTTAAAAATAAGAGGACCTAAAGCGATGATTATAGACGATCGTGTGCCTTATACAAAGAGGACCTAAAGCGATCGAATCGTGTGCCTTAAATACATAAGAGGACCTAAAGCGATCCATAAACGTCGTATGCCTTAAATACATAAGAGGACCTAAAGCAACGGGGAACATCGTTTGCCCGACGGGGTGTTACGTGAGTGATCCTCAGTAACAAGCGATGGTTCCAATAGTTCCTGAGTGAACTGGTGTTGAGATGATGAATGTCGGTACGCATGTGAATTGCATAGAGTTGTTGTGTCGGTCTCTGTGCATTTGCATAAATCATGAATGGTTTGATTGTGTGTGGAATTATGTATGAAATTGATGAATTGAGATATGTATGGTGTTGTGTGGCATTTTGAGTCGGTTGTAAGTTGTGGTGAGAATATTTATGTGTGTAATTTTGTGTTATTATATAATTATATGCAATTATATTATGATTGTGTTTCTCACCCTTCTGCTGTTTTAATGCTCTAGGAGGCATTGCAGATTAGATTGCTGGAGGTCCTTTTGTGAAGCTTATGTCTTTGTTCTTTTGTCGGTCGGCTCTGATATGTGGCACCGGGTAGTTAAGGAGACCGTTGGTGATTTGTGTGTATATGTATATGTTTCTTTTGGGATTGTACATGTATGATTGTATTTGACAGACTAACTTTTCATGATATATATATATATATGAGATTTCAGTACAGATTTTCCGCTTTTATTCTGTATTTGAATTGTGGGTGTATTACTACCTGAATTATTGCATATCTTTATGAGCAGGGTTATTGTAGGTTTGTTTCAAATTGATGTGGCGTCTCCAGTCTATGCCGTGAATGTATAAATATACTCTGATGAAATTTTGTATTTTATTTATCGCCTTAATAGCTTCGGGGTATAGATTGGGGGTGTTACAATTAACACCCTGTTTTGCGCAGAAAATTCAAAATCTGCACTGGTTAACCGATTAACCAGTGTCCAGAATGTTATTTTGGCTCTGTTTTTGGGCTGTTTTGGTTCCTTTTCCTTTTTCTTCCCTTTCCTTTTGTTCTTAGCTTTAGATCACATAATTGTGTGGTTTAATTAGGCTTTCTCTTCATCTATTTCTCTTTTATTTTGATCGATGAAAGTCTAAAAGATCTTGGAATTCCGTTGTTGAATTTCGATCAAGACTAGATCGTTACTATTTTTTCTTTTCGTGCGTTATTGCTTTCGGATGACAATTTACATATCGTTCATCTAGCATACATTATCACAAAGAGCTATTGACCGGTCTCATTGTAGGGTAATTACTCCGTAATTTACTCGGCGATTGCTTAACATAGCGCAATATTTGTCCCGTATCGGAAAACTATAAAAAATTATTGATTATTTGTCTTTTGGTTCAACACTTATGAGACTTGTTGTTAGGAGGGTTTGGTCTTATCAATCCTCTAATGAGTTCTCATTAACTTTGACCTAAGTGCAATTATTCAATTGTTATTGATCACTAACTCTAACAACTAACCACTAACTTGCTAACATTACTATTGTATTACTTTTATTTATGTTTCCTTCTCGCTCCCTATCTCTCTTTATTTTAATTGCTCATTTTCATATCATGTTTATGCTTCCGCAATTTTTCCTTTGTCCGTTGGACACATGTTTATGCTTCCGCAATTTTTTCCTTTGTCCGTTGGACACATGTTTATGCTTATGTTTTTTTCTCTTTGTCCATTTGGACTCAAAAAACACTAATAAAGGATTAAACCACTAAAAAAACTTGTGCTCTTAATGTTGGACTATGGCCACTATCCCTTGCTTTGGAGGGCCTTCTTGACTTGATTATGGACTTATGGACTTATACGTAGGACTTTTTCCCCTAACTTTGGAGTTATGGTTCGATGACCTTGAGTTTCAATGCTATTCTTGGATCCTTGGACTTAGAGTTAGAATCTCCTCCCTTTGCTTTGGAATTATGGTTTGAGGACTATGGAGCTTACTTGTGTGGTTAGGCTATACTTATCCTTAGCTTTTATTTTATGCACTAGGATAGTCACTTCTTCTCCTCCCCATTCTTAAATTTTCAAAATCTCCTCCCTTTTTCAAAATCTTCTTCTTGTTTTCAAACTCAAAACCGCTTTCATAATAAAACCTTGACTTTGGTCAAATGATTTTCAAAACTTTCTTTCTTTAATAAATGTCAATCTATCTTAATCATATTTTGCCCATTTCAAAAAGACATTAAAAAAATACAAAACTCATCCAAATTTTTTGTGCTTTGTGCACCTTTTTCTTTTAAACTTTTCAAAATGAATTAGACATGAGTCATTTTTTTGATGAGATGTAAAGCTCCAAACCATGGTATTTTGTTGAAAGTATGGTCATTTTCCACTTATATGTTGAAGTGATTAGTCTTGTTGAAGTTAATCCAAGCAAATCCTCCATCTTAATGTGATGCAAATGCCTCTTTCCCATACCTTTGGGTAATTAGTTGAGTATTCTCTCTTGAGAATGACGGGTTGTCTTTTTCAAGATAAAATAAACCATAACCAATAATTATCATTCTTTGTACCACGAACTACGAGGTTTTGATCCTACATTGCACATCGTGGGTACGTAGGCATGAGGCGATAAGTCTCTCCAAACACAAAAATCTTAAAAACAATTTCTCTTCTCATCTCCTCAATCTCTTTACAAGGAAACCTTTTCAGACCAAAAACCATGAATACATCAAAGGGCTCCTATTGAGTACTATAGACGTTTTGGGTGCTAACACCTTCCCATTGCATAACCAGCCCCCTAACCCATTCTCTGTTTGTTCTTGTTGTTTTAGAACTCTTTAGGTTTTGTTCGCTCTTTTTCCTTTCCCTTTGTGGATAAAATAAAAGTGTGGTGGCGACTCTTGCTTTATGAGTTAAGTTAATCAATAGCTTACACTCAAAAAATTTACCGCTACACCTCGGCATGATTATGATTCCTGTATGACTTGCTCGGTAAACAAACAGGGATGCTCTTTGGTACAAGAGGCCCTCCAGCGTCAGATGGATCTTGGGTGGATCCAGGACTACCATTATAAAAATCTTTATCAGATCAACATGATTCAAATCTTCGATATTCGCTTGATGAATACCAGCTTAGTGGAGTTACACGCTATGCAAGTTCAGCTTGGTTTTCTAACTTTGCATAATTATCAGAACTGTAAAGGATGTTGTGAGAGTGACCAGGGATATGCTCTCGTTCAAAGAACTTTACAACACTTGTTAAACCACTGGTGGCTTCTGATATATATGGACGAAGACACGCAACAAATCAGTGTGGTTAATGGGAACCCTACTAGGCGTTATAGTCAGGATGTTCGATCAATGGAAATGGACCTAGTGAGGTTACAATGTATTCAAAACGGACATGGCCAGGTGCCACCACATAACTATGAATGTTGTAGAGTTTGCTCGGAATATAACCAAGGATGTTACCTCGTACGAGCATCCCTTCAAGGTCAGTTGGACCTCAAAGAGATTCACCCATATCCAGTTTCGGGGTCCATTAACTGGATGCCAGACTACTTCGTTGATCAAATCAAAGATGTGGTTGTAATCTCTGATCCTGGGAGGACCAAGGATGTTTGTGCCATCATCCCTCTACTTGATGAATCAAAGGTTCTTAGCCAGGAACTGATTGAAGTTACTTACGAAAGTAAGAAAAATCAGAAGGCTCATATAGTTATCTATCTACCGGGACCATTACCGTATGAAACAGCTAAGGCAATCCCTTACAAATACGGTGCAACAACAATTGAGAATGGAAAGGAAATTCCATTACCCTCCGTCGTGAATATTGCAGACATCAGTCGAGTAACACGGAGTGGTCGAATCTTCAACCGAGGAGTTGGAGAACCTAACAAAGAAAAGGAACTTCAAACGGAAGCTCCCAATCCACCAGTCGGTCAATCCGATGATCCCGACCTTTCAAAAAACAATGATGAAATGCTGAAGCTCATCTAGAGGAGTGAATACAACATTGTTGATCAGCTGTTACAAACTCCTTCAAAGATCTCCGTGCTATCACTTTTACTCAGTTCCGAAGCCCACAGGGAGGCTCTACAGAAAGTCTTAGAGCAGGCCTTTGTGGAACAGGATGTGTCAATACGACAGTTCGATAGCATCATCTCTAACATCACTTCCTGCAATAACTTAGGGTTCAGTGATGAGGAATTGCCAGAAGAAGGCAAAAGTCACAACATGGCGCTCAATATCACAGTTAACTGCTAGGACGATGCTTTAGCCAGTGTACTGGTAGACACAAGATCGGCCATCAACATTACGCCAAAGTCCACTTTAAAGCGACTATCATTCAAAGGATCCCCAATGAAGGGCAGTGAGGTCATCGTCAAAGCCTTTGACGGATCTCGGAAAGCAGTTATTGGCGAATTAGACCTTCCCATAACTATCGGTCCTCACACTTTCCTAATCACTTTCCAGGTCATGTACGTCCGGGAAGCATACAGCTGTTTATTAGGAAGACCTTGGATACACCAGGCTGGGTCAGTCACTTCGACGCTGCACCAGAAACTGAAGTTCGTCAAGAACGATCAACTCATCACGGTCTGTGGAGAACAAACCTTGATCGTGAGTAACCTGTCATTATTTACTTGCGTAGAACCCGAGGAGGTTGTTGGGACTCAGTTCTAAGCACTTTCGGTGAGCAATGAGAATAAATCCGTGAAAGGAACCTCGATTTCCTCGTACAGAGATGCTCTCGAAGTGATCAAAAGTAACAATGCAAAAGGATGGGGACATCTTGTCATTCCTACTGATAACAAAACAAAGAAGGGTCTTGGTTTTTCTTCATCCTGCACCCAGACAGCTGCTAACAATGTAAGTCTTCATCCCATTCAGGACTTCTTCCACAGTGGAGGTTTCCTTCACCCAGTGCCTCAAGGAGTCCATACCATCAACGAGGGAGATCCCTCTGATACAGATGAAGAATGGAAGTCATATCTTAACGAGGACGGTTATATGTCTCAGGAAGAGGTGCCTATGCCATTTTGCTATCCCGCACGGAGCCCGAGATTTATACCTAGGTCAGATGTCAGAACAATATACAGAGATTGTGATCCAGAAGGATGTCGTGCTCCACCAATGGATGGCCTGCCTATCTGGCAGCCGTATCCAGGAGACTTGGGGCAAGAAAATCATTCGAACAATGAAAATCAGCTGAGCATCATTGAACAGAATACCTGCGTCCCCACCATGTCATGGGAACAACACTCAGGTCATTCAGAAAATATCCAGTACGACGATGAATTGGCAAAGCTTGCAGGACTAGAATTCATTAACTATGCTTTTTCAGAGGTCAACGTAATCGAGAAAGATGACTCCTCCAGTTCCACAGAAGTGTGGGACACTCTGGGACAACCAAGTGGAAAATACGACTATATGGTCAAGTACACTGCTCCCGAAAGCTCTCGTATCAGGCTCGAAGACATCCAGCCAACTGGATGGGGAGATTCACTTGAGAGTACAAATACTATGCAAGATGCAACAAAGGAATCCTCCTATGACAACTCTGCCTGGGAGACAGATTCCAATGATCCTGCTCCACCAGAAATCAGCGTTATTTGTGAAGACAAATCAAGGAAGGTACCGGACTTTGTGATTCACCGAGGAGTTCGCCGCCAATGGGTTGCTGTCGATGTTCCGAAGATTGTTGATAAGTCAAAGTAATTGTTGTCTTTAACCTTTCACCCTGCCCAGGTGAAACATGTGTTTTGATAGGGATCACTTTCTGTAATTATCCCTCTTCACTTTGTCCAAAGCGACTGAGTTTTGTTTTATAGGGCTGTAGTTTTAATAATCGACTTGTTCATAAATAAAATAACGTCGTTCTATAATTTCCGCATTCATTGTTGTTTTCTCTTTTCATTTTTTCTAGAAAATCGTAATCCTAAAAAACAATTCAAATAATAAAAAATAATCAGTTTTCATAAAAACACTGCGCGCACTCTTGCATTCTCTTTATCTCTTCTAAAAAACAATCATCACGTCATGCAGATTGCTTGTTTTAAACCCTGTTGAAACGTACGATCCAATGCCTTCTCCCGACTTTGATTTCCCGGTATTTGTGGCTGAAGAAGAAGTTGACGACGAAATTCCAGAAGAGATAACCCAACTACTCAAACAGGAGGAAAGGTCCATTGAACCTCACAAAGAGCCGTTGGAAACAGTAAACTTGGGCTCAGAGGGAGAAAGAAAAGAAATCAGGATTGGGGCACTGCTCAGTCCAACTGTCCAAGAAAGATTGACAAAGCTTCTCAAAGAATTCCCCGATGTATTTCCTTGGTCCTATCAGGACATGCCAGGGTTGGATACCAGCATCGTGGAACATCATCTACCGTTGAGATCAGAATGTCTGCCAGTAAAGCAAAGGTTGAGACAAACTCACCCGGACATGGCCATCAAAATCAAAGAGGAGGTACAGAAACAGATTGACGCGGGTTTCCTCGCCACGTCAGAGTATCCTCAATGGTTAGCCAACATCGTACCCGTTCCGAAAAAGGACGGAAAGGTCAGAATGTGTGTCGACTAGAGAGATCTGAACAAGGCTAGTCCAAAGGACAACTTTCCTTTACCACACATTGACATGCTGGTAGACAGTACAACAAAGTTAAAAGTTTTCTCCTTCATGGATGGATTCTCGGGCTATAATCAAATCAAAATGGCGCCGAAAGACATGGAGAAAACTTTGTTCATTACCCCATGGGGTACCTTTTGTTACAAGGTAATGTCGTTCGGTTTGAAGAACGCCGGGGCAACCTATCAAAGGGCAATGATTACTCTTTTCTTGACATGATACACAAGGAAAACGAGGTATATGTCGATGATATGATTGCATAATCTAAGACAGAAGAGGAGCATGTGAGCCACCTGTCAAAACTATTCGAGTGTCTAAGAAAGTACAAACTCCGCTTGAATCTCAATAAGTGCACATTTGGTGTCTGTTCAGGGAAACTTTTAGGGTTCATCGTCAGCCAGAAAGGAATTGGGGTTGACCCTGACAAGGTCAAGGCCATTCAAGAAATGCCTTCTCCGAAAACTAAAAAACAAGTCAGAGGATTCCTGGGACGTTTGAATTACATTTCCCGATTCATATTCCTCATGACCGCGACATGTGCACCGATCTGTAAATTACTTAAAAAGAACCACGACTGCGTTTGGACAGAAGATTGCCAAACCGCCTTCGACACTGTTAAGAAATACCTGTTGAACCCGCCGATTCTATCACCTCCGGTGGAAGGAAGACCACTGATCATCTACTTAACAGTCTTGGAGAACTCCATAGATTGTGTACTTGGCCAACAAGACGAAACAAAAAGGAAAGAGTCTGCCATCTACTATTTGAGCAAGAAATTCACCGACTGCGAGACTCGGTACACTATGCTTGAGAAAACTTGCTGTGCTCTGGCTTGGGCAGCCAAACGTCTTCGCCAGTACATGATTCGTCACACTACTTGGTTGGTCTCCGAGATGGATCCAATCAAGTATGTATTTGAAAAGCCTTCGCTCACGGGAAAGATTGCCCGTTGGCAGATGTTGTTATCAGAATATTGTGAGGGATATCCTTCTAGCTATCTTGTTTTAATGATGCCAACAAACATATTAGATTGTAATTTGAGTGGTATCACTTCACGTGTCAGGCATATAACGCCTTACCGTTATTGGTCATGTGTCTTGATGCATAGGATCTTGTTCTCTCCAAAAATAAAGGTCCACTATTGTTTTATTAGTGTCTAGCATGTATGTTTGACCTTGGTCTGGTAAAAATGTTCAAAAAAATTGAATTTCCTGAAAATTTGCACTTCATGCGCTGACCCTTAAGTTCATGCGCTAACCCCAGAATTCATGCGCTAACCTCCAAAACTTGCGGGTAAGCGCACAAATTTGTGGACACAAAATTCTTATCTTATGCGTCGACGCATGGATACTGGAGGTCGACACATGACCTTTATTTCTGCATTTTTTCACTTAATTTCTTTTCTGTTATTATGTTTGTTGGTCATATTTTTCATATAAATAGTTTTGGTCTTCATTTTTCACAACAACAAGAAACGTGAAAGATATATGTCATTTCTCTCTTCATCTTCATCTTCTTCATTGTGTAAACAAACAATCACACATAATCATCTTTGTTTGTGTCGCCCATTGATCGAAGTGATAACGTTCAGAATTTAGGAAGTGTGACTTCATCTTATGGGTTGAGAGTTTGGCAGGTGTTTCTTGAATCAAACCAGTTGGGTTTGTCCTCCAAGAATCGAATAGATTTTGGGGGTTTTTGCACAAACTGTTCATTCTACAGGGATTCGGATGGGCGAAGGTAACCGGAAATTGGCGCAACTGTTTCGGTTTAGTAGCTGTAATCAGAGGATTGTAGAAGAAGGTTTGGGTTCGAATTCTTGGAAGTTTTCAATTGACCGAGTGAAGGTAACTGAAGAACGATGGTTTCTTTCAGTTTAGTAGCGTGGGACGGTAATTGAATCAACCATATTCAGAGCACTTGATTCATCTTGAATCAAGGGAAGAGGAAATTCTGCATCAACGATCGAAGGCGTTTGGGGTTTGAATGTTCATAGTTTTCTCTTGTAATAAACAATTTGCAACAACTACATATATATATCTCAATTCCTTTTGTGGAGTTGGGGGCAGACGTATCCAAAGCAGGGATGATTGGGGAACTTCCTAATCAAATCTCGTTTGTTCTCTCTTTCCTTTAACTCTTTTACATTTCAGTATTGTTCGAATTTGTGAAGTAGCAAACTATTGAAATTTCTGTCGTAGAGTAATTGTACGCTGATAAATTGTTTTGTTAAATTGATACAATTCATTGAATTGTGTTTTGGAGCAGCTGTACATTATTCTCCATAGAAATTCTGCACATAGTGTGTTAACGCACACTAGGTGTTTGATAATTTGTTTCAAAGCAAAATTCGAACATATTGCTTTAAATTGCTTATCGCTTTACCTCATTGGATTGGAATAAACATCAAGCAAGTGATAATTTGTTGTCTGCGTTTTTTTTAAGTGTAGTATTCAAAACTGAATTTTTCTCTTCCGTACTCATCCGTGATATATTCGTGCATATCCAATCCTTTTGGTAGAAGGTTCGTTGTAGACGTTTTATCCAGTGGTAGCTTCCGTTAAATAATTTTTTAAAACAGATTTTTTGTAGACTATTTGCGTGTAAAACTCAAGGGATATATTCAACCCCCCTTCTAGATCCATAGCCATCGTCTAACAAGTGGTATCACGAGCTCCGGTTTATTCTGGTGCTTCGGTAAAACTTCTTGGATCATGGCGAATGAACCTAAGGGGGCTTATACTAGAGCTCCAGTTTTTACAGGTGAAAACTACAGCTACTGGAAGGATTGTATGCGCGTCCATATTAATTCCATAGATCGGAAGGTTTGGAACATTATTTTAAACGGTCCCATGGAAATTACAATGACTAACGCGGAAGGCGTTGTTGTTCTTAAACCCGAAGCTCAATGGACTGAGGAGGACGAGAAAAAGTACAGCTATGATTGGAAGGCTCGTAATATGATCATTTCCTCCTTGGAAGTTGTTGAGTATTATCGAGTCTCCCGTTGTGAAATGGCCAAAGCTATGTGGGATGCTTTACAAGTAGCCCACGAAGGCACTAATGATGTTAAGATGGCTCGTATTAATACACTAACGCAAGAGTTTGATTTGTTTTACATGAAGCAAGGGGAAACCATTGCGGATATGCAAAAACGATTTACTCACATTATCAACAAATTGCATGTTCTTGGTAAACCAATTCCAAATGAGGTTTCTACTAACAAAATTCTGAGGTGTCTTAACAGGGAATGGCAACCGAAGGTCACCGCTATCAAGGAGGCCAATGATCTTGCTACACTAGACCTCACAACACTCTTTGGTAAACTCGATGAGCATGAGCAAGTGCTCATTAGCTTGGATAAACATGAAAAGAGTATAAAGAAAGAGAAGGCAAAAGATACGGAGAAGAAGTCGATAGCTCTTAAGGCTTCTTGTTCAAAGTCCACACATCAAGAGCTAAGTGATGATGAAGCCAAAAATGACAAAGATGAAGAATCCGGTGATGATATGAGCTTATTTGTGAAGAGATACAATAGATATATTCGTAAGAACAATATTCAACACTCGGACAAAAATCTAGTCAAGTTCAGGAAGCAATCTAGAAGTGAAGGAAATAAAAATGGCAAGGTAAAAGGGACGTTCTACAACTGTGGAAAATCCGGGCACTACAAGCCGGATTGTCCATCCCTAAAGAAAGACAAAGATAAGGATAATGACAAGAGTCGCTCAAACAAAAAGTCCAACAAATCTCGACGAGCATACATCGCTTGGGAAAGCGATAGTGATTCGGAGAAAGATGATTCCTCAAGTGACAAAAGTGAATCTGTCAACCTTTGTCTTATGGCACGTCACAACAAAGCAAAAGAGGTACAAAGTCTTGAGACCACCGAAGGAAGATGGGTTCTGGATAGTGGCTGCTCAAAACATATGACCGGAGACATATCTCTTTTCATCGATTTTGTGGTAAAGAAAAAGGGGTTTGTCACCTACGGAGATAACAACAAGGGACAGATTCTCGGCAAATGTAGTATAGGTAACCCCTCATCTACTACTATCTATGATGTACTTCTTGTGGAAGGCCTTAGACACAACCTTTTAAGCATTAGTCAACTATGTGACAAGAATTATAAAGTCTCTTTTTCAAAGGATTGTTGCGTAGATTAAGATAGCGACAAAAAGAATGTGTTTAAGGGCTTGAGGGTTAACAACGTCTATATGCTAGACTTAAACGAGGTATCATTGGATGGAGACAAGTGTTTAGTCACTATGAATGAAGATTCATGGTTGTGGCATAGACGCTTGGCTCATATCAACTTTGATTTGCTTAACAAAATTGTCTCTAAAGACCTAGTCATCGGTTTGCCCAAAATTAAATTCACAAAGGATCATCTTTGTGATGCGTGCCAAATGGGGAAGCAAACAAGGATCTCTTTTAAATCTAAAAACATTGTTTCAACTATGAGGCCCCTTGAGCTCCTCCATATGGACCTCTTTGGACCATCTAGGGTTAAAAGCCTAGGTGGTAACTATTATGGGTTTGTTATAGTCGATGATTTTTCTAGGTTTTGCTGGACAATTTTCTTAGCAAATAAGAGTGATACCTTTTCGGCCTTTGAACGATTTGCTAAGTTATCTCAGAACAAGTTAAACACAAACATTGGGTCAATTAGAAGTGACCATGGGGGTGAGTTTGAAAATCATTTATTTGAAGCATTTTGTGATTCCAACGGAATTTATCATAATTTTTCCGCACCACGTATCCCTCAACAAAATGGGGTAGTGGAACGTAAAAATAGAGTTTTGGAAGAACATGGAAGGACTATGATCAATGATAGTGGATTACCAAAATACTTTTGGGCCGACGCCATAAGTACGGCTTGTAATGTTTTGAATATGGTGCTCATCCGGCCTATTCTAAACAAGACACCGTATGAGCTTTTAAAAGGGCGTAAGCCAAACATCTCTCACCTTCATGTATTTGGTTGCAAATGCTTTGTGTTAAACAATGGGAAAGAGACTCTCGGCAAATTTGATACCAAGGCTGACGAGGGTATTTTTCTTGGATACTCTCAGTCAAGTAAAGCGTATAGAATTTATAATAAGAGGTTACGTGTAGTTGAATAGTCAGTTCATGTTACTTTTGACGAGCCTTATCCGAGAAATGTCAGAGAAGGTAGTTCTTTTCATGGTGCAGGTGTACCTACTGAAGACATACTTAAGGAAACTGATAAGGGAATTGATCAGCCTGAAGCAGTGCGTATTGAGGAGGAAAAGGATCACCAACCAATGAAAAGTGAGGATGATCATCATGCTAATAAAGATGAACTTCCTCCAGCTTGGAAGTCTTCAAAAGACCATCCAATTGACAACATTCTCGGTGATATCTCTAAGAGAGTAACTACTCGCTCTAAACTTAGTAACTTTTGTTATTACTCTGCTTTTGTCTCCCAAGTTGAACCTAAAAACTCTAAGGAGGCGTTACTCGATGAGCATTGGTATCTATCAATGCAATATGAACTAAATCAATTCTGGAGAAATGAGGTTTGGGACCTTGTCCCCCCTCCGCGAGATCATCGAGTAATAGGCACCCGATGGGTGTTTAGGAATAAACTTGATGAAAATGGAGTAATAACGCGTAACAAAGCTAGGCTTGTAGCGCAAGGCTATAACCAAGAGGAAGGAATCGACTATGAGGAAACTTATGCGCCGATTGCCCGACTCGAGGCCATACGCCTTCTACTTGCCTATGCTTGCACAAAGAACTTTAAATTATTCCAAATGGATGTTAAAAGTGCATTCCTTAACGGATATATAAATGAAGAGGTTTATGTAGCCCAACCTCCAGGTTTTGAATCACACGAATATCCTGATCATGTCTACAAACTTAAGCGAGCTTTGTACGGACTTAAACAAGCCCCTAGGGCTTGGTATGAACGTCTAAGCAAATTTTTACTTGATCAAGGGTATTCAAGAGGAAAGGTTGACACAACCCTCTTTATTAAACTTCAAGGAAAACACTTAATTTTGGTACAAATTTATGTTGACGATATTATATTTGGGTCTACTAACATGAACTTGGTCAAGGAGTTTTCTAGTTTGATGCTGGGGGAGTTTGAAATGAGCATGATGGGGGAGCTCAACTATTTCCTCAGATTGCAAATCAAACAACTCGAAGAGGGCACATTCGTGAGTCAAACGAAATATTGTCTTGAGTTACTAAAACGTCTTGATATGCTGAACTGCAAAGCAATAGACAGTCCTATTCCTATAAGTGCTAATCTTGATCGTGAAGAAAAGGGTAAGGATGTTGAGGTAAAGAAGTATCGAGGTATGATAGGGTCTCTCCTTTATCTTATCGCATCACGTCCCGATATAATGTTTAGTGTATGCATGTGTGCGAGGTATCAGGCACATCCCAAGGAATCCCACCTGAAGGCAGTTAAGCGCATACTTCGATACCTCTCTGGTACTCCAAAGTATGGGTTGTGGTATTCCAAAGGAAGTGTTTGTTCCTTAGTTGGCTACTCCGACTCCGACTTTTCCAGGTGCAAGTTGGATAGGAAAAGTACTAGTGGCACGTGTCACTTTTTCGCAAACTCCTTGGTGAGTTGGCACAACAAGAAACAGGTTTCCGTTTCTTTGTTAACAGCCGAGGCGGAATACGTTTCCACCGGTAGTTGTTGTGCTCAAGTCTTATGGCTTAAACAACAATGACTTGATTTTAACTTAAATCTTGAACGTATTCCAATTTTGTGCGATAACACTAGTGTGATTGATCTAACTAAGAACCCTGTACTACATTCACGCACCAAGCATATCGAAATACGCCATCATTTTCTTAGGGGTCATGTAGAGAAAGGTGATGTTATCTTTGAGCATGTTGACACCAAGAATCAACTTGCTGATATTTTCACAAAACCATTAGCTACAGAACCTTTCTTTCACATCCGTAGGGAACTTGGCATTCTCGATATCTCAGATCGTGCATAACATCCTTTAGAATAGTGATCTTCACACACACACACACACACACACACACACACACATATATATATATATATATATGCTTGTTTATTCCTTTAACTAACAATGCAGAGAGATATTTAGCCATATGTGAGGGATCTTACGTCATGATGATCAAGGCAATATCGTTCCAACTTATAGAGGTTTATCAACATTTTTGTGCCATGTTACTTACTCTAATCTTGATGTTTATTTCATTTTGAGCACTTATCATTCATGTGAATGTTTGGTTCTGTATGTGTATATGTGCATTTATCTGGTTGGAACAAAATTTTTACAAAATTTCACTTTTATAGGTTCATGCGTCGACGCATAGATTCATGCGCTGACCTATTAAACCTTCGGGATAGCGCATAACCATATGTTCAGTTTTTTTAAAATCTTTAAGAATCATGCGCCGACGCACAAATTCACAGGTCGACACATAAATGAACCGTTCAGACTCCTACTTTATTGGGTTGCGTGCGCCGACCTAGTGGTGCTTACTTTCCCTACATTTTCTCACTGCACATTAATCTATGATTATTGCATGTCATCTCATTAGTCTTTGTGGTCAATCTCTCCCTATCCTTCTCCTTTAAACCTCATCAAACTCAATTACTCTCCACTAAATCCTCATCAAAACCCTAATAAAACAAAAAAAAAGGCGGGGGGGGGGGGGGGGGGGGGGGGGGGGAACACATAGAGAAAATTCTCTATATCTCTACTGCAAGGTCTTCAAAGTGTTTAACACATCTCCTCTTCCATCTCTGCGAAAATCTAGTGTTATAATCTTTCTTCGACTCTTCTTCAACCATGGCTTCCCGAAGAAATCCTAGTACAAGGGGAACAAGAGGATCAACTTCACAACCAGCACCAACCAGAGCATCATCCTCACAACGGGTAACTTTTGAGTCTTTAATTTCTGAAAGGCTAGCTACTCCTTTTGGGGAATTATTCTCTAACCGGGCTGTTATAAGACAACATGGGTTTTATCCTCTGATGGGTCCAGATTTCACATTCCTGAAATTTCTGAACTCATAAATTTTCAAAATCTTAATGAATTTGTAGAATGTGATGACAAGTATAGTGAATATTTGACTCGGTTGTTCTATTGTGGGATGAAGGGAAAATTTCTGGGGGCTGAATTTAGATTCTCTATAAATAATGCAGAATTTCAGGTGACAAACGATGTATGGTCTACATTGTTTGTTTTGGACACTGATGACACTCTCCCAAAGGTTACTGATAAAACCTTTGTTCAGGACTATGAATTCAAAACTGCTCTGAATTCAATGTTGAGGGAACCATATCTAGCTGAGTTTGTGGCAAGTGAAGCATTTCCTAAGAGTGTCACTACCAGTCATTTAAAATTTGAAGAACGTATTCTTCAGTGGATTGTTGCTCGCATCTTGAGGCCTAAGAAAGGAGGCTACTCAAGATTTGAACAAGCAGAGGTGCATATCATCTATATCCTGAAGAATAAGATCAAAATTAACTGGCCTTATTATTTTGCTTATAGGATGTTCACTACTCGTACCTCCAACAAATTTCTGGCACTTGGTTATGCATCTGCTGTGGCAAATTTTTTGAATCACTTTGACATTCCTATTCCACAGATTTGTCATATTCATATTACTGCTGAACAACAGTTTCTGGCCAGAACCTTGTCCATGATGGGTTACCATTGGCATCCACGTGAGCGCAGGTTCATCCATCGACAAAGATCCACCCATCCTGAACATAATGAACCTGTTCATCTTGAAGCACGTGAGGGTGAAGGCAGTCAAGGTAATGCACATCAAGTTGGTAATGATGAAAATGTGGTGATGCAGGAAGATGTTGTTATGCAAGACAATATGGCTGTAGAAGAAGAAGACAATGAGGCATGGATGGGCTATCAACCAAAAGAAACTTCTGACAATTAGGGTTGGGGTCAGTGGAAACAAAACTGCTAGACTAACCTTGGTGCTGCATATGTTCCTCCATCCTATGATGCGGACTATGAATGGCAGCATCCAGAAAATTTTGCTCCTCCAACTCCACCGTTTCAGCATGATCAACAGTCCTCTGATGAAATTCTAGCAAGGCTGACTGAGTTGTCTCTGCAACATCAAGAATTCCAAACGCTGGAGGAAACTCGATACATGACTCAGCATGAACAGCTCACAAATTTGTCTAACCAAATATCGTCTCATGCCACCAACTTCAACAATTTCGCCAATGCAGCTATGAATAGGTTCAATCAAATGGATGCCAATCTGACTCAGCAAAATCTAAACTTGGCAAACAACCTTGGTAACCTCAATAGCACCTTGATTGAGCTCAACCTTCAACTCGAGGAATTTCCACCGCCAAGTCAACACCATAAGGGACGAGGTTATTCGTTTAGGGGGAGGAGACCATAAACCTTAGGGCATTATGTTTAGTTGTGCGTGAATTTGTGTTTTGTGGTTTGATTGTTTTTTTTATTCTGACATGTGTTGCCGTTATGTTTAAACTTTTCTGGAGTGAATGTTTTTGCTTTTATGCCATTGTTCCGTATTTAATCATTACTTGTTTACATTAGCGGTATCATATGTGGATGCTGGTAAATGTTTTGTTGTTGCAAATATCTGATGATCCACTACATATTTTAGTATGTTATTTGACCACCGTCTTCTCTTCTTTTTTGATGTTGTCAAAGGGGGAGAAGAATACAAGCAGAAATGTTACTAACCAGATGTCAAAGACAGGGGGAACATTGATCATCTCAAATTACATTTCTCGTGACAACCAAGAAAGTGTTGCCATCATCAAAAAGGGGGAGTAATGATGTCAACAAACATATTAGATTGTAATTTGAGCGGTATCACTTCACGTGTCGGGCATATAGCGTCTTATCGTTATTGGTCATGTGTCTTGATGCATAGGATCTTGTTCTCTCCAAAAATAAAGGTCCACTATTGTTTTATTAGTGTCTATCATGTATGTTTGACCTTGGTCTGGTAAAAATGCTCAGAAAAATTGAATTTCCTGAAAATTTGCACTTCATGCGCTGGCCCTTAAGTTCATTCGCTAACCCCAGAATTCATGCGCTAACCTCCAAAACTTGCGGGTAAGCGCACAAATCTGTGGACACAAAATTCTTATCTTATGCGTCGACTTATGGATACTGGAGGTCGTCGCATGACCTTTATTTCTGCATTTTTTCACTTAATTTATTTTCTGTTATTTTTCTGTTATTATGTTTGTTGGTCATATTTTTCATATAAATAGTTTTGGTCTTCATTTTTCACAACAATAAGAAACGTGAAAGATATATGTCATTTCTCTCTTCATCTTCTTCATTGTGTAAACAAACAATCACACATAATCATCTTTGTTTGTGTCGCCCATTGATCGAAGTGATAACGTTCAGAATTTAGGAAGTGTGATCTTCATCTTCTGGGTTGAGAGTTTGGCAGGTGTTTCTTGAATCAAACCAGTTGGGTTTGTCCTCCAAGAATCGAATAGATTTTGGGGTTTTTTGCACAAACTATTCATTCTACAGGGATTGGGCTGGACGAAGGTAACCAGAAATTGGAGCAACTATTTCGGTTTAGTAGCTGTAATCAGAGGATTGTAGAAAAAGGTTTGGGTTCGAATTCTTGGAAGTTTTCAATTGACCGAGTGAAGGTAACTGAAGAACGGTGGTTTCTTTTGGTTTAGTAGCGTGGGACAGTAATTGAATCAACCATATTCGGAGCACTTTATTCATCTTGAATCAAGGGAAGAGGAAATTCTTCATCAACGATCGAAGACGTTCGGGGTTTGAATGTTCATAGTTTTCTCTTGTAATAAACAATTTGCAACAACTACATATATATATATATATATCTCAATTCCTTTTGTGGAGTTGGGGGCAGACGTACCCAAAGCGAGGACGATTGGGGAACTGCCTAATCAAATCTCGTTTGTTCTCTCTTTCCCTTAACTCTTTTACATTAGCAAACTATTGAAATTTCTATCGTAGAGTAATTGTACGCTGATAAATTGTTTTGTTAAATCGATACAATTCATTGAATTGTGTTTTGGAGCAGCTGTACATTATTCTCCATAGAAATTCTGCACATAGTGTGTTAACGCACACTAGCTGTTTGATAATTTGTTTCAAAGCAAAATTCGAACACATTGCTTTAAATTGCTTATCGCTTTACCTCATTGGATTGGAATAAACATCAAGCAAGTGATAATTTGTTGTCTGCATTTTTTTTAAGTGTAGTATTCAAAACTGAATTTTTCTCTTCCGTACTCATCCGTGATATATTCGTGCATATCCGATCCTTTTGGTAGAAGGTTCGTTTTAGACGTTCTATCTAGTGGTAGCTTATGTTAAACAATTTTTTAAAATAGAATTTTTGTAGACTATTTGAGTGTAAAACTCAAGAGATCTATTCAACCCCCCCTTCTAGATCCATAGCCATCGTCTAACAAATATGACATAGAGTACCATGCTCAAAAAGCTGTTAAGGGGAGTATTTTAGCCGATCATTTAGCTCATCAACCGATTGACGATCTGGAATCAGTCGGGTTTGACTTTCTAGATGAAGATGTCATGTTTTTGAAAATAAAAGATTGCGATGAACCGCTACCCAGTGAAGGGCCAGAACCAGGTTCCCAATAGGGACTTATCTTTGACGGAGCCGTTAATCATTACGGAAACGAAATTGGGGCAATCATCATAACACCTCAAGGTACTCACATTCCTTTCACCGCCAGACTTATATTCAAGTATACAAACAACGAGGCCGAATACGAAGCTTGTATCATGGGTCTCGAAGAAGCAATTGACTTAAGGATTAAGAACTTGGATGTATATGGAGACTCATCCCTGGTTATCAATCAGATCAAAGGAGAGTGGAACACATAGACGACAAACCTTGGTATCACGATATCAGATGCTTCCTTCAGAAACAAGAGTACCCACCTGGGGCACTAAGGAAGGACAGGAAAACCCTCAGAAGGCTGGCAGGCAGTTTCTTCCTGAGCGGTGATACACTCTATAAGAGAAATTTTGACACAGTCTTGCTCCGATGCATAGACAGACCAGAAGCAGACATGCTGATAAAAGAAATTCACGAAGGATCCTTTGCCACCCATGCCAACGGACACACAATGGTGAGAAACATTCTGAGAGCAGGGTACTACTGGTTGACCATGGAATCCAACTACTACAAGTACATGAGGAAGTGTCACAAGTGTCAGATATACTCCGACAAAATCCATGTACCGCCTACACATCTCAAAGTGCTTTCTTCCCCATGGCCTTTTTTCCATATGGGGAATCGACATGATTGGCATGATTGAACCCAAGGCTTCAAACAAACATCGGTTCATTCTGTTAGCCATTGACTACTTCACCAAGTGGGTCAAAGCAGCGTCATATGCCAATGTAACTCGACAAGTGGTAGTCCGCTTTATCAAAAACAATATCATCTGTCGTTATGGTGTTCCTAGCTAGATCATTACTGATAATGGATCTAACTTGAACAACAAGATGATGAAGGAGTTGTGCGCTGAGTTAAAAATCGAACACCATAACTCATCTCCCTACCGACCCGAGATGAAAGGAGCGGTAGATGTGGATAACAAGAACATCAAAAAAATTGTTCAGAAGATGGTTGTAACCTACAAAGACTGGCACGAGATGCTACCCTTTGCTCTTCATGGTTATCGAACATATGTCCGCACTTCAACAGGGGCAACCCCTTTTTCTCTAGTATATGGCATGGAAGCAGTGCTCCCCATCGAAGTAGAGATCCCATTAATCAGGGTATTGATGGAAGCTAAGCTTACAGAAGCTGAATGGTGTCAAAGTCGACACGATGAACTAAGCTTAATAGAAGTGAAAAGAATAACGGCACCATGCCACGGTGATAACACGAAAATCTATCGTATTTTGGCCTTGATTTACATTCAATTATTATATCGTTTTCGTCTAATATCCGATTTTCTCGAGAATATTTAAGTGTTTTTGCAGGTATTTCTATTTCCAAGTTCAAAATATGCAAAGTGGAGAAAAGAAGCAAAACATGCAAGAAAAGAGCAGAAAAGAGAAGAAAAATAGCAGAATCCAAACTTTCCTGCTTTGACGATAGTCACAGTCCACCACGACCGTGGCAGCTTCGAAATCCACCACGATCGTCACATGATCACCACGGTCGTCACGCGCGCAGAGTAAGTTATAACGTTCAGAACAGAACGTAACCACGAAGGAAGTCATGCACACGTTCATCTCAATTTCCTGGATTCTCTCAACCTAAATTCCAACTGCACCTCAACTCAGTCTCCCGTAATACTCTCTCCATGAGGCCACCGCTCCTTAATTCTCTCCAACGGAAGTTACAAGGGACTCTATAAAAGGGAAGCAGTCGTCATAGAAAGCTCTCCCTTCTCTCGGCCATTTTTCCTTGTTTAGTATTTAGGTGGAAATTTACCATGTAAAAGTGGTAGTTTCTCACATCGCGGAACTACCACACCATTAGTCTTAGGATTTGTTTCATTTGTTTTAATTTCATTTCCAGTTATTGTACGCCAAGATTATTCTGCACTATTTCAGAAGTAATACCAGTTTTCCTTTTTGCATTATTAACAGGTTTCATTTTATTGCTTTATTATTATTTTTATTTATCGTTGTTAATTTAATTACCATGTTATCTTTAATTGCAACCGTTATGTTTAATTCGTTTTTACTTAATTCCATGATCGGCTAAATAGTTTAGAGTCCGGTGTATGAGGACCGTCGTTACCGACGGGACTCGGTAGAAAATAATAGGTGCGAACTTATGATTAAAAATCTTGTTTTGGTTTTAATTTCCAAGTCTAATTTAAATAACTTTGTCACGAGAGTGAGAGGTTATTTAACACGATTTTGTCACGAGAGTGAGAAATTAATTAAGGTTAGAGCCGGCATTACGAGAGCGTGGGGATCGAACTGGATAGTGGAAATTAGGCACCATATCTAAATACAGCGGGAGCGCTTTAGATGTTGGTTAGGATATTATTGGCTTTCAAAACGTATTTCTTAGTTACCGGGCGAGCGGGAGCAAAATCTTGGGATTAGGGAACATGACTTTAGTTAAAACCGCGAGAGCGTGAGGCGAAGTCTTTAAGTTGATATATTCTACGGAACTAAGTTATAGTCGTAATTAGTACCCGAATTCTACAAAGTCCTTTAGGAACGCGGAATCCATATTCCGGCCTCTCTTTATTATCATATTCTCTTAGTTTTATTTTAGTTCTAGTCTTAGTTTCCCTTTTATCAATTATAATTAGCCTTAGCTTTACAACGCAGCGATAGATAACGGTAGGTTGACATTGGTCTCTGTGGGTTCGACAATCTTTTATATTACTTCGATAAATTCGTGCGCTTGCGGAGCATCAAGTTTTTGGCGCCGTTGCCGGGGACCAACAGTCAATATTGTGATTCCGTTGTTGCACCGTATAGACTAAGGCACTCCTATAAAAAAAAATTAATAATAATAAAAAAAAAATTAAAAAAAAAAAAAAATTAAAAACTATGTATCACCCAAATTTTCTCTATGATAGCCACTCACAATATCTTGAGGAACCGCACCCAAATTTTTTCTACAATTACCAACCGCAATACTCTCAATATTTTGAGGAACCGCAACCAAATTTTTCCTATGATTACCATTCCCAAAATTTTGAGGAACCCCAAGAATCATACAATTCCAACCTCGAAATACTAATGGAAGATTTCCACGAGACGCTATCTCATTTCCGCCCAAATCACCACTCTCAATATTTTGAAGAACCGCAAGAATTCGTTCAGTCCAACCTCGAAACATTAATGGAGGATTTCATTGAAACATCAACCAATGCTAGACTAGAATCTATGATGGAGCACTTTGTGGACGCACAAACTATCCAGAATGAAGAGCTTAAAAGACAACATCTCGATAATCATGAAACCCTTAGGCGGCTGAACACCGTGGTCGAGTCCCTTGTGACTCACACTGAGGCATTGAAGACCCAAACCTTACTGCTTGCACTGACACCTATAGGTCCCTCCCCTGAGGAGAATGCGTATGTTATAACAACTAGTAGTGAAAAACAACTCGAAAATCCTAAGGAGAGTGATAATGAGGTTGAGGAGAGTGATAATGAGAATGATGAGAGTTCTGGTGAGGAAAGTGTAGAAAAAAATCCACCGACACCATCCGAAAGGGAGGTTGTCATAGAGGTAGAGAATGAAGCAACTATTGCTGTTCTTCCTCCATATACCCCACCAATTCTTTTCCCACAAAGGTTTGTAGAGGCTAAAGTAGAATCCCAATCCAAAACGAATGTGGAGATATTGGAAAATATCCACATTAACACACCTTCGTCTGAGGTCCCGCATAAAAAGAGAAAATTAGAGGACCGCGAAACTAGGGAAAACATTACTGCTAAGAGGGTAAGGTTGAACTTTGAGGTGATGGATGAAATAACTAAACCCAAACTTGAAAAGCTAATACTTAGCATAGATCCAGAACCACTACCACAAGTTCAAAAGAATGAACCACCCCACAGAAGGAAGAAAAGAAAAGGTGACGGATATGTGAGATGGCTTGATAAATGGCCATGGAAACCGAAAATTAACACTTCCATCCGTCGAGCTATCGACGTTAAACAAAGCTCTACGTGGGAGGAAACCCACAAGTTTTCAATTTAAATGTTTTCCTTTCATTGTTTGTGTTTGCAGAAAATAAAGAATTATATCGCTTGTCACGTCTCAGCTACATTTAGTCGAACGATCTCTTGATGACAATCCCTTAAGATGAGTTGGTGCCCACGCACATTCCTACGAATGTCACTGCTGGTGGTGACACTGATGATGAGTACTTCCTTCGGAAACAAGCCATATAATGAGAGGCTTCAAGAAAGTGAAGTTTCAGCAAATTCAGATATCTCGTAGTACAATACGCCGGAGTAGAAGTGGTCAGCAAAGACAAGGACAGCAAGGGAAGAATCAGAGTGAATTTGGCTATGGTAGCACGCATTGGCAGTCATACAGGTTCTATCTTTCCTTTACCACCTTTTATCAAAACATTGAGGACAATGTTTGGTTTAAGTGTGGGGGAGGAACTCTACCGCTTTCATTTTAACGCATTTTAGTTAGATTTATTGCTTTCTAGCATGATTTTTAAATTTTTTTTCTGTTTTCGTTGCGTCTTTGCATGTGCTGTCAAGTCTTTATATGCGATTTTGTGTTTATCGATTTCCCACTCCCTTGAGCCACACCAAATATTTTGAAAATTTTTGCGTTGAAAATAGGGTTTCTTTTGAAAATCTTAGGTTACAGACGAAATTAAGGTTAGATTGTGAGTCGTGGGAAAAATTCCGCAAAATCGATATCGTCTTAACACCGTGAGCCTCCCTATTATGGAAATCGATTTGAGTACTTGTTATGCCGTAGCCTTAAGTTCTCACCCCTTTAGTAGTCCCTAATTAGTTTATTTAGCAGTCAGCACCATCCTAAGCACGCACTAAGTAGGAAGCTGATGCAAATAAGTGTATGATCTCATGTTTAAATGGTAAATTGAAAAGAAAAAAAAATGAATGAAAAGAAATGCTCCTTCTAAGTTAGGTGATCCTCACCCGATCATTTAGCCCAACGGTGCAAACTTCTTTATTTTATTGATATTTAAGCCAATGTGCAAAAGAAAAAAAAATTGATAATAATAATGAGATCATAGTCACTAACAGGTTATCCTACCATGAGTGTGAAAGGATAACGGGCTTAATGTGATTGTGCCAGAATGAAAAGGGATGAAAGAAGGATGAGTTAGTTAGGTTTAGGTATAATGACATGATTCGGATTGGTTTGTATAGGAGGGAGGTTGATGACCGCAAAAGCGGAATTGTGTTGTTACGATATCCTTAGTGTGTAAGCTAGTACCTATGACACAAACTCAATCGAAGTAGAGTTAGTAGCCTAGGATGAGTATCCGTATGCACTATTTTTCCTACGAGTCCTGGTTTGCTTGAGGACAAGTAAAGGTTTAAGTGTGGGGGTGTTTGATAACACGAAAATGTATCGTATTTTGGCCTTGATTTACATTCAATTATTATATCATTTTCGTCTAATATTCGATTTTCTCGAGAATATTTAAGTGTTTTTGCAGGTATTTCTATTTCCAAGTTCAAAATATGCAAAGTGGAGAAAAGAAGCAAAACATGCAAGAAAAGAGCAGAAAAGAGAAGAAAAATAGCAGAATCCAAACTTTGCTGCTGTAACGATCGTCACAGTCCACCACGACCGTGGCAGCTTCGAAATCCACCACGATCGTCACATGATCACCACGGTCGTCACGCGCGCAGAGTAAGTTATAACGTTCAGAACAGAACGTAACCACGAAGGAAGTCATGCACACGTTCATCTCAATTTCCTGGATTCTCTCAACCTAAATTCCAACTGCACCTCAACTCAGTCTCCCGTAATACTCTCTCCATGAGGCCACCGCTCCTTAATTCTCTCCAACGGAAGTTACAAGGGACTCTATAAAAGGGAAGCAGTCGTCATAGAAAGGTCTCCCTTCTCTCGGCCATTTTTCCTTGTTTAGTATTTAGGCAGAAATTTTACCATGTAAAAGTGGTAGTTTCTCACATCGCGGAACTACCACACCATTAGTCTTAGGATTTGTTTCATTTGTTTTAATTTCAGTTCCAGTTATTGTACGCCAAGATTATTCTGCACTATTTCAGAAGTAATACCAGTTTTCCTTTTTGCATTATTAACAGGTTTCATTTTATTGCTTTATTATTATTTTTATTTATCGTTGTTAATTTAATTACCATGTTATCTTTAATTGCAACCGTTATGTTTAATTCGTTTTTACTTAATTCCATGATCGGCTAAATAGTTTAGAGTCCGGTGTATGAGGACCGTCGTTACCGACGGGACTCGGTAGAAAATAATAGGTGCGAACTTATGATTAAAAATCCTGTTTTGGTTTTAATTTCCAAGTCTAATTTAAATAACTTTGTCACGAGAGTGAGAGGTTATTTAACACGATTTTGTCACGAGAGTGAGAAATTAATTAAGGTTAGAGCCGGCACTGCGAGAGCGTGGGGATCGAACCGGATAGTGGAGATTAGGCACCATATCTAAATACAGCGGGAGCGCTTTAGATGTTGGTATGATATTATTGGCTTTCAAAACGTATTTCTTAGTTACCGGGCGAGCGGGAGAAAAATCTTGGGATTAGGGAACATGACTTTAGTTAAAACCGCGAGAGCGTGAGGCGAAGTCTTTAAGTTGATATATTCTACGGAACTAAGTTATAGTCGTAATTAGTACCCGAATTCTACAAAGTCCTTTAGGAACGCGGAATCCATATTCCGGCCTCTCTTTATTATCATATTCTCTTAGTTTTATTTTAGTTCTAGTCTTAGTTTCCCTTTTATCAATTATCATTAGCCTTAGCTTTACAACGCAACGATAGATAACGGTAGGTTGACATTGGTCTCTGTGGGTTCGACAATCTTTTATATTACTTCGATAAATCCATGCGCTTGCGGAGCATCACACGGTCAGTTGTATCAACAAAGAATGAAGAAGGCGTTCGACAAAAAGGTCTGACCTCACATCTTCAGGAAAGGATACCTTGTGCTCAAGAAGATACAATCATTTCTCACTGATTCTCAGGGCAAATGGACTCCGAATTATGACGGCCCATATGTGGTCAAGAAAGCTTTCTCAGGCGGCGCCTTGAGACTTGCAACCATGGATGGAGAAGAATTTGCCTACCCTACAAATGTTGATGTAGTCAAGAAATACTTCGCCTAAACTAAAAAAAAATTGTCTCGGTGGATTGATAACCCGAAAGGGCGGTCCAGGAAAAATTTAGAGACATAATCAAATATCATCCCGGTGGATTGGAAATCTCAAAGTACAATCCAGGAAAAAGTTAGGGATACTGGCAAGTAACTACGTCCAACAGGGGCAAATCCCCCAGTAGCAGTTATGTCGTCCATCAGAAAACTCCAGTCAAGGTCATCTTCGACGGAAGCTCAGGATGTCCAAAATTCAAAGTTGGTAGAAGGATAACGGTCGTTATGTTTCAATGTGGCCCTTTTCCCTTTAATTACCATTTTCTAAACTTTGTAAATACTCTATGGAATCACGCATTTAGCTGATTTCTATCCTATCAATAAAATTTGAGCCTTAGTGCTTTTGTTTACAATTCTTATTTGTTTTAGCTTTATAGAACAACGTTTTAACACGATTAACGATTCTTGAAATGAAACAAAAATGAATTTACTTGTCAAACTTTTCTGCTTTTTAAATAAAGATGGCAATTTCTTTTGACTGTTGAACGTCAAAAGAACGTCTCTCGCTTCTCCAGAAGTAATCGAGCTTCAAAGTACAGAATCAAAGTACTCCTTCTTAGCCAGTACGCTTGAATGAAGGATCAACTATGTCAGATGCGAATACTCCATCTGACATCCTCGGCAGAGTTCTTACCTCCTAAGCCCGACTAACGGTTGGTCCCCGTGGGGACTATCTCTCCTAAGCAAGGCAGAATTGCTATCTTGAACCAACGGTACTTCTTCTCCCCAGCAGTGGCCAAGTATCCAGTCGTGTTCATCTAATAGTTTGTATGTTGTGTCAGTTTTGTCAGCATATTGTAACACCCCAAAATTTGCCCTTTTGTTTATATACTAATTGGCTTATGTTTCTTTTCATTTCTTGCATTTGTATTGTGCATAGCATTGGTTCTTAGCATGGGATCAAGGTACTTGGCCCATATTCTCAAGTCTCAAGCTTCAAGGTGGCTCATGGGGTTCATCATGTCTTCTTAAGGTCAAGCATGGCACAGGATTTCAAGTGGATCTTTCTCTCCTGACCAAAGGGACCAATTAGGGTTTTTGGAATCAAAAGGAGTTCTTGAAGGGATTTGTATGTTCAAGCATGATGCTATGAGGTCTATATGCTCACAAGTGTTCATGGATAGAGACTTGGCTAGTGGTTCATGGTGAAGAATGTTCAAGGTTTCAATTGCTTGTGAAGTAAGCAAAAGTCAACTGTAAAGGAGAAAGTCAACTGTGGAATTTTGAGGTTCTTCTCATGGTTTTCAAGGTCTCACCTCCTCATATTATCTTCAATTGTAAAGTTTCATGCCATTCATCAAGAATCAAGAGTTTGTGCAAAAGTTACTAAATTTGGAAAATGACCTATAATGAGAACTTTCCATTTTTGGCAATTTTTCCATCACATTCAACTTAGATTTTCATCATCAAGGAAGCTTCAAATGAATTTTCCTCAAACATGAAAGTTGAAGATCTTTCTCTCCCATTTCGAAAAAATACTAGAACATCTCCATATCATTTGTGTAACTCTAGTTATGGTCAAAACAATGCAAGGTGCATTTCATGGATTTCTTATATGTCAAATTTTCCACCATTTGCATTTTCACTCAAAAGGACTTGTAATGTTCCCAATTGCTTCATGTCTCATTACAACAACAAAATACAAGTCAAGAGGATCATTTTTGGCCTTTGAATCAATTCATTCCATGACTTATTTCTCACTTATTTCACATTATGCAAAATTGCAAATGGATTCAAAACTCATGAACCAAGTCATTGCAAGGCCCAAATTCAATTCAGAGGTGATCAATAAGTAAATTGGAGGTGAATCATGCTTGTGGCAAGGAGTTTGCACGTGTGATTTAGTGGATGCAACCCAAAATGCAAATTTGTAATTTCATCCAAATCTCATTAACCAAGGTTCTAATCACTTGCTAATCCTAATCAGTGGAATAATCAAGAGTATATAAGCTTACTCATACCCTCACAGCTAGGTCAGAGACTCTCATTTGCCCAGTTTTGATTTTTTGCTCTCACACTTCCTCTCTTCGAATCTCACTCTCCTTGGAGTTTCTTTGAGATTTCTCTTCACATTCTTGACCAGTGAAGAGAATAGAGCAAGAATCAATCACTGGTTGGAGCTCATACTGAGGATTTCACCAAGTTCCATTCAAGAGGATTCAAATTCAAATCTCAAGATCTAGCACGATTTCAAGCTCTAGTTGCATTTATTTTGCAACTAGAGGTTCCAAGGAGTAGATCTGCAGTTTTTGGAGGGATTTCTTGGAGGATTTCAAGTTCTACAAGGTTCAGGTTGGTGAATTTTTCATACTCATAGAACTCAGTTTTATTGTGTGCATTATGATCTGTGGACTTCACTGAGCATGTTGATCTATTTTATTTTAAGTTTGGACAAGTATAATGGATGAATTTTTAGTTTGAAGTTTTGGATCCAAACTTTATTTTGTTCGATTTGCATTATATGTTGATTGTTTGATGAAATGGATTTGATATTCGTGATCCTTATGATTTTCTGGTTGAAATGGTGTACTCGTATGCAATTTCTGGAGAAGATTTTGTTGCAGTCCACCGGAGAGGGTGACCGGAGCCCTAGCTCCGGCGACTGGTTCAGTTTCCGGCCGGTGAAGGGTTTAGACGAAGAAGATGAGTTCTCAGCCATCCGTTCATTTGATCCGTTGGTTCTTAGTGTGCCATGTTTCATTATTTTTTTATTTTATTTTAGTGTGTGCGTGTGTGTTAGTCCATGATTATTTCCATGTACCCTCTGATCATAGCCCTTAATCTTGCTTACTTTGTGAATTGTTTGACTGATTGTGGTGCGTTGATTGAATCATGTGGTTGATATTATACCAACGAATTAAAAAGTCACATTCTGTTCACGTGGGATTTGTATGGTATGCTGAATGATTGTATGTGCGTGTGTGTTTATTAATTGTGGTGTGCTTGGTGATCTGAACCATTGATCATGATTGCTTTTTGGATATGTTGACTTGGCATGGAGCGTAGGATTGATCCTATGGTGTGTGTGAGTCCTCTGAGTTGACTGAATTCCATGTAAACCTGTTGGCTTCGCTTATTGGACTTTGTGGTTTGGACTTGATACTTGCACCCCATTTTGAGCCCACTCTCATTTTTCAACGTGTTTATGTTGCTGATTGCACCCCCTTTGCTTATTTCATTTGCTTTATTTTATTTTCATGTAGTGTTTGCATTTTATTTTCTAAAATCATTTTTCTGCATTCAAATATCCTGAAAAAAATCATGAAGCTTGTCTTGAGTTTTATAAAAAATTTCCAAATTTTATTTTATTTTTTTATTTTATTCCTGACATCTGAATTAATTAATTGCTTAATTTTTCTTTGTGGATTGTTTCATTTGCACACTTCTAATTGTAGAATTTATTTCTCATCATCTATACATGATCTGCATCTCATTCTTTTTACATTTGTTATATGACATATTGAAGTGCATAAAAACATTTTTGTTTCTTTTTTAAAACTTTTTCATATTGCATTTTGGTTTCTCTCTTTTGCATATTGAATCATGTTTCCTATGTGATCTTTGCCTAATTGTTTGAGGTGCTTAACTTGTGAATTTTTGTGAGATCTTTTGGCATGTGATTAGTATCTGACTTAGGTCATTTTTATTCTGATTTCACAATTTTTGAATGTCAATTGATGCATGTTTGATTATTTGTCCTTAAGTGAATTATGCATGATTATGTCTTGACACTTCTTTGCACAAGTTGACTTGCCATGTCCATTTGCTTGAGTTTCTTGCTGGTTCTTTGCATGTGCTTTTGATATAATGTCTACCCCTGGTTGGGGTCCTTTGGGACTTAATTTTGCACTTTGTGGATCTTGTTTGGTGTTGCCTAAGTGTTGGAACTTTGAGCTTACTTTTGTGGACTTTCTTTAGTGCATATTGCTCCATGTTTTGATCTTCTCTTGCATATGTGAATGGTTGATGATAATATGATCTTGGTTCTGACCTTCTCTCATCTTCATCTTATTTTGTTTATTTCATTTTGATATGAATTCCATGTATGCTTAATTGTGCATTTCATACAAGTATGCTTGCATTCTTTCATGATTATCTTTGCATGCTTACTTGAATTGTTTTGCATTGATCTTTGAAACATGTTTGTTGATTTGAGTTGGACATTTATGATATGATGTGCTTGCTTCCATTTATGGTATCTCATCTTTTCCTTCTCATTCTTCTTCTTCTCTTTCACTCTTTTCCTCCCATGGATCTCAAGACTTGTTTAAGTCTTGGATTCTCTCCCTTTAGAGCTACATAGTCCAACTTAATTTTTGATTAAGCTTAGAGTAGGATTAGCATTAGGTTTTAGGTAGTGGTTCTTCCTAAGCCTCACTAACCATAGGTCATCCATGCATGATAACATTAGGACTCTTAGTTTTCCCTTTAGAGTTTCCTTTGTGTCTTCTCTCTTCTCATCTCAAAACTTCTTTAAAACACTTAATAAAGATAAAGTGTATTGCGCACGAGCCTTAAGCTTGGGGAATGAGAAATGAGGGGCTTCCTCTCATCTTTCTAGAGTGCTTAGCGAGCGTCCTGTCTTGGGACGATTCGTTAAGTATTCGTCCCTGTGCCTAAGACTTTGATGCAATACAAGTTACAAGCTAACTTAAAAAACACTTCTGTCTAAAAAACTTCAAACACACACTAACGTATTTACTTCGGGAATTCTTTTCTCATCTCACTCACTCTCAACGTACGAACGTGCTCCTACTCGTTCTCTTGCAAGATGGTAACGCCTAAGTCTCCATACAGCGAGCTGCAACACCTGAGCTAGAACGTAAGCCGTTCCCTAAAAAACACAATCCACCCCTAGTGAGGGGAACTACGTCGCTCTGATTCTCATGCTCCCGATGAGATACGTAGGCAGTGGGGTAGGGCCCATGCGAGCACTTCTTTTATTTTCCCTACATTTGTTTCTTCGTTTCTTTCCATTCTTGTTCTTTTTTCCGGTCCAGTAGTTGTGGAGTTCTAGTTGACGACACCCTTTGATGCAGACAACAAGCGTGGATCCCATCGAGTACGATGGACGTGTTGGGTGCTAATACCTTCCCTTCGCGTAACCGACTCCCTTACCCGTTTCTCTTGGTCGTGAGACCATGCTCTTTCCCTTCCTTCAGGTTTATGCAGTGTTTCCTTTCCCTCTCTTGGGATAAATACACATTGCTGGCGACTCTGTGTCTTCTGCGCCACTCTCGCGTTTGTACCGTTGGATGCGAATCTTTCGAGAGCGACAACTGGCGACTCTGCTGGGGAATCTGGTTGACCTCTTGCTGGTACATCCCCTTTAGCAAGTCAATCCTAGCGCTTGTTTGTTTGTTTTCGTTGGGTGTTTATTTGTTGTGCTTTATTATGTTGTATATTATTGTTTTATAGCTTTTATTGCATTGCATTTCATTTTATTACTGTCATACTGGATATTGCTATGCTGTGCTGGCTGGTTTTCTGTTTGGCAGGTTGGGTTGTTTTGAGAGATAAGCCCAATACCCAGGCTTGAGTACACCCTTGGACTAGAGTGGAAAGTAGTGGGACCTACGTGCCCGCTTGGTACGTTTGTGTGTTCACGAAATTCACAACCAGACGAGGCTATCTTAGAACGCATTCTGACGTGTGTGTCTTGCACATGTTAAGGTGTTGATCTAGAGAGCTGTCGACTCTAGTGATCGTTTCTCCGATACCTCAGTTGCGCCTCTCCTCCCGAGATGTGACAGTGGCACACCACGTTCCGTGGCAAACCCATTGCACATTCTTGATCCGAGGACCCAATGTTGAGGGACTCACATAGGATGACCTTATTTTTTAGGGGAATCAGTTGAGGCCTCCTCGATTGATGATGATGCCAAACCAGAAATGGTGAACGTATCATCGTTTCTCGACCCCAGGATATTGAGGATCCTCGCCTTTCTAGAACCCACATGTGAGATGGGATGGGTGTTTACAGGTTTGCAGGTAACCGAAACCTTCAACCTACCCGGTTTTCTGGATTTCTCATCAGTGTTTGATTATCTGGGTTTCTGGTTATCTTAGTGGTTCGATATTCTGGAATTCTGGTTTTCTGGGTTGTGGTTCTTATCCAGTCATCAGCACAGCAGTTGTTCAGAACTTATGGATACCTTGATCCCATGTCTGTTGCATATGCATCATCATTCTTGCATACGTGTTCTTGTATTTCCAAGGATATCATTGTTAAGGCTCACTGTTAAGCATTTCCATTTATTCCTTGTGGTTCTTCTAAAAATCTTGAATTAAAACAGAATGATTCCTTGGAAGTATTTGAACATGGCATTTGCATTTGCATAATCATCTCATGTGCATAACAGGTGTTCAAGGCTGGTTATTCTTGTTCTGATCTGGTTTTCTTCAGAATTGTAGACTTAACTCCTCAGGCCATTCAAGAGTTGATCATGGAGCAAATTCAAGCTGAATTGAGGGGAATGCGAGGCCAGATAGGGCAGTTTATGGGGAATATGCAAACTCTCATGCAAGACCAGGAATTGCTAAGAGAGGAAGTCAATCAGGTGAAGACTCAGATGGGTTTGGTCATGGAAATTTTGAAAATAGTGTTAAAGAATGGAAACAGTCACGTGCTCGCTTTCGCGACAGAGGTCCTTACTCCTCCCATCTCTTTGGGGTCTTCGCTAGATCATGGATTCTCTCGTGAATCCCCTCCAGAACCCAAGGTTCCAGAGCTTTCCCAACAACAACCAGGTCTTGTCTCCCAAGATAATCCTAGGAATAAAAAGTGTACACAGAGGAAGAAGCAATCTGAAAGAGTTTTTCATCCGCTCCCTATGCCATATTCTCAGCTATTGTCGCATCTCCTTCAGTTGCAACTGGTATAGAAAAGGACTTTGGCTCCTCTCACTGGTAATCCCCCACTAGGCTACAATGCAAGAGCCTATTGTGATTTCCATTCTGGGGCACCAGGGCATACTGTGGAGAAATGTAGGGCCTTTCAGCACCAAGTCCAGGATTTGATTGATGCAGGGGAAATTGAATTCACGTCGGGCGGCGTGAGCATACAAGGTGATTTTACCCCAAGTGTTGCAAAGAAAGTAGGGACTCCTTCCTTTTAAAAAGGATCCACCTCATACCATGGACCTTCTCCACAACCTTTTCCTGCAGAAGCTCTACGTCAGCAACCTTTGTTGATGCCTCAGCCAAATGTGGAAAGGAAAGTGCAAGTGCAGGTTGGGCGCTCGAATCAGCAGCAGCAGCAGAATCATTAGCAGCAGAGGCAATTCAGACCAAGAGGGCCCAAGAGGATATTTGATACTATTCCTATCCCTTATAGTCAGTTGTTTGCTCGTCTGTTCAAGAACTCTCTGATCCAGCTGAGGAATGCCGCGCCAGTACCATACCCTATCCCTCCGGACTTTGACATGAACGCTAGTTATGAGTTCCACTCGGGAACGTTTGGGCATACAATTGATAATTGTAATGTATTCCATCACAAGGTGTAAGACTTGATCGACTCAAAGGTCATCACGCCAGATGGTACCCCTTTGGGGTGAAGCTTCTTTATCAGAGTGAGCACTCGGGGCTGCAAGAGCATCATCAGAAGCAATAAGTCCAGATGGAGCCAAGTCTCCTCAACAATGGCAATCATCAGCTTCCTTTATTGCATTTTCATATGTAGCTTTTCTTTGTTTGTTTAAACATTGTCTGCATGTAAAAACTTGTTTATGTTTGAATGTGGATTTTAATGCAATGATGTGTTGTTCTTGAAGTATCTTACTTTTATGCACTCATGTCATGTTTATATGCACTGCAATACCAACCTTTCTTGTCTAGACTCTTGGAAGGAGGATGATGAAATAAGAATGCAGATTTCTAATGGTACGCTTTCGGATAAAACCCTGATAAGGATGTACAGGCATTGTTTCCAATTCACAAACACTGGAGAGATAAAGAGATAGACCTTTATCAACCCCTTTGAGCCTAGTAGTAGGAGTTCTTTCTGAAAACAAAAAAAAACCTCAATTTTAACCCAGGGGCAGGGTAGGCGTCAGTTAGTTTGACCCAGTGTTCAACTTTCAGAAGGAGTGTACATCTGAGGATCCATTACCTTCCATTCCACTATCAAGAGGTTAAGAGGTGTAGAACCACAATGGTTACTCCTCACCAACCGAAGAGTGAAACAGTCACAGCCCTTTCAAACAAGTCAGGCAAAACGGTGTCACACGACTTGTTCAAAAAAAAAAAGAGAAAAAAGAGAAAAAGAAAAAGCCTGCTAAGTCGAAAAACTTGAAAGCAAGTGACTTAGGCAAAAGTTAAGGCATCCCGCTGGACTTCAAAATTGAAAACTCAAAAGAGTCAGTCCAGGCAAAAATTAGGGAACAAAAAGCAAAAGAATGAGAAAGTAAAAAGCCAAAAGGATTACAAATAAAATCCTCGATAAGAACAAAGTTGTGTGACTATAGACAAAAAAGACAAAAAGGGGCAACTGTTAGTCCAAAACCTCGTCAGGTGTCGAATCACGAGTTGCATAGATTCCCTAGAAATCGGGAAACCTTTTGAGAGACGAGCGCTTATGTCAAATTAGTTGAACATAAGACTGGACAATATCATGAAGAGTGGGTGGGTACCAAATAAACTTTGAGCCATAAATCCTTTTTTCTCAAACCGCAAACCAGGCCAGGCTACAACCCTTAAAAGTCCTAATTGAAACAGGGTTTAGTCTGAAGGCGTACTTCAACGAGATAGCATTCCTGACTCCCATGAGTTGTGCTAATAAGATTTTTGTTGGTGTTGCATGTGCGTATTGCTTTCCTTTCAAAAATAAGTGTCGTAACTCGGTTGTGTGACATATTTTCATTAAGGACTTCAAGATTAACATATGTGTTGCATTTGAATAATCATTCTTCGAATAAATATTTTCTGCTTGCATACATTTGTTTGACATCAAAGAAGCTTACACGATGAACATCAGTCGAGAAACTTAAGCTGGCCAAGTTGAGGTGCCTGAGACTCCAGAAGACATGTTGCTGAAAGATTATGTGGGAAAAAGGCATTCCCAGCCATTTGTGTTGAGATGTAACCAATCTGGGACAATCACACCGGGAAATCTCTTCAAAATGTAGCCAAGCTGGGGCATTCAAGTTGAGAAGGTCTTTTCAGAGTACAATCAACCATGGGCCATTCATGTTAAGAAAATTTCTTTGAACTGGGGCATTTAGGTCGAGATCCAATAAATCTCTCCACAAGCGTGTAAACTGGGGCAATCACATCAAGATTCGGTAAATCTCTCAAAGACTAGTCAGTCAGAGACAAATGTACTGCAAGGCTTGTACTGGGGCAGGTCACTTCAAGGGCGCGAGAAGTTTTTCCCTTCCGAACACAGTCAATCAATAGCACCTTTGCAAGGTTCAGAATACTGTGGCAGAATATTTCAGGTCATTACGAACCTTCTCGAGGTGGTTTACTTCATGAATCATGAAGTATGGGACAATTACGTCCAGACCGGATACATCTCTAAGAGTTTGAGAACCCCGGGGCATGGTTGAACGCCAGGTTTTCTGTATAATCCTCTTAAGATGATTGCTTCAAGTAGACCATGTGGTCTGGGGCAAAGTTGGAGAGTTAAAGGAACTGTGTTTCGCTCTTGACAATCAATATGCAGAAACTTGAAGCACTGAGTTGTTCCCAGTGTGGGACTTTTGGAGTCTTTTCCCTCCAGCAAAGAGCCAGAGGGTATCTTTTTCTAGCAAGGTGTGGGAATTGTTATTCTTCCTCAAGCAGATAATTGTCTTATGTTCGAAAAGGGTTGTTATGAAGGTTTCTTATCTCTAGCAGTACAGATGGAATCCTTACTCTCAGCAAGGTAAGATGATAGAATATCGTCAAGAAGACGATGAGGAGTCAGAGTGTTCTCTTCTTCAACGGCCAGATCTAGTCATCTCAAGTAATGCAAAGTCCAATCTTCATTGGTACCCCCAAGTAGAGTTGCTCTCTCTAATTTTGAAGCCTGATCGTCCTCAGCAGTTTGCTGCTCTCCCCAGTAGAGTAGAGCTCTCCCCAACTTTGAAGTCTGATCGTCCTCAGCAGTTTATTACTCTTCCCCATCAGAGTATCAAGGACCGTCTTCCTCAACAAGAGTATAAAGGAATAATTCCCAAGCGGAGTCATTGAGGATCGTCTCCCTCAGCAGGATATAAGAGGTTCACCCCATCCAGAGTTGTGATTTGGCTCATCTTTCCTCAGCAGGTAGTCAGGAGTTGTTATTGCTGTAAGAGATTTATGGAGCATATTCTTTGATTAAAAGTGGTGTTTCCCCATAGAGTATGGGGCAGTTGTTTTTTCCTCAGCAGGTAGCCAGAAATTGCTATTTTCACAGCCTCTGCTGCAAGAGATTGATGGAACATATTCTTTGATTAAAGATGGTGTTTCCCCCACAGGGTATGGGGCATTCGTTTTCCTCAGCTAGTCAGGAAACGGTGGGTTTATCCCCTAGCAGGGTGGATGTTGACAACTCCTTTTCTCCCAAGCGAAGTCATTGAGGATTGTCCCCCTCAGTAGAGTATAGAGGATTGTATGCCCAACCGAAGTTGTGTTTGGACTACTATTCCCCAGCAAGTATTCATAAGTTGATTGCTCTAAGGTGGATGTTGTTGTATCTCCAGTAGGAAGTTCGTGGACAAAGATGTTATTATCCCCACAAAGTCCTTGTATCTAATTTCCTCAGTTGGTCAGAAAGTATATTCTCAACGACAACGGTTTGATCTAATCCCCAGCAGGGTGAGGGTAAAGTTATTTCCCTAGCAGCAAATTAAGCTCACTGACATCCCCAAGCAGAGTCTGGTGGTGAGTGGTATTCCCAGCAGGTCTTAAGTCCAATCGTTTTTGGCAGGCGTCAAATCCAAGTTCTGAAATAGTTGGTCATTCCCAGCGGAGGAGTTTCCATCTTCAGTATTCATTTCCCTACCTAGCAGAGTGGGTATTCTCTCGGAGTCTCGTCCATCTCCAGTAGAGTTATTGGTTCTGACATTCCCCAGCTGAATGGGTATCCTCTCGGAGTTCCATCCATCTCCAACAGAGTTGTTGATCCTGATATTCCCCGACAGAGTGGGTATTCTCTCAGAGTTTCGTCCGTCCCCAACAGAATTGGTGGTTTTGTTTCTTCCCAGCAGGGTGAAGTATACCTCATCAGGATCTCTTGGTTAAGAATGGCATGTCAGTTTGCCATACCCCGGAGCTGCCTTTGTCCTTAGCGTTTATTTCGCTAGGATGCCCCTTTTGCATTGCATAAGCATCTTTTGCATGGCATCCTCCCAAATGCGTAGCATTCCATTTCGTATGGAGCATTACGGCAAAATTCAAACATATGCATTCGAAGCATAAGCCAAGTTTGGTATTTTGTTGCAGGGTTTCTTTTGCCAGCAGAAAAGGATACGCCCCAAGGGATGTTGTTTAACATCGCAACCGCATCTGGTGATTTCTTCTTATTGCGCTCCCCCGCAAAGGTTGATGTTCAGGTCTCTCTCATGTGAAGTCAGGTTAAAGATTTCTTATTGTGCTTCCCCCGCAGAGGTTGATGTTCAGGTCTCTCTCATGTGAAGTCAGGTCGAAGATTTCTTATTGCACTTCCCCCGCAGAGGTTGATGTTCAGGTCTCTCTCATGTGAAGTCATGTCGAAGATTTTTTATTGTACTTCCCCCGCAGAGGTTGATGTTCAGGTATCTCTCATGTGAAGTCATGTCGAAGATTTCTTATTGTACTTCCCCTGCAGAGGTTGATGTTCAGGTCTCTCTCATGTGAAGTCATGTCGAAGAATTCTTATTGTACTTCCCCCGCAGAGGTTGATGTTCAGGTCTCTCTCATGTGAAGTCATGTCGAAGATTTCTTATTGTACTTCCCCCGCAGAGGTTGATGTTCAGGTCTCTCTCATGTGAAGTCATGTCGAATATTTCTTATTGTACTTCCCCCGCAGAGGTTGATGTTCAGGTCTCTCTCATGTAAAGTCATGTCGAAGATTTCTTATTGTACTTCCCCCGCAGAGGTTGATGTTCAGGTCTCTCTCATGTGAAGTCATGTCGAAGATTTCTTATTGTACTTCCCCTGCAGAGGTTGATGTTCAGGTCTCTCTCATGTGAAGTCATGTTGAAGATTTCTTATTGCACTGTCCCCGCAGAGGTTGTTGTTCAGGTCTCTCTCATGTGAAGTCAGGTTGAAGATTTCTTATTGCGCTTCCCCCGCAGAGGTTGATGTTCAGGTCTCTCTCATGTGAAGTCTGGTCGAAGATTTCTTATTGCACTTTCCCCGCAGAGGTTGATGTTCAGGTCTCTCTCATATGAAGTCAGGTTGAAGATTTCTTATTGTGCTTCCCCCGTAGAGGTTGATGTTCAGGTCTCTCTCATGTGAAGTCAGGTTGAAGATTTCTTATTACACTTCCCCCGCAGAGGTTGATGTTCATGTCTCTCTCATGTGAACTTATGTTGAAGGTTTCTTATTACGCTTCCCCCGCAGAGGTTGACGTTCGGGTCTCTCTCATGTGAAGTCATGTCGAAGATTTTCTTCGCTAATTCCCTTTATCAGCAGGGATGGTGTTCTTTATGCAAATTTCATGTTTCTTTTGGTATTCAATCTCCATGAATCCTTTGAACGCATGACAGTCGTTGCTATCATACCTTCAGGACCAAGTTGATTGAATAGGGGCAGCTGTAAAACCCCAAAATTTTCCCTTTTGTTTATATACTAATTGGCTTATGTTTCTTTTCATTTCTTGCATTTTCATTGTGCATAGCATTGGTTCTTAGCATGGGATCAAGGTACTTGGCCCATATTCTCAAGTCTCAAGCTTCAAGGTGGCTCATGGGGTTCATCAATTCTTCTTAAGGTCAAGCATGACACAGGATTTCAAGTGGATCTTTCTCTCCTGACCAAAGGGACCAATTAGGGTTTTTGGAATCAAAAGGATTTCTTGAAGGGGTTTGTATGGTCAAGCATGATGCTATGAGGTCTATATGCTCACAAGTGTTCATGGATAGAGACTTGGCTAGTGGTTCATGGTGAAGAATGTTCAAGGTTTCAATTGCTTGTGAAGTAAGCAAAAGTCAACTGAAAAGGAGAAAGTCAACTGTGGAATTTTGAGGTTCTTCTCATGGTTTTCAAGGTCTCACCTCCTCATATGATCTTCAATTGTCAAGTTTCATGCCATTCATCAAGAATCAAGAGTTTGTGCAAAAGTTACTAAATTTGGAAAATGACCTATAATGAGAACTTTCCATTTTTGGCAATTTTTCCATCATATTCAACTTGGATTTTCATCATCAAGGAAGCTTCAAATGAATTTTCCTCAAACATGAAAGTTGAAGATATTTCTCTCCCATTTCTAAAAAGTACTAGAACATCTCCATATCCTTTGTGTAACTCTAGTTATGGTCAAAACAATGCAAGGTGCATTTCATGGATTTCTTATATGTCAAATTTTCCACCATGTGCATTTTCACTCAAAAGGACTTGTAATGTTCCCGATTGCTTCATGTATCATTACAACATCAAAATACAAGTCAAGAGGATCATTTTTGGCCTTTGAATCAATTCATTCCATGACTTATTTCTCACTTATTTCACATTATGCAAAATTGCAAATGGATTCAAAACACGTGAACCAAGTCATTGCAAGGCCCAAATTCAATTTAGAGGTGATCAATAAGTAAATTGGAGGTGAATCATGCTTGTGGCAAGGAGTTTGCACGTGTGATTTAGTGGATGCAACCCAAAATGTAAATTTGCAATTTCATCCAAATCTCATTAACCAAGGTTCTAATCACTTGCTAATCCTAATCAGTGGAATAATCAAGAGTATATAAGCTTACTCATACCCTCACAGCTAGGTCAGAGACTCTCATTTGCTCAGTTTTGATTTTTTGCTCTCACACTTCCTCTCTTCGAATCTCACTCTCCTTGGAGTTTCTTTGAGATTTCTCTTCACATTCTTGATCAGTGAAGAGAATAGAGCAAGAATCAATCACTGGTTGGAGCTCATACTGAGAATTTCACCAAGTTCCATTCAAGAGGATTCAAATTCAAATCTCAAGATCTAGCACGATTTCAAGCTCTAGTTGCATTTATTTTGCAACTAGAGGTTCCAAGGAGTAGATCTGCAGTTTTTGGAGGGATTTCTTGGAGGATTTCAAGTTCTACAAGGTTCAGGTTGGTGAATTTTTCATACTCATAGAACTCAGTTTTATTGTGTGCATTATGATCTGTGGACTTCACTGAGCATGTTGATCTATTTTATTTTAAGTTTGGACGTGTATCATGGATGAATTTTGAGTTTGAAGTTTTGGATCCAAACTTTATTTTGTTCGATTTGCATTATATGTTGATTGTTTGATGAAATGGATTTGATATTCTTGATCCTTATGATTTTCTGGTTGAAATGGTGTACTCGTATGCAATTTCTGGAGAAGATTTGGTTGCAGTCCACCGGAGAGGGTGACCGGAGCCTAGCTCCGGCGACTAGTTCAGTTTCCGGCCGGTGAAGGGTTTAGACGAAGAAGATGAGTTCTCAGCCGTCCGTTCATTTGATCCATTGGTTCTTAGTGTGCCACATTTCATTATTTTCTGATTTTATTTTAGTGTGTGCGTGTGTGTTAGTCCATGATTATTGCCATGTACCCTCTGATCATAGCCCTTAATCTTGCTTACTTTGTGAATTGTTTGACTGATTGTGGTGCGTTGATTGAATCATGTGGTTGATATTATGCCAACGAATTAAAAAGTCACATGTTGTTCACGTGGGATTTGTATGGTATGCTGAATGATTGTATGTGCGTGTGTGTTTATTAATTGTGGTGTGCTTGGTGATCTGAACCATTGATCATGATTGCTTTTTGGATATGTTGACTTGGCATGGAGCGTAGGATTGATCCTATGCTGTGTGTGAGTCCTCTGAGTTGACTGAATTCCATGTAAACCTGTTGGCTTCGCTTATTGGACTTTGTGGTTTGGACTTGATACTTGCACCCCCCTTTTGAGCCCACTCTCATTTTTCAACGTGTTTATGTTGCTGATTGCACCCCCTTTTCTTATTTCATTTGCTTTATTTTATTTTCATGTAGTGTTTGCATTTTATTTTCTAAAATCATTTTTATGCATTCAAAAATCCTGAAAAAAATCATGAAGCTTGTCTTGAGTTTTATAAAAAATTTCCAATTTTTATTTTCTTTTTTTATTTTATTCCTGACATCTGAATTAATTAATTGCTTAATTTTTCTTTGTGGATTGTTTCATTTGCACACTTCTACTTGTAGAATTTATTTCTCATCATCTATACATGATCTACATCTCATTCTTTTTGCATTTGTTATATGACATATTGAAGTACTTAAAAACATTTTTGTTTCTTTTTTAAAACTTTTTCATATTTCATTTTGGTCCCTCTCGTTTGCATATTGAATCATGTTTCCTATGTGATCTTTGCCTAATTGTTTGAGGTGCTTAACTTGTGAATTTTTGTGAGATCTTTTGGCATGTGATTAGTATCTGACTTAGGTCATTTGTATTATTATTTCACAATTTTTGAATGTCATTTGATGCATGTTTAATTATTTCTGCTTAAGTGAATTATGCATGATTATGTCTTGACACTTCTTTGCACAAGTTGACTTGCTATGTCCATTTGCTTGAGTTTCTTGCTGGTTCTTTGCATGTGCTTTTGATATAATGTCTACCCCTGGTTGAGGTCCTTTGGGACTTAATTTTTCACTTTGTGGATCTTGTTTGGCGTTGCCTAAGTGTTGGAACTTTGAGCTTACTTTTGTGGACTTTCTTTAGTACATATTGCTCCATGTTTTGATCTTCTCTTGCATATGTGAATGGTTCATGATAATATGATCTTGGTTATAACCTTCTCTCATCTTCATCTTATTTTGTTTATTTCATTTTGATATGAAGTCCATGTATGCTTAATTGTGCATATCATACAAGTATGCTTGCATTCTTTCATGATTATCTTTGCATGCTTACTTGAATTGTTTTGCATTGATCTTTGAAACATGTTTGTTGATTTGAGTTAGACATTTATGATATGATGTGCTTGCTACCATTTATGGTATCTCATCTTTTCCTTCTTATTCTTCTTCTTCTCTTTCACTCTTTTCCTCCCATGGATCTCAAGACTTGTTTAAGTCTTGGATTCTCTCCCTTTAGAGCTACCTAGTCCAACTTAATTTTTGATTAAGCTCGGAGTAGGATTAGCATTAGGTTTTAGGTAGTGGTTCTTCCTTAGCCTTACTAACCATAGGTCATCCATGCATGATAACATTAGGACTCTTAGTTTTCCCTTTAGAGTTTCCTTTGTGTCTTCTCTCTTCTCATCTCAAAACTTCTTTAAAACACTTAATAAAGATAAAGTGTATTGCGCACGAGCCTTAAGCTTGGGGAATGAGAAATGAGGGGCTTCCTCTCATCTTTCTAGAGTGCTTAGCGAGCGTCCTGTCTTGGGACAATTCGTTAAGTATTTGTCCATGTGCCCTAGACTTTGGTGAAATACAAGTTACAAGCTAACTTAAAAAACACTTCTGTCTAAAAAACTTCAAACAAACACTAACGTCTTTCCTTCGGGAATTCTTTTCTCATCTCACTCATTCTCAACGTACGAACGTGCTCCTACTCGTTCTCTTGCAAGACGGTAATGCCTAAGTCTCCATACAGCGAGCTGCAACACCTGAGCTAGAACGTAAGTCGTTCCCTAAAAAACAAAATCCACCCCTAGTGAGGGGAACTACGTCGCTCTGATTCTCATGCTCCCGATGAGATACGTAGGCAGTGGGGTAGGGCCCATGCGAGCACTTCTTTTATTTTCCCTATATTTGTTTCTTCTTTTATTTTTGTTCTTGTTCTTTTTTCTGGTCCAGTAGCAGTGGAGTTCCAGTTGACGACACCCTTTGATGCAGATAACAAGCGTGGATCCCATCGAGTACGATGGACGTGTTGGGTGCTAATACCTTCCCTTCGCGTAACCGACTCCCTTACCCGTTTCTCTTGGTCGCGAGACCATGCTCTTTCCCTTCCTTCAGGTTTATGCAGTGTTTCCTTTCCCTCTCTTGGGATAAATACACATTGCTGGCGACTCTGTGTCTTCTGCGCCACTCTTGCGTTTGTACCGTTGGATGCGAATCTTTCGGGAGCGACACATATGCATACATACATCATGCATTATTGATTTACATTCATATTCATATTGCATCACTATCACTCTAGTCGGTCGTATCCCCTAAGTGATAAAAGTCCTCTCAATCGAGTTGTCAGTTCTTTCCTCGTCAGGAAATATTGCATCTGAACAATCTCTCTCCTCTAGTTTATTTCTGGGATGAAGTTGGTCCTTGGCCACTTTGATAACTTAAACCTCTGAAAAACCAAAGAACCCTCGACAAACGTCACTCTTCGCCATTGAAGATGATATTTTCGCTTTCCCGGATTAAGGAAAATCCCCAGAGAAAGCCTCTTAATTAGAGATTTGACAATACATCAGTTTTTCTCCAAAAAATCCGCTGATGAAAAGGTCATCAGCACCTCAAAATGGGATCACATCATATGGCCTTTCTCCGAGAAGATCCCGAGAAAAGTAAGATGTAATACCCCCAAGCAGAAAGCAGTCTCTCAAGAGACTCGTTTTCCCTAATAGAGTCGATAAATGGCGTCCCCAACAGAGAAGTTTGTACACCTCTACAACTCAGACGACTGGGTTCCCCAACAAGTCTGACATCAAAAGTTTTTCTATCAAATGGCATCTCCCCAGGAAAATTCGGCGAGAAGTTTGAGGAAAATAACTACAAATAGCGCCCCTTGTCAAGAAAGTTTATTGACAAAAGAAACTAAGACCAGTTCCTTGGTAGGAAACCAGGATCGAGGGGAAGTTTATATAAGAAACTGAGACCAGATCCTTGGTAGGAAACCAGGATCGAGGGGAAGTTTATATCAGAAACTGAGACCAGTTCCTTGGTAGGAAACCAGGATCGAGGGGAAGTTTATATTAGAAACTTAGACCAGTTCCTTGGTAGGAAACCAGGATCGAGGGGAAATTTATATCAAAAACTGAGACCAGTTCCTTGGTAGGAAACCAGGATCGAAGGGAAGTTTATATCAGAAACTTAGACCAGTTTCTTGGTAGGAAACCAGGATCGAGGGGAAGTTTATATCAGAAACTTAGACCAGTTCCTTGGTAGGAAACCAGGATCGAGGGGAAGTTTCACCTTTTCTAAGCATCATTGCTTAGCAAAAGAAGAAGGATGTGTGAACTACCATTCTTAACCACCATCAAAATTTCGGGTATTCCGATATTTAATCCTCTTGCACCCCGAATGCCCGAATACCTTCACCATTCACACCTTCGCGTCCAAGAAGATTAAATAGGGGCATCTGTCATACCCCAAATTTTGACCACTAAGATTTCCCATCATTGGGCAAATCATCATCACAATATAGGTAAACCATTATACTTCATCAATCTCCCCAAAGATGGGTGAGCATTCACTACTATCAAAGATTAGGGTTTCTAGCCCTCTCTGAGCCTTAGACAAAGGATCAATCTAGAATTGACATGATCTTCAACTTGTCTAAACCTCTAAAACATCCACAAAGGATCAAGAGGACTCCCACACCAAGAATCAAGCTCAAGGTTGCAGCATTCTAGGTGGATCAAGCCTCAAGATCGATAGTGTCACCAAATTAGGGTTTTGGTCTACCAGGGCCTCCAGATGGGAGTTTTCCTCTGGGAATGAGCCAATGCTTCAAAGCATAACCTAAGATACTCCATGGGACCTCATGGACCCAATCATCAAGTCAATTTAACCTCAGGGGATGCATTCATAAAAAATCAGGAATTAGGGTTTCTTGACCTAATTCACCCATAAGTTAACTTTTGGGACAAATCATGAGCCAAGACCTCAAGACATGGTTTGAGGGTCTCTAATACACCACATTGATCCATTTACAACAATGGATTGATCCAAGAAGCTTGATTAACAAGTTTCAATTTCATCTGAACCACAATTAGGGTTTCGCGGAAAAAGTCAACTGTACATTTGACTTTTGACCAGGACATGCTCCCAAACCCTAGGACATGATTCAATGCACCCTATAACACCTATGAAATCAATCCATCAAGTTTGATTTAGGTCAAGGACTTGATTTCATAGAGGATCACACAGTTTGAAATTCATCTGACAAAAAATCAACTGTGCACAAAAGTCAACTTTGACTTTTTGAGATTTTTCACAAATATGGTTCTTTGACCCTAAAATGATGTTAATGTGTGATTGGAATCATCATTCATCAAGAAAAATCAAGAAAAGTGGGATAACTTGTAAAAGGGGTAACCATAAAAAACTTAGAATTTTTCTAAGTTATGGAACAAAGTGGCTAGGGTACCAACTTCCAAGGATCATAACTTGAGATCCAAGCAACCATTTGGTCTGATCCAAAGATGGATTTGTAGCTCTCATGGCATAATTTAAAAGTGTCAACTACACCTCATTCCAATTCCTCATGGATTTCAAGTTATGGAATGGCCAAAATCACAAAAAGTGAAAATGTCGCTTTTTTCCAACACTTGATGAAATTTTCACTAAGTCAGAATATGCCTTCACTTTTTTTCCAAATGTAGGGCCATTTTTCACTTGGATCCAAAAGGTATCAAAACAAACTATGATCACACATATGTTGTATCATATAAGGGCTTTCCAAAATGGCCAAGAAGTCCATGAAACTCCATTTGAGCCATGAGATATGACCATGCCAGTATGCCTTGCTGCAAACTGTCATGGCAAGGCAGATTTGTGCATTTTGCTCAATTTGCAAAATTTGTGCAAATGAAAAACATGTCTATCCATCTGAACACCTCAGTGAGGGACCAAGGAGGGACAAACACTGATCCATGAGCCTCCCAAGTCTTTGGAACCAAAAGTAGCATGCCAAACCTAGAAATCCCTAACGAGGGGACAAGACTCCAATTTTGTTTTGGAGCATTTAATGGATACACCAAGGTGGCATGGACGGAGCCCTTTCCAACTGAATTCAGTCAAGACATATCCAAGACCAAGGGAACCAGCAGCCTGTGCTCTAACCTCTAGTCAATGGCAAGAAGAGACTTGGATTCCAAAATGCAACCATTGGTCAAACCTCTGCTGCAGTTATCATTCACTATTGGTTGCAAAAAAAACTTGCTCTACTATAAATAGATCACATTTGTGATCAGTTTGAGTACACCAAAGCCATCAAACAGATGCTTTCCTCAAAATCACCTTCTCACTTCCAAATTTGCCTTCCAAAGCAAGTCACTATTGGGTTTTGAGTTTGAGAGCAATTCCAACCAAACCAATCACACACACACACCTCATAAACATCATATAGAAGTGATCCATACACTTAAACAACATCTGGAACACTAATTTCTCAGAATCACCAGCCAGTTGCTCAAGGTTTTAACCAAGTTGCAGTTGGGATACCATCTTCAGTCCAGCTTGTTTCAAACCATTCCAAGCACTCAGGAACATCACTTGGCACCTAGGGAAGCTATCCACGTCATTGGAACCTAGCTGTAACACCTCTAACACAAAACACGATCACCAACTGTAAGAGGTAAGCATGAGCTCTTCTAACTCTATGATCCATGCATTTTTTGTTGCACAATAATTTGGCCATATGTTCATAATCATGCATAGAATGTTTTCCCTCAATCAATTACTTTGTTTGAATCGTGTATGGAATTTCTGAGCCTTCATGCAAGTTTGAGGGTTCTTGAGGTTTCTCTTTGATTTCTTATTCCATGCTTAAAATAAATGAAATTAAAGACCATAGACATGATCGTGAGGTGAAAACGAGCAGATTGATATGTAGATTGCATGATATAATCAAGTATTCAGTGAGATTGGATTGAAAATGAAAATCTGCAGAAACAGAGGGTGGCGCGTGTTCTTGCCATGTTCTTGGCGCCCTGTTTGAAAATTCAAATATTTGAATTTTGTGATTTTATTTAATTGATTAAAAAATTAATTTCTCTCTGAGTTTTAATGATTTTGAGTTGATTCTTTTTTTAATAATTCACAAAAATGCTAAAATATTTTATTTTACCAAAAAATCCCAAAAATATTATTTATTTCATATATTTGATATTTTTGCAAAGAATTAATGTTTTATTTGTTTTTAACATTTGAAATATTTTTTCTCCCTTGATTTTCCAAACTTAATTGATTTCCAATCATTTTGTGGATATAAACATGATTTTTGAAACATTAATGCAAGATCACAATTTTTTTTCACACATGTTTAACAATTTTGATCATTTTAATTGAATTTTTATTCAATTAAAATATATTTTGAAAACAAATTAGGGTTTTGATTAATTCAACCCTCATCAATCTTTTTCAAACACTTTTGAGCCTCTTGGTAGAGTTTAAAACCCAATCCTTTGTAAATACAAACCTTTTTGGGCCTTAGATGTTGTATAAGTCCCGTTGTATATTCAAAAATCACGGCGCGATCGTCGCCTTTTCAAAACAAAACCCTGGGCCTCTCCTTGAGCTATAAGACCCATTCCTTTTCTTAAAATAAATCCTTGGGCCTCTAATAGAGTGTAAGGCCCAACCCCTTTGAAAACCAAACATTTTTGGGCCTCATCCATTGTATAAGACCCACTGCGTTTTCAAAAATCTCGGCGCGATCGCCATTTCAAAAATCAAATCATCTGGGCCTACCCTCTTTGTAATACCTCAAAATTTGCCCCCTTATTTATTACCTTATAACAATGGCTTATGCTTCATTTGCATTTTAGTTAGGTCATCGGGCACATACATGCATATCATTTGGCTCTGTGGTTATGGGATTAAGGTTCTCTGTTCAAGCATCTTCAGGTTGCAACGGATGTTTATTTCGTCACTCGACACAAGCGCAAAGTATTTCTCCGGGTTACGTAATCACCGGGTCAGCTAAGCTCTTATCAAACATAATTTTTCATGTCAAGAATCTCAGAGGAAGTTGAAGTTTTTAGCCGATTCAGAACAGTTTGAGCAGAAAATCAGTTTGCTGTGCAAACTTGCAAAATTCATAACTCTTGCTCTGGAACTCGTTTTGGCTGGATATTCAACAGTTAGAACCGTCTCGGTATTCTCTACAACATTTATGTTCGGCTCGGAAGTCAATTCATCAAGGAAAGTGATGGGAATTATTTGTTTATGGAATTTCGGTTTCGCTGGATAATTGCGTCAGTGGTATTCAAAAGGGCTTAACTTCTGATTGGATCATCAGTTCTGAGTTATTCCTATGCCAAAAAGTTCCATATTTGAATTATCTGCAACTTTTGTGTTCGGACCGAGGGCTGATTCTTTGAGGAAGATTTCCGAATACGCGAGTTTTCAGAGTCGATACAGTGCAAAAACAGTGGAAAATAGTGTCGAACCGTCATGTTTCGGTCACTAAAAAATTCATAACTCTCAGCTCGTTTATCGGATTGATGCCGTTCGGGTGCCTAAAATTCCGTTTCGATGCCATCTTCGTGACGTAAGTTCAGTATGACTCAGGTCCAAACAGAAGAACCCCGAAAGTTCGAATTACTGGAAGAATTCTTTGGCACAGTTCACTGTCTGTCAGATATTGGAAAATTCATAACTCGGTCAATTTTTATCGGATTGCGTCCGTTCTCGAAGCTACGGTTCACAAATTTTGTGCTCTTCAAGATTGAAGACAAGCTCGAGTTCGAACGGTACTCCGAAGATGGTCGTTTTGGTTTATTTCGCAAAACGGAAATGCTGAACCGAAGAAAAAGGTTGAAAGTTGTTTCACGGGAAAATACACATCTCACTCGTCATTTGTCCGATCGAGGTCATTTTCTGACACGAGGTCACTGACTCGTAGATTTACAAATTTACTGACAAAGTCAAGTCGATATTTTGCTCCTGAGTGCATGACCTTGTCACGTTTTTGAGTAGCAGACAGTCCAAAAGCTGAAAAATGATGATTTACTCAGTACCGTCTTGCCATTCAAAAACTCGCAACTCACTCAATTTTTATTCGATTGCATCCATTCTCGAAGCGTTACGACCGTGAGTCCTTCATGGACGTTTTCATGTGAGACGTAGAGTCAGAGATTTGCACCGAGCCAAGAGTTATTTTTAATTGAGCGGTTTATTTTCAGGCGCAACCGAATTCCCCTTGCACTATATATTCAAGTCTAAGTGTTTTTCCCTCCAACTTCACAATTCATTACAAACACTCTAAAATCAAACTCCAATTCTCTCCAAGATCAAAGGGAGGGTTTTCAACTTATTCATCAAGAAATTCAAGAACATCATGAACAAGTTCAAGAACTCAACAACAACTTGATCAATTCTCTTTCTCAGATCAACTTCCGACCGAACTCCGATCTCCCACCGGCCAGCCACGCGGCCTCCTCTCCCTCTCCTCTTCGCAATCGCGCGCTTCATTCTCCCTCCTCCGTCTTTGTAATTTCTTCGTCGATTCTTCATTCGGTTAGTTTCTTGAACTTTAATCCTTTAATTCTTGAATAATTGATTAATCGATTCTTAAACTTTGCATTGAATTGATTTTGTGAAGAATTGTTGAACATACTTGAATATTGTTTAATTGATCTTGTTGAATATTAAGTTTGATATAACATTTGTTGTGATAAAGTGATTCTAATGATTGTTATGGTGTATTAAATTGTGAATTCTTGTTGGAATTGTGTCATGATAATTGGTGCATGCTAAGTGTTTGACAAAAATCCTAGGAGAGTTAATTGTTGTGATTTGACATCCATTGAATTGCTCGACTCTTGAATTCATGCTTGTTACAATGTGCAAATCCGGAATAGGATAGGTTGGTGATTAATTGTTGTTGTGAATTATGCCGCGTGTCGAGAACCTCGCGTAGTGCTTAATTGTTGAATTGTTGTGTTCATGTGCCACGTATCGAGATTATGTGTTTTGGTCATAACTTCCTAACCGTGGCGTGTTTTTGCGAATGTGAATAATGTAACTTGACTTTGTTGATGATTCCGGAGCTGTTGGTGGACTTTTTAGCCAATTTCGGACAACTTTTTTCTACGGTTTCGCTACTGCTAGCCGACGAAATCGGCCTAAAAGTCCCACTTCCGAGCGGAATTAATTCAAACCGAGTTCGTTTTTGAGTCCGTTGGCACGTTTGCAGTCAACCATGTGATTTTCGTTCAATTCCGAGTTGGTGATTTTTGACACGTTTTTTCCGTTTTAAGGCTTTTAAGCTCCGATTTTGTGCGGATTTTGCTTGTCGACTTGCATTTGATATGTACTTATACGTGTTCATGCATGATCATTGTACTTGCGTTTGTTCATTTCCGGATTGACTTGGTGCACATTTTATGTTATTGCGTAGTTGCTGCCCCGTCTTGAAACTTTGTGTTCCGGTGCATGTTTGCGACTTGTGTGCTCATCATTATGCATGATTGGGAGTTATGATGCATAGGTGCAACTTCCGGTTGCACCTCTTTGTGGTTTCTAATGTGTTTGTTGAGTATTTTTGCAAGGTTTTCGTGGAGATCCCGACGACGAGTATGCACTTGGTGTTCCATTTTATTTGTGGGACGCCGCTTTGCTTGCGACGCATATGTTATGCTTTGTCTTGTTTGTTTGTCTGGATTGTATTTTGTGCATGGCATTTGTGTAGTCGCATCCGACTTACACATTACGTGTGATTTATTTCCACACCGACGACTTGAGCTTATATCGGACGTGCAATTGCTAACTTGACTCCTTTGTGGATGCTAGCTTGTTCGAGCGGATCTCTGGGTTTCTTTACTATTAGTTGCTTGTAATTCGGATCTATATCCGTGCGGTAGTATTTTGTTTCCCTTTTATATCTTTACTTCTCTTTAATGCTTTTGATGCCATGAGAAGTAGGAATAGTCGATGCCATGATAAGTAGGATTGTATGGAAAGCACTCAAGTGAGGCCTTGATTGTGCTTGTTTAATATTGTGCCTAAAGAACTCTAAAGAGGCATCCCATTCCCATATCCCCTTGTAAGACCGCAAAGAAGGCAGTTGACAGAATAGGGTTCGCAATCGACCCTCGTTATTCCAGTGTGTCGTTCTTGGCTCTCATTACATGATTGAAGCTTTGAACCTTATCACTCTTGTTATCGAGTCGGTCCAAGTGGAATAGGGTTCCGCAATCGAATCCCCACACATTGTCATTAGCTCGCATCGGCCGATGTTGACGCTCAAGTGATCTTTATCACACCCCTCTTCTTTTCTTTCTTCATCTGCTTTGATATCTCATATCATTGCATTGTTTGTTGTTAGCTTAGCTTTCTTCTTCCTTAGGCACATATTCTAACTTATTCAAGTTATATAGGTTAGAAACTATAACATAGGACTATTCATTGTATGATAGTGTTAGGTATTCTTTCCCCTTTAACTCAACTATAGGGCCACCTTTGCATGACAACATTAGGATATAATTCCTCTTAGTATTTTCCAACCCCTTGAGTCTCTTTCTCATCTCAAAACAAAAATCAAAGCATCTAATAAAGGATTAACATGTATTGCATATGAGCCTTGCATGTGGGAGGTAAGATAGTGGAGGATCTTATTTCACTTACTTAGAGTGTTTAGCATACGTCCCGTCTTAGGTCGATATGCGAGGCATTCGATCCTATGTCGTAGACTTTAATGCAATACGTGTTACAAACACAAAAAAAATCAAAACACTTCTTCTTAAAAGACAAAAGCAAACAATTCTCTTCTTATCTTCCTCACTCCGTTCATAAAGGATGCGTCACTTCCGTTCTACCGCAAACAAGTAAATGCATAAGACTCCGTACAACGAGCTGCGACACCTAACTGTTGGAACGCGAACCTTGGTGTCTTCCGTTAAAAAACACAAACAAAGCAAAGTCATCCCTAGTGAGGGGAACTACGTCGCTCTGATTCTCGCATGCGAGCGAGATACGTAGGCAGGAGATCGTGCGAGATCTCTCCGAGCACCATTCTTCTCTTTTCCCCCAAGTCGTAGTCTGAACTACGTTGACTCTGACTTTCCCATTGTACGAGGGAATACGTATGCCTAGGACGCGATGTCCTATCGAGTAATTTCTTTTCTTTTTTCCCCCCGTTTTTCCGCTTTCTCCTTTTGTTTCCGGATTCCATTAGCAGTGGAGCTCCAGATAACCTACACCCTTTAATCGATAACAACAAGCGTGGATCCCATCGAGTACGATGGACGCGAGGGGGTGCCAATACCTTCCCCTCGTGTAACTGACTCCCTTACCCGTTTCTCTTGGTCGCGAGACCATGCTTTTCCTTTCCTTCAGGTTTACGCACTGTTTCCTTTCCCTCTCTTGGGATAAATACACATTGCTGGCGACTCTGTTTCCGCGCCACTTTCGCTTTTGTACTTGGATGAAAATCCTAGGAGCGACAGCTGGCGACTCTGCTGGGGACAGTTTGAACTCATGCTGGTCCATCCCCTATGCGAGTCAATCCTAGCGCCTGTTTGTTTTCGATTATTATCCGTTTACTTTACTAGCTTTATTTATGGCATTGTTGCAGGTTTACTATTCTATTGCATTTACATGATTTTCATTTAATGTTGTCATATATTATAATGTGCTGGACTGTGCTGTATTTTTCTGTTTGGTGGGCAGGTTGTTCTGAGAGATAAGCCCATTACCCAGGCTTGAGCATACACATAGGTATTAGAGTGGATAGTCGTGACGCTTGCGTGGTGGTGACCACGTATTATTGTTCACGAGACCCACAACCAGACGAGGTTCTATCGGGAGCTATCTGCTACTGTATGTTGATACAAGCCAGTGGATATTCTCTTGAGGAACTGTCGACTCTGGTGACCATTCCCGAGGACTCAGTAACAGCACTCCTCCCGAGATGTGATACTAGCAGACCAGAAATGGCAAACCCATTACGCATTCTCGATCCGAGGACCCAATGCTAGAAACTCATATAGGATATCTTTTTGGAGGGGAATTAGTTGAGGCCTCCTCGATTGATGATGATGCCAAACCAGAAATGCTGAACGTATCATCATTTCTCGACCTGAGAGTCCGTGATATTGAGGATCCTCGCCTTTCTAGTACCCACATGTGAGAGGGGTGGGTTGTTTACAGGTTTGCAGGTAACCGTAACCTTCAACCTACCCGGTATTTTGGTTTTCTTACCAGTGCAAACTTATCAGCCTGGTATTTTGGGATTTTGATTATGCCGATATGCTGGTATTCTGGTATTCTGATTATTCTGACACCCTGGCATACTGGTATTCTGATTATGCCGATATGTTGGCCTTCTAGTATTCTGATTATTCGGATATTCCTGTGTTCCAGTATTCTCTTCAGAGCAGACCTGTGAACCTATTCAGACAGCATCACAACAGTTATTCAGAATATGTGGGAGCGTTGATCCCATGTCTGCTGCATTCACATTGCATTGCATTTGCATCTTGCATCATTTTGCGTATCTTTCTCCAGGCCAGACCAGTGAGCTCATCCATCCTTTATCTGAACTGCAGTTTGATTTCCCGACTTTCGTATTGGACTTGAATCATCTTTTGGAAGAATCATGAACTCTGGGGAACAGAATCAGTTTGTGACTATGGCCGATGTTGATTTGATGAAAAATCAGTTGGACCAACTTGTGGAAGCTATGTCTGTCATGATGATGGGAGAGGCAAATATTCAAATAATTGGGAATGTCATTCCACCTCTGGTGAACAATGTTGCTCAAGCTCAACCTGTATGAATTCCTATTAAGAATCATGCTATACACGAGCGTACCATCTTCCGAGACGGACATTCTTCTTCTCTTGATGCCACAGACTATCAGAGCTTTGCCTTCTCTGTGCCAGATGTCCAGAGGGTAGTTCCAAAGATTAAGCCTAAGGATCAACGATCTGTTGATGACGAAAGATATCGTGTGTTGAAGGAAAAGCTTAAAGCCCTGGAGAGGCATGATACTCTTGATTTGAATGCTTCGAGCATGTGTTTGGTACCTGGCCTGGTAATGCCCTCAAAGTTTAAGATGCCGAAGTTTGAGCAATACAGAGGGGATAGCTGCCCAAAACTACATTTGGTGATGTTTTGCCGAAGAATGACTTCACATACCCACAATGACAAACTCATGATACACTGTTTCCAAGACAGTCTGAGTGGGGCATCACTGAGTTGGTATATGCAGTTAGAAAGTGGTAGCATCCGATTATGGACAGGCCTAACTAACGCCTTTGTGAAGCAATACAACTATAATCTTGACATGGCTCCCAGTCGAATGCATTTGCAAGACTTGTCTCAAGTACATAATGAGTCATTCCGAGGGTATGCTCAGAGATGGAGAGAGTTAGCCGCTCGTGTTCAACCGCCACTTTCGGATAGAGAATTGGTTGATTTGTTCATGGATACCTTGCAAGGTCCGTACTTAGAAAAGATGATTGTCAATGGGACAGCAAATTTTTCATACCTGGTAATGGTAGGAGAGCGTATAGAGAGCCTGCTCAAGTGTGGAAAGCTCCAAGGCGTCTCGAACTTCCAAGCTAATGAAAAAGAATCAGTTATTAGTTCTCAAGAAGGATTGGTGGAAGAAAATAGTTCCATCCAGGAATCTTCACCCCCTCATTCTCAGCATTCAAGCATATCAACTGTTCAAAGTTTGCAATCTTCCGAGTCTCCGTATCAAGGACAATATTCTTCTGCAAATCAAGGACCTCCTCAGAATCAACGGTCATATCGTCGTCAGCCGCGTCAGCATGCCCGACAAAGGCCAAGAAAGCCAGAGAGGCATTTCACTCAGTTGCCAATGTCATATAGTCAGATGTTGCTTGATTTAATCAAGGGTGGACTGATAGTGCCGAAGAAGATAGATCCGGTAATTCCTCCGTATCCACCAGGTTTTGATGTCAACGCCCGTTATGACTACCATGCTGGGGCACAAGGGCATTCAACTGAAGATTATAAGGTGCTCAGGAGCAAAATTCAGTCACTTCTTAACTCCAATATGTTCTCGTTCACGCCTCAGGGTATTCAGATCAATAATTCTCCGTCGTCCAGTCAGGTGGGTTCATCGGTCCAGGTTATGGAAGAAGTCACCGAGAGCAGTGGTTCAAATGATTATCAGACTGACTTCGACGAGCAATACTGAAGATGGCTAGCTCATTAGCAAATCAAGCTTGGAAAGCCCAGTTCCTCGAAGTTGGCAACCATTTAGATCATGTCATTTCTTTGCATTTGTAGTTTCTTTTCTGTTAAAAAGTGCAAACTCATTTGTAAAACTCGTCTGTTTTTAATTGATAATGATAATGAAATAAATATGCATGTTTTGATTAAATCCAATCGTGTTCACTCATACTTGTTATGTATATCATAGCTTGTTTAAGCAGGATCCTAGGGAGGATGACGAAATTGAAGACGTAAAACTTCTGATTGTATGCTTTTGAACGAAACCCTGCTGATGATGTACAGGCATTGTTTCAAATTCCCAAACACCGGAGACATAAGGAAGATAATCCCTTGTAAACCCGTTGAGCCTAGTAGTAGGAGTTTATTTCTGAAAATGAAAAACCCGCAATCTTAACCTAGGGCAGGGTAGGTGTCAGCTAATTTGACCACGCGTTCAAATTTCAAAAGGAATGCTCCGTTCGAGGATCAATTACATCTACGGTTATCCCTCACCAACCGAAGAGTGAGACGGTCGCAACCCTTTACAAGTCAAGACAAACCTATGTCACACGATTAGTTCAAAAAAAAAAAAAAAAGAAAGCCTGCTAAGTCAAAACTAGAAAACAAGTGACTTAGGCAAAAGTTAGGGCATCCCGCTGGACTTCAAAATTGAAAGATTCAAAAGAATCAGTCCAGGTAAAAATCAGGGAAATCAAAAAACAAAAGAACGAAAAGCGAAAAGGATCACAAAAAGAAAAATCCTTGAACAAAGAACAAAGTCGTGTGACTACAGACACCAGGCAAAAAGGGGTGACTGTCACTCCGAAAATCGTGTGGGTTCCTTCCATCCTCATGCCATTCATTAACCCTTTTGAAAGGTGAGCGTATCTATCGAGTTAACTGAACTTAGGACTGGAGAACTTCAAGGAGAATGGGTGGGTTAAAACAAAACATTGAGCCTTATATCCTTTCTTTCTTAAACCGCGAACCAGGCCACGTTACAACCTTCAAAAGACCTAATTGAAGCAGGGTTGTTTCGAAAGTATACTTCGGTTAAAATCGCGTCAGTTCTGACTCCCAAAAGGACTTTCTTACCATTCATGTTGGTATTGATGTGACATTCTAATCAGTGATTCGTTCACTACAGGCCACAAAATTTTTCCAGTGAACAAACTTGGATTTCAAAACTGTCATACGCATTGCATTAAAATTATCTTTTCAAAATGAATTATTTTACTTGCGAGTCAGTACTTGACATCAGGAAAGTTTCTACAATGGAAAGATTGATTAATCTAAGGTGCAAAGTGCCCGAGTACTCTGTTGAGCCAGGGGCAGGGCATATCAAATGGGTAATACATTCCAAGATTCAGCCAATCTGGGGCAATCAAGTCGAGATTCAACAAATCTCTAGAAGGTCAGTTAAAGGTATTCCTTCACTGACCAATCAGTCAGGGGCAAAATCAGTTCAAAGCTGGGGCAGGCCACCCCAAAGACCAGGAGGTTATTCTCTCCGGACGACGGTTAATCAAAAGCCATGGGGCAATATATGCTGGATCTTCACGAGACATCCTGAAGACATGTTCATTTACAGGTTATGCTGCATCGGGGCACCTCTTTTGGTCATATCACATCGGCAGGGTTCACGTTGATAGTTAACACGTGACGTCCCTAGTAGAGTTTCTCGCCTCGGCAGAGATGGCTGAAGTTTTATCATTCAGCAGAGCATTATGAAGATTGTGAATCATTCTCCCTAGCAAGAATTCAGGGGTTCGCTCTCCCCTAGCCAGCTTGGCGAAGTTTATTGCTCTTCAGCAAGAGTTTATATTCCTGTACAGAGTGTTGGGTTTATGCTTCACCAGTTTGTGGTAAAGTTGTTTCCATCTCCCCAACGGAGTAAGGGTAGAAGGTAGATTCCCAACAGAGGACCAAATCTGATCTTGTTCCCTAGCAGAGCTGATATCATCAACCATTGTCCCCAAGCATATTTTTGGGTGGTGGTTAGCTTTGCCCAGCAAGTAAAAGGTCGATCGTCATTGGCCCTTTTCTTCAGCAGATTCCTGGGATGTTTCTCCAGCAGACGTTTGTTGTTCGTACTTTCCTGCAGAATGGAGGTTTAGTCGGGATCTCGAGCAGTTATGACACTGAAGGCGATTCAGTTTGTTATCCCCAGCGGAGTTAGCCTCGTCTCTTCAGCATTTATTTTGCTGGAGTGCTCCTGTTGCATATCATAAACATCATAGCATAATCATTACCACGCATATCATTCGCATAGCATTACATGAAGCCTTGTAAAACCGAATATAAAATCCATAGCCCAACCTTGCCTGACACATTCAACAGCCCACTTTGCTGGCATATTTCAAAAAACCTGAAGCCCAATCCCTATTGGCGCTTCCTGCAAAATTCAATCCCCATTGGTACCTAGAAAGATTTCTCCTTTGAAAAAACAGTCACCATCAGGTTTTACCTGTCACAGCTAGCAAAGTCCAATCATACTTGGCACACTCTTCTTTTCCCGGTAGCCCGAGCATACGTCGGCATTTTGCATATAGCAATCATAGCATCCTCAAAATGCGTAGCATTTAAATTTCGTGTGGAGCATTACGCCATAGAAAGAAAATTCAAACAAATGCATGCGAAGCATAAGCCAGATTTGGAACCTTGCGCGAAAGCCCAAATCAACTTTCAGTCAAGACGGTGGCATATCCCCAACAGACATTACAATTAACCCATACGATTACTCTTTTCCCGGGTCATAGATCATATGTCGATCTTACCCTCGACCAGTCATTGTCCATCAACACCTTGATGATGACATTTAAGTCAGATTTTTCGTTCTGTCATCCCTATGACAATGTGTTTCCTTCGGTCGAGTCTTCTTTCCATCATCCCTATGACAATATGTTTCCTTTGGTCGGGTCTTCTTTCTGTCATCCCCATGACAATGTGGTCCCTCGGCCAGGTTTTCTTTATGTCATCCCTATGACAATGTGCTCCCTCGACCAAGTCTTATTTCTGTCATCCCTATGACAATGTGCTCCCTAAGTCAGATTTTTCTTTCTGTCATCCCTATGACAATGTGCTCCCTAAGTCAGATTTTTCTTTCTGTCATCCCTATGACAATGTGCTCCCTAAGTCAGGTCCTCTTTCTGTCATCCCTATGACAATGTGCTCCCTAAGTCAGATTTTTCGTTTTGTCATCCCTATGACAATGTGGTCCCTCGGCCAGGTTTTCTTTCTGTCATCCCTATGACGATGTGGTCCCTCGGCCAGGTTTTCTTTCTGCCATCCCCGTGAAGATGTGTTTCCTCGGTCGGGTTTTCTTTCTGTCATCCCTATGACAATGTGCTCCCTCGGTCGTGTCTTCTTTCTGTCATACCCATGACAATGTGTTTCCTTTGGTTAAGTTTTCTTTCTGTCATCCCTATGACAATGTGTTCCTTCAGTTGAGTCTTCCTACCGTCAAATTACTTTGATGATGTGCCCTTTCGGTGGGGTTCCATTTTTATTTCCGTCAAATCCCTTTGACGATGTGGTTCGCTGGGTATGTTGTCTTTCCGTCAGATTCCTTCGCAAAGTGGGTCTGGGCTCTAGTTTATATGGTTTCTCCTCGCAATTAGCAAATTTTGTGGTTCTTTTTGTATTCAATCACCTTCTACCTTAAATGTCTGAAAGCTGTTGCTATCATCCCTTCAGGTCCAAGTTGATTGAATAGGGGCAGCTGTAATACCTCAAAATTTCCCCCCTTATTTATTAACTTATAACAGTAGCTTATGCTTCATTTGCATTTTAGTTAGGTCATCGGGAACATACATGCATATCATTTGGCTCTGTGGTTATGGGATCAAGGTTCTCTGTTCAAGCATCTTCAGGTTGCAACGGACGTTTATTTCGTCACTCGACACATGTGCAAAGTATTTCTCCGGGTTACGTAATCACCGGGTCAGCAAAGCTCTTATCAAACATAATTTTTCATGTCAAGAATCTCAGAGGAAGTTGAAGTTTTCAGCCGATTCAGAACAGTTTGAGCAGAAAATCAGTTTGCTGTGCAAACTTGCAAAATTCATAACTCTTGCTCTGGAACTCGTTTTGGCTGGATATTCAACAGTTAGAACCGTCTCGGTATTATCTACAACTTTTATGTTCGGCTCGGAAGTCAATTCATCAAGGAAAGTGGTGGGAATTATTTGTTTCTGGAATTTCGATTTCGCGGGATAATTACGTCAGTGGTATTCAAAAGGGCTTAACTTCTGATTGGATCATCAGTTCTGAGCTATTCCTATGCCAAAAAGTTCCATATTGGAATTATCTGCAACTTTCGTGTTCGGACCGAGGGCTGATTCTTTGAGGAAGATTTCCGAATACGCGAGTTTTCAGAGTCGATACAGTGCAAAAACAGTGGAAAATAGTGTTGAACCGTCATGTTTCGGTCACTAAAAAATTCATAACTCTCAGCTCGTTTATCGGATTGATGTCGTTCCGGTGCCTAAAATTCCGTTTCGATGCCATCTTCGTGACGTACGTTCAGTATGAGTCAAGTCCAAACAGAAGAACCCCGAAAGTGCGAATTACTGGAAGAATTCTTTGGCACAGTTCACTGTCTGTCAGATATTGGAAAATTCATAACTCGGTCAATTTTTATCGGATTGCGTCTGTTCTCGAAGCTACGGTTCACAAATTTTGTGCTCTTCAAGATTGAAGACAAGCTCGAGTTCGAACGGTACTCCGAAGATGGTCGTTTTGGTTTATTTCGCAAAACGGAAATGTTAAACCGAAGAAAAAGGTTGAAAGTTTTTTCACGGGAAAATTCATATCTCACTTGTTGTTTGTCCGATTGAGGTCATTTTCTGACACGAGGTCACTGACTCGTAGATTTACAACTTTACTGACAAATTCAAGTCGAGATTTTGCTCCAGAGTGCATGACCTTGTCACGTTTTTGAGTAGTAGACAGTCGAAAAGCTGAAAAAGGATGATTTACTCAATACCGTCTCGCCATTCAAAAACTCGCAACTCACTCAATTTTTATCCGATTGCATCCATTCTTGAAGCGTTACGATCGTGAGTCCGTCACGATCATTTTCACGTGAAACGTAGAGTCAGAGATTCGCACCGAGCCAAGAGTTATTTTTAATTGAGCAGTTTATTTTCAGGCGCAACCGAATTCCCCTTGCACTATATATTCAAGTCTAAGTGTTTTTCCCTCCAACTTCACAATTCATTACAAACACTCTAAAATCAAACTCCAATTCTCTCCAAGATCAAAGTGAGGGTTTTCAACTTATTCATCAAGAAATTCAAGAACATCGTGAACAAGTTCAAGAACTCAACAACAACTTGATCAATTCTCTTTCTCCTTTCCCTCTCCTCTTCGCAATCGTGCGCTTCATTCTCCCTCCCTCCGTCTTTGCAATTTCTTCGTAGATTCTTCATTCGGTTAGTTTCTTGAACTTTAATCCTTTAATTCTTGAATAATTGATTAATCGATTTTTAAACTTTGCATTGAATTGATTTTGTGAAGAATTGTTGAACATACTTGAATATTGTTTAATTGATCTTGTTGAATATTAAGGTTGATATAACATTTGTTGTGATAAAGTGATTCTAATGATTGTTATGGTGCATTATATTGTGAATTCTTGTTGGAATTGTGTCTTGATAATTGGTGCATGCTAAGTGTTTGACAAAAATCCTAGGAGAGTTAATTGTTGTGATTTGACATCCATTGAATTGCTCGACTCTTGAATTCATGCTTGTTACAATGTGCAAATCCGGAATAGGATAGGTTGGTGATTAGTTGTTGTTGTGAATTATGTCGCGTGTCGAGAACTTCGTGTTGTGCTTAATTGTTGAATTGTTGTGTTCATATGCCACGTGTCGAGATTATGTGTTTTGGTCATAACTTCCTAACCGTGGCGTGTTTTTGCGAATGTGAATAATGTAACTTGACTTTGTTGATGATTCCGGAGCTGTTGGTGGACTTTTTAGCCGATTTCGGACAACTTTTTTCTACTGCTTTGCTTCTACCAGCCGACGAAATCGGCATAAAAGTCCCACTTCCGAGGGGAATTAATTCAAACCGAGTTCGTTTTTGAGTCCGTTGGCACGTTTACGGTCAACCATGCGATTTTCGTTCAATTCCGAGTCGGTGATTTTTGACGCGTTTTTTCTGTTTTGAGGCTTTTAAGCTCCGATTTTGTGCGGATTTTGCTTGTCGACTTGCATTTGATATGTACTTATACTTACTTGTTCATGCATGATTATTGTACTTGCGTTTGTTCATTTCCGGATTGACTTGGTGCACGTTTTATGTTATTGAGTAGTTGCTGCCCCGTCTTGAAACTTTGTCTTCCGGTGCATGTTTGCGACTTTGTGTTCCGGTGCATGTTTACGACTTGTGTGCTCATCATTATGCATGATTAGGAGTTATGATGCCTAGGTGCAACTTCCGGTTGCACCTCTTTGTGGTTTCTTATGTGTTTGTTGAGTATTTTTGCAAGGTTTTCGTGGAGATCCCGACGACGAGTATGCACTTGGTGTTCCATTTTATTTGTGGGACACCGCTTTGCTTGCGACGCATATGTTATGCTTTGTCTTGTTTGTTTGTCTGGATTGTATTTTGTGCAGGGCATTTGTGTAGTCGCATCCGACTTACACATTACGTGTGATTTATTTTCACACCGACGACTTGAGCTTATATCGGACGTGCAATTGCTAACTGTAATACCCCAAAATTTGCTCTCCCCTTTGTCATCATAGCATGGCATTATCATTTATCATATCATATCCACCTCATTAACATTACATTGCATTTAACATAGAAAAATGAAGCATGGCATCCTTCTTACCATCAGGGCATGTGGTCAGGTGGGAGGTGGACAATCAAGAGATCATTCAAAGCACAAAAGGTCAATCAAGTTGGCTCTAGGCAAGCCAAGAGGTCTCTCATGTCTCATACTATCCCAATTGATCTTCCACAACCTCAAGAAGGTGAGATTCAATAGGAGAGTGAAGCATTACATCCTACACTATGCAAGAAGTCCAAAAATTGAAGGAAAATCCTCAAAAGAGATAGCTCATTGATTCAAAATCATTCTCAAATGGCATTTCTCATCATCCTTTAAGAGGATACACAACATACTCTGAGGAATTTGGATTTGGAAGATGTGCAATTTCCTCCTAACCAGAGGGGGTCAAGATTAGGGTTTCCAATTAAATCAGGGTATCTCTGTTTTTTGAACAAAACTTGATGTCATGGTATTCCATATGTCCCTAAGTGTATGTATGTGGAAAATTGCATCTCAATTGGTTTTAGAAGTGGTTCAATTGGAAGAAAGATCAAGAATCAGAGAAATTGGGGCAAAGTCAAATAATCAGAGGAAAAAGTCAACTCTTGACTTTTTGAGCCCAAAATCATGAAATTCATGTTACATATGTCCAATGTACAAAATTTGGTCAAGAAACTCCAAAGGAATCATGAAAAAATCAAGATGTGGAAAGTTGCCATTTTTGGAAGAGGAAGGTTTGCTAAAAATAGCAAGTTTTGGCCATTTTGCATCAGAGTTTGAACCAAGGCCATTTAAAATTGAAGCACCAAATGAAAATTCCACTCGGCCACAACAAAAGATCTTGTTTTAAGCTTCAAATCCATGTGTGGAACATCTCCATTGGATAAAAATTGAGTGAGATATGATTAATCAAAGTCTGAGCAAAGTAGGTTCAAAACTAGGTCATGACCAAGATTTTCAGGGCACGCGCGCAGTCATTTTAACAAACAGTTGGTGGGCCAAATGTACACCTATTTTTCGCATGGTTAGAGGCTTCATTCTCAAAACTTGTCAACATCAAAAATGTTCCTTGCAATGTCCTCTTCAAGTTTCATGTTGGACAAATTTTTGTTTGACCAAGCTATGATGGAGATATACTAGCCCAAATATGGTTGCCTCATGCTGAAAATTTCCCAAGTCATATGGCCGTGTCCAACTCAAGTTGCCATGCCCTGCACCAGTCATGATGTCTATTATTTCAGGTCATTTTTGAGCCAGATAGAGGCCTCATTTCTAATCTTGTTTCACACCAAACTTGTAGGATCACACTTCTTCTTTCCAATGACACCAAAAGCTCCTCAAGCCATCCATTAACATGTGAGAAATTCACTCTTAAACTTCCACTGCTGCATTGGTCATAGCTGCTACCAAATCAGAAAAATAATGTTGATATTGATGGATTAATTCAAGCAGTCACACGCATACATCCCACACCAACCATCCCTTACTTCTTTTAAACCAACACATTCCCGTACACACATACATACCATGTCATGCCATGCATAGAAGAGGAAAAAAGGAAACTTGCACCACAAGATTCCAGGCTGCTACACTGTTCCCTCTCTCATTTTCAATTTGCTCAGCTCTACCATAACACCATGAACACTCTTCACTACATCACAACCTCACCCACTCGCCCTAACTAACTTGACTCAGTTAGTTAGAGGCAACTCACTTAACTCACTCACAACTCAATTAACCATACCAGTTAACAGATTTAACTCAACATATATATTCCAATCACACTCACAATTTCAGGGAGGATTCTCATTTTTTCACTCTCACTCCAAAAGCACTCTCAAGCTTTCTCTCTGAATTTTCTCTCTACCTGCACGAATTCCTCAAGTTCTTCCTCAATCTTCACAATCAAGCAAGAAGACATCAATGAATCATTGAATAGCACAGTTATCTCCAATGTCAGATTCAGATTTCCTCTGATTCTCAAAGCCAAATAGCATTTATTTTGCTCAAATTGAAGTTCTAGAAGTTCAAGAACAAGTTCTCACCTCTGGTTTTCTCAAAAATCCAAAGATCTTCAAGTTTCAGGTTCCAAAATCTCTCAAACTTTGCTTGCACGATTTTATCTTGTTCTAACTAGTTGATGTGTTATTTGTGCTTATTAGAAGCTATATGAAACCGGCTAGTTGATAGAGATCCTTAGGAGTTTAGAACTGAAAATTAGGGCAAATTTCTCTTCTTCGATTCTCTGTATCCATGCTTGATCTCTGAATTTTGTTGTTGGATTTGTGTTCCTCATGAGCTTAGCTTTCGTTTGGTATATGGCTTGTGAATTTCTGGAGAAAATGTGAGTTGCAGGTGGTGGCTGCTGGCCGGAGAAGATGACCGGAGGTCATCTCCGGCCGGTGACTTTAACTGTTAGGGTTTGTGTGCGTTTTAATCTCAGCCGTGTGTTTTTCATGATCGTACGCTCCAAAATGTGACAGCACATTAAAATTCACATGCTTCTCACGTGCATTTTTCTGAATTTCACTTAAGCATGGTGTGGTGTGGTGCATGGTAAGTGGCATGTGTCCTCACGTGCATGCATTGATCTTGAGTACTTTGACTTTTATTTGACCTTGACTTGATCTGATGGTTGTGAGTGAGTCAAAATTGTTGACTGATGGTGCACACTTGTTATTGTGTTTGGCGTGTAAATGGACCTTGTCAGATTGATATTTGCACCCCTCTGTTTGGAAGCCCAATGAATTTGCACCGTCCAATTGCTATGTTCATACCCCCTGCATTTTGCATTTATTTTTCATTTTTATTTCTTTCTACACGTTTGATTTTTAATTTTTAAAAATACCAAAACATATCATAAAATTCAACAAAAATTCATGAACATCATTGAAACATTTATGAATTTTTTCATGTTTTTATTTTCTGTTTTTATGACCATTTTGCCCCTGTTCCATTATTTCCTTTGAATTTCTATTTTTGTGCATACTTAATTTGACATACCGTTTTGTGCATTTTTGTTCTTGATCATAAAAGGTGTTTTTGATCCCTTTCCTTTTGCATTATGTTTGTAGCATGTTGAAGTATGTTTGAGCTTTATGGCTTGATTTGTTAAGTCTTTTTGGATGACTTTGGATGTGTTGCTTTGAGCATGAATGCATGAAACTTTCATGAGGTCTTGACCTTATTGTTGATTGACTTTGGTTCTGATCCATTGCTTGTGGCTTTGATATGTTGATGACACATGTTTAAGGTGTTTAATTGTTGAAGATAATAATTTTTGAAGCATGTTTGCTATTTGTGTGAAGCATGAATCTTAACTTGTTCTTTTTATGAATGTATGCTTCATGTTTGGTTTGCTTGATCATGAAGGCACTTGTGCCATAATTTGAGGTCTTGTTTGAGGATTGATAGCATGCTAATTGACTTCTGATTGTAGTATTTGGATCTCATCCTTGTATGTTTGTAGTTCACCTTGCACTTTAAGTCATTTGCTTTACAAGTATGAACCATATTCACATCACTTCATCTTTCTTCTTTGTTCTTTATTGAATTGAGAAATGGTTTGCATGATTTGAGTGATGTTTGAAGATCTTATTTGGGAACATGTTTAGGTTGTTCATATTCTGACCATGACCTCTCATGAGGTATCCTTGCATAATTGTTTTGCATTTTCCTTCACTCTCTTTCTACTTCTTTTATAAGACACTTCTTGTGTTTTTAATTCTTTGTTTATGTACCCTTGGTTTGTGTTTGACATGTTGATGTTAGTGAAAACCTTTTGAGATGTACATTCTGACTTGGAAGCTCTTATAGCATTCAATCTCATTTTACTTTGTTTGTCAATTTGTTTGAGTTTGATTTGTTCACTCTATGTTCTTTCTTTACTTGTAAGTAAGTGTACTAACCTTTTCAGGGGCTAATGGTAAGTCATTTGAGTGTGGATATGCTTCCACATTCTAATCCTTTCCCTCACCTTTTAATCTTTCAATTTGTGATTGTTTAAGCATTTCATAATGCTTTGTCTTCATAACTTTCTTCCTTCCTCTTTAGAACTAACTTAACTTCCATCTTGGAAGTAAGTTGTGTTCTTCCCTCTTTCTTCTCTTTTCTTTTAGGTTAGGTTTCTCATACCACACTAACCATAGGACTTCCAAGTATGCTAATACTAGGGTGTGTCTTAGTCCCCCCATAGATTTTACCTTTCTCCTTCTTTTGAGTCTCTCTTCTCATCTATAAAGGAAACCCAAAAACACTTAATAAAGGTAAGCATTTATTGCATTTGAGCCTTTCATATAAAGGAAAGATTATAAGGGGTCTTCTCTTATAATCTTAAATGAGTAGCATGTGGCCCATCTTGGGTCAAGGTGCTACACATTTGACCTTATGTGAGGGACTTAAATGCAATAATTGTTGATGGTGCAAATAATAAAACATTTCTTCATCTCTTAACCAACAAAAAACACTTAATAAACACAAGTATGCTATTGCGTTTGAACCTTAATAATTGGAAATACGTGTGAGGGTCTTCTTCACACTTAGTGTACTTCCTTACTCATTCCATCTTGGAGTGTGTGAGAATGTATACACTCCAATGACTAAGATTCAGATACACTATCATATGCAAACCAATAAGCAATAAAAAACTCTTCTCTCTTAAAAGACAAAAAATAAACAAACAACAATTCTTTTCTCATCTCCTTCAATCATTCCTTAAGGACTCGTCACATCCGTTTTACCGCAAACAGGTAACGCCTAAGTCTCCCTGCAGCGAGCCGCAACACCTAAACTGCTAGAACGCGCACCCTGACGTTTCCACTAAAAAACACAAACAAAGCGACCCTCGTTGAGGGGAACTACGTCGCTCTGATTCTCATGCTCCCGATGAGATACGTAGGCAGTGGGGTAGGGCCCATGCGAGCACTTCTTTTATTTTCCCTACATTTGTTTCCCGTTCCTTTTCTTTTCTTTCTCCTTTCTTTCTTTCAGTTCCTTTTCCGGTATCCTTTCTTTACACCCTTTGATCGAGACAAGCAAGCGTGGATCCCATCGGGTACGATGGACGTGTGGGGGTGCTAATACCTTCCCCGCGCGTAACCGACTCCCGAACCCAGTTCTATTGGTCGTAAGACCATGCTTTTCCTTTCTCTCAGGTTTACGCAGTGTTTCCTTTCCCTCTCTTGGGATAAATACACATTGCTGGCGACTCTGTTCGGTGCCACTTTCGCGTTTGTACTAGGATGAAAATCCCGGGAGCGACAGCTGGCGACTCTGCTGGGGAACGAACCCAGAATCTCTGGTTTCCTTAGCGAGTCAATCCTAGCGCTTGTCTGCTTTTCTTTCATTGGGTGTTTACTGTTGTGCTATATGTTGTTGTTTATTTATTTTACTGTATTTACCGCATTTTAGCATTACATATCATATATTATATTGTGTTGCACTGTTTTGTCTGTTTGGCGGGATGGGTGTTCTGAGAGATAAGCTCACTACCAAGGCTTGAGTACATACATAGGTATTAGAGTGGATAGTCATGACGCTTGCGTGGTGGTGACCACGTATTGTTGTTCATGAGACCCACAACCAGACGAGGTTCTATCAGGAGCTTTCTGCTACTGCATGTTATGCAGGCCAGTGGTTATTCTCTTGAGGAACTGTCGACTCTGGTGACCATTCCCGAGGACTCAGTTGCGGCACTCCTCCCGAGGTGTGACAGTGGCAGACCACATTTCGTGGCAAACCCATTGCACATTTTCGATCCGAGGACCCAATGCTGGGAACTTGCTATAGGACATCCCTTTTTGAAAGAGAATCAGCGGAGGCACTCCTCGATTGGCGATAGTACTGTACCCTGAGGGATGAATGTACTATTGCTTCTCGACCTCAGTGCCAGAAGCTGAGGACCTTTTTGTTTTGGAGAATCAGTTGAGGCCTCCTCGATTGATGATGATGCCAAACCAGAAATGGTGAACGTATCATCATTTCTCGACCTGAGAGCCCGGGATATTGAACATCCTAGTACCCACATGTGAGAAGGGCGGGTTGTTTACAGGATTGCAGGTAACCATGACCTCCTACATACCCGGTTTTCTATCATCATTGCACAAAAAGGAAGTTTCATCCTATTGTATTCAGATGGTTCTTATCTATGGTTCTATATTAGTCTCAGAGCTACACTGACACCGTTCACAGTTCAGCACAGATACCTGATTACCTGATCACATTGCCCTTTGCATTGCATTATCATATCCTAATATACATGTTTATTCATTTCCAGGTGCATATATTACCCTTGATTCCAGTCATCAGGTCCCTGCAAAGATGAACACTAAAGAGAGGAAGAATATCATCAGCTATAAGTTCCTTACGCCTACTTTGGGCCCTATTGTTGTGCTGAAGGGAATGGCGAGCCCTGCAGCACGAGAAGCTTTTGAAGAGAAATATGGGTGGATTTTATCTATGGTCCGTAATGTCAGTGATTATGAAGCCAGAGGTCTCCATACGTTGATGCAGTTCTATGATCCGCCTCTGAGATGTTTTGTATTTCCAGACTATGTGTTGGTTCCTACCTTGGAGGAGTATTCCAACATGTTGGGGATTGCTATCAAGGAGGAGCCCCCTTTCTTTGGATCGGTGGGGGATCTTGACTTTGGGAAGTTGGCTGGTGCTCTTTATTTGAGCAAATCAGAGTTAAGTGACAATGTCTCCAACAAAGGAAAGATTCGTGGTTACAAGCTGGAATATCTGATTAAGAAGGCCCAGGAAGCAGCTAAAGGCGAGAATTGGCTTGTTTTTAATGCTTTGCTAGCCCTTTGTATATACGGCATAGTGTTGTTTCCCAATGAGCCGGATTTTATTGATACATACGCTATACGAATATTCATGATGAAGAACCCGGTGCCAACGCTACTGGGAGATCTTCACTACTCGTTGTACAACCGAAACGAAAAGAAAAGAGGAGGGATAATTCGCTGTTGTGCACCTTTGTTCTATAAGTGGTTCGCAGGCCGTTTACCACAATCAGGGGCTTTTGTGGATTCCAAAGATTCTCTAGAGTGGAAACAGCGTTTAATGGGATTGGTGGCCAAGGACATCGTATGGGTAGATCATGGGCTGATTGGCAAGAATATTATCCACAGCTGTGGTAAGTTCCCTAACGTTCCACTGATAGGAAGACTGGGTGGGATTAACTACAATCCTTCTTTGGCCATTCGACAATTTGGGTATGCCCTGACAGGTCCGCCTATTAAGAGAGATGTGGAGGAGTCCCTCTATTTTCATACATTAGATGGATGGGAAGCAGCACAGAAAGCTTCTGAAAGCTGGGGTAGCGTACTGAAAAAGGGGAAAGTTACTCTAGGAAAGCCTAACAACCGGGTTTATCCAGCATATGAAGAGTGGGTAAAGAAAAGAGTTGAAGATTTTCTCTTGCCTTTTGGTAAGGCACCCCTTTTGTATCCGGAGAATGAGAAAGCAAGAAGCACTGCTACGGTGGAAGAAGTTGACAAGTTGCAAGCCTTGGTGAAAAAGCTCCAAGGAGAGAATTCCGAGTTGAGTAGCCGTCTTCAGAATGCTCTACATGCCAACAAAGAGCTGGAGCGGAAAGCCCAAGATGCTGAACAAATCCTAACTGCAAAAGAGAAAGACTTTGCTGGAAGAGCCCAACATTTCCGGAAGATTAGTAAAGGTGCTGATGATGCTACTCAAGCCCACAAGCAAACCAAACAGGCGTTAGCACAGACCAAAGAAAAGTTAACAAAGTTTCAGCACGCTTGGGACGAAGTTAGGATAGAGAATGCTGAATTGCAGGAACAGTTGCAGATTAAGGACGAAGAGCTTGAAAAGGCGCATGAGCAGAGGAGAAAGTATCGGGAAAGCCTCGGTAAGAGTCAAGAACAGCTAGAAGAAGCTAGAGGTGAGCTGAGGAATACCAAGAAAGAGCTTGAAGAAGTCATGATAGAAAGGGAGATACTCAAGACGCAAGCCGGCATAAAGAGACACAAAGGAGTGTGTGATGACGACGCTCTGATGCTGCATATGGGTTCTTTAACTGAAGCTCTTGAGAAAAGGGAGGTCTTGATCAAAGAAATGATTGAAAAGCCGAATCACCAGCGTACCCGTATACTTTTTTAGGAGATCAAATACTCAAGTGATAAGCTGAAGGGTGTGGAATTGTCAGACTGATGTTCTTTTCCTTATATTTTGTTATTAATGGTTACCATCAGGCTTGTTGATGGATCCATTTTTCCTTGTATTGCATTTGCGGTTGAATCTTTCTTAAATGTACTTGAATACTTTGTTGAATGAGTATGAGCAGTTTTGTTCAGAATTATTCCTTATCAGATAGCTGCACACAAGCACATGACCACGACACGTCTCTTTATATCACAATTTCTGGTCTTCAGATTTCTGTGGTTGGATTGGAATCAGGGTATAAAGCACCTCGGAAATGACAAACATGGCATTGCATGGCATTGCATATCATTTTGCATTTTTTGTTACTTGCTTTTCAGGTACTCGTTGCGGGGTCTCTAACCTTTATTTGGTTTCAGGCAGTATAGCGGAGAGTCATATTCACCGATATTCGACGCGAAGGAATCAAGTAAGAATCATGGATCAAGTGCAAAGTGATTTGGCGGAAATGAGGGCGCGTATGGACCAGTTCATGACCCTCATGACTGGCATGGCGCAAAATCAGGAGAGACTGAGGCTTCTGGTAGAGCGTCCCGACAATGGGCCCGAAGGTGATCATCATGACAATTCACAGGGACATGGCATTCCTCCTCCCGGTGGCAACCCTCCTCCTGGTGGTAACAATCGGGGTAATGGAAATGGTAGGCATGCTGGTGTTACTCTTGAAGATACTCTGGAAGACCAATTTACTCTGCTGGATGTTGATGTGGGTAATCAAGGGGATCGAAGGTATGATGAGTTAGCAGAGAAGATCAGGGCCATAGAATGCAAGAACTCTATGGGTATTGATGTTACCAGCTTGGGGCTGGTCTCAGGAGTCAGAATTCCCCCTAAATTCAAACCTCCCACTTTTGATAAGTATCACGGCAATGCGTGTCCCCAAACGCATCTTCAAGCTTACTTTGGGAAGATTTCAGCCCATACGGATGACGAGAAGCTATGGATGCACTATTTTCAGGACAGTCTGGCTGGGGCGTCCTTGACCTGGTACATGAAGTTGAATAGAGCTGCTGTGAAGAATTGGAAAGATCTGGCAGAAGCGTTCCTGAAGCAATACCAATATAATATTGACATGGCGCCCAACCGCACCCAATTGCAGGGATTGTCCCAGAATGCCAAGGAGAGTTTCAAAGAATATGCACAGAGGTGGAGGGAAATGGCTGCCCAGGTCCAACCTCCCTTGTCAGACAGAGAAATGGCAGATATGTTCATGGGCACCTTGCAAGGGGCCTATCTTGACAGATTAGCTGCTTGTCCGTCGACTGGATTTGCTGATATTGTGATTGCGGGAGAAAGAATAGAAAGTCTGTTAAAGCTTGGAAAGATCCAGGATGTGAGTGGGGCTGGCTCTTCGGGGACGAAGAAACCGTTTGCTAGTAACCAGAAAAGAAGAGAAGGTGATACGAATGCTGTGTTTAGAGGACGAGGCAGAGGGCGTTCTCGAGCTTATTATCAGGTAGATGCTGTAACAATCCCCACACCGTCTGTTCAGAAACAACAATCCCAACAACAAGTTCAACAGCAACAACCTTTTTTCCAGCAAAGGTCTAGACAGAGGGATCGTAAGATGGATCCTATCCCTATGACCTATGCCGCGCTGCTGCCCCGGCTACTCGAGTTAAAGTTGGTAGAACTCCGTACTATGAAAGCTCCGGTTGCTGGAAACCTGTCACCTAACTTCGATGCTAATGCTCGTTGTGAGTTCCACTCAGGTGCTCAGGGGCACTCCATTGAAAAATGTTGGGCTTTCCATCATAAAGTACAAGATTTGATTGATGCTAAAGCCATCAATTTCTCTCCCGCTCCTAATATTACTCAGCATCCCATGCCTGATCATAGTGCAGCAAATGTGTACGCTATTGAAGATGGGAGGAGATTGAATTTGGTGTTAGACGTTCATCAAGTGAAAACTTCTTTGTTGGTTGTAAAAGATCGTTTATTGAAGGGACAGGTGTTCCCGGGCTGTAATCAAGATTGCTCTGAGTGTATGAATCAGGAGAACGGCTGTGATAAGTTGAAGATGGGTTTACAGAATCTGATCGATGAAGGATGTCTACAGTTCGACAGAGTCGTGAAAGACACTGATGAGATATCAACCGTGACCATCTATTACACTCCCGCTGAGATTCAAATGCCGGTCAATGCAGTTCCCGTGGCGAGTGTTGCGCCAGAAGGGCCCAGTCCTGTCACTATCACGGTGCCAGGACCAATTCCGTTCACATCTACAAAAGCTATCCCATGGCACTATGGGGCAGATGTATATTACGAAGGTAAAAAGCAGGAAGTTGAATCATCAGTCAGCCCAAATATTGATAACGTAGGGGGTGTAGGGGGCTTTACAAGGAGTGGAAGGTTGTTCGCTCCCCAAACCTTGAGAAGTGATAAGGAGGTAGAAGCTGCAGCAAAGGCTAAGGGTAAACAGGTGGTTGAAAGTGCGCCTACATCTGAAGCAGAGACAAAGATTACTTTTGATAAGGAAATGGAAGAATTTATGAAGATAATCAAGAAAAGCGATTATAAGATTGTGGACCAACTGAATCAGACCCCTTCAAAGATTTCAATCTTGTCACTATTGATGTGCTCTGACGCGCACCGGCAGGCGTTGTTGAAAGTGTTGAAGAGTGCGTACGTGCCACAAGAAATTACTGTTAATCAGCTCGAGGGCGTAATCTCCAATGTTAATGTTAGCCATGGCTTGGGCTTTACAAGTAGAGATTTGACGGTTGAAGGAAGAAACCACAATAAGGCTTTGCATATCACGATGGAGTGTAAGGGCGCAGTGTTATCTCATGTACTGGTAGACACTGGTTCATCACTCAATGTCTTGCCCAAGAAGGCATTAATGAAGCTGGAAGTTGATGGTTTGATCTTAAGGCCTAGTGAATTGGTGGTCAGAGCATTCGATGGGACCAGACGATCTGTGTTTGGTGAGGTGGAATTGCCCGTACAAATTGGACCACAGGTATTCAAATCCACGTTCCATGTAATGGACATACAACCTGCATATAGCTGCCTATTGGGACGCCCTTGGATTCACGGAGCCGGGGCTGTTACTTCTACTCTACATCAAAAGCTGAAGTATGAGTTTGAAGGGCAGGTTGTGACAGTGTGTGGGGAAGAAGACATCTTTGTGAGTCACTTGTCCACGTTCAAGTACATTGAAATGGATGGGGAAATTCATGAGATGCTGTGCCAATCATTTGAAGCAGTCAACATTGACGATGCACCTGAGTCTTCTTCTGTACCAGTTGGGGCTGGTACCTCCATTTCATCTTACAAACAAGCTGTCGAAGTCGTCAGGGCAGGCAACGCCCAAGGTTGGGGCAGGTTGATAGAGACCCCAATGAAGGAAGACAAATTTGGTATTGGTTATCATCCCTCTACAACTTCAGATGCGGGGAGCAGGGGACCCATTACTTTCAATAGTGGGGGAATTATTTACATGGACCAGTCTTGTGCAGCCACAGAGGATAGTGTTGACAGTAATTGTGACCTGGACAACTGGGTACGCCCTCATGCTTCGGGACAACAAGTGCAGAACTGGTCCGTTGAAGAAGTCATCCGGGTTACTCTTCAGACAGAGTAATTTTTCTTTGTTTTTTCTAACCATAATGCATGACAAAATCTTGCGCTCTGCCCAAGGCGTATAGATTCATTTGTAGGGCCACCATGGTTGCATTTGCAATGTTTAATCATTAATAAAGGACGTTTTGCAATCAAATTTTGTTCTCTGTCTTTCAGTTTTTATTTTTGCACAAAAAATATAAAATGGCAATGTTTCATTTTCTTTTGTTTTGCTTAAAAATAAATTCTAAAATAAGGCATGAACCCGTTCATGCAGACTTGATCCTCCGGATACCACTGATAACGATTTTGATATGGCCATGTATGACTTTGACAATCCGATTTATCAAGCCGAAGAAGGGGATGAGAAAGATTGTGAACTTTCTGAAGAACTGGCCAGATTGTTGAAACAAGAGGAAAGGGTCATCCAGCCTCATCAGGAGACTGTAGAAATCATCAATATTGGTACCAAGGACGCCAAGAAAGAGATCAGGATTGGTGCCAGCTTGCAAGCAGATGTGAAGCAAACTTTGACGGAAATGTTGCGCGAGTATGTTGACGTCTTCGCCTGGTCGTATCAAGACATGCCGGGGTTGGATACGGATATTGTCGTGCACAGGCTACCATTGAGAGAAGAATGTCCGCCAGTCAAGCAGAAACTCCGTCGGACTCACCCCGACATGGCTTTAAAGATTAAGGAGGAAGTCCAGAAGCAGTGGGACGCTGGTTTTCTTGCTGTGACAAAGTATCCTCCATGGGTAGCCAACATCGTGCCAGTACCGAAGAAAGATGGAAAAGTGAGAATGTGTGTGGATTATCGAGATCTTAATAAAGCTAGCCCGAAAGATGATTTTCCACTACCTCATATTGATGTGCTGGTCGATAATACAGCTCAGTTTTCAGTGTTCTCATTTATGGACGGTTTCTCCGGGTACAACCAGATCAAGATGGCACCTGAAGACATGGAGAAGACCACGTTCATTACTCCGTGGGGTACATATTGTTATAAAGTAATGCCTTTTGGGTTGAAAAACGCAGGGGCAACGTACCAGCGGGCGATGGTGACATTGTTTCATGACTTGATTCATAAGGAGATCGAATGTTATGTAGATGATATGATTGCCAAGTCGAGAACAGAAGGGGAACATCTGGTCAACCTGAAAAAGCTGTTTGAAAGGTTGAGAAAGTTTCGTCTGAGATTAAATCCAAACAAGTGCACGTTTGGGGTGCGTTCTGGAAAGTTGTTAGGTTTCATTGTGAGCAAAAGAGGAATCGAGGTTGATCCTGCCAAGGTGAAAGCAATACAAGAAATGCCTGAACCGAGAACAGAAAAAGAGGTTCGTGGTTTCTTGGGTAGATTGAACTACATTGCAAGGTTCATATCTCACCTAACAGCCACGTGTGAACCAATATTTAAATTGTTAAGGAAAGATCAAACGGTCAGGTGGAATGACGATTGCCAATTGGCATTCGATAAGATAAAAGAATACTTGCAGGAACCTCCGATTTTAATGCCTCCAGTTGAAGGGAGACCGCTGATAATGTATCTGACAGTGCTTGAAGGATCCATGGGTTGTGTTCTCGGTCAACATGACGAGACAGGTAGGAAGGAGCATGCTATTTACTACCTGAGCAAAAAGTTCAATGATTGTGAGTCCCGATACTCAATGCTTGAAAAGACATGCTGTGCACTTGCATGGGCCGCTAAGCGATTGAGGCAATATATGGTTAGGCACACGACCTTGTTGATTTCAAAAATGGATCCTATCAAGTATATTTTCGAGAAACCAGCATTGACAGGCAGAGTTGCACGGTGGCAAATGGTCTTGACAGAGTATGACATTCAGTACACTTCACAAAAGGCCATCAAAGGAAGTATCTTGTCCGATTATCTTGCGCAACAGCCGATGGATGATTACCAACCCATGAAGTTTGACTTCCCTGATGAGGACATCATGTTTCTCAAAGCTAAAGACTGCGAGGAACCACTTCCGGAGGAGGGGCCAGACCCTGAATCCAAATGGAGTCTGATGTTTGATGGGGCTGTCAATATGAATGGGTGCGGAGTTGGAGCAGTTCTTATCACGCCGAAAGGTGTTCATATGCCTTTCACTGCCCGAATAACTTTCGGATGCACCAACAATGAAGCAGAGTACGAAGCTTGTATAATGGGGATCGAGGAGGCGATTAATCTACGGATTAAGACCCTTGATATATTTGGTGATTCAGCTTTGGTAATCAATCAAGTGAAGGGGAGTTGGTACACGCACCAAACAAATCTAGTGCCGTATAGAGATTATACAAGGAGATTGCTGACGTTTTTCACAACAGTGAAACTGTACCACATTCCTCGAGATGAGAATAGGTTCGCTGATGCCTTGGCCACTTTGTCTTCCATGATCAAAGTGCAAGGATGGAACCATGTACCTAAGATTGAGGTATCCCGCCTTGACAGACCAGCATTTGTGTTTGCGGTCGATGCAACGTCTGATGACAAGCCATGGTTTCATGACATTAAGTGTTTCTTGAAAAGTCAAGAGTACCCGTCTGGGGCATCGTCCAAAGACAGGAAGACGTTGAGAAGGTTAGCTGGTAGTTTCTTCTTGAATAAAGATGGCGTGCTGTATAAAAGAAATCTTGACACGGTCCTGCTTAGATGTGTGGATAGACATGAAGCAGACTTGTTGATGATTGAAGTGCACGAAGGCTCTTTCGGTACCCATGCCGGAGGGCATGCAATGGCTAAAAAGTTGTTAAGGTCGGGATATTATTGGTTGACTATGGAGTCAGATTGTTGCAAATATGCCCGCAAATGCCATAAATGCCAGATCTATGAAGATAAAGTGCATGTACCTCCAAATCCGTTGAGTATCATGTCGTCGCCTTGGCCGTTTGCCATGTGGGGCATTGATATGATTGGAAAGATTGAGCCTACAGCTTCTAATGGTCATCGTTTCATCTTGGTGGCAATTGATTACTTCACCAAATGGGTTGAAGCCGCATCCTATGCCAATGTTACAAAACAAGTGGTCGCTCGTTTCTTAAAACGGGATATCATTTGCCGATATGGAGTTCCCGAAAGAATCATTACTGATAATGGTTCTAATTTGAATAATAAGATGATGGCTGAGTTATGCCGGGACTTCAAAATCGAACATCACAATTCTTCTCCGTACCGCCCAAAGATGAATGGCGCGGTCGAAGCGGCCAACAAAAATATCAAGAAGATTGTACAGAAGATGGTTGTCACGTACAAAGATTGGCATGAGATGTTACCATTTGCTTTGCATGGGTATCGAACGTCGGTACGCACGTCCACTGGGGCAACCCCATTCTCACTCGTATATGGTATGGAGGCAGTGCTACCGGTTGAAGTAGAGATTCCGTCCCTCAGAGTCATGATGGATGTTAAGCTAGATGAGGCTGAATGGGTACGAGCCAGATTTGATCAGTTGAGCCTTATTGAGGAAAAGCGATTGGCGGATGTATGTCATGGGCAACTATACCAGCGCAGAATGAAGCAGGCATTTGACCAAAAGGTGCGTCCCCGGGTTTACAAAGTCGGAGATGTGGTACTCAAAAGGATCCTTCCTCCCAATACAGATCACAGGGGCAAATGGACTCCTAACTATGAAGGTCAATTTGTGGTTAAAAAGGTCTTTTCGGGCGGAGCTTTATTGCTTACAACCATGGATGGCGAAGACTTTTCATCCCCTGTCAACTCGGACGTAGTCAAAAAATACTTCGCATGAATAGACCCGCTGGATAATAAAAATAAAAAAAATCCAGGCAAAAAAGGGCATCCCGGCGAACCAAAAACAGAATGAGGTTCGGGCAAAAATTAGGGATATAATTGAAAAAATTGTACACCCGGTAAGTTGAAAACCCGAAAGGGCAACTTAGGCAAAAAAGGGTATCCTGGTGGATCGAAAACCTGAAAGGGCGGTCCACGCAAAAGAGGGATTTAAGCGAATGACTACAGTCTGAGTTATCTGTACCCATTACCGTTTGAACAACTGACGTTCTGAAAGATAGGAATCGGTCTAATCATTCCTCAGAAGGCAAGGTCGGGGAGTTTTGAAGACATACTGGTCATAACAGAATGGAAACTCAGTGGAATTCCGTTTTCACATTGCCATTAGGATAGTTTCTTTTCTCAATTTTCAGCGATCGCCTCTTTCCAGGGATTGCTTCCAGATGTAATTGCCTATTCTGGGCTCTCAGTCAATAAATTGAATTTCAATAAAAAGCCTCCTATTTTTGTTTTATTGCTTTGTTTGCAAAAACGTCCTAATTTTGATAAAACATTGCATTTGAAAACATGGCAGCCTTGCAATAACATGCGCAGAAAAAACATTTGAAATTACTTCGAATGTTGAATACTCCCGGATGGTGGATTCTAGCCACGCAATATTCGGGGCATGTGGGCATATTCTTTTGTTGCAGGTAGCAGGTGCAGATGATTTTAAGCACAAGACTAGCAATAAATCACCCCACGCAAAAGACTGGGGCAATTATGGGTAAGGAGATCGGCGTTCATCGGGTCGATCTCAGTGAATTAAGTTCAACTGGGTACCGTTGTATCTTATTAAGTCGATTCTCTCATTCAGTACTTCCAACAACTACAAGCTTTTCTGTGTCGATAACGGTCACAGGTTCCCCAAAAGAGTGGTCTCGTCGACACCGAAACGGATGTTCATTATCCCCGTTGAAATCACTAGGAGTTTGAAGAGGCTAAATCTTCTGTAAAATTCTCTTATGACATCCTCTTCGGGGACAAATTGTTGGTTTTCTTAAGCATGGGGCATGTTGTTTCCCCAGCATGAAGTGTTGATCACCCCCTAGTAGAGTTTGATGGTCATTATCCCCAGCGAAGTCGCAGGAGTTTGAAGAAGCTAAATCTTCTGTAAAATCCTCTTATGACATCCTCTTCGGGGACAAATTGTTTGGTTCCCCAGCATGAAGTGTTGATCATCCCCAGTAGAGTTTGAGGACAGTTGGTCTTCTGTAAAATCCTCTCAAAAGGCATTCCCCAGCACGAGACGCTTTAAAGCAGTTTTCTCCAGCAGAGTTTGTTATAAACTCGTCATCCCCAACGGAATTGTCTAAAGGAAAGCTCGCCTAACATGGGGCATTGTAGTACTTATCCTAAGCTCGACAGTCACATTCTTCAGCAGACTACTGTGGATTTGCTTTGGGTTTCCCCAACAGATCTCTAAGGACTCTTTCTAGCAAGTTGCAGTGGAATGTTCTAACCAGGATTTGCATATCCCTGGCAGAGTAGCCATGATCCCCAACAAGATTGTGTCTCTGGTAATGATCCCCCACAGAGGTCAGCATCGAATCTTGTCAGCAATACTCCCCAGCCGAGTTATAAGGTTGATAATCCCTATAAAGGATCTTGGGTTGAATAAATCCCCAAGCAGAGTTTTAATGGCTCATTTCCCCAGCAGGACGTCATTTAAAAATTCTCATCCCCAGCGGAGTTGCTGTGACCAGAATCCAGCCCCAAACAGATGGAATAATTCCTGGCAGAGTCATCATTCCCTCATATCTTAAAGTCCAATTTATTGTTGGCAAGCTTGACAATTCGAAGCAGACGGATTGTTCATCCATTCGCCAGCAGAGATATTATCCTCTCAGGAACCTCTAAAGTCAAGTCATTGATCATTATTCCTCAGCAGAGTCAGCAGAGATGTCTGGCGCAGAGGCAGAGAGTAATTCAATTTTGAAATTCTAAAAGTCCAACAGTGGATTGGCAAAAGTCCGTCTTCGGGTGGCAAAAGTCCAACAGTGGATTGGCAAAAGTCCGTCTTCGGGTGGCAAAAGTCCAACAGTGGATTGGCAAAAGTCCGTCTTCGGGTGGCAAAAGTCCAACAGTGGATTGGCAAAAGTCCGTCTTCGGGTGGCAAAAGTCCAACAGTGGATTGGCAAAAGTCCGTCTTCGGGTGGCAAAAGTCCAACAGTGGATTGGCAAAAGTCCATCTTCGGGTGGCAAAGCAGCCAAAAGTCCAACAGTGGATTGGCAAAAGTCCGTCTTCGGGTGGCAAAAGTCCAACAGTGGATTGGCAAAAGTCCGTCTTCGGGTGGCAAAAGTCCAACAGTGGATTGGCAAAAGTCCGTCTTCGGGTGGCAAAAGTCCAACAGTGGATTGGTAAAAGTCCGTCTTCGGGTGGCAAAAGTCCAACAGTGGATTGGCAAAAGTCCGTCTTCGGGTGGCAAAAGTCCAACAGTGGATTGGCAAAATTCCGTCTTCGGGTGGCAAAAGTCCAACAGTGGATTGGCAAAAGTCCGTCTTCGGGTGGCAAAAGTCCAACAGTGGATTGGCAAAAGTCCGTCTTCGGGTGGCAAAAGTCCAACAGTGGATTGGCAAAAGTCCATCTTCGGGTGGCACGAAGCTGCAAAGTCCACCAGTAGTGTGGCAAGCCAGTAGTCGTCTGGCGTCGTTCAAAAGACGTTATTAAAGTCCACCAGTAGTGTGGCAAGCCAGTAGTCGTCTGGCGTCGTTCAAAAGACGTTATCAAAGTCCACCAGTAGTGTGGCAGGCCAGTAGTCGTCTGGAATTGCATAAAAGACATTATTAAAGTCCACCAGCAGTGTGGCAAGCCAGTAGTCGTCTGGCGTCATTCAAAAGACAGATCTCTCCGGCGTTTCATCGAAGATGCAATCCAGCAGTCTCGTTGGGTTTATATCCCTTTTCTTCTTCATCACCCAGAGCAAATTTTTGGTTATATTTGGTATTCAATCACTATATACCTTGAAAGCCCGAAAGCAATTGCTTTCAGGCATTCAGGTCTACAGCGCTTGAATAGGGGCAGCTGTAATACCCCAAAATTTGCTCTCCCCTTTGTCATCATAGCATGGCATTATCATTTATCATATCATATCCACCTCATTAACATTACATTGCATTTAACATAGAAAAATGAAGCATGGCATCCTTCTTACCATCAGGGCATGTGGTCAGGTGGGAGGTGGACAATCAAGAGATCATTCAAAGCACAAAAGGTCAATCAAGTTGGCTCTAGGCAAGCCAAGAGGTCTCTCATGTCTCATACTATCCCAATTGATCTTCCACAACCTCAAGAAGGTGAGATTCAATAGGAGAGTGAAGCATTACATCCTACACTATGCAAGAAGTCCAAAAATTGAAGGAAAATCCTCAAAAGAGATAGCTCATTGATTCAAAATCATTCTCAAGTGGCATTTCTCATCATCCTTTAAGAGGATACACAACATACTCTGAGGAATTTGGATTTGGAAGATGTGCAATTTCCTCCTAACCAGAGGGGGTCAAGATTAGGGTTTCCAATTAAATCAGGGTATCTCTGTTTTTTGAACAAAACTTGATGTCATGGTATTCCATATGTCCCTAAGTGTATGTGTGTGGAAAATTGCATCTCAATTGGTTTTAGAAGTGGTTCAATTGGAAGAAAGATCAAGAATCAGAGAAATTGGGGCAAAGTCAAATAATCAGAGGAAAAAGTCAACTCTTGACTTTTTGAGCCCAAAATCATGAAATTCATGTTACATATGTCCAATGTACAAAATTTGGTCAAGAAACTCCAAAGGAATCATGAAAAAATCAAGATGTGGAAAGTTGCCATTTTTGGAAGAGGAAGGTTTGCTAAAAATAGCAAGTTTTGGCCATTTTGCATCAGAGTTTGAACCAAGGCCGTTTAAAATTGAAGCACCAAATGAAAATTCCACTCGGCCACAACAAAAGATCTTGTTTTAAGCTTCAAATCCATGTGTGGAACATCTCCATTGGATAAAAATTGAGTGAGATATGATTAATCAAAGTCTGAGCAAAGTAGGTTCAAAACTAGGTCATGACCAAGATTTTCAGGGCACGCGCGCAGTCATTTTAACAAACAGTTGGTGGGCCAAATGTACACCTATTTTTCGCATGGTTAGAGGCTTCATTCTCAAAACTTGTCAACATCAAAAATGTTCCTTGCAATGTCCTCTTCAAGTTTCATGTTGGACAAATTTTTGTTTGACCAAGCTATGATGGAGATATACTAGCCCAAATATGGTTGCCTCATGCTGAAAATTTCCCAAGTCATATGGCCGTGTCCAACTCAAGTTGCCATGCCCTGCACCAGTCATGATGTCTATTATTTCAGGTCATTTTTGAGCCAGATAGAGGCCTCATTTCTAATCTTGTTTCACACCAAACTTGTAGGATCACACTTCTTCTTTCCAATGACACCAAAAGCTCCTCAAGCCATCCATTAACATGTGAGAAATTCACTCTTAAACTTCCACTGCTGCATTGGTCATAGCTGCTACCAAATCAGAAAAATAATGTTGATATTGATGGATTAATTCAAGCAGTCACACGCATACATCCCACACCAACCATCCCTTACTTCTTTTAAACCAACACATTCCCGTACACACATACATACCATGTCATGCCATGCATAGAAGAGGAAAAAAGGAAACTTGCACCACAAGATTCCAGGCTGCTACACTGTTCCCTCTCTCATTTTCAATTTGCTCAGCTCTACCATAACACCATGAACACTCTTCACTACATCACAACCTCACCCACTCGCCCTAACTAACTTGACTCAGTTAGTTAGAGGCAACTCACTTAACTCACTCACAACTCAATTAACCATACCAGTTAACAGATTTAACTCAACATATATATTCCAATCACACTCACAATTTCAGGGAGGATTCTCATTTTTTCACTCTCACTCCAAAAGCACTCTCAAGCTTTCTCTCTGAATTTTCTCTCTACCTGCACGAATTCCTCAAGTTCTTCCTCAATCTTCACAATCAAGCAAGAAGACATCAATGAATCATTGAATAGCACAGTTATCTCCAATGTCAGATTCAGATTTCCTCTGATTCTCAAAGCCAAATAGCATTTATTTTGCTCAAATTGAAGTTCTAGAAGTTCAAGAACAAGTTCTCACCTCTGGTTTTCTCAAAAATCCAAAGATCTTCAAGTTTCAGGTTCCAAAATCTCTCAAACTTTGCTTGCACGATTTTATCTTGTTCTAACTAGTTGATGTGTTATTTGTGCTTATTAGAAGCTATATGAAACCGGCTAGTTGATAGAGATCCTTAGGAGTTTAGAACTGAAAATTAGGGCAAATTTCTCTTCTTCGATTCTCTGTATCCATGCTTGATCTCTGAATTTTGTTGTTGGATTTGTGTTCCTCATGAGCTTAGCTTTCGTTTGGTATATGGCTTGTGAATTTCTGGAGAAAATGTGAGTTGCAGGTGGTGGCTGCTGGCCGGAGAAGATGACCGGAGGTCATCTCCGGCCGGTGACTTTAACTGTTAGGGTTTGTGTGCGTTTTAATCTCAGCCGTGTGTTTTTCATGATCGTACGCTCCAAAATGTGACAGCACATTAAAATTCACATGCTTCTCACGTGCATTTTTCTGAATTTCACTTAAGCATGGTGTGGTGTGGTGCATGGTAAGTGGCATGTGTCCTCACGTGCATGCATTGATCTTGAGTACTTTGACTTTTATTTGACCTTGACTTGATCTGATGGTTGTGAGTGAGTCAAAATTGTTGACTGATGGTGCACACTTGTTATTGTGTTTGGCGTGTAAATGGACCTTGTCAGATTGATATTTGCACCCCTCTGTTTGGAAGCCCAATGAATTTGCACCGTCCAATTGCTATGTTCATACCCCCTGCATTTTGCATTTATTTTTCATTTTTATTTCTTTCTACACGTTTGATTTTTAATTTTTAAAAATACCAAAACATATCATAAAATTCAACAAAAATTCATGAACATCATTGAAACATTTATGAATTTTTTCATGTTTTTATTTTCTGTTTTTATGACCATTTTGCCCCTGTTCCATTATTTCCTTTGAATTTCTATTTTTGTGCATACTTAATTTGACATACCGTTTTGTGCATTTTTGTTCTTGATCATAAAAGGTGTTTTTGATCCCTTTCCTTTTGCATTATGTTTGTAGCATGTTGAAGTATGTTTGAGCTTTATGGCTTGATTTGTTAAGTCTTTTTGGATGACTTTGGATGTGTTGCTTTGAGCATGAATGCATGAAACTTTCATGAGGTCTTGACCTTATTGTTGATTGACTTTGGTTCTGATCCATTGCTTGTGGCTTTGATATGTTGATGACACATGTTTAAGGTGTTTAATTGTTGAAGATAATAATTTTTGAAGCATGTTTGCTATTTGTGTGAAGCATGAATCTTAACTTGTTCTTTTTATGAATGTATGCTTCATGTTTGGTTTGCTTGATCATGAAGGCACTTGTGCCATAATTTGAGGTCTTGTTTGAGGATTGATAGCATGCTAATTGACTTCTGATTGTAGTATTTGGATCTCATCCTTGTATGTTTGTAGTTCACCTTGCACTTTAAGTCATTTGCTTTACAAGTATGAACCATATTCACATCACTTCATCTTTCTTCTTTGTTCTTTATTGAATTGAGAAATGGTTTGTATGATTTGAGTGATGTTTGAAGATCTTATTTGGGAACATGTTTAGGTTGTTCATATTCTGACCATGACCTCTCATGAGGTATCCTTGCATAATTGTTTTGCATTTTCCTTCACTCTCTTTCTACTTCTTTTATAAGACACTTCTTGTGTTTTTAATTCTTTGTTTATGTACCCTTGGTTTGTGTTTGACATGTTGATGTTAGTGAAAACCTTTTGAGATGTACATTCTGACTTGGAAGCTCTTATAGCATTCAATCTCATTTTACTTTGTTTGTCAATTTGTTTGAGTTTGATTTGTTCACTCTATGTTCTTTCTTTACTTGTAAGTAAGTGTACTAACCTTTTCAGGGGCTAATGGTAAGTCATTTGAGTGTGGATATGCTTCCACATTCTAATCCTTTCCCTCACCTTTTAATCTTTCAATTTGTGATTGTTTAAGCATTTCATAATGCTTTGTCTTCATAACTTTCTTCCTTCCTCTTTAGAACTAACTTAACTTCCATCTTGGAAGTAAGTTGTGTTCTTCCCTCTTTCTTCTCTTTTCTTTTAGGTTAGGTTTCTCATACCACACTAACCATAGGACTTCCAAGTATGCTAATACTAGGGTGTGTCTTAGTCCCCCCATAGATTTTACCTTTCTCCTTCTTTTGAGTCTCTCTTCTCATCTATAAAGGAAACCCAAAAACACTTAATAAAGGTAAGCATTTATTGCATTTGAGCCTTTCATATAAAGGAAAGATTATAAGGGGTCTTCTCTTATAATCTTAAATGAGTAGCATGTGGCCCATCTTGGGTCAAGGTGCTACACATTTGACCTTATGTGAGGGACTTAAATGCAATAATTGTTGATGGTGCAAATAATAAAACATTTCTTCATCTCTTAACCAACAAAAAACACTTAATAAACACAAGTATGCTATTGCGTTTGAACCTTAATAATTGGAAATACGTGTGAGGGTCTTCTTCACACTTAGTGTACTTCCTTACTCATTCCATCTTGGAGTGTGTGAGAATGTATACACTCCAATGACTAAGATTCAGATACACTATCATATGCAAACCAATAAGCAATAAAAAACTCTTCTCTCTTAAAAGACAAAAAATAAACAAACAACAATTCTTTTCTCATCTCCTTCAATCATTCCTTAAGGACTCGTCACATCCGTTTTACCGCAAACAGGTAACGCCTAAGTCTCCCTGCAGCGAGCCGCAACACCTAAACTGCTAGAACGCGCACCCTGACGTTTCCACTAAAAAACACAAACAAAGCGACCCTCGTTGAGGGGAACTACGTCGCTCTGATTCTCATGCTCCCGATGAGATACGTAGGCAGTGGGGTAGGGCCCATGCGAGCACTTCTTTTATTTTCCCTACATTTGTTTCCCGTTCCTTTTCTTTTCTTTCTCCTTTCTTTCTTTCAGTTCCTTTTCCGGTATCCTTTCTTTACACCCTTTGATCGAGACAAGCAAGCGTGGATCCCATCGGGTACGATGGACGCGTGGGGGTGCTAATACCTTCCCCGCGCGTAACCGACTCCCGAACCCAGTTCTATTGGTCGTAAGACCATGCTTTTCCTTTCTCTCAGGTTTACGCGGTGTTTCCTTTCCCTCTCTTGGGATAAATACACATTGCTGGCGACTCTGTTCGGTGCCACTTTCGCGTTTGTACTAGGATGAAAATCCCGGGAGCGACACTAACTTGACTTCTTTATGGATGCTAGCTTGTTCGAGCGGATCTCTGGGTTTCTTTACTATTAGTTGCTTGTAATTCGGATCTATATCCGTGAGGTAGTATTTTGTTTCCCTTTTATATCTTCACTTATCTTTAATGCTTTTGATGCCATGAAAAGTAGGAATAGTCGATGCCATGATAAGTAGGATTGTATGGAAAGCCCTCAAGTGAGGTCATGATTGTGCTTGTTTAATATTGTTCCTAAAGAACTCTAAAGAGGCATCCCATTCCCATATCCCCTTGTAAGACCGTAAAGAAGGCAATTGACGGAATAGGGTTCGCAATCGACCCTCGTTATTCCAGTGTGTCGTTCTTAGCTCTCATTACATGATTGAAGCTTTGAACCTTATCACTCTTGTTATCGAGTCGGTCCAAGTGGAATAGGGTTCCGCAATCGAATCCCCACACATTGTCATTAGCTCGCATCGGCCGATGTTGACGCTCATGTGATCTTCATCACATCGCTCTTCTTTTCTTTCTTCATCTGCTTTGATATCTCATATCATTGCATTGTTTGTTGTTAGCTTAACTTTCTTCTTCCTTAGGCACCTATTCTAACTTATTCAAGTTAGATAGGTTAGGAACTTTAACAAAGGACTATTCATTGTATGATAGTTTTAGGTAGTCTTTCCCCCTTTAACTCAACTATATGGCCACCTTTGCATGACAACATTAGGATAGAATTCCCCTTAGTGTTTTCCAACCCCTTGAGTCTCTTTCTCATCTCAAAACAAAAATCATATCATCTAATAAAGGATTAACATGTATTGCATATGAGCCTTGCATGTGGGAGGTAAGATAGTGGAGGATCTTCTTTAACTTTCTTAGAGTGTTTAGCGTACGTCCCGTCTTGGGTCGATATGCGAGGCATTCGATCCTATGTCGTAGACTTTAATACAATACGTGTTACGTACACACAAAAAATCAAAACACTTCTTCTTAAAAGACAAAAGCAAACAATTTTCTTCTTATCTTCCTCACTTCGTTCATAAAGGATGCGTCACTTCCGTTCTACCACAAACAGGTAAATGCCTAAGACTCCGTACAACGAGCTGCGACACCTAACTGCTGGAACGCGAACCTTGGCGTCTTCCGTTAAAAAACACAAATAAAGCAAAGTCATCCCTAGTGAGGAGAACTACGTCGCTCTGATTCTCGTGTGCGAGCGAGATACGTAGGCAGGAAATCGTGCGAGATCTCTCCGAGCACCATCGTTCTCTTTTCCCCCAAGCCGTAGTCCGAACTACGTTGACTCTGACTTTCCCATTGTACGAGGGAATACGTAGGCCTAGGACGTGATGTCCTATCGAGTCATTTCGTTTCTTTTTTCCCCCCGTTTTTCCGCTTTTGCCTTTTATTTCCGGTTTCCAGTAGCAGTGGAGCTCCAGATAACCTACACCCTTTAATTGATAACAACAAGCGTGGATCCCATTGAGTACGATGGATGCGAGGGGGTGCTAATACCTTCCCATCGCGTAACCGACTCCCTTACCCGTTTCTTTTGGTCGCGAGACCATGCTCTTTTCTTTCCCCTCAGGTTTACGCAGTGTTTGCTTTCCCTCTCTTGGGATAAATACACATTGCTGGCGACTCTGTTTCTGCGCTACTTTCGCGTTTGTACTTGGATGAAAATCCCGGGAGCGACACTCTTGTTATAAGCCCCGTTTCTTTTCTTTTAAAACACTTTTGGGCCTCTAATAGAGTGTAAGACCCAATCCCCTTGTACATAAAAACTTTGTGGGCCTCACATATTGTATAAGTCCCTCTGTACAGTTTCTAAAACAACAGTACGATCATCATTAAAACCTTGTGCTTCTCCTTTAGCTGTAAGCCCCAACAAACTTTTCAAAGCACTTTCTCCTTTGATTTTGAATATAATATTGTTATCAAAGCTTTCTTTGTTGAACAACTAACAAAACAGCATGGAAGCTCTACAACCGAGTAAGTATTTACCTGCTTTCATTTATCGCTTTCATATGTATATAATTGTATTGTGGGGCTGTTTCACTGTAAGTCTTCTTTCACATCCTTTTATATACTTGTCACATATCCACTGTGTAATACTAGTATAGTTATTTAGAGTTTTCCCTGACAACTACGTTTAGAACTAGGTAAAGCCTTATGTGTCACTCTATAATACAAATAAAACTAGATCCCCCATAGGATTACCAGATACAGTCTTCCCTCCTCTTGGGGTTAAACAATATGGAAACGTGAAAGGCAGCATTCTCGGTGAACCCTTTCTCAGACTGTCACTCTTAGAAATTGTCAAAGGAACTCTACTCCCCAGAGTTGATCTATTCTCCGTGAATAGCATCCCTTGAGTTTCTTCCAAATTCAATAACTTTCCTGGCTTGATATATTCTCTGTGAATAGCATGTCTTGAATTTCTCTTGGTTTGGGGATCCACAGGCTTCCTAAAAGCATCCCCGTCTCCTCTTCGGCGTTGTACAAGGACCCTTCGGCTTCTTAGAAGTTCTCATGCCTTCTCTTGGGCTTAATACAAGGACCCTGATGACCTCTTAAAGGTATAAGACAGAACTTAGTCATCCTTTGTTAGAGCAGTCTTTCCAGCATCAAATCTCCGGCCGTCGTAAGGTTGATACTCATCTCTTAATACCCGTACCTCCTCTTGGGCATTGTACAAAAGATAAAACTCTAGACTTGGACAGTCTTAAAGACATTCTCAAGTTCCCTTCAAACATAGGCAAAAACCTGGTCTCTCTCATGAGAGTTCCCCACACTTGGACTCGCTTCAGGATCTCCAGAATTCACAGCGGTAAGCTAGCCTCCTCTTGGCCTTTGTACAATGATTCTCCCCAGTGGAGCTAACCTTTTCAGGCTCTCTTGGTAAGTATAAAAGACTCTCTTGTTGAGTCAAACCCTTTTTTAGCCTCCATCATAACTTCGTATAAGATAGATAAAAACACTCTCTTGTTGAGTATAAAAGACTCTCTTGTTGAGTCAATTCCTTTTTTAGCCTCCATCTCGGGCTTCGTACGAGATATTAAAAAACACTCTTGTTGAGTATAAAAGACTCTCTTGTTGAGTCACTTCCCTTTTAGCCTCCATCTCGGGCTTCGTACAAGATACAAAAAACACTCTCTTGTTGAGTATAAAAGACTCTCTTGTTGAGTCAAACCTTTTTAGCCTTCGTCTTAGGCTTCATATAAGACAGATAAAAAAGACTCTCTTGTTGAGTCAAACCTTTTAGCCTCTGTCTCGGGCTTCATACACGACACATAAAAGCACTCTCTTGTTGAGTCATTCACTTGTTAACACCCTCTTATTGGGTCAATTGTCTCCTCTTAGGCTTTGTATAAGAAACCTCAGTTAAATCAATTAACCTTTTAGCATCAAACCTGTGTCTTGCTCATAGCATACAAACATCAATAACTCCTCTTTAGAGATGACAAATTCTCTCTCATCCAAACCCTTTAGATTCACATCTTGAGCTTTAAACAAGATACAAATCACCTTTAGCTTCATGTCTTGGGCTTTGAACAAGACACCAAAACAACCTTTTTCCTCCCATAGAATAGGAGGAACTACGATCGCTCTGATTTCCCTGTTTTTGTTAAACGGGAATACGTAGGCATAAGATTGAAAAATCTTAGCGAGCACATTAATCAAAAACCCAAAATCCAGTATCTCAATCAAATCCACCCAAAAGCATCAAATCTAAACACATTATAAAAAACCTCACAAAATGATCCGAACATTGTGTTCTCAGTAAAATAACCAAAGTTGGGCCCACGTCTACATAGCATCTGTAAACTAACAGTTTTGACTGTTTAACCTCAGTTTGCGAGTAGGGTTAATTGGAGACATTTATTTCCCTTCCTTAATCAGCTTAATAGGATAAAAAATGAATCGAACTGTAGTACCCGAGCGATAGTGCTTCAAGACAACAAAAATCGCGCTACACCCACTGACTGTAAACTCAAATGACACAGTTTAGGCAAAAGTTAGGGATAACTAAAAAAATCAACCGAGAGGTTACCAAAATCCTCAAAGATAAAACGAGTTGACTGAGGTCCTCACCAAAAACAACAAAATGTTGTAAGAGAAGTGATTGCCATCTCAAAAATCCCTTGAGCCATCATCATACCTTTGCTTTCTCTTTCATTTTAAATATCTAAACCACCGTGTTTTGACAAGTGATTCATTTTGCTTTGCATCAATAATATCATTCCAAAAATTATTTTTGATTTCAAAATTGTATTGAGCTTTGCATTAAAATTACCATGTTTGTTTGAATGGTCTTATTTGCAGGCAAGTTGTAACACCTCAAAATTTGCCCTCTTGTTTTAGTATTAACTGGCTTATGTTTCATTGTATTCTTGCATTATCATCTATGCATATCATGGGGTCTTAGCATGGGATCAGGGTAATTGAGCCACAAAGGAGCCTTGAGCCTCAGGGTATCTTAATTGATCCATCATCTCATCATATGATCAAGCTTGTCAAGAAATTTCAACGAAATCACATTCTCCTAACCAGTGCAAAATTAGGGTTTTAGGATTCTTGAGTATAACACCCCAATGGACAAGATCTTTGAGTTTTTGTCATCCCCAAATGGCATATCTCATCATTGTTTGAGAGGATACACATCATACTCAGAGGAATTTGGATTCGGAGGAAGTGCTGATTCCGCCTAGACTGAAGGCACCAAAATTAGGGTTTGCCATAAAATCAGTTTATTTCTGATTTTTTGGGCAAGACTTGATTCTATGGTATTCCTAATGTCCTTAAGTGTCTAAGATTGGAGAATTGTCCATCAATTTAGTTCATAAGGGTTTCAATTGATCAATTGAGTGAAAATTAGGAAAATTAGGGAAAAGTCAACTGTGCAGAGGAAAACGTCAACTCCTGACTTTTTGAGGTCAAATTCATGTTCCTCATGTTCATTATGATCATTGGTGAAGATTTGATCAAGAAATATCAAGGGATTCATCAAAAATCAAGATATGTGAAAGGTTGCCAAAAATAGAAATTAGGGTTTCCATTTATGGCAAGTTTTGGCAAGGTGAGCACCCAACTTTAGGGCATTCTTTCTCCATTTTCCAAGCACCAATTTGAGAGTGTCAAGAGGCCTAATTAGAGTTCATATTTCAAGCTTCAAAACCATACCAAGAACATCTCCATTGGATCAAAATTGAGAGAGATATGATGCTTCAAAGTTGAGAGGAATCAAGGCAAAAGTGGCAAGTCAGGCAAATCATGACCAGCCAGCACACAGTTATTTTCACAAACACTTGGTGTGCATGTTTTGATCAAGTTCAAGGGCAAATATCTCATTGATGGAGGCTTCAATTTGAAAAATGTTCAACATCAATATTGTTCCCCTCCATCTTCTCTTCAACTTTGATGTTGAACAAATTTTTATCTGATCAATCAATGTAGAGATATATTGGTTCAAACAGGGGACCTCCAACTGATCTATTCCATATGCATGTGAGCTGGTCGAGGCAGGTCAGGGTGGCATGCTACATCAGTTATGTACCCACATCTTCATGGCCATTTTTAAGCATGCTAGAGGCTCCCATTGTGTTTGCTTTCCACACCAACATTACTCAACTCCATGTCCTCTTTCCAAAGGCCCCAAGATCCACCATTTACACCTATTGATCTTCAAGATACAAGGCTACAAAGTCACCCTCATGGCAACTGATTTCTTCTATCCCAAGTAAGCAAATTCAGTCAAATAAAGGCATGGTACATTGTTTCCATGCGCATGCTACTTAGCTACAGCCATGTGCATGACATCAAATTTTACCATTTCAAGCCAAACCACTCCTTGCACACCATACATGCTTTTGTACCATCCATGCCATTTTTGTTCAAACCAAGACAAGAGAATGAGAAACTTGCAGAGCAAGCTGTAATGTTGCTAACACCACCAAGCCAATACATCATCATCACCATTCAACTTAATCTTCACCATAACGCTCCATGTTACTCTCCTCACCCTAACAAAACAACACAACACGAGTTCACTCACTCTCTTTCAATTCATTTATTAACCTCACTCACTTAACTAGAGTTCTAACTGTCAACCATGACAGTTAGAGCTTATCTTGTTTTCTTGTGTTTAAAGGTTCAACATGGTTTAGGTTCCTCTTCATATTCCTCTTGCATTTTAAGTTGATTTGAAGTTGTTTTTGCCTCTTTTGGAGCTCAATAGGAGCAATGTGAACTTCCGGCTAGTTGATAGGCACCTTAGGTGCTTAGTTGAAATTTCTAGAGCAAAATGTTTCCCTTCGATTTGCTTTGTGTGTGGACTGTTTTTGGAAACTAAACTTAGATTCATGATCTATGTAACCTGAGGATCATTTTGGTATAATCCTTGTTCATTTCTGGTGGCTTGCAACTTGTGGCACGGTGGAGAGTGGCTGGAGAAGATGACCAGAGTCTTCTCCAGCCGATGGTGTTCATCAGCCTCTTAATTCCTAGTTATTTTTCCAGGTTATGTCTTGGCCGTTGATGCGTTTAGATCATAGGACTCAGATTGTGCCAGCGAATAAATGAGAGAGGCTCCCACGCACGTGCTCTCTTTTTTCTGAATTATTTTGAATTAATTGTTCACGTGTGGTAGTTTCATGTTAGTGTATCATGTACCTGCACACTGATCCACATGATTTGCTTACTTTTCCTGATCATCTCATGATTGACTGGATATGTGGCTATGATTGAGTCCATGTTTGACTAAGCCACGTGATATGCACCCTCAGACCCCCACGAGTGTGGGCTGGGTCTTCACATGCTATTTGCACCTCCGAGTCCTAAACCCAATGCATTTCTGAACTGAGATTTTGCTTGCGCTGCACCCCCTGGCCTATTCCTCTTGTTTTTTATTTTTGTTTTTATACTTGTTTGGTTTTTAATTTTTAAAATTACTTTTAAGCATCCAAAAATTCCCAAAAAATTCATGAAGCATTCCAATATATTTAAATAATTTTTTATTATTTTATTTTTTGATTTTAGCATATTTTGCTATTTTTCCATGAATTTTCTTTTATTTTCATTTGTATGAACATCTATTCGTGATACTTGTTTCATTTTGGAATTGTTTGACATAGTTTTGAATTGAATCTGTCCATGAAGATTGATCCATATGTGCATGACATATTAAGGCATCTCATACCTATTTTTGTAGATTTTTTAGGTCATTTCTTATAGACTTTTGAATGATGTCTTTGAGCCATTTATTTGTGTGACTTGTATGAGTTGTGAAGCATCTTTGAGCATGTTTGGTAATGATTTTTGAATCATTATTTTGGGGCATGTTTGCACACTGTTTGCACGTCATATTACTTGTATCTTTCAATTTTCTCATCCTTCTAACATGACTTTTGATTCATCTTAAAAGCATGCTTGTTTGTGTGAATGTTAGGGATCATATGCTAGGGTTTCAATGAGCATTGTATGCAATCATCTTTGACAATTAATGAGACCTCTTGATACATGTTGTATGAACATTATAGGTCACTTTTCTCATGCTATAGGGCATTCATAGTTCATCTTTACATGACTTGTATGCACTTATTTGAACTTAAAATGTTTTGTGAACTTGTGCATCCTTACTTGTTCTTCTTTGATCAATTTTTTGTATCAACATTTGCATGATCTTGTACATTCATGAAAACATGATTCCACTTCTGTTTGTGATCATTTTATGAACAAAAGAAAGCGGGGATGGGGGTGACTAAGACGGACTCGGTAGGACAAATTCGATGCCCTAGGCCTACGTACTCCCTCAGTGCAATGGGAAAGTCAGTGTCAACGTAGTTCAGACGGGAACTGTGGGGGAAGGTTGCTCGCCAAGACAATCGCTGTCTTGTGCCTACATATCCTCAATCGGACGAGAGAGAGGAATCAGAGCTAATATAGTTCGCGGGTACGACCACGGATGGGTGAGTGTTTTTTATGAGCGACGTTAGATTCGCGTCCGGCAGTTAGGGTCGATGCCTGTTTGTGACTCAGACGGAAGGTAACATGCTCTTTTCTGAAAATGGTCTGGAACCAAACAATCCCGAAGGATAAAAAGATTTGAATTTGTTTTTGTGTTTTTTAGACAGAAGTGTTTTCTTAAGTTAGTTCATAACTTGCATTGCACCAAAGTCTAGGGCACAGGGACGAATACTTAACGAATCGTCCCAAGACAGGACACCCGCTAATCACTCTAGAAAGATGAGAGGAAGCCCCTCATTTCTCATTCCCCACGCTTAAGGCTCGTGCGCAATACACTTTATCTTTATTAAGTGTTTTCAAGAAGTTTTGAGATGAGAAGAGAGAAGACACAAAGGAAACTCTAAAGGGAAACTAAGAGTCCTAATGTTATCATGCATGGATGACCTATGGTTAGTGAGGCTTAGGAGAGACGACTACCTAAAACCTAATGCTAATCCTACTCCAAGCTTAATCAAAAATTAAGTTGGACTAGGTAGCTCTAAAGGGAAAGAATCCAAGACTTAAACAAGTCTTGAGATTCATGGGGTGAAGAGAGTGAAAGAGAAGAATGAGAAAGAGAAGGAGAAGATGAGATACAATAAATGGCAGCAAGCACATCACATCATAAATGTCCAACTCAAATCATCAAAATGTTTCAAAGATCAATGCAAAACAATCTCAAGTAAGCATGCCAAGATAAACATGAAAGAATGCAAGCATACTTGTATGAAATGCACAATTAAGCATACATGGATTTCATATCAAGATGAAATGAGAAAAATAAGATGAAAATGAAAACAAATCAGAACCAAGATCATATTATCATCAACAATTCACATATTCAAAAGTGATTCACATCATGAAGCATTATGATCCAAAGAAGTCCACAAAAGGAAAGGTAATGATAATCATCATACAAGTCAAACCAAATGCATTCAACTATGCTCAAGTGAAATGAAAACCAAGTAAGGAACTCAAGGTGTAGTAGCATATGCATCAATATCATATCAAAACCAAACTTAAGCCATACAAGTCCAAACATCAAGCAACACTTTCAAAACATGCACCAAAGTAATCCACAAATGGAAACTCAAAGTCCAAACACTTAGCACATGCCAAACATGATTCATAAATTGCAAAAATAAATCTCAAAGGACCTCAACCAGAGGTAAACATCAAACCAAAAGCTCATGCAAAGAATCACAAAGGAACTCAATCAATTAGGCATGGCAAATCAACTTGTGTAAAGAGATATCAAGATATAATCATGCATAAGTCATTTAAGCACAAATAAACAAACATATATCAAATGAAATTCAAAAATTGTGAAATTAAAACTCAAATGACCTAAGTCAGAGGCCAATTACATGTCAAAAGATCTCACAAAAATTCACAAGTTAAGCACCTCAAACAAATGAGCAAAGATCACATAAGAAACATGACTCAATATGAAAAGGAGAGGGACTAAAATGCAATATGAAATGATTTTAAAAAATATGAGAAAATTTTTTTTAAGGACCCCAAGATGTCCTCTAAAAAATTCAAAAAGAATGGGATGCAAATCATGTACCAATGATGAGAACAAAAATCAACAAGGCAGGGGGTGTAAAATTGAAACAATTTCAAAAGAAATTAATAAAACAATTAAATCAGAGGCACAAAATAATATAAAAATGGAAATAATATTTTCCAAAATTTTATAAAAAACCTAAACATGCTTCATGAATTTTTTGGTAATTTTTTGGTGCATAAAACTATTTTTAAAAAATAAAAATGAAATTGCAACCATTAAATGAAATAAAATGAAAACAAAAACCAGGCAGGGGTGCAGATAGCAAGAAAACACGTTGGAAAACACAATGGGCCCAAAAGGAGGGGTGGGAAAAGCACTAAAACCCCAGCCCAATCCAAAGCGCGTACCAAACAAAAAAACATGCATCCAGTCAAACAATTTGACTCAACATCAACCATTGGATCAGATCTACGCACCAAGTTCAGTCAACCAAGTCAACAAATAAACCAGATCAAAGGCTCAGATTAAACGCATATAGTAACAAGCATACACGTGCACACATCACGTCAATTAGAAATAAAAAAATAGCACGTGAGAGGCACATGGAATTTAAATGTGTTGGCATAATCCAAACCACCAGATTAATCACACGCATCAGATCAAATCAACCAAAATCAAATCATGCAAGATCAACGCCCAGGATAAAAGGTACAAGATAAGAAGCATGGAATATCACACACACAATCAATAAAATAAACACAGATTTTAAAAGGCGTGGCAACACGTGAGTCCTCAGATCTGGACCACCAATGGTCCATATTACGTCTCCTCCAATAAAACATCCGGTGACCTGAAAATGAACCAGACGCCGGAGCCCTAGCTCCGGTCGTCTCCTCCGGCGACCTGCACACCAAAATTCTCCAGAAATTGCAAACAAGCACACCATTCAAACCAGAATTTCACAAGGATCACGAATATGCAAATAGTTTTAACAGATCATACATGGTTTGTGCAAATCGAAGCAAGAAAGTTTGGATCTAAAAACTTTAGATCCACAATACAGCCATGATACACGTCCAAATTCATAATAAAATACATCAGCATCATCAGCAACTCACAGAGAACACAATGCACACAAGAAAATTAAGTTCTAGGATCATGAATTTCAACTCACCTGAAACTTGAAACAAGCAAAATACTCCTAGAAACCCAGTGTAAGAGTGCAGATCTTCCTCTTTTGAGCTATATTTGCAAAATAAATGCAAATAGAATCTTGAATCAGGCTGGATCTTGAGATTTGATGAAGAGCAACTCAAATTCGTATATGGCCAAAGCCTCAGTATGAGCTTCAATCAGTGGTTGATTCTTGTTCTATGGAGTGTGTAGATCAAGAATATGGAAAGAAATCTTCAGAAACCCTTGTGAGAAGAGAGATTCGAAGGAGAGAAAGTGAGAGTGAAAATTTCAAATCTGAGCAAATGAGAGTGCATGACCTAGCTTTGGACGTGTGAGTTAGCTTATATACACCTCATTAGACCTCTGATCATGATTAAAGTTTGGTTAATCCCTTGATTAATGACTTTTGAATGGTTTTGCAAAAATGCAAAATGTGATCAACCCACTAATCCACACGTGTAAGCTCATGCTTTTCATGATGAATCACTCACACTTCTCTTGCTGATCACATCTCAATTGGATTTGGGCTTTGTAGTGGTTTAATTTGTGAGATTCAATCCATCTTGCAAAATTGTATTATGTGAAGAAAGTGAGGTACATGGCATGAAATGACTTGATTCAAGGGCCAAACTTGTGCCAAATGAAGTGTACTTGGATACTAGAATGTGACTTGAAGCAATAAAACCAATTACAAGTCAATTTGTACCAAAATGCAAAAGGTGGAAAAAGTGGTACATGTAAAAAACCTTAAAAAGCACCTTGCATTGTTTTGACCATAACTTGAGTTTCACAAATGATATGGAAACCATCTAGTACTTTTTGGAAATAGGAGAGAAATATCTTCAACTTTCATGTTGGAGGAAAATTCATTTGAAGCTTCCTTGATGATGAAAAGTGAAGTTGAATGTGGTGGAAAAACTGCCAAAAATGGAAAGTTCTCATTATAGGTCATTTTCCAAATTTAGTAACTTTTGCACAAAATCTTGATTCTTGGTGAATGACATGAATCTTGACCCTTGAAGACCATATGAGGATGTGAGACCTTGAAAACCCTGAAGAGAACCTCAAAATTCCACAGTTGACTTCCCCTCTCATTGTTGACTTTTCTTGGTCTACAAGCAATTGATCCACTGAACATCTTCCACAATGAACCACTAACCAAGCCTTCCTCTATGAGTGTTTGTGAGCACATGGGAATCATGAGAGCATGCTTGAATCCACAAAGCCCTTCAAGAAGCTCTTTTGAAACCAAAACCCAAATTGGTCCCTCTGGTTAGGAGGGAAAGATTCACTTGAAATCCTTTGCCATTCTTGACCTTGTGAAGATATGATGAACTCCTCAAACCACCTTGAGGCTTGAGACTCCTTTGAGATGAACTAAGCACCTTGATCCCATGCTAAGAACCAATGCCATGCACAAATGCTAATGCAAGAAATGCAAAGAAACATAAGCCAATTAGCTAAAAGTAAGAGGGCAAATTTTGGGGTGTTACATTATGCCATAGAAAAATTCAAACATATGCATTCGAATCATAAGCCAAGTTTGATATCTTTTATCAGATTCTTTCCCCAACTGAAAGAGATGTAATTTAGGAGATATTGTTTAACATTACACTACAACCAGTGGATTCGTCCTTCTTATTGTTGTTCCTTCCTATACTCCCCTATAGAGTTGTCTGTTTAGATTTCTCTTTTCCCCAGCGGAGTCATCTTTGTAGATCTGTTGATTCTACTTATCTTGGGTATGAAAGTCCACCTTCGGCTTGGTCTTTCTTTTTCGAGTTTGCCTTCGGCCGTTCTCGTATTATTTTGATAGTTAGTCCGCCTTCGGCCAGTCTTTCTTTTCGAGTTCACATTCGGCCGTACTCGTATCCCTTGTTTGAGAGTCTACCTTCGGCTTAGTCTTTCTTCGAAAGTCCACCTCCGGCTTGGTCTTTCTTTTCGAGTCCACCTTCGGTTTGGTCTCATGTTGTTGGGTTTGAAAGTCCACCTTCGGCTTGGCCTTTCTTTTCGAGTTCGCCTTCGGTCGTCCTTGTATCCTTGTTTGAGAGTCTACCTTCGGCTTAGTCTTTCTTTGAAAGTCCACCTCCGTCTTGGTCTTTCTTTTCGAATCCACCTTCGGTTTGGTCTCATATTGTTGGGTTTGAAAGTCCACCTTCGGCTTGGCCTTTCTTTTCGAGTTCGCCTTCGGCTGTCCTCGTATCCTTTGTTTCAGAGTCTACCTTCGGCTTAGTCTTTCTTCGAAAGTCCACCTCTAGCTTGGTCTTTCTTTTCGAGTCCACCTTCGGTTTGGTCTCATATTGTTGGGTTTGAAAGTCCACCTTTGGCTCGGTCTTTCTTTTCAAGTCCACCTTCGGCTTGGTCTCATATTCCGTTGTTGGAAGTCTACCTTCGGCATAGTCTTTCTTTGAAAGTCCACCTTCGGCTTGGTCTCTCTTTTCGAGTTCGTTTTCGGCCGTCCTCATGTTATCTTGTCTTTGGAAAGTCCAGCTTCGGCTCGGCCTTTCTTTTCGAGTTCGCCTTCGGTCGTCCTCGTATTACCTTTGTTGGTTAGTCCGCCGTCGGCCGGTCTACCTTTGTTAGAAATTCCGCCTTCGACCGGTCTTTATTTTCGAGTTCGCTTTCGACCGTCCTCGTATTTGTTGTTAGAAATGCCGTCTTCGGCCAGTCTTCCTTTTTGAGTTTGCCTTCGGCCGTCCTCGTATTATTGATGTTTGTTAGCCCGCCTTTGGCCAGTGTACCGTTGTTTGAAATTCCACCTTCGGCTGGTGTTTCTTTTCGAGTTTGCCATCGGCCGTCCTCGTGGTGTTCTGTTTGTTAGCCCGCCTTCGGCCGGTCTACCTTTGTTTAAAATTCCACCTTCGGCTGGTATTTCCTTTTCAAGTTCGCCTTCGGCCGACCTCGTACTATTGTTGTTTGTTAACTCGCCTTCAGCAAGTCTACCTTTTTGAGTCCGCCTTCGGCCAGTCTATCGTTGTTTGAAATTCGACCTTCGGCTGGTGTTTCTTTTCGAGTTTGCCTTTGGTCGTACTCATTTATTACTGTTTTTAGCCCGCCTTCGGTCGGTCTACCTTTTCGAGTTCGCCTTCGATCGTACTCGTATTATTGTTGGTTGTTAGCCCGCCTTCGGCTAGTCTACCTTTTCGAGTTCGCCTTCGATCGTCCTCGTATTATCTCATCCCCGCAGAATCCGTCTTCGGCTGGTATTTCTTTTCGAGTTCGCCTTCGGTCGTCCTCGTATTCACCCTATTTCATTACCCCCACAGGTTGCAAATTCCCAGGTTGTTTTGGTATTCAAACCCCGTGTATCCTGATTGTTCGAAAGCCATTGCTATCATACCCTCGGATCCAAGAAGTTTGAATAGGGGCAGCTGTAACACCTCAAAATTTTCCCTCTTGTTTTAGCATTAACTGGCTTATGTTTCATTGCATTCTTGCATTATCATCTTTGCATATCATGGGGTCTTAGCATGGGATCAGGGTAATTGAGCCACAAAGGAGCCTTAAGCCTCAAGGTATCTTAATTGATCCACCATCTCATCATATGATCAAGCTTGTCAAGAAATTTCAAGGAAATCACATTCTTCTAACCTGTGCAAAATTAGGGTTTTGGGATTCTTGAGTATAACACCCCAATGGGCAAGATCTTTGAGCTTTTGTCATCCCCAAATGGCATATCTCATCATTGTTCGAGAGGATACACATCATACTCAGAGGAATTTGGATTCGGAGGATGTGCTGATTCCTCCTAGACTGAAGGCACCAAAATTAGGGTTTGGCATAAAATCAGTTTATTTCTGGTTTTTTGGGCAAGACTTAATTCTATGGTATTCCTCATGTCTTTAAGTGTCTAAGATTGGAGAATTGTCCATCAATTAGGTTCATAAGGGTTTCAATTGATCAATTGACTCAAAATCAGGAGAATTGGGGAAAAGTCAACTGTGCAGAGGAAAAGTCAACTCCTGACTTTTTGAGGTCAAATTCATGTTCCTCATGTTCATTATGATCATTGGTGAAGATTTGATCAAGAAATATCAAGGGATTCATCAAAAATCAAGATATGTGAAAGGTTGCCAAAAATATAAATTAGGGTTTCCATTTATGGCATGTTTTGGCAAGGTGAGCACCCAACTTTAGGGCATTCTTTCTCCATGTTCCAAGCACCAATTTGAGAGTGTCAAGAGGCCTAATTGAAGTTCATATTTCAAGATTCAAAACCATACCAAGAACATCTCCATTGGATCCAAATTGAGAGAGATATGATGCTTCAAAGTTGAGAGGAATCAAGGCAAAAGTGGCAAGTCAGGCAAGTCATGACCAGCCAGCACGCAGTTATTTTCACAAACACTTGGTGTGCATGTTTTGTTCAAGTTCAAGGGCAAATATCTCATTGATGGAGGCTTCAATTTGAAAAATGTTCAACATCAATATTGTTCCCCTCCATATTCTCTTCAACTTTGATGTTGAACAATTTTTCATCTGATCAATCATTGGAGAGATATATTGGTTCAAAGAAGGGACCTCCAACTGATCTATTCCATATGCATGTGAGCTGGTCGAGGCAGGTCAGGGTGGCATGCTACATCAGTTATGTACCCACATCTTCATGACCATTTTTAAGCATGCTAGAGGCTCCCGTTGTGTTTGCTTTCCACACCAAAATTACTCTACTGCATGTCCTCTTTCCAAAGGCCCCAAGATCCACCATTTACACCTATTGATCTTCAAGATACAAGGATACAAAGTCACCCTCATGGCAACTAATTTCTTCTATCCCAAGTAAGCAAATTCAGTCAAATAAAGGCATGGTACATTGTTTCCATGCGCATGCTACTTAGCTACAGCCATGTGCATGACATCAAATTTTGCCATTTCAAGCCAAACCACTCCTTGCACACCATACATGCTCTTGTATCGTCCATGCCATTTTTGTTCAAACCAAGACAAGAGAATGTGAAACTTGCAAAGAAAGTTGTAATGTTGCTAACACCACCAAGCCAATACATCATCATCACCATTCAACTTAATCTTCACCATAACACTCCATGTTACTCTCCTCACCCTAACAAAACAACACAACCCGAGTTCACTCACTCTCTTTCAATTCATTTGTTAACCTCACTCACTTAACTAGAGTTCAAACTGTCAACCATTGCAGTTAGAGCTTAACCATACATATATAAACAAAAATCTAACTATCTTTTCATTCTAACTTGGATCATTTTCTTCATTCTCTGATTCTTCACTCTCTCTCTCTCTCTCATTTGTTTCTCTCTCGAAGCTTCTGAGACTTGAATTTCTTCTGAAAATCTACACATTCTTCTTCATCAAGAATCATCAGTGGATCAAAGGATTGGATATACAGAGGTTGCTTCTTGAATTTCATCATCTTCATCAGTCGATTTTCAAGCAGTTTGAAGATCTTTACATAGCTTTTATTTGGCCAATAGCAAACTCAAGCAAGCAAGGATCGTGCTTATCTTGTTTTCTTGTGCTTAAAGGTTCAACACAGTTCAGGTTCCTCTTCATTTTCCTCTTGCATTTTAAGTTGATTTGGAGTTGTTTTTGCCTCTTTTGGAGCTCAATATGAGCAATGTGAACTTCCGGCTAGTTGATAGGCACCTTAGGTGCTTAGTTGAAATTTCTAGGGCAAAATGTTTCCCTTCGATTTGCTTTGTGTGTGGACTGTTTGTGGAAACTAAACTTAGATTCATGATCTATGTAACCTGAGGATCATTTTGGTATAAGCCTTGTTCATTTCTGGTGGCCCACACGCGTGCTCTCTTTTTTCTGAACTATTATGAATTAATTGTTCACGTGTGGTAGTTTCATGTTAGTGTATCATGTACCTGCACGCTGATCCACATGATTTGCTTACCTTTCCCGATCATATCATGATTGACTGGATATGTGGCTATGATTGAGTCAATGTTTGACTAAGCCACGTGATATGCACCCTCAGACCCCCACGCGTGTGGGCTGGTGTCATACCCCAAATTTTAACCACTAAGATTTCCCATCATTGTGCAAATTATTACCACAATATGGATGAACCATTATGCCTCATCAGTCTCCCCAAAGATGGGTGAGCATCCACTACTATCAAAGATTAGGGTTTCAAGCCCTCTCTGAGCCTTAGACAAAGGATCAATCAAGGAATGACATGATCTTCAATTTGCCTAATCTCTCAAACATCCACAAAGGATCAAGAGAACTCCCACTTCAAGGATTAAGCACAGGCTGCTCCCTTCTAGGTGGCTCAAGCCTCAAGATCGCCAGTGTCACCAAATTAGGGTTTTGGTCGATCAGGGCCTCCAGATGGAAATTTTCCTCTGGGCATGAGCGAAGGCTTCAAAGCATAACCTAAGATGTTCCAGGGAACATCATGAACCCAATCATCAAGTCAATTTTGCCTCAGGGGATGCATTCATAAAAAATCAGGAATTAGGGTTTCTTGACCTAATTCACCCCTAAGTTGACTTTTGGGACAAATCATGAGCCAAGACTTCAAGAGAGGATTTTAGGATCTCCAATGGACTACATTAATCCATTTGCAACAATGGATTAATCCAAGAAACTTGAGCAACAAGTCTCAATTTCATCAGAACCACAATCAGGGTTTCGCGGAAAAAGTCAACAGTGCCTTTGACTTTTGACCAGGATATGCTCCCAAAGCCTAGGACATGATTCAATACACCGTATAACACCTATGAAATCAATCCATCAAGTTTGATTTAGGTCAAGGACTTGATTTCATAGAGGATCGCACAGTTTGGAATTCATCTGACAAAAAGTCAACTGTGCACAAAAGTCACCTTTGGCTTTTTGAGATTTTTCACAAATATGGTTTTTAACCCTAAAATGATGTTAATGTGTGATTTGGATCATCATTCATCATGAAAAATCAAGAAAAGTGGGATAACTTGTAAAAGGGGTAACCATAAAAAACTTAGAAATTTTCTAAGTTATGGAATAAAGTGGCTAGGGTACCAACTTTGGAGGATCATAACTCCTAAACCACAAGGCCATTTTTCACCATCCAAATCTGCATTTGTAGCCCTCATATCCCTCTACAAAAGCTTCAACTACACCTCATTCCAATTCATCATGGATTTTGAGTTATGGAATGATCAAAATGGCTGAAAACCTGAAATGCCACTTTTTCCAACACTTAGTGAAATTTTCACTAAGTCGGAATTTTCCTTCACTATTTTCTGAATGTAGGGGCATTTTTCACTTGGATCCAAAAAGTATCAAAACCAAATATGATCAAACAGTTGTTGTATCATATAAGGGCTTTCCAAAATGGCCAAGAACTTCACCAAACTCAACTTAAGCCATGAGATATGACAATGGCAACATGCCTTGCTGAAAACTGCCAAAGCAAGGCAGGTTTTGGAGTTTTGCTCGATTTGCCCATATTTTACAAAGGGGAAGAAACTTTATCCATCTGAACACCTCAAGAGGGGACCAAGGAGGAATCAACTCGGATCCCAAGCCTCCCAAGTCTTTGGAACCAAAAATAGCATGCCAAACCTAGAATGGTCTAAAATAGGGACAAGACTCCAATTTTGGATTGGAACATTCAATGGATACAGTAAGGTGGCATAGACTGAGCCATTTCCAACTGAATTCAGTCAAGACTTATCCAAGACCAAGGGAACCAGCAGCCTGTGCTCTAACCTCTAGTCAATGGCTAGAGGAGACATGGATTCAAAAATGCAACCATTGGCCAAACCTCTGCAGCAGTTGCCATTCACTATTCCTTGCAAAACAAACTTGCTCTACTATAAATAGAGCTCAATTATGTTCAGTTTGAGTACACCAAAGCCATCAAACAGATGATTTCCTCAAAATCTCTTATTTCACTCCAAATTTGCCTTCCAAAGCAAGTCACTATCGGGTTTTGAGTTTGAGAGCTATTCCAACCAAACCAACCACACACACCTCTCATAAACATCATATAGAAGTGATCCAAACACTCACACAACATCTGGAACACCAGATTCTCAAAATCACCATCCAACTGCTCAAGCCTTTGACAGATTTGCAGTTGAGGTGCCAAATCAAGTTCCAGCTCAGTTCAATCCACTCCAGGCATCCAGACACACTCCATAGCACCAAGGGAAGCTGTCCATATCCTTGGAACTAAGCTGCAACACCTCTAACACAAAACACGATCACTAGCTACAAGAGGTAAGCATGAGCTCTTCTAACTCTATGATCCATGCAATTTCTGCTGCCCAATAATTTGGCCATATGTTCATAATCATGCATGGAGTGTTTTCCCTCAATCAATTACATTGTTTGAATCGTGTATGGAATTTCTGAACCCTCATGCAAATTTTAGGGTTCTTGAGGTTTCTCTTTGATTTCTTATTCCATGTTAAAAATAAATAAAATTAAAGACCATAGACATGATCGTGAGGTTGAAACGAGCAGATTGATATGTAGATTGCATGATATAATCAAGTATTCAGTGAGATTGGATAGAAAACACAAATCTGCAGAAACAGAGGAAGGGCACGTGTTCTTGCCATGTTCTTGGCGCCCTTTTTCAAAAATTTGAATATTTGAATTTTGTGATTTTATTTAATTGATTCAAAAATTAATTTCTCTATGAGTTCTAATGATTTTGAGTTGATTCTTTTTTTAATAATTCACAAAAATGTTAAAATATTGTATTTTCCTAAAAAATCACAAAAATATTATTTATTTCATATACTTGATATTTTTGTAAAGAATTAATACTTTAATTGTTTTTTGACATTTAAAATATTTTCTCCTTCTTGGTTTTTCAAATTTTAGTGATTTCCAAACATTTTGAAGATCAAAGCCTAATTTTTGAAATATTAATCTAAGATCACAATTTGTTTTCCACATGTTTAACAATTTTGATCATTTTAATTGAATTTTTTATTCAATTAAAATACCTTTTTGGAAACAAATTAGGGTTTTTGATTAATTCAACCCTCATTAAAACTTTTTCAAACACTTTGGGCCTCTAATAGAGTGTAAGACCCAACCCCCTTTGAAAACCAAACTTTTTGGGCCTCAGTGTATTGTGTAAGTCCCGATACCGTCAAAAAGTTCGGCGTGATCGTCGCCTTTTTAACAAAAAAACCTTGGGCCTCTCCTTGAGCTGTAAGCCCCGTCATTTGTACAAAAATAAATTATTGGGCATCTAATAGAGTGTAAGACCCAATCCCCTTTTAACCAAAACAATTTTGGGCCTCAGACATTGTATAAGTCCCTCTATGTTAAAAGAAAATCTCGGCGCGATCGCCATTTCAGAATAAAACCTTGGGTATCTCCTTGAGCTGTAAGCCCCACCACTTGTATAAAAATAAACCTTTGGGCCTCTTGAGAGAGTGTAAGACCCATCCCTTTGTACAGAAAACTTTTTTTGGGCCTCAGTCACTTGTATAAATCCCTCTGTACAATCTCAAAACAACAGTGCAATCACTGATAAAACTTTGGCCTCTCCTTGACTTGTAAGCCCCAACAATCTTTTCAAAGCACTTTCTCCTTTGATTTTGAATATAATATTGTTATCAAAGTTTTCTTTGTTGAACAACTAACAAAACAGCATGGAAGCTCTACAACCGAGTAAGTGTTTACCTGCTTTCTTTATCCGCTTTCATATATATATATATAACTGTATTGTGGGGCTGCTCACTGTAAGTCTTCTTTCACAAACTTTTATATACTCGTCAAATATCCACTGTGTATTACTACTATAGCTATTTAGAGTTTTCCCCAACAACTACGTCTAGCACTAGGTAAAGCCCCGTTGATCGCTCTTAAATACTGTCAAAACTAGATCCCCACAGGATTACGAGACACAGTCTTCCCTCCTCTTGGGGTTAAACAATATGGATATGTGAAAGGCAGATTCTCTTTGAACCCTTTCTCAGACTGTCACCCTTAGAAGTTATCAAAGAGACTCTATTCCCCAGAGATGATCTTTTCTCCGTGAATAGTATCTCTTGAGTTTCTTCCAAATTCTCGAACTTTCCTGGGTTGATCTATTCTCTGTGAATGGCATGTCTTGAACTTCTCGGGGTTTGGGGACCCACAGACTTCTTAAAAGCACCCTTAGAAATTGTCAAATAAACTCTAACTCCCCAGAGATGATCTTTTCTCCGTGAATGGCATCACTTGAGTTTCTTCCAAATTCTCGAACTTTCCTGGCTTAATCTATTATCTGTGAATGGCATGTATTGAACTTCTCGGGGTTTGGGGACCCACAGCCTTCTTAAAAGCATCCCCGCCTCCTCTTGGGCGTTGTACAAGGACCCTTTGGCTTCTTAGAAGTTCTCATGCCTTCTCTTTGGCTTCATACAAGGACCCTGACGACCTCTTAAAGGTATAAGACAGAACTTAGTCATCTTTGCTAGAGCAGTCTTTCCAGTGTCAAACCTCTGACCACTTTAGGGTTGATACTCATCCCTTAACGCTCGTGCCTCCTCTTGGGCATTATACAAAAGATAAAACTCTAGACTTGGACAGTCTAAAACCCCTTGAGTCTCAAAGACATTCTCAAGTTCCTTTCAAAGATAGGAAAAACACTGATCACTCTGAAAACTGGCCTCTCTCATGAGAGTTCCTCACCCTTTGACCTGCCTATGGATCTAATCCTCAGCAGTAACCCAGCCTTCTCTTGGGCATCATATAAAGATCATTCCCTACCCGAGAATCGATTTCTCTAAACATCGTAGACTTGGATAGTCTCAATACCCTTTAGATTTCCCATTTCCTTAAAGAACAGGAAATATCCCTGATCCTCTGATCAATCCCAAGGTACAACATTACTGATTTTCTCTTTATCCAATATACTGGACCTGCCACTAAACTGAAACAGTTACAATAGCCTCCTCTTGGGCTTTGTACAATGATTCTCCCCAAGGAGGCTAATCTTTTCAAACTCTCTTGTTGAGTATAAAAGACTCTCTTGTTGAGTCCAACTCTTTTAGCCTCCATCTCCGGCTTCGTACGAGATACAAAATAACTCTCTTGTTGAGTATAAAAGACTCTCTTGTTGAGTTCAACTCTTTTAGTCTCCATCTCGGGCTTCGTACGAGATACAAAATAACTCTCTTGTTGAGTATAAAAGTCTCTCTTGTTGAGTCAACTCTTTTAGCCTCCATCTCGGGCTTCGTACGAGATACAAAATAACTCTCTTGTTGAGTATAAAAGACTCTCTTGTTGAGTCCAACTCTTTTAGCCTCCATCTCGGGCTTCGTACGAGATACAAAATAACTCTCTTGTTGAGTATAAAAGACTCTCTTGTTGAGTCAACTCTTTTAGCCTCCATCTCCGGCTTCGTACGAGATATAAACTCACTCTCTTGTTGAGTATAAAAGACTCTCTTGTTGAGTCAACCTCTTTTTCGCCTCCATCCCGGGCTTCGTACGAGATACAAAAACTCTCTCGGTGAGTATAAAACACTCTCTTGTTGAGTCAAACCCTTTTAGCCTCCGTCTTGGGCTTCGTGCAAGACACATATAAAATCACTCTCTTGTTGAGTCATTCACTTGTCAGCACTCTCTTGTTGAGTCAAAACCTTTTAGCCTCCGTCTTGGGCTTCGACACATATAAAAACACTCTCTTGTTGAGTCAACCCTTTTAGCCTCTATCTCGGGCTTTGTACGAGACACAAAAACATCCTCTTTTTGGGTCAATAGCCTCCTCTTAGGCTTTGTATAAGGAAACCCCGGTTGAATCAATCAACCTTTTAGCATCAATATGTGCCTTGCTCACAACATACAAACATCAACAACTCCCCTTTAGAGATGACAAATTCTCTCTAAAGTCAAAACCCTTTAGCTTCACATCTTGGGCTTTGAACAAGATACAAACCACTTTTAGCTTCACGTCTTGGGCTTTGAACAAGACACCAAAATGACCTTTTTCCTCCCATAGAATAGGAGGAACTAGGATCGCTCTGATTTCCTTATTTCACTAAACGGGAATACGTAGGCATAAGATTGAAAAATCTTAGCGAGCACACTAATCAAAAACCCAAAATCTAGTATCTCCTTCATACATCAATCGAAAAGCATCAGTCCTAACATCCTACCAATAGCATAATCCCGTCACACTGTGTTCTTAGCAAAATAAACAGAGAGGGCCCACAATCTAAACCGCATATGTAACCTAACATACCGCTGTTCAAACTCAGTATGCAAGTAGGGTTAATTGGAGACATCTATTTCCCTTCCTTCATCACCTCAATAGGATAAAAAATGAATCGACCTGTAGTACCCCAGAGAAATAGTGCTTAAGAACCATGTTCAAAATCGCTCGCTACAGAAAAAGTGGAGCCCACCATGGGGTCCAATCCTATTTCTTACAATCTCAGGTAGAAAACCTTGAGTTCACAGAAATGGCAACTCTGCTGGGGAGTCATTGTCTGTATAGGATCATAAGACTAGAGGTTTAGGATGATTAAGACAAATATATATATACTGCTTTTCCTAATTGATATCTGTGTTTATTTTTCTGCTAATGGGAATGCTTGTGATGCCACATGTGGAAAGATTGAGTATACACCTAAGATAGGTGATGGCAATGCGGGTAATCTTTCTGGGAGTGAATTCTAGTTAAGAGCCCCCGATCGACCATCAAACTCAGTGGAGACTCCCTTTGCAAATACATTGTCTATTCGACTTTGGTTGTTGAAAGTAGTGTGGTCGACAGGAAAACTCATAAGTACACCTTCAAGGTTCCAAAGTTAGAGGATTTGAGAGGTTTGGCGAGAATGATCACCAACCATGAGGCTTTCAGAGCCAAGTATAGAGGATTGTTGTCTTTGTTAAGGGTCCATGTAATCGAAGGAATCCTATCCACGCTAATCCAGTTCTACGATCCGGTCTATCACTATTTCACATTCCCGGATTATTAGCTTGCACCAACACTGGAGGAGTATTCTCGCCTGACTGATCTGCATATCACTGATCAGGCTCCTTTTTCTGGACAGGAATAAATTCCAAAGGATCAAACCATTGCAAGAGCATTTTATTTGGACGAGTCGGAAGTCAGGACTCACATGACCACTAAGGGTGGCATCCAAGGTTTGCCAGCCCAGTTCTTGACAAATAAAGCCCTGTACTTTGCCAGTATAAGGAACGTGGCCGCTTTTGAGAGCATCTTCGTTTTGCTCACCTACGGGTTATTTTTGTTTCCCAACATAGATAACTTCGTAGATATCAACGCCATTAAGATTTTCCTGATTGGAAACCCTGTGTCGACCTTACTCGCAGATGTGTATCATTCGGTACACTTAAGGAATTTATACAGCGGAGGAATGATCATGTGTTGTGTACCCTTGCTATACAAATGGTTTACTTCCCATTTGCCCAAGTCTGCTGCATTTTGGGATCAGGAGGATACTTTACGTTGGTCGCAGAGAGTCATGTCTCTTACCAACTCTGACATCGATTGGTACAATCGAATCTATGATGGGATCAGAATCATTGACCGTTGTGGAAATTTCCCAAATGTACCCCTTATAGGAACTAAGGGAGGAATCAATTATCATCTAGTGTTGGTTCGTCGTCAATTTGGATACCCGATGAGGCATGTTCCGCGCAGTGCTCATCTAAAAGGTCTTTTCTTCAAAGAAGGAGAAAATGGCAGGGCACTAAAGACAGAAATAGTGCACGCTTGGAAGCACGTTCATAGGAAAGGACGAGAGTCTCTAGGAAAACCAGATTGTGTCTCGGTGGAGCCTTATCTCCACTGGGTACAAACTAGAGCACTCAAGCTGAGGATGACTTACCCTCATCAGAAGGTTCTTCCATTAAGGGAGTCTGCCCTTTATTTCATGTCTGAGACGAAAAAGCTTCAGGTTACTCTCAGCAAAGTTCAGCAGGAGAAAAGGTCTTGGAGGAACAAGTACCGTATTCTCAATGTGGAGTGTAAGAAAATACAGCAGCTATTAAAAGAAAAATATGTTCTGATTGAGATTTTAGAGCAACATGTTGTAGAGAATCAGGATGACCAAAGGAGTTTGCTCACTGTCGCTCCCAGGATTTTCATCCAGGTACAAACGCGAAAGTAGCACGGAAACAGAGTCGTCAGCAATGTGTATTTATCCCAAGAAAGGGAAAGGAAACACTGCGTAAACCTGAGGGAAGAAAAGAGCATGGTCTTGCGACCAAGAGAACTGGGTTCGGGAGTCGGTTACGCGAGAGGAAGGTATTAGCACCCCCACGCGTCCATCATACTCGATGGGATCCACACTTGTTGTCTCAGTCAAAGGGTGTAAGGAATGGGAAATCAACTGCTAACTGGAGAACTAGAAATGAAAGGCAGAAAAGAAAAGGGAGGGGAGAAAGAAGTGACTCGATAGGACATTATCGTTGTCCTAGGCCTACGTATTCCCTCAGTGCAATGGGAAAGTCAGAGTCAACGTAGTTCGAAGGACTACAGGGAAAGGTTGCTCGTCGAGATATTGCATCTCGTGCCTACGTATCTTCAATTAGACGAGAAAGAAGAATCAGAGCAAACGTAGTTCGGCTCAACGAGGGTTGCTTTGTTTGTGTTTTTTAATGGAAACGTCAGCGTGCGCATTCCAGCAGTTAGGTGTTGCAGCTCACTGTATGGAGACTTAGGCGTTACCTGTTTGCGGTAGAACGGACGTGACGAATCCTTAAGGAATAGAATGAAGGAGATGAGAAGAGAATTTGTTTGTTTTTGTATTTTAGAAAGAAGTGTTTTGATTATTGGTGTGTATAACACATATTACATTTAAGTCTTTCACGTAGGATCGAATGCCTTGCATATCGACCCAAGACGGGACGTATGCTAAACATTCTAAGAAAGTGAGAGAAGACCCCTCACTAGCTTATTCTCACATGAAAGGCCCAAATGCAATATATGTTATGCCTTTATTAAGTGTTTTTGCTTTTGTTTTGAGATGAGAATAAGAGAGACTCAAAGGTTAAGAAAGGTAAAAGTCTAAAGGGAGACTTATATTCCTAAGAGTTATCGTGCTTGGATGTTCCTAATGGTTAATTGTGGTTTAGAAACCTAAGTTTAAAAGAGAGAAGAAGAGTGAGTTCTAACTTACTTCAAGGCTTGAAGTTAAGTTATGAACTCAAAGGGGATGAAAGCAATGAAATGTCAATGAAGCATAAGATACTTATCACAATCACAACTTGAAAGCTTAAAAGAGATAAGAAAAGAGGTTGTATGTGGGTTCACACCCACACACTTGACTTACCATTAGCCCCTGAAAATGTTAGCAAGAACAATTTTCAAGTAAAGAAATAAGGAAAGAAATAACAAGTAAAGATCAAACAAGTTAAGAACTAAAGAAGAAAGATTCTAAGGGTTGAGAAGTACTCAAGGTCAGTATGAACACCATAAGGAATCATACCAATGGATACATGTCTTATGAAATCAAATAAAAGCTAACTATGTGCCAAACAATTGCAAAAACGTAAGTAATGTGCTACTAATGTAAACTAGGGGCATAAGAAATGTAAACATGTACAAATTCAAGAACATAGCTCAAGGTCAGAATTAAGAGTCATTAAAGGATGCACATGCAGGTCATAGAAGTATCATACAAGATATGAGTGCAATGATTCAAGAAGAGATGACAAGATGAAAAGAAGTTCAAACAATGTTCAAGTTCACATAAGATGGCATACTTGTAATGCAAGTTATGAATGAAGGATGAAACATGAACATGAATAAGAATGGATGCAAGTCAGTAATGTATGATATGCTTAATCATATTAGAATGCAATAATGGTGTCACAAAGATGCACACAAAACATTTTAAGGCACATAGAAGAAGATGCACACAATTAGGTCAAACTTAGTTCACATAAGCACCAAACATTTATGAACCAAAACCAAAAGGTAAGTGACCTATAACCTAACATGAATGACCTGTAATGTTTATTAAATGACCTATAAAATGATCACATAAGTCCTAATGCAATGGCACAAGTGCTTCCTAATCAATTAAGATTGCAAAGTTAAGAGAACATTCACAAATGTGACCTATAATAATCAAGCAATGCAAAAATAGAAATGAATTTTTAAAAAACATGAAATTAAGTCACAAAGTACCTAAGTAAGAACCTAAACATGTATCAAAATTTCACACAAAGATTCAAAAAGAAACTAGTTCAAATGAGGGTTCAAAGTCACATTGAAGCAAGGCAAAGGAATGCACAAAGATGATCATTACAATACATGATAAAATGACTTTAAAAATATGAAAAAAAAAAATTTAGATGCTTCAGGATATTTTTCAAACATGCAAAAAGATGGGATGCAAAATTATTTTTGAACTATGCAAAATAAATGGATGAAATTCAAGTATCATGAAAAAAGTCATTCAAATGGGAAATAAAAAGAAATTGGGAAAATATGAGAAAAAAACATTAAAATAAGAATTAAAAATAATGGAAAATTAGTTAAATGTATTATGATGCTATGTGAATTTATTTGGAATTTTTAGAGGTTATTTGATATTTTTAATAAAAGAAAATAGAAACAGTGTGAAAAAGAAATTAGAAATAAAAGCAATATAAGGGAGGGGGTGAAAACATAGCAAGAATGAAGTTCAAAGAGTGTTTGGGCTTAAAGTGTGGGTGTGAAAAGCAATTATAGTCCAGTCCAATTACAACGCGTGTGTGTATAGAAATATGGTGCACCTTTGTCGCTCCCGGGATTTTCATCCAAGTACAAACGCGAAAGTGGCACCGAAACAGAGTCGCCAGCAATGTGTATTTATCCCAAGAGAGTGCAAAATGGTCCAAAACTTGCCATTTTTGGAAACCCTAAGTTTCTATTTTGGGCAGTTTTGTGATTTCCTAATTTTTTATGATTCCTCCATCATTTCTTGATCAAATCTTGTCCATTAGTAATATTTGACTTGAATTTCATGAATTTGACCTTAAAAAGTTAGGAGTTGACTTTTTCCTTTGCACAGTTGACTTTTCCCCAATTTCTTGATTCTCAAGCAACTAACCAATTGAACCTCTTCTGAAATGAACCAATGGGCAATCTTCCATCCTTAGATACTTGACATCATGTAGAAAACATTGAGATCGAGTTTGAACCAAATTTCATCATGAGACTGCTTAAATCACAAACCCTAATTTGGACTGTTTTTGCTAGGAGATGATGAACTGTCCAACTTCTTGGTGAATTCCTATCTTCCAATGACTTGTGGGATTGATTGAGATCATATGAGACATAAGAGACTTTTGAGGCTTGCTTGAAGACCTTAGGCTTTAGCTCTCTTGCTTTGAAAGATCAATGCTCTGAAATCCACTGATCACATGCCCCAATGTAACATGTATGAGATATGGGATGAAATTAGGCCTAAATGCAATGCAATGAAACATAAGCTAGGAAATAACAAGAGGGAAAATTTTGGGGTGTTACAGATGCCCATATTCAATCATCTGTTAACCTGAGCAGGATGAAAGCAACGGCTATTCAGACAATCAAGGTGAATTGTGATTAAATACCAAAACAATCAGAAAATTTGCATGCTGAATGAAGAAGAAAAGGGATATAAACCCTTCTGGAAGTATCAGCAAATAACTGCATAGATTGCTATGACGTGTATCGAAATAGGGCTACGGACGATTATCAAGGACCATACGGACGTGTATGGAAAGAAAACACGGACGGGTGTTGAAAGGACACGGACGGGTGTCAAAGGTCAATACGGACGAGTATTGAAATAAGAGTTCAAACACGGACGAGTGCTGAAAGGACACGGACGGGTGTCAAAGGTCAATACGGAAGAGTATTGAAGTAAGAGTTCAAACACGGACGAGTGCTGAAAGGACACGGACGGGTGCCAAAGGTCAACGATGCGTACGAGCATCGTACAATCATCAGAGGTACACGACGAGTGACCAAGTCGACGATATGGACAAGTATCGGACAATGATTAATAAGATACGAACGAGTATCTCAAAGGTCAATACGGATGAGTATTGAATCAAGGTTCAAGCATGGACGAGTGCTGAAAGGACACAGACAGGTGTCAAAGGTCAATACGGACGAGTATTGAAGTAAGAGTTCAAACACGGACGAGTGCTGAAAGGACACAGACGAGTGTCAAAGGTCAATACAGACAGGTATTGAATCAAGGTTCAAACACGGACGAGTGTTGAAAGGACACGGACGGGTGTCGAAAGTCAATACGGACGAGTATTGAGAATAGGTTCAAACACGGACGAGTGCTGAAAGGACACGGACGGGTGTCAAAAGTCAATACGGACGAGTATTGAATCAAGGTTCAAACACGGACGAGTGTTGAAAGGACACAGACAGGTGTCAAAGGTCAATACAGACGAGTATTGAAGTAAGAGTTCAAACACGGACGAGTGCTGAAAGGACACAGACGAGTGTCAAAGGTCAATACAGACAGGTATTGAATCAAGGTTCAAACACGGACGAGTGCTAAAAGGACACGGACGGGTGTCGAAACTCAATACGGACGAGTATTGAGAATAGGTTCAAACATGGACGAGTGCTGAAAGGACACGGACGGGTGTCAAAAGTCAATACGGACGAGTATTGAATCAAGGTTCAAACACGGACGAGTGCTGAAAGGACACGGACGGGTGTCAAAAGTCAATACGGACGAGTATTGAGAATAGGTTCAAACACTGACGAGTGCTGAAAGGACACAGACGGGTGTCGAAAGTCAATACGGATGAGTATTGAAACAAAGGTTCAAACACGGACGAGTGCTGAAAAGACACGGACGAGTGTCAAAGGTCAATACGGACGGGTATTGAAATAGTTCAAACACGGACGAGTACTGAAAGGACACGGACGAGTGTCAAAGGTCAATACGGACTGTAACGCCCCAGTTTTAGTATTTTTATTTATTTGAGTCGTTTTGAGTATTTTATTATTATATTATTTTATCTCTGACTTTTATCTGAAAATATGTTATTTTTAGTCGTGATTATATTTTATCGGGTTTTGGGATCATTTGCGAGATAATTGAGTGTAGAGGTATTTTGGGCATTTTGATTTAATTGTTAAGTTAAGAGTTGAAATAGAAAGAAAAAAAGAGAAAAACATAGTAAGAGAAAAGAAGAAAAGAAAAGGAGAAGAGAAGAAAAGAGAGAGATTTGGGAAAAACTTGGAAACCAATCAACCGACTTTTCTACGCGTTATTTAATCGGGTAAGGGAGCGAAACTCGATTACCTTATCGTTGTGCATGATTATGTATGTGTGTTTGTATGTGGTATTGGTTTTTCGATAGTTTTTTCGGTTATAGGTTGAAAACGCGTAAACGAGTAGAAATCGATGTTTTCACGGACGAAAATTGGTATAATTTGTGTTGTATGATCTCTATATGTTTATGAACCATTGCTATTAACGGTTTTGCTATTGGAAGTGATTTGGATGGAAAAATGAGATTTTTTGGGGGTGAGGAACAGTGTAAACGCAAGCAGAAAATTCTGCTTCTGGTGTGAAGCGCCGGGCGGTTCGTTCTTTCGCCGGGCGGTTTTGAGAGGCACAGAGGTTACAAGTTCATGACTCTTTTGAGTCATTTTGGTAGAATTAGTGTCGCCTGTGCTTCGCCGGGCGAGGGTACCGGCGAAGGGTGTTTCGCCGGGCGGTTGGAGTGTTTCGCCGGGCGGTAGTGAGAGTTTTCCAAATAATACTTTTCCTAAAAAAATTGATAACTCTCGAACCGTATTTCCGATTTAAGCGTTATTTATATCGTTGAAAAGCTTATAAAATGTTCTTGCTTGTGATGATAGTTTTGAGAATTGTTGGCCGATTAAATTATGTCGTAAATTTGAAATAGTGTCGTTTTGTCGACTTTTGCCGTAGTAATCATGTGTAATTGATGTATAACATGCAATATGTTGTTGGTGTGGACATTGTATGACTTGTGTACTGTGGTGAAGTGAAATTGCATGAAATATATGTGGTGATGATGATGTGTGGCCTTACGGCAAGAAAATGCGAATGTGTGATAATTGAGGATATATGCATAATTAGGGATGTGTATATGTGTGCATATTAAATGTCATGAGTCATTGTATGCTGAGCATCATGATATGCATTCTTGAGACGTCCTGAGTGACTGATTGATTCCAGAGGGAATCTGCTATAACATTGTGCGCCTTAAAAATAAGAGGACCGAAAGCGATCTGATTGGATCGTGCGCCTTAAACATAAGAGGACCGAAAGCGATGGTTATAGACGATCGTGTGCCCATGTGGGGTGTGAGCGATCGGATCGTGCGCCTTATACAAAGAGGACCAAAAGCGATCCATAAACGTCGTGCGCCTTATACAAAGAGGACCGAAAGCGACGGGGAACATCGTATGCCCGACAGGGAGTTACACTAAGTAACGAGCGATGGTTCCAATAGTTCCTGAGTGAACAGGTGTTGAGAATTGATGGAAGTCGGTGCCGCATGTGCATATGCATAGAGTCGTTGTGTCGGTCTCTTGCATTGCATAAATCATTATAGTTTTTTATGTGTGGAATCGTGGATAAAAATTGATATATGGATATGTGTTGGGGATGGAAATATGAATTATTCCTTGTATTGCCTTATGTTTGAATTATGGCATGAGTGGTGGTGAGAACCGTATATATATAAGTGTGTTTTTTTTGGTGTTATATATATAGTTATATGCAACTGTAATATGGTTGTTTTTCTCACCCTTCTGCTGTTCTATAATGCTCTATGAGGCATTGCAGATTAGAGTTGCTGGAGGTAGTTTTGTGAAGCTTTGCGTCTTCATTCTTTTGTCGGTTGGCTCTGATATGTGACACCGGGTAGTTAGGGAGGCCGTTTGGGATTATTTGTGTATTATGTATATATATCTTTTGGCTTGTGCATGTATAACCTGATGTATGACAAACTTTTCAAGCGATACATATATATTTATGATATTCAGTTTTTAGATTTTCCGCTTTATTCTAAATTCTGAAATGTGGGTGTAAGGAACTGAGTTCCTCTGTTGATTGCTACCCCACTGTTACATATCTTTATGAGCAGGTGTTGTATGTATTGTTTCAATTTGATGTGACCCCTCGGTCTATGCCATGATAATGTAGATATACTCTGACGAAATTTTGAATTTACTTTTACTGCTTTAATAGCTTGGGGGTATAGATTGGGGGCGTCACATTAAGTGGTATCAGAGCCAGTCCGTGTCAGTTTGTGTTAGTTGTGTCAGTCCTTGTTGGTCGTTGTGTCTGGGTGAGCTATTTGTTTAACCATAGTTGCTGTTATTGGAAATGAACAGAATATGGCTGGAAGGAATGACGCTGCTTTAGCTGCTGCGATGCAGGCTATGGCTCGGGCTGTGCAGGGTGCACCGAATGCAGCGGGTAATGATGAGTTCAGGAAGAATAAACCACCTGTCTTCAAAGGAAAATATGATCCTGATGGTGCACAGATTTGGTTGAAAGAGATTGATAGGATTTTCTGAGTTATGGATTGTGATGAAGATCAGAAGGTGAGACTGGGTACTCACATGTTGCTGGAAGAAGCTGATGATTGGTGGGTTAGTACACGTAATGTGTTGGAAGCTGCAGAGGAGGAAGAGATCACTTGGGAAGTGTTTAGCCGAGAGTTTCTGAGGAAGTATTTTCCCGAAGATGTAAGAGGAAAGAAGGAAATTGAGTTCTTGGAATTGAAACAAGGTAGTATGTCTGTTGTTGATTATACGGCTAAGTTTGTTGAGCTTGTGCAGTTTTATCCTCACTATGCTGAAGTGACTACGGAGTTTTCTAAGTGTGTAAAGTTTGAGAATGGTTTGCGTCCTGAGATTAAGCAAGCTATTGGTTACCAAAGGATTCGGAGGTTTTCTGATTTGGTGGATTGTTGTAGAATTTATGAAGAGGACAGTAAGGCTCGTTCTACACATTACAAGAGTGTGAGCGAGAGGAAAGGGGAGCAACAGTTCCGTGGTGGTCCGTATGTGACACCAGCTGATAAGGGTAAACAAAGGGGGAATTTTGAGAAAAGGTCAAGTGGAGGAGGAATGTTTGGTCCTTTGAGATGTTATAGATGTGGTGATGTGGGACATCGTCAGTCCGAGTGTAGGAAAGATTTGAGGACGTGTTCTAATTGTGGAGGGGTCGGACATGTTGTAGCTGATTGTAAAAGGAAGAATGTAGTGAAGTGTTTCAACTGCGGGAACCTGGTCACATTAGTACGAAGTGTCCGAAACCGAAGCAAGCTCCAACTAGTGGGAAGGTGTTTTCATTGGCAGGGATACAGACTTCAAGTGCAGATCGTCTGATTCGAGGTACTTGCTTTATTTATAGTACTCCTTTAGTTGCTATTATTGATACTGGAGCGACTCATTCGTTTATTTCGTCTGAGTGCGCGAAGCATTTGAATCTTGTGTTGTCTTCGATGGATGGTGAGATGGTTATTGATACTCCAGCAATGGGTTCGGTAACTACTTCCTTGGTTTGTTTGAGTTGTCCTTTGACCATTTATGGTAAAGACTTTGAGATGGATTTGGTGTGTTTGTCGTTGGAAGGATTAGATGTGGTTCTGGGTATGAATTGGTTGCAATTCAATCGAGTTCATATTGATTATTATCATAAGCTGGTAAGGTTTCCTTCTCTTGAGGAAGACGAAGACTCGAGTTTCTTATCTACCAAAGGGTTGAAGAGACTTTTGGCGGATGAAGCTCAGTTGTTTGGATTGTTTGCATCTTTGACTGTGGATAGTCAAGTTTCACTAGATGTGCTTTCTGTTGTGTGTGAATTTCCGGAAGTGTTTCCTGAGGATATTTCAGATGTGCCGCCAGAGAGAGAGGTGGAGTTTTCGATAGATCTAGTTCCTGGTACTAGACCTGTTTCTATGGCTCCTTATCGTATGTCGGCATCTGAGTTGGTCAAACTGAAGAAACAGTTGAATGACTTGTTGGAGAAGAGGTTTGTAAGGCCTAGTGTGTCGCCTTGGGGTGCTCCAGTTTTGTTGGTGTAAAAGAAAGATGGAAGCATGCGGTTGTGTATTGATTATCGCCAGTTGAATAAGGTGGCGATTAAGAATAAGTATCCTCTTCCAAGGATTGATGATCTGATGGATCAGTTGGTTGGTGCGTGTGTGTTTAGTAAGATTGACTTGAGGTCAGGGTATCATCAGATTAGGGTGAAGGAGGAAGATATTCAGAAGATAGCTTTTAGGACACGATACGGTTATTATGAATATTCTGTGATGCCGTTCGGGGTTTCTAACGCGCCAGGTGTGTTTATGGAATACATGAATCGTATTTTTCACGAGCATCTGGATCGATTTGTCGTTGTGTTTATTGATGACATTTTGATTTATTCTAAGTCTCGGGCAGAGCACGCGGAGCATTTGCGTATTGTTTTGCAGGTTTTGAAGGAAAGGAAACTTTTTGCAAAATTGTCCAAGTGTGAGTTCTGGTTATCGGAAGTGAGTTTTCTTGGACACGTAATTTCAGGTAATGGTCTTGCTGTGGATCCATCTAAAGTAGAAGCAGTTCTACAATGGGAGGCTCCAAGATCTGTTACTGAAATTCGAAGCTTTTTGGGGTTGGCCAGATATTATCGAAGGTTTATTGAAGGGTTTTCTAAACTAGCACTTCCTTTGACCCAGTTGACTTGTAAAGGGCAAGCGTTCATTTGGGATATTCGGTGCGAGGAGAGTTTTAATGAGCTGAAGATTAGATTGACGACAACTCCGATTTTGATTTTACCGGATCCTAATGAACCATTTGTGGTTTATTGTGATGCTTCTTTGATTGGTCTAGGTGGTGTTCTGATGCAAGACGGTAAGGTTGTGGCTTATGCTTCAAGGCAATTAAGAGTTCATGAGAAAAATTATCCTACTCATGATCTTGAATTAGCGGCTGTGGTTTTTGTGTTGAAGATTTGTAGGCATTATCTCTACGGTGCAAGGTTCGAAGTCTTTAGTGATCATAAAAGTTTGAAATATTTGTTTGATCAGAAGGAGCTGAAAATGAGGCAGCGTAGATAGTTGGAATTCTTGAAGGACTACGACTTTGGCTTGAATTACCATCCTGGTAAAGCTAATGTGGTAGCCGATGCATTGAGTCGGAAATCGTTGCATATGTCCGCTTTAATGGTTAAGGAGTGGGAACTTTTGGAATCGTATAGAGACTTGAGTTTGGTATATGAAGTGACGTTGGATAGTGTGAGGCTGGGTATGTTAAAGGTTACTAATGATTTTCTGATGACGGTAAGTGAGAAGCAGAAGTTGGATGTGAAATTCGTGGATTTGATGTTGGTTGGCGGAAAAGATGCGAATGGTGATTTTCAAGTGGATGTTAATGGTGTGTTGAGGTTCCTTGGGCGAATTTGTATTCCGGATGATTCAGAGTTGAAACGGATGATTTTGGAAGAAGGACACCGGAGTAATTTGAGTATACATCCGAGAGCGAATAAGATGTACCAAGATCTGAAGAAGATTTTCTGGTGGTCTGGATTGAAAAGAGACGTGGCTCAGTTTGTGTATGCGTGTTTGACTTGTCAGAAATCAAAGGTAGAACATCTGAGGCCTAGTGGTTTGTTGCAACCGTTGGACATTCCTGAATGGAAATGGGATAGCATTTTGATAGATTTTGTAATGGGGTTACCGAATACTCAGCGAGGGCATAATGTTATTTGGGTGGTTGTAGATAGGCTGACTAAATCGGCTCATTTCATTCTGATTGACATCAGTTTTTCTTTGGAGAGGTTAGCTGAGATTTATATCAGTATGATTGTGAAGTTGCATGGAGTTTCGTTAAGTATTGTTTCGGATCGAGATCCAAGGTTTACCTCGAGATTTTGGGAAAGTTTACAGAAGGCTTTGGGTTCTAAATTGAGATTGAGTTCGGCTTATCATCCTCAGACGGATGGTCAGACGGAGAGAACGATTCAGTCGTTGGAGGATTTGTTGCGGGCTTGTGTTCTTGAACAAGGTGGTGTGTGGGATAGTTATTTTGCATTGATTGAATTCACGTATAATAACAGTTTCCATTCTAGTATTGGAATGGCACCGTTTAAAGCGTTATATGGACGAAGGTGTCGAACGCCGTTGTGTTGGCACGAATCTGGCGAGAGTTCGGTGGTAGGACCGGAGTTGGTGCAGCAGACTACAGACAAGGTGAAGTTTATTCGTGAGAAGATGAAAGCTTCTCAGAATAGACAAAAGAGTTATCATGACCGGAGACGGAAGGATCTTGAGTTTCAAGAGGGCGATCATGTATTTCTGAGGGTTACGCCGGTAACAGGTGTTGGTCGTGCATTGAAATCGAAGAAACTTACTTCTCAATTTATTGGTCCTTACCAGATATCTGCAAAAGTGGGTGTTGTGGCTTATAGGGTGGCGTTGCCGCCGAATCTGTCGAATTTTCATGATGTGTTCCATGTTTCACAACTTCGGAAGTATGTTCCGGATTCGTCACATGTGATTCCGATGGATGAGGTTGTGGTAAGGGAGAACCTTACGGTTGAGGCTTTGCCGGTGAGTATTTTGGATCGCGAAGTGAAGCAGTTGAGGGGTAAGGAGATTGCACTTGTGAAAGTAGCGTGGGGAGGCGCTGCTGAGGGCAATTTGACTTGGGAGTTGGAGAGTAGGATGCGGGAGTCGTATCCAGAGTTGTTCGTCTCAGGTATATTTTCGAGGACGAAAATTTCTAAGTGGGTGAGAGTAGTAACGCCCCAGTTTTAGTATTTTTATTTATTTGAGTCGTTTTGAGTATTTTATTATTATATTATTATTATATTATTTTATCTCTGACTTTTATCTGAAAATATGTTATTTTTAGTCGTGATTATATTTTATCGGGTTTTGGGATCGTTTGCGAGATAATTGAGTGTAGAGGTATTTTGGGCATTTTGATTTAATTGTTAAGTTAAGAGTTGAAATAGAAAGAAAAAGAGAGAAAAACATAGTAAGAGAAAAGAAGAAAAGAAAAGGAGAAGAGAAGAAAAGAGAGAGATTTGGGAAAAACTTGGAAACCAATCAACCGACTTTTCTACACGTTATTTAATCGGGTAAGGGTGCAAAACTCGATTACCTTATCGTTGTGCATGATTATGTATATGTGTTTGTATGTGGTATTGGTTTTTCGATAATTTTTTCGGTTATAGGTCGAAAACGCGTAAACGAGTAGAAATCGATGTTTTCACGGACGGAAATTGGTATAATTTGTGTTGTATGATCTCTATATGTTTATGAACCATTGCTATTAACGGTTTTGCTGCTGGAAGTGATTTGGATGGAAAAATGAGATTTTTTGGGGATGAGGAACAGTGTAAACGCAAGCAGAAAATTTTGCTTCTGGTGTGAAGCGCCGGGCGGTGTGCTTGTTTCGTCGGGCGGTTCGTTCTTTTGCCGGGCGGTGTTGAGAGGCGCAGAGGTTACAAGTTCCTGACTCTTTTGAGTCATTTTGGTAGAATTAGTATCGCCTGTGCTTCGTCGGGCGAGGTAGCAGCTAAGGGTGTTTCGCCGGACGGTTGGAGTGTTTCGCAGGGCGGTAGTGAGAGTTTTCCAAATAATACTTTTCCTAAAAAAATTCATAACTCTCGAACCGTATTTCCGATTTAAGCGTTCTTTATATCGTTGAAAAGCTTATAAAATGTTCTTGATTGTGATGATAGTTTTGAGAATTGTTGGCCGATTAAATTATGTCGTAAATTTGAAATAGTGTCATTTTGTCGACTTTTACCGTAGTAATCATGTGTAATTGATGTATAACATGCAATATGCTGTTGGTGTGGACATTGTATGACTTGTGTACTGTGGTGAAGTGAAATTGCATGAAATATATGTGGTGATGATGATGTGTGGCCTTACGGCAAGAAAATGCGAATGTGTGATAATTGAGGATATATGCATAATTAGGGATGTGTATATGTGTGCATATTAAATGTCATGAGTCATTGTATGCTGAGCATCATGATATGCATTCTTGAGACGTCCTGAGTGACTGATTGATTCCAGAGGGAATCTGCTATAACATTGTGCGCCTTAAAAATAAGAGGATCGAAAGCGATCTGATTGGATCGTCCGCCTTAAACATAAGAGGACCGAAAGCGATGGTTATAGACGATCGTGTGCCCATGTGGGGTGTGAGCGATCGGATCGTGCGCCTTATACAAAGAGGACCAAAAGCGATCCATAAACGTCGTGCGCCTTATACAAAGAGGACCGAAAGCGACGGGGAACATCGTATGCCCGACAGGGAGTAACACTAAGTAACGAGCGATGGTTCCAATAGTTCCTGAGTGAACAGGTGTTGAGAATTGATGGAAGTCGGTGCCGCATGTGCATATGCATAGAGTCGTTGTGTCGGTCTCTTGCATTGCATAAATCATTATGGTTGTTTATGTGTGGAATTGTGGATAAAAATTGACATATGGATATGTGTTGGGGATGGAAATATGAATTATTCCTTGTATTGCCTTATGTTTGAATTATGGCGTGAGTGGTGGTGAGAACCGTATATATATATATATATATTTATATATATATATATATATATATATGTGTGTGTGTGTGTGTTTTTTGTTATATATATAGTTATATGCAACTTTAATATGGTTGTTTTCCTCACCCTTCTTCTGTTCTATAATGCTCTATGAGGCATTGCAGATTAGAGTTGCTGGAGGTAGTTTTGTGAAGCTTTGCGTCTTCATTCTTTTGTCGGTCGGCTCTGATATGTGACACCGGGTAGTTAGGGAGGCCGTTTGGGATTATTTGTGTATTATGTATATATATCTTTTGGCTCGTGCATGTATAACCTGATGTATGACAAACTTTTCAAGTGATACATATATATTTATGATATTCAGTTTTTATATTTTCCGCTTTATTCTAAATTCTGAAATGTGGGTGTAAGGAACTGAGTTCCTCTATTGATTGCTTCCCCACTGTTGCTTCTCTTTATGAGCAGGTGTTGTATGTATTGTTTCAATTTGATGTGACCCCTCGGTCTATGCCATGATAATGTAGATATACTCTGACGAAATTTTGAATTTACTTTTACCGCTTTAATAGCTTGGGGGTATAGATTGGGGGCGTCACACGGACGGGTATTGAAAGGACACGGACGGGTGTCTAAGGTCAATACGGACGGGTATTGAATTAACATTGTACGATCAAGTGTTGTAGTAAGCTTTGCTGGGGTTGCATGACAATGTTTTGTCTGTGAATTACTCTGGCTTGCAGGTAAACGGTTGAACCTGGCTTATGTTTCGTATGCGTATGTTTGAGTTTTGTTGTAATGCTCCATATCGATGGAATGCTACGCTTTAGAGAATGCAAATGTCATGATATATGCAAATGCAAAAGAGACTCCGGAGAGGAATCCAACTCCGCGGGGAAAAGATCATTGTTCGATCATTCAATTACTCTGTGGGGATTAACCCTTCTGTCGGGGATAACGCTTGCCATAAATTGCCAAAAATAAATTGGCTTGCAGATGCGCTGAGGTGTGATGATCCTGTTGAGGAAGTTTCTACTTGAATGACTCTGCTTGGGAGATAGATTATTCCGTTCATGGAACTTCGCTGGGGATGAGAACTTTATGAATGACGTTCTGCTGGGGACAAAAGAGTCATTAAAACTCTGCTTGGGGATCTATCAAACCCAAGATCCTTTGCGAGGGATAATCAGCCTTTTGACTCAGCTGGGGAATCAGCCACTATTATCGACACAGAAAAGCTTGTAGCTGTTGGCAGTATTGAATGGGAGAATCGACTTAATAAGATACAATGATACCCAGTGTAAATTAACTTGTCTATATCGAATCGTCGTGAGTGACCATCGGCCGAATGATGGACTCAATCAGTAACAAGTTATGATAAAAGGGTGACACGGGAACCCTTTCCTGAACATGATTGCCCCGGTATTCTGACTTAGGGGTGAGTGATTACTTGTTTGGAAGCAATGGCCCATGCTCTCGTGTTTTTGAAACCGCTTCAATCTTGCTTTTGAGCCTAATACTAGGCTGCTACCTGCAAGCAAAAGATATGCACGTATACCCCGTGCTGGATATGACTTCTGCAACTGAAAAAATCTAACTTTGAACCGTCACTTATTGGGGAGAAAGGTTTTGATGCATCTCTTGCTGGGAGCATGATTAATGAAGCCTGCTGAAGACAGGGGACCATAAATGCCTTGGGTTGGAATGTCCCTTTGTTTCAAGCTTTTTGGCTGATTGACTGCATATGCGTGAACAACAGTTTTTTTTTCTTTTCACTTGCCCCAGACCAACATGGTCCACCAAAAGAAATTGTCTCAAGAGGATTTTACAGAAGACTTGACATCCAAAATGCCTCAACGTCTTCAAACTCTTGGAGAGATTCGTTGGATCTCGAAGTAACTGCCTCAGACTGTATGGTCTACAGAGGAATTTGCCTCGAGAAGATTCACGAACAATCTCATATCACCGTGAGATATTCTGCCCCAATACTCTGAACCCTGGATAGGCTGATCAGTCGTTTAGATGGACTAACTTCTCGGGCTCTTGGGATGGTCTGCCCTAGTATGAACCTTGAAGTGGTTTTGCCCCTGACTATTGATCTTCGAAGGAAGACCCAGAATACCTGCCTTTGGAGAGATTTGAATCTCGAAGTGTTTACCCCAGTTTAACTGAACTCTGAAGAGATTTCTTGACGTGATTGGCTCAGATTGGCTACACCTTAAAGAGATGATTCGACATGATTGCCCTTGATCGACTACGTCTTAACAAAACTTGTTGGGAAAGCACCCGCTCAACAAAGTTTCCTGAGGAAGTACCACTGGATGTGGCTGCCCTTCGGGAGTTTCAGGATTCTCAACTCGGCAAGATTAAGCTTCTGGACTGAATTTCCATATGTAAACTTCTTTTGACGTCAAACAAATGTATGCAAGCAGAAAATGTTTTATTCTGTGAATGAAATTCTAATGCAACACACATGTTAATCTTGAAGTTTTACTGAAAAGATGTCGCAAACCCTTTGTGAGAGGATCACAGGTTAGGATACGACATTAATTTTTGACTGAAAGAATGCAATGCACATGCAACACCAACAAAGATCTTTTAGCACAACTCACAGGAGTCAGGAACGCTATCTCTTGGTAGTATGCTTTCGAAATAACCCTGTTTCAATTAGGACTTTTGAGGGTTGTATCGTGGCCTGGTTCACAGTTTTGAGAAAAAAAGGATTTAAGGCTCAAAGTTTATCGGTGCCCACCCACTCTTCGTGATGTTCTCCAGTCCTACGTTCAGCCAATTTACCCAAGCGCTCGCCTCTCAAAAAGATTTTGTGATCTTTAAGGAACCCATGCATCTGATGATTTGACACCCAATGAGGTTTTGGAGTAACACTCACCCCTTTTGTCTTTTGTTCGTAGTCACACGACTTTGTTCTTGCTCGAGGATTTTCTTTTGTAATCCCTTTGTTTTTCACTTTCACATTCTTTTGCTTTTTGATCCCTAATTTTTTCCTGGGCTGATTCTTTTGAATCTTTAGATTTTAAAGTCCAGCGGGATGCCCTAACTTTTGCCTAAGTCGCTTGTTTTCAAGCTTCGACTTAGCGGGATTTTTTTTTATTCCTTTTTTTTCTGAACAAATCGTGTGACACTGGCTTGTCCTGACTTTGTTGAAAGGATTGTGACTGCCTCACTCCTTGATTGTTGATGGATAACCATCGTGGTTTCACATTTCTTGGCCTCCTGATATGTGAGGAAAGAAAGGTAATGGATCCTCAGATGCACACTCATTTTGAAATTTGAACGTTTAGTCAAACTAACTGACGCCTACCCTGCCCCTGGGTTAAGTGTGAGGATTTTTTTTTGTACGAAAAAAATCCAACTTCAAGGCTCAAAGGGGTTAACGAGGGTCTATCTCCCTTATATCTCCAGTGTTTAGGGATTTGAAACAATGTCTGTACATCCTCAACAAGGTTTTATCCAAAAGCACACAACCAAAGATTTTGCGTTTTCAAATCATCATCCTCCCTCAAGAGTTTAGGCAAGAAAGTTGGTATTGTAATGCACATATACAAACTTATGAGTGAATACAAATGGATTACTTTAGGACAAACATGCGCGCTTTATTAGGATTAATATAAAAAGAAAAACACATTTCATGCATGCATACAAATGTTTTGACAAACATAAAAAGCTACTCATGAGAATGCAGTAAATAAGCTAAATGATTGTCCTTGTTGAGGAGGCTTGACTCCGTCTGGACTTATTGATTCTGAAGATGTTTTTGTAAATTGGGTGCTCAATCTGATGAAGTTCAATTTATGGGCCACCCGTCTTGTGTGATAACCTTTGAATCAATCAAGTCTTGCACCTTAAGTTTGAACACTCTGCAATTGTCAATTGAATGTCCAAACGTTCCCGAGTGAAACTCACACCTGGCATTCATGTCATAATCCGGAGGAAAAGGAAACGGCACTGGCACTACCTTGCCCAGCTGAATCAAAGAGCCTTGGAGAAGGCGAGTAAGAAGCCGGCTTTGAGAAATAGGAACTGGAGCCGACACTCTCTCAGACCTCCTAATTCCTCGTTGCCTCTGTTGCTGACGGTTTTGCTGCCAATGTTGATTATGGTGCCTAGTCTGCCCTTGTACTTTTCTTTCCACATTTGGCCGAGGAACAAACAAAGGTTGCTGACGTGATGACTTTGAAACCTGAAACTGATGAATACACTCGTGACCTGAGGTAGACCCTAGAGAAGGGGAAGGAATACTCAATTCCTTTGCAGCTACTGGCGTAAGATCACCTGATACCTTCAAGCCAGCTGGTCCAAACTCGATTGCTTTGGAGTCAATTAAGTCTTGTACTTGGTGCTGGAATGCTCTACACCCCTCAATTCCTAGCCTGGTGCCCCTGAGTGAAAATCACAATAAGCCTTGGTATCCCGTCCTTTTAGAAGCTTTGACGGAGGAGTCAACTTCCGGAGCTCAATCAATCTTAACTGAAGCAGTTGCTGAAGTAATTCGGTATGACACATCGGTAGAGGATCAAAAACCCTTTCTTGCTTCTGTTGATGATGAAAGGATGCAACCGGGAGGGTCCCAGCTGTGATTTGCTGATGCGGTAATTTCGGAACCCAAGGTTTATGGATTGAGGAAGGTCCCTGAGAGGAGGGAGGAATATCCACCTCTTTAGCAGTAGTTGGAGGAACATCTCTTTGCTTGACAGTGTTGATGGGCGCAAACTTGATCGCCCCTGAATCAATGAGCCCTTGGACCTTATACTTGAGCATCTTACTATTTTCAACATTATGACCAGGTACCCCTGAATGGAATTTACACCTATCATGGACATTGGAACCCATACGAAACTTGGTGTATGGAGGTCTCGCATCAATCAAATCAATTATCTGATGCTTGAGCAAGTGCTGAAGTAACTGAGCGTATGGCATCAGGATCGGATCAAACTTCTTCTCAGTCTTTTCTGGCTTAAGACCCTCAAGAAACAGTTGCTGATGAAAAAGCTCTGACGGTGGAGAGGATTCACGAGGTAATCCATAGTCTAGAGGAGACCCCAAAGAGATTGGAGGTGTGATAACCTCTGCTGCGGAAGCGGGCACTTGATTATTTTCCTTTCTTAACACTACATTCAGAACTTCCATAACCTGGCCCATCTGAGTCTTATCTGGTTGACTTCTTCTCTTAGCAGTTCCTCACCTCGGGAGAACGCCTGAATGTCCACTATAAAATGCCCCAATTGGGCCTTCATCTCAGTCACCTCCGCTCGGAGTTATTCTATATCTGAACCTTGATTGTGGTGAATCGAGTAGTTGGAAGAAGTCATGTTGGTTGTTTCTGCAGAGAATACCCAGTCATAATGATAATCCACACCCTCGAATTCGGGTACCTGTTATGAATGCGTGAGTGCATGAATGTATGCAAATGCCATGCTTGGTTATTTCCAAGGAATCTATCTGCTTTGATTCAAATTTTGTACAGAAATAATCCACAAGAAAGGGGGAAACTGCTAAATAGCAAAATTCAGATATAAGATCCTTGGAAATAACAGAACATGTGTGCGGAAATGCTATGATGTTACATATGTATAGACATGTGATCACGGTTTCCATAAATATCCTGAATAAAACTGTGCTGAATTAATCTGGCTGAACAATAACCGGTCAAGTATGTAGGATCAAAGGTCCAACAAGAAAACCAGAAAACCAGAAGAATCCCTGTAGGTTGATGGTCATACTTTACATGCATCTGCCCTGTCAGTGTAGAACCATGAGCCAAGTGCCTAAATAGAATCATATCATGCATACCAAACCGAGTGTCGGCATAGAATCATATCAATAATACCATAACGAAAGTACCACTATCACTGATCATAGGAGAACCACACATAGGGTAGGTAGGAGGTCACGGTTACCTGCAAACCTGTAAACAACCCGCCCCTCTCACCTTTGGGTACTAGGATCATCAGTATCCTGGGCTCTCAGGTCGAGAAATGATGATACGTTCACCACTTTTGGTTTGGCATCATCATTAATCGAGGAGGCCTCAACTAATTCTCCAAAAGGAAAGGTCCTCAGCTTCTGGCACTGAGGTCGAGAAGTAATAGTACATTCATCCCTCGGGGTACAGTACTATCGCCAATCGAGGAGTGCCTCCACTTATTCACTTTTAAAAAGGACATCCTAGAGCGAATTCCCAGCATTGGGTCCTCGGATCAAGAAGTGTAATGGGTTTGCCATTTGTGGTCTGCCATTATCACATCTTGGGAGGAGTGTCGTTACTGAGTCCTCGGGAATGGTCACCAGAGTCGACAACTTTCTAGGTAAACACTCTCAAATGCACAAAACGCGCAAATCAGAACATCTCCCAAGAAAACCACGTCTAGGCGTGGATTTCATGTAAACCATACGTACAAAGACGTTACGTAGGCCACACTACTATCCACTCTAGTCCTATGTGTGTACTCAAGCCTGTGTAATGGGCTTATCTCTCAGAATACCCATCCCGCCAAACAGAAAACCAGCACAGCACAGTCCAGTATAATAATGAAATATGATGCAGTAAATGCGGTAAATACAGTAATGTACAGTAAAGCCGTAAAACAGTAAAACAGCAAAAACAGCATCAAAGTAAACACCCAATGAAAGAAAAACAAACAAGCGCTAGGATTGACTCGCAAAAGGGGATGGACCAGCAAGAGGTCAACCTATGCCCAGCAGAGTCGCCAGCTGTCGCTCCCGGGATTTTCATCCAGGTACAAACCCGAAAGTGGCACGGAAACAGAGTCGCCAGCAATGTGTATTTATCCCAAGAGAGGGAAAGGAAACACTGCGTAAACCTGAGGGAAGGAAAGAGCATGGTCTTGCGACCAAGAGAACTGGGTTCGGGAGTCGGTTACGCGAGAGGAAGGTATTAGCACCCCCACGCGTCCATCATACTCGATGGAATCCACGCTTGCTGTCTCGGTCAAAGGGTGTAAGGAACGGGAAATCAACTGCTAACTGGAGAACTGGAAATGAAAGGCAGAAAAGAAAAGGGAGAGGAGAAAGAAGTGACTCGATAGGACATTATCGTTGTCCTAGGCCTACGTATTTCCTCAGTGCAATGGGAAAGTCAGAGTCAACGTAGTTCGACGGACTACGGGGAAAGGTTGCTCGTCGAGATATCGGATCTCATGCCTACGTATCTTCAATCAGACGAGAAAGAAGAATCAGAGCAAACGTAGTTCGGCTAAACGAGGGTTGCTTTGTTTGTATTTTTTAATGGAAACGTCAGCGTACGCATTCCAGCAGTTAGGTGTTGCAGCTCGCTGTATCGAGACTTAGGCGTTACCTGTTAGCGGTAGAACGGACGTGACAAATCCTTAAGGAATAGAATGAAGGAGATGAGAAGAGAATTTATTTGTTTTTGTATTTTAGAAAGAAGTGTTTTGATTATTGGTGTGTATAACGCATATTAAATTTATGTCTTTCACGTAGGATCGAATGCCTCGCATATCGACCCAAGATGGGACGTATGCTAAACATTCTAAGAAAGTGAGAAAAGACCCCTCACTAGCTTATTCTCACATGAAAGGCTCAAATGCAATATATGTTATGCCTTTATTAAGTGTTTTTGCTTTTGTTTTGAGATGAGAATAAGAGAGACTCAAAGGTTAAGAAAGGTAAAAGTCTAAAGGGAGACTAATAATCCTAAGAGTTATCATGCTTGGATGTTCCTAATGGTTAAGTGTGGTTTAGAAACCTAAGTCTAAAAGAGAGAAGAAGAGTGAGTTCTAACTTACTTCAAGGTTTGAAGTTAAGTTAAGAACTCAAAGGGGATGAAAGCAATGAAATGTCAATGAAGCATAAGATGCTTATCACAATCACAACTTGAAAACTTAAAAGAGATAAGAAAAGAGGTTGTATGTGGGTGCACACCCACACAATTGACTTACCATTAGCCCCTGAAAATGTTAGCAAGAACCATTTACAAGTAAAGAAATAAGGAAAGAAATAACAAGTAAAGATCAAACAAGTTAAGAACTAAAGAAGAAAGATTCTAAGGGTTGAGAAGTACTCAAGGTCAGTATGTACACCATAAGGAATCATACCAATGGATACATGTCTTATGAAATCAAATAAAAGCTAACTATGTGCCAAACAATTGCATAAACATAAGTAATGTGCTACTAATGTAAACTAGGGGCATAAGAAATGTAAACATGTACAAATTCAAGAACATAGCTCAAGGTCATAAGTAATAGTCATTAAAGGATGCACATGCAGGTCATAGAAGTATCATACAAGATATGAGTGCAATGATTCAAGAAGAGATGACAAGATGAAAAGAAGTTCAAACAATGTTCAAGTTCACATAAGATGGCATACTTGTAATGCAAGTTATGAATGAAGGATGAAACATGAACATGAATAAGAATGGATGCAAGTTAGTAATGTATGATATGCTTGATCATATTAGAATGCAATAATGGTGTCACAAAGATGCACACAAAACATTTTAAGGCACATATAAGAAGATGCACACAATTAGGTCAAACTTAGTTCACATACGCACCAAACATTTATGAACCAAAACCAAAAGGTAAGTGACCTATAACCTAACATGAATGACCTGTAATGTTTATGAGATGACCTATAAAATGATCACATAAGTCCTAATGCAATGGCACAAGTGCTTCCTAATCAATTAAGATTGCAAAGTTAAGAGAACATTCACAAATGTGACCTATAATAATCAAGCAATGAAAAAATAGAAATGAATTTCTAAAAAACATGAAATTAAGTCACAAAGTACCTAAGTCAGAACCTAAACATGTATCAAAAGTCCACACAAAGATTCAAAAATAAACTAGTTCAAATGAGGGTTCAAAGTCACATTGAAGCAAGGCAAAGGAATGCACAAAGATGATCATCACAATACATGATAAAATGACTTTAAAAATATGAGAAAAATGTTTTTAGATGGTTCAGGGTATTGTTCAAATATGGGATGCAAAATGATTTTTGAACTATGCAAAATAAATGGATAAAATTCAAGTATCATGAAGAAAGTCATTCAAAAGGGAAATAAAAAGAAATTGGGAAAATATGAGTAAAAAGCATTAAAATCATAATTAAAAATAATGGAAAATTAGTTAAATATATTATGATGCTATGTGAATTTATTTGGAATTTTTGGAGGTCATTTGATATTTTTAATAAAAGAAAATGGAAACAGTATGAAAAAGAAATTAGAAATAAAAGCAATATAAGGGAGGGGGTGAAAACATAGCAAGAATGAAGTTCAAAGAGTGTTTGGGCTTAAAGCATGGGTGTAAAAAGCAATTATAGTCCAGTCCAATTATAGTGCATGTGTGTATTGAAATATGGTGCACCTTCAGTCAACAGTTGACTCACTCACAGCCATTAGATTAAGTCATGATGATCAATCAAGTAAAGTATGCAAGATGAGTGGATCACAAAGCAAGCACATGATAAGGAGCATACACCCGCACACACACACAAGCATTTAGATCACAAAATCAAGGCACGTAAGAGAGACACTCTCTCATTTATTCGCTGGCAGCATCCTAACCATTCATGCACAAAGATCGAATGGCCACGTTTTAAAGTTCCTAAAACCCTAACTGGACTTCTCACCGGCCGGAGAAGGACCTCCGGTCATCTTCTCCGGCCACCCTCCAGCGACTGCAAATCCTCAAGTGTTCCAGAAATCAACGAAACATATATCAAAATGAAGCTAAGCTCATGCACATCACGAATCTAGCAATGAAATTCACACATCATGCATGTACAGAGAGAATCAAGCACAAACATTTTTACCTAGCATTTGAATCTAAGCACTTAAGGTGCCTATCACTAGCTAGATCAGTTGCATTGCTTCTATTAAGCTATTATCAACATAAAACAAGCTAAAAAAATAATGAAATCGCACAAGAAAAATTGAAGAAGTTCAAATCTGGATTGAAGCTTCTTGATGATTGTTGAGAAAACCAGAGGTGTAGGCATGTTCTTGAGCTTCCAAGGAGCAAAATAAATGGTATGAAGCTTTGAATCTTGATGAAAACAGAATGAAATTCGAATCTCAATGAAGCTATACTTGAGGAGATTGATCCTGATTCTTCCTTGTTCTTGATCAGAGAGTTACAATGATGAACAATGGATGAAGATGATAATGAAATCGTGCAGAGAGAGAGAATTCAGAGAGTGAGGCTTGTGAAATGTGAGAAATGAGAGTGTTCCTCCAAAATTCTGTTAGAGAAGCTTTTATATGTTAAGTTAGATCCTAACTAGTATAGTTAACAGTTAGGATCATGGTTAGGTTAGATGTGGTGTGTGGAGATTGTTAAGGGTGTGAGAGGCAATGGAAGCTCCAGCTGACTCGCATATGGCTATGTTGTTGTTATTGTGTGATGCTGAACATGGTAGCTTATGGTGAGTTGATAATGATGGATAGTGGTGATGACATGCTGCCACATAAAACTTGTTATGCAAGTTTCTCATTTCCTCTTTGGTGTATGGCTCTATGTATGGAGCATGTATGTGTAAGAATTGTGTTTGTCTTTTAATGGCAATGTGGATGGTATGAAGGCATGCATGTGAATGTGTGAATCTGAACCAAGGCAACGCATCATTCTTTCTATCTTGGCAAAAAAAACCATGGAAATGATGATGTTTGAAGATGAATTTCTATCATGTTGATGGATGAAATTATGAGCTTTAGGATGTAATGGAAAGAGGAAACATGGTTGAACAAGATTGATGTTTGGTTTGGATCCAATGGAGGCTTGTAGCACACTTGAAAATAGCTTGGAAGTCAAGGAATCACAACTGGTGTATGGGAGATGCAAGTTGTGACATGCATGGCAACATGGCCTATGGAAATTTCAGAGGGAGACCACCATGTTTGAGCTCTCATATCTCTTAATCCCTTGATCATATGAAAAAATGATAAACATGAACATTGTAGAGGACATGGAGATGAACAAGATTGGTGTTCAACATTTTTTCATTTGAAGCCTTCTTGAGGGAGAAAAATAGCTTGACATTTGGCACACCACATGTTTGATGAAATGCATGCGTGCCAGCCCAGTTTTGCTTGGTCATGACTTGGAATTTGCCTTGATTTTACAAAACTTTGATTGATCAAAACTCCCTCAATTTTGATCCAATGGAAGAGTTCTTTATATGGATTTGAAGCTTGGAATGTGATCTTTAATTGGCTCAACTTAGGCCTGAAGTTTGAGACTTTTATCATGGAGAAAGAATGCCTTGAAGTGTAGTGCAAAATGGTCCAAAACTTGCCATTTTTGGAAACCCTAAGTTTCTATTTTGGGCAGTTTTGTGATTTCCTGATTTTTGATGATTCCTCCAACATTTCTTGATCAAATCTTGTCCATTAGACATATTTGACTTGAATTTCATGAAATTGACCTAAAAAAGTCAGGAGTTGATTTTTTCCTTTGCACAGTTGACTTTTTCCCCAATTTCTTGATTCTCAAGCAACTGACCAATTGAACCTCTTCTGAAATGAACCTGAAATTCTGGTACCAGATATGTGATGTTACGTGTGATGTCACAACAACACACTCTGCAATGAATAATGAAAAACAACAACAGAAACACACAAAATTGTTTACCCAGTTCAGTTCAACCACTTAATCTAGGGGCTACCAAGCCAGGGATGAAATTCACTACTTGTAGAATTAATTTACAGACTCAACAACCTAGTTGACAATCTCCTAAACTTAATTCCTACTAATGAACTTTCTACCTAAGAGCCCACTTAGGTATGAGAACAATACTCAATCCTTAAAACCTCTCAAAGATCAAACACTTTGAGAAACACCTTGATCCTGCTTCACAGCTTTGATCAAGTTACAAAACTCTCTTGCTTCACAGCTTTAGAGAGGACAGATTATATTCACAAAATCACTCACAATACTCGAACAAAGACAATGCTTAACCTCCAGTCAAATCTCTCTATCTTCTGTCCACTTTCTGTATCGTCTTCCTTTGGTTGATGCGCTTTATATATCCATCTGAATTGGGCTTGGATCACCTGCAATATCTGACCTGATTTGTTATTTAAAAATGAATCTTCAAAATAGATTTTATCCCCAAAATCTTTTTAAATCTCAGTCTTTAAACCTCCCTACAAATCTGCATCAAATCTCTATGCAACCGAGAATATCTATCCCAAGATATCCGCATCCAATGAGACTAACAGCTCTCCTAACTTCCAGCTAAAACACAAACCCTAACAACATCACTAAACCTGATGTTATTAATCTTCTGCAGACCTGATGTCATGACATCACATGTGACATCAGACTTCACAACCTCAGCAACTTAAATCCTTAACATAAACCAATGTTAAGACTCAATGTTAAGACATCACCCATGTGACATCAACATTGAACAGCTTTGTTTTACCAAAATTCTAGCCAATCCAAGAGCCAACAATCTCCCCCTTTGGCTAATTTTGGCTAAAACACTCTCTGCACCATCAGAGACTTCAGCAGCGGATAAACATGAATATTTTACCAACCTTCGCATCAGCATTTCTTCATCACAGCTTCATAATGCACACTCCAATACTCTGCTGCATACTTCAGCACTAACTGGTAGCAGCATTTCTTCAAACAGCTGCACCGACTTCAAACACTAATCAGCAGCATAGGGCAAGGGCAAGCTCCCCCTCAAGGAAAGAATCAACATACCAGCAATTGTTCAACATACACACTCCCCCTCAAAATCTGCATATTTCAGCATCCCACTAGCTGCACTCCTTAGCATTGCACAATGGCTAATTCTTCTTCTTGTCATTACAACACCTTGACTAACTCTTGGCTAACTCTCCCCCTTTTTAGCCACAATTGGACAAACCTCAACAGTAAGCTCTACTCACTACAGTTAGTCCTAAACAAGCTCTCATTGTCAGTCTAAAGTCAGCAAACAAGACAAGATAAATCATAGAACAAAAACAAAAATAGTGCATAAACAGGCACAATATTCAAATTACATATCAGGCACATCAAGTGCAGAATCAAAAATAGCAAAAAAAACTAAACTACTATCTAGAAAAAGCAGCAGGGAAACTAGTCTTCATCAGAGCTGGCCCCATCTTCATCATCAGTGCTAGGACCACCTTCTTCAGAACCTGGTTCTTCAACATCATCATCACCTTGTTCCAAGGATTTAATCATCTGTTCAATTCTCAACTTCCTAGCAGTGCTAGTACTGATAACCACATCAAGATCCTTGCATGTTTCCTTTAATTCTTCAATCAACTCAGCTTTAGTACTGACTTTTTAACACCAGAACTTGATGTTACAACAATGTCTGGAACATGATGTCCAACAAACAACTTAGGATGCAAGGACAAGGCTGACTCCCTCTTGCAAGCTATATCTGAACTTGTTAAAGTTTCAGGATGTTGTTCCAAGATGATTCCACAAACAAGAGATGGGAATGCTATAGGTAACTTGATAGCATTTGTTTCAGCATGTTTCACCACTTGCTCAAAGATGTAGCTACCATAGTCAAACTTGATCTTCTTCCCAACAGCATAGATAAACCTACCCAATCCAATAGCTATTGTTGTCTTGTGGTTTGTTGGCACCCAGTTGGCTGCTCCAATTTTGTGAAGAATGGCATACTTAATGCTAAGTTTGCTAGCCTTCAACTTCCCTTTCAATGGCCAAACCTTTACCTGACCAGCTGTAATCTCTTTACATATTTCATTATCAGTCATTTCAAGTTCACTATACTCTTTATCATTTCTTCCTAGATACTTGTTGATAGTACTAGGAGAGAAATTAATGCATTTTCCTCTCACATGGACTTTCATGAAATCAATGCTCTTTTTATCAGCAATTTTTCCAGAAATGTTGACAACAAATTCTTTGACAAGACCCTCATAGCACTTAGGAAATTCGGTCACAGTCTTCACCAATCCAGCCTCATTAATCAGCTCCATAATATCCTTCATCTCTAAAGCTTCTTTCCCAAGCTCCCTCTCTATGGCTAGTCTTCTCTGACATACAAATTTCCACATTGATGCACTGCTGGCATAATGAAAGGAAATGTTGTCAATTGGTACTTCAGGGACTTTGTCAGAGATTCTCTTCAAAATTGTTCGTCTGATAGGTGTGATGTCATGAGCATCATCCTCAACATCAAAGTCAGAATCAGAATCTTCCCTGATCTTCCTCTTTTTGGAGGATGTAGCAACCTTGCTTCAAGGTTTTGTAGGACCAACAACAGCAGTTTTCTTCTTGCCTTCAGAAGACTTCTTTGGAGAGGATTCAACAGTCTTTCCTTTCCTTGTCTGCAGTCTCTTAGATACTTGGAACAACTCTACCAATGACTTCATCATCAGATAAATCAACCACATTGATCACATCCTCATTCTTTTCTTCACCAGGAGTAGCTTCAACAGGTGATGTTCTAACATCCCCCTTAACATTAGCTTCCTCATGCACATCATCTTCTTCCACTCCCACTTCAGAATCTTCAATAACAGACATAGCAAGTCTATGAAGATTTGTAGCTGCACTTTGCATGTCACTCTTTTCCCTTTCAGAATGTTCAGCAGGCATTTGCCTCAGTGGTCTAGATATACCCTTTATAGGAAGCCCTTTCTCAAAGATCTTATCGACAATCTGACCTAAGCTTTTGTCAACATCTACCCTTTCTTCAACAGTTTGAGAAGTGGATGACCTAGGATCTATTTTATCACTAAATAGAACACTAGTAACAAGCTTCTTTGTTTCATTATCTCTAAAGATAGTCCTAGCCCTTTTTAAAACAAGTTTAGAAGGTCTAGATTTACCTGACTCATGGAGCATCATGGAAATAGGCTCTATGTTCAAAGCATCAGCTGTAGAGCCTTCGTCTGAAGAAACCCTAACTTTTTCCCGTGAAGAGCTTTGAGAAGCAGATTTCTTTGATGGAGAAGACATCTGTTTTGACATGGTTCCCTTGAAGCAGTATAGGTTCAGAGACAGATGATTCTTCTTGTTGAAGAAGACGAGCAGACGGGAGATATGAGCTTTGATAAAACGTGAAATTGCTACAATAGGGAATGATGGTCTAAGGTATGGCGCCTGATTTTGTGTATTCCTTAAGGACCAATCAATGAGTTTCTCCCTCCAAATATCCTTTCCTTTTAAAAATTTAAAAGGATTCACATTAAGAGTAATTAACCCTAATTTACCTTTCAGCAGACTTTCACATTTGTTGTCACAATCTGATGTTACAACATCAACCTTAACATCACCAGATAAGTTGTCCACTTGAGGTACCCATTGATAGTAATTATCTCTGGATCTTATACCCTTCATCACTACCTCATTCTGCTCATTTGTCACCACACACTCATCTTTGGTGTAGTTGACCTTACACCCTTTGTCACACAGCTGACTTATGCTAATTAAATTAGCACTCAATCCTTTGACAAGAAGCACATTGTCAAGATTAGGTCCATCATGACACTTCACTTTTCCAACACCATTCACCACCCCTTTCTCTCCGTTTCCAAAAGTAACATCAATTGAGGAGCAAGAATTGACATCCACCAATTGGTTTTTGAAACCAGTCATGTGATTTGAAAAGCCACTGTCAAAGTACCAACCATCCTTAGCCGAGTGTCTATCTAAAAACTAAGCCAATAGACACTTAACCTCTTCTTTAGGAACCCACTGTTTAACAACCTTGGGCCTGTTCACCTTCTGTCTGGGTTGAGGGTTAGACTTGGGATAACCATGTAGCTTGAACAAGAAAACTGCATATGTCCAAATCTTCCACAGTAAAAGCACCTAACTCTGTCTTCTCTGAAGTGGTTAAACCTTCTGCCACCTTGATGATGATACTGCTGTGGCTTCCACTCATAATGTTGTCTTCTTCTCCCATAGTTTGACTGTCTTCTATGGTAATGATGCTGTCCTTTTGGTTGTCTTCTATGGTGATGAGGCTTCCTTCTTCCATAATAATAAGGCACAACATTATATATCCATAGCCATACATGTTTCCCTGATGTTGAGACATCTGATGGAACATGTTCTGTTTGAACCTAGAAGCCTGCATGCTCTTATGATATTGTGGAGGCATATACTGGCTAGCTCCCGAAACATGTGCCTTCCTTTGATGAGGACCATGAGCATGCCTCTTCCCAACATTTTGAGGTTGAGGATGAGCAGCCTGCTTAGGTTTAGGATCATGTCTCTTTGTTTGAAGTTGAGACATTGGTTGAGACATCTCCTTCTTGGTTCCTGAAGTGCTTGCTTCAGCAGATACCTTTTCCTCAACCACAAATCCTATGCCTGACTTATCACCAGCAACCTTTTCTGTCTGAAGGATCTTATCAAGTGTGTCTGTACCACAGTTCAGCATCCTAACAGATTTGGTCATATGATCAAGATGAGCTTTGACTAATAAGACTTCATTTTCCAAATCAGCTTTAGCGGTCTCAAGCTGAACAATCTGTTTCTTCTGTTTTTCACTTTCTTGATAGATTTTTGCACTCTTTAGACAAAGCTCTTGATAAGTGGATGCTAACTCCTCAAACGTCAGTTCCTCATCACTTGAGTCACCATCAGAAACCACTGTTCCAGTTAAAGCTTTGACATGTTTGGTTGACTCTCCTTCACTTTCACTTTCAGAGTCTGACCAGGAAACTGTCATTACTTTCTTCTGCTTCATCAGGAATGTGGGACATTCTTTCTTAACATGTCCATGACCTTCACACTCAAAGCACTGAACACCCTTGTCTTGAGCAGTCTTCTCTTCATCCTTCTCCTTAGACTTGTCAGAAGCGATGTTCTTGACATTAGGCTTGAAATTCTTGTTCATTCTTTTGAACACTTTGTTGAACTGCCTTCCCAACATAACAATGGCCTGAGAAAGATCCTCCCATGATTCAGCACTATTCCCTTTCTCTTCTTGAGCATCTGAAACCAAAGCTATACTCTTTGGCTTCTCTTCAGGTTCTTCCTCATTCAACCCAAGCTCAAAAGTTTGAAGAGATCAAATGAGCTCATCAACCCTCATCTGGCTGATGTTTTGTGCTTCTTCAATGGTAGTCACCTTCATCTTGTACCTCTTAGGAAGGGACCTAAGGATTTTCCTTACAAGCTTTTCTTCTGACATCTTTTCTCCAAGAGCACTGGATGCATTGGACAGCTCAAGGATACTCATATGGAAGTCATGGATAGCCTCATCTTCCTTCATCTTCAGACTTTCAAACTTTGATGTTAGAATCTGAAGTCTTGACATCTTAACTCTAGATGATCCTTCATGTGTAGTCTTCAAAATGTCCCAAGCTTCCTTAGCAACTTCACAGGTATTGATCAACCTACATATATTTTTATCTACTCCATTGAAAATAGAATTTAAAGCTTTGGAATTACCAAGGGCAAGCTCATCTTCTTCCTTGGTCCATTCTTCTTCAGGTTTCGGCTTTGAGGTGCCCTCTTTATCTTTCACAGCATCATCTTTTTCAAACACAACAGGTGTTTTCCATTCTTTTATGATAGCCTTCCAAGCCCTACTGTCCAAGGATTTCAAAAAGGTGATCATCCTTGGTTTCCAATAATCATAATTCGAGCCATCCAAAATAGGGGGTCTATTCACAAATCCACCAACTTCCTTGTCCATCTTTACCAGAAAGTATCAGCCCTAGATCTCACCCAGATGCAGAGCAGGATGCCTGCTCTGATACCAATTGAAATTCTGGTACCAGATATGTGATGTTACGTGTGATGTCACAACAGCACACTCTGAAATAGACAATGAAAAACAACAACAGAAACACACAGAATTATTTACCCAGTTCAGTTCAACCACTTAATCTGGGGGCTACCAAGCCAGGGATGAAATTCACTACTTGTAGAATTAATTTACAGACTCAACAACCTAGTTGACAATCTCCTAAACTTAATTCCTACTAAGGAACTTTCTACCTAAGAGCCCACTTAGGTATGAGAACACTACTCAATCCCTAAAACCTCTCAAAGATCAAACACTTTGAGAAACACCTTGATCATGCTTCACAGCTTTGATCAAGTTACAAAACTCTCTTGCTTCACAGCTCTAGAGAGGACAGATTACACTCACAAAATCACTCACAATACTCGAACAAAGACAATGCTTAACCTCCAGTCAAATCTCTCTATCTTCTGTCCACTTTCTGTATCGTCTTCCTATGGTTGATGCGCTTTATATATCCATCTGAATTGGGCTTGGATCACCTGCAATATCTGACCTGATTTGTTATTTAAAACTGAATCTTCAAAACAAATTTTATCCCCAAAATCTTTTTAAATCTCAGTCTTTAAACCTCCCTACAAATCTGCATCAAATCTCTATGCAACCGAGAATATCTATCCCAAGATATCCGCATCCAATGAGACTAACAGCTCTCCCAACTTCCAGCTAAAACACAAACCCTAACAACATCACTAAACCTAATGTTATTAATCTTCTGCAGACCTGATGTCATGACATCGCATGTGACATCAGACTTCACAACCTCAGCAACTTAAATCCTTAACATAAACCAATGTTAAGACTCAATGTTAAGACATCACCCATGTGACATCAACATTGAACAGCTTTGTTTTACCAAAATTCTAGCCAATCCAAGAGCCAACAGAACCAATGGGCAATCTTCCATCCTTAGATACTTGACATCATGTAGAAAACATTGAGTTCGAGTATGAACCAAAATTTCATCATGAGACTGCTTAAATCACAAACCCTAATTTGGACGGCTTTTGCTAGGAGATGATGAACTGTCCAACTTCTTGGTGAATTCCTATCTTCCAATGACTTGTGGGATTGATTGAGATCATATGAGACATAAGAGACTCTTGAGGCTTGCTTGAAGACCTTAGGCTTTAGCTCTCTTGCTTTGAAAGATCAATGCTCTGAAATCCACTGATCACATGCCCCAATGCAACATGTATGAGATATGGGATGAAATGAGGCCTAAATGCAATGCAATGAAACATAAGCTAGGAAATAACAAGAGGGAAAATTTTGGGGTGTTACACTCATGCCTTTCACTTGGCAAAGGAATGACAACCCGACAACGGCCCAAGAGCCCCGGCCAAAGAAAAGGAAAGCACCAGAGCCAGCACTTGAGCTCTCTTCGGAGAGGACTCAGGATCCATTAGTTTAGGTTTCCTTTTCTGGCACTTTGTAATCTACTGTATTTCCATTTCCGCAGTCCTTTGAATTCAATAAAACGGGGTTTCCCCACTGTTTGATATTTGCAATCCAACTGTCGAAGTTTACTTTGAATAAACAAAAATAATTAGTAATCATTGCATTCATCATTCTCATAAACGCATTCTTCTTCCCTGCGAATCTTACGTTTGTGTCTCGGTTCTAGAGTCAAACTGTCTCATTCATACAATACTCGGGCCAATCGTCAGAAAAAGATGGATGATCTCGAGGAAGAGAACAGAGAGTTGAGAGAAGAGATCGACACTCTGAAAGAGGATCTGAGAAAGTTTCATAACGACATGCAAGCTCTAGCAGAAGCTCAAATGCAGCAACAAAGGACTGTGATCTCAGAGATCACATCGACGCCCATAGTGGAGAAGTCCGATCCTAGGTACAAAATGCCGAAAGATCGTCCTTGGGGCATGCCTATCAATTATATCCCAGAAGGATATGTTTCGCCGATCAATGAGGATCAGGGATCGCAATAGGAGCCGCTGGGCCTGATGGTTACAAACTTCGGGAAAGCGAAGATGCTAGGGGCATGACAACAACTCCTGAAGGTTACAAACTTCGGGAGGCACCGAGAGTCTCGGCCATAGTGACTATACCACCGCCCGTGGTACACACTGTCCCAAAAGGACAGATTCCACAGATACCTTCTGGTAGAAACGAAAGCATGTTCGACAGAATGAATTAATTCCAGGAACAGTTCCTGGAAATGCAAAAAGAACTGCAGGCCCTTCGCGGTCAGGATCTATTTGGAAAGGACGCTGCGGACCTCTGCTTAGTCCCCAATGTGAAAGTCCCGCACAAGTTCCAAGTGCCCGACTTTGAAAAGTACAAGGGTAACTCTTTCCCTCAGAGTCACTTGGTGATGTACGCTCGGCGAATGTCTGCTCAGACAAAGAACCAGGAGCTGGTCATTCACTACTTTCAGGATAGTTTAACCGTTGCCGCATTAAAATGGTACATGGGGTTAAACTGCGCCACGATCGGCACATTCAGATATCTGGGCGCTGCCTTCGTTCAGCAGTACAAATATAATCTGGACATGGCACCGGACAGAGATCAACTCAGATCGATGTCACAAAAGGAAAAGGAAACCTTTAAGGAGTACGCTCAGAGATGGCGTGAAATTGCCTCCCAGATTTGTCCACCTCTTGAGGAAAAAGAGATGACAAATATCTTCTTAAAGACCTTAAGCTCATTTTTCTACGACAGAATGATTGCTAGTGTGCCCAGTGACTTAACCGAGATGGTCGGCATGGGAGTTCGTCTTGAGGAAGCTTTCCGAGAAGGACGTTTGGTTAAAGACGCTGGATCATCAAGTAGTACAAAACGATACGGTAGTGCTCTCCCTAAGAAAAAAGAGCAGGATATTGGAAATATCTCTCTTGGAAAGCAAAGGCGACGTTACCAACCAGTAGCAGCTGTAACTCTTGTTATCAACCCTGCGCCTGTTTCTACGTATCAACCTCAGGTTGCCTAAAGTTAACCTAATCAACAGAAATATCAGCAAAGGACACAACAGCCTCTTCAGCAGGCTCGTCCTCCGTACAACAACAACCGTACGACATGACCTCCAGGGTTTGACCCTATACCTGTGTTGTACGTAGAGCTATTTCTGTTACTACTGGTTAAGGGGCATGTCCAAACCCGGGCTCCTCTTATAGTACCAGAGAATTTGCCTTTCTGGTTCAAAGCGGATCAAACTTGCCCTTACCATCAAGGAGGACCAGGGCATAACATAGAGAACTGTCTCAGTTTCAAAATCGATGTACAAAAGTTTGTTAGGAGCGGGGTCTTATCTTTCAAAGATACGAATCTAAATGTTCTCACGAACCCGCTGCCTCAACACGAGAAAGCTGCAGTCAATTTGATAGAGGGAGAGTCTAACAACACCTATCAAATTCATGATGTACTCTTATTAAGGGCCAATCTGGTCAAGATGCATTGTAGACAGAGTGGATATGGCCATGTGCCACCTCATAATTATAACCAGTGTGATATATGCTCTAAGAACAATCAAGGATGTTTTGTGGTGCAATCAGATCTACAGGAACAATTGGATCTCGGATGGATCCAAGAGCATCGAGTTCGTGGGGTCAACATGACTTGTACGAATTCCAACATCATTCAGAACCACGACATTCGTGAAATGAATGTCGACTTGGTGGCGATGCACTCAAGGAAAAGCCAGTACCATAATCTGCCGCGACATGATTACAATTCCTGACTGACTTGCTCGGTAAACAAACAGGGATGCTCTTTTGTACAAGAGGCCCTCCAGCGTCAGATGGATCTTGGATGGATCCAGGAATATCATGATAAAAATCCTTATCAGATCAACATGATTCAAATCTTTGATATTCATCTAATGTATACCAGCTTGGAGGAGTTACATGCCAGGCAAGTCCAACTCGGTTTTCTCACTTCACATGATTATCGGAACTGTAAAGGATGCAGTGAGAGTAACCAAGGGTGCGCTCTCGTTCAAAGAACTTTACAACACTTGTGAAACCACTGGTGGCTTCCAATCTATCTGGATGAGGACACGCAATAAATCAGTGTGCATAATGGAAACCCTACTCGGCGTCAAAGTCAGGATGTCCGATCTATGGAAACTGACCTAGTGAGGTTACATTGTATTCAAAGCGGGCGTGGCCAGGTGCCACCACACAACTATGAATGTTATAGAGTCTATTCAGAAAATTACCTAGGATGCTACCTTGTGCGAGCAGCTCTTTAGGGTCAGGTGGATCGTAGAGAGATTCGCCCATGTCCGGGTTCCGAGCCAATCAACTGGGCGCCGGACTACTTCGCTGATCAAATCAGAGACGTAATTGTAATCTCTGACCCTGAGAGGAACAAGGATGTTTGTACTATCATCCCTCTACTAGACGAATTAAAGGTTCTTAGCCAGGAACTGATTGAAGTTACTTACGACAGTCAGAAAAATCAGAAGGCTCCTGTAGTTATCTATCTGCCAGGACCATTACCGTATGAATCAGCTAAGGCGATCCCTTACAAATACGGTGGAACAATAATTGAAAATGGAAAGGAAATTCCATTACCCTCCGTCATGAATATTGCAGACATCAGTCGAGTAACACGGAGCGGTCGAATCTTCAACCGAGGAGTTTGAGAGCCTAACAAAGAAAAGGAACTTCAGACAAAAGCTCCGGATCCACCTGTCGGTCAATCCAGTAATCCCGACCTTTCAAAAAACAACGATGAGATGTTGAAGCTCATACAAAGGAGTGAATACAACATTGTTGATCAGCTGTTACAAACTCCTTCAAAGATCTCAGTGCTATCACTTTTACTCAGTTCCGAAGCCCACAGAGAGGCCCTACAGAAATTCTTAGAGCAGGCCTTTGTGGAACAGGATGTGTCAATACGACAGTTCGATAGCACCATCTCTAACATCACTTCCTGCAACAACTTAGGATTCAGTGATGAGGATTTGCTAGAGGGGAGCAAAAGCCACAACATGGCGCTCAATATCACAGTTAACCGCCAGGACGATGCCTTAGCCAGCGTACTGGTAGACACAGGATCGGCCGTCAACATTATGCCGAAGTCCACTTTAATGTGATTACCATTCAAAGGATCCCCGATGAGGGGCAGTGAGGTCGTCGTCAAAGAATTTGACGGATCTCGGAAAGCAGTTATCGGCGAAGTTGACCTTCCCATAACTATTGGTCCTCACACTTTCCTAATTACGTTCCAGGTCATGGACGTCCGGGCACCATACAGCTGTTTATTATGAAGACCTTGGATACTCCAGGCTGGGGCAGTCACTTCGACGCTGCACCAGAAACTAAAATTCGTCAAGAATGATCAACTCGTCACAGTCTGTGGGGAGCAAGCCTTGCTCGTGAGTAACTTATCATCGTCTACTTGTGTAGAACCCGAGGAGGTTGTTGGAACTCAGTTCCAAGCACTTTCGGTGAGCAATGAGAATCAATCAGAGAAAGGAACCTCGATTTCCTCATAAAGAGATGCTCTCTAAGTGGTCAAAAATAACAATACAAAAGGATGGGGACAACTTGTCATTCCTACTGATAATAAAACAAAGAAGGGTCTTGGTTTTTCTGTAACCTGTACCCAGACAGCTGCTAACAATGAAAGTATTCATCCCATTCAGGACTTCTTCCACAGTGGAGGTTTCCTTCACCCAGTGCCTTAAGTAGTCCACACTATCAGCGAGGAAGATTCCTCCGACACAGATGAGGAATAGAAGTCCTATCTCAACAAAGGCGGTTACATGTCTCAGGAAGAGGTGCCTACGCCATTTTACAATCCTGAACAGAGTCCGAGATTTATACCCAGGTCAGATGTCAAAATTATATATGGAGATTGTGATCCAGAAGGATGTCGTGCTTCGCCAAACTCATTAGAGGAGGACACTCTGATGAAGGACAACTTTGACCGCAACTATTATGGCCCGATGGATGGCCTGCCTATCTGGCAGCCATACCCAGGAAACTTGGGGAAAGAAAATCAGCCGAACAGTGGAGATCAACTGAGCATCATTGAACAGAATACCTGTGTCCTCACCATGTCATGGGATCAACACTCAGGTCATTCAGAAAATATCCCGTACGACGATGAATTGGCAAAGCTTGTCGGACTAGAATTCATCAACTACGCTATCCCTGAGGTCAACGTTATCGAGAGAGATGACTCCTCCAGTTCCAAAGAAGTGTGGGACACCTTGGGACAACCAAGTGGAAAATACGACTATATGGTCAAGTACACTGCTCCTGAGAGCTCTCGTATCAGGTTCGAAGACTTCCAACCAACTGGATGGGGAGATATACCTGAGAGCACAAATACTATGAAAAATACAACAGAGGAATCCTCCTACGACAACTCTGCCTGGGAGACAGATTCCAATGATCCTACTCCGCCAGAAATCCACGTTATTTCTGAAGACAAATCAAGGAAAGTACCAGAATTTGTGATTCACCGACGAGTTCGCCGCCAATGGGTTGCTGTCGATGTTCCGAAGATTGTTCATAAGTCAAAATAATTGTCGTCTTTAACCTTTCACCCTGCCCCAGTGAAACGGATGTTTTGATAGGGCCCACTTTCTGTAAATATCCCTCTTCGCTTTGTCCAAAGCGACAGAGTTCTGTTTTATAGGCCTGTAGTTTCAAGAATCGACTTGTTCATTAATAAAATAATGTCGTTCTGTAATTTCCACATTAATTGCTGTTTTCTCTTTTCGCTTTTTCAGAAAATGGTAATCCTAAAAAACAAAATAATAAAAACAAGTAGTTTTCCAAAGAAAATACACTGCACACACTCTTGCATTTTCTCTATCTCTTCTAAACACAAATCATCAGGTCATGCAGATTGCTTGTTTTAAACCCCCTTGAAACATACAATCCAATGCCTTCTCCCAACTTTGAATTCCCGGTATTTGGGGCTGATGAAGAAGTTGACGACGAAATTCCATAAGAGATCTCCTGACTACTCAGACAAGAGGAAAGGTCCATTGAACCTCATAAAGAGCCGTTGGAAACGATCATTGTGGGTTCAGAAAAAGAGAGAAAAGAAATCAGGATTGGGGCACTGCTCAGTCCAGTTGATAAAGAGAGTTTGACAAAGCTTCTCAGAAAATTTCCCGATGTATTCGCTTGGTCCTATCAGGACATGCCAGGGTTGGATACCAGCATCGTGGAACATCATCTACCGTTAAGGTCAGAATGTCCGCCAGTAAAACAATGGTTGAGAAGGGCTCACCCGGACGTGGCCATCAAAATCAAAGAGAAGGTACCGAAACAGATTGACGCGGGTTTCCTCGCCACATCAGAATATCCTCAATGGTTAGCCAACATCGTACCCATTCCGAAAAAGGACGGGAAACTCAGAATGTGTGTCGATTACAGAGATTTAAATAAGGCTAGTCCAAAGGATGACTTTCCTTTACCACACATTGACATGCTGGTAGACAGTACATCAAAGTTCAAAATTTTCTCCTTCATGGATGGATTCTCGGGCTATAACCAGATCAAAATGGCGCCGAAAGACATGGAGAAAACATCGTTCATTACCCCAAGGGGTACCTTTTGTTACAAGGTAATGTTGTTCGGTTTGAAGAATGTCGGGGAAACCTATCAAATGGCCATGACTACTCTTTTTCATGACATGATACACAAGGAAAACGAGGTATATGTCGATGACATGATTGCCAAATCTAAAACAGAGGAGGAGCATGTCACCCACCTATCAAAACTATTCTAGCATCTGAGAAAGTACAAACTCCGCTTGAATCCCAACAAATGCACATTCGGTGTCCGTTCGGGGAAACTCTTAGGGTTCATCGTCAGCCAGAAAGGAATTGAGGTTGATCCTGACAAGGTCAAGGCCATTCAAGAAATGCCTTCTTCGAAAACTGAAAAACAAGTCAGAGGATTCCTGGGACGTTTGAACTACATCTCCAGATTCATATTCCTCATGACCGCGACATGTGCGCCAATCTTCAAGTTACTTAAAAAGAACCAGGATTGTGTTTGGACAGAAGATTGTCAAACCGTCTTCGACAGTATCAAGGAATACCTGTTGAATCCGCCGATTCTATCACGTCCAGTGGAAGGAAGACCACTGATCATCTACCTCACAGTCCTAGAGGACTCAATGGGATGTGTACTTGGCCAACAAGACGAAACCAAACGGAAAGAGTCTACCATCTACTATTTGAGCAAGAAATTCACCGACTGCGAGACTCGGTACACTATGCTTGAGAAAACTTGCTGCGCTTTGGCTTGGGCAACCAAACGTCTTCGCCAGTATATGATTTGTCACACTACTTGGTTGATCTCCGAAATGGATCCAATCAAGTATGTATTTGAAAAGCTTGCTCTCACGGGAAGGATTGCCCGTTGGCAGATGTTGTTATCAGAATACGACATCGAGTACCACGCTCAGAAAGCCGTTAAAAGAAGTATTTTAGCTGATCATTTGGCTCATCAACCGATTGACGATCAAGAATTAATCGGGTTTAATTTCCCAGACGAAGATGTCATGTATTTGAAAATGAAAGATTGCGATGAACCGCTACCTAGTGAAGGGCCAGAACCAGATTCCCAGTGGGGACTAATCTTTGACGGAGTTGTTAATCATTACGGAAACGGAATTGGGGCAATCATCATAACACCTCAGGGTACCCACATTCCTTTCACCGCCAGACTTACGTTCAAGTGCACAAATAACGAGGCCGAATACGAAGCTTGTATAATGGGTCTCGAAGAAGCGATCGACTTAAGGATCAAGAACTTGGATGTATATGGTGACTCAGCCCTGGTTATCAATCAGATCAAAGGAGATTGGAACACATACCAATCAGGACTGATTCCTTACAAAGACTATGCAAGAAGGTTGTTGCCTTTCTTCAACAAAATCGAGTTTCATCACATCCCTCGTGATGAGAATCACATGGCTGATGCATTAGCCAGTCTCTCTTTCATCATTAGTGTAGGTCAATGGAATGACCTACCTAAGATCGACATAATGCTCCTTGAACGGCCCGCTTACATCTTCACGATTGAAGCAGTCATAGACGACAAACCTTGGTATCACGATATCAAATGCTTCCTTCAGAAATAAGAGTACCCACCTGGGGCATCCAGGAAAGATAGAAAAACCCTCAGAAGGCTGGCTGGAAGTTTCTTCCTGAGCGGTGATACTCTCTATAAGAGAAATTTTGACATGGTCTTGCTCCGATGCGTAGATAGACCAGAAGCAAACATGCTGCTAAAAGAAATTCATGAAGGATCCTTTGGCACTCATGCCAATGGACACACTATGGCGAGGAAAGTTCTGAGAGCAGGGTACTACTGGTTAACCATGGAATCTGACTGCTACAAGTACATGAAGAGGTGTCACAAGTGTCAGATATACTCCGACAAAATCCATGTACCGCCATCGCATCTCAAAGTTCTCTCTTCCCCATAGCCTTTTTCCATATGGGGAATCGACATAATTAGCATGATTGAACATAAGGCATCGAACGGACATCAGTTTATCCTAGTAGCCATTGACTACTTCACCAAGTGGGTCGAAGCAGCGTCATATGCTAATGTAATCCGACAAGTGGTGGTCCGATTTATCAAAAACAATATCATCTTCCGTTATGGTGTTCCAAGCTAGATCATTATAGATAATGGTTCAATAAGATGATGAAAGAGTTGTGCGCAAAGTTCAAGATCGAACACCATAACTCCTCTCCCTACCAACCCAAGATGAACGGAGCGATAGAAGCGGCTAACAAGAACATCAAGAAGACCATTCAAAAGATGGTTGTAACCTACAAAGATTGGCATGAGATGCTACCCTTTGCTCTTCACGGTTATCACACATCTGTCCGCACTTCAACAGGGGTAACCCCTTTCTCTCTAGTATATGGCATGGAGGTAGTGCTCCCCATAGAAGTAGAGATCCCATCAATCCGGGTATTGATGGAAACTAAGCTTACAGAAGCTGAGTGGTGTCAAAGTCGACACGACGAACTAAACCTGATTGAGGAAAAGTGAATAACGGCTCTATGCCATGGTCAGCTGTATCAGCAAAGAATGAAGAAGGCGTTCGACAAAAAGGTTCGACCTCACGTCTTCAGGAAAGGAGACCTTGTGCTAAAAAAGATACAATCATTTCTCTCTGATTCTCAGGGCAAATGGACTCCGAATTATGACGGCCCCTATGTGGTCAAGAAAGTTTTCTCAGGCGATGCCTTAAGACTCGCAACCATGGACAGAGAGGAATTTGCCTACCCCACAAATGTTGATGTAGTCAAGAAATACTTCGCCTAAACTAAAAAAAAAAAAAGCGTCTCGGTGGATTGAAAATCCGAAAGGGAGATCCAGGCAAAAATTATAGACATGATCAAAAATCATCCCGGTGGATTGGAAATCTAAAAGTACAATCCAAGCAAAAGTTAGGGATAATGGTAAGTAACTACGTCTGATCAGTTCAGCTCCTCAGCAGTCATGCCATCCATCAGAAAACTCCAGTCACGGTCATCTTCGACAGAAGCTCAGGATGTCCTGAATTCAAAGTTGGTAGAAGAATAGTGGTCATTATGTTTCAACGTAGCCCTTTTCCCTGTAAATTCCCATTTTCTAACTTTGTACATACTCTTTGGAATCACGCGCTTGGCTGATTTCCATCCTATCAATAAAATTTGAGCCCTTGTGCTTTTGTTTGCAATTCTTATTTGTTTTAGCTTTACAGAATGACATTTTAATATGATCAACGATTCTTGAAACAAAACAAAAATGAATTTACTTGTTAAAACTTTTTCGGCTATTTAATAAAGATGGCAATTCTTTTGACTATTGAACATCGGAAGAACGTTGGTCGCTTCTCCAGAAGTAATCGAGCTTCAAAGTACAGAATTAAAGTACTCCTTCTAAACCAGTGCACCTGAATGAAGGATCAACTGTGTCAGAGACCACGTCTTGTCTGACATCCTCGGCCGAGTTCTCATCTCCTAAGCCCGACCAACGGTGTTCCCCGCAAGGACTATTTCTCCTAAGCAAGGTAGAATTTCTATTTTGGACCAAGTGATATTTCTTCGTCCCCAGTTGTGGCCGAGTATCCAGTCGCGTTCATCCGTCAGTTTGTATGTCATGTCAGTTTTGTCAGCATATACATACATACATCATGAATTATTGATTTGCATCCGCATTCATATTGCATCACTATCACTTTAGTCGGTCTTGTCCCCTAGTGATAACAGTTTGCTAAATCGAGTTGTCAGTTCTTTCCTCGTCGGGAAATGTCGTGTCTGAACTACCTCTCTCATCCAGTTTACTTTTGGATTAGAAGTTGGCCCTTGACCACTTTGATAACTTGAACCTCTGAAAGACCAGAGAATCTTCGACAAATGTCACTCTTCGCCATTGAAGGTGATATCTTCGCTTTCCCGGATTAAGGAAAATCCCCAGAGAAAGCCTCACAATTACAGACTCTCAGCAACACATTGATTTTCTCTCCAGAAAGTCAATGTTAATGAAGTCATCAGCACCTCAAAATTGGGGTACATTATATGGCATTTCTCTGGGAAGATCCCGAGAAAAGTATAATGTAATGCCCCAAGCGAAAGCAGTCTCTCAAGAGACTCGTTTTCCCCAGATAGAGTCGACAAATGGTGTCTCCAATAGAGAAGTTTGTACACCTCTACAACTCAGACGGATGGGTTCCCCAGCAAGTCTGACATCAAATCTTTTCCATCAAATGGCATCTCCCCAGGAAAATTCGGCGGGAAGTTTGAGGAAAACCGCTACACATAACGTCCCTTGTCAATAAAGTTTATTGAAAAAAGAAACTGAGACCAGTTCCTTGGTAGGAAACCAGGATCGAGGGGAAGTTTATTTCAGAAACTGAGACCAGTTCCTTGGTAGGAAACCAGGATTAAGGGGAAGTTTATTTCAGAAACTTAGACCAGTTCCTTGGCTGAAGACCAGGATCGAGGGGAAGTTTTACCTTTTCTAAGCATCATTGCTTAGCAAAAGAAGAAGGATACGTGAACTATCATTCATAACCACCATCAAAATTTCGGGTATTCCGATATTTAATCCTCTTGCACCCCGAATGCCCGAATACCTTCGCCATTCACACCTCCGGGTCCAAGAAGATTAAATAGGGGCATCTGTCATACCCCAAATTTTGACCACTAAGATTTCCCATCATTGTGCAAATTATTACCACAATATGGATGAACCATTATGCATCATCAGTCTCCCCAAAGATGGGTGAGCATCCACTACTATCAAAGATTAGGGTTTCAAGCCCTCTCTGAGCCTTAGACAAAGGATCAATCAAGGAATGACATGATCTTCAATTTGTCTAATCTCTCAAACATCCACAAAGGATCAAGAAGAACTCCCACTTCAAGGATTAAGCACAAGGCTGCTCCTTTCTAGGTGGGTCAAGCCTCAAGATCGACAGTGTCACCAAATTAGGGTTTTGATCGACCAGGGCCTCCAGATGGAAAATTTCCTCTGGGCATGAGCCAAGGCTTCAAAGCATAACCTAAGATGTTCCAGGGAACATCATGAACCCAATCATCAAGTCAATTTTGCCTCAGGGGATGCATTCATAAAAAAATCAGGAATTAGGGTTTCTTGACCTAATTCACCCCTAAGTTGACTTTTAGGACAAATCATGAGCCAAGACCTCAAGATAGGATTTGAGGATCTCCAGTGCACTACATTGATCCATTTGCAACAATGGATTAATCCAAGAAACTTGAGCAACAAGTCTCAATTTCATCAGAACCACAATTAGGGTTTCGCGGAAAAAGTCAATTGTGCCTTTGACTTTTGACCAGGACATGCTCCCAAACCCTAGGACATGATTCAATACACCCTATAACACCTATGAAATCAATCCATCCAGTTTGATTTAGGTCAAGGACTTGATTTCATAGAGGATCACACAGTTTGGAATTCATCTGACAAAAAGTCAACTGTGCATAAAAATCATCTTTGACTTTTTGAGCTTTTTCACAAATATAGTTTTTAACCCTAAAATGATGTTAATGTGTGATTTGGATCATCATTCATCAAGAAAAATCAAGAAAAGTGGGATAACTTGTAAAAGGGGTAACCATAAAAAACTTAGAAATTTTCTAAGTTATGGAATAAAGTGGCTAGGGTACCAACTTTGGAGGATCATAACTCCTAAACCACAAGGCCATTTTTCCCCATCCCAAGCTGGATTTGTAGCCCTCATGGCCCTCTACAAAAGCTTCAACTACACCTCATTCCAATTCATCATGAATTTTGAGTTATGGAATGATCAAAATGGCTTAAAACATGAAATGCCACTTTTTCCAACACTTAGTGAAAATTTCACTAAGTCATAATCTGCCTTCACTTTTTTTCAAATGTAGGGGAATTTTTCACTTGGATCCAAAAAGTATCAAAACCAAATATGATCAAACAGTTGTTGTATCATATAAGGGCTTTCCAAAATGGGCAAGAACTTCACCAAACTCAACTTGAGCCATGAGATATGACAACGGCAACATGCCTTGCTGAAAACTGCCAAAGCAAGGCAGATTTCTGAGTTTTGCTCGATTTGCCCAAATTTTGCAAAGGGGAAGCAACTCTAACCCTCTGAACACCTCAATGGGGGACCAAGGATGAACCAACTATGATCACAAGCCTCCCAAGTCTTTGGAACCAAAAATAGCATGTCAAACCTAGAATGGCCTAAAATAGGGACAAGACTCCAATTTTGGATTGGAGCATTCAATGCATACACCAAGGTGGCATGGACTGAGCCATTTCCAACTGAATTCATTCAAGACTTATCCAAGACCAAGGGAACCAGCAGCCTATGCTCTAACCTCTAGTCAATGGCTAGAGGAGACTTGGATTCCAAAATGCAACCATTGGCCAAACCTCTGCAGCAGTTGCCATTCACTATTCCTTACAAAACAAACTTGCTCTACTATAAATAGAGCTCAATTGTGTTCAGTTTGAGTACACCAAAGCCATCAAACAGATGTTTTCCTCAAAATCTCTTTTTTCACTCCAAATTTGCCTTCCAAAGCAAGTCACTATCGGGTTTTGAGTTTGAGAGCTATTCCAACCAAACCAATCACACACACACACCTCTTAAACATCATATAGAAGTGATCCAAACACTCACACAACATCTGGAACACCAGATTCTCAAAATCACCAGCCAACTACTCAAGCCTTTGACAGATTTGCAGTTGAGGTGCCAAATCAAGTTCCAGCTCAGTTCAATCCACTCCAAGCATCTAGACACACTCCATAGCACCTAGGGAAGCTGTCCATATCCTTGGAACCAAGCTGCAACACCTCTAACACAAAACACGATCACCAGCTGCAAGAGGTAAGCATGAGCTCTTCTAACTCTATGATCCATGCAATTTTTGCTGCACAATATTTTGGCCATATGTTCGTAATCATGCATGGAGTGTTTTCCCTCAATCAATTACATTGTTTGAATTGTGTATGGAATTTCTGAACCTTCATGCAAATTTTAGGGTTCTTGAGGTTTCTCTTTGATTTCTTATTCCATGTTAAAAATAAATGAAATTAAAGACCATAGACATGATCGTGAGGTTGAAACGAGCAGATTGATATGTAGATTGCATGATATAATCAAGTATTCAGTGATATTGGATAGAAAACGCAAATCTGCAGAAACAAAGGGTGGCGCGTGTTCTTGCCATGTTCTTGGCGACCTTTTTGAAAATTCAAATATTTGAATTTTGTGATTTTATTTAATTGATTCAAAAATTAATTTCTCTCTGAGTTTTAATGATTTTGAGTTGATTCTTTTTTTAATAATTCACAAAAATGTTAAAATATTTTATTTTCTCAAAAAATCCCAAAAATATTATTTATTTCATATAATTGATATTTTTGTAAAGAATTAATATTTTAATTGTTTTTTGACATTTAAAATATTTTCTCCTTCTTGATTTTTCAAATTTTATTGATTTCCAAACATTTTGCGGATCAAAACCTAATTTTTGAAATATTAATCCAATATCACAATTTGTTTTCCACATGTTTAACAATTTTGATCATTTTAATTGAATTTTTTATTCAATTAAAATACCTTTTTGGAAACAAATTAGGGTTTTTGATTAATTCAACCCTCATTAAAACTTTTTCAAACACTTTGGGCCTCAAATAGAGTGTAAGACCCAACCCCCTTTGAAAACCAATCTTTTTGGGCCTCAGTGTATTGTTTAAGTCCCGATACCGTCAAAAAGTTTGGCGCGATCGTCGCCTTTTTAACAAAAAAACCTTGGGCGTCTCTGATCAGTCACCATTTATGCTATGTATTTTGCGATTCAACTGTGAATAAGTCAGGTAAACTGTGTGAATTTGAGTTTGTTTTAGTAGTATTTAGGTGTATTTTGATTTTATCTAATGTGTCATGAATTATGAATTTCTCGAGGATATTTTACGCTTGTGGTATTTTAGCAGGTCGAATGCAGATTTGGAAGCTCAGAGGATCGAGCAGTGGATGTACAACCGAGCCAGTGCAAGGAAGCGGAAGAAAAATGCAATTTTTGGAAGACTTGCTGCCCATATGCGTAATGCTATAAGTGATACGCGTAAGGCCTACATGATACGCGTACAATACGTGAATGAGCAGAGGGCTGGAAAATAAGTGAAAAAGGAAGCCTCTGCCCATACGCGTATAGTTCTTGTCAATACGCGTATGAGGTTGCGTGCTGGCTGGCCCTTGGAGCAATACGCGTAGAGAATGAGGTGCAAAACAGAACAATACGCGTATGAGATATGTCAATACGCGTATTGAGGCCCAAAATGGCTGAAAGCCCAGAGTTGGACTATTTAGTCCCAGAACGCGATTTTGCAAGGGTTGGTCGATTTTTGGGAGCAAAATACAAGATTTGAAGGCTGGAAACTCAGATTTTCGCAAGGGATTCACATGTTCAAGAGTTTTCGGACGATTGAAGATTGATTCCTCGAGATAATTTGTAATGACAACATTTTCATCTATTATTTTCTTTTTCTTTATGAGTAGCTAAACCCCCCATTGCTAGGGGGGTGACCCTGAATCTTCATGTAATGAATTCAATTTTATCAATGCAATAATTATTTTATTCAGTGATCGTTGATTTATTCTTAGTTCTTTGTTTAATGCCTAAACCGTCGGAAAAACGGATTTTGAACCTTTACATGTAATTTTTGCTGGTTAGCGGTTACATGTTGATCTGACTAAGAACATTTGATAATAAATATTGCCTAGGACTAGGGATACTTTATCAAAACCGGAATTTCTTGATATAAATAAACTTGATCATGAATGTAATTACCTATGGACATAGTAATTAGATTACATGATCAAAGATCTTTTCACTAAGGACTTAGGATTAGATAATCTAAAGAACCGGTACTCAAACGTTTTCGACTTTGTTATTGCATTTATAAATTGTAATCGTTGCATGAGGATTCATTCACCAAACCCTAGCAATTTACTCATATCGGATATCGTTCAACTATTTACTCGTTTTAATTAAATCTTAGTTATAGAAATTTTCAACCACCAAGACTTTTTGTTTAATTGAAAGTATTTTTAAACTCTGTATCGTCAAGCAGTCCTTGAGATTCGATTCTTGGGATTTTTCCCTTTATTACTACAATAGGCAAAATAGTACACTTGTTATTTTCCCTATCAAGTTTTTGGCGCCGTTGCTGGGGACTGCCAAAGATTATAGAGTTTAACAATTTTTCAATTAGAATTTTATTGCTCTGCAACCAAAATTTTATATTTGCTTAATTTATATTTTTCTTTTTTTATTGTTACTAATTTCTGTCTAATCTGTGAATGCGAGGTAAGGCCTCAGCTGATTTTCATTTTGACGCAGAACCAGAAAGAACTTTGCACGCTAGGCTCAGACAAGCTAAAAGAGAAAAACTGGCAACATCTGAGGCAGAGCAAGTGATTGAAGAACACGTCTCGGTTCATTCTGAAAATTCTGATTCAGAAACAGATTCACATCCAGAACCTGTTACTATGGCTGCAGATCCACCTCCCGCAGAAAGACTTCTGGGTGACTATGGCAGAGAGAATCATCCAGCAGTGCGGTTGACAATAGTTAACCAACCAGTCAATGTTGCCCATTTCCAGTTGCACCCGTCTATTATTCGTCAGTTGGAAAGTAACCCTTTTGCAGGAAAGATTAATGAAGATGCAAACAAGCACCTACAGAGGTTCCTGACTATGGCCACCTCATTGAAAATTGAGGGGCATTCTGAAGAGGCAAAGAAGCTGGTTATGTTTCCGTTCACTTTATCAGAAGACGCTGAAGAGTGGTTTTATTCTTTACCTACAGGAAGTATTACTACTTGGCAACAGATGGAAACCGCTTTTCTGAATGAGTACTTTCCCGCTTCTGTGTATATCCGCATGAGATATGACATCCTAAATTTTAAACAGAAAGACGGAGAGTCACTTGGAGATGCGTATAAAAGGTTCAAGAGGTGTTTAGTTGCATGTCCTACACATAATTTGGATGCAACTGAACAAATGCAAAATTTTGTGAATGGGCTGAAGATGAAAACTAAGCAACTCATTGATACAGCTGCTGGTGGCTCATCTAACTTTTCAACAGCCACTAGTATCAAAAAGATCATTGAAGCTATAGCTGCAAATGAGCATTTGGAACTATATGATCGTACTGTGAGTCAACCTGAAGGAAAAATTGACTTGAAACTGACAAATCAAGTAGCGAAGATGGAAGATCAGATTGCTGCTGAAGTGGAAAGAAGATTGAAAGCTATGAATTTAGGTACTCAGACTGTGGCTCAAGTTCAACCAGTTCAGACTTTGGTTTGTGAAATCTGTGGTGGACCGCATTTTGCCATGCATTGTGTTGCCACTGCGGAACAAGTGCAGGCTATTAATTACCTGAGGCAGAATAATCCTTATTCAAATACATATAATCCGGGGTGGAAAAATCATCCTAATTTCTCCTGGAAAGATCAGCAGGGTAATGTTCAGAAGCAGGGACCACCACAGCAACAACCACCTTACCAGCAATAGTATCAACCACAACAGCAACCTTATCAGCAACAGGTACCAAAGAAAGCAGATTGGGAGATTGCTATAGAAAAGATGGCTGCTCAGAGTGTTCAATTTCAGGAAGAAACCAGAAATAATCAGAGGAACACCAATGCTTCTATAAAAAATTTGGAAGTTCAACTGGGTCAGATAGCACAACAGCTAACGAATTCTCAAGCACCAGGTACCCTACCTAGTGCAACAGTGCCAAATCCAAGGGATCACAGTAAAGTGAATGCTGTAACAACAAGAAGTAGGAAATCAACTGAAATACCTGAAGAGAAATCTGAGGAGGAAGATCAATTACTTGAAGTGGATCTTGAAATCTTAGAAAACAAGAATCCACCTGAGGAAGAAGTAGTTCCACCACCTGTTGTGAAGGAGAAGCCCACTGAACCAAAACCCATCATAAAGCTTCCATTCCCACAAAGAAATAAGAAGAAGAAGCAAGATGAGAAAAATTTTCAGAAGTTTGTAGAGATGTTCAGGAAATTAGAGATTAACATTCCATTCTCTGAGGCACTTGAGCAGATGCTTATCTATGCCAAATTCATGAAGGACATCATCTCAAAAAAGCGCACCACTGACACTGATCCTGTTATACTAACTGAAACTTGCAGTGCTATTTTGCAGGGTATGAAGATTCCAGTGAAGAAGCCAGATAGAGGCTCCGTCACTATTCCGTGCACCATTGGAGATAGGTCCTTCAAAAGGGCCCTGATTGACTTGGGGGCTAGTGTGAGCCTTATGCCGTTGTCTATTTACAGGAAGCTAGGAATTGGAAGTGTTCAAGATACCAGAATGACACACCAATTTGCAGATCATTCAGTTAAGAGACCATTTGGGGTAGTCGAAGATGTTCTTGTCAAAGTTGATAAATTTGTCTTTCCTGTTGATTTTGTGATTTTAGAAATGCCAGAAGATGAGGATATTCCTCTGATTCTGGGAAGGCCTTTCTTGGAAACAGGTAGATGTATGATAGACATTGAGGGAGGTACCATAACCCTCAAAGTTTACGATGAAGAGCTGAAAATTGATGTTAGGAATACCATTAAACACAAAGAGGATATAGGTACAAACCACTCAGTGGAAGTGATTGATCAAATAGTGACCAGCACCATTCAAGGCCACTTCCCTAAATCACCTTTCGAAAGAGTTATGAGTTTGTCAGCAAAAGAGATTGAGGACCATGGTGATGAGAAAGAAAAAGAAGTTCTTGCTATGCTAGATGCACAACCACCTTGGTTGAAATCCAGACCACACCGGTGGGAGGATTTGAGAGCTTCACCAGAAACAGAGACTGAAAAAGGGAGTGAAACAGGTACAAGTTCTGAACTAAAACAATTACCTGTGAATCTTAAATATGTCTTTCTGGAATCGGGAACAAGATGTCCTGCTATTATTAACTCTGAGCTGAATAAAAAGGATGAAGAGAAGTTGATACAGGTCCTGAAGAAACACAAGAGTGCTATTGGATGGACTATTGGGGATTTGAAGGGAATTAGTCCCACAGTGTGCATGCATAAGATACTGATGGAGGATAATAAAAAACTAGTAGTACAACCCCAGAGGAGGTTAAATCCGGCAATGAAAGAAGTGGTACGAAAAGAGGTTGTAAAGTTGTTAGATGCAGGATTGATTTATCCCATTTCTGATAGTTCTTGGGTGAGTCCTGTGCATGTGGTACCAAAGAAAGGAGGAACCACAGTGGTTGTGAATGAAAAGAATGAACTGATTCCAACTCGTACAGTAACAGGTTGGCGAGTATGTATTGATTACAGGAGACTTAACACTGCAACAAGGAAAGATCATTTTCCCCTTCCTTTTATTGATCAGATGTTAGAGAGACTTGCAGGTCACGAGTACTATTGTTTTCTGGATGGATACTCTGGGTACAATCAGATTGCTGTAGCCCCAGAAGATCAGGAGAAGACCGCATTTACATGCCCTTATGGTATTTTTGCCTACCGACGGATGCCATTTGGGTTATGCAATGCCCCAGCTACTTTTCAGAGGTGTATGACATCCATATTCGCCGATATGCTTGAAAAACATATGGAGGTGTTTATGGATGACTTTTCTGTTTTTGGTTCTTCTTTTGATCATTGTTTAGCTAACTTATCTCTTGTTTTGCAAAGATGCCAGGAAACTAACCTTATTCTCAACTGGGAGAAATGTCATTTTATGGTGCAGGAAGGTATCGTGCTAGGACACAAAATTTCCCGCAAGGGAATTGAAGTGGACAAAGCAAAAGTTGAGGTGATAGCTAACCTCCCACCCCCTGTGAATGAAAAAGGGATAAGGAGTTTCGTGGGGCATGCAGGTTTTTATCGCAGGTTTATCAGAGGCTTCTCAAAAGTTGCCAAACCATTGACTGATTTGCTTGTCAAAGACAAGCCGTTTAATTTTGATGACAATTGTAAGGTAGCTTTTGAGACGCTAAATAGTAAGTTGATTACTGCTCCTGTTGTAATTGCCCCCGATTGGTCTCTACCTTTCGAAATTATGTGCGATGCAAGTGACATTGATGTGGGGGATGTCTTAGGACAAAGGAAGGACAAATTGTTGCATGTCATTTATTATGCTAGTCATGTCCTTAACCCGGCCCAAATGAATTATGCAACTACCGAAAAGGAGTTGTTGGTCGTGGTTTATGCTTTTGACAAATTCAGGTCATATCTACTTGGTTCTAAAGTTATTGTGTATACTGATCATGCTGCTTTAAAGTATTTGTTTGCTAAGCAGGAATTAAAACCAAGGCTGCTGAGATGGATACTCCTCCTCCAGGAGTTCGACCTGGAGATCAAGGATAAAAAGGGGTGTGAGAACACGGTTGCGGACCACTTGTCTCGCATGTCCCCAATAAAAGAAACTGAGGAGGAGCATCCCATTCAAGATACGTTTGCTGATGAGAGAATACTTGCTATTACTGGTGTACCATGGTTTGCTGACTATGCAAACTATGTTGTAGGTGGGGTGATACCTGATGATTTTAATTCTCACCAAAAGAAAAAGTTTCTTTATGATTGCAGGTTGTATCTGTGGGATGACCCTTTCTTGTATAAAAGGGGAGTGGATGGGCTGATCAGAAGATGTGTGCCAGAAGGTGAGCAGAGAGATATACTAAAAGCTTGTCATGATTCTGAGTATGGATGGCATTTTAGTGGAGATAGGACAGCGGCAAAAGTCCTTCAGTCTGGGTTGTATTGGCCCACCTTATTCAAGGACACTCACTATTTAGTCCGAGAATGTGATAGATGTCAAAGAACTGGTAATATCTCCAGAAGGAACCATATGCCTCAAAATTATATGCTAGAGGTAGAGTTGTTCGATGTGTGGGGTATTGATTTTATGGGACCGTTCCCACCATCTTTCGGCAATAATTATATACTAGTTGCGGTAGATTATGTGTCAAAGTGGGTCGAAGCTGTAGCACTGCCTACTAATGATGCTAAAGTGGTGGCGAATTTCCTGAGGCATAACATTTTCTCCAGGTTTGGGGTACCAAGGGCGTTAATTAGCGATGAAGGTACTCATTTTCTGAATAAATTAATGGAGAATTTGTTAAAGAAGTACAATGTGAAGCATAAGATAGCCACACCGTATCACCCCCAAACCAGTGGACAAGTTGAAGTTTCTAACAGGAAAATAAAGCAAATTCTCGAAAAGACTGTTAGTGCGTCTCGAAAAGATTGGTCTGTGAAGTTAGATGATGCACTGTGGGCATACAGGACAGCTTTCAAAACACCAATAGGTATGTTTCCTTGTCAACTTGTGTATGGTAAAGCCTGTCATTTACCGCTCGAACTCGAGCACAAAGCTTTTTGGGCTTCCAAATTCCTGAACTGTGATCTTCTGAAAGCTGGTGAATCCCGAACGCTTCAACTTCATGACTTGGAGGAGTTTAGGAATCAAGCTTATGAGAATGCCAAAATTTATAAAGAAAACACGAAAAAATGGCATGATCAGAAGATCCAGAAGAAGGAATTTTGGGAAGGACAGTTGGTGTTGTTGTTTAATTCCAGGTTGAAGCTGTTCCCTGGTAAGCTGAAGTCAAGATGGTCTGGTCCGTTCATCATTCACAAGGTGTTCCCTCATGGAGCAATAGAGCTAAAGAATGAGAAAAATGGAGATACCTTCAAGGTTAATGGACAGAGGTTAAAACCTTATTATCAAGGTCAAGGAGGACCAATAGAAGAGGTTAAGCTCATCTGAGCATGAGGTAACCCGTCGAGCCATGCGACGTTAAACGAAGCGCTGCTTGGGAGGCAACCCAAGGAGTTTTTGTTTTATTTTAATTTTGTCCGAGTAAGTTTAGTTTAATTTTAAAAAAAAAATTGTCGTTTGTGTTTCATGTCTTTTGAGTCAAGTTTCATCAAGGGAAGGCCTCGGAAAAAGGTGGACTTAGAAAAATCTCGAAAAAGACAAATTTTTGGAAAAAATCACATGTCCACTGCCAATACGCGTATGGAGTGAGTGATACGCGTATTGGTGTGAAAAAATAAGGGCTCCCTGGTGAAACGCGTAGCATACGCGTATTACTTTCATACGTGATCTAGGTACGCGTAAGGGGTAGCAATACGCGTAAAGCCTAATCTCAATACGCGTATCATATGTCATACGTGATCTGTTACGCAAATTGCAATTTACACTGGGTTTTCTTGCGTATCATATGCATATCATCTATCCATACGCGTATCTCCTGCGTATGATACGCGTATTGGTTTTTGGTCAGGTTTATATCTGTTTTTCGTACGCTTACGTCATTTTTGCATCTTTCTGTTACGCGACTTCGTCGTATCACTCTACTTCTCTGTGTTTTTGTTCTCTTTTTCTTCCAATTTCACAGGAAATCGTCACGATGGCAGTCCCGTCTGAAGAAACTAGTATATTTCTCTCTGAAGATCATGAAGCAAGGTACCACCATCTCAGAACTCGCACATTCGTAGAAGAGAAACAATGGAGTTTTGGGGAAGAAGAATTGCCAGAAATTGCTGCTATTTTGAAAAAGCAAAAGCTGGGTTATTTGAATAAAAACATAAAGCCGGTTGCAATGGATCTGGTAAGGGAATTTTACGCCAATGCTTACAAAGTACCAGGGCGAGCCGTAGAAAATGAGGTCGTTGAAATGACTTCTTGGGTTCGCGGGAAAGAAGTCAAATATGATTGAAAGACTATTAAAAGTGTACTCAAGTGTAGATTTCATGAGTCGCATTGTCAGTTCTTCGACATGAAGCTTTCCGACAAGAACAGATGGTCGTACAGCATCATAAAGGATAAGATTGCACGACCGGGCAAAGATTGGCATCCGACCACCAAATCACATCCATCTAAGATCTTAGTCGTTGATCTAGCCCCTATTCCTAAAGCCTGGGCCTATTTCATTCATCATACTTTGGACACGAATCAGAGTGGCTCAGATTTGATCACTGAGAGAGCCCTAATGCTCTATTTCTTTCTTGAGAAAATACAAGTGAACATTGGGAGAATTATTTCGAAGGATATGGATGAGATAGCCCAATCATCGAAGAAATCTCTAGGACACGCTTCAGTGATTGAGCTCCTGTGTAAGAAGGTCGGCGTGGCGGATTTGAGCGGTAATCTGATGGTGAGCCCAGCACGTTGTCTTGACACTATGTGGCTGAAGGAGCACACTATTTCTGTTGATGAGCGTCGACCCCTCCGACGCTCGCACGATCATGAGGCGGGTGGTAGCACTCAGCACCAGGATGACCATCAGACAGCGCCAGAGGAACCTTCAGTACCCCCACCAGTTATTGATGAGGATTCACTTGAGCAGAGGATGCAGTTGTCCCATTTTTGCATGATGCAGGACTTCTGCTATCACTACGGACTCTCTGGTCGTTATCTGACACATCAGACAGACGTGTGGGAGAGGGCTCAGAGGTTCAGAGACAGGTTTGGTGGCGACCCTCCAGCACCTTATTATGGACAGTTTACTTTTCCTGGGTGGACTCACCCAGTTCAGATTGGTGGGCCGGTATCTCAGCCTCGGCAGTCCACACCGCGACCGCAGCATCAGAGTCCTCACCGACCTCAACAGACACCCCTAGAGCATCAGCAGACACCCCCAGAGCGATCGGAGGAGATGACACCACTCACAGCCTTTGTCCATGGGCAATTACATATGGCGCCAAGTGACCTCATAGACTTTGACGCTGAGATGCGGGATAGAGATGGCGGAGCAGGATTTTGATGATTATTTTGAGTTATTTTCTTTTTATTAGTATTTTATTCTTATTGTACTTTCTGGTATTTATATTTGGTGTACTTCTATTTTTATTTTTATTTTCATGCTGTACTCTTAAGTGCCCATTTTCGGGTTATTCTAATTTAATGAACTTTGGTTTGCATACAGTTTCTTGAGTTATTCCAATTAATATTGTATGAGTACTAGCTATAGTGGATGAATCTGATGACTTTCACAACCTATCTACTTGTCCTCGCATAAAGTCACCCTGATGGTTTGATACTGCTGTTTATGATCGGACGCACTGATGAAATAAAGTGTTAAAACCAGGAGCCAAAGAGACTTGATCAAGGAGACACTGTTGAAGCTGTCAGTTTTACCTATCCTGGTGAGAGAAGAAAAAGCCAAACACATATATCATCATGAGAGAAATATCAGGTATGACTTTATCTATCATAGTTTGCGTCCGTTCTTTTTGAATATTAATTGTATAAGTACACACACTGAGGCAATTCTTTTGTTTATCACCTAGAGCCTTTCTAGCCATCCCGTTATAATTATTATCCTTCGTTCACCCCATTTGAGCCTGTATCCTTTGTTTTTTTTTCTTACCCGTTATTATTAACCCGTTAGCCAAGTATTTTTCCCTACCCTGTTCAGAGTACGTGTAATTCTTTTGAGATCTATGTTCTATTTTAAGTTTGGGGTTGCTTTTGGAATAGCAACATTTAAGTTTGTGGTAGCTTTGCAGTTGAAAGTAAAACACACCGAATGGATTTTAAAATTCCCCACAAAAGCACTAATGGACGAACATAGCTTGAATGATCTCACATACTCTGAACCAAAAACTCTTGTTTTCCTTTTTATATCCTACCTTAACCCAAGCCCCGTTACAACCCAAAGACCTCAAAAAGTGTGTGTGTTGTACATGTTGATAAGAATTGAGAATTTATTCAAACTACTGATATGATATTGCTTACCCTGATTTGAGCGTGTTAACACTTTAACCCTGAGAGACTTGGTGAGAGTGTGATATGAGCTGACAGGTGAAATAGTGTTTTCAAGTAAAGGTTTCTGGCTTGCTGGTTATAAGGAAAAATCAGAAAACCCAAGGCAACATCGAAGGGTCCAGTGCGAAAGATTTCAGCAGTGTTGTGGTAAGAACTGTCTTTACAGTAAGTTTGGGGTGACGTGATATGTTTTATGTCGAATGTTACTTGAGGACAAGCAACAAGATAAGTTTGGGGTTGTGATCAGTCACCATTTATGCTATGTATTTTGCGATTCAACTGTGAATAAGTCAGGTAAGCTGTGTGAATTTGAGTTTGTTTTAGTAGTATTTAGGTGTATTTTGATTTTATCTAATGTGTCATGAATTATGAATTTCTCGAGGATATTTTACGCTTGTGGTATTTTAGCAGGTCGAATGCAGATTTGGAAGCTCAGAGGATCGAGCAGTGGATGTACAACCGAGCCGGTGCAAGGAAGCGGATGAAAAATGCAATTTTTGGAAGACTTGCTGCCCATACGCGTAATGTTATAAGTGATACGCGTAAGGCCTACATGATACGCGTACAATACGTGAATGAGCAGAGGGCTGGAAAATAAGTGAAAAAGGAAGCCTCTGCCCATACGCGTATGGTTCTTGTCAATACGCGTATGAGGTTGCGTGCTGGCTGGCCCTTGGAGCAATACGCGTAGAGAATGAGGTGCAAAACAGACCAATACGCGTATGAGATATGTCAATACGCGTATTGAGGCCCAAAATGGCAGAAAGCCCAGAGTTGGACTATTTAGTCCCAGAACGCGATTTTGCAAGGGTTGGTCAATTTTTGGGAGCAAAATACAAGATTTGAAGGCTGGAAACTCAGATTTTCGCAAGGGATTCACATGTTCAAGAGTTTTCGGACGATTGAAGATTGATTCCTCGAGATAATTTGTAATGACAGCATTTTCATCTATTATTTTCTTTTTCTTTATGAGTAGCTAAACCCCCCATTGCTAGGGGGGTGACCCTGACTCTTCATGTAATGAATTCAATTTTATCAATGCAATAATTATTTTATTCAGTAATCGTTGATTTATTCTTAGTTCTTTGTTTAATGCCTAAACCGTCAGAAAAATGGATTTTGAACCTTTACATGTAATTTTTGCTGGTTAGCGGTTACATGTTGATCTGACTAAGAACATTTGATAATAAATATTGCCTAGGACTAGGGATACTTTATCAAAATCGGAATTTCTTGATATAAATAAACTTGATCATGAATGTAATTACCTATGGACATAGTAATTAGATTACATGATCAAAGATCTTTTCACTAAGGACTTAGGATTAGATAATCTAAAGAACCGGTACTCAAACGTTTTTGACTTTGTTATTGCATTTATAAATTGTAATCGTTGCATGAGGATTCATTCACCAAACCCTAGCAATTTACTCATATCGGATATCGTTCAACTATTTACTCGTTTTAATTAAATCTTAGTTATAGAAATTTTCAACCACCAAGACTTTTTGTTTAATTGAAAGTATTTTTAAACTCTGTATCGTCAAGCAGTCCTTGAGATTCGATTCTTGGGATTTTTCCCTTTATTACTACAATAGGCAAAATAATACACCTGCTATTTTCCCTATCAGTCTCCTTGAGTTGTAAGCCCCATCATTTGTACAAAAATAAATCATTGGGCCTCTAATAGAGTGTAAGACCCAATCCCCTTTTAACCAAAACAATTTTGGGCCTCAGACATTGTATAAGTCCCTCTGCGTTAAAAGAAAATCTCGGCGCGATCGCCATTTCAGAATAAAACCTTGGGCATCTCCTTGAGCTATAAGCCCCACCACTTATATAAAAATAAACCTTTGGGCCTCTTGAGAGAGTGTAAGACCCATCCCTTTGTACAGAAAACATTTTTTGGGCCTCAGTCACTTGTATAAGTCCCTCTGTACAATCTCAAAACAACAGTGCAATCACTAATAAAACTTGGGCCTCTCCTTGACTTGTAAGCCCCAACAATCTTTTCAAAGCACTTTCTCCTTTGATTTGGAATATATTATTGTTATCAAAGTTTTCTTTGTTGAACAACTAACAAAACAGCATGGAAGCTCTACAACCGAGTAAGTGTTTACCCGTTTTCTTTATCCGCTTTCATATATATATAAATGTATTGTGGGGCTGCTCACTGTAAGTATTCTTTCACAAACTTTTATATACTCGTCAAATATCCACTGTGTAATACTAGTATAGCTATTTAGAGTTTTCCCCGGCAACTACGTCTAGCACTAGGTAAAGCTTCGTTGATCGCTCTTAAATACTGTCAAAACTAGATCCCCATAGGATTACCAGACACAGTCTTCCCTCCTCTTGGGGTTAAACAATATGGAGATGTGAAAGGCAGATTCTCTTTGAACCCTTTCTCAGACAGTCACCCATAGAAGTTGTCAAAGAGACTCTATTCCCCAGAGATGATCTTTTCTCCGTGAATGGCATCTCTTGAGTTTCTTCCAAATTCTCGAACTTTCCTGGCTTGATCTATTCTCTGTGAATGGCATGTCTTGAACTTCTCGGGGTTTGGGGACCCACAGGCTTCTTAAAAGCACCCTTAGAAATTATCAAAGAAACTCTAACTCCCTAGAGATGATCTTTTCTCTGTGAATGGCATCTCTTGAGTGTCTTCCAAATTCTCCAACTTTCCTGGCTTGATCTATTCTCTGTGAATGGCATGTCTTGAACTTATCGGGGTTTGGGGACCCACAGTCTTCTTAAAAGCATCCCCGTCTCCTCTTAGGCATTGTACAAGGACCCTTCGGCTTCTTAGAAGTTCTCATGCCTTCTCTTGGGCTTCATACAAGGACCCTGACGACCTCTTAAAGGTATAAGACAGAACTTAGTCATCCTTTGCTAGAGCAGTCTTTCCAGTGTCAAACCTCTGACCACTTTAGGGTTGATACTCATCCCTTAACGCCCGTGCCTCCTCTTGGGCATTATACAAAAGATAAAACTCTAGACTTGGACAGTCTAAAACCCCTTGAGTCTCAAAGACATTCTCAAGTTCCTTTCAAAGATAGGAAAAACACTGATCACTTTGAAAACCGGCCTCTCTCATGAGAGTTCCTCACCCTTTGGCATGGCTATGGATCTAATCCTCAGCAGTAACCCAACCTTCTTTTGGGCATCATATAAAGATCATTCCCTACCCGAGAATCAATTTCTCAAAACATCTATAGACTTGGACAGTCTCAATACCCTTTGGATTTCCCATTTCCTTAAAGAACAGGAAATATCCCTGATCCTCTGATCAATCCCAAGGTAAAACATTACTGATTTTCTCTTTATCCAATATACTGGACCTGCCACTAAACTGAAACAGTTACAATAGCCTCCTCTTGGGCTTTGTACAATGATTCTCCCCAGGGGAGCTAATCTTTTCAAACTCTCTTGTTGGGTATAAACGACTCTCTTGTTGAGTCCAACTCTTTTAGCCTCCATCTCAGGCTTCGTACGAGATACAAAATAACTCTCTTGTTTAGTATAAAAGACTCTCTTGTTGAGTCCAGCTCTTTTAGCCTCCATCTCGGGCTTCGTTCGAGATACAAAATAACTCTCTTGTTGAATATAAAAGACTCTCTTGTTGAGTCAACTCTTTTAGCCTCCATCTCGGCCTTCGTATGAGATACAAAATAACTCTCTTGTTGAGTATAAAAGACTCTCTTGTTGAGTCCAACTCTTTTAGCCTCCATCTAGGGCTTCGTACGAGATACAAAATAACTCTCTTGTTGAGTATAAAAGACTCTCTTGTTGAGTCCAACTCTTTTAGCCTCCATCTCGGGCTTCGTACGAGATACAAAATAACTCTCTTGTTGAGTATAAAAGACTCTCTTGTTGAGTCCAGCTCTTTTAGCCTCCATCTCGGCCTTCGTACGAGATACAAAATAACTCTCTTGTTGAGTATAAAAGACTCTCTTGTTGAGTCCAACTCTTTTAGCCTCCATCTCGGGCTTCGTACGAGATACAAAATAACTCTCTTGTTGAGTATAAAAGTCTCTCTTGTTGAGTCAAACCCTTTTAGCCTCCATCTTGGGCTTCGTGCAAGACACATATAAAATCACTCTCTTGTTGAGTCATTCACTTGTCAGCACTCTCTTGTTGAGTCAAAACCTTTTAGCCTCCGTCTTGGGCTTCGTACAAGACACATATAAAAACACTCTCTTGTTGACTCAACCCTTTTAGCCTCTATCTCGGGCTTCGTACGAGACACAAAAGCATCCTCTTGTTGGGTCAATAGCCTCCTCTTAGGCTTTGTATAAGGAATCCCCGGTTGAGTCAATCAATCTTTTAGCATCAATCTGTGCCTTGCTCACAGCATACAAACATCAACAACTCCCCTTTAGAGATGACAAATTCTCTCTAAAGTCAAAACCCTTTAGCTTCACATCTTGGGCTTTGAATAAGATACAAACCACCTTTAGCTTCACGTCTTGGGTTTCGAACAAGACACCAAAACGACCTTTTTCCTCCCATAGAATAGGAGGAACTATGATCGCTCTGATTTCCTTGTTTCACTAAACGGGAATACGTAGGCATAAGATTGAAAAATCATAGCGAGCACACTAATCAAAAACCCAAAATCCAGTATCTCCTTCATACATCAATCGAAAAGCATCAGTCCTAACATCCTACCAATAGCACAATCCCGTCACACTGTGTTCTTAGCAAAATAAGCAGAGAGAGGCCCACAATCTAAACAACATATGTAACCTAACAGACCGTTGTTCAAATTCAGTATGCAAGCAGGGTTAATTGGAGACATCTATTTCTCTTCCTTCATCAGCTCAATAGGATAAAAAATGAATCGACCTGTAGTACCCCAGAGCAATAGTGCTTAAGAACCACGTCCAAAATCGCTCACTACAGCTGGGTCTTCACATGCTATTTGAGCCTCCCAGTTCTAAGCCCAGTGTATTTCTAAACTGAGCTTTTGCTTGCGTTGCACCCCCTGGCCTATTCCTCTTGTTTTTTATTTTTATTTTTATACTTGTTTGGTTTTTAATTTTTAAAATTACTTTTAAGCATCCAAAAATTCCCAAAAAATTCATGAAGCATTCCAATACATTTAAATAATTTTTGATTATTTTATATTTTTATTTTAGCATATTTTTCTATTTTTCCATGAATTTTCTTTTATTTTCATTTGTATGAACATCTATTCATGATACTTGTTTCATTTTGGAATTGTTTGACATAGTTTTGAATTGAATCTATCCATGAGCATTGATCCATGTGTGCATGACATATTAAGGCATCTCATACCTATTTTTGTAGATTTTTTAGGTCATTTCTTATAGACTTTTGAATGATGTCTTTGAGCCATTTGTTTGTGTGACTTGTATGAGTTGTGAAGCATCTTTGAGCATGTTTAGTAATGATTTTTGAATCATTCTTTTGGGGAATGTTTGCACACTGTTTGCACTTCATAATAATTGTATCTTTCAATGTTATCATCCTTCTAACATGACTTTTGATTCATCTTAAAAGCATGCTTGTTTCTGTGAATGTTAGGGATCATATGCTAGGGTTTCAATGAGCATTGTATGCAATCATCTTTGACAATTAATGAGACCTCTTGATACATGTTGTATGAACATTATAGGTCACTTTTCTTATGCTATAGGGCATTCATAGTTCATCTTTACATGACTTGTATGCACTTATTTGAACTTAAAATGTTTTGTGAACTTGTGCATCCTTACTTGTTCTTCTTTGATCAATTGTTTGTATCAACACTTGCATGATCTTGTACATTCATGAAAACATGATTCCACTTCTGTTTTTGATCATTTTCAATCATATGCCATGACTTCTAACATCATTTCACATGTCTCTTAACTTCATGAACATATAAGAACTTGTTTGACCTAACTTGAACATGCTTACTTCTAATCTTCAATGTGCTTCAACATGAAACTTGTGTGGACTTTATATGATCATTCTTGACTTCTAAATGTCATTTCAAGTATCATGTGCTACTAACTTGCATTCATTTACAAGTATGTTCATCTTGCACTTCCATTCTTTACTTGTGTTACAAGTATGCTTCATTGTTGAACTTAAATGATGTTTGTTCTCACTTCTTCTTACTTAATCAATGCTTGCATTCACGAATTACATGCTATATTAATGACATCCCTAGGCATTCTTAAATGTCATTCACTTATGACTTTGATGTTTGCATATGCATTTATTCATGTTCATGATTCATTTGCATTCATCTTGCATAGTTAGTGCATAACTTGCATTTGTGTGATCTTTGGTGCATGTTTCAACCTAGCTTGTCTTTGTTTGATACCTTAACCTTAATAGGATACCTTGACATGTACCTACTGACTTGGCATGATCCTTAACCCTTAGGACCTTTATCTTTTGGTTTAACTCTTGTTTGCTTCTTAAGTTGTCTTCTTTAAGCAACTAGCATTGTTTGGTTTACCTTTTGTCACTTGTACTCATTACTTGTGTTCATGTGGTACTAACATTTTGTGTAGGGGAAGAGGTAAGGCATTTGAACATGTGGATGGTTATCCATGTTCATTCCTACGTTCATCTCTTATCTCTTTTATTTCTCTTGTATGGATTACATGATATAATGCTTGATTGTGTAGAACTCTTCACATCCCTTTGGGATCCTAGCTCATCCTTAATTTTTTATTAAGGTGAGGTAGGATAAGCATTAGGTAGATGTATCCCTCTCTCTTATTTAGACTAGCTTGTTCTTAAACCTCCCCTTAGGGCCATTTTTGCATGATAACATTAGCAACAATTAGTTTCCCCTTAGTGTTTTCTTTTCAACTTGAGTCTTCTCTTCTCATCTCATAACCTTTCTAAAACACTTAATAAAGGTCAACGTGTATTGCGCATGGGCCTTATATATGGGAAGTGAGGTATGGGGGATCTCCCTTCATTCTTCTAGGGTACTTAGTGTACGTCCTGTTGGGGACGATACGCGACGTATTCGTTCCTATGTTGTAGACTTGGGTGCAATGCAAGTTACAAATTAACTTCAATCCATTTCTGTCTAAAAAACACGAAAAAAACTCAAACCTTTTTTATCCTTCGGGATCGTTCAGTTTCAAACCTATTTTCAGAAAAGGTCACGTTACTTCCGTCTCGTCGCAAACAGGCATCGACCCTAACTGCCGGACGCGAATATAACATCGCTCATAAAAAACACTAAGACCTTGTTGTTGCTCCCTGGATTTTCATCCAAGTACAAACGCGAAAGTGGCACGAAACAGAGTCGCCAGCAATGTGTATTTATCCCAAGAGAGGGAAAGGAAACACTGCATAAACCTAAAGGAAAGGAAAAAGCATGGTCTTGCGACCAAGAGAACTGGGTTCGGGGGTCGGTTACGCGAAGGGAAGGTGTTAGCACCCAACACGTCCATCGTACCCGATGGGATCCACTCTTGCTTGTCTCGATCAAAGGGTGATAGAAAAGGTACTAGAAAAGGAATGGACAGAGAATGAGAAACAAATGTAGGGAAAATAAAAGAAGTGCTCGAATGGGCCCTACCCTACTGCTTACGTATCTCATTGGGAACATGAGAATCAGAGCGACGTAGTTCCCCTCAGCTAAGGGAGAGTTGTTTGTGTTTTTTAGGGAACGGCTAATGTTCTAGCTCAGGTGTTGCAGGCTCGCTGAATCGAGTACGTTACCGTCTTGCAAGAGAACGAGGAGGAGCACGTTCACACGTTGAGAATGAGTGAGATGAGAAGAGACTTCCCGAAGGAAAGACGTTATTGTGAAGTTTTTTAGAAAGAAGTGTTTTGATGGTTTTGTGTTTACGACGCATATTGTATTTAAGTCCTTCACGTAGGATCGAATGCCTCGCACATCGACCCCAGACGGGATGTATGCTAAACATTCTAAGAAAGTGAGAAAAGACCCCTCACTATCTTATTCTCACATGAAATGCTCAAATACAATATTTGTTATGCCTTTTATAAAGTGTTTTTTATTTTTGTTTTGAGATGAGAAGAAGAGAGACTCAAATAGTTGAGAAAGGTAAAATCTAATGATGGAGACTAAGACTCAAACCCTAAAGTTATCATACATAGATGTTCTTATGGTTAATGTGGTTTAAGAAACCTAATCCTAAGAGAAAGGAGGAAAAGAGTATAAGAAGCAACTTACTTCCAAGATGGAAGTTAAGTTGATCTTAAAGAGGGATGAAGAAGAAGTTATTCAAGGAAAGCATATAAATGCTTATCATGCTCACAAGTTGAATTATTAGAAGAGATAAGAGAAAATGAAAGAAAGAAGTGTATGTGGAAGCATCTCTACACACTTACTTACCCTTAGCACCTACATGAAAAAGTTAGTTCAAAAACTATTTACAAGTAGTGGAATAAGGAAAGAATAACAAGTAATGCTCCAACAAATTAAGAACCAATGCATAAAGATCCTAAGAGTTGAAAATCATTCAAAGTAAGAACCTATAACTAAAGGATGTTCTCTAATGTTAAGATATCTAATACACACAAACTACGCACAAGCAAAGCCTTAAACATCAAAGAAGTGCACTTATGAAAGGAATAGATGAAGAATGGGTGAAAATGCAAAGTGGTCATGCAATAATGCTTCATGAGAGACCAAAGTCAGAACCATATACTATTTATAAAAGTCTTATAATGCACATGAATCATCACACAAATCATGGATAAAAGAGTACAATTTAGAAGAAGTAAGATGAAGGAGAAGTAAGTATAAGAGAAACATGTTCACTTAGATGCACAAAGTGACATATAAAGATGCATGACATGTGAAATGATTTATGAATGCATATGGGCAGTGGCATACCATTTATGAGATACTAATGGAATGAGGGAAATGTCATACAAAATACACACATGAGACATGTAGAGCATAAGAGGAGATAAGAGATGGAAACAAGTCAAAGTTCAAAGTAGAATGCATAAATTCATATCAAATGCAAATGCAAACCAAAGTGACTTATAAATGAAACAAAGGTGACCTATAATAGTATACAAATGACCTATAAAAAATGCACAAACAATCATAAAGTGGTGGCATAAATGCCTCATCAAAACATGTTAGCATGAAGTAGGGGAAAGTGCACAAAAGTAACTTCAAATGCAAGGCATCAACAATTATCAAAGCATATGATAAAATTGTAAAAATTAAGTCCTAAGTAACCCAAGTCAGAAGCAACACATGTGTTAAAATCCCATGACCAAACTCAAAAGAAAACATGACCAAAGAGTCACACTAAGTTACATTTAAACACCTCAAAAGAAAACTCAAATATGCCCATCAAAACATATGATAAAATGAATCTAAAAATTCAACCAAAATATTTTTAGATGATTAATTATACCTTTTAACCAATGCAAAAATAATGGATACAAAATATTGTGTGAAATGAGAGAAAGAAAATGCACAAATTCAAGTGTTCATGAAGAAGCTCACTCAAAAAGAAATTGAAAAGAAAATATGGACATATGCTCAAAATTTAATAAAACCAGAATTAAAAATAATATAAAATTATCTAAATGTGTCAAGAACATACATGAATTTATTTAGAATTTTCCAATTTGTTTTGGTATTTTTAAAAAATGGAAATTGGAAATAATATAGAAAAGAAATATAAATGCAAAAGAAATTGGAATGGGGGTGCAACGTGAGTATTTTACAGTTTAAAAGAAAGAAATGGGCTTGGGATAGAGGTGCAAATATCAATTAAAACCCAGTCCATTACAAATGTGCGCGTGTGATACGGTGTATGCTTAGTTATCATGGGATTCAATCAGTTTCGTATGATTAATCAAGCAATATAATCCAACGCTTCACAATGCACGACCACCAAAGCTGCCATGTGTGTACACGCATGTGAACATTTGAGAGGATAATATGAAGCACGTGAGAAGTAAGTGGTGCCTCATTAATGTGTTGTTGCATTTCCATTGCTTAGCCGAAAAAAGGAGAATCTGCACCAATCGCGTGGCCACACGTGGCTCTCCTCTCTCACCATCATTAACCCATAATCACTTAATCATTGGAAAGGTATGAACACAACCAATAGCCTACGAACACCTCATCATCTCCATCATTAACTCATGCAAAAATGCAGAATTTTACATAGAAACAACAAAATAATGCAGAATTTTTATCCAACTTCTACATCAAATATCTCCATCAATTTTTAACGAAAATCAACGAAACAAAATACCAAACTGAAGCCCAAACTTCATAGATCATGAATATACTAACTAAATCTCGAAAATATCATTCTAACATCAAGAAAAATGGCACGAAAGTGACATGTTCAACATAAATTTCACAAAAATCACAAAATCACATAAAATCCAAATTGAACAATTAATGGTGTGCCATCATTTCAGGACTTCCAGATGCAATGCATGGTTACTAATTTCACATTATAAATCCCTAAAATCATGATGAAATAAAGCAAAAGTTTCGAGATCCCTAACCTTGTGAGATGCAATTTGTGTTTTAGAAATCCAAGAACTTCTTGCAAAATCTTCAAATCAACACTTTAAGCCAAATAAAGGCTAAAACCAGATCCTATACTTGATTGGAGTAGAAATTTGGAGTGATGAGTGAAACTTGAGATTTCTTCAATGGTGGATTCAAGCGAATCTAATGCATATAGTAGAAAGAGGAAGTTATGGAGGTGATGCTGCTCAAAGAATCTTCGAAAATGATGAAGAAATGAGAGAAAAATCCTGATCTGAACTCTTGAGAGTGAGAGAGAAACTTGAGATTTCTTGAGAATGATTATGATGAAAAGGTGTAGAATCGTGTGAGATTAGAGAGAGAGAGTGGAGAGAAAACTTGAGAATGATTTCTGAGAATGTGAAAAAAATGAGAGAGATTGAAATTGTGTGTGAATTTTCTTATATAGTTAGGGTTAGAACTTAACTACCATGGTTAATTGAGTTGGTTAAATGAGTTGGAGTTGGGTTAACTAAGTCCAACCTAACTAACTGAGTTGAGTTAATTAGGGGGTGAGTTGTGAAGGGTTGGCTAAGGTGTGGGTGAGTTCATGAAGTGTATGGTGTTGATGTTGTGTTGCTACAGAATGAATGGCCTTGATGTTAGTGTGTAGGAGAATGTTTGGCTTAAAGAGGAAGTAAAGAGTGGAAAAATGTGTAGTGTTGTGGTATGCGTGTGAACTGAACAACAACACCAATGTTGCAGCATGGTTTTAATGCAACCAAGGGATTTTAGTGATGAATATCTCTCACTTTAATAAATGAAAATGTGTGATTTTGATGGCAAATGAAAGAGTAGACATAGGAGAATAAGTTTGATGTTGAAATGAAATCAAATGGAGGTTGTTAAAATGGTGTAAAATGGCTTAAAACATAGGAATGTGGGACTGCATCATGGGCACGCACGACCTGCATGGTATGCATGGCTATGGCTTGTGAATTTCAACATGATCACATCAACTTTGGACCACTATAACTTCATCATAACTTGCTCAAATGGAAAAATGTCCAACATCAAAGTTGAAGAGGACATTGATATGAACAACTTTGATGTTCAACATTTTTTCATTTGGAGCCTACATCATTGAGAAAAGTAAACTTGACATTTACCCCACCACGTGTTTGATGAAATTATGGCCTATGGGCCTGAACTTGCCTTGCCATGACTTGGTTTTTGAACCAGTTTTGTCAAACTTTGATTGATTATAACTCCCTCAATTTTGATCCAATGGAAGAGTTCTTTATATGGATTTGAAGCTTAGAATATGAACTTTAATTGGCTCAACTTGGGCCTGAGGTTTGGAGCTTTTATCATGGAGAAAGGAAGCCTCAAAGTGAGGTGCAAAATGGTCCAAACTTGCCATTTTAGGAAACCTTAAGTTTCTAAAAATGGAAACTTTGTACATTTCTTGATTTTTCATGATTCCTCCATCATTTCTTGATCAAATTATGTCCAATGAACATATGTATCTTAAATTTCATGATTTTGACCTTAAAAAGTCAAGAGTTGACTTTTACTTCTGCACAGTTGACTTTTCCCCAAACTGCCTGATTCTCAATTAATTGGTCAATTGAACCTTTTCTGAAATGAATCAATGGGCAATCTTCCATCCTTAAACCCTTGAGGACATGTAGAATACCATGAGATCAGGTATTGCCTAAGGAATCAGAAATAAACTGATTTCATGGCAAACCCTAGTTTTAGACCCTCAGTCTAGGAGAAAATAGCACATCCTCCAAATCCAAATTCCTTTGAATATGATGTATATCCTGTCTAACAAAGATGAGATATGACATTTGGAGGTGATGAAAACCCAAAGATCTTGCACATTGGGGCATTCTACTCAAGAATTCTAAAACCCTAGTTTGGCACTGATTAGGATGATGTGATTCCCTTGCATTCTCTTGTCAATCTTGATCATATGATGAAGTGATGACCCATTAGGACCTCTTGAGGCTCAAGGCTCCTTGTATTTGACATAAACACCTTGATCCCATGCCAAAACACCAATGAAATGCAAATGATGATTATGCCAAAATGCAATGCAATATAAGCCAGTAAAACTAAAAGCAAGAGGGCAAATTTTGAGGTGCTACCGCTGCCCCTATTCAAACTTCCTTGGATCCGAGGGTATGATAGTGACGGCTTTTAGAGAATCGGGATACACGGGGTTTGAATACCAAAATAACCTGAAAATTTGAGAACTGTGGGGAGAACAAAAATAGAGTTGTTTACGAGGACGACCGCAGACGAACTCGAAAAGGAAGACCGGCCACAGACAGGCTACCTAACAAAGGATCAAACGAGGATGGCCGCAGACGAACTCGAAAAGGAAGACCGGCCACGGACAGGCTACCTAACAAAGGATCAAACGAGGACGGCTGCAGATGAACTCGAAAAGGAAGACCGGCCACAGACGGGCTACCTAACAAAATGAGTACGAGGACGACCGCAGATGAACTCGAAAAGGAAGACCGACCACGGACGGGCTACCTAACAAAGGATCAAACGAGGACGGCCGCAGACAAACTCAAAAAGGAAGACCGACCACAGACAGGCTACCTAACAAAAGGAGAATGAGGACGGCCGCAGACGAACTCGAAAAGGAAGAGCGGCCACAGACGGGCTACCCAACAAAAATAAAATGAGGACGACCGCAGACGAACTCGAAAAGGAAGACCGGCCACAGACAGGCTACCTAACAAAAATAAAATGAGGACGGCCGCAGACGAACTCGAAAAGGAAGACCGGCCACAGACGGGCTACCCAACAAAAATAAAACAAGGACGGCCGCAGACGAACTCGAAAAGGAAGACCGGCCACAGACGGGCTACCCCACAAAAAGAGAACGAGGACGGCCGCAGACGAACTCGAAAAGGAAGACCGGCCATAGACGGGCTACCCAACAAAAAGAGAACGAGGACGGCTGCAGACGAACTCGAAAAGGAAGGCCGGCCACAGACGGGCTACCCAACAAAAAGAGAAGGAGGACGGCCGCAGACGAACTCGAAAAGGAAGACCAGCCACAGACGGGCTACCCAAAAAAAGAAAACGAGGACGGCCGCAGACGAACTCGAAAAGGAAGACCGGCCACAGACGGGCTACCTAACAAAGGATCAAACGAGGACGGCCACAGACGAACTCGAAAAGGAAGACCGGCCACAGACGGGTTACCTAACAAAAAGAGAACGAGGACGGCCGCAAACGAACTCGAAAAGGAAGACTGGCCACAGACGTGCTACCCAAAAAAAGAAAACGAGGACGGCCGCAGACGAACTCGAAAAGGAAAACCGGCCACAGACGGGCTACCTAACAAAGAATCAAACGAGGACGGCCGCAGACGAACTCGAAAAGGAATCCCGGCCACAGACGGGCTACCTAAAGATTAGTAGAATCAACAGATCTACAAAAAAGACTCCGCCGGGGGAAAGAGAAACCTAGACAGAAAACTCTGCAAGGGGAGTATATGAAGGAATAGGAGGGACGTATCCACTGGTTGCCGTGTAATGTTAAACAATATCTCCTGATTCATGTTACTTTCTGCTGGGGAAAGAAACCGGCAAGAGAAATAAAACCTGGCTTATGCTTCGAATGCATATGTTTGAATTTTCCTATGGCGTAATGCTCCATACGAAATGGAAATGCTACGCGTTTGGGAGGATGCCATGCAAGGATGCTTATGCAATGTGAAGGAGGTGCTCTAGCAAAATAAATGCTGAAGACGAATGCAACTCCACTGGGGACGACAAACTAAGTTGTCCTCTGAATTAAGAGACTCTGCTGAGAAACACTTTGCTCTGCTGAGGAAGACATTGATCACAAACTCTGCTGGAGATGAAAACTCTGATAGACCAACCACTCTGTTGGGGATGGACAACCACGAATACTGAAAATGGAATCCAAAGAGAAATCCTCTCCGCTGGGGATTACCAATAACTTCTACCTGGATCTGAAAGAATGCGAATAATTATTGGACTTAAGGCCTGCTGAGGAATATCAACTACTGTTGAACAAACCATTTGTGAGGATCCCCACCAAACCATGCTTGGGGAAATAAGCCAATAACACCAACCCTGCTTGGGGGTATTATCAAACTTACCCTGCTGCTGGGAGATACTCTTACCTCTATCCTGCTGGGAATATCAGCCACTACCAGCAACCCTGCTTGGTAAATGATGATTGACAACACTAGCTCTGCTAGGGGGATACCACCAAGCTTAATCTTCTGCTGGGGATCAAACCAAATCATTGTCGGTAAGACAACCTTTCCTGATTAGCTGAGGGAGATATGCGTTCAGACTCTGTGGGGGAATAACATCTTTGTCTAAATAAGATACTCCATCGGTCTCTTGCTGGGGCTACAGTTGTATCAACTTCTGGCTATTGGCTAAGAGAATAATGGACCAACCACCACTCTAGCTGGGGATATAATCCTCTGCACTCTGGCTAGGGAGAGTAATAACCCGCTGAGGAAAAGATTCACTTTACCCTACTGGGGATTAGAGCACTCAGCTGCTAGTGAAACATTCGTTCCCTGTCCTTGTAACAACCCACTTCTGACTACCTGTCGGGGAATAATAGACCAACCATAATTTCAGTTGGGGACACACTCCCTCGTACACTTACAGGGAAAAGTAAGCTCTACTGAAGATGATGATCTTTCAGATGCTAAGGAGAGTAACTCTACTGGGGGAGAAATCCTGCTACCCTGCAAACAAAATCAAAAGACAACGCAAAATGGCTATCTAGACTATCATCCAAATGACTATTTCATGAGCAATTTCCACTGTTTTCCGATGTGCTTCGCAAAGCTTAACATTTTGCATGCAATGTCTTATCAAAATATCGAAATTTTCACAAACAAAACAATAAAAATAAAACAAAAAATGGAAAGCTCTTTGACTGAAGTGAAAATTTTATTGAATGAATTGGCCTGTAAATAGGCATTTACATTCGGAGGCAATTCCTGAAAAGAGGTAATTGCACAAAAAGTAAAAGAAAATACACATGTCAGCAATGTGGGGAACAGATATCTACCATGATTCGATTCAACTATGACCCGTATGTCTCGCTTATCCGCATATGTTTTGACTTTCGAAAAGACTGACTGGGTTGATTCCTTTCCTTCGAGATTCCTATGCATCACAAGTGTTCACATATCGAACGCAAATTGAAGCCTCGTGCTTTCAAATCCCTAACTTTTGCCTGGATCGCCCTTTTCGGGTTTTCAATCCACTGGGATACCCATTTTTGCCAAAGTTGCCTTGTCAGGTTTTCAACTTTGCGGGTTTATTCTTTTTTCTTTTTATCCCTAACTTTTTCCCGAACCTTTTCTTTTTATGGTTCGTCGGGATGCCCCTTTTTTGCCTGGATCTTCTTTTTATGTCCAGCGGGTCTCTTTTATGCAAAGTATTTTTTGACTATGTCTGCGTTCACAGGGGATGTAAAATCTTCACCATCCATAGTTAAAAGTAATAAGGCTCCACCCGAGAAAACCTGTCTTACTACATATGGACCTTCGTAATTTGGAGTCCATTTGCCCCTGTGATCTGTTTGGGGAGGAAGGATCCTTTTCAAAACCAATTCACCAGCTTGAAAACACCGAGGACGCAATTTCTGATCAAAGGCTTTCTTCATTCTGCTCTGGCACAACTGGCCGTGTGCAATGGCTGCCAATCTCTTTTCCTTGATCAGGTTCAGCTGATTCAATCAGGAGCACACCCATTCAGCTTCGTCAAGCTTCACATCTGCAAAAATTCTTAACGAAGGAATCTCAACCTCTACTGGTAAAATTGCTTCCGTACCATACACAAGCGAGAAAGGTGTTGCCCCAGTTGATGTATGCACCGAAGTACGATAACTGTGTAAAGCATAAGGCAACATCTCATGCCAGTCTTTATACGTCACTACCATTTTCTGCACAATCTTCTTGATATTCTTATTTGCTGCTTCAACATCCCCATTCATCTTCGGGCGATAGGGAGAAGAATTGTGATGCTCAATCTTAAAGTTCTGACACAGCTCCTTCATCATCTTGTTATTCAAATTTGAACCATTATCAGTAATGATTCTCTTCGGGACTCCATACCGGCAGATGATGTCCTTCTTGATAAACCGGGCTACTACTTGCTTGGTAAAGTTGGCATATGAGGCTGCTTCTACCCATTTCGTGAAATAATCAATGGCCACCAAGATGAAACGATGCCCATTGGAAGCAGTCAGCTTAATCTTTCCGATCATATCAATGCCCCACAAGGCAAAGGGCCAAGGTAACGACAACACATTCAGAGGAGTGGGCGGTACGTGTACCTTATCTACATAAATATGGCACTTATGACATTTCCGAGCGTATTTGAAACAATCCGACTCCATATTCATCCAATAATAACCCGCCCTCAACAGTTTTCTGGCCATAGCGTGCCCATTGGCATGAGTACCGAAGGAACCTTCATGAACTTCCTCCATCAACAGGCTTGCCTCGTGTTCATCAACACAACATAGCAAGACCATGTCAAAGTTCCTCTTGTACAGCGCATTATCTTTGTTCAAAAAGAAATTTCCCGCCAGCCTCCTCAGAGTTTTCTTATCTTTGGTGGACGCGTCAACCGGATACTCTTGACTCTTCAGAAAAACCTTAATATCATGATACCAAGGCTTGCCATTTAATACCCCTTCAACTGCTAACACAAAAGCGGGTCTATCCAGACGCATGATTCTGATCGAGGGAGTTTCATTCCAACGGTTCACTTGATACATCGAAGATAACGTTGCCAACACATCTGCCATCTGATTCTCTAATCGGGGTATATGATGGAAATCGACTCTGTCAAAGAAAGGTAACAACCTTCTGGCATAGTTGTTATAAGGCACCAAATTCACTTGATGAGTTTCCCATTCACCTGTGATTTGATTAACCACCAACGCGGAATCACCACAAACATCGAGGTTTTTGATTCTCAGATCAATTGCTTCTTCTAACCCCATGATACATGCTTCATACTCCGCCTCATTGTTGGTTCATATGAACGCTAACCAAGCAGTAAAAGGTATATGAGAACCCTGTGGAGTCGTAATGACTGCCCCAATTCCGTTACCATATGAGTTGACAGCCCCATCAAAGACTAGCTTCCACTGGGATCCAATTCCAGGTCCTTCATCATGTAGAGGTTCTTCACAGTCTTTCATCTTCAGATACATAATATGTTCATCAGGAAAGTCAAACTTCATCGGTTGATAATCCTCAATTGGTTGTTCGGCAAGATATTCTGACAAAACACTTCCCTTAATGGCTTTTTGGGAAACATATTCAATATCGTACTCTGTCAGAACCATCTGCCAACGGGCTATTCTTCCAGAGAGCGCCTGCTTTCCAAACACATACTTGATCGGATCCATCTTCGAAATCAAGAGGGTTGTGTGGTTTAACATATACTGCCTCAAATGTTTAGCTGCCCAAGCGAGTGCCCAACATGTTTTTTTCAGCATTGAGTACCTCGACTCACACTCAGTGAACTTTTTACTCAGGCAGTATATAGCATGCTCTTTTCTACCTGACTCTTCGTGTTGACCGAGCACACACCCCATTGAGTTCTCCAGAACCGTAAGATACATAATCAATGGCCTTCCTGGTACTGGCGGCATAAGGACCGGAGGTTCCTGCAAATATTCTTTTATTTTTTTGAACGCCTTTTGACAATTTTCATTCCACCTGACCGCTTGATCTTTCTTTATCAATTTGAATATTGGTTCAAAAGTGGCTGTAAGATGAGATATGAACCTAGAAATGTAGTTCAACCTCCCCATAAATCCACGAACCTCTTTTTCTGTCCTCGGCTCAGGCATTTCTTGTATGGATTTTACTTTAGCAGGATCAACCTCGATACCTCTTTCGCTGACAATAAACCCCAGTAGTTTTCCCGATCTCACCCCGAAGGTGCACTTGTTCGGATTCAATCTCAGTCTGAGCTTTATCAACCTATCCAAAAGTTTCTGCAGATTTACCAGATGCTCCTCCTCCATTTGTGACTTCGCAATCATGTCATCAACATAGACCTCGATCTCTTTGTGAATCATATCATGAAAGAGAGTCACCATTGCCCGTTGATAAGTTTCCCCGGCATTTTTCAATCCAAAAGGCATCACTTTATAACAGAATGTCCCCCACGATGTTATGAACGTCGTTTTCTCCATGTCTCCTGGGGCCATTTTGATTTGGTTATACCCAGAGAAGCCATCCATGAAGGAAAACACAGAGTATTGAGCAGTGTTGTCTACTAACACGTCGATGTGAGGGAGCGGGAAATCATCTTTTGGGCTTGCTCTATTCAGATCTCTGTAATCAACACACATCCTGACCTTTCCATCCTTCATAGGTACAGGCACAATGTTAGCAGCCCACGGAGGATAACTTGTCACGGCCAGAAACCCAGCATCTATCTGCTTCTGAACCTCCTCTTTGATCTTGACAGACATCTCAGGTTTCGTTCTCCTCAGCTTCTGCTTAACCGGAGTACATCCCTCTTTGAGCTGCAACCGGTGTACCACGATGTCAGTTTCAAGCCCAGGCATGTCTTGGTAAGACGAGGCGAAGATATCCACATAATTTCGAAGCATTTCAATCAATCTTCCCTTTACACTATCTTCCAAAGCATCCCCAATCTTTACCTCTTTCTTCGCATCCTCGGTTCCCAAATTAATAATCTCAATATCTTCCTGATGAGGCACGATGACCCTTTCCTCTTGTTTTAGTAGTCTGGCCAATTCCTCAGGAAGTTCACAGCCTTCCTCAACCTCTTTTTCAGCCTGATATATGGGATTATCTAAATCATACTGAACCATAGCCGAATCATGAGGGATGGAATCTGAACAAGGTAACCTGCATGATAGATGATTCATGTTTTATTATGTATGCAATAAACAAAACACATTGCCATTTTGATGTGATTTTATGCACAAAGAAAAAACAGAAAAACAGGGATCATAAATATTTGAAAGCGAAAAGTCCTTTATTATTGATAAAGAAAAGCATATGAAATGTTCAAGCCCTACAAATAAGAGTCACTACGCCTTGGGCAGAGCGTAGGATCAAACATAATGGAAAAAACAGAGACAATTACTCTGGCCCAGTCACTTGGATGATCTTCTCCGATGACCAGTTGCATGGACTTTGACCAGGCATGCAGGGGTGCATCCAATTATCCATGTCATAATCACTGTCCCCGTCCTCTTCAATAGCATTAACTCTATCCAAGAATACCCCAGCACTGGTAAAACGAACCGGGCCGTAAAACTTCTGAGGCTCTTCAGGACGCTTGGGTGGCTTGTAACCCAGCCCATAAGTATCTAACTTCTTCTGTACCTCAATAATCTGACCCCATTTTTGTGGGCTTCCAGCTTCAACTACAGCCCGTGCATCTTTGAGGGATGACATAGAAATCTCCGGCTGCTCAACCACGGTAAACTGCTTAACCACTTCAAACGGGCTAACCTCTTTGGGAACTTCTTCATGAACTTTTATCGCTTCAAAAGCGTGACATAACGTTTCCTGTATCTCGCCATCTACCTCCACATATTTAAAAGTAGATAGATGGCTTATCATAATGTCCTCTTCTCCGCAAACTGTCACCACGTGTTCATCCACCATATACTTCAGCTTCTGATGGAGTGTAGACGTTACAGCCCCAGCACTGTGAATCCACGGCCGACCAATTAGACAGCTGTAAGCGGGCTGAATATCCATTATATAGAATGTGGCGTCAAAGACCTCCGGGCCAACCTTAATTGGCAGCACAACCTCTCCAAAAACAGCCCTTTTAGACCCATCAAATGCACGTGCCACCAAATCACTTGGCGTGCATATCAACCCTCGGGTATCCAACTTCATCAATGCCTTTTTAGGCAAAACATTTAAAGATGATCCTGTATCCACGAGCACATGAGACATCAACGACCCACGACACTCAACAGAAATATGCAAGGCATTGTTATGGTTTCTCCCGACTGGAGTCAGGTCAGTATCAGTAAACCCCAAACCATTGCCTGCATTAACGTGGGCTATCACCCCCTCAAGTTGATTGACTAAAATCTCTTGGGGGACATAAGCGGCATTTAGTACTTTCAGCAATGCGTTTCGGTGAGCTTCCGAACACAACAACAAGGATAATATGGATATCTTGGATGGCGTCTGATGCAAATGATCCACAATTTTATAGTCACTTCTTCGAATCAATCTCATAAATTCCTCTACATTCTCAGAGAAGGGGTTATCAGCTGGCCTTACTACGGAGTCAGTCACTGCAGGGGTCTGTACAAAATTATCTACGGCCTATTTACCCTTGTTCTGTCTAGAATTATTAGCCTGTTCATCGAAAGGAGTGAAGATTATGCCGCTTCGGGTAATAGCTCCTGCTTCCTCAAGACTAGAACTTGCTACCGACGTTCCCATTAACTCTTGTTTCTGCCCATTAACGAAAACTTATGCCCCATAGTTCCAAGGGATGGCCTTGGTACTCTCATAAGGAATGGGTCCAGGGCCTGTAATTATCCCTGGCGCTGGTCTTGCCGCCGCTGAAATTGTGATTGTCTTGCATGGAATAGCTATGGTAGCCACATCACTGCCGATAACTTCTTTTCGTTGGTCACATCTGTCGAACTGCAACCTACCTTCATCGATTAACTTTTGAATTCCTGATTTCAATAACTCGCAACCATTCATCTGTAACATACATTCTGAAAGGTTATTGTCACAACCGGGGTCCACTCTTCCCATCAATAATTTCTCCTTCACCATCATCAAAGGAGTCCTTAATTCGTTCACATCCATAACCAGATTCAAAAATTCATTCTCCTCTAACACAACATTAACCCTTGGCCCTCCATGATCAGGCATTGGGTTCTGGATAACATTAGGCACGTCATTTGAAAAATTTATGGCCTTGGAATCCACCAAGTCTTGAACTGTGTGCTTAAAAGCTTTACAGTCCTCGATAGGATGTCCTGGTGCCCCAGAATGAAAGTCACAATGGGCGTTAGGATTGTAACCCGGAGATGGATTACCAGTGATAGGAGCTAGAGTTCTCTATTGAATTAGCTGCAGCTGAAGTAAGTGTTGGAATAACTGTGAATACGGCAGAGGCGGGGTATCAAAATGCCTATCCCGTTTGGGCTTATATTGTTGTTGGCGAGGAGCCTGATTTTGCTGTTGAGGAGGCGCTGCAGGAATTGTCACCGAAGCTACTTGCTGATTATAGTTCTGGCGTTGCTTCCCTTTACCTCGGTAAGACGAGACAGAATTGGTTTCCTCCCACTTTTTGTAATTCACATATGGTTTCTTCCCTTGACTAGAAGACGAGCCATCATTACCCGAAACTTTCTTAGCTTTGATTCCACCCTCTAGCATCTCCCCAACCATGATCACGTCAGCAAACTTGCCCGACATGCAAGGTAACCGTTTTTCATAATTATGTCCCGGCAAAGTATCCATAAACAGATTCAGCATTTCCTTCTCCAGCATGGGTGGTTGTACCCTCGCCGCCAACTCGCACCATCTCTGCGCGTACTCCTTAAAGCTTTCACCACTCTTTTGAGACATATTTTATAGCTATGTACGATTGGGAGCAAAAATCAGTATTATATTGATAGTGTTTTACAAATGCTTCTACCATCTCTCTCCAGTTGCGTACATGACTCCTCTCGAGTTGCATATACCATTCCAGGGACGCTCCAGACAAGCTGTCTTGGAAAAAGTGCATCAGCAGTTTTTCATCACGGGAGTGCGCAGCCATCTTTCTTGCGTATGCCCGAACATGTGTCCTAGAGCAAGTAGTGCCGTTGTACTTCTCAAAAGTGGAGACTTGAAAATTATGAGGAATTCTCACATCAGGAACCAGCCCTAGGTCATCCAGATCCATTCCCACCAAATTTTGATTTACTACTCCTCTTAGTTGTTCTTCAATCATTCTAATCCTTTGGTCATCAACAACCGGGAGACCAGCATCTCCACCTGGTATCGAGAAAACATCGTCTTGTTGGTCATCAAAGTGATGGCCATGAACTGCATGAATATTGTTTCCTCCTCCAACCACAGAAGGAATCACCACATTCTCTCCTCCGCCCGGAGGGATAACAACAGTGGGAATTGGAACTCCGCCCGGAGGTCCATTCTGAATATTGTGTCCATTAGCACCTCCGCCCGGAGGAATAACATTGTTCTGAAGACCACCATGTAGTACACCGTTGTCATCGACTCTTGCCACTAGAGGTTGAACGAGAGTTCTGAGTTGCTCCTGTCCCTGTATGACTCCTTGCATCATTTCCATGAATTGGGTGATGCGGACTTACATGGCGGCCATTTCTGCTTACATTTGCTCCATTACTCTTTTCTGGTTGAGTCGAGTAGAATATTGATGAATCGGTTGGTCAGCTATCCTGCCTGAAACCAAATAAAGGTTAGGAAAAATAGGAACAAGTACCTGTTATGCCAAAATGCTTATGATTATGAAAATGTCAATGTCATGTTTTTTATCCCCAGGGCGTTTTACACCCTGATTCCAGTCTTAATCACAAGAACCTCCATAATAATCACATAAAGTTGAGAGGAAAAATATTGCGAAGAACTGTACTGTGATAAAATGTCGTGATAATGTGCTGGTGAATAGCGTGATGCCGAAGAAATCCCTTTGAATAAGCCATTCATTGAATTCAACAGAAAACGAATAAGTGTCGAAGCATTTTATAATGAGTCCGTAAATGGGAATTACATCAAGGAAATGGCTCCATCAACAAGCCTGATGGTAGCCAACAGTACATCAGCAAAACTACATTAAGGAGATGGGAAAGTAAGATCAAACATCTAACTCCAAATCTTTCAATTTCTCACTAGAATGCTTGATTTCTTCGAAAAGGATTCTGGTGCGATGATGACCCAACCTTTCAATCATCTCTCTGATCAAAATGTCTCTCCTCTGCAGAGCTTCGGCTAATGAATCTGCGTGCATCAGGAGAGCTTCATCAGTACTCACTTCCTTAAACCTTTTCACCCCAGCTTGTATCTTTAGTCTTCCCATCTCCATCATGGCATCCTCAAGCTTTTTATTGGACATTTTCAGTTCATCATTAACATTCCCCAGCTGCTCTTGGCTTTTTCCAAAGTCTTCCCGATGCTTTCTCCATTGTTCATGCGCTCTAAGAAGCTCATCGTCTTTGGCCTTTAATTGCTCTCGCAGCTCTGTATTCTCCATTCTGACCTCATCCCAGGCTTGCTGAAGCTTGGCTAGCGTGTCTTTGGTTTGGGCTAAAGCCTGTTTGGTCTTCTTATAAGCTTGAGTGGCAGCATCGGCACCCTTACTAACTTTCTGGAAATATTGAGCTCTTTCTGCAAAATCCCTTTCTCTTGCTGCTAAAATTTGTTCGGCGTCTTGGGCTTTCTGTTCCAATCTTTTGTTGGTATATAGAGCTTCTTGAAGACGACTGCTCAACTCAGAATTCTCTCCTTGAAGCTTTTTCACCAAAGCTTGCAACTTGTCGAATTCTTCCACGGTGGCAGTACTTCTTTCTTTCTCTTCCTCAGGATACAGAAGGGGCGTCTTACTAAAAGGCAAGTGAAAATCTTCAACTCTTTTCTTCACCCACTCTTTATATGCTAGATAAGCCCGATTGTTGGGTTTGCCCAGAACAACTTTCCCTTTCTTCAGTATGCTAACCCAGCTTTCAGAAACTCTTTGTGTTGTTTCCAAACCATCTGATGTGTGGAAATATAGGGACTCCTCAACATCTCTCTTAATGGGCGGACCCGTCAGAGCGTACCCAAATTCTTGGACGGCCAAAGAAGGATTGTAGTTGATTCCCCCCTTTCTTCCTATTAGTGGAACATTAGGAAACTCACCACAGCTGTGGATAATGTTCTTGCCAATTAGCCCATGATCTACCCATATAATGTTGTTGGCAACTAGTCCCATTAAGCGCTGACTCCATTCTAGAGAATTTTTAGAATCCACAAAACTATCCCTCCTCTTTTCTTTTCATTTCTGTTGTATAAGGCGTAGTGAAGATCTCCTAACAGCGTTGGTACCGGATTTTTCATCATGAATATCTGAATGGCGTCCGTATCAACAAAATCAGGCTCGCTGGGAAACAACACAATACCATATACACAAAGGGCTAGCAAAGCATTAAAAACAACCCAATTCTCGTCTTTCGCAGCCTCATGAGTCTTCTTTATCAAATACCCCAGCTTGTAACCTCAAAGTTTTCCTTTGTTGGAGATATTGGCTTCTAACTCTGACTTGCTCAAATAAAGAGCACCAGCCACGTTCTCAAAGTCAAGATCACCCACAGACCCAAAGAAAGGAGGCTCCTCCTTGATAGCAATCCCTAACATGTTGGAATACTCCTCTAAAGTAGGTACCAACACATAATCTGGAATTACGAAACACCTCAGAGGAGGATCGTAGAACTGCATCAAAGTATGGAGACCCCTGTATTCGTAATCACTGACATTGCAGACAAAAGATAAAATCCACCCATATTTCTCTTCAAAAGCTTCCTGCACTTCAGGGCTCGCCATTCCTTTCAGGACAATAATAGGGCCTAGAGTAGGCGTGACGAACTTGTAACTGATGATATTCTTCCTCTCTTTAGTATTCATCCTTGTGAAAACCTGATGACTGGAATCGAGGGTAAAATATGCACCTGGAAATGAAAAAACATGTATGTTAGGATATGTAAATGCAATGCAAAGGGCATGGTATCAAGGTGCCAAGTGTCTGTGCTGAACTGTGAACGGTGTCAGTGTAGCTCTGAGAACAATATAGAACCATAGATAGGAACCATCTGAATATAATAGGATGAATTCTCCTTTTGTGTAATGACAACAGAAAACCAGGTATGTGGGAGGTTATGGTTACATGCAAACCTGTAAACAACCCGCCCTTCTCACGTGTGGGTACTAAGATCCTCAGTATCCCAGGCTCTCAGGTCGAGAAATGATGATACGTTCACCATTTCTGGTTTGGAATCATCATCAATCGAGGAGGCCTCAACTAATTCTCCAAAAAGAAAGGTCCTCAGCTTCTGGCACTGAGGTCGAGAAGCAATAGTACATTCATCCCTCGGGGTACAGTTCTATCGCCAATCGAGGAGTGTCTCCACTGATTCTCTTTCAAAAAGGACATCCTATAGCAAGTTCCCAGCATTGGGTCCTCGGATCGAGAATGTGCAATGGGTTTGCCACAGAACGTGGTCTGCCACTGTCATATCTCCGGAGGAGTGCCGCGACTGAGTCCTCGAGAATGGTCACCAGAGTCGACAATTCCTCAAGAGAATAACTACTGGCATGTATAAACATACATTAGCAGATAGCTCCTAATAGAACCTCGTTTGGTTGTGGGTCTCATGAACAACAATACGTGGTCACCACCACGCAAGCGTCATGACTATCCACTCGAATACCTATGGGTATGCTCAAGCCTGGGTAGTGGGCTTATCTCTCAGAACACCCTTCCCGCCAAACAGAAAACAACAGCACAGTCCAGCATAGTAATGATATGTAATGCAGTGAGTGCGATAAATACAGTAAAGTACAGTAAAGTGGTAATACTATAAACAGCAATACAGAAAAATAGTAAATATAGCAAAATACAGCACCCAAGTAAACACCCAATGAAAGAAAAAAAACAAGCGCTAGGATTGACTCGCTTAGGAAACCAGAGATTCTGGGTTCGATCCCCAGCAGAGTCGCCAACTGTCGCTCCCGGGATTTTCATCCAAGTACAAACGCGAAAGTGGTACGAAACAGAGTCGCCAGCAATGTGTATTTATCCCAAGAGAGGGAAAGGAAACACTGCATAAAACTAAAGGAAAGGAAAAAGCATGGTCTTGCGACCAAGAGAACTGGGTTTGGGGGTCGGTTACGCGAAGGGAAGGTGTTAGCACCCAACACGTCCATCGTACCCGATGGGATCCACGCTTGCTTGTCTCGATCAAAGGGTGATAGAAAAGGTACTGGAAAAGGAATGGACAGAGAATGAGAAACAAATGTAGGGAAAATAAAAGAAGTGCTCGAATGGGCCCTACTCCACTGCCTATGTATCTCATCGGGAACATGAGAATCAGAGCGACGTAGTTCCCCTCAGCTAAGGGAGAGTTGTTTGTGTTTTTTAGGGAATGGCTAATGTTCTAGCTCAGGTGTTGCAGGCTCGCTGAATCGAGTGTGTTACCGTCTTGCAAGAGAGCGAGGGGGAGCACGTTCGCACGTTGAGAATGAGTGAGATGAGAAGAGAATTCCCGAAGGAAAGACGTTATTGTTTGTTTGAAGTTTTTTAGAAAAAAGTGTTTTTATGGTTTTGTGTTTACGACGTATATTGTATTTAAGTCCTTCACGTAGGATTGAATGCCTCGCACATCGACCCCAGACGGGACGTATGATAAACATTCTAAGAAAGTGAGAGAAGACCCCTCACTATCTTATTCTCACATGAAAGGCTCAAATACAATATTTGTTATGCCTTTTATAAAGTGTTTTTTATTTTTGTTTTGAGATGAGAAGAAGAGAGACTCAAATAGTTGAGAAAGGTAAAATATAATGAGGGAGACTAAGACTCAAACCCTAAAATTGTCATACATGGATGTTCTTATGGTTAATGTGGTTTAAGAAACCTAATCCTAAGAGAAAGGAGGAAAAGAGTATAAGAAGCAACTTACTTCCAAGATGGAAGTTAAGTTGATCTTAAAGAGGGATGAAGAAGAAGTTATTCAAGGAAAGCATATAAATGCTTATCATGCTCACATGTTGAATTATTAGAAGAGATAAGAGAAAATGAAAGAAAGAAGTGTATGTGGAAGCATCTCTACACACTTACTTACCCTTAGCACCTACATGAAAAAGTTAGTTCAAAAACTATTTACAAGTAGTGGAATAAGGAAAGAGTAACAAGTAGTGCTCCAACAAATTAAGAACCAATGCATAAAGATCCTAAGAGTTGAAAATCATTCAAAGTCAGAACCTATACCTAAAGGATGTTCTCTAATGTTAAGATATCTAATACACACCAACTACGCACAAGCAAAGCCTTAAACATCAAAGAAGTGCACTTATGAAAGGAGTGGATGAAGAATAAGTGAAAATGCAAAGTGGTCATGCAATAATGCTTCATGAGAGACCATAGTCAGAACCATATACTATTTATAAAAGTCTTCTAATGCACATGAATCATCACACAAATCATGGATAAAAGAGTACAATTTAGAAGAAGTAAGATGAAGGAGAAGTAAGTATAAGAGAATCATGTTCACTTAGATGCACAAAGTGACATATAAAGATGCATGACATGTGAAATGATTGATGAATGCATATGGGCAGTGGCATACCATTGATGAGATACTAATGGAATGAGGGAAATGTCATACAAAATACACACATGAGACATGTAGAGCATAAGAGGAGATAAGAGATGGAAACAAGTCAAAGTTCAAATTAGAATGCATAAATTCATATCAAATGCAAATGCAAACCAAAGTGACTTATAAATGAAACAAAGGTAACCTATAATAGAATACAAATGACCTATAAAAAATGCACAAACAATCATAAAGTGGTGGCATAAATGCCTCATCAAAACATGTTAGCATGAAGTAGGGGAAAGTGCACAAAAGTAACTTCAAATGCAAGGCATCAACAATTATCAAAGCATATGATAAAATTGTAAAAATTAAGTCCTAAGTAACCCAAGTCAGAAGCAACACAGGTGTTAAAATCCCATGACCAAACTCAAAAGAAAACATGACCAAAGAGTCACACTAAGTTACATTTAAACACCTCAAGAGAAAACTCAAATATGCCCATCAAAACATATGATAAAATGAATTTAAAAATGCAACCAAAATATTTTTAGATGATTCATTATGCCTTTTAACCAATGCAAATAGAATGGATACAAAATATTGTGTGAAATGAGAGAAAGAAAATGTACAAATTCAAGTGTTCATGAAGAAGCTCACTCAAAAAGAAATTGAAAAGAAAATATGGACATATGCTCAAAATTTAATAAAACCAGAATTAAAAATAATAGAAAATTATCTAAATGTGTCAAGAACATACATGAATTTATTTAGAATTTTCCAATGTGTTTTGGTATTTTTTAAAAATGGAAATTGGAAATAATATGGAAAAGAAATAAAAATGCAAAAGAAATTGGAATAGGGGTGCAACGTGAGTATTTTACAGTTTAAAAGACAGAAATGGGCTTGGGATAGAGGTACAAATATCAATTAAAACCCAGTCCATTACAAATGTGCGTGTGTGATATGGTGTATGCTTAGTTATCATGGGATTCAATCAGTGTCGTATGATTAATCAAGCAATATAATCCAACGTTTCACAATGCACGACCACCAAAGCTGCCATGTGTGTACACGCATGTGAACATCTGAGAGGATAATATGAAGCACGTGAGAAGTAAGTGGTGCCTCATTAATTTTTTGTTGCATTTCCAATGGTTAGCCGAAAAAAGGAGAATCTGCACCAATCGCGTGGCCACACGCGGCTCTCCTCTCTCACCATTATTAACCCATAATCACTTAATCATTGGAAAGGTATGAACACAACCAATAACCTACAGACACCTCATCATCTCCATCATTAACTCATGCAAAAATGCAGAATTTTACATAGAAACAAAAAAATAATGCAGAATTTTTATCCAACTTCTACATCAAATATCTCCATCAATTTTTAACAAAAATCATCGAAACAAAATACCAAACTGAAGCCCAAACTTCATAGATCATGAATATACTAACTAAATCTCGAAAATATCATTCTAACATCAAGAAAAATGGCACGAAAGTGACATGTTCAACATAAATTTCACAAAAATCACAAAATCACATAAAATCCAAATTGAACAATTAATGGTGTGCCATCATTTCAGGACTTCCAGATGCAATGCATGGTTACTAATTTCACATTATAAATCCCTAAAATCATGATGAAATAAAGCAAGAGTTTCGAGATCCCTAACCTTGTGAGATGCAATTTGTGTTTTAGAAATCCAAGAACTTCTTGCAAGATCTTCAAATCAACACTTTAAGCCAAATAAAGGCTAAAACCAGATCCTATACTTGATTGGAGTAGAAATTTGGAGTGATGAGTGAAACTTGAGATTTCTTCAATGGTGGATTCAAGCGAATCTAATGCATATAGTAGAAAGAGGAAGTTATGGAGGTGATGTTGCTCAAAGAATCTTCGAAAATGATGAAGAAATGAGAGAAAAATCCTGATCTGAACTCTTGAGAGTGAGAGAGAAACTTGAGATTTTTTGAGAATGATAATGATGAAAATTCGTAGAATCGTGTGAGATTAGAGAGAGAGGGGGTAGAGAGAAAACTTGAGAATGATTTATGAGAATGTGAAAAAAATGAGAGAGATTGAAATTGTGTGTGAATTTTCTTATATAGTTAGGGTTAGAGCTTAACTACCATGGTTAATTGAGTTGGTTAAATGAGTTGGAGTTGGGTTAACTGAGTCCAACCTAACTAACTGAGTTGAGTTAGTTAGGGGGTGAGTTGTGAAGGGTTGGCTAAGGTGTGGGTGAGTTCATGAAGTGTATGGTGTTGATGTTGTGTTGCTACAGAATGAATGGCCTTGATGTTAGTGTGTAGGCGAATGTTTGGCTTAAAGAGGAAGTAAAGAGTGGGAAAATGTGTAGTGTTGTGGTATGCGTGTGAACTGAACAACAACACCAATGTTGCAGCATGGTTTTAATGCAACCAAGGGATTTTGGTGATGAATATCTCTCACTTTAATGAATGGAAATGTGTGATTTTGGTGGCAAATGAAAGAGTAGACATAGGAGAATAAGTTTGATGTTGAAATGAAATCAAATGGAGGTTGGTAAAATGGTGTAAAATGGCTTAAAACATAGGAATGTGGGACTGCATCATGGGCACGCACGACCTGCATGGTATGCATGGCTATGGCTTGTGAATTTCAGCATGATCACATCAACTTTGGCCCACTATAACTGCATCATAACTTGCTCAAATGGAAAAATGTCCAACATCAAACTTGAAGAGGACATTGAGATGAACAACTTTGATGTTCAAAATTTTTTCATTTAGAGCCTCCATCATTGAGAAAAGTAACTTGACATTTTGCCCATCACGTGTTTGATGAAATTATGGCCTATGGGCCTGAACTTGCCTTGCCATGACTTGGTTTTTGACCTAGTTTTGTCAAACTTTGATTGATCATAACTCCCTCAATTTTGATCCAATGGAAGAGTTCTTTATATGGATTTGAAGCTTAGAATATGAACTTTAATTGGCTCAACTTGGGCCTGAGGTTTGGAGCTTTTATCATGGAGAAAGGAAGCCTCAAAGTGAGGTGCAAAATGGTACAAACTTGCCATTTTAGGAAACCTTAAGTTTCTAAAAATGGAAACTTTGTACATTTCTTGATTTTTCATGATTCCTCCATCATTTGTTGATCAAATTATGTCCAATGAACATATGTATCTTAAATTTCATGATTTTGACCTCAAAAATTTAGGAGTTGACTTTTTCTTCTACACAGTTGACTTTTCCCCAAACTGCCTGATTCTCAATCAATTGGTCAATTGAACCTTTTCTGAAATGAATCAATGGGCAATCTTCCATCCTTAAACCCTTGATGACATGTAGAATACCATGAGATCAGTTCTTGCCTAAGGAATCAGAAATAAACTGATTTCATGGTAAACCCTAGTTTTAGACCCTCAGTCTAGGAGAAAATAACACATCCTCCAAATCCAAATTCCTTTGAATATGATGTATATCATATCTAACAAAGATGAGATATGACATTTGGAGGTGATGAAAACCCAAAGATCTTGCCCATTGGGGCATTCTACTCAAGAATTCCAAAACCCTAGTTTGGCACTGATTAGGATGATGTGATTCCCTTGCATTCTCTTATCAATCTTGATCATATGATGAAGTGATGACCCATTAGAAACTCTTGAGGCTCAAGGCTCCTTGTATTTGACTTAAACACCTTGATCCCATGCCAAAAAACCAATGAAATGTAAATGATGATTATGCCAAAATGCAATGCAACATAAGCCAGTAAAACTAAAAGCAAGAGGGAAAATTTTGAGGTGCTACACTTGTTAGGTCGAACTACGACTGCTCTGATTTCCTCTCTCTGGTTAGATTGGGCATATTTAGGCACGAGACGGCGATGTCTTGGCGAGCAACTTCCCCCCTTAGTTTGTGTCCGAACTACGTTGACTCTAACTTTCCCATTGCACGAGAGAATACGTAGGCCTAGGACTCCGACGATGTCCTACCGAGTCACTTCTTTTTTCTTTTTTCCCCCGCTTCTTCGTTCTTTTCCGTTCCTGTTTCTTCTCCTTTCCAGTAGTAGTGGAGCTCCGGATGATGACACCCTTTGATCGAGACAACAAGCGTGGATCCCATCGAGTATGATGGACGCGTGGGGTGCTAATACCTTCCCCTCGCGTAATCGACTCCCTTACCTGTTTCTCTTGGTCCCGAGACCATGCTTTTCCTTTCCTTCAGGTTTACGCAGTGTTTCCTTTCCCTCTCTTGGGATAAATACACATTACTGGCGACTCTGTTTCCGCGCCACTTTCGCGTTTGTACCTGGATGAAAATCCTCGGAGCGACACAAACTTTCCTCATCAAGAAATTTTCAAACAGTTGAGAAACTTGGTCAGTGACCCTATCAGGGGCACATTACTTCCAGATCCTGTTGTGAATCAGTTCAAGATTTGTTGCTCAGTGCAAGTTACTCTCAGAATTGGTTAGCTAGAAAATCTCCTTCAAGACTCATACTGAGTTTAGCCTTCTCAACTCTCATTTCAAGAACTGAAGCCATGATCAGTTCATCCCCAACAGTAACAGCTGAAGCCATGATCAGTTTATTCTCAACAATCAATTCAAGAATTGAAGCCATGATCAGTTCGTTCTTCCCCTGCAACAGTCAAACTGAAGCTATGATCAGTTTATTTTCATCATTCAATCAACCTGGGGCAGTCTTCCTCAAGAATCCTCAAGATGTCTTTCCTCAAAAGACCATCAGCCTGATACAATTCATTAGTGCAATAGAGATGCATTCAACATCTTCTCTCTAAGCAGAGTGGGCAGTGTTCTATGTGTTGAGGAACCAGAGTCCTCCTTTCTTCCCTCACAAAAGAGTCTATCTCAGTTGTCCCTATCATATGCATTGCATACATAAATCATTCATATCATACATAGAAAGATTTTCATAGCTTGAAGTGTGTTTCGCGCTCATATGCATTTCTCGAGGTCTTGTTGCTGTCAACATCTTACCTTGTGATCAAAGTCCAACTTACTTGGCGCCTACCCAAAACATTACCTATCTTTTCACCCAGTGTTATTCCTGTATGTCTTGTTTATCTTCTTTCATTCGGTGTCATTCCTGAATATTGTCGTTTACTTGTCTTCTTTCTTTCCAGTGCCATTCCTGGATGTTGTCGTTTCCCTGTGCATCTAATGATGTTGTTAAATCTTTGCTTTCTTTTATTCCAGTGTTATTCCTGGATATTTGTTTTCTTTTATTCCAGTGCTATTCCTGGATCTTTGTTTTTCTTTCACTCTAGTGTCATTCCTGGATGTATGCCTTTTGTTTCTCCAGTGCCATTCCTGGATGTTTGTCTCTTTTAATCTCTAGTGCCATTCCTGGATATCTTATTCCTCTTGTTTCTCCCAGTGCTATTCCTGGAAGTCTTTTCTCTCTTCTGTAATCCCCATCATTTTGCTTGGATATCTTTCAATGCCATTCCTGAAAGTTTTATCTATTTATTCAGTGCCATTCCTGAATGAGTTTTCTCCTTTGCATTCAGTTCTATTCCTGGATGTCTTTCTCACTATCATTCAATGCCATTCTGGAATGAAGTGATTTACCTTTACCTTTCAGTGCCATTCCTAAAAGCTCTTTCTCACTATCATTCAATGCCATTCTTGAATGTAGTGATTTACCTTCACCTTTCAGTGTCATTCCTGAAAGTCCCTGCTCACTTTATTCAATGCCAGTCTTGGATATCGTGAACTCTTTTTTATCCAATGCCATTCTTGGATACTTCTGATATATTTTCCAGAACTTTTCTCACTTCATTCAATGTCATTCTTGGATGTTAAGATTTCTTTTGTCCAATGCCATTCTTGGACACCTTTCCCCGGCCAAGTCCAATGCAATTCTTGGATATTTCTGATTACCCTTGTCATCAAATGCCATTCTTGGGTGTCCCCAGTAAAGTTTTTCAAATAGAATTTTGTTTCTATCCAATGCCATTCTTGGATGACTCTGATGTTTGTTGTTTCCCCGTTCAATGCCATTCTTGAATGTTGTAGTTCCTTTTATCCAATGCCATTCTTGGATATCTTATCCCCCAATAGAGTGTTTTTCACATTCATCCAATGCCATTCTTGGATGACGCTACTGTTTTTACCAGAAACTTTCTTGTTGTTGTCTAATGCCATTCTTGGACATCTATTGACATACCTTTTGTCTCGTTCGTAGTTTCTATCCAATGTTATTCTTGGATGTCACTACTTGTCTTCCCAGGGTCTTGTCCTTCTCTTTCTAACTATTGATAGATACTTCTTGTCACCTTGGCAGATCTCTAAAAATAGCCTGTGTTCCCCGACGTGTCTTTTCGCGTTATCTCTCTCAATTTACTGTAAGTCCCTTGTTTCAAGTTTCCCCGCAGTTCGTTTCATCCTTTGAATTCATATCATCTTGTGGTATCTTAGGGCTAAAAAATATAGCTTTTTGTATTTAAGTATCTTCATATCACCCAATAGAAGATACTTAAATAGGGGCAGCTGTAAGACCCTAATTTTTGACCCCTAAGATTCCACATATCATTCACATCTCATTTTGCATCTTTACCACAAACAAGATCATGCTTTGGTTCCCTTGTCCCTCTCTTCTTTGGGTTTATGTCTTGCAGGAATCGCCGAGTATCTGTGTGTTTCTTATTCACTTTATTACTTTATTTGTTTATATTTTACTAACCTTAACCAAAACCCAAAAATATTTTGTTTTCTCTTTATTGACATTTTCAGGGGAAGAACAGGTTAAAAATGCCAAAATAACAGTCCCACACTCGAATGAATTTTATCTGAGAAAAGTCAAAGTTGATCCGCAATCATGTCAAATTTATCTGGTCAAGGATTCTCCAAGTTTTAATTGATTATTATTCAAGGAATTCCAAGGTTCATGTGTTTATTTCCATGCCTTCTTTGACAAGCAAAAGAATCGAGCCGGAACCACAACAGTGCAACAAAATGCTCATTTTTCACAAATTTTGCACTGAGTAACCGGATACCCTGTGGTGAGTAACCAGTTACCCTCGTGAAAATTTGAAAAAATTCAGCAATTTTGCACCAATCTCAGCCCTTGATCACATTTGGAATATTCTAGACCGTCTCATTTTAATTCCCCTACATCACTTTGATCATTTCCTACCATACACCTTCACTAATTACCACTCTTTTATGAATTTCCCTCCAAATTCAAATTCCAAACCTAATTTTCATTTCCAAACCAAATTCTAATCCACCAAATTTTCCAAGCCTAAACTCTATAAATATAGGCCTCATTTCATTCATTTCATAAGCTTTGGAGAGCCAAATTCACCTTGCTAAAATTTCTCTTGAAGCTTTTGATAGCCAACAAACCTCTTGCAAATTCTCTCCCCAACCACAAATTTCACTAAAGCTCACATTTCTTCTTTTGAAAGTTAACAAGAATTCATATTGAATCTTGTTCAACTTTGAGCTAAACCTTCATCCAAACTTGTTTTCTTCATCAATTCTCATAGATCAAGGCTTTGGTGTTTGGATCTTGAGGCAATTTGAAGGAATTTTCAGATTTGAAGTGGTAATTCATCTATCACCATTGTTGAAGCTTCATCTTCATCTTCCATAATGTAGATCTTTGGGGATCCTTGTTACTTGATCCTTTGGATCTTGTAATTGTGTTTAATTGCTGGTTTCTGCTGTTATTTTACTTTAAATTTCGTGCAATTTCAGTTCCATGATCACAAGGTGTTTGTAAAAAGTTTTGAAAGTGGATCATGCTGAATTTTGCACAATTTTATGCATTCTGGTGCAGAGTAACCGGTTAACGTCTGGTGAGTAACAGGTTACTCTGTGTTAATTTTGAAAAATTGCACTTATTTTGAACTAAGTAACCGGTTAACGCCTGGTGAGTAACTGGTTACTTCGAAACATAATGCATCTTTTGCCTTGTTTTTGGGGCTGTTTTGGTTCCTTTTCCATTTTCTTCCCTTTCCTTTTGTTCTTAGCCTTAGATCACATAATTGTTTGGTTTAATTTGGCTTTCTCTTCATCTATTTCTCTTTTCTTTTGATCGATGAAAGTCTTATGGATCTTAGAATTCCTTTGTTGAATTTTTGATCAAGACGAGATCATCGCCTATTTTCTTTTCGTGCGGTATTGCTTTTGGATGACAATCTACATATCGTTCATCTAGCATGCATTAGCACAAAGATTTATTGACCGGGCTCATTGTAGGGTAATTACTCCGTAAATTACTCGGCAATTGCTTAACATAGCGCAACATATGTCCCGTATCGGAAAATGATCAAAGATTGTTGATTATTTGTCTTTTGGTTCAACATTTAAGAGACTTGTTGTTAGGAGACTTTGGTCTTATCAATCCTCTAATGAACTCTCATTAACCTTGACCTAAGTTCAATTATTCAATCATTATTGATCACTTACTCTAACAACTAACAACTAATCTCTAACTTACTAGAAATACTATTGTACTAACTTTGTTTACAATTCCTTCTCGCTCCCTATCTCTCTTTTACTTTTATGCTCCATTATTATCATTTCATATCATGTTTATGCTTCCGCAATTTTTCCTTTGTCTGTTGGACAATGTTTATGTTTCCGCAATTTTTCCTTTGTCTGTTGGACACATGTTTATGCTTATGCCTTTTTTCTCTTTGTCCACTTGGACCAAAAACATTAATAAAGGCCAAAACCTCTAAAAAACTTGTGCTTCTAATCTTGGACTATAGTTACTATCCTTTTCAATGGACATGGAGTTTTACACCTAGACCTTGGACTTGAATGCTATTCTTGAATCCTTGGACTTAGACCTTGGACATCCAATACAATTCTTGGAACCTTGGACTTAGAACTAGGACCTTTTCCCCTTTGCTTTGGAATTATGGTTCGAAGACTTTGAAGACTTGTGTTTTTACTTGGTTTATGGTGAAGACAACTACATTTGTGGTTAGATCTTTCTTATCCTTAGCTTTTACTTTATGCTTTAGGATAGTCACTTCTTCTCCACCCATTCTTCAATTTTCAAAACTCTCTCTTTTTCAAAATCTTCTTGATTTCAAACTATCACCTCTTTCATAATCAAACCTTGACTTTGTCAAGTGATTTTACTCTTTTCTCTTCCTTTTCTTAACAAATTCTAAACTACATAAGCATATTGACACCTCTTTCAAAATACTTTTAAAAACACCAAACTCATTTAAACCTTTTTGTGCCCTCGTGCACTTTTCACTTTCAAATTATTTTCATAAGTTTAGACATGATTCATTTTTTAAGCGGAATTATTCGCTTGGAAATGACGACTTGTCTTTACATTTAAAATCAATCAAAACAAACAAATTTCATTCTTTGTACCACGAACTACGAGGTTTTGATCCTACATTGCACATCGTGGGTACGTAGGCATGAGGCGACAAGTCTCTCCAAACACAAAAATCTTAAAAACAATTTCTCTTCTCATCTCCTCAATCTCTTTTCAAGCAAACCTTTTCAGACCAAAAGCAATAGATATTTCAAAGGGTTCCTATAGAGTACTATAGACGTTTTGGGTGCTAACACCTTCCCTTAACGTAACCAACCCCCTTACCCAGTCTCTATTCACTTGTTCTTGTTTTAGAGCTTGTGTAGGTTTTGTTCGCTCTTTTTCCTTTCTTTTTTGGAAAAAATAAAAGTGCGGTGGCGACTCTTGCTTTTCGAGTTAAGTTAATCAATAGCTTACACTCACGATTTTGCCGCTATAGTAAGAGAGCATAAGCATGAGAGGTGGTACTAGCACTATTAGAGTAGATTAAATGCTTGTATTTAGGTAGGTGACAAAAATGTAAAGGTAAAATTTTATTATCATGATAAGAAATAAAAGGAAAAGGTGAAGATAAAGTTTTGTGCACATAGTTGGAAGGGTGCCCTAATTGTTTATGCTACAAATTAGAAGAAACAGAGTCAACAGAATTACAATTAAAGGAAGGGGTTAGGAGTAGGAGAAATGGTATGAGCTTGAAGAACAAATAAGTCTCTGTGCCTATCACCTGAACTAATCACTATCATGCGTGTTTCTATAAGATAAGGCATTGAGAGTTAGTAAAAGCAAGATGATAGTGTGAGGAATAAATAAATTTAATAGCAGAAATTAAGTTAACATTAAAAGTGGGAATATGGTAGACATGACTAAGGCTAAGGGAATTAGACAAATGATTTGTTCCTGCAATGTCAGCCAGTATGGTAAAACCATTAGATAATTTCATGTTAATAGGAGGTACATGAGAATAAGAAGCAATTTTTTTTTAAATATGGACTAATGTGATGAGTACCACATGTATCAATTACCCAATATATAGGTGGATTACCATCTCCAGAGGTGGATACTAAATTGATGTTAGGAAGAGTGGCTTCATAAATAGTTTGGGAATAAGAATTTACATGTTGGAGAAGTTGAATGATCTGGTTATATTAGTCTTGGATAGTAGCCAAATATTTTTGCGGGTCTTGTTGAGAGTCAGCAACACTGTTGTTGGAAGCTTTACAACTTTTGTAATTATAACCGGGAGGGTATCCATGCTTCAAGAAACAGGTTTTGATAATATGTTTATTACATCCGCAATGAGTGCAAATTTGTTGAGAAGAAGCACCACGACCCATGTTAGAACAACCTCACCCACATAAGGGGTATGAACCACAAGCTCCCACGGTGTTTGTGAGTTGAATATGCATATCCATAGTAGGACTTTTAGGAGTAGTTAAAGTAGCAGTGCGGCATTGCTGGCCAAGAACCATTGAGAAGGCTTTGTCAAGATACGAAAGAGGGTCAAGAAGAATGATTTGAGACTGAACAATGGAAAAGGGATCATTAAGGTCTTTCATGAATTTAATCAACCATGAAGTAGTCAAAAAAAGGTAGGGTTGGGGTTTTGGAGGATGAGAAAAGGAGATGAGAAATTTATTAGGGTAGGGTTCGGGAAAAGTTGGATTTGTGTTGGATGAGAAATGAATTCGGAGAAAGAAGTTAATTTTCTGGGTTCAGTTGTTTGAAATTTGGATAAAGTTATTCTTGATAATTCCGATGATTTCTGATACGGATAAGATTTCTGAGTGTGTTTTTCATTTAATAAGAAAGTGTTCGTGATGTTGAGGATGATTATTAAGAGTTCTTCGTTTTATGGGTTACGGGCGATGGTGTTATTGAGTTTTTGATGAAGATGTTCTGGGTATTGATGAAGAATCTGGATTTCTGGGTTTTGAACGACGATGTTCTTGAGGTTTATATGAAGATGTTCTTAGTGTAGATGAATGTTCTTGATATTTTTTGGATTTTTTAGTTGGTAGTAAGGATTTTGTGAATGATTTTATGGGTTTTCTAGGAATTGATTGATGAAGTTCTTGAACTTGGATGAATTTTGGGGATGAATGTTCAAGGTTATCGGAAGGTAGAAAATAGATAAAAGAAATGAAGAGAGAGAGCGAAGATTGGAAATTGAAAAGAAAACTAGGGTTGGCCTGAGTATACGAGCAAGGACATAAGGAGAAAATCTCACTACTAGAAAATAGACCTTTCGTAACACCATATTACAAAGGACTTCCTATTAACCATGGTAATAACTATATTTTGGGAGATGTTTTTTGCTATTTACTAAAGGGAATTTGACTACGGTCATAGTTAACAACCGTGGTGAAATGTACCTGGAGTATAAGGGTTTGAATCCCAACACCAATAATTTTCTATTTTTTCTTTACAAAATGGACTTGTTCTTGTATATCATCATGGTTCATATTATTAACAGTGGTGTAAGTTGTTGTCATTTCATCATAGTTCTTATTATCAACCATGGTGAAAGGTTTTACATATTTATATATAAACAAAATTATTTCTGGCTTCACTACATAACAATTGTCTCTCTCAAAAATAAAACTCTAACATCTCTCTCACTCGTCTCTCTCATATATACTAATATACACTAATGTTTTGACAACCTTTCTTCACAAACATTCAAAATGGTACCCCCAAACTCATGTAGGGAACTAGTCTTCTTCGAAGGGTTTCCTTTGTTACATCAAATATTAGGAAATGACTACATTACAGGTTCCTCTTCACAATAGTTTATGTTTCAAAATCTTTTAGAAGTTAACTTAATATGAGTGAATGTATATCCTAAGAAGTGAACTATGTTGTTTATGTATCATTGTTTACTTTTCAATAGCTTGTTTCATAATGCTTGTAGGATAATATGACGTGTATAACTTAAATGAGCGAACTTTCTGCTGGTTTTGACTTGTAGGTAGGGAAGGTGATGAAAATAACAAACAAGGGTGAAGATAAAGTGAGCGTTGCAAACTTGTGTGAAAGACCCAGAATGACATCCATTCAAATTTAACACAAGTTTGCAGCTCTCACTTCAGTTTCATTCTCATTTCAATATGAATGTCATTCTGTGACAAATACGTTTCTGAAACATTTTATAAGTTGATATGTTGTTGTTGTTAGTAATAAAGTTGTATGTTGTATGTAGTTTATGCTATGTTGTTGATGATTTTGTTGTTGTTAATAAGAGTTTTTTTTATTTTATCTTGTATGTTGTTTAAGGTTTGTTGTTGATGAATGTTGTTGTTAAAGTTTGTTTAGAAGATGAGTTTATTATATCTTATATGGTTTGAGTGTTTTTCCAACCCCTTATAGAATATATCATTTTTCGGATTGCATTAGAAAATTATAATATGATATATAATTAGAAAACAAGTTACACCGTTCAATGCTAGACAATAATTCTTCAGCCCATCGTTTGCATTTTGCTCTTTAACGATTATGATTTGGTTTAATGCTTCTAGTTTTTTCAACCACCCATTTCTCCACCTCTAAATTTGTTTGTAAAGTAAATAATATTTTGTAAAATGAACTAGAGGTGAATGTTGCGGTGAAAATCGGATAACAAATTATTAATTAATTTGCATCATATTTCTTTTACAACCGACTTTGATTTATCCAAACGAAAGGTTCAAGATCGTTAGAAAAACCTAAGGGGAAAGATCTAAGGTTCGGGGGTTGGTTACGCCTAGGGAAGGTATTAGCACCCTAAACGTCTGTAGTACTCTACGGGAACCTCTTGTTAATGTTATCTTATGTTTGCTAAGGGTTCTATGCTAAAGGTTAGTTAGCAGGGGAAGTGATAAATTCATTATGATGAATATCACTAAGAGTTAAGGAACTCTCTCCTAATTCTAGTTGTAATTTTTATGGCTCTAATGAGGCCAAGAAATTGAAGTTTTCTCCTAAGAGGTTACTTAGGACAAGATAGGGGTCAATGACTTATGAGTCAACATGTTTAACCTTCCCTCTCAAAGAAAACTAAAGCTTCCTTCAGAGAAGAAAAAAACAAAGTCAACAATAAAAAACTCAATCGATCTCTCCTCAAATCAATCACTTGCCATTCCTCCCTTCTCTCAATCGCTCGCTCCCTCGACGACCTCCATCAAAGGCAGAAGTGGAAAGCCAGACATCAGCAAACACGATGGGATCCTTACGTCCACGAGAAGAGCCTCTTGTTCGACGGAGATCTGTAACGACACAGAAATCGCGGCCGAGTCGACTCGGTTGTTAGAGGATAATTCTATAAGCTCATGTTTCAATGGGATTAGGGTTTGTGTGGGGAAATTTTGGCTGTGAAAGTGTTTGTGGCTGTGAGTTTGAAGGAAATAGAATAACAAAGGGAGTGTTGAAGAAGGTTGAGGCTTGACGATGTCGAGAGGTGGAGCGATTTTGTTTTCATCCCCAATCTCCCTTCATCTCCATTTCTGGGTTTGGTTTGAATCTGGAACTCCGTCAGCTTTGAGAGCTTCATCGTTTGGTGCAAAAATGGTTAAACCTTTATCAGCCGTTGATTGGAAGGTTGAATGTTTTGGTTTACAGAGTTGAAGGTTTTGGGTTTTGAGAAGATTGAAGGATGGTTCATTGATGAAAGGAGGGGTGAAGGTGAGGTTGGATAGTTTGTTGTTGATGGATCTGGTGGATATGTTGGTTTTGATTCGCGGGCGATTGGGTTGTGGCTGTTTGGTGTTGAGAAACGATGAAGGTGTGAAGGTGAATAGGTTGAAGGTGAATGATGAAGATGGTTTGTGATTCGGTCGGAGGAGACAGAGAGATTGCGGTTGCAGAATGAAAAGTTGTTGTGGTTGTTTCGGAAGGAGTTTTTTGTTGGATTTGAGTTTGGTTCATAATGTATCGGTTTATGAGGATGTTGAACGATGAAAACAAGGTTGGTGGAGATGTTTTCAAGGTTGTTGATGTTTGGTTCCTCTTTTTGTGTCCTGAACCTCCTCCTTCTCCCTTTGTATCCTCTACCATATATATTCTCCAAAATTGAAATTTTTCTGTTGTTAATTTTGAAAATTTGAACGTTAACGTGTGGTCATTTTCAAGTGCAGGGGGAGCGTTGTGATGTGCAGAGCTCCGTACGTTTCTGAACGGTGATGGCAACTTGCCACAACAATTGTGTCTCTTTTGTGTTTTTGTGTTTTGATTCACCTAATGGGCCTTGGAACCAAAAAAACGTGAAATGGGCTTGATGAAATCTGAATTGAACATGAATTTGGTTTCTATTTTCTTAATAAAAGACTAATCACAATTAAGTGAAAACTAAGTTAATTCAACTATCAATAACTTAAAAAAAAGAATTAATAAAAGTTTGACGAAAATAATTAATATAGGAAAGATAATTAATTAAAATTAAAATAATTAAATTGAAACTAAATTATCAATAAAATTAATTAATTAGGCTAAAAAGAAAATAGGTTAAATTAACTGATTAATTGAAATTAATTATATAACATAAATAATCATAAAATAAAACTATTAAAATAAATGCTAAATTAAGATTAAAATGAGAAAAAAAGGAAATTAAAAAAACAAGGGAAGAATAAACCACCTAAACATCTAGCAAAAAAAGGAGGGTAAAATTTGGGGTACAACAGTTGCCCCTATTTAAATATCTTCACCTGATGACATGAGAGATGAAGATCCTCATGTAATCAACAGTGAAAGATATTTAAATACAGATAACCGAAAATTTTACCCTCAGATGCACACACATGCAATGCAACAAACATGATGCCAAGAAGATGCGAGAAAATGCAGACACAACAAGACACCAAGGGGCAAACAGGAAGAAAAAAGATCACAGAGCTTCACTGGCGGAAGGATGAAAGTTAACACCTCACTGGGGATACATGCTAACCAACAAAAAGAGACTCACTGGGGAGACTCCAAAGAAACACTGAGGAAAATACCACAGACAAACTCCACTAGGGAAGGATCCGGGGAGATAGACTAACGGGGACAAAACAAACCCACACTCTTCCTGGGCACGAAACCAGAAAGAAAAACCTGATCACTAGGGATTAGCTCAAAGGAGACAAACAACCAAACAAAGACTTCCTGGGAATCTCGAGCTGAAGAGTTCAAAATGGGATCTTCAAGAAAAGCCAGGGAGACGAAAACAAACCCTGCGCACCAGACAGGAGTCTTATAAGGTCGAAGAAAATTGTTCCAATAAGCTTAACTTTAAAGTAAGTTTTAGAAAAGAAACAAGATAAGGGTTCAATGTCCGACACGATTCGAACAAGAAGCAAGTTTTAAGACCAGAAGACAATACTTGACGCGATTCAAACAAAGTCCAAGTTCATGTTTGACACGATTCAAACGAGAACAGCTTTAAAACGAGAGGCAGTGTCCGACATGATTCGAACAAAGACTCTGTTCAGGTTTGATACGATTCAAACAAGAACAGGTTTTAAAGCACCAGACAATGCTTGACACGATTCAAACAAAGTCCAAATTCAGGTTTGACGCGATTCAAACGAGAACAGGTTTTAAAACACGGGATGATGCTTGACACGATTCAAACAAAGTCCAAGTTCAGGTTTGACGCGATTCAAACAAGAACAAGTTTTAAAACAGGTAGACGATGCTTGACACAATTCAAACAAGGTCTAAGTTCAAGTCTGACACGATTCAAACGAGAACAAGTTTTAAAACACAAGACAATGCTTGACACGATTCAAGCAAAGTCCAAGTTCAAGTTTGACACGATTCAAACGAGAATAGTTTTACAAAATCATTAATGTTAAACTTCTTGGGGAACACCAAAAAGGTCTAAAGATTCCAAACTGGCGCGCAAAGGTTAAGACCGAACAAGCACGACACAAGGCAAACCGGGAATGTCTTTACTTTACTGGGGAAATAAAGACAGACACCAACAAAAGACCACAAGCAACACAAAGCACAAGGAGGCGAAGATGCTAGGGTATGATGCATATGCTTAGCTAAATGCTAGAAATGACGCGAACAACGCAAAACAGGAAAGAAGAAAGGATGGTACAAGCCAACACCCTGAAACCCAAACATCAAGGATAACCGGGGCAAACTTCTTTTCGCTGGAGATGGCAGATCCATGCAAAAAATACAATACCGCTAATTCTCCTGGTACCAACTTGATTCCATAAAACAACTTGATACTAGAGTAAAACTTAGTTCATCTTTTGTGTTTTCTCAAAAACTTTCCCGCTTCCAAGAATCAGATGAAAATGACAAAGTTATTGTATTCAAAGACCAATAACAACCCTTGTGACTAAGAACTCTGTCGTCTAACAGCTGACTTCTCTGGGGACTCCTGCATAAAGAGCTGGGGTTTAAATGGGAACATGGTTAATGAGTCAATAATAGACTTTGGTACTCAAATAGGAGCTGGTTGAGATAACACATAATCTGCTTTATGAAGGAAAACCGGTAGGAGCCGGAGAGGTAACCTTATTGGAGATAGAACCAAGAATTGGGTTCCAATAAAGGTATCTAGAATGGTTGATCATCAAGGCTAGATGACATTCTAGAAAGGATCCGTAATGAAGGTTGAACCGAAAAAATGGTCTTTACTGGGAGAAGACATCCAAAGTGATGGAACAACAGGTTCAAGTATGACCGGTTGGCATTTTGGAAAAAGAATAACCTTATTGGAGATTGAACCAAGAAATGGGCCCCAATAAACTATCTAGAATGATTGATCATCAAGTCTAACGTGACTAGGTGACATCCTAGAAACACCTCTAAAGTGATGGAACAACAGGTTCAAGTATGACCGGTTGGCTCTTTAGAAGTAACCTCTAAAGTGATGGAACAACAGGTTCAAGTATGACCGGTTGGCGCTTTAGAAGTAACCTTGTTGGAGATAGAACCAAGAAATGGGCTCCAACAAAGTATCTAGAATGATTGATCATCAAGGCTAAACGCAACTAGATGACATTCTAGAAAGAATCCGCAATGAAGGTTGAAACAAAAAACGGTCTTCAATGGGAAAAGATATCCAAAGTGATGGAACAACAGGTTCAAGCATAACCGGTTGGCACTTTTGGGAAAAGAAGACCCCTATTAGAGATTGAACCAAGAAATGGGCCCCAATAAAGGTATAGAATCTGATAGGTTAGTACCGTGGTTGCGTAACTGAAGATAAGGCTTCCTAGGGAATACCCCATACGGTTGCGAAGAGGTCGAATAGTACCAGAGATAGATAAGCTGCTTATAAGAGACTGCCAAGCTTCTTCAAGAGATTGCTGCTTCAAAGATATGATGGTATCACGATACTGTTGGAGAAATAATTATGTCTTCAATGTGGATCTGTAAAAGATTCTTCTTGCGAGACACAGTGCAAAATAAATGCACGTTCAAAGATAGGTTTAAAAACCGCACCTGCCAGGGACCAAAGTTCAATCTAGGAACAAGCTAGAAAGAAACGGTCAAACAAGACTCCGGTTGAGAAATAAACTCAAATGGGGATTTATCTAATCCACATGTGGAAAAGATAACTGAACCAACCGTCATCCACGAGAATTAACTCTGTGGGGAATTCAGAAAAGAACGGGCACTTTATGCCTAGGGTTGACAGCTCTATTGGAGAGAAAAGATAAACCCAGTCGCTTGGGGAGACAAACACCATAGTGAACCCAAAATAGGCAGACACCAAAAAAAGAATCAAAAATGCTAAGATGCTATTAATATGAGTGTTTATGCCATGCTTATGCTTATGCTGACAAAACAAACAAGCGAAATCGGAGACGGAGAAAACGTCTCAACAAGGATACCCAGCGAAACTCAAAGGGCTGGACCAATACTGGGGTGAAGAAGAAGAGTCAACAACTTTGTTGGTGAAAAGAGTATTCCACTTGAGGTATGACGTCATGAGGATTGCCGTCATGAGCTTGATCTCTTTGTTGGAGAAGAATCCATGGAGCAATTTGTCAAGATTAGCCGAACTAACAGCTTACTGGAAAGCTTAGCATAAGATATCACAAGAACAGAGTAATCCTGCATTCTGACTTATATGATGATCATCTTCTAATTTTGTCTGCCCCAAGCTAAGACGATGACAAGAGGATTTTATAGAAGAATTGGCATACAGGGTGCTTCGGTATCTTCAAACTCTTAGAGAGATCTCGGCATAACTGCCCCAGATTAGGGGGTGAATAACCAAAAGAATTTTACATAAGGGTTGAAATACCAGATACTTCAATATCTTCCAACTTGAATAATCAAAAGAATTTTACGAAAGATTCGAAATATCAGATGATTCAATATCTTCCAACTTGAATAATCGAAAGAATTTTATGGAAGACATGAAATATCAGATGATTCAATATCTTCCAACTTGAATAATCGAAAGAATTTTATGGAAGACTTGAAATACCAGATGATTCAATATCTTCCAACTTGAATAATCGAAAGAATTTTACAGAAGAAATGAAATATCAGATGATTCAATCTTTTCCAACTTGAATCTTGACGTAGCTGTTTCTGTTCAGTTATACTCGAGATACTCAAACTGTAGTAGAAATTACTGGGGAACGGATTTGCCCCTGCTGATGGGTTACTGAAGTCAAAAACTCGTCATAGGATGATCTCAAGAATATTTGCCCCAATATTCTGAATTTGCAGAATTCTGCCTCTGATTTGTCAACTCACAATTGGTTGCCCCTGACTGAGTCAACTTTCCTTTATCAAGTTCAATTCCTTGACTGACCGTGTTTGCACAACAAAGCCTTTGAACTTGTTCTTCAGAATAGTTGTTGACAACTAGGGAAGAGAGCCCCAGACTGATTGACCCTTTAGAGATTTACCGAATCTCGACTTAACTGCCTCCGATTAACTGGTCTGGGAGGGTAAGTCATCAAAAGGATTTCACAGAAGAATTGACGCACCAGATGCTTCAATGTCTTCAAGCTTTTGAAAAGAAATGAACTTAGACATGGTTGCCCCAGTTCAACTGTATTCGCCATACAGAGTCCTTTAGACTGCAGTAGAAACAACTGGGGGACAAAACTTGCCCCTGCTGATAGGTCACTTGAGTCCATACTTGTCATAAGATGACCTCAGGGAGACTTGCCCCAATATTTTGAACTTTGACGAGTTCTGCCCCTGATTCGGTAGATTAGCAAATCCTTCTGCTTGGTTGCCCCTGACTGAGTTTCCTTTATCAAGTCGAATCCCCTAGCCGGCTGTATTTATTGGGATTCCTTTGATATTGAATTGTTTTTGTAAACAAGTATCGTTTATAAAAAAAATGGCAAAATTTAATGCAAAGTTTAATGCAAAGTTGAAAACAAAGCTTTGATAAAAAAAAGCACAGCGAAATGATTAAATAGTCAAAAACAATGGTGGGTCTAGTCATTAAGGAAGTGACCAACACACGCGAATAACAAAGATTATTAGGAGTCAGGTTACTCAAACTTGCTGTAGTATGCTTTTCAAAACAACCTTACCTCAATTAGGTCTTTTAGTGGTCGTAATGTGGTATGGTTCATGGTTTTATGAAACAAAAGATAAGGCTCAATTCCTACGCTCAGTTAACTCAAGATATACGTTCAAATCTCCAAAAATAGGAAATCACTTGATTTGAAAGCTGACTGGCGCCTTATATGAAGCGCTCGTGTTTGAATGCATAACCGAGTTAAACCGAGAACTACCCTGCCCCAAGGTTTAAAGGTTATTTTGTGTAAAGAAAGAAAACTCCTACTTCTAGGCTCGAAGGGGTTAACAAGGGATGAATTGAGACAATGCCTTCCTTCCTCGGCGAGGTTTAATTTGAAAGTATACCACAGCAATTATGAACACGGGGTTTTCATCATCCTCCCTAATCGTTGCTTTAACAAAAGTTTGAAAAAGGAGTGAAAAAGATATATATTTTTTGAAAATAGCAGTAGATGAGTGAAACGAAAGGATTTAATCTAAAAGATGCACAAACATTTCATTAACCTTGCCAATTTGAAAGTACAACAAAGCTCATAAGCAAATACAAATTCAAAGTGTAAAGGAAATACAATAGACTTGCTGAAGCAGCCAAAGGATTTCCAGCTTTAGGGAATCAAAATACAGAAAATCAAAGAGGAGACACCCAATCCCTCTTTGTCTTGATACACCCTCCATATCATTACTTATCTCATGAGCGGGTAAGGATTGTTCTTGATGTTAGGCTGAGAGCCATCAAATGACAAAATGTTTCTTTCTACCAAGTCCTTCACAATATGCTTCAAAGTAAAGCAACCTTCTAAATTATGGCCTGGTGCACCTTCATGGAATGCACAATGAGCATTGGGATTGTAAGAAAGTGGAAGCGGATCAGGAGGTGGGCCTGATGACCTTGTAGTTATTAATCCTTGTTGCACCAAAATAGGATACAATGTTGTATACGACATAGGAATGGGAGGAATCCGAGGCCTTCCACCCTTTCTTTTGCCTGGAATGTTCTGACGAGAAACTTGAGTCCGTTGGCGATAAGCAGAAGCGTTGGGCGCTCGTTGATACACTGGTGGTTGAGGAATCGGCTGATATACATAAGCTTGGTGGTTGAATGTTGGCGTAATGGTGGCCACATAAGGTTGCTGAACAGAATAACACTGTTGCTGCTGACGCTTCCAGAACTGATTTTTATTCCTTTTGTTCGTCATCACCACACTGGTATCTCCTTCCCTTTTGAAGGATATCTTGGCATCGTCGCTCGAACTACCAGCTCTCTTGGTCATCTTTCCACTCTTCAGACCAAGCTCTACTTTAATCCCGACAGCCACAATATCGGAAAAACTAGCAGACACACTACTGATCATCCTTTCGTAGTATTCTGGTCTCACCGTGTCGACAAACCAATCAGTTAACTCCTTTTCAAACAAAGGTGGCTCTACCTGTGAAGCCAACTCTCTCCATCTTTGTGCATACTCTTTAAAAGACTCGGTATCGTGCTGTGACATACTCAGTAGTTGTCTACGATCTGGCGCCAGGTCCATGTTATATCTATAATGCTTTACAAAAACATCAGATACATCTTGAAAGCATTGGATCCTAGATTGGTCCAAAGTCAAATACCACTTTGCAGCAGCTCCTTTCAAACTATCTTGGAAGCAGTGGATCATCAACTTATCATTATCCATAAATGCAGCCATTCGCCGGTAATACATGACCAAATGTGACTTAGGACAGGTCGCACCTGAGTATAGGTCGAAATTGGGTAGTTTGAACTTGGGTGGAATTACCAAGCCTGAGACTAAACACATGTCTTTAACATTAGTATTAGATTCATTGCTTCTCTCCATTGCTTCCAATTTCCTCCGCATTGTCTCTCCATTTTCCTGCAATCTTTCATGTCGATTATCCCCTTCTTCGGACCTATTGACATGATCATGAACCGGAGGTGGATTCTGAAAAACTGGGTGCATCTGGGCTTGCACTGTTGCTGAAGTGAAGGTAGGAATAGCTTGAAAAGCCTCATTAACCAAGGGAACAGCTTGTCGAGTAGAAGTGACGGCCGGAGCACGCATAAAGTTAAAAGGCATGCCTAAAGTGCGATTCACAATAGTAACGGGAGGTTCTACAGTTGTAGCAACGACTTCTGAGACTACGGTGACCTGCGTATCCATCTTTGCTCGTATAACATTCAAAACTTCCACGATCTGCCCCATTCCTCCTCGGAGCTCACTCAATTCATCGTTAACTCTGTCCATCTCGCAGTATTGTTCAGACATCCTTTGTCGGGTTTGGCTCGGGTGACGATTCAAAGATGATTCTAAAGGGAAAACGACGACATAAGACGAAGATAGAGAGGAAATGTACATGCTATGACATGATGCAAATAATGCAAGCCAAATGGTTTCAAGGAACTCAAAGGCAAGTTGCAAACTTTTTGGAAAATTGAAGAGTTTTTGTTTTTAAAATCTCTTATCTGTATTGACTTTTTTTTAAAAGGAAACAAACATTTGAGTTCCTCGAAACCAAAGGGCTAAGAATGCTTGAATGTCGAGATGTATGCAACACACAAACAAAAGGGCAAACACATATGTACACACAACAAAGTAAACAAGCCCTAGGTTTATAGGTCTCATGAATGGAGCCATGGCCTACCCTTCCCAATAGGTATGTACTACTGGTTTTCATCTGCTGAACAAGGTTCTAAAGAGTTCCCAGAGTCGACAACCCATCTTTCGGATTTTATCGACTTTCCAATTGCTTGGTGATCGATAAAATTCTCAAGAGAATCTCGTCTGAGTGTAGTATCGCGTAGCAACCATTTGGGATTGCTCCCTCACAGTCATCGCACTACATCCTAAATAGGCCAAGTGGGGGTAAATGGTAACTAAAGGTCATCAGTATCTCTGGCTCCTAGGTCGAAAGTAGTAACGTATTCACGATTGCTCGTTCAACATATACCACTTTTGAGAGGGCCTCAACTGAGTGTGGACTTCAAGTTCCCTCCTTTGGGATTTCTCCCTCGATGTTCCCTTGACTATGTCCACGATTCCTAAGCATATGTGTTCTCTCAAGTTCGGGTTAAGACTTATCTCACTCATTGATATCATGTCAACCCAAACCAAAAAGGATAATATCAAACATAGAACAGATATACAAGCATACAAGCAGATATGACATACAGACAATCATACAAGTAGATAAGCAAACATGAATAACATAAAGCAAGATAGGCTTAACCCTCTTAGGAAAAGACCAGCAATAGGTCTAACTATCCCCAGTGAAGTCGCCATTTCTGTTGCGGTGAAAATCGGATAACAAATTATTAATTAATTTGCATCATATTTCTTTTACAACCGACTTTGATTTATCCAAAGGAAAGGTTCAAGATCGTTAGAAAAACCTAAGGGGAAAGATCTAAGGTTCGGGGGTTGGTTATGCCTAGGGAAGGTATTAGCACCCTAAACGTCCGTAGTACTCTACGGGAACCTCTTGTTAATGTTATCTTATGTTTGCTAAGGGTTCTATGCTAAAGGTTAGTTAGCAGGGGAAGTGATAAATTCATTATGATGAATATCACTAAGAGTTAAGGAACTCTCTCCTAATGCTAGTTGTAATTTCTATGGCTCTAATGAGGCCAAGCAATTGAAGTTTTCTCCTAAGAGGTTACTTAGGTTAAGATAGGGGTCAATGACTTATGAGTCAGCATGTTTAACCTTCCCTCTCAAAGAAAACTAAAGCTTCCTTCAGAGAAGAAAAAAACAAAGTCAACAATAAAAAACTCAATCGATCTCTCCTCAAATCAATCGCTTGCCACCCCTCCCTTCTCTCAATCGCTCGCTCCCTCGACGACCTCCATCAAAGGCGGAAATGGAAAGCCATACATCAGCAAACACGATGGGATCCTTACGTCTGCGAGAAGAGCCTCTTGTTCGACGGAGATCTGCAACGACTCAGAAATCGCGGCCGAGTCGACTCGGTTGTTAGAGGATAATTCTATAAGCTCATGTTTCAATGAGATTAGGGTTTGTGTGGGGAAATTTTAGCTGTGAAAGTGTTTGTGGCTGTAAGTTTGAAGGAAATAGAATAACAAAGGGAGTGTTGAAGAAGGTTGAGGCTTGACGATGTCGAGAGGTGGAGCGATTTTGTTTTCATCCCCAATCTCCCTTCATCTCCATTTCTGGGTTTGGTTTGAATCTGGAACTCCGTCAGCTTTGAGAGCTTCATCGTTTGGTGCGAAAATGGTTAAACCTTTATCAATCATTGATTGGAAGGTTGAATGTTTTGGTTTACAGAGTTGAAGGTTTTGGGTTTTGAGAAGATTGAAGGATGGTTCATTGATGAAATGAGGGGTGAAGGTGAGGTTGGATAGTTTGTTGTTGATGGATCTGGTAGAGATGTTGGTTCTGATTCGCGGGCGATTGGGTTGTAGCTGTTTGGTGTTGAGAAACGATGAAGGTGTGAAGGTGAATAGGTTGAAGGTGAATGATGAAGATGGTTTGTGATTCGGTCGGAGGAGACAGAGAGATTGCGGTTGCAGAATGAAAAGTTGTTGTGGTCGTTTCGGAAGGAGTTTTTTGTTGGATTTGAGTTTGGTTCGTAATGTATCGGTTTATGAGGATGTTGAACGATGATAACAAGGTTGGTGGAGATGTTTTCAAGGTTGTTGATGTTTGGTTCCTCTTTTTGTGTCCTGAACCTCCTCCTTCTCCCTTTGTATCCTCTACCATATATATTCTCCAAAATTGAAATTGTTCTGTTGTTAATTTTGAAAATTTGAACGTTAACGTGTGGTCATTTTCAAGTGCAGGGGGGAGCGTTGTGATGTGCAGAGCTCCGTACGTTTCTGAACGGTGATGGCAACTTGCCACAACAATTGTGTCTCTTTTGTGTTTTTGTGTTTTGATTCACCTAATGGGCCTTGGAACCAAAAAAACGTGAAATGGGCTTGATGAAATCTGAATTGAACATGAATTTGGTTTCTATTTTCTTAATAAAAGACTAATCACAATTAAGTGAAAACTAAGTTAATTCAACTATCAATAACTTAAAAAAAAAAGGATTAATAAAAGTTTGACGAAAATAATTAATATAGGAAAGATAATTAATTAAAATTAAAATAATTAAATTGAAACTAAATTACCAATAAAATTAATTAATTAGGCTAAAAAGAAAATAGGTTAAATTAACTGATTAATTGAAATTAATTATATAACATAAATAATCATAAAATAAAACTATTAAAATAAATGCTAAATTAAGATTAAAATGAGAAAAAAGGAAATTAAAAAAACAAGGGAAGAATAAACCACCTAAACATCTAGCAAAAAAATGAGGGTAAAATTTGGGGTACAACAGTGAAGGAAGGAGAGGTTGAAGAACTAAGAGCATTGAAACAAAATCTAATCTTTAAAGAGCAAAATGCATATAATGGGGTGAAAGGTTCCTGTCTAGCATTGAACGCTATAACTTGTTCTTCTAATATAGCTTAATTTGTCATATTATAATATTCTAGATCAGATTAAAAGGTTGTATGATTAGTGAGCATTGGTGAAATATGTATTTCGGATAAGCTATAATAAACTCGGTGTATATATCACAATTGTTGTTTAGCACAACCGTTGTTAAATGTTATGCGTTAAGAATATCACAACAGTTGTTTAAAATAACTTTGATAGGTAGCGTGATACCTAGTTTATAATAATGGTCATACAACCGTGGTGGAAAGCATCATACTTACAACCACCTCTATCTCAGAACGGTTGTTCAAGCGTGGTGGTATCTCTTTTCCAACCGTTGTGAAATGGATTTTACGTAGTAGTGTCTTGATAGCCAAAAATGAATGGACACCCATAAGAGAGAAACTGATGATTCTGAAGTGAAATGCAACAATTCAATTAGTGGAAGGATGGGTTGAGCAAGTGGCAAGATGATGCAGGGATAGAAAGTAAAAAAGAGAAGGCACATGTGAAGTAATGAAGATCATAGTGTAAATGTCATCTGATACCATATTAACTTTACACTCTAAGATAAAAAGTCATTTATTAGTTGTCATAAGAGTCGGTCAATATAAACTATTTATACACAAGAAAGTACAAGTAAGTCCCCTAAATATCAACAAAATAGTTAAATATCTATAAGAATAATAAACTAATTAAGCTTATTATTATCTAACAATTTCTTCAAAAATATTTTGTAAAATTGATTTTTAAATTAAAAAAAAAAATTGTTTTCAATATAAAAACTTTAAAAATTCTTTTTAAAAATTTTGATATTTAAGAAAAATTATGTACAACTTAAATATCTAAAAACAAATAGGATTGTTTGTAGTTATAGAATGGGGTGGACAAATTTGAACCACCGATTGAAACTAATTGATTCATTTTCATTTTTGTGCAAACAGATTAGGTCGGGTATCAAATTAATTATGTTGTTTAACTTGAGTACTATAGGATTGCTTTGACTGGCTCGAGCGATTATTTTGGATCCGTAGGAAATCGAACCATATTGAATCAAACTAATATTTATATTATTTATTTTTAATACTATAGGATTGACGCATTATAAAAATAAGATTTCATAATATTATCATTTTTATAACCTAATGGTGATATTAATGGTGATATTACGTATTTCTAAAAATACTAGATATGAAATATAAATTTTGAATATTATTTTATTTGTAGTTTCAAATATGATAATTATCAAATTAATGTCAAATGACATTGAAAATATGATCATGTAATAATAATTTTTTTATTTAAAAAAATAGTTAGGCTATTTTAACATTTTGAAAATTTGTTTAAAAAAATATCTGTAAATCAACTTCTAACTAAGATTGGGACTTGCTAATGATCTCCGTAATTTACCCTTCTTTGATTATTATCATTACACTAACATTTGCCCATTTTAGTAATTTACAAATTCATTAGATCACACCCAATCAAAAGTCATGTTTTATACACTTGGCATCTTATTTTGAAATGCAAAACAACCCACTTCCCTCTTCCCTCACGTTTTCTTTTCTCTCTTTCTCCTTCATTCTCCGTCTCTCTCTCTCTCTCTCTCTCTCTCTCTCTCTCTCTCTCTCTCTCTCTCTCTCTCTCTCTCTTTCTTCTCCCATTTCCTCTCTTCTCCTTTCTCTTTTCCCTTTAAAGCCTAGCGCCACCGTCCCTATCTCCGACCACCACCACCTCTAACCGAAAAACTAAATTCATATTTATATTCCTCATCTCACTGGCTTCCTAATGAACCGAGTAGATTTTTTATTCGAGAGAACTTGTCGTCAACTCCAGCTAAGAGACTGAAGGTGCTGAGCTCAGTGATTCACTCATGTAAATATCGATTCCTTTTACCTTGACCTTGTATTTTCCGTTAAAAATGATATGTTGTTGTGTATTGTTGCTTTTGTTGTTTTTCACCGAAAATGGTGTTGTTGTGGTGTTGTTGTTATTTCTGGAAACATGGAATCCTGTATTGTTATGCTTTCGTTTGATCATGGAACCGTTGTGTTCATGTTGTGTTTAACGATATTTTTTGCATTTAAATATGTGATGTTTTTCGATTTTCTATTTTCCTTTCGATTTTCGATTTTCGACATTCTATTTTCATATTAGTTTGGTTCTTGATTATTCATAGAAATAAAGTTGTAGGAACAGAAACTCATCAACATTGCAACTCTAATCAATTTTTTCTTCAATTTTGGTTTCTGGATTCATTTTCTAATAATCTGAAATTCTTTAGGGTTTTCACAGGCAGAGAGAAGAACCCTCAAAAGAGGACGACCAGGTTGAAGAAAAATAGGAAGAAGAGATGCCATGTCAATCCTGGTCATGGAGGTCGCTGTAACGCTGGACGCATGCACCACCACCGAATCCTCTTCGACAAGTACAATCCAGGTTATTTCAGTAAGGTCGGTATGCGTTACTTTCTTAATATTTGCAATATTTGCTGGTTTTGTTGTTGTGGCGGTGAACAAGAATAATGACAATGTTTTGGTTTTCTCAGGTTTTGATTTCCACTGCTTCTCTCTTGCATAAGGTTTCGTCTTTTCTTGCTTTTAGTTTCATGTTATTATATTCATATTTTTTAATTGTATATATGCACACCATGTGTTTGATAAAATTCTGCTGTGGATTTTCATCAACATCAGGATGCTTGATGTTGACAATAGTGAGAATATGAAATCCAAGATCTTATGAAGTTACTAATGCATTTGCTTGGCAGATTACGAGTGGTTCTCTTGGAGAATTTTCACCGAAACAAATATCTCTTGATTCAAAGTTGTTATGAGGATATATTAAAGAAGAATCCAACCTATTGTGATTCTTTAGCTAAACTTATAACGATGCACCAATAAGGTACATTCATTCATAACACTTTCTTTTAAATAAATTGAATAATTTTTCTACCTCTTAACTAATCCTAATTAACTTAAAACTTTCTCAACTAATACACCAATCACAATACCTTTATGTTCTCAACAATACACACTACACACTGTGCATATGTCATTAATTGCAAATCTAACATGTTTCCCATGATCAGAATATTGATGTTGAAAGGTTGTTTTTCTTAGAGACCTCTCCATTTCAAGCAACTAATGTTGAAGCATCCTTCATGACACTTTTGACAGAAATATACAACATTGTCAACAAGATAAACTTAGATACTGATGAAAGTCAGGGAAATGCATGGGAACTCAGCTTTTTTATTGGGCCAGAAGATTGTTATTCCAGGTCCTGGGCAGGAGGTCCCTTCTAAGAGTAGTATGTGTGCTACAGCAAGGATGTATATGATAACTCACTGAGCCTTAGAACTTGGAAATTGAATAAATTTACTAAATCCTTAAAAACTGGATACTGCAAAACAAGTGTAAGTGTTTTGAGTATAATTTTGATATATTGTTTGTTTTAAAAATTTAACACTGTATGTGAATCATAATTAATCTTCTATATAATTCCGTTAGTTGCCAATTATTGATGTTTTCAGATATGAATTGAGCAGGATATAATATATCTCGTGTTGGCTGGACTGTAGTGGTAATAACACTATGCTTGGAAAGTATTTTTTTACTATGAGTTGAACAGGATATAAGAATGCCACCGCATTTGTTCACATGAGGGAATGTTGAGGGAGAGCAATGAGCGGTGATCCATGTTGTCTTCTTGCAACACTATCATTTCAAGCATTTGTGTCAGGTGCGTTGGATTGTGGGTTACTATATTACAACTTATGGTGCGTTGGTTTCATAGGTGTCAGCAGGATAGATGTATATTATTTGAGTGGCAAGGATTTTGTTACTACTTATGGTGGCACTCAAAGCCATAGCTTCAACACCGACGCTTCAACATAAGGACTCCCCCCTTCACTCATTCTTCTTTAAACCAAACTCTTCAATTTCCTCTTGCTACTGATTCCAATTTTCATTCATTCATTCCTTTAGGGCAAACCTTCCATTTCTGAAGCAAAATGCGAAGTATCACAAAGAACTTGAAGCTGCCATTGATGTTGTCCACAATGCTTTTCGTTTATGTGTTCAGATAATGGATCTTCTTTCCCACCATTTTCCTAATTTTTTTTGTGTGTATCTTTTTTTTACAAGTTCAAACAATAAAGTTGTATTGTACTTAATTTGTAGGTGAAGTCATCTTTATTCTCTACTGATGGGAAGGTTCTTAAGAAAGTTGATCAGGCTCCAGTGATTGGCTGATTTTAGAGTTCAGGCTCTCATAAGTTTAGGTATTGATTTCATATCAAAGATAAATTAAACGTGTATGAATGAAATTAATGTTTTATGGTGAATTTGAATTGACACTGCCAATAGTAATTCTGGCTAACTATCTATATATAGGAGTATAACAAAATATGAAGGAGCTGGAAGTGAATTTGTAGAAGAAAATAAGCTGAAGGTGGCTCTGATCAGCCCACCTAATTCACCAGAACTAGGTCCTATTAATGGAGACTCCAATAATGGGTTTGATCATGGAAAATTTCAGATATATAGTAAAGATGAAATTGAAATCCAGTCCCCTGAACCCATGGTTAGACGAAACTTCATTGATGTTTGGATCTCAATTCTTTTCTTTCCACCACCTCTTTTTCTCTCATAGACAACATGATCAGTTTTCAAGTTTCTATATAACTTATTTGAAATATTTCAGATTTGTTAGAGCATTCAGATGTAGGCAAAAGAAGTCAAATCACATATATAAATTCTTGCGTGCGCTATCACTTTCTTTTTGGTGGGCACATATCAAATTCAAAGATCGTTGGTTAATTGTTGAACAATCTGTTTTGAATTATTGCAATGTCTCAAAGATCTCCTGCATATTAGTAATTAGTTTTATCCTGTATTTTCTCTATTAAGTGTGCATAAAAGGTTCATTAAGAATTTGATGTTGATTGTGCTTCTAAATTTATGATGTAGTTGATAATGTCAAAGCGTAAGTTACTAAGTGTTTATGAAATTATATTTTGTTTGTTTGGTAATACAGTGGATGTGTCACATCAGCAGAGACAATTATGCTGGAGAAGCAAGGTTTGATTGAGTTTCTATCCAATATTAATCAAGGCAAGGTAGTGATATGTCTTGTTTCTCCTCAGTCAAGGGCTTCTATTGCAGCTCATTTTGGCATTTCTCCTGTTCATGTGATACTTTGCTCTTGCTCACTAATTCTCAGTTTTTCTTATCAGGTTCTTTGAAATTAATTTGAGAAGCAAAATTCCAAATTCTTGATCTGTCCGGATTAACTGTATAACTTCTGATATTTCAGGCTTTCAGAAAACTAACAAGATTTTTCAAATATTTGGGGGTGAGGGCTATTTTTTATACAAGTTGTAGTTGAGACTTGACCCTGGTCGAATCTTGTGTGGAATTCATCACGAGATATACCCATGATTGCATCTGCATGCCCAGGTATAGAAATTCAACTTAGTTTTGGCCAAGTGTTTTTGTGAAGCACATATATTTGGATGCCATACAAGACTTGACCCATGCATAATGACACAACAATATTTAAATCTAAGAACAAAACTCAGTGTAGTGTATTGAAAATTATGTAGTGTATTGAAAATTATGTAAAGTATTAACTCAGTGTAGTGTATTGAACATTATCAGTAACTATATTTGACATGTGTTTGAACTTACCTAGAAGGTAAGAAGAATTGTGGGATGGTATGATTATTTTAATTCTAGATTTAGAAGTAGGAAATTGAACGGGAGTTTCAGGAAGTTATATTTACTACGATCCACGCGTTTCACAGAAATGGCTCCTCATTTCTGTTGTGATTTATTCTATCACTGCATTTTTAATTTTGAGTTGGAAATATGGGATGAAGGAGCATGATTACTTTTTAATAGGCATTAGTGATGAGTCCTGAGTTGATGAGGAAATATACTTACATATTGATTATTGGTGTGAACATATGCAGGTTGGATATGCTATGCTGAAAAGAAACATAGATCCTTTGTCCTACCTTACATTTCATCGGTGAAGAGTCCCCAACAAACAATTGGAACTATCATAAAGCGCTATGTATGTGAAGATATGAAACTCAGGTTGTGATTTAACTCCAAATAATAACTTGAGAGGGGGAAAACACAAATGTACCCCAAAGTTGTGGGGGTTACCTAATCTTTTGGTTATATCTTACAACTTATGTTATGTTTGGCATGCTAAGATTCCTAGAGTAACATGCTTATTGAAATGCTCAAATATTTGTTTCAACAGGTCAACTTATGCTGCTTTGCTACGTGGTATGCTTGTTAAAGATGCGTTGTTGCAGCTGCAGTTAGAAGGTATGAAGATTTGTTGGATGGTATTTTTCAGAAACATGTTATATTGTTTTGTATTTAAGTTTTGCAAATTCATAAGCTTTGAACATTGTTTTATCTTCTTCATTATGCGTCCTTGAGCAGAAAGACATTTTTGAATGACAGATGTTTTCATTCTATTGTTGCACAGGACAAGCTAATTTGTGGAAGTCGTCAATTTTAGTTGTGGGAGCTGGAGGGTTGAGTGCTTCTGCATTGTTATGTTTTGCAGCTGCTGGTGTTGGTAAAATATGACATTTTTCTAATGATTTTTGATCAAATGTTTATGCAACTTTTTATCGATTGTAGTGTTTAGTTGTTACATATTTTTCTATCCATAATATCTACCAAAACATAAAACACCCCATGCCATTAGGTTGGAGAAACTAGGAGTCAACATCAAATAGTGGTTGCTTATAGATACACATCGCAAGAGACTGTTGATTGTAAGCAGTACATAATTCGTTTTTGATAGTAAGGAAAAAGATTCGTTTTTTATTCAAATAGTGGTTGCTTATTGTGTATCAATGCACTACTATCATTAGTACCCATTTTTCCAAAACTATCAACAATTTTTTTGCACAAACATTAAGCAGAAATGTCACTCGTCTCAAGCTAACTGTAATTTTCTTTCTCTTTGAAAAGTTGAATGTGAAGATGTTTACAGTAGAGTTTTGTGTCATGTGTAACAAAATTTGATGAGCTTATAGTACAACCTACATCTGTACATTTGAAGCAGCCCTTGTGATAGGGAGTCCTGTTAACGGTACGCTTTGATAAATAACAACATGTTAAGCATTAGTAATCAGAACTAGGAAGTGTAAACATTATTAACTAACTGCAAATTGCAAATTTTTATTATGGTGAGTAAAATTTAACTGTAATTTCATTTATGGAAATTATGATAGTTGAGTAGTGGTCTTAACCGCTCTTCTGCTGATTATATTGGGTGATTCCCTTCATCTCTCTTAACAAACAATGCCTTTGATCTTCTATTAAAAAATTTTGCATGAATGCAGAATTCTGTCTTAGTTTTATTTAGAACACTCTATTCATAGTTCTTATCAAAATACCCAGTGTTGCCAAAACAGTATAATAAGACATAAGTTTATCTTTTAGGATGTTGGCTACTGTTATGAATGCTATATTTCTTCAAGCAACAATGGAGAGTATTGGCATTCCAACTAGCGTGCAGACTGCCTTTCGCATGTCTGAGGTTGCAGAACCCTACATACGCAGAAGGGCTGTCAGGCATTTGGAAAAAGGAAGGGTTGTCATTTTTGCTGCTGGAACTGGAAATCCATTCATTACCACCGACACCGCCGCAGCACTTAGATGTGCAGAAAGTAAGTTAGCATTTTGTTGTCGAGATTCTATCTGTTATTGTTGATGGCTTAGTTAATATTGTTTTCATTCTTGCATCTATTTACTTACTTTTATTCTATCATCTATTCAGTTAATGCAGAGGTTGTACTCAAATCTACCAATGTTGATGGAGTATTTGATGATGACCTAAAGCGTAACCCTCAAGCGTGTTTTCTCGACACATTAACCTATCAGGATGTAATAACGAAAAATCTGTCCGTGATGGATCTTACTGCTGTAACATTATGTCAGGTGAATATGTTGTTGAAAGCTTAGAATACATTTCCAATCCAAGTAATTCCAACAAAGTGACACTACTACAAAACGCGTAAACAACGATGCCATGCTCACAACGCTTCACCCCTACACCGTTGTGACATATCTAAACTAAGGCACGGTTATATTTTATTTGTTTATTGAATAAAAATTATCTGTATATAACAATGGTTGATAAACCAACCATGGTGATTATCTGTATATAACAACGGTTGATAAATCAACTGTGGTGATACCTTCAAGCTTTCATGTGTTCAAACCTCAACACTGTCGTTGTCTAAGGAAGGAAGACAACAACAACACCAACACCAACATCGTTTACTTCGTCGTCACGTTTAGGGTACATAAAATATTTTCCCCATGCATCTACAATAAACTCTTTTTCCATTGTTGTTCATGTTGTTGTTGTTGTTTTTGAACTTAGATGTCGACCTTGTCGAGTTCTTCATCAGAAACCAGCGAAGAAACTCAAACAAATGAAAGGTTAGCCAATGAAACTCAAACAACTGAAAGTCAAACGAAAAGATCACAAAGAGGTGTCACAATTATGCCCCAATTCACATCAGTCTGCAACTCATCTGGTGTAAAAATTCCGATCAAGTTTGATTCGCACTACAGATTACTGGATTGTCCACATTACGCTACTTTTAGGAGTTATGTTGCGTTCCTTGCACGTAGCAAAGTCAGTATACTGATTGATGATTGGAGAGAAGTGGAGGTTAATGTCAAAGACAGCATATGGACAGACGTTAAGGTATGTCATACTATAATTTTCATATATTTAATATCACTACCTATAGTTTCTAATTCATACTTATATATTGATTTAATGTAGTTGAATTTTGAGTTTACTGATGACTCAAAATTTAAAAGAAAGTGGATAACTTATGCCGGTGTTCGTTGGAGGGGATTTAAGTCACGGATCATGGCTGACTACATTATGAAGCCTAAGAGCGTTCTTCAACCTCCATGGATTCGGTATAGTTTTTTATCGAAGAAGGTATGGCACAAGTTTGCGAAGAAACGCCGTTCTGAGGAATTCAAGGTTAGTACTAGTCTTATGTAACCTATAATGTTATGCTAATGAGTTATAGATACTAATCATACACATTTTTCACTATGTTAATAACAGGCTAAAAGCGAAGTAGGAATTCAGAACAAGGCAAAAAACATGTACCCCCATAGATTGTCTCGTGGGGGTTACAGGAAACTTGAGAAGAGGATCCTGCAGGAAAAACTACAAGAAGGAGGAGATGGTGACATTCCATCTCCACCTTCAAGATATGAGAAATGGAAGAGGGCTCGGTTAAGACCTAATGGAGAGTACACCTCTGAGGCTTCAAGAGTAGTTGCTGAGAAAATTGTAAGTATATGTTTTGTTTAAATGTGTTTGCTTATGTAAGTTGCTCATGAGTTGTTATTTAAATGTGTTTGCTTATGTAAGTTGCTAATGTTGTGTAGGATAATTTAGTTGTGGCAGCCCGTGAAGGCACATTTGTTTCGGAAGCACGACATGACATATTAGTCGAAGCTATCGTAACAGCTGAGCATGGAGGTCGTGTCTGTGGTGTTGGAGATGGTGTCGGCTTGAGGTCATACTTTGGATCTCAAAGAAGAAGCACCGAAACCGCTGAATTTCTTGCTCAACGACAAAAGATTGAGAATGTTAAGAAGCAATTGGCGGAGAAAAGGAGGTTGTTTGAAGAGGAGAGGGAAAAAAGGGAGAAAGAAGTGGAAAGGTTACAAGAGTTGTATTCGGTATGTGTCGTAAATCGTGCTTATTTTTGTATGATATATATTGTATGTTCTAATTGAATATATTGTGCTTATTTTTGTTTTATGTTCTAATTGAATGTTATGATGTAGAGATTAAGTGAAAGCCTCGAACAACGAACTAATGAAGATCATCGTTGCGTTGGTGATGATCAAACTCCAAGTAGAAGTATCATAAATCATGCTTCTACAAAAGGGAGTAATTCTACAGCCCCCCTGTAGATAACCGCAATGGGATATTGGACCCTAGTCCAAATGAAATAACAAGTTTATACTTGTCCATTTCAACAACAGACCTTGCGCAAGCTCTCCCGCTAGAACATTGCTCTAAATTGGATTTAGCGTATTACACTCTTGAAGATGTGAGGGATTTTCTCGCAGGATATAAGTGGTTTGACATATCTATTTTGCAAGTTTGGTGCACGTAAGTATATAGTCAAATATACATGTCATTATAAAACATTATAATTTTTTGTATTTTCTCCCTTAATTTATTCATTTTCTTTGACCATTTAGGTACATTCACCGTGTTTGTATATAATTGAATAAATCAAGTACCTATGGAATCTTGGACCCAAGTTTTATTGCTTGGGTGTATAATGATAAAAATATCAGAGAAAAATACTTGAAAAGCCGGCTAAATGACGGAGGAAAAGAATGTTACCTTGTACTATTCCTATGTAGGTTAGTATTGTTGTAATTTATTTATGTATTTTGTATTTAGTTTTGTTTTAGTAACAACTATATATATATATATATATATATATATATATATATATATATATATATATATATATATATATATATATATATATATATATTCTCGTGTTCATTCAGTGGTCATTGGCAATTGATCATAATATCGTTTAGGACAAATACGGTGACATTACTGTGTTCCTTGCACGATCCACCCACAAACCAATGAAAGATCTTGTATTAACGTAAGTGTATTTGCTTAATATCATTTTCTTTGGCATTAATTGTAATTAGTTTATCATGTAATATGTTTAATTCAATTTTCAATGTGCAGTATTGTGGAGCAAGTTAATATATTGAATAATGTTAGAAAAAAGCCCACATACCTTGCTCCTAAAGTAAGTGGCCCGATTACCTATTTATTTCATTTACATTCATGCATGTGTGGTTGTATTCATGTTTTTATATTCATGTAATTTGTAGACGAGGAAACAACGCGGGAGTTACGAGTGTGAGTATTTTATCATGAAACACATGTTAAACATTGTCCTTGCTGGCACTGTTGATTCATGGGATACGGTAATATATGCCATAAAATGTTTACATATATTAATATATAAGTTGACTATTGAATTATTACCATGCATGATCTTCAATTTTTTGCTCTTATGTAGATGTTTAACGACGAAACCCCATTCCCCGTTGAGGACTTTGTGGATCTTCGTAAACGTTAGGCGTATATCCACAATGCGCTTAAGGGTTCTGCTCCTGCTGTATGATATATCAACAACATTTTTTGATGCACATATTTTTTGCTTTTGATGCACATAATGTGAACAATAGTTTTGGCTTTTGATGCACATAATGAAATCAATAATATTGGCTTTTGATTTAAACAATGTTAGCAGTTTAATTCTCTGATTCATTTAGCTTTTGATGTAAATTTCTTTTGATGTAAATTCTCTGATTCATTTATAAGGATAAAATATAGGAAGAATTGTGTTTGATGCACATATTGTGTTTGCATGTAAACAGAAGTTGTTTTGACAGGATAAACTATAGGAATAATTTGATAAGCAGATAAATTTTATATTTAAAACAGGCATTTTTTGGCAGCGGTTATAAACCTATCTGTAGTTGTATGTCAAACACTAATATAAATAAAAAATGTTGTTGCTGAGAATCGAACCAGATCACAGTTTAGTTATATCACAACGGTTGACTAAACTAACTGTCGTGAAATGGTGCGCGCATACTGGAATACAACAACGGTCCCAGGACCGTCATTGTACATACCTCATATACAACAACACTCTACATAACAACGCCTTCGCCCCCGTCATTATATGTCATTTCCAACCGTTGTTAAATGGGTTTTTCGTAGTAGTGTGAAGATTAAAGTTATTGGTGTTGGTGGTGGTGTATCAAATGCGGTCAATCGTATGATTGAGACTTTCATGAATGTTGTGGAGTTTTGGATTGTTAATACTAATGTCCAGGCTATGAAAATGTCGCAGGCTATGAAGACTCAGGTTGAATACATTTATAGTAACAAACAGGAACTATTATAACATTGTCAAAGCACTTGAAACACATGACATAATACAATTTTTGGTGTTTCGCAGTGTCCAACTTTCACGTTGTACTCAGGAATTAGTTAATAAATAGATTATTACTTCTATCATTTTAATAAGTGTACACCACTAACTTTCCGTCATTGTCTCAAAAGAGCATAAAAGAACATAGCTACATAAAGATATACCACTTTGGATTGGCTACATGTTTGCCAAGCTCATGCAATTTGCAGATTGAAAATGAAGGTAACTGAGGTAGTTGATATGCTTACACACCATCTCATAACAGAAATCACCACAACACCTAATAAACTTAACTAACAGGGTAATACAAAGGTTAAGCTTATGAAATTTTAAATTACTTAGTATTACAGTATTTACCGTATTCTTTAGCTCTTGCAACACCATCCATAAAAACATCAATTGTCCAATCCTTTAAGTCCTCCTGTATACAGAAAATGAAGAGACTTCAGCCACAAAATAAAATGCTTTCCTTGTGATTAAACTTCACGCAAAAACTCTTATGAGCTGAGCAGGTCTCACTCGCGTGTGTGTATAAAGTGAAAGGATCTGATTTTTTGTAATGTAAACATGTAAGATTAACATATGTTTTACCTAAACCTAATATGAATCAATCATGTAGAGTTACTACATGCTTAAGATTAAACTCGTCTCATATTCTATTAACTCCCATAGATAATGACACTCGATGGCATTATATGATCGTTCTTTTTTTCCATGCCACTTTACATATTGTTTCCATTTATGTCTGACTTTGAATTAAATTTTAACATCTCGGGTTTGATGCAGGTAACTCATATCTCCAATTGGTTCACAAACACTATCACTACAGTTTGTTGAACTCCATGTTATCGATTGTACAACCCAGTCCAGCCTACTATAAATGTTAATAGGTCTGCAACATGTAAGAAACCTAATGAAAATTTTGTACTTCTGTTTTTGCGGGTACATATCTTCTCTTTTAACATTATGCTTTTTTGTTTACTCTACCTTAACACACTTAACTTTTCCTAGATACCAATGATGTGTTTAGTCGCATTCGTCAGCCTTAAATATGTACTTTTTTAACCTTTATATACATACGGTAGCCTTTTCAATGTACAAGACATTTATCAACCAATTGAGTATAGCTTGTATTACTGGCTAAGTATAATCACTGCTATACTTACCATCATCATTACTTTCCATCATAGAAAAGAGATGTATAAAGTTCCACCTCAACTGCATGAGAACTTAGTTCAATTGAAGTGTAACATGATTCGAAATCCTTTAAAATACCACTTACTTCACCTCTGTTAATATCTTTGTTATAATAATAAAATATATGAACACCATATTTAAGTTGTTTACTTTGACTCTTATCCTAATTGAAAAAAAAAAGTCAATGCCCCACCAAGAAGGACATCGATTAGGCACTCATCACGGTCGAGTATTTGTAACTCCTGTAACTTTTATCACTAAAATTCATTATTTTCACGGGACACTATCACCACAATACCTTTTTTTTTTATCTTAATCAACAAAGTATTTGTAAATATTTATATCTATTAGTGATATTTGTAAATATTTATAGTTATTAAGCATATTGAATTTATTATATTGGTGATTTACTACATATTTATTTTAAATATTTGCAGTTATTAATGCTTATATAAAAACAATTATATATCAGCAACGATCAAGTCTTATCGAATGATCTAAGATATGAATGAACTTACCTAGGTATATTATTGTCAATGTGCATTTAAATACAATTATAATACACAAAATTATTTTTATATAATATTTAAATAACATTTTATCTTAAAGTCGCACAGGACACAATCCGTTAATTAATGAAATATACTCCGAAGATTATTGATAGAAATTAAGTTATGTATATTAAATAATAATTTTCTTTTATGTGTATTTCAAATTTTACATTTTAAATAAAACAACTTGTTCGCATGAGTTTGTTACTAGTTTTATAAAAAATAAATATTTTTATGGGTTTAACTCAATCAGTATTAAACCTGCTAAATCTATCCAATTTATCTATTAAATCAATTTAATTGCATCCATCAAAAATTAAAATATTATCAGTTAAAATTAAATCATAAATAAAAACCGCAATTTATGTCAAATTTAAGTTTTGATTCCGATATTAATTCAAATCTATTGACCTGCCTAGTTGTGGATATTAGTATATCATGAATTGACCTGACGTCGTGACCCTCTCCTACCGTAAATAGGCGATAATAAAGGACATCATGCACGCTTCTTTTGATCGTGTGACAATAACAAGAGAGCAACACGTGGAAACCTGTGGATCACTTCACAGCCTATGTATTTGGTATGTTGTACAGCGTTAAATTGTCTCTATTTTAGTATTCTAATAGCCTAAATTTAATTATAATATATAGGAAATGATTTTACTTTTTAAAATTTAAAATAAATTTTGCTGCAACTTTTATGTAGTTGATTATTTTAGCAGATGATTTATAGATATATCAGCTATTCAATTTTGAAATAAACTAATCATCAAATTAACTTTATTAACTATGAATTAGATATCGTTGGCCATAATTTGTATGTGCCAAATATATTATAATTCAATTTAAACTAATCATCAAATTAACTTTATTAACTATGAATTAGATATCGTTAACCATAATTTGTAGGTGCTAAATATATGTAAATTTAAAAAATTGAAAAAGTATGGATAATCATATCTAAATTTATAAAGATTGTCAGATGCCAGAGAGTAACCACCATTTGTTCTTTGGTTGTGCGAGTTCAAAGATAGTTTGGTGCAAAGTCCTTCGGAAGTTTGGATGGAATCACCTGCCTACTGCTTGGGATAGAGAGGTGGAATGGATCCTGCATTATGCCAAGGGCAAGGGGAGTCGTGCGCGTATTATCAAGGCTGCGATAGCAGAAACGGTCCACCCCATTTGGGCTATTCGAAACAGAATTGTTTTCCAAAATAGAGGTGTTCATGAGTTAAATAGTGAGGTTATTATTGATATGGTGATTGGTAGAGCTAGTACTAATAGAAAACTATTAGCATTTTGTAATAGGATCTAGCTTGTTTCTTGCTTTGAGTTGTCTGTTTGTTGCCTGGATCGGTTGATCGGCGTGTATTCCTTGTTTTTGGTAATAATATTTTCTTTATTCCAAAAAAAAAATTGAAATTATTAAGTTAAGTATGAATATAAATATTATTAATTTAAGTATGAAATAATTATTAGTATAAATAAAATTAATTTAAGTGTTAGTATGTAATAGTGTAAAATTATAAAATAAATATTTATTATAACACTAGTATGTAATATATACTGAAATTTTGAATTAACTATAGAATAATATACTGAAACTAAAGTGTTAGTATGTAACTAAAGTGTTAATATATTGAAGAAATATAGTGAAACTAATAGTGTGAATTAAATTTTAACTAAAATAATAAACTGTAACTATGTAATAATTTACTAAAATAATATATTTAAACAATAATTTGAAATTAAATATTAACTATGTAATATAAACATTTTGAGGTGCAAATAAATCATAAGAAAAAAGCTAATCTAGTGATAGGTGTCACGTCACTCAAAATGTTAATCAAATCCATTCAGGGTCAAAATAGAAAAATCTTAAAATGAGAAAGATGAAATCTGTATTTTTTTTACAGATTTTTTCCGAATTCGCCTTATATGACATAGGGAAATAGGTATTAACCCAAATTTATAATTAATGAGTTTTGACATAATATCATATCAAATTATACTTCTGTCAAGATTATTCTGGTTTGTTTAATTTTTATTTGTTGTTAACTATTTTTCGACATAAAAAGTATTAGAAAGATTCTCTATAACTCTAACATTTTTTTATTGAACGAAACTTACACTACTAAAAATATTCTATTTTCTTATGCTCTTATTTGAAGATTTTGATAAAATATTTGCAAGAAAGTTTTGCAGATTTTTCTGTTGTTGATCGTTCATGATTAAAACCTTCGTGAGTAATTATTTTGGTACCTTCAATTATGTTGATTGCTATGACACCTTTCCCTTCAATCTGCACTTTCTTTCCATCACCAAGTTCAACAACAAATGAGAAATTTCCATCCAAATCTTTAAAAAAAATTTGGTTACCTGTTACATGATTGCTGCAACCGCTATCTAAATACCATTTCTCACCGGATTTTACATCATCAGACACAGACAAGAACAATTTATTAGCTTTATCTTCTGCTGTATAATTAATGACTTTTTAGTATTATCAACTTGCCTGTTATGCCAACAATCCCTATCAGAATGATTAGGAATTTTACATCTAGTGCATCTATATCGACAATCGTGAGATTCATGACAAGGTTTCTTACAAATAAAGCATGAAGAGTTATAGTTACCAGAAGATTGTTGCTGCCATGAAAAATCTCTTCTTCCTCTACCTCAGTCATTGCTTTCAAAGTGTCTGCCACTATGACCTCTATTGGAATGTTGTCCCTGAAATGAATCCTCTCTTCTTCCTGGATGTGATTTGGAATTTTTGAAGTTTTTCCTTGCTTGAAAAATCTTCTCAAAGTGTTGGTTGTTGTATTTGTTCACTCTTTGTTCATGAGCTTCTAAAGACCCCATGAGTTCATATTGATTGATTTGAGAGATCTTATGTTTCTTCAATAACAACAATAATGTGTTCAAATTTTTGAGGAAGACTTCGTAGGATTTTCTCAACAACTTTCTTTTTGGATACATCATCTCCATAACTTTTAATTTGATTAATTTTTGCAGCCACCTTTGAGAAAAATTCTTTGACTTGCTCACCTTCTTTCATTGTGAGAGATTCAAATTCACTCCACAAGTACTGCAACTTGATAGCAATCAGCTTTTCTAATCCATGAAATTCTATCTTCAATGTTTCCCATGCATCCTTGGCCTTTTTTATGCCAAAGATTCTAGGATAAATGGCTTTGCTCACACTTTGTTAGATAATTCTTAAAGTTGTAGCATTGTTATGCATATTCTCCTTGTATTATTTCTCTTTATCATCAGACCAATCTGCTGGTTTTGGTAGTAGATGATCTTCATAACCTTCTTCAACCACGTCCCAAAGATATTGTGAAAGGAAGATGGTCTCCATTTGTGAATTTCAGTAATCATAGTGCTCACCATCGAAAACTGGAATTTTGCTTGATGTATATGAGAAAATAGAATTGGTATTTGATGTAGTAATGTATTGAGCCAAAGCTCTAGTACCAAATTTGTTGGGACAACAAGAGTTTGGTAGAGAAGAATGAAGAAAAAAACTATTTATGTAATCTTAATTTTTATTAATGATATTTATTTTCTTGCAATAAACTTACAATATTTTTCAACAAATAATAGAGAGAGGATGTAATTTATGTAACTACATAAATCACAATAAACTCAGCATCATTATTATACTTGTAACCACTAGACAATGCATAAATTGACATAAACAAAATAGAACTGAAAAATGATTATTTATGTTACTAATTAACTAACATTTAACAAATACAAACTTTGGATTGTTCAACCAATAAATATTATAACATATATAAAAGTTCATCTTAACCAAATTAAATTAACTAAAATAAGTAATGTTGAAAAAAATATCTACTTACAATCTTTTCAGCCACTTCGCGTATAGCCTCTGATGTGAACTCACCACCTTGTTTTTAATGTACCCTCTTCCATTTCTAATGGCGTGATGGTGGAGATGGATTGCAATCAAGGCTTCTAGAAGGATCTCCCAGCTCTAGTTCTCTTTATTTTCTTTTTTTATTAATCATTTTTTGTTCAATTTAATCATATCCTCCATGAGACAATTTATGTGGATAGATATTTCTATCTTTATTCTCCTTTCCTTTTTGGCTCTTAGCCGAAAAATCAGGAGTGGTGCAAGACTTTTCAAAATCCTCTCAAACTTTCTTATCAATAAATGGATACTTCACGTATGGAGGCTCTGAGTTATCACTTGGATATTTAATATAATCATGTGTGAGTTGTATCTTAAAGACGCTCCAACGCTCACCAGCATATCCAAGCCATTTCTTTTTCAACATTTTATCCCCTAGACAATAAACACTTCATATGTTTACATAATAGAGTTGATATGAGTATTAAACCAAAAAAAATGGTCATGTATACTTGTAAAATAAATCATAAAATTCATAATAAATATCGTAATATTGGTCCATGTGCTATCTTTCAAATCATTGTTAACATCATGCCAATTATCTATCAAAATACTCACTTTTCTTCTAACTTGTAATGCTAAGTAACCCCTAAAATCACCAACATGTTCACCATAAGTCTTACTGGTTCTTACATCAAAATTAACTTGGAAGCGAACACCACATTCGTAAGATTTTTTCACCTTGGTCAACATCAGGGCACATTAAAAACTTGTTTCTCACTTTTACACTTGGATACTTTGAGTATGTAATGTGTAAAATTATGGACTTCTAAAACTAAAAATGAACACTGCTTATATACTAGTCCTAACATAACCGTCTGCAACGGTCAACTTAGCAAAACTTGACACGTCTTCGTCTTCATGCATCTTTTGCCTTTGACAAATCTCCATGTGTCCTCGAATAAATGTACGATCTTATCCAACTTCTTTGATAAAAACATGATAGTCACGTCACCTAACAACCCCAAATTTCACTAAGTCTTTTACTTCAATCAGGGTCTTCAAAGGACTTCTCAACCAGCTTCCTAACCCCCTTTGATAGGAAATTATCCTTAAATGGTTAGATGATCTTTTAGTCGAAAATGACCACTTCGATTCTAGGTGAAACCTTAAATTTCCACTATAGCCAGATTCGACCCTGAATCCCCACGTTTATTACCTGTGTCGAAAATATGAGGCAACAAATAGCCCCCCCCCCCCCCCCCCCCAAATTCCATTTTTTGACGACACAAGTGTCGAAAGGGAGAAATATGACATTTTTTAACACTTTTCGACACTATTTAGACCACTCTTCCGACGTCAGTTTCATCGTTGCGCTTTTTCACAAACGTCAACTCAACATATTTTTGTGCAAAAAAAATCATCATGACACTCATACTTCCTAGGAGAGTGGGTAATAACTTCCCTAGCCCACTAACGTTTCCACTTCCTGAAAAGGAATCGTCTCCAATTTCCATGTGAATTCCATTTATGGGACGGTTTCCCACCACCAACCTCTATAAATACCAATCTCAGCTTTTCATTTCAACCTTTCCAACTTCAAGAACTTGCACGTAATAGTCTGTTTACTCAAAGAAACCTTCTTTTTCATAACCCTTTAAGAGAAGAAACAATGGCTACGTTTACAACCTCTACACCTGTTACCGGCAAGAACCCACTAGCATTCACGATTCTGGCATCATAAGAGGAAAAGGGAAGAGACTTTGTGCCTAAACCACCACTTGCTAATGAGAAAATTTCCATCTGGGCCAAATAGGTACTCATTCCATTTTCCCTCTCTGATAAACTCTTTCTGTTTCTAGGCCTATTTACCATTTCCAAATCAAACCTTGTGAAGGGTAAAAATTTCTTTCCTTTCTATCCCATTACCATGCCTTCTCTGTTTGAAGAATGCTTTCTCGACCTAAACTTTATGGATACGCCTATGCATGTTTTTCGATTAGCACCCCCACCCCAAAATAACGATTATATTTGATGGCTCGACAAAGTTCAAAACAAAAGGAAAGAACAATGGGAAAACATAGGTATTTTTGACGTAATTCAACGGTCTAGAGCCGACCCTAAGTATAACCCTGTAATACTGCTTGCTTCAATCTTTTTTGGGGAAGGTTCGATAAACATGTTCCAACTTCCCTGTGGGATACTTATGCCGACTTTGTTCGACGTAAAAGATATCACAGGGCTTCGACCCATAGGTGAAGCCTTCACCCCTACACTGGAAATTGTTAACGAATTTGTTTTCTATCGATACATTTTCAAAAATCATATCACTGACCATTACTACAACACTACATAAGAGGTCTCCGACCAAGATAATATTGCTTTTCTCACCCTTTGGTTTTCCGACTACTTCTTTTGCTCAAGTTTTTTGTAAATAGCCAAAATAAAATATGTTCCCTTAGCAATTTAACTCCATGAGGGGCGAAAGATCTCTCTTGGTAAGTTACTTCTATCCACTTTATATCAATCATTAGGTATTGTTTCATATAAGATGAAACATCTCCTTGAGACCAATAAAAATTATCTCCTTTCTGGCCCCCTGTGGCTCTTACAACTTTGGTTGAATGCCACATTTGAACCAAAACTAGAAATAACCATGTCAATGGCTCTGATGGAAGAGAATGATATTAGGAGCATCGAAGGCACTCGACTTAACTTAACTACCACTAGAAGACACTCCTTCATAGAGAACATTCATGAAGTACATCAATTTGTTTATCGACTCCAAAACTTTTGTTTCAACTATGGCAACCTTCGACGGGTTGACCCTACCTGGTTCTGAAACATGTTCCCTGGTGTAACTTTTTCTGCTGCTGCAATGTCGAATGTTGTTTGGGAAACCTTTTTAACCACTACGCTCCTATCTACTCGCATCAAGACAAAGTCAACTGGTTTTGGGTTTATCAGTTACAAGTCTAACTTAGTGGCAAGGCAATTTAGTTTTAGCCAAATGTTGCCAAAATCTCTCTACACTTGGGAAAATGATATATGTTGGTCAGAGAGAAAGTTTTATGCTCAAGAGTACATAGATTACATGCAGTTCCAACGTCAATAAGTTCTCGAAATGCCCACCTTCCAATTCCAACCTTCCTTCTACTCCACATCGGAGTTTGATAATTGGTGGTCAAACTATTTTCAAGGCAACTTTTTTGAAGAAAATTTTCGCAGAAAACTGACGACTCGCTTCTCCAACTTGGAGGAAAAACTTGAAAAAAGAATAAGTACACCTTAACTAATTTTGACTCCATTTTTATTTATCTCTTTTGACTTCTCATATGTCTTCGTTGCAGGAGAAACTGAAAAACAAGGTGAAGCTAATGTTGAAGGCCCATCCAATGTTGGTCTGGTCCAGAAAGAAGAAGATGACCAAAAGAAAAAAGTAAGTCTTTTCCCCATTTTTTGGGTTGGAAAATTTGGAGATGATTTTAACATGTCATTTTCTTTTAAGAATCGAAAACATGACCAAAGTTCCCCAACAACCACCAAACCCAAGAAAAAGAAGAAAACCACAAAGGTTGCACCGACACATGTATGCACATGATTTCCTTAAACTTCTGGTTTCAATGGTTTGGTAAAACTAATTGCTCGAACCTTTCAGGTTGTGTCAGTACCAACAGAGAATTTGGTCGAGGCCGAGAGCTCAGATGATATCGAAAAGACCCAGATCTTTTTGAACCATAGACCAAAGCCTTATCCCAAGCTAGGTGTCAGCAAGACGAAAGGAACCAGACGAAAGACAAATCCTCCCAAGGAAAAACAAACCTTGACATCTGGTCCTTCTTATAAGGTAGGCAAAGACTTGGCCAATTCTGATAATGAGGCATAAGAAAAATAACCTAAAGGCCTCCTAGTCAAAGATAAATAGACGAACGAACCTGAGGTATTGCTTTGCACTTCCCATTTATAATTTTGCCCAACACAACTAATAGTTCCTATTTTTCAGGCACAACCACAGTTAAGTGATAACGTGGTTGACAAATCAATAGGTATTCAATGTTCAACTCCTACTAAAACTTACTTTCCCATCCAATGGTCAAATTTTATTGACTCTAGTGACCCGTTTGTTCATCCAGAGATCAAGCCATTTGGTGAGGAAGTAGGCACTTCCAAAAATTTTGAGGTGAAAGTCGATGTCAATGACTTATCTCCCAAACAGATTAAAGAATTCAATGATACACTGGCCTTTTCTCACGACAATTTAACTCAACACGATCTACAAACTATAAATTTCTTCAAGGAAGTTAATGAAGACCAAGTCAAACCTGGTGTCAAGGATATTCCGCCGGTGGGGGAGGGTCAACCTGAAGCCTTCAGAGGTAATCAGAATCAATCCATCATCTAAGATTCTTCCTCTAACACTTCCCTCAGTCAAGAAGAAAGCTTGGAAGGAAAAACCCTGCAGAGGCCTTAAGGAGGCTTCAAAAACCGTACAGGCTTTCAACTGGAACAAGATCTTCAAACTCTTCTAATGCTTTTATGGATGACGCAAGTGAAGGCATAGTGAACCTCTTGGTCCAACAACTCAAAGCTAACATCTTCAAGGCTATCAAAGAAGGAGCTCAACTTGGTATTGATATTCAGAAGCTGCTGGCTAAACTCAACAAGCAATGGATCCCAGATTCCATGGTTCAGTTTCTGTTTGAGTTCGAAGCTTACTTCGATTAGGTCTGCTAGGATTTCAGCCTTAGAAACACCTATAACTCTTAACTCTAGAAAAAAGAGAAGAAATGACTGCAGCATGGTACCTTAATGAAGCCTCTGAAAAAAATGCCGACAGACTCGAGAATCGACTTCAAGAAAAAAAGGCTTCCTACAACGATCAAATTTCAAGTCGTCTTGCTCGAATTGCAGAGTTGAACAAAGAGATTGTAAATTTGGAAAATAAAAAGCTGAGCTTGAGTGGGACAAATCATTTCCCACCATGGATAATATTGATGAAAAAGCTACCAGAGGCTTCGAACATGGTGAAGTTTCTCTCCGACTGGGGAATGAGGTTGATATCTTAGAAGAAGCTAGTGATCGAATAAACACCAGACTTGCATTTTCCAAGGCTAAACTTGACGACTTTAAATCTAGATTTCCTGCATATGCATGTTCTAAATTTTCACTTTATTGGTTTGTAATTTTTATTGCAATAACTGCCATTTTGGCGTCTTTTGAACACCATTTTGTTTTATTTTAAATGTTTGATTACTATTCCATCAAAATTTGAATTTCCTGAAGCATAGGTTTATATATTTTCAAATATTTACTGTTTATTCTCAAGATTTGATGATCAAATGATAGTTCTTCAATTTCATAAGCGTTATTCAAAAATGCTTGAAGGATACGAAATGGGCCTTCCCAATTTGGTGACCATTTGCCCAAGGTCCTGTCTTTTCAATCCATGGGAAAAATGACTTTCCATACTCGATCACATAACGATAAAGTTTTTGTTTTAACATTCTTATTATAGGCCTTAACCACTCGCTCCTTTTGCCTTATTAATACATCTAAAACAAATAATTTTTCTTCATCTATATTAACTAGTTCATCCAACATCATACTCCAATAATTTTTAGATGGTATATCGTCTTGTCTTTGGATTCTTGTCAACTGCAAACATATTTTGATAAGAAGGATGATGTCATGTCCATATGTTAGTTGAAACAAATTGAAATTTGTTGCCTCTTTTGGGGATGTTTGACATGCCCATAATACCTGGTCTAATGTATTATACCAATTCCTTGGCTTTCTACCAACATGCTTTTTTACTAGACCAATTATGACCTTATTTGCCGCTTCGACTAGACCATTTGCTTGAGCGTAATATGGCTTCAAAGTTAACAACTTAATTCCCACTTTAGATGTAAATTCCTGCATTTTTTTCAGTAAATACTGACACTTGATCCGTTGTTATAGTCTCTGGAATTCCAAATCTGTGAATAATGTGGCTTTGAATAAAATGTATCATCGTCTCATGGTCGACATTGACTAGTGGTATCACTTCTATCCACTTAGTAAAATAATCAATGCCAACTACGACATACCTTTGGCCTTTAGATGATGTTGGTCGAATCTCACCAACTAGGTCTAAAGACATACCTCATAATGGACAAGGTTTTATAATCGAATTTAATTTCCTTGTAGGGACATGTTCAATGCTTGCATGTCTCTAGCACTCTTGGCATCCTTTGGCAAATTCGATACAATCTTTTAGAACCGTGGGCTAATAAACTCCTTGTCGAAACAACAACCATTTTATTTTGTGGCCTACTTGGTGAGCAAAACACGAACCACTATGAACACTAGATATTGCTAAGTACGCCTAGCTTTTGCTAAGACATTTGAGCAAGACACTCTCATGAGTCTTTTTGAACAATTCACTCCCAATGATGACATGGTTTAGAGCCCTATACTTGATCTTTCAATCAGTTGATCCTATTGGATTTTCTAAATATTTAATTATCGATTTTCGCCAATCAAAATTCGACATGTTGTTAATAATTTTTTTTTTAATTTTCAGGATCTATTTGTAGTTCTTCCCCCCCCCCCCCCCCCCCCACATAAAGTTTTCCATTGACAAATTCGAAGAGGACAGACTGGTCGAAATTAGTTTATCTTGAACCTCAATCAGTTCTTCCACTTTTTCCTTTGACACTTTATACCATGAGAAAATATGTGCCAAATCGTTAGCCTCTTGATTTTCCAATCGAGGAACATGTTTAATGTCAACAAAATCGAAACACTTAATTAATGATTTACGATGATGAAGTACATTATTAAGCTTTCCTTAATTCACTTATACTCCTTTGTTATTTTCTTTATCACTAGCTCAGAGTCTCCTTTGATTTCGACTCTTTTTGCCCCTAAAATCTAATAAGATTTCAACGTCATCTATTAAAGCCTCGTATTTGGCCTAATTATTAGAGCATTAACCCTCGATATTGAAATTAAACTTTGTTGGGATATCTTTTGGAGAGATTATCAGGATTCCAATACCAATCTCATTCCTATGACTAGAGTCGTCGAAGCATAACTTCCAATGTCTCGACTTTAGATGATTCTGAGACACTTTAACTATTGCATGATCAATAATGAAATCAGCAAAAATTTGTCCCTTCTTGGCCTTTAAAGGCGCATAAGTTAGGGAATATTCTGTTAAAGCAAGAGCCCACTTATCAATTCGTTTATGCAAAATTGGTTTGGACAACATATGTTTAATAACACTGAAATGCAAAGAGGCATAAACACCAACTAGCTTGATATAATGTTTTAATTTTGTACAAGAGAAATAAAAACATAGGCACAACTTTTCTATAATGCTATACCTAGACTCTGCATTATTCATTACTCGACTAAGGTAATGAATGGCTCGTTCGACACCATTATCATCATTTTGATCTCGTCAAAATCCTTTTGATCTTCTTGTTGCCATTCGAACCCTGCTTTCTTCATCTGTAGTAACGGCGAAAATGCTTATGCCTTTCCACTTAGGTTCGAAATGAACCTCCTCAAGAAGTTGATCTTCCCCAATAGAGACTGTAGCGCTTTTTTGGTCGAAGGAGGTTGAGTTTCCATAATGGCCTTAGTTTTATTATGGTTGATTTCAATCCCCTTTTTATGCATAATGTAACCAAGGAAATCTCCAGCTTGCACACAAAAAGCACACTCGAGAGGATTCATTTTTAATTTGTACCTTCTCATTCTTTCAAATGATTGTAAATTAAGTCTAGATGACCATTTCCCGACGTAGACTTAATGACTATATCATCAATATATACTTGTACGAAAGTGTTGATACAATCATGAAAAATCAAATTCATCGCCCTCTAGTAAGTTGCATCGGCGTTCTTCAAGCCGAAAGACATCACTATCCATTCATAAGTGCCCAAGGCTCCCAGACATCAAAACTCCGTCTTCGACACATCTTCATCTGCAATGAAAATTTGGTTATAACCTGAATAACCATCAAGCATACTAAGATATTCAAAACCCGTTGTTGAATCGACCAACATTTGTGCCACCATCATTGGGTATTTGTCTTTTGGGGTCACATCGTTCAGATCTCTAAAATTTATGCAAACCCTTAGTATTCCATTCTTTTTAATTACAGGAACAATATTTGCTAGCCATTCGACATACATGGCCGTCTTGATGAACTTACATCTTATAAGTCTTTCAATCTCCTCTTTAATTTCCGATAGAATTTCTGGCGCAAACCATCTTGAAATTTGTTTGATCGACTTCTTACCATGTTTTATTGGCAACTTCAACTCCACTAAATATCTTCTTAGACCGGGCATATCGCCATAGTCCCATGCATAATAGTCTTTGTACTTTTGAAGTAGTTTGATTACTTTGATTCTTAGTTTTGGGCCGAGATTGGCACTGATATATGTCGGCCTTTTACTCGTCCCATCACCCAGTTAGATTTCTTCTAAAGGATCCCGCAGTTGAACCTTTTTAGTTGCAGCGAATGGATCTTTTTAGAAACCTAAAGGCTCGTCATCATAGACGCAGTCGAGCCTCTAAGCGTTTGAGCCATGATTTTTCCCACTCGTGGGTTACGGCTTATCCAGTGGCTTAGGTTTAAAGTTGATCCCTGGTCCTAAATCATAAATTTTTATTTCATTGGCTTCGAAAGCTTTGTGTCGAACTTCGGCCTCTAAGGCCGCTTTTAGTCCATTTTTGGCTACATAAGATGAAATTCTTTTCAAAGAATCAAACTAAGACATAACCCTCACTCTTGTCTTCCTAACCAATTACTGGGATTCAAGACCTTTCCTCGTCCCTCATGCTTTCTCTAAACCATATAAATCCATGGGCACGGTGAAGTTTCAAAGAGTAGAATTCCCTTTCTGAAGGCAAATACTCTGACCCTGTATTAGAATAAGGTGCAATATTTTCCAGGTTTCTGTTGAAATTTCTTTTATTCACATAATTTATCTTGGCTAAATAATAACTTTGACCGGCCTCTACATTTTTGACAATCCCATCATTTCACCATATTGAAACTCTTTGGTGAAGTGAATATGACACTGCTCTGATGCCATAGATCCATTCTTTCCCAGGGAGTAAGTTATAATTGTCCCTAGAGGATATAACCATAAAAGCAGTGGGTCTGGTCAGCGAACCAATTGTTAAGTCAACTCGAATCACCCCCAAAGTGTGTCCAAAATTTCCCTCATAATTTGACAAAACCATGTTACGGGGTCTTAAATTGGTATCATTTTTTTAATCTTTTTCAAAAGAAAATGAGGCATCAAGTTGAATGTCGAGCCTCCGTCAACCAACACCTTGTTGATTAGAGTATTTTCAAATTTTTCCCTTATGAATAAGGGTTTCAAATGGCTCTTCATGCCTTTGTCTGGCCTTTCGAATAAAGTATTTTGTTCCTATACACAGCCATTGTCCATGACATTGTAACATACTGGCCTATGCTTGGCCATTTCTTCTTTCATCGCACTCTTCAGATTCCTCAACTTCTGTGAGACGATCATACTCGACAGGGAGTACTGACACCATGTTACAAATCACGTCGAAATAAGGTTCCAATCCAGAATCAAAATTATTAGTTACCATATCATCATTTGCAGGTGGTCCTTCCTTCACTGCTTTCCCTTTTGATTTTGTTGGGGTTGGGGGAAATAGTTAACTTCCGGCTGGCTTTTTGGCCTTGTCAGCAACATGATTAGGTTGTGGTATGTTGGTAGCTGATTCTATAGTGTCTCCTTGTCTTTTTCTTCCTCTGGAACCTCCTCCATTGGGTTCGGGACATGGGATTTTTCCATTTATAATTGCTAGGCCTATAGGACTGCTTCGACACCTAGAATTTCTCTCAAAATTGACAATGATGAACCTTTACCCATCTCAAAACTTTTCCACTTTTGGTGGCTAGGTCCCTCTTTTCCCATAGGTCACATCCATTTTCCCTGAGGAGCGTTAAAATTTAGGACATGTGTGTTTGGTTTGTTCCCCTGGTGAGTCAAGAACTTTGGTTGCTTTTCTGTGGCACTCCCCTTTTGTCAAAGACAAACTTGGGTTTGTTATTCCCCCAATGTCCTTTCTGCTTAGCATTTAGATCATTCTCCAAATCCTAAGTAGCTTTTTTGTGTCAAAAATAGCATTGTATCTTGGACACAACATCACTTCAAAATCCTTAAGTTTACAGCGGTTGAGGAAGTGAATCAGATCTTCCTCTTCCCTGGGGTAAACTACCTTCATTTTCTCCTCACTATTCTCGCCAACTTCCGCTTCGACTTCCATATCGAGGTCTTCAGTAACCTCGGCCATATTGACCTCGAGGTTTTCAACAAACTCAACCATATTGATCTCAAGATCTTCAATAACCTCGACTATATTGATCTCGACTGGTTCAGCATAGTTGGCTTCAATCTGCAATGGGCCATAATCAATTTTCATTTTCGTTTTTCCATTGTCAGCGAATTTCAGTCTTCCTTCCTTCAAAGCTTTTTGGACGAGATCCTTGAAAGAAAACATTGGGAGGTTTTATGACCAAAAAAATTATGGTATTTACAAAATCCTATTATCTTCCTTTGCTTTAATGGCGGCATTTTTGCGCCTTGTAGCACTAAAATTTGTCCATCAGTAACCATCAATTATAAAATTTTGTCGCATTTGGTTACGTCAAAGGTGTAAGTTTTCTTTGGGAATTTATTGTTCTTTTCTAGTTCGATGGGGTTCTTCCCATTCACTGGTGTAAGGAGTTTACACGTATATAGGGGTTTTGGCTTTAATTCATCCAAGTTAACTTCGTTCTCTTCTATAAGGCTTTAACTCCAATTATTTATGGAATGTTCAGGGAGTGTTATAAACCACGTGAATTCATTTCTGGTGAGAGAATTTGGGAAATATCCCATCCTTAGATTCTCATTGTTTGTTATATCCCCTGTCTCAGTCAAATATCGAGCGAGATGTTTGATTATAGAGTCACTAGTGTCACCAGCGAATTTGGTAAACTTAGGGACTTTCCAACCCCTTGGGAGTTCTTCCTGTAGTATATATTCTGACAGAAAGGGAGTATAATTGGGCCTATGCAGGCCTATGTTCAAACCATTACGGGCCATAATTATTTCAACCATGGATGCAAGGTTATTTTGTCCTGCCAGATTTTCTTGCTAGAATTGATGGACTAGTTTGTCGGCATCTTGATTTCTATTAGCCAATAAGATTGGTAGGTTCCTCTATTCGACACCCACAAGTATCTTTTGCTCGATAACTTGAGGCACAAACTGCTGACCCTGGGTGACTATGTTTTCCTCGTTGATTATTCCTACATTCTTATTTGGCCTCACCATCTGGGGTCGAATTTGACTCTGAGGGGCACCAAAGAAATCATAAATTTGAGACATTTGAGTTGCTAACTAATGATAACTATGATTCGTATTCTAAATCATAGGGTTAAACACAATGCCAATTTGTCGGTTGAGCATGTTAACCATTTCATGTTTACTCTCGTCCATTTGTCATCTCATAACCATCAAAGAATTTGTGGTTACTTGTGGCATTATTGGGGAGACGAATCCTACCGCTAATTATGACTGCAGGTTTCGAATAAGATTGATTATAGGAGATCCTAATCCAAATGAGAATTAATTGGCGACAACACAGTTGCGTTATCGACAAAAGTCAGTGTATTCAAGTGCAAATTCGCCATCATCGATGTTGGCATCCCATAAGGTTGCTCTCGACCAAACATTGGAATTGTTAGACTTGTGCCATAAGGTCTAAAGGCACTTGCCATTGATAGTGTAACCCCGGGTGATACGTGGATACTCGACGATATTGACGGGGGAATTATTGCCCCATCTTGCGCAATCGAATGTACAACTGCCGTACTAGTATATAAGCGTTTTCTTCATTCGTAGATGCAATGTCTGTGCCTCCGGTCGTTGAAAAGGGTTGTCATTCTTCATTAGTATTGATATTTCTAGGATTTTCCATTCTAACATATCTTCTTCTAGTTGGAAAAGGAACTTTCTTATTGGTTATTTTATCATTTCTCAATTTTATACACACAAGGCATCGAAAAGTTTAATGAATGAAGAACTTTGATAGGACAAATAGATGGATAAGTAAAGAAAAAAGAACAATTTTTTTGCACAAAAAGGGTCCCATTGTGCGTGCCATTTTGTTGCACCCCAAAATTTTGCCTCACATCTTTGAGACAAATTGATTCAGAAAGCTTCCTCACACTCCTAGGAGTCTCAAAAGCTCAAGACTACTCAAGGATTGACCATACAAGCTATCCTCCTAAACAATCAACCTACAACTAGGGTTTTATTTTTCTCAAAAATAATTGAGCTCTCAATACCTCATATGGACTTCATGCTTCTCTATGTGCTCTAGGGTATCCTCATAACAAATCTCAAGCCTTGCTTCACAAGTTTGCTCAGTCAATTGCTCAAATGATCAACAGTCGATTGTATTAAACCAAAAGCCAACTTTGACCAATTTACAGTCAAACATCATCATTTCTAGCCAACATCAAGATTTTGAAGTCCCATTCATCATTTGATCAAGGGTTGATCATGATTCCTCAAGAAAATCAAGAGTTACTCAAAAGTCAAAAATTGCCAAATTAGGGTTTTCTTAAGGAAAAGTCAACTGAACTTTGACCATGCACAACTTTCACATGCTTAATTAGAAAATCCTCAACCAAAGAGCATTTTGAAGGAAATTCAATTCTCTATAACTTTGTCTCTCTAAGCTCAAGGCCAAAAATGCCTCGTTTGAGAGATATGGACCAAAACTTTACAAGTCATTTTGAAAGTCAACAAAAAGACACTTTTTTCGTCAAAGCAATTTACACAAAAATAAAGACTTCAAATGAAAAAGTGATCAACACTAAAGTTGTAGGGGACATCTTGAGGGTTCCAAAAAGTCCAAGATCACCTTCATATGACAAAAATTGAGAGAGTTACGATTGGTGCAAGTTGAGCAAAATTTGAGAAACGCATTAAACCTACATTGAACATTTTTGAGCTTTCGGACCAACGGGCCTATCTTTTAAGGTTGAATCATGTTTATGACATATTCAAGGACCTCAAAGTTCACTTTGGTATTATTTTGATTTTGATTTTATTTTATTTTGATTTTATTCAAAGAAATAAACAAAATTAAATAAAACAAAATAAATCAAATAATGGTGGGCACATGGATCCTTTTAATGGAATTTCTAGAAGGTTAAAACATGTCATTCAAGGCCATCAAAACCCAAATAAAACCGTGGGAGAGAGTGAAGGAAACATGGTTTTCAAAAAATTAAAATGGTTGGAAACATGTTCCTTGATCTAGCTCTTCAATGATTCTTTGTTTACCATGTTTCTCCTATAAATACAAGGCTCAAACACAAGAGGAGGGGGTAAGAGGCTTCAAAGAGGAAGGCTTCCAAATCACAAAAAAAAGGGTGAAAATTCAAAACTCCATTTCCAATCATTCTCAATCCAAACCAAGGATTAAATACTCATCTTGAAGGTTCGATTCCCACCCATGCAATTTCCTTTTAACCATTTTCTAATCCCTTTCTTTTATCATATTTCAATTAATTTATTTATTTCTTTTCAATTAAATTAAAACAATAAAAAAATCATAAAACCGTTAAAAGAATAAAAAATATAGTTTAGGTTATGTAATCATTTTTTAGGCATAGATTATTTTTATTAAAATTAATTTTTTAGACTTAGGCTTATAATTAATTAATTTTTGTACAAATGAATTAGAAATTAGGTTTAATTATTTTAAAATTATTTCTCAAAGATAAAAAAAAAAAGAATATTGACTTAGATATTTAGGACATTTAACTTGACTTTTAATATGTAATTACTTTTCGTTTATCATTTATTTTCTTAGAATAAATGTATAGGTTTGTGCATAAATTGTAATAGTATAGTTTACATTTCTTGCACGAATACATTATGTAACTGTCCATAAGCCTTGTAATAGTAGTTTACATTTCTTGCACGATTATATTATGTAACTGTCCATAAGCCTTGTAATAATCTATGTTACATTCTCGCACGATTATATCATGTAACTGCCCATAAGCCATGTAATAGTGTAGGTATTCATTTTTCGCACTTATATTTTATTTGCTAGATAAATAGGCATGTATGGCAAGATCTAAAAATCAAACGTTAGAATAACCTATAACTCAAGATAATATAATTGAATCAACGCACATTGCACACATTCACCTCTAGGGTAGCCTCTCTCTGTTGCCTTACGATTAAAACGATCATGTCCCTCGAAAGTAGGGGTACTTTAGCAAAAGGCGCTTACGAATAATATTATCATAGTCCCTTCGATATAAAGATCATAGTCCCTCGATGACCCTTCGAGCTGCCTACAAAAAGATGATCTTGTCCCTCGGCGACCCTATGGAAAATGATGATAGTCCCTTCACATTGCTAAGGTATCCTTACATGTTGCCTTCTATTACCATTCGATGACCCTTCACTGTCCCTTCACATCCAATAGACAGTACTACCTACCCACTAATGGTATGGATAGTACAATCTCTCAAGGAAAACGATAAGTACAAGAAAGACCTTACAAATTAGGGGTAAGTAACTTTTAAATGCTTGCTCACAACTCAAAAACAAATAATTTTCATATCTCACTTTTCCAAAAATATTTTCAAAAAAAAAAAAAACAAACACTTTGTATACATTCTTACACGAATTATTACAAAGTCAAACTTTTACAAAATATTTTCAAAAAACGTTCACACACATTCAAAAAGTAATTAAAAAAGGTGAGTTAAGCATTTAAGAGCCCATGGATAACCATGGATACAAAAGATGCTAATACCTTCCCTTTGTATAACTTACCCCCCGAACTCAAAATCTATCAAGGTCTTTCCTGTTCTTTTCAGCCTTTCCTTATTGGATAAAAGAAAAGTCAGTGGCAACTCTTGCTAACCGCAACATGCTTTGCGAAAACAAAACAAAAAAAAAAGTCAGTTCTCCCACCGTGTTACAGAACTGGCGAATCTGCTGGGGATGTACAATAAAAAGAGGGGTTACCTTAGAGTTAGATCACTTTACTACTTGCTTAAAATTGTTTGACTTATGTACTTTATTTTTAATGGGCTTTGTTTTGGGGTTACTTGTGTGAAAGGTCCTACACCCGGACCTAGTGATTCCTTAGGTAAGTGACAATAGATCATGGAGACTGTATAGCATATACCGATATGGTTGATATGATGGTCACAGTCTTTAGAACCCTAGTTAACTCATCTTTGGCCATTAGAAGGTAGTGAGATGGCCGGCTTTGGATTTAGACCGAAGTTGGTTGATACTCGAGGCTACACTCATTGAGATCAGACTTTCGGGATGTTTTGGTCGGCCACTCGAGTGTTGCACTAAAATAAAGCCTTCGAGAAACATCCGTGATATGAGTCCTTTAGAACCCGGTTACTATTCTAGGACAGGTTGAGCCAACTAAACCTCGGTGGGGAAGGGTACTTACCTTTGGACTTCATACAAGCCTTTAAACCTAAGGCTCTTGTATGACTTGTTTGTGTGTGCTACTTATTTACTATTAACATGTACATGACATCATAACATCATAACATATCATTTTCACTAACCATTTCAAGGACCAAGGAATTTATCTTTATTCGTCGTTGCAGGCCATGGCTTCCGTTCCTAGAAATTTCATCCGAGTCAACTTTGTAAGGGTTCCTTCCCAGCTTAAAGATTTGGTCTCAAAGGTTCCCAATGGCTCTCGATTCACCGAAAGGCATGGTTTTCTACTCAACTTGGTTACCCCAGGTTTTGAAGAAGACATGATGAGAGTCCTATTCCAGTTCTTTGATCCTAAGCACCACTGTTTCACCTTCCCGAATTACCAATTGGTGCCCACGATGAAGGAGTTCTCTAAGCTACTTGGAATACCTATTCTCGATCAGATACCTTTTACCGGTCTAGAAGACGTTCCAAAGCCTGAAGTCATTGCAGCTGCTTTACATCTGAAGAGGTCAAACATTGTGTCCAATTGGGAAACAAGGAGTGAAGTCAAGGGGTTTCTTGCTAAGTTCCTGATTGAGAAGGCTCAATTGTTCCTAAGCGCTATGAGTTACCATGATTTTGAGGAAGTATTGGCGTTGTTGATCTATGGGTTGGTGTTGTTCCCTAATCCAGACCAACTCATAGACGTGCACGCTATCAAAATATTTCTGACTCATAACCCGGTACCTACCTTGCTCGGAGATATTCTGCACTCGCTTCACACTCGTACTATCAAGGAGCGAGGGACTCTCATGTGTTGCGTACCCTTACTATCCAGGTGGTTTATTTCGCACCTTCCCCGGTCAGTGTTGAAGAATGAACAAAGGTTGCAGTGGTCTCGAAGGATAATGTCACTCTCCCATTCAGATATCTATTGGTGTGCCCGATCTCTTGAAGACTTCACTCTTCTTGATCATTGTGGGGAATTCCCTAATGTGCCACTCCTTGGCATTAGGGGAGGCATCACCTATAATCCTTCGCTAGCTTTGCGCCAGTTTGGTTATGCTCGAAGGGATGGTCCTCATGATATGCTTATTCAGGGTATTGCGTTTGATTATGAAGATGATCCTCAAGGTTACCGTCAAAGGTTTATACGCGCATGGAATAAGGTGTATAAGATTGAAAGCAAGACCTTGGGATTGAAGAACTCTATTCCTTTGGAGCCTTACCTCAGATGGGTGCGCACTCGTGCTCGAGATCTTATTATGCCATATCCAGCTGTCAGACCAGTGATGGTTGAACCTGAGTTTGAAGGAGATGTTCCTCAAGTCATTCTCCATCCAGATATGCCTACCGATCTTGAAGAGCTGCAGAAGTCCTGGGTTCAGATGAAAGAAGAAAGGGACACCTTTGAGACTCAGTTCTATGCTAGTGAGAAGAAGGTGTTGGAGTTGACGAAATTACTTCATGAGGAGCAGAGCATCAATGCTTACATCGGCACAAAGAGGAAGCGCTCGTGGGAGACTTGAGTTTTGAGTCCTAGGTCTTAGGCGTTTTTGAATTTGCTTTTTGAAATTTCCTTTCATTGTAGCCCAAGACGCATAAAAGAAAAAAAGGGAAATTTGAGTTTGCTAATAAAAGTTTTCCTTTTGTTTCGTTTGTTTGCAAAGATAAACTCTAAAGTCCTTGAAATCATTACATGTGCATCTACATCTCATAATCATTGCATAGCAGGTTTCTAAGACAAGTTTCTCATCTTCTCGCTGTTTATTTCAGAAGAAATGGCTCTCGAGCAAACTGTCAAAGATCTCCAGGCCCAGAACGCCCAGTTCCAAGAGCTGGTCCTGAACTTGTCCAAGGGGAAAGAAGAACTGAAAGCACTTCTGACCAAGAAGAAGAAGAAAGCAAGAAAATCAACTGGCGTCATCAACGTGGGGAGGAAATTCAAAGGTCCGGCTAAACAGGTCAAGGAAATTGGGATCCCAGTAGACCAAGATAATGAACTGGATGACTACTATGAAAGTGACAAACATGAGGAAAATATTAACCACGACACCGGTGGACACTCTGAAGAGGAAGATAATTATCTGGATGATCAGTATCCCCCTGGTGATGAGAAATACAAACTACTTGAAGAACGTCTGATGGCCATGGAGGTTCAGAAAGTACCTGGTTTGGATTTTGAGGACTTGGGCTTGGTTTCAGGAGTTGTTATTCCTCCTAGGTTCAAAATTCCCAAGTTTGCTCAATATGACGGTGTGTCTTGCCCGAAGCTGCATTTGAGATCTTATGTCCGAAAGATTCAACCACATACTACTGACAAAAAGTTGTGGATGCATTTTTTCCAAGAGAGTTTGTCTGGAGCTCAACTGGAGTGGTACTATCAACTTGAGAGTACCAATATTCGTACCTGGAATGATTTGGCTGAAGCTTTCTACCGGCAATACCAATATAACTCTGATTTGGCGCCAACTCGAATGTAACTCCAAAGCATGTCCATGGGCTCTAATGAAAGTTTCAAAGTGTACGCCCAGAAATGGAGAGATCTTGCAGGCAGGATTCAACCTCCTTTAGCCAACAGAGAGTTGGTTGACATGTTCATGAGCACACTAACCGGTCCTTTCTATAGTCATCTACTTGGAAGCTCGTCATCCGGTTTCACCGAGCTGATATTGACAGGAGAACGTGTTGAAAGTGGAATTCGAAGTGGTAAAATACAAGTGGCTACATCTTCAAACACTATAAAGAAGCCACATAATGGGAAGAAGGAGTCTAATGTTGTGTACGATCAGAAGGGTCGTAATAAGAATGACCGCAACCAATCTGTTGGGGCAGTTCTGATCGCTGCACCGGTGCCACAACAATAACAGGGTAGACAGCGTAAGCAGGATGCACCAAGGAGACAGTTTACAAAGATCAACATGTCATTGGCTCAGGCGTTGCAGCATATGTTGAAGGCAGAATTGATTACTTTGAGGGATCCTCCTAGGAATCCTAATACTTCCGCTCCTAGCTATAATCCCAATGCAAGGTGTGCATACCATTCTAATAGTCCTGGACATGATACGAACAGCTGTTGGGCACTAAAGAAGCTGTTGCAAGCCGGTTTATTTCCAGGCTGCGTTGAAAACTGTTATTATTATGTATCTCAATCCAATGGTTGTATGAAGCTGAAAGAAGGCATTCAGCGTTTGATGGACGACCGTACTATATTGTTTGAGAAGACTCCTTCTATGGAGGGCTTATATGAAAATTTGTCCCGAGGTCTGAAGTTTGAGGACGTATATGTGGTTACTAATTCCAAAACTCCAGTTAGGATCACCTCTAAAGGTCCTGTGAAGATTACTGCTGAGCCTAGAGTGGCTCCCCTGATTATTACTACGCCCGGTCTGATTCCATATTCCTCTAGCAAGGCTATCCCTTGGAATTATGGTGCTGATGTTTACATTCATGGTGTCAAGCAAGAGCCTTTGACTGATGGAACTGCTGAAGTTACTAATCCCGATGTCGATAATATCGTTGGGACTAGTAAGGTTACCCGAAGTGGAAGGATCTTCTCCCCAGAAATCTCTCCGAAGACTGTTACTACTCCAATTCGTATCTCTGCCTCGAGCCAATTACTGAGATTCGAGGCAAAGAACCAATGATTGAGCCTTCCCAGATGGAGGCCCCGGGTGAAACTGCTATCGAAGATTCCTCCAAGCAAGAAATGGAGGAAGTGCTGAAAATTATCCGCAAGAGTGATTACAATGTTGTTGAACAGTTGGGGCACACCCCCTCCAAGATCTCTATGCTATCTTTATTGTTGTGCTCCGAGGCCCTTGCTAAAGCTTTGGTGAAGTTTTTGAAATCTGCGCATGTGCCGCAAGAAATATCTGTTGACCAGCTTGAAAATTGTGTCGCTAGCCTGACAACTGATAATGGTCTAGGCTTTTCTGATGCTGATCTGATTCCCGCTGGAAGGAACCACAATAAGGCCATGCACGTCTCTATTGAGTGTAGGGGCACTACCTTATCTCATGTATTGGTGGACAATGGTTCCTCATTGAATGTGTTGCCAAAGGCTGTTCTAGACAAACTCGACTATGAAGGGATTGTGCTGAAACCTAGTGACGTCGTGGTAAGAGCCTTTGATGGTTCGAAGAGAATGGTGCATGGAGAGGTTGATCTCCCGATCAGAGTGGGTTCTCAAGTCTTTGATTCTACTTTCTAAGTAATGGATATTCGTCCTTCCTATTCTTGTTTGCTTGGGCGCCCTTGGATACATGGGGCAGGAACTGTGACTTCTACCTTACATCAGAAGTTGAAGTATCCCGCGAAAGGCAAGATTGTCACCGTCTGTGGTGAAGAAGAGTACATGGTTAGTCATTTGAATACTTTCAAGTAAGTTGAGATGGATGGCGAATTCCTCGAGACTCCTTGTCAAACATTTGAATTGGCTCCTCAGACTGCTACTATTGCTAAACCAGTTCCTACTGTTCCCAAGGTTACTAGAGTGCCTCCTATAATGGTTTCCCTAAAGGATGCTAGAGCTGTGGTTGAAGAAGGTGGTTCTACCATTTGGGGTCAGCTTCCTGGCATTCCTTACAAGTCTGACAAATTTGGTTTGGGCTTCACTTCAGAGGCTCAGAGGGCTGTACGTCGTGCTCGTGCTATTCGTATCACCAACAAAGGAGTTCATAAAGATCAGGTCAACGCTGTGGAAGATGCTGATAGTGACTGTGACCTAGACAGTTGAATCTTTCCTACCAATGGCAGTGGGCTCAACTATTGGAAGATTGAAGACATTATTCCTATCTCCTTTAGTCAGGAGTAAATGTTATTTTCTGTTTTTCTTATTTTCGAAGTTTAGTTTTGTAATTTGAACAATAAAACTTTTAAGCCTTATGCCTTGCCCGGGGCACAATGGCCCATTTGTTAGGGTTGTCATTTCATCACATATTTTCATTCAATAAATCAATGGACGTTTTGCATTCAAATTTTGCGCTCTTTGTCTTTTATTTTACTTTATATTCATCAAAATAGCTATGTGTTCTTACACACACCCACGCGATAAACTGCAGATCCACATCCACTCCGGATCCCATTGATAACGGTTCTGCTATTGTCAATTATGACTTCGAAAATACGATCTACCAAGCCGAGGACGAAGGTGAGGAAGATTGTGAAGTGCCTAGAGAGCTTGCTAGACTATTAGAGCAAGAAGAAAAGACCATACAACCGTACGAAGATCCAGTCGAGGTCGTAAATCTAGGTACTGATGAGGATAAGAAAGAAATCAAGATAGGTGCCGGATTAGAAGACCGTGTCAAGAAAAGACTGATTCAGATGCTACGTGATTATGCTGAGATTTTCGCTTGGTCTTATGAAGATATGCCAGGACTTGATACCGATATTGTGGTTCACCATTTACCGATGAAGGAAGGCTGTCCTCCGATAAAGTAGAAGGTTCATCGTATGCGCCCTGAGATGTCTGAAAAGATCAAAGTCGAGGTTATGAAGCAGTTCAATGCAGGTTTTCTAGCTGTCACATCATATCCTCAGTGGGTTGAAAATGTGGTACCAGTTCCTAAGAAGGATGGTAAAGTTCGTATGTGTGTAGACTACAGGGATCTGAACAGGGCAAGCCCCAAAGATGACTTTCCTCTCCCACATATTAATGTTCTGGTAGACAACACTGCTCAGCACAAGGTATTCTCATTCATGGATGGTTTCTCGGGTTATAATCAAATCAAGATGGCACCTGAAGACATGGAGAAGACTACGTTCGTTACACAGTGGGGCACCTTTTGTTACAAGGTAATGCCATTTCGTTTGAAGAACGCAGGGGCAACATACCAGTGTGCTATGGTTGCTTTATTCCATGATATAATCCATCACGAGATAGAGGTATACATTGATGATATGATAGCCAAGTCTCAGAATAAAGAAGAGCACCTTGACCACCTACACAAGTTGTTTGAGAGGTTGAAGAAGTACAAGTTGAGATTGAATCCAAACAAATGCACCTTTGGGGTTAGATCCGGTAAACTTTTGGGTTTCGTCATCAGTGGTAAAGGTATTGAAGTCGACCCTGCAAAGGTAAAAGCTATACAAAATATGCCCACTCCCCGTACTGAGAAAGAAGTCAGAGGTTTCTTGGGACTTTTGAACTATATTTCCAGATTTATCTCCCATTTGACCGCTACTTGTGAGCCAATCTTCAAATTACTGAGGAAAGATCAAGTAATGAAGTGGAACGACGAATGTCAGATAGCTTTTGATAAGATCAAGGAGTATCTCCAAGAACCTCTGATTCTGATGCCACCAGTTGAAGGAAGACCTCTAATCATGTACTTAACAGTGCTAGAGAATTCAATGGGGTGTGTGTTGGGGCAACATGACGAGTCTGGTCGAAAAGAGCATGCAATATACTACCTTAGCAAAAAGTTTACCGACTGTGAAACAAGATATTCATTGCTTGAGAAAACTTGCTGCGCTTTGACATGGGCAACTCGCCGACTAAGACAATATATGTTGACTCATACCACTTTATTGATCTCTAAGATGGATCCTATCAAATACACATTTGAGAAACCTGCTCTCTCTGGACGAATAGCAAGATGGCAGATGATCTTGACAGAATACGACATCCAGTACACTACGCAGAAAATAATCAAAGGAAGTGTACTAGCTGATCATTTGGCTCATCAAGCGGTGGATGACTATCAGTCTATGAATTTTGAGTTCCCAGATGAGAATATTATGCTTGTTACTGATTATGAAGAACTTGGACCATATGAAGGACCTGAACTGGGATCCCGATGGACTATGGTTTTTGATGGAGCTTATAACGCACTTGGCAATGGTATTGGTATTGTAATTATCTCTCCTAAGGGTTGCCATACGCCGTTTACTGCTAGACTTTGCTTTGACTGTACCAACAATATGGCTGAATATGAAGCATGCATCATGGGTATCAAAGCTGCCATTGATATGAGGATCAAATTCTTGAATGTATATGGGGACTCAGCCCTAGTGATCAGTCAGATTAAAGGAGAATGAGACACGAAGCATCCAAATCTCATTCCTTACCGAGAACATGTGTTGACTTTGATTCCATACTTTGAAGAAATCACTTTTGAGCATATTCCACGAGAAGAGAATCAGTTGGAAGACGCGTTAGCCACCATGTCATCTATGTTCAAAGTCATATGGGACAACGAGGCTCCCAAGATTACTATTGACAGACTAGACGAGCCGGTATACTGTTATGAAGTTGATACTGATGGGTTAGAAGAGAAACCTTGGTTCCACGAAGTGAAAAGATATCTCGAAACTCAGGAATATCCTGAAGGGGCATCTATCAATGACAAGAAGTTTCTAAGGAGGTTCTCTGCTAAGTTCTTTCTGATTAACGGAATTTTGTACAAACGCAACCACGATTCAACCTTGCTTCGCTGTGTAGACAAGAAGGAAGCAGAAAAGATTATGGAAGAGATGCATGAAAGAATCTTTGGCACTCACTCCAGTGGGCATACAATGGCTAAGAAGATTTTGAGAGCAGGTTACTACTGGTCTACCATGGAAACTGGTTGCCATCATCACTCCAGAACTTGTCACAAGTGCCAGATCTATGTTGACAAAGTACATGTACCTTCGGTTCCGTTGAATGTTCTGACTGCTCCTTGGCCTTTTGCAATGTGGGGCATTGTTATGATAGGAGAGATTAAACCTACCGCTTCCAATGGACATCGTTTCATCCTTGTTGCTATCGATTACTTTACGAAGTGGATGGAAGCATCCTGGTTCGCTTCTGTTGAATGTTGTAGCTCGGTTCATCAAGCATAATCTTATCTGTCGGTATGTCATCCCTGAAAGGATTATCACAGACAATGGTACTAATCTGAACAACACTATGATCACTAAACTCTGCACGCAGTTCAAGATTAAGCATCACAATTCTTCTCCATATCGACCAAAGATGAATTGCGTAGTGGAAGCCGCCAACAAGAATATTAAGAAGATCTTGCAAAAGATGACGGTGACATACAAAGATTGGCATGAGATGTTACCATTTGCTCTTCATGGTTATCGCACCTCAGTACGTACCTCAACAGGGGCAACCCCTTTCTCTTTAGTCTATGGTATGGAGGCAGTTTTACCTGTTGAAGTTCAGATTCCTTCCCTAAGGATTATGAAAGATGCAGACTTAGACGAAGACGAATGGGTTCAGACTCGACTTGATCAGATAAATTTGATTGATGAGAAGAGGCTCGCGGCTGTCTGTCATGTCCAGATGTATCAGAAGCGTGTGATCAAGGCCTTTAACAAGAAAGTCAAGCACCAAGTGTACCAGGCCGGTGATTTGGTAATAAAGCGTATCATACTACCACAGGGTGATCCCAGGGGCAAATGGACTCCCACATATGAAGGTCCATTTTTAATCAAGAAAATATTTTCTGGCGGCGCTATGATGCTTACTACTATGGACGGTGAAGATTTCCCGCACCCTGTGAACGCATAAAAAGAGACCCACTAGGTTGACTGGCCTAGGAAAAAATAAGGGCATCTCGGCGAACCAAAAAGGTTCGAGAAAAAATTAGGGATATATATACAAAAGAACTGTACACTCGGCAAGTCGAAAACCTGAAAAGGCGGCTTGGGCAAAAAAGGGTATCCCGGTGGACTGAAAACCTGAAAAGGCGGTCCAGGCAAAAGTTAGGGATTAAAGCGTACGACTATGTCCCGTTGGATCACTTATCTGCTTCCAGCTTAGTTTTGTTATCAATATCAAGTTCGAACGGCACAGATCAATCCAATCATCTTCCTTCCAACAGCAAGGGATGAGATGCTTGAAGATATAGTGGCAATAGCAGAGTTGAAACTCAATGGGATCATTTCCACATAACTGTTTTTCTTTGTTTATCACTTTGTACTTTTTTAATTTTTACGACAATTTCCTCTTACTAGGATTTCTGTCTCCTTGTATAAAAATGTCTGTTTATAGGCCAATTTCAAAATCAATACAAGTCTATTTTCAAATTCAAAATTGCTTTAACTTGCCCTGTTTTGTTTGCGTAAACGTCCAATGGGTACTTTGAATGAACATATGCACTTGAATATGATTGAAGTTTACCAAAAATATACGTGAAAACAGGAATAGCATTTACTAAGGCCTCTAGGAGTTGGGATAATGTTCAAGATGTCCACAAACCCCCATAGAGCCAGTTTCATGGAAATATCCCCACAGAGCAGTCTCCATGGAACTATCTCTATAGAGTTATCTTCACAAGCTCATCCCCTACAGAGATATATTCCCCGACAGAATTAGTATGCCCTCAGACAGAAATTGGGGCATCTTCCAGTGGTTCACTTCCATATATTTGATGGACAGCTTGGCATGATCGTCTTCCCCAATGGGTCCCCTAGCAGATAAAGAAATTGATCATTTCCCCAGCATACAATAGAAATTTCCTCAGCGCATCCTATGAAATTCTAAACAGAGATTATTCCATCTTTGTAGTATACATAATTCAATTCCCCAGCTGAGTTTATTCCTCTAACACTATAAGTTCACCAACAGAATTCTCTCCCCTAGCATAGTTGACGCTCATATCTGGAACCCGGGCAGATATTGCATCAGAGGATTATTCATCTCGTTTATCCCCAGTCAGGGTACATGCAGCCAAACTCTCCTTGAACGCTTTTATCCCCAAGAAGAAGTCAAAGATCCCCAGCAGAGTATTCCCAAATAGAAAAGCGGGAATTCCCAGTACAGTCGTTCCAAACAAAAGATGAAGAGTGATATTCTTCATTCCCAGCAACAGACAGGGATTTATTTTCCCCAGCCAGACATTACTATTCAAAGCCACCGCTATCGTCAGCAACATTTACATCCATGCATCATGTACAGAATACCATAGCATATACATACAAAACATATAACATTCTCATTTATCTTGAGAGTATCATTACGCAATGCATTACATACATCATGACATTGCATAAAACTAACTTTGCATTTTTCAGGTGAGTTCACAATCAGACAAACATTACCATCTTCTAGATACGGTGCAGAGATAATCGAGACAACGATTTAATTCTGATACTAATTCAAAGACAGATTTAATTCTGATACTTTAATAATTCAGAAATAATCAAGACAGATGATTTAATTCTGATACTTAAACAGTTCAGAGATAATCAACCCAGAGATTTAATTCTGATACTTAAACAGTTCAGAGATAATCAACCCAGAGATTTAATTCTGATACTTCAACAGTTCAGAGATAATCAGGACAGAGATTTAATTCTGACACTTATCCCAGAAGATTTTCCAAAAAAATGGTTTAGAGATGATCGAGACGAAGATCTAATTCTGATACTTATTCCAGAATATGTTCCAGATTCAGTTCAAAGATGGTCAAGTATATTTTCCAGATACGGTTCAGATACGATCTAGATATAGATTTCATTCTGATACTCATTCCAATACATCCTCAGATATAATCAAGGCATAGATTCATTCTAACATTCCCCAGCACATCTGCTAGATACAGTTGGACATGGACTCATTCTAGTATACTCCTCAAATACAGTCAAACCTAGACTCCTTCTGATACTCCTGTCAACAGTTACTTTGGATGGCATCTATAAGCCCATCTCCATCCTGTCATCTTTCCGAATGGCATCTTTAAGCCCATTTAAGCAATACAATCAACCAACAGCGTTACTTCGTGCACCCGTGAGTGCAAATTTCTGGGCACTTAAATGTTCAATCCTCTTCCACCTTCAGATCACGAATGGCAGATGCGCCAATATAACTCTTCAGGTTTAAGAAAATTGAACAGGGGCAGCTGTTGCACCCAAAATTTTCCCTCACATCTTTGAGACAAATTGATTCAAGAAGCTTCCTCGCACTCCTAGGAGTCTCAAAAGCTCAAGACTACTCAAGGATTGACCATACAAGCTCTCCTTCTAAACAATCAACCTACAACTAGGGTTTTATTTTTCTAAAAAAAAATTGAGCTCTCAATACCTCAGATGGACTTCATGGTTCTTTATGTACTCTAGGGTATCCTCATGACAAATCTCAAGCCTTGCTTCACAAGTTTGCTCAGTCAATTGCTCAAATGATCACGAGTCGATTGTATTAGACCAAAAGCCAACTTTGGCCAATTTACAGTCAAACGTCATCGTTTCTTGCCAACATCAAAATTTTGAAGTCCCATTCATCATTTGATCAAGGGTTGATCATGATTCCTCAAGAAAATCAAGATTTACTCAAAAGTCAAAAATTGCCAAATTAGGGTTTTCTTAAGGAAAAGTCAACTGAACTTTGACCACGCACAACTTTCACATACTTCATTAGAAAATCCTCATCCAAAGTTCATTTTGAAGGAAATTCAATTCTCTACAAATTTGTCTCTCTAAGTTCAAGGCCAAAAATGCCTCGTTTGAGAGATATGGACCAAAACTTTACAAGTCATTTTGAAAGTCAACAAAAAGACTTTTTTCGTCAAAGCAATTTACACAAAAATAAAGACTTCAAATGAAAAAGTGATCAACACGAAAGTTGTAGGGGACACCTTGAGGGTTCCAAAAAGTCCAAGATCACTTTCATATGACAAAAATTGAGAGAGTTACGATTGGTGCAAGTTGAGCAAAATTTGAGAAACACATTAAACCTACATTGAACATTTTTTAGCTTTCGGATCAATGGGCCTATCTTTTAAGGTTGAATCATGTTTATGACATATTCAAGAACCTCAAAGTTCACTTTGGTATTATTTTGATTTTGATTTTATTTTATTTTGATTTTATTCAAAGAAATAAACAAAATTAAATAAAACAAAATAAATCAAATAATGGTGGGCACATGGATCCTTTTAATGGAATTTCTAGAAGGTTAAAACATGTCATTCAAGGCCATCAAAACCCAAATAAAACCGTGGGAGAGACTGAAGGAAACATGGTTTTCAAAAAATTAAAATGGTTGGAAACATGTTCCTTGATCCTAGCTCTTCAATTATTCTTTGTCTACCATGTTTCTCCTATAAATACAAGGCTCAAACAAAAGAGGAGGGGGTAAGAGGCTTCAAAGAGGAAGGCTTCCAAATCACAAAAAAAAAGGGTGAAAATTCAAAACTCCATTTCCAATCATTCTAATTCCAAACCAAGGATTAAATACTCATCCTGAAGGTTCGATTCCCACCCATGCAATTTCATTTTAACCGTTTTCTAATCCCTTTCTTTTATCATATTTCAATTAATTAATTTATTTTTTTTCAATTAAATTAAAACAATAAAAAAAATATTAAACCATTAAAAGAATAAAAAATATAGTTTAGGTTATGTAATCATTTTTTAGGCATAGATTATTTTTATTAAAATTAATTTTTTAGACTTAGGCTTATAATTAATTAATTTTTGTACAAATGAATTAGAAATTAGGTTCATTTATTTTAAAATTATTTCTCAAAGATAAAAAAAAACGAATATTGACTTAGATATTTAGGACATTTAACATGACTTTTAATATGTAATTACTTTTCGTTTATCATTTATTTTCTTAGAATAAATGTATAGGTTTGTGCATAAATTGTAATAGTATAGTTTACATTTCTTGCATGATTATATTATGTAACTGTCCATAAGCCTTGTAATAGTAGTTTACATTTCTTACACGATTATATTATGTAACTGTCCATAAGCCTTGTAATAGTCTATGTTACATTCTCGCACGATTATATCATGTAACTGCCCATAAGCCATGTAATAGTGTAGGTATTTATTTTTCGCACTTATATTTTATTTGCTAGATAAATAGGCATGTATGGTAAGATCTAAAAATCAAACGTTAGAATAACCTATAACTCAAGATAATATAATTGAATCAACGAACATTGCACACATTCACCTCTAGGGTAGCCTCTCTCTGTTGCCTTACGATTAAAACGGTCATGTCCCTCGAAAGTAAGGGTACTTTAGCAAAAGACGCTTACGAATAATATCATCATAGTCTCTTCGATATAAAGATCATAGTCCCTCGATGACCCTTCGAGCTGCCTACAAAAAGATGATATTGTCCCTCGGCGACCCTATGGAAAATGATGATAGTCCCTTCACATTGCTAAGGTATCCTTACATGTTGCCTTCTATGACCACTCGATGACCCTTCATTGTCCCTTCACATCCAATAGACAGTACTACCTACCCACTAATGGTATGGATAGTACTATCTCTCAAGGGAAACGATAAGTACAAGAAAGACCTTACAAATTAGGGGTAAGTAACTTTTAAATGCTTGCTCACAACTCAAAAACAAATAATTTTCATATCTCACTTTTCCAAAAATATTTTCAAAAAAAAAAAAACAAACACTTTGTATACATTCTTACACGAATTATTACAAAGTCAAACTTTTACAAAATATTTTCAAAAAACGTTCAAACACATTCAAAAAGTAAGTAAAAAAGGTGAGCTAAGCATTTAAGAGCCCATGGATAACCATGGATACAAAGGGTGCTAATACCTTCCCTTTGTATAACTTACCCCCCGAACACAAAATCTATCAAGGTCTTTCCTGTTCTTTTCAGCCTTTCCTTATTGGATAAAAGAAAAGTCGATGGCGACTCTTGCAAACCGCAACATGCTTTACGAAAAAAGAAAGTCAGTTCTCCCACCGTGTTACACATTTTGTTTAACGTGAAGTTTGGTAAACAAAGACAAGTTTGATTTCACTTAAGGGATTAAACTCAAAAATATCCCGGGACAGATTTGTGCAAAATTTGTATGTTTTGAGATTTTGAAAATGAACGTCAAGAATCATCGAGTTAAAAAGATATTGCAGTAAAGTAAATGGGTAACAAAGAAAAGATAAAGGAAAAAATCAACTTTATAAATGGAACGGAAGTACATACATTGAAAACTCGTTTCTCACTTTCATAGTTGGATACTTTGAGCATGTAATATGTAAAATTGTGAACCTCTAAAACTACAAACAAACGTTGCTTATATACTAGTCCTAACATAACCATCTGTAACGGTCGACTTAGCAAAGTTTGACGCGTCTTCGTCTTCATGCATCTTTTGTCTTTCACAAATATCCACGTGTCCTCGAATAACTGTATGATCTTATTCAACTTCTTTGATAAAAACATGATAGTCATGTCACCTAGCAACCCCAAATTTCACTAAGTTTTTTACTTTGACCAGGGTCTTCAAAGGAATACTCGACTAGCTTCCCAAACCCCTTCGACATGAAATTCACTTTAAATGGTTAAATGGTCTTTTGGTCAAAAATGACCACTTTGATTTTGGGTGAAACCTTAAATTTCCACTATAGCCAGATTTGACCCTAAATCCTCACATTTATTACCTGTGTCAAGAATACGAGGTAACAGACTCATAGCGAGGATGGTGTTTATTTTATCACTTTGGTGTATTTTCTCTTGCTTTTTTCTAGTGTATCTTCAGATTCCTCTACGTATCCTCCTAATCATTCCTTGCTATAATATAGGAGATCCTCACTCCATCTAAAGTGGTGTTCTTCTATTAGAAATTTTGGCATGGCAAAATCCCTAATATGGAGAACTTACTCAAGCTTGGTGTGATCCTTAATCTGACTTGATGATCTTGTATCTTTTGCTCGTTGGGAAAGAATTGACTTCTCATTTTTTTTTTACTGGTTAAATAGCATTTTATCTATTGTATAATTTTTGGGTGATTTGGTTGTTCTCAATAATACCAAGATCGATGTATATGGTTTTAAATCTTATTATGGGGTAAAAAGTTTGTCGTAGGAGTAGACCTGGTTTGGTGTTGATTTTCAATGAAATTATCTAGTCTTTATGGAAATCTTGAAAAAAATGTTTTATTCTCTGAAAAAGTGGTAAGCATGGAAGAGTTGTTCGATCAATGCATCTTCATATTTCTTGGAAGTGATATCTGTCATACCCCAAATTTGTCCTACCTATGTATTACCTCCATTTGTACATCCACCCACTGACAATTGTTCAGAAAAACTCAAAAAAATATGTTGTCTTCAACTTCATCCCTCTTTTAATTTTTATCCTTTTTTCATTTTAAGTCATATCTATCTTTTAACTTTTTTTTTATCCTCCATCCAATTAAATATCCATTTGAACCATTTCCATATTCAAATTCAATTCAAGTACCCGTTCATAAAACCAATCTTTTTAGTTAATTACCCATTCTCCATTATTATCCATTTCCATTTTTAATTCTAAACCATTTTTCATCCATATTCATTCTCACTCCATATTTTCCAATAACCATCTCAAAACCCATATCCATTTTTATTTTTGTTCAAAAATCTTTTTCTTTAAATCTTATCCAAATCGATCCATTTGTCCAATTCAAAAATCCAAATTCCATTTTTAATCATTTCATTACAATATCCATTTTTATTATCTTTTAGTTTTTCTCATCAAATATCAAAGCCATCATTAACCATCCTTTATCCACTTCCAATTTTTAACCATATCCATTATCCATTAATCTTTCTTTCAATCCATAATCCATTTATGTCCATAACTATTTTTAAATTATCATTCCTATTTTCTAACCAATTTCCACATTTCAAATCCAATCCAAATTCAACAACCATTTCCCTTTTCTAGGTCCTTTTCATTCAACCATTTCTTTTTAACCCAATTTCTATCCAGTCAATTATTGTTAATAATATTTTCTTAATCCACTTTCTTTTTATCATTATACACTACACCTACAAAAATCATAAGCCCACTTGAATTTATTCCAAATAAACAAAATAGAAGAGGACCCTATACAACCAACATTTCTCGCCAATATACTGTAGCCAAACCACTTGAAACCGGCATGGAATATGCTTCAGTCAATAACAAATGCGCATGACCAAGCCTTCATTCAACTCTAGCCAAATGAACAAATCACATTAAGCTTTGGCCCACAACCTACATACCATACACCCTATACCTGCAATACCTGCATAAAGAAAAAAGAAGAAAGGAAAATCAAGTCACATTGGCAACATCATTTCAAGTCATTTTGCAGGCACTAATAAACTGGCCACAGTGAATTTACACGAAAACTGCAAAACAATACCATAATATATTATCAACAATCCACAACCATATTGTTGGTTCTTGGATTGGCTAGAATTTTGGTAAAACAAAGTGTTCAATGTTGATGTCACAAGGGTGATGTCTTAACATTGAATAATGTTAAGTGTTTAGCTTGTTGAAGTTGTGAAGTCTGATGTCACATGCGATGTCATGACATCAGATATGCAGATCAGTAAAACACCAGGTTTGAGATGTTTTTAGGGTTAAGCGTTTTAGCTGGATTTTGGAAGAGCTGGCAGAGTAATTGGATGTGAATATCTTGGAGGAGATATTTTCTGTTACAAACAGATTTGATGCAGATTTGTAGGAGGGTTTAAAGGCTGAAGATTTAAGAAGATTTTGAGAGAGAAAATCTGTTGAAGATTCAGTTTTAAATAACAAATCAGGTCAGATATTGTAGCAGGTCCAAGACCAGATCAAATAGCTATATAAAGCGTATCAATCATTTGAAGAAAGTATCGAAGAAAGAGAGCTAAAGACTGAGAGTCGTTTGAGTCTTCGTGTTTGTATTGTAAACCATTCTAATGTGAATTGGTGTTGTTGTTTTGAGTTGTTCTTGATCAAAGCTGTGAAGCAGAATCAAGTTGTGTTTTTCAAAGTGTGTGATCTTTGAATTATATCACTGAAGTGATTTAGGGATTGAGTAGTGTTCTCATACTTAAGTGGACTCATAGGTAGAAGGTTCATTAAGTAGTGATTAAGTTTAGAAGATGTCAACTGGGTTGTTGAGTCTATAAATTTGTTACTACTGATAGTGAAATTCATCCTTGGCTTGGTAGCCCCCAGACTTAGGTAGTTAGACCGAACTGGGTGAACAATTCTTTGTGTACTCTGCTGTTGTTTTACTTTGTCCATTACAGAGTGTGTTGTTGTGACATCACACGTAACATCACATATCTGGTACCAGAATTTCAATTGGTATCAGAGCTGGCATCCTGCTCTGCATCTGGGTGAGATCTAGGGTTGATACTATCTGGTAAAGATGGACAAGGAAGTTGGTGGATTTGTGAATAGACCCCCTATTTTGGATGGCTCTAATTATGATTATTGGAAGCCAAGGATGATTACCTTCTTGAAATCCTTGGACAACAGGGCTTGGAAGGCTATCATAAAAGAATGGAAAGCACCTGTTGTTGTTGAGAAAGATGATGCTGGGAAAGAAAAAGAAGGCAGCTCAAAACTGAAACCTGAAGAAGAATGGACCAAGGAAGAAGATGAGCTTTCCCTTGGTAATTCCAAAGCCTTAAATGCTATTTTCAATGGAGTTGATAAGAACATATTTAGGTTGATCAATACCTGTGAAGTTGCCAAGGAAGCTTGGGACATCTTGAAGACTACTCATGAAGGAACTTCAAAGGTTAAGATGTCAAGACTTCAACTTCTAACATCAAAGTTTGAAAGTCTAAAGATGAAGGAAGATGAAACTATTCATGACTTTCATATGAGTATTCTTGAGCTGTCCAATGCCTCTAGTGCTCTTGGAGAGAAGATGACTGAAGAAAAGCTGGTGAGGAAAATCCTTAGATCCCTTCCCAAGAGGTCTAAGATGAAGGTGACTGCAATTGAGGAAGCTCAAGACATCAGCAAAATGAGAGTTGATGAGCTAATTGGATCTCTTCAAACCTTTGAGTTAGGGTTGAATGAAGAGGAACCTGAGAAGAAGTCCAAGAGTATAGCTTTGGTCTCCAGTTCTGAAGAAGCTAAGAAAGGGAATGGTGCTGAATCTCAGGAGGAGCTGTCTCAGGCCATTGCTATGCTGGGAAGACAGTTTAACAAGGTTTTCAAGAGGATGAATAAGAACTACAAACCTAATGTCAGGAACATCTCCTCTGACATCAGCCAGTCAAAGGAGAAGGATGAAGAGAAGACTGCTCAAGACAAAGGGATTCAATGCTTTGAGTGTGAAGGATATGGACATGTCAAGAAAGAATGTCCTATATTCCTTAAGAAGCAGAAAAAGGGCTTGACAGTTTCCTGGTCTGATACTGACAGTGAAAGTGAAGAAGAGCCAGCCAAACATGTCAGAGCCTTGACAAGGACATGTGTGACTGATGGAGAATCAAATGATGAGGAACTGACTTTTTAGGAGTTAGCAGCCTCCTATCATGAGTTATGTCTGAAGAGTGCAGAAGAATGTCAAGAAAGTGAGAAACAAAAGAAACAAATTGTTCAGCTTGAGACTGTCAAAGTTAATCTTGAAAATGAAGTCTTGTTGGTTAAATCTCAACTTGATCAAATGACAAAATCTGTTAGAATGTTGAACAGTGGATCTGATACTCTTGATAAGATCCTTCAGGCTGAAAAAGTAGCAGGAGACAAATCTGGCTTAGGATTCGTTGAGGAGAAGGTTTCTGCTGAAGCTAGTACTTCAGGAACCAAAAAGGACATGTATTAACCAATGTCTCAACATAACAAAAATAGACATAATCCTAAACCCAAGCAGGTTGCTCACCAACAGCATCAGAATATTGGGATAAGGGATGCTCATGGTCCTCATCAAGGGAAGGTACACAGTTATGGAGCTAGGCAGTATATGCCTCCTCAATACCATAGGAGTATGCAGGCTCCTAGGTTCAACATGTTCCATCAGATGTCTCAACATCAGGGGAACATGTATGGCTTTGAATATAATAATGATGTGCCTCATTATTATGGAAGAAGGAAGCCACATCACCATAGAAGACAGCCTAAGAGACAGAATCCTCACTACATGAGACAGGCAAACTATGGAAGAAAACAGCACCAGTACTATGGATAGCAGCCACAGCAGTTTCATCATCAAGGTGGCGGGAAGTTTAACAACTTCAGAAAAGAAAGAGTTAGGTGCTTCTATTGTGGAAGATTTGGCCATATGCAATTTTCTTGCTTCAAGCCTCATGGTTATCCAAAGTCTATCCCTCAACCTAGACAGAAGGATAACAGGCCCAAGGTTGTTAAGCAGTGGGTTCCTAAAGAAGAGGTTAAATGTCTATTGGCTCACTTTTTAGATAGACACTCTGCTAAGGATGGATGGTACTTTGACAGTGGCTGTTCAAAGTACATGACTGGATTCAAAAACCAATTGGTGGATGTCAATTCTTGCTCCTCAATTGATGTTACTTTTGGAAATGGAGAGAAAGGGGTGGTAAAAGGTGTTGGAAAAGTGAAGTGTCATGATGGACCTGATCTTGGCAATGTGCTACTTGTCAAAGGTTTGAGTGCTAACCTGATTAGTATAAGTCATCTCTGTGATGATGGATATAAGGTCAGCTACACTAAAGATGAGTGTTTGATAACTAATGAGGAAAATGAGGTAGTTATGAAAGGAGTCAGATCCAGAGATAATTGTTATCAATGGATACCTCAAGAGGTCTACTCATCTAATGATGTTAAGGTTGATGTTGTGACATCAGACTGTAACATTAAGGGTGAAAGTCTGAGCATGCTGAAAGGTCAAGTAGGGTCAATAACTTGTGGTGTGAATCCTTTTAAAAATTTAAAAGGAAAGTTATTTTGGAGGGAGAAAATCCTAGATTGGCGTTTAAGTGACCCACAAAATCAGGCTCCATACTTTAGGCAGTCATTTCCTATTATAGCCATCTCACGCTTCATCAAATGTCATATCCCTAATCTGTTCATCTCCTTCTCCTTCAACAGAAATCGTCATTCATCTCTGAATCTAAAGTGCTTCACAGGAACAATGTCAAAACATATATCATCTCCATCTAAGAAATCTTCCTCACAAAGTTCATCACGAGATAAAGCTAGGGTTTCTACAGAAGAGGGCTCTGCAGAAGAAGCTTTGAATGTAGAACCCATCTCCATGATGGTTCCTGAATCTGGTAGGTCAAGACCTTCCAAACTACAACCAAAAAGGGCTGGAACTAAATTTAATTTTAATGGCACTAGTGACTATAGGATGTTGTATAGTCATGGATCTGGGACTGAGTTAAGGGGATATTGTGATGTCGACTGGGCTGGGAGTGCTGATGATCGGAAAAGCACTTCAGAAGGGTGTTTCTTCTTAGGGAATAATCTGATATCATGGTTTAGTAAAAAGCAGAACTGTGTGTCCCTTTCTACTGCTGAAGCTGAGTACATAGCAGCAGGGAGTAGTTGTTCTCAACTTGTTTGGATGAAGCAGATGTTAACAGAATACAATGTCAAGCAAGATGTCATGACATTGTACTGTGATAATTTGAGTGCTATCAATATCTCTAAGAATCCTATTCAGCATAGCAGAACCAAGCATATTGATATAAGGCATCATTTTATAAGAGATTTGGTTGAAGACAAAGTAGTTGCCTTGGAACATGTTGCTACAGATAAACAATTAGCTGACATTTTTACTAAAGCCTTAGATGCAAACCAATTTGAAAGTTTGAGAAGTAAATTAGGAATTTGCATTTATGAAGATTAAATGTGCTAGAGAGTGTATTAAGCAGTTGTATTCTTTATTAGAAATTGATTTTATTCAACTGCTGAAGGCATACAGACTTGAAGTACATCATTAGTTACAGATTATCCCAACCCCCTGCATCTAGAAAAGCTTTCTGGTCTTCATCCCAATCATCATCAGCAGCTTGTTGTTGCACAGGAAGCTTCTTGCTTGGTTTCATGGTTGTTTCTGAGGTTCTGCCTGACTTTGTGGTTCCTGAAGTAGTTTTAGTGGCAGTCATTATTTTGCTCCCCTTCTGAGGTGGATCTGAAGTCTTGTCCTTCTGCTTAAAGTTCTTTGCTGCATCTTTGATGTTTGACTGGCTCATTCTTGGTTGCTGAGTGGTGCTGCTAGAAGGAAGAAAGGCTTGTGTTTATAATAAAAACAAGGAGCATAGTTTGTATCGACTGAACAGTCAATGTGTTGGAACTTCTTTTTGACCATGTCTTTATGTCAGGACATTGTGTTTAGTGATTGTCCAATTATGGCTAAAAGGGGGAGAGTTAGCCTAGGTGTGTAGAGTGTATCCTATTTAAGATCTGGTGTGGTGCAGATGTTGAGGGGGAGTGTGCATGTTGAACAACTGGTTATGCTAGTTCTGGTTTTGAGTTTTTAATTTTTCTAATGTTTTATCCGCTGCTGAAGTCTCTGATGTTGCAGAGATTGTTTTAGCCAAAATTAGCCAAAGGGGGAGATTGTTGGTTCTTGGATTGGCTAGAATTTTGGTAAAACAAAGTGTTCAATGTTGATGTCACATGGGTGATGTCTTAACATTGAGTCTTAACATTGAATAATGTTAAGTGTTTAGCTTGTTGAAGTTGTGAAGTCTGATGTCACATGCGATGTCATGACATCAGATATGCAGATCAGTAAAACATCAGGTTTGAGATGTTTTTAGGGTTACGCGTTTTAGCTGGATTTTGGAAGAGCTGGCAGAGTAATTGGATGAGAATATCTTGGAGGAGATATTTTTTGTTACAAACAGATTTGATGCAGATTTGTAGGAGGGTTTAAAGGCTGAAGATTTAAGAAGATTTTGAGAGAGAAAATATGTTGAAGATTCAGTTTTAAATAACAAATCAGGTCAGATATTGTAGTAGGTCCAAGACTAGATCAAATAGTTATATAAAGTGTATCAATCATTTGAAGAAAGTAACGAAGAAAGAGAGCTAAAGACTGAGAGTCGTTTGAGTCTTCGTGTTTGTATTGTAAACCATTCTAGTGTGAATTGGTGTTGTTGTTTTGAGTTGTTCTTGATCAAAGCTGTGAAGCAGAATCAAGTTGTGTTTTTCAAAGTGTGTGATCTTTGAATTATATCACTGAAGTGATTTAGGGATTGAGTAGTGTTCTCATACTTAAGTGGACTCTTAGGTAGAAGGTTCATTAAGTAGTGATTAAGTTTAGAAGATGTCAACTGGGTTATTGAGTCTGCAAATTTGTTACTACTGATAGTGAAATTCATCCCTGGCTTGGTAGCCCCCAGACGTAGGTAGTTAGACCGAACTGGGTGAACAATTCTTTGTGTACTCTGCTTTTGTTTTACCTTGTCCATTGCAGAGTGTGTTGTTGTGACATCACACGTAACATCACATATCTGGTACCAGAATTTCACATTTCACAATTTCCCCACAATACAAACCAACTTGCACAAAAAAAACAAGAACAAAACGCCAACTTTGACCCACAACGACTTTACAAAACGGATTCCACGCCACGATTCGCATACGCATAACCTGCAACCTGCAATACTGATGCAATAGACCTGCTATTAAGAGCAACCATACAAATAACAAGACAAAACTACAAGCTGGAGGAGGAAGATATGAATTGATAAGAAGGGGGAGTAAAGTATTTTTCGACGTCTCTTCTCGCGAAACCTCTTCAGGACATAGACTCCAAAACCATTCTCTCCGCCTCCTACAACGAATAAACAAAATTCCAACAATGAACCAAAATAGAGCCGTTGATTTTTTTTCCTTAATCTGTCCGTCTCCTACACCCTTTGTTACTCAACCAACAAAACCTCATAAATCTTCATCAACCAAAACAGCATACTCATCTGTATTTCTCTCCCACTTCGGTCCGTTCTTATTACCAAGTTACCTCCCTCAGATCCACCGAGCAACTGTCCACTTATTTCACGTTGCCGACTACAACCACTTCATCTTCTTCTTATGAACAAGGAACACCTTAAACACTCACCAAACACTACTTCAAACAAGTGATACCACAAACTTCATTTTGAATCTTCAAAACTCACAAACAACAACAACCCATAAACTCAAATCAACACACAAATCAAAACCATCCTAACACTCAAACCTTGCTCTGAAACAACAACAAACAACCATCTTCCATCATTCGCTCACCCTTTGACTCCATCGACCCACAAACCCTCAACCATAAACAACCCGAAAAACTAGAGAAATGGAGAAGAAGTTGAGACGAGATAAAGAGTGATTCACAACCAGAAATGGAACCAGAAGTGTAGAACGCAGAGGAACACGGAACCAAATCGAACACACAAACCTGGATACCGATGCAGAAGGTTGGAAATGTTGTTGTTGCGCAATTTTTGTTGTCGTTTTCATCTTTAGATTCGCGGTTTTGTTTCAGAGAATTTGTTCCGCTTTTCCTGGCCGTGTTTCCATTGATGCGATGCACCTCTTCTTTTCCATCTTTTGACCTTTTCTGTTCTTAAAGTGTATAACTTGTTTTTCTTTTTTATGATGTGTTCAAAACCTTTCATTACCCTCATTGGTTTATGTTGGTTGAGATCTGATGTACACACCCTCCTTGTATTTGCTACCACCCTTTCTTTTTTCATTGTCGGAATAAATGGGCCATGAAGCCCATAAGAAATCCTCATTGCACCCACCATCATGGTTGCTGCGCCTCCCCCCTTTTTTTCTCTTTTTTTTTAATTAATTTCTTGTATTTTTAATAAAAGTTTCATAATGTTTTTTAGATGTTTTTTATTATTTATTTCCCTTGTTATTTGTCATTTCCATTTTTATTTTACGATTGCATGGGCCAATGATCTAAGAATACTCATGGTTTAATTGGTTTTTTCAAACCAATGGAATTTTGATATATATGAGGCCTATTTATTTTTTTATTTCAATGTGTTTCATTATTTTATTTTTATTCATTTATTTTGGGTCAATGAAAACCAAACATCGACGATTTGTCGATTTCTCGACTTAATCTCGATAAAGGTGAGACCTTTATTCTTTTTCCTATACCTTTTCGATTTAATTTCATTTTTGTCATTTATTCATTAGTTTTATCTATTGTTGGGTCAATGAAAACCATACATCAACGATTTATCGATTTCTCGATTAAATCTTGATAAAGGTGAGACCTTTATTCTTTTTCCTATTTATTTCGATTTTATTTCATTTTTATTCATTTTGGGTCCATGAAAACTAAATATCGATTGATTTATCAATTTCTCGATTAAATCTCGATAAAGGTGAGACCTTTATTCTTTGTATTCATATTTTCGATTTAATTTCTTAATTGTCACTTTATATTTCTTTTATTTTCACTTTTGGTCAATGAAAGTCAAAAGTCGTCGATTATCAATTTATCGATTAAATCGTGATTAAGACAAGACCAACTTTATTTTATGTCAACTTTAATCTCTTGTCAATACTACCTCGATTATATTACTCTTATCATATTGTCCATATCCATATTCATGTTTACCTAACCATTTCATTTGTTCATACTTCAATAAAAAAACATTAACAAATATCGAAACCTTAAAACAATAATTGATGGACTGTTGGTTATGATCATCCACTTGCTCGACACTTGATCAAGGTTTAGTTTAGGACACCTCGCACACACACCCTTTCTCTTAGGCTACCTTACAATGAGACCCTTTATTTCATGTCATCCCTTGTACTTTACATGTACCCCTCTCCCATTCCGATGTACGCATTTAGTTTTTTTTATTGTGGTTTGTTTACTTGGAGTACCCCTAGGGACTAGCATAGACAACCCATTTTCAAACTAATACTCGATTCGTCGTCGAGCCATTTTCAAACTAATACTCGATTCGTCGTCGAGCCATTTTCAAACAACCCATTTTCAAACTAATACTCGATTAGTCGTCGAGCCATTTTCAAACAACCCATTTTCAAACTAATTCTCGATTCGTCGTCGAGCCATTTTCAAAATCAACCTCTAACCAAAGTCTTTTCAAACCAAACTCTTTTCATACAATAAACCCTTGATCCAACGTCAAGCGGATTTTCATAATCAAACTTTTAAAACAACTAACAACTATCTCAACTCTTTTAAGGTGAAAAATGGGGGTTCAAGTCTTTGATCTTCCTTCGATTATTTGGGTGCGAGTTTTCTTACTCGTGTGTGAGCAATTGACGCCTCTTCTTTTAACGAATCAAATCATTTTCAAAATAACCAAGCGCATACAATAAACCCTTGATCCCACGTCAAGCGGATTTTCATAATCAAACATCAAAACGACTAACAATTATCGTAATTCTTTTTCAAGGTGAAAAATGGGGGTTCAAGTCTTTGATCTCTCTTCGATTGTTTGGGTGTGAGTTCTCTTACTCGTGTGTGAGCAATTGACGTCTCTTTTTAAAAATCAACCAACTCCCTTGTTTCGTGGGCGTACCATGAACTACAACTGCTCTGATTCTTTATTCTCATCCGAATAAAGATACGTAGGCACAAGATTGTGATGATCTTGGCGAGCACACTTCCATCTTTTTCCGTCAAACCCCGTAGTCGAACTACGATTGCTCTGATTCCTCATTCTCATCCGAATGAGTATACGTAGGCTCGAGGTCACGATGATCTTGCCGAGCACCCTATCCTTAAACCACCCATTTCCCCTTAGCATCGTTCCCTTTTATCTTTACCTTTCTGCATTTATTTTAGAGAAGAAAATAGATAAACTTAGCTAACGAGTATCGCGATTCGAATTAAGAGGTTCCCGTTGAGTACAACGGACGTGAGGGGGTGCGCGTACCTTCCCCTCATGTAACCGACTCCCGAACCCGGAATGTGGTTGCGACGACCATGTTCTTACCCCTCCTTAAAAGTTTTCTCGATATTTTTCTTTCCCTCTTTTTGGGATAAATAAAGTTCGGTGGCGACTCTGTTGAACCGTTTTTCCGCGCCTTTCGCGTGAGGGTCGTGTCTTCGATTAAGCGATTTTTTCGAGGTGCGATAGATGGTGACTCTGCTGGGGATCATTTGCTCCATGCAAGAGAGAGTCGAGCCTATCTTAATTCGAATCGCTAGCTCTTTAGCTTTGTTTATTTATTTTCTTCTCGTTTATTCATTTGCTTATTTACTTGTGTTACCTTTTGTGACATGGTTGGGTTGTTCTGATATTGGGAACTTTGTGAGATGGCTCTAAACCCGAGTCTGAGTATAACCCTAGGATTAGGATGGTGGTTGTGTAGTGTAGGCTTGCGTGGTCTCTTCCGCGTGAGTTGAAATGAAAACCACCGCTTGGAGTAGATTCCCTTGGAGATATTATTGTTGTGGTGAATCTTTGCCATGGTGGTAATACTCTCGAGGTGGGTCGTTGATCCCAAGGACCATTAACCCAATTTACCCATGGTGGTTGGTAGTGTTAATTCTTTGTGAGTTAATACGAATGCCCCAATCAGATGACATCCCTCGAACGTATTACTTCCTGACAGTAATATTTTTGACCTCGATCTAGGATTCTGAGAACCCTATTTAGAACTTGTGTGTCGATGGTTGTGTAGTGGGCGCCTCCGAGGAATCTTTCTCGTGGGGAAGAAATGAAGACCTCACCTAAATGAGATTATTTCGAGAATATTATAGTCGGACAAATCTTTGTCTTGGTTATAATGTTTTCGAAATATATCCATAACTCTAGGCACCTACCCATCTTAGAAACCTACCCGTGGGCTTTCTTAATCCTAGTTGTGGTTCTTGACCCGTTTCTCCGGCCAACCGCAGAACTGTTCGAAGTTGTTTGATTCTGCGATCCTGGATCTTGTATCTTGCATTGCATCTCATGTCATTGCATTGCATTGCATCTGTTATGCATCTTGCATTGCATTTTCAACCTCAGAATCTCACTTCACCTTCCTTCCTTCTCCAGTAAATCAAGCTGATTCCTCGACACCAGTACGCAACTCGAGCCAACACAAGAAGAACAATGGAGCAGATTCAGCAAGAGCAAGCTGCTTTCAGAGAAGAGTTGGACTTTATGAAGGGAAAGATCGATCAGATTCTTGAAGCCATCATGATGGCCATAAGAGAAGAAGAACTGCAACACTGTGCCTATGCAAGGGCCACCCTCAAGGCTCTCAGTTCCTGTTCCCAACCCTATCAATTATGGGATACCAATGAACTTTACGCCTGCCGCTGAAGGAGCCATTTCTCAACCACCTCCAACATCTGGAGTCGCTGTTGGTGCTATTCCGCAAGCCCAACCTGTTGTCACTCAGGTTCCTATTCCTCATGCCGAAGAAAATCTAGTGGATCAGTATGATGAAGTACAGAACTACCATGATGCCATCCCAATTGTCAATCCTACCTCTGCTCAGGATTTTGAAGCCATCAAGATGTGTCATGATCTAGCTGAGAAACTCCGAGTCATGGAGGGGCGCAACTCAAAATCTCTGAACGCTCTGGAAATATGCTTGGTGCCAGATGTTGTCATTCCTCCCAAGTTCAAAGTACAGGAATTCCCGAAGTACAAAGGCCTCAGTTGTCCCCACATGCATCTAAGGATGTACTGTCGCAAGATGGCTGCCCATGCCAAAGATGAAAAGCCGATGATCCATTGCTTCCAAGATAGCTTGTCTGGGGCATCTCTTGAGTGGTATATGCAGCTGGAGCGGAGCAATGTGCGCACTTGGGATGATCTAGCTGATGCATTTGTCAAGCAATACAAGTACAACACTGATCTTGCACCGAATCGTACTCAACTTCAGAGTATGGCTCAAAAGGACAACGAATCCTTTTAAGGAGTACGCGCAATGCTGGAGAGAGCTAGCTGCAAGGGTGCATCCACCTCTTGTTGATCGTGAACTGATTGCCATCTTCATGGGTACTTTACAAGGCCAATACTATGAAAATCTGATTGGTAATGTTTCTGCTGGATTCTCTGATTTGGTAATTATCGGTGAGAGAATTGAAGAAGGTCTGAAGAGCGGAAAGATCCAAGGAGGTTCTAGAAGTCAGTCTGCAGTCAAGAAGCCCTTCAATGGATTCAAAAAGAAAGAGGGCGAAACAAATGTTGTCTCTGCTCAAAGAGGGAAAGCTCAACAAGCTCCCCCTCCAATGCCTTATCAAATGCCATACTTCCAGTATCCGTGTGTTGCTGCTGCGCAATATGCTCTGATGCCTTATCAGCCAACTGTTCAAGCTATTCAAGCTCCAATGCCTCAACAACAGGCTCCTCAGCAACAGTCCTATAATCAGCAAGGGTATCAATATCCTCCTCAGAATCAACAACAGAGAGCTGCTCAACAACGTCAGCCTAATCAACAGAGGACAAGAAGGTCTGAAAGAGACTTTGATTGTCTGCCGACAACGTATGCTCAGATTTTTGCTCAATTGATGGAGAAGAGGGTTGTTACCCCCAGAGACTTGGATCCTCCAACTGTCATTCCTCCAGATTATGATGTTAATGCTCATTGCGAGTTTCATAAGGGTGCTCCAGGGCATACAATTGAGGACTGCAGAGCTTTCAAACACAAGGTTCAAGACATGATCGACTCAAAGTTTCTCACGTTCAATGGGAGGGCTCCAAAGGTCATCAACAACCCTATGCTACCGCCAAACTAGTGCCAGCATCAAGTCAAGTTTATTCCCCGAAGAAGGCAGTCATGTTGCCATCCCATCATTTGCATTCTTGTATTTTCGTCTTTATTTGTTTAAGTACTGTATGCTTTGAACATTGCTGTTTGTATTTGGTTTTCTTAATGTATTGACAGTGCATGTTTTGAATCAGTTATGTCGTATTCACTCATTTTTTTCAATTTACTGCAAGTCACAGACACATTTATATCCACTTCACTCTCTTTATCAACTGTCGCTTAGCAATGATTAGAGGGAGGATGATGACAACGAAATACCCATAATTGCGAAATGTATGCTTCCGGATGAGATCCCGCCGATGATGTACATGCATTGTTTCAATCCCCCTAAACACTGGAGATACAAGGAGTTAATCCCTAGTAAACCACTTCGAGCCTAGAAGTAGTAGTTTCCTTCGGATATTCAAACCCTTACACTCAACCTGGGGCAGGGTAGTGTTCAGTTAACCCAATTATGCACTCAAACCAAAAAGCAAAATTCCACAAGACATAACGGTTGTTCATCAACGAACCATGATTTGGCAGTCACAATCCTCTAAAGTAAAAAACAAAAACAAAAATCAAAGGCCTGCTAAGTCAAGCACCTCAAAGGAGACTTAGGCAAAAATCAAGGCAACCCTGATGGACTCGACAAGCAAAATCAGTCCATGCAAAAGATAGGGATCAAAAAACAAAAGAGGCCCTCGAATCCTCAACAAAAACAAAATAAGATTCAGTGACCACCATCTTAAAGGGTCACTAACATCCATAAAAAACAAAATAAAGGTGACTGCCATTTCAAGCATACCTTGAACCATCAACCCTTTTGGAATACAAACATGTGCAGATTTAACTGAACGTGGGACTGGAGATCATCACGAAGAAGGGGTGGGTACAAATTATACTTTGAGCCTTATATCCTTTGTTTCTTAAACCATAAACCAGACCACGTTACAACCCTCGAAAGACCTAATTGAGGCGAGGTTTATTCTGAAAGCATACTATTGCAAGGTTGCGTAAACTGACTCCCCATATTTGCTAATCTTCAGCATTGGTGTCATTATCCTTGCTATATCTTTCACACCATCAAAATCAGCACGTTTGAGCTAACGGTCCATTCGTCTCACTATCACGACATTCTAATAAACGACTCTTTTTTTCAAAACTTGCATGAGCATTGCATTAAGATTACCATTTGTGAATGTGCAATTTTAACTGCAAATCAGTGCTAGACATTCAGGATAACTCCAACAAGGGGCAATTGAATAGGAACTTGAACTTTCAGTGGTGCCGACCCGAAACAAGACTACCTCAAACCCTCAGTCAGGGGCAAATCCTTCAATAGCTCAATCAGGGGCAAGCCATCTCAAAGCACATCAAAGATCAACTTTCAGAATTGGTTAATCAGGGGCAGACCATTACCATGTTCAGACTAGGGCAAGATCCATTGCAGCAGGAAGATCCCTTTATATCTTTAATTTAGTCAAGCAGATCCTGCCAGACACTTGCAATCATCAAGATCAGAGCAAAAACACGATCATCATGAGTCGCTCACGTCGCTATGCTCATTTTAAAGTCATCCTGACTATCAAGCACAAGGTGGTGGTCCTCTCAGGAACAAATCAACTAGTGGTCAAACTCAGAGCTTCAAGAGCATCTTCGTCTGCTTCAATCATGGCGTCTTCAACAAACTGAGTGTCGAGGAAATCAAACCTTCCCACCACCTAAAGTTCAATCTGCATTGGCAACTACCAAAAGTCCACCCCGCTGGCACCCTCCGCAAAGCACATCCAATCACCCCTCTGCAATTATATGCATCATACACATCATATGCATCACATTCGACATCATAAACATCATTTGCATCATATGCATACCAAAACCAAATCATACTTCCCTAACACTTGCATTTCCGCGCGTCAGCATTTGCATTGCACATCATTACAAAATCGAGCATTCATACGCATAGTCAAGATCCAGGATCGATCTCAAGACTCCAAGGCGATCTTCAGCCCAGCCAGGGGCATCTTCTTCAAGTCTGTGGGCGTTCCTCACGAAGTTGTTCAACCTTTTGTTCAAGCTCAAGACAAGATTTCAAAGCAATCTTCAGCCCAGTCAGGGGCATATCCTTCAAGTCCTTGGGCGTTCCCCAGTGAGTTGGTCCTTTCAACCTTTTGTTGACAAGGATGGGCTCTCCTTATTGATTCTTTACTTCAACCTTTTGTTGATGTCTCTAAATAAATCTCACTCATCATATCCCCAACAAACTTGACCTTTTGTCAATTACCTTACTATCATCCTCTTGGTGATAGTCGAACCCTGTCAACTCAAATTAACCTGCATCCTTTTGGTGTTTACCTCATTTTCATCCTTTTGGTGGAAGGGTCTGTGTGTGTGTGCCCTATTATCCTTTTGGTAATAGCAGGCTTTGACCTCATTTTCATCCTTTTGGTGGAAGGGTCTAGGCGAGTGTGTGCCCTATTATCCTTTTGGTAATAGCAGGCTTTGACCTCATTTTCATCCTTTTGGTGGAAGGGTCTGTGTGCACGTGCCCTATTATCCTTTTGGTAATAGCAGGCTTTGACCTCATTTTCATCCTTTTGGTGGAAGGATCTATGTGCGTGTGTGCCCTATTATCCTTTTGGTAATAGCAGGCTTTGACCTCTTTTTCATCCTTTTGGTGGAAGGGTCTGTGTGTGTGTGCCCTATTATCCTTTTAGTAATAGCAGGCTTTGACCTCATTTTCATCCTTTTGGTGGAAGGGTCTAGGCGAGTGTGTGCCCTATTATCCTTTTGGTAATAGCAGGCTTTGACCTCATTTTCATCCTTTTGGTGGAAGAGTCTGTGTGCGTGTGCCCTATTATCCTTTTGGTAATAGCAGACTTTGACCTCATTTTCATCCTTTTGGTGGAAGGGTCTGTGTGCGTGTGCCCTATTATCCTTTTGGTAATAGCAGGCTTTGACCTCATTTTCATCCTTTTGGTGGAAGGGTCTGTGTGCGTGTGCCCTATTATCCTTTTGGTAATAGCAGACTTTGACCTCATTTTCATCCTTTTGGTGGAAGGGTCTGTGTGTGTGTGCGCCCTATTATCCTTTTGGTAATAACAGGCTTTGACCTCATTTTCATCCTTTTGGTGGAAGGGTTTGTGTGTGTGTTTGCCCTATTATCCTTTTGGTAATAGCAGGCTTTAACCTCATTTTCATCCTTTTGGTGGAAGGGTCCATGTGCGTGTGTGCCCTATTATCCTTTTGGTAATAGCAGGCTTTGCACTTTCTTTCTTTTCGGACAAATTCAGGGTCTTCTTCATATCTAATTAACTTCTACCTCGAAAGAATGAACGCCGCAGCAGTTCACCTTACTAGGTTCAAGCCAATTAGATAGGGGCATCTGTCATACCCCAAATTTGTCCTACCTATGTATTACCTTCATTTGTACATCCACCCACTGGCAATTGTTCAGAAAAACTCAAAAAAATATGTTGTCTTCAACTTCATCCCTCTTTTAATTTTTATCCTTTTTTCATTTTAAGTCATATCTATCTTTTAACTTTTTTTTTATCCTCCATCCAATTAAATATCCATTTGAACCATTTCCATATTCAAATTCAATTCAAGTACATGTTCATAAAACCAATATTTTTAGTTAATTACCCATTCTCCATTATTATCCATTTCCATTTTTAATTCTAAACCATTTTTCATCCATATTCATTCCCACTCCATATTTTCCAATAACCATCTCAAAACCCATATCCATTTTTGTTTTTGTTCAAAAATCTTTTCCTTTAAATCTTATCCAAATCGATCCATTTGTCCAATTCAAAAATCCAAATTCCATTTTTAATCATTTCATTACAATATCCATTTTTATTATCTTTTAGTTTTTCTCATCAAATATCAAAGCCATCATTAACCATCCTTTATCCACTTCCAATTTTTAACTATATGCATTATCCATTAATCTTTCTTTCAATCCATAATCCATTTATGTCCATAACTATTTTTAAATTATCATTCCTATTTTCTAACCAATTTCCACATTTCAAATCCAATCCAAATTCAACAACCATTTCCCTTTTCTAGGTCCTTTTCATTCAACCATTTCTTTTTAACCCAATTTCTATCCAGTCAATTATTGTTAATAATCTTTTCTTAATCCACTTTCTTTTTATCATTATACACTACACCTACAAAAATCATAAGCCCACTTGAATTTATTCCAAATAAACAAAATAGAAGAGGACCCTATACAACCAACATTTCTCGCCAATATACTGTAGCCAAACCACTTGAAACCGGCATGGAATATGCTTCAGTCAATAACAAATGCACATGACCAAGCCTTCATTAAACTCTAGCCAAATGAACAAACCACATTAAGCTTTGGCCCACAACCTACATACCATACACCCTATACCTGCAATACCTGCATAAAGAAAAAAGAAGAAAGGAAAATCAAGTCACATTGGCAGCATCATTTCAAGTCATTTCGCAGGCACAAATAAACTGGCCACAGTGAATTTACACGAAAACTGCAAAACAATACCATAATATATTATCAACAATCCACAACCATTTCACAATTTCCCCACAATACAAACCAACTTTGACCCACAACGACTTTGCAAAACGGATTCCACGCCACGATTCACATACGCATAACCTGCAAACCCTCATTGAGAGCAACCATACAAATAACAAGACAAAAATACAAGCTGGGGGAGGAAGATTTGAATTGATAAGAAGGGGGAGTAAAGTATTTTTCAACGTCTCTTCTCACGAAACCTCTTCAGGACATAGACTCCAAAACCATTCTCTCCGCCTCCTACAACGAATAAACAAAAGTCCAACAATGAACCAAAATAGAGCCGTTGATTTTTTTCCTTAATCTGTCCGCCTCCTACACCCTTTGTTACTCAACCTACAAAACCTCATAAATCTTCATAAACCAAAACAGCATACTCATCTGTATTTCTCTCCCACTTCGGTCCGTCCTTATTACCAAGTTACCTCCCTCAGATCCACCGAGCAACCGTCCACTTCTTTCACGTTGCCGACTACAACCACTTCATCTTCTTCTTATGAACAAGGAACACCATAAACACTCACCAAACACTACTTCAAATAAGTGATACCACAAACTTCATTTTGAATCTTCAAAACTCACAAACAACAACAACCCGTAAACTCAAATCAACACACAAATCAAAACCATCCTAACACTCAAACCTTGCTCTGAAACAACAACAAACAACCATCTTCCATCATTCGCTCACCCTTTGACTCCATCGACCCACAAACCCTCAACCATAAACAACCCAAAAAACCAGAGAAATGGAGAAGAAGTTGAGACGAGATAAAGAGTGATTCACAACCAGAAATGGAACCAGAAGTGTAGAACGCAGAGGAACACGGAACCAAATCGAACACACAAACCTGGATACTGATGCAGAAGGTTGGAAATGTTGTTGTTGCGCCATTTTTGTTGTCGTTTTCATCTTTAGATTCGCGGTTTTGTTTCAGAGAATTTGTTCCGCTTTTCCTGGCCGTGTTTCCATTGATGCGATGCACCTCTTCTTTTCCATCTTTTGACCTTTTCTGTTCTTAAAGTGTATAACTTGTTTTTCTTTTTTATGACGTGTTCAAGACCTTTCATTGCCCTCATTAGTTTATGTTGGTTGGGATCTGATGTACACACCCTCCTTGTATTTGCTGCCACCCTTTCTTTTTTCATTGTCGGAATAAATGGGCCATGAAGCCCATAAGAAATCCTCATTGCACCCACCATCATGGTTGCTGCGCCTCCCCCCTTTTTTTTCTCTTTGTTTTTTTAATTAATTTCTTGTATTTTTAATAAAAGTTTCATAATGTTTTTTAGATGTTTTTTATTATTTATTTCCCTTGTTATTTGTCATTTCCATTTTTATTTTTCGATTGCATGGGCCAATGATCTAAGAATACTCATGGTTTAATTTAGTTTTTCAAACCAATGGAATTTTGATATATATGAGGCCTATTTATTTTTTTATTTCAATGTGTTTCATTATTTTATTTTTATTCATTTATTTTGGGTCAATGAAAACCAAACATCGACGATTTATCGATTTCTCGACTTAATCTCGATAAAGGTGAGACCTTTATTCTTTTTCCTATACCTTTTCGATTTAATTTCATTTTTGTCATTTATTCATTAGTTTTATCTATTGTTGGGTCAATGAAAACCATACATCAACGATTTATCGATTTCTCGATTAAATCTTGATAAAAGTGAGACCTTTATTCTTTTTCCTATTTATTTCGATTTTATTTTGTTTTTATTCATTTTGGGTCCATGAAAACTAAATATCGATTGATTTATCGATTTCTCGATTAAATCTCGATAAAGGTGAGACCTTTATTCTTTGTATTCATATTTTCGATTTAATTTCTTAATTGTCACTTTATATTTCTTTTATTTTCACTTTTGGTCAATGAAAGTCAAAAGTCGTTGATTATCAATTTATCGATTAAATCGTGATTAAGACGAGACCAACTTTATTTTATGTCAACTTTAATCTCTTGTCAATACTACCTCGATTATATTACTCTTATCATATTGTCCATATCCATATTCATGTTTATCTAACCATTTCATTTGTTCATACTTTAATAAAAAAACATTAACAAATATCGAAACCTTAAAACAATAATTGATGGACTGTTGGTTATGATCATCCACTTGCTCGACGCTTGATCAAGGTTTAGTTTAGGACACCTCGCACACACACGACTTTCTCTTGGGCTACCTTACAATGAGACCCTTTATTTCATGTCATTCCTTGTACTTTACATGTACCTCTCTCCCATTCCGATGTACGCATTTAGTTTTTTTTATTTTGGTTTGTTTACTAGGAGCACCCCTAATGACTAGCATAGACAACCCATTTTCAAACTAATACTCGATTCGTCGTCGAGCCATTTTCAAATAACCCATTTTCAAACTAATACTCGATTCGTCGTCGAGCCATTTTCAAACTAATTCTCGATTCGTCGTCGAGCCATTTTCAAAACAAACCTCCTTTCAACCAAACCCTCGACTCGTCGTCGAGCCATTTTCAAAATCAACCTCTAACCAAAGCCTTTTCAAACCAAACTCTTTTCATACAATAAACCCTTGATCCAACATCAAGCGGATTTTCATAATCAAACTTTTAAAACAACTAACAACTATCGCAACTCTTTTAAGGTGAAAAATGGGGGTTCAAGTCTTTGATCTTCCTTCGATTGTTTGGGTGCGAGTTTTCTTACTCGTGTGTGAGCAATTGACGCCTCTTCTTTTAACGAATCAAATCATTTTCAAAATAACCAAGCGCATATAATAAACCCTTGATCCCACGTCAAGAGGATTTTCATAATCAAACATCAAAACGACTAACAATTATCGTAATTCTTTTTCAAGGTGAAAAATGGGGGTTCAAGTTTTTGATCTCTCTTCAATTGTTTGGGTGCGAGTTCTCTTACTCGTGTGTGAGCAATTGACGCCTCTTTTTAAAAATCAACCAACTCCCTTGTTTCGTGGGCGTACCACGAACTACGACTGCTCTGATTCTTTATTCTCATCCGAATAAAGATACGTAGGCACAAGATTGTGATGATCTTGGCGAGCACACTTTCATCTTTTTCCGTCAAACCCCGTAGTCGAACTACGATTGCTCTGATTCCTCATTCTCGTCCGAATGAGTATACGTAGGCCCGAGGTCGCGATGATCTTGCCAAGCACCCTATCCTTAAACCACCCATTTCCCCTTAGCATCGTTCCCTTTTATCTTTACCTTTCCGCATTTATTTTAGAGAAGAAAATAGATAAACTTAGCTAACGAGTATCGCGATTCGAATTAAGAGGTTCCCGTTGAGTACAACGGACGTAAGGGAGTGCGCGTACCTTCCCCTCACGTAACCGACTCCCGAACCCGGAATGTGTTTGCGACGACCATGTTCTTACCCCTCCTTAAAGGTTTTCTCGATATTTTCCTTTCCCTCTTTTTGGGATAAATAAAGTTCGGTGGCGACTCTGTCGAACCGTTTTTCCGCGCCTTTCGCGCAAGGGTCGTGTCTTCGATTAAGCGATTTTTTCGAGGTACGACAATATCTTGACAGGTCTTCTAGATACTCTTGTTCTTAATATGCGCGACAAAAGGATCCCTCTTATGGTTGAGCCAATAGTAGTCTAGGGTGCATTTTTGCCTAATAGTAGATGTGAACCCGTCTCAGTAAAACTCATGCATTGTGAGGCTTTGTGTTGGTCATGTCTGAATAACCTTAGCTCTTGGTGTCTAATATTGGGTGGTCTGGGGTTTTTCTCCTCTTTTGGTTGTCGGTGTTGCTCTCGACGTTTCAAGCTTTTTTCATTTCTTTATAGTTTTCAAGGTGTTGGGTTTTAGTGTGTTCATCGAATTGTTCTAGTATCTCTGATACCTTTCATATAGCTATACTTTGGTTTTAGGCCATATATATATATATATATATATATATATATATATATATATATATATGTGTGTGTGTGTGTGTGTGTGTGTATGTGTGTGTGTGTGCGTGTGCGGGTGTGTGTGCTTGTGTGTGTGTGTGTGCGCGTGTGTGTTTGTGCGTGTGTGTGTGTGTGTGGATTTCCTAACATATGCCCACTTGTTTTTATGAAGGTCTATTTTAGCAAACTTTAATTAAAAAAAAAGCTTAAATGCATCTTAAGGTGCAGGTTGCTAAAACACACCTTCATAAAAACAAGTGGGTGTATTATAGCAAACTCAAGGGTTTGCTATAATACACCCACTAGTTTTTATGAAGGTGTGTTTTAGCAAGCTTTAACTAAAAAATGTCTAAATACACCCTAAGGTGCATGTTGCTAAAATAAACCTTCATAAAAGCAAGTGATTCTACGTTAGCGAACCCCATATATATATATATATATATATATATATATATATATATATATATATATATATAAGTCAGGATTTGTTGACATCAGGTGTAAACTTGAAAGACTTACACCAAATTTAATCTGTTAATAGCATCGAATCAAACTCTCATATTAAATGACACTACTACGGAAAACGCATATAATGACGATTGCGAAACACTTATAATAACGGTTGCACGTTCTTTATTAGATAGTGTGTAGCTGTATGTATGGTGGTTTCCACAACGGGCGATAGAACAGAGTTATAAGTTAGGTAGCGTGCTACTTATAACAACAGTTTTTCAATCAACCGTTGTGAAGTTTATAGGTCCTGGGTTTGAATCCAAACAACTTCATTCATACCTTTTATAATTCTGGATGGCGCGCTTTACTTATAACAACGGTAAAGTTAAAAACCATTTCAATATAATTTGTTTTTTATATATAATTTTTAATTTTACAATATTCCCAAATTTTAAACTTGAATATTTCTGAATCATATTAGAGTAGAAACAACAATACAACTCTTTTTTAATTAAATTAGACAAAAAATTGTATTACATCAATTACACAATTCCATTAGGAACCAAAAATTGTATATTACATCAAAACCAAAATGACACAAAACAACCTACAATGTACACATCATTACAATAAATAATATTATCTTGTTGTCTTAGTGTTTGTCTCTTGGTGCCTTGACTTTAAACACATATAATTTCAAATAATAATAGTTGTTCGAAAATAACATTATTAGTAATTATAACATACAATAAATTATGAATGAGTAATATAAAATACTTACTTTTTTATTTTCTCATATGCCTTCTTGATGATCGTTATGAATAACATGTACATCATCTCTATCAACTTCTTCATATGAATTAGGCACATGTGTTACATAAGAAGGAGTGGAAGGAATATCAAAACTTTCATCATCACTAGGAGGAATGTGTTTTCCTTTGAGAATAATTGACCATCTCCTCGAAAAGTCCGCAAGGTTTGTCACATAAGAAACTTGTTTTGCATAAGTAGCCATGATGAATGGTTCAGTGTTATAAGTTGTCTTACCAAGATCAACCCGTGTGAACCCTAACTCATCAATCTATACACCATTGTTATTGGTAACCCACTTGAATTTAAATAAAGGCACTTTGAAAGTAACATAATCAATCTCCAAATTCTCCTCAATGAAATCATAGAATGCAGAAGTTGCCAAAATTGGATTCTCATCTTTCGAACTAGAGAAATACATGGATTCGGCCTCAACCATAACCCCACTATTTTGAATTGTACTACAATCACCTTTTGATTTTTTATAAAAGGAATAATTAGAAATGGTGTATGTAGTCCAAGTTATCACAATAAATTTTGTCATGTACGATAACCATATAATTGTCTCTGATGGATAATCATCATTAGAAATCCTTATATTAAACTAACTTATTAATTCTTTGTTATGTCGGGTCAATAACAACTTGTCATTCATTCGAAGATATTTTATCTTTATAACTTTTTTGTGAGCAACTATGTAAGGTTCAACTACACTAAGATTATTCAAAATATAGAAATTTGCTTGAAGTACTACATCCCGACCCATTGACTTAACATTTAAACGTTACATACCTCTACCTTAAAATTTGTCACCATGACGAGACTTTGGAAATCCAAAAGACTATGTTTCCGACAAATAGTTTAAACAAAACTCAAGAGCTTCTTTTGTGATGTACCTTTCAACAATATAAGCTTCTGGTCGATGATGATTCTTCATATATCCTTTAAATATATTCATATATCGCTCTATAGGATACATCCACCTTAAATAAACTGGAGCACAATATCTAATTTCTCTGACTAGATGAACAAGTAAGTGAACCATAATGTCAAAAAATGATGGAGGAAAATACATCTCCAATTGACACAATATTATTGCAACCTCATCTTCTAAGTCATCTAATTTTTTGAAATCAAGAACTTTATTACATATAGCATTGAAGAATAAGCACAATCTAGTTATAGTTACTCTTACATTTTTTAGAAGGATGCCATGGATAGCCACTTGTAGAATTTGTTGCAGCAAGACATGACAATCATGAGATTTTAAGCAAACTAACTTGAGATCTTTCATTGATACAAGTTTCTTGATGTTTGAAGAGTAACCTTGGGGAACTTTGATATCATGTAAACACTCTAAAAAACTTTTCTTTTCCCTTTTAGATAGAGTATAACATGCCGAAGGCAAATAAAATCTTTTTCCTCTATCTTCTGGAGCCAAGTGTTGTCGTATACTCTTCTCCACCATATCTAAATGGGAATTATTATTATCTTTAGTCTTGCCTGGAACGTTTAAAAGTGTTCTTATCAAACTATCACACACATTTTTCTCCACATGCATCACATCCAGGTAATGCCTTACATCAAGTCTAGACCAATATGGAAGATCAAATAACACCGATCTCTTTTTCCAAATATTTCTCTCAAAGGGACCGTATTTTTTTTTCAAAGACAACATTAAGGTGTGTTTGTCGTTGATAAACTTCATCTCCAGTTAAAGATTTAGGAGCGCTTCAAACTTTTGTTCTCCATTAAAAGCCTCATGTAATCTATGATAAGGATGATCGGGTTTTAGAAATTTCTGATACCTAAGGTAAACAGTCTTTTTTTCTAAACTCAAGCTGGTGAAAACAGGTATCAGATTCACATATAAGACACACTTTAAGTCCTTTGACATTGTATCCATCCAAATTACCATAGGTAGAAAAGTCGTTGATTGTGCAAAATAATATTGCACACATCATAAACTTTTCACCAGAATATGCATCATCAATGTCAACACCTTTATCCCACAAAAATTTTAAATCCTCAATTAATGGACTTAGATAAACATCTATGTCGTTTCCAGGTTGTCTTGGTCCAGAAATCATCATACTTAACATCATATACTTGCGCTTCATGCACAACCAAGGAGGTAGGTTGTAAATCGTGAGAAGTTAAGGCCACGAATAATGGTTAGTGCTCATATTACCAAAGGGATTCATTCCATCTGTGGCAAGCCCAAGCCTAAGGTTTCTTGGCTCAATGTCAAAATCTGGAAACAATGAATCAATTTTATTCCATTGCAAAGAATTAACTACATGGCAAATGTTTCCATCACATTTTCTTTCATCTGCATGTCATCTAATAATCTTTACATCATTCCGTTAGCAAAAATTCTCTTTAACCTTGAAATTATTGGAAAGTACCATAACACTTTTGCAGGAGGACGCTTCTTACTAACATTTTCATTGTCATCACCATTGATGTTCTTCAACTTGTAGCGCGACTTACGACATTGTGGACATTGATCCAAATTTTCATACTCTTTCCTGTATAATATGCAATCATTAGGGTATGCATGTATTTTGACATACTCCAAACCCATTGGACACAACATCTTCTTGGCCTCATAACATCGATCTGAAAAATTGTTATCTTCTAGTAGCATTTGTTTCAATAAATCAAGCAAGTATGTGAAACTTTTACCTGACCACCCACCTTTTGCCTATAGATTAAATAATTTTAACAACGCATATAATCGTGTAAAATTGGTGCACCCTTATATAAAGGCACGTCTTTGTTGATGCATAACGTAAAATAAATATGTGCTTTCATATAAGATGATTCTCCAATATCGTGAATCATATCTTCTAGTCAACCATCCATATTATTATCATCTCCATCCATTTGTGACGTCGCATTTTGATTATTATCCACTTCTCCATGCCACGTCCATGTTGTATAATTTTGACATATTCCATCACAACATAGGTGATGAAATATTTCTTTCTTTTACCATTTTCTAATATTCCTGCAAACAACACAAGGACGATAAAAGATATCATTATTGTCGTGAACATTTTTTTTGGAAAATTCAAGGAATTCAAGAACTCCTTTCTCATGCAACAGACCTAATCTACCGACTTTCATCCAACTACGATCCATAACAAATTATGAAATTTATATCAAAAGAATAATGTGAATTGTAACCTAATACTACACACACAACATCAAAAACCAAAACACCGGAACTAATATGATTATATGCATATGACATTGTCGGCATAAAACATGAGCATGGCAACACCAACACATAAACATATTTATAAGCATCATAATGTATGAATAAAACATAAACATATCCAACACAAAAACCTAAAGCATATTCACAAAATATGAATAAAACATGAACATGGCAACATGAACAATACACATGACAATGTCAATACACATAACATCCTAGCGAAGAACATTAAAATTCAGAAGCGTCAAAGAGAGATAATGGTAAATAACTCTTATGAAGAACATAAACATTCAAAAGCGTCAGAGACATATATTGGTAACGTACCGTGATTCAAAGTGGATGATGATTTCCTTTCCATAAATGATATTCTTTTCTAGAAATGAATGAAGATGGTGAAGGTTTCGCTATCGCTGTCACCTCATTCGCTAGGGCACCCACGTGCGTTATAAACGAAATTAAGTACCTGTAATGTTTTAATTTTGTGGGAAAACATTTCACAACGGTTGCAAGCTTCAACCGTTGTGAACTATGGAACATATAACCACGGATAAACTAAACAACCGTGGTTGTTATACTTTCAGTTTTTAAATAACAATAAATGAAAAAGGACATGCGCTAATGTTTATTGAAAAAAAGAAAAAATGTTTATGTTGGGACTCGAAGCTTGTCATCTAAATTCTATGACCAAGGTTTTTTAAAGGAACCGTCATGAAAGTTTTCTTTATAAAATTTAAAAATAAAAAACATGTGCGTACAAAATGTTATATGACGACGGTGGAAAAATGGTTGTTGTAATATTGTGTCACTGAAGCTATTTTATCTAGTAGTGTGAAATAAATAAAATACATAGTTATTTCTTTTTCCTAAAAAATAGGCTATTTATATGACTGTTTGATTTATTCATATTAACCGTTGAGATTTGGTGTAAGACTTTTAGACTTACACCTGATGTCAACGAATCCTCTCTCTCTCTCTCTCTCTCTCTCTCTCTCACTCTCTCTCTCTCTCTCTCTCTCTCTCTCTCTCTCTCTCTCTCTCTCTCTCTCTCTCTCTCTCTCTCTCTCTCTCTCTCTCTCTCTCTCTCTCTCTCTCTCTCTCTCTCTCTCATAATTTAAAAAGTAAGGTATTATTGGAACATGAAAATATTTCAATATGATGACTTTGAAAAAAAAAAAGTTTAATTTCCACATTGTTAAAAAATGTTGTGTGTTTGTGTGTTAAGTGAATTTTTTTTTTTAATTTCACATTACTTAGTTTTCATTCCTTGGTTAGGTTATTTCATTATATAAGGAATTCACATATTTTATTCCAAAATACACAAAACATTTATTGAATTTTTTTTGTTTCTCATTCTCATAATTCTGCGTCTTTTGAATTGTCGAAGCACCAACTTCTCCCCTTTATTTTTACTGGTTGAATTTTTAGAGTACTTTCTTGAATTCTCTTTAAAGAAATATTTTAATTTCTCCTCATTTGAGTTGAGAAATTATTGTTGTTTTACGGTTTTGAAAAATATTTCTACTGAAGAAATTAGCAAGTTGAGTCGCCAACATGGTCACTCTCTTTAAAACATTTTATGGCATTGACCAAAGTTATGCAAAGCAGTCACACAACATTGTTAAAGGATTGTATCTCGAAAAGAGTTGTAAAAGTGGATCATGTTCACACTAATGAATATTTAGCAAATCCTTTGACGAAAAAATTAGTTAGAGAGAAAGTCCATAATACATCCAAGAATATATGACTAATTCCTATAGAGAAAGGAGTTGCTCATGATGGTAACCCGGCCTAATAGAATGGAGACTCCAAGAAATATGTTAAATGAGTTATAACAAGTTATGGGTAATATGAGGTGATCATGCTAGTATACATAAAAAAAACATGAATTTTGAAGCGAAAAGAGGATGAGATAATAGAAACTCTTAATGAGATTTATACTCTATTTAAGGGAGTACCTAACTAAATGGGCACTCTTGATAGATTCACCTATGTGATTGTGTAACTTAGGATGGTTTCTATGAAATTTCAAGACAAAATTTCTAGAGTCTTCACTAAACCAGGATACATGTGCAGGGCCATTAAAGCACATGCTTATTAGAATACACCTTTAAAAAGATTGTGTGCAGGTTTGATGTTTGTGATAGAGTTCAAGATAATTGTGTCACTCTTGTTGAATCAAAATTCTACTTGCTATGTAAAGGTTCAAGTCGTAGACACATTTGTTTATGCGCACTCTTGGAAACTTTTGAGTTACTTCTGGAAAAAAATTTTAAATTCATGTGGGGATTGTTAGAACATATAAATATTTCAATATGATGAATTTGAAAAAAAAATTAATTCCCACATTGTTAGAAAATTTTGTGTTTGTGTGTTAATTGAGTAAATTTCTTAAGTCCCACATCGCATAGTTGTCATTCCTTGGTTAGCTTACTTCACCATATAAAAAATTCACATGTTTCATTTCGAAATATAACAAAAACTTATTAATTTTTTTCCTTCCTCGCTCTCATAATTCTGCATCTTTCGAATTCTCGAAGCGTCAACTTTTCCTCCTTTCGTTCTACTCGTTGAATTTTCTGAGTACTTTCTTGAATCCTCTTTAGGGAATTATTTTAATTTCTCCTCATTTGAGTTGAGAAGTTATAAAGTATTATTTTTGGATTCTCTTAGGAGAATTTAATGAGTTTCTCCTTAATTGAGAAATTATTTTAAGTATTCAAATGATCATTATTGAATTCTCTTTGAGAATTATTTGAATTTCTTATCATTTAAAAAATTATTACGACTGAAGATACTATACGAGATATTTATATATTATATTTGACTCATTTTTGAACCATCATAGGGTGTATTTCTACACTGATTCTTACGTGCAAATAATAATTGTATAGTATAGAACTAGACTGTTTTATTTTTGAGCTTTGCGTGGTTGAGTGACTATTAATTATCAGAATGTGTAATTCTAAACCGATTATTTATCGTGCAAATAATAATCGTACAGTATGTAACTAAAAGTTTTATTCTGGAGATGGCGTGATTGAGTGACTGTTTTGCATAATTTAGAACAGTACCACATAACGTCTTAAAAAGAATAATTTAATCTGCAACTCGATCAAATAATTTTTTCGATGACAATAGTTTTCAAAACCGTAAAATAACATGTATTAAAAAAAATAGAAAAGTAACATTCTTATAAAATTAACGGCAGTGTTGAATTTGCTGTTTTTAAGCCAGCAATGTAACATAACACAGTTAATTAATCCTCGTTGAAGTTTTATTTTTATGTCAAATTGTTGAAGATTAAATGAGAAGTGAACAAACGAGACCGGATTTGGATCATCTGCTACTTTTTCCTCTGCAGCCCTCTCTCATGCCTCTTTTTGTTCCTATCTTTCTCATCATTTTACTCTCTCATCTTTACCATTTCTTTTTTAATTTCAATTTTCTCTCTCTTTACTCTCACAAAACTAGGGCTGCACTGCTGCCCAGCAGTAGAGGATCTATTTTCAACAAGAGGACACAGGCCGTTATATATATATTATCTGGTGGGCCAAGGCAATATAAATTCCCCATTATAAATAGCAAGGTATGCTATAAGTAACTCAAGCTTCAGTTACTCACAATTCCTTCCTCTCTTATCGCATAAATTCTCCTTCACCACTCAACACATTCTTTTCTTCCATTCTTTCTCGTCATTCTTCTTGTGAACACTATATTTCAAGCCACTGAAACTCATAATTCATAATCATATATATATTTAACACTAAAACCATCACACTCTATATAACTAATCTCGAGTGCAAAGAAATATTATCTATACTTTGCAAATATTCTTCAGCTCGCCGCGTGTTTCTGACATTAAAGGTACGGTATTCCTGGAATTATGCGACCCAGAATATAAACATAAAATATATTTAAATTGTTTGTAACATTAATTAATTTAATTCTTGTCAGTTTGCTTTTGCTTTACATGGATAAAAACGTTAATTACAGGTTACAAGAAGAAGACATGCATGTTTTGTATTAGTTGTCTTGTCTGTCTTTATACTCTAATACTCACTTAATATATTATGTCTCATTTCTCATGCCATATACATGGCATTGCTTTGCTTGCAGATACATAGATTAACCTCATTCATTATTTAATGTTTGGATCCATTATTCTCTTCAAACCCTCTTGTTAGATTCTATTTTGTTGTTGGATTTAATATACATATGAGCTGGTTTTGTTAATGTAATTCATAACACGAGTAATTAAAATATGTTGGGTCAACTTTGTTTCAGGTTATACTTTCATCAACTTGAAAAGAAGAAAAAAAATGATGAATATATTTTCGGTGGTTCCGGGTGCTGCTTCAGCTTGCAAGCCCATGGTGAGTTTCCAACCGCCTCTGATGGATAATGATAATTTAAGGTTTCAACAACAACATCGTAAAGAGAAAGTTGTTGTTGTCATGGGTGCGACCGGAACCGGGAAATCCAAGTTGGCGATAGACATAGCGAATCATTTTGCACCGGCAGAGATTATCAACTCCGACAAAATGCAAGTGTACAAAGGACTTGACATCACAACAAACAAAGTCACTGAGGAAGAGTGTCGTGGGGTCCCGCATCATTTACTTGGGACCGTTGATCCTGATTCGAGTTTCACATCGAACGAGTTTTGCGAGCACGCGATGCTCGCTACTGATTCCATCGTGGGAAGAGACGGGTTACCTATTATAGCCGGTGGTTCAAATTCGTATATCGAAGCTTTGGTTAATCACCACCATGAGTTTCGTATGAAATACGAATGTTGTTTTCTCTGGGTGGATGTTTCTATTCCCGTGCTTCATTCGTCTTTATCCGCACGTGTGGATCGCATGATTGAAGCGGGTCAAGTTAACGAAGTTCGTGAGTTTTTCAACCAAAAAAATTTTGATTATGATTACAAGAGAGGGATACGAAGAGCCATTGGTGTACCTGAATTCGACGAGTTTTTTAGAAGTGAGTTACAAGGTGTGACAGATGGAAGAACAATGAAGAAGCTTCTAGAAGTTGCGGTCGATGCTCTTAAAACGAATAACTGTAACCTTGCAAGTAAACAAGTTCAGAAGATTCATAGGCTTTATGGTATGTGGAAGAGGAACATGCACCGTCTTGATGCTACGGAGGTTGTGCTTAAGGAAGATAATTGGGAAGATCGTGTGTTGGCAAAGAGTCTTAGGATTGTTCATAAGTTTCTGTACGAGGATTGTTCACGTGTTACAAGTGGTGGTGGTGGTGTGCCGGCAAAAATTGCGTCTGTGGCAGGGGTAACCCATTAGAGGTAGGGTCGAGCCAGCAAGAGAAGAATAAAAAATATATATTATAACCACACCACTGACATTACAATATTATTTGGCATTCCCACATATTTTTTTCTCTCACTCCACTCCCCTTTGTGTGGGGTCATGTCATTGGTAGTAAAAGGTTTACATGTATACTTACTAGCGGTTGCTATACATATATCTATAATATATTATCCTTTTTTAATTAAACTAAAATTTGATAGCATTTTTCATTATCTCATCTGTATCTGACTTGTTGGTTGCAAGCTTGCAACGGTCAATTATGCCATAGTCCATATATACAACAAATAAGCCAACAATGCAAGCATTGTATAATATATCTATACTCCAATATTAAAATACTTAATTTAGCCTATATGAGTGTTAAGTGTTTCGATCGGCTGTTGTAATTGTTGTAACTTGTAGGTCATTACATCGATAGTTTAATATTGTATAATATAAGAACTATCAACTAGTTTAATTAAAAAAGGATAATATATTATAGATATATGTATAGCAACCGCTAGTAAGTATACAAGTAAACCTTTTACTACCAATGACATGACCCCACCCAAAGGGGAGTGGAGTGAGAGAAAAAAATAAGAAAAAGGGGATAATTTGTCTACCCATCACCAAAATATGGATAATGTACTTTCAATCAATCACATGATACCATCTAAATTTAACATATTTAATTATTTATTAAATAGCACAATTATTTGTTGTTTTCAAAGCATTTTATATTAAAGGTAACCTTACCCAATTTTTTGAGTTGGATAAATAAGAATTCAGCAATTTTTTGATATCAATGGTGAATTTTAATGGTTATAAAAAGGAAAATTACAATTATATGTTCTGAGATTTATTAAAATGACACCATACTCGTATTTATCTTTAAAATATGTACAATTGTTTTTCTTAATATTACATGTACTAGAGAAATTTTTTTATAACAGACAAATAATGTATAGATAAATATTATCTATACCTATGATTTTGATTGTCACTAAAAATTAGAAAAGATGTAAATGTTATTAACTCAAAAAAGGTTAATGCATATTTTAAAATTAACAGGAGTGTGATGTCATTTTAATAGATTTCACAATATAATTTCCTAAAAAAAAAACTAGTTTTCTTATGATATTTCACTATTTAAAAAATTGTGTTTTTTATTTGGTATTTCACCTAATAAAATAAAAAATATGGTTACAAAAGTGTAAAAAAAAATTGAACCGTGAAAAATGGCTAGTAGAATATTGATTGAAGAAACAAATTGGCTATTGGCTATTGGCTATACTAGTGTTGAGTCTTAAAGTATGTTTAATCAGAGGCAAAGATAGAAATCAAGATATCATAATAATTATATCATATCTCAATTTAATATTATGCAAATAATTTAATTTAATTTTAAAACTTACCACATCTTATTTTTTAAGTTCGAAAAAAGATATTAAAAATTATGTCATTAACTTTTTATGTTTAATTTATTAAATTAAAAAATATATATGTAATTTCTTTACAATATAAATTTTTTATTTTAAAAATATATTATCATTTTACTATCAGGTGTAGATCAAATTCTTGTTAAAGTAAATGTTTTTTTTAATATTCATTTCATATTTTATTTATTTTTTATTCAATTATGTTTTTATTTTATCTTAAATACTTTTAGAGAAATCACACTCTTTTCAGTTGAGACATAAAATTAATTTTAGTGTCACTTATAGAAGCATATGAGAATTAGTGCACACCACTATTGGATTTGTGGAGTACTGTTTAACAACAATTTAAGTGTGATAAATTAAATAATGGCTCTATTTTATTAATATAATTTAATAAAGAGATTAATTGGAATACACTGTCAGTGTAAAATTATTTTATACTATCATCCAATTAGAATTAGTTATTTTGACACATGAGAAGAGAGAAATAAGGAAGAAGTGGTTATTAAAATGATTTATTTATAATGTAATTTGTTTTATTTTTAATTTCATAAATATATGTCAAAATAATTAATTCTAATTGGATGACCGTGTAAAGTAGTTTTACACTGACTGACAGTGTATTTCAATTAATCTCTAAATTAATAAAATAAATTTATGAAAAAACTTTAAAGAGAAAACTTATATACAATTTTTATGTGTGTGTTTTTATTATATTTTTAATAAAAATATTGTAAATATATAACCATATATGGTGTCTTTGAATGTTAAGTTTTGGATATGTGCGTTAGGCGTCTTCCACACATTTTTAGAGGTGATACTACTATATGTATACGAGTGAATTAAAATGAAACAATTGGCAGGCATAGAGGTTAGAAACAAATTGAATATAAATCTTGCAGCACCATCACGAGTGGATGAATGGATGGGTTCTTTCTTATTTTCCTGAGAATATTAGGATCAACTTAATTCCAAGTCCCACCCAGTGTTTTATTTTCCTTTTTGACTTAACTACTTCGCCGCAATCCCTTTTCTGATTCTTCCGTACCGATCGTTTTAATACGGCTCACCTTCATCAAACTTCTTAAAGTTACCTATTTGTGGGGTCCAATCCATTCTTGAAGGTGGATCCTCAGGCTGCTTTAATCAACATCAATGGATATATACAAGAAAACCAAAATCAAAGAACTTACTTACAGATTTGACCTGTTAATGATTAAATTCATCAGTACTTGGTAATGCTAAATCTAGCTATATATCACGGAAATGAACTTTCTCTTCAAGAATATGTATCAGATTATCGAGCATACTTGTCCTAAAATTTCATAGAAACTTTATTCTCCTTGTTAAATCAGATTAGTATTCTACAGGTACATTGATTGTGTGACTCAAACTATTGACTAATCATAACTACTACATGCCAAAATATATTCTTATGCCAAGTGTTTATGGGGAATCTTGAAAAAGAGAAAAAAGGAAGGAAATAGTAATAAAAATGGTGGTGGCACAATGCACTAACTCTGACTTCTTATCCCACGTGATTCCAAATTCATACAGTTTGTCTTAGGGATGGTCATGTTCATGAATTGCATTGAACTGAACCATATTTATGGTTTGATTCAGCTTGTAATAACCATTTCAATAAAAATTCAATTAACTGTTAAAATGGTTACAATCCAATTTAAAACTAGTTTAGAACTAGTTTATATTTATAAACTAGTTTATAATCAATTTATAATTTTAAACCAATTATATATTTTGAACTTTTTTAAAACCAAATTTTTTAACTTTATAAAAGTTTAAATTTTTTTATATTAAAACAATATTCTTCAACTCACTAGCTCAGTTTTTAATTTTATGTTTTTTTTTTTTCTGTAGCTTCTGCATCAATTGATTGCTACTCCAATTCGTTATGATTTTTACAATTACGACAGCGAGGACAAACAATTCACTCAGCTTTGCATCAAATTCACACAGGTTATAGCAATGACTTGTTTTTAATTTGAAATTTAGTTTCACGTCTGCGCACAAATTCAAACGGCTTATTATAAATACAATATGATCACTCGTTGTAGAGTATCTTTTTGGAGCTCTGTTGTTTTTCATCAGGATGCAGACTTATTATAATTTATATTCGACTTATTATAGTTTATATTCGACTTTTTCATATTTTCAAAAAAAAATCTGACTTTTTCATATTTTTAAAAAAACTCAAAATTTTCATATTTTTATAAAAAGTTCGATTTTTTCATATTTCTGGAAAAAAAAAATTCGACTTTTTCATATTTCCGAAAAAAAACCCGACTTTTTCATATTTTTTTGAAAAAAACTTGACTTTTTCATATTTTCGAAAAAAACTCAATTTTTTCATATTTCTAAAAAAACTCAACTTTTTTATATTTACAAAAATAAACTCGACTTTTACATATTTCTTAAAATATTTTTTTTTATTTTCAGAATTTTTTTTAGTCTCAATTAATTTTTTATTCTTTTTATTAAAAACTAATTAATTTATATAATTAAACCAGTTTATAAAAGAAAATTGGTTCTGAACCAGTTTTAAACTGAATTTGAATTGTTTTTATTAAATGGTTCAGTTCATTAACCATTTAAGTAGTTCAATTTTTTTACAATTCAATTCAATTCAAGTATACAATTCAGTTAACCATATTTTTGAACACCCCTAGTTTGCCTTTTATACTCCCACTCATCATCAAATATCATTACAAATATTAGTACTATTTATTATGCACAAAATATTTATTTTATTATATATATATATATATATACTTCCTCCGGTCACAATTATAAGCAAAAAAAAAAACACCTTAAATCTTGATCACTATTATAAGCAAAAGTCATTAAATTTTAGACTAATTAATACTTGTATTACTGTTATACCCTTAATTTAATTCAAAAGCATTTAATGTTGAAAGTTGATTCATCAAATAAACTAAGGATATTATCGTAAATTTTACTTTGATTGTACATGAAATCAAGAAAATTAATTACACTTAACTAACTTCTTAATACGTGTGAAAGTAGTTATTTTGGCTTATAATTGTGACCGGAGGGAGTATATTACAAGAGTGGACTAAAACTAAAACCCTCAATAATCACTACGCCAAAAATGGTTTTTCACATCGCCACAAAGACAACGCTTTTTGCACAAAGCGCTGCTATAGGCCTTTTAAAAATTTCGCTAAAAAAAAGCGCTGCAAAAGATAGCCTTTAGATAGTGCTTTTTAAAAGCGCTGTTAAATGCCCTAAATTGAAGCCACCTTAAAAAGCGCTTTTTGTAAAGCGCTGTTATAGGTATTACCTTAGAAAGCGCTTTAAAAAAGCGCTACTATAGGTTAACCTTAGAAAGCGCTGCTATAGGTCTTAAATTCTCTCCATTTAATAAAGCGCTTTCTAAGGAAAGCGCTCTTATAGGTAGCACTTAAGAAAGCGCTTTTTGAAAAACGCTCTCTAAGGTCAATTATGAATTAAAATATAAAACAATTTCTAATCATTTTCAGAAATTCTTTTCATTTTCTTCTCTCGACCGTTTCTTTCTGCTGAAACCCTTGCTTCCAATCGTTCTTGCATGCATTCTGAAACCCTTGCCATTGCTGTCGTTCTGAAACCTTTGTCGTCACCGTTGCCGTCGTTCTGAAACCCTTGCCGTCACCGTTGTCGTCGTTCATTCTTGCATTCGTGAAGGAGAAGACGAAAACGAAGAAGAGGTATGTTATTGTTGTTGTTCTTGCTTCTTACATTGTTCTTGCCGTCGTTGTTGTTGTTACCGTTCATTCTTGTTGTCACCATTGTCGTCGTTCTGTTTTTGTTGTCGTTGTTGTGTTGTTGTTGTTGTCGTTCTGTGTTGTTGCTTCTGTCAATTTTTGTATCAGAATGAATGTTCTAGATTAACATGACAGAATGAATGTTACATGAACTTATACTAATGAATTAACATGAAGAGGTACGTTCTGTGTTGTTGCTTCTGTGTTGTCATGAAGATTAACACTAAATCTTGATGATGGCTTCCAAGGTTGATAACAGAAAATAATGTTTTATAACAGAAAATTAACACTAAATCACTTTAACACTTATTAACACTAAATCTTGATAATGAATTAGTATGTTTATCATGAAGATTAACACTAAATCACTTTAACGCTTATTTGATAACAGAAAATAATGTTTACCTTCCAAGGTTGATGATGGCTTCATTCCTCTTCCTCCTACTCCTCTTTTATATTAAATTTGAGTTATGATAGTTAATTGTATTGCATGGTCAAAGAAAGTATGGTATTTCTCTTTGCATGAGATGTTTATCTTGCTCAATAATTGCTTTGATGGTTATCTTTGTGATATGATGATTACTTGTTTAAGTATGCTTGCTCTTGAGTATTTGGTCAAGTACTTGGGATATGTAGGTGTTTACCTCTAATTGTTGCTTGTTTGTGATTACATGTTGCCACTTATCAAATTACGACTCATAATTGGTCAATTAATGATATTTCTTTTTATGATACGTGTACAGGGGGATCTTGGTAATTCTAACCTATCTGGACACTGTGTGGGTCTAGAAGTTGTTTACATCTCTACAGGTAATTAGTTGTTCTTTCTCGCCACTGTAATTAGTAGTGCTTTGAATGAAATGATATGATAGGGTTACTAACTTATTGAATTTGCTATATATAGGGGTTACTTGTGATTAAAGTGTGAAAGTCGGATCGTTTCCGTACAGGTAAATATTTTTTATTTTTGTTTTTGTTTAGTTTAATTAGTATAACTATGGATAAGAAATGGATGTCTTCAAGTCGATTGTCGAAAGAGTACGAGAATGGGGTATCGGAATTCGTTAAGTTTGCTGTTGCGCACGCCAAAGACCCCAGTCGAATGAAATGTCCTTGCTTGGGTTGCTGTTTTGGGAGTCGGGTTGACGCGGTTCAGTTGGCATCGCATTTAATGAGGCGTGGAATTGATAGAAGTTATACATGTTGGAATTTGCATGGTGAGAAAATTAACGGGAATGTTGAACCGGGGGATAATACGACCTATGCTTCAAACGACAATGGTACAGATACATACGATTCTGATCGAGTCGAAGAGATTGCAGAAGCACTTGAAGAAGATCTTAAGGATTGTCCCAAAATGTTTGAGAGGTTGGTAAGTGATGCAGAGAAACCGTTGTATAATGGTTGCACTAAATTCACAAGATTGTCTGCGGTATTAAAGTTGTACAACTTAAAGGCATGTAATGGATGGTAGGATAAAAGTTTCACAGAGTTATTGGCCCTTATGAAAGATATGCTTCCAGAGGATAATGTTCTTCCCAATCGAACATATGAGGCCAAAAAGATGTTGTGCTCTATTGGCATGAGATATGATAAGATACATGCCTCTCCAAACGATTGTGTTTTGTTTCGAAATGAGTATGCATCGTTAAATGAGTGTCCTAAATGCGGTGTCTCTCGATATAAGAAAAAGTGGTCTCCAGCAAAAGTCTTATGGTATTTTCCTATAATTCCGAGATTTAGACGCATGTTTCGTAGTGAGACCGATTCAAGACACTTGACTTGGCATGCAGATGAAAGAATTATTGATGGAAAGTTTCGACATCCGGCAGATTCACCACAGTGGATGAAAATTGATGATGATTATTTTGAATTTGGAAAAGAAGCAAGAAACCTTCGCTTGGCATTATCTACTGATGGAATGAACCCACACGGTCTTCAAAGTATCTCACACAGTACTTGGCCTGTGATCATAATGATTTATAACCTACCTCCATGGCTATGTATGAAGCGTAAATACATGATGTTATCTATGTTAATTTCTAGGCCTAGACAACCAGGGAATGACATAGACGTATACTTGGCACCCTTAATTGAAGATTTAAAGTTTTTGTGGAAGAACGGTGTGGAGGTTTATGATGGGTATAGGAAAGAAAGTTTCAACTTGAGGGCGATGTTGTTTGGCACAATTAATGATTTTCCAGCATACAGAAATCTATCAGGGTACAACATAAAAGGTCAATGTGCGTGTCCTATTTGTGAAGATAAAACATATTGGACGCGATTGGAGTTTAGTCAGAAGAATGTCTTTCTCGGTCATCGTAGATTCTTAAATTCTAATCATCACTATCATGGGTGGAGAAAAGCATTTAATGGAGAGCCAGAACAAGGTAGAGCTCCAACTATATTGACAGGTGATCAAATTTTTGAAAAGGTGAAAGATGTGAGTACTCAGTTTGGAAAGCCTTTTGCACATACACTTGTCAAGAGTGGGTGGAAGAAGAGGTCAATTTTTTTTTAACTGCCATATTGGAAGTCGTTATATGTAAGACATTTTCTCGATGTTATGCATATTGAAAAAAATGTATTTGACAGTGTTATTGGTACGTTACTTAATATACAAGGAAAGTCTAAGGATGGCCTTAAAGCAAGAAAAGACTTGATAGCGATGGGGATAAGAACTAAATTAGGACCATTGAAGAAAGGAAAACGAACATATCTACCACCTGCTGCGTATACTCTATCTAGAAAGGAGAAAAAAGTATTATGTAATTTTCTAAGTGAAGTTAAAGTTCCAGAAGGATACTCTTCAGATATTAGAAGACTTGTGTCTATGAAAGACCTCAAGTTAAAGAGTTTAAAGACGCATGTGTAATCCCCGTATTTTATTACTCCGGATAATATTATATTGTGATCGACTGAGCCCAGTGTACTCTGAGAAATTATTTGACAAAATAATTAGAGTAACTGTGGAACTTAGAATAAATCCAATTAATATTATCTGACTCTGAGGTATTTTATTAATTTGGATTTAAGAGACTTTTTGGATATTTAGTAGTATTATTTCTAATACTAGTTTACTACATAATTTCTTTTCCTCCCACTTTCCAAACATAAAGAAAAAGATAGTAAGAAAGAGAGAGAAAGAAGAAAGAAGGAAAGAAAGGAAAGGAAGGAGAGAAAAGAGGAGAAGAGGAAATTTGAAGAACTTCAAAGAACAAATCATCATCCACTCATCAAGATTCACCCAATCTTCTCATCATCTTCATCTTGCTCATCTCAAGGTGGGTTCTAGTTAGAAACCTCATTTTTTAGAGTTTTGGATAATATGAGTTTTAGGTTAGAATGTGGAAATCGATGTTTTAACGGTTGGAAATTGATATAAATCGAAATGAATGATCAATATACTTGTAGAAACATATATTGTTAATTGTTTTGAAGTTTTGATTGTTGTAATTTGGTTGGAGATTTAGGGTTTTGTGAAGAATTTGTGATTTTGTCCAAAACTTAGTTTGTGAAGTTTGATGATGAAACTATGTTAGAAACATGTTGAATATGCCTCTAATAGGTTGTTGGAAATGGTATTGAGGTTGTAGGGGAGCTGGTTTTGAACTGTTATAGCAGGTTTTTTTTTCTAAGTTTCGCAGAGCGCGCTTAGCGCGCAGGAGCCCGCTCAGCGCGGTGTTGAATTCCTGCAACCCCTCTAAACCGAAGAATTCGCGCTTAGCGCGGACAGGGGCGCGCTTAGCGCGGACAGGGGCGCGCTTAGCGCGACCTGGGACTTGGGATTTTATTCCAAAAATGAGAAAATTCATATGTTTCGACTCGTTTATCGGATTCGATCATTCCTTATATTGATATAAAAGCCGAGGAAATATTCTATGAAATGGAGATGAAATATGTCGATTTTACCGACCGATTAAATAATCGAGAAAGTTCCAAAAGTGATATAATTGTGTTTTATTGTTATATACTATTCTACTATGCAATTATGTCATGTCTTGCTTATCCTATTATTGTTTAACATGATTATAAGTGAAAATGCATGCAAATATGAAAACGACATAGGAAGAATGAGGAAACGTCAAACTTGAACTAAAGGAGAATCTAGTAAGGAACTAGAAATTGTAGACAACTCTAGATGGCGATGCTCAGTGTAACACCCCATTTCTACCCGGCGGATAAGTAATAAAATCAGAGTTTTCATTTTTAAAATTTTTCGACATAAACAGGATGTCACATTTTCAACTGAAAACAACTTCATATTAATCACAATTAATGCAGATACATAACACTGATTCGGATGAACCGATAACAACCTGATTTATTTCTTTGAAAACAACACAACGTTGAAACAACAATTCTTGAATAACAACAACTTAGGATTCATCTACTAAACAATGACAACAAATAAACACAATAGTTCATCCCCCCGAGTGCTACGTATCAGAGCATGACACCAACCAGAACTAACAGCGACTAAGACTTCCAACCTTCACAGCTATTCTTGAGTACCTGCTCAGTTACCCATCATAGGTAACATCATTACAGAAGGGGTGAGATATCGAATATTATAAACAAAATATGATAATTAATATACTAGATTAGGATCATACAAATTTCACCGCTTTATACAACAGTCATGCAACAACTAGAAATAAACATCTTAATAGCAAGCACAACTTGTATCGACAGCAAATAACAACATATAACAACAACTTATATAAAAGATGCAAATTATAGTAATAACAACATATATAACAACAACTCACGACATTAGCAATTTATATCAAGCGACAAGATATAGCAATAACAACTTACAACAAGCAACAACTTCACAACAACGGCAACTTCACAACAACAGCAACTTCACAACAACAACGAATCAAGAACAACAACAAATTCAGAACGACTCAAAATGTGACACAACTATGCACATGCATGTGGTACCATCGGAGTAAAACTCCCAACTTAAACATATGCCAGGTTATCGAGGCATTTCAACAAGGCATAAGCCTTCAACGTGGTGCCATCAAGGCCAACTTAAACAGGTGCCAATCCAGGCCAACGTGGTGTGAGCAACGCTCCGACATAAAATGCAATGTATGTTTTACGACATGCACAACTCATCAACATAAACACTCAACGACTTCCACAACATAATCAACTTAAACAACATAGCAACTTTAATTCAACACGATTCAACTTTGGCCATAGGCCTACAACTTATATACATCAACGTTGGTCATACGACCTACAACTTTAACATCAACATTGGTCCTTCGACCTACGACTTAAAAATTCCCACAAACCGGGACAAAACCACATAAGCAACTGTACACGAAATCCACACATACAACGCGAATTCAACAAATTAAACCAACTAAAATCACCTACTAATTATTACTAACTACCTCTACAATTTTCGTTAAAATTCGAACAACTAATTTTTCTGCTTAAATTGGCTAAACCGACTAAAACTGCACCATTTTTAATTTCTGTTATTAATATCAGTGTATTACAAAATTATGTTTCTATCACTGCTGCCAATTAAAATAATCTCCAAGCTTCTGTCATGAAAATTTACACACCATTCTGCTTCTGCTACTGGTTTCATTTTCTGTCAAGATTACCACTGCTGCTTAATTAAATTTCTATCAAAACCTGTTAAGCTTCTGCTACATAAATTATTAATGGACCTATTGTTTTTCTGCTATATAAACCATTAGGTAACATGTTAATCTTCCTGCTACAGTATATTCTTACAGGATAATCTAATAATATAGGGTTAATTACTTAACTTATTGTCACTGAAACCAACACAAGATATCACACGACATTCACAGAAATCACTTCACCAAAACATTACTACCAGATCATAATTATTTCACAGAAACAAAGATTTCATAAAATCTCAACAACACAAAATCAACGCGAACAGTAGAAAACTATATAACTCAACCCGACGTATCAATAACACACCATCAAAACTCAACTTAAATCAACAGCAACATCAGCCAGATTATCAACGACCACACAAGAATCAACAACAACTTATCAGAGGAATCAATTGGGAAAAACATCATATAACCCTCAACCCTTATATCATTCATCATAACCCGGTTATAATAGTCGAACCCACCCTTACCTTGGATTGAAGGCGGCTCGACAATCGATCGGGTTCCAGAAATTCGACACCGGCGGCGGTTTCTCTCGCAACTTCTTCTTCTCTCACGTTCTCAACTTTCTCCTCTACGGATTCTCCAAAACCTCCTCAAACTTTTCTATTTCTTTCCTATTATTAAAATAATAATAATATTCAATTATAATATCTAATAGGCCTAAACATACACCCCCTTAATTTACTAATTCCGACACGAACCAAGCCCACTTAATTCGAACACTCTCCCACGACTATAATATTATTTCTAATATTATTTCTACGACTCACCAACTTAATATTCCCGACTTAACGACTTAATCCACCGCAACACCAAAATCAACCGAATAATTCACAAACAATTAATTAAATATTCAATTAAATAAATAATTAAATATTTGGGCGTTACACTCAGGCACGTGTTGTTGAAAGATACACCCTTGTCGAGTATTGGCCTAGTGGAGAGTGAACACTAGTATGGAACATGTGGTTAACCTTTGTGGTTGTGAAAAAGGCAAGAAAGGCCTTAAGGCGGTGTAGTCTTGTGATTGTCGAATACAATCGTATTGTTGTATGTGATCATGTAATCGTAACCGGAATATTTTGAGTGTAGTTTCATGGGTCTCGAGCTCCTCTGAAACGGGTACACAATTACTTGGTAGGTTTGATTCCCTACGTGTAGTACGATTGGAACCTATGCTATGGGTAGAGACTTGTGATGGTTAACAGGCCATGAGAAGTGACGGTTCACGGTTAACAGGCCGATGATCCCGAATCCAATTCGTATGCCAAGTAACTACAAGGATCTATGACTCGGGTCGCCTTCTAGACGTAGAAGCGGACGGGAAGATGAGATGTCTTGGTATGGTTATCGATTAGTGATGTTGTGAGTTAATGAACTCATGTCATGTTTCCATATAGTGTGAGAATTATAAAGTGTGAACTCAAGGGTCCTTTTCCCTTTTCCCCGGACTTGAGTTAGGATTGTTAGAACCTTAATAATCCGAGAGAACCCATAAGATAGGGAACTCACTGAGATTTGATGTATCTCACCCCACGTTGTTGATGTATTTCAGGAGCTTCAAGTTCCGAGAAGGGTAAGGATAAGGTCGTGTGATCTTTTCCTTGTTTGTTGATGGCTAGCTTCCGTAGCGGAGTTTATTTTGAGATCATTGTTGATCTAGTTCTTAGTTTTTATTTTTTTAACATCTTATGTATATTATGCCTTTAGAACTTTTAGTTGTTGTATTTTGGGGCATGTAATATATATATAATGTGTTAACTAGGAGCTTATAGTGTTTCAGTACCAAACACTTCGATTCATATATAACATTTATGCTTTGATGTATGAGTATTATATATGGGTGTTACAGCATGACTGCCATGTTATAATGGAACATTTTCTACCAATAGGTATACGTTCTATTCTGCCAGAAAAAGTAAGAAGCGCAATAACTAAATTGTGTTTTTTCTTCAAGTGAATTTGCAGTAAGGTGATCGATCCTGCGATCTTACCAACATTGCAAAAAGAAATAGCTATTACTTTGTGTCATCTTGAAATGTATTTTCCTCCCTCATTTTTTGACATAATGGTTCATCTAGTTGTTCATCTGGTGAAAGAGGCACAATTGTGTGGACCGGTTTATATGAGATGGATGTACCCTGCTGAACGTTATATGAAAATATTAAAAGGGTATGTGAAAAACCGAAGTCGACAAGAGGGTTGTATTGCCGAACGATACATTGTTGAAGAAGCGATTGAGTTTTGTACTGAATATTTGTCCAATGTACAATCAATTGGACTCCCCAAATCTCATATTGTCGATAAAAAAGAAGGAAAAAAGTTAATTGGAAATAAAGTTGTGACAGTATCAAGGGTCGAACGGGATCAAGTGCATTTGTATGTTCTGCACAATGAGAATGAGGTTGAGCCGTATGTTGTAATGCACAAGGATGTTCTCCGAGGTTTAAATCCAAGTAGAAATGAGAACTGGATAGTACGAGAGCACAATCGAAGTTTCATACCTTGGTTTAAGGATCATATTTATTCAAAGTATTATTTAGATCCCGCTTCAATAACAAAAAGGTTGAGATGTTTAGCATATGGTCCAAGTTTGGTTGTGTTTTCTTATAGCCCATACGCAATTAATGGATACACATTTTATACCAAAGAACAAGATGATAAAAGTACTATGCAAAATAGTGGTGTCACCGTGGTAGCTGAAGCAATGCACATTTCACGTGTGAAAGACTTAAACCCCAAATTTGCAAATCTGTCATATTTTGGGGTTATCGAGCGCATTTGGGTGTTTGATTATGAGAAGTTTCAGATTCCTATATTTCGTTGCAAGTGGGTTGAAAATAATAATGGCGTACGAATGGATAAGTCAGGATTTTTGCAAGTGGATCTTAATAGGGTGGGGTACAAAGATGAGCCTTTTATTCTAGCCTCTCAAGCTAAACAAGTGTTCTATGTCACTGATCCGACAAGTACAAAATGGTCTATAGTGCTTTTATCTAACAAAGTAATTGATGAAAACATTGGAGATCAAGGTCATATTGATGTTGATATTGAATCATTTACTAGAAATGATCAAGATGAAAATATTATAGCGAATGAATCATATACTAGAAATGATCATAATGAGGGTATTTGGATCAATCCAACCGTCCGTGTTGTTAAGAGACGGGTAGAACATATTCCAACCAAGAAAAGAAAGAGACGTTAGTGAAAAAGGTACTAGTTATAAAATTATAGCTTATATCATTCAATAATATTAATTAGTTGTCATGTTATATATATATAGCTTATATCATTCAATGGATCATGGATTATGGATTTTTATATTTGTCATTTAATTTTTGTTTTTTTCTTTCTTACAGGTAAAATGGCTAGTGACCAGGAAGACACACACGAGACACATGATACAAATGAAGCTCAGAATGAAGCTTCGAATGTAGAAAGTGAAATAAAACGAGGAATAACTATTATGAAGTCAATCATCCGTGCTAGAGATAAAGGAATCAAATTTGATGTACATTGGAGTGCTGAGAACTAACTAATTGAGCCTAACAGTTCAATGTTGTCTTCATACATTGGTTCACTTGTCCGTCAGCACATTCCAATTACCAGTGATAATTGGAGGAATCCATTGTTGCAAGCTGGTAAAGATAAGATATGGACTGAAATACAGGTACTTACCAAATATGATTGATGTTATTAGATTTTTGTTGACGATTAAGTCTTTAATTTACTTATATTAACACACTTTATGTTTATATGTGTATGTTTTTTTGTAAAGGTCCTTTAATATTGATGAAAGCCGGCGAAAGTATTGTCTTCAATTGGCCGGAAAGAGACACAAAGGGTTTTGAGCCTTATTATCAAACAAATATCTTAAGGATGAGGGAAAAAATTTTGTAGAAGCAGAACTTCCACAGTTGTATGCGGACTTGATTACACCGGAAGAATGGGGCACTTTTGTAGCCAAACGGAAAACCGAAAAATTCAATGTAATGTTATCTTGTGATGTCTATTAATTGTATTATATACTTGTTGCATTAGTTTGTTCTGATATGACTTAAACTTGTTTATCCAGGAATTGAGTGCCATTAATCGCCAAAGAGCATCAAAACCCGCGTATCCGTACAGAAAAAGTCGAACGGGATATGCACGGTTACAACAAAAATTGGTAAGTATATATTAATGCTATAATTTTATTCATTGTATTATTGTGTTATAATTGATGAACTTATTATTTAACTAAATGTGTAGTTAGAAGAGACGAAAAGTGAAGAATCATCACTTCCGGGTCATGTTTTGTGGAAGGAAGCTCGTGTGGGTAAGGATGAAGTTGTTAGGGAAGATGTTCAACATGTTTATGACGAATGTGTAAGTATAACATTATGTCTTTAAGTTAATCAAAATTTTATTAAAATATAATTAATTTTTAATCTCCACTAATAATTTTCGATATGTCAATGAATTTCAGGAGACTCTATCTAAATCCTTAACCACAGATGAAGAGGATTGTAGGAGCATTCTTAGTCGAGTACTAAATGTTCCTGAGTATTCCGGTCGGGTGAGAGGTAAAGGATTTGGTGTGACTCCATCTTCGTTGTATAAGCAACCAAAGAGAAAAAATCCCAGCAACCAAGAAGTCATGCAATCACTGGAGGAACTAAAAGCGCAAGTCCGTGAATTGCAAAAGGATAAAGAGGGATATGAGGCGAAAAGTGCGGTTCCGAGTTGAAAGATACTAGTGACAAAGCTAGTATCAATTGTCAAAATAAAATTCCTGAGGTAATAAGCACATATTTATTTTAATTAAATTGACACATTTATTTTAATTGACCTTTATACACATTAACAGTTACATATTTATTATTGCTTCAGGGCATTTCATCTTGTCAACTGTATTTGTCGTTACCGACTTATCGCATGGTTGGCAAGGGAAAAGTGCATAACAAAGTCGGAGAGTTACTTCACCTAACCCGCTCCCTCATGGATCTCTGAAAGTGTCGGTTGATATCGCTTTAGATACGGATGCGGTACTACCTATGCCTGACTCGGTTTCAGAGGTTACATTGCTGTGGGATGCAATAGGTTCGTTTGTTGCATGGCCGTTAGACCTCATTTCCATAGATGATGAGGTATGTTGAAAACCATTATGAATCTCTTAGTATTCAAATGTCAATTCTGAACCATTATGAAAATCATTCTGAACCATTACGTACATTTTTTTACATGGTAATGTTAGACTCCTACAAAACCCGCAGCTAAGGATAAAGGGGTTTTGCGGCAAAACGAGTATGTTTCATCACAAAGAGAGGTACATTTTAAGTGTTATTCTATTATCCGAATTCAAAAGTTTCATGATTTTCTACTTTACCTAACTAATATGATTGTTAGGTTCCTGCTCAAGCTTCACAACAGGCCAGCAAGAAAAAAGCTCCTATTAGGACCGTGCAGGCAAAAAGAGCTCCTCCTCACTTTCAGTCGTGTCTTGAAACACTTGTGGCAACATCATATATGATGGATGGTGTTATTCGTCAAATAGACATGGACGAAGGTGTTTTTGGTTTTCCTTATTCCGAGATAATCGGAAGAGAGGATATGGAGCAGATTTTCAAGCATCTTGAATTAGGCATCGGTGTTATGCATTCATACATCTAGTACTCCGATCAATCTATTATTTATTTAGTTGAACATTTTATTTACACATTTCAATGAAAATAGTCTAATGTTTATTATGTTTTTATTTAAGGTGCTTGTATGAAAAATTGATGCGCGGGACGCAATTGTCAAGCAGATTCTGTTTCTTGTCTTGCACCTGTGTCAATGCACCGACAATTGGCATGAATCCACTATCAGTAAGAGACCACTTAATTGAGAGATTTATGGCCATCAACACAGAAAGTTTGTTTCTTTTACCGTATAATACTGGAAACGGGTAATATTTTCATTCTAATTTCATTATAATCTTTGTATCTTTTGCGTAGAAATTATCCATCTAAACTTTTGTTATATTTTACAGTGGACACTGGTTGTTGGTTGCCATTAATCCTATAAGAGAAGTGGTCTATTATCTGAATTCATTGGATCATGATTGGTCAACATATGAGAGTATGAAGGATGTGGTTGATACGTAAGTGAGATTATTCGAAATATTCGTGTGTATTTGTATATTTAATTATTTATGTGAGATTGGTCTAAATTTACGTTTTTCTTTTATAGAGCAATACTAGTATACTGAGCACAAAGAGAAGCTCGAGTAGCACGGGCTAAAGCAACCAGCGTTACATGGGTCAAAGTGGAGGTATATTAATTTTCACAATGTTGCTTATTAGTGATGCTACTTGATAACACAAAACAACTATATATTAATTCTTATTTGTTTTTCTATGTGTAGTGTCCTCGTCAGCGTAATGGCATAGACTGCGGGTATTTCGTTTTGAGGTTCATGAGAGAAATCCTTCAAATGGATCGATTAGAGATTCCTATCATGGTATGCATGTATTTATAACTTAGGATTTATTTTAATATTTATCGGATATGTCATATAATTTATTATTTTAAACTAAATAATGCATATTTTGTTTTGTTATGTAGTACTTTGATGAATACGCGTGTTCTCATTACACGAGGGATAAATTGCAAGAAATTAAGGAGGAATTGTGCTAATACCTTATTGGAAAAAGAATCATATAAGGTATAGGATTATGGGATTATGTGAATGTATAGTTTTGTGAATGGTTTATTTTATGGGATTGTATAGTTTTGTGAATGGTTTATGTTATTTATGTGATTTTGGATTGTAATTTTATAGTTTTGTGAATGGTTAATGTAAATGACTTGAATTATAATGGAAATGGTTTATGTGGTTTATGTGGTTTATGTGATTTATGGGATTAGTGGAAACGGTTAATGAATCATACTAGAAATTATTGATGGAAATGTGAATTATACAGGTTTATTGAAATGGCTTGAATTATACAGGTTTCTGCATAAAAAAACGGTTAAAATGAGATTTTTAAAAAAATTCATTAAAATTATACGTATAGAAAAGACAACGCATTCTAGAAAAAGCGCTGCCTAAAGTTCACAAAAGAAAGCGCTTTTTCTAAAAAGCGCTCTCTAAAGGTATAAAACAAAATTCATTAAAATTATAGGTATACATTAGAGAGCGCTTTAAAAAGCGCTGTCTAAAGGGGACAAAAGAAAGTGCTTTTTCCTGTAAAAGCGCTCTCTAAAGGTATATAAAAAAATTCATTAAAATTATATGTATACATTAGAGAGCGCTTTAAAAAGCGCTGTCTAAAGGCCAACTTTAGAGAGCGCTTTTAAAGGAAAAAGCGCTGCTAAAGGCCTACTTTAGAAAGCGCTTTTAAAGGTAAAGCGCTGCCTAAAGTAGGCCTTTAGTAGCGCTTTTTCATAAAAAAAAAGCGCTGTCTTTACCTACGACAGCGCCACCTTAGGCAGCGCTTTTAAGCGCTGTTAAAGGCCAAAAAAAGCGCTGTCGTAGCTCTTGTTTGGCATAGTGAATTACATCTCTCTCTCTCTCTCTCTCTCCTTAGCAAGTATAATGAGTCAAGATATTCTATTTGTGTGGACTGCGCAGAGGTGTTGTCATTCATGTAGTGTTGGTGATCACTCTTTGAATTTGAATTCAAAGGTTCATCAGTACAAAAGGTTATCATTCTGTGATCAACACAAATCATAAGGTTTCACCAAAGAATTCTATTTTGTTAATCGGTTGCGTTTTGTTAGTTATTTTCATTCAAGTCGAATTAAGACTCTGATACCACTTGTTGAGGAATTTGGATGATCTTCAAAAACAACAACTGAATCAAATGTTCCAGGACCGCAAAATATATTGACATAATACCTTAACCCAAATTTGAAATTCCAACAATCTCCTCCACAAAACCTAAATGAAATAAGGTTATGGTTCCACTTGTTAAGGAGTTGTAGAGCATCAGGAGAAACAACATTAAATGCACCAAGGCCAAAAGAAACCTTAACACCGCATCTCAATCCACACCGTCACATTAGAATTCAAATATTATTGTTGACATAACTATATTTGATTCACACTAGAATCACAGTGTCACTATCATCCACCAAAATCAAACTCTATATAAAAGAACTTTATATTCTAAACCTTTTATTTTGTTTTCTAACTCTATTTTTTTAGCAGTATCCATATTTGTATTTATTGAATTTGTATGAGTGATGTAAATACTAAGATACACTCTTTATCAAAATATTTCTAACATAAAATCTTTATTTAATAAAACTGATAAGTTCTAATAAATTTAATAAATTTTGTAATTGTCAAAAAGTATATGAGGGCATGGTATCTCAATGCGAGTAGGGGATAACTAGAAGTCATTGTAGTTATGGGTGATTAGGGCTTGCTCACAGTAGTGAGAGACTTTGTTTGGTGGTGTTTCTTGGCTATGGAGAAAACACGCTCACATGAGTTGAGAAGCTCTGTATTATGCGTATGTATTGAGGATTTTATGATATGTTATTCCTCTCTTCAAGGATAAGGTATTTATAAAGGTTTTTGGGCCTAGGGTTTTCTTGGGAATGATAACCGCCAACTCAGTCAAAGATGGACCGTTGAATCCTTATTTTCTAAGGAGACGTGGATAAGTCGCCTGAAGTTGACTGCTCTCTAACTGAGGCACGCCTTTTCCCACTTTCCCATGATTGGGCGAGTAGGGGGCACTTAAGGCGAGGCAGTTCCTAGCAGCGGGCGATGTATGGTCATCGCCCCTCCTGAGGACCACAACTCTCCGGCCTTTACCAGTCCCTTTACAAATATATCACTATACAGTCCCTCAAGCATAAGGGCTTTGATAAAGGACGAAGTGCTTTTGAACTATAGCGTGTTGGGACATCCGGAGGCCCTAAGTCTCTTGAGCGAGATTACATGTTGAACCAGACTGACTAGTCTCCAAGTCCCTCAGACGAGGGTATGTATTAAACCCAAATAATGGGAATCTAAGTCCCTTAGGTGAGGCATTGGACCTCTCGAGCGGGACTTCTATCAAGCCCTCAAACAAGACTTTAAGTTAAGTCTGTTGGGCTAGACTTTGATCTCCTCTCTTAGAAGAGACTTTGCGTTAAATCCTGCCCGAGGAAACTCCATGTCTCACAGGCGGGAGTTTATATAAGCGTGTTCGATGGGATTCTCAATCCCTCAAGCAAAGTTATGTATTGAGTCTGACTGATGAGACTCTAAGTCCTTTAAGAGACACATTAGGCCTCTCGGGCGGGACTTCTATCATGCCCCTCATGCAAGACTTTAAGTTAGGTCTCTTGGGATAGACTTCAGTCGCGTTGTTTAGGCAAGATTTCAAGTTAGATCCCTCCCTAGGAAACTCTAACTCCCTCAGGCAGGAAGTTTAATTGAACTTGTTCATATGTTCCCTGAGTGCGGCAAATACCTTATCTTGGAAGTCCAATATTCATCATATTTCCTAAAGAGGTGGCAAGGATCTTCCTATGGAAGCCTAACATATATCATATTGCCTTAAGAGGCAAAAAATATCTTCCTGGGGAAGTTCAACATATATCATATTACCTTAAGAGGCGGCAAAGATATTCCTAATGAAGCCCAACACATATCATATTGCCTTAAGAGTCGTCAAAAATCTTCCCAAGGAATTCAACCATATATCATGTCATTTTCTTTAAGACCAGATCGCCTTCTCGCATCTCCCTTGGCATGACTTTGGAGTTGTATCTTCTAGTGGCTATCTATGATTGGCGAAGAATTCCCGAATATGGGCAACTTCTCTCAATTCACCGACAAGATCAACAACACATTCCATCCCTGCCTTGTTTACTTCCCGGTTGAATTATGAGTGTTGCCATGAGGGGGTGTCAATCTCTATGGGAGGCATAATGTCTTCCCCATATACCATGTTGAATGGAATTTTGTTGGTAGTAGATTTGAGGGTTGTATGATATTACCACAATATTTCATGGAGCAGTTCTGTCCATAAGCCTTTGGCATTGTTGAGCTTTTTCTTGTGCCCCTGTAGAATCACCTTGTTAGCCGACTCATCTTATCAATTTGCTTGCAGATGGACAACAAATATGAACTTTGTTTGAACTCATAATACCCAACAAAATTCGATGATTATAGTACTGGCGAAATAGGTTTCTTTGTCGGAGATGATGATTTAAGGTAGCCCGAACTTGCACACAATTTTCTTCCAATAGAAGGGGATAACTCTTTCAGTGGCGATTTTGGCGACAACTTTCGCCTCTATCCACTTTGTAAATTAATCTACTCCCACAATCAATAACTTTAGTTGGCCTTACTTTAGGGGAATGATCCTTAGATGTCCACTTCCCACTGGTAGAAAGTCCAGGGAGGCATCATAGATTGAAAAGGTTCGGCCAGAATGTGATGAAGTTCAGCGTGTCTTTGACACATGTAACATATCTTAACAATGGCAACGTTATCCTACAACAAGGTGGGCCGATAGTATCTTGTCTTAGTAACTTGTGGGCGAGACCTTTACTGCCAACATGGCTATCACATGTCAATATATGGACTTCTATGAGCACTATGGAACTTTCATGCTCCACCATACATTGTTACGGAGGTTCTTCTCATCTTATAAATTTTTCTTGCAAGAAGGGTGTACTTCGCGGCTTACTTCTAGAACATCCTTGCTTCCTCTTCATCTTGTGGGAGTTCATCCTCCTACAGGTAATGTAGTATAGGTAACATCCAACTCGACTTGGAAGTGACTTCCAGGGAGTAATTTTTGCTCGCTTAAATGATGGGGAGGCGAGAGCCTCCTAGATCATTGTTCGATTAAATCCTGTGCTTTCGAACTAGCGATCTTGGATAGGAGGTCTGCTATAAATTTATCTTTCCATGGAGCATGTTCCACTTCAAAATATGTAAAGGGTGTCGATGGAATTTGTATGTTATGTAGATATTTTATTAAACGAGGTTCTATGACCTGGTACTTTTTGTTGATTTGGTTGGTGACTAATTGGAAGTCGCTCTTGATTTTAATCTGGAGGCTCCCATTTCTAAGGTGAGAACGATGCCGACAATGAAGGACTCGTACTTCGCTTGATTGTTGCTAGCCTTAAATACAAAATCCAGTGCTTTCTCAATTAGTATGTCACTAGGTCCTTCTAAAATTATCCTTGCACCACTTCCTTTCTGTTTACTTGGAAATTTGGTAAACAAAATAAGTTTTTATTAATACTTAATGGATTAAACTCAAAAATATCTCGGGACATATTTGTATGAATTATAACCTTTGAACATCATATTATTGTTGAAATCGAAACACAATGATTGGGAGAAAATATTTTAAGCTTCTCTAAACTTAGAATGAAAAAGGTTTTGAAAACAAAATAACTGAAATCTAAATGTAAACTGAAAGTAAAATGACAAGAATCGAAATGTAACATAAATGCAAAAAGACTTGAATGTAAAATGTTTGAAGTTTATAAATATGGAACATATACGTACATTTCTCACTCATTTCTCAATCATGTTGATACTTTGAGTATGTAGAAATATGAGTACAATTGCGGACCCTTACAACATAAGTATGCATCCCCTTATATACTACTCTAAAATAACTACCTACAACGGTCGTTTAAACATATTATGACACGTTGCACTTCGATGCAATTCTCTTCTTCGATGGACTTCCACATGTCTTTGAGTAACCATTTGATCTAATTTAATTCCCACTCTTTCAATCAGGAAAATAACCAACTAGAACACTTGAAAATTTTTAATAAGTCCAAAACTCTCTACACTCCTCGACCTTCATCTACGCACTCCAACCAACATTATCATATATGAGTTTCGGCATGCCTAAATCAAGTCACCTTATGGTTGTGATTTACCCTAAAAACTGAGTTCCAACACAAAAGAAAATTGTAGCTGCCCTATGACGCTATAACCATAAAAACTCTGGGTCAAGTTATAGATCTTACTGTTACATCAACCTGGCTCACACCCATAGTTTGGCATGTTTTTCCCTCGTAATTTGAGAGCACCATGTTATGGGGCCTCAAGTCCATGTCAAATTTCCCTATTTTTGCCAATAAGAAATGAGGCATCTAGTTCACAGCTGCCCCACCATCTACCAGAAGTTTGTTCATCGTAGTGCTTTCGACTTTTTCCCTTATAAAAAGGGGCTTAAATTGGCTTTTCATACCTTCATGTGGCCTTTTGAAGAACACAATTTTTTCTTCAATGCATTCGTTGTTCATCAGAAAGTAACATATCGGCTTGTGCCTCGCCATCTCTTCTTCCTTACAATCTTTAGGTTCAACAACTTTTGTAAAACAATCATACTCCCTGGGGAGTACAGAAACTACATTTCACAACACTTCAAATATCCTCTTTCGATCTAGAGTCAAAATTATCTATGACTAATTCGTCTTCCTTTGTTTGTACGTCCTCCTTCGCTTTTCCCTTTGACTGGCATGTCTTAGGACAAAACAATTGCCTTCCCATAGGTTTTTTCACTTGGTCATTCGCCTGAATTTGGTAAATCTTATTGTTGCTTGATTATGTAGCCTCCCTCTAAGCCTTCTTCTTTCTCTGAAATCTCCTCCATTGGGTTCTTAATTACTAGTTTCATACGAGCGCCTCTCCGACATCTGGAAGTTCTCTCGATAAGTCAACAAGAAACCTCGACCCATTTCAAAGTCCATCCACTTAGGATTTCCAACATGTTCTTTACCAGCAAATTTTGTCCACCTCCCCTGAGGAGCATTGTATATGGGTATGTAAATGCTACGTCTAGCCTTCTGCTGAGTAGAGACTTTTTCCTTCTTCTGAGGAACCCATATCTTGTTGAAATAGAAATTGAGCCTATTATTCCTCTAAATATCTTTCTTCTTTTCCTGTTAGGTACTTTCGACCCTCTTTTCAGCTTTTTTATCAAACACATCACTGCATCGAGGACACAATATCACCTCTAAATCTTCAGCTTTGCACATGTGGTGGAATTCCACCAAACCATCTCTCGCCTTTGGGTAAAGAAATTCAATTTGATTCTCGCTATACTCGAACTCTGCCATATCGAAATCCTCAGTAATTTCGACCATATTGATAGCTATAGGCTCCACATAGCTAGCGTCCCTAACTTGTTGTGGGTCAGCGTCGATCTTCATTGGAGCTTTTCCTCCGGCAAACTTTAAACTTCCCTCGTTCAATGCATTCTGGACAAGATCCATGAAAAGAAAACACTGTGAGGTCTTATGCCCTAAAAGGTTATGATATTTGTAGAAACCTTATTTCTTTCTTTGTTTTAATGGTGGTTCTTTTGCGTCTAGTGGAACAAGTACTTGACCATCTGCAACCAGCAAATATAAAGTTGCATCGCATTTGGTCACGTCGAATATGTAGGTTCTCTTGGGAAATTTATCATTTTTCTCAGGCTCATAAGGGTTATTCCCATTTGCAGACGTATGCAATTTACACACATATGGGGGATCTGGCTTTAATTCAGCTATGTCGACCTCAATCTCTTCGACAAGGTTATATTTGAAATCTGACGTTATCTCATTGTCTTCCATATCGACGTAGGCCACACACTCCTTCTTACCTTTGTTCACTTTGGCTTTCTTAGCCTTCAGTCTCTCGACCTGACGAACTTTATTTGCTAGCTGGGCCATATCTCTCAGATATTGTGTATCTAACTTCTTTGTGATAGAATAATCTAACCCGCTGTAGCCATTTCGATCAATTCATGTTCTGGTACTTGAGTAAAACACCTTGTTTTTAATAATTAGAATCAATTTAAGTAATCATCAGTCGACTCATCAGAATTTCTCTTCACACTAGACAATTCCTTAAATCTGGTTTTAGGCTTCCCCATGTAAAACTGCTCATGGAACAATCTCTCCAATCGAGCCCAATCATTGATGGAATGAGCAAGAAGAGTGGTAAACCATGTAAAGGAATTTTCCGTGAGAGAACTAGGAAAGCATGTCATTCTTAGGTTCTCATTATTTGCTATGTCTCCCGCCTCAGTCAGATATCGGGCAATATGCTCAATGGTAGACTCGTTAGTATCATCAGCAAATTTGGTGAACTTAGGGACTTTCCATCCCCTTGGAAGTTCAGTTTGCAACACATATTCTGATAGAGGGGATGTGTAAGTTGGCCTTTGCAGGCCCATGTTCACGCCATTCTGCACCATTATCCTTTCAACAATGGTTGCAAGGTTATTTTCTCTAGCAAGTTTCCTAGTCGAACTTGCTGAACAACTTGATCAACGTCATGGTTTCGATTGACCACTATAACCAATGGACGCTTTTCCCCCTTTGGCACCTCTTGTCGACTACCTGGGGGACAAATTGTTGCTCATAGTTCACTGTATTTTCCTCCAAGACTACTGCTTCGTTTCAAACTTGCCTAGCGACTTGGGGTTGTACAATGAATTGAATTATGAATTTGATTACTTGGAAATTTGGTAAACAAAAAAAGTTCCTATTAATACCTAAGGGATTAAACTCGAAAATATCCTGAGACATATTTGTGTGAATTATAACCTTTAAACATCATATTATTGTTGAAATCGAAACACAATGCTTGGGAGAAAATAGTTTAAGCTGGGCTAAACTTAGAATGAAAAAGGTTTTGAAAACAAAATAACTGAAATCGAAATGTAAAATGAAAGTAAAATGACAAGAATCGAAATGTAACTTAAATGAAAAAAGACTTGAATGTAAAATGTTTGAAGTTTATAAACATGGAACAGATACGTACATTTCTCACTTGTTTCTCAATCAAACAAATACTTTGAGTATGTAGATATTTGAGTACAATTGCAGACCCCTACAACTTAAACAAGTGCCCCCTTATATACTAGTCTAAAATAACTACCTACAACGGTCGACTAAATATATTACGACACATTGCACTTCCATGCAATTCTTGTCTTCGACAGACTTCCATGTGTCTTCGAGTAACCACCTAATTTAATCCAAGTCTCGCTCTTTCAATCAAGCAAAATAACCAAGTAGAACACTTGAAAATTTTTACTAAGTCCAAAACTCTCTACACTCCCCGGCCTTCAGCTACGCACTTCGACCAACATTATCATACATGACTTTCAACATGCCCAAATCAAATCACCTCGTGGTTGTGATTTACCATTTTGGGCTTCAACTTTCACCATGGCATACTTATTTGTCATACTTGCCATTTATATTTAGGTCTAAAATACAAGGTAACACCTTCATGTTCGATGCACCATCGACCAATAGTGTCCACTCTAAAGGTGTCTCCTTGTCCACGGGAAAGCTAAATTCTACCAAAAAATCTACCAAAGCCTAGGATTTAATGCTTTCACTCGATATGTATTGGATGTCATTTTTTGATAGTTCCGCCGCCAAAGATACCATTCTTCCCTCAAGATATGGTTTTTTCAAGACTTTCGAACATTATAATTTATTTTTACGAGGATTTTATGACCCTTAAAATAAGGTTGAAGCTTTCTCGCTACGAGGACGGTGGTTAGCACTAGCTTTTAGATCTTTTGATAATATGTTTTGGCGTCTTTGAACATTTTACTTATGAAATACACATGTATTTCTGCCTTATTTGTCTCCTGGACAAGTATTGAGCTCACCGCCTAATGTATGACTAAACGGTGGAGGAGCAACAACGATTATTCTCTCAGAAGAGTGAGAATGGGCGGACATGTGAGGAAGGTTTTAACCTTTGAGAAGGACTCCTCGCACTCTCTAGTCCACTAAAATCTATCTTTCTTCTTCAAGGAAGGGAAGATGAGGAAAACCTTGTCGCCCGCACAAGTGAGGAAACGAGATAGGGTGGTCGTACGACCTGTAAGCTGCCACACCTCCTTGATGTTGGCAGGACTTCTCATATCAATGACTTCCTAGAACTTATCCGGATTGGCTTCAATGTCTCTCTTTATTAGCATGAATCCAAGGAACTTCCCATCTTGAACCCCGAAAGAGAACTTGGTGGGATTCAAGCGCTTATTATTCTTCCGGACTGATTGTAGGACATCCTCCAAGTCTACAACAGGGTTGTGCCCTTTGGTGGTTTTCAGTATCATGTCGTCAACATAGATCTCTAGGTTCCACCATATCTGGTGGGATAACACATTATCCATGAGTAACCGGTAGGTGGTTCCAACATTTTTGAAGTTTAAGGGCATGACATTATAGTGGTGGTTGTCTGGATTCGATATGAAGGTCGTCTTGGGAGCGTCTAAAGGATTTGTTGTGACCTAGTTGTACCTGGAGTAGGCATCCATAAAGCTAAACAAGTGGTAGCTTGAGGATCCATCAGTTAGGCAATTGATATCTGACAAGGGATATGGGTCCTTATGATAAGAGGTGTTAATGTTTGTGAAGTCCACGCACATGCGCCACTTGTTCACCTTTTTCCTCACCAACACCACATTGACTAAACAGGTTGGATACTTTGTTTCTGTGATGAACCGATGCTAGATATCTTGCATACTTCTTTACCAATGGAGACTCTCACTACTACGGAAAACTCATTTAACAACGGTTGGAAAAAATGTATAATCATGCGGGCGCAGGCGTTGTTATGTACAGTGTCGTTGTAAAATGATACTTACTATGACGGCCCATTAACAGTTGTAATAACTTGGAAACAGCGCACCCTATCACAACGGTTTTTCAAACGAATTGTTGTGATAAATATATTGGTCCTTGGTTTGATTCCCAGCTGCGCCGTTTTGATATTTATTTTTTTCTGAACAGCGCGCGAGATATTATAACGGTTATGATGTATAACCGTTGTTATATATTCTGCAGGATTAACAAATATCATTCTGCTTTTATATAAAATTCTATTTTTTAACCTATATTATTGTTCATCATATCACAGTAGAAATTACAACCCACATTTGTAATAAAGTTTTCAGTCAAGTACTTTTAATAAGAATTGTGTGCCATATCGAAGACAACAAAATGTTTCGCAAGTGCAAGTTTCATATTTAATACATCTAAAACTCCTGAATATTGAAGACAACAAAGACACATTTAAGTTTTAATTATCAAATCTAAATGCCCTAGCTGACATAAAGTTACTCCAACTATACGGTGCTACGGCATCATCATTTGAATCGACCGTAGCTGTCCTCCTTCTCTTTTTTCTTGATCTCCTTATTCTCCTCCTGGTTCGTATTCCTTGCAAGGTGACCGCATGTTGGGTCTGTACAGCTTGTTCGGGATGGACAAATTGGTTGACCTCTACAGCCTCTACGACCTGGACAACTTCTTGGACATCTTCAACATCTTTAACCTGGATAGGTTGTAACACCCGAGTTCCAGGGAGTGGTTGTCTGTGTACGAGGCATGACAATGAGACACTCCTAGCAGCTTGGCGAGGGAGTGGTTGTCGGTGCATGAGGCATGACAATAAGGCACTCCTAGCAGCTTCTAGGGAAAAACCGAATTCACATCGGAATGAGAGAGATCCTAAGGTTATGCAGGTATAGGACAGCATGGTTGAAGGAAGACTTATAATGATTAATTGGTACTACCTATACCAATAAGATGCATCTTCTCTTCGATAGCCCGTTCTATAAGAACTTCATAGTTAAGCGTGCTTGACTTGGAGCAATTTTGGGATGGGTGACCTTCTGGGAAGTTTCTCGAAAAGCGTTCCAGTGAGGACAAAGCATGCTGAAAAGACCCGTGTTGGTTTGTGGGGTCAGTCGGTAATCCTGAAAGCAGCCTAGGGCGTAACAAATGGTATCAGAGCCAGACCTCTCCCAGTACGATGTGATTCGGGGACGAACCAAGCGGAACCTGGTGGGCATGTAACACCCGTGGGCGAGGGAGTGGTTGTCGATGCACGAGGCATGGCAATGAGACACTCCAAGCTGCTTGGCGAGGGAGTGGTTATCGGTGCATGAGGCATGACAATGAGACACTCCTAGCAGCTTCTAGGGAAAAATCGAATTCACATCGAAATGAGAGGGATCCTGCGGCTATGCAGGTATGGGACTGCATGGTTGAAGGACGACTTATAAGGATTAATTGGTACTACCTATACCAACAAGATGCATCTTCTTTTCGGTAGCCCGTTCCATAAGAACTCCACAGTTAAGCGTGCTTGACTTGGAGCAATGTTGGGATGGGTGACCTTCTGGGAAGTTTCTTAGAAAGTGTGTGAGTGAGGACAAAGCATACTGAAAAGACCTGTGTTGGTTTGTGGGGTCAGTCGGTAATCCTAAAAGGAGTTAGGGGCGTTACAAATGGTATCAGAGCTAGACCTCTCTCAGTACGATGTGGTTCGGGGACGAACCAAGTAGAAGCTGGTGGGCATGTAACACCCGAGTTCGAAGGAGTGGTTGTCGGTGCATGAGGCATGACAATAAGACACTCCTAGCAGCTTCTAGGGAAAAAATGGATTCCTATCGAAATGAGAGAGATCCTGAGGCTATGCAGGTATGACTTATAATGATTAATTGATACTACCTATACCAACAAGATGCATATTCTTTTCATTAGCCCGTTCTATAAGAACTTCATAGTTAAGCGTGCTTGACTTAGAGCAATTCTGGGATGGGTGACCTTCTGGGAAGTTTCCCGGAAAGCGTGCTAGTGAGGACAAAACATGCTGAAAAGACCCGTGTTGGTTTGTGGGGTCAGTCGGTAATCCTTAAAGCAGTCTAGGGCGTTACACATGTTATTGAACATCTACAATTTGTTGGACCTGGACTGCATTGTTGGAACTCATTTTGATTATTCCTCTTCAATGGTGCTGCTTGTGTGATGGTAAGAAGAGGAATAACGTATTTATAATGATTTCTCTGATTCTTCATCTTCTCTCTACATTGAAAATCTAATCATTTTAGTTGAAAGTCATTATTATTTCTTTAATTCAAAAACCATTGCTGGTTATTGAATATTGATGGTCAAGTTACTCATTCATTTTTTATTATATTCTTATTTAAGACGGGGCATTGGAAATCAAAACATTAAATAAACAAATATAGGCCCTAATGTTATTTACATAAGAAGTGGTAATGTGTGTTTAAGGAATAATGGGCCCTAAGATGCCACACCATGATGTTCCTATAAATTTTTGTTATATACAAATTACTAAAATAACCTGTCACAAAACATTAAATAATGATGATATAAAAACATTCATTGATGATGCATGTACATGGTTACGATGACAAAATTTAGATTAGAAGTTTTAGTACACAAACATCAAACTGGACCAAATTACGATTAAATTAAGTTTGAAGTAGAAGAAAATAGAACTTACATGCTTATTTCCCGGACTGCTACCCAAAAAAGACGCACGGTCTGCTTTGATGTCATTGTTCCATTCAATCCCTGAATAGCTTCCTTAGCATTCTTTCTGTTACAGAAACAACTCAAGCATTAAAACATAGCGTATATGGCAAGCAAGACATAAATAACACACTACTGATGATATTGGAAATACAACAAGTGTTACCTAACACCAACTTGAACATCATGCCTACCAGATTTCTTGCAAAACTTTGCAGAACCCTTTTCTATATACCTGTAACTTCCACAAGGAAAATCAAAATTCTATCTATGATAACCAACAAATGTCATATTATAGCCTATGAAATCAGATTACTATGGTATGCATTACGGATTGGTAACTTATACCAAAGTACAACCCAACAGACAATCATAACCTTAAGCATATGAAACATGTACTCTCATACTGACTTGAGCATATACAGCATAAACAAAGAAAAAAAGAATGAAGATGTTGAAGAATACCGTACTTCGAAGCTGAGAATCTTATGCACGTAAGGAATGAAGATGTTGAAGAGTACCGTACTTCGAAGCTGAGGAATCAAATGAAGGAAGAGGGCGAATATTTGAGCATATTCAACATAAACCAAGATAAAAGGAATGAAGATGTTTAATAGTACCGTACTGAGAAAAATGAAGATTTGAGCTCCAAATGAATGGATACGAAGAAAGTAAAGATTACGCCACGGTTGTCGTCTCTGGCTCACTTGTTCGCCTAGGGCGTCTTATGAAAGAAATACAGAATAAGTTTTGTTTTAATCTAACAGTAAACCCTTAAATCTCGGTTGTGTAATGCAACCGTAGTGGAAATGTAAGTCCTCTAACAACGGTTGATTTTCTTCACCGTTGTAAAATCATTTACAATTTATTTCTAAAATAATGGAATTAGGTAACACAAGTGTATAACAACGGTTGTTTAAACTAACCATTGTAAAATCATTTACATTTTATTTTTTAAATAATTGACTTAAGTGACACAAGCGTATAACAACGGTTGTTTAAACTAACCATTGTAAAATCATTTACATTTTATTTTTTTAAATAAAAGACTTAAGTGACACACGCTTAATGTATTCTAAAAAATGGAAAAAATGAAGTTGCTGAGAATCGAAGCTTGCTACACATCATTTATTACTACGGTTTTTATAGACAGCTGTCATTAAATCACTGTTTATAAATCCAACTACTCACTGGGCGCGAAAATTTTAATATATTACAACGATGTATATGAATCCGTTGTAAACCTGGCGTTGTTGTTCGCACGTTTTGTAGTAGTGTCTCTTTTCCTTGCGAATATTACGCTTACATTGTGCCATTGGCTTGGCAGAAGGGTTGACAGTAAGGAGATGGCAGACCACTTTAGTGTATATTCCTGGCATGTCAAAGGGGGCCCAGGTGAACAAGCCGGTGTTTCTAACGAGTTGGTCAACTAGCCCGCGTTCTTCATCCTCGAGAAGTAAGGTGTCTATCTCCGTCAACTTATAGGAAGAGGGGCCTATCCTGACTTCCTTCAAACCCTTAGTGGGTGTGACCCTTTCATTGTCCAAGCTTAGCCTGGGTTCCCAACAATCAACGTCTACATCTAATTCCTCAGGGAGGGGGCGGCCACAAGGTCAAGCTTTTGCCTTTCCATAACAAGGATACTTTGATAACACTTTTAGGCGCTTTACTGGTCTCCTCGAACGATTCTAACTCATCCAATTGGTAGCGGGTACTTCAGGACCAAGTACCAAGTGTAAATAATTGCCCCTAACACATTGATGGTGGGTCGACCCAGAATGATGTTGTATGGCGACATAGCGTCTAATATGATATAGTTAACTTCAATTGCCTTGGAGATTTCTCCCTCGCTGAAGATAGTATCTATGGTTATGTGGCTCATCACTTGCATCTGCTCACCTAACAATCATATTACGAACCACAAAACACTTTCATGTAATTAGGATCGAGCTGAAGTTTCTGGAAAGCGTCTAGAATATGATGTTAGTAAAACTCTGGAGATCTATCAAGTCTCGCTTAATATCAATGTTGCAATATTGCACAGTAATAACCATAGAGTCATTATTGTGAGGTAGGATTTTGACTGCATCACTGCTAGAAAATGGTGATGTTGATCCTAGATTCTGCCTGTTGTATTTTGTAGAACACGAGAGATATTACATTCTTAGTCATCACATGTATGGCATATTTCCTCTGGGAGGAGTAGGTAGTTCCTCCACCAACAAAACTCCTAGCCATGATGTTAGCCATGAAGTGTAGATTTTTGTTGACTATCTTTGTGGGAAGATGGATAGGATAATTAGGAAGGAAGTGTGGCCCAAGTTAGTTTTACTGAGGCATCACGATGGGTGTCAATGTACTTTTTTAAAGAGTACAAGAGTGCATGATATCCCTACGCGTGTAGGGGATAACCAAAGGCCTTTGTAGTTAAGGATGGTTAAGACTTACTCACGGTGGTGAGAGACCTTATTTGGTGGTGTTTCTTAGCTATGGAGAGATCACGCTTATGTGAGGTAAGAAACTATGTATTATGTGTGTGTATTGAGCGTATTATGATATGTCATTCCTTCTTTTACTATGCCCTTTACAAATACATCACTACAAACTTCATATAATATAAATAATCTATAACTCATGTAAATTATAATTAATAAAAAATATAAAAAAATGTGTAAGAAAAATTAAATTGCTAGCATTATTCTTATATTCCTATTCACAGTGATTATTCATAATTATATTGCTATTAAGGGTGAGAATAAACCAGAACTAGTAATCTATCCTACACGGGTTTAAACCAGGCCATTTTTTTAAAAATTGGAAATGGCCTAATTTTTTTGGAGCAAAGATAATTATTATTTCATTAAAAAAATAGATATTTATAAGTATGAGTAATCACAATCATACATATTAAAATGGGTTTATAAGCATTTTTGAAGAGCCTATTAATTAAGAAAGGCTAGATAACGAGGCATAAAAATATATTTTAAGTCTATCAGACTAACCTATTTAAATAAACATGAATAAATGTATTATTATTATATTATATGTTGTTTTTTTGAATTAAAACACACAAAAAAAAATTGCTTAATTATTTTGAAGAACTTATGAAATTAAGTTAAAAAAACCTTATCAACAATGTCATTAGTTGTTATCATAAATTCTCTTAAACAAATAGGATCACAAAATTTATACCAATAGATAAACTCGAGTGAGTCAAAGAAAACAAAATTTTAGTCTCATTAATCTTTTAATGTATTATTCTATGTAACATTAGCTGAATTGCTTATTTACAAATAATGAAGTGACGTACATTGGCTTTTAAGTAGGCTATTAAGTCGGCCAGGCAGCTTGCTAAAAGGATAGACTCTGACCTAAAAATAATCATATGATAGATTTTAGGTCAAACTTAGGCTTTGAAATTTTTAGCATGTCAGACTAAAGCTTGGCAGATGCTAACTCGGTACATCCTATTCCCACCGTTAATTGCTATAGATAATTTTAGCGATGACAAATTATGCACTGTAAAAATCCGCAAAAATTAAAATGAGATAAGACAAACATATTAGAGGGTGCATGCCAAAAATCTTTCACACTACAAAAATGTGCCGACAAAATAGACATTCACAAGTCGGGCCCGATTTTGCCACCCTAGATTCTCTATTCATTAATATAGTAGTAATTTTTAATGACTCTTATTTTACTCTATCACCCATTGTCATTCTTATCCACATACTCTCTTTTGACTCCTCTCTCCCAAAGTTGATACCTCCTATAAAAATTTGCTCCATACACAAAATTGATAAAGGAATGAAGTATCAAATTTATGAATTAACAAGTTTTCAAGTATGGTCAAATCATCTTTAGTAAAGGAGCATATATAGTCTCTTGTCTTTGCATCCCATGATAATAAAATACGGGAAAGGCTAAAAGGATTCTGATTTTTCCAATGCTTCTTCAGCATCGTGTCCACATCAAACATGCAAATTAAGAATATATATTTGCCAAAAATAAAAGTGTATATATAGTATTTGTTCTTCCTTATTAGTAATAGTTAAAGTGTACTAAATGAAAGTGATTTAGATGCACTAGCACCTAATTGGTTATGAATCAATAGGCATATCATTATAAACGTATACACATGGTTTTTAATTAGGGCTACTTTTTCATATTTGTGAATAACTCTATGGTATAACTCATTGTATATATTATCATTATATATAATTGATGCCAAGTGGCTACGCTAAGAGCCTCTAAATGGGTCCTTGTTTTTTTAAGAATTGAAAGTAATTATAATGAAACACAATAGAGCAAAATTTATTTATTTATTTTTGACGAAAGGCAATAGATCGTATTTTTTAAAATTTTGGCCTGTGGCTTTTTTCTATCGGGACGCAACTGAAATGTTATATATGTCTATAACATATTAATGGGTTAGTGCACAAGAATAGATATAGATATGATATGATAAAGTAATTATATGTTTCATCAAACATTAGTGTCTTTCCTATGTGCAGTAGTGCTGCAGCACTGTGACTCAAATTTTGAGGAGCCCAGTTTTATTATTTTTTAATTACAAAAACAATATATTGTACACCTATTATTTTAAAAACAGGTGTAAAATCATATTTTGTTTTCAAACCTCTGTACTTTTATACCAGTTTTTTAAAGATAGTTGTAAATTATAATTTTAAAATTATATATTTTTTAATTTTAGACCTACTTTAAAAATTAGAATTGAGCCTCCGAATTAATTAGACCGGTTTTGAATATAATTTTATTAAAATAATTTTAAAAATCGTAGTGAATCATATATATATATATATATATATATATATATATATATATATATATATATATATATATATATATATATATATAGTTGTATTGAGTGAAATATTTAAATATTTAAAATATAATTACATTTTATATTTATTTAATATATTGATTCATTTGATTTAATTTAAACACAGGATGATTACTTACATAAACATATTAACATTATTTACTATACTTTATATTTAACAAGTAGGGCTGGAAATGAGTCGAGTCGAGTCGAACTCGCCTTAGCTCAATTCGACTCGTTAAGAATTAGCCGAGTTCGAGTTCGAGTTCGAGTTCATCACGAACTTTTTTTTCAGCTCAAACTCGACTCGTTAAGAATTGGCCGAGTTCGAGTTCATCACGAATTTTTTTTCAGATCAAACTCGACTTGTTAGAAGTTCACGAATATCTCGGTTCAACTCGTTAGGTTTATCTTGTTAGGTTCAACTCGCTTATTTCACAAATTTAAAAGTAATTTTTTAAAGTCTATTTTTTATATATATATTTGACATTTTAAATTAATATTTTTTAAATAAAAAATATAGAAATAAAATAAAAGTTATAAGATTGGAATTTATACGATGTTAATTTTATTTGTATAATTATTCGTAGAAATATTTTACTCACTTGAGAATATAAATTATCAATTAAAACCGTTAGATTAAAAGAAAATATGAGACTAAGATTTAGAACAAATCTTTAAACCTACTCTTAAAGACAATATAATCTATCTCATATATAATCGAATTGACTCATGAACCTAACGAGTCGAACTATGTATAGTTCAAGTTCAGATCATTTAGTTAACGAACTTAGTTTTTAGCTCATATTCAGCTCATTTGGTTCATGAACTTAGTTCAACGATTTAATTTTCGAATCGAATTTTGAACTATTTTCGAGTTGGTTTGGTTCATTGACAGCACTATTAACAAGTTACCATGTACAAATGAATTCTATTAAAATTTAATTCTTCAATTAAAATGTCTTGAGTAGTTCTCTCAACTTAAATAATAGTTACTCCGTATTTAATTGAAATATGTTATCTTAATTGTTATACATGTACTAGTAGTATATTAATTTTTTTTAGTAGTACTATATTCATATATATTTAATTTTTAGTATAGAATTTTATTTTACTTAAATTTTTTTTAATTAAAAAACAAATATTAAATATAATTTGAACCAACTCGAATAACTGTAATCCAAAAAAGTTTGAATTTAAACAATTAAACGGTAACCTATTTAATTTCTAAACATTTTTAGTTGACCTTCTAAAAATTCTAAGTATTCTAAGTATATCATCAACCATTCGAAATGCATCGGATAACTCGTTTTGTCAGCTTTTCACACCACATATAGCAGTACTAAATATTTGGATTAATGTAGCTCTTCTCTTCCAAATTTTATTTTCGCCATCACTTTCTAGAAAGCAATCGTCATGATTTGGCAAGTACCGCAATACAGTTAACTGCTGTTAACATTTGGTTGACTACTTGTATGTGTGTGTTCGATAGTGACTGAAAAATGCTTTACCAGAATGGAAACAATTTAAAGGTCAAAGAAGATCAATCATGGAAAGATAACGTCCAATCTTCTTTGCCCCACAAAACACAGTGTTAGCAGTACTTCCGTTTTCTCACTCTATTGCATTAATGATTGATTACTCTTTCACCATCATTAATATAAATCTAGTCAAACTATACTCCAAATTTGGCATGATTACATGAATTATTGGCAGTTAATGCGCGCATGGGATGGGATATCAACTTCTCACCAATGTTTTAAAAATATTAGCCTAAATTATAATTTTGGTCTTCTGTTTTAGTTTATTCACGATTTTAGTCTTCCATTTTTTTTTAAACATTTTCTTTTTAAACGCTGACTTTAAAAAAAAAATGGAGGGACTAAAACCGTAAGTAAACCAAAACAGAGGGACCAAAATTGTAATTTAGCCAAAATACTATTATATGTGTTCCAAATTATAAATCATTTTGTCTTACATATTTGTTTCAAAATATAAGTCACTTTACATTTACAATGCAATATTAATGACATTTTCCTCAATATACTATTAAATATTTATTATTATTTATTCTTTTAACTCTTTTTAATTTCTTTCTCCTATGTAATTATGAGGGGCATTATAGTAAAATCATACATAATTTGTTTTTCCTATACAGTGATATTTACGTTTCTTAATTCGTGTGAAAGATCCAAACCGTCTTATAATTTGAGACGAAAGGAGTATAAACCAACCAGTTTATTTAACTTGTTGAACTAGTGCTCCTTATTAATATGATAAAAAAACATGATGCATTGATAGAATAAATTATTTTTATACTGTCAATCTTTTTGAAAAAAAGTCTTCATTTTTTGAAAAGTTCTCTCTCATGGCAACGGAGTAGAGATTTTTTTGGAGTTGAAATGCTTTACCGCCTTTCTCCTTTTTCTTCTTCTTCATCCCCTCTTCATTACTCAACATTATTTCATAGTTGCACCTACTATACCTTGGAACTGGAGAAAGTGGAAGATGGTAACAAGGAGAACTTAGGGACAAAGTGCTTGTCGAAAGAAAGAGTTTTGCTTTCTTCGTGAACACTAAGTATAAGAACTTACCTGACTTTTGCGACTACTACAAATGCACTGGTCATTACTCTGATATCTGTAAACGAATGCCCATTGAGAAGATTCAACAGCAAGGAGAGAAGAATAACAAGCCTAATGAAGAGAAATTACATCAAAAAGCTTATGTTAAAATGGGAGATGGAAACAAAAGAAAAGGAAATGAGCATGTGGAAAATGTAACAACAACTCAAGAAGATATTACCAAAGGTATTCCTGTGACCTCGATGGCCAAGGAAAATCCAAATATAGATGTGACTGAAATTGTTAATGCATGGTAGGTGACTACTAATGGTGTTGTTGATACACTATGCCAAAAAAGACCTTTAGCAGCGCTTTTTTTGGCCTTTAACAGCGCTTAAAAGCGATGCCTAAGGTGGCACTGCTGTAAGTAAAGGCAGCGTTTTTTTTCCTTGGAAAAGCGCTGTCTTAGGTCCCCTTTAGGACCCCCTTTAGCAGCTCTTTTAAAAGCGCTTTCGTAGGACCCCCTTTAGCAGTGCTTTTTTAAAGAAAAGCGTTTTCGTAGGACCCCATTTAACAACGCTTTTCTAAGCGCTTTTGTAGGACCCCTTTTAGGTAGAGCTTTTTCAAGGAAAAACGCTTTCGTAGGGCCCCCTTTAGCAGCGGTTTTAAAAGCGTTGTCTTATGTATACTTTAGGACCCCCTTTAGGCAGCGTTTTTTTAAAAAGCGCTGTCTTTTCTAAAAGCGCTTTTTAAAAGCATTTTTTTTAAAGTCAATTTTTTTGGAGCGTTTTTTTTTTGCTAAAGTGCTGTGTACTGCGTTTTTTTTTTCCATAAGTCCTATTTATTACACACAAACCTGTATAATTCAACACATGTCTTTATTTCAACACATAGGCCTTGTATACCATTATAATTCAACACATAGGCCTTGTATACCATTATAATTCAACACACAGACCTTTTATACCATTATAATTCAACACATAAACGTATAATAACCATTATATATATTTCAACACAAACCTCATACACCAAAATAACCATTATATATAACTCAATACAAACCTCATACATCCAAGTAGACATCCAAAATTCTAATAACAACTTCCAAAACTAATTACACCAAACATCCTAAAGATGCACCAATTCTAAACCTTATACACCATTTTTATCACCTATACATCAACTTCCAAAACTATTCACACTACGGGAAAAGAGGGAAAAGAGGGCGCTTTTTTATTTATGAAAAAGCGCTCTCTAAAAGGGGACTTTAGACAGCGCTTTTAAAAGCGCTGTCTAAAGTATACGTTTAAAATTAAAAAAAAATTTATATACTTTAGAAAACGCTTTTTCCTTCAAAAGCGCTCTCTAAAGGTGCTTTTAGACAGCGCTTTTGAAAAGCGCTGTCTAATGTATACGGAAAATGATTTTTTTATATACCATTAGAGAGCGCTTTTTCCCTAAAAGCGCTCTCTAAAGGGGACTTTAGAGAGCGCTTTTTCCTTAAAAGCGCTCTCTAAAGTATACCTATAATTTTATTGATTTTTTCTACGTATAAAAAATCTCATTTTAGCCATTTTTTTATGCAGAAACCTGCATAGTTTCAAACCTGCATTTCTTATAGAATTTCTTGCAACAACAGAATTCTTATACATTTCAATAAATAGAATTCTTGCAACAACAGAATTCATATACATTTCAATAAACACAGAATTTCCTTTTATTCACAATACTAGAATTTACAACAGAATTCTTACAACAGAATTCTTGCAACAGAATTTACAACAGAATTTCCTTCTATTCACAAAACTAGAATTTACAACAGAATTCTTCTTGCAACAGAATTTCCTTATATTCACAAAACTAAAATTTACATTCACAAAACTATACATTCAAAGAATTCTTCTTAGAAGAAAGAATTCGCACAATTCTTCCGTAATATAATTCAATTGTTTCCTTGTGTAACAAGAACATGCCATATCTTCGAAATACTACATAACAAAACAAAATACGCATTATTTAGTTAAAAATAATAAATTATATGACATATCCGATAAATATTAAAATAAATCCGAAGTTATAAATCCATACATACCATGATAGGAATCTCCAATTGTTCCATTTGAATGATTTCTCTCATGAACCTCAAAACGAAGTACCCGCAGTCTATGCCATTACGCTGACGAGGACACTACACATAGACAAACAAATTAAATAAGAAATACTATATAGATGTTTTGTGTTATCAAGTAGCATCACTAATAAGCAACATTGTGAAAATTAATATACCTCCACTTTGACCCATGTAACATTGGTTGCTCTAGCCTGTGCTACTCGAATCTCTCTTTATGCACGGTACACTAGTATAGCTCTATAAAAGAAAAACGTAAACTTAGAACAATGTCACTGAAATAATTAAATATACAAATACACACGAATATTTCAAACAATCTCACTTACGTGTCAACCACATCCTTCATATTTTGATACGTGGACCAATCGGTATCCAATGAATTAAGATAATATACCACTTCTCTTACAGGATTAATGGCAACCAACAGCCAGTGTCCACTGTAAAATATAACAAAAGTTTAGATGGATAATTTCTACGCAAAAGATACAAATTAAATATTATAATGAAATTAGAATGAAAATCTTACCCGTTTCCAGTATTATACGGTAAAAGAAACAGACTTTCTGTGTTGCTGGCCATAAATCTGTCAAGTAAGTGGCCTCTTACTTCTGCTGCATTCATATCAATTCTGGGTGCATTAACAATGTTGCAACAGAAGAAACGGAATTTGTTTGACAAATCCGTCCCCCGCATGAATTTTTCATACATGCACCTTAAATAAAAACATAATAAACATTAGACTATTATCATTGAAATGTGTAAATAAATTGTTCAACTAAATAAATAATAGATTGATTGGAGTACCAGATGTATGAATGCATAACAGCGATGCCTAATTCAGTATGATTGAAAACCTGCTCCATGTCCTCTTTTCCGATTATCTTGGAATGAGGAAAACCAAAAACACCTTCGTCCATGTTGATTTGACGAATAGCACCTTGCATCAAATCTGACATTGACATAAGTGTTTCTAGACACGTCTGAAAGTGAGGTCTTTTTTCCTTCACGGTCCTTGTAGGAGCTTTTTTCTTGCCAGTCTGTTGTGAAGGTTGAGCAGGAACCTAACAATCATATAAGTTAGGTAAAGTAGAAAATCATGAAACTTTTGAATTCGGATAATAGAATAACACTTAAAAGCTACCTCTCTGTGTGATTCAACAGTCTCGTTTTGCCGCAAAACCCCTTTATTCTTTGCTGCAGGTTTTGTAGGAGTCTAACATTACGATGTAAAAAAAATGTAAGTAATGGTTCAGAATGATTTTCATAATCGTTCAGAATTGACATTTGAATACTAAGAGATTCATAATGGTTTTCAACATACCTCATCACATATGGAAATGAGGTCTAACGGCCATGCAACAAACGAACCTATTGCATCCCGCAACAATGTAACCTCTGAAACCGAGTCTGGTATCGGTAGTAACGCATCCGTATCTAAAGCGATATTAACCGACACTTTCAGATAACCTTGTGGGAGCGAATGATGGTGAAGTAACACTCCCACAAAGTTATGCACTTTTCCCTTGTCAACCATGCGATAAGTCGGAAACGACAAATACAGCTGGCAAGATGAAATGCCCTGAAGCAATAATAAATATGTAACTGTTAATATGTATAAAGGTCAATTAAAATAAATGTGTTAATTTAATTAAAATAAATATGTGCTAATTACCTCGGGAATTTTATTTGGAGAATTGATACTAGCTTTGTCACTAGCATCTTTTAAACCGGAACCGCGCCTTTCCGCCTCATATCTCTCTTTATCCTGCTGCAATGCTTGGACTTGCGCTTGTAGTGCCATCACAGTTTGCATGATTTCTTGGGTGGTGAGATTTTTTTTTCTTTGATTGCTTATACAAGGATGATGGAGTCACACCAAATCCTTTACCTCTCACCCGACCGGGATACTCAGGAACATTTAGTACTCGACTAAGAATGCTCCTGCAATCATCCTCATCTGCGGGTATGGATTTAGATAGATTCTCCTGAAATTCATTGACATATCAAAAATTATTAGTGGGGATTAAAAATTAATTATAATTTAATAAAATTTCAATTAACTTTGAGACATAATGTTATACTTACACATTCTTCATAAACATGCTGAACATCTTCTGTAACAGCTCCACCCTTACCCACGCGAGCTTCCTTCCACAAAACATGGTCCAGAAGTGATGATTCTTCACTTTTAGACTCTTCTAACTACACATTTAGTTAAATAATAAGTTCATCAATTATAACACAATAATACAATTAATAAAATCATAGCATTAATATATACTTACCAATTTTTGTTGTAACCGTGCATATCCCAAATGCCCTTTTCTGTATGGATACGCGGGTTTTGATGCTCTTTCGCGATTAATGGCACTCAATTTCTGGATAAAAAATTTTAAGTCATATCAAAACAAACTAATGAAACAAATATATAATACAATCAATAGACATGACAAGATAACATTACATTGAATTCTTCGGTTTTCTGTTTGTCTACAAAAATGCCCCATTCTTCCGGTGTAATCACATCCGCATACAACGGTGGAAGTTCTGCTTCAACAAAAATTTTGCCTCATCCCTAAGATATTTGTTTGATAATAAGGCTCTAAACCCTCTGTGTCTCTTTCCGGCCAATTGAAGACAATACTTTTTCCGGCTTTCTTCAATATTAAAGGACCTCTACGAAAAAACATACACATATAAACATAAAGTGTGTTAGTATAAGTAAATTAAAGACTTAATCGTCAACAAAAATCTAATAACATCAATCATATTTGGTAAGTACCTGTATCTCAGTCCATATCTTTTCTTTACCGACATCCAACGATTTACTCCTCCAATTATCACTAGTGATTGGAATGTGCTGACGGACAAGTGAACCAATGTATGAAGACAACATTGAACCGTTAGGCTCAACTAGTTGGTTTTGGTCACTCCAATGTACATTAAATCTCATCCCTTTATCTCTAGCACGGATGATTCTCTTCATAATGGTTTTTCCTCTTTTTATTTCATGTTCTACATTCGAAGCTTCATTCTGAGCTTCCTGTGTATCATGTGTCTCTTGGGTGTCTTCCTGGTTATTAGACATTTTACCTGTAAGAAAGTAAAAAACAAAAATTAAATGACAAATATAAAAATCCATAATCCATAATCCATAATCCATTGAATGATATAAGTTATATATAATTACAGTGGCGAGAGAGAACAACTAATTACCTTTAGAGATGTAAATTACATTCTAACAAATGTTTGAATCACATTCTAACCAAAAAAGGAATAACAGACAAATACCAAAATTTAAAAGTAACAAAAGAATTAGTCAAATTGACTCAGCTATCATCATTCATCTATGAAGAATCTATTTCAAAAATAAGCAGTATCACTTGTATAAGTGGTAACCAAATGTTTAAATCACATTCTAACCAAAAAAGGAATAACAGTCAAATACCAACATTTAAAAGCAACAAAAGAATTAGTCACATTGACTCAGCAACACTGCAGCCAACGAATCACACTGGAAAAATATGCAACCACAACAAATGCAACATAATTGTTATCAAAGAATAGTGACTCATTCTTGATTAAAAACTAGACATTGGTTACATTCTTAAAACTATATTCATATCACAGTAAATACCCTAAGAATTCCCCTAATTTTCTCTGATTCTATAATTTAAACAAAACAAGGTTGCATATTATGGAAAAATAGAATGAAAAATACTATTAATATATATGACTGATTACAGAACAAGTCATTCTCTGTGTGGCATTACATCAAACATGTGATATGCTTATCGTTCAAGTTACTGAGAAGCAACAGCAGTATCTTGAACATTTTTCTACGAAGAAAGTTATGCAAACTGAATATTGAGAACAAACAGAACATTTTTCGATAATATTATTATTATTTTTCTAACAATGACATTCAATAAGCTAGAGTTGTTAAATATTGCTCACAAAGAAGAACGAAGGACGATAATGGGAACTGAAGAATACCTGAATTGAAGAACAAAGGAGAGTTTTGAATGGGAACTGAATGCAAGAACGACGATAATGGCAACAGTGACGGTAACGGCAATGGCAACGGCAAAGAACGACGACAATAATGGCATGCAAGAACGACGACAAGGGTTTAGAGAAACGGCCGAGAGAGAAAATGAATAGAAGTGTCTCTGAAAATGTTTAGAATTGTTTTATATTTTAATTAGTAAAGGACTTTAGAGGGCGCTTTTCCTTAGAAAGCGCTTTCTAAAGTGAAAATAATTAGAGCCCTATAAGAGCGCTTTTTGAAAGCGCTTTCTAAGGTGGCCTTTAGACAGCGCTTTTTAAAAGCGCTCTCTAAAGTAATACCTATAGCAGCGCTTTTTGGAAAGCGCTTTCTAAGGTGGTCTAAGGTGGCATCTTTTACAGCGCTTTTGAAAAGCGCTTTCTAAAGCCTTTCTTTTAAGGCGCTTTTTTTAGCGAAATTTTTTTATTCTTTTTAGCAGCGCTTTTGTATAAAAGCGCTGTCTTTTAGGTGTTGTCTAAACATATTTTTGGCGTAGTGATTGTACGAATGAGACAGTTTGACTCTAGAATCGAGACAAAAACGTGAGATTCGTAGGTAAGAAGAATACGTTGCGTGAGAATGATGAATGCAATGATTATATTAATTATTTTTTGGTTTAATCAAAATAAACTTCGACAATTAGATTGCAAATATCAACCAGTGGGGAAACCCCGTTTTATTGAATTAACAGGATTGCGGAAATGAAAATACAGTAGATTACAAGGTGCGGAAACAGAAACCTAAGCTAATGGGTCCCGAGCCCTCTCTAGGGAGAAACCGGGTGCTGATTCTGGTACTTTCCTTTTCTTGGACCGGGCTCTTGGGCCGTTGTCGGGTTGTCATTCCTTTGCCAGGTGAAAGGAGTGAGCAAATTCCTTTGGTCATCCTGATTTTCTACAGCATGCTGCTCCAAAATTTCAATCAGGGCATCTTTATCCTTCAGTAGTTGCTGTATTTTGATACACTCCACATTGAGGGTGCGGTACTTGTTCTTCCAAGACCTTCTCTCCCGCTGAACTTTGTTGAGAGTAACCTGGAGTTTTTCTGTTTCAGTCCTGAAGTACATGACAGACTCCCTTGGCGGAAGAACTGTGTGACGAGGATAAGGCATCTTTAGCTTGAGAGCTCTAGTTTGTACCCAGTGGAGGTAAGGCTCCACCGAGACACAGTCTGGTTTTCCTAGAGACTCTCGTCCTTTCTTATGAACATGTTTCCAAGCGTGCACTATTTCCATCTTTAGTGCTCTGTCATTTTCTCCTTCTTTGAAGAAAAGACCTTCCAGATGAGCATTCCGCGGGACATGCCTCATCGGGTATCCAAATTGACGACGAACCAATACTGGATGGTAATTGATTCCTCCCTTAGTTCCTATGAGGGGTACGTTGGGGAAGTTTCCACAACAGTCAATGATCCTGATTCCCTCATAAATCCTATTGCACCAATCTATGTCAGAGTTGATAAGAGACATGATTCTCTGCGACCAACGTAAAGTATTCTTTTGATCCCAAAAAGCGGCAGACTTAGGCAAATGGGAGATAAACCATTTGTATAGCAGAGGTACACAACATGTGATCTCTCCTCTGTTGTACAGATTCCCTAAGTGTACAGAATGATATGCGTCTGCGAGTAAAGTTGGCACAGGGTTTCCAATGAGAAAAACCTTAATAGAGTTGATATCGACGAAGTTATTGATGTTGGGAAACAAAAATAACCCGTAGGTGAGTAAGACAAAGATGCTTTCAAAAGCAGTCATGTTCCCTATACTAGTAAACTATAGAGCCTTCTTCGTCAGGAACTAGGCTGGCAAGCCTTGTATGCCACCCTTAGTGGTCATGTGAGTCCTGACCTCTGACTCGTCCAAATAAATTACTCTTGCAATGGTCCGATCCTTTGGAATTTCTTCCAGTCCAGAGAATGGAGCTCGATCAGTGATGTGTAAATCGATCAGATGAGAATACTCCTCCAGCGTTGGTGCTAGTTGATAATCCAGGAATGTGAAACAGCGATAGACCGGATCGTAAAACTGAATGAGTGCATCCATGATTCTTTCAATTACTTGGACCCTTAACAGAGGTAGCAGACCTCCGTACTTGGCTCTGAAAGCTTCAGGGTTAGTGACCATTCTTGCTAATCCTCTCAAATCCTCTAACTTTGGAACCTTAAAAGTGTACTGATGAGTTCTCCTTCTACCGAAATCCATGAGCGCAATCCTTTTCTTCGACATTTGCAATCATTGTCTTAGTTTAATTTGAAAAAGAGAGACTAGAAGAGAAGATTTTTCTTTGTTTTAATGTTTTTTAAATGAATGCATGAATGCAGAACACAAAAACATAGAAAAAATATGGGGTCAAAGGGTCGTTGTCATGGAGTCAAGGCTCTACCCATCCCAAAGGTTTACTAGTGATTTTTGTACCTATCTCTCAAAATCATCAACTCTTGTCGAGAAAAACATCAGCGGGCCGGGAACCGTGCTAGGTGGTGTTTTTTCGAAGAGTCCTTAGAAGAGGGTGGCATCGCATGACAACTATTTCCGATAGCCTCTGCGCCACTAAAAGGGTTTTTCCTAGGTGTATACTCAATCTTTCCACATGCGGCATCACATGCATTCCCATTAGCAGAAAAATAAACACATATATCAATTAGGAAAAGTAGTATATATATTTGTCCTAATGTCCTAGACTTTTAAGAGCTATGAATCCTATGTTCCTGATAGAAAATGGCTCCCCGGCGGAGGCGCCACTCTGTGGTTCCTTCCCAACTTTACAGGTTTTTGACCTAAGATCCTAGTGAAGTCAACCAAAAGTCCTATCCTAGTGAAATTCCAAACAAAGAAAGAAACGGCCCCACGGTGGGCGCCACTTTTCTGTAGCGAGTGATTTTGGATGCGATTCTTAGGCGCTGTCGCTCCTTTTGGGGTACTACAGTTCGATTCATTTTTAATCCTATTGAAAGCTGACTAAGGAAGGGAAATAGATGTCTCCAATTAACCCTGCTTGCATACTGAGTTTAAACAACGGCCTGTTAGGTTACGGATGCTATATGGTAATGGGGCCTTTTTCTTCTTTCTTTTTTTCTAGAGAGTGAAAACACGGGACGGTTTATGGATAGGATGTTAGGACTGATGCAGGATTTCGGGTTTTTTTATTAGTGTGCTCGCTAAGATTTTTCTTTCAATCTTATGCCAACGTATTCCCATTTACCGAAACAGGGAAATTAGAGCGATCGTAGTTCCTCCTATTCTACGGGAGGAAATGGTGTTTTGGTGTCTTGTTTAAAGCCCAAGACATGAAGCTAAAGGTGATTTGTATCTTGTTCAAAGCCCAAGATGTGAAGCTAAAGGGTTTATTTGTATCTTGTTCGAAGACCAAGATGTGAAGCTTGAAAGGTTTTCAACTTTAGAGAGAATTTGTCATTTATAAAGGGGGGTTTGTTTGTCACAATTGTTGGGTGACTGACAATAAAGGAAGATTACTTTAACCGGGATATGTGAATCTGGAAATGCCATAATTACCTTCATATGGGATTTCCAACCTGAAGGAGAAGACTTTAACTCAGTGTAGAGCAATGCCATATTTCCTTAGGAATTTCTCATGCTAAAAGAGGGACAGTGGCATGGATGTAGATGATCCAGAGGCTTTCCGCTTACAGCAGTTAGATGAAGGGAAAGGAGTTGTTGATGTTTGTATACTGTGAACGAGGCATAGCTTTAACGCTAAAAGGTTGATTGTCTCAACCGGGGTTTCCTTATACAAAGCCTAAGAGGAGGCTGTCGACCCAACAAGAGGATGATTTTCTGTGTCTCGTACGAAGCCCCAGAGAGAGGCTAAAAGGGTTGACTCAACAAGAGAGTGCTTTTAGACGTGTCTTGTACGAAGCCCAAGACGGAGGCTAAAGGTTGACTCAACAAGAGAGCCTTTTATACTCAACAAGAGAGTGTTTTGTATCTCGTACGAAGCCCGAGATGGAGGCTAAAAAATGTTTAGCTCAATAAGAGCCTTTTTGTATCTCGTACAAAGCCCGAGGTGGAGGCTGAAAAATGTTCGACTCAACAAGAGAGTCTTTTTGTATCTTGTACAAAGCTCGAGATGGAGGCTGTGGTTACTGTTTCAGTTGAGTGACAGGTCCAATATGCTGATTTAAAGAGAAAATCAGTTCTTATATGAGTAATGTTTACACTCAGGGATTTTGATTCGAGGATCAGGGATATTTCTTGTTCTTTAAGGAAATCGGAAATCCAAAGGGGATTTAGACTGTCCGAGTCTACGGGTTTCATCTCCTAATTTTGAAAGGAACTTGAGAATGTCTTTAAGACTCAAGGAAATTAGACCGTCCAAGTCTAGAGTTTCATCTTTTGTACTATGCTTTGAGAAACAGTAGTAGCAGGATCTAGACTCTTTGAAAGACTGTTCTATTAAGATGACTAATTTCTGTTCTTATACCTCTAGGAGGTCGTCAGGACAATTTGTACGAAGCCCCAGAGGAGGCTATCATTCCCGGAGGAAGAAATAATTTCTACGAAGCCTAAGATGAGGCTGTGAATACTTCTAAGAAGCCGTAGGGTCCTTGTACAACGCCCAAGAGGAGGCGGGGATGCTTTTAGGAAGCCTGTGGGTCCCCAAACCCCGAAAAATTCAAGACAGGCTATTCACAGAGAATAGATCAAGCCAGGAAAGTTCGAGAATTTGGAAGAAACTCAAGATATTCCATTCACGGAGAAAAGATCATCTCTGGGGAATAGAATTTCTTTGACGATTTCTAAGGGTGACAGTCTGTGAAAGGGTTCACCGAGAATGCTGCCTTTGACGTCTCCATATTGTTTAACCCCAAGAGGAGGGAAGACTATATCTGGTAATCCTGTGGGGATCCAGTTTTGTCTATTTCTAAGAGTGATCAACGAGCTTAATGCTAGACGTAGTTGCCAGGGAAACTCTAAATATCTATACTGTTATTACACAGTCGATATGAGTTTATGAAAGAAGACTTACAGTGAAACAGCCCCACAATATAATTATATGTATATGAAAGCGGTAAATGAAATCGTATAAACACTTACTCGGTTGTAGAGCTTCCATGTTGTTTGGTTAGTTGTTCAACAAAGAAAGATTAAACAACAGTATATTCAAAATCAAAGGAAAAGTGCTTTGAAATGAAAGATTGGGGCTTACAGCTCAAGGAGAGGCCCAAGGTTTTACCGGTGATCACACAGTTGTTTTTGTACAGGGGGACTTATACAAGTGACTGAGGCCTGATAAAGGTTTTCTGTACAAAGGGGTGGGTCTTACACTCTCTCAAGAGGCCCAAAGAGTTTTAAAGAAAAGAAATGGGTCTTACTACTCGAGGGTAGGCCCAGATGTCTTTTGTTTTGAAATGGCGATCGGGCCGAGATTTTGAAAACGCAGTGGGTCTTATACAATGACTGAGGCCCAAAATAATTTTGTTTTCAAAAGGGGTTGGGTCTTACACTCTAATAGAGGCCCAAAAGTTTTGAATGGGTCTTATAGCTCGAGGAGAGGCCCAAAATAATTGTTTTAAACGGGCGACGATCGCGCCGAATTTTTGAAATACAACGGGACTTATACAATAAGTGAGGCCCGAGATAGGTTTGTACTTACAAAGGATTGGGTCTTACACTCTATTAGAGGCCCAAAAGGTTTTGAATTTTTTTTGTGAGGGTGAAAATCAAAGAAACCCTAATTTTATTCTTTAAAAGTAAATATTTAAAGAAAATCAAACAAAATACCAAATAAATTTGAATTAACCATTTGTGATTTTGTTTAAGGTTTGAAAAAATGAGGGATAATCACAAGGGATATTTAAACTCATTTGGTTTTGATTTTCAAAGTAAATATTCACTTTTAAAATGCTTAAAAACAATTAAAAATGAATTTATTCACAAAAATACTAATTATATTAAATAAATAATATAAACTTAATTTTTTTGTGGAATAAAATATTTTAATATTTTTCTGATTTTTTGCAAAAAGAACCAATCAAAAATAATTAAAATTGAAAGAGTTATTAATTTTCCAAATAATTAACAAAACATAAAAATATTGGAAAAAAAAGAAAAAATGTGAAAAAACACAAAATGGCATGGGTGGGGTTTGAACCCAAGACCTCAAGGTCACAAGGCGCGCGCCTTACCACTGGGGTGGTGATACATCCATTGTTTGAAGTGAAAACACAAATATACAAGTCATGTCTTGGTTTTAGGCCTGGCCCAAGGCAAGGCAAGGCAAGTTTTGGCTCAGAAACGTGAAGGTCATAACTTTCTCAATTCTTAATGGTTTGAGACAAAATTTATACGCATCTGGACCAGAATTTCACAAGGAATCCAATGGTGGTGGTTGTTTTTTCAGATCACACTCCCTCCTCAAAACCCGATAGTGGTTTTGAAAAAAGGCCTATAATTGCATTTTCTATGCTACACTTTGATACAGGCATGAATTACATGATCAATTGGTTCAAACACAACATATTTAACATGTATGAGGTGTGCATGATCAGTGGACTTCAAAACATTGCATATTTTGGAAAGTTCAAGTCATGAGGCTTACCTCTTTTTGAGCTTTTTGGAGTTTTTGTGCAATCTGTCAAGCCTCTTGTTCCAAAAATGATTTGATGCTTTAGACACACTCAAATGATCCAATAGAAGCTTTTAGGATGATTGGAATCAGCTGGTACCTGCAAAAACACAAACTGGCCCTTTCTTGCAAAAGGGGTTAAAAGTGACCAAAATGGCAACTCTCTCAAATGGTGTTCCAGATGGGGGGAACCATTTGGGACAGTTCAAGGATGATATTTGGAGTGTGTTGAGGTTTTATCTGGTTTGGAAAGTGACTGAATCAAGACATGGCTTGAAAAATGCACAAAAAGCCTATTTTGAGGTTTTGAGATGTGACTTTGTGATTTTGTGATTACAGGTCACTTGTGAGTGTTTGGATCACCTACATATGATGTTTATGAGGTGTGTGTATGTGTGTGTGATTGGTTTGATTGAAAAAGCTCTCAAACTCAAAAACTCAGAGTTACCTTGCTAAAGAAGGCATTTTTGCCAAGAGAAAGAGATTTTGAGGAAAGCATCTGTTTGATGGCTTTGCTGTACTCAAATTGAGCACAAATGAGCTCTATTTATAGTAGAGCAAGTTTGTTTTGGGATCAATAGTGAATGGCAACTGCAGCAGAGGTTTGGCCAATGTTGTCCAATGGAAATCCAAGTCTCCTCTAGCCTTTGATTAGAGGTTAGAGCACAGAGCTTTGGTTCCCTACTTGTTGGAGGAATCTTGACTGAATTGAGTTGCAAATGTTTCAGTCCATGCCACCTCTAAGCATCTATTAAATGCTCCAATCCAAAATTGGAGTCTTGTCCCTCTTTTAGGCAATTCTAGGTTTGGCATGCTACTTCTTGTTCCAAGGACTTTTGAGGCTTGGCTCAGTGATTGTCCCCTTTAGATTTGATCCTCAGATGTGTCCAAGATGATGAAAAGGCTTGAAATTGGCTGATTTTGGCAAATCGACCAAAAATGCAAAATTCTGCCTTGCCTTGGCAGTTTTCAGCAAGGCATTTTGCCACTACCACAACTCTTAGCTCAAATTGAATTTGGTGATGTTCTTGGCCATTTTGGATAGCCCTTATATGATACAACAACTGTTTGATCATATTTGGTTTTGATACTTTTTGGATCCAAGCGAAAAATGTCCCTACATTTGGAAAAAAGTGAAGGCAGATTCTGACTTAGTGAAAATTTCACTAAGTGTTGGAAAAAAGTGACATTTTCACTTTTTGTGATTTTGATCAATCCATAACTCAAAATCCATGATGAATTGGAATGAGGTCTAGTTGAAGTTTTTGTAGAGGAACATGAGATCTACAAATCAAGCTTTGGATGGGGAAAAATGGCTTTATGGTTTAGGAGTTATGAGCCTCCAAAGTTGGTACCCTTGCCACTTTGTTCATAACTTAGAAAATTTTCTAAGTTTTTTATGGTTACCCCTTTTACAAGTTATCCCACTTTCTTTGATTTTTATTGATGAATGATGATTCAAATCATACATTAACATCATTTTAGGGTTAAAAATCCATTTTTGTGAAAAATCTCAAAAATTTAAAGTTGACTTTTGTGCACAGTTGACTTTTTAGCAGATGAATTCCAAACTGTGAAATCCTTTAGGAAATCATGTCTTTGACCTAAATCAAACTTGATAGACATGTTCCATGGGTGTTATAGGGTATATTGAAACATGTCTTGGGGATTGGGAGCATGTCCTGATTAAAAGTCAAAGTTACAGTTGACTTTTCCCGCGAAACCCTAACTGTGGTACTGATGAAATTGAGATTTGCTGCTCAAGCTTCCTGGATCAATCCATTGTTACAAATGGATCAATGTGGTATGTTAGAGACCCTCAAATCCTCTCTTGAGTCCTTAGCTCATGATTTGTCCCAAAAGTCAACTTAGGGGTGAATTAGGTCAAGAAACCCTAATTCCTGATTTTTGATGTATGCATCCCCTGAGGTAAAATTGACTTGATGATTGGGTTCATGAGGTTCCATGGAGTATATTAGGTTATGCTTTGAAGCATTGGCTCATGCCCAGAGGAAAATCTCCATCTGGAGGTCCTGGTCGACCAAACCCTAATTTGGTGACACTGGCGATCTTGAGGCTTAATCCACCTAGAAGGGAGCAGCCTTGTGCTTAATCCTTGTCGTGGGAGTTCTCTTGATCCTTTGTGGATGTTTGAGAGGTTTAGATAAGTTAAATATTATGTCATTCCTTGATTGATCCTTTGCCTAAGTGCTCTGAGAGGGCTTGAAACCCTAATTTTGATTGCAGTGAATGCTCAACAATTTCTTGAGGAGATTGATGAGGAATATAAGTACATCCATATTGTGATGATGATTTGCACAATGATGGGAATTTTAGTGGTCAAAATTTAGGGTATGACACATGCTGTAGAGAATCAGGATGACCAAAGGAATTTGCTCGCTCCTTTCACTTGGCAAAGGAATGACGACCCGACAACGGCTCAGGAGCCCTGGTCCAAGAAAAGGAAAGTACCAGAATCAGCACCCGAGTTCTCCTCAGAGAGGACTCGGGACCCATTAACTTAGGTTTCTGTTTCCAGCACCTTGTAAATTACTGTATTTCCATTTCCGCAATCCTTTGAATTCAATAAAACGGGGATTTCCCCACTATTTGATATTTGCAATCTAATTGTCGAAGTTTATTTTGATTAAACAAAAAAAACACAATTAATATAATCATTGCATTCATCATTCTCACATCACGTATTCTTCTTACCTATGAATCTCACGTTTGTGTCTCGGTTCTAGAGTCAAACTGTCTCATTCGTATAAAACTCGGGCCAATCGTCAGAAAAAGATGGATGATCTCGAGGAAGAGAATAGAGAGTTGAAAGAAGAGATCGAAGCTCTGAGAAAATATATGAGAAAGCTTCGTAACGATATGCAAGCCATGGCAGAAGCGCAGCTACAAAGATATGTGATCTCAGAGATCACCTCAACGCCTATAGTGGAGAAGTATGATCCTAGGTATCAAATGCCGAAAGATCGTCCCTGAGGCATTCCTGTTAACTATATCCCGGAAGGATATGTTCCGCCGATCACTGAAGATCAGGGAATCATAGCAGAAGCCGTTGGGCCTGAAGTTTACAAACTTCGGAAAAGCGAGGATGCCAGAGGCATATTGAGGACTCCTGAAGGTTACAAACTTCGGGAAACGCCAAGATTCACTGCCGTAGTAACGGTACCACCCCCTGTGGTGCACACTGTCCCGGAAGGACAGATTCCACAGATACCTTCTGGTAGAAAGGAAAGTATGTTCGATAGAATGGATGAATTCCAGGAGCAGTTCTTGGAAATGCAGAAGGAACTGCAGGCCCTTCGCAGTCAGGATTTGTTTGGAAAAGACGCCACAGACCTCTGCTTGGTCCCCAATGTGAAAGTCCCGCACAAGTTCCAAGTACCCGATTTTGAAAAATACAAGGGTAACTCTTGCCCTCAGAGCCACTTGGTGATGTACGCTCGGCGAATGTCAGCTCAGACGGAGAATCAGGATCTACTGATTCAATACTTTCAGGATAGTTTAACCGGTGCCGCATTAAAATGGTACATGGGTTTAAACCGCGCTACGATTAACACTGCCTTCGTCCAACAATATAAATACAATTTGGCACTGCCTTCATCCAACAATATAAATACAATTTGGACATGGCACCAGACAGAGATCAACTCAGATCAATGTCGCAAAAAGAAAGGAAACCTTTAAGGAGTACGCTCAGAGATGGCGTGAAATTGCCGCTCAAATTTTTCCACCTCTTGAGGAAAAAGAGATGACAAAGATCTTCTTAAAGACCTTAAGCTCATTTTACTAAGACCGAATGGTTTTCAGTGCACCCATCGACTTCACCGAAATGGTCGGTATGGGAGTGCGTCTCGAGGAAGCCGTTCGAGAAGGACGTCTAGTCAAAGACACTGGGTTGACAAGCGGTACTAAAAAATACGGTAGTGCTCTCCCTAAGAAAAAGGAGCAAGATATTGGGAATATCTCTCTCGGAAAGCAAAGGCGATGGTATCAACCAGTAGCAGCTGTAACTCCTGCTATCAACCCTGCGCCTGTTTCTACATATCAACCTGAGGTTGCTCAAAGCCAACCACATTCGCAGCAATTTCAGCAAAGGACACAACAGCCTCTTCAGCAGGCTCGTCCTTAATACAACAACAACCGTGAAACGCGGCCACCAGGATTTGATCTTATACCTGTATCGTACGCAGAACTATTTCCTTTACTACTGGCTAAGGGGCATGTCCAGACTAAGTCTCCTCTTACAGTGCCGAAAAATCCACCTTTTTAGTTTAAGGTGGATCAGACTTGCCCTTACCATCAAGGAGGACCAGGGCATAACATAGAGAACTTTCTCAGTTTCAAATCCGACGTGCAAAAACTTGTTAGGAGCGGGGTCTTATCTTTCAAAGATACGAATCTGAATGTTCTCACAAACCCGCTGCCTCAACACGAGAAGGCTACAGTCAATTTGATAGAGGGAGAGTCTAATAACACCTATCAAATTCGCGATGTACTCTTACTGAGGGCCAACTTGGTCAAGATGCATTGTAGACAGAGTGGATATGGCCATGTGCCACCTCATAATTATCACCAGTGTGATATCTGCTCTAAAAGCAATCGAGGATGTTCTGTGGTGCAATCAGCTCTACAGGAACAGATGGATCTCGGATGGATCCAAGAACACCGAGTTCGTAGAGTTAACATGGTTTATACGAATTCCAACATCATTCAAAACCACGATATCCGTGCGATGAATGTCAACCTTGTGGAAATGCACTCAAGGCAAAGCCAGTATCATAATCTACCGCGTCACGATTACAATTCTTGTCTGACTTGCTCGGTAAACAAACAGGGATGCTCTTTCATACAGGAGGCCCTCCAGCGTCAGATGGATCTTGGATGGATCTAAGACTACCATGATAGGAATTATTTTCAAATCAACATGGTTTAAATCTTCGATATTCGCTTGATGAATACCAGCCTGGTGGAGTTACATGCTAAACAGGTTCGGCTCGGGTTCCTGGTACCACATGATTATCAGGGCTGTAAAGCGGGTTGCGAAGACGATCAGGGCTGTGCCCTTGTCTAGGAAACACTTCAGCACTTGTTGAACCACTGGTGGCTTCCAATCTATATGGATGAAGACACCTGTCATACCCCAAATTTTGACCACTAAGATTTCCCATCATTGTGCAAATCATCATCACAATATGGATGAACCATCATGCCTCGTCAAATGCCTCAAGGGTTGTTGAGCATTCACTACAATCAAAACTAGGGTTTTAAGTCCTCTCAGAGCCTTAGACAAAGGATCAATCAAGGAATGACTTGATCTTCAACTTTTCTAGCCTCTAGAATATCCACAATGGATCAAAAGGACTCCCACTTCAAGGATTAAGCACAAGGATGCTCCCTTCTAGGTTGATCAAGTCTCAAGATCGACAGTGTCACCAAATTAGGGTTTTGGTCGACCAGGGCCTCCAGATGGAAATTTTCCATTTGGGCACATGCCAATGATCCAAAACATAACCTAATATACTCCATGGAACCTCATGGACCCAATCATCAAGTCAATTTGATCTCAGGGGATGCATACATAAAAAATCAAGAATTAGGGTTTCTTAACCTAATTAACCCCTAAGTTGACTTTTGGGACAAATCATGAGCCAAGACCTCAAGAGAGGATTTGAGGGTCTTTAATATACTATATTGATCCATTTGCAACAATGGATTAATCCAAGAAGCTTGAGCAACAAGTCTCAATTTCATCTGCACCACAATTAGGGTTTCGCGAGGAAAGTCAATTGTAACTTTGACTTTTGACCAGGACATGCTCCCAAACCCTAAGACATGATTCAATATACCCTATGACACCCATGGAACATGTCCATCAAGTTTGATTTAGGTCAAGGACATGATTTCCTGAAGAATTGCACATTTTGGAATTCATCTGATAAAAAGTCAACTGTACACAAAAGTCAACTTTGACTTTTTGAGATTTTTCACCAAAATGGATTTTTAACCCTAAAATGATGTTAATGTATGATTTGAGTCATCATTCATCAAGAAAAATCAAAGAAAGTGGGATAACTTGTAAATGGGGTAACCATAAAAACTTTGAAAAATTTCTAAGTTATGGAAAAAGTGACACTAATGTGCCAACTTTGGAGGACCATAACTCCTAAACCACAAGGCCATTGTTCCCCATTCAAAGCTTGATTTGTAGATCACATTGCCCTCTACAAAAGCTTCATACTGACCTATGTCCAAATTCCTCATGGATTTTGAGTTATGGAGTGATCAAAATCAAGAAAAGTCACTTTGTTCCAACACTTAGTGAAAATTTCACTAAGTCAGAATCTGCCTTTACTTTTTTCCAAATGTAGGGGGATTTTTCACTTGGATTCAAAATAGATCAAAACCAAACATGTTCAAACAGTTGTTGTATCATGTAAGGGCTTTCCAAAATGGCCAAGAACATTACCAAATTCAATTTGAGCTATGAGATATGACATTGGCAAGATGCCTTGCTGAAATCTGCCAAGGCAAGGCAGATTTTTCCACTTTTGGTCGATTTGCCAAAATCAGCCAATTCCAAGCCTTGTCATCACTTTGGACATATCTGAGGATTGAATCTAAAGGGGACAATCACTGAGCCAAGCCTCCAAAGTCTTTGGAACAAGAAATAACATGTTGAACCTAGAATTGCCAAAATAGGGACAAAACTCCAATTTTGGATTGGAGCATTCAATGGAAGCATCAAGGTGGCATGGACTGAGCTCTTAGCAATTGAATTCAGTCAAGACTTATCCAAGACCAAGGGAACCAGCAGCCTGTGCCCTAACCTCTAGTCAATGGCTAGAGGAAACTTGGATTTTCATTTGCCAACATTGGCCAAACCTACTCAGCAGTTGCCATTCACTATTCCTTGCAAAACAAACTTGCTCTACTATAAATAGAGCTCAATTGTGATCAGTTTGAGTACACCAAAGCCATCAAACAGATGCTTTCCTCAAAATCTCTTCTTTCACTCCAATTTTGCCTTCTAAGGCAAGTCACTATCGGGTTTTGAGTTTGAGAGCTTTTTCAATCAAACCAATCACACACACACCTCATATACATCACATATGAGCTGATCAAACACTTAAACAACAACTAGAACACTGATTTCTCAGAATCACCAGTCAATTGCTCAAGGTTTTAATCAAGTTGTAGTTGAGATGCCGTAAAGTGATCCATCCAACTTCAATCAAGTCCAAGCATTCAAACACACTCCATAGGGTGTAGGGAAGCTGTTCAGATCATCACAACTCATCTGTAACACCTCCAACACAAATCACGATCACCAGCTGCAAGTGGTAAGCATGAGCTCTTCTAACTCCATGATCCATGCAATTTTTGCTGCACAATAATTTGGACATATGTTCATAATCATGCATGGAATGTTTCCCCTCAATTAATTGCATTGTTTGAAGCGTGTATCAAAAATCCCAGCCTTCATGCAGAATCTAGGGTTCTTGAGGATTGTTCATGATTTTTTGTTTTATGTTTAATTTAAATGAAATTATTGTCATAGACATGATCGTGAGGTTGAAACGAGTTGATTGGTATGTGGATTGCATGATATGATTAAGTATTCAGTGAGATTGGATAGAAAATGCAAATATGGGAAACTCAGAACACGCGCGTGTTCTTGCCCTTGTTCTTGGCGTCATTTTCCAACATTTGAATATTTGAATTTTGCGATTTTTATTTAATTGATTCAAAAATTAATTTCTCTCTGAGTTTTAATGATTTTGAGTTGATTCTTTTTTTAATAATTCACAAAAATGTTAAAATATTATATTTTCCCAAAAAATCCCAAAAATATTATTTATTTCATATAATTGATATTTTTGCAAAGAATTAATATTTTAATTGTTTTTGACATTTAAAATATTTTTTTCCTCTTGATTTTGTAAAGATTAATGACTTCTAATTATTTTGTAGGTTAATACTTGATTTTTGAAGCATTAATCCAAGATCATAATTTGTTTATGAAATTCTGGTACATGTGCAGAATTCAGATGTCCTAGAACATGCTGTTCGACATCTGGTCTGACATGATCATAAAGGGCAAGGTATATCATAGTACTGAAAAGATAAGCGCAAGACACACCAAAATTGTTAACCCAGTTCGGATCTAACTATCCTACATCTGGGGGCTACCAAGCCAGGGATGAAGTCCACTATTAGTAGTATCAATTCAAAGCTAAACTACTCGTTTACAGCTTATCACTTAATCACTACCCAATGACCCTTCTACCTAGATCCTCTCTAGATATGAGAAACCCTTCTCACTCCCAATCATCGCAATGATGTCTAGCAGATAACATCTCATCCACTGCATCAACGGCTCTTTACCTATACAATAATTCAGCAAGGAAATCATCCTTTCAAGACACAACTTAGAGTTACTTAAAAGCTTCCTCCAAGAACAATACTCCTCTTACTTAACAGTTTCGAGGATCACACTAACAAACTGTCCAACTCACAGGTCGAGTGGTACAGGAACCAACCCTAATGATAGAACTTTACATCTTTGGTTCGTTACTCAATTAGGTTACAAAACATCTATTTATAACCTATTCCCAACTAGATTTGGGCCTACAAAAACCTAGCATATGAGCTGCTACGAATCAGCAGAAACTTCTGCTACAAATCAGGTCTTCAAATCACTAACTTCCTAAAATATCTCCATATTTAGAAAGTGCATATTTTCCCATATTCTTCTCAAATTCAGACTTGAATCTTCAAATCTTTTAATTCAGCGCCACCTGGAATTTGCATATTATTTCCTGAAACTTCTGCATCTGTTAGAATATAACAGAATTTTACATTCTCTTTAGTTGTGGCGCGATGTCGAATGAACCTGCATGGGACATCTCGATAGGACATGTTGTTCCAGTTGTTGAATAACTTCAACACAACATGTTAAGTCTCTTTAATAGGACATCTGGCTGTACCTGTTCTTCTTAGCAAGATTATACATCCTATTCTCTATTACAATATTGCTGCTAATATTTTTTTTACAAAATTACTGCCAACCCTTACAAATACAGAACAAACAATCTCCCCCTTTGGCAAATTTTGGCTAAAACAAATACATAAACATTACAACTCAGATTTTGGCAGCAATCACACTTCTATACTACTGTCAGTAGTCATCAGCAACTACTAAACCTACCAGTAACCATCAGTAGCTACTGTGAACAGCAATCCTGGAGAAACATCTTCTAGGGAACATTTGAATAATGTTAGCGCATTTCTGTGAGCTCCATAACATCACCTTCGAGCATCCCACCACAATTACTTCAGGCAGCACATCAGGAGGTAAGAAGTAGAAAGTCCCGAAGTTATACACATGAGGAAGAAGATATCCAATACTCCCCCTCAAATCAGGAATCTGAGGAACATTCTTCTACACATTTCTTTTTCCTTTCAAGAAGGATCCAGCTACATAGCAGAAGACTCCTCCAGAAAAGAAGCGTTTGTCTTGACACAAAGGACCAATGGTGGCATGAGAGATTTCTGCACACCTTAAATGATCAGACGCCCCCAGTCAACCTGTGGCATAAGATAAAACTTAAGAGGTATCAATCTATCAACCCAGGTAACTCAGAACACAAGTCACAACTGTGTTCATAACTCAGGACACAAGTCACAATCGGAACTCAACACCAACTCAAGAATTTTAACACTCTCTTCGCAAATAATTGGAACTGCAGACTCAGTGCTGACTCATAACAAGGCATCTGCATAACCCATTTCACACACCCTTTCTCCCCCTTTTTAGCCAAAACTTGGCAAAGAAGGCCCTCACAGAACCAGACCCAAGTGACACTTACCCAAATACGAACAAACGCCATAAGACTAGTGAAACAAGACACTCACTAGGCAGGAGGAGAAGAGAGCAGCCCCTATAAATAGCTGACCAGTCACTTAGGAATTAACGAGCCTTGAATATGTCAAGATTCTTGGTCAAAGAAACGTTATTTTAGGTATCAAAAACTCCATTCAACATTCAATGCCTACCTTCCAAAAACTGCCTTGACTGCCTTAAATGTTTCTCAACAGAATGTTACCATAAATTAGGCCAATAACGCTTCATGCATAGGCAGAGACATGTGTTTTGCCTTATCCTTATACCACCGTCCAGAGTAATTCCTTGTTTGGCTCAAGAGAGAAAAAAACATGTCCTGTACCATGTTCTGACATCTTATCAGACAATGTCTGCTTGCTCACAACATTATCAGCCCAAGACTCCACAGACCCCTATACAAACCCATCTTCTTATCAGATAGATACTGAGACGACTTCTCTCAATCCCTTCTAGATTCCTTCAAGGCAGCAGAGTAAAAATAAAGTCACCCAAAACCACCAAATCTGCTTTTCAGACCTCTTCTACACAGCTATGATGTATCCCATCATGAAGTTCGACATCACACTGCACAAACTTGACCAGCGCACATGCTACACAGAAATCCGCACCCTTGCAGTAATAGACCATAGACGACAGCCTTAACTCCCCCTGACATGAACAACCAAAGCTCCTTAAGAAGATGAATACTTGACACCAGATGATAGCACAATGATATTGCCACATTCTCAAAATCAGGAACTGCCACTTCTTGTATCTGTTGAGCATAATCTCACCAGGTTTATGCCAAGTCCAACATAAAAGCCCACTTGATTCACACAATCCACAACAGATGTCTTTTAGATTACTTGCAACACAAGATAAGGATTGCCACCACCTTTTACTTGTATTAGAAGAACCTTCAGCCATTCTGATCCGATCACACCACTAACAACAACCTTATGTCCTTACATTCACAAGCACCTAAGAAGTCTTCATCATGAAAGTAGTCATGTACTACTTAACATCAAGATCAGAATCTGCCCATTCTAATCCACATTATGTCAGAACTCCCACTTCAGACAATAATACTGCTTCTTCCAACTCCACAAGCACAGTCCCAGACCTTCATCCAGGATACACAACAGCCAATGATGTTGTAACATTATGTAGGACATCAGCCTTGGATAAAAGATCACACCTTCTACATTTTATTCAGGTAATCACACCCACCTGATCGCAACAAGGTCTTTACCATCAGTCGCTTACACATCTCCATCAGACTCATACCTACCTCTCGACAAGGTATTTGTTATCCAAGAAAGATTCTCACACAAACAGCAGATGATGCTCACTTCTTCATTCACACACTTTTCATACAGTCTGCTGATAAGGCTACCTCATGTTGTCATCAACCGCACCCACTCAGAAAGAATAAATTCCTGAACCATAATATCCAGACTGCAGACTTGCATAATTATCTAGACAAATACTTAGTCTCCCGTCCAAGTATTTACCCTTATGCATAACATCAATAATAGACAAATACTAAGTCTCCCGTCAAAGTATCTACTATTAGTCAGAAAAAAAGATTACCTTCTCACACAAGGTATGACAATTTGTTTGTAATCTTCTGCATCCGTCTGTCAACTTCTGATTCTTCTTTATGACAAATTGTCATGACATTTATTCCCAAGTTACTTTAACTTGGATCAGTGGCTTGATCTTGGACTTCTTTCTGCGCAAAACAATCTTGGTTGAACAAGCAATAATCACCTGAATTGATGTTCCAACATCAATCTCAGTCTTACATCTTCACATAGCTTTTCTAAAGATATCATCTATAGTCAAGCTCGAGGAGCAACCATTAGTAGCTGATCAAGCTTCCAGGTCATATCACATTCAGCAGCAGGAACATCTCAAGGGTCTTCTCCTTAAATCACAGCATCTTGTCTGACTTTGAGATGTTGGATGTCATCAACATTCCACAATCACTCTGCCTCTTCTAATCCTTCAGCCACACTCATCCCAGACAATTTGGCTGATAATCCAAGCACATAGTCACCAACCAACCCCACCGGCTGATTCAACTCCACAGTGCTTAACCCTTGAAGGTTTTCCACTACACCAGAATAAGAGTTCCATGCTCTCAAAGACTTGATAAATGTCATCAAGTTTGAGTAAACAACCTCTATCCTGAATCAGAGAAACATCATCCAAACAGCTTAAAAAAATAAGTTCTTAATACATTGATGTCAAGACATGTCTTCAAGGTCATTCAAAACATCAGGTACTCTCCCTCAAAATCTGCCAAGAGCACTTCAGAGAATCATACAGACTGTGATTAGATCATATCAAACCTTAAGCACACAGTTAATACTTATCTAGCTTCACAAGATCATTCAGATAATGCTTCCAAATAACAGAGGAAACTCATAACTTTTTGGATCTTTGACCTTCATGTCCAAGAAGTATGCTAGAGATAATACTTCTTGAATCTCAGGTTCTCCACTCCTGCAGCATGGACCAGAAATAAACTGACCTCGGGAGTAACATGTTGATCACACCTTGACCAACTCACCCACCCAAGATAAGTTCCAGGGCTAGAACCTTCTTAGACAAATCACCCAGATGCCTCCTCTTCCAGATCAGGAGTAGGTTCTAAACTCATGTGATCAACCCACATTAGTTCAGCACCCAGAGCATCTGCTATGTCATTCCTTCAAAATTCAGCACAATTCTGACGAGATGTTCTAACACAAGATAAGACATCATTCCAAGGAACACATCAAGAGATCCAAGACTGAGAATTAGCAAAAGTAAATTGCTTCTCAGATCTCTTCCTTACAACTTCACTTATCAATGCCTTTATGAGTGGACTTGTACAATGAAATTCAAGTATCGTTGACCAGGTAAGTTAAAGCAGTCTTGCAAAAATCCCATCACCATAGGATATACATTCAGAGAAGAACAACCTTCTCAGTTACAACCTCAGGAGTTTTCAGATAGATTCGCAGCGGATCAAAATACAAACTCCTCAAGGCCCTCAGGTGTCATATATCAGCCCTAGCATCAAGAATCAGGTGACACCTCAATACCATAGGTTTGAAAGTGAATCAAACCTAACAAAGCCACAACACAACAGTTTTTCAATCAAAACTCTAAGCCTTCAGCACATGCCACGAACAGTCCATCCTCCACTTCTAGGGACCATTCTCACAACTAAGTGAACTACTCCAAGTTCAAACAAATTTTCAGTAGAAAGCTTCTACCTTGACCATGAACCAGAAAGTATCTTCCCTCGGATCTCATCCAGATACAGAACAGAATGACCTGCTTTGATACCAATTGAAATTCTGGTACATGTGCAGAATTCAGATGTCCTAGAACATGTTGTTCGACATCTGGTCTGGCATGATCATAAAGGGCAAGGTATATCATGGTACTGAAAAGATAAGCGCAAGACACACCAAAATTGTTAACCCAGTTCGGATCTAACTATCCTACATCTGGGGGCTACCAAGCCAGGGATGAAGTCCACTATTAGTAGTATCAATTCAAAGCTAAACTACCCGTTTACAGCTTATCACTTAATCACTACCCAATGACCCTTCTACCTAGATCCTCTCTAGATATGAGAAACCCTTCTCACTTCCAATCATCGCAATGATGTCTAGCAGTTGACAATCCGCCACTGCATCAACGGCTCTTTACCTACACAACAATTCAGCACGGAAGACACCCTTCCAACACACAACTTAGAGTTACTTAAAAGCTTCCTCCAAGAACAATACTCCTCTTACTTAACAGTTTCGAGGATCACACTAACAAACTGTCTAACTCACAGGTCGAGTGGTACAGGAACCAACCCTAATGATAGAACTTTACATCTTTGGTTCGTTACTCAATTAGGTTACAAAACATCTATTTATAACCTATTCCCAACTGGATTTGGGCCTACAAAAACCTAGCATATGAGCTGCTACGAATCAGCAGAAACTTCTGCTACAAATCAGGTCTTTAAATCACTAACTTCCTAAAATATCTCCATATTTAGAAAGTGCATATTTTCCCATATTCTTCTCAAATTCAGACTTGAATCTTCAAATCTTTTAATTCAGCGCCACCTGGAATTTGCATATTATTTCCTGAAACTTCTGCATCTGTTAGAATATAACAGAATTCTACATTCTCTTTAGTTCTGGCGCGATGTCGAATGAACCTGCATGGGACATCTCGATAGGACATGTTGTTCCAGTTGTTGAATAACTTTAACACAACATGTTAAGTCTCTTTAATAGGACATCTGGTTGTACCTGTTCTTCTTAGCAAGATTATACATCCTATTCTCTATTACAATATTGCTGCTAATATTTGTTTTACAAAATTACTGCCAACCCTTACAAATACAGAACTAACAGTTTCCCACATGTTAAATAATTTTTGATCATTTTAATTGAATTTTTATTCAATTAAAATACATTTTGGAAATAAATTAGGGTTTTTGATTAATTCAACCCTCACAAATCATTTTCAAACACTTTTTGGGCCTCTATTAGAGTGTAAGACCCAACCCACTTGTACAGAAATATTTTGGGCCTCACTTATTGTATAAGTCCCTCTGTACATTTTTAAATTCGGCACGATCGTCGCCAGTTTAAAGATAAACCATCTGGGCCTCTCCTTGAGCTATAAGACCCATTCATAACTTTTGGGCCTCTATTAGAGTGTAAGACCCAACCCCCTTTTAACCGAAAACAACTTTGGGCCTCAGATATTGTATAAGCCCCTTTGCGTTAAAAGAAAATCTCGGCGCGATCGCCATTTTAAACGAAAAATCATCTGAGCCTACCCTCGTGTTATAAGCCCCACTCTTTTTCTTTAAAACTTTTTGGGCCTCTTGAGAGAGTGTAAGACCCAAATCCCTTTGTACAGAAAACAATTTTTGGGCCTCAGTCACTTGTATAAGTCCCTATGTACAAAACAACAGTGCGCTCACTGATAAAACCCTGGGCCTCTCCTTGAGCGGTAAGCCCCAAATCTTTCTTTTTCAAAGCACTTTCTCCTTTGATTTTGAATATACTGTTGTTTTCAATCTTTCTTTGTTGAACAACTAACCAAACAGCATGGAAGGTCTACAACCGAGTAAGTGTTTATATGCTTTCATTTACCGCTTTCATATACATATAACTGTATTGTGGGGCTATTTCGCTGTAAGTCTTCTTTCATAAACTCATATCAACTGTGTATTAATAGTATAGATATTTAGAGTTTCCCCGGCAGCTACGTCTAGCATTAAGCCCGTTGATCACTCTTAAATAGTCAAAACTAGATCCCCCATAGGATTACCAGACACAGTCTTCCCTCCTCTTGGGGTTAAATAATATGGAGATATGAAAGGCAGCATTCTCTGTGAACCCTTTCATAGACTGTCACTCGTAGAAGTTGTCAAAGAAACTCTACTCCCCAGAGATGATCTCTTCTCCGTGAATTGCATCTCTTGAGTTTCTTCCAAATTCTCAGACTTTCCTGGCTTGATCTATTCCTCGTGAATGGCCTGTCTTGAATTTCTCAGGGTTTGGGGACCCACAGGCTTCTTAAAAGCACTTGTCAAGAAACTCTATTCCCCAGAGATGATCTTTTCTCCGTGAATGGCATCTCTTGAGTTTCTTCCAAATTCTCGAACTTTCCTGGCTTGATCTATTCCTCGTGAATAGTCTGTCTTGAATTTCTCGAGGTTTGGGGACCCATCGGCTTCTTAAAAGCATCGGCCTCCTCTTGGGCATTGTTCAAGGACCCGCAGGCTTCCTAAAAGCATCCCCGCCTCCTCTTGGGCGTTGTACAAGGACCCGTCAGCTTCTTAGAAGTATTCACAGCCTCCTCTTAGGCTTCGTATAATGATTCTTCCTCCGGGAATGATAGCCTTCTCTTGGGCTTCATACAAGGACCACTCGGCTTCTTAAAAGTTTCCAGCTTCCTCTTGGGCTTCGTACAAATTGTCCCGACGACCTCCTAGAGGTATAGGAACAGAACTTAGTCATCTTCATAGAACAGTCCTTTCCAAGAGTCTACTACTGTTTCTCAAAGCATAGTACAAAAGATGAAACTCTAGACACAGACAGTACTCAAAGACATTCTCAAGTGACCCCTTCAAAAATAGGAAGGAACCCCGTGGACTCGACAACCTCAATACCCTTTGGATTTCCCACTTCCTTAAAGAACAGGAAATATCCCTGATCCTCGAATCAAAATGCTTGAGTGCAAACATTACTCATATAAGAACTGATTTTCTCTTTAAATCAGCATACTGGACCTGTCACTCAACTGAAACAGTAACCATAGCCTCCTCTTGGGCTTTGTAAAATGATTCTCCCCAGTGGAGCTAACAATTTTAGCCTCCATCTCGGGCTTCGTACGAAATACCAGAGACTCCTTCGTTGAGTCAATCACCCCTTTCGCCTCCATCTTGGGCTTTGTACGAGATACAAAAACTCTCTTGTTAAGTCAAATAGCCTCCATCTCGGGCTTTATACGAGATACCAAAAGATTCCCTCATTGAGTCAAACCCTTTTAGCCTCTCTCTCGGGCTTTGTACAAGACACATATTAGCCTCCTCTTAGGCTTTGTATAAGAAAACCACTGGTTGATCCAATCAACCTTTTAGCATCAAAGTTGTGCCTCGTTCACAGTACACAAACATCAACAACTCCTTCCCCTTCATCTAATTGCTGTAAGCGACAAGCCTCTGGATCATCTACATCCATGCCACTGTCCCTCTTTTAGCATGAGAAATTCCTAAGGAAAGATAGCATTGCTCTACACTGAGTTAAAGTCTTCTCCTTTAGGTTGGAAATCCCCTATAAAGGAAATTATGGCATTGCCAGATTCACATATCCCGGTTAAAGTAATTCTCCCTTATAAACGGTTGTGACAAACAAACCCCTCTTTAGAGATGACAAATTCTCTCTAAAGTTGAGACCTTTCAGCTTCACATCTTGGGCTTTGAACAAGATACAAACTACCTTTCGCTTCACGTCTTGGGCTTTGAACAAGACACCAAAACAACCATTTCCTCCCATAGAATAGGAGGAACTACGAACGCTCTGATTTCCCTGTTTCAGTAAACGGGAATACGTAGGCATAAGATTGAAAGAAAAGATCTTAGCGAGCCCATTAAACAAAAACCCAAAAACCCATACTTCCACACATCCGTCCTAACCTCCCACCAATCGACCGAACACTACTTTTAAAAAAATACACCCAATAGAGACCCCGAATCTTTGTAGCATCTGTAAACCAACAGTTTTGATTGTTTAACCTCAGTTTGTAAGCAGGGTTAATTTGAGATATCTATTTCCCTTCCTTCATCAGCTTTAATAGGATAAAAAATGAATCGAGCTGTAGATACCAAAGAGCGTTAGTGCTTCGCAACCACGTCCAAAACCGCTCGCTACAGAAAATGGCGACTCTGCTGGGGAGCTGTCATTAGGATCTATCTCACCTTTGTAGCGAGATCTTGTTCTCTTCCCATCTCTTAGGTGGAAACTTTAAAAGTGGCGCCCACCGTAGGGGCTCTTCTAACCACAAATTGAGACTTCCACCGGGGAACCCATTTTCTGTCAGGAACATAAGATTCGTAGCTTTTTAAAAGGTCTAGGACATTAGGACAAATATATATACTGCTTTTCCTAATTGATATATGTGTTTATTTTTCTGCTAATGGGAATGCGTGTAATGCCGCATGTGGAAAGATTGAGTATACACTTAAGATAAGTGATGGCGATGAGGTCGACCATCAACCTCAGTGGAGGCTTCCCAATGCAACCCATTCCCTCTCATAGGCAATGGGCCGATTGTGACGTCTGAGAAGCTGAGGAGCCAACCCTTTTGTAGTGCGGAAACTATTGGAAATAGTTGTCACGTGATACTACCCTCATTTGAGGCTGATGATCTATTCTCGGTGAATAGCATTTACTCTAAGATTTCATACAGCTCGCTGGCGATCCGCTTGCTGTTTGTTATCCTGGGAGGAGCTTAGGTTTCTGTTTCTGCACTTTGTAATCTACTGTATTTTCGTTTCCGCAATCCTTTGAATTTCAATAAAAAGGGGTTCCCTCACTGTTTGATATTTGCAATCTAATTGTCGAAGTTTATTTTGATTAAACCAAAAAAACAATTAATATAATCATTGCATTCATCATTCTCACATCGCGTATTCTTCTTACCTACGAATCTCACATTTGTGTCTCAGTTCTAGAGTCAAATTGTCTCATTCGTATAATACTCGGGCCAATCGTCAGAAAAAGATGGATGATCTTGAGGAAGAGAACAGAGAGTTGAAAGAAGAGATCGACGCTCTGAGAGAGGATATGAGAAAGCTTCGTAACGACATGCAAGCCATGGCAGAAGCTCAGCTACAAAGGACTGTGATCTCAGAGATCACCTCAGCGCCCGTAGTGGAGAAGTTTGATCCTAGGTATCAGATGCCGAAAGATCGTCCCTAGGGCATGCCTGTTAACTATATTCCTGAAGGATGTGTTCCGCCGATCACTGAAGATCAGGGAATCATAACAGAAGCCACTGGGCCTGAAGGTTACAAACTTCGGGAAAGCGAAGATGCCAGGGGCATACTGAAGACTCCTGAAGGTTACAAACTTCAGGAAACGCCAAGATTCACTGCCGTAGTCACGGTACCACCCCCTGTGGTGCACACTATCCCGGAAGGACATATTCCATCGATCCCTTCTGATACGAAGGAAACTATGTTCGATAGAATAGATGAATTCCAGGAACAGTTCTTAGAAATGCAGAAAGAACTGCAAGCCATCCGCGGTCAGGATCTATTTGGAAAGGACGCCGCAGACCTTTGTCTGGTCCCCAATGTGAAAGTTCCGCACAAATTTCAAGTGTCCGACTTTGAAAAATACAAGGGTAACTCTTACCCTCAGAGCCATCTGGTGATGTACGCTCGGCGAATGTCAGCTCAGACAGAGAATCAGGACCTACTGATTCATTACTTTCAGGATAGTTTAACAGGTGCCGTACTCAAATGGTACATGGGTTTAAACCGTGCTACGATTAGCACATTCAGAGATCTTGGTACTGCCTTCGTCCAACAATACAAATACAATTTGGACATGGCACCGGACAGAGATCAACTCAGATCCATGTCACAAAAGGACAAGGAAACCTTTAAGGAGTACGCTCAGAGATGGCGCGAAATTACCGCTCAGATTTGTCCACCTCTTGAGGAAAAAGAGATGACAAAGATCTTCTTAAAGACCTTAAGCTCATTTTACTATGACAGAATGGTTGCCAGTACGCCCAGTGATTTCACCGAGATGGTGGGCATGGGAGTTCGTCTTGAGGAAGCCGTCCGAGAAGGACGTTTGGCAAAAGACGTTGGACCATCAAGCAGTACAAAACGATACGGTAGTGCTCTCCCTAAGAAAAAAGAGCAGGATATTGGGAATATCTCTCTCGAAAAGCAAAGGCGATGTTATCAACCAGTAGCAGCTGTAATTCCTGCTATCAGCCCTGTGCCTATTCCTACGTATCAACCTCAGGTTGCGCAGAGCCAACCTAATCAGCAAAGGACACAACATCCTCTTCAGCAGGCTCGTCCTCCATATAACAACAACCGTACAACACGACCATCAGGGTTTGATCCTATACCCATGTTGTACGCAGAACTATTTCCGTTACTACTGGCTAAGGGGCACATCCAGACTAAGTCTCCTCTTACAGTACCGGAAAATCTACCTTTTTGGTTTAAGGTGGATCAAACATGTCCTTATCATCAAGGAGGTTCAGGGCATAATATAGAGAATTATCTCAATTTCAAATCCGACATGCAAAAGCTTGTTAGGAGCGGGCTCTTATCTTTCAAAGATACGAATCCCAATGTTCTCACAAACCCGCTGCCTCAACATGAGAAAGATGCAGTCAATTTGATAGAGGGAGAGTCTAACAACGTTTATCAAATTCACGATGTACTCTTGTTGAAAACCAATTTGGTCAAGATGCATTGTAGACAGGGTGGGTACGGCCATGTGCCACCTCATAATTATCATCAGTGTGATGTCTGCTCTAAAAACAATCAAGGATGTTCTATGGTGCAAACAACTCTACAGGAATAGATGGATCTCAAATGGATCCAAGAGCACCGAGTTCGTGGAGTTAACATGGTCTATACGAACTCCAACGTCATTCAGAACCACGACATCTGTGCAATGAATGTCAACTTGGTGGCGATGCACTCAAGGCAAAGCCAGTATCATAATCTGCCACGACACGATTACAGTTCCTGTCTGACTTGCTCGGTAAACAAACAGGGATGCTCTTTCATACAAGAGGCCCTCCAGCGTCAGATGGATCTTGGATGGATCCAAGACTACCATGATAGGAACCCTTATCAGATCAACATGGTTCAGATCTTCGATATTCGCGTGATGAATACCAACCTGGTAGAGTTACATGCTGAGCAGGTCCGACTAGGATTATTAATATCACACGACTATCAAAGTTGTAAAGCAGGTTGCAAAAACGATCGAGGTTGTACCCTTGTCCAGGAGGCACTTCATCACTTGTTAAATCATTGGTGGATGCCAATCTATATGGATGAGGATACTCAGCAGATTAGTATCAATAACAAGAATCCTACTCGACGTCAAAGTCAGGATGTTCGATCTGTGGAAGCTAACCTAGTAACGTTACATTGTATTCAAAGTGGGTGTGGCCAGGTGCCACCACACAACTATGAACGTTGTAGTGTCTGTTCGGAAAGTAACCAAGGGTGTTACCTTGTGAGGGCAGCTCTTCAGGGTCAAGTGGATCGTGGAGAGATTCGCCCATATCCGGGTTCTGGACCCATCAACTGGACGTCGAACTACCTTGCCAATCAAGTCGAGGATGTTGTCACAATCTCTGGTCGTCACCAGACCAGGAATGTTTTTGCCATCATCCCTCTACTTGACGAATCTAGAGCTACCAACCGGGAACAGATCGAGATTACTTATGATGGTCAAAAAAATCAGAAGGTTCCCATAGTCATCTATCTACCGGGACCACTACCGTATGAATCAACTAAGGCTATCCCTTACAAATACGGTGCAACGACAATTGAAAATGGAAAGGAAATTCCATTACCCTCCGTCGTGAGTATTGCAGACATCAGTCGTGTAACACGGAGTGGTCGAATCTTCAACCGAGGAGTTGGAGAACCTAACAAGGAAAAGGAACTTCAGACAGAAGCTCCTGATCCATCAGTTGGTCAATCCAGTAATCCCGACCTTTCAAAAAATGATGATGAGATGTTGAAGCTCATCCAAAGGAGTGAATATACCATTGTGGATCAGCTGTTACGGACTCCTTCAAAGATCTCGGTATTATCACTGTTACTCAGTTCAGAAGCCCACAGGGAGGCTCTACAAAAAGTCTTGGAGCAAGCCTTTGTGGAACAGGATGTAACAATCAGACAGTGCGATAGCATTGTCTCTAACATCACTTCCTGCAATAATTTGGGATTTAGTGATGAGGAATTACCCGAAGAGGGTCGCCGTCATAACATGGCGCTCAACATTACAATTAACTGCTAGAACGTTGCTTTAGCCAGCGTACTGGTAGACACAGGGTCAGCCCTGAATGTTATGTCGAAGTCCACTTTGATGCAATTATCATTCAAAGGCCCTCCGATGAGAATCAGCGAGGTCGTCATCAAAGCGTTCGACGGATCCAGAAAAATAGTTATCGGCGAAGTTGATCTTCCCATAACTATCGGTCCTCACACTTTCCAAGTCACTTTCCAGGTCATGGACATCCGTGCAACATACAGTTGTTTATTAGGAAGACCTTGGATACATCAGGCTGGAGCGGTCACTTCGACCCTCCACCAAAAGCTAAAGTTCGTTCAGAACGATCGACTTGTCACAGTCTGTGGAGAACAGGCCTTGCTCGTGAGTAACTTATCATCATCTACTTGTGTAGAACCCGAGGAGGTTATTGGGACGCAGTTCCAAGCGCTGTCGGTCGGCAAGGACAATCAATCCCAAGGAGGAACCTCGATTTCCTCATACAAAGATGCTATCAAAGCGGTCGAGAGTACCGATACAACTGGATGTGGACAGCTTGTCATTCCTATTGACAATAAAACAAAGAAGGGTCTTGGTTTTTCTGCAACCTGTACCCGGACAGCTGCTAACGATGAAAGTCTTCATCCCATTCAGGATTTCTTCCACAGTGGAGGTTTTCTTCACCCAGTCCCTCAAGCAGTCCATGCTATCAATGAGGAAGATCCCTTTGACACAGAGGAAGAGTGGAAGTCCTATCTTAACAAGGACGGTTATATGTCTCAGGACGAAACACAAACTCCTTTTTGCTTTCCTACAGAGAGTTTGAGATTTATACCCAGGTCAGACATCGAAATGATATACGGGGATTATGATCCGGAAGGATGCCGTGCTCCGCAAAATTCATTAGAGGAAGACACTCCGATGAAAGACAACTTTGACCACAATTACTATGGCCCGATGGATGGTCTGCCAATGTGGCAGCCTTACCCAGGAGACTTGGGGCTAGAAAGTCAGCCGAACAATGAAAATAAGCTGACCGTCATTGAACAGAATACCTGTGTCCCCACCATGTCATGGGATCAACACTCAGGTCATTCAGAAACTACTCAACACGACGATGAATTTGCAACGTTTGCAGGACTTGAATTCATCAACTATGCTTTTCCCGAGGTCAACGTCATCGAGAGAGATGACTCCTCCAGTTCGAAAGAAGTGTGGGACACCTTGGGACAACCGAGTGGAAAGTACGACTATATGGTCAAATACACCGCTCCCGAAAGCTCTCGTATCAGGCTCGAAGACATCCAGCCAACTAGATGGGGAGATACAGCTGAAAGCATAAATGCTATGCTAAATGTAACAGAGGAATTCTCCTACGACAACTCTGCCTGGGAGACAGATTCCAATGATCCCACTCCACCAGAAATCAGTGTTATTTCTAAAGACAAATCGAGGAAGGTGCCAGACTTTGTGATTCACCGAGGAGTTCGCCGCCAATGGGTTACCGTCGAGGTTCCGAAGATCGTTCATCAGTCAAAGTAATTGCCATCTTTAACCTTTCACCCTGCCCAGGTGAAACAGATGTTTTGATAGGGCTCGCTTTCTGTAAAATTTCCCTCTTCGCTTCTCCCAAAGCGACAGAGTTTTGTTTTATAGGGCTGTAGTTTCAAGAATCGACTTGTTCATTAATAAAATAACGTCATTTTGTAATTTCCGCATTAATTGTTGTTTTCTCTTTTTGCTTTTTCAGAAAATGGTAATCCTAAAAAACAATTAAAAATAAAAACAAGCAGTAAAATAAATACACTGCACACACTCGCATTTTCTCTATCTCTTCTAAACACGAATCATCACGTCATGCAGATTGCTTGTTTTAAACCCAGTTGAAACATACGATCCGATGCCTTCTCCCGACTTTGAGTTCCCGGTATTTGGGGCTGAAGAAGAAGATGACAACGAAATTCCAGAAGAGATCTCCCGACTACTCAGACAAGAGGAAAGGTCCATTGAACCTCACAAAGAGCCGTTGGAAACGATCAATGTGGGTTCGGAAAGAGAGAGAAAAGAAATCAGGATTGGGGCACTGCTCAGTCCAACTGCCAGAGAGGGTTTGGTAAAGCTTCTCAAAGAATTCCCCGATGTATTCGCTTGGTCCTATCAGGATATGCCAGGGTTGGATACCAGCATCATGGAACATCACTTACCATTAAGATCGGAATGTCCGCCAGTAAAGCAAAGGTTGAGACGGACTCACCCGGACATGGCCATCAAAATCAAAGAGGAAGTACAGAAACAGATTGACGCGGGTTTCCTCGCCACGTCAGAATATCCTCAATGGTTATCCAACATTGTACCCGTTCCCAAAAAGGACGGAAAGGTCAGAATGTGTGTTGACTACAGAGATCTAAACAAGGCAAGTCCAAAGGACTACTTTCCTTTACCACACATTAACATGTTGGTTGACAGTACAACAAAGTTCAAAGCTTTCTCCTTCATGGATGGATTCTCGGGCTATAACCAGATCAAAACAGTGCCGAAAGACATGGAGAAAACTTCGTTCATTACCCCATGGGGTACCTTTTGTTACAAGGTGATGTCGTTCGGCTTGAAGAACGCCGGGGCAACCTATCAAAGGGCCATGAATACTCTGTTTCATGACATGATCACAAAGAGATAGAGGTATATGTCGATGACATGATTGCAAAATCTAAGACAGAAGAGGAGCATGTGACCCACTTGTCGAAACTATTCGAGCGGTTGAGAAAGTACAAACTCCACTTGAATCCCAACAAGTGCACCTTCGGTGTCCGTTCGGGGAAACTCTTAGGGTTCATCGTCAGCCAGAAAGGGATTGAGGTCGATCCTGACAAGGTCAAGGCCATTCGAGAAATGCCTTCTCCGAAAACTAAAAAACAAGTCAGAGGATTCTTGGGACGTTTGAACTACATCTCCAGATTCATATTCCTTATGACCGCCACGTGTGCGCCGATTTTCAAATTACTCAAAAAGAACCAGGATTGCGTTTGGTCAGAAGATTCCCAAACCGCCTTCGACAGTATTAAGGAATACCTGTTGAATCCGCCGATTCTATCACCTCCAGTTGAAGGAAGACCACTGATCATCTACCTCACAGTCCTAGAGGACTCAAGGGGATGTATACTTGGCCAACAAGACAAAACCAAAAGGAAGGAGTCTGCCATTTACTATCTAAGAAAGAAGTTCACCGACTGCGAGACTCGGTACACGATGCTTGAGAAAACTTGTTGTGCTTTGGCTTGGGCAGCCAAACGTCTTCGCCAATACATGATTCATCACACTACTTGGTTAATCTCCGAAATGGATCCAATCAAGTATGTCTTTGAAAAGCCTGCTCTCACGGGAAGAATCGCCCGTTGGCAGATGTTATTATCAGAATATGACATAGAGTACCACGCTCAGAAAGCCGTTAAGGGGAGTGTTTTAGCCGATCATTTGGCTCATGAACCGATTGACGATCAAGAACCAATCGGGTTTAACTTCCCAGACGAAGATGTCATGTATCTAAAAATGAAAGATTGCGATGAACCGTTACACAGTGAAGGGCCAGAACTAGGTTCCCAATGGGGACTTATCTTTGATGGAGCAGTTAATCATTATGGAAACGAAATTAGGGCAATCATTGTTACCCCTCAGGGTACCCACATTCCTTTCACTGCCAAACTTACGTTCAAATGTACGAACAACGAGGCCGAATACGAAGCTTGTATTATGGGTCTCGAAGAAGCGACTGATTTAAAGATCAAAAACTTGGACGTATACGGCGATTCAGCCTTGGTTATCAATCAGATAAAAGGAGATTGGAACACATACCAATCAGGACTGATTCCTTACAAAGACTATGCAAGAAGGTTGTTACCCTTCTTTAACAGAGTCCAGTTTCATCACGTCCCTCGTAGAGAGAATCACATGGCTGATGCCTTAGCCACACTCTCTTCCATGATTAGTGTAGGTCAACGGAATGACCTACCTAAGATCGACATAATGCGCCTTGAAAGGCCCGCTAACATCTTCACGATTGAAGCAGTCATAGACGACAAACCTTGGTATCACGATATCAAATGATTCCTTCAGAAACAACAGTACCCACTTGGGGCACTAAGGAAGGACAGAAAAACCCTCAAAAGACTGGCTGGAAACTTCTTCTTGAGCGATGATACACTCTATAAGAGGAATTTTGACTTGGTTTTGCTTCGATGTGTAGACAGACCAGAAGCAGACATGCTTATGAAAGAAATTCATGAAGGATCCTTTGGCACTCATGCCAACGGACACACAATGGCGAGAAAAATCCTAAGAGCAGGGTATTACTGGTTGACCATGGAATTCGACTGCTACAAGTACATGAGGAGGTGTCACAAGTGTCAGATATACTCCGACAAAATTCATGTACCGCCATCACATCTCAAAGTTCTTTCTTCCCCGTGGCCTTTTTCCATATGGGGAATCGACATGATTGGCTTGATCGAACCTAAGGCTTCAAATGGACATCGGTTCATCCTGGTAGCCATTGACTATTTCACCAAGTGGGTCGAAGCAGCGTCGTACGCTAATGTAACCCGACAAGTGGTGGTCCGATTTATCAAAAACAATATCATCTGCCGTTATGGTGTTCCAAGCCAGATCATTACTGATAATGGATCTAACTTGAACAACAAGATGATGAAGGAGTTGTACGTTGAGTTCAAGATCGAACACCATAACTCATCTCCCTACCGACCCAAGATGAACGGAGTGGTAGAAGCGGCTAACAAGAACATCAAGAGGATCATTCAAAAGATGGTTGTAACCTATAAAGATTGGCACGAGATGCTACCCTTTGCTCTTCACGGTTATCGAACATTTGTCTGCACTTCAACAGGGGCAACCCCTTTCTCTCTAGTATATGGCATGGAGGCAGTTCTCCCCATAGAAGTAGAGATCCCATCAATCCGGGTATTGATGGAAGCTAAGCTTTCAGAAGCTGAATGGTGTCAAAGTCGACACGACGAATTAAACCTGATCGAAGAGAAGCGAATCACGGCGCTATGCCATGGTTAGTTGTATCAGCAGAGAATGAAGAAGGCGTTCGACAAAAAGGTCCGACCTCGCGTCTTCAGAAAAGGAGACCTCGTGCTCAAGAAGATACAATCGTTTCTCACTGACTCTCGGGGAAAATGGACCCCAAATTATGATGGCCCCTATGTGGTCACGAAAGCTTTCTCAGGCGGTGCCTTGAGACTTGCAACCATGGACGGAGAGGAATTTGCCCATCCCACAAATGTTGATGTAGTCAAGAAATACTTCGCCTAAACTAAACTAAAAAAAAAAACGTCTCGGTGGATTGAAAACCCGAAAGGGCGGTCCAGGCAAAAGTTAGAGACATGGAAAAAATCATCCCGATGGGTTGGAAACATCAAAGTACAATCCAGGCAAAAATTAGGGATAATGGCAAGTAACTATGTTCAACAGAGGCAAGTCCCTCAGCAGCAGTTACACCATCCATCTGAGGAAAACTCCAGTCAAGGTCATCTTCGACATAAGCTCAGGATGTCCCGAATTCAAAGTTGGTAGAAGGATAGTGGTCGTTATGTTTCAACGTAGTCCTTTTCCCTGTAAATTACCATTTTCAAACTTTGTATATACTCTTTGGAATCACGCGTTTGGCTGATCTCCATCTTATCAATAAAATTTGAGCCCTTGTGCTTTTGTTTGTAATTCTTATTTGTTTTAGCTTTACAGAATGGCGTTTTAACATGATTAGCGATTCTTGAAATGAAACAAAAATGAATTTACTTGTTAAAACTTTTTCTGCTTTTAAATTAAAGATGGCAATTATTTTTTACTGTTGAGCATCGGAAGAACGTCGATTGCGTCTCCAAAGGCGTTTGAATTTCAAAGCGCAGAATCAAAGTACTCCTTCTAGGCCAGTACGCTTGAACGAAGGATCAACTGTATGAGATGCGACTTTCCCATCTGATACCCTCGGCCGAGTTCTTATCTCCTAAGCCCGATCAACGGTATTCCCCGCAGGGACTATCTCTCCTAAGCAAGGTAGAATTGCTACTTTTTTTACCAACGGTACTTCTTCGCCCCGCGATGGCCGAGTATCCAGTCATGTTCACTCGTCAGTCTGTATGTCGCGTCAGTTCTGTCAGCATATATACATACATCATGCATTTTATTTGCATTCATATTCATATTGCATCACTATCACTCTAGTCGGTCTTGTCCCCTAGTGATAACAGTCTTCTCAATCGAGTTGTCAGTTCTTGCCTCGTCAGGAAATGCTGCGTTTGAACAATCTCGCCTCCAGTGTATCTCTGGATTAGAGTCAGCACTCGACCACTTTGATAACTTGAACCTCTGAAAAGCCAGAGAAGCTTTCTACAAATGTCACTCTTCGCCATTGAAGATGATCTCCTTGCTTTCCCGTATTAAAGAAAAATCCCCAGAGAAAGCCTCCTAAGCAGAGATTTGGCATTACAGCTGCCTTTCTCCAAAAGACCGCTGATGAAAAGGTCATCGGCACCTCAAATTGGATCCCATCATATGGCATTTCTCCGGGAAGATCCCGAGCAAAGTATGATGTAAGACCCCAAACGAAGGCAGTCTTTCAGAAGACTCGTCTTCCCCAGTAGAAACAAATGGCGTCTCCAACAGAGAAGTTTGTGCACCTCTACAACTCAGACGACTGGGTTCCCCAGTAGGTCTGACATCATTCTTTTTCCCATCAAATGGAATCTCCCCAGGAAAATCCGGCGAGAAGTTTGAGGAAAGCCGCTACAAATAGCGTCCCTTGTCAATAATGTTTATTGACAAAAGAAACTGAGACCAGTTCCTTGGTAGGAAACCAGGATCGAGGGGAAGTTTAAATCAGAAACTTAGACCAGTTCCTTGGTAGAAAAACAGGATCGAGGGGAAGTTCGCATCAGAAACTAAGACCAATTCCTTGGTAGGAAACCAGGATCGAGGGGAAGTTCGCATCAGAAACTAAGACCAGTTCCTTGGTAGGAAACCAAGATCGAGGGGAAGTTTACCTTTTCTAAGAATCATTTCTTAGCAAAAGAAGATGAATGCGATCTGTCATTCATAGCCATCAAAATTTTGGGTATTCCGATATTTAATCCTCTTGCACCTTGAATGCCCGAATACCTTCGTCATTCACACCTTTGGGTCCAAGAAGATTAAATAAGGGCATCTGTCATACCCCAAATTTTGACCACCAAGATTTCCCATCATTGTGCAAATCATCATCACAATATGTATGAACCATCATGCCTCATCAAATGCCTCAAGGGTTGTTGAGCATTCACTACAATCAAAACTAGGGTTTTAAGTCCTCTCAGAGCCTTAGACAAAGGATCAATCAAGGAATGACTTGATCTTCAACTTGTCTAGCCTCTAGAATATCCACAATGGATCAAAAAGACTCCCACTTCAAGGATTAAGCACAAGGCTGCTCCCTTCTAGGTTGATCAAGTCTCAAGATCGACAGTGTCACCAAATTAGGGTTTTGGTCTACCAGGGCCTCCAGATGGAAATTTTTCATCTGGGCACATGCCAATGATCCAAAACATAACCTAATATACTCTATGGAACCTCATGGACCCAATCATCAAGTCAATTTGATCTCAGGGGATGCATACATCAAAAATCAGGAATTAGGGTTTCTTAACCTAATTCACCCCTAAGTTGACTTTTGGGACAAATCATGAGCCAAGAACTCAAGAGAGGATTTGAGGGTCTTTAATATACTATATTGATCCATTTGCAACAATGTATTAATCCAAGAAGCTTGAGCAACAAGTCTCAATTTCATCTGCACCACAATTAGGGTTTCGCGAGGAAAGTCAATTGTAACTTTGACTTTTAACCAGGACATGCTCCCAAACCCTAAGACATGATTCAATATACCCTATGACACCCATGGAACATGTCCATCAAGTTTGATTTAGGTCAAGGACATGATTTCCTGAAGAATTGCACAGTTTGGAATTCATCTGATAAAAAGTCAACTGTACACAAAAGTCAACTTTGACTTTTTGAGATTTTTCACCAAAATGGATTTTTAACCCTAAAATGATGTTAATGTATGATTTGAGTCATCATTCATCAAGAAAAATCAAAGAAAGTGGGATAACTTGTAAAAGGGGTAACCATAAAAACTTAGAAAAATTTCTAAGTTATGGAAAAAGTGACACTAATGTGCCAACTTTGGAGGACCATAACTCCTAAACCACAAGGCCATTATTCCCCATTCAAAGATTGATTTGTAGATCACATTGCCCTCTACAAAAGCTTCATACTGACCTATGTCCAAATTCCTCATGGATTTTGAGTTATGGAGTGATCAAAATCAAGAAAAGTCACTTTGTTCCAACACTTAGTGAAAATTTCACTAAGTCAGAATCTGCCTTTACTTTTTTCCAAATGTAGGGGGATTTTTCACTTGGATTCAAAAGAGATCAAAACCAAACATGTTCAAACAGTTGTTGTATCATGTAAGGGCTTTCCAAAATGGCCAAGAACATTACCAAATTCAATTTGAGCTATGAGATATGACATTGGCAAGATGCCTTGCTGAAATCTGCCAAGGCAAGGCAGATTTTTGTACTTTTGGTCGATTTGCCAAAATCAGCCAATTCCAAGCCTTGTCATCACTTTGGACACATCTGAGGATTGAATCTAAAGGGGACAATCACTGAGCCAAGCCTCCAAAGTCTTTGGAACAAGAAATAGCATGTTGAACCTAGAATTGCCAAAATAGGGACAAGACTCCAATTTTGGATTGGAGCATTCAATGGAAGCATCAAGGTGGCATGGACTGAGCTCTTAGCAACTGAATTCAGTCAAAACTTATCCAAGACCAAGGGAACCAGCAGCCTGTGCCCTAACCTCTAGTCAATGGCTAGAGGAGACTTGGATTTTCATTTGCCAACATTGGCCAAACCTACTCAGCAGTTGACATTCACTATTCCTTGCAAAACAAACTTGCTCTACTATAAATAGAGCTCAATTGTGATCAGTTTGAGTACACCAAAGCCATCAAACAGATGATTTCCTCAAAATCTCTTCTTTCACTCCAATTTTGCCTTCTAAGGCAAGTCACTATAGGGTTTTGAGTTTGAGAGCTTTTCCAATCAAACTAATCACACACACACACCTCATATACATCACATATGAGCTGATCAAACACTTAAACAACAACTGAAAAACTGATTTCTCAGAATCACCAGTCAATTGCTCAAGGTTTTAACCAAGTTGTAGTTGAGATGCCATGAAGTGATCCAGCCAACTTCAATCAAGTCCAAGCATTCAAACACACTCCATAGGGTGTAGGGAAGCTGTTCAGATCATCACAACTCATCTGTAACACCTCTAACACAAATCACGATCACCAGCTGCAAGTGGTAAGCATGAGCTCTTCTAACTCTATGATCCATGCAATTTTTGCTGCACAATAATTTGGCCATATGTTCATAATCATGCATGGAATGTTTCCCCTCAATTAATTGCATTGTTTGAATCGTGTATAAAAAATCCCAGCATTCATGCAGAATCTAGGGTTCTTGAGGATTGTTCATGATTTCTTGTTTTATGTTTAATTTAAATGAAATTAATTGTCATAGACATGATCGTGAGGTTGAAACGAGTTGATTGGTATGTGGATTGCATGATATGATTAAGTATTCAGTGAGATTGGATAGAAAATGAAAATCTGGGAAACTCAGAACACGTGCGTGTTCTTGCCCTTGTTCTTGGCGCCATTTTCCAATATTTGAATATTTGAATTTTGTGATTTTTATTTAACTGATTCAAAAATTAATTTCTCTCTGAGTTTTAATGATTTTGAGTTGATTCTTTTTTTAATAATTCACAAAAATATTGAAATATTTTTTTTCCAAAAAATCCCAAAAATATTATTTATTTCATATAATTGATATTTTTACAAAGAATTAATATTTTAATTGTTTTTTACATTTAAAATATTTTTTCCCTCTTGATTTTGTAAAGATTAATGACTTCTAATTATTTTGTAGGTCAATACTTGATTTTTGAAGCATTAATCCAAGATCATAATTTTTTTCCCACATGTTAAACAATTTTTGATCATTTTAATTGAATTTTTATTCAATTAAAATACATTTTGGAAATAAATTAGGGTTTTTGATTAATTCAACCCTCATAAATCATTTTCAAAAAAACTCTTGGGCCTCTATTAGAGTGTAAGACCCAACCCACTTGTACAGAAATATTTTGGGCCTCACTTATTGTATAAGTCCCTCTGTACATTTTTTAATTTGGCACGATCGTCGCCAGTTTAAAGATAAACCATTTGGACCTCTCCTTGAGCTATAAGACTCATTCACAACTTTTGGGCCTCTATTAGAGTGTAAGACCCAACCTCCTTTTAACCAAAAACAACTTTGGGCCTCAGATATTGTATAAGCCCCTTTGCGTTAAAAGAAAATCTCGGCGCGATCGCCATTTTAAACGAAAAATCATCTGGGCCCACCCTTGTGTTATAAGCCCCACTCTTTTTCTTTAAAACTTTTTGGGCCTCTTGAGAGAGTGTAAGACCCAAATCCCTTTGTACAAAAAACAATTTTTGGGCCACAGTCACTTGTATAAGTCCCTCTGTACAAATTCAAACAATGCGCTCACTGATAAAACCCTGGGCCTCTCCTTGAGATGTAAGCCCCAAATCTTTCTTTTTCAAAGCACTTTCTCCTTTGATTTTGAATATACTGTTGTTTTCAATCTTTCTTTGTTAAACAACTAACCAAACAGCATGGAAGCTCTACAACCGAGTAAGTGTTTATATGCTTTCATTTACCGCTTTCATATACATATAACTGTATTGTGGGGCTGTTTCGCTGTAAGTCTTCTGTCATAAACTCATATCAACTGTGTAATAATAGTATAGATATTTAGAGTTTCCCCGGCAACTACGTCTAGCATTAAGCCCGTTGATCACTCTTAAATAGTCAAAACTAGATCCCCATAGGATTACCAGACACAGTCTTCCCTCCTCTTGGGGTTAAACAATATGGAGATATGAAAGGCAGCATTCTCTGTGAACCCTTTCATAGACTGTCACTCGTAGAAGTTGTCAAAGAAACTCTACTCCCCAGAGATGATCTCTTCTCCGTGAATTGCATCTCTTGAGTTTCTTCCAAATTCTCGAACTTTCCTGGCTTGATCTATTCCTCGTTAATAGCCTGTCTTGAATTTCTCGGGGTTTGGGGACCCACAGGCTTCTTAAAAGCACTTGTCAAGAAACTATATTCCCCAAAGATGATTTTTTCTCCGTGAATGACATCTCTTGAGTTTCTTCCAAATTCTCGAACTTTCCTGGCTCGATCTATTCCTCGTGAATAGCTTGTCTTGAATTTCTCGGGGTTTGGGGACCCATCGGCTTCTTAAAAGCATCAGCCTCCTCTTGGGCATTGTTCAAGGACCCGCATGCTTCCTAAAAGCATCCCCGCCTCCTCTTGGGCGTTGTACAAGGACCCATCGGCTTCTTAGAAGTATTCACATCCTCCTCTTAGGCTTCGTATAATGATTCTTCATTCGGGAATGATAGCCTTCTCTTGGGCTTCATACAAGGACCACTCGGCTTCTTAAAAGTTTTCAGCCTCCTCTTGGGCTTCGTACAAATTGTCCCGACGACCTCCTAGAGGTATAGGAACAGAACTTAGTCATCTTCATAGAACAGTCCTTTCCAAGAGTCTACTACTGTTTCTCAAAGCATAGTACAAAAGATGAAACTCTAGACACGGACAGTCTAACATCCTTGAGTCTCAAAGACATTCTCAAGTGACCCCTTCAAAAATAGGAAGGAACCCCATGGACTCGGACAACCTCAATACCCTTTGGATTTCCCACTTCCTTAAAGAACAGGAAATATCCCTGATCCTTGAATCAAAATCCCTGAGTGCAAACATTACTCATATAAGAACTGATTTTCTCTTTAAATCAGCATACTGGACCTGTCACTCAACTGAAACAGTAACCATAGCCTCCTCTTGGGCTTTGTACAATGATTCTCCCCAGCGGAGCTAACAATTTTAGCCTCTATCTCGGGCTTCGTACGAGATACCAGAGACTCCCTCGTTGAGTCAATCACCCCTTTCGCCTCCATCTCGGGCTTTGTACGAGATACAAAAACTCTCTTGTTGAGTCAAATAGCCTCAATCTCGGGCTTTATACGAGATACCAAAAGATTCCCTCGCTAAGTCAAAACCTTTTAGCCTCTCTCTCGGACTTTGTACGAGACACATATTAATAGGATAAAAAATGAATCGAGCTGTAGATACCAAAGAGCGATAGTGCTTCGCAACCACGTCCAAAACCGCTCTCTACAGTTACAAAGTTATAAGCGATACAAAAGTTATAGTCCTTTAACCCTAGGTCTAAGTCTCCTTATATAGTCTTCTATTGTCTTGGGCTTTTAATTGTTTCTCTTTTATCCACTCTGCAAATTTGCACCAAATCTCTTGACAGATTTGTTAAGTAATTAAACCTGTTGTATTTGTAGGATGTTAGGACATCTTTGTCGACATCTTTAATCTTGAGCAGATTTCTTCATCTTTATTATATTCATGTTTTACCAAAATTTCATCAAACCACATGAGCTTTCAATTTCCAGCCTCCTCTTAGGCTTTGTATAAGGACTTCCCTAATGGAGTCAATCAACCTCTTAGCTTCAACCTTAGGCTTTGATCAAGGCACACAAAAATCAACATCCCCTCAGAGGAAACCAAAATCTCTCTGTAGGAAGTTATTTCTCTGTTTATCAAAACAGATAACTCAAATCAAACCCTAACCCCAGATAATTGCTGTAAGTGGCACACTTGTTGATACAAATATCCAAGCTGCCGTCCATCTCTTATCCTGGTAAATCCTTTCTTTCATCTAATTCCTGTAAGCGACAAGCCTCTGGATTATTTACATCCACGCTATTGTCCCTCTCTTAGCATAAGAAATTCCTAAGGAAAGATGGCATTGCTCTACACTGAGTTAAAGTTTTCTCCTTCAGGATAACACCCCTATAAAGGAAATTATGGCATTGCTGGATTCACATATCCAAGTTAAAGTAATCCTCCTTTATAAATAGTCACCCAACAACTGTGATAAACAGACCAGATGTCTCCCCTTTAGAGATGACAAATTCTCTCTCAGTCAAACCTTTTAGCTTCAATCTTGGGCTTTAAACAAGACACAAATACTCAACCTTTTAGCTTCAATCTTGGGCTTTGAACAAGACACCAAAATATATTTTTCCTCCCTTAGAATAGGAGGAACTATGATTGCTCTGATTTCCCTATTTCGTTTAAACGGGAATACGTAGGCATAAGATTGCGAAATCTTAGCGAGCATACCAAACAAAAACTCTAGGTCCAGTACCTACATACCAATCAAAACTTAGGTTCGGTACCTTACCAAAAACATCGGAAAACCCGAACATCAACAAAAACTCACTCTCTCTCTCATATTTCCTAAGAAACATTCCCAACCCATTAGCAGATAAACACCATCAAGTACAAAGCAGAACCTAAAGTTAACAACCTCTGGATAACCACATATAGGATGGGTAATTGACAAGTCCTCATTGTATAACCTGACCCCAAACTCCCCGAATCTCTTTAAGCGTTTGTTCAGTTAAACATTCGCATGCAAGGTTAGTTTTAGATAGCTTCCCTTTCCCTTCCAGCTTCACGGGATAAATAAGAAATCAAAAAGTAGCACCCCCTCCTCTTCATTGGGGAGAAAACCCAAATTCTGCGATAAGGTGGTCACGTCACCGACAAAAATCGTACGCTACAGTGATGTGCGAGAGTAATTATTAATCGGTATAAAATCATTCACATATGTGGGGACCGAGAGGATATGTATGTGTGAGTGATACTTGATGATATTATGCGAATGTTTGACTTATGTATAAAATTGGTCAGAAGAATGCATGTGCTATCAATTGATGAGATCCAATTCCAACAAGGCTCCGTTTATAATCCAATCTTTACTTTATATTTTCTGTCTTTACATTTTCTGCATTTTATTTTGGTTCCTTCTTAAAACCAAAACTTTTGAACCATAAGCTTAGAAATGTTGATACCGTCGAATGGCATTCTTTCCCTCGCACTGATCCCTGTGGAGACGACAAAACTTGGTTACTTAAATGTTTTTGCTTGTTGTTGTCCTACAGTTTCAACAATACCGTTTAACATGTTTTCCTTTATATTATCATGATATCTCACCCCTTCTGTTTGAATATTGCCTCCACATGGGTAATGTTCAGATAATCCGTAGTAGAAGCTCAGATGTGAGTGGAAGATAAAGTATTTCATTTATTATTTTAGTTTGGCGTTTGCTCTGATATGTAACACTAGGGTTGTGGGACGTTGCATGCTTTTTATTGTTGGTGGTTGATTACCATGTTTTATTTCCTATGACTGTTGTCTCTTTTTGACACTATCAATTATGCTACGCCTTGAGTTGTTAACTTGAATGATTAAATGTTATTTTCGCTACTATATGAATTAACCTTCAGTTATGTTTTGCTGATAATGTTATTATAAATAATTTTTAAACGAACTTCTGTTACATATCTGATTGAATAAGTAAGTGATTGTTGAAAGTGTGACATTCCTAAATATGATTTTGTGGATAATTACTCAGATTTTATTTATATTATGTGGGGGATTATTTAGGGTCTTACACCAACATCGATCCAAGCCTGAGATTAAAGGTAATAGAATTACTTAAAGAATTCAAAGATTGTTTTTCTTGGGATTATAATGAGATGCCAAGTTTAAGCATGAAATTGGTGGAGCTAAAGCTACCAATAAAGGCAGGCAAGAAACTAGTCAAGCGGGCGCCGAGGCAATTTCCTCCATAGATAATTTCTAAGATTAAGGAGGAGATTGAAAGGATCCTGCGATTTCCTCAATATCGTTCCTGTTATAAAGAAAAACGGAACGTTAAGGATCTGTATAGATTTCAGAGATCTAAATGTTGTGACCCCTAAGGACGAATACCCAATGCCTGTCGCCGAAATGTTGGTCAACTTAGCAGCGGGTTTTGAATACCTTAGTATGTTGGACGGTTATTCTGGGTATAACTAAATTTTCATTGCAGTTGAAGATGTGCCCAAAAAAGCATTTTGATGCCCTAGAGATTTAGGTACCTACGAGTGGGTAGTGATGCCATTTGGCTTGAAGAATGTTGGGGCAACATACCAAAGGGTGATGAATTCTATCTTTCATGACTATATTTGAACGTTTATGCAAATATACATTGACGGTATCATTATTAAATATGTGTCAGAAAATGGTCACCTCGACCATCTTAGACAGTCGTTCGAAAGAATGAGAAAATATGGTCTGAAAATGAACCCCCTTAAATGTGTTTTTTGTGTGTAGGCAGGGGATTTTCTTGGCTTTGTGGTCCACGAGAAGGGCATCGAGATAAATCAAAACAAAACCAAGGCCATCAAAGAGACGAAGCCATCGTCGACAAAGAGGGAGTTGCAATCTCTTTTGGGAAAGATCAACTTTCTGAGAAGGTTCATATCAAACCTCAATGGCAAATTTTGAACGTTTTCACCACTACTCCGCCTGAAAAAGGAAGAGTTTGTGTGGAAATCTGAGCATCAGAAGGTGTTCGACGAGATTAAGGAATATCTAGAAAATCCTCTTATCTTGTCCCCACCTATTAGGAATAAATGTATGAGTGTAGCGCGGTTTTCGTGACCGCCCACATCCTCCTGCGGATGGGATTGGGTGCTACTTTCTGATTTCTTATTTATTCTATGAAGCTGGAAAGGAAAGGGAAGCTATCTCAAACTAGCCTTGCACGCTAATGTTTTCTTTAACAAATGCTAAGAGATTGGGGGGTTCGGGGTCAGGTTATAAAACGGGGAGTTGTCAACTACCCATCCTGTACATGGTTATCCATGGGCTATTAGAAATTTTCCTTACTGCTTTCTACTTACTGGTGTTTATCTGTTGTAAATGGGAAAGTTTCTCCTTTGGGAAGGTTGAGAGATATTGAAAAGATATTTTTGTTGTTTTCGAGTTTTTTCGATGTTTTTGGTAAGGTACTGGACCTAAGGTTTTTGTTTAGTGTGCTCGCTAAGATTTCGCAATCTTATGCCTACGTATTCCCATAATGATAACAGGGAAATCAGAGCAATCGTAGTTCCTCCTATTCTATGGGAGGAAAAAGATATTTGGTGTCTTGTTCAAAGCCCAAGATTGAAGCTAAAGGGGTGTTTGTGGGAATTGATTTGAAAGAGTGAAAAGATTAAAGATTGAGATATAAATATCCGAGAAAAACATCGGATGAAAATAGAAGGAATATCCGGGAAAGCGTCGGGTGTAAAGAAAAGGAATATCCGAAAAAGCATCGGATGTTAAGAAAGAAGAAAGGGCTTTTCCTGTGTTTTTAAGGAAACTTGAGGGTTTCTTGAGATCCAAAAGGAGATAAGACTGTCCAAGTCTACTGGTATGAGAAGGTTGATCTTTGTATGATGCCCAAGAGGAGGCTGATGTTTTAAGGGATGAGAATCAACCCTTAAAAGGTCTGAGGTTTAGACTCAATAGAAAGACTGCTCTAGTAAAAGATGACTAGGTTCTGTTCCTATACCTTTAAGAGGTCGTCGAGTCCTTGTGTTAAGCCCAAGAGGAGGCATGAGAACCTTTAAGAGGCCTGGGGGTCCTTGTACAAAGCCCAAGAGGCGGCGGGGATGCTTTTAGGAAGCCTGTGGGTCCCCAAACCAAGAGAAGTTCAAGAAATGTAATTCACAGAGAGGAGATCATTCAAGGAAAGTTTGAGTATTTGGAAGAAACACAAGAGATGTTATTCACGGAGAATAGATCAACTCCGGGGAGTAGAATTTCTTTGACAATTTCTAAGGGTGTCAGTCTGAGAAAAGGTTCATCGAGAATACTGCCTTTCCCTTTGTTCCATATTGTTTAACCCTAAGAGAAGGGAAGACTGTATCTGGAATCCTACGGGGGATCTAATTTTGACTGTATTTAAGAGTGACCAACATGGCTTTACCTAGTTCTAGACGTAATTGTCGGGGAAAACTCTAAATAACTATACTAGTATATATACAGTTGATATATGACAAGTATTTAAAGGAGTATGAAAGAAGACTAACCATGCGCTGCTTCCCACAATACAGTTATATATATATATATATATATATATATATGAAAGCATATAAAAGAAAACGGATAAACACTTATCCGTTGTAGAGCTTCCATCTTGTATTGTTAGTTGTTCAAGAAATCGAAGAAAGTTTTGATAACAAATAGGAATTTGAATTTAAATCACAAGAAAAGTTGTTTTGAAAAGAAACGATATGAATATCCGGGAAAACATCGGATTGCAAGAGATGATGAAAAAAAGAAAAGGTTGCTCGCTAAGACTTTACAGTCTTATGCCTACATATTCTCAACGGGATCTTGAGAAATCAGAGCAGTCGTAGTTCACCCCAAATGGGCGCGAACTACAGAAAATAAAGTTTAAATCGCACGATGGCGAGAGGGGAAATCTATCCTAATGTTATCATGCTTAGTTAAATATCCTAAAGTCTGTCTTATTTCAAACCTAATAGAAAATTAAGTTTGAACGAAGAGTTCCTAAGGGAGCATGCCTACGTGGAAAAAATCACGGAATAAATGAATACACGGCAAGGCATTGTGACAGATAAAATATACACGGAAGAACATCGTGTGTGAAACTGAATACATGGAAAAACATCATGTGATAAAATATACACGGAAGAACATCGTGAGATAAAAGCATATACACGGCAAAACATCGTGAATAAACAGAGAGAAAATACACGGCAAAACATCGTGTGAATAAAATATGGATAATGAGTTCAAGAAAACTTACCTATTGGAGCAGGTCCAATGCCTCTTCTCAGACTTCCAGAAGCGAGATAACGATCCCCAAGGTCCTCGACAAAACTCAAAGCATCAGCTGATCATCCAATGATCTTCGAGGTATCGATTAAGAATTCTTGTATCAAATGGAAAACCAAACAAGCAGAGAAAACCAGGAATCGCATAGAAATGCTTTTTTTTCTTATTAAGTGGTTAGAATTGAATTGAAATTATAAATGATGTGAACACTTATTTACAAATAATTCTTTTTTTTTTAAAACAAACTTAAGAATAGGACATGTTTTGGCAAAGATGAAATCAAATAATCAATTTAAACAATTAAATGATTAATTACACAAATTAAATTAATTGAAATATATTTAGTAAAAATAACCAATTAATATTAGTAAAACTAAATAAATAATTTATTTATTTATTTAATAATTATTTATCAAAATAAATATTAAACAAAAATGTCTGACAAAATATGAAAAGAAAAAATGAAAAAAAAAACTTACCAAAGGAGGGGGGGCACCACATCTTGGTGTGTGTGTGAATTTTTCACAATTTTTCCATGTTTCTAGATGACATAGAAAGATTAGAGAGAAGAGAGAAACAAGTTTACTACATTGTTTGGTGTAATTTGAAATGAGAATTTTAGTGGTATTTATAGGAAAAAGAAACTTGGTGATCAAGTTAGAAAAAGATAGAATAATCAAAATTTGTATTCAAGTCTTCATAACTTGTTCCATAAGTTTCAAAAATAATAGTTTTTTATTCAAAAATTCAAAGTTTGTTACAAAATAAATTATATATATAAAACAAAGATGAATTTGGCATATAAAACAAATTATAAAAAACAAATGGTATTTAAAATAAAAGTTATTTAAACAAGATACATAAAAAACAAAAATTCATAAAAAAAACAAAATTGTATAAACATATATGAATTTACATTATTTTTTCTAAAAATAAATAAATAAACAAATATATATATATATATATATATATATATATATATATATATATATATATGCGAAAAAATAAAAAGATATATATATATATATATATATATATATATATATATATATATATATATATATAAACAAAAAGATAAATATATATATTTTTTATTATTTTATTATTTTATTTTTATTTTTATATATGTAAAAATAAAATAAAAATGAGAAATCGATTAAATCGTGCGAAAGATAGATGAATAATGAACATTTGTAAATTTAATTGAAAAACACGTCTGTTCATCAATTTTTCGCATAATTAACCAAAAAAGACAGAAATTTCAACGTATATATTCTGATTGAAAATTCAAACGATATGCATGACAAAAATAGATGATATGATATGCTGATGACACGAAGTGAAAACACAATCAGGTTTTGACAATGGGTGGTCAAAATTTGGGGTATGACAATGAGGTTGTACATTTCTGCATCAGACGTGACCATAGGGAGCATGTTTTCCAAAGAGGACGATAATGGCGTTTAAAGAGCCATATATTACCTCAGTCGAGCTTTAAATGATGCAGAGACTAGGTATAGTCCGGTCGAAAAAATGTGCCTATGTTTGTACTTCTCTTGTATGAAGTTAAAGCAATATATAAAACCAATTGATGTTTATGTATCTTCTCATTTTGTTATCATTAAATATATGTTGTCTAAACCAATTTTGCATAGTCGAATTGGAAAATGGGCACTAGCTTTAACTGAATATTCCCTTACATATGGGCCTTTAAAGGCCATAAAGGAGCAAGTAGTCGCAGACTTCATTGTAGACTATGCAGTGGTTGAAACGTCTTTAAACTATTTAGAGACCGAACCTTAGAAGCTATACTTCGATGGTTCGAGCCATAAAAATGGTACTGGTGTCGGAGTGTTGATCACCTCACCAAACAAAGTGCCAACGAAGTTCAAGTTTAAGATCGAAGGTGTTTGTTCCAATAACAAGGCTGAATACGAAGCCTTAATAGTTGGCTTTGAAATCTTGTTAGATTTATGGGCAAAGCGAGTCGAGGTCAGAGGAGATTCTGAGTTAGTCGTGAAACAAATCACGAAGGAATACAGATGTATTAAAGAAAACTTGATCATGTATTTTGTTATAGTGAATCAATTGATAAAATATTTTGACTTCGTGGATATTCATCATATTCCCAGGCTTGAGAATCACGAGGCAAACGACTTAGCGTAGATTTCCTCAGGGTATAAAGTGCCAAAGGATAAGCTGGAGAACATGATCGAATTTTGAGAAAGAGTGCGAGCAATTAGGCTCTCTCCATCAGATCTAGCATTGACAAAGTTAGGATCGGTGGACGCAGAGAACTTCAAGATCTGCATCATCAAAGATTTACCTAGCAGTGACTGGAGAAAGCCCATAGTTGATCATTTGAAGAATCAAGTCGGTTCAACAGATCGAAAGGTCAAGTATAGAGCTTTGAGCTATGTAATTAGTGGAAATAAGTTGTTCAAGAAGACTACTCAAGGAGTTCTGCTCAAGTGCCTTGGTAAAGAAGAGGCATATCTGGCGGTGTCGAACACCCATAGTGGGGCCTGTGGTGCCCATCGAGTGGGGCACAAGTTGAAATGGCTATTATGTCGACAGGGCATTTATTGGCCTACTATGCTTAAGTATTGCATGGATTTTGCAAAAGGTTGCCAATAATGCCAAGTTCACTCAGGCATACAACACATTCTGCAAGTGAGTTGCATGCAATAGTGAAACCTTAGCCGTTTAGAGGGTGTGCTTTGGACCTCATTGGTGAAATTCGACCCGCGCCCTCAAAAAGCCAGAAGTACATATTGGTCGGTATTGATCACTTTACAAAGTGGGTCGAAGTAATCCCTTTACTAAAAGCTTATCAGGAGGCCATAATTGAGTTTATTAAAAAGAATATTATCTACAGATTTGGAGTTTCTGAAACTATTACGACTGATCAAGAGTCAGTGTTTATTGTCGAAAGATGCAAGAAGTTGCGTAAAAAATGGGAATCAAGTTGTTGACTTTAACACCCTATTATGCTCAGGCAAATGGGTAGGTCGAAGCTGCTAACAAGACCATTCTTAGCTTGATCAAGAAACATGTTGGGAAAAAGCCAAAAAATTGTCATCGAACGTTAGATCAAGTCCTATGGGCTTGTCGAACGTCTCAAAAAGAGGTAACTGCAACAACACCATTTTGATTGGCCTACGGCCATAAGGTTGTGTTGCATGTAGAGATTTATTTACAATCAGTCCAAATTCAGCGTCAACACAAAATTCCATCCGACTAAAGTTGGAGTATGATGTTAGACAAAATGATTGATTTGGACGAAGAAAGGCTAGCAGCATTAGATGCGTTAATACGACAAAAAGAGTGAATTGCTAAAGCTTATAATAAGAAGTTCAAGTCCAAAATATTCTCAAGTAGAGATTACGTTTGGAAGGTGATTTTGCCTATGGATCAAAAGGATCGAACCTTAGGCAAGTGGTTCCCAAGTTAGGAAGGACCATTTCGAATTCTTCAAGTGTTTTCAAACAACCCTTATGAAATCGAAGAATTGTCTGCGGACAAATGAATTCTTAGAGTAAATGGTAAGTACCTAAAACGGTATAGGCCTATGCTGCAAGAAATTCGAATTAATAAAAAGTAATGCGTTAACGAAGCAAAGTTGCCACCATGGTATTAAAAAATTTCAAAATGGCAAAGTCGTTACAAGATGTTAAAACACCAAAGATGGCGGAGTCATTACATAAGGTGGTCATAGCCACTACAAAACGAAAAGATTAACATAAATGTTGGTCAAGCGGGAAACCGCGACTTGAATTCTTCTAGCTTGGTCCTGGAGTGGTCGAGCCAGGTACAAAGACATTTGTCGAGGTCTTCTAAAGGATTCAGCTCGAGTCCTAGGTCGAGGGCGTGTTCAGCATGTTTGACTCCTTTAATGGCTTCAGGATCAATCATCTCCTTTGTTGGATGTGACTGCCTTGAGGCCAATCCAGTTTTCTCCCTCTCCAAGCCATCGATCTCCTTAGTCAGTTCAAGAATCTTTGTACGACGTTGGGAAATTTGTTCGTTAATTGAAGCTATCTTGTCTTTGTATTCTTGGAGCTAAATCTTGAGTTGATCGACCTTCTGATAAGACACCTCACTAGCCTCTCAAGCTGTTGCGATGTCACTCTTCACCCTTTGAAGTTTGGGGGTGTTTGATCGTTTAAGATCAATGTCGTTGCAGACCTGGTCGAAGAAGGATTTAAAATCAAATAAGAATATGAGCAAGACATCGGACACCCGCTGTTTGTTGAGTTTAACTAGCAGTTTCCTGATGTATGTTCCAATATTAACATCTTCTTCGATTGCAACAAGGAGGTCGACGTCAAAAAGATTAGCTTTTAGCTGCTGAACCAGAAGGTTGATGGCATCATCGCCAGTATCAGCCAATGGCGAGTCGAAAGCTTGGGCCTATTTGGAGTCCATTGACAACCTTCTCTATTTCTGAAGCCTCTTGAAAGCCTTAGATGGATCTCCTTTCTTAAGGGCTAAGATCTCGGTCTGTCTAAGAGAAAAACGTGACACAGAGTCATCCACATCAGTCTGAATTGGCTTTGGTCGACCTGGTTAGATGTTCTCTTGGATGGGAGCAACTTCGACACGAGGTGGAGTGTGTTCCTCATTATCTTCAGCAGGCTATTTAGTTGGGGCAATGTGATCATGAATAGACACGGTATTATCAACTTCTTCCATGGCATCAGTAGGGGCAGATTTAACATCCATCACCACCTTCGACCTAGTCCGTGCAGCAGTAGTCGTATGCATTGGTTGGGAGACTCTTTCAATGGTCAAAACACTAGAGTAAAAAAAACTGACCAGTGTATGGCCGAAAGCGAAGGAGATACGGATCAAAGGATGCCTGCATGAGTCGCTTCTTGAGTTTGGGCCATGACTTGGTCATTGGCTATTTCCAAATTTTCTTGAGGAAAGGAAGAAAATATCAGAGATATGAAAGAGAAATAATAGAAGACTTACGAGAAGGACTACACATACCTTGGGGCATCAGCTTTGTGGTCAGCGATTGGGGATGTCGAGGTCAGGGTAGATTTTTGTTCTTTTTCCTTCTTCTTGGGAGTTGTTTGCGGAGATTTGTTGAGAGTTTCCTTTCTGTAGCTGACTAGAACCAGGCTTCAAGGAAACCTTCGATCTCAATCTTAAAAATATCAGAGGATACTCAGACTCCCCTGAGCTTTCTTCGTGGATTTGAATTGGAACAAGTTGCGGGGTACCCTGGAAAATGGGTCGAATAAGTATTCCCGGAGAAAACATAAGCAAGAGTGAGACTCGACCAGGATACCTGGCTAGGGGCAGTAGTAGTCGTTGGTGCAGGAGTGGTTGTTTAGGCAGTAACATTCTTTGTGGCAGTGGAGGCTATTGCGTTCTGTTTCTTGTGTTTGGGAGTAGGAGATTCAATATCTCTTCGTTGAACCTGAAAGAGACAAATTTATGAGGAAAGGCCTTAGAGGAAAATACAGATGCTGAGGGAAAAAGTTAAAAGTAACCTTCTTCTTGGGTTCTTCCGACCACTTCATTGGGAGTAAATAAAACCAGGCTAGTGCCTTCGATAGCCCTACCCTTAGTTTCCCTCAGAAGTTCTGAAGGTGGGGTAACTTTAAGCCTTGGTTCAAAAGTGGCATTTAGCCACAATTGCAAGAGCCAAAAAGGGCCAGAGAGAGGAAGAGACTTACTTTTAGTATTCTTAGGTAGATGCTTGAGTTTGTGGGAGGCTTCACCAAAGGACTAGAAAAGATTGGCCAGTAGTAGCTTGCTAAGGGAAAACTTACGTCCCTCATGGAGTTGGATGACCAAGGGGACGAGTTTCTTCGCCACATGTAAGGAACTAGAGCAGAAAACATAGTAAGAGAGACAAAATGCCAAGAAGGTGATTTGCTCTTGGTCGGAAATTTCGGGGCTATCAGGATCGTAATGGTGTTGGACAAATTTTTTGTAGGAAGGACGTCCAATGGAGAACTCATACCAATTTGGCAGGGTCAGACAAAAATGGAGCCAATAGGATTCAAACCTGTAATCGAAGTAACTTCGAGTAAGGTAGGCGTAAACATGTCACAATGAAATCCTTAACCTCTTCGTCTTCAGAAGGAAGAATTTCAAAGGCCAACGGGTTGTTGCCAGTTGTGAGTCTAAAATAAACCTTGCTTTTGGTCATGGTGAAAGGGGGTTTTCTGAAACGAAAGTGGCAAAAAAGGGTTTGGCATATTTTTTGTGAAAAATAGGGAGAATGCAGAAAGAAGAAGTGAAAGAAAAGAAAAAAAAAGAGTTGAGGGAAGCTATTTATAGATGTCAATGCATGCATGAAATCCGACAATTAGCACCGACGTGAGAGCAACTGAAGATTTTGTGTGGGTTTTCGATGCAAGCATTAATGGTGAGTGGGAGCAGTTACGAAAAACTTGAAAACCCACGTATTCCTAGGAAGTAAGAGCTATAATGAGATTCTGATTGAATCTCTTGGAAGTGACAATGCGCCAAAAAGTGTAATGATGACGATGACGTCAGCAAAAATGAAACGGCGTCGAAAAATTGTGATAAAAAACCACGCCTCTCTTGTTTGATACAAATCGAAACATGACCTTTTGGGGGGAAATTTGTTACATTATATTTTTCGAATTAACTATAAATGGCAAGTGTTCCTGAGGCTAGCCATAAGTAGGCCACGTGGAAGATAAAAATAAAACGAGTCAACATGACTCAAGGTCAAAAATCACCCAAGGTGATGCTGGTCGTAGGTGGTATGGTTGAAGAACATAAAAAGCATGGGGACTTAGTGAAATTGTGTACTATGTTATACTAGCCACGTAGTGAAACTGAATACTATGTCACGTTGGCAAAGAGTTCATCATTACAATGGACGGTACGTCGGGACATGTTGCCTTAACGTGGTCGACATTGAATGTTTCGACGAGGATCTTTAGTTCTTGGCGCTAGCAAAGAAGTTGAAATATTCAAAAGAAGGAACAAGGCAGGAACTACTACATCAGCGTCGACGGTTACTTAGAACGTGGGGCACGTCGGGAAGAAAACTGCTACATGATCTAAAGACATGTCATCATAGAGATAGTTTATTAGTCTTATACAGTTAGTGTATACTTGTATATATAGCAACTTAGGTTTTTGTAAGGGGTCTGCAAATTGTACACATTTCCGTCATACTCAAAGTACATGCGTTGTGAGAAACGAGTGAGGGAAATATACGTATGTGTTCCGCCAATTTAACACATTTCAGCATTTTCATCTTAAAAAGTCTTTCTTTTTATGCATTTAAACCCCTTTTTATTTCGACTGCATTTACGTTTCCTCGCACTTTATTTTGACTGCTTTTATCTTTTCAGTAAACTTTACTTCTTCCGCATTTAAACTTCAACCCTTTTACTTTATCATACCTTGCATTTTATTGGCATTTTGGTTACATTTCTTTATTTTTGAGAAATCACAACGTCGTCCTAGGAGTTTGCGTTAACTTCGACGACCACCCCTATTTTTAACGAAAAACAACACACAAATATGTCTGGGAGATTTTTGAGTTTAATCCCTTAAGTATTAATATAAACCTACATTTGTTTGCGAAATTCCAACGCAAACACGCCCTGACATGGGCATTCTAAAACCTGTGCTAAAAGGCCTAAACTCTGTCTCCATAATTGATCTAGGAGTCAGTGGGTGACTTTGATTTACTGAAGGGGAAAAATTGTGCCTTCTTGTACATTTTATATTGCAACCATCGTTGACGGTATAGCCATCGTGCTAGCAATCAAAGAGATTGGCTTAGCCGACGTCGCAGTGACCGTGCCTGCCCCATTTCTATTTGAGGGTTGTTTTCCATTATTGTTTTTGGGAATAGCCATTCTCTTGACGTATTTCCACGTAGGTTTCCTAACTTCTCTCTTGGTTATCTTACCACTCCTTAATCTCATGCAAACTCACACAATGATAAGTTAATGAAATGAAAAACTTCAAAGAATTATATTTTTCGAAACGAAAAATACGAATTCACAAAAAAAGGGTCCCACCGGGTGTGCCAATTTGTTAATTTGATAAACAAAGCAAGTTTCAATTAATACTCAAGGGATTAAATTCGAAAATATCCTGGAGCATATTTTTGTGACTCGTGACTTTTAAATATGTTCGTACTAAAATTGAAATGCAATGTTTGAGTGATAATAACTTAAATTGACTGAAAATCGAAATGTAAATTACTTGAGAATAAAATGATTGAAAGAAACTTAAATGCAGAAAATGACTAATGTAAAAGACTTGAATTATATAAATGTGGAACGCATACATACATTTCTTCACTCGTTTCTCAATTACACAGATACTTTGAGTTTGTAAAATTTTGAGTACAATTGCGGACCCCTATAGCATAAGCAAACATCCACTTATATATTAGTCTATGATGATGGTGATTAACAAGGCAAAGAGGTTTTCCTCAAAGACTCCAAGAGTGTGAGCTATTTCGAGACAACGAAGTCAATGATAATAGTGATTTCGTCCATTTTTCACTTATGGCCTAATTTGAAATCGTTAAAACAGAAGAGGCCTTGAGTGATCCAAAGTGGATTTGCGCTATTAAGGAGGAGCTGGAATCCATTGAGGAGAATAATACTTGGGATTTGGTTGATCTATCGGACGACAAGAAGCCAATTGGTGTGAGATGGGTGTTCAAAGTGAAGGTGAATCCCAATGGTGAAATAATCAAGCATAAGGCTCGATTAGTTGGAAAGAAATTCTTGCAAAGAGAAGGATTGGAATTTGAAGTGGTGTTCACACTAGTTGCTAGGATTTAAACCATTAGGCTAGTTGTTTGTATTGAAAATAACAACAATTTGTCCATCTATCAAATGGACGTCAGATCTGCATTTTTGAACGTACGGCTTGAAGAAGAGGTGTATGTAGAACAACCTTTGGTTTTGTTGTGAGAAACCAAGAGTTAAATTTTTTTCAAGTTGAATAAAGTGTTGTACGGTTTGAAACAAGCTCCAAGAGGTTGGGAAAGATGATATATTGGTTCCTAAAGAAGGTTGACTTCAAGAAATATGTATCTGAACATGACGTGTATATGAAGATAGATACAAGTGAAGGAGTGATTATCCTTTGTGCATACGTAGAGAATTTGTTGATAATAGGAAGCGATGAAAGGTGCATTTCTAAGTTCAAGAGTGAACTTATGAAACAGTTTGAGATAACCGACCTTGGTCTCGTGACATACTTCCTTGGCATTGAGTTCCACAAGTCCACAAGGGGACTGCTCATGCACCAAAGAAGGCATGCGCTTGAGATATTGAAGAAGTTTAAAATGGAACATTGTAATGCTATCATCACTCTGGCTGAACCGAGGCTACAGTTAACGAAGAATGACGATGAGCAAGATGTTGATCCAACTTAGCATAGGAGGTTGATTGAATCCTTGTGTTACATGTGCAATATGGGATCGGATTTGGCATTTAATATCGGTATTGTGAGTAGATTCATGGAGATATCGAAGATGTCTCACTTGGCAGCAGTTAAGAGGATCCTAAGATACGTCAAAGGATCAATTGGCTGCAGAATTCTCTTTCCTACAGTGATCACAGACAGAAAATGCAATTTACTCGATTTTACCGATTCCAATTGGTGCTGAGATAAAGATTATCGAAACTCTACAAATGGATACATCTTTATGTTCGGAGGAACACCAATCTCAAGGTGCTCTAAGAAGGAATCAGTAGTAGCACTCTCGTCTTGTGAGGCCGAGTACATTGTAGTTTCGTTATGTGTGTGTCAAGTCGTGTGGCTAATGAATCGATTGAAGGAGCTGGCCAGCAATGAGGGTGATGTTATTACGCTTCTTGTTAATAACGTTTCTATGATCAATCTTGCTAAAAACCCAATCTATAATATAAGATATGTATGTGTTCTGAAAAAGTCATTTTTGCCCCCATTGCCATGTGTCAACTCTATGTCACTTTTTCCAACAACTTTTGCATTTTGCACAAAATAGTTAAAAATGCTATTTATAAAATAATAAGTGTGTTGTTTTTTACACATGTTTTTGTTAATAATATTTATAATTTGATATTATTTTTAAATTAAAAAACAATATTTTTTAAGAAAATAATAATAATTGTTTATTTTAAAGAAATCATAAATTTTCAATTAAAATAAATTATACAATATAATTAAAAGTGTCTATCATTAAACAAAATAATATTTACTTACAGACAAAAATACATTGTTGATTCAAATATTTATATATAAATTCAAATACATAAGTAATGTCAAAACAAAACAAAATATTTATATACGGGAAAAAGTACGTTATTGATTAAATTATTTATATATATAGGAAAAAATTTGAGCTATTAATTTCATTTATTTCTTTATATAAAAAAACAATTAACAATCTGAACTTTAAAATAATAATTTATATTTTATTAAAATTTTAAAATGACAATTATATTTGTAAAATGTTATTTTTGTTATTTTCAAAATCATAACCAATATTTTAAATTTATGCTTGTGTGGTTTATATCATAGATTCATTATTAGAATATTACTAAAATTTATTACTCTTTATGACAATTATTTTGTAAGAAATATAAATTTTCGACCAAATTGTTTAAGAAAATATCAAATGAAAAACAATTATTTTAATCCACATTTTTCCATTATCTATTTAATAAGTTCACACAAAGTATTTTCACCGCATCAAAATAACTAATAATAAAAGTATACCGGATGAAAGTGAAAATAATATAATCCACTTAAAGTATTAAATAATTGCATTTATTCATTTTTGTTTATATAATATACAATTTTATTATTGATTCAATTTTTTTGGTATACAAGAACAACTTTACTGTTGATTTAAATAATTTATAAATAATATTAAAACAAAATTAATATTTATATACAGGAAAAATACATTGTTGATTAAATATTTTTATATAGGGGAAAAATACTATTGTTATAAACGGGAACAACTTTATTATTGATTCGAATATTTTTATAAATACTATCAAAACAAAACTAATATTATGATTTAAATATTTTTATAAACGGGAACAACTTCACTATTGACTCAAATATAATTATAAATAATGTCAAAACAAAAATAATATTTATATACGGAAAAAATATATTGTTGATTATAATATTTTTATATACGAAAACAAATACTATTCTTATAAACGGTATCAACTTTATTACTGATTTAAATGTTGAATAACAGAAATTTATCGATCATTGTATTATCTCTTATAACATAATTGTCTTATTTGTTAAAAAAAAAACTTAAACGTTTCATTTATATAATACAAGTTTCAATATTTTTTAATCATATTATTATTGATATTGTTGCTTACCTTTCATCTCTTATATTTAATAATTATACTAATTTATTTTTTAATATATAATTTTATTTAAATATTTTATGGGACAAATTTGTGTCATTCATAAATATTAAAAAATACTAAAAAAATATTTTGTTGATTCAAATATTTTTATATAGATTCAAATATATAAGTAATTTCAAAACAAATTTAATATTTATATACGGAATCAAATTCGTTGTTGATTATAAACACTAATTTATTATATCTTTTAAAAATAATAACTTTTTTGGTTGAAAATTTTAATTTTTTAAGTTAATTTTTATTATAATTTGGAAAAAATGCGCGTACAATACCAGTACTCGTGCGAATGCACGGGTCTCCCACTAATTTCAAATGGTAGGAGCAAGCACATTGAGATGAGGTTTCACTACTTTAGAGAACTTATTAGTGAAGAAAGGATGAAATTGGGATATTGTAGAAGTGAAGACCAAGTGGACGATTCGTTAACCAAGGAAGTCACAATTGAAGTGTTCAAGAGGCCGAAGATGAACATTGACATGTAAGACTTGAATCACTTGAATTAAGGTGGTGTGTTAAAAGAAAAGCAATAACTCAAGTGTCGTAACCGATTACCACGGGCGTCTAACTGGTTAGAACTGTGTGAAAAAGTAACAAGCAAGCTAAAAAGGGAAATTCCCAAGGGTGTAATCGATTATGCATTCTCAGTAACGAGTTACCAGTGTTATGAAATTGTTTTTTGTTTCAGTTGTAACTGGTTGCAGGTTTTGTGTAACCAGTTATAGATACGAGTTTTTCAATTTTATGTTATTTTAATGTTATTTCTTATATCTTAATCCACTTGTAATCATTTTAAATATCTTGGAGATATTGTTGTCATTGTTAATGAAAATATTTCTCACTCTTTATTACTCTCTCTTCAATTACAATTATATCTCTCAGTATCTCTCTCTCTCCCTCTCCACATTCAATTTCTCCATTATTCACAAATCTTGAGATTCCAAATTCTAATAAATTTTAAATTCAATTTTAATTTACCCTTCTCTCTTATATAGTAGCTTAAACATTAGAGTATTTATCTTGTAGATTAAACCTTTCTCTACCGCAATGAAGGCTCGTATGTGACATTATCTACTACCCTCACTCTATTATTGATTTGAATACAAATTCTATAAATTTAAAATTTATATTTATAATTTTTTTTCAAAAGTGTTAAAATATTATCTCTATTTTAAACAAATATATGGAAATATTTAAATGGTAGTATAGAATTCAAATTATACATGAAATTTTCAATGATTAGTTCCAAACACTTTTAGAGTGCATTTTTTGCCACGTGGGATTTGGTCTTATCGTGATAAGGAGCTTTCTAGTAGCCATGCGACGGTGCTGTCAATTCGTACCTTAAGGACAACCATACCCTTGATAATGATATGACTATCTACCAATTCACCAAATACCAATCATAAGTGCACGTTTAGACGGTCGTATTTTAGACGGTTGTATTTTGTGATTAGTTGTCGAGTAATGGAGTTTGAGGTGAGGAGAGAAATAGAACAGAATTGGGGGTCGAAGAGGTTTGAATGAGTTGGAGAGGGGAAAAACAACACTAAATGCAGGAAATTGTAAATGAAAAGTAACTAAAAGACAAGTTCAAATGTAAATGGCTTGATAAGATAAATTGCATCAAACGAAAATGGGACGCAAGTAATAAATTTTGCAGGAGTGTAACTCGTTTCTCGTAACGCTAGATACTTTGAGTGTTTTTCCCTTGCAGTGTTACAAATGCGACCCCTAAAACTCACTAAGAGTCTTGCTTAAATAGTAACATAAAATGAACTGTTAATCAATTCTGCTGCTGACACGTGTCACCCACGTCTTCTTCAACTGTTCGCGCCGTGGCCATATTTGAGTTCTACCTGCGCAAACCTTTGAAGTTCTTTCTTCCATGTTATGTCGAAGCTGCTTCGACGGTCCCTCGTCCGGTGGACTTCTCCGATCTCTGCGTCGATACACTCCCCTTCTGCTTGTGGTTGGCGTCGATCGACTCCATATTTCCCTGATTTCTCTCTCCTATAGTTCCAGTCGAAATCTGTTGGTGGCCAACACTTTGCTGTCAGTGATTGGGGATGTCGAGGTCGGGGTAGATTTTTGTTCCTTTTCCTTCTTCTTGGGAGTTGTTTGCGGAGACTTGTTGAGAGTTTCCTTTTTGTGGCTGACTAGAACCAGGCTTCGAGGAAGCCTTCGATCTCGGTATTAAAAAGATCAGAGGATGCTCAGACTCCCCTGAGCTTTCTTCGTGGATTTGAACTGGAACAAGTTGTGGGGTACCTTGGAAAATGGGTCGAATAAGTATTCCAGGAGAAAACATAAGCAAGAGTGAGACTCGACCAGGATACCTGGCTAGGGGCAGTAGTAGTCGTTGGTGCAGGAGTGGTTGTTTAGGCACTAACATTCTTGGTGGCAGTGGAGGCCATCACGTTCTTTTTCTTGTGTTTGGGAATAGGAGAATCAATATCTCTTCTTCAAACCTGAAAGAGACAAATTTATGAGGAAAAGCCTTAGAGGAAAATACAGCTGCTGAGGGAAAATGTTAAAAGTAACCTTCTTATATATATATATATATATATATATATATATATATATATATATTCTATTTTTTATTTGAATACAAATTCTTTAACTTTAAATTTTACATTTTAATTTTTTATTTATATTTATAATTTTATTTCAAAAGTGTTAAAAATTATCTCTATTTTAAACAAATATATTGAAATAGTATAGAATTCAAATCATACATGAAATTTTCAATGATTAGTTCCAAACACTTTTAGGGTCTGTTTGTTTGGGAAGAATAAGATAAAAGAGAAGTTGAAGAGAGAGAAGATGAAGAAAAGTATCAAATCACTTGTGTTTGGTGACCATAAAAATAGAAAAGAGAGACTGAAATTGGCTGGGCCCCACATTAAAATGTTTTCCTAATCTGCAAAGAAATGGAAATGTTTCTTTAACTTTGAGTGTTTTTTCCAATATAGCCTGACTAATAATTGTGTAAAAAAAACCATTATGCTTCTTTTGATATACAAGTTTTATATTTACTTACAACCACGTCTAAGTTAGAAATCTAATACTACTAATATTAATTTAATAGCGTTATAAAAATAGTGTCATAATTTATTCATATAAAATTAATAATAATTAATTTAATTGAATTGCTATAATTAATTAAATGTTCAGCAAAAATTAATTTAACTAAATTAAAATATTTTAACTATTGATTAAACATTAAGTTAGTTTTTATGTAAAAATAATTAATTTTATTTATGAATTAAAACAATACAAAAATTAAATTAACTTATATTTGAAATTATATTAATATGATAATAAAATTGCATATATTAATATAAGGACAATTTAGTCTTTTTAAAAATTAAACACATTTCTTTCTTTTCTATTTCTTTTTTCTTTCTCTTATTTCAATCAATAGATTAAATCTACTATATTTCTCATTTATTTCTCTCTTTTCATACTTTTTCTCATCTATTTCTCTCTTTACACTTTCTTCTCACAGTCAAACATACCCTTAGAGTGCATTTTTTGCTAAGTGGGATTTGGTCTTATCGTGATAAGGAGCTTTCTAGTAGCCATGCGACGGTGCCGTCAATTCGGCCTTAAGGATAACCATGCCCTTGATAACGATATGACTATCTACCAATTCACCAAATACCAATCATAAGTGCACGTGTGCGTGTTGACCATGATAAAGAAATTAGAGTAGGAAAATTGTCAAAATAATACGTATTATATAGAGTTTGGACAGGGTATGTCCCATTATCTTAAAAGTTTATCGGTTGAATTAAGTCACACTTTAACTCTAATATGAATATGATATTAAAATCTATGGATCGGATTATGAGTTATCTATACTTTATATCCACGCATCAATCGGTATTTGATATGAAATAGTGTATTGAAAAAATCTTATATCTTACATTGATTTAACATATAGTCTAAAATATTTATATAGAGTGTCATAAATAATCTTCCAAATTGATTTTGTAAATATCACTATCAGTGTTATTAAAAAAATAAAATAGTGTTGTGATTCATTTTGGATCTTGTTTGTTGTAAGTAAGAGAGACATCACATATTTATTTAAAATCATAAAATAATAAATGTGTGAGTTTTTCCACTTATAAATATTTAAGTTTGTATATTTATAACTATTGAAATTATATCTCACACTTAACTTATTATTATAAACATTGTCAATTTATCCCACCATTTAATTAACTTTGAAATTGAAGTGTTTGTTTCCTTCTGCTCCCTAGTCAGGTTTTAAGATTACGTAACTCTACCAAATTGGTACCTTCATGGAAGTTATTAATTTTGTTTTTGGACCATAAGTTTTGTCTCTTCACAGCTCCTATTTTGTTTTGGTGAAGTGAACTTAAATTGTATAGAGCATGTTGATGTTTCTTATCCTTAATAAGAGTGGGTGAAGACTGTCCATGTTTTCTAATATACAACTAAGAACCGCGTAGCTAGCTGTACATTCAATTCAACCACACACGCTTTTGGAGGTTGAGCATTTTAATCATTTAACCAATTCAATTATTATTTTTTGTAACCTTATTCTTATTTTATAATATAAAATTCTATACATTTTTTAAATTGTTTGACATTCACTTACTAGATTCTTGTTATGGTGATTTTGGAAATTGGATTTCTTTGCTAAAGATTTGAGTTAGAGTATATAATCTTCAAATAGATGTAGTGATTTCTTAATACACCACCCAAGTTTCTTAAGTACCACGTGAAATTTTAATTTTGTCCTCAGATTTCGGATTTGCATATTCGGACGCACCGAATTTTTAAAAAACGCTGATATGTTCCGGATGTGCACATTCGGAAAAATTCCTGATTTGCAAATCCGAAAAAAATCAAAAAAATTCCATAAAATCATTTACTTCTAAATATAATTAAATCCAATCTAATTAAAATCCAATATAATTAAAATTAATATAATTTTTTCAATATAATTAAATCTAATATAATTAAAATCTATATTAATTAAAATTAATATGATATTTAATATGATTAATTTTTTTCAATATAATTAATATGATTAATATGGTATTTAATTCTAAATTATTTTTTTATATTGAAAAAATTAATTTAATTATATTGGATTTAAAATTATATGGTATTTACTTCTAAAATTGGATTTAATTATATTGGTATTTAAAATTATATGGTATTTACTTCTAAATTATATGGTATTTACTTCTAAATTATAATTAAAATTATATGATATTTACTTCTAAAATTAATTTAATTATATTGGATTTAATTATATTAAAAAAATCATATTAATTTTAATTATATTGGATTTAATTAAATTGGATTTAATTATATTGAAAAATCATTTTAAGTTTAATTATGTTGGATTTTAATTATATTGGATTTAATTATATTTAGAAGTAAATGATTTTATGGAATTCTTTTTATTTTTTTCGAATTTACAGATCAGGAATTCTTCCGGATGTGCACATCCGGAAAAAACTGAAAAATTTTAGAAAATGCTGCGTTCGAATGTACACATCCAAAAATTGAGAGTAAAAACGGAAATTCGATGGTGCTTAAGAAATATGGGTGGTATGATAGATGACACATATATATTATGATATTATTCCTTTTAACACTTTTATAAATTTGATATTTGTGAGATTAGTGAATCTTTGTCGTCTAACTACTTTAGATATGATTTGATGAGTTTAATTCATTAATTTTGATATTATTATCTCCGTTATCCAAACATAATTATATAATTTAATATAAACTTTTTAAAAATTTGCTGTTAATACTAATTAAACAGATTCATTTTTGTAAATAACGAGTAACTAGATATTTTTTTATGTATTTGTTTGAAAAATTAGTATATGTTAACTAAAAGACTACCATTGGAAAACAATTATATTTTATTTATTAAAATTTTAAAATAACATTCATACTTTTTGTTATTTTTTTTAATAGTTTTATTTTTAAATATTTTAGTTTCAATAGAAGTTTATTTTTAGATTATTTAAATAACAAAATTACTCTAGGAACAAAATCATGCATTTTTTTAATTTTTTTAAATATCAATCTATTTTTATTTTATTAGATTTCAATTTATGTTTATAGAATAAATTTGTGATAAACTTTACGATTAATTTATTGTATTCTGTTTTTTTCCAAGTAATTTATCAATAAAAATTTATTTTTTATTGATAAATAAGTGAGATATCACGTCCTAATGTCCTTGAAATAATTTTTTTTAAATTTCTTTATTTTTACTGTTTTAATTTTATTTTATTTTATTTCAAATAATTTTTTATTGAGCCTAATTTAATTTTACAAAACCAACTTATAAAACCCCTCCCTTGTTATTGAATTATATATATATATATGGAGAAGAATTTACACAAATATTATATACTTGTATACATTCAACACATAAATACACATGTTCGTGTAAATAAATATTAGAATAATTATAATAAAATATAACATAATATTTATTTATTTATTTATTTATTTATAGAAAAGCTTGCTTTAAAATGTCAATTTCACTTCTTGGAATTTAATTTTTTTTTTCCTCATAAACCTTTTAGATTCTTGAAAACTTAAATTTTAAATTTCCAAAAAATACATAAAATCTCATGAAATAAAAATGGTTTAATATAAAAATGGGCAATGAAAATTTGAAAATGTATGGGTGTTCAGTCATTAGGTTTATGGTGTAAACATCAGTCTAATAATTTTGCAAACTTTTTAATTATCTTTTCTATTGGGTTGTTAGTAACTTAATTTCAATGGGCCTGTGATACATCTATGGTCCAATTTTTGGTCTTGAAGTTGTAAGGGCAGACAATTAATTTTCATATCCTCCTGACTGAACCTATACCCTGCCACTAAATATAAACTATTCTAAACAATTCTTTAATGTTATTCTCTAAATATTGATGATCCAAGCAAAAAATTTTAAAATTATCATAAGTTTTAAAAAATAAAATATTTAGTATGAATATTCTAATAAAAACTTTTTACTGTACAAATTTCAAGTTAAAACACTTGGAGACAATTTTATTTTCAGAGACAGAAAAAATATGTTATTAGAAATCAATTTTTATATTTGATAATGGTAAGGATGGAATGGTGAAGATAATTAACTTATAGTGGCAGATTTTCTCAATCTATAAAAGTTAATTTTTTCAAAAGCTCTTAGACGTAAAATTTTATGTATTCATATTCAAACAAGAAATATTGTGTTTTTGAAAGATTCGATAAATTAGATTTATAGAAAAATTAATTTATAGTGACAGATAAAATTCATTATTAGAAATAAATTTTTACAAAAAAGATATATATTTTGGCTAAATATAGAATTTTCATGAAAATAAAATTATTCAAACGAATGCACTTGCATAAAGTGTAGAAAAATGAATACACTTGTATAAAGTGTAGAAAAGGATTTGTGGTGACAGAAAATTTATGTCCTACGATTTAATTTCTTTTTTCTCCATACTTTTTATTGAAGACTTAAATAAAATACCTTTGAGTGTGAGTACACCGTATGTTTTTGTTTCATTTTTATAAAAAAAAAATTCAAACTTGCTCTAGCGGGAAGGTACGTTTTATTTATTTTTAATATAGTAGAGTCAATGTGATTTACGATGTTTTAAAAATTGAATTGGTCATTAAAGTGAGGATATTGGATGTAACTATAGAATGCAATTTAAGAGGGGGTGAATTAGGATTTTTGAGTGCTCAATGTCGCGGTGGGAAAAATTATTGAGATTAAGCTATTGATTAACTTAATTCGAAAAGTAAGAGTCGTCATTGTACTTTATTGTTTTCAAAGGAAAAAGGGAAAAGGTCGAACAAAACCCACAAAAAGTAAAAAGGTAAAAAGAGAGATTTGGATACGGGGCTTGGTTATGCAAGGGGAAGGTATTAGCACCCCTCACATCCGTTGTACTCAATGAGAATCAGTTGCAAATCCGTGTTTTTATAAAGTTTGGCTGTTTGTTGATTGATTTTAATTGAAAAGATATTTTGTTGTATTCGAGTGAAAAACTCTACTTACTATCCATAAGTATGAGGAAATGAGCATTTGCATCATCTTGATATGGAGAACTTTTACTTGGACTTTCTCATAAGTACATCTCAATATTCAAGTGGAAAATGTCAATCATTTCTCAACATCTTGTAGAAGTATAGTGGTTTGCATCACTATAAGAATATACTCATATCTAATCTTTTAAAAAAAAGGCTCTTAAAGGAAAGTGCACAAAGGCAGAAAAATGAGTTTGATGAGGTTTGTCTTTTTTAGAAGTTTGAAAAGAGTTTGAATATGCTTAAGTGTTTTAGCATTTATTAAGAAAAGATTTTCTGGATCACTTGACAAAGTCAAGGTTTATTGAGAAAGATGTGTGGAGTTTGAAAACAAGAAGTTTTTGAAACAGGGAGAAGTTTTGAAATTTTAAGAAGTGGGAAGGAGATGAAGAGACAATCCTAAAGCATAAAGTAAATGGTCTCATTGTCAGGTAGCCCAAGAGAAAGTCTTTGTGTGTGCAAGTGTACTAACCACAATAAGAGGCAAGCATTTGACATTGGTCAAAATAAACATTCCTTTCTGATCTTACTTGTCGATCATAATAGGTATGTGACCGGCGGCATGTCAGTGGACTTGAACGGTCAGCGAAGAAAAGGGGGGGTACCTGCAGACACTCTGATGCTTAAATTAGTTCGGGTGAAGAGGTGGGCAAGAAAGGGTAAGAACAGAATACTTGACCCTCCTACAGAGGAGGGTATTTATAGTGAGCCCTCAGCGCTTGGCCAATGGTCTCTGTTGTGGGTTGAGTATTCAGACCCATAATGGATGACTGCCAGGATTCCTACGTGGAGGCAGGGGTGAGCAGCTCGTGCTCATCGTCCTGGGTCAACCGCTCCGCATTCCCCGGTTGGTGGGTGGACTTGCCCGTTACGAAGGGCAGAATGGTTCCACGAGGCGTGCGGGTCAGTTGGTGATGTGTCCTCGAGTGAGGGGCACGTGGGGAACATGTTCTCCACTGGCCTTAACGGGTTCAACTAGCACTCTGAGTCGTCCTCGACGAAGACCTAGATTGGGTTGTGCTCGACGTTGGGTCAGCCACAGGCCCAGTCCAAAACAGAAGCCCCCTAAGTCATTGCCCCCAGGCATGGGGTCAATGACTTAGAGTCAGTCTGTACGTCAAGGAGAGCCTTCATTTGGGTTCGCAATTGTGAGCTCGCGCCGCTGTGGACGCTGTTCGCGAGTTCGCGCCCACGGGACGATGCTTTACTCGCGACTAGTTGAATTTCGCCTTCGAGGAAGATGCGTCGCACAGGAACTGTGGTCGGGAGATTAACATGTACTCGCGTTGAGCGTTTAGCTCTACTCGCGAGTTGTCAAGCTGCTCGTAAATTTGCTCTAAAATTTTTGTCGGGGTCATGCTCGGAAATAAATGCGAAAGTTTATCGCCTGTGTCCGACAAAGGGTGCTCGACCGGTTGGAGTCTGGACGGTTGACGGGACTTGAAGAGACAGCGTTCCGTCTCCTTGAGACAATGGTCGATGAGACTTGAAGAGACAATGTTTCTTCTCCTCGAGCCGCGTGTCAGAGTCATTTAAAGCACAATTATGACCTATAAGTAGGGGTACACAAGAGCTAGGCGGCGACACGTTTCCTTATGCCACAGATTTGGCTTATAAATAGGGAGAAATGTAGGGCCATTTGCACATTTCCGTATTCACTGCTCCCTCAACTTTCCTTCGAGCTTCAGAGCGTTTTCTCTGCCATCGTCGTCGTCGTCACCAACTTTCTTCAGAACAACTTCATCTACTCTTAAAGTAAAGTAACCTTTCTTCATCTAATCTTCAGTTTGTATGTTAGTTTTAGAATGCAGATTAGTTCTAGAATGTAGGTTGTTTTTAGAATGCATGCCTTTTCGATGTTGGGTTCCGGCGGGTGTTAGTGTTTGGTGGTGATTTGGCCATTTCCAAACACCGGCGGTATGAGAGTATTATGCTAAAAAAGCTTGGTTTTGAGAAGTAAACCACTCCGGCGCCACCGTGAAGGCGGTGAATAGGACTTGCACTGGTGGAGCTTATGAGTTTTCGATGAACTCCATGTCGAGGAGGCGCCTCCTTGTGAAGTTCATGAATTTGCGATGAATATCCATGTATTTCCTGATGAATCCTCGCGTTGAGGAGGTCCTTCCCGTGAAGTTTATGAATTTGTGATGAATATCCGTGTATTTTCTAATGATTTCCCTCGCGTCGAGGATGCTCCTCCTTGTGAAGTTCATGAATTTGTGATGAATATGCATGTATTTTTTGATGAATTCCCTTGTCGAGGAGGATTTTCCTCGTGGTTTTTTCGATGGGTCGGCTGGGACCTCCGACGAGGAGAAGATCCTCGTGACTTCCTTACTTGCTGTTGAGTAAGGGCTTTGGTCGATAGCAACGTCCTCGTGCCTCCCTTCGCCTTTTCACTTGATTTGTAGTGGAAGGGTGGATTTGATTTGATCGTCGAATTCACTATTGTCCTCTGCATTTTAGGTTTTTATGGCTTGCAGCGCTGAAGGTCTCCAACTGGTCGACACCATCACCGATCCTGAATTGTCCTAGGTCGGGCTGGGGCCTCGAGGGATAGCCTCGCACGTTGATGACTTCTCGGAGAGCGTGTTCATAATCATCGAGGAAGGTGCGGGGGTTCCAGGGGCCACGGAGAACTGGGAAGCTTACAAGATTGAACGGGAGAAGCGGATTTGCTCGACTTTCTCGGGGAAACGCTTCGCCATGTGTTGCGGTGAGAATTGGATATCAAGCTATTGATTAACTTGAATCACAAATCTTTAAATATTCACCACTGAACTTTGTTTTATCCGAGGGAAAGGGAAAAGATCGTATAAAACCCTAAGTTTGCAATGTTACAACAATGCTAAGAGATTGTAAGGTTCGGGGGTTGGTTATACCTAGGGAAGGTGTTAGCATCCTAAGCATCTATAGTACTCAATAGGAACCTCTTGCTAATATTTGTTTTATTGTTTGCTATTTGTTTTGAAATGTCTTGTGTTTGGGTTTTATTGGTGAGGATAGGAACCTAAGGGTTTATTACTAAGTATGCTCGCCAAAACTTCGCAGTCTTGTGTCTACATATCCTTGCAAGGATAGAATCAGAGCATTTGTAGTTCACCTCACTAAGGATGAATGAACACTTGATTATGATCAAGGTTCAAGGGGGGGGGGGGGGTAAGTGTTATAGCCTTAGCACTTACATGACTTTCAAAAAGTCAAAAGAGTTTTAAATTCTACCCTAAGTCTAAGTTGAAAAACTTAATGACTCTAACAAGGTCAAAGGGGAAATGGGTATTGCTAAGCTACTTATGACATTAAGTCAATGATGTATTCTTTCCTTTTGATTAGGAACAAGAGGCAACTAAGGATGGAAGCTAACAAGCTAACATCACTTGGGGGAATAACTTGACAAAGTTAAAAGAGTATGAATAATATGGATGAGATGAATAAGTATGACATTCAAACATGATATCATTTGCAAGTATTCAAATTAACATTCAAACATGATGTTAATTGTAGTATGACAAAGATAAAGCACATGGTTACAACCAAAGTCATAAAAGAACAAGGTAACAACCAAGCGCATTCAAAGTTCAAAGAAGTTTCAAATCAACATGGTGACAACCAAAGTGAGTTCATACAAATCAAAGATGTTACAACATCTGTTATACCCCAAATTTTGACCACTAAGATTTCCCATCATTGTGCAAATCATCATCACAATATGGATGTACTTTCATGCCTCATCAATCTCCTCAAAGATGATTGAGCATTCACCACAATCAAGAACTAGGGTTTTTTAGCCCTCTCAGAGCACTTAGACAAAGGACCAATCAAGGAATGACATGATCTTCAACTTTTCTAACCTCTCAAACACCTATAAAGGATCAAGAGGACTCCCACATCAAGAATCAAGCACAAGGTTGCAACATTCCAATTGGATCAAGCCTCAAGATCGACAGTGTCACCAAATTAGGGTTTTGGTCGACCAAGGCCTCCAGATGGAATTTTTCCTCTGGGCATGAGCCAATGCTTCAAAGCACAACCCAAGATACTCTAAGGGATCTTATGGACCCAATCATCAAGTCAGTTTAACCTCAGGGGATGCATTTACCAAAAATCAGGAATTAGGGTTTCTTGACCTAATTCACCCCTAAATTGACTTTTGGGACAAAGCATGAGCCAAGACCTCAAGACATGATTTGAGGGCCTCCAATACATCATATTGATCCATTTTTCAACAATGGATTGGCCCAAGAAGCTTGGCTCACAAGTTTCAATTACACCAGGACCACAATTAGGGTTTTGAGGAAAAAGTCAACTGTGCCTTTGACTTTTGACCAAGACATGCTCCTAAACTTTGGGACATGATTCAATACACCCTATAACACCTATGGAATCCATCCATTAGGTTTGATTTAGGTCAAGGACTTGATTTCACAAAGGATCGTACAGTTTGGATTTCATCCGATAAAAAGTCAACTGTGCACAAAATCAAGTTTAACTTTTTGGAATTTTTCACAAATATGGTTCCCCTAAGTCAAAAATAATGTTAATGTATGGTATTTATCATCATTCATTAAGAAAAATCAAGTAAAGTGAGGTTTCTTGCAAAAGGGGCAACCATAAGAAACCAAAAAATTTCTAAGTTATGGAACAAAAGTGATTTTGGTACCAACTTCGAAGGATCATAACTTGAGATCCAAGCAACCATTTTGGGTGATCCAAAGCTGGATTTGTAGGTCTTGCTACACTCTACAAAAGCTTCAACTACCTCAGACTCTAATTCTTCATGGATTTTGAGTTATGGATTGATCAAAATCACAAAAACATGAAAATGACACTTTTTCCAACACTTAGTGAAAATTTGCCTAAGTTACCAGCCTTGAACATCAATGTTCATGAGGTTTTTTAGTTGGATCCAAAAATTTTCAAAACAAACTATGATCACACATGTTTTTTTATCATACGAGGGCTTTCTAAAAAGCACAAGATCCTCCCATAACTCAACCTGAGCAGGGAGATATGATCCCCTCAAAATCACTATTTCCAACTGCCTTGTACAAGGCAGATTTTGTGCATTTGCTCGATTTGACAAAATTGGATAACTCCAAGCCTTGTCATCCACTTGGATACATCAGAGGATAAAACAAAAAGAGAATGATCTGATCCCCAAGCCTTCAAAGTCCAAGAATCTACACATAGCCATAACAAACCTAAAAAGGCTAAAAAGGTGCCAAGACTCCAATTTTGTTTCCAAGCATTCAATGGATGCACCAAGGTGGCATGGACTGACACATTCCTAACTGAATGAGTCAAGAATCAGCACTGAATCAAAGAACCATATGCATGTACCCTAACCTCAAGTCAATGGCTATAGGAGACTAAAGATTCCCTTGGATCAACATTGGCCAAAGGCCTGTACCAGCTGCCATTCAATATTGCTTGCAAAACAAACTTGCTCTACTATAAATAAAGCTCACTTGTGATCAGTTTGAGTACACCAAAGCACTAGAACATTTGCTTTCCTCAAAATCTCTCTCTTTAGGCCAAAATTCCTTCTTTTGCAAATCATCTCTGAGTTTTTGAGTTAGAGAGCAATTCCACCACAGCTCATGATCCAAACACCTCTAATATGTCATATTTAAGTTGTTCAAACACTCACTTGTGACCTGAAACACCAAAATAAAAAAGTCAACCTCCAAAACCTCAAAAATTGACTTTTCTACATTTTTCAAGCCATGTTTTAATTTAGTCACTTCCAAAACCAAACAAGGCCTCAAACACACTCTAAATATCATCCTCAAACTGTCCCAATTGGTTTCCCTCATCTGGAACACTATTTGAGAGAGTTGCCATATTGGTCACTTTTGCCCCTTTTGCAAGAAAAGGCATATACTTGTTCCTGAAGATTCTAGCTGGTTCTAATCATCCTAAAACCTTCTAAAGGATCAATTAAGAGTGTTCAAAGCATTGGATCACTTCTGACACAAGGAACTTGATAGTTAGCACAAGAAGCTCCAAGAGGTAAGTGCTTCACAACTTGAACTCTGAATTATGCATTCCTTTGATGTCCACTGATCATAAACATCTCATACATGTTGTATATATTGTGTTTGAACCAATTTGTCATGCAATTTTTGCCTGTACCATGAGATAGCATAGAACATGCAAATCTAGGCCTATTTTGAAACTACTATCGGGTTTTAAAATAGGGACACTTTCTGAAAATTCCAAAAGCACCATTGGATTCCTTGTGAAATTCTAGGCCAGATGCACCTAAATTTAGTTTAAATCCATGGAGAAATGAGAAAGTTAGAGGCTTCACGTAAATTGCCAAAACTTGTCTTGCCTTGCCTTGCCTTGGCCAGACCTGAAAATAATGGGGTGGTTTTGATACACGAATGTATTACCACCCCAGTGGTAGCGTGCATATGTGTTTGGTTGCAAGGTCATGGGTTCAAACCCCACCCAGACCTTTTTTGCTATTCTCTCATTTTTTGCTATTTTTCAATATTTTCATGTTTTTGTTAATTAATTCAAAAATTAATTTCTCTCTCAATTTTAATTATTTTTTATTGATTCTTTTTTTAAAAATTCACAAAAATATTAAAATGTTTTATTCCATGAAAAATTCACAAAAATATTATTTATTTTATATATTTGATATTTTTGTAAAGAATTATATTTTTATTTGTTTTTTAGACATTAAAAAATATTTCTTTCTCTTGGTTTTGCAAAATTCAAATGATTTTTAAATCATCCCATGAATGAAACATGATTTTCCAAATATAAATCCAAGATCAAAACCTTTTTTCACATGTTTGATTATTTTAATTGAATTTTTATTCAATTAAAATACATTTTAAAACCAAAAATTAGGGTTTTGATCACTATCACCCTAACAAATCTTTTCAAACCACTTTGGGCCTCTTTGTAGAGTGTAAGTCTCATTCCCTTTGTACATAAACCTTTTTAGGCCTCAATCATTGTATAAGTCCCACTGTGTTTTCAAAATATCGGCGCGATCGTCGCTTTTTAAAACATTTTCATTTAGGCATACCCTTGTGTTGTATGTCCCATTTCTTTTCTTTTTCAAACCTTTGGGCCTCTCCTAGAGTTGTAAGCCCCATCACTTGTACAAAAATAAACTTTGGGCCTCTCCTTGAGTTGTAAGACCCAACCCTCTTTGTAAATACAATAATTTGGGCCTCAGTCATTGTATAAGTCCCGATTTAATTTCCAGAACAACGGTGCGATCACTGTTATATCCGGGCCTCTCCTTGAATATAAGCCCCAACAATCTCTTCAAAACAACTTCCCTTTTGATTTAGATTCAAACTCATAGTTGTTATCAAAACTTTCTTTAATTTCTTGAACAACTAACCATACAGCTGTTACAATGGAAGCTTGCTCGCCTGTAAGTTTTATCAGCTTTCTTTACATGCTTTCATATATATATATATATATATAATTGTATTGCTGGAAGCTTGCTCACCTGTAAGTCCTTCTTTCATATCCTTTTAAATACTTGTCATATATCAACTGGATATATATATACTTGTATATCTGCTTAGAGTTTTCCCCGGCAACTAGGTCTAGAACTAGGTAAAGTCAGTTGGTCACTCTTAAATACAGTAAAAACTAGTTCCCCATAGGAATTCCAGATACAGTCTTGCCTTCTCTTGGGCTTAAACAGTATGGAACAAAGAGAAAGGCATTATTCCCGGTGAAACTTTTCTCAGACTGTCACTATTAGAAATTGTCAAAGAAGTTCATTTCCCCCAGAGAGGATTAATTCCCGGTGAAACCTCTCTTGAATTTCTTTAAACCCTAGAACTGTTCACTAAAGAAAAGATTATTCCCGGTGAAACTTTTCTTGAACTTTTCTTAGGTTTGGGACCCACAAGCTTCCTAATAGCATTCCTGCCTCCTCTTGGCCTTTGTACAAGGACCCTCCGGCTTCTTAGAAGTTCTCATGCCTCCTCTTGGGCTTAATACAATGACCTTGAAGACCTCTTAAAGGTATAAGACATAACTTAGTCATCCTTTGCTAGAGCAGTCTTTCCAGAGTCAAAACCTCTGGCTAATTTTAGGGTTGACACTCATCCCTTAAACCACTAGCCTCCTCTTGGGCATCATACAAAGATAAACTCTTCCATACCCGTAGACTTGGACAGTCTAATCCCCTCTTGGATCTCAAAGACATTCTCAAGTTCCCTACAAACACAGGAAAAACCCTGGTCATTTAACCAATCTCCAGTAGAGTTAAAATCCTCACAGGATCTAAAACCCAGTCTTTCTCCTAAATTTCCCCATCCAGGGTCAGCTTATCATCAGTATAACACTATCCTAAATTAGAACCTCAAGGTATCAAATACCTCAACTCTTTTTTAAACCTCAGCAAGAGTTAACCCCCCGACTTAGACCTGCCTCTGGATCTCAATAATCCTCAGCAGAAGCCAGCTTCCTCTTAGGCTTTGTATAATGACTTTCCCCAGCAGAGTTAGCCTCAAAAGCATTCTATTGTATGGATCACCACTTTTTCAACACTCTCTTGTTAAGTTAACCCTTTTTTAACCTCAATCTTGGGCTTTGTACAAGACAAACAAAGCACTCTCTTGTTGAGTCAATGACATTAAGGCACTCTCTTGTTGAGTCAACCTTTTCCAGCCTCCTCTTAGGCTTTGCATAAAGATTTTTCCCAGCTGAGTCACCTTTCAAAGTACTCTCTTGTTGAGTCAATCACCTTTCAGAATACTCTCTTGTTAAGTCATTCTTTCAGCCTTAATCTTGGGCTTTGTACAAGACATAGATATAAACTTTCTCCAACAAAGTCAAAATCTTCATAAACTCCTTTAAAGCTAGGGACAATTATCTTCCCCAGCAAAGTCAATTCCTCCCAGCCTTCTTTTAGGCTTTGAGAAATAATATCCCTAAGCAGAATCAATATGCTTTTCAGCCTCCTCTTAGGCGTTGTATAATGATTTTCCTCAGTAAGGTCAGCCTTAATCTTGGGCTTAGTACAAGACACCTAAAGATCCTCAACTGAGTCAGTCTCATTTCAGCCTCGATCTTGGCTTTGTACAAGACACCGTATAAATCTCTCCAGCAGAGTCAATCTTTTTTCTTCAGCCATAATCTTGGGCTTTGTACAAGACAGATAAAACCTCTCACCCGTAGATTCAGTTTCCCCTTTTAGCCTCAATCTTGGGCTTTGTACATGACAGACAAAATCTTTCCCCGAAAAAGAAAAATCTTTAGCCTCCTCTTAGGCTTTGTATAATAATATCCCCAAAAGAGTCAGTACTATTTTAGCCTCAATCTTAGGCTTTGTACAAGACATATATAAACACTCTCTTGTTGAGTCAGTCTTTTCCAGCCTCCTCTTAGGCTTTGTATAAGGACTTCCCCTGTGGATTCAATCAACCTCTTAACTTCAACCTTGGGCTTTGATCAAGGCACACAAAAATCAACATCCCCTCAGAGGAAATCAAAATCTCTCTGCAGAAAGTCATTTCTCCGTGTTATCATACATTAAAACAGACATTCAAAACAAACCCTAATCCCAGATAACTGCTGCAAGTGGCACACTTGTTGATTAAAATATCTAAGTTGGCATTCATCTCTTATCCTGGCAAACTTCCTCTTTCATCTAATTGCTGTAAGTGGCAAGCCTCTGGATTATTTACATCCACGCCACTGTCCCACTCTTAGCATGAAAGACTCCTAAGGAAAAATGGCATTGCTTTATACTGAGTTAAAGTTTTCTCCTTTAGGACAAATCCCTTATAAAGGAAATTATGGCATTGCTGGATTCTCATATCCCAGTTAAAGTAACCCTCCTTTATAAACAGTCACCCAACAGTTATGATAAACAGACGAGATGTCTCCCTTTAGAGATGACAAGTTCTCTCTCAATCAAACCTTTTAGCTTCAATCTTGGGCTTTGAACAAGACACAAATAAACCTTTTAGCTTCAATCTTGGGCTTTGAACAAGACACCAAAACATCTTTTCCTCCCATAGAATAGGAGGAACTATGATTGCTCTGATTTCCCTGTTTCTTTAAATGGGAATACGTAGGTATAAGATTGTGAAATCTTAGCAAGCATACCAATCAAAAAACTCTAGGTCCAGCACCTTCATACTAATCAAATACTCTAGGTCCAGTACCTTCACACCAATCAAAACCGAGGTCCAATACCTCACCAAAATCATTAAAAACTTTCTCTCTCACATCTCCCAAAGAAGAAACTTTCCTAACCCATCAACAGATAAACACCATCAAGTATAAAAATAGAACCTATTGCTAACAACCTGTGGATAACCACATATAGGATGGGCAACTGATAACTCCTCATTGTATAACCAGACCCCGAACTCCCCGAATCTCTTTTAAGCATTTGTTCAGTTAAACATTCGCGTGCAAGGTTAGTTTTAAATAGCTTCCCTTTCCCTTCCAGCTTCACGGGATAAATAAGAAATCAGAAAGTAGCACCCCACTCTTACCATTGTGGTGAGGAACCCAACGGCGATAAGGTGGTCGCGTCACCGACAAAAATCGCACGCTACAACATCTAAACATACATGAGGTATAGTTCTAGCAAGACTAAAGTATCATGGATAACAAGTTTAAGTGCATAATTAGGGCAAGCATGCATTAAGGTTTACTAACACCACTTAATCATGAATACAAGACAAGTATGGACAAGTTATATCAACACTTAATCATGAATACAATTTAACATGTACAAGTTATAACAACACTTAGACATGGATAAGATAAAGATCAAATAGGACATGTATGAAAACACTCACACAAGAATTCAATTTAAAGTTCAAGTATGACATTTATAAGTTATAACAACACTTAAACATGGATGAAAACAAAGTTCAAAGTTAACATGTATAAGTCAAGACATCACTTAACATGAAGAAGATTCAAAGATGAAATAAGGCATGTATAAGTTAAAGCATTACTTAACATGGTAACAATTCAAGATTCAAGGTAAACCTGTATAAGTTAAAACATCACTTAATCATGAATAGAATTTATGACATTTAGGACAAGTAAAGGTAACAACCAAAGCATACTTGATCAAAGAGACATGTTCATGATAATAACATGTGGATGGAAGATGCAAACATACAATGGATGACATGTGAGCATACTTATAGATGACAAGTTAAAGTTCAAACATCATGTGAACAAATTAAGACATTACTTGAATATTTAAGCAAGGATACAAATTAAACATGTTTAGGACAAGTAGGTTATAACCAAACATACATGTTAGGGTTCAAACATGGCCTTTAAATAAGGTGGGGACATCTCAAAGAGTTTGTTATACAAGCATGTATACAAAGCCACATTTAAGACAAAAATCAAATGTTTAAGAACACCTAAGCATGGTATGATTCAAACAAGGCATATGTGCACATCAAGGTTCATACAAGTATGGAATAAAGTCACATGTTAATGACAAAATGGCCAAGCAAAAGCTCATGGTATGAACAAAGTTTCGACATACCTTTATATGTAAACATACACTTGAAAATGTATCAAAGTCAAGTTAAAACAAGGATGTACAAGTTCATAACATCATTCAAGGTTCATACAGGATGTAGGAGGCTCAAACAATTCAGTATGCACAAGGAAAACCAAGGGATCAAACAAAAGAATCAAAAGAAGTCTTTAAGAAACCCTAAAAAGTCACACACTTTAAACACGCATAAGTGCAAGAAAAATAATTATTTTTGGTAAATTTTTTTTACAAACAGAAAATAAACATCATCATGAACATTTAGCAAAAAGAATGGCTAAAAAAAATGGCTCAAAAAAGAATCACCATTTCTTCTGTAGCACGATTTTTTGGTGGTTTCGAATCACGGTCGCTTGGGTACTACAGTTCGATTCATTTTTTTATCCTATGAAGCTGATTAAGGAAGGGAAATATATGTCTCCAATTAACCCTGCTTGCATACTGAGGTTAAACAGTCAAAACTGTTGGTTTACAGATGTTATCAAAAGGGGGGATATATTTTAGGTTATTTTGCCTAAGAACACAGTTCTGGACTATTTGTGAGGTTTTTGGTAATGTGTTTAGATTTGATGCTTTTGGGTTGATTGATGGAGGTACTGGATTTTGAGTTTTTTATTAGTGTGCTCGCTAAGATTTTGCAATCTTATGCCTACGTATTCCCGTTTAATGAAACAGGGAAATCAGAGCGATCGTAGTTCCTCCTATTCTAAGGGAAGAAAATGATGTTTTGGTGTCTTGTTCAAAGCCCAAGATAGAGGCTAAAAGGAGTATTCGTATCTTGTTCAAAGCCCAAGATGTGAAACTGAAGTGTTTTTTGTGTCTTTTGATCTAAGCACAAGTTGATGCTAAAAGGTTGATTGACTCAACCGGGGATTTCTCTATACAAAGCCTAAGAGGAGGCAATTGACCCAACAAGAGGGTATCTTTTATATGTCTCGTGCGAAGCCCGAAATAGAGGCTAAAAGGGTTGACTCAACAAGAGAGTACTAACAAGTGAATGACTCAACAAGGGAGGGCTTTTATATGTGTCTTGTACGAATCCCAAAACGGAGGCTAAAAAGGTTTGACTCAACAAGAGAGTACTTTACACTCAACAAGAGAGTGATTTGCTGTCTCGTACGAAGCCCGAGATAGAGGCTAAAAAGAGAGTGACTCAACAAGAGAGTCTTGGAAAGTGATGGACTCAACAAGAGAGTCTTTTATACTCAACAAGAGAGTGTTTATTATATGTCTCGTACGAAGCCCGAGATAGAGGCTAAAAGGGAGATTGATTCAACAAGAGAGTCTTTTATACTCAACAAGAGAGTGTTTTAGTATCTCGTACGAAGCCCGAGAGGGAGGCTAAAAAGGAAGTGACTCAACAAAAGAGTCTTTTATACTTAACAAGAGAGTGATTTGATGTCTCGTACGAAGCCCGAGATAGAGGCTAAAAGGGAATATTGACTCAACAAGAGAGTCTTTTATACTCAACAAGAGAGCGTTTTGTTGTCTCGTACGAAGCCCGAGATAGAGGCTAAAAGGAGATTGACTCAACAAGAGAGTCTTTTATACTCAACAAGAGAGTCTGAAAAGGTTAGCTCCGTTGGGGAGAATCATTGTACAAAGCCCAAGAGGAGGCTGACTTTCCTGAGGAAAGGATCATTATACAAAGCCTAAGAGGAGGCTAACTTCTGTCGGGGGATTTATTGAGATCCCGAGACAGGTCCAAGTGGGAGAGCCCTCATGAGAGAGGCTGGGTTTCTGCTGGAGATTGGTCCAGAGTGATCGGTATTTTTCCTATGTTTTGAAAGGAACTTGAGAATGTCTTTGAGACTCAAGGGTATTAGACTGTCCAAGTCTACTGGTAGAGTTTTATCTTTTGTATGATACCCAAGAGGAGGCACGGGCATTAAGGGATGAGGATCAACCCTAAAGTGGCCAGAGGTTTGACACTGGAAAGACTTCTCTAGCAAAGGATGACTAAGTTCTGTCTTATACCTTTAAGAGGTCATTAAGGTCCTTGTATTAAGCCCAAGAGAAGACATGAGAACTTCTAAGAAGCCGAAGGGTCCTTGTACAATGCCCAAGAGGAGGCGGGGATGCTTTTAGGAAGCTTGTGGGTCCCCAAACCAAGAGAAGTTCAAGAAATACAATTCACAAAGAAGAGATCATTCCAGGAAAGTTCGAGAATTTGGAAGAAACTCAAGACATGCTATTCATGGAGAATAGATCAACTCTAAGGAGTAGAGTTTCTTTGACAATTTCTAAGGTTGACACTCTGAGAAAAGGTTCACCGAGAATACTGTCTTTCTCTTTGTTCCATATTGATTAACCCCAAGAGAAGGGAAGACTGTATCTGGAATCCTACGGGGGATCTAGTTTTGTTTGCATTTAAGAGTGACCAACTGGGCTTTACCTAGTTCTAGACGTAGTTGCCGGGGAAAACTCTAAATAACTATACTAGTATTACACAGTTGATATGTGACAAGTATATAAAAGGATGTGAAAGAAGACTTACAGTGAAACAGCCCCACAATACAGTTATATACATATGAAAGCGATAAGTGAAAGCGGATAAACACTTACCCGTTGTAGAGCTTCCATGCTGTTTTGTTAGTTGTTCAACAAAGAAAGTTTTGATAACAATATTGTATTCAAAATCAAAGGAGAAAGTGTTTTGAAAAGATTGTTGGGGCTTACAGCTCAAGGAGAGGCCCAAGTTTTAACAGTGATTGTACTGTTGTTTTGAAAATGGTACAAAGGGACTTATACAATATATGAGACCCAAAATTGTTTTATTTACAAAGGGGTTGGGTCTTACACTCTATTAGAGGCCCAAAGAGTTTTTGTACAAATGATGGGGCTTACAACTCAAGAAGAGGCCCCAAGGTTTTTGTTTACAAAAGGCAACGATCGCGCCGAACCTTTTGACGGTATCGGGACTTATACAATACACTGAGGCCCAAAATTGTTTTTATTTACAAAAGGATTGGGTCTTACACTCTATTAGAGGCCCAAATAGTTATTTTTGTACAAGAGATGAGACTTACAACTCAAGGAGGAGCCCAAAGGTTTTTGTTTGAAAACGGCGATCGCGCCGAGGTTTTTGAAAACACAGTGGGTCTTATACAATGACTGAGGCCCAAATCATTTTGGTTTCAAAAATGGGTTAGGTCTTACACTCTATTAGAGGCCCAAAGATTTATTTTAAGAAAAGGAATGGGTCTTACAACTCAAGGAGAGGCCCAGGGTTTTTTTTTAAAAGGCGACGATCGCGCCAAACTTTTGAAAATACAGTGGGACTTATACAATGACTGAGGCCCAAAGAGGTTATGTATTTACAAAGGGGATGGGTCTTACACTCTAATAGAGGCCCAAAGAGTTTTAAAATGATTGATGAGGGTTGAATTAATCAAAACCCTAATTTTGTTTAAAAAGGAATTAATTTTGTTAAAAAATTAAGAAAAAGTGATGAAAATATGTGAAAAATGAGTGGTGATCTTGGATCAATGTTTCAAAAATCATGTTTATATCCACAAAATGATTGGAAACCAATTAAATTTGGAAAATCAAAGAAGAAAAAATATTTCAAATGTTAAAAACAAATAAAACATTAATTCTTTGCAAAATATCAAATATATGAAATAAATAATATTTTTGGGATTTTTTTTGTAAAATAAAATATTTTAACATTTTTGTGAATTATTAAAAAAAATAATCAACTCAAAATCATTAAAACTCAGAGAGAAATTAATTTTTGAATCAATTAAATAAAATCACAAAATTCAAATATTCATGAAATTCTGGAATCAGACGTGTGATGTTAAGGTGCGATGTCACAACAACACACTCTGCAAATGGACAGCAATAACAGTAACACAATAACATAAGGAATTGGTCACCCAGTTCGGTCTAACTACCTACGTGTGGGGGCTACCAAGCCAGGGATGAAATTCACTACTTGTAGAATTAATTTACAGACTCAACAACCCAGTTGACAGTCTCCTAAACTTAATTCCTACTAGTGACTTTCTACCTAAGAAACCACTTAGATATGAGAACACTACTCAATCCCTAAAACACTTCAATGAGATAACACCCTTTGAATATCACTACTTGATTCTGCTTCACAGCTTTGATCAAGAACAACTCAAAACACTAATACCGATTCACACTAGAATGGTTTTCAAATCATAAACAAAGACACAAACGACAATCAGTCTTTAGCTCTCTCTTCTTCGTTCCTTTTCTCTAGAACTCGTGCGCTTTATATAGCACCTTGAATTGGTCTTGGACTTGCTACAATACCTGACCTGATTTGTTATTTAAAACTGAATATTTAAAACAAATTTTCTCCTAAAATCTTTTTAAATCTTCAACCTTTTAAATCTCCTACAAATCTGCACCAGATCTCCTATGTAGCAGAAACTATCTATCCCAAGATATTCGTATCCAATGAGACAGCTTGCTCTCCACAATTCCAGCTAACACGCAAACCCTAACAACATCACAACCTGATGTTATTAATTCTGCAAATCTAATGTCACAACATCGCCATGTGACATCAGACATCCAACTTCAGCAATTTAAATACTTAACACAGCCCAGTGTTAAGACTCAATGTTGCAACATCAGCACCTTGACTTCAACATTGAACATACTTTGTTTTACCAAAATTCCAGCCAATCCAAGAACTAACAATTCAATTATTCAAAAATGGCGCCAAGAACAACCAAGAACACACGCGTGTTCTGAGTTTTGCCCAGATTTTCATTTTCTCATCAATCTCACTGAATACTTGATGAAACCACACAATCCACATATCAATCAGCTCCTTTTCACCTCACGATCATGTCTATGGTCTTTAATTTCATTTATTTTAAGCATGGAATAAGAAATCAAAGAGAAACCTCAAGAACCCTAAATTCTGCATGAAGGCTGTGAATTTTGATACATGATTCAAACAAAGCAATTAATTGAGGGTAAACAATATATGCATGATTATGAACATTTGGCAAAAGTGTTGTGCGAGGAAATATGCATAGATTAAGAGATGACCAAGTTGAGGCTTACCTCTATGTCGTGACAGCAAGAGCAATGTGATTTTTGAGTTGGAGGTGTTACAGATGAGTTGTGATGATCTGAACAGCTTCCCTACACCTTATGGAGTGTGTTTGAATGCTTGGACTTGATTGGAAATGGCTGGATCATTTCATGGCATCTCAACTGCAACTTGGTTAAAACCTTGAGCAACTGGATGGTGATTATGAGAAATCAGTGTTACAGTTGTTGTTTAAGTGTTTGATCAGCTCAGGTATGATGTTTATGAGGTGTGTGTGTGTGTGTGTGTGTGTGATTGGTTTGGTTGGAATAGCTCTCAAACTCAAAACCCGATAGTGACTTGCTTTGGAAGGCAAATTTGGAAGTGAGAAGGAGATTTTGAGGAAAGCATCTGTTTGATGGCTTTGGTGTACTTAAACTGAGCACAAATGAGCTGTATTTACAGTAGAGCAAGTTTGTTTTGCAAGCAATAGTGAATGGCAACTGCAACAGAGGTTTGGCCAATATTGATCAATAGGAATCCAAGTCTCCTCTAGCCATTGACTAGAGGTTATAGCACAGGCCTGTTGTCCCTTGGTTCAGATCTTATCCTTGACTCATTCAGTTGGAAATGGCTTAGTTCATGCCACCTTGGTGCATCCATTGAATGCCCCAAAACAAAGTTGGAGTCTTGTCCCCTCTTAAGCATTTTAGGGTTGGCATGCTACTTTGGGAATCTTGGACTTGGGAGGTTGATGGATCAGTGTTTGTTCCTCCTTGGTCTCCCCCTGAGGTGTTCAGATGAATAAACTTGTTTGTCGTTTGCACAAATTGGCCAAATTGAGCAAAACGCACAAATCTGCCTTGCCATGACAGTTTGCAGCAAGGCACATTGCCATGGTCATATCTCATGGCTTAAGTGGAGTTTCATGGGGTTCTTGGCCATTTTGGAAAGCTCTCATATGATACAACATACGTGTGATCATAGTTTGTTTTGATACTTTTTGGATCCAAGTGAAAAATGCCCCTACATTTGGAAAAAATTGAAACAGATTCTGACTTAGTGAAAATTTCACTAAGTGTTGGAAAAAAGTGACATTTTCACTTTTTGTGATTTTGGTCATTCCATAACTTAAAATCCATGGAGAATTGGAAGGAGGTGTAGTTGAAGCTATGAAAGTATTCCATGAGAGGTACAAATCCATCTTTGGATCAGCCAAAATGGTTGCTTGGATCTCAAGTTATGATCCTTGGAAGTTGGTACCCTAGCCACTTTATTCCATAACTTAGAAAAAATTTTAAGTTTTTATGGTTACCCCTTTTACAAGTTATCCCACTTTCTTTGGTTTTTCTTGAGGAATGTTGATTCAAATCACACATTAACATCATTTTAGGGTTAGGGAACCATAATTATGAAAAATCTCAAAAAGTCAAACTTTGACTTTTGTGCACAATTGACTTTTTAACAATTGAATTCCAAACTGTGCGATCCTCTATGAAATCAAGTCCTTGACCTAAATAAAACTTGATGTATTGATTTCATAGGTGTTATAGGGTGTATTGAATCATGTCCTAGGGTTTGGGAGCATGTCCTGGTCAAAAGTCAAAGATACAGTTGACTTTTTCCTCAAAACCCTAATTGTGGTCCTGATGAAATTGAAACTTGTGAATCAAGCTTCTTGGATCAATCCATTGTTGAAAATGGATCAATATGGTGTTTTGGAGACCCTCAAATTATTTCTTGAGGTCTTGGCTCATGATTTGTCCCAAAATTCAACTTAGGGGTGAATTAGGTCAAGAAACCCTAATTCCTGATTTTTAGTGAATGCATACCCTGAGGCTAAATTGACTTGATGATTAGGTTCATAAGGTCCCATGGAGTATCTTAAGTCATGTTTTGAAACATTGGCTCATGCCCAGAGGAAAATTTCCATCTGGAGGCCCTGGTCGACCAAAACCCTAATTTGGTGACACTGGCGATCCCGAGGCTTAATCCACTTGGAAAGTTGCAACCTTGTGCTTGATTCCTTGATGTGGGAGTCCTATTGATCCTTTATGGATGTTTGAGAGGTTAGACAAGTTGAAGATCATGTCATTCCTTGATTGATCCTTTGTCTAAAGCTCGGAGAGGGCTTGAAACCCTAATTATTGTTTGTAGTGAATGCTCATCCATCTTTGGGGAGACTGATGAGGCATAATATACATCCATATTGTGGTGATGATTTGTACAATGATGGGAAATCTTAGTGGTCAAAATTTGGGGTATGACAGATGCCCCTATTTAATCTTCTTGGACCCGAAGGTGTGAATGGCGAAGGTATTCGGGCATTCGGGGTGCAAGATGATTAAATATCGGAATGTGCAAAATTTTGACGGCGGTTATGAATGGAAATTTGCCAGTCCATCTTCTTTTGCTAAGCGGTGATACTTAGAAAAGGTAAACCTCCCCTCGATCCTGGTTTTCAGCCAAGGAACTGGTCTCAGTTTCTAAAATAAATTTCCCCTCGATCCTGGTTTCCTACCTAGGAACTGGTCTCAGTTTCTGATATAAACTCCCCCTCGATCCTGGTTTCCTACCAAGGAACTGGTCTAAGTTTCTGAAATAAACTTCCCCTTGATCCTGGTTTCCTACCAAGGAACTAGTCTCAGTTTCTGAAATAAACTTTCCCTCGATCCTGGTTTCCTACCAAGGAACTGGTCTCAGTTTCTTTTGTCAATAAACTTTCTTGACAAGGTACGATATTTGTAGCGGTTATCCTCAAACTTCTCGCCGAATTTTCCTGGGGAGATGCCATTTGATGGAAAAAGTTTTGATGTCAGACTTGCTGGGGAACCCATTCGTCTGAGTTGTAGAGGTGCACAAACTTCTCTGTTGGAGACGCCATTTGTCGACTCTACTGGGGAAAACGAGTCTCTTGAGAGACTGCTTTCTGTTTGGGGATATTACATCATACTTTTCTTCGAGATCTTCTCGGAGAAATGCCATACAATGTACCCCAATTTTGAGGTGCTGATGACTTCATTAACTTTGACTCTCTTGGAGAGAGAAACCAATGTGTTGCTGAGAGTCTTTGGTTGTGAGGGTTCCTTTGGGGATTTTCCTTAATTCGGGAAAGCGAAGGTGTCATCTTCAATGGTGAAGAGTGACATTTGTCGAACGTTTTCTGGTTTTTTAGAGGTTCAAGTTATCAAAGTGGTCGAGGACCGACTTCATCCCAGAAATAAACTGGGGGAGAGAGATTGTTCAGACGCAACATTTCCTGACGAGGAAAGAACTAACAACTCGATTGAGAGGACTTCTATCACTAGGGGACAAGACCGACTAGAGCGATAGTGATGCAATATGAATATGAATGTAAATCAATAATGCATGATATATGTATGTATATGCTAACAAAACTGACGCGACATACAAACTAGTAGATGAACACGACTGGATACTCGACCACTGCTGGGGACGAAGAAGTACCGCTGGTTCAAGATAGCAATTCTGCCTTGCTTAGGAGAGATAGTCCTTATGGGGAACACGTTGGTCGGGCTTAAGAGATAAGAACTCTGCCGGGGGTATCAGACGAGAAAATCTCATCTGATACAACTGATCCTTCGGTCAGGCGTACTGGTTTAGAAGGAGTACCTTGATTCTGCACTTTGAAGCTCGATTACTTCTGGAGAAGCGATCGATGTTATTTCGATGTTCAATAGTCAAAAGAAATTGCCATCTTTATTTTAAAAGCAGAAAATTTTACAAGTAAATTCATTTTTGTTTTTTTCAAGAATCGTTAATCATGTTAAAATGTCGTTCTGTAAAGCTAAAACAAATAAGAATTGCAAACAACAGTACAAGGGCTCAAATTTTATTGATAGGATGGAAATCAGCTGAACGCGTGATTCCATAGAGTATTTACAAAGTTAGAAAATGGTAATTTAAGGGAACAGGGCTACATTGAAACATAATGACCACTATCCTTCTACCAACTTTGAATTCCGGACATCCTGAGCTTCTGTCGAAGATGACCTTGACTGGAGTTTTCTGATGGATGATATGACTGCTACTGGGATTTTGCCCCTGATCAGACATAGTTACTTGCCATTAATCCCTAATTTTTGCCTGGATTGTACTTTGAGATTTCCAATCCACCGGGATGATTTTTTATTATGTCTCTAATTTTTTCCTGGACCGCCCTTTCAGGTTTTCAATCCATCGAGACGTTTTTTTTAGTTTAGGCGAAGTATTTCTTGACTACATCAACATTTGTGGGGTAGGCAAATTCCTCTCCGTCCATGGTTGCGAGTCTCAAGGCGCCGCCTGAGAAGGTTTTCTTGACCACATAGGGGTCGTCATAATTCGGAGTCCATTTTCCCCAAGAATCAATGAGAAATGATTGTATCTTCTTGAGTAGTTTGAAGATTGGCGCGCATGTCGCGGTCATGAGGAATATAAATCTGGAAATATAGTTTAAACGTCCTAGGAATCGCCTGACTTATTTTTCAGTCTTCAGAGAAGGCATTTCTCGAATGGCCTTGACCTTGTCAGGATCAACCTCAATTCCTTTCTGGCTGACGATGAAACTTAAAAGTTTCCCTGAACGGACACCGAATGTGCACTTATTGGGATTCAAGCGGAGTTTGTATTTTCTCAACTGCTTGAATAGTTTTGACAGGTGGGTCACATGCTCCTCTTCTGTCTTAGATTTGGAAATCATATCATCGACATATACCTCAATTTCCTTGTGTATCATGTCATGAAACAGAGTAGTCAAGACCCTTTGATAGGTTGCCCCGGCATTCTTCAAACCGAACGGCATTACCTTGTAACAAAATGTACCCCATGGGGTAATGAACGAAGTTTTCTCCATGTTTTTCGGCGCCGTTTTTATCTGATTATAGCCCGAGAATCTATCCATGAAGGAGAAAATTTTGAATTTTGTTGTACTGTCAACCAGCATGTCAATGTGTGGTAAAGGAAAGTCGTTCTTTGGACTAGCCTTGTTTAGATCCCAGTAGTCTACACACATTCTGACCTTTCCGTCCTTTTTTGGAACTGGTACGATGTTGGCTAACCATTGAGGATACTCTGATGTGGCGAGGAAACCCGCGTCAATTTGTTTCTGTACCTCCTCTTTGATTTTGATGGCCGTGTCCGGATGAGTTCGTCTCAACCTTTGTTTTACTGGCGGACATTCTGATCGTAACGGTAAATGATGTTCCACGATGCTGGTATCCAACCCTGGTATTCCTGATAGGACCAAGCGAATACATCGGGAAATTCTTTAAAAAGCTTTATCAAACTTTCTTTGACAGTCGGGCTAAGTAGTGCCCCAATCTTGACCTCTTTTCTCTCTTCTGCTGAACCCAAGTTGACCGTTTCCAACGGCTCCTTATGAGGTTCAATGGACCTTTCCTCTTGTCTGAGTAATCGTGAGATCTCTTCTGGAATTTCGTTGTCAACTTCTTCTTCACCCCCAAATACCGAAAATTCAAGGTTGGGAGAAGGCATTGGATCATATGTTTCAACGAGGTTTAAAACAAGCAATCTACATGACGTCATGATTTGTTTTTAGAAGAGATAGAGAAAATGCAAGAGTGTGTGCAGTGTATTTTCTTTGGAAAACTTCTTGTTTTTATTATTGAATTATTTTTTTAGGATTACCATTTTCTGAAAAAACGAAAAAAGAAAACAGCAATAAATGCAGAAGTTACAGAGCGACGTTATTTTATTTATGATCTTGTCGATTCTTGAAACTACAGCCCTATAAAACAAAACTCTGTCACTTTGGGCGAAGCAAAGAGGTACATTTACAGAAAGTGAGCCCTATTAAAACATCCAATTCACCTGGGCAGGGTGAAAGGTTAAGATAAAGACGACAATTACTTAGACTTATGAACGACTTTCGGAACATCGACAGCAACCCATTAGCGGCGAACTCCTTGGTGAATCACAAAGTCTGGCACCTTCTTTCTTGACTTGTCCTCAGAAATGATGTTGATTTCTAGCGGAGCAGGATCGTTGGAATCTGTTTCCTAAGCAGAGTTGTCGTAGACGAACTCTTCAGTTGTATCTTGCGTAGTGTTTGTGCTCTCAGGTGAATATCCCCATCCAGTTGGCTGGATGTCTTCGAGCCTGATACGAGAGCTTTCAAGAGCGGTGTACTTGACCAAGTAGTCGAACCTTTCACTTGGTTGTCCTAAGGTGTCCTACACTTCTTTGGAACTAGAGGAGTCATCCCTTTCGATGACGTTGACCTCGGGAAAAGCATAGTTGATGAATTCTAGTCCTGCAAGCTTTGCAAATTCATCGTCGTGTTGGATAGGTTCTGAATACCCTGAGTGTTGATCCCATGAGATGGTGGGGACACAGATATTCTTTTCAATGATGCCCAATTGATAAGCATCGTTCGGCTGATTCTCTTGCCCCAAGTCTCCTGGGTACGGCTGCCAGATAGGCAGACCATCCATTGGGCCATAATAGTCATGGTCAAAGTTGTCTTTCATTAGAGTGTCCTCCTCTAATGAATTTGGTGGAGCACGGTATCCTTCTGGATCACAATCTCCGTATATCGTTCTGACATCTGACCTTGGTATAAGTCTCGGACTCTGTGCGGGATAGCAAAATGGTGTAGGCACCTCTTCCTGAGACATATAACCGTCCTCGTTAAGATAGGACTTCCACTCTTCCTCCGCATCGGAGGAATCTCCCTTGTTGATGGTGTGCACTTCCTGATGCATAGGGTGAAGGAAACCTCCACTATGGAAGAAATCCCGAATAGGATGAGAACTTTCATCGTTAGCAGTAGTCTGGGTACAGGTTGAAGAAAAACCAAGACCCGCGTGTCGCGCACGGATCAAAAACGAGTAATTTTGTAAAACGGTAGTATAGTGACAATTTTAACTCGGATATCGTTCTCACAAGGATTCTAGATTATTACTAACCGAAATCGAATTTGGGGGGGGGGGGGGGGTTTGGTTTGGTTAAGCAAAAAGCGCAAATAAGCGATTTAAAGAAAAGTGATTATAGAATAAGCTGAAACAGTAATTCTACTGATTCGGGTACCGACTTATCACTGGTTCAAAAACACTATAATCTCCTAAGCGGATTCTATTCCCCTACTGATCATAACACCAATTATCAAGCGAAATTGACAGTATAAGTTTTCGTTCCTAATTTTCCGAATAAAGCAAACGGACCAATACGATCACGAATTAAGCAAACGCGATTTAAACATTCGTAAGTTAACGATTAAGCAACAATAACATACGATTATAGTCAAGGAACATCAAACAATCGGTATAAATCAATCCTATTCTATGTAACTTGAATTAAGCAGACAAGATATATAGATTAAAATTGAAAAGGGAAAAGAAATTAGATTAAAGAGTCAAAACCTCAAAGTGTCTGGAACCCGTAACCAGCAGAATTGCCTTTAGGATTAGTTCCTCATCGTTCGTACAAAGCCAAAAGGAATTATTTTGTGAAAAGAAAAGAGAGAGAGCTACAGCAACACGCTTCTCCCCTTATACAAGAGAAGGGAATTCGGTTTACAACCCAACTGGGTCAAATGCATAACCCAAGCCCAATTCTAAATGACCCGAAATTAAATAAAAACTAATGCTGCAGCTTCAAACGAAATTCTGGAATTATGAGCTCCGAATCTGACTTCGACTCCAACACGAAAGTCGTAGCCCTTTCTCTTAGCTTTCCGTTGACTGGTAGAACGCCTCAAGACGATTCCTATAACTCCGGTTATGATCGTTTCCGTAAAAGCTGCCAAAGCTGAAAATTAAGTACGAAAATTAAATAAAGGTAAATATAAACTGAAATAGAAAAACATTATAAAATATAAAAATGAGCTAAACAAACCATGGAAATGCATAACTACAAACATGGAAGAATGTGCATCGAAATGCACTGATCAAATTCCCCCACACTTGAACTTTTGCACTCCGAGCAAAATAAAATCAAAAGAAACACAACAGCACATTCGTTACTTATTCTAGGCTACAAGTCTTCTTCGGTTAAGTTTGCATTGATAGGTACTAATCTTACACATTAAGGATATCGTAGGAACACTAATCCACAATTGTGCAGTCATAAACCTCCTGAATATACAAATTAACTTGAATCATATTATTATGCTAAAGCCTAACTTACTCTTCCTCCTTTTTGCTCTTTTTCATTCAGGCGCAATCACATTAAGCCCGTTATCTCCACACACTCATAGCAAGGCGACCGGTTAGTGACTCTGATCCTTTTTGCATGGGGTTCTGGTACTTACGTGGCATAACCCTTTGCTTACTCAGTTGTAGTTGCGGGGGATAGGACCGTAAACCTCCCTACCAAGTTCAGCACCAGAAACCGCTGAACCAACTAACAACGAGTATTTTTTATCAACTTTTTTTTGAAGGTTCTACATCCGTTGGGTTAAGTGACCGGGTGAGGGTCACCAAACTTAGAAGGTGTATTCTTTTTCTTATTCTTTTTTTTTTTTCAAACTAAAAATTGGATCACTCACTTATATTCATCGGCTTCCCTGCGTAGAGTGTGTGTGAGATGGTGCCGACTGCTGAAATAAACTACTCAAGAGCTGTCAGAGAATGAGAATTTAAGGCTAAAACATAATAAGAATTCAAATCAATTTCCATATGCAGGAGACTTACGGTGTTAAGACGATACCGATCTTGTGAATTTTTCCCAAGTCTCCGCAAACTAATCTCAAATTAGACTATAGCCTCAAACTTTCAAGAAGATGCATCTTTTAATTTTTTTTTTTTTAACTGAAAACACAACAAAACAAGAAAACAAAACAAAAGCAAATAAAACAAAGGTTTCCCTCCCCCACACTTAAAACATACATTGTCCTCAATGAAAGAACAGAAATATAAAATAAGAGTGAGGAGAGATAGGAAAGGACACACCCGAGGAGTCAAGGTGGATAGGTGATCACATAAGCAGCCTTTCCCAAAGAGAGATCTTCTGTAGGCTCCTCTTCCAAAGTGGGGAGGATCTTTAGGTAGCAACCATCGACCTTGAAATTTGTATTATTGCCTTTGCCTTTTATTCCAGGATCAAAGAACCTTCTTCTATAGGTAAAAGTGTCAAACGAGCAAGTGAAAATGGCCTTCTCTTTGTCCTTTGGTGCAATGTAGATCTCATTTTTAATAGCATCCAAACTCACTAAGTTAGACCAACTTTGGGGATGCCTCACCGTTTTTTCTCCTTCTTCAAGCAAAATCTGATGCATGCACATGGAAGGGCTAATACCGGGAATGTCCGCCAAGGTCCACCCAATTGCTTTTTTGTGCCTCTTTAAAACCTGCAAAAGCCTACTTTCTTGATCGAAATCAATGTTAGATGAAATAATAACAGAAAGTTTATCATTTATGTCTAAGTGGGCATATTTGAGATTTTTTGGAAGAGGTTTGAGGTCTAAAATAGGGGGCTGCTCAATGGATGGAATGGTCGGGGCAGCAGGGATGTCCAGAGCCTCAGTCGCACAAACCACTTCATTTATAGCCTCATCCACATGAAAAACTTCAGCCTGCAGAGCAGCATTTATTTCGGCACAAACAGAGCAAACATTAGTGTTAGTACATACATCACAAGAGTAGACATCATCAAAATCAGACAATGATGGAAAATCAGCTGCAAACAAATCGGTACAAGAATCATCAACAATTTCAGAAGGAAAATCTTTTGGATTCACTACTGTTTTAGAAGCTTGTTGGTTTGATTCTTGAGCTTGCAGCATGGCATTTATAGAGATAGCAAGTTGTCCAATCTGAGTCTGCAAGGCCTGAATGCTAGAATCTGTTCGCTGCTGAAACTGGAGATCATTTATAGCCATTTGCTTGACAAGGTCCTCTAGTGAAGGTTCGGAAGGTGTAGTGCACACAATTTGGAATTCCTTCAGATGCTTATTCAGATCCTCGCCTGCAAGACCATTAAAGCTTGGCAACAAGTGTATTAAACCAGAATTCCATTCAAAAGGTACAGCAAAATCAGTATATTCAATACATAAACCATTGTAATGAACATCAGGAGCTGCAAATTCTCTAAGAGTTCTTTGATTATCCATGTTAAATTTAATAAGAAAAAAAATCAACAAAGAAAAAGAAAACACATAACTAACTCAGCAATGCAGTAACAATTAAGAAAATACCTACAATGTCCCTAAAAGTCAGAAACAAACACAAAGAAGGAAATTGATTAAAATAATTTCAGAAAAATAAACTGACACTGGAATTAATCTAATGACTTAAAAATATAATTTTGAGAATTTTTTTCGACTCTATGAAAACAGTAAAAAAATTCATAAAAAATAGAAAAAAGGGTTTTTTGGCGATTCGGAGGGTGGACTCGAGGTATTCCTCTAGGAATAATGACCGGACGATTTTTCAGTTTCAGGTAGGTGAAACAGTTTTACGATCGGACACAATTTTTTCAAAAATCGATTTTTTCGACTCTAGACGCGAGAAGGCCAAAAACGTGGGGAACCTAGGGCCTAAGCGCAACAACACTAAACCTATGACTCTAATATCGATTAATAACGACAAGAATCCCCGGCAACGGCGCCAATTTGATCCGCTGTCGCGCACGGGTCAAAAACGAGTTTTAGAAAAATGTAGTTACGGTAACGACAACTCGAGTATCGTTCACAAGGATTCTTGATTATTACTAACCGAAATCGAATTTGGGGGGGGGGGTTTGGTTTGGTTAAGCAAAAAGCGCAAATAAGCGATTTAAAGAAAAGTGATTATAGAATAAGCTGAAACAGTAATTCTACTGATTCGGGTACCGACTTATCACTGGTTCAAAAAAACTATAATCTCCTAAGTGGATTCTATTCCCCTACTGATCATAACACCAATTATCAAGCGAAATTGACAGTATAAGTTTTCGTTCCTAATTTTTCGAATAAAGCAAACGGACCAATACGATCACGAATTAAGCAAACGCGATTTAAACATTCGTAAGTTAACGATTAAGCAACAATAACATACGATTATAGTCAAGGAACATCAAACAATCGGTATAAATCAATCCTATTCTATGTAACTTGAATTAAGCAGATAAGATATATAGATTAAAATTGAAAAGGGAAAATAAATTAGATTAAAGAGTCAAAACCTCAAAGTGTCTGGAACCCGTAACCAGCAGAATTGCCTTTAGGATTAGTTCCTCGTCGTTCGTACAAAGCCAAAAGGAATTATTTTGTGAAAAGAAAAGAGAGAGAGCTACAGTAACACGCTTCTCCCCTTATACAAGAGAAGGGAATTCGGTTTACAGCTCAACTGGGTCAAATGCATAACCCAAGCCCAATTCTAAATGACCCGAAATTAAATAAAAACTAATGCTGCAGCTTCAAACGAAATTCTGGAATTATGAGCTCCGAATCTGACTTCAACTCCAACACGAAAGTCGTAGCTCTTTCTCTTAGCTTTCCGTCGACTAGTAGAACGCCTCAAGACGATTCCTGGAACTCCGGTTATGATCGTTTCCGTAAAAGCTACCAAAGCTGAAAATTAAGTACGAAAATTAAATAAAGGTAAATATAAACTGAAATAGAAAAACATTCTAAAATATAAAAATGAGCTAAACAAACCATGGAAATGCATAACTACAAACATGGAAGAATGTGCATCGAAATGAACTGATCAGTGAAGGAAACCTCCACTATGGAAGAAATCCCGAATAGGATGAGAACTTTCATCGTTAGTAGTAGTCTGGGTACAGGTTGAAGAAAAACCAAGACCCTTCTTTGTTTTTTTATCAATAGGAATGACAAGTTGTCCCCATCCTTTGGAATTGTTACTTTTGATCGCCTCGAGAGCATATCTGTACAAGGAAATCGATGTTCCTTTTTCTGATTGATTCTCATTGCTCACCGACAGTGCTTGGAACTGAGTTCCAACAACCTCCTCTGGTTCTATACAAGTAGATGATGATAAGTTACTCACGAGCAAGGCTTGTTCTCCGTAGACTGTGACGTGTTGATCGTTCTTGACAAACTTCAGTTTTTGGTGCAGTGTCGAAGTGACTGCCCCAGCCTGGTGTATCCAAGGTCTTCCTAACAAACAGTTGTACGCTGCCCGGACGTCCATGACCTGGAAACTGAATAGGAAAGTGTGAGGACCGATAGTTATGGGAAGGTCAACTTCGCCGATAACTGCTTTCCGAAACCCGTCAAATGCTTTGACGATGACCTCACTCCCCCTCATCGGGGATCCTTTGAATGATAGTCGCATTAATGTAGACTTCGGCATAACATTGATGGCCAATCCGGTGTCTACCAGTACACTGGCTAAAGCATCGTCCTGGGAGTTGACTGTAATATTGAGCGCCAAGTTGTTGCCTTTTCCTTCTTTTGGCAATTCCTCGTCACAAATTCACAGGTTGTTGCAGGAAGTGATGTTAGAAACGATGCTATCGAACATTTTTATTTTTACATCCTGTTCCACAAATGCTTGCTTTAAGACTTTCTGTAGAGTCTCTCTATGAGCTTCGTGTAACACCTCAAAATTTGCCCCCATGCTTTAGCTTTGACTGGCTTATGTTTCATTGCATTCTTGCATTATCATCCTTACATATCATTGGCCTTAGCATGGGATCAAGGTTTCTAAATCCAATCAAGGTAACCTTGAGCCTCAAGGTATCTTAATTGATCTATCATCTCATCATATGATCAAGCTTGTCAAAAGACTTCAAGTGAATCACATTCTCCTAACTAGTGCAAAATTAGGGTTTTTGGAATTCTTGAGTATAACACCCCAATGGGCAAGATCCTTGAGCTTCTATCATCCCCAAATGGCACATCTCATCTGTGTTTGAGAGGATACACATCATACTCAGAGGAATTTGGATTTGGAAGATGTGCTGATTCCTCCTAGACTAGAGACACCAAAATTAGGGTTTGCCATAAAATCAGTTTATTTTTTACTTTTTGGGCAATACTTGATTCTATGGTATTCCTCATGTCCTTAAGTGTCTAAGAGTGGAGAATTGTTTATCAATGTGGTTTAGAAGGGTTTCAATTGATCAATTGACTAAAAATCAAGAGAATTGGGGAAAAGTCAACTGTGCAAAAGAAAAAGTCAACTCTGGACTTTTTGAGGTCAATTTCATGTTCCTCATCTCAAATATGTTTATGGATGAAGATTTGGTCAAGAAATATCAAGGGATTCATCAAAAATTAAAAGATGTGCGAAGTTGCCAAAAATAGAAATTAGGGTTTCCATTTATGGCAAGTTTTGGCAAAGTGAGCATCCAACTTTAGGGCATTCTTTCTCCATGTTCCAAGCACCAAATTGAAAAGTTAGGGAGGCCTATCAAAAGTTCACATTCCAAGCTTCAAAACCATACCAAGAACATGCCCATTGGATCAAAATTGAGAGAGATATGATCAATTAAAGTTGAGGCAAATCAAGGCAAAATGGCAAGTCATGACCAGTCAACACGCAGTTATTTTCACAAACACTTGGTGTGCATGTTATGTACAAGTTCAAGAGCAAATTACTCTATGATGGAGGCTTCAAATCAAAAAGTGCTCACCATCAATCTCGTTCCTCTCCATCTCCCCTTCAACTTTGGTGTTGAGAGATTTTTCATCTGATCAACTCACTGAGAGATATGGTAGCTCAAAGTAGGTGACCTCCAACAAATCTCTTTCACACGCCATGGTAGGTCAAGGCCAGGTCAGGCTGGAATGCTACATCAGTTGTGTATCAACATTTTCATGAGACATTTTCACATTGTTAGAGACTCCATTTGCAAATGTTTTCCACACCAATGTTGCTGTCCTTCATTTCCTCTTCCCAAATCACCCTTTTCCATGTCATTTAATTCCATATTCATGAAGATATCATGCTTCAAAGTCACCCTCTTACCATCTGGTTTCTTCATTCTCAAGTAAACAAATTCAGTTAAAAAAAAGAGCTTTGTCCTTATCATTCTCATGCGCATGTTAAGTATGTATCATCCCATGTCATTAAACTTTGCCATTTCAAGGCAAACATGTTCCTTACATATCATACATGGCAATGTACTTCCATTCCTCATTTATTCAAACATAAAAGAAAATGAGAAACTTGCAGAGCAAGCTGCATTGCTGCTATCATTAGTACATCATCACCTTTCATCCTTACTCCACACCATAACATGCCATGATCTCTCCACACACGAGCAAAACAACAACAACTCGTGACAGCTCATACACACAACTCACTCTCTTTTACTTCATTTTGCTTAAATCACTCAGTTAACCCTGGTTCTAACTGTCAACCATGACAGTTAGAGCTTAACCAAGGATATAAAAGCACTTCTAACAGAAAATTGCAAGGGGGGGCTCTCACTCATTCTTCACATTTCACCAATTCTCTCTCTCTCACTCTGAGTTTTTTATCCCTCTCTCACTCGAGCTTGTTGTTCATTCTTCTTCAAGATTCATCATCATCATCAAGGGATCTTGAAACTGTTAGCATTGAATCTTCAAATTGCATCTTCTGCTTCAAGTTTTTACATCCAAATCTCATTGATTCGAAGCATTGCATAGCCTTTATTTGGCTAGATTGAAGTTCAAGAAGCAAGTGGAATCTCCTCTCTGGTATTCTTTTGATTAGAAGCAGCTTTAAAGTACAGGTTCAGTTCATAATTTCTTGCTCTCATTATGCTTTAATTTTGCTTGTTTCTGCTTGTTTGGAGCTCAATAGGAGCCATGTGATCACCGACTAGTTGATAGGCACCATAGGTGCATAGTTTCAAAATCCTAGGGCAAACTTCATGGCTTCGATTCTCTCTGTGTGTGATTTGTTTGTGAATTTTGGAGCTGGATTTGGAATCTACATGGCTTGAGGTTTATTTTGATGTGTGGTTTGTGAGTTTCTATGGTGGTTGGAACCTGAGCATGGTGGTGGTTCACCAGAGAAGACGACCGGAGTCTTCTCTGGCCACCTGAAAGTTCAACTGTGTGAAAACCCTAGGCCTTTCCTCAGTTTAAAACATGTCCGTTGATTTGTTTTGATCTAATGGCCACGAGCATGCCAACACATTAATGAGAGAGGGTGGGAGTCACGTGCTCTTATTTTCTGATTTAATTTGAATTTGGTGTTCATGTGTGTGTGGTGTGTGTTTAGTTACCATGTGCCTGCATCATGTCCACATGATTTGTGTACTTTCTTGATTATTTGATCTTGACTTGATCCTGTGGCTATTATTGAGTCAATGATTGACTCTTTTCCATGATATGCACCCTCCTCTGAGCACGGGGTATTGGACTGGGTTATTATTAATATTCACACCCCTCTTTTCCAGGCCCAATGCAATTATAACGTGGAAATTGCTAGTGTAGCACCCCCTGGCTCATTTCTTTTTTTTTTTTCTTTTTCATAATTGATTCATTTTTAATTTCTAAAATTACTTCCAAGGATCCAAAAATTCCACAAAAATTCATGAAGCATTTTAAGACATTTAAATAATTTTTACATATTTTATTTTCTGATTTTATCATATTTTTGACATGTTTTCATGAATTTTCTTCTAATTTCTTTTGTTTGTGCATCTATGATATATCAAGGTATCTCATACATTTTTCATAGATTTTTTAGGTCATTTTGGATTGACTTTTGAATGAGATCTTTGAGCCATTTATTTGTGTGACTTGTATGAGATTGTGAAGCATCTTTGAGCATGTTTGGTAATTGATTTTTAAATCATTATTTTGAGACATGTTTGCATACTGGTTGCACTTCAAAATGCTTGCATTTTCCAATTTTCTCATCCTTATAACATGACCTTAGGGGTTATATAAAAGCATGTTTGTTTGTGTGGATGTTAGAAGACTTGTGCTAGGGTTTTAATATGCATTGTGTGCAACCTTCTTTGACAATTGTTGAGACCTTTTAATCCATGTTGCATGAAAATTATAGGTCACTTCTCTCATTTTATAGGTCACTCAAAGTTCATCCTTACATGACTTGTATGCACATGTTTTAACTTGAAATGTGTTGTGTAATTGTGCATTATCACTTGACTTTCTTTGAGCACATGTTTGTATCAACTCTTGTATGATCTTGCACATTCACTTTGACATGATTCCACTTCTGTTTGTAATCATTCTTGACCCTATGCCATGGTTTCTAACATCACCTCACATGTCTCTTAAGTTCATAAATCTTAGGGTGTTTGTTTGAACTTGTTTGACCTAGTTTGAACCATGTTTGCTTCTAATCTTCAATGTTCTTCAACATGATACTTGTGTGGACTTTGTGCATACATTCTTGACTTATAAATGTCATCTCCAGTGTCATATGCTACTAACTTGCATTCATATTACATGATTATTCATCTTACATCTTCATTTCTTACTTGCATTACAAGTATGCTTCATTGTTGGAACTTGAATGATGTTTGCTCCCACTTCTTCCTACTTGATCAATGTTTGCATTTATGAATCTCATGCTATCTTAATGACATCTCTACACATTCTTAAATGTCATTCAATTCTGACTTTGATGTTTACATATGCCTTTATTCATGTTCATGATTCATTTGCATCCATCTTGCATAGTTAATGCATAACTTGTAATTGTATGAACGTTTAGTGCATAGTTTGACATTGTTTGCTTTCACTTGGCATGTTAACCTTAGTAGGACACCTTGACATGTACCTACTGACATTAGATGTTCCTTAACTCTTAGGAATCTTCTCTTTTGGTTTAGCATTTGTTTGCTTTTCAAGTTGTCTTCTTAAAGCAACTAGCACTTGTTTGGTTTACTTTTGATACTTGTAGTCATTTGTGCTAACCTTTTATGTAGGGGCAGAGGTAAGGTGCTTGAACATGTGGACAGTTATCCATGTTCATCTCTTCTTTCATCTCTCATCTATCTTACTTGTCTTTTCCTTTTGTGAATAGCATGATATAATGCTTTGTGTACAACTTTCTCACACCCTTTGGGATCCTAGCTCATCCTTAATTTTTGATTAAGGTGAGGTAGGATAGGCATTAGGTAGTGCTATCCCTCTCTTCTTTAGACTTAGGTTGTTCTTAAACCTTGACCTTAGGGTCATCTGTTGCATGATAACATTAGGAACAATGTAGTTTCCACTTAGTGTTTTCTTTTCCCTTGAGTCTTCTCTTCTCATCTCATAATTTCTCTAAAACACCTAATAAAGGTTAACGTGTATTGCGCATGAGCCTTATATATGGGAAGTGAGGTATGGGGGATCTCCCTTCATTCTTCTAGGGTACTTAGTGTACGTCCTGTTGGGGACGATACGCGACGTATTCGTTCCTATGTTGTAGACTTGGGTGCAATGCAAGTTGCAAACAAACTCCAATCCATTTCTCGTCTAAAAAACACAAAACAAACTCAAACCTTTTTATCCTTCGGGATTGTTAAGTTTTAAACCTTTTTTCGGAAAAGGGCACGTTACTTCTGTCTCGTCGCAAACAGGCATCGACCCTAACTGTCAGACGCGAAGCTAACGTCGCTTATAAAAAAAACACCAGCAAAGTCTTCCCTAGTGAGGGGAACTACGTCGCTATGATTCTCGCGTGCGAGCAAGATACGTAGGCTCCGAGCACATTTCTTTCACAACCTTTCTTTATCACCTCTTTATCTCTTTTTGACCCGTAGGTCAAACTACGACTGCTCTGATTTCCTCCTTCTGGTTAGATTGCGGATACGTAGGCACAAGACGGCGATGTCTTGGCGAGCAACCTCCCCTCTTAGTTCGTGTCCGAACTACGTTGACTTTGACTTTCCCATTGCACGAGGGAATACGTAGGCTTAGGACAACGATATCCTATCGAGTCACTTCTTTTTCTTTTCTTCCTCGTTTCTTCGTTCTTTTCCTTTCCTGTTCCTTTTCCTTTCCAGTAGCAGTGGAGCTCCAGATGACGACACCCTTCGATGTAGAAAACAAGCATGGATCCCATCGAGTACGATGGATGCGTGGGGGTGCTAATACCTTCCCCTCGCATAACCGACTCCCTTACCCGTTTCTCTTGGTCGCGAGACCATGCTCTTTCCCTTCCCTCAGGTTTACGCAGTATTTTCTTTTGCTCTCTTGGGATAAATACGCATTGCTGGCGACTCTGTTTCCGTGCCATTTTCGCGTTTGTACTTTGATAAAAATCTCGGGAGCGACACTTTGAAACTGAGTAAAAGAGATGACACAGAGATTTTTGAAGGAGTTTGTAACAGTTGATCAACAATGTTGTATTCACTCCTTTAGATGAGCTTCAGCATCTCATCATTGTTTGTTGAAAGGTCGGGACCACTGGACTGACCGACCGGTGGATTGGGAACTTCTGTCAGAAATTCCTCTTCTTTATTAGGTTCTTCAACTCCTCGGTTGAAGATTCGACCGCTCCGTGTTACTCGACTGATGTCTGCAATATTCACGACGGAGGGTAATGGAACTTCCTTTCCATTCTCAATTATTGTTGCATCGTACTTGTAAGGGATCGCCTTATCAGACTTGTACGGTACTGGTCCCGGTTAGACATGGCAACAAAACTCATACCCGCGGGTACCCACCCGAACCCGCCCCGAAGTTGACGGGGAAAACCCGCTTTGACTGGGTTTGGGTTTGGGTTTTCCCCGATTAAAAAATATGGGGACGGGTCGGGTAATGGGGACACTAGTACCCACCCCGAACCCGTCCCCGAACCCGCCCCGTTTATTATATTATGTACATTATTATTTAATTTTGTTAATTTAGAATATTAAATATGTGGCCAATGTTTTGATATTTTGATTTGTTTTATTTATTTAACATATTTCAAATGTATGTAAGATTTTTTTTTGAGATTTTATTTTATTTTATTATTTGTAATGTAATTTGATTTTGGAAAAGATAAATATTTCTATTAAAAAATTGATTTTACTAAATGGATGGTGGCGGGGCGGGGATACCCGAACCCGTTTGGGACGGGTTTGGGTTTTAATTCTCCATCCCCGATTGGGTTTGGGGCGGGGAACAGGGATTGTTTGGGGATTCGGGTTTGGGTTTGGGGGAGGTAAAAACCGTCCCCGACCCGCCCTGTTGCCATGCCTAGTCCCGGTAGATAGATAACTATGGGAGCCTTCTGACTTCTCTGACTGTCGTAAGTAATTTCAATCAGTTCCTGGTTAAGAATCTTCGATTCGTCAAGTATAGGGATGATGGCACACACATCTTTGGTCCTTTCGTGATCAGAGATTACAACGACATCCTTGATTTGATCAGCGAAATAGTCGGGCATCAAGTTGATGGACCCCGAAACTGGACATGGTTGAATCTCTTCGCGGTCCAACTGACTCTGAAGGGCTGCTCGCACGCGGTAGCATCCTTGGTTATTCTCTGAGCAAACTCTACAGCGTTCATAATTATGTGGTGGCACCCAGCCACGTCCGCTTTGAATGCAGTGTAACCTCACTAGGTCTGTTTTTACTGATTAAGCATCCTGACTTTGATGTCTAGTAGAGTTCCCGTCGATCATACTGACTTGTTGCATGTCTTCGTCTAGATAGATCGGAAGCCACCAATGGTTTAACAAGTGTTGCAAATTTCTTTGAACGAGAGCACATCCCTGGTCACTCTTGCGACATCCCTTACAGTTCTAATAATTATGTAAAGTCAGAAAACCAAGCTGGACCTGCTTAGCGTGTAACTCTACCATGCTGGTATTCATTAAGCGAATATCGAAGATTTGAATCATGTTGATCTGATAAGGATTTTTATCATGGTAGTCCTGGATCCATCCAAGATCCATCTGACGCTGGAGGGCCTCTTGTATAAAAGAGCAACCCTGATTATTTACTGAGCAAATCAGACAGGAATTGTAATTGTGCCGCGGCAGATTAGGATACTAGCTTTGCCTTGAGTGCATTGCCACCAGGTTGACATTCAACGCACGGATGTCGTGGTTCTGAATGATGTTGGAATTCGTATAAGTCATGTTGACCCCCCGAATTCGATGCTCTTGGATCCACCCGAGATCCAATTGTTCCTGTAGGGCTGATTGCACCACAAAACATCCTTGATTGTTCTTAGAGCATATATCACACTGGTGATAATTATGAGGTGGTACATGACCGTACCCGCTCTTTCTGCGATGCATCTTGACCAGATTGGTCCTCAATAAGAGTACATCATGAATTTGATAGTTGTTGTTAGACTCTCCCTCTATCAAATTTACTGCAGCTTTCTCGTGCTGAGGTAACGGGTTTGTGAGAACATTCGGATTCGTATCTTTGAAGGATAAGACCCTGTTCCTAACAAGTTTTTGTACGTCGGATTTAAAACTGAGGCAGTTTTCTATGTTATGCCATGGTCCTCCTTGATGGTAAGGACAAGTCAGATCCGCTTTGAACCAAAAAGGCGGATTTTCTGGTACTGTAAGAGGAGACCTGGTTTGGACATTCCCCTTGACCAGTAGTAATGGAAACAGTTCTGTGTACAACATGGGTATAGGGTCGAACCCTGGTGGTCGTGTTGTACGATTGTTGTTGTACTGAGTACGAGCCTGCTGAAGAGGCTGTTGTGTCCTTTGCTGATATTGTTGTTGATTCGGTTGGCTTTGCGCAACCTGAGGTTGATACGTTGGAACAGGCGCAGGGTTAATAGCTGGAGTTACAGCTGCTACTGGTTGGTAACGTCTCCTTTGCTTTCCGAGAGAGATATTCCTAATATCCTGCTCTTTTTTCATAGGGAGAGCACTACCGTATCTTTTTGTACTACTTGATGATCCAGCGTCTTTAACTAAACGTCTTTCTCGGACAACTTCCTCAAGACGAACTCCCATGCCTACCATCTCGGTGAAGTCGCTGGGTGCACTGGCGACCATTCTGTCGTAATAAAATGAGCTCAAGGTTTTCAAGAAGATCTTTGTCATCGCTTTTTCTTCAAGAGGTGGACAAATCTAGGCGGCAATTTCACGCCATCTCTGAGAATACTCCTTAAAGGTTTCCTTATCCTTCGGCGACATGGCTCTGAGTTGATCTCTGTCCGGTGCCATGTCCAGATTATACTTATATTGTTGAACAAAGGCAGTGCCAAGATCCCTAAAAGTAGCGATCTTAGTGCGGCTTAATCCCATGTACCATTTGAGTGCGGCACCGGTTAAACTATCCTGGAAGTAATGGATCAGTAGCTGGTGGTTCTCTGTCTGAGTTGACATCCTCCGAGCGTACATCACCAAGTGACTTTGAGGGCAAGAGTTACCCTTGTATTTTTCAAATTCGGGCACTTTGAACTTGTGCGGAACTTTCACATTGGGGACCAAACAAAGGTCTGCGGCGTCCTTTCAAAATAGATCCTGACCGCGAATGGCTTGCAGTTATTTCTGCATCTCTAGGAATTGTTCCTGGAACTCATTCATTCTGTCGAACATACTTTTGTTTCCACCAGACGGTATCTGGGAAACCAGTCCTTCCGGGACAGTGTGTACCACGGGTGGTGGTATAGTCATTACGGCAGAGACTCTTGGTGCCTCTTGAAGTTTGTAACCTTCAAGAGTTGCTGTCATGCCCCTGGCATCTTCGCTTTCCCGAAGTTTGTAACCTTCAGGCCCAACGGCTCCTGCTACAGTTTCCGGATCTTCCATGATCGGCGGAATATATCCTTCCGGGATATAGTTGAGTGGCATGCCCCAGGGACGATCTTTTGGCATTTTATACCTAGGATCATACTTTTCCACTATAGGTGTCGATGTGATCTCCGAGATCACAGTCCTTTGTTGCTGCATCTGGGTTGCTGCCAGAGATTGTATGTCATTATGAAGCTTTCTCATATCTTCTTTTAGAGTGTCGATCTCTTCCCTCAACCCCCTGTTCTCTTCCTCGAGATCATCCATTTTCTTTTGTCGATTGACCCGAGTATTGTACGAATGAGACTGTTTGACTCTAGAATCGAGACACAAACGTGAGATTCGTGGGGAAGAAGAATGCGTTTATGCGAGAATGATGAATGATATGCAATGATTATATTAATTAATAATTTTGTTATTAATCAAAAGAAACTTCGACAATTTGATTGCAAATATCACACAGTGGGGGACCCCGTTTTATTGAATTCAAAGATTGCAGAAATGGAAATACAGTAGATTACAAAGTGATGTAAAAGGAAATATCTAAACTAATGGATCCTGAGTCCTCTATGAGGAGAGCTCAGGTGCTGGTTCTGGTGCTTTCCTTTTCTTTGACCGGGGCTCTTGAGCCGTTGACGGGTCGTCATTCCTTTGCCAAGTGAAAGGAGCGAGCAAATTTCTTTGGTCATCCTGATTTTCTACAGCATGTTGCTCTAACATTTCAATAAAAGCATCTTTATCTTTCAATAGCTGCTGTATTTTCTTACACTCCATGTTGAGAATACGGTACTTGTTCCTCCAAGACCTCCTCTCCTGTTGAACTTTGGTGAGAGTAACCTGAAGTTTTTCCATATCAGACATAAAATAAAGGACAGCGTCCCTTAATGGAATAACTTCCTGACGAGGGTAAGGCATCTTCATCTTGAGAGCTCTAGTTTGTACCCAGTGGAGATAAGGCTCCACCGAGACACAGTCCAGTTTTCCTAGAGACTCTCTTCCTTTCCTATGAACATGTTTCCAAGCATGCACTATTTCTGTCTTTAGTGCCCTGTCATTTTCCCCTTCCTTGAAGAAAAGACCTTCCAGATGAGCATTACGCGGGACATACCTCATTGGGTATCCAAATTGACGACGAACGAGAATTGGATGATAGTTGATTCCTCCCTTAGTTCCTATAAGGGGTACGTTTGGGAAATTTCCACAACGGTCAATGATTCTGATCCCGTCATAGATTCGATTGTACAATCGATGTCAGAGTTGGTAAGAGACATGATTCTCTGCGACCAACGTAAAGTATTCTTTTGATCCCAAAATGCGGCAGACTTAGGTAAATGGGAAATAAACCATTTGTACAGTAGGGGTACACAACATGTGATCATTCCTCCATTGTACAAATTCCTTAAGTGTACAGAATGATACGCATCTACGAGCAAGGTTGGAACGGGATTTCCAATCAGGAATATCTTAATGGCATTGATATCTACGAAGTTATCGATGTTGGGAAACAAAAATAACCCGTAGGTGAGCAAAACAAAGATGCTCTCGAAAGCGGACACATTCCCTATACTAGCAAAGTATAGAGCTTTCTTTATCAAGAACTGGGCTGGAAAACCTTGGATACCACCCTTAGTGATCATGTGAGTCCTAACTCCTGACTCGTCCAAATAGATTGCTCTTGCAATGGTCTGATCTTTTGGAATTTCTTCCAGTCCAGAAAAAGGAGCTTGATCAGTGATATGTAAATCAGTCAGGTGAGAATACTCCTCCAGTGTTGGTGCTAGCTGATAATCTGGGAATGTGAAACAGTGATAAACTGGATCGTAGAACTGAATGAGCACGGACAGGATTCCTTCCATTACATGAACCCTTAACAGAGACAGTAGTCCTCCATACTTAGCTTTAAAAGCCTCAGGGTTGGTGATCATCCTCGCCAAACCTCTTAAATCCTCTAATTTCGGAACTTTGAAGGTGTACTTGTGCGTCCTTCTTCTACCGAAATCCATAACGCAATCTTTTTCTCTGATATTTGCAATTATTGTCTTAGTTTAATTTGAAAAAGAGAGACTAGAAGAGAAAATTTTTCTTTGTTTTAATGTTTTTTTTAAATGAATGTATGAATGCAGCACACAAAAACATAGAAAAAACATGGGGTCAAAGGGTCGGTGTCATGAAGTCAAGGCTCTACCCATCCCCAAAGGTTTATACTGGTGATTTTTTGTACCTGTCCGCAAAATCATTGACCCCTCTTGGGATAACAACAGCAAGCGGATCGCCAGCGACCTGATGTATCTTAGAGTGATCTCAAATAAGGGTAGTATCGCGTGACAACTATTCCCGATAGCTTCCGCACTACAAAATGGTTTCAGTCTACTAAAAACCTCAGCTTCTCAGATAACCCAATCGACCACACTACTTTCAACAACCGAAGTCGTATAGGCAATGCATCTGCAAAGGGAGTCTCCACTGAGTTTGATGGTCGACCGGGATCTCTTATCTGGGATTCACTCCTGTAAGATTACCCGTATAATTCCATCCCATATCTTAGGTGTATACTCAATCTTTCCACATGCGGCATCACACGCAATCCCATTAGTAGAAAAATAAACACAGATATCAATTATGAAAAGCAGTATATATATTTGTCTTAATATCCTAGACCTTTATGACCCTATGATCCTATACAGACAATGACTCCCCAGCAAAGTCGCCATTTCTGTGATACTTTGTGAACTTAGGGCTTTCTACCTAAGAATGTGAGAAAGAAATGTCTCCCACTGTGGTCGCCATTTCTTCTGTAGCGCGATTTTTTGGTGGTTTCGAATCACGATCGCTTGGGTACTATAGTTCGATTCATTTTTTTATCCTATGAAGCTGATTAAGGAAGGGAAATAGATGTCTCCAATTAACCCTGCTTGCATACTGAGGTTAAACAGTCAAAACTGTTGGTTTACATATGTTATCAAAATGGGGGGGTCTATTTTAGGTTATTTTGCCTAAGAACACAGTTCTGGACTATTTGTGAGGTTTTTGGTAATGTGTTTAGATTTGATGCTTTTGGGTTGATTGATGGAGGTACTGGATTTTGAGTTTTTGATTAGTGTGCTCGCTAAGATTTTGCAATCTTATGCCTACGTATTCCCGTTTAACGAAACAGGGAAATCAGAGCGATCGTAGTTCCTCCTATTCTAAGGGAAGAAAAAGATGTTTTGGTGTCTTGTTCAAAGCCCAAGATAGAGGCTAAAAGGAGTATTCGTATCTTGTTCAAAGCCCAAGATGTGAAGCTGAAGCATTTTTTGTGTCTTTTGATCTAAGCACAAGTTGATGCTAAAAGGTTGATTGACTCAATCGAGGATTTCTCTATACAAAGCCTAAGAGGAGGCAATGACCCAACAAGAGGGTATCTTTTATATGTCTCGTACGAAGCCCGAAATAGAGGCTAAAAGGTTTGACTCAACAAGAGAGTACTAACAAGTGACCGACTCAACAAGGGAGGGCTTTTATATGTGTCTTGTACGAAGCCCAAAATGGAGGCTAAAAAGGTTTGACTCAACAAGAGAGTACTTTACACTCAACAAGAGAGTGATTTGTTGTCTCGTACGAAGCCCGAGATAGAGGCTAAAAGGAGAGTGACTCAACAAGAGAGTCTTGGAAAGTGATGGACTCAACAAGAGAGTCTTTTATACTCAACAAGAGAGTGTTTATTACATGTCTCGTACGAAGCCCGAGATAGAGGCTAAAAAGGAGATTGACTCAACAAGAGAGTCGTTTATACTCAACAAGAGAGTGTTTTAGTGTCTCGTACGAAGCCCGAGAGGGAGGCTAAAAAGGAAGTGACTCAAGAAAAGAGTCTTTTATACTCAACAAGAGAGTGATTTGATGTCTCGTACGAAGCCCGAGATAGAGGCTAAAAGGGAATATTGACTCAACAAGAGAGTCTTTTATACTCAACAAGAGAGCATTTTGTGGTCTCGTATGAAGCCTGAGATAGAGGCTAAAAGGATATTGACTCAACAAGAGAGTCTTTTATACTCAACAAGAGAGTCTGAAAAGGTTAGCTCCGTTGGGGAGAATCATTGTACAAAGCCCAAGAGGAGGCTGACTTTCCTGAGGAAAGGATCATTATACAAAGCCTAAGAGGAGGCTAACTTCTGCCGGGGGATTTATTGAGATCCCTAGACAGGTCCAAGTGGAAGAGCCCACATGAGAGAGGTTGGGTTTCTGCTGGAGATTGGTCCAGAGTGATCGGTATTTTTCCTATGTTTTGAAAGGAACTTAAGAATGTCTTTGAGACTCAAGGGTATTAGACTGACCAAGTCTACTAGTAGAGTTTTATCTTTTGTATGATGCCCAGAGGAGGCACGGGCATTAAGGGATGATGATCAACCCTAAAGTGGCCAGAGATTTGACACTGGAAAGACTGCTCTAGCAAAGGATGACTAAGATCTGTCTTATACCTTTAAGAGGTCATTAGGGTCCTTGTATTAAGCACAAGAGAAGGCATGAGAACTTCTAAGAAGCCGAAGGGTCTTTGTACAATGCCCAAGAAGAGGCGGGGATGCTTTTAGGAAGCCTGTGGGTCCCCAAACTAAGAGAAGTTCAAGAAATGCAATTCTCGGAGAAGAGATCATTCCAGAAAAGTTCAAGAATTTGGAAGAAACTCAAGAGATGTTATTCATGAAGAATAGATCAACTCTGGGGAGTAGAGTTTCTTTGACAATTTCTAAGGGTGACAGTCTGAGAAAAGGTTCACCGAGAATACTGCCTTTCTCTTTGTTCCATATTGATTAACCCCAAGAGAAGGAAAGGTTGTATCTGGAATCCTACGGGGGATCTAGTTTTGTTTGCATTTAAGAGTGACCAACAGAGCTTTACCTAGTTCTAGACGTAGTTGCCGGGGAAAACTCTAAATAACTATACTAGTATTACACAGTTGATATGTGACAAGTATATAAAAGGATGTGAAAGAAGACTTACAGTGAAACAACCCCACAATACAGTTATATACATATGAAAGCAATAAATGAAAGCGGATAAACACTTACCCGTTATAGAGCTTCCATGCTCTTTTGTTAGTTGTTCAACAAAGAAAGTTTTGATAACAATATTGTACTCAAAATCAAAGGAGAAAGTGTTTTGAAAAGATTGTCGGGGCTTACAGCTCAAGGAGAGGCCCAAGTTTTAACAGTGATTGTACTGTTGTTTTGAAAATCGTACAGAGGGACTTATACAATATGTGAGGCCCAAAATTATTTTATTTACAAATGGGTTAGGTCTTACACTCTATTAGAGGCCTAAAGAGTTTTTGTACAAATGATGGGGCTTACAACTCAAGGAGAGGCCCAAAGGTTTTTGTTTACAAAAGGCGACGATCGCGCCGAACCTTTTGACGGTATCGGGACTTATACAATACACTGAGGCCCAAAATTGTTTTTATTTACAAAAGGATTGGGTCTTACACTCTATTAGAGGCCCAAGGAGTTATTTTTGTACAAGAGATAGGACTTACAACTCAAGGAGAGGCCCAAAGGTTTTTGTTTGAAAACGGCGATCGCGTCGAGGTTTTTGAAAACACAGTGGGTCTTATACAATGACTGAGGCCCAAATCATTTTGGTTTCAAAATTGGGTTGGGTCATACATTCTATTAGAGGCCAAAAGATTTATTTTAAGAAAAGGAATAGGTCTTACAACTCAAGGAGAGGCTCAGGTTTTTTTTTTTTAAAAAGGCGACAATCGTGCCGAACTTTTGAAAATACAGTGGGACTTATACAATGACTGAGGCCCAAAGAGGTTATGTATTTACAAAGGGGATGGGTCTTATACTCTAATAGAGGCCCAAAGAGTTTTCAAATGATTGATGAGGGTTGAATTAATCAAAACCCTAATTTTGTTTAAAAAGGAATTAATTTTGTTAAAAAATTAAGAAAAAGTGATGAAAATATGTGAAAAATGAGTGGTGATCTTGGATCAATGTTTCAAAAATCATGTTTATATCCACAAAATGATTGGAAACCAATTAAATTTGGAAAATCAAAGAGGAAAAAATATTTCAAATGTTAAAAACAAATAAAACATTAATTCTTTGCAAAATATCAAATATATGAAATAAATAATATTTTTGGAATTTTTTTGGTAAAATAAAATATTTTAACATTTTTGTGAATTATTAAAAAAAAGAATCAACTCAAAATCATTAAAACTCAGAGAGAAATTAATTTTTGAATCAATTAAATAAAATCACAAATTTCAAATATTCAAATATTAAAAAATGGCGCCAAGAACACGCGTGTGTTCTGAGTTTTGCCCAGATTTGCATTTTCTCATCAATCTCACTGAATACTTGATGAAATCACACAATCCACATATCAATCTGCTTGTTTTCACCTCACGATCATGTCTATGGTCTTTAATTTCATTTATTTTAAGCATGGAATAAGAAATCAAAGAGAAACCTCAAGAACCCTAAATTCTGCATGAAGGCTGAGAATTTTGATACACGATTCAAACAAAGCAATTAATTGAGGGGAAACAATCTATGCATGATTATGAACATTTGACAAAAGTATTGTGCGAGGAAGTATGCATAAATTAAGAGATGACCAAGTTGAGGCTTACCTCTATGTCGTGACAGCAAGAGCAATGTGATTTTTGAGTTGGAGGTGTTACAGATGAGTTGTGATGATCTGAACAGCTTCCCTACACCATATGGAGTATGTTTGAATGCTTGGACTTTATTGGAAATGGCTGGATCATTTCATGACATCTCAACTGCAACTTGTTTAAAACCTTGAGCAACTGGCTGGTGATTTTGAGAAATCAGTGTTACAGTTGTTATTTAAGTGTTTGATCAGCTCAGGTATGATGTTTATATGGTATGTGTGTGTGATTAGTTTGGTTGGAATAGCTCTCAAACTCAAAACCCGATAGTGACTTGCTTTAGAAGGCAAATTTGGAAGTGAGAAGGAGATTTTGAGGAAATCATCTGTTTGATGGCTTTGGTGTATTTAAACTGAGCACAAATGAGCTCTATTTATGGTAGAGCAAGTTTGTTTTGCAAGCAATAGTGAATGGCAACTGCAGTAGAGGTTTGGCCAATGTTGATCAATAGGAATCCAAGTCTCCTTTAGCCATTGACTAGAGGTTAGAGAACAGGCTTGTTGTCCCTTGGTTCAGATCTTATCCTTGACTCATTCAGTTGGAAATGGCTCAGTTTATGCCACCTTGGTGCATCCATTGAATGCCCCAAAACAAAATTTGAGTCTTGTCCCCTCTTTAGGCATTTTAGGGTTGGCATGCTACTTTGGGAATCTTGGACTTGGGAGGCTGATGGATCAGTGTTTGTTCCTCCTTGGTCTCCTCCTTAGGTGCTCAAATGGATAAAATTGTTTGTCATTTGTACAAATTGGCCAAATAGAGCAAAATGCACAAATCTGCCTTGCCATGACAGTTTGCAGCAAGGCACATTGCCATGGTCATATCTCATGGCCTAAGTGGAGTTTCATGGGGTTCTTGGCCATTTTGGAAAGCTCTCATATGATACAACATATGTGTGATCATAGTTTGTTTTGATACTTTTTGGACCCAAGTGAAAAATGCCCCTACATTTGGAAAAAAGTGAAACGGATTCTGACTTAGTGAAAATTTCACTAAGTGTTGGAAAAAAGTGACATTTTCACTTTTTGTGATTTTGGTCATTCCATAACTTAAAATCCATGGAGAATTGGAAGGAGGTGTAGTTGAAGCTTTTAAAGTATGCCATGAGAGCTACAAATCCATATTTGGATCAGCATAAATGGTTGCTTGGATCTCAAGTTATGATCCTTGGAAGTTGGTACCCTAGTCACTTTGTTCCATAACTTAGAAAAAAATTCTAAGTTTTTATGGTTACCCCTTTTACAAGTTATCCCACTTTCTTTGGTTTTTCTTGATGAATGTTGATTTAAATCACACATTAACATCATTTTAGGGTTAGGCAACCATAATTATGAAAATTCTCAAAAAGTCAAACTTTGACTTTTGTGCACAGTTGACTTTTTACCAGATGAATTCCAAATTGTGCGATCCTCAATGAAATCAAGTCCTTGACCTAAATCAAACTTGATGGATTGATTTCATAGTCCTGATGAAATTGAAACTTGTGAATCAAGCTTCTTGGATCAATCCATTGTTGCAAATGGATCAATATGGTGTGTTGGAGACCCTCAAATCATGTCTTGAGGTCTTGGCTCATGATTTGTCCCAAAAGTCAACTTAGGGGTGAATTAGGTCAAGAAACCCTAATTCCTGATTTTTAGTGAATGCATCCCCTGAGGCTAAATTGACTTGATGATTGGGTTCATGAGGTCCCATGGAGTATCTTAAGTCATGTTTTGAAACATTGGCTCATGCCTTGAGGAAAATTTCCATCTGGAGGCCCTGGTCGACCAAAACCCTAATTTGGTGACACTAGCGATCCCGAGGCTTAATCCACATGGAAAGTTGCAACCTTGTGCTTGATTCCTTGATGTGGGAGTCCTCTTGATCCTTTGTGGGTGTTTGAGAGGTTAGACAAGTTGAAGATCATGTCATTCCTTGATTGATCCTTTGTCTAAAGCTCAGAGAGGGCTTGAAACCCTAATTATTGTTTGTAGTGGATGCTCACCCATCTTTGGGGAGACTGATGAGGTATAATGATACATCCATATTGTGATGATGATTTGCACAATGATGGGAAATCTTAGTGGTCAAAATTTGGGGTATGACAACATGTCCATGATCAATGCACATCAAAACATAGCATGGTTTGGAAATTTCAAGTTCAATGTGAACTTACCTCTTGGAGCAAACTTGAAATCTTCAAGAGAGTTGCTACAAAAGTGCTTTGTTGATTTGAACAGCTCCAATATACTTTTAAGGACCTTTCTGAATGCTTGGAACAAGTTGGAAACCCTTGGAACAAAATACCCTCCCCTTCTAGCAAAATGTGAAAAGTGACCAAAATGGAACTTCAAGTAAATGAAGTTACAAATGCAACACCAAGTTTAGAATAGTTTAAGGATGATTTATGGAGTGCGTTAGAAGTGTTGGATGTCTTGGAAATATTTTGGATAGAGTTTTGGCTTGAAAAATGCAAAAGTCAACTAAACTTGGTTTTGAAGGTTGACTTTCTGTTCTAGCAGGTTTGGGGTGAAGATGAAGGTTTGGACACCTTCAAGGGATGATTTTTGATGTGTTTGAAAGGTTGGATTGGTGGTTTGATGTTTGGAGAAGGCAGATGGTGTGTTTGTGCAAGTAGAGGTTTCTTGGCACAAAAGGGAAGAATGAGCAAGATGCTGCAATTGGAGGTTTGAGGGAGGATTACTGAGGTTTTTGTTGTGTGTTTGAGGCTTGGAATGTGCCTCTATTTATAGGGGATGAGGGAGGATCAAGTTCTGCAGAATTGCCACTTGTATGGTTCACTTGGTTTAGTTGAAATGCAAGGGATAATTTCATGGATTTTGAAGTTCTAATGCATAGTACAAACTTTCTTAGAGTTGTTGAGTGATTTAGAGGCTTTGCTTCTGTGAAAAGAAAGAGGTTTCTACAGAAGCAACATGTGAGAGGCTCAAGACAAGTTGACTTTGTGATTAAAGTCACTTTTCTAAAATGGAAATGAAGCCTTTCGTCCTAAAATGGCATGATACAATGCATAAAGGCTTAAACACTTGGATAATGCTCCATTTTTGTGTGCAAACTTCTGATTATGGATTGATTTAGAAGTAATGAGGACTGTAAAACCATATCATAGGGTATGGATTGGAGATTTGATCAAAAGCAACTTGTGGAAATGGCATGAAAATCAACCTTGTAACACCAACTTCATCCCTTCGAAACTCTCAGCTCAAGAATGGGACTGAGGAGTTCTTGTACTTTTTGAAAAGCCCCAAACATTCTATACAACTTTCATGTTTGATGAATTTCTTGATTCTCAATGGATCATAGTGAAAACTGGCTCCAAAGTTTGGTACTTTTGTGAACAAAAACTGCCTTGAAAATATTTCTAAGTGTTGAAAGATTTCCACAAACTTGATGGCTCCATAACTCAAAATCTATGCACTTTTTGGAGATTAACCCTAATTGGCAAAGTTGCAATATGTTTTGAGGGCTTCATTTTGATCTTTGGAACACACAAAATGGTGGTCTAGATTGAAAGTTATGACCTTTCAAAGTTGGCACAAAATTAGGGTTTTTCCTTCATACTTAGAAAATTTTTCACTTCTTTAACTTTGCCCCTTTTGCAAGAAACCTTCCAATTATTAATTTTTCATGCCCAAACTCATTGATCAAGCATGTTTTCATGAAATTTGGCTTGAGGAATTCAATTTTGACCAAAAATCCCAAAAGTCAAAGAGTTGACTTTGCAGTTAAAAGCTTGTGTATCAGATGAATTCAACTGTGTGATCTTCAATGATCTTGCATTCTTGAGTCTTGCAAACATCATGGATGGAATCCAAAGATTTATTTGAGTTTCTTGAATCATGTCCCAAGGCTTGAGATCATGCTTTGATCAAAAGTCAAAGGCACAGTTGACTTTGTCAGATGAAACCCTAATTGGTGACCAGATGAAGTTACCAATTTGCGCTTGATTTTCGATGCAGAGAGGACTTTTGAGTGTATACACACTTGGTATGTTGATGATTAATCCAAGACATTGAATGATCAAATAAAGATCCTCTTGATTTTCTTGGTCCAAAACCCTAATTCATATGAAACAAAATAAAAACAAACTTCTAGAAGGTTAGGGTTAGCAATGCAATGTGTGATGCTCCTAGAATTATAATGAAATATAGGGTAAAAATTTGGGGTATGACACCATCTATGAGTACGCCTTTAAGGAACTGGGGCTCCGGCTACCGTTCAGCGGCCTTCAAGTGAGTATCTTTGACCGGCTAGAATTAGAGCCCTCCCTACTGCACCCGAACCCGATCGCCTTTATTCGGGCCTTCGAGATTGTGCACTGGTATCTAGCGATCGGTGCCACCATCCCCCTATTCTTTCGGTGCTTCCATCTTCAACGACAGACTTTGCATGAGAAGCACATCTGGGTGTCCCTCAAACAGCCGAAGAAGTTGTTCAAGACATTCACGGACTCTATTCGTACCTTCAAGGACAGGTATAATACGGTCAAGCCCGTGACACGAGCGGCCCTTGACTCTGTGTTTAAGCGTGTGGTCATGACTGAGGACGGGAAGCAGGGGACGAAGTTGGTCTCGAGGTTCGCCCTCAGCTGGACTAACTCCCACTTCGAAGAGGGTACAAACTATTACATTACGAAGCCTAACGAGTTGGATCTCGAGGACAAGCGTGGCTACGACAAACTTGTGAAGTTCGTCGACGGCTTCGCTCCCGCCCAATGGCAGACTAGGAACTGGGAGGCCGTCCTCAACGACCAGGGCCAACCCTTATATGAGGCTCGGTACATTAACACCAAAGAGCTCCTCGAATGTAATACCGTCGACGAAGCTAGATTGCTCCTAGGTAGCTGTTTTTACTTTAATTTATTTAAACGTTTCTTCTTTCTTGTTATATTAACCTGTGCTCGTCATTTGTTGCAGATAACATGGAAAAACTTCACGATCACATGCTCAAGATGGCGCTGGCCAAAGGGAATACTTCGAAAGGCGGAAAGAGGGGCTCCAAAAATAGGATTGTTAACATCCTAAACCAATCTAAGGTTGACTCTGGCCACGACTCTTCTTCTTCCCCGGGGGGGGGGGGGGGGTGACCAATCATCTCCCAAGTAGGATACCCCGATCAAGAAATGGCCGCACGTGGATGCGTCATGGAGATAGAACTTACGGAGGAGACTGTAGGGGACAAGTTTGCGTTACCCCCTTGCTATTCCAACAAGGGGATCTTCGAGGGGGCCATTCTCTGGTCGTGCCTCGAGCGGATTCTTCGGCTATCTTGGGCCTTGACTCAGGGGTAGAAGAAAAGTATTGGTTGAGGACGCGGCCGCTCTGATGAGGGTCCTAGAGGTCGCACTGGTCCTCAACGACGAGGAGACCTGTTCTGCGGCTGAGCTGGAAAAGATCCGAGCAGCGAACACAAAGCTCGAAGCGGAGGCGATCAGGCTGGAGACTGCCCTTGATGATTATAAGGAAAAGTATCGGATCCAGATCGATATTCTGACTGAGCCGTACGAAAATAAGGAAGAATTGTCCAAGTTAACAGAGGACATGACCACCCTGAGGTTTGAGCATGCCGCCGAGAAAAAGATCTTCGAGGATAAGATTGCTGCTCTTGAAGCTGCTGCAGCCCCCGCCGAGGCCGAGGATGACGAACTGAAGGCCATGGGGACCCGTGTTGGGCTGGTTTCCCAGATCAGAAGTCTTGAGCAGGACTGTGTAGATGTCGTTATGATGAGCTTCGAGAACGTCGTGGCTCAACTCCGAATCACGAACTCCGGTGTCGAGCTCACTACTAAGGGGATTGGGTTCTCGCACAGGGTGGTCGAAGGCAAGATAGTCGCCCCTCCCAGCTTTGTTGCCGACGACGTCGAGGAAGAGGAAAATCCCACCAACGAGAGGGAGCATAATGTTTGATATGTTCTTTTTTTTGTATTTGTTCCGGCTTGCGCGTCGTGATTTGTAACATCCGGATAGTGGGCGTTGCCCTTTTTGTTGTAATATTATGACATCATCGGCCTTCGTGGTTGTCATTTTAATCGTAATTCACTTTTCTGATATGCTCGTGTATGTCTTTACTTGCATGTATGTTATTTACCAAGTATTTTATTCCCTCGGTTAGCCGTTCTAGATGCTCGTCGACCTGAGTTGCTTGTGACAAGATGTTTGTTAACAAATTACTTTGTTGAATATTTAAGGGCTTTGCTCGACCACGTTATTGTTCAACAGTGTAGAGAAATCGTCGAGTGATCAGAGTTGGTTTCCTTACTAGTAGTAGTGGAAAGATCTCGGTCGGGATCTTAACCCCGCGGCGTGAACTTTCCATCGCGAGCTGGGTGTTCTGCCTTGCTGGTACGACGACAGCGGAGCTCGGTTGAGTTTTCTCCGTCGGACCAAGGATCTGCTCGTCAAAGAGTGGAATCCCGCCTTTTTGTTTAAGTTTGAGACGATGTGCTTGTACGCGATCGCGCCTCCGTGGTCAGGACGTACCCCGTTGTCGTAGACTAGGGTATGGCGACTGTTAAGCCTAATTGTAATATTGATTCAGTTTCTCAGCGTTCCATGGTCGAGCAAGTTCTTCCCCGTGCAAGTTTTCAAAGTAGTAGGCCCCGTTCTCCATTTTTTCTCTGACACGGTAGGGGCTTTCCCAGTTCGCGGCAAGTTTGCCCTCGCGAGAATCTTTGTGATTTCTTCGCAGGACTAGACTGCCGATTTTGAATTCTCGCTTGATGACTTTGGCGTCATGTCGTAAGGTAATCTTTTGCTTTAATAAGGCTTCGCAAAGGGCTTCCTCTGATCGAATCTCTTCGACAAGGTCGAGCTCCTCTCTTAGTGCCTCGTCTTTCATCTCCTGCAGAGGAGGGTATTTATAGTGAGTCCCCAGCGCTTGGCCAATGGTCTCCGTTGTGGGCTGAGTGTTCAGGCCCACAACGGATGACTATCAGGATTCCTACGTGGAGACAGGGGTGAGCAGCTCGTGCTCATCATCCTGTGTCAACCGCTCCGCATTCCCTGGTTGGTGGATGGCTTTACCCGTTACGAAAGGCAGAATGGTTCCACGAGGCGTGCGGGTCAGTTGGTGACGTATCCTCGGGTGACTGGCCTTAATGGGTTGTAACGACCCGAAAAATCTAAATTATTTATTTAATCATTTATTTAATTAATTTAGAAGGAATTAAGGGGTTTGTGATGATTTTGGAGAATTATGGATTAAAAGATGCAATTTGAGTAATTTTAATAAAAGAAATAATCATGTATTATTTATGTTATTATTGTTATTATTAAAATTTTAAAATAAAATGAGAAAGGGCAAGGTGGTCTTATTGGAGAATAAGTGAGGATAGGATGGGAAGTTCATAAACTGGAATATATGACTAAAAGAGAAAAAGGAACGATCATTCTAACTGATCGTGTTTTGGTGAAGGAAACTGAAGCAGAGAAGAGGAAGAGGAAACCTAAGGGGCTGAGGAACTTCGAGAAGAATCTTGAAGAAGGAAAAGAAAGGTTTCTGATTACCTTAAGGTATGGGGAGAATTCTTAATTCTTTGTAGTTTATGAAATTGGGGATTTAATAGATTAGGATTGTGTGAAATTGTGTTTGATTTTGATGATTTCGATGTGAAATGTATGATATGATAAGAATATGCTGAACTTCACTGGTATGTGTTGATATATGTGTGTCTTATGAGTATTCTGATCAAATTTCGTGTAGAACACTGGTTTTGGGGGATATGGGGATCAAAATTGCAGAAAATCAGATTTTTTGGAAAAGTGGGTTTTGTCGCACTCTGACACGGGCCGTGTCACAGGACACGGGCGGCCGTGTCAGCTTTCTGGTCGTGTATGAAAAAGTTGAATTTTGGAAATTGGTCCCAGACTTTCTGACACGGGTGGCCGTGTCAGGCTGCTAACTTGTTAATTTGTTTTGATGTTTTGAAATCGTGTCTCAGGTTTCCTGACACGGGCCGTGTCACGGGACACGGGCGGCCGTGTCAGATTGCTGGCTATCTTATATTTTTGCTGTTTTCTTCAAGTTTTTCGATGTTTTTCTCGTGTTGTTTCCTTGGGGTCGAGGTGTTGATGATATATAATTGATGAAACATGATTTTTATGATGAATATTGTTAAGATGAAATGAATGATGCACATGTTGATATTTGGATGAAATGAGGAGTTTAGCATCATTGCATTTCATGGCATATTTTTATGTTGGGGCTTCGGCCTATTGGTAGCTTCAATCCCAAAGTGCGGATTGGAGTGATATGTTGTTATGTTGTGCTCCCAGTGTGGAGGGTTGATGGCCAGTGTCCATCACATGGAGAAAAGTCGGTGCCGCATTGCATACGTTGCATTTTCATTGAAGTTGACATTGCATTTTCTTATGAAGTAACTGTGATGAGTTGTATTATGAATTCTAAGTTGATGATGATGTGAATGAATGTGGATGATGATCTGTTGTTGTTGCGGCTTAATTTATTTAATTTCCATGTCTTGTATTACTATATCGAGTTATGTTTTCTCACCCCTGCTTGGAAATGTTGCCTCCCATGTGGGTAACTTGCAGATAACCAAGAGTAGCTTCGAGGTGATGAAGAAGGTAGCTTAGAGTGTCTCGTTTATGTCGTTTAAGTTTAGAGGTGTCCTGCTCTGTGTCATGTAACATCGGGTTGGGATGGATTGCGAACTTCGTGTCCTTTTGATTTATGTTGGAATTTTATACTGATGATGTTGTTCTAGATTGGATAAGTTCCTTATGAAGTTTTTAATTGAATTTCAAATGACAAGTTGATTCCGTTGCGAGATTTTGATTTCTTTTGATGATGTTTGAGTAACCCGTGTTACGGGATAAAACTATGAGAATTGTATGATGTTTTTGAATATGTACACCCGTGGTTGTGAATTTTACTCTGATAATATGAATTATTTTCATAAAAATTGTATGTGGGGTAGAAGGGTGTTACATTAGTGGTACCAGAGCAGGTCGGTCTGTCCGGCCGAGTTTTGTATGGTCAGTCTGTTGTCAGTCGTTACTTGTTAACGATTATTTATTTTTCTGATGTGGTGAGTGTTGTACAGAATGGCTGGAAACAACACGCGCGCTCTTGCTGATGCTATTGCAGCTCTTGCTCAGAACCATGCTCCTGATGAGTTTCGTGCGTTGGAGAAGTTTCAGAGGAACAACCCACCGAAGTTTGAAGGGACTCATGACCCGGCAAGCGCACAAAAGTGGCTCAAGGCGATTAAGAAGATTTTTAGAGTGATGGGGTACTCTGATGCGCAACAAGTGCAGTTCGGAACGTATATGCTGGAAGAGGAGGCCGAGGACTGGTGGGATAACACCCGTCAGAGGCTGGAAGATGTTGGCACTGTGGTGACTTGGAATGTGTTCAAGCAAGAATTTCTGGGCAAGTATTTTCCTGAAGATGCTCGTGGTAAGATGGAAGTGGAATTCATTGAATTGAAACAAGGAAATATGACTGTGGCGGAGTATACTGCCAAATTTGAGAGGCTTGTGAAGTTTTGTCCTCATTACAACCGTGCAGATGAGGAACTTTCTAAGTGTCTCAAATTTGAGAATGGGCTGAGACCAGAGATTAAGCAAGGGATCGGATGCCAACAGATTCGTAGGTATGCAGAACTGGTGGATAAGAGTAGAATCTGTGATGAAGATAGTCGAGCTCGATCTGCTCACTACAAGCAACTAAGTGAAAAGAAAGATAAGGGCCAGTTTAGGGGAAAACCTTATGCGACCCCAGGTGATAAAGGGAAGCAGAAGGTATCAGATGAGAAGAAGTCAAGTAGGGGAGCCGCTAATGCACCTACTAAGTGCTATAAGTGTGGAGAGTCAGGTCACAAAGCTGATGTGTGTACTAACAAAGTTCTGAGGTGTTACCGTTGTGGCAAGACTGGGCATAGAATTGGCGATTGTCCGAATGAGGGTCCGACCTGTTTCAATTGTGGTGAACAGGGGCATATCAGTACTCAATGCCAGAAACCAAAGAAGACTGCTACTGCTACCCAGACTACTGGAAGAGTGTTTACTTTGGCTGGCTCAGAAGTTCCCAAGAAGGACAACTTGATTCGAGGTACTTGTTTTATTAACAATGTTGAGTTGATTGCTATTATTGATACTGGAGCTACGCATTCATTTATCTCTCTTGAGTGTGCTACTAGATTGGGTTTGAATCTGTCTAACATGAATGGTAATATGATAATAGAGACTCCGGCTAATGGTTCGGTGACTACCATGCTTGTTTGTTTGAAGTGTCCTTTGACAATCTTCGAGAAGGATTTTGTGATGGATTTGGTGTGCTTACCTTTGCACCAAATCGATGTTATCCTTGGTATGAACTGGTTGGAGTTCAACTACGTTCATATTAATTGTTATAGCAAGACTATGAGATTTCCAGAGTTAAGTGAGGGTGGTGAACTGATGTTTTTATCTGCTAAACAAGTGGACGATCTATTATTAGATGAAGCATTGATGTTCGTTGTGTTTGCATCGTTGCCAGCTGATGGTGAAACCGTCAGTGCTGAGTTGCCTGTGGTTTGTGAGTTTCAAGATGTGTTTCCTGAGGATATAAGTGATTTACCTCCGGAACGTGAAGTTGAGTTTACTGTGGACTTAATACCAGGTACGAGTCCAGTGTCGATGGCTCCTTATCAGATGACTGCTTTAGAATTGAATGAGCTGAAGAAACAACTAGAAGAATTGTTAGAAAAGAAGTTCATTCGACCTAGTGTTTCTCCGTGGGGTGCTCCGGTGTTGCTCGTTAAGAAGAAAGATGGTAGTATGAGATTGTGTGTCGATTATCGGCAGTTGAATAAGATGACCATCAAGAATAAATATCCGCTTCCGAGAATCGACGATTTAATGGATCAACTCGTAGGTGCTTGTGTATTCAGTAAGATTGATCTGAGGTCCGATTATCATCAGATTAGAGTTAAAGCTGATGATATTCCGAAAACAGCTTTCAGGACGAGGTATGGTCATTATGAATATACGGTGATGCCATTTGGAGTTTCTAACGCGCCTGGTGTGTTCATGGAGTATATGAACAGGATCTTTCATGAATATCTTGATAAATTTGTAGTGGTTTTCATAGACGACATCTTGGTATATTCTAAATCAGAAGACGAACATGTCGAACATTTGAAGATTGTGTTACAAGTGTTGAGGGAAAAGAAATTGTATGCTAAGTTGTCGAAGTGCGAATTCTGGTTGAAGGAAGTGAGTTTCCTAGGCCATGTGATTTCAAGTGGTGGAATTTCTGTGGATCCCTCGAAGATTGATGCGGTGTTACAGTGGGAGACTCCGAAGTCTGCTACGGAAATTCGTAGTTTTCTTGGATTGGCCGGTTATTATCGTAAGTTCATTGAAGGTTTTTCTAAGTTGGCTTTGCCTTTGACGCAATTGACTCGAAAAGGACAAGCGTATGTGTGGGATTTCGCTTGTGAAGAAAGTTTTGTGGAACTAAAGAAAAGGTTGACAACTGCTCCGGTGTTAGTTTTGCCAGACCCGAATGAGTCCTTTGTGGTTTATTGTGATGCTTCAAAGATGGGCCTTGGTGGAGTTTTAATGCAAAATGGTAAAGTGGTCGCTTATGCTTCTAGACAGTTAAGAGTCCATGAGAGGAATTACCCTACACACGACTTAGAGTTGGCTGCTGTAGTATTCGTGCTGAAGATTTGGAGGCATTATCTTTTTGGTTCGAAATTCGAGGTATTCAGTGATCATAAAAGTTTGAAATACTTGTTCGATCAGAAAGAGTTAAGCATGAGGCAGAGAAGGTGGTTAGAATTGTTAAAGGATTTTGAGTTCGATTTGAATTATCATCCAGGTAAAGCAAACGTAGTGGCTGATGCATTGAGTAGAAAGTCGTTGCATATTTCGATGCTTATGGTGAAAGAACTTGAAATGATTGAGCAATTCAGAGACATGAGTTTGTTGTGTGAGACGACCGCTGATAGTGTGAAATTGGGCATGCTAAAGCTGACTAGTGGAATTTTGGAGGAAATTCGGGAAGGTCAGAAATCTGATTTGAAATTAGTTGACCAATTAATGAAGATTAATCAAGGTAACGGAGGCGAGTTCCGAATGGATGAAGACGGAGTTTTGAGGTTTCGAGATAGAGTGTGTGTTCCGGATATTTCTGGAATCAAAAAGAGTATTTTGGAAGAAGGGCATAGAAGTCGATTGAGTATTCATCCTGGTGCTATGAAGATGTATCAAGACCTGTGTAGATTGTTTTGGTGGCCAGGTATGAAATGAGATATTGCTGAATTTGTGTATGCATGTTTGACTTGTCAAAAGTCCAAGATTGAACATCAGAAGCCTTCAGGTATGATACAGCCATTGAATGTTCTTGAATGTAAATGGGATAGCATTTCCATGGATTTTGTGACTGGGTTACCGAGGACTGCAAGAGGTAATGACTCGATATGGGTGATTGTGGATAGATTAACTAAGTCGGCGCATTTCTTGCCAATGAGAATTAATTACTCTATGCAGAAGTTAGCTGAAATTTATATTGAGGAAATCGTGAGGTTGCATGGAACACCTTGAGTATTGTATCGGATAGAGATCCGCGGTTTACGTCACGATTTTGGAAGAGTCTACAGGATGCTTTGGGTACTAAGTTGAGGATGAGTTCTGCTTATCACCCGCAGACAGATGGTCAGTCGGAAAGAACAATCCAATCTTTAGAAGATTTGTTGAGAGCTTGTGTGCTGGATCAAGGAGGATCTTGGGATAGTCACTTGCCGTTGATCGAGTTTACATACAACAACAGTTTTCATGCTAGTATTGGAATGGCTCCATATGAGGCGTTGTATGGTAGACGTTGTCGAACTCCGTTGTGTTGGTATGAGTCGGGAGATAGCATTGTACTTGGACCTGAGATTGTTCAAGAGACAACGGAGAAGATTAAAATGATTCGGGATAAAATGAAGATGTCGCAGAGTCGTCTGAAGAGTTACCATGATAAGAGAAGAAAGGCACTAGAATTCCAAGAAGGAGACCACGTGTTCTTAAGAGTTACTCCGATGACTGGTGTGGGACGAGCTTTGAAGTCTAAAAAGCTCACTCCGTGCTTTGTTGGTCCGTATCAGATTATGCAGAGAATAGGAGAGGTTGCCTATCGGGTGGCTTTACCACCGTCACTTGCAAATTTGCATGATGTGTTTCACGTGTCGCAGTTGAGGAAGTATATTCCGAATCCGTCACATGTAATTCAGATGGATGACGTTCAGGTGAGGGATAACCTGACAATAGAAGCTTTGCCTGTGAGGATTGATGGTCGAGAATTGAAGCAACTTCGAGGTAAAGAGATTGCTTTAGTGAAAGTATTGTGGGGCGGACCAGCTGGTGATAGTTGGACTTGGGAACGTGAAGATCAGATGAAAGAGTCGTATCCGACTCTGTTTACTTCAGGTAATTTTCGAGGACGAAAATTCTTAAAGTAGGGGAGAGTTGTAACGACCCGAAAAATCTAAATTATTTATTTAATCATTTATTTAATTAATTTAGAAGGAATTAAGGGGTTTGTGATGATTTTGGAGAATTATGGATTAAAAGATACAATTTGAGTAATTTTAATAAAAGGAATAATCATGTATTATTTATGTTATTATTGTTATTATTAAAATTTTAAAATAAAATCAGAAAGGGCAAGGTGGTCTTATTGGAGAATAAGTGAGGATAGGATGGGAAGTTCATAAACTGGAATATATGACTAAAAGAGAAAAAGGAACGATCATTCTAACTGATCGTGTTTTGGTGAAGGAAACTGAAGCAGAGAAGAGGAAGAGGAAACCTAAGGGGCTGAGGAACTTCGAGAAGAATATTGAAGAAGGAAAAGAAAGGTTTCTGATTACCTTAAGGTATGGGGAGAATTCTTAATTATTTGTAGTTTATGAAATTGGGGATTTAATAGATTAGGATTATGTGAAATTGTGTTTGATTTTGATGATTTCGATGTGAAATGTATGATATGATAAGAATATGCTGAACTTCACTGGTATGTGTTGATATATGTGTGTCTTATGAGTATTTTGATCAAATTTCGTGTAGAACATTGTTTTGGGGGATATGGGGATCAAAATTGCAGAAAATCAGATTTTTTGGAAAAGTGGGTTTTGTCGCACTCTGACACGGGCCGTGTCACAGGACACGGGCGGCCGTGTCAGCTTTCTGGTCGTGTATGAAAAAGTTGAATTTTGGAAATTGGTCCCAGACTTTCTGACACGGGCCGTGTCACAGGACACGGGTGGCCGTGTCAGGCTGCTGACTTGTTAATTTGTTTTGATGTTTTGAAATCGTGTCTCAGGTTTCCTGACACGGGCCGTGTCACGGGACACGAGCGGTCGTGTCAGACTGCTGGCTATCTTATATTTTTGCTGTTTTCTTCAAGTTTTTCGATGTTTTTCTCGTGTTGTTTCCTTGGGGTCGAGGTGTTGATGATATATAATTGATGAAACATGATTTTTATGATGAATATTGTTAAGATGAAATGAATGATGCACATGTTGATATTTGGATGAAATGAGGAGTTTAGCATCATTGCATTTCATGGCATATTTTTATGTTAGGGCTTCGGCCTATTGGTAGCTTCAATCCCATAGTGCGGATTGGAGTGATATGTTGTTATGTTGTGCTCCCAGTGTGGAAGGTTGATGGCCAGTGTCCATCACATGGAGAAAAGTCGGTACCGCATTGCATACGTTGCATTTTCATTGAAGTTGACATTGCATTTTCTTATGAAGTAATTGTGATGAGTTGTATTATGAATTCTAAGTTGATGATGATGTGAATGAATGTGGATGATGATCTGTTGTTGTTGCGGCTTAATTTATTTAATTTCCATGTCTTGTATTACTATATCGAGTTATGTTTTCTCACCCTGCCTGCTTGGAAATGTTGCCTCCCATGTGGGTAACTTGCAGATAACCAAGAGTAGCTTCGAGGTGACGAAGAAGGTAGCTTAGAGTGTCTTGTTTATGTCGTTTAAGTTTAGAGGTGTCCTGCTCTGTGTCATGTAACATCGGGTTGGGATGGATTGCGAACTTCGTGTCCTTTTGATTTATGTTGTAATTTTATACTGATGATGTTGTTCTAGATTGGATAAGTTCCTTATGAAGTTTTTAATTGAATTTCAAATGACAAGTTGATTTCGCTGCGAGATTTTGATTTCTTTTGATGATGTTTGAGTAACCCGTGTTACGGGACAGGACTATGAGAATTGTATGATGTTTTTGAATATGTACACCCGTGGTTGTGAATTTTACTCTGATAATATGAATTATTTTCATAAAAATTGTATGTGGGGTAGAAGGGTGTTACAGGTTTGGCCAACACTCTGGGTCATCCTCGACGTAGACCTGGATTGGGTTGTGCTGGGCGCTGGGTCAACCACAGACCCAGTCCAGAACACTTTCCTTTTGAATTGAACCACAAGATAAGCAAGCACATGCAGAGATGCATATTAAAGAAAACCAGATGGACAACCAAGGTCACCAAGCCATAAAGAACATCCAAGCCTTGAATTGAGGATCAAAAAGTCTAAGATGAAGCACTGTGTCTCAGATGAATAACAAGATCTCAGATGCCACTCTAAGCCAAGGAAAATACTAAGTTCTAAGGTCCAAAGTCCAAAATACTCCTCAAGCAAGGGATAGTAACACAAAGTCCCTGAGATCAAGTTAAATATTTTTAGGGTTTTAGCCATTTTATGATGCTTTTTGTTCTTTTGAGATAAGAAAGAAATAAATAGCAAAAATAACAATTAAAATGTAAATGACAATGAATGTAAAATGTTATAAAAGTAAAGGCATAAAAGTAATGACATAAATGTAAAAAGCATAAAATAAATGTTATATGTTAGCACAATTAATATGTCAATGTTAGTGTTAATGAGAATTTAATTGAGTCGGGACAATTTAGCGTTATGTTAAGCAATCGTAAGTGGACTTATGTAGAAGTCACACCTATATGAGGCCAGTCAATAATAATTTATGTGTCAACATGTTAGAGAACTAACACAAAGTTAGTCTCCTAAAACATGTATCACAATAGTCAAATAAAGAAGAAGAAGAAGAAGAAGAAGAAGAAGAAGAAGAAGAAGAAGAAGAAGAAGAAGAAGAAGAAGAGAATGAGATGAGAGAAGATGAAATGAGGACTCAAGAAATCACATAGGGATCATCTATCAACAAATCAAAGAACTCAAAACATGATTACCAAGGGATAACCTATCTCTGATGCAAAGTGCCATATATGATCAAATGATCATCCATTAACATGTTTGAACCAAAGAAAATTCAATCAACCAATGGATCATCAACCAAGGACTTGAGATGTTGAAAATATGTTCAACCAAACAATCATCAAGAGACCATATCAAGACATTCCAAAATTGAGCAAAAATCAAAATTAAAAAAAAAAGAATTTAAAATGATTTAAAATGGAAATTAAAAGGAAAATTCCAAAGAAGCATCAAAAGATCAAATAAATGGTTGAGAAAATTATGAAAAGTCAAGAAAAGTATGAAAAAGTGAATCTCAAAATTTGGATCTCAAAATATTTGAAAATGCTTGAAAATTAAATTTAAAATGGAAATAATAAAGGAAAATAAGGAAAAATAGCAAATAAATGCTAAAAATTATTTTTAAAATGTGTAAAAAATAAAATCAAATAGAAAATATTTTTTAAGATTTATGAAAAAACCTAAGGTCAAAAAGAGTTAGGGAGCTATTTTTTATAATTTTTTGAAAGAAAAGGCATTAAAAACAAATTAAAATTAAATTAAAAGGAGCGAAAAAATAAGAGCCATCAGATCTGGATACTAAAGTCAAGTCAACTGATCACATGGTCAGGATTTGAAGTCAAAATACGCTTACTAATGGATCACAACACCAGATCACAATGAACAAGAAAATTAAAAAAAAAAACATGCGCAACCTTGTGATTGGACAGATATTTGAATTTTGGAGCGAAAGCTTAAAACACGGGGGAAGTGTGGTCGTCTTCAACCTCAAACCTGGTTTTTGCAAAATTGTGAACTCGTGTTTCTGACATGAATCAGCCATGGATTCAGCTTCCAAACACTTCATCGTTCATGTCTCTTTGCATCAGAGCAAATAGAATTTTCTCAAGAACACGAAGAACCCTAGTTCTTCGAAGTAAAATTAAATGACTAAATCAAAAGATAATTCCAAGTAAGTGAGGGATTTTGATCAGTGGAACAAGACGAAGAGACCCGTAACTTGTTTGCTCAAGAATGTTACTTGTAGCTACGTTTTCAGTTGGAGCTTCAGAGGTCAACAATGGTGGAAATCAAGAGCTTGATTCAGGTAACTTCAAAGCACGACAATGGTCTAGTTAGCTTCAAAAGGTGTCGGTGAGTGGTTTTGGGCGGAGATTTGAAGCTAAAAGAGCTCGAATTGAAGAAATGGTTGACTGATTTTTTGAGGTATAGATTTTAAATGGTTTTAGAGTTTTTTTGGCTTTCAAAACTTGGAAATGAAGGAAAATCAACCCTCTATTTATAGGAAATGAAACGGTGAGCTCATACATGTCGTTAGGATCTGAAATTCGTGTGAGCTAGGGTTGGAATTTTGATTTTGCAACCGTGTGAACATGAGGCATGAAATGCGTGAATTGGCACTTGAAACAAGTCGTTTTGTGTTTGTTCAGACGTATTTCAACATAACAAACAAGTTTGCATATGTGCTTGTGGTCCCAAGTGAAGATTTGAGTGATTTCAAGTTTCAGGTCATGCGTGATGTAACGCCCCAGTTTTTGTCAGTTTTATTTAATTGAGTCGTTTTGATTATTTTATTATTATATTATTTTATTTTTTACTTTTATGTGATAATATATTATTTTTCGTCGTGGATATGTTTTATCGCGTTTTGGGAACATTTGCGAGATATTTGAGTGTAGGGGTATTTTGGTCTTTTGTTTGGGTAGATATTATATTTTTCATATAATAGAAAGAAAAAGAGAGAAAAATAGTAAGGAAAGAAAAAGAAGAGAAGAAGAAGAGAAAGAAGGAAAGAGAAGAGAAAGAAGAAAAGAGAGGAAAACTTGTGGATTTATGAACCGATTCAACCGACTTTTCAAACGCGATTTAATCGAGTAAGGGTGCGAAACTCGATTATACTATGCTTGTGTATGATTATGTATGTTTGTGTGGAAGTTTTATTGGGTTTCAAATATAGGTCGAAATGAGATAAACGAGTAGAAATCGATGTTTTCGCGGTTGAAAATCGGTGTAAATGTTGTAGAACACTAGTTACCATGATTGGGTTATGTTTTGATTGCTATGTGTTGGTTTGGAAGTGTTTTGGTGGGGAAAATATGGTTTTGGGTTATGTAACAGCGCTGCTGAGTTTTTCTGAATTCGCAGGTTCGCACAGTGAATCCCCTAGCGAAGGGGAAAGCGAGTATTCACTGGCTGTTCGCACTGCGAAGGTGAGGGTGAACATTCGCCAGTGACTCGCACTGCAAACTTTACCTCATTTCAGTTCTGACTTGGTTCGCCAGACGTTCGCACTGCGAATGGGGCAGCGAACAAGTGTTGGCTAGGCATTCACCAGAGACTCGCACTGTAAACTGTAGGCTATTTTCCTTTTTTCCACGGTTCTCTGGGGAATTCGCACTGCGAATGAGGAAGCGAAGGACTCGCTAGGAGCTTCGCATTGGGAACATGACAGTTTTTCCAATTTGTTTTCTTTATAACTTTTGATCCGTAAGTCGGTTTGAGGCGCGGTTTGGTGCGTTGGAAAGCTTTTGACATGTTCTTTCTTATTAAACTGGTTTTGAGATTGTTGGCCGATTAAATTATGTCGGGAATTCAGAAAGGTGTCGTTTTGTCAACCTGTACCATTTTAATTGTGTGTGTTTGATGTGTTATCATGCAATATGCCTTTGATAGATATGGTATGACTTGTGTGCTGTTGTATGATGTAAATACATGTGTTCAGATGGGGTGATGATGGTTTGTGGCCGTATGGCAAATAAATGCATTGTTTTGGGCTTGAATTGCAAAGCATGATTATTGTTGATTGAGATGGTTGCATATATGTGTGCATTTGAATGTAATGAGTCATTGTATGCCAAGCATCATGATATGCATTCTTGTGATGTCGTGTGCCCTAGTGGGTGTGAGCGACAAAACGATTCCAGAGGTAATCCGCTATAACATCGTGCGCCTTATACAAAGAGGACCTAAAGCGATGATTGTAGACGATCGTGCGCCTTATACAAAGAGGACCTAAAGCGATCGGATTGTGCGCCTTATACAAAGAGGACCTAAAGCAATCCATAAATGTCGTGCGCCTTATACCAAGAGGACCTAAAGCGACGGGGAACATCGTTTGCCCGGCGGGGAGTTACACTAAGTAACAAGCGATGGTTCCAATAGTTCCTGAGTGAACTAGTGATGAGATGATGGATGGATGGTACCGTATATGCATTGCATAGAGTCGTTGTGTCGGTCTCTGTGCATTTTCATAAATCATGAATGGATTGATTTTGTGTGGAATTGTGATTGGAATTGATGAGTTGAGATATATAAATATATTTGTGTTAGTGATAATTGTATTGTGCATGATTGATATGCATTGGTGATGGATATATGAAATATGCATTGCGTTGTTTTGTACTTGCATTCTGGTGTAAGTTGTGGTGAGAATATTTTACGTGAGTATTTTCGTGTTATTATATAATTATATTCAATTATGTTATGATTGTGTTTCTCACCCTTCTGCTGTTTTAATGCCCTACGAGGCATTGCAGATTAGACGCTGGAGGTCTTTTTGTGAAGCTTAGGTCTTCATTCTTTTGTCGGTCGGCTCTGATATGTGGCACCGGGTAGTCGGGGAGACCGTTAGTGATTAGGTGTATATGTATATGTATCTTTTGGATGTACATGGTTGACTTTGTATATAACAAACTTTATGATATATATATGAGATTCAGTTACAGATTTTCCGCTTTTATTCTGTATCTGAATTGTGGGTGTTAGGAGCTAAGCTCCTTTGTTATGTGCTACCTGAATTGTTACATATCTATATGAGCAGGGTTGTTGTATGTTTGTTTTAAATTGATGTGACGCCTCTGTCTATGCCGTGAATATTTAATTATACTCTGATGAAATTTTTATCGCTTTATTTTAATTGGGGGTATAGATTAGGGTGTTACATTAAGTGGTATCAGAGCCAGTCTGTGTCAGTTTGTGTCAGTCCTTGTCGGTGGTTGTGTTTAGGTGAGCTGTTTGTTTAACCATAGTTGTTGTTATTGGAAATGAACAGAATATGACTGGTAGGAATGACGTTGCTTTGGCTGCTGCTATGCAAGCTATGGCTTGGGCTGTGCAGGGTGCACCTAATGCTGCTGGGAATGATGAGTTCAGGAAGAACAAACCGCCTGTCTTCAAAGGGAGAGATGATCCTAATGGTGCTCAGATTTGGCTGAAGGAGATTGAAAGGATCTTCCGAGTGATGGATTGTGCTGAGGATCAGAAGGTGAGACTGGGTACTCACATGTTGCAGGAAGAGGCTGATGATTGGTGGGTTAGTAATCGTCAGGTGTTGGAAGCTGCGGAGGAAGAAGTCACTTGGGCTTTGTTTAGTGTTGAGTTTCTGAGAAAGTATTTTCCCGAAGATGTTAGAGGAAAGAAGGAGATAGAGTTCTTGGAATTGAAACAAGGTAATATGTCTGTTGTTGATTATACTGCTAAGTTTGTGGAGCTTGTGCAGTTTTATCCACACTATGCTGAAGCGACTGCGGAGTTTTCTAAGTGTGTGAAGTTTGAGAGCGGGTTGCGTCCTGAGATTAAGCAGGCAATTGCTTATCAGAGAATTCGAAGGTTTTCTTATTTGGTGGATTGTTGTAGGATTTATGAAGAAGATAGCAAAACTCGTTCTACTCACTATAAGAGTGTGAACGAAAGGAAAGGGAAACAACTGTTTCGTAGTGGTCCGTATGTGACACCAGCTGATAAGGGTAAGCAAAGGGGTAATTTTGAGAAAAGGTCAAGTGGAGGAGGTATGTCTAATTCTCTGAGATATTTTAGGTGTGGCGAATTAGGACATCGCCAGTTTGAATACAGAAAAGATATGAGGAAGTGTTCCAATTGTGGAGGTTTAGGACATGTAGCGGCTCAGTGCAAGAGGAAGAATTTGGCAAAGAGTTTCAACTGTGGTGAACCTGGTCATATTAGTACAAGGTGTCCGAAACCGAAGCAAGCTCCAGCTGGTGGGAAAGTTTTTGCCTTGGCAGGAACTCAGACTACAAGTGCAGACCGTCTGATCAGAGGTACTTGTTTTATTAATAGTACGCCTTTAGTTGCTATTATTGATACTGGAGCGACTCATTCGTTTATTTCGTCTGAGTGCGCGAAGCGTTTTAATCTTGTGTTATCTTCGATGGGTGGTGAGATGGTTATTGATACTCCAGCAATGGGGTCAGTAACTACTTCTATGGTTTGTTTGAGTTGTCCTTTGACTATTTATGGTAAAGATTTTGAGATGGATTTGGTGTGTTTGCCATTGGAGGGTTTAGATGTGGTTCTGGGAATGAATTGGTTATAGTTTAATCGGGTTCATATTGATTGTTATCATAAGCTAGTAAGATTTCCTTCTCTTGAGGAAGACGAGGAATCGAGTTTCTTATCTACCAAAGAGTTGAAGAAACTTTTGGCGGATGAAGCTCAGTTGTTTGGGTTGTTTGCATCGTTGACTGTGGATAGTCAAGTTTCACTTGATGTGTTTCCAGTTGTGTGTGAATTTCCTGAAGTGTTTCCTGAGGATATTTCAGATGTACCGCCAGAGAGAGAGGTGGAGTTTTCTATAGATCTAGTTCCTGGTACTAGACCTGTTTCTATGGCACCTTATCGTATGTCGGCATCTGAGTTGGTTGAGTTAAAGAAGCAGTTGAATGAATTGTTAGAAAAGAGGTTTGTGAGGCCAAGTGTGTCGCCTTGGGGTGCTCCAGTTTTATTGGTGAAAAAGAAAGATGGAAGTATGTGATTCTATATTGATTATCGCCAGTTGAATAAGGCGACGATTAAGAATAAGTATCCTCTTCCAAGAATTGATGATTTGATGGGCCAGTTGGTAGGTGCGTGTGTGTTTAGTAAGATTGATTTGAGATCGGGTTATCATCAGATTAGGGTAAAAGAGGGAGATATTCAGAAGGCGGCTTTTAGGACACGATACGGTCATTATGAATATTCTGTGATGTCGTTCGGGGTTTCTAATGCGCCAGGTGTGTTTATGGAGTATATGAATCATATTTTCCACGAGCATTTGGATCAATTTGTTGTTGTGTTTATTGATGACATCTTGATTTATTCTATGTTCCGGGAGGAACATGCGGAGCATTTGCGTGTTGTGTTGCAAATTTTGAAGGAGAAGAGACTTTTTGCTAAGTTGTCCAAGTGTGAGTTCTGGTTGTCAGAAGTGAGTTTTCTTGGGCATGTAATTTCAGGTAATGGTATTGCTGTGGATCCATCTAAAGTAGAAGCAGTTCTACAATGGGAGGCTCCGAGATCTGTTACTGAAATTAGAAGCTTTTTGGGTTTAGCTGGTTATTATCGGAGATTCATTGAAGGTTTTTCTAAGTTAGCACTTCCTTTGACCCAGTTGACTTGTAAAGGGCAAGCGTTCATTTGGGATATTCGGTGTGAGGAAAGTTTTAATGAGCTGAAGAGAAGGTTGACGACAGCTCCGATTTTGATCTTACTGAATCCTAGTGAACCATTTGTGGTGTATTGTGATGCGTCTTTGATTGGGCTAGGTGGAGTGTTGATGCAAGAAGGTAAGGTTGTGGCTTATGCTTCGAGGCAATTGAGGGTGCATGAGAAAAATTATCCTACTCATGATCTTGAATTAGCGGCTGTGGTGTTTGTGTTGAAGATTTGGAGGCATTATCTCTACGGTGCAAGATTTGAAGTCTTTAGTGATCATAAGAGTTTGAAATACTTGTTTGATCAGAAAGAGTTGAATATGAGGCAATGGAGATGGTTGGAATTTTTAAAGTACTACAATTTTGGCTTGAATTACCATCCTGGTAAAGCTAATGTGGTAGCCAACGCGTTGAGTCGAAAATCGTTGCATATGTCCGCTTTAATGGTTAAATAGTGGGAACTTTTGGAAGCTTTTAGGGACTTGAGTTTGGTGTGTGAATTAACGTCTGACAGTGTGAGGCTTGGTATGTTGAAGGTTACTAATGATTTTCTGTTGACCGTTAGCGAGAAACAGAAATTGGATGTGAAATTTGTGGATTTGATGACGGTTGGAGTTAAAAGTGAAAATGAGGACTTTAAAGTGGATGATAAAGGTATTTTGAGGTTCCGAGGTAGAATTTGTATTTCTGATGATTCGGAGTTGAAAAGGATGATTTTGGAGGAAGGACACCGGAGTAATTTGAGTATATATCTGGGAGCTAATAAGATGTACCAAGATTTGAAGTAGATTTTCTGGTGGTCTGGATTGAAGCGAGATGTGGCTCAGTTTGTGTATTCATGTTTGACGTGTCAGAAGTCGAAGGTAGAACATCTGAAGCCTAGTGGTTTGTTGGTACCGTTGGGTATTCCTGAGTGGAAATGGGATAGCATTTCTATGGACTTTGTGACAGGGTTGCCGAACACTCAGCGGGGACATAATGCTATTTGGGTGGTTGTGGATAGGCTGACTAAATCGGCTCATTTCATTCCAATTGACATCAGTTTTTCCTTGGAGAGGTTAGCTGAGATTTATATCAGTGTGATTGTGAAGCTACATGGTGTTCCGTTGAGTATTGTTTCGGATCGAGATCCGAGGTTTACCTCGAGATTTTGGGAAAGTTTACAAAAGGCGTTGGGTTCTAAATTGAGATTGAGTTCGGCTTATCATCCTCAGACGGATGGACAGATGGAGAGAACGATTCAGTCGTTGGAAGATTTGTTGCGGGCTTGTGTTCTTGAACAAAGTGGTGCGTGGGATAGTTATCCTGCGTTGGTGGAATTCACGTATAATAACAGATTCCATTCGAGTATTGGAATGGCACCTTTTGAAGCGTTATATGGACAAAGATGTCGAACACCGTTGTGTTGGCACGAATCTGGTGAGAGTTCGGTGGTTGGACCGAAATTGATTCAACAGACTACAGACAAGGTGGAACTTATTCGTGAGAAAATGAAGGCTTCTTAGAGTAGGCAAAAGAGTTATCATGATCGAAGAAGGAAAGATCTTGAGTTTCAAGAGGGCGATCATGTATTTTTGAGAGTTACGCCGGTAACGGGTGTGGGTCGTGCATTGAAGTCGAAGAAGCTTACTTCTCGGTTTATTGGTCCTTACCAGATATCCGCGAGAGTGGGTGTTGTGGCTTATAGGGTGGCGTTGCCGTCGAGTCTGTCGAATTTGCATGATGTGTTCCATGTTTCATAGCTTCGGAAGTATGTTCCGGATCCGTCACATGTGATTCCGATGGATGAGGTAGAGGTAAGGGAGAACCTTACGGTTGAGGCATTACCAGTGAGGATTTTGGATCGCGAGTTGAAACGGTTAAGGGGCAAGGACATTGCACTTGTGAAAGTAGCGTGGGGAGGCGCTGCTGAGGGCAATTTGACTTAGGAGTTGGAGAGTCGGATGTGGGAGTCGTATCCAGAGTTGTTCGTCTCAGGTAATATTTTCGAGGACGAAAATTTCTAAGTGGGAGAGAGTTGTAACGCCCCAGTTTTTGTCAGTTTTATTTAATTGAGTTGTTTTGATTATTTTATTATTATATTATTTTATTTTTGACTTTTATGTGATAATATATTATTTTTCGTCGTGAATATGTTTTATCACGTTTTGGGAACATTTGCGAGATATTTGAGTGTAGGGGTATTCTGGTCTTTTGTTTGGGTAGATATTATATTTTTCATATAATAGAAAGAAAAAGAGAGAAAAATAGTAAGGAAAGAAAAAGAAGAGAAGAAGAAGAGAAAGAAGGAAAGAGAAGAGAAAGAAGAAAAGAGAGGAAAACTTGTGGATTTAGGAACCGATTCAACCGACTTTTCAAACGAGATTTAATCGGGTAAGGGTGCGAAACTCGATTATACTATGTTTGTGTATGATTATGTATGTTTGTGTGGAAGTTTTATTGGGTTTCAAATATAGGTCGAAATGAGATAAACGAGTAGAAATCGATGTTTCCGCGGTTGAAAATCGGTGTAAATGTTGTAGAACACTAGTTACCATGATTAGGTTATGTTTTGATTGCTATGTGTTGGTTTGGAAGTGTTTTGGTGGGGAAAATATGGTTTTGGGTTATGTAACAGCGCTGCTGGGTTTTTCTGAATTCGCAGGTTCGCACTGCGAATCCCCTAGCGAAGGGGAAAGCAAGCATTCACTGGCTGTTCGCACTGCGAAGGTGAGGGCGAACGTTCGCCAGTGACTCGCACTGCGAACTTTACCTCATTTCAGTTCTAACTTGGTTCGCCAGACGTTCGCACTACGAATGGGGCAGCGAACAAGTCTTGGCTAGGCATTCTCCAGAGACTCACACTGTGAACTGTAGGCTATTTTCCTTTCTGCCATGGTTCGCTGGGGCATTCACACTGCGAATGAGGAAGCGAAGGACTCGCTAGGAGCTTCGCATTGGGAACATGACAGTTTTTCCAATTTGTTTTCTTTATAACTTTTGATCCGTAAGTCGGTTTGAGGCGCGGTTTGGTGTGTTGGAAAGCTTTTGACATGTTTTTTCTTATTAAACTGGTTTTGAGATTGTTGGACGATTACATTATGTTGGGAATTCGGAAAGGTGTCATTTTGTCAACCTGTACCATTTTAATTGTGTGTGTTTGATGTGTTATCATGCAATATGCCTTTGATAGATATGGTATGACTTGTGTGCTGTTGTATGATGTAAATACATGTGTTTAGATGGGGTGATGATGGTTTGTGGCTGTATGGCAAATAAATGCATTGTTTTGGGCTTGAATTGCAAAGCATGATTATTGTTGATTGAGATGGTTGCATATATGTGTGCATTTGAATGTAATGAGTCATTGTATGCCAAGCATCATGATATGCATTCTTGTGATGTCGTGTGCCCTAGTGGGTGTGAGCGACGAAACGATTCCAGAGGGAATCCGCTATAACATCGTGCGCCTTATACGAAGATGACCTAAAGCGATGATTATAGACGATCGTGCGCCTTATACAAAGAGGACCTAAAGCGATCGGATTATGCGCCTTATACAAAGAGGACCTAAAGCAATCCATAAACGTCGTGCGCCTTATACCAAGAGGACCTAAAGCGACGAGGAACATCGTTTGCCCGACGGGGAGTTACACTAAGTAACAAGCGATGGTTCCAATAGTTCCTGAGTAAACTAGTGATGAGATGATGGATGGATGGTACCGCATATGCATTGCATAGAGTCGTTGTGTCGGTCTCTGTGGATTTGCATAAATCATGAATGGATTGATTTTGTGTGGAATTGTGATTGGAATTGATGAGTTGAGATATATAAATATATTTGTGTTGGTGATAATTGTATTGTGCATGATTGATATGCATTGGTGATGGATATATGAAATATGCATTGTGTTGTTTTGTACTTGCATTCTGGTGTAAGTTCTGGTGAGAATATTTTACGTGAGTATTTTCGTGTTATTATATAATTATATTCAATTATGTTATGATTGTGTTTCTCACCCTTCTGCTGTTTTAATGCCCTACGAGGCATTGCAGATTAGACGCTGGAGGTCTTTTTGTGAAGCTTAGGTCTTCATTCTTTTGTCGGTCGGCTCTGATATGTGGCACCGGGTAGTCGGGGAAACCGTTAGTGATTAGGTGTATATGTATATGTATCTTTTAGATGTACATGGTTGACTTTGTATATAACAAACTTTTATGATATATATATATATATATATATATATATATATATATATATATATATATATATATATATATATATATATGAGATTCAGTTACAGATTTTCCGCTTTTATTCTGTATCTGAATTGTGGGTGTTAGGAGCTAAGCTCCTTTGTTATGTGCTACCTGAATTATTGCATATCTATATGAGCAGGGTTGTTGTATGTTTGTTTCAAATTGATGTGACGCCTATGTCTATGCCGTGAATATTTAATTATACTCTGATGAAATTTTTATTGCTTTATTTTAATTGGGGGTATAGATTGGGGGTGTTACACGTGAAATACAGAGTTTGAGGTTCCAAGTTTGAGCTTAGGCCAAATGAAATCCACTCGTGCGTTTTGAGATATTATTTGTGCCAAATGATCTCATCACGGTAAAGAATCGGATGCAAAAAGAATCACATCAAAAGGATGCTTGGATTGAAAATGGCATTGGATCAAAGTTGAGGTCGTGACCTAAAATTCTAGGCCAGGCATTAGGTCGACCAAGTCTTGGGCCTACTTTTGTGCACACATGGGAAGATGAGAAAATCCCAAAATTGATGGAGTTAGAGGTTGAATTGATGTTTGACCCTTGAAACAAAGTTGTAGAGGAGTTCAAATGTGACATTTGACTCAAAGAAGATTCCAAAAATGTTGAGAAATGAGAAAGTTATGGTGTTTGGACCAAGTGACAAGCCATACTTGATTTTAGGCCAACCAAACATGTGCCAACTTGAGGTTTCTTGTCGTTTCTTGCATCCAATGACTCATTTATGAACACTTGGACACCAAATAAGGGAAACTTGATTTTCCTTTGAATATCTTTGATGATTGCTTGAGAATTTGATGGAGATGGCATGGAAATAAACACATGAACCATACTTGAATCAACTTTGAAACCATGCACTAAACTTGAACTTCTCTTGATCCAATGATGTTAAATGAAGCTTGACATGAATATGACCTAAGATTATAGGCCATGCCTTGTGGTAAAAGCTCTTATGAACCACTTGTTGACAAAAACCTTGCCTTTGGGAATCAAAACCCTAATTTAGAAACCAAGAGACCAAGCTTGATCCATTGATTGCAAGTCCCTACCTTGTACAATAATAAAGAGAAAACAACATATACTTTTGTATTTTTGAATAAGGTTAGTGATGTTAGAATGTAAGAAATCATAGAGGCTAAAAGAACACAAAGGTGCTTGTTGATCTCTTCCCAAAGGAAAACCCACAGAGAGGGGGGGGACTTAGAAGGATACCATGCTTGTGATCTTGATGAGATGCAAATGATATGAAAAGTGGAATCTTAAGGGTAAAAATTAGGCTATGACAAATGCCCCTATTTAAGTTTCTTCTATCCAGAGATATGAAGATTGGAGATCTCCGTATCGACGAGATTGAAGATACTTAAATACAGAAGACTCAATTTTTAGCCCTAAGATACCGCACGATACTTATGATATGAATGCAAAAGATACGGACTCTATGGGGAAGATGCTACGGGAGACGCACACTGTGCAGACGAACCACAACTCTGATACTGCTAGAGAAAAACTTGAAGGGATCCCACCAGGAAGATATAACTCACTGGTGAGCGACACAACATCGCAAGTGCCCATACTGAGGAACAACCCAAAGTATAACCAAAAGTGAGAGAGCTAGCAAGCGACAATGGAAGACTCCACTGGGGAACTTGTAGCAAGAAAAAAAATACTGGGCTTATTAGGGAATCTACCCTGAGTAGTTAGTCGAAACGGAAGTACTACCAACTCATAGTTGAAGGTAATAAACAGGATCTGGACATACTACCAACTCATAGTTGAAGGCAGTAAACAAGATAATAACGACTCATGGACGACGGTAAAGGAACAGGTAATACCGACTCATGGATGACGGTATACTACCAACTCATAGTCGAAGGTAGTGACAGAATCTGAATTGATAATAAGATTCCCATAACTTTCGGCCTTCCACCTAGAACAAGGCTCAACTTCTTCTTTAACTAAGTCTTCCACCTTGAAAGGGTAATAAACCTATCATGACTTCAGGTCTGCAACCTGGAATGGGTCTCAGTTTCTTGTTTAACCAAGTCTTCCACCTGGAAAGGGTAATAAGCCTCCCATGACTTCCGGTCTTCGACGTGGAGCAGGTCTCAGTTTCTTCTTTAACTAAGTCTTCCACCTAGAAAGGGTAATAAACCTCTCATGACTTCCGGTCTTCGACCTGGAACGGGTCTCAGTTTCTTCTTTAACCAAGTCTTCCACTTTGAAAGGGTAATAAACCTCCCATGACTTCCGGTCTTCAACTTGGAACGGGTCTCGGTTTCTTCTTTAACCAAGTATTCCATCTGGAAAGGGTACCAAACAAGCTTTCTTCGACTTTTGGTCCTCAACCTGAAGTGGTCTTTACTTACTGGAGATTGATATCTTAATTTTGATGGGGAATCAAAACAAGTTTGATTCACCTTCATCTAATTGATTAGGTATTTGTTCAAATTGATTAGATAGTTTAAAAATTCTAATATATCTAACAATTTTTACTTCAACCAACTAGACTCTAAAAACATTTTTGGGAATTTTATTTGAAAAAGAGAGGCTTTGAAAATAGTTTTTAGTGTGTGTGTGATTTAGCCATAACACTTCGAGAAACACCCTTGTGTTTTTACAATACTCTAGTCACTCAGACACGATCAGACTAACTTTCACACTTCGAAGTTTCAAGTCCTTTTTTTCGGATATACCAATTATATAAGCAGTTCACTAGAATCTTCTTGTGGATGAGACTTGAGATGTCTTCAAGTTAGTTATAATCATTAAGGAGTTGTTAAGATGTAATTGGTGATCACAAACCCTAATTCTTTAGCTTGATTTAGAGGAATAACTTGATCAACCGCCTTGTGCATCTTTGACCGCTTAAGCTATCTTTAGCAGTTAAGATTTGTCATCATCAAAACCAAATCATCATAAGGGACAAACAAATCTCGCTTATCTGTGAGCTTTGATCGCTTCTTGATTATACCTGTAAGCACATAGTACCATAGTGAAGTCCACATTTTACATCTATTTTCATTCCGAACCATCTTTAGATGGTGTTGATCTTATTTTAAATGAATACTTGTATTTTTTTTAGTCACACTTTATGTTACATTATCCACTTCCTTGTATTTTCCACTTTTATCACAATCAAATATTAAGTTTTTGCTTCTTCCTCTTTTTCCCATTTCAATATCGAAATGCGTAATGATAATTATCACTTTATGTCTAATTTCAATCTCCTTAATCCACCTTATCACTTATTTTCGTGTATATTTTTTTGTTTGTTTTTGCATTTGAGAATGCTTCCGTATTATCTACCCATATCAGATTTTTATCGCATTCCTGTAAAGGAATCTCCTTATCTGCTAAACATTAAAAAAGTCATTTAAAAAAACTTGCGTACTAGATAACTTATAGATAAGGTATCTGGTGAGAAAAATGTACACTATTGAGATACTTATAACCAAATTATTCGGTGAATACTTAAATACCAGTTAACTTTTATGTAAGTTATCTAGTAAACATATAACATAATCGAAATACTTGATTGTAAATTATTTCGTTAAGGAAAATTACTTATCGGAATATTTTGGATAAAGTTATCCAGGTGTGAAAGGTTCAAATTTTATAGTAAAATCATTTGATAAATAAATAAAAGTAGAATTAAAATATTTTGAAATTATAGTGATGAAGAAAATAATAGGGATATGGGATAAAATTTTCATTTTGAATCGAGGAAAATTTTACCCCTTACCCCTACAATTATACCTATACATACCCCTACGAAAAAAAATTTATGGCCAAAATACCCTTGTATAAATAGTTAAAACTCATATATTTTTTCCATTTTTTACTTTCCACACTTTTAAGTCATCCGGAGAAGATTTTGAAGCATTGCATTCCGGAACACTTTCCACAAGTCTTCCGGTTCACATTTTCATTTCCGGAACACATTACAAAAGTCATCCGGTGCATTTTATATTACCGGAACACATCAAGTAAGTCTTCCGGTAGTTTTTTTGTTCTGGAAGTCATGGAAGATGTCTTCTGGTTCATGTAATTTATGAGTTTGCTTTCCGGAACTCTTTAGCGAAGTGTTCCGGAACGCTTCCAAAACATGTCAAACCGGAACTCTTTACTAAAGTGTTCCGGGACGCTTTTTTTTTTATAAATATTTGATATTTATGTTTTTATTTTGACAGTGGCGCGCACACGAGGCAGAGACGGTTTGATCCCTAGGCGTGGGCTAGGACGGGGCGAATCATCGCGGGTGGCTGAGGAAGAGCATACTGGTGCATCTGCTTCAGCAGCACAACCCGTTGGATATCCAGGAGGACCGTACGATACCTCTCTTTTGGTTACGTACGAACATCATGTTGCTAGACATATATGGTTCAGTGAGGTAAATAAACTACTATTATTTGATATTGAATAAAAGTTGAATTTGTTATGTTGTAATTTATAATATATTTACGTTTAATTGTTTTCAGGAGAGGGGTTCGAAGAAAGAGCTGAAGGTAGCAGGACATGGGTTGAAGCTGGCTCAGAGGGTTCCACAGCTTCTTCCTAGAGAGATGGAGAATTTGATAGCTCACTCTGGTTTAGCTTCACTTCAGAGGACCAGTATGTCAAAGATAGATACGAACCTGGTATCTGCATTTGTGGAGAGATGGCATCTAGAGACATCTTCATTTCACATGCCGTTTGGTGAGATGACGATTACTCTGGATGACGTCTCTTGTCTGCTTCACTTGCCCATCAGGGGAGTCTTCTGGAGCCCTCAAGATATCAGCGAAGGGCTTGCTGTTGATTGGGCAGTTGATTACTTGGGAGTTTCACGGAGAGAGGCACAGAAACAAGTCCGTGAATGCATAGGTTCTTATTATAAGCTGGAGTGGTTATACGATCTATTCGTCGAGCACAGAGCCGCTTCTAATTGGTCATTAGCGACTGAGCATATTTGCTGATGTTAGTGGGTTGTACCATTTTTGCGGATAAGACATTTACGCTTGTAGAGGCACGATACCTTGCATTATTTATGGACTTGGGGGCCTTATCCGGATACAGTTGGGGAGCAGCTGCGTTGGCTACCCTTTATAGACATCTCGGAGATGCTTCCATGTTCAGTTGTAAGCAGCTCGGTGGTTATCCGACTCTCCTACAGGTATTTATTTTAATTGAGTTTATTTTTGTGTAATTAATTTTATTTAGTATATTAATTTTATTTTTCTAGTTTATTATGTTATAATTAATTATTTTAGATTAACTAATAGTATTTATTTTGCAACAGTGCTGGATTCATGAGTATTTCCCAGGACTTGGAAGAAAAGGAGAGAATTGGACACCAACTACTAATTTTGGTCTCCCTCGAGCGATGAGATGGTCCTATAAGCAAGATGTCCTGAAGGTGGATGACTTGCGACCTATTCTGGATGACTTGCGACCTATTCTGGATGAACTGCTTAGATGATTGTGAAGATTTTGATATTTTCAACTTCTTCGAAGCCTGTGATGCCTGAGATTTCTTCTCTGAAGATTGTGATAATTTCAACTTCTTTGAAGTTTGTGATGGTTGAGATTGTTTCTGTGAAGATTGAGATGCTTGATCAACATACTCATGATACGAAGGGTCCCTATAAACATCATACCCTACTGGTTTTTTGCCTTTCTTCTTGACCCCCCCTTTGGTTTTTATTTTCTCAGGTGGTGGACACAAAGAAGTCATTGTGGGAAAGGCAAGTTCAAAAACCCTACTTTTTAATGCCCTTTTCCCAACAATATCTAGTGACCTAAACCTTTTCCATAACTCGTCTATTGCCCTACTCATATCCACCTCTGATCCATCATCTACGTCTTCCTCCAACTTACCTTCCATACTTAGTTTCTTCCAATGTACATGCACAACATCTATTGGTATCGATATACCACCAATTCTATATCCTGTCAACTCACAAGCACAAGGTAATCCATAGGTTGTTCTAAGAGTACAACAACATATTTCCTTGTTAGTTCCTACATAATCAACCCGTGTTAACTCTTTAGCAATGCGTCTCAATGCAGCTCGAGACACTGAACCCCGTAAGTTATTGTAAAACGGACCTACGTGGGCATGCTCAACTTCATAAAAACTCTTTTTAAAAGAAGCTCTAATGTTGCCCAACTGTAACTTTAAGTTGTCATTCATAGCCTCCCAACATTTGACCATGTCACCAATACTATTCCCCAACATATACTTTAACTTCCAATGAGCAGACTCAACCCTAAAAAATAATACATATTAAAAATACAAAAATACAAAAAAAACATACAATTTAGAAATACTTAAAAAAAATATACAATTTAGAAATACTTAAAAAAAATACATACCTATTAGTCGTCATGTTACCCAAATGTAGCACTTGATCAATCCATACTCCAACAAATCTTTGTCTATGTGGTGTCAACCATGTGTCCTTCACATAATCAATAAATTCATTACATTCAACACACGCCTGCTCAAGTAGCTTCAACCGTTGATCATACTCAATCTCATCACTAGCCCATACAACTTCAGTCCATAATTGGTCAATTGTCTCTTGCTTTTCACGAGCCACGTATTGTTTCCGTTTTGCACCAACATTTTTGTTAATATGAAATCGACATAGCAAATTGATCGACCTTGGAAACACAGTTTCAATGGCTTTCATCAAGGCAAGATCTCTATCTGTCACAATCACTTGTGGACACAAATCTTTCTTCACAAACAATTGTTTAAGCTTATCTAATACCCAACAAAATGTCTTAGTCTGTTCTGACTCAATATACGCAAATGCGACAGCAAAAGTCAACTCGGTTGATGTCATGCCAACAATTTCAAACAGCGGTTGCCTATATTTATTTGTCTTGTAAGTGTTGTCCATAACTAACACAATAGGAAAAATATTTAACAACTTAACTGAATCTAGATGAGCCCAAAATATATCTCTAATAACTTCAGAGTCGTCTCTTTTTCTACACCAATAAACATAACCTGAACCTTCAATAAGCTTAAACAAATGTTGTATCTCACTTCTAGGACCTCTGATCTCTTTTTCGATCGTACTCTTCTGCTTGTATATTTGTGTTATCCGAGTGACATTAACTGGATCTTGCTCTTGCAAGGAAAGCAATATATGTCTAGGTGGAACCTTTCTCTTTGTCAAATCAACAACATGTTGCTTCTGATCCGCTGTCAACCTACCGACAAATGCGTGACCTTCTAATGTATCAGGCAGACCATGGTTATGAACTCCACATTTTACATCAACCTTCCATCCAAACCCATCATTCGCCGGAGTCGACCTGATTTTAAATGGGCAACCACATTTTTTCGTTGCACTTTGGGTTCCACTACGACTATCCTTGTGTTTCCCACCTTTATCACAACCAAATATTAATTTGTTACTTCTTCCTCTCTTGCCTGTTTCAATATCTGAACGAGTGATGATAGCTGTTACTTTATTCTGAATTCCGATCTCTTTAATCCATCTTATCACCTCTTCACGTGTACCAAATCTTTGATTAGTTAAAAAACATCAGACGTATCTACACATATTTGATCTTTATCGCTTATTTGCAGAGGAATTTCTTTACCTACATAAAAAAAATAGAATTACGAAAACAAACCGGAAGACTTACTTGAAGTGTTCCGGTGAACAAATTAAACAAACCGGAAGACTCACAACAAGTGTTCCGATACACATTTCAAACAAACCGGAAGACTTGATGATAGTGGTGACGCAAAACTAAGTCTATAAACCGGAAGTCTTTTAACAAGTCTTCCGGTACGTACTATTTAATTTACTAGAACTCTTATCAAAAGTCTTCCGGTGTGAAAATTTGCTTACCGGAAGTCATTCTGTATGTGTTCCGGAACGAGCAAAATGAGGTAAATTTTTTTATCTCTGACACACGTCTGACAATGAACAGTAATAGTAAAAAAATAATAAAATAATAAAATTATTAAAATTAACCAGAAATAGAATTGACATTTTTTTAAAAATGTAGGGATATAGGTATAATTGTAGGGGGTATTGGGTACAATTTTCTGAATCGAGCATTATTGGTTTTAGGCCCAAATAATGCCCCAGTTGCTTTAATGGGTCAAACAAATAATAATCTTCCGGAACTTCAACTCTACAACACAAATCAATGGCAGTTTGTAGAGGTAGTTTATGCAAGCCTCAAATTCCATTGCTTCCCCGTTCTGTAAATTTGATGCAATCACCAACAAAATTTCCAACCACTATTTCACTATCAATTTCTGCCTCCAAAATTCTTCGCAATCCTCCTTTTCCACGGTTTTGCTGCACAGCCGATTTCACCTCCTCCACGTCTTCTGTTGAATGTAATACGCCTTCTTCAACCAAAATCTTCATCAAAGGTAACTTTTTATTTTCAATAACCCTTTTATCAATAATGGGTCTCTTTCAATTTTGTATAAATCGGGGGCATATCAATTAGAATAGGTTTACTGCTACAATTATGTGTTGTATTTCAATTTTTTTCAATAATGTGTTGTATTGCAATGTTAGTCATAGTGAATCATCCATTTTACGGTTGATGTCAGAATTGACTTTCGAACTGGATTAGTCTGTCCATTGGACCTGATATGGGTGATAAAAAAATTCATCCATTTTAAGGGAGTCCTGGGTTTGAGACTCGAGAGCTTGCTTCTCTCAAGTCTCAACTTTCAATCCTGACATGCTAATAATTTTTGTGTTGATCGGTTCATACATTAATTTGCTTTGCCTTTAAATGATACTCTGCGGTTGAGATTGGTTACCTCGGATTAGTCAGTCATATAGTCGGGTACTGAGTTCTCAAAATGAATAAATAAATCATCCATTTTCATTGAAATTGGCAAGTAATTGTGCTTAAGTTATCATGGTTTGTCAATGCAGGGCTTCCCCACTCAACCTCAGAAGTGGGTTTAGCCGAAGTGTTTTCAATGTTTGGTGAAGTTACTAAAGGTAAAAATAAATCCTTTTTGAGCATTGGTTTCTTTACATGCAAGCTAGCTTTGGATTTAATCAACATTGACACGCCGCACTGGTAATAATCCATAAAAAATGATTAAATTGAACGTAATCACTTGTCGTGTCGGACATTCACACATGTCGGACGCCTTTGTTCGGTGGTGTCGGTGCCACAACACTTGCTATGGTACATGTGTTTTGTGTTAATAGAACTTAAAAAAGTAGTTTTGGAAGTCTTGAGTCTCTAAGGATCTTCAGTTTTGATTGATTTATCTCATGGCAGTCAAGCTTTTGATAGATAAAGAATCGGGACAGTCTCTAGGATTCGCATATATTTGGTTTGTCGATGAAGAGTCTGCACAATCGGCAGCAAACGAGATGAATGGAAAGGTATGCATTGACTTGTAAAATCCAACTGTATGATGTATAGTATATCATGTCCAGACTATAAAGTATTGATTACCTTGGAACTGGATTTTGTGGTTCAGTTTTTTGATGGCAGGTTTATTTATGTTACAATCGCAAGGCCTGGATCATCCAAAAATTTGAAGAGGACAAGAGCCTACAAATTCTAATGACGTGAACTTTGTCACTACGAACCTCTTTCGTAAGTATACCTGTAAAATGCAGCTTAATTATTAATTTCATGCATTGTGGATGTGCTTTGTGCCTTGGGTTAGTTTTGGTAAATGATAGTTTTGTATGCACTTTCAGCAAGAACAATACATACTTGAACTTCTGATGATTGAGACTCAAATGGATTGTTGAACTTTTGTCAAAGAATTCAAAGAGCCTGCAGACTTAGAGAACATGTCACCTAATGAGACTTAGTGGAAAATCATTTGTTTTTAAAGGTAAATATCTCTAACAAATGGACTAGATTGTAAACTAGTGTATAAATATGTGATTTTTCTCCCTTATGCTATTAATTTATGCTTTGTTTGTATTTTTATTTCACATGTGTTTAAAATGAATTTCAAAAGTATAAAAAATATTTTAGAAATTAATTTCTAAAATGGTTTGTAAAAGATCAAAATACAATTCAAACATCTCACTTTTTGTATTTTTCATGCTCCTTCTCATACTTAAATGATCTAGTTACATTGAAAACATCCATTACAATTAGAATATGAAGTGAGTTGCATTAAGATATGTGTTGTTTTGAGTTGCATTGAGATATCTGTTGTTTTGAATATATGTAACGTGTTTTTTTTTTTAAAAGCATAAAAATGTGTTGCAAAGTACACATGTATGGCATAGAGTTTTGTGTATTTGGTATTTACTAGTTTTAGTTATGTCATTGAAAATATGAGAGTATGTAATGGGTGTTCACTACATCCTATATCCTATGTAGTGTTCACTTACTCTATGAAAATCTAAATACGTCCTTATGAATCTTCAAAGATTAAAATTCGGATGCACCAATTATACAACAAATCACTTTATCAAAAAGACACCCTCATTCAAATAAAAATTGTATTTGGATTTCAATTTCTGGACTTTGAATCCGCCAAGCTTTTCTATACAAAGAGATACTTTTATTACATTTCATCCAGTGTGTTAAAGGTCTCATTTTCGTGTGGCATATCATTACATTTATTTGTGTCTTGCCAGTTGTTGCTTATAAAATAGTGTTTATATGAATGATTAAAAGGAAATTGAAAGTTTTGATTGAATTGATGAAAATAGTGATGATTGAAATGAAAATATGCATAACATACATTGCATGACGTGTGGTTGTGTCATTGTTCACTGGTAAATTTGACGAACAATCTCTGGTTTCCTAATTTATGAAAATTAGTTTACTAATAGGACCAACCACACAAATCCTAGGACAAAGTGCTTTTGAAAGTGTCTTTGATTTGAATAGGAAAGTATTCATTTTGTATTTGCTAAGGTTTCTTTTAATGGTTTTCGACTAAAAGAACAAAGGTATAAAATGGCGAAAAGATAATTGAAGATAAGTTTAAACGAGAAATAAAGTAAATTGTCGAAGTAAAGGAAATGACTTGAATGTAAAGAAATGAAGAAAAACTTGGAATTTTATTAAAGTGCATAAATGTAAACTGGTGTTTTCCATACATACATTTTCCAGAACACTCGTTTCTCTCACACGGTTACTTTGAGTAATTGTGGTAACTTGTACAAAGTTTGGAACACACTGATTCCTATCACAAGTATCCTATTTATATACAAATAAAATAACTGCTAATAACAGTTACTTCCTAAAAATACGACACATGGCTTCTTGCATGTCTTTTCTCCATCAGATTTGCTCCACGCGTAATCTGCCAAAGGTAACGCCCTTTTACATTCAAATTTCAAACTTTATGTCGAAACAACACATCCTTCCAGCAGTGTCGAAATGTCGAAGTCTTATATTTCAAATATCTTCTTCAATTTATACTTCCAGCTGCGAATAACAATAGTCTGTTGAAAATACTAAAAATCTCAAATCATTTAATGGCGTCGAAAAATACCCATATACAAATTGCCCCCAATAAATGATTTTTCGATCAATCCAAGAGAAAAAGCATTTGTTGCCAATATTTATTCGACGCCTTTAATGACTCAGCAAGTCAACTGTTTCCATGATTTGACAATTCTGACCCTAAAACCATCATTACACTTTATCAAAACTTCAACTCAGCCCACGTTTCTGACAACCACCAACATCATTGCCTAAACCCTAGCACGTCCTAGGTAATTCAACTGCCACCGCCCCACTTCTTCCATGAAAAACTGACACGTGGGCCACGATAAAAAATCCTCCAAAACTTAAACGTTTAAGTCTTTATCACCTATAAATACATCAAAACCCTTTTCTTTTAATCTTTTAGAATTCCTTCTTCTTCAAAAGATTTCTTCTGTTTCTTCATTTTTCTCTGCAACTCTTTCTTCAATAATGGCTACTTCCACAGCTCCCTCTACAAGCAAGAACTCCAAAGGTTCCAAATCTTTACCACCTGCGCACATAATAGCTGGACCAAAAAATGTAGGTAACCAACAATATGTTCCTGAGCCCCCAAATGAGAAAGAGAAAGAAATCATTTATCTCTCCCAGGTACTCATCCATATTCTTATTTCTGGTTTATGTTACGCAATGCTAGGTCCATTACCAAACCCAAACGCAGATCCAGTAAGAATGAAAGAATTTTTTCCTACCTACCACCATTACAAACCCATAGCTGCTGGTGCAAAGCCTAAACCTGTTGAAACAAACCCTGTAGAAGAAACCCCTGATAACACAAATCAAGATTCGACCGCTGATGAAGATCTTAACCTAACTTATTTGAATCACGCTAGAATCTTTAGGTCTTGCCCTTTGACGAAAGACCCTTCTGATTATCTAGCTTGGTTAGCCAGAGTTGAAAAGGTTAAAGCACAATTCTGGAAAGAATTAGGAATTTTCGACTTAATCCAGTTGTCGAAATCAGGCCCAGGTTACTGCCCCAACATGCTCTTAGCCTCCCTTTATTTTTGGGATATCACCTATAACACTTTCCACCTTCCTTGTGGAATGATCACTCCCACTCTTTTCGACGTGGCTGCTATTACTGGTCTCAGTCCTTTAGGAACAGATTACAATCCTAACATCCTTTGTGATGATTCCATAGGATTTGACACCAATAAAGCTACCTTCACTGCATACATTGCTAACTATCATGACAAGCAATCTGAAGAAGTCTCCGACCAAGAGCACATAGCCTTCTTAGCCCTATGGTTATCAAGATATGTCTTTTGCTCCAGATCTCTTCAGGTAGCCAAGCGTTATATTACCATAGCTAACCAACTTCATGTAGGAAGCAAATTATGTTTAAGCGAAATGATTTTAGCGAATCTCTACGAGTCTTTGAGCGAAAGTGTCACTTTTCTTAAGACCGTAAAAAACAAAGGCAATCTTCTCCTTTCTGGGCCATTTTGGCTCCTCCAATTGTGGCTCAATGCCACCTTTGAAGCTTTTCTCCATATCAAGAACTTCATAAATGAAGATAAAGTGAAAGACAGAGATGTCGAATGGCCACAGCTGGTACAACTGACACCTACTGACGAAGGAATCAGCCTTCGACAAGCTTTTACCAGTTATGTTATGATGTTTGCCAAACGTCACAACTTCAGTCCCAGCAAGGCCCCTTTCGTCAACAGGACGATTGGTCAAGAATGGTTCACCAAACAGTTACCCGTAGAAATGAAAAAAATGAAGACGATTTCCTTAATGTTTGGGAGTCTTTCCTAACACCCAGGCTTTTAACTTCTAAACTTAACCCTGGCAAGTCGAAGATTACTTTGGTAGTTTACCAACCAAATCTTGTCTCTCGACAATTTGAATTGATACAACTAAAACCAAAGCCACTTTTTCCACGAAAAGGCTCCCTCATTTTTTACAACACCTTCCATAATGAAGAAAAAAGTGCAGCATTGTCAGCCAAGTATTCTGACTCGGTTGAAATCCAACCAGTGGTCTTTCGACCATCTTTTCTATGTACCCAAGAGTTTGACGAATGGTGGAAAGATTACTACACCAACAAATTCTTCGACGTACCTTCCTTTAATATTCAGCTAACCAAAGCTTTTGCCCTTGTGCAGGACAAGACTAAAAAAGGTATTTCAAGACACATCAAAGAAGTGCAAGCATTTCAAAAATACTTTGAAACTATCTATAGACCTGATGAACTTAGTCGAACCATAAGCGAAGCAGCCGTCACTTTAAAACAAAAATTTACAGAAAAACTAGATAGTTTAAAATTGCCTTCATACGTTCGACCAGAACAACGTTATGAACTGGCTTTCAATCTTTATCCACCAAAGTTTCCCCCTCTACCTTCTGCTGAATTTGGTGTGGCATTAAGCCCTCTATTTTCAGATTGGTTCATTTGTGGGGATTCAATGAATCTGCTTCGACAACATTATAAAAAACGTGCTGAGCGAGTGGTTCCGACTAAGTACACATTGGACAATTTCAAAGGTCACCTTCATATTGGCATAGAACACGTTCGCGTGGAAACTCCCATTCTTGAAGGTGTTAAATGGGAACATTTTTTCGACATTCTAAATTTACTTTCCACGTATCTTTTCTTACATTTATATCTAACTTTTCTCTCCTTTTCTTAGCTTTGAAAATTCCTGCCAAGAAAGCAGCTGTCGAAGGTGCATCAACAAGGATGGAAGAAGATCCTCAAAACACAACCACCAAAAAACCTGTGGCGAAAGTACAACCTCCTCCTTCTGTATTAACCTTTCCTCCATTTTTCCAAAAACTAATAAAGTTCTATTGTTATGTTCAGGTAAGTCGAAAACCTCCTCCAACACCAAAAAGAAAAACACAAGAAACAAAAGTCCCTAGTGAAGAATCTGGTGACGAATCCCCAGAACACAATCAACCTTTCAAAAGAAAAAAGACTACAAAAACTCCTTCCCAAAGATCCTCCACTGCCAGAACCTCAAAGAAAACTCCTCCCAGCAGCCCAATTTTGGAATCTCAAACAAAACTCGCAGAAAGTGGAAACTCTAGCCTCAACACTGCTATCCCTCAGGTATGTTCCAACTTTCAACTACTAGATTTTTTATCCTGTATATTTCTTTTTCTATCTAATTTTAATTCATTTTACATACTCAAGTCGACATTCATGGAAACCCCATGGTACAAGTGCTCCCAAAAACTAGCAGCGATCCAACCTACAAGCCCACCAGTGCAACAAACACATCCCCAAAGGATTCGACCAAGGAGTCAACAACAGAGGTCGAACAAACCCAGAAGACTCCCCAACATGAAAATCTTCATCCAGACAAAATTCAGGAAGAAACAAGTCCTAAGGATGATACCATGGAACGACAAACTGAAGCAGCATTTGAAACAATGTCCATGGATAACCCTTCTGACGATAATTCTCCCCCTCATCCAGAACCAAATGAAGAAAACAAGGATGAAGATGCTGAAACTGAAACTGAGGTCGAAAAAGAAACAGACGAAGAAGAAAAAGATAATGAAGAAGAAGAAAATGACGAGACGAAGAAGCAAAGTGCCGAACCAGAACCAGAACAGAGCACCCAACAACATCTTGACCAAACAAAACCCAGTTCGTTGGGGACTGGTTCGACCAACTTCTCTCGTGAAGAACTTGAAAACATGAAAGTGCAAAAACCATTAGAATATCTAAGGGCCATGCTGAACGCTCGTCACGCCTTCTATGACTCTTCTCAAGTAGTTCGACTACCTCTGGGACAGTTTCTGGCGTCAAGTCCATAGATGCTATAATGGCTGAAATTAAGGAAAAAATTATGGAAGTGGACTTGTTCAAAACTTTGGAAAATGATCCAGCCGCCCACTTCGACTTGAAAAAGATCCTGAAGCAAGTTAATGTTTTGGAAGCCCCTGCTGAAGTAAGCAATATTGTGGTGGACCTGACCACCATAATTGACCTGACAATAACAGACTTCAATCGCCTCAGAGATTATTCACAGAAAATCATAAATAAATCTGAGACTCAACTTGCCGAATGGGATGCTGTTGCTGTATCTACCAACAAAGTCTCTGAATTAGAACAACTTTCTGAACAACACAAAAAAGAGATTGTTGCGTGCGACAATAAAATCCAAAAATGGGAGAAAAAGATAGCTGCACTTCAAAAGAAAATCTCCCGAGAGAAGAAATGCAAAGAAGCACTACAGCAACCCAAACAAAACGAAATTGATCAAGAGTTGACAGTGGGTTTGCATCACGCTGACAGAGCCCAAAAACTAAGTCAAGAGATTGAAGAACTTTCGACAAACAAAGCCCTTTGTGAGTGTCGACTTCAAATCCAGAAGAGCAAGTTCGACCAACTTAAGAAATCTTTTACTAAGTTGACGTTGTAATTTAGCCTTTTAAGGCCAATTTTGTTTGTAATGACATATATGCCATTTGTTTGGCGAATTTCACCACTTTATTGTTTATGCAAACTTATTCCATTGTTATTTTAATTTCCTGCAGTATAGGCTTGTATTTCTTTAAATACTTCCCATTTATTTTAAATACTCTTTTATCTTTCTCTAACTCCTCAATTTCATACGCGCCATTTGAAAAAACTCTTAGAATCTGAAAAGGTCCTTCCCACTTAGGGGACCATTTTCCCATTAACCTGTCTTTTCGATCCATGGGAAGAATTACTTTCCAAACTAAATCATCAATTAGGAAAGTCTTATATTTCACTTTCTTATTGTAAAACTTTTCGACTCTTTCTTTTTGTCTTTTCAATAAATCCAGCGCATTTAATCTTTCTTCGTCCAAATCAACTAACTCGTCCATCATCATACTCCAATATGTATCTGATGGAATTTCATGATGCCTCTGAATTCGAATTGACTGTAAATAAACCTTAACTGGTAAAACTGCACCATGTCCATATGTCAATCTAAATGGAGTAGTATTTGTTGCTTCTTTAGGGGACGTTCGACAAGCCCATAAAATTTGATCCAAAGTCTTATGCCAATTCTTAGGCTTTGTCCCCACGTGCTTTTTAATCAAACTTATTACAACCTTATTTGCTGCTTTGACTTGTCCATTTGCTTGAGCGTAATAAGGTGTCGAAGTGAGAAGCTTAAATCCTGTTGCCTTTGCAAATGTTTGCATATTCTTCCCAGTAAACACAGATCCTTGATCTGTTGTTATTGTCTCAGGTATCCCATACCTATAGATGATATGCTTTCGAATGAATTCTATGACTGCTTCTTGATCAACATTTACCAAAGGTATGGCTTCTATCCATTTTGTGAAATAATCTACTCCAACCAAAATGTACCTTTGGCCTTTCGAAGATGCTGGTCGAATTTCTCCAATTAAATCTAAAGCCCAACCCCTAAATGGCCAAGGCTTCACAATAGAATGTAACTCACTTGCAGGAACGTGTGGTATTCCTGCATGTACCTGACATTCCTGGCAACCTTTTGCAAATTCGACAGAGTCCTTCAACATTGTTGGCCAATACATCGCTTGTCGAAATAACAACCATTTCATTTTATGGCCTGCTTGATGCGCACCACATGCTCCACTGTGCACATTCGACAAAGCTATAAAAGCTTCATCTTCGCCCAAACATTTTAACAAAACTCCCTCTGAAGTCTTTTTAAACAACTCATTTCCAAAAAGCACATAACTTAACGCTCTGTACTTAACTTTTCTTTCGACTTTCTGATTTGGGTCTTGTAAATAATCCTTAATGGGCTTTCTCCAATCTTCAACCCATGAATCGTCTATATTAAATATCTCAAAACTCTCTTCGTCACCATACCCTAACTTTATTGTCTCCAAATCTGATGGGGACAACTTAGTTGATACAACTCTTCCTCTTACTTCAATGGCCTTTTCCAACTTTTCTTTCGACACTTTATAACCAGATGCGAGTTGTGCCAAATCATTCGCCACTTGATTTTCCATTCGAGGAATATGTCTGATGGTTACATTGTCGAATTTCTTCAAGAGCCTGTTAGCTATTACGAAGTACATAATTAAATTTTCTTTAACACACTTGTACTCCTTGGTCACTTGCTTTATTACCAACTCAGAGTCTCCCATTATTTCGACTCTAGTTACCCCAAATTCCAATAAAATTACAAGTCCAGTTATCAAAGCTTCATATTCTGCTTCATTGTTCGAACATAATCCTTCGACTTTGTACTTGAATTTTGTTGGAATTCTACTAGGAGAAATAATCAATATGCCAACACCAGTTCCATTCTGCAACCCCTTTCTCAGCAACTTCCTTTTCCGCCCTTTTTTGTCTTTGGAATCGCCTCCATTGGGACTTCGACATGGGATTCTTGCCTTTATAATTCTCTGAGGGATAAGGCCTTGGTTTTGGCTTTTCGCCTTATTTCTTGCCAGCCATTGAAGAACCCCTCTGAACTTCAAAATGTTTCCACTTTCTCTGTCCCTGGGCCTCCCTGATTGGTTGAACCCACTTATCACTAGGAGCTTTGTTGGTGGGTTTGAAGGTATTTGGGTGCCTTCCTCCAAACTTTTGCTGGTTTTGATCATTTCGCCTTGGGTCGAACCTCTCCGTTCTAGCAGGTGGAACTGCCCCCAGTTTCCTTTCCTTTTTGCTTTTTCCATTCCCTCCAGATTATCTGCTGCCTTCTTGTGAACACAGCGCTACAGCGGGGGCACAACATAACCTCAGATTTTTTCTTCTGACACCTTTGAAGGAACTCAATCAGATTCTCTTCCTCTTTAGGATACGCCACTTTTTGATATTCCTCTCTATGGCGCTCTTCATCAGTCTGCACTGGAGCTTTCTGGGATACCTCCACCATATTAACATTGGCTGTTTGCCCATCTCCAATACTTAACTTGTTCATCTTCAGAGTGAGCCCCTCCTCAATTTCATGCTTCTTCTTTGCCAGGTCGAAATCTCCCTGGCCCTCTTTTTTATCTCCTTCTGGAGATGGCTTCTTAATGTCATGTTGACAACAGAAACCAACATATTTCTCTCTGGGATCCTCTATTATCCTTCATAGAATCCCATAAACAGTTGGCTTCGCAGGACCTTCAGTAGTCTTTGCGTTAACCTTAGAGATACCTTCGGCAACCTCAGTATTGGCTTGGTCGAAAGTATCGCCAAACTCCATGTTGTCTCCATTAAGGCCCTCAGTAGCCTTATTCTTGTCTTCGACAATACCTTCAGTAGCTTCGTCATTCTTTATAATGTTGAGACCCTTAGTGGCCTCCTTCTCTTTCTCGACGAAACTTTCAGTAGTTTCGCCATTCTCTGCATTGTTGAAACCCTCAGTGGTTTCATCCTTGTTATTACTGGCTTCTATCAAAGTTTGGAGCTACTGAGGGCCTTAATGGAGACAACATGGAGTTTGGCGATACTTTCGACCAAGCGAATACTGAGGTTGGCGAAGGTATCTCTAAGGTTAACGCAAAGACTACTGATGGTCCTGCGAAGCCAACTGTTTATGGGATTCTACGAAGGATAATAAAGGATCCCAGAGAGAAATATGTTGGTTTCTGTTGTCAACATGACATTAAGAAGCCATCTCCAGTAGGAGATAAAAAAGAGGGTCAGGGAGATTTCGACCTGGCAAAGAAGAAGCATGAAATTGAGGAGGGGCTCACTCTGAAGATGAACAAGTTAAGTATTGGAGATGGGCAAACAGCCAATGTTAATATGTTGGAGGTATCCCAGAAAGCTCCAGTGCAGATTGATGAAGAGCGCCATAGAGAGGAATATCAAAAAGTGGCGTATCCTAAAGAGGAAGAGAATCTGATTGAGTTCCTTCAAAGGTGTCAGAAGAAAAAATCTGAGGTTATGTTGTGCCCCCGCTGTAGCGCTGTGTTCGACAAGAAGGCAGCAGATAATCTGGAGGGAATGGAAAAAGCAAAAAGGAAAGGAAACTGGGGGGCAGTTCCACCTACTAGACCGGAGAGGGTTCGACCCAAGGCGAAATGATTAAAACCAGCAAAAGTTTAGAGGAAGGCACCCAAATACCTTCAAACCCACCAACAAAGCTCCTAATGGTAAGTGGGTTCAACCAATCAGGGAGGCCCAGGGACAGAGAAAGTGGAAAAATTTTGAAGTTCAGAGGGGTTCTTCAATGGCTGGCAAGAAAGAAGGCGAAAGGCCAAAACCAAGGCCTTATCCCTCAGAGAATTATAAAGGCAAGAATCCCATGTCAAAGTCCCAATGGAGGCGATTCCAAAGACAAAAAAGGGCGGAAAAGGAAGCTGCTGAGAAAGGGGTTGCTGAGAAAGTTGTTGTCGAAAGAAGCAAACCAGAGTAAAGTAGCAATGTCCAAGTGGTGAATCGAAAAGAGGAATCTTACAGCAACAATTCCTGCAATGCAATTGAACCAGTACCATCTAAAGAAAAAGTGGGAGAGGATGACAAAATGACTGACGACTTCAGGTCTGAGTCAGACGCGTCTCTCGACATCGTATGCAACGTGGTCTCTGTCCTTCCAAAAGAATATGACCAAGTCATGGAGGTCGAAGAAGAGGAGGATGTTATGGAGAGTGAAGTTATAGTGCATAGGCCAGTATGTTACTATATTATGAACAACGACTGTGTCGAAGAACAGAATGCCTTTTTCGAAAGGCCAGATGACTCCATGTGTGGCCACCTCAAGCCTCTATTCATAAAGGGGAAAGTGGAGAACGTGGGAGTGAACAAAATCCTGATTGATGGAGGGGCTGCAGTTAACTTAATGCCCCATTATATGTGAAGTGGATAGGGAAAGATGAGTCTGATGCAAAACCCCACAACATGGTATTATCAAACTATGAAGGCAAAGTGGGAACCACCTTGGGTGTTATCCAAGTGGATTTAACTGTTGGGACTATAACTAGACCAACGATGTTCATGGTCATAGCCTCAAAGGCTAATTATAATTTACTTCTGGGTAGAGAATGGATCCATGGCGTGGGTGTTGTGCCCTCGTCGATGCATCAGCGTATAGCTATTTGGCAAGCTGACGGAATTGTCGAAAACATAGAGGCGGATCAAAGCTATTTCATGGCTAAGGTAAACCATGTGGATCGATGCAGCTTCGACAAACACTTGGCCCATATAGCTCCATGCAGTCCAGCAACTTTTGACCTGAAGGCAACTGATAATGCTTTCTGTTCGCTGTATCTCCACCCCACATATGGTTTCCAGTGGGATATGGAAGTGGTCGACGAGGCAAACTATGTCTTTGGGACTGCACATATAGAGCCAACAGGCTGGGGAAGTGAGTTTGGTGACAATGAGTGAGTCATCAGTGCTCGAAAAGATTACGACTTATATAGCCGAAAATAAACTCAAGGCGGCCCTTGAAGCCGAAGTAAAATACATGGTTGTCAAAGCCAATAGAAATGATTTCAACAAACAATGTCCTCAAAGGGACGTTGAAGAGGATCTGTTCAACGCAGAAGTTGGCGAATGGCAACATCAAAAGTTTGACGCCATTTATGATGACGAACCCTTGGGGTTTGAAAAGGATCCAGCGTCAACAGACATGAAGATGGTGGCGCAGGATCCATTGGAAGAAGTCGATTTAGGACTGGGGGCAGAAAAAAGGCCAACCTACATAAGTGCCAAGATGGACCCTCAGTTAAAAGTCGAGATAGTCCAACTGCTGAAAGAATTTAAAGATTGTTTTGTGTGGGACTACGACGAAATGCCTGGGCTGGACAAGTGTTTGGTCGAATTGAAGTTGCCTATAATAGCAGGAAAGAAACCTGTGAAGCAAACTCCCAGACGCTTCGCACCAGAGATTTTGTCGAAGATCAAAGAGGAGGTCGAAAGACTTCTGAAATGCAAATTCATCCGCACAACGAGGTATGTCGAATGGATTGCAAATATTGTTCCTGTAATAAAGAAAAATGGCAAATTAAGGGTATGCATTGACTTTCGAGATTTGAATTCAGCTACCCCTAAGGACGAATATCCTATGCCAGTGGCAGAAATGCTTATAGATTTTGCTGCTGGCCATGAGTATCTGAGTATGTTAGATGGGTACTCTGGCTATAATCAAATTTTTATTGCTAAAGAAGATGTCCCTAAGACAGCATTTCGTTGTCCTGGAGCCATAGGCACCTACGAATGGGTGGTAATGCCCCTTGGTTTAAAAAATGTTGGGGAAACTTATCAGCGAGTCATGAATTCAATTTTTCATGATTTTATTGAAACTTTCATGCAAATCTATATAGATGACATTGTAATTAAGTCTGTTTCAGGCGAAAATCATGTAGACCATCTTCGACAGTCCTTTGAAAGGATGAGGAAGTTTGGTTTAAAAATGAACCCTCTCAAATGTGCTTTTGGTGTGCAGGCGGGAGATTTCCTTGGCTTTGTGTCCACAAGAAGGGGATCGAAATCAATGAAAACAAAGCCAAAGCAATAATGGAGGCGAAAGCGCCATCGACAAAGAAGGAGTTGCAGTCTCTGCTTGGGAAGATCAACTTTCTCAGAAGGTTCATCTCCAACCTTAGTGGAAAAACGCAAGCCTTTTCTCCTCTACTTCGACTGAAGAAGGAAGATTTTGCATGGGGGCAGGATCAACAAGCTGCGTTCGACAAAATCAAGGAATACTTGACCCATCCCCCAATCTTAATGTCTCCTTGTAGAAGTAAAAGTATGAGGTTGTATATAGCGGCATCAGATAGGACATTAGGAAGTATGTTATGTCAAGAGGATGAAAATGGCGTCGAAAGAGCCATCTACTACCTGAGTAGAGTCTTAAATGATGCCGAAACTAGGTATAGTGTAATAGAAAAGCTATGTCTGTGTGTTTACTTTTCATGTATGAAGTTAAAACACTATATAAAGCCAGTCGATGTATATATTTCTTCTCATTTTGACGTAATAAAGCATATGTTATCAAAATCAATTTTACATAGTCGAATTGGGAAATGGGCTTTGGCATTGACTGAATATTCCTTAATATATTTGCCTTTGAAGGCTGTTAAGGGACAAGTGGTGGCTGACTTTATAGCTGACCACGCCATAAATGAAGATTATGTTGAATATGTCGAAATAGAGCCATGGAAACTATACTTCGACGGTTCCAGTCATAAGAATGGAACTGGTGTTGGCATATTGATTATTTCTCCTAGTAGAATTCCAACAAAATTCAAGTACAAAGTCGAAGGATTATGTTCGAACAATGAAGCAGAATATGAAGCTTTGATAACTGGACTTGTAATTTTATTGGAATTTGGGGTAACTAGAGTCGAAATAATGGGAGACTCTGAGTTGGTAATAAAGCAAGTGACCAAGGAGTACAAGTGTGTTAAAGAAAATTTAATTATGTACTTCGTAATAGCTAACAGGCTCTTGAAGAAATTCGACAATGTAACCATCAGACATATTCCTCGAATGGAAAATCAAGTGGCGAATGATTTGGCACAACTCGCATCTGGTTATAAAGTGTCGAAAGAAAAGTTGGAAAAGGCCATTGAAGTAAGAGGAAGAGTTGTATCAACTAAGTTGTCCCCATCAGATTTGGAGACAATAAAGTTAGGGTATGGTGACGAAGAGAGTTTTGAGATATTTAATATAGACGATTCATGGGTTGAAGATTGGAGAAAGCCCATTAAGGATTATTTACAAGACCCAAATCAGAAAGTCGAAAGAAAAGTTAAGTACAGAGCGTTAAGTTATGTGCTTTTTGGAAATGAGTTGTTTAAAAAGACTTCAGAGGGAGTTTTGTTAAAATGTTTGGGCGAAGATGAAGCTTTTATAGCTTTGTCGAATGTGCACAGTGGAGCATGTGGTGCGCATCAAGCAGGCCATAAAATGAAATGGTTGTTATTTCGACAAGCGATGTATTGGCCAACAATGTTGAAGGACTCTGTCGAATTTGCAAAAGGTTGCCAGGAATGTCAGGTACATGCAGGAATACCACACGTTCCTGCAAGTGAGTTACATTCTATTGTGAAGCCTTGGCCATTTAGGGGTTGGGCTTTAGATTTAATTGGAGAAATTCGACCAGCATCTTCGAAAGGCCAAAGGTACATTTTGGTTGGAGTAGATTATTTCACAAAATGGATAGAAGCCATACCTTTGGTAAATGTTGATCAAGAAGCAGTCATAGAATTCATTCGAAAGCATATCATCTATAGGTATGGGATACCTGAGACAATAACAACAGATCAAGGATCTGTGTTTACTGGGAAGAATATGCAAACATTTGCAAAGGAAACAGGATTTAAGCTTGTCACTTCGACACCTTATTACGCTCAAGCAAATGGATAAGTCGAAGCAGCAAATAAGGTTGTAATAAGTTTGATTAAAAAGCACGTGGGGACAAAGCCTAAGAATTGGCATAAGACTTTGGATCAAATTTTATGGGCTTGTCGAACGTCCCCTAAAGAAGCAACAAATACTACTCCATTTAGATTGACATATGAACATGATGCAGTTTTACCAGTTGAGGTTTATTTACAGTCGATTCGAATTCAGAGGCATCATGAAATTCCATCAGATACATATTGGAGTATGATGATGGACGAGTTAGTTGATTTGGACGAAGAAAGATTAAATGCGCTGAATTTATTGAAAAGACAAAAAGAAAGAGTCAAAAAGTTTTACAATAAGAAAGTGAAATATAAGACTTTCCTAATTGGTGATTTAGTTTGGAAAGTAATTCTTCCCATGGATCGAAAAGACATGTTAATGGGAAAATGGTCCCCTAAGTGGGAAGGACCTTTTCAGATTCTAAGAGTTTTTCAAACGGCGCGTATGAAATTGAGGAGTTAGAGAAAGATAAAAGAGTATTTAAAATAAATGGGAAGTATTTAAAGAAATACAAACCTATACTGCAGGAAATTAAAATAACAATGGAATAAGTTTGCATAAACAATAAAGTGGTGAAATTCGCCAAACAAATGGCATATATGTCATTACAAACAAAATTGGCCTTAAAAGGCTAAATTACAACGTCAACTTAGTAAAAGATTTCTTAAGTTGGTCGAACTTGCTCTTCTGGATTTGAAGTCGACACTCACAAAGGGCTTTGTTTGTCGAAAGTTCTTCAATCTCTTGACTTAGTTTTTGGGCTCTGTCAGCGTGATGCAAACCCACTGTCAACTCTTGATCAATTTCGTTTGGTTTGGGTTGCTGTAGTGCTTCTTTGCGTTTCTTCTCTCGGGAGATTTTCTTTTGAAGTGCAGCTATCTTTTTCTCCCAATTTTGGATTTTATTGTCGCACGCAGCAGTCTTTTTTTTGTGTTGTTCAGAAAGTTGTTCTAATTCAGAGACTTTGTTGGTAGATACAGCAACAGCATCCCATTCGGCAAGTTGAGTCTCAGATTTATTTGTGATTTTCTATGAATAATCTCTGAGGCGATTGAAGTCTGCTATTGTCAGGTCAATTATGGTGGTCAGGTCCACCACAATATTGCTTACTTCAGCAGGGGCTTCCAAAACATTAACTTGCTTCAGGATCTTTTTCAAGTCGAAGTGGGCGGCTGGATCATTTTCCAAAGTTTTGAACAAGTCCACATCCATAATTTTTTCCTTAATTTCAGCCATTATTGCATCTATGGACTTGACGCCAGAAACTGTCCCAGAGGTAGTCGAACTACTGTGAGAAGAGTCATAGAAGGTGTGACGAGCGTTCAGCATGGCCCTTAGATATTCTAATGGTTTTTGCACTTTCATGTTTTCAAGTTCTTCACGAGAGAAGTTGGTCGAACCAGTCCCCAACGAACTGGGTTTTGTTTGGTCAAGATGTTGTTGGGTGCTCTGTTCTGGTTCTGGTTCGGCACTTTGCTTCTTCGTCTCGTCATTTTCTTCTTCTTCATTATCTTTTTCTTCTTCGTCTGTTTCTTTTTCGACCTCAGTTTCAGTTTTAGCATCTTCATCCTTGTTTTCTTCATTTGGTTCTGGATGAGGGGGAGAATTATCGTCAGAAGGGTTATCCATGGACATTGTTTTAAATGCTGCTTCAGTTTGTCGTTCCATGGTATCATCCTTAGGACTTGTTTCTTCCTGAATTTTGTCTGGATGAAGTTTTTCATGCTAGGGAGTCTTCTAGGTTTGTTCGACCTCTGTTGCTGACTCCTTGGTCGAATCCTTTGGGGATGTGTTTGTTGCACTGGTGGGCTTGTAGGTTGGATCGCTGCTAGTTTTTGGGAGCACTTGTACCATGGGGTTTCCATGAATGTCGACTTGAGTCTGTAAAATGAATTAAAATTAGATAGAAAAAGAAATATACAGGATACAAAATCCAGTAGTTGAAAGTTGGAACATACCTGAGGGATAGCAGTGTTGAGGCTGGAGTTTCCACTTTCTGCAGGTTTTGTTTGAGATTCCAAAATTGGGCTGCTGGGAGGAGTTTTCTTTGAGGTTCTGGCAGTGGAGGATCTTTGGGAAGGAGTTTTTGTAGTCTTTTTTCTTTTCAAAGGTTGATCGTGTTATGGGGATTCGTCACCAGATTCTTCACTAGGGCTTTTGTTTCTTGTGTTTTTCTTTTTGGTGTTGGAGGAGGTTTTCGACTTACCTGAACATAACAATAGAACTTTATTAGTTTTTGGAAAAATGGAGGAAATGTTAATACAGAAGGAGGAGGTTGTACTTTCGCCACGGGTTTTTTGGTGGTTGTGTTTTGAGGATCTTCTTCCATCCCTGTTGATGCACCTTCGACAGCTGCTTTCTTGGCAGGAATTTTCAAAGCTAAGAAAAGGAGAGAAAAGTTAGATATAAATGTAAGAAAAGATACGTGGAAAGTAAATTTAGAATGTCGAAAAAATGTTCCCATTTAACACCTTCAAGAATGGGAGTTTCCACGCGAACGTGTTCTATGCCAATATGAAGGTGACCTTTGAAATTGTCCAATGTGTACTTAGTCGGAACCACTCGCTCAACACGTTTTTTATAATGTTGTCGAAGCAGATTCATTGAATCCCCACAAATGAACCAATCTGAAAATAGAGGGCTTAATGCCACACCAAATTCAGCAGAAGGTAGAGGGGGAAACTTTGGTGGATAAAGATTGAAAGCCAGTTCATAACGTTGTTCTGGTCGAACGTATGAAGGCAATTTTAAACTATCTAGTTTTTCTGTAAATTTTTGTTTTAAAGTGACGGCTGCTTCGCTTATGGTTCGACTAAGTTCATCAGGTCTATAGATAGTTTCAAAGTATTTTTGAAATGCTTGCACTTCTTTGATGTGTCTTGAAATACCTTTTTTAGTCTTGTCCTGCACAAGGGCAAAAGCTTTGGTTAGCTGAATATTAAAGGAAGGTACGTCGAAGAATTTGTTGGTGTAGTAATCTTTCCACCATTCGTCAAACTCTTGGGTACATAGAAAAGATGGTCGAAAGACCACTGGTTGGATTTCAACCGAGTCAGAATACTTGGCTGACAATGCTACACTTTTTTCTTCATTATGGAAGGTGTTGTAAAAAAATGAGGGAGCCTTTTCGTGGAAAAAGAGGCTTTGGTTTTAGTTGTATCAATCCAAATTGTCGAGAGACAAGATTTGGTTGGTAAACTACCAAAGTAATCTTCGACTTGCCAGGGTTAAGTTTAAAAGTTAAAAGCCTGGGTGTTAGGAAAGACTCCCAAACATTAAGGAAATCGTCTTCATCTTTTTTCATTTCTACGGGTAACTGTCTGGTGAACCATTCTGGACCAATCGTCCTGTTGGCGAAAGGGGCCATGCTGGGACTGAAGTTGTGACGTTTGGCAAACATCATAACATAACTGGTAAAAGCTTGTCGAAGGCTGATTCCTTCGTCAGTAGGTGTCAGTTGTACCAGCCTGGGCCATTCGACATCTCTGTCTTTCACTTTATCTTCATTTATGAAGTTCTTGATAGGGAGAAAAGCTTCGAAGGTGGCATTGAGCCACAATTGGAGGAGCCAAAATGGCCCAGAAAGGAGAAGATTGCCTTTGTATTTTACGGTCTTAAGAAAAGTGGCACTTTCGCTCAAAGACTCATAGAGATTCGCTAAAATCATTTCGCTTAAACATAATTTGCTTCCTACATGAAGTTGGTTAGCTATGGTAATATAACGCTTGGCTACCTGAAGAGATCTGGAGCAAAAGACATATCTTGATAACCATAGGGCTAAGAAGGCTATGTGCTCTTGGTCGGAGACTTCTTCAGATTGCTTGTCATGATAGTTAGCAATGTATGCAGTGAAGGTAGCTTTATTGGTGTCAAATCCTATGGAATCATCACAAAGGATGTTAGGATTGTAATCTGTTCCTAAAGGACTGAGACCAGTAATAGCAGCCACGTCGAAAAGAGTGGGAGTGATCATTCCACAAGGAAGGTGGAAAGTGTTATAGGTGCTATCCCAAAAATAAAGGGAGGCTAAGAGCATGTTGGGGCAGTAACCTGGGCCAGATTTCGACAACTGGATTAAGTCGAAAATTCCTAATTCTTTCCAGAATTGTGCTTTAACCTTTTCAACTCTGGCTAACCAAGCTAGATAATCAGAAGGGTCTTTCGTCAAAGGGCAAGACCTAAAGATTCTAGCGTGATTCAAATAAGTTAGGTTAAGATCTTCATCAGCGGTCGAATCTTGATTTGTGTTATCAGGGGTTTCTTCTACAGGGTTTGTTTCAGCAGGTTTAGGCTTTGCACCAGCAACTATGGGTTTGTAATGGTGGTAGGTAGGAAAAAATTCTTTCATTCTTACTGGATCTGCGTTTGGGTTTGGTAATGGACCTAACATTGCGTAACATGAACCAGAAATAAGAATATGGATGAGTACCTGGGAGAGATAAATGCTTTCTTTCTCTTTCTCATTTGGGGGCTCAAGAACATATTGTTGGTTACCTACATTTTTTGGTCCAGCTATTATGTGCGCAGGTGGTAAAGATTTGGAACCTTTGGAGTTCTTGCTTGTAGAAGGAGCTGTGGAAGTAGCCATTATTGAAGAAAGAGTTGCAGAGAAAAATGAAGAAACGGAAGAAATATTTTGAAGAAGAAGGAATTCTAAAAGATTAAAAGAAAAGGGTTTTGATGTATTTATAGGTGATAAAGACTGAAAAGTTTAAGTTTTGGAGGATTTTTTATCGCGGCCCACGTGTCAATTTTTCATGGAAGAAGTGGGGCGGTGGCAGTTGAATTACCTAGGACGTGCTAGGGTTTAGGCAATGATGTTGGTGGTTGTCAGAAACGTGGGCTGAGTTGATGTTTTGATAAAGTGTAATGATGGTTTTGTGGTCAGAATTGTCAAATCATGGAAACAGTTGGCTTGTTGAGTCATTAAAGGCGTCGAATAAATATTGGCAACCAATGCTTTTTCTCTTGGATTGATCGAAAAATCATTTATTGGGGGGCAATTTGTATATGGGTATTTTTCGACACCATTAAATGATTTGAGATTTTTAGTATTTTCGATAGACTATTGTTATTCGCAGCTGGAAGTATAAATTGAAGAAGATATTTGAAATATAAGACTTCGACATTTCGACACTGCTGGAAGGATGTGTTGTTTCGACATAAAGTTTGAAATTTGAATGTAAAAGGGCGTTACCTTTGGCAGATTACGCGTGGAGCAAATCTGATGGAGAAAAGACATGCAAGAAGCCATGTGTCGTATTTTTAGGAAGTAACTGTTATTAGCAGTTATTTTATTTGTATATAAATAGGATACTTGTGATAGGAATCAGTGTGTTCCAAACTTTGTACAAATTACCACAATTACTCAAAGTAACCGTGTGAGAGAAACGAGTGTTCTGGAAAATGTATGTATGAAAAACACCAGTTTACATTTATGCACTTTAATAAAATTCCAAGTTTTTCTTCATTTCTTTACATTCAAGTCATTTCCTTTACTTCGACAATTTACTTTATTTCTCGTTTAAACTTATCTTCAATTATCTTTTCGCCATATTATACCTTTGTTCTTTTAGTCAAAAACCATTAAAAGAAACCTTAGCAAATACAAAACGAATACTTTCCTATTCAAATCAAAGACACTTTCAAAAGCACTTTGTCCTAGGATTTGTGTGGTTGGTCCTGTTAGTAAACTAATTTTCATAAATTAGGAAACCAGAGATTGTTCGTCAAATTTACCAGCGAACAAATTAGGAGAAAATACGCTCAGTGGTCCTGTTAGTATTGCCAGGAATGTCAGGTACATGCAGGAATACCACATGTTCCTGCAAGTGAGTTACATTCTATTGTGAAGCCTTGGCCATTTAGGGGTTGGGCTTTAGATTTAATTGGAGAAATTCGACCAGCATCTTCGAAAGGCCAAAGGTACATTTTGGTTGGAGTAGATTATTTCACAAAATGGATAGAAGCCATACCTTTGGTAAATGTTGATCAAGAAGCAGTCATAGAATTCATTCGAAAGCATATCATCTATAGGTATGGGATACCTGAGACAATAACAACAGATCAAGGATCTGTGTTTACTGGGAAGAATATGCAAACATTTGCAAAGGAAACAGGATTTAAGCTTCTCACTTCGACACCTTATTACGCTCAAGCAAATGGACAAGTCGAAGCAGCAAATAAGGTTGTAATAAGTTTGATTAAAAAGCACGTGGGGACAAAGCCTAAGAATTGGCATAAGACTTTGGATCAAATTTTATGGGCTTGTCGAACGTCCCCTAAAGAAGCAACAAATACTACTCCATTTAGATTGACATATGGACATGATGCAGTTTTACCAGTTGAGGTTTATTTACAGTCGATTCGAATTCAGAGGCATCATGAAATTCCATGAGATACATATTGGAGTATGATAATGGACGAGTTAGTTGATTTGGGCGTGCCAATTTGTTCGCTGGTAAATTTGACGAACAATCTCTGGTTTCCTAACTTATGAAAATTAGTTTACTAACAGGACCAACCACACAAATCCTAGGACAAAGTGCTTTTGAAAGTGTCTTTTATTTGAATAGGAAAGTATTCGTTTTGTATTTGCTAAGGTTTCTTTTAATGGTTTTCGACTATAAGAACAAAGGTATAATATGGCGAAAAGATAATTGAAGATAAGTTTAAACGAGAAATAAAGTAAATTGTCGAAGTAAAGGAAATGACTTGAATGTAAAGAAATGAAGAAAAACTTGGAATTTTATTAAAGTGCATAAATGTAAACTGGTGTTTTCCATACATACATTTTCCAGAACACTCGTTTCTCTCACACGGTTACTTTGAGTAATTGTGATAACTTGTACAAAGTTTGGAACACACTGATTCCTATCATAAGTATCCTATTTATATACAAATAAAATAACTGCTAATAACAGTTACTTCCTAAAAATACGACACATGGCTTCTTGCATGTCTTTTCTCCATCAGATTTGCTCCACGCGTAATCTGCCAAAGGTAACGCCCTTTTACATTCAAATTTCAAACTTTATGTCGAAACAACACATCCTTTCAGCACTGTCGAAATGTCGAAGTCTTATATTTCAAATATCTTCTTCAATTTATACTTCCAGCTGCGAATAACAATAGTCTGTCGAAAATACTAAAAATCTCAAATTATTTAATGGCGTCGAAAAATACCCATATACAGTCATAGGTGCCAAATAGGGCAATTGAAACTATTATGCCAAATTAGGCGATTGAATGCCAAATGGGGCGATGTATTCTAAGAGCCAAATTAGGCTATTGAAAATATTATGCCAATTTTGGCTATATCCTGATCATAGTCTAGGTGCAACTCATGCATCATTTGCATAAAGTTATGATTTTTAACTTTTTTTTTATTCTGTTTTTAATGTCACGTGGTGAGTATTTTAGTATTCTTCTTATTTTATGTTTTTATGTCTATATGATTGTACATTTTTGTGGTTTTGGAATTTGATCCCTTAGGAATAACATTAGGTACACATGAAAAGGCATAACAATCCACAACTTAACGCATGAACTATTTTAGGCAAAATAAAATTAGGCATAACAACCCCAACTCAATGTGTGGACTATTTTAGGCAATTGATCTAATATATTTCCCTATTATTAGCTACTGAATTTTAGGCACATCTCATCGAGTAATAAATTGCGAAGATCCTCTATCACTGACTCTCCGAGTCTGAGTTAGTACTTGCTAGAAACTCAACCCATCTCTACCAATTATTCAATTATTTCGTCTTTATTCGAAACAGAGACTTCAAAAGAGGGGGGGGGGGGGGGCATGTAGTGCACCTTTTATGCTTAAAAATTACAAAAAAATTCATGGTAGTGTCTACGCCGGTAAAAAATAGGGTGGGGAGGGACAGACATATTAGAGGTTGCGAAGCTAAAACTTGGTCTGCCCCGAAAAAAACGCGGCCAAAACGTGCAATGCCCAACCGGCCGGGTCCATTTTGTCACCCCTAGTTATAATGTTGATTTTTCTTATTTACAAGCTCTTTAATCAATTTAGGAAGTGTTTGAATTGATTCAGGAAGGTTTGAATCAAATCATGAGTCCTTTGAATTGATACAAAAAGTGTCAATGGTAAGGAGATACAACTCTTTTTGTAGGAATTTGAAGGTTACGAGAAACACAAGAAAGGGAGGTTTGAATTGGGTTTCTAAAAATCAATGCTTTTTCAAAACAAATCCAACAAATAAGAACAAGAATAATAAAAATAACAAGTTATTTTTATCTTGGTTCGTTGTTAACGAAGCTACCTACCTCCAGTCCACCCGCCAAGGTGATTTCAGCTTCTCAAAAGAACTTAATCCACTATAATCAAACTGATTACATACACCACAAAAACAATTGTCCTTGTCTTCTTGAGTATACAGACTAAACCCTAGTCACTCAAGGTAATCACTCAAACAGATTTGAGGTTTTACAACTGTATTTACAAAGATTACTTCTACAAAGCTGATTAACACAACGTTTAAGTACAGATAAATATTCGAACAATATGAACAAAAGTTCTAAGTGTGTCTATACAATATTCACAAGAATAATATCAGAGAATGTGACAGCTTGAATAATAGCAGTGAATAACTTGTGAATTAGCAGCTCATTCCATTCTTCAAGTCTTCCTTTTATAGCTAAGGAAAGATCTGTTGGGGGAAGAATGGTAAACTTCAGATATGAGCTGGCGCTTTGAATATCCGTCATTAAGGTGGGAGATAAAATTGTATAGCATAAATGTCCTTACTCCACGAAATCCGCATAGTGGAAGGAATGTTTTGATCTTGTACTAGGTACTATTTATCTCTCATCCAACGGTCTATTCTTGTCATCTTCTAAGCATCAGAGGCTTCTAAATGTAGATGTTTGAAGCATGGTTAGAAGAGTTAAGGGCCTTGTTAAGAACCTTCAGAACTAAAGTCTTCAGAGTCTTGACAATGTTCCTCATAACCTGGTCTTCAGAGTCTTCAGCACTACGTTATTCAAAATCTTCAATTCTTGAGCACAGAGTCTTGAGTAATACAAAACCTTCAGAGGCTCACTAGTTAGAGTCTCGATCAGAGGCTTTAGCACGAACGTTCTTTAGAACTGTTATCTAACAACTTTCTCGATCTTAACGCTACATGTTTCTCTTCAGAGTTAGAGGGTGCTTAATTCTGAATCTGATGACGTCACCCGTCAATGCTTCAGAGTCAGAACCTGTAGATTAAAAGCTACACACTTGACAGAAACTATTAGTATACAAAATTGTTCTCTAAGTGTCAATGTATCGTTGTCATCAAAACTAAAGGTCAGATGCAAAATCAACTCTTGGTCTAATAGAATTGAGTCAAGGCTTCTGATAACACGAAAATGTATCATATATTTGCCTTGGTTTACAACTAATAATCACGTTATTTCAGCTTAAGTTCCGATTATTCCGCGAGCATTCTAGTATTTTCGGAGGTATTTCATTGTCCAAGCTAAAAATGAGCAAAGTAGAGAAACATGAAGAAATGAGAAGAAAACAGGAAGAAATGAGAAGAAAACAGGAAGAAATGACAGAGAAAAAGCAGAAAATAGAAAGTGGTGTGTGTGACGACCGTCACACAACCAACACGACCGTCATGCAAATAAAAGGCGCAACACGACCGTCACGCAACCACCACGACCGTCACGCACACAAAGTGACTTATTACGTCCAGAACACAGACGTGGACACGGAAGACCAATGCAGTCACGCACGTTCAACATTTTCTCCTGGATTCTCTCAACTTCAGCCTCAACTGCACATGAGCCAGTCTCTCTTAGACTTCTCAACAACCGAAAGTTATGCTCCTATATTTTCTCCAACGTAAAGCAAAGCTTGGGATATAAATACAGCATTGATGGACACGACGAAACACCAGAGAACTTGACCCCGAATTGCTGCAGAATTAATTTTAAGAACTTTTATTTTCCCTGCATTCCTTTTTTGTTCCCTTTTCCATTCTTTGTTCACCATTACCTTAAATAGTGATAGTTTCTCACATCGAGGAGCTATTGCACCGTAGTTAGGATTTTTAATCTTGCCTTCATCATTCGTTGTTCCGGTACGATCGAGCAAAAGCCTACCGACTTGTGGAGGAATTGCTAGAAACAAATTATTGCTTATTTACCAGGTTTTTATCATTAATTTAATAACAACATTATTATTTCCCATTGCCATGTCTTATTTATTGTTTTGCAGTTTATGTTTATTCTTGTTTATTTTAATTAATATGTATAGCTAAATCCATATTATCGGTATGTAATTAAGTTAACCGGAATGGATTCGATAAACTTAAGCTAAAACCATAAACAACTTAATTTCTGGCTGCGATTTCTTAATTAAAATCAGACTTTTATTACGAGAGTAAAAAGGTAGCAAAGGTTAGGATTAAGACCACGAGAGTGTGAGATTTTACCCGGATAGCTGAAATCGGGCATTGGTTTTAAAAACAGCGAGAGCGCTTTAAAGTTAATTAGATTGTATTGGTTTTCAAAAAGTATTTTTAAACTCAAATGGGCTAGCGAGAGCAGACATTATGATTTAGGGGTATGGTCCGAAGCAATAACCACGAGAGTGTGAGGTAAGGGCTTTTAAACTAATATTTTCTACAGAAATATAATGTGATTTATTTTTATACGCTTAAGTTTTATTGAATCCACGATGGTATACTAAGTTACGTACCGATATCCTAATATCAACTACTTTATTCCAAATTTTAGATTCCCTTTTGTTTCCCGTTTGAACTTAAAACCAAAACATCGTCAGCCTTAGCTAAACATAGTAACAACCTGATAGCACTAGTTTGATTATCAAGTCCCTGTGGGATCGATATCTTTATTACTACGCGATAGGCTGTGCGCTTGCAGTTAGTAACCGTTAGACTCAGAAAGTCGCGATCAAGTTTTTGGCGCCGTTGCCGGGGACTTTGATTTAGTCAATAGTGCAATTCATTTGTTGCATCGTATAGACTAAGGCAACAAATTCCCTTATTTTTCGGTTGTATGCCAAGTACTCGTTCAAAAGGCGAAGACCTCACACGACCAACAGACGAACCTGAACGTCTTCTTAGCGTAAAAAGACGAATCCAAGAATACTGCCTAAAACACGAAATACCTTTTCCTTTATCAGAACCTGAATCTCAATCCGAATCCGAATCTGAAACAGAACTTGACTCTGAATCAGAATCAGAAGAAGACATGGCCGAAAGAGCACAAAATCGTCCTCTTAAGTATTATGCTACCCCATCTGAGCAAGAACCACATAACAGCATTGCTGCCCCCGCTATCAACAAGAATGATTTCGAGTTGAAACCCTCATTGCTGTCATCCGTACAACAACATCAATTTTCTGGAAATCCTACGGACGATCCTAATGAACATTTGACCAAATCCGTGCAGTACGCAGACACAATGAAGGCAAATGGTGTAACTGCAGACGCGATAAGGCTACGTCTTTTTCCTTTCTCATTAAGAGACAGAGCTTGGGCTTGGTTGCAATCCTTGCCATCAAATTCCGTCACTACGTGGGATGAGTTGAAAAAGGTGTTCTTAGCACGATATTTTCCACCAAGCAAAACAGCTATGCTGAGAGCTCAAATTAATGGGTTTCGACAAAAAGATACTGAGTCACTTTACGATGCATGGGAAAGATACAAAGATATGATGAGGATGTGTCCGCATCACGGTCTCGAAGATTGGTTAGTCATCCATACGTTTTACAATGGTCTCTTGTACAATACAAGAATGACAATAGATGCCGCCGCTGGTGGTACACTTATGGACAAACCTTATACCGAAGCCTATCAACTCATAAAAAGCATGGCTCAAAACCATTACCAATGGGGAGGTGAAAGAACGCCAGTGGAAAAAGCTCAACCGAAAGGTGGAATGTACGAAGTTATTAGTCTTAATCATGTCCATGCTAAGGTAGATGCCCTTGCTCAAAAGATAGACAACTTGACCATAACACCCGCAGCCGCCGTGGCTTCCGTAGCTCCAAACTGTGAATTATGCGGAGTACCTGGACATGCTGCCCCCGAATGCCAAATTTTAACAGGAGTCTTCGCTGATCAAGTGAATTATGCTCAAGGAAACCCATATGCGAATACCTGCAATCCTGGCTGGAAGAACCATCCAAACTTTTCGTACAAGAATAATAACGCTCTGTATGCACCTGGCCAAGCGCCTGGTGTGCCACCAGGATATCAAAAACCTGCTGCTAACGTTCCCAACGTTCCTAGGAAGTCAAACCTTAAAATTATGATGGAGAACTTCATTGCTGCATAAGCTCAGCAAAACAAGGAGTTCCTTAACCAGATTGTTCACACCGGTGAGCAAATCAAACAATTAGCCAACAAGGTTGACGCTCTAGCCACTCACAACAAAATGTTAGAAACACAAATCTCGCAAGTGGCTCAACAACAAGCAGTTACCGCTGCCCCAGCTGGGAACGTTCCAGGTCAAACTCAAATCAATCCGAAGGGACATGCAAACGCTATAACACTTCGGAGTGGAACAGAACTAGAAGGAACCACTGACCTAAGAATCGAAAATCCAGCCATGTACCAAAAACCTAGTAAGGAGTCTGAAAAGGAAGGCGAACCAAAGGAAAACGAGAAGGAAGATAATGGCAAAGAGGCCGAAGAGAAAGAAGAACCATATGTGCCTCTGCCACCTTATAAACCACCTATCCCGTATCCCCAAAGATTCGCTAAATCTAAAAACATAGGGCAATTTAAGAAATTTGTTGAACTTCTGAAACAATAGAATGTCACAATACCTTTTACAGAAGCAATCACACAAATGCCCTTATACGCTAAGTTCTTAAAAGAAATATTAACTAATAAGAAAAAGCTCGAGGATACTGAAACCGTTATGCTTACTGCAGAGTGTAGCGCTATAATCCAAAACAACATGCCTCATAAGCTAAAAGATCCTGGTAGTTTCTCTATACCATGTGTGATTGGAAAGTTTGTCATAGACAAAGCCCTGTGCGATTTAGGAGCCAACATCAGCTTAATGCCCTTATCTATTTGTAAAAGGCTCAACATGGGAGAACTGATACCGACAAGAATGTCTGTACAACTAGCCGATAGATCGGTGAAATTTCCTCTAGGAATGCTAGAAAACGTTCCAGTACGTATAGGACAATTCTATATTCCTACAGATTTCATAATCATGGACATCAAGGAAGACTCAAACATCCCTATCATTTTAGGAAGACCATTCCTAGCTACTGCCGGAGCCATCATAGATGTGAAAAAAGGAAAACTGACTTTCGAGGTTGGTGAAGAAAAAGTAGAATTCATCCTCTCACAATTCTTCAAAGCACCCGCTATAGAAGATTCGTGCTGCTTCCTAGATGTAATTGATGAATGCGTTAAAGAAATGGAAAAACACCAAAACACGTATTCTGAAGTGCTGAGAATTCCGATGCCACCAATTTTTGAAGATGATAATTGGCGTGGTGAATACAAAGATAATAATCTAAGTGAATGTCTCGCACTCACTCCTGACCCTATGCCTTGCCCAAAGAAACCAGCTGTAGAACTGAAGACATTGCCCAAAGATCTAAGGTATGAATTCCTAGATACAGAACTCGAACGACCAGTTATAGTCAATGCAGATTTAGGACAAATAGAAACTGAGAAATTATTGCATGTCCTGAGAAAGTACCCGACTGCCTTAGGCTATAACATCTCAGATTTGAAAGGAATAAGTCCCTCTATCTGTATGCATCGCATCATGCTTAAGGAAGACTGTAAAACCTCTAGAGAACATCAAAGGATAATCAATCCCATTCTGAGTGATGTCGTTAAGAGAGAAGTGCAAAAGCTATTAGAAGCAGGAATCATATACCCAATATCAGATAGTGAATGGGTTAGCCCAGTTCACGTGTGTTTACCTTGAAAATTGGTAAACAACCGCTGATCTTCTAAAACAATAAAGTTCTAGTAACTTACAGGATCGATCAGATTGATCCTAGGACATGTGTTGTATGTGTATTTAGAATATTTCACGATTTGGTAAGGTATGCCTTTCGACAATGCTCATAAATAAAAAGGTGTTTGAAGTGTAAAGGACAACAATAAAGATCAAAGAAACAACTAAGTCGAACAATACATCAAAAGAGAGAAAAGGCTGAATGTAAAAGGTTTGATAAAAACTGGAATTAAATGCTGGAAAAGAACGCGTAAAGATCTAAAAAATGCAGAAAGATAAATGCTTGAAAGTAAAGGCTTTTTAAATGTAAACTTCAAAGTAAAGACTTGGTAATGTAATTGACTTGAAAGGTAAAAGTTTGTAAAAAAAGATTTCAAAGTAAAGAATCTAAAACAGAAACTTCAAAGTAAATTGCATTGCAATAAAGGATGATGGTGATTACAATCACGTACATTCTCACTTCACTTGTTTCTCGACACACTGGATACTTTGAGTGAATATAGAGTTACTTGTACAAATATGATTTTTTCACACCTATTCTAACTCTAGGACTAACCTATTTATAATACTCTAAAGTAACCACCATTTGACGGTTTTACTCCTAGATTTCGCCACTTGGCACTTTGCATGTCTTCAACTTCTGGATCTTCGCCACCTGTCCTTTTTTCAAATTCAAATAGTAAAACTTCCCTCCACTATCTAGTTGTAACTGCAGCGCATTATCCATATCAGTTTTATCCTGTCGAATTGACTCTTTGAACGTAGAAATATTTAAAGTCTTGAAACCCTTCTATTCGACTCAGGCTTTCAGCAAACATGGTCGAAGACCTTCTAGTCGAAGCCTTCTTTTTTCTTTAGCTTATTACTTTAAAGAATACCTTCCCTTAAAGCCAAATTGTTTGAAATCATGTAGCATCGAAATTAGGAGCTAACAAATTGCCCCCCAAAAATGTCCTTTCACCAGTGTTGGTAGGAAGGTCATTTTTTGATAACATGATCTCCGACGTCTGCTCATTCGATTATGGAAAACATGGTCCTAACTGACCAACCCACGATTTAGAAACTATTCAGTTTCTTTCAACCATGCTTATGACGTCATGTCATGATGGCAAATCTTCAAACGTCTCTTCAGCCGTATTTACGAACAGTTTTCATCATCACTTTTCTTGGGATTAAGCATTTACAGTCTGCTCTTAACCACCACCATCCAACGATCTCAAAAGGGGACACGCGTCCCACTATCGTATCCATTTTAACGGTTGATTCACAGTCCCCTCACCTTTCAAACGCCTATAAATACCCTTTTCTTCCAATTTAAAACTCTTTGCATTCTCAGACTTTCTTTCAACTTATTTTTCTTGTTCTCTAAACTCTCTCAAGAAACCCCAGAACGCACTCTCACTTTTCTCTTCAACTCCCAACAATGGCGTCTTCACAACCCACTCACCAAGAAACAAAAAACCAAAAAGGTACAACCACTCCGTTCAAGCAAACTCTCCCGCCATTTTCAAACATCCCCGGACCAAAAGTGGTAAAGAACCAACAGTTCATGCTGGAACCTCTTCTTGAAGAAGCAAGGAGCATTTATGAATCTCAGGTAATGATCCCTCTCCTTGTCTCTGATAAACCCTATGCTTTAGGTGGCCCCCTAGCTGATGTTAAACCCACTAATGAAAAACCGGCTGAGCTCTTTCCTTCTTACCGTAAATCTAGACCTTTAGGGCAAAAAAGCAACCCTAATGAGGATGGAGCCTCCCCTGATACACCCACTCTGACGAAAATGGATATGAGGTACCTTCATGATGGTATGAGATTGGTGAGAGTTGTCAACCCTTTAAAGGATTTTGACCTTTGGATGACCAGAATGGAAAGGGTCAAAGCTGATCATTGGAAAACCATTGGAATCTATGATCTGCTTATGCTGTCGAAAACCAACATCCCTTATTGTTTGAACTTGCTGGCAACATCACTTTACTTCTGGGATAGTACCCACTACACCTTTCATCTTCCTTGTGGGATGGTTACTCCCACACTCTTCGACCTTGCTGCCATTGCAGGTCTTCGACCAGATGGCATTTCATACGATCCTGATACTGATGCAGAGGATACTATAGGGATCTCTGACTCCAAACTCACATATACCCACTTCATCAACTACCACAAACGTGATACTGCAGACATCAAAGAGAGGAGGGTCGAAGGTACCCGCCTGGTGAAACTCACGCCCAATGACGATGGGGAAACTCTCAAGAGAGCCTTCTCCAGTTATATTATGATGTTTGCAAAAAGGCATGAGTTCACACCTAGCATGGCTCCCTTTGCTGAGAGAAAATGTGGACCTGAGTGGTTCACAAGGCCATTCCCTGATTCATCCACCAAACTCGACGCCGAATCTGTTTCAATCTGGGAAGCCTTTTTTATTCCTAGATTTATCGTTGAAAGGCTGAATCTTGGAAGAGACATGGCAGCCTTAATTGCTTACCAACCAAATCTTGTCTCTCGATAGTTTGGGTTGGCTCAGATTTTCCCCAAGTGTCTATATGGGAAGAAAGGCCATGTGGTCCTTCACACTACCAGTTTTGATGAAGGAACTGCTGCAGTTACTTTCGACTGGTGGAACGCTAGGAAAGAAACCCTTTCCCCTGTGTACTTTCAGCCCACATTCTTGTGTACCAAACCCTTCCATAACTGGTGGTCGAAGTACTACAGTGAGCAATTTCTTGATGTTGCTGCTTTCTCTTCCTTACTTGACCAAGCTTTTCTTGATGTGCAGGAGAAGACCAAGAAGAGTAAGTTCATTCATGTCAAAGAAATTCAAGCCTTTCAAAAGTACTTTGAAACTGTCTACCGACCAAATGATATTAGTCGAACCGTTCGTGAGGCTGCTGTCACTTTGAAGGAGAAATTTCTACAAAAAATGGATCAGTTGAAAATCCCTTCAAACGTTCCTCTTGAGAAACGTTATAAGGTAGCTTTTGAACTCTTTCCTCCAAAGTTCCCTCGACTGCCTAACGCTGATTTTGGAGTGGCACTTTCCCCCCCCATTTCAAGACTGGTTTGTCTATGGTGAGCACTTAAATCTCCTTCGACAGCAGTCTCAATCGAAAGCCCAACAGGTGGTTGCGACTAAACATACGCTGGACAGTTTCAAAGGACACCTTCATATAGGGGTCGAGGATGTCCGTGTCGAATCCGAAATATATGAAGGTTTGAGGTCCTTGATTTGTGATTTTTTTTAACTAACCACTCAATTATTAACCTTGTAATAATCGTCCGTCTTTCAGCCATGGCCAGGAAGACCAGCTCATCGAAGGGTGCTGCAAAGGTCGAAAAGGACGCTGAAGGCACAAAGGTAGTTTATATCCCTTGCCTAAGTCGTTTTGTGTAACCAATCTTCTAATATTTGCATCACCTTTTAGGCTGCTCGAAAACCTCCAACGCCTTCAAAAAAGGGTAAGAAAGGTGCTCAAGCAGTTGTTCCTCCAGATACTGATGATGAGTCCCCTGAGGAGATAGTAGTTAAGAAGAAAAGGAAGCTTATCAAAGCTTCTGGAACTACCACCCAATCTCCCTCAAAGGCGGCAAGAATCCTTGAGAAGACACCTGCTGGTAGTGGTGTCAAGAAACAACTCTCCAGGGTTGCGTCGAAAACGACTACTGGCGATCCTGAGAGTGCGAACTCAAGTCCTGATGCTGCGGCTGTACAGGTATGCGTACTATCTTTATTCAATATTTGGATTCCCTACTCAGACTTCCCCTAATCTTATTCCCTTTACTTGTGGGTTTTCAGGCTGATGTAGGTGGTTCTAACCCACTACAATCTTCCTTCAGCTTTACAACAACTCTGCTGAATAGCCAAGGTGAGCCAACTTAACCTATCCCTCTTACAGTCTCTCCTCCTGCAGCAGATGAAACAAACAAAAGTTCTCCTGCCAGGACCACTACTCAACAATCCCAGACCGACGGCTCTGATCATGAAGAGGATGATGTTTCTCATCAACAACCTCTCGACCGGACAGAGACTATTGGTATGGACATAGAAGGAAGGCCCACTGAAGCAGAAGAGGAGGAAGTCGAAGGAGAAGAAGAACAAGAAAAAGAGAGGGAAAAGACTGAGCAAGATCAAGCCCACACACCTGTGGCTGAACCAGGTCCTACCAACAATCCAACTCCTGGACCTACAGTCACTTCGACTGCTGGAGGACCCCCCACAGGAGACCCCTTGGCTGCCCTCAAATGGTCGAATCCTCGAGAGTATGCCAGGATGATACTTGGGAAGAAGTACAGCTCTTCGGGCACCAGCCTCAGTACTTCGACCAGCTCTGGGGGTCCAGCCCCAGATGATTTTGCCAGCCCTATCCTTCAAAAAATCAAGGACAAATTCTTCAAGGGAGACATCCACAATGTCTTACTTTCAGATCGAACTGATCCTCTCTTTCTGAAAGATAGCCTCTAAAAACTGGACTTTTCGACCCTTGGTAAAGATGTTTCTGAATTCCTTGTGGAGCTAACTGCTTTAGTAAATCAAATGTCTGAGGACTTCAAGCTCTTTCCCAAGATCCAAGACAACATTGAAGTCACAACTGGACTGGAACATGCAGCTTGGGATGAAGCACATGCATAAGAAGCTAGGGTCGAATGTCTAGAGATTGACCAACAGAAAAGGCAGGCAGAAGTGGAGTCGAACCAAAAGAACATTGATGACTGGAAGCAGCAAATTGAAGAGCTGCAGAACAAGATTTCTAACGCTGAAAAGCGCAACCTTAAGCTGGGAGAGTTCGACGATACTTAAATGGCCAGAGAGCTGAAGCGCACCATAGACTTCCTTGACAAGGCCCAAACGCTTGAAAAAGAACTTTCAACGGCCAAACTCAATAAAGCTCTATGTGAGAAACGGCTTCAGAATCACAAGGTCAACTTCCTTGAGTTGAAGTCGAAGCTCTCTTTCTGATTGTCTTATGATTTCTTGTTTGTAGTTCCACTTTTTGTTCATCATGTTTTATGGCCCTTTTAAGGCCCCATGTACAGACAATCTTAATGCCCTATGGCCTTTATTTAAATTCTTCTGTTTGCTATTAACTCTTCGACTTGCAAAATTTTCCTCTTAAACTTTGCTAACTGAGTAATTTAAGTATTCTGCCTCTTTTCTTTGAAATTATGAACATAGCGCGGCTTTTTAACAGCTTAGTGTTCCAACGGCACAAGTTTCTATTCCATAAAGGAATATTAATAGCGCAACCCTAGGGTCTATTCCCAAGGGTCATTTCACGTATTTCCATCGTTGACTGGTCAATCCTTACAAAGCCTTGCCTCTATAAAACCCTATTCCCTCCTGGGATATTTTGCACCTACTACAGCAAGCATGAGTACTTCCTCAAAGAAGGCAATGACCAAGAAGGTGGCTGGAGAAACAAAGAAAGTTGAGGCAACAACTACTGCCCTCAATAACACTTCAACTGGAGCAACATCTCGCGTCAAGAAGAGAGAAACCAAGATGAGGGTCCCCAAGAAAGGACATTCCAAAGCACTAAACTCTGATGATGAAGCTGACGAAGATTATGTTGCCTTCCTCAACTCTATTAATTGGAGGGACTATATGTTTTTGTAATTGTTTTTTTTTTATGCCATTTTGGCCCCACATGGCCTATTTTGGCTTTTGTAGTCTAAATGAAACTTACGTTTTAATATGAATTTCTTGTAAAATAGGCTTATATTTTTTCAAATATTTCCCATTTATCCTTAAGACTCTTAGATCACCCTCCATCTCTTGAATCTCATAAGCATTATTACTAAACGCCTTAATAATTTGAAAGGGACCTTCCCATTTAGGAGACCACTTCCCCAAAGTTCTGGTCTTTCGATCCATGGGTAAGATCACTTTCCACACTAGATCTCCAGCTGAAAAGGTTTTAATCTTGACCTTTTTGTTATAAGACTTCTCCACCATTTTCTTTTGCCTTTTCAGCAACTCTAATGCATGGAGCATTTCTTCATATAAGTCTACTAATTCATCAAGCATCATATTCCAATAAGATTCAGATGGAATCTCATGATGCCTTTGAATCCTTATTGATTGAAGATAAATTTCCACAGGCAGAACTGTATCATGACCAAAAGTCAGTCGAAATGGGGTAGTATTAGTTGCCTCTTTGTAGCGAGCGATTTTGGACGCGGTTCTTAAGCGCTGGTCGCTCTCTGCGGTTGAGCTTAAAACTACAGGTCGATTCATTTTTTATCCTATTGTGAGCTAAATAAGGAAGGGAAATAGATGTCTCAAATTAACCCTGCTTGCATACTGAGTTTGAACAGCGGTCTGTTAGGTTACGGATGCTATCAATGTGGGGGGGCCTTTGTACTGGTTATTCGTATTTCGCCAATACAGGTTTCTTTCTTTCTTTTTCCTAGGCAAAGGGTTTCTGGCGGGGAATAACGATTAGGATGTTTAGGACTGATGCTTTTGAAATACTGCTTTTGATTGATGGAGATATGGGATTTGGGTTTTTTGTTGATTGCGCTCGCTAAGATCTTTTCTTTTGATCTTATGCCTACGTATTCCCGTTTACCGAAACAGGGAAATCAGAGCGTTCGTAGTTCCTCCTATTCTATGGGAGGAAATTGGTTTTTGGTGTCTTGTTCAAAGCCCAAGAAGTGAAGCGAAAGGTGATTTGTATCTTGTTCAAAGCCCAAGATGTGAAGCTAAAAGGTCTATTTGTGTCTTGTTTAAAGCCCAAGACGTGAAGCTGAAAGACCTCGGTTTTAGAGAGAATTTGTCATCTCTAAAGAGGGGAGAAGGAGAATTACTTTAACTGGGATACGCGGATCCGAGCAATGCCATAATTTCCGAAGAAAGGGTTTTAACCTGAAGGAGAAGACTTTAACTCAGTGTAGAGCAATGCCATCTTTCCTTAGGAATTTCTCATGCTAAAAGAGGGACAGTGGCATGGATATAGATGATCCAGAGGCTTGCCGCTTACAGCGATTAGATGAAGGGAAAGGAGTTGTTGATGTTTGTGTACTATGAACGAGGCACAGTTTTGATGCTAAAAGGTTGATTGGATCAACCAGTGGTTTTCTTATACAAAGTCTAAGAGGAGGCTAATTTCCGCTAGGAAAATCATTATACAAAGCCTAAGAGGAGGCTATTTTGTGTCTCGTACAAAGCCCGAGAGAGAGGCTAAAGGTTTTTGACCCAGTGGGGCATATCGTTATACAAAGCCTAAGAGGAGGCTAAAAGAGTTCGACTCTTGCTTAAGGGATTTATATCTCGTACGAGGCCCGAGATGGAGGCAAAAAGGGTGATTGACTCAACGAGGGAATCTTTTGTGTCTCATACAAAGCCTGAGAGAGAGGCTAAAAGGTTGTTTTGACTCCACTGGGGAGAATTTTAGTATCTCGTACGAAGCCCGAGATGGAGGCTATTGTAACTGTTTCAGTTGAGTAACAGATCCAATATACTGATTTAAAAGAGAAAATCAGTTCTTATATGAGCAACACTGTACTCAGGGATTTAATTTGAGGATCCGGGGTATTTCCTTCTCTTTGAGGAAACGGGAAATCCAAAGGGTATTGAGACTATCTGAGTCTGCGGGTTTCCTTCCTATTTAACGAAGGGTGCTTGAGAATGTCTTTGAGACTCAAGGAAGTTAGATTGTCCAAGTCTAGAGTTTTATCTTTTGTACTATGCTTCGAGAAATAGTGGTAGACTCTATGAAAGGACTGTTCTATAAGAATGACTAGGCTCTGTTCCTATACCTCTAGGAGGTCGTCGGGACAATTTGTACGAAGCCCAAGAGGAGGCTGGAATCTTTTAAGAAGCCGACGGGTCCTTGTACTAAGCCCAAGAGGAGGCTATCATTCCCGGAGGAAGAGATCATTATACGAAGCCTAAGAGGAGGCTGGGAATACTTCTAAGAAGCCGTAGTGTCCTTGAATAATGCCCAAGAGGAGGCGGGGTTGCTTTTAGGAAGCCTATGGGTCCTTGTACAATGCCCAAGAGGAGGCCGATGCTTTTAAGAAGCCTGTGGGTCCCAAACCAAAGAAAAGTTCAGGAAAACTCTTTTAGAGTTAAAACCACTGGTAAACGTGCGAGGTTTACTATCCAGTGACTTTAACTTTAAAAGAGAGTCCGAACCGTTCGGCGGTTTGAAGAAATTCAAGAGAAGTTTCACCGAGAATAATTCATCTCTGGGGGATAGAATTTCTTGACGATTCCTAAGGAGGACAGCCGAATAGAAGACTGTATCTGGTGCTCCTATTGGGGATCTAGGCGTCTATTTCTACGAATAAATGAAACGGCGTCACTTAGTTCTAGACGTAGTAGCCGGGGAAACTCGAAATATCTATACTATTATTACACAGTAGATATGAGTTTATGAAAGGAGACTTACAGTGAGTAGCCCCACAATACAGTTTATAATATGAAAGCAGTAAATGAAAGCGATAACCACTTACTCGGTTGTAGTGCTTCCATGCTGTTTGGTTAGTTGTTCAACAAAGAAAGATTGAAAACAACAGTATATTCAAAATCAAAGGAGAAAGTGCTTTGAAAAAGAAAGATTTGGGGCTTACAGCTCAAGGAGAGGCCCAGGGTTTTATCAGTGAGCACACTGTTTGACTTTGTACAGCGGGACTTATACAAGTGACTGGGGCCCAAAATGGTTTTCTGTACAAAGGGATGGGTCTTACACTCTCTCAAGAGGCCCAAAGTGTTTTAAAGAAAAAGAGTGGGGCTTATAACACGAGGGTAGGCCCAGATGATTTTTCGTTTAAAAATGGCGATCGCGCCGAGGTTTCCTTTTAACGCAGAGGGACTTATACAATAAGTGAGGCCCAAAATGTTTTGGTTAAAAGGGGGATTGGGTCTTACACTCTAATAGAGGCCCAAAGTGTTTTGAATGGGTCTTATAGCTCAAGGAGAGGCCCAGATGATTTTTTTTTGAAAAGGCGACGATCGCGCCGTTTGTTTTTTGACGGTATCGGGACTTATACAATAAGTGAGGCCCAAAGATGATTTGGTCAAAAAAGGATTGGGTCTTACACTCTAATAGAGGCCCAAAGTGTTTTGAAAATGATTTATGAGGTTTGAATTAATCCAAAACCCTAATTTGTTTTCAAAATGTATTTAATTGAATAAAAATTCAATTAAAATGATCAAAATTGTTTAACACATGGAAAACAAATTGTGATCTTGGATTAATGCTTCAAAAATTAAGTATTGACCTACAAAATAATTAGAAAGCATTAAAAGTTGCAAAATCAATGTAGAAAAAATATTTAAAATGCCAAAAACAATCAAAATATTAATTCTTTACAAAAATATCAATTATATGAAATAAATAATATTTTTGGGATTTTTTGATAAAATAAAATATTTTAACATTTTTGTGAATTATTAAAAAAAGAATCAACTCAAAATCATTAAAACTCAGAGAGAAATTAATTTTTGAATCAATTAAACAAAATCACAAAATTCAAATATTCAAATATATGAAAATGGCGCCAAGAACAACACCAAGAACACGCGCGTTTTTTCAGTTTGCCCAGATTTGCATTTTCCATTCAATCTCACTGAATACGTAATTATAACATGCAATCCACATATCATTATGCTCGCCTCAACCTCACGATCATGTCTATGTACTTTAATTTCATTTAAATTAAACATACAACAAGAAATCACGAAGAAACCTCAAGAACCCTAATTTCTGCATGAAGGCTAGGATTTTTGATACACGATTCAAACAATGCAATTAATTGAGGGAAAACATTCCATGCATGATTATGAACATATGGCCAAATTATTGTGCGAGGAAATATGCATAGATTGAGAGATGCCCAGGTTTAGGCTTACCTTCAAGTCGTGACAGCAAGAGCAGATGTGATTTTGAGTTGGAGGTGTTACAGACAAGTTGTGATGATTTGGACAGCTTCCCTACACCATATGGAGTGTGTTTGAACACTTGGATTGAATTGAAATGGACTGGATCAGTTTATGGCATCTCAGCTGCAACTTCACTTCAAACTTGTGTGGATGGCAAGTGATTTTGTGAAATTGATGTTTCAGAAGTTATGTGAGTGTTTGATCAGCTCATATGTGATGTATGTGAGGTGTGTGAGTGATTGGTTTGTGGAGAATTGCTCCCAAACTCAAAACCCGATAGCTACCTTGCTAAGAAAGGCATTTTTGCCAAGAGAAAGAGATTTTGAGGAAAGCATCTGTTAGATGGCTTTGGTGTACTTAAACTGACCACAATTGAGCTCTATTTATAGTAGAGCAAGTTTGTTTTGCAAGGAATAGTGCATGGCAGCTGGTAAGTAGGTTTCCTCAATGTTGGCCAATGGAAATGAAAGTCTCCTCTAGCCATTGACTAGAGGTTAGGGCACAGAGCTTTGGTCCCCTTGGTCTTGGATAAGTCTTGACTGATTTCAGATGAGAATGGCTCAGTCCATGCCACCTTGATGGTTCCATTGAATGCCTCATTCCAAATTTGAAGTCTTGTCCCTATTTTGGCCATTCTAGGTTCAACATGCTATTCTTTGTTCCTTGGACCTTGGAGGCTTGGCTCAGTGATTGTCCCCTTTGGATTCAATCCTCTGAGGTGTCCAAGTGGATTGGAGCAATTGCAATTGGCTGATTTTGGCAAATCGAGCCAAAATGCAAATTCTGCCTTGCTTTGACAGATTTCAGCAAGGCAACTTGCCAATGTTGTATCTCATGATGTAGGTTGAATTTGGCAATGTTCTTGGCCATTTTGGAAAGCTCTTACATGATACAACAACTGTTTGAACAAGTTTGGTTTTGATCTCTTTTGATTCCAAGTGAGAAATCCCCCTACATTTGGCAAAAAGTGAAGCAGAATTATGACTTAGTGAAAATTTCACTAAGTGTTGGAAAAAGTGACTTTTTCACTTTTCAGCCACTTTGATCATTCCATAACTCAAAATCCTTAATGAATTAGAATGACTTATAGTTGAAGTTTTTGTAGGTGATAATGAGGGCTACAAATCCATCTTTGGATGAGAAAAAATGGCCTTGTGGTTTAGGAGTTATGGTCCTCCAAAGTTGGTACCTTTGCCACTTTATTTTTAACTTGGAAATATTTCTAAGTTTTATGGTTACCCCTTTTAAAAGTTATCTCACTTTTCTTGATTTTTCTTGATGAATGATGATGCAAATCATACATTAACATCATTTTAGGGTTAAAAATCCATTTTGGTGAAAAATCTCAAAAAGTCAAAGTTGACTTTTGTGCACAGTTGACTTTTTATCAGATGAATTCCAAACTGTGCAATTCTTCAGGAAATCACGTCCTTGACCTAAATCAAACTTGATGGACATGTTCCATGGGTGTCATAGGGTATATTCAATCATGTATTAGGGCTTGGGAGCATGTCTAGGTCAAAAGTCAAAGTTACAGTTGACTTTTCTCTTAAAACCCTAATTGTGGTGCAGATGAAATTGAGACTTGTTGCTCAAGCTTCTTGGATCAATCCATTGTTCCAAATGGATCAATATGGTGTATTAGAGACCCTCAAATCATCTCTTGAGGTCTTGGCTCATGGTTTATCCCAAAAGTCAATTTAGGGGTGAATTAGGTCAAGAAACCCTAATTCCTGATTTTTGATGAATGCATCCCCTAAGGCAAAATTGACTTGATGCATGGGTTCATGAGGTTCCATGAAGCATATTAGGTCATGTTTTGGATCATTGCCTTGTGCCCAGATGAAAATTTCCATCTGGAGACCCTGGTCGACCAAAACCCTAATTTGGTGACACTGTCGATCTTGAGACTTTATCCACCTAGAAGGGAGCAGCCTTGTGCTTAATCCTTGAAGTGGGAGTCCTTTTTGATCCATTGTGGATGTTTGAGAGATTAGACAAGTTGAAGATCATGTCATTTCTTGATTGATCCTTTGTCTAAGCACTCAGAGATGGCTTGAAACCCTAATTTTGATTGTATTGGATGCTCACCCATCTTTGGGGAGACTGATGAAGCATAAAGGTACATCCATATTGTGGTGATGATTTTCACAATGATGGGAAATCTAAGTGGTCAAAATTTGGGGTATTACACTCTTTAGGGGACGTTCGACATGCCCAGAGTATTTGGTCCAATGTCCTGTGCCAATTTCTTGGCTTTTTTCCCACATGCTCTTTTATCAACCCAATAACTACTTTATTTGCTGCTTCGACTTGGCCATTAGCTTGAGCATAATAAGGTGTGGACGTTACAAGCTTGAATCCCATTTCTTTAGAAAACTCTTGCATTTTATGACTAGTGAAGACTGATCCTTGGTCTGTTGTAATTGTCTCTGGGATTCCAAACCTATAGATGATGTGCTTCTGGATAAATTCAATCACATCTTCTTGATCAACATTTGGTAATGGGATAGCTTCTACCCATTTGGTAAAATAATCAATACCTACCAAAATGTACTTATGATTTATAGATGATGCTGGTCAAATCTCTCCGACCAAATCCAAAGCCCATCCTCTAAAAGGCCAAGGTTTCACTATAGAGTGTAATTCACTTGCAGGGACATGTTGAATGCCAGCGTGAACTTGACATTCCTGACAACCCTTAGCAAATTCCATACAATCTTTTAACATGGTAGACCAATACATGCCTTATCGAAACAACAACCATTTCATTTTATGGCCTACTTGATGTGCCCCACATGCCCCACTATGGACAGTCGAAAGGGCTAAGTATGCTTCCCCCTCACTGAGGCACTTAAGCAATACTCCCTCAGGAGTCTTTTTGAATAATTCATTACCCAACAAGACATAACTTAAAGCTTGATAATTGATTTTCCTTTCTGTCGAAGCTATTGGATTTTTCAGGTAATCCATTATAGGTTTCCTCCAATCCTTGTCAGTTATACTATCAACTGCCATAATTGCGAAATTGTCTTCATCAACATATCCAAGCTTAGTTTCTTCCAAATCTGATGGGGCTAATCCTACTGACACCACCTTTCCTCTGACTTCGACTTCGATTGCATCTTGTAATTTGTCTTTGGAAACTTTATACCCTAATGCAATCTAAGCCAAGTCATTAGCTACCTGGTTTTCCAGTCTAGGGATGTGTCGAAAACTAACTGCGTCGAACTTTTTCAACAGTCGATTCACAACTACAAAGTACATAATCAAGTTTTCTTTTATGCACTTGTACTCTTTGGTCACTTGTTTTATGACCAGTTCTGAATCTCCCATTATTTCGACATGAGTTGCCCCCAATTCCAACAATACTTCAAGTCCAACAATTAAAGCTTCATATTCAGCTTCGTTGTTAGAACAACGGCCTTCGATTTTATACTTAAGTGTTGTTGGAATTTTATTAGGAGAAATAACAAGTACTCCTATACTTGTCCCATCTTTGTGGCTCGACCCGTCGAAATATAACTTCCAAGGTTCCATATCAAGATAGTTCAGGGGGGTCTCATTTGTAGAATGGTCAGCTATAAACCCTGCCACTATTTGTCCTTTAACAGCTTTTAAAGGCTTATAAGTTAAAGAATATTCAGTTAATGCTAATGCCCATTTTCCAATTCGATTATGCAAAATAGGTTTGGACAACATATGTTTAATAACGTCATAACGAGAAGAAACATAAACATCAACTGGTTTTATATAATTCTTCAATTTGGTATAAGAGTAATACAAATATAAACATAATTTTTCAATCATGTTATATCTAGTTTCTGCATAATTTAAAACTCTACTAAGGTAATAAACGGCTCTTTCGACACCATCATCATCCTCTTGGGCTAACATGCTCCCTAAAGTTCTATCTGACGCAGCTATGTACAATCTCATACACTTATTGCCACGAGGTGGTGAGAGAATAGGGGGTGACTCAGGTACTATTTGATTTTGTCGAAGGCTTCCTGTTGATCTTGCCCCCAATCGAACCCATCCTTGCTAGCTCGAAGCAATGGTGAAAAGGCTTGCGTTTTCCCACTTAAGTTACATATAAATCTCCTCAAGAAATTTATTTTGCCCAAGAGAGACTGCAATTCCTTCTTTGTTGATGGCGCTTTTGCTTCCATAATGGCTTTGGTTTTATTCTGGTTAATTTCGATCCCTTTCTTGTGGACCACAAAGCCTAAGAAATCCCCTGTCTACACACAAAAAGCACATTTGAGAGGATTCATTTTCAGACCATGCTTTCTCATCCTTTCAAAGGAATGTCAAAGATGGCTTATATGTTCTTTTCCTGAAAAGGACTTAACAACAATATCATCAATATATATTTGCATAAAAGTCTCAATAAAATCATGAAAGATCGAATTCATTGCTCTATGGTAAGTTGCCCCAGCATTTTTTAGACCGAAAGGCATCACTACCCATTCATAAGTGCCTAATGCCCCTGGACATCGAAAAGAAGTTTTTGGGACATCTTCCTCAGCAATGAATATTTGGTTATAACCAGAATAACCATCCAACATGCTCAAGTATTCATGTCCTGCAGCAGAATCAATCAACATTTCTGCCACAGGCATAGAATATTCGTCTTTAGGGGTTGCAGAATTTAGATCTCTAAAATCTATACAAACCCTTAAAGAACCATTCTTTTTAATGACCGGTACAATATTAGCTAGCCATTCGACATACCTAGCTGTACGGATGAAATTGTATCTAAGTAGCGTTTCAATTTCCTCTTTGATCTTGGAAAGGAGTGTTGGGGCAAACCGTCTTGGATTTTGCTTGACTGGCTTTTTCCCAGGTATGATTGGCAACTTATGTTCAACAAGCTCTCTCCTCAGCCCGGGCATTTCATCATAGTCCCAAGCGAAGCAATCCTTGAATTCCTTCAACAGCTGGACCATTTTGACTTTGAGTAGTGGGTCGAGACTAGCGCTAATATAAGTAGGCCTTTTTACTCCCCCTTCACCCAAGTCAATTTCTTCCAAAGGATCTTGCGCCAGCATTTTAATATTATCTGACAGTGGATCCTTTTCAAAACCTAAAGGCTCATTATCATAAACAGCATCAAGCCTTTGGTTTTGGTCTTCGATTTGAGGCCCATCAGGTGGCTCAGGTTCAAAGTCCTTACCAGGGCCTACTTCACAAATTTGAGTTTTGGCTTCGACAGCCATGTGGTTGTGTGCAGCCTCTAAGGCCGCTTGTAACTTAGATTCAGCCACATAGGCCGAAATTCTTTGTAGTGCGTCGAATTCAGTCATTGTTACTAAATTCACTTCCCCGGCCTGTGGGGTCAACTTCAGGCAGCCCATAGTATGGGACATTGCCTTCTTCTCTTACGACTTCTCTGTCCCATCGAAACCCCTCCAGTGGGTGCAAGTGTAATGAGCAGAATGCATGGTCATCTGGGGTGAGATCAAATTCTGTTGGAGTACAAGGCGCAATATGCGCCAAATTTTTGTCAAACTCAGCACCATCAACATGATTAACAGACACCTTAAAGTAGCCTTGATCAGCTTCAATGTTTTCTACTATTCCATCAGGCCTCCAGATTATTATTCGTGGTGCATTGATGAAGGTACTGGCCCAATGCCATGGATCCATTCCCTTCCTAGCAAAAGGTTGTAGTTAGCTTTGCTTTCGACCACCATGAACAAGGTGGGTCTTGTCACTGTACCCACAGTCAAGTCAACCTGTAAGACACCTAGAGTGGTCCCAATCTTCCCTTCATAGTTAGAGAGGACCATGTTGTGGGATTTAAGATCAGTGTCGAATTTACCAATTTTACTTAGCAGAAAATGTGGCATTAAATTGACAGTAGCCCCACAATCCACCAAGATCTTATTAACAGCCACGTTCTCTACTTTCCCCGTAATATACAGAGGCTTCAAGTGTCCCTTCATGGCCTCAGTTGGTCGCTCAAAGAAAGCATTATGTTCTTCGACACAGCCATTATTCATTACATAATAACACACAGGTTGGTGTGCTTCCATTTCTGCCTCAGCGTTGGCATCCAAGTTTTCCACTTCAGTCACTCTATCATATTCCCCTGGCATTACTGACACTACGTTGACAATGATGTTTAAAGAAGCATCAGAGTCTGAATCAAAATTGTGGGTCGATGCTTCGTCTTCAACTGTTTCGACCGCAAATTTCTCAGCTTCTTCCTTCTTGGAAGTAAACAGCTTTCGACCCACCGGCAGCTGGTTTGTTGTTCGTATGCCAACACCTTTATTGCTAGCTGGCAGGACATTAGTGCTGGTCTCCGTCGAATCTTTAGCATGAGCTTCCCTTAGAGCCTTCCTCCGTCTCTGTTCTCTCCTCCACTGGGACCTAGACATGGGATTTTTTCCTTTGTAGTTCTCAGAAACATAGGCAGCTTTGTTGGAGGACTTGAATTCTTTCCTATACTCAATTGAAGAACCTCTAGCCACATCGAAACTTTTCCATCTTTGCTTCCCTTTTCCTGCTGCTTCGACGGGTTTAACCCACCTTCCGGTTGGTACTTCGCCGCTGGGCTTGAAAGTAGCTTGCTTGGCCCTTGGAATTTGTGGCCTTGGGCCATATTGTTTTTGAGTAGCTTTTCTTGGGTCGAAACGCCCTGGCTTTTGAGCAGCTCTCTTCTCACGTCCAGATTTGGCCTCTTTCCCCGCTTGGAGGACATGAGCAGCTTCTTTGTCGAAGATAGCACTGCATCGAGGGCACAACATGACTTCAGAGTTCTTCCCCTGGCACCTGTGGAGAAAATCAACGATGGTTTCATCCTCTTTGGGATAAGCGAGTTTGTCGCAGTCCTCTTGTTCATCAATATCCATAGCATGTCTGTCAGTGACTCCGACCATGTTTATGTTGACTTCATCTTTTAAACGCATTTTGGAAAAGTCATTATCAAGGCCTTCAGCAGCCTCATCCATCTGTCTAAAATGATCAGAAATCTCTCTTGTCACCATCTGCAATTTTGGTGCTTCAACTTCAGCATGGGTCTCGACTGTAGTTTCAGTGTCGAACCTTTGAACTTCAGAAGAGGTGCTAAAGTAATGTTTAGCAGCCATACATATCAAATGCTCAAGCTGATAGCCATCCATTTCCTCAGCCTCTCTAATAAACACAACATCATTGGTAAGGTCCTCAGTAACCTCCACCACCGTGGCATTTCTGCCAAGAGCTCCGTTGGTACTAACACTATCCGAACTGCTGTCAGATAATTCAACCAATTCGACCATGTTGATCTCCTCAGGCTCTGCATAATTTGCTTCAACTACTTCAAGGGGGTTGGTATCAATCTTCATCTGGGTCTTAGTCTTCTCCCCAAATTTGAGCCTCCCCTCATGAATAGCATTCTGCACCAAATCCCTGAAAAGAAAACATTGAGACGTCTTATGACTCAAGTAATTATGGTATTTACAAAAACCTCTCTTTTTTCTTTGCTCTAAAGGTGGTATTTTAGCACCAGGAGGCACTAATATTTGACCATCCTTAACTAACAAATCAAAAATTTCGTCACATTTAGTGATGTCGAAAGTGTATGTTTTCTTTAGGAACCTATCATTCTTTTCGGTTTCGACAGGGTTTTTTCCATTCGAAGGAACTAATAATTTACAAGAATAAGGAGGGCCCTTCTTAAGTTCAGCAAGGTCTATCTCATTTTCGTCGAACCTAACGGACTCATCATACAGTTCTTCGATGCCCTCCTGGTATTCGACATAAGCTACCTTCTTGTTTTTATTCACCCTAGCTTTCTCATCTTTGAGACCCTCTAGCTGTCGAACTCTGTCAGCCAACTGGGCCATATCCCTTAAATACTGGGTGTCCAGTTTTTTCCTGATAGAGTAATCAAGGCCACCAGCGGCCATTTCGACAAGCTCATGCTAGGAACTTATGTAAAGCATCTAGCCTTAAGTAGTCGAAACCTATTCAAGTAATCATCTATTGGCTCATTGAACTTTCATTTCACACTAGCCAATTCTTTCAAACTAATTTTCGTCTGACCCATGTAAAATTGCTCATGGAACAAACGTTCAAACTGGGTCCAATTACAAATCGAACCAGATGGTAACGTAGTGAACCATGTGAACGCATTTTTAGTGAGGGAACTAGGGAAATACTTCACCCTCAAACTCTCATCATTCGCAATCTCACCAGCTTCGATCAGGTAGCGCGCCACATGTTCGACGGTAGATTCTGTAGTATCTCCTGAGAACTTAGTAAACTTTGGTACTTTTGTCCTGGGAGGCAGTTCAACTTTAAGTATATAGTCTACTATAGGCGAAGTAAAGTTTGGCCTAGAAAAACCCATATTCAGGCCATTTCGAGCCATTATTCTTTCGACCAAGGCTGCCAAATTGTTCTCTGCTGCTACATTGTTGCATCGAACCTGATTCACCACACGATCAGCGTCTTGATTTCTGTTCACTAGCACCATCCTTGGTTCCTCCTCTTCAAGTATTGGTATTTGATTTCTAGGAGGCTCCTCCCTAGGTGGTTCGACCAACCCTGGATTCACTGGGTTCACTTGTTGAGCATTCTCCCTCATCTCGACTCCTTGATTTTGGTGTTGAACAGGAGCTGGCATTCCCATGAACTCTGCTATTCGTGTCATCTGGGTTGTCATCATTTGATTGGTTTGAGTAGTATTCTGGATCAATGGCTGGAAAATTTCTCCCATCGTTTGAGACAAAGTATGTACCATTTGCATGTTGCTCTCATCCATCTGTTGCCTCAAATATGCTACAGACTCATTTGTTAAGTTGGGCCCTAGAGCAGAATATCCCAAACCTACGGACTGGCTGTTTCGACCCATGTTAATTCCAGAACCTGACTCCTGCAAAGGGGAAGATATTACATTTTCTGAATATATTGGGGGTGCAGTACGCAGATTCTGCATCATTGCCGTTGGCATGCCATAGATTGGGTTCCTAGGCAAAGACTGTGAAAATCCTGGGGGAGGAAACTGCCCGTACGTCGAACCTCCTCCTGGCGGAGTCTGAGGATTTGTCACTGATGGGCCAATGTACTCCAAAACTGGCTGAGTGTAAGGCATCACGTATGTCGCCCCTGGTCCCGCTGTCGAAGACGCTGGCTCTGTCACCATGGTTGACACTGTTGACCCTCCTGTCGAAGGAACCGGAGTTGGCGCCACAATACTTCTTGGTAACTCTTGAGGATTGATGGTGCTGTTCTGAACACTTAAACTGCTTGGCTGAATATTAGTCCCAGCAGAACTGGGATTCAAATTTCCTTGGCCAGATGCCATTCTCCTCACGTTTCTTCTTTTTGGTCTATATTCGTTTGAATTGGCTACCTTTCCACTTCTCAAGTGCATACGATAGTTCGCCACAATCTCGACCAATGAAACAAAAATACTTAAGAAGGCAGTTATAAAACTTCCTTTTAGTGGTTATTTAAAAGTTACAAACTTCCAAATCCACGTTTAGCACTGTCCCACTGGGCGTACCAATTTGTTTACCTTGAAAATTGGTAAACAACCGCTGATCTTCTAAAACAATGAAGTTCTAGTAACTTACAGGATCGATCAGATTGATCCTAGGACATGTGATGTATGTGTATTTAGAATATTTCACGATTTGGTAAGGTATGCCTTTCGACAATGCTCATAAACAAAAAGGTGTTTGAAGTGTAAAGGACAACGATAAAGATCAAAGAAACAACTAAGTCGAACAATACATCAAAAGAGAGAAGAGGCTGAATGTAAAAGGTTTGATAAAAACTGGAATTAAATGCTGGAAAAGAACGCGTAAAGATCTAAAAAATGCAGAAAGATAAATGCTTGAAAGTAAAGGCTTTTTAAATGTAAACTTCAAAGTAAAGACTTGGTAATGTAATTGACTTGAAAGGTAAAAATTTGTAAAAAAAGATTTCAAAGTAAAGAATCTAAAACAGAAACTTCAAAGTAAATTGCATTGCAATAAAGGATGATGGTGATTACAATCACGTACATTCTCACTTCACTTGTTTCTCGACACACTGGATACTGAGTGAATATAGAGTTACTTGTACAAATATGATTTTTTCACACCTATTCTAACTCTAGGACTAACCTATTTATAATACTCTAAAGTAACCACCATTTGACGGTTTTACTCCTAGATTTTGCCACTTGGCACTTTCCATGTCTTCAACTTCTGGATCTTCGCCACCTGTCCTTTTTTCAAATTCAAATAGTAAAACTTCCCTCCACTATCTAGTTGTAACTGTAGCGCATTATCCATATCATTTTTATCCTGTCGAATTGACTCTTTGAACATAGAAATATTTAAAGTCTTGAAACCCTTCTATTCAACTCAGGCTTTCAGCAAACATGGTCGAAGACCTTCTAGTCGAAGCCTTCTTTTTTCTTTAGCTTATTATCTTAAAGAATACATTCCCTTAAAGCCAAATTGTTTAAAATCATGTAGCGTCGAAATTAGGAGCTAACAACGTGGTACCCAAGAAAGGAGGTGTTACAGTCATCAATAATGAAAAAGGCGAATCTGTAGCACAATGTACTCAAACCGGATGGAGAATGTGTATCGACTATAGGAAACTAAACAAAGCCACTCATAAAGATCATTTCCCTTTACCCTTCATAGATCAAATGCTTGAACGTCTGGCTAAACACTCCCATTTTTGCTATTTAGACGGATATTCTGGATTTTTCCAAATTCCTATCCATCTTGACGACCAAGAAAAGACTACTTTCACGTGTCCCTATGGAACCTTTGCCTACCGGCGAATGCCTTTCGGATTATGTAACGCACCCGCAACATTTCAGAGATGCATGATGTCCATCTTCTCTGACTTCTTAGACGGTATAATGGAAGTCTTTATGGACGATTTCTCTGTCTGTGGGGAAAGTTTTGAAGGATGTCTATCAAACCTCGAAATGTTGCTTGAACGGTGTGTAAGTGTCAACTTAGTGCTCAACTAGGAAAAATGCCATTTCATGGTCCGACAAGGAATCGTGCTAGGACATATAGTATCCGACAGAGGAATCGAAGTCGACAAAGCAAAAATCGAAGTTATAGAAAATCTCCATCCACTGAAAACCGTTAGAGAGATAAGAAGTTTTTTAGGACACGCCGGTTTTTATCGACGTTTCATTAAAGATTTCTACAAGATAACCAAACCCCTAACTGAGCTGTTAATGAAAGATGTTGAATTCGTCTTTGATGACAAATGCTTCGACGCATTTCAAATACTCAAGCAAGCTTTAATATCAGCACCCATTATGCAACCCCCAGATTGGAATGAGCCATTCGAAATCATGTGCGACGCGAGTGATTATGCTGTAGGTGCAGTCCTAGGACAAAGAAAGGACAAAAAGCTTCACGCAATCTACTATGCCAGTAGAACCTTGGATCATGCGCAAATGAACTACGCTACCACAGAAAAGGAACTCTTGGCTATCGTGTTCACATTGGATAAATTTCGTTCCTACCTAGTAGGAGCAAAAATAATCATCTACACCGATCACGCCGCAATCAGGTACCTATTAAGCAAAAAGGATGCCAAACCAAGGCTTCTGAGGTGGATTCTACTCCTACAAGAATTCGACTTGGAAATCAAGGACAAAAAAGGCACCGAAAATGTAGTAGCTGACCACCTGTCGAGAATGGAAAACATCCAACCAGAACAAATACCAATTAATGACGATTTCCCTTATGAAAGACTCTTAGCCCAGTTAAAAAGTAATACAATTGAACAATCGCTGACTTATACTGATACAGAAACTAATGAAGTGGTAGAATCTGTTTACACTAAGACTACGCTGCCATGGTATGCTGACTTTGGCAACTTTCTAGCAGCTGGAGTACTGCGACCTGATCTAACCTATCAACAAAAGAAGAAATTCTTCCACGACCTTAAACACTATTATTGGGACGAACCACTTCTCTTCAAGAGGGGCGCCGATGGTATTTTCCGGTGTTGTGTACCCGAAGACGAGGTGGAAGACATAATTTCTCATTGTCATTTTGCGCCCTATGGTGGGCACGCGAGCACTTCAAAGACTTGTGCTAAGATTTTGCAAGCTGGCCTCTTTGGGCCTACTCTATGGAAAGATGTCCATATCGTGGTTATAAATTGCGATCGATGTCAACGCACTGGTAACGTCTCTAGATGCGATGAAATGCCTCAGAAGGGCATTCTAGAAGTAGAAGTCTTTGACGTGTGGGGAATAGATTTCATGGGACCATTTCCGTCTTCTTTTGGTAACAAGTACATACTAGTCGCTGTCGATTACGTTTCCAAATGGATCGAGGTTGTAGCAGCTCCTACCAATGACACACGAGTAGTGATGAAGCTCTTCAAGAACATAATCTTTCCTAGATTTGGTGTGCCAAGACTCGTCATTAGTGACGGTGGCTCCCATTTCATATCTAAAATATTCGATAAACTGCTATCAAAATACGGAGTCAAACATCTTGTGGCAACACCATATCATCCACAAACCAGTGGACAAGTCGAGGTTTCAAATAGAGAAATAAAACAAGTTTTAGAAAAAACTGTCGCTACCTCTAGGAAGGATTGGTCAACTAAACTAAATGAAACTTTATGGGCTTATAGAACCGCTTACAAAACACCCATAGGAACCACGCCATTTAAGTTAGTCTATGGAAAATCTTGTCATCTGCCGGTAGAAATAGAGCACAAAGCCTATTGGGCTATTAAAACCCTCAATTTAAATTACACTGCCACAGGAGAAAAACGAATCTTAGATTTGCACGAATTAGAAGAACTAAGACTAGATGCTTATGAGAACGCCCGCATATATAAAGAAAGAACTAAGAGATGGCACGATAAGCGCTTATCTAGAAAAGAATTTAGTGTGGGAGACGTCGTGCTCCTATTTAATTCGAGGCTTAAACTTTTTCCAGGAAAACTTAGATCTAGGTGGTCCAGACCCTTTGAGATTTCTAAAGTGTTTCAAAGTGGAGCGATAGAAATAAAAGGAAGAAATAGTGAACCATTCATAGTAAACGGGAAACGCTTGAAACATTATCATAATATTACAAATAGAGACTATTCGAATAGTCTAAGACTTTTAGAGCTGCCCTCTCATCCCTATAACTGAATTATCACTAAGCTTTCGTCAGGCTTACGACGTTAAAAACAGCGCTTAGTGGGAGGCAACCAACGAGATTGTTTTTCTTTCCTTTTAACTTTCTTTTATTTTTTTTTATTTTTAAATTTCTTTACATTTTTCTTAACTCTATTTTCATTTCTTTTCGTTTCCTTTTATTTTCTTAATCTTATTTTCATTGCTTTTTCATTTTCATTTATTTTCTCAAAAATTTAAAAATTTTATGGAAACTGCTGTGCTGATCTTATAATTACATACTACAGGATTTTAAAGTCTTTCTACCTTCTTCCTTCTCCATCTGCTTTACTTTTCCGACTAACTATTAAGATGGATAATGAAGACACCATGGTTGTGCTATTCAGGGACGCTGTCCAATAGTACCGCTATGAGGTTCTCTCTCGCAGACCTATGGCCTTAACCAAATTCCCCTATGGACCTACCATGACTGCCTTAGGTATAGGAGATAGCATAGACTTTATGTTTAGCCAGATAGGATGGGAAGGTTTTGCTAGAAAGAAGTATCCAACCTACCACAGACTGGCCCTAGAATTTCTAAGCTCATTGTCCTACAACCCTAACCACGGCATGGGATTTAATAGGGGTAAGATAACCTTTAGGCTATTTGGATACACGTGTCGCTTCAACATCAGAGAGATTGCGGACCTGTTGGATTTCCCCAATGGACCCGATGTTTTTACCATGGCACAGGAGGATTTAGTAATGGAAGATGAACTGAACCTTTTCTGGAGTAGTATTTCAGGACGACCTCATCATGACCCGCACCCTATGGTGTCCACTGAAATTCACAGCCCGACCATAAGTACTTTCATATGATTTTAGCCTACACCCTTTTTGGAAAAGCCGAGAATGACACCTTAATCTCTAGAGATGAGTTATTTATCATGTTTTGTGTGTTTCAATCCCGACCCATTAATGGAGCTACCTTTATGCTTGACAATCTCCATAGGATTGCTCAAGCTGATCACGGTCCCATTTTGATAGGTGGCCTTGTAACAAAAATTGCTGATGCCATGGGATTTAGAACACATCTTTCCCGAGTGAACCCTCTAGGAGGATATAGGCCAATGAAAATCACTTTCTGTTTTAACCGAGGACTCATTAGAAATCGGGACCACCCCCGTTTCAACTCCTGATCAATAATGAAGTTGTTTCACATTTTACACTGCCTGATCACGAGCGAACTAGTGTGCATAACCGCCACAACTGGCTATATGATTTAAATGAGCCACGGGCTGAAAAAGATCTTGGTAGTCATGTGTATGACATTGAGATTGACCCTGAAACTCCTCCTCACTATCATGATTTCTCTGAGCATCCCATGAATGACACTGATATTGTCCCCCCTGCTAACATCCATGCTACACTTGAAGCTTTCCACACTGCACTTCAAGATATGAGAGATGAACTTCAACTTATCCGTCTTGACGTTGTCGGTCTAATGGATACCACCGTCGAGGAACTGCACCATCTGAACCAGGCTGTGGAATCCTTGAAGAAGCAACGTGGCTAATATCGTCGCACTGCACTTTTCCATTTTATTGTTTTGCTTTTAATATTTTTAGAACCATTTACTTTACTGTCATTTTCTTTTTAATGTCAAGGAACAAGTTTATTTCAGTTCAATTTCAACTTTAATACTCTACTGCATTTTTACTTTGAATACACTGCTATCATTTTCCAATTTCTTTAATAAAGTATTCGATTCGTATTCACTGCTAGTGGTTGTGTTGATGATGATATAATGTTCCTGCTCATTTTAATTTATTTTTGTCATTGTATATTTATTCTGACACTTATCTAGTATTCTACTGCTATTAATAATTGCCATGTTCCAATATATGTTACGTGCCAGTTTATATTAAGCTTTCTGTGAAAATGCCAACCTTGTGGGCATGACAAGCGTAACGCCCATGTCACGACCGTCACGCGTCTTACGACTGTGACAGGTCCGTGACGAACGTCCCACTTATTTATAACACGCTCTCTGTTTTATAACAGAGACCCTTCCTCTTCATCTTCTTTTCTTTTCATTCTCTCTTCGAACGTCTCACTACCCATTATTCTACATAAATTCCTCACATTAACCCCAATTTATCTCCACTACTTCAAACTCATCCTCATTCTCACAAAACCCACTCTCACTATTACCCACTTCCTCCATTTCACTTATTTCACATTGCATGCACCATGGCTAGACGCACCAGACAAACTCCAGACTTATTAGCTATCAACTTCAGAGAGGGAGAGTCCGGTGACTGCCAAAGGGCTAATTACCTCAGCTTCTACCAACGCTCATTCCAACCGACGAGGTACGTCAACACTGCTAGCCTTGAAGAGTTGGGTATGCTTGAGGGTGTACGTTGGATACTTCAAAATGCCGGTTTATGGCAGCTCTGTACACAAGGGCAGCCTACTTACGAAACTCTGACTCTTGAGTTTCTGAGTTCATTCGCTTATGTTACACCTCCGGGAGATACAAACCAACTCACCGGTACAGCCACATTCCGCATGTTTGGTTCTGAGTATTCGATGGGCCAAAACCGACTTGCCTAAATGCTTGGATTCCATCACGGTGCGAATGTCCATTGCCGTTTGCCCAACGATGCCTTGTCCCAGATGCTTTCAACCTTTTGAATCAAATTACAGGCGTAGCTGCTACAAGTTGGGACAACCTCAACGCAACTTACATTCATAACCCATCAATAAGATATTTTCACAGAGTTTTAGGACACGATCTTTGCGAGGGACAGCAACCACAAAGTCAACTCCAAGGAGCTCTTTTTCCTTCGTTGTGTGCTTTTTCCTGAACCGATTAATGCAACACCATTTCTACTAGCTCACATCCAAGCCAACTGTGCTAGAGGTTCTAAGCCTTTCTACTTCGGAGGTATTGTAACTTCTATCGCACTAGGTCTTGATCTGGGAAACAAGCTTGCTAATTTACCTTCCATACCACCTGAGTCCCTGGATACCGAGTATTGTCGCTCCTCCCACCTCATCAAAGCAAGGGCGGATGGACGATACCATCCAGTGGTCCGTACCAGAATCATCAGAAGCATCATCATGCCATGCCGAGACCGCATCGACCCACAAAGACAAGCAAATTGGCTTTTTGATCTCCGTGCTCCTGAGCCTAATGTGGTTTCTCAAGAAAATTAAAATAACGAAGCAGTCGACGAAATAGAGCAAGAGATGGATCAGCAACCTCCTGAGAACCCCCATCCCCTGCCCAGGATCCTACATCATCCACCAGACGTCGTCGCCGCGCCGATCCAGAACCCGATCCCATCACTAATGAAGAAATCTTAAGGGGCATATGGCACCAAAACCAATTGGCTGCCCAGAGAGAGGAACAACAACAAACGCAGTATAATGAAATGATGAACCTAATGCGTCAAATCCATCAGGGGCAAGTCAACCAAGGCCAACGGATAGACGATGTGATAGAAGAGATGGGTGCCCTAACGCTACTAGTGCAAGACCTACATGACTATATCCATCACGTAGGCATTCCAGATCATGTAGCACAGAATGGACGCGCTCGCACCCGAGGCAGAGGACGTGGACCTCATTAGATTTAGTTTTAGTTTATTTTTGTTTTAGTTTTCGTTTCTTTTCGTAGGTTCTATCCGCATTTATATCGAAACATTGAGGACAGTGTCCGATATAGTGTGGGAGAGGTACTTTATTTTCCCTTATGTATTCCCTTTCCGCATTTCATTTCAAATAAACAAGATTTTATATGAAACTTTCGTTCATGTCAAATTTCCCCACTTTATTTAGCTATAACAAAAATTTTATGATCAATGCATAACTTAACATACCAAAACATAGGCTATGTTGGAAAATCGAGAAAATTCTAACAAGATTGATATCGTCTTGACACCTTAGACCTCTTGCGTATGCAAGATCAGTTTCAATACCCATTATACCGATACCTTCAGTTTTAGTTCTAAAGTAACCCCTAGTAGTTTATATTAGCAGTCAGCACCGTCTTAAACACAAACCACGTGGAGAGCCGATGAAGATAAGTGTTTGATGCCGAATCATTAAATATGTTTCGTATTCGTTGCTGTTGTGAAAAATAGAAAAATGCACCAAACCTACGGTTGCAAAAGTATTACAAAAGAAAAGAAAGAATCCATTGTTGGTTGGTTCAGAGGGACCTGGTTCTGAACTTGGTAGGGCGAACTACGGTTCGATCCCCCACAACTTACGATTAGGATATATATAAAGGGTTACCACACTTGTGTACCAGACCCCATACTAGAAAGGATCAAAGTCACTAACCGGCTACTCCACTACGTACGTGTAAAGGCAAAGGGCTTAATGTGATTGCGCTAGAATGAAACCGGGTGAAATAGATACGAGAAACTTTAGGTTGAGCTATAATAGAATGATTAGAACTGGCTTATATAGAGGGGAGGTCTATGATTATGCTTGTTGCTTGTGTCACTAATGTATCTTTAGTGTTTTACTTGAGTATCCGTCATCTTAACAAAATGCCTTACAAAACATTTTCAAAACAAATGGTATGTCATGTGTATGCGTTTGATAAAACTTGTCCGACGTTTTTACTGACTATTTGCTTGAGGACAAGCAAATGTTCAAGTGTAGGGGAGTTTGATAACACGAAAATGTATCATATATTTGCCTTGGTTTGCGAGTAATAATCACGTTATTTCAGCTTAAGTTCTGATTATTCCACAAGTATTCTAGTATTTTCGCAGGTATTTCATTGTCCAAGCTAAAAATGAGCAAAGTAGAGAAACATGAAGAAATGAGAAGAAAACAGGAAGAAATGACAGAGAAAAAACAGAAAATAGAAAGTGGTGTGTGTGACGACCGTCACACAACCACCATGACCGTCGCGCAAATAAAAGGCGCAACACGACCGTCACGCACACAAAGTGACTTATTACGTCCAGAACATAGACGTGGACACGGAAGACCAATGCAGTCACGCACGTTCAACATTTTCTCCTGGATTCTCTCAACTTCAGCCTCAACTACACATGAGCCAGTCTCCCTTAGACTTCTCAACAACCGAAAGTTATGCTCCTATATTTTCTCCAATGTAAAGCAAAGCTTGGGATATAAAGACAACATTGATGGACACGACGAAACACCAGAGAATTTGACCCCGAATTGCTGCATAATTAATTTTAAGAACTTTTATTTTCCCTGCATTCCTTTTTTGTTCCCTTTTCCATTCTTTGTTCACCATTACCTTAAATAGTGATAGTTTCTCACATCGAGGAGCTATTGCACCGTAGTTAGGATTTTTAATCTTGCCTTCATCATTCGTTGTTCCGGTACGATCGAGCAAAAGCCTACCGACTTGTGGAGGAATTGCTAGAAACAAATTATTGCTTATTTACCAGGTTTTTATCATTAATTTAATAACAGCATTATTATTTCCCATTGCCATGTCTTATTTATTGTTTTGCAGTTTATGTTTATTCTTGTTTGTTTTAATTAATATGTCTAGCTAAATCCATATTATCGGTATGTAATTAAGTTAACCGGAATGGATTCGATAAACATAAGCTAAAACCATAAACAACTTAATTTATGGCTGCGATTTCTTAATTAAAATCGGACTTTTATTACGAGAGTAAAAAGGTAGCAAAGGTTAGGATTAAGACCACGAGAGTGTGAGATTTTACCCGGATAGCTGAAATCGGGCATTGGTTTTAAAAACAGCGAGAACGTTTTAAAGTTAATTAGATTGTATTGGTTTTCAAAAAGTATTTTTAAACTCAAATGGGCTAGCGAGAGCAGACATTATGATTTAGGGGTATGGTCCGAAGTAATAACCACGAGAGTGTGAGGTGAGGGCTTTTAAACTGATATTTTCTACAGAAATATAATGTGACTTATTTTATACGCTTAAGTTTTATTGAATCCACGATGGTATACTAAGTTACGTACCGATATCCTAATATCAACTAGTTTATTCCAAATTTTAGATTCCCTTTTGTTTCCCGTTTGAACTTAAAACCAAAACATCGTCAGCCTTAGCTAAACATAGTAACAACCTGATAGCACTAGTTTGATTATCAAGTCCCTGTGGGATCGATATATTTATTACTACGCGATAGGCTGTGCGCCTGCAGTTAGTAACCGTTAGACTCAGAAAGTCGCGATCAGCTTCCCTGAATCGAGTCAAGGACCCTATTTTAGCCAAAAACATAGATTTTTCTTGTTCTAAACCCCACTTTAAGGTAGTTAATAATCCTAAACATTAATTGGATGATTGTAGGCATGCTTTCTGCTGTGAATGAAGGCAGAACATGTCATACAAGTTTGATGCAACTTAGGTTAAGAAAACTCTTAAGCACTAAGTATACTTAGGTAATTAGCATTTACTTGTCTAGGAAGATAAATACCTTAAGTATAGTTGAGGTGGGAGTTGTACCTATACAATGGTTAATATAGTATGAGTAAAGACGAGAACGAAGTAACATTCGTAAGATGACATCCTGTATATCAAAGTGAATGCTTTGAGACATCTCATGCGACTGGAGATTACAATCACAAGCATGTAATGTGTTTCGTTGATCCAATTAGAGGGCATGTGATTATTCTGACGACTTATTGAAGGATATGTGATTTATCCCGATAACTTAACTGAAATATATGTGATGTATCATGACGATCCCCGATAAAGGAATATGTGATTATTTTAATATTCTCAAATGATAGATATTAAATTATTCATGAGAGGATATGGATCTTATCCTAATGGTTCGGTCATGTGGACATTAATATATTGTTTGCTGCGAGTCCCTCAAGCGTTGCATGAGGAGAATCCCTCAAGCGCTTCTTAAGGAGAGTCTCTCAAGTGTTGTTTGGGAGGATTGGTACATCGTAAGCGTACGACAATACTGAAGTAATATAAAAGATTATCGTTCCCATAAAGACCAATTCTCTAAGTATTGCATTCTATTTTATCTGTGTTTAACTAAAGCGGACGAAACTTAGTTTGGGATTATATATTTGTTTTTAGAAATAAAGTGCCTAAAACATGAACTAGGTACTTTAGTTTTATTTAAACAAACTCATATGAATTTTGCATCTAATACGAGAAACAAATGAATTATAGAAAAATAGAGAAATTGGACAATACCTACTTTTGCTAGTGTGTTGTATTGTCTGAAACGAATAATCTACCCACTTTCGTCAGCATAGTTTATTTACTTAAGATTGATTTTTCTGCATTTATTAAATATGATGTTTTCTCAAATGAATTTGAGACACTTTTGTCGTCTTGTACATAGTTGTTTGGAATTTCGTGTTCAGATACCGAAACACACCTTCCAGCATGTGATCGGTATCTAAATTCGAATACTTAAGTGAAAAGATTCGAGTTCCAAAATAATTTACTTTTTATTTCTCGTAATAGAACAACAAAGAGTTCACATGAGGTCAGTAACAAGATAGTCTTCATGACCCTTAGTCCCTAGGAGACTACTCAGACATAGTAATCGGCAACGTAGCAAGATACTACATAAGAAAAGAAATAATAACCACGATAACTAGATTTAGAACCTGAATAAAACATAAAATACTTGAATAAAAATGCTCCAATGAAGACTTGACCAGTACAACAATAATAGTAACTTTGAAAATAAAATACAATGAACAAATTACAAAGTAAAAAACTGAAATCGAAAGTCATAGGGTCTGTCTCTCCAAATTCTAGCCATTTATAGGCACTCACAAATGATTACAACAGTCAATTAACATTCAGTAATTCATCATTTATCATGACATGGATAAAATATAACTCCCGTTCGAGATGTTATCCCCTTTGCAAAGGATTGTGTTGGCTAGGGCTTTTTGGATATACCTAAAGCAAGAGTTTTGGATATTAGAGGCCTTGGCTTTTGCGGAGTCCTATAACCTCTTTCAGAAATTTCTGTGCATATTGGCGCGACATTGAATTTGTCTGGGACATCTCCATGCCCTTCAATAGAAAAATAGAGGATTTCTCCCAATGTTACAATCGGTAACTCATAATTTACACCAAACAGACGAAATTTTAGGGTATCAGTTATACCCTTCACACCCTCATACTAGGTCTTTATCATCTTAACTTATAGAGTGCTAAAAAAACTCTAGATCTATTCTCTCATAAGTGGGATAATCCCCATGCATAAACTCATTTAACCCTATTTTTCTAAACATCCTATCTACCAGAGACATTATTTTTCCACATTAAAAATATTGTTCTTCATGTTCAACTACACGACTATTTTATTCGCATCTTCATTGTCGTAACTCTGATTTGTGCGAAACTAACGGCAAAACGATCGTGTGAATATGAAAGATATTTTCCACAAGTTTAGTTTTTGTTCTATCGGTAAGTTTCTTTTACATAATTTCAAAATTAGCATTTTTAGTGTATTTTAATATTTTATTTTTAATATTTATTCGTAACTTATCGAAAACAAAAAGATTGGAGGACGAGGAGACAAAGGAAGGAAAATTCGGAATGTGGACTTTAATTAATATATGCGAAAGCATAAGAAAGATAAGATCATGCTTGTGGTCACGTTGTCCAGAAGTAAAGCAGTTAAGGTAATTGCTTATTCCATATAATCATGTAGGTCATAGATTCGTAGGATACGTTAGTAGTAGAATTTCTTATATATAATAAAACACTTTTATTACATTTCATGCATTATGTGAAAGGTATCATTTTTATGTGGCATATCATTACATTTATTTGTCTCTTGCTTGTTGTTGCTCATTCAACTATGTTTATATGAATGGTTAAAAGAAATTTGTAAGTTTTGATTGAATTGATGAAAATAGTGATGGTCGAAAAGAAAATCGGCATAACATACATTGCATCGCATGTAGTTGTGTCAATAGTGCCAAATGGGGATCAAAACTATTATGCCAAATGGGGCGATGCCAAATGGAGCGATTGAAAATATTATGTCAATTGGAGTGATATCCAGATCATAGTGTAAATACATCTCATGCATCATTTGCATAAAATAGTAATTTTTAACTTATTTTTATTCTTTTATTTTATTTTATGTGATGAGTATTTTATTGTTTTTAGGTCTATATGGTGGTATATTTTTGTGGGTTTGGAATTTGACCCCTTACAAACAACATTAGGTAAACATAAAACATTAGGTAAACATGAAGAGGCATAACAACCCACAGTTCAACGTGTGAACTATATTAGGCAAATAAAACTAGATATAACATCACACAAACTATTTTAGACAATTAATCCAATAAATTTCCTTATTATTAAATTTAGGCAAACTCAACAAGTCATAAATTACAGATATCCTCTATGACCGACTCGTCGAATTACAATTGCTCGAGTCAGTACTTGCCAGCAAGTCAACCCATTTCTATCAACTGTTTTGTCTTTTATTCGAAACAACGACTTCAAAATTGCTTTGGCACTGATTGCAATCCTTTTGCTCTGATACAAATGATAACGCTCCTGATTTTTTATCCAAGACATTATTTAGAAAAATACATCCCTTTAAAAAGTAAAACTATTTTTTTTCTTGAGAAAATATTTTTCTTTTATATAGTAAAATTAAAAAAGAATTTTCCAATAAAGAAAAACTCACCTTTGTATTGCTAAAATATTTGAAGTTACAACAATATTAAATCATAATTTGCTAGGAGTGCTTATTTTAAAAATTGATAAATATAATCAAAATCCCATTTCATTTCAGACTAATTCTTGCAACAATTATTTTTCTCAATCATTTTTTCATTACTAAAAGATGGAGTGTTAAATGTAGAAGGGATGTCAACTACAAATGCAAATTAAATTTTAAATGATAGCCAAAAGAATCTTGTTTTCCAAACACAAAATCACTTTTACATTCCCTCTTCAAACCATCATCAAATCCTGAATTATCCTTCTAAACTTGTTTTCCTTACCAGAAACTTCTTTCCCTTCATTCGTAATATTCTTTCCATCACAAAGTGAATTCAATTTAGCATAAATTTCGTCAGCACTAAACTCAAATTCCACAATGTCACTTTTCCTAAACCATGTTTCTTTCTCCCCCTAATTCTAACCCCTAACAAAAATCTGAATCAACCCTTGCCACTAAAACTGCGATGGTCGTTCGAAGAATTGAAACTAGCGTGAAGTCGCAATTTTGAATAAAGGTAAAACGGTTGTTAGAGATGGGTTGAGTCCTTGGCATGTACTGACTCAGGGAACTGTGACTTAGAGAGTCGATGATTGAGGATCTCCACAATTTATGACTCGATGAGTAGTGCCTAAAATTCAGTAGCAAATAATAGGGAAATATATTATATCAATTGCATAAATAGTTCACGCATTGAATAATGGGTTATTATACTTAATTTTATTTGCCTGAAATAGTTCAGGCGTTGAGTTATGGGTTATCATGTCTCTTTTGTAAGGGGTCAAATTCTAAAACCATAAAAATATATAATGGCTTAATACCCTTTTTGGTCCTCTAGCTATAGGGGTAGGTTCAAATAAGTCCTCTATCTTTTAAAAGTTCCAAATTGATCCCATACGATTTTAAATAGGTTCGTATTGATCCTTTCCGTTAAATACATGCTAACGGTGTTAAAAAAACTGATGTGTATGCTGAGTTGGCTTGGGAGTGAAGCACAGTCAGCATCTTCTTCTCTAGGTTCACAATGTTATCTGAATCCTTATAAATTGAATCCCAATCTCAAACCCTAGGTTCACAATTCATCCAAAATTCACCAATTTGAAAGGGAAATCAAGTATCTGGGCGGCGTTTCTTCTTCATCTTCTTCCCAATAATGAGTTCTGGGCACGTTTCTTCTTCATCTTCTTCGCAAGTTTATACCAGTTTTGGGAAAGTCATGTGTGCTTGTGGAGACCTGTGTGTACTTCGCAAGGTAAAAACCGTCCAAAATTATGGAAAGCTTTTCTGGGGTTGTAAACATTTTAAGGTAAACTTCTTTGTTAAACACATACATTACATCCATTACAACTTCACTGTTAACAAGTTTGCTGCATATACGTATAGAGTCACACGAATGCCGGATGCGGTTTTTTTTTAATGGTTCTATGATGATTCAAGAGATGGGAACGAGGAACGCATGAGGAATCTGCAAGGGAAGATTGAAATGCAATTTAAGGAGTTGGAAGAAGCCCAAAAAGAGTTGGCTGAGGCAAAAAGCATGGTTGAAGTGTTGAAGGACAATAATCTACTTCTAGAAGAAGATTTGAAGAACACTAGGAAATGGAAGATGATCTGGAAGTCCATGTGTTTTATTGTGTTATTTGATTTAGTGGTTAAGGTGTTGTGAATGTTGAAATTGATGTAAAAGTTGGTTCCATGACATGTACAATTTGGTTTAGGTGTGGGGATTGATGTATCAGTTGTTGTTACCAAATCTAGTAATTCAGTGTTTGCATCATGTGTTTGTGGACCTGAAATTGTTCACCTGTTTTACACTAAATAATAGTTGGTATAAAACAGTTTGTGGACCTGAAATTTTGCACCAGTTTAGCAGCTTAATTTAACAGTTTAGCCTAGCAGTTTGTAACAGTTTGTACACCATAATTTATGACAATTATATGATAACAACTTAACAGAAGTAATCATTACATCATAACAGAATAGCATAATAATATGATAACACCATAAACATAATCTGATTACATCAACATTACACAAAATAGCATAATCTGATTACATCATAACAGAAGTAATCATTACAGAGGTTGTTCATAACAGAAGTTGTTCATAACATTACACAAAATAACAGAAGTTGTCCAAAGAACTTCACAACATTACACAAAATAGTAGAAATTGTTCATTACACAATACAACACAAACTATAGACCCTAAGAGGATTTCTTTGGAATGTTCCTTTTAGTTGGTGTTGTCCTCCTAGTAGTAGGACCCACTGCATTCTGTGATGCACTCAATCTGGTGGTGGGTCTTTGTGAAAGTTGTGCTGGTCTCTTAAAAGGCAACTTGTGCCTAGCTTGTGTTGCAGGCTTCTTGGTAGTAGTCTGAGAAAGCTGAGTTGGTTGAGTTGTTTTGCTTGTCTGAGTTGGTTGAGTTGACTGAGTTGTTTTGTTCTGAGTTGGTTGCTTGACTGAGTTTGTTGCATGACTTGTCTGTGTTGCCAGATTTGCTTCAGATGCTTAATGGGTGAGCTGAGTAGTATGAGTTGCTTACTGGGTGGTCTGTGTTGACTGTTGTGGTGGCTGAGCCATCTTACAAGTTGATTTGTTGTGGCCAGTCTGTCTGCACCTAGTGCACCTCACAATCATACCAGTTTTTCTTATTTTCCTGTCAGAACCATCAATATCACCCTGTTCCCTATTCCTCTTCTTCTTTGGTCTCCCAGGCATTTTCTTGAATTTGGGAGGCTGCACGTCAGGGTATTCAGTTCTCACCCATAGATTTGTACCATTTAGAGGGTAAATGATTGGTTCATACACTCTAATGTACCTAGCCTTCTTGTAATAGTCTGGAACAAACTGGTCAATATCAAGACCTCTACTCTTAATTGAGGAAATCACATGGACACATGGGAGACCTGTCAGGTCCCACTTTCTGCAAGAACAACTATGTTCCTTCAAGTTGACAGAGAACATGTCTCCCTGATTCTCAATATGCTTCACCTCAAAAATATGTTCAGATGACATCCTATAAAAACACAACAGTAAGTCTATATCCTATCAAAAGAATTTCATACTACAAAAACACAACAGTCAGTCTATATCCTATCAAAAGAAAATCATATTACCTTACAATCCATGAATTTGTGAAACTGCTGGTTTTCTAGACCTTCTTCTTAATGTTTGGCAAGACTTCGTCATCACCTAAGTTAGAGAACTTTAGCCTATTTGCCGCCCATTTTTCCATTATGTATCCTCTTATCTCCTCTAACATTGTAACCAAAGGTTTTGACCTTGCTTCCACAATTACACTGTTGAAAGCTTCTGACATATTATTCAAGACAGTATCAGACTTTGTTGTGGTTCTGAAATAGGACTTGCTCCAAAATCGTGGTGGAGTTTGCATCATGTGTTTGTATGCCTCTTCATTTATCCTCCTCATGCCTCTCATCTCTCTTTCCCAGACCTGTGGATAAGTAGCTCTGGCTGCCTTCCAAATGATTTCTTTCAACACTTTTCCTGGAAATTTCTTTCTGAAATTGTTGTACAGGTGTCTCACACAGAACCTTTGTTCAACACCTGGTAACAATTCATCCATAGCTGGGAGAAGACCCTGCAAATGCATATAAGTTCAGGATTAAATTCTAAATAAAAAAAATTCAAACTTAAATAAAGGCAATAAATCTAGGAGTACCTTTTGCTGATCAGAAATGAAAGTGTAGGTCTTACACTCTTCTCTTCCACCCAGATCATCAATGAGGAGCCTTAAAAACCAAGTCCAGGATTCTCCATTTTCCCCTTCCACCACAACAAAGGCAATAGGCATCATTTGATCATTGAGATCTGTTCCTATTGCAGATAAAATCTGGCCACCACATAGACCCTTTAAAAAACAGCCATCAAGGCCAATTATTGGTCTACACATCTTGAAGCTCTTCTTGCAAGCATCATAACAAACATACAATCTCTTGAAATAAGGTATTGCATCCTCACTTCCCTTTTGAACTGGTGTGACATGTATCTTAACAGTTGACCCAGGATTTGTCCTCAAAATTTCATGACAATAGTCATAAATCCTAGTGTAGTCTCCTAAATAAGATCCATCTACCATGTCCCTGGCTGCAAATCTAGCCCTAATAGCCTTGGTCTTGTTAACACCTACATTCCATTTCTTGAGGGCTTTCTCCTTAATATCCTTTAGCTTAAGCTTAGGATTGTTTTTCAATGTATTTTGCAATCTCTTACTTAACCATTTCGTGCTCATCATCTTAACATTATACTCTCTAGCACAGTTATGTGTGTCAACTAGTTTCCTAAGCTGCCAAGTTTCCTCATCAGGAAGTTTTCCACAGTATGCCTCCCATTGACATCCAGGCTTACATACCACCTTCACTCTTATGTTATCATTTTTTAGAAACTTCAAACCTCTCCCATTCTGCACAGCATATGTTTGAATGGCTTCTTTAAAATCAATTTTGGTATTGAAATATGTTCCCAACTCCCATTTATAGTTTTGCATGTCTTTCATTGTCTTGAAGATTGGATGTTTCCTCTTCCTTGGTTCTTCTTCATCCTCAGTGTCACCTCCACTTTCCAACTCTTCACTATCATACACAGCTTCATTCTCCTCTCCACTCACCCCTTTCTTTTTCTTCAATTTACTTGTTCCTTCATGTTTCTCATCATATGCCACCATTTTGGCAACATGTTCTTCCTCATAATCCAGACTAGGATCAGAATCACTGAAATCAAGCTCCAAGGCACTATCATAGTTATAGGATGAATCCTCACTGTCATCAGATGAAGTATCATTCCCATCATGCACCTGACCATGAATCCCATCACCATTCCCATCACCCTCTTTCTCAACACTCTCTTTCTCAACACCCTCTTTCTCAAGACCCTCATCAGAATTCACATTCTCACCTTCCAAGACACCCTCATCAGAATTCATATTCTCACCATCCAAGACACCCTCATCAGTAGTCACACCCTCACCAGTAGTCACACCCTCACCAGTATGCACTCCCTCACCAGCCTTGACACCCTCACCAGAAGTGTTTACATCCTTAAGTACTTGTTCAACAAGTTCAGCAACAATATCATATTGTTCTTCATTCACAACATCCAAAGGTTCTTCTTTTAATATATCCTCCTCCATGTTAATAGGTTCTTCATGTAATGTGTCACCCTCATCAACATACTCAGGTTGGGATAATGGGTGTTCAATGTATATGTCAACCTTGAGGTGTACCCTACATAGGTCAGCTATGTCCAACGCACCTCTATCATCAGTAAGCTCATTAATCCCAAATGTAGGATCCCTGTAGTAGATGTTGTTTACGTCGTTATACCCTATATCTTTCAAAACACCTATCAACTCAAAATACGACCACCTATCAACATCTACCTTTAATTCGTTACATTTACCCCCCACGTAGTTCGTTTTATCAGAATCCATAAATTCCCCACTATGATGAATGTTGAGGGTTATCATTTCTTCCATTTCAACCTAATATCATAAACAAGCAGAAACTTCACAAAAAGAACATTGAAACAACCCTAATTTCAACACACAAACCCTAGATTACCGAAAACTATTGTTCTACGAAAGGAACATAGATACTTACCAGGATAATTCTTCGTCTTCAATCGTATGTCTTGGAAACGTAATAGTCGTCTTCGTCTTCACACGCAATCTTCTTCTTCTTCTTCGTCTGGTTGTGCTAGGGTTACAGAAATGGAAGAGAAACTGAACAAATGACTTGATGAAAAAAAAGTGGGAAATGAAGAGCCTATAACCACCGTGCCAAATCCCCATTCAGAAACGTACACCTCAGCACAACCCATGCCATGTCATCAATATTTTAATTGAAATTTTAACTTTTCTAACGGCGAGGACAAACGTGAACCTATTTAAAATCGTATGAGACCAATGTGGAACTTTTAAAAGATAGAGGACTTATTTGGACCTACCCCTATAGCTAGAGGACTAAAAAGGGTATTAAGCCATATATAATCATATAGATATAAAAACATAAAATAAGAAGAATAATAGATAATTCATCACATATAATTAAAAACAAAATACAAATAAAAAAATTAAAAATCACATCTTGTGAAGCACAACAATAAAAACCCCGTCTTCCTTTACTTGTAAATATGCTTTATTTTGTGTTTAATGATTAGGAGAAATTAAATAAAATAAGGTTAAAAATATCGTTTGCAAAATTAGTTAGAGGTAATCGTTTTCTTAAAACGGATGTAGTAGGGTGCTAATACTTTCTGTCATACCCCAATTTTGCATCTCGATCAATAAATCAATGCAGTCACAAGTCATCTGCATCATCTGTTTATCATAACATGAATTTCATCCCGCATAATGCTTAAAATGTTGGCCAAAATAAAATTTCAGATCTACAGATAGACCGGTTGAATCAATTTTCAAATATACGTAAAATTAGCGGCCAAAAAATTTCAAAATCGTGCTTTCAAACGTCAATTTTATTAATCTACGATTCGCGTAGTTTAATTTGTCGTGCTTGTTTTATTTTTTCAACTCTTTTTCGATCGCATTTTGATCAGCCTGAGTCCTTTTAATCGACCATTTTTACTTTTAAACTTGATTAAACAATAACCCTAAATCCCAAGTATATACACGCCTTGCATTGAGCGAAGAAAAAAAAAGGGATCTCACCAATATTAGCGCCTCTGATGATAAAAAGAAGGGGATGATCTCAATGAAAAAGGGGAAAAGGCTAATAGTTACAGGCGCTCACCATCATTCACGTGACCACACTTAAAAAAGAGATCCTGCAGGTAGAGAATGGTAGGTTTTCGTCTTCAGACATGAAGTTTCATGTAAATGAATATGAAATGTCATTCAAAAGTTCATGGATGCCAAACGCCTTGCAACTTATTAGGATCATCAGTCTTCAAAGGAATTCCATGAGACACTTGGTTTTGGACTCGAACAAGGATCTTTTGCTAAAAGACCTTAAGCAACCAAATTCTTTTTATTTAAAAAGCATTTGAATGATCTACAGGCTACCCCTTTTCAATCACATTCTGGTCATGTAGAACAACCCAATATGTAGAACTTTGAGCATGGCTTAAATTGGAGAGTTCACCAAGATCATTAAAGCACCGGTTTAAAGGTAGCTGTGAATAATCTGTAGTCCCAACAAAGATTGTTGTGCTAAAACTGAATGTTGGAAAATTACATAATGGTACAAAACTCAATCATCACATGTTCACTCTGCTTCTCACTTTTCAACAAAAACGATTCCGACAGCAACTGCGTTAACTATACGACGTCGATAACATTTCGATATTGAATACTTATTGTGTTGTGTTGTTTGTTATTTCGATTATGCATTTTTTGTTTTCAATTCGGTTATACTATATTTGTGCTGGATTTTGGGGGTTTGTAATAGTTTGTAAATAATAGAAGTATACAATGTATTGCTGTTGTTTCTTTTCGATTTGCGTTGTGTAAAATTGGATTAAATCTGTTGGTTTCGATGTAATTCATATGTCGTTATGCTGCTGATTTTTATTCGATATATTGATAGGATATTTCACCGCGTTATGGTCATTGCGTGCGACATTCCACTTTTGTTGTCGATACGTATAAACCAACTTTAAGCACATTATGTTTAGCTTTGTATGCATCCCATTGCGATATGATCATTTTAGCTTCGATTCTGATGTTTACATCATTACGGTTTTATACTGTTTGCTTTACCATTGCGTATGTTGAGCTTCATTTCATTACAATTGTGTTTTCTTTGCATTTTGATTTTGTTCTTATTGTGATTCATTGTGCGATGATATGCTTCACGTTAGCCATTCGTTGGATTCATGATAGCATACAACGATCCGATGTCATTATGCTTAAATTGAATTTAGACTCTACGTTTGGTAGCCTTGCACGTCTTTGCATTACGCGACATTATTTCACGTCCTCACATCACGATCTTGATCCGTGCACGTTTTGATTTTGCTTTGCTTTTTTTTTATTCAATTGCAATGAATATGTATTGTAAACATGTCGTGTGTGTTCATATCTCTTGTATCTTGACATGCTTTGTGTTTTGTTTCTATTGATTATCCTTATTGCAATCCTCATTTGGAAAAATATATCCCCCGGGTTGTATTGCTTGCCTAGTTATACCGCTTTCATTTTGGTTGTTTTGTTATCCTAGTGATTTGCTAACTTAAGATTAAAGTTAATCACTTTCCTAAATAACAAAAAGAGCCCTCAATCCAACGTCGAGCAATTTTCACAAATCAAACCATACGCGAGTGCTTGAGCCAACGTCAAGTACTTCTTCCTCGTCATTCAAACTCTTTTCATAATCAAATCAAACACTTGGTCCAGCGTCAAGTTATCCGTTTTGAAAAGCTTTTCATAATAAAAATGTAAGAAAAAAGTTTGATTAGGTTTAGACCTTCTCTTTCCCAAATGTTTGGACACTGCTGTAGAGCTCCATGTTCGAACATTCGTCTTTCGTCTTAAAACACAATAATTATTTGAATTAAGTTGGTTCTCTTGTAGAAGAAAAATGGTTGATTGGGTTTAAACCTTCTTCTTCTCTGATTATTTGAAAACTGTTGTAGAGCTCCCTAACTTTTGGATGAAATGAGAGTGATTGGGCTTAGGCCTCCTCCTTTCGAGGTATTTGAATACTGTTGTAGAGCTCCCTGTTCGAATGTCTGTCTCCACCTAAAAACAACTTAACCAATCAAACTTGTTACCGCCATTACGCGACTTCGAAAACCTTTTCAGAAACGAGTATTCTTTATACATATCGAGGTGAAACAAACAAAGGCTTCTACCTCCAAGAGCGAGCAACAAGCAAAGGTTTAACCATTCGATATGTATAAAGGATCACTCTCTAAAAGCAACCAACAAATAGTTCTTTGCTACAAAGAACTACGTAGCCTTGAGTTCTCCACCGCACCTGGAGATACATAGGAGCAGGATTTTGAAATCTTGTCGGGCACATTATTAAAAAAAACCCTAAAAATCTTTTCTTTCTTTTCTCTTTTCTCGCTAACTAAGTAGAAGATCGTAAACGACATCACGCTAATATTCATTTGCTTGATAAAAACCCTAAAAACCTTTTCTTTCTTTTCTCTTTTCTCGCTCACTAAGTGAAGTATCGCAAATGACAACATTCTAGCATTCATTCGCTTAACTAACTAAATGGGTCCTATTGAGTACAACAGATGTGAGTGGTGCTAATACTTTCCCCTTGCATAACTGACTCCCGAACTCGCTCTTGGTTGCAACGACCATCTCTTTTTCTTTCATGGGGTTTATCGATATTTTCCCTTTCCTTTAGGAATAAATAAAGTTTGATGGTAACTCTGTTGTTATTTTGAGTGTGCGATGCGCTCAGGTACTTTTCGCGCCGCGACACATTCCTTATGTGTTGTACCCCAAATTTTACCCTCATTTTTCTTTCTGCTAGTTGATGTTCTATCATCTTTCTCTATATTTTAAGTTAATAATTATCTTGGTTTTTTATTTGTTTTATTTTAGTTTAAATTCAATATGACCTATTTAAGTTGTTTAAATTGATCTTAATTTTTATTTAATTTTAATAATTAGTTTTAATTAATTAGATTAATTATCCATTTAATTTATTTTTCTAACTAATTTTAATTTAGAATATTAATTAGTTTAGTATTGTTATTATTAATCTTATTATTAATCCAAAATTAAGAAAAGAAACATTTTCATTTCCTCACGAATTGGCCCACGTTACAATAAGGAATTCAAATGGCTACATCATCCCACTTTTCTACTCTTTATGAAAAACCCTTGTTGTAACCAAGTGAATGCTACAAGTCATTACACAAACCAAGTTTGACTTTGAACTAAGTGCATGTACAACCTACCAACTTTCCTCCCATCAATTCTAGCACTCCTACTGTCAACTTTTTCCATAAATCATGCAAAAGAGTTATCAAGGTACAAGTGCTTTTTACTTTGCAAGTGGCACACAAAAGCCAATAGCAAGAACCTTTGTGTAAAGCCTTGGTACGCTTCAGTCCTACGGCTCATGTTGTATTCATTCCTGACTCAGTAAGCAACCATTTGAAAGTATCACTTGGATCGAAAATGGAGGGCCATACGCACAAAACAATTAGCCGTTGGAGTTCCTTGGCCATACCATGCTGCTACTATAAAACAAAGTTTTAACACCAACAAGGGGGGACGGTCTCATTTCTCAACACAACAACCATCAACACACAAGAAAAATCACACACCAACAATAAACATGAGAACCATCAATACATCAAGACAAAACACCAACATCCTTCACAGACACACTCAAAACATCTAAAGTTCAAGCTTGGAGGAGAAAGTTTCATCAGGGATGCCGGTGCTAAGGGGAAAGAGTAAGAAACTCAGTCCTTACTTTCACTAGCATAAGGTTGATTGTGTTGCTATCAAAGCAGGTGTGTTTCTTTAGTTTGTCCCTAATGGCTCATAATTTTTGTTCTCATCATATCATGAACATGTTGCACTCCTATGTTTGTTTTGCATTTGACTCATTTATCGTGTGAATGAGCCTGTGTAGGACATGTTTTTAAGTATTGTTTATTCTCAAGAATGTACCATGTTATGTTGCAGCTTGCATGTTGGTCATCTCATCTTGTTCTAAGTTGACAACTTTTTTTATGATTGTTTGATTTCATTGTCCCTTAACTAAATATCACCATGATTAGGAATTTTAATCGCATAACTTCAGTCCAGGTAAGTTGTTGAACTTGGCATTTTAATGACCTCCTGAAGTTAAGGGAACTGTCAGTTTTGGGGATGGTGTTTTTGTTTGATGTGGCCTAAACATTTGGAGAGGCTCAAGTTGTTCATATGGTGTTACGATAGGTTAAACAACATAGAATTTTTATTTGAAAACAGGTTGTGACAAGTCTTGTTATCATCCTCCTTTAAACTCATAACATTAGTTTCAATAACATGAATTTTCCTCCTTTTGTCATATGTCTGTTTCGCATAATAAAACAAAAACAGATGATTAATGTGTTGTGTGAATCCTTTATACACTTCCTTGGCTGGGAGTACTTTGTGTCCTTACTATGGTTTGGTGGTTTGAACTTTTTTTGAGTCTGTTCACTTCCTTTTGGGGTTCTGTTGATAGGACAGTTGGTTTTTTTTTCTCACTCCCCTTAACCCACCACGTCTTACTTTATGTTTGTGCTTTAGGAAACATTAAGATTAATGTTTTGACTCTGATTACCTTGAGGCTTGGAAATTTAGGCTCTGAATGAGTTAGATTTATTAGCAAGAAGGAATGATAGTATGTTGTTCATCCTTGATTTTATCCTTTCAATCACAACAAATCGCCAATGCATAAATTCTTTGTTTGTTTCTCTAAAACTGTGATGCCTATTTGGTTGTTGTGCGTCTGCATGTATGAAGGAGTTTAGGGCTTAAGATTACTCTATCATATCAGCCCTACTGTTGGTTAGTTTATTTTGTTAAGTTTGTTTGAAAGCTGAGGTTGGTAATGGTTGGGCAGGGAGGATGTTTACCATGTTGTTTGTCTGGTTTGGCACGTTAGTTATAGGTTTGTGGGTTTCACGTACATGAAAAATAGGATGCAGGGCGTATGGGTTGGTTGATTTATGATTTGTCTTTTTGCAGTTTAATTTTAATGACCAATTGATAGGCGTTTCAGCACATCAAGTTATTGTTTTGTGTCTTTTATTTTTAAGTTATTTCAAAACGAATCTCAGGTTATATATTATTAGGGTGGGCGTATACAATGGATGTATCGCCACCCAAGTGGTTCAAGCCTTGCCTTTGTAAACGAAAGGACTGGGGTTCGAATCCCCTCGCCCCAGTCTTTTATTTTTTTCTAAAGTTTCGCTTGATTTTAAATATGTATTTGTGTTTGCATTTCATGATTAACTGCGCGCATAGCTTTGTTGGTCTTTGTTTTGGGCTGTTCACATGAGGACCCGGGTTCAACCCCTAGGTGTGGCATTTCCTCATATTTTTAGCACTTGTTGCTTTTATTTTTAAGGTTTATGCTTCATTTTCAAAATAGCATAACTTGTTTGTTTTGCACTCTTTTCAATCCATTCTTTTTGCTAATTACTCCTAATCAAACCTATTTTTCATATATAAAAAGAAATTGACAAAAATATTTATTTTTGAGACCTTTATGCATGTTTGGTTTATTAATGTTTATTAGGTCTTTATTGCATTTCTTAATAACTCGTGCCATATTATCTTTGCTTATCATGCTTGATCATATCTAATATGTGTCTCTAGCTTTGCATTGATATATTGGTTTTGTTTTATCATATCAATTTATTCATGTCTTTTGTTATATCATCCTTAATTAATATCATTCTCTTTATCTTGTGAGTGTACTTTATGTTTGTCTTCCTTAAGATTGAAACATATTGATATGTCCTTATGATGATTATGTCCACTTTTATCCATACTTTATCATGAAGCATCTTGCCATCCTTATGCTTGTGTTGCTTTCATCTCATCATATTGTATAAGTGTTTTATCTTTTATCATGTCTTTATCTATTGTTATATTATCCTACAACTGTTTTTATCCCCCTGTTCCAAAGGAAGGTGATTAACGTTGACTCTTAAAGTCATAGCCCCCACCTTAACCTAAGTAACCTCTTAGGAGAAACTTCATTTCTTGGCCTCATCAGAGCCATAGAAATTACAACTAGCTTTAGGAGAGAGTTCTTAAACTCTTAGTGATATTCATCATAATGAATACTCACTTTCCCTACTGACTAAAACATAACATAGGTCCATTACAACTAGATTTAGAGAGTTCTTACACTCTACAATGAGCTTGTACTCATTTCCCCTCTGAATATTGGCCATAGTCAATCATTCAGTAGAAGTAGAACTACGCATACTCTGATTCTACACCCGAGGATACGTAGGCGTAAAGTGCGATGCTTTATCGAGTATACTTAGATACTAACCCCTAGGGTTTTAACCTTTAGCATAGAACCTTTAGCAAACATAAGATAACATTAAACAAGAGGTTCCTGTAGAGTACTACAGATACTTAGGGTGCTAATACATTCCCTTTGTATAACCAACCTCCGAACCTTAGATCTCCCCCTTTTAGGTTTTTTTAACGATCTTGAACCTTTCCTTTGGATAAATCAAAGTCGGTTGTAAAATAAATACGATGCAAGTTAATTAATAGCTTGTTATCCGATTTTCACTGCAATAGAAATGGCGACTTCACTGGGGATCGTTAGACCTATTGCTGGTCCTTTCCTAAGAGGGTTAACCCTATCTTGTTTTTATGTTATTCATGTTTGCTTATTTTCTTGTATATGCTTATATATGTCATATTTGCTTATATATCTGTATATCTGTTCTTGTTTGACATTTTTCTGTTCAATTTGGGTTGATATGATATCTATGAGTGAGATAAATCCTAACCCGGATTTTGAGTGCACCTATGATAGGACGATGGTATATTCAAGGAGGCTTTGAAGGAGTCGATTCCTGAAAAAGTTAACTTGAGACACCATCACTCAGTTGATGCCCTCTTGAGAGTCTAGTTATGTTGAACGATCTTATTCGTGAAAGCGTGCTACTCTTGACCTAGGAACCCATGATATTGAGAACCGTAGTTACCAAACCCCACTAAGCCTTTTAGGATGTAGTGCGGCGACCATGATGGAGTCTATTTCTGAAATGGTTGTCACGCGATACTACACTCAGACGAGATTCTCTTGAGAATTTTGTTGATTACCAAGTCATTTGGGAAGTCGACAAAATCCAAAAGATGGATCGTAGACTCTGGGAACCTTTTAGAACCTTGTTCGGCAGGTGAAAACCATAGTACATACCTTTGGGATGGGTAGACCTTTGACTCCATGCTCGTAACCCCTAAACCTAGGACTTGTGTGCTGTTGTGTGTGCATGTTTGTGTTTTTGTGTGCCCGTGTTTTGTGCATTGCATACATCTCATGATAACCATTTGGTTTCAATAAACTCGGACGTTCTTTTCTTTGTAAAGATCAATCAGGATCTTAGATTTTAAAACAAAACTTTTCAGTTTTCCCAAAAATGTTTGCAATTCGCCTTTCGAGTTTCTTGAAACCATTTGGCTTGCATTAGCATTGCATTCGCACTTGCATTGCATTTTCATTTCTCGGTCTTGAGTCTCCTCCGTCCTTTGTCTATAACCCAGCTAACTTTTCTAGAGCCAGCATTGGACTTGAAGAAGCTTTTAAGGGATCATGAATTCAGAGGAGCAGAGTCAGTTTGTGACCAGAGCAGATTTTGACTTGTTGAGAAACCAGTTGGATCAGATTATGACAGCCTTGGCAAAGAAAGATGACAACACTCAGAGGACTTTTATCGCTCAACCTGTGTAGATTCCTGTTGAGAACCAGTTTATACAAGAACATGCCATTGTCCGAGATGGACATTCTTCTTCTATTGATGCTATGGAATATCGCAGTTTTGCATTCTCCGAGTCAGATTCCCAAGAAGTGGTCCCTGTGAGGAAAACCCAGGATCCACGAGACATTGAGCTAATGGAAAAATGTCGTGCCTTGGAAAAGAAGCTTGATGCCATTGAAGGTTGTGACACTGCTGATCTGAATGTTTTGGACATGTGTTTGGTACCCGTCCTTGTGATACCTCTTAAGTTCAAAACGCCGAAGTTTGAGGAGTATAAAGGGGATAGCTATCCAAAACAGAATTTGGTGATGTTTTGCAGAGGAATGACTTCACATGTCCTCAATGACAAACTCATGATCCATTGTTTCCAAAACAGTCTAAGTGGAGCATCGCTGCATTGGTATATGCAGCTAGAAAGTAGTCATGTCCAATCATGGTCAGACCTAGCCAGTGCCTTTGTGAAGCAATACAACTACAATCTTGACTTGGCTCCCAGTCGCCTGCATTTGCTAGACTTATCTCAAGAAGAAAATGAGTCCTTCAAAAAGTATGCTCAGAGGTGGAGAGAAGTAGCTGCTCGTGTTCAACCACCACTTTCGGATAAGGAATTAGTTGATTGGTTCGTGGATACTTTGCAAGGTATATACAGAGAAAAGTTGTTTAGCACTGTGACGTCAAACTTTTCTGAATTGGTAAAAACTGGAGAACGCATTGAGAGTGGTCTCCAAAAAGGAAAGATCTGAGGCATCTCGAACATCCCGGCTGGTGAGAATAAATCAGTTGTCAGTTCTCAAGAAGAATGGGAGAAGGAAAGTAATCCTATGTGGGAATCCCAAATACCTCAACGCTTCTACAACTCAAGTGTTCAGCGTCAGCAACCTTTTGGGTCTTTGCATCAGACACCAATCTCTCCACGTGGGCAATATTCTTCTACAAATCGAAGACCTCTTCTGTATCAACGGTCCTACCACCGTCAGCCACATCAGTATACACGACAAAGGCCAAGGAAGCCAGAGAGGAATTTCACTCTGTTTCCAATACCATACAGTCAGTTCCTGCCAGATTTAATCAAAGGGGGTTAATAGTGCCAAAAGGGATAGATTCAGTAATCCCTCCATACCCACCAGGCTTTGATACCGACGCCCGATGTGACTACCACGCTGGGGCACAGGGGCATTCAACCGAAGACTGTAAGGTACTCAGAAGCAAGGTTCAGACGCTGCTTGATTCTGAGATGATCTCATTCACGCCTCAAGGAATTTAAATCAACAGTCCTTTACCTAATCAAGCAGATTCATCAGACCCCGAAGAGGAAGAAATTGTCGAGAGTGGATGTGAAGATAATTCTCAGACGGATTTCGACGATCAGTTTTGAAGATGACTATCTCCGTCTGGCAAGTCGAGAAGGAAAGCCCAGTTCCCTGAGGCTGGCAAACTTTAGACTATTTCAGCAATTTTGTTGTATTTTCTTTGCATATTTGAATCTGTTTTATTTATAAGCAGTATTGTATTTTCAAATTGGCAACATTAATGAAATGTTTGTGCATCTTTTGGTTAAGTCCATTCGTTTCACTCATTTATTCTTGTGTTCATAAAACAAATATATCTTTACCCTGCTTTACTCCTTTTCCAAACTTTTGTTAAAAACAAAGATTGTGGAGGATGATGAAAACCTCGCGTTCATAATTGCTGTGGTATGCTGCCGATTAAGCCTTGCCGATGATATAAGGCATTGTTTCACATTTCCTAAACATTGTTAACCCCTTCGAGCCTAGAAGTAGGAGTTTCTTTTCTAAACAAACCTTAAATCTCAACCTTGGGGGTAGGGTAGTTCTCAGTTTAACTCGGTTATGCATTCAAACATGAGCGCTTCATATAAGGCGCCAGTCAGCTTTCAAATTAAGTGACTTCCTATTTTTGGAGATTTGAACGTATATCTTGAGTTAACTGAGCGTAGGATTTGAACCTTTATCTTTTGTCTCATAAACCATGATCCAGACCACATTACAACCCCTAAAAGACCTAATTGAGGCAAGGTTGTTTTGAAAGCATACTACAGCAAGGTTGATTAACCTGACTCTTAATAATCTTTGTATTTTGTGTGTGTTGATCACTTCCAATGACTTGATTCACCTTGTTTTTTTATTTAATCACTCCACTGTGTGCGTTTTCATCAATAAAAACTTTGTTTTCAAAAGCTTGCATGAATATCGCATTGAAATTGCCAATTTTTGATGAACAATACTTGTTTGTAAAAATAATTCAATATCGAAGAAATCCCACCAAATACAGCCAGCTGGGGGATTCAACTTGATAAAGGAAGCTCAGTCTGGGGCAACCAAGCGGAAGGATTTGCCAATCTACCGAATCAGGGGCAGAACTCGTCAAGTTCAAAATACTGGGACAAGCCTTCTCCAGGTCAGCTTATGACAAGTATGGACTCCAGTAACCCATCAGCAGAGGCAAGTTTTGTTCCCCAGTCGTTTCTACTACAGTTTAAGTATTACGAATACAGTTGAACTGGGGCAATCATATCTAAGTTCATTTCTTTTCAAAAGTTTGAAGACATTGAAGCATCTGGTATATCAATTCTTCTATAAAATCCTTTTGATGACTTACCCACACCTATCAGTTAATCAGAAGCAATCAGGTCGAGATTCGGCAAATCTCTAAAAGACAGTCAGTCAAGGACATCTCCGTCACAGATCAACCAAGTTGACTGGGGCAGGTTTGTTCCTATTCGTCAGGCAACCAATCTAAAGCAAGTTCAAGGACCTTGCTGTGTGAATACAGTTAATTTGGGGCAGTTACGCCAAGATCCCTCCAAGAGTTTGAAGATATTGAAGCACCTTGTATGCCAATTCTTCTATAAAATCCTCTTGTTATCATCTTCTGACAGACTATATAGCCTGGGGCAGATGAGATTTGAAGATGATCATTACGCCAGTAGGATGCATAACTACTTTGGTTCTTGTGATATCCTCTGCTAGCTCCTCAATAAGCTGTTACTTCAGAGATCAAGCTCGCGATGGCAATCCTCATGACGTTATACCTCAAGTGGAATGCTCATTTCACCAATGAAGTTGTTGATTCTTCTTCATCCCCAGTATTGGTCCAACCTTTTAAGTTTGGCTGGGTATCCTTCGTCGAGACGTTTTTTTTCATCTTCAGACTCGTTTCCTTTTATCTGTTTTGTCAGCATAAGCATAAGCATGGCATTCGCACTCATATGCATAGCATCTTAGCATTTCTGCTTCTTTTTTTTGGTGTTTGCCTGTTTTTGTTCACTTTGGTGATTATCTCCCCAAGTGACTGGGTTTGTCTATTCACTCCAATAGAAAATCAGCCCTAGGCATAAAGTGCCCATCCTTTCTAAGTTCCCCACGGAGTTTGATTCTCGTGGATGATGATTGGTTCAGTTATCTTTTCCTTATCATGGATAAGATAGACCCCCATTTGAGTTCATTCCTCAATTGGAGTCTTGTTTGACCGTTTCTTTCTAGCTTGTTCCTAGATTGAACTTTGGTCCCTGGCACGTGTGGTTTCCAAACCTACTTTTGATAGGGCATTTATTTTGCGTCGTTGTCTCGCGGGAAGATTCTTTTCGAATCCCCATTGAAGACAAAGTTATTTCTCCAGCAATGTTGTTAAACCAACATATCTTTGAAATTTATACCCAACAATTAGTGGCCATCTCTCTCACGAGAAGTTTATTTGTCCTTGATTTTACCTCTAATCTGCTTTTTTCGTCAATCCTTTGACGATGCCAGTTTTACCATCAACCCTTTGATGAGGTCTTTATTCATTTTAATCAATTGTGTTTTCCGTCAATCCTTTGACGATGCCAGTTTTTCCATCAACCCTTTGATGAGGTCTTTATTCATTTTAATCAACTGTGTTTTCCATCAATCCTTTGACGATGGCAGTTTTTTCCATCAACCCTTTGATGAGGTCTTTATTCATTTTAATCAACTGTGTTTTCCGTCAATCCTTTGACGATGCCAGTTTTTTCCATCAACCCTTTGATGAGGTCTTTATTCATTTTGATCAACTGCTTTTTTCGTCGATCCTTTGACGATGCCAGTTTTCTTTCCATCAATCCTTTGGTGATGTAAACCTTCGATTCAATTATCCCTTACCGTCTATCCTTTGACGATGTGAACCTTTACTTCCCCCGTGGAGTAAAAACATTCTCGGTATGTCCAAAACCTTTGCCTAAGCTAGGCTTGCATTCGGACACCACCTTTGTGTGCCAGTTTTTGACTCCTTGTGCTTTGTTTCGCTTGTGGTCTTTTGTTTGTGCCTGCCTTTATTTCCCCAGTGAAGTAAAGACATTCCCGGTTTGCTTTGTGTCGTGCTTGCTCGGTCTTAACCTTTGCGTGCCAGATTTGAATCTTTAAACCTTTTGTTGTTCCCCAAGAAGTTTAACATTAAAGATTTTGTAAAACTTGTTCTTGTTTGAATCGTGTCAAACCTAAACGGAGTCTTTGTTCGGATCGTGTCGGACATTGTCTTGTGTTTTAAAATCGTTCTTGTTCGAATCGTGTCGAACTTGAACTGGGACTTTGTTTGAATCATGTCAAGCATTGTCTTGGGTTTTAAAACTTGTTCTTATTTGAATCGTGTTAAACTTGAACTTGGACTTTGTTTGAATCGTGTCAAGCACTGTCTTCTTGTTTTAAAACTGTTCTTGTTCGAATCGTGTCGGACATTGAACCCTTACCTTGAATTTTTTTGAAAATTTGCTTTAAGCTAAGCTTCTTGGAACAAATTTCTTCAACCTTAATACTCCTATCTGGTGCGCAGAGTTTGTCTCTGTCTTCCTGGATTTTCTTGAAGATCCCATTTCGAACTCTTCAGTATAGGATCCCCAGGAAGTCTTTGCTTGGTTGTCTGTCTTTTTGGCTGATCCCAAGTGATCAGGTTCTTCTTTCTGGTTTCGTGCCAAGGAAGAATGTGGGTTTGTTTTGTCCCCAGTGGTCTATCTCCCCGGATCTTTCCCCAGTGGAGTTTGTCTGTGGTCTTTTCCCCAGTGTTTCTTTGGAGTTTCCCCGGTGGGTCTCTTTTGTTGGTTAGCTTGTATCCCTAGTGAGGTGTTTCTCATGGATACTACCCTTCGTCTTTCCCCAGTGAAGCTCTTTGGTCTTTTTGCTTCCTGTTTGTCCTTTGGTGTCTCGTTGTGTCTACATTTTCTTACATCTTCTTGGCATCAGGTTTGCTGCATTGCATGTGTGTGCATCTGAGGGTAAAATTTTCGGTTATCTGTATTTAAATATCTTTCACTGTTGATTACATGAGGATCTTCATCTCTCATGTCATCAGGTGAATATATTTAAATAGGGGCAACTGTTGTACCCCAAATTTTACCCTCATTTTTTTTCTGCTAGTTGATGTTCTATCATCTTTCTCTATATTTTAAGTTAATAATTATCTTGGTTTTTTATTTGTTTTATTTTAGTTTAAATTCAATATGACCTATTTAAGTTGTTTAAATTGATCTTAATTTTTATTTAATTTTAATAATTAGTTTTAATTAATTAGATTAATTATCCATTTAATTTATTTTTCTAACTAATTTTAATTTAGAATATTAATTAGTTTAGTATTGTTATTATTAATCTTATTATTAATCCAAAATTAAGAAAAGAAACATTTTCATTTCCTCACGAATTGGCCCACGTTACAATAAGGAATTCAAATGGCTACATCATCCCACTTTTCTACTCTTTATGAAAAACCCTTGTTGTAACCAAGTGAATGCTACAAGTCATTACACAAACCAAGTTTGACTTTGAACTAAGTGCATGTACAACCTACCAACTTTCCTCCCATCAATTCTAGCACTCCTACTGTCAACTTTTTCCATAAATCATGCAAAAGAGTTATCAAGGTACAAGTGCTTTTTACTTTGCAAGTGGCACACAAAAGCCAATAGCAAGAACCTTTGTGTAAAGCCTTGGTACGCTTCAGTCCTACGGCTCATGTTGTATTCATTCCTGACTCAGTAAGCAACCATTTGAAAGTATCACTTGGATCGAAAATGGAGGGCCATACGCACAAAACAATTAGCCGTTGGAGTTCCTTGGCCATACCATGCTGCTACTATAAAACAAAGTTTTAACACCAACAAGGGGGGACGGTCTTATTTCTCAACACAACAACCATCAACACACAAGAAAAATCACACACCAACAATAAACATGAGAACCATCAATACATCAAGACAAAACACCAACATCCTTCACAGACACACTCAAAACATCTAAAGTTCAAGCTTGGAGGAGAAAGTTTCATCAGGGATGCCGGTGCTAAGGGGAAAGAGTAAGAAACTCAGTCCTTACTTTCACTAGCATAAGGTTGATTGTGTTGCTATCAAAGCAGGTGTGTTTCTTTAGTTTGTCCCTAATGGCTCATAATTTTTGTTCTCATCATATCATGAACATGTTGCACTCCTATGTTTGTTTTGCATTTGACTCATTTATCGTGTGAATGAGCCTGTGTAGGACATGTTTTTAAGTATTGTTTATTCTCAAGAATGTACCATGTTATGTTGCAGCTTGCATGTTGGTCATCTCATCTTGTTCTAAGTTGACAACTTTTTTTATGATTGTTTGATTTCATTGTCCCTTAACTAAATATCACCATGATTAGGAATTTTAATCGCATAACTTCAGTCCAGGTAAGTTGTTGAACTTGGCATTTTAATGACCTCCTGGAGTTAAGGGAACTGTCAGTTTTGGGGATGGTGTTTTTGTTTGATGTGGCCTGAACATTTGGAGAGGCTCAAGTTGTTCATATGGTGTTACGATAGGTTGAACAACATAGAATTTTTATTTGAAAACAGGTTGTGACAAGTCTTGTTATCATCCTCCTTTAAACTCATAACATTAGTTTCAATAACATGAATTTTCCTCCTTTTGTCATATGTCTGTTTCGCATAATAAAACAAAAACAGATGATTAATGTGTTGTGTGAATCCTTTATACACTTCCTTGGCTGGGAGTACTTTGTGTCCTTACTATGGTTTGGTGGTTTGAACTTTTTTTGAGTCTGTTCACTTCCTTTTGGGGTTCTGTTGATAGGACAGTTGGTTTTTTTTTCTCACTCCCCTTAACCCACCACGTCTTACTTTATGTTTGTGCTTTAGGAAACATTAAGATTAATGTTTTGACTCTGATTACCTTGAGGCTTGGAAATTTAGGCTCTGAATGAGTTAGATTTATTAGCAAGAAGGAATGATAGTATGTTGTTCATCCTTGATTTTATCCTTTCAATCACAAAAAATCGCCAATGCATAAATTCTTTGTTTGTTTCTCTAAAACTGTGATGCCTATTTGGTTGTTGTGCGTCTGCATGTATGAAGGAGTTTAGGGCTTAAGATTACTCTATCATATGAGCCCTACTGTTGGTTAGTTTATTTTGTTAAGTTTGTTTGAAAGCTGAGGTTGGTAATGGTTGGGCAGGGAGGATGTTTACCATGTTGTTTGTCTGGTTTGGCACGTTAGTTATAGGTTTGTGGGTTTCACGTACATGAAAAATAGGATGCAGGGCGTATGGGTTGGTTGATTTATGATTTGTCTTTTTGCAGTTTAATTTTAATGACCAAGTGATAGGCGTTTCAGCACATCAAGTGTATTGTTTTATGTCTTTTATTTTTAAGCTATTTCAAAACGAATCTCAGGTTATATATTATTGGGGTGGGCGTATACAATGGATGTATCGCCACCCCAGTGGTTCAAGCCTTGCCTTTGTAAACGAAAGGACTGGGGTTCGAATCCCCTTGCCTCAGTCTTTTATTTTTTTCTAAAGTTTCGCTTGATTTTAAATATGTATTTGTGTTTGCATTTCATGATTAACTGCGCGCATAGCTTGGTTGGTCTTTGTTTTGGGTTGTACACGTGAGGACCCGGGTTCAACCCCTAGGTGTGGCATTTCCTCATATTTTTAGCACTTGTTGCTTTTCTTTTTAAGGTTTATGCTTCATTTTCAAAATATCATAACTTGTTTGTTTTTCACTCTTTTTAATCCATTCTTTTTGCTAATTACTCATAATTAAACCTATTTTTCATATATAAAAAGAAATTGACAAAAATATTTATTTTTGAGACCTTTATGCATGTTTGGTTTATTAATGTTTATTAGGTCTTTATTGCATTTCTTAATAACTCGTGCCATATTATCTTTGCTTATCATGCTTGATCATATCTAATATGTGTCTCTAACTTTGCATTGATATAATGGTTTTGTTTTATCATATCAATTTATTCATGTCTTTTGTTATATCATCCTTAATTAATATCATTCTCTTTATTTTGTGAGTATTCTTTATGTTTGTCTTCCTTAAGATTGAAACATATTGATATGTCCTTATGATGATTATGTCCACTTTTATCCATACTTTATCATGAAGCATCTTGCCATCCTTATGCTTGTGTTGCTTTCATCTCATCATATTGTATAAGTGTTTTATCTTGTATCATGTCTTTATCTATTGTTATATTATCCTACAACTGTTTTTATCCCCCGTTCCAAAGGAAGGTGATTAACGTTGACTCTTAAAGTCATAGCCCCCACCTTAACCTAAGTAACCTCTTAGGAGAAACTTTATTTCTTGGCCTCGTCAGAGCCGTAGAAATTACAGCTAGCTTTAGGAGAGAGTTCTTAAACTCTTAGTGATATTCATCATAATGAATACTCACTTTCCCTACTGACTAAAACATAACATATGTCCATTACAACTAGATTTAGAGAGTTCTTACACTCTACAATGAGCTTGTACTCATTTCCCCTCTGAATATTGGCCATAGTCAATCATTCAGTAGAAGTAGAACTACGCATACTCTGATTCTACACCCGAGGATACGTAGGCGTAAAGTGCGATGCTTTATCGAGTATACTTAGATACTAACCCCTAGGGTTTTAACCTTTAGCATAGAACCTTTAGCAAACATAAGATAACATTAAACAAGAGGTTCCTGTAGAGTACTACAGATACTTAGGGTGCTAATACCTTCCCTTTGTATAACCAACCCCCGAACCTTAGATCTCCCCCTTTTAGGTTTTTTTAACGATCTTGAACCTTTCCTTTGGATAAATCAAAGTCGGTTGTAAAAGAAATACGATGCAAGTTAATTAATAGCTTGTTATCCGATTTTCACCGCAACATTATGCATAACCGACTCTCGAACATAAATTCAGTTTCAAAGATTTTTTTTTTTAAAGGGTTTTATGATTTTTCCCCTATTTAAATAAACTTTAATGGCGACTTCATTGAGTTCGAGCATGTCTCAAATATTCTTCGCACCGCAATATCCAACATGTATGAGGGGCCCATACAAACAAACCAACGTTCCTCCTTAGTAGGGCGACCAACTCTTGTTCTTCAGCTTTGGTCAAGGAGTTGTCCAACATAGTGGTTTGAAAATCTTGGGGCCCTAATCTGAACTTCCTTTAGATCTTCTATGGGTGTCATTCTTTCTTTCTCAGGCTGTTTACTGAGATCTAAATTTACAAGACTCATTCCTTGCGTGCCTAGTTATAGAATGGTGGTCGCAGTCATCTTCGTCCTTATTATTATGAGGTTGTCCTAGTAACATTCTTGGGTGGTCTCTTGATCACGTTGGACTATTACAACCGCCTGTTTGGCAGCATATACTTCATTCTTAAGTACAAGGTTGACAGGGTTGCCCCTATAATGTTGAGGGCGGGTAGTCCCATGATGATGTCGTATGAAGAAGGGGGCGTCTACCACAAGATACACGACTTTGATTATTTTTATCTTCTCGTTCGTCTCAAACACCGTCTTGAGAATTATGTGGCCTTTCACCTGTACTTGCTCTTTAGAGAGCCCGACTAGTAAAACTTGGAACATTTGGATGTCATTTGGATCCCACCAGAGCCTTTTGAATGTATCCTAAAATAGGACATTGATCTTCCCAGTTCCCTGAGTCAATCAATGGCCCCATTATATTCCAATTGTCACACTACATCATTATGACCATGTGGTAATTGTCATGAGAATGGATGTCGACAATGTCTTCATTAGAGAAAATGATCTATATTTCTAACTCCTTTTCTAAATTTGGTTTGGGGCTAGCAGGCGGACCATCTACCATGAAGATTTTCCGAGCATATCTTCTACGAGAGGAGTTGGACTCTCCGACTCTAGCAAGCCCCCTTGCTATAGTGTAAATGGATGTCGCCAATTTGGTAGATGTCAAAGTGCCTCATTTTGTCACCATGTTAAGGAAGATGAATGAGGCGACTTATGAATTGAAGGTGAATGTGGCCCCAATCAGTTTTACCGACCCCACAGTGGGCGTCAATTCTACTTGTAAAATGTACAATGAAGGTTGGAAAGAGTTAGCTCACGTGTTGATGATGAGATACTTTATAGGTGTATGTTAGGGTTTTATGGAATTAGTGAATGACCCTCTTTAATTTTAAGCTTGAGATACTTATAGTGAATTCCTGACTCAGGTCCCAGAAGAAAACAGTTTCCTTCTTCCTCATCAGTAACATAGGAGTAGAGGAAGACTGATTCTCCCTTAAGACATGGATGAGATATATTTTCCCTTTGACTGATATTTTCATACCATTATTCATTGGACATCTCACATGCCACATATGTTAAATGAGGCGGATCATGGATCTTAGACCGAAACCCTAGTGGGCAACCTACAATGTGTTACGGGTGACCTGCAATGTGCTTCACACGACCAGAATTATATTATTGACGAGAAGAGGATGCACACCAGAATTATTTTTAACATGTTAAAAATATACAAATTTGCTTGCTCATAACACAACTAAAAAGTTTCTAAAAAGCCTTTTAAATGTATTATTCTGCATCTTTTGCTAAAGTTGCTTTTATTAGTTTTTTTTGTCAAAGTTTTTTTCTTCTATAAAAGAAAGATTTTTCTTTTTTTATTTATTAAGAGCTTAAGAAAAATTATTGTTTGACTGAGCTTCTTATAAAAAGAAATTAAAAAAATTAGACCAAACAAACTCTAATTAACGACTTTTTAATAGTGGAGAAGTTTTCCCCGCTTCCACGCCGCCGCTAGTCAAGCCACCAGATGAGGTGCATTTAAGCCTCCTAGACTGTCATTCTTGGACATTCTCACTAAAGGCCAATGAGCCACTATTGTGAATAAGAGAATGAAGTTGATTGAAAAGGGACTTATGAAAGTCTCTCTTGAAGGAGGGAGTTGATTGCTACCAAAGGTCACAATGGAAGAAAAGCTTTTTCAAGAACCGTGCAATCCTTCGAAGGAGGTGTTAGTCATAAAACTCCTTAGGAAAAATATGGCTATCATTTGATGTAAGATAGGTTGAAAAAGATGTGGAAACTTACCAGAGGTTTTGAGATCATGGACGTTGACAATGGTTTCTTTATGGTCAAGTGTGAACTGCTCATATGTAAGGGAAAATTGTGTCAAAAGGCCCATGGATGTTGTTTGACCATTATTTGTCAGTGGCTCGATGGACTCAAAAATTTGCATCTCCTCTCGTAAAGATGGAGAAGACTTTGGTTTAGATTCTATTTTTAGGGCTTAACTTATTTTATTATGATGAAAGTGCCTGTTTGAGCTACAATATAGTGACAAGAAGCAAAAAATTTGATTTGGAAGAATTCCCTCAGGGATTTATATCATCTCCATAGGGATCAGTGCAAGGGAAAGAATGTCGTTCGATAATCTCTACGTTTCTAAGCTTAGTTTGAATTGTATGAGAGTAAAATGCAAAAATAAAAACATATGACAAGTAAATAAAGTACAGGAAATAATTCTTCAGGATTTGTATTTCATTTTACCCATCAAGTACTAAAAAACATATGGATCAAATGCACGCAACCTAAATCACTCGTCAAAATCCCCACGTATCACTCACAACAAGAGGTTATGTCTAACGCAAACGTTGAGAGATCAACCGCATTCTCTCGGAGGTGATGTCTCACGCAACTAAACAACACGAAGCATTAAGATCCGACACACACTTGTGAATATTAGATCGCTTCCCACAGCCAATAGACGTTCATATTAGGTCGAGTTTGAAAAGTATATGTCTATAGCGATTCAAACCCATTAAGATAGATAATAAAGCAAAGATGACATCGATTAAGAGTTGTAAAAGAGATTGTATACAAAGATCCATAAGTACACATACAATCAAAGTAAACATACATATAACAAACCCAATAAATGAAAAATACATAGAGAAGAAAGAAGAAGAATAAACATCTCTCGGTTTGTCAACACCGATTGAAGTAAAATCAACTCTGGATCGTCAAGATGCAACCTCCATTTGTTGTTTCTGAGCTTATTTCCATAAAGAATAGTGTTGATGGAGTTGGGAGCAAAAAATCCCCAAAACCATAACCTAAAAATTTGAATGAGGGGTATTTATACAAAACTGAAAATTACAACCGCACTAAGCGTCCTCAGATCGCGTTAAGCGCGATCTCACTTAAAGTACCCTTAAACCGACATAAACCGCGCTAAGCGCGGTCAGGAAAACAAAAACACTGATTCTGCCACTGCCACAATCTCATCGCGCTGAAAAGCGTGCTAAGCGAGAATGCCAGCATTTTGTTGGTCAAAACTGTGTATCTTGAAGCATTCTCTTGGCTCAATTAGGTTCATACTTCAACCATGCATTATTACCTATAAAAATAGAAGAAAAACTATCAAACTTACTGATATGTACACAATATCGCAAAATATACAACAATATGTAACTAAACAAAATGTATACAAAAACAGGGGATTATTAACGGAAAACCAACAAATCAAGCCAATAAGTGCTAATTATTCACACTAAAAATCACTACAATTTAGCACTTATCAGTGCCCTTCTTGGTTTGACATTTGTTGTGGATAATTCTGTTAAGGTAGATACTAACACCCTGAATGTAAAGAGGGGAAGGTTTGTGAGAATTTGCATGGAGATTGATTTGACTTTTCCGGTTGTCATAAAGGTTAGTGTTAATGGCTACTGGTACAATATGCAGTATGAAGGTCTTCACATTATTTGCTCCGGTTGTGGTTGTTATGCACATCACACTCGTGATTGCAAGAATACACTAGTTAACCTGACGCAATCGACCGTTCCTATAGTGACGCAACCAAAAGGTCTGCCAAAAACAATGTTGTCCACGAGAAAAGACTAACGGAATTGCATCAGGAAGTGGGAAATGATAACACGGAAGTTATATCAAAAGAATCTAGAGGAAAAAATCTAGTTCATGGTGATTGGCTGGTTTGCAAAGGAAAAAACACAACAGAAAGTCAATTATAGTCAAGGGAAATATTTATCCAATAATGCGCCTACAGATTCAGGGAGTTATAAAATCAAGGGGATTGATGTTTCCTTAAAAGGAATAAGCCCTGATAGTAAAACTGTTGGACCCAATCAACTTGGCATAATTTCCAAGAAATGACGAATTGATAAGAGTTAACCCACCTTAGACGTGCGTCCCACAACACGAAGAGGAGACCCATGCTCTAAGGCCAAGTCTGCCATTTTGGAACTACATCCGGGTATTAGTGGACCTTCGCACAAAACTGGGCCAACTTTTAACTCCTACCTAACACAAGGGTGTGCCTACCACTGCTAAATACACCTTCATTGCTCCCATAGTAAACTTGGGTTTGAAGACCATCACACGATGCAATATTTTGGATTTTGTACCAATAGCAAGTTAGGAAGATAGAAATAACTGATTCGCTATGGATGGGGGCTCCATTCAAGAAGAGGAAGTTCTTCATGAAACTCCCATTGAATATAAGTCGCCTATGTAAATTGTCACGTGTTTGGGACTTGCTTTGTCACCTCTATCAACTAGACTAGTTATGTTTGCTTTCAAAGAAATCATTGTGCTATCTTGCAATATTTAGGGAGCTTTTAATAATAAGGCTAAAAGGCACATGATGGATGTGATTAGAAAACATTCTCTAACGTTTTAAATCATTATGGAAGCACACATGGTTTTCATAAGACCAAATCCTTTTGGGATAAAGATGGATATGCGAGTGTTTACTACCTGGATGCACGTGGTCAATATCGGGGTACTTGGATGTTAAAGCAGAATGGTAGTAACATTATAAATGCCATGCATGATGCCTTTATGGATACAATTACTATCAAGCTATCATTGGGAACTTCCTCTTGGTATGTAAATGGAATTTATGTTAGTCCTGTGTGCACTTCTCGTCTTGACCTATGACTCCACCTCATTGACTGGAGGAACACTGTTGATGGTCCTTAGATGTTGATTGGAGACTTTAACGACATCATTCATTTGAGTGAATAAAAAGGAGGTAATTTTAATCATTATATGGAAGCTGATTTGTTGAATATCATTGATAAATGTAATTTAGTTGAAGTAGACATGATTGATGGGAAATTCACATGGAATAGGCCTTATACTGGTAACCAAATGGTTTATCGCATGTTGGATAGGGCCCTGGTTGACGTTGCTTGGCGCATGGCCTTCCCTGATGCATATGTTGAGGTGTTGTGTAAATTTTATTATGATCACAACCCCATTCTCCTTAGGTGTGACCTTCCCCACCAAGACCATAGACTGTGTCCTTTTGGCTCTGTTAGGGGTGGCAAAATGGGTCGGGCCCGCCGGATCAGCCCGTTTGACCCACCATTTTTAGCGGGATCGGCTAAGATTTTCATCTCGGTACCTTAAGTTGGCCCGCCCCATCTAACCCACTTGAATAAGCGGGGCCGAGGCGGGGCGGGATAGGTTTTGCCCGCGGGCTTTTGGTTAAAACTTTTTATTTTTTTACTTAGAATTAAAACAACTTTAACTATAAAAACAACACTCTTCTCTTAGGATTATGTTGATTAAATTATGTTATAAATTATTATACAAACAAATTGAATTATAATTGTAACGTTCTTTCTATAACTTTCTAATACATGTGTTGATTGGAAAAACTTGAAATAAAAGAACAATTGTATGGCATGCTAAATTATTAAGTTGTCAAACATTAGCTCACATGTTTTCTTTAGAAATAGATGTTGATTTTAAGAAAAGGAATGATTTGATTAGTGTATACGTGTGATAAGTTTAGAATTTAACTATTAAGGAATCAGACAATATAATAGTCTATATGATGTAAACAATGAGAAAGTCATATGTTGATATTTTATGCACTGTGATGTTTTATTCAATGTAATTGTTATCATTGTTTGTCTTTTGCAAATTCTTAATTGAGTTCTTTTAGTAGTGAGTTTTTAAATAGGATTAGGATGATATATATTGTTTATTTATTTTGATACGTTTTTTATTATGCTTGGTCTTTATTTATTTTATTTTTTGAACTGTTTGAACTTAAGATATGTTGAAGTTCTATTATGCGTTGTTAAAAAATCTTTTGTCGACCTCTTTGATGATAAATAAATTTTTTGTAAATTATGTAGTAAATCAAATTGTAAAATAAAAAATAAAAAATTAGTGGGCCAACCCACTAACCCGCCAACTCGTTAGTAAACAGGGCGGGTTTGACTTTTGAGCTCGGACGCCTAAGTTAGTCCGCCCCGCTTCGCTTTTGGACGGGTTTAAACGGGGCGGGCCGTCCACTTTGCCACCCCTAGGCTATGTTTGGTAAAACTAGCTGATAGCTTATAGCTGGTAGCTAATGACTGATAGTTGGTAGCTGATGGCTTATAACTTATCAGCTATAACTTATAGCTGATGACTGATAGCTGATAAGTTAATTTGAGTGTTTGATAAATTAGTTGTTACACTAGGTGATAGATACAAAATAACATAAAAGGATATTCTACTTAAAATTAGTGATTCATTGTATTATTATATTATATTATCAAATTAATTTTTATTCGTTAAAAATAAATGTATTGATAAAAGCATGCAAAATAATTTTAATATATATGAAAAATTAAAGGTAGCATCAAAATATATTAAATTTGTATATAAATTTAATAATGAAATTTAACAAGATACACAAATTAATAACATTGTAACTTTAAATTCAATTAGATTAATCCAAAATAATAATAAAAATAAGTTTTTCGTCTTGGTTGATCTCATTGATTATCCTATGACGTTTCTCTAATTTAAGAATTATCAACACTATTTCGAAATAGATGTTACTCAAAGACATTAAACACTGCATCATCTTTCATCTTATAAATTGACGCAAATATATATATATATATATATATATATATATATATATATATATATATATATATATATATATATATGTATATATAAAAGAGTATAAATGGAAGAAAAAGTCATAAGTTAAAAGCTACTTCAAATAGCTTTTGAAAAAAAAGCTAAAAGTTTATAAAAAAACTATTAGCTAAAAGCTAAAAGACAGTTACCAAACAAAGTTTTTTCATTAATGTGGATTGAAAAGCTAAAAACTAAAAGCTCTTTTTTAGGTCTTACCAAAATAACTCTTTATATTTGAGGAATTTCTTAATGCACCATATATATTACTTAGACACCACGTGGAAATCTGAAAATGTCCCTCAGATTCCAGAAATACATCTCCGGACGCATCCCATGCACACATAATTCATTCATTTTTGAACCACACCCCAATTTTATGTATAAATTTAGTTCAGAAATGCATTTCCGGAAAGTCTTCGAAAATGCATTTTCAGAAATAGGGGTGTCTCGCAACCATGTATCGTATTAGGCTTCATACGTATTCTTCTATTCAAAATCACAAATTATCGAGGATTGTAGTGTGTTTGTACATCCTTGAAATCATTGAGGAAAAGTCACCAATTGTGGCGAAGATTCAAGAGTAAGAAACTTCAAATTAAACTTAGGGATTTGGTTGTCATGGTCTGCCGACAATTCCAACTTTCTGCAACAACGAATCATTTAAACTCTCATAAGAAAAAATACTCAAAAATTTGAGACTAGGAAGTTGTGTTCCATGAAATACATACTAAAAATTGACACAATGGTCGACAAATAAAAATTCAAGTGAATTTAATTTTGAAATTTCTTTATCTGAAAATTGAGATTTTTGTGATGCGATATCAAGTTTCTTAAGTCCGACCAAGTGTGCATGGGATGCAAGGATGTACAAACACGCTACAATCCTTGGTATTTTTTGACTGTAAATGGAAGAATACATAGGAAACCTGCTACAATACACGGTTGTGAGACACCCTTGTTTCTGGAAAGCCAATCAGTAGGTTCCGGAAATGCATTTTCGGAGACTTTTCGGAAATGCATTTCCAAACTAAATTTATACATAGAATTGGGGTTTGGTTCATAAATGAATGAATTGTGTGTGCATGGGGTTCGTCTACAGATACATTTCTGGAATCTGGGGGCATTTTCGGTTCCTAAGTAATATATAGGGTGCATTAAGAAATTCCCTTATGTTTGAGGCAGCTTGGATCACTCATCCAGAATACTCCAATATAGTCCAGACTACTTGGGGAAATCCTCAGATGGCATGGCGACTTGTTTCCAAAATGTGCAGTGTGATTCTATCATTTTTAATAAGGAAACTTTGGCAATATTAGCAAACAGAAGCATAACATTGAGAAAATACTCAAGGGTATCCAACACTAGTTTATCTCTAACAGGAGCTTAAACACGAGTATGATAAGATCCTTGCACAAGAGGAAATTCATTAGTATCAAAAGACTATAGATGATTGGATTAAATTGAGAGATTGTAAAACCAAAATGTTTCATACCAAGATGGTAATCAGGCAGAAGTAGGGTTGGAAATGAGCCGAGTCGAGTCGAACTCGCCTCAGCTCGGCTCAACTCGTTAAGAATTGGTTCAGCTCAAATCTCGGTTCGAGTTGGACACGAACTTTTTTTAAGCTCAAACTTAACTCGTTATAAGTTCACGAGTAACTCGGTTCGACTCATTATGTTCAACTCACTTACTTCACGGACATAAAAGTCATTTTTTAAAGTCTATTTTTTTTATATATTTGACATTTTAAATTAATATTATTTTAAAAAGAAAGTATTGAAATAAAATAAAAGTTATTAGATTGGAATTTATCTTTGTCTCAAAAATCCACTAATTTAAAAATTAATTAATTTATATGATGCTAATTTTATTTGTATAATTATATTTAAAAATATTTTGCTCACTTGAAAATATAAATTATACATTAACACCGTTAGATTAAAATAAAATAGGACGTTAAAATTTATATTAAATCTTTAAACATACACTTAAAGACAATATAACCCTTCTCATATATAATCGAGTTAGCTCATGAACCTAACAAGTCAAACTATGTATAGTTCAAGTTCAACTCATATAGTTAACGAACTTAATTTTTCGCTCATATTCAGCTCATTAGGTTCATGAACCAAGTTCAACGAATTAATTGTCGAACCGAGTTCCAAATTATTTTCGAGTTGGTTTGGTTCATTGCCAGCCCTAGGCGGAAAAGAAATAATGTTCATTGCCTTCATCTTCCCAATGGTGTTTGGTGCAATGATGACATTATTCTCAAGGAAGAAACATTGACTTTCTTTAAAGTTCTTTTCTTCCCTACATCTCATATACTCCCCGCTAGTATGGGTGACTAAAATATGGCTCATATCCTTACTAAAGAAGCCCAATACTCTTTGACTCAACATGTGACGAGGGATGAAGTTACTTATGCGTTAAATCAAATGGACTCTTTCAAGGCTCCTGACCCTGATTAATAGGTCTTATATTGGTAATTGAATTATCTATCATAAACTGGATAGGGCTTTGGTTGATGTTGCTTGGCGCATGCCCTTCCCTGATGCATATGTTGAGGTGTTGTGTAAATTTCATTATGATCACAACCCCATTCTCCTTAGGTGTGATCTTCCCCGCCAAGACCATTGGTCGTGTCCTTTTATGTTTGAAGCAACTTGATCAGTCACCCGGAATACTCCCAACATAGTCCAGATACCTTAGGGGAAATCCTTAGATGGCATTGTAACTTGTATTCAAAATGTGCAACGTGATTCTATCCTTTTTAATAAAGAAACTTTGGCAATATCATCAAATGGAAGCATGACATTGAGAAGAGACTTAGGGGCATCCAACAATCTTTATAGAGAATAGATTCGACAAGACTAGTTTATCTATAATAGGAGCTTAAACATGAGTATGATGAGATCCTTGCGCAAAAGGAGATCCATTGGTATCAAAATGCTATAAATTATTAGATTAAATTGGGAGATCGTAACACCAAAATTTTTCATACCAAGATGGTAATCAGGTGGAAGAGAAAATAAAGTTCACTGCCTTCATCTTTCTACTGGTGTTTGGTGCAATGATGACACTATTCTCAAGGAAAAAGCATTGACTTTCTTTAAAGGTCTTTTCTGCTGTACATCTTATATACTCCCCTCAAGTATGGGTGTCTCAACTATGGCTCCAGTCCTTATTGAAGAAGCCTAACACTCTTTGACTCACCAGGTGACGATGGAATAAATTACTTATGCGTTGAATCAAATGATCCATTTCAAGGTGCCTGACCCTGATGGATTCAAGGGTATTTACTTTAAATAAATTTGGAATATAGTTGGAGATGACATTGTTCAACTTATATCAGATGCTTTTGTGACATGTAGTTTTCACTCATCTCTTTCTGAGACTCTTATCAAATTAATTCCTAAGGTAGATGGCCCCCACAAATTTTAAGAAATTCATGCCCATTAGCTTTTGCAAGACTATTTACAAGCTTAATACGAAGATTATGGTTAACAAACTGCCTCCTTATCTAAATAAGATAGTTGGACCCTTCCAGAGTAGCTTTTTGCCTGGTAAAGGAACAACTGACAATGTGTCGCACCCTAATTTTTGACCCTAAGATACCCGCTCCGCTTTTGCATGGCATATTAGGTCTATCTTTTGTGCATAAATAACTGCTTTATCTAGCTTCGTCTGTTTGTTTCTTCTTTTTTTTAAGGACGGGTGCTGCTGCAGAAGACCCAAGGTCCCGAAGGCTGTGTTGTGTGTGTGCTTGTGGAGATTCCCTGGTCCTTGCAAGATGTGTGTGGATTCCTGTGAGATTGTACCTTTTCCCTTTCTGGTCCCTAAGCCACTATCAAGCCTTTTCTTCCTTCAGACTCCTCAGTTTTCCTCCCCACAGAGTATTAAATCCTTATACCCTCTGATTTGGAATTGGTCCCTCAGTCAGTACAAGTTTTTTTCCTCAAGATCTCTCAGAAAGAACAGGAGGATTTAGGTTTTATGTACGAGGGGTAGGACCGTGTAGGAATTGGTGGTGTGTTGCATGACAAGTGGTGTCCTCACTTTCAAATAATTCCCCAGAGTGTAGTTCGGTCTTATTCGTGAAATTTGAATCATGGTTCATGTGTCTTCGAATCTTAAGAGAAAATTTGGATTTTCTTGTGATGTGTGAATTGGTGAGTTTGAAAGAAAATTTAAACAAGTTTTAACTTGGAGTGCCCAAAATGAAATTCAATAATATGTTCAAATTGATTTGCTATTATTTCTACAAATTCAAAATCAAGAGATGATGTTTTCCAATCAATGAACTCCATCTTGAATTTGTAAAGTCTATGCTCAAGATGTCAAAGCTTCAAACTAAGTGTCCCCATCTTTGAATTTATGAGTTTTGGCAAGAGATTAGTATGGTAATCCACCATTTCAAGTTGCAAAAAAGGGCGAGGATATTTTCCATGCGACTTATGTCATGTTTTGATCATAAGGTTCAAGAAATCCATACGAGATTGAAAGAATCCTTATAATTCAATTGATTTGAAACCTTTTCAAAACTCAAGAGCCAATTAGTTCAAGATGCAAAACTAAAATTGATCTCAATATTTTGAAATGGACAAATAACTTCAAACCCAATTTCAAGTAGGCAAAATCCCCAAGAGGATTTTATATCCTTTCTTTGATCCAAATTCAAATTTCAATTAAGGATTGGATTCACAAATTACAAATTCCCAAAATTCAAAGAACAAAGATCATGACCAAGTTCAAATCTTTCTAAACCTGTAACAATTATCATACATAAATTTCTAAAAAAAAATCCTCAACAATACATACACGTACAACCATTTCACAACTCACTCTGATACAAGACACCTACACAAATTCATATGAGCAGAGTGCAGGCGCTGCTGGCTGCACTGTGGTTAACATTGAAGCCTAAAACTACTTTGGGGAAGACCTACGACTTTACTCATACTTTTCAGAATCAAGATGTTTTTGAATAGTCGTCGTCAGGCAGACCGGTTCTATGTTGATGGAAGACCAACAGTATGGTTTAACGCAGAAAATGTCGCGCCGCAGCTTGTTTGTAATTTCCAACTTAAAGTGCCTGTTGTAAGTCGGTATCTTGCTTTATGGTTGTTGCCGGCAGCACTTGTTTGTTTCTTTGTACGAGCTCACTGGAGAATTGGCATAGTTCTTGTCGAGACTTGTTATTGGATCAAGGAATAGAGAGTCAGTGTCTGGTGTATGTGATTCTCGTGTTGAATTGGTTTTGAAAGTTCAAAAGCTGGATGAAAAATGCGCATTCACGGCTGCTGGAGGTATCCCACCCTTGGTACAATTGTTGGAAGCTGGATTACACAGTTGCGGCATGAAATCACCGCGGTAATGCAAGCAACATCAGTAGGCTGCTCGGAGACGTCATCGGTACGCGTTACTGCAGAACAAGAGAAGACCAAATTAGAAGTAAAATCTCAACAATTAAACGTTGGCACGTATTCATACATGATAAGCATATGAAGAGAGAGTTCGACAAGCACATAGCAACGCATGTTCAAGAAGTTGAAACCGTTGAAACCGTAACGGGGTGAGATTGCGTTTCAAATTCGCAAATCTCAGGGACTACCATACAATTGCAAGAAGAAGCAAATCGTAGCACACGAGATTACTGGTGTTCACCATCATCATAAAATTTCAAAGGACCGTGTTGTTTTTAAGGAGACCATACCTATAAAAGGCTCTGTTGCGCTGGAAAAGATACATCAGAATTGGCTATGTTGTTTGGCTCGAATATTAGGATGACAACACAAGAGTTGTTGCCAGCTTAAAATCATCCACCACCACCCAGGACCCTGCATAATTGATGGGCATTCAAACTTTGTTAAGACAAGGAGATAAGAATTCCAAGCTAAAGTTATTCACTATGCTAAGATTCAAACCCAAGTGAATTGCGAGATCTCGAAGGATCGACCAAGAGCGTCATAAACTGTTGTGCTCAGGCTCTGCCGATAGACAAGCTTCCCAAAATTTTTGACGAGAAGCCGCAACAAAGTTTCATGCCCAAAACGATAGCATACAATGCCACACTTAATGCTTTCGGTAAAGTGAAGTTTTTCAAGAAAGAAGGCAGGGACTTCACCAACACGGCAGGAAATGTTTACAATATGCAATCGGACAACCACGGAACTCAGTCTATTCTCTCCCCACCAGCAGCATCAGCAACAGTTGCCTGCTCAGTTACAAACACATCAAATTCAACAACTTCAGCAAATGAATGATGTAAATGACATGAAGCTGAGACAGGGAATTGGTGTTAAGCCAGGAGTTTTTTTTAGCAACATCTTGCCTCGAGTCAACGCTCTGCTTATCCTCATCAACAGATGAAGAATCCATACTACAACCGCAGAATTTCCAATGTGTGATCCAAATGTTGTAAGCGTATGATTACTACTCCAACAAAAAGCAGTTCCTCCTGGAATGCAGAATGGGGCCCCAAAGCAAAGAGAACCACCAGTTATGTTAGCAATCCGACTGATACATCCATGACAGTCAGTGTAGGAACTCGCCCAATCCTTGAACCAACCTGCACCAAATTGGTATGCAATTGGTTATAGTTCAAATAGCATTCATGGCAGGAACAATACAACAGCCGCAATTGGCCAAAGGGAAGAGTCAAACAAAATCATACGACATGTCTCAAGCACAATCAATGTAAAAAGGGAAATGAAATCACTGCCGTCAAAACAACAAATTTGAATTGTAAAGCAAGAATGGAAAGTAAGAATTCTACACGTTTGAAATGAAAAGTGGACAGACTTATTTCAAACTTCCCAAAACAAGTAAAAACAAAGTTAGACACAATACCAATTCTTTCCTAAACCAACTTCCAACATGCCTGGATTGAAATGGAGGGCCTTTAAGCCAAATATCATATTGTCAAAGCACGAAGGCAGATCAACCAATATCATTATTACTCATTGAAAATCGGACACATTTTAAATTATTTCCAAATAATGGAAGGAAGTTAATCACTCATCAATACGAAATCTCAGATTTCGTTTTTGAAGGGCCTATAAAAGAGACATTCACACGAACACAAAAAGGAGGAGAAGATTACATCAGAAAACCATTCACAAAATCAGTCCACATCTAAATCACAAAACCACATACGAAGAACAACAGATCCACAACAATATTGCAGATCGAAATCAGAAACACAACATACACAAAGCAAAGAGAGAAAGACTTATCTGCGAACCACCACAACGAGCTCCTTGGAAGAACCGCGCACGGGGAAGAAGGCTTTGCAGAACCCCACGGTGGACAACCTTGTTCTCTTAGTTTTCTTTGCACTTATGATCATTGTATATGTAATAATCCAATCAATTCATGAGAACAATGGGGATGGGAATCACAGGGGTGGGTTTTATTCGTTTGCTTAACCGTGAGAGTTACAGAGATAAGGAGGTCGGAGAGGACGAGTGAGTGGCGGCGATTTAGGGTCCACAAACCCTAATCATTGAGAGGGGTGAGAGATTTTTGAGAGGGAAGAATCGAGAGAGGCGAGAGAGGTACGATTTGGGGACGGGGGAGACTGCAATTAGGGTTTTTCCAACCCTTTTTGCGGCGATCGTGAGAAGGGAAAGGGGTTCCCTTGTTTTTTTTTTCCTTTGTTTTTTTTCTTTTTTTCTTTTTACAATTTAAAAACCTTTTTAATATAAATTCAAAACTTTTTTCTTTTTTTAATTAAAATTTAAAACCTTTTATATCTAAATTTAGAACCCTTTTATAATTAAAATCAAAATTTTTTTTTATTAAAATTAAAAACTTTTTTTAAAATTAAAACCTTTTAAAATTAAAACTTTTATGTAGTTAAAATAAATTTTTTTTTATAATTAAAACTAAAACCTTTTTTAACTCATAATAATTAAATTAAAACCCTTTCTTTTATAATGAAAATAATAAAAACCCTTTTAATGATTAAAATTAAAACTTTCTGTTATAATTAATTTAAAAAAAACTTTTTAATAATTTAATTTCCAACTTTTTTCCTTCATAATAATAATAAAAATCCCTTTTATAATTAAAACCTTTTATAAGAACTCTTTAGCTTTCTCAAATTTAAAATAATCTCTAGCTTAATTCCTAAATAAAATCTTTTATCTAATTCTTTCCCTAATAAATCGTCCCCGCTAGAATCCCTCGCGCTTTGGGTGTACGCTTGTATGTTTATCCTGCCTCTTTTGTTATCATTATGCTTTACTATTACTTGTTGGATGTATGCCTTTATATTCAAACCTTTTCAAATTGTAAAACTCTCGATCCAACGTCGAGCCCATTTTCTACCCATGTAAGTCGATTGCCTTTAGGCATCGCATTCAACCTTTTGGTCACAAGGCACAAGTCTAACATCACTTTGCTAGCACCCTCGCCTAAATAACATTAATTAACCGCATAAAATATCCAAGGAAAAATCCCATGCATGATAACCATGTTATTGTGCATGGTGCACATCATTTGCATCATAATCGACACCTTAAGAAAAGTCAATTAGATAACTTAGGATAGATTTCCTAGGTCAGTACCCCCTTAATTTTGATTTTTCAAATCAAACTTTAGCCCACCTAATTCTCCACACAAGAGAATTAGATGTTAATCATCTCAAAGAAGGGACATACAATCCCATACCCCACAAAATCCAAACAATCTTCAAAAAACTGTGGTGGTTTTCTTAAGATGATGACTCATCTTTTCTCCTAAACATTTAAACATTTAGTATCCTTTATAAGGAACTACAAGTGCTCTGATTCCCTCCTGACATGATATGTAGGCACAAGATGCGATATCTTGTCGAGCACACCTAGGAATAAAAATAATAAAGCACCTACCCTTAAACCTTTAGCAAACAAATAACAGATAACATAATAAAACAAGAGGTTCCTGTAGAGTACTACAGATATCTAGGATGCTAACACCTTCCCTAGGTATAACCAACCCCCGAACTTAGAATCTTAGTGCATTTGCATTGCATCGTGGGTATTCGGTCTTTCTCCCTTCCCTTGGATAAAATCAAAGACGGTGGTGACATTAAAAGAAATGTGATCCTAGTTAACCAATAACTATGGTATCCAATTTTCACCGCGACAGAAATGGCGACTCTGCTGGGGACTCTCATAAGAGGGTTCCCCCTAACTTGAATCTTTATTTTTATCTGTTATATACTTATTTGGTTTTGCTGTGTGCAGGGGTTCTTGTGTGGTGAGACAAAGTCCTACACCCGGACTAGAGTGAAATTAAGATAGGAAAACGGTGAGACTTCAATGATACTTTGAGGGAGTCGATTCCTGAAAAAGTAAATTGAGACTTCACCACTCAGTCTAGGCCCTCTCGAATAAAATATTTGTCCAACGAGTTCATTCGTGAAGATGATATGGTTTCGATCTAAAGGCCCTCGGGACTGGGGGCCGTAGTTACCTTTGACCCAACTTGGCCTATTATGGCATAGTGCGAGGACTATGCGGGAGTCTATTTCTGCAATAGTCGCTACGCGATACTACACTCGGACGAGATTCTCTTGAGAATATTATTGACTACTAAGTGATTTGGGAAATCAATAATATCTAAAAGATGGGTTGTAGACTCTGGGAACTTTGTAGAACCCGTTCGGCAGGTACTTTTGAAACTATAGAACACTCCTATGGGATGGGTAGACCTTGACTCCATGCTATGACCTTTCAAACCTAGGACTCTTTGCTTGTTTGTTTTGCTTGTGTGTGCTTTGTGCTTTGTGCTTTGTGTGTTTGCATCCCTGCATTCATGAACATCATATCATAAAGATTCATGGAACTTAGTCTTGTTTATAAATATTGTAAGAATATCATAATTTTTTTTTTAAAAAGAAAACATTGAAGTACACTTACAAGAGTCATAACCTGGACGATCTAAGGGGATTAGAGACCTTATTGACGGATAAAGAAGGGTTCAAGACTAGATATGGGAAACCCTTATTGATAAGGAAGTACTATCTACTCTACTCCAGTCCATCACTATTGGTATCAACTCATGAAGAATATTGTCAGCCAAGTGAGTTACTTATTTAAGACAAGAATCCATTTACTATCTTCGACAGATGTCCGAGCTAATATGACTACAAAAGGAGAAATTTTGGGAAGAAGTTACTCTAGTCCTTAATCAATACCTTGGATGCTTAGTTGGAAGAAAGTCAAGGACTCAAAGAAGACCGTTGGAAGAGTCTCCTTAGATCCATCACTATTAGCTTTTATTTAGCTTTTCCGTTATGACTCTTGGAAAGTGTACGGACGCGTTGTAAACAATTTTGTAATAAATCAATCTTTTAGTATTTCGATACTAACGGTTGTGACTGTTTTAAAAAAAACGAGTCTTTTGATATTCCTTGATGATTATAAATAGCTTAGTTCCATGAAACTTGCTGCATTTTGCATTGCATCTTTAGCATTGTATCCTCTTTGCATACCTCTTTTCTCTACCTCAGCTCATTCGGTTTCTTATCTTCGTGTCGCTCAGCTGATCTTCTGGCACTCGCATCGAACTTGAAGTAGATACTAGGGATAATGGATAGAATACAAAATATGGATCCCATGTCAAGCTTCAGAGTGATGACCAATCCGATGTTTGGTTTTTCTCCTGACGACGATGCTCCACAAGTGGACGTTCCTACTCGATCTCAGCCTGTGCAAGATAACCTGGTTGGTCAAGTTAATGAAGGAGATTCCCGCTCTCTGAGGTATATGCCAAATTCTCAGAACGTCCGTCATGTGACAAATGTGAATGATCCTAGATTGGGAGAAATTGAAAAGGGATTTCGTGACCTCCAAGAACAATTGAAGATGTTGAAAGGACCTAACGCATCTGGTCTTAAAGCTCCTGACTTGTGTCTAGTTCCGGACGTGGTTTTTCCTCCGAAGTTCAAAATGCCTACCTTCGAAGTATACAAGTGTATTAGTTGTCCAAGGTACCATTTGACAATATTTTGTCGAAAGATGACTACTTATGCCGACAATGACAAGCTGATGATTCATTGCTTTCAAGAAAGTTTATCTGGGGCATCCTTGATGTGGTATATGAAGCTAGAAAGGAACCACATTCTGTCTTGGGAAGACTTAGCTAACGCTTTTGTGAAGCAATGCAATTATAATGTGGACGTGGCTCCAGACAGTGATCAACTGATGACCATGAGTCAGAAAAACAACGAATCCTTCAGGGAATATGCGCAGCGGTGGAAAGAATTGGCAGCCCAAGTTCAGCCACCACTTCAAGAGAAGGAGCTGGCCAAGATGTTTCTAAAGATAGTGTCGGACTCTTATTATGTCAAAATGATACGCGTTGTGCCATTAGAGTTCCCTAAAATTGTGGAAGTCGGAGTAAACATCGAGAACGCATTCAAGAGTGGGAAAATTAAAGACGTCTCAAATAGACAAGCTAATGAAGAGAAGTCTGTTAGTGATTCCCAAGAAGAAAGGAGTGTTGAAGATAATGCAATTTTGGATTCTCCTCAGACTTTGCAAGCTCCAATTCCGGTGACTTATCACAAACGTCGGTATGCAGCGCCTGTTCAGTACCAGCAATCACTACCTCATGGACGTCCGTACAAACTACAAAGGTTGATTCATCAGGATCAACGTCAGAATCGACGAATTCAGAACATGAATCATCAGAATCAGCGTCAGGATCAGCAGATACCTCTGAATAGTCCAGAAGAAAAGACTCGATGGTTTGACCTAATCCCAATGACTTACAATCAATTGTGGTCTTACTTCACCTGAAACTCAGTGATGGCACCCAGAAAGACCAGAGCCATGAAATCTCTCCCTCCTTGGTTCAATCCAGATACCAGTTGTGAATTTCATGACGGAGTGTTGGGGCATTTGATCGAAGATTGTAAGGTTTTTCAAGAAAAGGTCCAAAAAAATGATTGACGATGAAGTGTTAACCTTCAAGAGAGGAAGCCCAGTTGTGAATGGAAAACCTTTGTGCTGATGGACGTGAAGACTTACGAGAGTTTCTTCCAAGTCAATGGAATCAAGAGCAGAGCTCACTCCCAAGGCCATTAAGCTGCTTATTCATTTGCTTGCATCTTATTATTATTTCTTTGATTATGAGCATGTTTTTCATGTAAGAATTTGTTATTCTGAATAATTAATGCAATAATAATGTTTGTCTTGAAGAAATCCATTCGTTTCACTCATTTTAAACATTCTTTCTATTTTATAATGCCAATACTACTCCAATCTCTTGCCTCGGCAGAGAATTGAATGGAGGATGACAAAATCAAACGCAAGATCTCTTGTTGTATGCTTTTGAATAAAACTCTGCTGGTGATGCAAGGCATTGTTTCAAATTCCCAAACACCGGAGATATAAGGGAGATAGACCCTCGTTAACCCTTTTGAGCCTTTGAAGTAGGAGTTTTCTTCTCCAAATAAAAAAACCCTCATTCTTAACCTGGGGCAGGGTAACAATTAAAAAAAATGGAGTAAAATATCACGAAGATTGGGTGGGCACAAACAAACTTTGAGCCTTATATCCTTTGTTTCTTAAACCGTGAACCAAACCACGTTACAACCCTCAAAGGACCTAATTGAAGCATGGTTTATTTCAAAAGCATACTCATTGAGATATCGTTTCCTGACTCCTATGAGTTATACTCAAGTTGTTGGCATTACAAAATCGGTAATTCAATCGCAAAAATATTTTTAAATAAAACTTCAAGACAAATATACGTTGCATTATCTATTTCAGAATTAACATTTTCTGCTTGCTAACATTGCTTGACATCATAGAAGCTAGCATACGAGCATCAGTGATGAACTTAATCCTTTGAGACCTGTGACTCTGATGAGTAAATGGCTGATTATTTCAAAAGGATGATCATACACATGGGCATGTTGCCTAAATACTTTTCTGAGCAGGGGCAAGTTGCCTCCTAGCTATTTCTTTCACTGTCTGACCCCAAGGGGCAAGTTCGAAGACTAAAGACACCGTCAATCTGGGGCAGTTACGTCGAGATTTGATAAATCTCTCCATGTTCGAAGACTCAGTGTATAGAATACCGTCAATCCGAGCCGGTTATGTCGAGATTCGGCGAATCTCTCCAAGTTTTAAGACTCAGAACACCGTCAATATGGGGCAGTTACGTCGAGATTTGGTAAATCTCTCAAAGAATTTGAAGACTCGGTTACAGAACACAGTCAATCCGGGCCAGTTACGTCGAGATTCGACAATCTCTCCAAGAGTTTGAAAACATTAGGACAGTTGGACGCCAAGTTTTCTATAAAATCCTCTTGAGATGACTTCTTCTTATAAACCAAGTGATCTGGGGCATTTGAGAAGTGAAGATTGCTTCTCATCCACAACAATTGTTGTTCAAAATGGCGACTACCATACAGGTTATCAATACAGAGTTACGACAGTCTCCGTAATCCATGTCTCAAAGAGTTTCTATCCTGAGTAATGTGACGACTCCCCAGTAAGTTTTACTTCAGGTAGTCCCGACTATTCCCCGATGAATCTCCACTACAGGAAGTTACGGCACATTTGACGCAAGATTTCTCTAGTCGGCAACCTAAGAATCCCCGGTGAACTTCTTCGGTTTCGACCTTCCCCAACGAAGCGAGTGTTTATTTCACTCCTCTTTAGACTATATCAATCTTCTCCAGCGAAGGCGGATGTTTATTTCATCCCCTCGAAGTTTTATCTCCGACATTTCAACTATTATCGATTCCAGCTTCCCCGATGAAGTGGATATTTATTTTATCCAGTTACAACGCTCATTCAGACTACGTCAGTCCGCAATGGATATTTATTTTATCCCCCATGAAGTCTTTTCGATCATGAGTTTGATTCGTTCCCAGTGAATCTTTCTCATTCCCAACAGAATCCAAGGTTCATCTTGACAATCCTAAGTGAAGTCATGATGTTCATCCCCAAGTGGAGTGCTTTATTTTCCCCAAAGAAGTTTGAAGCCTTGAAGTAGGACTGTGATCCCATATATGGCTTTCCATTCACCCCCAGTGATGCTTCTTATCTTGTGAGGATCGGTCGAGTATTCGTATTGAGATGCTTGTTGTTCATCTCCAGTTTGCTTCTTGTCGTTGTTTTGTCAGCATAAGCATAACATGACATTCTTTCATGTAGATTCATGGCATTTTGTTGCATCTTGCATTTTTTGTTTGTTTGTTCGTTCTTTCACTTTGGTCGTGGTTATCCCAAGTGATCGGGTTTGTCTTCTCCCTCCAAGTAGAGTCGTCAGCCCTAAGCAGAAAGAGCACATCCTTTCTAATTCCCCATTGAGTTTGATCCTCGTGGAAGATGGTTGCTTTAGTTTTCTTTTCCATTTTGGACAAAGATAAACCCCATTCGAGTTCATCCCTCGATGGATGGAGTATTTCTTGACTGTTTCTTTTCAGTTATTTCCTGAATTGAACTTTGGTCCTTGACAATCACAATTTTGAATCTCTCTAAAGGTGTTGAACCCGGACTGAGCGTGCATTTATTTTGCACTTTATCTCCCCAAGAAGACTTTATTTGAAGATCTCTATGGAAGACAGAAGTTATTTCTCCAGCAGTATTATGGGAGTTAAACCTAGACAACAAGTGGTAGCTCTTTATTTGAGCTCAGTTTTCTATCCGGATGACAAATGGCAGTCTCCTCAAGATATTTTGTCTATCCCCGGTGAAGTTATCGAGATTATCAACTCATTCTCCATCAAGTGTTATCTCTCCGGAAATCCGTCAGAAAGGATCGTTGAAGACTTTCCAAGTATTCTCTTTATTTTGAGAATCCCTATTACAAGAATTTTACTATCTTCAACACAGTTTTCAGCTACAGAATTTTACTTCTCAATGGTATTCTCCCCAGTGAGTCCACTATTCAAGTTACTTCTATCAAATGGCATTCTCTACGAGAAGTTTGGTGAAGATTCAGATGATCTTTCTCTTTATTTAAGAAGACATTTTTTACAATTCAACCGGCCCGGATCTCTTTTGAGGATCCCCGGTGAAACTTCCAGATCTCCAACAAGTTATGGATTCCAGCTGAAGTCATCAGATCTCCAGTGAAATCCCAAGCCCCTGTGAAGTTACTTTCCAACAAGTATTCACCTTTCCGGGAGGAGTTCAAGACTTTTGCTCGAGGCAGACAACCTCGTAGCGATTATTTCAAGTCTTTGCTCGAGGCTGACAACCTCGTAGCGGCTTATTTCAAGATGTACGTGAGGCTGACAACCTCGTAGCAGTTTATTTCAAGACTCTTGTTTGAGGCAGACAACCTCGCAGCAATGACTTATTTTCTACCCTTTCAAGTGGATTACTTGATAGAAGACCTCGGCAGTAGGTATTTCTTGGTTATTCTCGGCAATAGATTTCCAGAAGACCTCGGCAGTAGGTATTTCCCTGGTTATTCTCGGCAGTAGATTTCCAGAAGACCTCGGCAGTAGGTATTTACCTGGTTATTCTCGGCAGTAGATCTCCAAAAGGCCTCGGCAGTAGGTATTTCCCTGGTTATTCTCGGCAGTAGATTTCCAGAAGACCTCGGCAGAAGGTATTTCATTTTTATTTTCCTGGTTATTCTCAGCAGAAGATTTCCAGAAGGCCTCGTCAGTAGGTATTTTCCTGGTTATTCTCGGCAGTAGATCTCCAGCAAACTTCGACAAACAGTCGTTTCTTTCCAGGATCTCGGCAGTAGTTCCCTGGTTAATTCTAAACTTCGACAAACAGTCACTTCTTTTCTCAGCAGATTCCCCAGCATCTTTGACAGTGGACACATTTTCAATAAAACCTTGGCAGAAGGTATTCTCAGAAGAAGTTCTAAGTCTCAACAATAGACTCCTCTAGTTGATATCTCTTGAAGATTCCTCCGGTTGACCACAATAGCAGGTTCCTCGAGTAGATTTTGTTAGAAGATTTCATCGCAAGTTCATCACCTTATGCTTAAGATACATTGTGATTGTCAGTTAGTAGTCTCTTCCCCCCAGTGGAGTTAGATCTTCCCCGTGGAGTCTTGTCTCGCTGAGTCGTCCCCGTCGGGTTTTTCTTTCTTTATGTTTCAACCTCGGTTATCCCCTGTGACATTATTTCCTCACAGGATCTCTGTCTTGCATATCATATCATTTCATACCATATTATGTGCATTTGGTGGCATCTTAGGGCCAAAAATTGTGTATGTTTGTATTTAAGTCCCTCATATCTCATCGAGACGAAGATTTCAATCTCCATATCTCCGGATAGGAGTAACTTAAATAGGGGCATCTGTCGCACCCTAATTTTTGACCCTAAGATACCCGCTCCGCTTTTGCATGGCATATTAGGTCTATCTTTTGTGCATAACTAGCTGCTTTATCTAGCTTCATCTATTTGTTTCTTATTTTTTTTAAGGACGGGTGCTGCTGCAGAAGATCCAAGGTCCCGAACGCTGTGTTGTGTGTGTGTTTGTGGAGATTCCCTGGTCCTTGCAAGATGTGTGTGGATTCCTGTGAGATTGTGCCTTTTCCCTTTCTGGTCCCTAAGCCACTATCAAGCCTTTTCTTCCTTCAGACTCCTCAGTTTTCCTCCCCACAGAGTATTAAATCCTTATACCCTCTGATTTGGAATTGGTCCCTCAGTCAGTACAAGTTTTTTCCTCAAGATCTCTCAGAAAGAACAGGAGGATTTAGGGTTTATGTACGAGGGATAGGACCGTGTAGGAATTGGTGGTGTGTTGCATGACAAGTGGTGTCCTCACTTTTCAAATAATTCCCCAGAGTGTAGTTCGGTCTTATTCGTGAAATTTGAATCGTGGTTCATGTGTCTTCGAATCTTAAGAGAAAATTTGGATTTTCTTGTGATGTGTGAATTGGTGAGTTTGAAAGAAAATTTAAGCAAGTTTTAACTTGGAGTGCCCAAAATGAAATTCAAGAATATGTTCAATTTGATTTGCTATTATTTCTACAAATTCAAAATCAAGAGATGATGTTTTCCAATCAATGAACTCCATCTTGAATTTGTAAAGTCTATGCTCAAGATGTCAAAGCTTCAAACTAAGTGTCCCCATCTTTGAATTTTCAAACTAAGTGTCCCCATCTTTGAATTTATGAGTTTTGGCAAGAGATTAGTATGGTAATCCACCATTTCAAGTTGCAAAAAAGGGCGAGGATATTTTCCATGCGACTTATGTCATGTTTTGATCATAAGGTTCAAGAAATCCATACGAGATTGAAAGAATCCTTATAATTCAATTGATTTGAAACCTTTTCAAAACTCAAGAGCCAATTAGTTCAAGATGCAAAACTAAAATTGATCTCAATATTTCGAAATGGACAAATAACTTCAAACCCAATTTCAAGTAGGCAAAATCCCCAAGAGGATTTTATATCCTTTCTTTGATCTAAATTCAAATTTCAATTAAGGATTGGATTCACAAATTACAAATTCCCAAAATTCAAAGAACAAAGATCATGACCAAGTTCAAATCTTTCTAAACCTGTAACAATTATCATACATAAATTTCTAAAAAAAAAATCCTCAACAATACATACACGTACAACCATTTCACAACTCACTCTGATACAAGACACCTACACAAATTCATATGAGCAGAGTGCAGGCGCTGCTGTCCGCACTGTGGTTAACATTGAAGCCTAAAACTACTTTGGGGAAGACCTACGACTTTACTCATACATTTCAGAATCGGGATGTTTTTGAATAGTCGTCGTCGGGCAGACCGGTTCTATGTTGATGGAAGACTAACAATATGGTTTAACGCAGAAAATGCCGCGCCGCAGCTTGTTTGTAATTTCCAACTTAACGTGCCTGTTGTAAGTCAGTATCTTGCTTTATGGTTGTTGCCGACAGCACTTGTTTGTTTCTTTGTACGAGCTCACTGGAGAATTGGTATAGTTCTTGTCGAGACTTGTTATTGGATCAAGGAATAGAGAGTCAGTGTCTGATGTATGTGATTCTCGTGTTGAATTGGTTTTGAAAGTTCAAAAGCTGGATGAAAAATGCGCATTCACGGATGCTGGAGGTATCCCACCCTTGGTACAATTGTCGGAAGCTGGATTACACAGTTGCGGCACGAAATCACCGCGGTAATGCAAGCAACATCAGTAGGCTGCTCGGAGACGTCATCGGTACGCGTTACTGCAGAACAAGAGAAGACCAAATTAGAAGTAAAATCTCAACAATTAAATGTCGGCACGTATTCATACACGATAAGCATATGAAGAGAGAGTTCGACAAGCACATAGCAGCGCATGTTCAAGAAGTTGAAACCATTGAAACCGTAACGGGATGAGATTGCGTTTCAAATTCGCAAATCTCAGGGACTACCATACAATTTCAAGAAGAAGCAAATCGTAGCACACGAGATTACTGGTGCTCACCATCATCATAAAATTTCAAAGGACCATGTTGTTTTTAAGGAGACTATACCTATAAAAGGCTCCGTTGCGCTTGAAAAGATACATCAGAATTGGCTATGTTGTTTGGCTCGAATATTAGGATGACAACACAAGAGTTGTTGCCAGCTTAAAATCATCCACCACCACCCAGGACCCTGCATAATTGATGGGCATTCAAACTTTGTTAAGACAAGGAGATAAGAATTCCAAGCTAAAGTTATTCACTATGCTAAGATTCAAACCCAAGTGCATTGCGAGATCTCGAAGGATCAACCAAGAGCATCATAAACTGTTATGCTTAGGCTCTGCCGATAGACAAGCTTCCCAAAATTTTCAACGAGAAGCCGCAACAAAGTTTCATGCCCAAAACGATAGCATACAATGCCACACTTAATGCTTTCGGTAAAGTGAAGTTTTTCAAGAAAGAAGGCAGGGACTTCACCAACACGGCAGGAAATGTTTACAATATGCAATCAGACAACCACAGAACTCAGTCTATTCTCTCCCCACCAGCAGCATCACCAACAGTTGCCTGCTCAGTTGCAAACACATCAAATGCAACAACTTCAGCAAATGAATGATGTAAATGACATGAAGCTGAGACATGGAATTGGTGTTAAGCCAGGAGTTTTTTTTAGCAATATCTTGCCTCGAATCAACGCTCTGCTTGTCCTCATCAACAGATGAAGAATCCATACTACAATCGCGGAATTTCCAATATGTGATCCAAATGCTGTAAGCGTATGATTACTACTCCAACAAAAAGCAGTTCCTCCTGGAATGCAGAATGGGGCCCCAAAGCAAAGAGAACCACCAGTTATGTTAGCAATCCGACTGATACATCCATGACAGTCAGTGTAGGAACTCGCCCAATCCTTGAACCAACCTGCACCAAATTGGTATGCAATTGGTTATAGTTCAAATAGCATTCATGGCAGGAACAATACAACAGCCGCAATTGGCCAAAGGGAAGAGTCAAACAAAATCATACGACATGTCTCAAGCACAATCAATGTAAAAAGGGAAATGAAATCACCGCCATCAAAACAACAAATTTGAATTGTAAAGCAAGAAAGGAAAGTAAGAATTCTACACGTTTGAAATGAAAAGTGGACAGACTTATTTCAAACTTCCCAAAACAAGTAAAAACAAAGTTAGACACAATACCAATTCTTTCCTAAACCAACTTCCAACATGCCTGGATTGAAATGGAGGGCCTTTAAGCCAAATATCATATTGTCAAAGCACAAAGGCAGATCAACCAATATCATTATTACTCATTAAAAATCGGACACATTTTAAATTATTTCCAAATAATGGAAGGAATTTAATCACTCATCAATACGAAATCTCAGATTTCGTTTTTGAAGGGCCTATAAAAGAGACATTCACACGAACACAAAAAGGAGGAGAAGATTACATCAGAAAACCATTCACAAAATCAGTCCACATCTAAATCACAAAACCACATACGAAGAACAACAGATCCACAACAATATTGCAGATCGAAATCAGAAATGCAACATACACAAAGCAAAGAGAGAAAGATTTATCTGCGAACCACCACAACGAGCTCCTTGGAAGAACCGCACACGGGGAAGAAGGCTTTGCAGAACCCCACGGTGGACAACCTTGTTTTCTTAATTTTCTTTGCACTTCTGATCATTGTATATGTAATAATCCAATCAATTAATGAGAACAATGGGGCTGGGAATCACAGGGGTGGCGTTTTATTCGTTTGCTTGACCGTGAGAGTTACAGAGATAGGGAGGTCGGAGAGGACGAGTGAGCGACGGCGATTTAGGGTCCACAAACCCTAATCATTGAGAGGGGTGAGAGATTTTTGAGAGGGAAGAATCGAGAGAGGCGAGAGAGGTACGATTTGGGGACGACGAAGATTGCAATTAGGGTTATTCCAACCCTTTTTGTGGCGATCGTGAGAAGGGGAAGGGGTTCCCTCGTTTTTTTTTTCTTTGTTCATTTTCTTTTTTTCTTTTTACAATTTAAAAACCTTTTTAATATAAATTCAAAACTTTTTCTTTTTTTAATTAAAATTTAAAACCTTTTATATCTAAATTTAGAACCCTTTTATAATTAAAATCAAAAACTTTTTTTATTAAAATTAAAAACTTTTCTTAAAATTAAAACCTTTTAAAATTAAAACTTTTATGTAGTTAAAATATTTTTTTTTTATATAATTAAAATTAATTTTCTCTTTTATAATTAAAACTAAAGCCTTTTTTAACTCATAATAATTAAATTAAAACCCTTTCTTTTATAATGAAAATAATAAAAACCCTTTTAATGATTAAAATTAAAACTTTCTGTTATAATTAATTAAAAAAAACTTTTTAATAATTTAATTTCCTACTTTTTTCCTTCATAATAATAATAAAAATCCCTTTTATAATTAAAACCTTTTATAAGAACTCTTTAGCTTTCTCAAATTTAAAATAATCTCTAACTTAATTCCTAAATAAAATCTTTTATCTAATTCTTTCCCTAATAAATCGTCCCCGCTAGAATCCCTCGCGCTTTGGGTGTACGCTTGTATGTTTATCCTGCCTCTTTTGTTATCATTATGCTTTACTATTACTTGTTGGATGTATGCCTTTATATTCAAACCTTTTCAAATTGTAAAACTCTCGATCCAACGTCGAGCCCATTTTCTACCCATGTAAGTCGATTGCCTTTAGGCATCGCATTCAACCTTTTGGTCACAAGGCACAAGTCTAACATCACTTTGCTAGCACCCTCGCCTAAATAACATTAATTAACCGCATAAAATATCCAAGGAAAAATCCCATGCATGATAACCATGTTATTGTGCATGGTGCACATCATTTGCATCATAATCGACACCTTAAGAAAAAGTCAATTAGATAACTTAGGATAGATTTCCTAGGTTAGTACCCCCTTAATTTTGATTTTTCAAATCAAACTTTAGCCCACCTAATTCTCCACACAAGAGAATTAGATGTTAATCATCTCAAAGAAGGGACATACAATCTCATACCCCACAAAATCCAAACAATATTCAAAAAACTGTGGTGGTTTTCTTAAGATGATGACTCATCTTTTCTCCTAAACATTTAAACATTTAGTATCCTTTATAAGGAACTACAAGTGCTCTGATTCCCTCCTGACAGGATATGTAGGCACAAGATGCGATATCTTGTCGAGCACACCTAGGAATTAAAATAATAAATCACCTACCCTTAAACCTTTAGCAAACAAATAACAGATAACATAATAAAACAAGAGGTTCCTGTAGAGTACTACATATATCTAGGATGCTAACACCTTCCCTAGGTATAACCAACCCCCGAACTTAGAATCTTAGTGCATTTGCATTGCATCGTGGGTATTCGGTCTTTCTCCCTTCCCTTGGATAAAATCAAAGACGGTGGTGACATTAAAAGAAATGTGATCCTAGTTAACCAATAACTATGGTATCCAATTTTCACCGCGACACAATGCTATTATCCTCCAAGAAGCAATTCATTCTATGTGTAAATCTAAAAGGAAAAATACTGACATGGTGTTCAAAATAGATCTTAAAAATACATATGATCATGTTAATTGGGATTTCTTGAATTTTTTTTGAAGTAAAACATGTTTCCTCCCATAACTATAATGTTGATCATGCACTATGTAACTAACTCCTCTATGTCTATTCTTTAAAATGGGCGACAACTACCAAATTTTGTTATAACTAAGGGATTACGTAAGGTAACCTCCTTTCACCCTATCGCTACAATATCTGTATGGAATTCTTTTCGCAGACAAACATCAAGGAAGTCAATAAGGGCCATTGGAAACCTGTCAGGTTATCTTGTAATAAACCCCCTCTATCACATTTATTTTTTTGCATATGATGTTCTTCTTTTCACGAAGGTTTATAACTCATAGACAGGGACCGTTTATGATATCTTAAATCAGTTTACCATGTTTTTTGCTCTTAAAGTGAATGTTGATAAATAAAAGGTGTTCCTCTCACCTACCACTAAGATGAGTAAAATGGATTCAATTATCTATAGTACAGGTATCAAGAGAACTTTTACTCTAGAGAAATACTTGGGTTTTCCTATGTTGCTGGTCGTCTTCAGCGCAAGGACTTTGAGTTTTTAGAGGAAAAAATCAGTCAAAGGTTAGAATTTTGCATATAAATTGTTAAACAAGGCCGGTCGTTTGACTTTGGTTAAACAAGTGGCTTGGATGCCTCAGCCAAATTATGATTTTATTGATAGGATGGCTAGAAATATTTTGTGGAAAGGTAATTCAAACTCTGGTTTGCAACTCGTTGGCTAGAATAAAACCACTAAGCCCAAAAATCTGAGTGGTCTTGGGATCCTAAAAGCAAGAAAGGCCAACACTTCTATGTTGGGTAAGCTGGTTTGGGGTCTCCACCGAGATTGTGATTCTCTATAGGTCCAAGTTTTGAAGCATAAGTACATTAGTGAAGAAACATTCCTTAATATGAAAAAGAAACTTGGATTAATTACTTGGAATGCAATTCTGAAAGCTCTCCCTACTCTTAAAGATGGATTTGAATTTAGATTAGGGGATGAGAACTCCTCTTTCTTGTTTACCAATTGGTTAGAGGTAGGGAAATTAGCGGAGCAGATTCTCTAAGTGGATATCCAGAATTTGGAAATGCGAGTGAATGATGTTTACTTGGATGAGAATTGGAACTTCAATTCATTATTGATCTTACCGGATCAGAAAAGAGATCAGCAACCAACAACATGTCGTGAGCTCCAAATTCGCCTGTGGTGGAGAAGAGGAGGAGGTGTACCTGCAAGACACTCTGATGCCAAAATGAGTTCAGAGTGAAAGAAAGAGAGGTACAGAAAGTGGAGTGAATTTAGAATACCTGACCCTCCTCTGGAGGAGAGTATTTATAATGTGCCCCAGCGCTAGGCTAACGACTATCTGTAATGGGTTGGATCATTAGGCCTAATATGGATAACTGCCAGGATCTATGTGGAGTAAGGAAGACCAACACGTGGTCTTCATCCTGGGTGAACTGCCCCGTGAACTTCGGAAGGTGGATGACTGGTTCTCTCGGACGCGGGTAGTTGGATGATGACGTGTTCCCGCGTGGGGGGCACGTGGAGGGCACAAGGAAGATGTGTGAGGAACGTTCCCCACGCGGGAGGTGAAGGATTGGGCCTTTGTTGGGCCCTCCCCAACGAGGAGCTGGGTTGGGCTGTGCCCAACGTTGGGCCAACCTCTGCCTCAGTCCAGAACAATTATATACTAATATTCCTCCGGGTGTTTGTGATTGCCTGAAAACGCTCCCAATTTGTTTGAATTCTATGGTGCCTGATTAGTTAAACTGGAAAGAAAATTTAGATGGTATCTATACTGCTCGGGATGGTTATAACTGGCTCAATAGACTTGAATATGTTTAAAATACAACAAACAAGAACTCTTGGAAGTGGGTGTGGCATATTCCTGCTCATGAGAAGGTGAAATTCTTCATTTGGACGACTTTACGTAATTCTCTTCCTACGAGATCGATGTTGTGTCATCGTGGTATACTCTAGATAGATCTCTGTCCTAGATGCAATCAGGACGCTGAGACGACTCTACATTGCCTGGGAGGCTGTGAATTTGCTACTCGCTTTTGGAATCTGTTGGCTTCTGGACCCACTATTCTTCCAAAAGGATAATTTATATGATTGGATTATACACGACATCAGTGGTGGCTCTATCTTTTTTGCTGCTTGCAGGTGGTTGTGGCATGCTAGAAACAAATTGTGTCTCGCTAATGAAGTGACATCTTCTTATACTTTGAAACTCATCACAGTGAATATTTTCTCAAGCATAATATGTCTCATCCAACGAGAACGATCACGTGGAATGCACACAAAGGTAGCAACATGATTTTGAATGTTGATGGAAGTAGCCTCGGTAATACCGACGTCTCAAGTTTTGGTGGATTGATTCGAAATGTTGATGGTGCTTGGGTTCACGGTTTTGGTAATATTGGTTATTCCAACATCCTTCTCGCTGACTTGATGCCGCTATAACATGGTTTGAGTATGGCCTGTGAACTTGACATTAAAGACTTGATGTGTTATTCTGACTCTAACTCTGCTATCAAACTTATCTCAGAGTCGATTAATATTTAGCACAACTATATCGCAATTCTCCACAATATTAAAGAGCTTTTCACTAGAAAATAACGAGTTCAAATATTTCATATTCTTATGGAGAAAAATGCTTATGCTGACTATATAACAAAACACGAAGCTGATAATAATGCAATGTACCAGTCTTTTGCGAAACCTCCTTAAAAATAAATCACCACTTTCTTGCTAATTTGAGCTAACAAGACTTTATTTTTTAAACAATTTTTTTTCTATTCCTTTTTCTACTTATAACAAAAAAAAAAAAAACTCTAAGGATTATTATCTAGTTATAATTTATTTTATATTTATACTTTTATATTATCAATTAATATTAAATTCATATGATAAATATTTAAGATTAATATAATACATTGATGACATTAATTTTTTAAAAAAGTAATTAATACCATATTTAAAATTATATCTAAAAATATTTAACTAAAATTTATTTGTAGTATTTTGATTTAATACATGTATAGAAATATTTTATCGTGTCAAATGTATATCATTCTCTAAATATAGGTGAATACCCTATCTTTTCATTATCCTATTCTATTATATATTCTATAAGAAAGGATCCAATAATATATGAAAAAGGTGTAGAAAGGCGTAAAGAAATAAAAAATATACTCCATCCGGTCCCAATTATAAGCTAAATAATTACTTTCACACGTATTAAGATCCGGTTACAATTATAAGCCAAAATAACTACTTTCATACGTATTAAGAAAGTTAGTTAAGTGTAATTAATTTTTTTGATTTCATGTACAATCAAAGTTAAATTTACGATAATATCCTTAATTTATTTGATGAATCAACTTTTAACATTAAATGCTTTTGAATTAAATTAAAGATATAATAGTAATATAAGTATTAATTAGTCTAAATTTTAATGACTTTTGATTATAATAGTAACTAAGATTTAAGGTGTTTTTTTGCTTAAAATATTGACCGGAGGGAGTACGTATAGTAAAAGGGTGTTGCGGTTCTGACGTGGATTCATCACCACCGTCTAACCTAACCTCAACGATTAACAGCACGTGACTTCTACCTGATAATAATTCACACACAAGAAAGAAACTGAACGAACAAGAACGCAGGAGAAGATAGATCATGACGATGGTGAATTTGTTGAACGCGTTGACGGTGAGTCGAATATTGACTCGCGTTCACGTTGTTCTCGCCAACGAAAGCATACCTTTTGGATCGGTAAAGTGGATAGTTTACGCCGGAATCTGCTGTTTTCTTGTTCTCTTTGCCGGAATCATGTCCGGTTTAACTCTCGGTCTCATGTCGCTCAGTCTCGTCGACCTAGAAATTCTTGAACGGAGTGGTTCTCATTCGGAGAAAAAACAAGCAGGTAATTGATTAATTAATTAATTAATCCTCTTTCTTCCTTAATGCATAGTTTAATTGCTTAATTAAGGTTGATTCTTATCGTTAATGTCGATTCTTGTTATTATGCAGCGATTATACTTCCGGTGGTTAAAAAACAACATCAGCTTCTTGTTACTTTGCTTCTCTGTAATGCTGTTGCTATGGAGGTAATTCAATTTCAATCATAACTATACTATGCCATGTTTGGATTTGTTTATTTGAGCTTATCTATAGGAAAACAATTTACAGCTTTTATGATTAGTGCTTTTATGAAAAGCGCTTAATGAAGCTGTGTATTCAAACAGAATCTTATTTATTGTACTTTATTTTGATTCTGTTGACACTTTAAAACTACTGGTTCCTAAAAGCTGTCTAACTTTTTGACAGCCCTTGGCTTTCAAACTTCCCATCTGCAGGCTCTTCCTATATATCTAGATAAACTCTTCAATCAATTTCTTGCTATCATTCTCTCTGTTACTTTCGTTCTCTTTTTCGGCGAGGTATGTTTTTTTTTTTTTGCTATCTTTGTACTTCACTGGTTTTGTCTTGGCTTTTTTTACCTCAAAACAATTTTATGAAGTCTTTTTCTGTTTTTAACTAATAATAATAGCTCGTGTCTCTGATTTCAGGTTATTCCACAAGCAATTTGTAGTAGATATGGTCTTGCCGTAGGTGCAAACTTTGCATGGCTTGTGCGGATTTTAATGGTTATCTGCTATCCAGTTTCTTACCCTGTTGGAAAGGTATATTCTACTACTACAGAAGTTGTTCCATGGCATTCTTTTGGTAACCAAAATAATGTAGTACTTGATAAGATGACCCTGTTTGGATAAACAACTTATTTGCAGCTTATTGCACAAGTGCTTACCAAAATAAGCACTTATGAATATGCTTGCATAAGCTATTTTTATGACAAAGGATAAAATAAATTTAATTTATTTTTATATAGGCTATAAGTTGTTTTCATCTTGGAGGATTTTAAAAAATAAGTTCAAATTTTTTTCTTAAAAGTGTCATAACTTGTTTTGATAAGGTCGTCCAAACACTGTCAAGCTAGTAGATAAACTCAAATAAGTCAACCCAAACAGGCCATAAGAAATGAAAATTAACAGCTTATCTTCTCTTGGTGTATTATTTCCATGACACATCAATATGAAAAAAAATGTTGTGCTGATTATGATATGATGATGCATATCCTATTTAGGCCTTTAAAAAGTTGTTCAATGATGATATAAAATTATAAATATTATTGGCATTGCCTTACGGTTATTATCTGTACGCAACAGCTTTTGTTTTCAATATGATGCTTCTACGAATTTCTTTTCCTAATCTTAACTAATACTTGCTCAAGGTTCTGGATTATCTATTGGGGCATGACGAGGCTTTATTTAGGCGAGCTCAGTTAAAAGCTCTTGTCTCCATTCACGGCATGGAGGTATGAATCAGTATTCATTTTTTTGTAAACAGAATAAGTCTTGTCAACTTTAGTGAAGCTGCTCAACTATTTTTGTTTTGGTATCCGATTTCATTAGCATTGAACTTGCTTATTTTTTAGGCTGGTAAAGGAGGTGAGCTTACACATGATGAGACGACAATTATCAGTGGAGCACTTGATTTAACTGAAAAGGTGAGTGCTGCATTTCACCTTCCACATTCAATGTCAACCTATTTTTTAGTGTTCCTTTCATGTCAATACAACTTTTCAAAGTATCATGTTTGAATAAGAAGAATATGAAGTTTCTTACCTGTGTCGAGTTTTAATACAAATTAATAATGGTGGAAAGTGGAAACATGTGAAGGTTACGTCATTTACCTGGAAACTTTTAGCTAATCTCTACTATTTGGCGACGCTAGGAAGCATCAATGGTGTAGGAAATGGAATAGGGAATTGCAGTTTATTAAATATTTATCAATGTGCCATGCCACACAATGCCAAAAGTCTCCGTTTACTTACAGTGAACTCGTGTTCCATTAGCAATGCACTCTCATGCATACTTGAATTCTCTCTATGCTTTGCTTCATTATTAAATATACCATGCTGTAATCCATTTGCTTGTATAAAGACCTTATTTAGTGCATTATTTTTCCATCTTGTTATTTAAATAGCCTTTTCCTTTTATTGTGTTTTTCAACAGACTGCTGAGGAGGCTATGACTCCTATTGAATCAACATTTTCTTTAGATGTTAATTCAAAATTGGACTGGTAAGCTTTCTTAGTTTCTTTGTTGCTAGTCCTCAGTAGGTTGCCAAAAGCATATTGAATCATGTTTTTTCCCCTCTATTTTACTTTCCTTAAAACTGCTTTTGACCTGCCAATCTCAAATCAGGGAGGCAATGGGAAAAATTCTTGCTCGTGGGCATAGCCGAGTTCCTGTCTTTTCTGGAAATCCCAAGAATGTTATTGGGCTTCTACTTGTGTGTATTTTCCACATTTTGACTTCACTTATATATTATCTCATTATTCTAAGGTTCTTTCTTCCTCACATGTTTCTTTTTATAATTAGGTCAAAAATCTTCTTACTGTACGACCTGAAACAGAGACCCCTGTCAGCGCTGTATCTATCCGGAGAATTCCACGGTGTGCTTTTATAAATTTCACTCTCTTGTCCGCGACCTTTCAAACTTATTGTGAAATATCCCTTTTTTCATGGTTTATATTTATAGGGTTCCATCCGATATGCCTCTCTACGATATACTGAATGAGTTCCAAAAGGGAAGTAGTCATATGGCTGCTGTTGTTAAGGCTAAGGGAAAAGGCAAAGAAACCCCACAAATAATTGAAGAAGAGAAATTTGATGCAAAGAAAAGTGTTGGCAGGGATTCACAGTTGACTACCCCATTGCTTCAAAAGCAGGATTTAAAATCAGAAAATGTTGTTGTTGACATTGAAAAGCCTTCAAAGCTTTCCAGCATTACTAAGCAAACTGGTTTGCCACGTAGTGATGTCACTTTAAACTCTCCTTCTTCTGAAAATATTGATGATGGTGAAGTGATTGGTATTATCACTTTGGAAGATGTATTTGAAGAACTTCTACAAGTAAGTTTCTGTCTTCAAGTTTTTAGTCTTTTTTTTTTTCAACACATAACTGAATGTTATTGTTTTTTGGATGCAGGAAGAAATTGTGGATGAGACAGATGAATATGTTGATGTTCATAAGAGGTACCGTAATAGAGTATCAGAATTAACAATTTCAAAAATTAAGCTGCCAATATGGATGAAGCTGCTGCTAATTTAAATTTTGATGTTATATAAATTTTATTTTGCAGAATACGTGTTGCAGCAGCTGCAGCTGCTTCTTCAATGGCACGAGCTCCATCAATACGAAGAATGACTGCTGGTCAAAAGGGAGCAGTAAGTGGTTTACCATTGCGCACCCTTTAATTTTGATCTTAAAGTTTTTTTGTATTTTTTATTGTTTTAAAAGTTTTTTCTTAAACTTTCAATTTAACAATCATCTGCCTGTATTATAATGAATTATAACTCCTAGTAATGGTTCATCCTTCTTCCTTAAGTATCTAAGTTATCTGGCCAATAAAAACAATCATTTCATCATTTGTATATATTATTGAAGGTGACAACTTCTCTACCCATCACAAAAGGTTTAGTATTTTACCCGCAACCAATCGGTTAATACCATTTCATTTTATCATGTTTAATTATTTACTAAAACAGCAAATAAGTCTTATCCCACTAAGTGGAGTCAGTCAGTTACATGTATTAAATTCTACTATAATGTTCTATTTAAGACCATGTTCCAATCCAATTCGTTTATCTTGAGATATTTTTTAATAGTTTCTCTTATAGTTTTTCTAGGTATTCCTCTACCTCTAATTGTTTGATTTCTCTACATTTGATCTACTCTCCATACAATAGAATCTCTAGGTTTTCTCTCTACATGTCCAAACCACCTAAATCTATTTTCCACCATCTTTATTACTATAGGTGCTACCTCAACACACTCTCTAATATTGTCATTTCTAATCTTATCTCGTCTAGTCTTTTACCACATATATAATACAACATCTTCATCTTTGCTGCACTTATTTTATTCTCGTTTGATTTTTAACCGCTCAACATTCTGTCACGTACAACATTGCAGGTCTTTCCACTGTCTGATAAAATTTTCCCTTTAGCTTTAGCGATAAAAATTTTCTCTTTAGCATGAGCGGTACTTTTGCGTTACATGAAATCCATGAGCCCCTCTTCCATTTCAGCCACTCAACTTGAATTTGATGGTTTACTTCCCCTTCTATTTCTCCATCGTTTTGTATTACGGACTCAATATTTAAACTGTGTGACTTGTGTTATGATATGGTCTCCAGCTTTCATCTCTAGGTTAGAGATGCCTCTCGTTTTTCTGAACTTATATTCTATATACTCTGACTTACTTCTATCTAGGCGAAAACCGTGTCTTTTTAAGGTTTGTTTTCAAGTTTCCAACCTCTCATTTAAGTAGTCTTTTTACTCTCCAAGTAGGACTATATAATCTGCAAAAAAACATACATTTCAGTGCTATTTTTTAAATGTGTTCCGTGAGTACATATAAAATTAAAGTAAAAAGATAGGGGTTTAGGGTTGAACCTTGGTGCAATGCTATTGTAATGTGGAAATCTTCCGGCTGTGCACCCTGTGTCTGCACACTAGTCGATGCTTCTTCATAATATTTTGGATAGCTCGAATATAGGCAATTCTAACCCCTTTCTTCTCTAGAGATTTCCACAAAAATCTCTCTAGACACTTTATCATACGTTTTCTTCAAGTCTATGAAAATTAAGTGCAAGGCTTGTTGGTTCATCCGATACTCTCATCACACCTTGTAATAGATAGATAACTGTTAAACCTAAAGAATTATTAGAAATCAAAACTGAATGTTGCTGTTAGATTCTGTCAAGTAGCAGTTGCAAGCATAGGAACAATCATTATAAATGTTATTTGTAGCCGCCAGTGTTATCAAATTGCCCCGCCATGGCGGATTTACATGGCGGTTTTTGGGCTTGCCGCAATGGTAAATATTGGCGCTATTGCGGGTTTTTTCGCCATAATCCGCAATAACGGCGTTGCGAAGTGTCCGATATGGTGGGATTTCACCTCTCCGCCATGGACCGCTATCGACAACGCTGGTAACCGCTACAGAATCTAAGAGCAACCATTAGTTTAATGAGAGTAACAATTATTATTATTAGGAACAACTACAAAATTTAGGGAGAAATGGAAACAGAACCATGTTCTGAGTTCTGAGCATGTTGAAAATTAGAAAGAGGTCATATTTAGGAGGGAGAGACCAAGCCCTCGAATTCTTGGAAGGGAGAGAACCAAGACTCTCGAATTTCTTAGAAACTCATTGTAATTACTATTCAATTTTATTGTTTGATATCAGTTCCTATCAATAGCTTCCATGGTTGACCTCCAAGACATAAAACCAGATTGATTCTTAGTAACTTAGTCACTTTTCTTAGTCTCCGTTCAATCACTATTTTTCATAACTTCATGGTATGACTCATAAGTTTTATCCCCATATAATTTGCTGCACAATTTTGTATATCCCCCTTGTTCTTATAGATTGAAACTAAAGTGTTTTTTCTCCATTCATCCAACATTTAATTTGACCTCATAATTTCGTTAAAGAATTTGGTGAATCACTCAATTCCTTCATCTCCAAGAATTTTTTACACTTTTGAATAGGTATGTTGTCTGGCCTAACTACCTTTCTGTTACTCATTCTTTTCAACGCTTCTTTTACTGGTTTTTGAATTCGTCGATAATAATTATAGTATTGATCCTCTTCTCTAATGTCAAGCTTGTTAGAGTCTGTTGAGATATGATATCCTTCATTAAATAAATTGTTGAAATACGCCTTCCACCTAACCTTTATATCCTTTTTTTGAACCAAGATTTTGTCTTCATCTTTAACACACTTCACTTGATCCAAATCTCTCGTCTTTCTTTCTCTTTCCTTTGCAAACCTATATATAGGTCTTTCTCCCTCCGTGGTTCCTAAATATTGGTATAAACCATCAAAAGTTTGGGTTTTTGCTTCACTCACCGCCTTTTTGGTCTCTTTTTTAGTTTTCTTATATTTTTCTCAAGTTTTGGCATTTTTACACCTAGACCATTTTTTAAAACATTCATCTTTTACTCTAACTTTAAACACTTTCATTCCACCACCACAATTCTTTACCTCTAGATCCAAAACCTCTTGAATCTCCCAACGTTGCTTTAGCTATTTTTCTAATTTCTTGGATCATCATGTTCAACATATCATTTGCACTTTCTTGCGGTTGTCTGAACCCTCCCTCCAAGATCTTCTGTTGGAAACTCCTTTGTTTATCACCCTTCAAATGCCACCACTTAATTCATGGAGCTCCCATGTGAATTTTTCCCTTCGCTCTCCTCTAAACTCTTACATTCATAACCAATACTCTATTCTGGGTAGTCAAACTCTCAACTAGTATAACTCTACAATCCAAACAAATTTTTCTATTTGACTTCCTAATAAGAAAGAAATCTATCGAAGAACATGTCACCCAACTCTTATATGTAATAATATATTCATCTCTTTTCCTAAAGTAGGTATTAGCTATAGTAAGATCAAAAGTTAACGAAAATTCTAGGATAAATTTACCCTTCGTATTTACCTTCCCGAGACCATACCCAATGCACGCCCTCTAAATCTCTCTTGCTACGCTCTCCACATATCCATGTAGATATCCTTCTAGAAAAATCATCTCTTTTTAGGGTATATCTTAAAATAAGCCTTCTAAATCTTCCCAAAATTTTACTTTAAGGCGTGTGGCTAACCCAAGCTAGGGCGCGTAAGCACTAATAAAATTAAAGGTGTCTTGTTCTATTACAAATTTAAGGGCTATGATTTGATCTCCTACTCTTTTCACATCCAGACTATCCTTATTCCACTCCTTATCTACAATAATCCTCTATCCTTATTCCACTCCTTATCTACAATAATCCTCGCCACCATTTTTCAATCTAACTTTGCCAATGTACCCAAGCTTAAAATTTGAGTTGTCTAATTCTTTTGTTTTTCACCCGTTCACTTAGTTTCTTGTTGGCACATGAAGTTGATCTTCCTCCTAACCATAGTGTCTACTATTCCCATAGACTTTTTTAATAAGTGTGTCTATATTCCACGTTCCAAAGAGAGAATCCTACTCTCCTAGCTAACTTCTTTATCCACACTTGTTCATGAAAATGTGGGAACCCTTTCTTAATTTTCACTGCTTCCAAGCGGTGAAGCAGTGGTCCTTGCTCTTTTGATACTGTACTCAAACCATATAGGGCGTTGCTTCCGGACAAAGATCTAACACTCACATTATTACGTAATTGATCCATATTATAGAAATTCGACAAAGTTTTACGTTGTCTGTCGACGGTCTAACACAACCCTCTCCATTTATCTTGACTTTAGATGTATTCAATGCATTTTAGCCTATGGGCAGCTATACCCAACTCTTTGTAGCGGGTAAATAAGAATTCTCCTTTCTGGAAAATTGAAACAAATGGTATGGAAGTTAAAATTTGTAATGTTATGTGACGGTAGTATGACTAAACTGGTGCTTGCCTGTCATAGTTAATTTTCACTTAAAGCAATTTTTATATACAATTCTGGAGTGAGGCATACAATATATTTTCTTTTCTGATAACTTAATAAGAAAGCGTATGCTGACACAAAAACTGAACCAGTGAGTAGACTAGTTTGTCTGCTAATATTACTCACTTTAGATTCTGAAATTAGTCTTTCCATCTTTTATGGATATCTCAACTTAAGTTTCTAAATATCTAAATCCATAAATTTTCTTGGCTTTGACAAAAATGTAACCTTTGTTGGCTTGAAAATACTGTTTTACTGACTATGCTAATTGTTTTTGTATTTATTGTCTTGTTTTCAAACATACAGGGAGGCCAAAGTAAGCCAGGGCAATCTCCAAAGTTTTCTGGGGAGGAAAATGGATTGAACTCAACCAGATAACAATGAACTCTGAGTTAAATGCCTTCAATATATATAAGGGTTGCTTTTTTGTATCAGCTATATGATACTGAAAAAGAAGGCATAAAGAATTTAAGTCATTTGATTGTGTGTAATTTAATACTTTCATTTTTGGAAGTGCTTAAATTTATTTTAATTTAAGTAGAACTTTTTTTGGAACCGATGCTGCTTCCTGCATCAATATTATGTTCGAACAATTTTTTTTGACATGTGCTTAAAGAAACGTTTTCTACTTCAATTCTCAACACTTATTTGAAACACTTTTAAATGCCAAAGAAATTACTCTCCAAGTAGGTGTTGGATATAGTCCACAACATTATCATTATCATTATTTGAAAATTATTTATGGAAGAAACATTATCTTTGTGGACTTTCATACATTCCATTTTATATCAGAAAAGATAATAGTGTTATAGATGTGATAGGTTGGTGATGTAATACACAGAGAGAGAGAGAGAGAAAATGAAGTGTTAAATGAATATTGAAGAGTTAGGGGTGTCTAAATATAGGTAATATTTATGAAATTGTAAAAGAATACAATCAAATCAAATTTATTCCTATCTATATAAGGTATCAAATACTGCTAGATTTGACATTTCTACAATTTTAAGAACCAATTTGGATATTGATTCCATAATTATATTACAATCTAGACCAATTTCAGTAATTCAATAGTGTATGGATTCTCAGTAATAGTTGAACATATGGACAAAACCGTCTCTTTAAAAGTTATGTAAGGTGGGATACAGCATATGTTTCAAAACCCAAATTCTCAAATGCTATTACAGTATATTCTAGATGCTATTAGAGTAGAGAATTTCTTAATGCACTCTATATTATCTAGGTACCATGTAAAAATACTTAAATGACCTTAAATTTTGGAGTTATATTTTCGGACGTACATTAAAATAATAAATAATCATGAGATACATCTCTGTAACAATTTAAAACATATATCTTGCGTTGCGTCACACTCAGAAGTTATTTTACATCTTTATTGTATTGGAGATGCATCTTCGTTTATGTTACGGAGATACATCTCCATAACTTATCAGAATAGAATAATTCATGTGATGTTTTGTTTATGTTTACTCAAATGAAGATTTATAAGCGTTATGTACCATGTTATGTGACGAGATTTAAACCATACAATCGATATGAAAAAAATGACGTATATAAATCCATATTGATCTACGCGATCAGAATGGATCTTCGTGACCTTCTGTGTAGGGAAGATGCTGATGCTCGTAGGAGAGGAGAGGGTGTACCTGCAAGGCACTCCGACGCTCAAGTAAGAAAAAGTCAGAGAAAAAGGGCAAGTACAAAGTATGTTCTTAGGATGATTATTTGATACCCGACCCTCTCATTCGAGAGGGTTTATATAATGCCCCCAGCGCGTGGCCAACGGTCCCTATTTTCAAGGCGAAATAACCGTTTCCCGAAGAATAGGTGACTGCCAAAAACTAGCCGTTACGTCAGGCAGGGTGCCCAAAACTAGTCGTTATGTCGGGCAAAAGCGTAGTTCCGGGCACATGCCAACGACTGTCCCTGGACAATGAAGCCGTGCGTGACGGGCAAGAATACCGGGAAGGGGCAAATGGTCCTGGGGGTCCATCCGTCCATATGTGCCAGGTTGGAGGGCAGAAAGGTAAATTCTGCCCCTTCTTGACTGGACTTAGGTAATTGGGCCGCTCTGAGAGCAGAAGTGGATTGGGCCATGTCTAGCCATTGGTCCAGTCCGGAATAGGAGCCCCCTAAGTCGTTGCTCCTGAGCATGAGAGTGATGACTTAAGGGTAGCTCGTGACTCCGGAGAATTGTGACAGAGTCGTCGTTTGGTGACAGCAGGGTTGTCTCGTGGTGCCCGAGAGCTCCATTGCTCGCGAGATTTACAATGCTCTTTGGGTTTCCTATCGTTCGGGGAGACCAACGGGTAGAAGAAACTGAAGCGATGAGGTGCCACGTGTGCCTCGAGCCTTGTGTTGTATTAAACAGGCTATGATGGCTAGTCTAGGGCCATTATTACCTATCTATGTGTGCTCCTGCACGTGCTTTCAACTGTATATAAGGGGAGAGGGTATGATCATTTGCACTTTCGTTTCTCTCTCTTCTTCTTCGCCTTCTTCAGAGAACTCAGCTCATCGCCGCCGTCGACCGTTGTTTCAGCCACTGCGAAAAGCTTCGAGCACTTCTCCACAACCTCTTCGACCACGTAAGTCGTTTACTTCCTTGCTTTCTTCCAGCTTTTTCATTCTCGTTTTAGAATGCATGCAGTTAGGTTAGGTTAGGTTTAGGTGAGGTAGTGGCGCTTTTTCGGTGGTTCTTGGTGGCGGACGGTGGCTAGGCCGTCTTCTGCTGCTGATGTGGCTGCCGGAGTCTTTGAGGGAGCCAAAAGTGAGGCTGTTATCAGTGCTGTTGCGATGATGACGCATGCGTAACCGGCGTGGCTGCTCAGTTTTCGGCGTTCTGATGAAGTTTCCAGTGGATGTATGAAGTTTCTGATGGATCTTCAAACGGGGACTGGGTAGTGGTTTGGGGAAGTTGCTTGTCGTATGAGGGGTTTCCCCGAACGGTTCCTCGTTGGAGACTCTTGTATATTTTTTTTAACTTAGGGCTTAGGTCGGGGACTCCGTCCTCGGACCTTCACGTGCCCTTTCACTTGACTAGCGGTGGAAGGGTGGATTTGATTTTGCGGTCGAATTCACTTTTGTCCTCTGCTTTTCAGGTGATCGAGATGGCGACCAGAACCGAAAGAGAGATTTTAATAGACTCGTCCGAGGAGAGCTCCTCGGAGAGTAGCGGCACAGAAATTTTGACTCCCCCCAGCGAAGTCGGGGAAGAGCTTGAGCAAGATCCCATAGAGGACTGGTCGGTGGCAGAGCCTGCCGAGCATAAATCTACCTTCGCGTCTTTCACGGGAGATGTTTTCACGGACGTAGGACCGAAGGGGGAGTGGAAGGTGCATTTCCCCTCCCAAGATGACCGGATTTGCACTGATTACGGGGAGAGATTCTCCATGTATGAGTACACCTTTAGGGAGCTAGGGTTGAGGTTGCCCTTCACAGACTTCCAATAATCCATCTTTGTACACCTGGATTTGGCCCCGTCACAATTGCATCCTAATTCGTTGGTTTCATCTGCGCCTTCGAGCTGACGTGTGAGTTCCTGAAGATATGAGCCACTTTGCCTCTGTTCTTCACTATCTTCCATCTTCAGAGGCAGGTCATGGGGAGAAGATACGGCTGGGTGTCGCTGAAGCAACCTCGGAAGCCGTTTAAGTCTTTCTTGGAGTCCATCCGAACGTTCAAGGAGAGGTTCTACGTTATTGAGCCCGTGTCGGAGCGAGCCAAAGATAACACGTATGTATAGGCAGTGTCCACGGACGAGAATGACAACATCATGCGTGACGAGGAAGGGAAAGTGATCGGGGATAGGGAGTTCAAATTTTCCTTCCATTGGAGTGGGAGTCATTTTGCTCGGGAGCCTGCTGGTTATGTGGCTCAGCCGAGCATGTTGGACGAGCAAGACTTTGTTGCCTACGAGACGTTGGTGAACTATGTCAACTCTTTTAGGCTTGCTGATTGTTGGACGAAGAAGGGAGACCCGATCTTCGAGGAGGACGGTAACCAACGGGTGGAGTACCGTTACATCAACACAAAGGCGCTTCTGGAGTGCAAGACTCCCGCGGATGCTTATAAATTGCTCGGTAGTTTTAGCCTCTTGACTTGCCTGAATTGTATTTTCTTCGTCGTCTAATATGTTTATTGTGTTTTTGCAGGTGAGATGCCTTCTGCCCATGAGAGAATGGTAAAAAATGTTGTTGCAAGGAACAAGCCTGGGGCGGCCGCTACAAAGTCTCGTTTTACTCAGCATGCACCTCCTCCTACGCCACAGACGGGGAGCTCTTCGCCCGTTCCTGCCTCTGCTCAGGGGTCTCCAGTGCCTTTGGCTTCAAGGTCCAAGCAGGCCAGTGTCAACGAGCTGGTGGACCTTAGCCGGGCGGCCGAAAAATGCAAGTTCGAACTTCCTCCTTGCCTCCATGACAGGACATACTTCGAGGGGACGTCTCTGGTGGTTCCCCGGGCAGAATCCCTCAAGTTGGAAGGCATGGATGGTCCGAGTAAGCGGGCATTGTTGGCACAAGATCCCTCCGTGGTGGTCCGCGTTTTGGAGATGGCGGCAGTGTATGCGGAGGGCGACACCTCCTCCGAACTTGAGCTTAAGAGGGCCCAAGCGCGATAACTTCCATGGAGGAGAAGTTCAAGAAGGCCAAGGAGGAGGCCAATGCTGCTTCCGCTGCAAGGAAGAAATCAGACGAGGAAGCTATCCGGTTAAGGGGAGAGAACGAGACTTTGGCCGCTGAGAAGAAAGCTGCCAAGGATCTGGTCGAGCAGCTGAGATCCATGGGTGCTCCAGCCGAGGATGAGCCTGAGGACGTAAAGGCGCTGAAGATCAGGGCGGAGTTGGTTGCTCGCATGCTTCGGGCGGAAGAGGACGTGTTTTCCATTGGGAGGAATCGTTCAAGAATGCTGTGGCCCATCTTAGGTTAGTGAACCCCGACGTCCAAATTTCCAAAGAGGGTACCAATTTTCTCGGCCATGTGGAGAATGGCAAGATAGTAGTCCCTAAGTTCCTCAACCTTGGTGCCGAGCACGCCCGTCCTGAGGAAACCCAGTCGCCGCAGCCTGTCCCCGATTAATCAGAGCTCGACCAGGATCAGACGGAACGGATGGAGGAATGATTTCTTTTTATCTTGTTGTAATGTATCCGGCCTGCGTGCCGTGTTTTGATGTATTTTTATTTTGCATGGGGCATGGGCCCCTTGTTTTGTAATATGCATAGCTTGTGGCCCTTGTGGTCATCTTAAATTAACTGTATGTATTCGGTTAGTTTGGCCGGTTTCGCATGTTTGTGCATGGCTTTTTGAATAGATGTTTGCTTGACTGGTTCTTGTTGTGCCCGACAGTCTGGGAAACTTATCGAGGAGGGCGAAGTGGTTTCGCTGGCGATGAGACTAGGATCTCGGTTGAGGTACTAATCCCACAGGCTTAGACCGTTCCCATCCCGAGCTGGGTGTCCTACCTAATTGGTGTGGCAATGGCGGAGCTCAATTGAGGTATCCCCAGGGCACAGTCGTGTGTCCGAGCCGTCTCCCTGTTAGGGGTGATCTCGTCGGCAGTTAGTCCGACTTCGTAGTTGGCCCTAACTATAGTATTGTTTGAGCTTTTCAGCGTTCCATGGTCAAGAAAATGGTTCTCCGTCCAGAGTTTCTAAGTAGTAGGCTCCGGTGCCCGTTTTGGACTTGACCCTATAAGGTCCTTCCCAGTTTGCGGCCAGCTTTCCTTCGCGCGAATCCTTCTGGTTTCTGCGTAGGACCAAGCTGCCAACGGGTAAGTCGCGCTTTATGACCTTAGCGCCGTGGCGCAAGGTTATTTGTTGTTTCATTGAATCTTCGCGGAGAGCTGCTCCTGACCGTATTTCTTTGACCAGATCGAGCTCTTCTCTTAAGGCTTCGTCGTTCATCTCCTCGTCGAGGGGAGCTTTTGTTCGTCTAGAAGTTTCCCTGATCTCCATCGGTATCACCGCCCCGGTTCCGTAAGCTAGTCGGAAGGGGGTTTCCCTGGTGGTGGAGTGTGGTGTTGTTCTGTAGGCCCAGAGCACGCTATGTAGCTCTTCGACCCATCTCTTCTTGGCGTCTCCCAACCTTCATTTTAGACTGCGAAGGATTACCCTGTTCGCAGCCTCTGCTTGCCCGTTAGTCTGGGGATGCTCGACGGAAGTGAAGTGTTGCTTCGTGCCTAATTTGGCGACGAAGTCCTGGAACTTTCTGTCCGTGAATTATGTTCCATTCTCGCTCAAGAGGGCTTGGGGTACTCCGAATCGCGCGAGGATGTTCCTTTAGTAGAAGCGAAGTATGTTGAAGGCTATGATCTTGGCGAGGGCTTCGGCTTCAATCCATTTAGTAAAGTAGTCGACGACCACGATTAGAATTTTTTTTTGATAAGACCCCATTGTGAAGGGGCCGAGTATGTCCATCCCCCACCAGGCGAATGGCCAAGGTGAGGATAGAGTCTTCAACTCGTTGGGGGGCGCCAAGTGCATGTCCCCGTGGCGCTGGCATCAGTCACATTTTTGGACGTGCTCTTTGGCGTCGTGCTGCATGGTCGGCCATTAGTATCCTGCCCGCAAGGCTTTTCGTGCCAATGATCTTCCTCTCAAATGTTGTGCGTTGATGCCCTCATGGATCTCTTGGAGGATTTCGGGGACCTTGTCCTCCTTGACACATTTCAGGAGGGGGATGGAGAACCCTCGTCGGTAGAGTTTGTACTCAATCAACACGTATGAGCAGGCTCGTCATTTAGTAACGCTGGCCTCCTTGCTGTCTTCGGGCAGTTCCCATTTTAAGAGGTAATTGTATACATGGGTCATCCAGCAGTGGCTGTCTCCGACAGCACTAACGTCGAGCAACTCTGACGGTTTCTCGATACTTGGTCGGGCAAGTATCTCTTGTACGACAGACTTATTGCCGCCTTTCTTTCTGGTGCTAGCCAGCTTGGACAAGACGTCTGCCCGCGTGTTTCGCTCGCGAGGGATGTGCTGGACTTCCCATGCGTCAAACTTGGTAATTCTTTCCATCACCAGCGTCAGATATTCGACCAGCTGGTCATTCTTTTCTTGAAACTCTCCCCGTACCTGAGATGCTACGAGCTGGGAATCGGTGTAAAATTTTACCTCCTTGGCGCCCAAGTCCTTGGCCAGCCGTAGTCCTGCGAGGAAGGCATTGTATTCGGCTTGGTTGTTAGACGTAGGGAAGGATAGAACTAAAGATACTTCGATTAGTATTCCTTCCTCGTTTTCGAGGATAACACCTGCGCCTCTACCTGAGGGGCTGGATGCACCGTCTACGTAGATGGTCCATCTCTGTGTTTCGCTTGGCGGGGACGATGGAGGCGTTATCTCTGCCACGAAGTCGGTCAGGACTTGTACCTTGAGGGCCTTCTTGCCCTCGTACTGAATGTCAAATTCCGACAACTCCAGGGACCATTTAAGCATTCTGCCGGCCATATCTGGTCAGCGAAGCAACTGCCTGATGGGTTGGTCCGTGCGCACTACTATGGTGTGGGCCAGGAAGTAGTGTCTGAGTCTTCTCGCGGTGATAACAAGGGAAAGGACGACTTTCTCTATCTGCGCGTACCTGATTTCTGGCCCTTGCAGGGCCTTGCTGGTGAAATAGATGGGCTTTTGCCCGTCCGTTGTCTCGTGAATGAGTGCAGCGCTAATGGCTTCGCTGGTAACGAAGAGATATAGATACAAGGTTTCCCTGCACTCTGGTCGGTAGAGCACGAGAGGCTCGGATATGGCTTGCTTGAGATGGGTCAGGGCCTACTCGCACTCGTCTGTCCATTCGAATGTGGCCTCCTTTCTGAGGAGTTTAAAGAAAGGTAGGGCATGCTGAGCAGACTTGGCCACAAAACGAGAAAGTGAAGCGAGCATCCCGTTGAGGGATTGTACGGACTTCTTTGACTTGGGCGTGGGGAATTCTAAGAACGCCTGAAATTTGTCAGGGTTCGCCTCTATCCCCCTCTCGGTGAGATAGAACCCGAGGAACTTTCCTGCCCGCACGCCGAAGGTGCATTTTTCGGGATTAAAACGCATTCTGCACTTCCTAGCCTGGTCGAAAACTTTTTGCAAGTGGGTCGTATGGTCGGATTCCTCTTGGGATTTCACGGTCATATCGTCCATGTAAACTTCGAGCATGTCTCCAATTTCTAATCGGAAGGCCTTGTTCATCATGCGCTGGTATGTGGCCCCAACATTTTTCAGACCAAAGGCCATTACATTGTAGTAATAGTTCCCCGACGAGGTCATGAACGCGGTGTACCTCTTGTCCTTTTCGGCCATATGGATTTGGTTGTATCCCGAATATGCGTCCATGAAGGACAAAAGTTTGAAACCTGCAGAATATCTACGAGCTTATCGATGCTCGGTAAGGGATAAACATCTTTCGGGCAAGCCCGGTTGAGATATGTATAGTCAATGCACATGCGCCATTTTCTACTATGTTTCTTGATAAGTACAATGTTAGACAACCAAGTTGTATACCTGGCCTCCGAAATGAATTTTTCCTCTAAGAGGTCTTGTACAAGTTTTTCGGCAGCCTGTGCCTTTTCGTCGGATTATTTCCCCCTGTGCTGTGCGACGGCACGGGCAGCTGGGTCAATGGTCAAATGGTGGCATGAGGTCTCAGAGTCCCGACCGGGCATGTCTGCGGCACTCCAAGAAAACAGGTCAGCGTTGTCTCCCAAGCATCTCTTCAGCTGTTGTTTGACCTCGTCGGGTAGTCCAACACCAATCTTCACCCCCTGTTGGGGTTATTGCTGAAGGCAATGACTTTAAACTCCCCGTCTGGAACTGGGCGCATGAGGGTTGATGTGGAGGAGCTGGTTGTCCCCATTGACGCACCTTCACTGCTATCTCCCTCACCTTTATCTGACATCCAGCTGTTTAGGTCGATAGTGTGTACAGGGAGTGTAAGTTTCTTGTCCAATTGGCCGTCTTCGGATGAATGATCTTCCTCCCTTGCCCGCTTAGCTGCTTTGGGTGCTGCACCGATCTAGTTTTGTCCTCGGGTCGTTGCTTCAAAACATCTACGGGCAACCTCTATATCCCCGTACAATGTCGCAACGTGACCCTTCTCCGTATAATACTTCAACTTGAGGTGGACAGTTGACGGGACATCAATTAGCTCCGCGAGGGCTGGTCTCCCTAAGATGCATTGGTATAGTGACGGGAAATTAATCACCAGGAACTGAATTTTGATTGACCTGGACGCTTCTTCTTCCCCGAACGTGACCAGCAGCTCCACATACCCCCAGGGTCTGGCCATGGCTCCGTTGAACCCTGCAAATCGGACCCCACGTATGGTGAGAGGTTTTTCTGGTCCAGCTTGAGGGTACGAAACAGGCCAGTGTACATTATGTCCACCAAACTACCCTGGTCGACCAGGATCCTTCTGACATCAGTGCTTGCCAATCTTGCCCTGATGAGCAAGGGGATGTGTGCGTTCGGAGAGCCCCCAGACAGCTCTTCGCGGTAAAAGGTGATCGTTTGGGAGCGTCCCTTGATCTTCTCAAGTGTGGATAGCCGGTCGAGACTGCAATCAATGAGCTGATCAAACTTTCTCTTGACAGATCCCATCGTCAGCTCGTTGTACCCCCCGCGTGAGATAACCATGGCCGCAGGGAATGCCTCCCAAATGCTGTACACGGAGATCCAGGAAGGTTCCTTGAGATAATCAGGGATGGCCAAGTCCTCTGGTCGCATAATGGACATAGCAACCTGCGGGGGAGGACTGGGCGGAGAGGATTCTGCTTCCTTCTTCGAGTCTGAAGCCCCTCGTCGGGAAGACTCGCCTTTCTTTACATACTGCTTCAAGTGACCCTCCTTGATGAGAATCTCAATAGCATCTTTAAGGTGCACGCAATCCTCGGTCGTGTGGCCATGGCTGCGGTGGAAACGAAAATATTTACTTTTGTCCATGTTGCCTTTGGACGTCATCGGTTTGGGGAACCTGACACCTCCCTGCTTGAATTCCGTATTGACGCATTCGGAGAGAATGTGCTCGCGAGGAGCGGTGAGCAAGGTATATTCCGTGAATCGGCCAGTAGGCCCTTTACTTTCCCGGGGGCAATCATCTCATCGCCTCTCTTATCTTTGCCGGGATGTCCCCGACTCGTCTTTTTTTGGTGCCTGGGTACTTTCTCGATCTCTTGCATCCCGGGCATGATATGCGGCTTCCTTCTCTTCGTACTGTATATACGCTTCAGCTTTCCAGAGAAGTTCCGTCAATGTTCGAGGGGTCTCGATTCCAACGGCTTTGCGAAACTCGCTTTTTGGTCTTAAGCCTTTCTCGAGGAGATACTTTTTCATATGGTCCGTCGTGCGGACCTCCACGGCCTCTTTGTTAAACCATTCAATATATGCCCGCAGGGACTCGTCCCTGCCATGTATGATAGCTTCTAAGGTGGCCTTAGACTTGGGATGTCGTCGGGAGACCGTAAAATTCCGGGCGAACCGGGTCTTCAATTCTCTCCAAGATGTGACCGACCCCCGGGGAAGGCGCTTGAACCAAGCCATAGCCCCTTTCTTGAGGGTGATTGGGAATAATCTGCACTTTATGGCTCCACTCACTTTTTGGTAGTGGAACATTGCCTCTATGTTTTCTATATGTTCGTCGGGGTCGGTGGTCCCGCCGTATGGTGCTAGAGCAGGGGGCTTCTCCAACCCGCAAGGAATTCTAGTGTCCATGATGTCCTGTGAGAGGGGGCCATGGACATCGTCGTCACTGCTTGTGCTCGGAGAACGGAAAAAGGAATAGCTACGACCACGACTTCTGCTTCGTCATGGAGAATGCCTGCGCGGGTGGCGATGCTCGTACTTGACGCAGGGGAACGTCTTGACCTCCGTTAGGGAGAGCGGTTTCGCCTTCTTGCAAGGTCAAATACGGGCTCTTCTGATCTTGGCCATCTTCTCTCCAGGGAGAGGCATTTGGACCTGTCACGCCTCCGTTTCTGAGGGGGAGACCGAGGATGTGGAGAAGGGCTGCGAAGTTTCTCTGAGGACAAGCGCTCCTGGAGGACGTGCTCGAGAGCGTTGATCTTTTCACCTTGTTGGAAGATCAAAAGGTTTGACCTATTGAGGGAGGTAATGAGAGCAGTTGTGCTGGGGTCAGCGTTTTATGGAATCGAAATAGGCTCAAAAACGCGGTCAGTGTTGAAGCTAGAATAACAGCAAGCAAAAATATATAAGCAACCCAGTTTTGTCGTCTCCACAGGGATCAGTGCGAGGGAAAGAATGCAATTCAACGGTTTCTATATTTCTAAGTTCATGAATCAAAAGTTCTGGTTTAAAGACGAACCAAAAGTAAATGCGGAAAATTAAAGGAACAAAAAGCAAGTAAATAACAATAACACATTCTTTGGAGAAGAGAAACTCAATAGAGATCAACCGATAACACATGCATTCTTCTAATCAAGTAAACACAAATCAATCATTCGCCTAATATCCTCACGTATCACTCACAACAGAGGTTATGTCTAACACAACGTCGAGAGAATAACCGTATTGTCTCATCGGTGATGTCTCATGCAACTCAACAACACAGAGAAGTAAGAACTGATACTCATGCAAGTGTTAAGTCTAAATCTATCTCTAGAGTTCAGACAAAACAAAGATTACTATAACATCCATATCAGATAAATGATTTCTTCGTATTAAACCAAGATCAAAATACGTACACACGCTTAACCCTTTTTACATGTATTCAACTAATTTGCCAAATGGATGTGAATATCCTTCTTCATCACTATTATCACGCATCCTCGCGATACCGTATCGATCCTACTCATGCTACCCATGCTACTTAATCAACACAATACAACAAAAGATAAAATGAATATCAACTCACAAAACCATGTCAAAAGCTTGCTCATTGATAGAAGAAAATATAAGATCAAAGATTTGTAAAGGTTTTGTCAATACCACAAATAATCAATCAAAGACAACAACAATAGAAAATCAGAATTCATTCACAAACATACATTAGATGAAATACAATAGGTATCAAGAGATTTACATACAAAACCTCAACAAATAGAGAATACAAAGAGAAGAAAGGAGAAGAACCATTTCCTCACGGTTTTTTAGAGCCGATTGAAGCAAATCCAACTCCGGATCAACAATATGCATCCTCTAATGTTGTTTCTAAGCATCTCTACTCCTAAAATATGTTTGATGAAGTTGGGAGAAAGTTTCCCCAAAAATATAACCTAAAAAATGCCGAAAAGTAACTTAAATAGGGGGCTGGAATGTCGCGAACGCGCTGAACGTACTCTGAGGGCGTTCAGCACCATCAGAGAAATCCAACATCTTGTTTTCGTCATAACTTTCGAACCGTAACTCCGTTTGAGGCGCGGTCGGAAGCGTCAGAAAGCTTATTCAATGCTCTATATGAAAATGAATAGAAATCAAGGCTTGAATATCTACAAAAATGAGACATAAAAATTAACAAAGAATTGAATTTATTAATACCGCGCTAAGCGGCCTCAGATCGCGCTAAGCGCGATCTCACTTAAAATACCCTCAAGCCGCCTTAAAGCGCGCTAAACGCGGTCCTGCCCGTGCTAAGCACGGTCAAGGAACCTTAGCTACTGCCTTTGGCAGAAAATGCATGCTGAGAGCGCGCTGAAAAACTCGCTGAGCGCGCTATGCCGACACGAACTCTTTGAAAATGCTCTTTTAGGCCTTCAATCCTTCACCGATTGATCCTAACATCCAATGTAAGCAAAAACACCTGTAAAAGAGCATCAAAATGATCAATATTCACAATATTTATAATAAAATCGAAAATATGCGTATTTACACTAAAACATATGTATTTACTACTAAAACACAAAAGAACTAATTGAAAAAGGCCACAAAATACTATCTAAAATATGCACAATTTGGCACTTAACAACTCTCCCTAACTTATTATTTTGTTTGTCCTTAAACAAAAGTCAATCAACTCGAAGAAACAAAAGCAATTATCAAGAAATCATGCTCAACAAGCCTTTCAAAAGGAAAACAAATGTATGGTATACAAATCAAAAGTACACACAAGGAAATGCTTACCACTAAACTACAACGACACCACGAATATGAAACAAAGTCTAAGCACAAAACAAATGTCAACATGCAAAATCAATACATGTTCTAGAATGAATCACACCTAACACTCCACTTCAAATAAGAATGAAGAAATTAATGCGCGTTTGCAACCGCGGGGAAATTTCACTCATCTGACAAACAATGCAAATAACAATTCAATTCATACAACATCTAACAATCAAAATGAAAATATGGAAGCAAAAAGATCACTAAGGGTTTCAAAGGTTGTAGCTTGGCCGGGTTCACAACAAAGGGACATTTTTAAAGGCCATTGAATCGAAATTGCCGATGCAAAAGAACATTCACTATAAAAGGTATTCACAAACATCTCAACTTCATTCACCAATTTCATTCCTCTATTGTAAACCTTCTCAAACTTCCTTATGCAGAATTATTTTATTCTCTATTTTTCTCATTCAAACAAGCATTCTTTTTCTTTTGTTTTTCACATTCATAGTCACACATTTTCTTTTCATGCTTGTTTGAACTTTTTGAAAAGTTTTAGCATCCTACCATCTTCTTTTTCATTCTCCCCAACTTGAATTCAACCAAACCTAAAGTGAATGCTCCTTGCTTTTTAAGGCAAGGAATTCAAATTAAAACAATGTTCAAAGGTTCAAGAAGAAATTTTTAGAACCTCACAAAATTCAATGATGAACTACACTTTCAAATTATATACAACACAAAGTGCATCACTAAAAATGAGATCTAAACTGTTTAGGCTCAAAGGGGCTAACGAATTCTCACTACTCACGGGTAAGATACTTTTGGATACAGTTGTGCTCAATATAAACAAATGCCTTGATCATTTCTAATGCTTCCACAAGATCACAATAATCAAAAGATAAAGCATGAATAAAACGAATTAAATAAAGTTTATCAGTCATCCAAGCATTTAGTAAACAATGGAGGTTTCCTCGCATGGGGCTATGAACTAAAGTGATTCATATATTAACAAAAATTGCAAGAGAATGAAAGACATGTAATTTGTACAAATCCTAAGGTTCATAAACATGTTATGTTCTAGAAAAGCAATAAACACAAACCAAGGCAATGCAACTTTCTTTAAACTTTTCACACTACCATAACATTTTCTTGTTGAAACAATCAAAATTGAAAAATCACACAATGCATCCTCAAGCTAATCAAAAACAAAACTTGAGAACAAACACAACAATTTATAAAATTAATAAACATACACTAACAAAATGGGTGAAAGTGGATAAGAGAATAAGTGAATTTTTCCACAAAGAGCAAGGCGCGCTAAGCGCCCTCTATGCGCGCTAAGCGCCCTCTGTGCGTGCTAAGCGCGCACATGCTTGCTGAGTTTTTCAAGTTCATTCTTGTCATACCCCAAATTTTGACCACTAAGATTTCCATCATTATGTTAATCACCATCACAATATGGAAGTACGTTTATACTTCATCAGTCTCCCCAAAGATGGGTGAGCATCCACTACAATCAAAATTAGGGTTTCAAGCCCTCTCAGAGCCTTAGACAAAGGGTCAATCAAGGAATGACATGATCTTCAACTTGTCTAAACCTCTCAAACATCCACAATGGATCAAAAGGACTCCCACTTCAAGGATTAAGCACAAGGCTGCTCCCTTCTAGGTGGATTAAGTCTCAAGATCGACAGTGTCACCAAATTAGGGTTTTGGTCGACCAGGGCCTCCAGATGGAAATTTTTCATCTGGGCACAAGCCAATCATCCAAAACACAACCTAATATACTCCATGGAACCTCATGGACCCAATCATCAATTCAATTTTGCCTCAGGGGATGCATTCATAAAAAATCAGGAATTAGGGTTTCTTGACCTAATTCACCCCTAAGTTGACTTTTGGGACAAATCATGAGCCAAGACCTCAAGAGAGGGTTTGAGGGTATTTAATGAACTATATTGATCCATTTGGAACAATGGATTAATCCAAGAAGCTTGAGCAACAAGTTTCAATTTCATCTGCACCACAATTAGGGTTTTAAGGAAAAAGTCAACTGTAACTTTGACTTTTAACCAAGACATGCTCCCAAGCCCTATTACATGCACCAATATACCCTATGACACCCATGGAACATGTCCATCAAGTTTGATTTAGGTCAAGGACATGATTTCCTGAAGAATTGCACAGTTTGGAATTCATCTGATAAAAAGTCAACTGTGCACAAAAGTCAACTTTGACTTTTTGAGATTTTTCACCAAATATGGATTTGTAGCCCTCATTACCGTCTACAAAAACTTCAACTAGACCTAAGTCCAATTCATTAAGGATTTTGAGTTATGGAGTGATCAAAATGGCTGAAAAATGAAAATGTCACTTTTTCCAACACTTAGTGAAATTTTCACTAAGTCCAAATCTGTCTTCATTTTTTTCCAAATGTAGGGGGATTTTTCACTTGGATTCAAAAGAGATCAAAACCAAACATGTTCAAACAGTTGTTGTATCATGTAAGGGCTTTCCAAAATGGCCAAGAACATTGCCAAATTTCATTTGGGCTATGAGTTATGACATTGTCAAATTGCCTTGTTGAATTCTGCCAAGGCTAGGCAGAATTTGCAATTTTGCTCGATTTGACAAAATTGTGCAAATCCAAACACTCCTATCCACTTGGACACATATGAGGATTGAATCTCAAGGGGACAATCACTGAGCCAAGCCTCCAAAGTCTTTGGAACAAGAAATAGCATGTTGAACCTAGAATTGCCAAAATAGGGACAAAACTCCAAATTTGGATTGGAGCATTCAATGGAAGCATCAAGGTGGCATGGACTGAGCCATTTTCATTTGAATTCAGTCAAGACTTATCCAAGACCAAGGGAACCAGCAGCCTGTGCCCTAACCTCTAGTCAATGGCTAGAGGAGACTTGAACTTCTGTTGGCCAACATTGAACAAACCTACTCAGCAGTTGCCATTCACTATTCCTTGCAAAACAAACTTGCTCTACTATAAATAGAGCTCAATTGTGATCAGTTTAAGTACACCAAAGGCCTACAACACTTGCCTTTCTCAAATTCTCTTTCTCTTGGCAAAAATGCCTTTCTTAGCAAGGTAGCTATCGGGTTTTGAGCTATAGGGCAATTCCACTTAAACCAATCACTCACACACCTCGCATACATCACATATGAGTTGATCAAACACTTAAACAACAACTGGAACACTGATTTCTCAGAATCACCAGTCAATTGCTCAAGGTTTTAACCAAAGTGCAGTTGAGATGCCATGAAATGATCCAGCCAATTTCAATCAAGTCCAAGCATTCAAACACACTTCATAGGGTGTAGGGAAGCTGTTCAGATCATCACCACTCATCTGTAACACCTCCAAATCAAAAATCACATTGCACTTGCTGTCACGGCCTAGAGGTAAGCCTATACTTGGTCATCTATCAATCTAAGCATATTTCGTCGCACAATAATTTGGCCATATGTTCATAATCATGCATAGAATGTTTCCCCTCAATTAATTGCATTGTTTGAATCGTGTATCAAAAATCCCAACCTTCGTGCAGAAATTAGGGTTCTTGAGGATTTTTTGTGATTTCTTGTTATATGTTTAATTTAAATGAAATTAAATGCCATAGACATGATCGTGAGGTTGAAACGAGTTGATTGGTATGTGGATTACATGATATGATTAAGTATTCAGTGAGATTGGAGAGAAAATGCAAATTTGGGCAAAGCTGAAACACGCGCGTGTTCTTCAGCTGTTCTTGGCGCCATTTTTCATAAATTCAAATATTTGAATTTTGTGATTTTATTTAATTGATTCAAAAATTAATTTCTCTCTGAGTTTTAATGATTTTGAGTTGATTCTTTTTTTAATAATTCACAAAAATGTTAAAATATTTTATTTTCCCAAAAATATTAATTATTGTATATAATTGATATTTTTGCAAAGAATTAATGTTTTAATTGTTTTTAACATTTAAAATATTTTTTCCACCTTGATTTTGCAACTTTTAATGCTTTCTAATTATTTTGTAGGTCAATACTTAATTTTTGAAGCATTAATCCAAGATCACAATTCGTTTTTCCTATGTTAAACAATTTTGATCATTTTAATTGAATTTTTATTCAATTAAATACATTTTTTGAAAACAAATTAGGGTTTTTGGATTAATTCAACCCTCATAAATCATTTTCAAAACACTTTGGGCCTCTAATAGAGTGTAAGACCCAATCCTTTTTTGACCAAATCATTTTTGGGCCTCAGTGTATTCTATAAGTCCCGATACCGTAAAAAACAAACGACGCGATCGTCGCCTTTTGAAAAGTAACCTTTTGGGCCTCTCCTCGAGCTATAAGACCCATTCAAAACTTTTGGGCCTCTATTAGAGTGTAAGACCCAACACCCTTGTACAGATAACATTTTGGACCTCATTCATTGTATAAGTCCCTCTGTACATTTTCAAATACACGGCACGATCGTCGCCTTTTCAAAATAACTTTGGGCCTACCCTCGTGTTATAAGCCCCACTCTTTTTCTTTAAACTTTTTGGGCCTCTTGAGAGAGTGTAAGACCCAACCCTTTGTACAGAAAATCTTTTTTTTGGGCCCCAGTCACTTGTATAAGTCCCTCTGTACAAAAACAACAGTGCGATCACTGATAAAAACCTGGGCCTCTCCTTGAGCTGTAAGCCCCAAATCTTTCTTTTTCAAAGCACTTTCTCCTTTGATTTTGAATATACTGTTGTTTTCAATCTTTCTTTGTTGAACAACTAACCAAACAGCATGGAAGCTCTACAACCGAGTAAGTGGTTATTGCTTTCATTTACCGCTTTCATATACATATAATTGTATTGTGGGGCTGTTTCACTATAAGTCTTCTTTCATAAACTCATATCAACTGTGTAATAATAGTATAGATATTTAGAGTTTCCCTGGCAACTACGTCTAGCATTAAGCCAATTGATCACTCTTAGAAATAGTCTAAACTAGATCCCCATAGGATTACCAGACACAGTCTTCCCTCCTCTTGGGGTTAAACAATATGGAGACATGAAAGGCAACATTCTCTGTGAACCCTTTCATAGACTGTCACTCATAGAAGTTGTCAAAGAAACTATATTCCCCAGAGATGATCTTTTCTCCGTGAATGGAATCTCTTGAGTTTCTTCCAAATTCTCGAACTTTCCTGGCTTGATCTATTCTCGGTGAATGGCATGTCTTGAACTTCTCGGGGTTTGGGGACCCACAGGCTTCTTAAAAGCACTTGTCAAGAAAATCTATTCCCCATAGATGATCTTTTCTCCGTGAATGGCATCTCTTGAGTTTCTTCCAAATTCTCGAACTTTCCTGACTTGATCTATTCCTTGTGGATAGCTTGCCTTGAATTTCTCGGGGTTTGGGGACCCTTCGGCTTCTTAAAAGCAATCGGTCTCCTCTTGGGCATTATACAAGGACCCACAGGCTTCCTAAAAGCAACCCCGCCTCCTCTTGGGCTTAGTACAAGGACCCTACGACTTCTTAGAAGTACTCACAGCCTCCTCTTAGGCTTAGTATAATGATCTCTTCCTCCGGGAATGATAGCCTTCTCTTGGGCTTCGTACAAGGACCGATCGGCTTCTTAAAAGTTTCCAGCCTCCTCTTGGGCTTCGTACAAATTGTCCCGACGACCTCCTAGAGGTATAGGAACAGAACTTAATCATCTGCATAGAACAGTCCTTTCAAAGAGTCTACTACTGTTTCTCAAAACACATAGTACAAAAGATAAAACTCTAGACGTGGACAGTCTAATATCCTTGAGTCTCAAAGACATTCTCAAGCACCCTTCAAGAATAGGAAGGAACCCGTAGACTCGGACAGTCTCAATACCCTTCGGATTTCCCACTTCCTTAAAGAACAGGCATAACCCGGACCCTTGAATCAAATCCTTGAGTACAGTATTGCTCATATAAGAACTGATTTTCTCTGTAAAGATCAGTATACTGGACCTGTCACTTAACTAAAAAAGTTACTATAACCTCCTCTTAGGCTTTGTATAATGATCCTTCTCCATTGAAGTTAGCCTCCTCTTGGGCTTTGTACAAATGATTCTCCCCAGCAGAGTCAAACAACGTTTAGCCTCTCTCTCGGGCTTTGTACGAGACACATAAGAGACTCCCTCGTTGAGTCAATCACCTCTTTCGCCTCCATCTCGGGCTTTATACGAGATACCAAAAGACTCCCTCGTTGAGTCAAAAACCTTTTAGCCTCTCTCTCGGGCTTTGTACGAGACACATAATCGCCCCCTCTTAGACTTTGTATAAGAAAACCACTGGTTAATCCAATTAACCTTTTAGCATTAAAGTTGTGCCTCGTTCACAGTACACAAACATCAACAACTCTTTCCCCTTCATCTAATTGCTGTAAGCGGCAAACCTCTGGATCATCTACATCCATGCCACTGTCCCTCTTTTAGCATGAGAAATTCCTAAGGAAATATGGCATTGCTCTACACTGAGTTAAAGTCTTCTCCTTCAGGTTAAAATCCCCTATAAAGGAAATTATGGCATTGCCGGATTCACATATCCCGGTTAAAGTAATTCTCCTTTATAAAACAGTTGTGACATACAACCCCCCTCTTTAGAGATGACAAATTCTCCCTAAAGTCAGTACCTTTAGCTTCACATCTTGGGCTTTGAACAAGATATAAATCACCTTTCGCTTCACGTCTTGGGCTTTGAGCAAGACACTAAAACACCCATTTCCTCCCATAGAATAGGAGGAACTACGAACGCTCTGATTTCCCTGTTTCGGTAAACAGGAATACGTAGGCATAAGATTGAAAGAAAAATCTTAGCGAGCACACTAAACAAAAACCCAAAATCCCATACTCTCATGTATCTATCAAAAGTATCAGTCCTAACATCCTAAATCCTCGTTCCCCGCCAGAAAATCCAAGAAAGAGAGAAAACCGTATCGGCGAAAATACAAATAACTAGTACAAGGGCCCCCCCACATTGATAGCATTCGTAACCTAACAGACCGTTGTTTAAACTCAGTATGCAAAGCAGGGTTAATTGGAGACATCTATTTCCCTTCCTTCATCAGCTTTAATAGGATAAAAAATGAATCGACCTGTAGTAAACTCAACCGCAGAGAGCGACCAGCGCTTAAGAACCGCGTCTAAAATCGCTCGCTACAGAAAAAATGGCGCCCACCGTGGGGCCTTTCAAAGTTAGATCTAGGCACGGTTGTCCCCATTTTTCACAGAAAAAATGGCGCCCACCGTGGGGCCCGTCTCTGTTTTTCTTCTTCCTTTTCACCTCTTGTGTGAATACCACAGATTGGGGCTTCCGTCGGGGAACCCTTTTCTGTCAGGAACTTAGGATTCATAGCTTTAAAGGTCTAGGATGTTTAGGACAAATATATATACTGCTTTTCCTAATTGCTATACATGTTTATTTTTCTGCTAATGGGAATGCGTGTGATGCCGCATGTGGAAAGATTGAGTATACACTTAAGATAAGTTATGGCGACGAGGTCGACCATCAACCTTAGTGGAGGCTGACCAATGCAACCCATTCTCTCACCTAGACAATGGGCCGATTGTTAAGTCTGAGAAGCTGAGGAGCCAAACCGTTTCGTAGTGCGCAAACTATCGGAAATAGTTGTCACGCGATACTACCCTCATTTGAGGCTGGTGATCTATTCTCGGTGAATAGCACTTACTCTAAGATCGCTCTACAACTCGCTGGCGATCCGCTTGATGTTTTGCTTTCCTGGGAGAAGCTGATGATAATGAGTACAGGTACAAAAATCACCCTAGTATAAACCTTTAGGGATGGGTAGAGCCTTGACTTCATGACAACGACCCTTTGACCCCATGTTTTTTCTATGTTTTTGTGTGCTGCATTCATGCATTCATTTAAAAAAACATTAAAACATTCAAAAAAATTTCTCTTCTAGTCTCTCTGTTTTTCAAATTAAACTAAGACTGTGATTGCAAATATCAGAGAAAAGGATTGCACTAATGGATTTCGGTAGAAGGAGAACTCACCAGTATACCTTCAAGGTTCCAAAACTAGAGGATTTGAGAAGGTTAGCGAGGATGATCACTAACCCAGAGGCTTTCAGAGCCAAGCACGGAGGTTTGCTACCACTGTTAAGAGTCCATGTGATTGAGGGAATCATGGATGCGCTCATTCTGTTTTATGATCCATTTTATCACTGTTTCACATTCCCGGATTACCAGCTCGCACCAACGCTGGAGGAGTATTCTCATTTGATTGATCTACACATTACTGAACGAGCTCCATTTTCTGGACTGGAAGAAATTCCAAAGAATCAAACCATTGCAAGAGCAATTCATTTGGACGAGTCTTAGGTCAGGACTCACCTAACTACTAAGGGTGGCATCCAAGGTTTGCCAGCCCAGTTCTTGACAAAGAAAGCCCTGTATTTTACCAGTATAGGAAACGTCACTGCTTTTGAAATCATCTTTGTCTTGCTTACCTACGGGTTATTTTTGTTTCCCAACATCAATAACTTCGTCGATATTAACTCCATTAAGGTTTTTCTCATTGGAAATCCTGTGCCGACTTTGCTCGCAGATGCGTATCATTCTGTACACTTGGGGAATTTGTACAGCGGAGGGGAGATCACATGCTGTGTACCTCTGCTTTACAAACGGTTTATCTCTCACTTACCCAAGTCTGCTGCTTTTTAGGATTGTAAGAGTGCCTTACGTTGGTCGCAGAAGATCATGTCTCTCACCAACTCTGACATAGATTGGTGTAATAGGATTTATGATGGAATCAGAATCATTGATCGTTGTGGAAACTTCCCCAACGTACCCCTTATAGGAACTAAGGGAGGAATCAACTACCACCCAGTTCTCGTTCATCGTCAATTTTGATACCCGATGAGACACGTCCCACGGGGTGTTCATCTGGAAGGTCTTTTCTTCAAAGAAGGAGAAAATGACAGAGCACTAAAGATGGAAATAGTGCATGCTTGGAAGCATGTTCATAAGAAAGGACGGGAGTCTCTAGGAAAACCGGACTGTGTCTCGGTGGAGCCTTATCTCCACTGGGTACAAACTAGAGCTCTCAAGCTAAAAATGCCTTATCCTCATTACATAATTCTTCCGCCGAGGGAATCTGTCATGTACTTCATGACGGAAACTGAAAAGCTTCAAGTTACTCTCAACAAAGTTCAAAAGGAGAGAAGGTCTTGGAAGAACAAGTACCGCACCCTCGACATAGAGTGCATCAAAATACAACAATTACTAAAAGAAAAAGATGCTCTAATTGAAATTTTGGAGCAACATGCTGTAGAGAATCAAGATGACCAAAGGAATTTGCTCACTCCTTTCACTTGGCAAAGGAATGACAACCCGACAACGGCCCAAGAGCCCTGGTCAAAGAAAAGGAAGATACCAGAATCAGCACCCGATTTCTCTTCAGAAGGGACTCGGGGCCCGTTAGCTTAGGTTTCTGTTTCTGCACCTTGTAATCTACTGTATTTCCATTTCTGTAATCCTTTGAATTTCAATAAAAATGGGTTTCCCCACCGTTCGATATTTGCAATCTAATTGTCGAAGTTTATTTTGATTAAACCATAAACAATTAATATAATCATTGCATTCATCATTCTCACATCGCGTATTCTTCTTACCTACGAATCTCACGTTTGTGTCTCGGTTCTAGAGTCAAACTGTCTCATTCGTATAATACTCGGGCCAATCGTCAGAAAAAGATGGATAATCTTGAGGAAGAAAACAGAGAGTTGAAAGAAGAGATCGACGATCTGAGAGAGGATATGAGAAAGCTTCGTAACGACATGCAAGCCATGGCAGAAGCTCAGCTACAACGAACTGTGATCTCGGAGATCACCTCAACGCCCATAGTGGAAAAATCCGATCCTAGGTATCAAATGCCGAAAGATCATCCTTGGGGCATGCCTATTAACTATATCCCAGAAGGATATGTTCTGCCGATCACTGAAGATCAGGGAATCACAACAGAAGCCGTTCGGCCTGAAGGTTACAAACTTCGGGAAAGTGAAGATGCCAGGGGCATACTGAAGACTCCTGAAGGTTACAAACTTCGGGAGACGCCAAGACTCACTACCGTAGTCACGGTACCACCCCCTGTGGTGCACACTGTCCCGGAAGGACAGATTCCACCGACACCTTCTGGTAAGAAGGAAACTATGTTTGACAGAATGGAGGAATTCCAGGAGCAGTTCTTGGAAATGCAGAAGGAACTGCAAGCCATTCGCGGTCAGGATCTATTTAGAAAGGACGCCGCATATCTCTGCTTGGTCCCAAATGTGAAAGTCCCGCACAAATTTCAAGTGCCCGACTTTGAAAAGTACAAGGGTAACTCTTGCCCTCAAAGCCATCTGGTGATGTACGCTCGGCGGATGTCAGCTCAGACGGAAAATCAGGACCTACTGATTCACTACTTTCAGGATAGTTTAACCGGTGCCGCATTAAAATGGTACATGGGTTTAAACCGTGCCACGATCAGCACATTCAAAGATCTTGGCACTGCCTTCGTCCAACAATACAAATACAATTTGGACATGGCACCCGACAGAGATCAACTCAGATCAATGTCGCAAAAGGACAAGGAAACCTTTAAGGAGTATACTCAAAGGTGGCGTGAAATTTCCGCTCAAATTTGTCCACCTCTTGAGGAAAAAGAGATGACAAAGATCTTCTTAAAAACCTTAAGCTCATTTTACTATGACCGAATGGTTGCCAGTGCACCCAGTGATTTCACCGAGATGGTGGGCATGGGCGTACGTCTTGAGGAAGCCGTCCGAGAAGGACGTTTGGTAAAAGACACTGGGCCATCAAGCAGTACAAAACGATACGGTAGTGCTCTCTCTAAGAAAAAAGAGCAAGATATTGGGAATATCTCTCTCGGAAAGCAAAGATGACGTTATCAACCGGTAGCAGCTGTGACTCCTGCTATTAATCCTGCGTCTATTCCTACGTATCAACCTCAGGTTGCGCAGAGCCAACCTGATCAACAAAGGACACAACAGCCTCTTCAGCAGGCTCGTCATCCATATAATAACAACCGTACAACACGGCCACCAGGATTTGATCCTATACCCGTAACGTACGCAGAGCTGTTTCCATTACTACTGGCCAAGGGGCACATTCAGACTAAGTCCCCTCTTACAGTACCGGAAAATCCGCCTTTTTGGTTTAAGGTGGATCAAACTTGCCCTTATCATCAAGGATGATCAGGGCATAATATAGAGAATTGTCTCAATTTCAAATCTGACGTGCAAAAACTTGTTAGGAGCGGGGTCTTATCCTTCAAGGATACAAATCCTAATGCTCTTACGAACCCGCTGCCTCAACATGAGAAGGCTGTACTCAATCTCATTGAGAAAGAGACTAACGATGTCTATCAAATTCACGATGTACTCTTATTGAAAACCAATTTGGTCAAGATGCATTGTAGACAGAGTGGATATGGCCATGTGCCACCTCATAACTATCACCAGTGTGATATCTGCTCTAAAGACAACCAGGGATATTCTGTAGTGCAAGCAGCTCTACAAGAACAGATGAATCTCGGATGGATCCAAGAGCACCGAGTTCTTGGAGTTAACATGGTCTACACGAATTCCAACGTCATTCAAAACCACGACATCCGTGCGATGAATGTCAACTTGGTGGCGATGCACTCAAGGCAAAGCCAGTATCATAATCTGCCGTGGCACGATTACAGTTCCTGTCTGATTTGCTCAGTAAACAAACAGGGATGCTCTTTTATACAGGAGGCCCTCCAGCGTCAGATGGATCTTGGATGGATCCAGGACTACCATGATAGGAATCCCTATCAGATCAACATGGTTCAAATCTTCGACATTCTCTTAATGAATACCAACTTGGTAGGGCTGCATGCTGAGCAGGTCCGACTCAGATTCTTAACATCACATGACTATCAAAGCTGTAAAGCGGGTTGCGAAAACAATCGAGGTTGTACCCTTGTCCAGGAGGCACTTCAGCACTTGTTAAATCACTTGTGGATGCCAATTTATATGGATGAAGATACTCAGCAGATTAGTATCAGTAACAGGAATCCTACTCGGCGTCAGAGTCAGGATGTCCAATCAGTGGAAGCTAACCTAGTGAGGTTACATTGTATTCAAAGTGGGCGTGGCTAGGTGCCACCACACAACTATGAACGTTGCGGCGTCTGTTCAGAAAGTAACCAGGGGTGTTACCTTGTGAGAGCAGCTCTTCAGGGTCAGGTGGATCATGGAGAGATTCGTCCATATCCGGGTTCTGGACCCATCAATTGGGCGCCGGACTACCTTGCCGATCAAGTTGAGGATGTTGTCACGATCTCTGGTCATCATAGGACCAGGGATGTTTTTGCCATCATCCCTCTACTTGACGAATCTAAAGTTCCCAACCGGGAACGGATCGAGATTAATTATGATTGGTCAGAAAAATCAGAAGGTTCCCATAGTCATCTATCTACCGGGACCACTACCGTATGAATCAACTAAGGCTATCCCTTACAAATACGGTGCAACGACAGTTGAAAATGGAAAGGAAATTCCATTACCCTCCGTCGTGAATATTGCAGACATCAGTCGTGTAACACGGAGTGGTAGAATATTCAACCGAGGGGTTGGGGAACTTAACAAGGAAAAGGAGCTTCAGACGGAAACTCCTAATCCATCAGTCGGTCAATCCAGTAATCCCGACCTTTCAAAAAATAATGATGAGATGCTGAAGCTCATCCAAAGGAGTGAATATAACATTGTTGATCAGCTGTTACAAACTCCTTCAAAGATCTCGGTATTATCACTGTTACTCAGTTCAGAATCCCACAGGGAGGCTCTACAGAAAGTCTTGGAGTAAGCCTTTGTGGAACAGGATGTAACGATTAGACAGTTCAATAGTATTGTCTCTAACATCACTTCCTGCAATAATTTGGGATTTAGTGATGAGGAATTACCCGAAGAGGGTCGCCGTCATAACATGGCGCTCAACATTACAGTTAACTTCCAGGATGATGCTTTAGCCAGCGTACTGGTAGACACAGGGTCAGCCCTGAATGTTATGCCGAAGTCCACTTTGATGCAATTATCATTCAAACGACCTTCAATGAGAATCAGCGAGGTCGTCGTCAAAGCATTTGACGGATCCAGAAAAACGATTATCGGCGAAGTTGATCTTCCCAGAACTATCGGTCCTCATACTTTCCAAGTCACTTTCCAGGTCATGGACATCCGGGCAACGTACAGTTGTTTATTAGGAAGACCTTGGATACATCAGGCTGGAGCGGTCACTTCGACCCTCCACCAAAAGCTAAAGTTTGTCAAGAACGATCAACTTGTCACAGTTTGTAGGGAACAAGCCTTGCTTGTAAGTAACTTGTCATCATCTACTGGTATAGAACCCGAGGAGGTTATTGGAACACAGTTCCAAGCACTGTCGGTAAGCAAGAACAATCAGTTCAAAGAAGGAACTGCCATTTCTTCATACAAAGATACTATTAAAGCGGTTGAGAGTACCAATACAACAGGATGGGGACAGCTTGTCATTCCTATTGACAATAAAACAAAGAAGGGTCTTGGTTTTTCTGCAACCTGTACCCAGACAGCTGCCAGCGATGAAAGTCTTCATCCCCTTCAAAACTTCTTCCGCAGTGGAGGTTTTCTTCACCCAGTGTATCAAGCAGTACATGCTATCAATAAGGAAGATCCCTCTGACACAGAGGAAGAGTGGAAGTCCTACCTTAACGAGGACGGTTATATGTCTCAGGAAGAGGTGCCTACGCCATTTTTCTATCCTACACAGAGTCCGAGATTTATACCAAGGTCAGACGTCGAAATGATATATAGAGATTGTGATTCGGAAGGATGTCGTGCTCCGCCAAATTCATTAGAGGAGGACACTCTGATGAAAGACAACTTTGACCACAACTTTTATGGCCCAATGGATGGTCTGCCAATGTGGCAACCTTACCCAGGAAACTTGGGGCCGGAAAGTTAGTCGAGTAATGAAACTCAGCTGAGCATCATTGAACAGAATACTTGTGTCCCCACCATGTCATGGGATCAACACTCAGGTCATTCGAAAACTACTCAACATGAAGATGAATTCGCAACATTTGCAGGACTTGAATTCATCAACTATGCTTTTCCCGAGGTCAACGTCATCAAGAGGGATGACTCCTCCAGTTCCAAAGAAGTTTGGGATACCTTGGGACAACCAAGTGGAAAATACGACTATATGGTCAAATACACCGCTCCCGAAAGCTCTCGTATCAGGCTCGAAGACATCCAGCCAACTGGATGGGGAGATACAGCTGAGAGCACAACTACTCTGCATAATACAACAGAGGAATTCTCCTACGACAATTCTGTCTGGGAGACAGATTCCAATGATCCTGCTCCACCAGAAATCAGCGTCATTTCTGAAGACAAATCAAGGAAGGTGCCAGACTTTGTGATTCACCGAGGAGTTCGCCGCCAATGGGTTGCTGTTGATGTTCCGAAGGTCGTTCATCAGTCAAAGTAATTGCCATCTTTAACCTTTCACCCTGCCCAGGTGAAACGGATGTTTTGATAGGGCTCGCTTTCTGTAAATTTTCCCTCTTCGCTTAGCCCAAAGCGACCGAGTTTTGTTTTATAGGGCTGTAGTTTCAAGAACTGACCTGTTCATTAATAAAATAACGTCGTTCTGTAATTTCCGCATTAATTGCTATTTTCTCTTTTCGTTTTTCAGAAAATGGTAATCCTAAAAAATAATTCAAATAAAAACAAGCAGTAAAATAAAACACTGCACACACTTGCATTTTCTCTATCTCTTCTAAACACAAATCATCCCGTCATGCAGATTGCTTGTTTTAAACCCCGTTGAAACATACGATCCGATGCCTTCTCCCAACTTTGAGTTCCCGGTATTCGAGGCTGAAGAAGAAAATGACGAAAAAATTCCAGAAGAGATCTCTCGACTACTCAGACAAGAGGAAAGGTCCATTGAATCTCACAAAGAGCCGTTGGAAACGGTAAATTTGGGTTCAGAAAAAGAGAGAAAAGAAATCAGGATTGGGGCACTGCTCAGTCCAACTGCCAAAGAGAGTTTGATAAAGCTTCTCAAAGAATTTCCCGATGTATTCGCTTGGTCCTATCAGGATATGCCAGGGTTGGATACCAGCATCGTGGAACATCACTTACCGTTGAGATCGGAATGTCCGCCAATAAAGCAAAGGTTGAGACGCACTCACCCGGACATGGCCATCAAAATCTAAGAGGAGGTGCAGAAACAGATTGATGCGGGTTTCCTCGCCACGTCAGAATATCCTCAATGGTTAGCCAACATCGTACCTGTTCCCAAAAAGGACGGAAAGGTCAGAATGTGTGTTGATTACAGGGATCTGAACAAGGCTAGTCCAAAGGACGACTTTCCTTTACCACACATTGACATGCTGGTAGACAGCACAGCAAAGTTCAAAATTTTCTCCTTCATGGATGGATTCTCGGGCTATAACCAGATCAAAATGGCGCCGAAAGACATGGAGAAAACTTCGTTCATTACCCCATGGGGCACCTTTTGTTACAAGGTAATGCCGTTCGGCTTGAAGAACGCCGGGGCTACCTATCAAAGGGCCATGACTACTCTTTTTCATGACATGATACATAAAGAAATCGAAGTGTATGTCGATGATATGATTGTAAAATCTAAAACAGAGAGTGAGCACGTCGAACATCTGTCAAAATTGTTCGAACGTCTAAGAAAATTCAAGCTCCACTTGAATCCTAACAAGTGCACCTTCGGTGTCCGTTCAGGGAAACTACTAGGGTTCATCGTCAGCCAGAAAGGAATTGAGGTTGATCCTGACAAGGTCAAGGCCATTCAAGAAATGCCTTCTCCGAAAACTGAAAAACAAGTCAGGGGATTCCTGGGACGTTTGAACTACATCTCCAGATTCATATTCCTTATGACTGCCACTTGTGCGCCGATCTTCAAATTACTCAAAAAGAACCAGGATTGCGTTTGGTCAGAGGACTGCCAAACTGCCTTCAACAGTATCAAGGAATATCTATTGAATCCTCCGATTCTATCACCTCCAGTGGAAGGAAGACCACTGATCATTTACCTCACAGTTCTAGAGGACTCAATGGGATGTGTACTTGGCCAACAAGACGAAACCAAACGGAAAGAGTCTGCCATCTACTATTTGAGCAGGAAATTCACCGACTGCGAGACTCGGTACACGATGCTTGAAAAAACTTGTTGCGCTTTGGCTTGGGCAGCCAAACGTCTTCGCCAATACATGATTCGTCATACTAGTTGGTTAATCTCCGAAATGGATCCAATCAAGTACGTTTACGAAAAACCTGCTCTTATGGGAAGGATTGCCCGTTGGCAAATGCTGCTATCAGAATATGACATAGAGTACCATGCTCAGAAAGCCATTAAGGGAAGTATTTTAGCCGATCATTTGGCTCATCAACCGATTGACGATCAAGAATCAATCGGGTTCGACTTCCCAGACGAAGATGTCATGTATTTAAAAATGAAAGATTGCGATGAACTGTTACCCAGTGAAGATCCAGAACCAGGTTCCCAATGGGGACTAATCTTTGACGGAGCGGTTAATCATTACGGAAATGGAATTGGAGCAATCATTGTTACCCCTCAGGGTACCCACATTCCTTTCACTGCCAGACTTACGTTCAAATGTACGAACAACGAGGCCGAATACGAAGCTTGTATTATGGGTCTCAAAGAAGCGATTGATTTAAGGATCAAAAACTTAGACGTATACGGCGACTCATCCTTGGTTATCAATCAGATAAAAGGAGATTGGAACACATACCAATCAGGACTGATTCCTTACAAGGACTACACAAGAAGGTTGCTACCTTTCTTCGACAGAGTTGAGTTTCATCATATCCCTCGTGAGGAGAATCACGTGGCTGGTGCATTAGCCACTATCTCTTCCATGATTAGTGTAGGTCAATGGAATGACATACCTAAGATCGACATAATGTGCCTTGAAAGGCCCGCTTACGTCTTCGCAATTGAAGCAGTCATAGACGACAAACCTTGGTATCACGATATCAAATGCTTCCTTCAGAAACAAGAGTACCCACTTGGGGCATCCAGGAAAGATAGGAAAACCCTCAGAAGATTGGATGGAAACTTCTTCCTGAGCGGTGACACTCTCTATAAGAGAAATTTTGACATGGTCTTGCTCCGATGCATAGACAGACCAGAAGCAGACATGCTTATGAAAGAAATTCATGAAGGATCCTTTGGCACTCATGCCAATGGACATGAAATGGCGAGAAAAATTCTCAGAGCAGGGTACTATTGGTTGACAATGGAATCCGACTGCTACAAGTACATGAGGAGGTGTCACAAGTGTCAGATATACTCCTATAAAATTCATGTACCGCCATCACATCTCAAAGTTCTTTCTTCCCCATGGCCTTTTTCCATATGGGGAATCGACATGATTGGCTTGATTGAACCTAAGGCTTCAAACGGACATCGGTTCATCCTAGTAGCCATTGACTATTTCACCAAGTGGGTCGAAGCAGCGTCGTTCGCCAATGTAACCCGACAAGTGGTGGTCCGATTTATAAAAAACAATATCATCTGCCGTTATGGTGTTCCAAGCCATATCATCACTGATAATGGATCTAACTTGAACAACAAGATGATGAAAGAGTTGTGTGCTGAGTTCAAGATCGAACACCATAACTCATCTCCCTACCGACCCAAGATGAACGGAGCGGTAGAAGCGGCTAACAAGAACATCAAGAAGATTGTTCAGAAGATGGTTGTAACCTACAAAGACTGGCACAAGATGTTACCCTTTGCTCTTCACGGTTATCGAACATCTGTCCGCACTTCAACAGGGGCTACCCCTTTCTCTCTAGTGTATGGCATGGAAGCAGTGCTCCCCATAGAAGTAGAGATCCCGTCAATCCGAGTACTGATGGAAGCTAAGCTCACCGAAGCTGAATGGTGTCGAAGCCGACACGACGAACTGAATCTGATCGAAGAAAAGAGAATAAAGGCACTATGCCACGGTCAGTTGTATCAACAGAGAATGAAGAGGGCGTTTGACAAAAAGGTCCGACCTCGCGTCTTCAGAATAGGAGACCTCGTGCTCAAAAAGATACAATCATTTCTCACTGATTCACGAGGTAAATGGACTCCGAATTATGATGGCCCCTATGTGGTCACGAAAGCTTTCTCAGGCGGCGCCTTGAGACTTGCAACCATGGACGGAGAGGAGTTTTCCTACCCCACGAATGTTGATGTAGTCAAGAAATACTTCGCCTAAACTAAAAAAAAAAAACGTCTCGGTGGATTGAAAACCCGAAAGGGCGGTCTAGGCAAAAATTAGAGACATAAAAGGAAAATCATCCCGATTGATTGGAAACATCAAAGTATAATCCAGGCAAAAATTAGGGATAATGGCAAGTAACTATATTCAACAGAGGCAAGTCCCTCAACAACAGTTACATCATCTGTCAAAAAACTCCAGTCAAGGTCATCTTCGACAGAAGCTCAGGATGCCCCGAATTCAAAGTTGGTAGAAGGATAGTGGTCGTTATGTTTCAACGTAGCCCTTTTCCCTGTAAATTACCATTTTCTAACTTTGTAAATACTCTTTGGAATCACGCGTTTGGCTGATCTCCATCTTATCAATAAAATTTGAGCCCTTGTGCTTTTGTTTGTAATTCTTATTTGTTTTAGCTTTACAGAACGACATTTTAACATGATCAACGATTCTTGAAATAAAACAAAAATAAATTTACTTGTTAAAACTTTTTATGCTTTTAAATTAAAGATGGCAATTTCTTTTGACTGTTGAACATCAGAAGAACATCGGTTGCTTCTCCAGAAGTAATCGAACCTCAAAGTGCAGAATCAAAGTACTCCTTCTAACCCAGTACGCCTGAATGAAGGGATCAACTGTGTCAGTGACCTTGTTTCGTCTGACACGCCTCGGCCGAGTTCCTATCTCCTAAGCCCGACCAACATAGCTCCCAATAGGGACTGTCTCTCCTAAGCAAGGTGGGATTGCTATCTCGAACCAGCGATATTTCTATACGCCCCGCGATGGCCGAGTATCCAGTCGTGTTCACCCGTCAGTTTGTATGTCGCGTCAGTTTTGTCGGCACATACATACATACATCATGCATTATTAATTTGCATTCACATTGCATATTGTATCACTATCAGTCTAGTCGGTCTTATCCCCTAGTGATAACAGTCTTCTCAATCGAGTTGTTAGTTCTTGCCTCGTTAGGAAACGCTGAGTTTGAACCATCTCGCCTCCAGTTTATTTCTGAAAGGAAGTTGGCCCTTGACCACTTTGATAACTTGAACCTCTGAAAAACCAGAGGAACCCTTAGTCAACATCACTCTTCGCCATTGAAGATGATATCTTTGTTTTCCCGGATTAAGGAAAATCCACAGAGAAAACCTCGTAATCAGAGATTCGGCAGCACGCCAGTTTCGCTCCGAAAAGATCGTTGATGAAAAGGTCATCGACACCTCAAAATTGGACCCCATCATATGGCATTTCTCCGGGAAGATCCCGAGAAAAGTATGATGTAATCCCAAACGAAGGCAGTCTCTCAAGAGACTCGCTTTCCCCAGATAGAGTCGGCAAATGGCATCTCCAACAGAGGAGTTTGTACACCTCTATAACCCAGACGACTGGGTTCCCCAACAAGTCTGGCGTCAAAACTTTTTCCGTCAAATGGCATCTCCCCAGGAAAATTCGGCGAGAAGTTTGAGGAAAGCCGCTACACATAGCGTCCCTTGTCAATTAAGTTTATTGACAAAAGAAACTAAGACCAGTTCCTTGGTAGGAAACCAGGATCGAGGGGAAGTTTATAAAAGAAACTAAGACCAGTTCCTTGGTAGGAAACCAGGATCGAGGGGAAGTTGACAAAAGAAAACTGATACCAGTTCCTTGGCTGAAGACCAGGATCGAGGGGAAGTTTACCTTTTTTGAGCATCGTTGCTCAGCAAAAGAAGATGAATGCGATCCACCATTCATAACCACCATCAAAATTCCGGGTATTCCGATATTTAATCCTCTTGCACCCCGAATGCCCGAATACCTTCGTCATTCACACCTTCGGGTCCAAGAAGATTAAATAGGGGCATCTGTCATACCCCAAATTTTGACCACTAAGATTTCCATCATTATGTTAATCACCATCACAATATGGAAGTACCTTTATACTTCATCAGTCTCCCCAAAGATGGGTGAGCATCCACTACAATCAAAATTAGGGTTTCAAGCCTTCTCAGAGCCTTAGACAAAGGATCAATCAAGGAATGACATGATCTTCAACTTGTCTAAACCTCTCAAACATCCGCAATGTATCAAAAGGACTCTCACTTCAAGGATTAAGCACAAGGCTGCTCCCTTCTAGGTGGATTAAGTCTCAAGATCGACAGTGTCACCAAATTAGGGTTTTGGTCGACCAGGGCCTCCAGATGGAAATTTTTCATCTGGGCACAAGCCAATCATCCAAAACACAACCTAATATACTCCATGGAACCTCATGGACCCAATCATCAAGTCAATTTTGCCTCAGGGGATGCATTCATCAAAAATCAGGAATTAGGGTTTCTTGACCTAATTCACCCCTAAGTTGACTTTTGGGACAAATCATGAGCCAAGACCTCAAGAGAGGGTTTGAGGGTCTCTAATGAACTATATTTATCCATTTAGAACAATGAATTAATCCAAGAAGCTTGAGCAACAAGTTTCAATTTCATCTGCACCACAATTAGGGTTTTAAGGAAAAAGTCAACTGTAACTTTGACTTTTGACCAAGACATGCTCCCAAGCCCTATTACATGCACCAATATACCCTATGACACCCATGGAACATGTCCATCAAGTTTGATTTAGGTCAAGGACATGATTTCCTGAAGAATTGTACAGTTTGGAATTCATCTGATAAAAAGTCAACTGTGCACAAAAGTCAACTTTGACTTTTTGAGATTTTTCACCAAAATGGATTTTTAACCCTAAAATGATGTTAATGTATGATTTGAATCATCATTCATCAAGAAAAATCAAGAAAAGTTGGATAACTTGTAAAAGGGGTAACCATAAAAACTTAGAAAATTTTCTAAGTTAAAAATAAAGTGACTAAGGTACCAACTTTGGAGGATCATAACTCCTAAACCACAGAGCCATTTTTCCTCATCCAAATATGGATTTGTAGCCCTCATTACCCTCTACAAAAACTTCAACTATACCTAAGTCCAATTCATTAAGGATTTTGAGTTATGGAGTGATCAAAATGGCTGAAAAATGAAAATGTCACTTTTTCCAATACTTAGTGAAATTTTCACTAAGTCCAAATATGTCTTCATTTTTTTCCAAATGTAGGGGGATTTTTCACTTGGATTCAAAAGAGATCAAAACCAAACATGTTTAAACAGTTGTTGTATCATGTAAGGGCTTTCGAAAATGGCCAAGAACATTGCCAAATTCCATTTGGGCTATGAGTTATGACATTGTCAAATTATCCAAGACCAAGGGAACCAGCAGCCTGTGCCCTAACCTCTAGTCAATGGCTAGAGGAGACTTGAACTTCCATTGGGCAACATTGAACAAACCTACTCAGCAGTTGCCATTCACTATTCCTTGCAAAACAAACTTGCTCTACTATAAATAGAGCTCAATTGTGATCAGTTTAAGTACACCAAAGGCCTACAACACTTGCCTTTCTCAAAATCTCTTTCTCTTGGTAAAAATGCCTTTCTTAGCAAGGTAGCTATCGGGTTTTGAGCTAGAGGGCAATTCCACTCAAACCAATCACTCACACACCTCACATACATCACATATGAGCTGATCAAACACTTAAACAACAACTGGAACACTGATTTCTCAGAATCACCAGTCAATTGCTCAAGGTTTTAACCTAAGTGCAGTTGAGATGCCATGAAATGATCTAGCCAATTTTAATCAAGTCCAAGCATTTAAACACACTCCATAGGGTGTAGGGAAGCTGTTCAGATCATCACCACTCATCTGTAACACCTCCAAATCAAAAATCACATTGCACTTGCTGTCACGGCCTAGAGGTAAGCATATACTTGGTCATCTCTCAATCTATGCATATTTCCTCGCACAATAATTTGGCCATATGTTCATAATCATGCATAGAATGTTTCCCCTCAATTAATTGCATTGTTTGAATCGTGTATCAAAAATCCCAGCCTTCATGCAGAAATTAGGGTTCTTGAGGATTTTTCATGATTTTTTGTTATATGTTTAATTTAAATGAAATTAAATGCCATAGACATGATCGTGAGGTTGAAACGAGTTGATTGGTATGTGGATTACATGATATGATTAAGTACTCAGTGAGATTGGAGAGAAAATGCAAATCTGGGCCAAGCTGAAACACGCGCGTGTTCTTCAGCTGTTCTTGGCGCCATTTTTCATAAATTCAAATATTTGAATTTTGTGATTTTATTTAATTGATTCAAAAATTAATTTCTCTCTGAGTTTTAATGATTTTGAGTTGATTCTTTTTTTAATAATTCAAAAAAATGTTAAAATATTTTATTTTCCCTAAAAATCCCAAAAATATTATTTATTGTATATAATTGATATTTTTGCAAATAATTAATATTTTAATTGTTTTTAACATTTAAAATATTTTTTCCACCTTGATTTTGCAACTTTTAATGCTTTCTAATTATTTTGTAGGTCAATACTTAATTTTTGAAGCATTAATCCAAGATCACAATTTGTTTTTCCTATGTTAAACAATTTTGATCATTTTAATTGAATTTTTATTCAATTAAATACATTTTTTGAAAACAAATTAGGGTTTTTGGATTAATTCAACCCTCATAAATAATTTTCAAAACACTTTGGGCCTCTAATAGAGTGTAAGACTCAATCCTTTTTTGACCAAATCATTTTTGGGCCTCAGTGTATTGTATAAGTCTCGATACCATAAAAAACAAACGGCGCGATCGTCGCCTTTTGAAAAATAACCTTTTGGGCCTCTCCTCGAGCTATAAGACCCATTCAAAACTTTTGGGCCTCTATTAGAGTGTAAGACCCAACACCCTTGTACAGATAACATTTTGGGCCTCATTCATTATATAAGTCCCTCTATACATTTTCAAATAAATGGCACGATCGTTGCCTTTTCAAAATAACTTTGGGCCTACCCTCGTGTTATAAGCCCCACTCTTTTTCTTTAAACTTTTTGGGCCTCTTGAGAGAGTGTAAGACCCATCCCTTTGTACAGAAAATCTTTTTTTTGGGCCCCAGTCACTTGTATAAGTCCCTCTGTACAAAAACAACAGTGCGATCACTGATAAAAACCTGGGCCTCTCCTTGAGCTGTAAGCCCCAAATCTTTCTTTTTCAAAGCACTTTCTCCTTTGATTTTGAATATACTGTTGTTTTCAATCTTTCTTTGTTGAACAACTAACCAAACAACATGGAAGCTCTACAACCGAGTAAGTGGTTATTGCTTTCATTTACCACTTTCATATACATATAACTGTATTATGGGGCTGTTTCACTGTAAGTCTTCTTTCATAAACTCATATCAACTGTGTAATAATAGTATAGATATTTAGAGTTTCCCCGGCAACTCGTCTAGCATTAAGCCAGTTGATCACTCTTAGAAATAGTCTAAACTAGATCCCCATGGGATTACCAGACACAGTCTTCCCTCCTCTTGGGGTTAAACAATATGGAGACATGAAAGGCAACATTCTCTGTGAACCCTTTCATAGACTGTCATTCATAGAAGTTGTCAAAGAAACTCTATTCCCCAGAGATGACCTTTTCTCCGTGAATGGCATCTCTTGAGTTTCTTCCAAATTCTCGAACTTTCCTGGCTTGATCTATTCTCGGTGAATGGCATGTCTTGAACTTCTCGGGGTTTGGGGACCCACAGGCTTCTTAAAAGCACTTGTCAAGAAACTCTATTCCCCAGAGATGATCTTTTCTCCGTGAATGGCATCTCTTGAGTTTCTTCCAAATTCTTGAACTTTCCTGACTTGATCTATTCCTTGTGGATAGCTTGCCTTGAATTTCTCGGGGGTTTGGGGACCCTTCGGCTTCTTAAAAGCAATCGGCCTCCTCTTGGGCATTATACAAGGACCCACAGGCTTCCTAAAAGCAACCCCGCCTCCTCTTGGGCTTAGTACAAGGACCCTACGGCTTCTTAGAAGTACTCACAGCCTCCTCTTAGGTTTAGTATAATGATCTCTTCCTCCGGGAATGATAGCCTTCTCTTGGGCTTCGTACAAGGACCTATCGGCTTCTTAAAAGTTTCCAGCCTCCTCTTGGGCTTCGTACAAATTGTCCCGACGACCTCCTAGAGGTATAGGAACAGAACTTAATCATTTGCATAGAACAGTCCTTTCAAAGAGTCTACTACTGTTTCTCAAAACACATAGTACAAAAGATAAAACTCTAGACGTGGACAGTCTAATATCCTTGAGTCTCAAAGACATTCTCAAGCACCCTTCAAGAATAGGAAGGAAGCCGTAGACTCGGACAGTCTCAATACCCTTTGGATTTCCCACTTCCTTAAAGAACAGGCATAACCCGGACCCTTGAATCAAATCCTTGAGTACAGTATTGCTCATATAAGAACTGATTTTCTCTGTAAAGATCAGTATACTGGACCTGTCACTTAACTGAAATAGTTACTATAGCCTCCTCTTAGGCTTTGTATAATGATCCTTCTCCATTGAAGTTAGCCTCCTCTTGGGCTTTGTACAAATGATTCTCCCCAGCAGAGTCAAACAACGTTTAGCATCTCTCTCGGGCTTTGTACGAGACACATAAGAGACTCCCTCGTTGAGTCAATCACCTCTTTCGCCTCCATCTCGGGCTTTATACGAGATACCAAAAGACTCCCTCGTTGAGTCAAAAACCTTTTAGCCTCTCACTCGGGCTTTGTACGAGACACATAATCGCCCCCTCTTAGGCTTTGTATAAGAAAACCACTGGTTAATCCAATTAACCTTTTAGCATCAAAGTTGTGCCTCGTTCACAGTACACAAACATCAACAACTCTTTCCCCTTCATCTAATTGCCGTAAGCGGCAAGCCTCTGGATCATCTACATCCATGCCACTGTCCCTCATTTAGCATGAGAAATTCCTAAGGAAAGATGGCATTGCTCTACACTGAGTTAAAGTCTTCTCCTTCAGGTTAAAATCCCCTCTAAAGGAAATTATGGCATTGCCGGATTCACATATCCCGGTTAAAGTAATTCTCCTTTATAAAACAGTTGTGACATACAACCCCCCTCTTTAGAGATGACAAATTCTCCCTAAAGTCAGGACCTTTAGCTTCACATCTTGGGCTTTGAACAAGATATAAATCACCTTTCGCTTCACGTCTTAGGCTTTGAACAAGACACCAAAACACCCATTTCCTCCCATAGAATAGGAGGAACTACGAACGCTCTGATTTCCCTGTTTCGGTAAACGGGAATACATAGGCATAAGATTGAAAGAAAAATCTTAGCGAGCACACTAAACAAAAACCCAAAATCCCATACTCTCATGTATCTATCAAAAACATCAGTCCTAACATCCTAAATCCTCGTTCCCCGCCAGAAAATCCAAGAAAGAGAGAAAACCGTATTGGCGAAAATACAAATAACCAGTACAAGGGCCCCCCCCACATTGATAGCATTCGTAACCTAACAGACCGCTGTTTAAACTCAGTATGCAAAGCAGGGTTAATTGGAGACATCTATTTCCCTTCCTTCATCAGCTTTAATAGGATAAAAAATGAATCGACCTGTAGTAAACTCAATCGCAGAGAGCGACCAGTGCTTAAGAACCGCGTCCAAAATCGCTCGCTACAAGTCTCTAATTCAATCCATCCACTATCATCTTATTTTAACTATACTACTAAATGTAAAACTGTACAAACTCAAATCATTGGGTTGCCTCCCAACAAGATCTTGTTTCACGTCGTTAGCTCGACGCCTTATTTACGTACAAGCTCCTCCATGTTGCTTCGTTCACCGGTAGAGACCCAATAAAACCTACAAAACTTGAGCAATCGTAAACCAAAAACAAAAATATGCACACACATACACAAACATGATGGAAAACATATATATACAATCACTTATGGAAAACAACTATTAACAAGTACATATAAAAGCAAAACAAATGTTTATACAAGTAAATATACAATATAGATAATTATGTACAAAGCTTAAAAACATAGAAGCTATGCGATGCAACTCAATATCTAAACACCAATCCCCGACAACGGCGCCAATTTGTTGAAGCTTGAATAGCAGCAAGCCAAAATATATAAGTAATCTAGTTTTGTCGTCTCCACAGGGATCAGTGCGAGGGAAAGAATGCCATTCAACAGTTTCTATATTTCTAAGTTCATGAATCAAAAGTTCTGGTTTAAAGACGAACCAAAAGCAAATGTGGAAAATTAAAGGAACAAAAAGCAAGTAAATAACAATAACACATTCTTTGGAGAAGAGAAACTCAATAGAGATCAATCAATAGCACATGCATTCTTCTAATCAAGTAAACAAAAATCAATCATTCGCCTAATATCCTCACGTATCACTCACAACAGAGGTTATGTCTAACGCAACATCGAGAGAACAACCGTATTGTCTCATCGGTGATGTCTCACGTAACTCAACAACACAGAGAAGTAAGAACTGATACTCACGCAAGTGTTAAGTCTAAATCTATCTCTAGAGTTCAGACAAAATAGAGATTACTATAACATCCATATCAGATAAATGATTTCTTCGTATTAAACCAAGATCAAAATACGTACACACGCTTAACCCTTTTTACATGTATTCAACTAATTTGCCCAATGGATGTGAATATCCTTCTTCATCACTATTATCACGAATCCTCGCGATACCGTATCGATCCTACTCATGCTACCCATGCTACTTAATCAACACAATACACCAAAAGATAAAATGAATATCAACTCACAAAACCATGTCAAAAGCTTGCTCATTGATAGAAGAAAATCTAAGATCAAAGATTTGTAAAGGTTTTATCAAGACCATAAATAATTAATCAAAGACAACAACAATAGAAAATCAGAATTCATTCACAAACATACATTAGATGAAATACAATAGGTATCAAGAGATTTACATACAAAACCTCAACAAATAGAGAACACAAAGAGAAGAAAGGAGAAGAACCATTTCCTCACAGTTTGTCAGAGCCGATTGAAGCAAATTCAACTCCGGATCAACAATATGCATCCTCTAATGTTGTTTCTAAGCATCTCTACTCCTAAAATATGTTAGATGAAGTTGGGAGAAAGTTCCCCCAAAAACATAACCTAAAAAATGCTGAAAAGTGACTTAAATAGGGGGCTGGAATGTCGCGAACGCGCTGAGCGCACTCTGAGGGCGCTTAGCGCCATCAGAGAAATTCAGCATATTGTTTTCATCATAACTTTCGAACCGTAACTCCGTTTGGGCGCGGTCGAAAGCGCCGAAAAGCTTATTCAATGCTCTATATGAAAATGAATAGAAATCAAGGCTTGAATACCTACAAAAATGAGACAAACAAATTAACAAATAATTAAATTTATTAATATCGCGCTAAGCGGCCTCAGATCGCGCTAAGCGCGGTCTCACTTAAAAAACACTCAAACCGCCTTAAAGCGCGCTAAGCGTGGTCCTGCCTGTGCTAAGCGCGGTCAAGGAACCTTAGCTACTGCCTTTGGCAGAAAATGCACGCTGAGAGCGCACTGAAAAACTCGCTGAGCGCGCTATACCGACACGAACTCTTCGAAAATGCTCTTTCAGGCCTTCAATCCTTCACCGATTGATCCTAACATCTAATATAAGCAAAAACACCTATAAAAGAGCATTAAAATGATCAATATTCACAATATTTACAATAAAATCGAAAACATGCGTATTTACACTAAAACATATGTATTTACTACTAAAACACAAAATAACCAATTGAAAAGGGCCACAAAATACTATATAAAATATGCACAATTTGGCACTTAACAGTCAGCAGCCTGTGCCCGAGGTTTCACGTCATCGGGAGTAGGAGAGGCAGTTTTCCCGTCTCGATGATCTGTCTTCGGGAAAGCAGCTCCGGAGAGGATGTGGTCGGCATTATTAGGGATAACGACGACAGAAGATTCTTGATGGACATCATCATTCTTGGTAGAGGCCATGATGATCAGATGAATTATGGGGGGAGAGCTTTGGTCTTTGATGTGAAAAAGAAGGGATCTTGAATCACAAAGACGGGGAAGCTAGGTTCCCACAGACGGTGCCACTGATCTGCGCGATCATAATGGATCTTCGTGGCCTTCAATGTAGGGAAGATGCTGATGCTCGTAGGAGATGAGGGGGTGTACCTACAAGGCACTCCGACGCTTAAGTAAGAAAAGGCCAGATAAAAAAGGCAAGTACAAAGTATGTTCTTAGGATGATTATTTGATACCTGACCCTCTCGAATGAGAGGGTTTATATAATGCCCGTAGCGCGTGGCCAACTGTCCCTTTTTTTGGGGCAAAATAACCGTTTCCCGAAGAATAGGTGACTGCCAAAAACTAGCCGTTACGTCGGGTAGGGTGCCCAAAACTAGCCGTTATGTCGGGCAAAGGCGTAGTTCCGGGCATATGCCCACGACTGTCCCTGGAAAATGAAGCCGTGCGTGACGGACAAGAATACCGGGGAGGGGCAAATGGCCTTGGGGGTCCATCCGTCCATATGTTCCCGGTTGGAGGGCAGAAAGATAATTTCTGCCCCTTCTTGACTGGACTTAGGCAATTGGGCCGCTCTGAGAGCAGAAGTGGATTGGGCCATGCTTAGCCATTGGTCCAGTCCGGAACACATATGGTCCTAAAGTGTCATATATAAATAAAGTCGAAAACAAACATAAAGTAGCATGAGGTGAAAATAAAATACAATCCATAATGAATCCAAAGTACAACAACTATATACTACTGCATTACTATGTATGTCGAACTACATCTTCTCTGCCTCCTCACCCATCAATCACCCCGCCCTTCGACACTGTCTCCAGTACATCAATGCCCGTCGTACCTCCGTCATGATGGCATCTAGGACCTACCTCATATCAGACCTATTAGGGAAGATACATTTGTCAATGTGTGACTGCGCAATCTCCACTATGCGAAAACATTTATGCAAGACATCCTCAGCATGATCTAACTGTGTCTGCTCTTCCTCTAGTATCTCTTGATGAGTTAGCCTAGGTGGATCTCCAAAAGCATCTTGCTCCATATACGAATGTGACACCCTGAAGAATCACCTGATGTACTCGTCGATGTAGCTCCAGTCGCTCTCAACTATGGTACTTCGTGCCTCCTACGGTACCAGATGACTCTCATAATCATCAAACATGGTATCTATCTATCTACGTGTCAAAGCAAAAGGAGTAGAGACAACAGGGTGTCTATGAAGGGGGCGAATGTAGCTGAACTGCCGCATCACACGCTCGGGTAGATGAGGAGCATTGAGACGTGATCCGCAAGCTAACCATCCTAAGTATAGACTATCTAGTCAAATGGCCGCGTCTCACGGTGATCCACATAGCTATTAAAGTGTATGTCCTCGGCAACTAAGCGGTCAAGATACACTCAGAGCGACTCTATCGCATGGTTCCCTTTGAGTTGGGCAAATGCAGTGGCACACAACATATCCTTGGTGTAAATCGGTACACTTGCCTAGCCAGAGATGTGCGGGAAGTACTGGAGGATCCAAGCCTGAAAAGTATTGGAACAGAAGCATCATCAATAATGGTGTTGCAAAGATGCAATGAAAATGACACAAAAACATTAAAAGACCAATAAATATTACCGTTAGTAGTGTGTTGCTGTCTGTGACATACTTAGTTTTCCACCTACAACCCTCTGATAACTTCGAGTACAAATAGACCAAACAAGCGGCCCCCATTGAAGTACCGTATGTTGTACCCCCAAATTTTACCCTCAGATCCTCTGATCATGATCATATCATCTTAGGTCATCTATCTTAGCATTTGCAGTCATTTGGTCCATTAATCATAGTCATGCATTGTCATTCATTTGTTTCATGAGAGTTAGAATTTTTCTCTTTTAATTTAGAATTTTGTTTTTTATTATTATTTTTATTTTTGATAATCATCGTTTTCATTATTATTTTTATTTGTGACGTTTATCATTTATATTGTTATTATTATTGCTATTTTTATGATTATTATTATCATTATGGTTTTTTTATTATTATTGTTATTAGTTTCATCCTGTTATGTCTTTTCTTTTTTTCTTTTATTTATTTATTAAGTCCCTCCGACACGCATCAGTACAAGATCCCTCCAACTTTTGCCAAAATCCCACTTTCTACTGCAAAGCAAGACCCGCCCAAACCTTCGCATAACTTTCTCCACCTTTTTCTGCCAATCGTACAAGACTTTTCCAACCAAAGCCACACACACAAGCAACAAGTACAAAGTCTTTACGGTAGAGACATTATCCTTCAAGCCACCTCCTTTCCGCCCCAAAACTGCTACAAAAGCTGTAATACCTGCATAAAAAACTGGAAATACAAAGCCAAACTTTACAATAAACCTGCATCACAGAAACAACTTGATGCCATATCAATTGTCAAAAGCCACACGCGACATCAACAACAGAGAAACAAATACAAACCTGTTTACACTTAGAAAAAAACCGGTGGACTAAACACAAGAGTACCACAGAAATTCAACAAAAAGAGAAAAGTATGGTTTTGAAAGAAGAAGGAGAACAGAGACAAAAAAGAAGAAAAACTCTTCGTTCTCACCCTTTCCACCACCATTCCTTCAACAAACTTTTTCCTTGAAATTCTCAGACATCTACCCAATCAAAAAACCTGGCCCATCTAAATCTAAACCTCGTTCAACTCATAACCTTCTTCAATAATCATCAATGCACCTTCAATAACCTTTTCTGCTCATCACAACAATGAACCATTCCGAACCCATTAACCACCAACACAACCGGTGAACATTTCAACCTTCAACTTCTATAAACCACCAACCTCGCCGAAACCACAAAACCTCCGGCCACCCTCTCCAAACATCCATCAAACAACCATTCAGTAACCCTTTCCATCCAAACACGTATAATCTTCCAAAAACCAATAACCTTCAACCCATTCTTCATAAACAAACAACAACCTTCGAAACAAAACCCAAACCCTAAACAGAAAAATGATTTAAGAAGAAGTGAGATTCACAAACTCATATCAAACTCTTTCAAATCAAAAGATTAGATCGTGAAATGGAGGAATTGAGAAGAAGAGAATTAGATCCCATGAAAAGTTTGAGATCGAGAGGAGAGCGATAGAAAAATCGTGTTTCCTTGTTCGTTTTTGTTTGCTGTCGGCGATGATGAACCTGTTGGTTCTGAGCGTTTCAATTTTCATTTTTCCCTTCCCTTATAAATTGTTTTAATAAAAAAGAAGAGAAAGCTGCAGCTATTGTTAACCGGGCGGTCCATGCTAATGGGGTGGGCCGTGAGGCCTTGGTGTTTCATATAAGCACCCTTTAGTTTCAAATGCCATCCTCTTTTTTTGTTTTGTTTTTTTAAAGAAAGAAACGTGTTGTTGTTGGGCTTCAAGCCCATAGTGGATTTCCTTTTTCAGTACAAACCCTTATCCAGCAGCGCGCCCCCCTCTCTTAGTTTTAATTTGCTTTGTTTTTAGTTTTAAAATCACAATTTCTAGCATTTTATTGTTAATTCCGTCATCTCTTTTTTTTGTCTTAATGTTAAGCTTTATATTAATTTGGTCAATGAAGTTCTAATCAAAAGATTTTCGATTTATCGATTCAAATCTTTATTTAGACGAGACCGACTTTATTTTCATTTCGAGCCCGTTGCTTTATTTTTGGGCCGATGATATTACAGAAATCACGACTTTGTCGATTTATCAAATTACTAAAAGTCGTGATATGTATGAGGCCACCTTCATTATTTTATCGGTCGATGAAAGTCGAATATCATAGATTATCGGTTTCTCGATTAAATCATGATTAAGATGAGACCGACTTTATTTCTAGTTCATTATGTATTTTTCTTATATCTTCATTTTCATTTTTGACCGATGAAGTCTTTCTATTCACGAACGTTGTTAGCGAAGCGACGAACCTTCATTATTTCAAATCTGTAGTGAGTGATCATTGAGGCTTCTTTCTATACTTTGAGATCGTGATAGGTTACCTTCGACTAATCAACGAGAGTTTGTGATTTAAGACGAGGTCTTCACCTTTTCTTCTCGTGTGGCACGATTTCATCGGAGAATGATCTTCTATATCATTTCTCTATCGTGTCTTAACACAAAGACCAAATTGTGCATCCTCCTATAGTATGGTCTTCCTCATAGACCGTACTACGACGGATCAACACTACATTGGACCCGATTCATCGATCTAATAAATTAATCAACAATCACTAAATTTACTTTCCGTCAATATATATATATATATATATATCTTGATTTATTCTTTATGTCGATTATTATCCTTGTTAATATTATCATTGTTCATATTTATATCTTGTGTATATTGTTCATTTTATTTGTTCATTTAAAATACACTAATAAATATCGAAACCCTAAAAAACTCAATTGACCGGACTGTGGTTACTATTGTGTTTTGGACTGAGGACTTAGATTTAGGACTCTTTACCCTATGCTCTTGGAGTGGAGGTTTTGATCTTGGTTTGTCAGTGGCTCACCAGCATGCACTCTATTTTGGGTTAGATCTTTCTATCTCTTGCTCATTTACATTGATGCATTTTTATCTCTTGATGTCTGCTTGTATATATGTTTGCCTGACATTGTTTTTTAGCATGTTAACATGATACTCTGTGGATACTATCAGTCTTTGATTTATTATCACTTGACTTTGATGTCACTGTATATACCATGTTCATATCTTGTTCATTATATCTTGATCATATTCATGTTCATATCCTGTTCATATTATCTGGATTATATCTTTGTTCATATTCACACTGTTTATATCATATTCATGATTGTTCACACTTGACCCTCCTTCCAAAGGAAAGATCTTTACTTTGACTCCTAAGTCACAAACCTTTCCCATTTCATACTTGGCCTTATAAGAGTTGTTTCCCTCATAGTTTAGGAATAGGATGAAGTTATCATGAACTCCATGTGATTCTCACTATCATGAGAACTCACTTTACCTTTTACTCAGACTTACAGAGTTATCATGAACTCTGTGTGGTTCTCACTATCATGAGAATTCACTTCCTCCCTTATAACGTAGATTTAGAGAGTTATCGTGGACTCTACGTGAGCTTATGCTCATTCCCTTTGGAACGTTGGCCATAGTCAATGTTTCCTTTTCTTTCACCCTTAGTTAGGTGAACTACGGTTGCTCTGATTCTTTAGTCAGATACGTAGGCACAAGATGCGATGTCTTGGTGAGCAAAACTTAATGTACATACCTAGGTCTTTACCTTAGCATAGATATCTTAGCAGGCAACATAACATAACACAAATTAAAACAAGAGGTTCCTGTAGAGTACTATAGATACTTAGGGTGCTAATACCTTCCCTTTGTATAACCAACCCCCGAACCTTAGATCTTCCCCTTTAGGTTTTTCTAACGATCTTGAACCTTTCCTTTGGATAAATCAAAGTCGGTTGTAAAAGAAATATGATGCAAGTTAATTAATAATTTGTTATCCGATTTTACCGCAACAGAAATGGCGACTTCACTGGGGAAATTTATTTTTTGAGGGTTAAGCCTACCTTGTTTTTTACTTACGTTATTTATGTCTTGCTTGTTTACTTGTATACATCTGTGATATCTGTATATCTGTATATATTTGTATATATCTTTGTCTGTACCGGATTTTCTGTGTGCAGGGTACTACTATTGAGTGGTGAGATAAGTCCTATACCTGGACTTGAGTGTACTTATGATAGGACGATGGTATATTCAAGGAGGCTTTGAAGGAGTCGATTCATGAAAAAGTTAACTTGAGACACCATCACTCAGCTTAGGCCCTCTTGAGAGTTTAGTCATGTTGAACGATCCTTTTCGTGAAAGCGTGCTACTCTCAATGTATGTGCCATTGAGGCTGAGAACCGTAGTTACCAAACCCCACTTGGCCTTTTAGGATGTAGTGCGGTGACCATGATGGAGTCTATTTCTGAAATGGTTGTCACGCGATTCTACACTCAGACGAGATTCTCTTGAGAGTATTATTGATTACCGAGTCATTTGGGAAGTCGATAATATCCGAAAGATGGATTGCCGACTCTGGGAACTTTTTTAGAACCCTGTTCTACAGTTTGAAAACCCATAGTACATACCTTTTGGGATGGGTAGACCATGGCTCCACGCTCTGATCTTCAAACCTAGGCCTTCTCTTGTTTGTTTGTGCATATCTGTGAATACCAGTGTACATATGTTTGTGCTTGTGTGCTGTTGTGTGTACATATATCTATGTTTTGTGTGCCCGTGTTTGTGCATTGCATACATCTCCTCGCATCCATCAATGATTTCAAAGAACTCAGAAGTTCTTTTCTTTGCGAAGATCCTTAGAGATCATGGATTTTAAAACAAAACTCTTCAGTTTCCAAAATGTTCGCAGTTGGCCTTTGAGTTCCTTGAAACCATTTGGTTTGCATTAGCATTGCATTCTCATTGCGTGTCATTTGCATTGCATTTGCATTTCTCAGCCTTGAGTCTTGTTCGTCCTTTGCTGTAACCCAGGCGGCTTCCTGAAGCCATCATTGGACTTGAAGTAGCTTTTGAAGTTGTCTTTTTCAGACTCGTTCGTTGTGACCACCATGCTGGGGCACAGAGGCATTCAGCTGAAGACTTAGGGTATGTAGAAGCCAGGTTTAGACTTTGTTTGACTCTGATATGTTCTCATTCACGCCTCAAGGCGTCCAAATCAGCAAACCTTCGCCTAATCAGGCAGGTTCATCAGACTCTGAGGTGGAAGAATTTTCTGAGAGTATGTGTGAAGATGATTCTCAGGCGGACCTCGACAATTAACTCTGAAGATGACTATCTCAACTTGGCAGATTAAGAAGGATTTTTCAATTCCCTAAAGTTGGCAATCATTTGGCTGTTTAGCATTTTCGTTGTATTTTCTTTGCATGTTTGAATTATATTTGCTTAAAGGCATTGTTGTACTTTCAAATTGGCAAGATTAATGAAATGTTTGTGCATCTTTTGATTAAGTCCATTCGTTTCACTCATTTACTTTTGTGTTCATAAAGAAGGGAAAAACAAAAAAACAGACAAATTTTTTTCCCCATATCAATCCTTTTGTTCAAGCAAAGATTGGGGAGGATGATGAAAATGTTATCCATACTTGTTGTGGTATGCTTTCGATTAAACCTTGCCGAGGATGTAAGGCATTGTTCAATCCCCAAACACTGGAGAAATAAGGAAGATAATCCCTCGTTAACCCTTCGAGCCTAGAAGCAGGAGTTTTTCTTTCTTTACACAAAAAACCCTTAAATCTCAACCTTGGGGCAGGGTAGTTCTCAGTTTAACTTGGTTACGCATTCGAACACAAGCGCTTCATGTAAGGCACCAGTCAGCTCTCTCAAATCAAATGAGTTAGCGTTGTACAAGTTGTTCATCCAAGCAACAATAAGGAAGGATAGCTGAAAAATCCTTAATCAAAGGATGGGCCGAGTCCCTTTCAAGGCAAAAGCCAAGAAAGATGGGAAGCCCATAACTTTGCCTTATACAAAAAGAACTTGTATAACAGCCAAAAAAGGAGTTTCAAAGCAACAATCAAACAAAAAGGAGGTCCTAACCGCAAACAAAGAGAGGTATCGTGACCACAATCAAATCAAAAGAAGAGGTATCATGACCTCAACCAGCAAAGACAAGGAGAAGTCTCAAAGTCTCAAAGATTAACCAAATTCTGCAAGGGAGTACTGACTATCCAAGGTGTCTAAATCATCATCAATGATCATCAGATCATTCCTAGTTTCTAGGAACCTGAATGTATAGCTTAAGTTAACTGAGCTTAGGATTGGAGTTCATCACGAAGATGAGGTGGGTACCTGTCATACCCCAAATTTGCCCTACCCTCTCATTTTTCTTATACCAAGCATGTGTGTTGCTTCATGATCTCTCCCGAGATAATCATCTGGCCTCTAATTTTGATCCTCTAAATTTTAGGTTATGACAATTTTGTTTGTGATAATTGTCTCTTGCAAGGTGTGGAATTCATATGGAGATAGAGAGAAGATATTTCCTCATCATCAGGGGTTCAAGACGTGATCAATTAACTTCAAGTTAATTTGATGATTTGGTGCTATGACTATAATTTATTTCTCGATCCATGCTTAAGGTTTTTACAAGTTGCAAGACCAATCTATGATAAGCTTTGACTTAAATCAAGTCATGTGATCCAAGTCTATTTACAAGGCATAATTGGAACATTTTTGCAAGACCATTGATTTGTGATTAAATAAATGTTACTTCAAATTGTTGCTAGATGTGACCGATTAGCTTTCAAGCCACGTTTTGAATTTATGTTTAAATATTCAAGGTTATGATTTGAATTATTCTTAAGCCATGTTACTAGCTTACAACCCTGATTATATTATGTCCAAGGGTGAGCCAAGCTGAAGGAGTTAATTTATTTTCCAAATCATGAAATACTTATGGACCAGTAAAGCTTAGGCTATGCTATAAATTGAGGGATCCGTTATGCCAATGCCATATTATTCACATCCAAAACTTCAACAATGCATGGTTAGGCAAACCAATACAATTCCAAGCTCCTAACCACAACAACCAATGTTCCAAAAAGTGCAAACATCATACCATAATTCATCCTACAATTCCTAAGTTTCCACATAAGCAATGATAAGTTGGAATTACAAATCTAATTAAGTTTCAGACATCACATTCTAGTAATTGAACCTATGCTTCGTTACAAGACAATGCAAACTTAATTTTAAATGCCAAGCCTAAGAGATTAAAGTTAAAAGTCTAAAGCAGCAGCTTTGAGGTTGTTTTTCACTTGTGACAAATCTCCATATCAAGCTCCAAGGCAGTCTTTGAATTTTTTTTGACGTGCTAAGTTGCTCTTCCATGCCAAATTACCACACTTCACGCCAAAAGGCCAATGGCACATTGCTCACCATGACCCCTCATAGTACAACTTTTAGCCACTTTCCAAAAACCTACAGCGGATAAAAAAGGTGTCAACAAAGTTTTGTACACAAGCAAACCAACTTTCCTTATCAAGCTAGTTTCAAAACAAAAATAATACGAAAGGAAAATAGGATAAAGGACTTGCTACTACGGTGAAACTAGCATGTGGCTGCTCCAAGACAAACACAAACTTGTGCCCTATACCTCCTGCTACGGTCATCTGCTGCAGAGTAATAATTCAAAACCATGTTAAAAAAAAACTTCACCACAAGGTCAAAGCTGACAACTGTGCAAAGCCTATAGCAAAAGCGATTCAGAGCAGAAACAGGTTTTATAAATCATTAAAAAATGAAAGAAAATAAACAAGCAGGTCCCTGCACAAAAAGTAGTGACACGAATAGGGGAAGTATCAGCAGCCTCAGAACCAAGGAATCAAAACAGTGTAATTCCTAGCACAGCAGAATTTATCAAAAAAAGCTTCAACAACTAATTTGAAAAAACAACAATTGAGGATCACAGAGCACAGCAGTCAAGGCGTTGATTTGAATTTTAATTTTGAGAAAGTCTGAGCTATAAAATACGGACCTTGAAGAAAAAGAGGGAGGAGGTTTTTACACAACAACCACTAAACATCAAAAAGTTTCACGCAGAGAAAAAAAACCCTAAACGGCGGCGAAAAGTTCACAACCCTATTCACTAAAGTTCATATTCAACAAAAGTTCTTGAGCTAAAACATTTTCAGAAAAGCTAATCATACGAAGAAGAAGAAAGAAGTAGAGAACGAGCATACAAGGGGATCGAGCGAAGGTACCTGAACGTTTATCAACCGATTCTTCAAGGGGTAAGCCTCGTCCTTCCTTTCCTCCTCAAATCTAAGCCTCTTTGATTGAATCGTTGTGGTTGTATGCACTAACTACCTTCCCATGTCTTGATTTGCTTGCTCATCGCTTGTTTTTTCCTATTTTCGTTGATTTTTAGAAATTAGGGTTATTTGGGAACGAGTTCGATTTGAGGGTGTGGTCATTTTTTTCGTAAATCTAGGTTTAGATTCGTGTAGAGAGGGAGAAAATAGTGAGGGTTTGTGTTTATCGTTTGTGGTTTTAAGGTGGTGACGCCGGAGAAGACGGTGGCGGCCGCCGCGCGCCGCCGCTTCTCCAGCGGGATTCTTAGGTTTCCGGCGATTTATTTTATGAAGAGAGTGAGATTTGAGAGAGTGAGATTTGAGAAGAGTGATGTATGAGAGAGAGAAATGTGAGACGTTGGAGAGTGAGTTAGAGGGTCTGAGTGATTAACCCATTCCAACATTTCATTTATTGCCCCTGTTTCTTTTGTGCCACGCGTGTGAGGTAATAATGGTGGTGGCAGGTGATGCCGGTGACAAATGTCACCGGTCTTAACTTTATGATTCCATGCGTGTCTCCCTTACCACGTACCCACGATATCTACCCTTCGATCTGGGGTCAGGTTGACTTTTATTTAATCCAACGCGCCAGATCCACACTTTAGTCAACCAGGATTGACTAGGGTTCATGGTGAACCCCCACTGGTGTTGGGTTTCCAGTCTTGGGCCTGGACGTTTTCCTATGCGCCCCCCCTATTTTTCTATTTCCTGGCCCATTTGTTATTTATTTTGTTTTTTTCTAAATACTACCTTTTTTAATTAGAAAATCAAAAAAGAAAAACATTTTATTTCCTTAAAAAAAAAACAGAACTCATAAAGTTTTATTATTAAATTAATATAGTTAATTTTTATTTAAATTTTTTAATTAATATGAATTGATCTTTTTTGGTTAATTTTATTAAATTTTGATTTTTTTTAATTTAATAAATTATTAATTTTGTTTCAATTCTAAAAAGTTCTAAAAATACTTTTATTTAATTAGTCCTAAAATCCTTATTTATTTAATTTTATTAAATTATTTTATTTAATAATAATTAATTTTTGATAATTAATTTTATTAGATATTTTGGTTTAATCTATTTAGTTATTAGAATTTTATTCAAAAAACCTAGAACTCTAATTAGTTTAGGATTTCCCCTCTTTAGAATTAATTTTAAAATTAGGTTACTAACTAAACTAACTTGCTTGATTATTTATTCCCCCATTTTATCAATGCTTATTATATATGGTGTATGTTTTTTATCTCGTGGATTTTTATTGCTTGATTATATTATGTTATGTCATTGTATGTTTACTCAAATCAAAATATTTTTCATTTAATACCTTGGCTCAATGTCAAGCCATTTTCATACCTTGTAAGTCGATCGTCTTCACGACCGCAATCGACCTCACAATGCCTCCTCTTGGGCCTTATGCAACGATTACCCATTCTATTTTGATTTGTATACATGTATGTGATTGGAATACTTTAATCGTGGCCTAATTAATTCCATAAGATTAAAATTACCCTTTTTTTATAAGAGTAAAACAAACTTGATCCAACGTCAAGTATTTTCCAAGTAAATTCAATCAATTCAATCCTAAGCATTTACTTGATCCATATATCAAGTATTTCCAACCTTCACTTTAAACCATAAGACATCCTTATTTCTTAACCTCCTCATAAATCAAAAACCTCGATCCAACGTCGAGTACTTTTCTCAAATCAAATCAACATACTTAATAATACTTAAGACATTTTCAAAAGGGTGAAAAGGAGGGGGACTGAATCTTTGGTCTTTCTTTTCAATTGCTTGGGTGCGAGTTTCCTTACTCGTGTGTGGGCAATTGACACCTTTAAAACACATGTTCTCCGATCATCTTCAAACTCATTTTCTTAATCAAACATTAAGATATGTAATCAATATTCAAATACATTTTTATAAAGGTGAAAAAGAGGGGGACTAAGTCTTCGGTCTTTCTTTTCAATTGTCGGGGTGCGAGTTCTCTTACTCGTGTGTGGACAATTGACGCCTTTAAAACACTTGTAACTCGATAACATTCAAACCATTTTCTAATCAATGTTTTTATCTAAACATATTTTACTAAAGGTGAAGTGAGGGTGGTCGAATCTTTGGCCCTTTTCCTCAATTGTTTGGGTGCGAGTTCTCTTACTCGTGTGTGGACAATTGTCACCTCTAAAACATCCAACACAACCAAAAAACTCTTTTCCTCGCCTACGTGCGACCGAAGCCTAAAAAAACACGCAAAATCAAATCCTTTTCTCAATCAAACTTCCCAACTTACTTAACCACATATTTTAACAACTTTCTTACAAGGTGTAAAAGAGGGGGGATAAGTCTTTAACCTTTCTCCCCAATTGCTTGGGTGCGAGTTTACTTACTCGTGTGTGGGCAATTGGCGCCTACATAAAAAAACAAACCAAACAACCGTAGTCCCACGAACTACGAATGCTCTGACTTTCCCATTGCACGAGGGAATACGTAGGCCCGAGGATCTCAATCCTTTCCGAGCACACTAATAAAAAACCACCTTATTTCCCCTTAAAAGCAAATCCTTTTACCTTAGAAGATAAACAAACAAACCTAACTAACTTTCTCACGAATCGATTCAAGAGGTTCCCGTTGAGTACAACGGACGTAGAGGGTGCTAATACCTTCCCTCTTGCGTAACCGACTCCCGAACCCGAATTTGGTTGCGACGACCATGTTCTTATCCCCTTTAAAGGTTTTATCGATATTTTCCTATTCCATCCTTGGAATGAATAAAGTTCGGTGGCGACTCTGTTTCGAACAGTTTTTTCCGCGCCCATCGCGAGGATCGTATTTTTCGAGGTACGACAGATGGCGACTCTGCTGGGGACTTCGCATTGCCCTATGCTAGAGAGAGTCGAGCCTAACTTGACTCGATTCGTGAGTGTTAGATCCGCTTGTTTGTCTTCTCTTGTCTGTTTTCTTGCTTGTATGATTATTTATTATCTATTTGCTTGCTTATTTTTATTATATCCTATTATTATCTCTTTCGACACTGTTGGGGTTCTCTGATCATTGGTGCTTTGTGAGATGGCTCTACACCCGAGTCTGAGTATAACCCTAGATTTGAAATTGGTGGTTGTGTAGTGGAGGCTTGCGTGGTTTCTTCCGCGTGAGCCAAAGCAAAGACCTCGCTTGGAGTAGATTCCCTTGGAAATGTTATCGTTTGGGCGTTACTTCCTCACGATGATAATGTTTTCGAGCCTGAATTGTCGATCCCAAGGACCATTAACCCGTTTTTCCATGGTGGTTAGTAGTGTAAATTCTATGTGAGTTAATGCGAACACCACAATCAGATGAGATCCCTCGAACATATTACTTCCTGACAGTAATATTTTCGACCTCGATCTAAGATTCTGAGAGCCCTAAACCCGTGTGTCGATGGTTGTGTAGTGGGCGCCTCTGAGGAATCTTTCTCGTGGGGAAGAAATGAAGACCTCACCTAGACGAGATCCTTTCAAGAATATTATCGTCTGATGTTCCTTCGTCATGGCCATAATGTCTTTGAAAGATATCCATAACTCTAGGCACCTACCCGTTTAGAGCCTACCTGTGGGGGGTCCTGTGATTAGAGATATCCTGTGTCTAGCTCCTTCCTCAGAATCAGATGTTGTTTTGATCCTAGAACCTTGCATGAGCATCGCATGACCATAACATTTGCATCCCTTGTTTGTTTTCAGGGAATCTAAGAATTGTCATTTGCTACAGATAGGAATTATGGAAACTGACGTCCGTTGCCCTCATTCTTCCAAGTTCAAGAAGCCTGATCTGACTGATTTACGTGGGTTTGTTTCACGTATACCTTCCGTCTACCGAATCAACTTTGGGAAGAACTTTGGTAAACTGTTGCGTATTCTGAATCAAGACGTAGACTTTGCCATGCTAAGCAGCTTCGTACAGTTCTATGATGCTCCCATGAGATGTTTAACATTTCAAGACTTTCAGTTGGCACCAACACTCGAAGAGTATGAGAAACTGGTGGATATCCCAATGAAAGGCAAGTTGTTATTTGAAGGGGTCGATGTGACTCTGAAGGATGAAATAATTGCAAAAGCTCTCCACATGACTAAGCAGGACGTCACTAACAACTGGAAGATCAAGGGAGGGGTCAAGGGTTTCTTCCTCTCATTTCTGTTGGAAAGGGTTGAGGCTATGATGAAAGAGGAAAGTTGGGAAGCTTGTTATGCTGCTGTAGCATTAGCCATCTATGGGATTGTTCTATTTCCTAATGTGGATGTAGATGATTTCGTAGATATTACTGCCATCCATGTCTTCCTCACAGGAAACCCTGTACCTACCCTTCTAGCTGACATGTGTTATTACTTGAGTTGGAGACACATTAAGAAGGGAGGTATGGTTGCTTGTTGTGCTCATCTGCTGTATCAATGGACCCAAATGCACCTTCCGAAGAAGGGACCCTTCATAGAACAAGTGGACGAAAGTTGGGCCCAAAGGTTGGGAACCCTCAGATCAGCTGACTTATCTTGGTACTCCCTAGACTACGATACAGTCATATCCAGTTTTGGTCGGTTCCCTAATGTTCCCCTCATCGGAACATGCGGCTGCATTAATTCTAATCCTATATTGTTCGTGAGGCAGTTGGGGTATCCGATGAGTGGACCACCAGATGAGGAGGCTTTGGAAGCATTCTTAGTGCAAGGTTTGAAAGCTGAGAACCCTGACTTACTCAAGAGAATCACAAAGGCGTGGAAGAAGGTCCATAGGAAAGGAAAAGCGGAGTTGGGAAGGAGGAACAACATCACTAAGGAGCCTTACTTCACGTGGGTCAAAGAAAGAGTGGAAAGAATCAGGTTGCCTTTTGCCATTAAGGTGTCCGAGCCTTTGCCTGAGCCGAAGCCTACTCACGTCCCGGTTGAGGAGGCCGAGGATCTCAAAGAAACGATAGCCAGATTAGTGAAGGCAAATGAGCAACTTGGGTTGAAGCTTCGAGATGTTACTAGTGAGAAGAATAACTTGAAGTGGGAGCTTCAGCGCAAGAACGCTCAACTAGAAGCAGCAGGAAGTAAGGCTAATGAAGAAGAGCAACAGAAGAAGAAGGTTAAGATTTGTCTGGATCAAGCTGATGGTGCCTTAGAGAGGATTAAGGGAGAATTGAATCAGGCATATGCAAAGTGTGCTGAAAATAGGAAAGATTGACTCCTCGCCACTGAAAGGAAGAAAGCACTTAGAGAAGAGATGAGAGCGGAAATAGAAAAACTAAGCTCAGCTCTACGCCAGTCAAAGGCTTCCGAAGCGAGGGAACGCCAACTTAAAGAGGATCTCATGAGAGTTGCTTATGTGGAGCCAGCAGATTGGGACAGGGTGTGTGGTGAATTGAATAATCTCAAAAGGATTACGGAAGAGCAGAAGAATCATCTTGAGGCTGTCCTGGCGGACAAAGATATTTGGGCCTCCGCGAGGAAGAAGGTGCTTAATGAGTGTACTGGTTACGAGCGCTCTATTCACATTCTAGTAGCTGATAGAGATATGTACCGCAACAAGCTTAATGGGCTAGTGGATTTTTGGAACTGGTTGGCTGAAGACTTGATGTGGAAGCATAGAGATGCTTTGGAGGCTCTCGACGAATCTACCCCTCAAGCCATCGTCGAATTTGTTTGCCTTTGTAAGGCGATGCTGAAGAGGTTTAAGGAAGAGTTGAAGGAGCGCGAGGCTCGAAGGCCCAAGTTTTGAGTCTTATGTTGTTTTTCTTGCTTTTTGAATTGTACTAATATCCGGATGATTATGTATCACTTGATTATTATAATCTTATGAATGGATGAGACTTGATCTCCTTTGCAGTAGTTTGTTTCTTAATATTTCTGTATAAATAATGATTAATTCGAACGATTCCCTGAAAACAAGTGCATACCATCCTGCATACATATCATCGCATTCGTTTTCCAAAAACACCTAGCAATAAACTCATTTACTCTATCATTTCTCCCAAACAGAAAACCTGACTACTCGACGCCAATACGAGACTCGCCAAAGCTTCAATATGACGTTGGAACAGATCGAAGAGAACTAGAACACAATGAGGAGTGATATCGATTCGCTGAAGGCTAAAATGGATCAGCTACTGGAAACTATGATGATGCTGGCCCAGAAAGAAAAAGATGCTGAAACAGTGGCTAATGCCAAGAAGCTGGTTGAGAAGATAGGCACTTCCGGAGCTAAGGGAATCCCTCCTCCCGTTTACATAGACTTGTCAGAACACTCGGCTCATCATGGATCTGTGAGCGATGCAGACGAGCAAATTGATGCCTTCAACATACCACCTCCACCTCCTCAATTTGTTGGATCTGATCCATCTGCTGACTGGTTACACGTACTAGAAGAGAAATTCAAGGCCTTGGAAGTTCAGACAACTCCCGGCTTGGATGCTGTTGACATGTGTTTGGTCCCTGGACTGGTAATCCCTCATAAGTTTCAAGTGCCGACGTTTGACAAATACAAGGGACTTAGCTGCCCTAAGACTCATTTGCGAGCATACTGTCGCAAAATAGCTGCCCACGTTAAGGACGACCCTCTGCTAATTCACTACTTTCAGGATAGCCTCAGTGGGGCATCGCTAGAGTGGTACATGCAGTTAGAGAAGAGACAAATTAATACCTGGAGGGATCTCTCTGAGGCGTTCCTCAAACATTATCAGTACAACACTGATTTAGCGCCAAACCGTACTCAGTTACAAGATATGACTCAGCGCAACAATGAGTCATTCAAAGAATATGCTCAACGTTGGCGGGAATTGGATTCTCGTGTTCAACCACCTTTGTTGGACAAAGAATTGATGGATATGTTTATGGGAACTTTGCAGCCTCAGTATTCAGACCGTATCATGGGATTTAGCTTCCCCAACTTTGCTGAGATTGTATCAGTGGGAGAAAGGATTGAGAGCCAGTTGAACAAAAAGGCTGCTATTGCTTCTGCAACTGGAGTTAAAAAACCTTTTGTAAAGAGGAAAGACGAAGAAACCAATGCTGTCATGAGAGGACGAGGGGATAGAGCCCCAGTGAATATACCATATCAGCAAGTGGCTGCAGTTGCACAAGCCCCACTTTAACCACCTGCTCAGCAGCCGAATTATCAGAATGTTCCTCCGCCGCAATATCAGAATGCCCCACCACAGAGGCAGCAAAGACCAAGAAGGCATATCGATCCTGTTCGAATGCCGTATAGCCAGATTTTTTCTAAACTATATCAGAGTGGGCATTTGAAGCTCTGGGATTTGAGACCAGCAGTCTTCCCATATCCTCCCGGATACGATGCCAACGCCCATTGTGAGTTTCATAAAGGTGCTCCCGGGCATACCATAGAAAACTGCTATGTGTTTCAGAACAGAGTTCAAGATTTGGTTGAGTCCAAAGATCTTACTTTCACTCAGCGAGGCGCTAACGTTAAACACAATCCCATGCCCCCGCATGGAGGACCGTCTGTCAATGCTGTGGAAGAGGGTAACGACCAAAGATTGATTACGAGGGTTGAAGATATTCGTACTCCTATGGCGGTTATAGGAGAAAAGTTGAAGAGATGTGGGATGATCCCTGAAGATGAGCTTGATCATTTAACTGATGAGGTGATTAAGAAACATTTGCAGAAATTCATTGATCAAGGTGTGATTCAGGTTGAACGCTGGGATGCGAGAGAACAGAGTGTGGCTGTCATTAACCTCCAGTATGATGCACCTGAAGGTCGTCAACAAAGGCCAGTTCGTCCTGCTCCGGTAATCATGGAATACGATGGAGCTGATGTTTACCAACAAAGACCAGTTCGTCCTGCTCCGGTAATCATGGAATATGATGGAGCTGCTGTTTTCCATCAAAGACCAGTTCATCCTGCACCGTTGGTTATTCAGTTTGATGAGGCAGATGTTAGCAAGTCAAGGCCAGTGCGCCCTGTCTCGATAACCATTGAGTATCCTGGTAATGTTCCTGAGTCTAAGTGTGACGCTATAGTAGGATCAGGTGGAATAACCCATAGTGGTCGAATCTTTGCGGCAAAACAAGCAGATGTGCCAAATAATGACAAAGGTAAGTCGATTGTTGTACAAGTTGAAACCTCGAATGCTGAATTACAAGAAGGGTTGTCATCTCTAAGAGGGGCGTTCACACAAAAAGAGGCTGAAGAATTCCTGAAAATTATAAAGAAGAGTGACTACAAGGTAGTCGATCAGCTGAACCAGACTCCTGCCAAGATCTCTATGCTCGCCTTGTTGCTCAGTTCCGAGGCACATAGATCCTCCCTGCTGAAGGTGTTGAGTGCTGCACACATTACCAAGGATATCAGTGTAGCACAGTTTGATGATGTGATAGCCAGTGTCACCACTGGTAACTTTCTGGGGTTTAACGATGACGATCTGACTGTTGAAAAGAAAAACCACAACAAGGCCCTTCATATTTCTTTTAGGTGTGAAGACGTTTTGATATCTAGAGTCTTGGTGGATACTGGATCTTCTTTAAATGTGCTCCTGAAAACAACTCTGGAGAGAATGCCTGTGAATGGGGTAATCATGAGGCCAAGTACTCTCATAGTGAAGGCATTTGATGGATCTAGGCGCGCGGTTATTGGTGAGGTGGACTTACCGATTAAGATTGGACCTACTGTTTTTACCATTACTTTTCAAGTGATGGACATTTATCCTGGCTACAGTTGCTTGCTAGGAAGGCCTTGGATTCACTCAGCAGGGGCAGTTACGTCCACTCTTCATTAGAAGTTGAAGTTCATTTCCAATGATAAAATGGTTGTAATAGGCGGCGAAGAGGATATTCTAGTAAGTCATTTGACATCGTTCCGTTACATTGATGTCGAAGGTGAGATGGTTGAGACCCCTTTTCAGTCCTTTGAAGTGGTAAGTACATTGGCTGTGCAGCGAGTACCAGAGCAACAAGAGTTAAGATCGTCCATGGCCTCGTACGAGGAAGCTAAAGCTGTGGTGAAAGAAGGAAGTGCCCAAGGCTGGGGCAAAGTGGTTGAAGTTACTGAAAAGCTTGATAAGTTTGGGCTGGGTTATCAGCCATCCCGCAGTTCAGCCTTTGTTCCATACAACATAAATCAATTCCCTCCTGTTGAGAAGACTTTCATAAGTGTTGGCCGCATCTTTGATTCTCCAGTAGCAATGATCATTGAAGACCATGTTGCTGATGAGCAAGCTTCTGCAAGCTGGATCCGACAAGCAAAGCCTGGTGAAAAGCTCCAAAATTGGAAGACCATTGAAGTCCCTCAGTTTTTCACACACCAAACGTAATTTTACTGTTTATCAAAAACCCTACGCTCTGCCCAAGGCGTAGTGGAGCATTGTATGGGCCACCTGATGTTTTCAAACTTTGTTTATTATTAATGAATTTCAGTTTGCATTCAATTTTCGCTTACTTTCTTTCATTCTTTTTACTTTACAATAAATGGCAATATTTTTTTCATTTGCACACACTTTCCTAAATAAACTGCATAAATCATAAACATGCAGAAACACCACCGAGGTCCTTGACATAGACGCTGCTACCGGCCTATATGATTTTGATTGCCCAATCTACCAAGCTGAAGAGGAAGGCGTGAAAGATTGTGAACTCCCCGACGAGTTGGCAAGGATGCTCAAGCAAGAGGAGAAAGCCATCCTACCGCACCAAGAGGACATTGAAGTCATCAACCTGGGTACTGAGGAAGACAGAAGAGAGGTGAAGATAGGTGCATCTCTTCAAGCTGAAGTCAAGTCCAAGTTGATAAAGCTCCTCCATGAGTACGCTGACGTATTCGCCTGGTCATATCAAGACATGCCAGGGTTGGATACTGATATGGTTGTACACAAGTTACCACTCAAGGAGGAATGCCATGCTGTCAAACAAAAGTTAAGAAGGACCCATCCGAATATGGCTCTCAAAATTCGTGAAGAAGTCCGAAAGCAGATTGATACGGGATTCTTGGCAGTATCAAAGTACCCATAATGGGTTGCCAACATTGTGCCAGTACCGAAGAAAGATGGAAAGGTTCGCATGTGTGTGGATTACAGAGATTTGAACAGAGCTAGTCCTAAGGACGACTTCCCATTACCTCACATTGACGTATTGGTTGACAACACATCTCAATTCTCTGTATTCTCTTTTATGGACGGCTTTTCTGGATATAATCAAATTAAGATGGATCCAGAAGATATGGAGAAGACCACATTTATCACACCATGGGGCACCTTCTGCTATAAGGTGATGCCATTCGGACTTAAGAATGTTGGGGCAACGTATCAACGTGCAATGGTAATGCTCTTTCATGACATGATCCATAAGGAGATCGAGGTGTACGTTGACGATATGATTGGCAAGTCTCAGACCGAAGAAGAGCACTTGATCAATCTACATAAGCTGTTTGTTCGATTGAGGAAGTTTAGACTGAGACTCAACCCCAACAAGTGCACATTTGGGGTACGATCTGGAAAACTGTTGGGTTTCATCGTAAGTTAGAAAGGAATCGAAGTGGACCCTGATAAGGTGAGGGAAATTCAAAATATGCCTGAACCTAGGACAGAGAAAGAGGTTCGTGGCTTTCTGGGAAGATTAAACTACATCGCCAGATTTATTTCACATCTTACTGCCACCTGCAAACCTATTTTTAAGCTGCTAAGAAAGAATCAGTCAATCGCGTGGGATGATGATTGCCAAGGGGCATTTGACAAAATCAAAGAGTATTTGCAAGAACCACTGATCCTGATACCGCCTGTTCCCGAAAGGCCACTTATTATGTACCTGATTGTACTTGACGATTCTATGGGCTGTGTGTTGGGGCAACAAGATGAGACGGGAAAGAAAGAACATGCCATCTATTACCTCAGCAAGAAGTTTAATGACTGTGAGACAAGGTATTCCTTACTCGAGAAGACTTACTGCGCATTAGTGTGGGCAGCCAAACGTCTCAGGCAGTATATGTTGACCCACACTACTTATCTGATTTCCAAGATGGATCCCATTAAATACATCTTTGAGAAACCTGCTCTCACTGGCAGAATAGACCGATGGCAAATGCTTTTGTCCGAGTACGACATTCAATACGTCACTCAAAAAGCCATCAAGGGTAGCATACTGGCAGACCATCTTGCCCATCAACCGGTGGATGATTATCAGTCCATGAAGTTCGATTTCCCAGATGAAGACATAATGGTGCTAAAAGATTATGAAGAGCCAGGTCCAGATGAAGGGCCCGAACCAGGGGAGCGATGGACTCTTATGTTCGAAGGTGCCTCGAATGTTCACGGAAATGGAATTGGGGCAGTAATTATGTCACCCAAGAATTTCCACTTACCGTTCACAGCTAAACTCTGCTTTCCATGCACCAATAACATGGCTGAGTATGAAGCTTGTATACTTGGATTGGAAGAAGCCATCAATTTAAGAATCAAGACTCTTGATGTGTTCGGAGATTCTGCTTTAGTAATACATCAGATTCGAGGTTACTGGGATGCCAAACATGCTAATCTAGTTCCATATCGAGATTACGTGGCAAAACTCCTTCCCAGATTTGATGATATCACTTTTACCCATGTGCCTAGAGAGGAAAATCAAATGGCAGACGCTCTGGCCACTTTGGCTTCTATGTATAAACTGATATGGCCCAACCATCGGCCGCATATTGATCTACAACAATTTGAAGAGCCAACTCACTGTTTGGCTACCGATGAAGAGTCAGATGAAAAGCCATGGTTCTATGACATCAAACGTTATCTGGAAAAACAAGAATATCCAGAGGCCGCTTTGGCGGTGGATAAGAGAACTTTGCGCAGATTGGCATCAAATTTCTTCCTCAATGGGAATGTGTTATACAAGCGTAATCATGATACTGTGCTACTCAGATGTGTGGAAAAGCATGAAGCTGAGCAGATCCTGAAAAACATTCATGAAGGTTGTTTTGGTACCCACGCAAATGGGCATACTATGGCAAAGAAGATATTGAGAGCAGGCTATTATTGGCTTACCATGGAGGCTGATTGCTACCATCATGCCCAAACTTGCCATAAATGCCAGATCTATTCTGATAAGATTCATGTACCTCCCACTCCCTTGAACGTCTTGACTTCACCATGGCCATTCTCCATGTGGGGAATAGACATGATTGGGATGATCGAGCCGAAAGCCTCAAATGGGCACCGCTTCATATTGGTTGCCATAGACTACTTTACCAAATGGGTTGAGGTTGCATCGTATACGAACGTTACCAAGCAAGTGGTCGCTCGCTTCTTGAAACACAACATCATATGCAGATATGGAGTGCCTAACCGTATCATCACTGACAATGGGTCCAATCTCAACAACAAAATAATGGATGATTTGTGTGCTATTTTCAAGATTGAGCACCACAATTCGACACCATACAGACCCAAGATGAATGGAGCCGTTGAGGCAGCCAACAAAAACATCAAGAAGATCATTCAAAAAATGGTGGTCACTTATAAGGATTGGCATGAGATGCTACCTTTTGCGCTGCACGGCTACCGTACCTCAATGCGAACTTCAACAGGGGCAACTCCTTACTCATTGGTTTATGGCATGGAAGCGGTCCTTCCAATAGAAGTCGAAATCCCCTCATTGAGAGTATTGATGGAAACTCAGCTTGACGAAGCAGAATGGGTGAAGACAAGATACAATGAGCTCCAATTTCTCGAAGAAAAATGCTTGGCAGCAGTATGCCACGGCCAGCTCTATCAAAGACGCATGAAGAAAGCTTTTGACAAGAAAGTGCATCCTCGGACATTCCAGGAAGGTGACTTGGTGCTCAAGAGGATCATGACCATGTATAATGAATCCAGGGGCAAGTGGACACCAAACTACGAAGGCCCGTATGTTGTAAGAGAGGCATTCTCTGGTGGTGCCTTGAAGCTCGCAACTACGGACGGCGATGAATTACCATACCCGGTGAATGCAGAGTACGTTAAGCGATACTACGCCTAGAAAAGTGGAATAATAAAGCCGCTAAGTCGAAAACCTGAAAAGGAGACTTAGGGAAAAATGGCAATCCCGGTGGACCTGATAAAAAAAAAAATCAGTCCAGGCAAAAATTAGGGATAAAATAAAAGATATAGGCCCGCTGAATTGAAAACCCGAAAGGGCGGTTCAGGCAAAAAAGGGTGTCCCGGTGGATTGAAAACCCGAAAGGGCGATCCAGGCAAAAGTTAGGGATAAATTCCAAGGCAAAGTATCTAGTCTGCACGTCCACTTGATCCTGATGTACCGCTGAAGAGAGAATTCAACCCAGCTGTCTTCCTACGAAGCAAGGTGTCGAAGTTATCAAAGTCATAAGGACCATGGCAGTGTTGAAACTCAATGGAACCTCATTAATTTGTATTGCCATTATGTTTTTTCTTGCACCGCAATTACCTCATTAAGGAATTGCATCCCTGTACGTACTTACCCATTCCAGGGGCAAATTAATACAAAGAGAGATTTCTCACTGAATTGTGCTCATTTTTTTTTTACTTTATCTGTTTGTTTGCAAATTGATTTTGTTTTTGATAAACCGTGTTTTGAAACTTCGGTTAATAAAGACAATATTTGAAAACGATAAAGTTTGTTTGGTGTTGGGAGAACTAAAAGGGAAACAAATAGTCTCCAAGGAGCTCCACCACATGAAAGCATCAAATCAGTTGTCGGCCGGTTTGGCTCTTCACCATAAGCAATATAGCTTTTCAAGGATCTACGCCATGTAATCCTCAACAGTGAACTTCTGCAAATCCAATAGGGGGCAGTCACGCTCCTTAATCATATTTGGCTTGTTCAAAAGGAGTCGAGTAGTCCAACACTCTCACCATCCTCATAAAACCCAAAGTCCAATCTTTTATTGGCAACTACTCAAAAGTCCACACTCGTTAGCATCTTCAAATCTACCCTTCAAAGTCCAGTCTTCATTGGCAACCATTAAAAGTCTACCGTCGTTGGCATCCACATAACACCAAGATAACCCAAAGTCCAATTTCATTTGGCAATTACCAAATTCAATCCCTGTTGATACCCTCGACAAGGAAACTTATCCCCAGCGCGCCCGATCATGTGCATTGACATACGCATGGCATGCAGGCGTAGCATCATAATCATATCAAGCACTATCATATCATATGTGCATTAGATTCCTTAGCAGTTGCATTTTAGTATATGTTTCAGTGCATCATGTTAGTGCATGGCATATCCATCCCCAACATAGCATAGCAGGATCCAGGATCACTTCGCAAGCATCTTGGCCAGTCCTCCGTCAAAGTCGGTAGTATTCTTCAAAAGAGAAGTTGATACCCCGCACGTGCTCAAGGAATTTTATCCCCCAGCAAGTCATTCTTCAGCCATGCAGTTGACAATGACAACCCCCAGCAGCTATTGCTATTCTTACTCCCCAAGCAGAGGATACCATAGAAAGTTTCTTGTGAGCTTTCCCATGCAAAGCCAGCAAATTTCCTCCGACAGGAATCTTGCTCAACTATTCTCCAGCAAATTTACCGCAGAGATACTGCTTTGGTATCATCGGGGAACCTTAATGGATAAGGGACTGCTTTGACGACCCAGAGAATCGTCTGCCTTTCGAGATACTGCTTTGGAATCATCGGGGAACCTTAATGGATAAGGGATTGCTTCGACGACCCAGAGAATCATCTGCCTTCAGAGATACTGCTTTGGTATCATCGGGGAACCTTAATGGATAAGGGACTACTTCGACGACCCAGAGAATCGTCTGCCCTTCAGAGATACTGCTTTGGTATCATCGAGGAACCTTAATGGATAAGGGACTGCTTCGACGACCCAGAGAATTATCTGCCTTTCAGAGATACTGCTTTGGTATCATCGAGGAACCTTAATGGATAAGGGACTGCTTCGACGACCCAGAGAATTGTCTGCCTTTCAGAGATACTGCTTTGGTATCATCGAGGAACCTTAGTGGATAAGGGACTGCTTCGACGACCCAGAGAATCGTCTGCCTACAGAGATACTGCTTTGGTATCATCGGGGAACCTTAGTGGATAAGGGACTGCTTCAACGATCCAGAGAATCGTCTGCCTTCAGAGATACTACTTTGGTATCATCAGGGAACCTTAGTGGATAAGGGACTGCTTCGACGATCCAGAGAATCGTCTGCCTTCAAAGATACTGCTTTGGTATCATCGGGGAACCTTAGTGGATAAGGGACTGCTTCGACGACCCAGAGAATCGTCTGCCTTCAGAGATACTGCTTTGGTATCATCGAGGAACCTTAATGGATAAGGGACTGCTTCGACGACCCAGAGAATCGTCTGCCTTCAGAGATACTGCTTTGGTATCATCGGGGAACCTTAGTCGATAAGGGACTGCTTCGACGACCCAGAGAATCGTCTGCCTTCAGAGATACTGCTTTGGTATCATCGAGGAACCTTAATGGATAGGGGACTGCTTCGACGACCTAGAGAATCCTCTGCCTTTTCAAACATGCAACTTTGGTATCATCGGAGAACCTTATCGGATAAGGGGCTGCTTCGACCAGCCAAAAGAGCCTCCAGTTATTTTGTTCAGTCTGAACCCTGCTACCTCATTCTGTCAGCTCTTGCTCTATATCATTTTACCTTTTGTCGGACAAATTTTGGGGTCTTCTTATATCTAATTAACTTCTACCCTAAAAATGAACGCCATGCAGCGGTTCATTTCCTCGGGTTCAAGACAATTAGATAGGGGCATCTGTCATACCCCAAATTTGCCCTACCCTCTCATTTTTCTTATACCAAGCATGTGTGTTGCTTCATGATCTCTCCCAAGATAATCATCTGGCCTCTAATTTTGATCCTCTAAATTTTAGGTTATGACAGTTTTGTTTGTGATAATTGTCTCTTGCAAGGTGTGGAATTCATATGGAGATAGAGAGAAGATATTTCCTCATCATCAGGGGTTCAAGACGTGATCAATTAACTTCAAGTTAATTTGATGATTTGGTGCTATGACTAGAATTTATTTCTCGATCCATGCTTAAGGTTTTTACAAGTTGCAAGACCAATCTATGACAAGCTTTGACTTAAATCAAGTCATGTGATCCAAGTCTATTTACAAGGCATAATTGGAACGTTTTTGCAAGGCCATGGATTTGTGATTAAATAAATGTTACTTTAAATTGTTGCTAGATGTGACCGATTAGCTTTCAAGCCACGTTTTGAATTTATGTTTAAATATTCAAGGTTATGATTTGAATTATTCTTAAGCCATGTTACTAGCTTACATCCCTGATTATATTATGTCCAAGGGTGAGCCAAGCTGAAGGAGTTAATTTATTTTCCAAATCATGAAATACTTATGGACAAGTAAAGCTTAGGCTATGCTATAAATTGAGGGATCCGTTATGCCAATGCCATATTATTCACATCCAAAACTTCAACAACGCATGGTTAAGGCAAAACAATACAATTCCAGGCTCCTAACCACAGCAACCAATGTTCCAAAAAGTGCAAACATCATACCAAAATTCATCCTACAATTCCTAAGTTTCCACATAAGCAATGATAAGTTGGAATTACAAATCTAATTAAGTTTCAGACATCACATTCTAGTAATTGAACCTATGCTTCGTTACAAGACAATGCAAACTTAATTTTAAATGCCAAGCCTAAGAGATTAAAGTTAAAAGTCTAAAGCAGCAACTTTGAGGTTGTTCTTCACTTGTGACAAATCTCCATATCAAGCTCCAAGGCAGTCTTTGAATTTTTTTTGACGTGCTAAGTTGCTCTCCCATGCCAAGTTACCACACTTCACGCCAAAAGGCCAATGGCACATTGCTCACCATGACCCCTCATAGTACAACTTTTAGCCACTTTCCAAAAACCTACAGCGGATAAAAAAGGTGTCAACAAAGTTTTGTACACAAGCAAACCAACTTTCCTTATCAAGCTAGTTTCAAAACAAAAATAATACGAAAGGAAAATAGGATAAAGGACTTGCTACTACGGTGAAACTAGCATGTGGTTGCTCCAAGACAAACACAAACTTGTGCCCTATACCTCCTGCTACGGTCATCTGCTGCAGAGTAATAATTCAAAACCATGTTAAAAAAAAACTTCACCACAAGGTCAAAGCTGACAACTGTGCAAAGCCTATAGCAAAAACGATTCAGAGCAGGAACAGGTTTTATAAATCATTAAAAAATGAAAGAAAATAAACAAGCAGGTCCCTGCACAAAAAGTAGTGACACGAATAGGGGAAGTATCAGCAGCCTCAGAACCAAGGAATCAAAACAGTGTAATTCCTAGCACAGCAGAATTTATCAAAAAAAGCTTCAACAACTAATTTGAAAAAACAACAATTGAGGATCACAGAGCACATCAGTCAAGGCATTGATTTGAATTTGAATTTTGAGAAAGTCTGAGCTATAAAATACGGACCTTGAAGAAAAAGAGGTAGGAGGTTTTTACACAACAACCACTAAACATCAAAAAGTTTCACGCAGAGAAAAAAAACCCTAAACGGCGGCGAAAAGTTCACAACCCTATTCACTAAAGTTCATATTCAACAAAATTTCTTGAGCTAAAACATTTTCAGAAAAGCTAATCATACGAAGAAGAAGAAAGAAGTAGAGAACGAGCATACAAGGGGATCGAGCGAAGGTACCTGAACGTTTATCAACCGATTCTTCAAGGGGTAAGCCTCGTCATTCCTTTCCTCCTCAAATCTAAGCCTCTTTGATTGAATCGTTGTGGTTGTATGCTCTAACTACCTTCCCATGTCTTGATTTGCTTGCTTCTCGCTTGTTTTTTCCTATTTTCGTTGATTTTTAGAAATTAGGGTTATTTGGGAACGAGTTCGATTAGAGGGTTTGGTCATTTTTTTCGTAAATATAGGTTTAGATTCGTGTAGAGAGGGAGAAAATAGTGAGGGTTTGTGTTTATCGTTTGTGGTTTTAAGGTGGTGACGCCGGAGAAGACGGTGGTGGCCGCCGCGCGCCGCCGCTTCTCCGGCGGGATTCTTAGGTTTCCGGCGATTTATTTTATGAAGAGAGTGAGATTTGAGAGAGTGAGATTTGAGAAGAGTGATGTATGAGAGAGAGAAATGGGAGACGTTGGAGAGTGAGTTAGAGGGTCTGAGTGATTAACCCATTCCAACATTTCATTTATTGCCCCTGTTTCTTTTGTGCCACGCGTGTGAGGTAATAATGGTGGTGGCAGGTGATGCCGGTGACAAGTGTCACCGGTCTTAACTTTATGATTCCATGCGTGTCTCCCTAACCACGTACCCACGATATCTACCCTTCGATCTGGAGTCAGGTTGACTTTTATTTAATCCAACGCGCCAGATCCACACTTTAGTCAACCAGGATTGACTAGGGTTCATGGTGAACCCCCACTGGTGTTGGGTTTCCAGTCTTGGGCCTGGACGTTTTCCTATGCGCCCCCCCTATTTTTCTATTTCCTGGCCCATTTGTTATTTATTTTGTTTTTTTCTAAATACTACCTTTTTTAATTAGAAAATCAAAAAAGAAAAACATTTTATTTCCTTAAAAAAAACAGAACTCATAAAGTTTTATTATTAAATTAATATAGTTAATTTTTATTTAAATTTTTTAATTAATATGAATTGATCTTTTTTGGTTAATTTTATTAAATTTTGATTTTTTTTAATTTAATAAATTATTAATTTTGTTTCAATTCTAAAAAGTTCTAAAAATACTTTTATTTAATTAGTCCTAAAATCCTTATTTATTTAATTTTATTAAATTATTTTATTTAATAATAATTAATTTTTGATAATTAATTTTATTAGATATTTTGGTTTAATCTATTTAGTTATTAGAATTTTATTCAAAAAAACCTAGAACTCTAATTAGTTTAGGATTTCCCCTCTTTAAAATTAATTTTAAAATTAGGTTACTAACTAAACTAACTTGCTTGATTATTTATTCCCCCATTTTATCAATGCTTATTATATATGGTGTATGTTTTTTATCTCGTGGATTTTTATTGCTTGATTATATTATGCTATGTCATTGTATGTTTACTCAAATCAAAATATTTTTCAACTAATACCTTGGCTCAATGTCAAGCCATTTTCATACCTTGTAAGTCGATCGTCTTCACGATCGCAATCGACCTCACAATGCCTCCTCTTGGGCCTTATGCAACGATTACCCATTCTATTTTGATTTGTATACATGTATGTGATTGGAATACTTTAATCGTGGCCTAATTAATTCCATAAGATTAAAATTACCCTTTTTTTATAAGAGTAAAACAAACTTGATCCAACGTCAAGTATTTTCCAAGTAAATTCAATCAATTCAATCCTAAGCATTTACTTGATCCATATATCAAGTATTTCCAACCTTCACTTTAAACCATAAGACATCCTTATTTCTTAACCTCCTCATAAATCAAAAACCTCGATCCAACGTCGAGTACTTTTCTCAAATCAAATCAACATACTTAATAATACTTAAGACATTTTCAAAAGGGTGAAAAGGAGGGGGACTGAATCTTTGGTCTTTCTTTTCAATTGCTTGGGTGCGAGTTTCCTTACTCGTGTGTGGGCAATTGACACCTTTAAAACACATTTTCTCCGATCATCTTCAAACTCATTTTCTTAATCAAACATTAAGATATGTAATCAATATTCAAATACATTTTTATAAAGGTGAAAAAGAGGGGGACTAAGTCTTCGGTCTTTCTTTTCAATTGTCTGGGTGCGAGTTCTCTTACTCGCGTGTGGACAATTGACGCCTTTAAAACACTTGTAACTCGATAACATTCAAACCATTTTCTAATCAATGTTTTTATCTAAACACATTTTACTAAAGGTGAAGTAAGGGTGGTCGAATCTTTGGCCCTTCTCCTCAATTGTTTGGGTGCGAGTTCTCTTACTCGTGTGTGGACAATTGTCACCTCTAAAACATCCAACACAACCAAAAAACTCTTTTCCTCGCCTACGTGCGACCGAAGCCTAAAAACACACGCAAAATCAAATCCTTTTCTCAATCAAACTTCCCAACTTACTTAACCACATATTTTAACAACTTTCTTACAAGGTGTAAAAGAGGGGGGCTAAGTCTTTAACCTTTCTCCCCAATTGCTTGGGTGCGAGTTTACTTACTCGTGTGTGGGCAATTGGCGCCTACATAAAAAAATAAACCAAACAACCGTAGTCCCACGAACTACAAATGCTCTAGCTTTCCCATTGCACGAGGGAATACGTAGGCCCGAGGATCTCAATCCTTGCCGAGCACAGTAATAAAAAACCACCCTATTTCCCCTTAAAAGCAAATCCTTTTACCTTAGAAGATAAACAAACAAACCTAACTAACTTTCTCAGGAATCGATTCAAGAGGTTCCTGTTGAGTACAACGGACGTAGAGGGTGCTAATACCTTCACTCTTGCGTAACCGACTCCCGAACCCGAATTTGGTTGCGACGACCATGTTCTTATCCCCTTTAAAGGTTTTATCGATATTTTCCTATTCCATCCTTGGAATGAATAAAGTTCGGTGGCGACTCTGTTTCGAACAGTTTTTTCCGCGCCCATCGCGAGGATCGTATTTTTCGAGGTACGACAGTACCAAACAAACTTTGAGCCTTTATCTTTGTTTCATAAAACCGTGAACCAAGCCACGTTACAACCCTTAAAAGACCTAATTGAGGTAAGGTTGTTTTGAAAGCATACTACAACAAGGTTGATTAACCTGACTCCTAATAATCTTTGCTAATTGTGTGTGTCGACCACTTCATCTGGCATTCTGTAAATGACCAGATCCACTTTGTTTTTTATTACTTAATCATTCCACTGTGCGTGTTTCATCAATAAAACTTGATTTCAAAAGTTTGCATGAATTTTTGCACTGAAATTGCCAATTTTAAATGAACAATACTTGTTCGTGAAATGATTCAACATCAAAGGAATCTCGACAAATGCAGTCAGCTAGGGAATTTGATTTGATAAAGGAAGCTCAGTCAAGGGGTAACTAAGCGGAAGGTTCTGCAAATCCATCATTTCAAGAATTGTTGAATCAGGGGCAGAACTCTTCAAAGTTCAGAATATTGGGGCAAGCCTTCTTGAGGTCATTTCATGACAAGTTTGGATTCCGATGACCCATCAACAGGGGTAAGTTTGTTCCCCAGTTGTTTCTACCACAGTTTAAAGGACTTTGTATTGCGAATACAGTTGAACTAGGGCAGTTATGTCAAGACTCATGGATCTCTTCAAGAGTTTGAAGACATTGAAGCATCTGGCATTTCAATTCTTCTGTAAAATCTTCTTGATGACTTATCATCACAAGACCAGTTAATCAGAAGCAGTCAAGTCGAGATTCGACAAACCTCTCAAAGGTCAACTAGTCTGGGACATCTTCTTCACAGATTAACCAAGCTGACAGGGGCAAGTTTATTCCCCAGTTGGCAACAACCAGACTGGATAATTAACTCAAGGATTTTGTTGTGCAGACGCTGTTAATCTAGGATTTGTACAAGACACTCCGGGATGAGTATAAACTATCAGATAGCCTCCTCTTAGGATTTGTATAATGATTTCCCCAAGTGGAATCCAACCTCCTCTTAGGCTTTGTATAATGATTTCCCTAGCGGAACCCAATCAATCTCTCAGCTTTAACCTGGGGTTTCGATCAAGACACATAACTAGTTCACGGGCTCTGACGTGCAAAACAGTCAATCAGGGGCAGTTATGTCGAGATTCGGTAAATATCTCCAAGAGTTTGAAGATATTGAAACACCTTGTATGCCAATTCTTCTATAAAATCCTCTTGATGTATTCTTCTGACAGACCATGTACCCTGGGGCAGATGAGTTATGCAGAACTACTCAGCTTTTGTGGCGTCTCTGCCAACCCCCAGTAAGTTGTCTCTTCAGCTAATCTTGACACTTCCCAATGGATCTCTTCTCTCAAATGAAGAAATTAAATTCATAATGGTATTCCTAGTGAAGTCAAGATGCTATATCAAGTGGAGTACTCTTTCCCCCAGAGAAGGACATAACCTTGAAGTAAAGCTACTTCACCCCCAGTGATGGTCCAACCTTTTGAGTTTGGCTGGGTATCCTCGTCGAGATGTTTATTTCATCTCCAATTTCGCTTCTTGTCTATTTTGTCAGCATAAGTTTAAGCATGGCGTAAGCACTCATATGCATAGCATCTTAGCATTTTGCCATCTTCCTGGTGTTTACCTGTGTTATTCACTTTGGCGTTTATCTCCCCAAGTGACTGGGTTTGTTTTTTCCCTCCAATAGAGGTGTCAGCCCTAGGCATAAAGTGCCATTCCTTATGAATTCCCCACGGAGTTTTATCCTCGTGGATGATGGTTGCTTCAGTTATCTTTTTCCATATTCAGATAAGATAAACCCCAGTTGAGTTTATTCCTCAATTGGAGTCTTGTTTGACCGTTTCTTTCTAGCTTGCTCCTAGACTGAACCTTGGTCCCTGGCAGGTGTGGTTTCTGAACCCACTTTCAAGTGCATTTATTTTGTATTGTGTCTCACAGGAAGAATCTTTTACAGATCCCCATTGAAGACATGTTTATTTTCTCCAACAGTGTTGTAATACCAATATCTTTTTGGAGGTTATGCCCAACGAAAAATTTCAATCATCTTGAGAAGTTTGTTTTGCTATTCTTACCTCTACAACGATAAGTGGTCATCTATCTCACGAGAAGCTTATCCGTCTTTGAATTCACCTTCAATCAATCATTTTCCATCAACCTGTTTGACGTGATCCCTAATTAAGGTGTTTTTTTTCCGTCAATCCTTTTGATAAAGTGTTCAAAAGTCCAGCTTATACTGGCACGCAAAGTTGTTTCTGCCTTTTCTGGTTTCTCTGGAAGATCCCGTTTGAACTCTTCATTATAAGAATCTCCAGGAAATCTATTTATCCTTTTGTTTCACATTGATCCCCAAGTGGAGATCATGTCTTCTTCCTGTCTTCATACTCTTTGACAATGTGAGCCTTTATTTCACCAGTAAAGTGAAGACATTCCCGGTTTATCTTAAACCTTTGGCTAAGCTAGACTTATGATCGATCTTCGCCTTTGAGTGTCAGATCTTGATTCTTTGTGCAGTATTCCCCAAGAAGTCTAACCTTAAGTCCAGTCATCGCTGGCATCTTTCCTGTTGTTTAAAACCGTTCCTGCTTGAATCGTATCAAGCTTGAACTTAAAGTCCAATTATCGTTGGTACCGTCTTTGGTTTGAATCGAGTCACTTTAGGCTTTTAAGATCTTGTTCTTGTTTGAATCGTGTCAAACCTGAACCGAGTCCTTGTGCGAATCGTGTCGGACATTGTCTCTTGTTTTAAGATCTTGTTCTTGTTTGAATCGTGTCAAACCTGAACCGAGTCCTTGTTCGAATCGTGTCGGACATTGTCTCTTGTTTTAAGATCTTGTTCTTGTTTGAATCATGTCAAACCTGAACCGAGTCCTTGTTCGAATCGTGTCGGACATTGTCTCTTGTTTTAAGATCGTGTTCTTGTTTGAATCGTGTGAAACCTGAACCGAGTCCTTGTTCAAATCGTGTCGGACATTGTCTCTTGTTTTAAGATCTTGTTCTTGTTTGAATCGTGTCAAACCTGAACCGAGTCCTTGTTCGAATCGTGTCGGACATTGTCTCTTGTTTTAAGATCTTGTTCTTGTTTGAATCGTGTCAAACTTGAACCGAGTCCTTGTTTGAATCGTGTCGAACATTGTCTCTTATCTTAAGATCCTGTTCCTGTTTGAATCGTGTCAAACTCGAACCCAAAGTCCAATTATCATTGGCACCGTCTTTGGTTTGAATCGAGTCACCTTAGGCTTTTATTTCAGTTTGTTCCTGCTTGAATCGTGTCAAGCTTGAACCTAAAGTCCAGTCATCGCTGGCATCCTCCGTAAACGGAATCATATTTGTTATCTCAACCAGTTCTGGTACATTTTTGATTCGTTGACCTCTTTCACAGCCAAAAGGTCCAGTCACCTTTCATCATCTGACGCAGAGTTTACCTCTGTCTTTTCTGGCTTTTCTTGAAGATCCCGTTTGAACTCTTCAGTATAGGAAATCCCCAAAAAATATTTGTAGGATGTCTATCCTTTTATTTCAAACTGATCCCCTGTGGTGATCATGTTTTCTTTCTGGTTTCATGCTCAGTAAGGACGTGTCTTTTCCTCAGTATCGTCCGGTTACTTTTGAACCGCGTCGTCTACCTCCCTGGATCTTTCCCTGGTGGAGAACACCTCTTTGGTGTCCTATCTCCAGTAAGAACTTGTAGGGTTTCCCCTCAGTTCTTCTATCCCCAGTGTTTCCTAGGAGTCTCCTCAGTAAGTCTCTTTTGTCTGATAGCTTGTATCCCTAGTGAGTTTACCTCATGGATACTAACCTTCATCCTTCCCCGGTGTTACTCACCTGTGTGTGTTTGCTTTGTTGTTGATTGCATTTTTGCACCATCATGGCATCATACCATCATACTAGAAGTTCATGGCATGTCCGCATCCTAGACTAGTTTAGTTCATATCATTGCATATCAGCGTATCTAAGGGCTAAATTTTCGGTTATCTATATTTAAATATCTTTCACCATCTTTCCATATCCCTTGTCATCCGGTGAAGATATTTAAATAGGGGCAACTGTTGCACCCCCAAATTTTACCCTCAGATCCTCTGATCATGATCATATCATCTTAGGTCATCTATCTTAGCATTTGCAGTCATTTGGTCCATTAATCATAGTCACGCATTGTCATTCATTTGTTTCATGAGAGTTAGAATTTTTCCCTTTTAATTTAGAATTTTGTTTTTTATTATTATTTTTATTTTTGATAATCATCGTTTTCATTATTATTTTTATTTGTGACGTTTATCATTTATATTGTTATTATTATTGCTATTTTTATGATTATTATTATCATTATGTTTTTTTTTTTATTATTATTGTTATTAGTTTCATCCTGTTATGTCTTTTCTTTTTTTCTTTTATTTATTTATTAAGTCCCTCCGACACGCATCAGTACAAGATCCCTCCAACTTTTGCCAAAATCCCACTTTCTACTGCAAAGCAAGACCCGCCAAAACCTTCTTACAACTTTCTCCACCTTTTTCTGCCAATCGTACAAGACTTTTCCAACCAAAGCCACACACACAAGCAACAAGTACAAAGTCTTTAAGGTAGAGACATTATCCTTCAAGCCACCTCCTTTCCGCCCCAAAACTGCTACAAAAGCTGTAATACCTGCATCAAAAACCGGCAATACAAAGCCAAATTTTACAATAAACCTGCATCACAGAAACAACTTGATGCCATACCAATTGTCAAAAGCCACACGCGACATCAACAACAGAGAAACAAATACACATAAAACCTGTTTACACTTAGAAAAAAAATCGGTGGACTAAACACAAGAGTACCACAGAAATTCAACAAAAAGGGAGAAGTATGGTTTTGAAAGAAGAAGGAGAATAGAGACAAAAAAGAAGAAAAACTCTTCGTTCTCACCCTTTCCACCACCATTCCTTCAACAAACTTTTTCCTTGAAATTCTCAGACATCTACCCAATCAAAAAACCTGGCCCATCTGAATCTAAACCTCGTTCAATTCATAACCTTCTTCAATAATCATCAATGCACCTTCAATAACCTTTTCTGCTCATCACAACAATGAACCATTCCGAACCCATTAACCACCAACACAACCGGTGAACATTTCAACCTTCAACTTCTATAAACCATTAACCTCGCCGAAACCACAAAACCTCCGGCCACCCTCTCCAAACATCCATCAAACAACCATTCAGTAACCCTTTCCATCCAAACACGTATAATCTTCCAAAAACCAATAACCTTCAACCCATTCTTTATAAACAAACAACAACCTTCGAAACAAAACCCTAACCCTAAATAGAAAAATGATTTAAGAAGAAGAGAGATTCACAAACTCATATCAAACTCTTTCAAATCAGAAGATTAGATCGTGAAATGGAGGAATTGAGAAGAAGAGAATTAGATCCCATGACAAGTTTGAGATCGAGAGGAGAGCGATAGACAAATCGTGTTTCCTTGTTCGTTTTTGTTTGCTGTCGGCGATGATGAACCTGTTGGTTCTGAGCGTTTCATTTTTCATTTTTCCCTTCCCTTATAAATTGTTTTAATAAAAAAGAAGAGAAAGCTGCAGCTATTGTTAACCGGGCGGTCCATGCTAATGGGGTGGGCCGTGAGGCCTTGGTGTTTCATATAAGCACCCTTTAGTTTCAAATGCCATCCTCTTTTTTTTTTTTTTAAAGAAAGAAACGTGTTGTTGTTGGGCTTCAAGCCCATAGTGGATTTCCTTTTTCAGTACAAACCCTTATCCAACAGCGCGCCCCCCCTCTCTTAGTTTTAATTTGCTTTGTTTTTAGTTTTAAAATCACAATTTCTAGCATTTTATTGTTAATTCCATCATCTCTTTTTTTTTGTCTTAATGTTAAGCTTTATATTAATTTGGTCTTTATTTCCATTTCAATTCTATTATCTATATTTAGGCCTATGACATAAGAAAAATCTTAACTTTGTTGATTATTTCAAATCAATAAATTTTGATTTATATGAGGCCATTTTATCTTTTTTATTTTGTTGGTCAATGAAGTTCTAATCAAAAGATTTTCGATTTATCGATTCAAATCTTTATTTAGACGAGACCGACTTTATTTTCATTTCGAGCTCGTTGCTTTATTTTTGGGCCGATGATATTACAGAAATCACGACTTAGTCGATTTATCAAATTACTAAAAGTCGTGATATGTATGAGGCCACCTTCATTATTTTATCGGTCGATGAAAGTCGAATATCATAGATTATCGGTTTCTCGATTAAATCATGATTAAGATGAGACCGACTTTATTTCTACTTCATTATGTATTTTTCTTATATCTTCATTTTCATTTTTGACCGATGAAGTCTTTCTATTCACGAACGTTGTTAGCGAAGCGACGAACCTTCATTATTTCAAATCTGTAGTGAGTGATCATTGAGGCTTCTTTCTATACTTTGAGATCGTGATAGGTTACCTTCGACTAATCAACGAGAGTTTGTGATTTAAGACGAGGTCTTCACCTTTTCTTCTCGTGTGGCACGATTTCATCGGAGAATGATCTTCTATATCATTTCTCTATCGTGTCTTAACACAAAGACCAAATTGTGCATCCTCCTATAGTATGGTCTTCCTCATAGACCGTACTACGACGAATCAACACTACATTGGACCCGATTCATCGATCTAATAAATTAATCAACAATCACTAAATTTACTTTCAGTCAATATATATATATATCTTGATTTATTCTTTATGTCGATTATTATCCTTGTTAATATTATCATTGTTCATATTTATATCTTGTGTATATTGTTCATTTTATTTGTTCATTTAAAATACACTAATAAATATCGAAACCCTAAAAAACTCAATTGACCGGGCTGTGGTTACTATTGTGTTTTGGACTGAGGACTTAGATTTAGGACTCTTTACCCTATGCTCTTGGAGTGGAGGTTTTGATCTTGGTTTGTCAGTGGCTCACCAGCATGCACTCTATTTTGGGTTAGATCTTTCTATCTCATGCTCATTTACATTGACGCATTTTTATCTCTTGATGTCTGCTTGTATATATGTTTGCCTGACATTGTTTTTTAGCATGTTAACATGATACTCTGTGGATACTATCAGTCTTTGATTTATTATCACTTGACTTTGATGTCACTGTATATACCATGTTCATATCTTGTTCATTATATCTTGATCATATTCATGTTCATATCCTGTTCATATTATCTGGATTATATCTTTGTTCATATTCACACTGTTTATATCATATTCATGATTGTTCACACTTGACCCTCCTTCCAAAGGAAAGATCTTTACTTTGACTCCTAAGTCACAAACCTTTCCCATTTCATCCTTGGCCTCATAAGAGCCGTTTCCCTCATAGTTTAGTAATAGGATGGAGTTATCATGAACTCCATGTGATTCTCACTATCATGAGAACTCATTTTACCTTTTACTCAGACTTACAGAGTTATCATGAACTCTGTGTGGTTCTCACTATCATGAGAATTCACTTCCTCCCTTATAACGTAGACTTAGAGAGTTATCGTGGACTCTACGTGAGCTTATGCTCATTCCCTTTGGAACACTGGCCATAGTCAATGTTTCCTTTTCTTTCACCCTTAGTTAGGTGAACTACGGTTGCTCTGATTCTTTAGTCAGATACGTAGGCACAAGATGCGACGTCTTGGCGAGCAAAACTTAGTGTACATACCTAGGTCTTTACCTTAGCATAAATATCTTAGCAGGCAACATAACATAACACAAATTAAAACAAGAGGTTCCTGTAGAGTACTACAGATACTTAGGATGCTAATACCTTCCCTTTGTATAACCAACCCCCGAACCTTAGATCTTCCCCTTTAGGTTTTTCTAACGATCTTGAACCTTTCCTTTGGATAAATCAAAGTCGGTTGTAAAAGACTTATGATGCAAGTTAATTAATAATTTGTTATCCGATTTTCACCGCAACACCGTAGGTAGACGAAATCTGTATAAGTGACACTTTTGTCCATAAAAATCGCAGTGCCAACCAAATATAACATGTATGCTCTCATAACATACGTTCCACGGAGCCCCACTTGCTCGTCATCCCTTGTAGCCTACCATTCTCTAACGATCTCATATGTGTATATCTTTTTCAGAAATTCAAACCTAGCATGAACCCCTGGTTTTATCCATCCCCGCCAGCACAACCTCTGGGTCAAATCCTAGATAGTATACCAACAACTCTAGTATCTTGTCTTTGCTAATCCTCCCATGATCTAAATGTTTTCCCCTGATCGAAAGATGCAACAAACAAGACAGATCATCGAGTGTGAATGACATCTCATAAAGAAAAAAGATGAAATGACGAGGTCTCAGGGTTCCATCTCTCCACGAATGCATAAAGCATCTCGTAGTTGACCGTATTATAATCGGTCATGCACAAATACTTCATCCCATATAGGGATAAATCTTCCTGAAACCACTCCTCATTCGGCTGAGGCAAGCCAGTAATCTTTCGCCTGTGGTTAATAAACTTCAGCGGATCACGGTCCTGCAGTAAAATAATAAATGTCAGAAACTTGTAATATAATAATAAATGTAAATTAAAAAGAATGAATCTAACTAATGTTACATATCCATCCCAGATATGTCTGACAGTATGGTATGGGTATAGAGGCAGTAGTGACAAGTCTACAGGGCCTCCTCCAAATGCCTCTAGCTCAACATCCTTAGCAGACTCACCATCCGGAGGTGGAACTAGCTCAGTAGTATCAACACCCAGAGGTGGCATTGACTCAGAAGCACCATCCATCGGAGGTGGCACTACTGCCTCCGGTACCACCGGTGACTCGGGTACCTTCGGCACCGAAATAGGTGAAACCTGGTGTCTGCGGGAAGATGAAGGGAGTGATGTGTCGCTAGTTGAAACCTGTCTCCTACAGGAAAAAGAAGATGAAGAAGCATGAGGAGAAGCATGAGCCATAGAAGTAGATGTCTCTGCATGGCCAGATTGAACAGGAGCCTCCAAAACTCGACTCTTCTCCCGTCGCACTGATGCATGTTGTGCAATCCTCCTGTGCCTCAGCCTATCGTGTCTATCAACCATAATGCATGTAAGTTATAGTAAACCAAACAATTAGTGCAAGCAAGCCACACTACAAAAAAAAACAAAACATAAAACAAACAACTAATTTATGGAGATGCATTTCCGGTTAATATGAAACCAGACGTTGAAAAAGTCCGGAGATGCATCTCCGAAATTTTCTGCAACTCTTCATTTCATCAATGGAGGCAATGTAAAAATAAAAACCTCAAAATAAACGGTTTGATCATGATTTTCAACAAATAAACGTGTTTTACAGCATGTATAAACTAACATTTTTGCATTTCCTACTCATTTGATACCTAAATCATCATTTCTACTCATTTACACAATCTCAAAAAACTCAAAAAACTTATCAAAACATAAAAAACTTACAATTTTACACTTTGCTTCAGTATTGAATGATGTTTCTGATGTTGATTGAAGATCCTTTGAGTGTGGTTGTTTGATTTTGGACTTGGTGATGAAAAAAAAAGTTGAGAGAGTTTGAAGAGGTTATGAGTTTTTTTAGAAATGAGGAAGGAGAAGGATTCTGACGCGATTTAAGCTTCAATACCTTTCGAAGATGCAACTCTGAAATACGTTTGAAGATGCATCTCTGAGATATTTTAACGTTAACTCAGAATTGGGTGTGTCTGGAGATGCATCTCCGGAATCTGGGGGCATTTAAGTATATTTACATGGTGCCTAAGTAAGATATATGGTGCATTCACTACTACAAAATACGCAAACAACAATGTCAGGTTTACAACAGATTCATTTACACCGTTGTAATATGTTATATTGTTCGTGAAATGTTTGCGCATCAGTGAGTAGCAGGATTTATTACCACGGTTGTCTAATAACACCGTAGTACTATATGATTTGTAGCAAGCTTCGATCCCCAACAAATACAGGTTTTTCAATTTGTTAGACTACATTAAGCGTGTGTCACTTAAGTCCATTATTTAAAAATTAAATTGTAAATGCTTTTACAACGGTTAATAAACCAACCGTTGTTATAGGACTTTAAAAAGAATAGAAAATAGAAAATTATTTAACCAAGATATTTAACTACGGTGTTACTAAACAACCGCTGTAAAATTTGAAAATTGCATGACGGTTGCAATTTCTAACCGTGATGAAAAGTGATATTTTTTGTATATAAGCGAACGTATCTATCGTTCACTGCATAGCAACCGTTTCTCTCAATAGAAAAACCTAACATATTTCACTCTTCCCTCACATAACATAACTCTAAACATACTTCAACCTTCAGATACGTCTTTAGATTCGTTTACTAATCGCTAACTTCAGGTTCGTTCATTACACTTATGCTTCAATTTCGTTTACTTGTCTAGTTAAAAATGGGTTCTAATTTTTTTTCTTGAATGTTCTCATTTTTTCAGATCCATCATCACCACCTTAACAAATACAAGAAGTATACTTTCGCTATGTTACATATGGTTTGTGTAGCTATGAAGAAAAATACAAGAAGTATGAAGCTATTGTGTTAACTTCATTCAACTTGTACTTTTTTTTCACAGCTTCATGAACTAGATGAAATAGGAAAGTGTCTCAACAAATCCTTCCATAAAGTTTCACCGTATACTTTTTTTTTCATTGTTTTCCATAAAGTTTCCATCAAATCTTTCCATTAAAATGTCTCAGTAGTCTGGCTGTACCTCTCAACTCTATTTTGCATAAAACTATTTAAACATAAATCACATAACTCACTTTTAACCATACTTACTCTTATAAAATCAATTCAATTAAAATAATTTTTTTCATCTTAAAATTAGTGAATTTCTTAACACACCACCCAACCTTCTTAGGCACCTAGCGCGCTGATGAAAATACCCCTGCGTTTCGGATGTGCAAATCTGGACACACAGTTTTTTTAAAAGTTTTTAGTTTTTACCGGATGTGCACATTCGGTAAACGTTCGTATTTGCAAATCCGGAATAAAACCTGATGCAGAACACCAAAAATCCAACAATGTTTCTCACATTCATAAAATAAAATCGGGATTACATTGAGAAAATCGTCATGACATCGACAAAAATTTAAATATTACTTGATCAATAGCCCGGTGGACGCTTGCACATCTCTAAGATGTCATCGACCGTTCTTCGGATTTTGACGGTCGCCTCGAACTCGAGCGGGAATCGTTCTTCGTAGCCGAAAAAATTTTCCACATCGTTCTAACATCCTCTTGATTCTTGAGCTCAACAAGGATATAAGCGACGTTCCCTTCGTTATCAATGGAAGGTGAACGATACTGAAGCTTCACAACCTTCCGTTTTTCTTCGTAAGGTAGGAGATGTTCGATGTCGTCAATGATCTCGCTGATTCAGATGTCCCTCGTTAACTTATACTTGCGACCGATTGTTATGCCGTCGGTATAGGAGGCAGTTGTGACATACCAATGTATCTTGATATCATACAATTGAGACATTTAGTGTTTGTGTGAATGAAATCAAATGAAACCCCTAATTTATAGAAAAGTTAGGGTAAAGTTATTTCTGCCTAAGTTCGTTCCGGATATGCAGATCCGGACAAACCCTACAAATATTGGTTCTGGATGTGCAAATTCGAAAATTGTCCGGATGTGCAAATCAGAATGTTTTACTGATACAATTTTAAAACAGAATTGAACAGCTTATGCAGCCACTTGTAATACTTTCAGTGCAATAAAATTCATAAGTGTATTAAAAAGACATATGGATAAAAATACAATATATTTCAATTCAATCATGTACATTGTGTCGTATGATTATACAAAAGAGTTAAAACAAAATTCTCCGTCTGAATCTATTGGAGCTAGAACTTTCGATTTTTCCGCATTTGATGTCTTTTCAATTGCGTGCAATCTTTCGAATTCAAGCATCATTTCGACAAAACTATCCGGCCAAGACTCGGCAATTGCGGTTGTATGCGTCGCCCATTACGGTGATTTAGGTGGTATCGGGCATCCGGGTTTCAAGATAACTTGTACGAAATGTCTTGATTTCGCAAGCCATCCGATACACATGATGCGATCATTTGGATTCGACGGAGGTGCGGTGTGGAGTGGAAAAAAGGTTTCCGAAAATCCGTATCTCGCCAAGTCGATACACACCATATCGTAGGCGCATGCAATAAGATGACCCATCTCGGGGAAGCTCATCCATTTCGATACCGGTGTCGGGCCACTCAACCACGGAACAAGTGACTCGTGAACCTTGTTGTAATTTTCTTGATTTTCATAGAGACGCAAGTATGCTTCTTTATGCATCTCCAACTCTAGGATAAGTTAATGACGTACAAGTGCATGACCTTCCTCTCCTATACCGAGTAGTGCCTACACGGCTCGGTAACCGCAATTACCATCCCCTACAACATCGATTATACCGTCGATATGCTTGTGCATAAAAGCCGATATCTCATCAATAAAGGAAATCATACGTGTAGTTGGAGTCGGAGTCGGAACTCGTGGAATCGGTGTCGGAGCCGATTTGGAAATGCGAGCTCCTTTCATGACACTTTGTAGAGATTTAGGAGTCGGAGAGTCCAGAAAGATTTGGTCAACGTGCTCATAATACGAAGGAGACCGATTTGTTGAGTTGTCATTTGGTGTAGGCTTCAACTTCTTCGGAGCACCCTTTGTCTTAACCGGTTGAGATGGAGGTATCATTGTGGTTGTTTCGGGGAAGGCAATCTTCCTCAACTCTTCTTTGATGTGTAGCTTCATATTGTCGTTGGCCTTCGAAAATCTCTTTTGAATTGCTTCCAATTCGGCCAAAATAGAGATATCAGGTTTATCTCCTTCCTTACAACCATCATCATCATAACTAAGTCTCATCCAATGAGGGCAAACTTCGTCAATTTGTATTGGCTCACCTAGTTTCAACTTTTTAGCAATGGCACAAGCACAAGGAAGACCGTAGGTTTTCACAATAGTGCAACCACACTTTGTACTATCAGAACCTACCGTTTCGGCTCGGTTGGCCTCGTGAAAAATATAGCCCAACCCTGCCCGAGACATGTTGCCGATCAAATGAGAGTAGAGGAAGTTACCTTTAAACCGATGTTCCAAAACCGTGATGCTCCGACCGAAAGTGGTTTGTATCTCATTGTGTTAGTTTTTTATCATTAGATGCACAGAGTCCCAATCCCGACATAAATCCCCCTTGCTATTCCCTAACCAATTCTTCAAAGTGGCATGTGCCGACTCAACTCAATTGGTGGTGGTGTTTCCAAGATGTCGTACGTTATCGGTCCACGCATAAACAATCTTTTCTTTCACTTGATCAAGAATGATGGATTCAACATATTTTAACAAAGCGGGGTACCGTTCACACACTTTCCAGAATTTAATGACCGAATCGGCATATAATTCCGTTGTGGAAGAATTTAAAATATGAGTGTTATACCCCAAATTTGTCCTAGTTGTATTTAACTTTTCATTTGTACCTTCGTCAGCTAACTCTTATTCAAAAATCTACAAAAATATGTTGCTAATTTGAGGTCAAGCAAGGCTATGTTTCATAATCAGGGTCAGGGTGCATTGATTCAGGTGGTGTATTGCTGAAGTTGCGATTAGGGTTTGTGTCAAGGCAGTTCATCTATGTGTGGGCCAAGGTATCATGTTATGCAGAGTATTTTAGGATTGAGGATCATCAATGACTGGTCTGTCTTCAACCAGGGTTTAGTGCTGCGAGGTTCATCAAAGTTGATTTGTGATTCAAATTTTAGAGGATAAGATTGGTAATTTCTCAAGGGAAATTCATAGTCATTCACATTTTTTATCCAAGTTCATCCATCTCCGTTTTTATGTCCATCATCCATTTCCATTATCCCAAACCATTTCCAAATTCCATTCAAATACCCACATTACAAGCCAAACTATCCATTCTTATCCATTTTTTCTAAATCCATGTCCAATTTCAAGGTTTTTTTTAATATCCATATTTTTATCCATTTCAAACCAAAATCCAAAAATTCAATTTGTTTTTTTTATAACCACATCATCATCTTTTTTTTGAACCAATAACCATTAATTATTTTCAATCAAAAACCACAATTTCAAAATTTAAAGCCCATTCTACAATAAAGAGCCAAAAATAATAAAGCCCATACAACAAAGTCCATGTCACAAAAATTAGAAAATAATTAGTACAAAGCCTCATGTAAAATAGTCTGTGAGCCACTTTACAATTTCATCATAAGCCAAGATTCCTCAAGATAAACACTAGCATAAACCTGCATCATAAACCGTACCAGCCCCTGCACGTTCCGCAACACCAACCAACAAAACCTGCACAACCTGCCATTGAGAGCAACATCACAAAACAACAGGACAAATTTGAAACTTAACAAACAAGTTTTCATTTTATTTTAAAAGAAGGAGAGATAAATAAATTGGAGGGAGGAGAAAATTCTAAAAAAAAAAAACACAGAGAGACCTTCTTGTTCGGATACACTAATACCCTTACCTCATAGTCACTACTGTTCAACAAAAAACCTGGCTATTGTTTGAAGAAAAAGCAGAACCAGATACAATAGTGACTCACTTTGTTATCTCTATTGCACCCTCCTGCGATTCCTCATCAAACCCACGTTTTCCATCATCGTCATCATCTTCAAATCTTCAGCAACCACAAACCCTTGAAACCCCTTTTTGTTTCATCAACAACAACACAATACCCTTCATTCTTCCATCACTCCAAAATCTTCTTCTATTTTCAACATAAACCTCTTCGACATAAATCTCTCACCACTCTCCAAAATTTTCAACGGCCCAACCTTCAATCTTTTAAACATTCATCAAACACAACCTTCTTCAACCTTTAATCGTCTCCAAACGAAAACCCAGAGCAGAATCAGACCCAAATCATAACCATTTCAGAACTAGATAGAACAAGAGGAGATGGAGAGAGTTTGAGCGAAGGAGATTTGAAAAGAAACAAACCTGATACGCCCAGAACCATCGCAGAGAGTAAAGCGAAATCAGAATCAGAAGATGAACGGAGGGAAGTCGTGGTCGGAGAAGGTTGAGTACACCGTTGTTGTTTTTTTTCTCTTCCTCCGTGGCCGTGCATAATGATGCGAGTTTTCTTGTTGAAAGGGATTTAGGTTTGTCTGGAAAGAAAAATGAGGAAGTGACGTTGTTGCTAGCATTTTACCGGTGCCTTTTTTTGGGTTTTAATTTTGTTTTAAAATAAAGTTTTAAACCGTGTTATGTGAGATAATGGGCTTCTAAGCCCATATGATTCTCACCCATTCATTTTCATTCACACCCATTTGCTATGCGCTACACCACCCTTGTTTTTCTCTCTGCATGTGGCGTGTTATCTTTGGTGAATGATGGGTTAAGGCCCAAGTGATTCCACTGTATTTTTTCTACCCACATCTTGATCCGCACCCCCCATCTCTCTCATTTCATATTCTTTTTATTATTATTAATTAATAATTTTTAGTGTTTTATTTTATGTTTTTGCAAATTATTTTGATTTCACCTCTTTTCTTGTTTTCCATTTCTGGTTTTTCTTTTATTTTTAGGGCCAATGATCTAGTAACATTCATGATTTAATTGGTTTGTTCAAACCAATAGAATTTTGATATGTATGAGGCCTACCTATTTATTTATTTTTATTTATTGACTAATTTTTATTCATTTTGTGGGTCAATGAAAACCAAATATCGATCGATTTATCGATTTCTCGATTAAATCTCGATAAAGGTGAGACCGTTACTCTTTGTATTCATCTTTTCGATTTTTATTCCATTTTTATTTATTTGGGTCGATGAAAACCAAATATCGGTCGATTTATCGATTTCTCGATTAAATCCCGATAAAGGTGAGACCTTTACTCTTTGTATTCACTTTTTTCGATTTTTATTTCATTTTTATTTCGCTTTGGGTCAATGAAAACTAAATATCGATCGATTTATCGATTTCTCGATTAAATCTCGATAAAGGTGAGACCCTTAGTCTTTGTATTCATATTTTCGATTTAATTTCTTATTTGTCACTTTGTATTCTTTTATTTTCACTTTTGGTCAATGAAAGTCAAAAGTCGTCGATTATCGTTTCGTCGATTAAATTCGATTAAGACGAGACCAACTTTATTTTTATGTCAATATTATCTCTTGTCTTTTTTACCTTGCTCATATTCATATTATTCATATCCATATTTATTTATCTAACCATTGTTTATTTGTACATACTTTAATCAAAAAACACTAAAATTATCGAAACCATAAAACACTAATTGATGGACTGTTGGTTATGATCATCCACTTGCTCGACGCTTGCTCAAGGCTTAGTTTAGGACACCTTCGCACACACACGGCTTTCTCTTGGGCTACCTTACAATGAGACCCTTTATTTCATGTCATCCCCTGTACTTTACATGTACCCCTCTCCCATTCCGATGTACGCATTTATTATTGCTTTCATTGTGGTTTGTTTACTAGGAGCACCCCTAGGGACTAGCATAGACAACCCATTTTCAAACTAATTCTCGATTCGTCGTCGAGCCATTTTCAAACACACCCGTTTTCAACCAAATTCTCGATTAGTCGTCGAGCCCATTTTCAAACAAACACATTTTCAAACTAATTCTCGATTCGTCGTCGAGTCATTTTCAAACACACCTGTTTTCAACCAAATTCTCGATTCGTCGTCGAGCCCATTTTCAAACAAACACCTTTTCAATCAAACTCTCGATTCGTCGTCGAGCCCATTTTCAAAATCTACCTCTAACCAAATCCTTTTTCAAACCAAACTCTTTTCGTACAAATAAACCCTTGATCCAACGTCAAGCGGATTTTCATAATCAAACTTAAAAAAAAACAACTAACAACTATCGCAACTCTTTAAGGTGAAAAATGGGGGTTCAAGTCTTTGATTTTCCTTCGATTGTTTGGGTGCGAGTTCTCTTACTCGTGTGTGAGCAATTGACGCATCTTCTTTTCAATCAAATCCTTTTCAAAATAACCAAGCGCATACAATAAACCCTTGATCCCACGTCAAGCGGATTTTCATAATCAAACCTCAAAACAACTAACAACTATCGAAACTCTTTCAAGGTGTAAAATGGGGGTTCAAGTCTTTGATCTTCCTTCGATTGTTTGGGTGCGAGTTTTCTTACTCGTGTGTGAGCAATTGACGCCTCTAAAACACTTCCAACTCGACAACCATCCGTCCAACCATCCAAAACACTTTTCAAACCATTAAACCTTTGCAAACTCAACCACCTTAGATGAAAAAATGAGAGAGCCAAATCTTTGACTCACTCTCCCGATTACTTGGGCCTGAGGAATCTTTCTTAAGTTCAAGTAATTGTCATCTAAACTAACCCAACTTTCCTTGTTTCGTGGGCGTACCACGAACTACGACTGCTCTGATTCTTTATTCTCGTCCGAATAAAGATACGTAGGCACAAGATTGCGACAATCTTGGCGAGCACACTTTTTCTTTTTACCCCGTTTGCGTCCACACTTTTTCTTTTTTCCCCCGTTTCCACCCTACCATCCTCTTTCGTCAAACCCCGTAGTCGAACTACGATTGCTCTGATTTCTCATTCTCGTCCGAATGAGCATACGTAGGCCCGAGGTCGCGATGACCTTGCCGAGCACCCTATCCTTAAACCACCCATTTCCCCTTAGTATCTTTCCCTTTTACCTTTACCTTTCCGCATTTATTTTAGAGAAGAAAATAGACAAACTTAGCTAATGAGCATCGCGATTCGAATCAAGAGGTTCCCGTTGAGTACAACGGACGTGAGGGGGTGCGTGTACCTTCCCCTCACGTAACCGACTCCCGAACCCGAAATGTGGTTGCGACGACCATGTTCTTATCTTTCTCCTTAAAGGTTTTCTCGATATTTTCCTTTTCCCTATTTTGGGATAAATAAAGTTCGGTGGCGACTTTGTCGAACCGTTTTTCGCGCCTTTCGCACGAGGGTCGTGTCTTCGATTAAGCGATGAATTTTCGAGGTGCGACAGCTGGCGACTCTGCTGGGGACTATTTGCTCCATGCAAGAGAGAGTCGAGCCTATCTTGATTTGAATCGCTAGCTCTTTAGCTTCGTTTATTTATTTTCTTCTCGTTTGCTTATTTACTTGTGTTACCTTTTGTGGCATTGTTGGGATGTTCTGACATTGGGAACTTTGTGAGATGGCTCTACACCCGAGTCGAGAAAAACCCTAGGATTAGGATAGTGGTTGTGTAGTGTAGGCTTGCATGGTCTCTTCCGCGTGAGTTGAAGTGAAAACCACCGCTTGGAGTAGATTCCCTTGGAGATATTATTGTTGTGGTGAATCTTTACCATGGTGGTAATACTTTTGACGTGGGTCGTTGATCCCAAGGACCATTAACCCAATTTACCCATGGTGGTTGGTAGTGTTAATTCTATGTGAGTTAATGCGAATTCCCCAATCAGATGAGATCCCTCGAACGTATTACTTCCTGACAGTAATATTTTTGACCTCGATCTAGGATTCTGAGAACCCTATTTAGAACCCGTGTGTCGATGGTTGTGTAGTGGGCGCCTCCGAGGAATCTTTCTCGTGGGGAAGAAACGAAGACCTCACCTAGACGAGATTATTTCGAGGATATTATAGTCAGATGTCTCTTCGTCTTGGTTATAATGTTTTCGAAATATATCTATAACTCTAGGCACCTACCCGTTTTAGAAACCTACCTGTGGGTTTTCTTGATCCTGGTTGTGGTTCTCGACCCGTTCCTCCAGCCAATCTCAGAAATGTTTGAAGCTGTTTGATTCTGCGATCCTGGATCTTGCATCTTGCATTGCATCTCATATCATTGCATTGCATTGCATCTGTTGCGCATCTTGCATTGCATTTTCAACCTCAGAATCTCACTTCAACTTCCTTCCTTCTCCAGTAAATCAAGCTGATTCCTCGACACCAGTACGCAACTCGAGCCAACACAAGACATATGATGGAGCAGATGCAACAAGAGCAAGCCGCCTTTAGGGAAGAATTGGACTATATGAAGGGAAAGATTGATCAGATTCTTGAAGCCATCATGATGGCCAGAAGAGAAGAAGAACTGCGTGAAGCCGTTGCTGCCAACAACACTGTGCCTGTGCAAGGGTCACCCTCAAGGCTCTCAGTTCCTATTCCCAGCCCTATCAATTATGGGATACCAATGAACTTCATTCCTGCCGTTGAAGGAGCCACTCCTCAACCACTTCCCACCCCTGGAGTTACTATTGGAGCTATTCCGCAAGCCCAACCTGTTGTCACTCAGATTCCTATTCCTCATGCTGAAGAAAACCTGGTAGACCGGTATGATGAGGTACAGAACTACCACGCTTCTATCCCAATTGTCAATCCTACTGCTGCTCAGGATTCTGAAGCTATTAAGATGTGTCGTGATCTAGCTGAAAAACTCAGAGTCATGGAGGGGCGCAACTCAAAATCTCTGAATGCTCTGGAAATGTGCTTGGTGCCAGATGTTGTCATTCCTCCCAAGTTCAAAGTACAAGAATTCTCGAGGTATAAAGGCCTCAGTTGTCCCCACATGCATCTAAGGATGTACTACCGCAAGATGGGTGCCTATGCCAAAGATGAAAAGCTGATGATCCATTGCTTCCAAGACAACTTGTCTGGGGCATCACTCGAATGGTATATGCAGTTGGAGCGTAGCAATGTGCGCACTTCGGGTGATCTAGCTGATGCATTTGTCAAGCAATACAAGTACAACACTGACCTTGCTCCGAATCGTACTCAACTTCAGAGTATGGCGCAAAAGGACAACGAATCCTTTAAAGAGTACGCGCAACGTTGGAGAGAGCTAGCTGCAAGGGTGCATCCACCTCTGGTTGACCGTGAACTGATTGACATCTTCATGGGTACTTTGCAAGGCCAATACTATGAGAAGTTGATCGGTAATGTTTCTGCCAGATTCTCTGATTTGGTGATTGTCGGTGAGAGAATCGAAGAGGGTCTGAAGAGCGGAAAGATCCAAGGAGGTTCTAGCAGTCAGTCTATAGTCAAGAAGCCTTTCAATGGATTCAAAAAGAAAGAAGGTGAAACAAATGCCATCTCTGCTCAGAAAGGGCCAGCTCAACAAGCTCCCCCTCCAATGCCTTTTTAAATGCCATACTTCCAGTATCCGTATGTTGCTGCTGCACAATACGCTCCAATGCCTTATCAGCCAACAGTTCAAGTTGTTCAAGCTCCAACGCCTCAACAACAGGCTCCTCAGCAACAATCCTACAAGGGTACCAATATCCTCCTCAATATCAACAACAGAGAGCTACTCAACAACGTCAGCCTAATCAACAGAGGACAAGGAGGTCAGATAGAGACTTTGATCGCTTACCGACGTCATATGCTCAGATCTTTGCTCAATTGATGGAGAAGAGAGAAATCACTCCCAGGGACCTAGCTCCTCCAACTGTCATTCCCCCAGATTATGATGCTAACGCTCATTGCGAGTTTCATAAGGGTGCTCCAGGGCATACGATCGAGGACTGCAGAGCTTTCAAACACAAGGTTCAAGACATGAACGACTCAAAGTTTCTCACATTCAATGGGAGGGCTCCAAATGTCATCAACAACCCTCTGCCGCCGCCAAACTAGTGTCAGCATCAAGTCAGGTCAATCAAGTCAAGTTCAAGTTTCCCCGAAGAAGGCGGTCATGTTGCCATCCCATCATTTGCATTCTTGTATTTTCGTCTTTATTTGTTTAAGTACTGTATGCTTTGAACATTGTCGTTTGTATTTGGTTTTCTTAATGTATTGACAATGCATGTTTTGAATCAGTTATGTCGTATTCACTCATTTTTTTCCATTTACTGCAAAACACCGACACATTTATACTCTTCACTCTCTTTATCAACTGTTGTTTAGCAATGATTGGAGGGAGGATGATGAAAGCGAAATACCCAAAATTGCAAAATGTATGCTTTCGGATAGAATCCCGCCAATGATGTACAGGCATTGTTTCAAACCCCCAAACACTGGAGAGACAAGGAGTTAATCCCTAGCAAACCACTTTGAGCCTAGAAGTAGCAGTTTCCTTCAAACATTTAAACCCTTACACTCAACCTGGGGCAGGGTAGTGTTCAGTTAACCTAATTACGCACTCAAATCACAAAGCAAGATTCCACAAGACATGACGGTTGTCCATCAATAACCACGACTTGGCAGTCACAATCATCCAATAAAACCAAAACCAAAATCAGAAGCCCGTTAAGTCGAGCACCTCAAAGGAGACTTAGGCAAAAATCAAGACAACCCTGATGGACTCGAAAAGCAAAATCAGTCCATGCAAAAGATAGGGATAAAAAAACAAAAGAGGCCCTAGAATCCTCAACAAAAACAAAATACGAGCCAGTGACCACCATATCAAAACCAAAGGATCACTGAAACCCATCAAAAATAAAATAAGGTGACTGCCAGTTCGAGCAAACCTTGAGCCGTCACTCTTACACCGTCAACCCTTTTGGAATACAAACATGTGCATAATTAACTGAACGTAGGACTGGGAGATCATCACGAAGGAGGGGTGGGTACAAATCATACTTTGAGCCTAATATCCTTTGTTTCATAAACCGTAAACCAGACCACGTTACAACCCTCGAAAGACCTAATTGAGGCGAGGTATAGTCTGAAAGCATACTATTGCAAGGTTGCGTAAACTGACTCCCCATATTTGCTAATCTTCAGCATTGGTGTCATTTTCCTTTCTATATCTTTCACACCATCAAAATCAGCACTACGTCTGGACTAACAGTTCATTCGTCTCACTATCACAACACTCCAATAAACGAAACTTTTTCAAAACTTGCATGAGTATTGCATTAAGATTACCATTTGTAAATGCAAAATTTTAATTGCAAATCAGTGCTAGACATCAAAGCAATTCCAACAAGGGGCAATCAAAGAGGAATTTGAACTTTCAGTGGTGTCGACCCGAAGCAAGACTCCCTCAAAACCCTCAGGCTGGGGCAAATCTTTCAAAAGCTCAATCAGGGGCAAGCTATCTTAAAGCATATAAAATCTCAGCTTCCAAAGATCAAATCATCTCAGAACTGGTTAATCAGGGGCAGGCCATTACCATGTTCAGACTGGGGAAAGACTCATTGCAGCAGGCTATCCTGACCATTAAGCACAGAGTTGTGGACCTCTCAAGAACAAATCAACAAGTGATCAAACTTAAAGCTTCAAGAGCATCTTCGTTTGCTTCAATCATGGCGTCTTTAACGAACTGAGTGTCAAGGAAATCAGATCTCTCCCACCGCCCAAAAGTCCAATCCGCATTGGTAGCTACCCAAAAGTCCACCATGTTGGCACCCTCTTCAACATGTCCAATCAACCGTCTGCAGTCATATGTATCATACGCATCATATGTGTCGCATTCGTCATCATGTGCATCATATGCCTACCCAAAAAACCAAATCATACTTCCCCAGCACTTGCATCTCTGCACGTCAGCATTTGCATTGCACATCATTACAAAACCAAGCATTCATACGCATAGTCAAGATCCAGGATCAATCTCGAGACTACAAGAGCATCTTCAGCCCAGGCAGGGGCATCTTCTGCAAATCCGTGGGCGTTCCTCATGAAGTTGGTTCAACATTTTGTTGATCAAAACAAGACTATAAGCAATCTTCGGCTCAGGCAGGGGCATCTTCCTCAAGTTCATGGGCGTTCCTCATTGGGTTGTGTTCCTCAACCTTTTGTTGCTAAGGTCGTCATCCTTATCACAACCAATAAACATTCCTCCGAGTTAGTGGGCGTTCCTCATTGAATATTTTCTTCAAGTCGAACTACGACTGCCCTGATTCTTTATTCTCGTCCGAGTAAAGATACGTAGGCACAAGATTGCGTAGATCTTGGCGGGTTACCCTCTCCATTTTTCACTGTTTCCCTTTCCTTTTCGTGGGCTTTCCTCATTGAATTCTTTACTTCAACCTTCTGTTGATGTCTCCAAATAAATCTCATCATATCCCCAGCAAACTTGACCTTTTGTCAATTACCTCACTATCATCCTTTTGGTGATAGCCAAACCTTATCAATTCAACCTAACCTTCATCCTTTTTGTGTTGGTACCCCTCGAAATCAGAAATTTCCTATCATCCTTTTGGTGGTAGCCGTTCATATCATTTCAACCTAACCTTCATCCTTTTGATGTTGGTCCTCACGAATAAGAAGTTTCTATCATCCTTTTGGTGGTAGTAGCTTGTTTTGATCCGTCATCCTTTTGGTCGCCAATCCATAAACCCTTGGTCTGTGTGTCATCCTTTTGGTGAGTGACAGCCTTTGTGTGTGTGTGCCCTATTATCTCGTCGGTAATAGCAGGCGTTGACCTCATTTTCATCCTTTTGGTGGAAGGGTCTGTGTGTGTGCCCTATTATCCTTTTGGTAATAGCAGGCTTTGACCTCGTTTTCCATCCTTTTGGTGGAAGGGTCTGTGTGCGTGTGGGCCCTATTATCTCGTCGGTAATAGCAGGCGTTGACCTCATTTTCATCCTTTTAGTGGAAGGGTCTGTGTGTGTGTGCCCTATTATCTCGTCGGTAATAGCAGGCGTTGACCTCATTTTCATCCTTTTAGTGGAAGGGTCTGTGTGTGTGTGCCCTAATATCTCGTTGGTAATAGCAGGCGTTGACCTCATTTTCATCCTTTTGGTGGAAGGGTCTGTGTGTGTGTGCCCTATTATCTCGTCGGTAATAGCAGGCGTTGACCTCATTTCCATCCTTTTGGTGGAAGGGACTGTGTGCGTGTGTGCCCTATTATCCTTTTGGTAATAGCATGCTTTGACCTCATTTCCATCCTTTTGGTGGAAGGGTCTGTGTGTGTGTGTTCGCTATCATCCTTTTGGTGATAGGTATGTCATCCTTTTGGTGTCAGATTTCTTGTTTTTCAACTGCCCAATCCCTTTTCTTTCTTTTCGGACAAATTTGTGGTCTTTTTATATCTAATTGACTTATACCTCGATAAGACTGAACGTCGCAGCAGTTCATCTTACTGGGTTCAAGCCAATTAGATAGGGGCATCTGTTATACCCCAAATTTGTCCTACCTGTACTTAACTTTTCATTTGTACCTTCATCCGCTAACTCTTATTCAAAAATCTACAAAAATATGTTGCTCATTTGAGGTCAAGCAAGGCTATGTTTCATAATCAGGGTCAGGGTGCATTGATTCAGGTGGTGTATTGCTGAAGTTGCGATTAGGGTTTGTGTTAAGGCAGTTCATCTATGTGTGGGCCAAGGTATCATGTTATGCAGAGTATTTTAGGATTGAGGATCATCAATGACTGGTCTGTCTTCAACCAGGGTTTAGTGCTGCGAGGTTCATCAAAGTTGATTTGTGATTCAAATTTTAGAGGATAAGATTGGTAATTTCTCAAGGGCAATTCATAGTCATTCACATTTTTTATCCAAGTTCATCCATCTCCGTTTTTATGTCCATCATCCATTTCCATTATCCCAAACCATTTCCAAATTCCATTCAAATACCCACATTACAAGCCAAACTATCCATTCTTATCCATTTTTTCTAAATCCATGTCCAATTTCAAGGTTTTTTTTAATATCCATATTTTTATCTATTTCAAACCAAAATCCAAAAATTCAATTTGTTTTTTTTATAACCACATCATCATATTTTTTTTGAACCAATAACCATTAATTATTTTCAATCAAAAACCACAAATTCAAAATTTAAAGCCCATTCTACAATAAAGAGCCAAAAATAATAAAGCCCATACAACAAAGTCCATGTCACAAAAATTAGAAAATAATTAGTACAAAGCCTCATGTAAAATAGTCCGTGAGCCACTTTACAATTTCATCATAAGCCAAGATTCCTCAAGATAAACACTACGCATAAACCTACATCATAAACCGTACCAGCCCCTGCACGTTCCGCAACACCAACCAACAAAACCTGCACAACCTGCCATTGAGAGCAACATCACAAAACAACAGGACAAATTTGAAACTTAACAAACAAGTTTTCATTTTATTTTAAAAGAAGGAGAGATAAATAAATTGGAGGGAGGAGAAAATTCTAAAAAAAAAAACGCAGAGAGACCTTCTTGTTCGGATACACTAATACCCTTACCTCATAGTCACTACTCTTCAACAAAAAACCTGGCTATTGTTTGAAGCAAAAGCAGAACCAGATACAATAGTGACTCACTCTGTTATCTCTCTTGCATCCTCCTGCGATTCCTCATCAAACCCACGTTTTCCATCATCGTCATCATCTTCAAATCTTCAGCAACCACAAACCCTTGAAACCCCTTTTTGTTTCATCAACAACAACACAATACCCTTCATTCTTCCATCACTCCAAAATCTTCTTCTATTTTCAACATAAACCTCTTCGACATAAATCCCTCACCACTCTCCAAAAATTTCAACGGCCCAACCTTCAATCTTTTAAACCTTCATCAAACACAACCTTCTTCAACCTTTAATCGTTTCCAAACGAAAACCCAGAGAAGAATCAGAACCAAATCATAACCATTTCAGAACTAGATAGAACAAGAGGAGATGGAGAGAGTTTGAGCGAAGGAGATCCGAAAAGAAACAAACCTGATACGCCCAGAACCATCGCAGAGAGTAAAGCGAAATCAGAATCAGAAGACGAACGGAGGGAAGTTGTGGTCGGAGAAGGTCGAATACACCGTTGTTGTTTTTTTTCTCTTCCTCCGTGGCCGTGCATAATGATGCGAGTTTTCTTGTTGAAAGGGATTTAGGTTTGTCTGGAAAGAAAAATGAGGAAGTGACGTTGTTGCTAGCATTTTACCGGTGCCTTTTTTTGGGTTTTAATTTTGTTTTAAAATAAAGTTTTAAACCGTGTTATGGTGAGATGATGGGCTTCTAAGCCCATATGATTCTCACCCATTCATTTTCATTCACACCCATTTGCTATGCGCTACACCACCCTTGTTTTTCTCTCTGCATGTGGCGTGTTATCTTTGGTGGATGATGGGTTAAGGCCCAAGTGATTCCACTGTATTTTTTCTACCCACATCTTGATCCGCACCCCCCATCTCTCTCATTTCATATTCTTTTTATTATTATTAGTTAATAATTTTTAGTGTTTTATTTTCTGTTTTTGCAAATTATTTTGATTTCACCTCTTTTCCTGTTTTCCATTTCTGGTTTTTCTTTTATTTTTAGGGCCAATGATCTAGTAACATTCATGATTTAATTGGTTTGTTCAAACCAATGGAATTTTGATATGTATGAGGCCTACCTATTTATTTATTTTTATTTATTCACTATTTTTTATTCATTTTGTGGGGCAATGAAAACCAAATATCGATCGATTTATCGATTTCTCGATTAAGTCTCGATAAAGGTGAGACCTTTACTCTTTGTATTCACCTTTTCGATTTTTATTCCATTTTTATTTATTTGGGTCGATGAAAACCAAATATCGATCGATTTATCGATTTCTCGATTAAATCCCGATAAAGGTGAGACCTTTACTCTTTGTATTCACTTTTTTCGTTTTTTATTTCATTTTGGGTCAATGAAAACTAAATATCGATCGATTTCTCGATTTCTCGATTTCTCGATTAAATCTCGATAAAGGCGAGACCATTACTCTTTGTATTCATATTTTCGATTTAATTTCTTATTTGTCACTTTGTATTATTTTATTTTCACTTTTGGTCAATGAAAGTCAAAAGTCGTCGATTATCGTTTCGTCGATTAAATCCGATTAAGACGAGACCAACTTTATTTTTATGTCAATATTATCTCTTGTCTTTTTTACCTTGCTCATATTCATATTATTCATATCCATATTTATTTATCTAACCATTGTTTATTTGTACATACTTTAATCAAAGAACACTAAAATTATCGAAACCATAAAACACTAATTGATGGACTGTTGGTTATGATCATCCACTTGCTCGACGCTTGCTCAAGGCTTAGTTTTGGACACCTTCGCAGACACACGGCTTTCTCTTGGGCTACCTTACAACGAGACCCTTTATTTCATGTCATCCCCTGTACTTTACATGTACCCCTCTCCCATTCCAATGTACGCATTTATTATTGCTTTGATTGTGGTTTGTTTACTAGGAGCACCCCTAGGGACTAGCATAGACAACCCATTTTCAAACTAATTCTCGATTCGTCGTCGAGCCATTTTCAAACACACCCGTTTTCAACCAAATTCTCGATTCGTCGTCGAGCCCATTTTCAAACAAACACATTTTCAAACTAATTCTCGATTCGTCGTCGGGCCATTTTAAAACGCACCTGTTTTCAACCAAATTCTCGATTCGTCGTTGAGCCCATTTTCAAACAAACACCTTTTCAATCAAACTCTCGATTCATCGTCGAGCCCATTTTCAAAATCTACCTCTAACCAAATCCTTTTTCAAACCAAACTCTTTTCGTACAAATAAACCCTTGATCCAACGTCAAGCGGATTTTCATAATCAAACTTCAAAAAATACAACTAACAACTATCGCAACTCTTTAAGGTGAAAAATGGGGGTTCAAGTCTTTGATCTTCCTTCGATTGTTTGGGTGCGAGTTCTCTTACTCGTGTGTGAGAAATTGACGCCTCTTCTTTTAAATCAAATCCTTTTCAAAATAACCAAGCGCATACAATAAACCCTTGATCCCACGTCAAGAGGATTTTCATAATCAAACCTCAAAACAACTAACAACTATCGAAACTCTTTCAAGGTGAAAAATGGGGGTTCAAGTCTTTGATCTTCCTTCGATTGTTTGGGTGTGAGTTTTCTTACTCGTGTGTGAGCAATTGACGCCTCTAAAACACTTCCAACTCGACAACCATCCGTCCAACCATCCAAAACACTTTTCAAACCATCAAACCTTTGCAAACTCAACCACCTTAGATGAAAAAGAGAGAGAGCCAAATCTTTGACTCACTCTCCCGATTACTTGGGCCCGAGGAATCTTTCTTAAGTTCAAGTAATTGTCATCTAAACTAACCCAACTTTCCTTGTTTCGTGGGCGTACCACGAACTACGACTGCTCTGATTCTTTATTCTCGTCCGAATAAAGATACGTAGGCACAAGATTGCGACGATCTTGGCGAGCACACTTTTTCTTTTTCCCCCGTTTGCGTCCACACTTTTTATTTTTTCCCCCGTTTCCACCCTACCATCCTCTTTCATCAAACCCCGTAGTTGAACTACGATTGCTCTGATTTCTCATTCTCGTCCGAATGAGCATACGTAGGCCCGAGGTCGCGATGACCTTGCCGAGCACCCTATCCTTAAACCACCAATTTCCCCTTAGCATCTTTCCCTTTTACCTTTACCTTTCCGCATTTATTTTAGAGAAGAAAATAGACAAACTTAGCTAATGAGCATCGCGATTCGAATCAAGAGGTTCTCGTTGAGTACAACGGACGTGAGGGGGTGCATGTACCTTCCCCTCACGTAACCGACTCCTGAACCCGGAATGTGGTTGCGATGACCACGTTCTTATCTTTCTCCTTAAAGGTTTTCTCGATATTTTCCTTTTCCCTATTTTGGGATAAATAAAGTTCGGTGGCGACTCTGTCGAACCGTTTTCCGCGCCTTTCGCGCGAGGGTCGTGTCTTTGATTAAGTGATGAATTTTTGAGGTGCGACAATGAGTCCATGCATCCATAAATTTCTCTACAATGACACCCGACTTGACCAGTTTTTCGTCTTTCGACTCCACTTGTTTCGTACCCACCGTGGTCTTAACCAGACTTCACACATTCTTTGTTATGTGAAATCGACAAAGTAGTGCATTGGAATAAGGAATGACCTTTGCAACCACATTCATCAAGGCGTTGTAGCGGTCCGTAACAATTGCTTTTGGCATTTGAACATGTTTCTTCAAAAGTGACTGACACGTATCCAACGCCCATGTGAAATTATCCTCTTTCTCACACTCCAAAAAGGCAAAGCCGACAACATATGTCTTATCCGTAGACGTAACGCCAACCATCTCAAACAATGAAAGATGATACTTGTTTATCTTGTAGGTGTTATCGAGAATGAGCACTGTCGAGAACTTGGTGAACAACTTGATGGAATCCGGATGAGTCCAAAAAATATCTCGGACCGTAATTCCATCATCGCGATATCTGCACTGAGACACGTAATCGTTGTCCTCCAACACTTTCAATAGTTGTTTCATCTCACTCCTATCTCCCCTAATTGCCTTGTTCGTTTAATACCGAATGTTATACACTTGCTTTATGTTTGCAACATTTTTGGGTTCTTTCCGTTTCAACGTCGCAAGTATATTCTTCGGTTGGACAAGGTTCAAGGTCATGTCGGCTATACATGTCTTCTCTTCCGCCTTGAGCCGACATACACTTGGATGACCTTGAAGCTTTGAGAACATTTCGTGGTTATGTATACCACAACGAACGGTAAATCTCCATTTCTTGGAAACTAACATGTAACCACCAATCTTAAAAGGGCACTCATATCTTCTAGTACAGGTCTCGTCTTTCTTTAACTTCCATAGAGGTGCTTGATATTTACAGCTTCTTTCGCAACCCAAAATTACAAAAGCTTTTCTTCTATCCGACCCATTATCCGATCTCCCGATACTTACACCGAAGCCAAGCTCAATAGCCATCCTACGAATGCATGCGATCATGCTTTCACGATCATCAAAGTCTTGCTTGTTGTTAAAGTCACCGCCGGCATCAACCGACTTTACGAGCATGCCTTTATCTTTCGGGGAAATCGGCACAACTAATTCTTTTAACATGTTATCGTGGTGCACCATATCTATTTATAAACAAGAATAAAACAATTAATATGTATAAATAAAATATATTCGAAATTTGCTGAAAATTTAAATTAATTAGGTTCAGGCATTTTTCCAGATGTGCACATTCGGAAATGTTCATGCTCAATTCGTTCCGGATGTGCGGATTCGGAAGTAGCGTAACTAGTTTTTTCAAAAATGTAGATTGATAATGTGAGCAATGTAGTGGATGAAGTTGAATATTTACCTAAAATTCAGTCTTTTCTTGCTCCCTTTGATTTGTTGCACAAAAAATTTAAACTTTTTGAGTGAGAAATGGGATTGATGAAGTAAAGTTTTTTGAGTTGGTGAAAGTGAGTGTAGTAGAAGAAATGTTGAGAATGGGAAGGGGGGGAGTGATCATGCAGCTTCAAATATATCAACCATGTTTCCGGATATACAGATCCGGAGGCCTACCGGATATGCACATCCGGAACAACTTTTTTTTTCTAAGGATACGGTGCATCCGAATGTGCACATCCGGGAATTTTTTTTAATATAACTTGTTTTCTAAAAAAAAATACAAAAACAAAACATTTTTTCAAAATTTTTTCCAAAATGACATGGGTTGGAAGGGACCCATAAGGGTGGCGCCATATGGGATGGCGCCTCAGTTAGAGGCCAGGAGCCATCTCATATGGCGCCTCAGGTGTAAAATCAATGCCCTAATTTTAAAATTTTTTTTTAAGGGTGGCGCCATCCCAGATGGCGCCTTAGTTGTGTATCTTTTTTTTTTAAATTTATTTTATTTTAAGAAGGGAAAATAAATAAATAAAAACATTAATTTTTTTTAATATTTAGTACAATAGTACAATAGTTGGATACAAAAAAAAAATCAATGATTGTGCCTATTTAATCGACCACCGGTCCCACAATTAGGGGCTCTTGTTTGACGTCTCTGTCTAGCACCACGAGGTTGTTGAGGCGTGGCTGGTCTCTGTGTTTGTTTAGATGGCCCCGGCGCATCAGACGATGGCCCCGGAGCATGAGACAAATTCTGCAGCATCTGTCCCCAATAGCCAGGGGGTTGCCGCCGACAGCACATCCATAATCCAGCTGCACGCCCAAGTTCATGTAATTTGTATGAGGGGGTTGGGTTGGTTCCATACGGTATGGTTGGCAAAAATGATGCATTGATGGGTGTTGGTATTGATGCAATGGTTGATGTGGGGTTTGATAGTTGAAAAGAGGGGGGTTTGTTGGATGTATGATGATTGTGGTTCTGAGTGGTAGGAAGATGGGGTCATCATTTGTGAGGGGTTCATTTGTGGGGGGCTCATTTGTGGGGGGCTTTGGTGTGCTTCGGTATCTTCGAAAGACTCGTCAGGGCTATAGTAAGGGTTTTGTTGTTGTGGTGGAGAGGTTGGTGAATGATGTTGGGCATATTGTTGGGAGGAAGACGCACGTTGGCGGGGGTCAACTAGATACGTCGGCTGAGAGAGGAAAGGTTGTGGTGTGGTAACAGACCTAAACCAGCTCATATATTGTTCCGTTGGCTGAGCAGGTTGTACAACGGGGTCTGTTAAGACGAGCTGGTGTCGCATCTCCCACTGGTGACACAACGCTGCTGCAAAGTTGGTCCACACACCATCCTTCCACTGCGTGTCGACTCTGCGCAGGTGCCACTTTCCCAAATTGGTAGGATCCACCGAAATATCCTGATGCATACCAAATTGTAGTTTCACTCGGTCGCTTTGGTGCATCTCAACAATTATGAACCGAATTATTGGTGTTTTCAAAGTCCACACAGCAGCATCATTTGCGTTGGGCTGGTGGTCGAGATCGTCGTAAGGCCTCCAGATAAACTACAAGAAAAATTGTTTAATGAGTAAGTATACAGAATGTTAGAAATATCTATGGAAGAAATGTTACAAAAGATGTAGGAAAATATACGTCGTCAGGGCCAATGTGGTCTAGCAGGTTGCGGTAGACTGTTATGACGTTCCTGGGGTTTCTATCGTAGTTCATTTTCGGAACTGCCCACCTAAAAATGTGAAGGGGTTAGAAAATGAATTAGTTACACCTGAACATATCAGTATAGGCCATAGGCGCAGGGATGTGTATAGACTTACCGTAATGCTTAGGGGAATGTGAAGGGGTTTCAGTTTATTGGAGCTAGTGTTGGCATTCTCGACTAACCCCACGCCTGAAGGAGATAGGCGCAACCATAAAATGTACACACTTTTTTTTTGGAATTTTTGCAGAGTGCACTATACAGATGTGCCAGGACAGCTGAACCCCAACTATATTCGTGCACACTGTTAATGTTAAACAACAACGGGAGATACATAATATTTACACTGTTTCCAGTGCTCTCTGGAAACAAAAAACGACCGAACAATAGCAACAAATAATATCTAGTTTTTTGTATTATGTGTAAGGGGAGGGAATCCTCGTCTAATACGATGGAGTCATGGTATTCCCTAAGGCGTTTTAAGTTAATACCTTGCCCCCTAGGTTTACCGTCGGGTGAAGGCTCAGCTTCTTCAATCTCTAGGGGGTGCCCAACAAATTAAAGCATACTTGGCTATTTATATTTACGGGGCCGTTGACGGCCATGCCATCTATGCGGAGGCCCAGTAACATATACACGTCTTGGAGGGTGACCATGCATTCACCAAAAGGAAGGTGAAATGTGTGGGTCTCCGGCCTCCATCTTTCTAGCAAGGCCAGAATGAACTTTGGGTCTACATGGTATGATGGGATTTTAATCACATCTCCAAATCCACATCTTGTTAGATATGGTTCAGTGATAGGGTCGTGAGGGAAGTATGCGTGCCCACGGCAACGGAACCTTGAAACTTCCTGAACAAAAAAAAACCAGCAACATTACTAAGACCATAAAATACATCAAGGGTTAATATTGTAAAACAAAATAATACAGGAAAACTTACGAAGTCTCCAATGTTTTCCGACGTTCCTCGGTGGTTGCTTCCCATCATGAGTAAAGCCATTTTCGTAACTGGTTGTGAGATAATGGAAAGGATGCAAAGGTTTGAACAAAAAATAAGAGAAGAAGAAGATTAGTTTGGGATGAGATGAAAATTGTGACATGCTGAGATGATTTTTATAATGGTGTAAAGGGGGAGTCACATGAGTAGGCATGTGTTCTCTTGCATGCTTCTTAGCCTTTGCAGTCTGCCATGTGTAGGCATGCTTGTGTAGTCATGTCAACAGTGGCCTGAAACAAAAATAATGGAGCAGAGGCATGCGAATGAATAGTAGATGCAGAGTATAGGACTGCAAATTCATCAGTCTAGAGGCATATGAATGAATGATAAACATTTTAAAATTAAAAAAAAAGGTTTGAATTGAGGCGCCATCTGGGATGGCGACTCTCAGTTGATTTTTTCTTCATTTTTATTACACCTGAGGCGCCATATGAGATGGCTCCTGGCCTCTAACTGAGGCGCCATCCCATATGGTGTAACGCCCGGTTATTTAATTAATTATTTAATTAAATATCTTTGTATTGTTGTTGTTTTGTGTTGGTTGCCGAATTGTTGTGCTGAGTTGCTATGTCTGTTTTAGTTGAATTAACTTAATTGATTCGAGTTGTGTTGGAATTAGTGGGATTAATTTAATTGAGCTGATTAAGTTGTAGATATAGTATTAGAAATAATACTAGATTATGTTATTTTGGCTTCGATGAGTAGCAGTAGTATTAGTTTACTAGAATTACAAGAAGTTAGTGGACTTATAAGATGGTTAGTAGTAGTAAAAGGTGAGGTGTAGAATTGAGCCCAATAAGAGTTAGTAGGAAATTATAAGGGTTAAGTTGAATAAAAAGGGAAATTTGGGTAATCAGAAGTGGAGGGGAGAACAAGTACGTGGAAGTTGCAAAGCTTCAGGGAGAAAAAGAATAAAGCAGTAAGAACGTGGAAGTTACAGAAAAGAGGAGCAAGGGTTTGCAAGAGAACGCGTAGAGGCTGCGAGAGCGAGATTTCGATCGGAGAGTTAGAGCGACCTTCAATCCAAGGTAAGGGTGGGGTTCTGACTCTATAATGGGGTAATTGATGAATGATATGCGGGGTTGGATTGTAGAATTTTCCTCTGTCTGTATTGAAAATGTTGTCGTGGATATTGAATCACTTTTCTGTGGATGAATTGTTCGTAAGAAAATTAGTTATGTTGTTTTAAGGTATAATTACTTTGTGGTTCTGTTGCACTGATGAGTAAATTCGGAACTAATCTGAAATTCAAGGAGAGGTTGATGAATTAGTCGTGAAGAATTAGTCTATGTTGCTTTAAGGTATATTTTCTGTTGTGTTTCCGTTTCACTGTGTTGGATGAATTGGGACTGTGAGAGAACTAGAACGAAATTCTGAGACGAAGGGATTTTGGGTTGTGGCGACCGTGACAAGGACGAGACGACCGTCACAGCCAGTGAGACGGCCGACACAACCCTGTGAGGCGACCGTCACAGTCACCCTTGTATTGTTTTGCTTTTGGTCTTGTTTAATGGCTTTTGATTTGGTTACTGTCACCAAATAATATTAAAGAATTATGATAATGGTTAATAAAGAATTATTAGTAATAAAATAATATTATTAATGTATGCACTTAGCATTTCATAAGTCACGATCGTCATGCTTCTCGTTTTCTAATACATATATATGTACTTAGCATTGCATAGCTTAAAGTATTATAGAAATAAAATAATATTATTTATAATAATGACTGTTATAATAATTATAAAATAACTATAATAAGAATAAAAGTTAGTGTATAAGCAATATATTAATTATGAGTTGGATTAAATATACATATAGCAGTAGAATACAATGAAAGTAAGTAGCAGGAGGTATAATAGCTGACACAGTAAACAACAGGTTAGAAATAAAAATAACAGAGACATTGGAAATTGGCAGGATTGTTAAGATACAGAGTTAGTAAATTTAGCAGCAATGAGAATCAATAGAGTATGGACAGAAAACAAAATAAAACAGGTTATAGTAGTATAGCAGAACCATATTACTAGCAGGATTTCTGTGTAGAAAAATAAGCAGTCGAACTAATTAATTAAGTAGAATATGTAGAAATAATTGAATAGCAGTAGCAGTGATTAATTAGTAGAATAATAAACTAGCAGCACATGTATAATAACATTACCAGAATAATATTAATAATATTAATGTAGAGTAGAATTGTTAGTAATTTTAGTAGAAGAATAATTAATCGGTTTTAGTAGAATTGTCCGGAATAATCACGGATCGCTGTTGTATATTTTGGTTGATTGTGTTGATGTTGAATTATTGTTGTTAATATGTTGTTGTTGATAAGTTGTTGTTGATGTGTTGTATTGTTGATAAGTTGTTGTCGAATTGTTGTTGTTGCGTTGTCATTGTTAAGTGGCGTTGTTGTTGAGATGTTGATACCAAGTTGTAGGCCTATGGGCAATGCTGATTTGCTGTTGTGCTGATAGATATAATTATCAGTGTTGTTATTATGATGTTCATGTTGGGTCATATGGCATAACATATTAAGCTGGCCTGAATTGGCAAAACATTAAGCTGGCCTGGATTGGCAAAACATTAAGCTGGCATGGATTGACAAAATATTAAGCAGACGGCTTATGCCTTGTTGATGCCTCTATTAATTGGCAAATTTTTAAGCTAGGAGTTCTGCTCTAATGGTACCACGTGCATGTGCATTTTGAGTCGCATTTCATGTTGCATCGTTGTTGTTGTGTTGTTAATTGAATGTGATTTTTTTTAAGTTGTTGTTGCGTTGTGGATTAATATTGATTTCAAGGTTGTTATGTTGTTGATTTATGTTGCCTAAAAAGTTGTGAAGTGGTGATTTTTTAATTTGATCTAATGTATTATTTATCATATATCCGATTATATGGTTTGATATCTCACCCCTTCTGTGGTTGGTGATGGTTTATACGCCATCCTGCAGGTAATCCAGAGTGAAGGCTATTTACCTTCATTAGTTCGAGTCGGTGTCGTCGCTCTGATACGTAAAACTCGGGGGGGGGGGGGGGGGGGGGGGGGGGAATGAACGCTATTTGCAGTTGTTATTGTTTTGTTCCATTGTTGAATTTTGTGTTGATTTTATTAAACCTTGTTATGTGAAGTTAATTTGAGTTAGACGAAGATGTTGCTCTTTTAAATTGAAGTAAGAATTCCGCTGCTTGATTAATGAAGTCATTGATTTTAAAGTGTTATGTATCTGTGTATTATGTGATTGAGGTGATGTTTAAAGTTGAAAATGTGACATCCTGTTTATGCTGAATTTTATTACTCTGATTTTATTAAATATTCGATGGGTAGAATTGGGTTGTTACATTAGTGGTATCAGAGCAGGTCGGTCCGTCCGGCCAAGTTGTCGAGTCGTAGTTTGTGTGACAATCAAGTATTGTTAACTAGTTCTAGCATTTGTTTATGTTGTAGTGATAAGTTGAGATGGCTGGAAGGAACGATGCTGCAATTGCTGTTGCGATGCAAACAATGGCTCAAGCTTTGCAGAATCATCCGAACGCTAACGAGAATGCTGGATCTCGTAGTTTGGCAACTTTTCAGTGGGAGAATCTGCCTACCTTCAAGGGCAAGTATGATCCTGATGGAGCGTTGGATTGGTTGAAAGAGATGGAGATAATCTTCCGTGTGATGGACTGCACTCCAGCGCAGAAGGTTCGGTACGGGACTCACATGCTAGCAGTCGAAGCTGATGACTGGTGGCTAGAGACTCATCAGAGGTTGGAAGCTGCAGGTGAAGGTATCACTTGGGATGTGTTCCGAAGGGAGTTCCTGAGGAAGTATTACCCAGAGGATGTTCGGGGTAAGAAGCAAATCGAGTTTCTTGAGCTGAAGTAAGGAAACATGTCGGTTACTGATTATGCTGCAAAGTTTGTTGAGTTGGCTAAGTTTTATCCGCACTACAACGGGGATGATGCTGAGTTTTCAAAATACATCAAGTTTGAGAGTGGGTTGCGCCCAGAGATTAAGAAGGCAGTTGGATATCAGAAGATTCGTCTTTTTGCGGATTTGATTGATAGTTGCAGGATTTTTGAAGAGGATAACAATGCTCATTATAAGATTATTAATGAGAGGAAGGGAAAGCACCAACAGAATCGTGGCAAGCCTTATGATGCTCCAGCGGGAAAAGGTAAACAGAAGGTGGCTGATGGCAAGAGAACTAGTGGGGGGAGATGCTCCTGCTGGCATAACTTGTTTCAAATGTGGGAAACCTGGTCATAAGAGTAATGTGTGTACTGCTGAGGTGAAGAGGTGTTTCCGTTGTGGTAAGACTGGGCATGCCATATCTGAGTGCAAGCATAAAGAGAGGATTTGCTTCAACTGTGGTGAAGAAGGACACATTGGTAGTCAGTGTCAGAAACCAAAGAAGGCGCAAACTGGTGGGAAAGTGTTCGCGTTGGCTGGGACTTAGACAATTAGAGAGGACAGACTCATCAGAGGTACATGTTTCATTAATGGTACTCCTTTAACCGCTATGATTGATACTGGTGCTACTCATTGTTTTATTGTTGCTGATTGTGTTAAGAGATTGGGTCTTATGTTGTCTTCTATGAATGGAGAAATGGTCGTCGAAATTCCAGCTAAGGGATTGGTGACTACTTCTCTTGCGTGTTTGAAGTGTCCTCTGTCGATCTTTGACAGAGACTTTGTTGTTGATTTTGTATGTTTGCCGTTAAGCGGGATGGATGTAATCTTGGGTATGAACTGGTTAGAATATAACTATGTTCATATTAATTGTTATAACAAGACTTTGAGGTTTTCTACTCCTGATGAGGAAACTGGTTTGTTGTCTGCTAGACAGTTGCAACGGTTGATGCAAGAAGAAGCTCAGGTGTTCTCGTTAATGGCAATGTTATCTATTGAGAACCAAGCTATAATTGATGAGTTGCAGGTGGTGCGTGAATTTCCTGAAGTTTTCCCTGATGAAATTCCTGAAGTACAGCCAGAAAGAGAAGTTGAATTTGCAATTGACCTTGTACCTGGTACCAGACCTGTTTCTATGGCACCGTACAGGATGTCTGCATCTAAGTTGTCAGAATTAAAGGAGCAATTGGAGGACTTACTTGAAAAGAAGTTTGTAAGACCAAGTGTATCGCCGTGGGGAGCTCCAGTGTTGTTGGTAAAGAAGAAAGATGGGAGTATGAGGCTCTGTGTTGATTATAGATAGTTGAACAGAGTGACGATTAAGAACAAGTATCCGCTTCCGAGAATAGATGACTTGATGGATCGGTTGGTAGGTGCTTGTGTGTTTAGCAAGATTGATTTGAGGTCAGGCTATCACCAGATTAAAGTGAAAGATGATGATATTCAGAAGACGGCTTTTAGAACGCGTTATAGACATTATGAGTATTTGGTGATGTCGTTCGGTGTTACTAATGCGCCGGGAGTATTCATGGAGTACATGAACCGTATCTTTCATACTTACTTGGATCGGTTTGTGGTGGTGTTCATTGATGATATACTGATTTACTCTAAATCGGAAGTAGAGCATGCAGAACACTTAAGACTAGTATTGCAAGTTTTGAGAGAGAATAAGCTATATGCAAAGTTGTCAAAATGTGAATTTTAGTTAAAGGAAGTTAGTTTTCTTGGTCATGTCATTTCAAGTAGTGGCATTGCTGTGGATCCATCTAAAGTAGACGCTGTGTTGTAATGGTAAACTCCAAGGTCGGCTACCGAGATAAGAAGCTTTTTAGGAGTAGCTGGTTACTATAGAAGGTTTATCAAAGATTTTTCTAAGTTGGAACTTCCGTTAATTAAGTTGACGTGTAAAGGTAAAGCGTTTGTGTGGGACGTTCGATGTGAAGAAAGTTTCACGGAATTGAAGAAGAGATTGACGTCGGCTCCGATTTTGACATTACCTAACCCAGGAGAACCTTTTGTGGTATATTGTGATGCTTCTAAAATGGGTTTAGGAGGTGTACTTATGCAGAATGATAAGGTAGTTGCTTATGCGTCAAGGCAGTTGAGAACTCATGAAAAGAACTATCCTACGCATGATTTAGAACTTGCCGCAATTGTTTTTGTGCTGAAGATTTGGAGGCATTATCTTTATGGTTCTAGATTTGAAGTATTTAGTGACCATAAAAGTTTAAAGTATTTATTTGACCAGAAGGAGTTGAATATGAGACAGCAAAGGTGGTTGGAGTTATTAAAAGATTATGATTTCGGTTTGAATTATCATCCAGGTAAAGCTAATGTTGTGGCTGATGCTTTAAGCCGAAAGACTATGCATATGTCGGGGATGATGGTTAAAGAGTTGGAATTAATTGAACAGTTCAGAGATATGAGTTTAGTTTGCGAAGTGACACCGCAGAGTGTTATGTTAGGAATGTTGAAGATTAACAATGATTTTCTGGATAGTATCAGAGAAGCTCAGAAGTTAGACGTGAAACTGGTAGATTCGATGGTTGGAATCGATCAGTCTGAGAATAGCGATTTAAGATAGACGCGCATGGTGTGTTAAGATTCTGTGATCGAATTTGTATTCCTGATGATGCGGAAATGAAGAAAGCGATTCTTGAAGAAGGTAATAAAAGTAAATTGAGTATTCATCCGGGGGCTACAAAGATGTATCAAGATTTGAAGAATTTGTTTTGGTGGCCTGGGATGAAGTGTGATGTAGCGCAGTTTGTGTATGCATGTTTAACTTGTCAGAAGTCGAAAGTTGAACATCAGAAGCCTGCGGGGTTGATGCAACCGTTAGAAGTCCCAGAATAGAAATGGGATAGCATTTCAATGGACTTTGTAACGGGATTACCAGACACTTCAAGAGGATATGATTCGATTTGGGTGATTGTTGATAGGCTTACAAAGTCGGCTCATTTTATTCCTATTAACATCGCTTTTCCGGTATCGAAGTTGGCAGAGATTTATATTCGTGTAATTGTGAAGTTGCACGATGTTCCTTTGTGTATTATGTCGGATAGAGATCCGAGGTTTACTTCTGATTTTTGGAAGAGTTTACAAGAGGCGTTGGGCTCTAAGTTGAGGTTGAGTTTGGCGTATCACCCTCAGACTGATGGTCAGACGGAGAGGACTATCCAGTCATTAGAGGATTTGTTGAGAGCGTGTGTTCTTGAGCAGGGAGGTTCGTGGGATACTTATCTTCCATTGATAGAATTCACTTATAATAACAATTACCATTCGAGTATTGGAATGGCACCTTTTGAAGCGTTGTATGGTCAGAGATGTAGAACTCCTTTATGTTGGCATGAATCTGGAGAAAGTGTAGTGCTTAGACCAGAAGTTGTTCGAGAGACTACTGAAAAGGTGAAGTTAATCCGATAAAGGATGAAAGCTTCCCAAAGTAGACAGAGGAGTTATCATGACAAGCGAAGGAAAGATTTGGAATTTCAAGCTGGTGACCATGTATTTCTGAGAGTCACGCCGGTGACCGGTGTTGGGCGTGCATTGAAGTCTAAGAAGCTGACTCCTCGTTTTATTGGTCCGTATCAGATTTTAGACAGAGTTGGAAATGTTGCTTATAGAGTGGCTTTACCGCCTAATCTTTCGAATTTTCATGATGTGTTTCATGTGTCACAACAGAACCTTGAGGGAAGTATGCGTGCCCACGGCAACGGAACCTTGAAACTTCCTGAACAAAAAAAAACCCAGCAACATTACTAAGACCATAAAATACATCAAGGGTTAATATTGTAAAACAAAATAATACAGGAAAACTTATGAAGTCTCCAATGTTTTCCGACGTTCCTCGGTGGTTGCTTCCCATCGTGAGTAAAGCCATTTTCGTAACTGGTTGTGAGATAATGGAAAGGATGCAAAGGTTTGAACAAAAAATAAGAGAAGAAGAAGATTAGTTTGGGATGAGATGAAAATTGTGACATGCTGAGATGATTTTTATAATGGTGTAAAGGGGGAGTCACATGAGTAGGCATGTGTTCTCTTGCATGCTTCTTAGCCTTTGCAGTCTGCCATGTGTAGGCATGCTTGTGTAGTCATGTCAACAGTGGCCTGAAACAAAAATAATGGAGCAGAGGCATGCGAATGAATAGTATATGCAGAGTATAGGACTGCAAATTCATCAGTCTAGAGGCATATGAATGAATGATAAACATTTTAAAATTAAAAAAAAAGGTTTGAATTGAGGCGCCATCTGGGATGGCGACTCTCAGTTGATTTTTTCTTCATTTTTATTACACCTGAGGCGCCATATGAGATGGCTCCTGGCCTCTAACTGAGGCGCCATCCCATATGGTGTAATGCCCGGTTATTTAATTAATTATTTAATTAAATATCTTTGTATTGTTGTTGTTTTGTGTTGGTTGCCGAATTGTTGTGCTGAGTTGCTATGTCTGTTTTAGTTGAATTAACTTAATTGATTCGAGTTGTGTTGGCATTAGTGGGATTAATTTAATTGAGCTGATTAAGTTGTAGATATAGTATTAGAAATAATACTAGATTATGTTATTTTGGCTTCGATGAGTAGCAGTAGTATTAGTTTACTAGAATTACAAGAAGTTAGTGGACTTATAAGATGGTTAGTAGTAGTAAAAGGTGAGGTGTAGAATTGAGCCCAATAAGAGTTAGTAGGAAATTATAAGGGTTAAGTTGAATAAAAAGGGAAATTTGGGTAATCAGAAGTGGAGGGGAGAACAAGTACGTGGAAGTTGCAAAGCTTCAGGGAGAAAAAGAATAAAGCAGTAAGAACGTGGAAGTTACAGAAAAGAGGAGCAAGGGTTTGCAAGAGAACGCGTAGAGGCTGCGAGAGCGAGACTTCGATCGGAGAGTTAGAGCGACCTTCAATCCAAGGTAAGGGTGGGGTTCTGACTCTATAATGGGGTAATTGATGAATGATATGAGGGGTTGGATTGTAGAATTTTCCTCTGTCTGTATTGAAAATGTTGTCGTGGATATTGAATCACTTTTCTGTGGATGAATTGTTCGTAAGAAAATTAATTATGTTGTTTTAAGGTATAATTACTTTGTGGTTCTGTTGCACTGATGAGTAAATTCGGAACTAATCTGAAATTCAAGGAATTAGTCTATGTTGCTTTAAGGTATATTTTCTGTTGTGTTTCCATTTCACTGTGTTGGATAAATTGGGACTGTGAGAGAACTAGAACGAAATTCTGAGACGAAGGGATTTTGGGTTGTGGCGACCGTGACAAGGACGAGACGACCGTCACAGCCAGTGGGACGGCCGACACAGCCCTGTGAGACGACCGTCACACTCACCCTTGTATTGTTTTGCTTTTGGTCTTGTTTAATGGCTTTTGATTTGGTTACTGTCACCAAATAATATCAAAGAATTATGATAATGATTAATAAAGAATTATTAGTAATAAAATAATATTATTAATGTATGCACTTAGCATTTCATAAGTCACGACCGCCATGCTTCTCGTTTTCTAATACATATATATGTACTTAGCATTGCATAGCTTAAAGTATTATAGAAATAAAATAATATTATTTATAATAATGACTGTTATAATAATTATAGAATAACTATAATAAGAATAACAGTTAGTGTATAAGCAATATATTAATTATGAGTTGGATTAAATATACATATAGCAGTAGAATACAATGAAAGTAAGTAGCAGGAGGTAGTAATAGCTGACACAGTAAACAGCAGGTTAGAAATAAAAATAACAGAGACATTGGAAATTGGCAGGATTGTTAAGATACATAGTTAGTATATTTAGCAGCAATGAGAATCAATGGAGTATGGACAGAAAACAAAATAAAACAGGTTGTAGTAGTATAGCAGAACCATATTAGTAGCAGGATTTCTGTGTAGAAAAATAAGCAGTCGAACTAATTAATTAAGTAGAATATGTAGAAATAATTGAATAGCAGTAGCAATGATTAATTAGTAGAAGAATAAACTAGCAGCACATGTATAATAACAGTACCGAAATAATATTAATAATATTAATGCAGAGTAGAATTGTTAGTAATTTTAGTAGAAGAATAATTAATCGGTTTTAGTAGAATTGTCCGGAATAATCACGGATCGCTGTTGTATATTTTGGTTGATTGTGTTGATGTTGAATTATTGTTGTTAATATGTTGTTGTTGATAAGTTGTTGTTCATGTGTTGTATTGTTGATAAGTTGTTGTCGAATTGTTGTTGTTGCGTTGTCATTGTTAAGTGACGTTGTTGTTGAGATGTTGATACCAAGTTGTAGGCCTGTGGGCAATGCTGATTTGCTGTTGTGCTGATAGATATAATTATCAGTGTTGTTATTATGATGTTCATGTTGGGTCACATGGCATAACATATTAAGCTGGCCTGGGTTGGCAAAACATTAAGCTGACCTGGGTTGGCAAAACATTAAGCTGGGGGGGATGACCGCTATTTGCAGTTGTTATTGTTTTGTTCCGTTGTTGAATTTTGTGTTGATTTTATTAAACCTTGTTATGAGAAGTTAATTTGAGTTAGACGAAGATGTTGCTCTTTTAAATTGAAGTAAGAATTCCGCTGCTTGATTAATGAAGTCATTGATTTTAAAGTGTTATGTATCTGTGTATTATGTGATTGAGGTGATGTTTAAAGTTGAAAATGTGACATCCTGTTTATGCTGAATTTTATTACTCTGATTTTATTATATATTCGATGGGTAGAATTAGGCTGTTACATATGGCGTCACCCTTATGGGTCCCCTTCTAAACCATGTCATTTTGGATAAAATTTTGAAAAAATGGTTTTTTTTTGTATTTTTTTTGAAAAAACAAGTCATATTAAAAAAAAATTCGCACATCCGAAATCAGAGGACAAAAAAATAATTTCACGTAGTGCCTAAGAAACTTGGGTGGTCTAATAAAAAATGCTCTAAAATTAATCATAATCCAATTACTCTACAGCGGTTTGCACCATGCTTCTGCTTTAGAAGATCAACCGCCTTCTAAAATAACTGAAGAAGATTAAACGTCATAGAGAAAATAGAAAATTTTAAAGTTTTGTTACATGTATGTTGACAAAGCTTAAGTTATTCTAAAAAAACACAAATCTAATACTAAAACAAATAAAAACTGAAAATATATTTTCAGCTTGAAGACATATACTCTCTCCGTCCCAAAATGAAAGTCTTTTAAGGTTGTTGCACATAGATTAAGAAAAGTAATGATTGAAGAATTAAATATAACAATTTTATAAAAATGTCCTTAGTTACTATTGATTGTCATAAAGGTGTAATGTGATATGATATCTTGAAAGTTGTGTAAATAATATTTATTAGGGGTAAAATTGGTAAAAATCAATTATTATTGTCTTGAAAACATAAAAAGACTCTTATTTTGGGACAAAATTTTTGTGCTAGAAAGACTTTTATTTTGGGACAGAGAGAGTATATCTTACATTTTTTACACTAGGTCTTTACACGAGGGAAAAAAACATGAAATAAAACCTCAACAAACTTAGACATAATCCCTGTATAATAATATTGTTTCAGAAACTAAGCAACTGAAAACATTATTTGCACCTACTCAATTTGTGACTACACATAACATGATAAAAGAAAACTCACTAACACTATTTATATTCCCATAACAATAATAGCACGATCATGCATCTCCTTATAATCCTTAATTATCAAGTTTATCATCCCACCTTAGAAGCAAAATTGTGCACCTCCACATGATATACAATCTAGTTTTCTGCTCTTTGAACTGCACTGAACACCGTCGCATTAGGTGATGAGCCTTTGGAATTCTCATTGATAATGATTCTCTTGCCATATTTACAAGTAGTAGTATTATATACAAAGTCGAAATCTTTATGATGTTGCAGCCATAGCTCTTATAGTAGAACTTATGATGATGATGATGATGATGATAGAAAGAGATTTATATATAGAAGGTAGTTATGATTGGTGAAGAATGTGTTAGGAACCGACAACGAGAGTGGTCCTATGTTTTGATTATACGACAAAGCAGTCTTCGTCATACTGTCTCTCATCCAGCACGTATGACTTCTCTTCAACAGCTCATCATTCGAGGACTGCCCAACCCTATTTCTACTCTTAACTCAATACTAGTATGTACTAAAAATATATACTTATTTCTGCCTCGTTTTCAGGCTTTTTTTTTGGTACTATTGATTCAATTAGATTGTTTTAATATTAATACATTTTATTTTTTATTTTTATTTTAACAATCGCATATGTATTTCAGCTAGGAATCTTTTCTTGACAATGTAGTACGGAATAAATGTTAGGTTAGTTCTTTAACTAGCTTATCCTTACAAACCTCGTGATCACGAGGGATAGAGGACCGATATATATTTTTTTAATTACTTTTTTCTTACAGATCTTGTATTTTGAAATTATAGACAATAATATTATAATTTAAATTTATTGGATTTTTTTTTTGGGTACGATGGATCAAACACACATCTCGTAAATAGGATGGAGAGTCTAAACGAATAACATGCAAGAGGTCAAATGATAGGATTATGAAGTTATTCTTAGACAATTTAAATATTAAGTAGAATTCATCTTAGTAGGCTTTTATTGTTTATTGGGCCTTTTTAGTTTATTATCCATTAGAGGTATTATATATTGTAGTCTCATAGAGACATTTGGGGGAATAAAAAAAATCAAATTATCTCTTTATTCTCTTTTATCTTTATAGTTTTTCTCTAATAGTTTGGTTAGGGTTTGTTAGCATCCTAACAATTGGTGTTTTCATTACTGCACTCAATCTCCCTTCCATGGCATATTCTTATTACAATCATCCATTTTACCACACTTTCACTCATTTATATTATTCCACTACAGCATACCAACAACCCGCAAACCCATAGCTTACATATTATTTCTCAAATACTCCATTATCAACCGTTACTGCATACCAACAACAACACCTAATCCTTGCTTCACATCAACAACAACCACAACCTACCTATGAAAATGTCACAGAAATTGAATGGTACCTTCTCGGAGAAAATCAACAACACGTCGGTCCTTACGTCTTCGCCGAGGTGCGCGAGCATTTCTTAAAGGGATACTTGTCCGAAAACACACTTTTATGGTCTGAAGAAAAAACTGAGTGGCAACCTTTGTCTTCCATTTCCGAGTTGTGGGATGAAATTAATCGTCTTCGAATTGATTCAACTGTAGTGTCTATCGATGTTGACGATGTTCACGAGTTTGAGATATGGCACAAGGAGATTAAGGAGGTAGAGTCATAAGTGGAAGGTTCAGAATTAGGTTCCTTTTCTGGTGATATTGGTGGTGGTGTAGCAGCGGAAGACTCTGAGAGACCTACACTGCCTAACGGCGAAGAGGAATTTACCGATGCTGATGGGACTATATATAAGTGGGACTGGAATATTAGGGCTTTTACGAAATCTCGGAAGTCGAAGGCTTACTTCAAGAGATACCAAGTCAAGTTTAAGAGAAGGAGAGATGGTAAGACTGATTATCGAGCTCGGATTCGGTTGATCAATCAGGATAAGAACAAGTACAACACCCCGAAGTACCGTTTTGTTGCTCGATTTACCAACAAAGATATTGTTGCACAAATCGTATCTGCTAGCATTGCTGGTGATATTGTTCTTTCTGCTGCATATTCCTATGATGCCCACCACATGTTTGATGAAATACCTCTTCCATTTATTCCCCATGAAACCACCACCGACTACACCCTGTTCGAAGCTCATGGAGTCAACGAAATTAAACAAGCACATGTTGTCTTTACTTTTGAAGACGGAAGTTCTCAAGTGGAAGTGGAGATGGATGTTCTCGCCGATAACCCTACGGGGAACCACTTGAAAAGATGTGGTGTGCAATTTGTAACTTCATCGATAGAGAAAAGGGAAATGGCAGCTGATAAAAATCTTGCATCTGCTGCAATTCAGAAAGAAGAGATCAGCGAAAAAGACCCCAGAGAAAAAAATGAGGAAAAGAATAAGGAGTCGATCATAAATGCATCTGCTGCTTGTGAGACTGCAGGGGTTAAAGGTATTATAGCCATGAAGAAAGGTGAAAAATTCCCTTTTCACCATCCCAGCTGAGTTGGCTTATGGGGAGTCTGGTTCTTCTCCAACAATTTCTCCCAATGCTACTCTACAATTTGATGTTGAGCTGCTGTCTTGGACTAGTGTGAAAGATATCTGTAAAGATGGAGGATGGTTTAAGAAGGTCCTTAAGGAGTGGGAGAAATGGGAAAACCCTAAGGATCTTGATGATGTCTTTGTTAAGTATGAAACACATCTTGATGATGGAACGCTTGTAGGAAAAACTGTTGGAGTGGAATTCACTGTGAAGAAGGGTGGAATTAGAAGAAGTTCTGTTGTTGCTATCGATCAATCTTCAAAGACTACTGTGCTTGTTACTGGTGCTGGTGGTCGCACAGGACAATTGGTTTATAAGTTATTGCAAGAGAGGTCGGACCGAAATGTGGAGAGGGATGTTCTCGCCGACGATCCTGCAGGTGGGGGACAGAATGATCAACAAGTTAAAGAAACGGATGTGTTGAAAGTTCACCAGGGCTCTATATGCGCTTCAGTTGATCAACCCCGTGAAGGAACTAACCAAGTTCTAATTCCTTTTGGTTTAAAAGAGAATGACGAGGAATGTGCAGTTCTAGGTTCAATTTTTCCTACCATTCACGAGGATGTTTCTAAAGTTTTTTCTCCCACCAAAACATCTTTACATGAGTATCCAAGGCTTAGTGAAGAGGCAGTTGTGTTAAAAGAAAATTCCAGCAATGAAATCATCGTAACCGGATGTTCTGTGGTAAAAAGTACTTTCAAGCAATGTATACTTAGTTCCTCATGCCAATCAGAACTGAAGCAGTCAGACGATAAAATTGAAATCCAAGACTATGTACCAGCTGGGAGTATTCCAAGATATGTGAATCTTGAACCATCACTGGCAATGGACTGGCTTGAGATATCATGGGATCATTTACGTATTAAAGAGTGTGTTGGTGCTGGCTCATTTGGAACTGTGTACCGTGCTGAATGGCATAGATCAGATGTTGCAGTCAAGGTTTTAACAGATCAGAATTTTCATGATGAACACTTGAAGGAGTTTCTGAGAGAAGTTGAAATAAAATGTTTCCACGAAGAGACAAACAAAACCATTAAGCAATTCATGAAAGAAATTGAGATCTTAAGACACTTGCATCATCAAAATCTGGTTCTACTCTATGGCTGCAGTTCTCGTCATAGCGACAAGCACATGCTAGTGTACGAGTACATCTCTAATGGAACTCTTTCACAGCATCTTCATGGATCTTCACGTAGTACATTATTGTGGCCTAGTAGATTGAATATTGCCATTGAAACTGCAAAGGCATTGGTATATCTTCATGACTCAGATTTTGGACTGTCGCAATTTTTTTCGAACCATGTTACTCATGTTTCAACTCTTCCGGTAGGAACTCGTGCTTACATTGATTCAGATTACCATGAAACTGGAAAGATGAGTGACAAAAGTGATGTGTATAGCTTTGGGGTGATCTTATTTGAGCTTATATCATCAAAACCCGCAAGTTTAATGCAAGGTACGGAGCATGTCACTCTCGCCCACTTTGCAATGTCTAAAATCTTAAGCAAGAATTTAAAGGGGCTAGTGGATCAAACTCTTGCAAGTTATTTTAATGAAAGTGTAGTGGAAATGATAACAACAGTGACAGAGTTAGCAATTAAGTGTGTCTAGTGCCCCAAGGAACTCAGGCCAGCCATGAAACAAGTGTTACAGACTTTACAAGGCCTGCGTCAAAGTACAGTTGTTCGGGAAATAGTTCGGAATATCAGTTCTACGTTTGAACTGCGTTGATTTTGCTGTATAAACGGTGATATTGCTATATTGAAGCTTAGTCAACCAAATCTAGATGATCTTGGATATGTCGATTATATTTCAGTTGAGGAAATTGGTGGTGCAAGGGCTACCATAGTTAAAAATGAAGAAGGTGGCAATTTTGTGTCAATAGTTGTCTTGAGAGGAAGTACTGATAATAACTTGTGGATATTGAAAAAGCAGCTGATGATGGAGTGAACGCTTACACGACCATGTGTAGGGATAACTGTATTGTGCCTGGAACTGTTGCAACTGAAATTGAGTTAGCTCGGAGGGTGAAAGCATTTTCCTTCAAGGAGACAGGATTGGGCCAGTATGCTATAACAAAATTTGTTGAAAGTTTTGAGATGATTCCTAGAACATTGGCTGAGAATGGTGGGCTAAATGTAATGGAGATTATATCTTCTCTCTATGCAGAACATGCATCAGGCAACTCCAAAGTTGGCATTGATTTGCAAGAGGGTGTTTGTAAGGTTGTCACAATAACACATGAAAGTATTGTTCATGCATGCGAACTGTTTGAGAGCTTTCCATTTTCTGTTTTCCCTCAATATGGTTTGACACCAGGGTTATTTTTCTATAATTTCATTCATCAAAAGGTTTTCATTGAGCTACTGTCAATAGTACTTGTTAGCAGGGGCTGGAAACAACTTATCTATTCATGGAGAAGTGCCTTTAGCCATGATAGTGTTACTTCCCTACCAGATTATATCAAACTGTTGTTAAATAGTGGGTTTTACACTAGCAAATTCTGTGTGATCCATGAATCACTAGTATGTTTGAAGGAGGAGTTTAAAGAGGCGGTAAATGGTGGGATTCAGAATCTGGCGTTGTGTGCTCTAGATAACAGCTTTCTTGTTGGCAAAAATGGCATTCATTTTCTATTACCTCAACACCTCTTGTTACTTATTGGTCTTGGAATAGGAGCAACATCTTTTATCAGCCTTCTAAAAGATCTTCTCAACAAGCAGAAGAAAACAGGGGAGACTACCGGTACTTATTTCTACTATGTATGTAACACCCGGTATTATTTAAATGCTCAATTGAATATCAGATGAGCATCTATGTACTCTATATTTGGTAAACTGGATTTATGGAATCCTCTAAGTGATTTAAGTATTATTGATTGGGAACAATAGATCAACTAATGAACTCTGAAGAGATTAATAATTATTAGTTCAAGAGAGGATTTAATGGTAACTCTAATAACTGATCAATTGGGTTGAGACGATAAAATATCAATTGGGGATATTTTACCCTGTTAGATTTATATTGTATAATAAGGTTATATATAAATATATATATTTGGTAAGAGAAAGAGAAAGAAAAGGAAATAGAAAGAAGAAGAAGAAAAAGAGGAAGAAGAGAAAGGAGGAGAAGAGGAAAAGAGAGAAAAGCTTGGATCATCATCTTCTTCAAACTCCTCTTCGATTATCAGGTGGGTTCTAGATAGAAACTCTAAGTTCTAGATATCAATGATTTGAACTTAGGTTAGATTTGAGAGAAAATGATTAATCGGATAAAATCAATGAATCTAACGGATGAAATATGGTATAGACTGTGTAGAATACTTATTGTTATGATTGGAGTATGTTTTGATTGTTATGGTGTGATTTGGAAGTGTTTGGATTGAGAAAATAATTGTTTTGGATGAGTAACAGCGCTGCTGAGATGTTGGGTTTCCCAGGGTTCGCCTAGCGAACCTGGGGCGAAGCGCAGCGAACAGCTTTCGAGGGTTCGCCTAGCGAACTCGGCAGCGAAGGCCAGCGAATGTTCGCCAATGACGTTCGCCTAGCAAACTTGGTATCTTTTCAGTTCTGTTTGGTTCTGCCTTGGTTCGCCCAGAGGTTCACGAAGCAAACAGCAAGGCGAAGGTTCACCAAGGGGTTCGCCTAGCGAACTTTGTGTCTGTTATGGTCTGGTTATTGATTCGCCTGGAGCTTCGCCTAGCGAAGGCGGTAGCGAACGCTCGCTGGGAGGTTCGCCTAACGAACATGACAATTGTGCAGTTTTGTTTCCTTCATAACTTTTGATCCGTAACTCGGATAGGGACGTTCTTGGTGTCATTAGAAAGCTATGGTGTGGGATAAATTATTTAGTGGGAAATAAAGGAAAGTAATGTTTTGTGAAATATTGGAATTGACATCTTTTGGACATTAAGTCCGATTGCGGCGTAGGGATAGCCGTTGGAAAGCCGTGGAAATATCCTACGAGATAAGAGTGAGAATATTGATTTCGTTAACCGATTAAATGAATCGGAGGGAACCTAGGAATGGGGTTAACTACGTTGTTGAGTGAAAATAATGTTTATGTGATATGTTGTGTTAAATGTTTTACATTGTGTTATACCATATCTATTTAATTGTGAATTGAGAATGAAATAAATATGCATGTTTAAAATATGAATTAGGAAGAGTGAGGAAACTTTACCCCAAAACAAAATGGTATGATTCTAGGTTGTGACTATAAATTGATAGAAAATCTGGATGGCGACACTCGTGCATTCATTGACGAGTTCTGGCCTGGAGTAGATAACCTAGATGGTGTAACACCCATCTACCCCACAAACAATTTTTTTGAGAAATAATTCATATTATCAGAGTAAAATTAATGAGAAGGGTGCCACATAAATTCCAAACATCATTTAATAATCATTATCATGTCCCGTAACACGGGTTATCCAATCTTCATTAACATAAATTGACAACTTCGCAGCGGAATCAAACTTTTAAAATTTAAATCAATAAAATGCTTCATAAGGGAATGTATCCAATCAAAATAACATCAACAATATGAAACTTCCAACATAAAACAAAAGAACAAGAGGTTCACGAACAATTCCTAACCCGATGTTACATGACACAGAGCAGGACACCTCTAAACACTACTAAGAACAACGATAAGCGAAAACACTCCAAGGCTACATCCTCCAGCACCGCAACCTACTCTTGATCATCTGCAAGCCCACATAAGAGGCAACGTTTCCAAGCAGGCAAGGTGAGAAATCACAATCCATTATAATAATATATTGACATGGAAAATAAACAGAGTAAGCAACAACAACGTCATAACATCATCAATAAATCTTCACAACCCAATCACATTTACATCATTCATATGCAATGTCAACTATAATGAAATGCAAAGAATGCATGTGGTACCGGTTCAACGTGGATGGACACTGGCCATCAACCCTCCAAAAGGAGCACAACATAATCAACGTATCACTTCAATCCGCACAATGGGATTGCAGCTACCAATGGACCGAAGCCCCAACATAAAATGCTATGAAATGCAATAATGCTAATTCTTCTCAATTCAACAAAAATCAACGTGTGCATCATTCATTTCATATTCAACAAGTATTTATCATACAATCATGTTTTATCATCTTACATCAACAACAACTCGACAACAAAAGATCAGTTTTTCCAATACGAAAATTTGACCAAAAGACTCACACAACGCACATACATCAACACATAACATTCTATCTCATTATATTTCATCTAATCAAACATCCCTAACTCATTCTACGTCATCAAACACCACAATTTCTCAAAATCCACAAATACCTAATCTATTCATAACCAAACCCTATAGTACTATAATAAACCATGAAAACTCCCCATACCTTAGAGAATTTAGTAGCTTCCTCCTCCTCTAAGATTCCTCAGCAATCTCTACGTCGTGGTGCTCTTCTCCTTCTCTTCCTCTATTTTCTTCACAAAACACGATAAGTTAGAATTGATCGGTCTTCTCCTCTTTAGATAAAATATTCCAGTTTATGAACTTCCAACTCTATCCTCACCCTTTTTCCTTTATGACCACCTTGTCCTTTTCTTATTATTTTTATTAATAATAATAATAGTATAAATAATACATTAATTATTTATTCTATTAAATTATTTAAAAATACTCTTTTGATCCAAAATTCTCCGAAATTACCAAAACTTCCCAATCTCTTCTAAATTAAATAAATAAATAAATAAATGATTAATTTATATTTTTTGGGGAGTTAGAACTCTCCCCTACTTCAAGAATTTTCGTCCTTGAAAATTTACCTGATTCGAATAACTCAGGGTAGGATTCCTTCATCTTGCTTTCCAGCTCCCAAGTCATGCTTTCTCCGGCAGCTCCTAGCCAGACAAATTTCACCAACGCAATCTCTTTGCCTCTTAGAGTCTTCATCTCACGCTCCGCAATTCGTACAGGCATTGTCTCCACAGTAAGATTATCTCGTACTTGTACATCATCCATATGAATCACATGAGACGGATCTGGAACATACTTCCGGAGTTGTAACACATGGAACACATCATGTAAATTCGACAGATTAGGCGGTAAAGCCACTCTATAAGCAACATTCCCAACTCTGTCCGAAATTTGATACGAACCAATAAAACGAGGAGTAAGCTTCTTAGACTTCAAGGCACGCCCAACACCTGTCACCGGCGTAACTCTCAAAAACACATGGTCACCGGCTTGAAATTCCAAATCCTTTCTTCGCTCGTCATGATAACTCTTCTGCCTACTTTGAGAAGATTTCATCTTTTCTCTGATTAACTTCACCTTCTCAGTAGTCTCTCGAACAATTTCAGGTCCAAGCACTACACTTTCTCCAAATTCGTGCCAACATAAAGGAGTCCTACATCTCCGACCGTATAATGCTTCAAAAGGAGCCATCCCAATACTAGAATGGTAACTGTTATTATAAGTGAACTCGATTAATGGTAGATAAGTATCCCATGAACCTCCTTATTCCAGAACACATGCTCTCAACAAATCCTCCAACGACTGAATAATCCTCTTCGTTTGACCATCCGTCTGAGGGTGATACGCTGAACTCAACCTCAACTTAGAACCCAACGCTTCTTGCAAACCCTTCCAAAAATCAGAAGTAAACTGCGGATCTCTATCCGACACAATACACAAAGGAACACCGTGCAGCTTCACAATTACACGAATATAAATTTCCGCCAACTTCGACACTGGAAAACTGATGTTAATAGGAATAAAATGAGCCGACTTCGTAAGCATATCAACAATCACCCAAATTGAATCGTGTCCTCTTAAATTATTAGGCAATCCCGTCACAAAGTCCATTGAAATGCTATCCCATTTCCATTCTGGAACTTCTAACGGTTGCATCAACCCAGCAGGCTTCTGATGTTCAAATTTTGACTTCTGACAAGTTAAACATGCATACACAAATCGAGCCACGTCCCGCTTCATGCCAGGCCACCAAAATAATTTCTTCAAGTCTTGGTACATCTTTGTAGCTCCCGGATGAATACTCAATTTACTTCTATGACTTTCTTCCAGAATTGCTTTCTTCAACTCTGCATCATCAGGAATACAAATTCGATTTCGGAATCTCAACACGCCTTGCGCGTCTAACTTGAAATCACTATTACCAGACTGACCGATTCTAACCATCGAATCTACCAGTTTCACATCTAACTTCTGAGCTTCCTTGATATTATCCAGAAAATCATTATTAATCTTCAGCATTCCCAACATCACACTCTGCGGTGTTACTTCGCAAACTAAGCTCATATCTCTGAATTGTTCAATTAATTCCAATTCCTTAACCATCATTGCCGACATATGCAAAGTCTTCCGACTCAGAGCGTCGGCCACAACATTAGCTTTACCCGGATGATAGTTCAAACCGAAATCATAATCCTTTAATAATTCTAACCATCTTCGTTGTCTCATATTCATTTCCTTCTGATCAAATAATTACTTTAAACTCTTATGGTCACTAAACACTTCAAATCTAGATCCATAAAGATAATGCCTCCAAATCTTCAGCACAAAAACAACCGCATCAAGTTCTAAGTCATGTGTAGGATAATTCTTTTCATGAACTCTCAACTGCCTCGACGCATAAGCAACTACCTTGTCATTCTGCATAAGCACACCACCTAAACCCATCTTAGAAGCATCACAATATACCACAAAAGGTTCTCCTGAATTAGGTAACGTCAAAACCGGAGCCGACGTCAATCTCTTCTTCAATTCTGTGAAACTTTCTTCGCATTGAATGTCCCACACAAAAGCTTTACCTTTACAAGTCAACTTAGTCAACGGGAGTGCTAACTTAGAAAATCCTTCGATAAATCTTCGGTAATAACCAGCTAGCCCCAAAAAGCTTCTAATCTCGGTAGCCGACTTTGGAGTTTCCCATTGTAACGCAGCATCTACTTTAGATGGATCCACCGCAACGCCACTACCTAAAATGACATGACCGAGAAAACTAACCTCCTTTAACCAAAATTCACATTTGGACAGCTTTGCATATAACCTCTTTTCCTTCAAGACTTGCAACACTAGTCTCAAGTGTTCTGCATGCTCTTCCTCCGATTTAGAGTAAATTAATATATCATCAATAAACACCACCACAAACCGATTCAAATAAGTATGAAAGATACGGTTCATGTACTCCATGAATACTCCCGGCGCATTAGTAACACCGAAAGGCATCACCGAATACTCATAATGTCCATAACGCGTTCTGAAGGCCGTCTTCTGAATATCTTCATCCTTTACTTTAATCTAATGATATCCCGACCTCAAATTAATCTTGCTAAACACACGAGCACCCACCAATTGATCCATCAAATCATCTATTCTCGGCAGCGGATACTTGTTCTTAATCGTCACTTTATTTAGTTGTCTATAGTCAACACAGAGTCTCATACTTCCATCCTTCTTCTTTACTAACAACACTGGAGCTCCCCACGGCGATACACTTGGCCTCACAAATTTCTTTTCATGTAACTCCTCCAATTGTTTCTTTAATTCTGACAATTCAGATGCAGACATCCTGTATGGTGCCATAGAAACAGGTATGGTACCAGGTACAAGGTCAATTGCAAACTCAACTTCTCTTTCTGGAGGCACATCAGGAATTTCATCAGGGAAAACTTCAGGAAATTCACACACCACTTGCAACTCCTCAATTACAGCTCGGTTCTCAACAGATAACGACGCCATCACTGAGAACATCTGAGCTCCTTCTTACATCAACTGTTGTAACTGTTTAAAAGACAACAAACTAGCTTCTTCCTCTTCAGCAGTAGAAAATCTCACCGACTTGTTATAACAATTGATATGAACATAGTTATATTCTAACCAGTTCATTCCCAAGATTACATCCATCCCAGATAACGGCAAGCATACCAAATCAACAGTAAAGTCTCTGTCGAAGATCGACAAAGGACACTTTAAGCACACAAGAGAAGTAGTCACCAATCCCTTAGCTGGAATCTCGACGACCATTTTCCCATTCATAGAAGACAACACAAGACCCAATCTTTCAACGCATTCAGCAGCAATAAAGCAATGAGTAGCACCAGTGTCAATCATAGTAATTAAAGGAGTATTATTAATGAAACAAGTACCTCTGATGAGTCTGTCCTCGGTAGTGGTCTGAGTCCCAGCCAAAGCGAACACCTTCCCACCGGTTTGCGCCTTCTTCGGTTTCTGACACTGACTACTAATGTGTCCTTCTTCACCACAGTTGAAACAAATCACCTTTTTATGCTTACACTCAGATATGACATGCCTAGTCTTACCACAACGGAAACACCTCTTCACTTCAGCGGTACACACATCACTCTTATGACCAGTTTTCCCACATTTGAAACAAGTTATACTAGCAGGAGCATCTCCCCTACTAGACTTCTTGCCATCGACCACTTTCTGTTTACCTTTTCCAGTTGGAGCATCATAAGGTTTGCCACGATTCTGTTGGTGCTTGCTCTTCCTATCATTAATGATCTTATAATGAGCATTGTTATTCTCTTCAAAAATTCTGCAGCGATCAATCAAATAAGTAAAAATATGAATCTTCTGATATCCAACTGCCTTCTTGATCTCTGGGCGCAACCTACTCTCAAATTTGATGCAAATTTAGAAAACTCAGCATCATCATCGTTATAGTGCGGATAAAACTTAGCCAATTCAACAAACTTTGCAGCATAATCAGTAACCGACATATTTCCTTGCTTCAGCTCAAGAAACTCGATCTGCTTCTTACCCCGAACATCCTCTGGATAATACTTCCTCAAGAACTCCCTTCGGAACACATCCCAAGTGATACCTTCACCTGCAGTTTCCAATCTCTGACGAGTCTCTAGCCACCAGTCATCAGCCTCGAATGCTAGCATATGAGTCCCATATCGAACCTTCTGCGCTGGAGTGCAGTCCATCACACGGAAGATTCTCTCTATCTCTTTCAACCAATCCAACGCTCCATCAGGATCGTACTTGCCCTTGAAGGTAGGCGGATTCTCCCTCTGAAAAGTTGCCAAACTGCGAGATCCAGCATTCTCGTCAGCGTTCGGCTGATTCTGCAAAGCCTGAGCCATGGCTTCCAACGCAGCAGCAATTGCAGCATCGTTCCTTCCAGCCATCTCAACTTATCACTACAACATAACAAAAGTTATTACTAGTTAACAATCCTAGATTGTCAACAAACTATGACTCGACAACTTGGCCGGACGGACCGACCTGCTCTGATACCACTAATGTAACACCCATCTACCCCACAAACAATTTTTTTGAGAAATAATTCATATTATCAGAGTAACATCAATGAGAAGGGTGCCACATAAATTCCAAACATCATTTAATAATCATTATTTTGTCCCGTAACACGGGTTATCCAATCTTCATTAACATAAATTGACAACTTCGCTGCAGAATCAAACTTTTAAAATTTAAATCAATAAAATGCTTCATAAGGGAATGTATCCAATCAAAATAACATCAACAATATGAAACTTCCAACATAAACCAAAAGAACAAGAGGTTCACGAACAATTCCTAACCCGATGTTGCATGACACAGAGCAGGACACCTCTAAACACTACTAAGAACAACGATAAGCGAAAACACTCCAAGGCTACATCCTCCAGCACCGCAACCTACTCTTGATCATCTACAAGTTACCCACATAAGAGGCAACGTTTCCAAGCAGGCAGGGTGAGAAATCACAATCCATTATAATAATATATTGACATGGAAAATAAACAGAGTAAGCAATAACAACGTCATAACATCATCAATAAATCTTCACAACCCAATCACATTTACATCATTCATATGCAATGTCAACTATAATGAAATGCAAAGAATGCATGTGGTACCGGTTCAACGTGGATGGACACTGGCCATCAACCCTCCAAAATGAGCAAAACATAATCAACGTATCACTTCAATCCGCACAATGGGATTGCAGCTACCAATGGACCGAAGCCCCAACATAAAATGCTATGAAATGCAATGATGCTAATTCTTCTCAATTCAACAAAAATCAACGTGTGCATCATTCATTTCATATTCAACAAGTATTTATCATACAATCATGTTTTATCATCTTACATCAACAACAACTCGACAACAAAAGATCAGTTTTTCCAATACGAAAATTTGACCAAAAGACTCACACAACGCACATACATCAACACATAACATTCTATCTCATTATATTTCATCTAATCAAACATCCCTAACTCATTCTACGTCATCAAACACCACAATTTCTCAAAATCCACAAATACCTAATCTATTCATAACCAAACCCTATAGTACTATAATACACCATGAAAACTCCCCATACCTTAGAGAATTTAGTAGCTTCCTCCTCCTCTAAGATTCCTCAGCAATCTCTACGTCGTGGTGCTCTTCTCCTTCTCTTCCTCTATTTTCTTCACAAAACACGATAAGTTAGAATTGATCGGTCTTCTCCTCTTTAGACAAAATATTCCAGTTTATGAACTTCCAACTTTATCCTCACCCTTTTTCCTTTATGACCACCTTGTCCTTTTCTTATTATTTTTATTAATAATAATAATAGTATAAATAATACATTAATTATTTATTCTATTAAATTATTTAAAAATACTCTTTTGATCCAAAATTCTCCGAAATTACCAAAACTTCCCAATCCCTTCTAAATTAAATAAATAAATAAATAAATGATTAATTTAGATTTTTCGGGGCGTTACAGATGGCGATGCTCGGGCACTTGATGTATAACGGTGCATCCGTGACGAGTATTGGTCTAGGAGAGAGTGAACACTAGTATGGAACATGTGTAATTGTTATGTTTTATTTTGAAAAAAAGGTAAAAGAGGCCTTAAGGCGAACGTGGCCTTGTGATTGTCGAATACAATCACGTTGTGTATATGATCACGTAATCGTAACTATTTATCTTGAGGTGTAGTTTCATGAGACTCGAGCTCCTCCTCTGAAACGTATGCACAATTACTTGGCAGGTTTGATTCCCGCGTGTAGTACGAATGGAACCTATATGGTAAAGAGACTTGTGATGGTTAACAGGCCATGAGAAGTGACGGTTCACAGTTAACAGGCCGATGATCCCGAATCCATTTCGTATGTCAAGTAACTACAAGGATCCATGACTCGGGTCGACTTCTAGACGTAGAAGCGGACGGGAAAAAGGGATGCCTTGGTAAGGTTATCGATTAGAGGGATTCTTGAGTTAACAGGCTCAGGACGTAATTCCCTTCGTGTGATATTTTTTTATGAGTTAACAGACTCACGACATGTTTCCATATAGTGTGAGATTGTGAAAATTGTGCACTCAAAGTCATTTCCCTTCCCCTTGACTTGAGTTAGGATGGATAAAACCCTGTAAAGCCGAGAGAATCTATAGGATAGGGAACTCACTGAGATTTGATGTATCTCACCCCACTATAGTTGCTTTATTTCAGGTGCAGGTTTGGTTACAAGTGGAGCGATGCAGAGATGTTTCAAGAGAAGCTTAGTTAAGCTTTTTCCGCTGTGCATTATCTTGTTGTATACAATTGAGGATATTGTATATTATTCTTAGTTTTTATTATTTTGTCTAGTTCCATGACTTGTGCCATGTAGTGTATTTATGTTTTAGAAATGGACAAGTATGTGAACTATGCCATTAGGCACTTTTGATGTGTCAGTACCAGATAAAATGCTTGTATGGTATTATTCTAGATATATATTATACAGGGCATTACAATGTAACAGGAGAGCAAAGTTCTTTTGATTGGTTTACCGAGGTCATGAACCAAGTTGATGAAATAGATTAGAAGAGAAGTTATTGCAGCATTAAAGTTTTACAACCTTGAGGACAAGGTTGTTTTTGAAGGGGTTGGTAATGATAGGATCATGGAGTTATTCTTAGACAATTTAAACATTAAGTAGAATTCATCTTAGTAGGCTTTTATTGTGTATTGGGCCTTTTTAGTTTATTACCCATTAGAGGTATTATATATTGTAGTCTCTTAGAGACATTTGGGGGGAATAAAAAAATCAAGTTATCTCTTTATTCTCTTTTATCTTTATAGTTTTTCTCTAATAGTTTGGTTAGGGTTTGTTAGCATCCTAACATCAAACATGCACAAGATGTGAGAGCGAGCTCGCCACATTATTTTACATTATTGGAGATGACTCGTCAAATATGTTCTCACCATTAGCAAAACTATCCTAGGAGGAACCAAACGGTTTCAAGTCTCATCGGTTGTCTAAAACTATGTCTCATATATTAAAGAAATAAGTCATTCGCCAAGCTTCATGATGGTTCAGGCCAGGCTCTATGACGCCGAGTTTATAGAAAAAATGACTGACATCCCTTAAGGGGGGACTAAGACTATATATACTCGTCCAAAGAGTTAAGTCATCGATCATTTATTCACATGTCAAAACCTAAAGGCCAGTGCTTGATTGATTGTAGACAAGCTCACCTCTTATAGTTAGTAATTAATATTGTTGCATCCATTAAAGACACACTTTACAACTTTAGTATCAAGCTTGATTTGTTTGATATACATAAACGCCAAAGCTCTGAAACCCTTAAAATTGATTAGGCCACCAGCCTTCCACTCTAAACATTCATGGATGTAAATTCTATTAATGTGAATTGACATTTGTTGATCAGGCAAGTTCTTGTAGCAATAAATACAAACTCTTTGGTAACTTATATCCAAACATCATACACCTCACTCTTTCCAAAATTATCATATTCATAATGCTCACTTATAAATTTAACTCCTTTTTCCGTTGTGAACACCATTTGTTGTGAAATTAAAATATCAAACGTCAAACAAAAAAATGATGTGTGAGACAAAGAACAATGAGAAACAAAATAAACGACCTCAAAAAAAATTAATTTCTCATGCAGAATAAGCAAAACCACAAGAAGAAGAAGAAAAAGAAGAGACGAGTAGACACATCTATCAAAACATGTCTACTGTGTGTGTGTGTGTGTGTGTGAGAGAGAGAGAGAGAGAGAGAGAGATTGATTTTATAATTCAAGAATTATTACAAAAGATTACAAGATAAATTACAAAAAAATAGAAATGAAAGTTCATAGCAATATCTCTTTTTTTTTTTATCAAAATGTTTCTCAATCTTTCATTTAACATATGAATCACATAAAATTCATCGTGTTTAAATATATTTTCAAATATCATTAAACACCCTAAAAAGTCTTCTAATTCTTAAAACAATGTGTCCCGAAAATCTCTCTATTTACGTCTCAAAATTTTTCCCTTTAGAATTTCACATTTCTCAATTTCATATCTAAAAAAGAAGCGTCTTTCATAAGTGTCAGAGTAAACACATTATGTCCATAATAAACGCATGAACACATTGTGTTTATGCCAAATCCATCGCAAAACTTTTTCTGAAAATCTCCCCGAGATATATTTTTTCACTTAGTACCTTAAAAACACAAAAATATTCTATCTTTAGCACATTTTTCAACAATTAAAACACCATTTCGTCCTTCCAACTTAGTATTTTCAATTCAAATGAATAATAATAATAATAATAATAATAATAATAATAATAATAATAATAATAATAATAATAATAATTATTATTATTATTATTATTATTATTATTATAAATAATTAAATAGTTCATAAAAATAGCTCTCAATAATTTGTCGCATTTATTTTTTTAGTTTTTATCATTTAGTTTATATAATAATAAAATGTTAGAAAGTGTCAAGATAAATATGATAAAACAGTATATACTATTACTTTTGTTTCTTTTTAGAAGAGACAATCACTTTTAACTTCATTGAATAATCAATGAATCTAATTTATAAATTGACAAAATATATTAATTATTCAATAAACTTAAAAAATAAGTTGTCTCTTATATAATAGAAATATACATAAAAAAATTGTTTAATTTTTATTTATTTGTAAGACAAAGCAGGGGAGAATAGAAGTTTAAAGAAGATAATGATATTTCCTCCTTTTTCAAGCACAAATTAATACCCCTAGATGTTGCTAATAGCTATAATTATAGAAGTTCGTTGAATGATGGTGAAAGAGACCTCAAAATTGAAAATCCTTCACAATAAGTGCTTCTATCGTGGCTAAGAATACCTATGCCTATAAAGAAGCATAGAGAGGGGCACATCCTCATGATATTAAGTTTCCCCTTTTATTTACCTTACAATTTTCCAAAACTTAAACACTATCCCTCCAACTTTAAGTCTCTAGCTAATTGTACGTAGCTTCACTTTGGCCACAATTATATTGAAATTAAAGATAAAATCCAATATGGCAAGAGATTAATTTGGCCACAATTATATTGAAATTAAAGATAAAATCCAATATGGCAAGAGACTAATGTTGACATGTTGCAACTAGATCCAATGTACTTGCATATGGCCTTGACTTAAGGCTCCACTTGCACTTGAATTTCACATCTATGGCACATGCATTCTTTTAATGAAAATCAAATTCAAAAGGCATGCTTAGTATTAATTTTGTAGTTAATTAAATTAAATTTTGTGATGGTCCATTTTCTTCGGCCTTGAAAACGATTAGCTAGTGCAAAAACACCACACTTATCTTAAATGGTAACTAGAGCTCACATCTTATCCTATCATCAACTAGAGGGTCCTATTTAACTTTTTCTTTTGACAATCAATTACTTAAATAAAAACAAGCGAGTCATTCTTTAGGGTAGAGGTCTCTTTATGGCCACTTTTAAAGAGATTAGTTTGTTTTAGGGGAATGCTCTCCACTTTTATGGGTGCTCTCGCACTACCGTGAAAATCATAACGTTCAGAGATAAATTTTCAGACTCACGTATTTGTGTCATTTCTCAGACCAAATTAAAGAGACACCCCTTTTACGTTAAAATTTAATCTGAAAATGCATTTTCGTTTGTGTAAAAAATGTGTTCGAAAATGCATCTATGTAAACACCATTTATTCAAAAGTCATGTTGGTGGTTGTTGAAATACAAATAGAGTAGGGTTTTTGTTATCGTTCCACAGAGATTGTTTAGAGATATCACCGCCGTTCTACAGTTGAAATCGCTTTAAACTTAAAGTAACAAAGGGGTTTGGTTGTTGATAACAGATCTTTTGCATAAACGGTAAAAGTAATCGGATTTGAAAGATTTATAAAACACATGCCAAGATTAAGGTTCGATAAACCATTTTGCACGTATAGAATCGACAAAGCAAATGAACTCGTTTAGATGATAAATATAATCACATATCCTCTCAATATGTTTATCTCTAACACATATTGTGAGTTTTATCATTTTGATCCTTTGATAATCTCTCACTCAAACTATGAAAATGATAACATTCAAATTCAATATTTATGAACATCAACTCTCATAACTATCTCTAGCCTATGTGCATTGATGGATGAAAAACCTAGATAAAGTGTAAGAACACATTTCTCAATCATGAACCAACACAAAGAATAAATCATAGAAACAAAGTTTTTCACCATATATTCATCATCCATAAGTTCATAAGCTTACATCAATACCTATACATACAAAAGAAAGGATTGTCTACCTTCTAATCTTGACACAAAAGGAGATTAGCTATCCATTGACATGGTAGCTTTACAAACAAGAAAATGGAGAAGAGAAACAAGCATCAACGACGATCTCTCGATAATTGATGCTCCGAGTTATCGAAAATAAGATGCTACAGTGTTTATAGGGTCTTTGCTCTAAGAAAATAACAAGGATCCCCAAAAAATGCTGAACAAATCTATTTATAGAGGGGCTGAGACCCGCAGAGCGCGCTAAGCGCGCTGTCATTTATTGCTAAACCTCCTTAGATCCCGCTTAGCGGGCTCCAGACCGCACTAAGCGGGCAACCCACTGGAATTAGCTCCAGACCGCGCTTGGAGCGCGCTAAGCGCGTTTGTAGCATGCTTCAAAAATTCCAATTTCTTCAAAACTGCTCCTTAAGAGCCTTCCATGCTCCAAGCTTCCCAATGCAATGTTAAAACCTACAATTATAAACACAAAAGTTAAATAACTAAGTTTAATAATGCGTTTAAACTATACTACGATTATTTACCGGAAACAAAGGGAAAAAACATCAATTAACAAATAAAGATCTCAAAAGGTGCCAAAAACTAAACTATATATTAACACATTCTAGCACCTAACAACTCTTCCCAACTTGCTTCTTTGTTTGTCCTTAAACAAAGGTAAGATAGAATAGAAATAAGAAGAATATCGGATAAGACAACACAATCAAAAATCGATGGTTCAAACTAAATTGATGCGCTCGCAAGTAATGCTCAGCTCCAACACAGAATCAAAACATGGCTATGAACTAACTTCTAAACAGAAATAACAAGCAACTCATCACTAGCAATCAAATGTTCAAACGGGAATCACCTACTTTACTCAAATGAGTCATGCTCAATATTTACAAGGGACAAAACACTCTCATAGTAATTGTGCCAGCATCCAGAACCATTCATACATTCATCTACTCAATTCAACAAGGAAATCAAGGAAACAAAGATCTCTTAAGGACTTCTAAATGTTGTAACTAGGCAAGGGTTAACAAGAAAGGGATATTTATAAAAGGCTAATGAATCAAAGTGGCTATCAAAATTTTTTCAAAAATGAAGAACATGCCGACTTAGTCAAACTTCAAATCATTTCAATCTTTTCCTTTCTTTTTCTTCTCTTTTCTTTCATGGTGCCCTCTCTCATTTGAATCAAATGCTTCTTTTATTTTTCTTTTCAAGCAACTCACATTTGAGTGCAAAGCATAGCAAATAATACTTTTCATTTTTCTTTCTTTTTCACAAGAGGCACCATTTCACCAAATCATTTCTTTTTCACACAACAAACACTCTCCCCAACTTTAAACCACAATTTAATTTAATGACAATGTTCTTTAAAAGCATGCTCAAACAAAGGGTTAAGTGTATACAAAAACAAACTAGAATGAATCACAACGATTTTCTTTTAACATCAACAACCACAAATGAGTGGGTTTCCTGGCATTTTGCCGAATTTCGTTTTATGATTCATTCTATTTGCGTGAAGGCTCAAAATTGGTTAGCAAATGCTCACACTTCTCACCGGGTAAAATAAAACCTAAAAGAATTGGTGGTTTTTCTCAATGTCAAACAATGCCTAGATCACTTCTATGTTTCCAAGATTTACCAATGAATACAAGATTAAGCATGAATCGCACGAGCTAAACAACAACTACACGACTACTCTCTTTTGTGAACTATGATGGGCACTCACTTTTGTGGTTTTGTCCTAAATGATTCCCATATGAGCATACATGCGAAATGAAACAAAGCTTGAAATTTGTGAAAAGCAAAAAGTTCATACACATACTAACTTTCTTCAAAGCAAAAACAGAGTACCTTTTTCGTGCAACAATCCATATTTTTATCATCACCATCAATGATTGGTGTAGCACATCACTTTTGAACAAAGAAATTAAAACTTGCTTCAATCAATCAATTACCTTAAATCAAGAACAAACACAAAAATTTTGTACCAAAAAGCATGAACATAAAACCTCATCCGCCCGGATGGAAACTTCAATAATAAAAAGAAAGTTTTAACAACTAAAAACATATCCAAAACAAAAGTCAACATTCACTCAGATGTGAACTACAGCAATATCCAAAACAGAAGTCTATAATACTAGCAAAATACTAAACATAATAATTAAAAAAAACATGGGTAAAACGATCTAACTCATTAGTAGGAACTCGAACTAGACTCTCCATCATCAGCCTCATCACAGTCATCCTCATCACCATGCACAACCGCCCCCTCCGAGAAACCTGGCTTGGCCTCAGGCCACCTAGCATATGCCATCAGGTCCTCTCTAGACCTTAATGGATGATCAACGTGAGGCTCCCGGAACTGGAGCTGCAGCTGCACCATAGAGTCGTGCATAAATAAGAAGGCACACTGATGAGCCTCGTGCATGGCCCAGTTGGCCTCAGCACTCGGATCAAGCACACGCCTCGCAGGGGCAGCAGCAGCAACAGAGACAACATCATTATGAGCCTGAAAACAAAAACAGGTGATAAAAGCATCATATAAAACTCCTAACTTCACATTCCCATGGCTAGGAAGTGTAACTCTCGCCCTATGGCACAATGCCATAATCAGCCCAGGGTACGTCAGTGTGCAAGCCACCCTATCTCCTAAAGGTGTCGAACTCAGCGCAATTCTCCTCAGCTCATTCGAAATAATCTGTGCCAAATCCACGGTCTTCTCATCATCAAGTATACAAGCCAGGAGGGCTGCGGTCTTCATAGGAATGAAAGAGGTGTGACTACGAGGCTTGAGGTTGTGCAAGACAACCGACGTCATAATTTGAGATTCCGTAGTCAAAACACCTCTCATAAACTTCAGAGGGGCTCCATTAGCACTCAACTGATACGTCTGACCTTCCACACACAAAACTTCTCTCAACTGCTCGGCATTCCAATTCCCTCGAGCTAATATTTTCCCATAATCACACAACTCATCTTCCGCCAACTGAATGTGGTTCCCAAGGTAGGTATTAATTGCGTCTCTAGAGAAATCGATCTCTTTGCCCCTCACCCAAGTCTTAAAGTTGAAAGAAGCATCTCTTGAGGGTAAGACATTCGCAAAGAATTCCCTCACAATGTCCAAATGATACTCAGGGTAAGGTTGAAAGAGCTCGTCTCAGCCACCTCCTTGCAAAAGAGAGGCCGTGCGGCGATAACTCCCTTCGGGATCAATCTGCACATTCCTGTCAGCCCACACAGTTCTCCGCTTAAGTTGTTGATACCTTGACTGTTGGGCAGGACCAAGAAACCGATTACGATCATACGGCCCTGATGGAGCATGCCTAGCTGGGTTTGAGGTAGACCCGACACGTTTCTTCTGACCTGACATCTGAAAAACACAACAAAACGTCCACAAAACAGACAAATACTTTAACGAAAACAACATTAAAATATGCCTAAATTCCTAAACAAATACGACGATTCATCGTTAGGAATCAAAACAGAATTTAGAAGAGGGGTAAATTTCTGAAAATCCCAAACCGCGGTAAGCGGGCTCTGCGATTTGCAGAAAAATTCCTCTCTGCAATAGCAATTCTTCCATGGATAAAATCCTACTTCCTAAAACAGAGATATGCACAGAGATACTTCCAATCACGAATTCAAAAAATTAAAACCCTAATTTCTACAAAAGCCCTAATTTCTAAATTCAAAGTTCCTATCCACATGCAAATAAACTAGTCTAGTAACAACAATGGAGAATGACTAACAAGAAAAAGAACAAGATGAACAAGAGCATTGAAAATTAAAGCTTCAACCCAAAATGGGTTTTTTTACACGATAAATTTAAAACAAATGGAAGAACTTACAGTTGTTGATGTAGATATTGAGCACGAAAATGAAGAAAATGAAGCTAGGGCACAAAGTATCCAAGCAACTTTCTAGAATTTTGGAGAAGAAATGAAGAAGAAGAGAGAACTTGAGATTTTGTGAGAAAAGGGTGAAATGAGGCACATAACCTCAGAACCCTAGCTTCTAAAACAAAATCTGGGTTGGGTCAGCATTATTGGGCCCAAACAAAATAATAATTTTTTTCAAAATTTCGCAGACCGCGCTAAGCGCGCTGCTCACTGGAATTTGGGGTTGATTTTTCTTCAGAGCACGCTCCTGCGGGCTAAGCGAGCTCTGCAACACCAAAAACACTTCCAGCAGCATAAAACTTCATTTCCAGCATCCAAAATCACACCAACTTTACAAAAACACGATTAAACATCAAATTGACCAAAAAGAAGATAAAAACTTACAAAATTGGGGTGCCTCCCAACGAGCGCTTGTTTAACGTCGGATAAGCTCGACGAACCAAGACGATCAATGAAGAACGTCTAGAAGAACGAAACAATTTTCTCGATCAAAATTACCTCCAAGGTAGATTTTTAAATGTTGACCATTTACGGTCCAACTGTCTTTTTTCTGCATATCTTCGATCACAATTGCTCCAAAACTTTTCACCTCTTTGATAAGAAATGGTCCTGACCACTTCGATTTTAACTTTCCCGGGAAAAGTTTTAACCGGGAATTGAACAGTAATACCATTTGCCCAACCTTGAAATCCTTTTGCCGGATCTTCTTGTCATGATAACCTTTCACCTTTTCCTTATACAACCAACTAGAATGATATGCGGCATTCCGCATTTCCTCCAATTCATGTAGTTGTATTTTCCTTTTTTCTCCAGCCAAGTTTTTATCAAAATTTAACAGTTTCAGGGCCCACAATGCTTTGTGCTCCATTTCAACGGGTAAATGGCATGTTTTACCATAGACCACTTGAAACGGAGTTAAGCCAATTGGAGCCTTGTAAGCGGTACGGTACGCCCACAAAGCCTCATCCAATATTTGTGACCAATCTTTTCTTGAAATCGACACGGTTTTTTCCAGAATCCTTTTCACCTCTCGGTTAGACACCTCGACTTGACCATTCGTTTGTGGGTGGTAAGGGGTCGCTACTTTATGCGATACACCATAATGTTTCAAAACACTTTCAAGGGATGTATTGCAAAAGTGTGACCCGCCATCACTTAAAAGAACCCGAGGAGTGCCAAAACGGGCAAAGATGTTTTTCTTTAAAATTTTTATTACCGTTTTGCCATCAGCCTTCGGTGAAGCAATCGCTTCAACCCACTTCGAAACATAATCAACCGCCACTAAAATATACTCATTTCCAAAAGAGGGTGGGAATGGACCAACAAAATCTATGCCCCAACAATAAAAAATTTCAACCTCTTGGATATTTTGAAGGGGCATTTCATCTCTTTTTCCATTTCCACCAGTTCTTTAGCAAGTATCACAACTTTGCGCATGGAGATTTGCGTCTTTAAATAGAGTAGGCCAATAGCCTGATTGCAAGACTTTCGTGGCCGTTCTCGAACCATTAAAATGGCCTCCATAAGGCGAGTTGTGATAATGCCAAAGAATACTCTGAGCTTCATCACTCGTGACACACCTTCTCAAAAGGTTGTCACCTCCTAACTTGAACAAGTAAGGGTCATCCCACACATAATAATTCGCATCCGATAAGAACTTCCTTTTTTTAATTCCAAGTTAGGTCTTCAGGTATCCAACCGGTTGCTTTGTGGTTAGCAATATCCACAAACCACGACCTAACTTGTACTCGAAACAATTTTTCATCGGGAAATTCCTCTCGGATTTCCTTTTCTGTTTTGGTTACCTCCACATTGATCAAACGAGATAAATGATCCGCCACCAAATTCTCTGAGCCCTTCTTGTCCTTTATTTCCAAATTAAATTCTTGGAGAAAAAGGATCCAACGGATGAGCCTTTGCTTCGAATCCGGTTTAGTGAGCAGATATTTGATTGCTGCATGATCAGTGTAGATTACCACTTTTGACCCTATTAGGTAAGAACGAAACTTCTCAAGTGCGTATACAATCGCAAGCAACTCTTTTTCGGTTGTGGCGTAATTTACTTGCGCCTCATTTAATACCTTGCTTGCGTAATGTATAGCATGAAAAGTTTTGTCCTTCCTTTGACCTAACACCGCTCCAACAGCGTAATCACTCGCGTCGCACATTAGTTTAAAATTTAAAGTCCAATTTGGCGCGATGATTATTGGAGCAGTAATTAGTTTCTCTTTCAAAATTTGGAAAGTAATAAAACATTCATCGTTAAAGAGAAATACCTGATCTTTGTTGAGCAAGTTGCTCAGTGGCCTTGCTACTTTTACAAAACCTTTGACGAATCGCCAATAAAATCCCGCATGCCCCAAAAAGCTTCTGATTCCTTTGACGTTGGTAGGAGGAGGCAACTTTTTAATCACTTCAATCTTCGCTTGATCGACTTCAAGGCCTTTGGAAGAAACTTTGTGGCCAAGCACAATTCCCTCCGTCACCATAAAGGTACACTTCTCCCAATTCAACACCAAGTTTGTCTTTACACACCTCTCAAGGACGGTTTCCAAATTCTTCAAACATAAATCGAAAGATGCTCCAAACACGGAAAAATCATCCATAAACACCTTCATTGTCTTTTCTATGAGGTCGGAGAAGATAGCTTGAACACACCTTTGGAAAGTTGTCGGCCCATTACATAAGCCAAAAGGCATCTTTCGATAAGCAAAAATGCCAAAGGGACAAGTAAAAGCCGTCTTCTCGTGATCCGTTGGGTCAACTACAATTTGATTGTAGCCCGAATAACCGTCCAAAAAATAGTAGAATTTTTGCCCGGATAACCTCTCGAGCATTTGGTCCATGAATGGAAGTAGAAAATGGTCTTTTCTTGTTGCGGTGTTCAACCTTCTATAGTCAATACACATTCTCCACCCCGTCACAATCTTTGTTGGGATTAACTCATTCTTCTCGTTTCGGATAACGGTCATGCCACCCTTTTTAGGAACAACGTGCACGGGGCTTACCCATGGACTATCAGAGATCGGGTAGATCATTCCCGCATCCAAAAGCTTCACAACTTCTTTCCGAATAACCTCTTTCATAGTAGGATTCAAACGGCGTTGTGGTTGAGCTACCGCCTTGAAATCCTCTTCCATTAGAATCTTGTGCATACAATAAGATTGACTAATTCCTTTAAGATCAGAAAGAACCCACCCTATAGCTTCTTGATTTCTTTTCAACACTTGAATCAAACGGGTTTCTTCTTTGTCGGACAAAACGTTGCTAATAAAAACCGGCTTGTTCCCACTTTCATCAAGGAATGCATACTTCAAATTAGAAGGAAGCACCTTCAATTCAAGTTGAACTTTCTCATCACTTGGTTCTTTCTTCAACTATTCATTCTCAACTTCCCATGGTTGTAATTCTTTGAGTGACTCAAGCTCTTTCAAACATTCTTCAAGTTCCCTTTCTTCCTAACTAGTAAGTATGTCAAATGACTCACCAAGTGCTCTTTCTAAGGGAGACTTCACATGAACTTGTTTTGCAACTTCAATAATTGCCATATTCGATGCATAAATGCAGAAGCTATCATGTTTGTCTTTGGAATGCTTCATTGCTTCAAATAGATTAAAAGATACCTCTTCATTTAGAATCCGCACTTTCATAAGGCCATCATCAACATCTATCATCATGCGAGCGGTCTTCATAAAAGGGCGACCAAGAATTAGAGGAGAATCCTCATCCTCTTCCGTATCAATAACAATGAAGTCCACCGGAAAGAAAAATTTATCAACTTTCACCAACACATCTTGCGCCAGGATGCCCTTAATTTCAATGTTCCCAAGCCTTTTCACAATAGATAATGGAATGAAATTGATGCTTGAGCCCAAATCAATAAGGCCATTTCCAACAAAGACATTACCAATTGTAACGGGTAAGGTAACTCGCCCCGGATCGGCTTCTTTCTTCGGAAGAGTTCTTTGAATAATAGCACTACAATTTTCCGCAAGAACAACGGTTTCCGGCTCCAAATATTTCTGCCTCTTTGTAAGAATATCCTTCATAAATTTGGCGTACTTCGGCATTTGCTCTAGAGCTTCGGAAAACGGGATGTTGATTTGTAGTTGCTTAAAGATATCCATGAATTTTGAGTAGTGCCTAGCATTGTCTTTCCTTGTCGGCACATGAGGGTAAGGCATATTTTGAGTCGGTATCGGATTCATCTTCTCCTTCTCCTTCTTAACTCTCACATGTTTCTCTTTTTTCTTCACTTCCTCCACACTCTCATTTTCAACTTCAACAATATCATCATTTTTCTTTTCAACTTCAACAACATTATCATTTTTATTTTCAATTTCAACAACATTATCATTTTTCTTTTCAACTTCTTCCTCATCACTATCCTCCTCAACAATACCATTAATTTTTTCTTCTTCCCCACTTTTGTCATTTTCTTTTGCTAACTCCTTCCCACTTATAGTAACGATTGCTTTGCAATGCTCCTTCGGGTTTACTTGAGTATTTGCGGAGAATGAAGGACCCGATTGTTGCTCGACTATTTGTTTTACAAGTTGCCCAACTTGATTTTCGAGATTCTTTATCGCCGCATCGCTACTCTTTTGGTTGGCCATAGACATTTGAATGAATTGATTCAAAGTGTCTTCCAACTTAGAGCTAGCAACCGGAGGTGGTGGAGGTTGATAAGGATTTCGCCGGCTTGAAGAACCGCCACCATAACCTTGATTATTTTGATAGTTCCCCCTCGGTTGATATCCTTGATTGTTTTGGTAATGTTGTTGAGGATTGTTTTGATAAGGTTGTTGTTGTTGTCTTCCATGATAATCTCGTTGATTGCTCATGTAGTTCACTTCTTCAAATCCTGGTGGAGGACAAAATCCGGTGTCGTGCTCTCCTTTGCAAAGTTCACAACATGCAACTTGTTTACTCTTACTCGGTTGCTCATGCATTTCCTTCAATTGTTGTGGAAGCTTCGACATTTGTTGAGTCAAAAGTTCCACTTGTTGAGATAAAAGCTTGTTTTGAGCTAGGATTGCATCATTAGTTCCCAATTCCAAAACTCCCGGAGTCCTTTGAGAAGGGCCACGGTTATGGCTTCCTTGATGGTCATTCAAAGCCATCTTACCAATTATGGCAATGGCTTCTTCGGCACTCTTGTTCATCAAAGATCCACCTGCGGTGGCATCCAACAATGTTTTCTGCACTAGTTGAAGTCCATTCCGAAAAATATGAATTTGAGATAATTCATCAAAGCCATGCCCCTTGCATTTCCTCAACATAGATTTGAATCTCTCCCACGCTTCGTTGAGAGATTCGTTTGCACCTTGCGTGAACACTGCTATTGCGGTCTTTGCCTCCATGAAACGATTATGTGGAAAAAATCGTTCCAAAAATTTTTCTTCAAGTAAATTCCAATCAGTCATTATTGCCGTCAACTGATCAAGATACCATTCCTTGGCCTTCCCAATGAGGAAATGCGGGAATAGTCTCTTAAACAGAGATTCCTCTTCAGCTTCAGGCGCACCAGTTGCTCCTGCAATCTCATAGAACTTTGTCAGATATGTATAAGGATCCTCATGATCCATACCAGTAAAAGGACTCTGATATAGAAGCGAGAGAATACCAGTCTTCATTTCTGAATGCCGACCATTATGAGCATTGTGAGCAAACTGTGTATTATGTCTTGGACTGTTGGTACATGGTCTAGAAGCAGGTGGTGGTGGTGGTGGTGGATCCATAGCTGGAAGTAATTGTGGAATTTGCGTCGAAGTTGAACTTCCATCTCGCTCTCGTCTTTCTTTGGCAAGTTGCCTCCTTCGCCTTGTTCTGCTATTGATTTTATGAGCAGTTCTTTCAATCTCGGGATCGAACAGAAGTTGGTCCACAGGTAACTTCCCTCGCATAAAACGAAGTCTGCACACTAAACCAAACAAATCAACAAGCTCAAGAAAAAGTTAACAAGCTTAAAACAAAACAACTATTGTAATGCTTGAATATCAAACAACAATCCCCGGCAACGGCGCCAATTTGTTGAAATACAAATAGAGTAGGGTTTTTGTTATCATTCCGCAGAGATTGTTTAGAGATATCACCGCCGTTCTACAGTTGAAATCACTTTAAACTTAAAGTAACAAAGGGGGTTGGTTGTTGATAACGGATCTTTTGCATAAACGGTAAAAGTAATCGGATTTGAAAGATTTATAAAACACATGCCAAGATTAGGGTTCGACAAACCATTTTGCACGTATAGAATGGACAAAGCAAATGAACTCGTTTAGATGATAAATATAATCACATATACTCTCAATATGTTTATCTCTAACATATATTGTGAGTTTTATCATTTTGATCCTTTGATAATCTCTCACTCAAACTATCAAAATGATAACATTCAAGTTCAATATTTATGAACATCAACTCTCACAACTATCTCTAGCCTATGTGCATTGATGGATGAAAAACCTAGATAAAGTGTAAGAACACATTTCTCAATCATGAACCAACACAAAGAATAAACCATAGAAACAAAGTTTTTCACCATATATTCATCATCCATAAGTTCATAAGCTTATATCAATACCTATACATACAAAAGAAAGGATTGTCTACCTTCTAATCTTGACACAAAAGGAGATTAGCTATCCATTGACATGGTAGCTTTACAAATAAGAAATTGGAGAAGAGGAACAAGCATCAACGAAGATCTCTTGATAATTGATGCTCCGAGTTATCAAAAATAAGATGCTACAGTGTTTATAGGGTTTTTGCTCTAAGAAAATAACAAGGATCCCCAAAAAATGCTGAACAAATCTATTTATAGAGGGGTTGAGCCGTGCAGAGCGTGTTAATCGCGCAGCACCGCGCTAAGCGCGCAGCACCGTGCTAAGCGCGCTGTCATTTATTGCTAAACCGCCTTAGATCCCGCTTAGCGGGCTCCAGACCGCGCTAAGCGGGCAGCCCACTGGAATTAGCTCCAGACCGCGCTTGGAGCGCGCTAAGCACGCTTGGAGCATGCTTCAAAAATTCCAATTTCTTCAAAACTGCTCCTTAAGAGCCTTCCATGCTCCAAGCTTCCCAATGCAATGTTAAAACCTACAATTATAAACACAAAAGTTAAATAACTAAGTTTAATAATGCGTTTAAACTATACTACAATTATTTACCGGAAACAACGGGAAAAAGCATCAATTAACAAATAAAGATCTCAAAAGGTGCCAAAAACTAAACTATATATTAACACATTCTAGCACCTAACAGTGGTCTTCGGACGCTATTCTTTAATATCTTGTGTCAAATCCTTCTCTCTTCCTCCTTCATTTCTCAAAAGTTATAAAAAAAACTCATTTGAGTTATGCCTTTCCCAACCATTGGAGCATCTCTTCATTCCATTGAAGCATCAATGGAACTCTTTCTCATCTTTTCCAACATCTCATAACATCCAAACTTCTCCTTCTCATCAATCAATTTCATTTATTAAGTTTTTCAAAATATATTTTCTTTTTATCTTTTGATTTGTAGTTTTTTTGGGATACAATAGTTGTTTTAGGCACTTTGGGTAGTAGTGTAAACAAAATTAGTAGATTAAAATAACATTCAATGCAGTTTTTTGGAACTGTTATGGCAGAAAATGGGTTTCTTGCTACCATGGGAGACCATCAAAGTTTTGTCAGAAGATACATCTTCAGATTTGCTCTGAACTATTTCAGAGATGCATCTCCTAATTATGTTCAGTCAAAAAATTAGGTGATTTTGTGGATTTGGTGAATTTCTCCGGACATGATGTTTATATTTGTCTTTATTTATAACACATGTGCAATGGCTGAAAACAACATTGATTAGATTAGGACCGTGCATGTGTCCCAAACTGTGCCGGTACGACGTGAAAGGGCTGTAGCGAGGACCACGAGACCACAAATTGCTAATAACTCGTTTGATGCTGCATCTACTTCACAACCCTAACTGTCTAGTTCTTGTAGCCAACTCTCTCAGGAATCTCAAGCATATGATGAAGTAGAACCTGAGGTTCCTGAGGGCCCTATTGACCATGAAGCCTCTAAAGCCCATTAGAAATCCTATATGAATGCCCCATTAGAGAGTTATCCAAGAGGGCCATTTGTCACCTTCTTACTTTATAATTTTGCAGAGCATGCTGTTAGGCATGTCTGGCATGGAGATGTGTGTGTCTTTTCCTTTACAATACATATGTTGTCAACTAATTAAATCAATATTGATGCTTATGTTTTCTTTTTACAAGAGCGCGAGTGATTGAAAATGATTAACCACGACAAAAAGATACTAGAGTTGCCACATCCTACTGCTGGTTGGTTCGTTGATGCTATCTGTTATTACGGTCTTGTCGGTTTATGTTCTTCTACGTATGTGGCCATAAACCACGACATGCAGAAGTCTTTTGCAGAGAGGTGGCGCTCAAAGATGTCATCTTTCCATCTACCTATAGGTGAGATGACCATAAATTTGGATAACGTCTCATGCCTTCTGTATATTCCCAATAGGGGGAGATTACTAGACCACGAGAGAATTAGGCGGGAGGAATGGGTCAATCTAATAGTTACCCTGTTGGAGGCTGACCCTAGTAAGGCGGAGGAGGAGACAACTCGCACTATAGGTGCTCATGCACGGTTTAGATTTTTGGAAAAGCTTTATAATGAACAAGCAAATAGGGCTTTGGATGACGTTTGTGATGATGTGCAGGTTAAGTACCACCAGCATTGCGCATTGAAGTGTTACCTTTTTTTGTTGGCACGTCCATGTTTGTGGAAAAACTTGCAACATATGTCGATGTGGTCTATCTCAAGTACTTCATAGACCTGAGTGTGATTCACGAGTACAACTAGGGGGCCGTTTGTTTGGTCTACCTGTACTCGAAGTTGGACGAGGCTTGTCTTTAGAAGAGGAAGAAGATGACAAGGTATTGGACGCTGCCTTAGGTAATTTCTTGTTATTAATGTTTTCATAATTCATTTATTACACTTGTTATTAATATTGTATCCGAACCATTTTTCAGATATGGATAATCCCCCGCTTTCCTCGCATCATCGGGTTTGAAGTTGCACCTAACTACAAAGAGGAATGGCCTCGTGCAACCACTTTTGTTTCGTACAGAGGGAATGGTGCGGTTAGGGATGGTAATTGGACTAATCCCCAATGGGCACCCTAAAAAAGTATCCATAATGGGTGGGGTAAAAACCTACAAAATGGATATGAGCATGGGCACGACAATTACCCACGAAAATAAGCTGGTATGGGCGTAGGTACGAGTACCTTAATATCCACCCCGCCCCATACCCGCACAATATATATTTATATATTTTTGTTTTTATTATTATGCATACATGTTAATTTATCAATTTAATTAAATGCATCACTATTAATCTCGTACGCATTATTTTAATATAAATGTTTATTTATTCCTTAACTCAACATTATCATCCTTGAATTTTTTTTATGTTGTTAAAAACTTAAAAAATGACATGATAAATTATAAATGATATATTATTTTTTATTAGAAATGCGGGTAAACAAGTATAGGTATGGGTACTTAGGTACACATATAGTATGGGTGCAGGTACAAACATTGATGCCCACGCGGGTGTGAGCTCAGGTACAAAGATTTTTTTAAACTGTGAATATCGAGACGGGTACAAAAATACCCTACCTAAATCCTGCTTATTGCAATCCCTATGTGCGGTCGAGCCATTAAGAGTCTCTCTTGACCGTATGGTACCATATGACATTTGTTTCTTCCTATACGAGGGTCACCACCAGACACATCAGTTTGACGTCATTTCTTTATACTCTGGATGGTTGGGATGTGGGGCATCTCTTATGTATCCCTATCTGCGTGAGCGAGTGATGTGCCAAATATACTACTTACAGATTATTCCAAGACACCCATCAGAGTCCGCTCCTCCCAGCGTCCGCCGCATAGATCTTTGTGCGATATTTGATGATTTTAAGAGTCACATGGTACTAGAGGAGTATCATTGAGAGTAAATTCATGTACAATGGACTTGTGCTGAGGACTACTTGACATGGTTCTATAGGGTGTCACACCCTATCATGACCCCAGACGCTCTTGGAGAACCACTTAGGCCAGCTAAGCTAGAGGTACTTGAGGTTCGGGATGAGCAGACAGAGAGCATGTGATAACTTCTCGATAAGTGTACCGATAATGTCGTAGTAATAAATAAGATCTAATTTACAGGGACTGCTTTTTAACAAGACAAAAATCGTGCAATGTGTATAAAATAGTAAATGAGGGGTTTTCTAGTTTGCAATGCGAAAAGTAATAAGTGCTTAGACATAATTGTGAAAGCGGTCAAGTTGTGTATTGAATCCCCTATTTCTCTATTGTTGATGTTTGATGCCTTACATGAATAATCTTATCACTATAATCCCACGACGAATTAAAAAAACCACAATAACTAATCCCTTGCGAAATAGCTCACTAATCACTACTCGGAGTTTCCTATCCCTAGTACACCTGCGTAAGCATGATTAGGTGATGCGGATAATTGTTAGTTCTTGTTATTGGCTAGAATTTTGGTAAAACAATGTTGTTGTTGAAGATGTCATTATCTGATGTCTTAACATGAGTTACTAACATTCAGTTTATGTTAAGTTATTTAGGGTTGCAGTTTTGTGTGCTGATGTTAAACATGATGTCTTGACATCAGTTGGCAGAACATCAGAACATCAGTCTGTTGTGTTTTGTTAGGGCTGCGTGTATCAGTTTGATCTGATTGAGAGTTTGCAGACGTATATCTTGGTAACGATATTTTCTGGTGCAAACAGATATGGAGCAAATCTTGTTGCTGTTTTTAGGGCTGAATGATATGAAAAGATTTGAAGTATAAAATCTGTTTTAATTTCAAATCAAATCAGAGATTTTTAAGGAGTCCAAGCCCAAGTCTGAGTTTCTATTTAAAGCAGCCACAACTCTACTTGGAAGGGACGAAGACTATAGAGTGAATACTGAGTATCAGTTGTTAGGGTTTTCGTTTGTGTTTTGTAAGCCATTCATGCTTGAATTGGTATAGTTTGTTTGAGTTGTAATTGTCCTCTCTAAAGCTTTTAAGCAAGAGAGTATTGTTCTTGATCAAAGCTTTTAAGCAAGATCAAGTTGGGAACTTTGTAATCCTTGAGTTATATCACTAAGGTGATTAAGGGGGAGTGAGTGGTATCTCATATCTAAGAGGTTCTTAGGTAGAAGTATCATTGGGTGGTGATTAAGTTAGGAGATTGTCAACTGGGATTATTGAGTCTGTAATTTAATACTACTAATAGTGATTTTCCTCCCTGGCTTGGTAGCCCCCAGACGTAGGTAGTTAGACCGAACTGGGTGAACAATTTATTGTGTTGATTGACTATTTTATTACCTTGTTTCATATAGCAGATTGTGTTGTTGTGACATCACACTTAACATCACACATCTGATACCAGAATTTCAATTGGTATCAGAGCAGGCATCCTGCTCTGCATCTGGGTGAGATCTAGGGCTGTTACTTTCTGGTACTATGGACAAGGAGAGTGGTGGATTTGTGAATAGACCCCCTATTCTAGATGGCTCAAATTATGATTATTGGAAACCTCGCATGGTTACCTTCTTGAAGTCCTTGGACAGCAGGGCTTGGAAGGCTGTTTTAAAGGAATGGAAACATCCTGTGATTGTTGAAAAAGATGGAACATTAAAGCTGAAATCTGAGGAAGAGTGGACCAAGGAAAAAGATGAACTTGCGCTTGGAAATTCTAAGGCTTTGAGTGACATTTTTAATGGTATTGACAAGAACATCTTTAGGCTGGTCAACACTTGTGAAGTGGCTAAGGAAGCTTGGGATGTCTTGAAAACTACCCATGAAGGAACCTCCAAAGTTAAGATGTCTAGACTTCAACTGCTGACAACAAAGTTTGAAAATCTGAAGATGAAGGATGATGAGACCATTCATGATTTTCACATGAATATTCTTGAGCTGTCAAATGCTTCTAGTGCCCTTGGAGAGAAAATGACTGAAGAGAAGCTGGTAAGGAAGATTCTTAGATCCCTTCCCAAGAGATATAAAATGAAGGTGACTGCTATAGAAGAAGCTCAAGACATCAGCAAGATGAGGGTGGATGAGTTGATTGGTTCTCTTCAAACTTTTGAATTAGGGATGGATGAGGAACCTGAAAAGAAGACCAAAAGCATAGCTTTGGTATCTAGTTCTGAAGATGCTGAGAAAGAGAATAGTCCTGAGTCTCAGGAGGAGCTGACCCATGCCATTGTTCTTCTAGGAAGACAGTTTAATAAGGTGTTAAAAAGAATGGACAGGAGCTATAAACCAAATGTTAAGAACATCTCGTCTAACATCAACAAGAGAACTACAGCTGAGGAGAAGCCTAATCTTGACAAAGGAGTCCAATGCTATGAGTGTGAAGGTTATGGTCATGTCAGAAAAGAATATCCTACATATCTCAAGAAGAAGAAAAAGGGGTTATTTGTTTACTGGTCTGATACTGAGAGTGAGAGTGATGAAGAGACTGCCAAGCATGTTAGGGCATTGACTGGAATATGTGCTTCTGATGGAGAGTCTAGTGATGATGATCTGACATTTGAAGAGCTAGCAACCTCCTATAAAGAGTTGTGTCTGAAAAGTGAAGAGGGTTGTCAAGAAAGGGAGAAGCAAAAGAAAATTATAATCCAGCTTAAGGCTGATAAAGCTGAACTTGAGAATGAAGTTCTGTTGTTAAAATCCCAGCTTGATCAAATGTCCAAATCCATCAGAATGTTGAATAATGGAACTGACACTCTGGATGAAATCCTTCAGGCTGGAAAAGGAGCAAGTGATAAGACTGGTCTAGGATTTAATGGTGAAAATAAATCTTCTTCAGATGCTAGTTCTTCTGGTACCAAACAGAACTTGTCCCATCAGATGTCTCAACATCAAGGGAAAACTCATGTGTCAGGACCCAAGAAATATGTACCTCATCAGAAGACTCAACACCATGGGAAATATTATAAACATAACATGTCCCAACCTATGTCTCAACATCATGAGAAAATGTATGGGCCTAATAATGTTGTGCCTCACTATTATGGCAGAAGAAAGCCCCATCATCATGGAAAAAGACAGCCTAATCATCATTACAGAAGACTGCCCCATTATCATATGAGACAGTCTCAATACTATGGGAGGAGACAGTCTCAATACTATACAGAAGGCAGCCTCAGCAGTATAACAGAAAACATCCTCAAGAGAGAAGGCATGTTAATCACTTCAGAGAAGAATTTCAAAGCTGGAGATGTCACTATTGTGGAAGATTTGGTCACTTGAAATCTTTCTGTTTCAAGCTCTATGGATATCCTCAACCTAATCCCCAACCTAGACAGAATCAGGATAGTCCTTCTGTTGTTAAGCAATGGGTTCCCAAGGATGGTGCCACTTATTTGTTAGCTCAGATGCCATTAACTGGTTCTGCATAAGAGGACTGGTATTTTGATAGTGGTTGCTCTAGGCACATGACAAGTATGAAGAGTCTGTTGTTGAATGTTGAACATTATTCCAGCTGTGTAACTTTTGGAGATGGTGTCAAAGGAGAAATCAAGGGTGTGGGAAGGCTGAACTGTGCAGGTGCTCCTAGACTAGATGATGTGTTATTGTTCAAAGGATTGAAGGCCAACTTAATCAGTATTAGTCAACTATGTGAGCAAGGACTTAAAGTTCACTTTACTAAAGCTGAATGTATTGTCACTAATGAGAAAGGTGAAGTTGTCATGAAGGGTGCTAAGTCCAAAGACAACTGCTATCTATGGGATAAAAAGGGAGAACATCTAGAGGTGAAACAAAGTCTGATTGATCGCAATGTCAAGCATGATGTCATGACATCCTACTGTGACATTCCAAGGATCACCAAACACTCTAGGGTTAATCTTAGGGAAAGCAAGATCATTGAGGTTGACCATACAGGAAGGAGGTGTAATGACGGTTTCTCTAAGGATATATGTGTTGAACATTGTGATGTCGTAAGAGGAAAACTGGGTATGTGTAAAAGACAACAGAGGTTAATGACGTGTGCTGAATATTTATTAAAATTAAAAAATTTGAAATGTGATACATTTTGGTGGGGGAATTACATTTATTGGCTTTTAAGTGCTCAACAAAAGCAGTCCTCCTACCCTATGCAATCATTTCCTCACCTTGCCTCCACACGCTACATCAATCCTCATAGTCTGTTCGTCTTCTCCCCAAAGAATAGAAGTCTCAACATAATTTTGTTCATCAGTTGCTACAGAGGAACAATGTCTCGACAAATGTCGTCTCTGTAACGCCCCAGTTTTGCCAGTTTTGTTTGTTGAGTCCTTTTTGATTATTTTGTTATTATTTTATTATGTTTTCGGCTTTTGTGCGAAATTGTGTTATTTTTAGTCGTGAATATATTTTATCGCGTTTTGGGAACATTTGCGAGATAATTGAGTGTAGGGGTATTTTGGGCATTTCACATCTTATTTTTGATAAGTTAGAAAATAGAAAGAAAAATAGTAAGAGAAAAGAGAAAAGAAGAAGAAAAGAGAGAAAGAGAAGAAAAGAGAGAAAGAAGAAGAAAGTGGGAAAAATTCAACAAGAACAAGTTTTAAGAATCGATTAATCGGGTAAGGGTGCGAAACTCGATTATTGTATGATTGTATACGATTATGTATGTGTGTTTGTTGTTGTTTTGGATTGATTTGGAGAAAATTAGTAAAAATCATTTTTTTGAAAAATATGTGTTTATGACATAATCGTTCGAATCAATAGTTTTAGCGGATGAAATGGATTGAAACTCTGGATATGTGATTGTTGTGTATTAGTTGTTGTATTGTGATAATCATTTTGATACTTGTTGATGATTTTGTGAGATTTTGGAAAAATTGAGTTTATGTTGATTTTATGCATAATCGGTAGAATCGGGAGATTTCACGGATGAATTTCGAAACGGATTGCGTAGTTTAGTCGAGTGAAGTGAGACCGACGTTATAGAAACTCGTTTCGTTAAAATCGGTTGATATTTGAAAATTTGGCGTTTTTAGGTTCCGGAATAGTGTTTTTCAAAAGTCGCGGAATCGCGTAATTTTTTATTCTAATACGTCCGTATACATTTATGGAGGATTATCATGTATTTTGTTTGAAGAAAATAATTGAATCGGTCGGGTTTCGGGCGAAAACGCCCCAAAAATCACTGCTGAACCAGAACTGGTGTATTTTCACGCAGTCGTACGGACACGACTGCTAGTGTGAAAATTCTGGTTTCGTGCGATTTTCGGAAATTCATATCTTTTGATCCGTAAGTCGGTTTTAACCCCCGTTCGAAGCGTTGGGAAGCTAACGAGATGTTCTTTCTAGGAAAAATATGTTTGGGGTCTGAATCCTTCCCAATCGGTACAGTTTTTACGAACCGTTTCGTAGTGTCGGGCGTCCGGTTTATGTTTTGCGTTATTTTGAAATGTTCGTAACTTTTGTTCCGTTTATCCGATTTTTGCATTCTTGGTGTCGTTGGAAAGGTATCGAACTGTACTTTGTGAATATGAGGTTTTGAGAATCGTTAGCCGATTAAATTTGGTCGGAAAATGTGAATAGTGTCGAATCTCGACTTTTGTCGTTTTTAATAGTGCGTATTTGACTTGTATTGTGTTATATGTTTGTGCTTTGGATGTGTATGCCTTATGTGCTGTTGTGATGACGATTTGTGGCCGAGAGGCAAGAAAATGCTAAGTGTGGTATATTGGTGTTTGTGGCCATTTTGGGCAATTGTGTGCATTACTTTGTGTGCACTTGAAATACATGAATATTGTTGATGCATGAGTATTTGATGTTGGCATGAGTCATTAATGTGTCAAGTATCATGATATGTATTCTTGCATGGGAAGATTCATAGATGAATCAGTTTTATAGTCTTACGCCATGAAATATTGGTAGAAGCGATTAATCCCAATTGATTGTGCGCCCTGAAATACTGGTAGAAAGCAATCGGATTGTGCGCCCTGAAATACTGGTAGAAAGCAATCCATAAACGTCGTTCGCCCTGAAATATTGGTTTATAGCGACGGGGAACATCGTAGGCCCGACGGGGAGTTACTCTATGTAACGAGCAATGATTCCAAGAGTTCCTGGGGGACTAATGAATTACAAGATTTGAAGTCGGTACCGCATGGCATGTGCATAGAGTCGTTGTGTCGGTCTATGTGCATTGCATAAATCATGAGTAATTGTGCTTGGAACGTGTTTGATTGTATTGTGAATGATTGATGTGATGTGGTATACGATAAGTGAGAATTGTACCGTGTGATATTATATGCGACTGTTGAGCATTTGTGGTGAGAATGTGTTGCTTGTGTATTTTTGTGTTAATATATATAATTTTATGCAATTATATTATGGTTGTTTTTCTCACCCTTCTGCTGTTTTATAACGCTCTATGAGGCGTTGCAGATTAGGTTTGCTGGAGGTATTCTTTTTGTGAAGCTTTGCATCTTCATTATTTTGGTCGGTCGGCTCTGATATGTGACTCCGGGTAGTTAGGGTGGCCGCGTGCTATTGTTCTGTATATCTGATGATATATTATATTTTGGTTGTACATATGCTACTTGATGTATGACAAACTGTTTATATGTGTATATGTTAATCAGATTTTAGATTTTCCGTTTTATTTCTAATTTCTGAAAAGTGGGTGTAAGGAACGAAGTTTCCTCTGTATGATTGCTACCCCACAGTTGCATATCATTATGGGCAGGTGTTGCATGTTATGTGTATATTTTGGTTACGTTGATGGGATGTCTCCTTTCTATGCCGTGTTTTCAAATGTACTCTGATCAATTTTTGAATTTTTCTTTTAACTGCTTTAAATGCATGCTAATTGGGGGTATTAGATTGGGGGCGTCACATTAAGTGGTATCAGAGCTGTTTGTGTCAGTTTGTGTCAGTTGTGGTTGTTGTGTCTGGCATATTGGGCGAGTTACGTTGGACGAGTTGTTGTTTAACCATAATTTGTTATCATTGGAAACGTTCAGATTATGGCTGGAAGACGTGATGCTGCTATGACTGCGGCCATGCAAGCTATGGCGCAGGCGATGCAGAATTTACCGAATGCTGCGGCGGACGAGGAGTCGCGTAGTATGGATAAGTTTCAGAAGAATAACCCACCGAGCTTCAATGGTACTCATGATCCTGAGGGAGCACAGATTTGGCTGAAGAAGATTGAGAAGATCTTCTGTTTCATTAAGTGTTCCGAGGATCAGAAAGTGCAGTTTGGTACTCATGTGCTGGAAAAGGAAGCTGAAGATTGGTGGATAAATGCTTCTCAGAGGTTTGAGGAGGATGAAATAGTGGTTACGTGGGCTGTGTTCAAAGATGCTTTTCTCGAAAAGTATTTTCCGGAAGATGAGAGAGGTAAGAAGGAAATTGAATTTCTTGAACTGAAACAGGATAATTCCTCTGTTGCGGATTATGCTGCTAAGTTTGAGGAACTTGTGAAGTTCTGTCCTAATTATAATACAGCGGGTTCAGAGAGGTCGAAGTGTTTGAAGTTTGTGAATGGCTTGAGGCCAGAAATCAAGCAGGGTATCGGTTATCAGGAGATAAGACAGTTTTCAGTGTTGGTGAACAAGAGTCGGATCTTTGATGAGGATAGCAAAGCACGTGCTACTCATTACAAGAATCTGAATGATAAGAAAGGAAAGGGGCAGTTCAGAGGTAGGCCTTATGTTACCCCTGTTGACAAAGGGAAACAGAAGTTTGCTTTTGATAGGAAGCCTAGTGGTGGAGGAATGAATTCTGCTGTGAAATGTTACAATTGTGGTGGTTTAGGACATCGTATATCGGAATGTAAGAGGAAAATGAATAATGTGGATATGTGTGCTAGTTGTGGTTTGAAAGGTCATGTGGCTGCTGATTGTAGGAGGAAGAATGGAGTTACATGTTATAATTGTGGGGAAGTTGGTCATGTTAGTACAAGGTGTACGAAACCAAGACAGGCTCAACCTGGAGGAAAAGTGTTTGCACTAGCAGGAACTCAGACCTCGAATGCAGATCGTTTGATTAGAGGTACTTGCTTTATTAATAATACGCCTTTAATTGCTATTATTGATACTGGAGCGACTCATTCGTTTATTTCGTCTGAGTGCGCGAAGAGTTTGAATCTTGTGTTGTCTGTGATGGGTGTTGAGATGGTTATTGATACTCCAGCGATGGGATCAGTAACTACTTCTATGGTTTGTCTAAATTGTCCTTTAGCCATTTATGGTAAAGATTTTGTGATGGATTTGGTGTGTTTACCATTGGAAGGGTTAGATGTGGTGTTGGGAATGAACTGGTTACAATTTAATCGGGTTCACATTGATTGTTATCATAAGCTAGTAAGGTTTCCTTCTCTGGAGGAAGACGAAGACTCGAGTTTCTTATCTACCAAAGAGTTGAAGAGACTTTTGGCGGATGAGGCTCAGTTGTTCGGTGTGTTTGCATCGTTGTCGGTGGAGAGTAAAGTTTCTCTTGAGGTGTTTCCTGTTGTGTGTGATTTTCCTGAGGTATTTCCTGAAGATATTTCAGATGTACCGCCGGAGAGAGAGGTGGAATTCTCGATAGATCTAGTCCCTGGTACTAGACCTGTTTCTATGGCACCTTATCGAATGTCGGCATCTGAATTGGTGGAGTTGAAAAAGCAGTTGAATGACTTACTGGAAAAGAGGTTCGTAAGACCAAGTGTTTCTCCTTGGGGTGCTCCAGTTTTGTTGGTGAAAAAGAAAGATGGGAGTATGCGATTATGTATTGATTATCGCCAGTTGAATAAAGTGACGATTAAGAACAAATATCCGCTTCCAAGGATTGATGATCTGATGGATCAGTTGGTTGGTGCTTGTGTATTTAGTAAGATTGACTTGAGATCGGGGTACCATCAGATAAGGGTGAAAGAAGAAGATATTCAGAAGACGGCCTTTAGGACACGCTACGGGCATTACGAGTTTGCTGTGATGCCGTTCGGGGTTTCTAATGCGCCTGGTGTGTTCATGGAATACATGAATCGGATTTTCCACGAGCATTTGGATCGTTTTGTGGTGGTGTTTATTGATGATATTTTAATCTATTCTAAGTCTCGTGAGGAACATGCAGAGCATTTACGTATTGTTTTGCAGGTTTTGAGAGAAAGGAAGCTTTTTGCCAAATTGTCCAAGTGTGAATTTTGGTTGTCGGAGGTGAGTTTTCTCGGGCACGTGATTTCAGGTAATGGTATTGCTGTGGATCCATCTAAAGTAGAAGCAGTTCTACAATGGGAGGCTCCTAGATCCGTTACTGAAATTCGAAGCTTTTTGGGTTTGGCTGGTTATTATCGGAGGTTCATTGAAGGTTTTTCCAAGCTAGCATTACCTTTGACGCAGTTGACTTGTAAGGGCAAAGCGTTCATTTGGGATATTCAGTGTGAAGAGAGTTTTTGTGAGCTGAAGAGAAGATTGACGACAGCTCCGATTCTTATTTTACCTAATCCTAATGAACCATTCGTTGTGTATTGTGATGCTTCTTTAATTGGTTTGGGTGGTGTTTTGATGCAGGAAGGTAAAGTTGTAGCTTATGCTTCAAGGCAATTAAGAGTTCATGAGAAAAACTATCCTACTCATGATCTTGAATTAGCTGCTGTGGTTTTTGTGTTAAAGATTTGGAGACACTATCTCTATGGTGCGAGGTTCGAAGTCTTTAGTGATCATAAAAGCTTGAAATATCTATTTGATCAGAAAGAGTTGAACATGAGGCAACGGAGATGGTTGGAATTCTTGAAAGACTACGACTTTGGCTTGAATTACCATCCTGGTAAAGCTAATGTGGTAGCCGATGCATTGAGCCGTAAGTCTTTGCATATGTCCGCATTGATGGCGAAAGAGTGGGAACTTTTGGAATCATTTAGAGACTTGAGTTTAGTTTGCGAAGTGACATCGGTGAGTGTGAGACTTGGTATGTTGAAAGTTACGAATGAGTTTTTGTTGTCGATTTGTGAGAAACAAAAGCTGGATTTGAAATTTGTTGATTTGATGATGAACGAGAATGAGGATTTCAAGGTTGATAAGTTTGGCGTTTTGAGATTTCGTGATCGTATTTGTATTCCTGACGATGCGGAGTTGAAAAGAATGATTTTGGAGGAAGGACACCGGAGTATTTTAAGTATTCATCCCGGAGCGAATAAAATGTACCAAGATTTGAGGAAGATTTTCTGGTGGTCTGGTTTGAAAAGAGATGTGGCTCAATTTGTTTATGCTTGTTTAACTTGTTAGAAATCGAAAGTGGAACATTTGAGGCCTAGTGGTTTGTTGCAACCATTAGACATTCCTGAGTGGAAATGGGATAGCATTTCGATGGATTTTGTAACGGGGTTACCGAATACTCAGCGAGGGCATAATGCTATTTGGGTGATTGTGGATAGGCTGACTAAATCGGCGCATTTCATTCCGATTGACATCAGTTTTTCTTTGGAGAGGTTAGCTGAGATTTATGTCGGTGTGGTTGTGAAATTGCATGGTGTCCCGTTGAGCATTGTTTCTGATAGAGATCCGAGGTTTACATCGAGATTTTGGGAGAGTCTACAGAAGGCTTTGGGTTCTAGATTGAAGTTGAGTTCGGCTTATCATCCGCAGACGGATGGTCAGACCGAAAGAACTATTCAGTCTTTGGAGGATTTGTTGAGATCGTGTGTTTTGGAACAAGGTGGTACGTGGGACAGTTATCTTGCTTTGGTTGAGTTCACGTACAATAACAGTTTCCATTCTAGTATTGGAATGGCACCTTTTGAGGCTTTATATGGGCGAAGATGTCGAACGCCGTTGTGTTGGCACGAAACAGGTGAGAGTTCTGTGGTTGGACCGGAATTGGTGCAACAGACGACGGAAAAGGTAAAGTTTATTCGTGAGAAAATGAAGGCTTCTCAGAGTAGGCAGAAGAGTTATCATGATAAGAGACGGAAGGATCTTGAGTTTCAAGAGGGTGATCACGTATTTCTGAGGGTTACGCCGGTTACGGGTGTTGGTCGTGCTTTGAAATCTAAGAAACTTACTCCTCGATTTATTGGTCCTTACCAGATATCTGCGAGAGTTGGTGCTGTAGCGTATCGGGTGGCGTTACCGCCGAATCTGTCGAATTTGCATGATGTGTTTCATGTTTCGCAGTTGCGGAAGTATGTTTCAGACCCTTCACATGTGATTCCTATGGACGGGGTTGAGGTAAGAGATAACCTTACGGTCGAGGCATTACCAGTTAGTATTGTGGATCGCGAGGTGAAGCGGTTGAGGGGTAAAGAGATTGCACTTGTGAAAGTGGCGTGGGGAGGCGCTGCTGATGGTAATCTGACGTGGGAGTTGGAGAGTAGGATGCGAGAATCGTATCCAGAGTTATTTGAATCAGGTAAGATTTTCGAGGACGAAAATTTCTAAGTGGGGGAGAATTGTAACGCCCCAGTTTTGCCAGTTTTGTTTGTTGAGTCCTTTTTGATTATTTTGTTATTATTTTATTATGTTTTCGGCTTTTGTGCGAAATTGTGTTATTTTTAGTCGTGAATATATTTTATCGCGTTTTGGGAACATTTGCGAGATAATTGAGTGTAGGGGTATTTTGGGCATTTCACATCTTATTTTTGATAAGTTAGAAAATAGAAAGAAAAATAGTAAGAGAAAAGAGAAAAGAAGAAGAAAAGAGAGAAAGAGAAGAAAAGAGAGAAAGAAGAAGAAAGTGGGAAAAATTCAACAAGAACAAGTTTTAAGAATCGATTAATCGGGTAAGGGTGCGAAACTCGATTATTGTATGATTGTATACGATTATGTATGTGTGTTTGTTGTTGTTTTGGATTGATTTGGAGAAAATTAGTAAAAATCATTTTTTTGAAAAATATGTGTTTATGACATAATCGTTCGAATCAATAGTTTTAGCGGATGAAATGGATTGAAACTCTGGATATGTGATTGTTGTGTATTAGTTGTTGTATTGTGATAATCATTTTGATACTTGTTGATGATTTTGTGAGATTTTGGAAAAATTGAGTTTATGTTGATTTTATGCATAATCGGTAGAATCGGGAGATTTCACGGATGAATTTCGAAACGGATTGCGTAGTTTAGTCGAGTGAAGTGAGGCCGACGTTATAGAAACTCGTTTCGTTAAAATCGGTTGATATTTGAAAATTTGGCGTTTTTAGGTTCCGGAATAGTGTTTTTCAAAAGTCGCGGAATCGCGTAATTTTTTATTCTAATACGTCCGTATACATTTATGGAGGATTATCATGTATTTTGTTTGAAGAAAATAATTGAATCGGTCGGGTTTCGGGCGAAAACGCCCCAAAAATCACTGCTGAACCAGAACTGGTGTATTTTCACGCAGTCGTACGGACACGACTGCTAGTGTGAAAATTCTGGTTTCGTGCGATTTTCGGAAATTCATATCTTTTGATCCGTAAGTCGGTTTTAACCCCCGTTCGAAGCGTTGGGAAGCTAACGAGATGTTCTTTCTAGGAAAAATATGTTTGGGGTCTGAATCCTTCCCAATCGGTACAGTTTTTACGAACCGTTTCGTAGTGTCGGGCGTCCGGTTTATGTTTTGCGTTATTTTGAAATGTTCGTAACTTTTGTTCCGTTTATCCGATTTTTGCATTCTTGGTGTCGTTGGAAAGGTATCGAACTGTACTTTGTGAATATGAGGTTTTAAGAATCGTTAGCCGATTAAATTTGGTCGGAAAATGTGAATAGTGTCGAATCTCGACTTTTGTCGTTTTTAATAGTGCGTATTTGACTTGTATTGTGTTATATGTTTGTGCTTTGGATGTGTATGCCTTATGTGCTGTTGTGATGACGATTTGTGGCCGAGAGGCAAGAAAATGCTAAGTGTGGTATATTGGTGTTTGTGGCCATTTTGGGCAATTGTGTGCATTACTTTGTGTGCACTTGAAATACATGAATATTGTTGATGCATGAGTATTTGATGTTGGCATGAGTCATTAATGTGTCAAGTATCATGATATGTATTCTTGCATGGGAAGATTCATAGATGAATCAGTTTTATAGTCTTACGCCATGAAATATTGGTAGAAGCGATTAATCCCAATTGATTGTGCGCCCTGAAATACTGGTAGAAAGCAATCGGATTGTGCGCCCTGAAATACTGGTAGAAAGCAATCCATAAACGTCGTTCGCCCTGAAATATTGGTTTATAGCGACGGGGAACATCGTAGGCCCGACGGGGAGTTACTCTATGTAACGAGCGATGATTCCAAGAGTTCCTGGGGGACTAATGAATTACAAGATTTGAAGTCGGTACCGCATGGCATGTGCATAGAGTCGTTGTGTCGGTCTATGTGCATTGCATAAATCATGAGTAATTGTGCTTGGAACGTGTTTGATTGTATTGTGAATGATTGATGTGATGTGGTATACGATAAGTGAGAATTGTACCGTGTGATATTATATGCGACTGTTGAGCATTTGTGGTGAGAATGTGTTGCTTGTGTATTTTTGTGTTAATATATATAATTTTATGCAATTATATTATGGTTGTTTTTCTCACCCTTCTGCTGTTTTATAACGCTCTATGAGGCGTTGCAGATTAGGTTTGCTGGAGGTATTCTTTTTGTGAAGCTTTGCATCTTCATTATTTTGGTCGGTCGGCTCTGATATGTGACTCCGGGTAGTTAGGGTGGCCGCGTGCTATTGTTCTGTATATCTGATGATATATTATATTTTGGTTGTACATATGCTACTTGATGTATGACAAACTGTTTATATGTGTATATGTTAATCAGATTTTAGATTTTCCGTTTTATTTCTAATTTCTGAAAAGTGGGTGTAAGGAACGAAGTTTCCTCTGTATGATTGCTACCCCACAGTTGCATATCATTATGGGCAGGTGTTGCATGTTATGTGTATATTTTGGTTACGTTGATGGGATGTCTCCTTTCTATGCCGTGTTTTCAAATGTACTCTGATCAATTTTTGAATTTTTCTTTTAACTGCTTTAAATGCATGCTAATTGGGGGTATTAGATTGGGGGCGTCACAGTCTCCCTCCAAGAAGTCTGCATCCAAGAGTCCCTCACACACAAAACCTAGGGTTTCGACGAAAGGGGTTTCAGAGGATGAAGCTTTGGATATAGCCCCTCTCTCAATGATTCCAGCTTCTAAGATAAGACCTGACAAGCTGCAAACAAAAAGGCCTTCTCATGATACTTCAGGTAAATCGTCTGATCATTCTGCTGGTAAAAAATTTGATGATAGGAAAAGTATAGAGTTTGTTACTAGCATTCTGTTTGGAGATAAATCTGCTCCTAGGACCTCTACCCCTCAAGCTGTTGGAAATCAGAATGAGGAAGAGACTGTAGATGTTGATAGAAGTATAGGTCAGATTGTCACTAAGATTTTTGAGTTGGCTCAAATGGCTGCTGTGCAATCTGAAGGTAAAAAGGATGACATGCAACCAGCTGAAACCAATCTTCACAGGTTGGCTGTTTCTGTCATTGAAGATGCTGAAACTGAAGCTGAAACTGATGTTGATCATAATGTTGGAGCTAGGGTTGATGTTGAACCTGATGTTAGAACATCACCTGCTAGGTAAGTTTCTTCTAGCCCCAAAGGAAAGAAGCCTGTTGAGGTTGTGAATGTTGAGAATTTGTCAGACAATGAGGTTATTGGCAATGCAATTCCAGGTATTGCAAAAAGATTGAAGTCTAGAAAAGGGAAGACTGTTGATTCATCTCCTAAGGTGAGAACTGAAAGCAAAAAGAAGAAGACTCCTGTTGTTGGCCCTGCAAAGTCTTGGAGCAAGGTGTTTGTCTCATCCAAAAAGAGGAAGATAAGGGAAGACTCTGACTCTGAGTTTGATGTTGATGAGGATGTTCAAGACATCACTCCAGTGAGAAGGTCAATTTTGAAGAGGATTGCTGATAAGGTTCCTGATGTACCTGTGGACAACATGTCTTTTCACTATGCTGGAAGTGCTCACATGTGGAAGTTTGTGTGTCAAAGAAGATTGGCTCTGGAAAGAGAGCTTGGCAAAGATGCTCTGGAGATTAAGGAAGTTATGGAGCTGATTAAGGTAGCTGGGTTGATGAAAACTGTTTCTGGGTTCTCTAAATGTTATGATGGGCTAGTTAAGGAGTTTGTGGTAAACATTCATGTGGACATTACTGACAGAAGGAGTGTGGACTTTAGAAAAGTATATGTGAGAGGTAAGTGTATTGACTTTTCTCCTGTGGTTATTAACACCTACCTAGGAAGAAGTGAGCAAGATTATAGAGAGCTGGAAGTTACTAATAATGAGGTATGCAAGGAGATCACTGCAACTCAAGTGAAGGTTTGGCCTTTGAACGGAAAGCTGTCTGCTAGTCTTCTTAGTGTCAAATATGTTGTCCTGCACAGAATAGGTGCTGCAAATTGGGTCCCCACTAATCACAAAACTACTATCTCTGTTGGCGTGGGGAAGATGATTTATGTTGTTGGGACAAAGAAAAACTTTGATTATGGGTCCTACATTTTTGATCAAACTGTGAAGCATGCTTCAACAAATTCTATTAAAATGCCTATAGCATTTCCTTCTCTCATTTGTGGAGTGATCCTGAAGCAACATCCTGGAATACTGACTACTTCAGATACTGCTTGCAAGAGGGAGTCTGCATTATCCTTGTATCCCAAGTTGTTTGTAGGGAAGCATGTCCCAGATATTGTCTCAACATCAAGTTCTGGTGTCAAGAAGGCATGTACCAAAGCTGATATGATAGAAGAATTGAAGTCTGCCTGCAAGGATCTAGATGTGGTGATCAGCACCAGCACTTCCAGGAAGATGAAACTTGAGCAGTTGATCAAGTCTTTGGAACAGGATGGAGATGATGAGGATGTCAGTGCTGAAGGTCCAGGTTCTGAGAAAAGTGATTCAACAACTGGGAATGAGGATAATGAAGATGGTTCTACTGATGATTCTGATTAAGCTAGCTGTGCTGTTTCAATATTTTGTTTTATCTTTTTCTGCACCTTGAGTATTTTTTTTTTGTATCTTGGATAATGGTACTGTTATGTTTATCTGGTTTTTGTTCTATGATTTGTCATGTGATGCCTTCTTTTGACTGACAAGGAGAGATAGCCTAGGACTAAATGGTAGTTTTTGACAGTAGTGAGAGGGACTAACTGGTTGATGATTGGCCAATTGTGGCTAAAAAGGGGGAGAGTTAGCCTAGTTAGCCTTGCCTAGCTTTGTGTTGTGGTTCTAGGTTTGAGGGGGAGTTTGTTGTTGTGCTGCTGTTGTGTGGTGATGTTTGGAGGTTGTTTTATCCGCTGCAGGTATCTCTGATGTTGGCTGAGATTGTTTTAGCCAAAATTAGCCATAGGGGGAGATTGTTAGTTCTTGTTATTGGCTAGAATTTTGGTAAAACAATGTTGTTGTTGAAGATGTCATTGTTTGATATCTTAACATAAGTTACTAACATTCAGTTTATGTTAAGTTATTTAGGGTTGCAGTTTTGTGTGCTGATGTTAAACATGATGTCTTGACATCAGTTGGCAGAACATCAGAACATCAGTCTGTTGTGTTTTGTTAGGGCTGCGTGTATCAGTTTGATCTGATTGAGAGTTTGCAGGCGTATATCTTGGTAACGATATTTTCTGGTGCAAATAGATATGGAGCAGATCTTGTTGCTGTTTTTAGGGCTGAATGATATGAAAAGATTTGAAGTATAAAATCTATTTTAATTTCAAATCAAATCAGAGATTTTCAAGGAGTCCAAGCCCAAGTCTGAGTTTCTATTTAAAGCAGCCACAACCCTACTTGGAAGGGACGAAGACTATAGAGTGAATACTGAGTATCAGTTGTTAGGGTTTTCGTTTGTGTTTTGTAAGTCATTCATGCTTGAATTGGTATAGTTTGTTTGAGTTGTAATTGTCCTCTCTAAAGCTTTTAAGCAAGAGAGTATTGTTCTTGATCAAAGCTTTTAAGCAAAATCAAGTTGGGAACTTTGTAATCCTTGAGTTGTATCACTAAGGTGATTAAGGGGGGAGTCAGTGGTATCTCATATCTAAGAGGTTCTTAGGTAGAAGTATCATTGGGTGGTGATTAAGTTAGGAGACTGTCAAATGGGATTGTTGAGTATGTAATTTAATACTACTAATAGTGATTTTCCTCCCTGGCTTGGTAGCCCCCAAACGTAGGTAGTTAGACTGAACTGGGTGAACAATTCATTGTGTTGATTGACTGTTTTATTACCTTGTTTCATATAGCAGATTGTGTTGTTGTGACATCACACTTAACATCATACATCTGATACCATAATTTCAATAATGTTAATTCCCTATGCCACTACTTGGGATCTCCTATTCATATTCAACCATCGTAAGTACAATAATTGCCCTAGGTCCAACACATAGACTAATGGTCAGTATTCCCTATGTGCCTAAAATCAATTAAAAAGAGTATCTCACATAAAAAACATTAAGAACAATAAGCAATTGAATAGAATTATAGATCAGAGTATTCATGCAAAGTCAAATCAACACATGTCCAAATAATATTGAAACAGGTTCATTAAACACAATCTAACCTAGAGGAGTTTAGCTACTCATAATTCAAAATACAATACCAAAATAATGATAAGAGGTTTGCATAAGAATTCCCTTGAAGAATTGACCTCTAATTGCTTTAAATTCTCTCCAAATATGTCTTCTAGTGTTGTAAATCGTCACTTTCAGTGTAGAAATTCGTGTAAAGTTAGTGAACCCTTGAAAGAGTACCAAATTTTCCCTTTTAAAGCAATTAGAATGGATCAGAAACGCGACAGAAAAGGTCCAAAAAAGTACCATCGCGTGCACGATTATTCCATCGCGCACACGATTTTGAATGCGCTGCATCGCGCGCGTGATTATTCCATAATGTAGATATTTCCTTTAGCTTCATTTTGCAAAAAAACCTCGCGTTAAAACGAGTTACGAAACTCTAGATTTGATAAATTTACTAGACAAACGTCAAGATGTAAATTGTACTGAAAATTGCTCGTTTCTTCACAATTTCTTTCCGATTTCTTGGCTTTGCTCTGTTTCTTCGACTTCTTCACACTTTTTCATATTTAGATCATCTTTAACTTGAGATTTCATCGAATTCATCACAAATACTCATAATAATCATGTAATGACAAACTGCCATCAGCGTGACAGCGGTATGTTGGCGTGTTGCGGAGATAGGTAGAGCAGCCATAGAGTCATAATTCTTTGAGGATGGCGGTCCCCAGTTGTCCCTAGTGGAGCGCATGGTTTCTAAGTTGCAAAATATCGTGTAGTACAGCCGGTGGAGGAGGCACACGTTTAGACATACCCAATAGTTATATTTGGATGTATTTTTTTTGTTGCATTTTTAGATGTATTTTCAGACAAATGATATGTTTGAATTTTCTTGACTTTTTTGATTAATGTATGAATTTTTACTTTCCTTTAACTTTTATATAACTTCATTTTACTTTGATTTTACGTTAATATAAGTTGACCTCACAAAAATTGAATATTTGGACAATGGTGTTGTTCTGATATGATTCAGGGAGGATTCTGGAGATGCATTTTCGAAATAATTTCTCCTTTGTATTTTCCACGCTGTCAAAAATTTTCAGTGATCATTTCAGATATGCATCTCCGAACCACATTTTTATTCAAAATGAGATGGATCTCAAAATAGCGCATTTTGGTTGTGATTTAGGTGCGTCCATTAAGAGCAATTTTGAATTTTTAAAAATGTGGTATGCTTATATAACTGTCTAATAAACAATCCCATTATCCCCTTATCTAATTCTTTCGAACACACATCAGAAATTGTTTTATTTTTAAGAAAGAACTAGATTTAAAATTTAGTTATTTAATGTTTATAAATTTGAGTTTTTAGATTTGAATTTTTCTAAATTTGGTTATTAGATTTGATTAGTGTTTGCTTTATGGTTTTCTTGAGATAAATATGATGGTGGTTTTGATTTTGGAGATCCTAGCAACAAGACCAAAATTGAGATAAAAATCATCCATATGACGGTGATTTTGTTGATCTTGGGTAGTTAATGATGTATTAATTTGTGCAGTGGAACCTTGAAGTGAACGAGAAGAAGTGAATAGTTAATCTCACATCAACCATAAATAGGTTAATTGAACATGATGGTGAGAGATTTAATATTCCTATGTTATTAGTGTTACGTCTTATCTTCATGTAGACATTATATTGAAAACAAGAATTTTATCATAAATAGCTAATCTTTGGGGACATGTAGAACTAGTCTATTCAAACCGATATACAGCTTGTAGCTATACAATGGGTCCTAGTTAAATTGGCAAGATGAAATTTCAATCACTTATAGAGGCTTAGCTATACTACACCAATGAAAATGACACAGAGACATAGCATTTCAATTTCAATTGTTGGTGTTTTGTTCTGTTTTTAGTCTGAATTCAGAAAGAAAGAAAAGCCACAGGCTGGTAGGGAGTCCTACAGTGCTAACATTTATTGGTTCTTTCACATAACAGCAAAGAAAATGAGATTTTATGTATAATTATTGTGTATAGTAACTTACAATTATTGTCAATGCCATTAAATTAAATTCAACAACATAACAAGTAAATATTATACATGTGCTCTAATTGATAAAACCGGCTCGGAATTACCTATATGTGTAGGCTAATCTGTAATCTGACAAAGATAATATACAAAAATTTTAAGTCTCATTCATGATTAGAAGTCCTCATCAAGCTTGAAAACAAAGTTCTTCCCATCGTCCTGGAGGCTCGACATCACAGATGCCTTCTGATAATCACCCACCCTTCTCTCAAAAAAGTTGGCCTTTCCTCTGCTCAATCATGTCGAATATGCAATATAAGCCGTTGTATTATGTGTTTGGATAAACAAAATGCTTAATCAAAAGCTACTTAAGAGTGTTTATTCGTAAGAGTTGTTTGTGCGATGTGTAACTATTGTAAATCTTGGATATCGGTTCAATTCCTTAAGAAGAAAAAGTAGTGGAATAAATTGTATTAATGAAATAGAAATACTCACTGCAGAGAAATAAACTCCATCCAATCGAAGGGATTCTCCACTTTGTAGCTTTTTGTGCATCCCAAGGAAACCTGAAAGGGTGAAAAGAAAACCGGGTAACCGATCTTTGGGAGAAGAACTTCTTATTCCCATGTAACCGAGGAAAAACGAAAATAATTTATTGTCGTACCAATAGCCTGTCAGCAACAAATTTTATGTACTGGCTCATAAGTTTTGAGTTCATGCCAATCAGTGCACAAGGGAGTGCGTCACAGACAAACTCGGTTTCAATTTCAACAGCTTCGTGTACAATATTATGGACCCGTTCGCAGTCTAGCTTTCTCAGTAACAAGCTGCAAGGCAATTGCAATCCATTGAATCATCCAAAACAATACTTTCTTATACAACTTCATTTATTTAGACCAATTATTTAAAAAATCAACCAACATTACCTGTATAAAAGACAAGCAAAATCGCAATGAAGACCCTCGTCTCTAGAGATTAGCTCGTTTGAGAATGTCAGACCCGGCATTAATCCTCTCTTTTTAAGCCAGAATATGGCACAGAAGCTGAAATCAAACGGCAATTGAAAAAGAAGAAGAAAACGTTAAGTAAATGAAACAAGACTAGTTAGTACAGCTCTCGTAAAAGGAACGAGGTAGTTCTATAAGCTGTTTCGGTCTTGAGATAACTACCTTCCTGAGAAAAAAATCCCTTCAACACATGCAAAACCAACAAGCCTCTCCGCAAATGAAGTGGAACTGTAATCCATGTATTACGAGAACTTATTAGAAAGCAATTTCTATGTTCCCTTTAAAAGATTAGGGTGCTAAATATGACAGAATCTAAAAGGTATTAAACTTGATGGTTTTTAATATAAAAAATCAGAAAAGTCATTCACAGGGAGAATTCGGTATACGTTCAGTAAATAATGTTAAATGGACAGACAAAATTTTTTCTATCCAGAAGTTTGTAGTGAAATTGTGATTAACCGTTACCTGTTAATCCAACTCAATGCCCATTCAGCCTTCCTTGCAACACAAGGAAGATTTTCAATCGCGTTGAATAATTTATGCTTCTCTATTGAATCTTTAATATACGTCTCCAACAGCAAACTATACATCTCTGACAAAAATAGAATCTCAAATCAGGCAGCGAGCAAATATTATGCCAAGGAACAGAAGAGGGACGTAAATACTAAGCTATACCAGAATGAATATTCTCGATTGCTATCTGAAACCCGTAAAATGCCCGAGCCTGCCAATAAAAATAGTCAATGGTTCATCAGAAACTAATTGGTAAACTGAGGCATGGCTAATAATGCTTCAAATAGAACATAATAGAAAAGGTTAAAACACTACCTCCGGGATTTGAACATCATTCAGAAACCGTGCAGCCAAATTCTCCAAAACGATTCCATCAGATGTAGCAAAAAAAGCAAGGACATGTGATATGAAGTGCTTCTCGGAGTCAGACAAGGTTGCCCAATGGTGTAAGTCATAGGAAAGATCTACCTCTTCGGCTGTCAACCAACTTCAAAGTTATTAAAATTGAATGATCATAGTAAAGACTACACTTCCAATTGATCCATTGTAGTTTTAAAAGTGGCTGTCTTTGAAACAAAAGAAAACGTACATATACTTCAAATAAGAAATCATCATTAGTTAAAATCTCGCCGGAGTAAGCAACAAAACCATCTTGCAAACCATCAAATATACATTCAAGACTTTTGAGTATGACTCATAATTGGTAAGTCGGCAAGGTTGAATGAGAGGATTTAGTATTTTAATACAAGTCATACAGGTTTAAACTGCAACCGTTCTGCAGTCGGACATGTAGGCAAAATTGGCCGACCGTTAGTTATTATTAAACATTGTATGTTCATTGTTTGCATTTATGCGGATTACTATTCTAGCAAAAACTATAAATTGGTTTTATCATATAATAAATATAATGGTAAGTGATAGAATTGGATGAGAAGGAGTAATATAGAATGGAATGGAGTGATATTCCATTGTCTGGATCATGTAATGTTTGGATTGAGGGAATTGGATGGAATAGAGTGGTATGAGATGGAATGAGGTGGTATGGATTACATTCCATTCCATCACTTACCACCATATTTCTTTCCTTTTGATTTGGGTTGAATGAAAAACTTACATTGGTCTGTCCTAAAATATACAAAAGATGGAATGGAATCTCTTCATTCCGCTCCACTCCGCTTCATTCCACTTTGTTCCATTCCGTTCCGCTTCGCTCATTTTATGATATCCAAACATTGTCTTAAAATTGGATGGAGCGGAGTGGAACGAAATGGATTTCATTTCATACCATCACTTACCATCATATTTCTTCCCTTTCAATTTGGGTGGAATGAATAATTTGTCTTGTTCTATCCTAAAATTTCAAAACGATGGAATGATATTTACATTTCATCCGCCCGCTCCATTTCACTCAATTGGGCTCCATTTTCCCTCGGTTCATTTTATGATATCCAAATATAACATAAGAGAAACTATTCTATGCGATTCAATCACTAAAAAAATATGAAAATGTTCAAATCATTGTTTAGAAATTCTGTATAATCACTACATGAATATGAAAAATCCTTATTGAAATTATGAAATTCAAATGTCTCCCAACAAACTTCAATTTGTTATCACAAAAATTCTACATGAAAGTACCAATCTTCCAAAGAAAAATGAAGCAAGAATTGAATTCCCGGGTTTAGAAGTTAAACAGAGTAAGCAGATAGTGAAGAAAAATTATGAAAAAACAGAGGATTTCAGAAAAGAAAGAAAATAGCGTAAAGTTTATGGTTGAATTAGGATACAATAATTAAGGTTGATGAATTGAAGAGTGGTGCGTACCGGTCCAGAAACTGGCTTCAGCCTTTTTGTACATCTCCCAAAGTTGTTTGTAGCGAATTGGAAACATACAGAACCTCTGAGTTTGTTTCATTAGGATTGGTTCTTCTTCTTCTTTTTCTTCAACTCTTGGTTTGGGTGTTCCATTCTCCAAAGAACCCATTGAAGATTAAGAGTAAACCCTGCAAAAACCCTATTCTATGGAAGAAACAGGGACAAAGATAGACGATGATTTTACAGTTTTGTTAGTTTTCATAGGCGGTTTTTTATAAGCCAAAAATATGGTTTTTGTGTGTAACTTGATAAATGAATAACTTTTTTGTTATATACTACCACAACTTTATTAAACTTTTTATCTTTTTTTTTTAAATATCCTTTTTATCTCATATGTTAACTTGACGTTTGTTTTTATTCTTTTAACTTAAAAAAATTTATATTGATTCTTGGGTTAAATATATCTGCGGTCTTTCTAAATATCTCAAATTTCGTTGTTAGTTCTTTAAAATATTTTCTTTAAAGAATGATCCTTCTAAAATTTTGCATCCATACTTTTGGTCTCTAATATTAAACTATCGCTAATTCAGTCATTAAATTAAAAACTATCACTAAAACCGTCGTTAATTCTGTCGCTAAATTGTAAAAACCGTCGCTAAGTTGCAGGAGAGACCAAAAGTGTGGATTAAAAATTTTAGGAGGACTATTCTTTGAAGGAAATATTTTAAGGGACTAAAAACGAAATTGAGATATTTACGAGAACTATAAACATATTTAACCCTTGATTCTTCAACTCTTAATAACATATATGTTAGTCCTTTTCATCTAATTAGTAACGGAAAAATTCAGAAATTGGTTACTAAATTCATCTCTAATTAGTTAAAATGACTAACAGGGTACATTTTCAAGAGTTAAGAGACCAATATAGATTTTTTTTTTTAAATTAAAGGGTCAAAATAAACCCCAAGGTTAACATACAGGATTAAAAAGGATATTAAACCTGTTTTATATAATGGAAAAGAAAAAGAAAAAAAAATAATAAGAAGTTTCGTAAAAGATCGATACACCACATCATTAACAGCTCCATGTTTTGCTAGATAGTCAACACATGCATTCTCCTTCCTAAAAGTATGAAATATTTGAATTCGTCATTCCCTAGAGAGAAGCTCTTTAATGTTGTGAAGAATCGTGACACAATGATGCCGAGTATTAACAGACTCTGAGATAAGCTTAAAAGCAGAGTTTGAGTTAGAATAACTCATCAGATCTTTGATGCCAAATTCTCAGGACACATACAAACCATGATATAACATTGTTAACTCAGCATGAAGAATGTTAGAATAACCAATATTACCTGCAAAACCGTATGCCCAAACACCATTAATATTTCGAATCAATCCACTAAAACTCGAGATGTTGAGATTGGCGAGGCTACTGCCATCAACATTCAAAATCATATACCTTTGTGTGTAATCCACATGATTGTTCTTGTTGGATGAGACATATTATCATTGTGAAAATAATTAGCTACAAAATTAACATAATTCATTGTAATGATTTTCAAAGTACTCCTTCCGTCTCATAAAAAATGTCTTATTTGAGCAATGCGCGGTTCTTAAGAAAATGATTAGATGTATTGGTTTTAATGAAAAAACAAATATCATTTACTAGAATACCCTTATTAAATATAGTTAATAGAGTTGTTGGATAAAGTGAAAGCTAGTCAATAGGGGTATAGTAGTGGAAAAATAATAATAAATGATGTATTGGTAATGTAAATGGACAATTATTTTGAGACAAAGAAAAAGTGCAAATGAGACACTTTTTATGAGACGGAGGGAGTATTTTATAATATATTATGCTTAAGATAACTTATCATTATTTGATGATACATTACATGATTTCAATCAATTTTATTTTATACTATAAAACTTACTTAAATATTAAACAATTTTAATTATAAGTATACAAAAATATATGAAATACATTTTAAAAAACTATTTATAAAAAGAAAATGCACATGTACTTGTTAAAAGTACAATACGTGACAACCTCTTGCAGTGTAGGGTTGTAAGAAATTTTTAGGATTTTTGTGATGTTCGAACAATCTTACTTAGGGATGGTTAGAAACTATGCATGTGGTATTTCACGTAATGAATTGAATGTCCTTCTCAACCTTAAAGTTAAAGAATTTATAAAAAATCTTTGAGCCTGGTCCTTACACTCTAAGAGAGTAGTAACCGCTCTCAAGAACGTGGATAGTCAACTCCCCTATTATTCAAGAAAACCCAATTTTTCCCCTTTAACCCTTCTCATATACCGTTGTGGACTGGGACCTATCATCACTTCAGGTTCTTACGAACGGGACAGTGATCCAAGAAACGGGCTACATAATCAAGAAATAGGTGGCTAAGGAGTCTTTCATAAGGACAACATGTTACATCGTCTATCCTATGAGAATTTCGGCGCCCCCTCTTAGGGGGTACATTTGCATTCATATTGATACACAATTGTAACGAGCGATGTTTGTCGGTGACACGACCACCTTATCACCATGGTTGGAATTAGGTGTTACTTTCTGATTTCTTATTTATCCTATGAAGCTAGAAAGGAAAGGGAAGCTATCTAAAACTAACCTTGCACGCAAATGTTTTCTTTAACAAATGCTAAGAGATTGGGGAGTTCGGGGTCAGGTTATACAATGAGGAGTTTGTCAATTACGCATCCTATATATAGTTATCCATAGATCGTTAGCAATTTCTACCGTTTTCTACTTACTGGTGTTTATCTGTCATGGGTTGGGAAAGTTTCTCCTTTGGGAGTGTTGAGAGAGAGAGTTTTTGTTGATGTCGGGTTTTTCCGATGTTTTTGGTAAGGTACTAGACCTAAGGTTTTTGATTAGTGTGCTCGCTAAAATTTCGCAATCTTATGCTTACATATTCCCGTTAAAGATAACAGGGAAATCAGAGGAATCGTAGTTCCTCCTATTCTATGGGAGGAAAAAGATGTTTGGTGTCTTGTTCAAAGCCTAAGATTGAAGCTAAAGGTTTTTGTGTTTTGTTCAAAGCCCAAGATTGAAGCTAAAAGGTTATTTGTGTCTTGTTCAAAGCCCAAGATTGAAGCTAAAAGGTTTGACTAATAGAGAATTTGTCATCTCTAAAGGGAGATATCTCATCTGTTTATCACAACTGTTGGGTGACTGATTTATAAAGGAGAATTACTTTAACTGGTATATGTGAATCCAGCAATGCCATAATTTCCTTTATAAGGGTTTTGTCCTAAAGGGGGAAACTTTTACTCAATGTTGAGCAATGCCATTTTTCCTTTGGAGTTTTTCATGCTAAGAGAAGGACATAGGCGTGGATGTAAATAATCCAGAGTCTTACCACTTACAGCTATTAGATAAAAGGAGGTTTACCAGGATAAGAGATGGACTATAGATTGGATATTTGAATCAACAAGTGTGCCACTTACAACAGTTATCTGAGATTAAGGTTTGTTTGATTTATCTGTTTTGATATTGTGATATACAGAGAAATGTCTTCCTAGAGAGAAATGTTGATTTCCTCTGAGGGGATTTTGGTTTTATGTATGTGCCTTGATCAAAGCCCAAGGTTGAAGCTAAAGGGTTAACTCTATTTAGGGAATTTTATCTGTCTTGTACAGAGCCCAAGATTGAGGCTAGAAAGAGGCTGACTCTTTTGGGGAGATCATTATACAAAACCTAAGAGGAGGCTAAACATTGACTTTTCTGGGGAAATATTTTGTCTGTCTTGTACAAAGCCTAAGATTGAGGCTAAAAAAGAGTTATTGACTCCACTGGGGAATATTTGTATGTGTCTTGTACAAAGCCCAAGATTGAGGCTAAAATGGGAAACTGACTCTACTGGTGAGAGGTTTTATCTGTCTTGTACAAAGCCCAAGATTGAGGTTAAAAGAGAAGAAACTGACTCTGCTTAGGGAGATCAAAGCCTAAGAGGAGGCTAGAAGGATTTGACTCCACCGGGGAGATTTTATATGTGTCTTGTACAAAACCCAAGATTGAGGCTAAATGATATTTGACTAACTTAGCTGAAGATATTTATGGGTGTCTTGTACAAAGCCTAAGATTGAGGTTGAAAAGAGACTGACTCAACAAGAGAGTGTTTTTATCTGTCTTGTATAAAGCCCAAGATTGAGGCTATAAATTTGCTGAGAAAAAGAAGAATCATTATACAAAGCCTAAGAGGAGGCTGATTGGTGAATTTCTTATATAAAGCCTAAGAGGAGGCTATCTTCTGCTGAGGATTATTGAGATCCAAAGACAGGTCCAAAATGGGGAATCAACTCTTGCCGAGGATTACAGAAGATTTGAAATATCAGATGCCTTGAGGTTCTGATAGTGTTATATTGATAGTAAGATGACCCTATATGGGGAACTTAGGATGAAAAGTTTGAAGATTGTTGGTAATTGATGAAATGACCAGAGTTCTCCTTTTCCTTGAGGAGATGAGACTGTCCAAGTTTATTGGTATGAAAGGGTTTATCTTTGTATGATGCCCAAGAGGAGGCAGGTGTCTTAAGGGATGATAATCAACCCTAAATTGGTCTGATGTTTTGACTCTTAGAAAGACTGTTCTAACAAAGGATGACTCAGTTCTGTCCTATACCTGTAAGAGGTCTCGGGTCCTTGTATTAAGCCTAAGAGAAGGCATGAGAACTTTTAAGAAGCCTGAGGGTCCTTGTACAAAGCCCAAGAGGAGGTTAGGGATGCTTTTAGGAAGCTTGTGGGTCCAAACCTAAGAAAAGTTCAAGAAAGGTTTCACCGGGAATTAATCCTTTAGAAAACAGTTCTAGGGTTTGAAGAAATTCAAAAGAGGTTTCACTGTGAATTAATCCTCTCTGGGGGAAATGAATTTCTTTGACAATTTTCTAATAGTGACAGTCTTGAGAAAAGTTTCACCGGGAATAATGCCTTTCTCTGTTCCATATTGTATAAGCCCAAGAGGAGGCAAGATTATATCTGGAATTTCCTATGGGTAACTAGTTTTGACTTTGTTGAAAGAGTGACCACTGGTTTGATCTAATCCTAGACCTAATTGCCGGGGAAAACTCCAAGCAGATAATATACAGGTATATACATACAGATGAAATATATACAAGTATGTAAAAGAGGATAGAGAAACTAACATGTGAGCAAGTTTCCAGCATAATAAACAAATATATGTATATACAAGTATGTAAAAGAAAGTTATTTAAAACATACAGATGAGCAAACTTCCATTGTAACAGCTGTATGGTTAGTTTTTCAAGAAATTAAAGAAAGTTTTGATAACAACAATGAATTTGAATCTAAATCAAAAGGGGAAGTTGTTTTGAAAAGAAGATTGGGTCTTATACTCAAGGAGAAGCCCAAAGTTTTTTTTGTACAAGAGATGAGGATTACAACTCAAGGAGAGGCCCAAGAATAACAGTGATTGCACCGTTGTTTTTGAAAATCGCGTAGGGACTTATACAATGACTAAAGCCCAAGTTATTTATGTACAAAAGGGATTGGGTCTTACACTCAATTAGAGGCCCAAAGTGTATTTACAAAGAAGAAAAATGGGACTTACAACCAAAGGGAGGCCCAGATGAAAATTGTTTTGAAAACGGCGATCGCGTCGAGATTTTTAAAACCGTATCGGGACTTATACAACGACAGAGACCCAAATTTATTTTATTTACAAAAGGATGAGACTTACACTCTACAAAGAGGCCCAAAGTTTATTTTTATACAAGAGATGGGGCTTACAACTCAAAGAGAGGCCCAGATGAAAAAAACAGTGGGCGCACCATTATTTTGAAAATCGCACCGGGACTTATACTATGACAGAGGCCCAAAAAATCAAATTATTTACAAAAGGATGGGACTTACACTCTACAAAGAAGCCCAAATTTTTTGAAAAATGTTTGAAAAATCAAAATTTAGTGGAAACCCTAATTTTGAATTTAAAAGATATAATTTTCAAAGGAAATTAAATAAAAAATGATACAAAATACCAAATATATTTAAAAACAAGTTGTGAACTTTGAAAAATATTTTGAAAAATCATGTTTATTCACATGAAAGCTTGAAATTCATTTGGAATGAAAAATCAAGGCGAGACTTTCATTTAAAAAATGTTAAAAAACAATAAAATGAAATTATTTACAAAAATTCTAATTATATAAAAAATAATATAAATTGGATTTTTTTTGTAAATTAAAATAATTTAACATTTTTGTGAATTTTGAAAAACAGAATCAATTCAAAAACATTAAAAATCAAAGAGAAATTAATTTTTGAATCAATTAAATAAACATCAAAATTAATTAAATAATTCAAATATTTGAAAAATTGAAAAATGCGCGAAGAACATCATCTTCTTCGCTTTGCGACCAGATGTAGAATCAATCCAATCTCTCTTGTTTCTCAATGGAATTGGATGAAGTAAACATCAAACTTGCTCGCTGTCGCTCCCGGGATTTTCATCCAAGTACAAACGCGAAAGTGACACGGAAACAGAGTCACCAGCAATGTGTATTTATCCTAAGAGAGGGAAAGGAAACACTGCGTAAACCTGAGGGAAGGAAAGAACAAGGTCTTACGACCAAGAGAACTGGGTTCAGGAGTCGGTTACGCGAGAGAAAGGTATTAGCACCCCCACGCGTCCATCGTACCCGATGGGATCCACGCTTGCTGTTTCGATCAAAATGTGTCGTCGTCTGGAGCTTCACTGCTATTGGAAAGGAAAAGGAATGAGAACAGGAAAGAACGAAGAAGAAAAGAAAAAGAAGTGACTCGATAGGACATTATCGTTGTCCTAGGCCTACGTATTCCCTCAGTGCAATGGGAAAGTCAGAGTCAACGTAGTTCGACGGACTACGGGGAAAGGTTGCTCATTGATATATCGCATCTCGTGCTTACGTATCTTCAATCATACGAGAAAGAAGAATCAGAGCAAACGTAGTTCGGCTCAACAAGGGTTGCTTTGTTTGTGTTTTTAGTGGAAACGTCAGAGTGCACGTCCGAACAGTTAGGTGTTACAGCTCGCTGTATGGAGACTTAGGCGTTACCTGTTTGCGGTAGAATGGACATGACGAGTCCTTAAGGAATAAAATGAAGGAGATGAGAAGAGAATTGATTTGTTTGTTTTTGTCTTTTGAAAAGAAGTGTTTTGATTATCTTGTGTTTACAACGCATATTGTATTTAAGTCCTTCACGTAGGATCGAATGCCTCGCATATCGACCCAAGACGGGACGTATGCTAAACATTCTAATAAAGTGAGAGAAGACCCCTCACCATCTTATTCTCACATGAAAGGCTCAAATACAATACGTGCTATGTCTTTATTAAGTGTTTTTGCTTTTGTTTTGAGATGAGAAGAAGAGAGACTCAAATGGTTGAGAAAGGTGAAATCTAATGAGGGAGACTAAGACTCAAACCCTAAAGTTATCATACATGGATGTTCCTAATGGTTAAGTGTGGTTTAGAAACCTAACTCTAAAAGAAACGAGAAGAAGAGGGAATTCTAACTTACTTCCAAGATGGAAGTTAAGTTAAGAACTCAAAGGGAATGGAAGAGATTGAACAAAGTAAGCATTAGATGCTTATCACAAACACAAATTGAAAGCTTAAAAAGATAAGAGAAAAGAATTTGTATGTGGAAGCATATCCACACACTTGTCTTACCATAAGCCCCTGAAAATGTTAGCAAAATCATTTACAAGTAAAGAAATAAGGAAAGACTGACAATTAAAGACCAAACAAGTTAAGGACTAAAGAATAAAGGTCCTAGAAGTTGAAAAGCACTCAAGGTTAGAACCTAAACCATAAGAATGTTCTCTAAGGTTAAGAGATCAAACACCAACAAACTTTGCACAAACAATGTTTTAACCATCCAAGAAATTGCACCATGAAATTAGTTGATGAAACATGAACAAAAATGTAAGATGAACATGTATTTATGCTTAATGAAATGCTAAGGTCAGAAGCATACAATTGATGATATGCACATGACATGAGTGGAATGGCACACACAATGCAAACACAAATCATGTAGAGCACAAGAAGAAAAGAGATGAGGAATTAGGACAAAAATGCAAGCTAAAATGCATAAGCACACATCAAAGGTAAACACAAATCATAATGACCTATAAGTGAACCAAGAATGACCTATAATTCTCTAGACAAACCACATAATCTCACACAAAAGCAAGCATGGCAAGGTGGCACAAGTGCCTCATCAAAATCATGTTACATGGAAGTTAAAGAACATGCACACAAGTTGGTTTATTTTCAAGACAAGTCACACATGATGGTGAAATACAATGCATACCTATTCTAAGATGACATGAGAATGCACAAATGAACAAGTTTGGTTCATACACAAATTACTTTAGAAATTAAGAAGAAGAGAACACAATTTGAACTTCATACAAAATGGAACATGCTTCAAATGTTCATGTAATTGCAATGCATATGATATGACATTATGAATCAATGAAAATGGATGAAATGATCTATATACAGTAAAGGGACATATAAGAATGAAGGTAGATGGCATACTGTTAGTAGAGTAATAGTGGGGGTTGTTTTTAATCGTCTCCACAGGGATTGTTCGATATTTGATGCGTGCCGTTCAATAGTTGCGATACTTTAAGTTCAATGGTTTCAAAAGGTTCTCAATTGTTGTTAACATTAATTTGTAGCAAAGATTAATTGGTGACAAAGATTTTGTAAAAGTTTTGATAAAAGCATGTTAAGGTTAGGTTTCGCTAATCCTTTTTACGTATAAACAAATAATCAAGCATATGAACTCGGTTTCCGACCAATACAACCGCGTATCCTCCCGACTAAGTTTATGTCTAAAGCGAAGTCGTGAGTATCGTTGTTTAGACCGTCAGATGATGTCTCACGCTAACAATCTAAACAACAATCATTAAGATCAACACAATGCGAATAGCAAATCCCAAATCTATGTCTAGAGTTTGGTTTTTAAGAGATGAAATTGTTAGGTTATGATTTGTAGAATCTATGTCTAGAGCAATACAAATCACACATAAAGCATTAAGAGAAAACAACATCATCTATATTGATCAAAGACTTTGTTCATATACAAAAGATCAAATGCAATACATAAAATCAGGATCAACTACATCTAACCTCAACATTGAGTGTTTAGCTACCACTTCTCATGGTAGCTTTGATGACAAGTAAAGAGAGGAGATGAATGAGCATCCACGATGAATAATCGAGAATGGATGCGACTTCAGCTTCTCCAAGTGAAATTACACTCTTTGATGATCAAAATACTGAAAACTATGATTACTAGTGAAAATGGACAAGAGATCCTCTTTACAACAAATGAAAATCTATTTATACACTTAAAATCTCAGCACCCTTCGCCTAGCGAAGGCTTCATTCGCCTAGCGAATGAACTAAAACATGGCACTTTAAGTGCCTCATACTTAAACCACCCACAAGGATTATCGTGGGTTCGCTAGGCGAACTAAATCACTCGCGAAGCGAACCTTCGCTACCACATTCGCCCCAGCGAAGTTTGGGTGTTTTCAAAAATGGAACTTACTGCCACCCTTCGCTGGCACCTTCTCCTAGCGAGCACATCAGCGAGCATTTGCTGGCTTCCTCGCCCAGCGAATTTACCCAGTTTTCCTACTGTAGGTTTTTGCATACTTTCTGCCACCCCTCGCTGGCACACTCGCTAACGTTCGCTAGGTGAACCTTCGCTAGCTGCTTCGCCAACACTCGCCTAGCGAATGCTGTTGTTGATTTCTTCCTTCAATGGCAAATTGCTTCCAATCTTTGTGTATCACAATCTTGATCTTTTTATGCCTATTCCTGCACATTAGCACACAAATTACAAGCACCACAAGTATATTTCAATGAATGCACAACAACACCATTCCTCATTAATATCAACACATTCCACATGAAAAGAAATGAAAAATACCAAGTAATTCATACAAATATATATCATGATTGACATCTAACACATACCAATATAAGATACATACAAACTATGTGAAGAAGAGCAAGTGATATGTGCACAATTAAGTATGGATGCAAGATGAACATCAATTGCAAAACATGTCAAAAGGAAACATGGAAGACATATAATTTGACATACATGACCTATAATATCCAAGTAAACATGTGTCAAAATATAACCTCAATCAACTCAAGAGACCATAGGCAATAGGACACAAAACCATGGCATATGCACACAATGAAGATCATAAAGGCACATGTAATCAAACATCAAGGAAAAAATAGAAATGAACTTAGAAAGATCATGGAATTAGGTCACAAAGTGTATGAGTCAGAGGCTAATCACATGTCAAATTTTCATGGCAAAACTCAATGATAAACCAATTCAACCAAGTCCTCAAAACCACATGGAATCAAAGCAAAAGAATGCACCAAAATGCTCACCACAATACATGATAAAATGATTTTAAAAATCAATAAAAATATGGATTAAGTGCCTCAGGATGTGTAATATGATCATACAAAAATCCATGCAAAAATTCAGAAAAGAACTAGTTCAATTAAAATAAAAATGAACCAAGCATCAAGAAGAATGCACTTTAAAAAGAAATTAAAAGGAAATTATGAAAATAATGTCAAAATAAAAGAAAATCAGAAATAAAAAATATGGAAAATTATTTTAATGTGTAAAAATGGTTTATGAATTTTTATAGAATTTTTATTAGGCATTTACTATTTTTAATAAGGACAAAAATGGAAATAGTAAAAAAAAGAAATTAAAATAGAATGAAAATATAAGTGGGGGTGCAGCGAAAGTAAACTTTCAATTTAAAAGTGAATGGGCTCAAAACATGGGGGTGTGAACATCAATTAGAAACCCAGTCCAATAAACACGCGCGTGTGTGTGTGATATGGTGCACGCGCAGTCAAACACTTGACTCAATCTGAGCCATTAGATTAAACAGTCAATAATCATCAAGGAAAGTAAAATGATCACATGAATCAGAGTGCAAGCACATGGTAACTCTTCTACACGCACGCACACACAACCAATTCAGAGAGAAAAAGAAGTCACGCGCAGGTCACATGATTCATTTATGTGTTGGCAATATATCAATCGTTGGATCAAGGAAATCCAACGACCACGTTTAAAACTGACATTAAACCCTAACGCACCCTCACCGGCTGGAGAAGGACCTCCGGTCATCTTCTCCGGCCACCTCCGGCAACTATAATCATTACATTTTTCCAGAAATGAGTAAAATGCACACCATTTGAAAGCTGAAGTTACGTAGATTAAGAATCTGGCTTCAAAATTCACTAATCACATGCACACAAAGAGAATCGAACGCATCAATTTTGCCCTAGGTTTGTATCTACACCTCTAAAAGGTCTATCAACTAGCCAGAATACACACACTGCTTCTATTAAGCCATAATCACCATGAAACAAGCTAAAAATCAGTGAATCGTGCAAGAAGAGTTAAGAAATATTGAACCTGAAATTTAAAGATTCTTTGATCAAACGAAAACCAGAGGTGTTGCCTTGAATTCTTGAGCTCTAATGTGGCCAAATAAAGGCTTCCACAGCTATGAAATCAAAGAAAACTTGATATTCTTCTCTGCAATAGATCCAAAATGTGGATGTTATGCTTGATTCTAAATCCTTGCTGATGAAAAGCACGAGACAATGATGATGAAATGATGAAGAGAAGTTGAGAATTCGTGAGAGAGAGAAAGAAAGTTCAGAGAGAAATCTTGAGCTTTGGTTTGTGAAATGTAGAAAATGAAGAATCTCTCTTCAAATTGTGTTGAGTTCAGCTTATATAGTTGGGGTTAGGATGTTAACTCATGTGGTTGATGGTTAGACAATGAGTTAACTGAGTTGGGTTAAGTGAGTTTCATCTAACTAACTGAGTCATGTTAATTATTGGCACGGGTTAGTGAGCTTGGTTATGGTGTGTAGAGATTCTTGGAGTTCATGATGAGGATTAGAAAGGATGGTGGTGATGTTATGCGCATAAGCTGCAGAAACTTGCAAGACAAGTGTTGTTCATTTCCTTTTTCATGTATGGTAGTATGGCATGTATGTATGTGTAGGAGAATGTTTGTCCAAAAGAAGTAAAGAGTGGATGGTTTGAAAAGTGGCATGCGTGTGACCGTGTGAATGAACAACATCAATGTCATAACCTTCCTACTTTGGGAAGCTTGATATCAATGAAAACATGGAGATTTGGTGATGAAATTCTTCATGTACAAGGCATGGAATAATGAGGTTCTTGATGTCATTAGAAAGAGGAGACATGGTAGAACACTTTTGGAGTTGGAATCAAATTGAATAGAGACTTGTAAGATGATCAAAAATAGCTTAGAACATCAAGGCACAAAACTGACTTCATGGGCGTGGTAAGTGGTGCGTGCATGGCAACATGACTTGTAGAAAATTCAGAGTGAAACCATCAATTTTGGGCCCTCATAACTCCTTCATAACTTGTTCAAATGGAAAAATGTCCAACATCAAAGTTGAAGAGGACATTGAAATGAACAACTTTGATGTTCAACATTTTTTAATTTGAAGCTTTCTTCCATGAGGAAAATGGCTTGACATTTGGAACACCACATGTTTGATGAAATTATGGCCTGGAGGCCTGAACTTGCCTTGCCATGACTTGAAATTTGCCTTGATTTTACCAAACTTAGATTGATCATAACTCCCTCAATTTTGATCCAATGGAAGAGTTCTTTATATGGATTTGAAGCTTAAGATGTGATATTTGATTGGCTTAACTTGGGCCTGAGGTTTGAAGCTTTTATCTTGAAGAAAGGAAGCCTTAAAATGTAGTGCAAAATGGTCCAAACTTGCCATTTTTGGAAACCCTAAGTTTCTAAATTTGGCAACTTGTACAATTCTTGAATTTTGATGATTCCTCCATCATTTCTTGATCAAATATTTTCCATTGAACATATGTAACTTGAATTTCATGAATTTGACCTTAAAAAGTCAGGAGTTGACTTTTTTCACTGCACAATTGACTTTTTCCCCAATTTCTTGATTCTCAAGCAACTGACCAATTGAACCTCTTCTGAAATGAACCAATGGGCAATCTTCCATCCTTAGATACTTGATATCATGTAGAAAACATTGAGATCAAGTTTGAACCAAAATTTCATCAGGAGACCACTTGAATCCAAAACCCTAGTTTGGGTTGTTTTTGGTTAGGAGGTGATGAACTGTCCAACTTCTTGGTGAGTTCTCTTCTTCCAATGGCTTGTGGGATCAAATGAAATCATATGAGATGTAAGAGGCTCTTGAGGCTTACTTGAAAACCCTTGGCTCTTGTTCCCTTGCTCTGGATGATCAATACTCTGAAGACCACTGACCACATGCCCTTATGCAACATGCAATGCAATGCTTTGTCTTTCTATGCTTGAATGGAATGCAATGCAATGAAAGTATATGCTAAATGATATGAAAAATGAGAGGGCAATTTTTGGGGTATTACAGCTGCCCCTATTCAATCACTGTAGACCTGACTGGATGATAGCGGTTGCTTTCAGACTTTCAAGGTATGGAGAGATTGAATACCAAAAAAATAACCAGAAAATTTGCACTCTGTGGAGAAGAAGAAAAGGGATATAAACCCCAGAAAATGAACTCTGCTTGAATAGAACCATGATGATAACCATACTACTGGAGGAGTGTCTTTTGGGACGACGCCAGACGACTACTGGCTTGCCACGCTGCCGGTGGGCTTTAAGAATGTCTTTTGGGACGACGCCAGACGACTACTGGCTTGCCACGCTGCTGGTGGGCTTTAACAATGTCTTTTGGGATGATGCCAGACGACTACTGGCTTGCCACGCCGTCGGTAGGCTTTAGGAATGTCTTTTGGGACGACGCCAGACGACTACTAGCTTGCCACGTTGCCGGTGGGCTTTAACAATGTCTTTTGGGACGACGCCAGACGACTACTGGCTTGCCACGGTGCCGGTGGGCTTTAAGAATGTATTTTGGGATGACGCCAGATGACTACTGGCTTGCCACGCTGCCGATGGGCTTTAACAATGTCTTTTGGGACGACGCCAGACGACTACTGGCTTGCCACGCTACCGTTGGGCTTTAGGAATGTCTTTTGGGATGACACCAGACAACTACTGGCTTGCCACGCTGCCGGTGTGCTTTAACAATGTCTTTTGGGACGACGCCAGACGACTACTGGCTTGCCAAGCTGCCGGTGGGCTTTAACAATGTCTTTTGGGACGACGCCAGACAACTACTGGCTTGCCACGCTGCCGGTGGGCTTTAAGAAAAATTCAACACTGGATTTCGCTCTGCATACATATCAAACATCTCTGCTGACTCTGCTGAGGAACAATGGTCAATAATGTGACCTCAGAGACTCCTGAAAGGATGATATCTCTGTTGGAGAATGAATGAACAATCCGTCCGCTTCGAATCGACACGCTTGCCAAAAATAAATTGGACTTTAGGATATAGGGGAGTGATGACTTTGCCAGGAATTACTTCATCTGCCTGGGGATGAATTCTGGTCATAGCTACTCCGCTGGGGATGAGGATTTTTGAATGATGTTCTGCTGAGGAAGAAAAGTCATCAAAACTCTGCTTGGGGATCTACCAAACCCGAGATCCTTTGCAGGGATCATTAGCCTTCTGACTCGGCAGGGGAAAGAATATACTAACACTCTGCTGAGGAAGAGATTCTATTGATCTGTTAAACCTCTGTGGGGAGAAAGAACAACTCAGCTGAGGAGTATTATTGACAAGATTCAATGACGAACTCTGTAGGGATACAACTGCCAGAGATACGATCTTGCTGAGGATCGGAACTACTCCGCTGGGGATAAGTGAATCCTGGTTGGAAAACATTCCGTTACACCATGCTGAGAAAGAGTCCCTAGAGATCTGCTGTGGAAAACACAAAGCGAATCCACGGTAGTCTGTTGAGGAACAAAGCTGTCGAGCTTAGGATAAATGCCACAATGCTCCATGTTAGACGCACCTTCCACTGCTGGGGATACTGAGTTTACACCAAACTCTATTGGGGAGAACCGCTTCAAAGCGTCTCGTGTTGAGGAATGTCTCTTAAGAGGATTTTATAGAAGACCGAGCATCTTCAAACTCTTAGACAAATACCGAGACTTGAGCTAGTTGTATTAACTGGTAGATTACTCTACTGGGGATAATAGATCTGGAACACATCTTGTCAGATGGATTTCAAGATGCCCCATGCTTGGGAGGGTCACAAACTCGCTTTTGCCCTAGATTACAAGACCGATCTGAAGAAATTGTCCAAAGAGGATTTTACAGAAGATTTGGCATCTTCCAACTCCTGAACACTCACTGAGTCTTAAACATTAGCTGCAAGGTCAGCGACGCAACTCTACTGGGGAATTTCCAACCGTTATCGACACAGAAAAGCTTGTAGCTGTTGGAAGTACTGAATGAGAGAATCAACTTAATAAGACACAACGATACCCAGTTGAAATTAATTTGCCGACATCGAATCGTCGTGAACGACTGTCGACCGAATGATGGACTCAATCAGTAAACGTTGTGACAAAAGGGTGACATGGGAACCCTTTCCTGAACATGGATTGCCCCGACATTCTGCATGGGGATAAGTGATTATTTGCTTGGAAGAAAATGGCTCTCACCTTTGAAATCACTTGTGCCTGTTACCTGCAAGCAAAGGATATGTACATATGCCCTGTGCCGGATATGACTTCGGTAAATGAGAAAATCCAAATCTGAACCACCACTTGTTAGGGGGAGCACCTAACAATGCTTGGCGCTGAAAATGACTCCATGTTAAGCTTTTGAATGTAAACCTGCAACAAAAGAAATGCACACATATGTCCAGGGGATTGCATGGTTTGAATCCACCGTTCGGAGTTAATCAACATTCAAAGCAATTTTAAATGTTTTCCCTGTGCATGTTATTGTAAAGCCTCAATGTTTTCATCAATGCAATGTTTTTTATCAAAAATTCGGACGTTTTTGCAAACAAAACAATAAAATGAAAACAAATAAGAAGCTTTTTAACTGAATAATCAACTTTATTGATGGAAAGGCCCAGAATAGGCAAGTACATCAGGAAGCAATCCCTGGAAAGAGGTGATCGCTGAAAATTGAGAAAAGAAACTATCCTAACGGCAATGTGAAAACGGAATTTCACTGAGTTTGAATTCTGCTATGACCAGTATGTCCTCAAGACTTTCCAATTATCTTCGCTTTCTGAAGAGGATGATTGGACCGATTCCTACCCTTTGGAGATTGCCAGTTTGAGTGAAACGATGATGTAGTACAGATGACTCAGATCACAGTCTTCGCTTACTCCCTCTTTTGCGTGGATCGCCCTTTCGGGTTTTCAATCCACCGGGATACCCTTTCTTGCCTGAGTTGTCCTTGCGGATTTTCAACTCACCGGGTGTACAACTTTTTTTTATTTTATATCCCTAATTTTTGCCCGAACCTTTTTATTCTGTTTTTATGGTTCGCTAGGATGCCCTTTTTTGCCTGGACTTTTCTTTTTTTCTGTCCAGCGGGTCTCTTTATGCGAAGTATTTTTTGACTGCGTCTGAGTTGACAGGGGATGGAAAATCTTCACCATCCATGGTTGTAAGCATTAAGGCTCCGCCAGAGAAAACCTTTTTAACCACGAATGAACCTTCATAGTTTGGTGTCCACTTTCCCCTGTGATCTGTATTTGGAGGATGGATCCTTTTAAGCACCAATTCACCAACTTGATACTCCCGAGGTCGCACTTTCTGATCAAACGCTCGCTTCATCCTTCTCTGGTACAATTGACCATGGCAAATAGTTGCTAGTCTCTTTTCCTCAACTAGGCTCAGCTCATTGAATCGGGTGCGAACACATTCTGCCTCATCTAATTTGACATCCATCATAACTCTCAGCGAGGTAATCTCAACTTCAACTGGTAAGACTGCCTCCATACCATACACGAGTGAGAACGGTGTTGCCCCAGTAGATGTCCTTACTGATGTTTGGTACCCATGCAAGGCAAATGGTAACATCTCATGCCAATCTTTGGATGTCACCACCATCTTTTGCACAATCTTCTTGATATTCTTGTTGGCCGCTTCAATAGCGCCATTCATCTTTGGACGGTACGACGAAGAATTGTGATGCTCAATTTTGAAATCCCGACATAAATCTTCCATCATTTTGTTGTTGAGATTAGAACCATTATCAGTAATGATTCTTTCGGGCACTCCATAGCGACAGATGATATCTCTCTTCAGAAATCTGGCTACCACCTGCTTGGTGACATTAGCATAAGACGCTGCTTCCACCCACTTGGTAAAGTAATCAATAGCAACCAAGATGAAGCGATGCCGTTGGAAGCAGTTAGCTCGATCTTTCAAATCATGTCAATGCCCCACATTGCAAAGGGCCAAGGAGAAGACATGACATTCAACGGTTTCGGAGGTACATGCACTTTATCCGCATAAATCTGACATTTGTGGCATTTGCGGGCGTATGAACAACAGTCTGCATCCATAGTCATCCAATAATACCCCAATCTCAACAATTTCTTTGCCATTGCATGTCCTCCAGCATGGGTACCGAAAGAGCCTTCGTACACTTCTTGCATCAACATGTTTGCTTCGTGTCTATCCACGCATCTGAGCAAAACCATGTCGAAGTTTCGTTTGTACATCACATCCTCATTCAGGAAGAAACTACCAGCCAATCTCCTTAAAGTCTTCTTATCTTTGGTAGATGCCCCAGGCGGGTACTCTTGACTCTTCAAGAAGCATTTGATATCATGAAACCACGGCTTGTCATCAGACACTGCGTCAACAACAAATACATGTGTAGGTCTGTCAAGACGAGACACCTCAATCTTGGGTACATGGTTCCACCTTTGCACTTTGATCATAGAAGACAATGTGGCCAAGGCATCATCAAACTTATTCTCGTTTCGAGGAATATGGTACAACTTCACTGTTGTAAAGAAAATCAATATCCTCCTCGCATAGTCTCTGTAAGGAATCAAGTTTGGTTGATGAGTATGCCAATCTCCATTAATCTGACTGATCACCAAAGTTGAATCACCGAAGATATCAAGGGTCTTAATTCGCAAATTAATCGCCTCCTCAATCCCCATTATACAAGATTCATATTTTGCTTCATTGTTGGTGCATCCGAAAGTTACTCTGGCAGTGAAAGGCATATGAACACCTTCTGGCGTGATAAGGACTGCTCCAACTCCGCACCCATTCATGTTGACGGCCCCATCAAACATCAAACTCCATTTGGATTCAGGGTCTGGCCCCTCCTACGGGAGTGGTTCCTCGCAGTCTTTGACTTTGAGAAACATGATGTCCTCATCAGGGAAATCAAATTTCATGGGTTGGTAATCATCAATAGGCTGCTGTGCAAGATAGTCTGACAGGATACTTCCTTTTATGGCTTTCTGAGAAGTATACTGGATATCATATTCAGTCAGCACCATCTGCCAACGTGCAACCCGTCTGGTTAATGCTGGTTTCTCAAATATGTACTTGACAGGGTCCATCTTTGAAATTAACAAGGTTGTATGAGTGAGCATATATTGCCTCAATCGCTTAGCGACCCATACAAGTGCACAGCATGTCCTCTCGAGCATTGAGTACCGTGACTCGCAATCATTGAATTTCTTGCTCAAGTAATATATGGCGTGCTCCTTCTTACCCATCTCGTCGTGTTGACCGAGAACACAACCCATGGATCCTTCAAGTACAGTCAAATACATGATCAACGGTCTCCCTGGAATTGGAGGCATGAGAATTGGAGGTTCCTGCAAATATTTTTTTATTTTTTCGAAATCCCTTTGGCAATCGTCATTCCACCTGACCGCTTGTCCTTTTCTTAACAGCTTAAATATTGGTTCACAAGTGGCTGTGAGGTGAGATATGAACCGTGCAATGTAGTTCAATCTACCCAGGAAACCACATACTTCTTTTTCTGTTCTGGGTACAGGCATTTCTTGTATCGCTTTTATTTTTGCAGGATCAACCTCAATTCCTTTTTTGCTTACGATGAAACCCAGCAATTTACCGGACCGTACTTTGAAAGTGTATTTGTTCGGATTCAGCCTTAGTCAAAACTTCCTCAATCTTTCAAATAGTTTCTTCAAGTTGACCTGATGCTCTTCTTCTGTTCGAGACTTGGCAATCATATCATCCACATAACACTCAATCTCCTTATGAATCAAGTCATGGAAGAGTGTTACCATAGCTCGCTGATACGTTGCCCCGACGTTCTTCAACCCAAAAGGCATCACCTTGTAATAGAAGGTACCCCACGGGGTAATGAACGTTGTCTTTTCCATGTCTTCCGGTGCCATCTTGATTTAGTTGTATCCGGAGAAGCCATCCATGAAAGAGAATACCGAGAACTGAGCGGTGTTATCAACCAGTACATCAATATGAGGTAAAGAAAAGTCATCTTTCGGACTTGCTCTGTTTAGATCCCGGTAATCAACGCACATTCTGACCTTACCATCCTTCTTCGGCACAGGAACGATATTTGCAACCCATGGTGGGTAATTGGTAACGGCCAGGAATCCCGTATCTAACTGTTTTTGTACCTCCTCCTTGATCTTGAGAGCCATTTATGGTTTAGTTCTCCAGAGATTTTGTTTGACAGGACGACAAACCTCTTTCAGCGGTAACCTGTGCATAACAATGTCTGTATCTAACCCCGGCATGTCTTGATACGACCAGGCAAAGATGTCAACATATTCCCGCAGCATATTGATCAGCTCTTTCTTCACCTCAGCCTGCAGGTTGGCTCCAATCTTAATCTCTTTCTTGGCGTCCTCGGAACCAATGTTGATAACCTTAATTGTTTCTTGGTGAGGTTGAATGACCCTCTCCTCCTACTTCACCAATCTGGCCAATTCCTCGGGAACTTCACAGTCTTCTTCGTCCCCCTCTCCGGCTTGATAGATTGGATTATCAAAGTCATACTTGGCCATAGAAGAATCGTTATCAATGAAATCCGGGTGATTAAGTCTGCATGATTGGGGGTCATGCTTTATTTTAGAATGATCCTTTTGAAAAAAGAAATAACAAAATAAAACATTGCCATTTTACTATTTTTCTGCAAACATAAAAATGAAAGACAAGGAACACAAAATTTGAATGCAAAACGTCCTTTATTAAGGATAAAAACCTTGAAAATGCAATTATGAGGCCCTACAAATGGATCTATATGCCTTGGGTAGAGCGCGGGATTTTATCATGCAATAGAGAAAAACAAAGAAAATTACTCTGTTTGAAGAGTAACTTGAACAAATTCTTCAACAGACCAATTGCACAACTCTTGACCCGGTACGCACGGGCGCACCCAGTTATCGAGGTCAAAATCACTGTCGACGTCATCTTCACTTGCAGCGCACATCTGATTTGGATTAATGATTCCCCCGCTGTAGAAAGTAATCGGCCCATTGAGTTCTGTTGCAGCAGCTTGATACGGATTATAGCCTATACCGAACTTGTCTTCCTTTGCAGAAACTTCAATCAATCTGCCCCAGCCTTGGGCATTACCTACTTTGACTACTTCCACTGCCTGTCTGTAAGAAGCAATAGAGGTGCCCACTTGTCCTTCGCTCTGAAAAGATACCACCTGTGAAGACGAATCACCAATATTGACTGCCTCAAATGCTTGACTTAGCATCTCATGGATCTCTCCATCCATTTCCACGTACTTAAAGGTAGACAGCTGACTTACGAAGATGTCTTCCTCTCCACACACAGTCACCACTTGACCATCAACCACGTATTTCAACTTCTGGTGCAACGTAAATGTCACTGCCCCAGCGGCATGAATCCACGGTCTGCCTAACAAGCAACTATATGTGGGCTGAATGTCCATCACGTAGAACACGCACTTAAACACCTGAGGACCAATTTTTACTGGGAGCTCCACCTCTCCGAATACAGAACGTTTCAAACCATCAAAAGCCCTCACTACCAAATCACTTGGTCTTAGAATGATTCCTTCAGCGTCTAACTTCATTAAGGCCTTCTTTGGTAACACATTCAGGGAAGACCCCGTGTCAACCAATACATGAGATAACACTGCGCCTTTACACTCTAGGGTGATGTGTAATGACCTGTTGTGATTACGACCCTCAATAGTCAAATCAAAGTCTGTAAAACCTAGCCCATGGCTAGCATTGACATTAGAAATAACCGACTCCAATTGATTCACAGTAATCTCTTGAGATACATAGGCCATATTCAAAACCTTCAGAAGTGCCTCTCGATGAGATGCAGAACACATAAGCAACGACAAGATAGAAATTTTTTATGGCGTTTGGTTCAACTGATCAACCACTTTATAATCACTCTTTTTGATAAGTCTCATGAACTCCTCGACTTCTTTCTCAAAGGTACCTTTCTGCACAGATTCAGGAACAACAACCTCCTCTGTAGCCACCTGTTTACCTTTGGCTTTTTGCTGTTGCCTCAGCTTCAGCATTATTTCTCAAAGTCTGTGGAGAAAACAAGCGTCCACTTCTGGTGAAGCCACCAAGACCTCCAACATTATCAATACTGGAACTACCCCCAGCTGGAGCTTCCACTTCTTGCTTTTCTCCTTGGTAGTAAACATCTGCACCGTAGTGCCATGGGATAGCCCACTCACTAGTATAAGGAACTGGTCCTGGTACCGTAATAGTAACAGTACTTACTACAGCAGGCACAATGGTTGCAGCAGGCGCTGGCACCTGAATTTCAGCTGGCGTAAAATAAATGGTAACAGTTGACACATCATCGTCCTTTCTGTCCCCCTGATCAAACTGTAGACATCCTTCGTCAATCAAACTTTGAATACCGGCTTTCAGTTTATCGTAACCATTACTCTGATTCTTGCAATCAACACAACCTTCTTCACAGCCAGGGAACACCTGCCCTTTCAACAACCGATCCTTCACAATACTCAACGGAGTCCTCACCCTGTTCACATCAGTTACCAAATTCAAGACTTTCCCATCTTCAATGGCATTGACCTTTGGCACATTATGATCTGGCATAGGATTCTGAAGCACATTTGGTGGAGGCGACAAATTAATTGCCTTGGCATCAATCAAATCTTGTACTTTATGCTGAAATGTACGACACTGTTCAATATTATGACCTGGAGCCCCAGAATGATACTCACAGCGGGCATTAACATCATAACCCTTTGGTAATGCTGCAGGAGCCGAACCCATTGTACGAAGTTCCACCAGATTAAGCTTCAACAATTGGGGTAGCAAAGCTGCGTAAGTCAAAGGCAGAGGGTCCATACGCCTGTCAGCTCATCTCTGCTGATATGATCTCCGTGGCTGTTGATTATTCTGTGACTGAACATTCGGCTGTTGTGGCTGTGATTGAACTTGCGGACTAGGAATGGTAACTGCGGCAACCTGATCATAGGAATCTTGATATCCTCTTCCTCTTCCTCTATTCTTATAAACAGCACTGGCTTCACCATCTCTCTTTCTGGCAGCTCCAGCAAATGGCTTCCTCACCCCTGAAGAACTAGCACCACTGGCATCTTGTATTTTTCCGAGCTTCAACAAACTTTCAATCCTTTCCCCAGCGATTACAATGTCTGCAAACCCAGTTGAAGGGCAGGCGGCCAACCTATAAGATTAGTTCCCTGAAGAGTACCCATAAACATGTCAGCCATTTCTCGGTCTTGCAGCGGAGGTTGAACCATGGCAGCCAACTGGCGCCACCTTTGAGCATATTCCTTAAAGCTCTTCTTTGCATTCTGAGCCATACTCTGCAGCTGAGTACGGTTCGGAGCCATGTCCATATTGTATTGATACTGCTTGACAAAAGCATGAGCTAACTCCTTCCAGTTCCTTACAGTAGTCCTGCTCAACTTCATATACCATTCTTGAGATGCCCCAGTAAGGCTGTCCTGAAAATAGTACATCCACAATTTCTCATCATCAGTATGAGCGGCTATCCTCCCCACATAAGATTGGAGATGAGTTTTAGGACAAGTAGTGCTATTGTACTTGTCAAATGTTGGTGGCTTGAACTTGTGTGGAATTCTTACTTCAGATACCAATCCCAAGTCAGAAACATCAAAACCCAGAGTGTTTTGGGATTCAATGGACTTGATTTTTTCAGCGAGCTCATCAAACCTACGAGTGTTCTCATCTTCAGCATCTAACAGAGTGAATTGATCCTCTTGGTTGTCTTCCACAGCATGACGAACCCCATTATTTCTAGGAGGGTCACCGCCTGCATTAACGCCAGCTTGATTACCATTGCCATTCTGCACCTCTACCTGTGGCCGCTCGACCATTACCCTGAGTCTTTCCTGATTTTGAGCCATACCAGTCATTAAGGTCATGAACTGGTCCATCTTGTTCCTCAGCTTAGCCAATTCAGTTTGCATCTGATCCATTATCTTAGTCTGGTTTATGCGAGTTGCGTACCGGTGGATGTGGTTATCAGCTATAGTGCCTGAAACCAAATAAAGGTTAGAGACCCTGCAACGAGTACCTGAAAAGCAAGCAATAAAATGAAGAATGATATATGCTATGCAATGCCATGTTTATTCATTTTGGGCATTCCTTCCTTCGATTCCAGTTTGACTGCAATGGAGTAACACATACACCTGTAACTGCTAATATTGATAGAACATCAGAGATGCACATTAGTGAATCATAATATCCATCATATACGGCCCAGTGAGTGTGTGAACCATTGTATAATCTGGTGAAGAATCCACCTCATAGAATCAATAATACCAAAATGAAATACCCATAGCATAAATGAAAACCCACAACCAGGTGTGGAACTGTCAAATACAAATTTGTTCTGAACAAATACAACTAAAAGCATGAATACAATCAAAAGAAAACCCATCAACAAGCCTGATGGTGAGTTCTTAGAACAATAACGAAAATGCTTCATACACTAAGCCCATACAAGTCTTCCCGAACCTCCTTGAGAAGCGCTTCGGTAACTGGATCATTAGGGCGCTCTGTAAGACTCCTGATCAGTTGACTCCTTATCTTGACAGCTTCCTCCAGCTTTCTGATTTGATCTTTAACAGCTAAATCTTTCACTTTCATTACTTCGGCGTGAACTTTCAGATCTTCAATCTCTCGGTTAGCTGAACTAAGTTTCTTGAGAAATTCGCTTTCTTTACTCTTCAAATTCCTTTTCAACTCATCATTTTCAGACTTGATTCCTGCTTTAATCTTCCTTCGGCACTCGGAGAACTCATCCCATCTCTGCTGCCCTTTAGAAAGTGCACTTTCAGATTTCGCCAACTGCTCGTTGATACGCTTGCACGCCTCGTTTAGCGCCATCTCATTTTGTTTAATCTTGCGAATATAGACAGTGTCCTCAGCAATTCTTTTCTCATTTTCCTCATGGCGCTCTATTAACTTTTGAACTTCATGCTCGACCTTACGCTTTTCACAAAGCGTCTTTCGGAGTCCTTCGCTTAACTTCTCATTCATCTTGACTGCCTTGTCCTTTTCCGCCTTAAGCTTGTTATATTCAACAACACTTATTATGGTCACAGGTTCAGCAGCAACTGGATTTGACGGTCCTTCCGTAGAGAACGACAAAAGGGTGATCTGAACTCTTCTTTTCAACCATGCATCATACTGAGAAGAAGACACGTTATTGCCTTGCCAAAGACAACTTTACCTTTTGTTTGCAAATTACCCCAGGCTCCGGCCGCTTGCCTTACCAACAAAGGATTATCTTTTACAGGGAAAAAGAAAGATTCTTCTACTTCGCTATCCCTCGGAGGATCTATTAAAGCAAATCCCAACTGTCTTCTTAAGATAACAGGATTGTAATTGATGCAGCCCCTTATTCCCAAGAGTGACACATTTGAATGTCTTCCGCAACTGCTGATAAAATTCCCACCCATCGTTCTCTGATCAAACCAACGAATATCTTTTGCCGTCAACTTAATCAGCCTTTTAGCCTAATTCGTTGAAGGATGAGGATCCAAGAAAGCCTCAGAATTAGGTAAGTGTCTCATGAGCCATTTATGAAACAAAGGTACACAACATCGAACCAATCCCCCTCGTTTCTTCTCATTCTTATAATGCACAGAATAATACAAGTCACCCAAGAGCGTAGGTATATGATTCTTCAACATAAAGATATGGATGGCTCTCATATCTACAAACTTGGACTCATCAGCAAACAACATAATCCCTCAAATGCTCAAGGCCAGAATAGCACAAACTGTTTCCCATTGAGCTTTAGCAGCACACTCTTCAGCTTTGGCAACTAAGAAATCCAGATGAAAGCCAGATTAACCTCCTTTGGTGGCGAGGTTATCTTCTACCACAGGTACGCTCAGATGGAGAACCTTAGCTATCTCCTCATGCTTTGGAGGACGCATATCAGGGTTAAAAGGAATCTGGCATTTAAGAGGCGTATCTAGAAGAAGGGCATACTCTTCTAGCATCGGAGCCAACTGAAAGTCCAAAAAAGTGAAGCACCTTAATTGTGGATCATAAAACTGCAAGCAAGTATGAATAACACTCCTCTCTGAAGCATTCAAATCATCAACCATAGTCAGAATCTCTCCATGAGCCTTTCTGAACATACCCACATGATTTGGAGTAATAAGAGATACCATCTTCTGTAACTGACCCACCTTGGTGTCAAAGAACGTGTAATACACATTGTTCTTTCTTGGAATCTCCATAGCTGCAAAGGGATCTGTCAACCGGAATCAAAAGGAAGTATACCCTGCAAATGAATAAACATGAAGGTTAAATGCAAAAATGCGAATGATGATATGTATGCAAGGGCATGTGATCAATGTTGAACATATATTGCTGAACCCACTGTACTGCAGTCTGAATTTGGTGAAATACACAAAACCAGGATCAAAGGTCCGGTAATAAATTCAGAACAATAAGAAACCAGGCAGGATCAAAGATTCAGTAACAAATCCAGAACAAATGAGAAAATCGGGTATGCTGAAGGTCAAAGGTTCCTGCACACTTGTAAACAATCCCCCCAATCTCACATGTATGTACTAGAAAGTGAGGATTCTCAAATTCGGATCTCGGAATGAGAGGTAATAGCACATTCAGCCCGAAGGATACAATGTTATCGCTATACAAAGAGATCGTCCTCTGATTCACCTCAAAATAAAGAAGGGTCATCCTAAAAGGTCATCCAGACTTAAAAGCTCTTCCAGATAGCTATACCATTGTGGCAGACCCACAACGCATAATTCTCTAGAGAGAACCACATCCAGATTGTGTTTCATATTCCCTCCTCGCACCGAAATGGAGCGTGAGAGGACATGAAACACACTAAACATAAGTGCACTCAGGCCTGTGTATTGGGCCTATCTCTCAGAATACCCTATCCCGCCAAACAGACAAAGCAGCACAGCACAGTATGGTATTACAGTATATGAAATGAAAATGCTAAAATGCGGTAAATACAGTAATGTATAGTAAAGCAGTAATACGATAAATAGCAATACAGTAAAACAGTAAATACAGCAAAATACAGCTCCACAATAAACACCCAATGAAAGAAAACAGACAAGCGCTAGGAGTGACTCGCTTAGGGAACCAGAGATTCTGGTCTCCTAAAATCCCTAGCAGAGTCGCCAGCTGTCGCTCCCGGGATTTTCATCCAAGTATAAATGCGAAAGTGGCACGGAAACAGAGTCGCCAACAATGTGTATTTATTCCAAGAGAGGGAAAGGAAACACTGCATAAACCTGAGTGAAGGAAAGAACAAGGTCTTGCGACCAAGAGAACTGGGTTCCGGAGTCGGTTACACGAGAGGAAGGTATTAGCACCCCCACACGTCCATCGTACCCGATGGGATCCACGCTTGCTGTTTCGATCAAAGGGTGTCGTCGTCTGGAGCTTCACTGCTACTGGAAAGGAAAAGGAACGAGAACGGGAAAGAACGAAGAAACGAAGAAGAAAATAAAAAGAAGTGACTCGATAGGACATTATCGTTGTCCTAGGCCTACGTATTCCCTCAGTGCAATGGGAAAGTCAGAGTCAACGTAGTTCGACGGACTACGGGGAAAGGTTGCTCGTCGAGATATCGTATCTCGTGCCTACGTATCTTCAATCAGATGAGAAATAAGAATCAGAGCAAACGTAGTTCGACTCAACAAGGGTTGCTTTGTTTGTGTTTTTTAGTGGAAACGTCAGAGTGCGCGTCCCAGCAGTTAGGTGTTGCAGCTCGCTGTATGGAGACTTAGGCATTACCTGTTTGCGGTAGAACGGACATGAGGAGTCCTTAAGGAATAGAATGAAGGAGATGAGAAGAGAATTGATTTGTTTGTTTTTGTCTTTTGAAAAGAAGTGTTTTGATTATCTTGTGTTTACAACGTATATTGTATTTAAATCCTTCACGTAGGATCGAATGCCTCGCATATCGACCCAAGACGGGACGTATGCTAAACATTCTAATAAAGTGAGAGAAGACCCCTCACCATCTTATTCTCACATGAAAGGCTCAAATACAATACATGCTATGTCTTTATTAAGTGTTTTTGATTTTTTTTTAGATGAGAAGAAGAGAGACTCAAATGGTTGAGAAAGGTGAAATCTAATGAGGGAGACTAAGACTCAAACCCTAAAGTTATCATACATGGATGTTCCTAATGGTTAAGTGTGGTTTAGAAACCTAACTCTAAAATCACAAACACAAATTGAAAGCTTTAAAAGATAAGAGAAAATAATTTGTATGTGGAAGCATATCCACACACTTGTCTTACCATAAGCCCCTGAAAATGTTAGCAAAACCATTTACAAGTAAAGAAATAAGGAAAGACTAACAATTAAAGACCAAACAAGTTAAGAACTAAAGAATAAAGGTCCTAGAAGTTGAAAAGCACTCAAGGTCAGAACCTAAACCATAAGAATGTTCTCTAAGGTTAAGAGATCAAACACCAACAAAATTTGCACAATTAATGTCTTAACCATCCAAGAAATTGCACCATGAAATTAGTTGATGAAACATGAACAAAAATGTAAGATGAACATGTATTTATGCTTAATGAAATGCTAAGGTCAGAAGCATACAATTGATGATATGCACATGACATGAGTGGAATGGCACACACAATGCAAACACAAATCATGTAGAGCACAAGAAGAAAAGAGATGAGGAATTAGGACAAAAATGCAAGCTAAAATGCATAAGCACACATCAAAGGTAAACACAAATCATAATGACCTATAAGTGAACCAAGAGTGACCTATAATCCTCTAGAAAAACCACATAATCTCACACAAAAGCAAGCATGGCAAGGTGGCACAAGTGCCTCATCAAAATCATGTTACATGGAAGTAAAAGAACATGCACACAAGTTGGTTTATTTACAAGACAAGTCACACATGATGGTGAAATACAATGCATACCTATTCTAAGATGACATGAGAATGCATAAATGAACAAGTTTGGTTCATACACAAATTACTTTAGAAATTAAGAAGAAGAGAACATAATTTGAACTTCATACAAAATGAAACATGCTTCAAATGTTCATGTAATTGCAATGCATATGATATGACATTATGAATCAATGAAAATGGATGAAATGATCAATATACAGTAGAGGGACATATAAGAATGAAGGTAGATGGCATACCAATATGAGATACATACAAACTATGTGAAGAAGAGCAAGTGATATGTGCACAATTAAGTATGGATGCAAGATGAACATCAATTGCAAAACATGTCAAAAGGAAACATGGAAGACATATAATTTGACATACATGACCTATAATATCCAAGTAAACATGTGTCAAAATATAACCTCAATCAACTCAAGAGACCATAGGCAATAGGACACAAAACCATGGCATATGCACACAATGAAGATCATAAAGGCACATGTAATCAAACATCAAGGAAAAAATAGAAATGAACTTAGAAAGATCATGGAATTAGGTCACAAAGTGTATGAGTCAGAGGCTAATCACATGTCAAATGTTAATGGCAAAACTCAATGATAAACCAATTCAACCAAGTCCTCAAAACCACATGGAATCAAAGCAAAAGAATGCACCAAAATGCTCACCACAATGAATGATAAAATGATTTTAAAAATCAACAAAAATATGGATTAAGTGCCTCAGGATGTGTAATATGATCATACAAAAATCCATGCAAAAATTCAGAAAAGAACTAGTTCAATTAAAATAAAAATGAACTAAGCATCAAGAAGAATGCACTTTAAAAAGAAATTAAAAGGAAATTATGAAAATAATGTCAAAATAAAAGAAAATCAGAAGTAAAAAATTTGAAAAATTATTTTAATGTGTAAAAATGGTTTATGAATTTTTATAGAATTTTTATTAGGCATTTACTATTTTTTATAAGGACAAAAATGAAAATAGTAAAAAAAAGAAATTAAAATAGAATGAAAATATAAGTGGGGGTGCAGCGAAAGTAAACTTTCAGTTTAAAAGTGAATGGGCTCAAAACATGGGGGTGTGAACATCAATTAGAAACCCAGTCCAATAAACGCGCGTGTGTGTGTGATATGGTGCACGCGCAGTCAAACACTTGACTCAACCTGAGCCATTAGATCAAACAGTCAATAATCATCAAGGAAAGTAAAATGATCACATGAATCAGAGTGCAAGCACATGGTAACTCTCCTACACGCATGGACACGCAACCAATTCAGAGAGAAAAAGAAGTCATGCGCAGGTCACATGATTCATTTATGTGTTGGCAACATATCAATCGTTGGATCAAGGAAATCAAACGGCCACGTTTAAAACTGACATTAAACCCTAACGTACCCTCACCGACAGGAGAAGGACCTCCGGTCATCTTCTTCGGACACCTCCGGCAACTATAATCATTACATTTTTCCAGAAATGAGTAAAATGCACACCATTCGAAAGCTGAAGTTACATAGATTAAGAATCTTGCTTCAAAATTCACTAATCACATGCACACAAAGAGAATCGAACGCATCAATTTTGCCCTAGGTTTGTATCTACACCTCTAAAAGGCCTATCAACTAGCCAGAATACTCACACTGCTTCTATTAAGCCATAATCACCATGAAACAAGCTAAAAATCAGTGAATCGTGCAAGAAGAGTTAAGAAATATTGAACCTGGAACTTGAAGATTCTTTGATCAAACGAAAACCAGAGGTGTTGCCTTGAATTCTTGAGCTCTAATGTGGCCAAATAAAGGCTTCCACAGCTATGAAATCAAAGAAAACTTGATACTCTTCTCTGCAACAGATCCAAAATGTGGATGCTATGCTTGATTCTAAATCCTTGCTGATGAAAAGCACGAGGCAATGATGATGAAATGATGAAGAGAAGTTGAGAATTCGTGAGAGAGAGAAAGAAAGTTCAGAGAGAAATCTTGAGCTTTGGTTTGTGAAATTTAGAAAATGAAGAATCTCTCTTCAAATTGTGTTGAGTTCAGCTTATATAGTTAGGGTTAGGATGTTAACTCATGTGGTTGATGGTTAGACAATGAGTTAACTGAGTTGGGTTAAGTGAGTTTCATCTAACTAACTGAGTCATGTTAGTTATTAGCACGGGTTAGTGAGCTTGGTTATGGTGTGTAGAGATTCTTGGAGTTCATGATGAGGTTTAGAATGGATGGTGGTGATGTTATGCGCATAAGCTGCAGAAACTTGCAAGACAAGTTTTGTTCATTTCCTTTTTCATGTATGGTAGTATGGCATGTATGTATGTGTAGGAGAATGTTTGTCCAAAAGAAGTAAAGAGTGGATGGTGTGAAAAGTGGCATGCGTGTGACTGTGTGAATGAACAACATCAATGTCATAACCTTCCTACTTTGGGCAGCTTGATATCAATGAAAACATGGAGATTTGGTGATGAAATTCTTCATGTACAAGGCATGGAATGATGAGGTTCTTGATGTCATTAGAAAGAGGAGACATGGTAGAACACTTTTGGAGTTGGAATCAAATTGAATAGAGACTTGTAAGATGATCAAAAATAGCTTAGAACATCAAGGCACAAAACTGACTTCATGGGCGCGGCAAGTGGTGCGTGCATGGCAACATGACTTGTAGAAAATTCAGAGTGAAACCATCAATTTTGGGCCCTCATAACTCCTTCAAAACTTGTTCAAATGGAAAAATGTCCAACATTAAAGTTGAAGAGGACATTGAAATGAACAACTTTGATGTTCAACATTTTTTCATTTGAAGCTTTCTTCAATGAGAAAAATGGCTTAACATTTGGCACACCACATGTTTGACGAAATTATGGCCTGGAGGCATGAACTTGCCTTGCCATGACTTGAAATTTGCCTTGATTTTACCAAACTTTGATTGATCATAACTCCCTCAATTTTGATCCAATGGAAGAGTTCTTTATATGGATTTGAAGCTTAAGATGTGATCTTTGATTGGCTCAACTTGGGCCTGAGGTTTGAAGCTTTTATCTTGAAGAAAGGAAGCCTTAAAGTGTAGTGCAAAATGGTCCAAACTTGCCATTTTTGGAAACCCTAAGTTTCTAAATTTGGCAACTTGTACAATTCTTGAATTGTGATGATTCCTCCATCATTTATTGATCAAATATTGTCCATTGAACATATGTAACTTGAATTTCATGAATTTGACCTTAAAAAGTCAGGAGTTTACTTTTTCACTGCACAGTTGGCTTTTTCCCCAATTTCTTGATTCTCAAGCAACTGACCAATTGAACCTCTTCTGAAATGAACCAATGGGCAACCTTCCATCATTAGATACTTGATATCATGTAGAAAACATTGAGATCAAGTTTGAACCAAAATTTCATCAGGAGACCACTTGAATCCAAAACCCTAGTTTGGGCTATTTTTGGTTAGGAGGTGATGAACTGTCCAACTTCTTGGTGAATTCTCTTCTTCCAATGGCTTGTGGGATCAAATGAGATCATATGAGATGTAAGAGGCTCTTGAGGCTTACTTGAAAACCCTTGGCTCTTATTCTCTTGCTCTGGATGATCAATACTCTGAAGACCAATGACCACATGCCCTTATGCAACATGCAATGCAATGCTTTGTCTTTCTATGCTTGAATGTAATGCAATTCAATGAATGTATATGCTAAATGATATGAAAAATGAGAGGGCAAATTTTGGGGTATTACACTCGCTTTTGAACAAGGAACAAGATGGTATTACTCAATTTCATTTAAATTAAGTGTGGAGAGAATTATCATGCACGAACCAGATGAACCCTAATTTGCACAAACCAATATGAAATTCCATACACGATTGATTCATGGCAATTGATTGAGGGAAAATGATCTATGAGCATCCAGAAACATAATGGTAACTTGAAAACATGTTTATGATGCATGCATTAATGAGTTTGAAAGTTCAAGGCTTACCTCTTGCAGATGGTGATCGAGCTTGATGATAGAGGTGTTACAGATGTGTAATGATGATCTGGACAGCTTCCTTATACCTCAAGGAATGTGTTTGAATGCTTAGAGTGGTTGGAAGCCCTTTGGTTTGATCAGCTCGAACCCTTCTGCAACAGATGGTGGATTTTGTGCAAATGGGGCACCACTTTGTGATTCTAATGTTACAGATGTTGTTTTAGTATTTGAATCACTTACAGATGATGTATGTGAGGTGTTTGCATCATTGATTTGGACATAAATGCTCTGGTTTTGAAATTCATGATTCTCACTTTTGAAAATGTGAAAATTTGGAGCAAGAGCAATAAGAGAGTGGATACAAGTGTAGTATTGTTTTGGTGTGATCGGAATGAGGCAGTGTGACCTCTATTTATAGGTGATCAAGTCTTGTCTTGGAGAAATAGTGAGTGACTGCAAGATCAGATGATATTCAATGGCTTTGGCTTGGTGGCATTTCTTCTTATGCAAGGCAAATTGGCCCCTCCAAGCAACAAGGATATGTATTGACCAATTCCACATTCCTCAGATGTTTTTAATGTTGTTTAAGCATGAAACTTGACTAAGAAGATCAACTTTGTTGAATATGCACTATTGCACATAAATGCACTTTGAATTCCAAGTCTTTGTTCAAAGACTCATCATGCCAAAGGATGAACTTTGAAGCATCTTGGCCTAATTTTATAGGTTTGATATGATTCAATCTAATCCTCATTGATTTGAGGAGATGACAAAGTTGGCAAGATGACAAACTTGTAATTGGAAATCGTGTGGTGCAAGAAAAGGTCTCAAAATCTGTATTGAAGACAGTTGTGGCAGGGCAACTTGGGAGGATCATATCTCCTTGCTCACATGGAATCTTTGAGTGTTCAACTTTGATGTTTACATATGGTTCTGAATCCCCTTGGATCATAGTGAGAAATGCCTCTACATTTTGGATTTTGGACTGTTTTTAACTTAGGCAGATTTTCACTAAGTGTTGGAAAAAATGGTATTTTCATGTTTTAGTGATTTTGATCCATCCATAACTCAAAATCCATGGAGATTTGGAATTTCTTGTAGTTGACATATTTGAAGTACGTCAGATGGACTTTCATTTGAGCTTTGAATGGGAGAAGAAGGCATTGTGGTTTAGGAGTTATGACCTTGCAAAGTTGGTACAAAACCACTTTTATTCCATAACTTAGAAAAATTGTGGTTTCTCATGGTTGCCCCTTTTGCAAGAAACCTCACTTTTCTTGATTTTTCTTAATGAATGATAATCAATACCATACATTAACATTGTTTTTGACTTAGGGGAACCATATTTGTGAAAAATTCCAAAAAGTCAAACTTGATTTTGTGCACAACTGACTTTTTATTATATGAAATCCATACTGTGTGATCCTTTGTGAAATCAAGTCTTTGAACTAATTCAAATATAATGGATGGGTTCCATAGGTGTTATAGGGTGTATTGAATCATGTCCCAAGCTTTGGGAGCATGTCTTGGTCAGAAGTCAAAGGTACATTTGACTTTTTCTTCAAAACCCTAATTGTGGTCCAGATGAAAATGAAACTTGTGAATCAAGCTTCTTAGATGAATCCATTGTTGCAAATGGATCAATGTGGTGTATTTTAGGCCCTCAAATCATGTCTTGTGGTCTTGGTTCATGTCTTGCCTCAAAAGTCAACTTAGGGGTGAATTAGGTCAAGAAACCCTAATTCATGATTTTTTATAAATGCATCCCCTGAGGCTAAATTGACTTGATGATTGGGTCCATGAGGTCCCTTGGAATATCTTGGGTTGTTCTTTGAAGCATTGGCTCATGCCCAGAGGAAAAATTTCCATCTGGAGTCCTTGGTCGACTAAAACCCTAATTTGGTGACACTGGCGATCTCGAGGCTTGATCCACTTGGAATGTTGCAACCTTGTGCTTAATTATTAATGTGGGAGTCCTCTTTATCCTTTATGGGTATTTAAGAGGTTAGACAAGTTGAAGATCATGTCATTTCTTGATTGATCCTTTGTCTAAGTGCTCTGAGAGGGCTCAAAACCCTAATTCTTGTTTGTAGTGAAAGCTCAACAATCCTTGAGGAAATTAATGAGGCATGAAAGTACATCCATATTGTGGTGATGATCCTCACAATGATGGGAAATCTTGGTGGTCAAAATTTGGGGTATGACAAATGCCCCTATTTAATCTTCTTGGACCCGAAGGTGTGAATGGCGAAGGTATTCGGGCTTTCGGGGTGCAAGATGATTAAATATCGGAATACCCAAAATTTTGATGGTGGTTATGAATGGCAGTTTGCTCATCCATCTTCTTTTGCTAAGCAATGATACTTAGAAAAAGGTAAAACTTCCCCTCGATCCTGGTCTTCAGCCAAAGAATTGGTCTTAGTTTTCTTTTTGAAATAAACTTCCCCTCGATCCTGGTCTTCAGCCACAGAACTGGTCTTAGTTTCTTCTTGTCGAGTTCTTCTCTTGACAAGGAACGCTATGTGTAGCAGTTTTCGTCAAACTTCTCGCCGAGTTTTACTACTGGGGAGACGCCATTTGATGGAAAAAGTTTTAAGGTCAGACTTGTTGGGGGTACCCATTTGTATGAGCTGTAGAGGTGTTCAAACTTCTCTGTTGGAGACGCCATTTGTTGACCTACTAGGGAAAAATGAGTCTCTTGAGAGACCGCTTTTTGCTTGGGGATATTAAATCATACTTTTCTTCGAGATCTTCTCGGAGAAATGCCATGTGATGCAATCCAATTTTAAAGTGCTGATGACTTTATTAACATCGACTTTCTTGGGATAAAAACCAATGTATTGATGTGAGTCTTCGGTTGAGAGGCTTTCTCTGGGGATTTTCCTTAATCCGGGAAAGAAAAAATATCATCTTCAATGGTGAAGAGTGACGTTTGTCAAATGTCTTCTTGCCTTTCAGAGGTTCAAGTTATCAAAGTGGTCGAGGACCGTCTCTAATCCAGAAATAAACTGGGGGGAGAGATTGTTTAGGTGGCACTTTTCCTAACGAGGAAAGGACTTAGACCGGGATTTTGTCTTATCCAACTTGGAAAGGACAACTGATAACTTGATTGACAATAGGGTTTTATCACTTGGGGAAATGAGTATGACTAGAGTGATATTAATGCGATATGATTATGAATGTGACTCAATTATGCATGATGTATGTATGTTTATGCTGACAAAATTGACGTGACATACAGACTAGTGAATGAACAAAACTGGATACTCAGCCGCTGCGGGGGAAGAAAAGTACCATTGGTTCAAGATAGCAATTCTGCCTTGCTTAGGAGAAGTAGTCCCTGTGGGGGAGGAAAGAATCATTCAATTGGCCTTAAGAGGTAAGAACTCTGTCGGGGGTATCAGATGAGACATTACATCTGACACAATTGATCCTTCATTCAGGTGAACTGGTTTAGAAGGAGTACTTTGATTCTGCACTTTGAGGTTCAATCATCTTCGGAGAAACCCTCGATGTTTCTTTTGATATTCATCAGTCAAAAGGAATTGCCATCTTTATTTTAAAGGCAGAAAATTTTTTGACAATTAAATTCATTTTTGTTTTATTTCAAGAATCATTGATCATGTTAAAAATGTCATTCTGCAAAGCTAAAATAAATGAGAGTTGCAAACAAAAGTATTAGGCTCAAATTTTATTGATAGGATGGAAATCAGCCAAGCGTGTGATCCCATAGAGCATTTACAAAGTTTAGAAAATGGTAATTTAAGGGAAAAGGGCTATATTGAAACATAACGACCATTATCCTTCTACCAACTTTGAATTCTGGACATCCTGAGCTTCTGTCGAAGTTGACCTTGACTGAGGTTTTTTGACAAATAGTGTTACCGCTGGGGATTTAGCCTTGTCGGACGTAGTTACTTGCCATGAATCCCTGACTTTTGCCTGGATTATCTTTTGAGGTTTCTAATCCATCGAGATGATTTTTGCTTAAGTCTCTAATTTTTACCTGGACCTCCCTTTCGGGTTTTCAATCCACTGAGGCGTTTTTTTTCATTCTCTTTTTTATTTATTTATTTAGGCGAAGTATTTCTTGACTACACCAACATTCGTGGGGTAGGCAAATTCCTCTCCATCCATGGTTGCGAGTCTCAGGGCGCCGCCTGAGAAGGCTTTCTTGATCACACAGGGGCCGTCATAATTTAGAGTCCATTTGCCCCGGGAATCAGTGAGAAATGATTGTATCTTCTTGAGCACGAGATCTCCTTTTTGAAAGACATGAGGTCGGACCTTTTTCTCAAACGTTTTCTTCATTCTTTGCTGATGCAACTGACCATGGCATAGATCCATTATCCGTTTTTCTTCGATCAGATTCAATTCATCGTGTCGACTTTGACACCATTCAGCCTTTGTTAGCTTAGCTTCCATCAATACCCAGATTGATGGGATCTCTAATTCTATGGGAAACACTGCTTCCATGCCATATACTAGAGAGAAAGGGGTTGCCCCTATTGAAGTGCGGACAGATGTGTGATAACGGTGAAGAGCAAAAGGCAGCATTTCATGTCAGTCTTTGTAGGTTACAACCATCTTTTGAATAATCTTCTTGATGTTCTTGTTAGCCGCTTCTACCGCTCCATTCATCTTGGGTCGGTAGGGAGATGAGTTATGGTGTTTGATCTTGAACTCAGCACATAACTCTTTCATCATCTTGTTGTTCAAGTTAGATCCATTATCCGTAATGATCTGGCTTAGAACACCATAATGGCAGATGAGATTGTTCTTGATAAATCGGACCACCACTTGTTGGGTTACATTGGCGTATGACGCTGCTTTAACCCACTTGGTGAAGTAGTCAATTGCTACCAGGATGAACCGATGTCCATTCAAAGTTTTGGGTTCGATAATGCCAATCATGTCGATTCCCCATAATGAAAAAGGTCATGGCGAAGAAAGAAGTTTGAGATGCGTTGGCGGTACATGGATTTTGTCAGCGTATATCTAACACTTGTGACACTTCCTCATATACTTGTAGCAATCGAATTCCATTATCAACCAATAATATCCTGATCTCAGAATTTTTCTTCCCATCGTGTGTGCTTTGGCATGAGTGCCAAAGGATCCTTCATGAATCTCTTTTATTAACATGTTTGCTTCTCGTCTGTCTACGTATCTGAGCAAAACCATGTCGAAGTTTCTTTTGTAGAGTGTATCATCGTTTAGGAAGAAGTTGCCAGCCAGTCTTCTAATGGTCTTCCTATCCTTTCTTGATGCCCAGGCGGGTATTCCTGTCTCTGAAGAAAGCACTTGATATCATGATACCAAGGCTTGTCATCTATGACCGCTTCAAGTGTGAAGATATAAGCGGGCCTTTCAAGGCGCATTATGTCAATCTTAGGTACGTCATTCTATTGACCTACACTAATCATGGAAGATAAGGTGGCTAATGCATCGGCCATATGATTTTCTTCACGAGGGATATGATGAAACTCAATTCTGTCAAAGAATGGTAACAACCTTCTCGCGTAATCTTTGTAAGGAATCAGTCCTGATTGGTATGTGTTCCAATCTCCTTTGATCTGATTGATAACCAGGGCTGAGTCTCTATACACATCCAAGTTCTTAATCCTTAAGTCAATTGTTTCTTCGAGACCCATGATACAAGCTTCGTATTCGGCCTCGTTGTTTGTGCACTTGAATGTCAGTCGGGCGGTGAAAGGAATGTGGGTACCCTGAGGTGTTATAATGATTTCCCCAATTACATTTCCGTAATTGTTGACAGCTCCGTCAAAAATTAATCCCCATCGGGAATCTGGTTCTGGCCCTTCACTAGGTAGCGGTTCATCGCAATATTTCATTTTTAAGTACATGACATCTTCATCTGGGAATCCAAATCCAACTGATTCCTGATCGTCAATCGGTTGATGAGCCAAATGATCGGCTAAAATACTCCCCTTGACGGCTTTCTGAGCATGGTACTCGATGTTGTATTCTGATAACAACATCTACCAACGGGCGATCCTTCTTGTGAGAGCAGGCTTTTTAAAAACGTACTTAATCAGATCCATCTTGAAGATTAACCAAGTAGTGTGACAAATCATATACTAGCGAAGACGTTTGGCTGCCCAAGCCAGAGCACAACAAGTTTTCTCAAGCATAGTGTACCGAGTCTCACAATCGGTGAATTTCTTGCTTAAATAGTAGATGGCAAACTCTTTTCTTTTTGTTTCGTCTTGTTGGCCAAGTACACAACCCATGGAGTCTTTCAAGACTGTTAGGTATATGATCAATGGTCTTCCCTCTACTAAAGGAGACAGAATCGATGGATTCAACAGATACTCTTTGATATTGTCGAAAGCTTTTTGACAATCTTCTGCCCATACATAATTTTGATTCTTTCTGAGTAGTTTGAAGATTGGCGCGCATGTCGCGGTTATAAGGGATATGAATCTGGAGATGTAATTCAGACGTCCCAAAAATCCTCAGACTTGTTTCTCAGTCTTTGGAGAAGGCATTTCTTGAATGGCCTTGACCTTGTCAGGATCAATCTCAATTCCTTTCTGGCTGACGATGAACCCTAAAAGTTTTCCCGAGCGGACACCGAACGTGCATTTATTGGGATTTAAATGGAGTTTGTACTTTCTCAGACGCTCAAATAGTTTTGATAGATGGGTCACATGCTGCTCTTCTGTTTTAGATCTGGCAATCATATCATCGACATACACTTTAATTTCTTAGTGCATCATGTCGTGAAACAGAGTAGTCATAGCCCTTTGATAGGTTGCCCCGACGTTCTTCAAATTGAACGAAATTACCTTGTAACAAAAGGTGCCCCATGAGGTGATGAATGAAGTTTTCTCCATGTCTTCCAGCACCATTTTGATTTGGTTATAGCCTGAGAATCCATCCATGAAGGAGAAGACTTTGAACTTTGCTGTACTGTCTACCAACATGTCTATGTGCAGTAAGGGAAAGTCATCCTTTGGACTGGCTTTGTTCCGATCCCTGTAATCTACACACATTCTGACTTTTTCATCCTTTTTCAGAACTGGCACTATGTTAGCTAGCCATTGAGGATATTCTGAGGTGGCAAGGAAACCCGCGTCAATCTGTTTCTGCACTTCATCCTTGATTTTGATAACCATATCTGGGTGAGTCCGTCTCAGTCTTTGTTTTACCGGCGGACATTCTTACTTCAATGGTAGATGATGTTCCACGATGCTGGTATCCAACCCTGGCATGTCCTGAAAGGACCAAGCAAATACATCTGGAAACTCTCTGCGAAGTTTTATCAAGCTTTCTTTGACAGTCAGACTGAGTAGTGCCCCAATCTTAACTTCTTTCTTTTCTTCCTCTAATCCCAAATTGACCGTTTCCAACGGTTCTTTATGAGGTTCAATGGACTTTTCCTCTTGCCTGAGTAGTCGAGAGATCTCTTCTGGAATTTCCGCGTCCTCTTCTTCTTTAACTTCAAATACCGGGAATTCAAAGTTGGGAGAAGGCATTGGATCTTATGTTTCAATGGGAGTTAAAACAAGCAATCTGCATGATGTGATGATTCATTTTTTAGAAGATATAGAGAGAATGAAAGAGTGTGTGCAGTGTATTTTCTGAAAAATGCTTGTTTTTATTTATTTTGGGTTATTTTAGGATTACCATTTTCTGAAAAAAGAAAAGTGAAAACAACAATAAATGCGGGAATGACAAAACGATGTTATTTATTTATGATTTTGTCGATTCTTGAAATACAGCCTTATAAAACAAAACTCTGTCGCTTTGAGCAAAATGAAGAGGGACATTTACAGAAAGGTGAGCCCTATAATAATATTTGTTTCACCTGGGCAGGGTGAAAGGTTAAAACAAAGATGACAATTACTTAAACTTATGGACGACTTTCGGGACATCGACAACAACCCATTGGCGACGAACTCCTCGGTGAATCACAAAGTTTGGCACCTTATTTCTTGGTTTGTCCTAAAAAATGACGCTGATTTCTGGTGGAGCAGGATCACTGGAGTCTTCTTCCCATGCAGAGTTGTCATAGGAGAATTCTTCTGTTGTATCTTCCTTAGTGTTTTCGCTCTCAAGAGGATCTCCCCATCCAATTGGATGGATATCCTCGTATCTGATGCGAGAGCTTTCAGAAGCAGTGTACTTGACCAAGAAGTCGTACTTACCACTCGGCTGTCCTAAGGTGTCCCATACTTCTGTGGGGATAGAGGAGTCATTCTTCTCAATGACGTTGACCTCAGGAAAAGCATAGTTGATGAACTCTTGTCCAGCAGTCTTTGCAGATTCATCATTATGTTAGATATCTTTGAAATGTCCTGAGTAATGATCTCATGACTCAGTGGGGACGTGGGTATTCCTTTCAATATTACTCAGTTGATAGGCATCGTTTGGATGACTCTTTTTCCCCATGTCTTCTCTGTACGACCTCCAGATAGGCAAGTTATCCAGAGGATCATAATAATCTTGGTCAAAATTGTCCTTCATTAGATCATCTTCTAATGAGATAGGTGGAGCACGGCATCCTTCAGGATCGCAATCTCCATATATCATCCAAACGTCTACTCTTGGTATAAATCTCGGGCCTTGCTTGGGAAAACAGAATGGCATGTTCGTTTCTTCCTGAGACATATAACCATCATTGTTGAGGTAAGATTTCCATTCCTCGTCTGTATCAGAGGAGTCACTTTTATCGATGGTGTGTACTTCTTGAGACACTGGGTGGAGGAAGCCTCCACTGTTGAAGAAGTCCTGAATGGGACAACAACTTTCGTCTTTCTTAGTAGTTTGGGTACAGGTTGAAGAGAAACCAAGACCTTTCTTTGTCTTGTTATCACTAGGAATTACAATCTGTCCCCATCCTTTTGTGTCATTACTCTTAATTACTTCGAGAGCGTCCTTGTATGAGGAAATCAATGTCCCTCTTTCTGATCGATTCTCATTGCTCACCGAGAGTGCTTGAAACTGGGTTCCAACAACCTCCTCCAGCTCTACACAGGAGAATGATGATAAGTTGCTCACGATTAAGGCCTGCGCTCTGTATACTCTGACTAACTTGTCATTCTTGACGAACTTCAGCTTCTGGTGAAGTGTCGAAGTGACTTTCCTAGCCTCGTGTATCCAAGGTCTTCCTAATAAACAGCTGTATGCTACCCGGATATCCATGACCTAGAAAGTGACTTGGAAAGTGTGAGGACCGATGGTTATGGGAAGATCAACTTCGCCGATAACTGTTTTTCTGGATCCGTCAAAGGCTTTGACGATGACCTCGCTGCCTCTCATCGGAGCTCCTTGAAATGATAGTCGTACAAAAGCTGATTTTGGCATAACATTCAGAGCTGATCCTGTGTCTACCAGTACCCTGGCTAGAGCATCGTCCTGGAAGTTGACTGTAATGTTAAGTTCCATGTTGTGATTTCTACCTTCTTCTGGCAGTTCTTCATCACTGAATCCTAAATTATTGCAGGAAGTGATATTGGAAATGATGCTGTCGAACTGTCTTACCGTCACATCTTGTTCTACGAAAGCTTGTTCTAAAACTTTCTGCAGGGCTTCCCTGTGAGCTTCGGAACTAAGCAGGAGAGATAGCACATAGATTCTAGATGGAGTTTGCAACAATTGGTCTACAATGTTATACTCGCTTTTCTGGATGAGCTTCAGCATTTCATCGTTATTCTTTATAAGTTCCTTTTCTTTGGCAGGTTCTCCAACTCCTCTGTTGAAGATCCGGCCGCTCCGTGTTACTCGACTGATGTCGGCAATGTTCACGACAAAGGGTAATGGAGTTTCCTTTCCTTTTTCGATAGTTGTTGCACCGTACTTGTAAGGGATAACCCTTTCTAATTCGTATGGTATTCGACCTGGCAAGTAGATAACCACGAGAGCTTTCTGATTTCCCTGACCCTTATAGGCAACTTCAATCATCTCCTGGTTGGGAACTTTTCTACTGTCAAGAGGAACTCTTGATTCATCAAGTAGAGGGATTATGGCACAAACGTCTTTGGTCCTCCCATGATCAGAGGTTATGACAACATCTTTGCTTTGATCAGGGAGATAGTCTGTCATCATGTTGATCGACCCAGAATTTAAACATGGTCGAATCTCTTTTTGGTCCAACTGATTTTGAAGAGCTGCTCGTACGAGGTAGCACCCTTGGTTGTTCTCTGAACAAACTCTACAGTGTTCATAGTTGTGGTGTGGCACCCGACCACGTCCGCTTTGTATGCAGTGCATCTTTACTAGATCTGTTTCCATTGAGCGGACATCCTGACTTTGATGCCTATCAGGATTTCCATCAGTCAAGCTAACCTGCTATGTAGCTTCATCCAAGTAAATTAGAAGCCACCAGTAGTCCAACAAGTGTTGAAGTGTTCTTTGGACAAGTGCACACCCTTGGTCGTCTTCATGGCATTGTTCACAGTCCTGATAATCATGTGATGCCATAAAGCCGAGCCTGACTTACTTAGCGTGTAATTCTACCAGATTGGTATTCATCAAGCGTACATAAAAAATTTGAACCATATTAACTTCATGGTTACTTCTCTCACGGTAGTCCTGGATCCATCCGAGATCCATCTAACGCTGAAGGGCCTCTTGTACAAAAGAACATCCCTGATTGTTTGTCGAGTAGATCGGACAGGTATTGTAATCGTGCCATGGCAGATTATGATATTAACTTTGCCTTGAATGCATCGCCACTAAGTTGACGTTCATTGTGAGGACGTCGTGGTTCTGAACAATGTTGTGATGCGCATGGGCCATGTTGATTTCACGGATTCGGTGATCTTGGATCCATCCGAGATCCATTTGTTCTTGTAAAGCTAATTGCACTATGGAACACCCCTGGTTATTATTTGAGCCGATAGCACACTGGTGATAATTTTGAGGCGGTACATGGCCGTACCCGCTATGTATACAATGCATCCTGGCCAGATTGGTTCCTAATAGGAGTACATCATGAATTTGATAACTGCGGCTGAATTCTTCCTCTATCAAACTTACTGCAGTCTTCTCATGTTGCGACAACGGGTTCGTCTGAACATTTGGATTGGTATCTTTGAAAGATAGGATCTCGTTCCTGACAAGCTTCTGTACATCAGACTTGAAACTGATACAGTTCTCAATGTTGTGCCCCGATCCTCCTTGATGGTAAGGGCAAGTTTGATCCGCTTTGAACCAAAAAGGCGGATTTTCTAGTACTGTAAGAGGATACCTGGTTTGGATGTGCCCCTTAGCCAGTAGAAGTGGAAATAGTTCTGCGTATAACATCGGTATAGGGTCAAACCTTGATGGTCGTGTCGTATGCTTGTTGTTGTATTGTGGACGAGCCTGCTGAAGAGGCTGTTGTGTCTTTTACTGATACTATTGTTTACTTGGTTGGCTCTGAGAAACCTAAGGTTGATAAGTTAGAGATGACGCAAGGTTAATAGCGGGAGTTACCGCTGCTACTGGTTGATACCTTCGCCTTTGCTTTTCGAGAGAGATGTTACCAATATCTTGCTCTTTTCTCTTTTGGAAAGCACTACCGTATCTTTTGGTACTGCTTGATGGCTCTGTGTTTTTGACCAATCGTCCTTTTCAGACCGCTTCTTCAAGGCGTACTCCCATGTTCACCTTTTCAGTGAAGTCACTGGGCGCACTGGCGACCATTCGGTCGTAATAAAATGAGCTCAAAGTTTTTAGGAAGGTCTTTGTCATCTCCTTTTCTTCAAGAGGGGGACAAATCTGGGTGGCAATTTCACGCCATCTCTGAGCATATTCTTTGAAAGTTTCTTTGTCCTTCTGTGACATTGCTCTGAGTTGATCCCTATCTGGTGCCATGTCCAAATTGTACTTGTACTGCTGAATAAAGGCTGCGCTGAGATCTCTAAAAGTACTGATCTTGGTGCGGTTTAAACCCATGTACCATTTGAGTCCGACACCGGTTAAACTGTCTTGGAAATAATGGATCAGTAGCTGTTGATTTTCTGTCTGAGTTGATATTTTTCGAGCATACATCACCAAATGACTTTGAGGGCAGGAGTTGCCTTTGTATTTTTCAAAGTCAGGCACCTTGAACTTGTGCGAGATCTTTACATTTGGGACCAGACAGAGGTCTACGGCGTCCTTTTCGAATAAGTCTTGACCGCGAATGGCATGCAGTTCCTTCTGCATTTCCAAGAATTGTTCCTGGAACTCATTCATCCTTTCGTACATGTCTTCGTTTCCACAAGGAATGGCTTGTGGAATTTGTCCTTCCTAGACAGTGTGGACCACCGGTTGTGGTATAGACATTATGGCTGTGACTCTTGGAGCTTCAGTGCCCTGAAGTTTGTAACCTTCAGGTGTTGCTGTCGTAAACCTTGCGTCTTTACTTTCCCGAAGTTTGTAACCTTCAGGCCCAATGGTTGCGATTGCAGTTTCTTGGTCTTCAGTGACCGGCGAAATGTATCCTTCAGGGACAAAGTTGAGAGGCATGCCCCAGGGGCGACCTTTAGGCATGTTGTACCAAGGATCATATGTTTCCATTATAGGTGTAGATGTGATCTCTGAGATTATAGTCTTTTGTTGTTGCCTCTGAGCTACTGTCAAGGATTGCATATCACTGTGAAGTTTTTCCAAACTTTCCTTTAGAGCGTCGATTTCTTCTCTTAGCTCTCTATTCTTTTCCTCGAGATCGTCCATTTTCTTTTGTCGATTGGCCCGAGTATTGTATGAGTGAGACAGTTTGACTCTAGAATCGTGACACGTACGTGAGATTCGAAGATAATAAGACTCGTTATGTGAGAATGATGAATGATATGCAAAGATATATACTTTTTACCTTTAATTAAAAAAGAACTTTAACAAATAGATTGCAAATATCATACAGTGGAGGGTAAAGACCCTGTTTTATTAAATTTGAAAGATCGCAGAAAGGAAAATACAGTATTTTACAGAGTGCTATAAGGAAAATGGCTAAGCTTATGGATCCTGAGTCCTTTCTGAAGATAGCTCAGATGCTGGTTCTGGTACTTTCCTTTTCTTTGACCGGGGCTCTTCAGCCGTTTCCAGGTTGTCAGTCCTTTTCCAGGTGAAAGGAGCGAGCAAATTTCTTCGATCTTCCTGACTTTCTACAACATGCTGCTCTAATATCTTAATCAGAGCATCCTTTTCTTTTAACAGTTCCTGAATCTTGGTACACTCCACGTTGAGGATTCGATACTTGTTTTTCCAAGAGATCTTCTCACGTTGACCTTTGTTGATAGCTACCTAGAGTTTTTCCGTGTCAGACATGAAATAAAGGACAGATTCCTTTAACGGAAAAACTTCTTGGCGAGGGTAAGGCATTCTCAGCTTGAGGGCTCTAGTTTGCACCCAGTGGAGATAAGGCTCCATGGAGATACAGTTTGGTCTTCCTAGAGACTCTCTTCCTTTCTTGTGAATATGTTGCCAGGCATGCACCATTTCCTTCTTTAGTGCCCTGTCATTTTCCCCTTTCTTGAAGAAAAGACCTTCTAGATGAACATTATGCGGGATATGCTTCATCGGGTATCCGAGTTGACGGCGGACTAAAATTGGAGGGTAGTTAATTCCTCATTTAGTTCCTATGAGGGGTACGTTAGGGAAATTTCCACAACTGTCGATGATCTCTATCCCTTCGTAAATCCTATTATACCAATCTGTGTCAGAGTTGGTAAGAGACATAATCCTTTATGGCCAACGTAAAGTACTCTTGTGATCCCAAAATGTAGCAGACTTGGGTAAATGGGAAATGAACCATTTGTAAAGTAAGGGTACACAACATGTGATCATTCCCCCGATGTACAAATTCCTTAAGTGTACAGAATGATAAGCATCTTCGAGCAAGGTTGGTACGGGGTTTCCAATCAGAAATATCTTAACAGCGTTGGTATCAACGAAGTTGTCAATGTTGGGAAAGAGGAATAACCTATATATGAGTAAAACAAAGATATCTTCAAAAGCAGTTACATTTCCTATACTAGCAAAGTGTAGCGAGCGATTTTTGTCGGTGACGCGACCACCTTATCGCTGGGTATTCCTCACCGCAATGGTAGGAGGGGGCGCTACTTTCTGATTTCTTATTTATCCCATGAAGCTGGAAGGGAAAGGGAAGCTATCTAAAACTAACCTTGCACGCTAATGTTTAACTGAACAAATGCTTAAAAGAGATTGGGGGTCCGGGGTCAGGTTATACAATGGGGAGTTGTCAATTACCCACCCTATATGTGGTTATCCACAGGATATTAGCTTTAGGTTTCGCTTTGTACTTGATGGTGTTTATCTGTTAACGGGTTAGAAAAGTTTCTTGGGAAATATGAGCGAGTGAGTGAGTTTTTGTTGATGTTCAGGTTACTCCCGATGTTTTTTTGGTAAGGTACTGGACCTAAGTTTTGATTGATGTGTGAAGGTGCTGGACCTAGAGTTTTTGTTTAGTATGCTCGCTAAGATTTCGCAATCTTATGCCTACGTATTCCCGTTTAAATGAAACAGGGAAATCAGAGCAATCGTAGTTCCTCCTATTCTAAAGGAGGAAAATTATGTTTTGGTGTCTTGTTCAAAGCCCAAGATTGAAGCTAAACAGGTTTATTTGTGTCTTGTTCAAAGCCCAAGATTGAAGCTAAAAGGTGTAAGGGAGAATTTGTCATCTCTAAAGAGGGATTGGACTTCCTCTGAGGGGATTGTTGATTTTTTTGTGCCTTGATCGAAGTCCAAGGTTGAAGCTAAGAGGTTGATTGACTTCACTGGGGAAGTCCTTATACAAAGCCTAAGAGGAGGCTGGAAATGACCGACTCAACAAGAGAGTGTTTTTATATGTCTTGTACGAAGCCCAAGATTGAGGCTCAAAAGAGACTGACTCTTTGGGATATCATTATATGAAGCCTAAGAGGAGGCTATAAGTTTGACTTTTCCCGGGAAAATGTTCTATCTGTCTTGTATAAAGCCCAAGATTGAGGCTAAAGAGGGATTTTGACTCCGCCGGGGAGGTCCGTATGTGTCTTGTACAAAGCCTAAGATTGAGGCTGAAATGGGAAATTTAACTGACTCGGGTGAGGATATTTTTATGTGTCTTGTACAAAGCCCAAGATTGAGGCTGAAATGAGTTTGACTCTGCTTGGGAAATCATTCCTCAAAGCCTAAAAGAAGGCTGGGAGGAAGTGACTTCGCTGGGGAAGATATCTATCCCAAGCTTAAGAGATGAAGATTTATGTCTTGTACAAAGCCCAAGATTGAGGCTAAAAGGGTTTGACTCAATAAGAGAGCATTTTTATCTGTCCTGTACAAAGCCCAGGATTGTGGCTGAACAAGCTGGAGAAATTATTCTACACAACTTGAGAGAAGGCTAGCTCTAGCTAGCGGAAATATTTATATCAAACCTACAAGGAGGCTGAAAAAAGACTGACTCAACAAGAGAGTATTTTTATTTGTCTCGTACAAAGCCCGAGATTGAGGCTAAAAAGGTTGACTCAACAAGAGAGTGCTAAAAGGTGATTGACTCAACAAGAGAGTCTGAAAAGTTGATCGACACAACAAGAGAGTATGAAAAGTGATTGACTCAACAAGAGAGTCTGAAAAGGTTAGCTCCACTGGGGAGAATCATTTGTACAAAGTCCAAGAGGAGGCTAACTTCGCTGAGGAAGGATCATTATACAAAGCCTAAGAGGAGGCTAGCTTTTTGCTGAGGATTATTGAGATCCCTAGGCAGGTCCAAATGGGGAAATCAACTTTTACTGATGGTTTCCAGAAAAGTTGAGATGTCAGGTAACTTGAGGTTCTGATTTGGGATAGTGTTATACTGATGATAAACTGACCCTAGTTGGGGAATTTTTAGGAGAGAGACTGGGTTTTAGAACCCACGAGTTTTAACTGTGCTGGGAATTGATCAGATGATCAGGGTTCCTCCTACGCTCGTAGGGAACTTGAGAATGTCTTTGAGACTCAAGGGGATTTAGACTGTCCAAGCCTACTGGTTTGGAAGAGTTTATCTTTGTATGATGCCCAAGAGGAGGCTGGTGTTTTAAGGGATGAGTGTCAACCCTAAAATTGGTATGAGATTTGACACTGGAAAGACTGCTCTAGCAAAGGATGACTAAGTTCTGTCTTATACCTTTAAGAGGTCTTCAGGGTCCTTGTACTAAGCCCAAGAGAAGGCATGAGAACTTCTAGGAAGCCGGAGGGTCCTTGTACAAAGCGCAAGAGGAGGCGGGGATGCTTTTAGGAAGCCTGTGGGTCCCAATCCAAGAAAAGTTCAAGAAATGCTATTCACCGAGAATAGATCATTTAGTGAAAGTTCTGAGGTTTGAAGAAACTCAAGAGATGCTATTCACCGAGAATAGATCAACTCCGGGGAGTAGAATTTCTTTGATAATTTCTAATGGTGACAGCCTGAGAAAAGGTTCACGAAGAATACTTCCTTTCTCTTTGTTCCATATTGTTTAAGCACAAGAGAAGGCAAGACTGTATCTGGAAATCCTATGGGGATCTAGTTTTGACTGTATTTAAAGAGTAACCAACTGGCTTTACCTAGTTCTAGACCTAGTTGTTGGGGAAAACTCTAAATAACGATACTAGTATATATACAATTGATATATGACAAGTATTTAAAAGGATATGAAAGAAGACTTACCGTGCGCAACTTCCCATAATACATTTATATATATGAAAGCGAATAAATGAAAGCTGTTAAAACTTACAGGTGAACAAGCTTCCATGCTGTATTGTTAGTTGTTCAAAGAATTTAAAGAAAGTTTTGATAACAACGTGTATATTTGATCTAAATCAAAAGGGAAGTTGTTTTTGAAAAGATTTTGTTGTACCCCAAATTTTACCCCTTAGATGTCATAACATTTTGCACTTACATTTAGGTTTCATTCATCCATGCATTGTTAACTAACCACATCATCTTTCCAGTTTGCTTCTTTTGTGAAATCCAGGTGCACAGGAAAAAGAACAAAAATCAATAAGCCAGACTCTCACATGTTTCAAGGGTTCATCAACCATCTGAGCTCACATACTTTCAAGAGGTCTCAATCAACAAGAAATTAAGTGTGTTCGGGTCTTATTACAAGTGCTTTGAACCACAGGATTCACCATGCCTCAAACTAGGGTTTTCTTTCTCAACGACAGTCAATCATTGCCTTCGGTTTTGATCAGGACATATTCCCAAGATTTGGAACTTGATTCTACATGATACTGGACATCCCTAGAGGCCATCCATGGACCTTGGAAGAGATTAAAGAAGCAAAATCATCAAAGACCATCCAATTGGAATTCCTGAGGAAATCAGAGTTTTGGCCGAAAAGTCGAGCTTCCGACTTTAATGTTTCTTGGACCGAAATGAAGTTGGAACATGAGAGACCACCGAGGCATTCGTTGAATCTTGTTTATAAGAAAAAAGGAAGAAAGAAAAAGAAAGAAAGAAAAGAAAAAAAGAAATGAAAAGAAAAAGAAAGAAAGAAAAAGAAATAAATTAAAAGAAAAAGAAATGAAAAGAAAAAAAAAGAAAATGAAATAAAATGGTGGCGCCAGCCACACTAATGTGTGGCGCCCACCACCCCCTTTGCCCACCCATGGCGCCTGCCATGGGATTTTGGTGGCCCCCGCCACAATTTTCTATTTTATATTTTCTTTGTTTTACAAATTAATGCAAGTGATTTCCGTTTCATCATGAAATAAAAACAACTTTTCAGTAAAGGCATGGCTCCACGTCTCTCAGCCAACCTACTCTCTGATGCTATCTAATTAATCAAGACTTTTTCAATAATCCAGCTTGCGAAGATTTGAAAAAAAAAGGGTGTTTTGGACAATATGAAAAATCAGACTACACCCTCACTTTCTCCTATAAATAGGACACTTCTCTTCAGTATTAAGGACACCAGTATTCACCCCAAAAAAAATAGAGGCTGAATACTCTCTTTCTCCCTCACTTATTTTGGCACTCTGAGAAAAAAGCTCGTAGTTTCTTTTACGAATTTGTGAAGAGGCAGTGGACCGTCTCCACTAGGTAATACTCACACCTTCGTTTCATTTTCGTTTCAGTTTGTTTTCATAATTTCATATCATCATACTTTGTTATCATGTAAATACTTGATGCCTGAATAAATGTTGTGGGTGGTTTTGTTATGGTTTTATTTTATGGATGTTACTTAAAAGAAAAATAAAAATATAAATATAAAAGTGTGGTGATTTAATGGATGCTACTTAAAAGGAAAAATTAAAAAAAAATAAAGAGGGAGAGAAGGTGGCGCCTGCCACCAACCATAAACATGGCGCCTGCCATGCATGGCACATGAAAAGATGGCGCCTGCCATGCTTTTCTATGGCACCCTAGGCTGCCATGCTTTTCTATGGCACCTACCATTGTTATTTATTTATTATTTGTTTCATAATTTTATTTCTCATGGCCATTTTTTCAACTTAGTTTTATTTAATTTCACTTCTTTCAATGATTTCATTCCTTTCTGTACTCCAAAAACAAAAAATATACAATAGTTCCTTTCTTATTTGTTATTCTTATATTCATTTTATGTTCTTTCTAAAACAACAAAATAACAAAAATATTATTTGCGTTATGTTTGGTTCACTGTTTCTTTTTTTTTTTATATAAAAAATCACCGACCGGTTTCCGTAAGTTTTTATAACTTTTCAGTCGGCATGTAAATATTGTTTATGGTTTCTTGACTTGAACCAAATCATTTCTGTTGTTTGTATGCATTGATTTCTGTTGCTAATTTTCATGGCTTGACGTGTCTCTGATTTCAAAGCTTTGATAATGTTAACTCTGCCGTATTCATACTGTTCATTTATTTTCAATCCATTCAAACTCATGTTTATGAAATATTGTACTTACTCTTCCAAAGGAAAGTCTCTCTATTGACCGCAAGGTTATAGATAGCTCATTACCCTTTTAACTTAACCTTGGAGTCGCCGCATTCCACGTAGGTGTCTTGCTTTCAGACCCTACCTTCCCGCGAACATTTCATTCCCTTTTAACCTAACCTTTCCCAAGAGATAGCCATTAATCTCTTATAACTTTTAAACCTTTCTTTAACCTAAACAAGAGATAGCCATTAATCTCTCCTCCTTCACGACGGTCTAACCCATTCACAATCCTTTCATAAGAGATAGACATTAATCTCTTCTCCTAAACAATCAATCCTTACAAGCTTTGCTTTCAAGCTTTTCACCCTACTTTCCCTTGGAACCTTGACCACAGTCAAGAGTTCCTCACCCCATTGAGGGGAACTACGAATGCTCTGATTCCATTCCCGTCAGGATACGTAGGCATAAGATGCGACGTCTTGGCGAGCATACTTAGTGTATATACCCTTAGGTCTTTTCCTTTAGCACATTTTCCTTAACAAGCAAACTTTAACATAACACAAACAAACAAGAGGTTCCTGTAGAGTACTACGGATACTTAGGGTGCTAATACCTTCCCTTTGTATAACCAACCCCCGAACCTAGATTCTCTTATTAGGGTTTTCGTTCTTTACCCTTTCATTTGGATAAATCAAAGCTCGGTGGTGAATTTCAAAGTTGTGTGATTCAAGTTAATTAATAGCTTATTATCCGATTCTCACTGCAACAGATTTGTTGGGGTTTATACTCAAAGAGAGGCCCAAGGTTTAATAGTAATGACACCATTGTTTTGACAATCGTATCGGGACTTATACAACGACTGAGGCCCAAAAGGTTTTTGTACAAAGGGAAGGGTCTTACTACTCAAGGAGAAGCCCAAATTATTTAAAAAAGGAAAAGAAATGGGACTTGCAACACGAGGGGAGGCCCAGATGAAAATGTTTTGAAAACGGCGATCGCCCTGAGATTTTGAAATCACAGTGGGTCATATACAATAACTGAGGCCCAAGTTATTTTGGTTTCAAAAAGGGATTGGGTCTTACACTCTATTAGAGGCCCAAAGGGTTTGAAAATGAATAAAGATGGGTCTTATAGCTCAAGGAGAAGCCCAGTTGATTTTGTTACAAAGACGACGATCGCGCCGAACTTTTGAAAATATACAGAGGGACTTATACAATGTGTGAGGCCCAAAATTGTTTTATTTACAAAGGGGTGGGACTTACACTATGTCAAGAGGCCCAAAGAGTTTTGGAAAAGATTGATTAGGGTGAAATCAATCAAAACCCTAATTTTGTTAAAAATGGAATTAATTTTGATTAAATTAATAAAATCATTGAAAACATGTGAGAAATGAGTTGTGATTTTGGGTCAATGTTTCAAAAATCATGTTTTTATCCACAAAATGATTGAAAACCAATTAAGTTTGGAAAAATCAAGAGAAAGATAATTTTTAAAATGTTAAAAACAAATAAAAAAATAATTCTTTACAAAAATATCAAATATATGAAATAAATAATATTTTTGGGAAATTTTTGTATAATAAAATATTATAACATTTTTGTGATTTTTGAAAAAAAGAATCAACTCAAAATCATTAAAATTCAGAGAGAAGTTAATTTTTTAATCAATTAAATAAAATAATAAAAATTCAAAAATTTAAAAGTTTGAAAAAGGGCGCCAAGAACACCTTGTTCTTGCCTGCGTGCCCTGTTTTTGTCTGATTTGGATTTTCTCATCAATCTCACTGAATACTTGACAACTATGTTATATGGGAAGTGTTTTAGTGATTGGTTTGGTTGGAATTGCTATTAAACTTAAAACCCGATGGTGACTTGAGTTAGAAGGCAAATTTGGAGTGAAATAGGTGATTTTGAGGAAAGCATCAGTTTGGGTGCTTTGGTGTACTCAAACTGATCACAATTGAGGCCTATTTATAGTGTGTCAAGTTTGTTTTGGCATCAATAGTGTATGGCAACTAGTACAGGTCTGTGGCCAATTGTGATAAAATGGAATCTCAAGTCTCCTCTAGCCATTGACTTGAGGTTAGAGCACAAGCCTAAGGTTCTTTGGTTCAAGGATAAGTCTTGACTGAACTTGGATAACATTGTCTTGATGAATGCCACCTCTATGCATCAGTTAAATGCTTTGAAACAAAATTGAATATTTGAAGCATCTTTGAATTTAGGAGTGTCATGCCTACACATAGCTCCATGGACTTGGGAGGTTGGTAGATCAGTGCTTGTCCCTTGGTTGTTCCCCCTTGACGTGTGCATATGGATAACCATGCTTATGGTTATGCACACAATCCAAATTCGAGCAAAAACCTCAAACTGACTTGTAAAAAATCAGGTTTTGGAGCCAACTTTCAATGATCATAACTCTTAGCTCAATTTGAATTAGAGGGAGTTCTAGTACTCTTTGGAAAGCTTGAATGATGTATTCTAACTTTTATGTTTGACCCTAGACCTGGTTCAACTTGGATCAAGGTGAAAAATATCTTGGAAGTTGGTAAAAAACTTAGACAGATTCTGTCTAAAATTTTCTTAGTGTTGGAAAAAAGTTAAATCCAAGTTTTTTGTGATTTTGCTCATTCAATAACTCAAAATCCATGATGAATTGGGATGAGGCCTAGTTGATATATTTGAAGTATGTAACATGGACTACAATCTGAGCGTTGAATGGGAGAAAAAGGCTTGGGAGATATGGCCTTGCGAAGTTGGTACCCTTGCCACTTTGTTCCATAACTTAGAAAAATTCTAAGTTTTTTATGGTTACGCCTTTTACAAGTTAACTCATTTCTTTGATTTTTCTTGATGAATGATGATTCAAATCACATATTAACATTGTTTTAGGGTCAATGAACCATAATTGTGAAAAATTCCAAAAAGTCAAACTTAATTTTGTGCACGGTTGACTTTTTATCGGATGAAATCAAAACTATGTGATCCTTTGTGAAATAAAGTCCTTGACCTAAATAAAACCTAATGGATATATTCCATAGGTGTTGTAGGGTGTATTGAATAATGTCCCAAGGTTTGGGAGCATGTATGGGTCAAAAGTCAAAGGTACATTTGACTTTTTCCTCGAAACCCTAATTGTGGTCCTAATGAAATTAAAAATTATGGATCAAGCTTCTTGGATCAATCCATTGTTTCAAATGGATCAATGTAGTGTATTGGAGACCCTCAAATCATGTCTTGAGGTCTTGGCTCATGCTTTGTCCCAAAAGTCAACTTAGGGGTGAATTAGGTCAAGAAACCCTAATTCCTGTTTTTTTATGAATGCTTCCCCTGAGGTTAAATTGACTTGATGATTGGGTCCATGAGGTCCCTTGGAGTATCTTAAGTTGTGCTTTGAAGCAATGGCTCATGCCCAGAGGAAAATTTCCATCAGGAGGTCTCAGTCGACCAAAACCTTAATTTGGTGACACTGGCCATCTTGAGGCTTGATCCACTTGGAATGTTGTAACTTTGTGCTTAATTCTTGATGTGGGAGTCCTCTTGATCCTTTATGGGTATTTGAGAGGTTAGACAAGTTTAAGATCATGTCATTTCTTGATTGATCCCTTGTCTAAGTGCCCTGAGAGGGCTTGAAACCCTTATCTTTGATTGTAGTGAATGCTCAATCATCCTTGAGGAGATTGATGAGGCATGAAAGTACATCCATATTGTGATGATGGTTTTCACAATGATGGGAAATCTTAGTGGTCAAATTTTGGGGTATGACACAAAGTACAGAGCTTTCTCTATCAAGAATTTAGCTGGTAATCCCTAGATTCCTCCTTTGGTGGTCATGTGAGTCCTAACTTCTAACTCGTCCAATAAGATTGCTCTTGCAATGGCCTGATCCTTTGGAATTTCTTCCAGTCCAGAAAATGGAGCTTGATCAGTGATAGGTAAATCAATCAGATGAGATTACTCTTCTAACGTTGGTGCCAGTTGGTAATCCGAAAATGTGAAGCAGTGATAAACTGGATTGTAGAACTGAATTAACGTAGATAGGATTCGCTCAACTACATGGACCCTTAACAGAGACAACAATCCTCCATGCTTAGCCCTGAAAGCATCAGGGTTGGTGATCATCCTTGCCAACCTCCTTAAATTCTCTATTTTCGGAGCCTTAAAAGTGTACTTGTGCGTCTTTCTTCTACAAAAATCCATAACGCAATCTTTCTGATATTTGCAATTATTGTTTTAGTTTATTTTGAAAAAAGAAGAGAAGATTTTTTCTTTGTTTAAGAGTTTTTTAAATGAATGCATGAATGCAGCACACAAAAACATTGAAAAAACATGGGTTCAAGGGTTCAACGTCACGAGCATGGAGTCATGGCTCTACCCATCCCCAAAGGTTGTATTCTGGTCAATTTTTGTACCTGTAAAACGGGTTCCAGGTTCCCAAAATCATTGACCCCTCCAAGGGATATCAACAGCAATATGGTTCACTCGAGCGAGCTGTAGCATCCTAGGATGAATCTCATTTGAGTGTAGTATCACGTATCAACAATTCCTGATAGTCACCGCACTACCAAGTAGTCATAAGGCTAATGCCTACTAAATCCTCAGGGTCACAGGTGCCACATTGGGAAAACTCTACTTTCACGACCATTGGTCGTTCAACAGTAAGAATCCACACGGGCCCTCGCCTTATTTGGTGGTCTACCAGGATCGCTTATTCGGGATTCACTCTTGTAGCGAGCGATTTTGGACGCGGTTCTTAAGCGCTGTCGCTCTTTGGGGTTTACTACAGGTCGATTCGTTTTTTATCCTATTGTGAGCTGACTAAGGAAGGGAAATAGATGTCTCCAATTAACCATGCTTGCATACTGAGTTTAAACAGCGGTCTGTTAGGTTACGGATGCTATATGGTAATGGGGCCTTTCTTTCTTCTTACTTTATTAAGGTGGAAAACTGGGACTATTCATGGGGAATTTGTCAGATTGGGTGGAGATAGGGGACTTTAGGTTTTTTGATTAGTGTGCTCGCTAAGATTTTTCTTTCAATCTTATGCCTACGTATTCCCGTTTACCGAAACAGGGAAATCAGAGCGATCGTAGTTCCTCCTATTCTATGGGAGGAAATGGGTGTTTTGGTGTCTTGTTCAAAGCCCAAGACGTGAAGCGAAAAGTGATATATATCTTGTTCAAAGCCCAGGATGTGAAGCTGAAGGTGGTTTGTATCTTGTTCAAAGCCCAAGATGTGAAGCTGAAGGGTCTATTTGTATCTTGTGTGAATCCCAAGATGTGAAGCTAAAAGGTGTTGTCTTTAGAGAGAATTTGTCATCTCTAAAGAGGGTCTGTTTGTCACACCTGTTTATAAAGGAAAATTACTTTAACCGGGATATGTGAATTCGGCAATGCCATAATTTCCTTTATAGGGGGGTTCCAACCTGAAGGAGAAGACTTTAACTCAGTGTAGAGCAATGTTATCTTTCCTTAGGAATTTTTCATGCTAAAAGAGGGACAGTGGCATGGATGTAAATAATCCAGAGGCTTGTCGCTTACACGATTAGATGAAGGGGAAGGAGTTGTTGATGTTTATGTACTGTGAACGAGGCACAACTTTGATGCTAAAAGGTTGATTGGCTTAACTTGGATTTTCCTTATACAAAGCCTAAGAGGAGGCTATTGGCCCAACAAGAGTGAGTTTTTGTGTGTCTCGTACGAAGCCCGAGAGAAAGGCTAAAAGGGTTGACTCAACAGGAGAATCTTTTATACTCAACAAGAGAGTGTTTTTGTATCTCGTAAGAAGCCCGAGATGGAAGCTAAAGGTTTTGACTCAACAAGAGAGTGCTTTATACTCAACAAGAGAGTGATTTTGTATCTCATACGAAGCCCGATATGGAGGCTAAAAGGTGATTGACTCAACAAGAGAGTCTTTTATACTCAACAAGAGAGTGATTTTGTATCTCGTACGAAGCCTGAGATGGAGGCTAAAAGGTGATTGACTCAACAAGAGAGTCTTTTATACTCAACAAGAGAGTGTTTTTGTATCTCGTACGAAGCCTGAGATGGAGGCTAAAAGTTTTGACTCAATAAGAGAGTCTTTGTATCTCGTACGAAGCCCGAGATGGAGGCTAAAAGGTTACTGTTTCAGTTGAGTGACATGTCCAGTATATTGGTTAAGAGAAAATCAGTTCTTATATGAGTAACACTGTACTCATGGATTTGATCTGAGAATCAGGATTGTTTCCTGTTCTTTAAGGAAATGGGAAATCCAAAGGGTATTGAGACCGTCCGAGTCTACGGGTGTCTTCCTATTTTTGAAAGGGACTTGAGAATGTCTTTGAGACTCAAGGAAATTAGACTGTCCAAGTCTAGAGTTTTATCTTTTATACTATCCTTAAAGAAACAGTCGTAGTACGTTCACGGTAGAAAGATCTAGACTCTTTGAAAGACTGTTCTATTAAGATGACTAATTTATGTTCTTATACCTTTAGGAGGTCGTCGGGACAATTTGTACGAAGCCCAAGAGGAGGCTGGAAACTTTTAAGAAGCCGAGGGACAATTTGTACGAAGCCCAAGAGGAGGCTATCATTCCCGGAGGAAGAAATCATTTATACGAAGCCAAAGAGGAGGCTGTGAATACTTCTAAGAAGCCGACAGGTCCTTGTACAACGCCCAAGAGGAGGCGGGGATGCTTTTAAGAAACCTGTGGTTCCCCAAACCCTGAGAAGTTCAAGACAGGCTACTCACAAAGAATAGATCAAGCCAGGAAAGTTCGAGAATTTGGAAGAAACTCAAGGAATGCAATTCACGGAGAAGAGATCATCTCTGGGGAGTAGAGTTTCTTGACAATTCCTAAGGAGGACAGCCGAAGAGAAGACTGTATCTGGTAATCCTATGGGGGATCTAGTATTGTCTATTTCTAAGAATGATCGAAACGGCTTTACCTAGTGCTAGACGTAGTTGCCGGGGAAACTCTAAATATCTATACTATTATTACACAGTCGATATGAGTTTATGAAAGAAGACTTACAGCGAAACAGCCCCACAATACAGTTATATGTATATGAAAGCGGTAAATGAAAGCATATAAACACTTACTCGGTTGTAGAGCTTCCATGCTGTTTTGTTAGTTGTTCAACAAAGAAAGATTGAAAACAACAGTATATTCAAAATCAAAGGAGAAAGTGCTTTGAAAGAAAAATTGGGGCTTACAGCTCAAAGAGAGGCCTAGGGTTTTAGTAGTGATCGCACTATCGTTTTATACAGAGGGACTTATACAAGTGACTGAGACCCAAAAAAGGTTTTCTGTACAAAGGGGTGGGTCTTACACTCTCTCAAGAGGCCCAAGTGAGTTTTAAGAAAAGAAATGGGTCTTGCTACTCGAGGGTAGGCCCAATGGTTAATTTTGAAAAGGGCGAAAATCACGCCGAGGTTTTGGAAACACCGTGGGACTTATACAAGTGATTGAGGCCCAAAATTTTGGTATTTACAAAGGAATTGGGTCTTACACTATATTAGAGGCCCAAAGGTTTAAAAATGAAAAGAAATGGGACTTATAGCTCAAGGAGAAGCCCAATGGTCCTTTTTATTAAAAGGCGACGATCGCGCCAAACTTTGTAAATGTACAGAGGGACTTATACAATATCTGAGGCCCAAAATATTTTTTTACAAAAGGGATGGGACTTACACTCTATTAGAGGCCCAAAGTGTATTTTAGGAAAAGAAATGGGTCTTACAACACGAGGGGAGGCCCAGATGATTTTTTGTTTGAAAATGGCGATCGCGCCGAGATTTTTAACGTATCGGGACTTATACAATAACTGAGGCCCAAAATATTTTTGTACAAAAAGGGTTGGGTCTTACACTCTATTAGAGGCCCAAAGTGTTTTTGAAATAAGATTTGTTAGGGTGAAAATCAAAGAAACCCCAATTTCATTTTTTAAAGGCATTTTTCAAAGAAAAATCAAGTAAAAATGATAAAAATATCAAATAAAATCATTAATCATGTTATAAACAATGATTAAGGTTTATGAAAAAGTATTTTATCCACAAGAATATTTAAAATCATTTTGGTTTTAAAAATCAAGAAAAAGAAATCATTTTAAAAGCATTTAAAACAATTTAAAACAATATTTTTGAATATATTAAAAATATATCAAATAATAATATTTTTTGTGATTTTTTGGTGGATTAAAATATTATGGAGTATGAATAAGAAGTGTGTAAAACAGAATTGGAAAATGATGATTTTTGCTATGTAAAAGAATTGGTTGAGTTTTGAAGATAAACTAAGAAAAAGAGGAAAGATGTCACAACATCACATTTGACATATTTCATGAGTTTTGAAGATAAGAGAAAAAGGGAAGATGTCACAACATCACATTCGACATCTTAAAAAACCAGAACTGCACCTTGGTTTTCAACATCTTTGCTATCAAACTTCAAACTTTCATAACTCTCTCAATTTTTAACGAAATTGAAATCCGTAAGAACCTAACTTGACCGATTTTTCGCAAGTTATCCAATAGTATTACTCATGCATACTGAAACTTAATGTACAGAACACGCAAAGCAAAAAACCAGAACTGCATGTTGATTTTAAACATCTTTGCTTATCAAACTTTCAACACTCATAACTCTCTCAAATTTTAACGAAATTAAAATCCGTAAGAACCTCTCTTGACCAATTTTTCGCAAGGAATCCAATGGTATCTCTCATACATACTGAAACTTAATGTACAACACACACAAGGCAAAAAACCAGATATGCACCTTAAGTTTAAAACAACATAAACTCCATATATAAACATGTTAAAGTGCAAACAGTAGTAGGATCATATCATACACATTAAGGACTACATTTTTGCTTCAAGAATTGTTCAATATGATGCATGTATGTGGACAACAAAGGAAAGCATGATTCAAAGAATTCAAGTTGTGAATTTTACCTCTTTTTTGGACATTTTGTGCAACCTACCAAGTGCTTTGTTCCATAAATGATTTGATGCTTTGGACACCCTCAAATGACCTCTTAGAAGCTTTTAGGATGGTTGGAATCAACTGGAAACCTCTGGAGCAAGTTTGAGCACTTTCTTGCAAAATGGGCAAAAGTGGCCAAAATGCCAACGCTCTCAAATGGTGTTCCAGATGTGTGGCACCATTTGGGACAATTCAAGGATGATATTTGGAGTGTGTTTGAGGTTTTATCTGGTTTGGAAAGTGAATGAATCAAGACATGGCTTGAAAAATGCAAAAAAGTCTAATTTTGAGGTTTTGAGAGGTGACTTTGTGATTTTTGTGTTACAGGTCACTTGTGATAGTTTGGATCACCTACATATGATGTTTATGAGGTGTTAGGATCATGAGATGTGATGGAAATGCTCTCTAACTCAAAAACTCAGAATTACCTTACTAAAGAAGGCATTTTGGAGTGAAAGAAGTGATTTTGAGAAAAGCATTAGTTTGATGGCTTTGGTGTACTCAAACTGAGCACAAATGATCTCTATTTATAGTAGAACAAGTTTGTTTTAGCAGCAATAGTGAATGGTGGCTGTAGCAGAGGTTTGTTCAATGTTGGCCAATGAAAATCCAAGTCTCCTCTAGCCATTGACTAGAGGTTAGAGCATAGAGCTTTGGTTCCTGACTTGTTGGAGGAATCTTGACTGAATTCAGTTGCAAATGTGTCAGTCCATGCTACCTCTAAGCATCTATTGAATGCTTCAATCCAAAATTGGAGTCTTGTCCCTCTTTTAGGGATTTCTAGGTTTGGCATGCTACTTCTGGTTCCAAGGACTTTGGAGGCTTGGCTCAGTGATTGTCCCCTTTGGATTTGATCCTCAGATGAGTCCAAGATGATGACAAGGCTTGAAAATTCGTGTGGCATAAGAAATGTGCAAATCTGTCCTGAAACATGTCTTAAAAATCAGCTGCAGCAAGCCTTGTTGTAAAATCCATAACTTCTTGCTCAAGAATGATAAATGGTTGTTCAAGGACTCTATGGAAAGCTGAGATGACATACTTCAACTTTGATGTTTGACCCTAGACTTGGTTCAACTTGGAACATGGAGAAAAACTTCCTTGAAGTTGGGACATTCTTGCTGGAAAAATATTAATGATGTCCTATGAAATGTTGGAACATCTGACAACTTTGAACATTAATAATTCCAAACTTTAATCACTTGTATCTTTTAATCCACTATGATATTTTGAGTTGAATTGAATTGCACCTTTGATGCTTGTCCTGCATGGTGACAAAGCTTGAAAATTGTGTGGCACAAGAAAAAGTGCACAAAATCTGTCCAAAAAAATAGCTGCAGCAAGCCTTCTTGTAAAGTCCATAACTTCCTGCTCGAGTATGATAAATGGACGTTCTACAACTTTTTGGAAAGCTGAGATTACGTACTTCAACTTTGATGTTCAAGGTTTGTGAAGATAAGACTTGTAAAGTTGTCAAAACTAACCTTGAACTTGTGTGATCAAATCTGTCCTAAAAGCTGTCATGAAAATTCTGTTTTATCAATGCCTTTTGCAGAGACCATAACTTTCTGCTCGAGAATGATAAATTAGCTTTCTAGGACTTTTTGGAAAGGTGAGATGACGTGCTTCAACTTTCATGCCCAGGGTTTTTCCTGAATCAACTTGGATCATGGAGAAAAACATCCTTGAAGTTGGGACATTCTTGCTGGAAAAATTTAATGATGTCCTATGAAATGTCAGAACATTGGACATTAAGAATTCCCAACTTTGATCACTTATATCTTTTAATCCTTATGGTATTTTGAGTTGATTCCTTCTACAATGTTGAAGTATCAAATACCCTCTTTAAAAGTAGCTCTTACGCAAAATCAATGGGTGCTTGGATCAATAGTTACAACCTTGAAAAGTTGTGCACTTGAACATGATTTTAACTTAGAAAAAATTTCTAAGTTTCTTTCAATTTGATCAATTTTGAAATTTTACATGATTTCTTGATTTAAATTTGAACAAATTAAATCATCCATCATATTTTCTTTAGTAATGGCTTGTGAAGCTCAAAGTTGACCAAAAGTCAAACTTTGACTTTCTGCGTCAGTTGACTTTGTATTAGATGAACTTGAGGCTTGATCCACTTGAAATGTTGCACTCTTGTGCTTAATTCTTGATGTGGGAGTCCTCTTGATCCTTTGTGGGTGTTTAAGAGGTTAGACAAGTTGAAGATCATGTCATTCCTTGATTGATCATTTGTCTAAAGGCTCTCAGAGGGCTTGAAACCCTAAGCTTGATTGTAGTGAATGCTCAACAATTCCTTGAGGAGATTGATGAGGCACAAAGGTACATCCATATTGTGATGATGATTTACACAATGATGGGAAATCTTAGTGGTCAAAATTTGGGGTATGACAGATGCTCCTATTTAATCTTCTTGGACCTAAAGGTGTGAATGGCGAAGGTATTCGGGCATTCGGGGTGCAAGAGGATTAAATATCAGAATACCCGAAATTTTGATGGTGGTTATGAATGGTAGCTTACGCATTCATCTTCTTTAGCTAAGAGATGATGCTTAGAAAAGGTAAACTTCCCCTCGATCCTGGTCTTCAGCCAAGGAGCTGGTCTCAGTTTTCTTTTGAAATAAACCTCCCCTCGATCCTGGTTTCCTACCAAGGAACTGGTTTTAGTTTATTTTGTCAACTTCCCCTCGATCCTGGTTTCCTACCAAGGAACTGGTCTTAGTTTTTGATTTGTGAACTTCCCCTCGATCCTGGTTTCCTACCAAGGAACTGGTCTTAGTTTCTGAAGTAAACTTCCCCTCGATCCTGGTTTCCTACCAAGGAACTGGTCTTAGTTTCTGAAGTAAACTTCCCCTCGATCCTGGTTTCCTACCAAGGAACTGGTCTTAGTTTCTTTTGTTAATAAACTTTCTTTCCAAGGAACGCTGTTTGTAGCGGCTTTCCTTCAAACTTCTCGCCGAATTTTCCTGGGGAGATGCCATTTGAGTGGAAAAAGTTTTGATGTCAGACTTGCTGGGGAACCCATTCGTCTGAATTGTAGAGGTACACAAACTTCTCTGTTTGGAGACGCCATTTGTCGATTCTACTAGGGAAAGCGAGTCTCTTCAGAGACTGTTTCCGTTTGGGGGTGTTACATCATACTTTTCCTGAGGTCTTTTCAGAGAAATGCCATACGATGTACCCCAATTTTGAGGGGCTTTCTTTGGGGATTTTCCTTAATCCGGGAAAGCGAATATATCATCTTCAATGGAGAAGAGTGATATTTGTGGAAAGTTTTCTTGTTTCTCAGAGGTTCAAGTTATCAAAGTGGCCAAGGATTGTCTCTAATCCAGAGATAAACGGGAGATAGATTACTTAGATGATTCACTTCCTGATGAGGAAAGATCTGACAACTCGATTGAGAGGACTTTTATCACTAGGGGATAAGACCGACTAGAGTGATAGTGATGCAATATGAATGTGAATCAAATAATGCATGATGTATGTATGTATATGCTGACAAAACTGACGCAACATACAGACTAAAGGATGAACACGACTGGATACTCGGCTACAGTGGGGCATGTAGAAATATCGCTGGTTCAAGATAGCAATTCTGCCTTGCTTAGGAGAAACGGTCCCTGTTGGGAGCTACGTTGGTCGGGCTTAGGAGATAAGAACTCGGCCGAGGATGTCAGACAAAACATGGTCTCTGACACAGTTGATCCTTCATTCAGGCGTAATGGTTTAGAATGAGTACTTTGATTCTACACTTTGAGGTTCGAACACCTTTGGAGAAGAGACCGACGTTCTTCTGATGTTCAACAGTCAAAAGAAATTGCCATCTTTATTTTAAAAGCAGAAAAAGTTTGACAAGTATATTCATTTTTGTTTTATTTTCAAGAATCGTTAATGATGTTGAAAACATCATTCTGTAAAGCTAAAAACAAGTAAGAATTACAAACAAAAGCACAAGGGCTCAAATTTTATTGATAGGATGGAAATCAGCCGAACGCGTGATTCCATAGAGTATTTACAAAGTTAGAAAATGGTAATTTACAGGGAAAAGGGCTACGTTGAAACATAACAACCAATATCCTTCTACCAACTTTGAATTCGGGACATCCTGAGCTTCTGTCGAAGATGACCTTGACTGGAGTCTCTGATGGATGGCATGACTGCTGAGGAGTTGAACTGATCAGACGTAGTTACTTGCCATTAATCCCTAACTTTTTCCTGGATTGTACTTGGAGATTTCCAATCCACCGGGATGATTTTTGATCATGTCTCTAATTTTTGCCTGGATCGCCGTTTCGGATTTTCAATCCACCGAGACATTTTTTTTTTAGTTTAGGCGAAGTATTTCTTGACTAAGTCAACATTCGTGGGGTAGGCAAATTCTTCTCCATCCATGGTTGCAAGTCTCAAGGCGCCGCCTGAGAATGCTTTCTTGACCACATAGGGGCCATCATAATTCGGAGTCCACTTACCTCGCGAATCAGTGAGAAATGATTGTATCTTCTTGAGCAGTTTGAAGATCGGCGTGCATGTCGCGGTTATGAGGAATATGAATCTGGAGATGTAGTTCAAACATCCCAAGAATCCTCTGACTTGTTTTTCAGTTTTCGGAGAAGGAATTTCTTAAACGGCCTTGACCTTGTCAGGATCAACCTCAATTCCTTTCTGGCTGACGATGAACCCTAACAGTTTCCCTGAACAAACACCGAACGTGCATTTGTTAGGGTTCAAGCGGAGTTTGTACTTTCTCAACCGCTCGAACAGTTTTGACAGGTGGGTCACATGCTCCTCTTTTGTCTTAGATTTTGCAATCATATCATCGACATATACCTCGATTTCTTTGTGTATCATGTCATGAAACAGAGTAGTCATGACCCTTTGATAGGTTGCCCCGACATTCTTCAAACCGAACGGCATTACCTTGTAACAAAAGGTTCCCCATGGGGTAACAAACGAAGTTTTCTCCATGTCTTTCGGCACCATTTTTATCTGATTATAGCCCGAGAATCCATCCATGAAGGAGAAAACTTTGAACTTTGTTGTACTGTCTACCAGCATGTCAATGTGTGGTAAAGGAAGTCGTCCTTCAGACTAGCCTTATTTAGATCTCTGTAATCGACAAAAATTCTGACTTTTCCGTCTTTTTTTAGAACGGGTACGATATTGTCTAGCCATTGAGGATATTTTGATGTGGCGAGGAAACCCGCATCAATCTGTTTCTGTACCTCCTCTTTGATTTTGATAGCCATGTCAGGATGAGTCCGTCTCAACCTTTGCTTTACTGGCAGACATTCTGACCTCAACGGTAAGTGATGTTCCACGATGCTGGTATCCAACCCTGGCATATCCTGATAGGACCAAGCGAATACATCGGGGAATTCTTTGAGAAGCTTTATCAAACCCTCTCTGGCAGTTGAACTGAGCAGTGCCCCAATCCTGATTTCTTTTCTCTCTTTTTCCGAACCCAAGTTTACCGTTTCCAATGGCTCTTTGTGAGGTTCAATGGACCTTTCCTCCTGTCTGAGTAATTGGGATATCTCTTTTGGAATTTCGTCGTTAACGTCTTCTTCAGCCCCAAATACCGGGAACTCAGAGTTATGAGAAGGCATCAGATCGTATGTTTTGACGGAGCTTAAAACAAGCAATCTGCATGACGTGATTATTCGTGTTTAGAAGAGATTGAGAATGCAAAAGTGTGTGCAGTGTATTTTTTATTACTGCTTGTTTTTATTATTGAGTTGTTTTTTAGGATTACCATTTTCTGAAAAACGAAAAGAGAAAACAGCAATAAATGCGGAAATTACAGAACGACGTTATTTTATTAATGAACAAGTCGATTCTTGAAACTACAACCCTATAAAACAAAACTCTGTCACTTTGGACAAAGCGAAGAGGGAAATTTACAGAAAGTGAGCCCTATCAAAACATCCGTTTCACCTGGGCAGGGTGAAAGGTTAAAGATGGCAATTACTTTGACTGATGAACGATCTTTGGAACATCGACAGCAACCCACTGGCGGCGAACTCCTCGGTGAATCACAAAGTCTGGTACCTTCCTCAATTTGTCTTCAGAAATAACGCTGATTTCTGGTGGAGCAGGATCATTGGAATCTGTCTCCCAAGCAGAGTTGTCGTAGGAGGATTCCTCTGTTGTATTTTACATAGCATTTGTACTCTCAGGCAGATCTCCCCATCCAGTTAGCTGGATGTCTTCGAGCCTGATATGAGAGCTCTCAGGAGCAGTGTACTTGACCATATAATTGTATTTTCCACTTGGTTGTCCCAGGGTGTCCCACACTTCTTTAGAACTGGAGGAGTCATCCTTCTCGATGACGTTGACCTCGGGGAAAGCATAGTTGATGAACTCTAGTCCTGCAAACGTTGCAAATTCATCGTCGTGCTGGATATTTTCTGGATAACCTGTGTGTTGATCCCATGACATGGTGGGGACGCAGGTATTCTGTTCAACGATACTCAGTTGATTTTCATTGTTCGGATGACTTTCTTGCCCCAAGCCTCCTGGGTAAGGCTGCCAGATAGGCAGACCATCCATCGGGCCATAATAGTTGTGGTCAAAGTTGTCCTTCATAAGAGTGTCCTCCTCTAATGAGTTTGGCGGAGCACGGCATCCTTCCGGATCACAATTTCTATATATCGTTTCGACGTCTGACCTTGGTATAAACCTCAGACTCTGCGTAGGAAAGCATAATGGGGTATGTGTTTCGTCCATATAGATTGGAAGCCACCAGTGGTTCAACAAGTGCTGAAGTGTTTCCTGGACAAGGGCACAACCTTGATCGTTTTCGCAACCCGCTTTGCAGTTTTGATAATCATGTGATGCCAGGAACCCGAGCCGGACCTGTTCTGTGTGTAACTCCGCCAGGCTAGTATTCATCAAGCGAATATCGAAGATTTGAATCATGTTGATCTGATAGGGATTCCTATCATGGTAGTCCTGGATCCATCTGACGCTGGAGGGCCTCTTGTATGAAAGAGCATCCCTGTTTGTTTACTGAGTAAGTCAGACAAGAACTGTAATCGTGCCGCGGCAGATTATGATACTGGCTTTGCCTTGAGTGCATTGCCACCAGGTTGACATTCATCGCACGGACGTCGTGGTTTTGAATGACGTTGGAATTCGTATAAACCATGTTAACTCCACGAACTCGGTGCTCTTGGATCCATCCGAGATCCATCTGTTCATGTAGAGCTGATTGCACCACAGAACATCCTCGATTGCTTTTAGAGTAGATATCACACTGGTGATAGTTATGAGGTGGCACATGGCCATATCCACTCTGTCTACAATGCATCTTAACCAAGTTGGTTTTCAATAAGATTACATTATGAATTTGATAGACGTTGTTAGACTCTCCCTCTATCAGGTTGACTGCAGCTTTCTCGTGTTGAGGCAGCGGGTTTGTGAGAACATTTGGATTCATATCTTTAAAAGATAAGACCCCGCTCCTAACAAGCTTTTGCACGTCAGATTTGAAATTGAGATAGTTCTCTATGTTATGCCCTGGTCCTCCTTGATGATAAGGGCAAGTCTGATCTGGTTTGAACCAAAAAGGCAGATTTTCCGGTACTGTAAGAGGAGCCTTGGTCTGGACGTTCCCTTTGACCACTAATAACAGAAATAATTCTGTGTACGATACGGGTATAGGATCAAATCCTGGTGGCCGCGTTGTACGGTTGTTATTGTATGGAGGATGAGCCTGCTGAAGAGGCTGCTGTGTCCTTTGCTGAAGTTGCTGTTGATTAGGTTGGCTCTGCGCAACCCGAGGTTGATACGTAGAAACAGGCGCAGGGTTGATAGCAGGAGTTACAGCTGCTACTGGTTGATAACGTCTCCTTTGCTTTCCGAGAGAGATATTCCCAATATCCTGCTCTTTTTTCTTAGGGAGAGAACTACCATATCGTTTTGCACTACTTGATGATCCAGCGTCTTTTACTAAACGTCCTTCTCGGATGGCTTCCTCAAGACGAACCCCCATGCCCACCATCTCGGTGAAGTCACTGGGTGCACTGGCAACCATTCTGTCGTAGTAAAATGAGCTCAAGGTCTTTAAGAAGATCTTTGTCATCTCTTTTTCCTCAAGAGGTGGACAAATTTGGGCAGCAATTTCACGCCATCTCTGAGCGTACTCCTTAAAGGTTTTATTGTCCTTTTGTGACATTGATCTGAGTTGATCTCTGTCTGGTTCCATGTCCAAATTATATTTGTACTGTTGGACGAAGGCAGTGCCAAGATCTCTGAAAGTGCTAATCGTAGCACGGTTTAAACCCATGTACCATTTTAATGCGGCACCGGTTAAGCTATCCTGAAAGTAGTGAATCAGTAGGTCCTGATTCTCTATCTAAGCTGACATTCGCCGAGCGTACATCACCAAGTGACTCTGAGGGAAAGAGTTACCCTTGTATTTTTCAAAGCCGGGTACCTGGAATTTGTGCGGGACTTTTACATTAGGGACCAAACAAAGATCCGCAGCGTCCTTTCCAAATAAATCCTGACCGCGAATAGCTTGCAGTTCCTTCTGCATTTCCAGGAACTGCTCCTGGAATTCATTCATTCTATCGAACATACTTTCGTTTCCACCAGAAGTTATCTGTGGAATCTGTCCTTTCGGGACAGTGTGCACTACGGGGGGTGGTACCGTTACTACGGCAGTGAATCTTGGCGTTTCCCGAAGTTTGTAACCTTCAGGAGTCCTCATTATGCCTCTGGAATCTTCGCTTTCCCGAAGTTTGTAACCTTCAGGCCCATCGGCTTCTGCTATGATTCCCTGATCATCAGTGATCGGCAGAACATATCCTTCCGGGATATAGTTAATAGGCATGCCCCAGGGACGATCTTTCGGCATTCGATACCTAGGATCATACTTCTCCACTATGGACGTTGAGGTGACCTCTGAGATCACGGTTCTTTGTAACTGAGCTTCTGCCATGGCTTGCATGTCGTTACGAAGCTTTCTCATATCCTCTCTTAGAGCGTCGATCTCTTCTTTCAACTCTCTGTTCTCCTCCTCGAGATCATCCATCCTTTTCTGACGATTGGCCCGAGTATTGTACGAATGAGACAGTTTGACTCTAGAACTGAGACACAAATGTGAGATTCGTAGGTAAGAAGAATACGTGACGTGAGAATGATGAATGCAATGATTATATTAATTGTTTTTTGGTTTAATCAAAATAAACTTCGACAATTAGATTGCAAATATCAAACAGTGGGGAAACCCCGTTTTATTGAAATTCAAAGGATTTCGGAAATGGAAATACAGTAAATTACAAGGTGCGGAAATAGAAACCTAAGCTAATGGGTCCCGAGTCCTCTCTGAGGAGAAACCGAGTATTGATTCTGGTACTTTCCTTTTCTTTGACCGGGGCACTTGGGCCGTTGTCGGGTTGTCATTCCTTTGCCAAGTGAAATAGGCGAGCAAATTCCTTTGGTCATCCTGATTTTCCACAGCATGTTTCTCCAAAATCTCAATCAGAGCATCCTTATCTTTCAGTAGCTACTGTATTTTGGTGCACTCCACATTGAGAATGTGGTACTTGTTCTTCCAAGACCTCCTCTCCTGTTGAACTTTGTTGAGAGTAACATGAAGCTTTTTAGTTTCCGTCATGAAGTACATGACAGATTCCTTGGCGGAAGAACTCCGTGATGAGGATACGACATCTTTAGCTTGAGAGCTCTAGTTTGTACCCAGTGGAGATAAGGCTCCACCGAGACACAGTTCGGTTTTCCTAGAGACTCCCGTCCTTTCTTATGAACATGTTTCCAAGCGTGCACTATTTCCATCTTTAGTGCTCTGTCATTTTCTCCTTCCTTGAAGAAAAGACCTTCCGGATGAGCATTACGCGGGACATGCCTCATTGGGTATCCAAATTGACGACGAACGAGAACTGGATGGTAGTTGATTCCTCCCTTAGTTCCTATAAGGGGTACGTTGGGGAAGTTTCCACAACGGTCAATGATCCTGATCCTGTCATAAATCCTATTGCACCAATCAATGTCAGAGTTGGTGAGAGACATGATTTTCTACGACCAGCGTAAAGCACTCTTGTGATCCCAAAAAGCAGCAGACTTAGGCAAATGGGAGATAAACCATTTGTATAGCAGGGGCACACAGCACGTGATCTCTCCTCCGCTGTATAAATTCCTTAAGTGTACAGAATGATACGCATCTGCGAGCAAAGTCGGTACAGGGTTTCCAATGAGAAAAACCTTAATGGCGTTGATATCGACGAAATTATCACTGTTGGGAAACAGAAATAACCCGTAGGTGAGTAAAAAAAAGATGCTTTCAAAAGCAGTCATGTTCCCTATACTAGCGAAATACAGGGCCTTCTTTGTCAAGAACTGGGCCGGTAAACCTTGTATGCCACTCTTAGTGGTTATGTGAGTCCTAGCCTCTGACTCGTCCAAATAAATTGCTCTTGCAATGATTTGATCCTTTGGAATTTTTTCCAGTCCAGAAAATGGAGCTCGATCAGTGATGTGTAGATCAGTCAGGTGAGAGTACTCTTCCAGCATTGGTACTAGTTGGTAATCCGGGAATGTGAAACAGTGATAGACCGGATCGTAAAACTGAACGAGTGCATCCATGATTCCTTCAATCACATGGATTCTTAACAGAGGTAGCTGACCTCCGTACTTGGCTCTAAAAGCCTCAGGGTTAGTGATCATCCTCGCTAACCTTCTCAAATCCTCAAGTTTTGGAACCTTGAAGGTGTACTTATGAGTTCTCCTTCTACCGAAATCCATGAGCGCGGTCTTTTTCTCTGACATTTGCAATCATTGTCTTAGTTTAATTTGAAAAAGAGAGACTAGAAGAGAATTTTTTTTTTGTTTTAATGTTTTTTAGATGAATGCATGAATGCAGCACACAAAAACATAGAAAAAACATGGGGTCAAAGGGTCAGTGTCATGGATTCAAGGCTCTACCCATCCCAAAGGTTTATACTAGTGATTTTTGTATCTGTCTCTCAAAATCATCAGTTCTTGTCGAGAAAACACCAGCGGGCCGGGAACCGTGCTAGGTGATGTTTTTTCGAAGAACCTTCAGAAGAGGGTGGTATCACGTGACAACCATTTACGATAGCTTCCGCACCACTAAAAGAGGTTTTCCCTAGGTGTATACTCAATCTTTCCACATGCGGCATCACACGCATTCCCATTAGCAGAAAAATAAACACATATATCAATTAGGAAAAGCAGTATATATATTTGTCCTAATGTCCTAGACTTTTAAGAGCTATGAATCATATGTTCCTGACAGAAAATGGCTCCCCGACGGAGTCGCCATTCTGTGGTTCCTTCCCAACTTAAAGGTTTTGACCTAAGATCCTAGTGAAGTCAACAAAAAGTCTCATTCCCAGTGAAGGTTTAAATTGAGATGAAAAGATCGGCCCCACGGTGGGCGCCACTTTTCTGTGGTGGCCATCGCCATGAAAAAGATTTGTCCAAGGTTTTCACCTTAAACGTTAAGAAAGAATGAGAGGCCCCACGGTGGGCGCCACTTTTCTGTAGCGAGCGATTTTGGACGCGGTTCTTAAGCGCTGTCGCTCTTTGGGGTTTACTACAGGTCGATTCATTTTTTATCCTATTGTGAGCTAACTAAGGAAGGGAAATAGATGTCTCCAATTAACCCTGCTTGCATACTGATTTTAAACAGCGGTCTGTTAGGTTACAGATGCTATATGGTAATGCGGCCTTTCTTTCTTCTTACTTTATTAAGGTGGAAAACTGGGACTATTCATGGGGAATTTGTCAGATTGGGTGGAGATAGGGGACTTTAGGTTTTTTGATTAGTGTGCTCGCTAAGATTTTTCTTTCAATCTTATGCCTACGTATTCCCGTTTACCGAAACAGGGAAATCAGAGCGATCGTAGTTCCTCCTATTCTATGGGAGGAAATAGGTGTTTTGGTGTCTTGTTCAAAGCCCAAGACGTGAAGTGAAAAGTGATATATATCTTGTTCAAAGCCCAAGATGTGAAGCTGAAGGTGGTTTGTATCTTGTTCAAAGCCCAAGATGTGAAGCTGAAGGGTCTATTTGTATCTTGCTCGAAGCCCAAGATGTGAAGCTAAAAGGTGTTGTCTTTAGAGAGAATTTGTCATCTCTAAAGAGGGTCTGTTTGTCACAACTGTTTATAATGGAGAATTACTTTAACCGGGATATGTGAATCCGGCAATGCCATAATTTCCTTTATAGGGGGTTCCAACCTGAAGGAGAAGACTTTAACTCAGTGTAGAGCAATGCTATCTTTCCTTAGGAATTTTTCATGCTAAAAGAGGGACAGTGGCATGGATGTAAATAATCCAGAGGCTTGCCGCTTACAGCGATTAGATGAAGGGGGAGGAGTTGTTGATGTTTGTCCACTGTGAACGAGGCACAACTTTGATGCTAAAAGGTTGATTGGCTCAACTTGGGTTTTCCTTATACAAAGCCTAAGAGGAGGCTATTGGCCCAACAAGAGGGAGTTTTTGTGTGTCTCGTACGAAGCCCGAGAGAGAGGCTATAAGGGTTGACTCAACAGGAGAATCTTTTATACTCAACAAGAGAGTGTTTTTGTATCTCGTACGAAGCCCGAGATGGAAGCTAAAGGTTTTGACTCAACAAGAGAGTGCTTTATACTCAACAAGAGAGTGATTTTGTATCTCATACGAAGCCCGAGATGGAGGCTAAAAGGTGATTGACTCAACAAGAGAGTCTTTTATACTCAACAAGAGAGTGATTTTGTATCTCGTACGAAGCCCGAGATGGAGGCTAAAAGGTGATTGACTCAACAAGAGAGTCTTTTATACTCAACAAGAGAGTGTTTTTGTATCTCGTACGAAGCCCGAGATGGAGGCTAAAAGTTTTGACTCAACAAGAGAGTCTTTGTATCTCGTACGAAGCCTGAGATGGAGGCTAAAAGGTTACTGTTTCAGTTGAGTGACAGGTCCATTATGTTGGTTAAGAGAAAATCAGTTCTTATATGAGTAACACTGTACTCATGGATTTGATCTGAGAATCGGGATTGTTTCCTGTTCTTTAAGGAAATGGGAAATCCAAAGGGTATTGAGACCGTCCGAGTCTATGGGTGTCTTCATATTTTTGAAAGGGACTTGAGAATGTGTTTGAGACTCAAGGAAATTAGACTGTCCAAGTCTAGAGTTTTATCTTTTGTACTATCCTTAAAGAAATAGTAATAGTACGTTCACGGTAGAAAGATCTAGACTCTTCGAAAGACTGTTCTATTAAGATGACTAATTTATGTTCCTATACCTCTAGGAGGTCGTCGAGACAATTTGTACGAAGCCCAAGAGGAGGCTGGAAACTTTTAAGAAGCTGAGGAACAATTTGTACGAAGCCCAAGAGGAGGCTATCATTCCCGGAGGAAGAAATCATTAATACGAAGCCTAAGATGAGGCTGTGAATACTTCTAAGAAGCCGACAGGTCCTTGTACAACGCCCAAGAGGAGGCGGGGATGCTTTTGAGAAGCCTGTGGGTCCCCAAACCCCGAGAAGTTCAAGACAAGCTATTCACAAAGAATAGATCAAGCCAGGAAAGCTTGAGAATTTGGAAGAAACTCAAGGGATGCAATTCACGGAGAAGAGATCATCTCTGGGGAGTAGAGTTTCTTGACAATTCCTAAGGAGGACAGCCGAAGAGAAGACTGTATCTGGTAATCCTATGGGGGATCTAGTATTGTCTATTTCTAAGAATGATCGAAACGGCTTTACCTAGTGCTAGACGTAGTTGCCGGGGAAACTCTAAATATCTATAATATTATTACACAATCGATATGAGTTTATGAAAGAAGACTTACAGCGAAACAGCCCCACAATACAGTTATATGTATATGAAAGCGGTAAATGAAAGCATATAAACACTTACTCGGTTGTAGAGCTTCAATGCTGTTTTGTTAGTTGTTCAACAAAGAAAGATTGAAAACAACAGTATATTCAAAATCAAAGGAGAAAGTGCTTTGAAAGAAAAATTGAGGCTTACAGCTCAAAGAGAGGCCCAGGGTTTTAGTAGTGATCGCACTATCGTTTTGTACAGAGGGACTTATACAAGTGACTGAGGCCCAAAAAAGGTTTTCTGTACAAAGGGGTGGGTCTTACGCTCTCTCAAGAGGTCCAAGTGAGTTTTAAGAGAAGAAATGGGTCTAACTACTCGAGGGTAGGCCCAATGGTTAATTTTGAAAAAGGCGACAATCGCACCGAGGTTTTGGAAACACCGTGGGACTTATACAAGTGATTGAGGCCTAAAATTTTGGTATTTACAAAGGAATTGGGTCTTACACTATATTAGAGGCCCAAAGGTTTAAAAATGAAAAGAAATGGGACTTATAGATCAAGGAGAAGCCCAATGGTATTTTTTGTTAAAAGGCGACGATCGCGCCGAACTTTGTAAATGTACAGAGGGACTTATACAATATCTGAGGTCCAAAATATTTTTTTACAAAAGGGATGGGACTTACACTCTATTAGAGGCCCAAAGTGTATTTTAGGAAAAGAAATGGGTCTTACAACACGAGGGGAGGCCCAGATGATTTTCAGTTTGAAAATGGCGATCGCGCCGAGATTTTTAACGTATCGGGACTTATACAATAACTGAGGCCCAAAATATTTTTGTACAATAAGGGTTGGGTCTTACACTCTATTAGAGGCCCAAAGTGTTTTTGAAAAATGATTTGTTAGGGTGAAAATCAAAGAAACCCCAATTTCATTTTTTAAAGGCATTTTTCAAAGAAAAATCAAGTAAAAAATGATAAAAATATCAAATAAAATCATTAATCTTGTTATAAACAATGATTAAGGTTTATGAAAAAGTATTTTATCCACATGAATATTTAAAATCATTTTGGTTTTAAAAATCAAGAAAAAGAAATCATTTTAAAAGCATTTAAAACAATTTAAAACAATATTTTTGAATATACTAAAAATATATCAAATAATAATATTTTTTGTGATTTTTTGGTGGATTAAAATATTATGGAGTATGAATAAGAAGTGTGTAAAATAGAATTGGAAAATTATGATTTTTGCTATGTAAAAGAATTGGTTGAGTTTTGAAGATAAACTAAGAAAAAGAGGAAAGTTGTCACAACATCACATTCGACATCTTTCATGAGTTTTGAAGATAAGAGAAAAAGGGAAGATGTCACAACATCACATTCGACATCTTAAAAAACCAGAACTGCACCTTGGTTTTCAACATCTTTGCTATCAAATTTCAAACATTCATAACTCTCTCAATTTTTAACGAAATTAAAATCCGTAATAACCTATCTTGACCGATTTTTCACAAGGAATCCAATGGTATTACGCATTCACACTGAAACTTAATGTACAGAACACGCAAAGCAAAAAACCAGAACTGCATGTTGATTTTAAACATCTTTGTTTATCAAACTTTCAACACTCATAACTCTCTCAATTTTTAACGAAATTAAAATCCGTAAGAACCTCTCTTGACCAATTTTTCACAAGGAATCCAATGGTATCACTTATACATACTGAAACTTAATGTACAACACACACAAGGCAAAAAACCAGATCTGCACCTTAAGTTTAAAACAACATAAACTCCACATATAAACATGTTAAAATGCAAACAGTAGGAGGATCATATCATACACATTAAGGACTACATTTTTGCTTCATGAATTGTTCAATATGATGCATGTATGTGGACAACAAAGGAAAGCATGATTCAAAGAATTCAAGTTGTGAATTTTACCTCTTTTTTGGACATTTTGTGCAACCTACCAAGTGCTTTGTTCCAGAAATGATTTGATGCTTTGGACACCCTCAAATGACCTCTTAGAAGCTTTTAGGATGGTTGGAATTAGCTGGAAACCTCTGGAGCAAGTTTGAGAACTTTCTTGTAAAATGGGAAAAGTTGCCAAAATGCCAACTCTCTCAAATGGTGTTCCAGATGTGTGGCACCATTTGGGACAGTTCAAGGATGATATTTGGAGTGTGTTTGAGGTTTTATCTGGTTTGGAAAGTGACTGAATCAAGACATGGCTTGAAAAATGCAAAAAAGTTCAATTTTGAGGTTTTGAGAGGTGACTTTGTGATTTTGGTGTTACAGGTCACTTGTGATAGTTTGGATCACCTACATATGATGTTTATGAGGTGTTAGGATCATGAGATGTGATGGAAATGCTCTCTAACTCAAAAACTCAGAATTACCTTACTAAATAAGGCATTTTGGAGTGAAAGAAGTGATTTTGAGAAAAGCATCTGTTTGATGGCTTTGGTGTGCTCAAACTAAGCACAAATGAGCTCTACTTATAGTAGAGCAAGTTTGTTTTGGCAGCAATAGTGAATGGTGGCTGCAGCAGAGGTTTGTTCAATGTTGGCCAATGAAAATCCAAGTCTCCTCTAGCCATTGACTAGAGGTTAGAGCATAGAGCTTTGGTTCCCTACTTGTTGGAGGAATCTTGACTGAATTCAGTTGCAAATGTGTTAGTCCATGCTACCTCTAAGCATCTATTGAATGCTCCAATCCAAAATTGGAGTCTTGTCCCTCTTTTAGGGATTTCTAGGTTTGGCATGCTACTTCTTGTTCCAAGGACTTTGGAGGCTTGGCTCACTGATTGTCCCCTTTGGATTTGATCATCAGATGTGTCCAAGATTGAGGCTAAAATAGGAAACTGGCTCTACTGGTGAGAGGTTTTATCTATCTTGTACAAAGCCCAAGATTGAGGCTAAAAGAGAAGAAACTGACTCTGCTTAGGGAGATCAAAGCCAAAGAGGAGGCTAGAAGGATTTGAGTCCACTGGGGAGATTTTATACGTGTCTTGTACAAAGCCCAAGATTGAGGCTAAAAGATATTTCACTGACTTGGCTGAAGATATTTATGGGTGTCTTGTACAAAGCCCAAGATTGAGGCTGAAAAGAGACTGACTCAACAAGAGAGTGATTTTATCTGTCTTGTACAAAGCCCAAGATTGAGGCTATAAATTTGCTGAGAAAAAGAAGAATCATTGTACAAAGCCTAAGAGGAGGCTGATTGGTGAATTTCTTATATAAAGCCTAAGAGGCGGCTATCTTCTGCTGAGGATTATTGAGATCCAGAGACAGGTCCAAAATTGGGAATCAACTCTTGCTGAGGATTACAAAAGAGTTGAAATATCAGATGCCTTGAGGTTCTGATAGTGTTATATTGATAGTAAGATGACCCTAGATGGGGAACTTAGGATGAAAAGTTTGAAGATTGTTGGTGATTGATGAAATGATCTGGGTTTCTCCTTTTCCTTGAGGAGATGAGACTGTCCAAGTCTATTGGTATGAAAGGGTTTATCTTTGTATGATGCCCAAGAGGAGGCAGGTGTCTTAAGGGATGAGAATCAACCCTAAATTGGTCTGATGTTTTGACTCTTAGAAAGACTGTTCTAACAAAGGATGACTAAGTTCTGTCCTATACCTGTAAGAGGTCTCGGGTCCTTGTATTAAGCCCAAAAGAAGGCATGAGAACTTTTAAGAAGCCTGAGGGTCCTTATACAAAGCCCAAGAGGAGGTTGTGGATGCTTTTAGGAAGCCTGTGGGTCCAAACCTAAGAAAAGTTCAAGAAAGGTTTCACCGGGAATTAATCCTTTAGAAAATAGTTCTAGGGTTTGAAGAAATTCAAGAGAGGTTTCACCGGGAATTAATCCTCTCTGGGGGAAATGAATTTCTTTGACAATTTTCTAATAGTGACAGTCTTGAGAAAAGTTTCACCGAGAATAATGCATTTCTCTGTTCCATATTGTATCGGCCCAAGAGGAGGCAAGACTGTATCTGGAATTTCCTATGGGGAACTAGTTTTAACTTTGTTGAAAGAGTGACCACTGGTTTGATCTAATCCTAGACCTAATTGTTGGGGAAAACTCTAAGCATATAATATACAGGTATATACATACAAATGAAATATATACAAGTATGTAAAAGAGGGTATGAAGACTTACAGCTAAGCAAGCTTCCAGCATAATAAACAAGTATATATATATATATATATATATATATATATATATATATATATATATATATATATATATATATATGCAAGTATGTAAAATAAAGCTTTTTAAAACTTACAGGTGAGTAAGCTTCCATTGTAACAGCTGTATGGTTAGTTTTTCAAGAAATTAAAGAAAGTTTTGATAACAACAATGAATTTGAATCTAAATCAAAAGGGGAAGTTGTTTTGAAAAGAAGATTGGGTCTTATACTCAAGGAGAGGCCCAAAGTTTTTTTTTGTACAAGAGATGGGGCTTACAACTCAAGGAGAGGCCCAAGAATAACAGTGCTTGCACCGTTGTTTTTGAAAATCGCGTAGGGAATTATACAATGATTGAGGCCCAAATTATTTATGTACAAAAGGGATTGGGTCTTACACTCAATTAGAGGCCCAAAGTGTATTTACAAAGAAGAAAAATGGGACTTACAACCAAAGGGAGGCCCAGATGAAAATTATTTTGAAAACGGCGATCGCACAGAGATTTTTAAAATCGTATCGGAACTTATACAACGACTGAGACCCAAATTTATTTTATTTACAAAAGGATGGGACTTACACTCTACAAAGAGGCCCAAAGTTTATTTTTGTACAAGAGATGTGGCTTACAGCTCAAAGAGAGACCCAGATGAAAAAAACAGTAGATGCACTGTTATTTTGAAAATCGCACCGGGACTTATACTATGACAGAGGCCCAAAAAATCAAATTATTTACAAAAGGATGGGACTTACACTCTACAAAGAGGCCCAAATTTTTTGAAAAATGTTTGAAAAATCAAAATTTAGAGGAAACCCTAATTTTGAATTTAAAAGATATAATTTTCAAAGGAAATTAAATAAAAAATGATATAAAATATCAAATATATTTAAAAATAATTTGTGAACTTTGAAAAATATTTTGAAAAATCATGTTTATTCACATGAAAGCTTGAAATTCATTTGGAATGAAAAATCAAGGTGAGAATTTCATTTAAAAAATGTTAAAAAACAATAAAATGAAATTATTTACAAAAATTCTAATTATATAAAAAAATTATATATATTGGATTTTTTTTGTAAATTAAAATAATTTAACATTTTTGTGAATTTTGAAAAAAAGAATCAATTCAAAAACATTAAAAATCAGAGAGAAATTAATTTTTGAATCAATTAAATAAAAATCAAAATTAATTAAACAATTCAAATATTTAAAAAATTGAAAAACGCGCGAAGAACATCATCTTCTTGCAGAATCACTCCAATCTCTCTTGTTTCTCAATGGAATTGGATGAAGTAAACATCAAACTTGCTCGCTTTTGAACAAGGAACAAGATGGTATTACTCAATTTCATTTAAATTAAGTGTGGAGAGAATTATCATGCACGAACCAGATGAACCCTAATTTGCACAAACCAATATGAAATTCCATACACGATTGAATCATGGCAATTGATTGAGGGAAAATGATCTATGAGCATCCAGAAACATAATGGTAACTTGAAAACATGTTTATGATGCATGCATTAATGAGTTAGGAAGTTCAACGGCTTACCTCTTGCAGCTGGTGATCGAGCTTGATGATGGAGGTGTTACATGTAACACCCCAAATTTATTAGAATATTTATTTAATTTATTAAATATAATATTTGTGAATTTCAGTGAATTTTGGTGGTTTGTGTTGACGTTGGCATTTTGGTGGAGTTTTGGTTATTTATCTAAATAATAGTATATAATATGAATATATTAGTATTATTATTAATTTAAATAATATTAGAGGAATTAAGGGTAAGATGGACTTTTGAGGAGGATTAGTGAGGGTAAATTGGGGAAAGCCCATTTTGGAAGCCCAAGGGTTTAACAAAAGGGAATTGGAAAGGAATATGATTCATTTTGGTTGGAACGTGAAAATAAGGAGAAAGTGCAGAGCTCTGAGGAAAAGGAAAAAGGCGAGGATTCGTGAAGGTTTCCAAAGGCTCAATAGAGAAAAGCTCTGGATCGACAATCTAAGGTATAAGGAGTATTGCCTTTCATTGTTTTCAATATAGGAAGTGATGTGTTTAAAGTGGATTTTGAGGTTTTTGGGGATTTCAAAGGGTTTATGAGTTATTGACGATTTAGAGGTATTTCTGAGGATCTATGATGGATTATTAAAGTTTGAACTGATTCGGGTAAAAATAAGTCTCCGAGGCAAAACCTTCTTTGATGATATGTGGATCTTGTATGAGAAAGGGATTTATGGGGTTTATGGGAATCTTGAGAATTTGTGAAGGTTTAGGTATTTCGAGTTAGAATAGTAAAATTAACCGACCTAATAGTCATAAGTTTTATGCCTTTGATTGCCTTGAGGTTTCAGGACTGTTTTGGGGTGAATTGAGGTTGGAATCGTATAGGTTTTTGGGGTTTATGATGGGTTTTAATGAATATGGGAGAATTGATGGAATGAGATGTAGAAATTGTTGATAATATGATGGTTGTATCCCTAAAATAAGTGTCATATGCTATTATAAATGTTACACAATCATAGGATTTTGAATTATGAAATCGAGACTTTTTACGGAATCGAAATCGGAGGCCCGGAAGGCTTACGGCGGTCGCCATGCAGTTCTGTCACAGCCAGGCAGCTTTGGGTCCAGATACGGTTTTGATCATAACTTTTGATCCGTAAGTCCGATTGAGGTCCCGTTCGAAGCATTGGAAAGCTAACGCGATGAACTACATTTTAGTGAAACCAAAAGAGCAGTGTGGAGTATTTTTCCATTGTCTAAACTATGAGGAATTGAGGTTAATTGTGACGATATAGGTATGATAGATGTCGTTGTTGAATTAGTGGTGTTATGAAGTTGTGATTGCTGAACCATTATGTTATTGATGATATTGAGATGATGATTTCATAATGTTTTGAGGGAATATTTGATTATTTGATTTACTGTGATGTATATTGATGATTATGAGTTGTTTATATATGATGTATGATGATTAAGTGATGATATGAATTACCACGAGTGTATTGATGATTATGAGCTGTTTATACCTGATGTTTGATGATTAAATACTGATGTGAATTACCATGAGCTATATTGATGATTATAAGATGATGATGCATGATGTTTTGATGAATAAATGACGATATGACGAATATGAGATTTTGATGAATAATGATGCACGTAATGACTTTATTGATGATGATAATTATGACGTTGTGCATCATGCATTCATAGCATTTCAGTGATGATGTTAGGACTTCGGTCCAGTGATAATGAGGTTAGACTTCGGTATATTGTGGCTTCCATCCTATTGTGTGGATGTGAAGTGGTTTATGACGTGCTCCGGTTCTTCCGTGGAACTGATCCTATTGACGGGGATCTTTGGAGGGTGATGGCCTAAGTGCCCATCGATTGTGACGATTGGTACCACATGCATGAGTCTTGTTGTGCATTGCAATTATCTGGCATATTGTTGGAATTTATGATGTCGTGCTTTGATGTTTGCTTGTGATGACTCTGATGATGTTGTATATGATGATGACACCATTTTTATGCATATCTTATTTTATATTGATTATAATGAATTGTATTACTCACCCTGCCTGTTTGAATGTTGCCTCCATGTGGGTAACGTGCAGGTGATCAGGATTAGCCGTGGATGCTTCGAGGAACTTTTGAAGTATTATTTACTTTTGGGTCGATGTAGAGGGTCTTGCTCTGATAGTGTAACATCGGGTTGGGTCGTTGAGTCGAACCATGTGGAGTTTTATTTGATTGTTATTTTGTTGTTATTTTGATGATTATGGTTTTGTTTCAAAAACCCTTTGGTGGGATTTTGTGGTTATGGTGGATCTGCTGCCCTTTGAGGCATTTTGGAGTTATTTTGAGGAAAACCCGTTGTTTACGGAGCAATTTTGTTGATTTGAATTTATTGAGAAATGTGTACCGTTTGAGGTGATTCTGATTTTACTATGATTTTATGTTTATTCCGTTATGATATTTGTGGGGTAGAAAAGGGTGTTACATTAGTGGTATTAGAGCAGGTCGGTCTGTCCGGCCAGATTGTCTAATGTTTTCTATTCCATAGTGTGCGATATGTGTGTGAAAATATTGTCGATGCTTGTTTTGTTTTCCATTTGCAGGTCGAGAATGAAACAAGTGGGGGAGAAGATGGTGCTTTTCCAAGATGCTTCAAGTGTGGAGCGATGGCTAAGAGTGGTGTTGGACGCTACAATAGTTTGGTAAGATAGTTTGTACCACCTCATGATAGTCGGCTGTTATTGACAAATTGAGGAACTGATCACCCTTAATCTCTTGTTGATAATAGACGGGATCATGTTGGATGGGAAAGACGTGTCTTGCGAGCTTAAGTGGTGTGCGCAATGAATCGTTAGGAGTTAAACCAAGTGCTTACAGATGGTTTTGATGAGTCGATGCAGGATGGTGCTGATGTTTAAGTTGAGGGTAACCTTGAGTATTAGTGAAGGTGGGGAAGCTTGTGTTTTGCTTTTGTTTGTGAAATTTCAGAAGTGTTTCCTGATGACATAAGTGATTGGCCTCCAGAGCGTGCGGTAAAGGTTGTGGCGGATTTGATACCAGGTATGAGTCCGGTGTCAATGGCTCCTTACCGGATGTCTACATCTGAGTTGGGAGAATTGAAGAAGTAATTGGAAGAGTTACTTGGGATAAAGTTTGTTCGACTGAGTGTTTCTCCGTGGGTGCTCCTGTGATGTCGGTGGAGAAGAAAGATGGTGCTACGAGATTGTGTGTGGATTATAGACGATTGAATAAAGTGGCGATCAAGGATAAGTATCCACTTCCGAGGACTGATGATTTGATGGATCAATTGGTGGACGCTTGTGTTTTAGCAAGATTGATTTTAGGTCTGGTTATCATCAGATTCGTGTCATGCCTGATAACATTCCGAAGACAGCTTTTAGAACAAGGTATGGTCACTATGAATACACTGTGATGCCGTTTGGTGTGTCCAATGCACCAGGTGTGTTCATGGAGTATATGAATTGGATCTTTCAGGAGTATCTGGATCAGTTTGTGGTGGTTTTCATTGATGACATCCTGATGTACTCTAAATCTGAAGGATAGCATGCTGAGCATTTGATGGACTGTGTTGCAAGTCTTGATAGAGAAGAAGTTGCATGCAAAGCTGTCAAAGTGTGAGTTCTGGTTGAATGAAGTGAGTTTTCTTGGCCATGTGATTTCAAGTGGTGGAATTACTGTACATTCTTCCAAGATTGATGCTGTGTTGGAGTGGGAGACTCTGAAGTCTGCTACTGAGATACGAAGTTTTCTAGTATTGGCGGGTTATTACCGCAAGTTTATCGAGGGTTTTTCTAAGTTGGCATTACCTTTGACTCAGTTGACTCGAACGGGTCAATCGTTTGTGTGGGATGTAGCTTGCGAAGAGAGTTTTATGGAATTAAAGAAGAGACTAACGACCGCTCCAGTGCTGATTTTGCCTAATCCGAGCGAATCTTTTGTGGTGTATTGTGATGCGTCAAAGATGGGTCTTGGTGGAGTATTGATGCAAAATGGACAAGTTGTTGCCTATGCTTCGAGACAATTGCGAGTTCATGAGAGGAATTATCCTACCCATGACTTAGAATTGGCTGCCGTGGTGTTTGTGTTGAAAATTTGGAGACATTATCTGTTTGGCTCTAATTTTGAAGTGTTCAGTGATCATAAAAGTATGAAGTACTTATTTGATCAGAAAAAGTTGAATATGAGGCAGAGAAGGTGGTTAGAGCTGTTGAAGGACTTCGATTTTGATTTGAATTATCATCCGGGCAAAACAAATGTAGTGGATGATGCATTGAGCAGGAAGTCATTGCATATGTCAATGCTTATGGTGAAAGAGTTGGAATTAATTGAGCAATTCTGAGATTTGAGTTTGGTGTGTGAAGAGACTCCTGACAGTGTGAAGTTGGGAATGTTGAAGTTGACTAGTGGCATTATGGAAGAGATCAGAGTGTGATAACAATCTGACTTGAAGTTAGTTGATCAGTTGACTTTGATCAACCAAGGTAACAGAAGGGAATTCCGAATCGACGAGAATGGTGTGATGATGTTCAGAGACAGGGTGTGTGTTCTAGATATTTCAGGAATTAAGAAGAGCATTCTTGAGGAAGGACATCGAAGTAGATTGAGTATTCATCTCGGTGCTACGAAGATGTACCAATATTTGAAAAGGTTATTTTGGTGACCGGGTATGAAGAAGGATGTTGCGGAGTTTGTTTATGCGTGTTTGACTTGTCAGAAGTCAAAGATTGAGTATCAGAAGCCTTTAGGTATGATGCAGCCGTTGAGAATTCTATAATGGAAGTGGGATAGTATTTCCATGGATTTTATGGTGGGATTGCCAAAGACGGAGAGAGGGAATGATTCTATTGGGTGATTGTGGATAGATTAACTAAATTGGCTCATTTCTTGCCGTTGAAGATTAATCATTCTATTGCAGAAGTTAGCCGAGATGTACGCTGAGGAGATTGTGAAGTTACATGGGATACCTTCGAGTATTGTGTCGGATAGAGATCTGAGGTTTACATCTAGGTTTTGGAAGAGTTTGCAAGATGCTTTGGGTACTAAGTTGAGGATGAGTTCAGCATATCATCCGCAAACGGACGGTCAAACAGAAAGGACTATCCAATCCTTAGAGGATTTGCTGAGAGCTTATGTATTGGATCATGGAGGATCTTGGGATAGCCATTTGCCGTTGATTGAGTTCACGTACAATAAAAGTTTTCATGCTAGTATTGGAATGGCGCCCTATGAAGCTTTGTTTGGTAGAAGGTGTAGGACTCCTTTGTGTTGGTAGTAAATGTGCGAGAGTGTTGTACTCGGACCTGAGATTGTGCAAGAGACGACCGAGAAGATTAAGATGATCCAAGAAAGGATGAGAGCGTCGCTGAGTCGCCAGAAGAGCTACCATGATAAAAGGAGGAAGACACTTGAACTCCAAGAGGGAGATCGCGTGTTTTTGAGGGTGACGTCAGTGACTGGTGTGAGTCAAGCTTTGAAGTCTAGAAAGCTCACTCCATGTTTTGTTGGTCCGTATCAAATCTCGCAGAGGATAGGCAAGGTAGCCTATCGAATTGCTTTACTGCCGTCACTTGCGAATTTGCATGAAGTGTTCCATGTGTCTCAGTTGAGGAAGTACATTCCGGATCCGTCGCATGTGATTCAAATGGATGATGTACAAGTGAGGGATAATCTGACAGTGGAAGCTTTACCTGTGCAGATTGACGGCCGAGAAATGAAGCAACTGTGGGGTAAAGACATAACTTTGGTGAAGGTGTTGTGGGGTGGACCAGCTGGCGCAAGTTGGACTTGGGAACGTGAAGATCAGATGAAGGAGTCGTATCCGACTCTGTTTCCTTGAGGTAATTTTTGAGGGCGAAAATTCTTTAAGTGGGGGAGAGTTGTAACACCCCAAATTTATTAGAATATTTATTTAATTTATTAAATATAATATTTGTGAATTTCGGTGAATTTTGGTGGTTTGTGTTGACGTTGACATTTTGGTGGAGTTTTGGTTTTTTATCTAAATAATAGTATATAATACGAATATATTAGTATTATTATTAATTTAAATAATATTAGAGGAATTAAGGGTAAGATGGACTTTTGAGGAGGATTAGTGAGGGTAAATTGGGGAAAACCCATTTTGGAAGCCCAAGGGTTTAACAAAAGGGAATTGGAAAGGAATAGGATTCATTTTGGTTGGAACGTGAAAATAAGGAGAAAGTGCAGAGCTCCGAGGAAAAGGAAAAAGGCGAGGATTCGTGAAGGTTTCCAAAGGCTGAATAGAGAAAAGCTCCGGATCGACAATCTAAGGTATGAGGAGTATTGCCTTTCATTGTTTTCAATATAGAAAGTGATGTGTTTAAAGTGGATTTTGAGGGTTTATGAGTTATTGATGATTTAGAGGTATTTCTGAGGATCGATGATGGATTATTAAGGGTTGAATTGATTCAGGTAAAAATAAGCCTTCGAGGCAAAACCTTCTTTGATGATATGTGGATCTTGTATGAGAAAGGGATTTATGGGGTTTATGGGAATCTTGAGAATTTGTGAAGGTTTAGGTATTTCGAGTTAGAATAGTGAAATTAACCATCCAAATAGTCGTAGGGTTTATGCCTTTGATTGCCTTGATGTTTCAGGAATGTATTGGGAGTGTTTTGGGGTGAATTGAGGTTGGAATAGTATAGGTTTTTGGGGTTTATGATGGGTTTTGATGAATAGGGGAGAATTGATGGAATGAGATATAGAAATTGTTGATAATATGATGGTTGTATCCCTAAAATAAGTGTCATATGCTGTTATAAATGTTATACAGTCGTAGGATTTTGAATTACGAAACCGAGACTTTTTACGGAATCGAAATCGGAGGCCCGGAAGGCCTCCAACGATGAAAAATGCAAAATATGCATTCTGTGGGTAAACGGCGAGCGCCATAAGGCTTACGGCGGTCGCCATGCAGTTCCATCACAGACAGACAACTTTGGGTCAAGATACGGTTTTGATCATAACTTTTGATTCGTAAGTCCGATTGAGGTACCGTTCAAAGCGTTAGAAAGCTAACGTGATGAACTACATTTTAGTTAAACTAAAAGAGCAGTATGGAGTTGTCATACCCCAAATTTTGACCACTAAGATTTTCCATCATTGTGTAAATCATCACCACAATATGGATGAATTATTATGCCTCATCAGTCTCCCCAAAGATGGGTGAGCATTCACTACAAACAATAATTAGGGTTTCAGGCCCTCTCAGAGCTCTTAGACAAAGGATCAATCAAGGAATGACATGATTTTCAACTTGTCTAACCTCTCAAACATCCACAAAGGATCAAGAGGACTCGCACTTAAGGGATTAAGCACAAGGCTGCTCCCTTCTAGGTGGATCAAGCCTCAAGATCGGCAGTGTCACCAAATTAGGGTTTTGGTCGACCAGGGCCTCCAGATGGAAATTTTTCTCTGGGCATGAGCCAATGCTTCAAAGCACAACCCAAAATACTCTAAGGGACCTCATGGACTGGATCATCAGGTAAATTTAACCTAAGGGGACGCATTCATAAAAAATCAGGAATTAGGGTTTCTTGACCTAATTTACCCCTAAGTTGACTTTTGGGACAAAGCATGAGCCAAAACCTCAAGATATGATTTGAGGGTCCCTAACACACCACATTGATCCATTTGTAACAATGGGCTGATCCAAGAAACTTGAGCAACAAGTCTCAATTTCATCAGAACCACAATTAGGGTTTCGCGAGAAAAGTCAACTGTAGCTTTGACTTTTGACCAGGACATGCTCCCAAACCCTAGGACATGATTCAATACACCCTATAAAACCTATGAAATCAATCCATTAAGTTTGATTTAGGTCAAGGACATGATTTCATAGAGGATCGCACAGTTTGGAGTTCATCTGATAAAAAGTCAACTGTGCACAAAAGTCAACTTTGACTTTTTGAGAACTTTCACAATTATGGTTCTATGACCCTAAAATGATGTTAATGTGTGATTGGAATCATCATTCATCAAGAAAAATCAAGAAAAGTGGGATAACTTGTAAAAGGGCTAACCATAAAAACTTAGAATTTTTTCCAAGTTATGGAACAAAGTGGCAAGGGTACCAACTTTGGAGGAACATAACTCCTAAACCACAAGACCATTTTTCCCCATTCAAAGTTGGATTTGTAGCCCTCATGTCCCTCTACAAAAGCTTCAACTACACCTCATTCCAATTCATCATGGATTTTGAGTTATGGAATGATCAAAATGACTGAAAACACGAAATGCCACTTTTTCCAACACTTAGTGAAATTTTCACTAAGTCTGAATCTGCCTTCACTTTTTCCAAATGTAGGGGCATTTTTCACTTGGATTCAAAAAGTATCAAAACCAATTATGATCAAACAGTTGTTGTATCATATGAGGGCTTTCCAAAATGGCCAAGAACTCCATCAAAGTCCACTTGAGCCATGAGATATGACAATGCCAATATGCCTTGCTGCAAACTGTCATGGCAAGGCAGATTTGGGAGTTTTACTCGATTTGCTCAAATTTTACAAAGGGGGAGTAACTCTATCCATCTGAACACCTCAAGGGGGGACCAAGGAGGAACCAACTCTGATCCCAAGCCTCCCAAGTCTTTGGAACCAAAAATAGCATGCCAAACCAAGAAATGCCTAAAAGAGGGACACGACTCCAATTTTGGATTGGAGCATTTAATGGATGCACCAAGGTGGCGTGGACTGAGCCATTTCCAACTGCATTTAGTCAAGACTTATCTAAGACCAAGGGGACCAGCAGCCTGTGCCCTAACCTCTAGTCAATGGCTAGAGGAGACTTGGATTCTCATTGCTCAACATTGGCCAAACCTCTGCTGCAGTTGCCATTCACTATTACAGCCAAAACAAACTTGCTCTACTATAAATAGAGCTCAATTGTGTTCAATTTGAGTACACCAAAGCACTACAACACTTGCTTTCCTAAAAATCTCTTTCTCTAGGCAAAAATACCTTCTTTAGCAAGGTAACTCTGAGTTTTTGAGTTAGAGAGAAATTCCACCATAGCTTATGATCCAAACACATTCAATATATCATATCTAAGCTGTCCAAACTCTCACAAGTGACCTGTAACACCAAAATCACAAAGTCACCTCTCAAAACCTGAAAATAGGTCTTTTGTGCATTTTTCAAGCCATGTCTTGATTCAGTCACTTTCCAAACCAGATAAAACCTCAAACACACTCCAAATATCATCCTTGAACTGTCCCAAATGGTTCCACACATCTGGAACACCATTTGAGAGAGTTGCTATTTTGGTCACTTTTGCCCCTTTTGCAAGAAAGAGCTCAAACTTGCTCCTGAGGTTTCCAGCTGATTCCAACCATTCTAAAAGCTTCTAAAAGATCATTTGAGGGTGTCCAAAGCATCAAATCATTTCTGGAACAAGTGGCTTGGCAGATTGTACAAAAGCTCCAAAAAGAGGTAAGCATCACAACTTGGATTCTTTGAATCATGCTTTCTTTTGATGTCCACTGACCATGCATCTCTTATACATGTTATATGTGTTGTGTTTGCACCAATTTATCATGTAATTCATGCTTGTACCAAGAGATGGCATAGAAAATGCAAATCATGGCCTATTTCAAAACCACTATCGGGTTTTTCAATAGGAGCATGATCTGAAAAAAATACCACCACCATTGGATTCCTTGTGAAATTCTAGGCAGGATAGATCTAAATTTTGTCCCAATCCATAGAGAAATGAGAAAGTTATGGCATTCACGTTTTCAACCAAAATCTTGTCTTGCCTTGCCTTGGGTCAGGCCAAAAACAAGGCAAGCCTTGTATATTTGTGGTTGTGTTTCTATCAACGGATGTATCACCACCCTAGTGGTAAGACGCGCACCCTATACACAAGAGGTATGGGGTTCGAATCCCCCTCGCCCCAGATCCTCTTTTTGCTATTTTCTCCACTTTTTTATTGTTTTTCTTATTATTTTTAATGATTTGAAAAATTAATTACTCCCTCAATTTTAATTATTTTTTATTGGTTCTTTTTGCAAAAAATCACAAAAATGTTGAAATATTTTATTCCACAAATAAATTAAATTTATATTTGTTATTTAATATAATTATTATTTTTGTGAGTAAGTTCATTTTTATTTGTTTTTAAACATTTAAAAGTGAATATTTACTTTGAAAATCAAAACCAAATGAGTTTTAATTTATCTTGTGATTAAAACCTCATTTTCTAAACCATGAACAAAAATCACAAGTGGTTTATTCAAACTTATTTGGTATTTTTATCATTTTTATTTGATTTTCTTTAAATATTTACTTTTAAAAGAAAACAAATTTAGGGTTTCCTTGATTTTCACTCAAACAAAACTTTTAAACACTTTGGGCCTCTAATAGAGTGTAAGATCCAATCCCCTTTTAACCAAAACAATTTTGGGCCTCAGATATTGTATAAGTCCCTCTGCGTTAAAAGAAAATCTCGGCGCGATCGCCAGTTCAAAAATCAAACCCTTTGGGCCTACCCTCGTGTTATAAGCCCCATTCTTTTTCTTTAACAAACACTTTGGGCCTCTATTAGAGTGTAAGACCCATCCCCTTTGTAAATACACCACTTTTTGGGCCTCAGTCATTGTATAAGTCCCACTGTATTTTCAAAAACAACGGCGCGATCGTCGCATTTTTTAGCAAAATCATATGGGCCTCTCCTTGAGCTGTAAGCCCCACCACTTGTACAAAAATAAACCTTTGGGCCTCTTGAGAGAGTGTAAGACCCATCCCTTTGTACAGAAAACCTTTTTGGGCCTCAGTCACTTGTATAAGCCCCTGTACAATGTACAAAACAACAGTGCAATCACTGATAAAACCTTGGGCCTCTCCTTAAGCTGTAAGCCCCAACAATCTTTTCAAAGCACCTTCTCCTTTGATTTTGAATATAATATTGTTATCAAAGCTTTCTTTGTTGAACAACTAACCAAACAGCATGTAAGCTCTACAACCGAGTAAGTGTTTACCCGCTTTCTTTATCCGCTTTCATATATATAATTGTATGGTGAGGCTGCTCACTGTAAGTCTTCTTTCACAAACTTTTATATACTTGTCAAATATCAACTGTGTAATACTAGTATAGTTATTTAGAGTTTTCCCCGACAACTACGTCTAGCACTAGGTAAAGCCCTGTTGGTCACTCTTAAATACAAACAAAACTAGATCCCCCATAGGATTACCAGATACAGTCTTCCCTCCTCTTGGGGTTAAACAATATGGAGACGTGAAAGGCAGGATTCTCGGTGAACCCTTTCTCAGACTGTCACCCTTAGAAATTGTCAAAGAAACTCTAACTCCCCAGAGATGATCTTTTCTCCGTGAATGGCATCTCTTGAGTTTCTTCCAAATTCTCGGACTTTCCTGGCTTGATCTATTCTCGGTGAATGGCATGTCTTGAACTTCTCGGGGTTTGGGGACCCACGGGCTTCTTAAAAGCATCCCCGCCTCCTCTTGGGCGTGGTACAAGGACCCTTCGGCTTCTTAAAAGCTCTCGTGCCTTCTCTTGGGCTTAGTACAAGGACCCAAATACCTCCACAAGTATAGGAACAGAACTTAGTCATCAATTTGCTAGAGCTGTCTTTCTGAGTCAAGTGTCAGACCAGTTAATGGGTTGACCTTCATCCCTTAACATACCAGCCTTCTCTTGGGCATCATACAAAGATCATTCACTACCTGAGGATCGATTTCTCAAAACACCAGTAGACTTAGACAATCTCAATACCCTTTGGATTTCCCATTTCCTTAAAGAACAGGAAATAACCATGATCCTCTGATCGATCCCTGAGCACAACATTACCCATATAAGAATTGATTTTCTCTTTATCCAATATACTGGACCTGTCACTAAACTGAAACAGTTACAATAGCCTCCTCTTGGGCTTTGTACAATGATTCTCCCCAGTGGAGCTAACCTTTTCAGACTCTCTTGTTAAGTCACTTCACCTTTAGCCTCCATCTCGGGCTTCGTACGAGATAGAAAATGACTCTCTTGTTGAGTATAAAAGACTCTCTTGTTGAGTCACCCACTTTCAGCCTCCATCTTGGGCTTCGTACGAGATACAAAAACACTCTCTTGTTGAGTATAAAAGACTCTCTTGTTGAGTCAAACACTTTCAGCCTCCATCTCGGGCTTCGTACGAGATACGAAAACTCTCTTGTTGAGTCAAACCCTTTTAGCCTCTATCTTGGGCTTCGTACAAGACACATATAAAAGCACCCTCTTGTTGGGCCAATAGCCTCCTCTTAGGCTTTGTATAAGGAAACCCCCAGTTGAGTCAATCAACATTTTAGCATCAAAAGTTGTGTCTCGTTCACAGTATATAAACATCAACAACTCCTTTTTCTTCATCTAAATTGCTGTAAGCAGCAAGCCTCTGGATTATTTACATCCACGCCACTGTCCCTCTTTTAGCATGAGAAATTCCTAAGGAAAGATGGCATTGCTCTACACTGAGTTAAAGTCTTCTCCTTCGGGTTGAAATTCCCCTATAAAGGAAATTATGGCATTGTTGGATTCACATATCCCGGTTAAATTAATTCTCCTTTATAACCAGTCACCCAACAGTTGTGACAAACAGACCAAACAAATCCTCTTTAGAGATGACAAATTCTCTCTAAAGTCAAAACCCTTTAGCTTCATATCTTGGGCTTCTAACAAGATACAAATAGACCCTTCAGCTTCACATCTTGGGCTTTGAACAAGATACAAACCACCTTTAGCTTCAGGTTTTGGGCTTTGAACAAGACACCAAAACAACCTTTTTTCCTCCCATAGAATAGGAGGAACTACGATCGCTCTGATTTCCCTGTTTTGTTAAACGGGAATACGTAGGCATAAGATTGAAAAAATCTTAGCGAGCATACTAATAAAAAACCCAAAATCCCGTATCTTGATACATCAATCGAAAAACATCAGTCCTAACATCCTACCAATAGCCTAGACACTATTTTTTATAACAAAATAACCTAAGAGAGAACCACAATCTTAATAGCATCTGTAAACCAACAGTCATCTGTTTAAACTCAGTTTGCAAGTAGGGTTAATTGGAGACATCTATTTCCCTTCCTTCATCAGCTTCAATAGGATAAAAAATGAATCGAACTGTAGTACCCCAAAGCGATAGTGCTTCGCAACCACGCAAAAACTCACGCTACAGAAAAATGGCGATTTCACTGGGGATAATCATTGTATAGAGATCTTGTTCTCTTCCCATCTCTTAGGTAGAAACCTTGAGTTCACCTTCACGTCACAGAAATGGCGACTCTGCTGGGGAGTCATTGTCTGTATAGGATCATAAGACTAGAGGTCTAGGATGATTAAGACAAATATATATACTATTTTTCCTAATTGATATCTGTGTTAATTTTTCTGCTAATGGGAATGCGTGTGATGCCGCATGTGGAAAGATTGAGTATACACCTAAGATAGGTGATGGCAATACGGGTAATCTTACTGGGAGTGAATTCCAGTTAAGAGCCCCCGATCGACCATCAAACTCACTAGAGACTCCCTATGCAGATGCATTGCCTATACGACTTCAGTTGTTGAAAGTAGTGTGGTCGACTGAGTTATCTGAGAAGCCGAGGTTTTTAGTAGACTTAAGCCATTTTGTAGTGCGGAAGCTATCGGAAATAGTTGTCACGCGATACTACCCTCATCTGAGATCACTCTAGGATACATCAGCTCGCTGGCGATCCGCTTGCTGTTGTTATCCCAGAGGGGTCAACGATTTTGCGGACAGGTACAAAAAATACTAGTATAAACCTTTTGTGGGGGGGGGGGGGGTAGAGCCTTGACTTCATGACACCGACCCTTTGACCCCATGTTTTTTCTACGTTTTTGTGTGCTGCATTCATGCATTCATAAAAAAAACATTAAAACAAAAAAAAATATTCTCTTCTAGTCTCTCTTTTTTAAATTAAACTGAGACAATGATTGCAAATGTCAGAGAAAGAGATTGCGCTGATGGATTTCGGTAAAAGGAAAAATCATACGTACGCCTTCAAGGTTCCAAAACTAGAGAACTTAAGAGGATTGGCTAGGATGATAACCAACCACGAGGCTTTCAGAGCTAAGTATGGAGTGTAATACCCCAAATTTTGACCACTTAGATTTCCCATCATTGTGAAAATCATCATCACAATATGGATGAACCATCATGCTTCATCAGTCTCCCCAAAGATGGGTGAGCATCCAATACAATCAAAATTAGGGTTTCAAGCCCTCTCTGAGTGCTTAGACAAAGGATCAATCAAGAAATGACATGATCTTCAACTTGTCTAATCTCTCAGACATCCACAATGGATCAAAAAGGACTCCCACTTCAAGGATTAAGCACAAGGCTGCTCCCTTCTAGGTGGATCAAGTCTCAAGATCGACAGTATCACCAAATTAGGGTTTTGGTCGACCAGGGCCTCCAGATGGAAATTTTCATCTGGGCACAAGGCAATGATCCAAAATATAACCTAATGTGCTTCATGGAACCTCATGAACCCATGCATCAAGTCAATTTTGCCTCAGGGGATGCATTCATCAAAAATCAGGAATTAGGGTTTCTTGACGTAATTCACCCCTAAGTTGACTTTTGGGACAAACCATGAGCCAAGACCTCAAGAGATGATTTGAGGGTCTCTAATATACCATATTGATCCATTTGGAACAATGGATTGATCCAAGAAGCTTGAGCAACAAGTCTCATTTTCATCTGCACCACAATTAGGGTTTTAAGGGAAAAGTCAACTGTAACTTTGACTTTTGACCAGGACATGCTCCCAAACCCTAATACATGATTGAATATACCCTATGACACTCATGGAACATGTCCATCAAGTTTGATTTAGGTCAAGGACATGATTTCCTGAAGAATTGCACAGTTTGGAATTCATCTGATAAAAAGTCAACTGTGCACAAAAAGTCAACTTTGACTTTTTGAGATTTTTCACCAAAATGGATTTTTAACCCTAAAATGATGTTAATGTATGATTTGAATCATCATTCATCAAGAAAAATCAAGAAAAGTGAGATAACTTGTAAAAGGGGTAACCATAAAACTTAGAAAATTTTCTAAGTTAAAAAACAAAGTGGCAAAGGTACCAACTTTGGAGGACCATAACTCCTAAACCACAAGGCCATTTTTTCTCATCCAAAGATGGATTTGTAGCTCTCATTATCACCTACAAAAACTTCAACTACAAGTCATTCCAATTCATTAAGAATTTTGAGTTATGGAGTGATCAAAGTGGCTAAAAAGTGAAAATGTCACTTTTTCCAACACTTAGTGAAATTTTCACTAAGTCAGATTCTGCCTCACTTTTTGCCAAATGTAGGGGGATTTTTTACTTGGAATCAAAAGAGATCAGAACCAAACTTGTTCAAATAGTTGTTGTATCATGTAAGAGCTTTCCAAAATGGCCAAGAACATTGCCAAATTCAACCTACACCATGAGATACAACATTGCCAAGTTGCCTTGCTGAAAACTGTCAAGGCAAGGCAGAATTTGCAACTTTGGTCGATTTGCCAAAATCAGCCAAATTCAATTGCTCCAATCCACTTGGACACCTCAGAGGATTGAATCTAAAGAGGACAATCACTGAGCCAAGCCTCCAAAGTCCATGGAACAAGAAATAGCATGTTGAACCTAGAATGGCCAAAATAGGGACAAGACTTCAAATTTGGAATGAGGCATTCAATGGAACCATCAAGATGGCATGGACTGAGCCATTCTCATCTGAAATTAGTCAAGACTTATCCAAGACCAAGGGGACCAAAGCTCTGTGCCCTAACCTCTAGTCAATGGCTAGAGGAGACTTGGATTTTCATTTGCCAACATTGGCCAAACCTACTTACCAGCTGCCATGCACTATTCCTTACAAAAAAAACTTGCTCTACTATAAATAGAGCTCAATTGTGGTCAGTTTAAGTACACCAAAGCCATCTAACAGATGCTTTCCTCAAAATCTCTTTTTCTTGGCAAAAATGCCTTTCTTAGCAAGGTAGCTATCGGGTTTTGAGTTTGAGAGCAATTCTGCACAAACCAATCACTCACACACCTCACATACATCACATATGAGCTGATCAAACACTCACATAACATCTGGAGCATCAAAATCTCAAAATCACTTGCCATCCACACAAGTTTGAAGTGAAGTTGCAGCTGAGATGCCATAAACTGATCCAGTCCATTTCAATTCAATCCAAGTGTTCAAACACACTCCATATGGTGTAGGGAAGCTGTCCAGATCATCACAACTTGTCTGTAACACCTCCAACTCAAAATCACATCTGCTCTTGCTGTCACGACTTGGAGGTAAGCCTAAACTTGGGCATCTCTCAATCTATGCATATTTCCTCACACAATAATTTGGCCATATGTTCATAATCATGCATGGAATGTTTTCCCTCAATTAATTGCATTGTTTGAACCGTGTATCAAAAATCCTAGCCTTCATGCAGAAATTAGGGTTCTTGAGGTCTCTTCGTGATTTCTTGTTGTATGTTTAATTTAAATGAAATTAAAGTACATAGACCTGATCGTGAGGTTGAGACGAGCATAATGATATGTGGATTGCATGATATGATTACGTATTCATGGAGATTGGATAGAAAACACAAATCTGAGAAACCAAGAACACGCGCGTGTTCTTCAGCTGTTCTTGGCGCCATTTTTAGAAATTCAAATATTTGAATTTTTGTGATTTTGTTTAATTGATTCAAAAATTAATTTCTCTCTGAGTTTTAATGATTTTGAGTTGATTCTTATTTTAATAATTCACAAAAATGTTAAAATATTTTATTTTCCCAAAAAATCCCAAAAATATTATTTATTTCATATAATTGATATTTTTGCAAAGAATTAATATTTTAATTGTTTTTGACATTTTAAATATTTTCTCTACATTGATTTTGCAACTTTTAATGCTTTCTAATTATTTTGTAGGTCAATACTTAATTTTTGAAGCATTAATCCAAGATCACAATTTGTTTTCCATGTGTTAAACAATTTTTGATCATTTTAATTGAATTTTTATTCAATTAAATACATTTTGAAAACAAATTAGGGTTTTGGATTAATTCAACCTTCATAAATCATTTTCAAAAACATTTTTGGGCCTCTTGAGAGAGTGTAAGACCCATCCCCCCTTGTACAAAAACTTTTTGGGCCTCACTCATTGTATAAGTCCCTCTGTACAAGTAAACGGCGCGATCGTCGCCCGTTTAAAAATAAAAATCATCTGGGCCTCTCCTTGAGCTATAAGACCCATTCAAAACACTTTTGGGCCTCTATTAGAGTGTAAGACCCAATCCCCCTTTTAACCAAAACATTTTGGGCCTCACTTATTGTATAACTCCCTCTGCGTTAAAAGAAAACGTCGGCGTGATCGCCATTTTTAAATAAAAATCATTTGGGCCTACCCTCGTGTTATAAGCCCCACTCTTTTTCTTTAAACCTTTTTGGGCCTCTTGAGAGAGTGTAAGACCCATCCCTTTGTACAGAAAACCTTTTTGGGCCTCAGTCACTTGTATAAGTCCCGCTGTACAAAGTCAAACAGTGCGCTCACTGATAAAACCATGGGCCTCTCCTTGTGCTGTAAGTCCCAAATCTTTCTTTTTCAAAGCACTTTCTCCTTTGATTTTGAATATACTGTTGTTTTTTAATCTTTTTTTGTTGAACAACTAACCAAACAGCATGGAAGCACTCCAACCGAGTAAGTGGTTATCGCTTTCATTTACTGCTTTCATATTATAAACTGTATTGTGGGGCTGCTCGCTGTAAGTCTCCTTTCATAAACTTATATCTACTGTGTAATAATAGTATAGATATTCCGAGTTTCCCCGACAACTACGTCTAGAACTAGGTGACGCCGTTTCATTTATTCGTAGAAATAGACGCCTAGATCCCCAATAGGAGCACCAGATACAGTCTTCTCTTCGGCTGTCCTCCTTAGGAATCGTCAAGAAGCTCTACTCCCCAAGATGAATGTATTCTCCGTGAATGGCATCTTTGAGTTTCTTCCCAATTCTCGAACTTTCCTGACTTGATCTATTCCTTGTGGATAGCTTGCCTTGAATGTCTCGGGGTTTGGGTACCCACTACGGTCATAATCTTGGACCTTAACTAAGGAACCCTCTTTAAAAGCTAAAAGTCGCTGGATAGTAAACCTCGCACGTTTACCAGTGGTTTTTATCTTTAAAAGAGTTATCTCTCCTAATGGAAAGGAGATGATAGACCCACGGGCTTCTTAAAAGCATCGGCCTCCTCTTGGGCATTATTCAAGGACACTACGGCTTCTTAGAAGTATTCACAGCCTCCTCTTAGGCTTCGTATAATGATCTCTTCCTCCGGGAATGATAGCCTCCTCTTGGGCTTCGTACAAGGACCTGTCGGCTTCTTAAAAGTTTCCAGCCTCCTCTTGGGCTTCGTACAAATTGTCCCGACGACCTCCTAGAGGTATAGGAACAGAACCTAGTCATCCTCATAGAACAGTCCTTTCATAGAGTCTACTACTGTTTCTCACATCATAGTACAAAAGATAAAACTCTAGACACGGACAGTCTAACTTCCTTGAGTCTCAAAGACATTCTCAAGCACCCTTCGTTAAATAGGAAGGAAACCCGCAGACTCGGACAGTCTCGACACCCCTTGGATTTCCTGTTTCCTCAAAGAGAAGGAAATATCCCTGATCCTCAAATCAAATCCCTGAGTACAGTGTTGCTCATATAAGAACTGGTTTTCTCTTTTAAAATCAGTATATTGGATCTGTCACCCAACTGAAACAGTTACAATAGCCTCCATCTCGGGCTTCGTACGAGATACCAAAATTCTCCCCAGTGGAGTCAAACAACCTTTTCGCCTCTCTCTCGGGCTTTGTACGAGATACAAAAACACTCTCTTACTGAGTATAAAAGATTCTCCAACTGAGTCAACTCTTTGCTAGCCTCCTCTTAGGCTTTGTATAACGATATGCCCCACTGGGTCGAACCCTTTTAGCCTCTCTCTCGGGCTTTGTACGAGACATAAAATAGCCTCCTCTTAGGCTTTGTATAATGATTTTCCTAGCAGAAATTAGCCTCCTCTTAGGCTTTGTATAAGAAAACCACTGGTTAATCCAATTAACCTTTTAGCATCAAAGTTGTGCCTCGTTCACAGTACACAAACATCAACAACTCCTTTCCCTTCATCTAATCGCTGTAAGCGGCAAGCCTCTGGATCATCTACATCCATGCCACTGTCCCTCTTTTAGCATGAGAAATTCCTAAGGAAAGATGGCATTGCTCTATACTGAGTTAAAGTCTTCTCCTTCAGGTTAAAACCCTTTCTTCGGAAATTATGGCATTGCTCGGATCCGCGTATCCCAGTTAAAGTAATTCTCCTTCTCCCCTCTTTAGAGATGACAAATTCTCTCTAAAGCCGAGGTCTTCCAGCTTCACATCTTGGGCTCTAAACAAGATACAAATCACCTTTCGCTTCACGTCTTGGGCTTTGAACAAGACACCAAAAACCAATTTCCTCCCATAGAATAGGAGGAACTACGAACGCTCTGATTTCCCTGTTTCGGTAAACGGGAATACGTAGGCATAAGATCAAAAGAAAAGATCTTAGCGAGCGCAATCAACAAAAAACCCAAATCCCATATCTCAGTCAATCAAAAGCAGTAATTCAAAAGCATCAGTCCTAACATCGTAATCCTTGTTCCTCGCCAGAAACCTTCTGCCTAGATAAAAAGAAAGAAAACAGTATTGGTGAAAATACAAATAACCAGTACAAAGGCCCCCCACATTGATAGCATCCGTAACCTAACAGACCGCTGTTTAAACTCAGTATGCAAAGCAGGGTTAATTGGAGACATCTATTTCCCTTCCTTATTCAGCTCACAATAGGATAAAAAATGAATCGACCTGTAGTTCAAGCTCAAACCGCAGAGAGCGACCAGCGCTTAAGAACCACGTCCAAAATCGCTCGCTACAGAAAAGTGGTGCCCACCGTGGGGCCGATTCTTTCTTTCTTACAATTTAAACCTTGAATAAGTCATTTTCATGGCGGTGGTCGCCAACAGAAAAGTGGCGCCCACCGTGGGGCATATCAAAGTTAGATCTAGGCACGGTCTTCCTTTTCTTCACTTATGTGAAAACCACAGATTGGGGCTTCCGCCGGGGAACCCATTTCTGTCAGGAACTTAGGATTCTTAGCTTTATAAGTCTAGGATAATTAGGACAAATATATATACTGCTTTTCCTAATTGCTATACGTGTTTATTTTTCTGCTAATGGGAATGCGTGTGATGTCGCATGTGGTGAGAATGAGTATACACCTAGAAAAGCCAAACCCTTTCGTAGTGCGGAAGCTATCGGAAATAGCTGTTACGCGATACTACCCTCATTTGAGGGTGGTGATCTATTCTCGGTGAATGGCACTTACTCTAAGATTGCACACAACTCGCTGGCGATCCGCTTGTTGTCTTGCTTTCCTGGGAGGAGCTGATGATAATGAGTACAGGTACAAAAATCACCCTAGTATAAACCTTTGGGGGATGGGTAAAGCCTTGACTTCATGACAACGACCCTTTGACCCCATGTTTTTTCTATGTTTTTGTATGCTGCATTCATGCATTCGTTTAATAAAACATTAAAACATTCAAAAAACTTTCTCTTCTAGTCTCTCTGTTTTTCAAATTAAACTAAGACTGTGATTGCAAATATCAGAGAAGAGGATTATGCTAATGGATTTCGATAGAAGGAGAACTCACCAGTATACCTTCAAGGTTCCAAAATTAGGGGATTTGAGAAAGTTAGCAAGGATGATTGTTAACCCAGAGGCTTTCAGAGCCAAGCACGGTGGTTTGCTACCACTGTTAAGAGTCCATGTGATTAAGGGGATCATGGACGCGCTCATTCAGTTCTACGACCCGGTTTATCACTGTTTTACATTCCCGGATTACCAGCTATCACCAACGCAGGAGGAGTATTCTCATCTGACTGATTTACATATCACGGATCGAGATCAATTTTCTGGACTGGAAGAAATTCCAAAGAATCAGACTATTTCAAGAGCAATTCATTTGGACGAGTCTGAGGTCAGGACTCACATGACTACTAAGGGTGGCATCACAGGTTTGCCAGCCCAGTTCCTGACAAAGAAAGCTCTGTACTTCGCTAGTATAGGGAACACGACTGCTTTTGAAAGCATCTTTGTCTTGCTCACCTACGGGTTATTTTTGTTTCCCAACATCAATAACTTCGTCGATATCAACGCTATTAAGGTTTTTCTCATTGGAAACCCTGTGCTGACTTTGCTCTCAGATGCGTATCACTCTGTACACTTGGGAAATTTGTACAGCGGAGGGGAGATCACATGCTGTGTACCTTTGCTTTACAAGTGGTTTATCTCTCACTTGCCTAAGTCTGCTGCTTTTTGGGATTGCAAGAATGTCTTACGTTGGTCGCAGAAGATCATGTCTCTTACCAATTCCGATATAGATTAGTGTAATAGGATTTATGAGGGAATCAGAATCATTGACCGTTGTGGAAACTTCCCCATCGTAACCCTCATAGGAACTAAAGGAGGAATCAACTATCATTCGATATTAGTTCTTCGTCAATTTGGATACCCGATGAGACACATCCCACTGGGTGTTCATCTGGAAGGTCTTTTCTTCAAGGAAGGAGAAAACGACAGAGCACTAAAGATGGAAATAGTGCATGCTTGGAAACAGGTTCATAAGAAAGGACGAGAGTCTCTAGGAAAACCGGACTGTGTCTCGGTGGAGCCTTATCTCCATTGGGTACAAACTAGAGCTCTCAAGCTAAGGATGCCTTATCCTCGTTACGGAATTCTTCCGCCGAGGGAAACTGTTATGTACTTCATGACGGAAACTGAAAAGCTTCAGGTTACTCTCAACAAAGTTCAAAAGGAAAGAAGGTCTTGGAAGAACAAGTACCGCACCCTCGACGTAGAGTGTATCCAAATACAGCAACTACTAAAAGAGAAAGACGCTCTGATTGAAACTTTGGAGCAGCATGCTGTAGAGAATCAAGATGACCAAAGGAATTTGCTCGCTCCTTTCACCTGGCAAAGGAATGACAACCCGACAATGGCCCAAGCGCCCCGGTCAAAGAAGAGGACTCGGGACCCATTAGTTTAGGTTTCTGTTTCTGTACTTTGTAATCTACTGTATTTCCATTTCTGTAATCCTTTGGAATTCAATAAAAAGGGGTTTCCCCACTGTTTGATATTTGCAATCTAATTGTCGAAGTTTATTTTGATTAAACCAAAAAAACAATTAATATAATCATTGCATTCATCATTCTCACATCGCGTATTCTCCTTACCTACGAATCTCACGTTTGTGTCTCGGTTCTAGAGTCAAACTGTCTCATTCGTATAATACTCGGGCCAATCGTCAGAAAAGGATGGATGATCTTGAGGAAGAAAACAGAGAGTTGAAAGAAGAGATCGACGCTCTGAGAGAGGATATGAGAAAGCTTCGTAACGACATGCAAGCCATGGCAGAAGCTCAGCTACAAAGAACTGTGATCTCGGAGATCACCTCAACACCCATCATAGAAAAGTATGATCCTAGGTATCAGATACCGAAAGATCGTCCTTGGGGCATGCCTGTTAACTATATCCCGGAAGGATATGTTCCGCCGATCACTAAAGATCAGGGAATCGCAACAGAAGCCGCTGGGCCTGAAGGTTACAAACTTCGGGAAAGCGAAGATGCCAGGGGCATACTCAAGACTCCTGAAGGTTACAAACTTCGGGAGGCGCCAAGACTTACTACCGTAGTCACGGTACCACCCCCTGTGGTGCACACTGTCCCGGAAGGACAGATTCCACAGACACCTTCTGGTAAGAAGGAAACTATGTTTGACAGAATGGATGAATTCCAGGAGCAGTTCTTGGAAATACAGAAAGAGCTGCAAGTCATTCGCGGTCAGGATCTATTTGGAAAGGACGCCGCAGACCTCTGCTTGGTCCCAAATGTGAAAGTCCCGCACAAGTTCCAAGTGCCCGACTTTGAAAAATACAAGGGTAACTCTTGCCCTCAGAGCCATCTGGTGATGTACGCTCGGCGGATGTCAGCTCAGACGGAGAATCAGGACTTGCTGATTCACTACTTCCAGGATAGTTTAACCGGTGCCGCACTCAAATGGTACATGGGTTTAAACCGTACTACGACCAGTACATTCAGAGATCTTGGTACTGCCTTCGTCCAACAATACAAGTACAATTTAGACATGGCACCCGACAGAGATCAACTCAGATCGATGTCGCAAAAGGACAAGGAAACTTTTAAGGAGTATGCTCAAAGGTGGCGTGAAATTGCCGCTCAAATTTGTCCACCTCTTGAGGAAAAAGAGATGACAAAGATCTTTTTAAAGACCTTAAGCTCATTTTACTATGACCGAATGGTTGCCAGTGCGCCCAGTGATTTCACCGAAATGGTCGGCATGGGTGTACGTCTTGAGGAAGCCGTCCGAGAAGGACGTTTGGTAAAAGACACTGGATCAACGAGTGGTACTAAAAAATATGGCAGTGCTCTCCCTAAGAAAAAAGAGCAAGATATTGGGAATATCTCTCTCGGAAAGCAAAGGCGACGTTATCAGCCAGTAGCAGCTGTAACTCCTGCTATCTGCCCCGCGCCTGTTCCTACGTATCAACCTCAGGTTGCGCAGAGGCAACCTGACCAACAAAGGACACAACAGCCTCTTCAGCAGGCTCGTCCTCCATATAACAACAACCGTACAACACGGCCACCAGGATTTGATCCTATACCCGTAACGTACACAGAGCTGTTTCCGTTACTGCTGGCTAAGGGGCACATTCAGACTAAGTCTCCCATTTCAGTTCCAGAAAATCTGCCTTTTTGGTTTAAAGCAGAACAAACATGCCCTTATCATCAAGGAGGTTCAGGGCATAACATTGAGACTTTCCTCAATTTCAAATCCGACGTGCAAAAGCTTGTTAGGAGCGGGCTCTTATCTTTAAAAGATACGAATCCTAATGTTCTTACGAACCCGCTGCCTCAACATGGGAAAGCTGCAGTCAACCTGATTGAGAAAGAGACTAACAATGCCTATCAAATTCATGATGTACTCTTATTGGGGACCAATCTGGTCAAGATGCATTGTAGACAGAGTGGATATGGCCATGTGCCACCTCATAATTATCACCAGTGTGATATCTGCTCTAAAGACAACCAAGGATGTTCTGTAGTGCAAGCAGCTCTACAGGAACAAATGGATCTTGGATGGATCCAAGAGCACCGAGTTCGTGGAGTTAACATGGTTTACACAAATTCCAACATCATTCAAAACCACGACATCCGTGCGATGAATGTCAACTTGGTGGCGATGCACTCAAGGCAAAGCCAGTATCATAATCTGCCGCGGCACGATTACAGTTCCTGTCTGATTTGCTCGGTAAACAAACAGGGATGCTCTTTCATACAAGAGGCCCTCTAGCGTCAGATGGATCTTGGATGGGTCCAAGACTACCATGATAGGAACTCCTATCAAATCAATATGGTTCAGATCTTCGACATTCGCGTGATGAATACCAACCTGGTAGAGTTACATGCTGAGCAGGTCCGACTTGGATTCTTAATATCACATGATTATCAAAGCTGTAAAGCAGGTTGCGAAAACGATCGAGGTTGTACCCTTGTCCAGGAGGCACTTCAGCACTTGTTGAATCACTGGTGGATGCCAATCTATATGGACGAAGATACTCAGCAGATTAGTATCAGTCACAGGAATCCTACTCGTCATCAAAGTCAGGATGTCCGATCAATGGAAGATAACCTAGTGAGGTTACATTGCATTCAAAGTGGGCGTGGCCAGGTGCCACCACACAACTATGACAGTTGTAGCGTCTGTTCGGAAAGTAACCAAAGGTGTTACCTTGTGAGAGCAGCTCTTCAGGGTCAGGTCGATCATGGAGAAATTCGTCCATATCCAGGTTTAGGACCCATCATTTGGTCGCCGAATTACCTGGCCGATCAAGTTGAGGATGTTGTCACCATCTCTGGTCATCACAGGACCAGAGATGTTTTTGCCATCGTCCCTCTATTGGATGAATCTAAAGTTCCCAACCGGGAACGGATCGAGGTTACTTATGATGGTCAGAAAAATCAGAAGGTTCCCATAGTCATCTATCTACCGGGACCACTACCGTATAAATCGGCTAAGGCTATCCCTTACAAATACGGTGCAACAATAATCGAGAATGGAAAGGAAATTCCATTACCCTCCGTCGTGAATATTGCAGACATCAGTCGTGTAACACGGAGCGGTCGAATCTTCAACCGAGGGGTTGGAGAATCCAACAAAGAAAAGGAACTTCAGGCAGAAATTCCTGATCCACCAGTCGGTCAATCTAGTAATCCCGACTTTTCAAAAGACAAAGATGAGATGCTAAAGCTCATCCAAAGGAGTGAATATAACATTATTGATCAACTATTACAGACTCCTTCAAAGATCTCAGTATTATCACTGTTACTCAGTTCAGAAGCACACAGAGAGGCTCTACAGAAAGTCTTGGAGCAAGCCTTTGTGGAACAGGATGTAACAATCAGACAATTCGATAGCATTGTCTCTAACATCACTTCCTGCAATAATTTGGGATTTAGTAATGAGGAATTACCTGAAGAGGGTCGCCGTCATAACATGGCGCTCAACATTACAGTTAACTGCCAGGGCGATGCTTTAGCCAACGTACTGGTAGACACAGGGTCAGCCCTGAATGTTATGCCGAAGTCCACTTTGATGCAATTATCATTCAAGGGCCCTCCGATGAGAGTCAGCGAGGTCGTCGTCAAAGCATTCGACGGATCCAGAAAAACAGTTATCGGCGAAGTGGATCTTCCCATAACTATTGGTCCTCACACTTTCCAAATCACTTTCCAGGTCATGGACATCCGGGCAACATACAGTTGTTTATTAGGAAGACCTTGGATACATCAGGCTGGAGCGGTTACTTCAACCCTCCACCAGAAGCTAAAGTTCGTCAAGAACGATCAACTTGTCATGGTTTGTAGGGAACAAGCCTTACTTGTGAGCAACTTATCATCATCTACTTGTGTGGAACCCGAGGAGGTTATTGGAACTCAGTTCCAAGCACTATCGGTGAGCAAGGACAGTCAGTTCAAAGAAGGAACTTCAATTTCTTCATACAAAGATGCTATCAAAGCGGTCGAGAGTACCGATACGACAGGATGAGGACGACTTATCATTCCTATTGACAATAAAACAAAGAAGGGTCTTGGTTTTTCTGCAACCTGTACCCAGACAGTCGCCAACGATGAAAGTCTTCATCCCCTTCAAAACTTCTTCCACAGTGGAGGTTTTCTCCACCCAGTGTCTCAGACAGTTCATGCTATCAATGAGGAAGATCCCTCTGACACAGATGAAGAATGGAAGTCCTACCTTAACAAGGACGGTTATATGTCTCAAGAAGAGGTGCCTATGCCTTTTTTCTTTCCTACAGAAAGTTTGAGATTTATACCCAGGTCAGATGTTGAAATGATCTACGGAGATTATGATTCGGAAGGATGTCGTGCTCCGCCAAATTCATTAGAGGAGGACACTCCGATGAAAGACAACTTTGATCACAATTACTATGGCCCGATGGATGGCCTGCCAATGTGGCAGCCTTACCCAGGAAACTTGGGGCAAGAAAGTCAGCCGAGTAATGAAACTCAGCTGGGCATCATTGAACAGAATACCTGTGTCCCCGCCACGTCATGGGATCAACACTCAGGTCATTCAGAAACTACTCAACATGAAGATGAATTCGCAACGTTCGCAGGACTAGAATTCATCAACTATGCTTTTCCCGAGGTCAACGTCATCGAGAGAGATGACTCCTCCGGTTCGAAAGAAGTGTGGGACACCTTGGGTCAACCGAGTGGAAAATACGACTATATGGTCAAGTACACCGCTCCCGAAAGCTCTCGTATCAGGCTCGAAGATATCCAGTCAACTGGATGGGGAGATACAGCTGAGAGCACAAATGCTATGTAAAATACAACAGAGGAATCCTCCTACGACAATTCTGCCTGGGAGACAGATTCCAATGATCCTGCTCCACCAGAAATCAGCGTCATTTCTGAAGACAAATCAAGGAAGGTGCCAGACTTTGTGATTCACCGAGGAGTTCGCCGCCAATGGGTTGCTGTCGAGGTTCTGAAGGTCGTTCATCAGTCAAAGTAATTGCCATCTTTAACCTTTCACCCTGCCTAGGTGAAACGGATATTTTGATAGGGCTCGCTTTCTGTAAATTTCCCTCTTCGCTTTGCCTGAAGCGACAGAGTTTTGTTTTATAGGGCTGTAGCTTCAAGATTCGACTTGTTCGTTAATAAAATAACGTCGTTCTGTAATTTCCGCATTAATTGTTGTTTTCTCTTTTTTGCTTTTTCAGAAAATGGTAATCCTAAAAAACATTCAATAATAAAAAACAAGCAGTAAAATCAAAACACTGCACACACTTACATTTTCTCTATCTCTTCTAAACACGAATCATCACGTCATGCAGATTGCTTGTTTTATACCCCGTTGAAACATACGATCCGATGCCTTCTTCCAACTTTGAGTTCCCGGTATTCGAGGCTGAAGAAGAAAATGACAACGAAATTCCAGAGGAGATCTCCCGACTACTCGGACAAGAGGAAAGGTCCATCGAACCTCACAAAGAGCCGTTGGAAATGGTAAACTTGGGTTCAGAAAAAGAGAGAAAAGAAATCAGGATCGGAGCATTGCTCAGTCCAACTGCCAGAGAGGGTTTGATAAAGCTTCTCAAAGAATTCCCCGATGTGTTCACTTGGTCCTATCAGGATATTCCAGGGTTGGATACCAGCATCGTGGAACATCACTTACCGTTGAGATCGGAATGTCCGCCAGTAAAGCAAAGGTTGAGACGGACTCACCCGGACATGGCCATCAAAATCAAAGAGGAGGTGCAGAAACAGATCGACGCGGGTTTCCTCGCTACATCTGAATATCCTCAATGGTTAGCCAACATCGTACCCGTTCCCAAAAAGGATGGAAGGGTTAGGATATGTGTCGATTACAGAGATCTGAACAAGGCGAGTCCAAAGGACGACTTTCCTTTACCACACATTGACATGCTGGTTGACAACACAGCAAAGTTCAAAGTATTCTCCTTCATGGATGGATTCTCGGGCTATAATAAGATCAAAATGGCGCCGAAAGACATGGAGAAAACTTCGTTCATTACCCCATGGGGTACCTTTTGTTACAAGGTAATGCCATTCGGTTTGAAGAATGTCGGGGCAACCTATCAAAGGGCCATGACTACTCTGTTTCATGACATGATACATAAAGAAATCGAGGTATATGTTGATGATTTGATTGCAAAATCAAGAACAGAGGATGAGCACGTTGAACATCTGTCAAAATTGTTCGAACGTCTAAGAAAATTCAAGCTCCGCTTGAATCCCAACAAGTGCACCTTCGGTGTCCGTTCAGGGAAACTACTAGGGTTCATCGTCAGCCAGAAAGGAATTGAGGTTGATCCTGACAAGGTCAAGGCCATTCAAGAAATGCCTTCTCCGAAAACTGAAAAACAAGTCAGAGGATTCCTGGGACGTTTGAACTACATCTCCAGATTCATATTCCTTATGACCGCGACATGCGCGCCGATTTTCAAATTACTCAAAAAGAACCAGGATTGCGTTTGGTCAAAAGATTGCCAAACCGCCTTCGACAGTATCAAGGAATATCTGTTGAATCCTCTGATTCTATCACCTCCAGTGGAAGGAAGACCACTAATCATTTACCTCACAGTCCTAGAGGACTCAATGGGATGTGTACTTGGCCAACAAGACGAAACTAAACGGAAAGAGTCTGCCATCTACTATCTAAGCAAGAAATTCACCGACTGCGAGGCTCGGTACACAATGCTTGAGAAAACTTGTTGCGCTTTGGCTTGGGCAGCCAAACGTCTTCGCCAGTACATGATTCGTCATACTACTTGGTTGGTCTCCGAAATGGATCCAATCAAGTAAGTTTTCGAAAAACCTGCTCTCACGGGAAGGATTGCCCGTTGGCAGATGTTACTATCAGAATATGACATAGAGTACCATGCTCAGAAAGCCGTTAAAGGAAGTATTTTAGCCGATCATTTGGCTCATCAACCGATTGACGATCAATAATCAATCGGGTTTGACTTCCTAGACGAAGATGTCATGTATCTAAAGATGAAAGATTGCGATGAACCGCTACCCAGTGAAGGGCCAGAACCAGGTTCCCAGTGGGGACTTATCTTTGACGGAGCAGTCAATCATTATGGAAACGGAATTGGGGCAATCATTGTTACCCCTCAGGGTTCCCACATTCCTTTCATTGCCAGACTTACGTTCAAATGTACGAATAACGAGGCCGAATACGAAGCATGTATCATGGGTCTCGAAGAAGCGATTGATTTAAGGATCAAAAACTTGGACGTATACGGCGACTCAGCCCTAGTGATCAATCAGATAAAAGGAGATTGGAACACATACCAATCAGGATTGATTCCTTACAAAGACTATGCAAGAAGGTTGTTACCCTTCTTCAACAGAGTCGACTTTCATCACATCCCTCGTGATGAGAATCACATGGCTGACGCATTGGCCACTCTCTCTTCCATGATTAGTGTAGGTCGATGGAATGACATACTTAAGATCGACATCATGCGCCTTGAACAGCCCGCTTACATCTTCACGATCGAAGCAGTCATAGATGACAGACCTTGGTATCATGATATCAAATGCTTCCTTCAGAAACGAGAGTACCCATCTGGGGCACTCAGAAAAGAAAGGAAAACCCTCAGAAGATTGGCTGGAAACTTCTTCCTGAGCGGTGACACTCTTTATAAGAGAAATTTTGACATGGTCTTGCTCCGATGCGTCGACAGACCAGAAGCAGACGTGCTCATGAAAGAAATTCATGAAGGATCCTTTGGCACTCATGCCAACGGACACACAATGGCGAGAAAAATTCTCAGGGCCGGGTACTATTGGTTGACCATGGAATCCGACTGCTACAAGTACATGAGAAGGTGTCACAAGTGTCAGATATACTCCGACAAAATTCATGTACCGCCATCACATCTCAAAGTTCTTTCTTCCCCGTGGCCATTTTCCATATGGGGAATCGATATGATTGGTATGATTGACCCCAAGGCTTCAAACGGACATCGGTTCATCCTGGTAGCCATTGACTATTTCACCAAGTGGGTCGAAGCAGTGTCATTCGCCAATGTAACCCGACAAGTGGTGGTCCGATTTATCAAAAACAATATCATCTGCCGTTATGGTGTTCCAAGCGAGATCATTACTGATAATGGATCTAACTTGAACAATAAGATGATGAAAGAGTTGTGCACAGAGTTCAAGATCGAACACCATAACTCATCTCCCTACCGACCCAAGATGAACGGAGCGGTAGAAGCGGCTAACAAGAACATCAAGAAGATTGTTCAAAAGATGGTTGTAACCTACAAAGATTGGCATGAGATGCTACCCTTTGCGCTTCATGGTTATCGTACATCTGTCCGCACTTCAACAGGGGCTACCCCTTTCTCTCTAGTGTATGGCATGGAGGCAGTGCTTCCCATAGAAGTAGAGATCCCATCAATCCGGGTATTGATGGAAGCTAAGCTCACCGAAGCTGAATGGTGTCAAGGTCGACACGATGAACTGAACCTGATCGAGGAAAAACGAGTCACGGCACTATGCCACGGTCAGTTGTACCAATAGAGAATGAAGAGGGCGTTTGACAAAAAGGTCCGACCTCATGTTTTCAGGAAAGGAGACCTTGTGCTTAAGAAGATACAATCATTTCTCATTGATTCTTAGGGCAAATGGACCCCAAATTATGATGGCCCCTATGTGGTCACGAAAGCTTTCTCAGGCGGCGCCTTGAGACTTGCAACCATGGACGGAGAAGAATTTGCCTACCCCACGAATGTTGATGTAGTCAAGAAATACTTCGCCTAAACTAAAAAAAAAACGTCTCGGTGGATTGAAAACCCGAAAGGGAGGTCCAGGCAAAAGTTAGAGACAGGAAAAAAAGAATCATCCCAATGGATTGGAAATCTCATAGTACAATCCAGGCAAAAATTAGGGATAATGGCAAGTAACTATGTTCAACAGAGGCAAGTCCCTCAGCAGCAGTTGCATCATCTATCGGAGGAAATCCTCAGTCAAGGTCATCTTCGACGAAAGCTCAGGATGTCCCGAACTCAAAGTTGGTAGAAGGATAGTGGTCGTTATGTTTCAACGTAGCCCTTTTCCCTATAAATTACCATTTTCTAACTTTGTATGTACTCTTTGGAATCACGCGTTTGGCTGATCTCCATTTTATCAATAAAATTTGAGCCATTGTGCTTTTGTTTGTAATTCTTTACTTGTTTTAGCTTTACAGAACGACGTTGTTTAAACTTAATCAGCGATTCTTGAAATAAAACAAAAAAATGAATTTACTTGTTAAGACTTTTTCTGCTTTTAAAATAAAGATGGCAATTTCTTTTGACTGTTGAACATCAGAAGAACATCGATCGCTTCTCCCGAAGTAAGCGAACTTCAAAGTGCAGAATCAAAGTACTCCTTCTAAGCCAGTATGCCTAAATGAAGGGATCAACTGTGTCAGAGACCTTGTTTCGTCTGACACGCCTCGGCCGAGTTCTCATCTCCTAAGCCCGATCAACATAGCTCCTAACGGGACTATCTCTCCTAAGCAAGGTGGAATTGCTATTTTGAATCAACGGTACTTCTTCGCCCCGCGATGGCCGAGTATCCAATTGTGTTCATCCATTAGTCTGTATGTCGCGTCTGTTTTGTCAGCATATACATACATACATCATGCATTTATTATTTGCGTTCGCATTTCATATTGCATCACTATCACTCTAGTCGGTCTTGTCCCCTAGTGGTAGAAGTCCTCTCAATCGAGTTTGTCAGTTCTTTCCTCGTCAGGAAACGTTGTGTCTGAACAATCTCGCCACCAGTGTATCTTTAGATCAGAGTCGGTCCTTGACCACTTTGATAACTTGAACCTCTGAAAAGCCAGAGAAAACTTTCAATAAACATCATTCTTCGCCATTGAAGATGATATCCTTGCTTTCCCAGATTAAGGAAAATCCACAGAGAAAGCCTCTTAAACAGAGATTCGGTAGTACATCAGTATTTCTCCGAAAATCCGCTGATGAAAAGGTCATCGGCACCTCAAAATTGGATCCCATCATATGGCATTTCTCCGGGAAGATCCCGAGAAAAGTATGATGTAACCCCAAACGAAAACAGTCTCTCAAGAGACTCGCTTTCCCCAGTAGAATCGACAAATGGCGTCTCCAACAGAGAAGTTTGTGCAACTCTACAACTCAGACGTTGGGTTCCCCAGCAAGTCTGACATCAAACCTTTTTCCGTCAAATGGCATCTCTCCAGGAAAATTCGGCGAGAAGTTTGAAGGAAAACTGCTACACATAGCGTCCCTTGTCAATAAAGTTTATTGACAAAAGAAACTAAGACCAGTTCTTGGTAGGAAACCAGGATCGAGGGAAGTTTAAATCAGAAACTAAGACCAGTTCTTGGTAGGAAACCAGGATCGAGGGGAAGTTTAAATCAGAAACTAAGACCAGTTCCTTGGTAGGAAACCAAGAACGGGGGGAAGTTTATTTCTAAAGAAAACTAAGACCAGTTCCTTGGCTGAAGACCAGGATCGAGGGGAAGTTTACCTTTTCTAAGCATCATCGCTTAGGTAAAGAAGATGAATGCGTAAGCTACCATCATCAAAATTTCGGGTATTCCGATATTTAATCCTCTTGCACCCCGAATGCCCGAACACCTTCGTCATTCACACCTTCGGGTCCAAGAAGATTAAATAGGGGCATCTGTAATACCCCAAATTTTGACCACTTAGATTTCCCATCATTGTGAAAATCATCATCACAATATGGATGAACCATCATGCTTCATCAGTCTCCCCAAAGATGGGTGAGCATCCAATACAATCAAAATTAGGGTTTCAAGCCCTCTCTGAGTGCTTAGACAAAGGATCAATCAAGAAATGACATGATCTTCAACTTGTCTAATCTCTCAGACATCCACAATGGATCAAAAAGGACTCCCACTTCAAGGATTAAGCACAAGGCTGCTCCCTTCTAGGTGGATCAAGTCTCAAGATCGACAGTATCACCAAATTAGGGTTTTGGTCGACCAGGGCCTCCAGATGGAAATTTTCATCTGGGCACAAGGAAATGATCCAAAACATAACCTAATGTGCTTCATGGAACCTCATGAACCCATCCATCAAGTCAATTTTGCCTCAGGGGATGCATTCAAAAAAATCAGGAATTAGGGTTTCTTGACCTAATTCACCCCTAAGTTGACTTTTTGGACAAACCATGAGCCAAGACCTCAAGAGATGATTTGAGGGTCTCTAATATACCATATTGATCCATTTGGAACAATGGATTGATCCAAGAAGCTTGAGCAACAAGTCTCATTTTCATCTGCACCACAATTAGGGTTTTAAGGGAAAAGTCAACTGTAACTTTGACTTTTGACCAGGACATGCTCCCAAACCCTAATACATGATTGAATATACCCTATGACACCCATGGAACATGTCCATCAAGTTTGATTTAGGTCAAGGACATGATTTCCTGAAGAATTGCACAGTTTGGAATTCATCTGATAAAAAGTCAATTGTGCACAAAAAGTCAACTTTGACTTTTTGAGATTTTTCACCAAAATGGATTTTTAACCCTAAAATGATGTTAATGTATGATTTGAATCATCATTCATCAAGAAAAATCAAGAAAAGTGAGATAACTTGTAAAAGGGGTAACCATAAAACTTAGAAAATTTTCTAAGTTAAAAAACAAAGTGGCAAAGGTACCAACTTTGGAGGACCATAACTCCTAAACCACAAGGCCATTTTTTCTCATCCAAAGATGGATTTGTAGCCCTCATTATCACCTACAAAAACTTCAACTACAAGTCATTCCAATTCATTAAGGATTTTGAGTTATGGAGTGATCAAAGTGGCTAAAAAGTGAAAATGTCACTTTTTCCAACACTTAGTGAAATTTTCACTAAGTCAGATTCTGCCTCACTTTTTGCCAAATGTAGGGGGATTTTTTACTTGGAATCAAAAGAGATCAGAACCAAACTTGTTCAAACAGTTGTTGTATCATGTAAGAGCTTTCCAAAATGGCCAAGAGCATTGCCAAATTCAACCTACACCATGAGATACAACATTGCCAAGTTGCCTTGCTGAAAACTGTCAAGGCAAGGCAGAATTTGCAACTTTGGTCGATTTGCCAAAATCAGCCAAATTCAATTGCTCCAATCCACTTGGACACCTCAGAGGATTGAATCTAAAGGGGACAATCACTGAGCCAAGCCTCCAAAGTCCATGGAACAAGAAATAGCATGTTGAACCTAGAATGGCCAAAATAGGGACAAGAATTCAAATTTGGAATGAGGCATTCAATGGAACCATCAAGGTGGCATGGACTGAGCCATTCTCATCTGAAATCAGTCAAGACTTATCCAAGACCAAGGGGACCAAAGCTCTGTGCCCTAACCTCTAGTCAATGGCTAGAGGAGACTTGGATTTTCATTTGCCAACATTGGCCAAACCTACTTACCAGCTGCCATGCACTATTCCTTGCAAAACAAACTTGCTCTACTATAAATAGAGCTCAATTGTGGTCAGTTTAAGTACACCAAAGCCATCTAACAGATGCTTTCCTCAAAATCTCTTTTTCTTGGCAAAAATGCCTTTCTTAGCAAGGTAGCTATCGGGTTTTGAGTTTGAGAGCAATTCTGCACAAACCAATCACTCACACACCTCACATACATCACATATAAGCTGATCAAACACTCACATAACATCCGAAGCATCAAAATCTCAAAATCACTTGCCATCCACACAAGTTTGAAGTGAAGTTGCAGCTGAGATGCCATAAACTGATCCAGTCCATTTCAATTCACTCCAAGTGTTCAAACACACTCCATATGGTGTAGGGAAGCTGTCCAGATCATCACAACTTGTCTGTAACACCTCCAACTCAAAATCACATCTGCTCTTGCTGTCACGACTTGGAGGTAAGCCTAAACTTGGGCATTTCTCAATCTATGCATATTTCCTCGCACAATAATTTAGCCATATGTTCATAATCATGCATGGAATGTTTTCCCTCAATTAATTACATTGTTTGAATCGTGTATAAAAAATCCTAGCCTTCATGCAGAAATTAGGGTTCTTGAGGTCTCTTCGTGATTTCTTGTTGTATGTTTAATTTAAATGAAATTAAAGTACATAGACCTGGTCGTGAGGTTGAGACGAGCATAATGATATGTGGATTGCATGATATGATTACGTATTCATGGAGATTGGATAGAAAACGCAAATCTGAGAAACCAAGAACACGCGCGTGTTCTTCAGCTGTTCTTGGCGCCATTTTTAGAAATTCAAATATTTGAATTTTTGTGATTTTGTTTAATTGATTCAAAAATTAATTTCTCTCTGAGTTTTAATGATTTTGAGTTGATTCTTTTTTTAATAATTCACAAAAATGTTAAAATATTTTATTTTCCCAAAAAATCCCAAAAATATTATTTATTTCATATAATTGATATTTTTGCAAAGAATTAATATGTTAATTGTTTTTGACATTTTAAATATTTTCTCTACATTGATTTTGCAACTTTTAATGATTTCTAATTATTTTGTAGGTCAATACTTAATTTTTGAAGCATTAATCCAAGATCACAATTTGTTTTCCATGTGTTAAACAATTTTTGATCATTTTAATTGAATTTTTATTCAATTAAATACATTTTGAAAACAAATTAGGGTTTTGGATTAATTCAACCTTCATAAATCATTTTCAAAAACATTTTTGGGCCTCTTGAGAGAGTGTAAGACCCATCCCCCCTTGTACAAAAACTTTTTGGGCCTCACTCATTGTATAAGTCCCTCTGTACAAGTAAACGGCGCGATCGTCGCCCGTTTAAAAATAAAAATCATCTGGGCCTCTCCTTGAGCTATAAGACCCATTCAAAACACTTTTGGGCCTCTATTAGAGTGTAAGACCCAATCCCCCTTTTAACCAAAACATTTTGGGCCTCACTTATTGTATAAGTCCCTCTGCGTTAAAAGAAAATCTCGGAGCGATCGCCATTTTTAAATAAAAATCATTTGGGCCTACCCTCGTGTTATAAGCCCCACTCTTTTTCTTTAAACCGTTTTAGGCCTCTTGAGAGAGTGTAAGACCCATCCCTTTGTACAGAAAACCTTTTTGGGCCTCAGTCTCTTGTATAAGTCCCGCTGTACAAAGTCAAACAGTGCGCTCACTGATAAAACCCTGGGCCTCTCCTTGAGCTGTAAGCCCCAAATCTTTCTTTTTCAAAGCACTTTCTCCTTTGATTTTGAATATACTATTGTTTTTTAATCTTTCTTTGTTGAACAACTAACCAAACAGCATGGAAGCACTCCAACCGAGTAAGTGGTTATCGCTTTCATTTACTGTTTCATATTATAAACTGTATTGTGGGGCTGCTCACTGTAAGTCTCCTTTCATAAACTCAAATCTACTGTGTAATAATAGTATAGATATTCCAAGTTTCCCCGGCAACTACGTCTATAACTAGGTGACGCCGTTTCATTTATTCGTAGAAATAGACGCCTAGATCCCCAATAGGAGCACCAGATACAGTCTTCTCTTCGGTTGTCCTCCTTAGGAATCGTCAAGAAGCTCTACTCCCCAAGATGAATGTATTCTCCGTGAATGGCATCTTTGAGTTTCTTCCCAATTCTCGAACTTTCCTGACTTGATCTATTCCTTGTGGATAGCTTGCCTTGAATGTCTCGGGGTTTGGGTACCCACTACGGTCATAATCTTGGACCTTAACTAAGGAACCCTCTTTAAAAGCTAAAAGTCGCTGGATAGTAAACCTCGCACATTTACCAGTGGTTTTTATCTTTAAAAGAGTTATCTCTCCTAATGGAAAGGAGATGATAGACCCACGGGCTTCTTAAAAGCATCGGCCTCCTCTTGGGCATTATTCAAGGACACTACGGCTTCTTAGAAGTATTCACAGCCTCCTCTTAGGCTTCGTATAATGATCTCTTCCTCCGGGAATGATAGCCTCCTCTTGGGCTTCGTACAAGGACCCGTCGGCTTCTTAAAAGTTTCCAGCCTCCTCTTGGGCTTCGTACAAATTGTCCCGACGACCTCCTAGAGGTATAGGAACAGAACCTAGTCATCCTCATAGAACAGTCCTTTCATAGAGTCTACTACTGTTTCTCACAGCATAGTATAAAAGATAAAACTCTAGACACGGACAGTCTAACTTCCTTGAGTCTCAAAGACATTCTCAAGCACCCTTCGTTAAATAGGAAGGAAACCCGCAGACTCAGATAGTCTCGACACCCCTTGGATTTCCTGTTTCCTCAAAGAGAAGGAAATATCCCTGATCCTCAAATCAAATCCCTGAGTACAGTGTTGCTCATATAAGAACTGGTTTTCTCTTTTAAAATCAGTATATTGGATCTGTCACCCAACTGAAACAGTTACAATAGCCTCCATCTCGGGCTTCGTACGAGATACCAAAATTCTCCCCAGTGGAGTCAAACAACCTTTTCGCCTCTCTCTCGGGCTTTGTACGAGATACAAAAACACTCTCTTACTGAGTATAAAAGATTCTCCAACTGAGTCAACTCTTTGCTAGCCTCCTCTTAGGCTTTGTATAACGATATGCCCCACTGGGTCGAACCCTTTTAGCCTCTCTCTCGGGATTTGTACGAGACATAAAATAGCCTCCTCTTAGGCTTTGTATAATGATTTTCCTAGCGGAAATTAGCCTCCTCTTAGGCTTTGTATAAGAAAACCACTGGTTAATCCAATTAACCTTTTAGCATCAAAGTTGTGCCTCGTTCACAGTACACAAACATCAACAACTCCTTTCCCTTCATCTAATCGCTGTAAGCGGCAAGCCTCTGGATCATCTACATCCATGCCACTGTCCCTCTTTTAGCATGAGAAATTCCTAAGTAAAGATGGCATTGCTCTATACTTAGTTAAAGTCTTCTCCTTCAGGTTAAAACCCTTTCTTCGGAAATTATGGCATTGCTCGGATCCGCGTATCCCAGTTAAAGTAATTCTCCTTCTCCCCTCTTTAGAGATGACAAATTCTCTCTAAAGCCGAGGTCTTCCAGCTTCACATCTTGGGCTCTAAATAAGATACAAATCACCTTTCGCTTCACGTCTTGGGCTTTGAACAAGACACCAAAAACCAATTTCCTCCCATAGAATAGGAGGAACTACGAACGCTCTGATTTCCCTGTTTCGGTAAACGGGAATACGTAGGCATAAGATCGAAAGAAAAGATCTTAGCGAGCGCAATTAACACAAAACCCAAATCCCATATCTCAGTCAATCAAAAGCAGTAATTCAAAAGCATCAGTCCTAACATCATAATCCTTGTTCCCCGCCAGAAACCTTCTGCCTAGATAAAAATAAAGAAAACAGTATTGGTGAAAATACAAATAACCAGTACAAAGGCCCCCCACATTGATAGCATCCGTAACCTAACAGACCGCTGTTTAAACTCAGTATGCAAAGCAGGGTTAATTGGAGACATCTATTTCCCTTCCTTATTCAGCTCACAATAGGATAAAAAATGAATCGACCTGTAGTTCAAGCTCAAACCGCAGAGAGCGACCAGCGCTTAAGAACCGCGTCCAAAATCGCTCGCTACATGGAGGACTGCTGTCCTTGTTAAGGGTCCACGTAATTGAAGGAATTCTGTCCACACTAATCTAGTTCTACGATCCGGTTTGTCACTGTTTCACATTCTCGGATTATCAGCTTGCACCAATGCTGGAGGAGTATTCTCACCTGGCTGATTTACATATTACTGATCAAGCTCCCTTTTCTGGACTGGAAGAAATTCCAAAGGATCAAACCATTGCAAGAGCAATTTATTTGGATGAGTCAGAAGTCAGGACTCACATGACCACTAAGGGTGGCATCCAGGGTTTGTCAGCCCAATTCTTGATAAAGAAGGCTCTATACTTTTCTAGTATAGGGAACGTGGCCGCTTTTGAGAGCATCTTTGTTTTGCTCACCTACGGGTTATTTTTGTTTCCCAACATCGATAACTTTGTAGATATCAACGCCATTAATATTTTTCTGATTGGAAACCCCGTACCGACCTTACTCGCAGATGCGTATCATTCGGTACACTTAAGGAATTTGTATAATGGAGGAATGATCACATGTTGTGTACCCCTGCTATACAAATGGTTCACTTCCCATTTGCCTAATTCTGCTGCATTTTGGGATCAAAAGAATACTTTACGTTGGTCGCAGAGAATCATGTCTCTTACGAACTCTGCATTGATTGGTACAATTGAATCTACGACGAGATTAGAATCATTGACCGTTGTGGAAATTTCCCAAATGTACCCCTTATAGGAACTAAGGGAGGAATCAACTATCATCCGATATTGGTTCGTCGTCAATTTGGATACCCGATGAGGCATGTCCAGCGCAATGCTCATCTGGAAGGTCTTTTCTTCAAGGAAGGAGAAAATGACAGGGCACTAAAGACAGAAATAGTGCACGCTTGGAAACACGTTCATAGGAAAAGAGGAGAGTCTCTAGGAAAACCAGACTGTGTCTCGATGGAGCCTTATCTCCATTGGGTACAAACTAGAGCTCTCAAGCTGAGGATGCCTTACCCTCGTCAGGAAGTTCTTCCATTAAGGGACTCTGCCCTTTATTTCATGTCTGAGATGGAAAAACTTCAGGTTACTCCCAGCAAAGTTCAGTAGGAGAAGAGGTCTTGGAGGAACAAGTACCGTATTCTCAATGTGGAGTGCAAGAAAATACAGCAGCTATTAAGAGAAAAAAATGCTCTGATTGAGATTTTAGAGCAACATGCTGTGGAAAATCAGGATGACCAAAGGAATTTGCTCGCTCCTTTCACTTGGCAAAGGAATGACAACCCAACAACGGCCCAAGAGCCCCGGTCAAAGAAAAGGAAAGAGTCCGAACTAGCACTTGAGCTCTCTTCAGAAAGGACTTAGGATCCATTAGTTTAGATTTCCTTTTTCAGCACTTTGTAGTCTACTGTATTTCTATTTCCGCAATCCTTTGAATTCAATAAAATGGGGTTTCCCCACTGTTTGATATTTGCAATCTAATTGTCGAAGTTTACTTTGAATAAACAAAAAATAATTAATAAAACTATTGCATTGCATTCATCATCCTCGCATAACACATTCTTCTTACCTACGAATCTCACGTTTGCATCTCGATTCTAGAGTCAAACTGTCTCATTCGTACAATACTCGGGCCAATCGTCAGAAAAATATGGATGATCTCGAGGAAGAGAACAGAGAGTTGAGAGAAGAGATCGACACTCTGAAAGAGGATCTGAGAAAGCTTCATAATGACATGCAAGCTCTAGTAGAAGCTCAGATGCAACAACAAAGGACTGTGATCTCAGAGATCACATCGACGCCCATAGTGGAGAAGTATGATCCTAGGTACAAAATGCTGAAAGATCGTCCCTGGGGCATGCCTATTAACTATATCCTGGAAGGATATGTTCCGCTGATCAATGAGGATCAAGAAACCGTAGCAGGAACCGTTGGGCCTGAAGGTTGCAAACTTCGGGAAAGCGATGCCAGGGGCACGGTAACAACTCCTGAAGGTTACAAACTTCGGGAGACACCGAGAGTCTCGGCCATAATGACTATACCACCACCCGTGGTACACACTGTGCCGGAAGAACAGATTCCGCAGATACCTTCTGGTGGAAACGACAGCATGTTCGACAGAATGAATGAATTCCAGGAACAATTCCTGGAGATGCAGAAAGAACTGCAGGCCCTTCGCGGTCAGGATCTATTTGGAAAGGATGCCGCGGACCTCTGCTTGGTCCCCAATGTGAAAGTTCCGCACAAGTTCCAAGTGCCCGACTTTGAAAAATACAAGGGTAACTCTTGCCCTCAGAGCCATTTGGTGATGTACGCTCGGCGAATGTCAGCTCAGACAAAGAACCAGGAGCTACTAATTCACTACTTTTAGGATAGTTTAACTGGTACAACATTAAAATGGTACATGGGTTTAAACCGCGTTACGATCGGCACGTTCAGAGATCTTGGCGCTGCCTTCGTTCAACAATATAAATACAATTTGGACATGGCACCGGACAGAGATCAACTCAGATCGATGTCACAAAAGGACAAGGAAACCTTTAAGGAGTACGCTCAGAGATGGCGTGAAATTGACGCTCAGATTTGTCCATCTCTTGAGGAAAAAGAGATGACAAAGATCTTCTTAAAAACCTTGAGCTCATTTTACTACGACAAAATGGTTGCTAGTGCGCCCAGTGACTTCACCGAGATGGTGGGCATGGGAGTTCGTCTTGAGGAAGAGGTCCGGGAAGGACGTTTGGTTAAAGACGCTGGATTGTCAAGTAGTACAAAACGATACGGTAGTGCTCTCCCTAAGAAAAAAGAGCAATATATTGGGAATATCTCTCTTGGAAAGCAAATGCGACGATATCAACCAGTAGCAGCTGTAACTCCTGCTATCAATCCCACACCTGTTCCCACGTATCAATCTCAGGTTGCGCAGAGCCAACCGAATCAACAGCAATTTCAACAAAGGACACAACAGTCTCTTCAGCAGACTCGTTCTTCGTACAACAGCAACCGTACAACGCGACCACCAGGGTTCGACCCTATACCCATGTTGTACACAGAACTGCTTCCACTACTACTGGTTAAGGGGCACGTCCAAACTAAGTCTCCTCTTATAGTACCAGAAAATCTTTCTGGTTCAAAATGGATCAGACTTGTCCTTACCATCAAGGAGGACCAGGGCATAACATAGAAAATTGTCTCAGTTTCAAATCCGACGTACAAAAGCTTGTTAGGAGCGGGGTCTTATCCTTCAAAGATATGAATCCTAATGTTCTCACAAACGTGCTGCCTCAACATGAGAAAGTTGCAGTCAATTTGATAGAGGGAGAGTCTAACAACACCTATCAAATTCATGATGTACTCTTGTTAAGGGCCAATCTGGTCAAGATGCATTATAGACAGAGTGGATATGGCCATGTGCCACCTCATAATTATCACCAATGTGATATCTGCTCTAAAAACAATCAAGGATGTTCTGTGGTGCAATCAACTATACAGGAAAAATTGGATCTCTGATGGATCCAAGAGCATCGAGTTCGTGGAGTCAGCGTGACCTATACGAATTCCAACGTCATTCAAAACCACGACATCCGTGCAATGAATGTCAACTTGATGGCGATGCACTCAAGGCAAATCCAGTATCATAATCTGCCGCGACACGATTATAATTCCTGTCTGACTTGCTCGGTAAACAAACAGGGATGCTCTTTTGTACAAGAGGCCCTCCAGCGTCAGATGGATCTTAGATGGATCCAAGACTACCATGATAGAAATTGTAACACCCCATTTCTACTCGGCATTTATATTAACAATAAGAGTTATAGAATTCTCAACCAAACCTGGGATATCACATTTTTAACTTAAAACCAACAATATAAAACATCATAACGGATACATCATACTAAAATCAAAGAGAACTAATTAACAACGATTTAGTCCTCCAAAATAAATCAACTTTAATAAATAACCACGCCACGGATTCACAACTTCAAACTTATAATTATAGCATCTTTGTCTAACTAGAATTAACTTAAATTAAAACAACAAGGTACTTATTCAGAAAAATTAACTTTAATAAATTCAGCATTGGAACGAAACCACAAGAACAAAAAACATGCGTTCATCCCCCCCCCCCCTCCCTGAGTGCTACGTATCAGAGCGACGACACCGACTCGAACAAATGAAGGTAGAAATCGTTCACTCCTGATTACCTGCGCGTTACCAACAGAGGGTAACATTCAAACAGAAGGGGTGAGATATTGAACAATATAACCGAATACATGATAATTAAATATATTAGATTAGGATTATACGGTTTCACTACATTACAACAATAACAACCAACAATAAAACAAGCAAATTATAATATGCGACTCAATGCAACTCAACTCTGCGTATGCATGTGGTACCATTGGAGCAAAACTCCCAACGTAGAAAGTGCCAGTTTGTCGGGCATCAACAAGGCATAAGCCTTCAACTTCAACTTTTGCCAATCCAGGCCAACGTGGTTGAGCATTAGCTCCAACTTATAAAATGCAGTGTATGCGCCTCAACATGAATATGACACCACATAACCATCAACATCAACAACAACAACAACAATTTAACAACATCTCAACGATGGTTCAGCACTGGCCAAAGGCCTACAACTTACTGTTTTCAAAGACATTGGCATTTCGCCATAACCTGTCAACAACAACAAATCAACAGCAACTCAATAATATCCAGGAATACCATAAAAGAACCAACAGCGACATTAATTCTTAATTTACTTCCATGCCATGACTATTATCCTGTTACACGAGTAGTAGTCACTGGACACAAGATACAACATAATCTACACACAGGCATATCAACTTACTAAGCAACCAAACAAACATCAACACAGAAAATAGAGCAGCAACCCAGACTTTTCTAGGGCGACGTTCATCACGAGAGTGTGACGGTCGTGACCCCTCCATGACGGTCGTCATGGTCCCAAAACCTGCGCTCCCCTCAACCTGCATTCTCTCTGTTTCCTCATTCTTCTCCTCTGTTCCCTGCATTTTCTTATACTCACTTCAACCTAATTCTCCCAATACACCATACAACCGCAACACAACAAAATTTATACCCTAATCCATACCGATAAAGTATTTCACGTCCAATTTAACAACATGGATTAATTTACTCCTTCAACACCACCGTTTCAATGTACAGACAGCAGCAAACACATAAATCCCCATCCCACATATCAATTATCATATCCCTGGTTATAGAATTCGAATCCCACCCTTACCTTGGATTGAAGGTTGCTCTACTTTTCGATTGGATTTTCGGTTCTGCAATTCGCACGTAATTCTCCAAAACCTCTTGCTCCACTTTCTCTGCAACTTCTCGTATTCTCCAAAACCTCTTTTTCTCTCTTACCGATAACCTAATTCTTTTATTTTCCTGTAACTTCCTTTTTTCCACTAACTCCACTTATCTCTTATTTCTATTGGGCCAACTTACTACACCCCTAACATTGCTACTACCAACTAAGCCCACATACTTCTTATAATTCTAGTAAACTAATACTACTGCTACTCACTGAAGCTCAAATAACATAATCTAGTATTATTTCTAATACTATATCTACAACTTAATCAGCTCAATTAAATTAATCCCACTAACGCCAACACAACTCGAATCAATTAAGTTAATTCAACTAAAACAGACATAGCAACTCAGCACAACAATTCGGCAACCACACAAAACAACAACAATACGAAGATATTTAATTAAATAATTAATTAAATAATCGGGCGTTACAACTCTCCCCCACTTAGGATATTTTTGTCCTCGAAAATCTTGCTCAAACAACTCGGGATAGGATTCCCGCATCTTGCTTTCCAACTCCCACGTCATACTTTCTTCGGCAGCTCCTAACCAGACAACTTTCACCAACGCAATCTCCTTGCCTCTTAGAATCTTTATCTCACGCTCCGCAATTCGTACAGGCATCGTTTCCACCGTAAGATTATCCCATACTTGCACATCATCCATATGGATTACATGAGACGGATCTGGAACATACTTCCGGAGTTGTGACACGTGAAATACATCGTGCAAATTCGAAAGATTAGGCGGTAAAGCCACTCTATAAGCAACATTTCCAACTCTGTCCGAAATCTGATACGGACCAATAAAATGAGGAGTGAGCTTCTTAGACTTCAATGCACACCCAACACTTGTCACAGGCGTAACTCTTAAAAACACATGGTCACCTGCTTGAAATTCTAAGTCTTTTCTTTGCTTGTCATGATAACTCTTCTGCCTACTTTGGGAAGACCTCATCTTTTCTCGGATCAACTTCACCTTCTCAGTAGTCTCTCGAACAATTTTAGGTCCAAGTACTACACTTTCTCCCGATTCATGCCAACATAAAGGAGTCCTACATCTCCGACCATATAATGCTTCAAAAGGGGCCATTCCAAACTAGAATGGTAACTGTTATTATAAATGAACTTGATCAATGAAAGATAAGTATCCCACGAACCTCCCTACTCAAGAACACAAGCTCTCAACAAATCCTCCAATGACTGAATAGTCCTCTCAGTTTGACCATCCGTCTGAGGGTGATACGCCGAACTCAACCTCAACTTAGAACCCAACGCCTCTTGCAAATCCTTCCAAAAATCAGAAGTAAACCTCGGATCTCTATCCGACACAATACACAGAGGAACACCATGCAGCTTCACAATTACATTGGTATAAATCTCTGCCAACTTCGGTACTGGAAAACTGATGTTAATAGGAATAAAATGAGCCGACTTCGTAAGCCTATCAACAATCACCCAAATAGAATCATGTACTCTTGAAGTATTTGGTAAACCCGTCACAAAGTCCATTGAAATGCTATCCCATTTCCATTCTGGAACTTCTAAAGGTTGCATCAACCCAGCAGGCTTCTGATGTTCAACTTTAGACTTCTGACAAGTTAAACATGCATACACAAACTGCGCTACATCACACTTCATCCTAGGCCACCAAAACAATTTCTTCAAGTCCTGATACACTTTTGTAGCTCCCGGATGAATACTCAATCTACTTCTATGACTTTCCTCAAAAATCGCTTTCTTCATTTCCGCATCATCAGGAACACAAATTCGCTTTCGGAATCTCAACACACCTTGCGTATCTAACTTGAAATCATCATTCTCAGATTGATCGATTCCAACCATCGAATCTACCAGTTTCACGTCTAACTTCTGAGCTTCCTTGATACTGTTCAGAAAATCATTGTTAATCTTCAACATTCCTAACATAACACTCTGCGGTGTCACTTCGCAAACTAAACTCATATCCCTGAACTGTTTAATTAATTCCAACTCTTTAACCATCATCGCCGACATATGCAAAGTCTTTCGGCTTAAAGCATCAGCCACAACATTAGCTTTACCTGGATGATAATTCAAACCGAAATCACAATCTTTTAATAACTCCAACCACCTTCGCTGTCTCATATTCAACTCCTTCTGGTCAAATAAATATTTTAAACTTTTATGGTCGCTAAATACTTCAAATCTAGAACCATAAAGATAATGCCTCCAATTCTTCAGCACAAAAACAACTGCGGCAAGTTCTAAATCATGCGTAGGATAATTCTTTTCATGAGTTCTCAACTGCCGTGACACATAAGCAACCACCTTATCGTTCTGCATAAGCACACCTCCTAAACCCATCTTAGAAGCATCACAATACACCACAAAAGGTTCTCCTGGGTTAGGTAGCGTCAAAATCGGAGTCAACGTCAATCTTTTCTTCAATTCCGTGAAACTTTCTTCACATTGAACGTCCCACACAAACGCTTTACCTTTACACGTCAAATTAGTCAACGGAAGTGCTAACTTAGAAAAACCTTCGATAAACCTTCTATAGTAACCAGCTAGTCCCAAAAAGCTTCTTATCTCGGTAGCCGACCTTGGAGTCTCCCATTGCAACACAACGTCTACTTTAGATGGATCCACAGCAATGCCACTACTTGAAATGACATGACCGAGAAAACTAACCTCCTTTAACCAAAATTCACATTTAGACAGCTTTGCATATAACTTCTTCTCTTTCAGAACTTGCAACACTAGTCTTAAGTGTTCTGCATGCTCTTCTTCCGATTTAGAGTAAATTAATATATCATCAATAAACACCACTACAAACTGATCTAAATAGGTATGAAAGATACGGTTCATGTACTCCATGAATACTCCCGACGCATTAGTAACACCGAAAGGCATCACCGAATACTCATAATGTCCATATCGCGTTCTGAAGGCTGTCTTCTGAATATCTTCATCTCTTACTTTAATCTAATGATAGCCCGACCTCAAATCAATCTTGTTAAACACACAAGCACCTACCAACTGGTCCATCAAATCATCTATTCTCGGAAGCGGATACTTGTTCTTAATCGTCACTTTATTTAATTGTCTATAATCAACACAGAGCCTCATACTTCCATCTTTCTTCTTTACTAATAACACTGGAGCTCCCCACGGCGATACACTTGGCCTCACAAACTTCTTTTCAAGTAACTCCTCCAATTGCTTCTTTAATTCTGACAATTCAGATGCAGACATCCTGTATGGTGCCATAGACACAGGTCTGGTACCAGGTACAAGATCAATCACAAATTCCACTTCTCTTTCTGGCGGTACATTAGGAACTTCATCAGGGAAAACTCCAGGAAATTCACGTACCACTTGCAACTCTTCAATTATAGCTCGGCTCTCAATAGATAACGACGCCATCAACACAAACATCTGAGCTTCTTCTTGCATCAACTGTTGTAACTGCTTAAAAGACAACAAACTAGCTCCTTCTTCTTCAGCAGTAGAAAATCTTACTGACTTGCTAAAACAATTGATATGAACATAGTTATATTCTGACCAGTTCATTCCCAAGATTACATCCATCCCAGTTAACGGCAGACACACCAAATCAACAGTAAAGTCTCTGTCGAAGATTGTCAAAGGACACTTTAAACACACAAGAGAAGTAGTCACCGATCCCTTAGCAGGAATCTCGATGAACATTTCTCCATTCATAGAAGACAACACAAGACCTAATCTTTCAACATATTCAGCAGCAATAAAGCAATGAGTAGCACCAGTATCAATCATAGTAATTAAAGGAGTACTATTAATGAAACATGTACCTCTAATGAGTCTGTCCTCACTAGTTGTCTGAGTCCCAACCAACGCGAACACCTTCCCACCGGTTTGCGCCTTCTTTGGTTTCTGACACTGACTACTAATGTGTCCCTCTTCACCACAGTTGAAACAAATCATCTCTTTATGCTTGCAATCAGATACTGTATGTCCAGTCTTACCACATCGGAAACATCTCTTCACCTCAGCAGTACACACGTTACTCTTGTGACCAGGTTTCCCACATTTGAAACAAACTATGCCAGCAGGAGCATCTCCCCCACTAGTCCTCTTGCCATCAGCCGCTCTCTGTTTACCTTTTCCAACTGGAGCATCATAAGGCTTGCCACGATTCTGTTGGTGCTTGCCTCTCCTTTCATTTATGATCTTATAATGAGCATTGTTATCCTCTTCAAAGATTCTGTAACTATCAACCAAATCAGCAAAAGCACAAATCTTCTGATATCCAACTGCCTTCTTGATCTCTGGGCATAGCCCACTCTCAAACTTGATGCATTTAGAAAACTCAGCATCATCCCCGTTATAGTGCGGATAAAACTTATCCAACTCCACAAACTTTGTAGCATAATCAGTGACTGACATGTTTCCTTGTTTCAGCTCAAGAAACTCAATCTGCTTCTTACCGCGAACATCCTCTGGGTAATACTTCCTCAGGAACTCCTTTGGGAACACATCCCAAGTGATACCTTCACCTGTAGCTTCCAACCTCTGACGAGTCTCTAGCCACCAGTCATCAGCTTCGATTGCGAGCATATGAGTCCCATATCGAACCTTCTGCGCTGGAGTGCAGTCCATCACACAGGAGATTCTCTCCATCTCTTTCAACCAATCCAACGCTCCATCAGGATCATACTAGCCCTTGAAGGTAGGCGGATTCTCCCTCTGAAAAGTTGCCAAACTACGAGATCCAGCATTCTCGTCAGCGTTCGGCTGATTCTGCAAGGCTTGATCCATTGCTTGCATCGCAACAGCAATTGCAGTATCGTTCCTTCCAGCCATCTCAACTTATCACTACAACATAAACAAATGCTAGAACTAGTTAACAATACTCGATTGTCAAATAACTATGACTTGACAACTTGGCCGGACGGACCGACCTGCTATAATACCACTAATGTAACACCCCATTTCTACCCGGCATTTATATTAACAATCAGAGTTATAGAATTCTCAACCAAACATGGGATATCACATTTTCAACTAAAAACCAACAATATAAAACATCATAACGGATACATCATACTAAAATCAAAGAGAACTAATTAACAGCGATTTAGTCCTCCAAAATAAATCAACTTTAATAAATAACCACGCCGCGGATTCACAACTTCAAACTTATAATTATAGCATCTTTGTCTAACTAGAATTAACTTAAATTAAAACAACAAGGTACTTATTCAAAAAAATCAACTTTAATAAATTCAGCATTGGAACGAAACCACAAGAACAAAAAACATGCGCTCATTCCCCCCCGAGTGCTACGTATCAGAGCGACGACACCGACTCGAACTAATGAAGGTAGAAAGCCTTCACTCCTGATTACCTGCGCATTACCAACAGAGGGTAACATTTAAACAGAAGGGGTGAGATATCGAACAATATAATCGAATACATGATAATTAAATATATTAGATTAGGATTATACGGTTTCACTACATTACAACAACAACAACCAACAATAAAACAAGCAAATTATAATATGCGACTCAATGCAACTCAACTATGCGTATCCATGTGGTACCATTGGAGCAAAAATCCCAACGTAGAAAGTGCCAGTTTGTCGGGCATCAACAAGGCATAAGCCTTCAACTTCAACTTTTGCCAATCCAGGCCAACGTGGTTGAGCATTAGCTCCAACTTATAAAATGCAGTGTATGCGACTCAACATGAATATGACACCACATAACCATCAACATCAACAACAACAACAACAATTTAACAACATCTCAACGATGGTTCAGCACTGGCCTAAGGCCTACAACTTACTGTTTTCAAAGACATTGGCATTTCGCCATAACCTGTCAACAATAACAAATCAACAGCAACTCAATAATATCCAGGCATACCACAAAATAACCAACAGCGACATTAATTCTTAATTTACTTCCATGCCATGACTATTATCCTGTTACACGAGTAGTAGTCATAGGACACAAGATACAACATAATCTACACAGAGGCATATCAACTTACTAAGCAACCAAACAAACATCAACACAGAAAACAGAATAGTAACCCAGACTTTGCTAGGGTGACATTCATCACGAGAGTGTGACGGTCGTGACCCGCGTGACGATCGTGACCCCTCCATGACGGTCGTCATGGTCCCAAAACCTGCGCTCCCCTCAACCTGCATTCTCTCTGTTTCCTCATTCTTCTCCTCTGTTCCCTGCATTTTCTTATACTCACTTCAACCTAATTCTCCCAATACACCATACAACCGCAACACAACAAAATTTATACCCTAATCCATACCGATAAAGTATTTCACGTCCAATTTAACAACATGGATTAATTTACTCCTTCAACACCACCGTTTCAATGTACAGATAGCAGCAAACACATAAATCCCCATCCCACATATCAATTATCATATCCCTGGTTATAGAATTTGAATCCCACCCTTACCTTGGATTGAAGGTCACTTTACTCTTCGATTGGATTTCCGGTTTTGCAATTCCCACGTAATTCTCCAAAACCTCTTGCTCCACTTTCTCTGCAACTTCTCGTATTCTCCAAAACCTCTTTTTCTCTCTTACCGATGACCTAATTCTTTTATTTTCCTGTAACTTACTTTATCCCACTAACTCCACTTATCTCTTATTTCCATTGGGCCAACATACTACACCCCCAACATTGCTACTACCAACTAAGCCCACATACTTCTTATAATTCTAGTAAACTAATACTACTGCTACTCACCGAAGCTCAAATAACATAATCTAGTATTATTTCTAATACTATATCTACAACTTAATCAGCTCAATTAAATTAATCTCACTAACGCCAACACAACTCGAATCAATTAAGTTAATTCAACTAAAACAGGCATAGCAACTCAGCACAACAATTCGGCAACCACACAAAACAACAACAATACGAAGATATTTAATTAAATAATTAATCAAATAACCGGGCGTTACAGAAATCCTTATCAGATCAACATGATTCAAATCTTCGATATTCGTCTGATGAATACCAGCTTGGTGGAGTTACATGCCAGGCAGGTCCAACTTGGTTTTCTCACTTCACATGATTATCAGAACTGTAAAGGATGTTGTGAGAGTAACCAAGGGTGCGCTCTCGTTCAAAGAACTTTACAACACTTGTTAAACCACTGGTGGCTTCTGATCTATCTGGATGAAGACACGCAACAAATCAGTACGCATAATGGAAACCCTACTCGGCGTCAAAATCGGGATGTCCGATCTATGGAAACAAACCTGGTAAGGTTGTACTGAATTCAAAGTGGACGTGGCCAGGTGCCTCCACACAACTATGAACGCTGTAGAGTCTGTTCGAAAATAACCAAGAATGTTACCTCGTTCGAGCAGCCCTTCATAGTCAGTTGGATCGCAAAGGGATTCACCCATACCTAGCTTCGGGGTCCGTTGACTGGATGCCAAACTACTTCGCTGATCAAGTCAGAGACGTGGTTGTAATCTCTGACCCTGAGAGGAACAAGGATGTTTGTACCATCATCCCGCTGCTGGACGAATCAAAGGTTCTTAGCCAGGAACTGATTGAAGTTACTTACGACAGTCAGGAAAATTAGAAGGCTCATGTAGTTATCTATTTTCCGGGACCAGTATCGTATGAATCAACTAAGGTAATCTCTTACAAATAAGGTACAACGATAATTGAGAATGGAAAGGAAATTCTATTACCCTCCTTCGTGAATATTGCAGACATCAGTCGAGTAACACAGAGCGGTCGAATCTTCAACCGAGGAGTTGGAGAACCTAACAAAGAAAAGGAACTTCCGACAGAAGCTCTTGATCCACCAGTCGGTCAACCCAGTAATCCCGACCTTTCAAAGAACGACGATGAGATGCTGAAACTCATCCAAAAGAGTGAATACAACATTGTTGATCAACTGTTACAAACTCCTTCAAAGATCTCAGTGTTATCACTTTTACTCAGTTCCGAAGCCCACAGGGAGGCTCTACAGAAAGTCTTAGAGCAGGCCTTTGTGGAGCAGGATGTGTCAATATGACAGTTCCATAGCATCATCTCTAACATCACTTCCTGCAACAACTTAGGTTTCAGTGATGAGGATTTGCCAGAGGGGGGCAAAAGTCACAACATGGCGCTCAATATCACAGTTAACTGCCAGGACGATGCTTTAGCCAACGTACTAGTAGACACAGGATCGGCCATCAACGTTATGCCGAAGTCCACTTTAATGCGACTATCATTCAAAGGACCCCCGATGAGGGGTAGTGAGGTCATCGTCAAAGCATTTGACGGGTCCCGGAAAGCAGTTATCGGCGAAGTCGACCTTCCCATAACTACCGGTCCTCACACTTTCCTAATTACTTTCCAGGTCATAGATGGCCGGCCAGCGTACAGTTGTTTATTAGGAAGACCTTGGATACACCAGGCTGGGGCGGTCACTTCGACACTTCACCAAAAATTAAAGTTCGTCAAGAACGATCAACTCGTCACGATTTGTGGAGAACAAGCCTTGCTCGTGAGCAACTTGTCATTATCTACTTGTGTAGAACCCGAGGAGGTTGTTGGAACTCAGTTCCAAGCACTGTCGGTGAGCAGTGACAGCCAATCAGAAAAAGGAACCTCGATTTCCTCATAGAGAGATGCTCTCGAAGTGATCAAAAATAACAATACAAAAGGATGGGGACAGCTTGTCATTCCTACCGATAACAAAACAAAGAAGGGTCTTGGTTTTTCTACAACCTGTACCCAGACAGCTGCTAACGATGAAAATCTTCATCCCATTCGGGACTTCTTCCACAGTGGAGGTTTCCTTCACCCAGTGCCTCAAACAGTCCATACTATCAACGAGGAGGATCCCTCCGATACGGATGAGGAATGGAAGTCTTATCTTAACGAGGACGGTTATATATCTCAGGAAGAGGTGCATATGCCATTTTGCTATCCCGCACATAGTCTGAGATTTATACCCAAGTCAGACATCGAAATGATATATGGAGATTGTGATCCGGAAGGATGCCGTGCTCCACCAAACTCATTAGAGGATGACACTCTAATGAAGGACAACTTTGACCACGACTATTATGTCTCAATGGATGGCCTGCCTATTTGGAAGCCGTACCCAGGAAATTTGGGGCAAGAGAGTCAGCCGAACAATGAAAATCAGCTGAGCATCATTGAACAAAATACCTGTGTCCCCACCATGTCATGGGATCAACATTTAGGTCATTCAGAACCTATCTAGTACGACGATGAATTGGCAAAGTTTGCAGGACTAGAATTCATTAACTATGCTTTTCCCGAGGTCAACGTCATCGAAAGGGATGACCCCTCTAGTTCCAAAGAAGTATGGGACACCTTGGGATAACCAAGTGGAAAATTCGACTACATGGTCAAGTACACCGTTCCTGAAAGCTCTCGTATCAGGTTTGAAGATATCCAGCCAACTGGATGGGAAGATTTGCCTGAAAGCACAAATACTATGCAAAATACAACAGAGGAATCCTCCTACGACAACTTCACCTGGGAGACAGATTCCAATGATCCTGTTCCACCAGAAATCAGTGTTATTTCTGAAGACAAATCAAGGAAAGTACCAGACTTTGTGATTCACCGAGGAGTTCGCCGCCAATGGGTTACTGTCGATGTTTCGAAGATTGTTCATAAGTCAAAGTAATTGCCGTCATCTTTAACCTTTCACCTTGCCCAGGTGAAACAGATGTTTTGATAGGGCTCACTTTCTGTAAATTTCCCTCTTCGCTTTGCCCAAAGCGACAGAGTTTTGTTTTATAGGGTTGTAGTTTTAAGAATCGACTTGTTCATTAATAAAATAACGTCGTTTTGTAATTTCCACATTAATTGTTGTTTTCTCTTTTCGCTTTTTTCAGAAAATGGTAATTCTAAAAAACAATTACAATAATAAAAACAAGCAGTGTTCCAAAAAATACACTGCACACACTTTTGCATTCTCGCTATCTCTTCTAAAACACGAATCATACCGTCATACAGATTGCTTGTTTTAAACCCCGTTGAAACATACGATCCGATGCCTTCTCCCAACTTTGAATTCCCGGTATTTGGGGCTGAAGAAGAAGTTGACAACGAAGTTCCAGAGGAGATCTCCCGACTACGTAGACAAGAGGAAAGGTCCATTGAACCTCACCAAGAGCCATTGGAAATGATCAACGTGGGTTCAGAAAACGAGAGAAAAGAAGTCAAGATTGGGGCACTGCTCAGTCCAACTGCCAAAGAAAGTTTGACAAAGCTTCTCAGAGAATTTCCCGATGTGTTTGCTTGGTCCTACTAGGACATGCCAGGGTTGGATACCAGCAACGTGGAACATCATTTACCATTGAAATTGGAATGTCCACCAACAAAACAGAGGTTAAGACAAACTCATCCAGACATGGTCATCAAAATCAAAGAGGAGGTACAGAAACAGATTGACGCGGGCTTCCTCGCCACGTCAGAATATCCTCAATGGCTAGCCAACATAGTACCCGTTCCAAAAAAGGACGAAAAAGTCAGAATGTGTGTGGACTGCAGGGATCTGAACAAGGTTAGTCCAAAGGATGACTTTCCTTTACCACACATTGACATGCTGGTTGACAGTACAACAAAGTTTAAAGTTTTCTCCTTCATGGATGGATTCTCGGGCTATAATCAAATCAAAATGGCGCCGAAAGACATGGAGAAAACTTCGTTCATTACCCCATGGGGTACCTTTTGTTACAAGGTAATGTCGTTCAGTCTGAAGAACGCAGGGGCAACCTATCAAAGGGCCATGACTACTCTGTTTCATGACATGATACACAAGGAGATCGAGGTATATGTCGATGATATCATTGCAAAATCTAAGACAGAAGAGGAGCATGTGACCCACCTGTCAAAACTATTTGAGCGGTTGAGAAAGTACAAACTCCGCTTGAATCCCAACAAATACACATTCGGTGTCCGTTCAAGGAAACTTTTAGGGTTCATTGTCAGCCAGAAAGGAATTGAGGTTGATCCTGACAAGGTCAAGGCTATTCAAGAAATGCCTTCTCCACGGACTGAAAAACAAGTCAGGGGATTCCTGGGACGTTTGAACTACATCTCCAGATTCATATTCCTCATAACCGCCACGCGTGCGCCAATTTTCAAATTACTCAAAAAGAATCAGGACTGTGTTTGGACAGAGGACTGCCAAACTGCTTTCGACAGTATCAAGGAATATTTGTTGAACCCACCGATTCTATCACCTTCAGTGGAGGGAAGACCACTAATTATCTACTTAACAGTCTTGGAAGACTCCATGGGCTGTGTACTTGGCCAACAAGACGAAACAAAAAGGAAAGAGTCTGTCATTTACTATTTAAGCAAGAAGTTTACGGACTGTGAAACTCGGTACACTATGCTCGAGAAAACTTGTTGTGCTCTAGCTTGGGAAGCCAAACGTCTTCGCCAGTACTTGATTTTTCACACTACTTGGTTGATCTCAGAAATGGATCCAATCAAGTATTTCTTTGAAAAGCCTGCTCTCACGGGAAGGATTGCCCATTGGCAGATGTTGTTATCAGAATATGACACAGAGTACCATGCTCAGAAAGCCGTTGAAGGAAGTATTTTAGACGATCATTTGGCTCATCAACCGATTGATGATCAGGAATCAGTCAGATTGGACTTCCTAGACGAAGATGTCATGTATCTAAAAATGAAAGTCTGCGATGAACCACTACCCAATGAAGGGCTAGAACTAGATTCCCAATGGGGACTAATCTTTGATGGAGCCGTCAATCATTACGGAAACGGAATTGGGGCAATCATCATAACCCCTCAGGGAACCCACATTCCTTTCACCGCCAGACTAACGTTCAAGTGTATAAACAACGAGGCCGAATATGAAGCTTGTATTATGGGTCTCGAGGAAGCAATTGATTTGAGGATCAAGAACTTGGATGTATATGGCGACTCAGCCCTGGTTATCAATCAGATCAAAGGAGATTGGAACACATACCAATCAGGACTGATTCCTTACAAAGACTATGCAAGAAGGATGTTACCTTTCTTCAACAGAATTGAGTTTCATCATATCCCTCGTGAAGAGAATCACATGGCTAATGCATTAGCCACTCTCTCTTCCATGATTAGAGTAGGTCAATGGAATAACCTACCCAAGATCGACATAAGGCGCCTTGAACGGCCCGCTAACATTTTCACGATTGAAGCAGTCATAGACGACAAACCTTGGTATCACGATATCAAATGCTTCCTTCATAAACAAGAGTACCCACCTGGGGCATCCAGAAAAGATAGAAAGACTCTCAGAAGGCTGGCTGGCAGCTTCTTCCTTACCAATGATACACTTTATAAGAGAAATTTTGACATGGTCTTGCTCCGATGCGTAGACAGACCAGAAGCAGACATGCTGATAAAAGAAATTCACGAAGGATCCTTTGGCACTCATGCCAACGGACACACAATGGCGAGAAAAATTCTAAGAGCAGGGTACTACTGGTTGACCATGGAATCCGACTGCTACAAGTACATGGGGAAGTGTCATAAGTGTCAGATATACTCAAACAAAATCCATGTACCGCCAACACATCTTAAAGTTCTCTCTTCCCCGTGGCCTTTTTCCATATGGGGAATTGACATGATTGGCATGATTGAACCCAAGGCTTCGAACGGACATCGGTTCATCCTGGTAGCCATTGACTCCTTCACCAAGTGGGTCGAAGCAGCGTCGTACGCTAATGTAACCCGACAAGTGCTTGTCCGCTTTATAAAAAATAATATCGTTTTCCGTTATGGTGTTCCGAGCCAGATTATTACAGATAATGGATCTAACTTGAACAATAAGATTATGAAAGAGTTGTGCACAGAGTTCAAGATTGAACACCATAACTCATCTCCCTACCGACCTAAGATGAACGGAGCGGTAGAAGCGGCTAACAAGAACATCAAAAAGATCGTTCAGAAAATGGTTGTAACCTACAAAGATTGGCATGAGATGCTACCCTTTTCTATTCACGGTTATTGCACATCTGTCCGCACTTCAACAGGGGAAACCCCTTTCTCTCTAGTATATGGCATGGAAGCAGTGCTCCCCATAGAAGTAGAGATCCCATCAACCCGGGTATTGATGGAAGCTAAGCTAACAGAAGCTGAATGGTGTCAAAGTCGGCACGACGAACTAAATCTGATCGAAGAGAAGCGAATAACGACACTATGCCATGGTCAGTTGTATCAACAAAGAATGAAGAGGGCGTTTGACAGAAAGGTCTGACCTCGCGTCTTCAGGAAAGGAGACCTTGTGCTCAAAAAGATACAATCATTTCTCACTGGCTCTCGGGGCAAATGGACTCCGAATTATGACGGCCCCTATGTGGTCAAGAAAGCTTTCTCAGACGGTGCCCTGAGACTTGCAACCATGGACGGAGAGGAATTTTCCTACCCCACAAATGTTGATGCAGTCAAGAAATACTTCGCCTAAACTAAAAAAAACGTCTCGGTGGATTGAAAACCCGAAAGGGCGGTCCAGGCAAAAATTAGAGACATAATCAAAAATCATCCCGGTGGATTGGAAATCTAAAAGTACAATCCAGGAAAAAGTTAGGGATAATGGCAAGTAACTACGTCCAATAGGGGAAAATCCCCTAGTAGCAGTCCTTCCATCCGTCAGAAAACTCCAGTCAAGGTCATCTTCGACAGAAGCTCAGGATGTCCTGAATTCAAAGTTGGTAGAAGGATAGTGGTTGTTATGTTTTGATGTAGCCCTTTTCCCTTAAATTACCATTTTCGGACTTTGTAAATACTCTATGGAATCACGCGCTTGGCTCATTTCCATCCTATCAATAAAATTTGAGCCTTTGTGCTTTTGTTTGCAATTCTTATTTGTTTTAGCTTTACAGAATGACATTTTAACATGATCAACGATTCTTGAAATAAAACAAAAATGAATTTACTTGTAAATTTTTCTGCTTCTAAAATAAAGATGCCAATTCTTTTGACTGTTGAACATCGAAAGAACATCGATTGCGTCTCCAAAAGTGTTCGAGCCTCAAAGTGCAGAATCAAAGTACTCCTTCTAGACCAGTGTGCCTGAATGAAAGATCAGCCGCATCAGATGCGACTTTCCCATCTGATACCCCCGGCCGAGTTCTTATATTTTAAGCCCGACCAACGGGTGTTCCCCGCAGGGACTATTTCTCCTAAGCAAGGCAGAATTACTATCTTGAACCAGCGGTACTTCCTCGTCTCCAGCAGTGGTCGAGTATCCAGTCGTGTTCATCCATTAGTTTGTATGTCGTGTCAGTTTTGTCAGCATAAACATACATACATCATGCATTATTGATTTACATTCATATTCATATTGCATCACTATCACTCTAGTTGGTCTTATCCCCTAGTGATAAAATTCCTCTTGTCAATCGAGTTGTCAGTTTCGTCTTTGTCAGGAAATGTTGCGTCTGAACAATCTCTCCTCTAGTTTATTTCTGGATTGGAGTTGGCCCTTGACCACTTTGATAACTTGAACCTCTGAAAAATAAGAAAACTTTTGACAAACGTCACTCTTCGCCATTAAAGATGATATCTTCGCTTTCCCGGATTAAGGAAAATCCCCAGAGAAAGCCTCACAACTACAAACTCTCAGCAACACATTGATTTTTCTCTCCAGAAAGTCAATATTAATGAAGTCATCAGCACCTCAAAATTGGGGTACATCATATGGCATTTCTCCGAGAAGATCCCGAGAAAAGTATGATGCAATATCCCCAAACGAAAGCAGTCTCTTAAGAAGACTCGTTTTCCCCAGATAGAGTCGACAAATGGCATCTCCAACAGAGAAGTTTGTGCATCTCTACAACTCTGACGACTGGGTTCCCCAGCAAGTCTGTCATCAAATTTTTTCTATCAAATGGCATCTCCCCAGGAAAATTCGGCGAGAAGTTTGAGGAAAATTGCTACGTATAACGTCCCTTGTCAAGAAAGTTTATTGACAAAAGAAACTAAGACCAGTTCCTTGATAGGAAACCAGGATCGAGGGGAATTTATTACAAAAACTAAGACCAGTTCCTTGGTAGGAAACCAGGATCGAGGGGAAGTTTATTACAAAAACTAAGACCAGTTCCTTGGTAGGAAACCAGGATCGAAGGGAAGTTTATTACAAAAACTGAGACCAGTTCCTTGGTGGGAAACCAGGATCGAGGGGAAGTTTACACCAGAAACTAAGACCAGTTCCTTGGTGGGAAACCAGGATCGTGGGGAAGTTTTTAAATTTTCTAAGCATTATTGCTTAGCAAAATAAGATGGATGGGCAAACTACCATTCATAATCACCATCAAAATTTCGGGTATTCCGATATTTAATCCTCTTGCACTCCGAATGCCCGAATACCTTTGCCATTCACACCTTCTGGTCCAAGAAGATTAAATAGGGGCATCTGTCATACCCAAAATTTTGACCACTAAGATTTCCCATCATTGTGTAAATCATCACCATAATATGGATGAATCATTATGCCTCATCAGTCTCCCCAAAGATGGGTTAGCATTGACTACAAACAATAATTAGGGTTTCAGGCCCTCTCAGAGCTCTTAGACAAAGGATCAATCAAGGAATGACATGATTTTTAACTTGTCTAACCTCTCAAACATCCACAAAGGATCAAGAGGACTCCCACTTCAAGGATTAAGCACAAGGCTACTCCCTTCTAGGTGGATCAAGCCTCAAGATCGCCAGTGTCACCAAATTAGGGTTTTGGTCGACCAGGGCCTCTAGATGGAAATTTTCCTCTGGGCATGAGCCAATGCTTCAAAGCACAACCCAAAATACTCTAAGGGACCTCATGGACTGGATCATCAGGTCAATTTAACCTCAGGGGATGCATTCATAAAAAAATCAGGAATTAGGGTTTCTTGACCTAATTCACCCCTAAGTTGACTTTTGGGACAAAGCATGAGCCAAAACTTCAAGAGATGATTTGAGAGTCCCTAACACACCACATTTATCCATTTTCAACAATGGGTTGATCCAAGAAACTTGAGCAACAAGTCTCAATTTCATCAGAACCACAATTAGGGTTTCGCGAGAAAAGTCAACTGTAGCTTTGACTTTTGTCCAGGACATGCTCCCAAACCCTAGGACATGATTCAATACACCCTATAACACCTATGAAATCAATACATCAAGTTTGATTTAGGTCAAAGACTTGATTTCATAGAGGATCGCACAGTTTGGAGTTCATCTGACAAAAAGTCAACTGTGCACAAAAGTCAACTTTGACTTTTTGAGATTTTTCACAATTATGGTTCTTTGATCCTAAAATGATGTTAATGTGTGATTGGAATCATTATTCATCAAGAAAAGTGGGATAACTTGTAAAAGGGGTAACCATAAAAACTTGAAATTTTTCTAAGTTATGGAACAAAGTGGCAAGGGTACGAACTTTGGAGGATCATAACTCCTAAACCACAAGACCATTTTTCCCCATTCAAAGTTGGATTTGTAGCCCTCATGTCCCTCTACAAAAGCTTCAACTACACCTCATTCCAATTCATCATGGATTTTGAGTTATGGAATGATCAAAATGACTGAAAACACGAAATGCCACTTTTTCCAACACTTAGTGAAATTTTCACTAAGTCTGAATCTGCCTTCACTTTTTCCAAATGTAGGGGCATTTTTCACTTGGATTCAAAAAGTATCAAAACCAATTATGATCAAACAGTTGTTGTATCATATGAGGGCTTTCCAAAATGGCCAAGAACTCCATCAAAGTCCACTTGAGCCATGAGATATGACAATGCCAATATGCCTTGCTGCAAACTGTCATGGCAAGGCAGATTTGGGAGTTTTACTCGATTTGCTCAAATTTTACAAAGGGGGAGTAACTCTATCCATCTGAACACCTCAAGGGGGGACCAAGGAGGAACCAACTCTGATCCCAAGCCTCCCAAGTCTTTGGAACCAAAAATAGCATGCCAAACCTAGAAATGCCTAAAAGAGGGACACGACTCCAATTTTGGATTGGAGCATTTAATGGATGCACCAAGGTGGCATGGACTGAGCCATTTCCAACTGAATTCAGTCAAGACTTATCCAAGACCTAGGGGACCAGCAGCCTGTGCCCTAACCTCTAGTCAATGGCTAGAGGAGACTTGGATTCTCATTGCTCAACATTGGCCAAACCTCTGGTGCAGTTACCATTCACTATTGCAGCCAAAACAAACTTGCTCTACTATAAATAGAGCTTAATTGTGTTCATTTTGAGTACACCAAAGCACTACAATACTTGCTTTCCTCAAAATCTCTTTCTCTAGGCAAAAATACCTTCTTTAGCAAGGTAACTCTGAGTTTTTGAGTTAGAGAGCAATTCCACCACAGCTTATGATCCAAACACATCCAATATATCATATCTAAGCTGTCCAAACTCTCACAAGTGACCTGTAACACCAAAATCACAAAGTCACCTCTCAAAACCTCAAAATAGGACTTTTGTGCATTTTTCAAGCCATGTCTTGATTCAGTCACTTTCCAAACCAGATAAAAACTCAAACACACTCCAAATATCATCCTTGAGCTGTCCCAAATGGTTCCACACATCTGGAACACCATTTGAGAGAGTTGTTACTTTGGTCACTTTTGCCCCTTTTGCAAGAAAGAGCTCAAACTTGCTCCTGAGGTTTCCAGCTGATTCAAACCATTCTAAAAGCTTCTAAAAGATCATTTGAGGGTGTCCAAAGTATCAAATCATTTCTGGAACAAGTGGCTTGGTAGATTGCACAAAATCTCCAAAAAGAGGTAAGCATCACAACTTGGATTCTTTGAATCATGCTTTCTTTTGATGTCCACTGACCATGCATCTCTTATACATGTTATATGTGTTGTGTTTGCACCAATTTATCATGTAATTCATGCTTGTACCAAGAGATGGCATAGAAAATGCAAATCATGGCCTATTTCAAAACCATTATCAGTTTTTTCAATAGGAGCATGATCTGAAAAAAAAATACCACCACTATTGGATTCCTTGTGAAACTCTAGGCAGGATAGACCTAAATTTTGTCCCAATCCATGGAGAAATGAGAAAGTTATGGCCTTCACGTTTTCAACCAAAATCTTGCCTTGCCTTGCCTTGGGCCAGGCCAAAAACAAGGCAAGCCTTGTATATTTGTGGTTGTGTTTCTATCAACGGATGTATCACCACCCCAGTGGTAAGGCGCGCGCCCTATACACATGAGGTCTGGGGTTCGAATCCCCCTTGCCCCAGATCCTCTTTTTGCTATTTTCTCCACTTTTTTATTGTTTTTCTTATTATTTTTAATGATTTGAAAAATTAATAACTCCCTCAATTTTAATTATTTTTTATTGGTTCTTTTTGTAAAAAAATCACAAAAACGTTGAAATATTTTATTCCACACAAAAATTAAATTTATATTAGTTATTTAATATAATTAGTATTTTTGTGAGTAAATTCATTTTTATTTGTTTTTAAACATTTAAAAGTGAATATTTACTTTGAAAATCAAAACCAAATGAGTTTTAATTCATCTTGTGATTAAAACCTCGTTTTCTAAACCATGAACAAAAATCACAAGTGGTTTATTCAAACTTATTTGGTATTTTTATCATTTTTATTTGATTTTCTTTAAATATTTACTTTTAAAAGAAAACAAATTTAGGGTTTCCTTGATTTTCACTCAAACAAAAATTTTAAACACTTTGAGCCTCTAATAGAGTGTAAGACCCAATCCCCTTTTAACCTAAACAATTTTGGGCCTCAGATATTGTATAAGTCCCTCTGCGTTAAAAGAAAATCTCGGCGCGATCGCCAATTCAAAAATCAAACCCTTTGGGCCTACCCTCGTGTTATAAGCCCCATTCTTTTTCTATAAAAAACACTTTGGGCCTCTATTAGAGTGTAAGACCCATCCCCTTTGTAAATACACCACTTTTTGGGCCTCAGTCATTGTATAAGTCCTACTGTATTTTAAAAAACAACGGCGCGATCGTCGCCTTTTTTAGCAAAATCATCTGGGCCTCTCCTTGAGCTGTAAGCCCCACCACTTGTACAAAAATAAACCGTTGGGCCTCTTGAGAGAGTGTAAGACTCATCCCTTTGTACATAAAACCTTTTTGGGCCTCAATCACTTGTATAAGCCCCTGTACAACGTACAAAACAACAGTGCAATCACTGATAAAACCTTGGGCCTCTCCTTGAGCTGTAAGCCCCAACAATCTTTTCAAAGCACTTTCTCCTTTGATTTTAAATATAATATTGTTATCAAAGCTTTCTTTGTTGAACAACTAACCAAACAGCATGGAAGCCTTACAATCGAGTAAGTGTTTACCCGCTTTCTTTATCCGCTTTCATATATATAACTGTATTGTGGGGCTGCTCACTGTAAGTCTTCTTTCATAAACTTTTATATACTTGTCAAATATCACCTGTGTAATACTTGTATAGTTATTTAGAGTTTTCCCCGGTAACTACGTCTAGCACTAGGTAAAGCCCTGTTGGTCACTCTTAAATACAAACAAAACTAGATCCCCCATAGGATTACCAGATACAGTCTTCCCTCCTCTTGGGGTTAAACAATATGGAGACGTGAAAGGCAGCATTCTCGGTGAACCCTTTCTCAGACTGTCACCCTTAGAAATTGTCAAAGAAACTCTAACTCCCCAGAGATGATCTTTTCTTAGTGAATGGCATCTCTTGAGTTTCTTCCAAATTCTCGGACTTTCCTGGCTTGATCTATTCTCAGTGAATGGCATGTCTTGAACTTCTCGAGGTTAGGGGACCCACGGGCTTCTTAAAAGCATCCCCGCCTCCTCTTGGGAGTTGTACAAGGACCCTTCGGCTTCTTAAAAGCTCTCATGCCTTCTCTTGGGCTTAGTACAATGACCCAGAGACCTCTACAGGTATAGGAACAGAACTTAGTCATCAATTTAATAGAGTTGTCTTTCTGAGTCAAGTGTCAGACCAGTTAATGGGTTGACCTTCATCCCTTAACATACCAGCCTTCTCTTGGGCATCATACAAAGATCATTCACTACCTGAGGATCGATTTCTCAAAACACCAGTAGACTTGGACAATCTCAATATCCTTTGGATTTCCCATTTCCTTAAAGAACAGAAAATAACCATGATCCTCTGATCGATCCCTGAGCACAACATTACCCATATAAGAACTGATTTTCTCTTTATCCAATATACTGGACCTGTCACTAAACTGAAACAGTAGCAATAGCCTCCTCTTGGGCTTTGTACAATGATTCTCCCCAGTGGAGCTAACCTTTTCAGACTCTCTTGTTGAGTCACTTCACCTTTAGCCTCCATCTCGGGCTTCATACGAGATAGAAAGTCACTCTCTTGTTGAGTATAAAAGACTCTCTTGTTGAGTCACCCACTTTCAGCCTCCATCCCAGGCTTCATACGAGATACAAAAACACTCTTTTGTTGAGTATAAAAGACTCTCTTGTTGAGTCAAACACTTTCAGCTTCCATCTCGAGCTTCGTACGAGATACAAAAACTCTCTTGTTGAGTCAAACCCTTTTAGCCTCTATCTTGGGCTTCGTACAAGACACATATAAAAGCACCCTCTTGTTGGGCCAATAGCCTCATCTTAGGCTTTGTATAAGGAAACCCCCAGTTGAGTCAATCAACCTTTTAGCATCAAAAGTTGTGCCTAATTCACAGTATACAAACATCAACAACTCCTTTTTCTTCATCTAAATTGCTGTAAGCGGCCAGCCTCTGGATTATTTACATCCACGCCACTGTCCCTCTTTTAGCATGAGAAATTCCTAAGGAAAGATGACATTGCTCTACACTGAGTTAAAGTCTTCTCCTTCAGGTTGAAATTCCCCTATAAAGGAAATTATGGCATTGCTGGATTCACATATCTCGGTTAAAGTAATTCTCCTTTATAACCAGTCACCCAACAGTTGTGACAAACAAACCAAACAGATCCTCTTTAGAGATGACAAATTATCTCTAAAGTCAAAACCCTTTAGCTTCATATCTTGGGCTTCGAACAAGATACAAATAGACCCTTCAGCTTCACATCTTGGACTTTGAACAAGATACAAACCACCTTTAGCTTCACGTCTTGGGCTTTGAACAAGACACCAAAACAACCTTTTTTCCTCCCATAGAATAGGAGGAACTATGATCGCTCTGATTTCCCTGGTTTGTTAAACGGGAATAAGTAGGCATAAGATTGAAAAAATATTAGCGAGCATACTAATCAAAAACCCAAAATCCCGTACCTTCATACATCAATCGAAAAGCATCAGTCCTAACATCCTACCAATAGCCTAGACACTGTTTTTTTAACAAAATAACCTAAGAGAGACCCACAATCTTAATATGAGATTTTGATGAATGATGATGCACGTAATGACTTTATTGATGATGATGATTATGATGTTGTGCATCATGCATTCATAGCATTTCAGTGATGATGTTAGGACTTCGGTCCAGTGATGATGAGGTTAGACTTTGGTCTATTGTGGCTTCCATCCCACTGGGTGGATGTGAAGTGGTTTATGACGTGCTCCAGTTCTTGCATGGAACCGATCTTATTGACGGGGATCTTTGGAGGGTGATGGCCTAAGTGTCCATCTATTGTGACGATTGGTACCACATGCATGAGTCTTGTTGTGCATTGCATTTATCTGGCATATTGTTGTGATTTATGATGTCGTGCTTTGATGTTTGCTTGTGACGACTCTGATGATGTTGTATATGATGATGACGCCATTTTTATGCATATCTTATTTTATATTGATTATAATGAATTGTATTACTCACCCTGCCTGTTTGAATGTTTCCTCCACGTGGGTAACATGCAGGTGATCAGGATTAGCCGTGGATGCTTCGAGGAACTTTTGAAGTATTATTTGCTTTTGGGTCGATGTAGAGGGTCTTGCTCTGATAGTGTAACATCGGGTTGGGTCGTTGAGTCGAACCATGTGGAGTTTTATTTGACTGTTATTTTGTTGTTATTTTGATGATTATGGTTTTGTTTCAAAAACCCTTTGGTGGGATTTTGTAGTTATGGTGGATCTGCTGCCCTTTGAGGCATTTTGGAGATATTTTAAGGAAAGTCCGTTGTTTACAGAGCAATTTTGTTGATTTGAATTTATTGAGAAATGTGCACCCTTTTAGGTGATTCTGATTTTACTATGATTTTATGTTTATTCCGTTGTGATATTTATGGGGTAGAAAAGGGTGTTACATTACAGATGTGTAATGATGATCTGGACAACTTCCTTATACCTCAAGTAATGTGTTTGAATGCTTAGAGTGGTTGGAAGCCCTTTGGTTTGATCAGCTCGAACCCTTCTGCAGCAGATGGTGAATTTTGTGCAAATGGGGTACCACTTTGTGATTCTGATGTTACAGATGTTTTTTTAGTGTTTGAATCACTTACACATGATGTATGTGAGGTGTTTGCATCATTGGTTTGGACAGAAATGCTCTGGTTTTGAAATTCATGATTCTCACTTTTGAAAATGTGAAAATTTGGAGCAAGAGCAAGAAGAGAGTGAAAACAAGTGTAGTATTTTGGTGTGATCTGAATGAGGAAATGTGACCTCTATTTATAGGTGATCAAGTTTTGTCTTGGAGAAATAGTGAATGGCTGCAAGATCAGATCACATTCAATGGCTTTGGCTTGGTGGCATTTCTTCTTATGCAAGGCAAATTGGCCCCTCCAAGCAACAATGATATGTATTGACTAATTCCACATTCCTCAGATGTTTTTAATGTTGTTTAAGCATGAAACTTGACTAAGAAGATCAGCTTTGTTGAATATGCACTATTGCACATAAATGCACTTTGAATTCTAAGTCTTTGTTCAAAGACTCATCATGCCAAAGGAAGAACTTTGAAGCATCTTGGCCAAATTTTGCAGGTTTGATATGATTCAATATGATCCTCATTGATTTGGGAAGATGACAAAGTTGGCAAGATGACAAACTTGTAAGTGGAAATCGTGTGGTGCAAGAAAAGGTCTCAAAATCTTCTTGAAGACAGTTGCAGCGGGGCAACTTGGGAGGATCATATCTCCTTTCTCACATGGAATCTTTGAGTGTTCTTGTACTCTTTGGAAATCTGGGATAACATACTTCAACTTTGATGTTTACATATGGTTCTAAATCCCCTTGGATCATAGTGAAAAATGCCTCTACATTTTGGATTTTGGACTGTTTTTAACTTAGGCAGATTTTCACTAAGTGTTGGAAAAAGTGGTATTTTCATGTTTTAGTGATTTTGCTCCATCCATAACTCAAAATCCATGGAGATTTGGAATTTCTTGTAGTTTAAATATTTGAAGTGTGTCATATGGACTTTCATTTGAGCTTTGAATGGGAGAAGATGGCCTTGTGGTTTAGGAGTTATGACCTTGCAAAGTTGGTACAAAACCACTGTTGTTCCATAACTAGAAAAAATTTGGTTTCTCATGGTTGCCCCTTTTGCAAGAAACCTCAATTTTCTTGATTTTTCTTAATGAATGATGATCAATAACATACATTAACATTGTTTTTGACTTAAGGGAACCATATTTGTGAAAAATTCCAAAACGTCAAACTTGATTTTGTGCATAGTTGACTTTTTATTAGATGAAATCCAAACGGTGTGATCCTTTGTGAAATCAAGTCCTTGACCTAACTAAAACCTAATGGATGGGTTCCATAGGTGTTATAGGGTGTATTGAATCATGTCCCAAGGTTTGGGAGCATGTCTTGGTCAGAAGTTAAAGGTACTACTGACTTTTTCTTCAAAACCCTAATTGTGGTCCAAATGAAAATGAAACTTGTGAATCAAGCTTCTTGGATCAATCCATTGCTTCAAATGGATCAATGTGGTGTATTTGAGGCCCTCAAATCATGTCTTGAGGTCTTGGTTCATGTCTTGCCTCAAAAGTCAACTTAGGGGTGAATTAGGTCAAGAAATCCTAATTCTTGATTTTTTTTTATGATTGCATCCCCTGAGGCTAAATTGACTTGATGATTGGGTCCATGAGGTCCCTTGGAATGTATTGGGTTATGCTTTGAAGCATTGGCTCATGCCCAGAGGAAAAATTTCCATCTGGAGGCCTTGGTCAACCAAAACCCTAATTTGGTGACACTGGTGATCTCGAGGCTTGATCCACTTGGAATGTTGCAACCTTGTGCTTGATTCTTGATGTGGGAGTCCTCTTGATCCTTTATGGGTGTTTGAGAGGTTAGACAAGTTGAAGATCATGTCATTTATTGATTGATCCTTTGTCTAAGTGCTCTAAGAGGGCTCAAAACCCTAATTCTTGGTTGTAGTGAAAGCTCAGCAATCCTTGAGGAAATTGATGAGGCATGAAAGTACATCCATATTGTGGTGATGATCCTCACAATGATGGGAAATCTTGGTGGTCAAAATTTGGGGTATGACAACAATCCCTCAAGCATGAGGTCTTTAAGAAAGACGAAGTAATTTATCTTGTTTTCCTTATTCAGAGCTCCTCAAATGAGACTTTAAGTTTAGTTCCTCAAGCAAAACTTTAAGTTGAGTTGTTTTATGCTTCGCATGGATCCTCTCATAGAGGTTTAGCATATGTATTACCTTTAAGGGTGATAAGAATCTTTTAGTGGAAGTCCATCATTTATATTTCCTTTTGAGAACGATAATGATCTTTCAATGGAAGTCTAACATTTGTATTATCCACTAAGGAAGCAAGGATCTTCCAGTGGAAGTCCATCATTTAAATTGCCCTTTGTGGGCGAAAATGATCTTCTTGTGGAAGTCTAACATTTATATTAACTAAGAAATAGAATAACCAATGTAAATACGATAAAAATAAAGTTTTTCAAAGACATTTGTACACTGGTAACTTCCTTTCGCCACTAAAAAAATAATAAAAAAATAACTAACTATAGTACTATCTAAAGTTAGTTGAGTTTCATGTCCTTTGGACGATTCGTTCGTTAAACTTTTCGAACTTGTAAGCTCTGTTAGGTAGTTTCTAAAATATGCAATATGACCCTTCCCAGTTTGGTCGTAGTTTCCATTGTTGGGAAAACACGACAACTCGTCTAAGTACTAGGTCGCCCTCTTGCATTTCCCTTGGGACTACCTTAAGGTTATATCTTCTGGCTACCTTTTGTTTGGCGGTGAATTCCGTGATATGGGCAACATTCTGCGTCTCCTCAATTAGGTCGGCTACACATCTTTTCACCACCTTGTTCTCTTTCGCATTTAGCTGAGAGCACCACCAAGTAGGTGTGTCAATTTCAACGGGCAGCATGGTGTCTACGCCGTATACCATTGTGAATGAAGCCTCTTTGGTGGTTGAATGAGGGGATGTATGATATGACCATTGCACTTCATGAAGCTGTTCATCCAAGAGTCCTTTGGCTTCATCTAACTTCTTCTTTACTTCCCATAATATCATCTTGTTCGCTAACATAATTTTCCCATTTTTCTTTGGATGGACAATGAAAATAAACTTCATTTTTACTCCCAAATTGCGACAGGAATCAACCATAATAGAGTTGATGAATTGTGTACCATTGTCTGAAATGATAACTCCTGGAAAACAGAACCTGCACATGATTCACTGCCAACAGAAACAACATAATCTTTTTGTTGTGATCTTGGAGACGACTTCAGCTTATATCCGTGATCATGGAGACGACTTCAGCTTCTATCCACTTTTTGAAATAGTTTACTCCAATGATAAAAACCTTTACACTACTAGAAATTATACTTTTTATGACAAAACTTTCACCTCGACCAACCAAAAAGTAAGGTGAAAGTTTCCTAAAAATATTCCCTCGGGGTTTCCTTAAAACTGACGTGTTTGTTCTTTTGCATGAATACTTCACAGAGCTAGACTCTAAATTTTTATTTACCCATTGCGTTTTATCGTCATTCTCTTAACAAAAACCCTAGGTGGTTTTCATCAAAACTATTTTCAACATCATTTCTTTTCAACATCAACTCTTTTCAACACCAACTCTTCCAACATCAACTCTTCCAACCTTAATCATTGAAGCTTCGTCATCATAATTGAGGTACATAACTCAGCACTGAGACGTTGTTTATCACTGAAATGGTGTTAGTTTTAGAAATGTTCATAGAAATGACGTTAATTTTAGAAATGTTGTCACACACTATGGTGTTACATACTAACTGAAATGATGTTAGTTTTAAAAATGTTCATATAAATGGTTATAGTTTCAGAAATGTTCATAGAAATTGTAATACCACTAAAATGTACAAACAAAATATGTTGTTTTTCTTGAAATGGTTCATCATAACTTATTGTTTTAATCTTTAATCGTGTTCATGCAATGTATTTGTAACTTATTTCAGAAATAATCACTATAAATTGTGTTATAAATGTGTTAGAAATAGTAACATTATATCTCCTTATTACCTTATTACGTGTGTTTAAATTTGTGTTAGAAATAAATCACGTGTTCTGCTATTACTTAAGTGTTAGAACTTAGAAATATTCAATACCGTGTCTTATTATAACTTAAATTTGTTAATCATTTTGGACGAAGTGTGTATGTTTCTAGTTAGTATGTTTCTAGGGTCTCTCTTTGCATATTTCTAGTTAGTATGTTTATATGGTCTGAATCATTTTAGGATGAAGTGTTGTGTGACGTGGCTTTGAAGTTCATGTTGGGGATGAATCAGAGTTTCCATACGTGAAGTATCAACTTATTGATAGGAAAGTTTGGAAGGATTTTGAAAAGTCTCGCACCACCCCTGATTTTTTTGCTAAGAGCCAAAACTGAAAGGAGAAAAGAGCTATAAATATCTATCCACATAGATTGTCTCATGGAGGATATGATAAGCTTGAACAAAAAATGATTAATGAAAAAAGAAAACAAAGGGAACTAGAGCTAAGAGATCCTTCTAGAAGCCTTGATCGTAGAGCTATGAGAAATGGAAGAGGACACTTTAAAGACTAGATGGCAAGTTCACATTAGAGGCTACACGTGAATTGGCTGAAAAGATTGTAATTAGATACTTTTTCAACATTAATTATTTTAGTTAATTCAATTAGGTAAAGATGAACTTTTATATGTGTTGTAGGATGTACTGGTTGAATAATATAAAGTTGGTATCTTTGTTCCACGTGATCATCATGATATCTTGGTAGAAACGATAGGAACCGAGGAGCATGCTTGGCGTGTCTGTGGTCTTGGAAGAGGCGTTGCCTTGAAGTTACATTTTGGACGATCACAATCAATTAAAGAAGTAAATTGTAAGAGAGAAATTGAAGAGATAGTTACTAAAATGTTGGGGGAGGTATTAGAACATGAGCGGTAGAAGTGAACTCAGGAGGCGATGGAGAAGTGGACTCGGAAGGAACGTGGAAGGGTGAATCTGAAGGAGAAGTGTACTCGCGATGTGATTGATGTATAAGTATAAGTTAAACAAATTTGTGTTTTATGTTGTTGTTATTGTTTGTGTATTTTAATTTTTGTATTGTATTTCCGTTGCTTTTATGATGCAACAATTGAAATCAATGGGTGTACTCAATCATCCTATTTCAAATCAGTTGGAATTACCTAAGAAAGTAGTTGAGAAAGTTGTTATAGGCGGTGTAAGCACGAAAGATAGTTGTTCTGTCCCACAACAAAATATTGAGACCACACCACCTCAACTAGATAACACTCAGAGACTATCAAAGATGATAATGGAGATTTCATATTTCTACGAGTCTATTAGATTAAAACATGAACCAGAACAAGATTATATGCTTCATAAAATTTGTATTACAGAGTTTTTAAGTCATATGATTGGTTGGACATAACCGTACTAGAATTATGTTGCTCGTAAGTATAATTTTTACGGAGATTTCAACTTATATCCATTGTTCTCATACTTTAACATAAAAATTTGACTTTTGAATTAACTTTTAATTTGGTTCATGCATTAGATGTGTGTTTAAAGGAAATTAAGAAAGTATCGTTTCTTAGATTCATTGAACATTCAAATTTAAGATATGGCAGCAAACACTATCATGATGTTCATACAAAATAAGTTGGTTAATGAGAGTAAATATTGTTACATGGGACCTTTTTACCATGCGTAAGTATATATTAATTTGTGTTTTCTTTTATAAATCAATTTTATACACATTATTAATTATTTTGAATGTTTATGCAATTTGCAATGTCAACTACTTATTATTTGTCTGAAGCAAAATGTTGTAGTTATGTTATGCTCGTTACACTATAAACGTAATAATAAGATGCATGAAATTTTGAGCGGGTGTTAGCTGGAATTTTTGAAAGGGTCAAAAATCTTAGCATAGTGAGAAGACTTGGAAGAGGTTGAAGTCTCAAGATCATAGATAAAGATTGAGGACTTAGTATTTTTTCTAATAAGAGATACTTCCTCCAACATTTTTTACGGCAACAATGCTCAAGTTTTCGACATCAGCAAGACAAGTCGACCAACATTTGTTTTTGCACGAAGAAGCGTTAGTTCAAAGTGAGTAACTGCTTCTTAGTTTTATCCAAAGGGACACGGGAAGGACACTCCAGAAGCGAAAAACAGTAGAAATTTATGTGGCGAATGCTGAGAAGAAGAACATTATGAATCAATTGTTTTACACTTGTATAAATAGGAGTTCTACCATTAGGATTCCGTGTATGTTCTTTTGATTTTACTACAAAACTAAAATAACTTGAAGTACCAAGTGTAGAGAGACACGAGTTTCACTGAGCAAAATGTATGAATTCTAAAACACCATTTCTATTAAAATGCAAAGTATTTTATTTCATTTTATTTTCTTTGCAAATTTGCTTTCATTCCTCTATTAATTTCATTGTCACTTTACATTCACTCTTACAAAATTCACCTTTTCAGCATCGTCAAAATCACTCACATTTCCAAAAAAAATATATTTTTTACATTACTTTTTCTCAAAGATTTTGACCAAGACGAAATCCTTCATTTTCTACCCGAAACTATAAGAAAACTTTTAGCACTATGTCCTAGGATTATCTGGTCGATCCTGTAAGTAACCTTCAATAAGAGAGTAGCGCATGTTTACCAAATTTCATAGTATAGAAATTGGCACGCCCAGTGGGAGATCTGCTAAATCCTTTTATCTTTTATAGATATTGTAGTTTTCTTTTATGAAAGTGTTCTACGTACATGAATTGTTCTGAATATTTTTTATGCGTTTAAGAAGTGGAAAACTTTTACCAAAAATGACGTGTCCTTCTAAGGATAATCCTAATTCACAAAACAATCCTCAAAATGTAGTGAAATAACCCGTCGAATTGGCGGTTGAAGAGGAATTTATTTCAACGCCTATTAGAACAACTGCTCTGGTGGTATTGTCAACGCCGGTTACACCAATACAATCACAGGGAATAACACCCCCACCGCAACCAGGGAATTACCTTTTCAACCCAGCAGTTGCAAGCCCTTTGTTTGGGTTTTCAATGCCAATGAATAATAGGAATTAACCATATGGCATGCCAACGTCAGTGATGACTGGCCTTTACACTAATATGTCGACCTATAGTGAAAATGCAATGGCCACCGAGCCATCATATAATCCCCATAATGCCTCCGCTTTGACCATAAATAATATGGTTTGACTAGGAGGGATAAGTTATATCCCCCAAGTAACGCCATCTTTAAATACTACTTCTATGATGGTTATGAGGCAACATATGGATGAAAGCAACATAGAAATTATTAACATTTTGACCCAACAAACGGGAACTATATTTAATCCTTTGATTACGAATACAAACCAAACCTATGAGTTGTTGGCTAATTAAATGGGATGAATAGCCGGCTTTTTTGGCACGCCTCAAGTTCATGCTCAACCAACTCCTCAGATATCAAATGTTAGGTATGTCGAAACACCTGAAAAGGGATGGTCCAAGTAAAATTAAGCCAAAATCAAGGTTTTCGACTACCAGAACCCACCCCAAATAGGGAGGACGAAGAATACATAGATCAACATAATCCTAGGCCTGTAATGGTCCATAGAAATCAAGATGTTGATCAGGTTCTTCGACATGTCCAACAAAATAACTTTGGGAGACATAACAACACAACTAATATGGTGAAACAAATTTTGGCCCATAATGGCCTTAATGTGGGACTCCATAGAGCCAATTTTATATCACCTTTATCAGAATATGTTTAACAAACTAAGCTCCATAGGGGTTGGAAAGTCCTTAAGTTTACCAAGTTCGTTGATGACACCAGTGCATTTATGGTCAAACATGTTACTTGGTATTAAACTGAGGTTAGCGACATAGCAAATAATGAGAATTTGAAAATTAAGTATTTTCCAAATTCTCTAACGAAAATTACCTTCACTTAGTTTACCACACTCCCTCCATACTCCGTAAAAACTTGGAGTCTGTTAGAGAGACTGTTCCATGAACAATTTTACATGGGCAATCGAAGATATGTCTTGAGGATTTGGCCAGTGTTAGGCAAAAAGTCCCCGAGTCAATTGACGATTATTTAAATAGGTTCAGACTTCTTAAAGCAAGGTGCTTTACGCAATTCCCTGAACATGAGTTAGTCGAAATGGTTGCAGGAGGCCTAGATTATTCCATTAGGAAGAAACTAGACATTAAATACCTTAGGGACATCGCACAATTGGAAGCTAGGGTTCGTCAGGTCGGAGGATTGAAAGCAGAAAAATCCAGAACGAATAAGTACCATAAAAAAAGGCCACGTATGTAGAAACAAATGAATATCTATCAGACCTAGGCGATGAATATGTCGAAGAGTGTGAGGTTAATGTTGCTGAACTTAAGCCAAGACCTCCCTACGTACGTAAATTGATCAAACCATGAAACAAGAAGAATCTTGTCGAACCCAACAAGAATGATAAAAAAATATATACTTTTGTTAGTTACTGATGGGCAAATTATAGTGCCTTCGGGCCTGAAAATTCCTCCACTAGAACAAAGAAAAAAGAGAGGTTTTTGTAAGTACCACAAATTTCTAGGTCATAAAACTTCTCAATGTGTGGTCTTCAGAGATTTGGTGCAGAAGGCATTGAAGGGAGGAAAATTATAATTTGGAGAGAAGCCAAAAGTGTCAGTGCAAGTGGATGTTGATCCACTTCAAACTCAAGATGCTCACTATGGTGAATCCGTTGAGATCCTCATGGTGGAAGCTACTAATTTCTTCAACATGGATGTCGAGAAAGCTGAGCTGATTCTTGTAGTTACTGACACAGAAATGCAGCTGGTGTACCCTCAGGCTGAAGAGGGACTGGTTAGCTTCTTGGAGCGCTGCAAGCTGAGTGACACCAAAACAACGTTATGCCCCAGGGAGGAAATTCAAGAAGCTTGAAGACACCAAGATGCATGATCCTAGGAGGAGCAAGGGAGGAAATTCAAATGCTAGGTTCACTTTTGACAAACGAGGTGTTCCTCGTAGAAATGAAGAATGCAGAAGGCAGTTTCGACAACCTTATCAAATGACTTATCGTCCCCTCATCAAACATACCCCGGGGAAAGTGGGTAAACCTCTAAACTAGAGGGGGCCGAATCAGCCGAAGTGGAAAATAGTCGACGTAAAGATAGGGTTGCCAAAACAGAAAAATTATAACGTGTCAAAGGGTTAGTCACACATCCCCCAGAACTACAAGGGAAATAACCCCATGACACGAACGCAATGGATGCGTTTCCAAATAAAGAAGAAGGCTGAGTGTGAAGCCTATGTAGCAAAGCATGAAGCCTCTGCAGAGAAACATGATGTGGTTGGGTCGAACAATCTGAAGAAAACTTCTACAAGGAGGTTAATTGAAGAGGACAAGAAAATAACCAACCACAGACTATCCTTGAGAGTTGCACATATGGGAAAGTATAGTGCTAAGGCAAGGGTGAAATCTTCTGAATATACCCCTCAACCAGATGAGGAAATTCCTAAGTACACTCCTCAACCAGAGGAGAAAACCCCTGGATACACTCCTCAACTAGATGATCAGATGGTAGAGGATAAATTCAACACAAAGTCTGATGATGATCTTCTAACAAAATGTAGCATAATCTCAGTTCTCCCGAAAAATTATGATCAGGTGTCGAAAGTACTAGAGATAGAGGAGGATTACATACAAGATGAGGTGGAAAATCAGAAGCCTCTATGTTATTACGTCATAAACAACAACCTTGTCGAGGAAATAAAAGACATCTTCGAGAATCCAGACGCTGGGATGATGTATCATCTCAAACCTTTGTTCATAAGGGCAAAGGTAGATAATGTGGCTTTCAACAAGGTTTTTGTTGATGGGACAGCGACTGTTAATTTGATGTCGCATTCATTGATTAAAAATATGGGGGGATATATGCAAGTCTTTGACCTCACAACATGGTCCTGTCAAATTATGAAGGCAAGACCAGTCACATTCTAAGGGTGATTCAAGTCCAACTATCAGTTGGCTCCACATCTAACTTAACATTATTTATGGTGATTACGTCTAATATAAACTATAACTTGTTGCTTGGACGTGAATGGATCCATGGCATAAGTGTAATCCCTTCGACTTTGCACCAAAGGGTTTCCATCTGGCGTGAAGATGGAATTGTAGAGAACATTGAAGCTGACTAAAGCTATTATACGGCTGAAGTCAATAAGGCTGGCAAGAAACACTTTGACAGAAACTTGGTGAAGATCCCACCATGTTATGCAACAGAGGATGTTTACTCTCCTCAGAAGGATGCTACATATTTTCTGAACCTCCACCCCAATCATGGTTTCATCTAGGACAAGGAAGATGTAGGGGAGCATGATGTCGATGAAGGAAGTGTCTCACCCACTGGGTGGACCATGGCCGATGAAATTGACTATTAAGTCAAATTCCTTGGCTTAGATTTTAGCTTATATGGCCGAAAATATACTAAACTCGACCTTTGAGGCTGAAGCATTGCACAATATGGCTCTTGAAGACGTTGTCGGGATAAAATCGAAGAAGGCAAATTTGGCCAAAGAACAGCTTTAGAAAGTTGGAGGCTTGATTGTATTTATGACAATGGGCCTTTGGGTTTGAAAAAGACCCACTTGATTCTACAAAAAAGATGCAAGCTGAAGATCCCTTAGAGGAAATAGATTTGGGTGATGATGGAATCAGAAGACCAACATACATCAGTGCTAAAGTCGAAACAAGCATGAAGAAAAAGGTGGTAGAATTGCTTAAAGAATACATTTTTTTTCGCCTGGAATTACAACGAGATGCCATTGATGAGTCGAAGCATTGTGGAATTAAAACTACCAATTCGACATGGTAAGAAGTCGGTGAAGCAATTACTAAGAAATTTTGCACCAGAAATTATGTCGAAGATTAAAGAGGAGATCGAAAGGCTGCTCAATATTATGCCTGTTATAAAGAAAAATGAAACTCTTAGAGCATGTATAGATTTCTGTCATACCCAAAATTTTACCCTCAGATATTCTGATCGTTTGCATATCATTTTAAGTAGGCCCCTTTTGCATTTTTAGTTAAACAACTCACTAATCATGTATTTTAGCCGATTTTTATTATTCCATGTCATGCTTGATGTTAATTATTATTATTCTTATATTTAGTTAAATAATTATCTTAGATTTAGTTGGAATTTATTTAGCCTAGTTTCAATTTAACTCATTTTTCTTATTTATTTAGCCTAGTTAAATAATTTGATTAGCTTAATTTTTATTAATCTAGTTCAGTTCTGATTTTAATTTTAATTCTAATCATAGTTAGTTCAATTTATTAATTAAGTTTTAACTTTAATTTAGTTTATTTTTTAATTCTTAATTTTTCTTAATTTAGTTTATGTTTTAAATTCAACTCAATTAGTTTTTTTTTTAAGTTTTGATTCTAAGTCCAATTTATATGAAGAACCCATTCATTTTTTTTCCTTTTTTAAAAAAAAGGCCCATTATACTTTACAATATTACAAAGCACAAAATAAAAGAGGTGTCACACTTCAAATTACATACAGTATTACAAAGGGAAAAAAAATGAAATCTTGCAAAACCAATACTATTCCAAAACCATGCTCTGTTGTACAACCTCGATGCACACAAGTCACAAACAAAAATCATGCACATGACCTGCAGCAAACCAATACCATAAACATGAAATTCTGCACACATAAAAAAAAAATCCCCGCTCTCCTGCCATACCACAAGCATCTAAATTTGACCTGCTGCAATACAATGGTAAATACCAATTTTTAAAGCAACTCAAAAATACCACAGCTTGGCAGAAATTCAAAAGAAAAGACTTGAAGCCATCCGTACCATCACGTAAAACCTCCTAGCCTTGACAACAACTTCACAAGTTGTACCTCTGCAGCAACCACAGACCTGTGATGAAAGCAATATGTCAAGAGGAAGATCAAATGGATTTGTATGTTCAACTTAGCTCGCAAGAATTCAAACTGTTTTAAAAAGAAAGAAGAGGAACGAAATTAAAGGGGAGATTCAGTTTTTAAAGGGAGACCTCACAAAAGATAACCTGATAACCCAATCCTAAACTTCCTCCATCTTGATCCTTCAACTAACATAACCTCTCCACCAATAATGCTCTTCACTAACCTCTCTTCACCCACCAATTAATTTCCAGCTGCTACTTTTCATTCTTGAAAAAAAAAACCAAACCTGAGGACATTTTCTTTCCAGTTCCATCACCTGCGACTCCGCTCGTTTTCCTTACACATACAAGCCGGTCATGTAAACCTGTTTTTGGTTTCACCACTCTTCCAAGACCTGTTTCAGCAAGACCAAAACAAAAGAATCGAAACCATCACTCTTCATTGTAAAATCACCGAACACCACCAATTCAACTATTCAACCACATCACTCTTCATTGTAAAATCACCGAACACCACCAATTCAACTATTCAACCACATCACCTTCACTGCAACATAAACAATCTTGACACACATACCATTCATTTTAGCCATCATTAACAAACACAACACGACGCCACCGCCAACAGAGGCGTCGCCGTGAGACGGGGAGATTGAGACAGAGAGATACAACGATTTGAGAGAGAAAGAACTTGAAGCAGAGAGAGAGCCAAGGAGAAAGAAGAGAAATCACGCAAAGATAAAATAAGGAGGCTGGAATTGCGTTGTAAGCTTGGGGACCGTTTCTTTTTGCGTTTTGCTTTTCCTCTACTATGTTTTGATCGTAATCTTAAGGAGTTCCTGACACTTTGACCTATTTTTTTTCCTTTTTGTCAATTGATGTTGGATTTTCATGAGCCCATATGTCTTACTTTTCATCATCCGTGTTTCCCAACTGCACCCCTTTAATAGTTTTTTAGAATTCAATTTAATTAGTTTTTATTTGGAATTAGTTTTGTAGCTCAATTGGCAATTTAGTCTCAACTAGGTATTATATCAATTAGTGATTTAGTTTGGTTTGGGTTGTATTCTAATTAGTTTTTCTTTTTTAAGTTTTAATTTAATTAGTTGATTAGTTAGTAAATTAATTAGTGGGTTATAGTTTAATTAGTTAACTAGTTTTTCTATTAGATTTAATTAGGTTTTGGGTTAGTTAGAATTTAAGTCTTAATTTAGTTTTAACTAGATTTTAGTGGTTAATTAGTTTTAAGTAGAAATTAATTTATTAGTTTTGGCTAGAGATAAGTTTTAAATTAGAATTTTGTGTATATATATATATATATATATATATATATATATATATATATATATATATATATATATATATATATATATATATATATATATTATTTAACTTTTAAGTTAATCCCCGTTTTTCATTTTTGAGTTTATTCCCTTGTGCTTTTTGGGCTGTGATTAACTCTTGATTTTGATGCCTTACCTTTTGAGCTTTTGACTTGCCTGAGCATTTACTGTATATATTGTTGTTCATTTTACACTTGACCCTGGAGGTTTCCCTCCTTGTTCCTCTATTTCTTATCCCTCATTCCAAAGGAAAGGGTCGTTCCCGTAGACTTCCATGTCATTTAGGATAGCCTTGTCCATCATTCCCTTATCTCACGCCGCCGCGCGGTCGAGACTTGCCTCCCCTTTTTAACCTAACCTTAGGTTTAGAGTCCCCGTGCTCTATTTATGTATTCTGTAGCGGGCACTTCTTTCCCTACTTTACCTAGCCTTACGTTTGGAGTCGCTACACTCCACGTAGGTGTCTTGCAGCCAGACTCTACTTTCCCTTGGAACCTTGACCACAGTCAAGAGTTCCTCATCCCCGTTGAGGGGAACTACGGACGCTCTGATTTCTCAAGTTCATCTTGAGAATACATAGGTATAGGTGTCATACCCCAAATTTTGACCACCAAGATTTCCCATCATTGTGAAAATCATCACCATAATATGGATGTACTTTTATGCCTCATCAGTCTCCTCAAAGATGATTGAGCATTCACCACAATCAAGAAGCAGGATTTTGAGCCCTCTCAGAGCAATTAGACAAAGGATCAATCAAGAAATAACATGATCTTCAACTTTTCTAGTCTCTCAAACATCCACAAAGGGTCAAGGCGACTCCCACATCAATAATTAAGCACAAAGTTGCAACATCCCAAGTGGATCAAGCCTCAAGATCGCATGTGTCACCAAATTAGGGTTTTGGTCGACTGGGGCCCCCAGATGAAAATTTTCATCTGGGCATGAACCAACACCTCAATGTATGGTCCAATAAGCTCAAAAGGATCTCAAGAGCCCGTCCACCATGGTCAAATCACCTTGAAAGTCCATCTATAAAAAAATCAGGAATTAGGGTTTCTTGACCTAATTCACCCCTAAGTTGACTTTTGGAACAAAACCTGCACCAAGACCTCAAGACATGATTTGAGGGTCTCCAATACATTACATTGATCCATTTGCAACAATGCATTGATCCAAGAAGCTTGATCCACAAGTTTCAATTTCATCAGGACCACAATTAGGGTTTCGTGGAAAAAAGTCAACTGTACCTTTGACTTTTGACCAAGACATGTTCCCAAACCTTGGGACATGATTCAATACACCCTATAACACCTATGGAATATATCCATTAGGTTTGATTTAGGTCAAGGACTTGATTTCACAAAGGATCGCACAGTTTGGATTTCATCCGATAAAAAGTCAATTGTTCCATTGGATCAGGCCCAAGTTGAGCCAATTAAAGTTCATTTTATAAGCTTCAAATCCATATAAAGAAATCTTCCATTGGATCAAAATTGAGGGAGTTATGATCCGTCAAAGTTTGACAAAACTAGGTCAAAAACCAAGTCATGGCAAGGCAAGTTCAGGCCCATGCGCCATAATTTTGTTAAACACTTGGTGTGCCAAATGTCAAGCCATTTTACTCACTGAAGGATGCCTCAAATGAAAAAGTGTTAAACATAAAAGTTGTTCATCTCAATGTCCTCTTCAACTTTTATGTTGGACATTTTTCCATTTGAGCAAGTTATGATGGGGTTATAAGGGTCCAAAGTTGATGTGTTCATGCTGAAATTTTACAAGTCATGTTGCCACGCATACACCAGGTCACGCGCCATGAAGATCAGAGTTGAACCTTGATATTTAGAGTTGCTTTTGATCCTCTTGCAAGCTCTATTTAATCCAATTTCCAACACCAATCATGTTCTATCATAGTTCCTCTTTCTAATGACACAAAAAGCTCATCATTTCATGCACTAACATGAGAGAGTTTTATCACCAAACTTCATTGTTTTAATTGATAACAAGCTGCTATAATATCAGAAAAAATAACATTGTTGTTGTTGTTAATTCAAATATTCACACGCATGCTACACACCAGTTCACCTTTTCCTCTTTAAGCTAAACATTTCCTTACATCACCACCATCCACTTTAAACCTCATCATACACTTCATGAACTCACCCACACCTTAACCAACCCTTCACAACTCACCCCCTAACTAACTCACCTCAGTTAGTTAGGTTGGACTCAGTTAACCCAACCCCAACTCATTTAACCAACTCAATTAACCACCATGGTTACCATTTAACTCAACATATATAATGAAAAACTCACACACAATTTCACTCTCTCTCTCTCTCTCTCTCTCATTTTTTCACATCCTCAGAAATCATTCTCAAGTTTTCTCTCTATTCTCTCTCTGATCTCACACATTTCTCACGTTTTCATCATAATCTCTCTCAAGAAATCTCAAGTTTCTCTCTCACTCTCAAGAGTCCAGATCAGGATTTTGCTCTCATTTCTCCATCATTTTCGAAGATTCTTTGACCAGCATCACCTCCATTGCTTCCTCTTTCTACTGTATGCATTAGATTTGCTTGAATCCACCATTGAAGAAATCTCAAGTTTCACTCATCACTCCAAATTTCTACTCCAATCAAGTATTGGATCTGGTTTTCGCCTTTATTTGGCTCAAAGTGTTGATCTGAAGATTTTGCAAGAAGTTCTTGGATTTCTAAAACACCAATTAACATCTCACAAGGTTAGGGATCTTGAAACTTTCACTTTATTTCATCATGATGTTAGTAATTTATAATGTGAAATTAGTAATCATACATTGCATCTGGAAGTCCTGAAATGATGGCACACCTTTGATTGTTCAATTTGGAGTTTATGTGATTTTATGATTTTGTGAAATTTATGTTGAATATGTCACTTTCGTGCCATTTTTCTTGATGTTAAAATGATATTTTTTATATTTAATTAGCATATTCATGATCTATGAAGTTTGGGCTTCAGTTTGGTATTTTATTTTGTTAAATTTCGTTAAGAATTGATGGAGTTATTTGAGGTAGAAGATTGGAGAAAATCCTGCGTTTTGTGTGGTTTTGTATGAGTTTTGATCACTTTGCATGAGCTAATGATGAAGATGGTGATGTGTCCGCAAATCATTGGAGGTGTTCTTGATTAATTAATGATTAAACAATTATGAAGTAATGATAGGGAGAGAGAGAAGAACCGCATGTAGCATTTTGGTTAGTGTAGCCCTTGTACTTTTCGGCGGACCAATAGAAAAGCAGCAGCACATTAATGAGTGCCATTTACTTCTCACGTGCTCTTTTTACCTCCTCAGATTGTTCACGTGTGTGTGAGTATACGGTAGCTGTGGTGTTCATGCGTGCTGATTTGTTAAATTCCTTTGATTGACTTGATTGATTGTTGACTGTGTGATCCTAAGGATGAGATTGAATCCGCATATTAACTAAAACGCACACTATCACACACGCACACGCTTTGTGGGCTGAGCTCATTTATGCTATTTGCACCTCCATGCTAGGCCCATTTATTTCTTTTAAGCTGTAAAATACTCACGCTGCACCCCCATTCCAATTCCTTTTGCATTTTTATTTCTTTTCCATATTATTTCTAATTTTGATTTTTAAAAATACCATATAAATTCCAAAAATTCCGAAATAATTCACATGTGTTCTTAACCCATTTAAATAATTTTCCAATATTTTTAATTCGGATTTTAATAATGTTGGACCATATTTTCATAATTTCTTTTCAATTTCTTTTTCAATTGAACTCTTCTTTGATACTCGTACTTGTACATTTTATTTCTCACATCTCGCACAACATTTTTTGCTCATTCTTTTTGTATTGGTTAAATAACATACTGAAGCATATAAAAATATTTTGGTTGCATTTTTAACTCATTTTTCTTTTGTGTTTTGATGGGCATATTTGAGCTTGCTATGGATGTGTTTCAAGGTGAAGTTGTGAACTCATTTGAGCACATTTCTTGTTGACCTTTGTGCTATACTTTTTACATGTGATTATATTCTGACTTAGTTGATTTGTGTTCTATTTTCAGGATTTTACAATTTTATTTGCCATTTGTTTATGCTTGTTAGATTAGAGGACCTTTTGTGAAATTTTGTTAACATCTAAACTCTAGTTTTAGGTGAGGCATTTATGCCACCCTTTAATGTTTGTTTGTACATATTTTATAGGTCATTTGTATGATATTGTAGGTCATCTTTGTTTCATTATAGGTCATTTTGATTAGTATTGGCATTTGATTTGAGTTTATGTATTTTAATTTGAAACTTTGGCATGTTCCCATCTCTTATCTCTTCTTGAGCTTTACATATTTTGTGCTTGCATTTTGTATGCCATTTCCCTCATTCCATTTGCATCTCATCAATGTTATGCCACTGCCCATATGCATTCATTAATCATTTCACATATTATGCATCTTTGATATGTCATTTTGTGTATATAATTGAACATGTTTCACTTCTCCTTACTTCTACTTCATCTTATCTCTTCTCCTTGTATTCTTTTATCCATGTTTGGTATGGTGATTCATGTGCTTGATGAGGCATTTATAAATAGTATGTGGTTCTGACTTTGATATTTTTTGAAGCATTATTACATGATCACTTTGCATTTCCACTCATTCTTCATCTATTCCTTTCATAAGTACATTTCTTTGATGTTTAGTGCTTTGATTGTGCATGGTTTGTATGTGTTAGATCTTTTAATTTTAGAGGATTCTCTTTTGGTTTAGGTTCTGACCTTGAATGATTCTTAACTCTTAGGATCTTAATTCATTGGATTTTAATATGTCTAATCATTGTTTGTTATACTTTCCATCTTTCACTACTTGTAATTCGTGTGAACTAACCTTTTCATGTAGGTGCACATGGTAAGTAAGTGTGTGGACATATTTCCACATACACTTCTCCTTCTCATCTTCTCTTATTTCTCTTAATATTTCAACTTGTGATCTTGATAAGCATTTATATGCTTTCCTTGAATAATTTCTTCTTCATCCCTCTTTAAGATCAACTTAACTTCCACCTTGGAAGTAAGTTGCTTCTTTTGTTCTTCTTCTCCTTTCTTTTAGGATTAGGTCTCTTAAACCGCATTAACCATAAGAACATCCCTATATGATAACATTAGGGTGAGTCTTAGTCCCCTTTAGTTTTCACCTTTTGCTCCATTTGAGTCTCCATCTTTCTTCTCACCTCAAAACAAAAGTAAAAGACACTTAATGATGGCATAACATGTATTGCACTTAAACCTAAAGTGTGGGAAATGGAAGGAGGAGGGTTTATCTCCACCTTCCTAGAGTGTTTAGCATACGGCCTGTTAGGACGACCATGCGATGCATTCGATCTTATACGATAGACTTGAATGCAATATGTGTTATTAACACAAAGATAATCAAAACACTTCTTTCTTAAAAGACAAAAACAAACAATAACGTCTTTCCTTCGGGAATTTCTCTTCTCATCTCATTCACTCATTCCTTAAGGATGCGTCATTTCCGTTCTACCGCAAACAGGTAACGCCTAAGTCTCCATACAGCGAGTTGCAACACCTAAACTGCTAGGACGCGAACGTTGATGTATTCCACTAAAAAACACAAACAACTTTCCCTTAGGTGAGGGGAACTACGTCGCTCTGATTCTCATGTTCCCGATGAGATACGTAGGCAGTGGGGTAGAGCCCATTCGAGCGCTTCTTTTATTTTCCCTACATTTAATTCTCTTTCTCTCCTTTCCTTTTCCAGTTCTCCAGCTAGCAGTTCCTTTTTCAGCATCCTTTCCTTACACCCTTTGATTGAAGCAGCAAGCGTGGATCCCATCGGGTACGATGGACGCGTGGGGGTGCTAATACCTTCCTCTTACGTAACCGACTCCCGAACCCAGTTCTCTTGGTCGCAAAACCATGCTCTTTCCTTCCCTTCAGGTTTATGAAGTGTTTCCTTTCCCTCTCTTGGGATAAATACACATTGCTCGCGACTCTGTTTCGGTGCCACTTTTGCGTTTGTACTTGGATGAAAATCCCGGGAGCGACAGCTGGCGACTCTGCTGGGGACCGAACCCAAAATCTTTGGTTTCCTTAGCGAGTCAATCCTAGCGCTTGTATGTTTTTTTTCATGGGGGTGTTTACTGTGGTGCTGTATTTTGCTGCATTTACTGTTTTACTGTATTGCTGTTTATCGTATTACCGCTTTACTGTACTTTACTGTATTTATCGCATTTACTGCATTACATATCATTATTATGCTGGACTGTGTTGTTGTTTTCTGTTTGGCGGGCAGGGTGTTTTGAGAGATAAGCCCACTACCCAGGCTTGAGTATACACATAGGTATTAGGGTGGATAGTCATGACGCTTGCGTGGTGGTGACCACGTATTGTTGTTCATGAGACCCACAACCAGACAAGGTTCTATCAGGAGCTTTCTGCTACTGCATGTTATGCAGGCCAGTAGTTATTCTCTTGAGGAACTGTCGACTCTGGTGACCATTTCTGAGGACTCAGTTGTGGCACTCCTACCGAGATGTGACAGTGGCAGACCACATTCTGTGGCAAACCCATTGCACATTCTCTATCCGAGGACCCAATGCTGGGAACTTGCTATAGGATGTCCTTTTTGAAAGAGAATCAGTGGAGGCACTCCTCGATTGGCGATAGTACTGTACCCTGAGGGATGAATGTACTATTGCTTCTCGACCTCAGTGCCTGAAGCTGAGGACCTTTCATTTTTGTGAAACAATTGAGGCCTCCTCGATTAATGATGATGCCAAACCAGAAATGGTGAACGTATCATCATTTCTCGACCTGAGAGCCCGGGATACTGAGGATCTTAGTACCCACACGTGAGAAGGGCAGGTTGTTTACAGGTTTGCAGGTAACCATAACCTCCTACATACCCTGTTTTCTGTTATCATTGCACAAAAGGAGAATTATTCCTATTGTATTCAGATGATCTTTATCTATGGTTCTATATTATCCTCAGAGATACACTGACATCATTCACAATCCAACACAGACACTTGGCACCTTGATACCATGCCCTTTGCATTGCATTTACATATCCTAACATACATGTTTTTCATTTCCAGGTGCATATTTTACTCCTGATTCCAGTTAGCAGGTTCTCACAAGGATGAATACTAAAGAAAGGAAGAATATCATCAGTTACAAGTTCCTCACGCCTACTCTAGGCCATATTATTGCCCTGAAGGGGATGGCGAGCCCTGAAATGCGAGCAGCTTTTGAAGAGAAATATGGGTGTATCTTATCTGTTGTCTACAATGTCAGTGAGTACGAATACAGGGGTCTCCATACATTGATGCAGTTCTACGATCCGCCTCTGAGGTGTTTTGTATTTCCAGATTATGTGTTGGTCCCTACCTTAAAGGAGTATTCCAGCATGTTAGGGATTGCCATTAAGGAGAAGCCTCATTTCTTTGGGTCTGTGGGTGATCTTGACTTTGGAAAAGTAGTTGATGCTCTTTATTTGAGCAAGTCAGAGTTAGAAGCCAATATCTCCAACAAAGGAAAGGTTCGAGGTTACAAGCTGGGGTATTTGGTAAAGAAGGCTCTGGAGGCTGCGAAAGAAGGGAATTGGGTTGTTTTTAATGCCTTGCTAGCCCTGTGTGTATATGGTATTGTATTGTTCCCCCAACGAGCCTGATTTCATTGATACGGACGCCATTCGGATATTCATGATGAAAAATCCGGTACCAACACTGTTGGGAGATCTTCACTACTCCTTGTACAACAGAAATGAAAAGAAAAGAGGAGGGATAGTTCGTTGCTGCGCACCTTTGTTCTACAGGTGGTTTGCAAGTCGCTTACCGCAATCTGGAGCTTTTGTGGATTCTAAACATTCTCTAGAATGGAGTCAGCGTTTAATGGGACTGGTTGCCAAGGACATCATATGGGTAGACCATGGGCTAGTTGGCAAGAACATTATCCACAGTTGTGGTGAGTTTCCTAATGTTTCACTAATAGGAAGAAAAGGGGGAATCAACTACAATCCTTCTTTGGCCGTCTGACAATTTGGGTATGCTCTGACGGGTCCGCCCATTAAGAGAGATGTAGAGGAGTCCCTGTATTTCCACACATCAGATGGTTTGGAAACAGCACAAAAAGCTTCTGAAAGTTGGGTTAGTGTAATGAAGAAAGGGAAAGTTGCTCTAGGAAAACCCAACAATCGGGCTTATCCAGCATATGAAGAGTGGGTGAAGAAAAGAGTTGAAGATTTTTACTTTCCTTTTGGTGATGCGCCCCGTCTGTATCCAGATGATGAGAAAGAAAGAAGTACTGTTACTGTGGAAGAATTTGACAAGTTGCGAGCTTCGGTGGAAAAGCTTCAAGAAGAGAATTCTGAGTTGAACAGTCGTCTGCAAGAAGCGCTATATACCAACAAAAGGTTGGAACAGAAAGCCCAAGAAGCTGAAAAAATCTTAACGACAAAAGAAAAGGATTTTTCCGAAAGAGCTCAACATTTCCAGAAAATCAGTAAGGGTGCCGATGCTGCCGCTCAAGCTCATAAGAAGACCAAGCAAGCTTTAGCCCAGACCAAAGACACGCTAGCTAAGCTTCGGCAAGCCTGGGATGAGGTCAGAATAGAGAATGCAGAGTTGCGCGAGCAATCAAAGGCCAAAGACGATGAACTTCTTAGAGCGCATGAACAACGGAGAAAGCATCGGGAAGACTTTGGAAAAAGCCAAGAGCTGCTAAAAAATGTTAACGATGAACTGAAAATGTCCAAGAAAAAGCTTGAGGATGCCATGGCGGAGATGGGAAGACTCAAGATACAAGCTGGGGTGAAAAGGTTTAAGGAAGTGAGTACTGATAAAGCTCTCTTGATGCACGCAGATTCATTGGCCGAAGCTCTGAAGAGGAGAGACATTTTGATCAAAGAGTTGGTTGAGAGGCTGGGTCATCAGCGCACTAGAATCCTTTTTGAAGAAATCAAGCATTCTAGTGAAAAACTGAAAAATGTGGAGTTAGATGTTTGATCTTATGTGCTCATTTTCTTAATATAGCTTTGTTGATGTACTGTGGTTACCATCAGGCTTGTTGATGGATCCACTATCTTGATGTATTTCCTGTTTTAAATTCATTATGGAACACTTCAACGTGTATTGTTTTTCTGTTAAATTCAAGTGATTGGTTTATTCAGAAGTAGCTCTTTGCCAGTGCTCCCCTCATAAATACTTTATCACAGCACGATGTCACAGCACAGTTTCTCTTGATAATATCTATATCTTGCGCCACTTCTCGTGATTAAGACTGGAATCGGGGTTGAAATGCCCTGGAAGTGATAAACATGGCATTTGCATGGCAACCGCATTGCATAACATTTCATTTTTCCATAGCAGGTACTTGTTGCAGGAGCTCTCTAACCTTTATTTGGTTTCAGGCATAATAGCTAATTCCCACATTCACCGATACGCAACCAGACGAAATCAGGCTAAAGTCATGGACCAGGTACAGACAGAGTTGGCTGAGTTAAGGGCACGCATGGAACAGTTTATGAATTTGATGCAGGGCGTTGCCCAGGGACAGCAGGACCTGAGAGCAGGACAAGAAGACATGCGAGCTACCATCTAGAGGTTGGAGACAGAGATTCCTACTGGTGATCATGTTAATCCCCCTAGGGTTAACCCTCCTGTTGTTAACCCTCATATAGTCAATCCTCCGGTTGTTACTCCTCCTCCGGTTGGAGTTAACTTGGGTTTTGTTCCTGGCAACAATGGGCTGGTGGAAGATCGTCAGGATGATCAGTTTTCTATACTTAATGCCGATATGGGATTCTACCATGATGACAAGAAATATGAGGGACTGGCTGAAAGAGTGAAAGCTATAGAAAGTCAGAATCCTTTGGGAATTGATGTTGAGGATATGGGGCTAGTACAGGGTGTCAAGATTCCCCCGAAGTTTAAACCACCTACTTTCGACAAGTACAATGGTAGCACTTGTCCCAAAACTCATCTCCAGGCGTATAACCGGAAGATAGCGGCTTATTCTGATGATCAGAAATTATGGATGTATTTTTTCCAGGACAACTTGTCTGGAGCCTCACTGGAATGGTACATAAAGTTAGACAGGGCTCACATCAGAAGCTGGAAAGAGTTGTGTTTGGCTTTCTTAAAGCAATACCAGTACAACATCGACATGGCACCGAATCGCACTCAGTTACAAAGCATGACACAGGACCCTAAGGAAGGTTTTAAGCAGTACGCCCAGAGGTGGCGTGAACTTGCTTCCCAGGTGCAACCTCCATTGGCAGATAGAGAAATGGCTGACATGTTCATGAATACTTTGCAAGGTCCGTATCTTGATCGGTTGGCTGCTTGTCCATCCACTGGTTTTGCTGACATAGTAATTGCTGGAGAGAGAATCGAGAGTTTGCTAAAGCTAGGGAAGATTCAGGACGGAAGCGGTATAAGTTCGGCTCCCGCAAAGAAGTTTTTTGGTAACAATAACAGAAAGCGTGAAGGTGACACTAATGCAGCATATGCACAAAGGGGGAGAGGTCGAGGACGATAGGGTACATATCACCAATCAGCATCTATAACTATTCCAACTCCGGATACTAAGGCTCAACCTGTAGCTCAGAGGCAGTATCGCCCAAGACAGAGAATGAATGACCGACATTTTGATGCTTTCCCTATGACATGCTCATAAATGCTACAGAATTTACTTCGTTTAAAGTTGGTACAATTGAGGACTTTGGCTCCCCCAGTGGGCAACTTACCCGTTGGGTACGATGCAAATGAAAAGTGTGAATTTCACTCAAACGCGCCAGGTCACAATGTGGAAAATTGCAGGGCTTTCAAACATGTGGTTCAAGATCTTGTTGATTCAAAGGCTATTAATTTTGCTCCGAGACCTAATGTAATTCAAAATCCCATGCCTTCGCATGATGGACCAGGGGTGAATTCCATTGAAGAAGATGGAGATTTGAATCTGGTGAGGGATATTAATGATGTCAAGACTCCGTTGAAAGTTGTGAAAGACCGCCTACTGAAAGGGACTGTATTTCCTGGTTGTTCAGAAAGTTGTGAAGATTGTTTGATCGCTGATAACGGTTGTGTGAAGTTGAGAAATAGCCTTCAGAGCATGATGGATGAAGGATGTTTACAATTTAATCAGTTGAAAAAGAATGATGATGAAGTTTCTACTATTACAATCTACTTTGATCCTGTGGAAATTCCGGCGCCTGCTCCTGTACAGACGTCTGCGCTTGAACGAGTAGCTCCTATAGCTATAACTGTTCCCAGTCATGTCCCAAATGAGAACAAGGTTGCTATTCCGTGGTACTATGGAACTAATAGTCAAGGACAGAGGCAAGAGGTGCAGACTCCTAAGGAGAGTGGTTCAAGTATAGGAAATGTTGAGGGAATGGGTGGTTTCACTTGCAGTGGAAGGCTTTTTGCTCCTCAGACACTCAGGAAAGATGATACTGAAGCATTAACGAGGACCAAAGAAAAGCAGGTGATAGGTGATGAACCAGTGCCAGGGGCAGAATCTGATAAGTCATTGGAGAAAGATGTTGAGGAATTCATGAGAATAATCAGAAAGAGCAATTATAAGATAGTTGACCATCTACATCAGACTCCTTCTAAGATCTCCATATTGTCATTGTTGCTATGCTCCGAAGCGCATAGGAAGGCTTTGTTAAAAATCCTGAATATGGCGTACGTGCCACAAGAAATATCAGTGAACCAGCTTGAAAGTGTGATTTCCAATGTTAACGCCGGTAACGGTTTAGGGTTCATAGATTTTGACTTGACGCCAGAAGGGAGGAACCACAATAAGGCTCTCCATATATCAATGGAATTTAAAGGTGCTATGATATCCCATGTATTGGTGGACACTGGTTCGTCCCTCAATGTGTTGCCTAAGAAAGCATTAGCAAAGCTGGATGTGGAAGGAGTTATATTGAGGCCTTGTGATCTAGTGGTGAAAGCATTTGATGGTTCAAAGAGATCAGTGTTTAGAGAAGTAGAGCTACCTATCCAGATCGGACCCCAGGTCTTTAATACAGTGTTTTATCTAACCAGCCTATAGTTGTCTATTGGGTCATCCATGGATCCACGCTGCTGGGGCTGTGTCTTCAACCTTGCATCAGAAGATAAAATTTATAGTTGATGGTTAGGTTGTTACGGTATGCGGAGAAGAAGATATTTTCGTTAGTCATCTGTCATCCTTCAAGTACGTGGAGATGGACGGAGAAATCCACGAAACTCTCTGTCAGGCATTTGAAACTATGAATATGGTGAGAGATTCTCCTTCTGGTGAGGCAAGGGTGGGAGCTTCTATGACTTCGTATAAGCAGGCTTTGGAAGTGGTGCAGTCTGGTCATACCAAAGGTTGGGGACAAGTAATTGAGCTACCTTTCAAGGATGATAAGAGTGGAATTGGTTATAAACCTCCTCGAGTTCCACTACTACAGGGTCAAGAGAGCCAAGGGCCAATTATTTTCTCAAGTGGAGGAGTCATACATCCCAGCCAGGTTTGTGCAGCAATTGAAGACGGTGAAGATAGTGACTGTGACCTGGACAATTGGGTGCGTCCCTGTGCCCCAGGAATGAAGCTGAACAATTGGTTTTCGGAGGATCTCATCCAAGTTACTCTGCCAAATAAGTAATTTTCTATGTTTTCTTTTATTAAGCATGCAAAGGTCCTATGCTCTGCCCAAGGCATAGTGACTTCATTGTAGGGCCCCCATTTGTTTTCATACAAATTTTTATCATTAATAAAAGGACGTTTTGTATTCAAAGTTGTGTTCCCTATCTTTCATTTTGTTATTTTTAAATAAAATGGCAATGTTTTCTTCGCAGTTTTTGTGCATTTTTTCTTTCTGTTCCTTTCAAAAAGCAATTTCTAAAAGCATGAATTATCATTCATGCAGAAATAATTCTCTGGATCTTGTTGATGACGACCCTGCTATGGTTTATTATGACTTCGATAATCCAATATACCAAGCTGAAGAGGGGGACGAGGAAGACTGTGAACTTCCTGAAGAGTTAGCTAGATTATTGAAACAGGAAGAAAGAGCCATTCAGCCTCATCAGGAATCTATAGAAGTTGTCAATCTCGGTACTGAAGAGGTAAAGAAAGAGGTCAAAGTAGGGGCAAGCCTGACAGAGGATGAAAAGAAAGAGCTGATTGAGATGTTGCGAGAGTATGTTGACATCTTTGCATGGTCTTATCAAGATATGCCGGGGTTGGATACAGACATCGTGGTGCAAAGATTGCCGCTGAAAGAGGGTTGTTTTCCTGTCAAGCAGAAGCTTCGGAGAACCAAACCTGAAATGGCCATCAAGAACAAAGAGGAGGTGCAAAAGCAGTTGGATGCAGGGTTTCTAGCTGTTACTAGTTATCCACCATGGGTCGCTAATATTGTGCCTGTACCGAAGAAGGATGGCAAAGTCAGAATGTGCGTGGATTATCGAGATTTGAACAGGGAGAGTCCAAAAGATGATTTTCCTTTACCACACATTGACGTGTTGGTGGATAATACGGCTCAATTCTCAGTGTTTTCTTTCATGGATGGGTTTTCCGGATATAACCAGATAAAGATGGCACCGGAGGATATGGAGAAAACTACATTTATCACCCCTTGGGGCACATTCTGCTATAAGGTGATTCCTTTTGGTTTAAAGAACGCTGGAGCAACATATCAGCGTGCCATGGTGACGCTCTTCCACGATATGATTCACAAAGAAATTGAAGTTTATGTGGATGATATGATTGCCAAATCACAAACGGAAGAAGAGCATTTGATAAATTTGAAAAAGCTATTTGAACGGTTGAGACACTTCAGACTGAGGCTGAACCCGAATAAGTGTACTTTCGGGGTAAGATCTGGTAAGCTTCTGGGCTTCATCGTCAGTGAAAAAGGAATCGAGGTGGATCCAGCAAAGGTAAAAGCCATTCAAGAGATGCCGGAACCAAGAACAGAAAAACAAGTTCGTGGATTTTTGGGAAGACTGAATTATATTGCAAGATTTATATCTCATCTCACCACGACTTGCGAGCCAATATTCAAATTATTGAGAAAAGATCAAGCAATCCAGTGGAACAATGACTGTCAAAAGGCCTTTGATAAAATAAAAGAATATTTGCAAAATCCTCCGATTCTCATGCCTCCAGTTCCTGGGAGGCCACTGATTATGTATCTCACTGTACGTGATGGGTCAATGGGTTGTGTTCTCGGTCAACACGACGAGACAGGTAGGAAAGAGCACGCTATATACTACCTGAACAAAAAATTCACCGATTGCGAGTCCAGGTACTCGATGCTTGAGAAGACATGCTGCGCACTAGCATGGGCTGCTAAGCGATTGAGACAGTATATGCTCACTCATACAACCCTACTAATTTCAAAAATGGATCCAATCAAGTACATTTTCGAGAAGCCAACTCTTAATGGAAGGGTCGCTCGGTGGCAGATGGTTTTGACTGAGTAAGATATATAATACACTTCCCAGAAAGCTATCAAGGGGAGTGTGTTATCTGATTATCTGGCCGAGTCGCCTATTGATGATTATCAGCCAATGAGGTTTGACTTTCCTGATGAAGACATCATGTTTCTCAAGGCTAAAGATTATGAAGAGCCTCCGGTTGACGAAGGGCCGGATCCTGAGGATAAATGGAAACTGATGTTCGATGGGGCCGTCAACATGAATGGAAGTGGTGTAGGGGAAGTCCTTATTACTCCGAAAGGATCACACATACCTTTCACTGCCAGGTTAACGTTTGATGTCACTAATAATGAAGCGGAATATGAGGCTTGTATCATGGGTATTGAGGAAGCCATTGATTTAAGAATCAAGACTCTTGAGATATTTGGAGACTCTGCTCTAGTGATCAACCAGATCAATGGAGATTGGCATACCAACCAGCAGAACTTGATTCCTTACAGAGACTACGCGAGGAGACTGTTGACTTTCTTTACAACAGTAAAATTGTGCTATATACCTCGTGATGAGAATCAGATGGCTGATGCTTTAGCTACGTTGTCTTCCATGATTCAGGTGAATTGGTGGAACCATATTCCAAAGATTGATGTGATGAGGCTAGACAGACCCGCTCATGTGTTTGCCGCTGATACAACGACTGACGATAAACCCTGGTATTTTGATATCAAGCGTTTCTTGAAGAGTCAAGAGTATTCGGCTGAGGCATCAAACAATGACAAAAAGACTCTGAGGAGGTTGGTAGGAAGCTTCTTCTTGAATGAGGATGTGCTATACAAGCGAAACTTTGACATGGTGTTGCTCAGATGCGTGGATAGGCACGAAGCAGACCTCTTAATGCAGGAAGTGCATGAAGGATATTTCAGTACCCATGCTGGGGGGCATGCTATGGCGAAGAAGTTATTGCGAGCCGGGTATTACTGGCTGACTATGGAGGCTGATTGCTTTAAGTACGCCCGAAAATGTCATAAATGCCAAATCTATGCTGACAAGGTGCATGTGCCACCAAATCCCCTGAATGTGATGAGTTCTCCATGGCCCTTTGCTATGTGGGGCATTGATATGATTGGGAAGATTGAGCCTACTGCTTCCAACGGACACCGATTCATTTTGGTGGCTATTGATTACTTTACCAAGTGGGTGGAAGCTGCCTCTTTTGCAAATGTCACCAAGCAGGTGGTAGCCCGATTCATTAAGAAGGAGATTATTTGCCGATATGGGGTGCCCGAAAGGATCATTACTGATAATGGTTCTAATCTCAACAATAAGATGATGCAAGAGTTATGCCAGAGCTTCAAAATTGAACATCACAATTCTTCTCCTTATCGCCCGAAGATGAATGGTGCCGTCGAGGCAGCCAACAAAAATATCAAGAAGATTGTGCAAAAGATGGTGGTGACGTATAAGGATTGGCATGAAATGATGCCTTTCGCTTTACATGGGTACCGTACCTCTGTTCGTACATCTACTGGGGCAACCCCATTTTCTCTTGTATACGGTATGGAAGCAGTACTACCGGTGGAAGTTAAGATCCCTTCTTTAAGGGTCATGATGGATGTTAAACTTGACAAGGCTAAATGGGTTCGAGCGAGGTTCAACGAGTTGAGTCTCATCGAAGAAAGATGATTAGCTGCAGTATGTCATGGACAACTGCATCAGAGGAGAATAAAGCGGGCATTTGACCAGAAAGTGCGTCCTCAGACTTACCAGACGGGCGACTTGGTATTGAAAAGGATTCTTCCTCCGAATACAAATCACAGGGGCAAATGGACTCCTAATTATGAAGGTTCATATGTGTTTAAGAAGGTTTTCTCAGGCGGAGCCTTGATGCTTACAACAATGGACGGTGAGGATTTTTTGTCACCTGTGAACTCAGACGCAGTTAAAAAATACTTCGCATGAAGAGACCCGCTGGACAGTAAAAAGAGAGTCCAGGCAAAAAAGGGCATCCCGGCGAACCATAATAAAAAAAAAAGAAAAGAAAAGGTTCGGGCAAAAATTAGGGATAAAAAAATAAAAAATAAAGTACACCCGGTAAGTTGAAAACCCGCAAGGGCAACTTAGGCAAAAAAAGGTATCTCGGTGGATTGAAAACCCGTAAAGGGCGATCCAGGCAAAAGAGAGATTTAGCGAAAACTGCGATCTGAGTAATCTGTATTGTCTCGTCTCAATCAATAAGCATTCCGAAGGATAGGAATCAGTTCAATCGTCCCCCTTTGAAGGCAAAGCTATTGGAGAGTCTAGAAGACATATGAACCATAGCAAGGTTGAAGCTCAATGAAGTCCCATTCTCACATTGCCATTAGGACAGTTTCTTTTCCGTTTTGGCGATTACCTCTTTCCAGGAATTGCTTCTTGATGTAAATGCCTATTTTCAGGCTCTTCAATCAATAAAATGGTCGTTATTCAGAAATTCTATCTATTTGTTTGGTTTTTATAATTTGTTTTGTTTACACAAATGTCCAAAAATTTTGATAAACGTTTGCATGTGAAAACATGGGGGTTCTACAATAACGTGCATAAAAAGAGAAAACATGTTAAATTGCTTTAAATGACAGGTATGCTTAGGTGAATACTGCAAAAACCCATGTTACCCTGGGGCATATGTGCGCATTCTTTTGTTTGCAGGTGTTGAGAATTCACTGGATAGTTGTGCAAAGATGTACGACGTCTTCATGCCAAAATCTTTTACGAAGCGCAAATGTTCGTTCCCCCCAAGCAAAGACAGTTTCTCAACAAGAAGTTATCCTTGGAGGTGGTCATCCCCAGCGTATTTGCAGAGCTTCATGGTCCCCAATAACATTGTCAAATGATAGTACCGAAGACATCATGTTCAAGAAAGGGTTCTCATTTCACTCTTTCGTCACAACGTTTACTGATTGAATCCATCGTTCGGCGGACGGTCGCGCGTGACGATTCAATGTTAACAAGGCAGTTGCAATGGGGCAGCGTTGTATCTTATTAAGTCGATTATCCTATTCAGTACTTCCAACAACTACAAGCTTTTCTGTGTCGATAACGGTTGCAAATTCCCCAGCAGAGTGGCCTCACAGCTGATGTTCAAGGCTCAGGGAGTGTCTAGGAGTTTGGAGATGCCAAATCTTCTATAAAATCCTTTGGGACGTTTTATTTAGATCAGCCTTGTGTCTTGGGGCGAAAGCAAGTGGTTTACCATCCCAAGCATGGAGTATCACGAAAATTCCCTAGCAGGAGGTGCTCCAAATCTGTTATCCCCAGTAGAGTAACCTCTCAATTACTGCATCCTAGCTCAAGTATCGGTGTTTGTCCAGGAGTTTAAAGATGTTTGGTCTTCTGTAAAATTCTCTTAAGAGACATTCCCTGGCACGATACACTCAGGAATGGTGTCCCCAGCAGAGTTTGCTGTAAGCTCATTATTCCCCGACGGAGTTACCTTCCTGTCCTCAACATCTATTCTGATGAGGACCTCTTTGCATTTTGCATATAGTATGCATAGCATCCTCAAAACGCGTAGCATTTCCATTAAGGTGGAGCATTACGGCAAAACTCAAACATATGCATGCGAACATAAGCCAAGTTCAACCATTTACCTGCAAGCCAGAGCAATTCACAGACCAAACATTGTCACGCAACCTCAGCAAAGCTTCCAACACTTGATCATACTGGGTTAATTCAATACCCATCCGTATTGACTTTGGGCGTCCGTCCGTGTCCTTTCAACGCTCGTCTGTGTTCTTTTGACACTCGTCCGTGCCCTCTAGTTGTTCCTCAATACTTCGCCCGTGTTGATTTTAAACACTCGTCCGTGTTCCCCTAACGCTCGTCTGTGTTCGGTTTAACATTTCAATCCCCAGTAGAGTTGTCTTTTGTTTTAACCTGTCAACACTCGTCCGTGTTGGAACTGCCTATTTCAATACTCGTATGTATTGATCCTTGAAACTCATCCGTGCCCTTTCTATACCCGTCCGTATTTGAACCCTTTAGCCAATACTCGTCCGTATTGACTTTGGAGATACTCGTCTGTATCTTATTAATCATCGTTCGATACTCGTCCGTATCGTCGACTTGGTCACTCGTCGTGTTCCTTTGTTGATTGTCTGATGCTCATTCGTATCGTTGACCCGAACACTTGTTTGTGTTCCCTTCTTAATCATTATCCGATACTCATCCGTATCGTCGAATTGGTCACTCATTGGTTCCATTGATGATTGTCCGATGCTCGTTCGTATCGTTGACCCGAACACTTGTTTGTGTTCCCTTCTTAATCATCGTCCGATACTCGTCCGTATCGTCGACTTGGTCACTCGTCGTGTTCCTTCGATGATTGTCCGGTGCTCGTACGCATCGTTGACCTTTGACACTAGTCAGTGTCCTTTCAATACTCGTATGTATTAATCCTTGACGCCCGTCCGTGTCCTTTCAGCACTCGTCTGTGTTTGAACCTCATATTCCAATACTCGCCCGTATTGATCTTTGATACTCGTCCGTGTCCCTATTTTGATATACGTCGTATCAATCTATGCAGTTATTGGCCGATACTTCTAGACGGGTTTATATCCCTTTTCTTCTTCATTTAGCGTGCAAATTTTCTGGTTGTTTTTGTATTCAATCCCTATGTATCTTGAATTCCCAATAGCCGTTGCTTTCATCCATTCAGATTCACAGTTGATTGAATAGGGGCACCTGTAGTACCTCAAAATTTTCCTTCATGTTTTCTCAATAAATTGGTCCATGCTTTACTCACTTGCATTCCATAGTAGGTCATAAGTTGCATATCATTGGTTGCAAGGCATGGTATCTAGTGCTTCAAGGTGGGAATAATGGAAAGCCAGAGAAAGGCAAGAGAATAAAGGCCAAGGGTCTTCAAGCAAGCCTCAAGGGTCTCTTATATCATATGCCATCTCAATTGATTCCCCAAGTCATTGGAAGTTGGGAATTTATCAGGAAGATTGGGCAGGATATCATTTCCTACATAAAACAGTCTAAAATTAGGATCTGACCCTCAAATGGGCAAGCTCTTTGAGTTTTTATCACCTCTAAATGCCCTACCTCATCTTTGTTAGACAGGATGTACATCATATTCAGAGGATTTTGGATTTGGAAGATGTGTTGTTTCCTCCTAACCAGAGAGTACCAAAATTAGGGTTTGACATAAAGTCAGTTTATTTCTGATCTTTTGGACAAAACTTGAGTTCATGGTATTCCTTGTGTTCCTAAGTCTATATGGATGGAAAATGGCTCATCAATTGGTTCCAGAAAGGTTTCAATTGGGCAGAGGATTCAAAATCAGGAGAATTGGGGAAAAAGTCAACCGTGCAGTGGAAAAAGTCAACTCTTGACTTTTTAAGGTCAAAATCATGAAATTCAAGTTACATATATTCATTGGACAAGATTTGATCAAGAAATGATGGAGGAATCATGGAAAATCAAGAAATGTGCAGAGTTGCCATTTTTAGAAACTTAGGGTGTCCAAAAATGGCAAGTTTGAACCATTTTGCACCACACTTTGAGGCTCTCTTTCTTCAAGATAAAAGCTCCAAACTTCAGGCCCAAGTTGAGCCAATTAAATTTCATGTTCTAAGCTTCAAATCCATATAAAGAACTCTTCCATTGGATCAAAATTGAGGGAGTTATGATCCATCAAAGTTTGACAAAACTAGGTCAAAAACCAAGTCATGGCAAGGCAAGTTCAGGCCCATGTGCCATAATTTTGTCAAACACTTGGTGTGCCAAATGTCAAGCCATTTTACTCACTGAAGGAAGCCTCAAATGAAAAAGTGTTGAACATTAAAGTTGTTCATCTCAATGTCCTCTTCAACTTTGATGTTGGACATTTTTACATTTGAGCAAGTTATAATGGGGTTATAAGGGTCCAAAGTTGATGTGTTCATGCTGAAATTTTACAAGTCATGTTGCCACGCATACACCAGGTCACGCGCCCATGAAGATCAGAGTTGAACCTTGATGTTTAGAGTTGTTTTTTATCCTCTTGCAAGCTCTATTTAATCCAATTTCCAACACCAATCATGTTCTATCATAGTTCCTCTTTCTAATGACACAAAAAGCTCATCATTTCATGCACTAACATGAGAGAATTTTATCACCAAACTTCCTTGTTTTAATTGATATCAAGCTGCTATAAAATCAGAAAAAATAACATTGTTGTTGTTGTTAATTCAAATATTCACACGCATGCTACACACCAGTTCACCTTTTCCTCTTTAAGCTAAACATTTCCTTGCATCACCACCATCCACTTTAAACCTCACCATACACTTCATGAACTCACCCACACCTTAACCAACCCTTCACAACTCACCCCCTAACTAACTCAACTCAGTTAGTTAGGTTGGACTCAGTTAACCCAACCCCAACTCATTTAACCAACTCAATTAACCACCATGGTTACCATTTAACTCAACATATATAATGAAAAACTCACACACAATTTCACTCTCTCTCCCTCTCTCTCTCTCTCATTTTTTCACATCCTCAGAAATCATTCTCAAGTTTTCTCTCTATTCTCTCTCTGATCTCACACATTTCTCACGTTTTCATCACAATCTCTCTCAAGAAATCTCAAGTTTCTCTCTCACTTTCAAGAGTTCAGATCAGGATTTTGCTCTCATTTCTCCATCATTTTCGAAGATTCTTTGAGCAGCATCACCTCCATTACTTCCTATTTCTACTGTATGCATTAGATTTGCTTGAATCCACCATTGAATAAATCTCAAGTTTCACTCATCACTCCAAATTTCTACTCCAATCAAGTATTGGATCTGGTTTTCGCCTTTATTTGGCTCAAAGTGTTGATCTGAAGATCTTGTAAGAAGTTCTTGGATTTCTAAAACACCAATTAGCATCTCACAAGGTTAGGGATCTTGAAACTTTCATTTTATTTCATCATGATGTTAGTGATTTATAATGTGAAATTAGTAATCATACATTGCATCTGGAAGTCCTGAAATGATGGCACACCTTTTATTGTTCAATTTGGAGTTTATGTGATTTTATGATTTTGTGAAATTTATGTTGAACATGTCACTTTCGTGCCATTTTTCTTGATGTTAGAATGATATTTTTGAGATTTAATTAGCATATTCATGATCTATGAAGTTTGGGCTTCAGTTTGGTATTTTATTTTGTTAAATTTCGTTAAGAATTGATGGAGTTATTTGAGGTAGAAGATTGGAGAAAATCCTGCGTTTTGTGTGGTTTTGTATGAGTTTTGATCACTTTGCATGAGCTAATGATGAAGATGGCGATGTGTCCACAAATCATTGGAGGTCTTCTTGATTAATTAATGATTAAACAATTATGAAGTAATGATAGGGAGAGAGAGAAGAACCGCATGTAGCATTTTGGTTGGTGCAACATTTTTTGCTCATTCTTTTTGCATTGGTTAAATAACATACTGAAGCATATAAAAATATTTTGGTTGCATTTTTAACTCATTTTTCTCTTGTGTTTTGATGGGCATATTTGAGCTTGCTATGGATGTGTTTCAAGGTGAAGTTGTGAACTCATTTGAGCACATTTCTTGTTGACCTTTGTGCTATACTTTTTACATGAGCATACTTCATCTATTCCTTTCATAAGTACATTTCTTTGATGTTTAGTGCTTTGATTGTGCATGGTTTGTATGTGTTAGATCTTTTAATTTTAGAGGATTCTCTTTTGGTTTAGGTTCTGACCTTGAATGATTCTTAACTCTTAGGATCTTAATTCATTGGATTTTAATATGTCTAATCATTGTTTGTTATACTTTCCATCTTTCACTACTTGTAATTCGTGTGAACTAACCTTTTCATGTAGGTGCACATGGTAAGTAAGTGTGTGGACATATTTCCACATACACTTCTCCTTCTCATCTTCTCTTATTTCTCATAATATTTCAACTTGTGATCTTGATAAGCATTTATATGCTTTCCTTGAATAATTTCTTCTTCATCCCTCTTTAAGATCAACTTAACTTCCACCTTGGAAGTAAGTTGCTTCTTTTGTTCTTCTTCTCCTTTCTTTTAGGATTAGGTCTCTTAAACCGCATTAACCATAAGAACATCCCTATATGATAACATTAGGGTGAGTCTTAGTCCCCTTTAGTTTTCACCTTTTGCTCCATTTGAGTCTCCATCTTTCTTCTCACCTCAAAACAAAAGTAAAAGACACTTAATGATGGCATAACATGTATTGCACTTAAACCTAAAGTGTGGGAAATGGAAGGAGGAGGGTTTCTCTCCACCTTCCTAGAGTGTTTAGCATACGACCTGTTAGGACGACCATGCGATGCATTCGATCTTATACGATAGACTTGAATGCAATATGTGTTATTAACACAAAGATAATCAAAACACTTATTTCTTAAAAGACAAAAACAAACAATAACGTCTTTCCTTCGGGAATTTCTCTTCTCATCTCATTCACTCATTCCTTAAGGATGCGTCATTTCCGTTCTACCGCAAACAGGTAACGCCTAAGTCTCCATACAGCGAGTTGCAACACCTAAACTGCTAGGACACGAACGTTGATGTATTCCACTAAAAAACACAAACAACTTTCCCTTAGGTGAGGTGAACTACGTCGCTCTGATTCTCATGTTCCCGATGAGATACGTAGGCAGTGGGGTAGGGCCCATTCGAGCACTTCTTTTATTTTCCCTACATTTGTTTCTCTTTCTCTCCTTTCCTTTTCCAGTTCTCCAGCTAGCAGTTCCTTTTTCAGTATCCTTTCCTTACACCCTTTGATTGAAGCAGCAAGCGTGGATCCCATCGGGTACGATGGACGCGTGGGGGTGCTAATACCTTACTCTAGCGTAACCGACTCCCGAACCCATTTCTCTTGGTCGCAAGACTATGCTCTTTCCTTCCCTTCAGGTTTATGCAGTGTTTCCTTTCCCTCTCTTGGGATAAATACACATTGCTGGCGACTCTGTTTCGCTGCCACTTTCGCGTTTGTACTTGGATGAAAATCCCAGGAGCGACACAAGGCACCCAAACTGATGTTTTCCTTAAAATCCCTCTCTTTATGCCAAAATGCCTTCTTTTGCAAGGTATCTATGAGTTTTTGAGTTAGAGAGCGTTTCCATCACAGCTCATTGTAGCACCCCAAAATTTGCTCTCCTTACTTTACTACTAACTGGCTTATGTTTCACTTCATTTTTGCATTATCATATGTGCATATCATTGGTTCTTAGCATGGGGTCAAGGTGCCTGAGGCAAGTTCAAGGGGAGAAGATGTTCTTCAGAGGGTCAAGCAAGAGATCTCAAGTGGATCACTGTAGGAATTAGGGTTTTGAGATTCTTGGGTTTATTGCTACAATGGGCAAGCTTCTTGGGTTTTTATCATCACCAAATGGAATATCTTATCTTTGTTGGAGAGGATACACATCATATTCAGAGGAATTTGGATTTGGAGACTGTGCTATTTCCTCCTAGACTGAGGGTACCAAAATTAGGGTTTGCTATAAAGTCAGTTTATTTCTGATTTTTTGGGCAAGACTTGATTCCATGGTATTTCTTGGGTCCCTAAGTATCTAGGAATGGAAGATGGTCCATCAGTGTGGTTCATGAGAGATTCAATTGGCCAATGGATTGGGAATCAGGAGAATTGGGGAAAAGTCAACAGTGAGAGGGGAAGTCAACTGTGAAAGCTTGAGGTTCCCTTCAAGGTTTTCAAGGTCTCACATCCTCATATGGTCTTCAAGAGTCAAGTTTCATATCATTTATCAAGAATCAAGGGTTGGTATGAAAGTTACTAAATATGGAAATGACCTATAATTTGAAAGTTTCCGTTTTGGGCAAGTTCTTACACTACATTCAAAATGACTTTTCATCATCAAAGAAGCTTCAAATGAATTTTCCTCAAACATGAAAGTTGAATATCTTTTTCTCCCCTTTCCAACAAGTACTAGATGGTCTCCATATCATTTGTGAAACTCAAGTTATGACCAAAAGAAGGCAAGGTGGTTTTTAGGGTTCCATTTTCACAACTTTTGCATTTTGGGACATAGTGACCTATAATTGATTCCTTTGTTTCAACCCACATTTTAACATCAAAGGACAATCCATAAGGGTCATTTTTGGCCTTTTAATCAAGTGGATCCATGGTTTATTCATCACTTATTTTCTATTATGCAAAATTGCAAGATCATTCTAAACTCATGAACCAAGACATCTCAAGGCCCAAATAAAATTCAGGTGTGATTAGCAGTTGTTAAATAAGTGATCCATCATCAAAGGTTTGGGTATACATGCATGGAGGAGGGTGTATTTCACATTATGCAAATTTGTCAAATGGGCCAAAACTTAATAACCAAGGAGTGATTAAGACCCAAGTGATCATCAGTGGATTAACCCTAAGTATTTAAAGTCCCTTATGCACTGGTTGGGAGGGAACACACGTGATTTTGAGGAGAAAAAAGTTTGAACCCTAAAAGCTTCTCTCCTTCGTATCTCTCAATCAACAAGAGCTTTGCCAAAACTTCTTTCACCATCTGAGTCCTGAGGATCCATAGAGCACAAAGCAATCATCACTTGAAGCTAATAGCAAGGGAATAGGGGGCGTGATCTCAGGTTGGTATCCTTTTTCATGGTCCTAAAACTCTATTTTTTGACATGCATAATGATGTGTGATTGTTGCTGACAACTCTGATGTGTTTTACTTTGATTTTAGACGTGTAATATGGTTGCATCGTGAGTTTTAAAATTTTGGATCCATCCTTGTTTCGTTCGTTTTGACTTATTCATTGGTTATTTGTGATTTTGAGTTGCATATTATTAATCCTCATCAAATTCTGGTCAAGAAGGTATACCCCTTTGCATTTTCTGGGAGAGTTTTCATCGCAGGTTACCGGAGAAGACGACCGGAGCAAGGGCTCCGGCGTCTGGTTGGTGTTTCCGGCCGGCTAGGGTTCCAAGGTAAGGGACAAAATCTCAACCGTCCATTGGATTCATCGTACGGTCCACACGTTGCCACGCATTTTAAAATTTTGTTTTTATTTATGATTCATGTGTTTGCTAGTCCATGGTAAGTGTTGTGTTCTTCAATCTGAGCCTCACATCACGCATTTGTTTGACTCAATCTGGGACGTTGTTTTAATCTGATGGATAAGATGCAGCCAACGCATTAATGACTCACGTCTGGATCACATGTTTTCCTTTTTAATTTCTGATAATCGTGTGTGCGCGTGTACGTGTTAATTATGGTGCATCTTTAATCACAACCCTTCATCATGTTTATTTGGACTTTGCGTTGACTGGTTTTATGACGTTGGATAGATCTCATGGCTGATGGTGCATCCTAGGGTTGACTGGGTTCACGTGTTCTTTTTTATATTTCTGATGGATTTAAATGTTTGGGCTTGCTATTTACACACCCACCTTCCAGCCCATTTCAATTTCCAACGTGGTTGGACTGCTGAATGCACCCCCTTGCATATTTCCTTGTTTTTTATTTATTTAATTGTTTGTTTCTCATTTTTAATTTTTAAAAATATATATTTGCATCCAAAGAATCACCAAAAAATTCATGAAGCATTTTATAGTTTTATAAAATTTTCTCAAATTTTATTTTTTATTTTTATTTTATTTTTATCATCTAAAATAATTATTTGTTTATTTTCTTTTTGAATTTATTTCACATATGCATCCCATGACTTGTTTATTTTATTTCTCATCATCCATAAAACCTTTTAAGTTCATTCTTTTCGTATTGTTTCATCAACATATTGAATTGCATTAAAATATTTTTCTCTCATTTTTACAATCATTTCATATTGCATTTTAGTCCTTTCCTTTTGCACCTTGAATCATGTTTCTTGTCTGAACTTTGCATAATTGTTTGGGTGACCTATCTTATGAATCTTTGCATGATTTTTTAATATGTTGTTTGTTTCTGGTTGAGCTATTTTCATAATTAATTTGGTGATTTTAGAAGATGTTTTGCTAATTATGTGATTGCTCTTTGTTTGAGGCCTACTTGTATGCATATCCTTGATCATGTCTGATTACTTGTTTGAAAAGACACTTGTGCCATTGTTTGAGATTGTTTCTTTGACTTCCTAATTCATGTTTAGGTCATCCATATTCTGCCTTTATTGAGTTTCATATGGTTTATAACAATTTCTCTTTGGTTTATGATTTGCTTGGGGTTTCTTTAGTCTTATTTTTACTTATGTCTGTTTTGTACTAACCTTTTATGCAGAGGCTGAGGTAAGTTATTTAAGGGTGTGGATAGTTATCCATGTCCACTCTCATTCTTTCTTTCTCTCATCTTTTCTTTTCTTTAGGCTTAGGTTGTTGTCAAACCTCCCCTTAGGGCCATCTTTGCATGATAACATTAGGATAGATTTTTCCCCGTAGTCTTTTCTTTTCTTTTGAGTCCCTCTTCTCATCTCAAAACATATTTAAGATACTTAATAAGGTCAACTTGCCTTGCACACGAGCCTTAAACATAGGAAATGAAGATTGAGGGGTCCCCCTTCTCTCTTCTAGAGTGTTGAGCATACGTCCCATTGGGGGCGACCATGCAACACATTCGTTCCCGTGTCATACACTTTGGTTCAAGTTGAGTTATGAACTAACTCAAGTCACTTCTGTCCTAAAAAAAAAAATACAAACAAACTTCAAACCTTTTTATCCTGCGGGATTGTCAAACTAAAGGCTATTTTCAAAAAGTGCACGTTACTTTCCGTCTGAGTCGCAAACAGGCATCGACCTAACTGCCGAACGCGAACTTAACGTCGCTCATAAAAAACACAAAAAGAACTTGGTCCAAACTACGTTGACTCTGAATTCCCCATTGCACAAAGGGGGTACGTAGGCCTAGGACGTCGATGTCCTACCGAGTCTGTCTTTGTCTTCCCCTCTCCTTTTTAGTGCAGCCATAGATGTTAGGATAACTCACCCTTAGAATAGACAACAAGCGTGGATCCCATCGAGTACGATGGACGCGTGGGGGTGCTAGTACCTTCCCCTCGCGTAACCGACTCCCAAACCTAGGTTATGGTTGCGATGACCATTCCTTTCCCTCTTCCTCAGGTTTATGCGGTGTTCCCTTTCCCTCTCTTGGGATAAATTTACACGGCTGGCGACTCTGTTTTTCCGCGCCACTCTCGCATTTGTACCTGGATGAAAATCCTGGGAGTGACAGCTGGCGACTCTGCTGGGGACTCTAGTTGACCTATGCTGGTCCATCCCCTTTAGCGAATCAATCCCAGCGCTTTCTTGTCTTTGTTCTCTTTGGGTGTTTTTGTTTTTTTGTTTTGCTTTATTTGTTGTATTTTATTTTTACCGCATTTTCTGCATTGCATATTATTATCAGCTGCTGCACTGTTTTTTCTGTTTGGCGGGTTGGGAGTTCTGAGAGGTAAGCCCAATACCCAGGCTTGAGCATACACGTAGGATTAGCGTGGCAAGTAGTGTGACTCGTGTGGAATTTGGCCAGACATAGTATACACGAAAACTCCACATCCAGACGAGGTTTTCTTTGGTAATGTTCTATCCTGCGCATTGGTGCAATGATTGAATGTAACCTGGAAAACTGTCGACTCTGGCGACCATTCCCGAGAACTCAGTAACGGCACTCCTCCCGAGACGTGATAATGGCAGACCAGAAATGGAAAACCCATTGCACATGTTAATCCGAGGACCCAATACTGGGAACTTGCTATAGGGTGTCCTTTGGAAAAGAATCGGTGGAAGCGCTCCTCATTTGGCGATAGTACTGTACCACGAGGGATGAATGTACTATTGCTTCTCGACCTCAGTGCCAAAGCCGAGGACTTGCCATAGGATGTTTTCTTTTGAGGGGAATCAGTTGAGGCCTCCTCGATTGGTGATGATGCCAAACCAGAAATAGTGACCGTATCATCATTTCTCGACCTGAGAGCCCGTGATATTGAGGATCCTCGACTTTCTAGTACCCACATGTGAGAGGGCAGGGTGTTTACAGGTTTGCAGGTAACATTGACCTTTAACATACCCGGTTTTCTGATCAACAGATTTATCAGTGTGGCACTGTGGTTATTTTGGTATTCTGGGTATTTGGGCAGACCTTTGAGATTATACAGTGGTTCAGTGCAGCAGTTGTTCAGTCTGTGTGGCATCCTTGATCCCATGTGTGCATTTGCATCATCATTTTTGCATCCTGACATGTTTATTCATTTGCAGGGCTGCATCCTAACTTTGATTCTGGTTTTTGAAGACTATCAAGGATGAGTACTGAGAAGAGAAAGAACATCATAATGTACAAGTTCCCATCACTTATTCTGGATCCTGTTCACCAGATTGTGTCTATGGCAGAACATGGGGTATTGGCAGACTTTAGAGGAGAGTATGGAAGAATTCTGAATTTTGCTCGCAACATCACTGAATACGAGTATAGGGCTTTGCACACGCTGGTGCAATTCTATGACCCTCACCTGCGTTGCTTTCTATTCACTGATTATCTTTTGGCTCCGACATTGGAGGAATTTGCTCTCATTCTGGATGTTGACATTAAAAAAGAGGCTCATTTCTATCCTTCTAAAGAACTTCCTGATTTGGGAAAAGTTTCCGAGGCTTTGCATTTGGATTTGTCTTTGTTGAAAAATAATGTTGCCAGTAAGGGAGGGTGTAAAGGCTTTCATGTGAACTTTTTGATAGAACAGGCTGCTGTGTATGCTAAGGCTAGATGTTGGTCAGTTTTCAACTCCATCTTGGCTATGTGTGTCTATGGAACGGTGTTGTTTCCAAATATGAAGGATTTTATGGACATGCACGCTGTCCGGATATTTACCATGAAGAATCCGGTACCTACTTTGCTTGGAGATCTGTATTATTCAGTGCATTACAAGAACGATAAGAGGAGGGGAGGACCCCTTTATTTTTGTGCGCCAGTCTTCTACAAATGGTTTGCTGATCGTCTTCCCAAATCTGGGGCATTTGTAGATACTCAAGGAACATTGGATTGGTCCAAAAGATTAATGGGCTTGAGGGCAGATAATCTAATTTGGGTTAACCGTGACTTGTTGGGCCAAGATATCATGATTAGTTGTGGAGGTCTCCCAAATGTGCCTCTAATAGGAAGGAAAGGGGGAATTAACTACAACCCTATTCTTGCTATTAGGCAATTCGGGTATGCCTTGAAAGAGCCACCAAGAGACGAGGAGGTCCAAGAATCTTTATATTTGAGTGGGGAAATCAATCTAGAACTGTTAAAAGAAGCTGCGCATACTTGGGAAGATCGTCATAAGAAAGGGAAGACTTATTTTGGGAAGAGCAACAACAGAACATTTCCTGCGTATGAAGATTGGATCCAGAAAAGGGCAAAGGAGGAGCTTCTGCCATTCTCCAAAGAACCACCATCTTACCCCTTGCTGATTGAGCCTCCAACCACAGTTGAGATAGAGAAGTTTAACAAGTTGTGGGCTGAAAAGGAAAAGCTGCGAGAAGAAAATAGTGAGCTACAAAGAGAGATTTACCAGTTGAAACATGAGCGGGGTGAAGCTGTTCATATCGCTAAGTTGAAGACAGAGCTTCTCGCTAAGGCATAACAGGAGCTATCTGACAAGGTCGCAGCCAGACAAAGGATGAAGCAAGCTCTAGACGGTATCAATAAGGTTCTCGAGTCTAAGAAGGAGGAATTGGACAAGGCTTTGTTAAAAATTCACAGGTTCAATGCTCACCGAGACACTGCAATGGCTGAGAATAAGCGAAAAGAAGACGATTATCTAGCTCAGATTGATCAATTAAAGTCGAAGCTCAAGAGAAAAGACGCTGAGATCCTATCAGGGGTATTCCAGAGACAAGCAGTCGAGGGTCGACTCAATGAAGCCATAGCCTCCATAGAGGAACTGAAGATCCAAGCTGAAGTGAAGAGACCTAGGAATGAGGGTCCTAGCATGGATAGTGTTTCTGGAGAAGACGCTTGGGAGTTGCATTGCCGATACTTGGAAGGGATCATGCATAGGAGAGACGTTCTCATTCAAGAGCTAATTCAGAGACCGAAGCATCCCGACACCAAAAAGTTGTTCAAGGAAATTCAGGACTGGAGCAAAAAGCATAATGGATAGGGGGGATTGACACTTGTGGACTTTGATGACATGCCGTAGTTTTCTATTTTCTTTCATTATTTGGACCACCACCAGGCTTGTTGGTTGGGATCTATGATTATTGTGTTCAGAATTGTCATATTGGATTTGTGATTGTTGACATTTGGTTTTCCTCTGGTTTTCTTAATACATGAGCAGAAGTCCCGTTCTATCATGTTGTTAAACTGGAATCAAGGGGTGGATCGCCCTGCGAATTTCTCAACATGTTCATTTGCATTTGCATATTCATGATCATTTTGCATAATCATTTTGCATAACAGGTGTTTATCTCGGGCGTTCTTACTTTGTTCTCCTCCGCAGTACAGGATTGATCAGCCAGTTCATCGGTATTCTACTCAGTCTGTGATAACTAGAGGATGGCCATGGAATAACTCCGTGCATAGATGCTTGAAATGAAGGTTCAGATGAGGCAATTTGGGGAAGACATGCTGGTCATGTCCCAGGAGCAGAAGATGCTGAAGGAGGAGGTCAATTAGATGAAGACTCAGATGGGTTTGGTCATGGAAATTTTGAATATAGTGTTAAAGAAGGAAAACAGTCATGTGCTCGCTTCCGCAACAGAAGTCCTTAATCCTCCCATTTCTGTGGGATTTGCTCTAGATCATGGATTTCCTCGTGAATCCCCTCCACAACCTTTTGCTGCAGAAGCTCCACGTCAGCAACCTTTGTTTGTGCCTCAGCTAAATGTGGAAAGGAAAGTGCAAGCGCAGGTGGGGCGCCCAAATCAGCATCGACAACAGAAGTATCAGCGTCAGAATCAGCATAGGTCGCGCAACAACTTAGAAAGAAGGAATGCTCCTCTTCATCCAGTTCCCATGTCGTACAGTCAACTCTTGCCACACCTGGTTCGAAACTCATTGGTGGAGCCTAAGACTTTGAAGCCTGTTCCAGAACCATACCCTCCGGGGTACAATCCCCGTGTGCAATGTGGATATCATGGAGGATCTATGGGGCACTCAACCGAAGATTGCAAAGCCTTCCAAGACAAAGTGCAACAATTGATTGACAAAGGGTACATATCATTTCCAGAAGGAGACTTGGTTGTGCATGTCGACCTCTCATCTGTTTGAAGACTTCAAGGGTCGTCTCCTAAAGCCAGTAGTCCAAGCGGAGTCAAGTCTTCTCAACAACGGCAGTCATTAGTTTCTTTACTGCATTTTCATTTGTAGTTTTTCATTTCTCGTTAAAGCATTATATGCATGTAAAAACTTGTTTGTTTTTAATGACGATCATAATACAATGAGCATGTTTTCCTCGAAGTAATCCATTCGTGTTCACTCTTAAATGTTTATATGCACTGCAATACCAATTTTCTTGTTTAGAACTCTTGAGGGAGGATGACGAAATAAGAGCGCAGATTTCTAATGGTGCGCATTTGGATGAAACCCTGTTAAGGATGTACAGGCATTGTTTCCAATTCACAAACACTGGAGATATAAGGGAGATAGACCCTCGTTAACCCCTTTGAGCCTTGAAGTAGGAGCTTCTTTCGTACGAAGAAAAAACCCTCATACTTAACCCAGGGGCAGGGTAGGCGTCAGTTAGTTTGACCGAGCGTTCAAATTTCGAGGAGAGTGTACGTTCTGAGAATCCATTACCTTCTATCCCACTGTCAAAAGGTCAAGAGATGTGAAACCACAATGGTTATCCATCAACAATCAAGGAGTGAGGTAGTCACAACCCTTTCAAGCAAGTAAGACAGCCAGTGTCACACGCTTTGTTCAAAAAAAAAAAGAGAATAAAAGAAAGAAAGCCCGCTAAGTCGAAACTTGAAAACAAGCTACTTAGGCAAAAGTTAGGGCATCCCGCTGGACTTAAAAATCGAAAAGCTCAAAAGAGTCAGTCCAGGCAAAAATTAGGGATCAAAAAGCAAAAGAAAGAAGAAGCGAAAAGCATTAAAAAAAAGAGCCTCGATAAGAGCAAATTCGTGTGATTACAGACACAAAAGATAAAAAAGGGTGACTGTCATTCCGAAACTCCCTTAGGTGCCAAACCATTAGTGGCTTAGGTTCCTTAAAGACCATAAACCTTTTGAGAGATGAGCGTTTGGGTCGGATTAACTAATCATAGGACTAGAGAACATCACGAAGAGTGGGTGGGCACCGATAAAGTTTGAGCCATAAATCCTTTTTCTGAAACCGTGAACCAGACCACGTTACAACCCTTAAAAGTCCTAATTGAAACAGGGTTTATTACGAAAGCGTACTTCAACAGGATAGCGTTCCTGACTCCTATGAGTTGTGCTAATAAGATTGGTTGGTATTGCATGTGCGCATTATTTTGCCATTCAAAAATCAAGGTCGCATCCCAGCTAGTGATTCGTTCACAAAGCTTGGCGACGCATTTTCAATAAAACTTCAAGGTTAACATGAGTGTTGCATTAGATTTGTCATTCTCATAATAAAAATTTCCTGCTTGCATGTGTTTGATATCAAAGAAGCTTACACGATGAACTACAGTCGAGAAGCTCGATCACGCCAAGTTGAGATGCTTGAAAATTCTGAAGGACAATCATATCAAAGGGCATACTGCCAAGAGACTCAGTGTAGAGTGGGCTCTCCCTAGTAAGTCATGTTAAGATGTAGCCCATCTGGGGCAGTCACGTCGAGAAATCTCTCTGAAATTCAGTTATTCTGGGGCATTCATTCTAAGATCAGGGGCAAAGTCACTTCGAAGCTCATATTGGGGCAGGCCACTTCTAGAGCGTGGGAGGTTGTCCACTCCTGAAAATGGTTAATTGAAAACACCTCCTCAAGGTTCAAAATACTAAAGCAGAATATTTTCAAGTCATTAAAATCCCTTTCGAGGTAATGTACTTCATGGATTATGAAGACTGAGGCAGTTATGTCAGGATATGATAAATCTCTCCAAGAGTTTGGAGACCCTGGGGCAGTGCGAACGCCCGGTCTTCTGTAAAATCCTCTTGAGATGATTTCTTCCATTAGACCTGGTGGTCTGGGGCAAGTGGAAAGTTAAAAGGGCCACTTATGAACATAGAGACAAGTCAGGTTGAGTGGCAACATGATTGTACTTCCCCAGCAGTTTGCTCTCCCCAGCATTGAGATTGCACCTTTCCTCAGCAGAGCAGACCTTCCCCAGCAGGAGACTTGGGAAGTATTTTCTCCAGATCAAGACGTTATTTCCCCACAGAATCAGGGTGTTCACTTTCCCCATCCAGTCAGGAAGCGTGCTTTCACCGACAACGTTATGTTCTAATCCCCAGCAAGGTGGGAGTAAAGTCATTCTCCCCATCAACAGGCTAAGTTCAGCAGTATCCGCAAGCAGGATGGTATTATGGACTGTTTTCCCCAAGCAGGATGGTATTATGGACTGGCATCCCCCAGCAGGTCTTAAGCCCATCTGTTATTAGCAATCCTCAGTAACAGACTTCCGGTTCTATCATTGGCATTCATTCTCAATTCCCCCAGCAGAGGAGAAATCTCAGGTTTTGGATGTTACCTTCAGTAAAGGACATGTGTAATCCCCGGTAGAGTGCATATGCTTTTGGATTTCATCCTCGGCAGAAGTTGTGGATCCAAAGAGTCGGTCAGTGTGATCCTTCTCAGCGGAACTCTTGGATTCAGAGGACAATTTATTTTTGTCATCCCCGGCTGAATTAGTCTCTTCTCTCCGGCATTTATTTTGCTGGAGGGACCCCTTTCGCATATCATAAGCATTTGCATTACATCCTTAAACGCGTAGCATTTCCACTTCGTGTGGAGCATTACGGCAAAATTCAAACATTTGCATTCGAAGCATAAGCCAGGTTTGATACTTTCCTTGCCAGTTCTATTTCTCAGCAGAGATGGCATAACTCAGGAGATTTTGGAGGAATGCGTTCCTCATACTTGTGCTCCCCGACAGAGTCTTTTATTTAGACTTCTCCTTTCCCCAGCGGAGTCATCTTATATGTGGATCGTGAGTCCGTTAGAAGTTTGCCTTGTTTGGCCTTTCTCTTTTGTGAAATCCAGTTCTTGCCTGGTAGTCAGTTCTCGCTTGATGTATTTTGTTTGCCAGTTTCCCTTTCTCAGTAGGGGTGGTTTAAACCAGAAGTTTTGTTTCACGTTATTTCCGGCGAAGTCCACTTTATGTTAGTTATCCTTTGAGGGTACAATTGAGGTTGCATTCGTTTTGTGGGTGCGATTGAGGTCGTATTCATGTTTTCTTTGTGGGTAGAGTGATTGAGGTCAGTCTTCCTTTGCGGGTGCAATTGAGGTTGTATTCGTTTTGGTGGGTGCGATTGAGGTCGTATTCGTCTTATTTTTGTGGGTATGGTTGAGGTCATACTCCTTGTTTTTCAACATGCTCCATTTCGCTATTCTCACCGTTAGCAAATTTCTGGGGCTCTTTCGGTATTCAATCCCCATGCATCCCGGAATGTCTGAGAGCCGTCGCTATCATACCTTCAGGACCAAGTTGATTGAATAAGGGCAGCTGTAGCACCCCAAAATTTTCTCTCCTTACTTTACTACTAACTGGCTTATGTTTCACTTCATTTTTGCATTATCATATGTGCATATCATTGGTTCTTAGCATGGGTCAAGGTGCCTGAGGCAAGTTCAAGGGGAGAAGATGTTCTTCAGAGGGTCAAGCAAGAGATCTCAAGTGGATCACTCTCTCCTAACCAGTGCAGGAATTAGGGTTTTGAGATTCTTGGGTTTATTGCTACAATGGGCAAGCTTCTTGGGTTTTTATCATCACCAAATGGCATATCTTATCTTTGTTGGAGAGGATACACATCATATTCAGAGGAATTTGGATTTGGAGACTGTGCTATTTCCTCCTAGACTAAGGGTACCAAAATTAGGGTTTGCTATAAAGTCAGTTTATTTCTGATTTTTTGGGCAAGACTTGATTCCATGGTATTCCTTGGATCCCTAAGTATCTAGGAATGGAAGATGGTCCATCAGTGTGGTTCATGAGAGATTCAATTGGCCAATGGATTGGGAATCAGGAGAATTGGGGAAAAGTCAACAGTGAGAGGGGAAGTCAACTGTGAAAGCTTGAGGTTCCCTTCAAGGTTTTCAAGGTCTCACATCCTCATATAGTCTTCAAGATTCAATTTTCATATCATTTATCAAGAATCAAGGGTTGGTATGAAAGTTACTAAATATGGAAATGACCTATAATTTGAAAGTTTCCTTTTTGGGCAAGTTCTTACACTACATTCAACTTGACTTTTCATCATCAAAGAAGCTTAAAATGAATTTTCCTCAAACATGAAAGTTGAAGATCTTTTTCTCCCCTTTCCAACAAGTACTAGATGGTCTCCATATCATTTGTGAAACTCAAGTTATGACCAAAAGAAGGCAAGGTGGTTTTTAGGGTTCCATTTTCACAACTTTTGCATTTTGGGACATAGTGACCTATAATTGATTCCTTTGTTTCAAGCCACATTTTAACATCAAAGGACAATCCATAAGGGTCATTTTTGGCCTTTGAATCAAGTGGATCCATGGTTTATTCATCACTTATTTTCCATTATGCAAAATTGCAAGATCATTCTAAACTCATGAACCAAGACATCTCAAGGCCCAAATCAAATTCAGGTGTGATTAGCAGTTGTTAAATAAGTGATCCATCATCAAGGGTTTGGGTATACATGCATGGAGGAGGGTGTATTTCACATTATGCAAATTTGTCAAATGGGCCAAAACTCATTAACCAAGGAGTGATTAAGACCCAGGTGATCATCTGTGGATTAACCCTAAGTATTTAAAGTCCCTCATGCACTGGTTGGGAGGGAACACACGTGATTTTGAGGAGAAAAAAGTTTGAACCCTAAAAGCTTCTCTCCTTCGTATCTCTCAATCAACAAGAGCTTTGCCAAAACTTCTTTCACCATCTGAGTCCTGAGGATCCATAGAGCACAAAGCAATCATCACTTGAAGCTAATAGCAAGGGAATAGGGGGCGTGATCTCAGGTTGGTATCCTTTTTCATGGTCCTAAAACTCTATTTTTTGACATGCATAATGATGTGTGATTGTTGCTGACAACTCTGATGTGTTTTACTTGGATTTTAGACGTGTAATATGGTTGAATCGTGAGTTTTAAAATTTTGGATCCATCCTTGTTTCGTTCGTTTTGACTTATTCATTGGTTATTTGTGATTTTGAGTTGCATATTATTAATCTTCATCAAATTCTGGTCAAGAAGGTATACCCGTTTGCATTTTTTGGGAGAGTTTTCATCGCAGGTTACCGGAGAAGACGACCGGAGCTAGGGCTCCGGCGTCTGGTTGGTGTTTCCGGCCGGCTAGGGTTCCAAGGTAAGGGACGAAATCTCAACCGTCCATTGGCTTCATCGTACGGTCCACACGTTGCCACGCATTTAAAATTTTTGTTTTTATTTATGATTCATGTGTTTGCTAGTCCATGGTAAGTGTTGTGTTCTTCAATCTGAGCCTCACATCACACATTTGTTTGACTCAATCTGGGATGTTGTTTTAATCTGATGGATAAGATGCAGCCAACGCATTAATGACTCACGTGTGGATCACGTGTTTTCTTTTTTAATTTCTGATAATCGTGTGTGCGCGTGTACGTGTTAATTATGGTGCATCTTTAATCACATCCCTTCATCATGTTTACTTGGACTTTGCGTTGACTGGTTTTGTGACGTTGGATAGATCTCATGGCTTATGGTGCATCCTAGGGTTCACTAGGTTCACGTGTTCTTTTTTATTTTTTTGATGGATTTAAATGTTTGGGCTTGCTATTTACACACCCACCTTCCAGCCCATTTCAATTTTCAACGTGGTTGGACTGCTGAATGCACCCCCTTGTATATTTCCTTGTTTTTTATTTATTTAATTGTTTGTTTCTCATTTTTAATTTTAAAAAAAATATATTTGCATCCAAAGAATCACCAAAAAATTCATGAAGCATTTTATAGTTTTATAAAATTTTCTCAAATTTTATATTTTATTTTTATTTTATTTTTATCATCTAAAATAATTATTTGTTTATTTTCTTTTTGAATTTATTTCACATATGCATCCCATGACTTGTTTATTTTATTTCTCATCATCCATAAAACCTTTTGAGTTCATTCTTTTTGTATTGTTTCATCAACATATTGAATTGCATTAAAATATTTTTCTCTCATTTTTACAATCATTTCATATTGCATTTTAGTCCTTTCCTTTTGCACCTTGAATCATGTTTCTTGTCTGAACTTTGCATAATTGTTTGGGTGACCTATCTTGTGAATCTTTGCATGAGTTTTTAATATGTTGTTTGTTTCTGGTTGAGATATTTTAATAATTAATTTGGTGATTTTAGAAGATGTTTTGCTAATTATGTGATTGCTCTTTGTTTGAGGCCTACTTGTATGCATATCCTTGATCATGTCTGATTACTTGTTTGAAAAGGCACTTGTGCCATTGTTTGAGATTGTTTCTTTGACTTCCTAATTCATGTTTAGGTCATCCACATTCTGCCTTGATTGAGTTTCATGTGGTTTATAAGAATTTCTCTGTGGTTTATGATTTGCTTGGGGTTTCTTTAGTCTTATTTTTACTTATGTCTGTTTTGTACTAACCTTTTATGCAGAGGCTGAGGTAAGTTATTTAAGGGTGTGGATAGTTATCCATGTCCACTCTCATTCTTTCTTTCTCTCATCTTTTCTTTTCTTTAGGCTTAGGTTATTGTCAAACCTCCCCTTAGGGCCATCTTTGCATGATAACATTAGGATAGATTTTTCCCCGTAGTCTTTTCTTTTCTTTTGAGTCCCTCTTCTCATCTCAAAACATCTTTAAGATACTTAATAAGGTCAACTTGCCTTGCACACGAGCCTTAAACATAGGAAATGAAGATTGAGTGGTCCCCCTTCTCTCTTCTAGAGTGTTGAGCATACGTCCCATTGGGGGCGACCATGCGACGCATTCGTTCCCGTGTCATAGACTTTGGTTCAAGTTGAGTTATGAACTAACTCAAGTCACTTCTGTCCTAAAAAGAAAATACAAATAAACTTCAAACCTTTTTATCCCGCGGGATTGTCAAACTAAAGACTATTTTCAAAAAGGGCACGTTACTTTCCGTCTGAGTCGCAAACAGGCATCGACCCTAACTGCCGGACGCGAACTTAACGTCGCTCATAAAAAACACAAAAAGAACTTGGTCCGAACTACGTTGACGCTGAATTCCCCATTGCATAAAGGGGGTATGTAGGCCTAGGACGTCGACGTCCTACCGAGTCTGTCTTTGTCTTCCCCTCTCCGTTTTAGTGCAGCCATAGATGTTAGGATAACTCACCCTTAGAATAGACAACAAGCGTGGATCCCATCGAGTACGATGGACGCGTGGGGTGCTAGTACCTTCCCCTCGCGTAACCGACTCCCGAACCCAGGTTATGGTTGTGATGACCATTCCTTTCCCTCTTCCTCAGGTTTATGCGGTGTTCCCTTTCCCTCTCTTGGGATAAATTTACACGGCTGGCGACTCTGTTTTTCCGCGCCACTCTCGCGTTTGTACCTGGATGAAAATCTTGGGAGCGACACTCATGATCCAAACACCTCTAATATGTTGTATCTAAGCTGTTTAAGCTCTAACATGTGACTTGTAACACCAAAATCCCAAAGTCCACCTCCAAAACCTCAAAATTGGACCTTTTTGCATTTTTCAAGCCATGTCTTGATTCAGTCACTTTCAAAACCAGATAAAACCTCAAACACACTCCAAATATCATCCTTGAACTATCCCAAATGGTTCCTCACATCTGGAACACCATTTGAGAGAGTTGCCATATTGGTCACTTTTGCCCCTTTTGCAAGAAAGAGCTCAAACTTGTTCCTGAGGATTCCAGCTGGTTCCTACCAGTCTAAAAGCTCCTAAGGGATCATTTGAGAGTGTCTAAAGCATCAAATTGTTTCTGGAACAAGAAACTTGGCAGATAGCACAAAAAGCTCCCAAAGAGGTAAGCATCACAACTTGAACTCTTTGAATTATGCATTGCTTTGAAGTCCACTGATCATAAACATCTCATACATGTTGTATATGTTGTGTTTGAATCAATTCATCATACAATTCTTGCCTGTACCATGAGGTAGCACAGAAAATGCAAATGGTGGCCTATTTGAAAACCACTATCGGGTTTTAAAATAGGGACCTCATCTGAAAAAACCAAGGGCACCATTGGATTCCTTGTGAAATTCTAGGCAGGATAGACCTAAATTTTGTCCCAATCCATGGAGAAATGAGAAAGTTACAGCCTTTACGTTTTTGGCCCAAGAATTTGCCTTGCCTTGGCCAGGCCTAAAACAAGGCACTCCTTATGTATTCATGGGGTGGTTTTAATACACGGATGTATCACCACCCTAGTGGTAGAATGCGCGCACTGTAACTTGGAGGTCTGGGGTTTGAATCCCCCTCGCCCCAGACCCTCTTTTTACCATTTTTTCCATTTTTTAATATTTGTCATATTATTTTAAATGATTTGGAAAACTAATTTCTTTCTCAATTTTAATTATTTTTTATTGATTCTTTTTGCAAAAAATCACAAAAACGTTGAAATATTTTATTTCACAAAAAATCAAATTTATATAATTTATTTAATATAGGTGATATTTTTGTAAATAAATTCATTTTTATTATTTTTAAACATTTCAAAAATGAATATTCATCTTGAAAATAAAAATCAAATGAGTCCTAAATCATCTTGTGATTAAAACCTCATTTATCAAACCTTAATAAAAAATCACAAGTAGCTTATTTAGACTTATTTTGTATTTTTGTCATTTTTATTCATTTTATTATAAGGATTACTTTTAAAAGAAAATGAAATTAGGGTTTCTTTGATTTTCACCCTAACAAATATTTTTCAACCACTTTTTGGGCCTCTAATAGAGTGTAAGACCCAAACCTCTTTTGTACATAAATAATTTTGGGCCTCAGTCATTGTATAAGTCCCACTACAATTTTCAAAAACAACAGTGTGATCACTGTTTTTCATCTGGGCCTCTCCTTGAGTTGTAAGCCCCATCACTTGTACAAAAATAAATCTTTGGGCCTCTAATAGAGTGTAAGACCCAACCCCCTTTTGACCAAAACCATTTTTGGGCCTCAGATGTTGTATAAGTCCCTCTGCGTTAAACAAATCTCGGCGCGATCACTATTTCAAAACAAAAATCATCTGGGCCTCCCCTCGTGTTGTAAGTCCCATATTTCTTTTTCAAAACACTTTTTGGGTCTCTCCTTGAGTTGTAAGACTCATCTCTTTGTAAATAAACCATCTCGGGCCTCAGTCGTTGTATAAGTCTCGATGCGATATTCAAAACAACGGTGCGATCACTGTTAAACCTTGGGCCTCTCCTTGAGTATAAGCCTCAACAATCTTTTCAAAAATAACTTCTCTTTTGATTTAGGTTCAAATATACAGTTGTTATCAAAACTTTCTTTAATTTCTCTAAACAACTAACAATACAGCAAGGAAGCTTACTCGCCTGTAAGTTTTATCAGCTTTCATTTACATGCTTTAATATATATAACTGTATTGTGGGAAGTTGCTCCTCTGTAAGTCCTTCTTTCATATCCTTTTAAATACTTATCATATATCAACTATATATATACTAGTATAGTTATTTAGAGTTTTCCCCGACAACTAGGTCTAGAACTAGGTAAAGCCAGTTGGTCGCTCTTTAATACGGTCAAAACTAGATCCCCATAGGACTTCCAGATACAGTCTTGCCTTCTATTGGACTTAAACAATATGGAACAAAGAGAAAGGCAGTATTCTCGATGAACCTTTTCTCAGACTGTCACCCATAGAAATTGTCAAAGAAATTCTACTCCCCAAAGTTGATCTATTCTCGGTGAATAGCATCTCATGAATTTCTTCAAACCTTTGAACTTTCACTAAATGATATATTCTCGGTGAATAGAATTTCTTGAACTTTTCTTGGTTTGGGACCCACAGGCTTCCTATAAGTATCCCTGCCTCCTTTTGGGCTTTGTACAAGGAGCCTTCGGCTTCTTAGAAGTTCTCATGCCTTCTCTTGGGCTTAATACAAGGACCCTGAAGACCTCTTAAAGGTATAAGACAGAACTTAGTCATCCTTTGCTAGAGCAGTCTTTCCAGTGTCAAAACATCAAACCAATTTAGGGTTGATTCTCATCCCTTAAAACACCTGCCTCCTCTTAGGCATCATACAAAAGATAAAACTCTTCCACACCAGTAGACTTGGACAGTCTAATTCCCCTCTTGAGTCTCAAAGACATTATCAAGTTCCCTACAAACACAGGAAAAACCCATGGTCATTTAATTAATCTCCAGTAGAGATAAAACCCATGGGTTCTAAAACCCATTCTCTCTCCTAAAAATCCCAACTAGGGTCAGTTTATCATCAGTATAACACTATCCCAAATCAGTGCTTCAAGGCATCTGATATCTCAACTCTTTGGGAACCCTCAGCAAGAGTTAATTCCCCACTTGGACCTGCCTAGGGATCTCAATAATCCCCAGCAGAAAGATAGCCTCCTCTTAGGCTTTGTATAATGATCCTTCCTCGGCGAAGTCAGCCTCCTCTTGGGCTTTGTGCAATGATTCTCCCCAGCGGAGCTAACCTTTTCAGACTCTCTTGTTGAGTCAATCACTTTTACAGACTCTCTTGGTGAGTTAATCACGTTTCAAGCACTCTCTTGTTGAGTCAACCCTTTTACCCTCAATCTTGGGCTTTGTACAAGACAGATAAAAACACTCTCTTGTTGAGTCAATTCTTTTCCAGCCTCCTCTTAGGTTTGGTATAAAGATTTCCCCTAGCAGAAACTTTTAGCCTCCTCTTAGGCTTTGTATAATGATTTCTCCAGCTTGTTCAGCCACAATCCTGGGCTTCGTACGGGACAGATAAAAGCACTCTCTTGTTGAGTCAAACCCTGTTAGCCTCAATCTTAGGCTTTGTACAAGACATAAATCTTCATAACCTTCTCTTAAGCTTGGGACAAATATCTTCCCAGGCTAAGCCAATTCCTCCCAGCCTTCTTTTAGGCTTTGAGAAATAATATCCCTAAGCAAAGTCAATCCTCTCCTTTTCAGCCTCAATCTTGGGCTTTGTATAAGACAGGTAATACTCTCCAGCAGAGTCAAACTCATTTTAGCCTCAATCTTGGGCTTTATACAAGACACCTATAATACCCTCAGCTGAGTTAGCAAAGTCTCACTTTAGTCTCAATCTTGGGCTTTCTACAAGACAGATAAAGATTTCTTTCCCACAGAGTCTGTTTCTTTTCAGCCTCAATCTTGAGCTTCGTACAAGATACATACAAATTCTCCCCAACGGAGTCAAAATCCGTTTTAGCCTCAATCTTGGGCTTTGTACAAGACAGACAAAACATTTTCCCCGGAAAAGTCAAACTTTTTAGCCTCCTCTTAGGCTTTGTATAATGCTATCCCCGAAGAGTCGGTCTCTTTTCAGCCTCCTCTTAGGCTTTGTATAAGGACTTCCCTAGTGGAGTCAATCAACCTCTTAGCTTCAACCTTGGGCTTCGATCAAGGCACACAATAATCAACATCCCCTCAGAGGAAATTAAAATATCTCTGTAGGAAGTCATTTCTCTGTTTATCACTCATCAAAACAGAAAATCAAAACAAACCCTAATCCCAGATAACTGTTGTAAGTGGCACACTTGTTGATTAAAATATCCAAGCTGTCGTCCATCTTTTATCCTGGTAAACCCTTTCTTTCATCTAACTTCTGTAAGCGGCAAGCCTCTAGATTATTTATAACCACGCCACTATCCCTCTCTTAGTATGAGAAATTCCTAAGGAAAATGGCATTGCTCTACACTGAGTTAAAGTTTTCTCCTTCAGGATAACACCCCTATAAAGGAAATTATGGCATTACTGGATTCACATATCCCAATTAAAGTAATTCTCCTTTATAAACAGTCACCCAACAGTTGTGATAAACAGACGAGAGGTCTCCCTTTAGAGATGACAAATTCTCTCTCAGTCAAACCTTTTAGCTTCAATCTTGGGCTTTGAACAAGACACAAATACTCAACCTTTTAGTTTCAATCTTGGGCTTTGAACAAGACACCAAAATATCTTTTTCCTCCCTTAGAATAGGAGGAACTACGATTGCTCTGATTTCCCTGTTTCGTTTAAACGGGAATACGTAGGCATAAGATTGCAAAATCTTAGCGAGCATACTAATAAAAAACTCTAGGTCCAGTACCTTCATATCAATCAAAACTTAGGTCCAGTATCTTACCAAAAACACCCGAACATCAACAAAAATTCACTCACTCACTCATATTTCCCAAGAAACTTTCCCCAAACCATTAACAGATAAACACCATCAAGCACAAAGCGAAACCTAAAGCTAACATTATGTGGATAACCATATATAGGATGGGTAATTGACAACTCCCCATTATATAACCTGACCCCGGACCCCCCAATCTCTTTAAAGCGTTTGTTCAGTTAAACAATTGCGTGCAAGGTTAGTTTTAGATAGCTTCCCTTTCCCTTCCAGCTTCACGGGATAAATAAGAAATCAGAAAGTAGCACCCCCTCTTCATTGTGGGGAGAAAACCCAATTTCAGCGATAAGGTGGTCGCGTCACCGACAAAAATGCTCGCTACAATAGGATTGCGAGATCCTAGCGGGCTACCTTTTTCTTTTTCCACCTTTTCTTTTTCCATCTTTTCTTTTTTCCACCTTTCTATTTCTCACCATTTTACCCCGTAGCGAGGGGAATTACGAATGCTCTGATTCCCTTCCCGTCAGGATACGTAGGCACGAGATGCGATGTCTTGGCGAGCATACTTAGTGTATATACCCCTAGGTCTTTACCTTAGCATATTTCCCTTAGCAAGAAAACTTTAACATAACACAAATACTAACAAGAGGTTCCTGTGGAGTACTACAGATACTTAGGATGCTAACACCTTCCCTAGGTATAACCAACCTCCGAACCTTAGATCTCTGGTTGTGTTCCTACATAGCGCACTTAGGGTTTTTTTCGATATTTACCCTTTCCTTTGGATAAATCAAAGCTCGGTGGTGAATTTCATGATTTGTGACTCAAGTTAACTAATAGCTTGATATCCGATTCTCACCGCGACAATTTCAGAGATTTAAATAATGCTCGCCTAATTATGAGTACCCAATGTCTGTGGCATAAATGTTAGTAGATTCAGCCGCATGTTTTGAATATCTAAGTATGTTAGATGGATATTCTGGGTAGAACCAGATCTTTATAGCTGAAGAAGACATACCTAAAACGAAGATTCGATGCCCAGGTGCTTTAGGAACTTATGAATGGGTAGTGATTCCCTTTAGTTTAAAAAATGTTGGGGAAACCTATCAGAGGGCTATGAATTTGATGTTCCATGATTTCATCGAAACATTCATGCAAGTCTATATTAATGGCATATTAATAAAACCCTCATCAGAAAATGGTCACTTAGGGCATCTTCGCATCACCGACAAAAATTGCTCGCTACAGTAAAATGGCGACTCTGCTGGGGAGTCATTGCTAGGATCTGTCTTACCTTAGTCATCATCGTCCCCATTTTCCACAGTAAAATGGCGACTCTGCTGGGTAGTCATTGTCTGTATAGGACTAGGATTATAGCTCTTAAGAGGTCTAGGATGTTAGTTTTAGGAATAAATATATATATATCGCTTTTCCTAATTGATATCCGTGTTTATTTTTTTGCTAATGGGACTGCGGGTGATGCCGCATCTGGAAAGTTTGAGTGACACCTAAGATAAGTGATGGCATTAGATGGGTAATCTTACAGGGAGTGACTCGCGAATAAGAGACCTCGGTAGACCATCGAATCAGTGGAGATACCCTTTTCGGATTCAATGCCTATACGATTTTGGTTGTTGAAAGCAAATTGTTCGATTGTGGTATCCATAAAACTGAGGATTTAGTAGACTGAGACCATGTTACTATTTTGTAGTGCGGAAGCTATTGGAAATAGTTGTCACGCGATACTACCCTCATTTGAGATTACTCTAAGATACTGCAGCTCGCTCGGGTGAACCAGCCTGCTGTTGTTATCCCAAGAGGGGTCAATGATTTTGAGGACAACTATAAAAAATCACCAGTATAACCTTTGGGGATGGGTAGAGCCATGACTTCATGACACCGAACCTTTGACCCCATGTTTTTTCTATACTTATGAGTGCTGCATTCATGCATTCATTTCATTAAAAAACTTTAAACATAGAAAAATTTTCTCTTCTAGTATCTCTTTTTCAAATTAAACTAAGACAATGATTGCAAATGTCAGAGAGAAAATTGCGTTATGGATTTCGGTAGAAGGAAGACTCACAAGTATACCTTCAAGGTTCCAAAATTAGAGGATTTGAGAGGGTTGGCAAGGATGATCACCAACCTTAATGCTTTCAAAGCTATGTACGGAGGACTATTGTCTCTGTTAAGGGTCCATGTAATTGAAGGAATCCTGTCTACACTGATTCAGTTCTACGATCCGATTTATCACTGTTTCACATTCCTGGATTATCAACTAGCACCAACATTTGAGGAGTATTCTCACCTGACGGATTTACCCATTACTGACCAAGCTCCATTTTCTGGACTGGAAGAAATTCCAAAGGATCAAACCATTGCAAGAGCTATCTATTTGGATGAGTCAGAAGTCAAGACTCACATGACCATTAAGGGTGGAATCCAAGGTTTACCAGCCCAGTTTTTGGTAAAGAAAGCTTTGTACTTTGCTAGTATAGGGAACGTGACTGCTTTCGAGAGCGTCTTTGTTCTACTCACCTACGGGTTATTTCTGTTTCCCAACATTGATGACTTTGTTAATATCAATACCATTAAGGTTTTTCTAATTGTAAACCCTGTACCGACCCTGCTCGCAGATGCTTATCATTCTGTACACTTAAGAAATTTGTACAGCGGAGGAATGATCACATGCTGTGTACCCCTGCTATACAAATGGTTCACTTCCCATTTACCAAAGTCTGCTGCTTTTTGGGATCATAAGAGTACTTTACGTTGGTCTCAGAGAATCATGTCTCTTACCAACTCTGACATAGATTGGTACAATCGAATCTATGACGAGATAAGAATCATTGACCGTTGTGGAAATTTCCCCAATGTACCCTTCATAGGAACTAAAGGAGGAATCAACTATCATCCAGTTTTAGTTCGTCGTCAATTTGGATACCCGATGAGGTATGTCCCGGGTAATGTTCATCTGGAAGGTCTTTTCTTCAAGGAAGGAGAAAATGACAGGGCACTAAAGACAGAAATAGTGCATGTCTGGAAACATGTTCACAGGAAAGGAAGAGAGTCTATAGGAAAACCAGATTGTGTCTCTGTGGAACCTTATCTCCATTGGGTACAAACTAGAGCTCTCAAGCTGAGGATGCCTTACCCATGTCACGAAGTTCTTCCGTTAAAGGAATTTGTCCTTTATTTTATGTCTGATACGGAAAAACTCCAGGTTACTCTCAACAAAGTTCAATAGGAAAAGAAATCTTGGAAGAACAAGTACCGCATTCTCAATGTGAAGTGTAACAAAATACAACAACTGTTAAAAGAAAAAGATGCTCTGATCGAGATTTTAGAGCAACATACTGTAGAGAATCAAGAAGACCGAAGGAATTTGCTCGCTCATTTCACTTGGCAAAGGAATGACAACCCGACAACGGCTCAAGAGCCCCAGTCAAAGAAAAGGAAAATACCAGCACCAGCATCTGAGCCCTCCTCAGAGAGGACTCAGGATCCATAAGTCTAAACATTTCCTTTTACAACACTTTGTAAATTACTGTATTTCCATTTCCGTAATCTTTGAATTCAATAAAACGGGGTTTCCCCATTGTATGATATTTTCAATCCAATTGTTGAAGTTTCTTTTGATTAAAACAACAAAAAAAATTTAATATAATCATTGCATATCATTCATCATTCTCACATAACGCATTCTTCTTCCCTACAAATCTCACGTTTGTGTCTCGATTCTAGAGTCAAACTGTCTCATTCATATAATACTCGGGCCAATCGACAAAAGAAAATGGATGATCTCGAGGAAGAGAACATAGAGCGGAGAGAAGAAATCGACGCTCTGAAAGAAGATCTGAGGAAGCTTCACAATGACATGCAAGCTCTGGCAACAACTCAGATGCAGCAACAAAGGACTGCGATCTCAGAGATCACATCTACGCCCATAGTGGAAAAGTACGATCCTCGGTACAACATGCCTAAAGATTGTCCCTGGGGCATGCCACTTAACTATATCCCGGAAGGATATATTCCGTCGATCACAGGAGATCCGGAAACCACAGCAGGAACCGCTGGGCCTGAAGGTTACAAACTTCGGGAAAGCGAAGATGCCAGGGGCATGACAGCAACTCCTGAAGGTCACAAACTTCAGGAGAGGGAAGCACCAAGAGTCACTGCCGTAATGACTATACCACCACCCGTGGTACACACTGTCCCGGAAGGACAGATTCCACAGATACCTTCTGGTGGAAACGAAAGTATGTATGATAGAATGAATGAGTTCCAGGAGCAATTCCTGGAGATGCAGAAGGAACTGCATGCCATTCGCGGTCAGGATCTATTCTGAAAGGACGCCGCAGACCTTTGTTTGGTCCCCAATGTGAAAATTCCGCACAAGTTCAAGGTGCCCGAATTTGAGAAATATAAGGGTAACTCTTGCCCTCAAAGTTATTTGGTGATGTACGCTCGAAAGATGTCAACTCAGACAGAAAACCAACGGCTACTGATCCAATATTTCCAAGATAGTTTAACCGGTGCCGCACTCAAATGGTACATGGGTTTAAACCACACTAAGATCGTCACTTTCAGAGATCTTGGCGCTGCCTTCGTTCAACAATATAAGTATAACCTGGACATGGCACCGGACAGAGATCAACTCAGAGCCATGTCGCAGAAGGACAAGGAAACCTTTAAGGAATATGCTCAGAGATAGCGTGAAATTGCCGGCCAGATTTGTCCACCTATTGAGGAAAAAGAGATAACAAAAATATTTTTGAAAACCTTGAGCTCATTTTACTACGACAGAATGGTCGCTAGTGCGCCCAGCGACTTCACTAAGATGGTGAGCATGGGAGTTCGTCTTGAAGAAGCAGTCCGAGAAGGACGTCTGGTCAAAGATGCCGGACCATCAAGCAGTACCAAAAGATACGGTAGTGCTTTCCCTAAGAAAAAAGAGAAAGATATTGGTAATATCTCTCTTGGAAAGCAGAGGCGACAGTACCAACCAGTAGCAGCTGTAACTCCTGCTATCAACCCTGCGCCTGTTCCAACGTATCAACCTCAGGTTGCTCAGAGCCAACCGAATCAACAACAATATCAGTAAAGGACACAACAACCTCTTCAGCAGGCTCGTCCTCAATACAACAACAATCGTACAACGCGACCACCAGGGTTTGACCCTATACCAATGTTGTACGCATAACTGTTTCCATTACTACTGGTCAAGGGGCACGTCCAAACCAGGTCTCCTCTTACAGTACCGGAAAATCTGCCTTTTTGGTTCAAAGAGGATTAGACTTGCCCTTACCATCAAGGAGGACCAGGGCATAACATTGAAAATTGTCTCAGCTTTAAATCTGATGTGTAGAAGCTTGTCAGGAGCGGGGTCCTATCTTTCAAAGATACAAATCCAAATGTTCAGACGAACCCGCTGCCTCAACACGAGAAGGCTGCAGTAAATTTGAAAGAGGAAGAGTCTAAGCACAGCTATCAAATTCACGATGTACTCTTATTGGGAATCAACCTGGTCAAGATGCATTGCAAACAGAGCGGATACGGACATGTACCATCTCACAACTATCACGAGTGTGATATCTGCTCTAAAAACAATCAAGGATGTTCTGTGGTGCAATCAGCTCTACATGAACAGATGGATCTCAGATGGATCCAAGATCACCGAATCCGTGAGGTCAACATGACTTATGCAAATTCCAACATCATTCAAAACCACGACATCCGTGCGATGAATGTCAACTTGGTGGCAATGCACTCAAGGCAAAGCCAGCATCATGATCTGCCACGACACGATTACGATTCCTGTCTGATTTGCTCGGTAAACAATCAGAGATGCTCTTTTGTACAAGAGGCCCTCCGGCGTCAGATGGATCTAGGATGGATCCAGGACTACAGGGATAGAAGTCATTATCAAGTGAATATGATTCAAATCTTTGATATTCGCTTGATGAATACCAGCTTGGTAGAATTACACACTAAGCAAGTTCAGCTCAGTTTTCTGACTTCACACAATTATCAGAACTGTAAGGGATGTCGTGTGACCAAGGATGTGCACTTGTTCAAAGAACACTTCAACATTTGTTGAACCACTGGTGGCTTCCGATCTATCTAGATGAAGACACACAACAAGTTAGTATGGCTGACGGGAACCCTACTAGGCATCAAAGCTATGATGTTCGATCAATGGAAACAGATCTAGTAAGGTTACACTGCATACAAAACGGACGAGGCCGGGTGCCACCACACAACTATGAGCGCTTTAGAGTTTGCTCAGAGGATAACCAAGGATGCTACCTCGTGCAAGCAGCCCTTCAAACCCAGTTGGACCACAAAGAGTTTCAACCATGGTCAAGCTCTGGTTCAATGTCAGGCTATCATCAGGGCAAAGATGTTGTTTTAATACCTAAACGAGAAGTGGCCAAAGATGTGTGTGCCATAATCCCTCTACTCCATGAATCGAGAGTTCCCCTCGATAGTGGAAGGATTCTAAACCTCGAACTAATTGAGGCCGGCTATGACGGTCAGAAAAATCTCAAAGCTCCTGTAGTTATCTATCTGCCGGGACCAGTGCCGTACAAATTCAATAAAGCTATCCCTTACAAATACGGTGCAAAAATAATTGAGAATGGAAAGAAAACTCCATTACCCTCCGTCGTGAATATTCCTGACATCAGTCGAGTGACACGGAGCGGTCGAATCTTCAACCGAGGAGTTGGAGAACCCAACAAAGAGAAGGGACCTCAGACAGAAGTTCCTAATCAACCAGTCAGTCAATCCAGTAGTCCCGACCTTTCAAAGAACAATGATGAGATGCTGAAGCTCATCCAGAAGAGTGAGTACAACATCGTTGATCAAATGTTGTAAACTCCTTCAAGAATCTCTGTGTTATCTCTTTTACTCAGTTCCGAAGCTCACAGGGAGGCTTTACAGAAAGTTTTAGAGTAAGCCTTTGTGGAACAAGATGTGACAATAAGACAATTCGACAGCATCATCTCCAACATCACTTCTTGCAACAACTTGGGGTTTAGTGATGAGGAACTGCCAGAAGAGGGCCGGAATCATAATATGGCACTCAACATTACAGTCAACTGCCAGGACGATGCTTTAGCCAGCGTACTAGTAGACACCAGATCAGCTCTAAATGTTATACCAAAATCCACTTTAATGCGACTATCCTTTAAAGGATCTCCGATGAGAGGCAGTGAGGTCATTGTCAAAGCATTTGACGGATCCCAGAAAACAGTTATCAGCGAAGTCGACCTTCCCATAACTATTGGTCCTCACACTTTCCTAGTCACTTTCTAGGTCATGGACATTCGGGCAGCATACAATTGTTTGTTAGGAAGACCTTGGATACACGAGGCTGAGGCAGTCACCTCGACACTTCACCAGAAGTTGAAGTCGTCAAGAATAACCAACTAGTCACAGTCTGTGGAGAGCAAGCCTTGATCGTAAGTAGCTTATCATCGTCCACTTGTGTAGAACCAGAGGAGGTTGTGGGAACCCAGTTCCAAGCACTTTCGGTGAGCAATGACAACCAGTCAGAAAAAGGAACATTGATTTCCTCGTACAAAGATCCTCTCGAAGCGATCAAAAGTTACAGTGCAAAAGGATGGAGACAGCTTGTCATTCCTACTGATAATAAGACGAAGAAAGGTCTTGGTTTTTCCTCAACCTGTACCCAGACTGTTATTAATGATGATAGTCTTCATCCCATTCAGGACTTCTTCCACAGTGGAGGCTTTCTTCACCCAGTGTCTCAAGAAGTACATACCATCAACGAGGGAGATTCCTCCGATACAGAGCAAGAATGGATGTCCTATCTTAATGAAGACGATTATATGTCTCAAGGAGAGGTGCCTACGCCATTTTTCTATCCCGCACAGAGTTCGAGATATATATCGAGATCAGATGTCAAAATGATATACGGAGATTGTGATCCGGAAGGATGTCGTGCTCCACCAAACTCATTAGAGGAAAACACTCCGATGAAAGACAACTTTGACCATGACTATTATGGCCCAATGGATGGCTTGCCTATCTGGCAGCCGTACCCAGGAGACTCGGGGCAAAAGAGTCAGCCGAACGATGCATATCAGCTGAGCATCATTGAAAAGAATACATGTGTCCCCGCCGAATCATGGGATCATTACTCAGGGCATTCAGTAAATATCCAGCACGACGAAAAGGATGATTCCTCCAATTCCAAAGAAGTGTGGGACACTTTAGGACAACCGAGTGGCAAGTATGACTTCTTGGTCAAGTACACCACTCCTGAAAGCTCTCGTATCAGGCTCGAAGACATCCAGCAAACTGGATGGGGAGATCTGCCTGAGAGTGTAAACACTGTGCAAGATACAACAGAAGAGTTCGTCTACGACAACTCTGCCTGGGAGACAGACTTCAACAATCCTTCTCTAAAAGAAATCAGTGTTATTTCCTAAGAAAAATCAAGGAAGGTACCAGACTTTGTGATTCACCGAGGAGTTCGCTGCCAATGGATTGCTGTGGATGTCCCGAAGATTGTTCATAAGTCTAAGTAATTGCCGTCTTTGTTTTAACCTTTCACCATGCCTACGTGAAACAGATGTTTGATAGGGCTCACTTTCTGTAAATGTGTCTCTTCGCTTCGCCCAAAGCGACTGAGTTTTGTTTTATAGGGCTGTAGTTTCAAGAACCGACAAGATCATAAATTAAATAACATTGTTCTGTAATTTCCACATTTACTGTTGTTTTCTCTTTTCGCTTCTTCATAAAATGGTAATCCTAAAAACAACTCAAATAAAAAAAAAACAAGCATTTTTCAGAAAATACACTGCACACACTCTTGCATTTCTCTCTATCTCTTCTAAAAAACAATCATCACATCATGCAAATTGCTTCTTTTAAACCCCATTGAAACATACGATCCAATGCCTTCTCCCGACTTTGAATTCCCGGTATTTGAGGCTGAAGAAGAAAATGACGAAGAAATTCCAGAAGAGATCTCCTGATTACTCAGACAAGAGGAAAGGTCCATCAAACCTCACAAAGAGCCGTTGGAAACAGTCAACTTGGGTTCATAAGAAGAGAGAAAAGAAGTCAAGATTGGGGCACTGCTCAGTCCGATTGTCAAAGAAAGTTTGATAAAGCTTCTCAAAGAATTTCCCGATGTATTCGCTTGGTCTTACCAGGATATGCCAGGGTTGGATACTAGCATCGTGGAACATCATCTACCGTTAAGATCACAATGTCGCCAATAAAACAGAGGCTAAGGCGGACTCACCCAGACATGGCCATCAAGATCAAAGAGGAAGTACAGAAACAGATTGACGCGGGTTTCCTCGCCACCTCAGAATATCCTCAATAGTTAGCCAACATAGTACCAGTTCTGAAAAAGAACGGAAAGGTCAGAATGTGTGTTGACTACAGGGATCTGAACAAGGCCAGTCCAACGGATGACTTTTCCTTACCACACATTGATATGCTGGTAGACAGTACAACGAAGTTCAAAGTATTCTCCTTCATGGATGGATTCTCGGGCTATAATCAGATAAAAATGGTGCCGAAAGACATGGAGAAAACTTCCTTCATCACCCCATGGGGCACTTTTTGTTATAAGGTAATGCCGTTCGGTTTGAAGAACGCCTGGGCAACCTATAAAAGGGCCATGACTACTCTGTTTCACGACATGATACACAAAGAAATAGATGTGTATGTCAATGATATGATTGCCAAATCTAAAACGGAAGAGGAGCATGTAACCCACTTGTCAAAACTATTCGAGCGTTTGAGGAAATACAAACTATGGTTGAATCCCAATAAGTGCACGTTTGGTGTTCGCTCAGGAAAACTGCTAGGGTTCATCGTCAGCCAGAAAGGAATTGAGGTTGATCCTGACAAAGTCAAGGCCATTCAAGAAATGCCTTCTCCAAAGACTAAAAAACAAGTTAGGGGATTCCTGGGATGTCTGAACTACATTTCCAGATTTATATTCCTTATGAACGCGACATGCGCACCGATCTTCAAATTACTCAAAAAGAATCAGGACTGTGTTTGGATAGAAGACTGCCAAACCGCTTTCGACAGTATCAAGGAGTATTTGTTGAATCCACCCATCATGTCACTTCCGGTGGAGGGAAGACCACCGATCATCTATTTAACAGTTTTGGAAGACTCCATGGGTTGTGTGCTTGGTCAACAAGACGAAACAAAAAGAAAAGAGTCTGCCATCTACTATCTGAGCAAGAAATTTACCGACTGCGAAACTCGGTACACTATGCTTGAGAAACTTGTTGTGCTTTGGCTTCGGCAGCCAAACGTCTTCACCAGTATGTGATCCATCTCACTACTTGGTTAATCTCCGAAATGGATCCAATCAAGTATGTCTTTGTAAAGCCTGCTCTCACGGGAAGGATAGTCCGTTGGCAGACGTTGTTATTGGAATATAACATTGAGTACCAGGCTCAAAAATCCGTCAAAGGAAGTATTTTAGCTGATCATTTGGCTCATCAACCGATTGACAATCAGGAATTAGTTGGATTTGACTTCCCAGACAAAGATGTCATGTATCTAAAAATGAAAGATTGCGATGAACCGCTACCCTGTGAAGGGCCAGAACCAGGTTCCCAATGGGGACTAATCTTTGACGGAGCTGTCAATCATTATGGAAACAGAATTGGGGCAATCATCATAACACCTTAGGGTAACCATATTCCTTTCACCGCCCGACTAACATTCAAGTGCACAAACAACGAGGCCGAATACGAAGCTTGTATCATGGGTGTCGAAGAAGCGATCAACTTAAGAATCAAGAACATGGATGTATATGGTGACTCAAACCTGTTTATCAATCAAATCAAAGGAGATTGGAACACATACCAATCAGGACTGATTCCTTACAAAGACTATGCGAGAAGGTTGTTGCCATTCTTCAACAGAATCAGGTTTCACCAAATCCCTCGTGAAGAGAATCACATGGCTGATGCACTAGCCACACTCTCCTCCAGGATTAGTGTAGGTCAATGGAATAACATACCTAAGATCGACATAATGCGCCTGGAACGGCCCGCTCACATCTTCACGATTGAAGCAGTCATAGACGATAAACCTTGGTATCACAATATCAAATGCTTCTTTCAGAAACAAGAGTACCCACCTGGGGCATTAAGAAAAGACAGAAAGACCCTCAGAAGATTGGCAGGCAACTTCTTTCTGAGCGGTGATACACTCTATAAGAGAAACTTTGACATGGTCTTGCTCCGATGCGTAGACAGACCAGAAGCAAACATGCTGATGAAAGAAATTCACGAAGGATCCTTTGGCACTCATGCCAATGGACACACAATGGCGAGAAAAATTATGAGGGCAGGCCACTACTGGTTGACCATGGAATCCGATTGCTACAAGTACATGAGGAAGTGTCACAAGTGTCAGATATACTCAGACAAGATCCATGTACCGCCAACGCATCTCAATTTTCTTTCTTCCCCATGGCCTTTTTCTATATGGGGAATCGATATGATTGGCATGATTGAACCCAAGGCTTTGAACGGACATCGGGTCATCCTGGTAGCCATTGGATACTTCACCAAGTGGGACGAAGCAGCGTTGTACGCCAATGTAACCTGACAAGTCGTGGTTCGCTTTATAAAAAACAATCTCATCTGCCGTTATGGCGTTCCAAGCCAGATCATTACTAATAATGGATCTAACTTGAAAAACAAGATGATGAAAGAGCTGTGCGCTAAGTTCAAAATCGAACACCATAACTCATCTCCCTACCGACCTAAGATGAACGGAGCGGTGGAAGCAACTAATAAGAACATCAAGAAGATCGTTCAAAAGATGGTTATAACCTACAAAGACTGGCACGAAATGTTGCCCTTTGCTCTTCACGGTTATCAAACATTTGTCTGCACTTCAACAGGGGCAACCCCTTTCTCTCTAGTATATGGCACGGAGGCACTGCTTCCCATAAAAGTAGAGATCCCATCAATCCGGGTATTGAAGGAAGCTAAGCTAACAGAGGCTAAATGGTGTCAAAGTCGACACGATGAGCTGAACCAAATCGAAGAAAAGAGAATAACGACACTATGCCATGGTCAGTTGTATCAGCAAAGAATGAAGAAAGCGTTCGATAAAAAGGTCAGACCCCGTGTCTTCAGAAAAGGAGACCTCGTGCTCAAGAAGATACAATGATTCCTCACTAATTCCCGGGGCAAATGGACTCCAAATTATGACGGCCCCTATGTGGTCAAGAAGGCCTTCTCGGGCGGCGCCTTGAGACTTGCAACCATGGATGGAGAAGAATTTGCCTACCCCACAAATGTTGACGTAGTCAAGAAATACTTTGCCTAAATAAAGAAAAACGTCTCGGTGGATTGAAAACCCCAAAAGGGCGGTCCAGGCAAAAATTAGAGACATAATCAAAAATCATCCCGATGGATTGGAAACCTCAAAGTACAATCCAGGAAAAAGTTAGGGATTCATGGAAAGTAATTACGTCCAACAAAGGGACAAATTCCCCAGCAGCAGTAATGCCATCCATCAGAAGAAACTCCAATCAAGGTCATCTTCGACAGAAGCTCAGGATGTCCAGGATTCAAAGTTGGTAGAAGGATAGCGGTTGTTATGTTTCAATGTAGCCCTTTTCCCTTAAATTACCATTTTTTAACTTTGTAAATGCTTCATGGAATCACGCGTTTGGCTGATTTCCATCCTATTAATAAAATTTGAGCCTTAATGCTTTTGTTTGTAATTCTTATTTATTTTAGCTTTACAGAATGACACTTTAATATGATCAACGATTCTTGAAATAAAACAAAAAATGAATTTACTTGTCAAAATTTTTCTGCTTTTAAAATAAAGATGGCAATTTCTTTTGACTGTTGAACATCGAAAGAACATCAATCGCTACTCCAAAGGCGATTAAGCTTAAAAGTATAGAATCAAAGTATTCCTTCTAAACCAGTACGCCTGAACGAAGGATCAACTGAATCAGATATGATTTTCCCATCAGATATCCCCGGCAGAGTTCTTACCTCCTAAGCCCGAACAACGTTTTTCCCCACAGGGATTATCTCTCCAAAGCAAGGCAGAATTGCTATTTTGGACCAAATGGTACTTCCTTGTTCCCCACAGTGGCCGAGTATCCAGTCGTGTTCATCCACTAGTTTGTATGTCGTGTCAGTTTTGTCAGCATAAACATACATACATCATGCATTATTGATTTACATTCATATTAATATTGCATCACTATCACTCTAGTCGGTATTACCCCCTAGTGATAAAAGTCCTCTCAATCAAGTTGTCAGTCCTTTCCTCGTCAGGAAATGTATCGTCCGAATAATCTCTCCCCCAGTTTATTTTTGGATTGGAGACAGTCATCAACCACTTTGATAACTTGAACCTCTGAAGAACAAGAAGGCATTCGACAAACATCACTCTTCACCATTGAAGATGATATCTTCGCTTTCCCAGATTAAGGAAAATCCCCAGAGAAAGCCTCTCGACCGAAGGCTCTCAGCAACACATTGGTTTTTCTCCCAAGAAAGTCGACGTTAATAAAGTCATCAGCACCTTAAAATTGGAATACATCACATGGCATTTCTCCGAGAAGATCTCGGGGAAAAGTATGATGTAATACCCCCAAGCAGGAAACATTCTCTCAAGAGACTCGTTTTCCCCAGTAGAGTCAATAAATGGCGTCTCCAATGGAGAAGTTTGTGTACCTCTACAACTCAGACGAATGGGTTCCCCATCAAGTCTGACACCAAAAATTTTCCCATCAAATGGTATCTCCCTAGGAAAATTCGGCGAGAAATTTGATGAAGACCACTAGTGAATAGCGTCCCTTGTCAAGAAAGTTTATTGACAAAAGAAACCGAGACCAGTTCCTTGGCTGAAAACCAGGATCGAGGGGAAGTTTATTTCAGAAACTGAGACCAGTTCCTTGGTAGGAAACTAGGATCGAGGGGAAGTTTACAAAAGAAACTTAGACCAGTTCCTTGGTAGGAAACCAGGATCGAGGGGAAGTTTACATCAGAAACTGAGACCAGTTCCTTGGTGAGAAACTAGGATCGAGGGGAAGTTTACAAAAGAAACTAAGACCAGTTCCGTGGCTGAAGACCAAAATCGAGGGGAAGTTTTTACCTTTTTTAAGCGCCATTGCTTAGCAAAAGAAGATGGATGAGCAAACTGCCGTTCATAACCACCATCAAAATTTTGGGTATCCTGATATTTAATCCTCTTGCACCTCGAATGCCCGAATAGCTTCGCCATTCACACCTTCGGGTCCAAGAAGATTAAACAGGGGCATCTGTCATACCCCAAATATTTACCACCAAGATTTCCCATCATTGTGAAAATCATCACCACAATATGGATGTACTTTTATGCCTCATCAGTCTCCTTAAAGATGATTGAGCATTCACCACAATCAAGAAGCAGGATTTTTCTAAGTTATGCAACAAAGTGGCTAGGGTACCAACTTCCAAGGATCATAACTTGAGATCCAAGCAACCATTTTGGGTGATCCAAAGCTGGATTTTTAGGTCTTGCTACACTCTACAAAAGCTTCAACTACATCTCATTCCAATTCCTCATGGATTTTTAGTTATGGAGTGATCAAAATGGCTGAAAACATGAAAATGACACTTTTCCAACACTTAGTGAAATTTTCACTAAGTCAGAATCAGCCTTACTTTTTCCAAAATGTAGGGACATTTTTCACTTTGATCCAAGTCAAACCAGGTCTAGGGGTGGACATCAAAGTTGGAGTATGCCATGAGGGCTTTCCAACAAGTACCAGATCATCTCCAAATTCCATTTAAGCAAGGAGATACAACCCTTGAAACATGGCATCATGAACTGGTTTCACAAGGCATAATTTGTGCATTTTGCTCGATTTGTCCAAATCTGATAAATCCAAGCCTTGTCATCCATTTGGACATATCTGAGGATAAAACAAGAAGGGAATGATCTGATTCCAAGCCTCGAAAGTCCAAGAATCTACAATAGCCATGCCAAACCTAAAAAGAGCTAAATAGTGCCAAGACTTCAATTTTGTCCCCAAGCCTTTAATGAATGCATCAAGGTGGCATGAACTGAGCCTATTCCAACTGAATTCAGTCCAAACTTATCTCTGAACCAAAGCTACAAAGCCTGTGCTCTAATTTCAAGTCAATGGCTAGAGGAGACTTGAGATTCCTTTTGCATAACATTGGCCAAAGGCCTGCTGCATTTGCCATTCACTATTGATGCCAAAACAAACTTGACACACTATAAATATACATCAATTGTGATCAGTTTGAGTACACCAAAGCATCCAAACTGATGCTTTCCTCAAAATCCCTCTCTTTAGGCCAAAATGCCTTCTTTTGCAAGGTATCTCTGAGTTTTTGAGTTAGAGAGCATTTCCATCACAGCTCATGATCCAAACACCTCTAATATGTTGTATTTAAGCTGTTCAAACTCTAACATGTGACCTGTAACACCAAAATCCCAAAGTCCACCTCCAAAACCTCAAAATTGGACCTTTTTGCATTTTTCAAGCCATGTCTTGATTCAGTCACTTTCAAACCAGATAAAACCTCAAACACACTTCAAATATCATCCTTAAACTATCCCAAATGGTTCCCCACATCTGGAACACCGTTTGAGAGAGTTGCCATATTAGTCACTTTTGTCCCTTTTGCAAGAAAGAGCTCGAACATGTTCCTAAGGATTCCAGCTGGTTCCAACCATTCTAAAAGCTCCTAAGGGATCATTTGAGAGTGTCCAAAGCATCAAATTGTTTCTGGCACAAGAAACTTGGCAGATAGCATAAAAAGCTCCCAAAGAGGTAAGCATCAGAACTTGAACTCTTTGAATTATGCATTGCTTTGAAGTCCACTGATCATAAATATCTCATACATGTTGTATATGTTGTGTTTGAATCAATTCATCATACAATTCTTGCATGTACCATGAGGTAGCACAGAAAATGCAAATGGTGGCCTATTTCAAAACCACTACAGGGTACTAAAATAGGGACCTCATCTGAAAAAATCAAGGGCACGATTGGATTCCTTATGAAATTCTAGGCAGAATAGACCTAAATTTTGTCCCAATCCATGGAGAAATGAGAAAGTTACAGCCTTTACGTTTTTTGCACAAGAACTTGCCTTGCCTTGGCAAGGCCTAAAACAAGGTACTCCTTATGTATTCATGGGGTGGTTTTGATACACGGATGTATCACCACCCCAGTGGTAGAAGGCACGCACTGTAACTTGGAGGTCTGGGGTTCGAATCCCCCTCGCCCCAGACCCTTTTTTTACCATTTTTTTCCATTTTTTAATATTTGTCATATTATTTTAAATGATTTGGAAAATTAATTTCTTTCTCAATTTTAATTATTTTTTATTGATAGTGATATTTTTGTAAATAAATTCATTTTTATTGTTTTTAAACATTTCAAAAATGAATATTCATCTTGAAAATCAAAATCAAATGAGTCCTAAATCATCTTTTGACTAAAGCCTCATTTCTCAAACCTTAATAAAAAATCACAAGTAGCTTATTTAGACTTATTTGGTATTTTTGTAATTTTTATTCATTTTATTAAAAGGATTACTTTTAAAAGAAAATGAAATTAGGGTTTCTTTGGTTTTCACCCTAACAAATCTTTTTCAAACACTTTTTGGGCCTCTAATAGAGTGTAAGACCCAACCCTCTTTTGTACATAAATAATTTGGGCCTCAGTCATTGTATAAGTCCCAGTACAATTTTCAAAAACAACGGTGCGATCACTGTTTTTCTTCTGGGCCTCTCCTTGAGTTGTAAGCCCCATCACTTGTACAAAAATAAATCTTTGGGCCTCTAATAGAGTGCAAGACCCAACCCCCTTTTGACCAAAACCATTTTTGGGCCTCGATATTGTATTAGTCTCGCTGCGTTAAACAAATCTCGGCGTGATCGCCATTTCAAAACAAAAATCATCTGGGCCTCCCCTCGTGTTGTAAGTCTCATCTTTCTTTTTCAAAACACTTTTTGGGCCTCTCCTTGAGTTGTAAGACCCATCCCTTTGTAAATAAACCATCTCGGGCCTCAGTCCTGTATAAGTCCCGATGCGATACTTAAAACAACGATGCAATCACTGTTAAACCTTGGGCCTCTCCTTGAGTATAAGCCGCAACAATCTTTTCAAAAACAGCTTCTCTTTTGATTTAGGTTCAAATATACAGTTGTTATCAAAACTTTCTTTAATTTCTCTAAACAACTAACAATACAGCATGGAAGCTTGCTCGCCTGTAAGTTTTATCAGCTTTCATTTACATGCTTTAATATATATAACTGTATTGTGGGAAGTTGCTCCTCTGTAAGTCCTTATTTCATGTCCTTTTAAATACTTGTCATATATCAACTGTATATATACTAGTATAGTTATTTAGAGTTTTCCCTGGCAACTAGGTCTAGAACTAGGTAAAGCCAGTTGATCGCTCTTTAATACGGTCAAAACTAGATCCCCATAGGACTTCCAGATACAGTCTTGCCTTCTCTTGGGCTTAAACAATATGGAACAAAGAGAAAGGTAGTATTCTTGGTGAACCTTTTCTCAGACTGTCACCCCTAGAAATTGTCAAAGAAATTCTACTCCCCAGAGTTGATCTATTCTCAGTGAATAACATCTCTTGAATTTCTTCAAACCTCAAAACTTTCACTAAATGATCTATTCTCGGTGAATAGCATTTCTTGAACTTTTCTTGGTTTGGGACACACAGGCTTCCTAAAAGCATCCCCGCCTCCTCTTGGGCTTTGTACAAGGACCCTTCGGCTTCTTAGAAGTTCTCATGCCTTCTCTTGGGCTTAATACAAGGAACCTAAAGACCTCTTAAAGGTATAAGACAGAACGTAGTCATCCTTTGCTAGAGCAGTCTTTCCATTGTCAAAACATCAAACCAGTTTAGGGTTGATTCTCATCCCTTAAAACACCTGCCTCCTCTTGGGCATCATACAAAAGATAAAACTCTTCCACACCAGTAGACTTGGATAACCTAAATCCCCTCTTGAGTCTCAAAGACATTCTCAGTTTCCCTACAGACCCAGGAAAAAACCATGGTCATTTTATCAATCTCCAGTAGAGATAAAACCCATAGGTTTTAAAACCCAGTCTCTCTCCTAAAAATCCCAACTAGGGTCAGTTTATCATCAGTATAACACTATCCCAAATCAGAGCATAAAGGCATCTAATATCTCAACTCTTCGGGACCCCTCAGCAAGAGTTGATTCCCCACTTGGACCTGCCTAGGGATCTCAATAATCCCCAGCAGAAAGATAGCATCCTCTTAGGCTTTGTATAATGATCCTTCCTCAGCGAAGTCAGCCTCCTCTTGGGCTTTGTGCAATGATTCTCCCCAGCAGAGCAAACCTTTTCAGACTCTCTTATTGAGTCAATCACTTTTACAGACTCTCTCGGTGAGTCAATCACGTTTCAAGCACTCTCTTGTTGAGTCAACCCTTTTAGCCTCAATCTTGGGCTTTGTACAAGACAGATAAAAACACTCTCTTATTGAGTCAATTCTTTTCCAGCCTCCTCTTAGGTTTGGTATAAAGATTTCCCCTAGCAAAAACTTTCAGCCTCCTCTTCGACTTTGTATAAGGATTTCTCTAGCTTGTTGAGCCACAATCCTGGGCTTAGTACAGGACAGATAAAAACACTCTCTTGTTGAGTCAAACCCTGTTAGCCTCAATCTTGTGCTTTGTACAAGACATAAATCTTCATAACCTTCTCTTAAGATTGGGACAAATATCTTCCCCAGCTGAGTCAATTCCTCTCAGCCTTCTTTTAGGCTTTGAGAAATAATATCCCTAAGTAGAGTCAATCCTCTCCTTTTCAGCCTCAATCTTGGGCTTTGTACAAGACAGATCATACTCTCCAGCAGAGTCAAACTCATTTCAGCCTCAATCTTGGGCTTTATACAAGACACCTATAATACCCTCAGCTGAGTCAGCAAAGTCTCACTTTAGCCTCAATCTTGGGCTTTATATAAGACGGATAAAGATTTCTTTCCCACAGAGTCAGTTTCTTTTCAGCCTCAATCTTGGGCTTCGTACAAGATACATACAAATTCTCCCCAACAGAGTCAAAATCCTTTTTAGCCTCAATCTTGGGCTTTGTACAAGACACACAAAACATTTTCCCCAAAAAAGTCAAACTTTTTAGCCTCATCTTAGACTTTGTATAATGATATCCCCGAAGAGTCAGTCTCTTTTCAGCCTCCTCTTAGGCTTTGTATAAGGACTTCCCTAGTGGAGTCAATCAATCTCTTAGCTTCAACCTTGGGCTTTGATCAAGGCACACAAAAATCAACATCCCCTCAGAGGAAATCAAAATATCTCTGTAGAAAGTCATTTCTCTGTTTATCACTCATCAAAATAGAAAATTAAAACAAACCCTAATCCCAGATAACTGTTGTAAGTGGCACACTTGTTGATTAAAATATCCAAGCTGTCGTTCATCTTTTATACTGGTAAACCCTTTCTTTCATCTAATTGTTGTAAGCGACAAGCCTCTAGATTATTTACATCCACGCCACTGTCCCTCTCTTAGTATGAGAAATTCCTAAGGAAAAATGGAATTGCTCTACACTGAGTTAAAGTTTTCTCCTTCAGGATAACACCCCTATAAAGGAAATTATGGCATTACTGGATTCACATATCCCAGTTAAAGTAATTCTCCTTTATAAACAGTCACCCAACAGTTGTGATAAACAGACGAGAGGTCTCCCTTTAGAGATGACAAATTCTCTCTCAGTCAAACCTTTTAGCTTCAATCTTGGGCTTTGAACAAGACACAAATACTCAACCTTTTAACTTCAATCTTGGGCTTTGAACAAGACACCAAAATATCTTTTTCCTCCCTTAGAATATGAGGAACTACGATTGCTCTGATTTCCCTGTTTCGTTTAAACTGGTATACGTAGGAATAAGATTACGAAATCTTAGCGTGCATACTAATCAAAAACTCTAGGTTCAGTACCTTCATATCAATCAAAACTTAGGTCCAGTACCTTACCAAAAACACCCGAACATCAACAAAAATTCACTCACTCACTCATATTTCCCAAGAAACTTTCCCGAACCCATTAACAGATAAACACCATCAAGCACAAAGTGAAACCTAAAGCTAACATTCTGTGGATACCCACATATAGGATGGGTAATTAATAACTCCCCATTGTATAACCTGACCCCGGACCCCCAATCTCTTTAAAGCGTTTGTTCAGTTAAACAATCGTGTGCAAGGTTAGTTTTAGATAGCTTCCCTTTCCCTTCCAGCTTCACGGGATAAATAAGAAATCATAAAGTAGCAACCCCTCCTCATTGTGGGGAGAAAACCCAATTTCAGTGATAAGGTGGTCACGTCATCGACAAAAATCGCTAGCTACAATAGGATTGCGAGATCCTAGCGAGCTACCTTTTTCTTTTTCCACCTTTTCTTTTTCCATATTTTCTTTTTTCCACCTTTCTATTTCTCACCATTTTACCCCCGTAGCAAGGGGAATTACGAATGCTTTGATTCCCTTCCCGTCAGGATACGTAGGCACGAGATGCGATGTCTTGGCGAGCATACTAAGTGTATATACCCCTAGGTCTTTACCTTAGCACATTTCCCTTAGCAAGAAAACTTTAACATAACATAAATACTAACAAGAGGTTCCCGTGGAGTACTACAGATACTTAGGATGCTAACACCTTCCCTAGGTATAACCAACCCCCGAACCTTAGATCTCTAGCTGTGTTCCTACATAGCGCACTTAGGGTTTTTACGATCTTTACCCTTTCCTTTGGATAAATCAAAGCTCGGTGATGAATTTCATGATTTTTCATTCAAGTTAACTAATAGCTTGATATCCGATTCTCACCGCGATAATTTCAGAGATTTAAATCATGCTCGCCTAATTATGAGTACCCAATGTCTGTGGCAGAAATGTTAGTAGATTCAGCCGCATGTTTTGAATATCTAAGTATGTTAGATGGATATTCTAGGTAGAACCAGATCTTTATAGTTGAAGAAGACATGCCTAAAACGAAGATTTGATGCCCAGGTGCTTTAGGAACTTATGAATGGGTAGTAATTCCCTTTAGTTTAAAAAATGTTGGGGAAACCTATCAGAGGGCTATGAATTTGATGTTCCATAATTTCATCAAAACATTCATGCAAGTCTATATTAATGACATATTAATAAAACCCTCATCAGAAAATGGTCACTTAGGCCATCTTCGACAATCCTTTAAGAGGATGAGGAAATATGGATTGCAAATGAATCCATTAAAGTGTGCTTTTTGTGTCCACGCAAGAGATTTCTTGGGATTTATGGTGCACAAAAAAGGCATGGAGATCAATTTAAACAAAATGAAAGTGATCTTGGATCTCAGGCCTCCTTCGACAAAGAAACAACTACAATATTTGTTGGGGAAAATAAACTTCCTGAGAAGATTCATTTCCAATTTAAATTGCAAGACTCAGATTTTCTCTCTATTACTTTGACTCAAGAAAGAAAGTGACTATATATGAGGGAGCGATCATCAAAAGGATTTCGACAAAATCAAGGACTATTTGATGAAGCGTCCTATCTTATTACCTCCGAGTAGAAATAAGAATATGAAACTGTACATAGCTGCATCGGATTCGACCATAAGGAGTATGTTAGCCCAAGAGGACAAAAATAGCGTCGAAACAACCATTTATTATCTCAATAGAAATTGATAGATGCAGAAACTAGATATAATTCAATAGAAAAGTTATGTCACTGTCTATACTTTTCATGTATAAATCTTAAGCATTATATAAAGCCTATTGACATTTATGTGTACTCTCATTTTGATGTGATTAAACACATGTTATCGAAACCCATACTACATAGTGTAGTAGGAAAATGAGCTATACCCCTCACTGAATATTCACTAACTTATTGTACTTTAAAAGCATTAAAAGGCCAGATTGTCGCAGACTTTATTGTCGACCACTCAGCGGTCAAAGCGATAGAAAGTCATGTTGAGACTAGGCCTTGGAAATTATACTCTGAAGGTTCTAGGCATAAAGATGGAATTGGAGTTAGACTGTTTATAGTTTCTCCAGAGGACATACCGACCAAGTACAAGTTTAGGTTTGAAGGCTTTTGTTCAAACAATGAGGCTGAATATGAAGCCTTAATAACAGAACTTCAGATTTTATTGGACTTGGGGGCAAGATATGTCGAAATAAAAGGTGATTTAGAGTTGGTGGTTAGACAATTGAAAAAATAATATAAACGCGTCAAAGAAAATTTGATGATGTACTTTGTCATTGCCAACTTCTTACTGAAACGTTTCGACCACGTCTCTATAGACCATATACCTCGACTGGAGAATCAATAGGCAAATGATTTAGCCCAGATTACTTCACATTATAAAATCTCCAAGGAGAGATTTGAGGATTTGGTCGATATTAAAGATAAGCTAATCTCAGTAGAAAACTCTTTAGAGACATTGTCAATGTCAAAACTTGGGGGGGGGGGGGGGGCAGACGAAACTGAGATATCATCAAACTTAGAAAATTCTGAGTTTTTTTGGAAAATTTCTAGGTTTTGGCCATTGACCTAATGTCAGACAATGGTTGGCGAAAACCCATTGTCAAATATTTGAGAAATCCAATAGGAGTAACTGATCGAAAGATGAAGTATAGGCCCCTTAGATATGTTATCATTGGGAACAAGTTATTTAAGAAAACCCTCGAGGGGATTTTTCTTAAGTGCCTTGGCAAAAGTGAAGCATATTTAGAAATCTCTGAGGTGCATAGAGGATCACATGGCTCTCATCAAGTAGACCACAAGATGAAATGGTTGTTGTTTTGACTAGGGGTTTATTGGCCAACTATGCTGAAAGATTGCATGGACTTCGTCAAAGGTTTTCAGGAATGCCAAAGGCATTCAGCTATCCAACATGTACCTGCGAGTGAGTTACACTCAATAGTTAAGCCATGACCTTTTAAAGGATGGGCCTTAGACATAATAGGTGAAATTAAGCCTTCATCGTCGAAAGGGCACATATACATCTTGGTGGGGATAAATTATTTTAGTAGATGGATAAAGGCCACACATTTGCTTAATGTCGACCATAAAGAAGTAATTAGTTTCATCCAAAATTATATTATATATAGATTTGGAATACCTGAGACTATTACCACTAACCAAGGCTCAGTGTTCACAGGTCAAAAGATGGTAGATTTCGCCTCAGAGATAGGGTTTAAGTTACTAACTTCGACACCATATTATGCCCAAGATAATGGCCAGGTCAAAGCGGCCAACAAAATTGTTATTGGTTTAATTAAGAAGCACGTCTTCCAAAATCCAAGAAATTTGCATAGAACTTTAAACCAAGTACTTTGGGCATGTCGAAATTCTCCCAAGGAATCGACAAATTCCACACCCTTTCAACTTGCATATGGTCATGATGTAGTACTCTCTCTGGAGGTACATTTACAGTCAATTAGAATTCATAGGAAATATGAAATTCCAACTGAGTATTATTGGGGTATGATGCTAGACGAATTAAGTGACTTAGACGAAGAAAGATTAGCTGCTATAGATGTCTTAATGAGACAAAAAGAAAGAGTGGCTAAGGTGTATACGAAGAAAGTTAAATAAAAAACTTTCATGTTAGGAGACTTAGTTTGGAAAGTCATCTTTCCCATGGATAAAAAGGATAGAACCTTGGGCAAGTGGTCCCCTAATTAGGAAGGACCATTTAGAATTCTGCAAGCATTCACAAATAATGCATATGAGGTCGAAAAATTGACCCCTAAAGGTTGAATCCTGCGAATAAATGGAAAATATTTAAAACATTATAGGCATATATTGCAGGAAATCCATATTAACGCAGAATAAAAATATTACTTCAAAATTAAAAAGGCTAAAAATATTGGCCTGAATGTCGAAATACGACAAATGGAATGTTTAAAAGTTTACAAAAACCAAAATGTCATTCAAAAGACATAAAAATCTGAACATAAATAGTAAAAATGCAAGTCCTAGAAAGGGAAAGAGGCTTTGAGCCTGTCATATTAGATCTTCGCTTCAGACAGTCGACGATCAACTTGTGAAATTATGGAGGCAAAACCTTCAATCTCAGCATCCAGAGTGTTAAAATTCTCCAGATGTTGGTTTCCAACCAGCCTCTTGCACCTATTTGATGTTGACTAACCTTCCTAATTTCCTTCTTTTCACTTTCAGCCTCTTGCACTTTTAACTGCAATGCCTTAATGTATTTCTTCTAGTTGAGAATTTTTGCATCCAAGGTGTAGCGAGCGATTTTTGTCGGTGACGCGACCCCCTTATCGTTGAAGTTGGGTTTTCCTCCTCGAGGAGAAAGGGGGTGCTACTTTCTGATTTCTTATTTATCCCATGAAGCTAGAAGGGAAGAGAGAGGTATCTAAAACTAACCTTGCACGCGAATGTTTAACTGAACAAACGCTTAAAGAGATTGGGGGGTTTGGGGCCAGGTTATACAATGGGAAGTTGTCAGTTACCCATCCTATATGTGGTTATCCACAGGATATTAGCTTTAGGTTTTGCTTTATACTTAATGGTGTTTATCCGTTAATGGGTTTGGGAAAGTTTCTTGGGAAATGTGATAGGGAGAGTGAGTTTTTGTTGATGTTTTTGGGAAGGTGCTGGACCTAAGTTTTGATTGATGTATGAAGGTATTGGACCTAGAGTTTTTGATTAGTATGCTCGCTAAGATTTCACAATCTTATGCCTACGTATTCCCGTTTAAACGAAACAGGGAAATCAGAGCAATCGTAGTTCCTCATATTCTAAGGGAGGAAAAATATGTTTTGGTGTCTTGTTCAAAGCCCGAGATTAAAGCTAAAAGAGTATTTATGTCTTGTTCAAAGCCCAAGATTGAAGCTAAAAGGGTATTTTTGTCTTGTTCAAAGCCCAAGATTGAAGCTAAAAGGGTTTGACTCAATAAGAGAGTGCTTTTATCTGTCCTGTACAAAGCCCAGGATTGCGGCTAAACAAGCTGGAGAAATCATTATACAAAGCCTAAGAGGAGGCTAACTTTGTGCTAGGGGAAATCTTTATACCAAGCCAAAGGGGGGCTGGAAAGGATCGAATCAACAAGAGAGTATTTTTTATCTGTCTCGTACGAAGCCCGAGATTGAGGCTAAAAAGGGTTGACTCAACAAGAGAGTGCTAAAAGGTGATTGACTCAACAAGAGAGTCTATGAGAGTGATTGACTCAACAAGAGAGTCTGAAAAGGTGACCGACTCAACAAGAGAGTCTGGGAAGTAATTGATTGACTCAACAAGAGAGTCTGAAAAGGTTAACTCTGATGGGGAGAATCATTGTACAAAGCCCAAGAGGAGGCTGACTTTCCTGAGGGAAGGATCATTATACAAAGCCTAAGAGGAGGCTAGCTTATGCTTGGGATTCTTGAGATCCCGAGTCATGTCTAAATGGGGAAACCAACTTTTGCAGGGGAATGCAGAAAGGTTAATATATCAGATACCTTGAGGTTCTGGTTTGAGATAGTGTTATATGATGATAAATTGACCCTGGTTGGGGAGTTTTTAGGAGAGAGACTGGGTTTTAGAACCCACAAGTTTTAACTCAGCTGGAGAGTAATCCAGAATCCGGGGTTTCTCCTATATTTGTAAGGAACTTGAGAATGTCTTTGAGACTCAAGGAGATTTAGATTGTCCAAGTCTATTGGAAAGGTCTATCTTTGTACAACGCCCAAGAGGAGGCCGACTCGTTTAAGGGATGAGTATCAACCCTAAAATTGTTCTGAGGGATTTATTAACTCCTTTTAGAAAGACAGCTCTAACAAAGGATGACTAAGTTTTGTCCTATACCTTTAAGAGGTCGTGGGGGTCCTTGTATGAAGCCCAAGAGAAGGCATGAGAACTTTTAAGAAGCCGACGGGTCCTTGTACAAAGCCCAAGAGGAGGCGGGGATGCTTTTAGGAAGCATGTGGGTCCCAAACCAAGAAAAGTTCAAGAAATGCTATTCACAGAGAATAGATCATTTAGTGAAAGTTCTAAGGTTTGAAGAAATTCAAGAGATGCTATTCACCGAGAATAGATCAACTCTGGGGAGTAGAACTTCTTTGATAATTTCTAGGGGTGACAGTCTGAGAAAAGGTTCACCGAAATACTGCCTTTCTCTTTGTTCCATATTGTTTAACCCCAAGAGAAGGGAAGACTGTATCTGGAAATCCTATGGGGATCTAGTTTTAACTGTATTTAAGAGTGACCAAATAGGCTTTACCTATTTCTAGACCTAGTTGTCGGGGAAAACTCTAAATAACTATACTAGTATATATATATAATTGATATATGACAAGTATGTAAAAGGGTATGAAAGAAGACTAACCGTGCGCAGCTTCCCACAATACAGTTATATATATTTGACATGTATTTAAAAGAATGAAAGAAGACTAACCATGCGCAGCTTCCCACAATACAGTTATATATATTAAAGCAAGTAAATGAAAGCGGATAAAACTTACAGGTGAGCAAGCTTCCATGTTGTATTGTTAGTTGTTCAAAGAAATTAAAGAAAGTTTTGATAACAACTGTATACTTGAATCTAAATCAAAAGGGAAATTGTTTTGAAAAGATTGTACTGGGACTTATACACTTCTGAGGCCCAAAGAATTTGGTTAAAAAGGGATTGGGTCTTACACTCTAGTAGAGGCCCAAAGATTTGTTTTTGTACAAGTGGTGGGGCTTACAACTCAAGGAGAGGCCCAAGATTTATTGTTTACAAAGACGACAATCGCGTCGAACTTTTGAAAATGTACAGAGGGACTTATACAATGTCTGAGGCCCAAAACATGTTTGGTTTCAAAAAGGGGTTGGGTCTTACACTCTATTAGAGGCCCAAAGATTATTTTGAAAAAGAAAGATGGGACTTACAACACGAGGGTATGCCCATATGGTTTATTTGGAAACGGCGATCGCGCAGAGGTTTTTGAAAATACAGGGATCTTATACAATATCTGAATCCCAACAAGGTATCTTATTTACAAGGAATTGGTCTTACACTCTATTAGAGGCCCAACAAGGTATTTTATTTACAAGAAATGGGTCTTACACTCTATTTGAGGCCCAACAAGGTATCTTATTTACAAGGAATGAGTCTTACACTCTATTAGAGGCCCAAAAGTGTTTTGAAAAATAAAGATGAGACTTACAACACGAGGGGAGGCCAAGAGAATTATTTGTTTAAAAATGGCGATCGCGCCGAGATTTGAAAACACAGTGGGTCTTATACGATGACTGAGGCCCAAATTATTTTGGTTTTCAAAAGGGGTTGGTTCTTACACTCTATTAGAGACCCATGAGTGTTTGAAAAAGATTTGTTAGGGTGAAATCAATCAAAACCCTAATTTCATCATTTTTAAAAGTAAATTCTTTTAATAAAATGAATAAAAATGACAAAAATACCAAATAAGTCTAAATAAACTACTTGTACTTTTTATTAAGATTGAAAAAATGAGGTTTTAATCACAAGATGATTTAGGACTCATTTTATTTTGATTTTCAAGATGAATATTCATTTTTGAAAGGTTTAAAAATAATAAAAATGAATTTATTTACAAAAATATCAACTATATTAAATAACTAATATAAATTTGATTTTTTTGTGGAATAAAACATTTTAACATTTTTGTGATTTTTTGCAAAAAGAACCAATAAAAAATAATTAAAATTGAGAGAAAAAATAATTTTCCAAATTATTTAAAAATAATATGAAAAATAATAAAAATGGAAAAAGTGATAAAAAAAAAGGTCTGGGGCGAGAGGGATTCGAACCCCAGACCTTCCACTCGCTCAATACACACAAACCAGCTGATCAACCACTGGAGCGCAATGCCAATTCAAATATAGTATGACAAATGAAAAATATATAGAGAACTTGGTTTTAAAACCTGAAGAATGGCGCCATTACCATCTTCTTCCTTGGGCCAGATGTGTGAAGCTCTCTATCTCACTCGTTTCTCAACCATTTGACATGATTCAAACACCAAATTCATCCGTTTTTTAACAAGGAACATGATGGCAATATTTGATTTCATTTATTTTCAGTATGTAGCAAGTTACATTAACATGAATGTATGAACCCTAATTTTGCAAAAGCAATCGTGCAGACATGTTTGTGAGTGTTATGGTCAAATGTTTTGAGGGGAAACACTCAACATATGATGATAAGCAATTGGCAAAAGTATCATGCGAGGAAATATGCATGGATCATGTTATGAGAGTTTGAGGCTTACCTTTCTGCAAGAAGAATTGGAACTCTGCACAAAGTGTATTCCAGAAGGTGGATGATGATCTCTACAGCTTCACTGGATGGTATGGAGTGGATTGCAAGCCTTAGAACACTTTGAAAATCTTTGGATCAAGTTGGAGAAATCCAACTGCATAACAGGTAGGTTGAAGATTGATATTTTGATTCAGGTGTTTCAGAAGTGGTTTAGGTGTTTGGACAACTTCTATACATCATATGTGATGTGTTAAAAGTGGTGGTTTGAGTTGCTTGGCTCTGCAACTCAAAACCCGATAGTGACTTGCACAACCATGGAGTTTTTGTGCTTGGAGAGTGAAAGAAAGAAAGCAAAGAATTTGTGTGCTTTGGTGTGATTTGAAGAATGAAATGCGCACTCTATTTATAGGCAAAGATGTTGCCATGAAGTTGCCAGCTCGAGCTCAAGAGATATGCTTTGAGTTTTCTTGGTCAATGTTTGGCAAATATCTTCACTCACAAGGAATGAAGGAGTCTCCAAATAGCTCAGCTATGATCTGACAAATTTCACATTCTGGAGCCTTCTTATTGGTGGATTATGAAGGCATTTTGACTGATCATAAAGGGAATATTGAATATTCACTATTTGCTCATAAATGCACATTGGATTCCAAACATATTCTCTTATGTTCATGCTCCCATTGGCTGGTCTTTGAATTGAATTGGCAGGTGGTGCAGAGCTTGTAGTCATCAAAGTGAGTGTAGCAGGTCTTGTGATTAATGCTCTTTGGATAAGAATCGAGTTCATCAAGTCATGCAACAAAATCTGTTGCAAAACAGTTGCAACAAGGCATGTTTGATCATGGATTTCTCTTGGCTCAAGTTAAATCAATTCATGCTAATCAGTTCTTTGAATTCTTAGCAACATTTGCAATAACATTGATGCTTACATTTGGAGTTGATTTCCATTGCAACTATGTGAAAAAAACCTCACAAGTTTTGGTGTTTTCAACAAAATATGTCTTGGACAGAAATTTGTCTAAGTGTTGAAAAAATGCCATTTTCATATTTTCAGCCATTTTGATCACTCCATAGTTTAAAATCCATGATGAATTGGAATGAGGTGTAGTTGACACTTTTAAAGTATGCCATGAGAGCTACAAATCCATCTTTGGATCATCCAAAATGGTTGCTTGGATCTCAAGTTATGATCCTTGGAATTTGGTACCCTAACCACTTTGTTTCATAACTTAGAAAAATTCTAAGTTTTTTTTATGATTACCCCTTTTACAAGTTAACTCACTATTCTTGAATTTTCTTGATGAATGATGATTCAAATCACAAATTAACATTGTATTAGGGTTAAGGAACCTTGGTTGACAAAAAATATCAAAAAGTTAAACTTTGACTTTTTGTACAATTGACTTTTTATCAGATGAAATTCAAACTGTGTGATCCTCTATGAAATCAAGTCCTTGACCTAAATCAGACTTAATAGATGGATTCCATAGGTGATATAGGGTGTATTGAATCATGTCCCAAGGTTTGGGAGCATGCCTTGGCCAAAAGTCAAAGGCACAGTTGACTTTTTCTTCAAAACCTTAATTGTGATCCAAATGAAATTGAAACTTGTAGATCATGCTTCTTGGGATCAACCCATTATTGCAAATGGATCAATGTGGTGTATTAGAGACCCTTAAATCATGTCTTGAGGTTTTGGCTCATGCGTTGTCCCAAAAGTCAACTTAGGGGTGAATTAGGTCAAGAAACCCTAATTCTCGATTTTTGGTAAATGCATCCCCTGAGGTTAAATTGACTTGATGATTAGGTCCATGAGGTCCCGTGGAGTATCTTAGGTTATGCTTTAAAGCATTGGCTCATGCCCAGAAGAAAATTTTATCAGGAGGCCTCGGTTGACCAAAACCCTAATTTGGTGACACTGGCGATCTTGAGGCTTAATCCACTTGGAATGTTGCAACCTTGTGCTTGATTCTTGGTGTGGGAGTCCTCTTGATCCTTTATAGGTGTTTGAGAGGTTAGACAAGTTGAAGATCATGTCATTCCTTGATTGATCCTTTGTCTAAGTGCTCTGAGAGGGCTCAAAAACCCTAGTTCTTGATTGTGGTGAATGCTCAATCATCTTTGAGGAGATTGATGAGGCATGAAAGTACATCCATATTGTGATGATGATTTTTACAATGATGGGAAATCTTGGTGGTCAAAATTTGGGGTATGACAGATGTCCATATTTAATTTTCTTGGACTCGAAGGTGTGAATGGCGAAGGTGTTCGGGCATTCGGGGTGCAAAAGGATTAAATATCAGAATACCCAAAATTTTGATGATGGTTATGACTGGAAGTTTGCCCATCCATCTTCTTTTGCTAAGCAATGATGCTTAGAAAAGTTAAAACTTCCCCTAGATCCTGGTTTCCTACCAGGGAACTGGTCTCAGTTTTTGAAATGAACTTCCCCTCGATCCTGGTTTCCTACCAAGGAACTGATCTAAGTTTCTGATATAAACTTCCCCTCGATCCTGGTTTACTACCAAGGAATTGGTCTCAGTTTCTGATGTAAACTTCCCCTCGATCATGGTTTCCTACCAAGGAACTGGTCTCCGTTTCTGATGTAAACTTCCCCTCGATCCTAGTTTCCTACCAAGGAACTGGTCTAAGTTTCTGATATAAATGATAGTTCCTGGATTGGCTTGAATTTTGGTAAAACAAAGGTTATTCAATGTTGATGTCAAGATGCTGATGTTGTAACATTGAAGTCTTAACACTGGGCTGTGTTAAGTAGTTAACTGCTGAAATTGGATGTCTGATGTCACACAGGTGATGTTGTAACATCAGACCTGCAGAATTAATAACAGCAGGACATGTTATTAGGGCACGCGTATTAGCTGGAATTATGGAGAGTGGTTGACTCATTGGATGAGAATATATTGGGATAGATATTTTCTGTTACATGGGAGATTTGATTGCAGGTCCGTTAGAGAATTAAAAGGTTGAAGATTTAAAAAGATTTTGGGGATAAAATCTGTTTTGAAGATTCAGTTTTAATTAACAAATCTGATCAAATATTGTGACAAGTCCAAGCCCAATTCAGGAGCTATATAAAGCGCACAAGACCAAAGGAAAAAGGCGACAGAAATACAGAGAGAAGATCAAGAGCATAGGCTGAGTGTCTTGAGTATTTTGTACGAGTTGTATTTACACAATTCTAGGGTTTGAATAGGTGTTAAGTTTCTGTCCTCTCTAAAAGCTGTGAAGCAATAGAGAGTGGTTGTTTGATCGAAGCTGTGAAGTAAGATCAAGGGTACTTAAAGTGGTCTCTTTGAGTGTTTGTAAGGGATTGAGTGGTGTTCTCATACCTAAGTGGTTTCTTAGGTAGGAAGTCATTAGTAGAGTATAAGTTTAGGAGATTGTCAACAGGTTGTTGAGTCTGTAAATTATATCTACAAGTAGTGAATTCCATCCCTAGCTTGGTAGCCCCCATAGTAGGTTGGTTGTAACCGAACTGGGTCAACAATTCTTGGTGTTATTTTACTGTTATTGCTGTCCATTGTGCAGAGTGTGTTGTTGTGACATCACACCTTAACATCACACGTCTGATACCAGAATTTCAATTGGTATCAGAGCTGGCATCCTGTCTGTCTCTGGGTGAGATCTAGGGGAGTTACTTTCTGGTGAAAAGATGGACAAAGAAGTTGGAGGATTCGTCAATAGACCCCCTATTTTGGATGGATCCAATTATGACTATTGGAAGCCAAGGATGACCACCTTCTTAAAATCCTTGGACAGTAGGGCTTGGAAGGCTGTTATTAAAGAGTGGAAAGCACCTGTCATGTGTGAGAAGGATGATGCTGGTAAAGATAAAGAAGGCACCTCTAAGCTAAAGCCTGAAGAAGAGTGGACCAAGGAGGAAGATGAGCTTGCCCTTGGAAATTCCAAAGCTCTGAATGCTATCTTCAATGGAGTGGATAAGAACATCTTCAGGTTAATTAATACCTGTGAAGTTGCTAAGCAAGCATGGGATATCTTGCTGGCTACTCATGAAGGAACATCTAGAGTCAAGATGTCAAGACTTCAGATTTTAACATAAAAATATGAAAGCCTGAAGATGAAGGAAGATGAGACTATTCATGATTTCCACATGAGTGTTCTTGAGCTGGCCAATGCATCTAGTGCTCTTGGAGAGAAGATGTCAGATGAAAAGCTTGTGAGGAAGATACTTAGGTCCCTACCTAAGAAGTATAAGATGAAGGTTATTGCCATTGAAGAATCACAAGACATCAGCAAGATGAGAGTAGATGAGCTCATTGGATCTCTTCAAACCTTTGAGCTTGGGTTGAATGAGGAAGAACCAGAAAAGAAGCCAAAGAGTATAGCCCTGGTGTCAAATAATGAAGAAGATAAAGGAAAGAGTTCTGAATCCCAGGAGGATTTATCTCAGGCCATAGTGATGTTGGGAAGACAGTTCACCAAAGTATTCAAGAGAATGAATGATAACTCCAGGCCCAATGTCAAGAACATGACTTATGACACCAGCAAGAAGGATGAAGAGAAAACTGCCCAAGATAAAGGAGTGCAGTGCTTTGAGTGTGAAGGGTATGGACATGTCAAGAAAGAATGTCCCACCTTCTTGAAAAAGCAGAAGAAAGGCATGACAGTTTCCTGGTCTGATTCTGACAGTGAAAGTGAAGGCGAGTCAGCAAAGCATGTGAGAGCTTTAACAGGAGCTGTGATTTCTGATGATGATTCTAGTGATGGAGAAGTAACTTATGAGGAGTTGGCATCCACCTATCAAGAGCTGTGTTTAAAGAGTGTTGAGATTTGTCAAGAAAACAAGTGCCACAAGCAACATATTGCTCAGCTAGAGAATGAAAATACTGATCTAGAAAATGAAGTAGTGCTAGTTAGAGCTCATCTTGATCAAATGACCAAGTCTGTTAGGATGCTGAGCTGTGGTACAGACACACTTGACAAGATACTTTAGTCAGAAAAAGCTGCTGGAGATAAAGCTGGGATAGGTTATGTGGCTGAGGACAAGGGAACTTCAGAAGGAAGCACTTCAGGTTCAAAGAAGGAAGTGTCACAACTTTCATCTCAACATCAGCCAAAGAAGCGGGATCCTACCCCTAAGAAAGCTGATGTTTCACAACCTAAGAAGATTGAGAAGAAGACTGGTCCCTATCAGAAGAGGAAGCAGCCACAGGGAGCTAGTCAGTATATGCCCCCTCAATACCATGAGAGCATGCAAGCTGCTCAGTTCAAACAGCATATGTCTCATCAGATATCTCAACATCAGGACAACTGGTATGGTTATGGGTATGTTGTTCCTTACGTATATGGAAGAAGAAAGCCACACCATCATGGGAGACAATCCAGGAAATAGCATTCTCAGCCGACTTGTGGGAGAAGACATCAACATAATAGATGGCAGGGCAGTTATGGTAGGAGGAGACCACATCATGGATGGCAGCATAGGCAATCTCATCATGGCAGAAGATTCAGAGATGAAAGAGTGAGATGCTACTATTGTGGAAGATTTGGACATATGCAGTACTCTTGCTACAAGCTGCATGGATACCCTCAGCCCCAAAACAGATGGAGATAGCACAGGCCCAAAGTTGTTAAACAATGGGTACCTAAGGAGAAGGTGAAGTGCTTATTGGTTCACTTGGATGACAAAGAGGCTAAAGAAGGAACATGGTATTTTGACAGTGGGTGTTCCAAGCACATGTCTAGATGTAGATCCATGTTTGAGGATCTTAGAGCTTGCCCCTCTCATGAAGTTATATTTGGCAATGGGGAAAAAGGTGTTGTCGCAGGAGTTGGGAAAGTGCAAGGTGATGGTAGACCTGAACTTGACAATGTTATGTTTGTCATTGGCCTAAGTGCAAATTTGATCAGCATAAGCCAATTATGTGATGAAGGTTACAAGGTAAACTACACTAAGCATGAGTGTGTGGTTTCTGATGAGCAGAATCAGATTGTTATGAAGGGTGCCAGAACCAAAGACAACTGCTATCAGTGGATTTCTCTTGATGAAAATTCAACTAATGAGGTTCAAGTTGATGTTATAATATCAGACTATGACATCAGGATGCTGAAAGGTCACTCAAAGTTAACAAGCTCTGATGTGAGTGTTTTAAAAGGAAAGTCTTTATGGAGGGAGAAAATTAGTAATTGGTCTTTAAATACTGAAAAGCTGGCGCCATACCTCAGACCATCATTCTCTAGTGCAGCAAGATCACGGTTCATCAAAGAGTATTTCTTCCTTCCATTCGTCGTCCTCTACAAGAAGAATCATCTGACCTCATTCTGCCTCAAGGGAACCATGTCAAACCAGACGTCGTCTCCATCAAAGAAATCTGTCGCTCAAAGCTCTTCGTGAGATAAGGCTAGGGTTTCTTCAGAAGAGGGATTTGCAGAAGAAGCTTTGAATATAGAACCTATCTCAATGATGCTCCCAGAATCAGGTACTTCGAGACCCACTAAACTAACTCCTAAGAGACCGGCTACTATCTTCAAGAATCCTGAAACAAAGAAGGTTGTTACGAGTGTGTTATTTGGGGATAAAACTGTGCCGAAATCATATACGTCTCAGACTATTAAAGAGAAGCTTGATGTAGACAAAAGGATGGGTAATTTTGCCTCAAAGATTCTATACAAAGGCATCCCTGTTAAAGGAATTTCAATCCCACTGAATCGGATGCCAGCTGAGAAAGACAACATGCAGGAAGGTAAGTCAAGTCTTCAACAACTTGCAATGACAGCTATTGAAGATGCTGATCAGAGTGAAGACATGTATGAAGAAACAAATGTTGAGGAGAATGTTAGGACATCTGGTGAACCCACTTCTGTTGAAGCAGATGTTGATGAGGAGGTTAGACCATCGCTTAGTGGGGATGATGAGACTACTGATGTAATTGATGTTGATGACTTGTCTGATAATGAAGTCATTGGAAGAGCAGTGCCTAGTCTGTCCAAGAGACTAAGAAAAGGAAAGATGGTTGAATCGTCGTCAAAGAAAGCTTCTGATGAGAAGAGGAAAAAGACTGTTGTTGGGCCAACAAAAGCATGGAGTAAGGTTGATGTGAATCCCAGAAAAAGGAAGCTAATGGAAGAATCTGAATCAGAGTATGATGTTGAGGATGACGTTCAAGACATCACTCCTGTCAGAAAGACAATCTTGAAGAGAATTGCTGACAAGATCCCTGAGGTTCCGGTTGATAACATTTCATTCCATTATGCAAGCAGTGCGTCGATGTGGAAGTTCATTTGTCAAAGAAGACTTGCTCTTGAGAGAGAGATTGGGAAATAAATTATGGAGATCAAAGAAATCATAGAGGTGATTAAGGCTGCTGGTCTGATGAAGACGGTTCATGGGTTCTCCGAGTGCTATGACAGCCTGGTTAAGGAATTTGTGGTAAATATTCCTGTGAAGATTTCAGACAAAAGCAGTGTGGACTACATGAAAGTGTTTGTGAGAGGAAAATGTGTTGATTTCTCTCCTGAAGTTATAAACAAATATCTAGGAAGAAAAGATGAAGAATTCGTTGAGCTAGAAGCCACTGAGAATGATGTCTGCAAGGAATTAACTGCTGGTCAAGTTAAGGCGTGGCCCTTGAAAGGGAAACTGCCAACTAGCAAACTCAGTGTTAAGTATGCTGTCTTACACAGAATTGGAGCCGCAAATTGGGTGCCTACCAATCATAAAACCACAACAGCTGTGGGACTAGGGAGGTTTATTTATGCTCTGGGTACTAAGAAGAAGTTTGACTATGGAGCATATGTGTTTGAGCAGACTGCAAGACATGCCACCACTAATGCTATCAAACTGCCTATAGCATTTCCTTCGCTCATCTGTGGAGTTATGATGAAACAACATCCAGGCATCTTAATAAGTTCAGACACAGTATGTAAGAGGAAATCAGCTTTATCTTTGCATCCCAAACTGTTTGCTGGGAGTCATGTTCTAGACATTGTTACAACATCAAGCTCTGGGATTAAGAAGGTCAGTACAAAATCTGAACTGATTAAAGAATTAAGGGCGACCTGCAAGGATCTTGACATGGTTATCAAGACCAGCACCGACAGGAAAATGAAGATTGAGGAGATGGTTAAAGACTTGGAACAGGGGAAAGACAATGGTGACACTGAGGACTCCAGGTCAGATGAGGGTGAAGAAGATGCTGATGGTACCAGCTCGAATGAAGACTAATCTCTATCTGCTGTCCTTAGATATTAGTTTTGTATTAGTTTAGTTTTTGCTTTGCTTGGTTTGTAATTTGAATATTGTGTTGTTTTATGCACTGGTTATGTTTTTAGTTTCCTTCTATGATTTGTTTTGCCTGTTTACTGACTGAGAGGCTAACAATGAGAGCTAGGGTGTAATGACTATAGTTAATAGGGCTTCTTATAGAAGCTTGTCTAATTATGGCTAAAAAGGGGGAGAAAATAGCCAAGATTGTCAAGAGTTTTTATTGCCATATGCTGCAAGTGTGATGCAGATATTAAGGGGGAGTTATTGACAGTAGCTATGCTGAGCAACAGTGCTGCAGTGAGGAGGAGTTTTGACTGAAATGTTAAAGCTATCATGACATTTGAAGAGTGCAGCCAAGCAGACATCAAGGGGGAGCAAAGTGTTGCATATTGTGAGCTACTGAACAACTATGATGCTGGTTCATGTTTTTAGAGGGGGAGCACCAATTGGCTGTTGTCAATAATTAAGATGGTGCTGCAGCAGATCAAGTAATGAAGACTATGAAGACTATGAAGATTGTCAAACTGCTGCTAATGAGTTTCAAATTTCTGAAGTTTATTCCGCTGTTAAAATCTCTGAAGGTGTAGAGTGCAGAAATTGTTTGCAGAGTGCAGAGATTGTTTTAGCCAAAATTAGCCAAAGGGGGAGATTGATAGTTCCTGGATTGGCAAGAATTTTGGTAAAATAAAGGTTATTCAATGTTGATGTCAAGATGCTGATGTTGTAACATTGAAGTCTTAACACTGGGCTGTGTTAAGTAGTTAAGTGCTGAAGTTGGATGTCTGATGTCACACAGGTGATGTTGTAACATCAGACCTGCAGAATTAATAACAGTAGGACATGTTATTAGGGCACGCGTATTAGCTGGAATTGTGGAGAGTGGTTGACTCATTGGATGAGAATATCTTGGGATAGATATTTTCTGTTACATGGGAGATTTGATTGCAGGTCTGTTGGAGAATTAAAAGGTTGAAGATTTAAAAAGATTTTGGGGATAAAATCTGTTTTGAAGATTCAGTTTTAATTAACAAATCTGATCAAATATTGTGACAAGTCCAAGCCCAATTCAGGAGCTATATAAAGCGCACAAGACCAAAGGAAAAAGGCGACAGAAATACAGAGAGAAGATCAAGAGCATAGGCTGAGTGTCTTGAGTATTTTGTACGAGTTGTATTTACACTATTCTAGGGTTTGAATAGGTGTAAAGTTTCTGTCCTCTCTAAAAGCTGTGAAGCAATAGAGAGTGGTTGTTTGATCGAAGCTGTGAAGTAAGATCAAGGGTACTCAAAGTGGTCTCTTTGAGTGTTTTTAAGGGATTGAGTGGTGTTCTCATACCTAAGTGGTTTCTTAGGTAGGAAGTCATTAGTAGAGTATAAGTTTAGGAGATTGTCAACGGGTTGTTGAGTCTGTAAATTATATCTACAAGTAGTGAATTCCATCCCTGGCTTGGTAGCCCCCAGAGTAGGTTGGTTGTAACCGAACTGGGTCAACAATTCTTGGTGTTATTTTACTGTTATTGCTGTCCATTGTGCAGAGTGTGTTGCTGTGACATCACACCTTAACATCACACGTCTGATACCAGAATTTCAATAAACTTCCACTCGATCCTGGTTTCCTACCAAGGAACTGGTCTTAGTTTCTTTTGTCAATAAACTTTCTTGACAAGGGACGCTATGTGTACCGGTTTTCATCAAACTTCTCGCCAAAATTTCCTGGAGAGATGCCATTTGATGGGACAAAGTTTTGACGTCAGACTTGCTGGGGAACCCATCCGTCTGAGTTGTAGAGGTGTACAAACTTCTCTATTGGAGATGCCATTTGTTGACTCTACTGGGGAAAACGAGTCTCTTGAGAGACTGCTTCCTGCTTGGGGATACTACATCATACTTTTCTTCGAGATCCTTTCGAAGAAATGTCATGTGATGTAATCCTATTTGGAGGTGCTGATAACCTTTTCGTCTGCAAATTTTTCGAAGAAAAATTGCTGTATTTCCGAATCCTTGATTAAGAGGCTTTCTCTGGGGATTTTCCTTAATCCGGGAAAGCGAAGATATCATCTTCAATGGCGAAGAATGACGTTTGTCGACGGCCCTCTTGCTTTTCAGAGGTTCAAGTTATCAAAGTGGTCGAGGCTCGGCTCCAATCCAGAAATAAACTGGAGGAGGGATTGTTTAGATGATTCACTTTTTGACGAGAACATAACTGACAACTCGATTGAGAGGACTTTTATCACTAGGGGATAAGACCGACTAGAGTGATAGTGATGCAGTATGAATGTGAATGCAAATCAATAATGCATGATGTATGCATGTATATGCTGACAAAATTGACGCGACATACAAACTAACGGATGAACACGACTAGATACTCGGCCACTACGGGGGACGAAGAAGCACCATTCATTCATGATAGCAATTCTGCCTTGCTTAGGAGAGATAGTCCCGGTGGAGAACAACGTTGGTCAGACTTAGGAGGTAAGAACTCGGCCGAGGATGTCAGATGGAGTATTCGCATCTGATATAGTTGATCCTTCGTTCAGGTGTACTGGTTTAGAAGGAGTAATTTGATTCTGCACTTTGAAGCTCGACTACTTCTGGAGAAGTGATTGATGTCCTTTCGATGTTCAACAGTCAAAAGAAATTACCATCTTTGTTTTAAAAGCAGAAAAATTTTACAAGTAAAATCATTTTTGTTTTATTTCAAGAATCGTTAATCATGTTAAAATGTTGTTCTGTAAAGCTAAAACAAATAAGAATTGCAAACAAAAGCACAAGGGCTCAAATTTTATTGATAGGATGGAAATCAGCCTAGCGCGTGATTCCATAGAGTATTTACAAAGTTTAGAAAATGGTAATTTAAGGGAAAAGGACTACATTGAAACATGACGACCGCTATCCTTCTACCAACTTTGAATTCTGGACATCCTGAGCTTCTGTCAAAGATGACCTTGACTGGAGTTTCTTTTGATGGATGACATTACTGCTGAGGAGTTGAACTGATCAGCTGTAGTTACTTGCCATTAATCCCTAACTTTTGCCTGGATTGTACTTTGAGATTTTAAATCCACCGGGATGACTTTTGATTATGTTTATAATTTTTGCCTGGACCGCACTTTCGGGTTTTCAATCCACCGAGACGTTTTTTCTTATTTAGGCGAAGTATTTCTTGACTACATTAACATTCGTGGGGTAGGAAAATTCCTCTTCATCCATGGTTGCGAGTCTCAAGGCACCGCCTGAGAAAGCTTTCTTGACCACATAGGGGCCATCATAATTCGGAGTCCATTTGCCCCGGGAATTAGTGAGAAAAGATTGTATCTTCTTGAGCACGAGGTCTCCTTTTCTGAAGACATGAGGTCGTACCTTTTTGTCAAACGCCTTCTTCGTTCTTTGCTGATACAACTGACCATGGCATAAAGCCGGTATTCCCTTTTCTTCGATCAAGTTCAGTTCATCGTGTCGACTTTGACACCATTCAGATTTTTTTAGCTTAGCTTCCATCAATACCTGGATTAATGGGATCTCTACTTCTATGGGGAGCACTGCTTCCATGCCATATACTAGAGAGAAAGGGGTTGCCCCTGTTGAAGTGCGGACATATGTGAGATAACCGTGAAGAGCAAAGGGTAGCATCTCGTGCCAGTCTTTGTAGGTTACAACCATCTTCTGAACGATCTTTTTGATATTCTTATTAGCCGCTTCTACCGCTCCGTTCATCTTAGGTCGGTAGGGAGATGAGTTATGGTGTTCGATCTTGAACTCAGCACACAACTCTTTCATCATCTTGTTGTTCAAGTTGGATCCATTATCAGTAATGATCTGGCTCAGAACACCATAACGGCAGATGAGATTGTTTTTGATAAATTGGACCACCACTTGTCGGGTTACATCGGCGTACGACGCTGCTTCGACCCACTTGGTGAAGTAGTCAATGGCTACTAGAATGAACCGATGCCTGTTTGAAGCCTTGGGTTCAATCATGGCAATCATGTCGATTCCCCATATGGAAAAAGGCCATAAGGAAGAAAGAACTTTTAGATGTGTTGGCGGTACATGGATCTTGTTTGAGTATATATGACACTTGTGACATCTCCCCATGTACTTGTGGCAGTTGGATTCCATGGTCAACCAGTAGTAGCCTGCTCTTAGAATTTTTCTCGCCATTGTGTGTCCATTGGCATGAGTGCCAAAGGATCCTTCATGAATTTCTTTTATCAGCATGTTTGCTTCTGGTCTGTCTACATATCGGAGCAGGACCATGTCAAAATTTCTCTTATAGAGTGTATCACCGCTCAGGAAGAAACTGTAAGACAACCTTCTGAGGGCTTTTCTGTCTTTTCTTAATTCCCCAGGTGGGTATTCTTGTTTCTGAAGGAAGCATTTGATGTCATGATACCAAGGTTTGTCGTCAATGACTGCTTCGATCGTGAAGATGTAAGTGGGCCATTCTAGGCGCATTATGTCGATCTTAGGTATATCATTCCATTGACCTACACTAATCATAGAAGAGAGAGTGGCTAATGCATCAGCCATGTGATTCTCTTCACGATGGTGAAACTCTATTCTGTTGAAGAATGGTAACAACCTTCTTGCGTAGTCTTTGTAAGGAATCAATCCCGATTGGTATGTGTTCCAATCTCCTTTGATCTTATTGATAACCAGGGCTGAGTCTCCATACACATCCAAGTTCTTAATCCTCAAGTCAATTGCTTCTTCGAGACCCATAATACAAGCTTCGTATTCGGCCTCGTTGTTTGTGCACTTGAATGTTTGTCTGGTAGTGAAAGGAATGTGGGTACCCTGAGGTGTTATAATGATTACCCCAATTCCATTTCCATAATGATTGACAGCTCCGTCAAAGATTAGTCCCCATTGGGAACCTGGTTCTGGCCCTTCATTGGGTAGCGGTTCATCGCAATCTTTCAATTTTAAATACATGACATCTTCGTCTGGGAAGTCAAACCCGATTGATTCCTAATCATCAATCGGTTGATGAGCCAAATGATCGGCTAAAATACTTCCTTTAATGGCTTTTTGAGCGTGGTATTCGATGTCGTATACTGATAACAACATCTGCCAACGGGCAATCCTTCCCGAGAGAGCAGGCTTTTCAAAGACATACTTGATTGGATCCATTTCGGAGATTAACCAAGTAGTGTGACGAATCATATACTAACGAAGACGTTTGGCTGCCCAAGCTAGAGCACAACAAGTTTTCTCAAGCATAGTGTACCGAGTCTCGCAGTCGGTGAATTTCTTGCTCAAATAGTAAATGGCAGACTCTTTCCTTTTTGTTTTGTCTTGTTGGCCAAGTACGCATCCCATTGAGTCTTCCAAGACTGTTAAATAGATTATTAGCGGTCTTCCCTCCACTGGCCGTGATAGAATCGGTGGGTTCAACAGGTATTCCTTGATACTGTCGAAGGCGGTTTGGCAGTCTTCTGTCCAAACGCAGTCCTGATTCTTTTTTAGTAATTTAAAGATCGGCGCACAAGTTGCGGTCATGAGGAATATAAATCTGGAAATGTAATTCAGACGCCCCAGGAATCCCCTGACTTGTTTTTCAGTTTTTGGAGAAGGCATTTCTTGAATGGCCTTGACCTTGTTAAGATCAACCTCAATCCCTTTCTGGATGACGATGAACCCTAAGAGTTTCCCTGAGCAGACACCGAACGTGCACTTGTTAGGATTCAAGCGGAGTTTGTATTTCCTCAGACGCTCGAATAGCTTTGATAGGTGGGTCACATGCTCCTCTTCTGTTTTGGATTTGGCAATCATATCATCGACATATACCGCTATCTCTTTGTGTATCATGTCAGAAATAGAGTAGTCATGGCCCTTTGATAGGTTGCCCCGGTGTTCTTCAAACCGAACGGCATTACCTTGTAACAAAAAGTGCCCCATGGGGTGATGAATGAAGTTTTCTCCATGTCTTTCGACGCCATTTTTATCTGATTATAGCCCGAGAATCCGTCCATGAAGGAGAAGACTTTGAACGTCGTTGTACTGTCAACCAGCATGTCAATGTGTGGTAAAGGAAAGTCATCCTTTGGACTTGCTTTGTTTAGATCTATGTAATCCACACACATTCTAACTTTTCCGTCCTTTTTTGGCACTGGTACGATGTTGGCTAACCATTGAGGATATTCTGATGTGGCGAGGAAACCCGCGTCAATCTGTTTCTGTACTTCCTCTTTGATTTTGATGGCCATGTATGGGTGAGTTCTTCTCAACCTCTGTTTTACTGCCGACATTCTGATCGTAACGGTAGATGATGTTCCACGATGTTGGTATCCAAACCTGGCATGTCCTGATAGGACTAAGCGAATACATCGGGGAATTCTTTGAGAAGCTTTATCAAATCTTGTTTGACAGTTGAACTGAGCAGTGCCCCAATCTTGACTTCTTTTCTCTCTTCTTCTGAACCCAAGTTGACCGTTTCCAATGGCTCCTTGTGAGGTTCAATGGACCTTTCATCTTGTCTGCGTAATCGGGAGATCTCTTTTGGAATTTCTTCGTCATTTTCTTCTTCAGCCTCAAATACTGGGAACTCAAAGTTGGGAGAAGGCATTGGATCGTATGTTTCAATGGGGTTTAAAATAAGCAATCTGCATGACGTGATGATTTTGTTTTAGAAGAGATAGAGAGAATGAAAGAGTGTGTGCAGTGTATTTTTTGATAACTGCTTGTTTTTATTATTTGAGTTATTTTTAGGATTACCATTTTCTGAAAAAAAAAAAGCGATAAGAGAAAACAGCAATAAATGCGTAAATTACAGAACGCCGTTATTTTATTTATGATTTGGTCGATTCTTGAAACTACTGCCCTATAAAACAAAACTCTGTCGCTTTGGGAAAAGCGAAGAGATACATTTACAGAAAGTGAGCCCTATCAAAACATCTGTTTCACCTGGGCAAAGGTGAAAGGTTAAATATGGCGATTACTTAGACTTATGAACGACTTTTGGAACATCGACAACAACCCATTGGCGGTGAACTCCTCGGTGAATACAAAGTCTGGTACCTTCTTTCTTGACTTTTCTTCAGAAATAACGCGGATTTCTGGTGGAACAGGATCGTTGGAATCTGTCTCCCAGGCAGAGTTGTCGTAGGAGGATTCTTCAGCTATATCTTGCATAGTGTTTGTACTCTCAGGTGGATCTCCCCGTCCAGTTGGTTGGATGTCTTTCAGGAGCGGTGTACTTGACCATGAAGTCATATTTGCCACTCGGTTGTCCTAAGGTGTCCCACATTTCTTTGTGTAGCGAGTGATTTTTGGATGTGGTTGCGAAGCACGATCGCTCTAGTACTACAGCTCGATTCATTTTTTATCCTATTAAAGCTGATGAAGGAAGGGAAATAGATGTCTCCAATTAACCCTGCTTGCATACTGAGGTTAAACAGTCAAAACTGTTGGTTTCCAGATGCTACAAAGATTCGGGGTTTGTCCTAGGTTTATTTTGTTGACGAGGGGTGCTTTAGGCTATCGGTTGAGATGTTAGGACGAATATATATGAAAGTATGGGATTTTGGGTTTTTGTTTAGTGTGCTCGCTAAGATTTTTCTTTCAATCTTATGCCTACGTATTCCCGTTTACCGAAACAGGGAAATCAGAGTGTTCGTAGTTCCTCCTATTCTATGGGAGGAAATGGGTGTTTTGGTGTCTTGTTCAAAGCCCAAGACGTGAAGCTGAAAAGGTGGTTTATATCTTGTTCAAAGCCCAAGATGTGAAGCTGAAGGGTCTATTTGTATCTTGTTCGAAGCCCAAGAGGTGAAGCTAAAAGTGTTGACCGTAGAGAGAATTTGTCATCTCTAAAGAGGGGTCTGTCTGTTACGACTGTTTATAAAGGAGAATTACTTTAACCGGGATGTGTGAATCCGGCAATGCCATAATTTCGTTTAAAGGGGATTTTTAACCTGAAGGAGAAGACTTTAACTCAGTGTAGAGTAATGCCATCTTTCCTTAGGTATTTCTCATACTAAAAGAGGGCCATTGGCATGGATGTAGATGATCCAGAGGCTTGCCGCTTACAGTGATTAGATGAAGGGGAAGGAGTTGTTGATGTTTATGTACTGTGAACGAGGCACAGTTTTGATGCTAAAAGGTTAATTGGATCAACCAGTGGTTTTCTTATACAAAGCCTAAGAGGGGGCTATTATGTGTCTCGTACAAAGCTCGAGAGAGAGGCTAAAAGGTTTTGACTCAACGAGGGAATCTTTTGGTATCTCGTATATAGCCCGAGATGGATGCTATTTGACTCAACAAGAGAGTTTTTTGTATCTCATACGAAGCCCGAGATGGAGGCGAAAGGGTGATTGACTCAACGAGGGAGTCTCTTATGTGTCTCGTACAAAGCCCGAGAAAGAGGCTAAACGTTGTTTGACTCCGCTGGAGAGAATCATTGTACAAAGCCCAAGAGGGAGGCTAGTATCACTGGAGAAGGATCATTATACAAAGCCTAAGAGGAGGCTATGATGACTGTTCAGTTAAGTGACAGGTCCAGTATACTGATTTAAAGAGAAAATCAGTTCTTATATGAGCAATACTGTACTCAAGGATTTGGTTCGAGGATCCGGGTTATTCCTGTTCTTTAAGGAAGTGGGAAATCCGAAGGGTATTGAGACTGTCAGAGTCTACGGGTTTCCTTCCTATTTAACGAAGGGGTCACTTGAGAATGTCTGGAAAACTCAAGGAAATTAGACTGTCCGTGTCTAGAGTTTCATCTTTTGTACTGTGCTTTGAGAAATAGTAGTAGACTCTTTGAAAGGACTGTTCTATGCAGATGACTAAGTTTTGTTCCTATACCTCTAGGAGGTCGTCGGGACAATTTGTACGAAGCCCGAGAGGAGGCTGGAAACTTTTAAGAAGCCGACTGGTCCTTGTACGAAGCCCAAGAGGAGGCTATCATTCCCGGAGGAAGAATCATTATACGAAGCCTAAGAGAAGGCTGTGAATACTTCTAAGAAGCCGACGGGTCCTTGTACTAAGCCCAAGGGGAGGCGGGGTTGCTTTTAGGAAGCCTGTGGGTCCTAGAACAATGCCCAAAAGGAGGCCGATGCTTTTAAGAAGCCCGTGGGTCCCCAAACCCTGAGAAATTCAAGGCAAGCTATTCACAAGGAATAGATCAAGTCAGGAAAGTTTGAGAATTTGGAAGAAACTCAAGAGATGCAATTCACGGAGAAGAGATCACCTCTGGGGAATAGATTTTCTTGACAAGTGCTTTTAAGAAGCCTGCGGGTCCCCAAACCCTGAGAAATTCAAGGCAAGCTATTCACAAGGAATAGATCAAGTCAGGAAAGTTTGAGAATTTGGAAGAAACTCAAGAGATGCAATTCACGGAGAAGAGATCATCGCTGGGGAATAGAGTTTCTTTGACAACTTCTACGAGTGACAGTCTATGAAAGGGTTCACAGAGAATGCTGCCTTTCATATCTCCATATTGTTTAACCCCAAGAGGAGGGAAGACTGTGTCTGGTAATCCTATGGGGATCTAGTTTTGACTATTTAAGAGTGATCAACGGGCTTAATACTAGACGTAGTTGCCGGGGAAACTCGAAATATCTATACTATTATTACACAGTTGATATGAGTTTATGAAAGAAGACTTACAGTGAAACAACCCCACAATACAGTTATATGTATATGAAAGCGGTAAATGAAAGCGTATAAACACTTACCCGGTTGTAGAGCTTCCATGCTGTTTGGTTAGTTGTTCAACAAAGAAAGATTGAAAACAACTGTATATTCAAAATCAAAGGAGAAAGTGTTTTGAAAAAGAAAGATTTGGGGCTTACAGCTCAAGGAGAGGCCCAGGGTTTTATCAGTGAGCGCACTGTTGTTTTGAATTTGTACAGAGGGACTTATACAAGTGACTGTGGCCCAAAAATTGTTTTCTGTACAAAGGGATGGGTCTTACACTCTCTCAAGAGGCCCAAAAGTTTTGAATGGGTCTTATAGCTCAAGGAGAGGCCCAAAACGTTATTTTTCAAAAGGCGACGATCGCGCCGTTTGTTTTTTACGGTATCGGGACTTATACAATACACTGAGGCCCAAAAATGATTTGGTCAAAAAAAGGATTGGGTCTTACACTCTATTAGAGGCCCAAAAAGTTTTGAATGGGTCTTATAGCTCAAGGAGAGGCCCAATTTGTTTGATTTTGAATTGGCGAGCGTGCCGAGGTTTTTGAAAATACAGTGGGACTTATACAATATGTGAGACCCAAAAATGATTTTGTATTTACAAAGGATTGGGTCTTACACTCTATTAGAGGCCCAAAAGTTTAAAGAAAAAGAGTGGGACTTATAACACGAGGGTAGGCCCAGATGATTTTTTCGTTTGAAATGGCTATCGCGCCGAGGTTTTCTTTTAACGCAGAGGGGCTTATACAATATCTGAGGCCCAAAGTGATTTTGGTTAAAAGGGGGTTGGGTCTTACACTCTATTTAGAGGCCCAAAAAGTTTTGAAAATGATTTATAAGGGTTGAATTAATCCAAAAACCCTAATTTATTTTCAAAAATGTATTTAATTGAATAAAAATTCAATTAAAATGATTAAAATTGTTTAACATATGGAAAACAAATTGTGATCTTGGATTAATGCTTCAAAAATTAAGTATTGACCTACAAAATAATTAGAAAGCATTAAAAGTTGCAAAATCAAGGTGGAAAAAATATTTTAAATGTTAAAAACAATTAAAACATTAATTCTTTGCAAAAATATCAAATATACAAAATAAATAATATTTTTGGGATTTTTTGGGAAAATAAAATATTTTAACATTTTTTGTGAATTATTAAAAAAAGAATCAACTCAAAATCATTAAAACTCAGAGAGAAATTAATTTTTGAATCAATTAAATAAAATCACAAAATTCAAATATTTGAATTTATGAAAAATGGCGCCAAGAACAGCTGAAGAACACGCGCGTGTTTCAGCTTGGCCCAGATTTGCATTTTCTCTCCAATCTCACTGAATACTTAATCATATCATGTAATCCACATACCAATCAACTCGTTTCAACCTCACGATCATGTCTATGGTATTTAATTTCATTTAAATTAAACATATAACAAGAAATCATGAAAAATCCTCAAGAACCCTAATTTCTGCATGAAGGCTAGGATTTTTGATACACGATTCAAACAAAGCAATTACTTGAGGGGAAACATTCCATGCATGATTATGAACATTTGGCAAAAGTATTGTGCGAGGAAATATGCATAGATTGAGATATGACCAAGTTTAGGCTTACCTCTAGGTCGTGACAGCAAGAGCAAATTGATTTCTGAGTAGGAGGTGTTACAGATGAATTGTGATGATCTGAACAACTTCCCTACACCCTATGGAGTGTGTTTGAATGCTTGGACTTGACTGAGAATGGCTGGATCACTTCATGGCATCTCAACTGCACTTTGGTTAAAACCTTGAGCAATTGACTAGTGATTTTGTGAAATCTGTGTTCCAGATGTTATGTGAGTGTTTGGATCACTTCTATATGATGTATGTGAGGTGTGTGAGTGATTGGTTTGATTGGAAAAGCTCTCAAACTCAAAACCCGATAGTGACTTGCCTTAGAAGGCAAAATTGGAGTGAAAGAAGAGATTTTGAGGAAAGCATCTGTTTGATGGATTTGGTGTACTCAAACTGATCACAATTGAGCTCTATTTATAGTAGAGCAAGTTTGTTTTGGGATCCACAGTGAATGGCAACTGCAGCAGGTGTTTGTTCAATGTTGGCCAATGGAAATCCAAGTCTCCTCTAGCCATTGACTAGAGGTTAGGGCACAGGGTTGTGGTTCCCTTGGTCTTGGATAAGTCTTGACTGAATTCAGTTGAGAATGGCTCAGTCCATGCCACCTTGATGCTTCCATTGAATGCTCCAACCCAAAATTGGAGTCTTGTCCCTATTTTGGCCATTCTAGGTTCAACATGCTATTTCTTGTTCCAAAGACTTTGGAGGCTTGGCTCAGTGATTGTCCCCTTTAGATTCAATCCTCAGAGGTGTCCAAGTGGATAGGAGCATTTGGATTTGGCTGATTTTGGCAAATCGAGCAAAAATACAAATTCTGCCTTGCCTTGGCAGATTTCAGCAAGGCAACTTTTCAAAGTCATATCTCATGACTCAAATTGAATTTGGTAATGTTTTTGATCATTTTGGAAAGCCCTTACAAGATACAACAACTGTTTGAACATATTTGGTTTTGATCTCTTTTGAATCCAAGTGAAAAATCCCCCTACATTTGGCAAAAAGTAGGGTAAAATCTGACTTAGTGAAATTTTCACTAAGTGTTGGAACAAAGTGACTTTTCTTGATTTTGATCACTCCATAACTCAAAATCCATGAGGAGTTGGAATTAGGTCTAGTTGAAGTTTTTGTAGAGGGCAATGAGATCTACAAATCAAGCCTTGGATGGGAGAAAATGGCTTTGTGGTTTAGGAGTTATGACCCTCCAAAGTTGGTACCCTAGCCACTTTATTTTTAACTTAGAAAATTTTCTAAGTTTTTTATGGTTACCCCTTTTACAAGTTACCCAACTTTTCTTGATTTTTCTTGATGAATGATGATTCAAATCATACATTAACATCATTTTAGGGTTAAAAATCCATTTTGGTGAAAAATCTCAAAAAGTCAAAGTTGACTTTGGTGCACAGTTGACTTTTTATCAAATGAATTCCAAACTGTGGAATTCTTCAGGAAATCATGTCCTTGACCTAAATCAAACTTGATGGACATGTTCCATGGGTGTCATAGGGTATATTGATGCATGTCATAGGGCTTGGGAGCATGTCCTGATCAAAAGTCAAAGTTACAGTTGACTTTTTCCTTAAAACCTTAACTGTGGTGCAGATGAAATTGAGACTTGTTGCTCAAACTTCTGGGATTAATCCATTGTTCCAAATGGATCAATATAGTGCATTAGAGACCCTCAACCCTCTCTTGAGGTCTTGGCTCATGATTTGCCCTAAAAGTCAACTTAGGGGTGAATTAGGTCAAGAAACCCTAATTCCTGATTTTTTATGAATGCATCCCCTGAGGCAAAATTGACTTGATGATTGGGTCCATGAGGTTCCATGGAGTATATTAGGTTAGGTTTTGGATCATTGGCTTGTGCCCAGATGAAAATTTTCCATCTGGAGGCCCTGGTCGACCAAAACCCTAATTTGGTGACACTGTCGATCTTGAGACTTAATCCAACTAGAAGGGAGCAGCCTTGTGCTTAATCCTTGAAGTTGGAGTCCTTTTGATCCATTGTGGATGTTTGAAAGGTTAGACAAGTTGAAGATCATGTCATTCCTTGATTGACCCTTTGTCTAAGCACTCAGAGAGGGCTTGAAACCCTAATTTTGATTGTAGTGAATGCTCACCCATCTTTGGGGAGACTGATGAAGTATGATGGTTCCTCCATATTGTGATGATGATTTTCACAATGATGGGAAATCTTAGTGGTCAAAATTTGGAGTATGATAGATGCCCCTATTTAATCTTCTTGTACACAAAGGTGTGAATGACGAAGGTATTCGGGCATTCGGGGTGCAAGAGGATTAAATATCGGAATACCCGAAATTTTGATGGTGGTTATGAATGGTAGCTTACGCATTCATCTTCTTTAGCTAAGCAATGATGCTTAGAAAATGTAAACTTCCCCTCGATCCTGGTCTTCAGCGAAGGAACTGGTCTCAGTTTCTAAAATAAACTTCCCCTCGATCCTGGTTTTCTACCAAGGAACTGGTCTTAGTTTCTGATGTAAACTTCCCCTCGATCCTGGTTTCCTACCGAGGAACTGGTCTTAGTTTCTTTCGTCAATAAACTTTACTGACAAGGGACGCTATTCGTAGCGGCTTTACTTCAAACTTCTCGCCGAATTTTCCCGGGGAGATGCCATTTGAGTGGAAAAAGTTTCGATGTCAGACTTGCTGGGGAACCCAGTCGTCTGAGTTGTAGAGGTGTACAAACTTCTCTGTTGGAGATGCCATTTGTTGACTCTACTCGGGGAATGCGAGTCCCCTGAGAGACTGCGTTCGCTTGGGGTCTTTACATCATACTTTTCTCGGAGATCTTCTCGGAGAAATGCCATATGATGTGATCCAATTTTGAGGTGTCGATGACCTTTTCATCAGTGGGTTTTTCGGAGAAAAACTGCCGTACTGCCGGATCTCCGATTTAGGAGGCTTTCCCTCAGGATTTTCTTTAATCCGGGAAAACAAGGATATCATCTTCAATGGCGAAGAGTGATGTTAATTGAGGGCTCTCTGGTCTTTCAGAGGTTCAAGTTATCAAAGTGGTCGAGGACCCCACTTCAATCTAGAAATAAAACTGGAGGAGAGAGAATGTTCAGACGTATCACTTCCTGACGAGGAAAGGGCTGACAACTCGATTGAGAGGACTTTTATCACTAGGGGACAAGGCCGACTAGAGTGATAATGATGCAATATGAAATGTGAATGCAAATCAATATTACAATGATGCATGTATGTTTATGCTGACAAAACAGACGCGACATACAAACTGACAGGTGAACACGACTGGATACTCGGCCTTCGCGGGGCGAAGAAGTACCGTTGGTTCAGAATAGCAATTCCACCTTGCTTAGGAGAGATAGTCTCTGTGGGGAATACTATTGATCGGGCTTAGGAGATAGGAACTCGGCTGAGGCGTGTCAGACGAAACAAGATCTCTGACACAGTCGATCCCTTCATTCAGGCGTACTGGGTTAGAAGGAGTACTTTGATTCTGCACTTTGAGGTTCGATTACTTCTGGAGAAGCGACCGATGTTCTTCTGATGTTCAACAATCAAAAGAAATTGTCGTCTTTAATTTAAAAGCAGAAAAAGTTTTAACAAGTAAATTTATTTTTGTTTTATTTCAAGAATCGTTAATCATATTAAAATGTCGTTCCGTAAAGCTAAAACAAATAAGAATTCCAAACAAAAGCACAAAGGCTCAAATTTTATTGATAAGATGGAGATCAGCCAAACGCGTGATTCCAAAGAGTATTTACAAAGTTTGAAAATGGTAATTTACAGGGAAAAGGGCTACGTTGAAACATAACGACCACTATCCTTCTACCAACTTTGAATTCGGGACATCCTGAGCTTCTGTCGAAGATGACCTTGACTGGAGTTTTCTGGCGGATGATGTAACTGCTGCTGCTGAGGGACCTGCCTCTGTTAAACATAGTTACTTGCCATTATCCCTAATTTTTTCCTGGATTGTACCATGAGACTTCCAATCCATCGGGATGATTTTTTTTCCATGCCTCTAACTTTTGCCTGGACCGCCCTTTCGGGTTTTCAATCCACCGAGAAGTTTTTTTTTTTAGTTTAGGCGAAGTATTTCTTGACTACATCAACATTCGTGGGGTAGGCAAATTCCTCTCCATCCATGGTTGCAAGTCTCAAGGCGCCGCCTGAGAAAGCTTTTGTGACCACATAGGGGCCATCATAATTTGGGGCCCACTTGCCCCGGGAGTCAGTGAGAAATGACTGGATCTTCTTGAGCACGAGGTCTCCTTTTTTGAAAACACGAGGTCGGACCTTTTTGTCAAACGCCTTCTTCATTCTCTGTTGATACAATTGACCATGGCATAGTGCCGTGACTCTCTTTTCTTCGATCAGATTAAGCTTGTCGTGTCGGCTTTGACACCATTCAGCTTCGGCGAGCTTAGCTTCCATCAAGACTCGGATTAACGGGATCTCTACTTCTATGGGGAGCACTGCTTCCATGCCATACACTAGAGAGAAAGGGGTTGCCCCTGTTGAAGTACGGACAGATGTACGATAACCGTGAAGAGCAAAGGGTAGCATCTCGTGCCAATCTTTGTAGGTTACAACCATCTTTTGAACGATCTTCTTGATGTTCTTATTGGTCGCTTCTACCACTCCGTTCATCTTGGGTCGGTAGGGAGATGAGTTATGGTGTTCGATCTTGAACTCTGCGCACAACTCTTTCATCATTTTGTTGTTCAAGTTAGATCCATTATCAGTAATGATCTGGCTCGGAACACCATAACGGCAGATGATATTGTTTTTGATAAATCGGACCACCACTTGTCGGGTTACATTAGCGTATGACGCTGCTTCGACCCACTTGGTGAACTAGTCAATGGCCACCAGGATGAACCGATATCCGTTTGAAGCCCTGGGCTCAATCATGCCAATCATGTCGATTCCCCATATGGAAAAAGGCCATGGGGAAGAAAGAACTTTGAGATATGATGGCGGTACATGAATTTTGTCGGAGTATATCTGACACTTGTGACACCTCCTCATGTACTTGTAGCAGTCGGATTCCATTGTCAACCAATAGTACCCTGCTCTTAAAATTTTTCTCGCCATTGTGTGTCCATTGGCATGAGTGCCAAAGGACCCTTTATGAATTTCTTTCATAAGCATGTCTGCTTCTGGTCTGTCGACGCATCGGAGCAAGACCATGTCAAAATTTCTCTTATAGAGAGTGTCACTGCTCAGGAAGAAGTTTCCAGCCAATCTTCTGAGGGTTTTTCTGTCTTTTCTGAGTGCCCCAGATGGGTACTCCTGTTTCTAAAGGAAGCATTCGATATCGTGATACCAAGGTTTGTCGTCTATGACTGCTTCAATCGTGAAGATGTAAGCGGGCCTTTCAAGGCGCATTATGTTGATCTTAGGTAAGTCGTTCCATTGACCTACACTAATCATGGAAGAGAGAGTGGCTAATGCATCAGCCATGTGATTCTCCTCACGAGGGATATGATGAAACTCGACTCTGTTAAAGAAGGGTAACAACCTTCTTGCATAGTCTTTGTAAGGAATCAGTCTTGATTGGTATGTGTTCCAATCTCCTTTTATCTGATTGATAACCAGAGCTGAGTCGCCATATACGTCCAAGTTTTTGATCCTTAAATCAATTGCTTCTTCGAGACCCATGATACAAGCTTCGTATTCGGCCTCGTTGTTCGTACATTTGAACGTAAGTCTGGCGGTGAGAGGAATATGGGTACCCTGAGGGGTAACAATTATTGCCCCAATTCCGTTTCCATAATGAATAACTGCTCCGTCAAATATTAGTCCCCATTGGGAACCTGGTTTTGGCCCTTCACTGGGTAACGGTTCATCGCAATCTTTCATTTTTAGATACATGACATCTTCGTCTGGGAAGTCAAACCCGATTGATTCCTGATTGTCAATCGGTTGATGAGCCAAATGATCGGCTAAAATACTCCCCTTAACGGCTTTCTGAGCGTGGTACTCTATGTCATATTCTGATAACAACATCTACCAACGGGCAATTCTTCCCGTGAGAGCAGGTTTTTCGAAGACGTACTTGATTGGATCCATTTCGGAGATTAACCAAGTAGTATGACGAATCATGTATTGGCGAAGACGTTTGGCTGCCCAAGCCAAAGCGCAACAAGTTTTCTCAAGCATCGTGTACCGAGTCTCGCAGTCGGTGAATTTCTTGCTCAAATAGTAAATGGCAGACTCTTTCCGTTTGGTTTCGTCTTGTTGGCCAAGTACACATCCCATTGAGTCCTCTAGGACTGTGAGGTAAATGATCAGTGGTCTTCCTTCCACTGGAGGTGATAGAATCGGAGGATTCAACAGATATTCCTTGATACCGTCAAAGGCGGTTTGACAATCTTCTGTCCAAACGCAATCCTGGTTCTTTTTCAGTAATTTAAAAATCGGCGCACACGTGGCGGTCATAAGGAATATGAACCTGGAGATGTAGTTCAAACGTCCCAGGAATCCTCTGACTTGTTTTTCAGTTTTCGGAGAAGGCATTTCTTGAATGGCCTTGACCTTGTCAGGATCAACCTCAATTCCTTTCTGGCTGACGATGAACCCTAAGAGTTTCCCTGAACGGACACCGAAGGTGTACTTGTTGGGATTCAAGCGGAGCTTGAATTTTCTTAAACGTTCGAACAGTTTCGACAGGTGGGTTACATGCTCCTCTTCTGTCTTAGATTGTGCAATCATATCATCGACTTATACCTCGATTTCCTTGTGTATCATGTCATGAAAAAGAGTAGTCATGGCCCTTTGATAAGTTGCCCCGACATTCTTCAAACCGAACGGCATTACCTTGTAACAAAAGGTACCCCATGGGGTAATGAATGAAGTTTTCTCCATGTCTTTCGGCGCCATTTTGATCTGGTTATAGCCCGAGAATCCATCCATGAAGAAGAAAATTTTGAACTTTGTTATGCTGTCTACCAGCATGTCAATGTGTGGTAAAGGAAAGTCGTCCTTTGGACTTGCCTTGTTCAGATCCCTGTAATCAACACACATTCTGACATTTCCGTCCTTTTTGGGAATAGGTACGATGTTGGCTAACCATTGAGGATATTCTGACGTGGCGAGGAAACCCGCGTCAATCTGTTTCTGTACCTCCTCTTTGATTTTGATGGCCATGTCTGGGTGAGTGCGTCTCAACCTCTGCTTTACTGGCGGACATTCTGACCTTAATGGTAAACGATGTTCCACGATGCTGGTATCCAACCCTGGCATATCCTGATAGGACCAAGCGAATACATCGGGAAATTCTTTGAGAAGCTTTATCAAACTCTCTTTAGCATTTGGACTGAGCAGTGCCCCAATCCTGATTTCTTTTCTCTCTTGTTCTGAACCCAAGTTTACCGTTTCCAACGGTTCCTTGTGAGGTTCAATGGACCATTCCTCTTGTCTGAGTAGTCGGGAGATCTCTTCTGGAATTTTGTCGTCATTTTCTTCTTCAGCCTCGAATATCGGGAACTGAAAGTTGGGAGAAGGCATCGGATCGTATGTTTCAACGGGGTTTAAAACAAGCAATCTGCATGACGTGATGATTCGTGTTTAGAAGAGATAGAGAAAATGCAAGTGTGTGCAGTGTATTTATTTTACTGCTTGTTTTTATTTGAATTGTTTTTTAGGATTACCATTTTCTGAAAAATCGAAAAGAGAAAACAGCAATTAATGCGGAAATTACAGAACGACGTTATTTTATTAATGAACAAGTCGATCCTTGAAACTACAGCCCTATAAAACAAAACTCTGTCACTTTGGGCGAAGCGAAGAGGGAAAATTTACAGAAAGTGAGCCCTATCAAAACATCCGTTTCACCTGGGCAGGGTGAAAGGTTAAAGATGGCAATTACTTTGACTGATGAACGATCTTCGGAACCTCGACGGCAACCCATTGGCGGCGAACTCCTCGGTGAATCACAAAGTATGGCACCTTCCTTGATTTGTCTTCAGAAATGACGCTGATTTCTGGTGGAGCAGGGTCATTGGAATCTGTCTCCCAGGCAGAATTGTCGTAGGAGAATTCCTCTGTTGCATTTTGCATAGTATTTGTGCTCTCAGCTGTATCTCCCCATCCAGTTGGCTGGACATCTGCGAGCCTGATACGAGAGCTTTCGGGAGCGGTGTACTTGACCATATAGTCGTATTTTCCACTCGGTTGTCCCAGAGTGTCCCAAACTTCTTTGGAACTGGAGTAGTCATCTCTCTCGATGACGTTAACCTCAGGAAAAGCATAGTTGATGAATTCAAGTCCTGCAAACGTTGCAAATTCATCTTCATGTTGAGTAGTTTCTGAATGACCCGAGTGTTGATCCCATGACATGGTGGGGACACAGGTATTCTGTTAAAAAACGGTCAGCTGATTTTCATTGTTCGGCTGACTCTCTTGCCCCAAGTTTCCTGGGTAAGGCTGCCACATTGGCAAACCATCCATTGGGCCATAGTAATTGTGGTCAAAGTTGTCTGTCATCAGAGTGTCTTCCTCTAATGAATTTGGCGGAGCACGGCATCCTTCCGGATCACAATCCCCGTATATCATTTCGACATCTGACCTGGGTATAAATCTCGGACTCTGTGCGGGAAAGCAAAATGGTGTAGGCACCTCTTCCTGAGACATATAACCGTCCTCATTAAGATAGGACTTCCCTTCATCACCTGTGTCAGAGGGATCTTCCTCATTGATAACATGTACTGCTTGAGACACTGGGTGAAGAAAACCTCCACTGTGGAAGAAGTTTTGAAGGGGATTAAGACTTTCATCGTTGGCAGCTGTCTGGGTATAGGTTGCAGAAAAACCAAGACCCTTCTTTGTTTTATTGTCAATAGGAATGACAAGCTGTCCCCATCCGATTGTATCGGTACTCTCGACCGCTTTAATAGCATCATTGTATGAGGAAACCGAGGTTCCTCCTCTGAACTGATTGTTCTTGCTTACCGACAGTGCTTGGAACTGAGTTCCAATAACCTCCTCAGTTTCTATACCAGTAGATGGTGACAAGTTACTCACAAGCAAGACTTGTTCCCCACAAACTGTGACAAGTTGGCCGTTCTTGACGAACTTTAGCTTTTGGTGGAGGGTTGAAGTGACCGCTCCAGCCTGATGTATCCAAGGTCTTCCTAATAAACAACTGTACGTTGCCCGGATGTCCATGACCTAGAAAGTGACTTGGAAAGTGTGAGGACCAATAGTTATGGGAAGATCAACTTCGCCGATAACTATTTTTCTGGATCCGTCGAACGCTTTGACGACGACCTCGCTGATTCTCATCGGAGGGCCTTTGAATGATAATTGCATCAAAGTGGACTTCGGCATAACATTCAGGGCTGACCCTGTGTCTACCAGTACGCTGGCTAAAGCATCGTCCTGGCAGTTAACTGCGATATTGAGCGCCATGTTATGACGACGACCCTCTTCAGGTAATTCCTCATCACTAAATCCCAAATTGTTGCAGGAAGTGATGTTAGAGACAATACTATCGAACTGTCTAATCGTTACATCCTGTTCCACAAAGGCTTGCTCCAAGACTTTCTGTAGAGCCTCCCTATGCGCTTCTGAACTGAGTAAAAGTGATAATACCGAGATCTTTGAAGGAGTTTGTAACAGTTGATCAACAATGTTGTATTCACTCCTTTGGATGAGCTTCAGCATCTCATCATTATTTTTCGAAAGGTCAGGATTACTGGATTGACCGACTGATGGATCGGGAGTTTCCGTCTGAAGTTCCTTTTCCTTGTTAAGTTCCCCAACCCCTTGGTTGAAGATTCTACCACTCCGTGTTACACGACTGATGTCTGCAATATTCACAACGGAGGGTAATGGAATTTCCTTTCCATTTTCAACTGCCGTTGCACCGTATTTGTAAGGGATAGCCTTAGTTGATTCATACAGTAGTGGTCCCGGTAGATAGATGACTACGGGAGCCTTCTGATTTTTCTAACCATCATAATTAATCTCGATCTGTTCCCGACTAGGAACTTTAGATTCGTCAAGTAGAGGGATAATGGCAAAAACATCCCTGGTCCTGTGATGACCAGAGATTGTGACAACATCCTCGACTTGATCGGCAAGGTAGTTCGGCGTCCAGTTGATGGGTCCAGAACCCGGATATGGACGAATCTCTCCACGATCTACCTGACCCTGAAGAGCTGCTCTCACAAAGTAACACCCTTGGTTACTTTCCGAACAGATGCCGCAACGTTCATAGTTGCATGGTGGCACCTGGCCACGCCCACTTTGAATACAATGTAACCTCACTAGGTTAGCTTCCACAGATTGGACATCCTGACTTTGACGCCGAGCAGGATTCCTGTTACTGATACTAATTTGCTGAGTATCTTCATCCATATAAATTGGCATCCACCAGTGATTTAACAAGTGCTAAAGTGCCTCCTGGACAAGGGTACAACCTCGATCGTTTTCGCAACCTGCCTTACAGCTTTGATAGTCATGTGATATTAAGAATCTGAGTCGTACCTGCTCAGCATGTAACTCTACCAGGTTGGTATTCATCACGCGAATATCGAAGATCTGAACCATGTTGATTTGATAGGAGTTCCTATCATGGTAGTCTTGGATCCATCCAAGATCCATCTGACGCTGGAGGGCCTCCTGTATGAAAGAGCGACCATGTTTGTTTACCGAGCAAATCAGACAGGAACTGTAATCGTGCCGCGGCAGATTAGGATATTGGCTTTGCCTTAAGTGCATCGCCACCAAGTTGACATTCATTGCACGGATATCGTGGTTCTGAATGATGTTGGAGTTCGTGTAAACCATGTTAACTCCACGAACTTGGTGCTCTTGGATCCATCCAAGATCCATCTGTTCCTGCAGAGCTGTTTGCACCACAGAACATCCCTGGTTGTCTTTAGAGCAGATATCATACTGGTGATAGTTATGAGGTGGCACATGGCCATATCCACTCTGTCTACAATGTATCTTGACCAAATTGGTTTTCAACAAGAGTACATCGTGAATTTGATAGACATCGTTAGTCTCTCCTTCTATCAAATTGACTGCAGCCTTCTCGTGTTGAGGCAGCGGATTCGTGAGAACATTAGGATTCGTATCCTTGAAGGATAAGACCCCGCTCCTAACAAGTTTTTGCACGTCGGACTTGAAATTGAGACAAGTCTCTATGTTATGCCCTGGACCTCCTTGATGATAAGGGCAAGTTTGATCCACCTTAAACCAAAAAGGCGGATTTTCCAGTACTGTAAGAGGAGATTTAGTCTGAATGTGCCCCTTAGCCAGTAGTAACGGAAACAGCTCTGCGTACGACACGGGTATAGGATCAAATCCTGGTGGCCGTGTTGTACGGTTGTTGTTGTATGGAGGACGAGCCTGCTGAAGAGGATGTTGTGTCCTTTGTTGATCAGGTTGGCTCTGCGCAACCTGAGGTTGATACGTAGGAATAGACGCAGGGTTGATAGCATGAGTCACAGCTGCTACCAGTTGATAGCGTCGCCTTTGCTTTCCGAGAGAGATATTCCCAATATCTTGCTCTTTTTTCTTAGGGAGAGCACTACCGTATTTTTTAGTACCGCTCGTCAATCCAATGTCTTTTACCAAATGTCCTTCTCGGACGGCTTCCTCAAGACGTACGCCCATGCCAACCATTTCGGTGAAATTGCTGGGCGCACTGGCAACCATTCGGTCATAGTAAAATGAGCTTAAGGTCTTTAAGAAGATCTTTGTCATCTCTTTTTCCTCAAGAGGTGGACAAATTTGAGCGGAAATTTCACGCCACCTTTGAGCATACTCCTTAAAGGTTTCCTTGTCCTTTTGCGACATCGATCTGAGCTGATCTCTGTCGGGTGCCATGTCCAAATTGTATTTGTATTGTTGGATGAAGGCAGTGCCAAGATCTCTGAATGTACTGATCGTGGCACGATTTAAACCCATGTACCATTTGAGTGCGGCACCGGTTAAACTATCCTGAAAGTAGTGAATCAGTAGGTCCTGATTCTCCGTCTGAGCTGACATTCGCCGGGCGTACATCTCCAGATGGCTTTGAGGGCAAGAGTTACCCTTGTACTTTTCAAATTCGGGCACTTGAAATTTGTGCGGAACTTTCACATTTGGGACCAAGCAGAGATCTGCGGCGTCCTTTCCAAATAGATCCTGACCACGAATGGCTTGCAGTTCCTTCTGTATTTCTAAGAACTGCTACTGGAATTCCTCCATTCGGTCAAACATTATTTCCTTTTTACTAGAAGGTATCTGTGGAATCTGTCCTTCCGGGACAGTGTGCACCACAGGGGGTGGTACCGTGACTACGGTAGTGAGTCTTGGCATCTCCCAAAGTTTGTAACCTTCAGGAGTCTTCAGTATGCCCCTGGCATCTTCACTTTCCCGAAGTTTGTAACCTTCAGGCTCAGCGGCTTCTGTTGTGATTCCCTGATCTTCAGTGATCGGCGGAACATATCCTTCCGGGATATAGTTAACAGGCATGCCCCAAGGACGATCTTTCGGCATTTGATACCTAGGATCATACTTTTCTACTATGGGCGTTGAGGTGATCTCTGAGATCACAGTTCTTTGTAGCTGAGCTTCTGCCATGGCTTGCATGTCGTTACGAAGCTTCCACATATCCTCTCTCAGAGCGTCGATCTCTTCTTTCAACTCTCTGTTTTCTTCCTCAAGATCATCCATCTTTTTCTGACGATTGGCCCGAGTATTATACGAATGAGACAGTTTGACTCTAGAACCGAGACACAAACGTGAGATTCGTAGGTAAGAAGAATACACGATGTGAGAATAATGAATGCAATGATTATATTAATTGTTTTTGGTTTAATCAAAATAAACTTCGACAATTAGATTGCAAATATCAAACAGTGGGGAAACCCTTTTTTATTGAATTCAAAGGATTACAGAAATGGAAATACAGTAGATTACAAGATGCGGAAGCAGAAGCCTAAGCTAATGGGTCCCGAGTCCTCTCTGAAGAGAAATCGGGTGCTGATTCTGGTATCTTCCTTTTCTTTGACCGGGGCTCTTGGGCCATTGTCGGGTTGTCATTCCTTTGCCAGGTGAAAGGAGCGAGCAAATTCCTTTGGTCATCCTGATTCTCTACAGCATGTTGCTCCAAAATTTCAATCAGAGCATCTTTCTCTTTCAGTAGTTGCTGTATTTTGATGCACTCTACGTTGAGGGTGCGGTACTTGTTCTTCCAAGACCTTCTCTCCTTTTGAACTTTGTTGAGAGTAACCTGAAGATTTTCAGTTTCTGTCATGAAGTACATGACAAATTCCTTTGGCGGAAGAATTCCGTAACGAGGATAAGGCATCTTTAGCTTGAGAGCTCTAGTTTGTACCCAATGGAGGTAAGGCTCCACCGAGATACTGTTCGGTTTTCCTAGACACTCCCGTCCTTTCTTATGAACATGCTTCCAAGCGTGCACTATTTCCATCTTTAGTGCTCTGTCATTTTCTCCTTCCTTGAAGAAAAGACCTTCCAGATGAACACCCCGTGGGAGGTGTCTCATCGGGTATCCAAATTGACGGCGAACCAACACCGGATGGTAATTGATTCCTCCCTTAGTTCCTATAAGGGGTACGTTGGGGAAGTTTCCACAACGATCAATGATTCTGATTCCATCATAGATCCTATTACACCAATCTACATCAGAGTTGGTAAGGGACATGATCTTCTGCGACCAGCGCAAGGCACTCTTACAATCCCAAAAAGCAGCAGACTTGGGCAAGTGAGAGATAAACCATTTGTAAAGCAGAGGTACACAACATGTGATCTCCCCTCCGCTGTACAAATTTCCCAAGTGTACAGAATGATACGCATCTGCGAGCAAAGTCGGCATAGGGTTTCCAATGAGAAAAACCTTAATGGAGTTGATATCGACGAAATTATTAATGTTGGGAAACAAAAATAACCCGTAGGCGAGCAAGACAAAGACGCTTTCAAAAGCAGTCACGTTTCCTATACTGGCAAAATACAGGGCTTTCTTTGTCAAGAACTGGGCTGGCAAACCTTGGATGCCACCCTTAGTGGTTAGGTGAGTCCTGACCTCAGACTCGTCCAAATGAATTGCTCTTGCAATGGTATGATTCTTTGGAATTTCTTCCAGTCCAGAAAATGGAGCTCGATCAGTAATGAGTAGATCAATCAGATGAGAATACTCCTCCAGCGTTGGTGCGAGCTGGTAATCCGGGAATGTGAAACAGTGATAAACTGGATCATAAAACTGAATGAGCACATCCATGATTCCCTCAATCACATGGACTCTTAACAGTGGTAGCAAACCTCCGTGCTTGGCTCTGAAAGCCTCTGGGTTAGTGATCATCCTCGCTAACCTTCTCAAATCCTCTAGCTTTAGAACCTTGAAGGTGTAACTATGAGTTCTCCTTCTACCGAAATCCATTAGTGCAATCCTTTTCTCTGATATTTGCAATCACAGTCTTAGTTTAATTTGAAAAACAGAGAGACTAGAAGAGAAAAATCTTTTGAATGTTTTTAATGTTTTTTTTAAATGAATGCATGAATGCAGCACAAAAAAACATAGAAAAAACATGGGGTCAAAGGGTCATTGTCATGAAGTCAAGGCTCTACCCATCCCCAAAGGTTTACACTAGGGTGATTTTTGTACCTGTACTCATTATCATCAGCTCCTCCCAGGAAAGCAAAACAACAAGCGGATCGCCAGTGAGTTGTAGAGCAATCTTAGAGTAAGTGCCATTCACCGAGAATAGATCACCAGCCTCAAATGTGGGTAGTATCGCGTAACAACTATTCCCGATAGTTTCCGCACTACAAAAGGGTTTGGCTCCTCAGCTTCTCAGACATCACAATCGGCCCATTGTCTAGGTGAGAGAATGAGTTGCATTGGTCAGCCTCCACTGAGGTTGATGGTCGACCTCGTCGCCATCACTTATCTTAAGTGTATACTCGATCTTTCCACATGCGGCATCACACGCATTCCCATTAGCAGAAAAATAAACACGTATAGCAATTAGGAAAAGCAGTATATATATTTGTCCCAAACATCCTAGACCTTTAAAAGCTAAGAATCTTAAGTTCCTGACAGAAAATGGTTTCCCGGCGGAGTCACCAATCTGTGGTTTCATTCCAAATTAACAGCGTTTTGACCTAAGATCCTAGTGACGTCAAGGTTTCCACCTAGGGGACAAAAAAGAACAAGATCCCTAAAGAGACCTGCGGTATCCCTAGCAGAGTCGCCATTTTTCTGTAGCGAGTGATTTTTGGATGTGGTTGCGAAGCACGATCGCTCTAGTACTACAGCTCGATTCATTTTTTATCCTATTAAAGCTGATGAAGGAAGGGAAATAGATGTCTCCAATTAACCCTGCTTGCATACTGAGGTTAAACAGTCAAAACTGTTGGTTTCCAGATGCTACAAAGATTCAGGGTTTGTCCTAGGTTTATTTTGTTGACGAGGGGTTCTTTAGGCTATCGGTTGAGATGTTAGGACGAATATATATGAAAGTATGGGATTTTAGGTTTTTGTTTAGTGTGCTCGCTAAGATTTTTCTTTCAATCCTATGCCTACGTATTCCCATTTACCAAAACAGGGAAATCAGAGCGTTCGTAGTTCCTCCTATTCTATGGGAGGAAATGGGTGTTTTGGTGTCTTGTTCAAAGCCCAAGACGTGAAGCTGAAAAGGTGGTTTATATCTTGTTCAAAGCCCAAGATGTGAAGCTGAAGGGTCTATTTGTATCTTGTTCGAAGCCCAAGAGGTGAAGCTAAAAGTGTTGACCTTAGAGAGAATTTGTCATCTCTAAAGAGGGGTCTGTCTGTTACGACGGTTTATAAAGGATAATTACTTTAACCGGGATGTGTGAATCCGGCAATGCGATAATTTCCTTTAAAGGGGATTTTTAACCTGAAGGAGAAGACTTTAACTCAGTGTAGAGTAATGCCCTCTTTCCTTAGGAATTTCTCATACTAAAAGAGGGACATTGGCATGGATGTAGATGATCCAGAGGCTTGCCGCTTACAGCGATTAGATGAAGGGGAAGGAGTTGTTGATGTTTATGTACTGTGAACGAGGCACAGTTTTGATGCTAAAAGGTTAATTGGATCAACCAGTGGTTTTCTTATACAAAGCCTAAGAGGGGGCTATTGTGTGTCTCGTACAAAGCCCGAGAGAGAGGCTAAAAGGTTTTGACTCAATGAGGGAATCTTTTGGTATCTCATATATAGCTCGAAATGGATGCTATTTGACTCAACAAGAGAGTTTTTTGTATCTCGTACGAAGCCCGAGATGGAGGCGAAAAGGTGATTGACTCAACGAGGGAGTCTCTTATGTGTCTCGTACAAAGCCCGAGAAAGAGGCTAAACGTTATTTGACTCCGCTGGAGAGAATCATTGTACAAAGCCCAAGAGGGAGGCTAGTATCACTGGAGAATGATCATTATACAAAGCCTAAGAGGAGGCTATGATGACTGTTCAGTTAAGTGACAGGTCCAGTATACTGATTTAAAGAGAAAATTAGTTCTTATATGAGCAATACTGTACTCAAGGATTTGGTTCGAGGATCCGGGTTATTCCTGTTCTTTAAGGAAGTGGGAAATCCGAAGGGTATTGAGACTGTTCGAGTCTGCGGGTTTCCTTCCTATTTAACGAAGGGGTCACTTGAGAATGTCTGGAAAACTTAAGGAAATTAGACTGTCCGTGTCTAGAGTTTCATCTTTTGTACTGTGCTTTGAGAAACAGTAGTAGACTCTTTGAAAGGACTGTTCTATGCAGATGACTAAGTTTTGTTCCTATACCTCTAGGAGGTCGTCGGGACAATTTATACGAAGCCCAAGAGGAGGCTGGAAACTTTTAAGAAGCCGACTGGTCCTTGTACGAAGCCCAAGAGGAGGCTATCATTCCCGGAGGAAGAATCATTATACGAAGCCTAAGAGAAGGCTGTGAATACTTCTAAGAAGCCGACGGGTCCTTGTACTAAGCCCAAGAGGAGGCGGGGTTGCTTTTAGGAAGCCTGTGGGTCCTTGAACAATGCCCAAGAGGAGGCCGATGCTTTTAAGAAGCCCGTGGGTCCCCAAACCCCGAGAAATTCAAGGCAAGCTATTCACAAGGAATAGATCAAGTCAGGAAAGTTTGAGAATTTGGAAGAAACTCAAGAGATGCAATTCATGGAGAAGCGATCACCTCTAGGGAATAGAGTTTCTTGACAAATGCTTTTAAGAAGCCTGCGGGTCCCCAAACCCCGAGAAATTCAAGGCAAGCTATTCACAAGGAATAGATCAAGTCAGGAAAGTTCGAGAATTTGGAAGAAACTCAAGAGATGCAATTCACGGAGAAGAGATCATCTCTGGGGAATAGAGTTTCTTTGACAACTTCTACGAGTGACAGTCTATGAAAGGGTTCATAGAGAATGTTGCCTTTCATATCTCCATATTGTTTAACCCCAAGAGGAGGGAAGACTGTGTCTGGTAATCCTATGGGGATCTAGTTTTGACTATTTAAGAGTGATCAACGGGCTTAATGCTAGACGTAGTTGCCGGGGAAACTCGAAATATCTATACTATTATTACACAGTTGATATGAGTTTATGAAAGAAGACTTACAGTGAAACAGCCCCACAATACAGTTATATGTATATGAAAGCGGTAAATGAAAGCGTATAAACACTTACCCGGTTGTAGAGCTTCCATGCTGTTTGGTTAGTTGTTCAACAAAGAAAGATTGAAAACAACAGTATATTCAAAATCAAAGGAGAAAGTATTTTGAAAAAGAAAGATTTGGGGCTTACAGCTCAAGGAGAGTCCCAGGGTTTTATTAGTGAGCGCACTGTTGTTTTGAATTTGTACAGAGGGACTTATACAAGTGACTGTGGCCCAAAAATTGCTTTCTATACAACGGGATGGGTCTTACACTCTCTCAAGAGGCCCAAAAGTTTTGAATGGGTCTTATAGCTCAAGGAGAGGCCCAAAACGTTATTTTTCAAAAGGCGACGATCGCGCCGTTTGTTTTTTACGGTATCAGGACTTATACAATACACTGAGGCCCAAAAATGATTTGTTCAAAAAAAGGATTGGGTCTTACACTCTATTAGAGGCCCAAAAAGTTTTGAATGGGTCTTATAGCTCAAGGAGAGGCCCAATTTGTTTGATTTTGAATTGGCGAGCGTGCCGAGGTTTTTGAAAATACAGTGGGACTTATACAATAAGTGAGGCCCAAAAATGATTTTGTATTTACAAAGGATTGGGTCTTACACTCTATTAGAGGCCCAAAAGTTTAAAGAAAAAGAGTGGGGCTTATATCACGAGGGTAGGCCCAGATGATTTTTCCGTTTGAAATGGCGATCGCGCCGAGGTTTTCTTTTAACGCAGAGGGGCTTACACAATATCTGAGGCCCAAAGTGATTTTGGTTAAAAGGGGGTTGGGTCTTACACTCTATTTAGAGGCCCAAAAAGTTTTGAAAATGACTTATAAGGGTTGAATTAATCCAAAAACCCTACTTTATTTTCAAAAATGTATTTAATTGAATAAAAATTCAATTAAAATGATTAAAATTGTTTAACATATGGAAAACAAATTGTGATCTTGGATTAATGCTTCAAAAATTAAGTATTGGCCTACAAAATAATTAGAAAGCATTAAAAGTTGCAAAATCAAGGTGGAAAAAATATTTTAAATGTTAAAAACAATTAAAACATTAATTCTTTGTAAAAATATCAATTATACAAAATAAATAATATTTTTGGGATTTTTTGGGAAAATAAAATATTTTAACATTTTTTGTGAATTATTAAAAAAAGAATCAACTCAAAATCATTAAAACTCAGAGAGAAATTAATTTTTGAATCAATTAAATAAAATCTCAAAATTCAAATATTTGAATTTATGAAAAATGGCCCCAAGAACAGCTGAAGAACACGCACGTGTTTCAGCTTGGCCCAGATTTGTATTTTGTCTCCAATCTCACTGAATACTTAATCATATCATGTAATCCACATACCAATCAACTCATTTCAACCTCATGATCATGTCTATGGTATTTAATTTCATTTAAATTAAACATATAACAAGAAATCATGAAAAATCCTCAAGAACCCTATTTTCTGCATGAAGGCTAGGATTTTTTATACACGATTCAAACAAAGCAATTACTTGAGGGGAAACATTCCATGCATGATTATGAACATTTGGCAAAAGTATTGTGCGAGGAAATATGCATAGATTGAGAGATGACCAAGTTTAGGCTTACCTCTAGGTCGTGACAGCAAGAGCAAATTGATTTCTGAGTAGGAGGTGTTACAGATGAATTGTGATGATCTGAACAGCTTCCCTACGTCCTATGGAGTGTGTTTGAATGCTTGGACTTGACTGAGAATGGCTGGATCACTTCATGGCATCTCAACTGCACTTTGGTTAAAACCTTGAGCAATTGACTGGTGAGTTTGTGAAATCTGTGTTCCAGATGTTATGTGAGTGTTTGGATCACTTCTATATGATGTATGTGAGGTGTGTGAGTGATTGGTTTGATTGGAAAAGCTCTCAAACTCAAAACCCGATAGTGACTTGCCTTAGAAGGCAAAATTGGAGTGAAAGAAGAGATTTTGAGGAAAGCATCTGTTTGATGGCTTTGGTGTACTCAAATTGATCACAATTGAGCTCTATTTATAGTAGAGCAAGTTTGTTTTGGGATCCACAGTGAATGGCAACTGCAGCAGGTGTTTATTCAATGTAGGCCAATGGAAATCCAAGTCTCCTCTAGCCATTGACTAGAGGTTAGGGCACAGGGTTGTGGTTCCCTTGGTCTTGGATAAGCCTTGACTGAATTTAGTTGAGAATGGCTCAGTCCATGCCACCTTGATGCTTCCATTGAATGCTCCAATCCAAAATTGGAGTCTTGTCCCTATTTTGGCCATTCTAGGTTCAACATGCTATTTCTTGTTCCAAAGAATTTGGAGACTTGGCTCAGTGATTGTCCCCTTTAGATTCAATCCTCAGAGGTGTCCAAGTGGATAGGAGCATTTGGATTTGGCTGATTTTGGCAAATCGAGCAAAAATGTAAATTCTGCCTTGCCTTGGCAGATTTCAGCAAGGCAACTTTCCAATGTCATATCTCATGACTCAAATTGAATTTGGTAATGTTTTTGGTCATTTTGGAAAGCCCTTACATGATACAATAACTGTTTGAACATATTTGGTTTTGATCTCTTTTGAATCCAAGTGAAAAATCCCCCTACATTTGGCAAAAAGTAGGGTAAAATCTGACTTAGTGAAATTTTCACTAAGTGTTGGAACAAAGTGACTTTTCTTGATTTTGATCACTCCATAACTCAAAATCCATGAGGAGTTGGAATTAGGTCTAGTTGAAGTTTTTGTATAGGGCAATGAGATCTACAAATCAAGCCTTGGATGGGAGAAAATGGCTTTGTGGTTTAGGAGTTATGACCCTCCAAAGTTGGTACCCTAGCCACTTTATTTTTAACTTAGAAAATTTTCTAAGTTTTTTATGGTTACCCCTTTTACAAGTTACCCAACTTTTCTTGATTTTTCTTGATGAATGATGATTCAAATCATACATTAACATCATTTTAGGGTTAAAAATCCATTTTGGTGAAAAATCTCAAAAAGTCAAAGTTGACTTTTGTGCACAGTTGACTTTTTATAAGATGAATTCCAAACTGTGCAATTCTTCAGGAAATCATGTCCTTGACCTAAATCAAACTTGATGGACATGTTCCATGGCTATCATAGGGTATATTGATGCATGTCATAGGGCTTGGGAGCATGTCCTGGTCAAAATTCAAAGTTACAGTTGACTTTTTCCTTAAAACCCTAACTGTGGTGCAGATGAAATTGAGACTTGTTGCTCAAGCTTCTTGGATTAATCCATTGTTCCAAATGGATCAATATAGTGCATTAGAGACCCTCAACCCTCTCTTGAGGTCTTGGCTCATGATTTGCCCTAAAAGTCAACTTAGGGGTGAATTAGGTCAAGAAACCCTAATTCCTGATTTTTGATTAATGCATCCCCTGAGGCAAAATTGACTTGATGATTGGGTCCATGAGGTTCCATGGAGTATATTAGGTTAGGTTTTGGATCATTGGCTTGTGCCCAGATGAAAATTTTCCATCTGGAGGCCCTGGTCGACCAAAACCCTAATTTGGTGACACTGTCGATCTTGAGACTTAATCCACCTAGAAGGGAGCAGCCTTGTGCTTAATCCTTGAAGTGGGAGTCCTTTTGATCCATTGTGGATGTTTGAGAGGTTAGACAAGTTGAAGATCATATCATTCCTTGATTGACCCTTTGTCTAAGCACTCAGAGAGGGCTTGAAACCCTAATTTTGATTGTAGTGAATGCTCACCCATCTTTGGGGAGACTGATGAAGTATGATGGTTCCTCCATATTGTGATGATGATTTTCACAATGATTGGAAATCTTAGTGGTCAAAATTTTGGGTATGACACTTTGGAACTGGAGGAATCATCCATTTCGATGACATTGACCTCAGGAAAAGCATAGTTGATGAACTCTTGTCCTGCAATTCTTGCAAATTCATCGTCGCGCTGGATACTTTCTGAATGCCCCGAGTAATGATCCCATGACATGGTGGGGACGCATGTATTCTTTTCAATGATGCTCAGCTGATATGCATCGTTGGGATGACTTTCTTGTCCCAAGTCTCCTGGGTACGGCTGCTAGATAGGCAGACCATCCATTGGGTCATAATAGTCATGGTCAAAGTTGTCTTTCATCAGAGTGTCTCCCTCTAATGAATTTGGTGGAGCACATCATGCTTCTGGATCACAATCTCCGTATATCATTTTGACATCTGATCTAGGTATATATCTTGGACTCTGTGCGGGATAGCAAAATGGCGTCGGCACCTCTTCCTGAGACACATAACCGTCCTCGTTAAGGTAGGACTTCCACTCTTCATCTGTATCGGAGGAGTCACCCTCGTTGATGGTATGTACTTCTTGAGACACTGGGTGAAGGAAACCTCCACTGTGGAAGAAGTCCTGAATGGGATGAAAACTTTCATCGTTAGTAGCAGTCTGGGTACAGGTTGAAGAGAAACCAAGACCCTTCTTTGTTTTGTTATCAGGAGGAATGACATGTTGCCCCCATCCTTTTGCGTTATTACTCTTGATCACTTCGAGAGCATCTTTGTATGAGGAAATCGAAGTTCCTTTCTCCAATTCATTCTCATTGCTCACCGAAAGTGCTTGGAACTGGGTTCCTACAACCTCCTCTGGTTCTACACAAGTGGTCATTGATAGGTTACTCACAATCAAGGCTTACTCTCCACAGACTGTGACTAGTTGGTCGTTCTTGACGAACTTCAGCTTCTGGTGAAGTGTCGAAGTGACTGCCCCAGCTTGGTGTATCCAAGGTCTTCCTAGTAAACAGATGTATGCTGCCCAAATGTCCATGACCTAGAAAGTGACTTGGAAAGTGTGAGGACCGATAGTTATGGGAATATCAATTTCGTCAATAACTGTTTTTCGGGATCCGTCAAATGCTTTGACGATGACCTCATTGCCCCTCATAGGAGATCCTTTAAATGATAGTCGCATTAGAGTGGACTTCGGCATCACGTTTAGAGCTGATCCAGTGTCTACCAGTACGCTGGCTAAAGCATCGTCCGGGCAGTTGACTATAATATTGAGTGCCATGTTATGATTTTTGCCTTCTTCTGGAAATTCCTCATCGCTAAACCCTAAGTTGTTGCAGGAAGTGATGTTGGAGATGATGATGTCGAATTGTCTTATTTTCACATCTTGTTCCACAAAGGCTTGCTCGAAGACTTTCTGCAGAGCTTCCCTGTGAGCTTCGGAACTGAGTAAAAGAGATAACACAGAGATTTTTGAAGGAGTCTGCAACAGCTGATCGACTATGTTGTACTCACTCTTTTAGATGAGCTACATCATCTCATCATTATTTTTTGAAAGGCCGGCATCACTTGATTGACCGACTGGTTGATCAGGAACTTATGCTTGAGGTTCCTTTTCTTTGGTGGGTTCTCCAACTCCTCGGTTGAAGATTCGACCGCTCTGTGTTACTCAACTGATGTCTGCAATATTCAAGACGGAGGGTAATGGAGTTTCCTTTCCATTCTCAATTATTGTCGCACCGTACTTGTAAGGGATCGCCTTATCGAATTTGTACGGTACTAGTCCCGGCAGATAGATAACTACAGGAGCCTTTTGATTTTTCTAACCATCGTAGCTAGCCTCGATTGGTTTGAGGTTGAGAATCCTTCCATTATCAAGAGGAACTCTTGATTCATGGAGTTGAGGGATTATGGCGCATACATCTTTGGCCACTTCTCGTTTAGGGATTAAGACAACATCTTTGCCTTGATTAGGACGATAATCTGACATTGAACCAGAGCTTGACCATGGTTGAATCTCTTTGTGGTCCAACTGACCTTGAAGGGCTGGTCGCACGAGGTAGCATCCTTGATTATTCTCCGATCAAACTCTACATCGCTCATAGTTGTGTGGTGGCACCCGGCCACGTCCGCTTTGTATGTAGTGCAACTTCACTAGATCTGTTTTCATTGATCGAACATCCTGACTTTGATGCCTAGTAGGGTTCCCATTAATCATACTGACTTGTTGTGTGTCTTCATCTAGATAGATCGGAAGTCACCAGTGGTTAAACAAGTGTTGCAGCGCTCTTTGAACGAGTGCACATCCTTGGTCACTCTCACGACACCTTTTGCAGTTCTGATAATCGTGCGAAGTCAGAAAACCGAGCTAGACTTGCTTAATGTGTAACTCCACTAAGTTGGTATTCATCAAGCGAATATCGAAGATTTGAATCATGTTGACCTGATAGGGATTTTTATCATGGTAGTACTAGATCCAACCAAGATCCATCTGACGCTGGAGGGCCTTTTGTACAAAAGAGCATCCCTGATTGTTTACTGAGCAGATCATACAGGAATTGTAATTGTGTCGTGGCAGATCACAATGTTGGCTTTGCCTTTAGTGTATTGCCACTAAATTGACATTCATCGCACGGATGTTGTGGTTCTGAATGATGTTGAAATTTGTATAAGTCATTTTGACCCCACAAATTATGTGATCTTGGATCCATCCAATACCCAACTGTTCCTGTAGAGCTTATTGCACCACAGAACATCCTTGATTGTCTTTAGAGCAAATATCACACTGGTGATAATTATGAGATGGTACATGCCCATATCCACTCTGTCTGCGATGCATCTTGACCTGGTTAGCCCTTAATAAGAGTACATCATGAATTTGATAGCTGTGGTTAAACTCTCCTTCTATAAAATTTACTGCAGCTTTCTCGTGTTGAGGCAACGGGTTCAGCTGAACATTGGGACTTGTATCCTTGAAGGATAAGACCCCGCTCCTAACAAGCTTTTGCACATCAAATTTGAAGCTGAGACAGTTTTCTATGTTATGCCCTGGTCCTCCTTGATGGTAAGGGCAAGTCTGATCCGCTTTGAACCAAAAAGGGGGATTCTCCGGTATTTTAAGAGGTGACCTGGTTTGGACGTGCCCCTTGATCAGTAATAGTGGAAACAGTTCTGTGTACAACATTGGTATAGGGTCAAACCCTGGTGGTCGCATTGTACGGTTGTTGTTGTACTGAGGACGAGCCTGCTGAAGAGGCTGTTGTGTCATTTGCAGATATGGTTGTTGATTCGGTTAGCTCTGAACAACCTGAGGTTGATACGTTGGAACAGGCGCAGGGTTGATAGCAGGAGTTACAGGTACTACTGGTTGGTACCGTCTCCTTTGCTTTCCGAGAGAGATATTATCAATATCTTGCTCTTTTTTCTTAGTGAAAGCACTACCGTATCTTTTGGTACTGCTTGATGGTCCTGTATCTTTGACCAAACGTCCTTCTCGGACTTCTTCCTCAAGACGAACTCCCATGCTCACCATCTCAGTGAGTCACTGCGCGCAATGGCGACCATTCGGTAATAATAAAACGAACTCAAGGTTTTCAAAAAGATCTGTGTCATCTCTTTGTCCTCAAGAGGTGGACCAAGCTGAGCGGCAAATTCTCGCCATCTCTGAGCATATTTGTTGCGGTGAGAATCGGATAACAAGCTATTAATTAACTTACATCGCAAAACTTTGAAGTTCACCACCGACTTTGATTTATCCAAAGGAAAGGTTCAAGATCAAGAAAACCTAAAGGGTGGAGATCTAAGGTTCGGGGGTTGGTTATACTAGGGGAAGGTATTAGCACCCTAAGTATTTGTAGTACTCTACAGGAACCCCTTGTTTAATTTTATGTTATGTTATGTTTGCTTGCTAAGGTAATCTGCTAAGGTAAAGGTAAAGACCTAGGGGTATGTACACTAAGTTTGCTCGCCAAGACGTCGCATCTTGTGCCTACGTATCTGACTAAAGAATCAGAGCAACCATAGTTCACCTAACTAAGGGTAAGAGGAACCATTAACTATGGCCAAAGTTCCAAGGGGAATAAGTATGAGCTCATGTAGAGTTTAAGAAACTCTCTAAGTCTACATTGTGGGGGAAGGTGAATGGCTATGAGGCCAAGAGGGAAGATGGCTATGAGGCCAAGATGATAATGAGCTTCCTATGACTATGAGGTCAATAGAGAGACTTTTCTATGACTATGAGGTCAATAGAGGATGGCTATGAGGCCAAGATGAGAATGAGCTATCTATGACTATGAGGTCAATAGAGAGACTTTTTATGACTATGAGGTCAAGGTTGGAAGATGGCTATGAGGCCAAGGTGATATCCTATGACTATGAGGTCAAAGGTAAGATGGCTATGAGGCCAAGATGAGATCCTATGACTATGAGGTCAAAGGGGAATGAGGTGTCTCTATGACTATGAGGTCAAGAGTTAATCCTATGACTATGAGGTCAAGGAAGGGTGGCCATGACTATAAGGTCAAGGTTGATATCCTATGACTATGAGGTCAAGGAAGAAGTGTCTCTATGACTATGAGGTCAAGAGGCAATCCTATGACTATGAGGTTAAGGGATGAGTTATCTATGACTTTGAGGTCAATAGAGAGACTTTTCCATGACTATGAGGTCAATGGAGGATGGCTATGACTATGAGGTCAAAGCTTGCCTATGACTATGAGGTCAAAGGTTGAAGATGGCCATATGACTATGAGGTCAATAGGGAATCCTATGACTATGAGGTCAAGGAATAGGATGTTGCCAATGACTATGAGGTCAAGGGCTACCTATGACTATGAGGTCAAAGGTTGAAGATATAACTCTATGACTATGAGGCCATGAGAGAATCCTATGACTATGAGGTCAAAGGTTAAAGATATTACCAATGACTATGAGGTCAAGGGATACCTACGACTATGAGGTCAAAGGTTGAAGATGTAACTCTATGACTATGAGGCCATGAGAGATTCCTATGACTATGAGGTCAAAGGTTGAAGATGTTGCCAATGACTATGAGGTCAAGGGATACCTACGACTATGAGGTCAAAGGTTGAAGATGTAACTCTATGACTATGAGGGCATGAGAGATTCCTATAACTTTGAGGTCAAAGGTTAAAGATGTTGCCAATGACTATGAGGTCAAGGGCTACCTACGACTATGAGGTCAGAGGGGAATGGATACCTATGACTATGAGTTCAAAGGTAGTAATGAGCTATATATGACTTTGAGGTCAATAAAAGACTTTCCTTTAGAAGGAAAGGGAAGGATAACATCTTGTAAATAAGAGTTACAGTGAGGTTGAAATATAATGAAACATATGAGTTCAAGAATTCCAAAACAGTAAGCATTAATCAACATATGAAATAAACTTCAAGTGTGAACATGGCAAACAACAAGAATAGGTGTTCATGTAAATATGACAAGTATGGCAGAGAAGGCATTCTCACAATTTGAAAACAAATGCATTTGGAGTCATGCAACTCATCAACAGAGAACAAAAAATACAGATAACATTCTCAGGGTAAGGTTTTGTTAAAGTCAGGAAACAAAGCTTCACAAATCAAGCATACTTCAAAGAAAATGCACTTCAAAGTCAATGGTCACATAAACATGCCAAGCATGGCAGAGAAGGCATTCTCACAGTTTGAAAACAAAAACATTTAGATTTAGAAAATTAGCAACAGAGGCCAGAAAAATACAGACAACATTCTCATTGATAAGGTTTTGTTCAAAGTCAGGAAGTAATTCTCAAACACAATTCACAAGTTACAACGTATTTCAAAGAAACGTTTTTTAACGTCTTTAAGAAACAGTTGGTTATATTTACAAAAGAAGTCTAAAGATTAAAATGAAATTATGAATATTTTTATTGCCTTTTTTTTAAGTATTAGAAAAGAACAGAATAAAAATGAAATAGAAATGAGAGATAAATGCATAAAATAAAAAAAATAAAAAAAAAATAAGTGCCAACGGTGTGGCACTCGCCACTTTTCTCTTGTGGCAGGCGCCATGAAGACCTACACTAATGTGGCTTGCGCCACACTCACCATGGCCGGCGCCATGTGTCCTTTGGTGTATGTCGTTATTTTTTTGTGTGTCATTTTTGGTGTGTGTGTATTATTTTATTTTTCCTTTTTTTTGTACTAATGGTGTGGCGGACGCCACTACTTCTAACATGGCGAGTGCCACTACAAACTATTTATTATTCAGTTTTCTTCTACACAAACACGAATCCAGTTCACGATTTTTTTTAAACGAAAACCACATATTAATGATTTAAGATATCTATCACAGAGTCAACATTAATTATGTTCATCACAGAATCAGGCATTAATAAGATAGAAAAACATGGTAGCAGTATGAGGTGAATGTGATCATGGTATTGTAAGCAGAGTGGAAGAGAGTGTGATACCTAGTGGAGAAAGTCCACTGCTTCTTCACGGGTACGAGTTTCTGGAAATGGTGGATGAGCTCCTCCTCCTTCAAAGATCAGCTACTACAGAGCTAGCCCTTCTTTCCTTTAGTTTCCCAGAAAGAGTTATAAGGCACTGGTGGTTAGGATATTGCGTGTTTGATGGTTTGGAGTGTTTACAAAGGGAATGAAAATGGTGAGTTCCTTGCAAGTTTTGAAGCTTACTTGCAGAACTAAGAAATGGAGAGGTGGAGAGATTTTGAGAGAGTTTTCTTTGTATCTTTCTCGGTGTTTTTTGTTGTGTGTCTGAACAAAGGAGAAATGGTCTCCTTTTATAGGAAAAATCAAATGGTCTGGGTATTGGAGGCACAGTGGACAAAAGCTTTATCCATAGGGGAAAAAATTAGGGTTTGCATGGCACTCCCTTCAGCCTTTGATCTCAGTCAACCTTGGGGATCACTATGCTAAACCATGCAGCGGAGGATATGGTGCAGGTCAGTTACTTTCATCCTTCAATGTCCACTCCAAAAACTCTTTTTATGGTGTCATGAGAGAGAAAGTGAAAAGAGGTAATAGTTGGAATTGAGGATTATGGATTCCTTGAGCATGAATACTGATCTCTTATGCTGAGCCTCTTTTATTTCATTAATCCAATATGGTATCCCAGAAATCTTTTGGCTATATCAGGAGAGAGTGAACTCAAAGAGGCATTATTTAGTGACTTCACACAATTGCCTTACAAGCAAGGTATCTTTAGATTTTTTTAAAATAATACAAGAGGCACATGGAATGGATTAAGTGCATAATGCCTTGTTGCTTAACCATACGGGAACACCGTTTTAAATTCTCATAACTTTATGGCCTTTGATTTAAATGACAACATTTTGGGCTCAATGGAATTTTGAGATAAATCACATGTCCATGAAAAAAGAAAATGTCACGGGAACAAACTTAGGAAATTCCAAGTTACAAAATCTAACCCTCTCATGGCATCAGTTTGAGATGTTGCACCTTGGTGAATATTTGTCCAAATGAAAAATTCTTGCACTTAAGAAAAAAAAACTTTTAAGACCCATAGGTGAACTCCAAGGATGTTCATTAACACGTGGAATGATGTCCCAAGACTTGGGATCACACTTTGCTTGACATGAAAGGCAATGATTGACTTGTCTTGATAACATTTGATTTCTTGTTTGAAGAAGACTTCTTGGATGCATGTAGATTAAAATGGTTGCATTTGGCACCAAAAGATGTCTTAAGGAGACCTTGTCCTCTTTATGTAAACCCTATCTTCCACAATAAAAAATAAACAGCTTGCAAAATGAAATGGTTAGTTAACGATGCACACATGATCGAAGCCTAAATGTAAGTGCAAGATGATATGACATCTAGGGGGTAAAATTTGGGGTACAACAGTTGCCCCTATTTAAATAGCTTTACCGGATGGCACGAGGAATGGAAATCCTCGGGACATCAAGGTGAAAGGTATTTAAATATAGCAAACCAGAAATTTTGCCCTTAGATGGAATGCAGATGCTAAGGACAAGCAACAGACATGCCTATGCTGACATGCCATGAACTCCTAGTATGATGATATAATGTTATGCCAGTGCAAAAATGCAGACAAAACTGGACACCATAGATAAAGAGCAAACCACCATAGGCGGGCATAGCTAGGGAAGAATGAAGGTTAGTATCCTAGAGGAAAACTCATCAGGGATACAGACCAGCCGACAACAGAGACTTACAAGGGAGACTCTGGGGAAATACCGGGGATAGAAAAGTAAAAGAGGGAAACCCTACAGGTCCTTACTAGAGATAAAAGTTAGAGAGGTGTTCTCCACTGGGGAAAAATCCAGGGAGATGGACGATAGGTTCATATGTGACCGGACGACACTGGGGAAAATAAAACACATTCTTACTGGGCATAAAACCAGAAAGAAGGTATGATCTCCTCTGGGGATCAATTTGAAATAAAAGGGTAGACATTCGCTAAAAGATTTTCTGGGGATTTCTTATGCTGAAGAGTTCAAACGGGATCTTCAAGAAAAACCAGAAAAGACAGAGATAAACTTTACGCGCCAGATGAAAAATGACTGGATTTTAGCTGGGAATAAAGTTAATGAACCATTAATGATTGGACTCGGGTACCAATATGAGTTGGAAAGGACACCCGTTTGGGGTTATAGTTTGATTACCAATATGAGCTAGATTTTGACTACCAGTATGAGCTGGATTTTTGGATACCAGATTTTAGATACCAGTATGAGCTGGATTTTTGGATACCAGTATGAGCTGGATTTTGGATACCAGTATGAGCTGGATTTTTGGATACCAGTATGAGCTAGATTTTGGATACCAGTATGAGCTGGACTTTGAATTTTATGTTCATATCTGACCAAAGTTCACATCTGACCGGAGGTTTAGGTTCCTATCTGGCCTGGTTTTCAAACTTCGGGTTCATATCTGACCTGAGGTTTAGGTTCATATCTAACCTGGTTTTTAAACAATGCCAGCAATTACTGGACTTAAGGTTCCCAGATAAAGCAATTAAATATCAAACCAGGGTTCATTCTTCAAAAAAAATATATCAAACCGGGGTTGCATAAATGAAGATTAGACTTCCTGGGGAATACCAATTATGGTTGCAAGAAGGTTGGATAGCACCAGAGACAGATAAGCTTCTCAAAAGAGACAACCACTTATCGCATAGAAGAACAAACTTCGCCAAGAGATTGCTACTTGTTGTTGGGTATGAATTCCAAAGAGATGCTGATATCACAACACTGTAAAAGATTCTTCCTGTAAAATAAATTCACGCTCAAACTAGGTTCAGGAACCTGCACCGGCATAATAACACACTTGCCAGGGGCCAAAAATCGATCTAGGAACAAACTAGAAAGATACGGTCAAACAAGACTCCAATCATTGAGGAATGAGCTCAAATGGGGATTTATATTATCCAAGCATGGAAAAGATAACTAAAACAACCATCATCCACGAGAACCAATCTCTGTGGGGAATTCAGAAAGATGGGCACTTTATGCCTAGGGCTGACAACTCTATTGGAGAGAATAGACAAACCCAGTCACTTGGGGAGATAACCACCAAAGTGGACCAAAACAGGTAAACACCAGAAATGGAGCAAAAATGCTAAGATGTTATGCATATGAGTGCATGCATGCCATGCTTATGCTTATGCTTACAAAACAGACAAAAGGAAGCGAGACTGGAGATGAAATAAACATCTCGACAAGGATACCCAGCCAAACTCATCAGATTGGACCATTACTGGGGATGAACTTGCAGAACAAGTAGCTCTACTTCAAGATTACAACCTTTTCTGGTGAGAAGAGTACTCCACTTGGTATAACATCATTACTTCACTAGGATAGCCATCATGAGCTTGATTTCTTTGCTGGAGGAGGAAGATCCATGGAGATTTTCCAAGATCGACTGGAGCAGTAATTTACTGGGGAGCTGGCAAAGGATGTCACAAGAATAGAGTCATTCTGCATCCTGACTTGCGTGATGATCACCATAATGAACAACGGCTCTTGCAACAGGTAATCTTCAAATCTTCTCTGCCCCAGATTGCATGGTCTTTTGGGAGAAAATACCAAGAGGATTTTACAGAAGAATTGGCATGCGAAATACCTCAATATCTTCAAACTCTTAGATTCGTGAATCTCGGCGTAACTGCCCCAGATTGACGGTGCTTGCACAATAAGGTCTTTGAACTTATTCTTCAGACTGGTTGATCCGTGAAGGAGGTGCCCCCGACCAATTGACCTTTTAGAGATTTACCAAATCTCGACCTGATTGCCCCTGATATAGTAGTTCTTGGGATGCTTGATCTATGGAGGAGATGCCCCAGACTGAGCCCTTTATCAAGTCAAATTCCCTAGCTAGCTACATTTGTTGGGATTCCTTTGATATTGAATTGTCTTTACAAACAAGTATTGTTCATTAAAAATTGGCAATTTCAATGCAAAATTCATGCAAGCTTTTGAAATTAAGTTTTATTTAGGAAACACACATGGTGGAGTGATTAAATAAAAAACAAAGGTGGATCTAGTCATTTACAGCATGACAGATGAAGTGATCAACACACACAAATAACAAAGATCATTAGGAGTCAGGTTAATCAACCTTGCTGTAGTATGCTTTCAAAACAACCTTACCTCAATTAGGTCTTTTAAATGTTGTAACGTGGCTTGGTTCATAGTTTATGAAACAAAGGATAAAGGCTCAAAGTTTATTTGTCCCCAACCCATCTTCGTGATGAACTCCAATCCTATGCTCATTTAACTTAGGCTATACATTCAGTTACCTATAGGTTATAAATTGAACTGATGATAGTTGATGATGATTCAGACACCTTGGATAGTCATTACTCCCTTGCAACATTTGATTATCCTTTATTTGTTGAGGTTTTGAGACCTCTTCTTTGTCTTCTGAGGTTTTGATACCTTCATTTGTCTTTGCTGAGGTTTTGAGACCTCTTCTTTTTGTTGTTGAGGTTATGCGACCTCTTCTTTTTGTTGTTGCACAAATCCTTTTGCATAAGGCAAAGTTTTGGGCTTCCCATCTTTCTTGGCTTCTACCTTAAAAGGGACTCAGCTCATTCTTTGATTAAGGATTTCTTAACGGTCCTTCCTTATTTATCACTTCGGGAACACTTGTACAACATTTACTCATTTGATCTGAGAGAGCTGATTGGTGTCTTGCATGAAGCGCTTGCATTCGAATGCATAACCAAGTTAAACTGAGAACTACCCTGCCCCAAGGTTGAGATTTAAGGGTTTTTTGTGTAAGGAAAGAAAACTCCTACTTCTAGGCTCGAAGGGTTAACGAGGGATTATCTTCCTTATTTCTCCAGTGTTTAGGAATTGAAACAATGCCTTACATCATCGACGAGGTTTAATCGAAAGCATACCACAACAGTTATGGATATGATGTTTTCATCATCCTCCCCAATCTTTGCTTAAACAAACAGTTTGATAAGTGGAAAGAAACAAGATAAAGATATATTTTTGTTTTTTTCACGAACATAAAAGTAAATGAGTGAAACGAATGGACTTAATCAAAAGGTGAACAAACATTTCATTAATCTTACCAATTTGAAAGTACAACAAAGCTTATAAGCAAATACAAATTCAAAGTGCAAAGAAACTACAATTAAAAACACTGAAATGAACAAAACACAGCCAGCTTCGGCAAATTGATTTCAGAATATTTCAGTTTTCGGGCCCAAACGGGGTAACACTTTCGCCATTGGTCACTTGTTCTTTGTGATACAGCACCCTGAGAGGCCTCTCAAGTCTTTTGCCTCTCGCTTCAAGAATTGAGACATTGACATCTGACGTACCTTCTTGAGGTTGCAGTGTTTTCAGCAGGCTTAACAGTCTGGTTTCGAACTCTTTGCACTCTCCAATGGGATGCCCCATTGTCCCAGTACATAATTTGCATTCAATCTCCGGGAGATCTTCTTCAAGGATCAAATCATTGTCATAGATCAGCCTTTACACAGTAGCTTCTAAGGCTCGGCACCCATCCAAGTCATGCCCTTCGGCTCCCTTGTGGAATTCACAAGTCAGGTTTGGATTATGCCAAGGTCCTGGCACAGGGTTGAGGAGTCGAGGAGTTACCAACTTGTTCTGCATCAACAGGGGGAAGAGTTTGCTCAAAGGCACAGGAATAGACTGGAAGTTAACTTGGCCTCTTTTGATAGGGTACTTCTTCTTGCTTTGGTTTCGGGAACCTCGAGGAGAAACAACCGTTGGAGTCTGGAATGCCCTTTTGGTAGACATCTGGTGAGGATGAGATTCTGGTACAAGACCAAGATCAAATGCTGGCTAGTATGAAGTTTCTCCAAAGGCAGATCCTTGGCATGGGAGAACCACATGAGATGGCAAAGGATTGTTGATTTAAATGCCTTGAGGCGTGAATGAGATCCTCTCAGAGTCTAACAGATTCTGAACCTTACTCGGGAGCACCTTACAGTCTTCAGTGGAATGCCCCTGTGCCCCAGCATGGTAGTCACATTGAGCATTGGCGTCAAAGCCTGGTGGATACGGAAATGGTACTAGCTTTAGTTCTTTTGGCACTATCAATCCTCATTTGATCAAAACTGCCAGTAATTGACTGTACAACATTGGTAGCTGAGTGAAATTTCTTTCTGGCTTTCTTGGCCTTGGTCGTACATGCTGACGCGGCTGACGGCGGTCTGACTCTTGATACTGAGGAGATTCTTGAGTCGGAGGATCCACAAGAGGCGATGAACTGAGAACCTCTCTGGGAGTGACAGGGGGAGCATGCTCCTCTTTTTTCATCAGAGCTTGCAAAGGTTCCAGAACCCAATTCATCTGGAATTTGAGGATTATGACTTCCTCTTTCAAGACTTCTTGGTTCTTCAGAACTTCATTCATTGTTGCCATTATCTTGAATAGGTGCTAGGTATCCTTCAGACATAGAAGAAGAAGGGAGACTCAAGACTGAGAGATGCAAATGAGATGCGAATGCAACGACATGCGCATGGGATGAAAATGCAAGCCAAATGGTTTCAAGGAACTCAAAGGAAAGTTGCAAACTTTTTGAAAGCTGAAGAGTTTGGTTTTAAAACCAATGATCTTTATTGATCTTGCAAGGGAAAAAAAGCACTTGAATTCCTTGGAACCAAAGGGCTAACATGAATGGATGGATGTATGCATAAACACAAACATATGTACACACAAGTCCTAGGTTTAGGAGTCACATGAGTGGAGCCATGGTCATACCCATCCCAATAGGTGTGTGCTATGGGTTTATCAACTGTAGAACAAGGTTCTAAAAGTTCCTAGAGTCAACAACCCATCTTTCAGATTTTATCGATTTCCCGAATAACTCGGTAGTCAATAAAATTCTCAAGAGAAACTCGTCTGAGTGTAGTATCGCGTGTTAACCATTTCAGAAATAGACTCCCTCATGGTCACCGCACTACATCCTAAAAGGCCAAGTGGGGGTTTGGAGATAACTACGGTTCTCAGTTTTGACGGCACCTATGTCGAGAGTAGCACGTTTTCACGAATAGACTCGTTCAACATGACTAGACTCTCAAGAGGGCCTCAACTGAGTGATGGTGTCTCAAGTCAACTTCTTTGGGAATCGACTCCCTCAAAGTCTCCTTGAATATACCATCGTCCTATCATAAGTGCACTCAATTCCAGGTTAGGACTTATCTCACCACTCAAAAACACCATGCCCATAGAAGAAACCAAGCAAATATACAGATATGTACAAATATAACAAGTAAGCATAAATAACATAAGCAAAAACAAGGTGGGCTTAACCCTCAAACGTCCCCAGTGGAGTCGTCATTTCTATTGCGGTGAGAATCCGATAATAAGCTATTAATTAACTTGCATCGCAAAACTTTGAAGTTCACCACCGACTTTGAATTATCCAAAGGAAAGGTTCAAGATCGAGAAAACCTAAAGGGGGGAGATCTAAGGTTCGGGGGTTGGTTATAATAAGGGAAGGTATTAGCACCCTAAGTATCTGTAGTACTCTACAGGAACCCCTTGTTTAAGTTTGCGTTATGTTATGTTTGCTTGCTAAGGTAATCTGCTAAGGTAAAGGTAAAGACCTAGGGGTATGTACACTAAGTTTGCTCGCCAAGACGTCGCATCTTGTGCCTACGTATCTGACTAAAGAATCAGAGCAACCGTAGTTCACCTAACTAAGGGTGAGAGGAACCATTGACTATGGCCAAAGTTCCAACGGGAATGAGTATGAGCTCATGTAGAGTTTAAGAAACTCTCTAAGTCTACGTTGTGGGGGGAGGCGAATGGCTATGAGGCCAAGAGGGAAGATGGCTATCAGGCCAAGATGATAATGAGCTTTCTGTGACTATGAGGTCAATAGAGAGACTTTTCTACGACTATGAGGTCAATAGAGGATGGCTATGAGGCCAAGGTAAGATGGCTATGAGGCCAAGATGAGAATGAGCTATCTATGACTATGAGGTCAATAGAGAGACTTTTTATGACTATGAGGTCAAGGTTGGAAGATGGCTATGAGGCCAAGGTGATATCCTATGACTATGAGGTCAAAGGTAAGATGGCTATGAGGCCAAGATGGGATCCTATGACTATGAGGTCAAAGGGGAATGAGGTGTCTCTATGACTATGAGGTCAAGAGGTAATCCTATGACTATGAGGTCAAGGAAGGGTGGCCATGACTATAAGGTCAAGGCTGATATCCTATGACTATGAGGTCAAGGAAGAAGTGTCTCTATGACTATGAGGTCAAGAGGCAATCCTATGACTATGAGGTTAAGGGATGAGCTATCTATGACTTTGAGGTCAATAGAGAGACTTTTCCATGACTATGAGGTCAATGGAGGATGGCTATGACTATGAGGTCAAAGCTTGCCGATGACTATGAGGTCAAAGGTTGAAGATGGCCATATGACTATGAGGTCAAGAGGGAATCCTATGCCTATGAGGTCAAGGAAGAGGATGTTGCCAATGACTATGAGGACAAGGGCTACCTATGACTATGAGGTCAAAGGTTGAAGATGTAACTCTATGACTATGAGGCCATAAGAGATTCCTATGACTATGAGGTCAAAGGTTAAAGATGTTGCCAATGACTATGAGGTCAAGTGATACCTACGACTATGAGGTCAAAGGTTGAAAATGTAACTCTATGACTATGAGGCCATGAGAGATTCCTATGACTATGAGGTCAAAGGTTGAAGATGTTGCCAATGACTATGAGGTCAAGGGCTACCTACGACTATGAGGTCAAAGGTTGAAGTTGTATCTCTATGACTATGAGGCCATGAGAGATTCCTATGACTATGAGGTCAAAGGTAAGATGGAACTCTATGACTATGAGGCCATGAGAGATTCCTATGACTATGAGGTCAAAGGTTAAAGATGTTGCCAATGACTATGAGGTCAAAGGTTACCTACGACTATGGGGTCAGAGGGGAATGGATGCCTATGACTACGAGGTCAAAGGTAGTAATGAGCTTTTTATGACTTTGAGGTCAATAAAAGACTTTCCTTTGGAAGGAAAGGGAAGGATAATATCTTGTAAACAAGAGTTACAGTGAGGTTAAAATATAATGAAACATATGAGTTCAAGAATTCCAAAACAGTAAGCATTAATCAACATATGAAATAAACTTCAAGTGTGAACATGGCAAACAGCAAGAATAGGTGATCATGTAAATATGACAAGTATGGCAGAGAAGACATTCTCACAATTTGAAAACAAATGAATTTGGAGTCATGCAACTCATCAACAGAGAACAAAAAATATAGATAACATCCTCATGGTAAGGTTTTGTTAAAGTCAGGAAACAAAGCTTCACAAATTAAGCATACTTCAAAAAAAACTCATTTCAAAGTCAGTGGTCACATAAACATACCAAGCATGGCAGAGAAGGCATTCTCACAGTTTGAAAACAAAAACATTTAGATTTAGCAAATTAGCAACAGAGGCCAGAAAAATACATACAACATTCTCATTGATAAGGTTTTGTTCAAAGTCAGGAAGTAATTCTCAAACACAATTCACAAGTTACAGCGTATTTCAAAGAAACGTTTTTTAACGTCTTTAAGAAAACAGTTGGTTATATTTACAAAAGAAGTCTAAAGATCAAAATGAAATTATGAATATTTTTATTGCCTTTTTTTTTTAAAGTATTAGAAAAGAACAGAATAAAAATGAAATAGAAATGAGAGATAAATGCATAAAATAAAAAAACAAAAAAAAATAAGTGCCAACAGTGTGGCACTCGCCACTTTTCTCTTGTGGCAGGCGCCATGAAGACCTACACTAATGTGGCTTACGCCACACACACCATGGCCGGCGCCATGTGTCCTTTGGTGTGTGTCATTTTTTTTGGTGTGTCATTTTTGGTGTGTGTGTGTATTATTTTATTTTTCCTTTTTTTTGTGCTAATGGTGTGGCAGACGCCACTACTTCTAACATGGCGAGTGCCACTACAAACTATTTATTGTTCAGTTTTCTTCTACACAAACGCGAATTCAGTTCACGATTTTTTTAAACCAAAACCACATATTAATGATTTAAGATATCTATCACAGAATCAACATTAACAATGTTCATCACAGAATCAGGCATTAACAAGATAGAAAAACATGGTAGCAGTATAAGGTGAATGTGATCATGGTATTGTAAACAGAGTGGAAGAGAGTGTGATACCAAGTGGAGAAAGTCCACTGCTTCTTCACGGGTACGAGTTTCTGGAAATGGTGGATGAGCTCTTCCTCCTTCAAAGATCAGCTGCTACAGAGCTAGCCCTTCTTTCCTTTAGTTTCCCAGAAAGAGTTATAAGTCACTGGTGGTTAGGATATTGGGTGTTTGATGGTTTGGAGTGTTTACAGAGGGAATGAAAATGGTGAGTTCCTTGCAAGTTTTGAAGCTTACTTGCAGAACTAAGAAATGGAGAGGTGGAGAGATTTTGAGAGAGTTTTCTTTGTATCTTTCTCTGTGTTTTTGTTGTGTCTGAACAAAGGAGAAATGGTCTCCTTTTATAGGCAAAATCAAATGGTCCGGGTATTAGAGGCACAGTGGACAAAAGCTTTATCCGTAGGGGAAAAAATTAGGGTTTGCATGGCACTCCATTCAGCCTTTGATCTCAGTCAACCTTGGGGATCACTATGCTGAACCATGCAGCGGAGGATATGGTGCAGGTCTGTTACTTTCATCCTTCAATGTCCACTCCAAAAACTCTTTTTATGGTGTCATGAGAGAAAAAAGTGAAAAAAGGTAATAGTTGGAATTGAGGATTATGGATTCCCTGAGCATGAATACGCATCTCTTATGCTGGGCCTTTTTTATTTCATTAATCCAATATGGTATCCTAGAAATCTTTTGGCTATGTCAGGAGAGAGTGAGCTCAAATAGGCATTATTTAGTGACTTCACACAATTGCCTTACAAGCAAGGTATCTTTAGATTTTTATCAAATAATACAAGACGCACATGGAATGGATTAAGTGCATAATGCCTTGTTGCTTAACCATACGGGAACACCATTTTAAAATCTCATAACTTTATGGCCTTTGATTTAAATGACAACATTTAGGGCCCAATGGAATTTTGAGATAAATCACATGTCCATGAAAAAAGAAAATGTCACGGGAACAAATTTTGGAAATTCCAAGTTACAAAATCTAACCCTCTCATGGGATCAATTTGAGATGTTGCGCCTTGGTGAATATTTATCCAAATGAAAAATTCTTGCACTTAAGAAAAAAAACTTTTAAGACCCATAGGTGGACTCCAAGGATGTTCATTAACACATGGAATAATGTCCCAAGACTTGGGATCACACTTTGCTTGACATGAAAGGCAATGATTGACTTGTCTTGATAACACTTGATTTCTTGTTTGAAGAAGACTTCTTGGATGCATGTAGATTCAAATGGTTACATTTGGGACCAAAAGATGTCTTAAGGAGACCTTGTCCTTTTTATGTAAACCCTATCTTCCACAATAAAAAAATAAACAACTTGCAAAATGAAATGGTTAGTTAACGATGCACACATGATCGAAGCCTAAATGTAAGTGCAAGATGATATGACATCTAACGGGTAAAATTTGGGGTACAACAATATTCCTTAAAGGTTTCCTTGCCCTTCTGCGACATGGCTCTGAGTTAATCTCTGTCTGGTGCCATGTCCAGGTTATACTTATACTGTTGAACGAAGGCAGCACCAAGATCTCTGAAAGTTACGATATTAGTGCGGTTTAAACCTATGTACCATTTGAGTGCGGCACTGGTTAAACTATCCTGGAAGTAATGAATCAATAGCTGTTGGTTCTCTGTCTGAGTTGACATCCTCCGAGTGTTCATCACCAAGTGACTTTGAGGGCAAGAGTTACCCTTGTATTTTTCAAATTCCTGCACCTTGAATTTGTGTGGAATTTTCACATTGGGGACCAAATAAAGGTCTGCGGCGTCCTTACCGAATAGATCCTGACCGCGAATGGCATGCAGTTCCTTCTGCATCTCCAAGAATTGCTCCTGGAACTCATTCATTATGTCGTACATACTTTCGTTTCCAGCAGAAGGTATCTATGGAATCTGTCCTTCAGGGACAGTGTGTACCACGAGTGGTGGTATAGTCATTACGGCAGTGACTCTTGGTGCTTCCCTCTCCCGAAGTTTGTAACCTTCAGGAGTTGCTGTCATGCCCCTTGCATCTTCGCTTTCCCGAAGTTTGTAACCTTCAGGCCCAGTGGTTCCTGCTGTGGTTTCCGAATCTTCCGTGATCGGCGAAATATATCCTTCCAGGATATAGTTGAGTGGCATGCCCGAGGGACGATCTTTAGGCATGTTATACCGAGGATCATACTTTTCCACTATGGGAGTCGAGGTGATCTCTGAGATCACAGTTCTTTGTTGTTGCATCTGAGCTGCTGCCAGAGATTGCATGTCATTGTGAAGCTTCCTCAAATTTTCTTTCAGAGCGTCGATTTCATCTCTCAACTCTCTGTTCTCTTCCTCGAGATTATCCATTTTCTTTTGAATGTTGGCCTGAGTATTGTACGAATGAGACAGTTTGACTCTAGAATCGAGACACAAACGTGAGATTCGTAGGTAAGAAGAATGCGTTATGCGAGAATGATGAATGATATGCAATGATTATATGATTAATTTTTGTTATTTTCAAAAGAAACTTCAACAATTGGATTGCAAATATCATACAGTGGAACCCCCATTTTATTGAACTCAAAGGTTGCGGAAATGGAAATATAGTAGTTTTACAAAGTGCTGTAAAAGGAAATATCTAAGCTAATGGATCCCGAGTCCTCTCTGAGGAGGGCTCAGGTGCTGGTTCTGGTGCTTTCCTTTTCTTTGATCGGGGCTCTTGAGCCGTTGTCGGGTTGTCATTCCTTTTCCAAGCAAAAGGAGCGAGCAAATTCCTTTGGTCTTCTTGATTTTCTATAGCATGTTGCTCTAAAATCTCAATCAGAGCATCTTTATCTTTTAACAGTTGCTGTATTTTCTTACACTCCACATTGAGAATACGGTATTTGTTCTTCCAAGACTTCTTCTCCTGTTAAACTTTGCTGAGAGTAACCTGAAGTTTTTCCGTATCAGACATAAAATAAAGGACAGATTCCTTTAACGTAAGAACTTCCTGACGAGAGTAAGGCATCCTCAGCTTGAGAGCTCTAGTTTGTACTCAGTGGAGATAAGGTTCCACCGAGACACAGTCTGGTTTTCCTAGAGACTCTCTTCCTTTCCTGTGAACATGTTTCCAGGCATGCACTATTTCTGCCTTTAGTGCCTTGTCATTTTCTCCTTCCTTGAAGAAAAGACCTTCCAGATGAACATTACGTGGGATATGTCTCATCGGGTATCCGAATTGACGACGAACTAAAATTGGATGATAGTTGATTCCTCCTTTAATTCCTATGAGGGGTACATTAGGGAAGTTCCCACAACGGTCAATGATCCTTATTCTGTTGTAGATTCGATTGTACCAATCGATGTCAGAGTTGGTAAGAGACATGATTCTCTGCGACCAATGTAAAGTACTCTTTTGATCCCAAAATGCGGCAGACTTCGGCAAATGGGAAATGAACCATTTGTATAGCACGGGTACACAACATGTGATCATTCCTCCGCTGTACAAATTCCTTAAGTGTACAGAATGATAAGCATCTGCGAGCAAGGTCGGTACAGGGTTTCCAATCAGAAAAATCTTAATGGCATTGATATCAACGAAGTTATCAATGTTGGGAAACAGAAATAACACGTATGTGAGCAAAACAAAGATGCTCTCGAAAGCAGTCACATTCCCTATACTGGCAAAGTACAGGGCTTTCTTTATCAAAAATTGGGCTGGAAAACCTTGGATTCCACACTTAATGATCAAGTGAGTCCTGACTTCCGACTCGTCCAAATAAATTGCTCTTGCAATGGTTTGATCCTTTGGAATTTCTTCCACTCCAAAAAAAGGAGCTTGGTCAGTGATGGGTAAATCATTCAGGTGAGAGTACTCTTCCAGTGTTGGTGCTAGTTGATAATCCGGGAATTTGAAACAGTGATAGACCGGATCGTAGAACTGGATTAGCGTGGATAGGATTCCTTCGATTACATTGACCCTTAACAGAGACAGCTGTCCTCCATACTTAGCTCTAAAAGCATCAGGGTTGGTGATCATCCTTGCCAACCCTCTTAAAACCTCTAGTTTTGGAACCTTGAAGGTGTACTTGTGAGGCATCCTTCTACCGAAATCTGTTGTACCCCAAATTTTTCCCTTAGATCCATTGATCTCTTGCATGTCATTTTAGGTCAATCATTTTGCATAGCTAACCCTTTTATCAGGTTTTGTTTGTGTTTGTTTCATTTTTATCAGGTTTTATCTTAAGAGAATTCAAGAGGTGTTTAATCACGATTTTAGATGGAGCATTGAATCAAGCAAGTCTATCAATTCAGGGATTATCTCCATAACACTCTCCATAATCCAATTTTAATTCCAAATTTCTATCCATTTCTACCCTCATTTGGCACCTTTAATTTCACACCAATTTCAATAATCATTTATTAACCATTTTTCTTATCATCCAAAATCTATTAATCCATTTCTTTCTCTTAACCCATTTCTAAATCTATTTTTCAAATTATCCATTTAAATCCTTTTTTTTGTTTATCCAATTAATCCATTTGTCCATTAAAAATATTATTTAATTTTCTAAATCCACATTTCCAATTATCAATTTTCTTTTTATCCATTTCTAAAATCCAAATTGCATTTTTATTCATATAATTCATCATTATCCATATTTATTCCTATTTTAACATTATCCTTTTTTATCTATTTTAATATCCAAACAATTTCCTTCAAATAGAAAAACCAATCTCATTTTCATTTGCCATTTCAATTCAGCTACCCATCGTAAGCCCATTTCACTTTTTTTTTTGCAAAGCCCATTTGTGTAAAATCAAAACAAAACACAATTGTTGTGACAGGTGGTTTTCACCCTTTTTCAAACCGTACGAAAACCTCTGCAACACAATGCCATAAACCTCAGAACCTTGCTGCCATGCCTGCTAACGACAAGGATTCCTGCTGAGTTTTTCTAAAACTTCCAAGACCCTTCAAATAAGGGGGGGCGAACCATAAAGGAAGGGGGGACCTTGAACCCAGAACAAAAAAAAACACTTCCACGATTCCTTCATCCGTTTGCTGCAAAAACCCAAAAACAAATCATTCTCAGCAAATCAAAAAAACCAACAGCCTCATACCTCCTTTCAATTCATCAATCTTCAAACCAATATTCTGCCCCAACCCAAAACGAACAACGTTTTTTACTCAACACCACCAAAATCTCACCACTGACAACCACATTTTCCATCGTGTGAACCCTGTTACCTCCAATCCTCCTTCTGCGGATTACAAACCACCACCCTCACAATCGTGCACCTCAATTAACAACAACAAAACAACAACATTGTAGTTCCAAGAAGAAGAAGGGAATCGGAAGCGAAAAAGAGAGGAGAACCGAGTTATTACCTGCGAAATCGTTGAAGGTGAGTCACAACGTTTCAGTCGCGAATCGTCTTCTTCCCGTCCTCCTCTTAAACCATTTCAACAAGCCATTCTTCATCAATATTCCTCGGACGAACTTCAACAACACCTTTAACATATCCCTTCAAACAAAATTCAAACCACACTACCACCTCAACTATTTTTGACACAAACCAAAAGGACTTGTTTCTTTCCTTTCAAACCTTCACAAACCCGAATCGCCTTCGACACCAACCAAATCACTAACCCATTAAAGTATTCACAGACCCAACAACCAAGCCTTCAACCTTCTCCAACCCAAACTTCTTCAACCGAAACCAGAAATCGACTCAAAACCAAATCAGAGGATAAGAACAGAGAAGAATGAGGCGAATCAACACACAAACCTGAACCGCGAATCGCATAGAACGGAGACGAGTTGATTCGTAACCATTTTCGCGATGGAGGAGTGTTGGGTTAGAGTAGGTTTGCGTTGATTTAGTGACGTTTTTCCTTCAATCGCATTCTCCTTGGCGGTGATACTTGTGTCTTTGAATCGGTCAACTCCGAAAGAGGATTTCCATTTAAGTCCAATTTTCAATTGATGATAATGTGGACTGGTTGAGTCTTTACTAAATGTTGTGTTTTGTTTAGGTTTTGTTCTTAACATTTGTGGATTTATTTGGGCTCTATCCATCATTCTTGCTATCACCACCCTTCCTTTGAAACCGTGTGGTGGATGATGGGCCTTAAGGCCCACATGATTCTACCTATGTGCTATCTCCCTATTTTCTCAGCCGCCCCTCCCTCTTTTTTATTTCTTTTTAGGAAAAGTTTTAATTTATATTTATGGTTTGTTTCTTTCTAAGATTTTTAGAAGTTTTTCTAAAAAATGGTGGATGTTTTAATATTTAGCAACTTGTATTTTTATTTATCATTCTGCTTTTAATTATTTTAGGGCCAATGATATATAAAAATCATGATTTGGTGGTTTATTTCAAATCACTAAAAATCTAGATTTGTAGGAGGCCACTTTCTTTTTTATTTTGGTCAATGAAAGTTAAAAATCTAAGATTATCGATTTGTCGATTAAATCTTGATTTAAACGAGACCTACTTGTTTTTTTATTCCGACTCTATTTTGGTCGATGAAAGTCAAAAATCCAAGATTATCGATTTGTCGATTAAATCTTGATTTAGACGAGACTAGTTTTATTTTCATTCTGATTCTATTTTGGTCGATGAAAGTCAAATGTCAAGATTATCGATTTAACGAGTTAAATCTTGATTAAGACGAGATCAGCCTTATTTTTATTTCATAATCTTTATTTAGGCCGATGAGGTTACACGAATCTTGACTTTGATCATTTCAAGTCAATAAAGTCTTGATAAATGTGAGGCTACTTTTTATTTATTTTTGTTGGTCGATGAAAGTTAAAAATCCAAGATTATCGATTTGTCGATTAAATCTTGATTTAAACGAGACCCACTTTCTATTTTCCGATTCTATTTTGGTCAATGAAGGTCAAAAATATAAGATTATCGATTTCTCGATTAAATCTTGATTTAGACGAGACCGTTTTTATTTTCATTTCGATTCCACTTTCTTTATTTTGGTCAATGACATAACAAACCTCATGGTTTGGTTGATTTCATGGAGTTGACGAAACTTTGATCAACACGAGACCACTTTCTCTTTATTTCAATTTTATTCACTGATTATCGATTTCTCGATTAAATCACGATTAAGAGGAGACTATTTCTGTTTTATCTCATCTCTTTATCTTATTCATGTCTTTTGCATCATCCTATTTGAATTATAATCTGGTTATCTTTTAGAATCTTACAATTGTTATCTTTCCCCCCATTCCAAAGGGAGACCCTCTTTAATTGACTTTCAAAGGCATCTTACCTTATCCTTCTAGGTTTACCCCTATTTCTTGGGTATCGTGAGCCAATGAAATTATAACTTAGAAGTAGGTTGGAGTTCTTATACTCCATGTGATTCTCATCATCATGAGAACTCACTTTCCCCCTATGACGTATACTTAGAGAGTTATCGTGAACTCTAAAATGAGCTCATACTCATTTTCCCCTTGGAACTTTGGCCATAGCCAATGGTTCCTATCCCTCACCCTTAGATCGGTGAACTACGGATACTCTGATTCCACTCCCGTAAGGATACGTAGGCGCAAAGTGCGATGCTTTGTCGAGTATACTTAGAAACAAACCCCTAGGGTTTTCAACCTTTAGCATAACACCCTTAGCAAGGGAGTAAGAAATAACAAGTTAAAACAAGAGGCTCCCGTAGAGTACTACGGACGTTTAGGGTGCTAATACCTTCCCTAGGCGTAACCAACCCCCGAACCTTAGATCCCCCCCCCCCCCCCTTTAGGTTTTTCTCGATCTTGAACCTTTCCTTTGGATAAATCAAAGTCGGTTGTAAAAGAAATGCGATGCAAGTTAATTAATATCTTGATATCCGATTTTCACCCAACAGAAATGACGACTTCACTGGGGACATAATTCTTTTTGAGGGTTAAGCCCACCTTGTTTCATTTATGTTATTTATGATTGCTTGCTATACTTGTACATATATCTGTATATATCTGTATACCTGTTTTGTTTGGGTTCTTCTGTGTGCAGGGTGCTACTATTGAGTGGTGAGATAAGTCCTAACCCGGACTTGAGTGCACTTATGATAGGATAGTGGATATAGTCAAGGAGACTTTGAGGGAGTCGAATCCCAAAAGAGTTGACTTGAGATTCCACACTCAGTTGAGGCCCTCTCGGAGTTGGTATATGTTGAACGAGCAATCGTGAAGGCGTTGACACTTCGACCTTGGTGCCAGGGATACTGATGACCTTTAGTTACCCTTACCCCCACTTGGCCTTTTAGGATGTAGTGCGGTGACCATGAGGGAGTCTATTTCTGAAATGGTTGTCATGCAATACTACACTCAGACGAGATTCTCTTGAGAATATTATTGATTACCAAGTTAATTGCGAAGTCGATAATATCCGAAATATGGATTGTCGACTCTGGGAACCTTTTTAGAACCCTGTTCTGCAGATGAAAACCCATAGTACACACCTTTTGGGATGGGTAGACCTTGGCTCCATTCATGAGACCCCAAAACCTAGGATTTATATGTTTCGTTGTGTGTACATATGTTTGTGCTCGTGTGCTTTATGCATCCATACATTCAAGCATCCTTAGCCCTTTGGTTTCGAGGAACTCAAATGTTTATTTCCTTTACAAAGATCAATAGAGATCAGGGATTTTAAAACAAAAATTCTTCAGTTTTTCCAAAAAAAAATTCGCAACTTGCCTTTGAGTCCCTTGAAACCATTTGGCTTGCATTAGCATCTCATTTGCATCGTGTCATAGCATGCGCATTTCCTCTCTGTCTTCGTCTCATGTCACCGTTTTCCCTTCAGAATCGTCTTTGAATTCCCGACAACACTCGAGCCAAACTCGACGAAGAATGTCTGAACAGTACTGTGAAATGGATAGAGTCAACAATGAATTGAGTGAGCTCCGAGGAGGAATGGGGCAGATTCTGGAAGCAATTCAAGTTATGAGAGCAAGGATGGATACACAAGCGACGGTGGTCTCCGAGATTATCACTACAACTGTAGAACCTCCCGTTACTACTGTGAACCCCACTTTGGGCATGCCTTTTAACTTTATACGTGCTCCGGCCGTCACTTCTACTCAACAAGTTGTTCCTTTGGTTAATGAGGGTTTTCAAGCTATTCCTACCTTCGCTCCGGCAGCAGTGCAAGCTCAGGTACACCCAGTTTTTCAGAACCCACATCCGGTTTATGATTATTTCAATATGTCTGAAGAAGGAGATAATTGACATGAAAGGCTGAAGGAAAGTGTAGAGACAATGCAGAGGAAATTGAAAGCAATGGAAGAGAGCAATGTATTTAATACTAATGCCAAGGACATGTGCTTAGTCTCAGGCTTGATAATTCCACCCAAATTCAAACTACCCAATTTTGACCTATACTCGGGTGCGACCTGTCCTAAGTTGCATTTGATCATGTATTACCGACGAATGGCTGCATTTATGGATAATGATAAGTTAATGATCCACTGCTTCCAAGATAGTTTGAAAGGGGCTGCTGCAAAGTGGTATTTGACTTTGGACCAATCTAGGATCCGATGTTTTCAAGACGTATCTGATGCTTTTGTAAAGCATTACAAATATAACATGGACCTGGCGCTAGATCGTAGACAATTATTGAGCATGTCTCAGAACGATACTGAGTCTTTTAGAGAGTATGCATAGAGATGGAGAGAGCTGGCTTTGCAGGTAGAGCCACCTTTATTTGAAAAAGAGTTAACTGATTGGTTTGTCGACATGATGAGACCAAAATTCTACGAAAGGATGATCAGTAGCGTGTCTGCTAGTTTTTCCAATATTGTGGTTGTGGGGGTTAATGTAACGCCCCAGTTTTTGTCAGTTTTATTTAATAGAGTCATTTTTTATTATTTTATTATTATATTATTTTATCTCTGACTTTTATCTGAAAATGTGTTATTTTTCAATGTTGTGACATTTTATCGGGTTTTGGGAACGTTTGCGAGATATTTGAGAGCAGGGGCATTTTAGTCATTTCCTATTATATTTTTTTTTTACTAAGAAAGAAAATAGATAGAAATAGAAAGGAGAGAAAAATAGAGAGAAAGAAATAGGAAGAGGAAAAAGAGAAGAAGGAAAAGAAGAGAAGAGAAAAAGAGAGAAAAAGAGGAAAAGCTAGGATTGGATCAAATCAACTCCTAGAATCGATTTAATCGGGTAAGGGGGTGAAACTCGATTATTCTATACACGTGTATGATTATGTATGTGTTTGTGTTGTTGATTTTGGAGTGTATGAAAATTTAGAGCAAAAATCATAATGTTTAGAAATTGGTAGAAATTGATTTCAAATGTGTTTAAACTCATGTAGTTGTGTGCCTTGTTGTTTATACATGTTGGATATGTATTGTTATACCTCAAATTGGTGTTTTTCTGAGTTTGGATGATGATTTGGAGGGTTTTGGGTGTGAAACTCGTAACAACAAGTTCTGCAGATTATTCTGGTTTTTCCAGGTCATACGCGTATGGGGCATGTTCATACGCGTATGGATCTTGGCATTACGCGTATCATGGGCGAGTTTTGGGGCCAATACGCGTATGGGATGTCACGTTTCCCGGCCTTCTGGTGAGATGCATAGTGTACCCATACGAGGGTTTTGCCATACGCGTATGACAGGGGCCATACGCGTATGGGCAGGAGAATGTGAAAAGGGGATTTTTCAAAATATCGTTTTCGTTTTTCTTTCGTAATTTGGGTTCCGTTTATCCGATTTTTACATTCTTGGTATCGTTGGAAAGCTATCGAGCTGTACTATACGGTTATGATGATTTGGAAGTGGTTAGCCAATTAAATTGTGTCGGTATTTGGAATAGTGTCGTTTTGTCGACTTTTACCGTGTTAATTAAGTGTAATTGATGTGTATCGTGTAATGTGCTTTTAATATGGATATCGTATGACTGGTGTGATGTTATACGATGTGAATGCATGTGATGACATGTTGTGGTGATGAATTGTGGCCGAAAGGAAAATAAATGCAATGTGTTGTATTTGGTTATATATGCATGTTTATGGTTGCATATATGTTGTGAAGATGCATTGGTTGTCATGAGTTCTTGTGTGTCAAGTATCATGATATGCATCTTGTGAAGTCATGAGCCTTATACAAAGAGGACTACAAGCGACAGATTGATTCCTAAGAGAATCTGCTATAACATCATGAGCCTTAAAAATAAGAGGTATGAATAGCCTTAAAAATAAGAGGACTGAAAATAATGATTATAGACGATCGTGAGCCTTATACAAACAGGACTGCAAGCAATCGGATCGTGAGCCTTATACAAAGAGGACTGCAAGCGATCCATAAACGTCGTGTGCCTTAAAAATAAGAGGACTGAAAGCGATCTGTTTGGATCGTGAGCCTTAAAAATAAGAGGACCGAAAGCGACGGGTGAACATCGTAGGCCCGACGGGGAGTTACAGTGATGTAACGAGCGATGGTTCCAGCAGAGTTCCTGAGTGAACTAGTGATGAGATTTGATGGAGTCGGTACCGCATATGCATTTGCATAGAGTCGTTGTGTCGGTCTCTTTGCATCTACATGAGTTATGATTGCATTGGTTATATGTGGAAAATCATGATTTAATTGATTATGTGTGAGACATTGTGATATGCATTTGTGATAAATGTATTGTGCATGATTAATATGCAATTGGGAATGGAGTAATTATGTGATTGAGTTTGTGATAGCATTTGTGAATTGATGTGCATTCGTGTTAAACGCATGGAATTATGAATGATATGTTTTATGTATAAACATATGCATTATGTGTGAATATGTGATTATGTGAATATAATCTATATGTGCAACTATGTGTTGGCATATGATAATTGTGGTGAGAATACTTGATATGTGTATTTTTATGTCGATATATATATAATTATATGCATTTATATTATGATTGTGTTTCTCACCCTTCTGCTGTTTTATAATGCTCTATGAGGCATTACAGATTAGATGCTGGAGGTCTTTTGTGAAGCTTAGAACTTCATTCTTTTGTCGGTCGGCTCTGATATGTGACACCGGGTAGTTAGGGAGGCCGTTTGTGATTATTGTGTAATAGGTATATAGATCTTTTGGCTTGTACCTGTATGACTTGATGTATGACAAACTTTTCAAGCGATATATATATATATATATATATATATATATATATATATATATATATATATATATATATATATATATATATATATATATATGATGTTCAGTTTTAGGATTTTCCGATTTTATTCTAAAAACTGAAATGTGGGTGTAAGGAACTGAGTTCCTCTGTTGATTGCTACCCCATTGTTGCATATCTTTATGAGCAGGTGTTGTATGTTTTGTTTCAAATTGATGTGATGTCTCTAGTCTATGTCGTGTTTTAATTATACTCTGATGAAATTTCGAATTTTAATTATCTATTTGATTACTTGGGGGTTAGATTGGGCGTGTTACATTAAGTGGTATCAGAGCCAGTCCGTGTCAGTTGTATCAATCCTTGTTGGTCGTTGTGTTTGGATGGGCTGTTTGTTTAACCATAAGTGTTGTTATTGGAAATGAACAGAATATGGCTGGTAGGAATGATGCTGCTTTAGCTGCTGCGATGCAGGCTATGGCTCGGGCTATGCAGGGTGCACCGAATGCTGTCGGTAATGATGAGTTCAGGAAGAATCAACCGCCTGTCTTTAAAGGGAGACATGATCCTGATGGTGCACAGATTTGGTTGAAAGAGATTGAAAGGATTTTCCGAGTTATGGATTGTGATGAGGATCAGAAGGTGAGACTGGGTACTCACATGTTGCAAGAGGAAGCTGGTGATTGATGGGTTAGTACTCGTCATATGTTGGAAGCTGCGGAGGAGGAAGAGATCACTTGGGAAGTGTTTAGCCGGGAGTTCTTGAGGAAGTATTTTCCCGAGGATGTGAGAGGAAAGAAGGAGATAGAGTTCTTGGAATTAAAACAAGGTAACCTGTCTGTTGTTGATTATACTGCTAAGTTTGTGGAACTTGTGCAGTTTTATCCACATTATGCTGAAGCTACTGTTGAATTTTCTAAGTGTGTGAAGTATGAGAACGGATTGCGTCCTGAGATTAAGCAGGAAATCGGTTATCAGAGGATTAGAAGGTTTTCTGATTTGGTGGATTGTTGTAGGATTTACGAAGAGGATAGGAAGGCGCGTGCTACTCACTATAAGAGTGTGAATGACAGGAAAGGGAAACAAAAGTCTCGTAGTGGTCCTTATGTGACACCCGCTGACAGTGGTAAGCATAGGGGTAACTTTGAGAAAAAGGCAAGTGGGGAAGGAGTGTCTAATCCTCTGAGATGTTACAAGTGTGGTGAAGTAGGACATCTTCAGTTTGATTGTGGGAGGAATAAACTGAAATGTTCCAATTGTGGAGGTTCGGGACATGTCACAGCTGATTGTAAGAATTATGTGGTGAAGTGTTTCAACTGTGGTGAAACAGGTCATATTAGTACGAGGTGCACGAAACCAAAGCGAGCTTAGGCTGGTGGGAAGGTTTTTGCATTGGCAAGAACTGAGGCTACTAGTGCGGATCGTTTGATTAAGGTACTTGTTTTATTAATAGTACGCCTTTATTTGCTATTATTGGTACTGGAGCGACTCATTCGTTTATTTCGTATGAGTGCGCGAAGCGTTTGAATTTGTTGTTGTCTTTTGGGGTGGTGAGATGGTTATCGATACTTCTGCTTAGGGGTCGGTAATTACTTCTTTGGTTTGTTTAAATTGTTCTTTGGCTATTTATGGTAAAGACTTGTGATGGATTTGGTGTGTTTTCAGTTGGAGGGGTTAGGATGAGATAAGTGGGGGAGAAGCTGGTACTTCTCCATGTTGCTTTAGGTGTAGAGCGCTGGCTCAGTGTGTTGTGAATTGCAAGATTATAAGTGCGGTTCCCGGTTTAAGACGGGATGCAGAAGTACGGTTTACGTCAACTAAGGATTTGTGCCTTAGGTAGTTTTGTGCACAGGATGTAAGGAATGCTATTATAGTTTGGTGGATACGGTTTGTACCCCATCATGGTTGTCGGCTGTCTATTGACAAATTGAGGAACTGATCACCCTTAATCTCTTGTTGATAGCAGACGGGAATTATGTTGGATGGAATGGACGTGTCCTTCCGGCTTTGATAGTGGTGCGGAATGGATTATTTGAAATCTAAGGAAATGATTGCGGATTATTTTGTCAAGTTGAGGAAGATTTTATATCTGACGGTGATGCGGAATCAAGATTTTTGTATGATGGTTAAGTTGGGAAGTCGTTGAGAGTTCTTTTTGGTTGGTTATTGCGATAGGTTGGAATTTGGATTGTCAAGAGAAGAAATTGTGTATGGGTTGCGGATAGTGGTATAGGGTGACGATTGAGAATAAGTGTTCATTTTCAGGATTAGGTAACTGGAATGGTTTGGTTGAGTTTGATTAGAATTACAATTGTTGGAATGTTTGATAAGAGTGGTGATTTGTTTGAGTTGAGGCTTTGATCGACTGTGTGTGACGGGTTATATTTGTTATCATCGGAAGTAGATGCGGTGTTACTATGAGAGGCTCTGAAGTTAGTTAAGGTGATTAGAAACTTTTTGGACTTTTGTTGGTTATTACCGAAGGGTATGGAAGGCTTTTCCAAGATTAGCGTTTTCGTTACTTCAGTTGACTTGCAAAAGGGAAAGTCGATTGTTTAGGATGCATCTTTGATGAGTATAGTCAGTGTGTTAATGCAAGAGAGTAAAGTCGTGGCATATGTTTTTTGACATTTGAGGATTCGTGAAAGGATCAGTACTATTGTGGAATTAGAATTAGTGCAGTTGTATTATGTTGGAATATTGGATGTATTATCTTTATGATTCTAGATTCGAAGTGTTTGGTGATTACAAGAATATTGAGTTCTGGTTTGGTCTAAAGGAATAGCGACAATGAGGATGATTAGGATTCGTGGCGAGTTATGAATTGGTTTGGGGCTATCCTTGGGGAAAGGCTGTTGTTGTACCTGATGTGTAAGTCGAAAATATTTATGCGTGTCTGTTTTGATGGTCAGAGAGTTAGAATTATTTGAGCAGTTCAAAGGCTTGTGTCTAGTGTGGGAGAGAAAACAGTAGAGAGTGTGGTGGGATATATTGGCAGTGATCAGTGATTTTGGTGGATATGAGAAAGAGTTAGGTTTTGGATGTGAGATTGATAGTTTTGATGGTTACGAGTAATCAGAGTGTGCAACGGAAGCGTGAGGTGGCATAATTCATATATGAGTGTGTGACTTGTAAGAGTTCGTAGGTTGAATGTTGGAAATATGTAAGAATGATGGAACCATTGGACGTTTCAGAATGGAAGTGATAGGTGAAAGATTCAGCTATTATTCATGGGCTACTATGTAGATGGATGTCTTGGTTATATGGTTGATTGTGGAATCGTAGAATTGTTGTAATAATGTGGTGTGACAAGAATGTGGGTATTATGGCTATGTAGAGGTTGTTGAAACGATGTTGGGTCGTGGAACTTGTGTTCTTGTTGTGTTTCGGTTCAAGAGTGAACATGTGTGTGTTCGTAACTTGTGGATTCTTTGAGTCGTGAGTTGGTCGTCAAGTGCATTGTATGGGCTTTGCATCTTGTTGTTGTAGTTGTCGTCGTTGTCGTGCCATTGTGGTAGCTGTTGTTAGCAAGGTGGGTTGTCAGTTTGTGTTATTCGTGGTGTGCCTTTGGTAGGCCTGTTAGTTTGTTGGTCGGATGCGAGAGTCGTATCCGGAGTTGTTCGTCTCAGTTATATTTTCGAGGACGAAAATTTCTAAGTGGGGGAGAGTTGTAACGCCCCATTTTTTGTCAGTTTTATTTAATAGAGTCGTTTTTTATTATTTTATTATTATATTATTTTATCTCTGACTTTTATCTGAAAATGTGTTATTTTTCAATGTTGTGACATTTTATCGGGTTTTGGGAACGTTTGCGAGATATTTGAGAGTAGGGGCATTTTAGTCATTTCCTATTATATTTTTTTTTTACTAAGAAAGAAAATAGATAGAAATAGAAAGGAGAGAAAAATAGAGAGAAAGAAATAGGAAGAGGAAAAAGAGAAGAAGGAAAAGAAGAGAAGAGAAAAAGAGAGAAAAAGAGGAAAAGCTAGGATTGGATCAAATCAACTCCTAGAATCGATTTAATCGGGTAAGGGGGTGAAACTCGATTATTCTATACACGTGTATGATTATGTATGTGTTTGTGTTGTTGATTTTGGAGTGTATGAAAATTTAGAGCAAAAATCATAATGTTTAGAAATTGGTAGAAATTGATTTCAAATGTGTTTAAACTCATGTAGTTGTGTGCCTTGTTGTTTATACATGTTGGATATGTATTGTTATACCTCAAATTGGTGTTTTTCTAAGTTTGGATGTTGATTTGGAGGGTTTTGGGTGTGAAACCCGTAACAACAAGTTCTGCAGATTTTTCTGGTTTTTCTAGGTCATACGCGTATGGGGCATGTTCATACGCGTATGGACCTGGGCATTACGCGTATCATGGGCGAGTTTTGGGGCCAATACGCGTATGGGATGTCACGTTTCTCGGCCTTCTGGTGAGATGCGTAGTGTACGCGTACGAGGGTTTTGCCATACGCGTATGACAGGGGCCATACGCGTATGGGCAGGAGAATGTGAAAAGGGGATTTTTCAAAATATCGTTTTCGTTTTTCTTTCGTAATTTGGGTTCCGTTTATCCGATTTTTACATTCTTGGTATCGTTGGAAAGCTATCGAGCTGTACTATACGGTTATGATGATTTGGAAGTGGTTAGCCGATTAAATTGTGTCGGTATTTGGGATAGTTTCGTTTTGTCGACTTTTACCGTGTTAATTAAGTGTAATTGATGTGTATCGTGTAATGTGCTTTTAATATGGATATCGTATGACTGGTGTGATGTTATACGATGTGAATGCATGTGATGACATGTTGTGGTGATGAATTGTGGCCGAAAGGCAAATAAATGCAATGTGTTGTATTTGGTTATATATGCATGTTTATGGTTGCATATATGTTGTGAAGATGCATTGGTTGTCATGAGTTCTTGTGTGTCAAGTATCATGATATGCATCTTGTGAAGTCGTGAGCCTTATACAAAGAGGACTACAAGCGACAGATTGATTCCTAAGAGAATCTGCTATAACATCGTGAGCCTTAAAAATAAGAGGTATGAATAGCCTTAAAAATAAGAGGACTGAAAACAATGATTATAGACGATCGTGAGCCTTATACAAAGAGGACTGCAAGCAATCGGATCGTGAGCCTTATACAAAGAGGACTGCAAGCGATCCATAAACGTCGTGTGCCTTAAAAATAAGAGGACTGAAAGCGATCTGTTTGGATCGTGAGCCTTAAAAATAAGAGGACCGAAAGCGACGGGTGAACATCGTAGGCCCGACGGGGAGTTACAGTGATGTAACGAGCGATGGTTCCAGCAGAGTTCCTGAGTGATCAATCATTGCGGATCTTTTCTAGAATGTCATCTAGCCTTGATGATCAATCATTCTAGATACCTTTATTGGGGCCCATCTTTTGGTTATATCTCCAATGAGGTATTTCTCCTTCTAAAGTGCCAACTGGTCATACTTGAACCCGTTGTTCCATCACTTTGGATGTGTTCTCCCAGTTAAGACTGTCTCTCCTGTTCAACCTTCATTGCGGATCTTTTCTAGAATGTCATCTAGCCTTGATGATCAATCATTCTAGATACCTTTATTGGGGCCCATCTTTTGGTTCTATCTCCAATGAGGTATTTCTCCTTCATAATTGCCAACTGGTCATACTTGAACCCGTTGTTCCATCACTTTGGATGTGTTTTCCCAGTGAAGACCATCTCTCCGGTTCAACCTTCATTGCAGATCTTTTCTAGAATTTCATCTAGTCACGATGATCAATCATTCTAGATACCTTTATTGGAGCCCATCTTTGGTTCAATCTCCAATAAGGTTCCTTTTTTTCTAAAGTGCCAACCGGTCATACTTGAACCTGTTGTTCCATCACTTTGGATGTGCTTTCCCAGTGAAGACCGTCTCTCCGGTTCAACCTTCATTGCGGATCTTTTCTAGAATGTCATCTAGCCTTGATGATAAATCATTCTAGATACCTTTATTGGGGCCCATCTTTTGGTTCTATCTCCAATGAGGTATTTCTCCTTCATAAGTGCCAACTGGTCATACTTGAACCCTTTGTTCCATCACTTTGGATGTGTTTTCCCAATGAAGACCGTCCTTTGGTTCAACATTCATTGCAGATCTTTTCTAGAATGTCATCTAGCCTTGATGATCAATCATTCTAGATACCTTTATTGGGGCCCATCTTTTGGTTCTATCTCCAATGAGGTATTTCTCCTTCTAAAGTGCCAACTGGTCATACTTGAACCCGTTGTTCCATCACTTTGGATGTGTTCTCCCAGTGAAGACCGTCTCTCCGGTTCAACCTTCATTGCGGAATCTTTCTAGAACGTCATCTAGTCACATTTAGACTTGGTGATCAATCATTCTAGATACCTTTATTGGAGCCCATCTTTGGTTCTACTTCCAATAAGGTTCCTTTTCTTCTAAAGTGCCAACTGGTCATACTTGAACCTGTTGTTCCGTCACTTTGGATGTATTTTCCCAGTGAAGATCGTCCTTCGGTTCAACCTTCATTGCGGATCCTTTCTAGAATGTCATATAGTCATGCTTTCACTTGATGATCAATCATTCTAGATACCTTTATTGGAGCCCATTTCTTGGTTCTACTTCCAATAAGGTTACTTTCTGGCTCATACTGGTTTTCCTCTTGAAGCAGATTATTTGTTATTTCAACCAACTCTTATGTGAGTACCAGAGTCTATTCCTGTCTCATTAACCTTGTTCCCATTTAAACTCCAGCTGTTTATCTTTGGTTATCGCGAACCGTTTGCTTATATCAGGTTATCTTGAACCTGTATTGCTTAAATTCCAGGTGCTTCATCTGGCGCGCAGAATTCATCCCTATCTTTTCTGGTTTTTCTTGAAGATCCCGTTTGAACTCTTCAGCATAAGAAATCCCCAGAATTTTTTTTCAGTTGTCTATCCTTTTGTTTCAAACTAATCTCTTGTGGAGATCATGTCTTCTTTCTGGTTTCTTGCCCAGTAAGATTATGCCTTTTCCCCAGTGTCGTCCGGACATATTTGAACCTGTCGTCTATTTCCCTGGATCCTTCCCCAGTGGAGAATACCCTTTTGTTTTCTATCCTCAGTGTTGCCTCGGGGTCTCCCCAGTGAGTCTCTTTTGTTGGTTAGCCTGCCTCCCCAGGGATTGTCTTCCTTGTGGGTACTAACCTTCATCCTTCCCCAGTGAAGCTCATCTGTGTTTGTTTGCTTCCTACCTGTCCTTTGATGTTTGTTGTGTCTGCATCTTTGCATCTTCTTTGGCATTTCGGCATCATGTTTGTTGCATTGCATGTCTACGCATCTGAGGGCAAAATTTTTGGTTATCTGTATTTAAATATCTTTCACCTTTGATTCCATGAAGATCTTCATCTCTCATGTCATCCGGTAAAGATATTTAAATAGGGGCAATTGTTGTACCCCAAAATTTTACCCTCATTTTTTCTGCTAGTTGATGTTTTATTTATTTCTCTCTATTTTAATTTAGTATTTATTTTAATTTTTTTATTTGTTTTTATTTTAATTTAATTTCAATATGGCCTATTTTTTAATTTTATTTATATTTAAGTTGTTTTTTTAATTAATCTCAATTCAAGTTAATTTTAAAAAATTAGTTAATTAATTATATTAATTGTTAATCTAATTTTTGTTTCTAACTATTTAATTTAGGTTCAGATTTATTATTATTTATTTATTCAATTTCATTATATATTAATTCATGTTAAAAAAGAAAGATGTTATTCATTTTCATGGCCTTTCATGAGCGGTCCACCGTGGCATTTATTTTGGTTTAGATTGGAGGAACTAGTTTTGGCTATCTACCAATAAGGAGCAAGCATTTCTCCTTTGACTTTTCAAACCTTACCATCAACCAATGGAAAAGCAGCGCATGGAAATTGAAGAGGAAAAACAATCAAATCTTCTTCTTCCTTGTCGTGACCTTGATTTACAGAAGGAAGAGAGGAATTCATGAGCATATCAATTCAACTCGCTTCAATTTGATCCGTTGGCGCGGTTTGTCAATTTGAAGTCTTCAAGAGACCATTCCCGTTTTTGCTTGCCTCGGCTCAGTTCATCAAAAGTGATTCAGAGAAGTTACCAATTCCAGTATACGACCTGCATCGCCTACGAAACCGTAAGCTCCTCCTGCAAATCGTGAGAACGACCATTCAACAACGATAAAAAATTCAAATAAATTTAAGAAGTAAGTTCTGGATATATAGCAGATGAGGAGGAGAGTAGATGGGACCCGGGAAGAAAAGTTCCAACAATCGCAAAACGGAGGAACTGGTTTTCTGACTTCACATTCGAAAATTCACCTTTTCCTGCTGAAGGTCCTCTTTCCAATCTGCAAAACCCCATTCGCAAAAAATCCTCCTCAATCCATAAACGAACCCTTCACCTATCCCCTCTTCATCGAACCCAATCAAAACCTCACCAATCTGAATCCAACCTCTTCAAATCTTCTTCTTCTCAAACCTAAATCAGAATAAAAAACCACCTCAACCTTCAATACCGTCAACTCGTACGAACCATCCAAACCTCTCACCTCTTTCAACATCAACACAACTCTCCACACCCATCTTCATTACCCCACAAACTCGCCTATCAACAATAACAACAACGAATCAAACACAACCTGTAAACCCACACAAATCATAACCTGAATCTCTGTTAAAGCTTTCACAAACCAAAACAGAACCATCCTTTTGAATCAAACCGAGTACAAACCACGAGGTGATAGACGAGGAGAGAGCGAAAGAACTCGCGAACGAAACATAAACAGACTTGGAAAGCGGGATCGATACGACGCGAAGGTTGCAAACGTTTCCTTGATTTTGTTGATCGATATTCGTTTGTGCATCCTGATGGAACTTGCGTTTTAGAGAGGAGAAAGTTGGGAAGATGGGTTTTTGAACAGGGGTTCACGTTCTGAGATTTTCATTTGTTTTGGACGAAAGCTTCTGACTTTTTCTTTTCTTTCTTTCAAACTTTATTGCAAATATTAATGGTGCATTTATTTCTCCTGACCATGCCGTTTTGGAACGTGGGTGATGGGTCGTTTCATATTGTCCCTTTTGTTTCCAAGTTGGGTTTGGGAGGGTGACACTTGTCACCATCTGTTTCAATCATCAGCATCATCATGTGGTGTTGGTGCATGTTCTTACCGTGTACGAGCGTTGTGAACCTTCAGATTCGAGTCAAACCTTGGACTCTCCTTGGATTAGCGCTCCAGATTTCTCCTGGAGTTGAACCTGGTTGAGCAAGTCCTTGGTGTACCTCCCAAGCGTTAGGCCTCCCCTTTTGAGTGCCTTGTTGTTGCTATTCGTACTCCCCAGTTGGGGCCCATTTTGTTATCTTGTTGGTTTTTGTTTACTGTTCGTACCCCCGCCTTTCTTGCTCCTTTTTTTACTTATTTTTATTTTTACTTTCTGTTTTAATTTTATTTATTTAAAAATATTTTCTATTATCATAAAATTACAAAAAAACTCATGAATACTTTTGAATATTTTATTTAATTTTCTATGATTTTTTATTTTTTATTTTCATTTCAGTTTGATATTTATTTCTGATTTTACGATTCTATTTTCTTTTATTTTGGCCAATGATATCATATAAATATTGACTTTGTTGATTATTTCTAAATCACTAAAAGTCTAGATTTGTAGGAGGCCATTTTCTATTTTCTTTATTTTGGTCGATGAAAGTTAAAAATCTAAGATTATCGATATGTCGATTAAATCTTGATCTAAACAAGCCAACTTGATTTTTATTTCGATTATATGTTGGTCGATGAAAGTTAAAAATCTAAGATTATCGATTTGTCGATTAAATCTTGATCTAAACGAGACCAACTTAATTTTTATTTCGATTCTATTTTGGTCGAGGAAAGTCAAAAATCCAAGATTATCGATTTGTCGATTAAATCTTGATTTAGACGAGACTAGTTTTATTTTCATTCCGATTCTATTTTGGTCGATGAAAGTCAAATGTCAAGGTTATCGATTTACCGATTTAAATCTTGATTAAGACAAGATCACCCTTATTTTTATTTCATAATCTTTATTTAGGCCGATGACATTACACAAATCTTGACTTGGATCATTTCAAATCAATAAAGTCTTGATAAATGTGAGGCTACTTTTTATTTATTTTTGTTGGTCAATGAAAGTCAAAAATATAAGATTATCGATTTCTCGATTAAATCTTGATTTAGACGAGATCGATTTTATTTTTCATTTCAATTCCACTTCCTTTATTTTGGTCGATGACATAACAGACCTCATGGTTTGGTTGATTTCATTGAGTTGACAAAACTTTGATCAACACGAGACCACCTTCTTTTATTTCAGTTTCTTTACTATTTAGTCGATGAAAGTCAAGAATCATTGATTATCGATTTCTCGATTAAATCATGATTAAGACGAGACTATTTCTATTTTATTTTATCTCATTATCTTACCCATGTATTATTGCACCATCTTATTTGCATTATAACTTGTTATCATTTAGGATCTTTATAACTGTTATCTTTCCCCCCATTCCAAAGGGAGATCACCTTAAATTGACTTTCAAAGTCATCATACCTTATCCTTCTAGGTTCACCCATATTTCTTGGCTATCGTGAGTCAATGAAATCATAACTAGAAGTAGGTTGGAGTTCTTACACTCCATGTGATTCTCATCACCATGAGAACTCACTTTCCCCTATAACGTAGATTTAGAGAGTTATCGTGAACTCTAAAAAAGAGTCATACTCATTTTCCCCTTGGAACTTTGGCCATAGTCAATGGTTCCTATTCCTTCACCCTTAGATCGGTGAACTACGGATACTCTGATTCCACTCCCGTAAGGATACGTAGGCGCAAAGTGCGATGTTTTGTCGAGTATACTTAGAAACAAACCCCTAGGGTTTTCAACCTTTAGCATAGCACCCTTAGCAAGCGAGTGAGATATAACAAGTAAAACAAGAGGCTCCCGTAGAGTACTACGTACGTTTAGGGTGCTAATACCTTCCCTAGGCGTAACCAACCCCCGAACCTTAGATCTCCCCCCTTTAGGTTTTTCTCGATCTTAAACCTTTCCTTTGGCTAAATCAAAGTCGGTTGTAAATGAAATATGATGCAAGTTAATTAATAGCTTGTTATTCGATTTTCACCGCAACAAAATCCATAACGCAATCTTTTTCTCTGACATTTGCAATCATAGTCTTAGTTTAATTTGAAAAAAGAGAGACTAGAAGAGAAACTTTTCTTTGTTTTAAGGTTTTTTAGATGAAATGAATGCATGAATGCAACACACAAAAACATAGAAAAAACATGGGGTCAAAGGTTTGGTATCATGAAGTCAAGGCTCTACCCATCCCCAAAGGTTGTACTGGTGATTTTTTGTACCTGTCTGCAAAATCAATGACCCCTCTTGGGATAACAACAGTAGGCTGGTTCACCCGAGCGAGCTGATGTATCTTAGAGTAATCTCAAATGAGGGTAGTATCGCGTGAAAACTATTTCCGATAGCTTCCGCACTACAAAATAGTAACATGGTCTTAGTCAACTAAAATCCTCAGTTTCATGGACAGCCCAATCGAACAATCTGCTTTCAACAACCGAAGTCGTATAGGCATTGAATCCGCAAAGGGTATCTCCACTGATTCGATGGTCTACCGGGACCTCTTATTTGGGAGTCACTCCCTGTAATATTACCCGTCTCATGCCATCACTTATCTTAGGTGGCTATCAAACTTTCCAGATGCGGCATCACCCGCAGTCCCATTAGCAGAAAAATAAACACGGATATCAAGTAGGAAAAGCAGTGTATATATATATATATATATTATTCATTCCTAAAACTAACATCCTAGACCTCTTAGGAGCTATAATAATCATAGTCCTAAACAATAAAATGCTTCCCCAATGAAGTCGCCATTTTTCTGTAGCGAGCGATTTTTGTCGGTGACGCGACCACCTTATCGCTGAAGTTGGGTTTTCCTCCTCGAGGAGAAATAGGGTGCTACTTTCTGATTTCTTATTTATCCCATGAAGCTGGAAGGGAAAGGGAAGGTATCTAAAACTAACCTTGCACGCGAATGTTTAACTGAACAAACGCTTAAAGAGATTGGGGGGTTCGGGGTCTGGTTATACAATGGCCAGTTGTCAGTTACCCATCCTATATGTGGTTATCCACATGATATTAGCTTTAGGTTTTACTTTATACTTGATGGTGTTTATCCGTTAATGGGTTTGGGAAAGTTTATTGGGAAATGTGACAGGGAGAGTGAGTTTTTGTTGATGTTTTTGGGAAGGTGCTGGACCTAAGTTTTGATTGATGTATGAAGGTATTGGACCTAGAGTTTTTGATTAGTATGCTCGCTAAGATTTCGCAATCTTATGCCTACGTATTCCCGTTTAAACAAAACAGGGAAATCAGAGCAATCGTAGTTCCTCTTATTCTAAGGGAGGAAAAAGATGTTTTGGTGTCTTGTTCAAAGCCCAAGATTGAAGCAGTATTTATGTCTTGTTCAAAGCCCAAGATTGAAGCTAAAAGGGTATTTGTGTCTTGTTCAAAGCCCAAGATTGAAGCTAAATAGGTTAGACTCAACAAAAGAGTGCTTTGATCTATCCTGTACAAATCCCAGGATTGCGGCTGAACAAGCTGGAGAAATCATTATATAAAGCCTAAGAGGAGGCTAACTTTGTGCTAGGGGAAATCTTTATACCAAGCCAAAGGGAGGCTGGAAAGGATCGACTCAACAAGAGAGTATTTTTTATCTGTCCCGTACGAAGCCCGAGATTGAGGCTAAAAAGGATTGACTCAACAAGAGAGTGCTAAAAGGTGATTGACTCAACAAGAGAGTCTATGAGAGTGATTGACTCAACAAGAGAGACTGAAAAGGTGATCGACTCAACAAGAGAGTCTGGGAAGTAATTGATTGACTCAATGAGAGAGTCTGAAAAGGTTAACTCTGATGGGGAGAATCATTGTACAAAGCCCAAGAGGAGGCTGACTTTTCTGAGGAAAGGATCATTATACAAAGCCTAAGAGGAGGCTAGCTTATGCTGGGCGAGGCATGTCCAAATGGGGAAACCAACTTTTGCAGGGGAATGCAGAAGGGTTGATAGATCAGATACCTTGAGGTTCTGGTTTGAGATAGTGTTATATGATGATAAACTGACCCTAGTTGGGGAGTTTTTAGGAGAGAGACTGGGTTTTAGAACCCACAAGTTTTAACTCAGCTGGAGAGTAATCCAGAATCTGGGGTTTCTCCTATATTTGTAAGGAACTTGAGAATGTCTTTGAGACTCAAGGAGATTTAGATTGTCCAAGTCTATTGGAAAGGTCTATCTTTGTACAACGCCCAAGAGGAGGCCGACTCGTTTAAGGGATGAGTATCAACCCTAAAATTGGTTTAAGGGCTTTTGTAACTCCTTTTAGAAAGACAGCTCTAACAAAGGATGACTAAGTTTTGTCCTATACCTTTAAGAGGTCGTGAGAGTCCTTGTATGAAGCCCAAGAGAAGGCATGAGAACTTTTAAGAAGCCGACGGGTCCTTGTACAAAGCCTAAGAGGATGCGGGGATGCTTTTAGGAAGCCTGTGGGTCCTAAACCAAGAAAAGTTCAAGAAATGCTATTCACAGATAATAGATCATTTAGTGAAAGTTCTAAGGTTTGAAGAAATTCAAGAGATATTATTCACTGAGAATAGATCAACTCTGGGGAGTAGAACTTCTTTGACAATTTCTAGGGGTGACAGTCTGAGAAAAGGTTCACCGAGAATACTGCCTTTCTCTTTGTTCCATATTGTTTAAACCCAAGGGAAGGGAAGACTGTATATGGAAATCCTATGGGGATCTAGTTTTGACTGTATTTAAGAGTGACCAAACAGGCTTTACCTAGTTCTAGACCTAGATGTCGGGGAAAACTCTAAATAACTATACTAGTATATATACAGTTGATATATGACAAGTATGTAAAAGGGTATGAAAGAAGACTAACCGTGCGCAGTTTCCCACAATACAGTTATATATATTTGACATGTATTTAAAAGAATGAAAGAAGACTAACCATGCGCAGCTTCCCACAATACAGTTATATATTTTAAAGGAAGTAAATGAAAGCGGATAAAACTTACAGGTGAGCAAGCTTCCATGCTGTATTGTTAGTTGTTCAAAGAAATTAAAGAAAGTTTTGATAACAACTGTATACTTGAATCTAAATCAAAAGGGAAGTTATTTTGAAAAGATTGTATTGGGACTTATACAACGTCTGAGGCCCAAAGGTTTTGGTTATAAAGGGATTGGGTCTTACACTCTAGTAGACGCCCAAAGATTTGTTTTTGTACAAGTGGTGGGGCTTACAACTCAAGGAGAGGCCCAAGGTTTATTCTTTACAAAGACGACGATCGCGTCGAACTTTTTAAAATGTACAGAGGGACTTATACAATGTCTGAGGCCCAAAACAAGTTTGGTTTCAAAAAGGGGTTGGATCTTACACTCTATTAGAGGCCCAAAGATTATTTTGAAAACAAAAGATGAGACTTACAACACGAGGGTAGGCCCTGATGGTTTGTTTGAAAACGGCGATCGCGCTGAGGTTTTTGAAACACAGTGAGTCTTATACAATATCTTAGGCCCAACAAGGTATCTTATTTACAAGGAATGGGTCTTACACTCTATTAGAGGCCCAACAAGGTATCTTATTTACAAGGAATGTGTCTTACACTCTATTAGAGGCCCAACAAGGTATCTTATTTACAAGGAATGGGTCTTACACTCTATTAGAGGCCCAAAAGTGTTTTGAAAAATAAAGATGGGACTTACAACACGAGGGGAGGCCTAGAGAATTATTTGTTTGAAAATGGCGATCGCGCCGAGATTTGAAAACACAATGGGTCTTATACGATGATCGAGGCCCAAATTATTTTGGTTTTCAAAAGGGGTTGGGTCTTACACTCTATTAGAGCCCCATGAGTGTTTGAAAAAGATTTGTTAGGGTGAAATCAATCAAAACCCTAATTTCATCATTTTTAAAAGTAAATTCTTTTAATAAAATGAATAAAAATGACAAAAATACCAAATAAGTCTAAATAAACTACTGGTGATTTTTTATTAAGATTGGAAAAATGAGGTTTTAAGCACAAGATGATTTAGGACTCATTTTATTTTGATTTTCAAGATGAATATTCATTTTTGAAAGGTTTAAAAACAATAAAAATGAATTTATTTACAAAAATATCAACTATATTAAATAACTAATATAAATTTGATTTTTTTGTGGAATAAAACATTTTAACATTTTTTTGATTTTTTGAAAAAAGAATCAATCAAAAATAATTAAAATTGAGAGAGAAATTAATTTTTCAAATCATTTAAAAATAATATGAAAAATAATAAAAATGGAAAAAGTGATAAAAAAAGAGGTTTGGGGCGAGGGGGATTCGAACCCCAGACCTTCCACTCGCTCAATACACACAAACCAGCTGATCAACCACTGGGGCACAATGCCAATTCAAATATAGTATGGAAAATGAAAAATATATAGAGAACTTGGTTTTAAAACCTGAAGAATGGCGCCATGGCCATCTTCTTCCTTGGGCCAGATGTGTGAAGCTCTCTATCTCACTCGTTTCTCAACCATTTGACATGATTCGAACACCAAATTCATGCATTTTTTAACAAGGAACATGATGGCAATATTTGATTTCATTTATTTTCAGTATGTAGCAAGTTACATTAACATGAATGTATGAACCCTAGTTTTGCAAAAGCAATCGTGCAGACATGTTTGTGAGTGTTATGGTCAAATGTTTTGAGGGGAAACACTCAACATATGATGATAAGCAATTGGCAAAAGTATCATGCGAGGAAATATGCATGGATCATGTCATGAGAGTTTGAGGCTTACCTTGCTGCAAGAAGAATTGGAACTCTGCACAAAGTGTGTTCCAGAAGGTGGATGATGATCTCTACAACTTCACTAGATGGTATGGAGTGGTTTGCAAGCCTTAGAACACTTTGAAAATCTTTGGATCAAGTTGGAGAAATCCAACTGCATAACAGGTAGGTTGAAGATTGAGATTTTGATTCAGGTGTTTCAGAAGTGGTTTAGGTGTTTGGATAGCTTCTATACATCATATGTGATGTGTTAGAAGTGGTGGTTTGAGTTGCTTGGCTCTGCAACTCAAAAACCGATAGTGACTTGCACAACCATGGAGTTTTTGTGCTTGGAGAGTGAAAGAAAGAAAGCAAAGAATTCTTGTGCTTTGGTGTGATTTGAAGAATGAAATGCGCACTCTATTTATAGGCAAAGATGTTGCCCTGAAGTTGCCAGCTCGAGCTCAAGAGATATGCTTTGAGTTTTCTTGGTCAATGTTTGGCAAATATCTTCACTCACAAGGAATGAAAGAGTCTCCAAATAGCTCAGCTATGGTCTGACAAATTTCACATTCTGGAGCCTTCTTATTGGTGGATTATGAAGGCACCTTGACTGATCATAAAGGGAATGTTGAATATTCACTATTTGCTCATAAATGCACATTGGATTCCAAGCATATTCTCTTATGTTCATGCTCTCATTGGTTGGTCTTTGAACTGAATTGGCAGGTGGTGCAGAGCTTGTAGTCATCAAAGTGAGTGTAGCAGGTCTTGTGATTAATGCTCTTTGGATAAGAATCGAGTTCATCAAGTCATGCAACAAAATCTATTGCAAAACAGTTGCAACAAGGCATGTTTAATCATGGATTTCTCTTGGCTAAAGTTGAATCAATTCATGCTAATAAGTTCTTTGAATTCTTAGAAACATTTGCAATAACATTGATGTTTACAGTTGGAGTTGATTTCCCTTGCAACTATGTGAAAAAACCTCACAAGTTTTGGTGTTTTCAACAAAATCTGTCTTGGACAGAAATTTGTCTAAGTGTTGAAAAAATGCCATTTTCATATTTTCAGCCATTTTGATCACTCCATAGTTTAAAATCCATGATGAATTGGAATGAGGTGTAGTTGACACTTTTAAAGTATGCCATGAGAGCTACAAATCCATCTTTGGATCATCCAAAATGGTTGCTTGGATCTCAAGTTATGATCCTTGGAAGTTGGTACCCTAACCACTTTGTTTCATAACTTAGAAAAATTCTAAGTTTTTTTATGGTTACCCCTTTTACAAGTTAACTCACTATTCTTGATTTTTCTTGATGAATGATGATTCAAATCACAAATTAACATTGTATTAAGGTTAAGGAACCTTGGTTGACAAAAAAATCAAAAAGTCAAACTTTGACTTTTTGTACATTTGACTTTTTATCAGATGAAATTCAAACTGTGCGATCCTCTATGAAATCAAGTCCTTGACCTAAATCAAACTTAATAGATGGATTCCATAGGTGTTATTGGGTGTATTGAATCATGTCCCAAGGTTTGGGAGCATGCCTTGGTCAAAAGTCAAAGGCACAGTTGACTTTTTCTTCAAAACCCTAATTGTGATCCAGATGAAATTGAAACTTGTAGATCAAGCTTCTTGGGATCAATCCATTATGAAAATAGATCAATGTGGTGTATTAGAGACCCTCAAATCATGTCTTGAGTTTTTGGCTCATGCTTTGTCCCAAAAGTCAACTTAGGGGTGAATTAGGTCAAGAAACCCTAATTCTCAATTTTTCATAAATGCATCCCCTGAGGTTAAATTGACTTAATGATTGGGTCCATGAGGTCCCATGGAGTATCTTAGGTTATGATTTGAAGCATTGGCTCATGCCCAGATGAAAATTTTATCTGGAGGCCTCAGTCGACCAAAACCCTAATTTGGTGACACTGGCGATCTTGAGGCTTAATCCACTTGGAATGTTGCAACCTTGTGCTTGATTCTTGATGTGGGAGTCCTCTTGATCCTTTATAGGTTTTTGAGAGGTTAGACAAGTTGAAAATCATGTCATTCCTTGATTGATCCTTTGTCTAAGTGCTCTGAGAGGGCTCAAAAACCCTAGTTCTTGATTGTGGTGAATTCTCAATCATCTTTGAGGAGATTGATGAGGCATGCAAGTACATCCATATTGTGATGATGATTTGCACAATGATGGGAAATCTTGGTGGTCAAAATTTGGGGTATGACACAAGGTAGCGACAACTTCATCTTCTTGGCGAAGAGTATCTTTCAGTTGTTTGTCTCGTTTGTCGCACTTATTATCAAAGTTCCATTCCTTTGACCTGGAGTCTAACTTAGGCGTAATCTTTGTTTTCACTTCATGTTTCCTTTAGAAATCAGCAAAGATTTGGTCGAAGAAAGTTCTAAATGCTACCACAAAGTTGACAATGTCGCTGGGGGCATTTGGAACATTGAGTTTCTTCAACAATGATTTGATGCCATAGCCATGAATGAAGTTTTCTTCAAGTGCTTCAAACAGGTCAGCTTCTGCAAGTATGTCTCTCAATTGCTGAAGAACCCCATCGACAGTCTCATGTGAAGTTTTTCCTCCAGATATAGTTAAAAAACTTGAGCATTTATCAATCGAACTACCCTTGGTGCTCATCATTAATTTCGCATACGCTCATTGATTGGTTTTCTTCATTTCTGCTAACTCCTCTTGAGAGAGAGAGAGAGAGAGAGAGAGAGAGAGAGAGAGGGGAGAGAGGTACTTGGTGAAGGAGCTAGTTTAATAGTCGAAATCTTTGTAGTTTCATGTTCGACCTCAGGTGCAGTTTTGGAAGGTGGTTGTTCAGTATTGTCAATAGGGTCAGTGATTTCAGGATCCTTATGAGCATCTTTGTTTTGTTGGGGGCTGCCATGAGGAGAAGTACTTTTTGGCCTTTCTTCCTCAAGAGTTTCATCTTGAAAAGCGTGGTCCATGCCTACTTCATTGTCGTCTTGGCCATTAGTTTTCGAAGATGATGTGTCAGAAGGCCGGTTTTTGTCAGCTGAGTCATGAGAGGCATTGGTGTCTGCTTCTGTAGGCTTGTTTACTTCTTCAACAGTTTCTTTGAGTGGAGCAGGTTAGATTGAAGGGGAGCTAGTAGTTTGAGGTGTTGGTTGTTTGAGACTCGACACAGGTTTGGTAGAAGTATTATCCTGATAAAATGTAAGTGTTAGCATTTGGAAAAATATTGAACAAAGGAAAGGATAAGGAAAAGTAAACTTACTTTGGGGGCATCTGCATCTGGACTTGAATTGGCACTTTCAAGATCAGTGGAAACCAATTTTCTTGTTGTCTGGGTTATTTTTCGCCTTTCCTTGAGGTAAATTTCTTCTCCTTCTTCGCTTTAGGAGTGGGAGCGACTTTTGGGCTAGGCGAAACCTTTCTATAGCCGACCCTAATAGACTTTGGCTTTTTCTTCTTAGCTTGGGGTTCAGGAGAGGAATCCTCAACAAGTATGGCTTGAGTTTCGCCATCAACTTGGACAATTACAAAATTCATATAAAGGTCAAGTAAGATTAATATGGCGAACAAATTCAAAATTTAGTTTCAAATATTATAACTGACATGTGTATCTTTTATTGGAGTCGCATTGACTTTGGGTTTCTTCAAAGCTATGGAAGCACTAGCAACATCTATTATTCTCTTGATTGTTGAGGCATCACCCTTGAGGGTAGAGGTTCGAGAAGTGAAACATTTGAGAGGTAAAAAGATTGCTTTGTGAAGGTAGTGTGGGGAGGACTTACTGGTGAAAACTCGTGGTAGCTAGAGAGTCATATGATGGATTTGTATCCAGAGTTGTTTCCTTTAGGTAATTTTTGAGGGAGAAAATTCAGTAAGTGGGGTAGAGTTGTAACGCTTCATTTCTCGTATTTTTATTTTTAATTGGATTGAAATTTATTTATTCAATTATTTGTGTGTTTGGATAATGTTGTGGGTATAATTGAGATGTGTAGAAATTAATTAGAACTTTAGTTAATTTAATTAATTAAAAATAATATAATATAGTGGGTTTATGAGATTTGGGTGGAAAATAAGAATAGTAATAAAATAAGGGAATGAGGTAGAATTAAGAATAAGTTGGGGCAAGTTAAAATAATTAAAATATTAGTATTAGGTTAATATTAATAGAGGGAGAGTGAAGCTATTTTTATCAGTTCTTACAATTGGAAAATAGGAGAAAGAGATTTTGTGAGACAAAGAAAAATTCAAGGGTTGAAGAATGATAAAAGCCTTAGCCAAACCTAGGATTTGCTGCTGTAATTTTGAGGTAAAGGGAGATTAATTCACATATGGGTGTCAATTTGTGTAGAGGATAGAGAAAGTCCCTTGCTTTTTTCTTCCCCTTTTCTTTCTCCATTGATGGAGCTTGAAGTTAGAGATAGTTGAGCAAACCTCTCTAACCTATTGTGTGATTGTTGTGAATTGATTATGCGTTATTATTACTGAATGTATTTTATTGAATTGATGAGTTTTGTTTGATTGATTTTGATCTTGATGTTAATGGTTTGTGTGTTGTGTTAATGGTGAGTTTGGTGATGAACAATTGTAGAAAAATTGGTGAGAAAATGAGGAGTCATGTGAGTTTAATGAGAAAATGGTGATTTGTAAATTCTGTCATACAATCCTTTTTTGATAATAAATTAATCGTGTAAAATGTTTATCTATAATAGAATATGATTGGGTTGGGTTTAGTGTGAATAGAGGATGAAGAAGACGAGTTAACAGTAGGATTTTTGTAAAATTTCCAGACAACAATCAATTGGTTCCCCTAGAGCAATCTATTGGTTCAACAAACTGAGTGAAAAATATATTTGATTGCAAGCTCAGACCAATTGATTGGTCCACCAACATCAATCTATTGGTTCCCCTGTTGTTTTTGCCATAACTTGAGTTTCGGGACTCCGTTTGAGGTGCGGTTCGAAACGTTGGAAAGCTAAGGCATAACCCTATCCTTTGGTGATTCCCTAAGAGTTTAATTGTGTGTGTATGATTAATGATGATTTAGAAAGGGATCAATTGTTATGATTGTGTTCTAATTATTTATGTGTTTGCCTATTCAATTCGAAATTGTAACGGATGTAGCATTATGATTGGCATTATTATGTTGTGTTTAATTGATGGTGTTGGTTCAGAGAGGGAACCTATAATTTGTGATGGACTTATATTGGAAATAATTATGTTGATGTTATTGGTTTAGTGTTGTAACCAATTTAAGTGATGTTATTGGTTTAATGTTGTAACCAATTTCGAGTAACTGGTTTAGTATTGTAACTAATTACGATTTTTGAAGTTGGGGTGTTGGTGATACCTTCGTGCATCTGTGTGTATTTGCATTACATGCATCATGTATATTGGATATAGGTGAGTCGTGATCTAATAATGTGATCATGACGTGTTTGATCTAGTCTTGTGATATAGATGTGTAGTCAGTTTAGAGATGTAACCTGATGAGTGGATGACCATATTAACATAACTCTGAACTTTCAAAACTTGTTACCACATGCATTGTAGTAAATTCAGTAGTGCATTGCGTACACAAACCGTATTGCGTGATTAATTATTGTGTGATTAAGTTTTCTAATGTTGAGAATACTTTTGTGTTGTCTATCCTTGTTGTATTTTGCACCGTTATCATATTTTGAATTGTATTCTCACCCCTTTCAAAGTTGATTCCTTGTTGAGAACATGAAATGTGTTGAGATGTTTTAAATGTTAATTTTCGCTGCAATATTTTATCAGATTTCTAAAAAGAATGTTGTTGGTGAAGTATGTGTGACACCCTAGTGGTGAGTTTTATTCATGATTTATCTATGTTTCCTTTTATATTTGAGATTCGGGTTTAGGGTTTTACGATAGCCGTCTTGATTAGATAGACAAAATGACTAGCTCTTATTGCGATCTAGCTTCCTTCATTTTCAAGTCTTTTCCATAGCATCCATATATATCAATAAACCACCATGATTCTCCAAAAAAGCTTTCTATTTGAAGAAACATTTATTAGTTCTTGCTCTTTTTCCTACAACATGTGTTACAAAATGCATAAAAGTACAAACATGTATCTTAACATCACTCTTTCAAATATTTACATAAATTGATGGGTTTTATGTGATTTATTGCAAAATAAATTAATACGTTCTTTGATTATAATAAGAAATGTATTCATTTTAGGCCCTTATACACCCTCTCAAACATAAAATTTTCCCCCAAACAAAAGTCATACAAAAAATTTAAACAAGGTTCAAACATGAAAAATATGCATTGTTTTTCATTCAACTTATTGCTCATTGATGGCGTCGCTAATGTGACTTGCCTCACTAGTCCCTTACATAATTGAAGCCTACTAATTTTTTGACGAGGTCATCTCACAGATAGGGGTGGAAGTAGGTCAGACAGATAACAGGGGCTTACAGGCTAGCCTACACAGGCTCAGGTCAGACAAAGCTATTTTTTAAAATAGAAAAGGCTTAGGCTTTTTTATACGCCTATTTAGTTAAAAGGGTTAGGCCTCAAGCCATAAAAAAAAGCCTTTTAAGCCTAACAAGCCGACCTATTTAAATAAATATGAATAATTTTTTTATTATCTTATGTTATCTTTTCTACTTTGAGTTAAAATACATAAATAAAAATTGGTTATTTTGGAGAACTTATGAAAATAAGATGAAAATACCTTATGAACAATGTTATAATTTGTTTTCATAAGTTATCTTAAACAAATAGTTTCACAAAACTTATGCTTATAGGTATGTTAATATAAGTCAATGCAACCAAACTTTTGGTCTCATTGAGTTTTTAGCTTGTTAGTCTATTTAAACATTATTTTAATTGCGTATTTACATATTTCTAAAATAATAAGCTTTTATGTAGGCTAACCGGCTAACCATGCCTTAGAAAAGACCAGACTCGGACCTAAAAATAAGCCTATGACAGGCTACAGGTCAGGCTTAGGCTTCAGTTTTTTTTTGCAGGTCAGGCTTAGGCTTGAAAAAGCCTAGCTCAACCCAGTCTATTTTCACTCCCACTCATAGACAACATGCCTCACCAATGAGTTTAGCATAACTAAGTCTTTGCACAAAAATTAGTACCAACAACCAAATATAAAATAACTAAATAAAATAAAACAAAATAAAGTAATGGGAAATAAACTTTGGGGTTCCTCCTAATAGAGATTGTCTAACATCATTAGTTAGAAGTTTGTTGGAGTGACCAATTTGGAACTCCTAGTGCCCTACCGTTTGTTTATTTTTCAAAGAGGTTCAAAAACCGTTTTAAATTTTTTATCTTTGATGGCCATGTTATTATCATCTGCATCCATTTTATCCCTTCCCGTTGAATAAATGACATGCCTAGTATCACTGAGTCCATTTCTTTATCTTCCATTTCCATTATGTGGAGACCATGTTTGTACATGAATCTGTCCACTTGAATATGGACTCCTTCAATCTTTCCACAAAGACTTTTGCGAGATCCTTCAACAACTTTGAAAAGTCCTTTGTTTTTTTAACAAGAAATGTTGGATGATTCCTTACCGGTAAAAGTGACACAAAGTTGCTACTAGTTAGTAGATACTAGATCAACCAATATTTTTCAAATTTTATATCACCTACACTTGCGGAATGTTTAAATCGTCTGGAATAAATGTAGTATGAATCACTACAATGCCCTTTCTTTGTTATTTTCCTCCTTCCTTTTGCCATTATATTCACTTTTACTTTCATCACCACTCATGAAGTCTACCTTTTTTTTATTTCATCCATTTTTTACTTCACTAACTTCGTCATTTTATTCACCCTTATCCCTCATGGTATTGATGGAATTGTATTGCTCCTTTGGATTTGTGTGGGTATTTGTGTTGAGTATAGCAAGTGTGAGTAGTATGGGTAATAGTCTCACATTGGTTAGGAATGTGGAGATTTGAGCATTTATAAGTGAGAGAACCTACACATTTATCACCTTAAAATTTTGGATGAATATGTGGTGTGTCTCTCACAAAGGTGTTGCTCTATAAAAGAAGTCCCACAATGTTCAATATTCCCACTCACTTGTATCAAAAGTATCCCACAGTTGCGAGTTCTTCCATAGTTTTGGTGGGAAACTTGTTTTGAGATTGAATTGCATCTTGTGATTCTAGTTCAAACATTCCTCATTTCTTTGGCGTGATTCCTCTATTGTAATTCTCCTTTTGATCATTCTAAGCCATGGATTCAATTATTCTAACACCATCTTCAAAATTCTTGACATGAGCTATTTTGTTGTTGTATGTTGTTCATGAAAACATGTATTTGTGTGATTTCATCATATTCAATGTTTATCTACTTCGTCAATCTCATGCTTCAAAAATATTCTTATTTGTTCTATATGAGAAAATTGTAATGATGGTCTTTGACATCATTGAGTGTACTCTGAGGATATAATATTAAGATGAATTTGTGCTCCAATGTATTCCAATTCCATATAGGTTTTCCCTTGTACCAATATTTGGCCTTTCATGTCAAAGAGTGTGTAATAACCTCATGAACAATCCTTCCTCCTCAATGTGTAATGCTTCTATAGTGCAATTTTATAATGTTTGACCAATGAATGATTGGATCCTCGTGATCCATTATGGTGAGTTGATTTTGGTAATGGAGATGCAAAATAAATGATTACATCTCTATATTCTTTTGATTTGGTCCAGGCCATTGATATGAGTAAGTCACCATGGACTACTGTTGTTGTTGTTGTTGATATGTGATAGTGGAGATGGATGTACATGCTAATCCATGTTGTATAATGTGGTGTAATATGAAATGACACATGCAAATGTTTCTCCTTGTTATTTTATGGGTTTGGAATGTTGTGTTGAACCAGAGATAGATCCTGAACAATTTGTTCAATTTCAATCTGAAGTTCAGATACAACTTGATACAAAGGTTGACCCTGAGTTGGGGTAAAGGTTCTCTAGGAGGGCTAGGTTCTCTAGGAGGGGAGGCATGGGTGAGGGTTGAGGTGATGGTTGAGGTGTTCTAGGTGGAGAGGTAATTTCTGATTGGACAGAGGTTACATGTTCAACTTCAGAAGCAAAACATGGTTGGTTCTAAGGAGAGAAAGCTCTAATAAGAATGGCAAGAATATGTTTGATGATGACAGGTTTAAGGTCAAAGGATTTGAGGCAAGCGAGCTTCAAAACTTTCTTCATCATGTATTGAATCAAGACTAGAGGAAAAAGTTTTTCCACTAGAGATGTCAATAGGTGGTTCAGTCATTGTGTTAAGGGATGCAGGTTTATCAAGAATCGTATCAAGAGTTAACTGATTCTGATTAGGAATAGTTTCAACAATGGGTGAGGAAGGGTGTATAGGAGAACGGATAGGCAAAGGAATTGGTGAGGGGTTGATAATTTGTGGTTAAAGGTGGAGTAATCAAAATCATCATCAAAGATTAGATTCAGATTGATGGCTATTACACTGGTATTCAGAGCTTCTGAAGTAGCAACAGTTTCTGAGACAACTTATTCAGGAACATCAGAAGCTTCAGACACAACATATTTCAACCCAACCATTACTTCAACAACTTGAACCTAAACAGTTTCCAATTCACCAACAATATCAGCCTCTTGATTCCCAGAATAAGAGATTTCTGAATGCTTCTTCGACTGATCTAAAATTGCATATGCTAAAAGTTGAGCACACTTGAAGCTAGGCTAAATTACATTTTTCTAATCAGTGGCATCTGCAGCTTTCTTCTTCCTGATAAGGGATACACCAACATCATATTCTTCTTCTTTTTCCTCTTCAATCTCAGCCAGTTTTCTCAATCTCTTATTCCTTGAAGGTGCTTCTGAAATGACAGAAACAGAGTCCCTAACGAATTTTATTTATTAATAAGGAAAGGGAAAATATCGATAAGACCAAAGGGGAAGAAAAATGGGTAAGGGAGTTGATTATGCAAGGGGAAGGTATTAGCATCCCCCATATCCGTTGTACTCAACGAGAACCATTTTTTTATTGTTCTTTGCACATATGAGTGTTATTATCTAAAGGTTACTTGCAATTGATTTTAATTAAACAATCAGATTGGTGATTGTTATAGCTGCTAATAGAAATTGGCCTCTGATGCATTTAGATGTGAAATCTGCATTTCTGAATGGTTATTTTAAAGAGGAAGTTTATGTTTCATAACCTTCTGAATTTGTGAAAAATAATCAGGAAGGGATGGTGTACAAGTTTCATTAAGCCTTGTATGGACTGAAACAAGCTCCTAGAGCCTGGAATCTGAAAATTGATTCATTTTTCAAGCTTCAAGGAATCAGGAAATGTGAGATGGAGTATGGTGTTTTTGTTCAGCATACATCTGATAGCAATATGATTCTAGTGTGTCTCTATGTTGATGATATATTGCTAACAGGGAGTTGTTCAAATGTGATAGCTAAGTTCAAGAAGGTGCTGATGAATGAGTTTGAGATGGCTAATATAGGAAATATGACATATTTTCTAGGGATGGAGACTATGTACTTTGATAAGGGTATATCATTCATCAGCTAAAGTGTGAACTTGAGCTTTTGAAGAGATTTGAGCTAACAAATTGCAAGTCTTCAATCACACCTGCTAAAATAAATCACAAGTTGGACTCTGATGTTGAGGGTGATGATGTAGATGCTAGAGTTTTTAAACACTTGGTAGGCTCATTAAGATATCTCTGTAATACTAAACCTGGCATTTTCTATGCAGTTGAAATAGTGAATAGGTTTATGAACAAACGGAAGTGGTCACATTACCAAGCTGTTTTTAGGATACTGAGGTATACTAAGGGGACTATGAAGTATGGAGTTTTGTTTCCTCGGATGTTAAATCTGATTCAGAGCTGATATGATATTCATACTCTGATTGGTGTGGAGACAGAGTTAATAGAAGAAGTACTTATGGATATTTCTTCAAGTATCTCTGAGGTCCCATTTCTTGTTGCTCCAAAAACAACTAGTGGTTTCATTGTCAACTTGTGAAGCGGAATACATTGCATGTGCTTTGTCTGCTTGTCAAGTTGTGTGGAATCTGAACTTGTTGCAGGTTATGAAGATCAAGGTGAGCAGTCCTGTGAAGTTGATGATTGAGAACATATCAGCTATAAGCCTTTCCAAGAATTCAATGTTGCATGGAAGAAGCAAGCATATTGACATAAAGTTTCACTTTCTAAGAAATCAAGTTTAGAGTGGAGTGCTTGAAGTTGTTCACTGTAACACTTAGAAGTTGCTAGCAGATGTCCTGACCAAAGGAATTAAGACTAAACACTTCATTAATTTGAGGGATGGAATTGGTGTTGTTGATTTTAGTTAATTGAATATGAATTAATGGATGATGTTAGATATAATTCAGATTCACTTCATTTGTGTTTAATTTAGTTTGCATTTGAATTTCATTTAGGTTCTGATAAGTATATAAACTAAGTGTGGTTTAGTTTGTAAACAGATTCTGATCCATAATAGATTTTTCAATTTCTATTTTGAAAGTTAGTTACAATTTAGTTACAGTCTCTCTCTCTCTCTCTCTCTCTCTCTCTTTCTCTCTCTCTCTCTCTCTATCTATCTATCTATCTATCTATCTATCTATCTATTACGTATATAAAGTAAAACAAGTCAAGTGATGAAAGAATTTGTTCAACATTATAACTAGTGAACAAACCGTATGAAAAATTAAAACCATAATAAACATGATTGCCCTATGGACGTCTATACGTTAGATTTATGAAAAAAAAATTAGTGGTCTGATTGTTTCTAGACTTCATCTATTGAAAATTTCACAAGAGACGGTCTAGGTGCAATAAGGATCCAAATATCCACATGCGAAAAGTGTGTGGTTAAATTGCAGCTGCATATTTTTTTTGTCGCATGTAGTTATTATGTTGGTACTCTCTCTAGTTCTTTTTGTCAGAGAAAGTTAACTTTTTAAATTTATTGAATAATCAATGTATTTAGTCCATTATATAGTATAAAAACATTAATTATTCAATAAACCTTAAAAAGTAAATTTTTTCTTATTTTATAAATAAGGTAGTAAAATTTTATGGAACAATTGAGAATTACACCACAACCCCTCAAGTGAAAATCTCATGGAAAATGATTTAGGTCACATCAAAGTTACAAACTATGTCAAGAAAATTATGTGTTTAAATCTCAAATAACATGATTTTTTTGTCATAGGAGGTTATGTTATTAAAAAAAGCATTAAAGGGTTGTAATTCTCACATCCCAATAGTAAAAATATCATGAGAGAGGATTCATATACTCTCCCATAGGGTTTTAAAAACCAGACCAATTATCAAACCAGTGAAGCTAGTAAGTCACTGTTTTATTTTTCGAACTATTGGATCATTGGTCGAACATGTTGAAGATGATGTTCATAGTTCATCTTCTTCAGTATGTAAATCTGGCAACGAGAGAAAAGGAGAGAGTGATGCAAAAAAATATTATATCATTGCATAAAGAGATTTATAACTAGTGTAGGTTTTATACTACCTGAACACTAAATCAACTAACTTTGTTAACCAACGCCTAACAACTTATCTATCTGAAATAGCCAAGCTAATAAACTAACAGAGTTAACAAATCTATTAGTTAGTCAAAAACTAGTGAACGATGTTTATCACACTTTATCTCTAACACCTCCCTCAAACTTAAGGGGAATGATCTGCACAGATGACCTTGAGTTTGCCTCTTAATTCTTGAAAAGCAGCTGAACCAATGGGCTTAGTCAGTGTGTCTGCTATTTGAGCAGCCGGTGGCACATGTTGGATTAACATCCTTTTAGTAACCACTTTTTTTCAAACAAAATGAATATCTAACTTTATGTGTTTGGTGTGAGCATGCAAAACCAGATTGTGCGATAACAAAACTGCACTAAGATTGTCACATAAGAGTGTGGGTGTGTTAAAATAAATTCTGAGTTCAGCTAGTAGAGATTCTAACCATAGTATTTCAGAAGTTGTGTGGGCCAGTGCTCAATATTCTGCCTTTGTGCTGGAACGCGCTACTAGGGACTTCTTTTTGGAGTTCTAAGAGATTAGATTTGGACAAAAGAATATACATGAACCAGAGGTCGATCTTCTATCGTCTGTATCACTAGCCCAGTCAGAGTCACTATATGCTCTGAGAGAGAACTTGGGAGCTGAAATAAAGGGATATAGTAGTAAGCCATAAGATAGTGTATCACTCAAATATCTATGAATTCTTCTCACAACTACCTAATGAGAATCAAACGGGCACACCATGAACTGACAAGCTTTGTTGACACTAAATGAGATATCTAGCCTTGTCAAAGTGACATACTGTAGAGCACTAGCTATGGACCTATACAAATGAGGATCTGAATGTTGATTAGTACCATGTCTGCTGAGTTTACATGTGCACAACATAGGTGTTGGAACACCGTTATCATTTTCCATTTTGGCCCGTGAGAGGAGATCCTTTATGTATTTGGACTGAGTAAGTAACAAGGACCCATTGTTGTGAAATTTGACTTCTATACCTAGAAAGTAACTAGGTCTGCCCAGCTTCTTTAAGGTAAATGTGTGGTGCATCTTGTTGATTAGATCATGAATAAGTGCAGAACTAGAGCGAGTAATAAGAATATCATCTACATAGACAAGTACATATAGAGATATACCTTGTTGACAATATATAAAGAGAGAGTTATCACATTTAGAAGCAACAAAACCAAATTGCAGAAGGGCTTGAGTCAGCTTCTCATACTAAACCCTCAGGGCTTGCTTAAGACCATAAATATCTTTATTGAGTCTACATACTAGATTTTATCAGCACTTACAAAACCAGGAGGCTGAGTCATAAAATTCTTCTTGAAGGGTTCCATTTAAAAAGGCATTGTTGACATCAACTTATTGGATGCCCCATTTATATGTGATAGCAAGAGTGAGGATTACACGAATCGTTGTTGGCTTTACAACTGGAGAAAAAGTTTCTGTAAAATCAAATCCTTGTTCCTGGTGATAGCCTTTGGCCACAAGCTTGGATTTGTGTTTTTTTATACTATCATCAACATTTTCTTTGACTTTAAATACCCATATGCAACCTACAGCTTTTTTGTCAGGGGTTAGTGTGGTTAAAGTATATGTTTCATTGGCTTGTAAGGCATTAAACTCAGCGTGCATAGCCTTTGGCCACTCAGGTTTAGTAAGGGCTTGCTTGGCAGTAGTTAGTCCAGACTTTGTATGTGCCATAAGGGCTTTGGGTTTTGACTTGCCAGTCTTGGCTCTGGTGAGCATGGGATGTTCATTTACCAGAAGAGGAACATTGGCTTTGCTGTAGAAAAACTGTGATCCCAATAAGTTAGAGGTATAGATGAGTGAGTTAACAAAGTAAGGCCCATTTCTACTATATGTTTGAGCTTTCTCTCCACATTCCCATTTTGGTGAGAAGTACGAGAAGAAGTGAGTCTATGTGTTGTTCCTAGTTCTTTCATAAATTTTGTAAAAAGTCGAAATTCTCCACCAAAGTCAGATTGAACAGATTTAATGGTTACTCTAAATTGTGTTTGGACAAATATGTGAAACAATCTGAAAGGTTGTAATGCTTCAGATTTCTGTTTAAGAAATTACGGCCATGTGTATTTAGTGTGACCATCTACAAAGGCAATGTAGTATCTATAACCTGAACTAGAAGGGAATGGGGAAGGGTCCCATAAGTTAGTGTAGATCACATCAAAGGTTTGGTGGTAAATTGTGTTAGTTAATGAATCATGTATTATATGTGCTTTACCAATATTACAAGAGGTGCAAAAGAAAATGTTATGTTTATTAATGACAGGAATATTATACAACTTGAGAACATGAGAGACATAATTGAAATTGGCATGTCCTAATATGTTGTGCCATAAAGTGCTAACATTATAGCCTTTGGGTTTATCAGTGAGAAGCAACATAACTTTGAATACCAGTAGGAGTACTCAGGTCTTTATTCAGGAGGTGTGAGCTTGATAGCTCCAAGGACAGCTGAGGAAAGCAATATAGGCCACTAGCATCTAGAACTCCTTCAACAAGAAATTGTATAAAATCCTGAGATTTAATATAGCACTTGTAAGGCAGAAATTTAAAAATTACATTGTTATCATTAGAGAATTTTGAAACAAATAATAGATTTCTAGTGATAAGAGAGACATGTAAGATATAAGCTAGGACAAGTTTATGTCTTGAACTATTTTTAGAGTAAAAATGGGTTGATCCTATTGACTGTATAGTAAGGGTTTGACCATTTCCCACATAAACCTTATTAGAATCCAAATAAGCCTATTTATTATGAAAATAACATTTGTTGTACCCCAAATTTTACCTTTTAGATGTCATAACATCTCTCGCATGAGCATCATATGTCAATCATTGTTAACTAACCATTGTATCAGAATTTTCTTGTTTTGTGAGTTAAGGTATGTTTCAAAGGCTTCAAGGTCTGGCCAGTCAAGATTTTGGATGGAGCACTAGACCAAGCAAGTTTCTTATACTCTTAAGAGACCTCCTCTCCTCAATAATCCAATTTGATTTGTTCTCATCACAAGTTCTTCTTCAAGGACCAGACAAGGTCATCGGGACAAGGGTCTGTATGGTGTGGTTTGAGATTCAGTGGAAGTTTGACCTAATCTTGGTCAAACAAGTGGTTCGTATCAGTATTAGGTTATCAAGCTGCGACAGAGATTCTGAATCAGGGTTTTGGTCCTCATCAAGTCATTTGTTTCATAAGGGTGCACTCAAGGCACGAGGATTAGGGTTTCTCACCCCTGAAGTTTATGATTGACAAATATCGTTCAGTTGAGTCATCTAAGGTTAGCTGGTTCATGGTGTGTGCAGTACTGTTTCAGTCCAATTGAGGTTGCAGAGCTATCAAAGAGGCCAGAGTAGTTGGTACATTTCAAGTTATGTGCAAGTATTGTTTGTGTAGTTCGGGATTTGTGGTAGTCAAGTGCAGTTGTCAATGTTAAGTGTTGTGGTGGCGTGTTACCTCTACCCTAGTCCATTCCCTAAACCCAATATTTTTTTTTAATCCATGATCCATTTCTTATCGACTTCAATAATTATTCATTTTATTCTAATATCCATAACTATCCTTTCCTTTTTTATTATCCATCTTTCATTTTATTTCATCATGAAAACTCCATTATCCATCTTTCATTTTATTTCATCATAAAATTCCATAAACCAAACCATTTTCTTTGTTTCTTAGCCATTTGTCATTTTCTATCCAATTTCAATTCATGTTCAATTTTTTTAAGTTGAATATTCATTTTAATCCATTCTAATTTCATTTAAATTCTTTCCAACCCAAGCTTCATTCCAAAGTCACATTCTAGACCCCATCAAAAATATATAAGGTCCGTCAAATTAAAGCCCAATACTCTCTTACACAAATTTTGCACAAAAGAAATTAGTAAAGAAAATTGTTTTTTATTATTATTTTTTACACACTCTTGTGCACCAAGTTTCCTAAAAGGATAGTATGGACATTTTGAAAAACTTATATGAGGTGTTAAAGGTTAACAGAAAACCAATCCATACGGGGGGGGGGGAAAGTGGCGCCTTTTGTCTTTTTTTTTTCTTCTATTTTCTCTGACTTTCTCTAATAACTAGCTTCAGCCACCATATAAAGAAGGAGACACTTTTAGCAAAGGACTCTCACGACATCACCCTCCTATATCCATTACTGTCACCACCCATTCACTGCTACTTTTGAACCACACCTCTACTTCATTTTTGCAGACACTACATCATAGCACCGTCTACCTTCGACTCTTCTTCATCACTATCTTCTTTAAACCACTGTCGGAACTTAGTACCCACGGCTGGGACACCCAAATCACCATCGTAGCTCCTCCATTTCCCTCTACCGTGAAACCACTTCTTCATCGACCCACCCTTATCACACCTTGCTCAAACCAAAACCGCAAACCATAAACATAACTTCAAACTCCAATTCAAATGATTCATAACAACAACTCAGAAATCATCACCGCACCACAACTTGCCTCACAAACCACTTCATAAAAGTTCCAACCTTCACCGATCCAAAATCTGCAACACCCAAATCTCAAACCCAATCAAACTGAATCAGAATAGAAAAGATGAGGAGAGAGTGATTAAACTGAACACAACAAAGTCAAGCACGAACCCAAAGCGACGGAGAGTTGCATCGTCGACGAAGTTGAAACGGACAAAGAGAAAATCGTGGAAGAGACAGAGAACAGAGAAGAGAGATCCGTCGAAAGAAGATGATGATGAAGCGTAGACGAAATCAAACCTGATTCAAGATGAAAGCTTGAAGTAAGCGAGTGAAGTCGAGAGAAGAAGTTTGCGAACGGCGGAAAGGTTGGAAACCGAAACAGTTTGACGGCTCATCACTCTTTTTGGATCTCGCGCCCTTCTGTTGCAACCTTCTTTCATTGTAAAAAATGGTTTTCCTTGGACACAATTTTGAGAAGTGTTAAATCTGAGGTCTGTGTTACCTACGCGATGACGAAGAAGGAAAATTTCTTCAGAGCATGTTGGTTGAAAACTAACTTTTAACTTTGATTCCTTTCCTTGGTGATGTTGGCATTTGGTTTTTCAAGGACCGCACCTTTTTCTCATTTCGCTTGACCTGATGCCTTGTGTTTTTGTGATGAGACGGGCTTAGTTTTTATGCTGCTGGGCTTTTGTGAGCCCGATTGTATTTCTCTGTTACCACCTTCCCTTTTCTTGCTAATGGTGTGATGATGGGTTTAAAGCCCACATGATTCACACACCAATTTTCTTTTTCTTTATGTTTTAAATTGATGTTTTAAGTTTTTATCTCTTTTTCTAAATTTCTTTTAAATTCTTAATATGATTGTCTCTTAGTTTTTTTTTCAAAATAATTCCACTTCCATTTTATTTCTTATTTTATTTTCATCATTTGGGCCTATGACATAAAAAACTTCCTGATTTTGTTGATTTATTCAAGTCACAAATATCATGATTCATATGAGGCCATTTTTCAATTTATTTTTATTGGTCAATGAAAATCTAATAGAAAGGTATTCGATTTATCGATCTAAATCCTTATTTAGATGAGACCGGTTTTATTTTTATTTCGAGCCCGTTTCTTTATTTTTGGGTCGATGATATTACATAAATCACGACTTAGTTAATTTTTCAAATTACTAAAAGTCGTGATATGTATGAGGCCACCTTCATTATTTTATCGGTCAATGAAAGTCGAATATCATAGATTATCGGTTTCTCGATTAAATCATGATTAAGACGAAACCGACTTTATTTCTACTTCATTCTGTATTTTCTTATATCTTCATTTTCATTTTTGACCGATGAAGTATTTCTATTCACGAACGTTGTTAGCGAAGCGACGAACCTTCATTATTTCAAATCTGTAGTGAGTGATCATTGAGATTTCTTTCTATACTTTGAGATCGTGATAGGTTACCTTCGACTAATCAACGAGAGTTTGTGACTCAAGACGAGGTCTCCACCTTTTCTTTTCGTGTGGCACGATTTCATCGGAGAATGATCTTCTATATCATTTCTCTATCGTGTCTTAACACAAAGATCAAATTGTTCATTCTCCTATAGTATGGTCTTCCTCATAGACCGTACTACGAGGATCAGCACTACATTTGACCCGATTCATCGACCCAATAAATTAATCAACAATCACTAAATTTACTTTCAGTCAATATATATATATATATATATATATATATATATATATATATATATATATATATATATATATATATCTTGATTTATTCTTTATGTCGATTATTATCCTTGTTAATATTATCATTGTTCATATTTATATCTTGTGTATATTGTTCATTTTATTTGTTCATTTAAAATACACTAATAAATATCGAAACCCTAAAAAACTCAATTGACCGGACTGTGGTTACTATTGTGTTTTGGACTGAGGATTTAGATTTAGGACTTTTACCTTATGCTCTTGGAGTTGGTATTCTGGTTTTCGGATCTTGCTTGGCTGGTCAGTGGCCCATCAGTGGGAAGTGTTTATACATTATTCTGGTCAGATCTTTCTATCTCTTGCTCATTTACATTGATGTATTTTTTATGTCTGCATGTATATATGTTTGCCTGACATTGTTTTTTAGCATGTTAACATGATACTATGTGGATACTATCAGTCTTTGATTTATTATCACTTGACTTTGATGTCACTGTATATACCATGTTCATATCTTGTTCATTCTATCTTGATCATATTCATGTTCATATCCTGTTCATATTATTTGGATTATATCTTTGTTCATATTCACACTGTTTATATCATATTCATGATTATTCACACTTGACCCTCCTTCCAAAGGAAAGATCTTTACTTTGACTCCTAAATCACAAACCTTTCCCATTTCACCTTGGCCTCATAAGAGCCATTTTCCTCATAGTTTAGTAATAGGATAGAGTTATCGTGAACTCTATGTGATTCTCACCATCATGGGAACTCACTTTCCCTTTACTTAGACTTATGGAGTTATCGTGAACTCTATGTGATTCTCACCATCATGAGAATTCACTTTCCCCTTATAACTTAGACTTAGAGAGTTATCGTGAACTCTAAAATGAGCTTATACTCATTTCCCCTTGGAACTTTGACCATAGTCAATGGTTCCTCTTTCACCCTTAGTTAGGTGAACTACGGTTGCTCTGATTCTTTAGTCAGATACGTAGGCACAAGATGCGACGTCTTGGCGAGCAAACTTAGTGTACATACCTAGGTCTTTACCTTAGTCTTAGTACAGATTTACCTTAGCAAGCAAACATAACTTAACACAAACATTAACAAGAGGTTCCTGTAGAGTACTATAGATACTTAGGGTGCTTATACCTTCCCTTTGTATAACCAACCCCCGAACCTTAGATCTCCCCCCTTTTAGGTTTTCTTCGATCTTGAACCTTTCCTTTGGATAAATCAAAGTCGGTTGTAAAAGAAATGCGATGCAAGTTAATTAATAGCTTGTTATTCGATTTTCACCGCAACAGAAATGGTGACTTCACTGGGGACACTTATTTTTGAGGGTTAAGCCTACCTTGTATTTTGCTTGTGTTATTTATGTCTTGCTTGTTTACTTGTATACATCTGTGATATCTGTATATCTGTATATATTTGTATATTTCTCTGTCTGTACTGGATTTTCTGTGTGCAGGGTACTACTATTGAGTGGTGAGATAAGTCCTAACCCGGACTTGAGAGCGCATTTGTTTAGGAACCGTGGATATAGTCAAGGAAACTTTGAGGAAGTTGAATTCCAAAAGAGTTGACTTGAGATTCCACACTCAGTTGAGGCCCTCTCGTAGTTGGTATATGTTGAACGAGCAATCGTGAAAGCGTTGCCACTTCGACCTTGGTGCCGGGGATACTGAGGACCGTAGTTACCCTTACCCCCACTTGGCCTTTTTAGGATGTAGTGCGGTGACCATGAGGGAGTCTATTTCTGAAATGGTTGTCACGCGATACTACACTCAGACGAGATTCTCTTGAGAATATTGTTGATTACCAAGTTAATTGGGAAGTCGATAATATCTGAAAGATGGATTGTCGACTCTAGGAACTTTTTAGAACCCTGTTCTGCAGATGAAAACCCATAGTACACACCTTTTTGGACGGGTAGACCATGGCTCCATGCTTGTGATCTTCAAACTTAGGTCCTTTCTTGTTTGTGTATGCATATCTGTGAATATCTGTATATGTTTGTTTGTGCATATCTGTGAATACCAGTGTACATATGTTTATGCTTGTGTGCTTTTGCGTGTGCATATATCTATGTTTTGTGTGCCCATGTTTGCGCATTGCATACATCTCCTCGCATCCATTAATGATTTCAAATAACTCAGACGTTCTTTTCTTTGCAAAGATCCTTAGAGATCATGGCTTTCGAAACAAAACTCTCCAATTTTCCAAAAAGTTTGCAACTCGCCTATGAGTTCCTTGAAACCTTTTGGCTTGCATTTGCATTTGCATTTCTCAGCCTTGAGTCTCGCCCGTCCTTTGTCTATAACCCAGGCGGCTTCCTGAAGCCATCATTGGACTTGAAGTAGCTTTTGAAGTTGTCTTTTTCAGACTCGTTCGTTGTGACCACCATGTTGGGGCACAGAGGCATTCAACTGAAGACTTAGGGGTACTCAGAAGCCAGGTTCAGACTTTGTTTGACTCTTATATGTTCTCATTCACGCCTCAAGGTGTCCAAATCAGCAAACCTTCGCCTAATCAGGCAGGTTCATCAGACTCTGAGGTGGAAGAATTTTCTGAGAGTATGTGTGAAGATGATTCTCAAGCGGATCTCGACAATCAACTCTGAAGATGACTATCTCAGCTTGGCGGATTAAGAAGGAAATTTCAATTCCCTAAAGCTGGCAATCATTTAGCTGCTTAGCATTGTTGTTGTATTTTCTTTGCATGTTTGAATTATATTTGCTTATATGCATTGTTGTACTTTCAAATTGGCAAGATTAATGAAATGTTTGTGCATCTTTTGATTAAGTCCATTCGTTTCACTCTTTTACTTTTGTGTTTATAAAGACAAAAAAAAAACAAAAAAACAGACAATTTTTTTTCCCATATCAATCCTTTTGTTCAAGCAAAGATTGGGGAGGATGATGAAAATATTATCCATAATTGTTGTGGTATGCTTTCAATAAACCTCGCCGAGGATGTAAGGCATTGTTCAATCCCCAAACACTGGAGAAATAAGGAAGATAATCCCTCGTTAACCCTTCGAGCCTAGAAGTAGGAGTTTTCTTTCTTTATACAAAAAAACCTTAAAATCTCAACCTTGGGGCAGGGTAGTTCTCAGTTTAACTTGGTTACGCATTCGAACGCAAGCGCTTCATGCAAGACACCAGTCAGCTCTCTCAAATCAAACAAGTTAGCGTTGTACAAGTTGTTCATCCAAGCAACAATAAGGAAGGATAGCTGAAAAATCCTTAATCAAAGGATGAGCCGAGTCCCTTTCAAGGCAAAAGCCAAGAAATATGGCAAGCCCAGAACTTTGCCTTATACAAAAAGAACTTGTACAACAGCCAAAAAAGGAGTTTCAAAGCAACAATTAAACAAAAAGGAGGTCCTAACCGCAAACAAAGAGAGGTATCGTGACCTCAATCAAATCAAAGAAGAGGTATCGTGACCTCAACCAGCAAAGACAAGGAGAAGTCTCAAAGTCTCAAAGATTAACCAAATTCTGCGAGGGAGTGCTGACTATCCAAGGTGTCTAAATCATCACCAATGATCATCAGCTCGTTCCTAGTCTGTAGGAACCTGAATGTATAGCTTAAGTTAACTGAGCTTAGGATTGGAGTTCATCACGAAGATGGGGTGGGTACCAAACAAACTTTGAGCCTTTATCTTTGTTTCATAAAACCGTGAACCAAGCCACGTTACAACCCTTAAAAGACCTAATTGAGGTAAGGTTGTTTTGAAAGCATACTACAACAAGGTTGATTAACCTGACTCCTAATGATCTTTGCTAGTTATGTGTGTTGATCACTTCATCTGTCATTCTGTAAATGACCAGATCCACTTTGCTTTTGATTACTTAATCATTCCACTGTGCGTGTTTCATCGATAAAACTTGATTTCAAAAGCTTGCATGAATTTTTGCACTGAAATTGCCAATTTTAAATGAACAATACTTGTTTGTGAAATGATTCAACATCAAGGGAATCCCGACAAATGCAGTCAGCTAGGGAATTTGATTTGATAAAGGAAGCTCAGTCAAGGGGAACTAAGCGGAAGGTTCTGCCGATCCATCATTTCAAGAATTGTTGAATCAGGGGCAGAACTCTTCAAAGTTCGGAATATTGGGGCAAACCTCTTGAGGTCATTTCATGACAAGTTTGGACTCCGATGACCCATCAACAGGGGCAAGTTTGTTCCCCAATTGTTTCTACCACGGTTTAAAGGACTTTGTATTGCGAATACAGTTGAACTAGGGCAGTTATGTCAAGACTCATGGATCTCTTCAAGAGTTTGAAGACATTGAAGCATCTGGCATTTCAATTCTTCTGTAAAATCCTCTTGGTGACTTATCATCACAAGACCAGTTAATCAGAAGCAGTCAAGTCGAGATTCGACAAACCTCTCAAAGGTCAACTAGTCTGGGACATCTTCTTCACAGATTAACCAAGCTAACAGGGGCAAGTTTATTCCCTAGTTGTCAACAACCAGACTGGATAATTAACTCAAGGATTTTGTTGTGCAGACGTTGTTAATCTAGGCTTTGTACAAGACACTCCGGGATGAGTATAAACTATCAGATAGCCTCCTCTTAGGCTTTGTATAATGATTTTTCCCCAAGTAGAATCCAGCCTCCTCTTAGGCTTTGTATAATGATATTCCCTAGCAGAGCCCAATCAATCTCTCAGCTTCAACCTGGGGTTTCGATCAAGACACATAACTAGTTCACGGGCTCTGTCGTGCAAAGCAGTCAATCAGGGGCAGATATGTCAAGATTCGGTAAATCTCTCCAAGAGTTTGAAGATATTGAAACACCTTGTATGCCAATTCTTCTATAAAATCCTCTTGATGTATTCTTCTGACATACCATGTACCCTGTGGCAGATGAGTTATGCAGAACTACTCAGCTTTTGTGGCGTCTCTGTCAGCTCCAAGTAAGTTGTCTCTTCAGCTAATCTTGGCACTTCCCAATGGATATCTTCTCTCCAATGAAGAAATTAAACTCATTATGGTATTCCTAGTGAAGTCAAGATGCTATATCAAGTGGAGTACTCTTTCCCCTAGAGAAGGACATAACCTTGAAGTAAAGCTACTTCACCCTCAGTGATGGTCCAACCTTCTGAGTTTGGCTGGGTATCCTCGTCGAGATGTTTATTTCATCTCCAGTTTCACTTCTTGTCTGTTTTGTCAGCATAAGCTTAAGCATGGCATAAGCACTCATATGCATAGCATATTATCATTTTTTGCTACATGTTTCTGGTGTTTACCTGTGCTGTTCACTTTGGCGTTTATCTCCCCAAGTGACTGGGTTTGTCTTTTTTCTCCAATAGAGGTGTCAGCCCTAGGCATAAAGTGCTCATTCCTTCTGAATTCCCCACAGAGTTTTATCCTCGTGGATGATGGTTGCTTCAGTTATCTTTTTCCACATTCGGATAAGATAAATCCCCAGTTGAGTTCGTTCCTCAATTGGAGTCTTGTTTGACCGTTTCTTTCTAGCTTGCTTCTAGACTGAACCTTGGTCCCGGGCAGGTGTGGTTTCTGAACCCACTATCAAGTAAGCGAGTGAAGTCGAGAGAAGAAGTTTGCGAACGGCGGAAAGGTTGGAAACCGAAACAGTTTGACGGTTCATCACTCTTTTTGGATCTCGCGCCCTTCTGTTGCAACTTTCTTTCGTTGTAAAAAATGGTTTTCCTTGAGAAGTGTTGAATCTGAGGTCTGCGTTACCTACGCGATGACGAAGAAGGAAAATTTCTTCAGAGCATGTTGGTTGAAAACTAACTTTTAACTTTGATTCCTTGCCTTGGTGATGTTGGCATTTGGTTTTTCAAGGACCGCACCTTTTTCTCATTTCGCTTGACCTGATGCCTTGTGTTTTTGTGATGAGACGGGCTTAGTTTTTATGCTGCTGGGCTTTTGTGAGCCCGATTGTATTTCTCTGTTACCACCTTCCCTTTTCTTGCTAATGGTGTGATGATGGGTTTAAAGCCCACATGATTCACACACCAATTTTCTTTTTCTTTATGTTTTAAATTGATGTTTTAAGTTTTTATCTCTTTTTCTGAATTTCTTTTAAATTCTTAATATGATTATCTCTTAGTTTTTTTCAAAATAATTCCACTTCCATTTTATTTCTTATTTTATTTTCATCATTTGGTCCTATGACATAAAAAACTTCCTGATTTTGTTTATTTATTCAAGTCACAAATATCATGATTCATATGAGGCCATTTTTCAATTTATTTTTATTGGTCAATGAAAATCTAATAGAAAGGTATTCGATTTATCGATCTAAATCCTTATTTAGATGAGACCGATTTTATTTTCATTTCGAGGCCGTTTCTTTATTTTTGGGCCGATGATATTACAGAAATCACGACTTAGTCAATTTATCAAATTACTAAAAGTCATGATATGTATGAGGCCACCTTCATTATTTTATCGGTCGATAAAAGTCGAATATCATAGATTATCGGTTTCTCGATTAAATCATGATTAAGACGAGACCGACTTTATTTCGACTTCATTCTGTATTTTCTTATATCTTCATTTTCATTTTTGACCGATGAAGTCTTTCTATTCACGAACGTTGTTAGCGAAGCGACGAACCTTCATTATTTCAAATATGTAGTGAGTGATCATTGAGATTTCTTTCTATACTTTGAGATCATGATAGGTTACCTTCGACTAATCAACGAGAGTTTATGACTCAAGACGAGGTCTCCACCTTTTCTTTTCGTGTGGCACGACTTCATCGGAGAATGATCTTCTATATCATTTCTCTATCGTGTCTTAACACAAAGATCAAATTGTGCATCCTCCTATAGTATGGTCTTCCTCATAGATCGTACTACGACGAATCAGCACTACATTGGACCCGATTCATGGACCCAATAAATTAATCAACAATCACTAAATTTACTTTCAGTCAATATATATATATATATATATATATATATATATATATATATATATCTTGATTTATTCTTTATGTCGATTATTATCCTTGTTAATATTGTCATTGTTCATATTTATATCTTGTGTATATTGTTCATTTTATTTGTTCATTTAAAATACACTAATAAATATCGAAACCCTAAAAAACTCAATTGACCGGACTGTGGTTACTATTGTGTTTTGGACGGAGGATTTAGATTTAGGACTTTTACCCTATGCTCTTGGAGTTGGTATTCTGGTCTTCGGATCTTGCTTGGCTGGTCAGTGGCCCATCAATGGGAAGTGTTTATGCACTATTCTGGTCAGATTTTTCTATCTCTTGCTCATTTGCATTGATGCATTTTTTATGTCTGTATGTATATATGTTTGCCTGACATTGTTTTTTAGCATGTTAACATGATACTATGTGGATACTATCAGTCTTTGATTTATTATCACTTGACTTTGATGTCATTGTATATACCATGTTCATATCTTGTTCATTCTATCTTGATCATATTCATGTTCATATCCTGTTCATATTATCTGGATTATATCTTTGTTCATATTCACACTGTTTATATCATATTCATGATTATTCACACTTGACCCTCCTTCCAAAGGAAAGATCTTTACTTTGACTCCTAAATCACAAACCTTTCCCATTTCACTTTGGCCTCATAAGAGCCATTTTCCTCATAGTTTAGTAATAGGATAGAGTTATCGTGAACTCTATGTGACTCTCACCATCATGGGAACTCACTTTCCCTTTACTTAGACTTATGGAGTTATCGTGAACTCTATGTGATTCTCACCATCATGAGAATTCACTTTCCCCTTATAACTTAGACTTAGAGAGTTATCGTGAACTCTAAAATGAGATTATACTCATTTCCCCTTGGAACTTTGACCATTGTCAATGGTTCCTCTTTCACCCTTAGTTAGGTGAACTACGGTTGCTCTAATTCTTTAGTCAGATACGTAGGCACAAGATGCGACGTCTTGGCGAGCAAACTTAGTGTACATACCTAGGTCTTTACCTTAGTCTTAGTACAGATTTACCTTAGCAAGCAAACATAACTTAACACAAACATTAACAAGAGGTTCCTGTAGAGTACTACAAATACTTAGGGTGCTAATACCTTCCCTTTGTATAACCAACCCCCGAACCTTAGATCTCCCCTCTTTTAGGTTTTCTTCGATCTTGAACCTTTCCTTTGGATAAATCAAAGTCGTTTGTAAAAGAAATGTGATGCAAGTTAATTAATAACTTGTTATCCGATTTTCACCGCAACAACATTCATAAGGGGTTAAGTAGTGGGAAGCACCTGAGTTGGCGAACCAAGCTTAAGACTCTAACTCTGAGGCCAGAGAATATTCCTGAGTGTAAGATGTGGGACGATTTGTGGTAGCCATCATAGCCATAGTTTGAGAGCTTTGGGAGGTAGCTTGAGTGTTTTCTTCTCTAGAATTGGAGCTCCTTGTTGGATTGGGATGAGCATTGGAGACACTTTGAGGCATGGAATTCTCATCAAACTGATGCCAACAGGATGTAATAGAATGACTATACTTTCCACACAATTGACATGTATGCCAATTTCAAGTTGGTGAACTTCCTCTCCCACGGCCACGACAACAGGTAAATTTGTTGCTTCTACCGCGATTGCTCGAGCATGCTCCTATGGAGCTACTAGTTTCTTGGCTTGTGTGAGAAATAGTCATAGCTATAATTAATGTGGCTAATTCTTGATAAAATTTATCGAGTAGCGCTTCAACCTCACATAGAGTTAGTGACACAAGGCAGCCATACATTTGCATGACAAAGGGATTGTATTCCTTAGGGAGGCCATTGAGAATAAAATCTATTTGATCTTGCTCGGTAATGGAGTCCCCAACAGCTAGTAGAGAATTGGCGATTACTTTGATTCGCAAGACAAACTCTGTAATGGACTTGTTACCCTTCTTCATTGATTTTAGTTCAACCCCTCAACTGATGAACCCTAACCTTCATTTGTGCGTTGAAATATTGATGAATCTTGTCTCAAACTTCATATGTGTGCTTGCAAGATAGAACCCTAGATAACACGAACTCTGAGATGGTGGATAGAAACCATATGAAGAAAACTTGATCTTGTACAATCTAGGCTTCGTATTCATCAGAGATCATACATGTGAGTCGATCTTGAGAAGACTTGAATTTCTAAGGAATTTGGGGATTAAATACCATCTTGTGCATCTTTTGCATTAAAATCACTCCTTTAACTTGTTGATTCCAAAGTAAATAGTTGTTCTCTTGCAGCTTGATCGAGAGTTTCTGACCAAACCTGTTGTTGGATTTGGAGGAGGCAAAGATTGTTGAAATTTCTTGCCATTGTGCAGGATCTTTGATCACATATTCTTGATTTTATTTGAACGCCATTGATGAACTTTGAGGTGACGATTTTGTACAGATGATTTGTGCTCGTAATGAAAAAGGAGATGAAATTAAGATGCAAAATTAGGAAAACACGGAGGATCGGAAAAGGCGAATGATACCATGTTGAAGATGATTTTCATAGTTCATCTTCTTAAGTATGTAAATCTTGTTATGAGAGAAAAGGTGAGAGTGATACAGAAAAATAGTACATCATTGCATAAAGAGATTTACAACGAGTGCAAGTTTTATACTACCTGAACATTGAATCAACTAACTCTGTTAACCAAAGCCTAACAACTTATCTAACTGAAATAGTCAAGCTAGTAAACTAACAGAGTTAACAATATAACAGTTGGTCAAAAACAAGTGAACAATGCATATCACACTTTATCTCTTACAAAATCGCATGACTAAACTAGATTAAAATGGATAACTCGGTTGAATAAACCGGTCTTTATTACAATACTATATAGTTACTAAGCCAATTGTATCGGATGGTCCGGTCTCTAAAAAAATAATAACACTTACAAAATTTCAAAATATAATAATTTTACAAATTCATTTTTTCAAATTCAAATTCTAAACATAGTCATCACTCACAATAAAATACAAATCCAAATAAATTTTGAAACAAAATTTAATAATAACATAAACTAAATAGAAAAATAACTGACAGTCTTTGATAAATTTAATTTTAAGGAGGGAAAGTTGTTTCAAATAAGTTTTGAACAAAATCTATTTATATTTTAATTTTAAATTTTTTATTTAAAAATGATAAAAAACGGCTTGGTTTTCAATTGATAATATAGATAGAAGCTTCACAAAATTCAATGATCTATAATACACCATTAATCACCTCCAATACGTGTTAAGGGTGCGTTTGCTTCGGGGTAGATGGAGGAGAGTGGAGAAGAAATTTCTAATTAAATATGTTTGGTTCAAATTTTAGGAGGGGAGATAAGGGAATATGAGTTTTTATATTTAAAAAATTATTATATTTACTAAAGTATCCTCAGTTTAGTTTTAGTATTTCAAATTATTCGTTTTCTTTCGTGTTACTGCTTCTCTTTTGTGTGATTTTCTTGATTGCTTCCATCAACTTATTATAATTGTTCTCCACCTTCAAATTATTTTATAATTTTTATACTTAGTTATATTCGTTTATTTTTCTTCTAATTTTGTTATGGATCCTATCATATTTTCTTTTATATCAAATTCTAAACCATTCGTTTTATTTATTTTTGTTTATTCATTTTATTAAACATTTTGAACCATTAACATTTAATAATAAGTTATTTTATGTATTTATTTTGTTAGATGATTCATCACGATTTAAATGTTGTTATCAACATATAATTTAATTTATGTTGAAGAGTTATAATCTGAATCAAGTGTACTCAATTTTTTTACGTTATGTAATAAATAACTACTTTTTAGTCACTCAGTATTAGAAACTTTATTACCAAAAAAAATATGCATGAATTTTTCACATTTGAATATCATTTCACTTATATAAAATCATAAGGATAAAAATATAAATTATTAATAAAACTCCTCTCCTCCCCTCCTGAACCAAACACATTTTTAATTAAAATCCATCTCTTCCCCTCCCCTCCCCTCTTTTGAACCAAACACTTGTCTAATTAAAAAAATCCCTCACCTCCCCTCCCCTTCCCTTCGCTCCATTAAAATCCCTCCCCTCCCCTCCCCCTCATTTGAACCAAACAAACAGAGAGCCTAATTTTGCTATGCGAATATACATTGTCTCAAATCTATAAATAAAGTTTTTCTTCATAAAATCAATCATTCATTCCTTCTAAAATAGAGAAATTAAGGGAAACAATTAGAGGAGCTTGTTCTTCAAGGTAGATCGTTATCCATTAATGGATTCAAGTAATGATGCATAAAACCTTCCTATTTCATCTTTGTGTAACCCACGTTACTATTAGTAGCTAAATTTCATTTTTATGTTAGAATTAGGTGTAAATAATTATGATTTTAATATAAGTACTTGATATGACTAGGTATATATAAGTTTTATTTCACTAAATCGATGAATTTATGTTGATCTATGTGCTTGTAGGTATGAAGCAGATGATCATGCTGACAATCTTTCTAAGTGTTTTGATGAAAATAACACCAATGATTGTTGAAGTCGATGATAATAACTTTCCAACTCTTTGATGATGATGATTAACTTGAAGACGTCTCAAGCCTTATTATTAGCTCATAATATTAGTGTATATACTTTATCTCTAGATAATGCCACTTGTACAGTTAGGATTAGTTCTTTTCTTTTCCTTTGTGTGGTCCACATTGTATATATAGAGATAATGTAAACTAATTATTCATTCATTCAATAACAATAACCATTCATCAAGCTTTTCTCTCCAACTGTATTTCATTTTCTGTTACAGTTTGTTATTGTTAGCTTCTTCTTCTTCCTGGTTTATCCATCATTAACACTTATCAAATTGGAAACTTAAGGTTCCAATGAAGTGCTTTCAGTATTTGGGAAAGTAATTTTAAACCTTCAGAGTTGTGAAAGAGGAGAAGTGTTAAAGCTCGTCTGGTCGTGTATATCTAAGTGACTAGAGTCTTGTAAAAGTAGGAGAGTAACTCTTAAGATACAAAGGCATCACACACACATATACACACACACACACACGCACACACCTAAAATACTTATAGGGCGTATTTTTACCTAACAAAACACCTAAAATTGTTTTCAAGGCCTAGCCAGTTGATCATGAGACTGTCAGCTTCATTAGCAAAACAAATATATTAAACTACCTAATTGATTAGATCCTAAGCCTAATTGATTAGAAGAAGAAAAACTAATTATATATCAATTATAATAATGTATTAATGATTGGTAACAACGTTTATCTTTTTGAGCCAAGTCTTTTCTTATATTAAACTACCTAATTGATTAGATCCTAAGCCTAATCGATTACGAGAGTTAATTTTCTCGTGAATCGTTTTCTTTTTGAGCCAATTCTTTTCCTATATAAAGGATGCACCTATCCTTTTCATTTCACATTAGAATTCAAGTTTTATCTTATTATTATTATTATTATTATTATTATTATTATTATTATTATTATTATATCTCTCTTCTATCTTTCTCTCTCTAAATATTTTCTTTTCACCAAATTTGTCTTAGTGCCTTGTGAGTGAAAACTGCTTGTGAGAAAGAAGTTGTATTGATGTCATGCCATTGTTGTTATTTTCAAGAGTGCGACATTCTTGAGAAATCGACTTTAGTTCTTGAGATTAACTAGTCTTAAAATCATTGTTTGTTCAATTGAATTAAAATTCAAACCCTATAATATCAAAAATCCTTCGAGATCGATACTCTGGGATTTCCAGGTATTTCCACTTTGCGATATTAGTACACTTGCTAATTTACCGATCAAGTTTTTTGGCGCCATTGTCTGGGACTGCCAAAGAATGTAGAGTTTACAATTTTATTTTAGTTGAAGTTTAGTTTCTTCGCGACTAAATTTTTTATTTTATTTTCGTTATAACAAACTTGTTTCTGATATTTGTATGCGAGGAGAATCCTCAACTAATTTTCTTTTTGACGCAAAAATTGAAAGAACCTTACACACTCAACTCAGGAAAGCTCATCTGCAAAAGCTGGAAAAACAAGAGGTGATAAATTCTCACCATTCAGATACAGAATTGAAAAAGAAGTATAACATATAATGGTTGAAAAATCCACCAGCACCCGAAGACTACTCGGAGACTATGGAAGAACAAATGCATCGGGAGGTAGACAGACAATAGTAAACCAACTGGTGAATGTTCCTTATTTTCATTTACACCCTACAACCACCCGTTAACTTGAGAAGAGGCCTTTCACAGGAAAAATAAATGAAGATGCAAACAAACATCTGCAATGGTTTCTCATAATGAGTACAACTCTCAAGATAGAAAGGCATACAGAAGAAAGAAAGAAACTGAGAATGTTCCCTTTCACTCTAATACAAGATGCTGAAGAATGATTTTACTCAATACCAACAGATAGCATCACAACTTGGGAAGAGATGAAAACAACTTTTCATAATGAATATTTTCCTACTTCAGTTTTTCTAAAAAAAATATATGAAATTTTAAATTTTAAACAGAGGGAAGGTGAATCATTGGGTGATGCATATAAAAGATTCAAAAGGCTCATGGTTGCATGTCCTACGCATAATTTAGATTAAACCAAACAAAGGCAGATGTTTGTTTATGGGCTCAGTTTGAAGACTAAACAATTAATTGATGCAAATGTTGGTTCGAGATAAGCCTGTATTAAAGTTTCAATGGCTTGTGGTCGGCCTGGTCAAAACTTCGGTTTAGTTCATGAGTTCAAGTCGATTCAAAAGCTCGCATTTGTTCAAGATAAGCCTGTGGAAAATCTCAGTTTAACTTGGGGACTAACTGCTTCAAGTTACTGTTTGGAAAGAAGGCTAACCGCTTCAAGTTGTTGTTTGGAAAGAAGATTAATCGTTTTAATCCATTATTTGGAAGGAAGACTAACTGCTTCTCTCTAGTGCTTGCTGTTTGGTTGGAAGTTAACCCGAAACTTCATTTTTTCTTGTATAGGGGGTTCAAGACTTAAACTTACTAAAAGCTTTTAAGAGGTTATTGAATAGTCTCAAGAACAAATATTGGGGAGTGGATTAAGTCACTTTATTTCAACTGAATCTCTCTAATTCCTGGTGTTATCTCTCTTACCCTCATCTCTTTATTTTTTCGCTTATTTTTCTTTTCACTGACAACTTATTAAAATGTTTTAAAATATTTTTAAACTCTAAAAATAATTGTAATTTTTTTAAATTACCATTTTTTTGAAACGTGCAATTTATCTCTATCTTGTGTGTAGAATCACATGTCGAACATGATCTAAAGAGTTTATTGGAAAGAAATGTGAGGTAGATAAATTTTGCTTGAAAATTAAAAGTGAGTTTTGAAGCATACACTATACTATATAGAGTAAATTACGGATATGAGATCAGTTATTGCCCTTTCAGGGTGGAAATCTTTGTTACTTGAAAGAGTAAAAAACAAATTGATCATTGTGTTAGAGTAGAGGTTGGAGCAATGACACAAGAGATATATAAATTACTATGATTTAAATTGAGTTTGACTTAAATTGACCGTAGAAAATTATAGGAGAACACGTGATGAATTAATGATACTTTATTATTATAATAAGTATGTTATTAACATAACCCATAATTCAGATTAAACGAATATATTCATACAAGAAAAATTAGATTAGAGTCTTATTTTTAACTTCCTTTATTTAGTACTTATATTAGGGATGTAAATGGATATTCATAGGGACAGATACTATGATACTCATATCTACCCGTTAGATAAATATGATATACATATCCGTCTCATATTCATGCGGATATCTGTTAAGCGGGTAATCTGCGGATTTTACGATATCCACATATATTTACCGATATCCATGGATAATATTTTTTTATGAAAATTATTTTTTGAAAAAAATATTTTTAACTTGACACAAAAATTTAGCATCACATAACATCGATACAATTCGCTCTTAATTTAACAAAAAAATTTCATCGCATTAATTTTCTTTTTATTTACCAAAACATAATTAAATCTAAACATAATATCCATGCATTTCATTTTTAACCAAACAAATAAAAGATATTGTGATGGTGAGTTATGATGGAAGAGCGGACGATAAAGGAGTAGGACGAGAGACATTGGCTTGACAGAGGAACGACGACACTAGTTGGTTAAACTATAAAATTGTTGAAGTGAGATATAAAGTAATGAAGAGTTTAAATATGAAATGTCTAATCAAATTTGAATAAAATGTGAAAAATTTTCTTCAAAGAAAAATTCAAAAATAATATATATATATATATATATATATATATATAAGACTAATTTGTTTTAGAAGATGAAAAGATAATGTATAACAAATTAATAATATTTAAATGATTTTTATGATTTATTAACGGATATGAATATCCGCGGGCATGAATATCATTAAATTCGTATTTATATTCATTAACAAATAATTATTTAAATATCAATTTATTTTATCAGTAGATATTCATTAAAATATTCGTCTCATATCCGTGACGGATTTTATCTGCGGATACGGATTTTTTTTTGCCATTCCTAATTTTTATACATGAGAGAGATGGATAAAAGTGATAAAAATGTCTCACTAACTTAATAAGCAGAATCCATTATTGGGTCAAATTAAATTTTCATTTGTATATATATTTACCATAAATGAAAATAAAACGAGGATAGATGAATTGAACAAAGTCAAAGTCCTTATTTACATTCAATGTGTCCTCGCAATTTTAAAATAAAAAGGGCTAAATAATAATAACTTTTAAATATTAATTTCCAAACTAGAAATAATAGATATTTATTCCTTGATGAGATATTTATTGGTGAAAGTGTTTAATTTATTTATATTATTTTTAATAGTAATTTATATTTATACTTTTATTCAAATTCCATATATTAAAATATTCTATTTATTCGTGCCTCATATTCATTTAACATGGCAGACTAAAAGTTGGCGTTGAAAATTTTCTAAAATAAAATTTGTTAAAAATTTTAAGGATTTGAAAACAAAGTTTAAATTCATTTAAAAGGCAGACTAAAAATTGGCATTGAAAATTTTCTTAAAAAAAATTTGTTAAAAACTTTAAAGGCTCAAAAACAAAGTATAAAATATTTATAAACACAAAAAAGAAAAGAAATTAACCCAAAAAGAATAAAAGTAATTATATATTGCTAGTTTGAGAATATAAATACGTGTATCCAATACCAGGAATCATCAAAGCGAGAAAGTAAACATGTCAGGAGCCAGCACTATGAATGTTCAGATTCTTTCAATTCTTTTAATATTGCTCAAATCCACCAACACTGAATCCGATTTCAGAAGTTCAGAATGTTGCTCAAATCCACCAACACTGAATCCAAATGCAGGATCTGGTCATGTTGATAAGATTGGTGCTTTCAATGTCTACATCACCGGGTCTCCAAACTCCAATTCCGCTGTTCTTCTCGTCTCTGATATTTTTGGTAACATATTCCATTTCTCTTTTTTTTTTTTTTGAGTGTGTAAGGCGTAACAGATACTCTCATTTTATTTTCATGATTAATCTATAGTAAATATATATATATATATATATATATATATATATATATATATATATATATATCAAATAATTTATGATTAAATAAAACACCTTAAATTTGTATTATTCCGCAGATAATATTTTAAGAAAAACTAGTTAAACAAATTTTTCATTTGTGTTCAAAATTAATTTTGCATAATTAATTAATTTTTGCATCATTCTACTTTGTAATTCTTGAATTTTTATATAGTTTTTGAGATTATGAAATTCATGCCAGAGTAAATATATTCAGTATTGACCAAAAATTTGTACTAACTGCATATGCCTAATTTTTCTTGCAGGATATGAAGCCCCAAATTTTAGGTATGGTTGATTCTCGGTCTATCTCATTTTGTAATTTTTAGAAGTTTAGTTATCTGTTTCATTAAGTTTTTTTTGGCGTCATTGTATATATTTTAATCGATGAGAATTTGTGAAATTCCTCTGTGTTCTTTCGATAGCAGATATCAATTTCAGTTTCAGTAGGTATATATTATCTTTACCGAATGATAATCTAATGTTAAGTAATATTTTTTGTTCTCTGCCATGAAGGAAGCTTGCAGACAAAGTTGCAGCAGCTGGTTATTACGTGGTTGTTCCGGACTTCTTTAATGGTGAACCCTACAATCCTGAGAACCCTAATAAGCCCATGCCTATTTGGAGAAAAGAGCATGGAATGGTTAGTTCTTATTTAACAATCCTTGGTTGTTTATGATTTTTTTTCTTTGATACGTAAAAACTAAACAGACTTTGTTTCTCTGGTAAATTGAAATCCAATTAGGTTAACTATTGGAATTTTGATTTCCGAAGGAGCGTGAAAAAATTCAGATATCTTTGTTTATATAATTTTTTTTATCACTTCAGCCATTACCCTATGATGCATACGTATTATTATTATTATATTAATAGGATACGTATTATTACTGTATGATGCATACGTATTATTACTATATTAATAGGATAAAGGTTTTGAAGATGCAAAACTCATAATCAAAGCCATAAAAAGTAAAGGTTTTTCATATGTCGGGGCTGCTGGATTTTGTTGGGGTGGTGAGTGCTACTACTATACTTATTTACATATCATTCATATATAATGTGTCAATGTAATATGTTTACTTCCTTTTTTCAGGTAAGGTTGTAACTGAACTTGCGAAATTCAAATTTATTCCAGCTGTTGCACTATTGCATCCATCATCTGTCTCTGTTGAAGACATAAAGGGTATGAATTTTCAATGTTTTAATTTTTGTATTCTTAATTTGCATTTTCATTGTTTTGAGAATTCCTTTAAAATCTTCCACCAAAAGAAACTACTAAATCAATGCTTGTATGCTTTCAAGTAATACAAGGCCGAAGTAGTTGAAGTATATTTCTGTGTTCATATCCTAACAATTACTATTGCTCTTAAACTCAGGTGTTGACATTCCAATTTCTATACTTGGAGCTGAGATTGACAGAAGTTCTCCTCCAGAACTTTTGAAACAATTTGAAGAAATCCTTAATGCTAATTCTGTGGTCAGATTAATTTTTCTTTCATTCTTGGTTATCTTCCATCTTTTGATATTCTAATCTTATACTTTTTTCGGTTCTTATGTATACACACGCGCACACGCGTATAATTAGTCAAATTGTTTTACTTAGTTTCTTCACCTTTATAAACACTAGTGATTCATGCACCTATTTTTGTTGTGTAGACAAGTTTTGTGAAAATATTTCCTAAAGTTTCACATGGTTGGACTGTGAGATACAAACCGGAGGATGCGGAAGAAGTAAAAGCTGCAGAGGAGGCACATCAGGACTTGCTGGACTGGTTTGCTATACATCTCAAGTGAGAAATCTTGGTCAGATGATATCTTCTAGATCCATGTGTGTACCTGAAGTGCAGTATCCAACATTCCGCACATTCCACAAAGCTTCGGTTTACCACAAAATAAATGATGTATTGTTTCGTGTTCCTTCCTACGGATAGTTGTAATTTGAGATATTCAGAAAACATATTTTAATATATAATTTGTTACATTTACTTATAAATTTTTTTACAATTTGTTAAATTAATGGATGGGCATAACTCATATAATTCAGTTTCAGTTGGAGCATGTTTCCTTTATCACCTCAATAATAAATAAGTAGGAAACTTAAAAAGTCCTATCATAAAATCTTAATCTATTGAACAACGTCATAGTTGAGGCCATGCTGTTAAGAAATTATATTGCAGAAGAAAAATGGTAGGTCTTGAATGCTGCTCAAACACACCAATCCTCCAACCAAACTCTAGAGTAGGCCATTTTGGAAAACTCGACGGTCTAGACACCAATGTCACTGGTTCTGCTGACACCAATCTTGCCATTTGTATGGTTTCTGAAGTACTATGTTTTTGGTACTTAGTACTTGATTCATCACTTATCATCCAATAATCTTTCATTCTTTTGTGATGTGTGTTTATACTTTTCTTCATGTACATACTGTTGCCTGTGGCAATTTTATTTTCATATGTTCAACTTATGACTTGATTTTTATGCAGAAATTCAGGTAAATTCGGATAAAGAATGGTCAAAAACCATGTTAAAGTGTGAAGAATTGAGCAAACAGTCAATACCAGGAATATACAAAGACTTAGTGAAATTTGTGAAGAAAAAATGAGATTCGTTTTTGGAACTCTTGCTCGCGCGATGCATCATATCGCGGTGCAATGAGGCTTGCATCGCAGTCCCGATGCTGACAGTTACATATGCAATGCGCACTTTTCACCTGACAAGCTTTTTCCATTAAAAACACTTTTTGACCTCTTTTGAAGGGTTCTAAATCCCAAGGTTGAAAGTGACATATAGGGCGAATTAGTTGCTTTTGGAGCCCATTGGAGATCATTTTTTCCAGTGATTTTTCATGTACTCTAAATCTAAACTTATGGTATATTCTTTTACACTATGAGTAGTTAGATTTCTTCGAGGTTGGGTCTTTTTGGTTGATGTTAAGGTTATTATTTTGATATATTGTTATTACACTACAAAAAAAATGCATTTTGTTGAGTGAAAAACACGCCGCAATCTTTAATATCACCCTGCAACTGACAATTTGTGAAGTAACGAATCATTCCGCAAAAACATTAGTCGCAAATATTTGTTGGGTTAAAGCCGCAACCTTGCTTAGTGAAATTCACGCCACAACATTGATGGGTAAAATTCACACTGCAACTGTCTGTAGGCAAGTAACTAGTGCATATGGCAGTGTGCAGGTTTGACATTGATAGCAGGATGATATTCATGCTGCAACTAGCAAAGTGTAATTCACGCAACAACTTTTATAATATATCATTTGCAGAGTATTTTCCCTCTCGCATATAACAATTGATTAAATAAAAAAACTCTATTATATTTGTATTATTATTTATAATAATATAAATATAATAACAAATAATTTGTAGCCAATACTATTTAAATCAAATAAATATATTTAAATGCAACGTTAACTAAAAATATTAAAACCTAAAAGTAATTAAAAGAATTTAAATCCAAAATTAAATAAAAATATCAAAATATTATACAAATTAAAATTAATAATAGTTAATAAAACTTAAAAATTAATCTTCTTCACTCAAATTTTCTTCCTCTTTCTCATTTACCTCCTCTCCTTGCCCACCAACCGATCCAAATCCGCCAACTCCATTAAATCCACTGAAACCTTGATTTTGACCCATAGAACCTAAAGTTTGATTCCTTTGTGAGAGCATACATTCTTGCATTAGTTGTTGTTTAGCTTTCATTTGCTCTTGTGGCACTCTCAAGGCTTCTTCCAACTCAGATTGTCGTCTTCTCATTTCTTCATTTTCAGCCTGCTGTGCAACTTCACGTCTCGCTGCTTCACATGTTGCCTCACTTAGAACTAATTGCATGTTGTTTTAGCCATTTTAGGGGATAATACTGGGGGACGTGACGAACCTTCTCCATCTGTAATTCTCATAAATAAAGTTCTATAACCTCTTTTATAGTTGGATGCAAGAGGTGCGGTACCATAAATTTTCCCATTATTTTTCTTTTCGTCAACTGTATCTATCCAAAGATAAACATCAACAGTTGGATCAATAGGATGTCGGCCCTTCTGAATAGCTAACTCAGGATATTGAGAAATAAATTCTCCTTTCTATCTACCATACTCCTTCAACACATACATAAAAAATTAAATTAAACAATAGAGTTTAGAAAATTTAATTAAATAAAAGAATTTAATAATATATTTAAATATTAACATCATCTTACCTAAGTTTTTCAAGCACACTCATTACCATACTCTCTATTTTCCCTATAAGTCCTCTTATGAAGCTCACTCAATAATGGGGTTCTTCCATTCTCAGCAGTCTAATAATACAATTTACTTTAATTAAAAATTGATCGTACCTTAATCAGACAGTTTCAGTGGCCAACAACGTCGTCTGGGCTTCAGCTCCGGTGCGGTTGAAAGACGGTGGGGGGTGTACCTGCAAGGTACTCCGACGCTCAAGTAAGGTGACGGTCAGAGAAAAAGCAAGTACAGAAGAAGAAAGTGAAAGTGAACATAACCTGACCCTCTCAAGTGAGAGGGTATTTATAGAGAGCCCCCAGCGCGGGGCCAACGGTTACTTGCATTGGGCTGGATTGTCAGGCCCAATCCAAGTAACTGCCAGGGCTTGCGTGGCGTAGTGAAGACCAGCACGTGGTCTTCGTCCTGGGGTAACCGTCCCTAAATCTCTGGAATTAGGGCAGACCGATTCCATCGGGAGTGGACCGGTTACATGAGAACGTGTCCTCGCAGGGAGGACTCTTGCTTGTCGGGGAGAGACGTGCCCTTGCGGGGAGGACTAACTTGCGGGCGAAGCTGGCTCCTCCCGTGGAGGAGCACATGGGCGTCGAGGTGAGGCGAGCCCGGGAGCTTAGGACCTGAACCCGACGGTCCAACCGAGGGGGTCGTACACATCCGAGGTCAGGCGTATGCCCGACCTGTGGAGGTGAGCCTGTGCTCGGTAGTGATCTCGTTAGGGGCCCTTATTGGGTCGTCCCTGGCCTTGTGGATTGGTCCTGCTCGACTGATGAGCATGCCCTGGCCCAGTCCGGAACAGGAGCCCCCCAAGTCGTTGCTCTGAGCATCAGAGTGATGACTTAAGGGCTAGCCATGTCGAGGAAGCGTCGAGGAATGAATGCTGACGAGGAGTCGTAGGTCAAGTGGGGAGAGACAAACCGACCCTCGGGATGGGCTGACCGAATCTGAGCGACGTGGTGTGGAGGTGAGAAGTCTGAAGCGAGGTGAATGGGAAGGCGCCCGTTGGGAAATGAAAAGACGCGTGTGGGGAAACGTGTGCCACGCGTCACAACTCATCATTCCCTAGGGCGGCTACCCTAGGGTAGCGCAATCGATTGCCTAGGAGCCCTCGAGACTCGTGAGAGCCCCATAAATAGGGGAAGCCCGTGCCATTTGCACGTTTTTCGCTCTCCCTTTGCTCTAATTTTCTCTTCCTTCGCTCTCCCTTTAACCTCCTTTCGCCGCCGCAGACAGCCGCACCGGAACCCTACCGGAAGTACTTTTTGAAGTAAGTTCTCTCTTTTCCCTCTTTTGTTTGCATTGGTAGGGTGATTTTTAAGGTGAACTGATGAAGTTCCCATGGAAATCACGAAATATCCGGCGAAAACGGCGGAATTTCACAGTTTATTTGTTGAATCTCGCAGGGAGAGACGATGAAATCCCCGAGGACATGAAGAATGTCCCGGGGTCGTGGGATAAACGTCCCTCAGTTCTTTTTGTTGAATCTCTCGGGGATAAATGATGAAATCCCCGGGAAAACGCAGATTATCACGGGGACGTGGGTTGAATATCTCGGGGTGCTCCCGCGGACCTGAGGACGGTCGCGGGGTCGCGTTCCCCGACGTTCCCTCCTCACCCTTTCACTTGATCAGCGGTGGAAGGGGTGGATTTGATATGGGTCATCGAATTCACTGTTTCCCTCTGCTTTTCAGGTTGATGGACGTGTTGCAAGTGGCTGTGGGGTCTTTGGATATCTACGATGGACCTAGTTCACCTATGGCGGAGACATCCAGCGCCGGGGAGAGGACGCCCGACGATTGGGCCTGCGAGGAGGTCGTGAACATGATGTCCGAGTTCGTCGACCTGGATGAAGAGGGGATATTTTGCACAGTCGAGCACCGCCTTATCGGCTCCCCGAAGTCGTGGAACGTGTTTAGGCCTCTACCACACCATCAGATCTGCTCGACGTACAGCAGGATGCGGTTCCCCGTCTACGATTTTATGTTCGATGAAGCGGGGTGGCGTCTGCCTTTCACGGACTTCCAGCAGGCCGTATTTATCTGGCTGCGTTTGGCCCCCTCTCGGCTCCATCCCAACTCTCTTGCATTTATTAGGGCCTTCGAGCTGGTATGCAAGTATCTGAAGATCGGGGCGACTGTGCCCTTGTTTTCCGCATTTTCCAGCTCCAGCGACAGGCCGGAGACGGTAGGCACGGTTGGGTGTCCTTCAAACAGGTGAACAACCTGTTTCACACGTATATGGACTCCGTACGAAATTTCAAGTACCGGTATTACCTCGTGAGGCCGGTCACACATGAGGCGGTGAATACTATGTACACTCGGGTCGTCAAACAGGTGGGCGGACGGCGAGAGGAGACCCTTGTGCCCAAGTTCCCATTGTTCTGGACTGAATAACACTTTACGAGGGGAACAGACATCTATATCGTCAGGCCTAGCCGTCTCGACGAGGGGGATCGCTTGGCCTACGAGCAGATAGTAGCGTTCGTTAATGGTTTTAACAAAGCAAAGCTCGTGACGCCAAACGGGGACTTCATTCGGGGTGATGACGGGCAGATCTTGACGAGGCGTCGAGTGATCAATACGAGGGCTCTTCTCGAGACGTTTTCTGATGAGGAGGCCCTCGAGTTGTTAGGTGGGGGTGGTCTCCCCGACATGTCCTTCCTTTTACCCTTCTTTTCGAACTACTAACCTCTTTGTTTTCTTTGCAGATAAGATGTCGAATGCTGAGGAGCGCTTCAAGAAGCTGAAGGCCAACCGTGCTGCGAAGAAAGGAGGCAAGAGTTGTGTCGACCAGCTCCGAGTGCAGATGTCCGTTCCTGCCCCGACACCCAGGGGTTCCTCTGGCTCTCACCAGGGTAGTGACTCCGTCAGCCCCCAGAGTTCTCCGAAGAGGCAAAGGATTGCAGACACGGTGGACATCGACCTTACCGAGCACGAGAGTCCCCCTGCCGTGAAATTTGTGCTCCCGCCTTGTTACACAAGGCCGAACTTCTTTACGGAGAACAATTCGCTGTGCGTGGGTGGCTCCGAAACTCAGGCCATCTTAAGCGTCGATAAGGCTTCTCGGCGGAGGATGTTAGTGGAGGACGTGTCTGCCGTGATGCGGGTTTGCGCGGCCGCCTTGGCTCTAAACGATGAGGCGTGCCCCGCAAGCAAGCTGAACAGGTTGTACGAGAGTTTTCAATCCATCTCGGCTGAAATGGAGAAGGTGAGTACGGAGCTGGCTGACTGCAAAAGCCAGAATCAAACCCAGCTCGAGCTTCAACAGAAAATGGAGGAAAAGCTTAAGAATGCCGAGGAGGAGCGGAAACGTCTAGCCGGTGTCGAGGAGGAGAGGGATCGTCTCATGGCGAGGCTCGCTGAGTTGGAGGAGGTTGTCCGCCCCGCTGAGGAGGAAACCGAAGAGGATAGGTTGTTGACCTCGCGGGCCGCACTGATAGCGAAGCTCCGTGAAGCCGAGGAAGACAATCTCGTGGTGGCGGGCATAGGCTTCAAGAATGCGGTGGAGCAGTTTAGGGTCCTCTATCCCGACCTTTCGACCGAGGGGATTGACCCCGACTACGAGGTGGTCGATGGTCAGATCGTGCAACCGATGAGGGTCGACGAGGTCCATGATCCCGAGCAGCCTGAAGGGACCGCCGCTGAGTAGGATTTTCTCCCCGTTCTGTTCGGCCTGCGAGCCATTTTTACTTATTGTGATATTTCTGCCCGGCCTGCGTGCCAGGGGCTTTTTGACCTTTGATTGTAATATTTGTACACTGGGCTTCTGCCCGTTTTAATGTACCTTTGTTTATCTACCAATATTGTTTGCATGGTTTTAATTGTGTGTGATGTTAATGCATTTGCTATACTTTGTTTTTTGTCTAAGTCTTTGAGGCTTTTATACTTTATTTTTCTGTAAGTAACAAAGACCTTGGGATTGCTCGACCTTGATAGTCCCCGACCGCGTGGAGAGCTGGTCGGGTGGTCGGAGATGTATTCCGACCTTCAACGAGGCTAAGGGCTCGGTCGAGTCTTAGCTTCGTGGCGGGAACTTCCCATCGTGAGCTGGGTGTTCTGCCTGACTGGTACAACGACGGCGGAGCTCGGTCGAGGTATCCCCGTCGAATCAAAATCCTCGCGCACACACATCGCAGTCTTTGATCATCGTGTTCTGTCTAGGGGTGTCGCGCTCGTACCTTAGCGCGTCCCCGTAGTCGCGGTGCTAGTGCATCGCGGGCAGTGCTTAACTGTAATATTGTTTTAGCTTTTCAGCGTTCCACGGTCGAGCAAGTTCTTCCCCGTGCAGATTTTCTAGGAAATAGGATCTTGTCCCTGTTTTGGCGCGGACGCGGTACGGGCCCTCCCAGTTCGCGGCGAGTTTGCCTTCTCGCGAGTCTTTCTGGTTCCTTCGTAGGACGAGGGTGCCCACCTGAAAATCACGTTTAATAACTTTGTTGTTATAACGTAGTGTTATTTTCTGCTTAAGCGAAGCTTCTCTGAGAGAAGCGCCCGAACGTATCTCCTCGACAAAATCGAGCTCTTCTCTCAAGGCTTCGTCGTTCGCGTCCCCGTCGAGGGGGGTTTCTGTCCTCCTCGAGGGTTCCCTGATCTCCACGGGGATCACCGCTTCGGTTCCGTAGGTCAAACGGAAGGGGGTCTCCCCGGTTGTGGAGTGTGGGGTCGTCCGGTAGGCCCAGAGGACGCTGTGTAGCTCCTCGACCCACCGTTGCTTGGCGTCGCCTAGTCGACGTCTTAATCCTCGGAGGATCACCCTGTTCGCCGCCTTCGCCTGTCCGTTCGTTTGAGGGTGTTCGACCGACGTGAAGTGTTGCTTCGTGCCTAGTTTTGCGACGAAGTCTTGGAAGTTCCTGTCAGTGAACTATGTTCCGTTGTCGGTGACGATGGCTTGGGGCACGCCAAACCGGGCAAGGATATTTCTTTTGTAAAAACGTAGTATGTTGAAGGCCATGATTTTGGCCAACGCTTCTGCCTCAATCCACTTCGTGAAGTAGTCCACCTTGACGATGAGGTATTTGTTTTGGTACGACCCCTGAACGAAAGGTCCGAGGATATCCATTCCCCACCACGCAAACGGCCACGAGGAGGACAGCGGACTGAGCTCGTTAGGAGGAGCGAGGTGCATATCCCCGTGTCTTTGGCATCTGTCGCATTTCTTGACGTGTTCCTTGGCGTCCTGTTGCATGGTGGGCCAGTAATACCCTGCTCGAAGCGCTTTACGGACTAACGATCGCCCGCCAAGGTGTTGTGCATTGATTCCCTCATGGATCTCCTGGAGTATGCCGGGGACCTTGGTCTCCTCGACGCATCTGAGGAGGGGAATAGAGAACCCTTGCCGGTATAGCTTATCCTCGACTATAGTGTACGAGCACGCCCGCCTCTTGACCATTCCTGCTTCTTTGGGATCTTCGGGCAGTTTGCCTGTCATGAGGTATTCGTATACCGGGGTCATCCAGCAGTTGCTGTCCCCGATGCTGTTGATGTCCGAAACTATGGCCGGTTTGTCGATGCTCGGGTGGGAAAGCACTTCTTGTATGACGGATTTGTTCCCACCTTTCTTCTTTGTGCTCGCCAATTTGGACAAGACATCGGCTCGGGCATTGTGCTCGCGGGGGATGTGAGTTACTTCCGCGGAGGTGAACTTTTTCATCTTTTCTTTTACCAAGGCCAAGTATTCTATGAGGCTGTCGTTCTTGGCTTGGTACTCTCCTCGGACTTGCGAGGCCAAGAGCTGGGAGTCGGTGAAAAGTTTGACCTCCTTGGCGCCGAGGTCTTCGGCCAGCCGGAGTCCTGCGAGGAAGGCCTCGTATTCGGCTTGGTTGTTCGATGTCGGGAAGGATAATTCGAGGGATACCTCGATCAGGATGCCTTCCTCATTTTCAAGGATGATGCCCGCCCCGCTTCCCTTCGGGCTGGATGCTCCGTCGACATAGATCGCCCATTTCTGTGACCCGTTGGTCGAAGGTTCCAGGACGGTCATCTCTGCTACAAAGTCGGCCAATACCTGTGCCTTCAGGGCTTTCCTCCCTTCGTATTGGATGTCAAACTCGGTGAGCTCGAGTGACCACCTGAGCATCCTCCCCGCCATGTCCGGTCGTCCGAGGAGCTTTCTTATATGTTGTTCGGTTCTTACGATGACGGTGTGGGCGAGGAAGTAGTGGCGTAGCCTCCTGGCCATGGTGACGATGCCCAGGGCGACTTTCTCAATCTGCTAATATCTGAGCTCGGGGCCTTGGAGGGCTTTGCTCGTGAAGTAAACTGGCTTTTGCCCGTCCGGGGTTTCTCGAATGAGAACGGCGTTGACTGCCTCACTCGTGATTGTAAGATACAAGAAGAGTGTCTCCCCGTTCTCAAGTCGTGAGAGGACCGAGGGTTGTGATAGGACTTGTTTTAAGTGGACGAACGCCTGTTCGCATTCCTCGCTCCACTCAAACTACGCTTTTTGTCGAAGAAGTTTGAAAAATGGGAGTGCGTATTATGCGGATTTGGCGACGAAGCGGAAGAGGGCGGTGAGCATCCCGTTCAATAATTGTATCGACTTCTTTGAGTCCGGAGTAGAGAGCTCGAAGAAAGCCCTACACTTGTCGGGGTTGGCCTCGATTCCTCGTTCTGTGAGGTAAAATCCGAGGAACTTACCTGCCTGAACGCCGAAGGTGCATTTGTCGGGGTTAAACCTCATGCGGCATTTCCTCGCCGTGTCGAACACCTTCTTGAGGTGCGCGGTGTGATCGACTTCTTCTGCGGATTTGACGATCATGTCGTCCATGTAGACCTTGAGCATGTCGCCGATTTCAGCCCAGAAAACCTTGTTCATCATCTGTTGGTAGGTCGCACCGGCGTTCTTCAGACCGAAGGGCATTACGTTGTAGTAGTAGTTGCCCGACGCGATCATGAAGGCCGTGTGTTGTTTGTCGACCTTGTCCATGGGAATTTGATTGTATCCCGAGTAAGCATCCATGAAGGATAGTAATTTGTAACCTGCAGAATTGTCGACCAGTTGGTCGATGTTAGGCAAGGGTAACAGTCTTTCGGGCAAGCCCGGTTAAGATCAGTATAATCAACGCACATTCTCCATTTTCCATTATTCTTTTTAACAAGTACAACGTTGGACAGCCAGGTCGTATATTTGGCCTCCGAAATAAAATTTGCCTCTAGAAGGTCTTTTACAGCTTTATCAGCAGCCTCCGTTTTTTCGGGAGACTGCTTACGCCTACGTTGTGCTATGGCCCTAACGTCCGGATCTACTGCGAGCTGGTGACAAGCCACCTCGGGGTCGAGGCCAGGCATCTCGGATGCGCTCCACACGAAAAGGTCAGCGTTCTCCCTCAGACATGCCTTCAGCTGCTCCTTTGCCAGGTCGGGGATCCTGGTGCCAATCTTCACGTTACGATCTGGATCGTCCCCGAGTGCCACGAGCTCGAAGTCTCCGTCTGGGATGGGGCGCGTTGGGTAGAGAGGCCGCCCGTTGTTCTCCGCCTGGAGGTCGAGGTCCACTGCCCCGTCTACATCGGGCCCGCCCAGGAACCTGCTGTCGAGTTCGACCGCGTTGACGCGAGGGAGAGGTACCTGTTCGGCGTCCTGGGGTGGCTTGGCCAGGGTCTTGGGTTTGGGGCCGATGGAACTCAGGCCTTTGATGGCGGCGTCGAAGCACCTTCTGGCCGCGTCGATGTCCCCGTGCATCGTCACTACTCGTCCCCTGGTCGTGTAGTACTTCATTTTGAGGTGGACCGTTGATGGTACCGCCGTAAGTTCAGCCAGGGTGGTCCTCCCGAGGATGCAGTTGTAAAGGGACGGACATTCGACCACTAGGAAACGGATCTTCACCAGTCAGGCAGTGTCTTCGGCCCCGAATGTAACCATTAGCTCCACGTAACCCCATGGTCTGGTGGTGGTTCCATTGAACCCCTGTAGATCTGAACCGACGTACGGGATTAGATACCTCTCGTCGAGCTGAAGGGTCCCGAACAGATGAGCATACATGATGTCGACCGAACTCCCCTGGTCGACTAGGATCCTTCGAACGTCAAAGTTCGCCATCTGCGCCCTGATCAGAAGAGGGATAGTGGCGTTTGGTGCTCCCCCGGGGAGTTCCTCGAGGTAGAAGATGATGGGGTTGGAGTTTCCCCACACTTTCTCAAGGGTGGTCGCCTTCGCCGACGTTGCGGATTCCAGCTCGTCAAATTTCCGCTTGATCGATCCGACGGACAGCTTCTCTGGACCTCCCCCGGAGATGACCATCGCCCTGGGGAAGCTTTCTCAGGTGCTACGGGCAGTAACGGGGTCCTCGTGGGGAAATGTCGCCCACATGTTGCGAATTGCTTCTTGTCCTTCAATGATTGGGGGGACAAAGAAGTCTTCGGGTCGGGTGACACTGAGGGTGACTTGAAGGCGACTCTCGTCGGGAGGAGGCATCGTCTCCTCGACGTTCTAGGCTTCCCGGGAGCTGGGACGAGGAGTATCGTTCTTCTGGGCGTATTTCTTTAAGTGCCCCTCCTTGATCAGAATTTCAATCGCATCTTTGATATGGATGCAGTCTTCCATCACATGCCCGTGACTCCGGTGGAATCTACAGTATTTTGACTTGTCGACGTTTGATTTAGGGGCAGTGGGCTTCGGAAAGCGGACTCTTCCTCTCACAAATTCTTAGTTCTGGCACTCGGAGAGGATACGCGCGCGGGGAGCATTCAGCGGGGTGCACTCCGTGAACCGGCCAGCTGGTCCGCGCGGTTCACGAGGATCACGGGAGCGATTTTCTTTCTTTCTTTCTCCTCCCCGCCGGGAAGGAGAGTCTTCATCTTTATGGCCGCGGGGGCCTTCTTTGCGCCTCGACTCAAGGGCGATCTGCGCTGCCTCGGATTCTTCGAGCTCGATGTATGACTGAGCTCGTTGGAGGGGGTCCTCGAGACGGCGGGGTCTACGGAGGCCTACTGACTTGGCAAAATCAGATCCGGAATGCAGTGCATGGATGATTAGATACTTTTTCATGTCGTCGGACGTATGGACCTCGACAGCTTCTCTGTTGAATCTCTCGATGTAATTTCTGAGAGGTTCGTTCTTCCCCTGGAAGATGCTTTCTAAAGCAGCTTCCGTCTTCGGGTGTCGCTGAGACGCAGTAAAGTGTTTGGTGAAGCGTCGTCTTAGCTGCTTCCAGGACGTGATAGACCCAGGCTCCAAACCCTTGTACCAAGTCACCGCGCCCTTCCGCAAGGTGGTGGGAAAAAACCTGCACCTGATGGCTCCTCTGACGTTTCGGAAGTCGAGCATTGCTTCAAAACTCTCGATGTGATCATCGGGGTCGGAGAGACCGTCATAGGTCCCCAGCGGTGGAGGTTTCTCCATGCCCGCGGGGATTGGGGCATTCATGATCTCCCACGAAAGCGGGGTCCTCTGGTCGTCGTCGTCACTTCCTGTCGGGGATACCGAGGGGGATCGTTGATGTCGTGGAGGGGAATTCCTCGAGCGGTGCCTCGGCCTCTCTTCGATCTGCTTGGACTTCTTGGTAGTGGTGGAGGCCCTGGGTTCCTTCCGAGGCGGGGAACGGGGGCGTTTCTGGGAGATCGTCGGCTGCGGGCGCTCGAGACGTGGTCGACGACCCTGACGTACCGGCAAGGGGGTCCGAGATTCATCTAAAGGAGTCCTTCGCGGGGAAGGAGAACGGCGAGGCGACGGTGGACGGCGGTGTCTTCGCGGGGAGGATCGTCGTGCCCTCCCTTGCTCCAGCGCTTTAATTCTGGTATTCTGGTGCGCGATCAGCTGATTGGTCTGATTGATCAAGGCGAACAGGGCCACGGTGCTCGCGTCTGCATTGGGTGGAGGAGCAACTGGCTGAAAAACGGTCTGCTGATCGTCTTGGTGGGCGGCGTCGTAAGCCACGTCTTGGGAGTCTGGGGAGGCGGTTTGCCCGTCTCTCACGTCGCCTTCTTCGACGTGGAGGGCAGCAGCGTCTTCGCGGTGGTTCCCATTCTCGAGTTGCGCGAGGACGGTGTCCAGAGCTTTGGTAGCGGACGGATTGCCGACCATGACGGTGATGAATGAGAGTTGCTTTGGTTTAACGGAGGAAAAACGGGGAAGCAAAGGGTTCCCACAGACGGCGCCACTGATCGTACCTGGATCAGACAGTTTCAGTGGCCAACAACGTCGTCTGGGCTTCAGCTCCAGTGCGGTTGAAAGACGGCGGGGGGGTGTACCTGCAAGGTACTCCGACGCTCAAGTAAGGTGACGGTCAGAGAAAAAGCAAGTACAGAAGAAGAAAGTGAAAGTGAACATAACCTGACCCTCTCAAGTGAGAGGGTATTTATAGAGAGCCCCTAGCGCGGGGCCAACGGTTACTTGCATTGGGCTGGATTGTCAGGTCCAATCCAAGTAACTACCAAGGCTTGCGTGGCGTAGTGAAGACCAGCACGTGGTCTTCGCCCTGGGGTAACCGTCCCTAAATCTCCGGAATTAGGGCAGACCGATTCCATCGGGAGTGGGGCGGTTACATGAAAACGTGTCCTCGCGGGGAGGACTCTTGCCTGTCGGGGAGAGACGTGCCCTTGTGGGGAGGACTAACTTGCGGGCGAAGCCGACTCCTCCCGGGGAGGAGCACATGGGCGTCGAGGTGAGGCGAGCCCGGGAGCTTAGGACCTGAACCCGGCGGCCCAACCGAGGGGGCCGTACACATCCGAGGTCAGTCGTATGCTCGACCTATGGAGGTGAGCCTGTGCTCGGTAGTGATCTCGTTAGGGGCCCTTATTGGGTCGTCCCTGGCCTTGTGGGTTGGCCTGCTCGACTGATGAGCATGCCCTGGCCCAGTCCGGAACAAAAATAAATGAGAAATAAGAATATAATTTTAAAAAGTAGTGAGATAGAAATATAATTACCATCCGTTGAGCATGTTCGACGATGCTAATGCTTCCAGCTCTAAGAATGGGGGCTCCATTTTCTCGTTGCTTTGCTTTTCTAGATTTTTTCTTAAACTCATTTTATTTTCAATAAGCTAGCATTTCTTTAAATACGTCTTCGCCCATCCATGGAGGGCGGATACCGTATTATTCCCAACAAAGTCTGGCATGCTTAAGCTTGTCAGAAAGTTTGGTTGATGATCTCTTCCTAAAATTTTGTTTAATCTTTGTTTCATCTATTACGCTCCATGTGGACTTCTTATTGTAAGGGATAACAGTAACTGGCCAACAAGAATATCCAATTGGTGAAGCTTGGACATATGGAGTAAAACCATCAGAGCACAGTCTGAGTCTAATTTCTAAATTCTGCAGCAAATTCAAGATTATCCGATCAAAGTGCTTCCATGCCTCACCATCATATTGGTGTCGCATCATGCATGAACTAAATTTGTTTGTATGATGTCATGTCATTTGAGTAGCACTATTCATTAAATCAAACATTATCTGCAACCTTTGTATTATTGGTAGATAAAACATGGATTTCACTGCAACACGTTTTTGCTTACGATCGAAGGATTTACTGTGAACTAGATACCTTAGACTATTATAAAACTTACATTCCTTCAACACTCCATTGTTTGTATGAAACTCATTGTCATAGAACAACATGTATCCTCTAATGCAACAATCAATCTTTCTTACTTCTAAATCCACTTCAACACCAACCTCTATGCGTCTTAAAAAACTTCTAGGCAAATTATCTTTCATAGGAGTGACGACCAACATCATTTCACTAAAGAATTCCAAACATTAATCATGAACATTCCAATTTGACTTCAAGACCAACAATCTCACACACATTGATAATTTAGAGTCTGACGAACCCTCAAACAATTATATATTCATTTCTTTCAACAACTGATAAATTTTTTGCGCTTTCTCATTCGGAAACTCTTCCCCATCAAAATCTGGTTGTTTATCATATGTCACATTCACCCCAAGAGCATCGCCAACCATGTCATTGATTAGTTTAAATCGTCCTTCATATTCCATATGTGATCGACTAGTTGAACCCTATTGTGTATTACTGGTCTCCGGTACATTACTCAACAGTTCTTTTCCATTTGATGTCCGAACCCAATAATCTTTCCTAAAACCCTTTCTCTTCAAATGATTTTCCACATTTAAGACACAAACATCTTACTCCTTCTCTTCGACAACATTCTTGAGAAAATCTAAATGCAATAAACCCTTTAACTTCTTCCACAAAATGTGGTATAAGTCTGCGTTTTTCAAGATCATTCGATCGTACATCCAACTACGATAGTACTTACAATATTCCACCCTGCACGTTAACAACATCGTTGCCGCTATAATCACACAAAAAAATTTAATCAATTGACCAATTCAAAAATTTTAGTCAATTATATCAACTAACTAGCACATATATACAGAGTCGCCAGCAATGTGTATTTATCCCAAGAGAGGGAAAGGAAACACCGCATAAACCTGAAGGGAAGGAAAGAGCATGGTCTTGCGACCAAGAGAACTGGGTTCGGGAGTCGGTTACGCGAGAGGAAGGTATTAGCACCCCCTCGCATCCATCGTACCCGATGGGATCCACGCTTGCTAGTCTCGATCAAAGGGTGCAGAAAACTGGAGCTTCACTGCTACTGGAAAGGGAAAGGAACAGGAAAAAGGAAAAGGAAGAGAGAGAGAAAGAAGAAACAAATGTAGGGAAAATAAAATAAGTGCTCGAATGGGCCCTACCCCACTGCCTACGTATCTCATCGGGAACATGAGAATCAGAGCGATGTAGTTCCCCTCAACGAGGGACGCTTTGTTTGTGTTTTTTAGGGAACGGGTAACGTTCTAGCTCAGGTGTTGCAGGCTCCCTGGTCCGAGTGCGTTACCATCTTGCAAGAGAACGAGTAGGAGCACGTTCGTACGCTGAGAGTGAGTGAGATGAGAAAAGAATTCCCGAAGGAAAGACGTTATTGTTGGTTTGAAGTTTTTTTAACAAGAAGTGTCTTTTACAGCTATTTGTAACTTGCATTGAACCAAAGTCTTAAATACAGGAACGAATACCTCGCGCATCGCCCCCAACAGGACGTACACTAAGTATCCTAGAAGAATGAGAGGAAGCCCCTCGTTCCCCACTTCCCACATAGAAGGCTCAAGCGCAATACACGTTAACCTTTATTAAGTGTCTTTTACCTTTGTTTTGAGATGAGAAGAGAGAAAGCGCAAGGGAAACTCTAAAGGAAAACTAAGGGTCCTAATGTTATCATGCATGGATGTCCTATGGTTAGTGAGGTTAAGAGAAAAGACTACCTAAAACCTAATGCTAATCCTACTCCAAGCTTAATCAAAAATTAAGTTGGACTAGGTAGCTGTAAAGGGAAAGAATCCAAGACTTGAACAAGTCTTGAGATTCATGGGATGAGAAAGAGTGAAAGAGAAGAAAAGAGAAGAAGAAGAAGAGAGATGAGATACAATAAGTGGCAGCAAGCACATCATATCATAAATGTCCAACTCAAATCAACCAACATGTTTCAAAGATCAATGTAAAACAACTTCAAGTAAACATGCAAAGCTAAACATGAAAGAATGCAGGCATACTTGTATGAAATGCACAATTAAGCATACATGGACTTCATATCAAAATGAAATGAGAAAGGCAAGATGAAAATGAAGACAAGTCATAACCAATATCATATTATCATCAACAACTCATGTGGGCAAAAGTGATTCAAAACATGAAGCATTATGATTCAAAGAAGTTCACAAAAGGAAAGGTAATGATATTCATCATACAATTCAAACCAAATGCATTCAACTATGCTCAAACAACATGAAAACCAAGTATAGAACTCAAGAGGCAGTAGCATATGCATCAATATCATATCAAGACCAAACTCAAATCATATAAGTTCAAGCATCAATCAACAACTTCAAAACATGCACCAAAACAAACTACAAAAAGAGGAGAAAGTTCCAACACTTAGGCATACTCAAACATGATTCAAGCATAATCCACAAATTGCAAAATTTAATCTCAAAGGATCTCAACCAGGGGTAAACACCATATCAAAAGCTCATTCAAAGAATTGCAAAGGAACTCAATCAATTAAGCATGGCAAATCAACTTGTGTAAAGAAAGGTCAAGAAATGATCATGCATAAGTCACTTAAGCACAAATAAGCAAACATGCATCATATGACAGTCAACAATTGTGAAATTTAAACTCAAATGATATAGGTCAGAAGACAATCACATGTTAAAAGATCTCACAAAAATTCACAAGTTAGGCACCTCAAACCAATAAGCAAAGATCAAGTGAGCACCATAATTCAATATACAAAAGAAAGGGACCAAAATGCAAAATGAAAAAGTTTTAAAAATGAAACAAAAATGTTTTTATGCACTTCAGAATGTTATCTAACAAATGCAAAAATAATGAATTGAAAATCATGTATAAATGATGAGAAATAAATTTTACAAGTAGAAGTGTGCACATGTGAGACAATTAAAAAAAAAACAATTAAACAATTAATTAAGGTACCAAAAATAAAATAAAATAAAATAAGAAAATAAAATATGGAAAAAATTTATAAAACTAAAAAGAAGCTTCATGATTTTTTTTATGATTTTTGGATGCATTAAAATGATTTTAGAAAATAAAATGCAATGTAACAATTAAAATAAAATAAATCAAATGAATTAAGCAAAGGGGGTGCAATCAGCAACAAAAACACGTTGAAAATGATAAAAGGCCCAAAGGAGGGGGTTCAAATAGTAAGCCCAAGACAAAAGGTCCATTAGCGAAGTCAAAGGGAAACTATGGAATCAGTCAACAATCAGGTTTAATATCATCCAATGGATCAATCACACGCTCATCATCAGTCAAACATATCACAAGGTAATCATGATCAATGGTTCAGATTCACATGCACACACAATTATCATAAGCACGCGCACACCAAATTAAATAGAGACCACAAAACCACACGTGAGCCTCACATGTCTATTTTAATTCGCTGGCATCATAATGTCCACATGATTAATCCCACGCACCAGATTAAATCATACAATCAAATATTAAACAAAATCAAAGGCTGAGATTAAGGCACATGATAATAATTGTGGACTAGCGAACATACAACCATTAAAATAAAAACAAAATTAAACAGACGTGGCATAACGTGGACCAACGGATCAAAAGGATCAACGGCTAAAACCTCATCTTCTTCCCTTAAACCCTTGGCCGGCCGGAAACTGGACCAGTCGCCGGAGCTAGGGCTCCGGCCGCCCTCTCTGGTGAGCTGCTACACGAAAATCTCCAAAAATTGCTCATAGGTACATCATTTTGATCAGAAAAACATGAGGATCACAAATATCCAAACCATTTCATCAGATAACAAGCACACAAAGCAAATCGAATGAAAACATCTTTAGATCTAAAACTTTAAATCCACATTACACACAATTCACACGTCCAAATTTCAAACAAAATAGATCAGAATGATCAGTGAACATCATAGATCATTATGCACACAATAAAACTGAGTTCTATGAGTATTAAAAATTCACCAACCTGAACCTTGTAGAACTTGAAATCCTCCAAGAAATCCCTCCAAAAACTGCAGATCTACTCCTTGAAACCTCTAGATGAAAAATAAATGCAACTAGAGCTTGAAATCGTGCTAGATCTTGAGATTTAAGTTTGAATCCTCTTGAATGGAACTTGGTGAAATCCTCAGTATGAGCTCAAAATAGCAGTTGATTCTTGCTCTATTCTCTTCACTGATCAAGAATGTGAAGAGAAATCTCCAAGAAACTCCAAGGAAAGTGAGATTCGAAGAGAGGAAGTGTGAGCAAAAAATCAAAACTGAACAAATGAGAGTCTCTGCCCTAGCTGTGAGGGTATGAGTTAGCTTATATACTCTCCATTAGTCCACTGATTAGGATTAGCAAGTGATTAGAACCTTGGTTAATGAGATTTGGATGAAATTGCAAATTTGCATTTTGTGCTTATGCCACTAATCCACACGTGCACATTCCTTGCAACAAGCATGATTCACCTCCAATTTACTTATTGATCACCTCTGAATTCAAATTGGGCCTTGTACTTGTTTGGTTTGTGAGTTTTTGATCAATTTGCATTTTTGAACTTTGTGAAAATAATGAGAAATATGGCATGAAATGAATTGATTCAAAAGCCAAAAATGATCCTCTTGACTTGTATTTTGATGTTGTAATATAACATGAACCAATAAAATCAAATACAAGTCCATTTGTGCCAAAATGCCAAAGGTGGAAAAATGGAACCATATGAAAACCTCAAAATGCACCTTGCCATCTTTTGACCATAACTAGAGTTCCACACATGATATGGAGATGTTCTAGAAAGATCTTCAACTTTCATGTTGGAGGAAAATTCATTTGGAGCTTCCTTGATGATGAAAAGTCAAGTTGAATGTGGTGGAAAAATTGCCAAAAATGGAAAGTTCTCATTATAGGTCATTTTCCAAATTTAGTAACTTTTGCACAAACTCTTGATTTTTGATGAATGATTCCATCCATGCCATTCCTTGACCAAATAAAGGTATATGGACTTGAGAATCATGATTTGAACCTTTGCAAACTCATGGTTGACTTTCCTTTTGAACTGTTGACTTTTGCTTATTACACAAGTAACTGATCCATTGAACATCTTCCCCAAAGAACCAATGACCAAAATTCCATCCATGAACACTTAAGAACATAAGGAATACCATGGGATCAAGTCTTGCCCAAGAAATCAGAAATAAACTGATTTTAGGTAAAAACCCTAATTTTGGCACCCTCTGGTTAGGAGGAAATAGCACATCCTCCAAATCCAAATTCCTCTGAATATGATGTGTATCCTCTCAAACAATGATAAGATATGCCCTTTGGAGATGATAAAAACTCAAATAGCTTGCCCATTTGGGGGTCAGATCCCAACTTTTGACTGCCTTGTGTAAGAGATCATGTAATGTCCAATCTTCTTTATGAATTCTCCTCTTCCCATAACTTGTGAGATCAAATGGATATGATACATGAGGTAAGAGATCCTTGAAACTTGTGAGAAACACTTGGTCTTCTTCTTTGGATGATCAACACCTTGGATCACCTGATCACATGCCCTTATGCAAGATGCAATGCTAAATGCTTGATGTTTTATTTTTCTATGCTTGAATGTAGAGCTGTCAAAATGGGCCGAAGCCCATGGGCCGGCCCGCCGAGCCCGAAAAAAGTTAGGGCTTGGGCCTTATTTTTGGAGCCCATATTATTCCGGGCCTTTTTGAGCCCGGCCCGAAAAAGCCCGAAAAAAAATGGGCCGGCCCGTATGGGCTATGGGTAGCCCGCCAGCCCGACAACTTTTTTTAAAAGAATTAATTTAACTATTTGGCCCATATATAAATTAATAAATATATATAATTGGACCTAAAAAATAAATTTAGCCCAAAAAACATTTGGATACAATGTGTTAGTGCTTCTTTGGTTCGGTCCACACACACTTCAGTGACTACCAGAACATTAATTTCTATTACATTATATTACATTACAGTATTCTAAAATGAATATATTACATTAAGATCATTAAAATGAGTATTAATTTCTATAACATTATATATTAAAATGAGTATTAATTTCTATTACATTATATATTACTTAAAAAATGAATTTTTTAATTTTTTTTTTAAAATGGGCCCGTTTAGGGCCGGGCCCGTTTAGGGCTGGGTAGCCCACAGCCCAGACAGGGCTGGGCCTGGGTAGTAAAAAAGGAGCCCGTATTCAAAATGGGCTTTTTGAGCCCGGCCCGGAAAAGCCCGAGGCCCGCCAGGGCCGGCCCGTTTAGGGCCGGGCTACCCGTTTTGACAGCTCTACTTGAATGCAATGCAATGCAATGAAAGCTCATGCTAGAAGACATGAAGAAAAGAGAGGGAAAATTTTGGGGTATTACAGCTGCCCCTATTCAATCACTGTAGACCTGAACGGATGATAGCGATTGCTGTCAGACTTTCAAGGTATGGAGGGATTAAATACCAGAAATAACCCGAAAATTTGCACTCTGCAGGGAAGAAGAAAAGGGATATAAACCCAACCAAACAAACTCTGCTTGAAGAAAAAACTCTGATGGAAATAAAACCACTGGAGAGATGTCTTTTATACAATGTCAGACGACTACTGGCCTGCCACACTACGGGTGGACCTTAACAACGTCTTTTGTACAACGCCAGACGACTACTGGCCTGCCACACTACGGGTGGACTTTAACAACGTCTTTTGTACAACGCCAGACGACTACTGGCTTGCCACACTACGGGTGGACTGTCTTTTTTGAATGGAGTCAGAAGACTACTGACCTGCCACACTACGGGTGGACTTTTGCCAATCTACGATTGGACTTTGCAGCTGAATTGCCACACTACAGGTGGACTTTTGCCAATCTACGGTTGGACTTTGCCTTGCTTTGCCACCCTTGGATGGTCTTTTTCCAATCTACGGTTGGACTTAGCTGCGGTCTTTTAAAAGGAGTCAGACGACTACTGACTTGCCACACTACGGGTAGACTTTTGCCAAGCTACGGTTGGACTTTAAAAATTTGCCACCCTTGGATGGACTTTTTGCCAATCTACGGTTGGTCTTCACTGCTTTGCCACCCTTGGATGGACCTTTTGCCACTCTACGGTTGGACTTTAAGAATTTGCCACCCTTGGATGGACCTTTTGCCAATCTACGGTTGGTCTTCACTGCTTTGCCACCCTTGGATGGGCCTTTTGCCACTCTACGGTTGGACTTTAAGAATTTGCCACCCTTGGATGGACCTTTTGCCACTCTACGGTTGGACTTTAAGAATTTGCCACCCTTGGATGGCTCTTTTGCCACTCTACGGTTGGACTTTAAGAATTCCAATACTGGACTACTCTCTGCATACGTGTCAGGCATCTCTACTGACTCTGCTGAGGAACAACGATCAATGATTTAACTACGGAGACTCCTGAAAGGATAATATCGCTGCTGAAGAATGAATGAACAATCCGTCTGCTTTGAACTGTTGCGTCTGCCAAAAATAAATTGGACTTTGGAATATGGGGAGTGATGATTCTACCAGGAATTACTTCACCTGTTTAGGGATGAATTCTGGTCACAGCAACTCCGCTGGGGATGAGAATTTCTTTGCATGACATCCTGCTGGGGAAGAAAAGTCATTAAAACTCTATTTGAAGATCTATCAAACCTGAGATCCTTTGCGGGGGAATCAACCTTCTAACCCGGCTGGGGAAAGAATGTATTATCACCTTGCTGAGGAATGGCTTTGTTGATCAATAAGCCTCTGTGGAGACAAACAACAACTCAGCTGGGGAGTATTGTTGACAAGATTCAATGCTGAACTCTGTGGGGATACCATTACCAGAGATACGATCTTGCTGGGAATCAAGGATACCCTGCCGGGGATATGCAAATCCTGGTTAGAACATGTTCTGCCGCAACATGCTGGGAGAGAGTCCTTAGAAATCTGCTGGGGAAACCCAAAGCAACTTCACAGTAATCTGCTGAGGCATAAGACTATCAAGCTTAGGATAAGTACCACAATGCCCCATGCTAGGCGAACTTTCCGTTTGACGATTCCGTTGGAGATAATGAGTTTATAACAAACTCTGCTGGAGGAAACCGCTTCAAAGCGTCTCATGCTGGGGAATGCCTTTTGAGAGGATTTTACAGAAGACCAAATGTCCTCAAACTCTACTGGGGATAATAGATCTGGAACATCTCCTGCTATGGAAAATCAAAATGCCCCATGCTTGGGAAGGTCAACAACTTGCTTCCTGCTCCATGATACAGGACTTACCTGAAGAAACGTCATAAGAGGATTTTACAGGAGATTAAGAATCTTCAAACTCCTGACGACTTCACTGGGGATTAACCAATCAGCTTCGGTGTCTGCGAAGCAACTCTACTGGGGATTCGCAACCGTTATCGACACAGAAAAGCTTGTAACTGTTGGAAGTACTGAACGAGAGAATCGACTTAATAAGACACAACGATACCCAGTTGAACTCAATTCACTGATACTGAGACGTCATAAACGACCGTCGGCCGAATGATGGACTCAATCAGTAAATGTTGTGACAAAAGGGTGACCAGTGAACCCTTCCCTGAACATGATTGCCCCAGTCTCCTGCGTGGGAATAAGTGATTACCCGTCTTGTGCTTGAAATCATCTGAATCTGCAACAAAAGAATATGCAGACGTGCCCCAGGATATGACTTCTGTAACTGAGAAAATCTAACGCTGAACCACCACTTATTGGGAGAAAGGTTTCAATACGTCTCTTGCTGGTAACATTATTAATGAAGCCTGCTGAAGACGGGGACCACAAATGCTTTGGGTTGGAATACCCCTTTGTTTCAAACCTTTTGGCTGATTGACTGCGTATGCGTGACCAACAACTTTTCTTCACTTGCCCCAGACCAAGCATGGTCTGCCAACAGAAATTGTCTCAAGAGGATTTTACAGAAGACTTGACATCCAAAACGCCTCAATGTCTTCAAACTCTTAGAGAGATTCGTCAGATCTCGATGTAACTGCCCCAGATCGACCACGTCTTAGCACAACTTGTTGGGAAAGCTCTCGTTCAACAAAGTTTCTTGAGGAAGTACCACTGGCTTTGGCTGCCTTTCAGGAGTTTCAGGATTCTCAACTCGGCAAAATTAAGCTTCTGGACTGTATTTCCATATGTAAACTTCTTTTGATGTCAACAAATGTATGCAAGCAGAAAATGCTTTAATCTGAGAATGAAAATTCTAATGCAACACACATGTTGATCTTGAAGTTTTACTGAAAAGATGTCGCAAACCCTTTGTGAGCGAATCACGGGTTAGGATACGACATTAATCTTTGAATGCAATGCAACACCAACAAAGATCTTTTAGCACAACTCATAGGAGTCAGGAACGCTATCTCTTGGTAGCGTGCTTTTGAAATAACCATGTTTCAATTAGGACTTTTGAGAGTTGTATCATGGCCTGGTTCACGGTTTTGAGAAAAATGGTTTATGGCTCAAAGTTCATTGGTGCCCCCCACTCTCCGTGATGTTCTCCAGTCCTACGTTCAGCTAATTTGCACAAGCGTTCGTCTCTCGAAAAGAATTTTGTGATCTTTCAGGAACCCATGCATCTGATGGTTTGACACCTAATGAGGCTTTGGAGTAACAGTCACCCCTTTTGTCCTTTTGTTCGTAGTCACACGACTTTGTTCTCGCTCGAGGATTTTCTTTTGTAATCCTTTTGTTTTTCGCTTTCTTTTTCTTATCCCTAACTTTTGCCTGGACAGACTCTTTTGAATCTTTAGATTTTGAAGTCCAGTGGGATGCCCCAACTTTTGCCTAAGTTGCTTGTTTTCAAGTTTCGACTTAGCGGGCTTTTTTCTCTTTTTTTTTTATTTTTTTTTTTGTTCTCTTTTTTTTCGGAACAAATCGTGTGACACTGGCTTATCTTGACTTTGTTGAAAGGGTTGTAACTGCCTCACTCTTTGATGGTTGATGGATAACCATTATGGTTTCACATCTCTTGACCTCTTGACGGTGGAATAGAAAGGTAATGAGTCCTCAGATGCACACTCCTTTTGAAATTTGGACGCTCGGTCAAATTAACTGACGCCTACCCTGCCCCTGGGTTAAATGTGAGGGTTTTTTCGTACGAAAAGAAACTCCTACTTCAAGGCTCAGAGGGGTTAACGAGGGTCTATCTCCCTTATCTCTCCAGTGTTTGGGGATTCAAAACAATGTCTGTACATCCTCAACAGGGTTCTGTTCAAAAGCACACAATTAGAGATTTTTGCGTTTTTACCTCATCATCCTCCCTCATAGAGTCTAAGCAAGAAAATTGGTATTGCAGTGCACATTAGCATTAGATGAGTGAACACAAATGAAATTATTCAAGAAAACATATCCATTGCATTAAAAGCATCAAACCAAATACAAACAAGTTTTAACATGCAAACAATGTCTGAACAAACAAATAAAGACTACATATGAAAATGCAGCAAAGAAACTAAATGATTGTCCTTGTTGAGGAGGCTTGACTCCGTCTGGACTGGCTGCTTCTGAAGATGCCTTCCCTTTTTACGTGCTTGCTTGGGAAGCTTTAGTTAACTTACAGACCATCTGCAGTGAAAATAATGATCCCAGCGTCAATTAGATCTTGCACTTTATGCCTGAACACCTTACAATCTTCAATGACATGCCCCTGCGTCCCTGAATGGTACCCGCACCTAGCATTCTTGTCATAACCTGGCGGAAGAGGATACGGGACAGGAGCAACTTCCCTTAACTGAATCAAAGAGTCTTGAAGCAAACGGTCAAGCAGCTGACTGTGAGGAACAGTAATAAGATCAAATTTTCTCTCAGGCCTTCTGGGTCTTTGATATCTCCTCTGGGAGCTAGCCTGCTGCTGATACTGATTCGGGTACTCCTCTTTTCCCAGCACTTTTCTTTTCAAACTTGGCCTAAGATCGGGAACAAGTTACTGACATGGGGATTTTGAGACCAAAGACTGCAAGATATGCCCTTGACTTGATGCCGCTTTAAGAGGGAATGCCGGGGAATTCACATTTCCTGCAGCAGTAGGAGTAGAATTATCCTGTATGCTTACACCGCCCGGCGCAAAATTTATCGCCTTTGAATCAATCAGATCTTGGACCACATTATGAAAGGCTTTACACTTTTCCACATTGTGCCCCGGCGCACCAAAGTGAAAGTCGCAATGGGCACTTGCATCATAATTGAGTGGGAGCTTTCCACTAGGGCAATTTATCGTCCGAAGTTCAACCAATTAGAGTTGTAGTAGGTGCCTCAAAAGCTGAGCATAAGGCATAGGAAGCGGATCAAAAATTCTGTCAGTTTTCTCCGACTTTGGCAGGTACTTCCTAGCCTTGGGGTCGTCCGAGGAAACAAGAGGTAACTGCTGGTGAGTAAGTTTCAGAACTCCAGGTGGTGCAGAAAATCTGTGAGACACATCGCTCTTGGGAATAGGTTCCACAGGCAAGGGTGGAACGACAACTTCTGTTGTAGCCTCAAGTGTGGGATTACCATCCTTTCTGAGCACATTTCTCACAACTTCCATAACAAAACTCATCTGGGTATTCACTTGATTAACCTCCTCCTTCAGCATTTTCTGGCCCTGAATCAAAGCTTGCATGTCCACCATAAAGTGCCCCAGTTGGGCCTTCTTCTCAGCCACCTCCGCTCGGAGTTGTTCCATATCTGAACCTTGACTGTGGTGAATCGAGTAGTTGGAAGAAGTCATGTTTGCTATCCTGCAGAGAATACCCAGTCAGAATGAGAAATCCGCTCTGGAACACCTGTTATGCAAAAATGCTTATGATTATGAGGATGCAAATGCAAAATGCAAACAATCATATTTAAACATTTCCAGGCCGAATCTGCTTTGATTCCAGCTTTGGGCAAGGGATCGGACACAACATCGGAAAATAAATTCGAATCCAGAAATACTGCAGAATCAATCAAAAGACAACCCCTTTCAAACAACTGATAGTCATTGAGACAAATGTGGCAATATCATAGTATAAGAAGTCACACAAATAGGTTCAATACAATCAAAAGTGATTCCATCAACAATCCTGATGGTAATCACAGCAAAAAGAAGCAACATAAATACTACAAGTCAATTCCAAATAAACCGGCTTCAATCTCCTCAAGAAGGTTCACAGTTCTGGATGAGTAGGTCTTTCCAGCAAACCCTTGATCAACCTGTTTCTCTTCTCGACATCTTGATTCAGCCTAGCAATCTGCTCTTCAACATCGTTGCCTTCGTGCTTTGGCTTCTTGATTCCCGCTTGCAGCTTGAGCTCTTCAATTTCTTTCTGTGCATCTTTCCACTTGGCAATGTAACGATCTTTCCTCGCTTTCACTACCTGAAGCTCTTCTTGCAGCTCTTCATTCTCAATCTTGGACTCCTTCCACATATCCTGATACGCGGCAAGCTTGTCTTCTGCTTTGGTCAAAAGCTTCTTGTTTTTCCTCTTAGCTTTGACTGACGATTCAGCATCCATACTGATCTTTTTGAAGTGTTGAGCCCTGTCAGCAAAATCCTTCTCTTTTTTCTCTAAATGCGTAGTCATGTCTTGAACCATCCATTTCAACTCCAAGTTGTCTTGTAGAGCCCTCTGTAGTTGACTACTCATGCCAGAATTTTCTACCCTCAGATCAAATACCAACTTGCGCTGCTTATCGAATTCTTCGAATGGTACAGTGAGTCTTTCATCCACACTTTCTGGGTACAGCATAGGTGCTCGATCAAAAGGCAAGTAACACTCTTCAACTCTCTGTTTTATCCAATTCAAATAAGGAAGGAAAGCCTGATTGTTAGGTTTGCCCAGAACGGCCTTGCCTTTCTTCAGGATACTACCCCAAGCTTCAGAAGCTCTTTGCGCCTCCTCCAATCCTTCAGATGAGTGAAAATACAATGATTCTTCCACATCTCGCTTAACAGGTGGTCCTACCAGAGTGTAACCAAACTGTCTTACGGCCAAGGAATGGTTATAGTTAATTCCTCCCTTCCTCCCTATCAAAGGAACATTAGGGTACTTACCACAGCTGTGAATGATATCCTTGCCAAGCAATCCTTGATTTATCCACACGATGTTTTTACTGACCAATCCCATCAGGCGCTGACTCCACTCTAGAGAATCCTTAGAATCAACAAAAGCACTAGATTGAGGTAGATGACTTGCGAACCATTTATAAAACAATGGAGCGCAACAATGAACCATCCTCCCTCTCTTCTTTTCATTCCTGTTGTATAGGGCATAATGGAGATCTCCCAACAGGGTTGGCACAGGATTCCTCATCATGAATATTCTGATAGCATCTTCATCAACAAAATCAGGCTCATTGGGGAACAACACAATGCCATAAACACAAAGAGCTAACAGTGCATTGAACACGATCTAATCTTCTTACTCTGATGCAGTTCTATGACCCTCCGTTGAGATGTTTTCTGTTCCCGGATTATTTGTTGGTGCCTACCTTGGAGGAATACTCTAACATGCTAGGGATTGCTATCAAGGAAGTTCCTCCCTTCTTTGGTTCAAAAGGAGAGCTGGATTGTGGAAAATTGGTCGGTGCTCTTTATTTGAGCAAATCGGAGTTAGAAGCCAACATCTCCAACAAAGGAAAGATCTGTGGTTTCAAGTTGGGGTATTTAACGAAGAAGGCTCAAAAAGCAACAGAGGATAAAGATTGGATCGTGTTCAATGCACTGTTAGCTCTTTGTGTTTATGGAATTGTGTTGTTCCCCAATGAGCCTGATTTTGTTTATGAAGATGCTATCAGAATATTCATGATGAGGAATCCTGTGCCAACCCTGTTGGGAGATCTCCATTATGCCCTATACAACAGGAATGAAAAGAAGAGAGGGAGGATGGTTCATTGTTGCGCTCCATTGTTTTATAAATCGTTCGCAAGTCGTCTACCTCAATCTGGTGCTTTTGTTGATTCTAAGGATTCTCTAGAGTGGAGTCAGCGCCTAATGGGATTGGTCAGTAAAAACATCGTGTGGATAAATCAAGGATTGCTTGGCAAAGATATCATTCACAGCTGTGGTAAGTACCCTAATGTTCCTTTGATAAGGAGGAAGGGAGGAATTAACTATAACCCTTCCTTGGCCGTAAGACAGTTTGGTTACGCTCTGGTAGGACCACCTGTTAAGCGAGATGTGGAAGAATCATTGTATTTTCACTCATCTAAAGGATTGGAGGAGGCGCAGAGAGCTTCTGAAGCTCGGGGTAGTATCCTGAAGAAAGGCAAGGCCGTTCTGGGCAAACCTAACAATCAGGCTTTCCTTCCTTATGTGAATTGGATAAAACAGAGAGTTAAGGAGTGTTACTTGCCTTTTGATCGAGCACCTATGATGTACCCAGAAAGTGTGGATGAAAGACTTACTGTACCATTCGAAGAATTCGATAAGCAGCGTAAGTTGGTATCTGATCTGAGGGTAGAAAATTCTGGCATGAGTAGTCAACTACAGAGGGCTCTACAAGACAACTTGGAGTTGAAATGGAAGGTTCAAGACATGACTACGCATCTAGAGAAAAAAGAGAAGGATTTTGCTGACAGGGCTCAACACTTCAAAAAGATCAGTATGGCTGTTGAATCGTCAGTCAAAGCTAAGAGGAAAAACAAGAAGCTTTTGACCAAAGCAGAAGACAAGCTTGCCGCGTATCAGGATATGTGGAAGGAGTCCAAGATTGAGAATGAAGAGCTGCAAGAAGAGCTTCAGGTAGTGAAAGCGAGGAAAGATCGTTACTTTGCCAAGTGGAAAGAAGCACAAAAAGAAATTGAAGAGCTCAAGCTGCAAGCGGGAATCAAGAAGCCAAAGCACGAAGGCAACGATGTTGAAGAGCAGATTGATAGGCTGAATCAAGATGTCGAGAAGAGAAACAGGTTGATCAAGGGTTTGCTGGAAAGACCTACTCATCCAGATACTGTGAACCTTCTTGAGGAGATTGAAGCCGGTTTATTTGGAATTGACTTGTAGTATTTTTGTTGCTTGTTTTTGCTGTGATTACCATCAGGATTGTTGATGGAATCACTTTTGATTGTATTGAACCTATTTGTGTGACTTCTTATGCTATGATATTGCCACATTTGTCTCAATGGCTATCAGTTGTTTGAAAGGGGTTGTCTTTTGATTGATTCTGCAGTATTTCTGGATTCGAATTTATTTTTCGATGTTGTGTCCGATCCCTTGCCCAAAGCTGGAATCAAAGCAGATTCGGCCTGGAAATGTTTAAATATGATTGTTTGCATTTTGCATTTGCATCCTCATAATCATAAGCATTTTTGCATAACAGGTGTTCCGGAGCGGATTTCTCATTCTGACTGGGTATTCTCTGCAGGATAGCAAACACGACTTCTTCCAACTACTCGATTCACCACAGTCAAGGTTCAGATATGGAACAACTCCGAGCGGAGGTGGCTCAGATGAAGACCCAACTGGGGCACTTTATGGTGGACATGCAAGCTTTGATTCAAGGCCAGAAAATGCTGAAGGAGGGAGGAGGTCAATCACGTGAAGACCCAGATGAGTTTTGTTATGGAAGTTGTGAGAAATGTGCTCAGAAAGGATGGTAATCCCACACTTGAGGCTACAACAGAAGTTGTCGTTCCACCCTTGCCTGTGGAACCTATTCCCAAGAGTGATGTGTCTCACGAATTTTCTGCACCACCTGGAGTTCTGAAACTTACTCACCAGCAGTTACCTCTTGTTTCCCCGGACGGCCCCAAAGGCTAGGAAGTACCTGCCAAAGTCGGAGAAAACTGACAGAATTTTTGATCCACTTCCTATGCCTTATGCTCAGCTTTTGAGGCACCTACTACAACTCCAATTGGTTGAACTTCGGACGATAAATCGCCCTAGTGAAAAGCTCCCACTCAATTATGATGCAAGTGCCCATTGCGACTTTCACTCGGGTGCGCCGGGGCACAATGTGGAAAAGTGTAAAGCCTTTCAGAATGTGGTCCAAAATCTGATTGATTCAAAGGCGATAAATTTTGCGTCGGGCGGTGTAAGCATACAGGATAATTCTACTCCTACTGCTGCAGGAAATGTGAATTCCCCGGCATTCCCTCTTAAAGCGACATCAAGTCAAGGGCATATCTTGCAGTCTTTGGTCTCAAAATCCCCATGTCAGCAACTTGTTCCCGATCTTAGGCCAAGTTTGAAAAGAAAAGTGCTGGGAAAAGAGGAGTACCCGAATCAGTATCAGCAGCAGGCTAGCTCCCAGAGGAGATATCAAAGACCCAAAAGGCCTGAGAGAAAATTTGATCCTATTACTGTTCCTCACAGTCAGCTGCTTGACTGTTTGCTTCAAGACTCTTTGATTCAGTTAAGGGAAGTTGCTCCTGTCCCATATCCTCTTCCGCCAGGTTATGACAAGAATGCTAGGTGCGGGTACCATTCAGGGGCGCAGGGGCATGCCACTGAAGATTGTAAGGTGTTCAGGCATAAAGTGCAAGATCTGATTGACGCTGGGATCATTATTTTCACTATAGATGGTATGTATGTTAACTAAAGCTTCCCAAGCAAGCACGTAAAAAGGGAAGGCATCGTCAGAAGCAGCCAGTCCAGACGGAGTCAAGCCTCCTCAACAAGGACAATCATTTAGTTTCTTTGCTGCATTTTCATATGTAGTCTTTATTTGTTTGTTCAGACATTGTTTGCATGTTAAAACTTGTTTGTATTTGGTTTGATGCTTTTAATGCAATGGATATGTTTTCTTGAATAATTTCATTTGTGTTCACTCATCTAATGCTAATGTGCACTGCAATACCAATTTTCTTGCTTAGACTCTATGAGGGAGGATGATGAGGTAAAAACGCAAAAATCTCTAATTGTGTGCTTTTGAACAGAACCCTGTTGAGGATGTACAGGCATTGTTTCGAATCCCCAAACACTGGAGAGATAAGGGAGATAGACCCTCGTTAACCCCTCTGAGCCTTGAAGTAGGAGTTTCTTTTCGTACGAAAAAACCCTCACATTTAACCCAGGGGCAGGGTAGGCATCAGTTAATTTGACCGAGCGTCTAAATTTCAAAAGGAGTGTGCATCTGAGGACTCATTACCTTCTATTCCACCGTCAAAAGGTCAAGAGATGTGAAACCATAATGGTTATCCATCAACCATCAAAGAGTGAGGCGCAGTCACAACCCTTTCAACAAAGTCAAGACAAGCCAGTGTCACACGATTTGTTCCGAAAAAAAAGAGAATAAAAAAAAAAGAAAAAAGTCTGCTAAGTCGAAACTTGAAAACAAGCAACTTAGGCAAAAGTTGGGGCATCCTGCTGGACTTCAAAATCTAAAGATTCAAAAGAGTCTGTCCAGGCAAAAGTTAGGGATAAGAAAAAGAAAGCGAAAAACAAAAGGATTATAAAAGAAAATCCTCGAGCGAGAACAAAGTCGTGTGACTACGAACAAAAGGACAAAAGGGGTGACTGTTACTCCAAAGCCTTATTAGGTGTCAAACCATCAGATGCATGGGTTCCTGAAAGATCACAAAATTCTTTTCGAGAGACGAACGCCTGTGCAAATTAGCTGAACGTAGGACTGGAGAACATCACGGAGAGTGGGGGACACCAATGAACTTTGAGCCATAAACCATTTTTCTCAAAACCGTGAACCAGGTCACGATACAACCCTCAAAAGTCCTAATTGAAACAGGGTTATTTCAAAAGCACGCTACCAAGAGATAGCGTTCCTGACTCCCCAACAGAGTCACCAGCTGTCGCTCCCGGGATTTACATCCTAGTAAAAACGCGAAAGTGGCAATTTGTGTTGATTATATAATTTTAGTCAATTATATCAACTAACTAGCATATATATAATAAATACTAACTAAAAAAATATAAAAAATAAATTATATGAAATACTCATAATTATTAAATAAATACTTAACAAAAAATAACAAAAATTACTAATATTAGTACTAATTATTAACATTGATACTTATTATAACAAATTATATAATATTAAGAAAGATAAAAACAAAATCGATATATATATATATATATATATATATATATATATATATATATATATATATATATATATATATATATATATATGAACGGTATTTCAAAAATATTTTTAAGTTTATATTTTTTTATTATCAAATATAATAATATTTTTATTAACTAAAATAAATAAATTCTTTTATGTATTTCCTTTTTCACGTTTTTCTATATCTACAAAATTAAAACAAAAATAAATAAAAATTCTGTTTTTATTTTGGTCTTTAAAAATAATTAAAATATTACATATATTTTTATAACCATGTTCTTGTTTTTAATTTTATAGCTGAAAAATGAAAATAATGTTAATATAATATAATAAATAAAAAACAGAATTTTTTTTACATAAAATAAATAATTACAAGCTTATATTTTTAGATCTAACATAAACAAAATTTTACAACAGCAAACACACAAACATAAACAAAAGCAAAAATTTCTACATCAGGTACAACATGCAACTCAATATAAATTAATTTGAGATGGTACCTTAAAAAGATGAAGTGATGAACGAATTTGATGGAAATCTTGAAGTAAATTTGAATCCAACCCAAGCCTCCAAAAGAACATCTGAAAAAATAATTGTATTGATGAGTTTTGGTTTTGAAAATCTGAAAAAATTGATTGTATATATTGAATAGAAAATGAGTTATGGTTTTGAAAAATGAAATAATTTGGTTTTGATTTTGTTAAAAATTAGAGATTTAGTTTTTATTGTTATGGGTTTTGCAGAAGAAGAGGTTCAGAAGTGGAAGAGACAAAGAAACGAAGAAGAGAGAAGAAGAAAGAAATGTTCTGTTCCTTTACTGTGAATGAATATTGATTGAATGAATGAAGAGATGGGATATATAATTAATAAATACAATTAATGTTCTGACGCAGTGTAACTTGCGGCCTAAAAAATCGCTGCAACGTTTGGACCGTTGAGATTAGTGAAATAGAAATCACTCCGCAATTTTGGAGCCGTTGAGGTGTTGGAAGCGATTACCACGCCGCAACGTTTGAATAAAAGTCTATCGTCTGACACTCATTAATTCAACCAGGTTATTTCCCCAAAAAAAAACATATTTTATTTTTTTTTAAATTGTGCGGAGTGATTTTAACCTTGTAATTTACATTACAAAAAGTTTGAATCCTCCACCTTAGAATTTTTTTTAATATAATTAGTTTTTTTTTTTAATATTAAAAAAAAAAAATTTTTTTTAAATTTTCTAAAATGATATGGTTTGGAAGGGAACCATAAGGGTGGCGCCATATGGGATGACGTCTCAGTTAGAAGCCATAAGTCATCTCATATGGCGCCTCAGGTGTAAAATCAATGCTCTAAATTTTTTTAAATTTTTTTAAGGGTGATGTCATCCCAGATGGCGCCTTAGTTGTGTTTCTTTTTTTTTTTAATTTATTTTATTTTAAGAAGAGAAAATATAAAAAAATAACATTAATTTTTTTTGTAATATTTAGTACAATAGTTGGATACAAAAAAAAATTAATGATTGTGCCTATTTAATCGACCACCGGTCCCACAATCAGGGGCTCTTGTTTGACGTCTCTGTCTAGCACCACGAGGTTGTTGAGGCGTGGCTGGTCTCTGTGTTTGTTCAGATAGCCTCGGCGCATCAGACGATGGCCCCGGAGCATGAGACAAATTCTGCAGCATCTGTCCCCAATAGCTGGGTAGTTGCCGCCGACAGCACTTCCATAATCCAGCTGCATGCCCATGTTCATGTAATTTGTATGAGGGGGTTGGGTTGGTTCCATACGGTATGGTTGGCCAAAATGATGCATTGATGGGTGTTGGTATTGATGCAGTGGTTGATGTGGGGTTTGATAGTTGAAAAGAAGGGTTTTGTTGGGTGTATGATGATTGTGGTTCTGAGTGGTAGGAAGATGGGGTCATCATTTGTGGGGAGTTCATTTGTGGAGGGCTCATTTGTGGGGGGCTTTGGTGTGCTTCGGTAGGTTCGAATGACTCGTCAGGGCTATAGTAAGGGTTTTGTTGTTGTGGTGGAGAGGTTGGTGAATGATGTTGGGCATATTGCTGGGAGGAAGATGCACATTGGCGGGGCTCAACTAGATACGTCGGCTGAGAGAGGAAAGGTTGTGGTGTGGTAACAGACCTAAATCAGCTCATATATAGTTCCGTTGACCGAGCAGGTTGTACAATGGGGTCTGTTAAGACGAGCTGGTGTCGCATCTCCCACTGGTGACACAACGCCGCTGCAAAGTTAGTCCACACACCATCCTTCCAATGCGTGTCGACTCTACGCAGGTGCCACTTTCCCAAATTGGTAGGATCCACCGAAATGTCCTGATGCATACCGAATTGTAGTTTCACTCGGTCGCTTTGGTGCATCTCAACAGTTGTGAACCGAATTATTGGTGTTTTCGAAGTCCACACAGCAGCATCATTTGCGTTGGGCTGGTGGTCGAGATCGTCGTAAGGCCTCCAGATAAACTACAAGAAAAATTGTTTAATGAGTAAGTATACAAAATGTTAGAAATATCTATGGAAGAAGTGTTACAAAAGATGTAGGAAAATATACGTCGTCAGGGCCAATGTGGTCTAGCAGGTTGCGGTAGACTGTTATGGCGTTCCTGGGGTTTCTATCGTAGTTCATTTTCGGAACTGCCCACCTGAAAATGTGAAGGGGTTAGAAAATGAATTAGTTACACCTGAACATATCAGTATAGGCCATAGGCGCAGGGATGTGTATAGACTTACCGTAATGCGTAGGGGAATGTGAAGGGGTTCCGGTTTATTGGAGCTAGTGTTGGCATTCTCGACTAACCCCACGCCTGAAGGAGATAGGCGCAACCATAAAATGTACACGCATTTTTTTTGGCATTTTTGCAGAGTGCACTATACAGATGTGCCAGGACAGCTGAACCCCAACTATATTCGTGCACACTGTTAATGTTAAACAACAACGGGAGATACATAATATTTACATTGTTTCCAGTGCTCTCTGAAACAAAAAACGACCGAACAATAGCAACAAATAACATCTTGTTTTTTGTATTATGTGTAAGGGGAGGGAATCCTCGTTTAATACAATGGAGTCATGGTATTCCCTAAGGCGTTTTAAGTTAATACCTTGCCCCCTAGGTTTACCGTCGGGTGAAGGCTCAGCTTGTTCCACCTCTAGGGGGTGCCCAACAAATCGAAGCATATTTGGCTATTTATATTGACGGGGCCGTTGACGGCCATGCCATCTATGCGGAGGCCCAGTAACATATACACGTCTTGGAGGGTGACCGTGCATTCACCAAAAGGAAGGTGAAATGTGTGGGTCTCCGGCCTCCATCTTTCTAGCAAGGCCAGAATGAACTTTGGGTCTACATGGTATGATGGGATTTTAATCACATCTCCAAATCCACATGTTGTTAGATATGGTTCAGTGATAGGGTCGTGAAGGAAGTATGTGTCCCCACGGCAACGGAACCTTGAAACTTCCTGAACAAAAAAACCAGCAACATTACTAAGACCATAAAAGACATCAGGGTTTAATATTGTACAAAAACAATAATACAGGAAAACTTACGAAGTCTTCAATGTTTTCTGACGTTCCTCGGTGGTTGCTTCCCATCGTGAGTAAAGCCATTTTCGTAACTGGTTGTGAGATAATGGAATGGATGCAAAGGTTTAAACAGAAAATAAGAGAAGAAGAAGAGTAGTTTGGGATGAGATGAAAATTGTGACATGCTGAGAGGGTTTTTATAATGGTGTAAAGGGGGAGTCACATGAGTAGGCATGTGTTCTCTTGCCTGCTTCTTAGCCTTTGCAGTCTGCCATGTGTAGGCATGCTTGTGTAGTCATGTCAACAGTGGCCTGAAACAAAAATAATGGAGCAGAGGCATGCGAATGAATAGTATATGCAGAGTATAAGGCTGTAAATTTATCAGTCTAGAGGCATGTGAATGAATAGTAAATATTTTAAAATTAAAAAAAAAAAGATTTGAACTGAGGCGCCATCTGGGATGACGACTCTCAGTTGAATTTTTTTTTCGTTTTTAGTTGTACTGAGGCGCCATATGAGATGGCTTATGGCCTCTAACTGAGGTGTCATCCCATATGGCGCCACCCTTATGGGTCCCTTCCAAACCATGTCATTTTGGAAATTTTTTTGAAAAAATGGTTTTTTTAGTTTTTTTTTTTAAAACTAGTTATATTAAAAAAAAAATCTCCGCCTTAAGTTGGGAGGTGAATAAAGTATTAAATTTATTTTATTTTTTGTATTTTTTAATTTTGAGTTGCGGAGTGAATATTGTTGGATTATTTAATTCAGCGTCTTCCTGAGGGATTCGATAGACTTAACATCCCACCCATGGGCGCCTACACAGGTGTGTTAGGTGGTCCAGGTAGGCCCCTTGAGGGGGTCACTATAAGGAAATATAGTTGCGCCCTGACTATAAGCATTTGCTTTTGGCCTAGTAGTAAGCGCTTAATCCTATTGAGTGGTATCAGAGCAAGGTCATGGGTTCGAATCCCCCCCGCCTGACACTGGGGGAGAGATTGTTGGATTATTTAATCCAGCCTCTCTCTGAGGGATTCGATGGGCTTAACATCGCACCCATGGGCGCCTACACAGGTGTGTTAGGTGGTCCAGGTAGGCCCCTTGAGTGGTTCACTATAAGGAAATATAGTTGCGCCCTGACTATAAGCAATTGCTTTTGGCCTAGTGGTAAGCGCTTGATCCTATTGAGAATTGTTAGAACAAGACTTGGTTCTGCAAGATATCTTTTTGTTTTGATAATAACAAAGTTGTATTTGTGTGAGAACAATTTTGGTACTCTAACGTGTACTTTCTTAAGAATTGACAAATAGGTTCTGACTTTGATAGAGAAAGTTCTGACTCTGATAAAGATTGTGTGCTACGTCACTCTGAAGTTCTCAATGGTCGCTTTTGCGTCAAGAAGCAAGGTTGCTTCTGATCTACTGTGCGTCAGAAAGACTCCAAGAAGGCATTATGTTGCTGCTGCAATGTTCTCTTGGATTCTGGCTCTGAATTTAATTCTGATACTTATCTTTTAAAGACTAAGTGCTGAAGACTCTGAAGACAAGGTTCTGATGAACAGCGTTTTAAAGACTCTGAAGACTTAAGTTTCTGAAGGCCAAGTTCTGAAGACTCTGAAGACAAGGTTTTGCTGAACAAGTTCTGAAGACTCTGAAGATTTATGTTTCTGATAACCACGGGTTCTGAAGAAGAAGTGCTAAAGACTCTGATGACAAGGTTCTGCTGAACAAGTTCTGAACACTCTGAAGACTCAAGATTCTTAAGACCCAATGATTCATTCTTCTGATCATGCTTCAATCATATTAACTCAGAAGCCTCTGATTAACAAAAGAAGATGAAACGTTTGCATGGGAAAATAGTACATAGTATATATTAAACACGTTCTTTTCCACTACCCTGATTTGGTGGTACAAAGGACAATTTCAGTGTACAATTTTCATCCCAGCATACTGACATTATTTCAAGTCGCCAGTATTTTTTTGATATTACTGATCTGCCCTTCAACGGATCTTTTTTCTGGCTATATAAAGACTTGATCATTCAACGAATCATGTGTGACACTTAGTGTGAAAAGGAGAAATATTCAAAACACTGATTCATACGAAGAAAGAACTCAAGAAATAGTGAAATGAGTGAACAGCAAAGAACCACAATACAAAGAAAAAGATTATTCTTACTATGTAGACTCGCTCTAAGTTAGATTAAGGTAGAAATAGTGTTTATATCAGCTTATGTAAGAAGCAATTCATTGTAAACATTTTATTTGATCAAACAGTTGTTTGAATTCCTTAAGGGACCAGTTAGGTCATAAGCCTTAAGAAGAGACGGTTAGTCTATGTATTGTTAGTCACCAGCAGTTGCTAGTGCAGTTGTAATCAGTTTGGTTATAGTGGATTAAGTCCTTGTGTATAAGGCGAAACCACCTTAGCGGGTGGACTGGATTAACTTGATAGTTTTCAAGTGAACCAGGATATATCGCGTGTCTTTCTCTATTGTTAGTCTATTTATGATCTTTGTTTGAGTTTCACAAAAAGCTTTCATTTTGAAAACTCAATTCAAACCCCCCTTTTCTTGTGTTTTTCTCATACCTTCAATTGGCATCAGAGCTCCGGTTCTGATTGTGATAAACGTTTTATCAACATTTAATAGTGTTCAATACCAATCCAGTATTTGTGTGAGATATCATGGCAGCTCCTGCTAATACCACTGAAGAGAGAAATCATTACAGTGCCAAACCACCAGACTTTGATGGTGAAAAGTTTGACTACTGGAAAGACACAATAGAAAGTTTCTTTCTTGGTTATGATGTAGATCTTTGGGATTTGGTAGTCGATGGCTACACTCACCCAGTTGATGCTACAGGTGCTAAAATATCCATAAGTGATATGACCAATCAACAGAAGAAAGATTATAAGAATCATCATAAGGCAAGAACCATATTGCTAAATGTTATCTCTTATACTGAGTAAGAGAAGATAACAAATAGAGATACTGCCAGAGCTATCTTTGATTCTCTAAGAATGACTCATGAAGGTAATGCTCAAGTCAAGGAGACAAAGGCATTACCCCTAATCCAAAAATATGAGGCATTGAGAATGGAGGATGATGAGACAGTTGATACCATGTTTTCAAGGTTTCAAATGCTAGTCGCAGGACTCAAAGTTCTGAACAAAGGTTACTTAACTGCTGATCATGTGAAAAAGATCATGAGAAGTCTTCCTAAGAAATGGAGACCTATGGTAACATCTCTAAAGCTATCAAAGGATCTCAATAGCATAAGTCTTGAAGAGCTTGTTAGTTCTTTGAGAAGTCATGATATAGAGCTCGAAGAAGATGAACCTCAGAAGAAAAGCAAATCTATCGCTCTTAAGTCTAAACCTGAAAAGGCAAAGGCTTATCAAGCTGAGGAAGAATCAAAAGATTCTGATGAAGAATCAGAAGCTGAGCTGTCGTTAATCTCTAGAAGAATCAACAAACTCTGGAAGCATAGGCAAGGAAACTTCTGAGTCATCATCTGGACAGAAGAAGCAGAACCCTAGAAAGGAAGTTATCTGCTACGAGTGTAATGAGCCAGGTCATTACAAGAACGAGTGTCCAAAGATCAAGAAAGACAAGAAGCCTAAGAAGAACTTCTCCAAAGCGAAGAAAGGTCTAATGGCAACTTGGGATGACTCTGATTCTGAAGAAGAGGAATCTTATGAAGAACAAGCAAATGTTGCGCTAGTAGCAACAACTGAAGATGAAGTTTCTGGAGAACCAGAAGACAGAATATCATCAGAACCAGAATCAGACTCAAATTCTGACTCAGAGATAACCTTAGCAGCTCAGTTGTAATACCAGTCATGGTACCTGGACAGTGGTTGCTCGCGACACATGACGGGAAGAAGACGTATGTTCCAAAGTCTGGAACTTAAGCCTGGAGGCTTCGTTGGTTTCGGAGGAAACCTGAAAGCAAAAATCATTGGCTCTAGAACCGTTGGTAATGGTAACCTTCCTTCTATTACTAATGTTCTTTTAGTCGATGGTTTGATGCATAACTTGTTGTCTAGCAGTCAACTTAGTGACAACGGTTATGATGTCATCTTTAATCAAAAGTCATGTAAGGCTGTAAGTCAGAAAGATGGTTCAATCCTTTTTGTCAAAAAGAGGAAAAACAACATGTATATATAAGATTAGACTTTCTGATATTTGTGAACAAAATGTCAAATGCTTAATGTCTGTTAATGAATAGCAATGGGTATGGCATAGACGTTTAGGTCATATTAGCATGAGGGGGATTTCTCAGCTAAATAAGCTTGAACTTGTCAGAGGCTTGCTAAATCTGAAGTATTCTTCAGATGCTCTTTGTGAAGCATGTCAGAAAGGAAAATTTTCCAAAACTTCCTTTAAAGCAAAGAATGTTGTGTCCACCTCTAGACCGTTAGAACTTCTGTACATTGACTTATTTGGACCAGTGAAAACTGCGTCAATCAGTGGAAAGAAGTATGGATTAGTAATCGTTGATGATTATAGTCATTGGACATGGGTAAAATTCTTGAAACACAAGGATGAGTCTCATTCGGTGTTCTCTACCTTTTGCTCTCAAGTGCAAACAGAAAAAAATTGTAAAATAGTCAAAGTCAGAAGTGATCATGGCAGAGAATTTGAGAACAGATACTTTGAGAATCTTTTTATTCTCATGGCATTTCCCATGCTTTTTCCTGTCCCAGAACTCCACAACAAAATGGAGTAGTTGAAAGGAAGAATAGGACTTTGCAAGAAATGGCTCGAACCATGATTCAAGAAACTGACATGGCTAAGAACTTTTGGGCAGAGGCAATAAATACAGCATGTTACATTCAGAACAGGATCTCTATAAGACCTATTCTGGGTAAGACTCCTTATGAATTGTGGAAGAATATAAAACCCAACATTTCATATTTTCATCCTTTTGGATGTATTTGTTTTATGTTGAACACTAAAGAGAATCTTAGCAAGTTTGACTCCAAAGCTCAAAAATGTTTATTGTTAGGATACTCTGAACGCTTTAAAGGCAACATAATCTATAACACAGAAACACGAATTATTGAGGAATCAATTCATGTCAGATTCAATGATAAGTTTGACCCTGATAAGTCAAAGCTAGTTGAAAAGTTTGCAGATATGAAGATCACCTTATCAGAATCTAAAGAAGTAGAAGATTCAAGAGAAGCAGACAAAGATGCAAACTCTCCAGATTCAGATACAACCTTACCAGAAGCTAAAAATAACCCATCTCATCAGAAGAAAAATAGATTAAAGACTACTCACTCTGAAGAATTGATTCTGGGAGATAAAGTTGATCCTATCAGAACTCGTTCATCCTTCAGACATTCCGAAGAAACACTTCTGGGTCTAGTGTCTTTGATAGAGCCAACAACAATTGATGAAGTTCTCGAGGAAAATGAGTGGATTCTGGCTATGCAAGAAGAACTGAATCAATTCACCTGAAATGATGTCTAGGATCTTGTTCAAAAACCCAAAGGTGTCCACGTCATTGGAACTATATGGATGTTTAGAAACAAGTTAGATGAGAAATGTGAGGTCGTAAGAAACAAAGCACGACTGGTTGCACAAGGTTATAGTCAACAAGAAGGGATAGACTATACAGAAACCTTTGCACCAGTTGCCAGGTTAGAATTTATTCGCATTTTAATCTCATTTGCAGTAAATAATGACATTACTTTATATCAGATGGATGTAAAGAGTGCATTTTTAAATGGATATATTTCTGAATAAGTGTATGTACACCAACCTCCTGGTTTTGAGAGTTCTGAAAACCCAGATTTTGTTTTCAAACTTAAAAAATTATTATATGGTCTGAAACAGGCTCCTAGAGCTTGGTATGAAAGGCTAAGTAACTTTCTTTTGGAAAATGATTTTACCAGAGTAAAAGTGGATACAACACTTTTTTGTAAAACCTTTAAGAATGACATTCTGATCATTCAAATCTATGTTGATGATGTTATATTTGGTTCTGCTAATATTTCCTTGTGCAAGGAATTTTCTAAGTTAATGCAGGCTGAATTTGAAATGAGTCTGATGGGAGAACTCAGATTCTTTCTGGGAATTCAAGTTAATCAAAGATCAGAAGGAACGTATATTCATCAGAGCAAGTATGCAAAAGAACTTATGAAGAAATTCAGCATGTCAGAAAGTAAACCTGTTAAGACTCCTATGCATCCGACATGCATTCTAGAGAAAGAAGAATTAAAGAAAAAGGTTTGTCAGAAGCTATATCGTGGTATGATAGGATCTCTTCTATATTTAACAGCTTCACGTCTAGATATTCTGTTCAAGGTATGTCTTTGTGCTCGTTTCCAATCAGATCCAAGGAAACTCACTTAACTGCTGTTAAGAGAATCCTAAGGTATCTTAAAGAAACAACTAACCATGGCTTGATGTATAAGAAAACATCAGAGTACAAGCTTTCTGGTTACTGTGATGCAGATTATGCTGGAGACAGATTAGAAAGAAAGAGTACTTCTGGAAACTGTCAATTTCAGGGAAGTAACCTCGTCTCATAGGAAAGCAAGAGACAATCAACAATTGCTCTCTCCATTGCAGAAGCATAATACATATCAGCATCTCTGTGCAGTACTCAGATACTCTGGATGAAGAATCAACTTAAAGATTATCAGATACACGAGTGTAACATTCCTATTTTCTGTGATAATACTTCTGCCATTTGTTTATCTAATAATCCTATTCTACATTCTAGGGCAAAACATATTGAAGTAAAACATCACTTTTTGCGTGACTATGTTCAGAAGGGTACTTTTCAGTTAAAATTTGTGGATACAGATAACCAATGGGCTGATATTTTCACAAAACCCCTTGCTGAAGATAGATTCATATTCATTCTAGAAAACTTATTTATCAAACCTTGTCCAGAATGAGACGATAATATTTTTGATGTGTCAAGCTACCAGAATGTCTAATATAAGATTCTGATGACTAAGCAAAGCGTGTTATTATTTGTTTATTGACCTTCTGATTCATGATACATCTACAAGTTAGAAAGTGTCTTGATTAGAAATTAGTCCAGTCAGATACCTCTTGGTATTCTAGACATTGGAAACATCAAAACATGATCTCCTGAAAACAAACGGCTATGATTATTTGTGACACGTGTCCAAAATCAAATCATATCTACTGTTGAAGAGACACCTCGAGCGTTGTGATTTCGTGAGACTAGGTTTCAAGTAATTATTACCTATTACTCCCACCTTGTCATAATTATTATATTTGTTTTAAATATGCACTCTCTCACTTCACACACTACGCTACTCTCACTTCCCACACTTTTGTCTTAGAAATCCTAAAACCCTTTTTCGCTCTGAAACCTCTTCATCTTCTCACAATGAACTCTCAACAACAAAGTGTCTTTGAATTCTGTCAACAACATCAACAAGCAGAATCGACATCAATGACCTCATCAACAACTACTCAAACGGTATCAGCTTCTCTCATCAGTATCTCTCCATTCTTCAGAAACCTCTGGTAGTTCACATAGTGGACTGTCCTGCTCAAATTCATTTGGCTACTCCATTTTCAGAACTAAATGTTTTAAGTGAATGGCTGGTAGACTTTGAAAATCTAAAGAATAACGGAATAGACTTGATCAAGGATCTAAATGCTCAAAGGTGGAAAATCTATTTTGATCGTCTCTACGGTCCAATTTACGTAAATCTTGTCAAGGAATTCTGGAGATATGTTGACTCTGATGAACACCTCATTGTTTCATATGTTAAGGGAAACATGTTCATCATTACTGAGAAATACATTGCAACGCTACTAGGAATGGTAAACTCTAGAGGAAAGAGAATCTACAAGATGAACCATAAATCAAAATTACTATCTGATGTGGCTTACCCATCTATTTTCACTCATTCGTTCAGTGGAGAACCACCCTTCAAAAATATGGATTTATCAAAGGAACTTCGTGTGTGGCTGAAAATTATTCCGGGATGCATTTATCAGACACCAAATTCAAGTTCTACAGATTTTCTTACCACTGATCAGAAATGCATGCTTTACTATCTGATGAAAAGAGAGAAAATCTGTCTTCCATCAGTTCTATTCAGATATCTCAGAGATTTTGTACTAGAAAATAGACATCAATCCAAGAAGTCTAAGAATTACATCCCTTTCGGAAGATTGATCTCAGATATTCTGGTTGAAAGTGGAATGATTGATCACTTGTCAACTATGCCAGTCAAAAATGAATTGGAGGTTATCACTGGAACTCCTATTAATAGAAAAAATATGAAGAAAATGCAGATTATTGAGGAAATCAGAGTTGAACTAAGCATAGTTACAGATTCAGAAACTCTAAAGTAAAAAATAATGGCATTAGATGGATATCCTCTGTTCACTAAACATGATAATCCAGAGGCTATAGAAGCATATATTCAGCTAAAAGAGGAAGACGGTTATGATATGTCTAAATTCAGTCTTGACGATCTGATGGATCAACCTCCTAATATGATGAAGAAAATATCCTCCTCCAACACAGCTTCTCAAATGAAACTGGAAAAGAGGCAGAAGAAATATCCTGGTGATTCCAACACAAGGAATATCTCTCTCAAATCATATCCTGAACAATAAAGTAAGTCCCTTGAATCTCCATCTATAACTGCATCTGTTTCTATTGACAAAAATTTGTCTTCATCTCTTCCCATTTCATCACCACCACTTACAACCCAACCATTGTTATCCACCTCTCTACCCATATTTTCCACTATTGTCACCCCCTCTCAAACACCCACTTCTAAATCTCCTACTATATAAACCCCAGTATCTACACCACTTTCATCCCAGGCTCTTGAACTCACCTCAGCCCAACCAACTCTTGTCACACAATAATTCAAATCACTGAAGAACTTCTCACTGAACATCCTCAAACAACCATCTCAACATCACCAACCCCAATCACTGCTCCACAACCTATTCTTGAATCTTCTATGAACATTGATACCATCATTCTTGATGATCCTGTTGAAGATGATCAAATCTTAACTGAAAATCAAACCTCTGACCCTCCTCCTACCCTAGATGAAGCAATATCTGTTTTTAAGGACGGTGTGGTTACGAAATTCAGGACACTTTCTGATGAATCAAATGCTAGTGAAGCCCCCTCTGTTTTGGGAGCTTCATGGGATCAATTCAATCAGTGGATGTCTGAGGAATTTCAGAAGATTCAAAATCTTTCTGTTAAGACAAAGAGTTATCCGATTCAACAAGTTGAAAAGAGGCTGCAAGAGAAAAAGGAAGTTGAAGCTAGGGAACTGGCAGAAAGGTTAGCCAAAGAAGAAGCTGAAAGATTAGCCAAGGAGGCTGAAGATCAGGTTGAAAGAAATGCTGCTGAAAACTCCTCTTCTGATACAGTATTGAAAACTCTGGCTACTCTTTAGAAGAAACATGAGTCATTCAGAGCAAGGATGGATAAGCAATATGAATTTACTGTCACCATTCAGAATGCTCTTGCTCAGATTCTTTAGAGGCTCCCTCCTCCGTCTCATCCTTAGGAACTTTCTAGGGTACCCCCGTAGTTTGTCTTTTGACTGTTTGATTATGATTTGTTGTACTCCTGGATTAAAACTTTTTGTTACCTGTAAGACCCTAATTTTTGACCCCTAAGATTCCACATATCATTCACATCTCATTTTGCATCTTTACCACAAACAAGATCACACATTGGTTCCTTTATCCCTCTCTTCTTTGGGTTTGTGCCTTGCAGGTTTTACTGATCATCTGTGTGTTTTCTTATTCACTTTATTACTTTATTTGTTTATATTTTACTAACCTTAACCAAAATCCAAAAATATTTTTGTTTTTTTTTCACTAACATTTTCAAGGGAAGAACAGGTCAAAAATGCCAAAATAACAGTCCCACGGCTCGAATGAATTTTATCTGAGAAAAGTCAAAGTTGATCCGCAATCATGTCAAATTTATCTGGTCAAGGATTCCCCCAAGTTTTAATTGATTATTATTCAAGGAATTCCAAGGTTCATGTGTTTATTTCCATGCCTTCTTTGACGAGCAAAAGAATCGAGCCGAACCACAACAGTGCATTCAAAAGGAGTATTTTTTCAAAATTTGCACAAAGCTGTAACCGGTTACTCCCATGAAAATTTGAAAAAATTAAGCAAATTCATATTCAGCAATTTTTCACCAATCTCAGCCCTTGATCACATTTGGAATATGCTAGACCATCTCATTTTAATTCCCCTACATCACTTTGATCATTTCCTACCATACACCTTCACTAATCACCACTCTTTTATGAATTTCCCTCCAAATTCAGATTCCAAGCCTAATTTACATTTCCAAACCAAATTCCAATCCACCAAATTTCCCAAGCCTAAACTCTATAAATAGAGCCCTCATTTCATTCATTCTACAAGCTTTTGAGAGCCAACAAACCTCTAGCAAATTCTCTCCTCAACCACCAAAATTTCACTAAAGCTCACTTTTCTTCTTTTGAAAGTTAACAAGAATTCACATTGAATCTTGTTCAACTTTGAGCTAAACCTTCATCCAAACTTGTTTTCTTCATCAATTCTCATAGGTCAAGGCTTTGGTGTTTGGATCTTGAAGCAATTTGAAGGAATTTTCATATTTGAAGTGGTAATTCATCTTTCACCATTGTTGAAGCTTCATCTTCATCTTCTATAATGTAGATCTTTGGATATCTTTGTTACTTGATCCTTTGGATCTTGTAATTGTGTTTAATTGCTGGTTTCTGCTGTTATTTTACTTTGAATTTTGTGCAATTTCAGCTCCATGATCACAAGGTGTTTGTAAAAAGTTTTGAAAGTGGATCATGCTGAATTTTGCACATTTTTCTGCATTCTGGTGCAGAGTAACCGATTAGTAGATATGTTGTAACCGGTTACTCTGTGTTAATTTTTAAAAAACTGCACCATTTTGAACTAAGTAACCGGTTAGCAGATATGCTGTAACCGGTTACTTCGAAACAGAATGCACATTTTGGCTTATTTTTGGGACTGTTTTGGTTCCTTTTTCCATTTTCTTCCCTTTCCTTTTGTTCTTAGCCTTAGATCACATAATTGTGTGGTTTAATTTGACTTTCTCTTCATCTATTTCTCATTTCTTTTGATCGATAAAAGTCTTATGGATCACAAAATTCTGTTGTTGAATTTTGATCAAGACTAGATCGCTACCTTCTTTTCTTTTCGTGCGGTATTGCTTTCGGATGACGATCTACATATCGTTCATCTAGCATGCATTAGCACAAAGAGCTATTGTCGGCCTCATTGTAGGGTAATTACTTCGTAAATTACTCGGCGATTGCTTAACATAGCGCAGCATATGTCCCTTATCGGAAAACAATAAAAAATTATTGATTATATGTCTTTTGGTTCAACACTTATGAGACTTGTTGTTAGGAGGCTTTGGTCTTATCAATCCTCTAATGAGTTCTCAGTAATCTTGACCTAAGTGCAATTATTCAATTATTATTGATCACTTACTCTAACAACTAACAACTAATCACTAACTTCTAACTTCTAACTTTACATTTCCTTCTCGCTCCTTATCTCTCTTATACTCTTCTGATCCATTATTATCATTTCATATCATGTTTATGTTTCCGCAATTTTTCCTTTGTCCGTTGGACACATGTTTATGCTTATGCCTTTTTCTCTTTGTCCACTTGGACTAAAAACATTAATAAAGGCCAAAACCTCTAAAAAACTTGTGCTTCTAATCTTGGACTATGGTTACTATCCTTTGCAATGGACATGGAGTTTTGCACCTAGACCTTGGACTTCAATGCTATTCTTGAATCCTTGGACTTAGACCTTGGACATCCAATACAATTCTTGGAACCTTGGACTTAGACTTAGGACCTTTCTCCCTTTGCTTTGGAATTATGGTTCGAAGACTATGGAGCTTACATTTGTGGTTAGGCTATTCTTATCTTTAGCTTTTACTTTATGCTTTAGGATAGTCACTTCTTCTCCTCCCCATTCTTCAATTTTCAAAACTCTCTCTCTTTTTTCAAAACCTTCTTGATTTCAAACTATCACCTCTTTCATAATAAAACCTTGACTTTGTCAAGTGATTTTTACTCTTTTCTTTTCATTTCTTAACAAATTCTAAACTACATAAGCATATTGACACCTTTTTCAAAAGACTTGAAAAACATCAAACTCATCACTCTCTTTTTGTGCCCTCGTGCACTTTTTCCTTTAAGTTTTTCATAAGTTTAGACATGATTCATTTCTTTAAGTGGAATTATTCGCTTGGAAATGACGACTTGTCTTTACATTTTAAAATCAACCAAAATAAATAAATTTCATTCTTTATACCACGAACTACGGGGTTTTTATCCTACATTGCACATTGTGGGTACGTAGGCATGAGGCGACAAGTCTCTCCAAACACAAAAATCTTTAAAACAATTTCTCTTCTCATCTCCTCAATCACTTTTTAAGCAAACTTTTTCAGACCAAAAGCGGTAGATATTTCAAAGGGTTCCTATAGAGTACTATAAACGTTTTGGGTGCTAACACCTTCCCATTGCGTAACCAACCCCCCTTATCCAGTTTCTCTTCACTTGTTCTTGTTTAGAGCTTGTGTAGGTTTTGTTCGCTCTTTTTCCTCTCCTTCTTGGATAAAATAAAAGTGCGGTGGCGACTCTTGCTTTTCGAGTTAAGTTAATCAATAGCTTGCACTCACGATTTTACCGCTACAGAAAAGTGGCGACTCCGCTGGGGAAAGATTGGCCTCTTGCTGGTCCATCCCTTGAGAGGTTTAGCCTACTTTGATTTATTTCCTGCTTTTTGCCTAATTTGTTTGTTACTTTCTTGTTCTGTTTGGGAATTCTTCTGTGTGGTGAGATAAGCCCAATACCCAGGCTTGAGTGTACACCTAGGACTAGGGTGGAAAGTAGTGGGACCTACGCTTCGTCTTGGTACGTTTGGTGTTCACGAAATTCACATCCAGGTGAGGTTTTCTTGGGAGATATTCTGACGTGCGTGTCTTGTGCATTTCGGGGTGTTGATCTAGAGAGCTGTCGACTCTGGTGACCATTCCCGAGGACTTAGTAGAGGCACTTCTCCCAAGAGGCAATAATGGCAGACCAGAAATGGCAAACCCGTTATGCTTCTTGATCCGAGGACCCGAAGCTTAGAACTTTAGAACCCTTAACCCATCTTGGCCTTATTAGGACGTGGTGCGGTGGCTATTAAGGTGCAGACTTGAATCAGTTGTTACGCGATACCACACTCAGACGAGACTCTCTTGAGAATATTATTGACTACCAAGCAATTGGGAAATCGATAATATCCGAAAGATGGGTTGTAGACTCTGGGAACTTCTTTAGAACCTTGTTCGACAGGTGTTATACCCTTAGCACATACCTTTGTGGGATTGGTTCTTAACCTCGACTCCATGCTCGTAACTCGAACCTTTGAACCCGTGTTCTTTGAGTGATCTTATTTGTGGTTGTTGCATCCATGCACTCTTGCATCCATGAGCATACATATGCATTCTTCTGAGTTGTCTCAGAAACTCATTTCAACTGTCTCCTTCTTCAGTTATCTGTTCACTGTCACATTGTTTCCTCAACTGCTACTATTGACCCTCCACTGACTCAGCAACCAGCTTCTACTTGGCCAGAATTTGGGTTACCTCCGAATTACTCGCCACCCTTTGCAATTACTCCTGTGTTTGTCGCGTCTGTACTGCCAGTATCTTTAGCTCCGTTGTTCGCTGAACCTCAGCCTGTTGTGCATTTTGTTGCTCAAGCTATTCCTGAGAATCCTTTCGTGTACCATGTTGCTGGTCCACAATCTGAAAGTCAGGGAGAACCTGGATACATTGAAGAAGTCAAAGAGTAATGGCAAACTCTAGACAAAAGGATAAGAGCCGTAAAGGGAAATGATGTCTTTAATGCTGCCACAATGGACATGTGCTTGGTTTTCGACTTGGTTATTCCTCCAAAATTCAAGACTCCTGATTTTGAGAAATACAAAGGGCACACCTGTCCCAGAACCCACTTGGTGATGTACTGCCGCAAGATGGCTGCCCATGCCAAAAATGACAAACTGCTCATTCACTGTTTCCAAGACAGCTTGAGTGGGGCTTCAATGAAATGGTATATAGGACTTGAGAAGAACCGTATCCAAAGCTGGAATGACTTGGGTGATGCTTTCTTAAAGCAATATAAGTACAATCTGGACATGGCACCTGACCGACGTCAATTGCAAAATATGTCTCAGAAAGAAAAAGAATCCTTTAAGGAGTATGCTCAATGCTGGAGAGAGCTAACATCTCAAGTGGAGCCACCATTGGCTGAAAAGGAATTGACTGGTTTATTCATGGACACCTTTCATCCACTCTTTTGGGAAAAGATGATAGGCAGTGTATCATCTGGTTTTGCTGACCTAGTCACTATTGGAGAAAGACTAGAAGAAGGTATCAAGAAAGGAAAGATTGCCAATGCTGAAGCCTTTAGTGGTGCTAAAAAGTATGCTAGGAATTTTCAAAAAAAAAAGGATGGTGACACCCATGCTGTTTCAGTTGAAGCTAAACCTCGTCACAAGCAACAACAATATATAGCTGCAGTTGCTCCTGTTGTCAATGCTCAACCAGTTCAAGCTCCTCGTCAGGCTGTTAGACAAAATCAGAATCACAATTGGGTTAACTTTGATCCTATCCCGATGTCCTACACTGAGCTATATCCATGTCTTGTTCAGAACGGTTTGATTACAACGAGGGATCTACCTCCTCCTCCAAATCCTCTCCCAGCTGGCTATAGGGCTGATCTTCACTGTAAGTTCCATCGAGGTGGGGCAGGCCATAACTTGGAAGGTTGCTATGCATTGAAATCTAGAGTACAAGAATTGGTGAACTCAAAGATTATGACTTTTCTTGATGATAATCCCAATGTTGTCAACAATCCTTTTCCAGAGCATGCCAAGTGAAGATTGAGTCAGTTCAGACGGATCATCTCCTAAAGCCAGTGTTTGAGACATGATAGCTCATCCTTGTTGTTGATTAGTTACTAGGCCTTGTTTCTTTTTGTTTGCATTTTTCTTTGATTGTATTGATTGTTTGCTTCCGAACTTTATTTGTACTTTCATGGTAATTTCAATCAAATGAGCATTGCAATGTTTGATTCAATTCATTTATATCCACTGTGTGCATCTTTATGCTTTCTTTTTCACAAACAAAAATATATCTTCTGTTCACTTTCTTTATTAAGCTTTTGTTTATGCAAAGATTGGAGGGAGGATGATGAAAGCGAAATACCTAAAATTTCTAAATTATATGCTTCAATTGAAACTTGGCTGATGATGTACATGCATTCATTCAACTCCCAAACACTGTAGAAATAAGGAAGTTAATCCCTTGTCAACCCCTTTGATCCTAGAAGTTGGAGTTTCTTTCTGTACGAAAAAACCTGCAATTTTAACCTGGGGATGGGTAGTTCTCAGTTAATTTGATTGTGTATTTAAACACAAGAGAATCATTACAATCACAAGCTTTCCTTCGCACACATCAAAGAAGTGTTGAAGATGTCTTTCAAATCAAAAGCCAATGATGGTTCACCGTAATCATTAAGCCAGGCAGTCACTATCTTTCAAAAAACATGAAAAAATCAAAATAAAAGCCCGCTAAGTCAAAACCTATGAAGGAGACTTAGACAAAAATTGGGGCATCCCGCTGACTGTAAGCTCAAATGACACAGTTCAGGCAAAAGTTAGGGATAACAAAAGAAAAATCAAGAGGTTACCAAAATCCTCAAAGACAAAACAAGTTGACAGAGGTTCTCATCAAAAACAACAAAATGTTGTAAGAAAGAGTGACTGTCATCTCAAAAATACCTTGGTCCTTGAACCATCATCATAACAGTGTTGCAATCCCAAAATCACTTAGAACTTGAATGCATAGTTTGAGTTAACTGAGCATAGGACTGAAGATCATCACGAAGAATGGGTTGGGTAAAAATTAACTTTGAGCCTATATCCTTTGTTTCAAAAACCGTGAACCAGACCACGTTACAACCTTCAAAAGACCTAATTGAAGCCAGGTTTCTTTTGAAAGCATACTACAGCAATGTTGCATAAACTGACTCCTATGTTTGTTGCCATTTGCTTTGATGTCTTACCTTTGTTTTCTCTTTCATTTCAAGTGTTTAAACCACTGTGTTTTAACAAGTGATTCATTTTGCTTTACATCAATAATATCATTCCAAAAATAATTTTTGATTTCATAAAATTGCATGAGCTTTGCATTAAAATTACCATGTTTGTTTCAATAACCCTATTTGCAGGCTAACTTTCCTCATCATGAAATTTTTAAACAGTTGAGAAACTTGGTCAGTGATCCTATCAGGGGCACATTACTTCCAGATCCTGTTGTGAATCAATTCAAGATTTGTTGCTCAGTGCAAGTTACTCTCAGAATTGGTTAGCCAGAAGATCTCTTTCAAGATTCATATTGAGTTTAACCTTCTCAACAGTGAACTGAAGCCATGATCAGTCCATCCCCAGCAACTGAAGCCATGATCAGTTTATTCTCAACAATCATTTCAAGAATTAAAGCCATGATCAATTCATTATTTCCCTGCAGCAGTCAAACTGAGGCTATGATCAGTTTATCTTCATCAGTCAATCAATCTGGGGCAGTCTTCTTCAAGAATCCTCAAGATGTCTTTCCTCAAAAGACCATCAGCCTGATACAATTCACAAGTGTGACAGAGATGTGTTCAACATCTTCTCTCCAAGCAGAGTGGGCAGTGTTCCCTGTGTTGAGGAATCAGAGTTCCATTCTTACCTCACAAAAGAGTTTATCTCAGTTGTCTCTATCATATGCATTGCATACATAAATCATTCACATATCATACATAGAAAGATTTTCATAGCTCGAACCGTGTTTCGCGCTCATATGCATTTCTCGAGGTCCTGTTGCTTTCAACATCTTACCTTGTGATCAAAGTCCAACTTACTTGGCGCCTACCAAAGCTTTTGCCTGTCTTTTCACCCAGTGATATTCCTGGATGTCTTGTTTATCTTCTTTCTTTCCAGTGTCATTCCTGGATGTTGTCGTTTCTCTGTGTATCTATTGCTGTTGTTAGATGTTTGTCTTCTTTCATTCCAACGTTATTCCTGGATCTTTGTTATTCTTTCACTCCAGTGCCATTCCTGGATGTCTGTCTCTTTTGATCTCCAGTGCCATTCCTGGATATCTTGTTCCTCTTGTCTTTCCCAGTGCTATTCCTGGAAGTTTTTTTCTCTCTTCCGTAATCCCCATCATATCTGCTTGGATATCTTTCAGTGCCATTCCTGAAAGTTTATATGTTCATTCAGTGCCATTCCTGAATGAGTTTTATGTAACGCCCCAGTTTTGTCAGTTTTTATTTAATTGAGTCGTTTTGATTATTTTATTATTATTTTATTTTATTTTCGACTTTTATTTGGAAATATGTTATTTTTCATTGTTGTGATATTTTATCGGGTTTTGGGAACGTTTGCGAGATATTTGAGTATGGGGTATTTTGGTCATTTCAGCTTATTTTTCCTTAAGTTAGAAAATAGAAAATAGAAAGAGAGAAAAAATAGAGAGAAAGAAAAAGAGAAGAAGGAAAAGGGAAAGAAAAGAGGAGAAGACAGATTGATTCCAGAGGGAATCCGCTATAACATCGTGTGCCTTAAAAATAAGAGGACTTAAAGTGATCGGATGGATCGTGTGCCTTAAAAATAAGAGGACCTAAAGCGATGATTATAGACGATCGTGTGCCTTATACAAAGAGTACCTAAAGCGATCGGATCGTGTGCCTTAAATACATAAGAGGACCTAAAGCGATCCATAAACGTCGTGTGCCTTAAATACATAAGAGGACCTAAAGCGACGGGGAACATCGTTTGCCCGACGGGGTGTTACATGAGTAATCCTAAGTAACGAGCGATGGTTCCAGCAGAGTTCCTGAGCGAACTGGTGTTGAGAATTGATGGAAGTCGGTACCGCATGTGCATATGCATAGAGTCGTTGTGTCGGTCTCTTGCATTTGCATAAATCATTAATGGTTTGTTTATGTGTGGAATTGTGGATGAAATTGATAAGTTGATATATGTATATGGTTGGTGATATTTGTATTGTGCTTGGTTGGTATACCTTGGTGATGGAAAAATGAATTATACATTATGTTGTAGTGTGTTTGAATTCTGGTATGAGTTGCGGTGAGAACAGTATATATGTGTATTTTTGTTGTTATATATAATTGTATGCAATTATATGATGATTATGTTTCTCACCCTTCTGCTGTTTTATAATGCTCTGTGTGGCATTGCAGATTAGAGTTGCTGGAGGTCTTTTTGTGAAGCTTAGGACTTCATTCTTTTGTCGGTCGGCTCTGATATGTGGCACCGGGTAGTCGGGGGATCGTTTTGTAGGTTGATGTGTATATGTATATGTATCTTTTGGATTGTACATGTATGACTTGATGTATGACAAACTTTTTCTGTGGTATATATATATATATATATATATATATATATATATATATATATATGAGATTCAGTACAGATTTTCCAATTTATTCTGTATTTGAATTGTGGGTAGTAGGAACTAAGTTCCTCTGTTTATTTGCTACCTGCGAGTGTTGCATATCTTTATGAGCAGGTGTTGTATGTTTGTTTCAAATTGATGTGACCCCTCGGTCTATGCTGTGAATTTCTAAATATACTATGATGAAATTTTGAATTTTCTTTTACCGCTTTAGTTAATTGGGGGTATAGATTGGGGGTGTTACATTTTACCTTTGCATTCAGTGCCATTCCTGGATGTCTTTCTCACTATCATTCAATGCCATTCTTGAATGTAGTGATTTTACCTTTACTTTCAGTGCCATTCCTGAGAGTTTTATCTATTGGATGAGTTTTCTTCTTTGCATTCAGTGCCATTCCTGGATGTCTTTCTCACTATCATTCAATACCATTCTTGAATGTAGTGATTTACCTTTACTTTCAGTGCCATTCCTGAAAGTCCCTGCTCACTTTATTCAATGCCAATCTTGGATATCGTGAACTCTTTTTATCCAATGCCATTCTTGGATACTTCTGATATATTTTCCAGAACTTTTCTCACTTCATCCAATTCCATTCTTGGATGTAGAGATTCCTTTTGTCCAATGCCATTCTTGGACACCTTTTTCCCAGCCAAGTCCAATGCTATTCTTGGATATCTCTGATGTTTAACCTTGTCATCCAATGCCATTCTTGGATGTCCCCAATGAATTTGTTCAAGTGGAATTTTGTTTATATCCAATGCTATTCTTGGATGTCTCTGATGTTTGTTGTTGCCTCATTCAATGCCATTCTTGAATGTTGTAGTTCCTTTTATCCAATGCCGTTCTTGGATACCTTATCCCCAATAGAGTGTTTTTTCACCTCCATCCAATGCTATTCTTAGATGACGCTGCTGTTTTTACCAGAAACTTTCTTGTTGTTGTCCAATGTCATTCTTGGACATCTATGAGCATACCTTTTGACTCATTCGTAGTTTCTATCCAATGATATTCTTGGATGTCACTACTCGTATTTCCAGGGTCTTGTCCCTCTCTTTCCAACTATTGATGGATACTTCTTGTCACCTTGACAGATCTCCAGAGATAGCTTGTGTTCCCTAGCGTGTCTTTTCGCGTCTTCTCTCTCAATTTACCGTAACTTTCTTGTTTCAAGTTTCCCCGCAGTCTATTTCATCCTTTGGATTCATATCATCTTGTGGTATCTTAGGGCTTAAAAATGTCGCTTTTTTGTATTTAAGTATCTTCATATCTCCCGATAGAAGAGACTTAAATAGGGGCAGCTGTAAGACCCTAATTTTTGACCCCTAAGATTCCACATATCATTCACATCTCATTTTGCATCTTTACCACAAACAAGATCACACATTGGTTCCTTTATCCCTCTCTTCTTTGGGTTTGTGCCTTGCAGGGTTTACTGTTCATCTGTGTGTTTTCTTATTCACTTTATTACTTTATTTGTTTATATTTTACTAACCTTAACCAAAATCCAAAAATATTTTTGTTTTTTTTTCACTAACATTTTCAGGGGAAGAACAGGTCAAAAATGCCAAAATAACAGTCCCACAGCTCGAATGAATTTTATCTGAGAAAAGTCAAAGTTGATCCGCAATCATGTCAAATTTATCTAGTCAAGGATTCCCCCAAGTTTTAATTGATTATTATTCAAGGAATTCCAAGGTTCATGTGTTTATTTCCATGCCTTCTTTGATGAGAAAAAGAATCAAGCCGAACCACAGCAGTGCATTCAAAAGGAGTATTTTTTCAAATTTTGCACTAAGTAACCGGTTAGCAGATATGCTGTAACCGGTTACTCTCGTGAAAATTTGAAAAAATTCAGCAAATTCAAATTCAGCAATTTTGCACCAATCTCAGCCCTTGATCACATTTGGAATATGCTAGACCATCTCATTTTAATTCCTCTACATCACTTTGATCATTTCCTACCATACACCTTCACTAATCACGACTTTTTTATGAATTTCCCTCCAAATTCAAATTCCAAGCCTAATTTTCATTTCCAAACCAAATTCCAATCCACCAAATTTCCCAAGCCTAAACTCTATAAATAGAGCCCTCATTTCATTCATTCTACAAGCTTTTAAGAGCCAACAAAACTCTTGCAAATTCTCTCCTCAACCACCAAAATTTCACTAAAACTCACTTTTCTTCTTTTGAAAGTTAACAAGAATTCACATTGAATCTTGTTCAACTTTGAGCTAAACCTTCATCCAAACTTGTTTTCTTCATCAATTCTCATAGGTCAAGGCTTTGGTGTTTGGATCTTGAAGCAATTTGAAGGAATTTTCATATTTGAAGTGGTAATTCATCTTTCACCATTGTTGAAGCTTCATCTTCATCTTCCATAATGTAGATCTTTGGAGATCTTTGTTACTTGATCCTTTGGATCTTGTAATTGTGTTTAATTGCTGGTTTCTGCTGTTATTTTACTTTGAATTTCGTGCAATTTCAGTTCCATGATCACAAGGTGTTTGTAAAAAGTTTTGAAAGTGGATCATACTGAATTTTGCATATTTTTCTGCATTCTGGTGCAGAGTAACCGGTTACTCTGTGTTAATTTTGAAAAAACTGCACCATTTTGAACTAAGTAACCGGTTAGCAGATATGCTGTAACCGGTTACTTCGAAACAAAATGCACATTTTGGCTTGTTTTTGGGACTGTTTTGGTTCCTTTTCCATTTTCTTCCCTTTCCTTTTGTTCTTAGCCTTAGATCACATAATTGTGTGGTTTAATTTGGTTTTCTCTTCATCTATTTCTCTTTTCTTTTGATCGATGAAAGTCTTATGGATCATAGAATTCCATTGTTGAATTTTGATCAAGACTAGATCGCTACCTTCTTTTCTTTTCGTGCGGTATTGCTTTCGGATGACGATCTACATATCGTTCATCTAGCATGCATTAGCACAAAGAGCTATTGACCGACCTCATTGTAGGGTAATTACTCCGTAAATTACTCGGCGATTGCTTAACATAGCACAACATATGTCCCTTATCGGAAAACAATAAAAAATTATTGATTATTTGTCTTTTGGTTCAACACTTATGAAACTTGTTGTTAGGAGGCTTTGGTCTTATTAATCCTCTAATGAGTTCTCATTAATCTTGACCTAAGTGCAATTATTCAATTATTATTGATCACTTACTTCTAACTTCTAACTTCTCGCTCCCTATCTCTCTTTTACTCTTATGCTCCATTATTATCATTTCATATCATGTTTATGTTTCCGCAATTTTTCCTTTGTCCGTTGGACACATGTTTATGCTTATGCCTTTTTCTCTTTGTCCACTTGGACCAAAAACATTAATAAAGGCCAAAACCTCTAAAAAACTTGTGCTTCTAATCTTGGACTATGGTTACTATCCTATGCAATGGACATGGAGTTTTGCACCTAGACCTTGGACTTCAATGCTATTCTTGAATCCTTGGACTTAGACCTTAGACATCCAATGCAATTCTTGGAACCTTGGACTTAGATTTAGGACATTTCTCCCTTTGCTTTGGAATTATGGTTCGAAGACTATGGAGCTTACATTTGTGGTTAGGCTATTCTTATCTTTAGCTTTTACTTTATGCTTTAGGATAGTCACTTCTTCTCCTCCCCATTCTTCAATTTTCAAAACTCTCTCTCTTTTTTCAAAACCTTCTTGATTTCAAACTATCACCTCTTTCATAATCAAACCTTGACTTTGTCAAGTGATTTTTACTCTTTTCTTTTCATTTCTTAACAAATGCTAAACTACATTAGCATATTGACACCTTTTTCAAAAGACTTAAAAAACATCAAACTCATCACTCTCTTTTTGCGCCCTCGTGCACTTTTTCCTTTAACTTTTTCATAAGTTTAGACATGATTCGTTTCTTTAAGCGGAATTATTCGCTTGGAAATGACGACTTGTCTTTACATTTTAAAATCAACCAAAACAAACAAATTTCATTCTTTGTACCACGAACTACGGGGTTTTGATCCTACATTGCACATCGTGGGTACGTAGGCATGAGGCGACAAGTCTCTCCAAACACAAAAATCTTAAAAACAATTTCTCTTCTCATCTCCTCAATCACTTTTCAAGCAAACTTTTTCATACCAAAAGCGGTAGATATTTCAAAGGGTTCCTATAGAGTACTATAGACGTTTTGGGTGCTAACACCTTCCCATTGCGTAACCAACCCCCCTTATCCAGTTTCTCTTCACTTGTTCTTGTTTAGAGCTTGTGTAGGTTTTGTTCGTTCTTTTTCCTTTCCTTCTTGGATAAAATAAAAGTGCGGTGGCGACTCTTGCTTTTCGAGTTAAGTTAATCAATAGCTTACACTCACGATTTTGCCGCTACATTACCCTTTTTTATTATGACAAAAAAGGGGAGTATTAATATGGAAAAATTATTTTGATAAATATCTTGTCTCTAATCATAGCTCTAACATTCTAACACTTTAAATATCATATCATTTTAGAATGTTTTTCTGGAAAAGTTATTATATTGGTAAAATGACTCTCATATCAATCAGGCTCTGATTTAGTTAATCAAGCTCTGTTATCAGAATGCATCACCACTGTAATTAAGCTCTGATATTTTGGATTTATCTAAGATCTCTGCAATCTGGCTCTATATCCCACATCTTATAAGAATTTGTTAAGTCTTAGATTCAGGGGGAGCTTGACAAAGGGAAGTTGACTTTGAACTTATCTGAGTTAATTATAATTATCTTCGTACAAAATTGTGTTATCAAAATACATTGTTTTGTCATTATCAAAAAGGGGGAGATTGTTAGAACAAGACTTGGTTCTGCAAGATATCTCTTTGTTTTGATAATAACAAAGTTGTATTCGTGTGAGAACAATTTTGGCACTCTAACATGTACTTTCTTAAGAATTGACAAACAGGTTCTGACTCTGATAGAGAAAGTTCTGACTCTGATAGAGATTGTGTGCTACGTCACTCTGAAGTTCTCAATGGTTGCTTCTCTATCAAGAAGCAACGTTGCTTCTCTATAAAGAAGCAAGGTTGATTCTGATCTACTGTGCGTCAGAAAGACTCCAAGAAGACACTATGTTGTTGTTGCAATGTTCTCTTGGATTCTGGCTCCAAATTTAACTCTGATACTTATCTTCTGAAGACTAAGTGCTGAAGACTCTGAAGACAAGGTTCTGATGAACAGCGTTCTAAAGACTCTGAAGACTTAAGTTTCTGAAGACCAAGTTCTGAAGACTCTGAAGACAAGGTTCTGCTTAACAAGTTTTAAAGACTCTGAAGACTTATGTTTCTGATAACCACGGGTTCTGAAGAAGGAGTGCTGAAGACTCTGATGACAAGGTTCTGCTGAACAAGTTCTGAAGGCTCTGAAGACTCAAGATTCTGAAGACCCAATGATCCATTCTTCTGATCATACTTCAATCATATTAACTCAGAAGCCTCTGATGAAAAGAAGAAGATGAAACGTTTGCGTGGGAAAATAGTACATAGTATAGATCAAGCACGTTATTTTCTACTACCATTCCACTACCCTGATTTGGTGGTACAAAGGACAATTTCAGTGTACGATTTTCATCCCAGCATGGTGACATTATTTTAAGTCGCCAGTATTTTTCTGATATTACTGATCTGCCCTTCAACAAATCTTTTGGCTATATAAAGACTTGATCATTCAAAGAATCATGTGTGACACTGAGTGTGAAAAAGAGAAATATTCAAAACACTAATTCATACGAAGAAAGAACTCAAGAAATAGAGAAATACATTAGTGAACAGTAAAACACCACAATACAAAGAAGAAGATTGTTCTTACTGTTTAGACTCCCTCTAAGTTGGATTGAGCTAGAAATAGTGTTTATATCAACTTAAGTAAGAAGCAATTCATTGTAAACATTTTATTTGATCAAACAGTTGTTTGAATTCCTTAAGGGACCAGTTAGGTCAGAAGCCTTAAGAAGAGACGGTTAGTCTGTGTATTGTTAGTCACCAGCAGTTGCTAGTACAGTTGTAATCAGTTTGATTATAGTGGATTAAGTCCTTGTGTATAAGCCGAAATCACCTTGGCGGGTGGACGGGATTAACTTGATAGTTTTCAAGTGAACCAGGATATATCGTGTGTCTTTCTCTATTGTTAGTCTATTTGTGATCTTTGTTTGAGTTTCACAAAAAGCTTTCATTTTAAAAACCCAATTCAAACCCCCCCTCCCCCCTCCCTTTCTTGTGTTTTTCTCACACCTTCAAATATCACCCTACAAGTGTCTTTTTTTGCGAGGTGATAAATATTTAGCAAATTCACTCAACGAAATGCATTTTTTCTTGCAGTGTTATTCAATAATCACTTGTGTTCATTGGCTATTGTATATTACGACACACAACCTGATCTAGATAAGTAGCAATATACAGGCGTAGGGATGCTTAACGGAAATAGGATAATTGTTTGATTCTCTAATTAACTAAGGATAATATAATTAGGAATTTTGACTTGAGGGATTAACGCGCTCTAGTTCCTAGTCTGACGTTCCAATGGCTTGGGGGATTAGGGAAATAATGCTTAGACTAGTGAGCTGCACACCAAGGGATTGAGTGTAGTGGTAGAAATAAGTCATGTAACTTTTATGTCTCTGCATGTCTGTTAATGGGCATTTCATCAATAGAAAATATGTATGGGATTCTAACGAAAATGACCTAATCGCCTTTATCATCGTATCTTTTCCAAACTCAATTTTCACTTCAGACAAAACAATCAATTTTCAAACAATCCCCTGGTTACTGTATCCCACACTCGTTCACCATATTAAAATCAAATCCTCGTAGATACAAATTTTATTTTATTACTTCAATACTTACTAGTACACTTACTAGTTTTGCCATCAAGTTTTTTGCACCGTTGTCGAGGATTGTTGATTTCAACAAGGCAAGTTTTGTGCGACGTTTATTGTTACTATTATTTTAAATTATTTTTAGATTTAAATTTGAAATTTCTTTGTTGCTATTTATTAGTTGTTTTATCTTTAAATTTTGTTTCACTTGCTAATTTTTAGTTGTTTTGTGTAAATAATTAGAATTCTATTTTATTTTCTATTTTAAATTTTAAAATTTGATTTTTATTTGCTTTTTTTGTTATTATTTTTATTTTAATTTCTATTTTTTTTATTTCTTGTTAATTAGTGTAGTCTGTAACGCCCCGAATTTTCATCCAAGATATGACTTAGAAATTATTAAAAATACTTATTTAAAAAAAATATTCAGGTTTTGAAATTAATCAAATTCGGTGACAATTCAATTTCACAATCGGAAAATCACCTAATTTCTAATCCATTCAAAGGAAAATAAATAAATACTTAAAATATAATGCAATCAATTTATAAACTATTAAAGTATTTTTTTATTGAAAACACCTTCCCCACGATCGTGCGACAAGCAAACATCAATCAATCTTGAAACTCCACACTTGTACCTAAAATGTTGTTGTAAGGGTCATTTTCCATTAACCACATCCATGTCAAAAATAAAATAAAAATATATAATATACATATCATGTCCAAAAGAATTAAATAAAAGTAAAATTCACCAAAGTTAATATCGAATAGTAACTAATACAGAATGCACATGAAGGAATTGTTAGGGGAGATTTTCTCCAGGGAGCATTGAATATTAGGCCAAGAGCAACACAAGTGATAGAGACACCACATATTCACCCAAAACCTTAAGGTGATAGGTGTATGGGTTCTCCCACTTATAAATGCTCAAGTCACCACATTCCTATCCAATGTGGGACTATTATCCATACTACTCACACTTGTTATATTATTCTAACACTCCCCCTCAAGTGTGAGTCCACAATGTTTCCCCCTCATGTGGAAACTGTTTTGTCCACATATATTGGTACCGCCATTTCGATACATGTAAGTCGGTTGCTTTACGAACCAGGCTCTGATACCATGTTAGGGGAGATTTTCTCTAGGGAGCATTGAATATTAGGCCAAGAGCAACACAAGTGAGAGAGACACCACATATTCACCCAAAATCTTAAGGTGATAGGTGTATGGATTCTCCCACTTATAAATGCTCAAGTCACCACATTCCTATCCAATGCAGGACTATTATCCATACTACTCACACTTGTTATATTATTCCAACAGGAATTAGCTCAAGATTAACAACAACAACAACAACAACGACCACAAAGAGTTATATGCAAACTATGCATGTTCTTAAATCTAAATGATTCGGATATAACTCTTTGTGTTCGTTGTTGTTGTTGTTAATCTTGAGCTAATTCCTTCATGTGCATTTTATATTAGTTACTGTTGAAAGTTCTAACATGGGAAGCAACCACTGTTGAAAGTTCTAATTCCCATGATACACCACCTGAAATTACCCAATTACATACATCAATAACTACACAGAATAGTAAACATTCAACCAATTTTTATGTGCAAGAACATGACTCAGATGTGGGGTCAGACATTTCTTCAAATGATAATTCTGGTAATTATATGAATATTGAGGATGATTATTTGGTTGATGTCCACCTTCAAGGTTTCCCATTATTCCAAATATCTTACCATTTTATTCAAAGCATTGTACAATATATATAATGAGAAGTTTTCAATGTCATGTATATCCAATACTTTTTTTTAACATTTCATGGTGATCTCGAGTATTCGATCAGATCCACGTACGCTGGTCGTCAGATGGCAAGGTGCTCGGCGGACTGTTGATGAGGAGAAAAGGGGGTGTACCTGCAAGGCACTCCGACGCTTAAGTAAGAAAGGGTCAGAAAAAGGGGCAAGTACAAAGTGTATTCTTAGGTTAGAAAAAATGATACCTCACCCTCTCAAATGAGAGGGTTTATATAATGTTCCCCAGCGCGTGGCCAACGGTCCTATTGTCATGGCGAAATAAGCGTTTCCTGAAGAATAGGTAACTGCCCAAACTAGCCGTTATGTCGGGCAGGAGGGTAGTTGCGGGCATCTGTCTGTCAGCTGTCGGGGAGCTGTAGTTCGTGTGTGGCGGACAATAAATCCGGGCAGGACTGAGCAGTCGGTGCCCGATTGTAATGGCAAAAGGGTACTTTTGTCATCTTAATGGACTGGATCCAAGCGTTGGGTCGTTACTGTAGTAGTCACGGATTGGGCCGCGCATGGCCGTTGGCCCAGTCCAGAACAGTAGCCCCCCAAGTCGTTGCTTCCGAGCATGGAAGTGATGACTTAAGGATAGCGTACAGTCTCGGGGAAGTGGAGCGTTTCGCTTGTTGGCTGTGGAAGCCCGTGGTTTCTATTGTCCGTTGTGGCTGTTGGTCGTGGTTGTAATACGTTGCCCGTTACCGGTAGGTACCGACAGTTTAGTGGAATACGAAATGGTACGGGGGTTGCCACGTGTGTGTTGGAACTTGTGCCGCCGCCGCTTAGCCCATGGACATCCAGCAGTCCGTCTTTCTACATCTTCACCTGGCCCCTACGCTGCTCCACCCCAACTCGTTAGCGTTCATGCGGGCGTTCGAGCTGGTGTGCGAGCACTTGCAGGTAGGGGCGACTCTTCCATTCTTCTTCACCGTATTTCATCTTCAACGGCAGACTTCTGGAAAGAGCTATGGCTGGGTCTCTTTGAAGCAGCAGCATAAGCTGTTCAAACCTTTCTCTGAATCTATCCGTACATTTAAGACGAGGTACTTCGTCGTGGAGCCCGTATCGGAGGCTGCCCAGGATAGCACGTTCTGCTGGGAGCTTGAAGTGGTTGAGAACGGGGAGGATAGGATTAACGAGGAGTGTAAATACATTGGGCGGCGATTGCTGAAATATCCCTTCCAGTGGACCGGGGCGCATTTTACTAAGCCCCCAAAGGACTATGTTTTTAAGCCGACCGATTTGGATGAGGGGGACGCTGCCTCATATGAGAAACTGCTGAAGTACGTGAACTCGTTCCGGATGGCCGAGTGTGTCACGAAGAAGAATGTTGTGATCCTTGAGGACGACAGTAGTCCTCAGGTGGAGCCTCGTTTTATCAACGTTAGGGCACTGCTGGGGTGCAACACTTATAGGGATGCTATGGATCTGCTCGATATTTAATCTTAATATATTGCTTTGTATTGCTCGTTATTTTCTATCATCTGACGCCTATTTTTGTCTTTTGCAGCCGCTATGCCTTCAGCCCACGAAAGGATGGTGAGGAACGTGGCCGCGCGGAAACAAGCTGTTGCAGCTGCTACTCCTAAGGTTTGTCCTTCCCCTGCCCGTGCGATTGGTCCTTCCCTGCCTCCTCAGGGGAATGCTTCACCGACCAATGCTCAACGGTCTCCAATGCCCCTGGCGACCAGGTCTAAGCGTCCAAGGAACGAGGCAGTGGATCTGGACAAGGCGTCAGAGAAAGCGAAATTTGAGCTGCCTCCTTGTGTACTGGACAAGAGGTTTTTTGAAGGGACCTCTTTGGTGATTCCCCACCCTGATTCTCTACATCTGCAAAGCCTGGACCGTCCGAGCAAGAGGCCGTTGGTGGCCCAGGATGCCTCTGCGGTGGTTAGACTGCTGGAGATGGTGGCCACCTATGCCGAAGGGGACACGACCACTGAGGGTGAGTTGACTATTGCCCGCGGGAAGGTGAATGCTCTCGAGGAGAGTTTGAGGAAGGCCAGGGAGGAAGCTAGGGCTGCCAAGGAGGCGAGGGAGAAGGAAAGCGAGGAGGTTGCCCAGCTAAAGGGGAAGATGGTTACGCTCGAGGCTGAGAAAAAGGCTGCTGAGGACTTGGTCACGCAACTGCAGACGGCCAATGCTCCGGGCGAGGAGGAGCCTGAGGATGTGAAAGTGCTGAAGACGAGGTCAGAGTTAGTTGCCCGACTGGTGGTGGCCGAGGATGACAACGTGGTGCTCGGCGAGGAGTCCTTCAAAAACGCAGTGTCTCAGCTTCAGGTGGTGAATCCTGGTGTTGATTTGGTGACCGAAGGTACCAATTTCCTGGCGTACGTTAAAGACGGGCGAATAGTGATGCCAGAGTCTATCCTTGCCGGCCAAGCTAGAACCCAGACCTCTCCGCCCGATGGTGAACGAGTCGAAGACACCGAGGAATGATGTTTGCCGACGATGATGTTTTGCCGGCTTGCGTGCCGTGTAGTTTGTTGTAATTTTATTTGGTTTGGGGGGCGTGGCCCCCCTTTTTATGTAATTCGTACAATCTTTGGCCCTGGTGGCCCTTTTTACTTTATGGCCGGTTTTGTTACTTATATGATATTTGTTTATGTTGCTGTACTTTACATTAGTTGTGCATGTATGACTGCCCGTCGGAGGGTGTGTCCGTTAGCAGAGCTATTTTTTGAAGCTTGCTCGTTGTGTGTGAATTCGCCAGTGCAGAGAACTGGTCGAATAGCCAGGGAAGGTCCTGGCGAGGTTGCGAATCTCAGGTTGCGATTGAGGCCTGAGTTCGCGGCGTGAACGTCCCATCGCGAGCTGGGGTTCTGCCAATCATGGTACCTGGGGCGAAGGCGGTGCTCGATTGAGGACCGCCGACGAGCAGAGTTTCGGCTCATTTACTTGAGCGGGATTCCATTTTGTATGTATGCATCGTTTGTACCTGGACGAGCATGATGACCGTTGGGTGGTCCTTTGACGCGAGGAAGCCTATTGTGACTTTAGCTGTAGTATTGCTTAAGTTTTTCAGCGTTCCATGGTCGAGGGATTGTATCCCCGTTGAGGTTTTCGAGGAAGTATGCACCATTTCCCGTTTTGGCACGGACTCTGTATGGCCCTTCCCAGTTGGCCGCTAGTTTGCCTTCGCGAGAGTCCTTGTGGTTTCTTTGCAGGACAAGGCTGCCCACGTCGAATTCTCGTCGTAAGACTTTGGCGTTGTGCCTGATTGCTATTTTTTGCTTAAGAGACGCTTCGCGGAGGGCTGCTCCTGTCCGGATTTCCTCGACGAGGTCGAGCTCTTCTCTCATCGCTTCGTTATTCATCTCCTCGTCTAGAGGTGACCCGGTCCTTCTGGACGGTACGTGGATCTCGATGGGTAAAACAGCCTCCATGCCATATGCTAAGCGGAAAGGCGTCTCCCCGGTGGTAGACTGGGGAATAGTACGATATGCCCATAAGACGCTGTGGAGCTCCTCCACCCAGGCCTTCTTCGTTTCGTCCAGTCTTCGTTTGAGGCCACGAAGGATGACACGGTTGGCCACTTCTGCCTGCCCGTTGGTCTGGGGGTGCTCGACCGAAGCAAAGTGTTGCTTTGTTCCGAGATGGGCGACGAAGTCTTGGAACTTCTTGTCCGTGAATTGTGTTTCATTGTCCGTGACGATTGCTTGGGGAATCCCAAAACGGGCAAGGATATTCTGCTTGTAGAAGCGTAGAATGTTAAGTGCTGTTATCTTCGCTAAGGCTTCTGCTTCTATCCATTTTGTGAAATAATCTACGCCCACTATCGGGTATTTATTTTGGCTAGACCCTGTCACGAAGGGTCCTAGGATGTCTAGGCCCCACCAGGCGAATGGCCACGGGGATGTCAAGCTTTTCAGCTCGTTAGGTGGAGCTAGGTGCATATCCCCGTACCATTGGCATTTGTCGCATTTTTTCACATGCTCTTTGGCGTCTTGCTGCATAGTTGGCCAGTAATATCCTGCCCGGAGTGTCTTGTGGGCAAGGGACCTTCCTCCCAGGTGCTGGGCCTTAATACCTTTGTGGATTTCTCGTAATACGTGGGGGACAATCTCCTCCTCTACGCACTTTAGCAGTGGGATGGAGAAGCCCCTTCGGTAAAGTTTATTCTCGAGGATGACGTACGAGCAAGCTCTTCGTCTGATGGTGCTGGCTTCCTTGGGGTCATCCGAAAGTTCGTCCCTGGTGAGGTAGTTGTACACGGGCGTCATCCAGCAGTCGCTGTCTCCGATCGCGTGCACGTGTAGGGTCGAGGACACCTTGTCGATGCTGGACCGGGGAAGTATCTCTTGAATGACTGACCTGTTTCCGCCTTTTCTCTTGGTGCTCGCTAGGTTGGACAGGACGTCTGCTCGCACGTTGTGTTCGCGGGGAACATGTCTTACTGCTACTGCCCTGAACCTCGACATCTTTTCCTTGACTAGGGAGAGGTATTCAGATAGACTGTCATTTTTGGCCTGATACTCCCCGGAGATCTGGTGGGCTACGAGCTGGGAGTCCGTGCAGATGATGATTTCTTCTGCCCCTAGGTCTTCGGCTAGGCGCAACCCAGCGAGGAAGGCCTCATACTCCGTCTGGTTGTTTGATGTGGGGAAGGACAGAGTGAGAGACGCCTCTACTATGGTCCCTTCTTCGTTTTCAAGAATTACTCCTGCCCCGCTGCCACTCGAGCTGGATGCTCCGTCCACGTAGATGGTCCATTTGTTTGCTATGTGGGGCGAGGAGTCTGGGAAGGTTACTTCCGCCACGAAATCGGCCAGGGCCTGTGCTTTGAGATCTTTTCTGCTTTCATACCGGACGTCAAATTCGGACAGCTCCAACGACCACTTGAGCATTCGACCGGCCATGTCTGGCCGGCCCAGCAATTGCTTGATGGGTTGATCCGTCCTTACCACGATCGTATGGGCCAAGAAGTAGTGTCTCAGTCGTCTGGAAGCGTTAACGAGGGCCAATGCTACCTTTTCTATCTGCTGATATCGCAACTCCGCGTCCTGCAATGCTTTGCTCGTGAAGTATACGGGTTTTTGCCCGGTGTGATTCTCGCGGATGAGAACGGCGCTCACGGCCTCGGCGGTGACGGCGAGGTATAAGAACAAAACTTCCCTGGTATCTGGCCGTGATAACATGGGCGGTTTCGACAGAGCTTGTTTTAAGTGAATGAGGGACGCCTCGCATTCCTCGGTCCATTCAAACGCGGCTTCTTTTCTCAAGAGCTTGAAGAAAGGAAGGGCGTGTTGGGCGGATTTAGCGACGAAGCGGGACAACGAGGTGAGTACCCCATTGAGGGACTGGATATTCTTCTTAGACGTGGGCGTTGGGAACTCAGAGAATGCCCGGCATTTGTCGGGGTTAGCCTCTATTCCTCCTTCCGTTAAGTAGAAACCAAGGAATTTACCTGCCCGTACGCCGAACGTGCACTTCTCTAGGTTAAAACGCATTTGATATTTTCTCGCTTGCTCGAAGATTTGGCGAAGGTGGGCGACGTGGTCCAGCTCCTCGTGGGACTTGACGATCATGTCGTCCATGTATACCTCGAGCATGTCGCCTATTTGTCCTTGGAAGACTTTGTTCATCATTCGTTGGTACGTAGCACCGGCGTTCTTCAGTCCGAAGGGCATTACGTTGTAGTAATAGTTGCCCGATTCGGTCATGAAGGTCGTGTAAGTTTTATCGCTCGCGGCCATTGGGATTTGGTTATAGCCCGAGTAGGCGTCGAGGAACGATAAAAGTTTAAAACCTGCGGAGTTATCTACGAGTTTATCTATGTTGGGGAGGGGGTAGGCGTCCTTCGGACAGGCCTTGTTAACATCGGTATAATCAACGCACATTCTCCATTTGCCATTATTTTTTCTTACAAGTACAACATTTGAGAGCCATGTAGTGTATTTGGCCTCAGAAATAAACCTAGCTTCTAGAAGGTCTTTAACAGCTTTCTCTGCGGCTTCCATCTTCTCCGGGGACTGTTTCCTTCTGCTGGGCAACGACTTTGACGGCCGGATCAATTGTAAGCTGGTGGCAAGCGACAGAGGGGTCCAATCCTGGCATTTCAGCAGCGCTCCATGCGAACAAGTCTGCGTTCTCCCTGAGGCACGCTTTTAGCTGTCTCTTGGCCAGGTCGGGGAGGTCTGCTCCGATCTTCACTCCCCGTTGGGGGTCTTCTCCGAACGGGACGATCTCGAAGTTGCCATCTGGTATGGGGCGCAGGAGATGGCCGCTGTTGTGGGACTGGTTACCCAAAGTCGTTAGGTCTTTGGCGTGATCCTCCTCGCTGAAACGGCTGTCCAAATCGATGGATTCGACCTGGGGGAGTGGCTTTGGCTGCTCGGAGCTGCTGGGCAGAGGGGGGCGACTAGATGTCCTCGGCTTCGCTGAGATGGTGCCCAGTCCTTTTGATGCTGCTTCAAAGCATCGATGGGCAGCTTCGATGTCGCCGTGGAGGGTGGCGACCGTCCATTCAGAAGTGTAGTACTTCATCTTGAGATGTACGGTGGAAGGCACTGCAACCAACTCTGCCAGGGTTGACCTTCCAAAAATGCACTGATATAGTGACGGGCAGTCAATTACCAGAAACTGTGCTTTGATTGCTCAGGTTGTCTTTCCTGAACCGAAGGTCACGATGAGCTCTACGTAACCTCGGGGCCTTGTTACTGCCCCGTTGAATCCCTGCAGGTCGGATCCAACGTATGGAGTAAGGTGAGAGTCGTCCAACTGCAGTGTCTCGAACAGGTGGTTGTACATTATATCAACCGAATTGCCCTGGTCCACGAGTATCCTGCGAACGTCAAAGTTTGCCATCCTTGCCCGGATGAGAAGTGGGATGCTTGAGTTTGGTGACCCGCCGAGGAGCTCCTCTTTGTAGAAGGAAATGGGAGAGGATCCTCTGCGAGTGGTATCCAGCGTGGTAACTTCGTTGGAACTCTTGCTGATCAGTTGATCGAACTTCCTCTAGACTGAACCAACCGTGATTTTGTTGAATCCACCACCGGAGATGACCATGACCGACGGGAAGGTTTCCCACGGGCTGTGAGCGCCGAGGGACCTGGAAGCGGGCAGACTATCAGGGATACAGAAGTCTTCTGGCCGAGTCACGGACATAGCGACCTGCACGTTGGTGTCATCGGAGGGCGGAGTCTCTTCTGCAGCCTTCTTGCTCTCCTGGGTTTCTTGCCGGGGAGCTTCTTTCTTCTTCGCGAAATGCTTCAGGTGGCCATCGCGAATGAGGATTTCTATGGCATCTCGGAGGTGGATGCATTCTTCTGTCGTATGGTCGTGGCTCTTGTGGAAGCGGCAATACTTGGATTTGTCCACGCCTGGTCTGGCCGGCATCTGTTTGGGGAAGCGGACCCCCGCTTGCTTGAACTCTGAGTTGGCGTATTCGGACAGGATTTTCTCCCTCGAGGTAGTGAGGGGGGTATAGTCGTGGAACCGTCCAGAAGGTCCCTTCTGTTCGCGTGCATCGCGAGGCCGATCGTCGCGTCTTTTATCTCCTCGACGGGATGTCGAGGGCTCTTCAGCTCTGGATGTCCGGGCACCTTCCTGGTGACGGGAGGCCCGGACAGAGTGGGCAGCGACTTTCTCCTCGTACTGTATATGCGACTGGGCTTGGTGGAGGAGAGCGTTGAGGTTCCTCGGTGGATCTAGGCCGATGGCTTTCGCGAAGTCTGAGCCAGGACGTAGTCCCTGCTCGAGCAGGAACTTCTTCATCTCGTCGGTCGTTGGCACTTGGACGGCTTCCTTGTTGAACCGCTCAATGTAGTCCCGAAGAGGTTCATCTCTCCCCTGTACAACAGCTTCAAGGGACGCCTCAGTCTTTGGATGGCGTCGTGATGTAGTAAAGTGTCGGGAGAAAATCCTCCCGAGCTGCCTCCAGGACGTGATGGATTCTTCTGGCAGCTGTTTGTACCAGGTCATTGCTCCCTTCCGGAGCGTGGTTGGTAACAGGCGGCATTTGATGGCTCCCTGTACCCCTCTGTAGTCCAGAAGAGCATCTATGTTTTCTATGTGCTCGTCTGGGTCCGTGGTTCCATCATAAGTCCCTAGAGACGGAGGTTTCTCTAGTCCTTTGGGGAGACGAGTGGCCAGGATCCTGTGGGACAACGGGCCGTGAGGCTCGTCGTCGCTGTCCGAACTTGAAGTCGACGGTGACCGTTGTCTGCGCTCGCGGCGGCGGTCTCTGCGAGGTGAGGGTGATCGTGGCCGGTCGCAAGGTCTGGCCGGTGGAGAATGCCCGTCTTGCCTCGTTCTCTTGTGTCTTGGTGGTGACTGATCCCGAGGGGAGATCTGGTCGCGCTTGCGAACGCGTAGTGGTTCGGGCTCACGCCTCGTCATACGGTCTCCCCGGCGCCTAGGTGGCGGGCTTCTTGATCTCTGGTGTTTCCTCCTAGGAGGGGAGGATCTTGGTAGAGCTGCTTCTTCAAGAGCTCCTATCCTTTCTCCTTGCTGCAAGATAAGGAGGTTTGTGCGGTTGACAGCATCCAGGAGGGCTGCAACGGCCAGATCGGCGCTGGGGGGGCCAGGATTTGGTCGTTCCCCCAACGGTGACTGTTTTCCTCCTTGCTCGGTGGGGGGAGGAGTTGGAGATGCAGGGGCCCCGTCTCGAAGGAAACGAGGATCAGAAAGTAACGGAGATCTTCTGTCCACGTCCATCTTGTTAACGGGAACGAGGACTGTAATATCAACACCTTGAGCGGAGTTCTGAGCGGCCATAGGTGAGTGGATTAAAGAAAGTGTGTTTTGATCTTTTAGTTTTCGAGGAGGAAAGAAAGAAGGGGAGAACAAGGAGTTCCCACAGACGGCGCCACTGATCTCGAGTATTCGATCAGATCCACGTACGCTGGTCGTCAGATGGAAAGGTGCTCGGCGGACTGTTGATGAGGAGAAAAGGGGGTGTACCTGCAAGGCACTCCGACGCTTAAGTAAGAAAGGGTCAGAAAAAGGGGCAAGTACAAAGTGTATTCTTAGGGTAGAAAAAATGATACCTCGCCCTCTCAAATGAGAGGGTTTATATAATGTTCCCCAGCGCGTGGCCAACGGTCCTATTGTCATGGCGAAATAACCGTTTCCTGAAGAATAGGTAACTGCCCAAACTAGCCGTTATGTCGGGCAGGAGGGTAGTTGCGGGCATCTGTCCGTCAACTGTCGGGGAGCTGTAGTTCGTGTGTGGCGGACAATAAATCCGGGCAGGACTGAGCAGTCGGTGCCCAGTTGTAATGGCAAAAGGGTACTTTTTTCATCTTAATGGACTGGATCCAAGCGTTGGGCCGTTACTGTAGTAGTCACGGATTGGGCCGCGCATGGCCGTTGGCCCAGTCCAGAACACATGGTATAACAAAATTCTTTGATATTGGAGGTCCTATTTGGGAATGTCAATATTCTCTTGCTTGCACATGGTATGGTGAACGTATGACTAAATTAAGGAATGTAACATCGCCAACGTTGTTGTCATGAAGTAAAGGTTAAACTACCATTGATTGATGACCCACCTGTCATTCTTCAAAAGCTACTTTTTTACCCTACATTAGCTCATGCCAAGAACTATCAAGCCAACACAAGGACTTATAATGATATGTTCTCATTCACTTCACCTGGTATGAAATTTGACACCAAGTTTACAAAAGGTGGTGGTCCCCCAACACTAAGGCTTCATGGACAGACCTGCCATAGAATAGGGACGATGCTGCCAGAGATAGGTCAACCACCAAAATATGCACAGTTGTATATATTCGACACTGACAATGAAATTCAAAACTGGATGGAATATTTCAATTTCATATTATAACTACATATTGTTACAACGACATATAAAATTTTCATTATGTAGCATACTAAATCATATATTTTTTCGAATATAGGGACAACAAGCATATTGACAAGGCAATTGTAACAAATCTGAGTTTAATGTTGGATCAACATAATATGCATGCAATGACTTTTAGGATAACACGTGATATGCTAAAGCATCAGAATTTTAAGGATTTGAAATTGAGAATAATTTCAGATCGTCAAACGGATGGTCATATTTATAATATGCCCACAATTTCTAAAGTTGCAGCTCTTATTGTTGGTGATATAGATTTCGGTATCAAACAAGATATCATCATTCAAGAACGTGGTAGTAATTTACAAATAATTGATGAGTTTTATCCTTGATACCTTGCTTTTCAATATGCATTACTATTTCCATATGGTGAGGATGGATACAAAGCTAATATTCTCCATGCATACCACAGTGTAGTTGTCGTGAATAAAAGAAACCGTCAAATAATAATGGAATGGCTTTCATTTAGATTGCAACAAAGGAAAAGTGAAGCTAACACAACTTTTTCATCACGAAGACTATTTCATCAATTTTTGGTTGATGGATACACAACGATGGAAACCGGGAGGCTTAATTGGCTTAGGAAAAACCAATCTAAATTGAGGGTTGGGAAATATCACAAACTTAAAGAAAATGAGAGCAACCCCACTAAAAACACAAATGCCCAAAATGGAAAAAGATTTGTGTTGCCTTCCTCATTTGTTGGGAGCAAAAGATATATGGATCAACTGTATTTTGAAGGCATGACTATCTCAAGTAAAGTTGGGTTCCCTGATTTATTTTTGACATTCACATGTAATCCTAATTGTCTTGAAATTACAAGAGAGTATGCAAAGTACAATTTAAAACCTCATGATCGTCCTAATATTATCTCAAGGGTGTCAGAAATTAAATTTGATGATTTGATGGTTGATATCACACGCAAACATATACTTGGACGGGTGTTAGCATGTGAGTATTTTTATAATTGGTTTCAATATTACAACTTCATTTGTTTGCATTCTTACAATACGTCCTTTCACATGTTCTATTGTAAAGATCTCCCAACCATTTTTCAATATTGAAACTATGCCAATACTATCAATATTATATGAGAATTTATATGACAATTCTTACAATATTATACCCGTTATAACATTGCATATGGCAATACCACATTATTATATGGCATTACTTACATTATTATACCCATGTTAAACATTTATAATATTTTTAGTACTGCAACAGTAGGACATCAACAATGCGTTATTTTAAAAGACAAAAAGATAATGTCTTTGATTTATAATTCAATTAAATATTATTACCAACACATGAAACATGCTACATCGTCCTATATATAACTTTTGGTAACAATGCGCTTTTAGCATTAAATACATATGAATAATGGAACAAACCAACGGCCATGTTTTTTTGACAGTACCAGGTTTTGATGAATAGTATTTTTAAATATGTCTCACTATTTCAGGCTGACTACTAATATTTATTCATTTCATAACAGTTATATATACTTAAAAAAAAAGGCCTACCACATGCATATATTCTCATTTTTCTGCACCCTCAAAGTAAGAATCTGAACCCTTCTGATATTAACAAAATCATCTTCTGTGAAATTCCAAACCCCGAATTACATCCAAGGCTTTATAATTTGGTGAAGCAACATATGATGCATGGCCTATGTGGGCTGTCACCATTATCATCACCATGCATGAAAAATAGAAAATGTTCAAAATGTTATCCAAAAAAGTTCAATGAAATAACAATTGTTGACAAAGATGGTTACCCTCAATATATAAGAAGGTCAAACACCCACACAATTGTCAAAAATGGTGTTTCTCTTTACTGTTGTCCCGTACAACACAAGGTTGTTGTTGAAGCTTCAAGCACACATAAATATGGATAGGTGCAACCAATGTTCAGCCATTAAGTACTTATTCAAATATATTCATAAGGGATATGATAGAATTAGTGTTCCAATTGTCCAAGCGGAAGGAGGAAATTCTACTTTGCGTGGGGCTATAGATGAAATTCAACAATATCTTGATTGCCGTTACGTATCACCAAGCGAGGCATGTTGGAGAATTTTCTCTTTCAAGATTCATGCACGAGAATCTGCCTTGGAATGTATGTTTTACCATTTGATTGGAGAGAAGGCTGTTTTTTACTGAGCATCCACAATGGATAATGTGCTCGAAAAAGTAAGTGTAACTGAGTTCATGTTTACTGCATTGTTGATTGCTAATGAAAAGTTTGAAGAAGTAAGAACTTTGACATATTGCCAATTTGTATCAAAATTTGTTTATGATAAGAGAAATACAGTAGAAGTTGGAAACCAAGAAAAAAAGGTTTTATGATTGGCCGGTTAATATGGGTTCCACCTACAACGGGAGAATTATTCTATTTAAGAATGATGCTAACCGTAGTTAAAGGACCAACAACTTACGAGGACATTCGTAAAGTTGGTGGTAATCGTAGTTATCAAAGAGAATGATGCTAACTGTGTTAGACACCAATGTCATTGGTTCTGCCGACTCCAATATTGCCATTTGTATGGTTTCTGAAGTACTAATTTTTTGGTACTTAGTACTTGATTCATCACTTATCATCCAATATTCTTTCATTCTTTTGTGATGTGTGTTTATACTTTTCTTCTCGTACAAAATTTTGTCTGTGGCATTTTTATCTTCATATGTTTAACTTGACTTGATTTTTAGGAAGAAATTCGGATAAAGAATGGTAAAAAACCATGTTAAAGTGTGAAGAATTGAGCAAACACTCAATACAAGGAATATACAAAGACTTAGTGAAACTTGTGAAGAAAAAGTGAGATTCGTTTTTGGAATTCTCGCTCGCCCGATGCATTATATCGCGGCACAATGACGCTTGCATCGCGGTCTTGATGCCGCCAGTTACAGATGTGATGCGCACTTTTCACCTGACAAGCTTTTTCCATTAAAAACACTTTTTGATCTCTTTTGAAGGGTTATGAATCCCAAGGCTCAAAGTGATGAAAAATGGCGAATTTAGCTGCTTTTGAAGGCCATTGGAGATCATTTTTTCAATGATTTTTCATGTACTCTTATCTAAACTTATGGTATATTTTTTTACACTATGAGTAGCTAAATTTCTTTGAAGTTACGTCTTTTTGGTTGATGTTAAGGTTATTGTTTTGATGTATTGTTATTACACTACAAAAAAAACTGCATTTTGCTGAGTGAAAAACACGGTGCAACCTTTAATATCACCCAGCAACTGACAATTTGTGAAGTAACAAATCACTCTGCAAAAACGTTAGTAAAAAATATTTGATGGGTTAAAATCATGCTGCAACCTTGCTTAGTGAAATTCATGCCGCAACATTGCTGAGTAAAATTCACACTACAACTGTTTGTAGGCAAGTAACTAGTGCATATGGCAGTGTGCAGGTTTGACGTTGATAGCAGGACGAAATTCATGCCGCACCTAACAAAGTGTAATACACGCAACAACTTTTATAATATATCATTTGCAGGGTATTTTCCCTCTCGCATATAACAATTGATTAAATAAAAAATATATTATATTTATATTATTATTTATAACAATATAAATATAATAACAAATAATTTGTAGCTAATAATATTTAAATCAAATAAAAATATTTAAATGCAGCATTAATTAAAAATATTAAAACTTAAAAGTAATTAAAAATATTTAAATCCAAAATTGAATAAAAATTTATAAATAATATACAAATTAAAATTAAAAATAGTTTATAAAACTTGAAAGTTAATATTCTTTGTTAGTTCTTGGATTGACTGGAATTTTGGTAAAACAAAGTATGTTCAATGTTGATGTCAAGGTGCTGATGTTGCAACATTGAGTCTTAACACTGGGCTGTGTTAAGTAGTTTAAATTGCTGAAGTTGGATGTCTGATGTCACATGGCGATGTTGTGACATTAGGTCTGCAAAATTAATAACGTCAGGTTTAGTAATGTTGTTAGGGTTTGCGTTTTAGCTGGAATTGTGGAGAGCAGGTTGTCTCATTGGATGCGAATATCTTGGGTTAGATATTCTCTGTTGCATTGAGATTTGATGCAGATTTGTAGGAGATTTAAAAGGTTGAAGATTTGAAAAGATTTTGGGGATAAAATCTGTTTTGAAGATTCAGTTTTAAATAACAAATCAGATCAAATATTGCAAGGAGTCCAAGCCCAATTTAGGTGGCTATATAATGTGCATAGATCAAAGGAAGAAGGTACAGAAAACAGACAGAAGATAAGGAGCTTTAACTGGAGGTTAAACATTGTCTTTGTGCGTGTTTTGTATACACCATTCTAGTGTGAATTGGTGAGTTGTGTTCTGTCCTCTCTAAAGCTGTGAAGCAAAGAGAGTTGTGTAACTTGATCAAAGCTGTGAAGCAGGATCAAGGTTTCTCAAAGAGGTTGTTCTTTGAGTGTTTTAGGGATTGAGTAGTGTTCTCATATCTAAGTGGTTTCTTAGGTAGGAAGTCACTAGTAGGAATTAAGTTTAGGAGATTGTCAACTGGGTTGTTGAGTCTGTAAATTAATTCTACAAGTAGTGAATTTCATCCCTGGCTTGGTAGCCCCCAGATTAGGTTGTTTGAACTGAACTGGGTTAACAATTTGGTGTGTTCTTCTGTTGTTTATTTTGTCCATTGTGCAGAGTGTGTTGTTGTAACATCGTGTGTGACATCACACATATCTGGTACCAGAATTTCAATTGGTATCAGAGCAGGCATCCTGTCTGTCTCTGGGTGAGATCTGGGGAAGTTACTTTCTGGTGTAAAGATGGACAAAGAGGTTGGAGGATTTGTCAACAGACCCCCTATATTGGATGATTCCAATTAGGATTATTGGAAGCCTAGGATGACCACCTTCTTGAAATCCTTGGACAGCAGGGCTTGGAAGGCCATTATTAAAGAATGGAAAGCACCTGTTGTGTGTGAGAAGGATGATGCTTGTAAAGATAAAGAAGGCACCTCTAAGCTGAAGCTTGAAGAAGAATGGACCAAGGAAGAAGATGAGCTTGCCCTTGGAAATTCAAAAGCCCTAAATTCTATCTTCAATGGAGTTGATAAGAACATATTCAGGTTGATCAACTCATGTGAATCTGCTAAGGATGCATGGGATATTTTGAAGGCTACACATGAAGGATCATCTAGAGTAAAAATGTCAAGACTTCAGATTCTAACATCTAAGTTTGACAGTCTGAAGATGAAGGAAGATGAGACTATCCATGACTTCCATATGAGTGTTCTTGAGCTGGCCAATGCATCCAGTACTCTTAGTGAAAAGATGTCAGAAGAAAAGCTTGTAAGGAAGATCCTTAGGTCTCTTCCTAAGAAGTACAAGATGAAGGTGACTGCCATTGAAGAAGCACATGACATCTGCCAGATGAGGGTAGATGAGCTCATTGGATCTCTTCAAACTTTTGAGCTTGGTTTGAATGATGAAGAACCAGAAAAGAAGCCCAAAAGTATAGTTTTGGTCTCCACTCCTGCAGAAGCTAAGAAAGTCAAAGATGATGATTCTCAGGAAGATCTATCTCAGGCCATTGCAATGTTGGGAAGGCAGTTCAACAAGGTGTTCAAGAGAATGAACGATAACTCCAGGCCTAATGTCAAGAACATCTCTTCTGACATCAGCAAGTCAAAAGAGAAGGATGAAGAGAAGACTGCCCAGGATAAAGGTGTTTAGTGCTTTGAATGTGAAGGGTATGGACATGTCAAGAAAGAATATCCCACATTCTTGAAGAAGCAGAAGAAGGGCATGTCAGTTTTTTGGTCTGACTCTGATAGTGAAAGTGAAGGTGAGTCAGCAAAGCATGTTAGAGCTTTGACAGGAACTGTTGTTTCTGATGATGATAGTGATGGAGAAATAACATATGAGGAGTTAGCATCCACCTATCAAGAGCTTTGTCTAAAGAGTGTGGAAATTTGTCAAGAAAGGGAAAAACAGAAGAAACAGATTGTTCAGCTTGAGACTGCTAAAGCTGATCTGGAAAATGAGGTTTTGTTGATTAAATCTCAACTTGATCAGATGACAAAATCTGTTAGGATGATGAACAGTGGTACAACTACTCTTGATAAGATTCTTCAGTCAGAGAAAGCTGCTGGAGATAAATCAGATATAGGATATATGGTTGAGGAAAAGGGTTCTACAGAAGCTAGCACTTCAGGAACAAAGAAGGAGATGTCTCAACCATTTCTCAACATCAAACTAAGAGACAGGATCCTACACCTAAGAAGGTTATTCAGCCACAGAACGTTGAGAAGAAAAAGAGTACTCATCAAAGGAAGATGCAGCCTCAAGGAGCTAGTCAGTATATGCCTCCTCAATATCACAAGAGCATGGAGGTTGTTAGGTCCAATCAGAACAGGTTTCATCAGATGTCTCAACATCAGGGTAACTGGTATGGATATGGATATGGATACTACAATGTTGTACCTCATTACTATGGAAGAAGGAAGCCTCATCACCATAGGGGACAGCCTAGAAGATAGCATCCTCAGTTCAGGAGACAGTCTACCTATGGTAAAAGACAACAACACCATAGAAGACAAGCCAACTATGGAAGAAGGAGACAACATTATGGGTGGGAGCCACAGCAATATCATCATCATAATGGTAGAAGATATAACCAATTCAGAGATGACAGAGTTAGATGCTTCTATTGTGGAAGGTTTGGACATATGCAGTACTCTTGTTTTAAGCTTCATGGTTATCCAAATTCTGCTCCTCAACCCAGACAGAAGGAGGTCAGGCCCAAAGTAGTAAAACAATGGGTTCCTAAAGCACATGACACATGTCTATTGGCTCACACATCAGATGGACATTTTGCTATGGATGCATGGTACTTTGACAATGGATGTTCAAAGCACATGACTGGATCCAAGAAGCATTTGGTAGAGTTCAATCCTTGCCATGCAAATGATGTTATTTTTGGCAATGGTGAAAAAGGAGTAGTAGAAGGAGTTGGAAGAGTGAAGAATCATGATGGTCTTACTCTTGATAATGTGCACTTTGTTCAAGGGTTGAGTGCTAATTTAATTAGCATAAGTCAACTTTGTGATGGAGGTTACAAGGTAAGCTACACCAAAGATGAATGTGTGGTAGCTGATGAGCAGAACGAGGTAGTGATGAAGGGAGTAAGATCCAAAGATAATTGCTATCAGTGGATACCTCAAGTGGACAGCCTATCTAGTGATGTTAAGGTTAATGTTGTAACATCAGATGGTGACATCAAGTGTGAAAGTATGGTGAAAAGTCAATCTGGGTTAATGACTTATGGTGTTGATACTCCTAAGTTGGATGATGTGTTAAAAGCCAACTTGAGTAGTCAGTTATGTGAGCAAGATGAAGGAGTCAACAATGCTGATGGAAGGATCAAAATCTGTGACCTTAAGAAGTGTTGGGAGCTGAATACTTGCAAGGCCAAGAAAGATGACAACCTGACTAATGACTCCTATAGTTCAGAAGAAAAATTTCACAAGTTGACAATCCTTAGGTTGGAAGATGCAGATGTTAGAGCTGATGTTAAAACATCTCAAGTCAAGAAAGGTACTTCTAGCCTTAAAATAAAGAAGAGTGATGATGAACTAATTGCAAAAGTGGTTCCTGGGGTTGCTAAACGACTGAAATCAAGGAAGAGGAAAGCTATTGAGTCACCTCCAAAGATGAGAACTGATAAGCAGAAGATCTATGTGGATGGTACTACAAAATCCAGGAGTAAAGTGTTTATCTCTTCCAGAAATAGGAAGATCAGAGATAAGTCTGATGATAATGTCCAGGATATCTCTCAAATGAAGGAAGTCGTTGTTGTTAGAACTTCTGAGAAAATTCAAAAGGCCATACTAGATAACATTCCTGTGCTTTTCATAAAATGGTGGAAGTATGTTCTGGAAAAAGAATTTGGTATAGATACTCTGGGTATGGTTGAGTTTGCTAGGATATGGTTCAGAGAGGGTGTGGGAACTTATGGTATTCAGGTGTGTATGAATAAGTTGCTCTGACTGTGTTTTATTGGGAGCTTCTTGAAGGACTTCTTTGTGCAATGAGTCCTTTGAATGGTGATGAGAAGCTGATGTTCCAAAAGATGTTATAACATCATGTTTGCTGGTGGTTATATCTGGAAGATGATTAAGATTGGACATGTGGAGTTGGATGCTCTAGCATTTTTGGTCAGAAGAGGTGGAGATTATGGTCATGTGTTTAGTAGTTTGTTTTGGCAAAGCATGACTACTGTCTTTGAAGACTTCACCAGTTTCAACAACTACTGGTGGATGTAAGGACATAGGAATTGTGATCTCTTGAAGAGACTGGATCTCAATAAAGCTTATAAGTAAGCTGAGAATTCATGGAGTTTGTGACACAGTGTTGAGTTTGGATTATGTTGCTGATAGTAAATCCAGTAGTGGAGCATATGTAATACCCTGGTGTCAAGAGTGTCAAGAGTATCCTTGGTGAAGGATGTCTTTGTTCTGGATCTGAAGCTTAGTGCTTACATCTAAGGAGCATCTACATAGTCATACGGGAGAATGATGAAGTAGAAGGTTTGCCTTGGATGGTGAAGATGAATTATATGATAGCCTTTGGAGAAAGGGACAGTGGTACCAAAATGCATGTACTCAGAAAATGTGCTCAAATGTTCATCTCCATCTAGAGCATTTGTTAATCATGACAGGGGGAGTACTTGTCTATGGATTTTGCAGCAAAGGTGCATTTATTGTGAAGATTGCATGCTAATCAAGCTTGTTGGCTCTTCTGAGGATATAATGTCAGATAACATGTTATGACTTTAGGCTGTTAGATGACATGTTGGTGTGGCCTTGAATGGTTCTAGTCATATGAAGCAAATTGTTTAAATCTTGTGCGCACATGTTTCTGAGGAGATGTCTGGAGACAAGATTGAATCATGGCCTTGAATAGATTGTACACTTGTCTGGGTGTGTGTTATTTTAAGTGTGAGGAGTTGACTTAGAGTTCAATGGAAGGCATTGTGTGTGTGCTTCAGATCTTGTGGATGATTGTGTGAAGCCTTCATAACTGGATGGATGAAGACTATGACTGGATTTTTCAAATGTTATGATCAAGGAGTTCATTGTGATCATTCCTGTGGATATTACAGAGAGAAGCTGATCAACTTGGCAAGATGTAAGTTTTGGAGCATGAGAAGATAAGAAACCAAGAGGGAATCATGTGAGTTTTAGTATTTGGATTGTTTGAGGATGAAGCATTAAGTGAATGCATTCAGCAGGTGTGTTGAATAGAGGGTGCGCTCTTGAAGACATGAAGATGAGTCTTATGTTTTCCATTCATTTAAGGTGTTCATCTTGCAAATGAGCACTGGTTATCTTAGATAGGGGGAGTTGATCTTTTGTTTTGGATATTTTGTTGAAGTAGTTGTCAGGCAAGATGTTACTGGTAAAGTTCATGGTGTGTCAATGGATTGAATCAGAAGTATACATTTACCCCAGTGTTTGTCATTTGTTGGCCAAAAAGGGGGAGAGAATGTTCAATAGTAGCTGCTGAGTCTGGATTTTGTTCTGAGTATATTGGTTGGATGATTCAGAGTTTGCCTTTGGAATTTTTTTTGTGCTTGCTGCTATGTTCAGAGTTTGTCCAATTATGGCTAAAAAGGGGGAGAGTTAGCCTAGTGGTTGCCAAGGTGTGGTTGTGAAGCCTTTTTCTGAATTGATGCAGAAGTTGAGGGGGAGAGCGTATGAACAGCTGTGAGCTAGTTCTTGGTTTGAGGGGGAGTTTTCCCTATGCTGATGTGAAAGTCAGGTTATGCAGCTTGTTGGTTTTTGTTGCTGCTGGTTAGGAAGTTTGTGCAGCATGCTGAAAGCATTGTGAAGTGTAGCTGTTTTGAAGATTGCTGCTGCTGCAATGTATTGGAAAATTCAAGTTTATTCTGCTGCTGAAGTCTCTGAAGGTGCAGAGATTGTTTTAGCCAAAATTAGCCAAAGGGGGAGATTGTTAGTTCTTGGATTGGCTGGAATTTTGGTAAAACAAAGTATGTTCAATGTTGATGTCAAGGTGCTGATGTTGCAACATTGAGTCTTAACACTGGGCTGTGTTAAGTAGTTTAAATTGCTGAAGTTGGATGTCTGATGTCACATGGCGATGTTGCGACATTAGGTCTGCAGAATTAATAACACCAGGTTTAGTAATGTTGTTAGGGTTTGCGTTTTAGTTGGAATTGTGGAGAGCAGGTTGTTTTATTGGATGTGAATATCTTGGGTTAGATATTCTCTGTTGCATAGAGATTTGATGCAGATTTGTAGGAGATTTAAAAGGTTGAAGATTTGAAAAGATTTTGGGGATAAAATATGTTTTGAAGATTCAGTTTTAAATAAAAAATCAGATCAAATATTGCAAGGAGTCCAAGCCCAATTCAGGTGGCTATATAATGCGCATAGATCAAAGGAAGAAGGTACAGAAAACAGACAGAAGATAAGGAGCTTTAACTTGAGGTTAAACATTGTCTTTGTGCGTGTTTTTATATACACCATTCTAGTGTGAATTGGTGAGTTGTGTTCTGTCCTCTCTAAAGCTGTGAAGCAAAGAGAGTTGTGTAACTTGATCAAAGCTGTGAAGCAGGATCAAGGTTTCTCAAAGAGGTTATTCTTTGAGTGTTTTAGGGATTGAGTAGTGTTCTCATATCTAAGTGGTTTCTTAGGTAGGAAGTCACTAGTAGAAATTAAGTTTAGGAGATTGTCAACTGGGTTGTTGAGTCTGTAAATTAATTCTACAAGTAGTGAATTTCATCCCTGGCTTGGTAGCCCCCAGATTAGGTTGTTTGAACTGAACTGGGTTAACAATTTGGTGTGTTCTTCTGTTGTTTATTTTGTCCATTGTGCAGAGTGTGTTGTTGTAACATCGTGTGTGACATCACACATATCTGGTACCAGAATTTCATTCTTCACTCACATTTTCTTACTCATTCTCATTTACCTCCTCTCCTTGCCCTCCAATCGATCCAAATCCACCAACATACAAGAAAATTGTCAAATTAAAATGGTGAATTTTAGCAGGTTACGGCGGTTAGAACCGACGTAAATAGAAATTCACGACGATTCCTCTTTTGTCGTAGAAACATGTGTCGCGAGGCTATTTTACAACGGTTTGTAAAACTGCGCTCCAACTGCTGTAACATTCCGTGGCGGTTTTGAAACAGCCTCCAATATATTATTACAATGGTTGTAACCATCATAATTATATAACATATATTTTATTAAAAGTAGCGATGGTTGTAACCGCCATAATTATATAATATATATTTCATTGAAAATAGTGACGGTTTAAAACCGCTGTTAATTATTTTTTTTTTTAAATTAAAAATTGCTACATTATATCCTCTCTTCATGTTAGTAGAATACTAGTACTATTACAATATTCAATTCTAACAATACAAAATACCATAAAAAATTATAATTTTATTAAACAAAAAAACTATCAATATCCACAATAAGGTCAAGAACCTGTTTAAATTCACCATGATAAAATTTTGAAGAGACAAGTTACATCATCACTATTCACCTCACTAACTTGCATTGTGAAATAAATAATACTTAGTGTATAAAACAAGTTACATCAGATAAATGAGTGTGTCCATAATCCCTGGCATGTTCCACAGTTATTGTAATAGCAAGACTGCTCCATCCCACATCAACATTCTCATCATTTTGCATTGATATAAAAACTGTTTCCACTGTTGCAGCCCCATATTCTTTTCCCTCATCACAAGCATTCATCCAAAGGTTGTAGGACAGAACATCGCATGTCACTTTATTTTATTTCATTTGTTGGACAGAACATCCCAGTTCATAGAGCTTTCTTTCCAACTGAGTCAAGTATACTCATAATTGAACAAAGCTAAAGCTTCATCTCCCATTTGATATTCAGCCAAAGCTTGTATAAGTTCCTCTCTTGTTACATAATTGAATAAAGACAAAAACAAAATTTCAGGTGGGAAAAAATCTGAAAAAATTTACAATCCAAATAGACGAAAATCTGATAGTGATTGAATCAAACCTAACTTGTACTTAACTTCTAAATTACTTGTTAATTAGTGATTCTTATTCAAGTTACTGAACATACTGTGTTACATAAATATACTAATAGAATTAATTAAGCAATATTGACTTATTGTTATCCTTGTCAAAGTATTGAGAAGCCTTGAACAAATTATCTTCCCTCTCAAGTTTATGTCGGTTTATAGTGGCAGTAATGAATTCATGATAATCAATAGTTCCATTCTGGTCAACATCAGTCTGACCAAACATGTGGGTTGGTTATCAATCTTGAGATCAAGATTGAAGCAAAATCACCATAGGTTATGGTGAATTTCCAACATCTGGTATCTAGAGCTCTGGTTGCGATTCAAGGAGGAAAATCGTGATGGCTATGAATCATTCAAATGGGCACTTTCCGGCGACCCTACCAATTCTCAAGAAAGATAATTATGAGAATTGGTGCAAGCAGATTAAGGTGATTTTCTGTTATCAAGATCTTTGGGATCTTGTGAAGGAAGGAGTGGAACCGCTTGCAGAAGTAGCGACAGATCAAGAAAGGGCTGCACACAAAGAGTTGAAGAAGAAAGATTATAAAACACTCTTTATAATCCACCAGTGTGTTGATCTAGATAACTTTGAAAAAGTTAGCGATGTAGATTCAGCAAAGGAAGCGTGGGATATTCTTGAAAAGTCATTTGGAGGCGCAGAGAAGGGGAAAGAGGTGAGGTTAAAAACTCATAAGAGAACCTATGAGTTTCTTCAGATGGAAGACAACGAAAGTATTTCAGATTTCTTCACCAGAGTTACAAAGCTGGTGAATCAAATCAAAGTATGTGGAGAGGTGTTGAAATCAAGATCAGTTGTTGCAAAGATCTTGAGGTCATTGGCTCCAAAATTCGACCACATGGTAGTAGCCATAGAAGAGTCGAAGAACTTGTCAGTATTGACGAAAGAAGAGCTTCAAGGGACGCTTGAGTCTCATGAACAAAGGATGGCTAAGAGAGATGCAGGAAAGTCGAAGAGTGATATGGCTTTGCAGGCGCAGTCAGAAAAGGAAAGGAAAGGTAAAGGAAGCTGGAATGGCAAAAAAGGAGGAAACTAGTCGAATCAGAAGAAACCTTGGAACCAAGGCAACCAAAGAGGTGGTGCTGCAGGTAGAAGAAAAGGTGGTGATCAAAAATCTGACAAAAGTCACATTCAATGTTTCAATTGTCAGAAGTATGGCCATTATGTTAGTAACTGTCCAGAAAAGAAGAAAAATCAAGAAACTGATGCAAATCTGGCGAAGCATGAAGAAGAAGAGACGTTGCTGATGGTCACAACAAAAGATGAAGAAAGATTCCAAGATCAGTGGTACTTGGACTCAGGATGCTCATCACACATGACTGGGAGGAAAGATTGGTTTGTCAACATGAAGCCCTCGTTGAAGAACACGGTGAAGTTTGCAAATGACAACACTTTAGCAGCTGAAGGTGTTAGTGATGTTCTGATTATGAGGAAAGATGGCAAAAGGTCAACAATTTCCAATGTGTTGTACATTCCAGGTATGAAGAGTAATTTGCTCAGTATAGGGCAGCTAGTCGAAAATAACTACAAGATAGTTATCAAAGACAAGATGATGAGAGTTCTCGACGCAGATGGTAGGTTGATCTTGAAGGTTCCAATGTCTCAGAATAGGACCTTCAAGATTTAACTCAAGGTAATGGAGCACAAGTGTTTAGCAACGGCAGCCAGCAGAGATGAGTGGTTATGGCATTTTCGACTAGGCCATCTCAACTTCAATGACATCAGAGAACTAAAGAGAAGAAATATGGTTTCAAGATTACCAGAAATCGACATTCCAAGTGAAGTCTGTGAAGAGTGTGTTCAGTCGAAACAACACAAGAATAGCTTCAGCAAGGATGTAGGAAGGAAGTCGAAGGCAATTCTTGAAGTCATATACTCTGATGTATGTGGTCCAATCCAGGTGGATTCGATTGGTGGCAACAGATATTTTGTCACGTTTATAGATGATTTCAGTCGAAAGTTATGTACTTACCTCATCAAGAAGAAAAGTGATGTGATTGAGGTATTTTCCATATTTAAATCCATAGTCGAAAGACAGAGTGGTCGAAAGTTGAATATTCTGAGGACAAATGGTGGTGGAGAGTATGTGTCGAAAGAGTTCGATGCATTATGTGAAAAAGAAGGGATTGTGCATGAGGAGGTGCCACCCTATACACCACAGCAAAATGGAGTTGCAGAACGAAAGAATAGAACCATCATGAATATGGTGAGAAGTATGTTGAATGGAAAGCATCTACCCAAAGAATTATGGGGAGAAACAGTTTCGACAGCAACGTATATTTTGAACAGATGTCTGACGAAGAAGCTTGAAGGAGTCACACCAGAAGAATGTTGGTCTGGTGTCAAGCCAAGCCTCAGTCACTTGAAAGTGTTTGGATCTATAGCACATAGACATGTGCCAGATTAGTTGAGAAGGAAGCTTGATGACAAGTCGAATCAGATGATCTTGATATGATATCATTCGACTGGAGGTTACAAGTTGTTCGACCCAGTGAATAAGCAGGTAGTGATCAGCAGGGACATGACCATAGATGAGCTTAAAGAATGGGATTGGGCTGAGAATGCCAAGAAGGATTCAGTGAGAATCTCTTGTGAAGAACCAGCCACTGAAGTTGAAAGAGAAGTTCGACAGGAACCAGTTGCAGATGAAGCAGGTTCAAGCTGACCTCGACGAACAAGACACATGCCTGCAAGGTTGCAAGAATGTGTAATTACATCAGATGATGTGGTCGATGAAGAGGGTGAGCTGGTACATTATGCTTTCTACGCAGATGTCGAACCAGTCAATGCAGCTGAGGCATTGAAAGATTCGAAGTGGGTGAAAGCGATGAATGAAGAGTTAGAATCCATAGAAGTCAATAACACCTGGTCACTTGTCGAATTACCTCAAGGAAATAAGGCAATTGATGTGAAGTGGGTTTACAAGGTGAAGGTAAATCCTAGAGGGGAAGTAACTCGACATAAGGCGAGACTTGTGGTGAAAGGATTTCTTCAAAAGGAAGGAATTGACTTCGATAAAGTGTTCGCACCTGTTGCTAGAATTGAAACAATCAGGTTGGTTATTGGTCTAGCAAATATGAACAATTGGCACACATGTCAGATGGACGTGAAGTGTGCATTCCTTAATGGCCCCTTAGATGAAGAAGTTTATGTCGCACAACCAGCTGTGTATGTGAAATGAGGCGAAGAAGGAAAGGTGTACAGGCTGCATAAAGCCCTGTATGAACTTAAGCAAGCTCCAAGAGCTTGGAATAAGAAAATCGACAACTTCTTAAGGGAGAAGGAATTTGTGAAGTGTACGACTGAGCATGGAGTATATGTAAGAAGAAGCAATGGCGAATTGCTTATACTATGTCTCTATATCGATGATTTGTTGATAACAGGGAGTTGCAAGAAGGAGATCGAAGATTTCAAACATGGCCTGAGTGAGGAGTTTGAAATGACAGACTTGGGAAATCTCTCATATTTCCTTGGCATCGAATTCTGTAAGACTAGTAGAGGTTTGATGATGCACCAAAGAAGATATGCAGGCGAAATACTCAAGAGATTTGAGATGCAAGATCGCAACTCAACTTCGACTCCAGCTGAGACCAGACTACAACTGTCGAAGGATCCAGACGAAGATGATGTCGACCCAACCCAATATAGAAGACTTATTGGGTCACTTAGATACCTTTGTCACACAAGGCCTGACTTAGCATACAGTGTAGGTATGGTAAGTAGATTCATACAGAAGCCAAAGGTATCACACCTAACAGCGACGAAGGGGATAGTGAGGTATCTGAAGGGGACTCTCGACTATGGCATTTTGTTTCCTGCAGCTGATGAAGGGAAGAAATGCAAGTTAGTGGGATACATCGACTCTAGTTGGGGTAGTGACGCTGAGGATAGAAAATCCACAGCTGGATACGTGTTTATGTTAGATTGTGCACCACTTGCTTGGAGTTCGAGAAAGGAGCTAGTAGTGGCATTGTCATCATGCGAAGCAGAATATATAGCTGCTTCTCTTTGTGCATGTCAAGCAACCTGGATGATGAGCTTGGTCGAAGAGATTACAGGGAAGAGTCATGGAGCAATTACCATGAAGATAGACAGCATGTCAGCTATCAATTTGGCGAAGAATCCAATAGTACACGGTCGAAGCAAGCACATCGAAATAAGGTTCCATTATCTTCGAGAGCAGGTAGCAAAAGGGAAGATGAATCTGGAACACTGCAGAACTGAGAATCAGATTGCAGATATCATGACGAAGGGAGTACAAGTCGAAGCCTTTAGAAGACTAAGAGCCATGATGAATGTAGATAGTTTAGACACAATGAATTAGGTGGTGTGTTAAATGTAATTCATAGTGTCGAAGTCGAAAGCATTCATAGTGTCGTCGAAGGTGTTTCGACAGAATCGTGTTAGATTTGATTTGATTGGATTCATATTTGTTTAGATTAGATTTGATATTTTGGGCTTTTAATTTTGGGCCTTTGCAAATCTATATCTATAAATAGGAAGTATCCTTGCATTGTAATCATAACATTGTATTGTATTCACAGTTCCAGATTTAGCAGTGAAAGTGCAATATATTCAGAAATCCCAAAGTTCATGGGTAACACTTCTCCTCCAAATATTTCTCTTCTCTCTCTTTTCTTCCTTGTTGTTCTTGTTTGTTCTTCTTCTTTCATTGTCATTACGTATTGTTTGTGGGTTGGTTATTAATCTTGAGATCAAGATTGAAGCGGAATCACCATAGGTTGTGGTGAATTTCCAACATTTCTGCCAACAAGTGTCACACCTTTCTTAGCATGAACTGTGAGATAAAATAGACTTAAGATAGGGATTTCATGGTGTGAAAGATAAGTGAAGTCAATGTTCCAAAATTATATTTCCTTACACTGACACAAGAGTACTTCTGTCATGATCAAAAGACGAGGATGGCCAGCTTATCATTTCAAATAGTCTATGGGAGTTATTCTCCCTTGATAAAATGGGTAGAAATTTGTCGCCACTTGGTTTAATCCTCTTAATCAAGTAACAAAAATAGTAAGCAAATTATAAAACAAAAATTATATATATATATATATATATATATATATATATATATATATATATATATATATATATAACTTAAGGGTGATGCTTACAAGCCACATAGAATCACAGTAATCATAGTTGTTATACTTTCCCCACCATGAGGTTTTCCATATATAACCAAGAGCCTACCAACCCATAGTTAAAGCACAGGAACATGTTGCAAGCACATATGTAAATCAAAGGCAAGTCTCTTGGACAGGACTTCTTACTATACCATATTTAAAAGTTGCTTGCAATGACGTTGCATATGAATATTTATAGCCAATGTTAGATTTGTAAATGCTGACAAGATCCATATATAGGAAATTACCTGCGTGACAAGAAAAATATACACACTCATAGCCAACAACACTTGAATAATTCATCAAATAATGAGAGCTTCACCATTTTACAAGTCAAGGATCAACTCTCGCAAAAGCTTGAGTTATTACTTAGGTTATGTCTTATGAGTTAAGACTGTGATAAATTGATAACTACTTCAGCATTGGTGCACAATAATAACCAAACCAGCACAAGCATGGTATTTTCATACAACAGTAGGAAACATTTTTAGGATCTTTATATTTTAAATAAAGTGCTTTAAAGAAACACTTTGGATCTAATCCAACACATGGTATGAAAAATTAAGGAACTAGAAACTGACACTATATAAGTAATCACCTCATGGTACCAAGAGAACAAAGAAACGATCCTTAATACACCGACTACCATTGGAATATATCAAGCATATCATATCATTGGTTCAATGCAATAATAAATAAAAAGTACAAGCAATAAATAACATGTTCAACAACGATGGCTGCTTCAGAATCAATGCAATCTGCCACCAATAATAGATAAAAGCAATAGCAACATCATATCTATCATATAAGAAAAAAAAGGTGGTCTTTAAATCTCCTAATTACCCTTATTAGCAATTAAATGTGTCACTTGGCAACTTAAACTACCCAATAATATGCCACTTGGCAACTTAAACAATTCTAATCCATTTAATAAATTAATAAATTATTTAACAATTACAACTATTTTTACAGACAAATAAAAATAAATAAACAATTTTTTTCTTGGACTGCATGAGCAGTTTTAATATACAGTTTTTTTTTTTGGATACATTATGAGCAGTTTTTCTACCACATGTATAACGACAGTTTTTTTTTTTGCTACAAATAATCTATAACTATTCTCCATTCACCACTTGATATTTCTCTTTATTCATTGTCTTCTTTAGTTTTATGTTGTATGTTGAATTATGATTTATATCTATAATAATATAGTCTTTTTTCTTCTGGTCATGTATGTGTATCTGATTTTCAGTTGTTTAAATTTTTTTCTAATTTTTCAATGTAAATTGATAGGGAGATGGTGATGAAGGCTATTGATGGATGTCAAACTAAAAGTGGTTGTTAGAATTACAATACCTGTTACCATTCACACATCAGAAAATATCCATGAAATGTATATGCAAATTGATAGGGGGCTTTAGCACTAAAACAACAAGAATAAATGATTATGAACAGGCTAACCATAGATAAAAGGTACAACAATATGGGATAACCTTTTATTTTTTTCTATTTTATTCTTTTAATTACTAGGCTGATACATTAAAGATAGGTGTGGCTTATAAACTGTACGCTAACTGCATACAACAAATGTTGTTGTTACATTAAGAAACAAGGGAGGATTAACAACCTTAAGAGATAGAGGAAATATGAAATGAAAAAGGATTGGAAAGGAGAAGAAAAACTTAGATGACATCATTCTAAGAAGTAAAAGTCATATATTTTTGACATTTAACATTTGCTAATATTTTACTTTTTTGTTTTTATTTTTTCTTTCATTATGATTTTCACTAGACAATAATATTCTATTTATCTTTAGTGTAATTTATTAACAATGATATGAATTTTCATTTGATTTTAGAGAAATAATCAATCATGTTACTTATTTGTTTTTATATTTATCCTTTATTTTTTCTATTAAATTCTTATGTTTTCTCATCAAATTTTGATTTGATTCTAATTTATTTTGTTTAGAAAATTTGTCAGAATTAACATGAGAAGAAGAAAGTCCACGTGGATGATAGAAAAAAGGAGTCAATTTTTTAAAAGGGACCGAACTTGCAAAACAAGGGAAAAAAAGGATGAAGAAGAAAGTGTATTTTTAGATCAAAATAGGATAGAAGAAGCATGGGTAGAAAGAATACTGAGATGGAGAAATGGTAACTGGCAAAGAAAATTGAATAAACTAAACACCATAAATACACAATTAAATATATGATTTTGTGATACTTCAAATAAATAGAATAAAAATGTATATATATTTTACCAATTAAACACCATAAATACAAAGTCATATGTGTAAGAGAAATAAGCATGTATGTGAACTTTAAAATATTATCTTTTAAATAAAAGTTTAGACTATCTTTTTTGCACATTTATTTTTGTACAGAAATTGACAGATAAAGATAGAGTTTATTTTTAAAATATTAGATCCCATTGTAGAAGCAAATAAATATTCTTTTAATAGTTTGATTTTCATTTTAATATTTTACTTTATTTAAAACATGATTTTAAAATTTCGTTTTAAGCAAATAATTTACCTTTTTTTAATACTATATCAAAAAAGTATACATGTGTTTTCGGCCTATATCAGCCTAATATTATTTCACCAATTCCTCTATTTTAATTTACTAACTATTTAATAAAAAGATAACATAATATGCATAAATACATTTCCTAAATTTTCACTGTTTCTTCATTTTATGACAGAATTATAAAGGAATCTTCCAATCCAAAATTGCGTGAAGAGGTAAAAGGGGCGATCAACTTGCTTTGAAAAACCAATATGCCATTGAAAGTGAAAGTTTTTGGTTAGAGGTTGTTGTTAGATAAACTCCCAACAAGGAAAAACCTTGAAGCTAGAGGTATTATTCATAATGCTCATTGATGTGTGTTTTGTTTTATGGTCATTGAGGATTCCAACCATATTATTTGTAATTGTTATAAAAGTAAATTGGTATGGAAGATGGTTTTGGAGTGGTTAGGTATTCCTTGGGTAATTAAAGAGGATTGCTATGAGTTTCTAATGGCATGGTTTATGTGTTTGAGAAGTAAATGTTCTATCTAAAATGCTTGTCTTATTTGGTTTGCTACTAGTTGGTACATATGGTATTCGAGGAATCAAATTTTGTTTAATGACGAGGTTTGTGATTTGAAAAGTGATTGTTAATAGAATTATTTCTTGTTCATGGTGGTGGTTAGCACTTGTTTCTAACGATAAAATTCAATGTAACTACTATGAGTGGTATAAATTCCCGTGTGACTTTTTGTAGGCGGGTTCATATTGTAATTGGGTTGGTGTACCCCTAGCACTCCTAAAAATGGAAGTCTCTTGATTATTAAAAAAAATCACACAATATTAGTTGTGACTTGATCATTTCAAATCCTCATGAAATGGTTTGTGTATTTTGCTTCCAGACGGTTGAAACTAACAGTCATCTATTTACATCTTGTTTCAAAACTAAGGCAATTTGGCAGGAGGTTGGATCTTGGATTGGCTGTCATTCTCCATCTTCATCTTGTTGCGTAGATTCGTTCCTCCAGTGGAAGAACTCCTCCTTACCTGGCTGTTCATCTTCGATGTTTTGGCTTATCTCGAGCTGGTGTATCTGGTGGTGCAGAAATCAGGTTATTTTTAACGATTGTATTGCTGATTCAAAACAGATTTTTAATATGATTGTTCAAGTCTCCTGGAGATGGAAAGCTTTGAATTGCAAGAAGAGATACAATTGTAATTTATATGAATAGCTCAAAATGCCATTGGATTTCTTGTAGCTAGTTTGTTTTTTCTTAGGCCCTGTTATTGTAGCTGTACTGGTTTTTTTTTTATCTGCTAAATAGCAGTTGTATCATTTTTGGGTCTGTTTTTGGCCTTCCTTAATGAATTTGATTATAAAAAAAAACTTTTCTAAAGATGTATTGTTGTTGAACTTTATTTTTATAATCATTTTTTAATATTATTTTTAATATTATTTATAATTTAAATAGAATTTTAATTTTTTAAAATTTTTTATTAGAGTCCAACATTAAAAATTAAATCAAGCCTCAACATTTTTTAAAATTTTAATTTTTCAATTTATTTTTTACTCTTTCAAAATAAACCTCTACGTATATTATCTAGCACTAGGAATCAAGTTGGTTGGAGTAGAGGTTGGGTTGGAGCAGTGAAACAATTCAAGAGGTTTAATTTAGAAGAGTAAAAAACAAATTGATTTTGTGTTGGAGTAAAAGTCGGAGCAATGACACAAGGGATGTACAAATTACTATGACTTAAATGGATCTTAGAAAATTATAGGATGAATTAATGATACTAGTACTTTATTATTATAAGTATGCTATTAACTCACAATCTGATGCAAAATGATAAAACCAACATACTATTCATACAAGAAAAATTAGATAAGAGTCTTATTTTTAACTTTTTTAGTATTTATTTACGAGAGAGATAAATACGTCTCACTAATTTAATAAGCATAACTCATTACTTGGTCAAATTAATTTGAGCATTTCATATCACAACACCCTTGTTTTTTAGACACCATCTGAATTTTCGATTTTGCCCTCTGATTCTGGATGTGCACATTCGGACGCACCATTTTTTTTAAAAACGCTGATGCGTTCCGGAAGTGCACATTTGGAAACATTCCTGATCTGCAGATCCGGAAAACAGCAGAATTTTATTTATTTTTTTTTAAATCGGTTTTTTTGCTTGGTCGCATATGTTAATAAATCGTCGCAACTTAATATACATTTGACAACATCCATATATAAAATAAAATGATATATATATATATATATATATATATATATATATATATATATATATAAAATAAACGTCTGTCACAATACAGTGCATACATGTAATATAAATATGATACATAAAAAAAACTACTGCGTATGGCGAAGGATCTCTCCTGGGTCCCCTGCTCCTCTGCCCCTACCCCCCAACCTGGATCGATGTCTGCGGTACTGAAGTGCCCCCCAGCAATCGCAATCATCCTATCCACGGCAAGTCTGGCACCAAAGCCCTCAGGGAGGTGACCGGCCTCAATGGCATACTGCCCTATCTGTATTATCTGACGACAACGTGGTAGGACATCCTGAGTATGGTCCAGCTGAGATTGTCGCTCCTCTAATATCTCCTGATGAGCAGGTCTGGGTGGCGATCTCTCAGCAGTGGGCACCATGCATAAGTGTGAGACGGTGTAGAACCACACGATGTGCCCGACAGCAACACTCCAGTCTGTCTCTGCTCTGGTCGCCCGAGCCTCCTCCGGTACCAAGTGGGACTGGTAGTCAGCATATAACTCATCTATCTGCCTGCGGGTCAAGCCTAGAGGAGCAGACTCATGAGGCATCCTAGGGATCGTCTGCATGTAACCGAACTGACGCAAGACGCGCTCCGGGAGGTATCGGGCAGTAACGGTCGAACTGCATGCCAACCATCCTGAGAACAAACAAACCTCATCGAACGGGCGCGTCACACAATGAGCGACATAGGGGCAATACAAAACGTCCTCAGCAACCATCCGATCTAGATACACTCTGAAGGGGTCCGGCGCCTGGTTCCCTCTGAGCAGGACAAATGCAGCAGCACGTGGCATATCCTCAGTGTACCCCTGGACACTCCCCCAACCAGTAATGTAGGGAAAGTGCTGTAAAATCCACGCCTGAAATGGAAAACATAACATGGGTGTCAGACATTATAATGAATACAGAAAGAAAAGAAATGAAAAAATCACTTAGAATATTAGATTGTTACCACGTATAGCGTACAGCTGCCCAGCGGCAACCATCAGAGAGCCTGGAATAGGTGAATGCCAGCGCAGCCGCCCCCTAGTTGTACCCATGGATCTCTGTCTGATCCGAAAGGTACCTGAGGTAGACGATATCAACATAATAGGTGCTGGCGTCCACAAGCATCTCAGGGCACGCGTCATGTGGATCGCCACCTCAGCTGGATCACCATCTGCCCGTCCTGCCTCTGCAAGCGCCTCAGCAAATCTATCCATCAGAAACGAGAATCGGACGTGTGCGCCCCTCAACTGGTGCACCTCCGCATGTGCCTTTTCTGGGCTAGCCCTAAGCTCTGTAACCAGCAACTCCATGTCGTCCGCCTTCGTCATCCTACCATGACGGAGAAGGGTACCCGTGATCGGTAGATGTAAGAGGCACGAGATGTCGTCCAGCGTGATCGTGATCTCGCCGTACGGTAGATGGAATGAGGATGTCTCAGGGTGTCATCTCTCAACAAATGCCATCAGGATACCGTACTAGATCTGGGAATACCCAATCCTAGACAGGCCTCCAAGACCAGACTCCGCAAGTGCAGACGTGAACCACTCAGCCTCTGGCAGCATCTCAATTGTGTCCATAACCTTGCCCCCATAGTTATAGAACTTCTGTGAATCCTTGTCCTGAAAATTTCCAAATAAAACAATGTTACAAATGAACATATTTTCAACGAATACAATTCTATAAATAAACCGCGAAAGGTTACCTATCCTAGCCAGACATATCTGGCAGTATGCTCAAAGTACCCCACGAGTAGGGACATATCAGACGCTCCCCCGAGGTAACCGCCCAACTCATCGAAATCCTCATCAGCGTCAACACCCTCATGTGCTAGGTGATCACCCTCTGGAACAGGAACAGGAACAGGGGAACGAGGAGGAGCAGCTGATGGAGCTGGAGTCTCCTGACGACGCCTGCGTGTGGGCTGGGACCCTGATGAACTAGCAGTAGAATCCCGACGCCTCTGAGATGTAGAATCGGCAGCTAACGGGGGAGTGGCCTGAACCTGTGATGTGGAAGTGGCCTGAACCTGTGATGTGGATGGTTGTGGTGTAGGATTAGGTGTAGGATGTCCCTCAGTTGTAGGGGCTACCCCAACTCCCTCTGTGCCGGAAGCCTCGGCTGTAGACTGCATTCGCTCACGTCGGACAGATGTGTACTGAGCTGTCCGTCCATGTATGGTATGATCGTCTCTGCCAGCCATCTAATCTACAAAGCATGATACATAAATTAAATTTTGTTTAAAAATAATTAAACATAAACAGACAAACAAACAAAATAAAAAAATAGTCTTCCGGATGTGCACATCCGGAAGGACACATAATTTTTAACGTTGGGTATTTCCAAATGTGCACATCCAGAAACACTCAGAAAACTAAACGTTACAATCTTTCTGGATCTGCACATCCGGTACGTATTTTGAAGTTTAAAAATGGTAGCCATGGCCACTGTAACATGCAAAAGGGCATTTTAATGCCCTGATCGTCCGTTTGAAGCAGTAAAAATGACCTACATTGTCTCTAACCTATGTTATTCATACAACCTAACAATTTCTACACCTAAATGTCTACTATAAATCGATTACTCGAAAATTACTCCGAAACTCTAAAATTTGAAAACTTACCGATTAAAATGAGATACAGAGGATTTGGAGTGTATTCATCGTTGTATAAGTTGCTCTGCGCCGAACTCAAGTGGAAAAAATCGAGATTTGTGGTGATTGAAAATTTGAGAGTTTGAGAGAGTTTGAGAGATTTTAGAAATGGAAAAGTGAAGAATGAGGGGGAGGAAGAACGTATGGCGCGAATTAATAAGAAATCCTTCCGGAAGTGCACATCAGAATTGTTTCCGGATATGCATATCCGAAAAAGTTCTGGATTTTTTAAAAATTTGGTGCGTCCGGATGTGCACATCCGAAATCAGGGGGACAAAAAAATAATTTCACGTGGTGCTTAAGAAACTTGGGTGGTGCGTTAAGAAACCCTCATTAATTTTCATTTTTGTATATTTTTATCATAAATAAAAATAAAATCAGGATAGCTCAATTAAACAAATTCAAAGTCATTATTTACATTCAATGTGTGTTTTCCTAAAACAATCTCACAATTTTATATTAAAAAGGGCAAAATAATAATAACTTTTAAGTGTTAGTTTCTAAACTAAAAATAATAGATATTTATTCTTAGGTAAGATATTTATTGCCTAGAGTATTTATTCAAAACCTCAAATGTTAGAAGGAGGTGGGATGAGAAATCACCCTGGACTGGACTCATGTTTAAAATGGAAGAAAGGAACTTCAAACGGTTTGAAGACGCTTTCGTGGGAGAAGTCAAGTTATCAGGAAACTCATATAATATTCAGGATATGTTGAATAGGGAGGGTATTTTTCACATCAAAATAACACCAATGGGGACAAATCTCTGTTTACTGGAGGATTTAGAGGAAAATGCGGTTAGAAACTTAATCAAAGAAGATGAAGACTGGTTGTTGAAGTGGTTCGTTGATATTAGACAGTGGTCGCCTACGGAAGTAGATAAAGAAAGGTTAACTTGGGTAAAATGCTATGGAGTTCCATGTCATGCATGGAGGCAAGAGTTCTTTAGATACATCTCAAGCAGGATTGGAGAATATATTCACAGTGATGAGGAAACGGAATCACTTTCAACACTCGATGTGGCCAAAATCCTGATAAAAACAAAATATACCAGTAATCTGAATGAAGTGATAAACATTGAGATTAATGATGTTTTATTCTGCATAAAATTGGTTGAAGACCTCCATGGTCCAAAACGAATTATCTTTTCTAAAAATGTGGAGTCATGAGTTGATTCTGAAGAAATATATGTTGAGACACAATGGACGAATCTGAGGATCAAGAAGAAGATGCTGAAGAGGGCGATAATGGCGGAAAGTCTGGGGAAGAGGACGAACCAAGAAACAAAGGCTGAGGGACAGACGACGGTGGGGAGATCAGGCAAGTGGAAACACTACAAGAAAATTGGCAAGTTGCGACGGTTAATATTGGAAGATTACGGCGGTTTGAACCGCCACAATTTACTAGTCATGGCGATTTTGCTTCTGTCGCGGAAACGTGTGTCGCCAGGCTATATCGCGACGGTTCCTAAAACCGCCACTCCAACCGTCGCTCTATGTTGCGACGGGTAATGAATTGTCGTAAATTGAAAATTGCGGCGGTTAAAACCGCCATAAATAAATGTTTATGTTATCCAAAAATAAAAAACCATAGGTATTTCCAAAGGTAAATCCGCATGAAATGTAAAATCCGTAGGTAATTCCGCAGCTAATATATTTCTAAAATAAAAAAAAATCAAATGTACATTTAGCACACACAGAGCATTGTTTTCATTTACAAAAATAATTCATACGAATACCAATACATTTCAATTCTGACAATACAAAGTATAAAAAGGACAGAGCTAGAAAAGACAATTAGCATTTATACAAGGTTGACTCTTGAACTGGTCAGCTAATTCTTCAACAAAACAATTAGCATTGTCATTCTTTGTCGGAGAAGTCAAGTTTAATGATGCACAATACTTGTTGACTCCTTGAAAAAACACATCTTCCTCATATGCAGTGGAATGTTAAAGTAAGGTAAATACAGTTCCAAAGGCTCAGCTTCAATGCATACATTTATTAGGCCTTGTTTGGATACCAGTCCTGCATATTTGCTCACTTCCGACCGATATTGAGAGGCTACAACCTGAAAAACAATAATCATGATAGATCAAACTTAAGATGGGTGTTATCGGTATAGGAGTTTGGAAATGCTTACTACTGCAATGGATGGACAAACTGTGTGTGATGTGTTGTTATTCCTTGTTAAAGCATCTACCTGATGTGGTCTAACAAAAGACATAAATATAAAGTGAAATAATTTCTTACTATCTCAATCCAAAAGTAAATGTTTATCTTTTTATTTTTATCATATAAGTTAAGAAAACTAGTATTACTGAAATTAAAATGTATATTTTTATAAAATTATTTCAAAAATATATAATGAATTGTACTTTGGAGTTGTGAAAAAAGAATATTAATTGGGGAAATGGTTAGATATTATTGAATTTGGTTGGCAATAAAAGTGTTTTTCCAAGCACAAGAGATTTATAATAGTTTCAACTTCAAGCACAAGAGATTTTAGATTTTCTTTCTCATACCAGATATACTTATGTATGTTGGTAATGACTCAATTGAGAGAAGCTTCTTGAAGAAGAGTTACCTACAATACATAGCCAAACACTATCAGTGGGAAAAAAACAACTTTATCTTAACTAACATATTAGCAAAATCTACAGATTTTGTTCTTAATTTCATTTTGTCACAAGGATTATGTTCCAAAGTGCATTCTGTTACAACACATAGCCAAACATTATCAGTGGAAGAGAATTTGTTCCAAATTGTAGTCTGCCGTGTACAAAATGTATAGGAAACATCTTTGGATGAGAATTAGGAAACAACATGAATTGTCATAAAGATGCATTGCAGTGATATACAAATTCCTTATGATAGAGATGCATTGCAATGATATACTAATGAACATAATTATAAACAAAACTCAAGAAAATGGCGCTGAGCCAACAGAGGTCTTGTGAGAGTCATCCAGAGGATTCTCACGTCTTTGTTGAAGCTGCATTGACAAATGCTGCTGCCTAGGTTGTATGATGCTAGAGCCACTGAGCTGTTACTGGGACACGACATAAAACAAAATTATTATTTCAAAACAGAAAAAATATTGAAAGGACAAGAATAAGACTTTAGTGTACATTATGTTTTTTGTCAAATTGCTTGTTTATATAAATTTGATGTTTTGCAGGAGATACTATAATCCTACACTTTCAAAAAAAAAATTGATGTTGACTGCCAACTAAAATGGATATAACCTAAGTACAACCAAAAGTAAAATCATATTAAGACATATGAAAGTTCAGAATAAAACAAGCAGGTTAATAACAACCAACTTAGGCAACTTTATTGATGTGTGGCTACATGTTAATCTAACAATAAATAGCTTGTCATCACGAAAAGAGTTAAAATACAGCTATAATTTTCTAGCTCATATTATTAACTGCGCTGACATACCAGAAATAAATCCAAGCCATAGATATAACAAAATGATAATAATTACAAACAAAAACGAGGAAACGATTTTATTTTTACCTCTACATGACCTAATGTAGCTTGTGCAGAACTATGGTTAGTGATAACAGTAGAAGCATGTGTCGTCCCATCTACATCTGTAGGACCAGAGGATATCCTAGCAAGAGCCTGTTCGATGAAAGCAACAATTACAGAATGTGTGCTGCGCAAATGGGAAATATGCAAAATGTGATTGCAATACTGAAGCCACTCAATAAGACACTCCCCAAATTGCTCCAGTGCCAAACTTTCGAACATAAACATCTGTAAGATATGAAGGCACATTCAAGAAAACATTAAATGGATCATAAAAGAAATACACTCTTCAAAACAACACAAACTTTAGAATATGCAGGCTTGTGCAATACATCAAGAACATATCGAAGAGCTATCCCAAGAGAGAGATGTGTCACAAGATGATGCTTAATCACAGAACCTTATACATTAAAAGAACATTGTAATTTTCATATAATAATGTTACCATATAGTTCCAAATTTGTACACACACAAAATATACACCAGAATGATGAAGAGTTTGTGAAATCTTACATATATGCAACCCTAGAACATTGCTTACAATACTAAATAGGTCATGTGCAAAACTTTTAAAAGACATCACCTCTTCTCAGAAGATACACTGAATCGGGTTAGTTTTTGCACTACTGAAACATCTCTTATCGGATATCTTATCATGAAACATCTCTTGGAAGATCTCGTTTGCTTTATCTTCAACATCAGCCAAAAATTGTGTAGAAGTAAGTGAATCAATATTCTCCCTATTTTGAAGCCTTGGATTTGAATATAAAATAGATATATGCAAACTCTCCAGCTCCTCAGAAAGTAGTCCAGAGGTAACCAAGTCATTAAGAGATTTAAGAATCTATATTTTGAGAAAGTTAGATCCCAAATAGAAGTAAAAACAATTGATCCAAGTAGAACCTTCAAGAATGTGGCAGTTGTTTCAATAAATAAATTCAAATTACCACTAGACAGATAAAAAGATTGGTCAAATAGATTATGTGATCCGACATCTTGGGCTTCCTTTAAAAACGTTAGGCATTCATGCAAAGTAAGCCTATATATGTCAGCCTCTACTCTGCTTATATAAATCCTGAGGACTGAAATATAAGCAAATTCCAAGTGATATATCAACATTTAATGTTACTATTTCAAAAATATTGTTAAATTAATTCTTATAGCCCTCTGTATCTATCTGCGAACGTGAAGAGCTGCAACAGGTAGAAGAATATTAATAACTCCACAACGAGTGTAATTTTGAGAAAATCTCCACGAATCGGAGAGTGTATTGTTAGTACTCACTGACCTGTTTTGCATGGACTAACAAGAGATTAGAGTAAGAAGAGTTGTATGTCCTGAAAGCTATGGTTGTAGCCGCCAACGCATCCACAGTTTCACCTGCAAAATCAGAACCAGGATGTTGTTCATCAATTTTGTAAGCAGTTCTCGAAGTCGTCATATCTTCAGCACGTTCCCAGTAGTAGTGATCAGAAACTCCATCACCCACCTGAAGTTTCACAGAAAAAAACAATCGTTTATTACGCCATAAGCACATTTAACATTCAACCAGATTAGTTGCACTGGTCTTACCTGTCCCCAAAGAACATTAGGTTGAGTATGCGCTTTGATGAAATAATCAGTTCCCCATTTAATGGCCCGTAACGTGTGTCCGATTTGGTTTAAGTCTATCATTTCCTTGCCAAACTCAATAGCTCCCCATGCAAGCATTGTCACACTGTAAGCCATTGGCAACCCAAACTTAACATGATCACCTGCATCATAGTACCCTCCCGCCAATTCCACCTGTAGTAACAAACACAAGAATCAAATTTAGTTATATTTCACCTTATTTCTATAAAGTTCTCATTTCTCAATGATATAGCTTATGAAAACAGCTTAAGGTTACTTACTCCTTGCTGAATTCCATCCTTGAGACCAGAATCAGCGCGCCATTTTATTCACTGCTCTTGCATTGGTAACTTACCCGACCTTTGCACTTCAAAGAACATCAAACTCTTGTCAAGAGCATCACCATAGTCGAAGCCAGAAGCCACACTTCCACCTAAGCCAACAAGTACCACTGTCATAACTATGCATAAAGATATGTTTAAGCTCTTCATGATATGGTTAATAAATTTTCAGCTTGAATGAAACTCAGAAAATGTGACTAGTATATATGAACACTATGATCTGCCTTATGCGTCACACATTACAATGTATATATAAGGTCACAAGAAAGAAATAAAGAGTATGTAAGTGTGTGGTAGCTATCACGTTGGGGTTGACATTAGGAAATTGAAAGAGGTTCCCACGTTTTGACGTGCCAATGTGTAAATAAAGTCCACTTCAAACTGAATGGTGTATCTAACTGTTTTGATGAATATGTATCATGATATAAAAAATATATATAGAGTTTTATTATATGTGATGTTAGATTGGTGCTTCTGCTTTTGCCGGCAATGATAGGTAGAAACTAGGGCAACACTTATGACCCTAACATGCATCATATGAGATAGGTTACTCTACAAATACAAGAACTCCACCAAGACCCAACATATAAATAGGTTCCCCTGCAAATACAATTGCATCAAATGAGATAAGTTACCTAGAAAATCAATCAATATGTGGCCTATGAAGTTAATTAGACATAACATAGATCCAAATAGTTGATAAAATTGTAATTGAATAGAGACAAATTGCCAATTCATCAATATGAAAACCTAAATCATGTATATTCTACTATTTCTATAAGGAAAATGGTGAGTTTGTGTGGGTTGTTTGTGAAATCTTTGTACCCCAACGTGAGAAAAGATGCCATTAAAATAATACCAAATCTGAAACATATTGAAAGCTTCTTGTCTGTTTTCCATCACCATAAATAGTCAATGGATCCTTCCTCAATGCCTGCATAGAGATTAAAACTATTAATTAGATAAACTTAAACAACAACTAAATAATAATATAACAGATTAATTAATAAAGAATGGAAAAGTATGGCAGAGGTTTACCTGAGCAACGAAGTTACTGACCACACGGCCATCATCAAGGCACATTCTAGGTCCATATGTGTTGAACATTCTAGCAATCCTCACCTAACAATTATTAAATTGAAATTCTCTTTATAAACATATCTCCATGACCTATCCACAAACATTACTATATGATATATCTACATGCATATAGAAATTATCATAATGTAAAACCAACCAACCTCAATGTCAGCGCCTCTATGGTAATCCATAGCCAAAGTCTCAGCAACACGCTTTCCCTCATCATAACAACTTCTCACACCTAAACATCACAAAAAATAGCTTCATCACAATCAAAATATCAACACAATTTAAGATTTGAAAGTGTAAAATCAAATTAACTTTATTATTACCAATTGGATTAACATTTCCCCAATAAGTCTTAGCTTAAGGATGTTGTAATGGATCCCCATACACCTCACTGGTACTAGTCAACAAAAATCGTGCACCCACTCTCTTTGCCAACCGGTTGGGGTACAAAGATTTTTGGGGACAACATGTGTCGTACTTCTTGTTTATACATGGAAGCCATTTAATGGTTCAGACTAAAACCTAGAGCAATCAAACGCAGAATGAGTGAGAGAGAGAACCCTAGGGATTTCTGAAACGGTGAGTTGGAGAGGGAGAGAAGAAACACAGAATGAGTGAGAGAGATAACCCTAGCGATTTCTGAAACGGTGAGTTGGAGAGGGAGAGCTAAAACAGTGAGTTTTTTCGTTGAAGGAGTTAGAGAGGAAGAGTTGAATCTTAGAGATTTGTAACACATATACCTTATTTTATTAATTCATAATTTAGATTTTATTTTATAAAATTGATAGTTTAAAATCATATATACTTTTATATTTATATTTTTAGATTTTTAAATTTATAATTTGATAGTTTATAAATTTTAAAAATTTAGGTTTTTTGAATTTTTTAATTTATAGTTTAAAATTATATATATTTTTATAATTATATTTTTTAATTAAAATAATAAAATAAATATATTTTATTTATGAGTTTAAAATAATTTAAGTTTTTAATAATTTATAGGCTTTTAATAAATTTTTAAAGATTACTTTTTAAATATTATTTTATAAACTCAATTTTACTTCAATTTTAATTTATTTTTATTAATTTAGTTTAAACTTTATTTTATTTTACTAATTTATATTATTGATTTTATTTTATAAATTTGAGTTTAATATAGTTTTGATTTTATGTTTTAAATTTCTAAATTTTATTTTATAATTTAAGTTTTATTTATAATTTATAGTTTTTTTTAATTTATAGTTAAAAATAATTAAATAAAAAATTATTAATATAATATATAAATTTTATTTTTTTTACAAATTTAACGGCGGTTATCCAAAACCGTCGTAATATGTTTTAAATTTTTTAAAAATTTAACGACGGTTGTCTAAAACCGTCGTGACAACCGCCGTAACTTACAAATGACGACGGTTTTTATGGAACTGTCGCAATCAATGTGTCGCAAAATACTATTTTTCTTGTAGTGAAAACATTGGGAAGGCAACAACATCGGGAATCGTGGCTCTGCAGAGAGCCGCCCAAATTCTCTCTGCAGACACGCAAATCAAACACATGCAGACCAAAAAGTTAACTCTTGGGTGTAGCTGTAGGGCTACCCGGAATTTTGAAAAGACAAATACCTTTGTGGCTATTGAGGGTCCTACTCATCTAAGAGGCCAGATGGGACTGTACGAGGAGGATAATCTGAATTTAAATCAAAATAATAAGGAAGATGATAATACACGTGGGGCAAAGAATAACACAGAGTCAGAAGGACTTTTAAATTCAAACGATAGGACTTTGACTTTGGGCCATGAACCTGGCCCACTTAACTTAAAAGAAAAAAGGTCCAGACACAAACTCTTGGTGGGGGCAGAAAATGCTATTGGGCCTAAAGTTCATTCATCAACCAGAAAGAAAAAGTCATTATCAGAGATTTACGACAATGTCCAAATACCTTACGCACCATCTTATTTCTCTGCGTTGATCCATTCTGCTCTTCCAGCTATACAGGAGAACCCTTTGTCGGTGATCAAAGCTGATCACATACCCAAAGACACTCATCTTGAAGATAGTGGCTCTAGATATTCAGGGGGATTAGTCATCTGCTGTGATTCCATATCAGACAACGATGTGGAAGCTGGAAATGAAAGATTGAAAAGAAAATTAGAGGATATTCCTACAAAGATTTGGGAGACATTGAAGAATTTAGGGCTCGAAGGAGAAGAAGACGATGAAGTCCTCGAAGGCATAATCAGAAAAATGGAGAAGAGAGACAGAACTAGATTCGAAAAATTGAAGGAGGCAAGAACAAGTGAGACATGAATACTACATCATATAATGTGTGTGGGTGTAATTCTTCTATTAAAATTAGAAGAGTTCAAAGATTAATCAAGAAGGAGAATATAGAGTTCTGTTTGATCCAAGAAATAAAGAGAAAGATTCTAAAAGAAGGTTTCGTTAGAAGTATTTGGGGTGGTGATGATTTTGAATGGTCAGCTACAGCATCTGTTGGACAATCTGGAGGTATGCTCATGATCTGGAACAAGAACTCATTTAGTTCTGTTTTTAGTTTTTCTGGACCTGGTTTTCTTGGTGTATTTGGCAGTTGTTGGAAGAAGGAATTATACATTGTTAATATATATTCATCATGTTCCTTGAATGAAAAAAGAAAATTGTGGGGAAAGTTGCTAAAATTAAAATCCAAATTCCCAAGAGCTGACTGGATCTTGAGGGTGATTTCAACTCTATAAGATCAAAAGCAGAGAGAAAAGGTAGAGGAACATACAACATGGCAGAGTTGGAGAAGTTTGATACGTTCATAGATGATATGGGGCTGGTGGACCTCCTGGTAATTGGAAATAGATATACATGGTTCAACTCAAATGGTACATGTAAAAGCAAATTGGATCGCTTTCTAATTTCCGAAGGCCTGTGTAGAGCTTGGAATGTGGTTAATTAAAAAGTGGGGGATAGGGAAATCTCTGACCACAGACCAATTTCACTTGTAATCAACAACTGGAACTGGGGGCCCAAGCCATTCAAAACTTTCAATGCATGGTTTGAACACCCGGATTTTTTGAAGTTTGTCAAAGAGGTCTCGGAAGGAAGCACAATCATTGGCTGTCCAAGTAGTATTTTGATCCAAAAGTTCAGAATACTCAAATCAAGACTAAAATGGTGGAATAAATATGTGTTCGGATTTATCGACTTGAGGGTTGAAGAAAGGATTGAGAAGATCAACAACCTTGAAGGGGAAATGGCAGTTATGAACTCTGAAGTGCCTGAGGATATTTTACTAGAAATAAGTGAGGCCATTAAAGGGTTATGGAACAACTTGCACCTTAAAGAAAGCATTCTTCACCAAAAATCAAGATCAAGATGGATCTTGGAAGGAGACAACAACTCAAGATACTTTCCCTCTCTGATAAACTCTAGAAGAAGGGTTAACACGATGTCTGCCATGAACGTTGGTTTTTCGTTGGAGGATAAACCCGAGGATGTTAAAAAAAGTAATTTGCGATCAGTTCTCTAAGAAGTACAACAGCATATCTGTTGGAAATGTCAACATGGACTTGAGCCAGGTGAATAAACTAACTGAGGAGGAAAAATCAAGGCTAATAGAACCATTTACCAAGGAGGGCATTCTTGAGGCAATAAATTCTTGTGATGGTAATAAGTGCCCGGGTCCTGACGGGTTCAATCTGAAGTTCATCAAGAAATCATGGGACATCATTGGTGACGAGATTTCAAACTGCATTTTCGAATTCTATGAGAAGGGTTGCCTTCCCAAACCTTTCATTTCATCCTTTTTTGCTTTAATTCCAAAAGTTGAAAACCCTCAGTCACTGAATGAGTTTAGACCTATAGCCTTAATTGGTTGTATTCAAAAAATCATATCTAAAATCTTAGCAAAAAGGCTTAGCAGTGTGTTGGGAAACTTAATTTCTCCTAACCAGACTGCTTTGATCAACGGAAGACGGCTACTCGACGGTGTTCTTTTGGCGAACGAGATATACGATCACGTAGTGAAAAGAAAGAATTCAGGATTCATGTTTAAAGTGGACTTCTCGCAAGCTTACGATAGTGTAAGATGGGACTTCCTTTTCAAGGTCCTTGAGGCAATGAACTTCGACTCCAATTGGCAAAGATGGATTAAAGGTTTAATATGTCATGGTTTCGGTTTGGTTCTAGTGAATGGTAGCTCGTCAAAGGACTTCAAGATTGGTAGGGGTTTACTTCAAGGCGATCCTCTCTCCCTGCTTCTTTTTGTTATGGTTACGGAATGTCTGGCAGTTCTGGTGAAACAAGCTGAATACAATAACATATTGTCTGGTTTAAAGGTTGGGGAAGGTACATCAATCAGTTTGCTCCAATTCGCAGACGATGCCTTATTTTTCTGTGATGAATCGTGGTCAAATATGTGGGTGTTAAAGGCTATATTGAGAGGTATTGAAATTCTAATAGGTTTGAAGGTCAACTTCTGCAAAAGCAGTATTATTGGGATGCGTTTAGAGAAGTCAAGAGTCACGGCAGCAGCGGAATTTCTCGCGTGCAAAGTTGGAACAACTCCTTTCAAATTTTTGGGATTGGCTGTAGGTGGAAAACACAATTCCATCTCTTTCTGGAAACCAATCATAACAACAATCAAAGCCCGTTTAGCTGCATGGAGGGGAAGACTTTTGTCTATTGGCGGTCGGGTAACGTTAATTAACTCGGTTATAGCCAATATGCCAATTCACTATCTATCTTTTTACATAGCTCCTGCCAAAATTTTGAAGGAGATTAAATCAATCCAGAGGAAGTTTTTATAGGGTGGAGAATGTGAAAAAGAATGCATTTCATGGGTAAAATGGTCCCATGTATGCAAAGACAGGAATTCAGGTGGTTTAGGCATCAAAGACGTATCGGTTTTTAACAGAGCACTAATGTCTAAATGGATATGGAGAATGCTCAATGAATCAGATGCCCTATGGAGTGTCACTATAAAGCCAAAATATGGTGAGACTATACAATGTTGTTCCAATATTTTACTAGCTAGGAAACCAAGATACTGGTCTAGATGGTGGTATGATTTAAACCGTTTGGCAACACCTTCAAATGATCAAGGAATTAACAAGATGATATCATGGAAGGTCAGCAAGGGAACGGAAATCCTTTTTTGGCACTCGCGTTGGATAGGTGAAACTCTATTAAAAATTCTGTTTCCTGGTTTGTTTGATTCTTCTCCAAATCAAGACATTCTCATTAAAGATTGTGGAGAATCGCGTGATAACTGCTGGCATTGGGAGTTACTCCGTAAGCATGTAATTTTGTAGGAAGTAGGCGAGGATACCGTAATAGATTTGCTCCAGCTGCTAAATGAGGTGAACATTAATACAAATGAGGATGATTTGTGCATCTGCCCTAAAGACAACGATAACAAGTACAGTGTGAAACAAGGTTATTCAATCTTGTCCAAAATCATGGAAGAATCAACACTTGACAGCATAACAAAGGAGGCAATGGATAAGTTATGGAGAGTAGGATTTCCTTTGAAGATTAAGATTTTTGGATGGAGATTATTCTTAAATAGATTACCAACTCGTGACAATCTTGTTAAAAGAGGAATCATAACGGATTATCACCAAATGGCCTGTGTATTTTGTTTCCAAGTCACGGAAGATACGTCTCATATATTCCTTAATTGTCCCAAAACAAAAAAACTTTGGAAGGAGATAGAGACTTGATTAGGTGTGCATCACAACGAAGGAACTAATTGCTGTGAAACTTTTCTGCACTGGGCAAACTCACCAGGACTGAACAAGACGCTTTGCTTCTTTTGGCTCATCTCGTGTTGGAGTATTTGGAGGAATAGAAATCAAGTGATTTTCAACGATTACGTTGCGGAACCGAAGGATATGTTTATGGGGATAGTTCAAGCATCTTGGAATTGGAGATCCTTAAGCACACCCAAGAAACGATTTGGTAGCTTCTACGACTGGTTTAAGAAGCCACTTGATTTTTATAGCTGAGAATCTCATACTTTTCTGAGCTATTCTGTTTTTCTGGTTCACTTTCTGTTTCTGTTTTTTTCATCAGGTTATTTTTGAATTATGGGAAGATTGGTTGGGAATTTGTGAATTCTGTAATTTGGTGGTAAGTATAGGATACAGGATAGAGTGGGAACTGCTTTATGTTGGGACCAGTTCTAGCTCTGGTTTTTTTTTGTAGGATTATTTTTCCTGCTAGTGCAGGTTTTGGTAACTTGTAATTGGTTTTGGCCACAAGTTTGGCTGTTTTTTTTAGAGTGTTTAATTTATTTATATTATTTTTAACAGTAATTTCTATTAAAAAATTTATTAATATTTCGTATATTAAAATATTCTATTTATCCGTGCCTTATATTCATTTAACAAGAGACATACTAAAAGTTTACATTGAAAATTTTCTAAAATAAATTTGTTAAAAACTTTAAAGGCTTAAAAAAGTATAAAATATTTATAAGCACAAAAAAGAAAAAAAAATTATCCAAAAAAAAGTTTCTAATAACTTTTAAATATAAGTTTCTAAACTTAAAATATTTATTCCTTGGTGAGATATTTAGTTCCTAGAATGTTTAGTTTATTTATATTATTTTTATTAGTAATTTATATTAAAACTTTTATTCAAATTCCTTATATTCAAATATTCTATTTATGCATGCCTTATATTCACTAGTGGGAGACCCGTGCATTCACACGGGTACTGGTATGGTACGCGCATTGGGTGAGATATAAAAAATAATCATGTTAAGTCTGAAGAAGGAAAAAAAATTTAAAAGGAAAACGAAGTTAGATTACATAAAATGAATAGGAATATAGGAATGCAAAATGATGAACAGAATTAGTTGAAGTAGTGTTTTTAATAGAAGGCAGTACAATAAAACATAAAAAACTAAGTTAGACATACAAAGAAAAGAAAAGGCAGTAATGATATAGAATACCCAAAAAAGCAAGACATGTTGGTTAATAGAAACAGGAAGTTTGGAACATAAATCCATCATGCAAAAAACAAAGTCGAAAAAGAGAAATGAAAAGAAAGCATTAGCGATTTAAAAGTTTGACAACAACGTTGTCACCACGAGGATCCCTGACAATGAAAGCGAGGCGATCACCCTTTCTCATATGCTTTTTTTTCGCGAACTCATACCATCCCTTGGCAATGAACATATCAACCCCATACTTTCTTTCGGATCGGTGAAGTTCAGACTCGTAACGTTCCCGAGTATCCGCATCAAATAATGTAATACCTCTGATCCCAAAGTTGCAGTATTCATGAATCACTCTGTGGGGGATTTGCTAAACAAAAAACAGAAGTATGAAAAAATTTGTAAAGGAATGTAAAATTTAGTAGGTAAGTAGCAAAAAAATAAAATGTTGTGACTTACAAGGACGTCGTTTCTTGAAGTTTTCGCAGACCTGATTTTGCGTTTCCAAACAAAATACTTTGGACCACCGCGTGAAATGTTTGCACAGGCCTCCGCATCGGAACTACTCCGTAGGATTCATTTAACATAGAGAGAAGGAAGTAAGTATTCGTATAGTTCATACAGAAAGTATAAAATAAAGTAAAAAATTAGGAATCATGATGTAGAAAACCTTGTGAAGTAGCATACAATGTATTACCGGTCACTATCAGATGAAACATTAATGCGACATGTATGAGGAGGTAAGTTCTGGTGCGGTTGATTGTTGCCTGTGACCGTGACTGGAACGAGAGGTTTGGTCGTTAGTTCTTTATCTACGTCAATGATATGCGGTGGAATAGAAACAGGAGGTGATTGTTGAAGTTGAGACAGTCTAATTTAAAACAACAGTATGAGAAATATATATATGTAAACACAAAAGATATAAGTAATTGTAAGAGCAGAAGTACCCTGTGATTGTATTTGGTTTTGCAGATGATTGTCCATGCTGACGTAGTTTCTGAAAATCCTCAAACGACATGATGTTTTGCCTGTGGTTTTTAAGCTGCTGAGTTTCCTCGTATTCCAGATAATCAAGTTGCATCATAAGGTTTTTGAGTTTCCGCTCTCTGGCGATTCGATCATTACAGAAACTGCATGTTAGAAAATACAGAAAATGTTGTATCAAATGCTAAACGCGGAGTTACTTTAACACGTGGTAAGAATGAAAATGAAAAATACAGCCAAAGCAAAAATCAGTTATGGTTATCAAGACAAATGACGCATAAACCCTAAGTTCAAGTTGCACAGAAAAAATTGAGAAGAATGATGTAAAGCGTTTGCAAGGAAGACGCAAAAAATGAAGTCTGAAACATTATCGAAATAGATTTCATACAATATTGCAATTTATTTTGTAGAGGTTCCACATCCAATTTGTAAAGAAAGGTTTAATCTACACCACATATCATGAAACCACAGAAATGAAGTAAAGAATGAAGATGATTTTATAAAAATTTACCCGATTGGAGCGGAGAGAGTGATGTTGTCGGCCATTTTGAAGGAAGACTGTGAAAATACGATTGTAAAAGTGAAAAAGTTGTCTAAGGTGAAAGGGAGTAGAGGGGAAAGGTAAACAGTAACAGAGGACAAGTTGAAAAAGAATTGGGCCGTACCAAAAATATAATGGGCCCAGTAATAGGGGCCTAAAGAAGGCAGGTAGTTTTTAAAAGCCAGATGTAGAGATTGGGAGAACAAAGAAAAATAGCCTGATACTAATGTGTTAAAGTTTCAATACATACACCATAAGGAATACAAATAAAGCATAAGGGCAAATATGGCAAAGGTTAAAAAAGTAATTACTGCATTTAGAAAAATTATAAATTTGTAACATGTTGTCATTGTGAAAGGAACGCGGAAGGACGAGTTAAAACTGAAGGGAGTGGAGAAGTAAGGGAAATGCAGTGTGTTGGTTTCAGTTTCAGTTCAAGAGTATCGACAGAGGTAGCGGAGGCTGGAGGAATGGATGAACAAAGAGGAAACGACAAACAACCATCGTAAGTTTAAGGGGTTGCATGTATTATATTTTAGATGTGTAATATATTGCTGTTTGATGACACCAATGTTAAGTAATAATGAGTGTCTGAATATAGGTCCCCAGTTAACATTGATGTCGAAGAAACCCTAAATCGTATGATTGCAGAGGTTTCTGGAACTACGAAAAGTAGGTGGAAAGGAAAGGCAGTTGCATGCATGAAAGATTTTGTTGATTTAACCGTTGAAAGTGGTGAGGGTGAATGCAATCGGGTAGAGAAGACATGCAACACTAAGGCAAGGTAACCAAAAATGTTGATCTTGACATACAGTAAGGGAAGTTGTTTGTGACATACAAAAATTATACTTTAGGTGTTATTTAGAATGACAAATCTACAATATGTGTAAATTGTAATACTGATGACGTTTTTATAATGAACAGGAACGCGGGAGAAGTCGAACTCGGGGTTGGTTTGAAGGAGAAAGAAGATACAGATGCTGAAAAGCTGAAGACTTTGAGAGCCAGGTACATCATATTTGTATGTTAATGAATGGTCGTTAAAAGTTTAAGAACGAACACCTTAATCCATTATTTATGTTTACATCATTCTAATGTGAAGTTTTAGTAGTGGTTAATATTCTGAAAAATGTAAACAAAATAATGTATTTATTGTAATATTGGATATGTAGAAATGTTGAGACCTGGTTGAAAGAAAAACAGGAAATCGATGACCAGCTTCTTGAGTTAGGGGTGGAACCATACAGGGATACTTCGGAAGGGAAGCCAGGTAAGGCCGTGAAGAAAGTAAGATTCGGGGAACCTGGAGTGGGAGTTCTTGGTGGTAGAAAGACGGACGGTGGCAATAGTGGGCAAAGAGGTCACCGAAGTATTCTGAGGTACACAAAATGCCAAGTATAATAGAGACAAAGAGCATAATTGAAATTGTACATAATGTATCAAAAAGAGTTTTATATGGTTAGGTTTGAGTATTGTAAGACATGAAAATGATTGATTATTGTGTTATAAAAATGTTTATTATATTTTTCCTGTGGTATGCAATTTTGAAAACTGTCGTCGTCACATTGTTTGATTCACGGAATAAGGGTGTGTTTGTGGAGATAATACATATAATGTTGAAATGCAGGGTCAGTGTTGCTGCATACCCTGTCTCAGACAGGAGAGATGCTGAACCTGTAATGCAGGTTGATATAGGAACTGGAAATGCTAATCCTATCATTGTTGAGGATCAGGTACAGGGTTCAGGGGAAGATGACGCAGATGAAGAATACTGCTGGGAAAAGACCCTGAGCTACGAATACAAAGCCATGACAAACGTGATGGTAAGAATTGGTAATAATATTACAAATATACATGAATGAGTAGAAGTATGAAATAAGGGTGATTGACTCAGTTAATTAATTGGAGATGACTACATTACAGTACTTTCCGACATATGTTTCGAAGAACATCTTAGGAGTGAGGCAGACGAAGATCGAGTTGGTTGATCTGGACAATGGAAGACTGTACCATGCGAAGGTTATTTCAGCCAAGCGTGACAAAAAGACGGTGAAGATGGAAAAGTTTTTGGGTTCAGGGTGGTACCAGTTCGCACGGTATAGGAGGCTTGGCCGGGGAGATAAGCTTCGATTTAGAATAACATCCTTAGGAGATAGAGTTTATGTGTCTGTTGTGAGAAGGGAAAATTGAAGTATGTATGAACGTCTTAGTTGGATGTCATATTATTATGTCAGTATGGTTTGGGGTAGTAGTTGCTGAATGATCCGTAATGTAGTAGTTATTTTGTTTATGTTTTGCAAAGACCATGTAAAATGATGGCCATATTTTGTGTTTAACAAATGGGGATGATGTCAAGAACTATAGTATTCAGTGTGGTAATGTAAAATGCAGAACATATGAAAATGTAAGAATGAAGTTTCGTTAAATGAGGATTGGAAGACGGTTTGTGTTGTTATAATTTTCGTATTTGTAAACCACATTTATGTTATGAAGGGTAATTGTTGCAAGATGTAAAAACGGTGTTATACATAAAACATAAATGTTAAATAACTTAATAAAATAGGACTCGCGCGTAAAGTTAATATACGGTAAATTTGTTAAATACTTAGTAGAAAGGCATTTCATATAGGTGGGTGATTGAATAATTTGCAAAGTTTAATGTAGTTAATATAAGTGTGTTGTAAATATATGATGTTTGCAAGAAAATGAAATGTTCTAAAGACAGTGGCAGTGTAAATAATGATATAATCGCAATGAGATACATCAAAAAAATGGAGGCATGATGACCATTATAAAAGTGTAATATAATAATAAGTTGAACTAAATAGGTGGGAATCATCTGGTTGTACATAAACAGTAGCATTCCATGAAGTGTAAGGATTGCAGAAAGAACCACCAAAACATGTAGAAATCATGTTGGTCCTGTGATGAAGAAAGTGTCAATGGTTAGTGTATATGTCATGAAATTTAGAGCAGTTGGAAAACCGTATGTCAGTGTTTTGGAATAATACAATACTGAAATCTGTGAATGAGTAGTGGAAAAAAAAAGCGAACAACATATCGAGTACGAAGTAGAATAATAGTCATAAGGCAAGAGAATGAGAATGAAGGCAGTGACAATCAGAGAATACGAATGGTAGATAAAACAGAAAACGTAAATATGCATTGTAAAAAAAAAGAAGCATACCGGCTAAACATTGCTGAAAACTTCCTCGTCAGGTTAGAATCCCATACTTTTCTGAGCTATTCTGTTTTTCTGGTTCACTTTCTGTTTCTGTTTTTTTCATCAGGTTAGTTTTGAATTATGGGAAGATTGGTTGGGAACTTGTGAATTATGTAATTTGGTGGTAAGTATAGGATACAGGATAGAGTGGGAACTGCTTTATGTTGGGACCAGTTCTAGCTCTGGTTTTTTCTGTAGGATTATTTTTCCTGCTAGTGCAGATTTTGGTAACTTGTAATTGGTTTTGGCCACAAGTTTGGTTGTTTTTTTTAGTGTTTAATTTATTTATATTATTTTTAATAGTAATTTATATTAAAAAATTTATTAATATTCCGTATATTAAAATATTCTATTTATCCGTGCCTTATATTCATTTAACAAGAGACATACTAAAAGTTGACATTGAAAATTTTCTAAAGTAAATTTGTTAAAAACTTTAAAGGCTTAAAAAAAGTATAAAATATTTATAAGCACAAAAAAGGAAAAAAAAATTATCCAAAAAAAAGTTTCTAATAACTTTTAAATATAAGATTCTAAACTTAAAATATTTATTCCTTGGTGAGATATTTAGTTCCTAGAATGTTTAGTTTATTTATATTATTTTTATTAGTAATTTATATTAAAACTTTTATTCAAATTCCTTATATTCAAATATTTTATTTATTCATGCCTTATATTCATTTAACAAGACAGACTAAAAGTTCCATTAAAAAATTTCTAAAATGAAATTTGTTAAATACGTATAGAGTATAAATACGTGTATGCATGCGTGTATCCAGCACCTGGAATCATCGAAGCGAGAAAGTAAGCATGTCAGGGCCAGCCTGTTGCTCAAATCCACCAACACTGAATCCGAGTGCAGGATCTGGTCACGTTGACAAGATCGGTGCTCTCAGTGCCTACATCGCCGGAGACCAGAATTCCAACTCCGCCGTTCTTCTCGTCTCCGATATTTTTGGTACCACCTCTCCCTCTTTTTTTTGCTCTCTGCAACTCCCAAAACCTTGTACTAACTGCTCATGCTCAATTTTTCTTGCAGGATATGAAGCGCCAAATTTTAGGAAGCTTGCAGACAAAGTTGCAGCTGCTGGTTATTACGTGGTTGTTCCCGACTTTTTCAATGGTGAACCCTACAATCCTGAGAACCCTAATAAGTCCTTGCCTATTTGGATAAAAGATCATGGAACGGTTAGTTCTTGTCTAACAATTATTGGTTTTTATGATTTTTTTTTCCTTGATAAGTATAAACGAAACATACTTTGTTTCTCTAGTAATTTTTGTATCGCTTCCTCCCAACTTTATTGGCAGTTTTGAATTGTTGATTGAACATTACAATTTGTCTCAAATTAAATGTACCAATCTTCGTTCTCTAATGCATATCTATTATTATTATATTAATAGGATAAAGGTTTTGAAGATGCGAAACTTATAATTGAAGCCATAAAAAGTAAAGGTGTTGCATCTGTCGGGGCTGCTGGATTTTGTTGGGGTGGTGAGTGCTACTCACTCTACTTATTTCACATACATCATTCCTTATCCTTTTCTATGAAGACGTTTCAGCTTCTGATATGATGGGTTTACTTATCGGTCGAGTTTAATGTTTGAAATGCAACTAGGCTAAAGTTAAACTCACACAATGTAATATATTTACTTCCTTTTCTCAGCTAAGGTTGTTACTGAACTCGCGAAATCCAAACTTATACCAGCTGTTGTGCTATTGCATCCATCATTTGTCTCTGTGGATGACATAAAGGGTATGGATTTTCAATTTTTGTATTCTTAATTTGCATTTTCTTTGTTTAGAGAATGTCTTTAAAAACTTCCGCCAAAAGGAACTGCTAAATCTATGTTGTGGCTTCTTTTAAAAACTAAGCATATCAGTTGTGATTACCATCAATTTAAGCATGCTTGTATGTTTTCAAGTGATACACCTACTGTCATTTCCTTAATGATTATATTTATCTTCATACTGTGTTTGAAATACCACCTTAAAAAATAAGCCTCGTGATTTGTTTCATATTTGGATTTGTCAAATTAATATACAGATGATTAGATTTTACTGCAAAAATTAGGAAACAAAGAAATTTTTCACATTGTCTTTGCTTCTTTTTTGTTACTTATTTTCGTATTAATTGATTATGCAAATGTTCTATTTTATTTGGAACTTCTTCCCTGCAAACTCAAGTCACTTTTCATGTTGCAATGATTGAACAAAGAAAAAGCAGAAGTAGTAGAAACATATTTCTTAACTATCGAGATGTTCATATTAAATTCAGGTGTTGACATTCCAATTTCTATACTTGGAGCTGAGATTGACATGCGTTCTCCTCCAGAGCTTGTGAAACAGTTTGAAGAAATCCTTACTGCTAATTCTGTGGTCAGATTAATTTTTCTTTCGTTCGTGGCTATCTGCCATCCTTTGATATTCTAATCTTATATTTTTTTGGCTCTTACGTATGCACACGCGCACACACATCTTATTCTTCATCTTTTTAAACACTAGTGACTCATGTACCTATTTTTGTTGTGCAGACAAGTTTTGTGAAAATATTTCCTAAAGTTTCACATGGTTGGACTGTGAGATACAAACCGGATGATGCAAAAGAAGTGAAGGCTGCAGAGGAGGCACATCAGGACTTGCTGGACTGGTTTGCTAAACATCTCAAGTGAGAAATCTTTGTCAGTTGATATCGTCTGGATCTATGTGTGTACCCGAAATGCAGTATGCAACATTCTGCACATTCCACAAAGCTTCAGTTTACCACAATAAATGTTGTATTGTTTCATGTTGGACATGGATTATAGATCAAATTCAGCAGTTCATATAGTTTGTTATATTTACTTATGAATTTTGTTACAATTTGTTAAATCAATTGATGGGTATAATTCAGTTTCAGTAGGAGCATGTTTCAGAGATTATGCTGCTTCCTTTAACACCTCAATAATAAATAAACAGTAAACCCAGAAATTCTTATCATAAAATCTTAATCTAATCATCATAGTTGATGTTTCATTTATAAATTCAAAAAAGCGAAAATGAGGTTGTGAAGAAATTACATTAAAGAGGAAAATGGCAGGTCCTGAATGCTGCTCAAATGCACCAATTCTCTAACCAAACTCAGGAGTGTGCCATGTTGAAAAACTCAGTGGTCTAGACACCTTATGTCAGTGGTTCCGCCGACTCCAATCTTGTCATTCGTATAGTTTCTAAAATACTAATTTTTGGTACTTTATACTTGATTCATCATTTATCATCGCATAATTTTCTGTGATGTGTGTTTATACTTTTCTTCATGTACAAAATGTAGTCTATGGCATTTTTATCTTCATATGTTCAACTTATTCTGTAGGATTTGAAGCTCCAAACCTAAGGTATGGATGATATTTTGAATGTTGTTTTTCTAAGTAAAGTTTTGTAAAATGATTCATTGTGCTTTTGTGAGTTATGATGCAAAATTTATGCCTTTTGTAGTTTTTTTTTTTTATAATTAATACTCCTCATACTATTTATATGGAATACAGGAAATATTCCAAAATTAGTTACAAAAGATACATAGTATCCAACCTTCCAAAATCTATCCTTTAGAAGAAATCAAAAGGATGAAGAAATCATTCATAAATGTGTGTTTCTAAATCTGCTAATAAACCTCACTAATTAAGGACAAGATATACTAAGTGGGGAAGAAATTATTAGGATACAAAATTGTTCTCTAAAATATAATGTATTGTTATCATCAAAACTAAATGCGAGATGCAGAATCAAATCTTGTTCTTACAATCTCCCCCTTTTAGATGATGACAAAATCATGTATTTTGATGAACAACTTTTAGTTGGTTAAATCATATAAAAACATTAGAGTAGGATTTGTAAGCTCCCCCTAAATTTTATACTATGAAAATTAGGGTTAATTGTGATTTACCCCCCTGACATATGAGCGTGTTTTGGTTTACCCCCCCCCCCCCCCCCCCAACCGTTGCCATAGGCAGGTTTTGGCAATGATTTTTTCAAAAAAACCGTTGCCTAAAGGCATGTAGGGGGTAAATCAAAATTCGCTCATATGTCAGGGGGGTAAATCACAATTAACCCTTAAAATTATTTCCCAACTTAGAATTTCATATTAGGTTTGCAATCTCCCTCTGAATTTAAGACTTTAAAATAATCTTAACATTTAAAAATATCAATCAGCATGAAAGAAATAACTTTCCAGAATGCCTGGTTACAAAAGTAGAGGCCTGGTTGCAAAATTATTTCAGAATGACTTTGCCTTAAGTATCCTAAGTTATGGTTTATCAGCCTCGTATCAGAGCATGATCTGTCAAAACTTATATATGTCTGGTTATCATCAGATCTTGCATATCAGCCTGGTTAAACTCTTTTGAAGAATTCTTAACACATGGCCTGGTTCTCAATACACAACTGGTTAATGTCTTTTGAAGAATTCTTAGCAAACAACCTTATTTATTTGGAAAAATCTTAACTCCTGAAATACTTAGTTAACATGATGAACTTATTCAAAGTTCTCAGAACAGTTAATCAGAGTCAGAAATAAGATTAAAAATAGGCAAATGTTTGGGTTTCAGAATAGAAATAAGTATATCAAAATCATATCATTCTTCTCCCCCTTTGTCATCAATCAAAAAAGATAAAGTAGACAAAGTAAAACCAAACAAAATTTCATTTCATGATTGCAAAGATACAGAAACAGAAATGAAAAAAAGGCAACTTAGAAACTAATAAAGCAACATGTTTTAAAAACAAGGTTTCTAAGAGGTTGGCAGTCTGGATATAATGGCTTGCAACATTCCTTCGATCTTTATGTTGGTACCAGCTTGAGCCGTGAACATCTCATCCTACTTTTCCCGCCTTTCTATGACAACTGTATTCTCATCCTTGATCTCTTATAAAGTCTTCAGCAGCAAAGAAGGATCAGAGCCTGAATCTTCAACAATCACAACCTTCTGTGTTCCAGAAATTGATCCCAATCCTGTAACTGACTGAGGAGGAGGAGGAGGAGAAGGGAGTTCCACAAGAGGTTCAGGAAGTAGAAGGGTTGGAGGAGCCTTATGAAGCAAGGGTTCAACTATACCAAAAAGTCTGGAATGGAAGTTCTTTTGCATCTCTTTCAACCACACGAATTCCGGCTCTTCAGAACTGTAGTCAATCCATTTTCTGTAATTATTACACAGAGTAATAACTTCAGAAAGGTTTGCATTAGATGCACAACTTTCAGTGAGAGAGTTTAATCAGGCAACAACCTTATTCTCAAACTTCAAAAACAATTCATCCAGAGGTGTAGGTCGGATGTTTGTTTGAAGTGCGGTTTGGTTGGAATATTGAAAGGGTGTTCTATCAGGGATAACAATGATTTCAACATCTAAATCATCATTCGAATCATTAAGATCTTATTCCTCGGAGGAGTTAGTGGTATATGGTCCATTGTTTCTGATTTGTTCCCATTGGGTGTCAAAAATAGGTTGATGAACAAGGTTTGGTTTAGAGGATGAAGTGGGTTCAGGTTGAGGGTTATTGGGATGTAGTTCAGAAGATGATGATGGTATTTGTTCATATGGAATTGGAGTAGTGGTGATTGAGGTTGATTCAGTTATAATTTAGGTTGGTATATAGAGAGTTACAAATACAGTGAGAATAAGAGTGGTGATAAATGTGGATGGTTCTTTTGAGATGGGTGTTGTCATTGTTTCAAAAGGAAAGTGAGAAGTTGTTTGAGTGAGTGTGTAAGATGGTTGAGAAATGAATGAATTAGAGAACGCAAAATGAAATGGAGTTTCAGTCATATGGGATTTACAATTAGACTTGTTCTGAGGAGTGACAGCTACATAAGGTCTGGGGTTCCCAGAACTGGTAGTTTCTCCAGATCCCATAGTATCCTTTAGAATGAACTTCATGAAATTATATGTTTTGGTAATCTTTGAAAGAGGCTGAGGGGTTTTGGAAGATACTTCATCAATAGACTTAGACTTCCTCTTTCTCAAAGAGTAAACATATATATAGGTTTCAGGAAACTCCTCATATGAGTAATCCACGTGCATTTCTCCTTTAGCCAGACAGACACTAATGCATATATGTAGAACTTCCTTAGAATCTTTCTGAGTAAAATCAGGAAAATCATCAATTGGAATTCTTCTCGCACCAATAGTTGGCTTGTCCAGAAGATCTGAAGGATCAATAGTAGTTAAGATTAAAGACATGTTTTTCATATTCCTTCCGTTGAAGGGCTTTCCAATTTCAAAATGCAATTCTTTGGACATGCCAATGTTCAACAGCTCTTAAACCAACTTGCTTTCACAGAGGATATCATAAATGAGCCTTCCCAGAGGTATCCACTTTCTGAGTTTAGTTGATTCGGTTCTGGTTTTCTTAACCATCTCCCTCAGATATTTGAAAAGAATGGAGGTCAGATTCATCTTTTCTCTAGTAGAAATGTAGTACAACATGTACTTTTGATCTGTGTTGATGTAATCAAGTGAGTTTGAAGAAGGTCTGTGATGAATGCATCCCAGAATTATCTTGAACCAAACTTTAAGATGATGTTACAGTTTCTTGACGTAGGAAGAGGGTTTCCAATCAATAAAGATTACTTTGGCAATTTCTTCCATTTTCTTCTTCTTATCTAGCATTCCAAAGCAACGTTTCCAAAAACCATCATGATTGAGAAGTTTCGCGATGGATTTTTCAGAGATGGTGATTTTGTGACCCAACACTGTAGACGTTACTTGAAGATGTGTGGTTGAAGCAAATATCCATAATTGCTTCACTAATTCAGTGTAGATTGGTTCTTGGAGACGATCAAAATAACTATCTCATCCTTGAGTTTTGACTCCTCTAGTTAACTCATAACCATAAATTTTCAAATTCTCAAAATCCACCAAGAATTCACAGAGAACTTCTAGCTTCTCTATAGGGGCAGAAAAAGTTAGTTCAGGAATACCTTATTTCATCTGTTCTGGTTGCTGTGTAGTTTTTTGATGATCTTATCCTTGTTGAGCAGATTGTTGTTGAGAGGCCATTGTTGATTAAGAACAAGGGTTTAGGGTTTGAGAGAATCTTTGAAGTTTGAAAATGAGAATGTGAGAAGTGAGAGTAGTGAAGGTGTGTGAAGTGAGTGAAGTGGGTTTATATAAAGATTTTACAATCATGAATAAAATCTTGAATAGTGCACAAAATCTGACAAGGGGGTAAAACGTGAAGATTTTACCTAATCCCAAGATAAATGAATTCACCTAATGGGTCACTCAGACGTTAGAAATGGTTCAGTTTTCTAAGATAATTGTCTTTTAAAATTGTTCCACTTTCCAAGACTAATTGACGGCTCATTAATGCATAAACTGTTCAATATTTAGAATACAGAACGTTCAAAAGTGAGGTTCTGACTGGATACTTCTGAGCATATGAAACCTTCTCACTTCAAAAGACTCACAGGTTCTGAGTAAAAAAATCCCAGAGTCTCATTAAATCATTATGAGAAAATAGACATTCTGAGACAATCATCCATTTCATTCCAGACAAATTTCCATAGATAAATTTTTTAGAGTGAAAATGAATCTATTTTCAACAATGGATTTTGTAAAGATATCAGCCTATTAATGGTCTATATCAATGAATTTTAAGTTTGAAATTCCCTTCTAAACATAGTCACGAATAAAGTGATGTTTGATCTCAATATGTTTAGCTCTAGAATGCAAAATGGGATTCTTATACAAACATATAACATACATATTATCACAGAGGATAGGAATGTTACTATCATATATATGATAGTCTTTTAGTTGACTCTTCATCCAGAGCATTTAAGTGTTGCATCCATAAGCTGCAATGTATTCATTTTCAGCAATTAATAATGCTATGGTTGATTGCCTTTTGCTGGACCATGAAATTAGGTTATCTCCTAGAAACTGACATCTTCTATAAATGTTTTTTCTTTCAAGTATATCTCCAGCATAATCAGCATCACAATAACCAATGAGGTTGTACTTTTTAGATTTTTTATAACACAAGCCAAGGTTAATTTTACCTTTCAGATACCTGAAGATCCTCTTAACCATTGTTAAGTGGGATTCTCTAGGATCTGATTGGAAGAGAGCATACAAATAAGCACTAAACAAAATGTCAGGTCTAGAAGCCGTCAAGTATAAGAGAGAGCCAATCATACCTCTGTATACCTTTTGCTCTACCGCTTACCTCATCCTTCTCAAGGATACATGTATGATGCATAAGAGTCTTTGAAATCTTGCATTTTGACATGTCAAACTTCTTCAGAAGTTCTTTGGTGTACTTGCTCTGATGGATGTAGGTTCCTTCTAGACTTTGATTGATCTGAATCCCCAGAAAGTTGAGTTTTCCCATAAAACTCATCTTAAATTCTGCCCACATAGACTTAGAAAATTCCTTGCACAAAGCAGTATTAGCATAACAAAATATATTATCATCAACGTAAATTTGTACAACAAGCATATCATTTTTGAATGTTTTATAGAACATAGTTGTATCAACCTTCCCTCTGGTGAAATCATTTTCAAGAAGAAAATAGCTTATTCTTTCATACCATGCTCTAGATGCTTGTTTCAGACCATACACTGATTTCTTAAGTTTGAAAACGAAATCAGGGTTTTTAAGAGTTTCAAAAGCAGAAGGTTGGTGCACATGCACCTCTTCAGTTATGTAACCATTAAGAAATACACTCTTAACATCCATATGATACAAGATGATGTTATGATTAACAACAAAGAAAATTAAGAGATGAATAGACTCTAACCTAGAAACGGATGCAAAGGTTTCAGTATAGTCAATCCCTTCTTGCTCACTTACTACCTCTTCTTGTTCGTTCCGCTTGTTTCAGAAGACCTACCTAGTTCCAATGACATGAGTTCTTTTGGATCTAGGCACAAGAGTCCAAACATCATTTCTGGAGAATTGGTTCAACTCTTCTTACATAGCCAGAATCCACTATGTGTCTAGAAGCGCTTCATCAACAGATGTAGGCTCTATGAGGGACACCAAACCCAGAAAAGTCTCTTTCAAAAGGTTTGAATGAGGATCTGTTTTTGACAGGTTCATTCTTGTCACCCAGAAATTCTTTAGAGTGTGAGGATCTTTGTTTGTGTTTCCTCAGAGGAGTTTAAACTTCAACAGCTCCAGGTTGAGCAGTCTCAAAATCTTTTGCCTCAACATCTTTTGCTTCTGAAGTTTTACCTTCAGAGTCAGAATAGATGATCTCCATATTTGCAAACTTTTCAACTAGCTTTGACTTATTAGGGTCAAGCTAATCATCGAATCTAACATGAATTGATTCCTCAACAATTCGTGTTTTAGTATTGTATACTCTATAACCCTTAGAGCGTTCAGAGTATCCTAACATAATACACTTATGTGCTTTAGAATCAAACTTGTTAAGATTATCTTTAGTGATTAACATAAAACAATCACAGCCAAATAGATGAAAATGTGAAATGTTAGGTTTTCTGTTCTTCCACAATTCATAGGGAGTCTTACCCAGAATATGTCTAATAGAGATCTTGTTCTGAATGTAACATGATGTGTTGACTGCCTCTTCCCAAAAGTTCTTAGCCACATTATTCTCGTTGATTATGGCTCTTGCCATCTCTTGCAAAGTCCTATTTTTCCTTTCTACAACTCCATTATGTTGTGGAGTTCTAGAGCAGGAGAAATAATTGGAAATGGCACTCTCATCAAAAAGCTTCTCAAAATCTTTGTTTTCAAATTCACCACCATGATCACTTCTGACATTAACAACTCTAAAGTCTTTCTCATTTTGCACTTGAGAACAGAAGGTAGCAAACACAGAGTGTGATTCATCCTCGTGTCTTAGAAACTTAACCCATGCCCATCGATTGTAGTCATCTGCAATAACTAGTCCATACTTCTTACCATTGACATAAGCAGTTTTCACTGGTCCAAAAAGGTCAATGTACCGATGTTCCAATGGTCTAGAGGTGCAAACAACATTTTTAGCTTTGAAAGAAGTTTTGGAATACTTGCCTTTCTGACATGCTTCACAAAGAGCATCTGAAGTGAACTTCAGCTTAGGAAGGCCTCTGGCTAAATTAAGCTTATTTAGCTGAGAAATCCTCCTCGTGCTAACATGTCTCAATCGTCTATGCCATGTCCATTGCTCTTCATTTACAGACATAAGACACTTTACATTCTGATTTTTCAGATCAGAAAGTCTAATCTTGTAAATGTTGTTTTTCCTCTTTCCATTGAAAAGAACTGAGTCATCCTTCTAACTAACAGCTTTACAGGACTTTTGATTGAAGATTATACCATAACCATTTTCACTTAGTTGACTTATGGACAATAAGTTATGCCTTAATCCTTCAACTAATAAAACATTAGTAATAAAAAGAGAGAATTGTTACCAACTATTTTTTAGCCAATGATTCCCCCTTTCTGATCATCTCTGAAACACCTACGATGCTTCCAGGATTTAGTTTCAGGATTTGTAACATATGCCTTCTTCCCCTCATGTGCCGCAAGCATCCAGAGTTCAGATACCATAGTTGGTGCCTTAACTCCGCTGCTAAGGATATTTGTAACATATATTATCTTATCCTTAGGTACCCACTGGGTCCTTTAGGGTTAGTCTTCCCATAGTTTTTGACAACTTTTGATTTCTGTGCAGAATATGAATACATGTATGCATAGTTGAAACGGGTATGAGCTTTTGCTTTAGCCTTAGCTTTTGCAATAGCTTTACCTTTAGGCCTAACAACATTTTTTTTACCATAAGGGACAAAATGAGAAGATAGAGTATTTAGTTTATCATCTTTTTTCAGAATTAGATTCTTCATCAGAATCATAACTAATCCCTCTTGTTTTATTTCTGCTAACACCATAAATCATTGAAGCCATTACGCTTCTATTTAGGCTTCTAGCAAGAAATTTCTGGAAAGATTTGTCATACTTTTTTATGACATCACTAGAATCTGTAAAGGCTTCTGAAAGATTTTCCTTCTCATGTTTAGAATTCTTGTTTTTCAAAATAAAGTTTTCTTCATTTAAACTTCATAAGTCTTTCTTAAGCTTATAATATGCTTCTGACTCAGATACATGAACCTTTTTCATATCCTTGTATTTGCTCAAAAACTTCTGATACTTATCCAGAACTTCTGTTAAACTAAATTCAAGTTTGGAGTGAGATATTTTAACAAATAACTCTTCTGAGTCTGATTCAGATTCTAATTTTGATAGATCTTTCTTAACATGAGCTTCATTACACGCCATCAGCGCCACATTTGCTTGCTCTTCCTCAGAGTCATCTTCTGAGGATTCTGAATCATCCCAGGTAGCCATTAGATCGTTCTTTTTCCTTTTCTTCTTGGGAATATCCTTCTTAGCTTGGGACAATCATTCTTGTAATGATCTGGCTCCTTGCATTCAAAGTAGGTGACTTCTTTGTTGGCTCCTACTCTCTTGGATCCATAAGTGGACTCAGAACAACCACATGTCCTTCTTTGTTCTCTGAATCTGCTTTGTCTTTTCTTCCAGAGTTGATTCACTCGTTTGGACAGAAGAGAGAACTCATCTTCTTCTTCAAAATCTTTATTAGATTCTTCTTCTACTGCTTGAAAAGCTCTAGTCTTTTCAGACTTTCCCAAAGACTTCAGAGCAACTGACTTGCTCTTTCTCTAAGGATCATCTTCTTCAAGTTCGATTTCGTGACTTCATAAAGAATTAACAAGTTCTTCAAGAGAGGTGTTGTTCAGATCCTTTGATAACTACAAAGCAGTTACCATAGGTCTCCATCTTTTAGGTAGACTTCTAATGATCTTCTTCACATAATCATCAGTAGAATACCCTTTGTCCAGGACCTTCAGTCTCGCAACAAGAGTTTGAAACCTTGAGAACATGTTCTCACTTGTTTCATTATCTTTCCATCTTGAACGCTTCATATTTTTGAATCAACTGCTTTGGTTTCTTTGACTTGTGCATTTCCTTCGTGAGTCGTCCTCAAAGAATCAAATATCGACTTAGCAGGGTCTCTATTTGTTACCTTCTTGTACTCAGTATATGAGATGGCGTTCAGCAAGATGGTTCTATCCTTGTGATGATTTTTATAATCTTTCTTTTGTTAGTCCGTTATCACTCTTCTTTCTATTTTGTTGTCGCTGGCATCTACAGGGTGTATGTAGCCATTAACTACCATATCCCATAGATCTACACCGTGGCCAAGAAAAAAGTTTTCTATTCTGTCTTTCCAATAACAAATCTTTCTCCATCAAAGACAGGAGGATTAGCGCTATAGTGGTCTCTATCATTGACAGCATGATGAGATGGTGGAAGAACTGCCATTGTGTTTCACGATTATTAATGAAGCTAATCCAGTCCACCCGCCAAGCTGATTTTGCCTTCTTAATAAGGACTTAATCAACAATAATCGGCATGATTACAAACACACAAAGACTACTAGTCTATGTCTTCTTGAGAATCCTTACTAAAACCCTAGTCTCCCGAGGAAAACAATCTCAAACAAAGAGATACAAGTATTTGTGTTTACAAAGTTACTTCAAGAAAGAAGATTATACAAAGTTTAAGTACAATGAAATATCACACAAAAACGAACAAAAGCTTTATGTGTGTTTTCTACTCACAAAAATAATATGTTTAGCAAAAGCGTTGTAGCGTGAATTAGGAGTGGCAATTGGATTCATTAAGGCAAAATCCATTCGATCCATCCATCAAAAAATTCATCCAATTCATCCACCACATAAAAAGTAAGTTAATGTATTGGATTAAATCCATCCATTTACATGCATGGATTGATTCAACTCATCCAACATATTTTAAGGATCTAATGGATTATTTTTATTTTCGTTAGATTTATTTTTTTAAAAATAATTAAAATGGATTTTTTTTAAGAAAAGAATTGATTTTTTTCCAAAAAAAAATAACTGGATTTTTTTCAGGAAAAAAAAACCGATCTTTTATCCAAAAAAAAACGATTTTTTTTTAGAAAATTTTTTTTTTCGATAAAAAAAAAACTATTTTGTTTTTTAAAATTAAAATATCGATTTTTTAGAAAATACAAAAAAAAATCAAATTTTCCTAAAAAAAACCGACTTTTTTTTAGAAAAAAAATGATTTTTTATCTCGATTTTTTTTTCTTCAGAAAATACAATTTTTTTCTTGAAAATACAAAAAAAGGTTTTTTTTAAAACAAAAAATTCAATTTTTTCATGAATATATTAAAAAACATTTTTTTAAATACAAAAAAAATGAATTTTTCGAAAATAAAATAAAATTGATTTTAAAAAAAAAATTACGTTTGTTTTTTCAAAATAAAAAAAAAGTTGGATGGATGGTTATCCATCCATTAAAAATATGTTAATGGATGAATTGAATGGATTTTATTCTTAACGAATGGATTGGATTGAATAATTTAAAAAAATAGTGGATTGTTAATGGACTAATAGATTGTTTTGATCCATCCATTAACAATCCAATCCATATCCATCCAATCCATCTATTTTGCTACCCCTAGCGTGAATAGCTTAGTGAATCAGCAGAATGAGCTGAATTAGCAGCTTCATTCATTCTTCTAAGTCTCCTTTATATAGGCATGAAAATATCCGTTGGAGGATAGAATGGACATCTTCATAAATTATATGTCACCCTGTGTAACAGTATGCAAAAGTGGGAGACAAAATGGTACAATAATACAGTCTTTACTCCACGAAATCGGCATAGTGGAAGGAATATTGTTCTTGTACTATGTACTCTTTTTCTCACGTAAAACCTTTTGATCTTATCTTCTAATTTCCAGAGGCTTCTGAGTAAAATATGTTTTGAAGCATGTTTAGAAAGATCAAGAGACTAGTTGAAAGAAGCTTCAGAACCTTGTCTTCAGAATCTTGACACAGCTCCTCAGAACTTGGTCTTAAGAGTCTTCAGAATCTTGAGAGCTTGATAGACCTTCAGAGACTCTTCTATCAGAGTCACATTCAGAAGCTTTAGCACAAACGTTCATCAGAACTGTTGTCTAAAAGCATTCCAGAACTTGACGTAACCTTGTGAAGTGCACATTTGTATCTCTTCGGAGTCAGAGTGTGTTGAGTACAGAGTCTAATAACGTCACACGCCAATTTTTCAGAGTTAGAACACGTTAGAAAAAGTTACACACTAGACAAAACCATTAGGGTACAAAATTGTTTTCTAAGAAACAATGTATTGTTATCATCAAAGCTAAAGGCCAGATGCAAAACCAAATCTTGCTTTTACAGTATCTGCTCACTAATCTGACTAAGAAACCTATATCAGGTCGACTGTTGCACACATATCTCAGAGATCCGAAAATTTGTTTGAACAAAGTTGCATCGACTTTGTCTTCGTCTCCATGCTTCTCCAACTTCAAATTTTGTTTGACAAGCGAAGATGTAGGAGTCGAATCATCCATCCTAAATCTCTTGAGCATCTCTTTGACATATTTTCTTTGATGTAGCACCATACCTGTTGTACCCCAAATTTTTACCCTTAGATGTCATCTTCATTTGTGCATCTTAGGTCAATCACATATGCATTGTTTAACTAACCCAATTTACCAGGTTTTGTTTGTTTTATTTCATTTATGAACCAGGGTTTATTTCAAGAGGTCAGGCAGGGCTTTCAGATCAGTTATGCATGCAGTATTGATTGAAGTTCATTTGGTTGTGACTTGTATTGGTCAGAATATGACAAATTATCAATGTTTCATGATCAAGGATCGTCAAGATTCAATCAGGGCCATTTATTCTGATTAATTTCAAGGCATGGTCAAGACGTGTCATGTTGATTTCTCTGGTTCATCAAGGTTCAAAATACTATTTGTTCAAGGTCCATTCTCTTTGGTTTGAGATCAACATAGAAGATTCAAAGTTTCTACACATTCCTGGCAGTTCATTTCTTGAACCGAGTCCTTGTTCGAATCGTGTCGAACATTGTCTCTTGTTTTAGGATCTTGTTCTTGTTTGAATCGTGTCAAACTTGAACCGAGTCCTTGTTCGAATCGTGTCGAACATTGTCTCTTGTCTTAAGATCCCGTCCCTGTTTGAATCGTGTCAAACTTGAACCCAAAGTCCAATTATCATTGGCGCCGTCTTTGGTTTGAATCGAGTCACCTTAGGCTTTTATTTCAGTTTGTTCCTGCTTGAATCGTGTCAAGCTTGAACCTAAAGTCCAGTCATCGGTGGCATCCTCCATAAACGGAATCATATTTGTTATCTCAACCAGTTCTGGTACATTTTTTATTCATTAACCTCATTCACAGCCAAAAGGTCCAGTCACCTTTCATCATCTGACGCAAAGTTTACCTCTGTCTTTTCTGGCTTTTCTTGAAGATCCCGTTTGAACTCTTCAGTATAGGAAATCCCCAGAAAATCTTTGTAGGATTTCTATCCTTTTATTTCAAACTGATCCCCTGTGGTGATCATGTCTTCTTTTTGGTTTCATGCCCAGTAAGAATGTGTCTTTTCCCCAGTGTCGTCAGGTCACATATGAACCTGTCTTCCATCTCCCTGGATCTTTCCCCAGTGGAGAATACCTCTCTGGCTCCTATTTCCAGTGAGGACCTATAGGGTTTCCCCCTTTCTTTCTATCCCCAGTGTTTCTTTGGAGTCTCCCCAGTGAGTCTCTTTTGTTGGATAGTCTGTATCCCCAGTGAGATTTTCCTTGTGGATATCAACCTTCATCCTTCCCCTGTGAGCTCACCTGTGTTTGGTAGCTCTTTATCCTTTAGTGTTTTGTTTGTCTGCATCTTTGCACTATCAAGATGCTATATCAAGTGGAGTACTCTTTCCCCCAGAGAAGGACATAACCTTGAAGTAAAGCTACTTCACCCCCAGTGATGGTCCAACCTTTTGAGTTTGGCTGGGTATCCTCGTCGAGATGTTTATTTCATCTCCAGTTTCGCTTCTTGTCTGTTTTGTCAGCATAAGCTTAAGCATGGCATAAGCACTCATATGCATAGCATATTATCATTTTTGCTACATGTTTCTGGTGTTTACCTGTGTTGTTCACTTTGGCGTTTATCTCCCCAAGTGACTGGGTTTGTCTTTTCTCTCCAATAGAGGTGTCAGCCCTAGGCATAAAGTGCTCATTCCTTCTGAATTCCCCACAGAGTTTTATCCTCATGGATGATGGTTGCTTCAGTTATCTTTTTCCACATTCGGATAAGATAAATCCCCAGTTGAGTTCATTCCTCAATTGGAGTCTTGTTTGACCGTTTCTTTCGAGCTTGCTCCTAGACTAAACCTTGGTCCCTGGCAGGTGTGGTTTCTGAACCCACTTTCAAGTGCATTTATTTTGCATTGTGTCTCACAGGAAGAATCTTTTACAGATCCCCATTGAAGACATGTTTATTTTCTCCAACAGTGTTGTAATACCAATATCTTTTTGGAAGTTATGCCCAACGACAAATTCCAATCATCTTGAGAAGTTTGCTTTGCTATCATTACCTCTACAACGATAAGTGGTCATCTATCTCACGAGAAGCTTATCCGTCCTTGATTTCACCTTCAATCAATCATTTTCCATCAACCCGTTTGACGTGATCCCTAATTAAGGTGTTTTTTTTCGTCAATCTTTTTGATAAAGTTTTCAAAAGTCCAGCTTATACTGGTACGCAGAGCTGTTTCTGCCTTTTCTGGTTTCTCTTGAAGATCCCGTTTGAACTCTTCATTATAAGAATCTCCAGGAAATCTGTTTATCCTTTTGTTTCACATTGATCCCCAAGTGGAGATCATGTCTTCTTCCTGTCTTCATACTCTTTGACAATGTGAGCCTTTATTTCACCAGTAAAGTGAAGACATTCCCGGTTTATCTTAAACCTTTGGCTAAGCTAGACTTATGTCCGATCTTCACCTTTGAGTGTCAGATCTTGATTATTTGTGCAGTATTCCCCAAGAAGTTTAACCTTAAGTCCAGTCATCACTGGCATCTTTCCTGTTGTTTAAAACCATTCCTTCTTGAATCGTGTCAAGCTTGAACCCAAAGTCCAATTATCGTTGGCACCGTCTTTGGTTTGAATCGAGTCACCTTAGGCTTTTAAGATCTTGTTCTTGTTTGAATCGTGTCAAACCTGAACCGAGTCCTTGTTCGAATCGTGTCGGACATTGTCTCTTGTTTTAAGATCTTGTTCTTGTTTGAATCGTGTCAAACCTGAACCGAGTCCTTGTTCGAATCGTGTCGGACATTGTCTCTTGTTTTAAGATCTTGTTCTTGTTTGAATCGTGTCAAACTTGAACCGAGTCCTTGTTCTAATCGTGTCGAACATTGTCTCTTGTCTTAAGATCCCATTCCTGTTTGAATCGTGTCAAACTTGAACCCAAAGTCCAATTATCGTTGGCACCGTCTTTGGTTTGAATCGAGTCACCTTAGGCCTTTAAGATCTTGTTCTTGTTTGAATCGTGTCAAATCTGAACCGAGTCCTTGTTCGAATCGTGTTGGACATTGTCTCTTTTTTAAGATCTTGTTCTTGTTTGAATCGTGTCAAACTTGAACCGAGTCCTTGTTCGAATCGTGTCGGACATTGTCTCTTGTTTTAAGATTTTGTTCTTGTTTGAATTGTGTCAAACTTGAACCGAGTCCTTGTTCGAATCGTGTCGAACATTGTCTCTTATTTTAGGATCTTGTTCTTGTTTGAATCATGTCAAACTTGAACCGAGTCCTTGTGCGAATCGTGTCGAACATTGTCTCTTATCTTAAGATCCCGTTCCTGTTTGAATCGTGTTAAACTTGAACCCAAAGTCCAATTATCGTTGGCACCGTCTTTGGTTTGAATCGAGTCACCTTAGGCTTTTATTTCAGTTTGTTCCTGCTTGAATCGTGTCAAGCTTGAACCTAAAGTCCAGTCATCGCTGGAATCCTCCATAAACGGAATCATATTTGTTATCTCAACCAGTTCTGGTACATTTTTTATTCATTAACCTCATTCACAGCCAAAAGGTCCAGTCACCTTTCATCATCTGACGCAGAGTTTACCTCTGTCTTTTCTGCCTTTTCTTGAAGATCCCGTTTGAATTCTTCAGTATAGGAAATCCCCATAAAATCTTTGTAGGATGTCTATCCTTTTATTTCAAACTGATCCCCTGTGGTGATCATGTCTTCTTTCTGGTTTCATGCCCAGTAAGAATGTGTCTTTTCCCCAGTGTCGTCCGGTCACATATGAACCTGTCTTCCATCTCCCTGGATCTTTCCCCAGTGGAGAATACCTCTCTGGCTCCTATTTCCAGTGAGGACCTATAGTGTTTCCCCCTTTCTTTCTATCCCCAGTGTTTCTTTGGAGTCTCCCCAGTGAGTCTCTTTTGTTGGATAGTCTGTATCCCCAGTGAGTTTTTCCTTGTGGATATCAACATTCATCCTTCCCCTGTGAGCTCACCTGTGTTTGGTAGCTCTTTATCCTTTAGTGTTTTGTTTGTCTGCATCTTTGCACTATCACATCATCATATCACCATACTAGAAGTTCGTGACATGTCTGCATTTGCATGTCTGTTAGCTGTCCTTAGCATCCACATTCCATCTAAGGGCAAAATTTTCGGTTTGCTATATTTAAATACCTTTCCACCTTGATGTCCCGAGGATATTATTCTCTCGTGCCATCTGGTAAAGCTATTTAAATAGGGGCAACTATTGTACCCCAAATTTTTACCCTTAGATGTCATCTTCATTTGTGCATCTTAGGTCAATCACATATGCATTGTTTAACTAACCCAATTTACCAGGTTTTGTTTGTTTTGTTTCATTTATGAACCAGGGTTTATTTCAAGAGGTCAGGCAGGGCTTTCAGATCAGTTATGCATGCAGTATTGATTGAAGTTCATCTGGTTGTGACTTGTATTGGTCAGAATATGACAAATTATCAATGTTTCATGATCATGGATCGTCAAGATTCAATCAGGGCCATTTATTCTGATTAATTTTAAGGCATGGTCAAGACATGTCATGTTGATTGCTCTGGTTCATCAAGGTTCAAAATACTATTTATTCAAGGTCCATTCTCTTTAGTTTGAGATCAACATAGAAGATTCAAAGTTTCTACACATTCCTGGTGGTTCATTTCTTGAATTGATTCATGGTCTAGTTGAAATTCGAAGTTTCAATTCAAGATTCAATTCGTATGATTCAAATTTCCAATCCATGTCAAGTTGAAAATTCCATGTCAAGACACAAAACTTTAGATTCATCAATAACATTACACGTTTCTAGGAAAGGTAACATCTTGGTTTCGCAAGCTTCATTGGGCCATCAATATTTGAATTTAGTTACAAGAAAAATGTGTCCAAATGTATCCAAAATGTAGAAACTATACATGTTCATCAATTTCATGCTATGGTTTGAAACACAATAGTTTGATCATGGACAACCTTCATGCTGCACCAACAATCCGAACCACTTCCCACACCTTTAGCCAAGTCAACATGAGAATTCAACACACCATGCTAGTCATCACAGGAACGTTTCCTCACACATTAACTTTTGCCACAATTACCTGCAAACTACAGTATAAAGTAAAGATCACAACATGTATAAGCCATAAAGCAACATTATTTTTCATTCAAACAAACATCAATTCATAATTCGTGCAAAACGGACCCACCTACAAACCACTACTGCTACCTGCACACAATCCTCCTACAAACCGTACAGAAACCCCACTGCTACAACAAAAGTCTCCTAGCCACGCCAGACCAGAAAATCCGGCTGCCTTGTACCAATACGCAAACCATCTCACAAGAAAAACAGATCCTCTTCAAAAGGACGAGCAAAAGGGTGTACCACAGGACATGTCAAACGGACCCTACATTGCATCCATAGCAGACTCTCTCTGCTATCACCAATTCACACAAAAGCCTGCGTAAAACCATCAACACAGCACGCAGCAACCAACATAAAAAAAGGAGATGAAGCAAAGTGAAATGACAAGGGAAAAGAAGGGAAAAGCGGATTTCACTTGCCTCTGCTATAAACCCGATAACCACAATTCCAAAAGGGGGGGACTTTCACTCTCACGGAACCCCTGCTTCCATCTCACCCTTAAATCTTTCATTTCACATCTCCTTCATTACCTTCAACCTCCCATTTTCAACCTCAGATAAACTTCTTCCATTCTATCATCATCAAACCTTCACAACCACAACGGAAAAACAACACCGTCGCACACATCTATCAACAATTCCCCTCCAATTCCTTCTCCACACAAAACAGCCTTCCATTTTTCCTTCATCGCCGAACACCACCAGTTCAGCTACCTCACCAACACAAAACTCATACGTTTTCAACTCAACCTTCTGCTTCCCATCTCCAAAAACAAACCCTTCATCAACAACAACAACCTTTCCTTTTCCGTTAATTCATTATTTCATTAACAAACCTCAATAACCCCAAATCATCCTCTTTCCAAATCAAAACCCAAATCATTTTCAAACCTAAACACTAATCGACCCAGAATTTGAAATCGAAACAGAGAGACTGAGAAGAAAAGTGAGCAAAACTCAGAGCGAGGCGAACCGGAACTTGAAAGATTAATTTGAAACCGAGATTAAGGTTGGAACGGACTTCGGCTTTGTGGCCTTTGGTCGGTGTGTGTTGACTTTGCCTCGCGGTTTGGTTTCTTCAGTTTTGTTTCAAACAGAGGGCAATGGATTTGTGTTTCGATTTTGTTAAAACAGGCGGTGAAGGATGCTGAGCCACAGTGCCGTTTTCATGATTCATTTTACCTGTTGAAATCACATTGCCAATGGTGTTTTAAATAGACCAAAGCTGATGACATTGTTTTTTTCTTAACCGTGTCTTGTTGGGTTTTTCTTTGGATCCCATTACTCAAACAACCATTTTTTTTCTTCCAAACCATTCCCTTTCATGTTTCTTTCTGGCCGCGGTGTGGGTTGGGTGATGGGCCTTGAGCCCAAGTGACCCCATTTTTATGTAAACCCTCTTGAAGATTCAACGTCCCCCTCCCTTGGTTTTCGTTTTTTTATTATTATTATTATTATTATTTTATTTTCTTTCTAGTAATTTTTTTTAAAGAATATTTAATAAGTCCTGTCTTATTGTTTGGTGATTTTATTTATTTATGTGATTTAGAACTTCCGTTTCAGTTTCCATCTTCGATTCCATTTTTCTTTATTTTTTGGGCCGATGATATTACAGAAATCACGACTTAGTCGATTTATCAAATTACTAAAAGTCGTGATATGTATGAGGCCACCTTCATTATTTTATCGGTCGATGAAAGTCGAATATCATAGATTATCGGTTTCTCGATTAAATCATGATTAAGACGAGACCGACTTTATTTCTACTTCATTCTGTATTTTCTTATATCTTCATTTTCATTTTTGACCGATGAAGTCTTTCTATTCACGAACGTTGTTAGCGAAGCGACGAACCTTTATTATTTCAAATCTGTAGTGAGTGATCATTGAGATTTCTTTCTATACTTTGAGATCGTGATAGGTTACCTTCGACTAATCACCGAGAGTTTGTGACTCAAGATGAGGTCTCCACCTTTTCTTTTCGTGTGGCACGATTTCATCGGAGAATGATCTTCTATATCATTTCTCTATCGTGTCTTAACACAAAGATCAAATTGTGCATCCTCCTATAGCATGGTCTTCCTCATAGACCGTACTACGATGGATCAACACTACATTGGACCCAATTCATCGATCCAATAAATTAATCAACAATCACTAAATTTACTTTCAGCCAATATGTATATATCTTGATTTATTCTTTATGTCGATTATTATCCTTGTTAATATTATCATTGTTCATATTTATATCTTGTGTATATTGTTCATTTTATTTGTTCATTTAAAATACACTAATAAATATCGAAACCCTAAAAAACTCAATTGACCGGACTGTGGTTACTATTGTGTTTTGGACTGAGGACTTAGATTTAGGACTTTTACCCTATGCTCTTGGAGTTGGTATTCTGGTCTTCAGATCTTGCTTGGCTGGTCAGTGGCCCATCAGTGGGAAGTGTTTATGCACTATTCTGGTCAGATCTTTCTATCTCTTGCTCATTTACATTGATGCATTTTTTATGTCTGCATGTATATATGTTTGCCTGACATTGTTTTTTAGCATGTTAACATGATACTATGTGGATACTATCAGTCTTTGATTTATTATCACTTGACTTTGATGTCACTGTATATACCATGTTCATATCTTGTTCATTCTATCTTGTTCATTCTATCTTGATCATATTCATGTTCATATCCTGTTCATATTATCTGGATTATATCTTTGTTCACATTCACACTGTTTATATCATATTCATGATTGTTCACACTTGACCCTCCTTCCAAAGGAAAGATCTTTACTTTGACTCCTAAGTTACAAACCTTTCCCATTTCATCCTTGGCCTCATGAGAGTCGTTTCCCTCATAGTTTAGTAATAGGATGGAGTTATCATGAACTCCTTGTGATTCTCACTATCATGAGAACTCACTTTACCTTTTGCTCAGACTTACAGAGTTATCATGAACTCTGTGTGGTTCTCACTATCATGAGAATTCACTTCCTCCCTTCATAACGTAGACTTAGAGAGTTATAGTGGACTCTACGTGAGCTTATGCTCATTCCCTTTGGAACGTTGGCCATAGTCAATGTTTCCTTTTCTTTCACCCTTAGTTAGGTGAACTACGGTTGCTCTGATTCTTCAGTCAGATACGTAGGCACAAGATGCGATGTCTTGGTGAGCAAACTTAGTGTACATACCTAGGTCTTCACCTTACCTTTGGCAGATTATCTTAGCGAGCAAACATAACATAACACAAACTAAACAAGAGGTTCCCGTAGAGTACTACGGACGTTTAGGGTGCTAATACCTTCCCTAGGCGTAACCAACCCCCGAACCTTAGATCTCCCCCTTTTAGGTTTTCCTCGATCTTGAACCTTTCCTTTGGATAAATCAAAGTCGATTGTAAAAGAAATATGATGCAAGTTAATTAATAGCTTGTTATCCAATTTTCACCGCAACAGAAATGGCGACTTCACTGGGGACACTTATTTTTGAGGGTTAAGCCTACCTTGTTTTTTGCTTGTGTTATTTATGTCTTGCTTGTTTACTTGTATACATCTGTGATATCTGTATATATTTGTATATATCTCTGTCTGTACTGGATTTTCTGTGTGCAGGGTACTACTATTGAGTGGTGAGATAAGTCATAACCCGGACTTGAGAGCACATTTGTTTAGGAACCGTGGATATAGCCAAGGAAACTTTGAGGAAGTTGAATTCCAAAAGAGTTGACTTGAGATTCCACACTCAGTTAAGGCCCTCTCGTAGTTGGTATATGTTGAACGAGCAATCGTGAAAGCGTTGCCACTTCGACCTTGGTGCCGGGGATACTGAGGACCGTAGTTACCCTTACCCCCACTTGGCCTTTTTAGGATGTAGTGCGGTGACCATGAGGGAGTCTATTTCTGAAATGGTTGCCACGTGATACTACACTCAGACGAGATTCTCTTGAGAATATTGTTGATTACCAAGCTAATTTGGAAGCCGATAATATCTGAAAGATGGATTGTCGACTCTGGGAACTTTTTAGAACCCTGTTCTGCAGATGAAAACCCATAGTAAACACCTTTTGGGACGGGTAGACCATGGCTCCATGCTTGTGATCTTTAAACTTAGGTCCTCTCTTGTTTGTGTGTGCATATCTGTATATGTGTGTTTGTGCATACGTTTGTCCATGCATGAGACCCTAAACTTAGGACTTATGTGCTATTGTGTGTACATATATCTGTGTTCTTGTGTGCCTGTGTTTTGTGCATTGCATACATCTCATCGCATCCATTGATGATTTCAAGGAACTCAGACGTTCTTTTCTTTACAAAGATCCTTAGAGATCATGGCTTTCAAAACAAAACTCTCCAATTTTCCAAAAAAGTTTGCAACTCGCCTATGAGTTCCTTGAAACCTTTTGGCTTGCATTAGAATTGCATGCGCATTTGCATTGCATTTGCATTTCTCAGCCTTGAGTCTCGCCCGTCCTTTGTCTGTAACCCAGCCGGCTTCCTGAAGCCATCTTTGGACCTGAGGTAGCTTTTGAAGTTGTCTTTTCCAGACTCGTCTGTTGTGACTACCATGCTGGGGCACAGAGGCATGCAACTGAAGACTTAGGGTACTCAGAAACAAGGTCCAGACTCTGCTTGACTATGAGAGGTTCTCATTCACACCTTAAGGCATTCAGATCAGCAAACCTTCGCCTAATCAGGCAGATTCATCAGACTCCGAAATGGAAGAAATTGCCGAGAGTGGATGTGAAGATGATCCTTATACTGATCTCGACGTTGAACTCTGAAGATGACTATCTCAGTTTGGCAGATCAAGAAGGAAATTCCGGTTCCCTGAAGCTGGAAATCTTTTGGTTATTTCAGCATTTTTGTTGTAGTTTTCTTTGCATGTTTGAATTATTTTTGCTCATAAGCATCGTTGTACTTTCAAATTGGCAAGATTAATAAAATGTTTGTGCATCTTTTGATTAAGTCCATTCGTTTCACTCATTTACTTTTGTGTTCATAAAAACAAAAAAACAGACAAATTTTTTTCCCATATCAATTCTTTTGTTCAAGCAAAGATTGGGGAGGATGATGAAAATATTATCCATAATTGTTGTGGTATGCTTTCAATTAAACCTCGCCGAGGATGTAAGGCATTGTTCAATCCCCAAACACTGGAGAAATAAGGAAGATAATCCCTTGTTAACCCTTCGAGCCTAGAAGTAGGAGTTTTCTTTCTTTATACAAAAAACCCTTAAAATCTCAACCTTGGGGCAGGGTAGTTCTCAGTTTAACTTGGTTACGCATTCAAACGTAAGCGCTTCATGCAAGACACCAGTCAGCTCTCTCAAATCAAATGAGTTAGCGTTGTACAAGTTGTTCATCCAAGCAACAATAAGGAAGGATAGTTGAAAAATCCTTAATCAAAGGATGAGCCGAGTCCCTTTCAAGGCAAAAGCCAAGAAAGATGGGAAGCCCAGAACTTTGCCTTATACAAAAAGAACTTGTACAACAGCCAAAAAAGGAGTTTCAAAGCAACAATCAAACAAAAAGGAGGTCCTAACCGCAAACAAAGAGAGGTATCGTGACCTCAATCAAATCAAAATAAGAGGTATTGTGACCTCAACCAGCAAAGACAAGGAGAAGTCTCAAAGTCTCAAAGATTAACCAAATTCTGCGAGGGAGTACTGACTATCCAAGGTGTCTAAATCATCATCAATGATCATCAGCTCGTTCCTAGTCTGTAGGAACCTGAATGTATAGCTTAAGTTAACTGAGCTTAGGATTGGAGTTCATCACGAAGATGGGGTGGGTACCAAACAAACTTTGAGCCTTTATCTTTGTTTCATAAAACCGTGAACCAAGCCACGTTACAACCCTTAAAAGACCTAATTGAGGTAAGGTTGTTTTGAAAGCATACTACAACAAGGTTGATTAACCTGACTCCTAATGATCTTTGCTAGTTGTGTGTGTTGATCACTTCATCTGTCATTCTGTAAATGACCAGATCCACTTTGTTTTTGATTACTTAATCATTCCACTGTGCGTGTTTCATCAATAAAACTTGATTTCAAAAGCTTGCATGAATTTTTGCACTGAAATTGCCAATTTTAAATGAACAATACTTGTTTGTGAAATGATTCAACATCAAAGGAATCCCGACAAATGCAGTCAGCTAGGGAATTTGATTTGATAAAGGAAGCTCAATCAAGGGGAAACTAAGCAGAAGGTTCTGCCGATCCATCATTTCAAGAATTGTTGAATCAGGGGCAGAACTCTTCAAAGTTTGAAATATTGGGGCAAGCCTTCTTAAGGTCATTTCATGACAAGTTTGGACTCCGATGACCCATCAACAGGGGCAAGTTTGTTCCCCAGTTATTTCTACCAGAGTTTAAAGGACTTTGTATTGCGAATACAGTTGAACTAGGGCAGTTATGTCAAGACTCATGGATCTCTTCAAGAGTTTGAAGACATTGAAGCATCTGGCATTTCAATTCTTCTGTAAAATCCTCTTGGTGACTTATCATCACAAAACCCGTTAATCAGAAGCAGTCAAGTCGAGATTCGACAAACCTCTCAAAGGTCAACTAGTCTGGGACATCTTCTTCACGAATTAACCAAGCTGACAGGGGCAAGTTTATTCCCCAGTTGTCAACAACCAGACTGGATAATTAACTCAAGGATTTTGTTGTGCAGACGCTGTTAATCTAGGCTTTGTACAAGATACTCCGGGATGAGTATAAACTATCAGATAGCCTCCTCTTAGGCTTTGTATAATGATTTTTCCCCAAGTAGAATCCAGCCTCCTCTTAGGCTTTGTATAATGATTTTCCCTAGCGGAACCCAATCAATCTCTCAGCTTCAACCTGGGGTTTCGATCAAGACACATAACTAGTTCACGGGCTTTGTCGTACAAAGCAGTCAATCAGGGGCAGTTATGTCGAGATTCGGTAAATCTCTCCAAGAGTTTGAAGATATTGAAACACCTTGTATACCAATTCTTCTATAAAATCCTCTAGATGTATTCTTCTGACAGACCATGTACCCTGGGGCAGATGAGTTATGCAGAACTACTCAGCTTTTGCGGCGTCTCTGCCAGCTCCCAGTAAGTTGTCTCTTCAGCTAATCTTGGCACTTCCCAATGGATCTCTTCTCTCCAACGAAGAAATTAAACTCATGATGGTATTCCTAGTGAAGTCAAGATGTTATATCAAGTGGAGTACTCTTTCCCCCAGAGAAGGACATAACCTTGAAGTAAAGCTACTTCACCCCCAGTGATGGTCCAACCTTTTGAGTTTGGCTGGGTATCCTCGTCGAGATGTTTATTTCATCTCCAGTTTTGCTTCTTGTCTGTTTTGTCAACATAAGCTTAAGCATGTCATAAGCACTCATATGCATACCATATTATCATTTTTGCTACATGTTTCTGGTGTTTACCTGTGTTGTTCACTTTGGCGTTTATCTCCCCAAGTGACTGGGTTTGTCTTTTCTCTCCAATAAAGGTGTCAGCCCTAGGCATAAAGTGCTCATTCCTTCTGAATTCCCCACAGATTTTTATCCTCATGGATGATGGTTGCTTCAGTTATCTTTTTCCACATTCGGATAAGATAAATCCCCAGTTGAGTTCATTCCTCAATTGGAGTCTTGTTTGACCGTTTCTTTCTAGCTTGCTCCTAGACTGAACCTTGGTCCCTGGCAGGTGTGGTTTATGAACCCACTTTCAAGTGCATTTATTTTGCATTGTGTCTCACAGGAAGAATCTTTTACAAATCCCCATTGAAAACATGTTTATTTTCTCCAACAGTGTTGTAATACCAATATCTTTTTGGAAGTTATGCCCAACGACAAATTCCAATCATCTTGAGAAGTTTGCTTTGCTATCATTACCTCTACAACGATAAGTGGTCATCTATCTCACGAGAAGCTTATCCGTCCTTGATTTCACCTTCAATCAATCATTTTCCATCAACCCGTTTGACGTGATCCCTAGTTAAGGTGTTTTTTTTCGTCAATCTTTTTGATAAAGTGTTCAAAAGCCCAGCTTATACTGGTACGCAGAGTTGTTTCTGCCTTTTCTGGTTTCTCTTGAAGATCCCGTTTGAACTCTTCATTATAAGAATCTCCAGGAAATCTGTTTATCCTTTTGTTTCACATTGATCCCCAAGTGGAGATCATGTCTTCTTCATGTCTTCATACTCTTTGACAATGTGAGCCTTTATTTCACCAGTAAAGTGAAGACATTCCCGGTTTATCTTAAACCTTTAGCTAAGCTAGACTTATATCCGATCTTCACCTTTGAGTGTCAGATCTTGATTCTTTGTGCAGTATTCCCCAAGAAGTCTAACCTTAAGTCCAGTCATCACTGGCATCTTTCCTGTTGTTTAAAACCGTTCCTGCTTGAATCGTGTCAAGCTTGAACCCAAAGTCCAATTATCGTTGGCACCGTCTTTGGTTTGAATCGAGTCACCTTAGGCTTTTAAGATCTTGTTCTTGTTTGAATCGTGTCAAACCTGAACCGAGTCCTTGTTCGAATCATGTCAGACATTGTCTCTTGTTTTAAGATCTTGTTCTTATTTGAATCGTGTCAAACCTGAACCGAGTCCTTGTTCGAATCGTGTCGGACATTGTCTCTTGTTTTAAGATTTTGTTCTTGTTTGAATCGTGTCAAACTTGAACCGAGTCCTTGTTCGAATCGTGTCGAACATTGTCTCTTGTCTTAAGATCCCGTTCCTCTTTAAATCGTGTCAAACTTGAACCCAAAGTCCAATTATCGTTGGCACCGTCTTTGGTTTGAATCGAGTCACCTTAGGCTTTTAAGATCTTGTTCTTGTTTGAATCGTGTCAAACCTGAACCGAGTCCTTGTTCGAATCGTGTCGGACATTGTCCCTTGTTTTAAGATCTTGTTCTTGTTTGAATCGTGTCAAACTTGAACTGAGTCCTTGTTCGAATCGTGTCGGACATTGTCTCTTGTTTTAAGATTTTGTTCTTGTTTGAATCGTGTCAAACTTGAACCGAGTCCTTGTTCGAATCATGTCGAACATTGTCTCTTGTTTTAGGACCTTGTTCTTGTTTGAATCGTGTCAAACTTGAACCGAGTCCTTGTTCGAATCGTGTCGAACATTTTCTCTTATCTTAAGATCCCGTTCCTATTTGAATCGTGTCAAACTTGAACCCAAAGTCCAATTATCGTTGGCACCGTCTTTGGTTTGAATCGAGTCACCTTAGGCTTTTATTTCAGTTTGTTTCTGCTTTAATCGTGTCAAGCTTGAACCTAAAGTCCATTCATCGCTGGCATCCTCCATAAATGGAATCATATTTGTTATCTCAACCAGTTCTGGTACATTTTTGATTCATTAACCTCATTCACAGCCAAAAGGTCCAGTCACCTTTCATCATCTGACGCAGAGTTTACCTCTGTCTTTTCTGGCTTTTCTTAAAGATCCCGTTTGAACTCTTCAGTATAGGAAATCCCCAGAAAATCTTTGTAGGATGTCTATCCTTTTATTTCAAACTGATCCCCTGTGGTGATCATGTCTTCTTTCTGGTTTCATGCCCAGTAAGAATGTGTCTTTTCCCCAGTGCCGTCCGGTCACATATGAACCTATCTTCCATCTCCCTGGATCTTTCCCCAGTGGAGAATACCTCTCTGGCTCCTATTTCCAGTGAGGACCTATAGGGTTTCCCCCTTTCTTTCTATCCCCAGTGTTTCTTTGGAGTCTCCCCAGTGAGTATCTTTTGTTGGATAGTCTGTATCCCCAGTGAGTTTTTCCTTATGGATATCAACCTTCATCCTTCCCCTGTGAGCTCACCTGTGTTTGGTAGCTCTTTATCCTTTAGTGTTTTGTTTGTCTACATCTTTGCACTATCACATCATCATATCACCATACTAGAAGTTCATGACATGTCTGCATTTGCATGTCTGTTAGCTGTCCTTAGCATCCGCATTCCATCTAAGGGCAAAATTTTCAGTTTGCTATATTTAAATACCTTTCCACCTTGATGTCCCGAGGATTTCATTCTCTCGTGCCATCCGATAAAGCTATTTAAATAAGGGCAATTGTTGTACCCCAAATTTTTACCCTTAGATGTCATCTTCATTTGTGCATCTTAGGTCAATCACATATGCATTGTTTAACTAACCCAATTTACCGGGTTTTGTTTGTTTTGTTTCATTTATGAACCAGGGTTTATTTCAAGAGGTCAGGCAGGGCTTTCAGATCAGTTATGCATGCAGTATTGATTGAAGTTCATCTGGTTGTGACTTGTATTGGTCAGAATATGACAAATTATCAATGTTTCATGATTAAGGATCGTCAAGATTCAATCAGGGCCATTTATTCTGATTAATTTCAAGGCATGGTCAAGACGTGTCATGTTGATTGCTCTGGTTCATCAAGGTTCAAAATACTATTTGTTCAAGGTCCATTCTCTTTGGTTTGAGATCAACATAGAAGATTCAAAGTTTCTACACATTCCTGGTGGTTCATTTCTTGAATTGATTCATGGTCTAGTTGAAATTCGAAGTTTTAATTCAAGATTCAATTCGTCAAGATTCAAATTTCCAATCCATGTCAAGTTGAAAATTCCATGTCAGGACACAAAGCTTTAGATTCATCAATAACATTACACGTTTCTAGGAAATGTAACATCTTGGTTTCGCAAGCTTCATTGGGCCATCAATATTTGAATTTAGTTACAAGGAAAATGTGTCCAAATGTATCCAAAATGTAGAAACTATACATGTTCATCAATTTCATGCTTTGGTTTGAAACACAATAGTTTGATCATGGACAGCCTTCATGCTGCACCAACAATTCGAACCACTTCCCACACCTTTAGCTAAGCCAACATGAGAATTCAACACACCATGCTAGTCGTCACAGGAACATTTCCTCACACATTAACTTTTGCCACAATTACCTGCAAGCTACAGTATAAATTAAAGATCACAACATGTATAAGCCATAAAGCAACATTATTTTTCATCCAAACAAACATCAATTCATAACTCGTGCAAAACGGACCCACCTACAAACCACTACTGCTACCTGCACACAATCCTCCTGCAAACCGTACAGAAACCCCACTACTACAACAAAAGTCTCCTAGCCACGCCAGACCAGAAAATCTGGCTGCCTTGTACCAATACGCAAACCATCTCACAAGAAAAATAGATCCTCTTCAAAAGGATGAGCAAAAGGGTGTACCACAGGACATGTCAAACGGACCCTACATTGCATCCATAGCAGACTCTCTCTGCTATCACCAATTCACACAAAAGCCTGCGTAAAACCATCAACAGAGCACGTAGCAACCAACATAAAAAAGGAGATGAAGCAAAGTGAAATCACAAGGAAAAAGAAGGGAAAAGCGGATTTCACTTGCCTCTGCTATAAACCCGATAACCACAATTCCAAAAGGGGGGACTTTCACTCTCACGGAACCCCTACTTCCATCTCACCCTTAAATCTTTCATTCCACATCTCCTTCATTACCTTCAACCTCCCATTTTCAACCTCACATAAACTTCTTCCATTCTATCATCATCAAACCTTCACAACCACAACGGCAAAACAACACCGTCGCACACATCTATCAACAATCCCCCTCCAATTCCTTCTCCACACAAAACAGCCTTCCATTTTTCCTTTATCACCGAACACCACCAGTTCAGCTACCTCACCAGCACAAAACCCATACGTTTTCAACTCAACCTTCTGCTTTCCATCTCCAAAAATAAACCCTTCATCAACAACAACAACCTTTCCTTTTCCGTTAATTCATTCTTTTATTAACAAACCTCAATAACCCCAAATCATCCTCTTTCCAAATCAAAACCCAAATCATTTTCAATCCTAAACACTAATCGACCCAGAATTTGAAATCGAAACAGAGAGACTGAGAAGAAAAGTGAGCAAAACTTAGAGCGAGGCGAACCCGAACTTGAAAGATGAATTTGAAACCGAGATTAAGGTTGGAACGGACTTCGGCTTCGTGGCCTTTGGTCGGTGTGTGTTGACTTTGCCTCGCGGTTTGGTTTCTTCAGTTTCATTTCAAACAGAGGGCAATGGATTTGTGTTTTGATTTTGTTAAAACAGGCGGTGAAGGATGCTGAGCCACAGTGTCGTTTTCATGATTCATTTTACCTGTTGAAATCACATTGCCAATGGTGTTTTAAATAGACCAAAGCTGATGACATTGTTTTTTTCTTAACCTTGTCTTGTTGGGTTTTTCTTTGGATCCCATTACTCAAACAACCATTTTTTTTCTTCCAAGCCATTCCCTTTCATGTTTCTTTCAGGCCGCGGTGTGGGTTGGGTGATGGGCCTTGAGCCCAAGTGACCCCATTTTTATGTAAACCCTCTTGAAGATTCAACGTCCCCCTCCCTTGGTTTTCGTTTTTTTATTATTATTATTTTATTTTCTTTCTAGTAATTTTTTCTTAAAGAATATTTAATAAGTCCTGTCTTATTGTTTGGTGATTTTATTTATTTATGTGATTTAGAACTTCCGTTTCAGTTTCCATCTTCGATTCCGTTTTTCTTTATTTTTTGGGCCGATGATATTACAAAAATCACGACTTAGTCGATTTATCAAATTACTAAAAGTCGTGATATGTATGAGGCTACCTTCATTATTTTATCGGTCGATGAAAGTCGAATATCATAGATTATCGGTTTCTCGATTAAATCATGATTAAGACGAGACCGACTTTATTTATACTTCATTATGTATTTTCTTATATCTTCATTTTCATTTTTGACCGATGAAGTCTTTCTATTTACGAACGTTGTTAGCGAAGCGACGAACCTTCATTATTTCAAATCTGTAGTGAGTGATCATTGAGATTTCTTTCTATACTTTGAGATCGTGATAGGTTACCTTCGACTAATCAACGAGAGTTTGTGACTCAAGATGAGGTCTCCACCTTTTCTTTTCGTGTGGCACGATTTCATCGGAGAATGATCTTCTATATCATTTCTCTATCGTGTCTTAACACAAAGATCAAATTGTGCATCCTCCTATAGTATGGTCTTCCTCATAGACCGTACTACGATGGATCAGCACTACATTGGACCCGATTCATCGATCCAATAAATTAATCAACAATCACTAAATTTACTTTCAGTCAATATGTATATATCTTGATTTATTCTTTATGTCGATTATTATCCTTGTTAATATTATCATTGTTCATATTTATATCTTGTGTATATTGTTCATTTTATTTGTTCATTTAAAATACACTAATAAATATCGAAACCCTAAAAAACTCAATTGACCGGACTGTGGTTACTATTGTGTTTTGGACTGAGGACTTAGATTTAGGACTTTTACCCTATGCTCTTGGAGTTGGTATTCTGGTCTTCGGATCTTGCTTGGCTGGTCAGTGGCCCATCAGTGGGAAGTGTTTATGCACTATTCTGGTCAGATCTTTCTATCTCTTGCTCATTTACATTGATGCATTTTTTATGTCTGCATGTATATATGTTTGCCTGACATTGTTTTTTAGCATGTTAACATGATACTATGTGGATACTATCAGTCTTTGATTTATTATCACTTGACTTTGATGTCACTGTATATACCATGTTCATATCTTGTTCATTCTATCTTGATCATATTCATGTTCATATCCTGTTCATATTATCTTAATAATATCTTTGTTCACATTCACACTGTTTATATCATATTCATGATTGTTCACACCTGACCCTCCTTCCAAAGGAAAGATCTTTACTTTGACTCCTAAGTTACAAACCTTTCCCATTTCATCCTTGGCCTCATAAGAGCCGTTTCCCTCATAGTTTAGTAATAGGATGGAGTTATCATGAACTCCATGTGATTCTCACTATCATGAGAACTCACTTTACCTTTTGCTCAGACTTACAGAGTTATCATGAACTCTGTGTGGTTCTCACTATCATGAGAATTCACTTCCTCCCTTCATAATGTAGACTTAGAGAGTTATAGTGGACTCTACGTGAGCTTATGCTCATTCCCTTTGGAACGTTGGCCATAGTCAATGTTTCCGTTTCTTTTACCCTTAGTTAGGTGAACTACGGTTACTCTGATTCTTCAGTCAGATACGTAGGCACAAGATGCGACGTCTTGGCGAGCAAACTTAGTGTACACACCTAAGTCTTCACCTTACCTTTGGCAGATTATCTTAGCGAGCAAACATAACATAACACAAACTAAACAAGAGGTTCCCGTAGAGTACTACGGACGTTTAGGGTGCTAATACCTTCCCTAGGCGTAACCAACCCCCAAACCTTAGATCTCCCCCTTTTAGGTTTTCTTCGATCTTGAACCTTTCCTTTGGATAAATCAAAGTCGGTTGTAAAAAAAATATGATGCAAGTTAATTAATAGCTTGTTATCCGATTTTCACCGCAACAATACCTTGCTTCGACATTTGAAATTACATGCCTAGGAAATAAGACAAGTTTCCCCGATCCGACATTTCTAATTCCCTCATCATCAGCTCTTTGAACTTCGACAAGTTTTTCAATGTATTTCTAGTTACCAGCAAGTCATCGACATATAAGTAGATGATTGTTATATCTTGTGCCAAAACCTATGCATAGACACCATACTCATACCTGCATTTGGCGAATCCCAATTCAACTAAGTATGAGTTGATCTTCTTGTTCCATGCCCTAGGTTCCTGCTTGAGGCCATAGAGCGATTTGTACAACTTATACTCTTTCCTTGCTTCCTCGTGTATCACAAACCCAGGAAATTGTGTGACATAAACTTCTTCATCCAATGGACCATTCAAAAATGTTGATTTCACATCTAAGTGAAATGTCGACCAGCCTTGCTTGCATGCCAAGGCTATAACCAATCTGACAGTCTCCAATCTTGCGGCAGGTGCATACACTTTAGAGTAGTCAAATCTTACTCACTGAAGAAATCCTCGAGCTACCAATATCGCCTTATATCTTGCTATCGACCCATCAGGATTATGCTTCAGCTTGAACACCCACTTCACTTCAATAGCTTTTATATATGCTGACAATTCGACTAACTCCCATGTGTTGTTTATTTTGATTGCTTGTAACTCTTCGACCATAGCAGACTTTCACTTCATACTCTTTAAAGCCTCTTTATAGTTGATTGGTTCAGCACCTATAAGTAAAGCAAAATGAACTAATTCTCCGTCTGATGTGACTTCATTATCACCAGTCACTTCGTAGTCTTGAAGCCTCTTGGGAGTACTATGGTTCTTTGAGGTCTTTGACTTGTGCTAATCACACGCTCTCGATTTTATGCTTCGAATTTAACAGTGACAGGAACATTGTCGATTAGAATTTCTTCGTGCTCACTACTTTCTTCATCAACTTCATAGCCCATAAATGGCTTGTTAGTCGCCTCACTTGAATTTCAATCCCAGATGACTCACTGAAGGTCGTTTGCTACTCCACACTTCTTCAAGAACCTTGTTCTTCAGCTTCTTTGTAAGGCACCTATTCAGAATATAAATAGTTGTTGTGATAGCTTCACCCCATAAGGACTTTGGCAAGTTCTTCTGCTTCAGAATGCATCTCGCCATATCTAATATGGTCGTGTTTCTTCTTTCTGTTATTCCATTGTGTTAAGGCGTGTAAAGAGCATTTATCTCATGATCAATACCATGTTCTGCACAGAACTCCTCAAATATCTTGGATGTGTATTCGCCACCTCCATTTGTTCGCAGAACCTTGATCTTTTTTTAACTTTGGTTTTTGACAAGCATCTTTAATCTCTTAAAGATTGCAAATACTTTGTCCTTTCGGTTTATCACATAGATTTAAAGCTTTCGACTATACTCGTCGACAAATGAGACAAAATATTTGTTTCCACCAATGGTATGATCCTCAAACGGACCACATACATCTAAAACTATTACTTCTATTATACAAGAGTATCTCATTGGCATAGTCGAAACAAAAGACTTTTTGGATTGCTTTCCGACTAAGCAACATTCACAGAGTTTGTCGGGCATATTAAGACTTGGTATACCAATTACCATATATTGTGTAATCGGTTGATTGAGTGATCAAAAGGTTAAATGTCCAAACCTCAAATGTCATAACCAACTATGCTTGTGGCCTTCAATAGTTTTTAGACATTTTACTTCAGTCGAACTGATCATGGTCTTAAATGTCCTATTCTTCGACAAAGAAGATATTAAGACTAAATTATTCTGAGTGTAGAGCAGTTCCAAGGCTCCATCTTTCATAATAAATGAGAAACCTTTTGCGACCAGTTGTCCAACACTTAGCAAATTACACTTCATTCCAGGTACATAGAGTACGTCTTTGATCGTAGCTTTTCCTTCATTGCTCCTTTCAATACCCATGTCACCAGTACCTTCTACTTGCAATGAGCTATTATTGACAAACTTGACCTTGCTCTTCTTCAACGAGTCAAAATCTGATAACCACACTTTTTGACCGGTCATGTGATTCGAGTAGCCTAAGTCGAGGAACACGATCTTGGAGTCAACATGGTCATCTACCATTGCATCCATAACCATCATATCTTTAAAATCACCTAAATCTTGGTGTGCAAGGTTCGCTCATTCCTCCTTGCCTTTTTTTGCTCCATTGCCTTTATTGTAGCAGCAATTCTTGGCTAAGTGACCCCATTTTTCACAATTATAACACTGCATATTTTTTTCTCTTTGTATTTTTTATAGGAGTTTCCTTCTCCACTTTTCGAGGATTCAAAATCATTATCATCGACCTTACTCTTTTGAGGGTTCGACCAAGACTTATTGCTCTAAGTCTTGTCTCATTTTCCTTCGCAATTGTCAGAACCACCATGCTTTTTCCATGCCTGAATATGTAGTGCGTGTATCGAATAATGACCCTCTTTTCTTTCGATAATCCTAATCTCATGCACCTCCAACGAACCAACCAAATCTTCCAGTTTCAGGGTTTCAAGATTGTTGGATTCTTGAATAGCTATGATAATGTGATCAAATTGACAGGTCAACGTACACATTACCGTTCCAACCATCATCTTATCAGTTAAGATTTCACCACAACCCTTGGTGAGATAGACGAGATTCTGCACCTTCGACACATAGCCTGCAATCTTTTCATCTTCTTCCATCTGCAGTAATTCATACTATCGTCCCAAAGTCTATAATTTAAAGACTTTGACTTTTTCACTTCCTTCATAGAACTTGACAAGAATATTCCATGCCTCCTTCACTGATTCAGCATGAGAGATCTTGTTAAAATTCGCCGAATCTACCGCCGATTGAATGCAATATATGACTTTGCAGTCTTTTTTCTCCACCTTGTTTGCGACTCTCTGAGCATCAGTTGCATTCTCAGCAAGCTTAGGGACGTCATTAGTAACCACTTCTAGGGTTTCATGAAAGTCGAACAAGAACTTCATCTTCTTGCTCTATCGGTTCCAATTTTTTATGTCAAGAATTGGAAGAGAATTAAAAAATTCATTCATCTTTGCAACGATTTATTAACAACCCGCGACTCTGAAAACACAATCACCAACGTGTGATTCTTAAAAACACGATCAAGAATCTAATTGGAGCTCTAGATACCAATTTGTTTGTACGTGAGACATTTTTAATGAGCAGAGAAAGAAAGAGAATTAAAAATAAGAATGGTCATTATTGAATGTTGATTGTATAAACTGAATTACAAAATATGTCTATTCATATACAAATAACTTGTACACTAAGTAACAAACCCTAAACCCTAATTAACTTTGGACTTAGGCTACACAAATTGGATTATATCATAACATTGTTTACTTCTACATTTCTATATGTTTTGTCCTCTCATAAAAATTAGATTGAAGGAGAGGTGCAAAGATGACTAGTTACCACATACAAGTTCCATAAGACCGACTTCACAAAAATGAAGTTGTTGTACTAAGTTTTTAATAACTTTTCTTGTTGTTTTCAACTTCCTGGGAGACTAAAAAATAGTGAGACATTCCTTTTTGTATTCTTCTCATGGTTTTCTTTAACAATTAGTATAAACAAGAGATTATGTCAGCGTTTTGCTTCAACCTTGTATACTTCATGTCATATCTTCACGTGACATTGTTATTGTCATTATGAATCTTCGAAATAGTACAACCAAGAAGATATAGATGATATTAAAAATCCATAAAATCTTTTAGTGACCAAAATTTACTGTAATATATCACTTTGTTGGTTTTCTATTAATTAACATACATTAGTTCATACTCAATTCAAGATAGAATAGAATGCGAAAGTGTACCTTTAGGATCCATGTAATTTCAAGGAGAAGATGATGATCTTGATAGAGCAATGACCTTCAAATTGTAGATTTTTTAATTCCTTAGTTCCTCTTTCAATGGGATAAAGAGAATAAATAATTTGTAATATTTTTCTAGTGTCTACAATTGGGGACCATAACCCCTTATCTATAAGAATCCCAGGCCCTTTCATGAAGAGTCATGTTTGTTCAAGTTTAGAATCTCATGCCCTTTAATGAAGGTCATGATTATTCAAGTTTTCTTATTCCAATTTTACCCATCAAAAAATAGAAATAAGACTTTTGTTATCTACACAATATTTTTCCTGATAATTATATCCATAGTCATAAACCTTATATTAAATAGTTCAATTTAATTTGACTAATTAAATAATGGTTCTAACACATTAATTTATTACATGTATGACTAAAAAATAAAATTCTAACAATCTCCCACTGGTCATATATGTAACCCTACAAGAGTTTGCTTGGCACTACGCCAAGAAACTGCACCACCAGCCAACATATATATATATATATAGCCCGAAATGGATCTTCTATTATCTTGGCATCCAGCAAAATCAGAGTTAGAATACTCAATGATCTCCAGAGAATCTGACCTCCTTTATGTGAGCATATAATGTTTTGTTCTCTTTAAATATCTCACATAATCAATTATAAATCAACTCAAATAATATATGTTCAAATGATGTCATAATTAATTTCAAGATATCTAGTGCAACATTAATATAAATGTCTTTGGACAATAGTATTAATTGCTAGTGATACTCTTGTTGTAATGATCAAATATTGACAATAATGTATGTCAAATAATAAAACTATCTTTGGATTGATTTATTATTCACATCTAAAACCTTATAATTATCACATATTTATCATCACATGTGTATATATAAATTTTGTCAAATATTAAAATTTTCTTTGGAAAAATTAATACTCACATGTATAAACATACACACTAACATTCAACATTTCTCATGATCAAATCCATAAAAGAATGGTCACTTTGGTGATTTCTAGTCTCAATAGAATCATTTAAAATGTCAAATTATTATATAAAATACAAATCATAACCAATAATTTGAACAAAAAAATACTAAATTCTAATTTCAATAATTATCAAAATTCACACATGAATCAAGTATGAGTGGCTCTGATACCACTTGTTGGTTTTCTATTTGTTCTGGACTGGGCAGGCGCTTGGCCCACAGTAGGGCAAGGCCCAATCCAGTCTAGCTCTTGGCAAGGCCCAATAACTGGACTCAACCAATATAGTCGTTGGGCACAAACTAGTCGTTGGGCATGATATGACCGTTGGGGACGTCCCCCTCACGCGCTTGGCAGTTCACGCGACCAACTGCCTCCCCGGATCTCACGGAAATAGGTGGACCAGGTCAAAGGGTCACGTGCCTGACCCTCCACCTGGCAGTCTCTCATTGACCGACCAGATAATTCGGCCACATGGGAGACCTTGGCCCCGCGCTGAGGGTTACTTCTATAAATGCCCTCTCACTTGTGAGGGTCAAATTTGATCACTATTCAATACTTTAAATCATACCTAAAAGCTTTGTGCTTGCTTTCTCTCTAGCCCAAACTTACTTTGGCATCGGAGTACCTTGCAGGTACACTCCCTAATCTCCTACATCATCATATGTGCCCTACACCAAAGGCCACGACGATCCAATCTGATCACACCAAATCAGTGGCGCCGTCTGTGGGAAACTTCGCTTCCCCGTCTTTTTGAACCAATATTTCTCATCTTTTCACCCTAAATACCAAAGCTTACTCTCCAAATTTCACTTGATCGTCATGGCCTCTAATCAAGAACCTATTGTCACCGTTACCATGGATAACGTCGACCACCATAACCTCAAAGTTGTGGTCCATGAGACCGATCACAGGGACGGGATGACTGTGTCTCCTCCTTCCAACAATGTGAAGCCACGCGCACAGGCTGTCGGTCACATCTTTGAGCCTATTTCTGTCCCTTAAAATGTTAATCTCGGCACTGCTGCCCTCATTGCCTCTCTCAACAGGTCCAACCTCCTAATCTTCCAACAGGGCGAAAAGATCAACATGCTCGAGCACGTCCTCCAGGAGAGACTTCCTTCGCAAAAGCCTAGTAGTTCCTCTCCACACCCGCTATCTCCTCCTCAGAAATGTTAGTGAGACAGATCCAGGAGCATTTCTCCCGTCAGGGGACGATCAAGATCAGAATAATCTGAGGTAGAAGTCACCAGAAGGCGACATTGTTCTTCTTCGCGGAGATCCAAACGTTCTCCTGCCCCGAAGACGACTAGACCCTCAGAAAAGCATCATGAGCATCGTCGGTCGCGCAAACATTCTTCTCGATGCAGTAGAAGTCGCGGGCGTAGCCACTCCCCCTGCCGGTCATCGAGCACGAGCAGTGATGACGATGTCCATGGACCCCTATCTTAGGAGATCATGGACACTCGTATTCCTCGTGGACTGGAGAAGCCCCCTCCTCTGGCAACTTATGATGGGACCACCGACCCAGGCAAGCATATAGAAAATATCAAAGCCATGCTCCACTACCACAACGTGAGTAGATCCATTAAGTGCAGGTTGTTCCCCATCACTCTCAGGAAGGGGGCCATGGTCTGGTATAAGCGGATTCTCCGAGGTTCGGTCACATCCTGGAGGGATCTGAAGAACTAATTCGCCCGACACTTTACTGCTTCCCGACGCCATCCCAAGTCAGAAGCCAACCTCGAAGCCATCATACAGGGCAAGGATGAGCCCCTGTGCGCATACATCGAGAGGTTTAACAAGGAAGCTGTCGAGGTCCGCACAATGGACCATATGAAGAAATATCTCCTGGAGAAGAGGCTGAGACCGAATAGTGAATTTTGCAAAGCAGTGGGCATCAAGACCCCTTGTTCCTTGGCCAAACTCCTCTGTAAGGCTCAAGCTTATATATAGTACGATAAGAAAGAAGCCGCGTACAAGGCCCGAGACTCAAGGGATCAATAGAGTTCCCGTGCAACAAAAAAAAGATGAATCAGAGGCCCCCAGGCGCGATAGGGAGAGACGACTAGACGATCGTCCTCGCGAGAGCAAGGGACATGCTGACCGCTTCATAGAATATACCCTGCTGACAGCTCCCCGCGAGCGCATTCTCTCCTAATACATTAACGCGGAGTTCAAGCAAGGGGGTGTCCGATTCCCCAAGTCGATAGCGTTAAAGGGCAACATGGACAAGAGCAAATACTGCCGATTCCACCGTAGTCATGGCCACGTGACCGAAGACTGCGTTCACCTGAATAACGCTATTGAAATCCTCATCAAGGAGGGTCACCTGAAGCAGTAAGCGAAAAAGGGTGAATCTTCCCGACGAGAGACTTCGAAGTCCAAGAAGGAAATAGAGTCTTCACCGCCCAGTCCTCCCCTGTAAGTCACCATGTCAATCACGCGGCCAGAGGACTTCATCATCCCCGACTACCTCGAGAATCCTCCCTAGATATCCGTGCACAGCACCTGGGAGACCTTCCCCACGGCTATGGTTATCTCATGCAGTAGATACAACGAGCTCACTGTAGGGTCGGTCAAGAGGAAATTCGACCAGTTGATTGATTGTAGTTTTGATCGATTATCCATGCTCGAGAAATTCTGGGGGCGTTCTCAGCCTATCACATTCTACCGTGAAGAACTGCATGGGGCTCCCCGAATTCACACATTCCTCTGCTCATTAAGGCAAGACTGGCTAGTACTGATGTCCGACGGATCCTGGTCGACCAGGGCAGTTCAGTGGACATCATGTACACCGGTTTGTTCTGCGCTTTGAAGCTTGACCAGAAGAATCTGTCACCATACGTGGGATCCGACCTACAAGGATTCAATGGAGCTACCGCCAGACCCTGGGGATACGTGAAGCTTCCAGTCACGTTCGGGGAGGAGGAGGCGTCCAAGTCGGTCAAAACTCAATTTCTGGTAATCGACTGTCCATCACTGTACCAATGTATCCTGGGGAGACCAACCCTCACGAAGCTGATCATTGTCCATTCAACCGTTCATCTCAAGATGAAATATTATACGGAGAAAGGTCACATCGCGACTTTTCACGGAGATATAGAGGCTGCGAGGAAATGCTTTGAAGCAGCTACCCGAGGACAAAGCTCGATCGGTGCAGCACCCAAGGCCACCAAACAGGCAAGGGATGAAGATCTTCCCGGCGAAGAAAGTCAGCCTGACAAGAAGCCAGCTCTCCCGGTGCACACAATTGACCTCGACTGTCGGATTTCTGAAGAAGGCGAGGAAGACAGCAACGAAGGCATTTCAGCAGTATCAGGCAGCTCCCCGACATCAACCATCATGTGTCTGATGCCAGATGGGGAATTCAAAGTAATCACCTTCTGATATAACCCGAACAGAGGGGTAAAGATAGGCGCAGGGCTACCCGACGAAGTAAAGCAGCAGTTGAAGACATGCCTGGAGGACGATGCCGACTTATTTGCTTGGAGCGTCGTGGACATGCCCGACCTTGACCCTAAGACTACATGCCATCAACTCACCATCGACCCAGCTGCTCGGGCGGTAGCACAAGCTGCCGAAAAACTTGTACAAGACCTCTTAGAGGCAAAATTTATCTCGGAGGCCAGGTATACAACCTGGCTGTCCAATATTGTACTTGTCAGAAAACATAATGGAAAATGGTGCATGTGCATTGGTTATAGTGATCTCAGTCGGGCTTACCCGAAGGATGCTTATCCTCTGCCCAGCATAGATAAGCTCGTAGACAATTCTGCAGGTTTCAAACTCTTGACCTTCATGGACGCCTATTCGGGATACAACCAAATTCCCATGGCCGAAAAGGACAAGAAATATACCGCGTTCATGACCTCGTCGGGGAACTATTACTATAATGTAACGCCCTTCGGTCTGAAAAACGCTGGGGCCACGTACCAGCGTATGATGAACAAGGTCTTTCGATCAGAAATTAGAGACATGCTCGAAGTATACATGGCCAACATGATCGTGAAATCCCAAGAGGAATCCGATCACACGGCCCACTTGCAAAAGGTCTTTGACCAAGCGAGAAAATGCAAAATGCGTTTTAACCCAGAAAAATGCACCTTCGGCGTGCGGGCAGGGAAATTCCTCAGATTCTACCTCACCGAGAGGGGGATAGAGGCCAACCGCTACAAATGTCGGGCATTCGCTGAATTTCCCATACCTAAGTCGAATAAATCCATAAAATCCCTCAACGGGATGCTCGCTTCACTTTCTCGCTTCGTGGCCAAGTCTGCCCGACACGCTCTGTCCTTTTTTAAACTTCTGCGAAAAGAAGCCACATTCGAGTGGACAGAGGAATGCGAGCAGGCTCTGCTCCACCTCAAGTGGGCCTTAACTGAACCCCTGCCCTGTCACGACCAGATAGCGGGGAGACATTATACCTATAATTTTCCGTCACCGGCGAAGCCATTAGCGCCGCCCTCGTTCGTGAAACACCCGATGGGTAAAAGCCCTTATATTTCACGAGCAAGGCCTTGCAAGGGCCAAAACTCAGGTACCAGCAGATCAAGAAGGTCGCCCTCGCCCTCGTCAATGCAGCGGGGAGATTAAGACATTACTTCTTGGCCCACACGATACTGGTGCGAACAGACCAGCCCATAAGACAACTGCTTAGTCGGCCAGACATGGCCGGTAGAATGCTCAAATGGTCGTTGGAGCTGTCAGAGTTTGACATCCACTACGAGGGCAGGAAGGCCCTCAAGGCACAAGTCCTGGCCAATTTTGTGGCTGAAATGACGCCTCCAGCATCCCCGTCTAGCGGGGCACACAAATGGACCATCTTCGTCGACAGAGCATCCAGCTCCACGGGCAGTGGCACTAGTATCATCCTTCAGAAAAAAGAAAGAATCCTAAGTGAAGTATCTCTAGTATTATCCTTCCCCACATCGAACAATCAAGCCGAGTACGAGGCATTCCTCGCAGGTTTACGGTTGGCCGGAGACTTGGGCGCCAAGGAAGTGAAGATCTTCACGAATTCCCAGCTTGTAGCATCCCAAGTACGAGGAGAGTACCAAGCCAAAAATGATCACCTGGTCGAGTACCTGACGCTAGTGAAAGAGAAGATATCTAAGTTCGACGCGTGGGAGGTTCAACACATCCCCCGTGAGCGAAACACTCCAGTAGATGTCCTCTCAAAACTGGCTAACACCAGAAAGAAAGGTGGCAATAAATCTGTCATACAAGAGATACTCTTCTGCCCAAGTATTGAAAATTCATCAGGGCTGCTCGACGTCAACGCCATTGGCGATAGCAGCTGTTAGATGACCCCAGTATATAATTACCTCACCACAGGGGATTTTCCCGAGGACAACAAGGAGTACAACGTGACCAAGCGGTGAGCCTGCTCATACGTCCTAGTCGATGACAAGTTCTACCGACGGGGATTCTATATCCCCCTCCTAAAATGCGTTAAGTAAAATAAGGTCCTCGAAGTTTTCCAGGAAATCCACGATGGTATCAACGTGCAACACTTGGGAGGGAGATCATTGGCACGAAAGACCCTGCGAGCATGATACTATTGGCCAACCATGCAGCACGACGCTAAAGAGCATGTCCAAAAATGTGACCAGTGCCAGCGCCAAGAGGACAAGCACTTGGCACCCCCCTAATGAGTTGAAGACTCTATCCTTGCCATGGCCCTTCGCCTATTTGGGGATGGACATGCTCGGCCCCTTCACAATGGGTCCTACCAAAACAAGTTTCTGATCGTGGTCGTCGATTACTTTACAAAGTGGATCGAAGTTAAAGCTCTCGCCAAGATCACAACCTTCAACATACTTCGTTTCTACAAAAGAAATGTCCTCGAACGCTTCGGGGTGCCTCGGGCCCTAGTGACCGACAACGAGACCCAATTCACAGACAGAAAGTTCCAAGACTTCGTCGCCAAACTAGGCACGAAGCAGCACTTTACCTCCGTCGAGCATCCCCAAACTAATGGGCAAACAGAGGCAGCGAACATGGTGATCCTTCGAGGTCTAAAACGAAGGCTAGGTGAAGCCAAAAAGAGATGGGTCGAGGAGCTACGCAGCGTGCTCTGGGCCTACAGAACAACCCCTCACTCCACTACCGGGGAAACTCCATTCCGACTAGCCTACGGAACCGAGGCAGTGATACCGATGGAGATTAGGGAACCTTCCATACGAACAGAAGTTGTAACACCCAGTTATTTAATTAAATGTTTTCGTATTATTTGTTTGAATTGTGTTGGTTTTAGTTGGATTAATTTAATTAAACTGATTAAGTTGTAGATATAGTATTAGAAATAATACTAGATTATATTATTTGGGCTTTGATAACTAGAAGTAGAATTAGTGGGGGTGTAGAAATGAGGCCCAATAAAACAAATAGAATAATAGTGTTATTATATTAGGTAATTAGAATTAAGAGAAAGAAAAAAAACATAACCGTAAGAACAAGTAGGTGTTTGGAGAAAGAGGAACAAGGGTTTGGAAACAGAGCACGTATGGGCTGCGAGAATGGGAATCCAATCGGAGAGTAGAGCGACCTTCAATCCAAGGTAAGGGTGGGGTTCTGACTCTATAATAGGGTAGTTGATGAATAGTATGTGGGAATTTGGGTTTGTATAGAATAATCACTGTGTGTATATCGTGTCGAGAAATATCCCGAAATTTCGTTGTTTTCGTATTTGATTGTTATCTCTGAAAAATTATGGATTTCTGTGAAATTAAATCAATGTTGCTAAAAGAATTATGTGCTGCTTGGTCTGTGTTCAAAATTTTGTTCGACTGGGTTGATTCTTGTTCAGGTTGGGTTTGTAAACAAAAAAAGAAAAAAAAGGGGTGGGGTGGCGCAAGCCACCCTTGTGTGTGTGTGGGTGGCGCAAGCCACCTGTGTGTGTGTGAGAGAGGTGGCGCAAGCCACCTGTGTGTGTGAGTATTTAATTGTTTAGAATATTAGTAAAATGTTGGTGAGAAATATTAGGAAATATTAATAATATGTTAGTACGAAAATTAAGGAAAACTAGTATTATGTTAGTAACAGTAGCAGGAAAAATAACATTGTTTGAAATACTAGTAATATGTTAGTAATAGTAGCAGGAAAAATAATATTCGTTTGGAGTATTAATAATATGTTGGTAACAGTAAGCAGAAAAATAATGTAGTCACTGTTATTAGCTTCAGTTAATAGAAAAATGGCATGAACTAGCAGGTAGTATTTTTAGTAGCAGTAACAGTGATAAATTAGTAGAAGAATAATCTAACAGGTGTGAATTTTGTGGCATTGCCTCTAATTATTGGCAAGAATTAAGTTGTAGGCTTAATGCCAAAGTTGAATTGTGGTGGTAATTGTTGTTGTAGTTGCTGGTGTGTTCATACTGTTGTTGCATACATAACATATAAAGTTGGAGCTGTTGCTCGGTAAGTTGGCCTGGATTGACAAATTAAGTTGACGGCTTATGCCTTGTTGACGCCTCTATTAATTGGCAGATTTTTAAGTTGGGAGTTCTGCTCCAATGGTACCACATGCATGTGCATTTTCTGAGTCGCATTCCATGTCGCATGAATTGTTGTTGTGTGGTTGATTAATGTTGATGGTAATGTTGTGAAGTGGTGATTTTATACAATCTGATTTAATATATTGTTTATCATATACCCGATTATATTTCTGTGTTTGGTGATGGTTTATACGCCATCCTGCAGGTAATCCAGAGTGAAGGCCATCTACCTTCATTAGTTCGAGTCGGTGTCGTCGCTCTGATACGTAACACTCGGGGGGATGAACGCATGTTTCCTTTATTGTTGATTTTATTATTGTTGCTGAATTTTTAAGTTGTTTTCGTAAAGACTTTTGTTTTAAAGTTGTTTTATGTGAACAAAGATGATATGTTATTAAAGTTGATTTTTTTGTGAATCCGCTGCGTAGTAATGAAAGTTGTTTTATTTTAAAGACTGAGCAGGCTGTTATCGGTTCATCTGATATTATGTGTTGTGTATCTGTTTTCCAAGTGATTAATTGTCGTTGTTTTATATAGATAGTGTAACATTCCACATGTACGTTGAAAATTTGTAACTCTGATTCTATATTATTCGATGGGTAGAAATGGGGTGTTACATTAGTGGTATCAGAGCAGGTCGGTCGGTCCGGCCATGTTGTCGAGTCGTAGCTTTGTTTAACAATCGAGTATTGTTAACTAGTTCTAACCTTTGTTTATGTTGTAGTGTTAAGTTGAGATGGCTGAAAGGAACGATGCTGCAATTGCTGCTGCGTTGGAAGCAATGGCTCAGGCTTTGCAGAATCAGCCGAACACTGACGAGAATGCTGGATCTCGCAGTTTAGCAACTTTTCAGAGGGAGAATCCGCCTACCTTCAAGGGCAAGTATGATCCTGATGGAGCGTTGGATTGGTTGAAAGAGATGGAGAGGATCTTCTGTGTGATGGAATGCACTCCAGCGTAGAAGGTTTGATATGGGACTCACATGCTAGCAGTCGAGGCTAATGACTGGTGGCTAGAGACTCGTCAGAGGTTGGAAGCTGCAGGTGAAGGTATCACTTGGGTTGTGTTCCGAAGGCAGTTCCTGAGGAAGTATTATCCAGAGGATGTCCGTGGTAAGAAGGAAATCGAGTTTCTTGAGCTGAAACAAGGAAGTATGTCGGTTACTGAATATGCTGCAAAGTTTGTTGAGTTGGCTAAGTTTTATCCGCACTATAACGGGGATACTGCTGAGTTTTCAAAATGCATCAAGTTTGAGAGTGGGTTGCGCCCAGAGATCAAGAAGGCAATTGGATATCAAAAGATTCATGTCTTCTCTGATTTGATTGATAGTTGCAGAATTTATGAAGAGGATAACAATGCTCATTATAAGATCATTAATGAGAGGAAGAGCAAGTACCAATAGAATCGTGGCAAACCTTATGATGCTCCAGCTGGAAAAGGTAAACAGAAAGTGGCTGATGGCAAGAGGACTAGTGGGGGAGATGCTCCTGCTGGCATAGTTTGTTTCAAATATGGGAAACCTGGTCATAAGAGTAATGTGTGTACTGCTGAAGTGATGAGGTGTTTCCGTTGTGGTAAGACTGGGCATGCAATATCTGAGTGCAAGCATAAAGAGATGATTTGTTTCAACTGTGGTGAAGAAGGACACGTTGGTAGTCAGTGTCAGAAACCAAAGAAGGCGCAAACCGGTGGGAAAGTGTTCGCTTTGGCTGGGACTCAGACAACTACTGAGAACAGACTCATCAGAGGTACATGTTTCATTAATAGTACTCCTTTAATCACTATAATTGATACTGGTGCTACTCATTATTTTATTGCTGCTGAATGTGTTGAAAGATTGGGTCTTATGTTGTCTTTTATGAATGGAGAAATGGTCGTCAAAATTCTGGCTAAGGGATCGGTGACTACTTTTCTTGTGTGTTTAAAGTGTCCTTTGACGATCTTCGACAGAGACTTTACTGTTGATTTGGTGTGTTTGCCGTTAACTGGGATGGATGTAATCTTGGGAATGAACTGGTTAGAATATAACTATGTTCATATCAATTGTTATAACAAGTCAGTGAGATTTTCTACTCCTGAAGAGGAAGAAGCTGGTTTGCTGTCTTTTAGGCAATTACAGCAGTTGATGCAAGAAGGAGCTCAGATGTTCTCGGTGATGGCGTCGTTATATATTGAGAGCCGAGCGATAATTGAGGAGTTGTAAGTGGTGCGTGAATTTCCTGAAGTTTTCCCTGATGAAATTCCTGATGTACCGCCAGAAAGAGAAGTGGAATTTGCAATTGACCTTGTACCTGATACCAGACCTGTTTCTATGGCACCCTACAGGATGTCTGCATCTGAATTGTTAGAACTAAAGAAGCAATTGGAGGATTTGCGTGAAAAGAAGTTTGTGAGGCCAAGTGTATCACTGTGGGGAGCTCCAGTGTTGTTAGTAAAGAAGAAAGATGGAAGTATGAGGCTCTGTGTTGATTATAGACAATTAAATAAAGTGATGATTAAGAACAAGTATCTGCTTCCGAGAATAGATGACTTGATGGATCAATTGGTAGGTTCTCGTGTGTTTAGCAAGATTGACTTGAGGTCGGGCTATCATCAGATTAAAGTGAAAGATGAAGATATCCAGAAGACGGCTTTCAGAACGCATTATGAGTATTCGGTGATGCCTTTCGGTGTTACTAATGCGCCAGGAGTATTCATGGAGTACATGAACCGTATCTTTCATACTTATTTGGATTGGTTTGTGGTGGTGTTCATTGATGATATATTGATTTACTCTAAATCGGAAACAGAGCATGCAGAACACTTAAGACTAGTATTGCAAGTTTTGAAAGAGAAGAAGTTATACGCCAAGCTGTCTAAATGTGAATTTTGGTTAAAGGAGGTTAGTTTTCTTGGTCATGTCATTTCAGGTAGTGGAATTGCTGTGGATCCATCTAAAGTAGATGCTGTGTTGCAATGGGAAACTCCGAAGTCGGCTACTGAGATTAGAAGCTTTTTGGGACAAGCCGGTTATTACCGAAGGTTTATCGAAGGATTTTCTAAGTTGGCACTTCCGTTGACTAATTTGACTTGTAAAGGTAAAGCTTTTGTGTGGGACATTCAATGTGAAGAAAGTTTTACGGAATTAAAGAAGAGATTGACATCGGCTCCGGTTTTGACATTACCTAATCCAGGAGAACCTTTTGTGGTATATTGTGATACTTCTAAGATGGGTTTAGGAGGTGTGCTTATGCAGAATGATAAGGTGGTTGCTTATGCGTCGAGGCAGTTGAGGACTCATGAAAAGAACTATCCTACGCATGATTTAGAACTTGCTGTAGTTGTTTTTGTGCTGAAGATTTGGAGGCATTATCTTTATGGTTCTCGATTTGAAGTGTTTAGTGACCATAAGAGTTTAAAATATTTATTTGATCAGAAGGAATTGAATATGAGACAACGAAGATGGTTGGAATTATTAAAAGATTATGATTTCAGTTTGAACTATCATCCAGGTAAAGCTAATGTTGTGTCTGATGCCCTAAGTCGGAAAACTTTGCACATGTCGGCGATGATGTTTAGAGAATCGGAATTAATTGAGCAGTTCAGAGATATGAGCTTAGTTTACGAAGTGACACCGCAGAGTGTGATGTTGGGAATGCTGAAGATTAACAATGATTTTCTGGACAGTATCAAAGGAGCTCAGAAGTTAGATGTGAAACTGGTAGATTCGATGGTTGGGATCGATCAGTCTGTGAATGATGATTTCAAGTTAAATGAGCATGGTGTGTTGAGATTCCGTAATCGAATTTGTATTCCTGATGATGCAGAGTTGAAGAAAGCGATTCTTGAGGAAAGTCATAGAAGTAAATTGAGTATTCATTCGGGGGCTACAAAGATGTATCAGGACTTGAAGAAATTGTTTTGGTGGCCGGGGATGAAGCGTGATGTAGCTCGATTTGTGTACGCATGTTTAACTTGTCAGAAGTCGAAAGTTGAACATCAGAAGCCTGCAGGGTTGATGCAACCGTTAGAAGTTCCAAAATGGAAATGGGATAGCATTTCAATGGACTTTGTGACAGGATTACCTAATACTTCAAGAGGACACGATTCAATTTGGGTGATTGTTTATAGGCTTACAAAGTCGGCTCATTTTATTCTTATTAACATCAGTTTTCCAATATCGAAGTTGGCGGAGATTTATACTAGCGTAATTGTAAAGCTGCATGGTGTTCTTCTGTGTATTGTGTCGGATAGGGATCTGAGGTTTACTTTTGATTTTTGGAAGAGTTTGCAAGAGGCGTTGGGTTCTAAGTTGAGGTTGAGTTCAGCGTATCACCCTCAGACGGATGGTCAAACTGAGAGGACTATTTAGTCGTTGGAGGATTTGTTGAGAGCTTGTGTTCTTGAGCATGGAGGTTCGTGGAATACTTACCTTCCATTGATCGAGTTCACTTATAATAACAGTTAACATTCCAGTATTGGAATGGTACCTTTTGAAGCGTTATATGGTCGGAGATGTAGGACTCCTTTATGTTGGCATGAATCTGGAGAAAGTGTAGTGTTTGGTCCTGAAATTGTTTGAGAAACTACTGAGAAGGTGAAGTTAATCCGAGAGAAGATGAAATCTTCCCAAAGTAGGCAGAAGAGTTATCATGACAAGCGAAGGAAAGATTTAGAATTTCAAGCAGGTGACCATGTGTTTTTTAGAGTTACACCTGTGACAGGTGTTGGGCGTGCATTGAAGTCTAAGAAGCTCACTCCTCATTTTATTGGTCCGTATCAGATTTCGGACAGGGTTGGAAATGTTGCTTATAGAGTGGCCTTACCGCCTAATCTTTCGAATTTACATGATGTGTTTCATGTGTCACAACTCCGGAAGTATGTTCCAGATCCATCTCATGTAATTCATATGGATGATGTGCAAGTACGGGATAATCTTACTATGGAAACGATGCCTGTACGGATCGCGGATCGTGAAATGAAGACTCTAAGAGGCAATGAGATTGTGTTGGTAAAAGTAGTCTGGGTAGGAGCCGCCAGAGAAAGTATGGCGTGGGAGTTGGAAAGCAAGATGCGGGAATCCTATCCCGAGCTGTTTGGACAAGGTAAATTTTCGAGGACGGAAATTTTCTAAGTGGGGGAGAGTTGTAACACCCAGTTATTTAATTAATTATTTAATTAAATGTCTTCGTATTATTTGTTTGAATTGTGTTGGTTTTAGTTGGATTAATTTAATTAAACTAATTAAGTTGTAGATATAGTATTAGAAATAATACTAGATTATATTATTTGGGCTTTGATGACTAGAAGTAGAATTAGTGGGGGTGTAGAAATGAGGCCCAATAAAACAAATAGAATAATAGTGTTATTATATTAGGTAATTAGAATTAAGAGAAAGAAAAAAAACATAACCGTAAGAACAAGTAGGTGTTTGGAGAAAGAGGAACAAGGGTTTGGAAACAGAGCACGTAGGGGCTGCGAGAACGGGAACCCAATCGGAGAGTAGAGCGACCTTCAATCCAAGGTAAGGGTGGGGTTCTGACTCTATAATAGGGTAGTTGATGAATAGTATGTGGGAATTTGGGTTTGTATAGAATAATCACTGTGTGTATATCGTGTCGAGAAATATCCTGAAATTTTGTTGTTTTCGTATTTGATTGTTATCTCTGAAAAATTATGGATTTCTGTGAAATTAAATGAATGTTGCTAAAAGAATTATGTGCTGCTTGGTCTGTGTTCAAAATTTTGTTCGACTGGGTTGATTCTTGTTCAGGTTGGGTTTGTAAACAAAAAAAGAAAAAGAAAAGGGAGGGTGGCACAAGCCACCCTTGTGTGTGTGTGGGTGGCGCAAGCCACCTTGTGTGAGTGAGTGAGGTGGCGCAAGCCACCTGTGTGTGTGTGTGTGTGTGTGTGTGTGTGTGTGTGTGTGTGAGAGAGAGGTGACGCAAGCCACCTGTGTGTGTGAGTGTTTAATTGTTTAGAATATTAGTAAAATGTTGGTGAGAAATATTAGGAAATATTAATAATATGTTAGTACGGAAATTAAGGAAAACTAGTATTATGTTAGTAACAGTAGCAGGAAAAATAACATTGTTTGAAATACTAGTAATATGTTAGTAACAGTAGCAGGAAAAATAATATTCGTTTGGAATATTAATAATATGTTGGTAACAGTAAGCAGAAAAATAATGTAGTCACTGTTATTAGCTTCAGTTAATAGAAAAATGGCATGAACTAGCAGGTAGTATTTTTAGTAGCAGTAACAGTGATAAATTAGTAGAAGAATAATCTAACAGGTGTGAATTTTGTGGCATTGCCTCTAATTATTGGCAAGAATTAAGTTGTAGGCTTAATGCCAAAGTTGAATTGTGGTGGTAATTGTTGTTGTAGTTGCTGGTGTGTTCATACTGTTGTTGCATACATAGCATATAAAGTTGGAGCTGATGCTCGGTAAGTTGGCCTGGATTGGCAAATTAAGTTGAAGACCTATGCCTTATTGACGCCTCTATTAATTGGCAGATTTTTAAGTTGGGAGTTCTGCTCCAATGGTACCACATGCATGTGCATGAATTGTTGTTATGTGGTTGATTAATGTTGATGGTAATGTTGTGAAGTGGTGATTTTATACAATCTGATTTAATATATTGTTTATCATATACCCGATTATATTGTTTGATATCTCACCCCTTCTGTGTTTGGTGATGGTTTATACGCCATCCTCCAAGTAATCCAGAGTGAAGGCTATCTACCTTCATTAGTTCGAGTCGGTGTTGTCTCTCTGATACGTAACACTCGGGGGGATGAACACATGTTTCCTTTATTGTTGATTTTATTATTGTTGCTGAATTTTTAAGTTGTTTTCGTAAAGACTTTTGTTTTAAATTTGTTTTATGTGAACAAAGATGGTATGTTATTAAAGTTAATTTTTTTGTGAATCCGCTGCGTAGTAATGAAAGTTGTTTTATTTTAAAGACTGAGCAGGTTGTTATCGGTTCATCCGATACTATGTGTTGTGTATCTGTTTTTCAAGTGATTAATTCTCGTTGTTTTATGTAGATAGTGTAACATTCCACATGTACGTTGAAAATTTGTAACTCTGATTCTATATTATTCGATGGGTAGAAATGGGGTGTTACAGAAGCTCCTCTCAACGAAGAGCTCAATGACAAGGCTCTAAGAGAAGACCTCGACTTGGTCGAAGAAATCTGATCTGAGGAAGCTCTCTGCGAAGCTTCACTGAAACAAAAAATAGCCTTGCGCCACGATGCTAATGTCGTAAAGCGCAACTTCCTAGTTGGTAGCCTGGTCTTACGTAGAAATCAAAAAGATTCACGCGAGGGCAAGCTGGCCGCAAACTGGGAAGGACCATACAAGGTCAAATCAAAAATAGGCACTGGAGCCTACTACCTAGAAACGCTGGACAGAGAACCATTTGCTCGACCATAGAATGCTAAAAAGCTCAAACAATATTATAGTTAGGACCAGCCACGAGTTCGGACTAACTGCCAACGAGATCACTCCACCGCGGGGAGATGGCTCGGCCACAGGACCGTGCCCTGGTGCAAGCACGATCCTTAACTTTACAAGGCCGACAGTCTCTGCTTATGGGACGAGTAGACTCTGTGCCCAATGGGGATACCTCAATCGAGCTCCGTCGTTGTCGCACCAACATGGCTGGACACCCAGCTCGTGATGGGAATAGTTTAAGCCCTGTAGGACCAGGACCTTGACCAAGATCCTTGTCCCACCACCGGTGAAAACACTTTGCCTCCTCGACGAGTCCCCCAAACTGTCGAGCGTAACAATAACGAGTTGAGCAGAATTTTCATACTTAGCATCAAAATGTCAAAATATACACAAATAAAATGCAACACATATAATATCAAACGCAACGATATTTATATAAATATGGCCACAAGGCCAGAGTTGTTAATATTACAAATGGGGGCTATGCCCAACAAATAATTACAAATTAATGGCACGCAGGCCAATAAAAGGTACAAACAATTAAACTGCGTCACCAGGAACCTCTGGAGGAACCACCTCGGCGTCTACGACCACGTTGAGAACGGCCATCCCTTCGGTCAACAGCTGGACGTCGGAATTGAGAGCTTTCATCTGCTCCACCGCAGCGTTGAACCCGAACTCAGCCGCTCCTGAGTTGTCCTGCTCGAGGATGTGGATTCTCTCGATCAGGTCCCTCTGGGTCTTCAGGGCCTTCTCATCCTCGGTCTCATCCTGACCGACCGCCAACGAGCACTCCAGCTCGGCTACCTTCTCCTTCAAACGGGCATTCTCTTCGTTCACCTTTGTCACCTCCCCCTTCATCTGGGTCACCTCCTTCTGGAGTGCGATCTTGTCCTGCAGGTTGCCTTCTAGCTTTGTCAACCTATTATGTATCTCAACATTCTCCAGCTCAAGGTCGGTGATCTTGGTATGCGCCCTCTTGAGATCCGTTAGCAGAACCGTCACTGCATCCCGAGGGCCAGCGCCGCCTCCAGTACCCTCATAACAGCGGCCGCATCCTGGCAGAGAAGCTTCCTCCTCACCTTAGGGTCGGCGGACAAAATGGTCGACGCCTCGAGGTCGGGGACAACAACGAAGCCTTCCCCATAAAATAATTTTCCTTAAAGATAACACGAAGGAATTACGAATTTGCCCCCGACAAAGCTGCTCGAACCACTAGCTAGATAGGAGCCAATGTCGTCCCGCTTCCTCTTGTTGGTTGTGTCCGGAGTAGGAGGGTTCGAAGTGGTCCCCGAGAAGGAGGCGGTGCCGCCCACAAACTTCTCCAACGTTGCTTTCTGCTTGGCAATGTCAGCCTTCGGCACTGGCACCTTCTTCAAATGTTTGGTCGCTACGGACCTGACCAGACGCTCCCTCATGTTCCACATCTTCCCTGCAAAAGTAAAAGGGGAAGTTAGCACATTGAACAAGAAATTAAAAACATGGGTAAAAAGATAACCTATACCAAGGAGCTCAAACGCAACGTCCTCAGTTTCACATTCAAGGAGGGCTTTGGTATTTATGTAGCGAGCCGCCCGAGCAGGCTCTCCATCCTCCCTATACAGTTCGTTGCCATCCCTATCCACTACGAATGCAGGGCTGAAACTCTCTACATAGGCATGTAATGCCCAAAAAGGCTCATTGTCCCCATCACAGAGCTGCTCGTGCTTGACAAGGAACTGATCGGTCCTATATCTAAAATGAGCATACACCCATTCCAACGGGAACTTAGACACCGCCTTCGTCACTTCCCGGCCACCAACTTCCACGGTCTCCATGGTGGATATAGACTCCTTAGCCGCCTCTAAGACAGGCTTCACAATCAGGAACCTGTACTTGAAGTTTCGGACAGATTCCGAGTACGGACAGAAGAGCCTGCTATGTTGCTTAAAGGACACCCAACTCTGCTTCGGGCCTGCTGTGCTCCTTTGAATTTGAAATATGCAGAAGAAAATATCCATTATGGCCCCGACCTTCAGGTACCGACAGACCAGCTCAAAGGCCCCGATAAACGCCAGAGTGTTCGAATATAGTTGGGTAGGGCACAGCTCTAGATGACAGAAGATGGCCTCTTGAAAGTCGGTGAAGGGCAAACGATACCCCACCTCCATAGAGGCAAATTCATACATATGGAATCGCATCCCCGGATACACCGAACATATCCGGTTGTCTTCCGTGGGGCAAATAACCCTCCAGTTTATGGGTGCATCCTCTGCCCGGTCTTCAAGATAAGGAAACTCATGAGCCTCCTCTTCAGTAAAAGTCGATCTCGTCAACATCGGCTCGTGGGCAATCCAATCGATATCCCCCTCAGCCATTCGGACATTAGCATGTTCAACGGGTTGCTCCGCCTCCCTGTGTACGGCCCCGACGTCGGGGACAACTCCCTCGTTTCTATCAGCCATTTCACCTAAAAAGCAGAGGAAGCAAAAGTGAATTCGACTACAGAGATCAAATCCACCCTTCCACCGCTAATCAAGTGAAAGGGCGAGGAGTAAGTGCGAGGATGCCCTCGAGCCCTAGTCGACTGTACCAGGATGTGGCGAAATCTGTTTCCCCATAAAACAGGGACGAGTCTCCGCGACTCTACGAAAAGGATTCACGAGGACAAGTTTCCTCGACAAAGCATAACTTGTCACGCAAAAATTAATTCTCGCGTCAAGAAGGTCTAGTGCCCAACTACAAACTTAAAGCTAATCCTAACCAGAAATCTAGGAAGATCTACACAGTCCTACGCTACATTCAAAGACATTCATCCTATGTTCTTCATGTTCTTCATGAATTTTCCAGAAAATTCATGTGTTCATCGAAGAATACATGAACATTCAACCAGAAAGTTCATGAGTCACTGGAAAGTTCATGCTAATTTCCAGAAAATGAAGAACATCCTACAAATAACCATGAAAGATGAAGAACTTACTTGATTTTAGAGGTTGAAGATGAAGGTCTGGGCGTGGACGATGAAGATCGACGACGACAAGGATGAACTCTGATGAAAGGACGGGTTGTAGAGCACAGGGATTTGAGGAGAGAAATTTGCGTGAAGTGTGCAAATGAATCCTCACGCCCCCTTTTATAAGCAGTTGCTCGCTTGGGGAAGTGCAAAGGCCATCATAGCCTAGACCCCCTAGGCCTGACAGAAATTAAATGCACCCCCACGTGTCAGAAGAGAATCTTCGTTTGGCATTCCTAAAGCCACGTGTTGCATTCCCCAAGTCTTCTCCAGTCCCCCGCGGGCATGCCTGTTGGATGCAGAATAGGGCAAGCAGCAAAAATATATATTTTCGGAAAGAATTCCCTCCGGGATTTATGTCGTGTCCACAGAGATCGGTTCGAGGGAAAGAATGTCGTTCGACATTCTCTCGCGTTAATGAGTTTGGGTTTAAAATGGTTTAAAACAAGAAAACAGAAAAGTAAACATTAAAACATAACAAGAAATTCATTCTTCAGAGACAAGAAACTTATCAGGCGTGCACATAATCGACTCCTCACAAACTTAAACTTACCGACCAGTTATACTCAACCTACAATACTCCTCAATATCACCCAGCATCGCTCACAACACAGGTTATGTCTAACACAAAATTGAGAGAACAACCGTGTTACCATTGCCGATACTTTTGCACGCTAGCTCAAGGCACGGAGGCATTAAGATTCGACGCATATTGAAGATTGTTAGCTCCTAAATCTATCTCTAGAATCCAGAAACTAACAGATAATCATCCCTAATCGAAGTTTGCGAGGGTTATGTCTAACGCAACTCAAACCCCGCGCATAAAGCAAAAATCAGAGACAATCACCAATAGAGATTTGTAAAGCAAGTTTTATACAACGCCATGGGCGACAAATATACACGAGTTTACAGCAAATACATATACAAAACCCAACCATAAAGAAAAACACAAAGAAAAAGAGAAATGAACCAAACATCTCGCGGATTGTCAGAGCCGGTCGACGATCAATCCACCTCGGTTCATCCGTATGCATACTCCACAGTTGTTTTCTAAGCTAATCTACTGAAAAAATGAAGTTTGATGGAGTTGGAGCAAGAATCCCCAAAACCATAACATAAAAAGTAACTGAAATGAATTATATACAATCAGAATTTTCGCAGGTTCGCTAGGTGAACCCATCCATTCGCTAGGCAAATGCACGAAAATGGCACTTAAGTTCCTACAAAAGGTTAAACTGCCTCTTGCTGTCGTCAGAAGTTCACTAAGCGAACGATTTATTTGCCTAGCGAATGCTCGTTAGGAAGTTCGCTAAGTGAACTTTGGTCTCTTTCTCCTCTGCCTCTTTCTGGACTCCTTCGCTGGGACCTTCGCCAGCTTTCGCTAAGCGAACATTCGCTGTCATACTCGCTAAGCGAACACGACAGAAAACTAGTCCCTTATTTGAGCCCAACTTCTGCAACGTAGCTCGGATTTACGCACGGTCGGAAGCGCTGGAAAGCTTATTCAATGCTCTTCAAAATAATGGCAAAATCTCAATACTTGAATACCTACAAAAATGAAGGGAAAGCAATTAAACTCAATGATATATATACAAGAAAACGCAATATACACACAAAAACGTAAAGTAAACGTATTTACACATAAAGAGGGGTTTATTCAACCAATTTTAACACATGATAACACTGAATCACACTACGTGTTTGACTCGGATTGCACATGTTTCTTAGGATTTTATTTCTATTTTCTTGTGATATGCTTGTGTTTTGTTTTGTTTTCAGGTTCTTTGTATTCTCAGAGCTCCTCGTGAAGAAATGAAGAAAAACGAGCAAGAAAACCAGTTTTTGAGGAAATTGTACACATGGCATCCACCATGGCGGGCGCCATAGGGTAGGCCATGACTTGGATAGGAGTCAACTGCTACGATCTTCACTTCTTTCTCCCTTGGTTCACATGGTGGGCGCCATGAAGGGGTGGCGGGCGCCACCTTTGTCGTATGGTTTCCCTCCCAAAAGAAGTTGGGGGGCACTTTGGTCTTTCCATAGTTTTTCCTAGGCTATAAATAGATGAGTCCTTGATCCTTTTTCTTCATCCAAGCTTAGTTTCAGAACTCAAGCCATATATTTTCAGTATTGTAAAGTGATAAACTTCTCACATCGGGGAGTTATCACACTGTTTGATCGAGTCTGTAATCGAGTTTGGAGCACTCTGGTAGAAGTTAATCCTGCCTCCATTTTCATTTCCAGTCATTTATTTCCAGTTGTACCAGATTTAAAGCCTCCGATTTGGAGCAGGTTTCTATTTACTTTCCCACACTATTTACTTTCTCGCACTATTTACTTTCTCGCACCATTTATTTTCTCGCACTATTTACTTTCCTGCACCATTTATTTTCTCGCACTATTTACTTAAAAAGAATCTACTTTAACATGATCTATTTCAACATGTCTATTTACATTTCCATGTCCGGCTAAATTTTTAAGGTTAAAATGTAAGGATCATAGTTAAAGTAGTATTCCATACAAGGTGTCAATAGAAATGCTTAGGGGTTATTCTGATTTTTAACATAAGTTTTCTGCACTTTATTTCTGTTGGGTAAAATCGAAAGTCGTCCAACCTTTGGTTGAACTTGGTTAGTCTTAACTGTTCAAAGGAAGCGAAAGCGCTTTGTCTAGTTAAGTAGGAATTTTTAATACTTTAGAAAAACGATTTTAAAACTATTTTTGGACGCGTTTATGGGTTTAAAGTCCGGTTCGCATGAACCTCTTTTTGTTAAAAGTTCCAAGTCAAAATACTTTTCAACTGAGTCAAGAAACTATATTTCTTAAAAATAGGTTTATTACTTTAACGCAATGCGCGCCTTTTTATAAGTGACAATAAGAGGGTTCGATTAAGGGATAAACTCGGTTCTGAATACGCGAAAGCGACAGTTCCCATTAAATTAGTTCTTTTCATAAGTAGAAAACATTACCCCATAAGTGGTTCTATTTACAAGCATTTGGAATACTATCTGACTGTGTGAATTACATTCAAGCCTGTTGTTTTAAATTGAATTTTATATCTTCGTACTTTACTTCGCTTTTACTGTGCACTCAAGAACTCCCGATTGATTTGCCTTAGATAAACATCGTAACAATAGAAACCGATAGATTGACATTTGGTCTTTGTGGGATCGATAATCTTTTATATTACTCTGACGCGATTCGTATACTTGCGAAAACACCGCATCAAGTTTTTGGCGCCGTTGCCGAGGACCAATTACGTCAAATTTCGTACCCTGTTGTTACACCGTCAAGACTAATGCTTTACCTACTGGTCAATGCGAAGAACTCGCAGCACCGATAGTCTTATAGATCCTTTAGCGGAACCTGAACGTTACGCTCACGCACGTCTCTCACTTCGTAGAATTAAGGAAACTATGGCCGAAGACCGTAACCAAAGACCCCTTAAGGATTTCGCTCAACCATCCGATGACGAACCCAGTTCTAGTATAGTAAACCCTAATATTCCCGCTAACAATTTCGAACTGAAACCCTCCCTATTACAATTAGTACAGCAAAACCAATTCGCGAGTCTCCCTTCTGAGAACCCAAATCAACATCTAAAAGTCTTCATCCAATTAGCTGACACTTTTAAAACCAATGGTGCTACTCCTGAGGCGATTCGTCTAAGACTATTTCCTTTCTCCCTCCGAGACAACGCCCTTACATGGTTAGATTCCCTTCCAGCCAATTCTATTACAACTTGGGAAGACCTTAGGAGAGTATTCCTTGCTAGATATTTTCCCCCAAGTAAAACTGTTGTTTTTCGAAACCAAATAACCAGATTCACTCAAAACCAAGGTGAGTCACTCTTTGAAGCTTGGGAGAGATATAAAGACCTATTAAGAATATGTCCACATCATGGCCTGGAATCATGGCTAATCATTCATACCTTCTATAATGGACTTCATTATAACACTAAGATGACCATCGACGCTGCCGCTGGTGGCGCTCTGATGAATAAACCTTACCCTGAAGCTTGCGCTCTCATCGAAGATATGGCTCAAAACCATTGTCAATGGGGAACAGAATGAGCAACAGTGGAGAAGAAAGAAGCCCAAGGAGGAATACATGAGATAAGTTCTATAGACATAATGCAAGCCAAAATGGATGCTTTGGCCCTTAAGGTCGAACATATGTATGCAAACCCAGCTACTGCAGCAGCAGTCTCGTCAGAATGCGAATTATGTGGAACCAAAGGACACCAATCAGCGGAATGCAATCTGTTGAATGAAACTAAATCAGACCAGGTCAACTATGCCCAAGGGAACCCATTTTCAAACACTTATAACCCTGGATGGAGGAATCACCCAAACTTTTCCTACAAAAACAATAACCCTATCCAAAACCCTGCACCTCCGAGACCACCCGGTTTTCAAGCCCAGAGACAAAACCAACCTATGCAAGCAGTGTCGCTCAAGCCGAACCTTGAGAAAATCATGGAAAATTTCATTTCGGCTCAAACCCAGCAAAACAAAGAATTCCTAAACCAAAACATTCATGTAAACGAAATGATTACCCAGTTAGGAACCAAGGTAGACCAAATAGTCACCCACAATAAGATGCTTGAAACCCAGATCTCCAAGTAGCTCTCAAACAAGCCCCCGAAACCACACCTGGAGGACAATTTCCTGGACAACCTCAACAAAACCCCCGAGGACAAGCCAATGTAATTACCTTACGAAGTGGGACCGCTTACGATGAACCGTTTAACCCGGCATTGGGCAAACCAAAAACTTCTAAGAAAAGCGTTGTACCTACGGACGAAGTAGAGGATTCAGTGGAATCTGAAGAACAGAAAAACCCAGATAAGGGAGAAACTATAGATAAAACTAATGAACCACCCCAGCCATACAAACCTCCAATACCATATCCACAAAGACTCAAACAAACCAAGATCAATAACCAATACCAGAAATTCATTAAAGTCATAGAGAAACTTCATGTGGAAATCCCTTTCACAGAAGCCATCACCCAGATACCATCTTATGCAAAGTTCCTCAACGACATCCTTACCAATAAACCTAGACTTGACGATGCAAAACCTTTGGAATACAATTCCATTTCCGAGAATAAACTTGCCAAAAAGGAGAAAGATCCTGGAAATTTATCCATACCTTGTATTTTGGGGAGTCATGTCATCGATAAAGCTTTCCTGGACTTAGGAGCTAGTGTGAGCTTAATGCCTCTAGCAGTTTGTGAAAGGTTAAAACTAGGAGAACTGCAACCTACTAAGATGTCTCTTCAATTAGCCGATAGATCTGTCAAATATCCAGTAGGCATATTAGAAGACGTCCCAGTTAGGATTGGTCAGTTGTTTATCCCTACTGATTTCGTTGTTATGGACATTAAAGAAGATGATGACATCCCAATCCTCCTAGGTAGGCCATTCTTATCAACCGCAGGAGCCATAATAGATGTCAAGAGAGGAAAGTTGACTTTTGAGGTAGGTGATGAAAAGATAGAATTCATTTTGTCAAAATTTCTTATGGCACCAGTATTAGGAGACGCATGTTATGCCATAGACATCATTGATGAATGCATTAGGGAACTAGATCAAGAAGAACCCATAGAAACAATCAAACTACCTTCAACCCTCATAAGGGAAGATGATGGATTTATGGAACCCTACATTGATGATAACCTTCACGAATGTTTATCCATTACCCCCAATCCAATACCATGCCCCAAGAAACCAACTTTAGAACTTAAAGAACTACCCAAGAATCTAAGATATGAGTTTTTGAACGAGGAAATGAGTCGTCCAGTTATAGTCAGTGCTACCTTAAACCAAGAAGAAACAGACCAGCTCTTATATGTTTTGCGGAAATATCCCTCAACCTTAGGATATAATATCTCTGATCTGAAAGGTATAAGTCCATCCGTGTGTATACACAGGATTTTACTTGAGGAAGATTCGAAACCCTTCAGAGAACATCAGAGAAGGATAAATCCTATAATGAGTGATGTTGTTAAGAAGGAAGTTCTTAAGTTACTGGAAGCAGGTATAATTTATCAAATCTCAGATAGTAAGTGGGTGAGCCCTGTGCATGTAGTACCTAAAAAGGGAGGCATTACAGTCGTGCAAAACGAGAAAGGCGAACATGTAGCAAAACGGATAGAAGGAGGATGGCGTATGTGCATATATTACAGAAAATTAAACAAAGCAACTAGGAAGGATCATTTCCCTTTACCATTTATAGACCAAATGCTGGAACGTTTAGCCAGACACTCCTATTTTTGTTATCTTGATGGATATTCAGGATTCTTCCAAATTCCTATTCACCCAGAAGATCAAGAAAAAACAACCTTCACATGCCCTTATGGAACCTTTGCCTATAGATGAATGCCTTTCGGCCTCTGTAATGCTCCAGCTACCTTCCAGCGTTGCATGATGTCAATCTTCGCTGATTACCTTGATGGAATTATGGAAGTATTCATGGATGATTTCTTGGTATGCGGATTTGATTTCAAAAACTGTCTCGTTAACCTTGAGAAAATCCTGAAAAGATGTGTGGATGTAAACCTGGTGCTAAACTGGGAGAAATGTCACTTTATGGTTACCGAAGGTATAGTTTTAGGACACACAGTCTCTAAAAGGGGTATTGAAGTAGATAGAGCCAAGATAGAGGTAATAGAAAACCTAAAACCCCCTAAGACCATTAGAGAAGTCTGAAGTTTTCTTGGACATACTGGTTTCTACCGGCGTTTTATCAAGGATTTCTCTAAAATAACCAAACCTTTAACTGGCCTCTTGATGAAAGATGTCGAATTTAATTTTGATGAAAAATGCATTGAAGCATTTAACCTTTTGAAACAAGCGCTAATTTCAGCACCCATTATGCAACCCCCAGATTGGGCCGAACCTTTCGAAATCATGTGCGATGCTAGCGATTACGCTGTAGGAGTTGTTCTAGGTCAAAGAAAGGATAAGAAATTACATGTAATTTATTATGCTAGTAGAACCCTAGATGCTGCTCAGCTTAACTACGCAACCACTGAAAAAGAACTCCTTGCCGTGGTTTTTGCTATGGACAAATTTCGATCTTATCTGGTAGGAGCTAAAATTATAGTTTACACAGACCACGCTGCTATTCGTTACCTATTAAGCAAGAAAGACGCCAAACCTAGGTTAATTCGATGGATCCTTTTATTGTAGGAGTTTGATCTAGATATTCGAGACAAGAAAGGCACAGAAAATGTAGTTGCTGATCACCTTTCTAGACTTGAGTACCTGAAACCAGATTTAGTGCCTATAAATGATGATTTTGCCTATGACAGGTTAATAGCTAAGATATAATCCATTGAAGAAAATAACCTAGATCCTTATAAGAACCCTGAAAAATCTTTGGCGGTAAGTGACGTACCTTGGTACGCCGATTTTGTTAATTACCTAGCCGCTGATATCATACCTCCTGACCTCAACTATCAACAGAAAAAGAAGTTCTTTAACGATGTAAGACAATTTTATTGGGACGAGCCACTTCTTTTCAAAAGAGGTACAGACGGTATTTTTTGTCGTTGCGTTCTAGAAGAAGAGGTAAGAAATATCATAGAACACTGTCACTCTGCACCCTACAGAGGACATGCTAGCACCTCCAAGACACACGCTAAAATTCTTCAAGCTGGCCTTTTCTGGCCCACAATGTGGTGTGATGTTCATGCTTATATAGTCAAATGTGACCGGTGCCAGCGCACTGGGAACATCTCCAGACGTGACGAAATGCCTTTAAGGAACATTTAGGAAGTAGAACTTTTCAATGTTTGGGGTATCGATTTTATGGGACCATTTCCAGCCTCATTAGGAAATAAATATATCTTAGTAGCTGTTAACTACGTGTCTAAATGGATTGAAGCCATAGCCTCACCCGCAAACGACACACGAGTAGTGATTAAGCTGTTTAGGAATTATATATTCCCTAGATTCGGAGTACCCCGTCTTGTTATAAGCGATGGTGGATCGCACTTCATATCAAGGATTTTTGATAAACTTTTAAGCAAATATGGAGTTAAGCATAAAGTAGCAACACCTTACCATCCACAGACTAGCGGCCAAGTAGAGGTATCTAATAAGGAGATTAAACAAATCTTAGAGAAAACTGTTTCAATAACTAGAAAAGATTGGTCTCAAAAGTTACAAGAAGCACTATGGGCCTACATAACTGCCTTTAAAACCCCTATTGGAACAACTCCTTACCAATTGGTCTATGGAAAGTCCTGTCACCTACCCTTTGAGTTAGAACACAAGGCCTATTGGGCCATTAAAACCTTAAACTTAGATTATTTGACTGCTGGTGAAAAGCGCATCCTTGACATTCATAAACTAGAAGAACTCCGCCAGTCTGCCTATGAAAATGCCATAATATATAAAGAAAGAACCAAAGCTTGGCATGATAAAAGAATTATAAAGAAATATTTCAATATAGGAGATCCTGTTCTCCTCTTTAATTCCAGGTTGCGACTTTTTCCTGGCAAGCTTCGTTCAAGATGGACAGGTCCTTTAGAAGTTTCTAAAGTCCTAAAATCCGGAGCAGTTGAGATCAAGAACCATTCTTGTAGTCCATTCATTGTAAATGGGCAGAGGTTAAAACACTACGAAGGAGGTGACATTCCCATTGACTACTCCAGCCATACTCTGATCGATCCACCACTACCAACTTCAGCTACATGAGTTCTACTCGTCAAGCTAACGACGTTAAACAAGCGCTGCATGAGAGGCAACCCACGGTTTTCTTTATTTTTCTTTATTTTTTTCTTTTATGTTTATTACTTTCTATGTCTTATATTTTGTTTTTATTAGTTTGTTTGTATAGACTGACCTTTTGTAATGTTTATGTTTTCAGGTCCCATTCTCTAACCCTTCTTTTCAGGATGCAGACCTTCGACGACATGCACGTCGCTTTCAGAGATGACGCACAGAGACAACGCTATTTAGTCCTTTATCAGCGCCCCATGGCACTTACCCGTTACCCTGACCAGGCTTGCATGGATGCCTTAGACATCGAGCCCAGTATAAGGTTTCTATGTAGCCAGCTCCAGTGGGATGAGTATGCTGATGACATGCATTCGACCTACAGAAACCTCACCCTGGAGTTCCTCAGTTCATTTAGCCATGAGCCATATGATGGTCAGAATGGCAGCGTCATTTTCAGACTGATTGGGACAGAGTACTCTTTTACCCATAAGGGGTTTGGTGATTTGCGAGGTTTTCAGACTTCCCCTGATGCCATTCCTGATTTACCTATGGGATACTTTATGAGTCGAGATATCGACAAGTTCTGGAACAATATTACAGGTGGAGGAAGCCCTGATCCGTCCACCCAGCTATCTCACATTATCCATAACTCAACTCTCAGGTATTTCCAGATGATCTTTTCCCACACCTTTCTTGGAAAGGCTGATGTCGATGTCGATGTTAGTGAGGAGGAGATCTTCTTCCTTTTCTGTGCGAACCAGTCACGTCCTGTGGCCCGTGGGAACTTTCTGCTTGATAACCTCACACTCACAGCCAGATCTTCTGAAGGAATCATCCATGTGGGAGGAACAGTTACTCAGATTGCTACCGCTTTGGGTCTTACTAGTAAGTTGCTTCACCTGACTCCCTACTGCGGGTATACCACGCTAGATATTGATTTCTGCTTAGACCCAGGGTTGATGAGGAGAGCTTCCTTTCACCCTAACCAGTTCAGGCTCTTGATCGACGGCGAGGCCATCCATTACTTCACTTTACCTGATCCTATGATGACTAGTGTCCACGACCCTGCTAATTAGAGTTATGCTTTAGAGGGTTATGGAGAGACAGTTGATGAGCCTCGCACTCCGCCATTACCAGAGTATCACCCTACACCACCTTCTCCCAGGATTACAGTGTTGTCGAATAATCTTTCCTTGCAGAGACCTGACGTGTACACACAGCTAGCTGAGCTACGTATGGAGACTGCCAGACTTTGACAGGAGGTTACTGACCTTACCTTGCAGGTCCAGGTGTCTGATCTGACTCACGCGACAGAGGCTGATTGCTTGTATCAGGAGATCGCAGATCTACGCCGTGAGTTAGCCGCAGTTCGAGGTTCTGACCAGACCGAGGAGCATCCGGCTCCATGATGACACTACTCTCATTATCTTCTTTACCGTTTTATTTACTTATTTCCGTTTTTCAGACTTATATATATATATATATATATATATATATATATATATATATATATATATATATATATATATATATAGGGTTAATAGTGATTTACCCCCTGACATATGAGTGTGTTTTGGTTTACCCCCCCACCGTTGCCATAGGTAGGTTTTGGCAACGGTTTTTGTGAAAAAACCGTTGCCTAAAGGCAAGGAGGGGGGGTAAACCAAAACACGCTCATATGTCAGGGGGGTAAATCACTATTAACCCATATATATATATATATATATATATATATATATATATATATATATATATATATATATATATATATATATATCTGTGTGTGTGTGTTTTATATTCTCGCATTTGGCTTCCATGTTGTTCATGATGTACTTTGGTTATATATATATATATATATATATATATATATATATATATATATATATATATATATGCATTTTTATGTTTATTATTCTCTCATTTTATTTTATTAATTTATTTACTTATTTATTATTTGTATTTTTATTTTTAGACCTAACAAAAAAAATCTGCATGTACTAGAATAAGAAGGACGTGCTACCTGCACCGTCTTCTTCTCACCCTTCTGCAGGTACAACTCCTGGTTTCTATATTACTGAGCAGATCTGGCGCGACCAGCTGGCTAGAGAAGAAAGGCGTGATGGCCTGCTTGCTGCCATCCAGCAGCAACTGACCGACAACATGAGATTCATGCAAGAGTCACAGCAGCAGAAAGACCGCTCCATTCAAAGTATTATGCAATCTCAGGCTGCTTTGACCACCAGATTTGACGAGTTCGCAGCTTCTAAGTGCGATCGTCGCCGCAGCAGATCTCGTCACCCTAGGCACTCACTGCACGGTGGCGACAGTACCAGTAGCATGCCATAGGACTTCCAAGTTACTCTTTCCCTATCTTATTTCGAAACATTGGGGACAATGTTCGATTTAAGTGTGGGAGGAGGCTTTATCTGTTTTACTTGCATTTTCTTTCCTTTTACTTTTTTATTGCTTTCTAGTTTATTTATCTTGTTTTTAGTTTGTTTTTAGAATATGCATGTGCTTGACGAGTCATCTGTGTAGTGTATCCCTATTTCCCCATTTCCTTAGCCTTACCAAAAAAATTTTGACAAAAGAAAGTGTATTGTTCTGAAAATTTGGGCTTTGAGACAGGTTTGAGTTAGGATGCGGATGACTTGGGAAAACCTTTTTGAAACATCGGTATCGTTTTAACACCATAGGCTTCGTGATTATAGGAATCGACCCCGATACCCCATATACCATGGCCTTAATTATATTTTTAGAGTAGGTCCTTAGTAGTTTATCCTGGCAGTCAGCTCCGGCCTAAGCAAGCTCTACGTAAGGGACCGATGAATATAAGTGAATGATCGGTATGTTGTGCTTCATAAAAATGCAACTCGGGTATAGGTAACCCTCACAAGGTCATTTAACCTAAAAAGTTGTAAAAATATTAAAAAAAAAAAGAGAATAAAATTTGCCCATTGTTGGTTGGTTTAGAGGTATCTGGTGCTGGACTTGGTAGGGCGGGTTACGATCCGATCCCCCACAACTACATTTGGGTCAATAAAAGGGGTTACACCAGTTTGTGTACCAGAGCCCCATGCTTGAGATCAGAATCACTAACCGGTCACTTTACTATGAGTATGTACAGATAACGGGTTTAATGTGATTGCACCGGAATGAAGAGGACCCAAAAGAGATGCAAAAGGTAGGCCTAGGTACAGTGGGATAGTATGGATTGGTTTGTATAGGAACGAAGTTTATGTCCGTGTCTGCGGAAAAGTGTCATTACGATATCCTTGGTTCACTTAGTTAGTACCTATCACTTCATCCTAGTTTGAACTTAGAAGCCCTTTTAGCCCAAATCCTTCGTTGATACCACCTTTTTCTGTCATGAGCTATAAAGTGTTTTGCTTGAGGACAAGCAAATGTCTAAGTGTGGGAGAATTTGATAACACTGAATCACACTACGTATTTGACTCGGATTGCACATGTTTCTTAGGATTTTATTGCTATTTTCTTGTGTTATGCTTGTGTTTTGTTTTGTTTTCAGGTTCTTTGTATTCCCAGAGCTCCTCGTGAAGAAATGAAGAAAAACGAGCAAGAAAACCAGTTTTTGAGGAAATTGTACACATGGCATCCACCATGGCGGGCGCCATAGGGTAGACCATGACTTGGATAGGAGTCAACTGCTGTCAACTGCCACGATCTCCACTTCTTTCTCCCTTGGTTCACATAGTGGGCGCCATGAGGGGGTGGCGGGCACCACCTTTGTCGTATGGTTTCCCTCCCAAAAGAAGTTGGGGGCACTTTGGTTTTTCCATAGTTTTTCCTAGGCTATAAATAGATGAGTCCTAGATCCTTTTTCTTCATCCAAGCTTAGTTTCAGAACTCAAGCCATATATTTTCAGTATTGTAAAGTAATAAACTTCTCACATCGGGGATTTATCACACTGTTTGATCGAGTCTGTAATCGAGTTTGGAGCACTCTGGTAGAAGTTAATCCTGCCGCCATTTTCATTTCCAGTCATTTATTTCCAGTTGTACCAGATTTAAAGTCTCCGATTTGGAGCAGGTATTTATTTACTTTCCCGCACTATTTACTTTCTCGCACTATTTACTTTCTCGCACCATTTATTTTCTCGCACCATTTATTTTCTCGCACCATTTATTTTCTTGCACTATTTACTTTCCCGCACCATTTATTTTCTCGCACTATTTACTTAAAAAGAATCTACTTTAACATGATCTATTTCAACATGTCTATTTACATTTCCATGTCCGGCTAAATTTTTAAGGTTAGAATGTAAGGATCATAGTTAAAGTAGTATTCCATACAAGGTGTCAATAGAAATGCTTAAGGGTTATTCTGATTTTTAACACAAGTTTTTTGCACTTTATTTCTGTTGGGTAAGATCGAAAGTCGTCCAACCTTTGGTTAAACTTGGTTAGTCTTAACTGTTCAAAGGAAGCGAAAGCGCTTTGTCTAGTTAAGTAGGAGTTTTTAATACTTTATAAAAATGATTTTAAAACTATTTTTGGACGCGTTTATGGGTTTAAAGTCCGGTTCGCATGAACCTCTTTTTGTTAAAAGTTCCAAGTCAAAATACTTTTCAACTGAGTCAAGAAACTATATATCTTAAAAATAGGTTTATTACTTTAACACAATGTGCGCCTTATTATAAGTGACAATAAGAGGGTTCAATTGAAGGATAAACTCGGTTCTGAATACGCGAAAGCGACAGTTCCCGTTAAATTAGTTCTTTTCATAAGTAGAAAACATTACCCCATAAGTGGTTCTATTTACAAGCATTTGGAATACTATCTGACTATGTGAATTACATTCAGGCCTGTTGTTTTAAATTGAATTTTATATCTTCGTACTTTACTTCTCTTTTACTGTGCACTCACGAACTCCCGATTGATTTGCCTTAGATAAACATCGTAACAATAGAAACCGATAGATTGGCGTTTGGTCTTTGTGGGATCGATAATCTTTTATATTACTCTGACGCGATTCGTCTACTTGCGAAAACACCACATCAACACAAAGTAACGATAAGTGCAACAAAACTTATATACAATAATAGGTACACTTTGCACTTATCAAACTCTCCCCAACTTGCATAATTGTTTGTCCTCAAACAAAAATCAAACAACTCAACAAAACCGAGTGATAACCAAAGAATCACGAATCAACTAGTTTTGAAAAACGAAAAACAAATGTATGGTTCAAATGAAAAACAATACACACAAAGTAAATACTTACCACTAAACTACAATGATAACATAGTCACGAAACAAATGCAAAATACAAAAATCATGCCAAAAATTCTAAAACAACACAAGTTCCAACGTGAATCACACCTAGCAAAAACAATCATCGGTAGATGAAAAACACAAAATGAGGTTCTTATCACTCACACAACAATCATGCAAACAATAGACTAAATTATGCAACCATCCAAAAATTTGCATTGAACATACAAAGGCAAGAATCACAGGGACTTTCAAGGTTGTAGCGTGGTCGGGTAAACAAACAAGGGGCAATTTCTAAAGGTAATTGAAACAAAAACTTGCCTAAACCTAAGGGAGTGATCAACTCACAAAAGTTCAAACACCAAATTCTAATCAAATTCTTCCAAAATCCCAAGTGTTACACAAAACACAATACTTATTTAGCACAATTATTTGAACTCTTTTTGTTTCCTTTTTCAAGGATTTTCTGTTTCTTTCTTTTTCACTTTTTTTCTTTTCTTTTCTTTGTCACATTTTTATCTTTTTTTTTCTTTTCTTTTTTAATCCTCATAGAATCCAACCAATGAGTAAACAATCATTCCCTCCCCAACTTGAATTCAATCACATCATCATGTGAATACTCCCTACTTTCTAAGGCAAGGTGAAAATTCATACAACAACACAAAGTTGAGGGTCCAAGAAAAAACAAAATCCAATAAAAAATAAGTGAACTAAATACTCATAGACAAGCATTAAGTTCAAATTAAACATGGATCAAAAAACTCAAAGGGGTTACAAATGATCACACACTCACAAGGTGAATGACTATTCGACTAGGTAGTTGTGCTCAAAATGAAACAAAATGCCTTGATCCTTTTCATGCTTTCATATAATCAACACAAACAAAAGATTAAGCATAATAAAATCCAGTTAGAACAAGAATGTTGGTACTCCGAGCATATATGAACAATAGAAGGCTACCTCACAAAAAGGTTGGGAACTAAAGTGATTCACAACAAGAACAAGTATACAAAAGAATGAATGGCATGGAAGTTTGTAAAATGCCTAAGTATCATGAATATGCTAAAGTATAGAAAGTGATACATACATACCTCGGACGTGTACAAAACTTAACAATATCATTACCATACATCCGCGAGTTGAAACGATCAAACTTGGAACATCACCAAAAGTTCCTCAAGCTACTCAAAACACGTTCATTGACAAACGCGAAAACTATTAATATACACAAACTGAAAAACCGGTAGAAAATTCATTAAACAAGTTGTAAAGTGAAGATTTGAGATTTTTACGAAAAATCCGAGTACAACTTGTTTAATAAATGTTCACCACACTACCTAAGCTAAACAACAACAAAAGAAAAGAATATACCATGCTTGTTTTACGTCGTAAGCTCGACGCCTTTACAATGCTTAGTTAGTAACTTCCTTCCTTCATGCCATAGTGATGCCTCGCTGCGCAAACCAAAAGCAAGTGCCCTAACTAAACACTTAAACAAACGTTACGGGAACAAAATGTATACAACACTTGAACAAACATAATAGAAATAGACAATATATACGATATATACAAAACTCAAAAACAAAGAAACTATCACAATGCGAATCAATATCAAAACCGATCCCCGGCAACGACGCCATTTTGTTGGATGCAGAATAGGGCAAGCAGCAAAAATATTTATTTTCGGAAAGAATTCCCTCCGGGATTTATGTCGTGTCCACAGAGATCGGTTCGAGGGAAAGAATGTCGTTCGACAGTCTCTCGCGTTAATGAGTTTGGGTTTAAAATGGTTTAAAACAAGAAAACAGTAAAGTAAACATTAAAACATAACAAGAAATTCATTCTTCAGAGACAAGAAACTTATCAGGCGTGCACATAATCGACTCCTCACAAACTTAAACTTACCGACCAGTTATACTCAACCTACAATACTCCTTAATATCACCCAACATCGCTCACAACACAGGTTATGTCTAACGCAAAGTTGAGAGAACAACCGTGTTACCATTGCCGATACTTTCGCACGCTAGCTCAAGGCACGGAGGCATTAAGATTCGACGCCTATTGAAGATTGTTACCTCTTAAATCCATCTCTAGAATCCAGAAACTAAGAGACAATCATCTCTAATCGAAGTTTGTGAGGGTTATGTCTAACGCAACTCAAACCCCGCGCATAAAGCAAAAATCAGAGACAATCACCAATAGAGATTTGTAAAGCAAGTTTTATACAACGCCATGAGCGACAAATATACTTGAGTTTATAGCAAATACATATACACAACCCAACCATAAAGAAAAACACAAAGAAAAAGAGAAATGAACCAAACATCTCGCGGATTGTCAGAGCCAGTCGACGATCAATCCACCTCGGTTCATCCGTATGCATGCTCCATAGTTGTTTTCTAAGCTAATCTACTGAAAAAATGAAGTTTGATGGAGTTGGAGCAAGAATCCCCAAAAACATAACATAAAAAGTAACTGAAATGAATTATATACAATCAGAATTTTTGCAGGTTCGCTAGGCGAACCCATCCATTCGCTAGGCGAATGCACGAAAATGGCACTTAAGTGCCTACAAAAATTTAAACTGCCTCTTGCTGTCTTCAGAAGTTCGCTAAGTGAACGATTTATTCACCTAGCGAATGCTCGCTAGGAAGTTAGCTAAGCGAACTTTGGTCTCTTTCTCCTCTGCCTCTTTCTGGACTCCTTCGTTGGGACCTTCGCCAGCCTTCTCTAAGCGAACATTCGCTGTCACACTCGCTAAGCGAACATGACAGAAAACCAGTCCCTTATTTGACCACAACTTCTGCACCGTAGCTCGGATTTACGCACGGTCGGAAGCGCTGGAAAGCTTATTCAATGCTCTTCAAAACAATGGCAAAATCTCAATACTTAAATACCTACAAAAATGAATGGAAAGCAATTAAACTCAACGATATATACAAGAAAATGCAATATACACACGAAAGCGTAAAGTAAACGTATTTACACATAAAGAGGGGTTTATTCAACCAATTTTAACACAAAGTAACGATAAGTGCAACAAAACTTATATACAAGAATAGGTACACTTTGCACTTATCAATGCCCTCACCGACAGTCCACGCAAGCCACATCCTCTTGAGGGATGGTCGACATAAAAATGTTGTTTTCGCGGACACCTTTGTTAAACCTGGTCGACATAAAAACGCCATTTTCGCGGGCATGTCCTCGCATACAAATGGGTTGTCGGGCTTATAAACAACCAGTGTCGACCACGCTGACCAAAGAGCAGGTGACAAGTATGTCCCCGCACTTTATCATTCAAAGGCAACAGTCCACTAGGCTATCTCAAGTCATCACTCTTCTTCAGAGCAAAGACTTGGGGGGCTCCTGTTCTGGACTGGGCAGGCGCTTGATCCACAATAGGGCAAGCCCAATCCAGTTCAGCTCTTGGCAAGGCCTAATAACTGGACTCATCCAATATAGTCGTTGGGCACAAACTAGCCATTGGGCACGATATGACTGTTGGGGACGTCCCCCTCACGCGCTTGACAGTTCACGGGACCAACTACCTCTCCGGATCTCACAGAAACAATTGGACCAGGTCAAAGGGTCACGCTCCTGACCCTCCACCTGGCAGTCTCCCATTGGCCGACCAGATAATTCGGCCACATGGGAGACCTTGGCCCCGGGCTGGGGGTTACTTCTATAAATGCCCTCTCACTTGTGAGGGTCAGGTTTGATCAATATTCAATACTCTAAATCATACCTAAAAGCTTTGTGCTTGCTTTTTCTCTAGCCCAAATTTACTTTGGCATCAGAGTGCAGGTACACCCCCTCCTCTCCTACATCATCATCTCTGCCCTACGCAGAAGGTCATGACGATCCAGTCTGATCACACCAGATCATTATTAATTAACATACATTAATTCATACTCAATTCAAGATGATATAGAATGCGAAAGCGTACCTTTAGGATCCATGTAATTTTAATGAGAAAATGATGATCTTGATAGAGCAATGACCTTTAAATTGTAGATTTTTTAATTCCTTAGTTCCTCTTTCAATGGGATAAAGAGAATAAATATTTTGTAATATTTTTCTTGTGTCTACAATTGGGGACCATAAACCCTTATTTATAAGAATCTCATGCCCTTTCATTAAGAGTCATGTTTGTTTAAGTTTAGAATCTCATGCCCTTTAATGAAGGGTCACGATTATTCAAGTTTTCTTATTCCAATTTGACCCATCAAAAAATAGAAATAAGACTTTTGGTATCTACACAATATTTTCCATGACAATTATATCTATAGTCATAAATCTCATATTAAATATATCACTTTAATTTGATAATTAAATAATGGTTCTAACACTTTAATTTATTACATGTATGACTCAAAAATAAAATTCTAACACACTTAACATTGTTATTGTCATTTGGATACGATTGAAAAATTAAAAGATTAAAATAAATATTTTTTTTCTTCTAAATAATCAATTTATAGCTAATATACGAGACAAAAGTATTAAGCCTTATTTTTATTATTGTTGATAGTCATCAATTTTTAGATTTTTAATCAAGAATTTAATTGGTATGTACTGAGAGTGTAAAATTATTTTATACTGTCAATAAATTATTTTCGTATATTCCACCACATCAGGCTCTAATTTTTAAATTAACAGTATGACATGAAAGTTAATAAATTTCTATTAGATAACAATGTAAAATATGTCAATGTAAAGGAGATGTGTTTACAAAGTAATAATTGAGGGAAAATAATGCTCTTTTCATTGAATAAAAGAAATGGCTTTAAATAGCCTTACATAAAGAAACTGAATCAGAAAAAATAGCCGCACTAACAAACACTAGAAACATGGGATAATGGCAAAGGAATAGGTAAAAGTAACTACTCACTAGCAGCAGTAACATGCCTATTCTATTTGACAATAAATTAACATAAAAGAAAAATACAATTTTAACATCCTCCCTTAAACTGAATGTTACTAATAATCAGTTTACTATTGGAGATTGACACACTCCCAATAGGTTGCGCAATTTCACAAAAGCGTCGAGTTTCAAAGGCTTTGTCATTACATCAGCCACTTGTTCTTGAGTACTGCAGTGAACTAATTCTATAGTTCCATCCTTTGCGAGTTCACGAAGAAAATGGAAGCGAATATCGATGTGTTTGCTACGACCATGCATTACAGGATTCTTAGCAAGCTTGATTGTTGAGTTGTTGTCACAGTAAATAGTTGTTGAGCTGTTTTGAGCATGTCCAAGCTTCTCCAAAATATTTCTCAGCCAAACAGCTTGACAAGCACAAGTAGATGCAGCTATAAATTCTGCTTCTGTAGTGGACAAGGATACTACAGGCTATTTTTTTGATAACCAAGATATTGCAGCAGAGCTCAATAGAAACACGTATCTTGATGTGCTTTTTCTATAATCCAAGTCACCCGCATAGTCACTATCTGTGTACGCGACCAACTCTTTATTTTCGACCTCCTTATAAAACACACCATAATCAACTGTCCCTCTTAAGTATCTTAAGATTGTCCTTGCTGCTTAGAAATGTAGTTTAGTAGGATGCTCCATGTACCTACTTATGAAGCTAACAGCAAACATAACATCCGATCGAGTAGCCGTTAAATACATAAGGCTTCCTACAATCTGCTTGTAGTAAGTACTATCAATCTTCATGCCATCTTGATCCTTTTGAAGCTTCTCTCCAGGAACCATTGGATTAAGAACATAATTACTTTTGTCCATTCCAAATCTCTTCAACACTTCCGTCACATTTCTTTTTTGACTAATGAATATGCCATCAGTCTTTTGCATTACTTCAACACCGAGAAAGTACAACATTTTTCCCAAATCGGTCATATCAAACTCAACCATCATGGATTTTTTTAATTCAACATACATTGACTCATCTTTGCCAGTGAATATCAAATCATCAACATACAAGCTTATAATTAGAATTTTACCTCCAGCACTTGTCTTGACAAACAAAGTGTGTTCATGAGTGCATTTTTCAAAGCCTTCCTTAAAAAAATATGATTCTATGCGACTGTACCAAGCTCGTGGAGCTTGTTTCAGTCCATAAAGTGCTTTCTTTAACTTGTACACCTTATGCTCATTGCCCTTGATTTCATATCCGTAAGGTTGTTCCACAAAAACTTCTTCATTTAGTACACCGTGCAAAAATGCCGACTTTACATCCAACTGATAAACGGTTCATCCCCTTTGAGCAGCAAGTGCAAGCACTAGTCGAATTGTATCTAATCTTGCCACCAGTGCAAAGTCTTCATTATAATCAACTCCATATTTTTTAGCATATCCTTTTTCTACAAGTCGTGCTTTGTGTTTATCTATTTCTCCATTCTCATTAAGCTTTGTTTTGAATATCCATTTCACTCCAATTTTCTTTCCACCAACCAGTAAATTTGTCAATTCCCAAGTGTCATTCTTCTCTATTGATTCTAATTCCAAATTCATGGTATTTCTCCATTTTTCACTCTTCACAGCTTCTTCAAATGAAATTGGGTCAACACCTGCAAACATGGCCATGTTAGTCATGTTTTCTTCTTCTTCTTCTTCTTCTTCTTCTTCTTCTTCTTCTGACAATCCTTCTTCACTTTCATAATCCCTCATCCTTATAGGTTGTCGTATTATTCTTCTATTTGAATCTTGCCGACTCTTTTCAATTGACTTGTCTGAATCAGAGTGATCAAGTTCTCCTTCTATTTCTTCATTTGGGCTTGTATCATTTTCTGCACTTGCAGCAGCGGAAGATTCATCTTGTTCATCCCCCCACTCTAAATTGACTTTGATTTTTTCATCATGTCTTTTATTCCAGTCCCAACTTTTATCTTCTTCAAAAACAACATCTCTACTAACAATAATCTTATAAGAAATTGGATCGTACAACCTGTATGCCTTTGATTCTTCACTTACTCCAAGTAGAACACAACTAGTACTTTTGCTATCTAGCTTTGTTCTTTTTTTGTCAGGTACGTGGACATGCGAAACACATCCAAAGACTCTAATGTACTCAACTGATGGCTTTACATCACTCCAAGCTTCTTCAGGCGTCTTGTTTTTCACAACAACCGTTGGACACCGGTTCAGCACATGAACAGTCCAATTGACAGCCTCGGGCCAAAAATTCCGTAGAACTTGTTTCTCATACAGCATGCAACAAACCATGTTTATAATGGTTTTGTTTTTCCTCTCTGCTACACCATTTTGCTGTGGTGTATATGCAGGCGTCAGTTGCGTATTTATACCATTCTCCTTGCAAAAGTCATTAAATGCTTGTGATGCAAATTCACCACCCCTGTCAGTACGTAAACATTTGATGAATGTATTTGTTTCTTTCTCCACATGATTTTTAACGCTTTTAAAAGTGTCAAAAGTTTCAGACTTTTCTACTAAAAAATACACCCATGTTTTACGACTATAGTCATCAATGAAAGTAATTAGATACCTCTTTTTGCTATTTGAGGCTAGTGTTATAGGTCCGCATATGTCAGCATGTATCAACTGTAGGATTTGAGATGCTCTCCACTTGCTCATTTTAGGAAATGGATCCCTCTGTTGCTTTCCCGCTAGGCAGTCTTTACAAATTTTAGGGGGAGTTTTGAGTTGTGGCGGACCATTCACCATCCTTTTTTGCTCAAGAATCTTCAAGCCTTTAAAGCCTGAATGTCCAAATCTACAATGCCATAATTGAGTTGAATCTTCAGTGATTGTGTTGAAACAAGCTGATACATTTGACTGAGACTTAACCGACAAAATGAACATTCTGTTTGAGGACATTGTTGTTTCCATGATCAAACCTTTCTCCTTATGATAGATCTTGCATTTTTCATGTTGAAAAATGATTGTTAACCCCTTTTCTTGTAGCTGACCAATGCTCAACAAGTTGTTCTTTAGCTCCGGTACGTAAAACACACTAGTAATGATATGTGAGATTCCATTCAATTGAAATCTCACATTTCCTTTTCCTTTCACAACCATGCTGGAATTGTTTCCCAACTTCACAGTTTCACTGAAATTTTCTTCCAAATCAGAGAATACTTCCTTCTTACCACACATATGATTACTACACCCTGAGTCAAAGAACCATGCTTTTTCCTTATATGATTCTTTATTTTCAGTGGATGCCATCAAAAGCATTTCTTCTTGAAATTCTGCAAAATTGGCTCCACTTTCCTTGCTTGGACATTCATATTGAAAATGTCCAAGTCTATGGCAGTAATAACACTCTACAGTGGACTTGTCAAAGTTTGACATGCCCCTTCCTCTTCCTCGTCCGCGAAATCCTCCACGACCACGACCGCGACCTTTTGTTCTGTTTTCAGAGGTTACTTTCAAGGCTTGCTCTTCAATAACAGGAACATTCATACGTTGCTCATGCACCAGCAGGCTACTTTGTAGTTGGTCGATTGATAAGGCGTCAATGTCATTTGACTCTTTAATAGAGCAAACAACATAGTTGAATTTTAGAGTCATGGACCGCAAAAAAATTTCAACAACAACTACATCACCCATAGTCTCTCCATGAGTTCTCATCTTGTTGCTATGATGAGGGTTCGAGAAAAGTACTCGTTCACCGATTCTCCAGCTTTCATCTGCAGGATTTCAAATTCCCTTCGAAGTGCTTGTAACTGTGCTCGTTTAACCCTTGTTGTCCCTTGATACTTCTGCTTCATTGAGTCCTAAATGTTCTTTGACGTTTCTTTCTTTAAGATTGTCTCCAAGATAGATCTATCAATTGCTTGAAAAAGATAATTTTTTACCTTTAAATCCTTGAGTTTCTGATCTTCAATAGTTTTTCTTTGTGTCTCTGTTGATTCTGCACCCCCAACTGCCATAGGGATCCCATTTTCAACCAAACTCCAGTATTCCTTAGATCGAAGGAAGTTCTCCATGAGCAATGCCCAATGGTCATAGTGACCATCAAACTTTGGAATTGATAGTTGAACAAAGCTGCCGTTTTCTGCCATCCGCTTGAAAAGACTGCTGCGTTTCAAGTATTAATCAGGCCCCTTCTAGAAGAGCTCTGATACCAATTGTAAAGGAGATGTGTTTACAAAGTAATAGTTGAGGGAGAATAATGCTTTTTTCATTGAATAAAAGAAATGGCTTTAAATAGCCTTACAGAAAGAAAAAATAGCCCCACTATCACACACTAGAAACATGGGATAATGGCAAAGAAATAGGTAAAAGTAACTACTCACTAACAGCAGGAACATGCCTATTCTAACTGACAATAAATTAACATAAAAAGAAAAATACAATTTTAACAGTCAATGGATACCAATTACAATGTTTAATGAAACCCATATTATTGTTTAATTGTGTGAGAATCAGGTTTAATTGTGTGAGAATATACTGTCTACACTCTAGAGATACGTTTTCCGGTACATACTCGAATACATACTCCGATACTCATATATATAGATACGTGGAGTATCTAGCACCTAGAATCAAGTGTCGGAAAGAAAGTAAGCATGTCAGGCCCAGAATGCTGCTCAAATCCACCAACACTGAATCCGAATGCGGGATTTGGTCATGTTGACAAGATCGGTGTTCTCAGTGCCTACATCGCCGGTTCTCCTAACTCCAACCCCGCCGTTCTTCTCGTCTCCGATGTTTTTGGTACCATCTCTCCCTCTTTTTTTTAGCTATCCGTAACTCCAAAATAGCTGGAGGAAATCCTTTCCATTTTATTAATACCAATACTGTAGAATTAGTTATACTGTTGAATTTATATCTTATTCATTTTTTTAGTCAAACTTTATATTTTCCTCAAAAGTATGTTTTTGTTACACTTTTTAGGATAAAATAAATTGATTTTAGCCTTGTAAAATTCATCTTGAGACATGTTTGGTTGCTGTGACTAGAATTGATTATTATAATTTTAAGTTAGAATTTAGAGTTTCGATTTATTTGAAATTAATTTCTGCATCATTCTGTTTTGATATTCTTGAATTTTTAATATAGTTTTTGTGACTGTGAAATTCATGTCCATCAGAAAGTTAATAAATCAGTATTCTGTGTATTTTTTACCAAAAACTTGTACTAACTGTATATGCTTACCTTTTCTTGCAGGATATGAAGCGCCAAATTTAAGGTATTACTGATTCTCGTAATCTAGTGATTTTTGGAAGTTTAGTTGTCTGTTTCAACAAGTTTTTTTGGTGTCACTGTGTCAAAACTCGAAGTGATGTATCTTGTAATTGAATTTGAAAGGGATAAATGGGATTATTTAGGTTTTTTTCCTGTTAGGTTTATTGGGTGATTGAATGTGATCTCTAGCTCTGGTTTCATTTCATCTTCACGAGTTCTCTTTAATCCAATGACTCGTATATATTTAATTAATGAGAATTTGTGAAGCTTGTTAACCTCTTTTAATTGTAATTCCTCATGTTTTTTTGATAGCAGATATCAATTTCGATTTCGGCAGGCAAATTATCATTACCAAATTATAGTCTATATGCAAACTAAAAGGGACATATAAGTGTAATTTAGAGTAGATTTTTAATAGACAATGCATTTGACATATGCGTTCTCACTCCCTTTATTGTGTTCATTGTAATGTAAACCCCTGTTAAGTAATATTGTTTGTTCTCTGCTATGCAGAAAACTTGCAGACAAAGTTGCAGCTGCTGGTTATTACGTGGTTGTTCCCGACTTCCTTAATGGTGATCCCTACAATCCTGAGAATCCTAATAAGCCCTTGCCTATTTGGTTAAAAGATCATGGAACGGTTAGTTCTTTCTTATTTACCGATACTTGCTTGTTTATGATTTTTTTTTTCTTTGATAAGTAAAAAGCTATGTAGCACCGACACCTCTGAAAAAAGGCGTGTCCGTGTCCGTGTCAATATCGGACACCTGCACCGACACTTGTGATTACGTTTCAAATTATTATCGGCGTGTCAGTATAGGGGTCGCATTTGGTGTGTTCGTGCTTCATAGGTAAAAGAGACAGACTGTTTCTCTAGTAAATTGAAATCCAGTTTTTATATTCTTATTGGATTTTGATTTTTGTAAGGTGCATGACAAAATTCAGATGTCTTGTTTATGTAATTTTCTAAACTCGCTACCTCTCAACTTTATTGACAGTTATGAATTGTTGATTGAACATTACAATTTGTCTCAAATTAAATGTACAAATGGTTCCCTGATACATACCTGTTATTGTTGTATTAATAGGACAAAGGTTTTGAAGATGCAAAACTCATAATTGAAGCCATAAAAAGTAAAGGCGTTGCATCGGTCGGGGCTGCTGGATTTTGTTGGGGTGGTGAGTGCTACTACTCTACTTATTTCGTATGCATCCCCTCTCCTTTTCTACAAAGACATTTCAGCTCCTGAATCGATTGATAGAGGTTTACTTATCGTTCAGATTTAATGTTTGAAATGCAACTAAGCTGAAAATTGAACTCGGTCAATGTATTATGTTTACTTCCTTTTCTCAGGTAAGGTTGTTACTGAACTTGCGAAATCCAAACTTATTGAAGCTGTTGTGCTATTGCATCCATCATTTGTCTCTGTGGATGACATAAAGGGTATGGATTTTCAATTTTTTTTACTAAAGTCAGTTTTCATGTTGCAACGATTGAATAAAGACAAAGCAGAAGTAGTAGAAACATATTTCTTAACTATCGAGATGTTCATATTAAATTTAGGTGTTGACATTCCAATTTCTATACTTGGAGCTGAGATTGACAGACTTGCCCCTCCAGAGCTTGTGAAACAGTTTGAAGAAATCCTTACTGCTAATTCTGTGGTCAGATTAATTTTTCTTTAGTCCATGGTTATGTGCCATCCTTTGACATTCTAATCTTATATTCTTTTTTGGTTCTTACTTATGCACGCGCGTGCAAACGCACACATATTGTTAGTTACAAGAATATAAAGTTAGTTAAATTGTTTTACTTACTTTATTCACCTTTTTAAACACTAGTGATTCATGTACCTATTTTTTGTGCAGACAAGTTTTGTGAAAATATTTCCTAAAGTTTCACATGGTTGGACTGTGAGATACAAACCGGAGGATGCAGAAGAAGTGAAGGCTGCAGAGGAGGCACATCAGGACTTGTTGAACTGGTTTGCTAAACATCTCAAGTGAGAAATCTTTGTCAGTTGATATCGTCTCTATCTACGTGTGTACTTGAAGTGCAGTATTCAACATGCTGTGCATTCCACAATGTTCAGTTTACCACAAAATAAATGTTGTATTGTTTCGTATTGGACACGGATTATCGATAAAAAAATGTAATGTTTCTTCCTGTGGACAGTTGTAATTTGTATTATTAAGAAATCATATTTTAAGACTTATATTTTAAGTATCTGGTTTTAATCAACTTATATGTTCTTTGTTTATTTTATGGTGAATGAATGGAAACTCTGCAAAGGTGATGAAATAAACAGTCATTTTGACCGTGTCTTGTCCAGAATCAACAGAACGTCAGTGATTACGCAAGTTGAAAACTGAAAATTATTTATAAATCATATATATATTTTCCTCTCTAAAGATTATGTTGCTTTCAGTCATCACCTCAATAATAAATAAGCAGTAAACTCAGAAAGTCTTATCATAAAATCTTAATCTAATGAACATCTTAGTTGATGGTTTATTTATAAATCCGAAAAAGCGAAAATGAGGCCATGTTGTGAAGAAATTCCATTACAGAAGAAAAATGGCAGGTCCTGAATGCTGCTCAAACGCACCAATCCTCAACCCAAACTCAGGGGTAGGCCATGTTGAAAAACTCGGTGGTTTAGACACCTATATCACCGGTCCCTCTGACTCCAACTTTGCCATTCTTATGGTTTCTGAAGTTTTTGGTACCTTAAAACTTTTCCCCTTCTTAGAACTTGGGTTATCATTTATCATCATCGTGCCTTATATTATGATGTACTACTGTCTTTACTTTTATTCATGAATATGTGGTCAACTTATTCTGCAGGATTTGAAGCTCCGAAACTAAGGTATGGATGACTTTAATGTCTGTCTTTTCAAAATGGTCCTTAATACAGAGTTGAACACGATGAAAAAGTACATGTTCTATCAGTTGTGATGCAAAATTTAAGCTCTTTTGCTTCTGTTGAAAAGAAAACTTGCAGACAAGGTTGCAGCTGAAGGGTACTATGTAGTGGTTCCTGATTTTTTACACGGAGATCCTTTTACTTCTGAGAATGCTAACAGACCTCTACCTGTTTGGTTGAAAGATCATCAACCAGTAAGTTCTTTTATTTCAAAGATTAGATATTCTGTGAACATATAACTTGTGTGCTAGCTTAGAATTTGAAGCTTTAAAATGCAAAGGTTCTGCTAACAGAATGAAGCTTTTGAAGATGCAAAACCAGTAATTGAAGCTTTAAAATGCAAAGGTGTTTTGTCTGTAGGAGCTGCCTCTTTTTGTTGGGGCGGTAAGTTCCCAATTCCTGCTTATCTTCATCCTATTTCAGAATTTAGTTTTACAACACTTATACATTGCGCACCAACCAACCACTTGCGGTAGACTCCGGTGTGTTTCTTTTTGTTTTTATTTGTTGTAATAGCATGTTTGATTCATCAAATATATGATTATGACAAGTACTTGGATTTGACGAGACCGATAGATAAATGAACTTACAATCACAAATGTATATTGCTTAATTGCTGAGGTGATCGATTGGTATTGATATTTCATTCCCCTTTAACTTATTAGCCAAGACTGTTGTAGAACTTGCCAAGTCTAAATTAATCCAAGCGGCTGTACTACTACACCCATCATTTATCGCCTTGGACGACATCATGGGTAAGAAGTTTTATATGCAAATGTTATGTGATGCTTAGTATTTCTTAACAAATTCATGAACTAAGAAATCTTTTATCTATGCATCCTTAAAATTATACATGTTTCGCAAAATTTCGCAGCATAAATACTCCACCAGTCGATATCATACCCCTTTTCGGGTGCTTGAGCTAGCGGAGCGCTGCGAGGCTGTATGGTTCAGGAGTATTTTTGCAATAAGAACCGTAATATTATATATATGACTTGTAATATTGAAACCCCAGTTCATTTAAATAAATAAGACGGAACTACAGCTGCCCTGTCGTCGGAGAGTAGGCACACATGGCCAAACTGCGTTAACAAATACTATGTCTATTGTTTACTATTTATGTTTCTATTTTCTCTTTTGTTACTGGTTGTTCTAGCAGCGCATAACTTACAAGTTAACATTTGGTGCTACTTTAAGGAGTTAGCATTCCAATTGCAATACTTGGAGCTGAGATAGACCAATATTGTCCTCCAGAACTCCTCAAACAGTTTCAACAACTCCTAACTGCTGAACTTGGGGTAGTATATGATCCCTTTGCATAACTTTTCACATTCTTTTTCGTTGAGGTATTGCTAATGAACTACTTTGTTCTTTCAGGTTGATTGTTATGTAAAGTTATTTCCGGAAGTTTCACATGGTTGGACTATCAGGTACAACATTGAAGATGCAATGGCTGTACAAGCTGCAGATGAGTCCCATCGAATATTGCTAGAATGGTTTGCCAAACATGTAAAGTGAAAATCCTGGTTTAATTCAATGTGAGTTATATACATCCTTTATTGAGATTGCTAGCTGTGGTGAGGACATGCATTGATTAACAATAAAAGAGGACAATAATTGGTGATGGTTAGAAATCAAAATAAAAGTATTTTATTTTTGACACAATCAAACTCAATTCATTTCAGTAAACAATCCTTGCTCAATACAAGGAGAAATCGAATGGAGAAACCTACTACTAGTCCAAGAATTGGCTCCTTTAGCTAATAAATAGGCAACTGAATTGACCTTAAAGTCGGAATGTAAATCTAACAAATTCTTAATACTAGATATGATCCTACTAAATTCAGAATTACCACCATAATTAGCATGAATATTTTGAACCACCATTTGAGAATCACTCAAAAAAAAAAAAAAAAAAATGATCCATTTGCATTTGAATGGCTCCCAGCACAACTTCTTTTAATGCTAATACCTCGGCTTCTATGGCGGTATAAAGACCGACCTCCCAAGATGTTCCTGCCATGATGAATCTAAACGTTGCAATCTCTATAACACCATGCTATGTTTGTTGCTCCCATTTGTTTATGGAATCCAGCATCAACATTACATTTCATCCACTCAACACTAGGTGTCTGCCATAAAGGTTATTGATGATTCTGCTAGTCATTGTCATCGTTAACTTGATAATTTTGAGCTATAAGCCCTTTCAAATATTATACACGTGCATGCCCAACTAACTCGCATCATTCTTTTAAATATTCGAGATCCAATTATTCTTATTATTCCAAAGCACCCATAACATAACCTCAAATATTATACGCGTGCATGCCCAACTGACTCGCATCATTCTTTTAAATATTCGAGATCCAATTATTCTTATTATTCTAAAGCACCCATAACATAACCGCCATTCTACCTGCAACCCTCATGTCCTCTTTATTACAGATATCTTGAATCATAGTTTTCACTTCATTAAACTTTTGTAGTAGCGGTGTAATAACATTACTTAAACCCGCCACATTCCAACATTGAAACGTTAATGAACATCCAAATAACACATGTCACTCATCTTTCACACCTCCTTCGCATAATTGACACATAGTAGAGACAAGCTTAAAGAATTTAAAAATTCTTTAAAAGATATACATACAGGTTTTCTTGTTAAAATTTTATTGGTCTTTTTATTGATTTATAAAATTAAACATTAATTGAATGCTATTTTGATGGATCTTGGAATATTATGTAACTTATTGAATAAATTTATGAGTTGAAATTATTGCAATTTCTCTTAATAGAATATGATTTAAATTATTATTCATATTTGAATTAATATATCAGAACTATTATAATTATTTAGTGAAAAGTATTGTTTAAATTATTCAAAACAGATGAAATAGTCGTACCTAATTCACATAATAGTCTAAGTAATGATCACTAATCCTAACGCCAGATATTATATTTAATAGAAAGTAGAGAGAAATTGCGAAAATTTGCATAAATCAAAAAGAAAAATATATGAATTTGATAAGAGAATAACAATAACTACCAAAACTTTAATAGTAACTCTATAATTCCATGTTAAAAACGACAGAATGAAATAAAATGAAATATCAAACCAAACATGAATTAAATATCTATAACTTGTTTGTTATAGGATCTTCTTAACACACTATGTTTTGGGTTGATGTTTCTAAATGTTAGTTAACATTAGAAAATTGGAAAGCATCTAAATTCACTAATGAGCCGTCCAATATAAAATAAAGTCTTAGTTATTAGGAATCCTTTTAAAGAGTTATACTTGTTATTAAAAACTTGTTTGATTGGAGATTGGTGAAATTTAGAAAGCTTCTATGTAGTCTTAAAGTTTTTAACAATGACAAGAGCAAATTGTTTATCAACATGATATAATTAGAGTTTGGTGTAACTCAACCCTACAAAATCGATTTTGTAGGAATGAGTTAGGTCAAACTCTAATCCTAACATAGTATCACGAGCCTATTGATTCGGGTCACCCGCCATTTATATATGCGCACCAAGCCAAAAAAAAAAAAGTGTTGGATGCAAGAGGGTGTATTGGAAAAATCAAGTCCCATACATCGATAATTCGGGTCACCCACCGTTTATATCCACGCACCAAGCCCAATAGTGTTGGGCGTGAGGGGTGTATTGGAAAAAACTCAAGTCTCACGTTGGTTAAAGATACAATCTACAAATGATTTATATAGAGTGATACCTCTTACCTTACTAATCGATTTTGTAGGTTGAGTTAGATCAAACTCTAATTCTATCAGAACCAAATGTTTTCACACATAAATAAAATTAAAAAAAAAAAAATTGTGTCATGCTGGAGAGAAGTGCAGCTATCAACAAAATTATGATTTTAAACAAACAAAATTATTAAGTCAACAAACAATATTTCCTATATCAATAATTGTACTATTTCCATTTACATGTCAATTTTTATAGTGTTGGCAGTTAACACCGGTTGAAATGTACCTCAAAAGTGATGTCAATTTTTATATTATAATAATGGTAATAGTAGCAATGATAATGATAAAAATATGTTATTATTTCCTATCATACATTGTTATAAGAAATGTGGGAGTGTTGGAGGGAATTGCAGTTAGCAAGTGAAAGAAACAAACATGTCAGGTCATGCTTGCTGCTCTAATCCACCAATTCTGGACCCTTTTAGTGGAGCTGGCCATGTTGAAAAACTCGGCGGCCTTAATGTTTATCTCACTGGCTCTGCTCTTTCGACCATCGCCATTCTCTTAGTATCCGATATTTATGGATATGAAGCCCCAATTACAAGGTATAATGAATAATCAAACATAATCACATCTCTTAGTTTAGTACTATGTTGGTGTCTGAAACCAACACGCTAACACGTCTTCAATCTAAAATGTCAGTACAACATGGTTAGTCATATACCGTAAGTGAATCCAACATAGATGTGGAAGGGTAATATATAAAACTGATGATTTATAAAGTAGCAATACCATAGGCTGCATAATAGTATATGCTATTAGATCATAGTTAGATTTTTTAATTTTCATAGATGATGAATTTGTGATATTTTGTGAAGGAAACTTGCTGACAGGGTTGCAGCATCTGGATATTATGTGGTGCTTCCTGACTACTTCAATGGTGATCCCTTTGATCCTGAGAATCTTGACAGACCTTTACCTATTTGGATGAAACAACATCGACCGGTTAGTACTTTTTTAACAATATATCCTTAACAGAACTTTGGTAACACATAATTTTTGGTGCTTACATATTAATTTTGATAGGACAAAGGTTTTAAAGCTTCACAACCCATAATTGAAGCCTTAAAGAGTAAAGGAATCTCCACTATTGGAGCTGCTGGTTTTTGTTGGGGTGGTGAGTGCCTTTCAATTATAAACCAGTCTTAGCTACTGGAACATTGGTTGTATAAGTTTCAATACAACTAACTTTTCTTTTTTCTATCAGCTAAGACGGTGTGTGAGCTTGCGAAATCCAACCTCTGTCAAGTTGTTGTGTTAGCACATCCATCTTCTATCACAGTAGACGACATCGATGGTATGAACTTTCAGTGTCTGAATTATTTCAAAATTTGCATATTCAAACAATGTTCGTATTCGGGTGGTTAATTGTTAGTCTTCGTTTCAGGTGTTAATATTCCGATTGCTATACTTGGAGCTGGACTTGACACAATCACTCCTCCAGAGGTCATAAAACAATTCGAACGAGCCTTGGCTGCTAAATCTGGAGTAAGTGAATCTTTCATTCGTTTCGTAGTTATCAACCATTGTTGTACATGTATACCCTTTAAGATATATTTCTCACTCATGGGGTCGTGTTGTTTGTGCAGGTGGATAGTTTTGTGAAAATATTTCCTAATGTCTCGCATGGCTGGACTTTAAGGTATAACACTGAAGATCCAGAAGCTGTTAAGGCTGCAGAAGAAGCCCATCAAATCTTATTGGATTGGTTTAATAAATATCTTAAGCGAGGAATCTGTTAAAACTTGACTAATCGGGTATGGGAAAGTTGCTGCTATGAGGAGTTTCTAACTAATTATATCTAGTCAGTTATGTGTGTTGTGTGAGAATAAAAGGGAAAGAAACTGAATAGGGGCAGTTATCTTAGCATTCAAAGTGGAATTTGGTAAAGGAGAGTTTCTAGGCTCTTGAACCCTTAGAGGAGACTGCGTCTGTATTATCTATTTTCTGTGTAATTTCAATTTTGTGCAAGTCTGTTTGTTTGTATTGTCGACTCTGATTTGGGAATCTTTGCCAAAGAATTATTCAATAGATCAGTTGTTATTAAGTTACAAATTCTACAAGGTACCTGTTTCTATCAATTGTTATCAAGGAAATGCAATCTTTGTTGCTTTGATGGTGGTTACTAGAAGCAAAATGGAGGCACAAATCGAACTCTTGGAAGGACTGTTGGTACAATTGCTCTTTATTCATTATTCATTTTTGAAGTTAGTTACTTGTAACCAAATTGCATTAAGTTTATCACTTTGTGTGACTTGGTTTTGTAACTTTTTTTGAAGTCTTCTAGTGTGAGGCTTTTAAAATGGGATTAATTGATATGATTTAATTCCTCTTAGTTGAATATATTTTTCATTCCTACTAGAAAAACAAATAAATATGCTTATGTAATTATAAATAGAGGTAATACAATGAAGAATGACATGAAGGCAGAATTTCTAACCTGGAATCTTAAAATTTTATTCAAAATTTAAAATCCTCAGAGGTGCTTTACTAAATAGGAATCTTGTTCCTTCTATAGAAAGATGTGTTGGAGAACTTCTAAGTAAGGAACAACGTCTTATTATTCAAGGAGTCATGTCTCATGAAGTTGTCATTTTCAAGTCTGTGACGGTTGTATATGTTGCTCAAAATTGAGGTAAAGGTTGTGATATGAGTCAGCTTCAGTGTTTCTCTTCAAAACAATTTGGACATATTGCTCGTAGATGCAATCATAAGTTTTATAATTACAACAAGAAACATAGTCCTATTATCTCTGATCGTCCCACGCGTCCTTTATGGCCAACACAACATTTAATGCAGGCATTTTATACAGATACAAATTCTGCAGTTGGTCCTTCCATTAGTGGCACACCAAACGGTGGTACTATACAACCCGAACTAATTCAACAAAATTGTATTTTATGTTTTTTCAGTCTTGGGAATTCATGGTAAGTCTTCTAATATTTTTCGCCCATGGTTTCTTGATTCAGGTGCATCTAATCACATGATGGCTTTATAGTAATACTTGCAATTTACAATCTTATCATGGTAATAAAAAAATTCAAACAGTTGATGGCAAAACCTTATCTATCATTGATATTGACTACATCAACTCTGATTTCCGGGATGTGCTTGTATCACCTAGACTTACTTTCTAATTTATTGTCTGTTGGTTAATTGGCATATTAAAATTATGAAGTTAACTTTTCTAGTGCTAGTTGTCTTATGCGGGAGCAGGTGTAAGGGAAGGTAATTGTGAATTGGCTTAAAGTGGGATGATTATTTCCACTCCAATTTATTTTCAATAATTTATCTCTTACTTGTATTTAATGTTTTGAATTCTTATGAGGATTGACATAGAAAATTGTGTCATCCAATGTTGTCTCATTTATTTAAAACAGGTTTATTGGAAAATAAAAATGACATTTGTATTGCCACCCCCACACTTTAACCTGTAGTTGAATGTCTTCACTATCCAGTTGTTTTGTTGCTTGCCTTATCGCTTTCATCCATGTCTTTATTTCGATTCATTGAGTCTCCTTCATGATTGCATTTCTCATGTTTAGCATGCATAAAATTAGATTGTTTTAACAAAGATGCACGTGGTTGCTTCATTAGAACAACACATAAGTTACCTTGTGCATGTGAACTTGTCAATTTTCAAGTACCAAGTGAGCTTGTTTCGTTAGAATCGATTCATTTATTTTGGAAGAAATTATACATCGAAGAGCATGGAGCCACTCAAGAAGATAATGTGACACATTTGAATTTAGAAGAAGATTGCGAAGAGTTAAAGAGATATTTCAGTACATTGGATATTGTAAGGCAGAGGGTGATGAAAAAAAAAGTTTGGGAACTAAAATATTCATCCACAACTTTCATGTGTCCACCACCAGTGAAGTACAAGCAAAAGAGGAAAAATAAGAAGAGTAAAAAGGGTCAAGAGAGTGATGTGCATCGTAATCCTTCGTAGTGGGTGTATGCTGAAGGCTCGAAGAGAAGTCATACTACAAGAGATCATTTACAAAATGAACTAGAAGTTAACCAACTAGCCAATATTCAAGACTTATTTACTTGTCTAAAGTTCTAGTATTCTTACGTAAGTACATTGATGACATTGTTGATGTGGAAGAAGATGAAAATTGTGGTTTCCGTGCTATTGCAGGTTTACTTGGATAGGGCGAAGGGTCCTACACTTTGATTTGGACGCAGTTAGATGCTGAAATTTATCAACACCATAAGATGTATACCAATGTGTTCTATGACATGGTCTTTGAAATTAGAAGTTTGTTGTGAATAACTAGCTTGGATGTGCAAGGTCGTAAAAAATGGATGATGATTCATAATATGAGTTACCCTATTGCTTATAAATACAATCATATTAGTCTCATTGTCTAGGAACCTTAACATTACTTTCTTTCTACTGTTGGTAGGGGTGGAAATATGTCAGACCGACCTACAATGACCTATAATTTGACATATTTAAGATCTGACCTATTTGATAAAAATGTTAGACTTATACTTTTTTAAAAGTATATTTAATTAAATAAGCTAGGTTTATGCTATTAAAAAAACATATGAAGCCATACTTTTAGAGTATGAAATGAACTTTTAGAGTATTAAAAATATATAATACTCTATAAGTAAAATGAACTTTTTAAAGTATTAATGTGAAACAGGCTTTTAAATAGACTTTCATGTCTGACCAAACTTTTAGAGAATTTTTTAATGCACCTTAGATGTTTCTTAGGCACCACACGAAATTTTAAAAATGTCCATAATTTTTGGAGATGCATCTTCGGACGCACTCCAATACACACATTTCATTTGTTTTTTAGTAAGACCCCAATTTTATGAATAAAAATATTCCAAAAATACATCCTTGAAAAAATTTCGGAAATATATTTTCAGAAATAACAATGTTAACTTTCCAAAAATACTCAAAATTTACACACAATTTGCAAACTTACCTGCTATCAAGAGATCATTCAAATTTGAAGTATGAGTTTCATGATAGAAATAGAAAGGTTCGTTTGATTAAGTTATAATCCCTTGTCTGTTTTGTTTTGGTGAAACTGTAGACACTAATTTATCTCCTGTTATAGAAAATTAACATTGTTGTATCCAGAAGTATATTTCTGAAATTTTCTCAAAGATGTATTTTCGAAATAAATTTATTTATAAAATTGTGGTCGGACTAAAAAACGAATGAAATGTGTGTATAGGGATGTGTCTCCGAAAATTGAAGACATTTTGGAAATTTCGCGTGGTGCCTAAGAGACATCTAGGGTGCAAAAAGAAATTCTCAACTTTAAAAAAGGTAGGCCAGACAAAAAAAGAGAGTTTATAATAGGCCATAAACTAGACTCAGGCCTTAAAAGTTTATCATAGGGAAGACTCAGACATTCTATAACCTAGCCTGGTCTGACCTATTTTCACCTTTAACTGTTGGTATCTCCATCCATATATGAAAGTAGACATAAGTTTATTGTAGTTAGTCTTGTTAACAACAGTCACTGAGTTCAGGTAAAGTTGAAATTCGATTGTCTATTGTTTATCGTCACAAATCGATGGAGACAAAATTGTAGTGCAGGTACAAGAGTCCGTGAAACAACATATTCGTGACATATAAGGTCTGACCTATTTGATATTTTAGTACATAATTTGTTTTATATTGATATTGTAGTACATTTTGCCTTATTTGTATATGTTTTACCGGGTTAATTGTTGTATTGTCTAATTGTGTTAAAAATGTCAAAAATTTAAGTTAAAAAACGAAAACTTAAAAAAAATCCACTGAGTACCGGAGTTTTCAAATATTCAAAATATTTAGTATGTATTATGAGTTTAAAGGTAGTGCACTGTCGGTATAAATAAATATTACACAGACATTCAATCAGATTATTTTAAAGTGCCAAATCATAACAGTATTTTAAAAATAAAAGCGTGATGTAGTGGGATACACGTCTGTCATTGGTTGACAGTGTAAAAATATTTTACACTGTCGGTGTATACTCCTTTTTCTCATGTATTATATATATTGAAATGATAATTTTCAAATTTTCATATACTCGATACATTTTATAAAAAAAAATAAAACATAAAAAAAATATATACCATAGACATAATACACCTATAGGTTACCATATATTTTTGAAAACCCGGTATAAATGCATCAAATATTTAAAAATCCGATATTTTATCATACAATTTTCAAAATACAATGCATTTTTACCACAAATTTTTTAAATATTTATTATTTCTTCAAATAAACTAAGAAAATCCGAGATATTTTATTTATTTATTTATTCAAATAACCGCAGAATATCCTATAGTTGACCATACTTTTCTAAAAAAAAAATTAAGAGCAGAACAGTAAAAGTATAACGCATGTTGGGTACTGGTTAAAGTATGGAGTGAGAGATTAAATTCTTGCGTATTTTGGGTCAGGAAGTAAGAGAAAGGCCCATAACAGGCCCATTAAGAAAGCCCCATAATCGAAAAAATGCCTCAAAACCCTAAATTTATAAGTTTCTACCTCACTTATAAACTGAGCCGCGATTTTCATTTCAACTCTTTACGATTTCTGAGCGTGAATCGACGGCGACGGTGTTTCAGCCACCCTTCTCTTCTTCCTCGGTAAGATCGATCTTCTGTAAATTCTTCCATTTGAGCATTATTTAGCTGTAATTGATTGTAATAGAAACTTGTGAATCTCAGTAACCATGGTGAGAGTTAGTGTGTTGAACGATGCTCTAAAAAGTATGTACAATGCTGAGAAAAGAGGAAAGCGCCAAGTCATGATAAGGCCTTCATCCAAAGTTATCATCAAGTTCCTTATTGTTATGCAGAAACACGGTATTTTTCAATGAGGGTTGTTTTTTTGGTTGAATGTTGATTGATTAAGTGTTTTTAGGGTTTTTGGTTTGATTTTTTTTATGGTTGATGATTTATAGGATATATTGGTGAGTTTGAGTATGTTGATGATCACAGAGCTGGAAAGATTGTTGTTGAATTGAATGGTAGGTTGAACAAATGTGGGGTTATTAGTCCTCGTTTTGATGTTGGTGTTAAGGAGATTGAAGGTTGGACTGCCAGACTTCTCCCATCTAGACAGGTAATTCGTAACCCTAAGTTTTTCCCATTCCCACACTTGAATGGCTTTACTTGCGTGATCTACTTCTAGTGCATATACTACTATCATTATGTATAGCTATTGCTGTATCTAAAATTGACCTTTTTAACACATTAGCTTGTTGAATTATTAACCTGTTGTATGGTACCATCATTATGTCTAGCTAAGTTAATTAAGTTTGAAACTATGATCCTTCCTTTAATAAGGTGACATGTTTCTATTGTATGGTTTCTAACTCTTATTCTGTGAGTCTTTTAGTCTAAAGACTTTATTTGGTATTGTTTGGTCTCTTTGGAATGAAGTATACCAAGTTAGTCCTTAACAATTCCCAGTTTTGGATGATAATTTTTAGGCTCGAGTGGTTTCTAAAGTAACAGTTGTTGCTTGGCATGTTTCTTTTGTGTAGTTCTTAATTCTTATGCTGTGGTTTTTTATTTATTTTTATAATTAAAATCTAAATTGGTACTATTTGGTCTCTTTGGAATGAAAAATATCAATTTGTTCCTGAATGTCTTGTTTGAATTTTAGATCCAATTCTTGGCTGTATGTGTGGGTTTAGTGACACATTTCAACAATTGTTTGTCTGTGGGCTTATTGTTGAATTATTTACTTTGTTGACGGTATTTTCATTTGAACCCCGTCTTTTCAATTGAACCATATGCGTGTTTGTTTAGTGGCACATCTCAAGAATTGTTTGTTTTTAGTATCAAATTGTCGCCCTTCTTTTCAATTGAACTCGGTTGTTATTTTCAATTTAATTCAGATGTATTGTCTTTTATGTTGTCTATGGTTTCTTCTGTTGTCCCTTACGTTTTGGTAATTCAAAAATATGCAGTTTGGTTACATCGTTTTGACCACTTCCGCTGGCATTATGGATCATGAAGAGGCTAGGAGAAAGAACGTTGGTGGTAAGGTCCTTGGTTTCTTCTACTGAGAATTTTTGTGATTTCAACTGGATGTAATGGAGGATCCTAGTTCCCTAGTAATTGCAGGAGCTGTTTTTGTGATGTGATTTTTATTTTATTTTGGGAAACCTAGTTGGTCAGTATATTTATCTGATTTCTTTTATAAATTTTGATTGTACTGGAATGTATGGCATACATGTTTTGAATGGTAAAGACTTTTATTTATAATGTTGGAGCATAAAGAGTTGTTTGAATTGGTATTGTCTAGTTAGTTGTCGATAATGTGTAGAGTATCAACTGGGTCTGAATTAGATTAAACAACTCAGTAATTTCATGTTTGAAATACCACTGTTATATTATATTGTCATTGTTCCAAATCCATAAAAGATTTTTGAGTAGCACTGTGTCCAATTGTCGAATTTAAGAAATGTATTTTAAAGTTATCAAACATCGTTTAATGAATCCTGAACAATATCTGTTGATGAATTGGAGAGAATTACTGTTGTAGGTCGACAGATAAATTTCATGAAACATCTGAATATTACAAGTTAGAAACTTGTACAATTATGTTTTCTATGAACAACCCATGGTCCAGTTTAAATTTTGTTGCTAGTAAAACATTGCAAGGTTGTCTGTTGAAATGGTTACACTTACCAATCAATAATTTCATGAACAATGTATGATTTTCGTCTGGTTCTGTCCTAACTTCATTAATGTAAACCAGTTCAAAACCAGATCCAAACTATAATTAGTTTACAAGTGTAGATTGATGGGGCTAGAAAGGCGATATCCCCTTCTAATCTATTTCCTGGACGAGATATGTGATTGAAACCTCACGTGATGCCTTGTCTGTTTGTTCATTTTATATTACCAATAATTTTCTACACAAACTTTACAATCACAGCTCAAATATGCTGGGATACAACACTTCGGACTTTTGTATTGTTGCTGCGTAGGATTCTCCTGAAGTAACTTAACATTGATACAATTTATAATCACCTTAATTTAGTTTTTATAAGATAGAACATATATTTTCATCCTTAAATGTAGAATTATTTTTTGAGAAACTTATATTTTTTCTTGTAAAACTTTAATTTATGTAACGGAATTAATTATTAATTTAGCAAAATACCTCTTTTTATATTTCATTTGTACTAATGAATGAATTAGCAATGGTTTTTTACTAAATACTTTTAAGGAAAAAAACACTAATTGGCAATGAATTTAATAATACAATTAAAATGTTTAGTTACCTTGATATAAATGGAAATTCTGACCACTTGTTACATACATAATGATCTGTTTAACAGTATTAACAATTAATATAATTTAAACAATTTTTTATGTAAACCATACATTTGAAAAAAAAGTATGCAAGTCTAAATGGTATTAGAGAAAATTCATTTTTAATTGTACATTTAAAAATTTGTGTTTATTTAAAAATAAAATTGTAAATATTAATTCAAATACATACTAAACTTCAAAGAACAATTGAACTTGTTTTTATTTATTATGTATTGCATCTTAAAAATTTTAAAGCGGTTCAATAACATCGGTAAAATCTTGGTTTTCAAATAAGTATTATTTGTTTTAATAAAGTGAGAATAAATTTGAAAAATAAATAATCATAAAAAATAATAATTTAAAATAGATTTAAACATTTATTTTTAAATAAACATTACTTAGGTGAAATAATAATACAAAAAATAATATAATCACTTCACAAAAAAATTTAACAATTTTTTATCTTTATAATTTTTCCCCTAAACATTAATCTATTTGGAATATTCTATACATCTTGAAATAAAATCTATAATTAATACTTTTATTTAATTAAACTCAATGTACTACCTCTTTATTATCAAATTATAAGTTATTTTAAAATTAATGTTTTCTTTTTACTATATTTTATCATTCATTATGCTTTCTTTTTCAATCTTTCGAATTTTTATTTCATACCATACAATTGATAAAAAATAATTTTATAAATTATCTCATAATTTTTTTATATAAAATTAATTATATTCTATAATATTTGTAAAATAACTAAAATACTACATACTTTGGAACAGAGAGATTATATTATAGTTAAAATACCTCAACCTTTTCTCTAAATTTGCTTTTTTCAAAAGAGGAAAGGGGTGATGTAAATTAATTTTACACTGTCAACCAATAACGATGATGCATCCCGTCAAATCACTCTGTAAATTTTAAAATACTTATATAATTTGACAAAATAATATATTTCTATTGGATGACAGTGCATCACCATTAAACCCTTTTCAAAACCATACAGTCAGACCAATAATTTTGATTATTAAATAAATTGTTATCTTCTTAATCTTTTCACTTAAATATAATGTTAATTCTATTAATATGTCTTTCTCCAAAGCAGCCCTACAATTTTTGTACTTCATGCTTTATTTTAGTTCATATAAATATAATAATATTTTTCGTTATTAGTTTATCATAATTAATATTTTTATAATAGGTTTTCAATAAAGAAATACTCCTAATTTTTAAACTAAAATTATAGAAGTGTTATTATTTATCCATAAACAAAACTTTAATTTTTGACCAAAATAAATAAAACTAAAAAATAAATGTATTTCTCGCCGATTCTGAACCATATTCACCTTCCTTCAGCTTCAACTACATGCTCTATTACTCTCTACTCTTCAAGATCCAAAACTCTTATTCTTCTTATTCTTCACTCTCAACTTTCAATCTTCTTATTACTCTCTCAAATCTCAACCATTTCTTTTTTATTTTTATTATTATTATTATTATTTTTAATTTTAATTTATCCATCCCCTTTTTGCTGCGTTAGTGATTATCGCCACACTAGATCCTTATTAATTTTTCCCGCTGATTCTTACCTTAATTTCTCCAACATCGTCTCTAACCTAGTACTTTTGTTACTTCCGCCAATTTTGTCTTTCTTTTACCTCGTTTCTTGTTTCTCTTTCCTCACATAGCACACTTCAAGCTTTTTTTTTTTTTTAAAATTTTTAAAGTAATCTTTTTTTCCTCCCCGTGATCTGGGAATTCTAGTAGAAGTTCATTGATCTGAGTTTTTATCCTTAGTTTCTAATATGCCTCCTGATCAGAGAAAAAAGGTAAAGTTACTCAAATTTCATATATAAAGTTTATCTTTCATTGGAACATTTTTTTTTTTTAGTTTTTCTTTAAATGCTTCTTATGTTATGAAATCGTGAATTTGTATTAAAACATGTTTAATTTGTTGTGTTTATGCAGTCATCTGTAGATGTAGATTTCTTTACGGAATATGGTGAAGGGAGTAGATACATGATAGAGGAAGTGATTGGTAAAGGAAGCTATGGTGTGGTTTGTTCTGCGTATGATACACACACTGGCGAGAAGGTTGCGATAAAGAAAATTACTGATATATTCGAACATGTTTCTGATGCTACGCGCATTTTGCGTGAGATCAAGCTTCTTAGATTATTAAGGCATCCTGATATTGTGGATATTAAACATATTTTGTTACCGCCTTCTAGAAGGGAGTTTAAAGATATATATGTTGTTTTTGAACTTATGGAGTCGGATTTACATCAAGTTATTAAGGCGAATGATGATTTGACGCCTGAGCATTACCAGTTTTTTCTCTATCAGCTTCTTCGAGGATTGAAGTATATACACACAGGTTGTGATCTGATCTGATCTTTATATTTAGCTAGTTTTTAGTTTCGAGTTTGGTAATGTAGCATTTTTCGTAGTTTTGTTAATTGAAGTTCAGAACTAATTGAGTTATATGATCATTGCGGCTGATTTGATTTCAAATTTTCTTGTGGTTTGTAGCGAATGTTTTTCATCGTGATCTAAAGCCAAAGAACATTTTAGCAAATGCTGACTGCAAACTGAAGATTTGCGATTTCGGTCTTGCTAGAGTGGCTTTCAATGATACACCCACTGCTATATTCTGGACAGTAAGTATCTTTTTCCCTTGAAATACTCGCCTCAAATGTAGCTGTTCTTCTCAGGTCATCATGCTTGTGCCCTTTTGTTACTCGCAGGATTATATTGCGACAAGGTGGTATAGGGCTCCTGAGTTGTGTGGATCCTTTTTCTCCAAGGTTTAATATCTGCTATCACTTGTATATTTATTATTTTCATCGCCAGCAGTGAGGTTTAATATAGTTTGCTCATGTCATGTGTGTGAAAAGAAAATCGATAATAATGCTTTGCAACCTTTTTTTCTTTCAGTATACGCCAGCTATAGACATATGGAGCATTGGCTGCATTTTCGCCGAACTTTTAACTGGAAAGCCTCTTTTCCCTGGGAAGAATGTTGTCCATCAATTGGACCTCATGACCGACTTCCTTGGAACACCATCTCCCGAAGCCATTGCTAGGGTATGTTCAATTGCCTACCATTCTAGCATTGTTTTATTGTATATTACTCAATAGATTAGAATCTTGATGGTATATTAACAGATACGAAACGAGAAAGCTCGGAGATACTTGAGCAGCATGCGTAAGAAGAAGCCGGTTCCTTTGTATCAAAAGTTTCCTAATGCAGAGCCCCTTGCTCTCCATGTGTTGGAAAGAATGTTGGCCTTTGATCCTAAGGATCGACCTACTGCTGAAGAGGTTGAATTTTTATCCATCTGCAGTTCACTTTCCACACTTCATATTTAGTTTTAACATCAGTTATTATGTATTTTTGTTAGGCTCTAGCGGATCCATATTTTAAGGGCTTGGCCAAGTTTGAGAGAGAGCCTTGTGCACAGCCAGTTAGCAAGATGGAATTTGAATTTGAGAGACGCAGGGTTACAAAGGAAGACGTGCGAGAGCTTATATACAGAGAGATTCTGGAGTACCATCCGAAGATGTTAAAGGAACATCTAGAAGGAGCGGAGCCAACAGGATTCATGTATCCAAGGTATTGATCTCCGAACCTGCACTCAAACCCCTGTTTCACTTTTTTGTGTATACATGATTTGGAATACTTGCTACAATCCGTAAATTTGTATATAGCATTGTTAGATATTTTTCCTGATATTGATACTAAACAATTACACTTGATAAATTTGGTCAATAGTTTGGTTAAGGGAGCATTTGATTGTTACTCATTAGCCATTCAAGATCTTTTGGTACTATTACGTTTTTTCTCCATCCAAGAACCAATATTTGCTCTAGTTGTTCGTCTCTAGAGATCCTCAAATTTCGTAATCGTAAATATTTCTTTTTAATATTTACTGTTTGGATGCTATTAAATACTTTTACCTAGATTAGTGAAAGTGTAAGTTTACGTAAAATTTCATGCTTTCATGGGTGCTTGTACATTTGTAAACCTAATTTATATAGTATTTCTGTTCATCTTTTGATTATTTATTTTTCTTCTCACTTTTTCCTAACTCGTATGATAGTGCTGTGGACCACTTCAAGAAGCAATTTGCATACCTTGAGGAGCATTATGGGAAAGGTGGTACTATTAGTCCACTCGACAGACAACATGCATCATTACCCAGGTATCCTAATCTTTGTTGAAGTATATTGTAAATGTGTTTTTTATGTGTGCTTATTTATCTTATCAACACGCACATTTATCTACTCTTGAGCTGCCAGCTGTGCTGATTTGTGGCTGTGAATGTAGGCAGCGTATGTTGTATTCAGACGACTCTAGACAGAATATGGCTGAAGTTGCAGCAGAAGATCTCTCCAAGTGCAGCATCAAAGAAGTTGAGAAGCCGGTCATTGATAGAACTGGTGGTGCTGCTATGAACAGGCTTCCTTTACAAGCTCCTCAAAGTATCCAAGATGTCATGACTAATCGAAGTATGTATTTTGCCACTCCTCCGCCTCTCTTCTCTTCTCTGCTTTCTTCCTTTCTGCTTATCATATGTGCACAGCAGGAATTTTCTTCAAAAGAACGTCGTTCTCACAGTCGAGTCTTGTTACATTTCATTCACCATTCTTTGAAACAAATAAAGATTATATGCTATGGTATAGATGGCGATGTTACAGTTCTTTCACCGAGATTCATTTGTTACTATCCTGTTCTCACCCTTTAATACATTGGTTCTCCCTTGCACTTATGTCTTCTCTACCATCTTTGGGTGTGAGTTTATTAATTGATACTTCTATTAAGAATATTTCAATTTGTTTTTTCTGATGTGGTTTCAGATGTTGCCCCACGGCCCAGAAAAGATGCGGGTTCCGTATTGCATTACAGTTGTGGGTTAGCAGGGGCTGACCAACGGAAGACGGTTAGAAATCCTTCTGTTTCTGCTCAGTATGCTGCTTCAAGCCGTTCATATCCTAAAAGAAATCCAAGCTGTAAAAATGACAGAGGAGAAGATGGGATTGAAGGTTCTAATGGACTTCAGACGAAGCCTCAATACATAGCAAGAAAAGTTGCTGCTGCTCCAGGTGGAGCCGGCAGTAACTGGTAGAGTTTGCATACGTTGAATTTGTCGCCGCATACGTTGGATTCTTGTTCCACAGCAGACCCATATCAGTTGCATAACTGTGATTGCGAATTGCTATCAAACAACGGGAAAAGCCAAAAGGCTAATGAAGTCTCTAACTGATGTTTTTATTAGGTGTTGCAATTTGCGTCCCCGATTTGAAGTTTGGAAGGTTTCACAATGTCTGATTATGATTGTCTTGCTCTCTAGTTTGTTAATAACAGAGGACGAGTGATCTTAAAAATGCATGAAATGATGGCAGTTCAGCTATTGCTACTAAGTAATGGTTTATTTATCGCAAGTATGCTCACTAAATCTCATGTGCTACATCTGTTGACAGTTATTAAGGATACTGTTCCCATCATTCCTGTATAATAAGTGAGCATTCAACATTTGACAAAATAATAAAAATGCTATTTTGATGAAAATCTAAGCAATATTATGTAGTTGCTGTATTAACCTTATGCTCATACATTCTATGCTCACTTGACTTGACATTGAAGACGAAATTCTGAATGACTATCATGTCACTCCAGCTGGCATATGATCCATTATTCTAAATGTTTGCTTTTAAATGACAACTAAAAAACAATGCAGTTTGTGCTTTGTAGAGTTTAATGATTAGAGAACACCTAAGCTTCACAAATTGAAAAAAGTCAATTGCTTGTTTAATGTTGTACAGATACACAGGTTATAAAACCTGTTTGTTAATATTAAATGACAACAAGAAACTCCAATTTGTTTTTCATTAAATCAAGTCAACTGCTTTTAAGATTTAGATGCATTGTCAGATTTTGATATCTGTACAACTCTTCTGGTATGCTATCAGGACATGTGTAGAATATTAACAAAATTTTCCATTATATATAAATATTATACAACGATGAAAAATAAAGATAAACGGACAACAAGTTGCGTTACTATTTTTCTAGATGACAAAATCAATTTTATACACGAAAGATAAATGATATGTTAAAATCAATTTTATATACGAAAGATAAATGATATGAAAATATGTTAATTGTTAGAACACAAATTCTCATATTTGACTACTTTAGTTGAAATGACTTTCAAGGTTGTTTGTTCCACAATAAAACCTTCAATTCTCGGTCACACCAGCGAAAAAATCCTAGTCAACTCCACATATGAATGTTTGCTTCCTATCCAACCGTACACCAAAACATCTAACCTAAGTGTTTATCTCCTCTTCTGTGGATCAGTTAAGAAATTCACAGACGTCTCTTTATTCACATATACTCCGGCTCACTGAAATATATTAAATAAAACATCTCTAACAAAGACATGTTGATATTTGAAGTCTGAAAACTCCCCACAATAAATTCCGTATTCTCCCAAATATTGATAAATAGGCCAAAAAGAGAAGGGAACAAATTAAGATTCTTTGTGTAACAAGCTACAATTATCAATAATAATCAAAATTCATGTCATTTTCTCTTAGCATATTGTCTAAATTCCCACAACTCTCAATCTTTGACAAATAGAAAGTCACCCCTTAAACACCCTGGTAGTAGTTGTGTTACAAAAGCATAACCAACCTGTTAGAAAATTTATCTGAAAGAAAAGCTTGACGGTACTCTTTCCCCACATGCAGCAGAATATAAACGTGACCCTTAAGCTTGCCATTCTCATTATCATTCTCTACAAACATTCATATTCATCACACCTTGTATTTAAATAAACACCAAATCAATATCAACAAAGTTCAAACTAATTGGCCACTACTCATAACCATGGATCACAATCTTTCTACAGAAAGAGATGGAAGCTTTCATCTACAAGTTAGCGAAACCGGCAGCACAGGCACAACCATGTTTGAGCCTTCTTTACTAAATAGTAGCATCGATAAATCAGAAAACGACACTGCTAATTCCGTCTCTCCAACATCCTCAACAAATATAGCACCAGAAAAGAAGTTAACCCTTTTTGCTCTTCAACTCGCAGTGTTTGAAAAAGCGGCAACTGGATTAGGAACTCTTGGTTTCATCTGGGCTACTGTCGTACTTCTTGGTGGTTTCGCTATCACGTTAGAAAAAACCGATTTTTGGTTCGTTAGCATCTTACTTGTGGTTGAAGGTACTAGAATTTTCAGCAGAAGCCATGAGCTTGAGTGGCAGCATCAAGCTACATGGTCCATTACTGATGTTAGATTTGGAATCAAAAGTTTCAAGAAAATGGTGTCAAGTTCAAAACACAAAACCGAGGTAACAACAACATCACGGACGACAACTAGGACGTGGATTAGCTCGGACGTTCCACTTCTACCATATGCTAGATGGTTTTTTCTTTCAAGGCATTTCAGTATAATTCTGTATTGGCTTCAACTTATATCTGCAGCAGCTTGTGTGGTTCTCTCATCAATAAAGCTTGTTAGGCATGATTTTGGAGTGGTTGCAGACGGAGACACCGATAAGAGGAACCGTAAATCCGCGCTCTATATCTTTTATTCCTTGGCTCTGGCAGAAGCTTTGTTGTTTCTAATGGAAAAAGCTTATTGGGAATGGAAAATCAGCTATTATAAACTGTTGGAAGAGGTTAATGATGAATGCGATTTAGGACCGTCCGGAATGGTATCTGTTAGACGATTCTTTTATGATGCGTATTCGAGATGTATCTATGGAAGCATATTTGATGGTTTGAAAATGGATATGGTTAGTTTTTCTATGGAACTCTTGACTTCTAATTCACCTGATGAGCAGCTCATTGGAGCCAGAATTCTTAAGCAGTTTTCAATCAGCGCGCGATTCTCTGAGGATACGCTTCAAAAGATTGGAATTTCCATATCAGTCGTCGAGAGACTAGTTGAGATGTTGAATTGGACAGATCATAATGAGCAAGAAATTAGGTTTTCAGCTGCAGAGATTTTATCAAAACTCGCCAGTATGAAGCATAATTCTCTCCGGATAGCCGGGATACCAGGAGCTATGGAATCGATATCGTCTCTTCTACAAACTAACAGGAGTTTAATTACCGCAGCAGGTGAAATCGGTGAAAAGAATCCTAAATTTGATCATCTAAGTTACAATGTTTGGACATGTAACCACTTAGGACTTCTCATACTAAAAAAGCTTGCACGCGACCACGACAACTGTGGAAAGATCGGAAACACAAGAGGCCTTCTTCCTAAGATCATAGATTTCACACATATTGAAGAAAATTTACTCAAAAGCGAAAATGTAACTCCATCACAGATTCTTACTGTGAAGAGATCTCTGCAACTTTTGAAGATTCTGGCAAGCACAATCGGCGGGGAGCATCTTCGGAGAGAGATATCGGAGATAGTTTTCACTATTAGTAATATTAGAGATATTTTAAGGCATGGAGAGAAACACACACATCTACAAAAACTCAGCATTGAAATTTTAACCTTTCTTGCATTAGAAAGTGAAGCGACCAAGAAAATCGGGGCTACAGGTGGAATACTTCTAGAATTGTTCAACATATTTTTCAAGCGCAGCATTACAGAAGACGGGAAACATGATGTAACCATGGCCGCGGGTGAGGCCTTAGCAATGCTGGCGTTAGATAGCGAGAGTAACTGTCATCGGATTATGAAGCTGAAATTACTGAAAAGACTTGTAGAAGCATTGAAAGATTCATTGCTTCGCGTTAATGCAGCTAGAATTCTAAGAAATTTATGCATCTATAGCGGATCAGAATGGTTCCATCAACTAAAGGAAGTAGCAGCTGCAACACCTATAGTAAGTCTTTTCCTAATCAGTTTACACTCTCTGATCATTATTATAAGCAAAAAAGTTCCATTTTCAAGTTCATTGAATAACTTATGTATCTTGTCTCGAGAATAGTTTGTAATAGCACAAAATTCTAGATAATGTTTTTGACATTTTTCAACTATGCAGATACTTCAAGCAATTATGTCAGAAGGAAACAAGATACAAGAAGTGATGGCTGGACTAGCAGCAAATGTTTTCAAATACATGACTTCTCATGAATCAAGAATTTTATTTCAAGATGCTGGAATCACTGAGGCTGAACTTGCAAATAAACTAATAGAGATTCTCAAGAAACACAAGTATCCAACATCTAAAGTCCCAAGGATAAGGAGATTCACAGTAGAATTGTTAATTTGGATGATGAAAGACAAAGCAGAAAACATATATATCTTGAGAGATCTAGGAATGAAGGAAGCATTGAAGGGTATGTTAGAGACAACATCAGATCTTGAGAACTTTAATGTTTTCTGTGGGAGTGTTGGACTGAACAGGCACAAACTCACAACTCAGTCATTGTTTGAGACAGCACTGGAATTGATGGAAGACATGTAAAATATCAATAACTTAGATAAACTTTAGTAGATTCTCCATGATACATGATTGCGGGATATGGAAAACTGATTCAATTTCTACATGAACTCATATATTATTCCCATTTTTTCTCTTCTTTTATTACTGTCTCGGTGTGAAAAAACATCACAGATGTTCGCACGTTCGAAATAATAACAGAATTGCTAATGAAGTTTATTTATTTCAAAAGGAAAGGAAAATATTGGTAGAACCCTTAAATAAAAAGAAAATGGTTGTCGCAACCAAATTCGGGTTTGGGAATCGATTATGCAAAGGGAAGGTATTAACACTCCTCACATCCGTTATACTCAACCAGAACCATTTAGTTAAGATTTGCGAATAAAATGTTTGCATTCGTTATTGATTTCTTCTAGTTATTGAAAATTTGAAAAGAAAAGAAAATGAATAAAAATAAGTTTTTTATTGGAATGCTTGATAAGATTGCAAGTCTTGCTCCTACGTATCCTCAAGTGCGACGAGAAAGTCAAAACTACGTAGTTCTTAGTACAAAACTACGTATGTACTGATTGATTTTAATGAACGATGTTTATGTCGCATTCTAACGGTTAAATGTTGCTTGTATGCTTGCGCGCGGGAGACTTATGCACATGTTTGTATCGGGTTAGAATGGATAAAACATTGTTCGTTTATAAAAAGTTTGACGTCGCGCGGGGGTAAGAAAAAGATAGTTTGATTGGTTGGATTGTTTTTAGGTGGATGACGAAGTAATACCAAGACACGTGCCTCGGCGCTGATTATTCGAGATTTCAAACGAGTGTGCACCCCAATGTTCTTTTTCATCCATTTGTTTTATAGATAATTATTTGCGGAAGATGAATGCTCGGTGGAAAATTATTTGCGGAAGATGAATGCTCGGTAAGACCAAGACGTGTGCCTCGGGGCCGATTATTCGGGGTTTCAAAGGAGTGTTCACCCCAATATCCTTTTTCATCTTAATTTGATTAAGTGTTTTATAATGGAAGACAAATACTCGGTAAGATTAAGACGTGTACCTCGAGGCCGATTATTCGGGATTTCAAAGGAGTGTGCACCCCAATGTTCTTTTTCATCCTTATTTAATTAAGAAAAAGATTTTTGTTCGATTAAATTTGGAAAATACTTGATGCTAATCAAGTATTTGGTTGCATTGGTTTGGAAATGATTCTAAAAGGTTTTGATTTGGCGGTGAGGTAATGAGATATTTTGAAAACCACTTGATTTTTATCAAGTATTTAATTTTTATCTTTGGAGAAAAGTTTATTTTATTTACAACTTATATAATTAATTAATTAACTAAATAAATAATAAAATAAAATAAAAGCAAAATAATAAAGAGAAAGGGGTGTAAGCATGCATGTAGGTACAACATAGCAAAAACAAATAATAAATGAAATGAGTTTAGCCCAAAAAAAAAAAATTATAAAAGGTAAATAGGAGGCGCAAATAATAGAAACCAAGATGTAACATAAAAAAAAAACTCTAGGCTTAAATGACAAGGGGCCCATTTTGAATGAAAATAATACAAGAGTTGATTACCTTTGATCAAAGCATAACGATATGATCAAGATCAGAGAGCTCAGATTGCACTCTCAGATCAGGCGCGCATGGCTTTTGGATCTGATTACTTGTCAGTCAAACAATCAAAAGGCCATAATTCAAAACTAAAGATGGTCACGCATGGAGATCATGTACATGACACCCTTCTTAATTAGTCAAAACCATCCAATTTACTGAGGACGCGTGTATCATTTAAATTTAAATAAAATAAAATAAAGCCATCAGATAGATCCAATGGACCATGTTTGATCTGGAGAGTTTCTCAAACTTTATCTTCTTCCTCCTCCCATTTTCTCTCACGAAGCCAAGATCTAACATGAACAAAATCCAAAATAATTGTAGCAATACACACTGAATCACCAACATACATCAATGGCAGATGCATATGTGTGATCAACATACAACAAAACATGCTTAAACATGAAGGAATCAATAGCTCAAAGTTCATGTAGAACTGATCTCAATTTGGTTTCAAATCAACCAAACACAAGATATTAAGCATGGCAAAGAGTTCAGTGCGTTACAATGAAGCTATTTGAAACATTATTTCATGGAAAACACGTGCAGATAAAAAATCTAGAAAAACTCATAAGAACTAACGAAAAACAACATGACCTAAAATCAGAATTAAATTTCCATGGATGCGAATTGGATCAAATTGATATGGGGTAAATGTTTGGCATGCTTGAAGGTGAAAAAAATGCACAAGAAGGGGGGTTGAATCATGTTTTTAAAATTCTTTTTTACTTCTGAACCAGAGTTCAGAATCTGATAATGAGTGCAGCGGAAAATATAACAGAAGCAAATAAAAACAGCAAAGAACACACAACAATTATCTTGGTTCCTCTCTAATTGAGAGTATTCTAGTCCCCTTGTCACACAAGAGATTTCCACTATAATCAAACTGATTACAACTGCTTATACTCACCAGTATGAGACTTTCCCTGCTCAGACCTACAACCTAAGATTTCCTTGCTTAATCAGCACCTGATCAAGACTTCTCTGCTTAGATCCTCTGATCTTAAGACTTTCCTTGATTAAACCCTCCTGGTTCAAGACTTCACTGTTTAGATACTATGCCTAAAACTTTTCTGCTCAAATGCACTGTCTAAGACTTCTTTGCTCAGATTCACAATCTAAGACTTCACTGCTCAAGTCCAATGCAAGAGTCTTTTATCTAAACTGACTGTTTAGAGAAGGAATAACTTATAACAACACTTGATTAACAATCAGAGGTGTTCTAATATAATACAACACGCTTTTACACAAATGATTCTTAAACTATACAAGAATAAGAACTCTTTAATAGATTAGCTTCTCTTGAGCTGATACGAATGTAGTGTGTGTATATCTCAGTTGTAGTTGCAGCCTTATTTCTTGAGTTGATCTTCCAATCTTATGCTTCTTTTATAGCTGAAGAAATATAGTCGTTGAAGTATTCTCAATGGCTATAATAAGATCAAATCTTCTAGTACATCTTCTTTTCCAATAAAGCAGGTGTTGGAACTCGTAGTCAAGGAATTATCCACAAAACAAGGCCTTTGTCTGGAGAACACTTCTATGAAACAAGTACAACACAATCTTTTGAAGATAATGTCAACATATCTCGAGTCCCGTGTTATCAGAGCTTGAGTTGACACTACTCAGTTTTAGAGGCAGCCACAACACGCTTCTGATTCTGAATTGTACTAGCAGTAACTTTCTGATCAGACTCTCTCACGAGTGTATAATCAGGTCCGAACCAAAGCTACTTCTGTGTCAGAACCACTTATATCAAGTAAATATAATTCTTCATACAAGAACCAGTTAGTTAGAAATCCTAATTGTTTTTTAAATACTTTGTTATCATCAAAACTTTAGAGGATACATAGTATGAACCAAATTTGTCTCAACAATGCTTAGAGCTACACAATGATATCAAGAAATTATGCAAGAGATGAGGAAAATGATCTGATCGGAAAACATGAATTTTCGGCGAGGATGAACATTCTGGCGAGGATCTCCAAATTCCGGCGAGGGTCAAATTGCTCAGGTATGTATTTTTCTTTTTCTTTTGAGATATGTTTCTCCATCCTGCTTTTTCTTCCACTCTCCGTTTTGCCAAATTCTCACTGAATCAAGCTCAAAGTTGCAAATTGTCCTGCTATGTTTTCTTCTTTGTTGTTAGATGTAAGTTGCAATGATGAATACATAGATCACAACTCACAGATTTTGGAAGTTTGTTCATAGCTCAGAATAAACTCTCAAAGAGTGGAGTGATAGAAGCCTTTTAGTGAAGGTGAATTTGTGAATTTTGAAGTTTGCTTGGGTTGCTCTGACTTGCAATTTTTGTGCCCCTCTCTCTGATTTGAGTGTGTTTATATAGACAACGAGTCAGTTGGATCAGAAGTGTGTGAAAGCTTTGGTAAGCATGTGAAAGATAAGAGATATTTTTTAAAATTGTGAGCAATGAGGCGGCAATTGACAAGGGAAATGTGTGAGTCTTACAACTTGAATTGGAGGGAAAAAAAGAAAAAAAATTGACTTCCCTCTCATGAATCAAGTGCGAATTTCGTGTTCTTTATGTATGCATGATGTATGGCATTATATTGATGTAAACAAGATGATAAATGGATGTTAATGTTGCTTCTCCATTTCAGTTTTGGTCTTTTTCTTTTTACTTTGTTTTCTTTTCATTTGATTTTTTTGAGTGACAGTGTTATGACATGAATGTGATGTAAGAAATCAACATGGTTTATGTTTAAATTTGAATGATGATGATGATGTTATTTGAATGGAAAATTGAGTTTAGTTTATGTTGTATGTAGACGATGACAATGTTGTTGTTTAGGAATGAACATGGCTATGGAAGTTTGAACTTGGTTTATGTATGGTATGAAGATGATTATGTTGTCTAGCCATCAACATAGTTATGAAAATTTTCATGCGCCTTTAATTGAATGATGGTGAAGTCTATTCTTGAATGATGTTAAACTTAGATTATGATGATAATGTACATGTGTTGAAATAGAAAAAAGGATTTGGTTTATGTGTGGCATTTTCTTGAATGGTGACGATATGGCTTTTTAAAGGCATGGTGATGATTAAAGTACTAAATTAATTTGCTAATTTTTGTCTTTTTATGATGCAAAAATGAAATGAATAATGATGTAGAAAATAATGAATAAATAAAATAGGACTTTTCTCTATTTATTTTTAATTTGACTTTAAATTTTAAATGTTGACAAAAGTAAAAATGCATCAAATGAAGGGATGAATTAGAAATGAACAAATTAGATACCTTGCACTCTAATGTACAAATCTTTTTTAATGACTTTTGTTTTGACTTTTTTCAAAAGAGACTTCTAATGCAAGAAACCACTTTTGATAAAATAGCTTTAAGATACTAAATAAAAAGTGGCAAATATACTAAAATTCATTAAGAAAATAAAGTAGGTTGGTTCAAAAGGTTCAAAAGTTGACCAATGGTTGATTTTTGTTGACCATAATGGATTATGCCCAACAGATGCATTGTGTGCACTGGTAAATGATGAAATTGACTTGAGAAAATGAATAAAGAAATTAAGGGACAAAATTAGGGTATGACAACTTCTCCTATTTAATTACTTTGAATCCAAGAGTACGAATAATAGTTTTCATATCTTCAAGATGAAGATAATTAAATACGAAAGGACCCAGATTTTGTCCTTTGAAAAAAGAGGCGATGAGATGGATAAATTTATGAAGGGTCTACCTTGCTAGGGATATGGAGGGTTTTCCTCCACCCATCGGTTAGGGTTTTGTCTGCACTAACAAACTTTGGAAATAAACAAGGCCGAGAGATTCTCTGAGACTTAACAGAGAAAACTTCCAACAAGCAATCATCGAATTTTTTTTTGAGAATTAATAGAAAAAACTTTCAACTAACAATCATCGAAAGATTCTCTGAGAATTAACAGAGAAAACTTTCAACTAACAATCATCTAAATATTCTCTAATAATTAAAAGAGAAAACTTTCAACTAGCAAACATTGAAAGATTCTCTGAGAAATAACAAAGAAAAATTTCGACTATCAATCATTGAAAGATTGTATGAGAATTAACACAGAAAAATTTCAACTAGCAAACATTGAAAGATCCTCTGAGAATTAACAGAGAAAAATTTCAACTAGCAAATATCAAAAGATTCTCTGAAAATTAATTGAGAAAATTTCAACTAGCAAACATCGAAAGATTCTCTAAGAATTAACAGAGAAAATTTTCAACTAGCAAATATCGAAAGATTCTTTGAAAATTAACTGGGAAAACTTTCAACTAACAATATCAAAAGATTTTTTTGAGAATTCACAGAGAAAACTTTCAACTCGCAAACATCGAAAGATTCTCTGATAGTTAACAGAGAAAACTTTCAACTAGAAAATATCATAATATTCTTTTAGAATTAACAAAGAAAACATTCAACTATCAAACATTGAAAGATTATCTGAGAATTGACAGAGAAAACTTTCAACTAGAAAATATCGAAAGATTCTTTGAGAATTAATAGGGAAAACTTTCAAATAACAATATCGAAAGAGTCTCTGAGAATTAACAAAGAAAAATTTCAACTAGAAAACATAAAAAGATTCTTTGAGAATTAATAGAGAAAATTTTCAACTAGAAAATATCAAAAGATTCTCTGAGAATTAACAGGGAAAACTTTCAACTAACAATATCGAAATATTTTCTGAGAATTAACAAATAAAACTTTCCACTAGCAAACATCGAAATTTTCTCTGAGAATTAACTGAGAAAACTTTCAATTAGCAAATATCAAAATATTCTTTGAGAATCAACAAAGAAAACTTTGAACTAGCAAATATCGAAAAATTCTCTGAGACTTAAATGGGAAAACTTTCAACTAGCCAACATCCAAATATTCTCTGAGAATTAACAGAGAAAACTTTTAACTAGCAAACATCGAAAGATTCTCTGAGAATTAACAAAGAAAACTTTCAACTAGCCAACATTGAAAGATTTTATGAGAATTGACAGAGAAAAATTTCAGCTAGCAAACATTGAAATATTCTCTGAGAATTAACAGAGAAAACTTTCAACTAAGAAACATAGAAAAATTCTCTGAGACTTAACAGAGAAAAATTTCAACTAACAAACATCGAAAGTTTCTCTGAGACTTAATAGAGAAAACTTTCAACTAACAAACATTAAAAGATTCTTTGAGACTTAACAGAGAAAACTTTCAACTATAAATTATCGAAATATTCTTTGAGAATTAACAGAGAAAACTTTCAACTAGCTGACATTGAAAGATTCTTTGAGAATTAATAGATAAAAATTTCAGCAAGCAAACATCGAAAGATTCTTTGAGAATTAACAGAGAAAGCTTTCAACTAGCAAACATCGAAATATTTTCTGAGAATTAACTGAGAAAACTTCAACTAATACAAGCAAATAAAAAATAGGAGATCCTCTAAGAATTAAAAGAGAAAACTCTTAACAAAATAACAACAATTAGGAGATCCTCTGAGAATTAATAGAGAAAACTCTCAACAAAATAATAACAAATGGGAGATCCTATGAGAATTAACAAAGAAACACCTTCAAATAAACAATGAAAGATTCTATGAGAGTTAACAGAGAAAAACTTTCAACAAATAATGCAAATAGCTAGTGAGAGGACCTCTGAGGATTAACAGAGGAAATTCTCAACAAGAAACAACTAGGATATCCTCTAAGAATTAACAGAGAAAATTCTCCACAGAAGAAAATTGAAGTTCTCTGAGACATAACAGAGAAAACACTCAAACGATCAATAGAGGAAATTAGTAAATCTAATGGGTGTGAACGTGTATCACATAAGACGACCATCACTTAGGAAAAGATTCCAGAAAAGACTCCCTAGGGAGAAGATTTACTAGGGAAAACTCTACAGGGGAAAAGCTTTAAAGTAGAATTTTCGGAGAGACCTTTGTTGCGGAGAAAATTTTAGCTGACTCAATGGGATAACCAATGAGAAGACATATGGGGGTAAAGACTCACTCGGAGAAAATACCATTGGCTTAGATGAGGGTTAATTTGGGTTTTCGTGAAAGGTTCCGGATCCTGACTTATGCTATGTATCTAAGTTTTGATTGTATGACGTAATGTTCCATATTGGTGGATATGCTATGCATGAGATGATGCATAAAATGTTATTATTAATGCATGTAGGTGTGCCAATGGACGTTTTAGACTTTTTCATAGCTTAGTTTTCTTTTATTGAAAAGTTCAAGCAAAGTTAGGTTTCAGAATACCGATGTCAATTTGTGTTTAGCGTGCCAATGAGAATTGGACTTTTGAGTACCAATGTCACTTGGATTTCAGCTTGTTCATGGAAATTGAATTTTGAATTACCGATGAATATCATATTTTGAAGATGATTCCACTGAAGATTGGACTTTGGTTTGTGGAAATGCCAATGAAGATTGGATATTTGGTAGGTGGAAAGGGTTTGACTTCCTGACACTCTGTATTTTGACAATGTTAAAATCGCAAGGTAGATATGGATCCTTTTAGTGCCCCAAGTTTGATTCGTTGTTGGAAAGCTGTGTGTTTGTTCATGGAAGAACAATGACTTCTATGTTGATTTCGTCATGGCGACCTGTGAATGATTTCATGTCTTGTGCAATGTCTCGTACCTCGAAAAATACGATCCTCGCGATGGACGCAGAAAAAACTGTTCGAAACAGAGTCGCCACCGAATTTTATTCATTCCAAGGAAGGAATAGGAAAATATCGATAAAACCTTTAAAGGATAAGAAAATGGTCATCGCAACCAAATTCTGGTTCGGGAGTCGGTTACGCAAGAGGGAAGGTATTAGCACCCTCTACGTCCGTTGTACTCAACGGGAACCTCTTGATTCGATTCGTGAGAAAGTTAGTTAGGTTTGTTTGTTTTCTTCTAAAGGATTATGATTTGTTTTCTAAGGGGACAATGAATGGTCTTTTATTAGGGTGCTCGGCAAGGATTAGAATCCTTGTGCCTATGTATTCCCTCGTGCAATGGGAAATTCAGAGCATTCGTAGTTCGCGGGACTACGGCTATTTGGTTTGTATTTTTATAGGCGCCAATTGTCCATACACGAGTAAGAGAACTCGCACCCAAACAATTGAGGAGAAAGGTCAAAGACTTGGCCCCCCTCACATCACCTTTTAGGAAGTTGTGTTTGAATATATGATTAGGTGTGTTAAAGAATTTGATTGAGAAAAAAGGATTTGATTTGAATGTGTTTTAGGGCTTCGATCGCACAAGGAGAGAAAGGAGAGTTTTAGATGTTTTAGAGGTGACAATTGTTCACACACGAGTAAGAGAACTCGCACCCAAACAATTGAGGAGAAGGGCCAAAGACTCGACCACCCTCATTTCACCTTTTAGTAAAAATGTGTTTAGATATGGATTAAATGTTTTAATGATTGCTTAGAAAATGGTTTGAATGTTGTCGAGTTACAAGTGTTTTAGAGGCGTCAATTGTCCACACACGAGTAAGAGAACTCGCACCCAAACAATTGAAGAGAAAGATCAAAGACTTGATCCCCCTCATCTTTCACCTTTCAAGAAATAGTGTTTAAGTATAGTTAAATGTATTGGTTTGATTTGAAAAATGCTCGATGTTGATCGAGGTTTGAATTTGCGTGCGAAATGGGTTGAGGACTAATGGAAAGGAGGTCCTAATGGTTCAAGGTAAGGTCGTCTGTGAGGCAAAAGCGCTCGACTTACAAATTAGGTAAGGGACTTGATATGTGGATCAAGTGAATGCTTGGAGATGAATTGGTGATTAATTGAATTTGATTCGGAAAATGCTTGACGTTGGATCAAGCTTGTTTATTTTTGTAAATGGTTGATTTTAATCTTCTGGGAGAGGAATATATTTACTCAAATGGGAATAATAATCAAGCCACAATTAAGGTAAGACAATCACACATATGCATGCAAACAAGATTGTAGAATGTGCAACAAGTATCGTTGTATAAAGCCCAAGAGGAGGCAATGTGAGGTTGATTGCGATCGTGAGAACAATCGACTTACAAGGTATTAAAAGGGCTTGACATTAAGTCAAGGTATTAGTTTGAAAAGAGTTTGGTTTGGTCAAGCATATTATGAATGACATACATATAATTAGAGCATGAAATTAATCCACATGGAAAAAGATAAACCTCACATAAAAATCACAAATAAAATGGGGGGAGAAATATAATCAAACATGTTAGTGAAGTTAGCAACCTAATTCTAAGGTTAATCTAAAGAAGAGAAATTCTAAATTAAATAATTAATTTGTTTTAGACTTTTAGAATTAAAATATACAATTCAAATAATTAATTAAATTAAACTAAAATATTTAATAAAACTAACTATTAAAGTTAATTAGTATTAAATAAAATGGTTTAATAAAATTAATTAAAATTTGATTAATGACAAAGACATATTTTTTTAGATTTTTAGTGATTAAGGGAAATGATTTAACTTGATTAATTAAATTAAAATCAAATGTTTAATAAAACTATTTATTAAATTAATTAGTAAACAGACTTTAAATAAATAATTTTAATAAAATTAATAAAAATTGATTAATAAAATGTTTTGGATTTTCTAATTAAAAAGTATTATTAAAATGAAAACTAAAAAAAAACAAAAATAAAAAAAAACCAGAATGGGCCAGATTAAGGTTAGAAATTGGGGGGTGCGTTCAGAACTTTACCCCAGGCCCACAATCGTCAGCCCACGCAAGGAGAAGAGTGTCCATGGTGTTCCCTCAGTCAAAATAGGCTGACCCCAGAACCAATCCTGGGCGTTGATGTGAAGAAGAGTCAATCTGACTCTAAATCAAGGGTGGGAGACGAAAGAACACGGTAAGACTTGGAAGAATGCAAACACGCATGATCATTGAATACACAATGGACCGGTGACACTTGTCACCGGTGAGGAGCTCCACCACAACAGCCCATTATTAATGAATTAAAACAAAGGAACGGTGAAAAAAAAAGAGAGTCTCATTCTCACCTTCCGTTTCTCTCTCTCGTTCACCTCTTTCTCTCAACTTAATCTTCTGCCAATGAACCCTTGACCGGAAACATATATCGCGGCCGGAGAAGCGGCGGCGCGCGGCGGCCGCCACCGTCTTCTCCAGCGACACCACCACCAAACCTCAAACAACCTACATGAACCCTAACTATTTCTCTTTCCTCTACACGAATCTGGACACAAAATATCCAAAAACCCTCTCAAAATCTCAAATCGACCCTATTCCTAACCAAACCCTAACTTGAAACGAAGCAAGAACAAGGTAAATCAAGACACAGAAAAGAAGATACGACAATCAGGGAGCAACAACCGGGGCAAAACAAAGTTTTAAAGGGGATACCTCTCGAAGAACCTCTTCAAAACGAATCCCTTCGTCTTGCTCGTCCGACTTCGTCGTTCACGTCACGATTCTGTTAGTTCGACCTCGCTCTCAGGTTTGTGGGTATTCGCTCAAACTGTCTTCATCTCTCTTCTTCTCATTCTTTCGATTTCTCTGGTTGGTTTTTGTGTTCTGATTTTGGATTGGGTTGAAGTTGATTTTGAGGTGATTTGGGGTTGTTGTGGTTGAATGGAGATGTGTTATTCAGTTGAAGAAATTTGAAGGTGGGTGAAGAAGTTTATTTGAGGTTGTGTTGAAGAATGAAGAGGGATGAGGTTTTTGATTTGGATTGAAGAGTTTGTAAGGTTTAGGAATCAGCAGGGTTTTGTTGGCTGAGAGCTTGTGATTCGGGATGGGTTTAGAAGAAGGTTGAAGAAGGGAGTCTGAATGAAGAGAGGTTGTGAGGTGCGAATGGTTTTGCATTGTTGTTGCGGTATTATTACTCTTGTCGGAAAAATCAAAATGAGTTGGAGATTTGCGAATCACTGAGTTGCTGAAATGTGTTGAGAAGAGATAGTAGCAAGGCAGTTGTGAACGATTGAAAGGTATGGAATAGTGGGTTGTGTTGATGCGGGGGGGAAGATGAAGTTCTTGATGGCTGAGATTTTAGCAGGTGATGGTTTTTGTTGGGTCAGCGATGTGTGAGGAAAAATGAGGATCGAATAAGGTATCCCCCCGTTTGTTCTTAATTTCCTCTCTTTTAAAACAATTCAAACTTCTCCATTAAGTTTATCAGTACAAAATTCTTGTCTTGTATTGATTAAGTGGTTACTTTCATCTTGCAAGCTATCTAGACTATTGTGGGTGTTGCAGTGTATTGTTTGCAGGCTTGTACCATGTGTAGGCAGAGTCGCTTCTGCGTTGCAGGTAGTGTGTCGTTGCTGTTGCGCATGGCATTGTTGTTGCAGAGTTCTGGTCTTGTGTAGAGGTACGAAATTTGGACGGTTGTGGTGTGAGAATGGTACAAGGTATAACAGGGTGTGCAGAGTACAGTTGGATGAGTTTCAAGTGGTGTTGTCGCAATTTGTGGTATGAAATCATGTGGGGCTCACCGAGTTTATTGGGTGTGTAGCAGGTTATGGCATATGGCTAGTATTACAATGGACTTTTTTTGTATGTTTTTTTTTTGTATGAACATGGGCTATGAAAGAATGATGGGCTTGAATTATTTGCAACTTTGTAATGTAAAACAATGATGAATAATAGGGTTTTTGGTAGAATTTAATAAACTTTTTTGGAATTCAATGGGATTCAATGGACTGAAAAATAAAAATGGGGATATTAGATATAAAAAGTGAATAAATACAAAATGGAATTTCGGATTTAAAAAAAAAAATTTGAATATGAAATGAATTTGGAGAAAATGAGATGGATAATAAAAATAAGAATTAAGTAAAAAATGAGTTTAGTGGAAATGGATAAAAATGGACAAAGGATTATTCAATTGGATAATGAAAATAGAATTTGGATAATGATGGATTAAAAAAGTGAAAAATGGTTATGAAATTGGAAATGGATAATTGAAATGGAAAATGGTCTAGAAATTGGGAAATTGGATTTATTGGATAAATGAATGAAACTAAAATTGGTTACTGGAACGGGTATGGGTAATGGTAATGCGTCTCCACCTGAACAACACCTAAAACTTCTACAATTGAACCTGACATGCTATAACCAAAGAAAATCCGCCTCGAATGAATCCATCTGATCCATGGCCACTTCGGTACTGATAAGAAAGAAAGGGCTTTTAAAATCCGAAGATTATGAACTGAACTATGAATCTCAGTACACTGCATCAAACCCTGATTGGAAAGCAAATTTGATCCTTGGTAATCTTCAACCATGAAGCACTTGACGTACACACAACTTGATAACTTGATCCATGCACAACCATCTTAACTTGACACACCGACCCTAATTGGAGCGTACACCATCTGAACTGCTACAAACCCTGGCCTTGATCTTGCAACAAACCTTTCTCTGGCTGACATATTAAATCAACGACCATTGTACCTCAGTTCACACTACACATATACCAGACCTGACAAACTTGCCTGAAGCCCGACTCAACCAAGCAAAACCTTGAGCAGGAACAACATATTTTGGATTTTTTTTAATAATGGTTAGTGGTCGGATGTACAGATGAAAATTATATACAGGTAGGACAAATTTTGGGTATGACAGATGCCCCTATCTAATTGGCTTGAACCTAGAGAATGAACTGCTGCATGACGTTCATTTTTAGGGTGGAAGGCAATTAGATATAAGAAGACCCTAAAATTTGTCTGACATAAGGTGAAGTGATATAGAGTGAGAGTTGACAGAATGAAGTAACAGGATTCAAACTGAACAAAATAACTTGAGGCTCTTTGGGTGGTCGAAGCAGTCCCTTGTCCATTAAGGTTCTCCGATGATACCAAAGTAGCATCTCTAAAAGGGCAGAAGATTCTTTGGGTCGTCGAAGCAGTTCCTTATCCATTAAGGTTCTTCGATGATACCAAAGCAGTATCTCTAAAGGCAGAAGATTCTCTGGGTCGTCGAAGCAGTCCTTTATCCATTAAGGTTCCTCGATGATACCAAAGCAGTATCTCTGAAGGCAGACGATTCTCTAGGTCATCGAAGCAGTCCCTTATCCCTTAAGGTTCCTCGATGATACCAAAGCAGTATCTCTGAAGGCAGACGATTCTCTGGGTCGTCGAAGCAGTCCCTTATCCATTAAGGTTCCTCGATGATACCAAAATAGTATCTCTGAAGGCAGACGATTCTATGGGTCGTCGAAGCAGTCCCTTATCCATTAAGGTTCCTCGATGATACCAAAGTAATATCTCTGAAGGCAGATGATTGTTTGGGTCGTCGAAGCAGTCCCTTATCCATTAAGGTTCCTCGATGATACCAAAGCAGTATCTCTGAAGGCAGACGATTCTCTGGGTCGTCGAAGCAGTCCCTTATCCATTAAGGTTCCTCAATGATACCAAAGCAGTATCTCTGTGGTAAATTTGCTGAGGGATAGTTGAGCAAGATTCCTGTCGGAGGAAATGTGCTGGCTTTGTAGGGGAAAGCTCACAAGAAACTTTCTAGGATATCCTCTGCTTGGGGAGTAAAAATAGCAACAGCTGCTGGGGATTATCGTTATCAACTGCATGGTTGAAGAATGACTTGCTGGGGAATAGGATTCCTTGAACACGTGCGGGGTATCAACTTCTCTTTAGAAGAAGACTACTGTCTTTGAAGGATGACTGGTCAAGATGCTTGCGAATCGATCCTGGATCATGTTATGCTATGTTGCTGGGGATGAATATGCCATGCATTGCATGATGCACGTAAACACATACTAAGATTCAACTACTGAGGAATCTAATGCACGTATGATATGATAATGCTTGATATGACTATGTAATGTTATGCTAGCATGCTATGCATATGACGATGCAAATGATCGGGCGTGCAGGGGATAAGTTTCCTTGTCGAGGGTATCACCAGGGATTGGATTTGGTGGTTGCCAAGTAAAATTGGACTTTGGTTATTTTGGTGTTATGAGGATGCCAACGACGGTGGACTTTTAATGGTTGCCAATGAAGACTGGACTTTGGGTCAAACTTCCAGACTAAAACTGGATTGGAGGATAGATTACCAGACGAGAACTGGTGTTTAAACTTTTGTTTGTCAGACGAGAACTGACTTTTGGATAGTCTACCAGACGAGAATTGGTGAGAAAAGGGTATTCTCCAGACGAGAACTGGGCCTTAAAAGATTTGCCAGACGAGAACTGGACCTTGAATAATTTTCCAGACGGGAACTGGACCTTAAAATGATTTTCCAGACGGGAACTGGACATTAAACTGTTTTTCCAGACGAGAACTGGGCCTTAAAGTAATTTTCCAGACGGGAACTGGACCTTAAAATAATTTGCCAGACAAGAACTGGGCCTTAAAATAATTTGCCAGACTAGAACTGGACCTTTTAATGATTTGTCAGATGAGAACTTGACCTTTTAATAATTTGTCAGACGGGAACTGGACCTTTTAATGATTTGCCAGACGGGAACTGGACCTTTTAATGATTTGCCAGACGGGAACTGGACCTTTTAATGATTTGCCAGACGGGAACTGGACCTTTTAATAATTTGCCAGACAAGAACTGGACCTTAAAAGATTTTCCAGACGGGAACTGGACCTTTTAATGATTTGCCAGACGGGAAATGGACCTTTTAATGATTTGCCAGACGGGAACTGGACCTTTTAATAAATTGCCAGACAGGAACTGGACCTTTTAATAATTTTCCAGACGGGAACTGGACCTTAAAAGACTTTCCAGACGGGAACTGGACCTTTTAATGATTTGCCAGACGGGAACTGGACCTTTTAATGATTTGCCAGACAGAAACTGGACCTTTTAATGATTTGCCAGACGGGAACTGAACCTTTTAATGATTTGCCAGACGGGAACTGGACCTTTTAATAATTTGCCCGACAAGAACTGGACCTTAAAAGATTTTCCAGATGGGAACTGGACCTTTTAATGATTTGCCAGACGGGAACTGGACCTTTTAATGATTTGCCAGACGAGAACTGGACCTTTTACTGATTTGCCAGACGGGAATTGGACCTTTTAATAATTTGCCAGACAAGAACTGGACCTTAAAATAATTTGCCAGACGAGAACTGGACTTTAAAATAATTTTCCAGACGAGAACTGGACTTTAAAATGTTTTCCAGACGAGAACTGGACCTTAAAATGTTTTGACAGGCGAGAACTGGGCCTTGAATTGGTTTTCCAGACGAGAACTAGACCTTAAAATGATTTGCCAGACGAGAACTGGACCTTGAATTGGTTTGCCAGACGAGAACTAGGCCTTAAAGTGATTTGTCAGACGAGAACTGGACCTTGGATTGCCAAGCTAAGTTGGACTTTTTGGGTTGCCAAGCTAAGTTGGACTTTGGGTTGCCAAGCTAAGTTGGAATTTGGTGTCAAGTCTTGCAATATCAGGCTTTGAGATGTCAAATCTTATTGGAAAGTTAGGCTTGAGGTATGATACACATGTCTATGCAATGAGCGAAGCGACATGAGTAATGCATACGAGTGATTTATGTAATGATATGAAGGTTTCAAAAGATGCCCCAGTAGAGGATAATGGATGGATAGGTTCCTATGCAGCAAGGTTTCTTGTTTGAAGGAAGGCAAAAGGTTATATTTGTGGGGTGATAACATAATTCCCCGACACTTGTCTTGAACCCAAAGGTCACTTGACGGTGTTCGCTTGAGCAGATTGAAAGCAACAGAGAGATTTGCCCCTGTGTAGCTTATCTTGCCCCAGTCTGGGCCTATGAAGAATTTTTTCTTGAAAGGACGTTGGAAGCAGATGTACCATGAGATGAACTCGAGATGGTTTGCCCCAGAATTCCAAGTCGGGAAAGGATTTGTCCTTGAAAGGAAAATTCAGAAGCAGATGTACCATGAGATGAACTCGAGATGGCTTGCCCCAGAATTCCAAGTCGTGAAAGGATTTGTCCTTGAAAGGAAGTTGGAAGCAGTTGTACCATGAGATGAACTCGAGATGGTATGCCTCAGAATTCCAAGTCGTGAAAGGATTTGTCCTTGAAAGGAAGTTGGAAGCAGTTGTACCATGAGATGAACTCGAGATGGTATGCCTTAGAACAATTGTACCATGAGATGAACTCGAGATGGTTTGTCCTAGAATTCCAAGCCATGAAAGGATTCTTCCTTGATTGACTGGCTCTTGGAGAATTTGGCTTCGAAGTACCCTTGAGGTAGCTTGCCCCATAATGAGCGTTGGAGCGACTTAACTTGTGTTGATTGAACATTGGAGGGGTTTTCCTTTAATCAAAATAACCTCTGGATGGCCTGCCCCTGGTTGGTAGAATCTTGAGATGATTCACCATGTTTAACCCGATTCCTGAATGATTTGTCCCATGATCAACTAATGCTTCAGGGACTTGCTTTAAGCTGGCTGATTCCATAATCATTGGATGTCATTGCCCCTGTTCGATAGGGTTATGAGGTGTTGTCAATTCCAGCAAAAATTGTTGAATGACCCAACCCCTTTGATTACTCCTTGTTGGAATTTCCTTGATGTCAAACACTGACTTGCAGTTAAAACTGTTCGTTCACAAATGGTAATTTTAATGTGATGCCCATGCAAGTTTTTCTAAAATCAATCATTATTGGAATGATGTGACAATGTTGATTTAGCTGATGTATGAAAGATATAGCAAGAATATGACACCAAAACAAGTGATTAGCAAATTTGTAGGAGTCAGTTTACGCAACCTTGCTGTAGTATGCTTTCAGAATAAACCCCGCCTCAATTAGGTCTTTTGAGGGTTATACGTGGTCTGGTTCACGGTTATATGAAACAAAGGGTATAAGGCTCAAAACTTTATTTGTACCCACCCTTTCTTCGTGATGATCTTCAGTCATACGTTCAGTTAAATTGATACACACATTCATCTTGGCAGTGAAGATGAGGATTCGAGGTCTTCTTGAAATGGCAGTCACCTTATTTTGCTTTTGATGGATGCCAACGACCTTTTGGTTTTTGATATGGTGTCTGTTGTACCCCAAATTTTTACCCTTAGATGTCATCTTCATTTTTGCATCTTAGGTCAATCATCTGCATTGTTTAAACTAACCCATATCTTGCAGCTTGTTTCTTTTGTGTTCAAATTAGGGTTTCCTTGAGACATGTCAGTCAATGGCTTTGATTTTCATCAAGATGAACCCTATAACCCTAATTCATGATTCTATGGTTTATCAAACATCCTCAAGAGTCTCCTAAGAACTTTAGATGTGAAGAAAGAAGCAAGTTTACAAGGGTTGACCTCAGTGCATTCACAGTCAAAATTAGGGTTTGACTGAGACCCCAATCCTTTGGAAGTTTGGTTCAAATGAAGTGTCAATGGTTTTAATCATCATATAATGTCTCATGAAGTGTTCAAAGTATCCACATCAAGTTTCATGAGGTTTCTTGCAAGAGAAGTAGGGTTTTGACCATGAAAGGTGTCATTTGTGTGATTTTTCCCTAATAGCATATTTTGAAATGACCATAACTCCTAAACCACACATCCAATTGGAGTGACTCAAAGCTCATTGGAAATCTATTTTCAAGATCTTCAATTTGTTCCATATGACTTTTTGTCAAGAAATGCTTGGTTTTTGAGTTATGAAGCTTGCAAGATATTTTGACCAACACTTAGAAAATTTTCAGCACTTTTCATCACTCTTTTTCTTAACTTTAACCTCATTTTTCACCCATTTCCATTTGAATTCAAGACTTGGGCCCCAAATGAAAGTTGTAGAGCATGATGAGAGCTTTCCAACCATATGTGGAACATCTCATTAGGATAAACCATTCTCAAGTTATGAGGTTCCAAAGATGGGCACTTCAAGTTGTCAAATTTCTATAACTTAGAAATTTTCTAAGTTCATTCTGGCAGCTTGGTGGGCACGTTTTGTAAGCCATTTTTCTACCAATTCAAGGCATCATTTTAACTACCTTTCAACACCAACATTGTAGTATGATGCAAGGGCTTTCATTAGAGCCAAAGAGCATGAGATTTGGACCACAAAATCAAGAGATATCATGCATAGAACAAGGCCATGCGAAACTGATTTTGCACCAAGTTACACATCCGTTTTGAATTTGAATTTTATTCTCTCTCTCCAAGTACAATCTGCAGACCCTCACCACATCTTTTCCAACCTTTCACTTTGCCACCAAACCTGCTAAAAGCAACCTGCCAAAAGCACCTTCATTGTACTTGCTAATCAACTTTTACAAGCAAGACAAAAGGAACCCTTGTGTACATGCTAAAACCACAAGATGCTGAACATAAATCCCTCTATTCTGACCTAAATTCAAACGAGCAAGCACACAAAAGCAAAACACTTGGCTCAAGGAGATTCATTCAAATAAACCATATCCTTCTCATGGATCTTTTTCCTTTGAGGAAAACCTTTGTCCACTAAATACTCAGCAAGATTATCCAGCCAAGTTTCACTATAAAAGGAGGATCATACTCCCTTGTTCTATCATCAGAAATCATTCTTAAACCTCACTTCTCTCTCCCATCCATTTGTTCTTGCTCCATACACTCCAAAGAACACTCCAAACTACTGTTTCACTCGTGCACTTGTCCTCAAACTCCACAAGCTTGCTCCATACACTCCAAAGAACACCTCCAAACACCTTGAACCTGACTGTAATTACTCCATCATCACATACCATTTTCACACCTTCATTTGCAAAAACAGTGCTGCAAGAGTTTCCACTTAAGTTCTCCCTCATTCAACACCACAAAACCTCTATGAACACTCCATAGAGAACCGCTAAATCCTCAAACAGATGCTGTAACACCATACACATCGCTGTCCATTTCAAAGCTCCAACAAGCAAAAGGAATTGGGTTGAAAGATCCAGGCACATTCCAAATATGCTCATCATCTGCACACTCTCTACAAGGACCAACAAGGTTCCAGAGGGTGATTTTCATCATTTACAAGTATTATAAAAGGGGCCTTGGACCTACTCTAAGAGGTAAGCCTTGAAACTCTTGAAACTCATAAGCATGCTTTAATATAATCTGTTCTTTGATGCTGTCATGTGGTTATTATTGTGTTTAAGTGATTTAAACCATTGCATTCTTGGTATGGCTTGTATGTTTAAGTTTCTAAGCTTCTGAAATTTATTGTATGACCACTGGTTTTGGCCTTCACATAACTTGTATGATTAGCTTTAGGGAAAACCAATGGTATATTCAGAATCCTGGATCTTTACTGATCAATTTAGACTACTAGTTTATGAAAAATGATGGAGAATTGAGTTGGAATGAGGCTGGGAAAGAAGCCATGTGCATTTCTCTTTTTCCACGAAAATGTTTCAGTTGTTGTTCACGTTGCATGGGAAATGGAGGGTGCGTGGAAGGTGGTGATTGGCTGGGCATGTTTTGTCACGTAGTGATTTAAATTTTGGGTGACCGGTTGTTATATGTTATAGCATGTATCATTGTTACGTTTTCTATGTGGTTTTTCCATTCGCTTGCATAAAATATATATTTGTGAGGTGGCTTATACAACGGATGTATAGCCACCCCAGTGGTAAAGACCATGCGCCTGTAAACAAAGGGACTGGGGTTCGAATCCCCCTCGCCCCAATCCCCTTTGTTTTGTTTTTTTTCCTCTTTTTCAGCTTTCCCTTTGAAATGTGCCTCGCCCCAATTACTATCCGCACACCCCCAGTTCCAGGCCCATATGCTCACCTTCACAAACCCAGTTCATTTCTAAAATACTAATGCACCCCCTGTAATATATTTCTTTTCAAATGTTTACTATTTTGTTTTCATGTTCGATTGTGTTTTATTAAAAATAGTTTTTTTTTTTTAATGAAAAATCCCAAAAATATTCATGTTGATATTTCAATGTTTAATTTAATTTTCTAATATTTTTATTTGCATTTTTATTTAATTCTAGTATTTATTCCTTATTTTCTAAAATTAAGAGTAATTTGAATCTAGTTTATGAAACTCTTTTGAAAAATCCTTTTGCTCTTCATTTTCTTGAGCCAATTTTCCCAAGTGTTTTAGGACACATTAGAAGGATATTTTAGGACTAAATTGTGACATTGAATGAAGTCTTTTGCTTAGGTTTTTGGTTCATTATGCAACCCTCGATTCTAAACCTAAAACTTTTGGTGCTCACCTTGAAAATCCAATTTTTGAGAGGACTATCTTTGCCACGCTTGCATGACATTTCACACACATTCTTAATTGATATAAACTTGAAGTATGCCTTGTTTTTGGTTTTGTCTTGGTTTGTTTACGTTGATTTCTTTTGAGATTATTCGTGCTTAACTATTATACATCTCATTGAGTTTCTTACACTCATTTTATGCATGCAATTTCAATCCCCTTCCAAAGGAAAGGCTCTCTATTGACTTCATGTCATAGATAGCTCAAATTCCCTTTTAACCTCAAACCATTTCACAAGAGATAGCCATTAATCTCTTCTCCCTTCTAACCTAGCATTCCCAAAGAGATAGCCATTAATCTCTTACAACTCTTAACTCCTTCACAATCCTTTCATAAGAGATAGCCATTAGTCTCTTCTCCTAAAAAATCCATCCTTACAAGCTTTGCTTTCAAGCTTTTCACCCCTTTTACCACTTAGTAAGTAGAACTACGCATACTCTGATTCTATTCCCGAGGATACGTAGGCGCAAAGTGCGATGTTTTGTCGAGTATACTTAGATACTAACCCCTAGGGCTTCAACCTTTAGTAAACTTTAGCATAACACAAATACTAACAAGAGGTTCCCGTAGAGTACTACGGATACTTAGGGTGCTAATACCTTCCCTTTGTATAACCAACCCCCGAACCTTAGATCTCCCCCCTTTAGGTTTTTCTAACGATCTTGAACCTTTCCTTTGGATAAATCAAAGTCGGTTGTAAAAGAAATATGATGCAAGTTAATTAATAGCTTGTTATCCGATTTTCACCGCAACAGTGTCACTGAATCTTATTTTGTTTTTGTTGAGGATTCAAAAGCCTCTTTTGGTATTATTTTTTATCTCTATGGATCGATTTCGCTTTTCGAGTCCATCGGGATTTCCCTGGTTTTTGCCTAAGCCTCCTTTTGAGGTGTTCGACTTAGAGGGCTCTCTTCTTCTTTTTTTTGAGTAAGGCTTGTGACTGCCAAGTCAGTAGTCATTGAAGAACAACCACCATAACTTCTGGATTTTGCATGATTTCTTCGTCACCTCAAGACGTGTACGAATAATACAGAGTTAGATTAACTGATCACTACCCTGCCCCGGGTTGAGTGTAAGGGTTTGAACATCCGAAGGAAACTTCTACTTCTCGGCTCGAAGTGGTTAACTAGGGATTAACTCCTTATCTCTCCAGTGTTTGGGGATTTGAAACAATGCCTGTACATCATCAATAGGATTTTATCCGAAAGCATACTATAAGCAATTATGGGTACCTTGTTTTCGTCATCCTCCCTCCAATCTTTGCTAAACAAAAGTTTGATAAAGAGAGTGGACAAGAAGTATATGGAAGAATTTTGTTGTTTTTGTTTTGTATTTTTATTTTTTTATATATAAGTGAAGAAAAATGAGCGAATGCGACATGATTAATTTAGAAAATGCATGATCACCTCATTAATATTACCATTCAAAACAACAATATTAAAAAACAAGTAGCATTTAACATAACAAAATTACAAATGCAAATGATAAATGTCCAATGGTTGCCAGTATCTGAGGAAGTCTTCCAGTCTAAACCATTAGCTTTAGGGGATGCCTCTTGAAGTCTTGGAACTCATTTGGGCGAGAAACTGACGTGTACAACCAAGCTTCCTTCTAGAAATGATATGTGCTTTTTGTCAATCAACTGTTGCACCTTGGCTTGAAAAGCTTTGCAATCTTCAGTTGAATGCCCCATGGATCCAGCATGATATTCACAATGCGCATTGGGATCGTACCCCGGCGGGTATGGTTTTGGCAATGGCTTAATAGCTTTGGACTCTACCAGTGAGTTTCGGACCAGATGCGGCAAAAGTTGACTGTACGACATAGGAACTAGGTGGAGAGGATCAGTCCTTCTTTCCAAGTTATTTCGAGGCCTATGCTGATTCTGATGATGATTCTGATATCCTCGACCACGGGCTCGCTGATTTGCACGAGGAGAAATCATGGGTTTCTGGTATGACGCCCTAGGATTGACAGGTTGCCCATAAGGATGATATGGCGCTGACAATGATAACTGCTGAGAAGCTGAAGGGCCATAAAGTCTTACTGGTGTACCCTGAGAATACTCAACATTTGCTATGACTACATCAATTTCAATATCCTCTTCCTCTTGGGGATTGCTGAAGGATTCAGTCTCACCAGCTTAATTACTCGAGACGTCTTGGACTTGTTTAGCTTTGAGGTAACTCTCGACGCGTTCTCCTACTATTATAAGGTCAGAGAAGCTTGAGAATGAACTGCCAGTCATTCTTTCAAGATAGGTGGCATGCAAACTGTCCAAGAACACGTCAATCAATTCTTTGTCCAAGAGTGGTGGTTGTACCCTAGCTGCCAACTCTCTCCACCGTTGTGCATAATACATAATGGATTCACCGCTGTTCTGAGATAGGCTTTGCAGCTGCGTGCGACTGGGGGCCATGTCCAAATTGTACTCATATTGCTTTAGGAAAGCATTGGATAATTCTTTCTATGATTGGATACAACTTCTTTCTAAATCCATGTACCAATTCAAAGATGCACCACTTAAACTGTCTTGAAAACAGTAAATCATCAACTTGTCGTCGCGGACATGAGAAGTCATCTTTCGGCAGAACATCATCAAATAATGCTTCGGGCAACTGAGACCAACGTACTTCTCAAAGTTGGGTACTTTGAATTTTGGAGGAATTACCAAGTCTGGCACTAGGCACATATCGACAACATCGAGCCCAAAAATATCGCGTACTTTCATAGCTTGAACCTGCTCTTCGAGGGCACAAAACCTTTTCTCCATGGAATCAGTCGGCGTCATCACCTGAGACTGAGCAGGGATGTTCACTCGTGGAGGATGATCACCCAGTAGACAATCATACAGTGGGTTAGTCGACACAACAAAACCTGATGGAGGGTCAAAATCCTTCATCCCAACATGTTGAAAGCTATCCTCTGACATAGCCATCACAACTTTCAAATTGTCTATGCTCCTCTTATCTCCGCTTGAACTTGCTTTAAATGCTTTGCGGCTACCACAGGTTCAGTATGAGCGTCAGGAAATCAGCTGGCAGGAAATGGATAGAGGATCGGATGAGCTTGTTGGAAAATGATATGCTAATGTCATGAGTATGCAATGCAGGGTTCCAGGATCAAAACAACATCTAATTTTGAGGAAGGAGTTAGACACAAGATATCTCTGATTACAGGACCCCTCACAGGTAGGTTCTAAACGGGTAGGTGCCTAGAGTTATGAATATCTTTCAAAGACATTATAGCCATGACGAAGGAACATCAGACGATAATATCCCTGAAAGGATCTCGTCTAGGTGAGGTCTTCGTTTCTTCCCCACGAGAAAGACTCCTCGGAGGCGTCCACTACACAACCATCGACACACGGGTTCTAAGTAGGGTTCTCAGAATCCTAGATTGAGGTCAAAAATATTACTGTCAGGAAGTAATACGTTCGAGGGATCTCATCTGATTGGGGCGTTCGCATTAACCCACAAAGAGTTAACACTACCAATCACCATGGATAAATGGGTTAATGGTCCTTGGGATCAACGATTCACCTCGAAAATATTACCGCCATGGCAAAGATTCACCACAACAATAATATCTCCAAGGGAATCTACTCCAAGCGGGGTTTTCGCTTCAACTCACGCGGAAGAGACCACGCAAGCCTACATTACATATCCACCATCCTAAACCTAGGGTTTTTCTCAGACTCGGGTGTAGAGCCGTCTCATAAAGCACCAATGATTAGAGGACCACCACAGTGTCATAAGAGATAATAATAGGATATAATAACAATAAGCAAGCAAGTAGATAATAGATAATCAAGCAAGCAAGCAAACAAACAAGAGAAGATAAACAAACAAGCAGATCTAACTCTCACGAATCGAGTCAAGTTAGGCTTGAATCTCTCTAGCATATGGCTATTTATCCCCAGCAGAGTCGCCATCTGTCGTACCTCAAAAAATACGATCCTCGCGATGGACGCGGAAAAAACTGTTCGAAACAGAGTCGCCACCGAATTTTATTCATTCCAAGGAAGGAATAGGAAAATATTGATAAAACCTTTAAAGGATAAGAAAATGGTCATCGCAACCAAATTCGGGTTCGGGAGTCGGTTACGCAAGAGGGAAGGTATTAGCACCCTCTACGTCCGTTGTACTCAACGGGAACCTCTTGATTCGATTCGTGAGAAAGTTAGTTAGGTTTGTTTGTTTTCTTCTAAAGGATTATGATTTGTTTTCTAAGGGGACAATGAGTGGTCTTTTATTAGGGTGCTCGGCAAGGATTAGAATCCTTGTGCCTATGTATTCCCTCGTGCAATGGGAAATTCAGAGCATTCGTAGTTCGCGGGACTACGGCTGTTTGGTTTGTATTTTTATAGGCGCCAATTGTCCATACACGAGTAAGAGAACCCGCACCCAAACAATTGAGGAGAAAGGTCAAAGACTTGGCCCCCCTCACATCACCTTTTAGGAAGTTGTGTTTGAATATATGATTAGGTGTGTTAAAGAATTTGATTGAGAAAAAAGGATTTGATTTGAATGTGTTTTAGGGCTTCGATCGCATAAGGCGAGAAAGGAGAGTTTTAGATGTTTTAGAGGTGACAATTGTTCACACACGAGTAAGAGAACTCGCACCTAAACAATTGAGGAGAAGGGCCAAAGACTCTACCACCCTCATTTCACCTTTTAGTAAAAATGTGTTTAGATATGGATTAAATGTTTTAATGATTGCTTAGAAAATGGTTTGAATGTTGTCGAGTTACAAGTGTTTTAGAGGCGTCAATTGTCCACACACGAGTAAGATAACTCGTACCCAAACAATTGAAGAGAAAGATCAAAGACTTGATCCCCCTCATCTTTCACCTTTCAAGAAATAGTGTTTAAGTATAGTTAAATGTATTGGTTTGATTTGAAAAATGCTCGATGTTGATCAAGGTTTGAATTTGCGTGCGAAATGGGTTGAGGACTAATGGAAAGGAGGTCCTAATGGTTCAAGGTAAGGTCGATTGCGAGGCAAAAGCGCTCGACTTACAAATTAGGTAAGGGACTTGATATGTGGATCAAGTGAATGCTTGGAGATGAATTGGTGATTAATTGAATTTGATTCGGAAAATGCTTGACGTTGGATCAAGCTTGTTTATTTTTGTAAATGGTTGATTTTAATCTTATGGGAGAGGGATATATTTACTCAAATGGGAATAATAATCAAGCCATAATTATGGTAAGACAATCACACATATGCATGCAAACAAGATTGTAGAATGTGCAACAAGTATCGTTGTATAAAGCCCAAGAGGAGGCAATGTGAGGTTGATTGCGATCGTGAGAACAATCGACTTACAAGGTATTAAAAGGGCTTGACATTAAGTCAAGGTATTAATTTAAAAAGAGTTTGGTTTGGTCAAGCATATTATGAATGACATACATATAATTAGAGCATGAAATTAATCCACATGGAAAAAGATAAACCTCACATAAAAATCACAAATAAAATGGGGGGAGAAATATAATCAAACATGTTAGTGAAGTTAGCAACCTAATTCTATGGTTAATCTAAAGAAGAGAAATTCTAAATTAAATAATTAATTTGTTTTAGACTTTTAGAATTAAAATATAGAATTCAAACAATTAATTAAATAAAACTAAAATATTTAATAAAACTAACTATTAAAGTTAATTAGTGTTAAATAAAATGGTTTAATAAAATTAATTAAAATTTGATTAATGACAAAGACATATTTTTTTTAGATTTTTAGTGATTAAGGGAAATGATTTAACTTGATTAATTAAATTAAAATCAAATGTTTAATAAAACTATTTATTAAATTAATTAGTAAACAGAATTTAAATAAATAATTTTAATAAAATTAATAAAAATTGATTAATAAACAGACTTTATTATTTTTCTAAAAAAAAAGAAATTGGTTAATAAAATATTTTGGATTTTCTAATTAAAAAGTATTATTAAAATGAAAACTAAAAAAAAAAAACAGAATGGGCCAGATTAAGGTTAGAAATTGGGGGGTGTGTTCAGAACTTTACCCCAGGCCCACAATCGTCAGCCCACGCAAGGAGAAGAGTGTCCAAGGTGTTCCCTAAGTCAAAACAGGCTGACCACAGAACCAATCCTGGGTGTTGATGTGAAGAAGAGTCAATCTGACTCTAAATCAAGGGTGGGAGACGAAAGAACACAGTAAGACTTGGAAGAATGCAAACACGCATGATCATTAAATACACAATGGACCGGTGACACTTGTCACCGGTGAGGGGCTCCTCCACAACAGCCCATTATTAATGAATTAAAACAAAGGAACGGTGAAAAAAAAGAGTCTCATTCTCACCTTCCGTTTCTCTCTCTCGTTCACCTCTTTCTCTCAACTTAATCTTCTGCCAATGAACCCTTGGCCGGAAACATGTATCGCGGCCGGAGAAGCGGCGGTGCGCGGTGGCCGCCACCGTCTTCTCCGGCGACACCACCACCAAACCTCAAACAACCTACATGAACCCTAACTATTTCTCTGTCCTCTACACGAATATGGACACAAAATATCCAAAACCCTCTCAAAATCTCAAATCGACCCTATTCCTAACCAAACCCTAACTTGAAACGAAGCAAGAACAAGGTAAATCAAGACACAGAAAAGAAGATACGACAATTAGGGAGCAACAACTGGAGCAAAACAGAGTTTTAAAGGGGATACCTCTCGAAGAACTTCTTCAAAACAAATCCCTTCGTCTTGTTCGTTCGACTTCGTCGTTCCCGTCACGATTCTGTTAGCTCGACCTCGCTCTCAGGTTTGTGGGTATTCTCTCAAACTGTATTCATCTTTCTTCTTCTCCTTCTTTCGATTTCTCTGGTTGGTTTTTGTGTTCTGATTTTGGATTGGGGTTAAAGTTGATTTTGAGGTGATTTGGGGTTGTTGTGGTTGAATGGAGATGTGTTATTCAGTTGAAGAAATTTGAAGGTGGGTGAAGAAGTTTATTTGAGGTTGTGTTGAAGAATGAAGAGGGATGAGGTTTTTGATTTGGATTGAAGAGTTTGTAAGGTTTAGGAATCAGCAGGGTTTTGTTGGCTGAGAGCTTGTGATTCGGGATGGGTTTAGAAGAAGGTTGAAGAAGGGAGTTTGAATGAAGAGAGGTTATGAGGTGCGAATGGTTTTGCGTTGTTGTTGCGGTATTATTACTCTTGTCGGAAAAACCGAAATGAGTTGGAGATTTGCGAATCACTGAGTTGCTGAAATGTGTTGAGAAGAGATAGTAGCAAGGCAGTTGTGAACGATTGAAAGGTATGGAACAATGGGTTGTGTTAATGCGGGGGGGAAGATGAAGTTCTTGATGGCTGAGATTTTAGCAGGTGATGGTTTTTGTTGGCTCAGCGATGTGTGAGGAAAAATGAGGATCGAATAAGGTATTCCCCCATTTGTTCTTAATTTCCTCTCTTTTAAAACAATTCAAACTTCTCCATTAAGTTTATCAGTACAAAATTCTTGTCTTGTATTGATTGAGTGGTTACTTTCATCTTGTAAGCTATCTAGACTATTGTGGGTGTTGCAGTGTATTGTTTGCAGGCTTGTACCATGTGTAGGCAGAGTCTCTTTCGCGTTGCAGGTAGTGTGTCGTTGCTGTTGCGCATGGCATTGTTGTTGCAGAGTTCTGGTCTTGTGTAGAGGTACGAAATTTGGACGGTTGTGGTGTGAGAATGGTACAATGTCTAGTAGGGTGTGCAGAGTACAGTTGGATGAGTTTCAAGTGGTGTTGTCGCAATTTGTGGTATGAAATCATGTGGGGCTCACCGAGTTTGTTGGGTGTGTAGCAGGTTATGGCATATGGCTAGTATTACAATGGACCTTTTTTGTATGTTTTTTTTGTATGAACATGGGCTATGAAAGAATGATGGGCTTGAATTATTTGCAACTTTGTAATGTAAAACAATGATGGATAATAGGGTTTTTGGTAGAATTTAATAAACTTTTTTGGAATTAAATGGGATTCAATGGATTGAAAAATAAAAATGGGGATATTAGATATAAAAAGTGAATAAATACAAAATGGAATTTTGGATTTTAAAAAAAAGATTTGAATATGAAATGAATTTGGAGAAAATGAGATGGATAATAAAAATAAGAATTAAGTAAAAAATGAGTTTAGTGGAAATGGATAAAAATGGACAAAGGATTATTCAATTGGATAATGAAAATAGAATTTGGATAATGATGGATTAAAAAAGTGAAAAATGGTTATGAAATTGGAAATGGATAATTGAAATGGAAAATGGTCTAGAAATTGGGAAATTGGATTTATTGGATAAATGAATGAAACTAAAATTGGTTACTGGAACGGGTATGGGTAATGGTAATGCGTCTCCACCTGAACAACACCTAAAACCTCTACAATTGAACCTGACATGCTATAACCAAAAAAAATCCGCCTCGAATGAATCCATCTGATCCATGGCCACTTGGGTACTGATAAGAAAGAAAGGGCTTTTAAAATTCGAAGATTATGAACTGAACTATGAATCTCAGTACACTACATCAAACCCTGATTAGAAAGCAAATTTGATCCTTGGTAATCTTCAACCATGAAGCACTTGACGTACACACAACTTGATAACTTGATCCATGCACAACCATCTTAACTTGACACACCGACCCTAATTGGAGCGTACACCATCTAAACTGCTACAAACCCTGGCCTTGATCTTGCAACAAACCTTTCTCTGACTGACATATTAAATCAACGACCATTATACCTCAGTTCACACTACACATATACCAGACCTGACAAACTTGCCTGAAGCCTGACTCAACCAAGCAAAACCTTGAGCAGGAACAACATATTTTGGATTTTTTTTAATAATGGTTAGTGGTCGGATGTACAGATGAAAATTATATACATGTAGGACAAAATTTGGGTATGACAGTTTGTTCATGGAAGAACAATGACTTCTAAGTTGATTTCGTCATGGCGACCTGTGGATGATTTCATGTCTTGTGCATTGAGCGCACCATTGGGAACTGTTGATCTCCCTTCAGACATTTCAAAATCAAAACAATTTACTGTTCTTTGAAATGCTTTTTATTATTTCCCCAAAGTTTTAATCCAGTGTTTATCTAAAATAGTTAACATTTCGAAACAAATAGAAAAACAAAATAATAGAGAAAGATTTAATGAATAAATCATTCTTTTATTCAATGAAGAATTGACCCGTAAATGGGTGTTAATACATTAGGATGCAATTCGTATAAGAGGACATTGTTGAGATAGAAAAAGTAAAATGGAAATGGGAACTGTTTTGAGTTTCCATCAAATTACAACACTGCTATCTTCCCCATGTCTTCAAAATCACAACACTTTGCTTCCGAGGAGAGCTGCTAGATTGACTCTTCATGTCTTGAGTTTTCCTTTATAAAGTGGGTTCACGAACCGAGATTCGCAACACTTTTCTTCCGAGGAAAGCGGTATGTCTTGTTTCCTATTCACCCTTTACTTGGTGTATAACCAATGCAGAATCTCCATATACCTCAAGGATCTTGTTTTTTAAGTCAATGGCTGCTTCGATCCCCATGATGCACGCTTTATATTCAGCAATATTGTTAGTGCAGTCTAAATAACGCTTTGCAGTGAAAGGTATGTAGACATTATTTGGAGACTTCAACACTACCCCAATACCATGACCTATAACATTTAAGGCAATATCGAACATAATAGTCCATCGCTTCTCTGGTTCAGGTTTCATCATCATTTACGACCATGATATCTTTATCTAGGAAATCAAATTTCATTGGCTGATAATCCTCCATTGGTCGATAGGAAAGATGGTCTGCCAGTACACTGCACTTGATGGCCTTTTGTGTGACATATTGGATGTCGTATTCCGATAAGAGCATTTTCCAATGGGCGATTCTCAATATAAGAGCTAGTTTCTCGAAGATGTATTTGATGGGATCTATTTTTGATATTAGCCACGTGGTGTGGGTCAACATGTATTGTCTTAGGCATCGGGCGGCCTATGCAAGTGCACAAAAATTTTTCTCGAGCAATGAGTATCTGGTTTCACAGTCGCTAAACTTCTTACATAGGTAGTAGATGACATGCTCATTTCTACCCATTTTATCACACTGCCCTAGCACAAAACTCATTGATTCATTAAATACTGTTAAGTACATGATGAAAGGTCTTCCCTGAACATGGGGTATCAAGATCAGTGGTTCTTGCAAGTATTATTTTATTTTCTCAAATGCTGCTTGGCAATCTTTGTTCCACTTGATGGCTTGATCTTTTCTAAACAACTTAAATATTGGTTTACAAGTGCTGTAAAGTGTGATATGAATCTAGCAATGTAGTTCAATCTCCCTGAGAAACCACAAATCTCTTTCCTCGTTCTGGGTGCTGACATAATTTGTATGGCTCTGACCTTGTTAGGACCAACTTCGATTCCTTGTTGGCTCACTATGAATCCCAATAGCTTTCTAGATCGTGCACCAAAAGTGAATTTATTGGGATTTATCCGCAGCTTGGATTTTCTCAATCCTGCAAATATCTTTTGTAGATGAACAATGTGATCCTCCTTAGTCTAGGATTTTACAATCACATCATCGACGTAAACTTCACTACTACGAAAAACCCATTTAACGACGCTAGGTTTACAACGGATTCGTATCCCACCGTTGTAATAGGTTAAAAATTTTGCAGCTGATTTATAACGCCATATTTAACGACGGTCGTATTAAAAAACCGTTGTAATACATGGTGTGTAACAAGCTTCGATTCCCAGCAACTACATTTTTTTTCCATATTTTTACATTTTAAACACGCTTGTATTAAAACACCGTTGTAATACATGATGTGTAACAAGCTTCGATTCCCAGCAACTACATTTTTTTCCATATTTTTAGATTTTAAACATATATTTTATTTCTTTTGTTAGTGTTACGGGGATTTAACCTCAAAACTCAAAATTCATCTTTGTTTTTCTATTTTTAAGTGCAAGAGAATAGGTTGAAATAGTTTGATCATAACTTCTTTAAAAATAAAAGTGAAAGAGATGAGTATATATAAAAGAAAACTTTATTAAGATTCTAGATAAGAAGAGTACATTGATAATCATATATTACATATATTTATCAATGTCAGAGCCCATAGCTGCAAATTCATCTTCATAATCCAGGACTCTCTCCTCACTTCCCTCATCGGAATCATAATAAACAGTCCTCCTTTTGGTCTTTTTATTTTTCTTCTTCAGCTTCTTCTTCTTCTTCTTCTCCTTCTTCTCCATCCTTACCCTTAGCGCATCCCTGACGTTGGCCACTGGTTGGACCTCCTCATTTGGCGGCTGATGTTGTTCATTTGTGCCCTCATTGGTGATGTTTCTAGCATTCTCATTTGTAGAACTCATTGTTACGAAGAATATATTATAAAGAAATGTAAAATTGTCTATTTATAGATGAGGTTGAAGATGAAAAGTCTGATAGTTTAATGCTTGCAATGATGATAACTTGTAAATGGTTGATATTCTGGAACGATATTTTTTGGAAAACGGAGAAAATTTTAAATCATTATTATACTTGGCCAGAGTGTTCTCTATTCCGGGAAGAGCAAGGGTTATAATATTACAACGGTTAGTAATAATGACCGTAGCGATACCCCTTATACTTGGTACAAGGTTCGACTCCAAGCAACAACATTTTTCTATTTTACGTAATTATAGAAAAATGTTGTTGCCTGGAGTCGAACCTTGTACCAAGTATAAGTGGTATCGCTACGGTTAATATAACTAACCGTTGTGATATTATTAAAATAATATATATATACTTATCATCACGGTTATTTGAGAAAACCGTTGTGAAGTATTTACCTATATAAGGGAATTAACTTTCCCTTATTGACAGTAGCGCCGTTTCCTTCACAGCAAAACCCTAGCACCCATTTTTTCTCTACAATTTTGGCAGCAAACTTCATCTTTTTTTAGAATCCGCGAAAAGAAATACAAGAAGTATAAAGCTTTTGATTTAAGCTTCTTCCTCTTTGTATTTCTTCTTGCAGAGTCTAAAACTAGATGAACATGGTGATGATGTTGGCGGTAGCAAGCATAATGTACATATTATTTATGAAAAATAAGGTATTCTTCTACTTCAATCTTTTTGTTAGATAGTTCTCATTATCTCGTTTGCTTCATGTTGTTTTTGTTGATTGTTCTCATTTTGTGCAGATTCGACTTCAATGCTTGTCAAGCAAGGTAAACTTCATTGTAATGGTACAATCCCACTTCTTAGGGTTTTATTTCAACTTTTTCTTGTTTTGTTTTGAATACTAACTATTTTTCTTCATTGCTTCCCACTTCTTTGGGTTTGTTTCACATGGTGATGATGATGGTGGTACATATATATGAATTCATTCTGAAAAGGTACATATATATGAATTCATTCTGATATTGTATATGAACTTTAGTTTATTATATACTATGTATAATGTTTGTTTCATTATCCTTTTATTGAAAATGCAATCAGTTAAATTGATATAGAACATTAGTTTATTATATACTATGTATGTTGTATATAGTTAAATTGAATACTAACTAATTTTCTTCATTGTTTCCTACTTCTTAGGGTTTGTTTCACATGGTGATGATGATGGTGGTACATATATATGAATTCATTCTGATAAGGTACATATATATGAATTTATTCTGATATTGTATATGAAATTTAGTTTATTATATACTATGTATATTGTTTGTTTCACTATCCTTTTATTGAAAATGCAATCAGTTAAATTGATATAGAAACTTATAATCTGAAAATTAAGATGTATTTGAAAACCAACCTTTATCATGTCAATGTTTTCCGAATTGCATCCATTTCATTCAGCACATTGTAAGTTCCTTAACATAAAATTTATGGTTCAATGGTCCGTTTGCTTCAATTCATCGATATCTACAATTCTACTTTACCTCATCATTGTAACTAATCATCGTGGTTGTTAAGATCACGATTGTTATGATGATAAAATCGCGATGATTTGTGGTGATGATGAGGTAAACTATAATAAAAGATATCGATGGATTGAAGGAAACCGACCATTGAACCATAAATTTTATGTTAAGGAACATAAAATGTGCGGAATGAAATGGATGCAATTCGGAAAACAGTGGTGTGTTTAAGTTGGTTTTCAAGAACAGTTTAATTTTCAAATTATATAGTTCTTTACCAATTTTAATGGTTGTATTTCTTTAATTAAGTGTATGGTAAAACAAGCAATATACATTTTTATTTAATAAACTAAGGGTACATTCCACAACGGTTGAAATACCTAACTGTTGCAATATAACACGCGCTTTCCAGAATACAACAACGGTTTCCAGACCGTTGTAGAAATAACGAACTTACAACGACAATCTACATAACAACACCTTCGCCCACGTCATTATATGTCATTCCCAACCATTGTTAAATGGGTTTTTCATAGTAGTGCTTGGTGATATGTTGCCCCAATGTTCTTCAAGCTGAAAGCCATCGCTTTGTAGCAGAAGGTTCCCTAAGAGGTGATGAATGTGCATTTCTCCATGTCATCCGGGTCCATTTTGATTTGGTTATACCCGAAGAATCCATCCATGAACGAGAATACCAAGAACTAAGCCGTTTTATCCACCAATACATCAATGTGAGGCAAGGGGAAATAATTTTTTGGGTTGGATTTATTTAAATCTCGGTAGTCAACACACATTCATACATTTCCATCCTTTTTAAGGACTGACACAATGTTGAAACCCATTGTGGGTACTTTGCTACAACCAAGAAACCTGGTCAAACAACTTGGGTTGCCATGATGAATGTGTTGTTCTTATAAGTTGCCTTTCGAAGATCAACTCATATGAATCCTAATTCATCGGTTTCTACACCAGTGTTACTGCCAATCCACTTGCACTTAAATAAAGTCACTTTAAAAGAAACATAATCAATCTCCATAATCTCCTCAATGAACCCAAAGTACGCTCTAGATGCTAGTACATGATTGTTATCTTTGACACTAGAGAAGTACATGGATTCAGCTTCAACCATAACCCCACTATTTTGCATGGTACTATGATCATCCTTTGATTTTGTATAACATGAATATATAGTAATGTAGTATGCACTCCAAGTAATTACATTAAACTTCGACATACGTGAAAACCTTTTAATTGTCCCTGATGCACTACTCTCTTTAGAAACCCTTTCCTTAAACTAAGTTATGAAAGCTTTGTTATCTCTACCAACAACCATTTTTCATTCATCCGGGGGGTCTTTTTCTGTTACAAGACTTTTTTAGCGGTCAAGTAAGGTTGAACTTCATCAAGGTTATTTTATTAATTTATTAACAACAAGTAGCTTTACACCAGAGGAATTAGTAATGTCTCAAGAAAAATTGGTACAAGAAGCCGTGGTTACACTTCTTGATAATGGAATCCGCGGACAACCAATGAGGGACGATCATAAGAAAGTTTACAAATCGTTTTCCGATATAATTTTGGGCAAAGATGGACGATTTTGAGAGACTCTTCTTGGAAAACGAGTTGATTATTTGGGGCGTTCTGTTATTGTCATAGGTCCATTACTTTCATTACATCGATGTGGATTGCCCCCTGAAATAGCAATAGAGCTATTTCAGACATTTCTAATTCGTGCTTTAATTCGAAACCATTTTGCTTCGAACATAGGAGTTGCTAAGAGTCAAATATATACAAATGTTCTTGAAGAACTACATCTCATCTAAAAGTTTTAACATTTAAACCTTGAGTACCTCAATCAAGACAATCACATACATCAAATCAAGACAAATGTCTTATTTCAAGACTAGACTAATATGGAAGATCAAAGAACACCGACCTCGTTTTCCAACTATTTTTCTCCACGGGCCATTTTTATTTACCTTTTAGTTTCTTTCTAAAGACAACCTTAATATGTTGTTGTCTTTTATAAACTTCCTTTCCGGTTAAGGGCTTTGGAGCGAAACCATACTTCTGCTATCTATTAAAAACCTTCTGCAATCTACGGTATGGGTGATTAGGTCTTAAAAATTTTTGATGCCCAAGTTAAACAGTCTTTTTCCATTTTGTAATTGGTGGTGGCATGTATCAAATTCACATATAGGACACGCGTAATGTCCCTTGACGTTGTACCTAGACAAATTACCGTATGCAGGAAAGTCATTGATTGTGCAAAATAACATGGCACACAGCTTAAAGTTATCACTTGTATATGCATCATCAACGCCTTCATCCCACAAAAGTCTTAAATCTTCAATCAATGGAGTTAATGAAACATCTATGTCGTTCCCTGATTATTTTGGACCCGAAATCATCATTGATAACATCATATATTTGCGCTTCATGCACAACCATGGAGATAGGTTGTAAATCATGAGAAGAACAGGCCATGACGTATGGTTAGTACTCAAATTACCAAAAGGGTTCATTTCGTTAGTGGCAAGTCCAAGCCTAATGTTCCTTGGTTCTAGTGCAAAATCTGGAAATAAGGAATCAATTTTCTTCCATTGCAATGAATCAGCTACATGACGAATTTCTCCATTACACACTCTTTCATCTGCATGCCATCTAGTATTCTTTGCATCATTTACATGAACAAACAATCTCTTGAACCTTTTAATTACTAGTAGGTACCACAACACCTTGGAAGGAACACCCTTTCTTGTTACATTATCATTGTTTTTGACACCATTGACTTTCTTTTTATAGCGTGACTCCCTACTTCTCGGGCACTCCTTCAAGTTTTCATATTCTTTCCTATATAATATGCAATCATTACGATTAAATAGTCTAAATTCATTGGACACAATATTTTCTTGGCCTTATAACTACGGTTCGATAACGTGTTACCTTCTGGAAGCATTTCTTGTAGCAATTCAAGCAAATCAGTGACTTTTATCCGTACACTCACCTCTTACCTTAAGATTAAATAGTCTTAACACAACTGACAATCTTGTAAAACATTTTCATCTTGGATACAACGACTCTTCCATGTCTTTTTGCAAAGTATCTACCACATTAACATTCTTGAAAGCATCTACCCCAATATCACGAATCATATCTTCTAGAGTATCATTCATAAATTCATCATCATCTTCAATTGTAGGTGACAAAGGTCTTTTTTTTGTCACTTCACCATGCCATACCCATTTCGTGTAATTTTGAATAATTCCATCATAACCTAAATGATTGAATATTTCATCCCTTGGATGTTTGTGAATATTTCAGCAAACTTTACAAGGACCCCAAAAAATCCCCTTCGACTTAGGAAGGTTTTTTTCCCACAAAATCAAGAAATTGAATCACTCAATTCTCATACTCTTTACTTATTCTATTGACTTTCATCCAACTACAATCCTTAATCACATACAGCTTCTGAAAATAAAATAAAAATAGTACACAACCAATAATAACTACCATAACAACAACAAATACCATAACAACATTATAGTAAACAATATCAATAATCACATATGCCAACAACATCAATGTACGACGGAACAACAATAACAACAACAACGACAACAACGACCTACGACTACGACATCAACGATGCAAACAACAGTAATGGAGAATTTGTACATACCATAAATGTGATTAGAAACTCAACAGAGAAAAATTCGAGCTTACTTCCTCCTTGGAGAAGAAGAGTGGTGTTTCTAAGTATTGGGAAACTCCTTCGTTTGCTGGAAAAGAATGGGTTCCTTTCGTTCGCTAGGGCGCAAGTGAATGAGACAAAACATTATAAATCTGAAGGAATAAAATTTTTCTTTAGAGTTTTTATCTCGGTTTTTTTAATAACCGAAGGATAATATCCGACGTCAAATGTATAAAAAATAAAGACGCCTTTTTAGTTATAAATAAAATATTAAATTACAGGAGCTAGGAATCAAAGCTCAAACAGAAAACAAAATCTTACGTCGGTTTTCCTAGAAAACTAAGGTTAAAGATAAAGTTTCTTAAACAAATTAATATATAGCGCGTTCCAGATCATTTGACCTTGATTTTTCTATAACTTAGGTGAAAGCTTCATCATGAAATGTATTATTTATAATAGTGACTCCTTTCAAACGAAAGATATTTCATCTTGAGACGATGCAAAGCAATGTTTCATCTACGTATGTGTGAGTTTAGATAGGCGACGTTTTTCCCACCAACGTTGATATTTAGATATCCATTCGGTGTAATGCAAACAACCACTTCTCTAAACTATTGTGGATAAGCAATGTTTTCCGTTATTGGTGACAAGGTATCTTCCACTAAAATTGACCAACAAATAAACATTTTTTTACCTGAACAACGAAGCTTTGAGTTCCTCATTGTGAGAGGTATTGCTAACTCTCCTACAAAATTAGCACTAAAAAGAATTATTCTCGTAAATAAACCTGACTTTATTTTTATCTTTGAGCCTTGGATGATTTTGATGATTCCCCCTAGATGGTTACAAAGTCTTGACCTTAAGCTTTTTGCGGTGAATAATAGAAAAGGATTGGTGCCTAATCTTTGGCGTTGTTGTCTTAAGAGCATTGTTCCTGTGATCGTTGTAGTGAATGATCAACAAGTATCTTTCTTAGTTAAAATTTAGAATTGTCTTATTGGTTTTTCTGCCGTATATGCCTCGACCAGTCATGTAACTAGGAGAACCCTTTAGCACATTATAAGTAACTTCAATCTCAATATAACATCCCCGGACTTGCATTGGTTATTTCAACTGTATTTTAGGAGCTCAAGAACACAAATGAGCTCATCTGCTAGCCAGAACTCCCATGGATGAGTTTAATCATTGGATTAATCAGAATCTTCTCATTTAACTTCCAACCATTGGATTATGGTTCACTTGGATAATGATAGAAAGGGTTCCAATCACACCAAAAGGACTTTGGATAAAACTATATGCAATCAAAAGTGGATTGATTTCAAGAATACTATTTCTTGTAGGACTCTTCATAGAAACTAGGGATGTTCAAAACTGAATCGGTCCAATAGAAAACCGATATCTGAACCAAACCAAACCGAAAATCACAAAAATCCGTATTTAGTTCGAATGTGTTTGAGTCATCTTTTAACAAAACTACACGGTTCGATTCGGTTTGCGGTTTGTATTTTGCAAACTGAACTAAACCAAACCCAATCACATTATGTTACAAAATCTTACCAACCATTACATATTTTTAATTTTTTTAGAGAAATCAACAAGTACTATATGAATATTTTATCGTGTTCTTTGAATGATATTTATTTTAATTTACGTATTAATGAAAAAAAATATTATTTATTTATAAATACTAATATTATTTTTATTTAAAATGAAATTACTATATATATATATATATATATATATATATATATATATATATATATATATATATATATTTTTTTTTTTTTTCATTTTTAATTTGTTGATGTTCATAACGACAAAAGAAAAATAAAAATTTTAGTTTACATTACTTTTGTATCTCTTTATATATAAAATATTGATAGCAAAAAAGAGATTATAGTGTTATCAGGATAACATATAGTTACGTGCATGCACTACTTATAGTTAAACAATATAGTATATTAAATTTATTTAAGAATGCAATTTCATGTATATTGTCTTTTAGACATAAGATAAAATTGTAAGACACAATTCATATTTATGCATCAGGTTATAAATTTATTTTGAAAATTAGAAACTTATTTTATGATAATGTATGGATGATTAAACACAAATTCATATTATCGTTTATATGTGTTTGATATATATATATATATATATATATATATATATATATATATATATATATATATATATATATAAACCAATCCAACCGAACAAATCCAAACCGCATTGGTTTGGTTTAGTTTGGTTCAGTTTTATTTCTAAAAACCAACTGAAACCAAATCAAACTGCACACTTTTTCCTCTTGCGGTTTGAATGATTTTTAGAGTAAAAGTCGTCCAAACCGCACTGCGAACACCCTTAATAAAAATTATCCGATCATTTTCCAATTTTGCTGGATTTCATAACACAAGAGATTAAGGTTGTATCACATTTTAAATTTTTGCAAATGTGGGCCTTGAATCCGAGTTGTAAAGAGCTAATCAGAGACACTTGGAAGACTAGGGTGGTGGGATGCCCCGTGTTTATTCTTCAAAAGAAGCTTCAAATCCTTAAGTCTAGAATTAAAGATTGGAACAAATCTACTTTTGGCAATATTCATGAGAATGTTAAACTGGCAGAGGACAATTGTTAAGTGCCAAATTGTGCATATTTTAGATAGTATTTTGTGGCTCTTTTCAATGGTTTCCTTGATGTTTTAGTAGTAAATATATTAGTTTTATCGTAAATATGCAAGTTTCAGATTTTATTGTAAATATTGTGAATATTGATCATTTTTATGTTCTTTGACAGGTCTTCTGGCTTATATTTGATGATAGGAACAATTGGTGAAGGATAGAAGGCCTAAAAGTTGATTTTTGAGAAGTTCGTGTCGGTAACTCGCGCTTAAAGTGCTTTTCAGCGCGGGTTCAGCGCATTTTTGATGAAGAGGCAGTAGCTAAGAACCCCTGACCACACTTAACGCGAGAAGGACCGCGCTTAGCGCGCTCTAAGGAGGTTTAACTATATTTCAAATGAGATCGCACTGAGCGCGCTCTGAGGCCGCTTAGCGCGGTTTTAATAAATTTCATTCTTTCTAGTTTTAATTTATCTCATTTTGGTAGGTATTCAAGCCTTGATTTCTATTCATTTTTATATAGATCATTGAATAAGTTTTCCAACGCTTCTGACGGTGCGTTAATCGAAGTTGCAGTTCGAAACTTATGAAGAAAATAAGATTTGTGACTTTGCTGATGGCGCTAAGCGCCCTCATAGCACGCTTAGCGCGGTTCGCGTCTTTTCAGCCCCTATTTAAGTCATTTTTCAGCATTTTTAGGGTATGGTTTTGGGGTTTTGTGATCCTAACTCCATCAAACTTTATTTTTCAGTAGATTAGCTTAGAAAACAACATGGAAGCTTGCATACGGATGAACCGGGGTGGATTGATCGTCGATCGGCTCTGACAAACCGCGAGATGTTTGGTTTATTTCTCTTCTTTTTTGTGTCTTTCTTCTATGTTGGGTTGTTTATATGTATCTACTATGAACTCATGTATATTTTTCGCCCATGGCGTTGTATGAAACTTGCTTTACAAATCTCTATTGGTGATTGTCTCTGATTTTTGCTTTATGCGCGGGGTTTGGGTTGCGTTAGACATAACCCTCACGAACTTCAATTAGGGATGATTATCTGTTAGTTTCTGGATTCTAGAGATAGATTTAGAGCTAACAATCTTCAATAGGCGTTGAAGCTTAATGCCTCTGTGCCTTGAGTCGCGTGCGAGAGTGTCGACGATGGTAACACGGTTGTTCTCTCAACTTCGCGTTAGACATAACCTTGGTTGTGAGCGATGCTGGGTGATATTGAGGAGTATTGTAGGTGGAGTATAATTGGTCGGTAAGTTTAAGTTTGTGAGGAGTCGATTATGTGCATGCCGGATAAGTTTGTCTTGCTAAAGAATGAATTCGTTTTATGTTTTAATGTTTACTTTTCTGCTTTTACTTTTAAACCATTTTAAACCCAAACTCATAAACGCGAGAGACTGTCGAACGACATTCTTTCCCTCGAACCGATCTCTGTGGAAACGACATAAATCCCGGAGGGAATTCTTTCCGAAAATAAATATTTTTGCTGCTTGCCCTAATCCGCAATCAACAAAATGGCGCCGTTGTCGGGGATTGGTTTTGATATTGAATCGCATTGCGATAGTTTCTTTGTTTTTGATTTTTGTATATATCGTATATATTGTCTATTTCCATTATGTTTGTTCAAGTGTTATATATGTTTTGTTCCCGTAATGTTTGTTCGAATGTTTGGTTAAGGCACTTGCTTTTGGTTTGCGCGGTGAGGCATCACCATGGCATGAAGGAAGGAAGTTGCTAGCTAAGCATTGTAAAGGCGTCGAGCTTACGACGTAAAACAAGCATGTTGTATTTTCTTTTGTTGTTGTTTAGTTTAGTTAGTGTGGTGAACTTTCATTAAACAAGTTGTACTCGGATTTTTCGTAAAATTCTCAAATCTTCACTTTACAACTTGTTTAATCCAATTTCACTCGGTCTTTTAGTATGTTTATATTAATAATTCTTGAGTTTGTACAATTTTATGTTTAGTAGTATAGTTAATATAAAGTGAAAATGGATGGAGTGAATGAGAGAAAAAACCAATTTTGAAAAACAAAATTTTCCTGCCCGCGCTTAGCACGCGCAGAGGGCGCTTAGCGCACCTTGTTTTGCAAAGAAAAATCTCTCATTTTCCATCCACTTTCACCAATTTTGGTCTTTGTGTTTAGTTAGTTTTAATTCAATTTTGTTAGGTTGTTAGAATAAAATTTTATGTTTGCTCTCAAGTTTGTTTTGATTAGCTTGAGGATGCATTTTGTGATTTTCCAAGTTAGATCGTTTCAACTTGCGAATGTATGGTGATGATATTGTTAAGTTTTGTACACGTCCAAGGTATGTGTTTATCGCTTTCTTGACTTTAGCATATTCATGATACTTTGGCTTTTTACAAACTTCCATGTCGTTCATTCTTTTGTATACTTGTTCTTGATGCGAATCACTTTAGTTCCCACCCTTTTTGTGAGGAAGCTTTCCATTGTTCATATATGCACGGAGTACCAACATTCTTGTTCTAACTGGATTTTATTATGCTTAATCTTTTGTTTGTGTTGATTATATGAATGCATGAAAAGGATCAAGGCATTTTGTTTCATTTTGAGCACAACTACCTATCCAAATAGTCTATTTACCTTGTGAGTGTGTGATCATTCGTAACCCCTTTGAGATTTTTTATCCATGTTTTATTTGAACTTAATGCTTGTCTATGAGTATTTAGTTCACTTATTTTTGAATGGATTTTGTTTTTTCTTGAACCCTCAACTTTGTGTTGTTGTATGAATTTTTACCTTGCCTTAGAAAGTAGGGAGTATTCACATGATGATGTGGTTGAATTCAAGTTGGGGAGTGAGTGGGTGTTTACTCATTGGTTGGTTTCTATGAGGTGGAAAAAGAAAAGAAAAAGGAGAAAAATGTGACAAAGAAAAGAAAAGAAAAAAAAGAAAAAAAAAAGAAAATCCTTGAGAAAGGAAACAAAAAGAGTTCAAATAATTGTGCTAAATAAGTATTGTATTTTGTGTAACACTTGGGATTTTGGAAGAAGTTGATTGGAATTTTGTGTTTGAACTTTTGTGAGTTGATCACTCCTTTAGGTTTAGGCAAGTTTTTGTTTCAATTACCTTTAGAAATTGCCCATTGTTTGTTTACCCGACCACGCTACAACCTTGAAAGTCCTTGTGATTCTTGCTTTTGTATGTTCAATGTGAATTTTTGGATGGTTGCATAATTTAGTCTATTGTTTGCATGATTGTTGTGTGAGTGATAAGTACCTCATTTTGTGTTTTTCATCTACCGATGATTGTTTTTTCTAGGTGTGATTCACATTTGAACTTGTGTTGTTTTAGGATGTTTGGCATGATTTTTGTATTTTGCATTTGTTTCTTGACTATGTTGTCATCCTAGTTTAGTGGTAAGTATTTACTTTGTGTGTACCGTTTATCATTTGAACCATTCATTTGTCAATTTTTCAAAACCTGTTGATTCGTGATTCTTTGGTTATTGCTTTTGTGTTTTCAAGTTTGCTTAATTCTTGTTTGAGGACAAACAAGTTTAAGTTGGGGAGAGTTGTTAAGTGCCAAATTGTGCATATTTTAGATAGTATTTTGTGGCCCTTTTCAATGATTTCCTTGATGTTTTAGTAGTAAATATATTCTGACAAAATTGATGGAAGCTTGCATACGGGTGAACCGGGGTGGATTGATCGTCGATCGGCTCTAATAAACCGCGAGATGTTTGGTTCATTTCTCTTTTTCTTTGTGATTTTCTTTTTTTTTGGGTTTTGTATATGTATTGACTATGATCTCATGTATATTTGTCGCCCATGGAGTTGTATAAAACTTGCTTTACAAATCTCTATTGGTGATTGTGTCTAATTTTTGCTTTATGCGCGGGGTTTGGGTTGCGTTAGACATAACCCTCACGAACTTCGATTAGGGATGATTATCTGGTAGTTTCTGGATTCTAGAGATAGTTTCTGGATGAAAAAATGTTGTATAAAGAAAAATTTAACAAAAGATCATTGAGGATGGTTATTCTGACAACCTTGACAACATGGAGAGAGAAGCCAAGGCTCATATGGATTCTGCCCTTCATATGGAGGAGATTTTTTGGAAGGAAAAAGCTAGATTGAAATGGAATACATATGGGGACAAGAGTCCAAGGTTCTTCCTTAGAATTACAAAGATCAAACAAACTACCAAAAGGATTTCTTTCCTGAAAATTGATGGAGAAACTATCACCGACCAATGGAAAATTGCTAATCATGTGGTGGAGTATTATTATGATCTTTTTAAAAATGTGACTATTTTGCAGGAGGATCATCTGATTGATGAAGTTATTCCTCGTATGATGACTGAAGAGTCCAACAAAATTCTTACCATGATACCAACCATTGAGGAGATTTATAGTTCTGTTATGAGTCTGGAGAAAGATAATGCCCTGGTCCAGATGGATTTGGAGGCTTCTTCTTTCAAACATTCTAGGATATTGTCAAGGAGGATGTAGTTAGAGCGGTTATTCAATTTTTTAGAGATGGTTGGATCCTCTCAAATTACAATACAAACATTTTAGTTCTGATTCCTAAGATTCCAAATGTTGAGTCTTTTGATCAGTATAGACCCATTGCCCTTGAAAACATCAAACACAAGATAGTAACCAAGATTATAACTAACAGGTTTGCAAAGGTTCTCCCCTCCATTATTTCTCCTAAGCAAATGACCTTCATTCAAGGAAGACACACTAGAGACTGCATTTGTTTAACATCTGAGGCAGTTAATATTCTCAACAATAGAAGTCATGTTGGTAACTTAGCGATTAAGGTTGATATTTCAATGGCTTTTGATATAATGAGTTAAAGTTTCTTAATAAAGGTGCTGAAGTCTTTTGGATTCTGCGAAAATTTTTGTCAATGGATTGCAGCCATTCAGAACTCTGCCTACATTTCTGTCTCCATTAATGGTGTTCAAAGAGGTTATTTTTAGTGTTAAGTAGAGGGATCACTAAGCTAGTAGATATTCCAAAACTTATTTAGAATGCTCACATTCCACCTTCTAGATCCTTATTTGTTTTGGAGGGTTATCCAAAACAAATTACCCACTCATGATTGTCTTGCCACAAGAGGTCTGAACCTCCCCTCCATTTGTAGTACCTGCTTGAAATATTCGGAGACCTCGGAGCATCTTTTTTTCAGTTGTTCTTTTGCAGGTAAACTTTGGAGTATTCTGACTTCAGTTCTCACACAAAACATCTCTTCTTTGGAGGACATTTGGATTGTTTTGAATAAACCATAGTCTGCCCTAGGGATGGCCAAAAAATTCGTACCCGCGGATATCCGCGGATAAAATCCGTCACGGATATGGGGAGGATAGCTTAATGGATATCCACGGATAAAATAAATGGATATTTAAATATTGTTTGTTAATGGATATGGATACAGGTTTAATGATATCCGTATCCACGGATATCCATATCCGTTAATAAATTATAAAAATAATATAAATATCATTAGTTTATTATACCTTATCTTTTCATCTTCTAAAAAATTAGTCTTCTTATATTTCTTTTTTTTTTGAAAATTTCTTTGAATATAACCTTTCACATTTCATTCAAATTATATTCGCCATTTCATATTTAATACCTCACTTCAACAATTTCACAGTCCAACCAACTAGTGTCGTCATTCCTCTGTCGAACCAGTGTCTCTCTTCCTACTCCTCTGTCGTTCGCTCTTCCATCATAACTCATAATCACAATATCTTTTATTTGTTTGGTTAAAAATGAAATGTATGAATATTACATTTGGATCTAATTATGTTTCAGTGAATAATTTTTTGTGTCTTTAAAAGAAGTTAAAAATATTTTTTTCAAAAAATAAATTTTATTAAAAAAAATTATCCATGGATATCTGTAAATATCCGCGGATACCATAAAACCCGTGGATTCTCCGCTTAACAGATATCCGCATGGATATAGAGCGGATATGGATATCATATTTATCCAACGGGGCGGATACGGATATCATAGTATCCGTCCCCATGGATATCCATTTACATCCCTAGTCTGCCCTAGGGGTGTTCATGGTTCATGAACTGCATTTAACTGAATCACATTTATGGTTTGGTTCAGTTTACAATAACCACTTTAATAAAAATTCAGTTAATTGTTAAAATGATTCAATTCAATTTAAAACTAATTTAAAACTAGCTTATATTTATAAACTAGTTTATAATTAGTTTACAAATTTAAACCAATTATATATTTTGAACTCTTTTAAAACCAAATTTTTTTACTTTATAAAAGTTTATATTTTTTCATATTAAAAAAAGGGTTAAATAAGTATTAGGTCCCTGAAAATAACCCAACTTTGAAGTTTAGTCCCTAAAAAAATTTCCTTCAAACTTTGGTCCTCCCAAATATTTTCGTCCCTAAGTCTAGTCCCTCCCGTTAGTTTCCACTAACGGAGGATGACCTGGCATGCAATATGTGATTAATTGTTTAAACTGATTAGGCCACAGTGTACTTTCTGATTAAAGAAACTCTAAAGTCAATTTTTGAAAGAAGCTCAAAAGTCATTTTTTGAGAAATAGAAAAAGAGGAATTTGAGTCATTGTCGTTCATTGCTTTGTCAAATAGATTGTGCCCTACCAGAAGAAGAACTGTGTTCGTCAACTCGCAACTCTCAGAAGTGGTCCCAAAGGAGGTGTACTTCGTTTCGAAGCAGTGGTCCCATGTAAGTGAATTTGTCTGTCATTGTTTGGTTTGCTTTATTGTTTAATGAGAAGTTTGATTTAGTGGGCCCTCGATGGTTGTATTGTTCTATTGTTTGTTCATTGTTTGTTAAATGAGAAATTTTTTGTTTATGGTCCCTTGTCTGCCATTGTCCATAGTTTGTTTTGTTTAATATATGTTTTCAATGGTGGTCCCCTGCTTTCAATATTTGTTTTTGGTTGGTATTGTTAGTAAACTTTGTGGGTAGTAAAATTAGGTTTACGTTTGTTTTGTACAGAAACGGTAAAAATTAAAGTTAGGTTTAACTGTTGTGTACAGGGTTATGGATAAGTTCATGTTGTTTTTTACATAAAGGGGTCATTTGTAAAAGACACAAGCCTAAAATACTAAGGTGGGGAAGTCTATGCGTTTAAGGGTCAGGATCCTGATTTTTGGAGTTTCTTTGAGGCTTGTGACTTAGTTAAAGAGATGGTACCTGAGTTTGATCACACATTGGTTAAGATGTGGTGGAAGCCTGAAGAAGGATTATTTGAGAAGGACTTAAAACTATTTAAGGATGATGGAGACGCCTTTGAGTTGGCCTTGTATGCCATGGAGTACAGGTGTGATGTTGAAATTTACTGTGAAAATAGGGTTCAAGGAGAAGACACAGCTATGGAGAGGATTAGAGAGAAAGGAAAGAGACCTAAATGTGAGGAGGACATTGACAACAAGAGTGGATCAATTGAAGAGTCTGATGAAGACTCTGTGGAAGACGTGCATTTTGAAGATAGTGAAGAGGAGAGAATGGGTGTGTTTGAGGAAGGCCTTGATGAGGTGTTGCTTAATAGGGCTGCTGGGGAAGATAAAAAAGAAGATGATGGTGCAACTGTGGAAGGCAACAACAGTGAGCAAGAGAAGAAGGCATTTATAACTGAGGAGTTGGGAAAGGAACATGTTATTGAGGATGAATATTGAGGCAAAGATGCTAATGATTAAGGATGTCAGTTTGGAGGCCTATGAATGGATAGAGACAATTCTAAAAAAAATGGTGTAAGCTTGCCTTTCCTATATATTCTAAATGTGATGTTTTGATGAACAATCTGAGTGAGTATTTTAATGCAACCATATTGTTGCAAAGAGACAAACCCATCATTACAATGTTTGAGTGAATTAGGAATTATTTAATGGGGAGGTTTGTTACTCTTAGGGGAAAGGTGGAGAGTTATAAGGGTAACATAATGGCCAAACCCTTAAGGAGATTAGATAGGGAAATATAGAAGAGTGCTAGTTGGACAGCTACATATGCTGGTAGGTTAGCATTTCAAGTCACTAATGTGTTGTTCACTGACACTTTTGTGGTAGATCTAGAAAAACAAACTTGTTCTTGCAACTTTTGGGAACTTGTAGGTATTCCTTGTAGGCATGTTGTGGCTGCCATCTATAGAAATGTAGATGACCCTATAAAATATGTTCACACATGCTATCACAAGACCACTTATGCAGCCTGCTATAGTGAGGTTATTACCCCACTAAATGGACAAAACAAGTGGCCTAGAACTGATAATGAGGGAATGCTGCCACCTACTTTCAAACGTGGCTCAGGGAGGCCTAAGAAATTGAGAAGGAGGGAACCTAATGAAGAGAGTCAAACAAGATGGCAAAGAACAAACACAAACCATAGGTGTAGGTTCTGTTTTCAAGTAGGTCATAATAAAAAGACTTGTAAGAAATGGAAGGAAGAATTAGAGACTACAAAAAGGCCTAGTCAAGTCACTCAAGATAGCCCAGCAGAAACAACTCAGGTAATTCCTACCCAAACAAGTCAAACTACCGAGGTATAAAAAAAAAAAAGGTAAGGGTTCCACTTTAATAATGTTGATCTTTTAAATGTTTAATACTTTGCTTACAATATTAATCATGTTGATGTTTTCAAATATACAGAGGAGGCCTAAGGGTTCAACAAACAAGGTGCCTAAGAAATCAAAGAATGATAGAAGTGCCTCAGAGCCTGCAGTCCAAGATAGTAGTAGTACATCAAAGCCTGCTGTCAAGGATAGAGGGGCATCAAAGCCTGCTGGCAAGGATAGAAGTGCATCAAAGCCCGTTGTCAATTTCCGAAATAACACGACTTTTTCATATTTTCGAAAAAAACTCGACTTTTTCATATTTCCGAAATAACTCGACTTTTTCATATTTCCGAAAAAACTTGACTTTTTCATATTTCCGAAAAAATTCGACTTTTTCATTTTTCCGAAAAAACTCGATTTTTTCATATTTCCGAAAGAACTCGATTTTTTTTTCATATTTTCCAAAAACTCAATTTTTTCATAGTTTTGAAAAAAATCGACTTTTTCATATTTCCGATAAAACTCGACTATTTCATAGTTGAATTTTTTTCGAAAAAATGAAAAAGTCGAATTTTTTCAAAAATATGAAAAAAGTCGAGTTTTTTTTCGAAAATATAAAAAAGTCGAGTTTTTTAAAAAATATGAAAAATCGATTTTTTTTCGAAAATATGAAAAAGTCGAGTTTTTTTCGAAAATATGAAAAAGTCGAGCTTTTTTTGAAAATATGAAAAAAGTCGAGTTTTTTTCGAAAATATGAAAAAATCGAGTTTTTTCAGAAATATGAAAAAATCGAGTTTTTTTTCGAAAATATGAAAAAGTTGAGTTTTTTTCGAAATATGAAAAAGTCGAGTTATTTCAGAAATATGAAAAATTCGAGTTTTTTCGAAAATATGAAAAAGTCGAGTTTTTTCGGAAATATGGAAAAGTCGAGTTTTTTCGGAAATATGGAAAAGTCGAGTTTTTTCGAAAATATGAAAAAGTCGAGTTTTTTCGGAAATATGAAAAAGTCGAGTTTTTTCGGAATTATGAAAAAGTCGAGTTTTTTTCGAAAATATGAAAAAATCGAGTTTTTTCGGAAATATGAAAAAGTCGAGTTTTTTTGGAAATATGAAAAAATCTTGTTTTTTCAGAAATATGAAAAAGTCGAGTTTTTTCGAAAATATGAAAAAATCGAGTTTTTTCCGAAATATGAAAAAGTCGAGTTTTTTCAGAAAAATGAAAAAGTCGAGTTTTTCGAAAATATGAAAAAGTCGAGTTTTTTTCGAAAATATAAAAAGTCGAGTTTTTGTATTTCCGAAAAAAACTCGATTTTTTGTCTTTCCGGAAAAAATTCGATTTTTTTTTCGTATTTTTGAAAAAAATCGATTTATTGTATTTCCGAAAAAGTCGATGTTTCGTATTTAAAAAAAAAAATCGGTTTTTCGAAGAAAATCGATATCAGTTTTTTTATTTAAAAATATTTTTTCTAAATATTTTTTTTCCCATTTTTTTTACTTTCAATTAATTTTTTTTATTTTTTTTATTATAAATTAATTAATTTATATAATTAAATCAGTTTATAAAAAAAATTGGTTCTTAACCGGTTTTAAACTGAATTTGAATTGTTTTAATTAAATGGTTCAGTTCATTAACCATTCAAGTGATTCAACTTTTTTATAGTGCAATTCAGTTCAATTCAAATATATAATTCAGTTAACTATATTTTTGAATATTCCTAGTCTGGCCACTGCAAGGTTGTTGTGTTATCTGTTGTCATCAACATTGTCAATGTTATATGGATGGTCAGAAATAAAGTCGGGTTCAAAGAGTCACAACACTATTATTTTAGAGGTGTCTTTTGCGGGAAACTCAACTCCCAAAACTTTCTCAAATTCAGTTAATGAATTTAGGATCTTGAAGAGTTTCAAGGTCTACCTTCATAATCCTTTGAATCGGGTCCCAAGAGAATTTCTTTGGCATCCTCCTTTTCCTACCTGGGTCAAGTGTAATATAGATGGTTCTTCGATTGGAATGCCCGAAACTACAGCTTGCGGAGGCATCTTTAGAGACCACGAGGGAAAACACTTAGGTAGTTTCTCGATGGATATGGGACAAGAAACACTTTTTTACATAACTAACTAGAGTCATTTTGGCAATAGAGATTCCTAAAGACAAGAAATCGTCTCACTTATGGCTGGAATTGGATTCTAAATTGGCGGTCTTGGATTTTTCTAAACCTTCCATAGTTCCTTGAAAATTAAGAAATCGGTGGTCAAATGTCTTACATTACACTTTGTCCATATCTTTTTTAGTCACTCGCATATTTAGGAAAGGAAATCATGTGCGGATAGATTAACTAACATTAGTTTACATGTACGGGATTTACTTGGTGTGATGTAGTTCATAGGGATATTAATTTGCTTAGAACTCTATTGGTATACCCTGTTATAGAATTTTACATTGAGGGATTTTGGTTTGGTCCTCTCTTAGTTTTTGTTTCTCTGTATCCTCTTATTTTTTCTTCTAATATATTTTGTGGTGGTCTGACCACCTTTTCTCAAAAAAAAAAACAGTCATTAAATTGTCCCAAATAGAATTTTCTTTTCTTTCTTGAAGAACAAGCAACATTAAACAAACATATTACACAACTCTAGTTTAATTCTGTGACTAAAATGTTCCAAATAAGACTTTGTTTTCTTTCTTGAAGAACAAGCAACTGTATTATACGTCTCAATTCTTGAAAAATATCTTGCTCCAAATAGGAGTCAACTTCAACCCAATGATCCGAATCTCTGAGTTTGAGCATACTCTGAGAAAAACATCTGTCAACTGAAAAAAAAAAAGTATATAGCATTCAAAATCTTGTCCAACAAATTAGCTAATTTCTTAGTTCAAAGCCATTGTTAGAGTTATTTACCGGTGAACATCCAACAACTTTAAGTGTCCTAAGCGACAAGCATCTATTGACAATCAAAGCTAAATCATGGTTTGTGAGTTTTCGACAGTGTGATAGATCCAATGTATGCAGATTTTTGGCATTCTTTGCAAGTGACATTGCAGTCAAATAGCCAACCTGGATTAAACCGAAATTGTATTTTGTTTAAGCTAAGTTGCAACAAGATTAATGCTTTCATAGGCACAAAGAATACAAATGAGAGATATTAGGCAAAAAAAAAAATGTAAAACATTACCTTGTCAATGCTATTAAGTGAAAGTTCTTCCAAGGTTTTACCAGCTATCTCCAAAAAAGCAGCAATTGCCTCATCACTGTAGTGGAGAAAAAGTTAAGATCAAGACTAATTACATGCAGTAAACACTCTGAAACATCATCCAAAGATCACCTGAATGGATTGCGGTAGAGCTTCAAAGTACTCAATTGTCGAAATCTATTCTTAAAATATCCTAGAGATGAATATGTCAATTTGCACAAATTCGAAATATCTAACACATTCAACCTACGAGAAAAATCAGCAATGAATCTCATCGATACATCTGTCAAATTTCTGCACAACAAGAAATTTAAACCAGTAAGCTTAACTGAGAAGTAACTTTTAGCAATATACAAAAGAATAATGAATCACATTACTTACACGCAGTCCTTTAAAACAAGACCCTTAAGGTTGCGACCGCATGCCATGATGTAATCCTTGATAAACTCATCAGAAAGATCTCGAATACCAGCTAGTGACAACACTTGTAACTGTTTCAATCGCTTTAAGGCTTGCAAAATCCCTTTAGTATTAAGGAGATTGAAACCATCAATATACAACTCTTTCAGAGTTGATCCAAATGAATCAGCTAAAATGTCAAGACCAGTAGCAGTCAGACGGACACATTTGGTTAGGTTTATATAACTCAGTGCTGTTACAGAAGAAACAAGTAACTCCAATCCTTCGTTATTAAGATCGTACGCACCAGCAATGGATAGGCTGGTTAGTTTAGACAAGGAGTTTCCTGGTTTTGCCAAAGTATCGTATACTGTTTCATCAGTTATAATGGAACCACACTTGTCAAGTTGTAGCACCTATTCCACAAAATAAGAATAGTAAAGAAACACGTTGAAATTGTAGCAAAATTACAAGAATGAAACATGTTGTATTGAATGAACATACCTCTAATTCGGAAGTGACCAAAGTTTCAAAATATTTGAGAAATTCTACTTTTGTCAACCAGGAACAATCTCTAAGCTGAATATGAGTAGGAAAACCACTGAAAAGTAGTTCAAGAAAGCGACCATTGGTTTCTCCAGAATAACACAGCAAGTTGGTAAGCCTTTGTTTCTGGTTATTACTAACACCAGCAAGTAAAGCAACTAGATAAGAATGCTTGTCAAGAGCTTTAAGAGTAAGTTCGGAACACTAGACTTTGTACTGATGGGGATATAGAGATTGGTATGACTGTCAGGGTCTGCAAAATTGTACAAGTTTATGCCTCGAGAAGAATCACGAGCTTCTTGATGCAGAAGACGCTGGTAATAATAATGAGTATCATCTTGAATTTCTCTCTTACGAATAAGGGGTTCAATGTATATGAATTATCTTGGATTTTAATTGGCTATGTTGAAATAAATTTCGTCATTGGTATAGCCGTGGTCCTTTAGTCTTTGTATGTTAGAAGCTAGTAAATCATAGTATGAAGAAGAAGAACAAAGTGGTTGGTGTTTTTCTTCCATTTTGTTTTCTATTCTTGTTTTCCGCTATTGAAACTGATAGAATGAATGAAAACTATATAATTTTCACATTGGTAAAAAATATTCTTCCATTAAATAACATTAATTACTGGTAAAACAAGATTCTTCTAATAAATAATATTAATTACTTTTATAAAAAAACTTGCATAATTTAAAAAAACATCTTTTTAAACTTGATTCTAAAACCGTTTTCTGGTAAAATACTTGATTCGAAAAATAAACCATTCATTTAATTTTTAACATAACATTATTTTTAAGTAAAAACCTAATTTTTATATTAATTTTAATTTGTATAATTAACAAAATAAATCCGTTATTTTGGTACATAAAAAGTATAGGCTTCTATTATCGAAAAAATAGAGACTAAAATCTCTAGTTTATTTTTGATGTGGACAAAAAATAGTAAAAAAAATCATAAAATAATATTTTAAATTATTAAAAATACAATTAAAGTTAAATCATTAATTGTCATAGTGAATTTAATATATTTAATGAATATTTTTAAAATAAAAATTATAAATACGAACAAATAATAAATTAAGAGCACAATGATTAGATTTTACTATATTACATTTACTCCATATAAAAATTCTATCAATTTCTCAAATAATTATTGTCAATATTTAATATATTGTGTTTTTTGTCTAGTATTTAATTTGTGTTTTTAATAGGAAAATAATAAATAAGAAAAACATTGAAATAAAAACACAATGATTACTTTTTTTTATCCGTAGAGTACTAATGGTATAAGGAAAAAACTTGCTATGATATTTTTTTCGCAATTTCGTAATACACCACCCATATTTTTTAGACATCACGCGAAATTCTGTTTTTGCAAAAAAATTGATTTGTTTCGGATGTGCAAATTAGGAAAAATTATATTGGATTTAATTATATTGGATTTAATTATATTGAAAAAAAATAATTTAGAAGTAAATATCATATTAATCATTTAGAAAAAAAAATCATATTAATTTTAATTATATTGGATTTAATTATATTGGATTTAATTATATTAAAAAAAATTATTTAGAACTAAATACAATATTAATCATTTAAAATTTTTTTTGGATTTAATTATATTTAAAAGTAAATGATTTTATGGAATACTTTTGATTTTATCCGGATCTGCAAATCAAGAAATGATTTTTTCCGATCAGGAAGTTTTTCTTATTTGCATTTCCGGAAAAAATTAATGTTTTTTAAAAAAATTGTGCGTCCGGATATGCACATCCAGAAACCGGAGACAAAAACGAAATTTTGCATGATGTCTAAGAAATATGGGTGGTGTATTAAGAAATGCTCTAATTTTTTAATTCTAAAATATTATTTCTAAAAAATTCATTGTTGTTTTAAAATTTACGAAGGAATAACAGCAGCAGAAGACGAACGGAAGAAATTTCTTGATAATAGAACTACATATTGCCCCACAAGTTATCAATATTTTAAAAATATTCATGGGTTTTGCTACGAATCAGCTTGAGCTTGAGAATTTAAAATGATAGCAAAATATCAAGAAATAAAGAAAATATCAAGAAATAAAGATTTAGAATAATATAAACCAATTATTTGCGTAAGAGAGAATAAATGTGTAATTATTATTTTTTAAAAATAGAATATGAAATGACATATATAAACTAATACTAGATGATAAACCACATATTTTGATACATAAAAATGTAAGATTATTTCCAAATATATATTATACTATAATGGACAAAATTAAATTGTATTAAGTGTCAAGTTATAATAAATAGTGAGACATTATTAATAAATTTAAATGATATAAATGTATAACTGAAATATAAATATTGTAATTATTTTTTCCTCTATCTTATAGTTAATAAATTAATGAGATTTTATAGCTTTAGTATCATTTATTACGTTTTCTAAAAACTTCTAAATTAGAGATTTACTAGAATATATTATCGATGTAAAAACCACTTTAGATTATCATCTCATTAGAATGGTATTTTGATATATAAATATAAAGTTAAAAAAAAATTATTATTAAAATATTTTAATAACTATTTTTTTCTTTCATGTTTCTCTTTTTATTTGGCAAATTGATTATTATAATTGATTATTATAAAGAAACATCCAAAAAGTTTAGACTTAAAAAAAATAAAAAATAAAGTTTTTTCCTTAATTTAACAAAAAAAACATTTGCAAGATCAAATACTTCCGTTCTTAATTATAAAACCTCTTCAATTTTTTTCTTATCCTTTTATGACCTTTTTTATGAGCTAATATTTTTTAATATTAAATATTATATAAAAATTACATATAATGTATGAAATAAATGATTTGATGTGAATATTATAATTTTTGTAACAGTACATTATTCTAGCTGAGTTAATTAATTATCATAAAAATAAAATTATCTTAAGTTTTTCAAAAAAAATATACCATATTTACTTTACTTATGGCTCTGTTTGGAAATATATTTTTTAAACTTATAACTTATGACTTATAGTTTATATACTCATATGTCAATGAAAGAACTGATTGGTAACAATCTTTTAATCACTAATTTATAGTTTATTTTTCAGACGCTATTTTAAATAGTGTTTTAGCTTATAGCTTATCATTTTTTCTTTCACTTTTATTCTTATTATTTTAACTAAAATCCACCACTATCCTTTCTAATTTATTATAATTTAAAATAAAATAATAATTATTAAATATTTTTATGTCATTTTATTTTATCACCTAATTAAACCGCTAATTTTACCAAACACTTCAATTAGTTTATCAGTTATAAGTCATCAGTCATTAGTTATAAGGTAAAAGCTATCAGTCATAAGCTATATATGTTTATATGTAAATTTTTATTACATATAAAAAAGAAAAGTAAATTTAGTCATAAAAAATATAATAAAATTAGATAATTAAAAATTATTAAATTGACAATTATAAAGTTGATAAAAAGCAAACGGTTTGACCCAATGGTAGAGCGCCTGAAACATTGAGGGAGGGCTGACTATTTAACGCAACGGTGATCTGATCGAACACCAACGTCGAATCATAATGGTCAATAAATAAATATACAAAATTGTGCAAAAATTCCATCAGTAAAAATAAAATTTTTGTAAAGTAGAAACATAAAGAAGAGAGAAAGAGAAATAGAAGAAAAAAAAAAAGAGAAAGAAAGGAAGAAAGAAGGAAGAAGAAAGCCATGGAAGTCATCATCATTACTATCAATTCATCTCATCTTCTTCATCATTTTCATCTCTTCAAGGAGAGTTCCTAGTTAGATTTTAGCTTGGGGAAGACTTCATAACTTGGGGAAGTTAACGCTTGTATTGATTCCATGGTTGTTTTATGTTGCTTGATGTAAAATCTTGCCATGATTTGTGTTGTTGTGTTAGACTCATGAAAATATGTTTGATTGGTGTTGATTCTTGTATGGTGGTTGTGTTGTTCTGGTAATGATGTTAAGAATGATGAAATTCATGGTATGAAATGCTTGAGCATGTTAGCCTATGATTAGGTATGATTTAATGGTTGGATTTGGAGGATAAGTGTTAAAACTAGTATTTTTGAAAGAAAAAAAACACAATGTCTATCGATTGTACGGTTTAATTAATCGATTGCACTGCCTGGAAATTTAGTTTTTCGCTTTTTAAAAAGTTGATGAGTCTTGGTGCAATCAATTACATCTGTGTGTCAATCGATTGACACTCCTATTTTCACTATAAAATGAGTTTCGTAACTCGGAATGAGGCGCGATCGAATGCGTTGAAAAGCTAGTTCAATACTCTACTGCTTGGTGAGATAAAATCATGTTTATATGTCAATTATTAGTTGGTTGGTGGTATTATAGTATTATGTATGTTTATGACTTGTTTTCATGTTTCCACCATAAAATCGAATTCATAACTCCAGTCGACGCGAGGTTGAATGCGTTGGAACGTTAATCCAATGCTCTATCCTTTTATGAAGTAAAATCATGCATGTATGTTTATTAATGCTTTATTAGAAATGATGAACTCTTATGCATATGTAATGAACTATTTTATGAAATGTTGATTTATGTAATAATATGATTAAAACCTTGTGATAATGAGTGAGGAAACCTATGAGTATAACTAGGTGAATGAATTAGAAAGATAACTTAGAATATGGAAATCAGTTATGTAGTGATGCTTGGATGCAAAGGTACCTCAGTGTGTATCGCGAACGAGTATTCGCTTGATTTATGAATCACTATGCTTTGTATGGAACATGTGGGAATAACATGAGGATTGGTGAATATAATCACCTAGTATTTGATGAGATAACATGAGAAATTGTGAATATGATCACCTAGTGATTGATGAGAGCAATCACGATGATATGGAAACCTAATCACGTATTTGGAATTTCCCTTGATCGTTCACGTCCCATTTGAGGTGCTTATAGAAAGTAGAAAATAGAGATGTGGCATCAATGATTTGTGCCTCAAATGGGTTTGAATCCTAACTATGGTTGAGCCATGGGGGAGATGTGGACACCTAAGTGGGTTTAAGTCCCATACGATGAAAGATACTCAAAGTGGGTTCAAGTTCCATACGAGTGACAGGTCTTGAAGTGGGTTCGAGTCCCATGGAGAACACGATATCTATATGAAAGTAGAATCATACGAGCATGCGTGAACCAAGCCTTGGCCTAGAAGTAGATTCGGTCGGGGATCGATTTTTGTGAATCCAAATAGTGATTTATTGAGTTATGCGAACTCAAGTGACATGTTGCCATACATTGGGAATATCCCTTAAATACTTAAATCTTAGTTACGTTGTATGAGTGATACACAAGTAACGAAAGATAAAGACTTGAGTTAGGAATTGATTAGAAACCCTGTAGAGCCGAGAGGATCCATAGGATCGGGGAACTCTGTGAGATTATTATCTCACTCCACTATTATTTATTTTCCATATTTTCTTTCTAAAAATGGTTTTAGAATCAAGTTTAAAAAGATGTTTTTTTAATTATTTATAAAAGTAATTAATGTGATTTATTGGAACAATATTTTTTTTACCAATGTGAAATTTATATAGTTTTTGATCATTCCATCAGTTTCAAGAACATAAAACAAAATGGAACAAAAACACCAACAACCATGTTCTTTTTTCTGCTATTCCTTCATACTATGATGTAGCTTATAACATACAAAGACTAAAGGATCATAGTTATACCAACGACGAAATTTCTTTTGTCATTGCCAATCAAAATCCAAGAGACTATATAACATACATAGAAATAACTACTTTAGAGGGATATCCATAGCCAGGAAAGCTCCAAACATAATACACCTTTTTTTTAGCAGATGACAGTTTGATATTCTGCCAGGAAGAGGAGTAGGAAGCAAACAAACTAAAGGACCTTATCAAAATATACAAAAACAGCTCAGGGCAAAAGTTTAACTTTCGAAAATCCCAAATGATGTTCGGATCTAACACTCCTAAGGTGAAAAGAGATGTGTTTTCTAAATCCTTGAACATCCCTACCATCAGTAAACTTAACACCTATTTGGGGTTTCCCACACTTGTGGGGAAATAAAAGTCTACATGTTTCAGTTTTCTTTTGGACAGGCTTAGGCACAAGCTAAGCATTTGGAAGGACAATTGGGCTCCCACCCAATGTAGATTTAAAATCCTAACACAAAGGCCCTTAGAAACAAAGACCTTTGAAGTTAGGGATCTCATTGATAGGAAAAACAGATGTTAGAAACAAATTGTGATAAATAACACATTCATAAACATCTACGCTATTAAAATCAATAAGGCCCCTTTAAACAATCTTGATGAGAAGGATTGTCTTAGTTGGAAGGCAAGAAAAGATGGACACTACACGGTTAAAATAAGATATTATAGAGTTATGGAGTGGAAGCACACTCATAATGAAGGATGTTCAAAGATAAATACTGACAAGGAAGTGTGGAAGAAGATATGAGACATAAAAGACCCTCCTAGAAAGATTTATCTCCTTTGGAGACTGTTATCTAACATGCTACCGGTTAAATCTCCACTCACCCAAGGAAATATCGCTAATGGCTTCCTTTGTCCTAGGTTCTATGAGGAGATGAAAACTTTAGACCATTGTTTTATGATATGCTGATGGGTTAAGCTTGTCTGGTTCGGATCTCCCCTCAATATAAAATTTAACAACATTAGCAATACTCATTTTATTGATTGGTTCAAGAGCAAGGAAGGAAATATGAATCAAGAATAGATAGCTATGTTTATCCACATAATTGAAAGCATTTGGTATGCTAGAAATAAATCTATACATGAAGGAAAAACATACAGACCATAAATGCTATAAGAAGTGCCAGAAGAAGCAAGACAGAATATCAAATATCATCAACAAACCCATCCAGGATAATCTCAGCGCCACAGGTAAAGAATGTCATTAGAAAAGAGGTCATGAGAATCAATTCACTCTGAGGATCATTGATAAGGCTAACAAAAGAAATGATCAAACCTCTAACCTGGATAAGCAGAATGAGGAGGATATGGACACCACACTCGACAAGCTAAATAAAAAGACCAACCTTATGTCCCAGATCGGAAAACAGGCGAGATACCTAGAAACAACAACAACAGGAATAATCAGAAGGCATCCAAAAGAAATAACATACAAATAACAAAGAAAAAGGATTATACTCAACTGAGAAGTATGGATGATAAAGAGAGCAGAAATAATGAGTATCAAACAGATAAGGATTCACAATCCAAGCTCCACAAGAAAGAAAATCAGAAGGCTTAACAAGGTAGCAACGATCAAAGAAACCATAGAGGAACGGGTGGGGACAAGTGGGGAGAACAACAAAACAATCAAAATAGTTAGAAAAGGAACATGCAAGACAAATAGTTGGATCAAAATGATAAGATGACTCACCATCTAAGATTCAAAACTCAAAGCAACCTGGAGATTAGGGATCGACACAACAATCAAAGTAGCAACGAGAACCCGGTTGATGATCTAGATGGTCAAAATAAGCATACTGTCAAACAAAATCTGGATCATAAGAAGGACCACGACAACAAATTAAAGAGGAAATTTGATAGTAGTGATGCCTTGGAGAACCTTGTAACGCCCCAAAATAATTATAATATTTATTTATTAAATTATTATGATTATTCGGTGTTTTGGTGCTTTTTGATGATTTTGTGACGTTGATGACTTTATGTGGTGCTGTGGGGGTAGCCTTGGGTTAAGGGAACATTGAGACCTCTTAGAAGCATTGATTAATTAGATTATTTTATTAATAATAATATTGGAATAATTTGAGTAATTAGAATATTATTTGGATTATTATTATTATTATTGTTAATTAAAATAATTAGGAGACCATTAAGGGTAAAACGGTAACGTTGAGGGGATTAGTGGAGGATAATACGGTAAATCGCAATAAAGGCCCAAAACATAGGTTTAACAAAAGAAAAATAGGGATTATGAGAATTAGTTTTGTGCAACCCTAAGAAGTGATTAGAGAGCTGAGGAAAGGAGGCAAGAACTAGGAATCAACCGTAGAACCCCAGAAAACGAAGAATTTCTGCTGAAGACTTCGAGGTATAGGGGGTAATCCGGGTTAATGTGTTTGATATGGGTTTAAGGTAGAGGTAATTGTGTGTTTTCGTTTTCTGATGAATTTGTGCTGAAATCTGTGACGAATCTGTGATGATTTTCGTAACTCTGTATGTGTATGAACTCTGTTGCGAATCTGATATGTGCTGCTATGATTGATGTTGAATATGTGTGAATGATTGTTGGTGCAGTGATGAACTTGTGGGGAACCAGATCTGAAAATCGAACTTGATATTAACCAGTTTCAGACTTAATAATTAGGAGAAATTGATGTAGACAAAGAAGTAGGATGAAAAACATAGATCTGTGATGAATCAAAGCCAGTTTGGGTCTGATTTTGGTAGATCGAAGGTGCTGGAATGAGGAAGTTTGCATTCGGATGCGAAATTTGAGTTTTGGGGTAGTTTCTGGTGATACGCGTAATAAGGGAAGTATTACGTGTAATGAGGGGGCTTCCCATGGTGATACGCGTAGCGTACGCACCCGTCCCCAAGGGCTGACACGACCCTCTGCTGGTACGCGTATGGGATGGTGGGCAATACGCATATGAGGAGGCATTACGCGTATTGGAGACTGGGAAAAAGGGGAATACGCGTAAGGGGAGATGCTTACGCGTATGGGATTGGGAAAAATGCCTTAAGCGTATGGGCTGGCCATTACGCGTAAGGGGGAATCTGAAGGAGAATTGAGAGGAAAACACTCTCTGTTGATACGCGTATGGTACGCATAAGGGGTGGCGTGAAAAATTGAGCCATACGCGTAACAGGGTGGTCCTTACGCGTATGGGCAGTGAGGTGGGCAGATTTTCCCGTTTTTGCGATTTCTGTCTCGATTTCACTTGTGACGTGGTTTCTTTGAGACATAGGGCTATGAAGAGATAACAAGACACTAGTAAACTAGTAATGGTGATGAACCGGATAAAATCAGAGATTTTATGTGATGAACCTGATATGACGAATTGTGAAGTCTTATGGTGAATTTTGATGAGTGCGACTTGGTGTTATATAATGATGCTTGTTTGATGATGATTCATGAATGATGATGCAATTATAATGATTTTATGACGATGTTTATTATGACGATTTGCATCATGTATTTATGGCATAGTTAAGACTTCGGTCCATTTGGTGGCTTCAATCCCATTGTGTGGATTGTAGCATTTTATGACGTGCTCCGGTTCTTGTGTAGAATCGATCCTATTGGTTGGGATCTTTGGAGGGTGATGGTCCAGTGTCCATCGATTATGACGAGTTGGTACCACATGCATGAGTCTATGATGTTGCATTGCATATTGTGTGGCATTGCATTATATTGATGTGATTTTGATGTATTCTGGACGTGTGAATGACTTGATGATGTTGTGCTCGTACTTTATCTTTTACTTATATCTTATGCATTGATTTTGTGATTACTCACCCTGCCTGTTTGAATGTTGCCTCCACGTGAGTAACGTGCAGGTGATCAGGCTTAGCTTCCTTGACGCATGAAGATTTAGTTTTGAAGCATTTTTTATTTCTCAGTCGATTAGAGGGTCTTGCTTTGATATGTAACATCGGGTCGGGACGTTTGAGTCGAACGATTACGTTCTTTTGTTTTGTGGACATGATGTTTTCATGAGTTTTATTTGAGAAGTTTTGAATTATAAAAGTGTTTCGTTTAAACACGATTTTCCGTTGCGTGGTGTTTAATTAACTTGTGATGGAAAAACCCGTGTTACGGGACATGTGGATATTTGATGATTTTTGACAATATATGATGCCCTTTTTGGGACTTTACTCTGATTAATTTGTCGTTTTATTCGTGTTGTTGTTGGGTAGAAAAAGGGTGTTACAAACCTCGTGTAGCGTGTGGTCACAATTAACACGGATGCATGCCTCATCGAAGATGGTTTCTAGGGATTTGGTAAAATCCACCGTAACAAAAACCGTAAAACCCGAAGAAGTTTGCTACGAGAGTCAAAGGAAACAATGGTACGCTTACGACTGAGGCCATGGCTATGAAACAGGCCATGGAACATGCTATAACTGAGAAGATGAAGATCACGAATTTCCAAATGGACAACAATGATATGGCCACCGTCATGAACGGTAGTGAAGAAAACATCCCCATGAGTATCATAGGCATGCATTGTCGTGAGATGTGGAGGATGAAAAAATAGTTTGATAAAGTGCAATTTGAGCATATCAGCCGAAAGAGAAATACGGTGGCACATGACCTTGCTAGGGTTAGAATGAAGAAGACTATCACAAACAAATCATTAGAGGACTATGATGGGTCAATTTTCTGGGCCTAATTTTGATTGGGCTTGGTGTTTTGTATTGGTTTTTTTGCCTATCCTTGTATAAAAAAAGTCCAAACTTTTTGGATGTTCCTTTATTGTCTTAAATATATTTTAAAAAAAGTCCAAACTTTTTGGATGTTCCTTTATTGTCTTAAATATATTTTACTAATAATTATATATGTCAAAATGCTCTATTCTAATTGAACAACGGTATAAAGTGATTTTTACATTGACAAATGACAATGTATTTTAATTTTTGATTTAGAAGTTTTAAAAACATAATAAAGATACTAAAGCTATAAAATTGCATTAATTTATTAATTATAAGATAGAGGAAAAAATAATTACAATATTATATTTGTATTTCAATTATACATTTATGTCATTTAAACTTAAAAAAATAGGATTTTACACTGTCAACCAATCAACATCGTATATTCTGTCACATCAGATTGTAAATTTTAAATTAATTATATAACATGATATACTGATGAATTCTTATTGAATAATAATGTAAAATTATTTTACACTTTCAATGCATATTCATTAAACTCTTAAACTTATTATTAATATCTCACTATTTATTATAACTTGACACTTAATACAATTTAATTTTTTTTCTTCCATTATAGTATAATATATATTTGGAAATAATCTTGCATATTTATGTATCAAAATATGTGGATTATCATTTATATATGTCATTTCATATTCTACATTTAAAAAAAAAATTACACATTTAGTCTCTCTTATGCACATAATTGGTTTATATTATTCTCAATCTTTATTTCTTGATATTTTCTTTATTTCCTTTCTTTATGCAATCATTTAAATTCTCAAGCTTAAGCTGGTTCGTAGCAAAACCGTATATATTTTTCTCTATCTTCTTTCTTTCTAGCAACCAAACCCACGAAGATTTTTAAAATAATAATAACTTGGTCCCAAAGACATATGTTAATAAATTATAAATGGAATGTTTGTGTTGAAAAAATTATAAATGGAATATTTGTGTTGAAAAAGTGAATAAATAAATAAATTATAAATTTTTAACAAAATCAATACAAATGTTTGTAATAAATGTTAAGAAACATGTAAATGGAATATTTGTTCTAAATGTAAAAATTTTATGTTTGAAAATAATGTACTGATTTCTTTTAAAAATTTACTATTTTTAAAAGAACGTTTTCTAGTCCCAAAATGACAATATTGCAGTGATGAAATAGAATTGTAAATAGGTTTATAGTTTTTTTTTAAAAGAACGTTTTCTAAATAAACACACATTTAAAAAAAATAAATATTAATTAATAATATAATAGATTTAATAACCAAGTAATAGTAGTGCAAAATTAATATTTATTTTCTTTCTTCTTTGATCACGTTTTTAAATAAGATAATATGCACTAAATTTACTTTTTTTTTTTGGTAAGCAAGATAACTATTAATATTAAAGGAGGTATTAGGGGTACCCCAAACCTAATTACAAAAGGACCATAAGATTTAATTCAACCTTACAAAAAATCAAATGGATATAAATGCCATTGATAAAAATTACAAGACATATTTCCCCTATGTAACAAAAGAAGCTACCACAAAGATTGAAATTTAATCCTATTTACTATTCTTTCTGGATAACATATACCATCCTGAAAAATAATTTGGTTTCTGGCCCACCAAATTCCTTCACAAACCAACAACCAGAAACTAAACGCAACTTTACTCGATTTTTTGTTTTTCACATTCGCCAGCCAGCGTACAATATGTCTAGGTGGAGTGGATTCACTAAAGTAGTTTACATCCAACAGGTCACAAATTTTTTTCCAAATGAGAGTTGATTTGGAACAAGAAAAGAAGAGATGCACGGTATTCTCAAGATGTAAAAAACAGAAAGGACATACCGTTTCGTGAGGATTTGAAATAATGTTACGGCGAAGAAGGTTACATCTTGTAGGAAGTCTATCTAGAAGCAAACGCCAACCGAAAATCTGTACTTTCAATGCAACCGGGCAGCCCCACATCTCTTTCAAAATCGTCTTAATTTCGTCTTCAATATGCGTTCCACTTCCCCCTCTAATCAGCTCTTGATAGTACGATTTTACCGAATAATTGTTAGACTGACTTTTGAACCAAACAAATGAATCTTCCACCTCTCTTTGAATGGATACGCCTTGAAGTAATTGTAGCATCTCATTGTATTCCGCCAAAACATCTGGTGATGTATTGGCCAGTTGAAAATCCCACATCCAGTAATTATTTTCCCACTTTCCCATATCAGCCACCACCCCATCTTGATTTTCCACAGAAAGAAAGACAAGAGAAAAACAGTTTTTCAAAGGGATATTCCCAATCCATCTTGCTTTCCAAAACAATATCGATTCACCGTTTCCCAACCTACAAGAAATGTAATTTCCAAAAAGGGCAGACTCTGGGATGTTCCTGTTATACCAAATATCTCTCCACCATTGTGAATCTTTTACACCTATACCATGATTTTCATTACTCGCGAAAAATTTGAGTTGGTCGTCATAACGCTCTCTCATTATTGGACTCCATATAGCCTCCTTCTCAGTTAGGATTCTCCATTTCCACTTGGATATAAGGGCAACATTAAATAAACCAAGATTCTTCACCCCCAAACCGCCCTCTTCTTTACTTTTGCACGTATCCGACCAACTTATCCATGTAATATCCTTTTTGAATTCACAACCTTGCCATAAAAAACCTCTCTGAATACTAGTCAAAACTTTCAAAACTTTGGTAGGCGCCTTATAGAATGAAAGACTGTGAATAGGCAAGTTTGTGATAACAGAATTTAACAAAGTTACTCTCTCTCCAATGGAAAGTAACCTGCCCCTCCACCCAGCCAACCGGCGCTTGAAACAGCTTACTATAGGTTCCCAATATGACAGTCTTTTATGGTTATCCCCAACTTTAATTCCAAGAAATAAGAAAGGAATCTTACCTGATTTGCAATTCAAAAACTGTTCTGCAGCACTGATAAAGGAGTTCTCCACATTGATTTCAAAAACACTTTTAACATAATATGTAATTTTTTTTGGTTAAAATTGATCGATATATTTTAATAGATTATAAATATCTCTTTTACAATATTTGTTTGAAAAAATAGTACTTTCTTCGTCTCAAAATAAATATATTTTTTTAATTTTTATATTTTAAATTATTAGTCCTTAAGATTTATTGGTTCTGACCGGACAGGATAAAAAGTATTACACTTTCATCCAATATAATATATTTTCTTTTAGTCTTTATTTTTTCGATAATAGAAGCATATACTTTTTATGTACCAAAATAACGGATCTAATTGATTAGTTATACAAATCAAAATTAATATAAAAATAACAGTATTTTACTTAAAAATAATGTTACGTTAATAATTAAATGAATGATTTATTTTTCGATATTTCTTTCCAAAAAACGGTTTTAGAATCAAGTTTAAAAAGATATTATTTTTATAAAAGTAATTGATGTCATTTATTGGAAGAATCTTTTTTTACTATGGGAAAATTATATAGTTTTCATTCATTCTATCAGTTTCAACGCGGAAAACAAGAATAGAAAACAAAATGGAAGAAAAACACCAACAGCCTTGTTCTTCTTTTTCTGCTATTCATTCCTACTATTATGATGTAGCTTCTAACATACAAAGACTAAAGAATCACGGCTATACCAACGACGACATTTCTTTTATCATTGCCAATCAAAATACAAGAGACTACATATCATACATTCAACCCCTTATTCGCAAGAGAGAAATTCAAGATGATACTCATTATTATTATCAGCGTCTTCTGCATCAAGAAGCTCGTGATTCTTCTCGAGGCACAAACTTGTACAATTTTGCAGACCCTGACACTCATACCAATCTCTATATCCCTATCAGTACAAAGTCTCGTGTTCCGTCGTTGCGAGAACTTACTCTTAAAGCTCTTGACAAGCATTCTTATCCAGTTGCTTTACTTGCTGGTGTCAGTAATAAGCAGAAACAAAGGCTTACCAACTTGCTGTGTTATTCTGGAGAAACCAATGGTCGCTTTCTGGAACTACTTCTCGGTGGTTTTCCTACTCATATTCAGCTTAGAGATTGTTCCTGGTTGACAAAAGTAGAATTTCTCAAATATTTTGAAACTTTGGTCACTTCCGAATTAGAGGTATGTTCATTCAATACAACATCGTAGGGATGGCAAGCAGACCCAAACCCGCGGGGCCCACCCGCACCCGAACCCTAGTCAACGGGTGAAAACCCGAATTGACTGGGTTCGGGTGCCACCCGATATTTCGGGTGCGGGTTTGGGTAGTGTGAAACCCGCGCCCGAAATCCGAAACCACACCCGAATCATTATATATATATATATATATATATATAATTTTTTTTTTGTGTTTTTGCTACGGGTTCAGGTTTGGGAGAAAAAACCCGAACGCAACGGGTGTGGGCGTGGGTGTTATTTTGCCACCCGAATAGTCTTTGGGTTCGGGTTCGGGTTTGGGTGGTGATTTCGGGTGCGGGTTTGGGTAGTGCGAAACCCGCACCGACCCGACCCGTTGCCATCCCTAACAACATGTTTCATTCTTGTAATTTTGCTACAATTTCAACGTGTTTCATTATTATTCTTATTTTGTGGAATAGGTCCTACAACTTGGCAAGTGTGGTTCCATTATAACTGATGAAACAGTATATGATACTTTGGCAAAACCAGGAAACTCCTTGTCTAAACTAACCAGCCTATCCATCGCTGGTGCGTACGATCTTAATAACGAAGGATTGGAGTTACTTGTTTCTTCTGTAACAGCACTTAGATATCTAAACCTAACCAAATGTGTCCGTCTGACTGCTGCTGGTCTTGACATTTTGGCTGATTCATTTGGATCAACTCTCAAAGAGTTGTATATTGATGGTTTCAATCTCATTAATACTAAAGGGATTTTGCAAGCCTTGAAGCGATTGAAACAGTTACAAGTCTTGTCACTAGCTGGTATTCGAGATCTTTCTGATGAGTTTATCAAGGATTACGTCATGGCATGCGGTCGCAACCTTAAGGGTCTTGTTTTAAAGGATTGCGTGTAAGTACTGTGATTCATTATTCTTTTGTATATTGCTAAAGGTTACTTCTCAGTTAAACTAACTGGTTTAAATTTCTTGTTGTGCAGAAATTTGACAGATGTATCAATGAGATTCATTGCTGATTTTTCTCGTAGGTTGAATGTTCTTGATATTTCGAATTTGTGCAAATTGACATATTCATCTCTAGGATATTTTAAGAATAGATTTCGACAATTGAGTACTTTGAAGCTCTACCGCAATCCATTCAGGTGATCTTTCGATGATGTTTCAGAGTGTTTACTGCATGTAATTAATCTTGATCTTAACTTTTTCTCCACTACAGTGATGAGGCAATTGCTGCTTTTTTGGAGATAGCTGGGAAAACCTTGGAAGAACTTTCACTTAATAGCATTGACAAGGTAATGTTTTACATATTTTCTTGCTCTCGTCTGTATTCTTTTTGCCTATGAAAGAATTAATCTTGTTGCAACTTAGCTTAAACAAAATACAATTTCGGTTTTATCCAGGTTGGCCATTTGACAGCAATGGCACTTGCAAAGAATGCCAAAAATCTGCATACATTGGATCTATCACACTGTCGAAAACTCACAAACCGTGATTTAGCTTTGATTGTCAATAGATGCTTGTCGTTGACGACACTTAAACTTGTTGGATGTTCGCAGGTAAATAACTCTAACAAAAGCATTATAATAAGAAATTAGCTAATTTGTTGGACAAGATTTTGAATGCTATATATATTTTTTTAGTTGACAGATGTTTTTCTTAGAGGACGCTCAAACTCAGAGATTCGGATCATTGGGTTGAAGTCGACTCCTATTTGGAGCAAGATATTTTTCACAAATTGAGATGTATAATACAGTTGCTTGTTCTTCAAGAAAGAAAACAAAGTCTTATTTGGAACATTATAGTCACAGAATTAAACTAGAGCGGTGTAATATGTTTGTTTACTGTTGCTTGTTCTTCAAGAAAGAAAAGGTAGTTCTATTTAAGACATTTTAAAGCTGAATTGAACTAGAGTTGTGGAACATGTTTGTTTTGTGAAAATATTTTATTTTCTTCCTTATTTTAAAATATTTTCTTTTCACAAATGAATAATAATACAGGAAACAAAAAGAAAATATGCGGTTTTTGTATTGAACTAGATCTCCGTTACATGCGATGCACGGTATGCACGAAAGGAGAAGTGAAGCGTTTTCCATGACACACTTCTTTACCTCAATTAACAAACCGATCTAAAATGATTTTTGGCAGTAGAATTTATACATACTGAATCAATTGGTATCGTTCCAGATCTTGCTCAAGAACTTCTTCGATCCGTTAGTTGAAACTGTTCAAGAAACACTGTCAATCGCCATCCGTTAGTTGAAACCTATTCTTTTGAAGTTCTATAAAATATAGCTCAAAAGATAATTTCTTGGAAAGGTAATAATGTGGATACTTTGGCTTAAGACTTATTTGATTCACGTGTAAAATTAAAAGAGATCATGGCTGTTTTGGTTATTATGTTGGGGTCTGTGTAATTGATTCTTCACAATCATATAATGGGTCTGGTTATTTTGGTTTTTTTTAAAAATGATTTTTATAGTGTAATATAATTTTGTGGAAAAATTCTTTACAAAAAAAATTTTCATAAAAATTTCAATAATGTATATTTATGTTATAGAATGTCGAAATTAATTTTTTAATTTATAAAAAACAAATTTAGAAAAACTTATAATATTTTAAAAAACATTTTTGTAAAATCTGTTTTAAAAAATACAAAGAAAAAATCTATTTTTTTAAAGGTAAAACAAACTGACCCATGTGCTTAATCTTTGTGATTAGTTGGGCATAGTTTCATGTGGTACAATTTGCAAACACAATTTTGTGATGATCTCCTTTATATGCCAATGAGGCAATGACTTTATATTAAAAGCAGTCCCTAGTGCATAGTTTACACATGATGTATAAGGGAGTTTTGATTGAAAGGGTGATGCTTTATTTTCTCTTACTTGTCCATGCACTGCCAAGATTCTAAGAAATTTTCACATTTAATAAATAAGTATAATCTCTTAGTATTTGAGGGAATAATGATAGTTTAGAATTTAGTTGGATAGTGTAAAAAACTCTAGTAGATAGTTGAAAGATAGTAGTAAAAACTGTGAGAGGTAGTTTAGTATCACGGAACAAGAGGCAATACATAAGCAATCAACTTATAGTAGGAGGAGAATAATAGTATGATGAAGTCTCCAATGTTATTGGCATTGGACCTTAAAGGCTTGGATACAATTACACATATATTTATCTATTTATAGGTGCTTGAGAATGTTTCTAGAATAGAACTATCTAAACATTTGTTTGTCTTTTCTATATTATATTGACATAGAACTTTCTAAGCTATAAGTTAATCTAAGAATTATTGGAACAATCTAGAAACATGTAGAAACTTTAGACTATTTTAGTTTTCTCTAGAATTTGTCATTTATTTTTATTAGAATGTTCTAGAAATGTGCATCAATTTCAACAAAGGCATTATTTTGATTAACTATAAGAAGAGTATTTCACAACATACATTATAGAGATATAGTCAATACTTGTTCGGGCAGATGCTTTGACCATCGATCGTCCGACTTCTTTGGAGAAGGTAATTTGGAATGACATTGTAAATTTGATTTTTTTTCATAGTCGTGATGCTTGAAGTTTGAAATAGTTGATGCATCAATGTTTTTCTCTGTTGATGATTACTTGCTTTGTATTAGCTATGGTAATATTCCGAAACAATATTTAAGCCCCAAACTAAAATTTTGGCGTTAGAAACTGAGTAGCTGAACTCTATCAAACCTCATTTAGTGGTATGTGAACTCCATCATATGTTCTATCATGCAACACTTCAGATTCTTACTCATCCCTCTTATATGGTCATGAACCTATAAAAACATGCACATCTGCACACATGCATGGAATCTGATTTGGTGCAGGAAATCTAATCAATCTGCTATCTTGTTATTATGTTTCCAGAGAAAATTTTGGGAAACCTTAATAATGTTCAATATATTTGGGATGATGCAGATGCTGATAGGGTAGTTTTCATCGCTGGTAATCTCTTACACCCTTCTAATATGACATGTTGTTCCGATGGTTTTATTGGTCTATGTATGGATATCTAAAACTAGGTTTTGCAAAACAATCTGAAAATAGGATTTAAAAAAAATCATCTTAGCGTCGATCAAGCCAAGCTATGATGCCAACGCTTTAAAAATTTCCATCTCTACCAACAATGTTAAAAACTAGCATCATCCAAAGCCAAAGCTAATGATCACTACATATCAACGATATAACGTCTCATTAAGCCGACGCTAGTAGCTTATGCATTTTAATTTATGATTTAACTTCGCTTAAACTTCTGTTTTGGAAGACGCTGCTGCTAGCTTCAAGGCTAGAGGTGTCAACCATGACTCTACGCTAATTCGGTGCTAAGAACCTTCTAGCTTCTGCTTTTGGCTTATTAGGACGCTTTTGGCGGATGCATTTGAGCAACTTTCTTGTAGTGAGTATCAATACGACGTTATCTGGGCAAGACATTCACGGCACGGTTCGTCCTAGCATGCTCCTCCTTTAATTTCTCCTAATGCGTTGATCTTGGGGAATCTTCTGCTAGCATTCGCTCAGATAGATATGAATACTTAAGTCAAGACTCGCAAGCCATCCATCCAAAGTATCAGCAAATCACACCTCCAAAGGTTGTGTTTGACGGTGCTCACTGTCTTGTGTGAAACATATATCATCCTCCATAATAGGGTCAATAACATGTCTGTAAAGCTCAGTGTCCAAATTCTCCATTTGGAGGTTAATCATGAAGCACGAGGCAACTCTTTATTGTACTCGGTAACATACTGCCACCCAGAAATACCTGGAATATGTTAGAGGATCCATGCTTAAAAATGGTCAAGATGAAAATCAGTAATATATAGATATAAGTACTACATAACTAATTGTTTACACATATTTATATTACCTAAAATGGACAGTTTTCTTGTCATTTGTATCATCCTCTAGTGACTAAATTCATCTAACTTTGAGTGTAAGTAAACCAAACAAGATACTCCCCCCCCCCCCCCAATTATACTCATAATCTTGTCAAAGTCAATTAAAGTAAGAAAACATTGACATAAGTAGCACTTTTGGCAACAAATATAATTATGTTAATCAAATACAAGATGAAATGATGAAGTCTGGGAGTGTCACCTCTCAACAAAGGCCGATAGAAGACCTAGGTCAATGTAACCAAATCATATCCAACCAATATCCTTGGGTCCTGATGCTTCAAATACTTCCTTAAACCATGGTTCATCTATTTGCGGCAAATGTGATATCTTCCTACTATAGTTAATACACATTAGTGTATCATGGTTTTGCCAAAATTAATACACTAGTGTCAGACGGTTCAATAAATGAACATAAATTAGATGTTTCAAAACATAAGTAAATATATGTTTTACCTCTCCATCCCATATGTGAGTAGCAACATGACCTGCATATAGAGGAAGTAGTGACATGACACTACAAGAAAAATGGCCTACGGCCACGCTAAATTTTTCCACAACTCAAAAACTGTGGCCACATATAAGCTTTGGCCAGGGTTTTCAAATCGTAAACATATGTTTAGAAATATTGAATCCGGAGTGTGAAACTGTGACCTTTTCTTCAATTGCCACGGTTACAAAATCACACTTATATTTAAGCCACGGTCAAAAAACTGTAGATATTTTAAGCCACAAAGAAAAACCGCGGAATTATAATTTTCACTACCCCGCCAGAATTTCCCTCTCGTTTTTTAGTTTCCCTCACGTTAATTATTTTCTTTTCTAATTTTTTTTAAATAAAAAAAGAAAAAAAAATTGAAAAACTAAATTAGGTTAGAGAAAAACCTCACGCCACTCATCTCTCTCTCTGATCCTCTCACGTCTCAAACCCTTTTCTCTCTCTCACGGCTCATCAATCCTCGCCTACACGACCTTCTTCCTCCATCTCTAACTTCAAAAGCTCATACCACTTTCGTTCCAGAAATCAAAATGAAACCCTCTTCCCCAAACTAAACCCTAACGGTGAAATTAAGAACAATTGATGGAAACAAGCAACAAAGCAAATGAGGTTTCAGAAATGCATAGCGATTCAAACACATACATGGGAAAACGAAAGCAAAAGAGTAAAAAAAGGCGATTTAGGGTTACCTATCGGAGACACTCCGATGGTGCTTCACGGCGACGGGACGACGAAGTCCGATAATATCATTCCTTGCTCCTACGTGTGTGTATGTTATGAAAATGAAAGAGGTACCTCTTTCCAACGGTTACACGAATGCTCAGGTAATCTCTTCGATTCCTCTTCAACCGTCGTCGCTCTTTACGAATTAGTGCTTACGTGTAATGTTCTCATGGCTTTGTGCGTGGTGATGAGAATTCTTCTTGTTCTGAGCGATGTTATGCTTTCACTGCTACTGTCTGGTATTTGTGTGGATTTGACGTTGAAGAACTGGTATTCTTTGTATGAACTCTGTGGTATTTTTGATTTGAAATTGCGTGTTTTTACTCTTTTTGCATACTGTGTGGTGTGAATTTCTCTGGTGTGAATGTATTTTTGAGAATGAGTTTTATTGCTGTGATGTTGTATGAATGTTCTCTTTGGAATCGTGTGAATTTCTCTGGTGTGAATGTATTTTTGAGAATGAGTTTTATTGTGTAAAGTTAAATTAGTATTTGTAATGTGGAATTTGGTGTTTTCTATTATTGACACTGTTGTTGCTGTGAATGCAGTGATTCGGTCATGTCCAAATCTGACAAAGTTGTTGCTGGAAACTGCCATTTTTGGAGGACTGTAGGCTGGGAGATGTCTATCCTCCTCACGAACTTTAGGGCAGGAAAATTGGTATCACTCTCTCTTTCTCCCTGCTTTTTCTTTTCACTATTTTTTTTTTGCAAAGTATAGTTCTTTTGAGTTTGATGTGATATTCAGCTAGTGCTGCAATTACTTGCAAAAATGAGTTAGAGAAGATTAATGAGGAAATTCTTCACAAAGTTTCTGAACAGCTTAGGCAAGCAATGATTGCTACTTCTCAGAAGCCTCTTGGGATGGATTGGAGCAAGATACCTGGTGAATCAGAAATCTGTTGTAAACCAGAAGAATTCGGAGATGATCATGTCTCCGAATGCAGCCGTTTCATTGTTGTTCATGGAGCAGGTTCCTCGGGTTTTTTCCTCTTTCTAGTTTAAAATTTCACATTCTATTAATGATAATATTACATGTATTATATCTTACAAATATAACTTATACCTTAATATGAAAACAATTTGACTTTATTTTATCTTTTGCTTTAGAAATGATTATGCTATAAGCGCTTAATTAAGTTGTTTATTGAAAAAAGACCTTGAGAAGTTTTGCACTTGAAGTGCTTTGTTGCTACGCGAATATCTGTTAGTAATCATTCATTGCCAATTTTATAAGATCTCTAACAGTTGTATTTATGGAATTTTTAAAGGTGAGTTTGAAATTTTGACTGTTATATAAATTCATCTGCCACCTATCAGTTAAATTCTTTCTCCAAACTCAAGTCGATGCTAATCTAGCTTACTCTTGAACTTCATACCGAAACTTGGCAAAAATGTTCAGTTTGTAAAGTTGTTGTGTTTTAGTTTCATCACTCTCAATCCCTATATTTTGGTATCTAAATGTGATACCATGCTTAGCATTCCATTTGATTTTAATTTCAGGTAACCACTCTCAATCTTGAAATCGTTAGAGCACTAGCCAGAGGTAGTTTCATTATTATTGCAATCTTTAGTTTCCTGTTGGATGAAAACATTGGTTATTTATCTTTAGTTTCAAGCTTTTCTACTATCATGTAGTCGGTTGGTCATAAGTAACTTACCCAATGGTTTAATTTGCATATGTTATTGAATCGGTGACTAGGACAGAACTTGAGATTAGGATATCAACAACCCGCCGCTAATGAAAGAATTGTTTTGTGGATGCTGATGTTCCACAATGTAGACAATTAGCAAAGTAAATGCAGAACCTTGGCCATCAGCAGAACCTGACCACTCTAGAGGTGACCATGCTGGTATAATTCAGGTAATAATTTCTTCAACATTATCAATTACTTGGTTGTGTCTTGTATGTAATGATAACAATGTAGTGTTTTATGTGCACTACTATAGAGTTTGAATAATACAGGTAATTTATTCAACATGATCAACTACTTGATGTTGTGTCTTGTGTGTAATAATAATAATAATGTTGTGTTTTATGAGTGTTACTATACAGTATAAACAGAAGATATTAGACATCACTACTAAAGAGTTTGAATCTTAGATTTAGGCAACTTCTTCAACATTATCAACTGCTTGGTGCTGTGTCTTGTGTGTAATAATGTACTATTTAATACTAATGTAGTGTTTGAAGCATAGATTTAGGTATCTTCTTCAGCATTGTCAACTATTTGGTGTTGTGTCTTTTGTGTAATATTGTAATGTTTTATACTAATGTAGTGTCTGATGCATAGAGTATCATTATCTTAGTGTTGTGTCTTGTGTTTAATAATAATAATAATGTTGTATTTGTTAATCTGTTTTTGCAGGCAATGTTGGCTCCACCAAATGTAGAACCAGAATATGGCACAGAAGCTGATGGAGAGAACTTGATTGACTCAACAGATGTTGATGTTAGGTTGCCAATGCTTGTTTATGGTTGAGTGATTGCAATTGTAAGTTTTCTGTTTTATTGATGGATTTAGTTGCTAAGAATTATTTGTTAAATATATGGATATAATCTTATTTTTGCGAATTTGGGTGCCGTCAAGGTTCTTCAAGACTTATTTCCAGAACCCCTTCCAGAAAGAGGAGTTAATTGTTTTCTGCCCTTTCACCCCTTCCGGCCTTGCTTCATGGCTAGCACTTGCAGGTCCTTCTCTTTCTTATCTTAAGCTTCGAATGGACAACCTTGGCGACAATGCAATTGTTCCCGCACTCAAACATATTATAACTGTGATTTTATTGAATCTACAAACTACAGCTTCTGGAAGGATGCATGTTGAAAATGAAATGACTGAAAACAAACAGGCTTTAAATTCATAATAGCTTTAATCTTTAAAATTTGTGTGTGCACGTATGTGTGTATGTGCTGTGTTCTATAACATCTTATCTAAACAATGCATTCTTTTATTATATGGTTTATTATATGAATCATGATCATTCACGCCGATTCGGCATTTGACACTAACAACTACGTTTGTATTGTACTGATGCACTTTGTTCATCTTTTATGTTGCCATGAACTTTGAAACAGGATGATAGAATGGATGTGTGTTGGTTTGTTGACAACCTTGCTTGCTTATGATGAATACATGAAGCTTTTTGGAGAGTTTTCAAGATGGAAGCAAAATGGAAGTAAGTGTTCTTGTTGTATGACAATAAAAATTGTACAGCTTGAAAAGATTTGGGATGAATAACATTGTACCGGAACTTTGTTTCCTTTTTGTATAATTGTAAGCTTTTTGCGACTTATTAGTCGGTAGCGTCACTTGATGTAGACTTACTTATTTCTTAATGAATATTTTGACGTTGTGGCTTAATATTTTTTTGTATAATTAGATTTTAATTTTTTTAATCAATATCTACTAAAATGAGTATTCTTGTTAGAAGACATTATATTGATCTAAAATGGTTCTTTATGCCAAGTCATGAAGAACAACATGGTTACAACTATGCGGCACAAAAAGAAAACATGAGAAAAATGTAGCCGCGGTTTTAATTAGTGGTCATAAATTCAAACCCTATACATTAAATAAGAACCGTGGCAAGATTCAGCCACTGTTAAGAACCACGACGCATGATAAACCGCGGCCTTAACCTAGATACCTAAACCGTGGCCTATTCAAGCCACGGATGTATATAAAACGTGGCACAAACACGAAAACCGCGGCTTATACTTTTGGCCACGGCTGCATATCCCACAGTCGCTTATTCGTGGCCAAACCGTGGCGAAATCTTTCAACCACGGTTATTTTACATATAATCGCAGTTTTCTGGCCGTGGAGGATGACCTTTTTTTTTGTAGTGTGATATATGGGCCTTCAATAAATCCTTGATGTTTGGCAGGAGTAAGTTCGATGGGAACAAGTGTGAAGGAGAATGTGAGACATGAGTTAGTACGACATCGTTAGGTGCATTGGCATGCGACCGAGATATATGCCAATGGGATGACAATCCCTTGACACTACCAGATGATTTTCCTAATTCACAAGAAGATTTAACTTTCTCTATACGTACTAAAACAAGTTAAGATAATCGATAAAAAATAACACAACATAGACACTGCTTAATCTCAACATATGTGGTAAAATGGGCATATGTGATGTCTGAATAACACTATTTGGATGAGTTTGATATCACTATCCAGAAGGCATCAAACCAATTACAGATGAATAGAACTAAAACCCTACAACTTATAAAATCATTACAGTGACAAACATACAATAGATGGGGTTTTTAACAATCAATGGTTATTACAATTGAAGTATCTTCTTGATAGCTTCCATTGATAACAGAGAAAGATGAAGATAAATTCAAAAAGTATTTTCCCGCCTTGCTTGGAAGAGCTGATACAACAATGTTATATACAAAAAGGCCCAATGACTAAAGATAAATGCCCAACTAAACTAAAGGAAAGCCCAATAAAGCTATTTCTCTAATCTCCCCCCTAAGCTTGAAAATATATGCAATGTAGACCAAGCTTACTAATGTTTGACAGAAAAATAGAAACATCTAAAGGCTTAGTAAAAATATCTGCTAATTGTTGAGAAGATATGACAGGATGAAGGTGGAAAAGGTGTTGTTGATGTTTTTCGCAAACAAGATGGCAATCGAGGTCGATGTGTTAATTCGTTCATGGAATGAAGAATTGTTGGCAATATGGATAGCTGATGTGTTATCACTGTATAACAATGCAGGACTTTTGAAAGGTATCTTAAGCTCAGTGATGATATTAGTTAGCCATTGTAATTCAAAAACTGTAGAGGCTATGGATCGATACTCGACTTCAGTGGAGTTGCGAGAGACAGTGGCTTATTTCTTGGATTTCCGAGATATCAATGAATCACCCAGGTAAATACAGAAACCGGTAATAGATTTGCATGTTTCAGGGCATGTGGCCCAGTCCGAATCAGAAAATTCCTTGAGTTGTAAGTTAGAATGGCTGGGGAAGAATAGACCTTGAACAAGAGAGGATTTGAGATATCGTAGCACATGAAAAGCAACATTATAATGAATATTTGTTGGTTGACTCATGTGTTGGCTCAGCTGTTGCACAGAGTATGAGATGTCAGGTATTGTATTCAGCAAGTAGATAAGTTATCCAACAAGTCTGTGATATTTGGTAGGATCCAGTGTTAGAGTACCATCACTAGTCTTTAATCTGGTGTCACGAGCCATTGGTGTGGAAGCTGGTTTGCAACCAAGAAGATCAAGAGTATACTTACGTTGATTGATGTTGATGCCTGATTTGTTTCTGGCTACTTCAAGGCCTAGAATGTATTTGAGTGTGCCAAGGTCCTTGATATGAAAATGGCTTTGCAGTAATTTCTTGGTTGTGTTAATGACATCTAGATTTCTACTTACAAAAAGAATGTCATCAACATATATGAGAATGAAATTAAATTGAGATTGGTGTTGATGTATGAAAAGAGACTGGTCAGAAGAACATTGAGTAAAATGGTTGGCTAAAAGAACTTGAGACAATTTTTCAAACCATTGTCTACTAGACTGTTTTAAACCATAAATGGATTTGAGCAATTTACAAACTTGGTTAGGATAAAAAGGTGTAATGCCTTTTGGAAGAGACATGTACACTTCTTCATCTAAATCACCATGTGAGAATGCATTATGTACATCCACTTGATAAAGATGCATATTTAAGTAAGATGCAATGGCAAGTATAAGTCTTACAGTGGTGAGCTTGGCAACAGGAGAATAAGTGTCAAAAAAATAAATACCTTGTATTTGATTGAAACCCTAACCAACTAAACTTGCTTTGTGCCTTTCTAATGTACCATCTGAATGAAATTTGGATTTGTAAATCCATTTACAGCCTGTAGCTTTCTTACCTGGAGGTAGAGTGGTGAACTGCCATGTGTTGTTCTTGGTCAGTGCCTGAATCTCATCATTCATGGCTTGAATCCATTGAGGATAAAGACTGGCTTGTTTGTATGATGTAGGACCACAAGCAGCAGATATAGTAGATATGAAAGTAAAATGTGCAGGAGATAATGCATTGTATGAAACATATTTAGAAATTTCATGGATAGCATTATTAGAAGCAGTATTACAAACAAAGTCTTTCAGATAAGCAGGAGCAGAGTTTGCTCTGATAGAGGTTCTAGTGACAAGAATAGGTGAAGATTCGGGATGAGTGGAAGTTTCAGTAGGTGAGTGAGGGAAAGGTTGGATGGGAGGTGAACTAGGAGTAGTGGGAGAAGTTGGAGTAGTTTGACAAATTTTAGGGGTTTGTTCTGGAACAGATGACTCAAAGGAAGAGTGCATATCAAATAGAAAAGGGATGGTGGAATGCTCAGAATCAATAATAGGATCAGAATTAGAATGTGTCTGGTGAGGAGAGGTATAAGGGAAGATATTTTCATGAAAAACACAATTTCTGAATGTGAAAAGAGTTTTGGTGGTGAGATCAAACAGAAGAAAACCTTTCATACCAGTAGGAAAACCTAAGAAAATGCATTGAGTAGCACGAGGGTCTAATTTGTCTCTGTGTCTATTTAAAGTGGAGGCATAAATAAGATAGCCAAATATCCTAAGGTTAGTAAAGGAATGAGGTGTTTTAAAAAGAAGTTCATAAGGGGTGTTGTTGTGTATGGTAGGACTAGCTAATCTGTTAATTAAGTAAGTAGCATGACAGAGAGAGTATGACCAAAAACATTTTGGTAAATGAGATTGAAATAAGAGGGACCTAGTAACATTAAGGAGATGCCTGTGTTTTCTTTCAATAATGGAGTTTTGTTGAGGGGTTTCAACACAACTCCTTTGGTGAATTATTCCAAGGGAAACATAATAGGAAGGCATGAGAAACTCACTACCATTATCACTCCTAATGGTTTTAATTCTACAATCAATTGAGTTTTAGCATATGATACAAAAGTATTTTAAATTCTGGCATAGAAGATAGCAGATGTCCTAACATGTGTCACGACATTGTTCTCTGCATAACATTAAAACAAGGGCAGAACAAACAAACTGATATTCTGAATATCACCAACAGATTCACAACATATGTTTCAACATCTGTTACGACGTGTTAATCAATATTGAACTATAAATTGCAGAATGATAAACAACACAGAATATGATGACCCAGTTCGGTGCAAATCACCTACATCTGGGGGCTACCAAGCCAGGAAGAAGAATCCACTATCAGTAGTATAGTTTTATGTAAACAACCTCTGGTTTACATTAAACAACCTCTGGTTTACCTATCACTACCCAATTGAAACTTTATCATTAGAAGTCACATCTAATTGATAAGAGAAACCTATTTCACTCCCTAAATCACAACCTGTGATATCTAACAGTTACAATTGACAGCAACTGCACCATCCTACTTGAAAGACACCTATTTCAATGCAAAGTTCAGCCAAGCATTCTCGACTAACAAACCTACTTGGATTTGCTTCAAAGCTTCATCCAAGAACAATATACAATTCAATACCTAAAGGTTTCTAAATCTGTATAAACATCTATGTCTACCACAATGTATCAAATGATACAAAGGGAGACTTACAACACAAGAAAGCCAACGACTTTCAAAACCCTAAACCCTATTTTTTACTTTACAAAAGTCTTACAAAAAATTCATCAATCTACCCTAGGTCTTGATCTTCCTTTTATAACCATAAAGAAGACTGGATTTAGGCTTAAAAAATGCAGCAATTCTGTTTCTCAGAATCTGCAAAATATTCTCCTCAAGAATATTTTCTTCAATCCTAAGTTTCATAAAATGTTTCCACACTTTAGAAAACGGCGCATCTTCAAATTCCAAGAGAATATCTGATTCCTTAATCTGAACGCCACCTAGGATACACAAATAATCTTTTGCAATCTGAATTTAAATTAACAGGTTTAAACCAGATTTAAAAACTGTAACAGACAAAGATGTCGAATAACCCTGTTAGGGCATCTTGTCAAAACATCTTGTTATTCAAGTTCTGCTACATGTTAGGACATCTTGTCCAACATGTTTCTGTCAGGTTTGTTTTACAAAGATTAATGCCATTCAAAAACTAAAGAGCCTTCAATCTCCCCCTTTGGTAGATTTTGGCTAAAACAAACCAAATAACCCTTGCATGCAACTACACAATAGTTAGAGGCAAAAATCAGTCAGCAGCAGAAACAACACAAAGCTAGCAGCATCATTCTCTACTTAGAACTTCCTCCTCTACTTAGAACTTCTTATGCTGCAGCAAGAAATTAAAAAAAAATCTCTCCCCCTCAATAGTAGCCAGCAACCAATGAGTACTTAAGTTAGTACTACTCGCCCATTTTAGCCATAATATGACAAAGGTAGATTACTAACTATGAAACCACACAGAAGCAAATATGTAAAGTACAAGCAAGCACAATTCTCTGACCAAGGCCCATAGTATTGCCCCAATAGTCACAAACATACAATATTTGAAGAATAATCACGACCCTCTGCACTCAACTCTAAACAAACCCCTTTCATTCAGAATTAGTAAACTTGATCATGATATCTTCAATATATCAACAGAAAACTTCTGTTGATCTTGACTTCTAATCTGCAGAGAAAAATAATTTTTCCTAGATAAAACTCATGATTCTTAGGAAACTCCCAAGAAGCTTGTATAACTCTGATTCCTTCCATTGACATCCTAATGATAGAACCAAAATTAACCTGTCAAGTCCACCCCGCACTATAACAGTAACATAATGTCACGACATCTTGTTTGACATTACACCCTCGCCAGAGGTATTCAATCATAAACTGCTTGAAACCACAAGCAATCTTAATAAACAACTGCACTACTGCAGCAACAGATCTTAGATATAAGTCCAACTCCCACTGTCAAAGATAACCAGTGCTCCTTTGCAAGAAGAACACCTTAAAGTGAATGGAAAACATAAGACTCATCTTCATGTCTTCAAGAGCTCACTCCTTGTTCAACACACCTGCTGAACACATTCACTCACTGCTTGATCCACAAGCAATCTATGTACCACAATAGTACACCCAACAGACAGAAGTTCTCCCCCTATCTTTAATAAATGATGCTCCTTCCAACAAGAAACACCCAAAATCACCACATGTTATCACATGACCAACTTTATGCTCATATAGTGAGAAAGTACCAGGATTACCATCCTTGTATCATAACCAACAAACTCTTGGATTGAGACCAAAATCACCATTGATCCCTCTCATCCTGAACCCATCCATACCCTGTACAAATCCACCTTGAATTTTACAGCCATAGATATCCTTGTTCCTTGAGAATAAATCCAATTGAACCTGGAATGCTCGCATTCCTCAAAGAGACATACAAAATCTCTGAGTTTGTTATCTAGCGCAGATGTCATTCACACTTGAAAAACATTAAAATACATGCTCCAGAAATCCCCAGCTTATTTGCTTCACAAGCACAAAACTGATCCACTCATTTCTAGAGATACTTGAAGCAGAAGAAACCACCTCTCCACAAGCATTCTGACCTCAACAAGAGTCAGACTACCAGATAGACATTCCATGATCCAAGAAAATCTTCACCTCATCATTCTCTCATATGATAAGTTAGAACACTTCTGATTCAACTGGTGAATATCAGCTTCCACAATCTAAATACCAAGTTTAGAAAATATGATGATGTTCTAACATTAGTTAGGACATCCTTCTCATATCACATATACCTAACACTATGGTTCTTGATACAATTACCACTGGACTTACTATTGCATAGTAATCCAACTGAAGATCTTCAGAGAACACAAATCCTACCAGCTTGATGATCAAGAACTTCAGACAGCTGTAGAGAGAAATAAACTCTCATACTCCCACCAAGGCAAGCTCCTTAAGTGAAGTTCCATTCAACACTCAGCAAGCCCAGAGCAAGACCAGCTCCTCCTTTGGTCTTCAAACAATCACCCTTCTGTAGAAAGGTAATTTGTTCCAAGGACAAGATGAAACACAGATCTTGGAATCAAGTGACTATGGTTAAACACAGCCAATTGTCACAGCTTCCTCCAGCATTCCAACTAAGAATATGGGTATTCAACAAGATATCTTAGATACACTAAGACAATGAAACATAACCTCTACTAGCTTCTGTATTTCTCATACATTTCATAGGCTTTTTGAAGCAACCATTCCAATCATATCTGAGAAGATCAGCTTCTCTCAAGATAATGTACCTCCACTGTAACTAGATCCCACTGAGAGAACAGTCTGACGATAACCCTGATGTCAAAACATCTGTCATCAATGTCATGACTTCCAACTGATGAGGCCAAGTCTGTATGAAACAGTCTTGATCAACTCCCCCTCAGACATACCATCTTGAGAAACTTCTCCACTTATACAGAACAAAAGTTCCATGCTCTCACAGACTTGATTAACATATCAAGTTTGAGTAGATAACCTTCATCCTGTGTTAATGGTCCACAAATAATCTCAAGACCAGATACCTTTATACACATCAGCTTCAAGAACTCATCCTCAAAAGAACCAAACATGCCAAAGCCTGATTCTTTAGGAAGGCGTATTCAACAGCTACAAGAAATCCACCTTTCTTCACGAGGTCTGAGATAATATCCTTGACACTTATCCCGAACCTCCATGTTAAAATGAATCACATGCTCACTGTAGCTGCACTCCAATTCACCTAGATCAGAAATAAACTGATTCAAGCCATCTTCAACAAGAATAAGAAGTCTTCATCTTCACTTCCATCAGCACCATATTATAGCTAAGCTTCCTGCCACGAAACTTCCTAGTCAGATTATGTGCCTCTGCAGATCCAACCAGAAAAGGGGTCCCAACACACAGAAGTTTGGTTCCCAGAGCATAAGTTACTCCTCTCTTTTGTCCCAAAGATTCACTCCTTGAATCAACAAGATTCTGCACAATCTCTGTTGATGGAATGTTTCAACATTTTGTTGAACATCAGATCCTTGTAGAAGCCCAAACAAAGACTAGATTCTTGATCATTGATGCAACAACTGATGAGACACCTATGCTTCAACTTCCTTGATCATCAACTAAGGATAATTCATTATATACTTGTGAATATCACAGATAGAAATGAACCTTAAATCCTTATAAGAAAATCTTCTTGGATCATCCACCTGATGTTAGTCCCTAAGCAGTTGCAACAAGAAATGTTGCACCTCCTGAACTCCAACTATCTTGAGTTTCAAGAACATAGATAATCAATTAAGTACTTGCGCACTCCACAAATAGAAATTTATCTTGAATCCTTGTTCAGTACCCCATACATCCATGAGATATCAACACTTTAGGAATACCAATCATGTATTCTTTAGTGTAGGTACCTTATGTACCAAGCAGAATGTTGAGACATCAAGACTGACACCCTTGACCTAGCTGGTACAAACTTCTACATCTTCCTTGAGAAGAACCACTTCAACTGATCTGAAGAAGCACTGTCTTGCACGACATGGAAGATGAAAATAAATCACCTCCAAATTCTTCAGATTGATGATCCTCAGAACCAACCTTGATCTAGAAGAGCAACCACAAGCCTCCAGAACAAAACAGTCCTCATGACAAGAGATGCCTTTATGAGTGGACTTGAGAGAATTCTCAAGTGTCTTTGGCAACTTTATCATGACACGGGTATTTACCAATTTCATAAACCAATAAATTGATAACCTAGACCTCTCATTTTCTGACTTCAAAATACTTGAAGGAACCAACCTTCCAAGTACCAAGATGTCAACGACAAACAGTAGCAAACAACTCTCTCCATTCCATTACTCCCTGTTGTAATGGATATAACTTCAATAGATGCTGACACCATCATGGACAGAGTCTTCAATCTAGCTTTATCAACGTCCTTTCATCAGAAACATATGTAGCGGAACACCAACACATCCTCAACAGGCTCCAGTTAAGATGTTAAGACATCTTAAGGGACACCTAGCAGAAAAGAACCTCTTCACCAGCAGCGGCTGGAGAAACTTCACATAAGCAAACGACAACCACCAGAAGCTGTCATACTTGATCCAATACCAATCATTCCAGATATCCAATGAATGGTCTGATCGCACACACACCTTGTTTAAAAACCAGAAAGTATCTCCCAAGATCACATCCAGAAACAGACAGGACGTCTGCTCTGATACCAATTGAAATTCTGGTATAGCAGATAGCAGATGTCCTAGCACATGTCACGACATTGTTCTCTGCATAACATTAAAACAAGGGCAGAGTAAACAAACTGATATTTTGAATTTCAGCAACAAATTCACAACAGATGTTTCAACATCTGTTACGACATGTTAATCAATATTGAACTGTAAATTTCAAAATGATAAACAACATAGAATATTTTGACCCATTTCGGTGCAAATCACCTACATCTGGGGGCTACCAAGCCAGGAAGAAGAATCCACTATCAGTAGTATAGTTTTATGTAAACAACCTCTGGTTTATAGTAAACAACCTCTGGTTTACCTATCACTACCCAATGGAAACTTTATCATTCGAAGTCACATCTAATTGATAAGAGAAACACATCTCACTCCCTAAATCACAACTTGTGATATCTAACAGTTACAATCGACAACAACTACATCAACCTACTTGAAAGACACCTCTTTCAATGCAAATTTCAGTCAAGAATTATCGACTAACAAACTTACTTGGATTTGCTTCAAAGCTTCATCCAAGAACAATATACAATTCATTACCTAAAGGTTTCTGAATCTGTATAAACATCTATGTCTACCACAATGTATCAAACCGATACAAATGGGGACTTACAACACAAGAAAGCCAACGACTTTTAAAACCCTAGACCCTATTTTCTACTTTACAAAAGTCTTACAAAGAATTCATCAATCTACCATAGGTCTTGGTCTTCCTTTTATAACCATAAAGAAGACTGGATTTGAGCTTCAAAAACGCAGTAATTCTATTCCTCAGAATCTGCAAAATATTCTCCTCAAGAATACTTTCTTCAATCCTAAGTTTCCTAAAATGTTTCCACACTTTAGAAAATGGCACATCTTCAAATTCCAAGAGAATCTTTGATTCCTTAATCTGAACGCCACCTAGGATATACAAACAATCTTCTGCAATCTGAATTTGAATTAACAGATTCAAACCAGATTTAAAAACTGTAACAGACAAAGATGTTGAATAACCATGTTAGGACATCTTGTCAAAACATCTTGTTCTTCAAGTTTTCCTACATGCTAGGACATCTTGTCCAACATGTTTCTGTCAGGTTTGTTTTACCAAAATTAATGCCAATAAAAAACTAAGGAGCCTTCAGTCTTGATATAAACCCTAGTGTCAGATTTATTATGTATTAGAATTGTCCAGGTATATCTAGTACAATTATCCACTATAGTTAGAAAATAATGAAAACCATCTAGAGAAGGGACAGAAATTGGGCTCCATATGTCCATATGGACCAAATCAAAACAATTGGTGGTAATAGATGTACTTAAAGGAAATGAAAGTTTACATTGTTTAGCCAAATGGCAAGTGTTACAAGGAGATGTCTTGATGTATGTAATGTCAAAAAGTTGTCGAGACATATAATGCAACACTTCATTAGAAGGGTGACCTAGTCTATGATGCCACAAGGCAATATCATTGCTAACAGGTTTGTTAATGTTATTAGGAGTTCTAGTGCTAACAGAATTACAGGAAGCATCATGATGGTAGCTTCAATAGGGTGATTGTGAAGAATGTAAACATTTTGAAGTTAAGTCACAGATCTAATCATCTCCTTGGTAGTCACATTCTGTATGTGACAGGAATTGTGTAAGAAGGAAATGCTATAGTGAGATGTTGTGCATAATTTAGATATGTATATGAAACTAAACCTAAATTCAAGTATGTAAAACACATGTTCCAGATGAAAATTAGCATCAAACTTTATAGTGTCAGAAAATTTAGCATGAATACATGTTCCATTAGTTAAGTGTATAGGTATAGGGTTGATATCATGAATATCAGAAAAACAATGAATGTAAAGGCAGACATGATGTGAAGCACCAAAGTCAAGTATCCAAGTGGAATGTTCATGAAAGATATTACCTGTTTGTACGATACCTGAAATCAATGCTTTGTCAAAATTTTCAGCCTTGTCATGTTTGGATTGTTGATGTTCTTTCCTGAATTGTTGTAATAGGAGAAGCAAGTATTGATAATCTTCCTTGGAAAGAACACCTTCTTTGTCATGAGGCTGAGATGTCTTGGCATCTGAAGCATTCTTGGTATTCTTGTTTCTATATCCAGGAGGGAAGTCATGCTTGAAGTAACAATTTTCCACTGTGTGGTTGGTTTTGCTGCAGCTGGTGCATAGCATATGTGTCTTGGAATTGTTTTTTCCCTTGGCCCTTGTGTTGTTGTTGTTGGCATATTGGATGGTCAAGGGTGGTGTGGAGACAGATGCATGTGCATGATTGATTTGTTGTTGAACCACAAGAGAATACACACGACTTATGCTAGGGAGAGGGTCCAGAAGCATAATTTGGGTACAAATGTTGTGGTAATTATCATTCAATCCCTTAAAGAAGCAAGTTACATATTTAATATGCTTCTAATTGGGTACTGCTTTAGCCAAATCACAGGTACAGGGCGTTGGACAAGAACAAGAAGGAGTGGGTCGTAAATCTTCCAATTCATCCCATAGGATCTTGAGATCAGTAAAATAGGTAGATAACGACTGATCCCCTTGTTGAATGGAATGTAATTCATGCAATAGATCAGAAAACATGAAATGGTTACCTTTGTTGAACTATTTACGGAGGTCTTTCCATAGATTGAAAGCCGAGTCAAAGCAGACTGTGCTCTGGGAAATGTGAAGGGAAAGAGTGTGATTAATCCACGAAAGCACCAAGCTATCGGCGCGCTCCCACAGTTCGTAATTAGGGTCGGAGGATGAGGGTTTTGGTTAAGAACCATTTAGGAAAGAAAACTTGTTCTTGGAGGTTAATGCAGGGCGCATTGACTTGCTCCAATTATGATAGTTGTTATCATCCAAAGGTGGTGCAACATTGGTAGCTCTAGGGTTTTCACCAGGATAAAGATCAAAGGGATTTCTGGGGTTGAGAACAGGATCAGCAACATCTTTCTTAACAACGTCGTTCTTGGCGGGATATTTTCCATCGGAGTCATCATCAGAAGCCATGAGTGCAAAGAAGAAAGGTTAAGACGAAGGTATGAACAAAATAACGGTGCAAGACTGGGAATGGAAAGTATTATGAAGAAAAATACGCGGAAGAATGATGCAGAAAGGGTTATATTCAACTGATACCATATTACAATTGGAGTATCTTCTTGATAGCTTCCATTGATAACAGAGAAAGATAAAGATCACTAATTCAAAAAGTATTTTCCCGCCTTGCTTGGAAGAGTTGATACAACAATTCTATATTAAAAAAAGACCCAATAACTAAAGATAAAGGCCCAACTAATCTAAAGGAAAGCCCAATAAAACTATTTCTCTAATAATGGTTGGGATATGAAGGCAAAAAATGATGAGAATTCAAAATAAAAAATAAAATAAATTTATCATAGTCACTTGAAATAATGTGAAAAGCCAAACTCTTAATGTTATCAAATGTCCTTTAAATGTCACAATCCTAATCAAAGAAATGTCTAAAATTGATTAATGGGTTTAACTTAAATGAATAACCGTAGAAATAAAAGATTTTGAAATATATCAGTTTCATTGTAACAGTTGCGAAAAAGTTTCTCTTTTCTTTTTCAAATTTATATTAAGACTTGAACTTTTTATTTTATATTAGATTAACTTATTTTATTTTAATTATATTTTTTATGGAAAAAATATTATTTTAGTCCTTTAAGTTATTTTAAAGGGAAATGCTAACACACACCCAAAATTGGTGGGCCCCACACAAAAATACATTACATGTATTTTCTTTCTATTTTTTTTCTTCATCTTTCTAATGTGGGTCCCACCCAAAATTGGTAGGCCCCACACAAAAATACACTAAGGTGTATGTTCCTAATGCACACCTACATGGGTGTGTATTAGCATGACCCTATTTTAAAATATCAAGTTAGTCCTTTAAGTATTTTTCGTAACGCTTTGGTCCTTTATGTTAAGTAACGTTTGCGTCGTTGACCTTTTTTAAAATCTCTTTTACAATAAATTGCAAACTCATATACCATTTGAACTGGGTTTTCGCGCTGATCACGAATATGTAATTAGTTTTGCGTTTGAATGTGTATTTTAGTCGGATCGAACGATTTTTCATTATGTATTTGTCCACTTTTTTCTCTGATTCTCATGAATCGTAACTTGTTTGATAAATTTGATTGCATATTCGTGATCAGCGTGAAAAACCAGTTCAAATGGTATATGAGTTTGTAATTTATTGTAACATAGATTTTTAAAAAGGTTAACGACGCAAACATTACTTAACATAAAGGACCAAAGCGTTACAAAAAAAACTTAAAGGACTAACTTGATATTTTAAAATAACTTAAAGGACCTAGACAATATTTTTGCTTTTTTTTTTTATTCTCTTATGTATTAGAATAATTATTTTATTAAGTGATTGTCTATTATTTTTCGTTTTTATAAAGTCGGGGTTGAAATTTTATATCATTAAAAATTAAAAGGGAAGAGATCAAATCCATTATTTTATTTTATTTATTAATAGAATAAATACTATTAAAGTTTAATTAATTATATAAATTAATTTTTTATTTATATTGTTTTAGATGATTCAATTTAATTTTCATTTTAGTAGACTTCAATTAAATAATTATTTTAATATTTTTTTTATAAAATGAATTACTAACTACTGGTTACTTTTATATTAATCAAATTATAAATCAAATTTTAAATTCGAGCTCAAAAGCCCTCACCCAACTCAACTCACGGTTGAATAATATAAGCTTAATTCCGCCTATTTTTTAAGACTATTTTTTAACGCACACTATATGATTCTGCTGCACCACGCGAATTTTCAAAAATGCTTCTTGTTTCCAAAGATACATCTCTGGACGCACCTCTTACACACTCAACAAAGGTCATTTTGAGTGGCACCCTATAAGTTGCGTTATTTTTATTCCGGAGATTCTCTGGAACATTTTAAGAAATACCTTAATTATTTATTAGTTCAGTAGAAATTCTTGAGTTACTTCTCCAGAAATAAAGGCGGGATTTTAAAATTTTCTGTCACCTTAACATGTCAGATACTTTCGGAGATGCATCTCCAGGATAACTGATAAAAGAAGCAGTTGCATGATTGCACAACCATTATTGTCATTGTTGTATTTCAACCAAACCCTTCACCAAAAAACTCTGCATTCTCAATCCATTTTTTCACTCCAAATCTCCATTCTTTTAGTTCATCACATTATAAGGAGCAAAAGAAGATAGAATTTTAGGTAAAGATCCTTCATTTTCCACTGCATTTCTCACATTAATCATACTTTTTTCTGAAAAAAGTTGTGTTGTGTCCAAAAATGTATCTCTGGAACGAGTATGAACTTGTCTGGAGATGCATCTTCAGAAGTTGTCTGTGTTTGATTTCCAAGTTTGTCTTCAACATTAGCATTTATATACTGTTATGGTTTTAATTGTTTTCATTAGATTTGGCGACCCCGATGTTGTCCCAAAATAAGTTGTTGTTCTAAATGTCTAAGGTGTTGTTATGAAGGTGGTAGATGTTGCCAATCAATTTAAAAATAAGATAGAGTTTAAATCTCATGATCAAATGCTTCAATAGATTCGTATGGAGGACTCTAAACTTGGATTTTGTGTGGTTATTAGAAAGTCTGATAATGGTTCAGATAGAAGATGCGCTTTTGTGACAATGACGTTCAAAAGAAGCGGGAAATATAGAATTCTTCTCCAGAATTTTAAAATAGACGACACCGGTTCAAGAAAACGTGAGTGTCCGTTTAAGGTGCGTGATTACATGTTAGCAAACAAAAACTGAAGATTTAATGTGATATGTGCTTTGCATAACCATGATTTGTGTGAAAAATTAGTCGGCCATCTTAGTGTGTGTGTCGGCTCATGTCAAAAGAGAAGGAATGTGTTTCTGACATGACCTTGAATATGGTTCAACTGAAAAATATACTTTCAACATTGAAACAAAAACGACCTAAAAATATATCGAATATCATGCAAGTGTGTAATATTCGGTACCTAACTAACAAGGCGCTTAGAGGGGATAGAACTAAGATGCAACAACTCTTGAAAGTGTTGGATCATAACAGTTACGTGTCTAGGTACTAAATGTACGAGGATGGAGTTACTGTTAAAGATATATTTTGAACTCATCCTGTTTCATAAAGTTGTTCAACACGTTTCCTACGGTACTCATACTTGATTCAACCCACAAGACCAACAAGTATAGACTTTCATTATTGGAGATGGTTGGTGTTACCTCAACTAAGAATACATATTATGTTGGTTTTGCTTTTCAGCAGCAGCTTGTAGGACAACTTCTCTTTCTGCAGCGGCTTTCTTTTCAGCTTTCTTCTTGGCAATCTCAGCAGCAATTCTTTCAGCTTCCTTTCTTACTTCTTCAGCAAGCCTTTCTTTTTCTTTCCTCTCTTCTAGTCTGATTTCTGCTTGACTTACAAATTACTTCTTAACTTGATCTGAGAAACACTTGATTTTTTGAAATTCTTCTGTTAGCCAAGTGTTAAAGAGATTCCAATTTGTAGTCAGAAGGGTAGGCTCGTCACTAGAATTGGATTCTTCATAGAGCCATTAGGCTTTAGTGACAACCTCTTCCAGAAAGCTAGAAAGAGCATCAGCCAGTGTTTTACTAGGAGTTGAGAATCAGAAGGCTGAGAATCATGATGAGTGTCACCATCTAATGCAGATTTTATAGAAACAGTGTGTGCTAAGGGTGGTGGAGAAGACAGAGATTTCGATGGGATTGCGGTAAAGTTTGGAAATATAGTTTCTGAAGGAGATATTGAAACACGTGGAACTAAGGATGAGAAGGCATGTTCTAAAAGGGATACAGAAGCAGTAGTGATAGAGATGGTTGTTATTGAGGAGGTTGTTATTTTGGATTTTTCAAGAGGAGCGGAAACACAAGGTGGTGCAGGTGGGATGACGACGGTAGTGACTGTTGTTGAGAATAATGGTGGTAGGGAAGGAATTTGTGAGACAAGAATTCTGGTATCTGATCCAGAAATAATCAATGCTGAAGAGTCAGAAATTTTAGTTGTTGAAGCGGAGGAAACAGCGATTTCAGAGTTCATGGAGGAATTTCCCGATTCCTTATGCCCTAACTTCTTTTTCTTTGCAGCCATGACCTTTGAGGATACATGTTCCTCTTTTAAAGGTTCGGTGGTTCAGCTAGGAGTTGGTCAAACGAGATTCCAGACACATCATGACCCTCTTTTTCAAGCTGGACTAAGTAATTTTGTAAGACCTCTGGTGGATCAACTAGGGTGAAAAGAGGATAGTTGTCAACAATTATCCTTCATCCTTTGATACTATCAAAGTTTGTATCCATAGTGGGTTCAACAATGATTTCTTTGCTAATAGACATGCTTTTGACATTCTTGATATTGAAAGGTTTTCCATTATCTTCACCAAGATCATGAACTAAGTTATGGTTAACTAGATGATCCACAAGACCACTTTCCATCCGAATATCTGAAATGAGTCTTCCCAAAGGAATATACCCTTTTGTCTTATCCCTAGAATCTCTGACAGAGTCTCGAAGGAATTTGAAAATAATGGATGGAAGATCCATTTTCACTCCTTGCTTCAGAAAGTACAGTATGTACTTTTGATCAGTGTTAGCATAGTCAGAGGAACTTGTTGAAGGTCTGGTGTGAATGCAACCTAGAATAATCTTGAACCAAATGCGAAGCTGGTTGGACAAATCTGTTTCCTTAGGTTTTGATTTCTCATTAGAGCATTGAGTGTAGATCGAAGGTATGACAGTTTGATTTAGGAAAATTGTCTTGCTACTCATGTTGTAGACACGCTTGCCCTTATTGTATTCCATTTTCAGTAGAGCAGCAATTAATTTTTCGGTGATGACAACCCTTTTTCCCTTAACATCTGAAATAACATAATGATCATCAGCATTAGCATGAACCCAAAAATCTCTTACCAGAGTGGTGTAGACAGGGCCGAAAAGACGCTTGAAATAATTTTCCCAACCTTTATTCTTTACATCAGTAGTTAAATCCACACCATTTGCTTTTAGGTTTTCGAAATCAACTAAGAGTTCACAACAAACTTCCAATTCCTCAGGGGCTATTTTTAGATGGAGTTCTTCAGGTCGATTAAGAATGTGAATCTGCTGTTGTTGAGAAGCGACCACTGTTTGGGGTATGATTTGAGATATCAGAGATGTGAGGTCTGTACCGAATTGTTAAGAAGGGCCTGTCTGTTGTTCCATTTGTTTAGAGAAGTTATAGAGATCTAGTTGTTAAGCATCCATGAATGAAGAGGTTTCTCAGAGAGGACAGTTGGATTTGAATTTTAGGCTTAGAGTGTGTGAAGTGAAGTGAATAGTGTGTGATGAAGAGAATAGTGAGTAGTAAAGAAAAGAATTAATTATTGTTTCTTGAAAAAGACCGAAAGGGGGAAAGTAATAATGATCTTTTAACCTACTATCAAGACATCCCAATGCTCAAGGTGCCACTCAATCATCAGAATATGATTTACACGAGTAATAGTGAATCATAGTCGTCAGTTTAAATTTTCACGGTTTTGATGTTCTCGAGGATAAGAAAACCAAAAAGGTTTCTAACTTGAGATGTTTCTAATTAAGATAGTTTCTAAATGGTAGAAATTTCAAGAGATCAGAAACATATTAAAATGCATAACATCATAATCACAATTTCACAGAAGGTGCTAAACAATAGAAGGTTCATTATGGACAAAACTCCATTTTCAAATGTTTCAGAATGAATAAGAATCTATCTTCAGCTAGGGGTTTTGTAAAAATATCAGCCCATTGATGATCTGTATCAATGAATTATAAGGAGATAGTCCCTTTCTGAACATAGTGTCTAATAAAATGATGTTTCATTTCTATATGTTTAGGCCTAGAATGCAAAATAGGATTCTTACTTAAATAAATAGCTACAGTGTTGTCACAATAGATAGGAATTTTACTCTCATATATATGAAAGTCTTCAAGCTGATTTTTCATCCAGAGCATCTGAGTGCAACAAAGTGATGTTGAGATATATTCTGCTTCTGCAGTAGATAAAGCAATTATAGATTGTCTTTTGCTTCCCCATGAGACGAGATTGCTAACTAGAAACTGACAGTTCCCTGAAGTGCTCTTACGTTCTATTCTGTCTCCAGCATAATCTGCATCACAAAAACCTGATAGCTTATATTCTGATGTTTTCTCATACACCAATCCAAGGTTAGAAGTTCCCTTTAGATACCTTAGGATTCTCTTAACAACAGTTAAGTGACTTTCCCTTGGATCTGATTAAAAACTAGCACAAAGACATACACTAAATAAAATATCTGGTTGTGAGACAGTCAGATAGAGAAGAGAGCATATCATACCACGATAGAGCTTCTGACAAACATTTTTACTTACTTCGTCTTTCTCCAGAATGCAAGTAGGATGCATGTGAGTTTTAGCTGGTTTGCTTTCTGTCATATCAAACTTCTTTAGAAGTTCCTTAGTATATTTTCCTTGATGTATAAACGTGACTTCGGGAGTTTGATTGATTTGAATTCCCAGAAAGTACTTTAACTCTTGCATTAGGCTCATTTCGAATTCTTCCTGCATTAGCTTAGAGAAATATTGACTTGCAGAAGTATTAGCAGAACCAAAAATTATATCATCTACATACATTTTGCATATCATGAGGTCGTTTCCAAAGTTCTTACAAAAGAGAGTAGTATCCACTTTTCCACTGGTAAAGTCATTTTCTAAAAGAAAAGAACTTAATCTTTCATACCAAGCTCTAGGAGCTTGTTTAAGACCATACAATGACTTATTTAGTTTAAAAACGTGTTCTGGAAACTTAGAGTGTAACGCCCTGTATAATATATATACCTAGAATAATATCATACAAGTGTTTTATTTGGTACTAACACCATCACAAGTGCCTAATGGCGTAATTCACATACTTGACCATTCTAAAACATCAACACAATCTATGGTGCAAGATATGGAAACTAGCCAAAACAATAAAAACTAAGATCAATATACAATATCCTCAATTGTATACAACAAATTACACAGCGGAAAACAAAAGCTAAACTTCTCTTGAAACATCCAAGCATAGCTCCACTTGGAAATCAAACCTGCAAACAACGCCTGAAAAATAACAACAATAATGGGGTGAGATATTAAATCTTGGTGAATTCCCTATCTTATGGATCCTCTCGGGTTTACAAGGTTCTATCAATCCTAACTCAAGTCAGAGGGAAGGGAAATGAGCTTGAGTTCACAATCTCACACTATATGGAAACATGTTTATGAGTCTGTTAACTCGAAATTATCACTATCGTCAACCTTATCAAGGCATCCCCTTTTCTCGTCCTCTTCTACGTCTAGAAGTCGGAACGAGTCATGGATCCTCGTAGATTACATGGCATACGAGATAGATTCGGAACTAAGGGACACATTATCACCTTAAGTCATCACTTCACACGGTCCATACATCGTCACATGTCTCTTTACCATATAGGTTCCATCCGTACTATAACATTGGGAATCAAACCTACCAATTAATCGTGCATTCTTTTTTAGAGGATCTCGTTACTCATGAAACGGCACATATTGGGGAATGGTTACGATTTCTTGATTTCACATACAACCATAATTGTATTCAACAATTTTAGGCCACCCTTACCTTTAGGCCTCATTTTCCTTTTCTCAATAATTAACATAGTTTACAGATGTTCCATACTAGTGTCGTATTTTTTTCTATACCATTAAGTATTTGAACACATGCCTCGACCTTATATGCGAGAGCGTCGTCATTAGATTATTTATCAATTTCCAAGCCCATTACTAGGTTCTAATATAGGTTCATAGTAAGGTTTCCTCACTCTTCCTATTCCATATTTTAACATGCATACCCTCTCAATCATGTTTAACAACAATTTTATAGACATGGTATAACACAATTTGCATATAACAATATTCATCATAAAACACACATGATAGCATAACATGTCAAACATAATCCACATAGTAGTTCACACAAATTTTAAGGCATACAAGCCACTACTATCCTCTATCAAGCATCCTTATTTAAAACATGGTTTAACATTACCATTTACTACCTTATTGGATCATCTTTCCAAACGCTCTGGATTCGTATCAATCGAATTCCCGATCCTTGAGTTTTAATGGAAACAAAAATACATAAATTACATTTCTATATTTATCTTATCAATCCATGGCATATAACCATGTTTCTATCTAACCATCACATAGAAAATGAATTTAGCTTTCCAACGCATCCGAGAACGCTTCGATCGGAATCACGGTTCAAATGTTATGAATTTTCTAAAATATTTTTCACAAACTGTCAGTGGTAATCGGTTACTCTAATAGGGTAATCGATTACTTGACTAATTCCAGTAGCGAAACCTCATTTTTCTCATGGGTAATCGATTACCAAGATAGGGTAATCGATTACCACTGTCACAGAAGCTGAAAAACTCTGTTTTTATGGTATAAAACCCAACCAAACTTCATCAAAGCATATTGGAACATAACAACAAGTATTACCGATTATTTCCACACATAACCCGACTATATTACGCAGTTTATTTCACATTTTATCCATTAGAAACATTGATTTATCAAATTTATTATTTTCTCTCAACATTCTAACCTATGTTCAAACATGAAATTTCTAGAACTTAAGGTGTCTATCTAGAACCCACCTGATAATCGAAGAGGAGGTTGGAGAAGAGGGTGAATAATGGAATGAATCCAAGCTTCTTCTTCTTCCTTGAGCTTTTTCTCTTCTTTCTCTGTTTTCCTCTTTCTCTTCTTTCTCCAAATTTCTATTTCTTTTCTTTCTTTCTCTTATCATATATATATATATATATATATATATATATATATATATATATATATATATATATATAATGCTTATTATATAATATAAATCCGACATGGTAAAATACCTCCAATTGATATTTTCTCGTCTCAACCAATTGATCAATTATTAGAGTTACCTTAAAATCCTTTCTTGAATTAATAATATTGATCCGTCTCTTTAATAAAATAATTGATATCTTCAGAGTTCACCAGTTGCTCTATTGATCCCAATTGATAATACTTAGAGCACTTAGGAGATTCCTTTATCCAATTAACCGAAGATAGAGCACATAGAAACTCATCTGATATCCAATTGCGCGTTTCGATATTATGGGGTATTACACTCTCCCCCCTTAAATTGAAATTCGCCCCCGAATTTCCTCCACTCAACAGTAACCACAACGTGTATCATTGTCTTAGATCCACACTTAACTTTACTTCCGTTAAAATTTCTGACGTAATCCAATTCTAACTTGACTTTACAGACCAAAATCCTTGTTATCACAATTATCAAACTTCACGTCCTAAGTCATGCCCTTGTTCCAATATTGGGTTAACTTCTAACCTCGTCTTTTCCATAATTCATCTGTTGTTCCATACTAAAACACTTGGTCATATCTTACCTTCGAAAAGAATGTACCATTCTATATTCCTCTACTGAGTCACAACCGAAACCGTAACACCTTATCTTGGTTCAGGATAACAGACACTCACCAAATCCTCATGAGGTAATTCGGTGATTCCTTTCCTTTATGCAATTTCCGACAACTATCCTTTTATAAATCCTCCAACGTTCAAAACCACTTCACAATTAGTCAAACGACTTCTTTACCAGTTTCATCTGGTCTGATGCTATACATCGTACCCATCACGTCCGATATTTCATCTCTTTCGTATCACACCAAAAGGTAACACACTTAGAACAAGATCTTCTTATTTCTATACTTATAAGCAACAATCTTCAATTCCTTATTATTCTTACTTAACTCCTTTGTCTGTCACCTTCCACTGCGCAATCCAAAATCTAACAATGGAACACCACGAATTCTTAAGCACTACTAGGTAGCTAACAGTCTGAAACAGGCTTATCCACTGGAGTTCTTACTAACCAATGGCACAAGAAACTTACTGATATCTTATGGTAGAACAATTTCCTCGCCAACACACAATACTTTAACATCTATCCAACACTTTCCAGACGATACATGTGCAGGAGTTACACTGTTACAACCATAACAACACAACACCAACGCAGAACTTCAATCATATGTGAGTCACCACTTAACAAAACTTAAACCATTCAAAGCGCAATTTTGAGGTTCCACACTACTCACCAACTCACATACAACAATCCACAGTTACACATACCTTTGAAGAACATGTCACGCTTACCAATTAAATCCACTTCTCTCAATCGTTCTGTTCCACACACGATTCAAGTTACACGCTTAACTTCGAAACGTCCAATTCTTACTCGTACTTGGAAAGATAACTTTCAAATTCTCTTCTCTGGATAAAATACAACTGTACACAATTGATACCCCTCTCACAGAGCCTAAATCCAATACCATGAACTCACGGAAGTTAACGAATACTAAACTCTGACCAACGGCTCGTTCCTTACTAACACCATAATTTAAGATACCAAAATGATCTTTGCAAGATCAATACTTCGTGAGTATTATCTAACTTCATCCTTAAGACTCTCAACAGTAATGATAACAATACACTTAAGACTTCTTCACACTCAACACAATTCACAAGATTACTTCCCCAGGGTCAAATTTCCTTGTCGTCTGAACAGATGATCGACTAAGCAACACCCTTCCAAAAGTTCTGATTTTAAAACATAAAATTGTCTTTCATTTACTTGCAATCCCGTTTTCCATTCTCAGAACACTTATCAATCGGAATAACATAAGGTAACAAAACGCAGATGTTGATTTCCAAGGGATTTCACAATCTACACATGTTAATCGATTAACCGTCTGAGGTTAATCGGTTAACTCCTCAAAATTCAGCACAACACATCATCCTAGCACGTGTTAATCGGTTAACCATATTGTGTTAATCGGTTAACACTGCTGCAAAAGCTGAAAACCAGTCTCTCTTAATTCAAAAGTCATCACAACTCAAAAACCATCAATCCGGCTCGCATTGACTCGTGATATCATTCTCAACTTGCGGCTCCTTAACTTGTATAACACTCACCAATCATGATCAACTCAAGGTAATACAAAACAAAGTTAAAACATGCAGATGACACACTCCAACCAAGTGACAAGGCAAAATTCCAAATTCCGACGCGATCACACGACAAATCTTTGGCGGGATAGTTCGTCTTCTGCTCAAACAACTATGCTACCGGGAAGTTAAAAATGATGACATTCTAAGGTTTTAGCCACAACTCATACTTGATTCGTCCATAAGCAAAACCCAACACACAACCATTATACGGTACCACAAAGCGATGGACATATCATGCTAGCATACAACCTTGTTCTCTTACTTGGACTCCTTGGTGAGAATTAATACAACAATGTTCTTGGTCCAACAAAAGGTAGATTTCGAATATTCAGATTATTCACAAGTACAGAAGTTCCTCTACACTTGAAAAAATCGAGGCAATGCATCCTCTTGAAGAACTTTGCCATTTCTACGTACACATTAACCGGGATTTCTTACCCTCCGCTATCTAATGCACACTACACATACATCAAATTCACTTAGTGAAAGAATCGCAACTGACAATTCTCATCGACTACTTACAAAATCCTTCCGGTATAAATCATTCCATGATTTACACTTAGTCCGTAATAAGTCTTGATTTGCTTCTCGTTGTTTTACCGCAATTTTTCTTCTCAGGATACAACATTCACCGCTCAACAAAGTACATCCCTTCACACTTGTCTCAAGACTAGGAATCCATCACGTACACTTTTAACCATGGTGCTACCACTAAGCTTGTTCTTAATACCAAGTTGTAACTTTTCTCATTTCACATCCTACTACCAGAGTCCTCATGGGAGAACCATCATTGATTACACTTCCTTAATTTTAGATTCATCAACATCTTAATAACTCTATTGCATACTCGTCCAAAATATGTTATGTTATCACTTCCTCATAACATACTGTTAACACCATTTTCCATACTGCGTTTACTTCACTCTCCAAGGTAATTCTCTTAGGTCCAATTATAAAACCATCATACTAAAATTTCCTTAATTCTAAGATACTTACTCTGTTTCTTAACACAAACTTCTTTCGGTCCGTATCACTACACTTTCTGTTACTAAATGAAGCTCATTCTTTCCCCGACACAATAACTTATAATGTTCTTTGGGTAAGTCAGTAATTCCAAAAATGGTCTCTTACTGAAGGCATAAACCTTAACGTATTATCCTGAGCCCAATCTCTCTCTTCAAAACTGAATATGTGCAACTTCTCTCATATCCTTCGTCTGGCACATACTTGTTTCATTTTAAGCATGTAAACACATCCTTGTGTTCCTTATCACACGTCTCTACTACTTTAGGTTACCATAAAAGCCGAACGTCCTTAACCCTCCACTTTTAACCAGTTGGAAGATATTGTTCCAAACACATTCCTTAAGATACTCTCGTCCATTCAAGATACCATAATAACCTTATAAACTGAAGCACCAAATTGTCCAACTTCCGGACCTTACGTCACACGTTCCACAAAACAACTTTCCTTTTTACAGAATGAGATTTCTTGAAATCCTCGTTTATACTAGTGGTCAATCCAACCCGACTAGCGACTTTACATAATTTCTCTATACCTTAACCAAATGTCCAATAGAGATCCTCAACTTTGAGACTCCATCCATTCCAAAGAATTGCTTGAACAACACACCACCCTTAATTTCCATGTGACCCAAATCACAATACTACTAAGATCTCAACTTAGCTCACCAAAACTCATAAATGTTAACTCTTGGCTTGAGCCTACCCTCACAGCACAAGTTCTGACAACACTTTGGAGTCCTCGTGGCCGCTCAACCATGACTCTATCTATCACATGCATATCATTAGGTTGATCAGGCCCAACACTACATAGTATGATATTAAGATTCATGCTGACAGGACACACTTAAGAGGCAGGAATAAATTTACTTATGATGTTTCAAGGCTAGGTCGAGGATACGACCTACTCTGATACCAACTGTAATGCCCTGTATAATATATACCTAGAATAATATCATACAAGTGTTTTATTTGGTACTGACACCATCACAAGTGCCTAATGGCGTAATTCACATACTTGACCATTCTAAAACATCAACACAATCTATCGTACAAGATATGGAAACTAGCCAAAACAATAAAAACTAAGATCAATATACAATATCCTCAATTGTATACAACAAATTACACAGCGGAAAACTAAAGTTAAACTTCTCTTGAAACATCCAAGCATAGCTCCACTTTTAAATCAAACCTGCAAATAACTCCTGAAAAATAACAACAATAATGGGGTGAGATATTAAATCTTAGTGAGTTCCCTATCTTATGGATCCTCTCGGCTTTACAAGGTTCTATCAATCCTAACTCAAGTCAAAGGGAAGGGAAATGACCTTGAGTTCACAATTTCACACTATATGGAAACATGCTTATGAGTCCGTTAACTCGAAATTATCATTATCGTCAACCTTATGAAGGAATCCCCTTTTCCCGTCCTCTTATATGTCTAGAAGTCGGAACGAGTCATGGATCCTCGTAGATTACTTGGCATATGAGATGGATTCGGAACTAAGGGACACATTATCACCTTAAGTCGTCACTTTACACGGTCCGTACACCGTCACAAGTCTCTTTACCATATAGGTTACATTTGTACTATAACATTGGGAATCAAACCTACCAGGTAATTGTACATTCATTTTCAGAGGAGCTCGTTACTCATGAAACTGCACATATTGGGGAATGGTTATGATTTCGTGATTTCACATACAACCATAATTGTATTCAACAATTTTAGGCCACCCTTGCCTTTAGGCCTCATTTGCCTTTTCTCAATACTTAACACAGTTTACACATATTCCATACTAGTGTCTTATTTTTTTCTATACCATTCAGTATTTGGACACACGCCGCGGCCTTATATGCGCGAGCGTCGTCATTAGATTATTTATCAATTTCCTAGCCCATTATTAGGTTCTAATATAGATTCATAGTAAGGTTTCCTCACTCTTCCAATTCCATATTTTAACATGCATACTCTCTCAATCATGTTTAACAACAATTTGATAGACATGGTATAACACAATTTGCATATAACAATATTAATCATAAAACACACATGATAGCATAACATGTCAAACATAATCCACATAGTAGTTCACACACATTTTAAGGCATGCAAGCCACTACTATCCTCTACCAAGCATCCTTGGTTAAAACATGGTTTAACATTACCATTTACTACCTTATTGGATCATCTTTCCAAAGGCTCTGGACTCGTATCAATCGGATTCCCGATCCTTGAGTCAAATTACATTTCTATATTTATCTTATCAATCCATGGCATATAACCATGTTTTTATCTCACCATCACATAGAACATGAATTTAGCTTTCCAACGCATCCGAGAACGCTTCGATCGGAATCACGGTTCAAACGTTATTGATTTTCTAAAATATTTTTCACAAACTGTCAGTGGTAATCGGTTACTCTAATAGCGTAATCGATTACTTGACCAATTCCAATAGCAAAATCTCATTTTTCTCATGGGTAATCGATTACCAAGATAGGGTAATCGATTACCACTGTCACAGAAGCTGAAAAACTCTGTTTTTATGGTATAAAACCCAACCAAACTTCATCAAAACATTTTGGAACATAACAACAAGTATTACCGATTATTTCCACATATAACTCGACTATATTACGCAGTTTATTTCACGTTTTATCCGTTACAAACATTTATTTATCAAATTTATCATTTTCTCTCAACATTCTAACCTAAGTTCAAACATGAAATTTCTAGAACTTAAGGTGTCTATCTAGAACCCACCTGATAATCGAAGAGGAGGTTGGAGAAGAGGATGAATAATGGGATGAATCCAAGCTTCTTCTTCCTTGAGCTTTTTCTCTTCTTTCTCTGTTTTCCTCTTTCTCTTCTTTCTCCAACTTTCTATTTCTTTTCTTTCTTTCTCCTATCATATATATATATATATATATATATATATAATGCTTATTATATAATATAAATCCGACAGGGTAAAATACCTCCAATTGATATTTTATCATCTCAACCAAATTATCAATTATTAGAGTTACCTTAAAATCCTTTCTTGAATTAATAATATTGATTTGTCTCTTTAATAAAATAATTGATCTCTTCAGAGTTCACCAGTTGCTCTATTGATCCCAATTGATAATACTTATAGCACGTAGGAGATTCCATTAATCTAATTAACCAAAGATAGAGCACATAGACACTCATCTATTCTCATCTGATATTCAATTGCGCGTTTAGATAATATGGGGTATTACATAGAGTTTTCAAAATCTTGAGGTTGGTGAACATATACTTCTTCAGAAATGTAACCATTTAGAAACGCACTTTTAACATCCTTTTGATATAACTTAATATTATTATTAACAGCAAAAGAGATGAGAAGGTGTATAGATTCTAACCTGGCGACTGGAGCAAAGGTTTCATTATAGTCAATTCCTTCTTGTTGACTGTAACCTTGTGCGACCAGTCGTGCTTAATTTCTAACAACTTCTCTTTTCTCATTTAATTTGTTTCTGAATACCCATTTTGTTTCAATAACATGAGTTCCATTGGGCTCAGGCACTAGATCCCAGACATCATTCTTGAAGAATTGGTCTAGCTCTTCTTGCATCGCCAGAATCCATTCATTGTCCTGAAGTGCTTCTTCACAAGATGTTGGTTCTATCAGAGATACCAATCCTAAGAGTACTTCTTCAGAATGTTTGAATGTAGATCTTGTTCTAACAGGTTCAGCTTTGTCTCCTAGAATCAGATCTTCAGAAACAGTTTGTCTAAGCCTTTATCATTTCTCCATGGAAGGACATTCAGTTGGTTCTGATGTATCAGCGTGTTTTGGGTATATGATTTCAGAGTCTTTTGTCCTATCTCTAGAACCTGTGAAGGTAAATTCTAGATCTGCAAAATTCTCAACTAGCTTTGACATTTCTAAGTCAAGCTTATTGTTAAATCTAACATGGATTGATTCCTCAAAATACGTGTTTTTGTATTGTATACTCTGTATCCCTTAGAGCGTTCTGAGTATCCTAACATAATACACTTGTGTGCCTTAGAATCAAACTTGTTTAGATTCTCTTTAGTATTCAAAATAAAACACGAACATCTAAAAGGATGAAAGTAAGAAATGTTGGGTTTTCTTCCTTTACATAGTTCATAAGGAGTCTTCTCAAGAACGGGTCTAATAGAGATCCTATTATGAATATAACATGTTGTGTTCACAGCTTCTGGCCAGAAGTGCTTAGCTACATTAGTTTCGTTGATCATAGTTCTGGCCATTTCTTGCAACATTTTATTTTTCCTTTCTACAACTCCATTTTGTTGTGGAGTTCTAGGACAGGAGAAATCATGAGATATGCCATTAGAGTCAAATAGTTCTTCAAATAGTTTATTCTCAAATTCGCCACCATGATCACTTCTAACTCTAACAATCTTAGAATTAAATTCATTTTGCACTTAAGAACAAAAACTTGTAAACACAGAATGCGACTTATTCTTGTGTCTAAGAAATTTTACCCATGTCCAGCGACTATAATCATCAATGATGACAAGTTCATACTTCTTGCCATTGACTTATGCCGTTTTGACGGGAGCAAACAAGTCAATGTGTAGAAGCTCCAAAGGTCTGGAGGTGGAAACAACATTTTTAGATTTAAAAGATGTTTTCAAAAACTTGATTTTCTCACATGCTTCACAGAGTGCATCTGAAGTAAAATTCAGCTTAGGCAGGCCTCTGACTAACTCAAGTTTGTTTAGCTGAGAAATTCTCCTCATACTAATATGACCCAAGCGTCTATGACATACCCACTGCTCTTTGGTAACAGACATTAAGCACTTAACATCTTGGTTTTTAAGATCAGAAAGCTAAATCTTATAAATGTTGTTTTTCCTTTTTTCAGTGAAGAGAACATCGCCATCTTTCTGACTAACAGCCTTGCACGTTTTTTGATTGAAAATAATGTCATAACCGTTATCACTTAATTGACTTATGGATAACAGATTGTGCATTAATCCCTCAACATATAGTACATTAGATATAGAAGGAAGAGATACATTACCTACTGTTCCAGAACCTTTAATTTTTCCTTTCTGATCTCCTCTGAATCCTACGTATCCAGCATCTTTAAGTTTCAGGCTTTGGAACATATTCCTTCTTCCCGTCATGTATCGCGAGCATCCAGAGTCTAGGTACCATGACTGGTGTTTTAACTCTGTTGCATAAGATATCTGCAACATATACTATTTTATCCTTTGGTACCCATAAACTTTTGGGTCCTTTTAAATTACTCTTCCTAGAGTTTCTGATAAACTTAAGTTTTCTTGCAGCATTAAATTTTCGTGTTTGTGCTGGTGTATAATGGTAAGAAAGGAGATACAGGTTTGTTTTCTTGGAAAGATTTCTGACCATCATTGTTAGAATCATATCCTATTCCTCTTTTTCCATTGTGGCTAACACCATAGATCATAGAAGTCATTCTACTTCTATCTATACTATTATTCAAGATTTTTTTAAAAGCCTTATCATACTTATATAAGATGGTTTCAGAAGAAGGAATAGCTTTAGAAAGAGTTTCTTCGAGTTTTAAACATTTTTTGTTAAGAAAAACATTTTCTCTATCTAAGACAAGGTTTTCATCATTTTGTTTTAAAACCTTTTTCTCAAGCTTGACATTTTCTTCAACTTCATATTTAAGAGCCTTTTCAGATTCTTGAATTTTTGTTGAAGTTTCTGATACTTCTTCAGTGATTTAGAAAGACATAATTCTAAGTCGACACAAGAAAGATCAGAAAATACCTCTTCTGAGTCGGACTCAGTTTTAGTTGCAACCTCTTCCGATGTTGTGGCAGTGAAGGCTACGTTGGTGTGCTCATTTTCAGAATCAGATTCCAAAACATCAGAACTAGAATTATCCCATGTTTCCATAAGACCTTTCTTCTTCCCTTTAAACATGTTCTTCTTGAATCTTTCTTTTCTAAAGCTTTCCTTTGTGAGCTTTAGACAATCTTGTCTGAAGTGTCCAGGTTCCTTACATTCATAACAAGTAACTTCATTATTTTCTTTTCTTCTTGAAGATGATTCTGGATGATCTCCTCTGTTTCTGGATCCTCGAAAGTTGTTTTGTTTGTTTCTCCAAAGTTGTCTGACTCTTCTGGATAAGAGAGACAATTTGTCTTCGTCATTAGAATCTTCACAATCGGAGTTTTCATCTTCATTTTGAATGACCTTATTTTTCTCTGACTTACTTCTTTCTGGTATTGATCTTAAAGCAACAGATTTAACCTTTTTTTAAGGTTCATCTTCTTCTAGCTCTATTTCATGACTTCTGAGTGAGCTAACTAATTCTTCAAGACTTACATTGTTTAGATCCTTGGACAACTTTAATACAGTAACCATTGGTCTCCATTTTTTAGGAAGACTTCTCACAATCCTTTTAGCATGATCTACAGTAATATACCATTTGTCCAGAAATTTGAGTCCTGCTACCAAGGTTTGGAATCTTGAGAACATGGATTCAATAGTTTCATCTTCTTCCGTCTTGAAGGCTTCATATTTCTGGACCAATGCAAGAGCTTTGGTTTCCTTGACTTGAGTATTGTCTTCATGTGTCATTTTCAAGGAATCAAAAATATCCTCTGTTGTATCTCTGTTAGTAATTTTTTCATACTCATTGTATGAGATATCATTTAGAAGAATGGTTCTTGCTTTGTGATGATTTTTGAAGTCTTGCTTTTGCTCATCACTCATTTTGCATCTTGGAATGGGCATTCCAACAGCATAAAACGTTATTTTGTAACCATTTGTCACTATATCCCAAAGATCTGCATCATACTCTAAAAAGAAACTCTCTATTCTATCTTTCTAGTAGTCAAATTTTTCTCCATCAAATACAGGAGGTTTGGCCTTGTAACTGTCTCTTTCGTTTGTGTTGGAAGTGGCCATAGAGTTTTTCTCACGCTAGATCTCTCTACACGGTTAAGTGTTTGATATGAAAATCAATAAAAGATTCGGAGCTCTGATGTCATTTGAAGGTTGAGAAAAACACAAGAATGGGGGTTTGAATTGGGTTTTACAAATTTTTCAATAAACTATGTAACACACACATGCTAACAAGGTATGAATCACGGAAAGATAGAACACAATTGGTTTATTCTGGTTCATTGTTAACTAAGCTAATCCAGTTCACCTGCCAAGGTGATTTTGCCTTATCACAAGGACTTAATCCACTAATCTTTGACAAGATTACAACAACCTCTAAGTCATCAACGACTTAGCCCTCTCGATTCTACTGACTAACATACTTAGTCACTCAAGGAAAACTTACAATCAACCTCTAAATTGTTCAACAACAATTTATCCCTCTTGAGTCTACTGACTAACACACTTAGTCACTCAATGAAAACTTACAATCAACCTCTAAATTATTCAACAAAAATTTAGCCCTCTCGAGTCTACTGACTAACACACTTAGTCACTCAAGGAAAATCACTTAGAAAGTGTTACAAGAATATTTACAATATTGTTTCTTAATAAGTAGGTTGAAAAAAATTTAAGAACAGTATTTATACACAAATATGAGCAGCAACTCTCTGTGTCTTTGAGATTTTTGTCAGAGTATGTACTTCAGTGTTTTTTGACTTATGAGTTGTTGTGCTTTGCAATGAAGCATAGTCTTCTATTTATAACCTCGTTGAGGGATAAGAATGTCTTTGAGCTTGACTAACTGTCTTCAACGGTATAATCCTTGGTGAGCAGAAGTAGTAAAAGCTTAGAAAGCTTTCTGGTCAATTCTGAGCAAAGTCTCTGCTTTAGACTATTTTAGGAAAGAGCCGTTTGTACGGATTCTTGATCTTCACATTTTGCTTTGGACTTTGAGCTTTTGATCCTCATCATGTATTTTGAACTTTAACGTTGATCAGAGTCTTCAGAATCCTTTCTTTAGAAACAAATGTTTTCTTGAGAAACACATATATTCTTCTTCAGAAACTCTGATATGTATCAGAATCTTGTTGAGTTGCGCTAGAAGTTGATTCCAATGAGGATTGTATATCTGCACACTTAAGATAGAATTAGAGTACCAAATTGTTACATATAAAATATATGCATTGTTATCATCAAAACTAGAGATTATATGCATAATCAAGATCATGTTCTAACACTATGATTCTTCAAGAAAAGCAAGAACATAAGAAAGGTCCAATCAGAATAGAGGGGTTCAGTGTCATGAATGTGAATTATTTGGACACATTAGAGCAGAATGTCCCACTTATCTCAAGAAACAACCTAAGGGGTGGGAAATTTCTTGGTTTGATAATGAAATTGAAATTGAGGATGAATCAGCCAAACGTGTAACTGCTATAACTAGAAGGTAGGCTTCTGATGTAGACTTCTGTGATGAAGAAACTCCATATGTTGAGCCGGTTGCTTCTTACAAAGATCTGTGCATCATAAGTGATAAGCAACAGGAAACTATTTCTTAACTTCAGTTTGAAAAGGAAGAATATTTTTCCAACATCTATAGTCTATAGGATGAGGTAACTCTATTGACCTCCAAACTTGAAAGTATGACCAAGTCTATCAGAATGTTGAACAGTGGTTCTGATATGTTAGATGAAATTCTTCAAGTTGGCAAAAGGGCTGGTAACTTAAAGGGTATAGGCTTTGATGATCAAACTCCAAAAGGAGACACTCAAGTAACAAAATTTATCCCTCCTAAAAGGAAGCATGATTCAAAGATGCAAAATCAAATGTCACAACATCATGCCAGACATCATAACTTTCAATCTGGGAGCAATGACTTGCATTGGAGATGCCATTACTGTTGTAAATTTGGTCATATTAAGCCTTTTTGTTTCAGACTCTATGGATACCCAAAAGTTTCATCACAGCTTAGGGTTAATCGTACAGTGGTTAAAACTACTAGGAAATGGGTTCCCAGGGAAGCTACCACTTCTCTTATTGCTCATACTTCCCTCAGAGCATTAATTAGAGAGGACTGGTATTTTGATAGTGGGTGTTCTAGACATATGACTGGAGTGGAGAAATTTATGGTGAATATCAAGTCACACTCCACAAGTTATGTTACTTTTGGTGATGGTGCCAAAGGAGAAATTAAAGGAGTTCGAAGACTGACCTGTATAGGATTCCCTAGTCTTGAAAATGTGCTTCTTGTGAAAGGTTTGACTGCAAATTTTATAAGCATAAGTCAGTTCTATGATCAAGGTCTGAAGGTTAATTTCACTGAACTTGAATGTTTGGTTACTAATGAGAAGAATGAAGTTCTAATGAGGGGATTCAGATCTAAGGATAACTATTATTTATGGACTCCTCAATCAACAAATTGTCCCTCCACATGTTTGATGTCCAAGGAAGATGAAGTTTAGTTGTGGCACCAAAAGCTGGGTCACTTACATCTGAAAGGTATGAAGAAGATTGTATCTATAGAATCTATCAGAGGCATTCCTAAGCTCAGGATAGAGGAAGGTAGAATATGTGGTGAGTGTCAAATTGGAAAGAAAACCAAGATGTCACACCCAAAGATCAAACATCTGACTTCTTCAAAAGTTTTGGAACTACTTCACATGGATTTAATGGGCACTATGCAAGTTGAAAGCCTTGGTGGAAAAATGTATGCTTATGTTGTTGTTGATGTTTTTTCAAGGTTCACCTGGGTGCACTTCATCAGGAAAAAATCAGATATTTTTGAAGTGTTTGAAGGATTATGTCAAAAGCTTCAAAGAGAATAGGAAATCAAAATTGTCAGAATTAGGAGTGACCATGGAAAGGAATTTGAAAATAGAAATTTTCTGATTTTTTCTCTTTTGAAGGTATCAGTCATGAATTCTCTTCTCCCATCACTCCTCAGTAAAATGGAGTAGTTGAGCAAAAGAATAGGACCCTTCAAGAGTTTGGTAGAGTCATGTTTTATGCTAAGCATCTCCCATACCATTTTTGGGCTGAAGCAATGAATATTGCCTGTTATATTCATAATAGGGTCACTTTTATAACTGGTACTACAACCAGTCTTTATGAATTATGGAAAGTAAGGAAGCCTATTGTCAAGTACTTTCATGTATTTGGAAGTAAATGTTACATCCTGGCTGATCGTGAACAAAGAAGGAAAATGGATTCCAAGAGTTATGAAGGGATATTTCTGGGCTACTCCACTAACAACAGAGCCTACAGAGTTTTTCAAAACAAGAACCAAGGCCATGATGGAGTCTATTAATGTTGTGATAGATGATTCTACTATGGAGAAGCATACAGATGTCAAAGATGATGTTGAAACATCACCCCAGCTGATTGGTACCTCATAAAATGTGATTGGTGATTATAACAACAATGAAGTTATAGCTGTGGAGTTTGATGACAATCAAGCTAACAAAGGTCCCTCTATCATAATTCAAAAAGATCATCCCAAGGAACTCATCATAGGAAATCCTAATGAAGGGATTATTACTAGATCAAGGGAGGTGGTATCCAATGCTTGCGTTGTCTCTAAGACTGAACCCAAAAATGTGAAAGAGGCTCTAACTGGTGAGTTTTGGACTAATGACATGCAAGAATAATTAGAATAGTTTAAGAGGAATGAAGTTTGGGATTTAATTCCTAGACCTGGAGAAACTAATGTCATTGGCACAAGGTGGGTCTATAAGAATAAATCTGGTGAGAATGGAGTTGTCACCATAAATAAGGCCAGACTTGTGGCTCAAGGGTACACTCAAATGGAAGGAGTTGACTTTGATGAAACTTTTTCCCTAGTTTCACGTCTTGAATCCATCTTACTATTACTAGGAGTTGCATGTTTGTTAAGATTCAAGATGTTTCAGATGGATGTGAAAAATGCCTTCTTGAATGGGTACTTACAAGAGGAGGTGTATGTTGAACAACCAAAAGGGTTTGTTGATCCCACTTTTCCAGATCATGTGTACAAACTAAAGAAAGCTCTTTATGGTTTGAAGCAAGCCCCCAAGGCTTGGTATGAGAGGCCGACAGAATTTTTTGTCAGTAATGGGTATAGGAAGGGAGGAATAGACAAGACTTTATTTGTTAAAGAAAAGGATGGAAAGCTCATGATTGCTCAGATATATGTGGATGACATTGTCTTTGGTGGGATGTCATACCAGATGGTCCAACATTTAGTCAAACATATGCAATCCGAATTAGAGATGAGTCTTGTAGGTGAATTAACTATTTTCTTGGACTCGAAATTAAACAGATGGAAGATTCTATTTTCATCTCTCAAAGTAAGTATGCCAAGAACATAGTGAAGAAGTTTGGTATGGAGAATTCTGGCCACAAAAGGTCTCCTGCACCTACTCACTTGAAGCTATCTAAGGATGAAAATAGTCTCTACAGAAGCATGATAGATAGCCTGTTGTATCTGACAGCTAGCAGACCTGACATCACTTTTGTTGTTGGTGTTTGTGCAAGGTATCAAGTTGAGCCCAAAACTAGTCACATCAATCAAGTGAAGGGGGTTTTGAAGTATGTCAATGGTACAAGTGATTACGGTATATTATATTCTCATGATACTGATGTCATGCTTGTTGGATATTGTAATATTGATTGGGATGGTAGAGCTGATGATAGGAAAAACACCTCTAGTGGATGTTTCTTCTTGGAAAATAATCATTTCTCTTGGTTCAGTAAGAAGCAGAATTGTGTGTCTCTATCCACTGTTGAGACTGAGTATATTGCAGCACGAAGCAGCTATTCTCAGCTACTTTGGATGAAGCGGGTTTTGAAGGAGTATAATATCAAACTAGATGTCATGACAGTATACTGTGACAACTTGAGTGCTATCAAAATCTCCAAAAATCTTTTTGAACATAGTAGGACAAAACATATTGACATTCGTCATCATTTTATCAGGGATCTTGTTGAAGACAAAGTGGTCATTCTTTAATATGTAGCCACTGAGAGGCCAACTGGCTGATATCTTTGCTAAAGCTTTGGATGCAAATCAACTTGAGAAGCTAAGGGGTGAACTGGGAATTTTTATTTTTGAAGAATTATAGCAATTAACCTTGATTATGTAGGAAACAAGGAAGAGGAGGAAGCTGGTACTCAGGTTGCAGAAGTAAGTGTTATGGTCAAATTTATGGCTAAAAAGGGGGAGTGGTGTTGGTAGGGTTGTAGTTGTGAAGGAAGAATGTCTCAGGGTGTGAAACATGGGAATGATTTCTATCTCTCTATGTTTTCTTTTGTGTTGCTGGGAGGTCTGTGTTGGTGGTGCTGGGATGTTATACTATATGTCTTGACATCATTTCATGTCCCAACAGAATCTTATGTTTGTATGACTTCTATTGTCGTATGCTTGTGATTGCTCTGCTGAGTGTGAGTTGTGTGGCTGTGTTCTTGAGGGGGAGCTTTGTGACAGTGGGAGTGTTCCCTGTACCTGAATGGTTGGTCATTCTATTTAGAGGGAGCTTGTTTGGTAGCTTATTGTTGGTGTTGTGATGTCAGACAAGATGTATTAACTTTGTGTTTTTTTGTGTAGAAGATCTTGTGATTCTTGTTGTGTGAGAGTTTATTTCTCTCTCAGGAAGTGTTCTCTTATTTCGGCTGTGTTTACCTCTGATTTGTTCTAGTTTTTTGTGCCTTGTGGTTTATTCTATTTGTTTTTTTTTGTTGTTGTGTTTGATTATGGTTCTCTAGTATTCCATGCAAAGGTTGTTTTATCCCAAATTTGCCAAAGGGGGAGATTGTAAGTTCAGTGGTTTTGGATTGGCAACAATTTTGTTAAAACAAGTTCACAGCAAGATGTTGAGTCAGATGTCTTGACAGGTTGGTCAAACATCATGATCAGCACGATGTCGTGACATGTGGTCAAGACATGTTATACCAGAAGATTAGGGTTTGGGAGATTTGTTATTTAAAGTGTGAGATTCTCTCTTTCTTTAGTTCACCAGAAGTGCATGTATTTCATAAAAAGGATTTTGGAGGCTTTTTAGGAAACTTCCTATTCAGTTCCTATATATGTGCAGAAGATTTGAAGTTGATGATTTGTGATTTGTGTTTTATTTAATTGAAGAGTCCAAGCCCATGCTGATCTAAAGGCTATTTATAGAGGAGTTCTAAACCTAATGTATTAGAGAAGTCGGATATTGAAAGAAAATATATTAGGATTTAGTGTGTCTTTTTTCTTTGTGATCCTCTCTTATGTCTTTTGAAATCTCACTATGCCAAACAAGACATTAGACAGCGCTTTTTTAGGCCTTGGACAGGGCTTAAAAGCGCTGCCTAAGGTTGCGCTATCGTAGGTAAAGACAGCGCTTTTGATTTATGAAAAAACGCTCTCTAAAGTATACATTAGACAACGCTTTTTCCGTAAAAAGCGCTCTCTAAAGTGGGCCTTTAGACAACGCTTTTTCAAAAGCGTTGTCTAATATATACGTATAAATTTTAATGAATTTTTTTATATACCTTTAGAGAACGCTTTTTCAAGAAAAAGCGTTGTCTAAAGGCCACCTTTAGACAGCGCTTTTTAAAGCGCTGTCTAATGTATTCCTATAATTTTAGTTATCAATTTTTCTATACCTTTAGAGGGCGCTTTTTAGGAAAAGCGCTTTCTTTTATGAACTATAGACAACGCTTTTTCTAGAAAGCGCTGTCTTTTCTCTACGTATAATTTTAATGATTTTTTTAAAAAAATCCATTTTAACCATTTTTTTATGCAGAAAGCTGTATAATTCAAGCCATTTCAATAAACCTGTATATTTCACATTTCCATTAACAATTTCTAGTATGGTTCATTAACCATTTCCACTAATCCCATAAATCACATAAACCACATAAACCATTTCCATTATAATTCAAGTTATTTACATTAACTATTCACAAAACTATACAATTACAATCCAAAAACACATAAAGGGTATAAACCATTCACAAAACTATACAATCCCATAAAATAAACCATTCACATAATCCCATAATCCTATACCTTATATAGGATTCTTTTTTCAATAAGGTATTCGCACAATTCCTCCTTAATTTCTTGCAATTTATCTTTCGTGTAATGAGAACACGCGTATTCATCAAAGTACTACAATAACAAAACAAAATATGCATAATTTAGTTAAAAATAATAAATTATATGACATATCCGATAAATATTAAAATAAATCCTAAGTTATAAATCCATGCATACCGTAATAGGAATCTTTAATCGATCCATTTGAAGGATTTCTCTCATAAACCTCAAAACGAAATACCCGCAGTCTATGCCATTACGCTGACGAGGGCACTACACATAGACAAACAAATAAGAATTAAATGACAAATATAAAAATCCATATTCCATAATCCATTGAATGATATAAGCTATATATAACATGACAACTAATTAATATTATTGAATGATATAAGCTATAATTTTATAACTAGTACCTTTTTCACTAACGTCTCTTTCTTTTCTTGGTTGGAATATGTTCTACCCGTCTCTTAACAACACGGACGGTTGGATTGATCCAAATACCCTCATTATGATCATTTCTTGTATATGATTCATTCGCTATAATATTTTCATCTTGATCATTTCTAGTAAATGATTCAATATCAACATCAACATCACCTTGATCTCCAATGTTTTCATCAATTACTTTGTTAGATAAAAGCATTATAGACCATTTTGTACTTGTCGGATCAGTGACATAGAACACTTGTTTAGCTTGAGAGGCTAGAATAAAAGGCTCATCTTTGTACCCCACTCTATTAAGATCCATTTGCAAAAATCCTGACTTATCCATTCGTACGCCATTATTATTTTCAACCCACTTGCAACGAAATATAGGAATCTGAAACTTCTCATAATCAAACACCCAAATGCGCTCGATAACCCCAAAATATGACAGATTTGAAAATTTGGGGTTTAAATCTTTCACACTTGAAATGTGCATTGCTTCAGCTACCACGGTGACACCACTATTTTGCATAGTACTTTTATTATCTTGTTCTTTGGTATAAAATGTGTATCCATTAATTGCGTATGAGCTATAAGAAAACACAACCAAACTTGGACCATATGCTAAACATCTCAAAACCTTTCTGTTATTGAAGCGGGATCTGAATAATACTTTGAATAAATATGATCCTTAAACCAAGGTATGAAACTTCGATTATGCTCTCGTACTATCTAATTCTCATTTCTATTCGGATTTAAACCTCGGAGAACATCCTTGTGCATTTCAACATACGGCTCAACCTCATTCTCATTCTGCAGAACATACAAATGCACTTGATCCCGTTCGACCCTTGATACTGTCACAACTTCATTTCCAATTAACTTTTTTCCTTCTTTTTTTTTGACAATATGAGATTTTGGGAGTCCAATTGATTGTACATTGGACAGATATTCAGTACAAAACTCAATTGCTTCTTCAACAATGTATCGTTCGGCAATACAACCCTCTGGTCGACTTCAGTTTTTCACATACCCTTTTAATATTTTCATATAACGTTCAGCAGGGTACATCCATCTCATATAAGCCGGTCCACACAATTGTGTCTCTTTCACCAGATGAACAACTAGATGAACCATTATGTCAAAAAACGAGGGAGGAAAAATCATTTCAAGATCACACAAAGTAATAACTATTTCTTTTTGCAATGTTAGTAAGATCGCAGGATCGATCACCTTACTGCAAATTGACTTGAAGAAAAAACACAATTTAGTTATTGCGCTTCTTACTTTTTCTGGCAGAATAGAACGTATACCTATTGGTAGAAAATGTTCCATTATAACATGGCAGTCATGTGTCTTTAAACTCTTTAACTTGAGGTCTTTCATAGACACAAGTCTTCTAATATCTGAAGAGTGTCCTTCTGGAACTTTAACTTCACTTAGAAACTTACACAATACCTTTTTCTCTTTTCTAGATAGAGTATAAGCAGCAGGTGGTAGATATGTTCGTGTTCCTTTCTTCATGGGTCCTAATTCATTTCTTATTCCCATCGCTACCAGGTCCTTTCTTGCTTTAAGGCCATCCTTAGACTTTCCTTGTATATTGAGTAACGTACCAATAACACTGTCAAATACATTTTTTTCAATATGCATAACATCGAGAAAATGTCTTACATACAACGACTTCCAATATGGCAGTTCAAAAAAAAATTGACCTCTTCTTCCACCCACTCTTGACAAGTGTATGTGCAAAAGGCTTTCCAAACTGAGTACTCACATCTTTCACCTTTTCAAAAATTTGATCACCTGTCAATTTAGTTGGAGTTCTACCATGTTCTGCCTCTCCATTGAATGCTTTTCTCCACCCACGATAGTGATGATTAGAATTTAATAATCTACGATGATCGAGAAATACATTCTTCTGACCAAACTCCAATCGTGTCCAATCTGTTTTATCTTCACAAATAGGACACGCACATTGACCTTTTATGCTGTACCCTGATAGATTTCCGTATGCTGGAAAATCATTAATTGTGCCAAACAACATCGCCCTCAAGTTGAAACTTTCTTTGCTATACCCATCATAAACCTCCACACCGTTCTCCCACAAAAACTTTAAATCTTCGATTAAGGGTGCCAAGTATACGTCTATGTCATTCCCTGGTTGTATAGGCCTAGTAATTAACATAGATAACATCATGTACTTACGCTTCATACATAGCCATGGGGGTAGGTTATAAATCATTATGATCACAGGCCAAGTGCTATGTGAGATACTTTGAAGACCGTGTGGGTTCATTCCATCAGCAAATAATGCCAAGCGAAGGTTTCTTGCTTCTTTTCCAAATTTAGGATAATCATCATCAATTTTCATCCACTGTGGTGAATCTGCCGGATGTCAAAACTTTCCATCAATAATTCTTTCATCTGCATGCCAAGTCAAGTGTCTTGAATCGGTCTCACTACGAAACATGCGTCTAAATCTCAGAATTATAGGAAAATACCATAAGACTTTTGCTGGAGACAACTTTTCCTTATATCGAGAGACACCGCATTTAGGACACTCATTTAACGATGCATACTCATTTTGAAACAAAACGCAATCGTTTGGACAGGCATGTATCTTATCATAGCTCATGCCAATAGAGCACAACATATTTTTGGCCTCATATGTTCGATTGGGAAGAACATTATCCTCTGGAAGCATATCTTTCATAAGGGCCAATAACTCTTTGAAACTTTTATCCCACCATCCATTGCCCGCCTTTAAGTTGTACAACTTTAATACCGCAGACAATCTTGTGAATTTGGTGCAACCATTATATAACGGTTTCTCTGAATCGCTTACCAACCTCTCAAACATTTTGGGACAATCCTTAAGATCTTCTTCAAGTGCTTCTGCAATCTCTCTGACTCGATCAGAATCGTATGTATCTGTGCCATTGTCGTTTGAAGCATAGGTCGTATTATCCACCGGTTCAACATTCCCGTTAATTTTCTCACCATGCAAATTCCAACATGTATAACTTCTATCAATTCCACTTCTCATTAAATGCGATGCCAACTGAACAGCGTCAACCCGACTCCCAAAACAACAACCCAAGCAAGGACATCTCATTCGACTGGGGTCTTTGGTGTGCGCAACAGCAAACTTAACGAATTCTGATATCCCATTCTCTTACTCTTTCGACAATCGACTTGAAGACATCCATTTCTTATCCATAGTTATACTAATTAAACTAAACAAAAACAAAAATAAGTTAGTAACTCCATCATATCATAAAATGAAATATCATTAATTGACCAATTATGAGTCATAACTTGATAAGTGGCAACATGTAATCACAAACAAGCAACAATTAGAGGTAAACACCTACATAGTGGCCTCAAAAGTAAGTACTCTTTCTCAATATATATAGTCACTATATAATAGCAATGTTGTGATTGGTTATGGCCATATATTTATGTTACAGGAACTTAACTTGGATGGTTTCATAACACAAGAGGTGGAATTCAAAGATATTAACAAGGCTTTTGATTATCTCCAACAAGGAAAGAGCATTCGTTGCACTATAAGGATGGATCATTAACAAACTACACAACACTTTCTTTGAATTAATCTCAAAACTATGTCTTTCTTTTATATACAATCTATGATAGTAAACTACACAATATATGATAGTAATCCATGATAGCAATGTTGCTTCTTTTATTTCCAATATATGATAAATTTCTCCATTTCTAAGTATGAGTCTCCATTTCTATGTATATGATAAATCCATGAAAGAATAAAATTATGCCAAACAATGTTAATGTATATCCATTTCTATGCCAAGCAATGTTGCTTCTGTTAATGATAAATCCATTTCTATGTATATGTATATCTCTCCATTACATAAGCAATGTTAATAACAATGTTAATAATAGAAGCAACAACAACATTCATCCTGATACATTTATGCCAAACATTCATTCTGATACATAAAATAACAGAAGCAACAAAAACAGAAACAGAACGCAACAACCACAACACAACGAGGGCAACAACAACAGAACAGTTTCAATGGTGACGGCAAGAATGAACGGCAAAAACAACAACGACAACAAGAACAATGTAAGAAGCAAGAACAACAACAACAACGTACCTCTTCTTCGTTTTCGTCTTCTCCTTCACGACGGCAAGAATGAACGACGGTGACGGTGACAGCAAGGGTTTCAGAACGACGGCAACAGTGACGGTAAAGGTTTCAGAACGACGGCAATGGTGACGGCAAGGTTTCAGAACGCATGCAAGAACGATTGAAAGCAAGGGTTTCAGAACCCATGAAAGAAACGGTCGAGAGAAGAAAATGAAAAGAGGTTTCTGAAAATGAATAGAAATTGTTTTATAATTTAATTCATAATTGACCTTAGAGAGCGTTTTTCATAAAGCGCTTTCTTAAGTGCTACCTATAAGAGCGCTTTTCTGAAAAAGCGCTTTCTAAGGTGGCTTCCATTTAGGGCTTATAACAGCGCTTTTAAAAAGTGCATTCTAAAGTCTGTCTTTTACAGCGCTTTTTTTAGCGAATTTTTTTAATTACTTATAGCAGCGCTTTGTGCAAAAAGCGCTTTCTAAGGTGGCTTCCATTTATGGCATTTAACAGCGCTTTTAAAAAGCGTTTTCTAAAGGCTTTCTTTTATAGCGCTTTTTTTTAGTGAAATTTTTTTATTCTTTTTAGCAGCGCTTTTTGATAAAAGCGTTGTCTTTTTAGTGCTATCTATTCCTATTTTTGGCGTACTGTCTGATTTGGAATGTGTTGTTTATGCATTTGTGAGCCATTGATGTACCCTGTCGTTCCCAGGATTTTCATCCAGGTACAAACGCGAAAGTGGCGCGGAACACAGAGTCGTCAGCCGTGTATATTTATCCCACGAGAGAGAAAGGGAACACCGCATAAACCTGAGGAAGAGGGAAAGGAATGGTCATCGCAACCATAACCTGGGTTTGGGAGTCGGTTACGCGAGGGGAAGGTGCTAGCACCCCACGCGTCCATCGTACTCGATGGGATCCACGCTTGTTGTCTATTCTAAGGGTGAGTTATCCTAACATCTATGGCTGCACTAAAACGGGGAAGGGGAAAACAAAGACAGACTCGGTAGGATGTCGCCGTCCTAGGACTACGTACCCCCTTTGTGCAATGGGGAATTCAGAGTCAACGTAGTTCGGACCAAGTTCTTTTTGTGTTTTTTATGAGCGACGTTAAGCTCGTGTCCGGCAGTTAGGGTCGATGCCTGTTTGCGACTCAGACGGAAAGTAACGTGCCCTTTTTGAAAATAGCCTTTAGTTTGACGATCCCGAAGGACAAAAAAGGTTTGAAGTTTGTTTGTATTTTTTAGGACAGAAGTGACTTGAGTTAGTTCATAACTCAACTTGAACCAAAGTCTATGACACGGGAACGAATGCGTCGCATGGTCATCCCCAATGGGACGTATGCTCAACACTCTAGAAGAGAGAAGGGGGACCCCTCAATATTCATTTCCTATGTTTAAGGCTTGTGTGCAAGGCAAGTCGACCTTATTAAGTATCTTAGAGATGTTTTGAGATGAGAAGAGGGACTCAAGAGAAAAGAAAAACACTACGGGGAGAATCTATCCTAATGTTATCATGCAAAGATGGCCCTAAGGGGAGGTTTAGAGGGAAACTATCCTATGGAATTTAGTCCTAATGTTATCATGCAAAGGTGGCCCTAAGGGGAGGTTTGATAACAACCTAAGCCTAAAGAAAGGAAAAGGTGAGAGAAAGAAAGAGTAAGGGTGGACATGGATAACTATCCACACCCTCAAATAACTTACCTCTTCCTCTGCATAAAATGTTAGTACAAACAGACATAAGTGACAATAAGACAAATGAAACCCAAACAAATCACAAACCAAAGTGAAATGGTTATAAACCAAATGAAACTCAACCAAGACAGAATATGGATGACCTAAACATGAATTATGAAGTCAAAGAAGCAAACCCAAATGACGGCACAAGTGCCTTCTCAAACAAGTACTCAGACATAATCAAAGATGTGCATAAATGAAGACCTCAAACAAAGAGCAATCACATAATTAGCAAGACATCTTCTAGAATTACAAAATTAAAATTTAACACACCTCAACCAGTGGCAAACAACATGTCAAAAGCTCATGCCAAAATTCCCAAGATAGGTCACTCAAACAATTATGCAAAGTCAAATGAGAATTATGAACTAACATGCAAAAGAGGAGGACTAAAATGCAATATGAAAAAGTTTTAAAAATGAGAGAAAAATGTTTTAATGCAATTCAATGTGTTGGTGAAACAATGCAAAAAGAATGAACTCAAAAGGGTTTATGGATGATGAGAAATAAATTTTACGAGTTAGGGTATGCATAATAAGAACAATTTAAAAAGAAATTACCCAAATAATTAATCCAGGGGCTAAAAATAAAAGAAAATAATAAAATAAAATTTGAGAAAATTTTATAAAATGCTAAATGTGAGTCATGAATTTTCTTGAAATTTTTTAATGCACAAAAATATTTTTAATAATCAAAAATGAGAAACAAACAATTAAATAAAATAACAATGAAATATGCAAGGGGTGGGTTTAGCAAGCAGTCCATGTTAAAAATGACAAACGGGCTTAAGTGGGGGGTGTGAATAGAGGGCCCAATCCAAGAATCCATCAGAAAAACAAAAACAATAACATGTGAACTCAGTCAACCCAGTTGACTCACAAGAGCCCTTGGATCCATCTAACGCATCAGATTTAGTCAACCAAATAAAAAGGTAATCATGATAAAGGGTATAGATCCACACGCCCATCTTAATAATGATGCACATTCACACACGCAAGTATTCAGAAAATAAATAAAATAAAAAGAAAACACGTGATAAGGCACATGTTACCATTAATGCGTTGTCAATCTAATGGCCAATGGATTCAATCAACGTCCCAGACTAAATCATTAGAACAAAAATTAAATAGAAGGAATGGCTCAGATTAGAGGTGCATGGTAGCAAACATGGTAGGACACACACACACAAACCAAAAATAAAAACAAAATTTTAAACGACGTGGCAAGTGGTGGACCGTGGGATCAAAGTAATAGACGGTCGTGATTGTGTCTTCCCCAAAAATCCTAGCCTGACCGGAGATCAGTCCAGACGCCGGAGCCCTAGCTCCGGTCGTCTTATCCGGCGACACTGAACGGAGCTCTCACAAAAAAATTCCAGAAATCCACAACTCTTACATCATTCGAACCAGAATTCAACCAGGATCTCAAATATGCAACTCAAAATCACAAACAACCAATACATAAGTCAAAATGAACGAAACAAGGTTGGATCCAAAATTTTGAAACTCACGATACAACCATATTACACGTCTAAACTCAACATAAAATACATCAGAATCATCAGTGAGTATCATAGATCATTGTGCACATCTAAAAATAGAGTTTTAAGATCATGAAAAAATGCACTAACCTGAGATCACGCAATCCGTACCCTTGTTGTTAGCTTCAAATGATGGGTGCTTTGTGTTCTATGGATCCCAATGATGAAGACTGTGAAAGAATTTTTGGAAAAGCTGCTGTGTGTGATGAGATTCGATGAAAGGAAGGTTTAGGGTTAAAACTTGATTCTCCTCCAAAATCACGTGTCCTCTCCCTCCAACCAGTGCATGAGTTAGCTTAAATACTTAGGGTTAATCTACTGATAATCACTTGGGCCTTGTTAATTCCTCACTTAAAGAGTTTTGGGTATTTTGGAAATTTGCATAATGTGAAATACACCCTCCTCCATGCATGTACACCCAAGCATTATATGATGGATCACTTATATTACAATTGCTAATCACACCTGTATGGAATTTGGGCCTTGAGATGTCTTGGTTTATGAATTTTCAATGATCTCGCAATTTTGCATAATGTGAAATAAGTGATGTACAAGTCATGGATTCACTTGATTCAAAGGCCAAAAATGGTCCTTATGGAATGTACTTTGATGTTATAATGTGCCTTGAAGCAATGGAACCAAATATAGGTCACTATGTCCCAAAATGCAAAAGTTGTGAAAATGGAACCATGAGAAAACCCTAAAAACCACTTTGCCTTCTTTTGATCATAACTTGAGTTTCACAAATGATATGGAGACCATCTAGTACTTGTTGGAAAGGGGAGAAAAAGATATTCAACTTTCATGTTTGAGGAAAATTCATTTGAAGCTCCTTTCATGATGAAAGTTCAAGTTGAAAGTAGTGTAAGAACTTGCCCAAAATGGAAACTTTCAAATTATAGGTCGTTTCCATATTTAGTAACTTTTGTACCAACCCTTGATTCTTGATAAATGGTATGAAACTTGACTCTTGAAGACCATATGAGGATGTGAGACCTTGAGAACCTTGAAGAGAACCTCAAACTTTCACAGTTGACTTCCCCTCTCACTGTTGACTTTTCCCCAATTCTCCTGATTCCCAATCCATTGCCCAATTGAACTTCTCATGAACCAAACTGATGGACAATCTTCCATTCCTAGATACTTAGGGACCCAAGGAATACCATGGAATCAAGTCTTGCCCAAAAAATCAGAAATGAACTGACTTTATAGCAAACCCTAATTTTGGTACCCTCAGTCTAGGAGGAAATAACACAGTCTCCAAATCCAAATTCCTCTTAATATGATGTGTATCCTCTCCAACAAAGATAAGATATGCCATTTGGTGATGATAAAAACCCAAGAAGCTTGCCCATTGGAGCAATAAACCCAAGATTCTCAAAACCCTAATTTCTGCACTGGTTAGGAGAGAGTGAGCCACTTGAGATCTCTTGGACAATATAAGGACTCTTGCTTGACCCTTTGAAGAACATCTTCTCCTCTTGAACTGCCTCAGGCACCTTGACCCCATGCTAAGAACCAATGATATGCACACATGATAATGCAAAAAATGAAATGAAACATAAGCCAGTTAGTACTAAAGTAAGGAGAGCAAATTTTAGGGTGCTACAGCTGTCCCTATTCAATCAACTTGGTCCTGAAGGTATGATAGAAAACGGCTGTCATGCGTTCAAAGGATTCACGGGGATTGAATACCAGAAGAAACCTGAAATTTGCAATCCTCAAAGGAGGGACGACTCCACTGGGGAACAAGCGATAAATGCTGCACTTGTCACAACACGTACGAGTGTTGGAAACCAATACAAACAATGTATTGGAATGTCATGAAATAAGCACAAACGAGTGTTAACTACGCTGGGGATACACACGGACGGGTGTCAAGGAGTCAAAGACATTGGATACGAACAGGGTATCGAAAAGGTACATGGACGGGTGTAAAAAGGTTCAATACGGACGGGTATCAAAAAGATACACGGACGGGTGTAAAAAGGTTCAATACGGACGGGTGTCGAAAAGATACACGGATGGGTGTAAAAAGGTTCAATACGGACGGGTATCGAAAAGGTACACGGACGGGTGCAAAAAAGGTAAATTTACTGGGGATTGATCTCGCTGGGGACTGGAAGGCAACACGGACGGGTGTCATCCAAAGGTCAATACGGACGGGTATCAAAATCAAAGGTTCAAACACGGACGGGTGTTAAAAGGACACGGACGGGTGTCAAATGTCAATGCAGACGGGCATTTGCTTCAAAGGTTCAAACACGGACGGGTGCTGAAAGGACACGGACGAGCGTCAAAAGTCAATACGGACGGGCATTGAAATGAAAGGTTTAAACACGGACGGGTGCCAAATGTCAATACGGACGGACATTGAAATGAAAGGCTCAAACACGGACGGGTGCTGAAAGGACACGGACAGGCATCAGAAGTCAATACGGACGGGCATTGGCTTAAAAGGTTCAAACACGGACGGGTGCTGAAAGGACACGGACGGGCGTCAGAAGTCAATACGGACAGGCATTGGCTTAAAAGGTTCAAACACGGACGGGTGCTGAAAGGACACAGACGGGCATCAGAAGTCAATACGGACGGGCATTGGCTTAAAAGGTTCAAACACGGACGGGTGCTGAAAGGACACGGACGGGCATCAGAAGTCAATACGGACGGGCATTGGCTTAAAAGGTTCAAACACGGACGGGTGCTGAAAGGACACGGACGGGCGTCAGAAGTCAATACGGACGGGCATTGGCTTAAAAGGTTCAAACACGGACGGGTGCTGAAAGGACACGGACGGGCGTCAAAAGTCAATACGGACGGGCATTGAAATGAAAGGTTTAAACACGGACGGGTGATGAAAGAACACGGACGGGTGCCAAATGTCAATACGGACGGGCATTGAAATGAAAGGTTTAAACACGGACGGGTGCTGAAAGAACACGGACGGGTGCCAAATGTCAATACGGACGGACATTGAAATGAAAGGTTTAAACACGGACGGGTGCTGAAAGAACACGGACGGGTGCCAAATGTCAATACGGACGGACATTGAAATGAAAGGCTCAAACACGGACGGGTGCTGAAAGAACACGGACGGGTGCCAAATGTCAATACGGACGGGCATTGAAATGAAAGGTTTAAACACAGACGGGTGCTGAAAGAACACGGACGGGTGCCAAATGTCAATACGGACGGGCATTGAAATGAAAGGTTTAAACAGGGACTGGTGCTGAAAGAACACGGACGGGTGTCTGATGGTAAAAACCCTTGAGGGAATAAACCAAAGGACCACCTGGACGAAGGGGTAAAAAAAAGAAATCATGTATTAACGCTCCTGGAAAGCAACTCTGCAAGGGAATGCCAAATATTGCTTTGAATGACTAAACCCAACACCTGTGGAGTAAAGTCGAATGATATTCTCCGATATCTGCTTTTCTCCCGACGAAGGAAGACTCAAACCTGGCTTATGCTTTGGATGCCTATGTTTGAATTTTGCTGTAATGCTCCACACGAAGTGGAAATGCTACGCATTTGAGGATGCAATACAAATGCTTATGATATGCAAAAAGGGTCCCTCTAGCAAAATAAATGCTGGAGAGAAAAGACCAATTCAGCTGGGGATGAAAAAAATAAATTGCACTCTGAATTCAGGAACTCTGCTGAGAAGGATCACACTGACCGACTCTTTGGATCCATAACTCCTGCCGGGGATGAAATCCAAAAGCATATGCACTCTACCGAGGATTACACATGTCCTTTACTGAAGGTGACATCGAACCTGAGATTCCTCCTCTGCTGGGGGAGTTGAGAATGAATGCCAATAACGGAACCGGAAGTCTGTTACTGAGGATTGCCAATAACAGATGGGCTTAGGACCTGTTGGGGGATGCCAGCCCATAATACCATCTTGCTTAGGGAAAACAACTGAACTTAGCCTGCTGATGGGGAGAATGACTTTACTCCCACCTTGCTGGGGATTAGAATATGACATTGTCGGTGAAAGCACGCTTCCTGACTGGATGGGGAAAGTGAACACCCTGATTCTGTGGGGAGACAACGTCCTGATCCAGAGAACAAATTCCCCGAGTCTCCTGCTGGGGAAAGTCTGCTCTGCTGAGGAAAGTGTAATCTTAATGCTGGGGAGAGCAAACTGCTGGGGAAATAAAATCCTATTGCCACTCAACCTGACCTGTCTCTATGTTCATAAACGGCCCTTTGAACTCTCCACTTGGCCCAGACCACCAGGTCTAATGGAAGAAATCACCTCAAGAGGATTTTACAGAAGACCGGGCGTTCGCACTACCCCAGGGTCTTCAAACTCTTGGAGAGATTTATCAGATCTCGACATAACTGCCCCAGGCTTCATTATCCATGAAGTACATTACCTCGAAAGGACTGGTAATGACTTGAAAATACCCTGTCCCAATATTCTGAACTTTGAAGAGGTGTTTTCAATTAACCATTTTCAGGAGTGGACAATCTCTCATGCTCTAGAGGTGGCCTGCCCCAATTCTTGAAGGAACTTTTCCCCTGGCTGATCTTACAGAGATTTGTCAAATCGACCTGATTGCCCCTGTTCGGCTGCTTTAGGGAGAGTTTTCAACGTGACTGCTCCAGATTAGCTGTATCTTATCACCATTTATTGGGAACCCCCAAGCCGCGCACAGTCTCTTGGCCGCATACCCCTTGACATGATTGTCCTTCAGAGTTTTCACCATCTCAACTTGGCGTGATCGAGCTTCTCGACTGTCGTTCATCATGCAAGCTTCTTGGATATCAAACACATGCAAGCAGAAAATGTTTATTATGAGAATGACAATTCTAATGCAACACTCATGTTAACCTTGAAGCTTTATTGAAAATGTGTCGCCAAGCCTTGTGAACGAATCACTAGCTGGGATGCGACCTTGATTTTTGAATGGCAAAACAATCCGCACTTGCAATACCAACAAATCTTATTAGCACAACTCATAGGAGTCAGGAACGTTATCCTGTTGAAGTACGCTTTCAGAATAAACCCTGTTTCAATTAGGACTTTTAAGGGTTGTAACGTGGTTTGGTTCACGGTTTCAGAAAAAGGATTCATGGCTCAAAATTTATCGGTGCCCACCCACTCTTCGTGATGTTCTCCAGTCCTATGTTCAGTTAATCTGACCCAAACGCTCATCTTCGAAAAGGTTTATGATCTTTAAGGAACCTATGCCACCAATGGTTTGGCACCTAAGGGAGTTTTGGAATGACAGTCACCCCTTTTTATCTTTTGTGTCTGTAATCACACGAATTTGTTCTTATCGAGGATTTTCTTTTGTAATGCTTTTCGCTTCTTCTTTATTTTGCTTTTCTTTTTTGATCCCTAATTTTTGCTTGGACTGGCTCTTTTGAGTTTTTCGATTTTTAAGTCCAGCGGGATGCCCTAACTTTTACCTAAGTCGCTTGTTTTCAAGTTTCGACTTAGTGGGCTTTCTTTTTTTTTATTCCCCTTTTTGAGCAAAGCGTGTGACACTGGTTGTCTTACTTGCTTGAGAGGGTTGTGAGTGTCTCACTCCTTAATCGTTGATGGATAACCATTGTGGTTTCACATCTCTTGACCTCTTGACGGTGGGATAGAAGGTAATGGATCCTCAGATGCACACTCTCCTTGAAATTTGAACGCTCAGTCAAACTAACTGACGCCTACCCTGCCCCCGGGTTAAGTATGAGGGTTTTTTCGTACGAAAGAAGCTCCTACTTCAAGGCTCAAAAGGGTTAACGAGGGTCTATCTCCCTTATATCTCCAGTGTTTGGGGATTTGAAACAATGCTTGTACATCCTTAACAGGGTTTTATCCAAATGCGCACCATTAGAAATCTGCGCTCTTATTTCGTCATCCTCCCTCGAGAGTTCTAGACAGGAAAATTGGTATTGCAGTGCATATAAACATTTAAGAGTGAACACGAATGGATTACTTCAAGAAAAACATGCTCATTGTATTATGATTGACATTAAAAACAAACAAGTTTCTACATGCATACAATGCTTTAACAAGAAATGAAAAACTACTAATGAAAATGCAGTAAAGAAACTGAAGATCGCCATCGTTGAGGAGACTCGGCTCAGTCTGGACTTATTATTTCTGATGACGCTCTTGCAATCTGATGCTTACTCTGACAAAGAAGCTTCAATCCAAAGGGGTACCATCTGGCGTGATGACCTTCGAGTCGATCAAGTCTTGCACCTTGTGCTGGAATACATTACACTTATCAATTGTATGCCCAAACGTTCCCGAGTGGAACTCGCACCTAGCGGTCATGTCATAATCCAGAGGAATAGGGTACGGTACCGGCGTGGTACTCCTCGTTTGAATCAGAGAGTTCTTAAGCAGACGAGCAAACAACTGACTATAAGGGATAGGAATAGGATCAAATATCCTCTTGGGCCTTCTTGGTCTCAGTTGCCCCTGCTGCTGATAATTCTGCTGTCGATGCTGATTTGGGCGCCCCACATGCGCTTGCACTTTCCTTCCCACATTTGGCTGAGGCACAAACAAAGGTTGCTGACGTAGAGCTTCTGCAGCAAAAGGTTGTGGAGAAAGTCCATGACATGAGGTGGATCCTGCAAAGAGGGGAGGAGTCTCCACTTCTTTTGCAATAATTGGGGTAAAATCACCTTGTATACTCACGCCGCCCGACGTGAATTCAATTGCCCCTGCATCAATCAAATCCTGGACTTGGTGCTGAAAGGCCCTACATTTCTCCACAGTATACCCTGGTGCCCCAGAATGGAAATCACAATGGGCTCTTGCATTGTAGCCTGGTGGGGGATTACTAGTGAGAGGAGCCAAAGTCCTTTTCTGTACCAGTTGCAACTGAAGGAGATGCTGCAATAGTTGAGAATATGGCATAGGGAGTGGATGAAAAACTCTTTCAGGCTGCTTCGGTCTCTGTGCACACTTTTTATTCTTAGGCTTATCTTGGGAGACACGACCTGGCTGCTGTTGGGAAAGCTCTAGAACCTTAATTTGTGGAAGAGATTCACGAGGCAATCCGTGATCTAGATCAAATCCCAAAGAGATGGGGGGAGTAAGGACCTCTGTTGTGGAAGCGAGCACAGGACTGTCTTCCTTCTTTAACACCCTATTCAAAATTTTCATGACCAAACCCATTTGAGTCTTCATCTGATTGACCTCCTCCTTCAGCATCTTCTGCTCCTGGGACATGACCAGCATGTCTTCCCCAAATTGCCTCATCTGAACCTTCATTTCAAGCATCTCTGCACGGAGTTGTTCCATGGCTATCCTCTGGTTATCACAGACTGAGTAGAATACCGATGAACTGGCTGATCAATCCTGTACTGAGGAGGAGAACAAAGTAAGAACACCATAGATAAACACCTGTTATGCAAAATGATTATGCAAAATGATTATTGTAATACCCAAATTTTTGCCCCTAAGATCCCACATATCATTTTGCATCTCATATCACAAGATCACAGTTTGTGCTTCTCCTGAGCACCTGTGTGTTTCTCTTTCTTACTTGCTTCTGTTTATCTAACCTCTAACCAAAAATACAAAAAAAATATGTTGTCGTTTGCTTGTTTTTCTCTCTGTGTGTTGTGCAGGTTTGTCAAAGATATTGAAGTGATTTCAAGTCACAGGTGTTTGTTCAAAAGCAAGATGTCTTGTGTTGAGATTCTTCAATTTATCAGGCAGTGGTGCATATGAGTTTTGGGTTCAAACAGATTCAGACGGCTGTTGTTTCAGTTGTGACTTGTTGTGTGGCATATTGTATCAAAGGCTTGTGAAACAAAAAAATTCAAGTTTGGTTTTGGGCTAAAAAAAAAGAGACTTGCTATCCATTATCCACATCTTTTAACCAAATTTTCCATATTCCACTTTTTGTTATTTAAACCATTTTTTTTTCCATTTCTTAAACCATATTACCAAAAATCCATTTTAAATCCATTTACTTGTCCAACTTTCGATATCCATTTTATTCAAAACCATAAATCCATTATCCATTTTTCTAAACCAAGTTCATATCCATTTTTTTTTATGACCATCCATAACCCACTTTCTAATATCCTTTTTTTTCTATCTATATCCAATTATTTCATATTCAATATCCATATTTTAGAAATAACCAATTAAATCCATTTTTCATATCCATTTCAAATCAATATCCAATTCATATCCATTATCCTCCTTTTAATATCTACATCATGAACCATTTTTTCTAAAAACCAATTTCTAAACCCATTTTTTTTTATCCAAATCTATATCCACATCCAAATTAATTTGTTCTCTTATTTTTTTTGTTCCAATTATCCAAACATTATTTTAACATCCTTTTTTTATATAATCATGTTTTTTTTTGTATCCCATTCCCATTGTTAAAAAAAAAACCAATATTCCAATCATAAGCCCATTAACCAAAAATTGGAAAGATGATTAAAAAAAAAAGAGCTAGCCGAACTCACACAAGTCGAGCCGCAACCTCCTCACATCACACCATTCTTCTCATTTCAAGCCGCCAGCCATCACAAACAACAAGCCGCGACGTACACACTTCCAGCTCACATCACCAAAACGCGTGAAAAAAAACTCAAAACGGCACGCATACAAGCCATGAGTACAACCTACACACAGAGCATTCCAAAACGCAAACAAAATCAATTAAAACGGCAGCATATCACTCACCATTTCCTCTATAAATTGGACTCACCTCTCCTTCAATTCTCAAGCTTTGACAACCCTCAAATCTCTGCCAAAATCACAACTCAAACCATTTTCTTCACCGATTCAAGTATCCAACCGAAATTCCATTTTTCATCCATAAATTCTCACTACTCCAAACAACCAAAAAACTTACATAAATCAACAACAACCACACTCATTCAAGGCAAGGAAGAAGAGAGGAAGAATTTAAAGAGTGCTTACTTGAATTTTGAAGGTAGTGAAATTTTTTCTGACGAAGCTTTAATCTCAGTTTGCATTGCACTTTGTTTACGACGGTTGAAATCGATTACATATTTGAAATCCTCTCCGTCTCACGATCGCAACGGTATATGGTTTGAGCTCCGTCACTCCGATTCGACGGAGCTCAAAATTTGAAGCATGTTGTTGTTGATGAATAGTGGTGCGAATGGTTACTTTGGAGAAGAAGATTTTTCTTCTTTCTGACTTTTTCTTTTTCCTTTTCCTTTTAATGTTTTTGTTTTTGGTTCTTTTTTTTCTCTTTTTTGGAAAGTGATGGGCCTAGCCCATTCATCACACTACCACCATTTTCTAAAACTAACCTCCTTCACTTTTTCTCTATTTTTCTAAAAAAATAATTCCAATTGGTTTCTATATATTTTTTTTTTTAGTAAGCTTTTGAAATTAGATTTTACTTTTAAATTCTGTTTTAGAAAAATCTCTTGAAAATTATTTGAGTTTTTTAGCCTTGTTTTTCATCTTTCTTTTTAATTTTGGATTTGAATTACATTTTTAAGGCATTATTTCTCTTTAAATTCATTGGACTTAGGGTGTAGATGAAGTTGGATAAATGGTCACTAATTCAAATCTACCTTTAAAGTGAATTATTTAATTCACTTTAGGTGCTTTGAGTTAATGATATATTTAGCACTTTAATCCACCAAAATGAGTGAATGAACTTAAAGATGGAATTGTCTTGAATTTGTAACTCAAATTTGGTTTCCTCTTTCTTCTATTTCTTTTTATTTTGATCTATGAAAGTCGAAGTGATCGTGAAATTTCTTTGTTGAATTTCGATCGAGACGAGATCGTTACCACTTTTTTTTCTTTTCGTGTGGCACCGCTTTAGGATAACGATCCCTATATCATTTATCTCGCGTGCATTAACACATACATTTCATGGCCGGCCTCATTCGTAGGGTAATTGCTCGAACAAATTACTCGGCGTGCGCTTAACATAGACCAAAATTTGTCCCGCCTCGGAATAAATATCAAAAATAGTTGATTATTTGTCTTATGGTTCACAACTCATGAAACTTGTTGTTAGGAGGCTTTGGTCTTATCAATCCTCTAATAAGTTTCATCAACCTTGACCTAAGTGCAATTATTCAATTGTTATTGATCACCAACACTAACAATTAACCACTAGCTTACTAACAATTTTATTATATTAATTTTGTTTATGTTTTCTTCTCGCTCCTTATCTCTTTATTTCTTTTATGCTTCATTATTATCATTCCATATCATGTTTATGTTTCCGCTTTTTTTTTTCCTTTGTTCGTTGGACACATTTATATGCTTATGCCATTTTTCTTTTGTCCATTTGGACTTAAAAGATTAATAAAGGATTAAACCATAAAAAAAAAACTTAATTCTCTTCATTTGGACTATTGGTTACTATCCTATGCTTTGGAGTGATCTCTTTATGGATCTCTTTTGAAGTGATATTGGACTTATGGACCTAGAATTAGGACTTCTTATCCCTTTGCTTGGAGTATGGATTGAAGACTTGCCTTTATTTGGCCAATTTGCTTAAGGATGGAATTCTTTTAATATTGCTTCGAAGTGGCTCCATTTTGGTTAGATCCTTCTTTTCCCTAGCTTTTATTTTATGCATTAGGATAGTCACTTCTTCTCCTCCCCATTCTTGAATTTTCAAAATCTTCTCTCTTTTTCAAAACCTTCTTGTTTTCAACTTAAAACCGCTTTCATAATAAAACCTTGACTTTTGTCAAGTGACTTTTTAAACTTTGTTTTCTTAATAAATGTCAATCCATTTAACTATATTTTGACTATTTCATAAAAAATAAAAAAATACAAAACTCATCCAAATTCTTTTGTGCTTTTATGCACCTTTTTCTTTTAAACTTTTCAAAAAGAATTAGACATGAGTCATTTTTTTGATGAGATGTAAAACTCCTAACCATGGTATTTTGTTGAAAGTATGGTCGTTTTCCACTTAGATGTTGAAGTGATTAGTCTTGTTGATGTTAATCCAAGCAAATCCTCCATCTTAATGTGATGCAAATGCCACTTTCCCATACCTTTGGGTAATTAGTTGAGTATTCTCTCTTGAGAATGACATGTTGTCTTTTTTCAAGATAAAATAAACCATAACCAATGATTTTCATTCTTTGTACCACGAACTACGAGGTTTTGATCCTACATTGCACATCGTGGGTACGTAGGCATGAGGCGATAAGTCTCTCCAAACACAAAAATCTTAAAAAATATTTCTCCTCTCATCTCCTCAATCTCTTTACAAGCAAACCATTTTCAGACCAAAAGCAGTGAATACATCAAAGGGCTCCTATAGAGTACTATAGATGTATTGGGTGCGTAAAACCTTCCCTTTACATAACCAACCCCCCTTACCTTTATCTCTTTAGGTTTTGTTCGCTCTTTTTTCCTTTCCTTTATGGATAAAAATAAAAGTGCGGTGGCGACTCTTGCTTATTTTTGAGTTGAGTTAATTAATAGCTTATACTCACATATTTCCCCGCTACAGAAAAGTGGCGACTCTCCTGGGGAGAGATTGACCTCTTGCTGGTCCATTCCTTGAGGGGTTTAGCCTACTTTGATTTATTTATCGCTTTTTGTCTTATTTGCTTGTTATTTGTTTGTTCTGGTTGGGATGGGGTATTCTAAGAGATAGGCCCAATACACAGGCCTGAGTGCAGTTATGGTTAGTGTGTTTCATGTCCTCTCGCGTTCCATCTCGGTTCGAGGAGGGAATATAAAACATAATCCGGATGTGGTTCTCTCTAGAGAATTCTGCGTTGTGGATCTCCCACGATGGTAGAGCTATCTGGAAGAGCTGCTAAGTCTGGATGACCTTTTAGGATGACCCCTCTTTTTTTTGAAAGTGAATCAGCGGACGACCTCTTTGATTGGCGATAGCATTGTATCCTTCGGGCTGAATGTGCTATTGCTTCTCAAACCTCTGAAGCTGAGGACCTTTCGTTTTGGAGAATCAGTTAAGGCCTCCTCGATTGATGATGATGCCAAACCAAAAATGGTGAACGTATCATCATTTCTCGACCTGAGAGCCCGGGATATTGAACATCCTAGTACCCACATGTGAGAATGGGCGGGTGTTTACAAGTTTGCAGGAAACCCTGACCTTCAACGTACCCGGTACTTCAAAGCGAACCTCTTTCGTCAGCAACAGTTATTCCGGATCTGTGGAAGCTTTGATCCCTTGTCTGCTGCATTCATATTGCATTGTATTTGCATCAAGCATCATTCTGCATTGTTTCTTGCCTTTCCCAGGTGTCTTATTGTTTGTTTTTGGTCCTCGTTCAGCCAAGCTGCCGTACCAGTATAATACTCGAGCTAATCTGAAGAAAAAGATGGATCAGTTGCAGCAAGAGAACCGTGAGCTTCGTGAAGAAGTATCAACTCTGAAGGATGGTTTGGAAAGACTCACTGCTATGATGGAAGCTCTGGTGGCCGCTCAGAATCAGCCACCGCCACCTCCTCCTCCGCTTTTAACTCCTGTGCAAAGGACAGTCATTTCTGAGATTGTCTCTATGCCCATCTCTGTGGCGTCTGCTAGTGTTCCTCAATATTCCATGCCTTCTGGTTTCCCCTGGGGCATGCCTCATAACTTTGTTCCTGAAGGTTATCAACCACCACCACCTCCTGAAGTTCCAGTTATTCCTACCGTTCAACCTGTGATGACTGTACCACCGCCTGTGGTTCACACTGTTCCTTTTGGTGAAGAGAAAATTTTCCATACTGCTCTAAGTGAGAATGCCAGCGCTTATGATAGAATGGAAGAAATTCAAGACCAGTTTGCTGAAATGCAAAAAGAGATCAAAGCTCTGAGAGTTAAAGAGATGTTTGGAAAAAACGCTCATGAGTTATGATTGGTTCCAAATGTGAAGATCCCGCATAAGTTCAAGACCCCTGACTTCGAAAAGTATAAGCGTAATTCTTGTCCGTTGAGTCACTTGACTATGTTTGCTCATAAGATGTCGGCTCATAAAGATAATGATCAGCTCCTTATTCACTACTTTCAAGACAGTTTGTCTGGTGCAGCTTTGAAATGGTATATGGGACTCGATAGTACTCAAGTTCGCACTTTCGAAGATTTGGGTGAGGCATTTGTGAAACAGTATAAGTATAATGTGGATATGGCTCCTGACCGTGACCAGCTTCGGGCAATGGCTCAGAAAGATAAGGAGACATTCAAAGAATACGCGCAGAGGTGGCGCGAGATTGCTGCTCAGATCAACCCTCCTTTGGAAGAGAAGGAGATGACTAAGATTTTCCTGAAAACTCTGAGTCCTTTCTATTATGAGCGTATGATTGCTAGTGCCCCAAGTGATTTCACTGAGATGGTTAATATGGGGATGACATTGGAAGAAGGTGTTCGTGAGGGACGTTTGTCGAAAGATGGAAATTCTGCTGGAAATTCCAAGAAATATGGGGGAGGATTTACCAAAAAGAAAGAAGGAGAGACCATTGCCATTTTTCGAGAAAGGTATAGAAGACCTCGCAATAGAAACAATCAGTGTCAGCAACATGTTGCATCTGTCACTCCTGTTATCAGTTCAGCTCCTGTTGCTCAGACGACTTCTGTTCAGCAGCAACGTTCTAATCAGCCAAACAATCAACGGGGCCGTTTTCAGAAGGATTTTGATTTGATTCCGATGACTTACACGGAATTGCTTCCTTGCTTGATTAATAAGAATCTTGTTCAGACCCGTCCACCGCCTGTTGTTCCAAAAGATTCACCCTGGTAGTATAAGCCTGAAGCTCATTGTGTTTTCCATCAAGGAGGAGCTGGACATGACACTGAGAACTGTTATCCATTGAAGATGGAAGTGCAAAGGCTGGCAAGAAGTGGTATTTTATCTTTCGAAGATTCCAACCCTAATGTGAAATCGAATCCGCTGCCTAACCATGGTCAGGCGTCTGTCAATATGGTGTATGGTTGTCCTGGTACATTCAAAATCTTTGATATCCGTTGGATCCGAAGGTCTCTTGTGGAAATGCATGCAGTTTTGAGTGAATACCATGATATTGATCATGATTATACAGCCTGTTGTATTTGTTCTGTAAATCCTCGTGGTTGTGTGATAGTAAAGAGGGACATTCAAAGGATGATGGACGAGAATTTGATTGAGGTCACTGCTAAGAGGGACGAATATCAGAATGAGGTGAATGTTATTGAGCCACGCTTTAATATCCCTGAAAGAGTTGTTATCTCTTATGATAGTCGAAAGACAGCTGTTACACCTTTGGTCATCCGGTTGCCCGGACCAGTACCATATGAATCTGATAAAGCTATTCCATATAAGTACAATGCTACCATGGTAGAAAATGGTAAGGAAGTGCCCATTCCTCCTTTGTCTTCTGTGGTGAGCATCGCTGATGTGAGTAGGGTGACCCGGAGTGGTCGTGTCTTTGCTCCTGAGCCTCCGAAGATTGTGGAGAATGTTAAAACTGGCAAACAAATTCAAGATGAGAGTCATGTTGATGTTTCTGGTCAGTCCAGTGGTTCGAAGGTTTTTGAGGATGAAGTATTGAAATTGATCAAGAAGACTGATTACAGTGTTGTGGATCAACTCTTGCACACCCCGTCCAAGGTTTCAGTGTTGTCCTTACTGATGAATTCTGAAGCTCATAGGAAATCTTTGCAGAAGGTTTTGGAACAAGCATATGTTGAGTTTCTGTGATGAAGAGTTACCCGAGGAGGGGAGAAATCACAATTTGGCTTTACATATCTCCATGAATTGTCAAGAAGATGCGTTTTCCAATGTGTTGGTTGATACTGGCTCTTCTTTGAATGTGTTGCCAAAATCTACTTTATCAAAGCTTTCTTACCAAGGTCCTCCCATGAGGTATAGTGGAGTTATTGTTAAAGCTTTTGATGGATCTCGAAAGACTGTGATTAGAGAGGTTGATCTTCCAATCAAAATAGGACCGTGTTTCTTCTAGATTACTTTTCAAGTAATGGATATCCGTCCTGCTTATAGTTGTCTGCTTGGCCGACCCTGGATTCATGAGGCTGGGGCAGTGACTTCGACTCTTCATCAGAAGTTGAAATTTGTTAAGAATGATAAGCTGGTAATTGTTGGAGGTGAGCAAGCAATGCTGGTTAGCCACCTTTCATCCTTTTCGTATGTTGATGCTGATGAAACTGTTAGAACTCCGTTCCAAGCTTTTTCTGTTGATGACAAAGCTGTTAAGAGGAATGAGTTACCCATGTCTTCTTTGAAAGATGCTCTGCATGTGCTAGAAACTGGTCGGTCTGACGGTTGGGGCCGAGTCATTGATGCGGTTGATAACATGGGCAAAACTGGTTTAGGCTTTATGCCTGGTATAGTCAGAAGGGATTTGAAGCGTATTAATGAGACCTTTCACAGCGCCGGATTCATCCATAAAGATCACTCTATTGCTGCCATCATTGAAGATGATGAAGAGGAAGAGCTTCCCAATTTTGTGACACATGGACAGATCTGCCAGAATTGGACAGCTGTTGACGTTCCTACTATTGTTCATGTTTCAAAGTAATTTGTTTTTGTTTCTTTCAAAAATCCTTTCACTCTGCCCAAGGTGAAAGTGAATTTGTGAGGGCTTTGTTTCAAATTTTATCATCATCAATAAAATGTTATTTTGTTTATCCATATTATGTTTTCCCTTTTTGCTTTATTTCTGAAAAATGGTAACATAAAAAACCAAAAAATAATAATGTGATAATCATCTTTATCTGCATGATACTTGCACTTTTCATATTCTAAAATCAAACATAAATCATTGTGCAGATTGATTGTTAAACCCATTGAAAAGAATGACCCTATGCCCCCTCCCAACTTTGAATTCCCTGTGTTTGGAGCTGAAGAAGAGGGTATTGAGGAGATTCCAGATGAAATTTCTCGGTTGCTTGAGCACGAGGAAAAGGCCATTCAGCCTCATGAAGAGCCGTTAGAATTAGTTAATTTGGGTTCAGATGATGATGTAAAAGAAGTCAAGATTGGGGCACTGCTTCAGTCAGATGTTAAGAGGAAGATTGTGGAGCTTCTTAGAGAATATGTTGATGTGTTTGCTTGGTCTTATCAAGACATGCCTGGTCTTGATACTGATATTGTGGAGCATAGATTGCCGTTGAAGCCTGAATGTCCACCTGTGAAGCAGAAATTGAGAAGAACTCATCCCGACATGGCTGTGAAGATCAAAGAGGAGGTTCAAAAGCATATTGATGTTGGTTTTCTTGTAACTTCTGAGTATCCTCAATGGGTGGCCAATATTGTGCCTGTTCCAAAGAAAGACGGAAAAGTCCGAATGTGCGTTGACTATAGAGATCTGAATAAAGCTAGTCCAAAAGATGATTTTCCATTGCCACACATTGATATGTTGGTAGATAACACTGCTAAATTCAGTATCTTTTCTTTTATGGACGGATTTTCCGGTTATAATCAAATAAAGATGGCACCCGAGGATATGGAAAAAACAACATTCATTACGCCCTGGGGAACATTCTGCTACAGAGTGATGCCCTTCGGTTTGAAAAATGCTGGTGCAACGTACCAGAGAGCTATGACCACTTTGTTCCATGATATGATGCATAAAGAAATTGAGGTCTATGTGGATGATATGATTTGTAAGTCGAAGACTGAAGAAGATCATATTGAGTACTTATTGAAGTTGTTTCAACGTTTGAGAAAGTTCAAGCTCCGTTTGAATCCCAATAAATGCACTTTTGGTGTCCGTTCTGGAAAATTGTTGGGCTTTATTGTCAGCCAAAAAGGCATTGAAGTTGATCCTGGTAAAGTTAAAGCCATTCAGGAAATGCCTGCGCCCAAAACAGAAAAACAAGTAAGAGGATTCTTGGGACGCTTGAATTACATTTCCCGATTTATATCCAATATGACTGCCACATGTGCACCGATCTTCAAGCTTCTTCACAAAGATCGGGGTTGTGTATGGACAGAGGATTGTCAGAAAGCTTTTGAAAGAATTAAAGAGTATCTGCTTGAACCTCCGATATTGTCTCCTCCCGTGGAAGGAAGACCTTTGATCATGTATTTGACTGTGCTGGAAGAGTCTATGGGCTGTGTTCTGGGTCAACAAGATGAATCTGGTCGAAAAGAATTTGCCATTTATTATTTGAGCAAGAAGTTCACTGATTGTGAGTCTCGGTACTCAATGCTTGAAAAGACATGTTGTGCTTTAGCTTGGGCTGCCAAGCGCCTCCGCCAGTATATGTTGAATCATACAACTTGGTTGAAATCCAAAATGGATCCAATCAAGTATATTTTTGAAAAGCCTGCTTTAACTGGGAGGATCGCTCGTTGGCAAATGTTGTTTTCAGAATATGATATCGAGTATCGAACTCAAAAAGCGGTAAAAGGAAGTGTTTTGGCTGACCATTTGGCACACCAGCCAATTGATGATTACCAACCTATCAGGTTTGATTTTCCTGATGAAGATGTGATGTACCTAAAGGTTAAAGATTGTGAAGAACCATTACCTGGTGAAGGGCCTAAGTCGGGATCCCGTTGGGGTTTGATTTTTGATGGAACTGTTAATGAATATGGCAATGGTGTTGGGGCAATAATTGTTACTCCTCATGGTTCTCATATTCCTTTCACTGCAAGGTTGATGTTCACTTGCACAAATAATGCAGTTGAGTATGAAGCATGTATTATGGGCTTGGAAGAAGCTATCGATTTGAGAATCAAGATTCTAGATGTATACGAAGATTCAGCCCTAGTGATTAATCAAATTAAAGGAGAATGGGAGATACGTCAACCTGATTTGATTCCTTATCGAGATTATGCAAGAAGGTTGTTAACTTTCTTCAATAAGGTTGAGTTTCACCATGTACCCAGAGCAGCAAATCGAATGGCAGATGCCTTAGCAACTATATTCTCCATGATTGTGGTGAATCGGTGGAATGATGTGCCCAAAATCGATGTTATGCGGCTTGATAGGCCAGCTCATGTATTTGCGGTTGAAGAGGTTGTTGATGATAAACCGTGGTATTATGATATTGAATGCTTTCTTCAAAATCAAGAGTACCCGCTTGGGGCATCCAAGAAAGATAAGAAGACTTTGAGAAGGTTGGCTGGTAGTTTCTTCTTGAACGATGATGTGTTGTATAAAATAAATTATGACATGGTCTTGCTCAGATGTGTGGATAGACACGAAGCGGACATGTTGATGAAAGAAATTCATGAAGGATCTTTTGGTACTCATGCCAATGGGCATGCAATGGCTAAGAAAATGTTAAGGGCGGGTTACTATTGGCTGACAATGGAATCTGACTGTTGCAAATTCGTGAAAAAGTGTCATAAGTGCCAGGTTAATGCTGACAAAATTCATGTACCACCAACTTCTCTCAATGTTATCTCTTCTCCCTGGCCTTTCTCCATGTGGGGCATTGATATGATTGGAATGATTGAGCCTAAAGCGTCGAACGGACACCGTTTCATATTGGTGGCTATTGACTATTTTACCAAGTGGGTTGAAGCGGCCTCATATGCCAATGTGACCAAGCAAGTAGTGGTCCGGTTTATTAAGAACCAAATCATCTGTCGGTATGGTGTTCCGAGCAAGATTATCACTGATAATGGGTTGAACCTGAATAATAAGATGATGAAGGAATTATGCGATGAGTTTAAGATTGAGCATCGTAATTCTTCTCCTTACAGACCTAAGATGAATGGGGCTGTTGAAGCTGCTAATAAGAATATTAAGAAGATTGTTCAGAAGATGGTTGTTACTTACAAGGATTGGCATGAGATGCTCCCTTTTCCTTTGCATGGGTATCGTACATTCATCCGCACTTCAACAGGGGCAACCCCATTCTCTCTTGTGTATGGTATGGAAGCAGTACTCCCGGTGGAAGTTGAAATCCCTTCCATGAGAGTTTTGATGGAAGCTGAATTGTCTGAGGCTGAATGGTGTCAAAGCAGATATGATCAATTGAATTTGATTAAAGAGAAAAGAATGACAGCCTTGTGTCATGGTCAATTGTATCAACAGAGAATGAAGAAGGCTTTTGATAAGAAGGTTCGACCTCGTGTGTTCAGAGAAGGCGACCTCGTGCTCAAAAGGATCTCGACTTCTACAAATGATTCTAGGGGCAAGTGGACTCCTAATTATGAAGGCCCATATGTTGTTAAGAGAGCCTTCTCTGGCGGTGCATTACTTCTTACAACTATGGATGGTGAAGAGTTCACTCGTCCTGTGAATGCCGATGCAGTCAAGAAATACTTCGCCTAAAAAAAATAAAAGAACAGCTCGCTAAGTTGAAAACCCGAAAGGGCGGCTTAGGCAAAAATGAGCGTCTCGGTGGGCTGAAAACCCGAAAGGGAGGTCCAGGCAAAAATTAGAGACAAAAACAAAAATAATCATCCCGGTAGATTGAAAACTCGAAAGGGCAATCTAGGCAAAAGTTAGGGATTCTGGCAAGTAACTGCATCTGGCCAGTCTTGATCATTTGAAAGCAACACTGTCTATCAAGGATTCTGCTTCAATCATCCTCAACTAAAGTTTTCGCCACAGTGGAATTCAAAGTTGTTAGGGAGAATAGTGGTCATTGTATTTCAATGTAACCCTTTCCATGTATTTACCATTTTTCAAACTTTGTAATGATCCATGGAGCTACGCCATTTGCGGACTTCCATTCTATTAATAAAATTCGGGCCTTTGTCCCTTTGTTTGCAATTCTTATTTTGTTTCTGTTTGCAAAATTTCATTTATTTTTTATGATCATTTTTGAAACAAAAATGTGAATAAGTGATTTAAATTTTTGAAAATTATAAAAACATTTTCCTTTGATTTATGAATATAAAAAGAACGTCAACGGTTATTCCAAGAATGGTAGGATCAATGTCTTCCTCAGCAGGGTTCGTTCTCGCTCCCTTGGCAGAATTTATTGACAGATCCCCGGTAAAGTTTGTTGATATTTCCTCAGCAGAGTTCGTTCCTATGAATGTGATCGGTTGTTGACAAGGTGATGGGTTTGTTGTGATGTGTTGAATTCATAAGATCCAGTGTTGTTTGGTCTTTCCCCCAGCTAGGTCTTGATCTAAATTTTCTCCAGCTGATTATGTCATGGTCAGGCAGTTGAGTAGTTTTGAGGTTCACTTCTCCTTAATGGTGGTCCCCACACAGAGAGTCATTTTTGTTGTTCCCAACTGAAATCATATGAGGAATCTTCACTCAGAGTTTTACCCTCTAGACGTGTTTTTGTTGCTTTGGATATCCCCAAACAGAGAGACATGTTTTTTCCTTTGAGAAGCATGGACTTGGTGGTTGTTTGTTGGATTCTTACTTGTGGTTGTATTTCTCGCCAGGATGATTTATCCTTGCTGATTCCCCAGCAGAGACAGAGCATTACTGTTTCGTTTGCTCTTCAATCATAAAGCAGTGAGGTTAACTTCTCATTTCCCTGGCAGGTCCAAGGTGTACTTCTCTCCGGATTGTTTTTCATAGATTTATCCTCCTAGTGAAGTCACTGATGAGATCTCTTTTAGTCACCTGTTGGGTTTTCTCTCACTCATGATGAGTATTGATCTAAAATCCCCCACAGTTTGACCTTTTGCTATTTTCCCAGCAAGTCCAGGATGCTTTGCCCAGAATTGGTTAATCCTCTGAGAGTGTTCTCGTATCTCCAGTAGATCTGCTTTGTTTTCCCAATGAGACTTCGCATAGGTGTCTATATGTCTACAATCCCCAGCGGATTCATTATTTCTCAACAGCAGATCTCTTCATCCTTTTGAAATGGAAGTACCTGTGAATTTTTACGATCCCCAGGACGATTCAGAAAGATTGGGTTTGCATAATTCCCCGACAGCTTTCCTGCCATCCTCAAAGTAGAGTTTATGTTATTATCCTCTTTGTGGATCGTCGATGTTAGAAGATTGATATTTGGGTCTTTCCCCAAGGAGTATCTTCTTTTCTCCAGCAAGATTTGAGCCTTGTAGTAGGATTTATTTCCCTTTGATGGCTTTTGTTTATCTCTTGCAAGATTTCTTTGGCTAAATGCCTAGCAGAGTTGTCAATGATATCTCCATCTTGTTGAGATTAGCCGAGTATTCAGTGGTGTTGCGATATTTATGCCACCCTCTGCTTATCCTTTATGTCTGTTTTGTCAGCATATTCATACTCATACGCATCGCATGCGCATTCATTTGTTGTGCATAGCATATCGTTGTTGCATTGTGCATTTTGCATCCCCGTAGAGCATGTGTGTCCTCTCTCCATTTAGAGTGTCGACCCGTAAGCAGAAGAATTCCTATCTTTGATAATTCCCCACTGAGTTTGTTTCTCGTGGAAGATCTTGATTCAGTTTTCTTCCCAGTTTATTATCTGGATGGAATTAGTCCCCTGTTGAGATATTTCCTCCTCGGGATGAGTCTTGTTTGACCGTTTATCTCCAGCTTGTTCCTGGATTGAACTTTGGTCGCCTGCAATATTGGTTCGGATCTCTAGGCTGTGAAACCTAGATTGAGAGTGCATTTATTTTGCAATTTGAGGATTCTGCATCCTTCAGTTGAAATCTACGTATGTTTCTCCTTTTTTAAGGTTCAATACTGTTTCGTGGCTTTCCTTTATTTGAGAAGCCTAAGGCGATGCAGTTAATACCTTTTGTTACTCCGATGAATGGTAAGTCTCTTCGGTTTGATGGGGCAGTTCGTTGTTGAGAATTTGGAACTCCGATGAATGGTAAGTCTCTTCGGTTTGACGGGACAGTTCGTTGTTGAGATTTGTGACTCCGATGAATGGTAAGTCTCTTCTGTTTGATGGGACAGTTCGTTGTTGAGATTTATGACTCCGATGAATGGTAAGTCTCTTCGGTTTGATGGGACAGTTTGTTGTTGAGATTTGTGACTCCGATGAATGGTAAGTCTCTTCGGTTTGATGGGACAGTTCGTTGTTGAGAATTTGGTACTCCGATGAATGGTAAGTCTCTTCGGTTTGACGGGACAGTTCGTTGTTGAGATTTGTGACTCCGATGAATGGTAAGTCTCTTCTGTTTGATGGGACAGTTCATTGTTGAGATTTATGACTCCAATGAATGGTAAGTCTCTTCGGTTTGATGGGACAGTTCGTTGTTGAGATTTTGTGACTCCGATGAATGGTAAGTCTCTTCGATTTGATGGGACAGTTCGTTGTTGAGATTTGTGACTCCGATGAATGGTAAGTCTCTTCGGTTTGACGGGACAGTTCGTTGTTGAGATTTATGACTCCGATGAATGGTAAGTCTCTTCGGTTTGACGGGACAGTTCGTTGTTGAGATTTGTGACTCCGATGAATGGTAAGTCTCTTCGGTTTGACGGGACAGTTCGTTGTTGAGATTTGTGACTCCGATGAATGGTAAGTCTCTTCGGTTTGACGGGACAGTTCGTTGTTGAGAATTTGTTACTCCGATGAATGGTAAGTCTCTTCGGTTTGATGGGACAGTTCGTTGTTGAGAATTTGGTACTCCGATGAATGGTAAGTCTCTTCGGTTTGATGGGACAGTTCGTTGTTGAGATTTTGTGACTCCGATGAATGGTTGTTGGTTGCGGAATAGGGCAAGCAAGCAAAAGGATTTGGAAGTATTTTTCTGGGAATTTATCGTGTCCACGGAGATCGGTGCTACTGAACTGCCGTTCGACAATATCAATGTTAATGAGTTTGGTTTTAAAATGGTTTAAAGTGTAAATACGGAAAAGTAAATAAAAACATAAAAACAAATTCATTCTTCAAACAGACGAACTTATCAGGCGTGTATATATTCGACTCATCACAGACTTAAACTTACCGACCAATTATACTCAACTTACAATACTCCTCAATATCACCCGGTATCGCTCACAATAGTGTTCATCTCTGACACACCGAGCTGAGAAACAACCGTATCACTCTCTTCGTCACTCTCGCGCACGAAGCCTTGAAATACGGAAGACATTTAAGTTCCGACACCCATATGGATTGTTAGCTCTAAATCTATCTCTAGCATCCAGAAACTAACAGATAATCATCCCTAATCAAGATTTGTGAAGTTTATCTCTAACACAACCCAAACCCCGCGCATAAAGCAAAAATCAGAAACAATCATCGATAAAGATTTGTAAAGGAAATTAAATATAACACCATGATCAACAAATATACATGAGATCCAAGTACAAACATATACAAACCCAACAAGATAGAGTTTACAAAAAGAGGAAAAAGAGATAAACCAACACTTCTCGAGTTGTCAAGCCGATCGATGAGAATCCACCTCCGATTCGACAAGATGCAAGCTCCATTTGTTGTTTTCAAGCTAATCCTATGAAGAAATGAAGTTTGATGGAGTTGGGAGCAAAAAATACCCAAAACCATCCCAAAAAATGTGTTTTTTCACTATATTTATTGCTGTCAAAGTCGCAGACCGCGTTCAGCGCGTGTTTTTGAAGTTAAACCGCCTTACGAGCGTGCTCAGTGTGCTCCCAGCGCGCTCAGCGTGCAACTCACTGTAAGTAGCTCTTTCTGGGGGCTTGGAGCGCGCTCAGCGCCTCAAAGCATGCTTGAAAATCCAAAGCTTATTTTCTTCATAACTCTTGAACCGTAATTCCGTTTTTCGCCCGGTTCGAAGCGTTGGAAAGCTTATTAAATGCTCTATACAATAATGGCAAAATACCACTGCTTGAATACCTACAAAAATGAGATAAAATCAATTAAACTCAATGATGTTTACACGAAACGCATATATACACTAAAATATAAACTATACGCATTTATAAACAAAACAGGGTTTATTCGTATGATATTAATCAAAAAACTATCGATAAGTGCAACAAAAATTATATACAAAAATAGCTACAATTTGCACTTATCAATGGTAAGTCTCTTCGGTTTGATGGGACAGTTCGTTGTTGAGGTTTTCTACTCCGATGGGTGGTTAGTCTCTTCGGTATGCTAGAGATAGTTCATTGTTGAGGCATTGATTTTCTCCAGTGGAGCCTTGTTGTGCTAAGTCTTCCCTGTTGAGTTATATCCTTGTTGTGTTATGGTTTATTTCCATATACAATTATCCCCAGTTTGAATCTATTTCCTCAGCTGAGTCCCAGTAGTTGTGCGGTGTGTTCCCCGGCTAGTTGGTGGTCTCCTGTGATGTGTTTCCCCGGTGGAGTTTCTTTCTCTCGTTCTTCTTTTTGTTGATCTCCTATGGCATATTCTCCCCACAGAGGTTTTGTGTCTGCATATCATTTGCATAATCATATCATTTTGTGGTCTCTTAGGGCCAAAAATTGGGTTTATTGTTATATTTAAGTCTCTTCTATCTCGTCGAGACAAAGATGTCCATCTTCATATCTCCGGATAGAAGAAACTTAAATAGGGGCAGCTGTAATACCCAAATTTTTGCCCCTAAGATCCCACATATCATTTTGCATCTCATATCACAAGATCACAGTTTGTGCTTCTCCTGAGCACCTGTGTGTTTCTCTTTCTTACTTGCTTCTGTTTATCTAACCTCTAACCAAAAATACAAAAAAAATATGTTGTCGTTTGCTTGTTTTTCTCTCTGTGTGTTGTGCAGGTTTGTCAAAGATATTGAAGTGATTTCAAGTCACAGGTGTTTGTTCAAAAGCAAGATGTCTTGTGTTGAGATTCTTCAATTTATCAGGCAGTGGTGCATATGAGTTTTGGGTTCAAACAGATTCAGACGGCTGTTGTTTCAGTTGTAGCTTGTTGTGTGGCATATTGTATCAAAGGCTTGTGAAACAAAAAAAAATCAAGTTTGGTTTTGGGCTAAAAAAAAAGAGACTTGCTATCCATTATCCACATCTTTTAACCAAATTTTTCATATTCCACTTTTTGCTATTTAAACCATTTTTTTTCCATTTCTTAAACCATATTACCAAAAATCCATTTTAAATCCATTTACTTGTCCAACTTTCGATATCCATTTTATTCAAAACCATAAATCCATTATCCATTTTTCTAAACCAAGTTCATATCCATTTTTTTTATGACCATCCATAACCCACTTTCTAATATCCTTTTTTTTCTATCCATATCCAATTATTTCATATTCAATATCCATATTTTAGAAATAACCAATTAAATCCATTTTTCATATCCATTTCAAATCAATATCCAATTCATATCCATTATCCTCCTTTTAATATCTACATCATGAACCATTTTTTCTAAAAACCAATTTCTAAACCCTTTTTTTTTTTTTATCCAAATCTATATCCACATCCAAATTAATTTGTTCTCTTATTTTTTTTGTTCCAATTATCCAAACATTATTTTAACATCCTTTTTTTATATAATCATGTTTTTTTTGTATCCCATTCCCATTGTTAAAAAAAAACCAATATTCCAATCATAAGCCCATTAACCAAAAATTGGAAAGATGATTAAAAAAAAAGAGCTAGCCGAACTCACACAAGTCCAGCCGCAGCCTCCTCACATCACGCCATTCTTCTCATTTCAAGCCGCCAGCCATCACAAACAACAAGCCGCGACGTACACACTTCCAGCTCACATCACCAAAACGCGTGAAAAAAAACTCAAAACGGCACGCATACAAGCCGTGAGTACAACCTAGCATTCCAAAACGCAAAAAAAATCAATTAAAACGGCAGCATATCACTCACCATTTCCTCTATAAATTGGACTCACCTCTCGTTCAATTCTCAAGCTTTGACAGCCCTCAAACCTCTGCCAAAATCACAACTCAAACCATTTTCTTCACCGATTCAAGTATCCAACCGAAATTCCATTTTTCATCCATAAATTCTCACTACTCCAAACAACAAAAAAACTTACATAAATCAACAACAACCACACTCAGTCAAGGCAAGGAAGAAGAGAGGAAGAATTTAAAGAGTGCTTACTTGAATTTTGAAGGTAGTGAAATTTTTTCTAACGAAGCTTTAATCTCAGTTTGCGTTGCACTTTGTTTACGACGGTTGAAATCGATTACATATTTGAAATCCTCTCCGTTTCACGATCGCAACGGTATATGGTTTGAGCTCCGTCGCTCCGATTCGACGGAGCTCAAAATTTGAAGCATGTTGTTGTTGATGAATAGTGGTGCGCATGGTTACTTTGGAGAAGAAGAAGATTTTTCTTCTTTCTGACTTTTTCTTTTTCCTTTTCCTTTTAATGTTTTTGTTTTTGGTTCTTTTTTTTTCTCTTTTTTGGAAAGTGATGGGCCTAGCCCATTCATCACACTACCACCATTTTCTAAAACTAACCTCCTTCACTTTTTCTCTATTTTTCTAAAAAAATAATTCCAATTGGTTTCTATATTTTTTTTTTTTAGTAAGCTTTTGAAATTAGATTTTACTTTTAAATTCTGTTTTAGAAAAATCTCTTGAAAATTATTTGAGTTTTTTAGCCTTGTTTTGCATCTTTCTTTTTAATTTTGGATTTGAATTACATTTTTTAAGGCATTATTTCTCTTTAAATTCATTGGACTTAGGGTGTAGATGAAGTTGGATAAATGTTCACTAATTCAAATCTACCTTTAAAGTGAATTATTTAATTCACTTTAGGTGCTTTGAGTTAATGATATATTTAGCACTTTAATCCACCAAAATGAGTGAATGAACTTAAAGATGAAATTGTCTTGAATTTGTAACTCAAATTTGGTTTCCTCTTTCTTCTATTTCTTTTTATTTTGATCTATGAAAGTCTAAGTGATCGTGAAATTTCTTTGTTGAATTTCGATCGAGACGAGATCGTTACCACTTTTTTTTCTTTTCGTGTGGCACCGCTTTAGGATAACGATCCCTATATCGTTTATCTCGCGTGCATTAACACATACATTTCATGGCCGGCCTCATTCGTAGGGTAATTGCTCGAACAAATTACTCGGTGTGCGCTTAACATAGACCAAATTTTGTCCCGCCTCGGAATAAATATCAAAAATAGTTGATTATTTGTCTTATGGTTCACAACTCATGAAACTTGTTGTTAGGAGGCATTGGTCTTATCAATCCTCTAATAAGTTTCATCAACCTTGACCTAAGTGCAATTATTCAATTGTTATTGATCACCAACACTAACAATTAACCACTAACTTACTAACAATTTTATTATATTAATTTTGTTTATGTTTTCTTCTCGCTCCTTATCTCTTTATTTCTTTTATGCTTCATTATTATCATTCCATATCATGTTTATGTTTCCGCATTTTTTTTCCTTTGTCCGTTGGACACATGTTTATGCTTATGCCATTTTTCTTTTGTCCATTTGGACTTAAAACATTAATAAAGGATTAAACCATAAAAAAAAAACTTAATTCTCTTCATTTGGACTATTGGTTACTATCCTATGCTTTGGAGTGATCTCTTTATGGACCTCTTTTGAAGTGATATTGGACTTATGGACCTAGAATTAGGACTTCTTATCCCTTTGCTTGGAGTATGGATTGAAGACTTGCCTTTATTTGGCCAATTTGCTTAAGGATGGAATTATTTTAATATTGCTTCGAAGTGGCTCCATTTTGGTTAGATCCTTCTTTTCCCTAGCTTTTATTTTATGCATTAGGATAGTCACTTCTTCTCCTCCCCATTCTTGAATTTTCAAAATCTTCTCTCTTTTTCAAAACCTTCTTGTTTTCAACTTAAAACCGCTTTCATAATAAAACCTTGACTTTTGTCAAGTGACTTTTTAAACTTTGTTTTCTTAATAAATGTCAATCCATTTAACTATATTTTGACTATTTCATAAAAAATAAAAAAAATACAAAACTCATCCAAATTCTTTTGTGCTTTTATCACCTTTTTCTTTTAAACTTTTCAAAAAGAATTAGACATGAGTCATTTTTTTGATGAGATGTAAAACTCCTAACCATGGTATTTTGTTGAAAGTATGGTCGTTTTCCACTTAGATGTTGAAGTGATTAGTCTTGTTGATGTTAATCCAAGCAAATCCTCCATCTTAATGTGATGCAAATGCCACTTTCCCATACCTTTGGGTAATTAGTTGAGTATTCTCTCTTGAGAATGACAGGTTGTCTTTTTTCAAGATAAAATAAACCATAACCAATGATTTTCATTCTTTGTACCACGAACTACGAGGTTTTGATCCTACATTGCACATCGTGGGTACGTAGGCATGAGGCGATAAGTCTCTCCAAACACAAAAATCTTAAAAAATATTTCTCCTCTCATCTCCTCAATCTCTTTACAAGCAAACCATTTTCAGACCAAAAGCAGTGAATACATCAAAGGGCTCCTATAGAGTACTATAGATGTATTGGGTGCGTAAAACCTTCCCTTTACATAACCAACCCCCCTTATCCTTATCTCTTTAGGTTTTGTTCGCTCTTTTTTCCTTTCCTTTATGGATAAAAATAAAAGTGCGGTGGCGACTCTTGCTTATTTTTTAGTTGAGTTAATTAATAGCTTATACTCACAAATTTCCCCGCTACAATTATGAATATGCAAATGCAAATGAACATGTTTAAAAAATTCGCAGGGCGATCCACCCCTTTATTCCAGTTTAACAACAAGATAGAACGGAACTTCTGCTCATGTATTAAGAAAAACCAGAGGAAAACCAAATGTCAACAATCACAATCCAAGATAACAAGTCTGAACACAATAATCATAGATCCCAACCAACAAGCCTGGCGGTAATCCAAATACAATGAAAGGATAGAAAACTACGGCATGGCATCAAAGTCCACAAGTGCCAATCCCCCCCATCCATCATGCTCTTTGCTCCAGTCTTGAATTTCCTTGAACAGCTTTTTGGTGTCGGGATGCTTCGGTCTCTGAATTAGCTCTTGAATGAGAACATCTCTCCTATGCATGATCCCTTTCAAGTATCGGCAATGCAACTCCCAAGCGTCTTCTTCAAAAACACCATTCATGCTAGGACCCTCATTTCTAGGTCTCTTCACTTCAGCTTGGATCTTCAGTTCCTCTATGGAGGCTATGGCTTCATTGAGTTGATCCTCGACCGCTTGTCTCTGGAATACCCCCGATAGGATCTCGGCGTCTTTTTTCTTGATCTTCGACTTCAATTGATCAATATGAGCTAGATAATCGTCTTCCTTTCGCTTATTATCAGCCATTGCAGTGTCTCGGTGAGCATTGAACCTGTGAATTTTCAACAAAGCCTTGTCCAATTCCTCCTTCTTAGACTCGAGACCCTTACTGATACCGTCTAGAGCTTGCTTCATCCTTTGTCTAGATGTAACCTTGTCAGCTAGCTCCTTTTCTGCCTTAGCGAGAAACTCTGTCTTCAACTTGGCGATATGAACAGCTTCACCCCGCTCATGTTTCAACTGGTAAATCTCTCTTTGTAGCTCATTGTTTTCTTCTCGCAGCTTTTCCTTTTCGGCCCACAACTTGTTAAACTTCTCTATCTCAACTGTGGTAGGAGGCTCAATCAGCAAGGGGTAAGATGGTGATTCTTTGGAGAATGGCAAAAGCTTCTTCTCTACCCTTTTCTGAATCCAATCTTCATACACAGGAAATGTTCTGTTGTTGCTCTTCCAAAAAGAAATCTTCCCCTTCTTATGACGGTCTCCCCAAGTATTTGCAGCTTCTTTTAACAGTTCTGGATTGATTTCCCCACTCAGATATAGAGATTCTTGGACATCCTCTTCTTTTGGTGGCTCCTTCAAGGCATGCCCAAATTGCCTAATAGCAAGAATAGGGTTGTAGTTAATTCCCCCTTTCCTTCCTATTAGAGGCGCATTTGGGAGGCCTCCACAACTAATCATGATATCTCGGCCCAACAAGTCACGGTTAACCCAAATTAGATTATCTGCCCTCAAACCCATCAATCTTTTGGACCATTCCAATGTTCCTTGAGTATCTACAAATGCCCCGGATTTGGGAAGACGATCAACAAACCATTTGTAGAAGACTGGCGCACAAAGATAAAGGGGTCTTCCCCTCATCTTCTCGTTCTTATAATGCACTGAATAATACAGATCTCCAAGCAAATTAGGTACCGGGTTCTTCATGGTAAATATTCGGACAGCGTGCATGTCCACAAAATCCTTCATATTTGGAAACAACACGGTTCCATAGACACACATAGCCAAGATGGCGTTGAAAACTAACCAACATCTAGCCTTAGCATACACAGCAGCCTGTTCTATCAAAAATTTCACATGAAAACCTTTACACCCTCCCTTACTGGCAATGTTATTTTTCAACAAAGATGGATCCAAATGCAAAGCCTCGGAAACCTTTCCCAAATCAGGAAGTTCTTCAGAAGGATAGAAAAGAGCTTCTTCTTTAATAGAAATATCCAGAATAAGAGCAATCTCCTCCAATGTCGGAGCCAAAATATAATCAGTGAATAGAAAACATCGCAGGTGAGGGTCATAGAATTGCACCAAAGTGTGAAAAACCCTATACTCGTATTCAGTGATGTTGCGAGCAAAATTCAGAATTCTTCTATACTCTTCTCTAAAGTCTGCCAATACCCCAGGTTCTGCCATAGACACAATCTTGTGAACAGGATCCAGAATAAGTGATGGGAACTTGTACACTATGATGTTCTTTCTCTTCTCAGTACTCATCCTTAATAGTCTTCAAAAACCAGAATCAAAGTTAGGATGCAGCCCTGCAAATGAATAAACATGTTAGGATGCAAAAATGATGATGCAAATGCACACATGGGATCAAGGATGCCACACAGACTGGACAACTGTATAATCTCAAAGGTCTGCCGAAATACCCAGAATACCAGAATAACCATAGTACCACTCTGATAAAACTGCTAATCAGAAAACCGGGTATGTTGAAGGTCAAGGTTACCTGCAAACCTGTAAACACCCTGCCCTCTCACATGTGGGTACTAGAAAGCCGAGGATCCTCAATATCACGGGCTCTCAGGTCGAGAAATGATGATACGTTCACCATTTCTGGTTTGGCATCATCACCAATCGAGGAGGCCTCAACTGATTCCCCTCAAAAGAAAACATCCCATGGCAAGTCCTCAGCTTCAGCACTGAGGTCAAGAAGCAATAGTACATTCATCCCTCGGGGTACAGTACTATCGCCAATCGAGGAGTGCTTCCACTGACTCTTTCCCAAAAGGAAACCCTATAGCAAGTTCCCAGTATTGGGTCCTCGGATCGACATGTGTAATGGGTTTGCCATTTCTGGTCTGCCATTATCACGTCTGGGGAGGAGTGTCGTTACTGAGTCCTTGGGAATGGTCGCCAGAGTCGACAGTTTTCTAGGTTATATTCAATCATCTGCACTAATGCACAGGATAGAACATTACCAAAGAAAACCTCGTCTGGATATGGAGTTTTCATGTATACTACGTCTGGCCAAATGCCACACAAGTCACACTACTTGCCACGCTAATTCTACGTGTATGCTCAAGCCTGGGTATTGGGCTTACCTCTCAGAACTCCCAACCCGCCAAACAGAAAAGCAGTGCAGCAGCTGATAATAATATGCAGTGCAGAAAATGCGGTAAAAATAAAATACAACAAATAAAGCAAAACAAAAACAAAAACACCCAAAGAGAACAAAGACAAGCAAGCGCTAGGATAGACTCGCTAAAGGGGATGGACCAGCATAGGTCAACCAGAGTCCCCAGCAGAGTCGCCAGCTGTCGTTCCCAGGATTTTCATCCAGGTACAAACGCGAAAGTGGCGCGAAACACAGAGTCGCCAGCCGTGTATATTTATCCCACGAGAGGGAAAGGGAACACCGCATAAACCTGAGGAAGAGGGAAAGGAATGGTCATCGCAACCATAACCTAGGTTCGGGAGTCAGTTACGCGAGGGGAAGGTGCTAGCACCCCACGCGTCCATCGTACTCGATGGGATCCACACTTGTTGTTTATTCTAAGGGTGAGTTATCCTAACATCTATGGCTGCACTAAAACGGGGAAGGGGATAACAAAGACAGACTCGGTAGGACGTCGTCGTCCTAGGCCTACGTACCCCCTTTGTGCAATGGGGAATTCAGAGTCAACGTAGTTCAGACCAAGTTCTTTTTGTGTTTTTTATGAGCGATGTTAAGCTCGCGTCCGGTAGTTAGGGTCGATGCCTGTTTGCGACTCAGACGGAAAGTGACGTGCCCTTTTTGAAAATAGCCTTTAGTTTGACGATCCCGAAGGACAAAAAAGGTTTGAAGTTTGTTTATATTTTTTAGGACAGAAGTGACTTGAGTTAGTTCATAACTCAACTTGAACCAAAGTCTATGACACGGGAACGAATGCGTCGCATGGTCGTCCCCAATGGGACGTATGCTCAACACTCTAGAAGAGAGAAGGGGGACCCCTCAATCTTCATTTCCTATGTTTAAGGCTTGTGTTCAAGGCAAGTCGACCTTATTAAGTATCTTAGAGATGTTTTGAGATGAGAAGAGGGACTCAAGAGAAAAGAAAAACACTACGGGGAGAATCTATCCTAATGTTATCATGCAAAGATGGCCCTAAGAGGAGGTTTAGAGGGAAACTATCCTATGGAATTTAGTCCTAATGTTATCATGCAAAGGTGGCCCTAAGGGGAGGTTTGATAACAACCTAAGCCTAAAGAAAGGAAAAGGTGAGAGAAAGAAAGAGTAAGGGTGGACATGGATAACTATCCACACCCTCAAATAACTTACCTCTACCTCTGCATAAAATGTTAGTACAAACAGACATAAGTGACAATAAGACAAATGAAACCCCAAACAAATCACAAACCAAAGAGAAATGGTTATAAACCAAATGAAACTCAACCAAGACAGAATATGGATGACCTAAACATGAATTATGAAGTCAAAGAAGCAAACCCAAATGACGGCACAAGTGCCTTCTCAAACAAGTACTCAGACATAATCAAAGATGTGCATAAATGAAGACCTCAAACAAAGAGCAATCACATAATTAGCAAGACATCTTCTAGAATTACTAAATTAAAACTTAGCACACCTCAACCAGTGGCAAACAACATGTCAAAAGCTCATCCCAAAATTCCCAAGATAGGTCACTCAAACAATTATGCAAAGTCAAATGAGAATTATGAACTAACATGCAAAAGAGGAGGACTAAAATGCAATATGAAAAAGTTTTAAAAATGAGAGAAAAATGTTTTAATGTAATTCAATGTGTTGGTGAAACAATGCAAAAAGAATAAACTCAAAAGGGTTTATGGATGATGAGAAATAAATTTTACGAGTTAGGGTATGCATAATAAGAACAATTTAAAAAGAAATTACCCAAATAATTAATCCAGGGGCTAAAAATAAAATAAAATTTGAGAAAATTTTATAAAATGCTAAATGTGAGTTATGAATTTTCTTGTAATTTTTTAATGCACAAAACTATTTTTAATAATCAAAAATGAGAAACAAACAATTAAATAAAATAAAAACAATGAAATATGCAAGGGATGGGTTTAGCAAGCAGTCCATGTTAAAAATAACAAACGGGCTTAAGTGGGGGGTGTGAATAGAGGGCCCAATCCAAGAATCCATCAGAAAAACAAAAACAATAACATGTGAACTCAGTCAACCCAGTTGACTCACAAGAGCCCTTGGATCCATCTAACGCATCAGATTTAGTCAACCAAATAAAAAGGTAATCATGATGAAGGGTATAGATCCACACGCCCATCTTAATAATGATGCACATTCACACACGCAAGTATTCAGAAAATAAATAAAATAAAAAGAAAACACGTGATAAGGCACATGTTATCATTAATGCGTTGTCAATCTAATGGCCAATGGATTCAATCAACGTCCCAGATTAAATCATCAGACCAAAAATTAAATAGAAGGAATGGCTCAGATTAGAGGTGCATGGTAGCAAACATGGTAGGACACACACACAAACCAAAAATAAAAACAAAATTTTAAACGACGTTGCAAGTGGTGGACCGTGGGATCAAAGTAATAGACGGTCGTGATTGTGTCTTCCCCAAAAAACCCTAGCCTGACCGGAGATCAGTCCAGACGCCGGAGCCCTAGCTCTGGTCGTCTTCTCCGACGACACTGAACGGAGCTCTCACAAAAAAATTCCAGAAATCCACAACTCTTACATCATTCGAACCAGAATTCAACCAGGATCTCAAATATGCAACTCAAAATCACAAACAACCAATACATAAGTCAAAACTAACGAAACAGGGTTGGATCCAAAACTTTGAAACTCGCGATACAACCATATTACACGTCTAAACTCAACATAAAATACATCAGAATCATCAGTGAGTATCATAGATCATTGTGCACATCTAAAAATAGAGTTTTAAGATCATGAAAAAATGCACTAACCTGAGATCACGCAATCCGTACCCTTGTTGTTAGCTTCAAATAATGGGTGCTTTGTGTTCTATGGATCCCAAGGATGAAGACTGTGAAAGAATTTTTGGAAAAGCTGTTGTGTGTGATGAGATTCGATGAAAGGAAGGTTTAGGGTTAAAACTTGATTCTCCTCCAAAATCACGTGTCCTCTCCCTCCAACCAGTGCATGAGTTAGCTTAAATACTTAGGGTTAATCCACTGATAATCACTTGGGCCTTGTTAATTCCTCACTTAAAGAGTTTTGGGTGATTTTGGAAATTTGTATAATGTGAAATACACCCTCCTCCATGCATGTACACCCAAGCATTATATGATGGATCACTTATATTACAATTGCTAATCACACCTGTATGGAATTTGGGCCTTGAGATGTCTTGGTTTATGAATTTTCAATGATCTCGCAATTTTGCATAATGTGAAATAAGTGATGTACAAGTCATGGATTCACTTGATTCAAAGGCCAAAAATGGTCCTTATGGAATGTACTTTGATGTTATAATGTGCCTTGAAGCAATGGAACCAAATATAGGTCACCATGTCCCAAAATGCAAAAGTTGTGAAAATGGAACCATGAGAAAACCCTAAAAACCACTTTGCCTTCTTTTGATCATAACTTGAGTTTCACAAATGATATGGAGACCATCTAGTACTTGTTGGAAAGGGGAGAAAAAGATCTTCAACTTTCATGTTTGAGGAAAATTCATTTGAAGCTCCTTTCATGATGAAAGGTCAAGTTGAAAGTAGTGTAAGAACTTGCCCAAAATGGAAACTTTCAAATTATAGGTCGTTTCCATATTTAGTAACTTTTGTACCAACCCTTGATTCTTGATAAATGGTATGAAACTTGACTCTTGAAGACCATATGAGGATTTGAGACCTTGAGAACCTTGAAGAGAACCTCAAACTTTCACAGTTGACTTCCCCTCTCACTGTTGACTTTTCCCCAATTCTCCTGATTCCCAATCCATTGGCCAATTGAACTTCTCATGAACCAAACTGATGGACAATCTTCCATTCCTAGATACTTAGGGACCCAAGTAATACCATGGAATCAAGTCTTGCCCAAAAAATCAGAAATGAACTGACTTTATAGCAAACCCTAATTTTGGTACCCTCAGTCTAGGAGGAAATAGTACAGTCTCCAAATCCAAATTCCTCTGAATATGATGTGTATCCTCTCCAACAAAGATAAGATATGCCATTTGGTGATGATAAAAACCCAAGAAGCTTGCCCATTGGAGCAATAAACCCAAGATTCTCAAAACCCTAATTTCTGCACTGGTTAGGAGAGAGTGAGCCACTTGAGATCTCTTGGACAATATAAGGACTCTTGCTTGACCCTTTGAAGAACATCTTCTCCTCTTAAACTGCCTCAGGCACCTTGACCCCATGCTAAGAACCAATGATATGCACACATGATAATGCAAAAAATGAAGTGAAACATAAGCTAGTTAGTACTAAAGTAAGGAGAGCAAATTTTGGGGTGCTACATACCCCTTAGGTACTTGAATTAGATTGAGTTTTGAGTTGTAATCACTCCTAAGCTTTTAAGCAAAGAGTGAATTTTTGTGTCTTTGGAAGTGTGACTTCCAATGTTCTTTATTGTTGAGTTTGTCATTGTTATGTGACTGGTGAAAAGTGAGAAGGGTCTCATATCTTGGAATTCCTAGGTAGAAGTAGCACAGGTAGTGATTAGGTGAGAAGTTTGTAAACTTGAGGTTGTTTACTGTGGCTTTAAACTAATAATATTATAGTGGATTTTCTTATTGGCTTGGATGCCCCCGGTTGTAAGTGATGTTGCACCGAACTAGGTTAACAAATGATTGTGTTATTTACATTCAAGCATTTATTTTTACTGCATAAGTGTTTGTATTGTTGTGATCCCAGTGTCGTGACATCTTACTCGGCATCTAGAATCTGTGTGCCAGAATTTCAATCCCTACCTTACAAAGACAATTGAAAGATTATGAAGCTCGAGTATTGTTCACCATCGATTGGCAACGAAGGGAAGATTAATTTCAACAAATTTGAGCTTAAGATGAAAACATATGTAAGGGCTATGTGGAATACGTATTTCCTTTTCGAAACGAAAATTCTGCTCGAGTTCGAAGCGAAGGTTTCAAGATCAGTCAAAGATATTACAAAGATGTTGAAGCGTCCACTTGGATATTGAAGTGTAATGTTGTATTTTATGTTGAAATCATCTATGTAATGCTTATTTTATGTTATGAATGTTAATTTCATTTTGGAAAATTACTTCGTTTTGACTCTGCTACTGATGTGCCTCCGGAAATGTAACCACGGAAATATTCTGGAGATGCATCTCCGGAATAAAGTAAACAAAAAAATGCCTAACTCAAAATGGTCTTAGTTAAGTGTGTGTTGGGGTGCGTCCGGAGATGCATCTCGGGAAACTGGGGCATTTTTGGATTTTCGTGTGGTGTAATAGAAACATATAGGGTGTGTTAAGAAATAGTCTTTTAATAGTTTGGCTGGGTTGGGTTATGACGGACCGCGAGTTAATACCAGTCCAACAACTTCAAAATTCGAAATAAAAAACTCAGAAATCAAAAAGGTTACCTGCAAATGAAAGTATATATATGGTAGAACGACAATCACAACCTTATAATCAAAAAAACTAAGTCAGAATTTAAAACCCTAACGAAACAAAATTGCAAATAAATTAAAACCAGCAAGCTTGCAAATGACAAAGAGAAAGAGAGATTTCATATTGATTCAATTTTAGAACAACAAAATCTTCAACGTGTTCACAAAGACGGTGAGAAAAAGAATAATGGTTTGTGAGAAAATAGAGTGTGTTGTTTTTTTTTAATGTCAAATGAGTGCGTGATTTAGAGTATTACTACTCCACTTCCATGTACAAGCTAATGGATTAGGCTGATCTGGGTAGTGGTTCATTTATTTTGACCAGTTCCGCCCGCACCTTATTATTCTTGAGATCTTATAGAAATAGCTCATAGGCTTTGATTTAGACTTACTCATTCTGTTGTACACATACATTGCAATGCTTGAAAGTTCAAACACATTATAAAATTTAAAATGTAATTGCAAATAGATAATAAGTATTTGCGGACGGAGAACAGGGGTGGACTCCTTACAAATTATTCTCCCAATCATATCATTGGTAATTTTTTATTTATCATCGTACTTATTATTGAAGATATTAGAAAAAAATATGTACTCTAATTTAATTTGTTTATTTCAAATTTTTAATATTTATATATTTCAAAATTAATTAAATTTCAATTTTAAAATTTATTATTAAATAAAATTTTACCAATAAAGAAGGCCTAATAAAAATTGATAATAATCATTTTAATTTATAAAATACACAGTTTACATTACATAATGTAAATTCATATTGTATTTAATGATTTAATTAACTTTAAAACATTATTTTTAGAGACATAAAGCAAGAATTTGAATTGTCTTTTGTTTAAGTCATCTTGATATTAGGACATTTGACACTAATGAATTTTATAAAATAGAAATTGAAATATTATATTTTTAATTATTCTTTTTTCTAAATTCTTGCTCTTAAAGCACAAGAAAATGTATTGCAATATTATTCAACATCAAATTTCTTTTTTTTAATAGTTCAAACATCATTCATACCATGAAACATTTTATTCACTCAAATATAAGAATATATATAAAAAAAATTGAAAAGACTTTGCATCTTCTTTAATCTATAGTTCTCACGTACAAACAAATATTATAATAATAATAATAATAATAATAATAATAATAATAATAATAATAATAATAATAATAATAATAATAATAATAATAATAATGAAAATTAAGATATTTCTATAAAATCTTTGTAAAAGAAGTGTTAACTCAATACAAAATCTTAAATATGAAAAATATCCCATCATTTGTACATTTATGTAACTCATAATCATTACATGTAACCATATTATAGTGTGTTGTTTCCTTTCGACATAAATTTGTTGTTTTCATATAGTTATAACTTATATCACTTAATGCCTGTGAGCCAATATTAATATGTATATATGGTCACTTTAAGTCAAGAAAGTAAAATATTATACAAGTTGTGTGACTCTAACTACTAAACAACATAAAAAAAATATGAATGAGTTTTTCAGTTAAAAATAAATATATGAAAGACTTTAATTTAAATATTTTTATTAAAAAAAATTTTGCTTTAATTTTTTTAAAAAGTATTTAGACTAGTAGAAAAATGGTCTATATTTTACTTATAAATGGGATATCGGAGCTTTTCTTTCAATTTGATATTCTATAGAACTACCAACTGAATTAGTTTAATATAACAATATTTGCTTTTACAACTGAGACACTACTACGGATAACATATTTAATAACAATTATGAAAGAGATATAACCACATTTGAGGATTTGTGGGAAAGTAGTGTGTGGTTGTAGGTGGGCAACTTACAACCACTGTCTACTATCTGTGGTAATAAGTTGGAAAACGCACTACATATCATCACAGTTGTAATAAATAACTATAGTGAATGATTTAAGGCCCTTGGTTTGATACCCATCAACGCTATTCTGGGGTTTTTTTAATCTGGATAGTATGCTTACATATAACCACGAATGAAAGATCCAACTGTGGTGAAATGAATTTTTTTTTTACATAATTCCCAAATGTTTTAGTTGAATTTTTTTGAAATGTGAATCGAGTAGAAACAACAACACAAACCATTTGTGAACCACACCTATAATTGGCAAATAAAATGCCTCAAAAGGTGTATTACATCAAAACCAAAAATTGTATATTACATCAAAACCAAAATGATATTATACAACATATAATTTACATATCATTACATCAAATAATATCTACAACATAAAGAGTGTGCCTTGTCTTGTGTCTTGACTTTAAACACATATAGTTTCAAATAATAATATTTGTTAGTAAATAACCTTAGAAATTATAACATACAATAAAATATGAATAAACAATAAAAAAAATATTTACTTGTTAATTTTCCCATATGCCTTCTTCATGATCATTGCGAATAGCGTGCACATCATCTCTATCAACTTCTTCATATGAAATAGGAACTTGTGTTGCGTAAGAAGGAGTCAAGGAATATCAAAACTTAAATCATGATTTTCATCACTATGAGGAATGTGTTTTTCTTGGAGAACAACTGACTATCTTTTGTCAGAAGGGTCAGTCACATAAAAAAACTATTTTACTTGGGTAGACATGATGAATGGTTCGGTCATATAAGTTATCTTACCAAGGTCAACCCATGTGAATCTTAACTCACTAGCTTGTACACCAATATTATTGTCAACCCACTTGCATTTAAATAAATACATTTTGAATAAAACATATCAATCTCCCAAATCTCCTCAATGACTTCAAAGTACACTGTAGATGCCAATATAGGATTCTTATCTTTCGAACTAGAGAAATACATGGATTTTGTAGGAACAAAATTGGTTTGTACCATATCCCTTAAGGTTTTGATGATAACAAATTATTTAAAGAACAATTGGGTATATTAATATTTGTTCAAGTGTGCAGGATCATAGACAAAAATTTCATGAATGATCCAAGTATTGGTTTTGACTATGAACATCTTAAGAGAAGCTTAAAGACCATAATCTAATGGATCAGAAGTTAAAGACCAGACCATGAAGAAGTCAACTTCTGAAGAAGTTAACGTCTGGAGGTCAGAGTCTTAAGAAATCAACCTTTGAAAACCAGACTTACTTTGAAGAAGCTTGCCTCAGCTGATCAGAAACCTGAAGACTAGTCAAAGCGCAAGGATCAAGGTAACTCTGATAGGTCATTGTCAACCTCTGAGTCTACTTTGTCTTCTTCTAATCACGTGAGTACCTAATCCTTTTCTTCATAGAGTCAGCACCAGATTGTTCAAGAATAATCTCTTCTTTTAACATGAAATGGCACTTCTCCCAGTTCAGCACTAGATTATTCTCTTCACATCTGGTCAACGCCAGATCCAGGTTGTCCATGTATTTCTTGAATGATTCTCCAAAAATAGAAAAATCATCCATGAAAATTTCCATGGAACTTTCAATAATATCAGAAAATATGGCCATCATGCAACGTTGGAAAGTGGCTGGAGCATTGCACAATCTGAAGGGAATTCTTCTGAAAACAAAAGTGCCATAAGGACATGTGAATGTTTTCTTCTCTTGGTCTTCAAGTGCAATGGTTATTTGGTTGTAGCCTGAATATCCATCCACAAAGCAATAATACTCTTTTCCAGCCAATCTATCCAGCATCTGATCAATAATTGGTAGAGGGAAGTGGTCATTCCTTGTGGCCTTGTTCAGCATCCTATAATCCATATAAATTCCCCATCCGGTGATAGTTCTTGTAGGGATTAGCTCATTCTTCTCAATGATAACCACTGTCATGCCTCCTTTTTAGGTACACATTGAATTGGACTTACCCACAAACTATCAGAGATAGGTAGATAATCCCAGCATCCAGCCACTTAATGATCTCCTTCTTGACCACTTCTTTCATAATAGGATTCAACCGTCTTTGAATTTCAATGTTATTCTTGGAATTCTATTCCAACAAGATTCTATGCATACAGACAGTTGGGTTGATCCCCTTGATGTCAGAGATTTGCCAAGCAATAGCTTTCTTGTGTTTCTTCAGACTTGTCAACAGCTGATCCTTTTGTTCTTTAGCTAAATCAGTAACTATGATTATAGGAAACTTCTGTTCTGCCTCTAGATAAACATATTGCAAATGGTCAGGCAGTTGCTTTAGTTCCAACTCAGGTGGTTCCTCTACTGAACGTGAGTTTTGCTTCTGTGTCATAGACGTTAACTCCAGTACCTCCACATGTTCTTCTTCACATTATTTGCTCATGGGTCCACTGATGATTCCATCATGTGAAACTTTTCCTTTTTCCAACTTTCCTAACTCTCGCTCCAACAAATTACTTAACTTGAGTAGATTCTTGTGTATTATTCCTTCCCAACTTGAAATCATGGAACAACCAGCTACATCCTCCTCCGGGTATTGTAAAGCATTAAAGACATTAAACACAACTTATTATGCATTGACTCTCATAGTGAGTTCTCCTCTTTCTACATCAATCAAGGTTCTGCTCGTGGCAAGGAAAGGTCTTCCCAATAGAATGGGAGTTTCTTCATCAGCATCAAAATCCATGATAATGAAATCAGCGGGGAACACAAATTTGTCAACCCTTACCAATACATCTTCTATCTTTTCTTGAGGATAACATATACTTCTATCTGTAAACTGTAGAGTGATGGTTGTAGGCCTGGCAACACATATCCCTAGCTTCTTGAAAATAGACAAAGGCATAAGATTAATTCTTTCCCCTAAATCACATAGTACATTTCCACAAAAAGTGTCTTCAATGGTACATGAGATGGTTAAGCTTCCAGGATATTTCAACTTAGGAGCGAGTTTGCCTTGAACCAATTAGCTACACTCTTGAGTGAGTGCAACCATTGCAAACTCTCCTACTGTGTTCCTTTTAGTGAGTACATCCTTCATAAACTTTGAGCAATTTGGCATTTGTTGAATGGCTTCAATCAATGGTATGTTGATGTGAAGTTGTTTCAAAATTTCCATGAATTTACCAAATTGTTGCTCTTCCTTGGCCTTCCTAATCCTTTATGGAAAAGGAGGTGAAGGTCTCTCTTGAACAAACTTCTGAACTTTGTCGATCTCAGGCATGACTTCTAGTTGTTTTTCTAGATTGGAAGTCATGTCATTAGCATTCAGGTCAACATTCTCTTCATGATGTCCAGATGAGGAAGGGTCATCATTGGATTCTTTTCTTCCTTCAGAACTGTCCTGCTCAGGGAGTTCTTCGCTTGACTCTTTGTTTCTTGGTGCGGATCCTTCACATTCTTTCCCACTTCTGAGCTTAATGACTTGACATGTTTCAACATTTTTCACTCCATATGGTGTAGTTGGAGTTTCAGTAGAACTTGGGAGTGCACCCATATTTCTTGAACTCAAAGCAGTGGCAATTTTCCCTACTTGATTCTCCAAATTTTTAATGCTTACTCCTTGTGCTTGAAATTGGTTTTTGGCCTCTTGGATAAAGGACTTCAAAATGTTCTCCAACTGGTTATTCCCATGATTTTCCACATCATAGTTGGGTGTGGAAAAACTAGGGGGAACTTGAGGTGCTTGAGTTTCTTGGGGCTTCGGTTGACCTTGATTATTACTCCAAGAAAAATTGGGGTGGTTGAGTCATCCAGAATTATATGTGCTGTTATAGGGATTCATGTATCTGTTGTTGGTATTTCTAACATAGTTGACTGAAACAAGATTTGAAGAACACTCTTCAAACAAATGGGATCCCCCACAGTACACACAGGAAACTTCAAACATGTCAGTAACCACCTTTACTGGTTCAGGCTTTGTCACTTCAGGGGTCATCATGTTCTTCATCATCTGATGGATTTGAGCCACTTGAGCAACAAGGGATGTTGTCTCAGTGACTTCATGAACTCCAGCAGGTCTCTTTTGAGTTGAATTTGTAGTAGCCCTAGTGACAGACCATAGATATGTGTTGACCGTAATACTTTCAATCAATTTATAACCTTGTTCATAAGATTTAGACAAAAGTGGTCCACCACTTGAGACGTATAACATGTTCCTTGAAGAAGGAATCAACCCATTGTAGAAAGTCTCAAGTTGGATAGAGATGGGTATTCCATGGTGAGAACATTGTCTAAGTAGCTCTTTAAATATTTTCCAAGAATCAAATAAAGATTCATCATCTCCTTGCCTAAATGAAGTAATTTCATTTCTCATGTTTGCATTCTTGGAAGGAGGAAAATACTTGGCTAGAAACTTCTCATCCAAATCATTCCATGTGGAAATGGAATTAGGTTCCAAGGAATTTAACCAACTTTTGGCTCTATCCCTCAGAGAATACGGAAATAACCTCAACTGAAAGGCATCATCAGTCACGCTAGGAATCTTGAAATTACTAGCAACATTCAAGAATTGTCTCAAGTGCAAATGAGGATCTTCATTAGGAGAACCTGAGTACTGGCCAGTAGTTTGCAGCATCTGAAACATCATGGGCTTGAATTCAAATCGTGATGCTGTGATTTCTGGTAGTATGATACCAGTACTCATGGCATTAGGATCAAAAACAACATAGTCTCTAATGTTGTATGCCATGTCATTGGTCGTGTCAATGATGTAAGCCTTAGCCATCACAGCTTTTGCCTCCTCTTCTTTTTCTTCTTGAACTATTCCCTCTAAATCAGCCACGGCTGGTTGTAAGGGATCTCCAGGTAAGTGCCAGTAAGTTGAAATCTTATTAGTGCCCTGAGAGTTCTTTCAGGTTCAGGATATCTACTGTAAATTAGGCGCAACGACCTGTGCATACAATAGCTAAAAGCCTGTCGTGATACCAGATTACAGCAAACGTTAAAAGCTTAAATGCTTAAAAACAAAATAAATAGTAAAGAATACAAAATCAGAAATGTAACAAATCATTCCCCGACAACGGCGCCAAAAACTTGTTCGCTCTCCAGGCGTCACATGCAAGTATGCATGTATATTTGATTGCAGCAAGTAATAAAGATAATGGTATCGTACCCACATGGAGTGATATGGTTACTTAGATTAATTTTGTATGATGACTATTCTTTCAATTTAAACATGAGCAGAGAGAGAAATAATAATTGGTAGTCACAAGTTCAGTTTCACTTAAAACATATCTAAAACAAAGTAAAGAGAGTGGTGAAAATATATCAAGAATAATTGAGTTGAGCCATGATCCATTAATATTGTAGAAGTTATTATGAGTTAATGATGAGTTGTGTCTTGCCAGGAAATTGGTCAGAGTGATCTTGAGGTGTATCTCTACAACATCAAAGCATGCATAATAAGGCAAGGGAATAAATCTCTAAGTGAAATAGGTGAGTGAACTGAGAACAAACTACAAGCATGGTTCTCAAAAGCAACATCTCTTAACAAATAATGAAAAAGAGATATAAACCTAAGAGTAACTTGGAAATGTCTTGAGATGGATAATCTTCAAGAGATACTTTCAGTCGTGCCAGAACTCGGCAGCAGGTACGGATTGGGTGAGAAGAAGAAAACTCTATCAGCTTTCCATTTTCCTCACACTTTGTATCTTATGTATTTTCTCTTGGAATTGTCGAACCTCTCTTTTCAATCTCTTCAAGGTCCTATTTATATACTTCAGCTAGGGTTTGTGTTGCATTGAATCATGGGCCTTATTTTTTAAGGAAATCACTTCAAGCCCAAGTAGAAATTATCGCCAACACTTCATTCCTTCTGCATGGCTAACAAGAAACCGGGTACAAGGAGACAATGATGGGGGACAAAGTGTAATGTGGCAGACTGCTATAGTAGAGGTGCAGGCGGCGCTGCACAGCGTAGTATTGTACCTTCTTTTGTCTTCTAGTGCCTTGCAACCTTATCCCTCTTTGCATTCAAATATTTTTCTCTTTTCTGCTCAACAAAGACTCCCTCCAATTTCCAATTGCCCTTTACGCTTTCCCTTGGAGCTAGCTGATTTCATTGTTAATTTCCCTATTTTCTCTAAGTCCATCTTCTTTCTTCAGATTGTACTCCTTGCAACAAACTATTGCAGTCTTGCCTTAGCTTTACACTGCTAACCTTCACACCAAAAACACATTAAAACTACAAAAGAGAACAACAATAAATACATTTTTATTATTATTAATTTAAATCCTATTAATTAAATAAATCAAATTAAATTTTGGCAAATGATCATACTACGCAGAGTAGCGGGGGGTTCCGCTGCCTAGTTAGTGGACGGTGGTTTCGCTAAACGTTCAGCGGACAGGGTTCAAGGGGGAAGCGCCCCCTGCGGGGTTATTAGGGGTAACACCCCAACGCAACATTTTAATGAACATTTCATTTGAAATCGGCATCGTTTTCACATCAACACTTGATACTTTCAATAAACATTAAAGCACAACTTTGTGTTGTCACAACCCTAATCGCATACCTCTTTGATATCACAGCCCTTGTGTCGTCATGAGCCCTAATGTAACAACTTCATACTGTCAAAATACCATGATCAATAATTCAGTATGATTGATCAACATGTCATTGCTTCACCTTACTAACGTCTGATTCCGAAGCAAATGAACATTGATCGCTCAAAAGAAACACTACTACGAAAAACCCATTTAACAACGGTTGAGAAAGATATATAATGACGTGGGCACAGGCGTTGTTATGTAGAGTGTCATTGTATATATGATACTTACAATCACGGTCCAATAACCGTTGTAATAAACTGGAAAACCTGTTACCTATAATGATGGTTATTTTAAATACTCGTTGTTGTATATCTTTTAATAAAAAAAATTGCAGCATTAGAACAAGAACAACAGCAAGAACATCAAGAACAACAATAAGAACAAGAACAACAACAACAACAACAACAACAACAACAACAACAACAACAACAACAACAAGAACAACATTAAGAACAAGAACAAGAAGAACAACAACAACAACAACAACATCAACAACAACAACAACAACAACAACAACAACAACAAAAACAACAACAACAAGAACAACAACAACAAGAACAACAACAAGAACAACAACAAGAACAATAACAACAACAACAACAACAATAATAATAATAACAATAATACCAACAAGAACAACAACATCAACAACAACAACAACAACAACAATAATAACAATAATAACAACAAGAACAAAAATAATAAAAAAGAACAACAAGAACAACAATAATTAAAAAAAACACCAACAACAAACATTGCTAACTCTAGTTCTGAAATTTGTTCTGAAATTTGGTTTAGTGGAGAAATAGAGTATCATAACTGAAAGATGATGTTTGGAGGTAGAAGATGTAGTTCGTCTAAGTTTTAGGTTTCACACGGATCATTAATAGTAGTGTCTTGGCCGTTGATAATCACTAAATGGACGGCCAAGATTTGTTTAAGGATAGTGAATAAACTCAATATGCACGCCACCTATAATGTTGGTAATGAGAATTGAAAAAATAAGTAAAAAACCAAAAATGCAGGTGTTGGGACTTGAACCCATGACAAGACGCTACCTATAATGACGGTTGGTTTAAATTACCCGTGGTGATAGGTCTTTCATCAATTTGAAAAATAAGTAAAAAAAGCTACCTATTACAACGGTTGGTTTAAATACCCGTTGTGAAAGGTCTGTCAGCATTTTGAAAAAATAGGAAAGAAGCAACATGATTAAAATAAATTCAGAAAAATCTAAAAACACAAAGTTTAATCTAATTAGGTAAAATAAGAATTTTGAGAATTTGTTTAGAATTTTTTGAGACTATGAAAACAGTAAAAAGTTCATTAAAAATAGAAAAAAGATGAATTTGGGGTTTTGAGGGTAAAGTCTCATAACTCTTCCAGAGTAGGGGATTAATAATCATTCGATTTTTCTGCTTTAGATGCACGAAACAGATCTCAAAAAGGAGACGATTTTCCCTAAAACCGGTTTTTTGAAGTGCAATACCTAAAACTAAACTATAGGCTATAATGACGGTTGAAAATATACTCGTGGTGAAAGGTTGTGGGTATTTTGAAAAAAAATGTAAAAAACCATAAATGTTGGAGCTGGGAATTGAACCCATGACCAGACGCTACCTGTAATGACGGTAGTTTAAATACCCGTTGTGAAAGGTCTCACATTTCACCACGGTTGGAATATTAACCGTAATTAAAAGCCTTTTAACGAGATTAAAAAAATGTGTGCATCTATTCTAACGGTGTATAGACAATCCGTTGTAAACTTGGCGTTGTTGTATGCGCGTTTTGTAGTAGTGAATAACAATCATTACGTGATTGAATTGACAAAATAGAAACAGTATATCGAATATACCATCTTTGCACCAGAGTTACTTATATCATATATAAAATTTGATCGATCATATTTGTGTAACTTAAGGACGATCGATGTATCGCTGCTTCACCATACTAATGTTCGATTTCGAAGCATAGTCAATATCGATCATCCAAATCGTACACGGCCTGATGCCAAAATTCAATTACTCGATTATAATTTAATTTATTATGTGTTTTAAACGAATTAAAACAGAAAGTACAAAAAATAAACAACTATCAGATGCATGATTTTGTAAGTGGCTCTGATACCACTTAAGGGAAATCGCGATCCAAAACAGAGCGGAAATTAAAATTTTCTCTTTAGTGATCCTTACGAATGGGAATGATCAGTGATAGAAACGGTTACCTCTTGTGGCGATAAAACCGTTTATGCTGAATCGAATGAGTGATCACGAGCGTTGAATGATGAACAACGCCTCTACTCAGTCCACATGAACAGATTTATTCAGTCTCAGTGCTAGCTGCTACGGTTGAAGGCTTTGAGTGTGTGTATGTGTGTGTGTGTGTGAGAGAGAGAGAGAGAGAGAGAGTGAGAGAATGGAAATACAGTTAGGGTTTCACATACCGAATTTTCATCAAGTGTCAATGCTTCTACACAAAGGTTCTATTTATAGAACCACTTGTGTGGGCTGCAAGCTAAAAAGTCTACTTAAGTGCACACGCACCATATCTTATGGTGTACCATATATCACTTAAGCGCGTGGTACCTTACCACATTATGTATTCTACTTAAGTGCATCGTACCTTACGGTGTTCCTTATTTACTCTACCTCTTATCAACCTGTCTTTATGTGTGTGGCCCTGTAGGTTTTCACGATGTTGGCAATTATATTAAATCACGCATTTAACATAATAAACATTGAGCGGTGTCTAACAACACATCACAGCTACCCAAGTCACGAAAATATCACGTGATCTGACAAACCCTTTTGTGATAATACTTGTGTGTATAATTACCATTTTGCCCTTATGTCTATATTGAACACAAAGCATATACCGTGTCATCCTTGTCCGGTGCAATATTGGGCCCTTAGACATTTATCCTATTGCGCAGTATGGGCAAATTTCATCTAGGTCACTCATGTCCCTCAGCATGCTTTGTGGAGTACCCATTAACTGTCTTTATGATCATCCAGTTACAGATAATGTTTGATCAACAATAAAGTACTCGACTCTACATCTAGGGTCCTGTTGAGGCTAGAATAGCAGCAAGCAAAAATATATAAGTAACCCAGTTTTTTCGTCTCCACAGGGATCAGTGTGAGGGAAAGAATGTCATTCAACGGTTTCTATATTTCTAAGCTCTTGAATCAAAAGTTCTGGTTTAAAGATGAACCAAAAGCAAATGCGAAAAATTAAAGGAACAAAAAGCAAGTAAATAACAATAACACATTCTTTGGAGAAGAGAAACTCAATAGAGATCAACCGATAACACATGCATTCTTCTAATCAAGTAAACACAAATCAAGCATTCACCTAATATCCTCACGTATCACTCACAATAGAGGTTATGTCTAACGCAATGTCAAGAGAACGATCGTATTATCTCATCGGTGATGTCTCACGCAACTCAATAACACAGAGAAGTAAGAATTGATACTCACGCAAGTGTTAAGTCTAAATCTATCTCTAGAGTTCAGACAAAACAGAGATTACTATAACATCCATATTAGATAAATGATTTCTTCGTATTAAACCAAGATCAAAATACGTACACACGCTTAACCCTTATTTTTTTACATGTATTCAACTAATTTGCCCAATGGTTGTGAATATCCTTCTTCATCACTATTATCACGCATCCTCGTGATACCGTATCAATCCTACTCATGCTACCCATGCTACTTAATCAACACAATATAACAAAAGATAAAATGAATATCAACTCACAAAACCATGTCAAAAGCTTGCTCATTGATAGAAGAAAATCTAAGATCAAAAATTTGTAAAGGTTTTTTCAAGACCATAAATAATCAATCACAGACAACAACAATAGAAAATCAGAATTCATTCACAAACATACATTAGATGAAATACAATAGATATCAAGAGATTTACATACAAAACCTCAACAAATAGAGAATACAAAGAGAAGAAAGGAGAAGAACCATTTTCTCACGGTTTTTTAGAGCCGATTGAAGCAAATCCAACTCCGGATCAACAATATGCATCCTCTAATGTTGTTTCTAAGCCTCTCTACTCCTAAAATATGTTTGATGAAGTTGGGAGAAAGTTCCCCCAAAAACATACTTAAAAAATAGTGTTTTTGGCCTTAAATGGTGTTTTTGTCCGCACAGCTTCGCCCGGCAGTGTTTTGGGGCGCCCAGCGGCGAAAGGCGGCTTATTCTTGCAAGTTCCAGTGTTGTTCTGGAGCGCCTGGCACTAGAATTGCATCGCCCAGCGCTGCCTCAAAAATACAGAACGCTACTGGAATTTATTCAATTTTCTAGTGCCTCTGCACCGCCCGGCGCTGCAGGGGCGTAGTACACCAGACAGCAAAAATTCTGCATTGTTTTATTCGTAACTTTTGAACCGTAACTCCGTTTTTTGCCCGGTTCGAAGCGCTGGAAAGCTTATTCAATGCTCTATACAACAATGAATAAATATCAATGCTTGAATACCTACAAAAATGAGATAAAATCAATTAAACTCAATGATATTTACACTATACGCAATATATACACTAAAACGTAAAGTAAACGTATTTACAAACGAAGCGGGGTTTATTCGAATGATATTAACAAAAAGTATAGATAAGCGCAACAAAACTTATATATAAAAATACGTACATTTTGCACTTATCAAACTCTCCCCAACTTATTATTTTGTTTTTCCTCAAACAAAAGTCAATCAACTCAAAGAAACAAAAGTAATTATCATGAAATCATGCTCAACAAGTTTTTACGAACGGACAACAAATGTATGGTATACAAATCAAAAGTACACACAAGGCGTTGCTTACCACTAAACTACAACGATACCACGAATATGAAACAAAGTCTAAGCACAAAACACATGTTAAACATCCAAAAGCAATACATGTTCAAGGATGAATCACACCTAACACTCCACTTTAAATAAGAATGAAGAAATTAATGTGCGTTTGCAACCGCGGGGAAATTTCACTCATCTGACAAACAATGCAAATAACAATTCAATTCATACAACATCTAACAATAAAAAATGAAAATATGGAAGCAAAAAGATCACTAAGGGCTTCAAAGGTTGTAGCTTGGCCGGGTTCACAACAAAGGGACATTTTTAAAGGCCATTGAATTGAAATTGCCGATGCAAAAGAACATTCACTATACAAGGTATTCACAAACATCTCAACTTCATTCACCAATTTCATTCCTCTATTGTAAACCTTCTCAAACTTCCTTATGCACAATTATTTCATTCTCTGTTTTTCTTATTCAAACAAGTGTCATACCCCAAATTTGTCCTACCTATGTGTAAATGACCTATGTACATCCTTTTTTTCTTCCAAACCATTTTCAATCCAAACTTTCAATCCATGTCCACTTCAAAATTATTTATCCATATCCATAAAAATTCACTTCATTTTTAATGTCCATAATTACCCATTCTCCATTATTATCCATTTCCATTTTTAATTCTAAGCCTTTTTTTTTCATCCATATTCATTCCCACTTTTCAAATCCATATTCAATGAATTAACCACTTTTGAATCCAAATATCCATTTTTGAATCACTTCCATATCCATTGTGATTTCATTATCCAATATAAATATCCATTCATTTTATAAATATCCATTCCCGTTCCTTTTTTTTCCCGGACTCATTTCCATATCCAATCCACTTCATTCCCGTAACCGTTCTCATATTCATTTTTTATCCAATTATCTATTTCATTTTAATCCATTTTCTATTTTGTTTTCGAAATCCATACTTAAACAATTTCTTGTCCAATTTAAAACCTATTCCTTTGTAATTATCCATTATTATCCCTATCATTTCATAAATCCATAATAAAGAGATTTTCATTCCAATGTTTATTTTCCATTAAAATATCATTACCAAAAATCATTACAATCTTCACCCGAAAATTCTACAATAAAAATTGCATCAATTGTAACAGCACATAACCTTGTGCAACCTTCTGCACACATGATAGTGATGGTACCATGCTAAGCCTCTACATGCCAAAAATCTACATTATACTACACAAAGCCATGCGCGACCACCACTGCTCCACACAAAGACCCTGCACATTGTTGCAACCCCAAACAGTCTGCACTTGAAAATGACCTCTCAACATCCTGCAACAAGTCTGCCATAGAAAGGGAGGTATCAACAACAGGACAAACAAGAATTGTACCACAAAAACTTAATGAACAAGTTTGTGAGGTTTTAAAAGGAGGAAAATTATGAACATAAAGAAAAAGGATTTCGGGAGACAAAAAAAAAATAGAACAGAACGATTTAAAAGACTCCTACATACTTTCTCTGGAAAAAAAAAGAGCTCTGTTTTCAATTTCCTTCAATTTACCTCTCATCAAAACCGTGACATACTTTTCCTTCAAACGACTCTTCCTCAATCAACCACCTCTGCCGTGACCTACCTTCATTTCCGCCGCCTAGCAATAACGCACCCTTCACCACCACCTTCACGACAACCTTGCCTCCGACCAGACCACCACGACAATTTTCAAACAACGCTCCCTTCTCCGGTCACAACCTTCAAATCCGCACACATCCGCCGCCACAAAACAACAACAACTGTGCGAAAGAGAAAGCGTCGCACTGTTGCAGGGAGAGCGAGACTCGGCGTACGAATTCGAGAGAGAGCGTCTAAGAGAGAAATAGAGTGCGAGATCGAGAGAGATTCGAGAACAGAGAAAGAAGCCACCGCGAGAGAATACAAGAGAATACGAGGGTGAGGGATCGATCGAGAAGGAAACTTGGGCGTTTGAGAGTTTGTTTTGGAACAGTTCCATTTCAATCTGTCTTTGTGAACGTGAGGTTGCTTTTTTTTTTCTACTTTACCATGCGTGTTTTCCATTTTGAATGAAGATGGCGGCTGTAAATTTTAGGGTTTTGTTTAACCCTCATTAGCAGAAAACAAACCGGGTTTGGGTGCTAACCCGACCCGTCCATGAGGTGCCCATCTGGGCTGAGATTCACCTTGGGCCACAAACCCAATCTCATATTCACACCCTCATCCTTTTTTTTTATTTATTCCTTTTCATTTTCTTCAAATTTTTTTGTTATTGTTTTAATCTATAGTTTTTATATTAATTAGTTATTTTTAATATATCGTTAATATATGGTTTTAATTAGTATTTTTTTTTTTAAGGAATATATTGTCTTAGTTTAATTTATTTGTTAAAATAATAAAAATCTCAAAAAATATTTTTATGTAGTTTATAGATTAATCTTGTCATTTCTACCTCGATTTTCGTCTTCGATTTTCTTTTCGACTTCATTTCATTTTTGTTTTGGGCCAATGATATGGAAAAATCTTGATTAAGTTGATTTATTGAAATCGATTCAAAATCTTGATTTATATGAGGCCACTTTCTTTTTATTTTGTATCGGTCAATGAAAGTAAAAAAATCATAGCTTATCGATATCTCGATTAAATCGTGATTAAAGACGATACCACTTCTATTTATTTTCTATTTTCATTTCATTTTCTTATCTTCGATCGATGAAGTCTTTCTATTCGCGAATGTTGATTGTGGAAGCGATTAACCATTATTATTTCAAATCTGTAGTGAGTGATCATCGAGATCTCTTTCTATACTTTGGGATCGTGATAGGTTACCTTCGATTAATCGACGAAAGTTTGTGATTAAGATGAGATCTTCATCCTTTCTTTTTGTGTGGCACGATTTCATTGGAGAATGATCCTCAATATCATTTCTCCATCGTGTTTTAGCACAAAGATCAAATTGCGCATCCTCTTATAGTGTGATCTTCGTCATAGATCGTGCTACGATGGCTTAGCGCTACATTGGACCCGATTCATCCGATTAATCACTAACTTTACATTTTTCATCAATATTATCTTGATTTACTTTTATGTCGATATTATATCTTGTTCATATTATCTTGATTATATTATTGTTCATATTATTCATATTGTTCATACACTATTCAAACGTTTTTATAATCACTTGCCGCTTAAAACACGTAATTTATATTCAAACATTACTTTTATAAAAGGTGAAGTGAGGTGGGTTGAGTCTTTGATCCGTCTCCTCAATTGTTTGGGTGCGAGTTCTCTTACTCGTGTGTGAACAATTGTCACCTCTAAAAAACTTAAGCTTTAACCTTTCGATTGTTTAGGTGCGAGTTCTCTTACTCGTGTGCGAACAATTGACGCCTCTAAAAAACTTAAACTTTAACCTGTCGATTGTTTAGGTGTGAGTTCTCTTACTCGTGTGTGAACAATTGACACCACTAAAACACTTGTAACTCGACAAAATTCAAAACATTTTTCCACGTAATCATTAAAACACTTAATCTTTATCTAAACACATTTTACTAAAGGTGAAGTGAGGGTGGTCGAGTCTTTGGCCCTTCTCCTCAATTGTTTAGGTGTGAGTTCTCTTACTCGTGTGTGGGCAATTGTCACCTCTAAAATATCCAACACGACTAAAAAACTCTCATTTCTCGTCGTGCGCGACCGAAACCCTAAAACACACGCAAATCAAACTATTTTCTCAATCAAATCTTTAACACATTTAATCCACAACTCAAACACATTTCCCAAAGAACATTGTTTAAGTCATTCTTTCACGCATATGAACTCGTGCTTCAGCCTCCCCTAGCGAGCAGACAAGCCAATGTTTAGCAGTTAGAATGCAACCTAAACTCTCGCTCGCCTAAAACACGTCCAAATCAAACCTTTTTCTCAATCAAATCTCTAATATACTTAATTCATGCTCAAACAACTTTCACAAAAGAACATTGTTTAATCCATTCTTCCGCGCATATGAACTAGTGCTTCAGCCTCCCATGACGAGTCGACAAGCCAACGTTTAGCAGTTAGAATGCGAATTAAACACACGTTCGTTTAAAAAACACGCTCCAACCAACCGTAGTCCCACGAACTATGAATGCTCTGACTTTCCCCTTGCACGAGGGAATACGTGGGCACAAGGATCTTAATCCTTGCCGAGCACCCTAATAATAAAACCACCCCATTTTCCCCTTTAAAAAACCAATTATTTTACCTTAGAAGATAAACAAACAAACCTAGCTAACTTTCTCACGAATCGAATCAAGAGGTTCCCGTTGAGTACAACGTACGTAGAGGGTGCTAACACCTTCCCTTTGCGTAACCGACTCCCGAACCTGAATTTGGTTGCGACGACCATGTTCTTATCTCCCTTTAAAGGTTTTATCGATATTTTCCTATTCCTTCCTTGGAATAAATCATGAGTGTTGTTATATCATTGGCCAAAAAGAAAATCGAAGATGAAAATAACAAAGTGAAGATCAATCGAGAAATAAATCAAGGAATGAATCTAGACAAAGTGATAACAAAAAATGATTACAAAAGCTATTGAAAATTATTAACGAGTAATTAACAAGATTTTTAATAAAATCTTTAATAAAAATATTTACAAAGATTATTAATAAAAATGATTAACAAAACCTAAATATTTAACAAACCATTCACAAAAATTTGAGAAAAGATTAATCAATATATAATAAAAAAATTCTAATCGACAATTAATCAACGAAGTTAATCAGAAGAATTAAATCTTAGTTAAATCAATTTAAAAAGATTAACAAGAGTTAAATCTAAACTAAAATAATTTTAAAAAAAATAATCAAAAGTTAATTCTAAACTGAATAAAAAATTCAAAGGATTAATTTCCAAAATTAAATGAGACAATATTTTTAAAATTTCTTTTAATTTGATTACACTAAATAATTACTATTAAAAAGAATCAACGTAACTTTTAGAAAACATGAAAATAAAACTTTAATTAAGACAAACCAAAATATAAAAAAAATTATAAAAACAATAAATGATAAATAAAAAAAGGTAAAAGGTTCAGATTATACTTGTGAAATCACGTTTCCAATCTTTTTCTCCTCAACTATCCCTTGTTTCCACGCGATCTCACTTTCTCTCGGTTATGAATCTCGCTCTCGCGCTTCCTCCGTGCGGTCTAACAGCAACATCTTTCATCATTTTACTTTTACGAATCAAAATCAACATAAAGCCATGGTGAAAGCTTTGGATCCGTTCGCTTCGTCTCAAATTTGTTTGTGGTTTCGTTCACTCTTCCGTCGGTTCAAGCTTCTGGTTCGTTCTGTTTCGGTTTCTTTCTTTCTCGTCTCTCTTCATTTTCGGCGGCGGCTAGGGAAAGGTTGGATTTCGATGACGTCATAGTGGTTGTCGAAGACGGTGTTTTATTGGTCAAAAGTGGCAGTGATACACAATCTTCGACGTCGATAGTGTTGTGTTTTCAACGGCTTGCAATCTCGCTCATCATATGTTTGATGAAAGTACTGAACCGGTTCTTTCTCCTCCTTCTATTTCATTCTGAACTTGTTCTCTTTTGTTGTTGTTTGACGATGAAAACAGGGCTCGGTTTGGGAGGAAGATGTTTAACGACAGTGAAGGTTGTTGTTGTGAGAAGAAACTGAAGGGTTGTGCGATTTGTTGTTGAGGCGTGATGGAACGGTTGTGTTTTGAAGGTGGGTAAAAGGGTGTGTCCGATGGATTGCAGGTCAGAAATATGGAAGGGTGTAAAGGGTCTGTTTTGTGAATGAAAAAAGGTTGTTGAAGGTGGGAAAGAGTGATAGCAGAAGGTGTGTGGTGTTAGTGTGTGTTTATGGTCGAAGGTTTGTGTGGAAGAGTTTTCCTCTTTTTGAACGAGAATGCAGGCTAGATTTATATGCGTGTAATTCTGATGTTAATGAAAGTCAGTGAGTTTTTCATAAGAGAAGAATATGAGGTAAGTTATGTTGATTCTCTTCTCTGTCTGAAACACTTTCACCTCCCCCTTTTTTTTCTATCTCTCCCTCCTTTTTAAAATTGATTCAAGCATGTTTGGTAAGCTTTCAGCACAACGGATTTGTCTTGTATTGTTGATAAGTCACTCTCATGGCAGGTTTTGTTGGTTGGTCAATGGCACAGGTTTATGATGCAAGTTGTAGCAGAGTTTTGGTCCGGCGTGCTTTGGTTGTATAGTTTGTGCAATGCAGCGTTGTAGTGGCAGCATAATGTTTTTGGCGACTGGTTTTTGGCATTTTGTGTTGGCTTTTTTTTGGATGCTGCAGATGGCACGCAAGGTTTTGCTAGCTGAAGGTTGGTGCGGGTATTGAAGGTACGGGCCATACGAAGGTGGGGTCAAGTTTTATGCTGTGGTAATTTGTAATTCACGTTGCTTTGTGGCTTTGGCTGAATAGGACGTGAGGTAATGACGGCCGCACGATGGCATTGTGAAGGGCAATAGTTTTTTTTTTGTGACTTTTGTTGAAAAATGGTAATGATATTGGATATTATTGGTAAAAAATTGAATTGAATATTTGGAATTATGATTAATAAAATTGCTTAATGGATGCGGAAAAAACTGTTCGAAACAGAGTCTCCACCGAACTTTATTTATTCCAAGGAAGGAATAGGAAAATATCGATAAAACCTTTAAAGGGAGATAAGAACATGGTCGTTGCAACCAAATTCGGGTTCGGGAGTCGGTTACGCAAAGGGAAGGCGTTAGCACCCTCTACGTCCGTTGTACTCAACGGGAACCTCTTGATTCGATTCATGAGAAAGTTAGCTAGGTTTGTTTGTTTATCTTCTAAGGTAAAAGAATTGGTTTTTTAAAAGGGAAAATAGGGTGGTTTTATTATTAGGGTGCTCGGCAAGGATTAAGATACTTGTGCCTACGCATTCCCTCGTGCAATAGGAAAGTCAGATCATTCGTAGTTCAGGGGACTACGGTTGGTTGGTGCGTGTTTTATAAAAGAACGGTATTTAATTCGCATTCTAACTACTAAATGTTGGCTTGTCGGCTCGTCATGGGAGGCTGAAGCACTAGTTCATATGCGCGGAAGAATGGATTAAACAATGTTCTTTTGTGAAAGTTGTTTGAGCATGAATTAAGTATATTAGAGATTTGATTGAGAAAAAGGTTTGATTTGGATGTGTTTTAGGCGAACGAGAGTTTAGGTTGCATTCTAACTGCTAAACATTGGCTTGTCTGCTCGCTAGGGGAGGCTGAAGCACGAGTTCATATGCGTGAAAGAATGACTTAAACAATGTTCTTTGGGAAAGGTGTTTGAGTTGTTGATTAAATGTGTTAAAGATTTGATTGAGAAAATAGTTTGAGTTGCGTGTGTTTTAGGGTTTCGGTCGCGCACGGCGAGAAATGAGAGTTTTTTAGTCGTGTTGGATATTTTAGAGGTGACAATTGCCCACACACGAGTAAGAGAACTCGCACCTAAACAATTGAGGAGAAGGGCCAAAGACTCGACCACCCTCACTTCACCTTTAGTAAAATGTGTTTAGATAAAGATTAAGTGTTTTAATGATTACGTGGAAAAATGTTTTGAATGTTGTCGAGTTACAAGTGTTTTAGTGGTGTCAATTGTTCACACACGAGTAAGAGAACTCGCACCTAAACAATCGACAGGTTAAAGTTTAAGTTTTTTAGAGGCGTCAATTGTTCGCACACGAGTAAGAGAACTCGCACCTAAACAATCGACAGGTTAAAGCTTAAGTTTTTTAGAGGTGACAATTGTTCACACACGAGTAAGAGAACTCGCACCCAAACAATTGAGGAGACGGATCAAAGACTCAACCCACCTCACTTCACCTTTTATAAAAGTAATGTTTGAATATAAATTACGTGTTTTAAGCGGCAAGTGATTATAAAAACGTTTGAATAGTGTATGAACAATATGAATAATATGAACAATAATATAATCAAGATAATATGAACAAGATATAATATCGACATAAAAGTAAATCAAGATAATATTGATGAAAAATGTAAAGTTAGTGATTAATCGGATGAATCGGGTCCAATGTAGCGCTAAGCCATCGTAGCACGATCTATGACGAAGATCACACTATAAGAGGATGCGCAATTTGAACTTTGTGCTAAAACACGATGGAGAAATGATATTGAGGATCATTCTCCAATGAAATCGTGCCACACGAAAAGAAAGGATGAAGATCTCGTCTTAATCACAAACTTTCGTCGATTAATCGAAGGTAACCTATCACGATCCCAAAGTATAGAAAGAGATCTCGATGATCACTCACTATAGATTTGAAATAATGAAGGTTAATCGCTTCAACAATCAACATTCGCGAATAGAAAGACTTCATCGATCGAAGATAATAAAATGAAATGAAAATAGAAAATAAATAGAAGTGGTCTCGTCTTTAATCACGATTTAATCGAGAAATTGATAAGCTATGATTTTTTTACTTTCATTGACCGATAAAAAATAAAAAGAAAGTGGCCTCATATAAATCAAGATTTTGAATCGATTTCAATAAATCAACTTAATCAAGATTTTTCCATATCATTGGCCCAAAACAAAAATGAAATGAAGTCGAAAAGAAAATCGAAGACGAAAATCGAGGTAGAAATGACAAGATTAATCTATAAACTACATAAAAATATTTTTTGAGATTTTTATTATTTTAACAAATAAATTAAACTAAGACAATACATTCCTAAAAAAAATAAAAATTACTAATTAAAACCATATATTAACGATATATTAAAAATAACTAATTAATATAAAAACTATAGATTAAAACAATAACAAAAAAATTTGAAGAAAATGAAAAGGAATAAATAAAAAAAGGATGAGGGTGTGAATATGAGATTGGGTTTGAGGCCCAAGGTGAATCTCAGCCCAGATGGGCACCTCATGGACGGGTCGGGTTAGCACCCAAACCCGGTTTGTTTTCTGCTAATGAGGGTTAAACAAAATCCTAAAATTTACAGCCGCCATCTTCATTTAAAATGGAAAACACGCATGGTAAAGTAGAAAAAAAACAAAAAAAAAGTAACCTCACGTTCACAAAGACAGATTGAAAAGGAACTGTTCCAAAACAAACTCTCAAATGCCCAAGTTTCCTTCTCGATCGATCCCTCACCCTCGTATTCTCTTGTATTCTCTCGCGGTGGCTTCTTTCTCTGTTTGCGAATCTCTCTCGATCTCGCACTCTATTTCTCTCTCAGACGCTCTCTCTCGAATTCGTACGCCGAGTCTCGCTCTCTCTGCAGCAGTGCGACACTTTCTCTTTTGCACAGTTGTTGTTGTTTTGTGGCGGCGGATGTGTGCGGATTTGAAGGTTGTGACCGGCGAAGGGAACATTGTTTGAAAATTGTCGTGGTGGTCTGGTCGGAGGCAAGGTGGTGGTGAAGGGCGCGTTATTGCTAGGCCGCAGAAATGAAGGTAGGTCACGGCAGAGGTGGTTGATTGAGGAAGAGTCGTTTGAAGGAAAAGTATGTCACGGTTTTGATGAGAGGTAAATTGAAGGAAATTGAAAACAGAGCTCTCTTTTTTTTCCAGAGAAAGTATGTAGGAGTCTTTTAAATCGTTTTGTTCTGTTTTTTTTTTGTCTCCCGAAATCCTTTTTCTTTATGTTCATAATTTTCCTCCTTTTAAAACCTCACAAACTTGTTCATTAAGTTTTTGTGGTACAATTCTTGTTTGTCCTGTTGTTGATACCTCCCTTTCCATGGCAGACTTGTTGCAGGATGTTGAGAGGTCATTTTCAAGTGCAGACTGTTTAGGGTTGCAGCAATGTGCAGGGTCTTTGTGTGGAGCAGTGGTGGTCACGCATGGCTTTGTGTAGTATAGTGTAGATTTTTGGCATGTAGAGGCTTAGCATGGTACGATCACTATCATGTGTGTAGAAGGTTGCACAAGGTTATGTGCTGTTACAATTGATGCAATTTTTATTGTAGAATTTTCGGGTGAAGATTGTAATGATTTTTGGTAATGATATTTTAATGGAAAATAAATATTGGAATTAAAATCTCTTTATTATGGATTTATGAAATGATAGGGATAATAATGGATAATTACAAAGGAATAGGTTTTAAATTGGACAAGAAATTGTTTAAGTATGGATTTCGAAAACAAAATAGAAAATGGATTAAAATGAAATAGATAATTGGATAAAAAATGAATATGAGAACGGTTATGGGAATGAAGTGGATTGGATATGGAAATGAGTCCGGGAAAAAAAAGGAACGGGAATGGATATTTATAAAATGAATGGATATTTATATTGGATAATGAAATCACAATGGATATGGAAGTGATTCAAAAATGGATATTTGGATTCAAAAGTGGTTTATTCATTGAATATGGATTTGAAAAGTGGGAATGAATATGGATGAAAAAAAAATGGCTTAGAATTAAAAATGAAATGGATAATAATGGAGAATGGGTAATTATGGACATTAAAAATGAAGTGGATTTTTATGGATATGGATAAATAATTTTGAAGTGGACATGGATTGAAAGTTTGGATTGAAAATGGTTTGGAAGAAAAAAGGATGTACAGAGGTCATTTACACATAGGTAGGACAAATTTGGGGTATGACAGATGCCCCTATCTAATTGTCTTGAACCCGAGAAAATGAACTGCTGTATGACGTTCATTTTTAGGGTGGAATTCAATTAGATATAAGAAGACCCCAAAATTTGTCTGACCAAAGGTAAAGTGTAAGAGCTAACAGAATGAGGTAGCGAGGTTCCAAATTGAACAAAATAACTTGAGATTCTCTGGGTGGTCGAAGCAGTCCCTTATCCATTAAGGTTCATCGATGATACCAAAGCAGTATCTCTGAAGGCAGATGATTCTCTGGGTCGTCGAAGCAGTCCCTTATCCGTTAAGGTTCCCCGATGATACCAAAGCAGTATCTCTGAAGGCAGACATTTCTCTGGGTCGTTGAAGCAGTCCCTTATCCATTAAGGTTCCTCGATGATACCAAAGCAGTATCTCTGAAGTAAATTTGCTGAGGAATAGTTGAGCAAGATTCCTGTTGGAGGAAATGTGCTGGCTCTGCAGGGGAAAGCTCACAAGAAACTTTCTAGGGTAGCCTCTGCTTGGGGGAGCACTGACAACAGCTGCTGGGGATTATCATTATCGACTGCATGGTTGAAGAATGACTTACTGGGGAATAGAATTCCAGGAGCATGTGTGGGGTATCAACTCTTCTTTTAGAAGAATACTGCCGACTTTGGTGGAGGACTGGCCAAGATGCTTGCGAACTGATCCTGGATCCTGTTATGCTATGCTGCTAGGAATGAATATGCAATGCATAGCATGATGCACTGAAACATGCATACTAAGATGCAACTGCCGAGGAATCTAATGCATGTATGATGTGATAGCGCTTGAGATGATTATGTTATGCTAGCATGCTATGCATATGACGATGCAAATGACCGGGCACACTGGGGATAGGTTTCCTTGTCGAGGATATCACCAGGGATTGGATTTGGGAATTGCCAAGTGAAATTGGACTTTAGGTTAATTGCCAAATGAATTTGGACTTTGGGTCATGAAAATGCCAACAAGGCAGACTTTTAGGTGATTTGCCAAATGAAATTGGACTTTTTGGTAGTTTGCCAAATGAATTTGGACTTTAGGTTAAACTTCCAGACTAAAACTGGATTGGAGGATAGATTACCAGACGAGAACTGGTGTTTAAACTTTTGTTTGTCAGACAAGAACTGACTTTTGGATAGCCTACCAAACGAGAATTGGTGAGAAAAGGGTATTCGTCAGACGAGAACTGGGCCTTAAAATAATTTTCCAGACGAGAACTAGACCTTAAAATAATTTGCCAGACGGGAACTGAACTTTAAAATGATTTGCCAGACGGGAACTGGGCCTTAAAAATGTTTGCCAGACGAGAACTGGGCCTTAAAAATGTTTGTCGGACGAGAACTGGGCCTTAAAAATGTTTGCCAGACGAGAACTGGGCTTTAAAATATTTGCTAGACAAGAACTGGACTTTAAAATGGATTGTCAGACGAGAACTGGACCTTGAATTGCCAAGCTAAGTTGGACTTTTGGGTTGCCAAGCTAAGTTTGACTTTTGATTGTCAAGCTAAGTTGGACTTTGGATTGCCAAGCTAAGTTGGACTTTTGGGTCAAGTCTTGTTGGAAGGTTAGGCTTGAGGTAAGATGTGCATGTCTATGCAATGAGCGAAGCGACATGACTAATGCATATGAGTAATTTATGCAATGATATGAAGGTTTCTAAAGATGCCCCAGTCAAGGATAAGGGATGGGTAAGTTCCTATGCAGCAAGGTTTCTTGTCAGAAAGAAGGCAAAAGGTTATCTGTGGGGTGATAGCATGATTCCCCGACACTCGTCTTGAACTCAAAGATCACTTGACGGTGTTCGCTTGAGCAGATTGAAAGCAACGGAGAGATTTGCCCCTGTGTGGCTCATCATGCCCCAGTATGGGTCTATCAAGAACTTCTCCTTGACAGGAAATTGGAAACAATTGTACCATGAGGTGAACTCGAGATGGCTTGCCCCAGAATTCCAAGTCGTGAAAGGATTTGTCTTTGAAAGGAAAATTCAGAAGCAGATGTACCATGAGATGAACTCGAGATGGTTTGCCCCAGAATTCCAATTCATGAAAGGATTTGTCCTTGAAAGGAAAATTCAGAAGCAGATGTACCATGAGATGAACTCGAGATAGCTTACCCCAGAATTCCCAGTCATGAAAGGATTCTTCCCTCATTGAATGACTCTTGGGGTATTTGGCTTCAAAGTACCCTTGAGGTAGCTTGCCCCAGAATGAGCGTTGAAGCGACTTAACTTGTGTTGATTGAACATTGGAGGGGTTTTCCTTTAATCAAAAGAACCTCTGGGTGGCCTGCCCCTGGTTGGTAGAGTCTTGAGATGATTCACCATGTTCAACCTGATTCCTGAATGATTTGCCCCATGATCAACTAATGCTTCAGGGACTTGCTTTAAACTAGCTGATTCCATAATCATTGGATGTCAATGCCCCTGTTCTATAGGGTTATGAGGTGTGGTTAGTTCAAATCAACTTTGTTGAATGATCTAGCTCTCTTTGTTGGAATTTCCTTGATGCCAAGCACTGACTTGCAGTCAAAATTGTTCGTTCACAAATGGTAATCTTAATGCAATTCTCATGAAAGTTTTGAAAATCAGTCATTATTAGAATGATGTGATAGTGTGTGACGGATGAACCATTAGTCCAAACGTGGTGCTGATTTAGCTGGTGTGAAAGATATAGCAAGAATATGACACCAATTCAGAAGATTAGCAAATCTCTAGGAGTCAGTTTACGCAACCTTGTTGTAGTATGCTTTCAGAATCAACCCCGCCTCAATTAGGTCTTTTGAGGGTTATAACGTGGTCTGGTTCACGGTTTATGAAACAAAGGATATAAGGCTCAAAACTTGATTTGTACCCACCCCTTCTTCGTGATGATCTCCCGTCCTACGTTCAGTTAATTCTGCACATGTTGGTTTTCCAAAAGAGTTGGCAGTGTAAGAGTGATGATTCAAGGTTTGCTCGAAATGGCAGTCACCTTATTTTGTTTTCGTTTGGGATGTCAGTGACCCTTTTAATTCTTGATATAGTGCTCACTGAATCTTATTTTGCTTCGCTTGAGGATTTGAATACCTCTTTTGCTTTTGATTTTTATTTTGATCCCTAACTTTTGCCTGGACTGATTTCACTTTTTTCAAGTCCATCGGGATTGCCTTGATTTTTGCCTAAGTCTCCTTTTGAGGTGTTCGACTTAGCAGGCTTTTTTTTTATTTTGTTTTTTGATTTTGTCGAAGGATTGTGACTTCCAAGTCATGGGTAATTGATGAATAACCATCATGTTTTTGGATTTTGTTTTTGTGAACTAAGTGTGTAATCAGGTTAACTGAACACTACCCTGCCCCAGGTTGAGTGTAAGGGTTTGAATATCCGAAGGAAACTGCTACTTCTAGGCTCGAAGTGGTTTACTAGGGATTAGCTCCTTATCTCTCCAGTGTTTGGGGATTTGAAACAATGTCTGTACATCATCAGCAAGATTTTATCCGAAAGCATACTAGCAACAATTATGGGTATCTTGTTTTCATCATCCTCCATCCAATCTTTGCTAAAATGACAATTTGGTGAAGAAAGTGGACGAGAGTTATATGGAAGAATTTTGTTGTTTTTGTTTTGTACTTTTATTTTTTACATATAAGTGAAGAAAAATGAGCGAATGCGACATGATTAATTCAGAAAATGCATGATCACATCATTAATATTACCATTTAAAACAACAATATTCAAAAACAAGTAGCATTTAACACAACGAAATTATAAATGCAAATGATAAATGTCCAATGGTTGCCAGTATCTGAGGAAGTTTTCTTGTCTGAACCACTGGTTGCCTCTTGAAGTCTTGGAACTTATTTGGGCGAGAAGCTGATGTGCACAACCAAATTCCCTTCTTGAAATGATATGTGCTTCTTGTCAATCAACTATTGCACCTTGGCTTGAAAAGCTTTGCAATCTTCAGTTGAGTGCCCCATTGATCCAGCATGATACCCACAATGCGCATTGGGGTCGTATCCAGGCGGGTATGGTTCTGGCAAAGGCTTGATAGCTTTGGGCTCTACCAGTGAGCTTCGGACCAAATGCGGTAAAAGTTGACTGTACGACATAGGAATTGGGTGAAGAGGAGCAGTCCTTCTTTCCAAGTTGTTTCGAGGCCTATGCTGATTCTGACGATGATTCTGATATCCTTGACCACGAGCTCGTTGATTTGCACGAGTAGAAATCATGGGTTTCTGGTATGACGCCCTAGGATTGACAGGTTGCCCATAAGGATGATATGGCGCTGACAATGATAACTGCCGAGAAGCTGAAGGGCCATAAAATCTTGCTGGTGTACCCTGAGAATACTCAACATTTGCTATAACTGCATCAATTTCATTATCCTCTTCCTCTTGGGGATTTCTAAAATATTCAGTCTCACCAGCTTGATTACTCGAGACGTCTTGGACTTGTTTAGCTTTGAGGTAACTCTCGATGTGTTCTCCTACGATTATAAGTTCAGAGAAGCTTGAGAATGAACTGCCAACCATTCTTTCAAGATAGGTTTCATGCAGACTGTCCAAGAACATGTCAATCAATTCTTTACCCAAGAGTTGTGGTTGCACCCTGGCTGCCAACTCTCTCCATCGTTGTGCATAATCCTTAATGGATTCACCGCCATTCTGAGATAGGCTTTGCAACTGCGTGCGACTGGGAGCCATGTCCAAATTGTACTCATATTGCTTTAGGAAAGCATTGGATAAGTCTTTCCATGATTAGATACAACTTCTTTCTAAATCCATGTACCAATTCAAATATGCACCACTTAAACTGTCTTGAAAACAGTAAATCATCAACTTGTCGTCGCAGACATGAGAAGTCATCTTTCGGCAGAACATCACCAAATGACGTTTCGGGCAACTGAGACCAGCGTACTTTTCGAAGTTGGGTACTTCGAATTTTGGAGGAATTACCAAGTCTGGCACTAGGCACATATCAACAACATCGAGCCCAGAAGTATCGCGTGCTTTCATAGCTTGAACTTTCTCTTCAAGGGCACAAAACCTTTCCCCCATGGAATCAGTCAACGACATCATCTGAGATTGAGCAGGGATGTTCACTCGTGGAGGATGATCACCAGGTAGACAATCATATAATGGGTTAGTCGATACAGCAAAACCTGAAGGGGGGTCAAAATCCCTCATCCCAACATGTTGAAAGCTATCCTCTGACGTAGCCATCACAACTTTCAAATTGTCTATGCTCCTCTTATCTTCGCTTGAACTTGCTTTAAATGCTTTGCAGTTGCCACGGGTTCAGTATGAGCATCGGGAAACCAGCTGCGGACGGGAAAGAGGATCGGATGAGTTTGTTGGAAAATGATATGCTAATGTCATGAGTATGCAATGCAGGGTTCCATAATCAAAACAACATCTGATTTTGAGGAAGGAGTTAGACGTAAGATATCTCTGATTACAGGACCCCCCACAGGTAGGTTCTAAACGGGTAGGTGCCTAGAGTTATGGATGTCTTTCAAAGACATTATAGCCATGACGAAGGAACATCAGACGATAATATCCTTGAAAGGATCTCGTCTAGGTGAGGTCTTCGTTTCATCCCCACGAGAAAGACTCCTCGGAGGCGCCCACTACACAACCATCGACACACGGGTTCTAAGTAGGGTTCTCAGAATCCTAGATCGAGGTCGAACATATTACTGTCAGGAAGTAATACGTTCGAGGGATCTCATCTGATTGTGGCGTCCGTATTAACCCACAAAGAGTTAACACTACCAACCACCATGGATAAAATGGGTTAAAGGTCCTTGGGATCGACGATTTAGGCTCGAAAACATTATCATCGTGACGAAGTAACATCAAAACGATAACATTTCCAAGGGAATCTACTCCAAGCGGGGTCTTTGCTTTGGCTTACGCGGAAGAGACCACGCAAGCCTCCACTACACAACCACCATCCTAATCCTAGGGTTATACTCGGACTCGGGTATAGAGCCTTTTCACATAGCACCAATGATCTGAGAACCCCAACAGTGTCACAAGAGATAATAATAGGATATAATAAAAATAAGCAAGCAAGTAGATAACAGATAATCAGACAAGCAAGCAAACAAGCAAGAGAAGATAAACAAACAAGCGGATCTAACACTCACAAATCGAGTCAAGTTAGGCCTGACTCTCTCTAGCATAGGGCAATGCAATATCCCCAGCAGAGTCGCCATCTGTCGTCCCTCAAAAAATACGATCCTCGCGATGGACGCGAAAAAAACTGTTCGAAACAGAGTCGCCACCGAACTTTATTTATTCCAAGGAAGGAATAGGAAAATATCGATAAAACCTTTAAAAGGAGATAAGAACATGGTCGTCGCAACCAAATTCGGGTTTGGGAGTCTATTACGCAAGAGGGAAGGTATTAGCACCCTCTACGTCCCTTGTACTCAACGGGAACCTCTTGATTCGATTCGTGAGAAAGTTAGCTAGGTTTGTTTGTTTATCTTCTAAGGTAAAAGGTTTTGTTGGTTGGTCAATGGCACAGGTTTATGATGCAAGTTGTAGCAGAGTTTTGGTCCGGCGTGCTTTGGTTGTATGGTTTGTGCAATGCAGCGTTGTAGTGGCAGCATAATGTTTTTGGCGACAGGTTTTTGGCATTTTGTGTTGGCTTTTGTTTGGATGCTGCAGATGGCACGCAAGGTTTTGCTAGCTGAAGGTTGGTCCGGGTATTGAAGGTACGGGCCATACGAAGGTGGGGTCAAATTTTATGCTGTGGTAATTTGTAATTCACGTTGCTTTGTGGCTTTGGCTGAATAGGACGTGAGGTAATGACGGCCGCACGATAGCATTGCGAAGGGCAATAGTTTTTTTTTGTGACTTTTGTTGAAAAATGGTAATGATATTGGATATTATTGGTAAAAAAATGGATTTGAATATTTGGAGTTATGATTAATAAAATTGCTTAATGGATGCGGAAAAAACTGTTCGAAACAGAGCCGCCACCGAACTTTATTTATTCCAAGGAAGGAATAGGAAAATATCGATAAAACCTTTAAAGGGAGATAAGAACATGGTCGTCGCAACCAAATTCGGGTTCGGGAGTCGGTTACGCAAAGGGAAGGTGTTAGCACCCTCTACGTCCGTTGTACTCAACGGGAACCTCTTGATTCGATTCATGAGAAAGTTAGCTAGGTTTGTTTGTTTATCTTCTAAGGTAAAAGAATTGGTTTTTTAAAAGGGAAAATGGGGTGGTTTTATTATTAGGGTGCTCGGCAAGGATTAAGATCCTTGTGCCTACGCATTCCCTCGTGCAATGGGAAAGTCAGGGCATTCGTAGTTCGGGGGACTACGGTTGGTTGGTGCGTGTTTTTTAAACGAACGGGTGTTTAATTCGCATTCTAACTGCTAAACGTTGGCTTGTCGGCTCGTCATGGGAGGCTGAAGCACTAGTTCATATGCGCGGAAGAATGGATTAAACAATGTTCTTTTGTGAAAGTTGTTTGAGCATGAATTAAGTATATTAGAGATTTGATTGAGAAAAAGGTTTGATTTGGACGTGTTTTAGGCGAACGAGAGTTTAGGTTGCATTCTAACTGCTAAACATTGGCTTGTCTGCTCGCTAGGGGAGGCTGAAGCACGAGTTCATATGCGTGAAAGAATGACTTAAACAATGTTCTTTGGGAAAGGTGTTTGAGTTGTGGATTAAATGTGTTAAAGATTTGATTGAGAAAATAGTTTGAGTTGCGTGTGTTTTAGGGTTTCGGTCGCGCACGACGAGAAATGAGAGTTTTTTAGTCGTGTTGGATATTTTAGAGGTGACAATTGCCCACACACGAGTAAGAGAACTCGCACCTAAACAATTGAGGAGAAGGGCCAAAGACTCGACCACCCTCACTTCACCTTTAGTAAAATGTGTTTAGACAAAAAGCGTAAGTGTTTTAATGATTACGTGGAAAAATGTTTTGAATGTTGTCGAGTTACAAGTGTTTTAGTGGTGTCAATTGTTCACACACGAGTAAGAGAACTCGCACCTAAACAATCGACAGGTTAAAGTTTAAGTTTTTTAGAGGCGTCAATTGTTCGCACACGAGTAAGAGAATTCGCACCTAAACAATCGACAGGTTAAAGCTTAAGTTTTTTAGAGGTGACAATTGTTCACACACGAGTAAGAGAACTCGCACCCAAACAATTGAGGAGACGGATCAAAGACTCAACCCACCTCACTTCACCTTTTATAAAAGTAATGTTTGAATATAAATTACGTGTTTTAAGCGGCATGTGATTATAAAAACGTTTGAATAGTGTATGAACAATATGAATAATATGAACAATAATATAATCAAGATAATATGAACAAGATATAATATCGACATAAATGTAAATCAAGATAATATTGATGAAAAATGTAAAGTTAGTGATTAATCGGACGAATCGGGTCCAATGTAGCGCTAAGCCATCGTAGCACGATCTATGACGAAGATCACACTATAAGAGGATGCGCAATTTGAACTTTGTGCTAAAACACGATGGAGAAATGATATTGAGGATCATTCTCCATTGAAATCGTGCCACACGAAAAGAAAGGATGAAGATCTCGTCTTAATCACAAACTTTCGTCGATTAATCGAAGGTAACCTATCACGATCCCAAAGTATAGAAAGAGATCTCGATGATCACTCACTATAGATTTGAAATAATGAAGGTTAATCGCTTCAACAATCAACATTCGCGAATAGAAAGACTTCATCGATCGAAGATAAGAAAATGAAATGAAAATAGAAAATAAATAGAAGTGGTCTCGTCTTTAATCACGATTTAATCGAGAAATCGATAAGCTATGATTTTTTTACTTTCATTAACCGATAAAAAATAAAAAGAAAGTGGCCTCATATAAATCAAGATTTTGAATCGATTTCAATAAATCAACTTAATCAAGATTTTTCCATATCATTGGCCCAAAACAAAAATGAAATGAAGTCGAAAAGAAAATCGAAGACGAAAATCGAGGTAGAAATGACAAGATTAATCTATAAACTACATAAAAATATTTTTTGAGATTTTTATTATTTTAACAAATAAATTAAACTAAGACAATATATTCCTAAAAAAATAAAAATTACTAATTAAAACCATATATTAACGATATATTAAAAATAACTAATTAATATAAAAACTATAGATTAAAACAATAACAAAAAAATTTGAAGAAAATGAAAAGGAATAAATAAAAAAAAAAAGGATGAGGGTGTGAATATGAGATTGGGTTTGAGGCCCAAGGTGAATCTCAGCCCAGATGGGCACCTCATGGATGGGTCGGGTTAGCACCCAAACCCGGTTTGTTTTCTGCTAATGAGGGTTAAACAAAACCCTAAAATTTACAGCCGCCATCTTCATTCAAAATTGAAAACACGCATGGTAAAGTAGAAAAAAAAAAAGTAACCTCACGTTCACAAAGACAGATTGAAAAGGAACTGTTCCAAAACAAACTTGAAATTCTGGTACAGATGTGTGATGTCTTTGTGCAATGTCACAACATCGCAATCTGTTGAACAAGGCAATAATGGAAACAGTAAACAACACACTGAATTGTTCACCCAGTTTGGTTCAACAACCTACATCTGGGGGCATACCAAGCCAGGAAGGAAGTCCACTATTAGTAGTATCAAATTACAGACTCAACAAACCAGTTGACAATCTACCTAATTTAATCACTACCCAATGACCCTTCTACCTAAGTCCTCCCTAGGTAAGAGACTCCATCTCACTTCCTATCATCACAATGATGTCTAGCAGTCAACTACACCGTCACTGCATCAACAGCTTGATTACCAACAACTGTACAACCATAGAAGACACCCTTCCATGACACCCTTTGGAGTTGCTTCAAAGCTTCCTCCAAGAATAATACCAAACTCATTACCTACAGGTTTCTGAGTTAAACACAGTGACCATCTCACAACCCGAGTGATTCACTTAGACAAAGCCCTAATGATCTACATCTTGGACCCGTACCTATTCTAGGTTACAAGCATACTATTTATAATATAATCCCAACTGGATTTGGGCCTTCAAAACATATCAAATCTTCTGTAACAAATCTGCAACAGATCCTGCTTCTAAATAGATCTTCAATCATATCTTCAATTAAATCTTCAATAATTAACTCTGAATATTCTCCATATCTTTATGCTTTAAATTCGCAACAAACTGATCTTCATAATTAATTTCAACAGAATATATCTCTCCCTTGATCTTCGCCTGCATTCTCTGATTCTCTTTAGCAGAATGTCTCATTCACACTAGAAACACGTGCAGCCCTAAACACACTACAGTCTGATGTTTTAATGTTCTGGTATAGTGATGTTAAGACATCGCATGTGACATCACTCTTCAGCACTTTAACTCTTCAACAATATTCACAAACCAGAATGTTAGCCAAAACATACCTATACTGTTAGAAGCTCATGTTGTAACATCAACCATGACAACAGCATTGTTTTAACAAAATTTCAGCTAATTACAAGAACTTAAAATCTCCCCCTTTGGCTAATTTTGGCTAAAACACAAAACATTACAACTCAGATTACATCAGTAATTATAGCTCTATACTACTGTCATAAGTCATCAGCAACTCCTGAACCTACCAGTAACCATCAGTAGCTACTGTGAACAGCAATCCTTGAGAACCATCTTCTAGGGAATATTTGAATGATGTTAAGACATCATGTCTGACAACTTCTTTTGGCAGCACAGCCCACTACAATCACTTCAGGCAGTACATCAGGAAGAAGAAGTAGAAAGTCCCAAAGTTATGCACTTGAAGAAGAAGACATCTCGTGTACATGAGGAAGAAGATTTTAGACACTCCCCCTTAATACAACACATTTCTTTTTCCTTTCAACTCTGACCCGGATTCATTGTGGAAGACTCCCCCAAAAAAGAAGTGTTTGTCTATTCACCAAAGACCAATGGTGGCATAAGATACTTCTGCACACCATCATTGATCAGACATTGGGTTTAGACCATGGCATAAGAGGAAACTTAAGAAGTGTCATTCTGCCAACCCAGGTAACTCAGAACACAAGTCACAACTGTGTTCATAACTTAGGACACAAGTCACAAAGACTCAACACCAACTCAAGGATGTGCCATCCTTTTCTGCTGCATCAGGAACTGCAGACTCCAGGCATAACAACTGCGCAAACCTTTTAGTCCATCTTTTTCCTTTCTCCCCCTTTTTAGCCACAAATTGGCAAAGGAAGCCCTCACAAAACCAGACCCAAGAAGTGCTTACCCATACACGAATAAATGCCATAAGACTTATGAGATGAGAACACTCACTGGCTGAAGGAGAAAAAACTCACCCTTATAAATAGCTGACCAGTAACTTAGAAATTAACGAGCCTTGAATATGTCAATGTTCTTGGTCAAACAAACGCTATTTTAGGAACCAAAAACTGCATTCAAATTCAATGCCTACCTTCCAAAAACTGCCTTGACTGCCTTAAATATTTCACAACTGAATCTTACCATAAATTAGGCCAATAACGCTTCATGCATAGTCGAAGCCACGTGTTTCACTTTATCCTAAGACCACCGTCCAAAATACTTCCCTGTTTGGCTCAATAAAAACATGTCCTATATCATGTTCTGACATCTCTTCAGACATTGCCTGCTGGCTCATTAACCCAAGACTCTACAAACACATTTTCTTATCTAATGGGTATTGATACAACTTCTCACAACTTCTTCTAGATTGCTTCCAACCATCAGCCAAGTACACCACTTTTGCTTTTCAGACCTCTCCTGTATAGGCACTATCTTCACACAGCTATGACAGGTCCCATCATCACACTGCACAAGCTTGATCAGCACACATGCTGCAATAGGCTATAGTAAACAGCCTTACACTCAATGCCCTTTATGATATCCCACCAATAATGCCACATTCCTCAAGATATGCCAAGTCCAATAAACAAAGCCCCATTTGATTGGAAATTTCTCACACAAGATAAACATCCTTCTGTCCTTACATTCACCAGCTCTTAATGAAGTCTTCAACATGAAAGTAGCCATGTATTTCCTGAACTACTTACGATCAAGATTAGAATCTGCCCATTCTAATCCACACTATGTCAGAACTGCCACTTCAGACTATAATGTTGCTTCTTCAAACTCCATAAGTATGGTACATACCCAACTATAATGTTGTAACAACATGTAGGACATCAGCACGAGACAAAAGACCATCCCACTTAATCAACACCAGAGTTATACCAGAAGGAATAACATCAGACAACTAGATAAGACCTAGCCTCATCCTACTAGGACCACTTCCACCCAGGCACCAAGCACGAAGTTCTGGTAACCAATATGTCAAGAAAAGCAGGTTCCCAAGAAAAACAGATTCCCACACCAAAGACTACTCTGACTGGTCAGGCGATACAAACAATGCCATATTATCCATTATAAATACCAAACCTCCTTGCTCCTATCAGCACACCAAGGAAGGAAACATGAGTCAGTCTAACAAGAATGCAGCAAAGAGACACATGCAAGAGGACAAGAAGCCGGGTCCCCAGAAGTTGAAGAACACAACACAGTCCAAAGCAGGAGCATCTTCAGGAGCAACAAGAACACGCAAGACCTCAGAAACAAGGATGAAGACTATTAAGAAAAACCAAGTGCAGCTTCAAGCATCTGATGATGAATGGGATGAAGATTGGAAGACATTTCTTGATTCAGGGGGTTGGGATAATCTTTAGACTCTTTGCTTGTTGTTTTTACTTATCTTGTAAGCTTCCAAAAAGCAATAAACTTTTGTTTTAATTTTGTTCCATCTATACTAAGCAATAAGGAACACAAATGCACAATACACTAACTTCTCATGTATGCAACCTCCCAATAAGTGCCATCACCAAAGGCTGCAAACATATTCGTCACACGTCCAGCTGCACAAACTTTTAATAATCTCCCCCTATCAAGGGTAACATGTGCTTCTTGTATCTTTATGTCTTCAAGAGCTCACTCCTCACAAGATTCAACCAATCTTCACAATCTTGATCATCATGCAAGCTTCACAATATATGCACCTTTGCAGCATAATCCATAGACAAGTACTCCCCCTGTCATGGTTAACTAATGCTCTAGATGAAGATGAACATTTGAGCACACTTGCTGAGTACATGCATTTTGGCACCATTGTCCCTTTCTCCAAAGGCATTCATTCCTTACCATGCTCTTCATCTTCATCTTCAGATTTCCATCCAAGGTAGACCTTCTACTTCATCATCCTCCCGTATGACTATGTAGACGCTCCTTTGGCATAATGTAGACACCACGCTTCTGAACTAGAGCATAATCATCCTTCACCAAGGATATCCAACCAGATAATGTCCCAACACACGTTAGAATATCTGCCACTCATTAAAACATCATCACCATGATTCTTGATATGCTCCACCAACTGGACCATGCTGTAACCATCAAGATGTGATGACTTCATATCTTACAGCCTCAGCCACTGTCTGACTTAGATATGTTGGATGTCATCAACATTCCAGAATCTATCTGCCTCTCACCCCAGACAGTATGGATAATACTCCATCAACTCCACCAGTTGATTCAACTCCAGGATGCTTAACCCTTGAAAATACTTTCATAAAGTAAATTCTCAAACCTTCTGCAGTCCTAAACTTTAACCTCAGACAAGTACATAGTCTCCCGTCAATGTATATTGTCATCAGTTGACTGCACAACTCTATCCAAAGCAGACAAATATTCAACTATTGTCATGCAAGATACAATATTTTATCTGGTCTGACATCCTTTTTCTGCAGACTTGAGGCACTGATTGATCCTTTTTTTGCTAATCCACCCCACTGATCACATTAGATTAGGTAAGTAGCTTGACCTGATACTTCATCGTGAGCATAATGTTTCAACATCACCAGTCACATGACCCAGCATACTCTAATATTCCAAGAATCTTCAAACTTTTGATGCCATCCTCATTAGGTTACCACAACTAAGCTTAAGAGATAACTTATCAAGATCGTCACTCCCGCATGAAAACTTTGACAGTGATACTCTTTTGCTTTGGCTCTATCTTCTTCTGATCCTTCCAGCCACAAGGCTGATGCAAACACCAATTCCAATTGACCAAAGGCTGATTGACATATTAAGCTCAGCTTCTTTCTTGATGAATCTTCACACAACCACCAGGAATTTTCCATCAGAAAAATATATGCAGCGGAACATACACCAGAAAACTCCTCTACAACCTTCAGGCAAAACATAATAACCCTTGCCCAACACTTCAAGTGCACTAGGTCATCATAGGTTTGAAAATAAGTCAAACCACACAGCAACAGGCCTGATATCTTCATTCTTCACTCCAAGGGATCATACAAAATACTCTATGAACTAACTATCTTCCTTGCTCATGAACCAGAAAGTATCTTCCCTAGATCTCATCCAGAAACAGACAGGATGCCTGCTCTGATACCAATTGAAATTCTGGTACAGGTGTGTGATGTCTTTGTGCAATGTCACAACATCGCAATCTGCTGAACAAGGCAATAATGGAAACAGTAAACAACACACTGAATTGTTCACCCAGTTCGGTTCAACAACCTACATCTGGGGACATACCAAGCCAGGAAGGAAGTCCACTATTAGTAGTATCAAATTACAGACTCAACAAACCAGTTGACAATCTACCTAATTTAATCACTACCCAATGACCCTTCTACCTAAGTCCTCCCTAGGTAAGAGACTTCATCTCACTTCCTATCATCACAATGATGTCTAGCAGTCAACTACACCGTCACTGCATCAACAGCTTGATTACCAACAACTGTACAACCATAGAAGACACCTTTCCATGACACCCTTTGGAGTTGCTTCAAAGCTTCCTCCAAGAATAATACCAAACTCATTACCTACAGGTTTCTGAGTTAAACACAGTGACCATCTCACAACCCGAGTGGTTCACTTAGACAAAGCCTTAATGATCTACATCTTGGACCCGTACCTATTCTAGGTTACAAGCATACTATTTATAATATAATCCCAACTGGATTTGGGCCTTCAAAACATATCAAATATTCTGTAACAAATCTGCAACAGATCCTGCTTCTAAATAGATCTTCAATCATATCTTCAATTAAATCTTCAATAATTAACTCTGAATATTCTCCATGTCTTTATGCTTTAAATTCGCAACAAACTGATCTTCATAATTAATTTCAACAGAATATATCTCTCCCTTGATCTTCGCCTGCATTCTCTGATTCTCTTTAGCAGAATGTCTCATTCACACTAGAAACACGTGCTACCCTAAACACACTACAGTCTGATGTTTTAATGTTCTGGTATAATGATGTTAAGACATCGCATGTGACATCACTCTTCAGCACTTTAACTCTTCAATAATATTCACAAACCAGAATGTTAGCCAAAACATACCTATACTGTTAGAAGCTCATGTTGTAACATCAACCATGACAACAGCATTGTTTTAACAAAATTTCAGCCAATTACAAGAACTTACAAAACTCTCAAACGCCCAAGTTTCCTTCTCGATCAATCCCTCACCCTCGTATTCTCTTGTATTCTCTCGCGGTGGCTTCTTTCTTTGTTCGCGAATCTCTCTCGATCTCGCACTCTATTTCTCTCTCAGACGCTCTCTCTCGAATTCGTACGCCGAGTCTCGCTCTCCCTGCAGCAGTGCGACACTTTCTCTTTCGCACAGTTGTTGTTGTTTTGTGGCAGCGGATGTGTGCGGATTTGAAGGTTGTGACCGGCGAAGGGAGCGTTGTTTGAAAATTGTCGTGGTGGTGAAGGGCGCGTTATTGCTAGGCCGCGGAAATGAAGGTAGGTCACGGCAGAGGTGGTTGATTGAGGAAGAGTCGTTTGAAGGAAAAGTATGCCACGGTTTTGATGAGAGGTAAATTGAAGGAAATTGAAAACAGAGCTCTTTTTTTTTCCAGAGAAAGTATGTAGGAGTCTTTTAAATCGTTCTGTTCTGTTTTTTTTTTTTTTGTCTCCCGAAATCCTTTTTCTTTATGTTCATAATTTTCCTCCTTTTAAAACCTCACAAACTTGTTCATTAAGTTTTTGTGGTACAATTCTTGTTTGTCCTGTTGTTGATACCTCCCTTTCCATGGCAGACTTGTTGCAGGATGTTGAGAGGTCATTTTCAAGTGCAGACTGTTTGGGGTTGCAACAATGTGCAAGGTCTTTGTGTGGAGCAGTGGTGGTCGCGCATGGCTTTGTGTAGTATAGTGTAGATTTTTGGCATGTAGAGGCTTAGCATGGTACCATCAATATCATGTGTGCAGAAGGTTGCACAAGGTTATGTGCTGTTACAGTTGATGCAATTTTTATTGTAGAATTTTCGGGTGAAGATTGTAATGATTTTTGGTAATGATATTTTAATGGAAAATAAATATTGGAATGAAAATCTCTTTATTATGGATTTATGAAATGATAGGGATAATAATGGATAATTACAAAGGAATAGGTTTTAAATTGGACAAGAAATTGTTTAAGTATGGATTTCGAAAACAAAATAGAAAATGGATTAAAATGAAATAGATAATTGGATAAAAAATGAATATGAGAACGGTTATGGGAATGAAGTGGATTGGATATGGAAATGAGTCCGGGAAAAAAAAGGAACGGGAATGGATATTTATAAAATGAATGGATATTTATATTGGATAATGAAATCACAATGGATATGGAAGTGATTCAAAAATGGATATTTGGATTCAAAAGTGGTTTATTCATTGAATATGGATTTGAAAAGTGGGAATGAATATGGATGAAAAAAATGGCTTAGAATTAAAAATGGAAATGGATAATAATGGAGAATGGGTAATTATGGACATTAAAAATGAAGTGGATTTTTATGGATATGGATAAATAATTTTGAAGTGGACATGGATTGAAAGTTTGGATTGAAAATGGTTTGGAAGAAAAAAAGGATGTACAGAGGTCATTTACACATAGGTAGGACAAATTTGGGGTATGACAACAAGCATTCTTTTTCTTTTGTTTTTCACATTCATATTCGCACTATTTCTTTTCATGCTTGTTCAAAATTTTTCAAAAGGTTATAGCAACCTACCAATCTTCTTTTTCATTCTCCCCAACTTGAATTCAACCAAACCTCAAGTGAATGTTCCTTACTTTTTACGGCAAGGAAATAAAATTAAAATAATGTTCAAAGGTTTAAGAAAAAAAATTTTAGAACCTCACAAAATTCAATGATGAACTTGATTTTCAAATTATGTACAACACAAAGTTCATCACTAAAACGAGATCTAAACTGTTTAGGCTCAAAGGGGTTAACAAATTCTCTCTACTCACGAGTAAGATACTTTTGGATATGGTTGTGCTCAATATAAACAAATGCCTTGATCATTTCTAATGCTTCCACAAAATCACAATAATCAAAAGATAAAGCATGAATCAAACGAATTAAACAAAGTTTATAAGTCATCCAAGCATTTAGTAAACAATGGAGGTTTCCTTACATGGGGCAATGAACTAAAGTGATTCATAAATGAACAAAAATTGCAAGAGAATGAAAGACATGTAATTTGTACAAATCTTAAGGTTCATAAACATGTTATGTTCTAGAAAAGCAATAAACACAAACCATGACACTGCAACTTTCTTTCTAACTTTTATCACTACCATAAAATTTTCTTGTTGAAACAATCAAAATTGAAAAATCACACAATGCATCCTCAAGCTAATCAAAAACAAAACTTGAGAACAAACACAAAAATTTCTAAAACTAATAAACATATACTAACAAAATGCGTGAAAGTCGATAAGAGAATAAGAGAGTTTTTCCACAAAAAGCAAGGCGCGCTAAGCGCCCTCTAGCGCACAAGCTTGCTGAGTTTTTCAAGTTCTTTCTCTCATTCAATCCATCCAATCTCACACAATACTACAATACTACTAAATATAAAATTGTACAAACTCAAATCATTGGGTTGCCTCCCAACAAGCGCTTGTTTCACGTCGTTAGCTCGACACCTTATTTACGTACAAACTCCTCCATGTTGTTTCGTTCACTGGTAGCAACCCAATAAAACCTGCAACACTTGAGCAAACGTAAACCAAAAACAAAAATATGTACACACACATAAACATGATGGAAAAAACATATATACAATCACTTATGGAAAACAACTATAAACAAGTATATACAAAAGCAAAACAAGTGTTTATACAAGTAAATATACAATATAGACAATTATGTACGAAGCTTAAAAACATAGAAACTATGCGATGCAACTCAATATCGAAACATCAATCCCCGGCAACGGCGCCATTTTGTTGAGGCTAGAATAGCAGCAAGCAAAAATATATAAGTAACCCAGTTTTGTCGTCTCCACAGGGATCAGTGCGAGGGAATGAATGCCATTCAACGGTTTCTATATTTCTAAGCTCTTGAATCAAAAGTTCTGGTTTAAAGACGAACCAAAAGCAAATGCGGAAAATTAAAGGAAGAAAAAGCAAGTAAATAACAATAACACATTCTTTGGAGAAGAGAAACTTAATAGAGATCAACCGATAACACATGCATTCTTCTAATCAAATAAACATAAATCAATCATTCGCCTAATATCCTCACGTATCACTCACAACAGAGGTTATGTCTAACGCAATGTCGAGAGAACGATCGTATTGTCTCATCGGTGATGTCTCACGCAACTCAACAACACAGAGAAGTAAGAACTGATACTCATGCAAGTGTTAAGTCTAAATCTATCTCTAGAGTTCACAGACAAACCAGAGATTGCTATAACATCCATATCAGATAAATTATTTCTACGTATTAAACCAAGATTAAAATACGTACACACGCTTAACCCTTATTTTATTTACATGTATTCAACTCATTTGCCCAATGGATGTGAATATCCTTCTTCATCACTATTATCACGCATCCTCGCGATACCGTATCGATCATACTCATGCTACCCATGCTACTTAATCAACATAATACAACAAAAGATAAAATGAATATCAACTCACAAAACCATGTCAAAAGCTTGCTCATTGATAGAAGAAAATTTAAGATCAAAGATTTGTAAAGGTTTTGTCAAGACCACAAATAATCAATCAAAGACAACAACAATAGAAAAATAGAATTCATTCACAAACATACATTAGATGAAATACAATAGGTATCAAGAGATTTACATACAAAACCTCAACAAATAGAAAATACAAAGAGAAGAAAGGAGAAGAACCATTTTCTCATGGTTTGTCAGAGCCGATTGAAGCAAATCCAACTCCGGATCAACAATATGCATCCTCTAATGTTGTTTCTAAGCCTCTCTACTCCTAAAATATGTTTGATGAAGTTGGGAGAAAGTTCCCCCAAAAACATACTCAAAAAATAGTGTTTTTGGCCTTAAATGGTGCTTCTGTCCGCACAGCTTCGCCCGGAGGTGTTTTGGGGCGCCCCGCGGCGAAAGGCGGCTTATTCTTGCAAGTTCCAGTGTTGTTCTGGAGCGCCCGGCGCTAGAATTGCACCGCCCGGCGCTGGCTCAAAAATACATAACGCTACTGGAATTTATTAAATTTTCTAGTGCCTCTGCACTGCCTGATGCTGCAGGGGCACAGCACACCAGACAGCAAAAATTCTGCATTGTTGTATTCGTAACTTTTGAACCGTAACTCCGTTTTTCGCCCGGTTCGAAGCGCTGGAAAGCTTATTCAATGCTCTATATAACAATGAATAAATATAAATGCTTGAATACCTACAAAAATGAGAGAAAATCAATTAAACTCAATGATATTTACACCATACGCAATATATACACTAAAACGTAAAATAAACGTATTTACAAACGAAGCGGGGTTTATTCGAATGATATTAACAAAAAGTATAGATAAGTGCAACAAAACTTATATACAAAAATAGGTACATTTTGCACTTATCAGGTCCATAGTGGTTTCAGGTCGAAGGGTGGTATACACCACTATCACCATGAGAGTAACTTATGACTTGCATAACATTCTATGTAGTACTCTCATAACGGGTCAATCCAGTATACGGGCAGAAAATGCAATTTGTTTGGTTTTACCGATTCCAATTGGTGTAGAGATAAATATGATCGAAATTATACAGCTGGATACATCTTTATGTTCAGTGCAACACCAATCTCATGGTGTTCGAAGAAGGAACCGGTAGTTGGACTCTCATCTTGTGAGGCCGAGTACATCACCGCTTCGTTATGTGTATGTCAGGCCATGTGGCTTATGAATCTATTAAAGGAGCTGAAAGCATTGAGGGTGAGGCTGTTACACTCCTGATTGACAATATTTCCGCGATTAATCTTGCTAAGAACTCAATTGCACATGGGAGGAGCAAGCTTATTGAGATGAGGTTTCATTACTTGAGGAAATTTTTTAGTGAAAGAATGTTACGATTAGTATATTGTAGAAGTGGTGTTCAAGTGGCTAATTTATTAACTAAAGGAGTCACAAATAATGTGTTCAAGAGGTTGAAGATGAACACGAACATGAAAGACTTAGAGCACTTGAATTAAGGTGGTGTGTTGAAAGTTATAGTGGTAATTCAAGTGCTATAACCGGTTAACATGAGTGTGTAACTAGTTACAGTAAAGCCAGTTCCACATGAGTGTGTAATCAGTTAACCATAGTCGTTAATCAGTTATCACCGAATGTGATCTAATTTAATATCATCCGATTAACCAAATAGTGTAACCGATGACAGGCCCAAATTTTGCACTTTTTCTGTGTTAGATGCATTCTTATTCAGGGTTAATGAAAATTATCATTCTCACTCTCGATTATTTCTCTATCAATTTTCCTCTTTCAGTCTCCACATTCCAATTTTTTTCACTATTACTCACCAATCTTATGGTTTAAAATTCTAATTTAACTTACCTTTATATCATTGTTTAAGTTTACCTTATATAGTTCTTTATTTTCTCCTGTGATTGTGCCAGAAAAATGTGGAAAAAATAGACTTATGGATCAAATTCAAGCTTTTGATAGAAAATTTTGACACTCATGTAACCGACTCTATTTAATAGAATAAAGCTTAAAGTTTGACTATTGTTGTTGCAAGTGTATTCAAGTGCAATAACCAATAGATATAACAAATGAATACTAACAACAACAGAATCGTTGTTAACATAATATGATGTCTACAATAGTGAAAAACGATTGTTCCCCATTTAAATTCACAAAATATGACAATTCTCACTTACAGGCAAAGAATATTGGATAATTTGTTAGATGAGAATCTGAACATTAACAAATTTACACACGACCAACCTATTTCTTTCATACAACCTATGATTTTTTTTCTTTAGTTACAAAAACAAGACTAACCAAACCATGTATAAAAGAGAACCTTTCAGTCTCACCGATTATTACTATTTTTGAAAAAATTGAAATCCCATCGTCGCATTAAGCCATCCATGACATGGCCAGCAGGATTTCTAACTACGGTTACCGTGGCTGTTGTATTATGTGATATGTCAGTGTCTGATGAACTTTGTAAACTAACAGAGCTATCACTGCGAGCAGAACCACTTGTATTGCTAGACTCAGTTACGGATGATGTGTTGTCCTGCGGTGGTGGCAGCTGCACTCCCCCAATTAGACTTGGCTCGGACTTCAAACTTAGGGAATGTTTCACTGCGACGGTATTTGGCTCGGCATTCAACGGTGCAGATTCTTCTAATGCACTGGAAATGTCTTTAGGTTTTGAATCTGTTCTGTGTTCGACTAGAGAAGATTCTTTCTCCATGGGTCTAGAAATCTCCTGTGAAGAATCATGTGAGTCGTTTTTATCTGATAGCTCTACAGATACATGAGCAACACTGCTACTGGCTGGTGGCATTTCTGCCTTTGGATTTTGTACTTCCAGGTCCTTCAGTGACTCCATTACTGCTTCCATTAACATCTGAATATCATAAAAACCATCTAAATCATCAAGTATTTTGATCAGGTAGTAATTAGATCATGTAAAGTCATCAAGTTGACTCACTCTTTCCTCCTCCTCTGCACTAGATGGAAAACCTGCAAGGTCTTCAAGTTGATATTCCACATACTGTTCGTCATCTAACGCTGCGGGAACATGGGCATAGGGATGACCATCGGACAACTCAAAGCTTATCATGGATGAAGGCGGGGATGTATCACTGCACTTCTCTTCCTGCTTGTAAGAAAATCATGCAAACTGTGAGAATCTAGTTTATTTCTGCAGTTAAAGTCCTCTTCCCTCATGTGTAGTAGTAGGTTAAAGTAGAAGTGGTCATCCACCACAAAAGAAAATGCAGTGGCCCAGTAAATGGTCAATTGTGTGTGATTGACAATCTTATATATACACAAGAAAAAAAGGAGATAGAAAAGGGATAAAAAATAGAAAAGGGATAAAAAAAGGTGAATAGGAGGAAATACCTCATTTGTGCATTGTTCATCTTTTGAAGAAATATCAGATGGAACCTGAGAAAAGTCATGGAATATAAACTCATAATGCCACGAAAATAATTCAAATACAATGGAAATCATCATATCAAGCGGTGAGATCTTCACAAGCCAATGGCCATACAGTTGAAAACAATGTGACCAAAAAATAGAGTTTATTCATTTTTTCCCATTAATTTAACTTGCAAAAATTGGACGATTTCTCAATTTATGCATGTCATGCTAATCTTTTCGGTATCGTTCTAATATTATTGGATTTCCCTGAAGGGATAGTTCAATTTTTTTTAAAACACGTCTAGGAGCTAATAAATACAAACCTCCATTCTACTCATTGGTCGTCTTGAACGGACTTCCCTAATAGCATCTATAGTACTGCTTGTTGATGGTTCTGCATCAAACAAATAAACAAGGTAAGATTTATAAACACAAATCCTAATAGAAACCATGCAGAAGAAATAGTTAAGAAATTAGGTGACTTGAATCATGCCTTTGTTTTTAGATGATGATTCATTGTTGTTGCCTAATTCATGCACAGATCTCCATGCATCCTGAGTAAAGAGTTAAGTTTTTAAAATGTTCACTATTTAACAGTGAAATTTTATCAAAATGAAATCTATGATATGCATTGCTGATTTTACCTTACCAAAGTAATCATTCACAGGGTCAAAAAATGATTCCCCAACCTCATCCTCGGGAGGCTGCAGAACATTGTGAAAAAAGATGTTTATCGAATCAAAGTAAAACTGAGGACGTGGAGAATTGTGATCTCCTTCAAATTTAATTATGTTTTTGTCTCCCTGCAAAACACAGACACCCATATTGAAGATCCATATTACAGGGCATAAAACATCTTTTAATATAAAACAAAAAGCGAATAAAAGCAACTTTAAACATCTGGAGGGCATATTTTATAATTTTAAAAGTATTTGACAATGCTCTAAAGCCTACAAAATGTCAAAAGGACTTGGGCTAGATTAACAGAACAAGAAGTTCACAATTATAAATAAGATAGTAATTGTTTTATATAGAAAAAGGAACTTCCGTTAAAACACTTACCATGTAAGCCTCAAATATACGATCAGAGTGATGAGGTTGTATAAAATCATCCTCAATGGCATGCCCTAATAGAGCTGGAACAAAACAAGATTTTGCTACCTGCAAGCAAACAAATAATGAGTGAATATGATGCATAGTACAAAAAATTGAAAAACCAAAAGCAATACATGATCAAGAGGAAAATAAAACAGTTATACACATTATTTCGTTTCTTTTGATTTTCTGCTTTGCATCATCAGGACAAAATCAGATTAGAACCAAAAAAAAAAAAAAACTCGACATAATCAGATCTTTCGAAAACATAATGTAGCATGGGACTCATATTGTAAGGAACACAAATCATTAGTCTTTAGCATGTACTCAAACAACTTTTTACAGCTTTCCACAGGTTTTTATCGATTAGCATCCAAAATTTTGAAATTGACAATAAAGCTGATTCTGGTTTAAATTTTACAGATTTTCAGTTTAGCAATTAGGAAGCAACAAGCACAAGCAGAAGATGCAAGACCCCACCCCAGTACCACCAAAAGCATACTTTTAATTGCACATTTTCTTCTAAACGCTAGTTAAAATTATGAACTATTTGAATCAAAGTAGCATACCTCATTTATTGACTAGCAAAGGTTTCACTGCCAATAATATTTGCAACTAATCAAGAAAACGTACAAGAAATTCAAGTATTCAACACAATTTGTGGGAAATATATAATGAATAAATTATATATGTGGAGACTAATTTGACTGAATAACTTATAAGTCTATAACTACTGTAGAAAAAAGGAGACATAATGTATGCATATACTTTCTTCAAGTTCAAGCTAAAATCTATGTTTGTTTAACTAAGCTTGGGCATGGATGGAAACTTCGACATTCATGTTGAAAAGTAATGAGGATAAACAAAGGTTACTAGCTTATCACTTTTACGTTGGACCAATTGATCAATTCATAAAAACAGGCAAGTAATAGGAACTTATTCAATTAAATAACTTTCTATCAAAAAAAAATGAAAAACCAAATAACAACAATAAAACTAAAGGAAAAACAACCTTGATGGTATTGAGGTCTGTTATGTCAAATTTTGCCTTCTTTTGGATTGCTCTTCGCATGTACTGGATTGCAAACTTCACCTGTTACAAGAAAAATGAAACAGAATCAACATAACAAAAAGTGTTTGGAACGAAAAAAATATTCACTATGAAGTATGTTAATTAGCAAGATCATATGATATGTTAGTTATTCACTATAAGATCTATACACCGCATAATTAAGATATTTGCCACAGCAGCAGCGACCATAGCAATTGAAGGTTTGTATGACTAATGACTGTAGGTAATGCGACCTCCTCAAGAAACTTAAGGGAACAGTGGATGTGATGGGGTTTCTTGCAAGTTATCAAAAGTCCCAACATTCCAAATGACAAATTAATAGCTCGCTTGACAAACTTATGCAAGGCAGGGCAATAACAGCTTTCTGGTTTAACGTTGCATGTCTCTTGGCAAGAGGTTTCATGTGGTAGAATAATCTTTGTTTTTTTCTTTCAGAATGTGGTACACAGGAGCACCAATCCACTGCTTAAAAAAGCTTTCTGAATCTATATGGTGTTTATACAGAAACAATAAATGGTTTTGAGGGCAGAGAAACCCCCCACCCCCACACACACACACACTATGAATAGAGAATTAGCACATAATATTGTGCGCATGGAATACATAATAGGGAATATTCCACTACAGCATAACAGAATGCCTGTGTTTGAAGGCTTTAGGACCCTTTGGGCAGGGAGGTTGGCAGACCCTTAAATACTTGTCTCTAGAGACATGCAATTTCTCTGTTCTTCTAGTTTTACAAGAGACCTGGGAGCCTTTAACCTTAACGTTCCTTACAATACACTATAATGTCTTTACTCCCTCCGATCCTCGTTTTACAATCTACCATATTTCTATTGGCCTAACCACCGAAGAAAGTCCTATAGTAATTGCTCCTGACCAATGTGACAAATTTGGCTTTTATATCTTCTAATGCAGGCCTCAGTAACTGCAGGTATTTCCATCTTTAGTTGGTAACGAGTTTCAGAGTGGACAGAAGGGAATTTCATTGGTATTGATATTAGTTATAACATCTCCAGTCAAATATTTTGGTATCAGGCACATACTAGACTACATAGTTATTACGACCAGACTACAAATTCAGCATTTGGATAGATCATTTCTATTTTTACCCAAAAAAAAAAGTAATACAAGATACTCACAGTGAACTTGGGCAGACGGACTTTATATGTATCTACAAGTTCCATCATCAAATCAACCAAATCAGAGAAGGGACTATCTAAAACCATCCCTGCAATTGAAGGATCCTCAGCTCCATACATAAGGCTGAAAGGAGTAACATCATTGATGCATGAGGAAAAGCCATTTTATTTAGCTAAAATGTAGGTCTGCATGGCTACATAACCAAGGAGTTCATAAATTGCGAGCACTAAATATGGAGAAAGATTTTGAATCAGAAGGGATTTAAGATATAGGAGTTTTTATACCAAAAATACATTGCCACAAGTCTAGACGAATGCAGAACACTCAATTTCGTAGTTCAGAAATCCATACATGAATATATGATCAGATTCATCATTCTCAAGTTTAAGAACTAGTGATATAAACTATCTAATTTCAGAATGAAACTGAAAGATAACTTTCTTTAACAAGTCATTTCATCCACCACCTAACAGACTACAATCTATGCCTTATAGTTTCCTATTATAAATAATAATGAAGATTCAATGGAAGTAGTACCCAACAAATTAGGGAATAGTTCTTAGTTCTTAGTCATAATATTACAAAAATTGATAATTTATGAAACAAATTACACTTCATTTCTACAGTGCTACACAGCCCATGTTTAGGAGCAAACTTTTCCTAAACATCATTCAAAAGTAAAGTTCAAAGGAATAAGAGAATGATGAAAACCTACCATGTTACAGCTCCCATTGAGCGGCCCCACAAGCCAATTAAAGATACATTTCCATCATTCCTCAGATAGTTGACCACGGCCGTTAGATCATCCTTCTGAGAACAGCCAAGAATGTCAAACAACAATCATTTCACAATAAAATAATGACAACAAAGCAAAATGGTAGTAATGATGTGTATTCAAAATTCCAGTACAGAATGAGTCTAAATGTTCTAATGTAATACTCCCTCTGTCCCAAATTATAAGTCACTGGCAAAAAATATTTGTCTCAAATTATAAGTCATTTTAGAATTCCAATACAACATTAATGACATTTTCCTAATATACCCTCTATCATTTATTACTCTTTCTTCTTTTTATTCTTTTAATTTCGCTTTCCAATATAATTAATGAAGGGCAATTTTGTAAAATTATAGATCATTTCACTTTCCCATACAACAACCATTACATTTCTTAATTCGTGTGAAACACCCAAAACGTTATATAATTTGGGACAAAAGGAGTAATAAAGAAACGTAAAACGAATCAAGCATAAGTGTCCTCCCCAATCATATATCAAGTTTTATAATTTCCACTGATGATATAGATATGGCATTCAAATAAAACTTTTATTAAATCTGACGTGGACTAATTTCAAAATGAACTTGCAAAAACATCAATGTGCAAGTTCTTGAACTTGAAGATATCTTTACATAAAGTTTAGTGATGTGTGTTATTGCCCCATATGTGTGAAAGATTGCAGTAGGGGGGCAAGATTTTTTGTCATTCAACCCTTCATTTCATGAGCTTCACACTCATAATAATAATGGACAAAAACGGAGAAATTACTCCTTCCCCATAGTGGATAAATGACATAGGAATAAGACTAAGCAATATCGATGATAAAACAGTCAGATCTGAACATTTTTAAAAGATTATTGAGAAAGCATTTACTTCATTCCATCCGAGAGTGACATGCTCCCCTCCAGAAATCCCAGATCCCGAGAAATCCAGAGTGAAAACCGTAATATTTGAAGGGAGTAAAATTATAGCAGCTTCACTGGCATCAGCCCTACATCCACTGTTAATAAACATTGCAACCAATCAGCATGAGCCTATAAAATTGAAATCAATAAACTATACTACACCAAATGAAAGTCATAGACAAGAAAAAAAACCCAAATAGAACGTGGTGAAAATAAGATTAGGATGCATGTATTTATTGTACAAGATAGGTATTTCATATCGTGTAAATAAAGATAAAATATAGAGACTTTGTTGTGTAGTTCGGACACAGGATTGCAGAATCATGTCTTTCCCTTTCTCTCTAATTTGAAGGCATGAAAATAAATTTACAAGCATCTACATTTCATAATTGAAGATGAAAGAGTACATTTTTGTTCAAGAATGTTTAAAACTTAGAAGGAAAAAAAGGAGCTATTAGGTCTTCCATATAACATCACTACAACTAACAATATTCTTCCATCTCTACTATATCAGAACCTAGCTAGCTACATGACTAATACTTGAATGTAGTTGAGTCTCACATTGGATGATAGTGTTGCCTAAATAGTGGTTATAAGTGGTGACCTAACAAGTAGGTTTTGTAGGAAAAATTAAGTCATAAACCCAAATTTAAAAATGGTATCAAAATCTATTCTATATCAGTTGAGTCTTCTTTTATTGGGCCATATCGATCAGGCTTCAGAAGTCCAATCTAGGGCGTGAGGGAGTATGTTGAAAGTTTCACAATGGATGGTGATATAGTCTAAATAGTGGTTATAACTTATATATAATGGACATCTCTCACCAAACAAGTCAATTTTGTAGAATGAGTTAGACCCTTAGCCTGATTTTAAGAAACGCCGCAGTTATCACTTTTTCTTTTAATTTTATGCTGGATCATCTATAATTTTCATTCTTATACACAAAGCAAAGTGGAAGAATGCCCATTTTGTCATACATAATAAATTATGATCAAAAGTATCATTATAATGTGTAAATACAGCGATTTTCATCATTTTGGCAAACATATAAAATGTATAAATCTATACAGCTTAAGAAGGGATAATGGCAGGTCTTAAGTATATCATGAATGCAAGTTAATTTCTAGTTATAGGTTGAATAGTACCCTAGTAGAAAATGCGCATAGAAATTAACTATTTAAATTTATCAAAGTGCAAGTACTAGTAAACCAAAACCCTTTCCTCAAAATGAATCAAACTAAATGCACATATATCTATGTTTAACCATCTGTAAAATAAAATTAACAGTCAAAGTGATCATAACCTAATTTTTAAAATGTAAAAAAAAGTAAAAGAAAGGAAAACACACACAAACTTCAAAGGAGAATCTAAAATACCCAGAAAAAATTTTGCAGTTCAATCTAACATAGTCCAATGATAATTGCTCGTCAAACAAAAAAAAAAACATATTATCCTACAGTCACCTGTTGCCATGACAATATATTACACAAGGAAGAGGCTTTCCTTCAGCACTGACAATTGGAACGTAATGGCTGCATTGAAGAACATCACCCCGGCTATTTTTTAACTGCAAAGTATCAATATACATTAGAGGCTAACCATATAGGTCTGGAAAAAAAATAGTTTGAGTATGACTCGATACAAAGCAAATTGCTTGTGATGGGAGAGACAAAAAAATCAACAATGAAGAAAGTTGTAGAAGTTAGAACATCACATACACACTCTTTTCCGTATGAAAATTGCAAAAGAAGTATTCTACACGAAAGTAATCACCACAGTATTTAAAGATACAGTTGAAAATAATTCTTCTAGAATAGAATTTTTCTTATCTTACTACATTTCACTATTTATATGCAAGTAAATAACTTATCCTTTCATGCTGACATTGTAGGTAAGAAACACTTTTTTGATGCAGTTTCAAAAAGAGCTATAAAATAAGTAATGGATGAAACACTTTTTGAAGCCTACCTTTACATCCTTCCGATGATACCATTTCCCTTTCAGCAAGAACTCTTGATCTAACAAATCACTTTTGGGGTCATATTCAGCTCTGCAGAGAGTTATCAAAACAGAAGAAATTATTGTTACAGATCTCACTTTAATAACGCATCAGCACGATGCAAAGTAGAAGTTACATTCAATGATGAAACTCTCAAGATCACATGAAAATAAAATCAATAACAAAAACATTCTACAAGTGTTATTGAAATTAAGACTTTACTTTTGCATCATGCACGAGTAAAAACCTATTTGGGAAATTAGGGAAATTAAAAAAGGGAAAAAGTTTTGATTCGAAAAGGAATCGGAAAATTGGATACCTTGGTGGACGAATGATGAAGTTGACAAGCTGTTCCATGGATTCGAAGGATGAAGACGATTTGAAAACTTGAAGCAAAATTGCTTTCAAGTTTGAACACGACGTGTGAATGAATCAATTATTCGTGTATATATTCGTAGGAGAAAATTGGAAGAGAGAGAAATAGGGTTGATGACGGTTATGAGACAAAACGAAGGAGTAAAGAGCGAAAAAGGAGAGAGACTTGTTATTGGGGATCGGTGGGTGGGTCTCTGTGTTTCCAACTTGTTCTTCTTTCTTTCTCCTATTGAAAAAAACAAATATCACTGTCTCGCACGTCACCGTTTTTCTAGTTTTTTTTTACATTTTTTTTCTTTTCAGGTTTACCAAGAATTATTCAAGTTATAAATTAAAATTATTATTATTATAAACATGCAAACTGGTGGTACACCGTGGCGTGGTAGTAGTAATAATAATAATGATAAAGTTCCTTTCAAAAATAATGACAATTATTAATGTACATGAATAGGGTCTCATCATCTTATATGTATCGAACGGACCAGTTTTTACAGGTTTAATCAATTGGTTTGACAAGATAAGCGATCCAATAGGTTGACCGAACCAGCTCACGCCTCACAGTACCATTTCCAATTTGACCTGTCAGTGAATTTTTTAAGCTTTTGTTTTTTAAAGAATTTTTGGGTATCTTGAAGTTCTGAGAATTAAACTACACTTTCCGAATTTTTTTTTTAAATAACCATGTTATTAAAAATATATATATAAATGTTTGAAAAGAATTATCAAAGTGACGGATTTTGAAAAAAATAATAATTTGCTGGCGCCATACTAGGTAAAAAAATTTGCCATAAGCCAAATGAAATGGCAACTCAGGTCAATTGATGTTTGTCCTAATTTAAGCTACAGGGGAGGCGTCATATCATATGGCGCCTCAGGTCAGTCCCTTTTTTTTTAATTATTATTTTAGGTATGAAATGAAAAAATTAAATGGAAAAAAATATTTAAAAAATGCTAGAAAAATTAGATAACAATCTTGACAATATAAAAATTTGTACAATTGATTGAAAACAAAAATTTAATGATCGGTCTTATCGAAACGTCCATCGGTTCCACATGTCAGGACATTTGCGTGGCGTCGAGGTCTACCACGATTTTGTTGAGGTGTCTCTGGCCTTTGCGTGTTGACCTGTGGAAGAGGCATCTGCTGAGATGGTCTCGGCGTATCAGACAAATTCTGAAGCATATGTCCCCAATAGCCGGGGGGTGTAGGTGGCTAATTTCGACGCCAGGAAAATGGTTCAAAAGAAAAGAAAAATTCGACATTTCGACAATATGATTCGACCGGACATTGCAGCTAGAAAATTTTCTGACGAAAAGAGGCAAGTCGAAAGAACACGGTACTTAAAAGAAGCATTGGTAGATTTTTCCAAGGAAGATAGTTTCGACGAGGAAAGTTTCGGTCTGTTCGACGGGTGTTTTGAATTTTAAATTTCAGGAGGGAGTTTCATTTTTGAAATGGGACGCGTGGAACGCATCTAGAAGGCGAATACATGCAGAATGACATTTGTCGCCATTAGGAGAGATAGTTGTTATGGGTAGTTATTTCGTTTGTATATAAATAGGAGGTCTTGATGTTAGATTCAAGTGTGTTCCAAACTTTGTACAAATTACCGCAAATACTCAAAGTAACTGTGCGAGAGAAACGAGTGTTCTGGAAAATGTATGTGTGGGAAACACCAGTTTAGCTTTATGCATTTCAATAAAATGTCAAGTTTTTCCTTCATTGCTTTATATTCAAGTTATCTTTTATTTCAGAGATTTACTTTGTTTTAGTTTAAGTTTGTTTCAATTACTTTTTCGCCATTACCGTGTCTTTGTTCTATAAGTCGAAATAATTGTTGAAAGAAATCTTAGAAACACAGAACAAACACATTCCTTTTCAAAAATCAAAAACATTCTCAAAAGCACTTTGTCCTAGGATTTGTTTGGTTGGTCCTGTTAGTAAACTAATTTTCTTAAATTAGGAAACCAGAGGTTGTTCGCCAAATTCACCAGCGAACAAATTGGCACGCCCAGTGGGACCTAGTGCAGTTGTTTAGTTTATCCTTTTGTTCTTATAATAAATTTTTGAAAGAAAAAGTTTATTTCGTTGTATGATTCTAAGAAGTGGCAAGTTAGCTGTGAACAACGAAGAAAGACCAAAGAGAACAAGAACGAGACGAATGGCAAATCAAAACGCGCCTAGTAATCAAAATATTAACAACCCAACGCCTATTCCTTCGACAGAAAATAATACGGCGTCAGTTTCTGTGTCAGAAACGATACCATCATCAACGGGGTCAATTCCAGCGTTTTCGGCATCCCAAAACGCGCCCAGTGTTTCTACAGTGGGACCCCAAATGCCTCAAATGACCCCTCCTCCTTTAGGGGGTGTTCATAGGTCATTTGTGACGAATTTTTCAATGCCTCCACATAATCGAGAACATCCTTATGGAATGCCAACAACGGTGATGGCAAATTTGCACAATTCGTCGTCATTATATTATGATCCTTTGATGAATGTTACTTCGCCCCTACAAGGATCAGGGTCTGGTGCGAACCACATAGGCAGAATAGGTCAGCCTGTGTCAACGGGATACCAAACTTATATGCCTGCAATCACCAATAATTCTGCACAAGTCATTAGGCAACAAATGGACGAAAGTAACCATGACATGGTGCAAATGCTAACACAACAAATGGGGGTTGTGTTTAATCCTTTGATCCAAAACACCACCCAAACAAACCAATTATTAGCAGCGCAAATGACGCGCATCGCTGATTTCTTTGGTGTTCCTCAAACCCAACCAAGGGAACAAATAGTTCAGAATCCTAGAGTGGTTGTCGAAGAGGAAACCACAATAAACCAGAGGCCAGCGAATGTTCCTCAAGGAAATCCTAGAAACCAAGAAGTAATGGTCGAACAGCCCCATGTCGAAATTCCTGTCCAACAAGAGCCTAGAAGGGTGTTAGTCCATAGAGACCAAGACGCTGATAATGTTGTGCAACAATTACGCTATAATAACATGCCAACAGAAAATAACTTAGCAGCCATGGTCGAAAGGATTATGGCCAGAAATTGTGTGAATGTGGGGCTGCAAAGGCCCAGTTATACATCACCGTTGTCTGAATATATTTTGCAAGAGGAATTACCCCCAAGGTGGAAGGTCCCCAAGTTTACCAAATTTTCAGGGGACACTAGCGAATCCACTGTCGAACACGTGGCCCGTTACTTGATCGAAGCAGGAGAAATTGCACGTAATGAAAATTTTAAAATGAAATATTTTCCAAATTCTTTGACGAAAAATGCCTTTACATGGTTCACATCTTTACCTGCGAATTCGATCCACACGTGGGTCCGGTTAGAAAGACTGTTCCATGAACAATTTTACATGGGACAAACAAAAATAAGTTTGAAGGAATTGGCTAGTGTTAAAAGAAAATTCTCTGAGCCAATCGATGATTATTTAAATAGATTTAGGTTACTTAAGGTGAGATGTTTCACGCAAGTACCTGAACACGAATTAGTCGAAATAGCAGCTGGTGGTCTAGACCATTCGATTAGAAAGAAGCTAGACACTCAATATCTAAGGGATATGGCACAGTTGGCGGATAGGGTAAGACAGGTCGAACGTTTAAAAGCCGAAAAAGCTAGAGTAACGAAAAATAAGAAAGAAAGAGTGGCTTATGTGGGAGTATGTCAAGAAGATGATGATGACGAGAGCGAATCGTTTAGTTTCGACAAACAAGAAGTTGACTTAGCAGAATTGAAACAGGGTTCGCCATACTCTTGTAAAGTATTGGCTCCGTCGAACGGAAAAAACCCAGTCGAATCTGAGAAGAATGATAAGTTTCCTAAAAGAACTTATACATTCGACGTCACTAAGTGTGACGAAATATTTGACTTGTTGGTTAAAGATGGCCAAATGATAGTGCCACCTGGCACCAAAGTGCCTCCCATAGAACAGCAGAAAAAGAGAGGTTTTTGTAAGTACCATAATTTTTTAGGTCATAAAACATCTCAATGTTTCCTTTTCAGGGATCTGGTACAAAATGCCATTCGTGACGGAAGATTGAAGTTCAGTGACAAGTCGAAACCACCAATGAAGGTTGATTCAAATCCGATGCAGATGGTCGAAGCCCACTATGCTGAACCATCCACAGTGAACATGGTGGAGGTCGAAGAGGGTTCTGACTACAGCTTTGAGATGATAGAAGCCACTGAAGGTTTCGACGCAAACGTGAATATGGTAGAAATCGCTGAGATCCCTACAGTCGAAAGTGATGTGGAGGAAATATCTGAAGATTTCGTCAATAAACCAGTGATGATCAAGGTTACTCAATACCTTGACGAAGGAAGCTTGAAGAATTGCGTCAGCAAAGAGGCAACTGAAGACCTCAACAATGTAAACAAAGAGGAGACTACTGAGGGTCTCAACTTTGTGAAGAATGACGAAACTACTGAGATTTGCGTCGAAAAAGAGAAGGAGACTACTGAGGGTCTCAACTTTGTGAAGAATGACGAAGCTACTGAAGGCTTTGTCGAAGACAAGAATAAGGCTACTGAGGGCCTTGATGGAGACAGCATGGAGTTAGGTGTTACTATCAACCAAGCCAATACTGAGATTGGCGAAGGTGTCTCTAAGGTGCACGCAAAGACTACTGAGGGTCCTGCGAAGCCAACTGTTTATGGGATTCTACGAAGAACAACAGAGGATCCCAGAGAGAAATATGTGGGTTTTTGTTGCCAACATGACATCAAGAGGCCATCGCCAGAAGGGGATTTCGACCTGGCGAAGAAGAAGCATGAGATTGAGGAGGGACTCACTCTGAAAATGAATAAGTTGAGTATTGGAGATGGACAAACAGCCAATGTGAATATGGTCGAAGTATCCCAGAAAGCTCCAATGCAGACTAATGAAGAGCGCCGTAGAGAGGAGTATCAAAAAGTGGCGTACCCTAAAGAGAAAGAGAATCTGATAGAGTTCCTTCAAAGGTGTCAGAAGAAAAAGTCTGAGGTTATGTTGTGCCCCCGCTGCAGTGCCGTGTTCGACAAGAAGGCAGCAGATAACCTGGAGGGAATGGAGAAAGCTAAAAGGAAGGGAAACTGGGGGGCAGTTCCATCTGCGAGAAAGGAGAGGTTCGACCCAAGGCGAAGTGATCATTACCAGCAAAAGTTTGGACGAAGATACCCAAATACCTTCAAACCCACCAACAAAGTTCCTAATGACAAATGGGTTCAACCAATACGAAGTTCAGAGGGGTTCATCTATGACTGGAAGTAAGGAAGGTGAAAGGCCAAAACCAAGGCCTTATCCCTCAGAGAATTATAAAGGCAAGAATTCCATGTCGAGATCCCAATGGAGGCGTTTCCAAAGACAAAAAAGGGCGGAAAATAAAGCTGCTGAGAAAGGAGCTGCTGAGGAAGTAGCTATCGAAAGAAGCAAACCAGAGTCAAGTAGCAATACTGAATTGGTGAATCGACAAGAGGCATCTTACAGCATCAATTCCTGTAATGCAATTGAACCAGTACCATCTAAGGAAAAGGTGGGGGAGGATGACGAAATGACGGACGATTTCAGGTCTGAGTCAGACGCGTCTCTCAACATTGTGTGCAACGTGGTCTCTGTCCTTCCAAAAGAATACGACCAAATCATGGAGGTTGAAGAAGAAGAGGATGTTGTCGAGAGTGAAGTTATAGGACACAGGCCAGTGTGTTACTATATCATGAATAACGGCTGTGTCGAGGAACAAAATGCCTTTTTCGAAAGGCCAGATGACTCCATGCGTGGCCACCTCAAGCCCCTATTCATAAAAGGGAAAGTGGAGAACGTGGGAGTAAACAAAATCCTGGTTGATGGAGGGGCTGCAGTTAACTTAATGCCCCATTATATGTTGAAGAAAATTGGGAAAGATGAGTCTGACGCAAAACCCCACAACATGGTACTATCAAACTATGAAGGCAAAGTGGGAACTACTTTGGGTGTTATCCAAGTGGATTTAACTGTTGGGACTATAACTAGACCAACGATGTTCATGGTCATAGCTTCGAAGGCTAATTATAATTTGCTTTTGGGTAGAGAATGGATCCATGGCGTGGGTGTTGTGCCCTCGTCGATGCATCAGCGTATAGCTATTTGGCGATCTGACGGAATTGTCGAAAACATAGAGGCGGATCAAAGCTATTTCATGGCTGAGGTAAATTATGTGGATCGATGCAATTTTGACAAACACTTGGCCCATATAGCTCCATGCAGTCTAGCAAATTTCGACCTGAAGGCTACAGATAATGCGTTTTGTTCGCTGTATCTCCACCCCACATATGGTTTCCAGTGGGATATGGAAGTAGTCGACGAGGTAAACTACGTCTTTGGGACTGCACATATAGAGCCAACTGGCTGGGGAAGTGAGTTTGGTGACGATGAGTAAGTCATCAGCGCTCGAAAGGATTACGGCTTATATAGCCGAAAATAAACTCAAGGCGGCTCTAGAAGCCGAAGTAAAATATATGGTCGTCGAAGCCAATGAAAATGATTTCGACAAACAATGTCCTCAAAAGGACGTTGAAGAGGATTTGTTCAACGCAGAAATTGGCGAATGGCAACACCAAAAGTTAGACGCCATTTATGATGACGAACCCTTGGGGTTTGAAAAGGATCCAGCTTTGACAGATATGAAGATGGTGGCGCAGGATCCGTTAGAAGAAGTCGATTTAGGATTAGGGGCAGAAAAAAGGCCGACCTACATAAGTGCCAAGATGGACCCTCAGTTAAAAGTCGAAATAGTCCAACTGCTGAAAGAGTTTAAAGATTGTTTTGCGTGGGACTACGACAAAATGCCTGGTCTCAACAGGAGTTTGGTCGAATTGAAGTTGCCTATAATAGCAGGAAAGAAACCTGTCAAGCAAACTCCCAGACGCTTCGCACCAGACATTTTATCGAAGATTAAAGAGGAGGTCGAAAGACTTCTGAAATGTAAGTTCATCCGCACAACGAGGTACGTCGAATGGATTGCAAATATTGTTCCTGTAATAAAGAAAAATGGCAAATTAAGGGTATGCATTAACTTTCGAGATTTGAATTCAGCTACCCCTAAAGACGAATATCCTATGCCAGTAGCAAAAATGCTTATAGATTCTCCTGCAGGCCATGAGTATCTAAGTATGTTAGATGGATACTCTGGCTATAATCAAATTTTTATTTCTGAAGAAGATGTCCCTAAGACGGCATTTCGTTGTCCTGGAGCCATAGGCACCTACGAATGGGTGGTAATGCCTTTTGGTTTAAAAAATGTTGGGGCAACTTATCAGCGAGCCATGAATTCAATTTTTCATGATTTTATCGAAACTTTTATGCAGATCTATATAGATGACATTGTAATTAAGTCTGTTTCAGGCGAAAATCATATTGACCATCTTCGACAATCATTGGAAAGGATGAGGAAGTTTGGTTTAAAAATGAACCCTCTCAAATGTGCTTATGGTGTGCAGGCGGGAGATTTCCTGGGCTTTGTGGTCCACAAGAAGGAGATCGAAATTAATGAAAACAAAGCCAAAGCAATAATGGAGGCGAAAGCGCCATCGACAAAGAAGGAGTTGCAGTCTCTGCTTGGGAAGATCAACTTTCTCAGAAGGTTCATCTCCAACCTTAGTGGGAAAACGCAAGCCTTCTCTCCTCTACTTCGACTGAAGAAGGAAGATTTTATATGGGGGTCGGATCAACAAGAGGCGTTCGACAAAATCAAGGAATACTTGACCCATCCCCTAATCTTGTTGTCTCCTTGTAGAAGTAAAAGTATGAGGTTGTATATAGCGGCATCAGATAGGACATTAGGAAGTATGTTATGTGAAGAGGATGAGAATGGCGTCGAAAGAGCCATCTACTACCTCAGTAGAGTCTTAAATGATGCCGAAACTAGGTATAGTGTAATAGAAAAACTATGTCTATGTGTTTACTTTTCGTGTATGAAGTTAAAGCACTACATAAAGTCGGTCGATGTATATATTTCCTCTCATTTTGACGTAATAAAGCATATGTTATCAAAATCAATTTTACATAGTCGAATTGGGAAATGGGCTTTGGCATTGACTGAGTATTCCTTAATGTATTTGCCTTTGAAGGCTGTTAAGGGACAAGTGGTGGCTGACTTTATAGCTGACCACGTCATAAATGAAGATTATATTGAATATGTCGAAATAGAGCCATGGAAACTATACTTCGACGGTTCCAGTCATAAGAATGGAACCGGCATTGGGCTATTGGTTATTTCTCCTAACAGAATTCCAACAAAATTCAAGTACAAAGTCGAAGGCTTATGTTCGAACAATGAAGCAGAATATGAAGCTTTGATAACTGGACTTGAAATTTTATTGGAATTGGGGGAAACTAGAGTCGAAATAATGGGAGACTCTGAGTTGGTAATAAAGCAAGTGACCAAGGAGTACAAGTGTGTTAAAGAAAATCTAATCATGTACTTCGTAATAGCTAACAGGCTCTTAAAGAAATTCGACAGTGTAACTATCAGACACATTCCTCGAATGGAAAATCAAGTGGCGAATGATTTGGCACAACTCGCATCTGGTTATAAAGTATCGAAAGAAAAGTTGGAAAAGGCCATTGAAGTAAGAGGAAGAGTTGTATCAACTAAGTTGTCCCCATCAGATTTGGAGACAATAAAGTTAGGGTATGGTGACGAAGAGAGTTTTGAGATATTTAATATAGAAGATGCGAGAGTCGAAGATTGGAGAAAGCCCGTCAAGGATTATTTACAAGACCCAAATCAGAGAGTCGAAAGGAAAATTAAGTACAGGGCGTTAAGTTATGTGCTTTTTGGAAATGAGTTGTTTAAAAAGACTTCAGAGGGAGTTTTGTTAAATTGTTTGGGCGAAGATGAAGCTTTTATAGCATTGTCAAATGTGCACAGTGGAGCATGTGGCGCTCATCAAGCAGGCCATAAAATGAAATGGTTACTATTTCGACAAGGGATGTATTGGCCAACAATGTTGAAGGATTGTGTCGAATTTGCAAAAGGTTGCCATGAATGTCAAGTACATGCAGGGATACCACATATTCCTGCAAGTGAGTTACATTCAATTGTGAAGCCTTGGCCATTTAGGGGTTGGGCTTTAGATTTAATTGGAGAAATTCGACCATCATCGTCGAAAGGCCAAAGATACATTTTGGTTGGGATAGATTATTTCACAAAGTGGATAGAAGCCATATCTTTGGTAAATGTTGATCAAGAAGCAGTCATAGAATTCATTCGAAAGCATATCATCTATAGGTATGGGATACTGAGACAATAACAATAGATCAAGGGTCTGTGTTTACTGGGAAGAATATGCAAGCATTTGTAAAATAGATGGGATTCAAGCTTCTCACTTCGACACCTTATTATGCTTAAGCAAATGGACAAGTCAAAACAGCAAATAAGGTGGTGATAAGTTTAATTAAAAAGCACGTGGGGACAAAGCCTAAGAATTGGCACAAGACTTTGGATCAAATTTTATGGGCTTGTTGAACATCCCCTAAAGAAGAAACAAATGCTACTCCATTTAGACTAACATATGGGCATGATGCAGTTTTACCAGTTGAGGTTTATTTACAGTCGATTCGAATTCAGAGGCATCATGAAATCCCATCAGATACATATTGGAATATGATGATGGACGAGTTAGTTGAGTTGGACGAAGAAAGATTAAATGCGTTGGATTTATTGAAAAGGCAAAAAGAAAGAGTCGAAAAGTTTTACAATAAGAAAGTGAAATGTAAGACTTTCTTAATTGGTGAGTTAGTTTGGAAAGTAATTCTCCCCATGGATCGAAAAGACAGACTTATGGGAAAATGGTCCCCTAAGTGGGAAGGACCTTTTCGAATTATACAAGTATTCTCCAATGGCGCATATGAAGTCGAGGAAGTGGATAAAGATAAGCGTATATTAAAAATAAACGGGAAATATTTGAAAAAATATAGGCCCACATTACAAGAAATTAAAATAACAGTCAAATAATTGTGCAGAGAAAAGTAATATGGCAGATTAAAAATCTTCTCGCCAAATAATATAGATTCATTGTCATTACAAAAGGGCTTTAAAAAGCCAAACAAAAAATTACAAGTATTCAAACAGGAAAAGATGCCTTCAGCTTCTCAAATTTCGACCTCTGGATTTGAAGACGACGCTCACAAAGCGCCTTGCTTTTCGAAATCTCCTCAATCTCTTCACCAAGCTTGCGGGCCCTGTCAACATGATGCACACCAACTTCAAGCTCTTTGCGGATTTCCTCCTGGTCGTTCTGCTGCAGTTCTGCTTGACGTTTTTCCGCCTGCAAAATTTTGCTTTGAAGAGCAGCAATTTGTTTTTTCCATTTGAGGATATTCTCACCACACAAAGTTGCTTCTTGCTTATTTTGCTCAGACACTTGCTCCAGTTCAGTTACTTTGTTGGACGAATTCGATGCAGCTTCCCACTCAGCAAGTTGGGTTTCTGTTTTGTTTTCAAGCTTCTTGGAGTACTCTCGAAGTCGATTGAAGTCAGTGACCACAAGATCTATCAAGGTAGTGAGGTCCAACACCACATCAGTGACTTCAGGAGGAGCCTCAAGGACATTGATTTGCTTTAGGATCTTCTTCAGGTCGAATTGAGCAGAGGAATCATTCTCCAGAAGTTGAAATAAGTCAATATCAAGAACCTTCTGTCGAATGTTTGCCAGCGATTCGTCAACTGATTTGGCATCAGAAGTAGTCCCTGAGGTGGTCGAACTACTGATGGTAGTGTCAGCGAAATTGTAACGGGAACTGAGCATGGTCTTTAGGTATTCGAAGGGTCTTTGTACCTTCATATTTTCTAGCTCCTCGTGGGAAAGTTGGGTCGAAGTCGTCCCGGTTGAAGCAGTTTTATTTGTTTTGTCGGGGTTTTCTTCGATGTTTTCTGTCTCTTCATCCATAGCAGCGGTGGGAGTTGGCGGTTTTTCGTGTTCTTTTTCTTCTTCCTCTTCAGCATCAGTTGCAGCCTCTTCATCTTTCTCTTCTACAGCAAATCCTGAGTGGGGGGATTGGTCTTCAGGATCATTTCTTGTGACAGCCACTGCAGTGGGCGTCACAGTATCCCCACCAGTTTCGACAAAGTCTTCAGGTTCAGGACCAGCTTCTTCTTCCACTACCTCTGGAATTCGTGTAGAGATAGCAGTGGGTTGATTTACTTCGGTAGCTGATTCCTTTGCCGAATTTTTAGGAGAGGATTTGGAGGCGCTGGCTGGGTTATAAGTAGGGTCACTGCTGGTCTTGGGAAGAACTTAGACCATGGGGTATCCATGAGTGTCGACAAGTGCCTGAAGGATAAATAGGTCAAAAAAGGGAATACAAGTAAAACAGCCTGTTAGCATCGAAAGAAAAAGAAAAATCATGCCTTTGGAGTTTTGGTCTTCAAGCTAGAACTTTCAATTTCTGCTGGAGCAGGAGTGGCTTCCTCACCTGGATTCTTTGATGGAGTCTTTTCTAAGATTTTGGGAGTAGGAGGTTTCGTGGGCGGAGGTTTTGTTGTCTTCTTCTTCTTTTTGGTGGGTTTTACCTGGTCTGGTGATTCATCACCATCATCAGTATCAACAGCTTTGGCTTCTTGTTCTTTTGCTTTCCTTTTCTTTGGCGTCGATGGCGGTATTCGACTGCCCTGTGGATCAAGAAAATTTTAATAGTTAGTTTAAGAAAATAAAACATTTGGTGAACTAAAAGAAAGTAAATTGATACCTTCGCCAAAGGTGTCTTGGCGGTATCTTTCTGAGGCTCTGCATCTCCTGCAGTTGTTGTTCCACCTGTGGCAGGTTTCTTGATTGGAATCTTGATAGCTAGAAAAGAAAAGAAGGAAAGAGTCAAGCATAAAATAACATATATTTGAATAAATAAAAAAGATAGATTAAACTTCTTTCCATTTTCCACACCTTCATATATAGGAGTTTCCACGCGAACGTGTTTTATGCCAATATGAAGGTGGCCTTTGAAATTGTCCAGGGTGTACTTAGTCGGAACCACTCGCTTGGCACGCTTCCGGTTTTCTTGGCGAAGAATTTTCAGAGAATCCCCACAAATGAACCAATCTGGAAATGGAGGGCTAAGAGCCACGCCGAATTCAGCAGATGGTAGAGGGGGAAATTTTGGGAGATAAAGTTTAAAAGCTACCTCATAATGTTGTTCTGGTCGAACATACGTGGGTAGTTTTAACTCACCAAGTTTTTCTGTTAACTTTTGTTTCAAAGTAACTGCTGTTTCGCGTATGGTTCGACTAAGATCATTAGGCCTGTAGGCAGTTTCAAAGTATTTTTGGAAAGCCTGGATTTCTTTGATGTGTCGAGAAGTACCTTTCTTGGTCTTGTCCCGCACAAGGAAAAAGGCTCTGGTCAGTTGAAGGTTGAAAGAATCCACGTTAAACATTTGAGACTCATAATAGGCCCTCCACCGTTCATCGAACTCTTGAGTGCAGAGGAAGCTAGGTCGAAAGACCACTGGTTGGATTCGACCAGATTAGAATACTTCGCCAACAACTCAGAGCATTCATCTTCAGTGTGGGTCATATTATAATGAATCAGAGAACCTTTTTTGGAAAAAAGAGGTTTTGGTAGTATCTGTATCAACCCAAACTGTCGAGAAACCAGATTGGGCTGATAGTTGACAAGGGAAACTTTGAGTTTTGAAGGGCCAAGTTTGGAAACCAGAAGTCTTGGAGTAAGGAAAGATTCCCAGACATTGAGGAATTCGTCTTCCAGAGATTTCGATTCCAGGGGAAGTTTTCTGGTTAACCATGAGGGTCCAACCTTCCTCTCAGCAAAAGGTGCCATGTTGGGTGTAAAACTATAACGCTTAGCAAACATCATGACGTAGCTGGTAAAGGTTTGTTAGAGGCTCAGACCTTCGTCATGGGGTGTCAGTTGCGCCAAACGAAGTCCTTCGACTCGTCTGTCCCCTAGAGCAGCTGTGTCCACAGTTGGTTTATTGGGAAGAGAGGCTTCGAAAGTGGCATTGAGCCACAATTGTAAAAGCCAAAAAGGCCCTGATAGCAGCAAAGTCTTCTTTTCCTTGATGTTCTTCAAGATGGTGACTCATTCGCCAAGGGATTCGTATAGATTCGCTAAAATCATCTCGCTAAGACATAGTCGGTGCCCAGCATGAAGCTGATCCGCTATCGTGATATAGCGTTTCGCCATCTGGAGAGATCTGGAGCAAAAAACGCACCTCGACAGCCAAAGGGCCAGGAAGGCTACATGCTCTTGATCAGATACTTCCTTGGTTTCCTTGTCATGGTAGTTGGCAATATAGGCTGTAAAGGTGGCCTTGTTGGTGTCGAAACTTATAGAATCATCAGCAAGCAAGTTGGGATCGTAGTCAACTCCTAAGGGGCTTAGGCCGGTAATAGCAGCTATGTCGAAAAGCGTGGGAGTAATCATCCCAAAAGTGTTGTAAGTTTTGTCCCAAAAATAGAGGGAAGCTAGAAGCATTGAAGGGCAATATCCTGGCCCTACTTTCGACAGCTGGATGAGATCGTAAATGCCCATGTTTTTCCAATCATTGCTTTTAACCTTTTCTATCTTTTCCAACCAAGCCAGATAATCAGAGGGATCCTTCGACAGGGGACATGATCTAAAAATTCTAAAATTATTCATGTATTCTAGGTTTATGACTTCGTTAGAAGGGGTTCCTTGGCCATCTACCTTAGACTTTTCATCTATAATTTTCTCCTTATCTGTTCTAGGTCTAACCCCATTTGCTATAGGTTTGTAGCGATGGTAGGTTGGGAAAAATTCTCGTACCTTAACTGGGTCTAATGTTAAGTCAGGTAATGGTCCTAACATGGCATGAGATTTTCCAGAAATTAAAATAGGAATGAGTACCTGAGATTGATAAATACAGTGCTTTTCCTCTTCGTTGGGAGGTTCCGAAACGTACTTTTGATTTCCCACCACCTTGGGACCGAAGATTCTTTCCACCGGTGCTAAGCTGCTGGGCTTCCGAGAATCTTTATCGGTGACTTTTTGAGAAGTGGAGGACGCCATTGTTGATTGCAAAGAAACAGAGAGAAAATGAGGAAGATGAAGTTTGAAAAGAGCTTGTGGAGAGAAAGAACGTAAAAGGTGGAAAAAATGAAGTCTTCAACTTATATATAAGTTATGAAAGTGGAAGCGGTTGGTATTCTGGAATTGAAATGGGAAAAAGTAGTGGGAAGATGATGGGACACGTGGAGAGTGTGAAGTGGATAATGCTGACGGTGGCAGTTAGGGGTTGACCCACGATGTGATAGGGGTTAGAGTAGGAATGATGAAGATCTCAGAAACGTGGGTTGAAATGACATTTTGGGAAAAGCGTAATGATGATTCTGACATTTCTAATGTCTAAATCATATGAACAGTCATTAGTCGAATGATCCATGGCGTCGAATTGCACTGGCAAAAAATGTTTTTCTCTCTCAGTCGAAAATTCATTTTTTGGGGGGCAATTTGTAGGTGGCTAATTTCGACGCCAGGAAAATAGTTCAAAAGAAAAGAAAAATTCGACATTTCGACAATATGATTCGACCGGACATTGCAGCTAGAAAGTTTTTTGACGAAAAGAGGCAAGTCGAAAGAACACGGTACTTAAAAGAAGCATTGGTAGATTTTTCCAAGGAAGATAGTTTCGACGAGGAAAGTTTCGGTCCGTTCGACGGGTGTTTTGAATTTTAAATTTCAGGAGGGAGTTTCATTTTTGAAATGGGACGCGTGGAACGCATCTAGAAGGCGAATACATGCAGAATGACATTTGTCGCCATTAGGAGAGATAGTTGTTATGGGTAGTTATTTCGTTTGTATATAAATAGGAGGTCTTGATGTTAGATTCAAGTGTGTTCCAAACTTTATACAAATTACCGCAAATACTCAAAGTAACCGTGCGAGAGAAACGAGTGTTCTGGAAAATGTATGTGTGGGAAACACCAGTTTACCTTTATGCATTTCAATAAAATGTCAAGTTTATCCTTCATTGCTTGATATTCAAGTTATCTTTTATTTCAGAGATTTACTTTGTTTTAGTTTAAGTTTTTTTCAATTACTTTTTCGCCATTACCGTGTCTTTGTTCTATAAGTCGAAATAATTGTTGAAAGAAATCTTAGAAACACAGAACGAACACATTCCTTTTCAAAAATCAAAAACATTCTCAAAAGCACTTTGTCCTAGGATTTGTTTGGTTGGTCCTGTTAGTAAACTAATTTTCATAAATTAGAAAACCAGAGGTTGTTCGCCAAATTCACCAGCGAACAGGGGGTTGCCGCCAACGACGCTTCTGTAATCCAGTTGCATGCCCATGTTTTCATAGTTGGGACGGGGGGTTGAGTTGGGTGTCGACAGTATGGTTGGCCGAATTGGTGCATTGAATCGTTTTGGAAACGTTGCAGTGGTTGTTGTGGGGTTTGGTAGTCAAATAGTGGGTGGGTATGTTAGTGGTATGACGGTTGTGTGTTCATTTGTGGGGGGCTATGGTGGGCTGGGGTGGGTTCAAAAGAGTTATCAGGGCTATAGGCAGTAATGGGGTCGGTGTACGCGAGCTGGAGGTAGGGGTAAGGCTCTTGTTATTGTGACTGGGTTGGTGGCATGAAAGGGTTGCGGTTTTGGAAGATTGATTCGGTTGGTATGCTTGGTTGTTGGGTATAATACGGTGTTTGATGTTGGGCATGTGGCTGTGACAAAGAAGCACGTTGGCGCGGATCAATCAGATACGTCGGCTGAGACAGAAATTGTTAGGGTGTCGTAACCGACCTAAACCAAATCATATATTATTGAGTTGGTCTAGCCCCTTCCACAATAGGTTCGGTTGAGATGTGTCGATGTCGATTCTCCCAATGTTGACACATCTCTCTTGCAAAGTTTTTCCAATGACCTACAGCCCATTGTGTATCCACTCTATGTTGATGCCATTCTCCCAAACTTGTCGGAGCGACTGGAATATTCTGATGCATTCTGAACTGCAATTTCACCCTGTCACTTTGATGCATCTCCACTGTGGTGAACCGAATGATGGGTGTTTTTGATGTCCACACTACAGCACCATCCGCGTTGGGCTGATGCTCGAAACCCTCATACGGCCTCCAGACAAACTACAAGAACAAAATATTTAATGAGAAATTTTTTGGTGTGTTAACTTATTATACAAATTTATGGTAGTTTAAGAATAGATTACATCGTCGGGCCCAATGTGATCTATAAGGTTGCGGTAGACGATTATTGAGTTCCAGGAATTTCGTTGGTAATTCATTCCCGGAACTGACCTCCTAAAAAAAAGTGACACAAATAAATTAGTTACGAATAAACATTTCATCAAAGTATACATGTTCGAGTTTTAAAATTAAACTTACTTGTTTGCGTAGGGAAATGTGAAGGGATTCCGGTTAACACGAGCTAGTTGTTGGCATTCTAGACCAACCCCACGCTTGAAGTAGATATGCGCATCCATAAAAGGTACAAGTTTCTTTTTTTTAATTTTTACATAGTGAACTATAGAGATGGGCCAGGACAGCTGAACCCCAAATATAGTCGCACACTTTATTAATGTTGGATAACAATGGTAAATACATAATATTTACACTATTTCCAGTACTTTCTGGAAATAAAAAATGACCAAATAAGATCATTATATAACACCGAGTTTTAACTATCTTGTAATACTTGGGAGATTCTTCGTCTAATATAATAGAATGATATTGTTCTCTTAGATATTTTAAATTAATACATTGGCCCCTAGGTCGACCATCACGTGTTGGCTCAGGTATTTCGACACCGAGCGGGGCGCCCAACAAACCTTCGCAAAGTTGGTTGTCAACACAAACCTTGCCGTTGACGGCCTTTCCATCGATGCAACAAACAAAATGGTGAGGTTATGTAGTTCGTGCCGTCAACCGGGACACAATCGTACCAAGTGTTCCAATGTGGGATCAAGCACAACATCATAGTTTCAAATGTAACCTTGTCTATTTATAACAACAACAAATTTTATTTCATTGATAGCTTAAGCGATTACAATTAACAACGACATAACTTAACAAAGCATAACTTAATAGCTTAACAACAACAATTAACAACGACATAACTTAATACCAAATCGGGAAAAAAAACAACAACATACCCAAAAGAAACAACTTAACAAATCAACTTATCTAGGATATTACAACCATCAAGCTAATTTTCTTTGGTGTTAACATCATCATAAGGACACCATCATCATTTTCCATTTTTCTCCAAGTACGGGTAACTCCATTTAGGCTTGACTCCTCAACCAGCCTCTCAATTTTCTTGATCTTTTCACCTGCAGCAAATTCTCCTTCTAGCCAGCGATTCAGTTCCCTATGCAAAAGCTCCAAGGTCTGCGTGTTTCAGAGTAGGACCTTCATCGGAGACTTTGTTGCTGAAAAACAAACTAGGGCATTTCTTTTCATAAGTGGAAATGTTAGAAGCGGTTCCTCTAATGACGATGAACGCCGATTTAACCACTCAGACATAGTGGGAGGGGAGAGATTAGGATATTGGTGATAAGTGTTGTGGAGTAACAAATTAGGGTGCAGTCTTATTTATAGACACATGAAATATTGTATCTACCAATTTAAAAAATGTTTTAATTGTAAAATAAAAATAAAAACAAATAAATGACTTTAAAAAAAAAAAAGCAAATGAACTGAGGCGCCATATGATATGGCGCCTCCCCTGTAGATTTAAAATTAGGGCATACGACCTTGCCTGAGTCGCCATTTGATATGGCTTTTGCAAATTTTTTTGCCTGAGGCGCCATACCATATGGCGCCAGCAGGTTAGTTTAGGGGTGTTCGCGGTGCGGTTTGGGCGGTTTTGACGCTAAAAATCATCTGAACCGCAAGGGAAAAAAGCATGCGGTTTGGTTTGGTTTGGTTGGCTTTTAAAAAAAAATCTAACCAAACCAAACCAAACCAATGCGGTTTGGATTGGTTCGGTTTTTTACAAGATTTTTATTGAGTGATATTTACATATATAGAGAACAACATAACTTTGTGTTTAGTCATTCATACATTACCAAATAACAACAAAACTCATGATATTTAGACAAAAAATTCTCATTCAATATACAAAAATCAATTTAAACAAAAGTGAAAAAATAGTAACATAAATTAATATTAAAATATTATAATAAAACAGAAAATATAAGAGAAGAGAGATTAGAGAAGATGAAAAAGAAAGAACATAACAAAAGTGAGATTAGAGAAGAAATGTGCGATAAAAATATAATTAGAAGAGAAAATAGTAACATAAAAATGAGAAGATAAAAAAGAAAAAACATGTGAGATGAGATATTAGTGTAGAAGAGACGAGACGTACATGACAAAGAAGATGAGAAGAATGCACAATACTATTAGGAGAGATTTGAGAAGATTAAAATTGAAAAGTTAAGTATGAGTAAGAGAAAATATTTTGTAATTGTAAGGTTAATGCATAATGGGTTTGAGTTTTGGGTTAGATGTGAGATAAGTGAAGTTTGGGTTATAACATAATGCGATTTGGTTTGGTTTAATTCGGTTTGCAAAATACAAATCGCAAACCAAACCGAACCATGCGGTTTTGTTAAAAGATGGCCCGAACAAATTCGAACCAAATGCGGTTTTTTACGGTTTTTGTTTGGTTTGGTTTGGTTTGCGGTTTTTTATTGGGTTTGTTCGGTTTTGAACATCCATGGTTAGTTGATTTTTGAAAACATGTCATTTTAATAATTTTTTTGAGAGTTGTGTTATTTAGATATATTATTTAAATAACATGGTTATTCTTAAAAAAATCACACTTTCCTTCTGCGTTTTATTAAAACATTCCTACAAATTTTGTAGTCTTAACAAAAATGGTATACGATAATAATTTTATAAAAACTAGTACTAGTATTTCTATATTTAATGATAATATATGAGCGTAGTCAAATTTGTATTTTCTTTTTCAATATAATTTTGATAAATATTTTTTTTAAAGTATTATTAAATACAAAAGTCATTAAAAAATTTACAAATACAAAATTCTAAATTTATAAAATTTGAAATTATACTATGAAATTTTTGCAAAATTTATAAGAATTAAAAATAAGACATTGTTTATCTTCTTAAACATAGAACTCTCTTAGTTTGTTTTTTCATATATATGTTCACTTTTAAATTTCAAATTTATTAATTATTTGTATATAAATATTAAACATCTATTTTATTTATTTATGTGAATTAGTCTAGAAGACCATGTATTTAAAAACGAATGAAATAATAATCTATACAATTTTCTCTAAATAATTAAAGTTAGTTATTTATTGTTATTTTTCAGTCACATTTTTCAGTGATATATAAAATTGGTTAATAATTCATTACTATTTTATCTACATTTCAATGTGGAATGAAAATTGATACCCATATAAAATAGTATATATTAAAAACATCATTTTGATTTAATTTATTTGGTTTGTGTGACCATTCATAAAAAAATATATTAAAAGAATAATAGAATAACATATTTTTATAAAAATAAAATGATTCACTAATCACGAAATTCTTTAACTTATTAAGGTTTCTCTTAACTAATAAATATTTATTTTGATCCGTGAAAAATTATGTTGTTAGTCAAATTTGTTTTTTCTTGGGGTAATAGTTATTTTATCCCTTATCATATAGACGAGTTTTAAAAAATATGTAAAAAAAAAATTAGAGTTCAACCTTGCAATTTCAAGATTCATTTATTTTGGTCCCCCAATGACTTTTTTTCTTTATTTTTTTTAATTTGACGTGGACTCCAACTGGATTTTTATATATTTTTATTTTATTTTAAGTATACGTATATGTTTTATTATTAATTTATTATTGGGTGTTAAAATGCTAAATAAATTACCAACCACTAGATTAAGTGCTTTTGTTGTTTACTTGTTTGCATCAAATATTATATATTGCAACATTTCAATTCATACAATTAACATTAAGTAATAATTTTAATAAAATTGAAATTATATTCATTTTTATCATTTAATTTCAATTCATTTATTATTATTATTATTATTATTTAATTTTAATTCATTGTTTTATTTACTTTTAGTTTAATATTTATTATATTTATAATTAATAATTTCGTTTATTTTTTAAATAATAAAAGTTAAAATATATTTATTATTATATATATATATATATATATATATATAAACGTTTGTATAAAGTTTAAATATATATATTTTAATTATTTTTAATCAACTAAAATATTTTTAATATTTCAATTAATAAAGCTTACTAAAGTTTATATTATATATATATATATATATATATTGTTCTGGACTGGGTCGGGGCATGCTCATCCGTCGAGCAGGCTCAACCCACAAAGCCTGGGATGGCCCAATAAGGACTCCTAGCAAGACCACTGTCGAGCACAGGCTCACCTCCACAGGATCGGGCATACGCCTAACCTCGGGTGTGTACGACACTCACGACATGGACCATCGGGCATAGGCTCTAAGCCTCCCCGGACTCGCCTCTCCTCGGCGCTCAGATGCTCCTCCCCGCGATGAGCCATCTCCGTCCGCACAAGAGTCCTCCCCGCGAGGACACGTCTCTCCCCGATACGCAAGACTCCTCCCCACGAGGACACGTTCTCATGTAACCACCCACTCCCGATGGAATCGGTCTGCCCTAATTTCGGAGATCTAGGAACAGTTGCCCCAGGGCGAAGACCACGTGCTGATCTTTACTACGCCACGTAAGCCCTGGCAATTACTTGGATTGGGCCTGGCAATCCAGCCCAATGCAAGTAACTGTTGGCCCCGCGCTGAGGGCTCTCTATAAATACCCTCTCACTTGAGAGGGTCAGGTTACACACACATAATTTCTTACTCTCATCTCTGTACTTGCTATTATTCTCTGACCTGTACCTTACTTGAGCGTCGGAGTACCTGCAGGTACACCCCCCCCCCCCCCCCGGCCGTCTTTCAACCTCGCCAGAGCTGAAGCCTAGACGACATTGTTGGCCACCAGATACTGTCTGATCTAGGTACGATCAGTGGCGCCGTCTGTGGGAACCCTTTGCTTCCCCGTTTTTCCTCCGATAAACCAAAGCAATCCTCTCGTTCATCACCATCATGGTCGGCAACCCATCTGCTAACAAAGCTCTGGACATCGTCCTCGCGCAACTCGAGAATGGGAACCACCGTGAAGACGCTGCTGCCCTCCATGTTGAAGAGGGCGACGTGAGAGACGGGCAGATCGCCTCCCCAGACTCCAAAGACGCTGCTTACAACGCTACCCAACAGGACAACCAACAAGTCATTTTTCAGCCAGTTGCTCCTCCACCCAATGCAAACGCGAGCACCGTGGCCCTATCTGCCTTGATCAATCAGACCAATCAGTTGATAACGCACCAGAATACCATAATTGAAGCACTGGAGCAAGGGCAGGCACGGCGATCTTCCCCGTGAAGACATCGTCGTCCACCGTCACCTCGTCGTTCTCCTTCCCCGCGAAGGACCCCTTTCGACGAATCTCGAACACCCTCGCCAGTGCTCGAGGGCCGCCGGCCACGTCTCGAGTGCCCCTAGCCGACGATCTCCCAGAAACGCCCTCGTTCCCCACCTCGGAAGGAACCCAGGGCCTCCACCACTACCAAGAAGTCCAAACAGACCGAGGAGAGGCCGAGGAACCGTTCGACGAATTCCCCTCTACGGCATCGGCGGTCCCCTTCGAGGTCCCCGGCAGAAAGTGACGACGACGACCAGAGGACCCCTCTGTTATGGGAGATCATGAACGCCCCAATTCCTGCGGGCATGGAGAAACCTCCGTAATTGGGGAACTACGACTGCCTGGCAGACCCCGACGACCACGTCGAAAGTTTTGAAGCCATGCTCGACTTCAGAAACGTCAGGGGAGCTATTAAGTGAAGGCTTTTCCCCACCACTTTGTGGAAGGGCGCTGTGACTTGGTACAAGGGTCTGGCACCCGGGTTGATCACATCCTGGAAGCAACTAAGACAACGCTTCACCAAACATTTTACTGCATCTCGTCGACACCCGAAGACGGAAGCTGCCCTAGAAAGCATCTTACAGGGGAAGAACGAATCTCTCCAGAACTACATTGAGAGATTCAACAGAGAAGTTGTCGAGGTCCATACGACCGACGACATGAAGAAGTATTTAATCATCCATGGGCTGCATTTTGGATCTGACTTTGCCAAGTCCGTGGGCCTCCGCAGACCCCGCCGTCTTGAGGATCTCCTCCAACGGGCTCAGTCGTACATCGAACTCGAGGAGTCGGAGGCAGCGCAGATTGCCCTTGAATCGAGACGCAAAGAGGGCCCCCGCGGCCACAAAGAAGAAGAGTCTCCCCCCCCCCCCCCCGACGAGGAGGAGAAAGAAAGAGAGATAATCGCCCCCAGGAACCTCGTGAACCACGCGGACCAGCTGGTCGGTTCACGGAATACACCCCACTCAACGCTCCCTGTGCGCGAATCCTCTTCGAGTGCCAGAACTCAGAATTTGTGAAAGGAGGAGTCCGCTTTCCGAAGCTCGCTCTCTCCCGCTTCGTTGCCAAATCTGCACAGTACGCACCCCCATTTTTCAAACTTCTTCGACAAAAAGCGGAGTTCGAGTGGAGCAAAGAATGCGAGCAAGCACTCCTCCACCTAAAATAAGTCCTGTCGCAGCCCCCGGCCCTCTCACGGCCTAAGGGCGGAGAGACACTCTTCTTGTATCTTGCAATCACGAGTGAAGCAGTTAGCGCCGTCCTCATTCGGGAAACCCCGCACGGGCATAAGCCAATTTACTTCACGAGCAAAGCCCTCCAAGGCCCCGAGCTTAGGTATCAGCAGATAGAGAAAGTCGCCCTGGCCCTCGTCACGGCGGCCAGGAGGCTACGCCACTACTTCCTTGCCCACACTGTCGTCGTAAGGACCGAACAGCCTATAAGGCAGCTCCTTGGACGACCGGACATGGCGGGGAGGATGCTCAGGTGGTCGCTCGAACTCGCAGAGTTTGACATCCAATACGAAGGGAGGAAAGCTCTGAAGACTCAGGTATTGGCCGACTTTGTAGTGGAGATGACCGTCCCGGAACCTTCGACCAACGGATCCCAGAAATGGACCATCTATGTCGACAGAGCATCCAGCCCGAAGGGAAGCGGGGCGGGCATCATCCTCGGAAACGAGAAAGGCATCCTGATCGAGGTATCCCTCGAACTATCCTTCCTGACGTCGAACAACCAAGCGGAGTACGAGGCCTTCTTCGCTGGACTTCGCCTGGCCGAGGACCTCGGTGCCAAGGAGGTCAAACTCTTCACCGACTCCCAGCTCGTAGCCTCGTAAGTCCGAGGGGAGTACCAGGCCAAGAATGACAACCTCATAGAATACTTAGCCTTGGTGAGAGAAAAGATGGAAAAGTTCACCTCCGCGGAAGTAACTCACATCCCCTGCGAGCACAATGCCCGAGCAGATGTCTTGTCCAAATTGGCAAGCACAAAGAAGAAAGGTGGGAAGAAATTCGTCATACAAGAAGTACTTTCCCGACCGAGCATCGACAAACCCACTCCAGTGGCGGACATAAACGCCATTGGTGACAGCAATTGCTGGATGACCCCCGTGTACGAGTACCTTACGACGGGCAAACTGCCCAAAAATCCCAAAGAGGTCGGAATGGTCAAGCGGCGGGCATGCTCATACACGATAGTCGAGCACAAGCTATACCGACAAGGGTTCTCTATCCCCCTCCTCAGGTGCGTCGAGGAGACCAAGGTCCCCGACATCCTCCAGGAAATCCACGAAGGAATTAATGCACAGCACCTCGGCGGGCGATTGTTAGCCCGTAAGGTGGTCAGAGCAGGATATTACTGACCCACCATGCAACAGGATGCCAAGGAACACGTCAAGAGGTGCGACAGATGCCAACGACACGGGGACATGCACCTTGCTCCTCCCAACGAGCTCAAAATACTATCCTCCCCGTGGCCGTTTGCATGGTGGGGGATGGATATCCTCGGACCTTTTGTCAATGGGTCATATCAAAACAAATACCTCATCGTCGGGGTGGACTACTTCACGAAGTGGATTGAGGCGGAAGCATTGGCCAAAATCACGGCCTTCAACATATTGCGTTTCTACAAAAGAAACATCCTCGCCAGATTTGGCGTGCCTCAAGCTATTGTCACCGACAACAGAACACAGTTCACCGACAAGAACTTCCAAGACTTCGTCTCCAAGCTAGGCACGAAGCAGCACTTCACGTCGGTCGAGCACCCTCAAATGAACGGACAGGCTGAGGCGGCGAACAGACTAATCCTATGAGGACTTAAACGTCGACTAGGCGACGCCAAACAACGGTGGGTCGAGGAGCTACACAGCGTCCTTTGGGCCTACCGAACGACCCCATATTCCACGACCGGGGAGACCCCTTTCCATCTGACCTATGGAACGGAAGCGGTGATCCCCGTGGAAATCAGGGAACCCTCGAGGAGGACAGAAGCCCCCCTCGACGGGGATGCGAATGACGAAGCCCTAAGGGAAGAACTCGATTTCGTTGAGGAGACACGTTCGGGCGCTTCTCTCCGAGAAGCTTCACTTAAGCAGAAAATAACACTACGTTATAACGACAAAGTTATCAAACGTGTTTTTCAGGTGGGCACCCTCGTCCTACCAAGGAACCAGAAAGACTCGCGAGAAGGCAAACTCGCCGCGAACTAGGAGGGCCCGTACCGCGTCCGCACGAAAACAGGGACATGAGCCTATTTCCTCAAAAATCTGCACGGGGAAGAACTTGCTCGACCATGGAATGCTGAGAAGCTCAAACAATACTATAGTTAAGTACTGCCCGCGACTCACAAACACCACGATTACGAGGACCCACTAAGGTACGAGCGCGTCACCCCTATACAGAACATGATGATTAAAGGCCGCGTCGTGTGTGCGCGAGGACTTTTGATCCGACAGGGATACCTTGATCGAGCTCCGCCGTCATCGTACCAATTAGGCAGAACACCCAGCTCGCGATGGGAAGTTCACGCCACGAAGCTAAGACCTCGATCGAGCTCTTAGCCTCGTTGAAGGTCGGAATACGTCTCCGACCACCCGACCAGCTCTCCACGCGGTCAAGGACTATCAAGGTCGAGCAAATCCCAAGGTCTTTATTACTTAGACAAAAACAAAGTATAACAAAAGCAACAACATCACACATAATTAAAACCATACAAACTAGCAGATAAACAAAAAGACATTAAAGCGGGCAGAAGCCCATTGTACAAATATTACAAACAAATGTCAAAAAGCCCCTGGCACGCAGGGCGGGCAGAAATATCCCAATAAATAAAAATCGCTCGCAGGCCGAATAGAATGGGGAAGAAATCCTACTCAGCGATGGTCCCTTCAGGCTGCTCGGGATCATGAACCTCATCGACTCGCATCGGCTGCACGATCTGACCGTCGACCACCTCGTAGTCGGGGTCGATCCCCTCGGTCGAAAGGTCGGGTTGAGGACCCGAAGCTACTCCCCGGCGTTCTTGAAACCTATGCCAGCTACTGCGAGATTGTCTTCCTCGGCTTCCCAGAGCTTCGCTATCAGCGCTGGCCGCGAAGTCAGCAACCTGTCCTCCTCGGTTTCCTCCTCAGCTGGGCGGACAACCTCCTCCAATTCAGCGTTCCTCACCAAGAGACGATCCCTCTCCTCTTTAATGCAGACGAGACGTTTCCGCTCCTCCTCAGCACTCTTCAACTTTTCCTCCAGTCTCTGTTGCAGCTCGACTTGGGCCTGGTTCTGGATTTTACAGTTAGCCAGCTCCTTACCCACCTTCTCCATTTCGGCCGAGATGGACTGGAAACTTTCTCACAACTTGTTCAGCTCGCTTGTGGGGGCACACCTCATCGTTCAGAACCAAGGCAGCCATGCAAACCCGCATCACAGCAGACATATCTTCCACCAGCACCCTTCTCTGAGAAGCCTTGTTGACGCCTAAGATGGCCTGAGCTTCGGGGGCACCCACGCATAGCGAATTATTCCCCATGAAGAAGTTCAGCCTTGTGTGACAGGGCGGGAGCGCAAATTTCATGGCAGGGGGGCTCTCGTGCTCGGTAAGGTCGATGTCCACAGTGCTTGCAAGCCGTTGCCTCTTCGGGGAGCTCTGAGGACTAAGAGAATCACTGTCCTGGTGAGAACCAGAGGAACCCCCGAGTGTCGGGCTGGGTACGGGCTCCTGCACTCGGAGCTGCTCGACACGACTGTTGCCTCCTTTCTTCGCAGCGCGGTTGACCTTCAACTTTTTAAAGCGCTCCTCAGCACTCGACATCTTTCCTGCAAAAAGAAAATAAACATGTCAGTAAATCGGAGGTCAATATACGAAGAAGAAGTAAGTCGAAGAGGATGGCACCACCTAGCAGCTCGAGAGCATCCTCGTCAGAGAACGTCTCGATGAGGGCCCTCGTATTGATCAGACGACGTTTCTTCAACACCTGTCCGTCGTCCCCCAGGACGAATTCCCCGTCCATCATCACGAACTTGCCCCTATTAAAACTATTGATGAACGCTACTATCTGCTCGTAGGCCAAGCGACCCCCCTTGTCGAGACGGCTAGGCCTGACCTTGTAACTGTCTGTTTTGTACTTGAAGTGTTCCTCGGTCCAGAACAACAGAAACCTGGGCACGAGGGCCTCATCTCGCCGCCCATCTACCTCCTCGACAACCCGACGATACACTGTGTTTACGGCCTCATGGGTGACCGGCCTCACGAGGTAGTACCGGTACTTGAAGTCTCGCACAGAGTCCAGGTAAGTGTGAAACAGGCTGTTCACCTGTTTGAAGGACACCCAACCGTGCCTACCGTCGACGGCCTGTCGTTGAAGGTGGAAAATACGAAAAAACAAGGGCACGTTCGCTCCGATCTGCAGATATTTGCACACTAGCTCGAAGGCCCTAATGAAAGCAAGAGAGTTGGGGTGGAGCTGGGAAGGGGCCAAACGCAGCCAGGTAAATACGGCTTGCTGAAAATTCGTGAAAGGTAGACGCCACCCCGCCTCGTCGAACATAAACTCATAGACAGGAAACCGCATCCCGTTGTACGTCAAGCAGATCTGATGATGTGCCTTCTCCCTAAACACGTTCCATGACTTCGACGAGCCCACCAGACGGTGCTCGACGGTGCAGAAGATGTCGTCTTCGTCCCCATCGACGAACAGAGACATCATGTTTACGGCCTCCTCGCAAGCCCATTCGTCGGGCGAACTCTCCCCGCCGCTGGTTGTCTCTGCCATAGGGGAATCAGGCCCGTCGTAAATATCCAAGGATCCCTCGGCCACGGGCAACACGTCCATTTACCTGAAAAGCAGAAGGAAATGGTAAATTCGATGACCCATATCAAATCTACCCCTCAACCGCTGATCAAGTGAAAGGGCGAGGAGGGAACGTCGAGGAACACAAACCCGCGACCATCCTCGATTCCGCGAGGAGCAATGTTGGGCGGGACCCCGAGAGATTCGACCCATGTCCCCGAGACAACCTTCGGTTCCCCGGGGATCCTGTCCTTAGTTCCTGGGACATTCAACAAAAGAACTGAGAAACGTTCATCTCATGACCCCGGGATATTCTTCATGTCCTCGGGGATTTCATCATCCCTCCCCGCGAGATTCAACGACTAAACTATGAAATTCCGCCGTTTTCGCCGGATATTTCGTGAATTCCATGGGAACTTCACCAGTTCACCACAAGATTCACCCTATAAATACAAACAAAAGGAGAAAAAGGAAGAAAGAAACTTACTTGAAATACGCTTTTTAGGATTCCAGCACGGCGGTCGTCGGTAGAGAACGGTGGAAGGCAGCGGCGAAAAAACAGAGAAGAAGAGAATGGAGTCTGAGAGGAAAAGAGCAAACGGTGCGAATGAAACAGGGTGAGGCCTATTTATAGGATCCTCACGGAATTCGAAGGGTTTTAGACTACTGGAGTACACTACCCTAGCCTAGTCGCCCCTAGGCAATGATGGCGTCTGACACGTGGCATGTAACCCCCCTTTCTATACCCCCAAATAATCACATAATCATTTAGGCACATATTAAAAATTTCGTCAGAGTATAATTATAAACATAGTATAAAAGAGGTATGTCACATTATACATGAAATTAAAACATTCAACACTTGCTCAATAATTGATATGCAACAGTGGGGTAACTTTGCAACAGAGGAACTTAGTCCTTACACCCACATCTCAATATTTAGAATAAAAGCGGAAAATCTAAACACTGAATAACATCAAACATATATATATATATATATATATATATATATATCATCAAGTATTATCCCCCAACATAATTCATGTTTACATAAACATTCATCAACAAGATACATGTATAAATGTATCACAAAAGAATCATATACATCCTAGCTACCCGGTGCTACATATCAGAGCCGACCGACCAAAAGAATGAAGACACGCTCCACAAAAAGACCACCAGTATACCTACTCTGCAATGCATCATAGAGCATCATAAAACAATAGAAGGGTGAGAAATATTATCATAATAACAATGCATATGATTATATATCTTAGCATAAAAATACACATATTCTACATTCTCACCACAATTCATCACAACTCATTCATATACATCACAATGTATATATATACAAAACCAAGCATATTCATCATGCATACTTTCACAATTCTTAGCATTCCACATAAACATACATAGTCATGTTTATTCATCAATGCACCATTATAAAGATGATAAATGCAAATCATAGAGACCGACTCACGACTCTATGCAAATGCAATACGGTACCGACTCAATCATCTCAAGTTCACTCAGGAACTTATTGGAACCATCGCTCGTTACCAATGTAACTCCCCGTCGGGCCAACGATGTTCACCCATTGCTCACACCTCACATAGGCACACAATGTTTATGGATTGCTCACACCTCACATAGGCACATAATGCGATTGCTCACACCTCACCTAGGCACACAATCGTTTGTAATCATCGCTCACACCTCACATAGGCACACGACGTTACAACAGATTCTCATTAGAATCACACAACACAAGAATGTACATCATTATGCTTCACATACAAAATGACTCAAGACACTCTTGAAATGCATACATATTCACAATATATTCATGCATTCATCTCATACTATCACATACAATCTATATACATTCACATCAATGCACTATTGTATGATTCACCTCCGAAACACACATTCGAAAGGTAAAAGTCGCTAAATAACACTATTCTCGACTTTCTGACATAATTAAATTGGCTAACAATTTCCAAGTCATCATAATAAGGAAGTACAACTTAATAGCTTCACAACGATACCAAGAATGTAAAAATCGGATAAACGGAACACAAGTTACGAAAGAAAAACGAAAAACGATATTTGAAAAAGTCTCATTTTTACAATTGGCCTGACCATACGCGTATCACCATTCTCATACGCGTACAACCCTGATTCCTCGCCATTCCATATGCGTATTGCCCAAGGCCATACGCGTATGGGCAGAAACCATTTTTTTCCCAAAATTCACGTTTAAAAGTCCATACGCGTATGCCCAATACCATACGCGTATCTCCAGATGGTCTGGAAAAGTCACATTCCATACGCGTAATGGCCCAAAACAAGCCAATGATACGCGTAACGCCTAGGCTCATACGCGTATGAACATGCCCCATACGCGTACGACCAGGGCAAATGCAGAAAAATTCTGCAGAACTTGGCTCTGCGTTTTTCACCCAACCACACCCAAATTCATCATCTAAACTCAGAAAAATACCAATTTGATGTACAACAACATATATCAATCATGTGTCAACAACAAGGAACACGAAAACATCATTTCCAACACGAATTAATCGAATTCTATCACTTTCTACACAAATGGGTTTATACAAAAACTCATAAAAATTAACAACAACAACAACAACAACAACACAATCATACATAATGATATACATTGATGAGATAATAAGATTTCACACCCTTACCCGGATTCCAAGCTTGCTAGATGATTGTTCTTGATGGTTTTCTAGGTTTTTCCAAGTTTTCTCCTCTTTTCTCTTCTTCCTCTTTCTTTCTCTCCTTTTTCTCTCTATTTCTCCTTTTTTTTTCTCTTTCTCTCTTATTTCCTCTTCTTATCTCTTTTTCTTTTCTATTTATTATTTTCTACTCAAATTCAATTAATTCATTTTCTCACACAATTCTACACTTAATCACTTTTCTACCAATTTTACTAAATTTCTAACTTATCATTAATTGAGAAATGTCCAAAATACCCTCCATTCTAATTTCCCCGAAAACTCTAAAAAACGGTAAAATATCATAACATGTCAACATAGCATATTAACACACCAATTTCACAAATAAAATAATTTATCACTCAATTTAAATAAAAGACTCAACAAAATGGGAATAATCGGAATCGGGGCGTTACGACTCTCCCCTACTTTAGAAATTTTCGTCATCGAAAATATTACCTGATTCAAACAACTCCGGATACGACTCTCGCATCCTACTCTCTAGTTCCCAAGTCATATTGCCTTCCGCAGCGCCTCCCCACACTACTTTCACAAGCACAATATCCTTGCCTCTTAGCTTCTTAACTTCACGGTCCAAAATCCTAATCGGTAAAGCTTTAACCGTAAGGTTATCTCTCACTTCAACCTCGTCCATAGGGATAACATGTGACGGATCCGGAACATACTTCCGAAGTTGCGAAACATGGAATACATCATGCAAATTCGAAAGATTCGGAGGCAACGCCACACGGTAAGCCACAACACCAACTCGTGCAGAAATCTGATACGGACCAATAAAACGAGAAGTCAACTTCTTCGACTTCAAAGCACGACCCACACCCGTAACCGACGTAACTCTAAAAAACACATGGTCGCCTTCTTGAAACTCAAGATCTTTCCTTCTCTTGTCATGATAGCTCTTCTGTCTACTTTGAGAAGCTTTCATCTTCTCACGAATAAACTTCACCTTCTCCGTCGTTTGTTGTACCATCTCCGGTCCAACTATCGTCCTCTCACCGGTTTCATGCCAACACAAAGGTGTTCGACATCTCCGACCATACAAAGCCTCAAATGGTGCCATACTTATACTTGAATGAAAACTGTTATTGTAGGTGAACTCAATCAACGCCAAATAACCATCCCAAGCACCACCTTGCTCGAGCACACAAGCACGCAATAAATCCTCCAACGATTGAATTGTCCTCTCAGTTTGACCATCCGTTTGCGGATGATAAGCCGAACTCAATCTTAGCTTAGAACCCAAAGCCTTTTGTAAACTCTCCCAAAACCTCGATGTGAATCTAGGATCTCTATACGATACAATACTCTTAGGAACTCCATGTAAATTCACAACCACAAGAACATAAATCTCGGCTAACTTTTCCAAAGGATAACTAATATCAATTGGAATAAAGTGAGCAGATTTAGTAAGCCTATCAACGATGACCTAAATAGCATTATGACCTCTTTGCGTATTCGGCAATCCCGTAACAAAATCCATCGATATACTATCCCATTTCCACTCCGGAATGTCCAACGGTTGCATCAATCCACTAGGCTTTTGATGTTCCACCTTAGACTTTTGACAAGTTAAGCATGCATACACAAATTGAGCCACATCCCTCTTTAATTCGGACCACCAAAAGATTTTCTTTAAATCTTGATACATTTTATTCGCTCCCGGATGAATACTTAAGTTACTTCGGTGTCCTTCTTCCAATATCATCTTTTTCAATTCCGTATCATCGGGAATACAAATACGACCACGGAATCTCAAAACTCCAAAATTATCAACCTTGAAATCCTCATTCTCATTCATCATCAAATCAACGAATTTCAAATCCAACTTTTGCTTTTCACATACGGTTGCAAGAAAATCATTCGTAACATGTAGCATACCAAGTCTCACACTTCTCGGCGTCATTTCACAAACTAAACTCAAGTCTCTAAAATTCTCCAAAAGTTCCCATTCTCTCATCATCAATGCAGACATATGTAACAACTTCTGACTCAAAGCATCGGCCACCACGTTTGCCTTACCCGGATGGTAATTCAAACCAAAATCATAATCCTTCAAAAGCTCTAACCACCTTCTTTGTCTCATGTTTAATTCTTTTTGATCAAATAAATATTTCAAGCTCTTGTGATCACTAAAAACTTCAAATCTTGCACCATAAAGATAGTGCCTCCAAATTTTCAAAACAAACACCACGGCCGCTAACTCCAAGTCATGTGTAGGATAATTCTTTTCATGCACTCTCAATTGTCTTGAAGCATAAGCCACAACTTTTCCATCTTGCATCAAAACACCACCTAAACCAGCCAATGAAGCATCACAATAAACCACAAATGGTTCTGTCGGATTTGGCAAAATCAAGATCGGAGTCGTTGTCAACCTTCTTTTTAGCTCATTGAAACTCTCTTCACAATGAATATCCCAAATGAAAGCCTTTCCTTTACAAGTCAATTGCGTTAACGGAAGTGCCAACTTCGAAAATCCCTCAATAAACCTCCGATAATAACCCGCCAAGCCTAAAAAGCTTCGAATCTCCATAACCGATCTAGGAGCCTCCCATCGCCTCACCGCATCAATCTTGGATGGATCAACACTAATACCACTATCAGAAATAGCATGTCCAAGAAAACTTACTTCCGACAACCAAAATTCACATTTCGACAACTTAGCATACAATTGTTTCTCTTTCAAAATTTGTAACACAATCCTCAAATGCTCTTCATGCTCCTCTTGAGACTTAGAGTAAATCAAAATATCGTCGATGAACACAACCACAAAACGATCTAACTGTTCATGAAAAATACGATTCATGTATTCCATAAACACACCCGACGCATTAGAAACCCCGAATGGCATCACGGAATATTCGTAATGGCCATACCGTGTCCTAAAGGCCGTCTTTTGAATATCCTCTTCTTTCACACGAATCTGGTGATATCCCGATCTCAAATCAATCTTGCTAAAAACATGCGCACCAACCAATTGGTCCATCAAATCATCGATCCTTGGAAGCAGATACTTGTTCTTAATTGTCACCTTGTTCAATTGTCGATAATCAATGCATAACCGCATACTCCCATCCTTCTTCTTTACCAACAATACCCGAGCACCCCAAGGAGAAACACTTGGTCTTACAAATATCTTGTCCAACAAGTCATTCAATTGCTTCTTCAATTCTACCAACTCCGATGCCGACATACGATACGGTGCCATCGAAATCGGTCTAGTACCCGGAACTAGATCAATAGAAAACTCAACTTCTCTTTCCGGCGGTACATCCGTAGTATCCTCCGAAAACACTTCTGGAAAATCACACACCACTGGGAACACATCGAGCTCAACTTTACTCTCCACCGACAATGATGCAAACAAACCGAACAATTGAGCTTCGTCCGCTAAAAGTTTCTTCAACTCTTTAGTGGATAGGAAACTCTCATCTTCATCCTCTTCCAAAGAAGGAAACCTCACTAACTTGTGATAGCAATCTATATGAACTCGATTAAATTGCAACCAGTTCATACCCAAGATTACGTCAAATCCCTCCAACAGCAAACACACTAAATCCATAATGAAGTCTTTACCATACATGGTCAAAGGACAACTTACACACACCAAAGACGTAGTTACCGACCCTGAAGCAGGAGTCTCAATAACCATCTCACCACCCCAAGAAGTCATAAACAAATTCAAACGCTTAGCGCACTCATGAGAAATGAATGAATGAGTCGCTCCTGTATCAATAATAGCAACTAAAGGTGTACTATTAATAAAGCATGTACCTTTAATCAAACAGCCTGCACTAGTAGTGTCCGTCCCCACTAATGCAAACACCTTTCCGCCCGCTTGAGTTTGTTTCGGCTTAGTACACTTAGTACTAATGTGACCCACTTCTCCATAATTATAGCACTTCACCATATTCCTTCTACAATCGGTAGTAGCATGCCCAAGGCCTCCACAGTTAGAACATTTCACCACGGTCTTCCCACACTTAAATGATTTATGACCCATTTCACCACACTTGTAACACTTAACGGAACCGAAACCTCCTCCTCCAGATCTCTTCTCAAAGTTTCCCCTATGCTTGCCCTTATCAACGGGTGTCACATAAGGTCCATTTCTAGCTTGTTGCTTTCCCTTCCTCTCATTCAAACTTTTGTAATGTGTAGAACGAGCCTTGCTATCTTCCTCGAAGATTCTACAACATTTCGTCAAATCCGTAAACCTTCTTATCCTTTGATACCCCACAACTTGTTTAATCACGGGACGCAAACCATTCTCATACTTAATACACTTTGAGAACTCAGCAGTAATTGCAGCATAGTGAGGATGGAATTGAACCAACTCCACAAACTTAGCAGTATAGTCCACCACGGACATACTACCTTGTTTCAATTCAAGGAACTCCATCTCCTTCTTCCCTTTCACACTTTCAGGGTAATACTTCCTCAAGAACTCAGTACGAAATAAATCCCAAGTTATCTCTTCATCATCCACCTCAAGAACTTGACGCATATCGACCCACCAATCGTCGGCTTCTTCCTTCAGCATGTGAGACCCAAGCCTTACCTTATTCTCCTCCATACAGCCCATGACTCTGAAGATCCTTTCAATCTCTTTCAACCAAATTTGAGCACCATCGGGATCAAATCTTCCTTTGAAGACCGGTGGTTGATTCTTCTTGAACTCGTCATTAGCATTCACGTTCGGCGGACCTTGCACCGCCCTAGCCATTGCTTCCAAAGCAGCAGCCATCGCATTATCGTTTCTACCAGCCATATTCTGATCATTCCCAAAAATGACAATAAGGTTAAACAACAGTTCAACCATCACAACAACAAGACAGACACAACTGACTCAACACTGGCTCTGATACCACTTAATGTAACCCCCCTTTCTATACCCCCAAATAATCACATAATCATTTAGGCACATATTAAAAATTCCGTCAGAGTATAATTATAAACATAGTATAAATGAGGTATGTCACATTATACATGAAATTAAAACATTCAACACCTGCTCAACAATTGATATGCAACAGTGGGGTAACTTTGCAACAGAGGAACTTAGTCCTTACACCCACATCTCAATATTTAGAATAAAAGCGGAAAATCTAAACACTGAATAACATCAAACATATATATATATATATATATATATATATATATATATATATATATATATATATATATATATATATATATATATATCATCAAGTATTATCCCCTAACATAATTCATGTTTACATAAACATTCATCAACAAGATACATGTACAAATGTATCACAAAAGAATCATATACATCCTAGCTACCCGGTGCTACATATCAGAGCCGACCGACCAAAAGAATGAAGACACGCTCCACAAAAAGACCACCAGTATACCTACTCTGCAATGCCTCATAGAGCATTATAAAACAGCAGAAGGGTGAGAAATATTATCATAATAACAATGCATATGATTATATATCTTAGCATAAAAATACACATATTCTACATTCTCACCACAATTTATCACAACTCACTCATATACATCACAATGTATATATATACAAAACCAAGCATATTCATCATGCATACTTTCACAATTCTTAGCATTCCACATAAACATACATAGTCATGTTTATTCATCAATGCACCATTATAAAGATGATAAATGCAAATCATAGAGACCGACTCACGACTCTATGCAAATGCAATGCGGTACCGACTCAATCATCTCAAGTTCACTCAGGAACTTATTGGAACCATCGCTCGTTACCAATGTAACTCCCCGTCGGGCCTACGATGTTCACCCATTGTTCACACCTCACATAGGCACACAATGTTTATGGATTGCTCACACCTCACATAGGCACACAATCCGATTGGTCACACCTCACCTAGGCATACAATCGTTTGTAATCATCGCTCACACCTCACATAAGCACACGACGTTACAACGGATTCTCATTAGAATCACACAACACAAGAATGTACATCATTATGCTTCACATACAAAATGACTCAAGACACTCTTGAAATGCATACATATTCACAATATATTCATGCATTCATCTCATACTATCACATACAATCTATATACATTCACATCAATGCACTATTGTATGATTCACCTCCGAAACACACATTCAAAACGGTAAAAGTCGCTAAATAACACTATTCCCGACTTTCCGACATAATTAAATCGGCTAAAAATTTCCAAGTCATCATAATAAGGAAGTACAGCTCAATAGCTTCACAACGATACCAAGAATGTAAAAATCAGATAAACGGAACACAAGTTACGAAAGAAAAACGAAAAACGATATTTGAAAAAGTCCCATTTTTACAATTGGCCTGACCATACGCGTATCACCATTCTCATACATGTACAACCCTAATTCCTCGCCATTCTATACGCGTATTGCCCAAGGCCATACGCGTATGGGCAAAAACCATTTTCTTCCCAAAATTCACGTTTAAAAGTCCATACGCGTATGCCCAATACCATACGCGTATCTCCAGATGGCCGGGAAAAGTCACATTCCATACGCGTAATGGCCCAAAACAAGCCAATGATACGCGTAATGCCTAGGCTCATACGCGTATGAACATGCCCCATACGCGTACGGCCAGGGCAAATGCAGAAAAATTCTGCAGAACTTGGCTCTGCGTTTTTCACTCAACCACACCCAAATTCATCATCTAAACTCAGAAAAATACCAATTTGATGTACAACAACATATATCAATCATGTGTCAACAACAAGGAACACGAAAACAACATTTTCAACACGAATTAATCGAATTCTAACACTTTCTACACAAATGGGTTTATACAAAAACTCATAAAAATCAACAACAACAACAACAACAACACAATCATACATAATGATATACATTGATGAGATAATAAGATTTCACACCCTTACCCGGATTCCAAGCTTGCTAGATGATTGTTATTGATGGTTTTCTAGGTTTTTCCACGTTTTCTCCTCTTTTCTCTTCTTCCTCTTTCTTTCTCTCATTTTTCTCTCTATTTCTCCTTTTTTTTTCTCTTTCTCTCCTATTTCCTCTTCTTATCTCTTTTTCTTTTCTATTTCTTATTTTCTACTCAAATTCAATTAATTCATTTTCTCACACAATTCTACACTTAATCACTTTTCTACCAATTTTACTAAATTTCTAACTTATCATTAATTGAGAAATGTCCAAAATACCCTCCATTCTAATTTCCCCGAAAACTCTCAAAAACAGTAAAATATCATAACATGTCAACATAGCATATTAACACACCAATTTCACAAATAAAATAATTTATCACTCAATTTAAATAAAAGACTCAACAAAATGGGAATAATCGGAATCGGGGCGTTACATGGCATACATGCGATCGTTCGCTCCCCAACACGCGTCTCTCTATTTGCTTCGACACCCAGGTTCAAACTTCTCATATCCCCGCGACGTCGCGCATCCTCGGTCAACCCAGCCCGAGGGATCGATTTATCTCTCCCCGGTTGACCTTCCGCTCCTCGTTTGCATCCCTTCCTCGATGAGTCCTCGACATGGCTAGCCCTTAAGTCATCAATCTGATGCTTAGAGCAAAGACTTGGGGGGCTCCTGTTCTGGACTGGGTCGGGGCATGCTCATCCGTCGAGCAGGCCCAACCCACAAGGCCTGGGATGGCCCAATAAGGACTCCTAGCAAGACCACTATCGAGCACAAGCTCACCTCCACAAGGTCGGGCACACGCCTAACCTCAGGTGTGTACGACACTCACGACATGGACCATCGGGCATAGGCTCTAAGCCTCCCCGGGCTCGCCTCTCCTCGGCGCTCAGATGCTCCTCCCCGCGAGGAGCCATCTCCGCCCGCACAAGAGTCCTCCCCGCGAGGACACGTCTCTCGCCGACACGCAAGACTCCTCCCCGCGAGGACACGTTCTCATGTAACCACCCACTCCCGATGGAATCGGTCTGCCCTAATTCCGGAGATCTAGGAACGGTTACCCCAGGGCGAAGACCACGTGCTGATCTTCACTACGCCACGTAAGCCCTGACAGTTACTTGGATTGGGCCTGGCAATCCAGCCCAATGCAAGTAACCGTTGGCCCCGCGTTGGGGGCTCTCTATAAATACCTTATCACTTGAGAGGGTCAGGTTACACACACACACACTTTCTTACTCTCATCTTTGTATTTGCTATTATTCTCTGACCTGTACCTTACTTGAGCGTCGGAGTACCTTGCAGGTACACTCCCCCCTCCCCCCGCCGTCTTTCAACCTCGCCGGAGCTGAAGCCCAGACGACGTTGTTGGCCACCAGATACTGTCTGATCCAGGTATGATTATATATATATATATATATATATATATATATATATATATATATATATATATATATATATATATATATATAAAGTTTATTAACGTTTGTATATCTTTTATTAACATTTAAATATTTTAGTTAATATTTTATTAATATTTAAATATTTTTTGTTAACGTTTGTATTAACTAGAATATATGTAGTTTATTTTAGTTAATATTTTATTAAAGTTTAATTAAAATATTAAAAATAATTTAGTTGATTAAAAATAAACTAGATATATTATAGTCAAATAAATTATCTTAATTAAAATATATTATCTTGATTAAATACAATAAATATTAAATAGAAAGTAAATAAAATAAATAAATAAAATAATGAATTGAAATTAAATAATAATAATAAATTAAATGAATTTAATTTCAATTTTATTAAAATTATTATTTAATTATATTAATTGAAATGTTGTAATATATAATATTTGATGCAAACAAGTAAACAACAAAATCCCTCCGCCAATGGTTGGTGGTGCTCTTTACAAGTACTGTGTCATGAATTCAACTCTTATCGGAGACAACTTTTTAAGTTTTGATATTTAGTCTTTTAACATCCAATAATATATTAATAATAAAAAGTCAACTAAGCAATTTCACATCATAGTTTTTGTTGACAAAATCTAATGAGAGAGCAAAATAAAGGAATCTTGAAATTGAAAGGTTGGAATCTAAATTATTTTTACAGGGAATTTTTTAAAACTCGCTCATATGGTAGGGGTAAAATAGCTATTAATATTTTTTCTTTTAATTTTTTTGAAAAAATCGTTTATAGGGGGGAAAATGAAACTTTAAAAAACTATGATATTGCTTAGATTGTTGTGCGTATTATATTTGGAATGATAATTTAGAATGAAATTGAGTGAAATAGTGTAAAACTTATTGGTTGGATTAATTAAAAAAAGGATTAATGGTTGTGTAATAAAATGGATGTCTAATCAAAATGGATTGAATGTTATCAAAAACTTATTAAAAAAGGATTGAATGGTTGTGTAAAAAAAATGGAATGAAGTGAAATTTGACTAAATGTATTTCATTTCAGTACAATTCTTTATTTTTTTTAAGGTTTCATTAGTCTCTAGATTCTTTAATTTTATTTGAGATTTTATTTTGATCATTTATCTAATAAATATTATATTTTAGTCCTTTAAAAATCATTTTGTTATTCAACTTGATCATTTCTGTTAAATTTTGAAAAAAAAAACATTAAGTTGTGATAATGTTGCAAACCAATTGACGAAATTCAAAATAATGAGTCAACAATTCATAAAAAAATTGTCTTGTGTTTCCTAGGGTTCAAACGTCATCTTCTTCAAATATAACAATAATTGTTGGAATTGATGGAACAATTAGGGTTTCAACAACAACAAGAGAGAAAAGAGAGAATATCATTGAGTAAAAACTAAAGTGATTGTAATGAAGTTTTTTTTTTAAAACTACAAAGGCATTCCTATATATAGACAACCAAGACCCAAACCCAAAACTTACAAAATTACATTACGACTTTAACACGTCTTAATATCATGTTGCAATTCCTGCTTTCATTTATATGATCATTGCCTCATCATCAAGTCATTCTCCATTACCATGTTCATTGGACCTACAAAACAATGTTTCATTATAAAAATCCAATATGACATGAACATAAGCATAAACATAAGCATACTAACATGACAATCAAGCATTATTATGATAAAATTCTACAGCAAATTAACACTAATTCATGCCATAACATGCATACATGCTTCAAAGTCCAACTTGGGACCACATGGTTTTTATAAACCAAAACCACTTCAAACAAACACAAAACCATAACCAACTTGCAATCTCATTTCAGCAGAAAATTAACTTTAATAAACACACTTAGATGCAAGTGTAACCCTTGATTAAACATTTTTTTCACTTGGATCACTAATTGGTGCAATCCTAACCATTCTTCATATTCATTTTTCACATTCTAACTCCCTCCAAAACTCACTCACATTTCACATGAATGTGAATTCATTCACATTCTTCTTAGCCTATTGAAACAGTGTTGTATCACCAACCAAAGGGGGAGATGAAGACCAAAAGTTTAGTTCGATTTTGAACTTGATTTTTGAAGTTTACATGATCTTGAAATTGAGCTTAGATTTGAGTAGAGTATGTTTAGAGGATTTCAATTCTACAAAAACTTCTGAACTAGAGCTTGTTTGGACCTTCGTCGGAGCTTAAAAAATCAAGCTGGTTTGCAAAATATCTCACCATTTCGTCATTACCAAACTACTTTCCTAATTAAGCATAACATTAACAAATATTTTTTATAATAAAATTGAAAGAAGAGGAACATTGGAGTTTCCATTCCATGAAAACCTCGAATAATCGGCCTCGAGGCATATGTCTTGGTTTTACCGATTTTTTTTTCCGTTTTAAAATACCTAATTCAAACTTGGACGAAGAGGAACATTGGAGTCTTGCATTCCATGAAAACCTTGAACAATTGGCCTTGAGGCACACGTCTTGGTCTTACCGAATGTTCGTTGTCCTCAAATAAATTTCATAAATGCTTTGAATGAGAAAATGTACATTTGAGTCTTGCATTCCATGAAAACCTCAAATAATTGGCCCTGAGGCATACGTCTTGGTCCTACCGAGTATTCGTCGTTCTCCTAAAAATAACTCATCATTTATCAATCCATTTCAAACCATCAAACTTGATCCAACATCAAGTTTTTTTTTACAAAATGTGAACTAAAGATCTTGATCAATATCAAGTCCTTTTTCAAGCCCAAACCAAAACCAATCCAAAATCATCTCTTGCCCAAGTGCGAGTCTTTTACCCAAAATTATGCTTCACTCAAGTACGAGTATTTTATCCAAAATCACTTCTCGCCCAAGTGCGAGCCTTTTTTCAAACAACTTTCATCGCCCAAGCGCGGACCCTTTTAAACCGTTGAGTCTTTTTTGGCCCAAGTGCAACTAAACTCATTTTTACAATTAAAATTGACTCCCGAACCCGAATTTGGTTGCGACGACCATATTTTATTTCTTTTAAGGGTGTTATCGATATTTTCCCTTTCCTTCATTAGAATAAATAAAGTTCGGTGACGACTTTGTTCAATCATTCTGCGAGCGCGCATAAGGTTGTATTTTTTCGAGATGCGACATTAGTTGTGTACTAGATTTTTAGAAAAGTATGAATTGCAACTTCTAACACACCACCTAATTCATATTTTCGAGACTTCTCATCCCAATACTCTTCTTCAACTCATCGAACCTGACTTTCTTCAGGGGTTTGGTGAGTATGTCAACTAGTTGTCATTCTGTATTGCAATGCTCAAGTTCAAGCTTTCCTTTGTCAACTTGATCTCTCATAAAATGATATATCCTCTCTATGTGTTTACTTACACCATGACGCATAGGATGATTCCCCAGATCGATAAATGACTTTTTGTCAAAAAACAACTTCATTTTCTTATGTTCCATTATCTTGAGCTCTTCGAGAAACATCTCTATCCATGTTGCATGACATGCTACATATGATGCAGTCACGTACTCAGCTTCACAAGATGACGAAGCCACAATGTTTTTCTTTCTTAAACACCATGAGATTGGGGTTGTCGCATCTGGAAAAATACGACCTTCCGAGCGCATCTCACGCTTGCGGATGACTAATAGAGTCGTCACGAATTATATTTATTTCTATGAAAGGGGAAATAAGGATAAACCCCTAAGGGAAAGAAAATATATAAGATGGTCGTCGCAACCAAATATGGATTCGGTAGTCGGTTATGCGAGGGAAAGGTATTAGCACCCCTCGCATCCGTTGTACTCAACGGAAACCTCCTACAGTTTTATGGCTTAAAGGGCTTGTTATAGAATGTTCGCAATTGTTTTATTTATTTTATTAAAAAATTTACAAAAAAATGACAAATGAGAGTTTTTCACAACATCTAATTTTCTTATATTATAATAACAATACTACTAAAAGTTTAAGATAACTATAATAATAATTTCTAATAAAAACTAATAATAATAGTAATTAACTATTGATAAAATAACAAAGATTTTTGGCTTTTTATAATAATTATAATAATAATAATAATAATAATAATAATAATAACTAATAATAATAATACTAATAAAAGTTAAATAATTATATTAATAATGAAAAGATGAAATACTATAGTAATAAAAAAATGAAATACTAATAATGATACTATAATAAAAAATAAAAATAAAAAGATAATCAAAACAAAATGACAAAAAAAAAAGAGAGAAAAAGGTCTAAGTAGATAAATAAAATGCAAAAAAGCAACACAAAGGCTTCGAACCCTAGACCTAACACTTAACAACCTCATTACACTACCAACTGAACTATTTGAAACATTCAAAATAAAAATCTCCTTAAAAACATAAAAGGAAACTTGGGGAAAATTTTGGGTATGATTGGGGCACCCCCAATCATGAATATGTAGCCTGCAGTACTCTTCTTCTCGTCTTAATATCCAGTGAAATGTGAATCAGTGTAGCGACATAACTCTGCACTTGTGCTGGAGTTCCTTTTGTACGGCATCAACATATCATGATAAATCGTACATTTGATGTATCTTAACATTTTCTTCACTGTTGTTAGATGACATTTGTAGCACCCCAAAATGAGTAGAATATTTATTTAATTGATTTATTTTTAATATTCTTATTTTTCGGTGAATTATTTTGATGTCTGATGATTTATGTTGTGTAGTATTATGATGTTAAGGGGATGTCGAGGGTATTTAGAAGTATGAGAATTATTAATATTATTTTGGTAATAATAATATGGAATTATGTGAAATATATTACTATTATTATTATTATAAATAATTAAGTGAAACATTAGGGGCAAGATGGTAAAATTGGATGAGTTAAGTGAGGACAAGGTTGGAAAAGCCTATTAAGGGTCCAAGGGGTAAAAGTGACTTAAAGGGAAAAGAGAGAGTGAGAAGTCATTTGGTACGATCAATTTTGGAGAAAAAGCTCTGAAGAAAAGGAGAAGAAGGCTAGGGTTCAGAGAGGTTTCGAAGAACTCAAAGGGGAGGATTTGGAAGCAATTTTTATAAGGTATGGGGAGAATTATTCATCATTATAATTGATATAAGTGTAGGAATATGTAGGTAACGGGTTTCCAGGAAATTTGACGAGTTGATGACGGGATTAGGGTTTTTGGAAAGTGTAGATGTTAGGGATAAAACCTACCATGACGAATTGTTGTTGTTGCTGTGTTGTTTCTATGATGAAAGGTGATGAAAATTGGACTATTTGGTACTGAAATCGCAAGCCTGGAGGGACTAAACTGGTGCAGAATCGCAAATGCGAAGTTGAAGGTTCGACAGGATTTCGCCTGGCGAAATTCCCAGCTCGCCGGGCAAAGTGAATTCGCCCTGACCTCGCCAGGCGAAATTGGAAGCAAAGAGAGAGGGGAAAAGTGGTGTTTCTGGATTTTGTATGGGGGAAGATGTTTCGCCCCTGCTTCATTGGGCAAAACCCAGGCGAGCAAGCTGCTTCGTCAGGCGAGCTCCAGGCAAGCAGGAACAGTAATTTTGTTTATTTTTATTTTCTTTGATGTTATGTGCTTCCTTGTGCCTTGACGCCTGTATGCCTTGATACATCTATGTGTTGTATTTGAATGAATAAAATGTGATGACTTATGATGTGATTATGAGAATTTCGATGATGATTTTGATGTATGTTAATGATGTGTTACCATAATGCTTGACGAGAGTTTTATGAATGATGATGCAATTTGACGATTTTGTGACGATGACGACTATGAAGTTTGCATCATGCATTCATAACATTTTAGAACTTCGGTCCAGTGGTGGTTTTTAGAACTTCGGTCCAGTGGTGGCTTCAATCCCATTGTGTGGATTTGAGTGTATGACGTTTCTCCGGTTCTTGTGTAGAATCAATCCTATTAGTGGGGATCTTCGGAGGGTGATGCCCAGTGTCCATCAAACATGACGAATTGGTACCACATGCATAAGTCTATGTTGTGCATTTCATTTATGTGGCATTGCATGATTGTGAATGAATAATGTTGATGACATGATTTTCATGATGTATGATGATGAAGATGTATAATGACAATGTTGGTTTATTATGATGCATGCTACCTTATTATTTCTTATCTTATATCTTGTATAATGGTTTATGATTACTCACCCTACCTGTTTGAATGTTTCCTCCACGTGGGTAAAGTGCAAGTGATCAGGATTAGCTCTTTGGTGCGTGAAGAACTGACTTGAAGTACTTTTGGTTATTTAGTCGAGTAGAGGGTCTTGCTCTGATATGTAACACCGGGTCGGGACGTTTGAGTCGAACCATTGTGTTCTTTTGATGTTATGAGTTTTGTTTTAAACCTTTGATGTTACAAAGTATGATGATGATTTGAAGTTTTTCTGTTGCATAGTATTCGATTTTAATTTTGATGTTATAACCCGTGTTACAGAGCAAGATGTTATTATTTGATGTTTTATGACGAAATGTGACGCCCTCGCAGTGAATTTACTCTGATATATTTGTTTATATATGTCGTGATTGTTTGTTGGGTAGAAGGGTGTTACATTAGTGGTATCAGAGCAGGTCGGTCGGTCCGACCAGGTTTTATATGATGTCAGTTCCATGTCAGTCGATGAGTGTGTGTACACTGTCGATGAATTTTGTTTCTTCTAACATTATTTATGATGTGTAGAATGGCTGGAAGAAACGATCGTGCTATTGCTGACACGTTGAAATCACTTGCTCAAGTGATAGCTCAGAACAATCAGAATGGTGAAGCTCCTGATGAGTTTCGTGCTTTGGGGAAGTTCCAGAGGAACAATCTGCCAACTTTCGTGGGGACTCATAATCTAGAGAGCGCGCATAAATGGCTCAAGGTGATTGATAAGATCTTCCGACCGATGAGGTGTACGGACGCTCAACAAGTTCATTTTGGAACTCATATGCTATCAGAAGAAGCTGAAGATTGGTGGGATAACACCCGTCAGAGGCTGGAAGATGTTGGTACCGAGATAACATGGGTTGTGTTTAAGAGAGAGTTTTTGGGAAAGTATTTTCATGAAGATGGTCGCGGCAAAAAGGAGGTAGAATTCCTTGAGCTGAAGCAAGGAAACATAATTGTGGCAGAATATGCGACAAAGTTTGAGGCGCTGGTGAAGTTTTGTCCGCATTATAATCATGTTGATGCCGAGATGTCCAAATGCCTTAAGTTTGAGAATGGGCTGAGACCAGAGATCAAACAGGGTATTGGATACCAATAAATTTGCATGTATACTGAGCTGGTGGATAAGAATAGGATCAATGACGAGGATAACCGAGCTCGATCTGCTCACTACAAGCATCTTAGTGAGAAGAAAGAGAAGGGATAGTTCAGAGGAAAGTCTTATGTGACTCCAGCTGACAAAGGGGAATAGAAGGCTTTAGATGAGAAAAAGACAAGTGGGGGAGCAGCTCCCGCTTCTATGAAGTGTTACAGGTGTGGCGAGCAAGGCTACCGTGCTGAAGTTTGCAACAATACTGTGTTGAGGTGCTACAGATATGGTAAGAGAGGCCACAGAGCTACTGACTGCAAGGATGAGGGTCCGACTTGTTTCAACTGTGGTGAACAAGGTTACATCAGTACCTATTGTTAGAAGCCGAAGAAGACTGCTACGACGGCTCAGACTAATGGAAGAGTGTTTGCTTTGAGTGGTTCAGAAGTTCCTAAGAATGATAACTTGATTCGAGGTACTTGTTTTATTAACAATGTTGAATTGGTCGCCATTATTGATACTGGTGCTACTAATTCATTTATTTCGCTTGAATGTGCTAATAGATTAGGTTTGAAATTGTCTGCTATGAATGATAGTATGTTAATAGAAACTCCTGCTAATGGTTCTGTTACTACTACTTTTCTTTGTTTGAGATGTCCTTTGACGATTTTTAGGAAGAGTTTTGTCATGGATTTGGTGTGTTTTCCCTTACACTAAATCGATGTAAATCTGGGAATGAACTGGTTGGAGTTCAACTACGTTCACATCAACTGTTATAATAAGATTGTGGAGTTTCCTGAGTTTGGTGATACTGGAGAGTTGATGTTCTTGTCTGCTAAGAAAGTAGACGAACTCTTAGAAGATGAAGCCTTGATGTTCGCGCTGTTTGCATCGTTGCAAGTTAATCGTGAAGCTGCGAGTGTCGAATTACCAGTTGTCCGCGAATTTCCAGAAGTGTTTCCAGATGACATAAGTGATTTGCCTCTAAAACATGAAGTAGAGTTCACGGTGGATTTGATACCAGGTACGAGTCCGGTGTCAATGGCTCCTTATTGGATGTCAGCTTATGAGATAAGTGAATTAAAGAAACAACTGGAAGAATTGCTTGAGAAGAAGTTTGTTCGACCGAGTGTTTCTCCGTGGGGTGCTCCTGTGTTATTAGTAAAGAAGAAAGATGGTAGCATGAGGTTGTGTGTTGATTATCAGCAGTTGAATAAGGTGACTATCAAGAATAATTATCCACTTTCGAGAATTGACGATTTGATGGATCAACTAGTAGGCACTTGTGTGTTCAGTAAGATTGATTTGAGGTATGGTTATCATCAGATTCGTGGTAAGCCTGATGATATTCGGAAGACAGCTTTCAGGACGAGGTATGGTCACTATGAATACATTGTGATGTCGTTTGGTGTATCAAATGCACCTGGTGTGTTCATGGAATATATGAATCGGATTTTCCATGAGTATTTGGATAAGTTTGTGGTGGTTTTCATTGATGATATTTTGATATACTCTAAATGTGAAGAAGAGCATGCTGAGCATTTGAGGACGGTGTTACAAGTATTGAAAGAGAAGAAGTTGTATGCAAAATTGTCGAAGTGTGAGTTTTGGTTGAAAGAGGTGAGTTTTCTGGGTCTTGTGATTTCAAGTGGTGGGATTGTTGTTGATCCTTCTAAGATCGATGTTGTGTTACAGTGGGAGACTCCAAAGTCTGCTACTGAGATACAAAGTTTTCTTGGGTTGGCAGGTTAATATCGCAAGTTCATAGAAGGTTTTTCTAGATTGGCGTTACCGTTGATGCAGTTGACTCGAAAGGGTCAGGCTTATGTGTGGGATGTAGCATGTGAAGAGAGTTTTGTGGAATTGAAGAAGAAATTAACGACCACTCTGGTTTTGATTCTACCTAATCCTAATGAATCTTTTATGGTGTATTGTGATGCGTCGAAGATGGGTCTTGGTGGAGAGTTGATGCAGAAGGGACAAGTTGTTGCTTATGATTTGAGACAATTGAGAGTTTGTGAGAGGAATTATCCTACACATGACTTAGAATTGGCAGTTGTGGTGTTCGTGTTGAAAATTTGGAGACATTACCTTTTTGGCTCTAAATTTGAAGTGTTCAGTGATCACAAGAGTTTGAAGTACTTATTCGATCAGAAAGGGTTGAACATGAGGAAGAGGAGGTGGTTGGAATTGTTGAAAGACTATGATTTCGATTTGAGTTACCATCCTAGTAAGGCAAATGTGGTGGTCGATGCATTGAGCAGGAAGTCATTGCATATGTCCATGCTTATGGTGAGAGAGTTGGAATTAATTGAGCAATTCTGAGATTTGAGTTTGGTATGTGGAGAGACTCTTGAAAGTGTGAAGTTGGGTATGTTGAAGTTGACTGGTGGTATTCTGGAAGAGATCAGAGTGGGTCAGCAATCTGATTTAAACTTGGTTGATCAGTCAGTTTTAATTAACCAGGGTAACAGAGGTGAATTCCAGATTGATGAGAATAGTGTAATGAGGTTCAGAGATAGAGTGTGTGTTCTAGATGTTCCCAAAATTAATAAGAGTATTCTTGAAGAAGGACATCGAAGTAGATTGAGTATTCATCCCAGTGCTATGAAGATGTACCAGGATTTGCAGTAATTGTTTTGATGGCCAGGTATGAAGAAGGATATTGCATAGTTTGTTTATGCCTATTTGATTTGTCAGAAGTCAAAGATTGAACATCAGAAGCCTTTGGGTATGATGCAATCGTTGAATATTCTAGAATGGAAATGGGATAGTATTTCCATGGATTTTGTGTCGAAATTATCGAAGACTGCAAAAGGGAATGATTCTATTTAGGTGATTGTAGACAGGTTGACTAAATCGGCTTATTTCTTACCGATGAAGATTAACCATTCTATGCAGAAGTTAGTTGAGATGTACAGTGAGGAAATTGTGAAGTTGCATGGGATACCTTCGAGTATTGTGTCGGACAGAGACCCGAGATTTACGTCGAGGTTCTGGAAAAGTTTACAAGATGTTTTGGGTACTAAGTTGAGGATGAGTTCTGCATATCATCCACAAATGGATGGCCAGACATAGAGGATTATCCAGTCCCTGGAGGATTTGATGAGGGCTTGTGTGTTGGATCAAGGAGGATCTTGGGATAGCCATTTGCCGTTCATTGAGTTCACGTACAACAACAGTTTCCATGCTAGTATTGGGATGGCGCCGTATGAAGCGTTGTATGGAAGGATTTGTAGAACTCCAGTGTGTTGGTATGAGTCAGGCGAGAGTGTTGTACTCGGATCTGAGATTGTGCATGAGACGACTGAGAAGATTAAGATGATTCAAGAAAGGATGAGAGCTTCGCAAAGTCGTGAAAAGAGTTATCATGATAAGAGAAGGAAATCACTTGAATTCCAAGAAGAAGATCACGTGTTTTTGAGAGTTACGTCGGTGACTGGTGTGGGACAAACTTTGAAGTCTAGGAAGCTCACTCCACGTTTTGTTGGTCTGTATTAGATTTTGAAAAGGATAAGGGAAGTGGCCTATCAGATTGTTTTACCGCCGTCGCTTGCGAATTTACATGATGTGTTTCATGTGTCTCAGTTGAGGAAGTACATTCCGGAGCCATCGCATGTGATTCAGATGGATGACGTACATGTGAGAGATAACTTGACTATTGAAGCATTACCTGTGCGGGTTGACGGACGAGAAATGAAACAACTGCGGCGTAAATACACAACTTTGGTGAAGGTGTTATGGGGTGGACCAGCTGGTGAAAGTTGGACTTGGGAACGTGAAGATTAGACGAGGGAGTCGTATCCGACTCTGTTTCCTTCAAGTAATTTTCGGGGGTGAAAATTCTTTAAGTGGGGGAGAGTTGTAACACCCCAAAATGAGTAGAATATTTATTTAATCGATTTATTTTAAATATTCATATTTTTTTGATGAATTTTAGGTGAATTATTTTGATGTCTGGTGATTTATATTGTGTAGTATTATGATGTTAAGGGAATGTCGAGGGTATTTAGAAGTATGAGAATTATTAATATTATTTTGGTAATAATAATATGGAATTATGTGAAATATATTACTATTATTATTATTATTATAAATAATTAAGTGAAACATTAGGGGTAAGATGGTAAAATTGGATGAGTTAAGTGAGGACAAGGTTGGAAAAACCTATTAAAGGTCCAAGGGGTAAAAGTGACTTAAAGGGAAAAGAGAGAGTGAGAAGTCATTTGGTACGATCAATTTTGGAGAAAAAGCTCTGAAGAAAAGGAGAAGAAGGCTAGGGCTCAAAGAGGTTTCAGAAGAACTCAAAGGGGAGGATCCGGAAGCAATTTTTATAAGGTATGAGGAGTATTATTTATCATTATAATTGATATAAGTGTAGGAATATGTAGGTAATGGGTTTCCGGGAAATTTGACGAGTTGATGACGAGATTGGGGTTTTTGGAGAGTGTAGATGTTAGGGACAAAACCTACCATGACGAATTGTTGTTGTTGTTGTGTTGTTTCTATGATGAAAGGTGATGAAAATTGGACAGTTTGGTACTGAAATCACAAGCCTTGAGGGACTGAACTGGTGCAGAATCGCAACTGCGAAGTTATAGGTTCGCGCGAATTTGCCAGGCGAAATTCCCAGTTCGTCGGGCGAAGAGAATTCGCCCCGACCTTGGCAGGCGAAATTGGAAGCGAAGAGAGAAGGGGAAAGTGGTGTTTCTGGATTTTGTATGGGGGAAAATGTTTCGCCCCTACTTCGCCGGGCGAAACCCAAGCGAGCAAGCTGCTTCGTCGGGCGAGCTCCAGGCGAGCAAGAGCAGTAATTTTGTTTATTTTTATTTTCTTTGCTGTTGAGTGATGCCTTGTGCCTTGACGCCTGTATGCCTTGGATACATCTATGTGCTGTATTTTAATGAATAAAATATGATGACTTGTGATGTGATTATGAGAATTTCGATGATTATTTTGATGTATGTTAATGATGTGTTACCAGAATTCTTGATGAGAGTTTTATGAATGATAATGCAATTTGACGATTTTGTGACGATGACAATTATGACGTCTGCATCATGCATTCATAGCATTTTAGGACTTCGGTCCAGTGGTGGTTTTTAGGACTTCGGTCCAGTGGTGGCTTCAATCCCATTGTGTGGATTGAAGTGTATGACGTTGCTCTGGTTCTTGTGCAGAATCGATCCTATTGGTGGGGATGTTTGGAGGGTGATGGCCCAGTGTCCATCAAACATGACAAATTGGTACCACATGCACGAGTCAATGTTGTGCATTTCATTTATGTGGCATTGCATGATTGTGAATTAATGATGTTGATGACATGATTTTCATGATGTATGATGATGATGATGTATAATGACGATGTTGTTTTATTATGATGCACGCTACCTTATTATTTTTTATCTTATATCATGTATAATGGTTTATGATTACTCCCCCTGCCTGTTTGAATGTTGCCTCCACGTGGGTAACATGTAGGTGATCAGGATTAGCTCTTTAGTGCGTGAAGAACTGACTTGAAGTACTTTTGGTTATTTAGTCGAGTAGAGGTTCTTGCTCTGATATGTAACACCGAGTCGGGACGTTTGAGTCGAACCGTTGTGTTCTTTTGATGTTATGATTTTTGTTTTAAACCTTTGATGTTACAAAGTATGATGATGATTTGAAGTTTTTCCGCTGCGTAGTATTCAATTTTAATTTTGATGTTATAACCCGTGTTACGGAACAGGATGTTATTATTTGATGTTTTATGACGAAATGTGACGCCCTCGCAGTGAATTTACTCTGATATATTTGTTTATATATGTCGTGATTGTTTGTTGGGTAGAAGGGTGTTATAACATTCTTGAGGCTTCTCCATGAACTTGTGATGTTTGTCCGCAAGTTCACAGATATATTGCAGTAATAAAAAGATCGAAACAACAAAGACCAAATTACAATCAACTGTTATCTATCTTCGCTATGTAAATCTAAGGCTATAGAGAATGATTTTTGGGTGCAAACATAAAGAAATAAGCTAATTTTAGAAAAAAGGAATTGATTAAAGAGGAGACCAGAATGTAGCTCGTATCAACCTTTAGTACTCACAAATGTTCCATATTAATTAATTAAATATGGATAATATTTTCTCTTAGTGAAAAGAATTAATTTAAATGAACGTTCGCTTTCGCGCAGTCGGAACCGAGTTTTAGCCTGAAATCTATCTCAGTCGTTTTCGCATGGTCGACGTGTTAAAGTGCAAAACTTTGTTTTTGAAACTTAATTGCTTCTAAATAATTAAAAAGTTGCTTAAGGTGAAAAAGAAAGTTTAAAGGTGTCATCGACTTTCGCTCTTTTGACACCAGGTTTTAAACTCACAAACGTCCGCATTCGCATGGTCTGTTTGTGATTTTAAAATCTATTTTTAAAAACATTAATTTCTGCATTTTTAATATAAGATAATTTCATATAGCAGTTAATACAAATATGATTTTCCACCTAAGTCCAATACAAGTTCTGTTCTTTTAAACGCGAAATAGTATCTCTAAATTACGGTTTTTGCAGCAATTTTTTATATTTAAAAATGATTAAAAATCAACCCTTAAATAAAGGTGCAACTGGCTCTTCAGCGAGTGGTGCTTCATCCAATAATAATTCAGCCTATGCCTTTTCTATGTCCGATGTTGAAGGTGAAATTGGCTCTTTAGTGGGTGGCGCTTCAATTGATAGCGCTTTTAAACACTCATTAATAATGTCTACAAAGCAACATGTATCATCAATAGCTGGTTTTTTCATAAATTGGGAAAAAATAAACTCTATTTTTTCATCACCAACTTCAAAGGTTAGTTTCCCTCGTTTCACATCTATGATCGCACCGGCAGTTGATAAAAAAGGTCTTCCTAATATGATGGGGATGTTGGAGTCTTCTTTTATGTCCATCACTATATAGTCTGTAGGAATATAGAACCAACCAATACACACTAGAGTGTTTTCCAGCATACCTACAAGGTACTTAACGGAACGATCAACTAGCTGGAGAGACATCCTTGTAGGTCTCAGGTCTCCTAAGTTCATCCTCTCATAGATTTAGAGAGGCATCAAGTAACGCTAGTTCCCATATTACAAAGGGCTTTACCAATGATAAATTTTTCAATTACACAGGGAATGGAAAAACTACCTGGGTCTTTCAACTTTGGTGGCATATTATTTTGAATAATGGCGCTACACTCTACAGTGGGTGCCAATGACTCATCATCTTCAAGTTTTCTCTTGCTTGATTTGATCTCTTTGAGAACTTAACATATGAGGGCATTTATGTATTGGCCTCCGTGAAAGGTATAGTAATATGGAGTTGATTTGGGAGCTCGATGGATTTCTTAAATTAACCCTCGTTCTTAGGTTTGGTAAGTCTTTGAGGGTACATTATAAGTGGCTTATGAGGTGGTGGGGGTGCATATGGCTTTTTTTTCTTGGTGGCTTCTTTTAATTGGTTACAGACCAGAGCATTTATTCAAATAAAATAAAGAAAAAAGATAAATGTTGAGAGGGTGTCAAAGCCATCTCACGATCATCATAATTTATCACTCTTGCTGATTACCTGTACAAAATTTGCACAAATCCAAACCAACAAAAACAAATAAGGGATGAGAATACACTTACAAGTAATAACAGTGAAATTTAGCAAAATGATGACAAACAAATGTAATAATACGTTTAATACTCAAACACATACACTAATACAAATACAAGAAAAAAATCATTATCAACATATGCAATTCTATTATGCACTAACTTTATCACCTATATGCGTGCAGTACTAATTTATTGTGGATATCAAAGGTATGTTACTGATTTCTTCTACGGTCTCCGGCCCCTCACCTGAACCGACGATCCCCACCAAGTAGAATTGAGACCCTTCTCTCGTCTCTCAACTAGACAAACAATCCCATCAAATAGATATGAGGCCCGCCTCTGGTCCCTCAATTGAACCAACGATCCCACCAAATGGATTTAAGGCCGCATTGGACCGAAGTCCTACCTACTCCAAAATATATGCATGCATGGTAGTATGAACAAGCAAAACATGCATTTCACCAAAAGAAAAGTTTTAGCATAATCCACCAAAAAAATATTTATAATATTATTCACCAAAAAATAATTCCATATACGAATCACACATTGCCAATAAAAGACCACCAATATAGTCTCGTTGGACTAATCACAACAAAATAATTACTTTTAATACTTATAATCACTCAAAATTCCAACACACATGAACAAAGTTATTATATTATTTTATAGCCCAAAACAACATTAAAACACTCAAGTTACTCTAAAAGGTTCGAAAGGCTTCCAAAGGGTAACCTTCACGAGTGATAACTCTATTATAACTATAGGAGTTGGTAGTTTAACTCAATACCAATAATATTTTTTTTATTATTATTATATCTTATTTTATCTAAATAATTATTAACTCAATAATAATAATAATACTTTTTAACTCAATATTAATTTTTAAAATAATCATTTTACCTTTATAATTATTAACTCGATATTATCAAAATAATTATTATCTCAATATTAGTAATATTAATTTTTAAAACAATTATTTTATCTTAATGATTAATAATTCAATATTATCAAAATAATTATTAACTCAATATTAATAATATTAAATTTTAAAATAATTATTTTAACTTAGTTTTTTTTTCTTCTATTTTTCAACTTCTCCATATAGCCTTGTGAGTCTGAACGAAAAAAAATAATCAAATTTTGATATACAAAAATGATTTTTAGGAAAAAGCGATTTTTAGAAAAAAATGATTTTCTTATGAAAAAAGTGATTATTTATAGAAAAATAATGCTACACTGCCAATTTTTGTTATTTTTTCAAAAAGAGTATTTTTCTAAGTTAAACAGAAATTATAATGTCCCAAAATCACCAATTTCATCATACGTTAACCAAAAGGAATTTCCCCCAAATTCCATTCGGTCATCCAATTTCAATCGATAAACTTAACGATTTAACAAAACAGTAAACATATGGAATTTTCCAAAATCCTATTCGGTCACCAAAATTTCGATCTACCAACATTATCGATTCAACAAATAAATAATAACCAAATGGGTTACAGATCGTAATAATGATCTTTACGAAAATCACTCAAATCATGCATATAATACATATTTTATACAATTTTACAATATTTTCTCTTAGTGAAAAAAATTAATTTAAATGAACTGCTCGCCTTCGCGCAATCAGAACCGAGTTTTAGCCTGAAATCCATCACGGTCCCTTTTGCATGGTTGGCGTGTAAAAGTGAAAAACTTTGATTTTGAAAATTAATTGCTTCTAAATAATTAAAAAGTTGCTTAATGTGAAAAAAATTTTAAAGGTGTCACCGGTTTTCGCTCGTCTGACATCGGGTTTTAAACTTATAAACGTCTGCTTTTGCATGGTCCATTTGTGCTTTTAAAATCTATTTTTGAAAACATTAATTTCTGCATTTTTAATAAAAGATACTTTTGTAGAGCAGTTAATAAAAACCAGATTTTTCATCTAAGTCCGATACAAGTTTCATTTTTTCAACGCAAAATGGCATCTCTAAATTACAGCTTTCACAACAATTATATTAAAAATAAAAATGGTTAAAAATCAGCCCTTAAAAAATCCCAATTAATTAATCAATTACGGCTTATATGCGAGTATAGTCAGAATGACGGTCCTTACATCCCAAACTCTAATAAATTAATCGGACATAGCTAATACGAATAAACTATTGTAATTATGATTTGCATGCTAAATAAACTAAACATAATAGATATTAATAATAGAAGTAGCAGTAAACTAAACTAAACTATATATATATATATATAAGAACATGCGAATGAATCTGAATCATTAGATTTTAAAATAAATGGTGGAGATTGTTTGTGATTTTTGTTTTTCTTTCTCCTCCATTATTAAAATAAATGATCGGGGAGAGAGAAAAAAACTGACACATAATCTCTACCATTTATTTTAAAATCTAATAGTTCAGATTCATTCTCATGTTCTCACATAAAAATGGCATTCTCATATGATACATTTTCTCTCTCTCTCTCTCTCTCTCTCTATATATATATATATATATATATATATATATATATATATATATATATATATATATATATATATATATATATATATAAAGAAATTTGAGAGAACAAAAAATGTTGCCTTTCATTGATATGCTGGCCAAAATATATACAGCAGGTGATACAATTATTTCCCTAATAAACTTCTATCAAATCTCTATGATATCTCAAAATAGAGCCTAACATATTCCTAAAATAGTTGTACATTAATACAAGGAGATTTGTCCAAATATGACAGCAACAATACAATATAAAAATTCTATAATTATCTTAATACATAAAGGACACCAGTTGTACAATAATGAGATAATCCTGAAATTATCTCATTAACCCCCCTTCCCCCCCTCAAGTTGGCGCATGCAAATTATGGATGCCCAACTTGGCCATAAAAGAGGTGAACAGTGATCTGCCAAGAGTTTTGGTAAATATGTGTTCTGGACTGGACCGTGGTTTCCTACAATCAAACAGGCCCAATCCATACAGCTTGAAAAAGCCCAATAGAATCCTAGAAAGAGACACACAACAGCCATACGCAAAACCAAAGGTACGTCGGGCATCTAACTCCTTGACAGTGTTGGGCACCTGAGGACAACAAAGAAAGGAAGACACCACACCCCGATGATACAGACCTCCTCGACCGATTAGCTTCTCCCCGCGAGAATACTCCTAATCTCATCAACTCATAGGTCCTCGACAAGCATGGTTCTCTCCCATAAGGACATATCCAGACCACGACTAGCCTATATCCTCGACATCGTAAATCTTCCCCCGAGGAGCCCATCAACGGCCTTATCTACACATATACGTTTCATGTAACCGTCTAATAATGACATTAAAAGGACAGTTACACTAGGGTGTTGACAACGAGCTGGTTATTATTACTACACGTAAGCCCTAGCAGTTACTTGGAATAGGTCACACGCTGGTCCCACCCGTTGCAAGAAACCGTTGGCCACGTGCTGGGGGTCTCCTATAAACACCCTCTCACTTGAGAGGGTCAGGATAAGTTAACTTCTTACTCACATATACTCTCTGTATTTGTTGTGCACTCACTGACTTAAGCATCAGAGTGTCCTACAGGTACACCCCCCTGCTGTCTCTCATCATCACAGACGTAACGATTATTCCAGACACTGTTGGCCACTTTCAAATATTCTAATCCAGGTACGATCAGTGGTGCTGTCTGTGGGAAATTCATAAACTTCCCCGTTTCTCCTTTGAGATAAACCAAAGTTTCCTCATTCAACTACCAGCAATGGCCAACCCGTCCGCGAATCAAGCCATAGATAATGTCATTGCACAACTTGGTGGTAACGCCCATGGCGATAACAATGCTCTTTAACCCGTCGTCGAGGACGACGTCAGAGATGGAGTCATCGCTTCCCCGTCTTCTGATGAGGTAGAGTACGAGACTGCTCAACAAGATGCACAGGAAGCAATCCTCCAACCCATATATCATCTCGTGGACCCGCCACCAAATGCAGATCCGAGCACTGCTGCTTTGTTTACGCTGGTCAATCAGACCAATCAAATGATCTTCAGCCAAAACTTACGGATCGAGAAGCTAGAAAAAGGCCGTGGTCGATCTTCCCCGCGAAAGCACCGACCACCGCCCTATCCCAGACATTCACTGTCCCCAGTGGAATCTCACAGCCCCTCCCCGGTAGATAAAGGTCGTAAACCCCGTTTGGAGCGTAACCAGACCGAGCATCCACTTAAGCGCCATCGCTCCCCGCCACCAAAGGCAGCCACTCGTCCCTTGAAGATTAAGAAGAGCAAGCCTTATGTCGAGGAGCCAAGAGTCCGTCACAAATAAAACTCCCCAAGACATCACTATGTTCGGGGTCATATTTCCCCTTCTGTATCCCCGGGAGATAGCGATGACGAAGACTACCAGACTCCCCTATCGAGACAAATAATGGAAGCTCCTATTCCTAAAGGCTTGGAGAGACCTCTGTCCTTGGTGACGTACGATGGAACATCTGACCCAGACGACCATGTCGAGAGCTTCGAGGCTCTCCTTGACTTTAGAAACGTCTCCGGCGCTATCAAATGTCGGCTATTCCCTACGACTCTTCGAAAAGGGGCCATGGCTTGGTATAAAAACCTGGCACCTGAATCAATAACGTCGTGGAAAGCTCTAAGAGAACGACTCAGGAAACATTTCACGGCTTCTCGAAGACATCCAAAAATTATATCCTCCTTGGAGGCCATCTTTCAAGAAAAGAGAGAATCTCTCCGGAGCTATATAGAGAGGTTCAACAAAGAAGCGGTCGAGGTCCATACGACTGACCATATAAAGTTATATCTCATCATTAAAGGACTGTGGGTTGGCTTTAAATTCGCAAAATCTGTCGAATTACACCGCCCTCGCAGCTTCGAAGGCTTCCTCGAACGAGCTCAATCACACATCGAGTTCGAGGAAGCAGAAGCAGCCCAGATAGCCCTTGACTTAAGAAGCAGAGAATGTAATGCCCCGATTCTGATTATTCCCATTCTGTTGAGTCTTTTATTTAAATTGAGTGATAAATTATTTTATTTGTGAAATTGGTGTGTTAATATGCTATGTTGACATGTTATGATATTTTACCGTTTTTAAGAGTTTTCGGGGAAATTAGAATGGAGGGTATTTTGGACATTTCTCAATTAATGATAAGTTAGAAATTTAGTAGAAATAGAATTATGTGAGAAAATGAATTAATTGAATTTGAGTAGAAAGTAGGAAAAGAAATAGAAAAGAAAAAAAGATAAGAAGAAGAAATAGGAGAGAAAGAGAAAGAAAAGAAAAATAGAGAGAAAAAGGAGAGAAAGAAAAAGGAAGAAAAGAAAAGAGAAGAAAACTTGGAAAAACCTAGAAAACCATCAAGAACAATCATCTAGCAAGCTTGGAATCCGGGTAAGGGTGTGAAATCTTATTATCTCATCAATGTATATCATTATGTATGATTGTGTTGTTGTTGTTGTTGATTGTTATGAGTTTTTGTATAAACCCATTTGTGTAGAAAGTGATAGAATTCGATTAATTAGTGTTGGAAATGAAGTTTTCGTGTTCCTTGTTGTTGATACATGATTGATATATGTTGTTGTACATCAAATTGGTATTTTTCTGAGTTTAGATGATGAATTTGGGTGTGGTTAGAGTGGAAAACGCAGAAAAATTATGCAGGAAAATTCTGCATTTCCGCCTGGCCATACGCGTATTGACTTGGGCAATACGCGTATGGGAGGCGCATTTCAGGGCCAATACGCGTATGCATTTCAATGTTTTCCTGGACATCTGGTGAAACGCGTATGATACGCGTACGAGGTTTGGCCATACGCGTACGGCTTGGGTGCATACGCGTACGGTCAGGTCAAGTGTAAAAATGTGATTTTTCAAAATATCGTTTTCGTTTTTCTTTCATAACTTTTGATCCGTAAGTCGGTTTTGGTCCCCGTTCGAAGCGTTGGATAGCTATTGAGCTGTAGTTTCTTATGGTGAGGAGTTTGGGGATGTTAGCCAATTAAATAAGTCAGAAAATCAGGAATAGTGTTATTTAGCGACTTTTACCGTTTTGAATGTGTGTTTTGGATGTGAATCATACAATAGTGCATTGATGTGAATGTATATAGATTGTATGTGATTGTATGAGATGAATACATGAATATATTGTGAATATGTATGCATTTCAAGAATGTCTTGAGTCATTTTGTATGTGAAGCAAAATAATGTACATTCTTGTGTTGTGTGATTCTAATGAGAATCCGTTGTAACGTCGTGTGCCTATGTGAGGTGTGAGCGATGATTACAAATGATTGTGTGCCTAGCCGAGGTGTGAGAAATCAGATTTTGTGCCTATGTGAGGTGTGAGCAATCCATAAACATTGTGTGCCTATGTGAGGTGTGAGCAATGGGTGAACATCGTAGGCCCGACGGGGAGTTACATTGGTAACGAGCGATGGTTCCAATAAGTTCCTGAGTGAACTTGAGATGATTGAGTCGGTACCGCATTGCATTTGCATAGAGTCGTGAGTCGGTCTCTATGATTTGCATTTATCATATTTATAATTGTGCATTGATGAATAAACATGAATATGTATGTTTATGTGGAATGATAAGAATTGTGAAAGTATGCATGATGAATATGCTTGGTTTTGTATATATATACATTGTGATGTATATGAGTGAGTTGTGATGAATTGTGGTGAGAATGTAGGATATATGTATTTTGATGCTAAGATATATAATTGTATGCATTGTTATTATGATAATATTTCTCACCCTTCTGTTGTTTTATGATGCTCTATGAGGCATTGCAGAGTAGGTATGCTGGTGGTCTTTTTGTGGAGCGTGTCTTCATTCTTTTGGTCGGTCGGCTCTGATATGTAGCACCGGGTAGCTAGGATGTATATGATTCTTTTGTGATACATTTGTACATGTATCTTGTTGATGAATGTTTATGTAAACATGAATTATGTTGGTTGATAATACTTGTTGATATATATATATGTTGGATGTTATTCAATGTTTAGATTTTCTGCTTTTATTCTAAATATTGAGATGTGGGTGTAAGGACTAAGTTCCTCTGTTGCAAAGTTACCCCACTGTTGCATATCAATTGTTGAGCAGGTGTTGAATGTTTTAATTTCATGTATAATGTGACATACCTCTTTTATACTACGTTTATAATTATACTCTGACGGAATTTTTAATATGTGCCTAAATGATTATGTGATTATTTGGGGGTATAGAAAGGGGGTGTTACATAAAGTGGTATCAGAGCCAGTGTTGAGTCAGTTGTGTCTGTCTTGTTGTTGTGATGGTTGAACTATTGTTTAACCTTGTTGTTATTTTTGGGAATGATCAGAATATGGCTGGTAGAAACAACAATGCGATGGTTGCTGCTTTGGAAGCAATGGCTAGGGCGGTGCAAGGTGCGCCGAACGTGAAAACTAATGACGAGTTCAGGAAGAATCAACCACCGGTCTTCAAAGGAAGATTTGATCCCGATGGTGCTCAAATTTGGTTGAAAGAGATTGAAAGGATCTTCAGAGTCATGGGCTGTGCGGAGGAGAATAAGGTGAGGCTTGGGTCTCACATGCTGAAGGAAGAAGCCGACGATTGGTGGGTCGGTATGCGTCAAGTTCTTGAGGTGGATGATGAAGAGATAACTTGGGATTTATTTCGTACCGAGTTCTTGAGGAAGTATTACCCTGAAAGTGTGAAAGGTAAGAAGGAGATGGAGTTCCTTGAATTGAAACAAGGTAGTATGTCCGTGGTGGACTATACTGCTAAGTTTGTGGAGTTGGTTCAATTCCATCCTCACTATGCTGCAATTACTGCTGAGTTCTCGAAGTGTATTAAATATGAGAATGGTTTGCGTCCCGAGATTAAACAAGCTGTGGGATATCAAAGGATAAGAAGGTTTATGGATTTGACGGAATATTGTAGAATCTTCGAGGAAGATAGCAAGGCTCATTCTACACATTACAAAAGTTTGAACGAGAGGAAGGGAAAGCAACAAGCTAGAAGTGGACCTTATGTGACACCCGTTGATAAGGGCAAGCATAGGGGAAACTTTGAGAAGAGATCTGGAGGAGGAGGTCTCGGTTCCGTTAAGTGTTACAAGTGTGGTGAAATGGATCATAAATCATTTGAGTGTGGGAAGACCGTGGTGAAATGTTCTAACTGTGGAGGCCTTGGGCATGCTACTACCGATTGTAGAAGGAATATGGTGAAGTGCTATAATTATGGAGAAGTGGGTCACATTATTACTAAGTGTACTAAGCCAAAACAAACTCAAGCGGGCGGAAAGGTGTTTGCATTAGCGGGGACGGACACTACTAGTGCAGACCGTTTGATTAAAGGTACATGCTTTATTAATAGTACGCCTTTAGTTGCTATTATTGATACGGGAGCGACTCATTCATTTATTTCTCATGAGTGCGCTAAGGGTTTGAATTTGTTTATGACTTCTTGGGGTGGTGAGATGGTTATTGAGACTCCTGCTTCAGGGTCGGTAACTACGTCTTTGGTGTGTGTAAGTTGTCCTTTGACCATGTATGGTAAAGACTTCATTATGGATTTAGTGTGTTTGCCGTTGGAGGGATTGGACGTAATCTTGGGTATGAACTGGTTGCAATTTAATCGAGTTCATATAGATTGCTATCACAAGTTAGTGAGGTTTCCTTCTTTGGTAGATGATGAAGATGAGAGTTTCCTATCCACTAAAGAGTTGAAGAAACTTTTAGCGGACGAAGCTCAATTGTTTGGTTTGTTTGCATCATTGTCGGTGGAGAGTAAAGTTGAGCTCGATGTGTTCCAGTGGTGTGTGATTTTCCAGAAGTGTTTTCGGAGGATATTACGGATGTACTGCCGGAAAGAGAAGTTGAGTTTTCTATTGATCTAGTTCCGGGTACTAGACCGGTTTCGATGGCACCGTATCGTATGTCGGCATCGGAGTTGGTAGAATTGAAGAAGCAATTGAATGACTTGTTGGACAAGAGATTTGTAAGACCAAGTGTTTCTCCTTGGGGTGCTCCGGTATTGTTGGTAAAGAAGAAGGATGGGAGTATGCGGTTATGCATTGATTATCGACAATTGAACAAGGTGACAATTAAGAACAAGTATCCGCTTCCAAGGATCGATGATTTGATGGACCAATTGGTTGGTGCGCATGTTTTTAGCAAGATTGATTTGAGATCGGGATATCACCAGATTCGTGTGAAAGGAGAGGATATTCAAAAGACGGCCTTTAGGACACGGTATAGCCATTACGAATATTTCGTGATGCCATTCGGGATTTCTAATGCGTCGGGTGTGTTTATGGAATACATGAATCGTATTTTTCATGAACAGTTAGATCATTTTGTGGTTGTGTTCATCGACGATATTTTGATTTATTCTAAGTCTCAAAAGGAGCATGAAGAGCATTTGAGGATTGTGTTACAAATTTTGAAAGAGAAACAATTGTATGCTAAGTTGTCGAAATGTGAATTTTGGTTGTCAGAAGTAAGTTTTCTTGGACATGTTATTTCCGGTAGTGGTATTAGTGTTGATCCATCCAAGATTGATGCGGTGATGCAATGGGAGGCTCCTAGATCGGTTACGGAGATTCGAAGCTTTTTAGGCTTGGCGGGTTATTATCGGAGGTTTATTGAGGGATTTTCGAAGTTGGCACTTCCGTTAACACAATTGACTTGTAAAGGAAAGGCTTTCATTTGGGATATTCATTATGAAGCGAGTTTTAATGAGCTAAAAAGAAGGTTGACAACGACTCCGATCTTGATTTTGTCAAATCCGACGGAACCATTTGTTGTGTATTGTGATGCTTCATTGGCTGGTTTAGGTGGTGTTTTGATGCAAGATGGAAAAGTTGTGATGTATGCTTCAATACAATTGAGAGTGCATGAAAAGAATTATCCTACACATGACTTGGAGTTAGCGGCCGTGGTGTTTGTTTTGAAAATTTGGAGGCACTATCTTTATGGTGCAAGATTTGAAGTTTTTAGTGATCACAAGAGCTTGAAATATTTATTTGATAAAAAAGAATTGAACATGAGACAAAGAAGGTGGTTGGAGCTTTTGAAGGATTATGATTTTGGTTTGAATTACCATTCGGGTAAGGCAAATGTGGTGGCCGATGCTTTGAGTCGGAAGTCGTTACATATGTCCGCATTGATGATGAGAGAATGGGAACTTTTGGAGAATTTTAGAGACTTGAGTTTGGTTTGTGAAATGACGCCAAGAAGTGTGAGACTTGGTATACTACATGTTACGAATGATTTTCTTGCAACCGTATGTGAACAGCAAAAGTTGGATTTGAAGTTCGTTGATTTGATGATGAGTGAGAATGAGGATTTCAAGGTTGATAATTTTGGAGTTTTGAGATTCCGTGGTCGTATTTGTATTCCCGATGATGCGGAGTTGAAAAAGATGATATTGGAAGAAGGACACCAAAGTAACTTAAGTATTCATCCGGGAGCGAATAAAATGTATCAAGACGTGAAGAAAATCTTTTGGTGGTCCGGATTAAAGAGGGATGTGGCTCAATTTGTGTATGCGTGCTTAACTTGTCAAAAGTCTAAGGTGGAACATCAAAAGCCTAGTGGATTGATGCAACCGTTGGACATTCCGGAATGGAAATGGGATAGTATATCGATGGATTTTGTTACGGGATTGCCGAATACACAAAGAGGCCATAATGCTATTTGGGTAATCGTTGATAGGCTTACTAAATCTGCTCACTTCATTCCAATTGATATTAGTTATCCTTTGGAGAAGTTAGCCGAGATTTATGTTCTTGCGGTTGTGAAGTTACATGAAGTTCCTAAGAGTATTGTATCGGATAGAGATCCTAGATTCACATCGAGGTTTTGGGAGAGTTTACAAAAGGCTTTGGGTTCTAAGCTAAGATTGAGTTCGGCTTATCATCCGCAAACAGATGGTCAAACCGAGAGGACAATTCAATCGTTGGAGGATTTATTGCGTGCTTGTGTGCTCGAGCAAGGTGGTGCTTGGGATAGTTATTTGGCATTGATTGAGTTCACCTACAATAATAGTTTTCATTCAAGTATAAGTATGGCACCATTTGAGGCTTTGTATGGTCGGAGATGTCGAACACCTTTGTGTTGGCATGAAACCGGTGAGAGGATGATAGTTGGACCGGAGATGGTACAACAAACGACGGAGAAAGTAAAGTTTATTCGTGAGAAGATGAAAGTTTCTCAAAGTAGACAAAAGAGCTATCATGACAAGAGAAGGAAAGATATTGAGTTTCAAGAAGGCGACCATGTGTTTTTGAGAGTTACGCCGGTTACGGGTGTGGGTCGTGCTTTGAAGTCGAAGAAGTTGACTTCTCGTTTTATTGGTCTGTATCAGATTTCTGCACGAGTTGGTGTTGTGGCTTACCGTGTGGCGTTGCCTCCGAATCTTTCGAATTTGCATGATGTATTCCATGTTTCGCAACTTCGGAAGTATGTTTCGGATCTGTCACATGTTATTCCTATGGACGAGGTTGAAGTGAGAGATAACCTTACGGTTGAAGCCTTACCGATTAGGATTTTGGACCGTGAAGTTAAGAAGCTAAGAGGCAAGGATATTGCGCTTGTGAAAGTAGCGTGGGGAGGCGCTGCGGAAGGCAATATGACTTGGGAACTAGAGAGTGGGATGTGAGAGTCGTATCTGGAGTTATTTGAATCAGGTAATATTTTCGAGGACGAAAATTTCTAAAGTGGGGGAGAGTTGTAACGCCCCGATTCTGATTATTCCCATTTTGTTGAGTCTTTTATTTAAATTGAGTGATAAATTATTTTATTTGTGAAATTGGTGTGTTAATATGCTATGTTGACATGTTATGATATTTTACCATTTTTGAGAGTTTTCGGGGAAATTAGAATGGAGGGTATTTTGGACATTTCTCAATTAATGATAAGTTAGAAATTTAGTAGAAATAGAATTATGTGAGAAAATGAATTAATTGAATTTGAGTAGAAAGTAGGAAAAGAAATAGAAAAGAAAAAGAGATAAGAAGAAGAAATAGGAGAGAAAGAGAAAGAAAAGAAAAATAGAGAGAAAAAGGAGAGAACGAAAGAGGAAGAAAAGAAAAGAGAAGAAAACTTGGAAAAACCTAGAAAACCATCAAGAACAATCATCTAGCAAGCTTGGAATCCGGGTAAGGGTGTGAAATCTTATTATCTCATCAATGTATATCATTATGTATGATTGTGTTGTTGTTGTTGTTGATTGTTATGAGTTTTTGTATAAACCCATTTGTGTAGAAAGTGATAGAATTCGATTAATTAGTGTTGGAAATTAAGTTTTCGTGTTCCTTGTTGTTGATACATGATTGATATATGTTGTTGTACATCAAATTGGTATTTTTATGAGTTTAGATGATGAATTTGGGTGTGGTTGGAGTGGAAAACGCAGAAAAATTATGCAGGAAAATTATGCATTTCCGCCTGGCCATATGCGTATTGGGCAGGCCATACGCGTATTGACTTGGGCAATACGCGTATGGGAGGCGCATTTCAGGGCCAATATGCGTATTCGTTTCAATGTTTTCCCGGCCATCTAGTGAAACGAATATGATACGCGTACGAGGTTTGGCCATACGCGTACGGCTTGGGTGCATACACGTACGGTCAGGTCAAGTGTAAAAATGTGATTTTTCAAAATATCGTTTTCGTTTTTCTTTCGTAACTTTTGATACGTAAGTCAGTTTTGGTCCCCGTTAGAAGCGTTGGATAGCTATTGAGCTGTAGTTTCTTATGGTGAGGAGTTTGGGGCTGTTAGCCGATTAAATAAGTCAGAAAATCGGGAATAGTGTTATTTAGCGACTTTTACCGTTTTGAATGTGTGTTTTGGATGTGAATCATACAATAATGCATTGATGTGAATGTATATAGATTGTATGTGATTGTATGAGATGAATGCATGAATATATTGTGAATATGTATGCATTTCAAGAATGTCTTGAGTCATTTTGTATGTGAAGCAAAATGATGTATATTCTTGTGTTGTGTGATTCTAATGAGAATCTGTTGTAACGTCGTGTGCCTATGTGAGGTGTGAGCGATGATTACAAACAATTGTGTGCCTAGGTGAGGTGTGAGCAATCGGATTGTGTGCCTATGTGAGGTGTGAGCAATCCATAAACATTGTGTGCCTATGTGAGGTATGAGCAATGGGTGAACATCGTAGGCCCGACGGGGAGTTACATTGGTAACGAGCAATGGTTCCAATAAGTTCCTGAGTGAACTTGAGATGATTGAGTCGGTACCGCATTGCATTTACATAGAGTCATGAGTCGGTCTCTATGATTTGCATTTATCATCTTTATAATTGTGCATTGGTGAATAAACATGAATAGGTATTTTATGTGGAATGATAAGAATTGTGAAAGTATGCATGATGAATATGCTTGGTTTTGTATATATATACATTGTGATGTATATGAGTGAGTTGTGATGAATTGTGGTGAGAATGTAGAATATGTGTATTTTGATGCTAAGATATATAATTGTATGCATTGTTATTATGATAATATTTCTCACCCTTCTGCTGTTTTATGATGCTCTATGAGGCATTGCAGAGTAGGTATGCTGGTGGTCTTTTTGTGGAGCGTGTCTTCTTTCTTTTGGTCGGTCGGCTCTGATATGTAGCACCGGGTAGCTAGGATGTATATGATTCTTTTATGATACATTTGTACATGTATCTTGTTGATGAATGTTTATGTAAACATGAATTATGTTGGTGGATAATACTTGTTGATATATATATATATATATATATATATATATATATATATATATATATATATATATATATATATGTTGGATGTTATTCAATGTTTAGATTTTCCGCTTTTATTCTAAATATTGAGATGTGGGTGTAAGGACTAAGTTCCTCTGTTGCAAAGTTACCCCACTGTTGCATATCAATTGTTGAGCAGGTGTTGAATGTTTTAATTTTATGTATAATGTGACATACCTCTTTTATACTACGTTTATAATTATACTCTGACGGAATTTTTAATATGTGCCTAAATGATTATGTGATTATTTGGGGGTATAGTAAGGGGGTGTTACAGAGAAGGCCCTCGCGGCCGGAACATGGAAGACTCCCCGACACCTAGACGAGGAGGGGAAAGGAAAAGAGAAGAATCCCCTCCACCTAAGCGAGGTGGGGAGAAGAAAAAAGAAAATCGGAATAAAGAGTCCCACGAATCTCGGGGACAGGCCGGTCTTTTCAAAGAATACACTCCACTAAACGTGTCCCGTGCACGCATTTTCAGTGACTGTGTAAACTCGGAGTTCGTAAAAGGGGGAATCCGCTTCCCAAAGCCAACAGCTCCCAAACCAAATACTGACAAATCCAAGTACTGCCGGTTCCATCGTAGCCACGGGCATGTTACTGAGGATTGCATCCACCTTAAAGATGCAATCGAAACATTGATTAAAGAGGGCTACCTGAAAAAGTACGCCAAACAAGACGAAGCTCCTCGACCTTCCGGCCAAGAAGCTCTGAATACCGAGGAGTCAAACCATTCGGACATCAGAAAACTACAGGTCGCCTTAAGCATCACACGACCTGAAGACTTCGGTTTCCTTGGAAATATTAGCGATGCCGAAGCTGTTCGAAACATGTGGAGGAGCTTCCCGGCGGAAGAGCTCGTAAGTGTTTGCAGTACCTGGGAAAGTTTTCCCTAAGCCCTAGTCATATCAGGCGGAGATCCTGAACGAGTGACTGTCGGTTCAATAAAGAGAAAGTTCGACGAACTAAGCACATCCACTCCTCGAGACCCAACTCTCAGCTTATCTCGTGGAAAATCATGCCCCATAAGCTTCTATCTCGAGGAATTACCTGGTGGATCCCCGAATGCTAATATACCCCTCCTAATTCGAGCACAAATGGCCAACTTTGATGTGCATCAGATTTTGGTCGATCAGGGAAGCTCGGTGGACATCATGTACACTCACCTCTTCGATACTCTCCAGCTGACAAAGCATCACCTGTCCCCATATGTGGGATCTGATCTACAAGGTTTCAACGGTGCATCTACTAGACCTCGAGGTTATGTAGAATTGGTGGTCACATTCGGAGCAGGTGAAACAGCTCGACAGGCGAATACGCGTTTCCTAGTGGTCGACTGTCCTTCTCTCTACAACTGCATCTTGGGAAGAACCACCTTGGCCGAAATAACAGCTGTACCATCCACTGTCCACCTAAAAATGAAATATTATACTACTCGAGGATGTGTGGTAACCCTACACGGGGATATTGAAGCAGCCAGAAGATGTTTCGATGCAGCGATCAAAGGCCTTAGTGTCGTAGGTGGTGTCCACCCCAAAAGGGCAGCTGCAGATGTCGCACAGGTTCCACTTCTGCCGGTCAGCGCGGTCGACCTTGATAGCAGGTTATCCGGGGAACAGGAAGAAGTTGCAGGCAAAGACCTTCCAGTTGAAATCAACGGGCAGCCTACCTACCCAACACGCCCCATCCCAGACGGAGATTTCGAACTGACCCCCCTTGGCGACGACCCAAAGCGAACTGTGAAGATCAGCCATGGACTCCCCGACCTGGCGAGAAGACAACTGAAAGCATGTCTCCAAGAGAATGCAGATTTGTTTGCATGGAGCGCTTCGGAAATTCCCGGATTAGATCCTCAAGTGGCTTGTCACCAGCTGACCATAGATCCAAATGCTAGGACTGTAGCTCAACGTAGGCGTAGGCTGTCTCCAGAAAAAATGGAGGCTGCTGAAAAAGCTGTAAAAGACCTCCTAGAGGCAAACTTTATTTCGGAAGCCAAGTACACCACTTGGTTGTCCAATGTTGTACTTGTTAAAAAATCTAATGGAAAATGGAGGATGTGCATTGACTACACGGATCTTAATCGGGCATGCCCGAAAGACTCTTACCCATTGCCTAACATCGACCGATTGGTCGACAACTCTGCAGGGTTCAAATTGTTATCTTTCATGGATGCTTATTCGGGGTACAACCAAATCCCCATGGACGAGGCCGACAGAAAGCATACGGCTTTCATGACCGAGTCGGGCAACTACTATTATAATGTGATGCCCTTTGGTCTAAAAAATGCTGGCGCCACCTACCAACGAATGATGAACAAGGTATTCCAAACGGAAATTAGTGACATGCTCGAAGTCTATATGGACGACATGATCGTCAAATCCGCAGAAGACGTCGACCACGTTGCTCATCTTAAAAAGGTCTTCGACACAGCGAGGAAATGTCGCATGAGATTCAACCCAGACAAGTGCACTTTCGGTGTTCGAGCAGGGAAATTCCTCAGATTTTACCTTACAGAGAGAGGAATTGAAGCGAATTCTGAAAAATGTAAGGCCTTCTCCAAAATTCCCACTCCGAACTCAAAGAAATTGATACAGTCACTTAACGGGATGCTCACTGTTCTCTCCCGCTTTGTCGCTAAATCCGCTCAATACGCGCTCCCCTTTTTCAAACTTCTTCGACAAAAAGCGACATTTGAATGGAGTGAAGAATGCGAACAAGCCCTCCTCCACCTAAAACAAGTCTTGTCACAACCCCCAGTCTTATCCCGACCAGACGACGGAGAAACACTTTTCTTGTACCTGGCCATCACCGGCGAAGCGGTAAGTGCTCTCCTCATACGGGAGACCCCCGACGGACAGAAACCTGTTTATTTCACGAGCAAAGTTCTTCAGGGTCCCGAGCTTAGATACCAACAGATTGAAAAGGTCGCCTTGACCCTCATAACTGCAGCCAGAAGATTACGCCATTACTTCCTGGCCCACACAATTGTGGTAAGAACAGAGCAGCCTATCAGACAGCTACTTAGTCGGCCAGATATGGCAGGGTGAATGCTCCAGTGGTCTCTCGAGCTATTCGAGTTCGACGTTTGTTACGAGGGGAGAAAAGCCTTGAAGGCCCAAGTATTGGCTGACTTCGTAGCAGAAATGACAGTCCCCGGATCCTCGACCAATGGCTCCCAAAGATGGACAATTTACGTCGACGGAGCCTCCAGTACAAAAGGCAGCGGGGCATGCATTATCCTCGAAAACGAGGAAGGCATCTTGATAGAAGTCTCGCTAGAGCTATCTTTCAAAACATCAAACAACCAAGCCGAGTATGAGGCTTTCCTCGCAGGACTTCGACTCGCGGAAGACCTTGGCGCAAAAGAAGTCAAAATCTTTACGGACTCTCAGCTTGTAGCATCATAAGTTAGGGGAGAATTCCAGGCCAAAAATGATAGTCTCATTGAATACCTAACCTTGGTGTAAGAAAAGTTGAAGAAATTTGTCTCCGCGGAGGTGGGCCACATCCCGGGCGAGCGTAACACTCGAGCAGACGTGCTCTCTAATCTAGCGAGCACTAAGAAGAAAGGAGGGAACAAATCAGTAATCCAAGAAATACTGACCCATCCGAGCATCAATAAACCCACTTCGACCACCGAGGTGAACATTATCGGGGACGCAAATTGTTGGATGACTCCAATTTATGAATACCTGATGACGGGCACACTGCCCGACAACCCTAAAGAAGCTGGGATAGTTAGGAGGTGGGCATGTGCATACACCATAGTTGATGGTAAGTTATATCGTCGAGGATTCTCCATCCCTCTACTCCGGTGCATCGAGGAAAATAAAGTTTCCGAAATTCTCCAGGAAATACATAAAGGAATCAACGCACAACACCTAGGCGGAAGATCCTTAGCTCAAAAAGCTATCCGAGCAGGATATTACTGGCCCACTATGCAACAAGACGCAAAAGAACACATCAAAAAATGTGAGCGTTGTCAGAGGCACGCTGGCATGCACCTCGCTCCTCCAAATGAGCTTAAATCATTGTCATCCCCGTGGCCCTTTGCGTGGTGGGGAATGGATATCCTCGGACCTTTTGTCGTAGGATCATACCAAAATAAATACCTCATCGTCGGGGTAGATTACTTCATAAAGTGGATCGAGGCAGAAGCGTTAGCCAAGATCACTGCTTTCAACATATTACGTTTTTACAAGAGAAATATACTCGCCCGATTCGGCGTGCCTCCGACCATTGTCACAGACAATGGGACACAGTTCACCGACGGAAACTTCCAAGACTTCGTTGCCAAACTGGGTACAAAACAACATTTTACGTCAGTCGAACACCTGCAAACCAATGGGCAAGCCGAAGCTGCGAACCGAGTAATACTCTGGGGACTCAAACGATGACTCGGTGAAGCCAAACAATGATGGGTCGAGGAGTTACACAGCGTCCTTTGGGCATATCTAACTACCCCTCATTCCACGACCGGGGAGACCCCGTTCCGGTTAACATATGGAACCGAAGCAGTAATCCCCGTGGAAATCAGGGAACCACCGAGAAGGACAGAAGCTCCTCTTGACGAAGAAGCGAACAACGAAGCCCTTCGCGAAGAACTAGACCTGGTCGAAGAAATAAAGATGGACGCATCCCTCCGAGAAGCCTCTTTAAAACAAAAAATAACTTTGCGTTATAATGACAAAGTCATCAAACGAGATTTCCAAGTAGGCAGTCTTGTCTTACGGCGAAATCAAAAGAATTCACGTGAAGGAAAGCTGGCCGCAAACTGGGAGGGCCCCTACCGCGTCATTGCAAAGACGTGAAGGAAAGCTGGCCGCAAACTGGGTGGCCCTTCGCCGCATCCTCAGCTTCCTTCAACTTCCTCTCCGACAGTTTTTGCTGCTCGCTTTGTTCCTTGTTCAGCTCTCTGCAGTCCTTCAAATCCTTCTGCACGCCGAGCAATTCAGCCTCCAAAGCTTGAAGCCTTTCTTCCAGTCGAGAAAGCTCAGATGCGGAACAACTCTCCTCGTTCAAAATGAGGGCAGCCAAACAAAGCCGTATAACAACAGACATATCCTCCATGATTACTTTCCTCCTCGCTTCCGGAGTACTCCCCAATATAGCCTGGACTTCTGAAGAAGCGACACGAGGACAAACAGCCTCGGAGAAATAGCGGCGGTGGAGATAACACAGAGGAATCTCGAAGCTTGCAGGAGGAGGAGAAGGACTACCTCCACGTCAATAATGAGCGGCCCAACAGTCCTTGCCCGCTTAGGTGTCCTCTGAGCCCCCAGGGATCGATCCTCAGAAGTCACAAGTGCAATTAACGCGACATGAGTTTGCTCAGAACCCTCGGGCACCGCAGTAGAAGGAGCATCCTCGGGCACTACCGTAGAGGAGGCAGGCTGAGAGGTACTTTGTTCGACCAGACGGGATTGTTCCTCCCTGGCCCTCTTCGCCCTTAGCTTCGCGTATCTGTCTGCTGCTTTGACCATTTTTCCTACAAAAAGAAAGAAATTAGTAAAACAAGATACACAGACAAGAGATAAAAATAACTCGAGGATCGTTGCACCACCTAAAAGCTCGACAACCTCCTCATCGGAGAAAGTCTCGAGCAGGACACGAGTATTAATCAGGCGACGAATCTTCGGCACATGCTCATCACCGGATGTCAAGGTCTCTCCACCCTCAGATATGCCGGAGGGTTTATTCAAACTCTCCACATACTCGACAATCTTTTTATAAGCCTCACGGTCCTCGACATCGAGCTTATTGTGTCTCACTTTATATTTATCAACTCCCTCTTCATAATGCTCCTCCGTCCAATAGAGGGGGGATTTTGGCACCATCACTTCTGTGGGCGGCCCATTCACTTCTTGATTCACCCGATCATAGATCGAATTAATGGCCTCGGGAGAAACCGGCTTCACAAAAAAATAACGCCACTTGAAATTTCGAACAGAGTCCAAGTAGGTATGAAATAGAGCTTTATTCTGTTTGAACGATACCCAACCGTGTCGACCGTCAGTCGTAGACCGCTGCAGATGAAAAATTCGAAAGAAAAGGGACATTGTTGCCCTGATCTCCAAATATTTGCAGACAAGCTCGAAAGCCCAGAGAAAGGCCAAAGAATTCGGATGGATTTGCGATGGCGCCAATTTTAACCATTTAAAGACCCCCTCTTGGAAGTCTGTGAAGGGGAGCCTCCACCCCGCCTCTTGAAACATAAACTCGTACACCGGGAAACACATCCCCATGTAAGGTGTACATATACGCTGATCATCATTGGGACGGTACACTTTCCAGGATTGCTCTGAACCGAGCAACCTATGTTCAACAGTGCAAAACCCATTTTCATCGGGGAATGTGAAAGTGGACGACATGGTGAGGGCCTCATCACATACCCAGTCCTCGAGAGGACGCTCTTACCTGAAAGCCATATGGGCCATCGGGACCTCAGCTTGGGTATCCTCCTCGAATTCACCTACGACCACTTCAGCAGCCAATCTGTCCATCAACCTGAAAAGCAGAAGGGAACAGGTGAATCTGACGAGTCATACCAAACTAACCAGTCGGAGACGAATAACAGATGTCCTCAGGAAACTCAGCGCTTCCCCGGATAATCTTGCCCCTCTCCCCGTGAAATCAACGAAAAGAACAATTGTTAGGGACCCAAAACATTATCTGGTCCCCGCGATATTCATGACATTCCCCAGAAAACTCCCACGAGTCCCCAGAATATTCATCCAGCTCCTCCGTTTTATTTAACGGAAACAGAAACAGAAAACTTCATACTCTTGAAACAGCCAAAGATCCCTGCCGTACTCGCCAGGAATCCTTCCACTTCTCATGAGAACTTCACCAGTTCATCAGAGAAATGATTTCAAACGAGTCAAACTTAAAGAAAATGCCAGAGAAAACAACAATTTTGAAGAAAATACCATGTAAATGGTGGATTAGGGTTCAGGCGCAGCGGTTCACGGCAAACTTGCGGTGGTTGACGGTAGCAAGCAGAGGATGAGAAAACGGAGAAAGAAGAAGAAACGATTCTGGAGCAAAAGAGCGAAAAATGAGAAATAAAGGGAAGAGAGAGTATTTATAGATAAATCACGGAACTCGAGAAGCCTGCGACACTCGAGTACTCTACCCTAGGCAGCCACCCTATGCAATGATGACTAGAGACACGTGGCACACTGACACCGGTCAAAAAACCCACGCGTGTCCTTTCATCACCCCATCGTTTCAAAAATGAAAACTTCTCATCTCCCCAATACTTCAGTCATATGCAACTCCCCTTTGACCACAAGCTGCCAGTGCTCGCCTCATGATAATTGGCCGCATGATATCGATGCCCGACGTCATAATAATCATGGGAATTTTGACCATGCTGATATCCTCCTCGGATCATCCCTTGGCATTTCCCCGACATGATTATTGACCCTTAAGTCATTACTCTGACACATCAAAGCAACGACTTGGGGGGGCTCCTGTTCTAGACTGGGTCGTGGTTTCCTACAATCAAACAGGCCCAATCCATACAGCTTGAAAAAGCCCAATAGAATCCTAGAAAGAGACACACGACATCCATACGCAAAGCCAAAGGTACGTCGGGCATCTAACTCCTTGACAGTGTCGGGCACCTGAGGACAACAAAGAAAAGAAGGCACCACACCCCGATGATACAGATCTCCTCGATAGATTAGCTTCTCCCCGCAAGAATACTCCTAATCTCATCGACTCATAGGTCCTCGACAAGCATGGTTCTCTCCTGTAAGGATATATCCAGACCACGACTAGCCTATATCCTCGACATCGTAAATCCTCCCCGAGGAGCCCATCAACGGCCTTATCTACACAGATACGTTTCATGTAACTGTCTAATAATGACATTAAAAGGACAGTTACACTAGGGTGTTGACCACGGGCTGGTCATTATTACTACACGTAAGCCCTAGCAGTTACTTGGAACAGGTCACACGCTGGTCCCACCCGTTGCAAGTAACCGTTCGCCCCGCGCTGGGGGTCTCCTATAAATACCCTCTCACTTGAGAGGGTCGGGATAAGTTATCTTCTTACTCACACATACTCTCTGTATTTGTTGTGCACTCACTGACTTAAGCATCAGAGTGTCCTACAGGTACACCCCCTGCTGTCTCTCATTATCACAGACGTAACGATTATTCCAGACACTGTTGGCCACTTTCAAATATTCTGATCCAGGTACGATCAATATGTTAGCTAATTGTGTATGAGTGGAGACATGGCTCGGTTGGATGATTCCTTTAGCAATCTCATCTCGTACAAAGTGACAGTCAACTTCAATGTGTTTATTACGCTCATGAAACACCGGGTTCTTGGCAATATGAAGAGTCGTCTGGCTATCACAATATATCTGTATGGGCAGTGGCGGAACCAGGATGAAATTGTTAAGAGGGCCAAATATATTAAAAAAAACTAATAAAAAATTATAATAATAACTAACGCGTATATTAATAATTTATATATAGAAAACTAATTGTATTTTCGTTTAAAATTAATTGTTTCGTTTTATTATATATAGACATTATTCTTAATAAATAAATTGAAATGAATTTCTTTAAAAAAAATTAGTGGATTATTAATATACTGTTTTAGTAATTCATTGATCTCATGACATTAAAAAAATTAATCATAAAAAATACAAACGTTGGCCTCAGTAGGTTTTGATCCCACATGACATTAAAATATTTAATAGTAAGAAAAACAAACATTGGCCTTAGAAGGTTTTGATCCTATGACATTAAGGTTGAAATAAAAGATTGTAACCACTCAAGTAATGTGCACATTTAATTACATATTGCATGATTAATTTAAAAATATAAATTTTAATAGGAAAAATTATATATTATACCTATTTTTAAAAAACATCATCAAAACTTGGCCACCCCTGTCCTAAGGTAGGTCCGCCCCTGTGTATGGGTTGAGGGTGATCAACACCAAGACAGGATAAAATGCCCATAAGCCATTTCAGTTCACAAGTGGTGGCTGCCATGGAACGGTACTCGGCTTCTGCAGAGGAACGAGACACAATATGTTGTTTCTTGGTTTTCCAGGAAATTGGCGACTTCCTCAAAAGCACAAAACATCTAGTGAGAGACCGTCGTGTTAAGGGGCATCCAGTCCAATCCGAGTCACATCAACCATACAATTTCAAATCACTATCTTTTTACAAAAGGATTCCCTGCCCGGACTACCTTCCAAGAAACGAACTACTCGTAATGCTGCCTCCAAATGTTTTTCTTGTGGCTGCTCCATAAATTGAGAAAGAGCGTGCACACAATACGACAATTCTGGTCGCGTAAAATAAAGATAGATAAGTCTTCCTACAAATCGTCAATATTGTTCGGGATCGACAAGTAAGCTACCAGTAGCAAGCCCCAAATGATGATTTTGTTCCAAAGGTGTACTTGCTGGTTTGGCTCCAAGAAGTCCAGCTTCGGCAATTGAAATTCTGGTTAAACAGATCATGAAGATGTCAGACAGGATGTCATGACACTTGATTTCTGCTTCTCACAAGGATCTAAGGAAAAACAAGGATAAATTGCAGAAAGTAAACAACACACAGAATTGTAAACCCAGTTCGGTGATCAACAGCACCTACGTCTGGGGGCTACCAAGCCAGGAATGAAATCACTAAGTAGAATTGGTTCTAAGTTAAACTCTAACATTTATAACTTAGCACCTAGAAACTACCCTTCCTAGATTCCTACCTAAGACTCTTCCTAGGTATGAGACCCTTCTCAATTCCCTTCCAATCACAATAGTGACTGAAAATATTACAACTCAATAAGAACAGTCCTTCTCAAGTATTCACACAATACACGAGAGACTCACACAAGTATAAACCCTAGTACTTCTAAAACAGCTGCAACAACGACTAAAACTAGGTTAACTTCAACCTATTTATATTGCATACCACAGCTGGACTTGGGCTTCAAAGGCGCAGCAGATCTCTTCCTCAGAATTAGCGGCCTAATTCTTTCTTCAATCCCAAGTTACCAAAAATGTCTCCTTCACAAGGAAACATCAAATTCATTTAGAATCAGAATCTCTGATTCCACATTCTCAGGTGCCACCTGGAATCCTAGACATATTCCAAATACACCTGGCACACTTGTTAAACAAACAGTTATTCCAAAATAGTAATAGACAAAGATGTCGAATCCTTCTGATATGACATCTTAACCTGCAGTTAGTTTAACATGTTAGGACTTCTTGTCCAACATCTTTCTGCTAAGTTAGTTTTGCCAAAATTAATTCCAACCTCAGAAGCAGGGACTCAACAACAATTATATCCAGTGCATATTTTCGTTGACACAGGAATATACCGTTTGAGGAACGAGCTACCTTAACACCAAGAAATTACTTCAAAACTCCCAAATCCTTCATATGAAAACATGTGTGCAAATAGGTCTTGAAGTGATTGATGGCTTCATGATTGTTCCCAGAGACAATGAGATTATCCATATATACTAGGACCACAAGTTGCAGTTCTGATTTTTTCAACACAAACAGGGAATAGTCATAGAGTGATTGTGTGAATCCATAACTCTTGAGGGCGGTGGACAGTTTGGAGAACCAACATCTTGGAGCTTGTTTTAATCCGTACAAGGATTTTCTAAGTTTACCCACCTATCGAACTGCTGGACGGCAAAACCAGGTGGCAGTTTCATGACCACTTCTTCGTGAAGATCCCCGTGTAAAAATGTATTATGTACATCCATTTGGTGCAGCTCTCAATCTTTTGCTGCTGCAATAGCCAATACTGTCCGAACTGTTACCATTTTTGCAACAGGAGAAAAGGTATCGTTGTAATCTATACCTTCTACTTGATGATCTCCAAGAATCACTAGTCGAGCTTTAAATCTCTCCATTGTTCCATCTGAGTAAAGCTTTATCTTATAAACCCACTTACAGCCAAGTGCTTTCTTCCCTGCGAGCAAGGATGTCACTGTCCATGGCCCTTTAGTTTCAAGAGCTTGGATTTCACTACGCATGACTTATCACCATCTACTATCTCTTACGACTTCAGCATAGGTAGTAGGTTCTTGATCCTGCGTGATTGCTGCAAGAAAGACACGATGTACAAAATTGAATCTGTCACAGTTTACATAGTATGCTATAGAATAAGGCGCACCCGAGGGACGAGTTGGAGATGATGAACTTGTGAATGGGCTTAACTTCTGGATGGTGTTGGTTACATAATCACGCAGCCGAGTGGAAGGTTGTTTTGTTCTATGTCCTCTCCCTAATGGACTAGGCTGATCAGACACCACATCTATTTCCTCCTGAGAAGTTTCACAACACTCATCATTTGGATTTGTTATGTTTTCATCAATTTCACTCCCCTGACTTCCACATTTGGCTCATCACCAAAGGTGTTGTCCAAAACATTTTCACTTTCCTCATGACCTTTAATTATTGCCTCACTGTGCAAGAGTTTCTCTTGTGTAGGACCATCATTTATGTAAGGGTATTTTGATTCATAAAACTCAACATCGCGAGAAACAAAAAATTCTTTAGTTTCCAAATCAAACAAGTGCCAACCCTTCTTACCATATGGGTATCCAACGAACACACACTTTCTACTTCTGCTAGTAAATTTATCTCCTTTCCTTCCCTGGTTATGAGCATAGCACAAGGACCCAAACACTCTCAAGTGTTCAAGTGGAGGTGCTTATTTAAGCAATATCTCATATGGAGTTTTCCCTTCTAATCTGATAACCTGCAGTCAGTACACACTCACCCCAAAATTCAATAGGAAGGTTACCTTGAAAACGCAGTGCCCGCGCCACATTAAAAATATGGCGATGTTTTCTTTCAACCCTTCCATTTTGTTGCGGTGTGCCTGTGTAAGATGTTTGAAAAGTAATTCCATGAGCAAGAAAATAATTCTTCATGCAAGTAAATTTTGTCCCATTGTCACTTCTGAATGTCTTGACATGTTTGTTAAATTGCCTTTCCACCAAAGCAAAAAAATTGAATATTGTTCGAGACACTTCCCTTTTATCAACGAGTAAATAAATCCAAATAGCGCGTGATAAATCATCTACTATTGTCAAAAAATAAAATGCACCATATGAAGAAGGGGTTATATATGGTCCCCACAAATCACAATGTATCAATTCAAAAATACTTATGGCTTTGTGATGACTCAAAGGAAACATTTGTCTAGTTTGTTTGGCTCTAAGACACACATCACAAGCCTTATTTGACAACTTACAATTTTTTATTCTATCGACACTAGGAACTAGTTGCATGACTTTCCAAGATGGATGTCTCAAACGTCTATGCCACAACTCTGCATGGTTCACCCCATTAGTTTTGCACGCTTTCACTTCTAGAGTTCCAAGAAAGTAATAAAGCCCATTCCTTCTTCACCCGCTCCAATCAGCATCCTCGAAATGCGGTCTTGCATAACACACAATTTGTTAGTAAACTGGAAGATGCAATTTGTGTCATCCACCAACTGTGATACTGATATCAAGTTGCAATTCAGTTTGGGAACATATATAACATTTGAGAGTTCTAAACCCCCATCCAACACAACAGTTCCTTCTTTAGTTGCAACATTATGCTCTTTGTCTGGAAGTCCTATAAGGCAGTATCGAATATCGTGCAAGTCATACATGCTCTTCAAATCTCCTGTCATATGGTTAGATGCTCCAGTGTTAATTATCCACTGAATAGTGCAATGTTTACTTGTCATCTTTTCATTTGTGTTTACCTTTTGAGCGTTCAACAATCCTACCAATGTTTGCCATTGTTCTGTGGTTAATCCATTAATCCCAGCTTTGTCTACCTCCGAGAAGGATGTGCTTACACTCCCTGCTGCACTACTTTGTGTAGCATTAACACAAACTGCTCATTCTCCACCACGTCCCATTTCCATTTGTTAATATGTCTTGGCTCGCGTGTCGCCTCTTCCTCCAGTTTTAGGTATATCTTTCCACCAGTCAGGATATCCAATCAACTAAAAGCAATTTTCCTCCTCATGTCCAGTTTTGTTGCAAACTTTGCAGGTCACACTTCCGTCTTTTGTCTCTGTACGTCCTTTACCTCTATTGCTAGACTGAACAGCCAGTCCCACAACCTCTCCCCTTTCTTCCTTGACCCTAGCAATTGTTCTCACCCTTTCTTCTTGTATCAAAACTGAATACACCCTATTATGTATTGAGATAATTATAGAATTGTTATATTGTATTGTTGCTGACATATTTGGACAAATCCCATTGTATTAATGTACAACTATTTTAGGAATATGTTAGGCTCTATTTTGAGAGATCATAGGGATTTGATAGGAGTTTATTAGGGAAATAATTGTATCACCTGTTGTATATATTTTAGCCAGCATATCAATGAAAGGCAACGTTTTTTGTTCTCTCAATTTTCTTTATGGCATCAGAGCATGAAAACTCAAGGGCTAAAGGAGAAGAGCCAAAAATGACAGGAGATCTGAAACAACCTGTCGACCAAGGGAAGAGAATTCCCACACCTTATGATCTCAACACAAATGATAACCCTGTAAATTTGATTACCCATGTGCAGCTTCGCGGAGAAAATTATGACGAATGGGCAAGTTCGATGAAATGTTCATTGCGTGCTCAAAAAATATGGGGATTTGTTGATGGGACGATAAAGCACCAGATGAGGGATCAATATACATGGAAGACTGGTGGACAGTGCAATCCATGTTAGTGTCATGGATCCTGAGCAGGTAATACCAGCATAACATTACAAAAAACAAATAAAAGTGACATTAAAATGTATGCTAATTGGGTCAAAATACTTATGTGATTTCCCGTTATCAACCTGCTTAACAATCTGACACTTTGACAAATGTGTGGCTTAGTATTGCAAAGAAACATCAAGGATCCAATGATTTGGTTGTACAATGTTGCACTTAAAAACTTATCATTTGTTTCCTTTTTCAACTTTGCTCCAGTCTCTAATCGTGTAACAGATGCATTACAGTTACTAATCTTAAATCTCTTCAAGATGTCTTGGGTATACTTCATTTAGTTCAGAAACACTCCTTCCCCCGTGTCTTTAAATTTCAACTTGTAGACCCACTTCACATCAATTGGCTTCTTGATTTCTTTTTCGACAAGTTCCCAGGTATTGTTATTTTGGATTGCCACGAGTTCTTCTTGCATGGCTGCTAACAAATTCAAATCATTTATGGCTTGATCTAAATCGGTTGGTTCTGATTCAACCATCATCGTTACTTCTTTTATTAAGTAACCATCTGCATCGACTGCTTGATCTGGAAATCTCTCATATCCAGCTAGCTTTTTGGCTCAGTTTTTGCTCTACTCAATCTCCTAACATTCTTCTAAGGTTTTCTTCGATTAGATTGGTTGTGACTTCAGTCTGTTGGTCTTCATCAAGCATAATTGTGATTATTTCTTACTCCCTTCGAACTGACCCTTGACTTCAATCCCATAATCTCACCCTTTGCTTTCATCCACTAGAACATCTTGAGTGATCACTATGTAACACCCTTTTCTAACCACAAACATTCACGAATAAAACATCATTTTTATCAGAGTAAAAGTCCCACAAGGGCGTCACATTTCGTCAAAAGACATCATAATCAAGTCAAATACTTCGCAGTGGAAACTTCATAAAAACTTCATTATCATTTATAACATCAAAGGTTTAAACAACTCGACACATCATAATATCATCAAATACAAGAACACTAAGGTTTGACTCAACCCCCCGACCCGATGTTACATATCGGAGCAAGACTCTTTACTCGACGAAAATAATCAAAAGCACTTCAAGTAAGCTCTTCACGCGCCAAAAGCTAATCCTGATCATCTGCACGTTACCCACGTGGAGGCAACATTTAAACAGGCAAGGTGAGTAATCACGAACCAATATATAAGATATAAAATAAAGGTAAAGCAGTAGCATAAAACATCATCAAGTCATCAACACATCAAATACATCAATATAATGCAATGCAACCTCATGGACTCATGCATGTGGTACCAATCGTCATAATTAATGGACACTGGACCATCACCCTCCAAAGATCCCTACCAATAGGATCTATTCTACACAAGAACCGGAGCACGTCACAAACACTTCAATCCGCACAATGGGATTGAAGCCACACTGGACCAAAGTCCTACAATGCTATGAATGCATGATACAAACGTCATAATCATCATCGTCACAAAATCGTCAATTGCATCATCATTCATAAATAATCATCATCATAGATTGAATCATCATGACAAATCGATCACGCTTCATAAATCATCATGGTCACATATTATCCACATACATCACAAATCATCATGGTCATATATTATCAACATACATCACAAATCATCATAATCATCATGGTCACATATTATTAACATATATCACAAAGTCGTCATAAATCACCATATTATCGCATCACTCATGGATCACTAATCAATTCATCATAAAACAACGTCACTTCACATTCATCACAATTCGTCCTATTCTAATCTCCAAGCATCCTTCTTACTAGTCACAATTTGTCACTAGATCTCATATTTCCTCATGGTATAATCGTCACATTAAAATTCCATATTTTTATTCTATTCATCGTCATTACTAGATTACTAGGGTCTTATTACCTCAACATAGCCCTATGTCCCAAAGAAACCGCATCACAAGCGAAATCGGGACAGAAATCGCAAACACGGGAAAATTATGCACTCACGCCGCCCATACGTGTAATGCCATGAGCATTACGCGTAATGCCTCACTCCATACATGTATTGCCTCAGTCCATACGCGTATTGCCTCAGTCCATACGCATATGACCAGAGATGTTTTCCTCCAAAAATTCCTCCTCAGATCTCGTTACGCGTAATGCCCCTGCGTTACGCGTAATGCCCCTCTAGGGTGCCCACCATACGTGTATTGCCTCCTGCGTTATGCGTAATGCCTCTTTGGTATGCCCACCATACGCGTATTGCCTCCCGCATTACGCGCAATACCTCTCTGGCGTGCCCATCATACGCGTATTCCTTCCCCTTTACGCGTATCACCAAAGACTTCTCAAAAACTCAGATTTCACATCTGAACGCTAAGTTCTTCCTCCCAGCACCTTCGATCTACCAAAAACAGCCTCAAATCAACTTCAATTCATCCCAGATATATGTTGTTCATCTTACTTCATCATCTACATCAACTATACCTAATTACTAAGTCTGAATTTGATTATTATTAGGTTCGATCTACAGATCTGATTACTCAAAAGTTCATCACAGCATCACCAATCGTTCAACATCAAAATACAACAATTTACACCAGATTCATTACAAATATAGTACACATCAGATCACGAAAACACATAACAAATTCATCACAGATCCATACGAAATCATCAGAAAATGAAAACACATAGCTACCTCTACCTTAAACCCATATCAAATACATTAACCCGGATTACCCCCCATACCTCAAAATTCCAGCAGCAATTCTTCGTTTTCCGAGTTCCTACGGTTGATTCCTCAATCTAGCCTCCTTTCCTCAGCTCTCTAATCTCCTTAGGGTTGCCAAAAATTATGATCTCAAAACCCTATAATTTCTCTTTTGTTAAACCTAGTTGTTTGGGCCTTAATCTCCGTTTACCATATTATCCTCCACTAATCCCTCAACATTACCGTCTTACCCCTAATGGTCTCTTAATTATTTAATTAACAATAATAACAATAATCTAAATAATATTATAATTATTCAAATTATTTCAATATTATTAATAATAAAATAATCTAGTTTAATTACTACTTCCAAGACACTTCATAGTTCCCTTAACCCTAGGCTACCTCACAACACCACACAAAGTCACCCAACGTCACGAAATCCACTAAAACACCGAATAGTCATAATAATTCAATTAAACAAATATTATAATTATTTTTGGGGTGTTACAACTCTCCCCCACTTAAAGAATTTTCGCCCTCGAAAATTACCTTAAAGAAACAGAATCAGATACGATTCCTTCATCTGATCTTCACGCTCCCAAGTCCAACTTCCGTCAGCTGGTCCACCCCATAACACCTTCACCAAAGCTACGTCTTTACCCCACAATTTCTTCATTTCACGACCATCAATTCGCACAGGCAATGCTCCTACCGTCAGATTATCCCTCACTTGTACATCATCCATCTGAATCACATACGACGAATCTGGAATGTACTTCCTCTATTGAGGCACATGGACCATAAAACATGGAGTGAGCTTTCCAAACTTCAAAGCTCAACCCACACCAGTCACTGACGTCACCCTCAAGAACACGTGATCTCCCTCTTGGAAGTCAAGTGTTTTCCTCCTCTTATCATGGTAACTCTTCTGACGACTCTGCGAAGCTTTCATCCTTTCTTGGATCATCTTAATCTTCTCAGTCATCTCTTGCACAATTTTAGGTCCGAGTACAACACTCTCGCCCGATTCATACCAACACAACGGAGTCCTACACCTCCTCCCATACAAAGCCTCATAGGGTGTCATTCCAATACTAGCATGAAAACTATTATTGTACGTGAACTCAATCAACGGTAAATGGCTATCCCAAGATCCTCTGTGATCCAACACACATGCCCTCAGCAAATCCTCCAAGGATTGGATAGTCCTCTATGCCTGTCCATTTGTCTGCGGATGATAGGCATAACTCATCCTCAACTTAGTCCCCAAAGTATCTTGCAAACTCTTCCAAAACCTCGACAAAATCTCGGGTCTCTATCTGACACAATACTTGACGGTATCCCATGTAACTTCACAATCTCTTCAATATACATCTCAGCTAACTTCTGCATGGAATGATTAATCTTCATCTGCAAGAAATGAGCCGACTTAGTTAATCTATCCTTGCTCACCCAAATTGAATCATTTTCCCTAGCAGTCTTCGGCAATCCCACCACAAAATCCATGGAAATACTATCCCATTTCCATTCTGGAATCCTCAACGGTTGCATCATACCTAAAGGCGTTTGATGCTCAATCTTCGACTTCAGACAAGTCAAACACGCATAAGCAAACTCCGCAATATCCTTTTTCATACCTGGCCACCAAAACAACTTCTTCAAATCCTGGTACATCTTCGTAGCACTAGGATGAATACTCAACCAACTTCGATGTACTTCCTCAAGAATGCTCTTCTTAACATCTGGAACATCTGGGACACACACCCTATCTCTGAACATCATCACACCATTCTCATTAATCCGAAATTCCCCTCTGTTACCTTAGTTAATCAATGTCAACTGGTCAACCAACTTCATGTCAGATTGTTGTCCCACTCTGATCTCTTCCAGAATACCACTGGTCAACTTCAACATTCCCAACTTCACAGTGTTAGGAGTTGCTTCACACACCAAACTCAAATCTTGAAATTATTTAAGTAACTCTAACTCGTTCACCATAAGCATCGACATATGCTATGACTTTCCGTTCAACGCATCGGCCACCACATTTGCTTTACCCGGATGGTAATTCAAATCAAAATCATAATCCTTTAACAATTCCAACCACCTCCTCTTCCTCATATTCACCTCTTTCTGACCAAACAGGTACTTCAAACTCTTACGATCACTGAACACTTCAAATTTAGAGCCAAACAGATAATGTCTCCAAATTTTCAATGCAATTACCACATCTGCTAACTCTAAGTCATGCGTAGGATAGTTCCTTTCATGACTCTCAAATGTCTCGAAGTATAAGCAACAACTTGTCCATTCTGCATCAATACTCCACATAGACCCATCTTCGATGCATCACAATACACCACAAAAGATTCACTCGGATTAGGCAAGATCAACACCGGAGCGGTCGTCAACCTCTTCTTCAATTCAATAAAGCTTGCCTCACAAGCAACATCCCACCACTAGATATCACATGTCCGAGGAAACTCACTTCCTTCAACCAGGACTCACACTTCGACAGTTTCACATACAACTTCTTCTCTTTCAACACTTGTAACAAAGTCCTCAATTGCTCAGCACGCTCTTCTTCAGGTTTAGAGTATATCCGAATATCATCAATAAAAACCACCACAACTTATCCAAATACTCATGAAAAACCTGATTCATATGCTCCAAGAACACTAGGTGCATTAGATACACCAAACGACATCGCAGTATACTCATAGTCACCATACCTCGTCCTGAAAGCTGTCTTCGGAATATCATCAGGCTTAACACGAATTTGATGATAACCAGACCTCAAATCAATCTTGCTAAACACAAGCGCCCACCAATTGATCCATCAAATCATCAATCCTCGAAAGTGGTTACTTACTCTCGACTGTCACTTTATTCAACTGTCTATAATCCACACACAATCTCATAGTACCATCTTTCTTCTTCACCGACAACACATGAGCACCCCACAGAGAAACACTCGGTCAAAAAAAACTTCATCTCAAGCAACTCTTCCAATTGTTCCTTTAATTCTCCTAACTCAGATGCAGACATTCGGTAAGGAGCCATTGACACCGGACTTATACCTGGTATCAAATCCGCCACAACCTCTACCTCTTACTCTGGAGGCAAATCACTTACGTCATCAGGAACCGTTTCCAAAATTTCACAAACAAAAGGCAAAACACAAACCTCTCCACCTTCACTAATACTCAAAGTTGCCCTCCATATGAACATCTCAGCACCATCCTACATCGACTCATCAAAACAATCTGTAAGCACTTGGATTAACTCCAAACAATTCACTGCGCACACCACCTAAGCTCGCAAGACACGTCTATCTTATCCAACATGATCCTGTCTATTATTAACAAGAGATTAGGGGTGATCAGTTCCTCAATTTGTCAATAACAGCCGACTATCATGAGGCGGTACAAACTATCTTTACCAAACTATCATAACATCTAACACCACACTTTGTCATCGCTCCACACTTGAAGCATCTTGGAGAAGCACCATCTTCTCCCCCACTTGTTTCATACCCGACCTACAAATGGAAAACAAAACAAGCATCGACAGTGTTTTCACACACATATCGCACACTAGGGAATAGACAACATTTGAAAACTTGGCCGGACGGACCGACCTGATCTGATACCACTAATGTAACACCCTTTTCTATCCAATAACATTCACGAATAAAACACCATTTTTATCAGAGTAAAAGTCCCACAAGGGCGTCACATTTTGTTAAAAGACATCATAATCAAGTCAAATACTTCGCAGCGGAAACTTCATAAAAACTTCATTATCATTTATAGCATCAAAGGTTTAAACAACTCGACATATCATAATATCATCAAATACAAGAATACTAAGGTTCGACTCAACGCCCCGACCCGATGTTACATATCAGAGCAAGACCCTCTACTCGACCAAAATAATCAAAAGCACTTCAAGTAAGCTCTTCACGCGCCAAAAGCTAATCCTGATCATCTGCACGTTACCCACGTGGAGGCAATATTCAAATAGGCAGGGTGAGTAAACAACCAATATATAAGATATAAACGAAATGTAAAGCAGTATTACAAAACATCATCAAGTCATCAACACATCAAATTCATCAATATAATGCAATACAACCTCATGGACTCATGCATGTGGTACCAATCATCATAATTGATGGACACTGGGCCATCACCCTCCAAATATCCCCACCAATTGGATCAATTATACACAAGAACCGGAGCACGTCACAAACACTTCAATCCGCACAATGGGATTGAAGCCACACTGGACCGAAGTCCTACAATGCTATGAATGCATGATGCAAACGTCATAATCATCATCGTCACAAAATCATCAATTACATCATCATTCATAAACAATCATCATCATAGATCGAATCATCATCACAAATCGATCATGCATCATAAATCATCATGGTCACATATTATCCACATACATCACAAATCATCATAAATCATCATGGTCACATATTATCAACATACATCACAAATCATCATAATCATCATAGTCACATATTATTAACATATATCACAAAGTCGTCATAAATCACCATGTTATCGCATCACTCATGGATCACCAATCAATTCATCATAAAACAATGTCACTTCACATTCATCATAATTCGTCCTATTCTAATCTCCAAGCATCTTTCTTACTAGTCACGATTTGTCACTAGATCTCACAATTCCTCATGTTATAATCATCACATTAAAATTCCCAATTTTTATTATATTCATCGTCATTACTAGATTACTAGGGTCTTTTTACCTCAGCATAGCCCTATGTCCCAAAGAAACCACATCACAAGCGAAATCGGGACAAAAATCGCAAACACGGGAAAACTCTGCACTCTCGCTGCCCATACGAGTAATGCCCTCAGCGTTACACGTAATGCCTCACTCCATACGTGTAATGCCCTAGTCCACACGCGTATTGCCTCAGTCCATACGTGTATTGCCTCAGTCCATACGCGTATTGCCTCAGTCCACACGCGTATGACCAGAGACGTTTTCCTCCAAAAATTACTCCTCAGATCTCGTTAGCGTAATGCCCCCACGTTACGCGTAATCCCCCTCTGGCGTGCCCACCATACGTGTATTGCCTCCTGCGTTACGCGTAATGCCTCTCTGACGTGCCCACCATACGCGTATTGTTTCCTGCGTTATGCGCAATACCTCTCTGGCGTGCCCACCATCGCGTATTGCCTTCCCCCTTACGCGTATCACCAGAGACTCCTCAAAAACTCAGATTTCGCATCTGAACTCAAAGTTCTTCCTCCCAGCACCTTCGTTCTAACAAAAACAACCTCGAATCAACTTCGATTCATCCCAGATCTATGTTGTTCATCTTACTTCATCATCTACATCAACTATACCTAATTACTAAGTTTGAATTTGATTATTATTAGGTTCGATCTACAGATCTGATTACTCAAAAGTTCATCACAGCATCACCAATCGTTCAACATCAAAATACAACAATTTACACCAGATTCATTACAAAAACCGCACACATCAGATCACGAAAACACATAACAGATTCATCACAAATCCATACGAAATCATCAGAAAACAAAAACACATAGCTACCTCTACCTTAAACCCATATCAAATACATTAGCCCGGATTACCCCCTATACCTCAAAATTTCAGCAACGATTCTTCGTTTTCCGGGTTCCTACAGTTGATTCCTCAATCTAACCTCCTTTCCTCAGCTCTCTAATCTCCTTAGGGTTGCCAAAAATTCTGATCTCAAAACCCTATAATTTCTCTTTTGTTAAACCTAGTTGTTTGGGCCTTAATCTCCGTTTACCATATTATCCTCCACTTATCCCTCAACATTACCGTCTTACCCCTAATGGGCTCTAAATTATTTAATTAACAATAATAACAATAATCTAAATAATATTATAATTATTCAAATTATTTCAATATTATTATTAATAAAATAATCTAGTTTAATTACTACTTCCAAGACACTTCATAGTTCCCTTAACCCAAGGTTACCTCACAACACCACACAAAGTCACCCAACGTCACAAAATCCACTAAAACACCGAATAATCATAATAATTCAATTAAACAAATATTATAATTATTTTTGGGGTGTTACAATCACTATTTTATCATCATTTGGTGAATACAATTTGTATGCACCAGTTGAGTGATGACCTATGAGGACCATAGTCTGAATTCGATAATCTAGTTTCTTCCTCAATTGTTCACGTACATGCTTGAAGCACATTGATCCAAAGACTCTAAGATGACTAACATTTGGCTTCTGTCTTGTCCAAGCCTCATAAGGCGTCTTCTCAACTATCTTCTTCATTGGACATTTGTTTAGAATGTATATTGTTGTTGAAGTTGCTTTACCCCAAAATCTCTTTGGAATTTCTTTAGCTTTTAACATGCTCCCAATCATATTTAGTATACTTCTATTTCTTATCTCAGCTATACCATTACGCCGAGGTGTATATGGTGCAATGAACTCATGCTCTATACCTTCATCCGTGCAAAATCTTGTAAACTCTCTAGAGGTGTACTCACTGCCACCATCAGTTCTTAGTTTCTTTAACTTGTATCCACTTTGAATATCTACATAGAATTTAAACTTCTTGAGGTATGTGAATACCTCACTCATCCTTTCAATAAGGTAAATCCACATATATCTAGTGAATTTATCTACAAAAGTTAGCAAATAACAATTATCTTCATTTGAACTTACATCAAAAGTTACACACTTGTCAGAATGAACAAGCTCTAGCTTTTCTCTCGACTTCATGGATAAGTCATGTTTGAATGCCTTCCTAGCCTGTTTGCTTTGCAGCATTCCTCACATACTTGACTTGGTTCTTTCACTTGAGGTAAGCCATACACCATTTTTTTTTTCTGATTTAGCATACCTAGACCTCTGAAGTTTAGGTGTCCAAACTTGTGGTGCCATAGCCATTTATAAGAACTTTAACGCTCCACAACCTTAAACCACCTTGTTGTCAATCCCATGGATAAGAGAAAGTTCCCATTTAAATCAACCCACATAAAACCAAAGGTTTGCATTATCTCCTACCTTCAAACTAGAATCCTTTTTCCAAGAAGTGTGAACCATACTTATGTCATTAAATAAGATGTTGTACCCCTCTAGCTTTTAACCCAAGAAGTTCCAACAAATTTGGTAGAAGGAATCTTTCACCATATGATTCACTCTAAAGAGAACCAATCATCAGGACTTCCTTATGGAACAATGATCTCCAAACTCTTAGCAGGTTTCAACATTAATACCATGGACGAAGTTGTAGACTAAATCAACCATAGGATAAACTACAAAGCCCCCTGAGAGATAAAAGGTCCACATCAAACATGGATAATTGAGGAATGACCTAGTAATTGAATAAGAAGACCTTGAATAAATAGAGAACATATCAATCATCAAAGTCTATGAGATTTGTCAAAGCATATCCAAAGATGAGAAATAATTATCTCTCTTATATGCTTTAATTTCTAAGTTTGTTTTTGTGTTTTAGCACCGCTCTCGATTTTTTTAGTAATTTCCCGATTCTTTTAATGTGAATTTCAATATTTTGAATTAATAAAGTGTGATGTCTTTTCCCTTTCCTAAATACTTATGTGCTTATGTTAGCATATTTAAAGTTTTCTCAATGCATCTTTTACCCACCTTTTTAATTTTGACAAAGGGGGAGTAGTATACTCTTAGAGGGAGTAGATTATACTCTCTACTTAATTGAGGGTGAGTTTGATTACTTCAGATATATTTGTTTATTTCTTTTAATGATGAATATGCTTTTGATGATGACAACTAAAGTCAAGTATAAAGCGGTTAAAGATGCAAGCAAACTAAGTAGGATTTGATGAGTTTGATGACCACTGCAAACATCCTCTGATGATGGCATCTAAATGGAATTTAACTCAAGCCTCATCTACAAGTAAAGATCAAGCAAGTGTATATAAGATTGAAGTATCTAACAAGTCATGAAGTGTGTTAAAGCTCGCCTTGTCGCGTATGAGTGAACAACATTGTAAAAGAAAAAGGACATTTTTGTAAAGTTATACTAATAAATCACACAAAAAACACAAATTTAAACTTATTTTTCTTAAAGAATCACTTTAAAAAAATGTTTTGAAGTCCTACTAGTTGAACCCGGAGCTGTCTGAATAATTTTGGACAAAATTTCTACCGTACAATCGATTGACACCTATACCCAATCGATTGGCCCTGTATGAAAATTATCCTTTATTGTTTAGGACATTGTCTTAATGAACAACAACATCTATATATATTTTCCTTCCTTTTTAAACAACCTAAACAATTATTTTTATGCCTACTAATTGATTGGCTCATTAAATTTTGCCCCAAAAATTTTCCTTTTTTGTGCCACTGTCTAGCCTATAAGTAGAGAAACTTTCCCTCATATATTTTCATCAAAAACCGTGAGATATTATATCTCACTACTCACTCCATCTAAAAATATTATCACACTTTCTCTCACTTAGAAATTTAGTTGTGAAATTCTGGTAGCAAATTGTCGCGATGAGAATTGGATGTCAAGCTATTGGATTAACTTGAATCACAATTTTTGAAATTCACCACCGGTCTTTATTTTATCCAAAGGAAAGGGTTAAAGATCGAAAAACCTAAGTTAAGAGAATCTAAGGTTCGGAGGTTGGTTACGATTAGGAAAGGTGTTAGCATCCTAAACGTCCGTAGTACTCTACGGGAACCTCTTGTTATTATTTATGTTATTAATTGTTTGCTTGCTAAAGGTATCTGTAAAGGAAAAGGACCTAAAGGTTGATGGCGATGCTTAAAAAGCAATCGACTTACAGGGGAAAAAAATGGCTCGATGTGAATCGAGAGTTTATTTTGAAAAAAAGGTTTAAATAAATGGAGAAGGTTGTAAAGGTGAATAAACTGTGACATGGCAGTCAACAGAGGAAAATCTTTCCTTTGGAATTGATTAGAGGGAAAAATGCTAAAAACGGAACTATTCGAACTAGCATTTAAATTAAAACTAAATAATCAATTAAGTTAACCATCTAATTGAAAACTAATGAAATATCTAATTAAATGCTAAATAAATTAAATTTAATTAAAAGTTAAATGAACTAAATTTTAATTAAATTAAAATCTAGTTAAATTAAACGCTAAAATCTTAATTAAAAATTTAAAACTAATTCTACAAGAAAACTAATTAATTATTAAACCAAAGGAGATCCTAATTAACTTATAAAAAGCAAACACATAGAAAAAAAAAAGGAATGAGCACGGGCCAGGTGCAGATCAAGGCCCGGTTTGGTTATTGCAAACACGTCCAAGAAGAGTTGGGGCGATTGCGGTTTGATTGGGCTGTCCAAACCCGACCCAAATCTAACAACAACATTGGTGAGGAAAAGTAAAAGGGTATCCCCAGACTTCTTTCTCTCTTGTCTCACTTTCCCTTTCCTTTTTCTTAAACCCTTCGTCCTTCTCTTCTTCCTCGCTTTGCCTCTCTTCAATCAGTCACTCTTATCTCCCTCGCGATGTTTCCTCTTCTTCTTCGCATGGCCGTCACAGAAAATGAAGGGATCCACCACACCGCTACCCATTCTCGCTCATGACCCACTCTCATCCGCGATCTCATCTCACGGAACCAAACACCGGCGTAAAACACACATCGCGCTCAAGGGGATTCGCACAAATTTAGCAGCAGCAAACAAAAATTAACCACCACATATGCGATACAAAGGGTAGAGTTAAGCGAAAATACCTATCGGAGTTCGTCCGATGCGTCTTCGGAGGCGACGCGAATAAGAAAACCAGAGGTCCTCGCGGTGGCCGTACAATGGTTGTGGAAGGTGAAGCCACTCCGAACTGAGGTTCCTCGTCTTCTCTGTGACTCGTGTAGGCTGCTGACGTGAACTCTTTCAGCTGCAAAAATGGTTTGTTTTATATGTGTAGGTGAATCTTTTTGTTTTCTACCGCTCCCTTTCAATAGGTGTGTATGTATGTGAACTTTCTCTATGTTTTCTCTCGAATTAAACTGGGCGTGTGAATGAATTTTTTCTGCAATGTGTGTGTATTGATTCCCTCCCTGCTGAACATGAACCCTGTCATTTTATAGGCTTCTTGTAAATAGCACAATAACTTCGAAATTAGAACGTGTCAGAACCGATTTTGGAAAGAAAATATGCCCCTCTGATAATTTGTGATTCACTGTAATATCTGATTCATGAGCTTGCTGTTTTCATCCTGACATGTTTGGAACTGTTATGGAAACTTGATAAAGTTGTCTGAACATGTTTTTGATTCTTTCCTCTTTGAATGCTTGGATTGACGATGTTTGAAAGAAATTAAAACCATGTTGGCAACTTGTCTGAAGATTGTTTTTTTGAAAAAAAATTGGAATTGTTTTAATCGTGTCTGAAATCGGTTCTGAAATAAATGAATTGGACTTAATTGTGTTTGATACTTTCCACTTTGAAATAACCATGTTGGGTTGTGTCGGTTCACTTTCCTTTGGATAGCTGAAGAAAATTTATTAGAATGGTCTGCAATAAATGTTTGGAATTTTCTCATTGACGATCCGCTTTGAATTGCGCAGGTTTTGGCTTAAAGTATTGTGGATAAAATGATGGATTGGTGATGTGTGAAGCATAGACATTGGCAGTAACATTTTATGTACTTATTTTATGAATTTGCATCAAACAAGTCAAACGCCCTGTCTCTGAATGCTTAAGATGGACTAATGCACTTTTTGCTTTTCTTACGTGAAACACGGTGAAGGCTTTAGCCGGTATTGTAGCATGAAAAAAAATGGCTTGGTTGTAGGCTTAATGAAGCATTTGGAATAGCAGCGTGTTTGAGGTATAATTGTGCACTCACGTAGTAGATGATCTGGGTAGTAGCTTGGAGAATTTTGAGTAGTAGTATGAAGAGGGCCAAGCCTTGTAATATTGTTATTTCTTGACAATTTTTTTTGTAATTGATAAATGGGCTCAATTATGTAACGTTTGAATTTTCTTGGCCTTTTTGTAATGGACTTGAATAATGCTTAAATTAAAAAAAAAAATCCATATGAATGAACTTGTATTGAATATTATGCCTTGAATGATATTTGAAAACCTGTAACTTGCATTACAAGTAATTCACAGACCTTCCAACTTGCATGCTTGAATTCAAAATAATCCAACTTTACCACTTCAGAGCACCAACAAGAAAATCCAAACTCATCTCTCAAAAATGGTGATCCAATTTCATGAATAAATACACAATCTTGCTCGACCACATAATCTGAAATTTAGATGATGATGGAACTCAATGCACGAACCATACCCTGAGAAATCCTTTAAAATAATGATACAACTTGTGATGCAGATTGCCACGGAAATCATAATCAATCCTCAAACGACTATGCTCAACACCAATGAACATGAAGCCTTAGTTCTCCTTGAGACACATGGAAACTTCTGAGAAACTCTGAGGAAAATAACCAGTAGAATATCTTAGGACTCCATTAATCAGAATCCGTTGATTAAGTCTTGAGGTACTTGACTGAGAGAATAAACACAAACTCCACTTGAAATCAATGCTTCTGCACAAACCTGTTAGTAATAAAGCATGCAGACATGCAAGATGATGCACAAAGATGATGAAATCTTATGGTCAAAAATTAGGGTATGACAGATGCCCCTATTTAAGTTTCTTCTATCTGGAGATATGGAGATTGAAATCTCCGTTTCGACGAGATAGGAGGGACTTAAATACAAACATGCACAGTTTTTGGCCATAAGACACCACAAATGCATATGATATGACATGAAATGATATGATATGGGATGAGTGCAAAGACAAAGAGAATCCTATGGGGGATGGTGCCACAGGGGGAAGAGGTGTTACAGTTGTGTCAGAAACGAAATGAAACAAACCAAAGTATCTGGAGAACATCATCCAAGAGCGACATTGGATGAAAAAAAAAGCACCAAACATCCAATAATGGCTTTGGATGTAAGGTAAACTCACAATATCTAAGAAGACATCAGATGAGAATGAGACAAAATAATGTAATCCGAGAAGGCATCGTACACAAAGAAACCAGTCATCCAATAATGGCTTTGAACGAAAGGTACACTTACAAAATCTGATAATGGCTTCAGATGAAAGTGAAAAAGGTAAAGAAACCGGACATCCAATAATGGCTTTGAACAAAAGGTACAATCACAATATCTAATAATGGCTTTAGATGATTGTGAACAAAGACTCGATCTGGAAGAACATCAGAAAGAGGGTCCCATCAGGAAAAGCATCAGATGGTAAAGAAACCAAACATCCAATAATGGCTTTGAATGAAAGGTATAATCACAATATCTAATAATGGCTTTAGACAAAGTAAACACGATAAAGAAACCAGACACCCAATAATGGCTTTGAATGAAAGGTACAATCACAATATCTAATAATGGCTTTAGATGAATGTGAACAAAGACTCGATCTGGAAGAACATCAGAAAGAGGTATCCATCCGGAAGAACATCAGATGGTAAAAAAAAAAAAACCAGTCATCCAATAATGGCTTTGAATGAAAGGTATAATCACAGTATCTAATAATGGCTTTAGATGACTGTGAACAAAGACTACATTCAAGAATGGCATTGAATGCAAAGAAACCAATCATCCAATAATAGCTTTGAATGAAAGGTAAACTCACAATATCTGATAATGGCTTCAGATGAAAGTGAACAAGGTGAAGAAACCCATCATCCAATAATGGCTTTGAATGAAAGGTATAATCACAATATCTAATAATGGCTTTAGATGAATATGAACAAAGACTACATTCAAGAATGGCATTGAATGCAAAGAAAACCAATAATCCAATAATAGCTTTGAATGAAAGGTACGACTCAAAATCTGAGAAGGCATCAGACGCAAATGAGACAAAAGCGCAATCCAAGAAGGCATTGGATGGAAGGAATCACAGTGAACAAGGAGATACCAAAGAAAGCATTAGATACACACGACAATATCTGTTTGGTAGATGCCAAGTAAGTTGGACTTTGACCACAAGGTAAGACGTGGATAACAACACGACCCATGGAGAAATGCAAATGAGGATGACACTCTTGCTATGCATATATCTATGAATTATGCCATGATATATGATTAAGTGCAAATGTAAATGCAGATGTAATGCAGACTTCGATGACACGGCTCGACCCTTTTGTGGAGAAGACAAGACTGGAAGACTTATTCCTCAACACGGATGTCGCTGCCATTCTGCTTAGGACTAGAGATGCAACTGCTGAACACATCATTGCCACACTGGTAAACTGTATTAAGTTGACGATCCTTGTAGGAAGGAAGGAAAGCTGCATGGGGATTTTTCAAGTAAACTGCCCCAGATTAGCCGACTGTTGTAGATGAACTGATAATTGGTTCAGCTTGAATTGATGCTGAAAATGACTGAATTACTGTGCACTTGGAAAACTTGCCCTAGTATGAGTCTTGAAAAGTCTGGATAAACCAATTCTGAAAAGGACTTGCACTGTAACAAACCTTGAACTGATTCTCAATAGGATCTGGAAGGAACTTGCCCCTGATTGGATCACTGACCAAGTTTCTCAAATGTTTGAAAATTCCTTAAGCGGAAGCCAGATTGCAAACAAAAGTGTTCATACAAACATAGTAAATGCAAAATTCATGCAACTTTTGAAATCAAAATCATTTTTGGAAAGAGGTGAAACAATAGGGTCATTGGTCAGAACACGGTGGTTCAAGACGTTTAAAAGTGAAAGATAAAGCAAAAAGGCGTGATGCCAAAAAAATGATCTGCAAAGATCTTTAGGAGTCAGTTTACGCAACCTCGTTGTAGTATGCTTTCAAAATAACCTTGCTTCAATTAGGTCTTTTGAGGGTTATAACGTTCACGGTTTAAGAAACAAAGGATAAAGGCTCAAAGTTTATTTGTGCCCACCCAATCTTCGTGATGATCTCCAGTCCTACACTCAGTCAACTCATACTTTACACTCAGGTTCCCATAGGTTAGAGATTGCACTGATGATAGTGATGATGGTTCAGAAGTTAAGGGACTTTTGAGGTGACAGTCACTACTTCCTTATAACTCTTGGTTGTTTTTTTTTCATTGAGGATTTCATGGTAAGGATTTAAAGATTTCTCCTTCTTATTATCCCTAACTTTTGCCTGAGCTGTTTCTCGTGAATCTTACAGTCAGCGGGATGCCCCAGTTTTTTGTCTGCCTAAGTCTCCTTCACAAGTTTCGACTTAGCGGGCTTTTTCTTTTTCTGATTTTTTATCTTTTTTTTTTGAAAGAAAGTGATTGCTTGGCTTAATGATTACGGCGAACCATCATCGACTTTTGACTTGAAAGACATCTTCGACACTTGCTTGTTGCGTGCGAAGGAAAAATTGAGAATGCAACCCTTTTGTTGAAAGATGTCTTACATGAAACTCTTGTATTTGAATGCACAATCCAGTTAACTGAGAACTACCCTGCCCCAGGTTAAGATTGCTGGTTTTTATTTGTAAAGAAAAGAAACTCCTACTTCAAGGCTCAAAGGGGTTGACGAGGGTTTATCTTCCTTATTTCTCCAGTCTTTGGGAATTGAAATAATGCCTTACATCTTCAGCAAAGTTTTTATTTGAAAGCATACCAACATCAATTATGAGTATAATGTTTTCATCATCCTCCCTCCAATCTTAGCATAATCAGAAGGAAAGTGGAAAAGAGATAATTTTTTGTTTTTGTTTTTGTTGTTTTTTTTTTTTGAAAAGGAAGGCATAAAGATGTAAATAGCAAACACAAATGAATTGAATCCAAAAGTCGCAATGCTCATTTTATTAATTATGAAAGTACAAACATAAATTGAAAGCAAACAACCAATACAAATAAGGAAAATGCAAACGATAAGAAACATGGTCTAGTGACTAATTAGAAACAAGAGTGAGTTGTCCTGTCTGAAACACCGAGGTCTGCTGAAGTCAACTGAAGCTTCACTTAGCGTGCTCTGGCAAAGGATTGTTCTTGACATTTGGATTGGTGTCATGAAAGGAGAGAATACCAATTCTGATCAGCTATTGTACTCTAACCTTCAATGCAAAGCAATGTTCTAAGTCATGGCCTGCGGCACCTTCATGGAATGCACAATGGAGATCAGATCTGAATTCAAGTGGAAGTGGATCTGGAGGAGGAGGCAGAGGCCTTGTAGTAATCAAACCTTTCTGAACTAGCCCAGGATAAAGTTCAGTGTATGTCATTGGAATAGGATCAAAATTATTCCTATTACGGTACTGATTCTGTCCAACAGCTGGACGTTGAGGAGCTTGAGCTGGTCGTGGAGCAGTAACCATAGGAGTAACAACAGCAATATCAGGGTGGTCAGCATACTGTGGTCGAGGACGAGGCCTCCTGGTTTCAAATATAACAGCATTGGTCTGATCTTATCTCTTCTTCTGGAAATTCCCATAGAATTTCTTAGCACCATTAGAAGATTCAGCAGCCTTGGATATTTTACCATTCTTAAGTCCTTCCTCGAGTCTCTGACCAATAGTAACCAAATCCGTGAAGCTGGAGGAAACACTACCAATCATCTTCTCCCAGTAGAATGGAGACAAGCTGTCCATAAACAGTCCAGTTAATTCTTTCTCTGCCAAAAGAGGTTCAACTTGGGAAGCCAACTCTCTCCAGCGCTGAGCATATTCCTTGAAAGACTCTTTATCCTTCTGAGACATGTTTTGCAATTGACGGCGGTCAGGAGCCATGTCGAGGTTATACTTGTATTGCTTTATGAAGGCATTAATAAGATCTTGGAAACAATGAATGTTGTTCTGTTCAAGATTCATATACTATTTGAGAGAAGCTCCACTCAGACTATCTTGAAAATAGTGGATAAGCAACTTCTGATTCTTGGCATGAGCAGCCATCTTTCGGGTATACATGACCAAATGAGCTCTTAGACAAGAATCACCTTTGTACTTCACAAAATCGATAGCCTTGAACTTAGCAGGCATAACTAGATCAGAAACCAAACCCATGTTTTCTGCATCAATGTTGAAGAAATCAGTACCCTCTACGGCTTTAAGTCTCTTGTCTATAGTTTGAAAATGTTCACGGACAATCGCGGGTTCGTCAAAATCTTCATGGTCTTCACCCTGAGCATTGGCAGGATTGTACTCATAGAGAGGGTTTTCAAAAGGAGGCCGAGTAGTCTGGGCAACAGCATGAACCACAGGTCTAGGCTCGGAGAAAACTGGAGCGTGAAATACTGGTCTGGAAGTCTGACCAATCATAGCAGTAGATGCAAGAGGTGGTGAGTAGTTGGGAGGTAAACCAAATTCTGGCCAGGTTGAAGGTGGCACCTGAATAGGATGAGGATCAGCATTTGAAACTTCCTGAATGACAGTCTTTTGGGGTGATTCTCCTCTAGCAATCAAAACTTGAAGCATCTCTGTGAGTTTTGCCATGCTTGACTTAATGTCGTCGATCTCCATTCGCATCTCAGCATTGTGTGCTTCTTGCTCTACCATTATGCGTCTGTAGTTAGCTCTAGTCTGGTATCGATGTCGAGGAATCAGCTTGACGACTCACAGGAAACACTGGAAGATAGAGACAGCTGGGAATGAGTTGCTGGACAAACGGACGCATGCAAAGATGCAAATGATATGCCATGTGATGCAATGGTTTCAAGGAACTCAAAAGTAGGTTGCAAACATTTCGGAAAGGATGAAAAAAGTTTCATTTTATAATCCATGATTTTTATTGATTTTGCAAATGACAGAACAATTGAGTTTCTTGAAACCGAATGGTTATGCATGAATGCATGAATGGATGCATAAGCACAGGCAAAGCACACAGGCAAAGAGCCCTAGGTTTGAAAGGTCACAGCATGGAGCCATGGTCTACCCTTCCCAAGGTATGTACTTAGAGGTTTATTTGTACCTGCCGAACGAGTTCTACAAAGTTCCCAGAGTCTACAATCCATCTTTCGGATATTATAGATTTTCCAAATCACTTGGTAGTCAATAATATCCTCAAGAGAATCTCGTCTGAGTGTAGTATCGCGCAGCGACTATTGCAGAAATAGACTCTCGCATAGTCCCCGCACTACATCCTAATAGGCCAAGTTGGGTTAAAGGTAACTACGGTCCCCAGTCCCGAGGGCCTTTAGATCGAAACCATATCGTCTTCACGAATGAACTCGTTGGACAAATATTTTATTCGAGAGGGCCTAGACTGAGTGGTGAAGTCTCAATTTACTTTTTCAGGAATCGACTCCCTCAAAGTATCATTGAAGTCTCACTGTTTTCCTATCTTAATTTCACTCTAGTCCGAGTGTAGGACTTTGTCTCACCACACAGATAGTACCCTGCACACAGAAAAACCAAGCAAAACATGTATATATACAGATATAAAGATATATAGGCAAACAAGTAAATAAATAACATAAATATAAACAAGTTAGGGGAAACCCTCGAAAAATCCCCAGCAGAGTCGCCATTTCTGTCGCGATGAGAATCGGATGTCAAGCTATTGGATTAACTTGAATCACAATTTTTGAAATTCACCACCGGTCTTTATTTTATCCAAAGGAAAGGGTTAAAGATCGAAAAACCTAAGTTAAAAGAATCTAAGGTTCGGAGGTTGGTTACGATTAGGAAAGGTGTTAGCATCCTAAACGTCCGTAGTACTCTACGAGAACCTCTTGTTATTATTTATGTTATTTATTGTTTGCTTGCTAAAGGTATCTGTAAAGGAAAAGGACCTAAAGGTTGATGGCGATGCTTAAAAAGCAATCGACTTAAAGGGAAAAAAATGGCTCGATGTGAATCGAGAGTTTATTTTGAAAAAAAGGTTTAAATAAATGGAGAAGGTTGTAAAGGTGAATAAACTGTGACATGGCAGTCAACAGAGGAAAATCTTTCCTTTGGAATTGATTAGAGGGAAAGGTGCTAAAAACGGAACTATTCGAACTAGCATTTAAATTAAAACTAAATAATCAATTAAGTTAACCATCTAATTGAAAACTAATGAAATATCTAATTAAAGGCTAAATAAATTAAATTTAATTAAAAGTTAAATGAACTAAATTTTAATTAAATTAAAATCTAGTTAAATTAAACGCAAAAATCTTAATTAAAATTTTAAAACTAATTCTACAAGAAAACTAATTAATTATTAAACCAAAGGAGATCCTAATTAACTTATAAAAAACAAACACATAGAAAAAAAAAAGGAATGAGCACGGGCCAGGTGCAGATCAAGGCCCGATTTGGTTATTGTAAACACGTCCAAGAAGAGTTGGGGCGGTTGCGGTTTGATTGGGCTGTCCAAACCCGACCCAAATCTAACAACAACATAGGTGAGGAAAAGTAAAAGGGTATCTGTAACCCCCCGATTTGTTTAATTGCATTTATTTATTTCATTTATGTGAATTTTGTGAAATGTGTGAATTTATTGTAATTTACCTGCTAATTGAGTTAATTGGTTAATTTCTCTGATAGGTGAATATTTGCAACAAATTATAATTTCTTTTCAACTTTTATTTCCCGAAATATATTTCATCGATGTTTATGTTTTATCGCATTTTGAGAGCGTTTGGGAGATATTTGAGCTGAGGGGTATTTTGGTCTTTTTGGGGTTAGATATTTTGAATAAATAGAAATAGAGAGAGAGAAATAGAAAGAAAAGAGAAAGAAGAGAAAGAAAAGGAAAAGAAGAGAGAAGAGAAGAAAGAAAGGGAGAAGAGGAAAAAAGAAGGAAAATCAGGAATTCATCCGTTTAAAGCGCGAATAATCGGATAAGGGTGAGAAGTTTCAATTATATCTTGCTTGTGTATGTATATGTGTATGTTTTCTTGGATTGTTTTGGATATTTTCTTTTAGTTTCAATTCTAGGTTGAAATAAGAAAAATGATTAGAAATCAATGTTTTCACGGACGAAAGTCGGAATAAATCGCGGAGTAGAGTCGTGTGATGTTGGGTCTTGATTTAGTGTGATCGTTTGATTGAATTGAGTTGAATTTATAACTTTTGAGTTTTTGGTATATATTGATGTTTTTGTGCAAATTGAGGTTGTGATCGAGTAAAAGTGTTTGGATATGTCTGGTAACATCTGTATAGGTTGATATTTAATCGGGTAAGGATAGGAATTAATCGGGAATGGTGGCTTTTGTGTTTTTTTTAGTGGTTTTAAAGGAGTTTGGAGTAGAGTAAATTGATAAAACTATGTTTCAAAATATTTCCAAAATGGAAAATGTGTTGGATGGCTTTTTAATGGTGAAAATATTGTAGTATTTCAAATTCTGAGATCTCAGCTTTTTACGGAATCGAAATCGGAGGTCCGGAAGTCATTTAACGATCGAAAACTGATTTTTCGGCAAAATCTGCACCTCGTGCGCTAACCCCCTGCAACTGTGCGTCGAATCATGATTTCATGCGCTGACCCGGGCAAAATTCCCAGGTTTATGCGCTGACCCCAAGCCTCATGCGTCGGCGCATGATCTTAAATTTTCCAAAATGTCCGATTTTGTTTTCTTCATAACTTTTGAATCGTAAGTCCGTTTTGACCCCCGTTTGAAGCGTTGGAAAGCTAATGAAAAGTTCTTTCTATTAAAAATGGTTTGGAGGGTAAAATATGATTTAATTACTTCATGTTTTTGAAAAATAGTCGTTTTGTCGGGTTTTTATCGTGTACAATGTGTGCGATTGATGTGTTATCATGCTATATGCTTTTAATATGTGACGTGTAGCTTGTGTGTCGGTATATGGTGTGAATATACATTATGGAATGTTGTGATGATGGTTTGTGGCTTTATGGAAAATATGTGCACTGTTTTGGATTAGACTTTGATGCGTGATTAATGATGTTGTTGTGTGGTAAAATACATTGTTTGATTGAATATCAATGTATGTTGTTATGATGTGTTGTGGGTAGCCTTTGTGGTGTGAATCCCTTATGGAAGTAATTGTGATGGCATGATTGTTGTGGTTTGTGGTTTGTGATGATATGCATTGTTTATGTGAAATTTCAATGCATGTTGTGTGGTGGCCTTTATGGTTTGAAATGCATTGTTTGAATTGATTTGCAATGCATAAATGTGATGAGGTTTATTAATTCATATGGTTGAATTGTGAATGTATGAAATTGATGAGTTGAAATATATGCATGATTATGAATGTATTTATGTGTGTGCATATTAAATGTCATGAGTCATTGTATGCCAAGCATCATGATATGCATTATTGTGACGTCCTGAGTGACGGTTTGATTCCAGAGGGAATCTGCTATAACATCGTGAGCCTTAAAAATAAGAGGTATGAATCGCCTGAGGACTGAAAGCGATGGTTATAGACGATCGTGTGCCCATGTGGGGACCTAAAGCGATCGGATTGTGTGCCCATGTGGGGACCTAAAGCAATCCATAAACGTCGTGTGCCCATATGGGGACCTAAAGCGACGGGAAACATCGTATGCCCGACGGGGAGTTACACTAAGTAACGAGCGATGGTTCCAGTAGAGTTCCTGAGTGAACTAGTGATGAGAAACATTGGAAGTCGGTACCGCATGGAATTTGCATAGAGTCGTTGTGTCGGTCTCTGTGCATATGCATAAATCATGGATTGATTATGTGTGAGAATTGTGAATGGATGCATTATGTGTGGAAAATCATGATTTGATTGATTATGTGTGGAAATTGTGCATCGATTTGTTATGTGTTGAGATTGTGATAGCATTGGTAATTTGATATGCATATGTGATAAACGCATTGGTTGTGGATCATATGTATTATGCATAGACATATGCTATGTGATGTGTGATGTGTTTCTAAATGTTATGATTCGGTATGCCTTATGTGTAAATGTGTGAGTATATTGGATACTTGATATAAGCTATGTTGTTGGATTAATAGTTATATGTATTAGTATGCGGTGTTTGTGGTGAGAATAGCTATGCATGTGAATTGTTATGTATTTCCATATTATTATGCAAATCTTGATTTTAGTTGTTATTTCTCACCCTTCTGCTGTTTTATAATGCTCAATGAGGCATTGCAGATTAGAGTTGCTGGAGGTCTTTTTGTGAAGATTAGTCCTCCGTCTTTTGTTGGTGTCTGCTCTGATACGTAGCACGGGAGTCGGGGGAACGAATGTGTTATATATGTATATAATTGTTGAATATATTTTGTTTTACTTTTGTATGTATTCTTTGATGTTATAAAACCATTTATTTTGTAAAACAAGTTGGTTATGGATCTTTCCGCTTTATTCCATAATTGACCGTTCCTTTTATATGGAAAAGGTTTCCCCTTGAGGGTATTCAATCGTTTGTGTTATGTATAAAAAATTATGAGCAGGGATTGTGTTTTCTTACTTTTAAATGTGACATCCTTGTTTTTGTCGAAAAATAAATTTTTAGTTACTCTGATTTTATTTATGTATTATTTATTCGCGATGGGAATTGGGGTGTTACATGAGTGGTATCAGAGCAGGTCGGTCCGTCCGGCCAAGTTGTTGAGTCCGTTGGTGTGACAGTTGAATACTGTCGTTGTTGTTTGTCTCTTAGTACGTGATATGTGTGTGGAACACTGTCAGTGCTTTCTGGTTTTTCTGATCCTTTGTCTTCAGGTGTAAGGATGAGATAAGTGGGGGGGAGAAGGTGGAACTTCTCCAAGTTGCTTTGGTTGTGGAGCGTGGGCTCAGTGTGCCGTTGGTTGCAAGAGTGTGAGTGCTGTTCCAAATTTTGGAGGAATTGCGGAGGTAAGGCTTATGTCAACTAAGGATTTGTGCCTTGGTAGTTTGTGCGCAAGGTGCAAGAAACGCTATTATAGTTTGGTGAAGACGGTTTATGCCCCATCATGATTGTCGACTGTCTATTGGCAAATTAAGGAACTGATCACCCTTAATCTCTTATTGATAGCAGACGGGAATTATGTTGGATGGAATAGGCATGTCTTTCTGGCTTTGATAGTGTGTACAATGAATTGTTAGGAATTAAGCAAGTGATTACGGATTGTTTCGATGAGTTGATGAAGATTCTTATATCGGAAGATGAGCCGGATTTGAGATTTTTGTATGTTGGTCAAATTGGAATGTCTGAGAGAGAGAACGATTGGGTATCATTAGTGGCTGCTTCTCAGAGAGTAGAGAGTGAACCCAAATTGGACGAAGGTGAGGATTTGAGGTTTGGATCTGCTAAGTAAGTAGAAGAACCTTTAGGTACGGATGTAATATTTAAGAGTTCTTTTTGGTTGGTTGTTGCTACATGTTGGGATTTATGGGATTTAGACGGTTAAGAGAAGGACTTGTGTATGGATTACTAATAGTTGATTAAGGTAACGATTGAGAATAAGTGTCCACTTTCATGAACGGATGACTGGAATGGTTTGGTTGAGTTGGAGTGAAATTATAATTGTTTGGCACGTTTGATAAGGATAGTGAATTGTGTGAGTTGAGGCTTTGATCGATTTAATGTGATTAGGTATGTTTGTTGTCATCGGGATAGGCTGCTATTTACTCGGTTAAACTTGTGTGTGAGTAGCCAGTTACCCAGTGGAAGATTTTGCAAAAGCTTTAAAAGTTAATATCTTTTGGAATTTGGTTGGGCATTACAATGCACAGTGATGTTATTTGGTGTTAGTAATGCGTCAGGAATGTTTATGGAGTAGAGGAATCGTATCTTCCATATTTAATTGGATAAGTTCGTAGTGGTTTTGATTGAGGATATTCGGATCTATTATAAACTCAGAGGAAGAACAGGTAGAGTATTTGAGATTGGAATTACAAGTGTTGAAAAGAGACGAAGTTTTATGCTAAGTTATTCAAGTGAGAATTTTAGTTGAAAAAGGTTAGTTTCTTAGATATGTGATTTTTGATGATAGTCTTGTTATGGATCCGTCGGAAGTAGATGCAGTTCTACATTGAGAGACTCTGAAGTTGGTTAAGGAGATTAGAAACTTTTGGGCTCAGTTGGTTGTTATTGCAAGGTATGGAAGACTTTTCTAAGTTTGTACTTCTCGTATCTCAGCTGACTTACAAAGGGTAAGTCGTTTGTTTTGGATGTTCGTTGAAAGGAAAGTTTCGGAGAGCTGAAGTAGAAGTTGGCTACGGCTTCAGTTTTGATTCTAGATGATCCTAATAAACTGTTTGCGAGGTATTGTGATGTGTCTTTGATGAGTTAGTCAGTGAGCTAATGCAAGAGGGTAAAGTTGTGGCTTATGATTACGACAATGGAGGATTCATAAAAGGATCTATACTATTCTGGATTTGGAATTAGTCGCGGTTGTATTGTGTTGGAAAATTTGGAGGTATTATTTTTATGGTTCTCGGTGCGAAGTGTTTGATAATCGCAAGAGTTTAAAGTACTTGGTTGGTTTAAAGGAATAGAGTATGAGACAATGAGGATGGTTAGAATTTGTGATGAGTTATGAATTTGGTTTGGATTATCCTTTGGGAAAAGCCGAGGTTGTGCCGGATGAGTTAAGTCGAAAGTTTTTATACATGTCAGTTTTGATGATCCGAGAATTAGAATTATTTGAGCAGTTCAGAGACTTGTGTCTGGTGTGAGAGATAACACAGAAGAGTGTGAGGTTGGGAATATTAACAGTTAACAGTAATTTTTGGTGAATAAGAGAAATAGTTAGACTTTGGACGTGAAATTGGTAATTTTGATGGTTACGAGTAATCAAAGTGTGCAACAGAAGCGTGAAGTGGCATGATTCGTATTTGCGTGTGTGACTGGTAAGAGTTCATAGTTGGACATTGGAAACATGCAGGAGTGATGAGACCATTGGACGTTTCAGAATGGAAGTGTTAGGTGAAAGGTTTAAATATTAATGGGCTACTGTGTAGATGGATGTTTTGGTTATATGATCGATTGGTGAATCGTAGCATGATTGTAATAATGTTGTGTGACAAGGATGTTGGTATTATGGTTGTGTGGAGGTTGTTTAATCGATATTGTGTCGTGGAACTTGTGCTCTTGTTTGTGTTGTTGTCTTGTTTCCATCGTGTTGGTTCGAGTGTGAGCAGCTACTTCCGGTGTGTGTTCGTAGCTTGTGTATTCTTTGAGTCGTGAGTTAGTCATCAAGTGCATTGTATGGGATTTGCATCTTGTCGTGGTAGTTGTCGTTGTTGTAGCTGTTGTTAGCAAGGTGGGTTGTCTTTTTGTGTTATTCGTGGTGTGCCTAGTGTCGGCGTGTTAGTTGGTTAGTCGGATGCGAGAGTCGTATCCGGAGTCGTTCGTCTCAGTTAGATTTTTGAGGACGAAAATTTCTAAGTGGGGGAGAGTTGTAACGCCCCGATTTGTTTAATTGCATTTATTTATTTCATTTATGTGAATTTTGTGAAATGTGTGAATTTATTGTAATTTACCTGCTAATTGAGTTAATTGGTTAATTTCTCTGATAGGTAAATATTTGCAATAAATTATAATTTCTTTTCAACTTTTATTTCCCGAAATATATTTCATCGATGTTTATGTTTTATCGCATTTTGAGAGCGTTTGGGAGATATTTGAGCTGAGGGGTATTTTGGTCTTTTTGGGGTTAGATATTTTGAATAAATAGAAATAGAGAGAGAGAAATAGAAAGAAAAGAGAAAGAAAAGGAAAAGAAGAGAGAAGAGAAGAAAGAAAGGGAGAAGAGGAAAAAAGAAGGAAAATCAGGAATTCATCCGTTTAAAGCGCGAATAATCGGGTAAGGGTGAGAAGTTTCAATTATATCTTGCTTGTGTATGTATATGTGTATGTTTTCTTGGATTGTTTTGGATATTTTCTTAAAGTTTCAATTCTAGGTTGAAATGAGAAAAATGATTAGAAATCGATGTTTTCACGGACGAATGTCAGAATAAATCGCGGAGTAGAGTCGTGTGATGTTGGGTCTTGATTTAGTGTGATCGTTTGATTGAATTGAGTTGAATTTATAACTTTTGAGTTTTTGGTATATATTGATGTTTTTGTGCAAATTGAGGTTGTGATCGAGTAAAAGTGTTTGGATATGTCTGGTAACATCTGTATAGGTTGATATTTAATCGGGTAAGGATAGGAATTAATCGGGAATGGTGGCTTTTGTGTTTTTTTCGAGTGGTTTTGAGGGAGTTTGGAGTAGAGTAAATTGATAAAACTATGTTTCAAAATATTTCAAAAATGGAAAATGTGTTGGATGGCGTTTTAATAGTGAAAATATTGTAGTATTTCAAATTCTGAGATCGCAGCTTTTTACGGAATCGAACTCGGAGGTCTAGAAGTCATTTAACGATCGAAAACTGATTTTTCGGCAAAATCTGCACCTCGTGCGCTAACCCCCTGCAACTGTACGTCGACTCATGATTTCATGAGCTGACCCGAGCAAAAATTCCCAGGTTTATGCACTGACCCCCAAGCCTCATGCGTCGGCGCATGATCTCAAATTTTCCAAAATGTCCGATTTTGTTTTCTTCATAACTTTTGAACTGTAAGTCCGTTTTGACCCCCGTTTGAAGCGTTGGAAAGTTAATGAAAAGTTCTTTCTATTAAAAATGGTTTGGAGGGTAAAAGATGATTTAATTACTTCGTGTTTTTGAAAAATAGTCGGGTTGTCGGGTTTTTATTGTGTACAATGTGTGCGATTGATGTGTTATCATGCTATATGCTTTTAATATGTGACGTGTAGCTTATGTGCCGGTATAAGGTGTGAATATACATGATGGAATGTTGTGATGATGGTTTGTGGCTTTATGGCAAATATGTGCACTGTTTTGGATTAGACTTTGATGCGTGATTAATGATGTTGTTGTGTGGTAAAATACATTGTTTGATTGAATATCAATGTATGTTGTTATGATGTGCCGTGGGTAGCCTTTGTGGTGTGAATCCCTTGTGGAAGTAATTGTGATGGCATGATTTTTGTGGTTTGTGGTTTGTAATGATATGCATTATTTATGTGAAATTTCAATGTATGTTGTGTGGTGACCTTTATGGTTTGAAATGCATTGTTTGAATTGATTTGCAATGCATGAATGTGATGAGGTTGATTAATTCATATGGTTGAATTGTGAATGTATGAAATTGATGAGTTGAAATATATGCATGATTATGAATGTATTTATGTGTGTGCATATTAAATGTCATGAGTCATTGTATGCCAAGCATCATGATATGCATTGTTGTGACGTCCTGAGTGACGGTTTGATTCCAGAGGGAATCTGCTATAACATCGTGAGCCTTAAAAATAAGAGGTATGAATCGCCTGAGGACTGAAAGCGATGGTTATAGACGATCGTGTGCCCATGTGGGGACCTAAAGCGATCGGATTGTGTGCCCATGTGGGGACCTAAAGCAATCCATAAACGTCGTGTGCCCATGTGGGGACCTAAATCGACGGGGAACATCGTATGCCCGACGGGGAGTTACACTAAGTAACGAGCAATGGTTCCAGCAGAGTTCCTGAGTGAACTAGTGATGAGAAACATTAGAAGTCGGTACCGCATGGCATTTGCATAGAGTCGTTGTGTCGGTCTCTGTGCATATGCATAAATCATGGATTGATTATGTGTGAGAATTGTGAATGGATGCATTATGTGTGGAAAATCATGATTTGATTGATTATGTGTGGAAATTGTGCATCGATTTGTTATGTGTTGAGATTGTGATAGCATTGGTAATTTGATGTGCATATGTGATAAACGCATTGGTTGTGGATCATATGTATTATGCATAGACATATGTTATGTGATGTGTGATGTGTTTCTAAATGTTATGATTCGGTATGCCTTATGTGTAAATGTGTGAGTATATTGGATACTTGATATAAGTTATGTTGTTGGATTAATAGTTATATGTATTAGTATGCGGTGTTTGTGGTGAGAATAACTATGCATGTGAATTGTTATGTATTTGCATATTATTATGCAAATCTTGATTTTAGTTGTTATTTCTCACCCTTCTGCTGTTTTATAATGCTCTATGAGGCATTGCAGATTAGAGCTGCTGGAGGTCTTTTTGTGAAGATTAGTCCTCCGTCTTTTTTTGGTGTCTGCTCTGATACGTAGCACGGGAGTCGGGGGAACGAATGTGTTATATATGTATATAATTGTTGAATATATTTTGTATTACTTTTGTATGTATTCTTTGATGTTATAAAACCATTTATTTTGTAAAACAAGTCGGTTATGGATCTTTCCGCTTTATTCCATAATTGACCGTTCCTTTTATATGGACAAAGTTTCCCCTTGAGGGTATTCAATCGTTTGTGTTATGTATAAAAAATTATGAGCAGGGATTGCGTTTTCTTACTTTTAAATGTGACATCCTTGTTTCTGTCGGAAAAATAAATTTTTAGTTACTCTGATTTTATTTATGTATTATTTATTCGCGATGGGAATTGGGGTGTTACAGTATCCCCAGACTTCTTTCTCTCTCGTCTCACTTTCCCTTTCCTTCTTCTTAAACCCTTCGTCCTTCTCTTCTTCCTCGCTTCGCCTCTCTTCAATCAGTCACTCTTATCTCCCTCACGATGTTTCCTCTTCTTCTTCGCATGGCCGTCACAAAAAATGAAGGGATCCACCACACCGCTACCCATTCTCGCTCGTGACCCACTCTCATCCGCGATCTCATCTCACGGAACCAAACACCGGCGTAAAACACGCATCGCGCTCAAGGGGGATTCGCACAAATTTAGCAGCAGCAAACAAAAATTAATCACCACATATGCGATACAAAAGGTAGAGTTAAGTGAAAATACCTATCGGAGTTCGTCCGATGCGTCTTCGGAGGCGACGCGAATAAGAAAACCAGAGGTCCTCGCGGTGGCCGTACAATGGTTGTGGAAGGTGAAGCCACTCCGAACTGAGGTTCCTCGTCTTCTCTGTGACTCGTGTAGGCTGCTGACGTGAACTCTTTCGGCTGCAAAAATGGTTTGTTTTATGTGTGTAGGTGAATCTTTTTGTTTTCTACTGCTCCCTTTCAATAGATGTGTATGTATGTGAACTTTCTCTATGTTTTCTCTCGTATTAAACTAGGCGTGTGAATGAATTTTTTCTGCAATGTGTGTGTATTGATTCCCTCCCTGCTGAACATGACCCCTGTCATTTTATAGGCTTCTTGCAAATAGCACAATAACTTTGAAATTAGAACGTGTCAGAACCGATTTTGGAAAGAAAATATGCCCCTCTGATAATTTGTGATTCACTGTAATATCTGATTCATGAGCTTGCTGTTTTCATCCTGACATGTTTGGAACTGTTATGGAAACTTGATAAAGTTGTTTAAACATGTTTTTGATTCTTTCCTCTTTGAATGCTTGGATTGATGATGTTTGAAAGAAATTAAAACCATGTTGGCAACTTGTCTGAAGATTGTTTTTTTGAAAAAAAATTGGAATTGTTTTAATCGTGTCTGAAATCGGTTCTGAAATAAATGAATTGGACTTAATTGTGTTTGATACTTTCCACTTTGAAATAACCATGTTGGGTTGTGTCAGTTCACTTTCCTTTGGATAGCTGAAGAAAATTTATTAGAATGGTCTGCAATAAATGTTTGGAATTTTCTCATTGACGATCCGCTTTGAATTGCGCAGGTTTTGGCTTAAAGTATTGTGGATAAAATGATGGATTGGTGACGTGTGAAGCATAGACATTGGCAGTAACATTTTATGGACTTATTTTATGAATTTGTATCAAACAAGTCAAACGCCCTGTCTCTGAATGCTTAAGATGGACTAATGCACTTTTTGTTTTTCTTGCGTGAAACACGGTGAAGGCTTTAGCCGGTATTGTAGCATGAAAAAAAATGGCTTGGTTGTAGGCTTAATGAAGCATTTGGAATAGCAGCGTGTTTGAGGTGTAATTGTGCACTCACGTAGCAGCTGATCTGGGTAGTAGCTTGGAGAATTTTGAGTAGTAGTATGAAGAGGGCCAAGCCTTGTAATATTGTTATTTCTTGACAATTTTTTTTTGTAATTGATAAATGGGCTCAATTATGTAACGTTTGAATTTTCTTGGCCTTTTTGTAATGGACTTGAATAATGCTTAAATTAAAAAAAAAATCCATATGAATGAACTTGTATTGAATATTATGCCTTGAATGATATTTGAAAACCTGTAACTTGCATTACAAGTAAGTCACAGACCTTCCAACTTGCATGCTTGAATTCAAAATAATCCAACTTTACCACTTCAGAGCACCAACAAGAAAATCCAAACTCATCTCTCAAAAATGGTGATCCAATTTCATGAATAAATACACAATCTTGCTCGACCACATAATCTGAAATTTAGATGATGATGGAACTCAATACATGAACCATACCCTGAGAAATCCTTTAAAATAATGATACAACTTGTGATGCAGATTGCCACGGAAATCATAATCAATCCTCAAACGACTATGCTCAACACCAACGAACATGAAGCCTTAATTCTCCTAGAGATACATGGAAACTTTTGAGAAACTCTGAGGAAAATAACCAGTAGAAAACCTTAGGACTCCATTAATCAGAATCCGTTGATTACGTCTTGAGGTACTTGACTGAGAGAATAAACACAAACTCCACTTGAAATCAATGCTTCTGCAAAAACCTGTTAGTAATAAAGCATGCAGACATGCAAGATGATGCACAAAGATGATGAAATCTTATGGTCAAAAATTAGGGTATGACACAAATCTTAGATGTCCTGAGAGATGTCGAGACACTTGATCTCTGCATATCTGAACAAGGGCAGAAACAAGAACATTAAAAAAAACTACAGATTCATAACAATGTCATGACAGATGCTTCAACATCAGTCAAGACATATACTTCTGAGTACAAGAACATACTGAATTTAACATAACAGAATGATAAATAACACAAAGATATGATGACCCAGTTCGGTGAACAACAACACCTACATATGGGGGCTACCAAGCCAGGAATGAATTCACTATCAGTAGTATTAATTCTAAGTATACAACCTCCGGTAACTTATCACTTAATTCCCTGCCTAGTGCAATTCTATCTAGAAACCCCATCTAGATAAGAGAAACCCATCTAAATTCCTAAATCACCTCAGCGATATCTAACAGTTACAACCTCCGGCAACTGCATCAGACTATTCAATTGAAAGACACTCCTTCTAATACAATATTCAGTCAAGACTCTTGACTAACAATAACACTTGAATTTACTTAATAGCTTCATCTAAGAACAATATACAATTCATTACCTATAGGTTTCTGAATCTATAAAACTATGTCTACCACAATGTATCAAACTGATACAAAGGGTGACTTACAAAACAAGAAAGTACATGACTCTCAAAACCCTAAACCCTTATTTCTATTTTTACAAAAGTCTTAACAAGGTCTAACACTTTTGCCCTAGGTCTTGGTCTTCCTTTTATAATCTTCAGCTGTCCATGGGCTTCAAAATCTCTGTTCAGTCATTCCTTAATCCATGTTCTGATTGCGCCTTAAATCTTCGAATAGACCTGCAACAACCTACTGTATCAAACCAAGATGTCGAGTCCTCAAGATAGGACATCTTGTTTGACATGTTTTCTTTTACCAGATTTCTTCATGTTAGGACATCTTGTTCAACATCATGTTTTACCAAAATTTAGTCAAATCTTAGAGCCTTCAATCTCCCCCTTTTGACAAATTTTGGCTAAAACTCCTTTTCAACAATAAACCCAGGAGAACAAGGAGAGAAGGAGTAGAAAGTCTTGAAGTCATTTCAGCCAGCCTGTGATGAGTCTAGCAGGAAAATAATGTGACTCCTGGAAGCTTTCATTCTTCCTGTCCAGCTGTATGGATGGTTTAAACAACACACTCCACCTGTTGTATGTTGTGTACCCATTCTCCTGGTGTACATGAGGAAGAAGATGCACAACACCCTTCCTCAAAACTAGTCCCAATATACCATCCCCCATTATCCAGGTCAGGGCAGAGGAGCAGAACCCAGTTCCGGATGACTCAGAACACAAGACATAATTGTGTTCATAACTCAGATCACAAGACACAAAAAGAAGACTCAGAAAAGAAACTGAGACACAGACAGGATGTTAGAACATCCCATCCAATATCCTTACAAAACAACTGCAAGAATGAACTTAACCATCAAAAGGAGATCCGTCATGTGTTGTAAGAAACACCACACAACTGATATGGACACAAAACCTTTCTCCCCCCTTTTAGCCAAAAATTGGAAAATGAAACCAATACAGTTCCATACCCAAATGGTACTTACCCAAACCCGGAAAAAAGCCATGAAGACTCGACACAGCAAAAGAAACATAACCTGAGACAAAAGAAGCAAAAACCCCCTTTAAATACCCAAGCAGTTTCCTTAGTAATTAACGGTCCATAGATGTTACCGAAGAACAATTCAATGAGGATATAAATTGAGGTAGATAACTTCATCATAAATAACTGTGCACCTCCCAATTCAGATTTGATTGCTTCTTCTTTTAACGAGAACCGTCCAAAGAATGCGCATGTATCAAGACACATGTTTTGCATGCCTTCTCTAAAGCACGCTTTCCACCGTCCAAAGAATACCTTCCTAATATAGCTACTTTGAAACAGCCACAAGTCTTAACCAATGTCCTGACATCCAGTCAGTCCCTGTTTATTCTCTCTTAAAAATTTTAAAGCATAGACACAATGCTTTCCAATGAACTCCAAGTATACTCCTTTAAGCCAGATGTAGAAGATCTTAACCAAGATGTTAAGACAATATGCGTGACATCTCCCATATATCAACAGAAGCTTCCATGAATCTTATATTAATTTGCAGAGAAAAATAAATTCTCCCAGGTACTACCCAATCTTATTTCTCAGGTCTCTCTTAAGAATTAAGAACAAAGTTGATATAAGTCAGTAGCCCTAACAATTCAAATTCCCAAGCAGAGCTGACTAAGCCAAAGAACCAACACACCATGATGTCAAGACATCTTGCCTGACATCACAACCTCATATGAATCACATGAACACCTTCATGATTATACCAAGATCACACTCCTTGTACCATAACCAAAGAACTTTGGATTGGGACCAACTAACACCATTGATCACTCCCCCCTTGAACACATCCACACACTATAAATCCCTTCTTGGATTTTACAGCGATATACAACCTTGTTCATGAGAATAAATCCAATCAACCCTTGAATGCTTGCATCCCAGAGAGAGACATACAAGTTTTCTTAGCTTCTTGGTTAGACATCAAGCACATTCTCTAAAATAATTCCTCAATCATCCCCCTTCACAAGGTTCACGCTAATACATACAGCAAAATCATCTCCTCACATATAGACAAAGCACCACAGAGATCATAACACTTGGTCTGATATCCTTCTTCTGCATACAATAAAATATTACAAAGACTGAAAGTAATGACATACATCCTCACCGCACTCCACTTCAGACTTGGGAAATATCTCCACATCATGAACTCTAAATTATCTCCCATGGATAAACACCTTTCCTTTCTGGAGAGATACTCAACTGAGATGATGTTTCAACACCCGTTAGGACATCAGTCTCAATCACAGGAACCATCTACTTTGGTTCTGGAGTCAACATCCATAGGAATTACTATCCATACGCTTCCCTTTGCAAGGAACACACGAGGATCAAAATAGGTCACAGCTGCAGTAGATCATAGACCATCACAGAAGGCAGAATACCACAAAGAGAAATAAACTCTCACAAGCCTCATGAAGCTTCCACCCAGAAGCACAATGTTCAGACATCCTATTCTAAACAGACTTCTCAGCAATGTCTGCTTCTCCTTTGCCCTTCAGTCTTCTATCCTTTAAAACTCTACCATGCACAGTCCACCACAAGGCAAAGTACATCAGTACTAGCAAGGGCTAATGTTTCAACAGGTGATGTCATCATAAATGTAGAGCAAAAAGCTTGAGCAGGTAGTTCTTTGGGGCACACTTAAATACCACCTTCCTCCATAAGTGACCAATCAGAATACCTTCCACAGGGTTCTTGATCACGTGGGAACTACAACAGGGCTGATACTTCCAGTACTAACACCCCCTTATCCCAGACAGAACTCTGGAACACTCATATCAAACATCTTAGATGAGTCTCCAAGAAGAAGATATGAAACTCCCAAGCAATCAACAACTCCCTTGAGATTTTAGCTATTACATGATCTAAAAGGTTGAGATAAAATTTGGAAACAACCATATAGTTGGAGAGCAACCACTCCTAAGAAGACCATCTTATACAAGATGGTACGCAAATAACTACAACATGAACATCCTGATGTTGAGTCCAATGTCAGAACATTTGATTTACATCAATGACTTGACTGGCCAACTGATGAACCCACACATGCCTGAAACAATCTTGAAGATCTAACCCTTAGACTTCCAGATATTATCCCACCTTGAATGGCTTTTCCACCATAACAGAACAAGAGTTCCATGTTCTCATATATTTGATCATGAAATCAAGTTTGAGTAAAAAACCTCCATCCTGTACATATGAATGGGAAAACAACAACCAGTCCTTGACAAATACCTTGATAACAGTCTGCTTCAAGCATAATTCTCCAAGGAAATCACCCACACAAGACTAGAGTCCACAACATAACCAAACCTAATAGAGGAGGTAGTCACAAAATAGACATAACTATCTGCATGATCACTCAGATTCAGCTTTGAAAGACCAGAAAAGACTCCAAGATGTCAGGGTAAATGTCCTAGACATGTTTCCTTGACTTCCATACGCACAGAATCTGGTAGAGATGTCTTCACATCCATTGTTCATCAATTAGGTCACAAGCTCCTTTAAAGGACAAACATAAGCCTAGCTCCAGATCAGAAATAAACCGACCTAAAGAAAACTCACCAGAGGTGATGGTGTCTTAATCTTCATCTTCACTAGCATAGATGTACAAGACAAAGCTCTTGGATAAACACCCAAAAACCTGCTGACCAAAAATCCTTCAAGTACATCCTTGAGAGAGTCTCCAACACTTTTGATCATAACACATATGTTCAGCAATAACATCATCATCAACATCAGTGGTAGAATCTTCACAGAGTATCAGTCAACCAACAATAGTTGTTTGGCTAAAAAAGAACTATCATCCTAGCCTCCAAACAAACAACAACTATGGATGGTCTGATCAAACAACCTCCTTCCTTGTTCAAACAACCAGAAAGTATCTTCCCTAGAACTCATCCAGAAATAAAACAGGATGCCTATTTTGATACTAATTGAAATTCTAGTAGCAGATCTCAGATGTCCTGAGAGATGTCGAGACACTTCATCTCTGCTTGTCTGAACAAGGGCAGAAACAAGAACATTAAAAAAACTATAGATTCATAACAATGTTGTGATAGATGTTTCAACATCAGTCAAGACATATACTTTTGAGTACAAGAACATACTGAATTGAACATAACCGAATGATAAATAACAGAAATATATGATGACCCAGTTCCGTGAACAACAACACCTACATCTAGGGGCAACCAAGCCAGGAATGAGTTCACTATCAGTAGTATTAATTCTAAGTATACAACCTCCGGTAACTTATCACTTAATTCCCCACCTAGTGCAATTCTATCTAGAAACCCCATATAAATAAGGCAAACCCATCTCAATTCCTAAATCACCTAAGTGATATCTAACAGTTACAACCTCCGGCAACTGCATCAGACAGTTCAGTTGAAAGACACTCATTCCAATACAATATTCAGTTAAGACTCTTGACTAACAATAAAGCTTGAATTTGTTTAATAGCTTCATCCAAGAACAATATACAATTCATTACCTACAAGTTTCTGAATCTGCAAAACTATGTCTACCACAATGTATCAAACTGATACAAAGGATGACTTACAAAATAAGAAAGTACACGACTCTCAAAACCCTAAACCCTTATTTCTATTTTTATTAAAGTCTTAGCAAGGTCTAACACTTTTGCTCTAGGTCTTGGTCTTCCTTTGATAATCTTCAGCTGTCCATGGGCTTCAAAATCTCTATTCAGTCATTCCTTGATCCATGTTCTGATTGCGCCTTAAATCTTGGAATAAACCTGCAACAATCTGCTGTATTAGACCAAGATGTCGAGTCCTCAAGATAAGACATCTTGTCTGACATGTTTTCTTTTACCAGATTTCTTCATGTTACGACTTCTTGTTCAACATCATGTTTTACCAAAATTTAGTCAATTCTTAGAGCCTTCAAGTTGTAGTGCTGTTGAGAAAGGTCTTTCGCGAGTAAGGCATTTTTGTAATTCTGAAAGGGTAGAATTGTAAATTCATCAAGGAACATTTTTACCTTGGTTGAATAATTTATCCAATTAGGGATTGTTTATTTGGGCTCAAATCTGAACCCTTTAAAAACCTTTGGTTTAGGGATTTAGTTACTAAGTCATCGTTTCGGTTCGAAAGCTTACCCCATTCAAATGCTTTTATCGATTCGAGATCATCCTAGTATAAAATCTCACTTTAGTTCGTGGTTATCCTCGTAAAAACCCCAGTTCGGTTCGTAAGCTCATACCAGTTAAAAGCTTTCTAAGGTTGGAGTTAAGCTCGGTGTAAAATCTTATAGCTTCCTAATCATCTCGTCAAAACCACAGTTCGGTTCGTGAGTTAAGCCCATGTTAAAAGCTCACTCAGGTTCGAGTTCATCCCGTGTTAAAAGCTCACCAAGGTTCGAGATCAACTCGTGTAAAATCTCGGTATATCTTGGAGACTAACTGCTTCAAGTTCCTGTTTGGAAAGAAAACTCGTCGTTTCTCTCCTAGTTTGATGTTTGGCTGAAAGTTAGCCAAAAACTTCATTTTCCTTGTATAAGGGGGTTCGAGAGTTCAACCTACTATAATTTTTTAATTTTACTGGATACTCTCAAGATCAAGTCTTAGGGAGAGGACTATGTCTTTTCTTTTTGACCGAACCTCTATAATTTCTGGTGTTATCTTTCTTTTCCTTAACTCTTTAATTTCCGCTGCTTATTTCTAAAATCTTTTGAAATGAATTTAAACTCTGAAAAATGATCCCAAAAGTTTTTCAAACTCAAATTTTTTCTGAATCCCACAATTCACCTCCCCCTTATGTGGAGCCATATGTCCAATAACTTATACTAAGTAAATTATGATTTCCTTCAACCAATATAACTTCCAATACTTGGAATGAGGGACTTATCGACGACATTAAAACCTAAACTCTTTCCCTTATTATTGTAACCATAAGAAATAAAACCTCTATTATTAGAAGTGCAAGAGGAGAAAAGAGTTTCATAACTAGTCACATGCTTTTAGCAGCTACTATCAATGTACGATTTAGCATTTGAAATTGTAAAGCATTCTTGCAAAAAAAAACTTAAGTTTTAACATTCGACACCTAAAATATTTTGGGTCTTTTACTTTTAGTTCCACAAATATTTCCACCACAAGTTTTATATCATGATTACAAATATGTGATGAAGCATGTATATTTTTTTAGTTTGGGCCCGCAAGGCTTTTTATAAAACAATGAAGGAGGAAGTCCTTGCTTTTTCGCGTCACTCTTTTTAATGAAACAAAATATAGCAATATGATAATCTTTATTGCACTAATTTCATTTTACAGTTTTTCAATGAGATCTAGATTGAGAATTACAAATATCACTAAACTTTTTACTATTGTTCTTGGGTTCATGACAAAGACTGACCTTATTGTAGGAAGCTATTTGGTTTTCTAACAAAAGATTCTAGTTGTCTCTCCCTTTAGTGAACTTGTCAATTGTTTTTTTAAGATCACCGATTTCAATTGTCAAAATATCACATTTATTGCACTTGATAAATTCTTCTAATTCTTCGTTACTAGAGGAAGAGTTTTGGACTATATCATTTTGTCTCTCTAAAGTTTTCTATTTCTTTCAAAAAATATTATTTTTCAATTTAAGGGAATACATAGTGTCATTGGAGGTAAAGATAGTTTATTCTATTTTACTTGTTTCTTTTGTTAACTTCTTTCAAATGTAGGATAAATCATGATAAGAAAAGTATAAGATTACCTCATTGTCTTCATGATCTGCCATGACACAAATGTTGGCTTCCTTATCATCTGAAGACTCTATGTCATTGTTATCTCAAGTGATATAAGCCTTCTTGCCATTTTTCCAGAGGTTTCTTGGATTTTCTATGATTCTGAGTTGCCTTTTTTTCTAAGGGAAATTTTGTTTTATATGCCCCTTCTTTCTACACTAACAACATGTAGAAGTGAATGAAGATTTTCCACTACAAGAAAACAAAAAAATAGGATTCGTTGCGAGGAGAGCTCTTCTAATTTTACAAAGATGGACGTGGCTAGTTTATTGGTTCGGACGTCATATGGCAAACTTATTGATGAGGTATTAACGGTTTCCATCAATGGCGTTACGTACAGAATCAGATTAGTTGAAGAAACCATGGGACCGTTAGCTAAAGTGGTGAGTCAAACTAAACCATCGGTGTCGGTGACTGAGTCTGAAGTCTCTTTTGTGAAGGATAGCGCTGTCTGGGAAGAGGATGAAGATGAGAGGTGCTTAGACGAGGAAGACGAAGGTGACGGGGGGGGGGGGGGGGGGCGAGATTTTCTCCCAGGCGATCCTCCCCAGGTGGATATTAACGTAAAGGGTACCTGTGATATTTCCAAAGGTTGGCCTGTGGCTAGAGCAGATGCTATTCTAAAGTTTCGTGAGGGGCTCGAGAATTTGGAAAAGTCTCATTCATCTGGGGAAGAGGTTCAGAGCTTCGTGTCAGGCTCTGAGGAAAGGGCAGTACTAGGTTTCGAAAAAGGTGCATATGTGGGACCTGATTGTGAGAATTTTTCTGAGGCAGATTGTTCGATGGGCTCGAGATGGAAGGCTATCTCTTTTGATGGATTACTTAAAGCACAACAGGCCCATTTACCAGATATTGGAGCGGGTCATGGGGCGCGAATACGGGTTAATAACGGAGACCGTTTCAGTGATCCTGGTGTTTCTGTGATTAGGGATTTGAAAATTGGAATTCTGGAAATTTGTCATCGTCGTACAAAACCCTACTCTCAGCTAAAAAAAATTTCTAAGAAGAACCGCACATCATCTGTTAAAGACGTTTTTCGTTCGTCATCCATCAGTGAGAGTTTGTCCAAGGATTCTATCAACAATTCTACGTCGTCGACTCAGAAAAATGTGGAGAGGGAAGGTTCGGGGTCGAGGTGTTTGTCGGTAACTGACTCTGAAGTCCTTCAAGGAAACAAGAGGTTTTGGAAGGAGATGGAATCTAAGGTGACAAACAAGGTCTGGGAGATAATTGATTCAATTGGAATTAAAGGGGGAGGAAGGAAGGAAGAGATGTTGAAGGCGTTAGGTGATTTGGAGGATAGAGATAAGGAGGGAAATGTTTTGAGGGTGTCTTCTATAAAGGGTGTTCCATGAATTTCATATCTTTCAACATAAGAGGACGTGGTAGTGAGGTGAAGAGAAAATGTCTTGCTAACCTGATCCAGAAGGGGAATGTCGATGTGTGTTTTGTTCAAGAATCCAAAATGGGTTTAATCGACGATCGTATTGCTTATTCTATGTGGGGTAGTAGAGAAGTGGAGTGGTCTTTTTCTGGGTCGAACGGCGCTGCAGGAGGTTTGGTTACTTTATGGAGGAAGGATGTGTTGAAATCTGTCAGTAGTTTTCGTGGGGAAGGTTTCCTTGGAACAACTTTTGTGTGGAAGGACAAAGTTATTCACATGGTCAATGTCTACTCCTCTTGCAGAACTGCCCTCAAAAGGAAGTTGTGGGAGGATCTTTTAAAAGTGAAGGCATCTAAAGGTCAAGGAGAGTGGTTATTTGGAGGGGATTTCAACGCCGTGTCTCACGCTAGAGAAAGGAAATGGATCAGTGAAGGAGGTAGAAGTAAAGAAATGGCTGAATTCTACGATTTCATTGGGAAATTGGATTGTATCGATTTACCCTGTTGCGGTGGTCAATTCACTTGGTTCAACAGTACGGGGAACTCTATGAGCAGGCTGGATAGGTTTCTAATATCGCAAAACTTAATAGTCGAGTGGAAGTTGAACAACCAAGTCATAGGCGGGAGAGATACTTCTGATCATTGCCCGATTTTTGTCAAAGGTAATGCTAAGGATTGGGGCCCTAAACCATTTAAGTTTAACAACAGTTGGGTCAATCATGAAGGATTTATGGAGTTTGTGAAAGGTGTTTGGGATTCTGCCAAGACGGAAGGTAGAGGTGATTTCGTTCTAAAGTCGAAGTTGAATTTCCTTAAGGCTAAGCTCAAAATCTGGAACCGTGAAGTTTTTGGGTTGATTGACTTGAGCGTGGAGGCTGCTGTATCTGATTTAAATGACCTTGATGCTGAGTTAAGTGGTATTGGGTTCTTCAGCTTTGATGAGTTGGTGAAGTCGAGATAGCAAGCTACTTCAAGGATCTGGAAGAATCTTAATCTTAAAGATGCTATGCTGAAACAGAAAGCTAAAGCAGCATGGCTTAAAGATGGTGATAGGAACTCAAGATACTTCCATAAGGTTATTAATGGTAGACGTAGGAGTACTAACCTTTCTTTTGTTGAAACTAGCAGTGGTATAACTGAGGAAGTGGAGGAAGTTAAAAGCTCTGTCAGTAATTTCTTTGCTGATAATTTTAAGGAGAAGATTTATGATAGGCCTTCGCTTGGTAACGTTGGACTGTTGTCTCTATCAGATACTGACAAAGAGGCCTTGGATAAGATGGTTTCAGAAGAGGAAATTAGAGAAGCGGTGTGGGATTGTGATGGGAGCAAAAGTCCGGGGCTAGACGGTTTCAGTTTTTGTTTCTTTAAATCGTGTTGGGATATTGTTAAACATGACGTTGTGCGTTTTGTCAAAGAGTTTTTCAGTTTTCCTTCCCTCACCAAGGATGCGTCTGCGTCTTTCTTGACCTTGGTTTCTAAAAACAAGAACCCTCAAAAGCTTAGTCATTACAAGCCAATCTGCCTTGTCAATTGTTTTCAAAAAAATTTGTCTAAGATTCTTGTCGGAAGATTGAAGAAGGTAGTAGGTAGCATCATTTCTATTGAGCAATCTGCTTTTGTTCCTGGTAGGTTCATTTTGGATGGTGTTGTTGCAACTAATGAAGTGCTGGATTTGGCGAAAAGATCGAAACGGAGTTGTATGATAATGAAGATTGATTTTGAAAGAGCTTGTGACTGTGTTTCATGGAAGTTCCTCAGATTTTTATTTGAGAAGATGAATTTTGGAAGGGGCTGGAGGAGTTGGATGGAGAAGTTGGTTTTCAACGGTACGATGTCGGTCTTGGTTAATGGTAGCGCGACTAGAGATTTTGGAGTTGGTAAAGGTATCCACCAGGGGGATCCGTTGTCGCCTTTTCTGTTTATTTTGGTAATGGAAGGGCTTACTAAGCTGCTGCAGGGAGCTGTTTCTAAGGGCCTTTATGCAGGGTTCAAGGTCAACGACAGAGCCGAGTATAACATAATTCAGTTCGCGGACGATACACTTCTCATAGGTGAAGCGAGTTGGGATAACCTATGGAGTATCAAAGCGATCTTATGTGGATTTGAATTGGTTTCAGGTTTAAAAGTGAATTTTAATAAAAGTCGAATTAGGGGCGTCAATCTTAGGCCTGATTTTCTGGGGGCTGCTTCGGTTTTCTTACACTGTGATATTCTGAACTTTCCAATGAAGTTCCTTGGTGTTAAGGTTGGAGACAGTCCTAGGAAGGCTTCTATGTGGGTGGAGGTTATTGAGCATGTGAGAAGGAAACTAGCAGGATGGAAAGGAAAACATTTATCTGTGGGTGGTAGAGTCGTATTGATTAATTCGGTTCTTAATGCTTTACCTTTATATTTGTTGTTTTTCTACAAGGCTCCTAAAGCGGTAATCAAAGTGATCCAAAGGATTCAGAGTAACTTTCTATGGGGAGGAACTTCTTTGGATAAGAGAATTCACTGGGTAAGTTGGAAATCGGTTTGTACGCCTAAAGACAAGGGGGGCCTCGGAGTTAAAGATCTCGAATTGTTTAACAAGTCTCTCCTTATCAAGTGGAAATGGAGATGCATGTCTGAGAAGAAAGCGTTGTGGAGGGATATTCTGGAGCACAGATACGCGAATAATAGTCTTGGTTTAGCCATTTCAAGTTATGACGGGGAAAAAGGTAAGTCTTCTGACTCTATTTGGTGGAGAGACCTGATGACCATTTCTTTCGATCATGTCTCAACGTCGGATCTTTTCGTGGAGAATCTGGCCAGCGTTGTTGGTAACGGCAAATATACCGCGTTCTGGTTAGTTAATTGGACTAGGAATCAGCCTCTGAAGGTGCTATTCCCCAATCTTTTTCATGCTAGCAGTAACCCAAAAGGAGCAGTTGCAGAGTTTGGTATTTGGAGAGATTCTAAGTGGAATTGGAGTGTGGAGGTTAGTCTGTTAGCTTCTGATCTTATTTTGCAGGCCGAGAGGGATGGGGTGTTGGATCTTCTTGTTCATTTTGAGCCTGTCGAAGGTAGAGTGACCAGTTCAGCTGGTGTGTTGAGGATTCATTGTCTTTCTCCGTCTCTTCTTGTTATGATGTTTTGCAGAATGCCGGAACCGTTATCGAGGTGGACGTGAAGCTGCTAACTGGTCTGAAACTTCTTTGGAAGTCTTTTTTACCGTCCAACATTCAGGTGTTCGGGTGGAGATTATTGAGGGACAAATTAGCTACCAAAGACCAGTTGTTGAGGAGGAATATCGGTCTCGGCGGGGACTCGATTTTGTGTTGTCTGTGTAATTTGGAGGCTGAAACTGTTAACCACCTCTTCTTGGAGTGTAATTATGCAGGATGCGTATGGAAAGACGTGGCTAAATGGTTTGGTGCTGAGTTTTTGGTTGGTAGTAATTATTTAGATTGTTTTACTCTTTGTGCAGTGGATTCGACCAAGAATAGTGGATACATGGTGGGAAGTTCGATTTGGGTCTTTACGGTTTGGTTTATTTGGCATAGTAGAAATAGTCGTATTTTTAGAAACATTTTGTTGACAGTCGATGATATCATTAATTCTATCATCTTCTTTTCTTGGAGATGGTGGGGAGGACTTCGTAAATTCCCTATTTGTAATTTTTACGATTGGTTCGTTGCCCCTATTGATTCTATCAAGAGGATGAAACTATCCTGATCTTTTGTATCATGGGTTCAAGCACCCCTTGTGCTTGTTTTAATATCATGGCTTACTTAAAAAAAAAATTTAACATTCCCACTCAAAACACATTCTCGCGCATAACACATGGAAAAAAACGGAAATGCAACGCTGAAGAAGCCAAAATAAAAGGAAAGCTATTAAAAAGACGCAATCCAAAATTTAAGAATTATTATTATTATTTTTTATTTATTTATTTTTTATAATATTTTTTATAATTTTGTTGATTTTTGCATAAACCCTCCACGCATTTTGCATATGAAAACGGGGATCTTCTTTATTTAATATCTTACTTAAGTCACATAAAAACTGGAGTTGAAGGTTATATATGTTTGTTAGAATAGCAACAAATGAACATACTATGTTAATTAAGATTTCGACTTCAGAGAAGTTGTAGTTTATTTGTATTATCACTAAAATTATTCAATAGTGAGATATTTATGGCTTAGCTAGAATGACAAATGTGAGGTGAAGATGTTTGCAAGGTTTTCACGTTATAGTGTAATTAGGCATTGATAAATAGAGATTGGTTTCTAGTGTAAAAGAAGATGAGAAAAAGACATTGTTTCACATGAATTGAGATGAACATAGGGGTTTGTGGTTGTCCTTTTGAAGTGCGGGGTTTCTAGATTTACTTACAACTGTTCTATTAATGAACATTTTCATCATCAAATATCAATTTGAAGGGATGTGGCTGGCTTTTGTTGTTGAGATGATTTTGCTTGGTTGCGAAGCTATGCTATTTATGGGTGTGCATGATAAGAACCAAACAATTTTTGACTCGAATATGTTTTTTAATAAAAGAGCCTTAGTGTCGGTAATTAATTTCTTTTGAAGATTCATTGGGTCTATTAGTTTTAGTTTTAAAAGAATTGATTTTTATTTTTAATTTTTAAAAAAGTTTTTTATAAAAATGATTTTAAAATATTACAATTCTTTTTAGATTTATTTTTATAAATTAAAAGACTAATTTTGATATTCTATAAAAAATATACATAATTATTGAAGATTAAAACATAGTCAAAATTACAATTTAAAAAAAAAATATGTCTGAAAATTTAAAATAACTTTAAATTTAAGTGATTTTTTAAAATTTTAATATTTAACAAAATTTATACCAAATTGATGAAATAATAAAATAAAATTTTAATAATAATTGTCTAAACTAATTTTATTTTTAAGTTTTTTTAAAAAAATATTGTAAAATATTTTTTCAACAAAAATATGGTACACTTTTAAAAAAATTGTGCCTATTATATGTGTAAATGAAAAAAAAAACGATTTTTTATAGAAAAAAAAATAGAGTCCAATGTTTTCTTTTATTTTCCATTTTGTTTTTTTTGAAATCTTGGTATCTGGCCTTGCGACCGACTAATTCAAGAGGGACTAATATCCACCGTCTACTAGCGGGGGCCCCGTTTCAAGACAGAGCAGAGTTCCGTATGAACTGATCCACCTAAGAGTTGATTGCATCTAGTAGGATTCGAATCTAAGACTTTGAGAGGAACACAGTCTCAAGACCCAAACCTCCATCACTAGGCCAATCCTTAGGAGTTTTTATTTTCCATTTTGTTAATCCAAAAGATAAAAAGAAACACAGTCTTCACTCACCATAGTAGAAAACAAAGTTCCGACGAAGAACTTTCATCCCGATCTAAATTTTAGTCTCACTCACTTCAGAATCCATCATTTGCACGTGATAAACAATTTCCTTGTCTCTCCATGCTTTTTAGTTTAAGAAGCAAGAGTTTTTTATTTCATTTTTTGATAAGTTTTTATGAATATTTTATCATAATAATTTATTTTGTGAATTTATGTAATAATTTGATATATTCATTCTCATTCAATTTAAGTATATTTACAATTTTATGAGATTATTAATTAATGTTAGGGTTAATAGTCATTTACCCCTTACAATATAGGCGATTTTTTATTTATCCCCCTTAAAAAAAAAATTTTGGATTACTTCCTGAAATTTTAAAATTCTAAGTCTTTTGCCCCCCAGGTAGAAAAATTACTCCCTGTAAAATTTTTTTTTTTTATTTAGCCCCTGATTTTTACACGCTTAGTGGGGTACCCCAAAATTTCATGGGGTAATCCAAAATTATTTTTTAAAGGGGGTAAATCAAAAGTCGTCTATATTGCAGGAGGTAAATGACTATAACCCTTAATGATATTGTGTTTGAAGATGTTAGAGATTTGCGTAAGATTGTATTCACACACAAAAGAGTGCAAGAGATATATGTCTTGGAGAAAAACTTGCATGAAAACGCACCTAAATCCTTATTGTTAGGAACAACCAATGAAAAGAGAGAAAAATTTTAATTTATTATAAATTTAATTTTGTTTTTAATTGGAATCATGAGGTGGTGGTTATTATGCAGGAGAGAGAAAATATTATTTTTTATTTTTAATTAATTAAAAAAAATATTATTGGTTGTTTGTAAATATACGTGTTATGTTTGTTCCTATGCAAGTATTTTCCTATGTCTTGTATAATCTCCACGCTGTATTCCCAGCCACTTCCTCGGCAATTAATAGACCAAAAGCTTTGAAGTCCGCGTACTTACTATGTGCAAGTAAACTTTAGTGTATTTTTTTTATAAGCAAACATTCATTAAAAGAGATTAAGGGGATCTCTAACCCCAAAATGGTACAAACAAGATGCTACAAAAAAGCCTATAGCTTATCAACAAAAACAAATCTACAAGAACAAGCTCACCCATTAAAGGAAATAAAGAGGAAATTTAGTCCAATCATATAAATTGCATTTTATTCTACCATTCTCCCCAACCGCTAACCACCTCCAAGAAGAAGCTACAATAGAGTGGAAGATGTTGTCGACGTTACAAATGTTGTCATTGAAAACGATATTGTTCCTACTCCTCCAAACACTCCAACAAGAAATCAACCAGAAAGAGGCTAAAGTACTCATGGAACTCCTTCCTTTAAATCTCACCAACCAGGTCAAAAAATGTCTACCACAATCCGCCATTTATCCACTGCAGCCTGGAATAAGTTAGGAAAAAGTGTACTAAGTTTTGTGTTCCCTAACCATTGAACATTCCAAAAGAATGCAGAATTTCCACTCCCCACAGAACAAGCCAGATTATCAGCAAAAAATATAGAATCGGACGGGTTTCCTGCCTTAATAACGTCACACATCCAAAACGAATCCCAATTCTGCCTTTGATTTGGTCCACCAACCACCGTGCCTTCCACCACTCTTCGCTTCAAATCTCTGTATTTATCCCAAAGAATAGGTCTTCACAATTTTGATCCTTCTTGAGTGAATTTCCACAACCATTTAACAATAAGAGCATTATTAAACCGACCAGTGTGTTTGATTCCAAGACCACCTATGTCCTTAGGATTACAAATTGATTCCTAACTCACCCAAGAAATAACATTCTTCCCCGAGGATCCCGCCCACAGAAAATTGGGTTAGATTGTAATGATATTCTTAATAATCGAAGTCGGTGCCTTATAAAACGAAAGGTAATGGATAGGCATGTTCATAAGGACCGAATTGATTAAAGTGACCCTGCCGCCGATTAAAAGTTTTCGACCAATCCAAGCTGATAACCGAGCTGTAAAACATCTCAGGATTGGCTGCCAAAAATTCAATGTTCTTTGGTTGCCACCAATAACCAGCCCAAGAAATTTGAATGGCACTGAACTAGTTTGGCAATGCAGGAAATTTTCTGCAGCAGTCATGAATTCACTCTCCAGACCAATGCCAAATAAACAGCTTTTTGAGAAATTAATTTTCAAACCTGATAGAAGTTCGAAAGCCCTAAGAACATATTTAATCGCCCACAAATTATGACAAGAACCGTCACAAACAAGTAATGTATCATCTTCAAATTGCAGGATACTAACGGAAGCAGTTTCATGAAACTTGAAGGCAGAGAGAATATTCAAAGATAATGCACTTCGACCAAAGCAGCGAGGCCTTCGAAACAATAGCGAAGAGAAAGGGGGATAGGGGGTCCCCTTGTTTTAACCCTCTCGAAGCTTTGAAATCCACAGATGGACTACCATTAATCAACACCGAATAATGACTATTGTAGACGGTTCCTTTGATCCATCTCAACCAATTCTTGCTAAAACCTATCTTCAGAAGCATAGAGTCCAGGAAATCCCATTCGACACAGTCGTAAGCCTGGGCAAAGTCAACTTTAAACATCAAATATTTCCTCTTCTTTCTACGCGCCCAGTCAATGGTTTCGTTAGCCACAAGAATACCGTCCAAAATCTGTCTTCCCGGTATGAAAGTCGTTTACGATGGAGAAATAAGACTACTAATAACACTCGCTGCAGACCAATCAAATTCACCGCAACGCCACATACTACTAACAACCGATTCCTTCATGGATTGCATCTTAGTTTCTTGAATCAAACATAAATCAGCTTGCCCTTTAAAAAAAATACTGTTAATTCTCCTCCTTTTGAGCAAACTGCCACACCCTCGAACATTGAAAGAAACCATATTCATGGATCAGTTATTCCAACATTCCTCTTAAGAGATCTAGCCTTTTTGTCACCGGATTATAACCTCCTAATTATACCAGAGAAAGCTTCATCATCCTCTTCCCCCTCAATACCCAACAATTTCATGTTATTCCAGATTCTAACTGGCACATCTTCCATAACCTTATTTATCCTCAAATTACCCCTAGCAACATCAGAGTCAGAAATAGAAACGTACCTATAATCTTCTTCAGTCCTAAGCACACCAGCATCAGGCCGAAGATGCGCCTCTGTATCGTTTTCACAAAAGAAGTTAGGTTTCACATGGTAAGGACCAACAAAGTGGAGGAGAGATGCGAAATACGAAGGAGAGTAAGGGATATTGACTCTATTGTAAATGTCAGTAATATTCTTTTTCTGAGTTGATTTTGGTCCACATCCCTTAACTGAAGGGTCCTCCACTGGCTTGGAAAAAAACTCTGGGACAGGAAGCCCAACACCCGAGTCTTCATTGGGCTTAAGATTGTGGCCCACTAACTCTAAATAATCCACCACACCATCACACCCAAGTGACAACCCAACAATAGGACCAGAACTAGTATCCTTAGCATTAAGACCTTGGGGCGTGTTATGTACCTTCAACAATAAATTTTTCTTGTGATGTTTCCTAGGACTGTCTGGAACTACCTCGCCAAATGTCCCATTTTCAGCCAAAACATCATTAATCTTGGGACCCTCAGCTATCCCACCTACCCCTACCTCCAAACTATCACCCGTAAAGGAGATTTCACCTGACACATCATTTCCATTAGTTGACTTTGTCCTATTACATGAAACGTCGTTGGCAAGGTTAACAGAACGCTTGGTGGTATCCTCCCCACCGTCTAAGTCATCGGAGGAAACACTTTCTCCGTCACTGCCAGAATGTTCCCTGGAATCAGAAGAAGTATCTTCTTCCTCAAAGAGCTTATTACTCGAAAGTTCTTATCCACACATAATCTCCACTATATGAATATCAAACATCATCCCGTTAATCTCAACCTTCACCACCCTATCCAATCTGCCCAAAATCTCAGTTTTAACACGCAACATAGCAATGTCCATTCTATCTTTCTTAGCTGTTCTCCCATCACAACTAATAAAGGTACCAAAAATATTAGCTATCTTTACAAAAGTTGAACTGTTCCAAGCATGGCATAGCAAACCTGAACACAAAATCCATGCAAATCTTCCAGTGTCAACATCCAAAGGGGACCACGCTTTGACCTTAATAAACCATTTCCCAATCCAATCTGTCGCCTCCAGTTGAAACTTTCCGAAGTCTCCCTCCAAGTTGTCCTCTAGGAGACATTTGTTGGCCCCAATTGGAGTAGCCTTCACATTGAAAAAACCCTCCCCGTACAGAAGATTTTGAATGGTAAAAGGGTCCCCTCCCTCTAATAGAGTACCCGTGAGAACTTTCTCAAATCTAGAAATATCTTCTTGTTCCACTTCCAGATGAATAGAACTCAAAATAGGTTCCCCATCTTTCTCTTTCCTAGGAATACTCCTATCACCAAGAACCACCTGAGCAAACGACAAATGTGGAACCACTACCTTAGAACTAGAGGATCTCGCATGATCCCCGTTATAACCAGATTGCCTTCTAACCTCAGATGGCCTTGATACAAATGAGCGGTTAAACCTTGGAATGTTCGCAAAGATTTTCTTTCCTTGAAGTTGAATACTATCCAACTTCACAACCATAATCCTAGCATCATGGATTCTCCGAAACTTAGCAAATCCAATTCTCTTTCCTCTTTTGTCAAACCTAGCAGGTATGAAAACCTCCAAAATCAAACCAAAAGCTTTAAAAACTTCGAACATGTCTCTAGCTTCCATACTATCAGGGAACTCAGTGAAGAAGAATGAAGTAATGATTTCCCCCTCAGCTGCACCATGTCCACCGTTTTCTTTCCAGACTGATGCTCTGGCCGGTTTGGAAGAAACCTTCTTCCTACTGACCACGTTCCATTCCATCGTAACACAACTCACTCTTATAAAAAAGATCAACCAGGAAAATACCCAGAACCTAGAAGAGAGACAAAACAATACCAAACTTTAGTGTGTTTATTTACTCTTAATGCTCATAGGTATTTTTTTCTTATTTGTTTCATTTTTTGAATATCTGTTTTTATAATATTGATCATAAAAATTGCATCTTTGTAATGACGAAGTGGTTGACACTAATGCAGATATATGAAATTACACATGATTTTTATATATTTAACATCCGTTATTGGAGGGTGTGAATTCAACAGGTGAGAAATGTCTGACAAATTTACACCCGTTTTAAACGGGTGTAAATTTGATATTATATTACACTATTTTTTATAGAAATCAAGTGTAAATTTTTACATATATACATTTATAGATGGTATATTACACCATTTTTTGTTAAAAACAGATGTATATACATTCCACTTTACACCCTATTTTTTAGAAAACGGGTGTAAATTTGATGTTAAATTACACTATTTTTTATAGAAATCGGATGTAAATATTTACATATATACATTTATAGATGATATATTGCACCATTTTTTTGTTTAGAACGGATGTATATATACTCAACTTTACACCCTATTTTATAGAAAACAGGTGTAAATGTGTAAATAATTGCATTTCAATCAAATGAATTTACACCCAATTTCATAAAAATCGGATGTAAAATGAGCAGTGATTACAATAGAGGTTTGCAAATTTACACCCTGTTTTTTTTAAATAGGGTGTAAAAATGCGGTGTAGTACACCCGTTTTTGCTATTGATGTTGGCATGTTTACACCCGATTTTACCGTTGATATTGACATTTTACACCCGATTTTACCATTGATGTTGGAATTTTACACGCGATTTCACAATTGATGTTGGCATTTTTACACCCTGTTTTCTTTAAATAGAATGTTTGTATTAGTTTCATAATTATATTATATTTAATTAGATTTAGAACCTATTTTATTCAATCAAATATTTTGTATACCACTAAACATTCAATAAACAAAAAGTACAACCAAAACAACCATCCTAACATCATGTATATATAAGTCTTATCAAATCCTATTATCTAATAGCATATAACAACCATCCTAACATCATTGTATATATAAGTCATATCAAATCATATTATCTAATAGCATAAAGTCGTACAACAAAATCATATTAACAAAACCTATCTATATATAATTTTTCCTCCTTCGCTTTGGTTTTAACAATATTTGTACGTCTTCTTGGTCCTCATGCTCTTCATCTATTTGCATTTGCTCTTCAGCCTTTTACTCTTTAACCTTTTGCTCTTCAATCATTTCCAAAAATCATTTAGCCCAGAGTTGTCGCACGTGGTCAATCGTCTTTTTTTCATATGACGAAGTGTCTGTGAATATTTACAAGTTTACAACATATAATAAGTTAAACAACTATATGTTTTTCATTAAATACATGCAATACAAAAGTATTTTAACTTATCTTGCCTTTAATTGCTTTATTTGGGATGTATGTTTGTATTGTTTCCATGATTGTTTTGTGAATTAAGTTTTAGTTGAATAATTGACCGTGACTGTTTTTCAGTTGGTAGTAGTTGCAATGGAACTAATTAAGTAGGAAATCACAATAAACCTAAATGTCCCTATTACTTTAGTTTCCACTCGAGTGACTTCATCATGCTGGCACACTGCTAGTTCAAAATCACAAACCTTGAAGATTTTAAAGCAAATCAACAATTAGGGAAGTGAAAACTTTATATCAGATGGATGAAATAATTATGCTTTTAATTGTATAATATTAAATTGAATAACATAAAACAGACCAAACAAACACTACAAGTGGTTTAATATCATGAGTGATAAGAAACTTATGAGGCCCACATGATTTTAAATTGCAGTTTGTAGTCGTAGTTGTGGATGTTGCGATTATAGTTATTGTGGTTGTTGCGATGTGCATTGCGTCTGTTACAGCATAAACTATAATTGTGAAGTGTTTGAAATATAATGTTAAAAAACACTTGATGTTAAGATTTATTGAAGTATAAGAGAGTGAGAAATATTTGAATAAACCGTGTGTTTAAAAAACACTACGGAATAATTACACGATATAGTCGATGTGAGACTTTATATAATACGAATGTTCTTAACACACCCCTTCAAGTTGGATCATATATGTCATATGAGCCGAACTTGTTACAAATGTGGATAATATCCATTTCATAAGGAATAAACCATGTGGGTTCATCATAGAGAGTCCTTTGTACTATCCAATAATATCTCCCCTAGTACTATTTTAAATACGTTGAAGATTCTATTTAGAACATGATCAACAATACATTTGGAGTTGATAGGGATCAAAAAATTGAAATACCCACTGCATCAAATTTAGAGATTGACCGAGAAGAATATGTGATGCCAAGTGTAACTCAGAAAAGAAGTTTAGCTTGTTTTTAACTCGTATGAGATTTGTGTTTTTTTTTTTAATGTTTATCCCTAATCAATGTATGAGATTCTTACTCTTTATGTTGATTCATCATTATAAAAATAAAGTATAAACACATGTTATTATTATCACTCTATGTTTTACTACATAACTTATTTTTTTAATTTATTTTGTTTATGTTGTGTTTATTAAATTTGTAGTCGCTAATATAAACTTTGATGTTTGCGACTTTTACTGTACTGACTTTTTTTCTCACATATACTTGCAATTTAAGCTTGTTGTAAAAGAATGACTTCATCATATGAGGATATTTGCCGTAAAACAGTAGAAGAGAATCAGAAAAAGTTGAAGGCTCTTAATCTGACTCAACTATTTTAATCTGGTTACAGATCATCTGTCATCTTCAAAATAATCATCGATTAGTGATAAAGTCTCTATATTACTCTACATAAATTAATTACTTTGATTATTGACTAAAATTTATTGATGCATCTTATTTAGTTTGTGAAGGGTTGTGAATGTTTGTACAACTTCTTGAAATATCCAAGAAACTGCATCTTATTTAGTTTGTGAAGGGTTGTGAGTCTTTGTACAACCTAAAGATCTTGAAATATCCAAGAAACATCTACATTCAGCGACAACTCCAACATCTACCTATGTGACTTCATCAATAACCCCTCCACCGATCCAAAATACAATAACCCCTCTACCAATCCAACTTACAATAACTTCTTTGCCAATCCAAAATACACTAACTACCCATGTTACTACACCAACAATAACAATAACCCCTATGCCAATCTAAACTACAGAACCATCACTTTCTTCAGAGAGATTTTTTCAACATGAAATTTCATCCCCTCACTCTAAAGATGTTGTGGTAGAAGATGAGATAAAAATTGTTCAAATCAATAGTTCTCAATATTGGGATGTAAATGTTATTAGTAAATAATTTAAGGTTAAAGTATCTTTAAATAGCTTAAATGTTTTAGATAGTTGAGTTATGACATTTTTTGTTTACTTTTTTAGGTGATAGATGCGGCGGGTCATATTTCAAACACACGTTTATGTGTGCAAAAATTCATAATGAAACAAGAATAACAATTAAATGAAATTTAGATTGTCTCCTAGTGGGATCAGTTAGTCGTTTGTTAGTAGGTATTTGGTAGACTTGTTTGATTGTTTCAAGACCTTCCCATATTGTTCGATAATTGAAAGGCAATTCCAAGTGATAATAAAATAGAGTTTTATGATACAAAGATAAAGGTATCATTAATAAACAATTAAATTTTTTAAATATTATTTATTTTTTCAACTAATTTGTATTTTTATGGTTAGCCACATTTAGTTGTTGATGATAGAGAGAACAAAAAATTAATACTTTCTTCTGCGGTAAAGATATTTAGGGATGTCATACAAACGAGATATCCTTGTGGCATAATGAAGCCCCACGTGTTTAGAGAGAGAGTTTCTAACCTCTCACTAAACTTATCGTGAAACACCCTCTCTTTCTCTTCTTAGATTTTGAGAGATTTCCCCTATCTTCTTGATTGAATCTAATCCCAGTTTCCTTTCTGGCTTTTTCCACTAAATCGTGTCTCAAAACTCCCCACTGGAGTTCTCTCTCTTTCGCCATTATGAAAGTTTCAACCAATCTAGGGTTTCCGGTTTGGGGTTTCTTTAGAGCTCAAAACACTTAGCTGCTAACGGGAGTGATAGTGTTTGAAGGATGGATAAGTGAAAGAATTTCCAACTTTCCAAAGAGGAGGAGGAAGGAATAACGACGGAGATCGAGGAGGTGTGTGAAGGAGAAGTATTTCAACGAACCCTGGCTAGAAGATTGTGGACGGACAATCATTTCAATTCGCGGGCCTTTATAAGTATAATGTTGGGAGCGTGGAAGCTGAAAAATCCGGTGGAGGTGTAGGAACTCAACAAAAACCTATTTCTTTCTCGCTTCACTACAAGGCGAGATCTGGAGAGTGTAATAAAGAATGGGCCATGGAGCTTCGATCGCAATCTCTTGGTGCTTAGCCGAATCTCAGGAGAGGAGCAACCATCAGATTTAAATATGCATTATGGTACGTTTTGGATCCTGATCTATGAGTTACCTTTAATGTTGAGGTCCAAAGCTATGACTAGAAAGAAAGGAGGAATATTAGGGCAGTTCGAAGAGTTAGATACGAAAGAAGCCCACAGAAACGGACGATTCCTACGAATCAAAGCGACAATCGATTTGAAGAAGCCCCTCAAAAGGGGTACTGTCGTGAGATTCAAAGAGAAAAACTTATGCGTTCAATTTAAATACGAATGCTTGCCGACATTCTGTTTTGTATGTGGAAAACTAGGACACCAACTCAAGGATTGTGAATCGGTGGGGGACTTGAGTGAGGAAGGGTTTGAAGATTTGGAGGAACAGGAACTCTCTTTTGGCACATGACTGAGAGCTTCACCACTTCCGAGGGTCTAAGATGAAGGAAAGAAAAAAGATTCCACATCGAGTTCATGCAATAGAAATCTGTTTAATCTGCCGTCTGGTAGCAGTAGATGTGAAGGTAAAGACAAAGGGAAAGATATAGAAGAAAGGGTGGTAGAACAACAAGGGGACATCCTTACTGAAAACCAATAACAAGCATTAATAGCGAAATAAGTGAACAAGGAGACAGAACAACAGGAAGACCAACTCAACAAGAGTTTTGGAGAAAGAGGTGGAATACGGCAAACGGAACTTAGTTGATGTCATAATCTTAGATGGTACCATTGAGGATTGTGGAAAAGGTGAGAAGAAACTCAGAGGACAACAGGAAGAGGAGAACATTAAAACAAAAGAACCAGAGGTGGTGTTGGAATCCCAACACTGCCTACAATAATGAAGCTATTAAGTTGGAACTGCAGGGGGTTAGGGAGTCCTCGTGCAGTTCGAGCCTTGCGGAGGCTCATTAGAAACGAAAATCCCGACCTGGTTTTTCTAATGGAAACAAGACTCAAACATCAGGAGGTGCAGAGAATAAAGCTAAATATGGAGTTTGAAGGGTGTCTAGATGTAGAATGCAATGGTAACAGTAGAGAGAGAGAGCGGGAGGACTGTGTCTGTTTTGGAAGAACAATTTACAGATTGAGATTACATCTTTTTCTATCAATCATATCAGTGGCCATGTGGCTGATGTGCTTGATGATAATGGGTGGGATTTCAATGGAATTTACAGGTATCCGGAGGAGCACTTAAAAAAACAAACTTGGTCACTTCTGCAAGGACTGGTGAGGAGTGGAGGTACTAATTCCATAAGTTTTGGTGATCTGAATGATATTCTCTCTGAAAATGAGAAGTTAAGTGGTGTCACTCGTTCTTCAAGTCAGATGGCGTGGGGTAGACAAACATTGATTTCATGTGGGCTCTCTGACCTGGGTTTCGAGGGTTATCCTTTTACTTGGACAAATGGAAGAGACGGGGAAAACAACATTCAATGTCGGCTAGACCGTGTTCTGTCTTCAAATGATTTTCTCAACAGATTTTCTCCTACTAGAGTCATTTATTTGGGCAGATACGGTTCTGATCATGCAGTAATTAGGGTGGACCTCGAAGTGGATTCATCTGAAAGGGAGAGAAAAAGAGTCTATCAGTTCAAATTCAAAGAAAGTTGGAGTCATGACCCTTCATGTGCAGACTAGGTAAAGAAGTTGTGGTGCAGTAACTCTTCAAACATAGTGGGAAAGCTGACCAAAATGCAAGGCTTGAGTGAGCACTTCAACAAATACAGGTTGGGGGAGTTGAACAAAGAGTTGAAACGGATCGAAAACCAACTTAACGAAGAGGGTAAATGGGAGGCCAGTGCGGAATCACAAACTCTGTACATAGCCCTGGAGGATCAAAGAGATAAGCTATTGAGAGTGGAGGAAGTCATCTGGAGACAGAAAAGCAGAGCTGTTTGGCTTCAACACGGTGATAAAAACAATAAGTTTTTCCATAAGAAAGCTGAGCAGATAAGGAAAACAAACCACATCTTAAAACTGAAAGATGAAAATGGGCAGTGGTGGAAAGGAAATGATCACTATGAAAGGTTGCTCACTAACTATTTTGAAAATCTATTCCTGTCATCAAATCCTAACTCTATTGAGGAGGTGTGCAAAGTTGTTAGGGGAAAGCTGAATTCAGATCAGATTAGGTGGTGCAATGAGGAGTTCACCGTAAATGAAGTTCAGGAGTCCCTGTCCCAAATGCACCCATTGAAAGCTCTGTGTCTGGATGGTCTACTGACCTTGTTATTTCAAAAGTACTGGGATGTGGTGGGTGCTGATGTGTGTTCCTTGGTTCTGGAGGTGCTAAATTGGGGGAAAGATCCAAGTGCTCTAAACACTACTCACATCGCGCTTATTCCGAAAGGAAAAAATCCATCTTCTCCAAAGGACTTTCGCCCAATTAACCTTTGCAATGTGGTAATGAAGTTGGTGACTAAGACGATAGCAAATAGGCTTAAACGGATGATGCCAGACATCATGGACGAAGAGCAAACAGCATTTATTCAAGGTCGTCCAATCACGGATAATGTAATTGTAGCAATGGAATGCTTTCATTGGCTAAAGAAGAAAACTCATGGTAAACGAGGCCATATGGCTCTCAAACTCGATATGTCGAAGGCCTATGATAGGCTTGAATGGAAGTTTATGACTCATGTGCTTTCTTTGATGGGTTTCCTTTCTCATTTTGTAAATCTCATTGAACGATGCATTTCCTCTGTTTCTTACAGTGTCCTTCTCAATGGTCAGTCGTGTAAACAGTTTTTGCCAGCTAGGGGTCTCCGTCAAGGAGACCCTCTCTCACCTTATTTGTTTGTGTTATGTGCAGACGTCTTTTCAGGGCTAATCAAACAAGCAGTGTCGGATGGGAGAATTCATGGCCTAAAGATAGCTCACAAAGCTCCTAGCATCTCACATCTTTTTTTTTGTGAATGACTCACTCCTTTTTCTTAGAGCAAATTAGAATGAAGTAATGCATGTGATGGAAGTTTTAGACAAGTATCAACGCGGCTCGGGGCAGTTGGTGAATCTGGATAAATCTGAGGCATCTTTCAGTCAAAATGTGTGGGAAGAAGATAGAATCGTGATCCAGGACAGGATGGGGGTAAAGACGGTGGATTGCCACTCCAAGTATCTAGGCTTACCGGTGGTTTTCGGGAGATCCAAAAAAGAGATTTTTGCAATGGTAGTGGATAGAGTATGGAAAAAGATAAAGGGCTGGAAGGAAAGGTTCCTTTCTCGAGCCGGAAAATAAGTGCTGATAAAAGCAGTAGCTCAGGCTATCCCAAGCTATATAATGAACTGCTACAAATTGCCGAAAGCTGTTTGTAATGAAATAGAAAGTCTCATAGCTAATTTCTGGTGGGGATTGAGAAACGGGGAACGCAAACTCCATTGGTTGAGATGGAGCAGAATGGCAAGAGCAAAAGGAGAGGGAGGTATGGGGTTTCGAGGGATAAGTGACTTCAACGTAAGCTTACTCGGGAAGCAGTACTGGAGAATCTTGACCAACAAAGGCTCCCTGGTGGAAAAGGTTCTTAAAGGTAGATATTGTCCCCATAGTGACATAGAGGTGTCAAAATCTGGTTACAATCCAAGCTTTTCTTGGAGAAGTATACTGAGTTCAAGATGTTTGGTTCAAATGGGGTCAAGGTGGAGGATAGGTAACGGTGCAAATGTTTTGGCTTTTAAGGACGGATGGATTCCATGCAACTCAAGTTTTAAAGCTCGTAGTCCTGAAGGAATCTTGGATGCAGGTACAAAGGTTTACGACTTGATCGATTATGAATTGGGCTGTTGGAATTTGGAATTATTAGAATCGTGCTTCGACCAGGAAGAGGTTGAAGCCATCACAAATATCCCTCTCTCTTTCCGCAACGTGGAAGATAAGATAATCTGGCATTTTGAAAAAGATGGTTTATATTTGGTGAAGTCGGCATATCACTTGAGCATGGGCTGAAACTCTAGATTGCAGCCAGGTCTGTCGAATGTTACTCACCAAAAAGTGTGGAAGATGATTTGGAAAGTTCGAATCAGCAATATAGTGAGGATTTTCCTTTGGAGGGCTGCAAAAAACATCTTACCGACTCGAGGTAACTTGATGAAGAGAGGTATATCACTGGATCCTCATTGTCCTCTCTGTCATGACAGTTGCGAAACCGTTGATCACTTTATCATACAATGTCCTTTTCCAAAGCAAGTACAATTTGCCTCCCCTTTGGGCTTGAGAATACATGATAATGGGGGTTTATGTGACTGGCTGGAAGTGCTCCTGAATAGAAAAGACAAATGGGCTACCCAGATTGTGGCTTCACTTATGTACAATTTTTGGAATGCTAGAAACCTCTTAGTCTTCCAATCAAAAGCTCAATGTCCGGTGCAGGTGGCTAGGAGTACTGAGAGGGTTGTGGCTGACTTTAATAGGTGGAACATTGGTGTGTGCATCAAAAACCGAATTCCTATTGTTGAGGGTGTGTCGCCCCAAGATTTGCTCTCTATTATGGTCGATGCGGGAGTTTTTGATGATGGGACCATTGCTTTTGGGTGTGTTATCACAGATAGTAGTAGAAACACTGTCCTTTCAGCTTGCAAATCGGAGAAGAAGAGGGTTGATCCGTCAACGGCCGAGACCCTAGCTACTCATTGGGGATTGCAGTTGGCAAAGTCTATCAGCCTGGAGAAAGTTGTTGTCCATTCTGACTCAAAAGTTGCTGTTGATTGCACTAATTGTTGCTTAAATTTAGTATCCATTGATCTTATTGCTGAGGATTGTAGAAACCTCCTGAGTAGTTTTAATTTGGCTTCTGTTAGTTATGTTAGCAGGCATTATAATTCTGTAGCTCATAGTATGGTTAGAGCTGGTCATCTTTTGGGAGACAGGACATGGTTAGGGACTTGCCCCATCCATCCCTCTCGAAATCTTGTAACTGATTTTTTCTCTTCTTAATGAAATCAGTTTCCCATAAAAAAAAGAGATATTTAGGGATGTCCAATCTCGTTTGTTTAAAGATTATTATAAATGAGATCACACATTAGAGGAAAGTCTTGCAAGTTATCCAAAAGGTATTGTTGATCAAAACAATTGGACTCTTTTTGTTCATTAAGGGTAGAAAGAAGAAACACATGTAATATTAGTCTTTTATCCGTATAATTGTATTTCTAATATATAAATACCATGTTTTTTTATTTGTTACCAATGTAAAAAAATATATAAAAAAATACTAAAAGTAGAGAAAAATTAAATTTTTTGCATAAACTAAAACTAAGTCGCTTGTACGGGAGTGAGAAGAGTGGGTATGACTAAACCTATCTATTATTAATTATATTTTTAATAGTACAAACAATTAATATTTGTGCTTCTTTTTAAGAATTAAGAGATGGATGAGATATAGCAAAAGAGAAATGTTTTTATCAATGAAGATGCCTACAAGAATAATGCAAGTGCGGGTTTAATTAATGCTTTTGAAAATTTTGTTTGAATCCTTATGAAATGAGATAAGATCAAATTTTTTGATATCTCTTAAAGATGGAGAGAGTCGGTCTAAAAATTGATTGTTTAAGTGTTTAGCTTTTTTTGTTATTGATAAATGATTCAATATTTAACTCAAAATTATCAGATATTCATATCTTACATATAAGAAATTAGATGCCTAGGGAAAAGACCACACTACCCCTCTGCCTTCTCAAGCTTCCAGCTGGACTTCTGCTTCTCCTCCATCTGGCGTTTGTGGACGTGGCTGATGCTGAGCATTGGTCTTTTGGAAATGTTTTGTTTCAATTTCTTTATTCTTCATCCGTTGCATTTAAATTTTTTTGGCTGATGCTTCTCCTAAATATCTTACCATGCCATGCTGCATTTAATGCGCCACTGCTCATAGCCCATTTCCCAACTTCTGCTTCCTTATTCGTTGCATTTTTGTTTTATCGTTCTTCTTCTTCTTCTTCATTCCAATACAACATATTGCGTTCTCTGCTTTCTACGCTCCCGCGTTCACCGGCTCCAATGGCGCGCCCGTTTACATGTTTGGGTGACGTTAACGATACGAAGGACCTTTGGAAGGTCGCGGACCGCGTCCAACATTTGTGGTCAGTCGTGATGAATACCAAACGCCACTTTGAAATGGTTGTGGTTGATGATACTGTGAGTTTGTTTCTTTTAGTGTTATGGTGTAATTTCCTATTTTATATCATAGTTTGTAGGTTGACTTTTACAGCCATGTTTGTTGTTTGGGTGTGAAATGCTTGTGGTTGATGATGCCGTGAGTTTGTTTCTTTTAGTGTTATGTTGTTATTTCCTGTTTTTATATTATAGTTTGTAGCTTCACTTTTATAGCCATGTATGTTGTTTGGGTGGTCTATGTTGTTTTTGATTATGTTGTTAAGGCGTCTTTTGACGTTATTTAGTGTTTTTGCATTTGTAAGGGTGGTGACATGCATATGGTTGTGCCAGCGGTGGTGGAAAAGGCTTTTGGTCCCATCATGGAGGTTGGCACTACATACAGTATATCAAATTTCCAGGTTGTGCAAAATAATTTGGTATTCAAGCCTTCGTCGCATCGGTTTATGGCCAAATTTACTGGTGGAACCTCTGTTGCCGATGTTGGGAAGCATAATATACCGGCGGTGCCGCTTTCCCTTACCAGTTTTGGTGATATCATTACTGGCAACTTCAAAAAGGATATGCTCATAAGTTATAATGTTTCTTTTGACTCACGTCATTATTCATCTACTGTCCTATTTGTTATATCCCTGTTTATTGTTTGTTTTGGTCGCAGATATTGTTGGTATGGTGGAAAGTATAGGTTTCACCCAAAACCATAGTGGAGGAAGGAAACAACAAATTAATTTGATGCTTAGGGATAATGCGTGGGTTTGGTTGTATATTATTTATGCCCTGGTTCTTTGCTGTATTTGTCCCTCTTGTTAAATTTCCCCTGGATTTGCAGGAACAATGTCATTAACTATACTTTATGGGAGGCATATGCGGATCAGTTTATGAAATTCCACAGGGAACATGTTGGTCAATCTGGACCAACTGTTCTTCTCCTATAATATGCTAAAGTCAAGGAAGAAGGTTATTAATGTTATTTTCGTCTTGGCATATTTATTTTAAATTGTTTTCTTAACTTGGATCTTATTTGTTTTGAATGCATCTGATGTAGGGAAATACCCTCTATCTGTTTCCAATACATTTAATGTCACTGCATTATTGATTAATGCTGATGTTTCACCAATCAACGACTTTATTAAAAGGTTGTATGTATGTTGCATCTTTAAATTTGGTGGTTTTCTGTTTATGTTAAGTTTTAAACAAAAAAATTGTGCTGCAACTCAGGATTCCTGCTGCGTCGGTTGTTACACTCTCCGAAGGCACATCTTCCCATTATTCGCCGAACACGGCTGGTTCACCACCAACTCCTTTTGAAAAAATCATTTCAAAGGCAATTGTGCTCCCTCTTGATGAAATCTGTAAACTTTCAAAGGTATGTTGTGTCTCTGCTTCTAAATATAAATGATCTTGATAATTTGGTTATGGTTTTGCTTTTTTTACATAGTTTACCTTCTGTGCCACTGTTGCGACAACAACAAAAATTCTTGCCTCACAACATGGCTGGTATTATCATGCATGCCATGAATGTCCAAAAGTTTCTCGTGGAGATGGCCCGCCTTTTATATGTGAGGCTGGAAATATTACAGAGACTGAGATTTTAAGGTGCTGTTAGGTTAAAGTTTATTGGATTACGTCATGTTTCAATCGTTAAATTTATAATTCAATTTTTATGCTCTTTATTGTGTTTTGGCAGGTTCAAGATTGAGATAGAGGTTATTTATTCTAAGAGGCATTGTAAATTTGTTTTTTGGGATAGAGAATGTAATAAACTATTAGGGGTCTCAGCTATTCAAATGCGTGATTCGCTTGCGAAGGTGTAATTTCCTATTTATATTTATATTTCATTCTGAAAAACATGTCTTGGGTGCTTTTGTGGGTCCTGATTCAGAGGAAAAAATGCAGAAAAGAATCACGAATCCTCTGGAGTTCCCATTAGGGCTCGATGCAATGTTGGAATTGGAGATGGTTTTTAGAGTTAAGTGGCATCCTGAATGGGAAAATTGCTCTGTTGTCATGCTTCTTAGAGATGAAGCTGTTGTCAAACAGCTGAAGGCTCCGCGGGAGATAACTCAGGTATATCTCATTGTAGTTGAGTCTAAATGTTATTTTTGCCTTTATTAAACAATTTATTATTTTTCTCTTTATTGTGTCCAAGACAACAACATCTGACCAAACCACAACACCTCATCCGCATGCTGTATCGCAGCTATCTACAAATTCTTCCCCAGCGTCTACATCGCATCTGTCACAGGTTTGTTGTCTTTCTATCTGTGTTATTAGATGTTTTTTATTGTGGCCTTTACAGTTTCTTTATGTTTTCCCCACTTATATTAGATCAACTGTGTAGAGGCCAGACATGTTAGAAAAGGCCAACGCCTCAGGTCTCGACACCTCGGGTGTTTCTGTGGTATGTATATCAACAAACCAGGAAATGGTTATTCCACCGATATGTGATGTTGAACCTGTTACGCCAACTTCAAAGAGAAAGAATGGAGATTTCGTTGATAACGTTAAGTTTGGTTTGCTAGATTCGGTATGTATGCCAATTAGAACACATAATTCAGCATGCACGTATTTCCATTGCTTCTCTAATTTTTCCCCCCTGTCAGGATGTGAATATTCAATCTGTTTATCACACTGAACCTAAATTCCCGATTCCAAAGATGAAGAATGTTGAGTCTGTTAATGAGGTCTGATGCAATTTTTTAAATGATTCACTTCCGCCGATTTGTTGCAAACTTATTGCCACTCACCTTTCTATTATTTTAACCATTTTTTGGGGTTACAGGAAATACAGGTTACATCTGCCTGTGACGATGAGCCTGTTACACCAACTTCAAAGAGGGGGATCGTGGATTGTATTGATGACATAAACTTCAGTTCAGTGGATGCCCCTAATGTACCTGTGGTATACATGACAATGAGACCACTCAATTTGATTATAAACTTATTGTCAGCTACATTTTAATTTGATCTCAATTTTTTTATCCTGCAAGATTGTTGAGGTCCAACCTGTCTGTGCTGCTAGACCAGAAATCGCAATTTCAAAAATACAAAACACTGTTCCTGTTGATGAGGTCGGATCTGATTCATTGAACGATTCTACGATGTCACTGGTATGTATACAACTGTTGTGTACAAATATATTACAAAGTCTAATCTGGTTTATTCCTGTTTTTATTTATATACTTTAACCGTTAATCTGTGCTGCCAATTTCAGAGTGATGATGCAGATCCTGTGGATGATGGTGACTCTGATTCCTTAGAGGACCCAGGCATAGATATGGTATGTATATATAGTGTGCAACTAAATTACAAAAATACTTATGCCCACGATGGTTTCTTTTGTGTTAACACTTTTTCTCTGGTTCCAGGACATGGAAATTACATCCATTTGTGAACCTAAACCTGTCGCACAAACTTCAAAGAGGCAGCCTGCGTGTGATTTTACCAAAACCCATAAGAAACTCAAGAAGATTATTAAGTTGGAGAAGCTGGACTAGATGTTTGTTTTCGTTTCCCTATTGTAATGCTCTATTTTGGAATTGGTTTCTCTTTTGATTTTGGTAGTTATCTAGGATGCTACATCTAAATTATATACAATCTTATTACCTTTCGATTTTCGTAGTTATCTTGGATGCTACATGTAAATTACAGAAAATGTATTTCTCTCTGCCTGCAACATGTAATGTATCATATTGTATGTCATATAACTCTTTGTTTTCCATCATCACCTATGATAGCCAGGTTGTTGCCAACTTTATAATTCAAAGGTTGATAATTTAGTTTTGAAATCCCAATTTCACTAACAGCCAGTGAAAAGCAAACATTCCTTAAAAATCAATACATCTTAACCATTCACATAAAAGATAGCAGTGTATTAAACACTTAACTACTAATTACAAACATTGAATATGAAATACATATTTTGCATGAAACTTAGAACTTAGAAACCTTAAATACGTTGCATCTTTTGTTTGCGTCGTTTACATCCAATCTGAATCTGATTCTGTCTCCTGCCCTTAGCTGATTTGAGTCACATAATAAATTCCATTCATATCCTATCTTTGTGCGTTGTGGATCATCTATGTTCAAAATCAGTAGCATTTGACTCCAGCCATTGTCGCCGCACAATGTCACAACCTCATAATCATGATCTTTCAGAACAATTCCGAATTCTGGCTGCAATTTCTATCATACATAATGGTTTAAAATGTCAAATCAGTTCAAAGTAAACAAATGAATGTATAATAAAGATTTGCAACATTGAAAGTTCTAACTCAACTAATTTTGGTCTGGACACGATTTCCTCTAAAAGCTCAACATCAAATACATATATCCCTTTCTGGTTTATGTACCTACTGTGAAATATTGGTAGATCCTCCAACCCAGTTACCTCTTTGAACGCAGCGACTTTAAATGTGCTGTTCCCATAAAAAGCAACAACTACAGCCACATCATTTGGAAGTTCATACAGTTGTTGCAGCTCCGTCCAACCAGCGACAACCAGGGGAACATCCTCATTTGTGTTAAATCCAATTTCAGAAACATTTCCATCATTCTTTACTATTGTCCATGTCTTTGCTAGATCTGTTATGTGGCTTCTAACAAATGTTGGATCAATTTTCGGAAACGGCTACACCACATATATTCCCATCATGAATTTGTCTACTGTTTTTTTGCGATTTGTAGCAACGAGAAATAGTGTCTTGAAAATAAAATTGGAAAACAAATATGAATTAATTTAATTACTAGCAAACTTACTTGAATGCTCAACTTTGCAATTTCAAAAGTATCCACCAGATCTGCAGCTCCCATCCCTGCCCCTGTTGCCATTGATTTTGAACACGAAACCAAATAACCCAGTTTAGCAAGTAGTAACAAGAGTTATGGTTATTCACACCAGATCTAATTCCTTATTTGGTATGCCAAACCTTTCTATTTATTCCAATATATTCAGCATCACATGCATTTTGTCTTTATTGTATTATACCATTTTACAACCAAAAAGATGGGTCCAGCTTATTTAACTTGACCTTTAATTTCACGTGCCAACAGTCCCCATTGTGTTCTATCCAATATCATAATCACATCATATAATATATATATATATTCAAAACTATTGGAAAACTATGATTCATCTATATAAAGCAAGCCATCATTGTGGACTACAAATATAGCACTTGACAGGTTTTGTTTCACATGGAAACAGTCCCAATTGTGTGCTATGCAACATATTAATCATATCATATAATATATATATTCAAAAGAATGGAAAAACTATGATTCATCTATATAAAGCAACTCGAGTGTTCTCTGGGGCCCCTGCTGATTCCACATGGCACACAAATCTGGTGTGGATATTTTCCCATGCCTTTAATGGATATTTCCCTGTTCCCTTGAGTTCTCCTTACTCATACAACATAAAACTGAATTTGAACTACATTTTCTAATTGAATTTGAACTGTATTTTCTTAGAACGTTGATAAAACTGATTTATTCTATGGATGCTGTGAATTACCAGTTGGTAACAACAAATGTTCTGATGCAAGGAAAAGACGAAAGTTGATAATGAACTTTAAGAAAAACTCACATGCACATGGTTATGGTGCCACTGATTTCTTTAATGTACCTGATATGCAGGCACCAAACCTTCCAGGATTACCGATTGGTAACACGAAATCTTCTGATGCAAGGAAAAGACGAAAGCTCATAATGAATTTTAAGAAAAACAAACATGCACATGACTATGGTACCACTGATTTGTTTAGTCTAGCTAATATGGAGGCAGCAAACCTGCCAAGGTCTATCAATGCTGTCCCTGATGTTTTTCAGTCAACTAATGTCTATACATCTGTTTCTGGTTCAAAGTCTGCTGCTGCTTTCATTGCAAGAAAGAGGAGGAGGTTGATTTTAAATACCAGGCTGAATTCGCATATCCATCCCTACTTGGAAACTATCCCAACATCGCACCAGAATAATGTTGGAATCAATAAAAATCTATTGCACCATTCTGTTATGTGGCTTTACAAGAATACAAATAACTCCACTCGACCTACGCCGATGCAACAGGATACATTGCACAATTCGGATCATAACATACCAATCGTCACTCCAACACAAGATGTGCCTGATTTACACAAAATTCCCACTCATCTGACGAATGATCCTCAATCGTCAACTGGTCTTGCTGCTCCAATCCACAATGCCATAAATCATGATCCTCAGTCATCAAATGCTGTCAATACGGGGAATATAAATCACCATATGAATAACGCTGCTTATTCATCTGATGAACGTCTCTCTGATTCTGATGATCATCAGACTACGACGGACAATTCGAACTCAGATGGTGACTCCACCGATAGATTAGTCATTAATTTGAATGCAGGATATTTTGATATTGGCAACCTTGTGTATAAATGCCAGTTATGTGGGGCAGCAATGTGGTACCAAGAACGCAAGCGGAAATCATGCGACACTGCAAATCCTAAGTTCACCATCTGTTGCAAGGGAGGGAAAATTGTACTGCCTATTCTCAAAGAACCACCACCCCTTATACAGAACCTCCTGTACGGCAAACAAAGTTCACCTGAAAGTAACAACTACCAAGCCAATATCAGAACCTACAATGCAATGTTTTCTTTCACATCACCAGGTATGAAATTTGACAGAACACACTCTAATGGAATAGGGCCACCAACTTTGAGGCTTCACGGGCAAACATGTCACAGAATTGGCGGTTTGCTACCAGCGGTCGGTCATCCACCGCAATATGCCCAACTCTATATCTATGACACCAATAATGAAATTGAAAACATGATAAACTGTTTTAGGTAATTGTACTGTTTTCAAATTTGTATTATTATTTTGCATTCAGTTCTATCTCATTAAAAACTACTATCTCACTTCAAACAGGGATAACAAAGGGATTATGAGAGATATTGTTGCCAAATTAAAAATTATGTTAGATGGCTGTAATGTTCATGCCAAGGTTTTTAGAATGGCAAGGGATCTGTTGGAAGGTAATTCATTCTTAGACTTGAAATTAAAGCTCATTTATGATCGTCAACATGATGGTAGACTCTACAACACTCCTACTGTTTCCGAAGTAGCAGCACTAATTGTCGGTGATGTTGATTCGGCCTCTAAAAGGGACATTATTGTCCATGTAGGGGATGGAGAATTAACGAGGATAGATGAGTTCCACCCATCATACCTTGCATACCAGTATCCTCTTATTTTTGTGTACGGTGAGGATGGTTATCGAAATAATATACTCCACAAGTACCAACATGAGCATTTAGTTACGAAGTAAAATAGACAAACCATTAAAGATTGGTTATGTTTTAGGTTGCAGCAACGTGATACCGAGGCTAAGACTCTGCTCCACTCACGCAGACTTTTCCAGCAATTTTTGGTCGATGGATATGCAATGATGGAATCGGAGAGACTGAATTGGTTGCGCAAGAATCAGTCAAAATTGCGAGTTGGAAAATACAAGAAATTAAATGACCAGTATGGCAGTACTTCCCAGGACGTAACACGTAAAAAAGGAAAAAGAGTTGTGCTCCCGTCATCTTATGTCGGAAGCAAGAGATATATGGACCAACTCTATTTCAATGGCATGGCAATTTCCAGCAAACTAGGATTTCCAGACTTATTTGTGACGTTCACATGCAATCCGACTTGGCCTGAAATTTTGCAACTTTTGGCGGGGACTGGTTTGAAGCCACATGACAGGCCCGATATAATTTCCAGGATCTTCAAAATCAAATTCAACGAATTGATGATAGATTTAACCAAAAAACATGTCCTGGGCAGGGTAATAACATGTACGTCTCTTATGCAATTATGTCTTTTATTTTTATCTATTGCCTACGTTAAAATTTTGTTTCTGAGCTATGCAGTTTTTCGATTATTTCAGTTTTGTACACAATTGAATTTCAGAAGCGAAGACTGCCGCACACACATATTCTGTTGTTCTTGCATCCTCAAAGCAAATATCCCACCCCCATCTAATATTGATGCTATCATATGCGCTAAAATTCCAGACCCAGTTTGCTATCCTGATTTATATTGTCTGGTCAAACAGAACATGATGCATGGTCCATGCGGTCTTGCCCGGATCACTTCACCGTGTATGAAGAATCGAAGATGTTCAAAATTTTTCCCAAAAAAATTCAATGAAGTTACCATAATTGATTCAGAGGGCTATCCACTATATAGAAGGAGATTAAAAACACAAACTATTCTCAATTACAGAATATCATTGGACAACCGCCATGTTGTGCCATACAATGCTGGGCTACTTTTAAAATATCGTGCGCATATTAATATGGAATGGTGCAACCAGATCACTTCCATCAAATATCTTTTCAAATACATACATAAAGGATATGATAGAAGAACAACTACAATAGTGAATTCTCAGTCAGATTCCCAAACTGGAACGAAACCAGTTGATGAGATAAAACAATATTTGGATTGTAGGTATGTTTCACCAAGTGAGGCGTGCTGGCGAATTTTTTCATATAATATCCATGGTCGGAAACCATCTGTGGAACGAATGTTTTATCATTTGATAGGCGAGAAACTAATTTACTACACTGATTTTGCTCGCATGGAAGATATTTTAGAAAAAGCAAGTGTCGCCGAATCAATGTTTACTGCATGGTTAGTCGCTAATGCCAAATATGAAGAAGCCAAATTATTAACATATGCACAATTTGTATCCAAATTTGTTTATGTCAGGACAAAATGTTTATGGAAACCTCGGAAAAAAGGTTTCACAATTGAACGTTTGATATGGGTTCCGCCAACTACTGGAGAACTGTATTACTTGCGGATGATGTTGACAATAGTCACGGGACCAACCTCATATGAGGAAATACGCAAGATCGGAGACACTCAATTCCATTCTTTTCGGGATGCCTGTTTTGCAATGGGATTCCTTCAAGACGATAGAGAGTATATTGGTGCCATTAGAGAAGCAAGTCAATGGGGTTCAGGAGATTTTCTGAGGAGACTTTTTATCGTTATGCTCCTGTCCGGAGCTGTAAATAGGCCAGTTCATGTTTGGAAAGAATCCTTTCAATTATCATCTGATGGAATCTTATATAAACAGAGGATTTTGGCTAATAATTCAGGTGACAACATTTTTAATCTCATTGTTTTCAGCTTTTGTGCATCACAGTCTCGGTAATTGATTTTTATATTTAACAACATTACTCTTCTGTATTGCAGATTTGGTGTTATCAGAATATCAATTGTAGAATTTGACATTAACTGAAATCGAAAAAATACTACAAGCAATTCGGAGCACTCTCAAAGATTTTAAACCTATTCCATATCCAGATGATTATGTCCTGCCACAGCTAGGAAATAGGTTTATATATGATGAAAGAAATTATGATATCCCTACAATGAAATTGGAATTTGCGAATCTGTTTGTGGCAATGACAGGTGTGTGCAAATGTTTATAATTACACTCTGTGTATTACATGTGTACTTCTTACATATCTGATTTTATCTTCTTAGATGAACAAAAGTTGATCTATGAATAAATTATGAGTGTTGTTTTGGAACAAAAAGCTCAGGTTTTCTTTTTGCATGGGTATGGTGGTACGGGCAAAACATACATATGGAGAACATTAGCAGCTGCCTTGAGGTCAAAGCATAATATCTATTTAACAGTTGCAACAAGTGGTATAGCTGCTCTATTATTACCTGATGGCCGAACTGCACATTCAAAATTTAAAATACCAGTCCCCACGTTAGAAAATTCAACTTGTAAGATTAATTATGGCGATGAAGTTGCTGAATTACTAAGGCAAACAAAATTAATTATTTGGGATGAAGCACCAATGGCACACAGACATGCTATTGAGGCGCTTGACCGGACATTGCAAGATGTAATGAGCAGTTATAGCAATTCTAATAGTGCCTTTGGGGGAAAAGTTGTTGTCTTCGGTGGGGATTTTAGACAAATTTTACCAGTTGTTCCTAGGGGAAGTCGTTCTGATATAGTCCATTCTGCAATAAATGCATCGTATATATGGCATTATGTAAAGGTGTTAACTTTGACTAAGAATATGCGACTACACTGCGGCCATAATCAACATGAAACAAACGAAATGCTTGAATTCTCAAATTGGCTCTTAAAAATAGGTGAGGGCAGAATTTATGAACCAAATGACGGATATGCCAACATTCAAATTCCAAATGAACTATTGATTACTGATTACACCGATCCTATTGACGCCATAATTGAAAGCACATACCCACAGTTCCTGTCTAACTTTCAATCGAATGACTACTTTAAGGGTAGAGCCATACTGGCTTCAACTTTGGAAGTGGTTGATCAAATTAATGATCGAGTTCTCACATTAATGCCAGGTTCCAATTTTATACCATATCTATTTCATTATTTAAAACCATATTTTCTTTTTCCCACCTCACAATTTCATTTTGTCTATAGGTAACATACATAATTATTACAGTTCAAATTCTGTCGATAGATCTAAAATTCATGACAGTGGCGTTGTTGATATTCTAACACCAGAATTCCTTAGTTCCCTTGCTACCTCAGGATTGCCTAACCATCACATTAAAATGAAGATTGGAACACCTATCATGCTTATGCGCAATATTGATCAGGCAGCCGGGTTATGCAACGGGACAAGACTCATCATAACAAGGATGGCAAATTATGTTCTCGAAGCATCTATAATGGATGGAATAAATTTTGGCAACTTGGTTTATATACCAAGAATGGATATGTCCCCATCACAATCTCCTTGGCCTTTTAAACTAAATAGACGCTAATTCCCAATTGTTGTTTCCTTTGCGATGACAATAAATAAATCACAAGGCCAATCTCTAGATCATGTTGGACTTTACTTACCAAAGGATGTTTTTACACATGGCCAAATCTATGTTGCACTATCCAGAGCCACCAACAAAAACGCAATCAAAATATTGATACATGGTGAAGATGATAAACCCAAATTCTCAACAACAAATGTTGTATATAAATAAATTTTCAATAATATCTAGATTGAACCATATCATATTTATTACTTACATCTTTCCTTTTCTATATGAATATAATCAATATCTGAATTTTCCAACACATTCACACTAATGCTACGACATTTATGCCAATCACATTCCACATGAATGGTACAGAATTGAGTCTACTTTTCACAGCTGTTTCATCTGCTTCAATATCAGCATTTTCCACATATTGTTCATTACCATCCATTTAATATGTTCAGAGATTTTCCCAACTTCCTGTTACCCCAGTTATGCTGATCCTGCTCTGATCATTTTAAAAAGGTAATGGGAAATGTTGCATTTAAAACTTAGATATGTCTATATATTGTGACCTCAAATTATATATTGTGAACCACATCCTGACAACACCCGAGTTCTGCACCACCGACCTCATCCTGGTGTTGTCCATCAACCAGGGGAGGTTCAATTTCATAAATCGATGCTCCTTTTTTGTTGAAATACTATATACACTTCTGTATTTCTTTTTCTTCCCCTTTTAACATTTATTCTGTTGAATACTGTGTGGTTTTGGGTCATCTTGTGATCTGTTGTTCCTCTTCACAATAATCATTGCAGATACTAAAATACTGATTTACTTGATGCAGAGTTGGTACAAAAATTTACCAGCAGGTCACATAAATAAATTTACATTATGTTGTTCTCAAAGCAAATTTTGTATGCTATCATTAGTTTATGGTAACCAAATTTTATCAGTTTTCATTTCTGATTTAGATGAAACATGAGACATGGTTTTCACAAAACTCAGCATCACAATCACAATAAAGTTGACATTTTCTGTTTAACAGTTGTCATAATAAACTTGCCAAATACTGTCATAATCAAGTTGAAACCAATTATGTATTCAAGGATAATAGTCATTACATCTACAAACACTGATAACAACTAAAAAAGTGATAGAAACCAAAATAGAATATCATAAAGCAGATATTCCAAAACAACCATTACAACTAAAATACTTGCAAACCTAAACTGATAACAAACTATAACATTCAAAACATTCAAAACAATAACTATAATGAAAACCAACTATAAACAAAACGATTCTTTAACTTCCAGGAGATTCAACACCAGCATACAACCATACCGGGCTTCAGCTTCCATCACCACGCTCAACTGAAACGACAATTTCTTCTATAGGCGGATACCGAATTGAAAAATGCAGACGATCTCCATCTTTTATGTCCCGATCTTTTGGAAAACGATACCAGCTCCCTCATAGATATTTCTCTAATTTCTTCAGTGTCTTCTTCACGTCACAATAATATGCAACAGATTCGTCCGAATCCCAAAGACGAACATAGTCAATGGGTCCACGGAGACATTTCCTAATAACATCAGTAGGAATTTTCTACAGATATACACAAATATTAGCAATACATTTATCTCCTAATATTATAAACCTAAACTTATTAATCAAATTCTGCATTTACTTACAAGCACATTTTTCTTCAACTTCTTCGCATTCTTTACCACCATTGTCCAATTGGCTTCATGCTCAAACATAACAGGAGTTCCCCTGCAATATATCACCGGAATAAAATTAGTTCATTTTCAGTAATACGTAATCTTACATACCCTCCAATATACAATTATTTATATATGTATATCATAAATTGAAATTACCTTCCCGTTTTCCCAAGACAATATCCTGCTCCTATGCCAGACATTGAACCCTTTTGTTTGATCTTTACATCATCACTGGAGATATAACAAAGTATAAAGATTATTACAATTCCCATTCACCACCCAACCAACAAAACAAACATTAAATATAACTTCTTTACATTATAAGATTCTTAAAAATACCTTTTCCTTTTTTTAAACAAATTCTCTGTTTCTTTAACAGACGCCACATTCTCTTTTTTTCCCTTTCCTTCAAAACTACACACACACATAACTTTGTTAGTTACTTAGATTGATCCATTGAATACCAAATATGTTTTTGCTTCAGTTTTTCCAGAATACACAATGCAAATAACTATTCCGTTATCAATCCAACACTAAACATACACATCACAAAATACATATGCTATGAAAAATACTATCATGCAAATTATATCTTAAAAAAAAACCAGACATGATAACTTGCATGCAACTGCTACAGATGCATTTATTACGTCCAAACCTTCCAGCAACTACCCCGCGTTCTGGTTCCATGACGAACTTCTCCCTCCATTTCCAAACAACCTGGAGTTCTTCCATACCCTGGCAAAATAACATCTCCCTGCCAAGCTTATCCCATTGCCTTCTCGACCCCATCCCATACTCTTGGTCTGTCGTCGGCGCCACCCGAATGAACTGCTACACGATCGTCCCTCTGCTTGCAAAAACAAGAACATTAAATTTTTAGCCCCTCGCTGCGATACAAATAGTAATCACACCCCACACCCTTCACCAAAGGCATGTCGGTCCATACCCACCCCTTCACATTCAACTGTTGCCTTTTTAAAATTATTTAATTCCGTTACTTTATTTATTAATGTTTTTTATACAAAAAATTCACTCAATTTCCAAACTAATGATTGCCTAAGGTTTTTCATGCTGATAGCTTATTACTTTGGATAAACAATTCCAGTTTCCAACATAACATATTTCTATTTATTCTACTCATAAATAATTTCCTTTATTTTATTCCCAGTATTTTTAAAATACAATCTATAAATAAATATCTCAGTCCTTTCCACTACCATCTTTATTCATCCAACGGGCCAAAATGCGGTACCCATAATAACCTATACAAATACATTTCATCAATAATAAGTTACAACATTACCATAGTGTATTATATATGTTACGAACACTGAAACCACTGTTGCCAACCACACTTCCTAAAACAACACAGGCATGTTTGCAGATCACCTGCGCCGACTCCCTCAAAGGTACGTAAACCACTTCAATCTTTCTTATCATTTTCCTTTAATTGTTATACGCTTTCTTTATCAGTTTCATGCTCATCCGCATTCCTATTTCCAGCAACACCGACATGCAAGATGTTGACGTCACGATAAAAAAAATGCTCGTCGAAGTCGCAACAACTTCTGAGGACCGCCACCGCCTTAAGGGCGTCCTTACTAAGGAAGACTATCTCAAACTATGTCTGGGAACAGATTCAAAAGAAACAAACAGTAGGCCGCAAGATGGAACCTTGATACCCCAGTACGCTTCCTCTATTTCCTTTGCATGCATGTTTACCCAATGCCTTATCAAAACCTAACTAATTTCCCTATCCTTTCATTATAGTAACATTGGTATAGACTTGGATCGCCTCCACCCAAATACGGACCAGCCCCTCCCCAAAAAAAGGGTCTCATTTGCTAAAGATCCTATACAGGTTTCTTCACCTCCCCAGGTTGTAATCAATCAACTGCAAACACCTGCACTCCCAATGGGCCCCAGGTATAATCTCCCAGAACTCAGCTAAGGACTTATACTATGCTTCAACTATGTCATATTAGTTATAAGAATGGACTGTTATGTGAAATTTCATCCTATTTTATTCTATTTACAGTAACTTAATTCCATTCTGACATATGATTGAGCAACTCTACTGAATGAAATTCGATTGTGTTCATTAGATTACTTCAATCTAAAAATAATTTAACTGACTGTCCATATTGTTTAAATTCTATATTTAGTTTTTAGAATATGAAATAAGGAATGCAACATTTCCATGTCGACATTCCGAAAACAATATTACTGTCATTTCTCATTCTGACGAATCTGATAACTCTTTGCAAGAATTAAGTCGTTTTGTAACAATGACTAAATTTCATTGCTGTTGAATACATTTGAATTTCTGAAACACTTTTTCCTGGTTCCATATTTAAACTTTTTCTGTTTCATTCCTAATCTTTTGTTTTACTGTAACAGCTGCAATTTAATATGTTCTTATCATATTTTACTAAAAACATATATTCCATGTCTATAGTTCCCAGGAAACCCCTCCCACAGGTCACCTAAATTCTAGCTCTACTTTTAATGAACCAGATACACTAAGGGCCCATAGAGCAAGGTATACCTCACATATGGCACTTTTATGTATTGCCAAAACTAACTTCATCCTGCATTCATTACTTATTACTACTCCGTATATGGTTTTCATGTCATGCTAGAAATCTCGAATTATGGTTGAGACAGAGAAAGGAAATTGACGACCAATTATGACAACTAAATACAGACACATCGCAGGTCCAGTTTCAAAAGGATGACGATTTGTTGTTTGAGAACATCTACCTTACTCAACATCCTATACACATAACACAAGGGAACAACACCGCTGAGAAAATCCAGAATGTGCCTGACATTCCAACCAACCTCAGGTAATCTATAACATAACTAAACATATATGCTGCATTGCAGCGAACAACCACGACTCTCTATAATCAAACACACCTTTGGCTTTCTATCAATACTATAACTCACCCCGCATCAAATCAATATTACACTGTCAATATGTCATCGTCATTTCACCTTTATAGTAATTACAATCTCTTCAACATTCATTACAGGTATTCAACACACAAACAGGCTGCCATGCAAACATCTGATAACCAATAATCTGATGGGCAGATGTTGGATGATCAACAATGCAACAACGAATTCCACTGGGAAAAGAGAATCACTTTTGGATACAAGGCTACAAAAAATGTCATGGTAAGTTCCAAATTACATAGTCCTTCAACATAATAGGGTTACTGCAGACAAATTCTATAACTCGGCCTTATGGTACCATTTCTGCAGCATTTCCCAAACAAGGTTACAAGTGAAATTTTGCACATCAATCAGACAGGTCTTGAGTTGATCGATGTAGATGACAGCAGGATTTATCAAGCTGATGTGCGTTCTGCACGCCGTAATGGGAAAATCAACAAGATGGAGAAGTTTATGACAAATGGCTGGTACCAGTTTGCTGTGAATAACAGGCTTGGTAAAGGTGATATGCTTCAATTCACAATAACAATTCCTCCCCAAAGGCTGTATGTCAACGTTGTTAGAAGACATGAACACCCTTAGATTGCGAACAACATGTTGCCACTTTGTATCATCGAACAATTCTATGTTTGGTTAATCACTACTGCCTTAACTTTATAATTTCCCGCTTTTCAAAAACACATGTTATTTTGTTACATATGTTAGATACTATCAAATATTTTGAAATTACTAAACATGTTTCTAATTACTAAGCAGCTTTGGCTTTATTACATGTTATTTTGGAAGTTTTATCTTTGTGGTTTTTAAGAATTTTAAAGGATGTTGTTTCAGCACTGTCCAAAGAACCAACATTTGAATATCATCTTTCGTTTGATGATAATCGTTTTTTAAAATACTGCATGGTTGTTTTTTTCTATGAGTAACCACTGTCACATTCTATAAAGAGGACTGCTATTTTAACACTACAATTCTCACACTTAATTGATAAGCATTAGAATGGAGGAAAGCTTGGCATCGAAGGAAAAACTTGGTATGGAGCAAAAGTTGCAGTCTGTTTGCATAAATGGTTTAAATATTCTTCCAATAAATTTTGAATAAAATTAAAGTACTTTTATAAATTGTCATAGTTGCAAGAAAATCACCTAATTAAACCACTTTAATTTAAATATTATACATATTTCTAATCATAATTAAATTTAATAAAGTTGTCATAATCAAATATGTAATTAAAATAAAATCAAAGTATGCATAACATATTATACTTTTTCTTTAAGCCATCAAACATTTTTTATTCATAAAAATTCCACAATATCAATCAATTAAATCATATAATACAAAATCAATTCAGAAATTTAATCATGTTAATATAAAAATTAATGAATATCAAAATAGTAACCAAAAACAATTAATTTATTATTACAAATCTGTTCTAAATAGTATTTCTTGCCTCCCTATTAAATTATTTTTACTTTTAATCAAATCTAATTTCTTCTTTCTAATAATATATACTTCAAATGTATTTATTCATGCTCATAATATTTATTTCTTAAATAAATAAAATATTTACAATGATTATTATATTATTTCATATTTATAAATACAATTACATTTTTAATATATACTTCAAGAAGTAATTATTGATTTCAGGAAAAAACACAATTTTTAATAAACTATTTATTCACTATAAAATTTTCAAAAACTATTACATTTTATTATTATCACTATTATTATTATTATTATAATATTATTATTATTAGTTATATTTTTTTAATTCCGAATTTTGATTTTAGTCAGTATTATTAAATAACTTGAAAAATACTGCTTTCATAAAATTATATTATTTATACATATTTAGTTATTCAATCAAATTATTTACAAATTTTTACCAATCTTTGAATTGCACCTCTTTTTAATAACCATAATTCAAGTTTTGTACAAATCATTAAAGTATAACAAAAACTACTAAAGATCAAACAATCAATTACAATATATTCATCAACAATCAAATAAAACAAACTCCTCATATTTTAAAAACAAAAGACAAACTTAAAATAAGGGATCAACAAACAATAAATTCAAATTAAAATACTTTAGTAGACCAGTACATGATACACATAACCATAATTTGAAAACTTAGTCACAAACTCAAAAACTACTTGATGTCATAAAGTTCTCCCAGTCATAGTCATGCTCATCATCATCATCAGAATCATACATATCAATCTCCAGTTCATCATCATCTGCTACATGAAATTTGTTAAACCTCTTACCCGCTGTTCCTGATTAACTTAATCTTTTCCTCTTCTGCCTTTGTCGAGCAGCAACAGAACGACGTGCCTGATGGAAAAAACCAATAAATGATTATTGAGAAGAAGAACAACAAAATATTTTATGTCACAACAAATCACAAAGATTGACATCTGGTGAACAGATTTATTCTTTGGAAACCACACAGTATTCAACGCAGTCATACCAGTTGCAACTCATGACGATGTTCAACATCACAATGATGTCGATGGTGCAAGGGCTGGCTATTGTCAGCATGTTGTACATTCTCTGGAAGCTGTTCAATGTCAAGCTCTGCTGTTAGCGGCACAGCCACATCAAGTTGTTCTTGCACCTATTAATTAAATAACAAAAAAAAGAATGTCAAAAGGGTAAGAAAAACAACTGCAAAATTGTATATGGATTTCAACAAAAAAACCCATGCATTTACGAAATTTAACCTCCATTGCTTGATGAACAACAACAGGATGATCTCGGTGGGGCAGAACTCGGGTGTTGTCAGCATGTGGTTCATTCACTGGAAGTCGTTCCATGACAATATCTGCTGTTACCCGAACAGTCACATCAAGTTGTTGTTGCACCTATTCATTAAATCGCAAAAAACAATGTCAACAGCAGAAGAAAACAAATGTAGAACGGTATATAGTATTTGAACAAAAGAAACCCATCCATCCACGAAATTAAACCTCCTCTGCTTCATGCACATCAGTTCCATGTGGTAATGCCGTCAATGGCTGCATTACCCTCGCACTATACACTGGTGTAGCCTGTGAAACCTCCTTTCCATGATTGCTGGCCATATAAGCAGTACTAACTTTCGAAATTGTAGTATCTGTGGATAACAGAAGGAAGGTTATATATAAACTTTAGCCAAACACTCTTAATCTTCTCCCATCATTGATAATCCAAAACCATTAATTAATTTGGAAAATGTATTATTGGAAGATACAGAGCCAAACTAATTACTACCCATGAGGAAGATTAATGAGAAGTGGGTTATAATTTGGCATTAAAACTCACTTATTCCAATTCTATACATGAATCTATCGGCCCATATTTATATTAGTAGTCTATCTTACTTTACACAAATTTTCTAATAAAATTAAACATTTTTGACAAATTAAGCAAACTTAATTATCACCGACAATAGTGGTGACAAACCACTGCCACAAAAAGAACATAACCACTTTAACCATACTTTAAAAATTAACAAAATTCAACCTGAGCAATCATATTCGATGGTTCCACTGTTGTCACCGGTTCTCTTTAACCATCAACTACTTCTTTCCATAACGTGACATTATAGTTTCCATTCGCCAAAACCAGTATATTTCATGTCAAACACCATAACATATATTCTCACCAAACAAAATATTGGAAGAAATATATTCTCACCAAAACAAAATGAGCACATTAACTCCTGAACAGCACAACCCTGCAAATTCAAACACCAAACAGCAAAATACCAGCAACCAGAACTACCAGAACAAGAAAATAAAAATACAAACATTTGTGGTTTCCAAACAATAAACCAGTTAACCACAGTCACATTTTGAATCTAGCCGCCCATGTTAAAACCTCATACATGGAGCACTTCAATGACCACAGCTTTAAAAGAAATATGTAACTTATATATTTTGAAGTAATATAATGACATTTCCATTTCAATCACAAAGCTGACAAACTAACAACACTAAACACATTAAATCTCCACATTTTGCATGTAAATTTGTCAAAAAAACATCACCTCAAACCAACAATAACATGTATATCAGCAACCATTGCTATCATAGAGCCTGTTTCATTACACAATAAACATAATTAACATTAACAGAAACTTAACAGAAAATTAACAGAAACTGCCATTAATCTTAATTTCAACAACTAACTCTTTTGATTTTCCACAACTATCAATGTTTCTCAAACTTTACACTAAATATCATTTTTTTACCCCCAGATTCAAACATCCAAACATATAGTTATTCAATAAAAAAACTTAGATAAATCTATTAACGTCAACTTCAACTGATATAAATGAACAACATACTGAATTTATATTTAAACATTTCCAATACATATTTAACATAATTCTGCGCAAAATTTATACACCATCATACATACTTAAGCCTAAAACTATAAATACTTTTATCTTATTTACGATTTAATAACTTAACCATCATTCGGTCCCCAGCAGGCTTGCGAATGCACAACCCAACTCTATCCCCATCCTTCAAATCTCTTTCCTTTGCATACTCATACCAACCATGCCCAACAAACTTCTCCACATGGTACCCTCTATCACGAATATGGAGCTCACAATTGTAAATCTTTTTCATGTCACAGGCATACATCAAAACTCGATCGGATTCTAGCCCCACACACTCCTTAATCACGTGTTGCAGAATCTGCTGCACAATCACAACCAAAAAACCCTATAATCCCATATATATTCCTATATGAACTTTACAAAATAATATGTCTTCATTATATACTTACCAGCACATTCCTTTTTGCAGTCGTCCCACACCGTATATCCTTGTACCATACAACAAACCTAACCATTACAACCAAAGCAACACTGTTTAACAAACATGCAACCTCTAAAACCTTAATACACAACATAAAACGTATGCTTTACCTTTTCGCCTCTGTCTGCAAACCACCACTTCTCAACAATTCGTCCTCCTTCGAACCTCTCCCCACCTCTCCCCCATCACTGCTTTTCCGATCCATTTGGTGTTCGCCTCGCCTTCTCCGGCCGCACAAGAATGCTTCAAAGTTTTACTTTCCCTTCTTTCCCCATTTACAATTATGTCTAATGGAGTATTTATCAATTTCCCCCCAAATTATTTCCCCTGCTTCCTGTTACTATTGTAGACAAAAACGTTTTAAAACATATTCAATTAATTCCTTTTTAAAATATTATTAGAAAATGTCAATAAATTGTTATATCAAATATTATTATAAAATGTCAATTAATATTTCTCAATTTATTTTTTAAACATATTCATATAAAATTCCCATACAATTTTTATTTTAAAAAAAAAAATATTTTCCATTGATGTAAATAAGAAAAATATATATTATAATAGTAATTTATTGTTTAAAGTTACAACAAATTATTGTTTTAATATCATATTAAATAATAGTAATTTACTATATGCTTATCATTAATTGAGTAATTTATTCGGTAAATAATAATAATTTCTTTTTTTTTCTATTAAACATATGATTGTTGATAAGTGTATATTTAATTTATATTTTTTCAAATATTTGTATAACTAATTTAAAAAAAATTAATATTAATATACGGGAAAAAAATATATGGTTGATTAAAATATTTTATATACAGGCGCACAATAAAAAAATGTTTTTTTTTTTATAAATTAGGACGGTAGTGTTGTAAGTTAATCAATACCCGGACGAACAAATGAATACTGATATGAGTATCCCACAAAATACATATTTATTTACTAAATTAAACAAATATTATGATATTATTTGATATTTCTAAAACTAAATCATTGCATAAATATTTTTATAACAAATACAAATGATGCCTGCGGGTATTGATTTTTTTTAATATAAATTATATTTTTTGTATTTTTTAATTTTTATTAATTCTAATTTTAAAAAAATACAAACAAATTTACATAACACACATGGGTACTGATATTGGTATCGGGAACGAAATCAATATTTGTAATAATACTTACATAAAATATATTTATTTATATTAATAATATTTATTTCTAAAATTAAAATAATATTTACAAATACTATGTTATTATTTGGTATCCGATGTCTATGGGTATTGATTCTACTTTTTTTTAATATAAAATATATTTTTTTATATTTACTCATATTTATTAATTGTATATTTTTTTTAAATTTTAAATGAAAACAAATGCGCGTGACCGACTGGTACCCGTATGAACGAACGAATATCATATTAATTTTTAGTAAATAAGAAATTTACTCATTTTTATTATATTTTGTTTTCCTTAATTTTAAATATAAATAAATACATTCTAAAAAAAAATACATTATAAAAACAAATACATTCTAAGAACATATGCGCGTCATTGACGTGTACCCGTGCGAACCTACGGGTATCATACTAGTATTTTCTAATAAGTGGATTGAGTTATAAATGTTCTAAGATTATAACCCTATTCTCGTGTCCTATAGCCTATTGTCCCTCTTATTTTCGAAAAAGTAGAACTTGTTGACATTGCTTTAAAGCTTGTGAACTTTTATTACTTTTACTGTTCCATTCTAATCCAAACATAATTATTGACACTGCTTCTAATTTAACTTTTACTACTTTAATCCAATTGTTGATCTTTCTATTTGTTAAACCAGTCAAAAGAGTATGTCAAGCTTTACCATTATTACAAGTTATGTTTTTCTTTTAATAAGCAATTCATTAATAAAAGCAATTCATTAATAAAAGGAGCAGAAGGATTGCTGAACGTGTTACACGACACTACCTCCTACTGTTAAGTAGAGGAAAGGTGTGCCAATCATAGGACTCAATAGAAGAAGAAAAATTACAAGAAATTTTCATCCAAACCCAGTCTATGAATAATAGCCGTCAGACATTCATCGAAACTAAACACAGCCCTATTGAACTGAATTTTATTAAGCATTAACCAAATGTCCAACACCATCACCAACCAAATGATCCCAAGAGCGGTTCTATCTAATATGTTCTTCACCCTTTTATTGACCAACATAAACTTGATAAACTCCTCTATAGACAGATCTAAATCACTACCAATCCAATCCATAATTTTCATCCAAATTCTCCTAGTAAAGTCGCACTCTTCGTAGAGATGTGTCAAAGATTCTACTTGTCTAAAACAGAAAACACAACTAAACTCTCTCGGATTCAACAAAACACCCCTACGAATAAGAAGATCTTTGGAAGGAATGCTATTGATTAAGAATCTCCAACCAAAACACAGGACATTTGAAGGTACCTTTAACCCCCACAAAAACGACAGAGCATGCTTCGTATGATCTTCTAGTCTGCCATCACTTGATTCCGACATGTAAAAGAAAATACAAGACTTTATCGAATAAATGTCGCTGTCTTCCTTCGGCCACTTGAAGTCATCTCGCTTGAATTGCTGCAACATATTATTCTACAGCAAGACCTTTACTCCATCCCAAAGAATAGCGTCCAGTCCCGTCAGGTTGTTGACCATGTTCTAATGGTTCCAGCTCCAATTAACCATTCGTATTCCAATAGTCCGCCTCCACAACTGACATGTTTTTATCTACAGCAGCCGCAAAGAGAGTTGGATAGGGAAGAGTTTGTTCAAACCGAGACAACTACTATATATATATATGATGGAGCAATCCTTTTCAATGCTCAAAATTAGGCATGGCAAAAAAACCCAGACCCGCCGGGGCCCGCCCGGACCCGCCCCCGAAATTAGCGGGGAAAACCCGGTTTAACTGGGTGCGGGTGCGGGTGCGGGTAAAACCCGATTTTTTATTACGGGTGCGGGGGCGGGGGATGCTACTACCCGCCCCGCACCCGCCCCCCGCCCCCGCCCCGGTCTAGCTTAATTTACTTTTATATTTTATTTTAATTATTTTATTATATATTTATTAAAATTATTTTAATTTTTAAAAATAATTTTATTAGAAAAACATGTTTATTAATTATTTTACTCTTTAAAAACATGTTTATTATTAAAATAATTAATTATTTAATTAAATTATTAATTTTTATTATTATGAAAAATATTTATTAAAAAAAAAATAGTTTTGCGGGTGGGGGCGGGGGCGGGGGCGGGGAACCCGTTCCCCATTGGGGGCGGGTCTGGGTGGTAGTTTTTTACCCCCGACTGGGTGCGGGTGCGGGGGCGGGTCTGTCTCTGGGTGGCGGGTGCGGGTGCGGGGCTGCTCAAACCCGCCCCCGACCCGCCCCGTTGCCATGTCTACTCAAAATATTTTGCCAACAACAAAAAATTAATTTTGTGGTTTAAGGAGAGGAACATAAGGGTTTGCAAGTTCGAATGCTGCAGTGACATTTCTACAAAGTACAAACTAATTACTAGCATTTGGGTTAAAACAAATGTTGCCAACATAATGCTGATGGTGATGCACATTTAATGTGAAAGTGGTTGAAGGGGGTTATAGTTGTGATTATTAACCTAATAAAAAAAAAGTTGTGACTAATAATCATGAATTTTATCCATTCAAATGTATATACGTTTTATATCTAAACTGTATAAGTTATGAAATTTTAGTCACTTACCAATCGTTAGTTGGTTCATTGGTGATTGACGCTGGACTTGATAGAGAGGACCGCGGTTCGATCCCCGCAACTGCGATTAGGAAAGGACTGGAACCACTTGATGCCAGAACTGACCCCCGAACCAGATTAAACTGGTGGTACAAACCGAAAAAAAAAAAGAAATTTTAGTTACTTAGAACTCATTTAATTTGCTCAAGGACGCAGTGTTAACTGTGGTAATAGATTTATTAAGGGCGAATATATATTTTTATTTTATTTATTAGATGACATGTCACAACGGTCAAAAGTAGCAACCGTAGTGAATAATACACGGAGTTAAATGGTTCGAATCCCATCACTAATAATTAGCCATTTCTCGTGATAAAAAATGTTATTGACCATGTATATCACCACGGTTTTTATTTCCAACCGTGATGAAACATGATATTTATGTATATATAAGCGAAATTATTTATCACTTCAGTACATAACAGCCGTCTGTCTCAAAACAAAACCCTAACAACTATTTCACTCGTCTCTCAAAACGAAACCCTAACAACTCTGTCACTCGTCTCTCTCATATGGAAACCACAAAACGAAACCATAACAACAAGTCTTAGCCAATGGGTATTTACAGGTTCGTTTTCTTTGTAGTTTTTTTTCAAAATCTGTTTCAATAGCTTGTTTCATGATGTTTGAACTTTTTTCTTTTTTCCTCTTGTAGGTATGGATGTTTATTGCAATAAAGAGGACGAAGATAAATTTAGCCTGTCAAACTTGGGTCAAAGATCCAGAATGGCATCCATTCAAAATATACACAAGTTTGGTGGTCTAAATTTATCTTCATCCTTATTTCATTGTTGACACACCATTATGCGACTTGACATGTATGGTATGTTTCTGAAGCATTTTATGCCATGATATGTTTGTTGTATCATGTTTTTGGTTATTGCTTGTTGTTGTTAATGTCTGTTTAAAATATGAGTTTATTATATATTATGTGGTTTGAGTGTTTTTCCAATCCCTTACCGAATATATAACCTCCTAAACTGCATTAGAAAATTATGGTATGATTTATAAAATTGTATTAGAAAATAAGTACACGTTCAATTCTTGACAAGTATTCTTCACTGTTAACTGCATGTTGTTCTTTGACCGTTAGTACTTGGTTTAATGATTCTAGATCTTCAATCATCCCTCTCTACACCTCTACTTTTGTTTGCAAAGTAAATAATATTGCAAAAAGAATTAGAGTTGAAGGAAGAGGTTGTTGAAGAACTAGGATCATTAAACCAAGTTCTTACTGTCAAAGAACAAAATACAGATAAGGAGTTGAAGAACCCTTGTCAAGCATTGAACGTGTACTTATTCTTCTAATATAACTTAATTTTTCACATTATAATGATATAGTGCAGATTGGAAGGTTATATGTTTAGTGAGCATTGGCGAAATAAGCATTCCACATAATTTATAATAAACTCAAGGCTATATATAACAACGGTTGTCTAGAACAACCGTTGTTAAATATGTTGCATTTTAATATATCACAACAATTGTTTAAAGTAACCGTTGTGGTAGGTAGCGCGCTACACGGATACAATCACGATCACACGCCCATGTTGGATAAAAATTTAATGATAAAAATAAAATTATTTATAAGAAACGTTAAAAAAACTTGCGACATATTACACTGTCACAATTTCAAATTTGCAACGATTACAACAGTCGCAGTACGCATTCAAAACAAAACACCAAATAAAATTTACAACGGTTTATATCTGTCGTAAATAAGTTTGTAAGGAGGTTCAGTAACCGTCGCAAATAATAACGACGGTTAAACTGGCGGTTTCTAAACTGTTGCTGATCATGCTAGCGACACGAACTTTTGCAACAATTAACAAATCGTCGTAACCCAAGTATTAAGGCAGTTCCAACCATCACAATAGCCTTTTTTCTTGTAGTGTTGCTTGTTTTGATTTTGCTCCTCTTGTATTGTTGACACATTTGTTTCATTTTGTTTATGTAATTATGATCCTAATGATATATATATATATATATATATATATATATATATATATATATATATATATATATATAGTTGGTTCTTGGATTGGCTTGAATTTTGGTAAAACAAAGTTGTGCAATGTTGATGTCACATGGGTGATGTCTTAACATTGGTATATGTTAAGAAGTTAAGTTGCTGAAGTTGTGATGTCTGATGTTACATGCGATGTTGTGACATCAGGTCTGCAGAAGATTAATAACATCAGGTTTAGTGATGTTGTTAGGGTTTGCGTTTTAGCTGGATTTTGGGAGAGCTGTTAGTCTCATTGGTTGCGGATATCTTGGGATAGATATTTTCTGTTACAAACAGATTTGATGCAGATTTTTAGGAGTGTTTAAAGGCTGAAGATTTAAGAAGATTTTGAGAGAGAAAATCTGTTTTGAAGATTCAGTTTTAAATAACAAATCAGGTCAGATATTGTAGCAGGTCCAAGCCCAATTCAAAGAGCTATATAATGCGCATCATTCCTGAAGGAAAAGTAACGAAGAAAAAGAGCTAAAGACTGAGTGTCGTTGTGTCTTCGTGTTTGTAAACCATTCGAGTGTGAATTGGTATTGTTGTTTTAAGTTGTTCTTGATCAAAGCTGTGAAGCAGAATCAAGTAGTGTTATTCAAAGTGTGTGATCTTTGAATTATATCACTGAAGTGATTTAGGGATTGAGTAGTGTTCTCATACCTAAGTGGTCTCTTAGGTAGAAAGTTCATTAGTAGGAATTAAGTTTAGGAGATTGTCAACGAGGTTGTTGAGTCTGTAAATTAATTCTACAAGTAGTGAATTTCATCCCTGGCTTGGTAGCCCCCAGACGTAGGTAGTTAAAACTGAACTGGGTGAACAATTCATTGTGTTGATTTATTGTTGCTTTACATTGTCCATTGCAGAGTGTGTTGTTGTGACATCACACGTAACATCACACATCTGGTACCAGAATTTCAATTGGTATCAGAGCAGGCATCCTGTCTGTCTCTGGGTGAGATCTAGGGAAATTACTTTCTGGTGTAAAGATGGACAAAGAAGTTGGAGGATTTGTCAACAGACCCCCTATTTTGGATGGCTCGAATTATGATTATTGGAAGCCAAGGATAATCACCTTTTTGAAATCCTTGGACAACAGGGCTTGGAAGGCTATCATTAAAGAATGGAAAACACCTGTTGTGTTTGAAAAAGATGATGCTGGGAAAGATAAAGAGGGCACCTCAAAGCCGAAGCCTGAAGAAGAATGGACCAAGGAAGAAGATGAGCTTGCCCTTGGAAATTCCAAAGCTTTAAATGCAATTTTCAATGGAGTGGATAAGAACATATTCAGGTTAATCAATACCTATGAAGTTGCTAAGGAAGCTTGGGATATTTTGAAGGCTACACATGAAGGAACATCTAGAGTTAAGATGTCAAGACTTCAGCTTCTAACATCGAAGTTTGAAAGTCTGAAGATGAAGAAAGATGAGACTATCCATGACTTCCACATGAGTATTCTTGAGCTGTCCAATGCATCCAGTGCTCTTGGAGAAAAGATGTCAGCAGAAAAGCTTGTAAGGAAAATCCTTAGGTCCCTTCCTAAGAGGTACAAGATGAAGGTGACTGCAATTGAAGAAGCTCAAGACATCAGCAAGATGAGGGTTGATGAGCTCATTGGATCTCTTCAAACTTTTGAGCTTGGGTTGAATGAGGAAGAACCAGAAAAGAAGCCAAAGAGTATAACCTTGGTCTCAAATGATCAAGAAGAGAAAGGGAATAGTGCTGAATCCCAGGAGGATCTATCTCAGGCCATTGTTATGTTGGGAAGGCAGTTCAACAAGGTGTTCAAAAGAATGAACAAGAACTTCAAGCCTAATGTCAAGAACATCGCTTCTGACATCAGCAAGTCTAAGGAGAAGGATGAAGAGAAGACTGCTCAAGACAAGGGTGTTCAGTGCTTTGAGTGTGAAGGTTATGGACATGTTAAGAAAGAATGTCCCACATTCCTGAAGAAGCAGAAGAAAGGAATGACAGTTTCTTGGTCAGACTCTGAAAGTGAAAGTGAAGGAGAGTCAGCCAAACATGTCAAAGCTTTAACTGGAACAGTTGTTTCAAATGGTGACTCAAGTGACGAGGAACTGACTTTTGAGGAGTTAGCATCCACTTATCAAGATCTTTGTCTAAAGTGTGTAGAAATCTGTCAAGAAAGTGAAAAACAGAAGAAACAGATTGTTCAACTTGAGACTGCTAAAGCTGATTTGGAAAATGAAGTCTTATTAGTCAAAGCTCATCTTGATCACATGACCAAATCTGTTAGGATGCTGAACTGTGGTACAGACACACTGGATAAGATCCTTCAGACAGAAAAGGTTCCTGGAGATAAGTCAGGCATAGGATTTGTGGTTAAGGAAAAAGTATCCGTTGAAGCTAGCACTTCAGGAACCAAGAAGGAGATGTCTCAACCAATGTCTCAACATCACACAAAGAGACAGGATCCTAAACCTAAGCAGGTTGCTCATCCACAACCTCAAAATGTTGGGAAGAGGCATGCTGATGGTCCTCATCAAAGGAAGGCACATGTTTCTGGAGCTGGGCAGTATATGCCTCCACAATATCATAAGAGCATGCAGGCTTCTAAGTCCAAACAGAACATGTTTCATCAGATGTCTCAACATCAGGGAAACATGTATGGCTATGGATATAATAATGCTGTGCCTTATTATTATGGTAGAAGGAAGCCTCATCACCATAGAAGACAGCCAAAAGGACATTATCCTTACCATAGAAGACAGTCAAACTATGGGAGAAGAAGACAACATTATGGGTGGCAGCCACAACAGTATCATCATCAAGGTGGCAGAAGGTTTAACCACTTCAGAAAAGACAGAGTTAGGTGCTTTTACTGTGGCAGATTTGGACACATGCAGTTTTCTTGTTTCAAGCTACATGGTTATCCCAAGTCTAACCTCAACCCAGACAGAAGGAGAACAGGCCCAAGGTTGTTAAATAGTGGGTTCCTAAAGAAGAGGTTAAGTGTCTATTGGCTCACTTTTCAGATAGATACTCTGCTAAGGATGGTTGGTACTTTGACAGTGGTTGTTCAAAGCACATGACTGGGTTTAAAAACCAATTAGTGGATATCAATTCTTGCTCCTCAATTGATGTTACTTTTGGAAACGGAGAGAAATGGGTGGTACAAGGTGTTGGAAAAGTGAAGTGTCATGAGGGACCTAATCTTGACAATGTACTTCTTGTCAAAGGGTTGAGTGCTAATCTAATTAGCATAAGTCAGCTCTGTGATGATGGTTATAAGGTCAGCTACGCCAAAGATGACTGTATGGTGACAAATGAGCAGAATGAGGTAGTGATGAAGGGAATAAGATCCAGAGATAACTGCTATCAATGGGTATCTCAAGTGGACAGTTTATCTGATGTTAAGATTGATGTTGTAACATCAGAGTGTGACAACAAGTGTGAAAGTCTGCTGAAAGGTTAATTAGGGTTAATTACTCTTAATGTGAACCCTTTTAAATTTATAAAAGGAAAGTTAATTTGGAGGGAGAAACTCATTAATTGGTCTTTAAGGGATACACAAAATCAGGCGCCATACCTTAGACCATCATTCTCTAATGTAGCAACATCACACTTCATCAAACACCATAACCTTAGACTGTTCGTATCCTTCTCCATCAACAGAAACAATCCTTCCTTAATTCTCAGTTGCTACACAAGTACGATGTCTAAACAAGTGTCATCACCATCAAAAAAGGTTGCGCCCAAAAGTTCCACTCATGCAAATCCTAGGGTTTCGTCAGAAGAGGTATCCGTGGATGAAGCTATGGACATTGCTCCTATTTCTATGATTCCAGCCTCCGGAAATACAAGACCTAAGAAGTATCAACCTGTGAGGGCTACAAAAGGTAATACCTCTAATCAATCAACTAGCAAGAAATTTGATGATAGCGAGAGTAGGGCATTTGTGACTAGTGTGCTGTTTGGAGACAAACCTAAGTCTACCACCCCTCTTCCACAAACTGTTGAGGAAATGGTAGATGTTGACAAAAGCTTAGGTCAGATTGTTGATAAGATCTTTGAGAAAGGACTTCCTATTAAGGGCATATCTAGACCCCTAAGACAAATGGCTGTTGATCATTCTGCAAGAGAATGAGTGACATGCAATCTACTGATACAAATCTTCACAGACTAGCTGTCTCAGTCATCGAAGATGCTGAGAAGGAAGATGAAGTTGATGCTGAAGTAGGTGTTGAAGAAGAAGATGTTCATGAGGAAGCTGATGTTGAAGCAAATGTCAGAACATCGCCTGATAGGGATGTTGAAACTAGTCCTGGTGGAAAGAAGAGTGCTGATGTGGTAAATGTTGTTGATTTGTCGGATGATGAAGTTATTGGGAATGCTGCTCCTAGTCTCGCCAAGAGACTGAAAACAAGGAAAGGAAAGAATATGGGATCTTCTCCTAAGATGATAGCTGAAGGCAAGAAGAAAAAGTTATCTATGGTGGGACCTGCTAAAAGTTGGAGCAAAGTGGCTGTGAGTTCCAAAAAGAGAAAAGTGAGGGAGGATTCAGAGTCAGAATTTGATGTTGAGGATGATGTTCAAGACATCACTCCTGTGAGAAGGTCTATATTAAAGAGAATTGCAGATAAGATTCCTGATATCCCAGTTGACAATATCTCATTCCACTATGCTAGCAGTGCATCCATGTGGAAATTTGTCTGCCAGAGGAGACTAGCACTGGAGAGAGATTGGCAGAAAAAGAAGTTGAAGAAGTCAATGTCAGCTAAAATGGTGATGATGTTGAAGGTTCAGAAGAAGGTGATCCTAGCAATGAAGATGAAGATGTTGCAACTAGTTTTGATGACCCTGATGCTGATGAAGATTAAAAAGCTGTCTCTTTAGCTATTTTATATTTTTGCAGTTTTTGCTTTGTTGCGTCTGCACTTGATATGCCTAAAATGTAATTTGAATATTGTGCCTGTTTACGCACTATTTATGTTTTTATGTTCTATGATTTGTCTTGTCTTGCATGCTGAATTTAGACTGACAATGAGAGCCTGTTTAGGACTAACTGTAGTGAGTAGGACTTACATGTTGAGGTTTGTCCAATTGTGGCTAAAAAGGGGGAGAGTTAGCCAAGAGTTAGTCAAGGTGTTGCAAGGCCAAGAAGAAGAATTTGTCTTTGTGCAGGAGTGCAACTAGTATCATTGTGCAGGAGTGCAGCTAGTGTGATGCTGAAATGCAGATATTGAGGGGGATAATTGTTGAACTAGTTAATGCTTGTTCTAGATTTGAGGGGGAGCTTGCCCTATGATGCTGATTAGTGATTGGAGTGTGTGCAGCATGCTGAAAGCATTGTGAAGCTGTGATAAAGAAATGCTGCTGCGAAGTTTGTTTTAAAATTTTTTCCGCTGCTGAAGTCTCTGATGTTGCAGAGATTGTTTTAGCCAAAATTAGCCAAAGGGGGAGATTGTTGGTTCTTGGATTGACTTGAATTTTGGTAAAACAAAGTTGTGCAATGTTGATGTCACATGGGTGATGTCTTAACATTGGTATATGTTAAGAAGTTAAGTTGCTGAAGTTGTGATGTCTGATGTTACATGTGATGTTGTGACATCAGGTCTGCAGAAGATTAATAACATCAGGTTTAGTGATGTTGTTAGGGTTTGCGTTTTAGCTGGATTTTGGGAGAGCTGTTAGTCTCATTGGTTGCGGATATCTTGGGATAGATATTTTCTGTTACAAACAGATTTGATGCAGATTTGTAGGAGTGTTTAAAGGCTGAAGATTTAAGAAGATTTTGAGAGAGAAAATCTGTTTTGAAGATTCAGTTTTAAATAATAAATCAGGTCAGATATTGTAGCAGGTCCAAGCCCAATTCAAAGAGCTATATAATGCGCATCATTCCTGAAGGAAAAGTAACGAAGAAAAAGAGCTAAAGACTGAGTGTCGTTGTGTCTTCGTGTTTGTAAACCATTCGAGTGTGAATTGGTATTGTTGTTTTAAGTTGTTCTTGATCAAAGCTGTGAAGCAGAATCAAGTAGTGTTATTCAAAGTGTGTGATCTTTGAATTATATCACTGAAGTGATTTAGGGATTGAGTAGTGTTCTCATACCTAAGTGGTCTCTTAGGTAGAAAGTTCATTAGTAGGAATTAAGTTTAGGAGATTGTCAACGAGGTTGTTGAGTCTGTAAATTAATTCTACAAGTAGTGAATTTCATCCCTGGCTTGGTAGCCCCCAGACGTAGGTAGTTAAAACCGAACTGGGTGAACAATTCATTGTGTTGCTTTATTGTTGCTTTACATTGTCTATTGCAGAGTGTGTTGTTGTGACATCACACGTAACATCACACATCTGGTACCAGAATTTCATTTATATATATATATATATATATATATATATATATATATATATATATATATATATATATATATATATATATATATATATATATATATATATATATATATATATATATATAAAATATTTATTACACTAACATTGGAGGATCCAAAATGATTTGGGTACCTAAAGTTAAAATATGATTTTTTAATGGAATACTTTATAGTATCAAATGCTAAGGGGTACCTTAATAGCAACCGTTCAAAGCATATGAATAGAGATAAATCTATTTTCTCTTCCTTTACTCTTAAAATGGGAGGATTTGACTCTTATGGTGATAAAAACATAGGAAGGATCATTGGTATAGTTACCATTGGTAAGTTTCATAATCTGCTAAGTATTATTCAATTATGTGAAAAAGGTAATAATGTAACTTTTTATTCTTCTGGATGCAAGATTATAAAATCTAAGCTAAATCAAACTATTTTTAATAGGTCATGAAATGGGAATATTTACACCCAAAAAATTTACAAAATCCCTTTAAATGATGTATGTCTTTTGAGTAATGAGGATGAATATCACATATGGCATATAAGATTAGCTCATATCCACATGAATAATCTGAACAAGTTGGTCCGTAAGGATTTAGTAATTGGTTTGTCAAACTTGCATTTTAAAAATCATGCGTTATACGTTGCATGCCAAAAGGGTAAAAGGCCTCTTTTACTTTTTACAAACAGGCCTTCACATTTGTTGTATATGGATCTTTTTGTCCCATCCAGAACCATGAGTTTTGTTGAGAATTACTATGCTATTTTAGTGGTGGGGGGGGGGGGGGGATGAGTTGCCTTAGTAGCTTAGGATTTACTCTCATATTTTCACAAGACTCTGGTCACTTAGACAGACACAAACAGACGAGTTTTCACACTTCCTCTATTTCAAAACTCCGAAGCTTCAAGTTTCTTTTCCAAATACACTGATCATATAATCAATTAACTGGAACCTTGAATCTTTTAATTGATTAGGCTTGATATGTCTTCAAGTTAATCAGCATCATCAGAGAGTTGGAAATATATCACCACTGAGTTCAACAAGCATTAGCGTTGTTATCATCAAAACACCAAGATAATCAACAACATCAGGATCATTATCTGCATACCTTCAAGCACATAAATCCATATACAAGACCTCCAAATGAAAAAAATATCGAATGAAAGTATTGTAATAAAAAAAATACATGTTTATTTTTGTTCTGTTTTGTTAAGAAAAGTCATGAAAGTAAAAATGGTTATCCCCCTTCCCACTTTTATAAATAATACGATGAACAAAAAATGAGAAACACGGGGTGGGTGGGGTACCTCTGTTCATATGTATTATTTGAGTTAAGTGGATGTAAAATGATGGTCTAGGGTTCAATATTTGGTAGAAATATTTATTTATATTTATGTATTAATGTAAAAAATTTGTTGATATTTATAAATCAACAACTTAAAAAAAAAATGAGAAACACATTTGTTTCATTTTATTTATTTAATTATGATCGTACTGAAAAATCTATATAAAATGTTTATTACATTAACATCGGAAGACCCAAAATGATTTGGGTACCTAAAGTTAAGATTTGAGATTTTAATGAAGGAATACTTTATGGTATCGAATGCTAAATGGTACCTTGATAACAATTGTTCAATGCATATGAATGGACATAAATCTCTTTTCTCTTCATTTACTCCTAAAATGGGAGGATTTGTCTCTTATGTTGTTAAAAACAAAGGAATGATCATTGATACAATTACCATTGGTAAGTTCCTAAATTTAATAATGAGAAAAGTTCTTTTAATTGATGGTTTGAAGTATAATCTTCTAAGTATTATTCAATTATGTGAAAAAGGTAATAATGTGACTTTTGATTCTTCTGGATGCAAGATTATAATATCTTAGCCAAATCAAACTATTTTTACTAGGTCTAGAAGTGGGAATATTTACACCAAAAAAATTACAAAATCGCTTAAAATGATGTATGTCTTTTGAGTAATGAGGAACAGTATTGCCTATGATATATAAGATTATCTTATATTCACATGTATAATCTGAACAAGTTGGTTTGTAAAGATTTAGTAATTAGTTTGTTAAACTTGCAGTATAAACATCATGAGTTATATCTTGCATGCCAAAAAGGTAAAAAGTAAAGTCCTCTTTTACTTTTTACAAATAGGCCTTTACGATTGTTGTATATAGATCTTTTTGTCCCATCTAGAAACATGAGGTTTGGTGAGAATTACTGTGCTATTGTAGTTGTGGATAACTACTCTCGCTACACATAGAATCTTTTCTTATATCATAAAAGTGACGTGTTTGCTTCCTTTATTAGCCAAGGTTACCTAAAATAAGAAAGGGATAAACTTGCATCTATCTAGAGTGGTCACAAAGATAAATTTAAAATTTTTTATTCGAGGACTATTGTAGAAAGTACGGTGCTCCCCAACAAAATGGGGTAGTGGAATATAAAAATGGATCTCTTGAAGAGCTAGCGAGGACAATGGCAAATCAGACGGACCTTTTTAAGTACTTTTAGGATGATGCAGTAAGCACCACTCTCTATGTGATAAATCTTGTCTTGAGAAGACCAATTCTAAAGTAATCCACCTATGAGTTATCTAAAGGAAGGAAGCCTAATATTTCCCACCTCCACGTTTTTCGGATTCAGATTCATTATTCTCAATAACGCGGAAGATAATCTTGAAAAATTTAACGCTAAAGCTAATGAAGGTAAATTTTTAGGACATTCCATTTAAGCTCTTAGAATTTTTAATAAAAGAACCATCTCTATAGAAAAATCAATTTATTTTACCTTTGATGAGTCTAACCCTAATTCGATAGAGGTATATGCGATTGATTATGCATGTATCTTGAAGAAAACATCACTAGACAAAAGGTTCAAGATAAAGATCAAAAGAAAGGCCAAGAACATGATCAAGGTCAAACATAATATCATATAAATAAATAATCAAGAGTTGATCATCAGAATTTATTAAAATAATGGAGAACCACAAAGGATCATCCAATCCATAATGTCATTGGAGATATTTCTAAGAGGGTATAAGCTGACACTCCCGTAATCAAGTATGTAACCTTATGAAACTTTTTCCCCAAATTGAGCCAAAAGACGTCAATGAAGCCCGCATTGGCGATCATTGGTCTCTTCTATGAAAGAAGAGTTAAATCAATCCTAAAACTTAATCTAAGATAATGATTGAAGCTTAATGGGTATTTCACAAAAAGCTTGACAAAGATGGAAATGTTTTGAGAAATAAAGAAAGACTCATTGCGAAAGGATACAATCAATAAGAAGATATAGATTTTGATAAAACTTAAGTTCATGTAGCTAGATTAGAGACACTACAAGAAAAAAGAAGATTTACGACACTTGAGTTGCGACAATTATCACAAAACCGTCCTAATTCCTGGACTGCGACGGTTGTCACGACAGTTAGGGTCAATTGTCGCATATTTTTTACGACAGTTATCACAAAACCGTCCTAATTCCTGGACTACGACGGTTGTCACGACAGTTAGGGACTGGATTGCGATAGTTTTTACGACAGTTATCACAAAACCGTCCTTATTATATTTTTTACTTAACTCTTTATTTTATAAAACAATTTTTTGATTGAGTGCTAAATAAAAAGGGAAAATTTGTTCCTCCAATTCATAAAAAATCCTTATCGACTCCTCCACGGGAAATTCATTCCCTCTCAAATAATAAAAAAAAACCTCAATCAGTTTTTCTTCTGTCTGATTCTTCTTCCAAATCCTAACCCTAACCCTTTCATTACTGTTTATGAAATATCGTGAATCCTTGCCGTGAACCACTATTTCATCATCGCCTAGTGAACCACATTTCTAGGTTGTAATCTCCATTTCCTCCTTTCACTAGTGCAAAAAGAAGAATATAATTTGAGAATTTACACCCATTATACTCAAAATGGGTGTAAATAACACACACGGTGGCATTTTTGTAAATAAAATCATATTTTAAGTTTTAGTATGTAACAATAGGCGCCCTATTTTTGAAAAACGGGTGTAAAATTGAAGGATTATTTATCATCGAATCCCTATTACTCCCATTATATTAAAAATAGGTGTAAATTTTAAAAGAAAAAAATTATGCCCTATAACAGTTTCATACCTTCTTATTTGTTTAATTGTTTTTTTTATAAAATGTAAATTTTAATATTACCTTATAATAATTTCAAATCTATAATTATAAAATGAGTGTAACGTTTAAAACACAAAACATATGATTATTGCTAATTAACCTAAATAACTTTTAACACAATATTACTAGAGAGCAAATGTAGTGCACCGACAGTGTAAACTTATTTTACACTATCATCCAATAGAATTATAACATTTCGCCATGTCATATCAGTATTTTAAAATTAAACTTGTGATTTGACTAAATATACGTTCGTAATTAGTTGACGGTGTAAAAATATTTTACATTGTCGGTGTATAATCTTTTTTCTCATATTACTAATCAACCAAAATATATTTAACACTCTCACTCTAAGCTCTCACACGACAAAACCCATTCAATTTCATCTCTCCAAAATTGTGAGAATGATGAAAACCCTCACCTAAATCGCACGAAGACAACAAGATAGAAACCAGATCTGCACTCAAAATCATTTATATCGTTTACAGAACCAAACACTTCTCACCATTTGGAACCCACTCTCACGATGAAGGTATTGAAAGAAACAGAACTCCCTCGCGGACTCTACAAAGGCAAAGCGTCTCTGGAACCTAATCACTTGAGTGTACGGAGGAAAATCAACTCTAAGAAGGCAGCGATTCGACGATTCGTCGACAACGTCTCGTTCATCTCCTTAGAAATAGGTCGAATTGCCGACAAGTTTTTGGTTTGCAAGTTCGGCAGAATCAGTTAGTTTTTTTTCCATCCCCTCTATATATATTTCTTGAATATAAGATTCAGTTTTGGATTTTCCTAATGTTGTTGTATTTTAGTTGTTTTCCTTCCTTAGAAACCCTTTTATGTGAATTTTAACTTGTTTTTGTTTGATTGTGAATCTATGCTTTTTGATTAGTTGTGATTCTCTGATAATACAGTATAATGGATAAAAATAAAAAGCGTGTCTGGATTGTGTTTTTTATGATCTCGAAAATAACTAAAGTAAAATTTAATCTCTTTAAAGGTTAGTTATTTTTTTATTTTCTTAAATAATGAATTTGGTTGTTGATTTTATACGCTTCAAGTGTCTATAAATTTACAATTTGATAGATTAAATGATTCCCTGGTCTATTTTTAGCATATACTCTTAATTTTAGAAAAAATTTCAATTTAAGCATTGCATATACTAATACTAATTTGAATGTGTTTTTTTTGAGAGCTAAGGTTTCTCATGGCCTTGGTGGAAAAACAACACATATAATAAGTGCAAATGTCAAAGACTTACTCGCTAGGACTATGAGTTCTTTGATCTTGTTTTAACTACTTTTGATTTGCTTCTATCCATATCTGTCCTATTTGAAAGAAGAAAAAAATGAAATGAAAGATAATTAAGGTTGGTTCCTTTTTCATTTTGTTGGTTAAATGCATTAATACTGAGTGAACTAACATTTCCTTTAGCCATTAATTAATTTTTTTTCTTCATTTTGTATGTCAATATTTGTTTGTAAAAGGTTTAAGTAGCCAAATGACATGCAGAAGTATTGCATATGCTTTTAAGGAGAATGATTGAGTGTTTGTTTAAGTGGCAAGATGACGCCAAAAAACACGCATAGACAATGTTAAAATGACTTGCATGTCAAACCCAAAATTGAAAATTCTTATTTTAAACATGGCAAGCAATAGGACATATAAGTTCTGTGGTGTTAGTGTTGTGACATTTATATATCCACGGTTTCATTTATGTAAGAACATATAAATAATTGATAAAAAACAATAACATGTTTAATGTAAAAATAATAATCAAGAAGGAGAAAAAGTATATTAATTTAATAAAACCTGAATATACATGAAATTAACATGAAAATATTCATGTGTACTTTGAAATTGATATATACAAGTAGTATAGTACTATATAGTGAGCTTTCCAATCCCAACGAATAACATAGATCATTGAGCACTTATCACATTTTCACTTTTTCTCACCATATTTTCTACTCTAGTGTTTCTTAATTCCTATAAGATCTCCAAAAAGTTCATGAAGGGTTATGATGAAAATAAGCTCTCTTGAATGGTTATCATGAAGGCTTTAGACAAACATAAGCTCTCTTTTTAATTACTTCTTTGTTGTTCCTTTGCTTCAACTTCATTGGTAGGTTAAGGCATCTTCTATGTAGTTGAAGGTTTTGATCTCTTTGAAAACCCTTATTGCAGATCTCACACACACATCTGTTTGTTGCTAATAATGTCTTTGATGATAAAGCTATCTTTGATTATCTGTAGAATGAAGTGTTTGTGCCTTGTATCGAATATTAGTAAAGTGTGATGAGAGTGTAATATTATTATCACACCTTGTGACAGTCCTAATTGTTGTGGCTTCTCAAATATGCATATTGACAATGAGTTTAATAGGAAACAAACAAGTTTAATCCATCTACTGATAAGTATAATGTGCATGGTAATCAGTTGAATGGTTCTATTCCATTGAGCTTTCGCAACCTTGATAGTTTGACTTACTTCTACGACAAACTCAATTTTTATTTTTCTTTCATTATACTTTATGTCAAATTTCTTACTTGTTTAGTAACATGAGTAAATTTTTTTGATCTACAGAAATATCTAGCAATAATTTTTCCAGTCATGACCCAGCAGCTGTTGGTTCTCTAGAGCATCTTTTGACCCTGTAAGATCAAAGTTCTAATGACACCCATGTCGTCTTTTTTTCCTTATTTCTTGTTACTGAATTTGATTGATGATGTTTGATTGAATCGTAATGATTTATTCTTCCTCTAGTGAGATGTCCTTCAACAATCTGTCGGGTAGCATTCCTCCAGAAATTGGACAGCTGCAGAACCTTGCCTCTCTGTATGTTTAGTTATATAGTGTTTTGAGTTTGATATTTTTTGTTTATCTCTTGCTTGTCATTGATATGCCACTACTTTAACTTTATGGTAGGATTTTGAAAAGGTTATAATTTTCTAATTTCATTAGGTACTGTTTCGATCAAGCATGAATCATTTTAACAACTTTGGTTTTGATTTAGGTTTAATGACCTTAGATTTTTTTTCAATTTTGTAGACCTTACTCCTCATATGGAACCAGATTTTCTATTATGAGGTTCAAGTGGTAGACAATGGTCAAGGTTCAAGTATACATTTTTGTTTTATACACTAAGTAGAATTTATTTTACAATGCAAGTGAGTGAGGTGAATGGTGATGATGTAACTTGTCTCTTCAAAGTTTTATCACGGTGAATTTAAATAGGTTCTTGACCTTATTGTGGATATTGATAATTTTTTTGTTTAATAAAATTATAATTTTTCATGGTATTTTGTATTAATTGAATTGAATATTGTAATAGTATTGGTATTATACTAACATGAAGAGAGGAGATAATGTAGCAATTTTTAATTTTTTTAAAAAATAATAAAATTACTACGGTTCTAAACCGTCACTATTTTAAATAAAATATATAATATATAGTTATGGCGGTTACAATCGTCATTATTTTCAATGAAATATATATTATATAATTATGGAGGTTACAACCGTCGTAATATTATATTGGAGGCCATTTCAAAACCATCACAGAAGGTTATGGCAGTTGGAGCGACAGTTTTACAAACCGTCGTCAAAACAGCCTCGCGACACATGTTTCTACGATAGAATAGGAACCGTAGTGACTTGCAATTTGCGTCGGTTGTAAGCTGTAATCTGTCAAAATTTAACCGTCGTAATTTTCCAACTTTCTTGTAGTGAGATCATAAGGATGTCTATAGCCTTCTCATGCATTTTGTGTATTAAACTATTAGAAATGGATGTAAAGAGTGTTCTTGGATGAGTACATCCAAGAAGAAGAGTATGTTGATCAACCTTGTGAGTTTTTAAATTCTTGTTTTTCTAATCGTGTCTTCAAGCTGAAAAAGACTCTTTACGATTTGAAACAAGTCCCTCGAACTTGGTACGAACGTTTAAGTTATTTTCTTTCTAAAAAAAATTTTAAAGATGGAAGGTTGATACAACTCTCTTTATTAAAAAAATTGAGCTTGACATTTTACTAATGCAAATTTATGTCGATGATATCATTCTTAGTACAAGTAATGAACTCTTGTGCGAGGAATTTTATGATATGATGCATAATGCGTTTGAAATGTCTATGATCTAAGAGTTGAATACTTTCCATTGCATATCTTTGTCATTAATATTAAGCTTTTCTATATTGTTCCATTGCTATCTCTTTGTTGTTTACACATACTAATATAAACGTTTTCAAAAGTAAAAGTTTTTATTAATTATTATTAAATTTAAATATCACAATTCACCTCTCTTTTGTATTTGAAGTCACTTGATCAACACAAAACTAAGCGTGCAATAGGTACTTTTGGAAAGAGATCATAAGTTGAATATTGTCTTTTGTTACTTTCTTTATACATGATCAAAAGCTGCCTAAGTGATCATAGTATTAAGAGAAGATGATTCATCATTGAGAATTATCAAATATGGTAACATTTGTGCCAAATCAAATTGCCTAGACACAACTTAATTTTAGTGTGATAAGGCAATATTTTAGTCTCTTTCCCATCAAGACTGGAAGGAATCATTCGACCAATCACAAAATACCTATAAACACATATACACTCACTCAGAGCATGAATACTTAAACATATAAATTTTTTAGAGAACCAACTTGGCTCTCTATAGATTAGCAAATGGAGTCAATGTAGCAACATACAGGCGCAAAGTAAGAAACCGGTTGCAGTATTGCGTAAAAAGAAGACTCTAATCATATGGGACTCCAATATCAGTTATAAACAACCTTTCTATAATAAGGAATCTATAATATAAGAAAAGAAGATGCTGTGGAAAACTCTAAATTGCCCTTTCTTCTTAATTTGCCACCTCATCAAAATGAGGGCAATTTGGGTCTAAAATTTACTTTTTGTGACCAAACTATCAAATGAAACTGGTTTGTTGATTTAGTTATGCAATATTATGTCTCTTTTTGTTCTATATAAACCGATTTTGCTATTTTGTAGTTAAAACCCAACAATCTACCATATAAGAAGATTGGGTGTTCTGGAAACACCCAAAATACCCTTTCTTGCTCCAAATTCGGCCACCTGGCTTTTTTCCTTGCTCTTACTCTGCCACATGGCACTTCTCTTTTTATTTCCTTGCTTCTTAGACCCTTACCTCACCGTAAAACCAAACACAACCGGTATTGAAACATTAACCTACACTACAATATTTTTATTAATTTATTCAAATGCTTTCTTTTTCAATAACCTACACTCAACAATTATTAATTCATTTTTTCAAGTTTGTTTCTTTTCCAATGCATTGCGCGGAGCTCAATGTTTCCTTCCATATTTCCCATTAGCTATGTCACGTCATGTTGCATTGCACTAATAATCCATACATTTTGCTCCTTAGAAAATTGCATCCCATTCTCTCCTCCCAACGTTGCATCTCCCAACCTTTACTTCTACCTCCTAAATTTTCCAACTTCCGTCGCTGGTTTTTACAACATCCTTGAACGATCTTTACTCATGGCAAGACCTTTTGAGAAGATCTCTGACATCAATGACACTAAGGAACTATGGAAGGTGGCTGTTAGGGTGCATCACAAATGGTTGGTTCTATCCAACAATAAACAACACGGAGAAATAATCGTTGTAGATCAACTTGTAAGTTGTAAATATGATTTAGGGTTTCATGTTTTAACAATGTTTTTTCGTTTCCTTTGGTTAACTACTGTGCATATATTTTCAATACCAGTTCTGGAGTTGCTCTACTATGTTTCAGATTTTGTTGTTTGAAAAATGTTCCATATACTAAATACAAATATGTATTGAGTTATAGGGTAATGATATTCATGTTGTTGTACCATCTACGTTTATGGAGGTTTTTGGTGAAAAATTGACCGTCGGCCACACATACACCATCGCTAACTTCAAAGTTCAGCAGAATGATCTGGTATTTAAACCTTCGAAACACAGCTACATCGTTAAGTTCACCGGAGGGACTTCCGTTAGTGACGTTGACAAACATGAAATCCCACCAAAGCCTGCAAATTTTACCAGTTTCTCAGATATAATGACTGGACAATTTAGGAAGGATCTATTGTTAGGTGATGCTTTTTGTCATATTCGTATCTCATACAACGTATTTTCTTTTTAAACAACATTTTATGTCATAACATCCTTCATGTGTGGTATCAGATGTTATAGGAATGGTTGACACAATTGGATTCTCACAGCCCCAGTCTGGTGGGAAAAAACAACAAGTGAACTTTGTGCTCAGAGATATTGGGTAACTTTGCGTCATATTTTGTTCCATCGTTTCATTTTTTTGTATGTAAAAACATATTTCATGAAGGATTATATAGGGTTATTGCGAGAATAAATTGGTGACATGCTTATCTTATTGTTGTAATTTCAGGAATAACATCATCAACTGCACGTTATGGGAGTCATATGCTTCCCAGTTCATAAAATTCAACCAGGATCGAGTCAATGCGGTTGGTCCAACGGTTGTAATGCTTCAGTATACGAAGGTTAAGGAGGAAGGTGGGGTTACGTTAATTGCTGTTGACAAATTTGTTTCTGTTAAATTGATATGACATCTTGCAATTTAAACAACTAATTCTATGGCATAGGAAAATATCCGCTTGCTGTTACAAATACATACAATGTCACGAAGATGTACATCAATACCGACATGCCTTGTATCAAGGATTTCATGGAAAGGTGCATTGAAACACTTATATTGGTTTTACATTCTTTTTACTAATTGTATGACTCGTACCATGCATCTGACTGGTCAACTGTTATTGTAGGATCCCAAAGGATGCTCTGTTGATTGTTTCTGGGCAGCTTAGCTCTTAGTCTCAACTATATTCTCAACACTCTGAAAACTCCCAACAAAGCCCTACTCAGAAGTTACTTTCGAAAGCCGTTGTTCTACCGCTTGAGGAAATTATAAAGCTTCGTGATGTATACTTTTAAAACTATATATTATACCATTACTCAAACACACTCATTATGGCAGCTTCAGATTCTAACCCTATGCATACTCCTGCAGATTACTTTCTGTGCTACGGTAGCAACAATAAAGAAACTTATTGCTTCTCCATTTGGCTGGTATTACTAGGCTTGTCATCAGTGCCCCAAGGTAACTAGGGGCAACAAACCTCCTTTTCTGTGTGAGGCCGGTCATTCCACCGAAGCTGAAATATTTAGGTTTGTCACTTCATCAGTTATACATTAGTTATATTATTGGTAATACTTAACGGCACCGTCTCTTACGATATCAAAGTTTAATGACATGTATAAAATTGAGGTTGAAGTAGTTCATGCTACAAAATGTTGCAAGTTCGTTTTATGGGACAGAGAATGTGTTCAACTCTTGGGACTTTCGGCTGCTCAAATGCGCGACACCATGATTAAGATTTGTTTCTTAATCAATTAGATATTTTTATAATAGGGTATATTAGTGGCTACCTTTGTTACAAATGTTGGTTTCAGATAATATCTGATGTACTTTTCTTAGGCTGGGATTCATGACCCCTTAGAATTTCCATTAGCGCTGGATGTTCTGTTGAATTTAGAGGTTGCTTTTAAGGTGAAGTGGCAACCCCGTTGGGAGAGTTGCTCTGTTGTTATGATTGTTATGGAGGAACCTTTCGTCAAACAGCTTAAGGCTCCATGGGAAAAAAACAGGTAAATGTTTCATCATGAAGTGATTCTACATGGGCCTATGATTGTGATTCTCTCATCACCACTTCATTTTATCTCCTTTAATGTCTTCGCTTTTGCTAATAATTGTGATGCTCTCTTGAAATCAAGGTTATTACATCTGAGGCTACTTTAACTCCACATATATTGCAGGTATGTTTGAATGATATATATGTTGGCAATATCTTTTTGGTAGATGATTATTGTCCTGTTTTTATTCTTCAGATAAAAGAGAGTGTCGATGAAGCTAACTATGACGGTGCTGATGCTACCGATATTGTAACGGTAGTTTTAAAAAAACAGAATTATATTTTGATTTTCACCCGAGTTTTGGGATAATTTCTAGATTACACAAATGTTTCTTATTTACACCTTTCAACTATTAGGATCTTGAGATTACTTCAAAGCATAATCCTGAACCAGTGACTCCTACTGCAAAGAGGCCAATTCCGGATGGTTCAAGCGAGTCTACCACTTTAATCAGCTTGGGCGACGGGGAGCTTTCATCGACCAAACTTAAGAAAATTATCAAGACGGAGAAGACGAAGTAGTTTAATGTTAAACCTATTTAGTTTTATTTCATTTCTATGTAATGGGACAAGTTGTTTCTATGTGTATCCATTTTGGAATCCTTTTGTTCATGTTGTATGCTGCCACAACTATTTCCGAAATACTGGATATTGTAATATTTACTGGGGAATATAATAAACCTCAATTGTATTATGAGTTAATGCAAATTATTTCCGTTCATAAGACCCACGTTACTGCACATTTTGGGTAAATAAATATTGCTGTTGTTCAACGTTGTGTAAATTTGCATGAACATATTCAGTTTTCGACGTCACCATACTATACCCATATAACACGTTTTTTCCTTATTTTATTTGAAAAGTCAAACATGATAGCTTCCTCAATATCTATGCTGTCATACATCATGACACCTATATCAATAAAAAATTTCGTAATCATTCCTAAGATATTATTAATCTTTTATGTTAGAAACTTCCACTGTATTTTTTTATTGATTTGACCCTACCATCCTTCAAGGTCTACTCAATATTATTAACTATTTATTTTAATGATGTACCCTATGTTTAGACTGTAGGTTTACCTTTTTGGCATACTCCACATTCCAGCTTTTGAGTTAAACGCACGTTGTATAATATCAATTTTAATGTGCTTTTCATTTTCCCACCATTCTGTACATCGTATAACTCTTTTCAAATAACTTTCAAAATTAAATTCAAAACTTCCACATTTAGCGCCATTTCTCTCACATCTATTACACCACCTTCTTTTGTAATTGGAGACCTCATTTAAGTTCTGCATGCATAACATTATCTGTTTTAAATTTTCAGCTTAACTTCTTATACACCTACTAATCAGACAACTATCATTCTCATAAGTCTAACATGGACGATCCCCTTTTTTCACACAGGTGTTTTGCTGCCACTATTGCTCGCTTAAGGAGGCGACACTTTTTATATCAGAGGAGAAACACACATCTGGTTCCTATAGTTGTTAATTTAACCATGACTGAAGAAAGTTACATTAAATCAACTTCAACATGTAGCACATCAACCAATTGAACAACACCAATTTCTTTTTGCACAACACACAACAACAACCCCCTACCACATAACTCAGTCCCAACATGCTTCAGCTGCTAGAAAGAGGAGGAGGGCATTGATGACACATAAATTTTTCTTACAAAACCATCCCAACAAGGAAAACATTGCATCCCTACATAATGAGAATTTGACGTCATTGTTACAGCCACATTCATCTCCCACGCGTACTCCGCTGACTCCAAATGTAGTTGCCATTGCAAACACTTCCCCACACACTTCCCCTTCTCAGAGGCATCACGTCGATGTTCCTTCACGTAAGAAAACGAAATTTATCGCCCCTACTGGGAATAATTTAGTATCTGCATTCAATGAAACACTTCACCGTTCTTCTTCAACAACACCTCAACCTCTTCCGGTTCGTTGGAGGTTGTTGATCAAATTAATGATCATGTGCTTGCTTTGATGCCAGGTAGTCTTATCATTATATTCATATTTCACTATATCAAAGTTGCTATTTGTTTTTTCCATGACTTTTAATTTTTTCATTGATAGGTGATATAAGAGATTATTACAGCTCCAACATAGTCGATTAGTCTGAAATTCACGATGTTAATGTCGTGGACATTTTGACCCCTGAGTTTCTTAGTTCTTTGAGGACTTCCGGTTTGCCGAATCATCATATTAAGTTAAAGGTAGGGACCCCTGTTATGCTGATGTGAAACATTGATCAGGCTGACGGTTTATGTAACGGGACAAGGCTAACCATTACAAAGTTGGCAAATCATGTCCTTGAAGCTTCCATAATGGGTGGGAAGTTTTCCGGCAAGTTGGTTTACATTCCAAGAATGGACATGTCACCTTCGCAATCACCCTGGCCATTCAAACTTAATCGCCGACAGTTTCCAATTCTTGTGTCTTACGCAATGACCATAAACAAATCACAAGGACAATCTCTGGATACAGTCGGTCTTTACCTCCCAAGAGATGTTTTCACTCATGGGCAAATCTATGTTGCATTGTCAAGAGTGACTTCCAAAAAAGGTATCAAAATATTAATACATGATGACAAGAACAACTTCAAAAATACAACAACAAATGTTGTGTACAAGGAAGTTTTCAACAACATTTGAATAAGCCATCAAAATTGTATATTTTGTCACATTACTATACCAACGTGTTTCATTAATGGGAAACACATTTCTGTGTTATCGTCATCAAGTTTCTTAAATTTATTTTCCATACAATGTCTTCACCACAGACGTTTATTAATTCTCTTGCTATTGCCATTCCTTTTAGTACACATCTATTATTTTATCTATTCTTTTATATATTTGATAAACACTATTTACTTATACTAACAGTACATCCCTTTACATGAGAATAGTGTGCAACACCAAAAACAGTCTTATTCCAAAACCACACTACGTACATTACAAAGTCATAATCCATTAATATCTTCCAGTTACAGCTCCCTTACTTTACATAAACGGAAACTTATAAACATGACATCGTCTGTTGGAGGAGTTAACATCTAATCTGAACTGAATTCTGTCGTCTGCCTTAAATTCGTTAGACTTGCAAAACTCATCCCAGCCATATGCTAATTTCGTGCGGTAAGGATTATCAATGTTCAGCACTACCATCTCTTTTGTCTTCCCGTTGTCACCGCACAACGTCACATAGTCGTACTCATACTCTCGCAACATGGTTGCAAAATCAACCTGTAATTTCTATATCAGAAAAACAATTAATCCTTAAACTTAATTATAGCCAATTATTTATGGATTCCATGCATATATAACGTAAAACAATACTTAACTAATTTTGGTAATGAGAAACTTATGGGAGTCAACGTATCGTCAAATTCAAATATATATCTGTTGTACCAAAATCTATTGTGAAAAGGTGGTAAGTCCTGAAATTTAAACACCTCCTTAAAAGCATTAATTCCAAAATTATTGTCACCGTAATACCCTAATTCAACTACAACATCTTTCGGTAGACTGTAATAGACCTCAAGCACAGGCCATCCACTTATTATCAAGGGAAATTCGGCATTTTTGTTATATATTAATTCATGGTGAACACCTTCGTTATTCATAATCGTCCAATTTTTTGTGAGATCGTCTTTGTACTCCATAACAAAGGAATCTGCAATTTCCGCAAATACCTGCAACATAATTTATCATTTCCAAAAGTTACAATATCAGTTTATATATCATTTAATATATAAACCAAACACATATCATTTCCAACTCATAACGCATACCTGAGAAGATAATTTCGCTATTGTGACTGAACCGACTAGGGATGAGTGTTTCAAAATCCCAACCTTCTCCATTTTTACGCTTTTAATTTTTTCTTGATCAACCTTACCAAACTTCTTATTCCTCACTTTCTCCATTCAAACATTCTCATTCTCAAAGGTCTTTTTATATATTTTTTCTTTTCAAAACCCACCACATCTTAGTCACATGCAAACATATCTTTTTGTCTTCTTTTCCCCACCAACGGATCTTATTGGGAAACGGAACAACTTTATACAACTTACCCTTCACATGTGAATAGTCGCATGATAATAATGAATGTTTTTTGTTCATTTGCTTACTTTTTATTCTTTTTATATTATACAAATCTTACCAATTTCAGGCAATCAATCATACATCTTTTGTCTTACTCAGTGAAATGATGACACTAAAAACTGTTCACGATGGACATCGATTAGAAGTTAGGTCTTTAAAGAATCCTACAACTTAGATAAGTTCATTAATTAATGCATGTGGAACCAATAAATTTGGATGTCGTGTATCTTATCAATTTACCTTTACATGACCCTACACAGAGCACATCATTCTTTGAAATTTTATAAACATGTAATACCTATTCACTTGGTATACCATATTTATTGTCATTTTCTTTAATTTTAATAATACACATTTATTAATATATGAATGTATATCACGCTTTAAATATTTCCTTTTTTGAACACAACAACCATATTTATTGCCACATCACTTTGGCTAATGCATAGTGAACTTTAACAAATAGTAACAACAGAATATCTTGGACCTTGGTCTACTTTGGGTATTGCCACCTCACTTTGGGTATTGCACCATGGTCTACCATACAACAAAATATTTTGATTACAACTAAACATTTCACATTAATACAAATACAATATTCATCACAACATAATTTCTTTCATAACTCAATACTACATTAACACACTACCAATTTCCATGTCCTTATCGCCAACATTTCATAATACACTATCATTCAGTCCGGGTAGTAGCAACAATCGTTTTGTTACGGGGGTATCGGATCGTAAATCCAATTACGTCTCCTTTTTTCAGACCTTTCTTCGCAGCAAACTCGTACCACCCGCGGCCAACAAACATTTCAAGACAGTATTTTCTCTGTGAACTGTGAAGTTCACAACGATACTTCTCCATGGTATCAGCATCCAACAAAGTTATTTTCTTGAGCCCACTTAGTCCACAAGTCTTAATAACATGTTGTGGGAGTTGCTGTCAACACAAATTATCGGATACAAATATATATTAATTTCTTTTCATTTTTTTGGAAAACAACTCTACAGTATTTATATAACTCAAATATAAAACTCACAAGTACATTCGTCTTTGCCACTTTAGGATCTTTGATCTCTTTCTCCCATATACAGTACCTTCTTTCCCAATTTTCAATATCAGACTCACTGCCATAAGAATCACTGCTTTCTTCATATAAAATGTCTTGCCTGAACAACAACCAACAATGCATATCACACATATATACACCTTAGAATCTATTCTATGACAACATTCATAATTCTTAACACTTACATTCATGCATGTAAATATATACGTAGTTTACAATATTATAAAAGTTCTTCCAATCTAACCGATTAAATAACTTACCCCTGATCATCAGATTCAATGTTATTTTTGGAAGGTCCGCCAACTTCAAAAGTTACAGCCTTATCTTTATCCACTGCTACATTGTCTTCCACAAGAGCTTTTCTTTTCTCAGTCTCGTATGCTTCCTCATACTCCAGCAACAGCTCATCCAACCTCCTCCTTCTCCATGCTTCTTCGTTTTCAATAGCAGCAATGACACTACAGTTTTAAATGTATTACACGCAGAATTTATACCAACAACTATTTTTTATTAACACTATCAAAATGCAAAACAATCGAGTTCATACCTTCCTCTCACGGTTGGGTGTGATGCGTTTCCTTTTGGGGAAGCCATTCCATGCAAATCAATTTGGATGCTTACAATATTTCTTTCAATTTTTTCACTTAACTACCCCACTCTTTGCCAATGATGCAACCAAAATATCAAGTATTTATACATATAATAGCTACTATGCACGACTTACTAAATACCATGCCACTCTTGTGAAATGCATGATCAACATACCAAATATTTTTATTGTCTCTAAATACCTACTCCCTGCTACAAATGTTTAGGTAACTATTTATATTGATCATTACACCAGTCTATTAAAGTCTATACTATGCAAAACTATCATCATATCACATATCCCATCATTTGCTTTTCAAACTTTTAACTTCAAGTTTATGTCTACACTCTAGCTAATGTATTTCACTAATAATGGATCCCATGTATTTATTCTTCCACATAGAATAAACTACAACTACACTTTTAAATATTTTTTTTTCATGTATCAAATCCTTTTCACATTTCAAAATTGATTTCACATTTATTTAAATTTCTACATACCTTATTTTTATTATAGTTTATTAAACCCTATCCATGCATATATTACATTTTTAATAACCAACTTAGATTTCTCCCATCTTTCATCTGTCACTTTCATACTACCACCTTACTTGCTCCAACTTTATCCCATACTTCACTTCAACTTTTTCCTATTCCCACTTTCCAATAAATATTAAATTTTTTCCAATTCATCCCATAAAATCCCCTTCCCATCACATCCACCCAACATCACTCCTCTTTCCACTACATATTTTAATATTGTAATATTTTCTTAAATATATATGTTCTGGACTGGACCAATGGCTAGAATTGGCCCAATCCACCTCTGCTCCAGAGCGGCCCAAATTACCTAAACCCAATCCACAGAGGGGCAAAAATGACATTTCTGCCCCTCAAACCGGGCAAAGAACGCAACGTTCCTCCCCGGTTTTTATGCCCGTTACGCACGGCTTCCTCGCTGCCCGAACAGCCAAGGACAGGTGCCCGGAAATGCGTTTATGCCAGACATAACGGCTAGTTTCTGGCACCCTGCCCGACGTAACGGCTAGTTTGGGCAGTTACCTATTCTTTGGGGAAAACGGTTATTTCGCCCCGAAAATAGGACCGTTGGCCACGCGCTGGGGGCTCTATATAAACCCTCTCGCTTGAGAGGGTCAGGTATCATATTTTTCACCCTAAGAATACACTTTGTACTTGCCCCTTTTCTCTGACCCTTTCTTACTTGAGCGTCGGAGTGCCTTGCAGGTACACCCCCATTTTCTCCTCATCAACATTCCGAACACCTCGCCCATCTGACGACCAGCATCCGTCCGAGCACCTTGCCTTCTGACGACCAGCTTACGTGGACCTGTTCGAATACTCCGGATCAGTGGCGCTGTCTGTGGGAACTCCTTGTTCTCCCCTTCTTTCTTTCCTCCTCGGAAACTAAAAGATCAAAACATACTTTCTTTGATCCGCCCACATATGGCCGCTCAGAACTCTGCAAGAAGTGTTGACGTTACGGTTCTCGTTCCCATCAATAAGATGGACGTCGACAGCAGATCTCCGTTACTTTCAGATCCCCGTTTCCTCCGAGACGGGGCTGCTGCATCACCAACTCCTCCTCCCGCCGGGCAAGGAGACAAGCAGCCACCGTCGGGTAAACGACCGATTCCTGGCCCTCCCAGCGCCGACCTGGCCGTTGCAGCTCTTTTGGAAGCTGTCAACCGCACAAACCTCCTCATCTTGTAGCAAGGAGAAAGAATAGGAGCTCTCGAGGAAGCATCTCTTCCAAGATCCTCTCCTCCCAAGAGTAAGCACCGAAAATCAAGAAGCCCGCCACCTAGGTGCGGGGAAGACCACAGATCGAGGCATGAGCCTGAATCACAACACGTTCGCAAGCGCGACCAGATCTCCCCGCAGGATCGATCACCACCAAGACACAAGAGAACGAGGCAGGATAGGCATTCTCCACCGGTCAGACCTCGTGACCGGCCACGTTCACCCTCACCTCGCAGAAACCGCCGCCGCGAGCGCAGATAACGGTCACCATCAACTCTAAGTTCAGACAGCGATGACGAGCCTCGCGGCCCGTTGTCCCGCAGGATCCTGGCCACCCGTCTTCCTAAAGGACTAGAGAAGCCTCCGTCTCTAGGGACTTACGATGGAACCACTGACCCAGACGAGCACATAGAAAACATAGATGCTCTTTTGGACTACAGAGGGGTACGAGGAGCCATCAAATGCCGCCTGTTCCCGACCACGCTCCGGAAGGGAGCAATGACATGGTACAAGCAGCTGCCAGAAGAATCCATTACATCCTGGAGGCAGTTGGGGATGATTTTCTCCCGTCACTTTACTGCATCGCGACGCCATCCAAAGACCGAGGCGTCCCTCAGAGCTGTCGTACAGGGAAGAGATGAGCCTCTTCGGGCCTACATTGAGCGGTTCAACAAGGTGGCCGTCCAAGTGCCAATGACCGACGAGATGAAGAAATTCCTACTCGAGCAGGGATTACGTCCTAGCTCAGACTTCGCGAAAGCCATCGGCCTCGATCCACCGAGGAACCTTAACGCCCTTCTCCTCCAAGCCCAGTCGCATATACAGTACGAGGAGAAGGTGGATGCCCATTCTGTTCGGGCCTCTCGAAACCAAGAAGGTGCCCAGTCATCCAGAGCTGAAGAACCCTCGATGTCCCGTCTAGGAGATAAAAGACGCGACGATCGGCCTCGCGATGCACGCGAACAGAAGGGAACTTCTGGGTGGTTCCATGACTATACCCCCCTCACTACCTCGAGGGAGGAAATCCTGTCCGAATGTGCCAACTCAGAATTCAAGCAGGCGGGAGTCCGTTTCCCCAAACAGCTGCCGGCCAGACCGGGTGTAGACAAATCCAAGTATTGCCGCTTCCACAAGAGTCATGGCCATACGACGGAAGAATGCATCCACCTCAGGGATGCCATAGAGATCCTTATTCGCGACGGCCACCTGAAGCAGTTCGCGAAAAAGAAAGATGCTCCCTGGCAAGAAACCCAGGAGAGCAAAACGGTTGCAGAAGAGACTCTGCCCTCCGATGACACCAACGTACAGGTCGCTATGTCCATAACTCGGCCGGAGGACTTCCGCGTCCCTGAGGGTCTGCCCGTCTCCACATACCTCGCTGTTCGCAGCCCGTGGGAGGCCTTCCCGTCGGCCATGGTCATTTCCGGTGGTGGATTCAACAAAATCACGGTCGGTTCAGTCAAGAGGAGATTCGATCAACTGATCAGCAAAAGCTCCAATGAAGTCACCACGTTGGACACCACTTACAATGGATCCGCTCCTATTTCCTTCTACAAGGAGGAGCTCCTCGGCGGGGCACCGAACTCGAGCATCCCGTTTGTTATCCGAGCAAGGATGGCGAACTTCGACGTTCGCAGAATACTTGTGGACCAGGGCAGTTCAGCTGATATAATGTACAACCACCTGTTCGAAACGCTGCAGCTGAACGACTCTCACCTTACTCCATACGTTGGATCCGACCTGCAGGGATTCAACGGAGCAGTGACGAGGCCCCGAGGTTACGTAGAGCTCATCGTAACCTTCGGTTCAGGAAAGACAACCCGAGCAATTAAAGCACAGTTTCTGGTAATTAAATGCCCGTCACTATACCAGTGCATTTTTGGAAGGCCAACCCTGGTAGAGTTGATTGCAGTACCTTCCACCGTACATCTCAAGATGAAGTACTACACTTCTGAAGGGATGGTCGCCACCCTCCACGGCGATATCGAAGCTGCCCGTCGGTGCTTTGAAGCAGCATCAAAAGGTCTAAGCACCATCTCAGCGAGACCGAGGACTTCTGGTCGTCCCCCTCTGCCCAGCAGCTCCGAGCAGCCAAAACCGCCCCCCAGGTCGAATCTATCGACTTGGACAGCCGTTTCAGCGAGGAAGATCACGCCAGGGACCCAATGACTTCGGGCAGCCAGTCCGATAACGGCGGCCACCTCCTACGCCCTGTCCCAGATGGCAACTTCGAGATCATTCCGTTCGGAGAAGACCCCCAACGGGGAGTAAAGATCGGCACAGACCTCCCCGACCTGGCCAAGAGACAACTAAAAGCGTGCCTCCGGGAGAACGCAGACTTGTTCGCATGGAGCGCTGCTGAAATGCCAGGATTGGACCCATCCGTCGCTTGCCACCAGCTTACAATTGATCCGACCGTCAAAGTCGTTGCCCAACGCAGAAGGAAACAGTCCCCGGAAAAGATGGAAGCCGTGGAGAAAGCTGTCAAAGACCTTCTAGAAGCTAGGTTTATTTCTGAGGCCAAATACACTACATGACTTTCAAATGTTGTACTTGTAAGAAAAAATAATGGCAAATGGAGGATGTGTGTTGATTATACCGATGTTAATAAGGCCTGTCCGAAGGACGCCTACCCCCTCCCCCACATAGATAAGCTCGTAGATAACTCAGCAGGTTTTAAGCTTTTATCGTTCCTCGACGCCTACTCGGGCTACAACCAAATCCCAATGGCCGCGAGCGATAAAACTTACACGGCCTTCATGACCGAATCGGGCAACTATTTCTATAACGTAATGCCCTTCGGGCTGAAGAACGCCGGCGCCACATACCAACGAATGATGAACAAAGTCTTCCAAGGACAAATAGGCAACATGCTCGAAGTATACATGGACGATATGATCGTCAAGTCCCACGAGGAACTAGATCATGTCGCCCATCTTCGCAAAATTTTCGAGCAAGCAAGGAAGTATCAAATGCGTTTTAACCCAGAGAAGTGCACGTTCGGTGTACGGGCAGGTAAATTCCTTGGCTTCTACCTAACGGAGCGAGGAATAGAAGCTAACCCCGACAAATGTCGGGCATTCTCTGAGTTCCCAACACCCACGTCTAAGAAGAACATCCAGTCCCTCAACGGGGGTACTTACTTCGTTGTCCCGCTTCGTCGCAAATTCCGCCCAACACGCCCTTCCTTTCTTCAAGCTCTTGCGAAAAGAAGCAGCGTTTGAATGGACCGAGGAATGCGAAGCATCTCTCCTTCACTTGAAGCAAGCTCTGTTGAAACCGCCCGTATTATTACGGCCAGACACCGGGGAAGTCTTGTTCCTATACCTCGCCGTCATTGCCGAAGCCGTTAGCGCCGTTCTCATTCGCGAGAATCCTGGCGGCCAAAGGTCAGTATACTTCACGAGCAAAGCGTTGCAGGACGCGGAGTTGCGATATCAGTAGATAGAGAAGGTAGCATTGGCCCTCGTCAACACTGCCAGACGACTGAGACACTATTTCTTGGCCCACACGATCGTGGTAAGGATGGATCAGCCCATTAACCAATTACTGGGACGACCAGACATGGTCGGGTGAATGCTCAAATGGTCACTGGAACTGTCCGAATTCGACATCCAGTATGAAAGCAGAAAAGCTCTAAAAGCTCAAGCCCTGGCCAATTTCGTAGCAGAAGTAACCTTCTCAGACTCCTCGTTCAACATAGCGAATAGATGGACCATCTATGTGGACGGAGCATCCAGCTCGACCGGCAGCGGGGCAGGAGTAATTATGGAGAACGACGAAGGAACCATAGTCGAGGCTTCTCTCACATTGTCCTTTCCCACGTCGAACAACCAGGCTGAGTATGAAGCCTTCCTCGCCGGTTTACGCCTAGCCGAAGACCTAGGGGCTGAAGAAATCATCATCTGCACGGGCTCTCAGCTCGTAGCCCACCAGGTATCAGGAGAATATCAGACCAAAAACGACAGTCTCTCCGAATACCTAACCCTAGTCAAGGGAAAAATGTCGAAGTTCAGAGCAGTAGAAGTAAGACATGTTCCACGCGAACATAATGTGCGAGCAGACGTCCTGTCCAAACTAGCAAGCACTAAGCGGAAAGGCGGAAACAGGTCAGTCATCCAAGAAATACTTCCCCGGTCCAGCATCGATAAGGGATCCTCGACCCTACACGTGCGCGCGATTGGAGACAGCGACTGCTGGATGACGCCCATGTACAACTACCTCACCAGGGACGAACTTCCGGATGACCCCAAGGAATCCAGCACCATCAGACGAAGAGCTTGCTCGTACGTCATCCTCGAAAACAAACTCTATCGACGAGGCTTCTCCATCCCACTACTCAAATGCATAGAGGCGGAAGTTGTCCCCCACGTATTACGAGAAATCCAGGAAGGCATTAACGCCCAGCACCTAAGAGGAAGGTCCCTTGCCCGCAAGGCCCTCCGGGCAGGGTATTATTGGCCAACCATGTAGCACGATGCCAAGGAGCACGTGAAGAGATGCGACAAATGCCAACGGCACGGGGATATATACCTAGCCCCACCGAACGAGCTAAAAAGCATGACCTCCCCGTGGCCATTCGCCTGGTGGGGCCTAGACATCCTAGGACCCTTCGTGATGTGGTCCAGCCAAAACAAATACCTAATAGTGGGTGTAGACTATTTCATAAAATGGATAGAAGCAGAAGCCTTAGCAAAGATAACAGCACTTAACATTCTGCGCTTTTACAAGCGGGATATCCTTGCCCGTTTTGGGATTCCCCAAGCAATTGTCACGGACAATGGAATGCAATTCACGGACAAGAAGTTCCAAGACTTTGTCGCCCATCTCGGAACAAAGCAACATTTCGCTTCTGTAGAACATCCCCAGACCAACGGGCAGGCAGAAGCGGCCAATCGTGTCATTTTACGTGGCCTCAAGCGAAGACTGGATGAAACAAAGAAAGCCTGGGTCGAGGAGCTCCACAGCGTCTTGTGGGTGTACCGCACCACTCCTTAGCATATGGCACGGAGGTTGTTTTACCCATCGAAATTCACGTACCGTCCAGGAGGACCGAATCACCTCTGGACGAGGAAATGAATGACGAAGCAATAAGAGAGGAGCTCGACCTTGTCGAGGAAATCCGAACAGGAGCAGCCCTCTGCGAAGCATCTCTTAAGCAAAAAATAGCAATCAGGCACAATGCCAAAGTCTTACGACGAGAGTTCGATGTGGGCAGCCTTGTCCTGTGAAGAAACCACAAGGACTCTCGCGAAGGCAAACTAGCAGCCAACTGGGAAGGGCCATACAGAGTCCGTGCCAGAACGGGGAATGGTGCATACTTCCTCAAAAACCTCAACGGGGATACAATCCCCCGACCGTGGAATGCTGAAAAACTTAAGCAATACTACAGCTAAAGCGACTATAGGCTTCCTCGCATCAAAGGACCACCTAACGGTCATCATGCTCGTCCAGGTACAAACGACGCATACGCACAAAGTAGAATCCCGCTCAAGTAAATGAGCTAGAGCTCTGCTCGTCGGTGGTCCTCAACCGAGCATCGCCTTCGCCCAAGTACCATGATTGGCAGAACCCCAGCTCGCGATGGGACGTTCACGCCGCGACCTCAGGCCTCAATCGCGACCTGAGATCCGCAACCTCGCCACAACCTTCCCCGACTATTCGACCAGTTCTCCGCACTGGCGATTTCACACACAACGAGCTATCTTTCAAAATAAAATTTCGTTAACAGACACACCCTCCGACGGGCAGTCACAAATGCACAACTAATGTAAAGTACAGCAATATAAACAGAAATTGTATAAATAACATAAATCGGGCATAAAGTGAAAAAGTCCACAAGGACCAAAGATTGTGCGAATTACATAAGAAGGGGGGCCACGCCCCCCCAAAATCAAATAAAGTTACAAATAACTCAACGGCGCGCAGGTCGGACAAGATACAACAACATCAAAATGACAAAACTCCTCATTTATCTGCATGCTCAGTTGACGCCGGCTCAGGTCTCTGCTCCTCCGCGGGCTGGTCCTCGGGCTGAACCTCAGGGGTATCAAGAACAAGGCCTGCGGGCAAGACGATGCGACCATCCTCCACACGCGCAAGATAGTGGATACCCTCGGTCGAAATCTCAAGCCCAGGGTTCACCACCCGCAACTGGGCCACGGCACTGTCGAAGGACTCCACTGCCACGGCGATACCATCATCCTCGGCCTGCAGAATGCTGGCGACCAGCTCAGCCCTAGTCTTCAACGCTTTTATCTCATCCGGTTCATCAGCACCCGGGGCACTGGCCTCCATCAACTCCTTGTTCAGCTCCTTAACAGCCCTTTTCTCCACCGTCAGCTTGGTGACCTCCTCTTTCAACTTGGCCGTCTCCTCTTCGGCCTTCTTCCTAGCCTCGCAAGCACTCTTGACTTCCTCCTTCAAGGTCATCTCGGAAGCCCGGGCAACAGTAAGTTCGGCCTCAAGCGCAGTGTCCCCTTCCGCATAAACGGCCTCCATCTCCAGCATCCTCACAAGGGCAGAAGCATCTGGGGCTACCAGCGCCCTCTTGCTCGGCCGGTCCATGCTCTCCAAGCTAAGAGATTCTACCCGAGGAACGACCAGGGTGTTGCCCTCAAAAAATCTCCTGTCAAGAATGCACGGGGGGAGCTCAAACTTCCCCTTCTCAGGCGCCCGAGTCAGATCCATAGCATCTAACGTCCGTGGCCGCTTCGCCCGCCCGGTCAAAGGCAGTGGAGAATCCCGTGGACCAGGAGAGGGAGTAGAAGAGGTCCCCGGGGCAGTTTGAACAAGGGGAGGAGCACGAGTACCAGCAGCAGTCCGGGTCTTAGGGGGAGCCGCTCCAGCTTTATTCCTCGCCATGGCGTTCCTCACCACGCGATCGTGAGCTAGAGGCATCTCACTTGCACAAATAAAAACAAGCACGTTAGTTACGAGGAAAAGAAATAACACAAACAAATTCTAAATAACTAAGACTACCGAGCAACTTCTCGGCATTCGCGGGAGTCTTGCACTCCAGCAGTGCCTTAACGTTGATGAATCTACGCTCAACCCTCTGGCTCCCATCCTCCTCGAAGATAAGGTTGCCTTTGCTCGTCCAGTAGCTGGCCATACTAAAGGAGTTGACCCAATTCACCAGCTTCTCGTAAGACACGGCGTCCTGCCCGCGTAGCACGCTCGGCTCGAAAACATAAGCGCCAGGCTTCTTAGAGAAATGGTCAGGTGCCCAGCGGATCGGGAACTTGTACACCCTTTCCCCGATATACTTCCCCTCCTCGTTGAGTATCTCCTCTCCGTCCTCATCAACCTCTATCTCCAAGACATACGTGCTGTCCTGGGCTGCCTCAGACACTGGCTCGACGATGAAATACCGTCCCTTGAACGTTCAGATTGACTCCGAGAACGGCTTGAATAACTTTTTGGGCTGCTTCAAGGAAACCCATCCGTACTTTTTCCCCGCCAGCTGCCGTTGAAGATGGAAAACCGCAAAAAACAGAGGGAGAGTAGTGCCCAGATTGAGATGCTCACACACTAACTCAAAAGCTCGGATAAAGGCCAGTGAATTAGGGTGGAGTTGAGAGGGTGCCAGCTTCAGATGCTCGAATACCGACCGCTGGAAATCAGTGAAAGGAAACCTCAGCCCCAACTCCTTGAAAGCGTACTCGTACATCGTGAAGCGGTCCCCGAAATCTGAGCAGACCCGCTCGTCCAAGGTGGGAAAATGCACTTTCCAGTCCCCCTCTGGGCCCACCTCTGTAAAGGCGTCCGCCACAGACCTTGCGAACGTAGATATATGATCGGAAGGCTCGGCCACCTCCCACTCCTCCGGACAGAACCCTTCAACATCTTCCTCCATAACATCTAATTCTTCTTCCTCCTCGACTCTGCTCGAGGAGCTCGATGCCGCCGAGCTCGAAGACGCCGAACTCGAAGCCGTCGAACTGCTATTCTCCTCGGAGCCGATTTCCTCCTCGGACGTGTCTAAAATAACCTCTCTCTCTGGCCCTGTCGCCATTACGATCACCTGAAAAAGCAGAGAAAGACAGTGAATTCGACAAGAAATCAAATCCACCCTTCCACTGCCAAGTCAAGTGAAAGGGCGTGCAAAAGGCTAAGGACAACGTCCCCGGCCTAAACCCTAACATCAAACGTAAAACCTCCCCACGAGGAGATGCCCGAGATATACCATCTTCCTACGGAGAACCTCCCCGCACTCGTGCCCAGATTCCGTTTGAAGCTCCACCGGAATCTGGAAACGTTCTACCAGAAAATTCACCGTTCCATCAGAAGACAATCAGACACGGTGGTCACGACTCGCAACCACGACGTGGACCACCACGCTCACCAAACGAACTACCTACTCCGGCGAGATGCTAGAAGCAGCAAAAGGGCAGAACCACCGTCCACCACCAACACTCGCCAAAAATCTACCTATTTTGTCACCTAGAGCTAACCCTAGCCGCATGCAATCTACCACTAATAACAAAAGGAAGTAAAATAAGCTGGAAATCAGAAAACTTACTTGATTTGAGTAGAAGAAAGAGAGTTCTCGAAGCTTGGCACGGTGGTCGGTTGCTCTGAAGAAGGCGACGGGCAAGAACGCAGAAGAGTCAAAGAGAAATCAGAAGAGAAAAAGTGCAAAATGGGACAACCTTCCTCCTTTTATACTGAGGGGCACGTGCACACACGCGCCCGTAGGCAATAATGACTGCCCACTAGCCATAATTACCTATTAACTGCTACACAGGGCTCGATGCACACGTGGCACACCCAACGTTTCCCATTCTGTCTGACGCTTTATCTCCCCGAATACCGGGCAATATAGTCTCGACCACGAATATCACGGACACAGAGAGCCACGAGCACCTCGAGACAATCGTCCTCGTCTCCAAACGACGAATCCACGCTAGCTCCCCGGAGCGACGAGCAGTCCTTAAGTCATCACTCCCATGCTCGGGAGCAACGACTTGGGGGGCTCCTGTTCTGGACTGGACCAATGGCTAGAATTGGCCCAATCCACCTCTGCTCCAGAGCGGCCCAAATTACCTAAACCCAATCCACAGAGGGGAAAATATGACATTTCTGCCCCTCTAACTGGGCAAAGAACGCAACGTTCCTCCCCGGTTTTTATGCCCGTTACGCACGGCTTCCTCGCTGCCCGAACAGCCAAGGACAGGTGCCCGAAACTGCGTTTATTCCCGACATAACAGCTAGTTTCTGGCACCCTGCCCGACGTAACGACTAGTTTAGGCAGTTACTTATTCTTTGGGGAAAATGGTTATTTCGCCCCAAAAATAGGACCGTTGGCCACGCGCTGGGGGCTCTATATAAACCCTCTCGTTTGAGAGGGTCAGGTATCATATTTTTCACCCTAAGAATACACTTTGTACTTGCCCCTTTTCTCTGACCCTTTCTTACTTGAGCGTCGGAGTGCCTTACAGGTACACCCCCCTTTTCTCCTCATCAACATTCCAAACACCTCGCCCGTCTGATGACCAGCATCCGTCCGAGCACCTTGCCTTCTGATGACCAGCTTACGTGGACCTGTTCGAATACTCCAGATCAATATATATTTAACATAATATTTCCAATACATAACACATAACATTTTAACATGATATTTACAACTTCAAATGTAACACACATCTTCCATGTCTATTTTCAAGAAATACTTCATCCATTTTATAAATAACAAAAAACATGGATCTAAGCGGAAATTACAATCACCTACATAATTTTATAATTTAACCGTGAATATATTTAGTCTTTCTCGGTTGTCCTAAATCCTCCACCTTTCAATGCCTCCATTAACTACGTAGGATGGACACAAGAATACTTGTCCCCGGAGGATTCACAATATTAAAGCCAACCAGGTCTCCTGTGCTCAAACTTCTCTTCTTCGCAAATTCATACCAACCATGCCCAATATATTTGTGTACACAGTTTTGCCTTCCTGAGCTGTGAACAACACAATCTTAAACTTCACCCGTGTCTGAGTCAACCAGATCTATCTTCTCACGCCCCATACCAAAACAACTCTTTATCACATGCTGTGGTATTTGCTGACCATTACCGAAACTTACACATTAATTGTTACATAAATCATACTTCATACTACAACATTAATTTATTATACAAGGCATATAAACTTACAAGAACATTTCTTTGCGCACTGCTAACTGATTTTATTTTCTTCTCCCAAACAACGTTCCTACACGTCAAAACCAACTTCCATCAAACAATGAAACACCCTGTACTGTATGAAGACAATAACAAGGCAACAACACATTTTATCATATTTTTTCTACATAAACCTTATTAATATTTACCTCACAATCCCAGTGTCATTTATGACACATGAGTCTCTTTCAATATTTTTTCCTTCACTTACTTCACCTACCCCATTACCATCATCAACTGTTTCAAAAGTCACCGCATCTATTCCGGTGGACAATTCCCCTTTTGAAAAAATAACCGGTGCGCTTTTAACACAGCCCCCGGTTCTTCTCATTTCTTCCTCATGCTCAAGATAAGCAAAATAAGACCTGATTCGTCGCCATGATGCTCTTTCTGCAACTTCGTCATGCGACCTGTCATCAGATCAATAAAATTATATGAAGTCAATTCATGTCAAGTTTAATTTGAAAAAATGAACCTAAAGGCAATACGCAGTTTATACAAACAGATGTTATTACCTTGGAGGAGTAACCGACATTACTGCAAATTTTTGTAATTTCCCTTTCACACAGGCTGCAAATAAACCACACCAACATTTGTTTATATAATACAGTTTGCCAAACTCCTGAGTTTTACCAAACTACCCTTGATAATACCACCCTTCTATTTAATGTACTCATCCTATCATTTTGAACCTTTCAATGCTACTATTCCCTATTCAAGTCCATCTTTACGTCAATAATAACTTCATCAATTCATGAAGCCTGACAATATTTATTATTAACTTAATATTTGCTTTGTACTATTTTTTATTTATTATTAACATAATATTTGCTTTATACTATTTTTTTTCCATCCCTTTCCATAACAAAACTATATTCAACTCACCACCACTACTAATATTGTTTGCCTTATCAGTTAGCTTTTTATTCAACTCTTTTCAAAAAACAGGTATACTACCACAACGACACAACGTTCATAATTTTACAAACTACTATTATTACATGCATCAGGACTTTTTTTTATATAAAAACGTTGCACTTCCATTATATCCATCATGCATGCTACACATCTTTTATCACTTCTGCCTTTTGTATCACTATTATTATTTGATTTAAAAAAGATGCAATTCTAACCAAATATGATGGGTATTACATACCAAAAGACAGTCTTTAACACAAACATAATTATACATAACTATTACACCACCCATATTACAAGTCTATCATTTATAATAACTGGTACTCCATAACATACATTTAAACTAAGGCTGTTATTGAAACCAAAATACCTAAACCGAAAAAACCTACTGTCCCCAAGACTTAACACAACCTTTAATTTGTTGTTCGTTGCTCAACGATTCAACAAAGACACATACATCTTATGAGGAGGGCATGGAATTGAAAATCCAAGCTTATCACCTTTACGGAGCTTCTTAGCTCTTATGTATTCAAACCAACCAGCTGCAACAAAATTCTCTTTCTGACAAACCTTTTGCTTCCTTTTTGTACAATGCACTTGCCCATAATAGCTGATACCGGTATCTTCGTCAATGAACTCTATTGATGTTTGATTCCAATACAAACACTTTTTCGTAACTTCTCTGGGAAAATGCTGCCAACATATGCAAAACACTTAAATTATAAACAATTACAACAATTACGGTGACATTTTTTTTAAACCTCTGTTAAGCAACTTACCAACACTTGCATTTTTCTAACGTCACCATCAGTAATGACTTTTTCCCAATAGTATTCATCATCTGAGTCAGAACGTGCTTCCTCTTGCCTGCGTTTGAAATGTTTGTATAACACACAATACACAAACATTTTTACAATGTATGGACTATATATATTAAACCTGCATTGTTATCGAAACTACAGACACATGCACTTCCAAGACTACCAAATATGACCTAATGCTTTGCTACACAATGCGCAGAATTATGTGTTTTTGACAGCCTTTTCCGACTACAACCACCCTCGGTCGTAAATGAGAGTGAAACAATCAATTCATATTCAGAGTCTCCCATACTAATAACATACTCTATTCGTTTACATACGATATTAAAGGTATTTCACTAATTGAGAACACTAACTGTAACTATTACATTAAATTTAATAACTTTTTTGTGATGCATACCTTTCGACGGGTTGATGAACACCTTCTCCCTCCCAGAAGGTTCTGGGTGCTACCCTTCATTTTTCTGCCATTCCTTTTCCAGGTCCCACGAGCTTCTTCCTGCAATTCATTCATAAATAAATATCACTCCCAAAATCACCATGTCTTGGACATAATTGTGTTCATTATTTCAAACATACTGCAGTTCAACAATTCAAACTCAATAAACATATTATATTTCTCATCCAGTTTCACATATCGTGCTGAAGTATGATTTGTTGTTTGTAACAACATTCTCAAAACCATAAACATACAAACTTATAATATGGTACATTACCCTTTTCTGCCTTTAGGCTTATCATTCGCCTTTCTGAAACTCTCTTTAGGAATGCTTCTGTCAAAATCACAGGTTTTCATCGCGTCCTTCTGATTAGCCGAATAATGTTTCCGCTTGGTTTCAACATTCTCAGTCCTGCATGATGAATGATTTCATTATAACAGCCAAGATTATATATATATTCACCATGGATGTAAATGAATAACATGCTAAAACGTTTTTTCACAGCCAAACTTTTTCAAACGCATTTCAGAAGGACAAAACTTCAACTTTGCTAAGAACACGGATAACTCTTTCGCATGCAAATAAAAAATTATATCTTTTACCTCCGTATCTCTCTTCCAATGCTGACACGACTTCCAAAGCTTTCACACCTTGGCTTTGAAGGCCCTTTTCCCTTGCCTTTCCCGGTGCTAACCTTTCCCCGATGATGCTTTCCCTTCCTTACTGCACGAACATTGTTCGCTTCCCTTTTTTTTTCCGGTTTTGGCTTCATCAATCAGCATTTGGATTCTTGATGCAACAAATTCGGGATCCATATTTGAATCCGACGATGACTTGGAGCACAATGAAAGCAAATGTTATAAACATGCACAACCCTATTACTTTTGGGAAAACGTTTCACTTATCCGCTAGATAAATCGATGGGTATTGCCGGAATCCTTCCTTTCGACCACTCCATGCTCCTTCCTGGTGCTTTTCCTCTTCCACTATTTCGTCTCCCTTCACCTACCCTCTCATCAACCCAAATGAAATTTCCTACTACTTTATATACTTGGTCTATTTTTATTTTTTATTCTAATTAATATTTAATTATCCATTATAAATAACAATATGTTACATTTTTGCCGTTTTGCATTACCCTAATAACCCATCTAATTGTTTGTATATTTCATACTTTTAATTATATCTCATTCGCATTCATTGACTTATAACTCTTCATTACATTTTTTAATATTTCATATTCAGTTTCCTTTTTTCCTTTACAGCAAAATAACTTTACATATAATATCACTAACCTTCGTTTCATTAAAATATCATCATTAATTATTCATTTCAATTTTATTTTCTCCTTTCTACTATCTTCACAGTAAACATATATTTATTTAATTTCGTAATTACCATCACTACTTCTTGCAACTCCTAATTAAGTTTTTTTACATTTGCTTTTTTTTTTTCATTTGTCTAATTCTTTTGATAGTAAAATAATTCGGTAGCGCGCATCCGACGGGTACCCGTGCGAAGGCACGGGTATCCTGCTAGTTAAAATCCAACTTTATAACTCTATGTACTACTATTTACTTCCAACACGTCACATCAGACTTTTTTCAAAAAAATCTACCAAAAGATCTCTCACTTTTCTCTCTCTCTCTCTTTGCCTTTTCAACTCTTTTTCATCATTTCTCTCTGTCTATTCTGCTCACATCATTTCCACCATCTGCTCCTTCTTTCTCACCCACCCCTTCATTCTTCTAGATTTTATTTTCGATTGGAAATTTGTTCCATCACCAGCTTCTTCTTCCAAGCCTTTTATCATCTACTGTAAATCATATTTACTTTTTTGACTAACATGTTCTATTTTCTTTTTTTTTGTTCATATGAGGAATCTTCCTCCATACCTATAAACTATTATTACAGTTTCCTTTTTTGATTTACAATAGGTGACAAGATTATACATCAAGTTTTACAAATCTCATGGATGAGTCAAGTAACATATTTGTTCTTATGCATTCAAGTAACAAATCTCAGAGATGGGTCAAGCAACATATGTTCTTATACATTCAAGTAACAAATCTCAAAGATGAGTCAAGTAACAGATCTATTCATATTTTCTTCTTTCAAAATCATTATCTTTTTTGTTTCTTTCTCTTTTTCACCTTTTTTTAATATATTTTCTCTTTTGTTTTATCAGGATGTAGATACGAAGAAGAAAACAGGTATCAACTTTTTTATATGTTTTGATTTTCTTCCTCCATCTCTTATTTTTTTTTTTAATTTAGTTTTCTCAACTCAAGGATGAAGAAAATGAACTAAGAAAATTTTGTTCATGTGGTTTTCATTTCAATTTTTTTATATAATTTTGATCCAGTTTTTTTTGTCGTCAGAGCAATGATTTTGGAGATTGAAAGAGGTATTAAAAGGAGAATTAATGGATAATATTTTGGGATGATTTTGTTTTTTTTTGTATTGATTTTGATTACACTTATTTATTGTGGAAGATGTTGATTTTGTTTTTGTGCTTTTGTTGGAAGGAAGAAAGAGAAGATTTTGATTCTAAGAAACTAATTGAAGTTAGATACAACAAAAAGGGGTTCATTAGTTTTGCTGTTGATTATGGTTAGAGAAATGATCCAATATTACAATCTTGATGATGTTGGAACTAAAGAAAGAAATGGTTTGGATGCACTTCATATTACTGCTAAACAAAGGGATTTATTTTTGTCTTTTATGTAGTTTTTTTTACTTTCAATTAATCATTCTTTTTTGTGTTGTGTGGAAAAGGAGTCGTGATCGGAGTTAATATTTAAATTGCGATTTTTGTCGCATCAAGATTCAGAGAGTTTTTACAAATAATTTTTGTTTTTTTGTTGTTGTAGATATAATAAAGATCTTAATGGAGGCTCATTCTGAATTGGCAGCCATCACGGTGGATCCATCCAACACTACAACCTTACACACAACTGCAACACAAGGGCATAGTGAGATAGTGAAATTTCTATTAGAAGCATGTAGTAGCTTGGAAACCATTGCTAGAAGTAGTGGTAAAACAACTTTAGATTCTGCTACAAAAAGTATCAAAAAAGAGAAATAATCGGTAATATTTTGGGATTATTTTATTATTTTGTTTTTTTATTGATTCTGATTACAGTTATTTATTCTGAAGATGTTGATTTTGTGTTTGTATTTTGGTTGGAATATGATTATTTCTTGCCTTAAAAGTTGCTATTAGTTTTGCAACATTTTAATTTTCTGATTTTCATTAATTTAAAGTTGATACTGGTTTTGTTTTATTCATCTTGCTATATTGAATATTTATGGAGATATTCCTTGATGTGAGTAATATTTCTTGATATTACTAAAATAACAATTGTTATTTTAATGCATATTGTAGTAAGCTGCAGAACTGTCTAATGTTAGTGAAATGTTAGTGAAGCAACTGCAATTGAATTTTCAACTTATAGAGTGATGTTGGACTAAGGGATGAATATATACACTAATGGAGGATACATATGTGAGGTTGTTGGCATAAAGTATACCACTAATGGAGAATTTGTTTTGCTCTTTTTTCTCTAGCAATAACTTTCAAATACTGCAGATTATGGTATAGATTTTATGTCCAATGAAACTCTTAAAAAAACGTTCAACCACCTACCTACACGGATGTTAAAGAGAATGCAGTTGATGACTGCAACAACCGACAACTGTCAAATACTAAGCTCATCAAACACGTCAAAATCGAATGATATGCAAGAAGTAACAACTCACTCTTTTGAAGAGGTCAAATCCATGTTGGACCAAATTTTTTTGATTTTATTTGTATTTTCCATTTTGCTTCAGAATTCTCTGCTATTTTCTCAATTGTAACAGACAACTACAAGTTATTTGAAAAAAAAGGTGTGGTTCTTATATTATTCCATTTATAAGTATATATGTTGCCTACTCTTTTAGGAAATTTGTATTTAATTTTATTAATTTTAATTTACGTCACTTTCTACTCAATTTTAGAAGTATGACTAATTCTTTCTTTCTTGTCTATAAATTAAAAATATATTGTTATTAATTCTCAGAATCCTTGCTTTCAAGCATGATCCGTTGTTATTCCTCCGATATATTAGAAAATACATGTAAGACTTTCCAATTCAATTTGAGTATATTAAGAAAAAATAAACTATTTAAAATATTTTCTTTTTCAATGTGTATTTCTTAGCATTTCAATGAGTTGTTCTTATCAGATGCAAAAAGTAGAGCTACTAAAGTTGTAAATAGTTATAATTAGCTGATGCAATTTGTTAATGATACTGAAAAAAACGTGATTTAAAAACTTGTCTTTTTCCAATGACCCCTGTTCATTTTATGAGAAAAACAGTACTTTTTGTAGATTTCTTTCAACCTTTTGGAGCAGTATCTATTCATTACAAACTTCACACATTTTGTCCAAAACCCCAAAAGCCACTGTATAGAGATTCGATGTTACCTAACCTAGGTAACTAGACTTCCAAACAAACTAAATTAATTATGCATGATTTCATTATTTACCAATTTCACTAACTATTAAGATACTCTTTAATTTTTTAATTAACATAATTAATTTTTTAAACAAAACAAATTAATTATACATGATTTTATTATTTGCACATTTTAAAAAAACGGTGTTATTTTCATAAATAACTTAAAATTTACTATTAATTCTATTAATTTGAATACTTTTATAAATGATGTTAAAAAAATATTTATATCTTATTAATTTGAATCTTATTCATTAATTTCTACTTATAAATTGATATAGAATGATGCATCTAATTTGTTTTCTTTTTTTATTCTTTTTACACTTAAAAGTAGCCTTGCTTTAATTATAATTTATTTTATTTTAATGTTTAGTTATAACTTAAAAAATAGTACAATGGTTGTTTGAATAAGATATCAATATAGATTTAATATCTTCATAGGAAAACAAAATATTAATATAGAATAAGCCTTCAATCTTTTGATTAGCGTTTCTACTATTATTCGTCAACTTTTAAAATTAATATTCTATAATGTTATGGTATTTTATTTAAAATTTATATTGAGATTTTTCTTTACGATCTATGTTATATTTATTAAATATTTATATCTAAATATTTATATTTATTAATAGTTTATGTTTAATTATTATACAATAGTAATATCAAAATACATGATTTTAATTTTTCAACGTCAAGAGATAAATGCCATAACTATCAAAGAACAAGTAATTTTGGAATTTAAAAACATTTATTCCAAAATCAAACATTCAGGAAGGATTTTATTTATTTATATCTTTCAATACTATATATGTTTTGATCGTACCTGGATCAGACAGTGATAGTGGCCAACGGCATCTGGAACGGCAGCTCCGATGGTGATGAGAGATGGCGGGGGGGTGTACCTGCAAGGTACTCCGACGCTCAAGTGAGAGAGTGTACAGAATATCAGCAAATACAGAAAGTGTGAATGGTAGGAAGAAAGTGTCTAACCTGACCCTCTCAAATGAGAGGGTATTTATAGAGAGCCCCCAACGCGGGGCCAACGGTTACCTGCAATGGGCTGGATCAACTAGGCCTACTCTAAGTAACTGCTAGGGCTTACGTGTAGTAATGAAGACCAGCACGTGGTCTTCGCCCTAGAGTAACTGCTCCTAGATTTCCGGAAGTAGGGCAGACCGAATCTTTCGGAAGTGGGAGGTTACTTGGAACGTGTCCACGCGGGATGGACCGTTGGGTGCTCCTCGCGGGGGAGGAGCCTTCTATGGTCGAGGAGATGTGAAGCCCGTAGAAAGGACACGGCCTCGCGGGGGAGGGATTGTGTCCGTCGAGGAGTGACGTGTAGCATGCTCGCGGGGGAGAAGCTAGCCTATCGAGGAGTCACATCTCAGCGGGGTGTGATGTCCTCCTCTCCTATTGTCCCAAGTGCCCGACACTGTCTAAGTGCCCGACGAAACTGTGGCTAGCAAGTGGCAGTCGCGTGTCTTGCAGAAGGACCTTATTGGGTCCCCCCGGCTGTATGGGTTGGGCCTGCTCGACTGTTGGGTAGCCTCGGCCCAGTCCTGAACAGGAGCATCCTAAGTCGTTGCTCTGAGATGTCAGAGCAATGACTTAAGGGCTATTGGCATGTCGGGGACACGCCAAGAGAGGGACCGAGGAGGTCATTCTCATGCTCGACGTTCCTATAGCCGCACCTAAGTCGGGCATCGGACAACTGTGTTTGGTCGCAACGCCGAGGAGACGAGGGGTTTCAGATTCAAAACGTTGGGGAAAACTGAAATGACACGCGTGGGAGGATGGACGGCTGCATGTGTGCCACGTGTCGTCTGTCATTATTACCTAGGGGGCTAGGGCGGCTGGCTAGTGTAGTGCACTCAAGTGCCCTATGTCCCTCGAGTTCCGCGAGAACCCTTATAAAAACTCCTCCCCTCGCTCATTTCTCACTTTTCCATTTCTCTCTCAACAACCTCGCTCCTTCTCTCTCTACCTTCTACAGCAGCCGTTCGCCACCGTCAACCGCCGGAAACTCCGCGCCAGAACCCTAAACCGCCGCTTATAAGGTATTTGCTCCAAAACTGATCTTTTTCTTGCGTTTCTTTTTAATTTTAACTAGTGTATAGCATTTCCTTGGTGAACTGATGAAGTTCCCAGGAGAAATGAAAGGATTCCTGGCGAATACGGCGGGAATCTTTAGTTGTTGAGAGAGGGGGTGCTAAGAATTTCACCCGCTTTTGTTGAATATCTCGGGGACCAAGGATGAACATCTCGGGGACACGTTGAATGTCCCGGGGTCCCCAACATTTACTCTTTTCGTTAGCGTCACGGGAACACGTGGGCAGAATTTTCCGGGGAGGCGATGAGTTCCCTGGTGAACATGTTGATCCTCGGTCGGTTATGTCGGGGAACCGAGAGAGCCTTGCCCCTTCCTCGCCCGTTCGCTTGAACAGCGGTGGAGGGGTGAATTTGATATGACCCATCGAATTCACCGTTTCCTTCTGCTTTTCAGGTAAATGGATGATTTGGCTGCGAAGGTGGCCGTTGGATCCTTCGAAGAAGACGACCAACCCGAATCCCCTATGGCTCACATGGCTTTCGCCCAGGAGCGCCCGCTCGAGGAGTGGGTCTGTGAGGAAGCCCTGGAGATGTCGTCTATCTTTGTCTACAAAGACGTGGACGACGCGTTCTGCACCGTCGAGCATAGGCTCATCGGGTCTGACAAATCCTGGAAGGTTTTCCTCCCAGAGGAGCATCATCGGATATGTTCGCCTTACCGGGGAATGCGCATCTCGTTATATGAATTCATGTTCGACAAGGCGGGGTGGAGGCTGCCCTTCACGGACTTACAAGAGGGGATCTTCGCCTGGTTAAAGTTGGCCCCCTCGCAGATTCATCCGAATTCGCTGGCCTTCATCCGGGCCTTCGAGCTCGTCTGTAAGTACTTAAAAATAGTTCCGACAGTGTCCCTCTTCTTTCGGATATTCCATCTCCAAAGGTCGTCGGCCGGCGGACGACACAGATGGGTGTCCTTCAAGCAAAGCAAAGCTTTGTTCCATACGTATTTAGATTCCGTCCGGGACTTCAAGTTCCGCTACTATTTCGTGAAGCCGGTCACCCTCGGGGCCATCTGCTCGCTGTACCGGAAAGTCACCCGCGAGGTCGACGACCGCTCCGAGGAGGTTCTGGAACCGAGGTTCCCCCTGTACTGGACGGAGGAACACTTCAAGAAGGGAGTTGACAAATACAAGGTGAAACATACTCAGTTGGACGTCGACGACCGGGCAGCTTACGATAAAATCGTCGCTTTCGTCGAGAGCTTCAATGAAGCCTGGTACGAAACGCTGGACGGCGGGCCTATAAGGGGAGCAGACGGGCAGGTGAAGAAACAACGTCGTTTGATCAATACCCGTGTTCTGCTCGAGACCTTTTCCGACGAAGAAGCAGTCAAGTTATTAGGTGGTGCATACATCCACGATCTTATCCTTCCTCGCGTCTGTATACCTTGCCTTACTAATGTTTTCTTTTCTTTTTGCAGGAAAAATGGTCGGAGTCGAGGAGAGACTCAAAACGTTGAAGGCGAAGAGGGCTCGGGAAGAGCAGGCCCGGGGAGAGGCATCTCGTTCAAAGGGTCAAGATGTTGCTTCTTTTGGGGTCGTGCCTGAGGGTGTTTCCTCTGACGCGATGCCCGAGGGTTCCAGCCAATCTCAGCTGGCTGCGACCGTGTCGGGGATTTCAGACAGGCGGACACCTCCTGCTGGGAGCCAGTCTCCGGGTGTCCAAGGGATGCCGAAAAGACAACGGGTTTCAAACGCGGAGGTCGTCGACCTGGCCCACGAAGACAGTCCCCCACCTCCTTCAAGCTTTGAACTCCCACCATGCCATCAAAAGCCCCGCTTCTTCTCTGAAGTCATCTATCCTCGAGTCCCTCCCTCTGAAATCCAAGCTGTGATAGGGCCGCCGCGTAAGCGAGGAGGAAAACGATCTTTGAAGACATATCCATGGTCATGCGGCTTTGCTCGACTGCCATTGTCCTGAACGATGAGACTCGCCCCGCTGCTGAACTTTCTCAACTGCAAGAAAAGCTCGAGACCTTGGATGCTGAGCTGCTCGACCTGCGCAAAGAGTTGAAGGAATGCAGGGACCTGAACAAAGAACAGAGCGAGCAGCAGCAGCGGGCGGAGACCAAGCTAAAGGAAGCCGAGGAAGCGGAGAAAGGCCATCTTGCCCGGATCACCGAGCTGGAGGCAGAGGAGAAGCAGCTCAGGGAGAGGGTTGCCGAGTTAGAGGATACTGTTTGGCCAGCTGAAGGAGAAACTGAAGAAGATAAGCTCCTAACCACACGAGCGGCACTGGTGGCCCAACTCAGGAGACTCGAGCAGGATCTCCGGCTAGCCGAGGATGATGCTCTTGAAACTGTGGGCATAGGGTTCCGAAATGCAGTGGCGCAGCTTCGGATCCTAAATCCCGACCTGGTGACCGATGGGGCAGATGCTGACTACGAGGTGGTCGACGGCCGGATAGTGCCGCCCGGGCAAGGAGGAAATGCCAATGAGGGAGGTGGGTCATACGCCCCTGAGACTGCCGCAGAGTAGGAATATAGTTTGCTTGGCCTGCGTGCCATTTTGTTGTTTTTGCCCGGCTTGTGGGCTTACTTGATGTAATATTCGCACAATGGTTATTTTTGCCCGGCTTGTGGGCTTATATAAGTAACATTCGTACAATGGGCTTTGCCCAATTTTCATACTTCGCTATGCCTCTTTATTAATTTTGCTTGTGTGTGATATTTTATACATTACTTATTTTTGCCTAAGTAGTTGAGATCACTGGCGCCTTGGGAGTTTGCTCGACTTTGATGATCCTCGACTGCGGAGAGAGCTAGTCGATTGGTCGGAGGTTATACCCCGACCTTCAACGAGGCCAAGACGTCGGTCAAGGTCTTAGCTTCGTGGCGCAAACTTCCCATCGCGAGTTAGGTGTTCTGCCTAATTGGTACGTCGACGACGGAGCTCGATTGAGGCCTCCTCGTCGGGCCAAAAAGTCTCACGCACACACTTCGTGGTTTTTGGCCGTCGTGTGTTATATAGAGGTGTTGCACATGTACCGTTGCATGCCCCCGTGGTCGCGACGTTGTACTGTCCCGGGCAGTGTCTAACTGTAGTATTGCCTGAGCTTCTCAGCATTCCATGGTCGAGCAAGTTGTTCACCGTGGAGGTTCTCGAGGTAATAGGCACCCATCCCCGTCTTTGCGGTGACGCGGTATGGGCCCTCCCAGTTTGCAGCCAGCTTTCCTTCGCGTGAATCATTTTGATTCCTCCGTAGGACAAGACTGCCTACTTGGAAGTCTCGTTTGATAACTTTGTCGTTATAACGCAAAGTTATTTTTTGTTTTAAAGAGGCTTCTCGGAGGGAAGCGTCGGTCCTTATCTCTTCGACAAGGTCGAGTTCCTCTCTCAGGGCTTCGTTGTTTGTTTCGTCATCGAGGGGAGCTTCTGTCCTCCTTGAGGGTTCCCTGATCTCCACGGGGATAACCGCTTCGGTCCCGTACGTTAGGCGAAACGGGGTCTCCCGGGTCGTGGAGTGTGGGGTTGTTCGATACGCCCAGAGGACGCTGTGCAACTCCTCGACCCACTGTTGTTTGGCCTCGCCGAGTCATCGCTTCAGTCCCCGGAGTATCACTCTGTTCGCTGCTTTGGCCTGCCCGTTGGTTTGAGGGTGTTCGACCGACGTGAAGTGCTGTTTTGTGCCCAGTTTGGCGACGAAGTCTTAGAAGTTCTTGTCGGTGAACGTATCCCGTTGTCCGTGACAGCGGCTTGGGGAACCCCGAATCGGGCGAGGATGTTTCTCTTGTAGAAACGGAGTATGTTGAAAGCAGTGATTTTGGCCAGCGCCTTGGCCTCAATCCACTTCGTGAAGTAATCCACCCCGACTATGAGGTACTTGTTTTGGTACGACCCCATGACGAAAGGTCCGAGGATATCCATTCCCCACCACGCAAATGGCCACAGGGACGATAGTGGCTTAAGCTCGTTTGGAGGAGCGAGGTGCATGTCTCCGTGTCTTTGGCAGCGGTCATATTTCTTAACATGCTCCTTTGCATCATGTTGCATAGTGGGCCAATAATACCCTGCTCGGAGTGCTTTTCGGGCTAGTGTAGCGAGCGATTTTGGACGCGGTTCTTAAGCGTTGGTCGCTCTCTGCGGTTTAAGCTTTGACTACAGGTCGATTCATTTTTTATCCTATTGTGAGCTGAATAAGGAAGGGAAATAGATGTCTCCAATTAACCCTGCTTGCATACTGAGTTTAAACAGCGGTCTGTTAGGTTACGGATGCTATCAATGTGGGGGGCCTTTGTACTGGTTATTTGTATTTTCGCCAATACTATTTTCTTTCTTTTTTACCTGGACAGAAGGTTTCTGGCGGGGAACAAGGATTAGGATGTTAGGACTGATGCTTTTGAAATACTGCTTTTGATTGATAGAGATATGGGATTTGGGTTTTTTGTTGATTGCGCTCGCTAAGATCTTTTCTTTCGATCTTATGCCTATGTATTCTCGTTTACTGAAACAGGGAAATCAGAGCGTTCGTAGTTCCTCCTATTCTATGGGAGGAAATTGGTTTTTGGTGTCTTGTTCAAAGCCTAAGACGTGAAGCGAAAGGTGGTTTGTATCTTGTTCAAAGCCCAAGATGTGAAGCTGAAAGGTCTATTTGTGTCTTGTTCAAAGCCCAAGACGTGAAGCTGAAAGACCTCGGCTTTAGAGAGAATTTGTCATCTCTAAAGGGGGGAGAAGGAGAATTACTTTAACTGGGATACGCGGATCCGAGCAATGCCATAATTTCCGAAGAAAGGGTTTTAACCTGAAGGAGAAGACTTTAACTCAGTGTAGAGCAATACCATCTTTCCTTAGGAATTTCTCATGCTAAAAGAGGGACAGTGGCGTGGATATAGATGATCCAGAGGTTTGCCACTTACAGCGATTAGATGAAGGGGAAGGAGTTGTTGATGTTTGTATATTGTGAACGAGGCACAGCTTTGATGCTAAAAGGTTAATTGGATCAACTAGTGGTTTTCTTATACAAAGCCTAAGAGGAGGCTAATTTCCGCTAGGAAAATCATTATACAAAGCCTAAGAGGAGGCAATTTTGTGTCCTGTACAAAGCCCGAGAGAGAGGCTAAATGATTTTGACCCGACGATGGAGTCTTTTGGTATCTCGTATAAAGCCCGAGATGGAGGCTATTTGACTCAACAAGGGAGTTTTTTATATCTCGTATGAAGCCCGAGATGGAGGCGATCGTTTGTTTGGCTCAATGAGAACCTTTTTGTATCTCGTACAAAGCCCGAGATGGAGGTGAAAGGGGGATTGACTCAACGAGGGAGTCTCTTATGTGTCTCGTACAAAGCCCGAGAGAGAGGCTAAACGTTGTTTGACTCCGCTGTGGAGAATCATTTGTACAAAGCCCAAGAGAAGGCTAAGGTTATTGTGTCAGTTAAGTGACAGGTCCAGTATACTGATTTTGAAAGAGAAAATCAGTTCTTATATGAGCATCACTGTACTTATGGGTTAGATCTGAGGATCGGGGTTGTTTCCTTTTCTTTGGGGAAACTGGAAGTCCAAAGGGTATTGAGACTGTCCGAGTCTGCGGGTTTCTTTCCTATTTAACGAAGGGGTCACTTGAGAATGTCTTTGAGACTCAAGGAAGATTAGACTGTCCATGTCTAGAGTTTTATCTTTTGTACTATGCTTTGAGAAACAGTAGTAGACTCTATGAAAGGACTGTTCTATGAGGATGACTAGGTTCTGTTCCTATACCTCTAGGAGGTCGTCGGGACAATTTGTACGAAGCCCAAGAGGAGGCTGGAAACTTTTAAGAAGCCGACGGGTCCTTGTACGAAGCCCAAGAGGAGGCTATCATTCCCAGAGGAAGAGATCATTATACAAAGCCTAATAGGAGGCTGTGAATACTTCTAAGAAGCCGTAGTGTCCTTGAATAATGCCCAAGAGGAGGCCGATGCTTTTAAGAAGCCCGTGGGTCTATCACCTCCTTTCCATTAGGAGAGATAACTCTTTTAAAGATAAAAACCACTGGTAAACGTGCGAGGTTTACTATCCAGCGACTTTTAGCTTTTAAAGAGGGTTCCTTAGTTAAGGTCCAAGATTATGACCGTAGTGGGTACCCAAACCCCGAGACATTCAAGGCAAGCTATCCACGAGGAATAGATCAAGTCAGGAAAGTTCGAGAATTTGGAAGAAACTCAAAGATGCCATTCACGGAGAATACATTCATCTTGGGGAGTAGAGCTTCTTGACGATTCCTAAGGAGGACAACCGAAGAGAAGACTGTATCTGGTGCTCCTATTGGGGATCTAGGCGTTTATTTCTACGAATAAATGAAACGGCGTCACCTAGTTCTAGACGTAGTAGCCGGGGAAACTCGAAATATCTATACTATTATTACACAGTAGATATGAGTTTATGAAAGGAGACTTACAGTGAGCAGCCCCACAATATAGTTTATAATACGAAAGCAGTAAACGAAAGCGATAACCACTTACTCGGTTGGAGTGCTTCCATGCTGTTTGGTTAGTTGTTCAACAAAGAAAGATTAAAAACAACAATATATTCAAAATCAAAGGAGAAAGTGCTTTGAAAAAGAAAGATTTGGGGCTTACAGCTCAAGGAGAGGCCCAGGGTTTTATCAGTGAGCGCACTGTTTGACTTTGTACAGCGGGACTTATACAAGTGACTGGGGCCCAAAAAGGTTTTCTATAAAAAGGGATGGGTCTTACACTCTCTCAAGAGGCCCAAAAAGGTTTGAAGAAAAAAAGAGTGGGGCTTATAACACGAGGGTAGGCCCAAATGATTTTTCGTTTAAAAATGGCGATCGCGGCGAGGTTTTCTTTTAACGCAGAAGGACTTATACAATAAGTGAGGCCCAAAATGTTTTGGTTAAAAGGGGGTTGGGTCTTACACTCTAATAGAGGCCCAAAGTGTTTTGAATGGGTCTTATAGCTCAAGGAGAGACCCAGATGATTTTTATTTTTAAATGGGCGACGATCGTGCCGTTTACTTGTATAGAGGGACTTATACAATGAGTGAGGCCCAAAAAGTTTTGGTACAAGGGGGGATGGGTCTTACACTCTCTCAAGAGGCCCAAAGAGTTTTGAAAATGATTTATGAGGGTTGAATTAATCCAAAACCCTAATTTGTTTTCCAAATGTATTTAATTGAATAAAAATTCAATTAAAATGATCAAAAATTGTTTAACACATGGAAAACAAATTGTGATCTTGGATTAATGCTTCAAAAATTAAGTATTGACCTACAAAATAATTAGAAAGCATTAAAAGTTGCAAAATCAATGTAGAAAAAATATTTAAAATGCCAAAAACAATCAAAATATTAATTCTTTACAAAAATATCAATTATATGAAATAAATAATATTTTTGGGATTTTTTGTGAAAATAAAATATTTTAACATTTTTGTGAATTATTAAAAAAAGAATCAACTCAAAATCATTAAAACTCAGAGAGAAATTAATTTTTGAATCAATTAAACAAAATCACAAAATTCAAATATTTGAATATATGAAAAATGGCGCCAAGAACAGCTGAAGAACACGCGCGTGTTCTTGGTTTCTCAGATTTGCATTTTCTATCCAATCTCCATGAATACGTAATCATATCATGCAATTCACATATCATTATGCTCGTCTCAACCTCACGATCATGTCTATGTACTTTAATTTCATTTAAATTAAACATACAATAAGAAATCACGAAGAGACCTCAAGAACCCTAATTTCTGCATGAAGGCTAGGATTTTTGATACACGATTCAAACAATGCAATTAATTGAGGGAAAACATTCCATGCATGATTATGAACATATGGCCAAATTATTGTGCAAGGAAATATGCATAGATTGAGAGATGGCCAAGTATGTGCTTACCTCCAAGTCGTGACAGCAAGTTCAAAGTGATTTTTGATTTGGAGGTGTTACAGATGAGTTGTGATGATCTGAACAACTTCCCTACACCCTATGGATTGTGTTTGGATGGTTGGACTTGATTGAAATTGGCTGGATCATTTTGTGGTACCCCAGCTGCAACTTGTTTGAAAATTTGAGCAACCAGCTGGTGATTTTGTGAAATTGGTGTTTCAGAAGTAATCTAAGTGTTTGATCAGCTCATATGTGATGTATGTGAGGTGTGTGAGTGATTGGTTTGATTGGAATTGCTCTCAAACTCAAAACCCGATAGTGACTTGCCTTAGAAGGCAAAATTGGAGTGAAAGAAGAGATTTTGAGGAAAGCATCTGTTAGATGGCTTTGGTGTACTCAAACTGACCACAATTGAGCTCTATTTATAGTAGAGCAATTTTGTTTTGCAAGGATTAGTGCATGGCAGCTGGTAAGTAGGTTTGGCCAATGTTGGCAAATGAAAATCCAAGTCTCCTCTAGCCATTGACTAGAGGTTAGGGCACAGAGCTTTAGTTCCCTTGGTCTTGGATAAGTCTTGACTGATTTCAGATGATAATGGCTCAGTCCATGCCACCTTGATGGTTCCATTGAATGACTCATTCCAAATTTGAAGTCTTGTCCCTATTTTGGCCATTCTAGGTTCAACATGCTATTTCTTGTTCCATGGACTTTGGAGGCTTGGCTCAGTGATTGTCCCCTTTAGATTCAATCCTCTGAGGTGTCCAAGTGGATAGGAGCAATTGAATTTGGCTGATTTTGGCAAATCGACCAAAGTTGCAAATTCTGCCTTGCCTTGACAGATTTCAGCAAGGCAACTTGGCAATGTTGTATCTCATGGTGTAGGTTGAATTTGGCAATGTTCTTGGCCATTTTGGAAAGCTCTTACATGATACAACAACTGTTTTAACAAGTTTGGTTTTGATCTCTTTTGATTCCAAGTGAAAAATCCCCCTACATTTGGCAAAAAGTGAGGCAGAATCTGACTTAGTGAAAATTTCACTAAGTGTTGGAAAAAGTGACATTTTCACTTTTCAGCCACTTTGATCACTCCATAACTCAAAATCCTTAATGAATTGGAATGACTTGTAGTTGAAGTTTTTATAGGTGATATTTAGGGCTACAAATCCATCTTTGGATGAGAAAAAATGGCCTTGTGGTTTAGGAGTTATGGTCCTCCAAAGTTGGTACCTTTGCCACTTTAATTTTAACTTAGAAAAATTTCTAAGTTTTATGGTTACCCCTTTTACAAGTTATCTCACTTTTCTTGATTTTTCTTGATGAATGATGATTCAAATCATACATTAACATCATTTTAGGGTTAAAAATCCATTTTGGTGAAAAATCTCAAAAAGTCAAAGTTGACTTTTGTGCACAGTTGACTTTTTATCAGATGAATTCTAAACTGTGCAATTCTTCAGGAAATCATGTCCTTGACCTAAATCAAACTTGATGGACATGTTCCATGGGTGTCATAGGGTACATTCAATCATGTATTAGGGTTTGGGAGCATGTCCAGGTCAAAAGTCAAAGTTACAGTTGACTTTTCCCTTAAAACCCTAATTGTGGTGCAGATGAAATTGAGACTTGTTGCTCAAACTTCTTGGATTAATCCATTGTCCCAAATGGATCAATATGGTATATTAGAGACCCTCAAATCATCTCTTGAGGTCTTGGCTCATGGTTTGTCCCAAAAGTCAACTTAGGGGTGAATTAGGTCAAGAAACCCTAATTCCTGATTTTTTATGAATGCATCCCCTGAGGCAAAATTGACTTGATGCATGGGTTCATGAGGTTCCATGAAGTATATTAGGTTATGTTTTGGATCATTGCCTTGTGCCCAGATGAAAATTTCCATCTGGAGGCCCTGGTCGACCAAAACCCTAATTTGGTGACACTGTCGATCTTGAGACTTGATCCACCTAGAAGGGAGCAGCCTTGTGCTTAATCCTTGAAGTGGGAGTCCTTTTTGATCCATTGGATATTTAAGAGATTAGACAAGTTGAAGATCATTTCATTTCTTGATTGATCCTTTGTCTAAGCACTCAGAGAGGGCTTGAAACCCTAATTTTGATTGTAGTGGATGCTCACCCATCTTTGGGGAGACTAATGAAGCATAAAGGTACATCCATATTGTGATGATGATTTTCACAATGATGGGAAATCTAAGTGGTCAAAATTTGGGGTATTACAGATGCCCCTATTTAATCTTCTTGGACCCGAAGGTGTGAATGATGAAGGGATTCGGGCATTCGGGGTGCAAGAGGATTAAATATCGGAATACCCGAAATTTTGATGGTGGTTATGAATGGGAGCTTACACATTCATCTTCTTTAGCTAAGCAATGATGCTTAGAAAAGGTAAACTTCCCCTTGATCCTGGTCTTCAGCCAAGGAACTGGTCTCAGTTTTCTTTTGAAATAAACCTCCCCTCGATCCTGGTTTCTTACCAAGGAACTGGTCTCAGTTTTCTTTTGAAATAAACCTCCCCTCGTTCTTGGTTTCCTACCAAGGAACTGGTCTCAGTTTCTGATTTAAACTTCCCCTCGATCCTGGTTTCTTACCAAGGAACTGGTCTTAGTTTCTGATTTAAACTTCCCCTCGATCCTGGTTTCTTACCAAGGAACTGGTCTCGGTTTCTTTTGGTCAATAAACTTTACTGACAAGGGACGCTATTCGTAGCGGCTTTCCTTCAAACTTCTCGCCGAATTTTCCTGGGGAGATGCCATTTGAGTGGAAAAAGTTTTGATGTCAGACTTGCTGGGGAACCCATTCGTCTGAATTGTAGAGGTGTACAAACTTCTCTGTTGGAGATGCCATTTGTTGACTATACTTAGGGAATGCGAGTCCCTTGAGAGACTGCATTCGCTTGGGGTCTTTACATCATACTTTTCTCGGAGATCTTCTCGGAGAAATGCCATATGATGTGATCCAATTTTTGAGGTGCCAATGACCTTCTCATCAGCGGCTTTCCGGAGAAACACTGATGTACTGCCGAATCTCTGTTTAAGAGGCTTTCTCTGGGGATTTTCCTTAATCTGGGAAAGCGAGGATATCATCTTCAGTGGTGAAGAGTGACATCTGTTGAAGGTTCTCTGATCTTTCGAAGGTTCAAGTTATCAAAGTGGCCAATTGCCGACTCTGATCTTAGGGATACACTGGTGGCGAGATTGTGCAGACGCAACACTTCCTGACGAGGAAAGAACTGACAAACTCGATTGAGAAAACTGTTTATCACTAGGGGACAAGATCGGCTAGAGTGATAACGATGCAATATGAAATGTAAATGCAAATCAAAAATGTATGAAGTACGTATGTATATGCTGACAAAACTCACGTGACATACAGACTAATGGATGAACACAATTGGATACTCGGCCATCGCGGGGCGAAGAAGTACCGTTGGTTCAAAATAGCAATTCCACCTTGCTTAGGAGAAATAGTCCCGTTGGGAGCTATGTTGATCGGGCTTAGGAGATGAGACCTCGGCCGAGGGTATCAGACGGGAAAACCGCATCTGATACAGTTGATCCTTCATTCAGGCGCACTGGCTTAGAAGGAGTACTTTGATTCTGCACTTCAAAGTTCGCTTACTTCGGGAGAAGCGATCGATGTTCTTCTGATGTTCAACAGTCAAAAGAAATGCCATCTTTAATTTAAAAGCAGAAAAAGTTTAACAATTAAATTTATTTTTGTTTTATTTTAAGAATCGCTGATTAATTTTAAACAACGTCGTTCTGTAAAGCTAAAACAAGTAAAGAATTACAAACAAAAGCACAAGGGCTCAAATTTTATTGATAAGATGGAGATCAGCCAAACGCGTGATTCCAAAGAGTATATACAAAGTTAGAAAATGGTAATTTACAGGGAAAAGGGCTACGTTGAAACATAACGACCACTATCCTTCTACCAACTTTGAATTCGGGACATCCTGAGCTTCTGTCGAAGATGACCTTGACTGGAGTTTTCCTGACGGATGATGATGCAACTGCTGCTGAGGGACTTGCCTCTGTTGAACATAGTTACTTGCCATTATCCCTAACTTTTGCCTGGATTGTACTATGAGATTTCCAATCCATCGGGATGATTCTTTTCATGTCTCTAACTTTTGCCTGGATCGCCCTTTTGGGTTTTCAATCCACCGAGACGTTTTTTTTTTTAGTTTTAGGCGAAGTATTTCTTGACTACATCAACATTCGTGGGGTAGGCAAATTCCTCTCCGTCCATGGTTGCAAGTCTCAAGGCGCCGCCTGAGAAAGCTTTCGTGACCACATAGGGGCCATCATAATTTGGGGTCCATTTGCCCCGAGAATTAGTGAGAAATGATTGTATCTTCTTGAGCACAAGTTCTCCTTTCCTGAAGACACGAGGTCGGACCTTTTTGTCAAACGCCCTCTTCATTCTTTGCTGATACAACTGACCGTGGCATAGTGCCGTGACTCATTTTTCCTCGATCAGATTCAATTCGTCGTGTCGACTTTGACACCATTCAGCTTCGGTGAGCTTAGCTTCCATACCCGGATTGATGGGATCTCTACTTCTATGGGGAGAACTGCCTCCATGCCATATACTAGAGAGAAAGGGGTTGCCCCTGTTGAAGTGCGGACAGATGTGCGATAACCGTGAAGAGCAAAGGGTAGCATTTCGTGCCAATCTTTATAGGTTACAACCATCTTTTGAACGATCTTCTTGATGTTCTTGTTAGCCGCTTCTACCGCCCCGTTCATCTTGGGTCGGTAGGGAGATGAGTTATGGTGTTCGATCCTGAACTCTGCGCACAACTCTTTCATCATCTTATTATTCAAGTTAGATCCATTATCAGTAATGATCTCTCTTGGAACACCATAACGGCAGATGATATTGTTTTTGATAAATCGGACCACCACTTGTCGGGTGACATTGGCGAATGACGCTGCTTCGACCCACTTGGTGAAATAGTCAATGGCTACCAGGATGAACCGATGTCCGTTTGAAGCCTTGGGCTCAATCATACCAATCATATCGATTCCCCATATGGAAAATGGCCACGGGGAAGAAAGAACTTTGAGATGTGATGGCGGTACATGAATTTTGTCGGAGTATATCTGACACTTGTGACACCTCCTCATGTACTTGTAGCAGTCGGATTCCATGGTCAACCAATAATACCCGACCCTGAGAATTTTTCTCGCCATTGTGTGTCCGTTGGCATGAGTGCCAAAGGATCCTTCATGAATTTCTTTCATGAGCATGTCTGCTTCTGGTCTGTCGACGCATCAGAGCAAGACCATGTCAAAATTTCTCTTATAAAGAGTGTCACCGCTCAGGAAGAAGTTTCCAGCCAATCTTCTGAGGGTTTTCCTGTCTTTTCTGAATGCCCCAGGAGGGTACTCTTGTTTTTTAAGGAAGCATTTGATATCGTGATACCAAGGTCTGTCGTCTGTGACTGCTTCAATCGCGAAGATGTAAGCGGGCCGTTCAAGGCGCATGATGTCGATCTTAGGTAAGTCGTTCCATTGACCTACACTAATCATGGAAGAGAGAGTGGCTAATGCATCAGCCATGTGATTCTCATCACGAGGGATGTGATGAAAGTCGACTCTATTGAAGAAGGGTAACAACCTTCTTGCATAGTCTTTGTAAGGAATCAATCCTGATTGGTATGTGTTCCAATCTCCTGTTATCTGATTGATAACCAGGGCTGAATCGCCGTATACGTCCAAGTTTTTGATCCTTAAATCAATCGCTTCTTCGAGACCCATGATACATGCTTCGTACTCGGCCTCGTTGTTCGAACATTTAAACGTAAGTCTGGCAGTGAAAGGAATGTGGGAACCCTGAGGGGTAACAATGATTGCCCCAATTCCGTTTCCATAATGATTGACTGCTCCGTCAAAGATAAGTCCCCACTGGGAACCTGGTTCTGGCCCTTCACTGGGTAACGGTTCATCGCAATCTTTCATCTTTAGATACATGACATCTGCGTCTGGGAAGTCAAACCCGATTGATTCTTGATCGTCAATCGGTTGATGAGCCAAATGATCGGCTAAAATACTTCCTTTAACGGCTTTCTGAGCATGGTACTCTATGTCATATTCTGATAGTAACATCTGCCAACGGGCAATCCTTCCCGTGAGAGCAGGTTTTTCGAAAACGTACTTGATTGGATCCATTTCGGAGACCAACCAAGTAGTATGACGAATCATGTACTGGCGAAGACGTTTGGCTGCCCAAGCCAAAGCGCAACAAGTTTTCTCAAGCATTGTGTACCGAGTTTCACAGTTGGTGAATTTCTTGCTTAGATAGTAAATGGCAGACTCTTTCCTTTTAGTTTCATCTTGTTGGCCAAGTACACATCCCATTGAGTCCTCTAGGACTGTGAGGTAAATGATCAGTGGTCTTCCTTCCACTTGAGGTGATAGAATCGAAGGATTCAACAGATATTCCTTAATACTATCGAAGGCGGTTTGGCAATCTTCTGACCAAACGCAATCCTGGTTCTTTTTTAGTAATTTGAAAATCGGCGCACACGTCGCGGTCATAAGGAATATGAATCTGGAGATGTAGTTCAAACGTCCCAGGAATCCTCTGATTTGTTTTTCAGTTTTTGGAGAAGGCATTTCTTGAATGGCCTTGACCTTGTCAGGATCAACTTCAATTCCTTTCTGGCTGACGATGAACCTAGTAATTTCCTCGAACGGACACCGAAGGTGCACTTGTTGGGATTCAAGCGGAGCTTGAATTTTCTTAGACATTCGAACAATTTTGACAGATGTTCAACGTGCTCATCCTCTGTTCTTGATTTTTCAATCATATCATCGACATATACCTCGATTTTCTTATGTATCATGTCATGAAACAGAGTAGTCATGGCCCTTTGATAGGTTGCCCCGACATTCTTCAAACCGAACGGCATTACCTTGTAACAAAAGGTACCCCATGGGGTAATGAACGAAGTTTTCTCCATGTCTTTCGGCGCCATTTTGATCTGGTTATAGCCCGAGAATCCATCCATGAAGGAAAAAACTTTGAACTTTGCTATACTGTCAACCAACATGTCAATGTGTGGTAAAGGAAAGTCGTCCTTTGGACTTGCCTTGTTCAGATCTCTGTAATCGACACACATTCTAACCTTTCCGTCCTTTTTGGGAACGGGTACGATGTTGGCTAACCATTGAGGATATTCAGATGTAGCGAGGAAACCCGCGTCGATATGTTTATGTATCTCCTCCTTGATTTTGATGGCCATGTCCGGGTGAGTGCGTCTCAACCTTTGCTTTACTGGCGGACATTCTGATCTCAACGGTAAGTGATGTCCCACGATGCTGGTATCCAACCCTGGCATATCCTGATAGGACCAAGCGAATACATCGGGAAATTCTTTGAGAAGCTTTATCAAACCCTCTCTGGCAGTTGGACTGAGCAGTGCTCCGATCCTGATTTATTTTCTCTCTTTTTCTGAACCCAAGTTTACCGTTTCCAACGGCTCTTTGTGAGGTTCAATGGACCTTTCCTCTTGTCTGAGTAGTCGGGAGATCTCTTCTGGAATTTAGTCATCATTTTCTTCTTCAGCCTCGAATAACGGGAACTCAAAGTTGGGAGAAGGCATTGGATCGTATGTTTCAACGGGGTATAAAACAAGCAATCTGCATGACGTGATGATTCGTGTTTAGAAGAGATAGAGAAAATGTAAGTGTGTGCAGTGTTTTGATTTTACTGCTTGTTTTTATTATTGAATGTTTTTTTTTTTAGGATTACCATTTTCTGAAAAAGCAAAAAGAGAAAACAGCAATTAATGCGGAAATTACAGAACGACGTTATTTTATTAATGAACAAGTCGAATCTCGAAACTACAGCCCTATAAAACAAAACTCTGTCGCTTTGGGCAAAGCGAAGAGGGAAATTTACAGAAAACGAGCCCTATCAAAATATCCGTTTCACCTGGGCAGGGTGAAAGGTTAAAGATGGCAATTACTTTGACTGACGAACGACCTTCGGAACCTCGACGGTAACCCATTGGCGGCGAACTCCTCGGTGAATCACAAAGTCTGGCACCTTCCTTGATTTGTCTTCAGAAATGACGCTGATTTCTGGTGGAGCAGGATCATTGGAATCTGTCTCCCAAGCAGAATTGTCGTAGGAGGATTCCTCTGTTGTATTTTGCATAGCATTTGTGCTCTCAGCTGTATCTCCCCATCCAGTTGGCTGGATATCTTCGAGCCTGATACGAGAGCTTTCGGGAGCGGTGTACTTGACCATATAGTCGTATTTTCCACTCGGTTGTCCCAAGGTGTCCCACATTTTTTTTGGTACTGGAGGAATCATCCCTCTCGATGACATTGACCTCGGGAAAAGCATAGTTGATGAATTCAAATCCTGCGAACGTTGCGAATTCATCTTCATGTTGAGTAGTTTCTGATTGACCTGAGTGTTGATCCCATGACATGGTGGGGACACAGGTATTCTGTTCAATGACGCTCAGCTGAGTTTCATTGTTTGGCTAACTTTCTTGCCCCAAGTTTCCTGGGTAAGGCTGCCACATTGGCAGGCCATAGTAATTGTGATCAAAGTTGTCTTTCATCGGAGTGTCTTCCTCTAATGAATTTGGCGGAGCGTGGCATCTTTCCGGATCACAATCTCCGTAGATCATTTCGACATCTGATCTTGGTATAAATCTCGGACTTTCTGTAGGAAAGCAAAAAGGCATAGACACCTCTTCCTGAGACATATAGTCGTCCTTGATAAGGTAGGACTTCCATTCTTCATCTGTGTCAGAGGGATCTTCCTCATTGATAGCATGAACTGTCTGAGACACTGGGTGAAGGAAACCTCCACTGTGGAAGAAGTTTTGAAGGGGATGAAGACTTTCATCGTTGGCGGCTGTCTGGGTACAGGTCGCAGAAAAACCAAGACCCTTCTTTGTTTTATTGTCAATAGGAATGACAAGTCGTCCCCATCCTGTCGTATCGGTACTCTCGACCGCTTTGATAGCATCCTTGTATGAGGAAATCGAGGTTCCTCCTCCGGATTGATTGTCCTTGCTCACCGATAGTGCTTGGAACTGCGTTCCAATAACCTCCTTGGGTTCCACACAAGTAGATGATGATAGGTTACTCACAAGCAAGGCTTGTTCCCCACAGACTGTGATAAGTTGATCATTCTGAACGAACTTTAGCTTTTGGTGGAGGGTTGAAGTAACCGCTCCAGCCTGATGTATCCAAGGTCTTCCTAATAAACAACTGTATGTTGCCCGGATGTCCATGACCTGGAAAGTGATTTGGAAAGTGTGAGGACCAATAGTTATGGGAAGATCAACTTCGCCGATAACCATTTTTCTGGATCCGTCGAATGCTTTGACGACGACCTCGCTGGTTCTCATCGGAGGGCCCTTGAATGATAATTGCATCAAAGTGTACTTCGGCATAACATTCAGGGCTGACCCTGTGTCTACCAGTACGTTGGCTAAAGCATCGCCCTGGCAGTTAACTGTGATATTGAGCGCCATGTTATGACGGCGACCCTCTTCAGGTAATTCCTCATCACTAAATCCCAAATTATTGCAGGAAGTGATGTTAGAGACAATATTATCGAACTGTCTGATTGTTACATCCTGTTCCACAAAGGCTTGCTCTAAGACTTTCTGTAGAGCCTCCCTGTGTGCTTCTGAACTGAGTAACAGTGATAATACCGAGATCTTTGAAGGAGTCTGTAACAGTTGATCAACAATGTTATATTCACTCCTTTGGATGAGCTTTAGCATCTCATCTTTGTCTTTTGAAAAGTCAGGATTACTAGATTGATCGACTGGTGGATCAGGAATTTCTGCCTGAAGTTCCTTTTCTTTGTTGGATTCTCCAACCCCTCGGTTGAAGATTCGACCGCTCCGTGTTACATAACTGATGTCTGCAATATTCACGACGGAGGGTAATGGAATTTCCTTTCCATTCTCGATTATTGTTGCACCGTATTTGTAAGGGATTACCTTAGCTGATTCATACGGTAGTGGCCCCGGTAGATAGATGACTATGGGAACCTTCTGGTTTTTCTGACCATCATAAGTAATCTCGATCCGTTCCCGGTTGGGAACTCTAGATTCGTCAAGTAGAGGGATGATGGCAAAAACATCCCTGGTCCTGTGATGACCAGAGATCGTGACAACATCCTCAACTTGCTCGGCAAGGTAGTTCGGCGACCAAATGATGGGTCCTAAACCTGGATATGGACGAATTTCTCCATGATCGACCTGACCCTGAAGAGCTGTTCTCACAAGGTAACACCCTTGGTTACTTTCCGAACAGACGCTACAACTGTCATAGTTGTGTGGTGGCACCTGGCCACACCCACTTTGAATACAATGTAACCTCACTAGGTTATCTTCCATTGATCGGACATCCTGACTTTGACGACGAGTAGGATTCCTGTGATTGATACTAATCTGCTGTGTATCTTCGTCCATATAGATTGGTATCCACCAGTGATTTAACAAGTGCTGAAGTGCCTCCTGGACAAGGGTACAACCTCGATCGTTTTCGCAACCTGCTTTACAGTTTTGATAATCATGTGATATTAAGAATCTGAGTCGGACCTGCTCGGCATGTAACTCTACCAGGTTGGTATTCATCACGCGAATGTCAAAGATCTGAACCATGTTGATTTGATAGGAGTTCCTATCATGGTAGTCTTGGATCCATCCAAGGTCTATCTGACGCTGGAGGGCCTCTTGTATGAAAGAGCATCCCTGTTTGTTTACCGAGCAAATCAGACAGGAACTGTAATCGTGTCGCGGCAGATTATGATATTGGCTTTGCCTTGAGTGCATCGCCACCAAGTTGACATTCATCGCACGGATATCGTGGTTCTGAATGATGTTAGGATTCGTGTAGACCATGTTAACTCCACGAACTCGGTGCTCTTGGATCCATCCAAGATCCATTTGCTCCTGTAGAGCTGCTTGCACCATAGAACATCCCTAGTTGTCTTTAGAGCAGATATCACACTGGTGATAATTATGAGGTGGCACATGGCCATATCCACTCTGTCTACAATGCATCTTGACCAGATTGGTTTTCAACAAGAGTACATCATGAATTTGATAGACACTGTTAGTCTCTTTCTCAATCAGATTGACTGCAGCTTTCTCATGTTGAGGCAGCGGGTTCGTGAGAACGTTGGGATTCGTATCTTTGAAAGATAAGACCCCGCTCCTAACAAGCTTTTGCACGTCGGACTTGAAATTGAGGCAAGTCTCTATGTTATGCCCTAAACCTCCTTGATGATAAGGGCATGTTTGATCCGCTTTAAACCAAAAAGGTGGATTTTCCAGAACTGAAAGAGGAGACTTAGTCTGAATGTGTCCCTTAGCCAGCAGTAACAGAAATAGCTCTGCGTACGTTACGGGTATAGGATCAAATCCTGGTGGCCGTGTTGTACGGTTGTTGTTATATGGAGGACGAGCCTGCTGAAGAGGCTGTTGTGTCCTTTGTTGGTCAGGTTGGCTCTGCGCAACCTGAGGTTGATACATAGGAACAGGCGCGGGGCCGATAGCAGGAGTAACAGCTGCTACTGGCTGATAACGTCGCCTTTGCTTTCCGAGAGAGATATTCCCAATATCTTGCTCTTTTTTCTTAGGGAGAGCACTACCGTATTTTTTAGTACCGCTCGTCGATCCAGTGTCTTTTACCAAACGTCCTTCTCGGACGGCTTCCTCAAGACGTACACCCATGCCGACCATTTCGGTGAAATCACTGGGCGCACTGGCAACCATTCGGCCGTAGTAAAATGAGCTCAAGGTCTTTAAGAAGATCTTTGTCATCTCTTTTTCCTCAAGAGGTGGACAAATTTGAGCGGCAATTTCATGCCACCTTTGAGCATACTCCTTAAAGGTTTCCTTGTCCTTTTGTGACATTGATCTGAGTTGATCTCTGTCGGGTGCCATGTCCAAATTGTATTTGTAATGTTGAACGAAGGCAGTACCAAGATCTCTGAAAGTGCTGATCGTAGTACGGTTTAAACCCATGTACCATTTGAGTGCGGCACCAGTTAAACTATCCTGGAAGTAGTGAATCAGCAGGTCCTGATTCTCTGTCTGAGCTGACATCCGCCGAGCGTACATCACCAGATGGCTCTGAGGGCAAGAGTTACCCTTGTATTTTTCAAAGTCGGGCACTTGGAACTTGTGCAGGACTTTCAAATTTGGGACCAAGCAGAGGTCTGCGGCGTCCTTCCCAAATAGATCCTGACCGCGAATGGCTTGCAGCTCTTTCTGCATTTCCAAGAACTGCTCCTGGAATTCATCCATTCTGTCAAACATAGTTTCCTTCTTACCAGAAGGTGTTGGTGGAATCTGTCCTTCTGGGACAGTGTGCACCACAGGGGGTGGTACCGTGACTACGACAGTAAGTCTTGGCGCCTCCCGAAGTTTGTAACCTTCAGGAGTCTTGAGTATGCCCCTGGCATCTTCGCTTTCCCAAATTTTGTAACCTTCAGGCCCAGCGGCTTCTGTTGCGATTCCCTGATCTTCAGTGATCGGCGGAACATATCCTTCCGGGATATAGTTAACAGGCATGCCCCAAGGATGATCTTTCGGCATCTGATACCTAGGATCATACTTTTCTATGATGGGCGTTGAGGTGATCTCTGAGATCACGGTTCTTTCTAGCTGAGCTTCTGCCATGGCTTGCATGTCATTACGAAGCTTTCTCATATCCTCTCTCAGAGCGTCGATCTCTTCTTTCAACTCTCTGTTTTCTTCCTCAAGATCATCCATCTTTTTCTGACAATTGGCCCGAGTATTGTACGAATGAGACAGTTTGACTCTAGAATCGAGACACAAACGTGAGATTCGTAGGTAAGGAGAATACGCGATGTGAGAATGATGAATGCAATGATTATATTAATTGTTGTTTTTTTATTTATTTAATCAAAATAAACTTCGACAATTAGATTGCAAATATCAAACAGTGGGGAAACCCCTTTTTATTGAATTCCAAAGGATTACAGAAATGGAAATACAGTAGATTACAAAGTGCAGAAACAGAAACCTAAACTAATGGGTCCCGAGTCCTCTTCTTTGACCGGGGCGCTTGGGCCGTTGTTGGGTTGTCATTCCTTTGCCAGGTGAAAGGAGCGAGCAAATTCCTTTGGTCATCTTGATTCTCTACAGCATGCTGCTCCAAAATTTCAATCAGAGCATCTTTCTCTTTTAGTAGTTGTTGTATTTGGATACACTCTACGTCGAGGGTGCGGTACTTGTTCTTCCAAGATCTTCTTTCCTTTTGAACTTTGTTGAGAGTAACCTGAAGCTTTTCAGTTTCCGTCATGAAGTACATGACAGTTTCCCTCGGTGGAAGAATTCCGTAACGAGGATAAGGCATCTTTAGCTTGAGAGCTCTAGTTTGTACCCAATGGAGATAAGGCTCCACCGAGACACAGTCCGGTTTTCCCAGAGACTCTCGTCCTTTCTTATGAACATGTTTCCAAGCTTGCACTATTTCCATCTTTAGTGCTCTGTCACTTTCTCCTTCTTTGAAGAAAAGACCTTCCAGATGAACTCCCGGGGGATGTGTCTCATCGGGTATCCAAATTGACGAAGAACCAATATCGAATGATAGTTGATTCCTCCTTTAGTTCCTATGAGGGGTACGCTGGGGAAGTTTCCACAACGGTCAATGATTCTAATTCCCTCATAAATCCTATTACACCAATCTATATCAGAGTTGGTAAGGGACATGATCTTCTGCGACCAACATAAGACACTCTTGCAATCCCAAAAAGCAGCAGACTTGGGCAAGTGAGAGATAAACCATTTGTAAAGCAAAGGTACACAGCATGTGATCTCCCCTCCGCTGTACAAATTTTCTAAGTGTACAGAATGATACGCATCTGCAAGCAAAGTCGGCACAGGGTTTCCAATGAGAAAAACCTTAATAGCGTTGATATCGACGAAGTTATTGATGTTGGGAAACAAAAATAACCCGTAGGCGAGCAAGACAAAGATGCTTTCAAAAGCAGTCCCGTTCCCTATACTAGCGAAGTATAGAGCTTCTTTTGTCAAGAACTGGGCTGGAAAACCTTGGATGCCACCCTTAGTGGTCATGTGAGTCCTGACCTCAGACTCGTCCAAATGAATTGCTATTGCAATAGTCTGATTCTTTGGAATTTCTTCCAGTCCAGAAAATGGAGCTCGATCAGTGATATGTAAATCAGTCAGATGAGAATACTCCTCCAGCGTTGGTGATAGCTGGTAATTCGGGAATGTGAAACAGTGATAAACCGGATCGTAGAATTGAATGAGCGCGTCCATGATCCCCTTAATCACATGGACTCTTAACAGTGGTAGCAAACCACCGTGCTTGGCTCTGAAAGCCTCTGGGTTAACGATCATCCTTGCTAACCTTCTCAAATCCCCTAGTTTTGGAACCTTGAAGGTATACTAGTGAGTTCTCCTTTTACCGAAATCCATTAGCGTAATCCTCTTCTCTGATATTTGCAATCACAGTCTTAGTTTAATTTGAAAAATAGAGAGACTAGAAGAGAAAGTTTTTTGAATGTTTTAATGCTTTATTAAATGAATGCATGAATGCAGCACACAAAAACATAGAAAAAACATGGGGTCAAAGGGTCGTTGTCATGAAGTCAAGGCTCTACCCATCCCCAAAGGTTTATACTAGGGTGATTTTTGTACCTGTACTCATTATCATCAGCTCCTCCCAGGAAAGCAAAACAACAAGCGGATCGCCAGCGAGTTGTAGAGCAATCTTAGAGTAAGTGCCATTCACCGAGAATAGATCACCAGCCTCAAATGAGGGTAGTATCGCGTAACAACTATTTCCGATAGTTTCTGCACTACGAAAGGGTTTGGCTCCTCAGCTTCTCAGACTTAACAACCGGCCCATTGGCTAGAAGAGTGAATGGGTTACGTTGGTCAGCCTCCACTGAGGTTGATGGTCGACCCCATCGCCATCACTTATCTTAAGTGTATACTCATTCTCACCACATGCGGCATCACACGCATTCCCAGTAGCAGAAAAATAAACACGTATAGCATTTAGGAAAAGCAGTATATATATTTGTCCTAATCATCCTAGACTTATAAAGCTATGATTCCTAAGTTCCTGACAGAAATGGGTTCCCCGGCGGAAGTCCCAATCTGTGGTATTCACACAAGTGAAGAGAAAAAAGGTTTGTCCAAGGTTTCCACCTTAAACGTTTAAAAAAGAAGATTCGGCCCCACGGTGTCGCCACTTTTTTGTAGCGAGCGATTTTGGACGCGGTTCTTAAGCGCTGGTCGCTCTCTGCGGTTTGAGCTTTGACTACAGGTCGATTCATTTTTTATCCTATTGTGAGCTGAATAAGGAAGGGAAATAGATGTCTCCAATTAACCCTGCTTGCATACTGAGTTTAAACAGCGGTCTGTTAGGTTACGGATGCTATCAATGTGGGGGGCCTTTGTACTGGTTATTTGTATTTTCGCCAATACTGTTTTCTTTCTTTTTTACCTGGGCAGAAGGTTTCTGGCGGGGAACAAGGATTAGGATGTTAGGACTGATGCTTTTGAAATACTGCTTTTGATTGATAGAGATATGGGATTTGGGTTTTTTGTTGATTGCGCTCGCTAAGATCTTTTCTTTCGATCTTATGCCTACGTATTCCCGTTTACCAAAACAGGGAAATCAGAGCGTTCGTAGTTCCTCCTATTCTATGGGAGGAAATTGGTTTTTGGGGTCTTGTTCAAAGCCCAAGACGTGAAGCGAAAGGTGGTTTGTATCTTGTTCAAAGCCCAAGATGTGAAGCTGAAAGGTCTATTTGTGTCTTGTTCAAAGCCCAAGACGTGAAGCTGAAAGACCTCAGCTTTAGAGAGAATTTGTCATCTCTAAAGAGGGGAGAAGGAGAATTACTTTAACTGGGATACGCGGATCCGAGCAATGCCATAATTTCCGAAGAAAGGGTTTTAACCTGAAGGAGAAGACTTTAACTCAGTGTAGAGCAATGCCATCTTTCCTTAGGAATTTCTCATGCTAAAAGAGGGACAGTGGCATGGATATAGATGATCTAGAGGTTTGCCACTTACAGCGATTAGATGAAGGGGAATGAGTTGTTGATGTTTGTATACTGTGAACGAGGCACAACTTTGACGCTAAAAGGTTAATTGGATCAACCAGTGGTTTTCTTATACAAAGCCTAAGAGGAGGCTAATTTCCGCTAGGAAAATCATTATACAAAGCCTAAGAGGAGGCAATTTTGTGTCCCGTACAAAGCCCGAGAGAGAGGCTAAAAGATTTTGACCCGACGATGGAGTCTTTTGGTATCTCGTATAAAGCCCGAGATGGAGGCTATTTGACTCAACAAGGGAGTTTTTTGTATCTCGTATGAAGCCCGGGATGGAGGCGATCGTTTGTTTGGCTCAATGAGAACCTTTTTGTATCTCGTACAAAGCCCGAGATGGAGGCGAAAGGGGGATTGACTCAACGAGGGAGTCTCTTATGTGTCTCGTACAAAGCCCGAGAGAGGGGCTAAACGTTGTTTGACTCTGCTGGGGAGAATCATTTGTACAAAGCCTAAGAGAAGGCTAAGGTTATTGTGTCAGTTAAGTGACAGGTCCAGTATACTGATTTTGGAAGAGAAAATCAGTTCTTATATGAGCATCACTGTACTCATGGGTTAGATCTGAGGATCGGGGTTGTTTCCTTTTCTTTGGGGAAACTAGAAGTCCAAAGGGTATTGAGACTGTCCGAGTCTGCGGGTTTCTTTCCTATTTAACGAAGGGGTCACTTGAGAATGTCTTTGAGACTCAAGGAAGATTAGACTGTCCATGTCTAGAGTTTTATCTTTCGTACTATGCTTTGAGAAACAGTAGTAGACTCTATGAAAGGACTGTTCTATGAGGATGACTAGGTTCTGTTCCTATACCTCTAGGAGGTCGTCGGGACAATTTGTACGAAGCCCAAGAGGAGGCTGGAAACTTTTAAGAAGCCGACGAGTCCTTGTACGAAGCCCAAGAGGAGGCTATCATTCCCGGAGGAAGAGATCATTATACGAAGCCTAAGAGGAGGCTGTGAATACTTCTAAGAAGCCGTAGTGTCCTTGAATAATGCCCAAGAGGAGGCTGGTGCTTTTAAGAAGCCCGTGGGTCTATCACCTCCTTTCCATTAGGAGAGATAACTCTTTTAAAGATAAAAACCACTGGTAAACGTGCGAGGTTTACTATCCAGCGACTTTTAGCTTTTAAAGAGGGTTCCTTAGTTAAGGTCCAAGATTATGACCGTAGTGGGTACCCAAACCCCGAGACATTCAAGGCAAGCTATCCACAAGGAATAGATCAAGTCAGGAAAGTTCGAGAATTTGGAAGAAACTCAAAGATGCCATTCACGGAGAATACATTCATCTTGGGGAGTAGAGCTTCTTGACGATTCCTAAGGAGGACAGCCGAAGAGAAGACTGTATCTGGTGCTCCTATTGGGGATCTAGGCGTTTATTTCTACGAATAAATGAAACGGCGTCACCTAGTTCTAGACGTAGTAGCCGGGGAAACTCGAAATATCTATACTATTATTACACAGTAGATATGAGTTTATGAAAGGAGACTTACAGTGAGCAGCCCCACAATACAGTTTATAATACGAAAGCAGTAAACGAAAGCGATAACCACTTACTCGGTTGGAGTGCTTCCATGCTGTTTGGTTAGTTGTTCAACAAAGAAAGATTAAAAACAACAGTATATTCAAAATCAAAGGAGAAAGTGCTTTGAAAAAGAAAGATTTGGGGCTTACAGCTCAAGGAGAGGCCCAGGGTTTTATCAGTGAGCGCACTGTTTGACTTTGTACAGCGGGACTTATACAAGTGACTGGGGCCCAAAAAGGTTTTCTGTAAAAAAGGGATGGGTCTTACACTCTCTCAAGAGGCCCAAAAAGGTTTGAAGAAAAAAAGAGTAGGGCTTATAACACGAGGGTAGGCCCAAATGATTTTTCGTTTAAAAATGGCGATCGCGCCGTGGTTTTCTTTTAACGCAGAGGGACTTATACAATAAGTGAGACCCAAAATGTTTTGGTTAAAAGGGGGTTGGGTCTTACACTCTAATAGAGGCCCCAAAGTGTTTTGAATGGGTCTTATAGCTCAAGGAGAGACCCAGATGATTTTTATTTTTAAACGGGCGACGATCGTGCCGTTTACTTGTACAGAGGGACTTATACAATGAGTGAGGCCCAAAAAGTTTTGGTACAAGGGGGGATGGGTCTTACACTCTCTCAAGAGGCCCAAAGAGTTTTGAAAATGATTTATGAGGATTGAATTAATCCAAAACCCTAATTTGTTTTCCAAATGTATTTAATTGAATAAAAATTCAATTAAAATGATCAAAAATTGTTTAACACATGGAAAACAAATTGTGATCTTGGATTAATGCTTCAAAAATTAAGTATTGACCTACAAAATAATTAGAAAGCATTAAAAGTTGCAAAATCAATGTAGAAAAAATATTTAAAATGCCATAAACAATCAAAATATTAATTCTTTACAAAAATATCAATTATATGAAATAAATAATATTTTTGGGATTTTTTGTGAAAATAAAATATTTTAACATTTTTGTGAATTATTAAAAAAAGAATCAACTCAAAATCATTAAAACTCAGAGAGAAATTAATTTTTGAATCAATTAAACAAAATCACAAAATTCAAATATTTGAATATATGAAAAATGGCGCCAAGAACAGCTGAAGAACACGCGCGTGTTCTTGGTTTCTCAGATTTGCATTTTCTATCCAATCTCCATGAATACATAATCATATCATGCAATCCACATATCATTATGCTCGTCTCAACCTCACGATCATGTCTATGTACTTTAATTTCATTTAAATTAAACATACAACAAGAAATCACGAAGAGACCTCAAGAACCCTAATTTTTGCATGAAGGCTAGGATTTTTGATACACGATTCAAACAATGCAATTAATTGAGGGAAAACATTCCATGCATGATTATGAACATATGGCCAAATTATTGTGCGAGGAAATATGCATAAATTGAGAGATGACCAAGTATGTGCTTACCTCCAAGTCGTGACAGCAAGTTCAAAGTGATTTTTGATTTGGAGGTGTTACAGATGAGTTGTGATGATCTGAACAGCTTCCCTACACCCTATGGATTGTGTTTGGATGGTTGGACTTGATTGAAATTGGCTGGATCATTTTGTGGTACCCCAGCTGCAACTTGTTTGAAAATTTGAGCAACCAGCTGGTGATTTTGTGAAATTGGTGTTTCAGAAGTAATCTAAGTGTTTGATCAGCTCATATGTGATGTATGTGAGGTGTGTGAGTGATTGGTTTGATTGGAATTGCTCTTAAACTCAAAACTCGATAGTGACTTGCCTTAGAAGGCAAAATTGGAGTGAAAGAAGAGATTTTGAGGAAAGCATCTGTTAGATGGCTTTGGTGTACTCAAACTGACCACAATTGAGCTCTATTTATAGTAGAGCAAGTTTGTTTTGCAAGGAATAGTGCATGGCAGCTGGTAAGTAGGTTTGGCCAATGTTGGCAAATGAAAATCCAAGTCTCCTCTAGCCATTGACTAGAGGTTAGGGCACAGAGCTTTGGTTCCCTTGGTCTTGGATAAGTCTTGACTGATTTCAGATGAGAATGGCTCAGTCCATGCCACCTTGATGGTTCCATTGAATGCCTCATTCCAAATTTGAAGTCTTGTCCCTATTTTGGCCATTCTAGGTTCAACATGCTATTTCTTGTTCCATGGACTTTGGAGGCTTGGCTCAGTGATTATCCCCTTTAGATTCAATCCTCTGAGGTGTCCAAGTGGATAGGAGCAATTGAATTTGGCTGATTTTGGCAAATCGACCAAAGTTACAAATTCTGCCTTGCCTTGACAGATTTCAGCAAGGCAACTTGGCAATGTTGTATCTCATGGTGTAGGTTGAATTTGGCAATGTTCTTGGCCATTTTGGAAAGCTCTTACATGATACAACAACTGTTTTAACAAGTTTGGTTTTGATCTCTTTTGATTCCAAGTGAAAAATCCCCCTACATTTGGCAAAAAGTGAGGCAGAATCTGACTTAGTGAAAATTTCACTAAGTGTTGGAAAAAGTGACATTTTCACTTTTCAGCCACTTTGATCACTCCATAACTCAAAATCCTTAATGAATTGGAATGACTTGTAGTTGAAGTTTTTGTAGGTGATATTTAGGGCTACAAATCCATCTTTGGATGAGAAAAAATGGCCTTGTGGTTTAGGAGTTATGGTCCTCCAAAGTTGGTACCTTTGCCACTTTATTTTTAACTTAGAAAAATTTCTAAGTTTTATGGTTACCCCTTTTACAAGTTATCTCACTTTTCTTGATTTTTCTTGATGAATGATGATTCAAATCATACATTAACATCATTTTAGGGTTAAAAATCCATTTTGGTGAAAAATCTCAAAAAGTCAAAGTTGACTTTTGTGCACAGTTGACTTTTTATCAGATGAATTTCAAACTGTGCAATTCTTCAGGAAATCATGTCCTTGACCTAAATCAAACTTGATGGACATGTTCCATGGGTGTCATAGGGTACATTCAATCATGTATTAGGGTTTGGGAGCATGTCCAGGTCAAAAGTCAAAGTTACAGTTGACTTTTCCCTTAAAACCCTAATTGTGGTGCAGATGAAATTGAGACTTGTTGCTCAAACTTCTTGGATTAATCCATTGTCCCAAATGGATCAATATGGTATATTAGAGACCCTCAAATCATCTCTTGAGGTCTTGGCTCATGGTTTGTCCCAAAAGTCAACTTAGGGGTGAATTAGGTCAAGAAACCCTAATTCCTGATTTTTTATGAATGCATCCCCTGAGGCAAAATTGACTTGATGCATGGGTTCATGAGGTTCCATGAAGTATATTAGGTTATGTTTTGGATCATTGCCTTGTGCCCAGATGAAAATTTCCATCTGGAGGCCCTGGTCGACCAAAACCCTAATTTGGTGACACTGTCGATCTTGAGACTTGATCCACCTAGAAGGGAGCAACCTTGTGCTTAATCCTTGAAGTGGGAGTCCTTTTTGATCCATTGGATATTTAAGAGATTAGACAAGTTGAAGATCATGTCATTTCTTGATTGATCCTTTGTCTAAGCACTCAGAGAGGGCTTGAAACCCTAATTTTGATTGTAGTGGATGCTCACCCATCTTTGGGGAGACTAATGAAGTATAAAGGTACATCCATATTGTGATGATGATTTTCACAATGATGGGAAATCTAAGTGGTCAAAATTTGGGGTATTACAGCTAGGGACCTTCCGCCGAGGTGCTGGGCGTTGATCCCTTCGTGGATTTCTTGGAGGATCCCCGAAACTTTGCCTTCTTCGATACACCGGAGTAAGGGAATGGATAATACTCAACGGTATAGCTTACCTTCGACGACGGTATACGCACATGCCCACCTCTTGACTACCGCCGCTTCTTTAGGATCGTCGAGCAGTTTGCCCATCGTCAAGTATTCGTAAACTGGGGTCATCCAACAGTTTGCGTCCCCGATTGCGTTGACCTCTGTGGTCGGTGCGGTTTTGTTTATGCTCGGTTGGGTCAGTATCTCCTGGATAACTGATTTGTTCCCTCCTTTTTTCTTAGTGCTCGCAAGCTTGGAAAGCACGTCTGCTCGAGTGTTATGCTCACGCGGGATGTGAGCCACTTCCGCGGAGACAAATTTCTTCAAATTTTCTTGCACCAAGGTTAGGTACTCGATGAGACTATCGTTTTTGGCCTGGAATTCTCCCCGAACCTGTGACGCCACGAGCTCGGAGTCTGTAAAGATTTTGACTTCTTTTGCGCCAAGGTCTTCCGCAAGTCGAAGTCCCGCGAGGAAGGCCTCATATTCGGCTTGGTTATTCGATGTCTTAAAGGACAGTTCAAGGGAGACCTCTATCAGGATGCTCTGCTCGTTTCCGAGGATAATGCCCGCTCCGCTACCTTTTGCACTGGAGGCCCCGTCGACGTAAATCGTCCATTTCTGGGAGCCACTGGTCGAGGATTCAGGGACAGTCATTTCCGCTACGAAGTCGGCTAGTACTTGGGCTTTCAAGGCTTTTCTTCCTTCGTATCGAAGGTCGAACTCGGATAGCTCGAGAGACCACCGGAGCATTCTCCCCGCCATATCTGGCCGACTGAGGAGCTGTCTGATGGGCTGCTCTGTCCTTACCACGATTGTGTGGGCCAGGAAGTAATGACGTAATCTTCTGGCTGCAGATACGAGGGCCAGGGCGACCTTTTCAATCTGTTGGTATCTGAGCTCGGGGCCCTGAAGAGCTCTGCTCGTGAAATAAATTGGTTTCGGTCCGTCGGGGGTCTCCCGTATAAGGACAGCACTCACCGCTTCGCCGGTGACGGCTAGGTATAAGAAAAGTGTTTCCCCGGTATCCGGTCGGGACAAGACCGGGGGTTGTGACAAGACTTGTTTTAGATGGAGGAGGGCTTGTTCGCATTCTTTACTCCATTCAAAAGTCGCCTTCTGCCGGAGAAGCTTGAAAAAGGGGAGTGCGTACTGAGCAGATTTGGCCACGAAACGGGAGAGAGCAGTCAGCATTCCGTTGAGTGACTGGATCGACTTCTTCGAGTTCGGGGTAGGGATTTCGGAGAACGCCCTACATTTGTCGGGGTTCGCCTCGATGCCCCTCTCCGTGAGGTAGAAGCCGAGGAATTTCCTTGCGCGAACACCGAAGGTGCATTTTTCGGGGTTGAACCTCATGCGACATTTCCTCGACATGTTGAACACTTTCTGGAGGTGAGCGGCATGGTCGACTTCTTCTGCGGATTTGACGATCATGTCGTCCATGTAAACCTCGAGTACGTCGCCGATATCTGCCCGGAAGACCTTGTTCATCATCCGTTGGTAGGTGGCGCCAGCATTTTTCAAGCCGAAGGGCATTACGTTATAGTAGTAATTGCCCGACTCGGTCATGAAGGCGGTATGCCGCTTGTCGGCCTCGTCCATGGGGATTTGGTTGTACTCTGAATAGGCATCCATAAAGGATAGTAATTTAAATCCGGCAGAATTATCGACTAGTTGGTCGATGTTAGGTAAGGGATAAGAGTCTTTCGGGCATGCCCGGTTAAGATCTGTGTAGTCAACGCACATCCTCCATTTTCCATTATTTTTCTTAACGAGTACAACATTTGAAAGCCAAGTTGTATACATGGCCTCAGAAATAAAGTTTGCCTCTAGGAGGTCTTTTACAGCTTTTTCAGCAGCCTCCATTTTTTCTGGAGACTGCCTACGCCTACGTTGAGCTACAGCCCTAGCGGCCGTATCTATAGTTAGCTGATGACAAGCTACTTCAGGGTCTAGTCCGGGCATCTCTGCAGCACTCCAGGCGAACAAATCTGCATTTTCTCGGAGACATGCCTTCAGTTGCCTCTTCGCCAGGTCGGGGAGTCCAGAGACAATCTTCACGCTTCGGTCTGGGCTGTCGCCGAGAGGAACCAGCTCGAAATCTCCATCTGGGACGGGGTGCGTTGGGTGGAGAGGCTGCCCATTGACTTCAACTGGGAGGTCCTCGCCTGCAGCTTCTTCCTGTTCCCCGGGAAATCTGCTGTCAAGGTCGACCGCGCTGACCGGCGGGAGTGGAGCCTGCACGACGTCTGGAGGTGTCTCGGCCTGAGTCTTAGATTTGATGCTACCAACGACACTCAGACCTCTGATGGCTACGTCGAAACATCTTCTGGCCGCGTTGATGTCTCCGTGGAGAGTGACCACACGTCCGCGCTTCGTGTAGTATTTCATCTTCAGGTGGACCGTCGATGGTACGGCCGTCAGTTCCACCAACGTGGTCCTCCCCATTATACAGTTGTAGAGGGACGGGCAGCCCACCACCAAGAAACGCGTCTTCACCTGTCGGGCAGTTTCCTCAATCCTGAAGGTGACCATCAATTCCACGAAACCCCACGGTCTGGTGGTCGCGCCGTTGAAGCCTTGTAGGTCTGACCCTACGTACGGGGACAAGTGTTGCTTGGTCAGCTGGAGGGTCTCGAAGAGGTGGACGTACATGATGTCCACCGAGCTCCCCTGGTCGACCAAAATTCTGTGGACGTCAAAGTTGGCCATCTGTGCCCGGATCAGGAGGGGGATGTTGGCGTTCGGTGCCCCACCAGGGAGTTCCTCGAGGTAGAAGGTAATCAGATTTGATCTTCCTTTAACTCTCTTGAGGGTAGGTGCCCGAGGAGTTATTGCCTTCAGTTCGTCGAACTTCCTCTTTATTGACCCCACGGTCAAACGGTCAGGGGCTCCGCCAGTTATGACCAGTGCTTGGGGGAAAAACTCCCAGGTACTGCGGGCACTTATCGAATCTTCTGCTGGGAAGTTCTTCCACATGGTTCGGACAGCTTCAGGGCTGTCGAGTTCTCCAGAAAAACCGAGGTCTTCAGGTCGCGTGATGCTCAACGCGACTTGCAGCGATCCGTTGTTGGGAGAGGGAGTTGACTCCTCGACATTATGGGCCTCCTGGCCGCTGGGGCGGGGGGCCTCTTGCTGCTTGGCGTACTTTTTCAGGTACCCTTCTTTAATCAGCGTCTCGATTGCGTCCTTAAGGTGGACGTAATCTTCAGTAATGTGCCCGTGATTGCGATGGAACCAGCAATACTTGGACTTGTCAGCATTTGGTTTGGAGGCCGCCGGTTTCAGGAAGCGGATTCCCTCTTTGACGAACTCCGAATTGGCACAGTCGCTAAAAATGCGCACGCGGGACGCGTTCAGCGGTGTGTAGTCTTTGAAAAGGCCAGACGGTCCCCGTGATTCGCGGGGCTCTTTGGTCCGGGCTTCTTTCTTTCTTTCCCCGCCTCGCCTGGGTGGAGGGGAGTCTTCTCTTCTCTTGTCTCCACCTCTCCTGGGTGGAGGGGAGTCTTCTTCCTTGTTGCCACGGGGGCCTTCTTTGCGCCTCGAATCGAGGGCAATTTGTACAGCTTCAGCTTCCTCGAACTCAATATGCGACTGAGCCCTCTCGAGGAGGCCTTCAAAGCTGCGGGGACGGTGCAGCCCGACGGATTCTGCGAACTTAGATCCTATCCTCAAACCCTTGATGATGAGATACATTTTGATGTGATCGGTCACGTGGATTTCGACCATTTCTTTGTTGAACCTCTCTATGTAGCTCCGGAGAGGTTCGTCCTTCTCCTGAAAGATGGCTTCCAGGGAGGCTATCGTCTTCGGATGTCGACGAGAAGCCGTAAAATGTTTTCTGAAACGCTCCCTCAGGACTCTCCATGACGTGATTGACTCAGATGCTAGGTTTTTGTACCAAGCCATGGCCCCTTTCCGAAGAGTCGTAGGGAATAATCGGCATTTGATAGCGCCGGAGACATTCCTGAAGTCGAGCAGAGCTTCAAAACTCTCGACATAGTCATCAGGATCAGATGTCCCGTCATATGTCCCCAAGGATGGGGGCCGCTCCAGGCCTTTAGGAATAGGGGCGTCCATGATGTGCCTGGCCAGAGGGGTTCGGTAATCGTCATCCTCGCTGGCTCCCGGAGACACAGAGGGGGAGTGTTGTCCATGAACATAGTGACGTCTCGGGGAGTGGTCCTTCGGGCAGCCTCTGGGCTCCTCGGCGTCCGGCCTGCTCCTTTTATTTTTCGAGGAGCGAACTGGTCCCTTTGGTGGCGGGGAGCGGTGGCGTTTCTGAGGATGCTCCGGCTGAGTACGCTCCAAGCGTGGTCTGCGACCCCTGGGAACCGGGGAGGGGCTGCGAGATGCCTCCGGGGACAGTGAACGTCTTGGAAATGGTGGTGGTCGGTGCCTTCGCGGGGAAGACCGACCACGACTTTTCTCCAGCGCCTCGATCCGGATGTTCTGGTTGAAGATCATCTGGTTGGTCTGATTGACCAACGCAAACAGGGCAGCAGTGCTCGGATCCGCATTTGGCGGCGGGTCCACGGGCTGAAAAACGGGCTGGAGGACGGTTTCCTGTCCGTCTTGGTGAGCTGTCTCGTACTCCACTTCTTTGGACGATGGAGAAGCGGTGAGTCCGTCTCTGACGTCGTTCTCCGCGACAGGTCGGGCAGAGGTGTTGTCGACGTGGTTGCCTGTGCTAAGCTGCGCAATAACGTTGTCTAGAGCTTGATTTGCCGACGGGTTGGCCATGATGGTTGTTGAACGGAGAAAGCTTTGGTTTATCGAATAGAAAAACGGGGAAGCTTATGATTCCCACAGACGGCGCCACTGATCGTACCTGGATCAGACAGTGATACTGGCCAACGGCGTCTGGAACGGCAGCTCCGATGGTGATGAGAGACGGAGGGGGGGTGTACCTGCAAGGTACTCCGACGCTCAAGTGAGAGAGTGTACAGAATATCAGCAAATACAGAAAGTGTGAATGGTAGGAAGAAAGTGTCTAACCTGACCCTCTCAAATGAGAGGGTATTTATAGAGAGCCCCTAGCGCGGGGCCAACGGTTACCTGCAATGGGTTGGATCAACTAGGCCCACTCCAAGTAACTGCTAGGGCTTACGTGTAGTAATGAAGACCAGCACGTGGTCTTCGCCCTAGAGTAACTGCTCCTAGATTTCTGGAAGTAGGGCAGACCGAATCTTTCGGAAGTGGGAGGTTACTTGGAACGTGTCCACACGGGATGGACCGTTGGGTGCTCCTCGCGGGGGAGGAGCCTTCTGTGGTCGAGGAGATGTGAAGCCCGTAGAAAGGGCACGGCCTCGCGGGGGAGGGATAGTGTCCGTCGAGGAGTGACGTGTAGCATGCTCGCGGGGGAGAAGCTAGCCTGTCGAGGAGTCACATCTCAGCGGCGTGTGATGTTCTCCTCTCCTATTGTCCCAAGTGCCTGACACTGCCTAAGTGCCCGGCGAAACTGTGGCTAGCACGTGGCAGTCGCGTGTCTTACAGAATGACCTTATTGGGTCCCCCCAGGCTGTATGGGTTGGGCCTGCTCGACTGTTGGGCAGCCTCGGCCCAGTCCAGAACATGTTTTATTACATTAAAGTGTATTTATTGTATTTTTCAAAATCAATCATTATTTTATTTAATATGTTCTATCACTTTAATACGAAAAAAGTAAATGTAGCTCCGGAGAGGTTCGTCCTTCCCCTGAAAGATGGCTTCCAGGGAGGCTATCGTCTTCGGATGTCGACGAGAAGCCGTAAAATGTTTTCTGAAACGCTCCCTCAGGACTCTCCACGACGTGATTGACTCAGATGCTAGGTTTTTGTACCAAGCCATGGCCCCTTTCCGAAGAGTCGTAGGGAATAATCGGCATTTGATAGCGCCGGAGACATTCTTGAAGTCGAGCAGAGCTTCAAAACTCTCGACATGGTCATCAGGATCAGATGTCCCGTCATATGTCCCCAAGGATGGGGGCCGCTCCAGGCCTTTAGGAATAGGGGCGTCCATGATATGCCTGGCCAGAGGGGTCCGGTAATCGTCATCCTCGCTGGCTCCCGGAGACACGGAGGGGGAGTGTTGTCCATGAACATAGTGACGTCATGGGGAGTGGTCCTTCGGGCAGCCTCTGGGCTCCGCGGCGTCCGGCCTGCTCCTTTTATTTTTCGAGGAGCGAACTGGTCCCTTTGGTGGCGGGGAGCGGTGGCGTTTCTGAGGATGCTCCGGCTGAGTATGCTTCAAGCGTGGTCTGCGACCCCTGGGAACCGGGGAGGGGCTGCGAGATGCCTCCGGGGACAGTGAACGTCTTGGAAATGGTGGTGGTCGGTGCCTTCGCGGGGAAGACCGACCACGACTTTTCTCCAGCGCCTCGATCCGGATTTTCTGGTTGAAGATCATCTGGTTGGTCTGATTGACCAACGCAAACAGGGCAGCAGTGCTCGGATCCGCATTTGGCGGCGGGTCCACGGGCTGAAAAACGGGCTGGAGGACGGTTTCCTGTCCATCTTGGTGAGCTGTCTCGTACTCCACTTTTTTGGACGATGGAGAAGCGGTGAGTCCGTCTCTGACGTCGTTCTCCGCGACAGGTCAGGCAGAGGTGTTGTCGACGTGGTTGCCTGTGCTAAGCTGCGCAATAACGTTGTCTAGAGCTTGATTCTCCGACGAGTTGGTCATGATGGTTGTTGAACGGAGAAAGCTTTGGTTTATCGAACAGAAAAACGGGGAAGCTTATGATTCCCACAGACGGCGCCACTGATCGTACCTGGATCAGACAATGATACTGGCCAACGGTGTCTGGACGGCAGCTCCGATGGTGATGAGAGACGGAGGGGGGGTGTACCTGCAAGGTACTCCGACGCTCAAGTGAGAGAGTGTACAGAATATCAGCAAATACAGAAAGTGTGAATGGTAGGAAGAAAGTGTCTAACCTGACCCTCTCAAATGAGAGGGTATTTATAGAGAGCCCCCAGCGCGGGGCCAACGGTTACCTGCAATGGGTTGGATCAACTAGGCCCACTCCAAGTAACTGCTAGGGCTTACGCGTAGTAATGAAGACCAGCACGTGGTCTTCGCCCTAGAGTAACTGCTCCTAGATTTCCGGAAGTAGGGCAGACCGAATCTTTCGGAAGTGGGACGTTACTTGGAACGTGTCCACGCGGGATGGACCGTTGGGTGCTCCTCGCGGGGGAGGAGCCTTCTGTGGTCGAGGAGATGTGAAGCCCGTAGAAAGGGCACGGCCTCGCGGGGGAGGGATAGTGTCCGTCGAGGAGTGACGTGTAGCATGCTCGCGGGGGAGAAGCTAGCCTGTCGAGGAGTCGCATCTCAGCGGGGTGTGATGTCCTCCTCTCCTATTGTCCCAAGTGCCCGACACTGCCTAAGTGCCTGGCAAAACTGTGGCTAGCACGTGGCAGTCGCGTGTCTTGCAGAATGACCTTATTGGGTCCCCCCAGGCTGTATGGGTTGGGCCTGCTCGACTGTTGGGAGCCTCGGCCCAGTCCAGAACATGTTTTATTACATTAAAGTGTATTTATTGTATTTTTCAAAATCAATCATTATTTTATTTAATATGTTCTATCACTTTAATACGAAAAAAGTAAATGTAGCTCCGGAGAGGTTCGTCCTTCCCCTGAAAGATGGCTTCCAGGGAGGCTATCGTCTTCGGATGTGGACGAGAAGCCGTAAAATGTTTTCTGAAACGCTCCCTCAGGACTCTCCACGACGTGATTGACTCAGATGCTAGGTTTTTGTACCAAGCCATGGCCCCTTTCCGAAGAGTCGTAGGGAATAATCGGCATTTGATAGCGCCGGAGACATTCCTGAAGTCGAGCAGAGCTTCAAAACTCTCGACATGGTCATCAGGATCAGATGTCCCATCATATGTCCCCAAGGATGGGGGCCGCTCCAGGCCTTTAGGAATAGGGGCGTCCATGATGTGCCTGGCCAGAGGGGTCTGGTAATCGTCATCCTCGCTGGCTCCCGGAGACACAGAGGGGGAGTGTTGTCCATGAACATAGTGACGTCTCGGGGAGTGGTCCTTCGGGCAGCCTCTGGGCTCCTCGGCGTCCGGCCTGCTCCTTTTATTTTTCGAGGAGCGAACTGGTCCCTTTGGTGGCGGGGAGCGGTGGCGTTTCTGAGGATGCTCCGGCTGAGTACGCTCCAAGCGTGGTCTGCGACCCCTGGGAACCGGGGAGGGGCTGCGAGATGCCTCCGGGGACAGTGAACGTCTTGGAAATGGTGGTGGTCGGTGCCTTCGCGGGGAAGACCGACCACGACTTTTCTCCAGCGCCTCGATCCGGATGTTCTGGTTGAAGATCATCTGGTTGGTCTGATTGACCAACGCAAACAGGGCAGCAGTGCTCGGATCCGCATTTGGCGGCGGGTCCACGGGCTGAAAAACGGGCTGGAGGACGGTTTCCTGTCCGTCTTGGTGAGCTGTCTCGTACTCCACTTCTTTGGACGATGGAGAAGCGGTGAGTCCGTCTCTGACGTCGTTCTCCGCGACAGGTCGGGCAGAGGTGTTGTCGACGTGGTTTCCTGTGCTAAGCTGCGCAATAACGTTGTCTAGAGCTTGATTTGCCGACGGGTTGGCCATGATGGTTGTTGAACGGAGAAAGCTTTGGTTTATCGAACAGAAAAACGGGGAAGCTTATGATTCCCACAGACGGCGCCACTGATCGTACTTGGATCAGACATTGATAGTGGCCAACGGCGTCTGGAACGGCAGCTCCGATGGTGATGAGAGACGGAGGGGGGGTGTACCTGCAAGGTACTCCGACGCTCAAGTGAGAGAGTGTACAGAATATCAGCAAATACAGAAAGTGTGAATGGTAGGAAGAAAGTGTCTAACCTGACCCTCTCAAATGAGAGGGTATTTATAGAGAGCCCCCAGCGCGGGGCCAACGGTTACCTGCAATGGGTTGGATTAACTAGGCCCACTCCAAGTAACTGCTAGGGCTTACGTGTAGTAATGAAGACCAGCACGTGGTCTTCGCCCTAGAGTAACTGCTCCTAGATTTCCGGAAGTAGGGAAGACCAAATCTTTCGGAAGTGGGAGGTTACTTGGAACGTGTCCACGCGGGATGGACCGTTGGGTGCTCCTCGCGGGGGAGGAGCCTTCTGTGGTCGAGGAGATGTGAAGCCCGTAGAAAGGGCACGGCCTCGCGGGGGGGGGATAGTGTCCGTCGAGGAGTGACGTGTAGCATGCTCGCGGGGGAGAAGCTAGCCTGTCGAGGAGTCACATCTCAGCGGGGTATGATGTCCTCCTCTCCTATTGTCCCAAGTGCCCGACACTGCCTAAGTGCCCGGCGAAACTGTGGCTAGCACGTGGCAGTCGCGTGTCTTGCAGAAGGACCTTATTGGGTCCCCCCAGGCTGTATGGGTTGGGCCTGCTCGACTGTTGGGCAGCCTCGGCCCAGTTCAGAACATGTTTTATTACATTAAAGTGTATTTATTGTATTTTTCAAAATCAATCATTATTTTATTTAATATGTTCTATCACTTTAATACGAAAAAAGTAAATGTAGCTCCGGAGAGGTTCGTCCTTCCCCTGAAAGATGGCTTCCAGGGAGGCTATCGTCTTCGGATGTCGACGAGAAGCCGTAAAATGTTTTCTGAAACGCTCCCTCAGGACTCTCCACGACGTGATTGACTCAGATGCTAGGTTTTTGTACCAAGCCATGGCCCCTTTCCGAAGAGTCGTAGGGAATAATCGGTATTTAATAGCGCTGGAGACATTCCTGAAGTCGAGCAGAGCTTCAAAACTCTCGACATGGTCATCAGGATCAGATGTCCCGTCATATGTCCCCAAGGATGGTGGCCGCTCTAGGCCTTTAGGAATAGGGGCGTCCATGATGTGCCTGGCCAGAGGGGTCCGATAATCGTCATCCTCGCTGGCTCCTGGAGACACAGAGGGGGAGTGTTGTCCATGAACATAGTGACGTCTCGGGGAGTGGTCCTTCGGGCAGCCTCTGGGCTCCTCGGCGTCCGGCCTGCTCCTTTTATTTTTCGAGGAGCGAACTGGTCCCTTTGGTGGCGGGGAGCGGTGGCGTTTCTGAGGATGCTCCGGCTGAGTACGCTCCAAGCGTGGTCTGCGACCCCTGGGAACCGGGGAGAGGCTGCGAGATGCCTCCGGGGACAGTGAACGTCTTGGAAATGGTGGTGGTCGGTGCCTTCGCGGGGAAGACCGACCACGACTTTTCTCCAGCGCCTCGATCCGGATGTTCTGGTTGAAGATCATCTGGTTGGTCTGATTGACCAACGCAAACAGGGCAGCAGTGCTCGGATCCGCATTTGGCGGCGGGTCCACGGGCTGAAAAACGGGCTGGAGGACGGTTTCCTGTCCGTCTTGGTGAGCTGTCACGTACTCCACTTCTTTGGACGATGGAGAAGCGGCGAGTCCGTCTCTGACGTCGTTCTCCGCGACAGGTCGGGCAGAGGTGTTGTCGACGTGGTTGCCTGTGCTAAGCTGCGCAATAACGTTGTCTAGAGCTTGATTTGCCGACGGGTTGGCCATGATGGTTGTTGAACGGAGAAAGCTTTGGTTTATCGAACAGAAAAACGGGGAAGCTTATGATTCCCACAGACGGCGCCACTGATCGGACCTGGATCAGACAGTGATAGTGGCCAACGGCGTCTGGAACGGCAGCTCCGATGGTGATGAGAGACCGCAGGGGGGGGTGTACCTGCAAGGTACTCCGACGCTCAAGTGAGAGAGTGTACAGAATATCAGCAAATACAGAAAGTGTGAATGGTAGGAAGAAAGTGTCTAACCTGACCCTCTCAAATGAGAGGGTATTTATAGAGAGCCCCCAGCGCGGGGCCAACGGTTACCTGTAATGGGTTGGATCAACTAGGCCCACTCCAAGTAACTGCTAGGGCTTACGTGTAGTAATGAAGACCAGCACGTGGTCTTCGCCCTAGAGTAACTGCTCCTAGATTTTCGGAAGTAGGGCAGACCGAATCTTTCGGAAGTGGAAGGTTACTTGGAACGTGTCCACGCGGGATGGACCGTTGGGTGCTCCTCGCGGGGGAGGAGCCTTTTGTGGTCGAGGAGATGTGAAGCCCGTAGAAAGGGCACGGCCTCGCGGGGGAGGGATAGTGTCCGTCGAGGAGTGACGTGTAGCATGCTCGCGGGGGAGAAGCTAGCCTGTCGAGGAGTCACATCTCAGCGGGGTGTGATGTCCTCCTCTCCTATTGTCCCAAGTGCCCGACACTGCCTAAGTGCCCGGCGAAACTGTGGCTAGCACGTGGCAGTCGCGTGTCTTGCAGAAGGACCTTATTGGGTCCCCCCAGGCTGTATGGGTTGGGCCTGCTCGACTGTTGGGCAGCCTCGGCCCAGTCCAGAACATGTTTTATTACATTAAAGAGTATTTATTGTATTTTTCAAAATCAATCATTATTTTATTTAATATGTTCTATCACTTTAATACGAAAAAAGTAATATATTATTGATTAATAAAAAGATGTGTCATTTATTAAAATTTATATAATTAAATAATGATTAAAAAATATTTCATTAATTTAAATATAAGAAAAAAATATAAAGTAATGCTAATTTGTATTCTAGAGAAACAAGTTAAGAATAAACAAAATGTTGTATTAGAAATGGAGTATTAACGTTAATAAAAATATAAAATTAATTTGTTAATTATCCAAAAATATATACTGAAACACACTTCTCAAGTCTACATCATCATAAGTGTAAGTGTACAAAAATTCATAGCTCTAGCACCTATAACTATAGTATAAAAAAGGATAACATATTTTGATCTTTGGTACTACAACTAAGTCAATCCTTATGATTCACTCGGATAGAGTAACTACCACTTAGCCTTCACATACCCATTCCATCTTAACTCTGCATTATTCATTTTAACTCTGCATTATTCATTTTATTATTAGAATTTATAACTCTGCATTATTCATTTTATTATTCTCCTCCTTGATTGGTTCCATTCTTCTGGATTTGGTTCGTCTGGCCATATGTGTTGTTAGTGTTCTGGCCATACGAGGAAAAATATATTATTTGTCCAAATATGTTACGAAAAAAATACTATTGTTATAAATGGAAACAACTTTAAATTTGATTCAAATTTGTTTATATATGAAAAAAATACTACATGTTATAAATGGACACAACTTTAATTTTGATTCAAGTTTTGTTATATATGAAAAAAAAATACTATTGTTTTAAACGGGCACAACTTTAATTTTGATTTAAATTTTTTTATATAAGATAAAATACTACTGTTATAAACGGAGACAACTATAATTTTGATTCAAATATTTTTATATACGAAAAAAATACTATTGCTATAAACGGGGATAACTTGAATTTTGATTTTAAAAAATTTATATACGAAAAAAATATTGTTGTTTTATACGGGCACAACTTAAATTTTGATTCAAATTTTTTTATATAAGATAAAATACCACTGTTATAAACAGAGACAACTATAATTTTGAGTTAAATATTTTTATATACGAAAAAAATACTATTGTTATAAACGGTGACAATTTTAATTTTGATTCAATTTTTTTTATATACGAAAAAATATTGTTCTTTTAAATTGAGACAACTTTAATTTTGATTCAAAAAAAATTATATAAGATAAAATACTACTGTTATAAATGAGGACAATTATTATTTTGATTCAAATATTTTTATATACGAAAAAATTATTATTGTTATAAACGGGGACAACTTTAATTTTGATTCAAATTTTTTTATATACGAAAAAAATACTACATGTTATAAACGACCACAACATTTTCTTATACTTACCAATACAAATTTTAATTTTCAATCATATCTATTTTTATAATTTTACCATTTTTCTTTTCAATTTGATTAACAACTACACGTCCATAACATAAGATCCTCAAATAGACAGACCCGTGCGAACGCACGGGTTAGTTACTAGTTTATTATATACTAAGATATTTGAGTCTGAATTGTGGCTTAATGTTATATTTGACTTTTTCAATTGTGGCTTAATGGAGTCCAGATTCTTTGAAAGTGACGCGTTTACTCACACAAATAATCGTTCAAATTGGCTAATAGAAAATTGTATTATGCTTAAATTATGACCTTCATGGAGTAATCTAGTCAAGGAAAAAAATGCCTTGCCAATCAAAAATTAACTTCAAACAAATATAAGAGTGATGGAGCCAGAACAACAAAAAGACAATGCACTCATATTTTAAATATCTGAATATTCCCTTAATTGTTTTGGATATATTTAATATAATTAGAAGAAGGTGTAACAATTTCAAGACTTGACTTAGGAGTAACACCTGGAGTTAAGGCCCCCTAGCGGGTTTAAGGCCAATGATGACAACTATGTCAAATAAATTGGTTATCAGCATACTAAAATAATTGCCAAATTGCCTGTTTTTCCTTATCTTTGCTAGGTTCAGGTAAAAACTTCACAATAAGTTTGGCATTTCGAAATGCCATTAGAGACACATCACAAAAGAACATATTGTGAGGATTGAGAAGTTGAAGTAAAATTACTACAAGAAAAAGCTCATTTAACAAGAGGGAATAGCCTTTACTAAATTAATACTCCCTCTGTCCCATATTATAAGAGAAATTTACTTTTTAGATTCATTGAATAATTAATGTATCTGATCTATATATAGACCAGATACATTAATTATTCAATGACTCTAAAAAGTAAATTTCTCTTATAATATGGGACGGAGGGAGTACGTTGATTGGGGTTTAATTCCTCAACACAGAAAAAAAAATTACATTGCCAGGACTGCCTCTCGCAAATATTACGGAAGAAATTATTTATTTTTAAAATTGATCATTGATCATTGCGAAGGATCACCTATCACACAATGAAATAATGCAATTACTCTTTGTATTGGACAAACATATGTCCACATTTGCAAGGGACAACATGTAACACCCAGGTTTTTTATTATTTTAATTTTAATTGAGTTTAGAATGCTTTAAATTATTTTATTTATTAAAATAATAGAGAAAATGAGAAATTGTATTTTGGGGAGGAAACTAAAAACTAATTAAAGTTAAGGTGGCGAATAGAATTATTAATAGTTGAGGGGATTATTAGTAATAATAAAAATAAACTTAGGGCCTTTATTTAAACAGAGAAGGGAAATAGAATAAGAGAGTTGTTTGGTGAAAATAAGTTGTCACTAGAGTAAGAGAAAAGTCCTAACATAGCAAGAGTAGGAGATAGGAGTGTTCATTGGTTCGGGCAAATCCGAACCAAATCGGAATTCAAACCAAACCATTGTGTTTGGTTCGGGCATTTTTTTAGTTCGGACAAAAACCGAACCAAACCAATGAAACCCAATGTTAATTGGTTCGGGCAACGGATTTCCAAAATTCTACCCGCGAGCCCGTCTATCCGAACCAATCATAATTAATTAGTATAATATATATCATCATTATCATGGAAAATAGAATGAGATATTCAACTTCAAGAAGAAAAAAAATAAAACGTCATTTGTGATATGCACAACAAATATGGAGAAACAATAAAATTAAGAATTTTATATTATTTTGGAAAATTAGTTGATATAAGTTAATATTTTTTAAAAATATTTTTGCACATTTGTTTTTGATGTACCCGATTAATCCAACCCAAACCAACCCGTTGTTTATTGGTTTGGTTCGGTTTGGGCTTTATCACAAAATTGTGTAAATCCAATCCAAACCAATCCATATATTTTTGATCGGTTTGGGTATCGGATTCTTCCAAAACCGAACCAAACCGGCCCGCGAACACCCCTAGTAGGAGAAGAGACTCCATAAACATAGATTCAAAACTTTTCCCCAAATTTAGGGTAAAGGGTGGGGGAATTGTTCATGATATGGGTGTCTAAGCATGAAGCATAGAGAGGATTCCATATCCTCTTTCCTTTTTCCTACATTGAGGAGAAATTTGAATATTGAGATTGTTTGTGCAAAGCCTCCCTAGATTGTTGTAATATGTTGTTGTTTTCATACTCTGTTGATTGTTGATTTGCGTATGAATCGCTATGCGTAATTCTGAGTTTGAATGTTCATGTGTATATACTTTGAATTAATGAACATAATGATGATTTTGTGGCTAATTGATGATATAGATGATTAATCTGTGCATTATTGATGTGCTAAATGTTATATGATTGATGTATGATGATTTGTTGTGTGTATGTGGTTATATGGAATTGAAATCGGAGGTCTGAAGGTGCATCCATGGCGAAAACGCTATTTTTTTTTTGCTTTTTCCATAGTGGTGATGGGCGTCACCTTCGTGACGAGTCAACCGTCACTACGCTAGGGAAGACGTCTCTTGGGGGCACGCTTACGGGAAAACAGTTAGAGCCTCAAAGACGACTCCCTTGCCCAGGCGTTAGCACGATGACGAGCGTTTGAAAGAAGATGATGACGGGTGGGCGTGACAGCCGTCATGCTTGGAGGGATGACCGCCAGCCCTTGTTTTAACTGATTTTGGGCTGTTTGACTCGATTTTTTGAGTGGTTTTAGTTTTCGATGGTTGTTTGACGCTGTTTGATGCTTTTTGATGAGTATTGATGAAAATTTATATATTTTTAATGATTGTGTTAAGTTTATGATGAATGACTCATGAAGAGGAAAAATGTTGAGTTTATGCTGAGATGTTTCGGTTCAGTGGAACCATTGATGTGAGCTTGTATTGACAATGATTTATGCTAGGTTTAGGTTCGAGAGGAACCCATGATAAATATTGGAGTTGGAGGTTGAGACTAGTATTGCATGTACTACTACAAAACAAGCCTTTCCTAACACCAATATTATGACGGACATAGTGTTAACCGTGATAATATATTTATTCTGGGCGCATATTTTTTATTTATTTACTAGATGACATGTCACAACGGTCAGAAGTAGCAACCGTAGTGAAAAGTACACAGAATGAAATAGTTCGAATCCCATTACCAACAATTAGCCATTTCTCATGATAAAAAATTTTAATGACCATGTATATCACCACGGTTTTAATTTCCAACCGTGATGAAACGTGATATTTATTTATATATAAGCAAAATTATCTAACGCTTCAGTATATAACATCTATCTCTCTCAAAACAAAACCCTAACAACTCTTTCACTCGTCTCTCAAAGTGAAACCCTAACAACTCTGTCACTCATCTCTCTCATATGGATACCATAAAATAAAACCATAACAACAAGTCTTAGCCAATGGGTATTTACAGGTTCGTTTTCTCTGTAGTTTTTTTGCAAAATCTATTTCAATATCTTGTTTCATGAGATGGTTGAACTTTCTTATTTTTTTCTCTTGTAGGTATGGATGCTTATTGCAATAAAGAGGATGAAGATAAATTTAGCCTGTCAAACTTGTGTCAAAGAACCAGAATGACATTCATTCAAAATATACATAATTTCGCTGGTCTAAATTTATCTTCATCCTTATTTCATTGTTGACATGCCATTATGGGAATTAACATGTAGGGTATATTTCTAAAGCATTTTATGCCTTGATATGTTTGTTGTATCGTGTTTGTTTGTTATTGTTTTTTGTTGATGAATGATTTTGATGAATGTTGTTGTTAATGTCTATTTAAAATATGAGTTTATTATATATTATGTGGTTTAAGTGTTTTTCCAATCCCTTATCAAATATATAACTTCCCAAACTACATTAGAAAATTATGATATGATAGATAAAATTGTATTAGAAAATAAGTACACATTCAATTATTGACAATAATTCTTTACATTGTTAACTGCATTTTGTTCCTTGACAGTTAGAACTTGATTTAGTGATTCTAGATCTTCACCCCTCTCTCCACCTCTAATTTTGTTTGCAAAGTAAATAATATTTTGCAAAAAGAATTAGAGTTGAAGGCAGGGGTTGTTGAAGAACTAGGATCATTAAACCAAGTTTTTACTGTCATAGAACAAAATATGGATAAGGAGTTGAAGAACCTTTATCAAGCATTGACTGTGTACTTATACTTCTAATATAACTTAATTTGTCACATTATAATTTTCTAGTGCAGATTGGAAGGTTATATGTTTAGTGAGCATTAACGAAATAAGCATTCCATATAATTTATAATAAACTCAGGGCTATATACAACAACTGTTGTCTAGAACAACCGTTGTTAAATATTTTGCATTTTAATATACCACAACGTTTATTTAAAGTAACCGTTGTGGTAGGTAGCGCTCTACTTAGATACAATCACGATCGCCCGCCCGTGGTTGAAATCATTATACATACAATCACACCTTACGTCACATCGGTTGGACCTGCGTGATGGTATCTCTTTTCCAACCGTTGTTATATGGATTTTCCGTAGTAGTGATATATTTGTGTAGCATTTATGCATTTGGTATATTGGAGATAGTTACAACTTATGTCCAGTGACGAGTTAGGACTCGGTTCAGTGACGAGTAGGACTTTGATCCAGTGACGAGTTAGGACTTTGGTCCAGTGAAAAGTTGGATGCTTTAGTAACACATCTCTGAATATTTGAATTTCAGTACCACATTCATTGGAGTAGAGGAGATGAATACATTGCATACATAATTGCATTTGTGAATGATTATTGTTGTGGATGGATTGTATGATTGATTATTTATGCTAATTGCACTATCATTGCTATTTTATGCACCGTTAACATATGTGAATTGATTCTCACCCCCTGTTTGTTTCCGTGTTGTTCTTTACATATGTGGTGCAAATGCTCAAGTAAAGAATGAAGAGTTTTAACTGTTACTTGTATTGGAGGATGACATAGTTGACCTTCTTTGTTGTTTATCTTGTTGCGTTGTTTAGTTTTCTGTGTGTCGCTCTGATACTGCAACACTAGGTTGGGAATAGCTTATTCTATTTTTATGCGAGTTATAGAATTAATTATTTTATGATTAAATGTAGTTGATTTTTATTCTCGAGACATTTGGAGTTCTGTTGAAGTTTATTTTCTGCTGCTATTGTGGTTTGAGAATGTTATGCGGAGAAATGTGGCACTCTTTTTAAGTAATTTATTTTGCATGTTTTATAAATTAAATGTTCGGGGTTTAAAGCTTAACACAACCCCTGGTAAAATATAATAGCGCATTTTTCCAAGGAAGCCCCTGACAAAGTTTGATTGTGAAGTCAAATCACGTGAATGTCATTACTGATTCTCTGAAGGTGTCATTACTGCTTCCTCATTTGCAAGGGACAACCCTTTCCAAAATCTACCATAAATAATTCTATCAGCCTCATTTTCCCCATACACAATACACACTTTTTCTCTTCTTCTTCATTTTTCCAGCAACTCTTTCCTTTTCTCTTCAAACCTTCAACAATTTCAAGCAACTCTTTCCTTTTCTTTTCAAATCTTCAACAACACTAATCAATTTTAAGATAATATTTTATGTTTAAATTAAATTTTCTATTTATTTTCAATTACATTCATCTAATCACATTTTTTTATTCTTTCTTTTATGTATTTCATGTACCATTTTGTTCATCTAAAGGTGTCAAATTTCGTAGTAAAGAAGCTTCAAACGTAAGGTGTATAGTAGTTTGATTTTTTCATCGATTTAAGGTACACTTTTCTTCTCTCTCTCTCTCTCTCTCTCTCTCTCTCTCTCTCTCTCTCTCTCTTTTAAATTGTATATATATATATATATATATATATATATATATATATATATATATATATATATATATATATATATATAAATAATATTTGTGTTTGTTGATATTGTGAATAACTGAATAATATAATGTATATTTAAAAAGTATATTTGTAAGTGTATATATATTCATAAAAAGTTATGGGTATCCGATATTCGATATCTCCCATCTGAACAAAATTTTATTTCTTTGAGACCAAATACTCCAGTAAGTCTTAAATCAAATGACTAAAACCTTATCAGTAGACAATCTGCCCCTTAATAACCTACAAAACAATTTTGCATGAGAAAGAGCATTAAATGAAAACGCAGCCTCCAAATTTAACCAAGCCAACATTGAGTTCCAAACTTTCAATGAGAATGAGAAAGAGAACAATAAATGATTGAGGTCTTCCTCATTCCTAAATTAAAGAACATATAAACTACAATGAGCATTAAACATAATCCATCTTGCCAATTATGGTATTTGGATCAAACTCTAGCTTCAACAAGGTTAGCTTCATGGTTCGACAGTAGTCGAAGATGTGCATGCCGTAGTCAAAGTCTGTTCTTGCATGGTGAAATATGGTAGCATGTTGTTTAAGTTAGCATATTGAATTAGGCCAGTCTCTTGGGCCAATTATTTGGTATGTTAGTTGGAATCTAGGGTTTAGTTTTCTTATAAATAGCATACTAGTTCTCACTTCTCCATGAATCACTAATAATCCTGTTCAAGTGGAGAAAGTGGTGTGGTTGAAATTCAATTGTAAAAAGTGTACCCTAATGTGTAATTTAATCAAGAATCTTTTTTAACCACTTTGAGTTGTCTTTCTCTTCTCTTCTATCTTTTCCTCTACTTTGTGATTTTCTTGTTGATCAAGAAATCGATTATATTATGTTTTCTTGAGCATCACTTTCGCAAAAAATTGGTGCACTGAGCATGGAGGAGAAGATGCCCTCAACAAATTATGAGATTGAGAAATTCACTGGTGTGAATGATTTTGGGTTGTGGTACTTGAAGATGCAAGCTCTAATGGTTTAGCAGGGTTTGTTAGAAGCGTTGGAAGGATCGTAGAAGATGGATGTTTCCCTAACCGAGAAGGAGAAGATGACGATGATCGAGAAAGCCCATAATGGCATCATAGTGAACATTGGTGATAAGGTTCTCCGGCAGGTTTCAAAGGAGAAAACTGCAGCCGGTGTATGGAGAAAACTTGAGGGTTTTTATATGAACAAATCCTTGGTTAATCTTCTCTACCTAAAGAAAGCTTTGTATTCATTCAAGATGAGTGAAGACAAAGTCTTGGCTGAGTATCTAGATTTTTTCAACAAGTTGATTCTTGATATTAACAATATCAAGGTCAAGATTGATGATAAAGATCAAGCGTTGCTGCTATTGTGTGCTTTACCTAAGTCTCATGCTCATTTCAAAGAAACTTAATTGTATGTAAGAGATTCGTTGACCTTTGAAGAAGTTCAATCAACCTTGTACTTTAAGAATTTGAACAAATGAAAGGAGAACAAGCCATCTTTTATTGGTGAAGGTTTATTTATTAAGGGGAAATTCTTGAAGAAAGATGGTAGGCTTGAGAAGAAGAAATGTAAAGTTCTACAAAATTGTAATGATGGTAATGCTCATACTATTAGGTGTTATCATTGTAAGAAGGAGGGTCATACAAGAAATATGTGCCATGAACGTCTGAATAATCATGGTGGAAAAGATAATGGTAATGCAGCCATTGTGCAAGAGGGTTATGATTCATCTGATGTCCTAGTGGTTTCAAGCAGCAATTCTAGCAAGGAGTGGATTATTGATTCAGGGTGTACTTGGCACATGACTCTAAACAAAGACACTTTTGACGAATTATGTGACTAAGATGGCGGATTATGCTGCTGGGAAACAAAAAAGCCTGCAAGATTGCAGGAATTGGATCTGTCAGATTCAAGCTCCATGATAAGTCAATAAGGATATTGACAGATGCCAGGTATGTACCCGATCTTAAGAGGAATTTGATTTCTCTTGGTGATTTTGACAAGAAATGATATTTGTTAAAAGGAAAGCAAAGTATCCTAAGAGTAATGAAGGGATCGAAGGGAGTATTGAGAGGTGCAAAGAAACCAGACTTGTATACCCTTGAGGCTGAGGTTGTAAGTGGCTCAGCAGATGTGGCATCCATAAAACCAGTGTCAAAGACTGAGTTATGGCACAAGAGACTTGGCCATGTTAGGGAAAGAGTCCTAGTCTAATTTTCAAAATAAAATTTGTTATGTGGTGACAAGGTTGAAAAACTAGAGTTTTATGAACCTTGTGTATTTGGTAAATTCTATAGGGTGAAATTTAACAAAGGTAAACAAAGAACACACAGATCCCTTAATTACATTCATGCTTATCTTTGGGGGCCTCCAAGGAATCCTTTACACTCAGGTGCAAAGTATTTCCTATAAATAGTTGATGATTATTCCAGAAAGTTATGGGTATTCATTCAAAAAATTAAGGATGAAACTTTTGAAAATTTCAAAAGTTGGAAAACTCTGGTCGAAAACCAAACTGGCAGGAAGGTCAAGAGGTTGAGGACCGACATTGGTCTTGAATTTTAAAATGATACTTTCGACAGCTATTGTGATATTTCTGGTATTGCAAGGCACACAACTACTGTATGTACTCCCAACAAAATGGTTTGGCTGAAAGGTTTAATCGAACCATTATGGAAAGAGTGAGGTGCATATTGGTTAGTGCGGTATTAAAGAAGGTGTTTTAGGCTAAGGTAGTCATGATTGTAGGCTACCTGATAAATAGGCGTCCCTCGTTTGCTTTGGAAATGAAGACACCTGAAGAATTCTAGTCAAGACATCCATCTAATCTCGACAGACTTAGATTATTTGGATGTGTAGCATATGCTCACATTAGGCAAGACAAGGTCGAACCTAGAGCTCTAATATGTACGTTCCTTGGATACCCTGAAAGAATCAAAACTTATAGGTTGTGGTTGCCTAGAGCCAGGTCACAAGAGGTGTATCACAAGTCGAGATGTAGTTTCCAACAGTTTCCAACAAAGTAGAAATGAAGTTCAAGAAAAATTGATAATGTTGGTCGAAGTACCAAAATCTCTAGAGAAGAGCTGGAACAAGAAGAGATTCTTGTTGAGGTGGAACATAGTGATGCTGAATTGCATAACGCAGATGAAGTTGAAGAAGAAACACAAGGTGTTGATGAAGATGAGGAGACTGATAATGATTACCTGCTGGAAAGAGACAAGTCGAGAAGAGTCATCAAGCACTTCAAAGACTTGGTTATGCAGATCTCGTAGTTTATGCCTTAGTCTCTACAAGTAAGGTTCTATATGAAGAACCTAGAGACTACACGGAAACTGCAAGGATTCGAAATAAGACCAAATGGTTGAAAGCCATGGGTGATGAGATGAAATCACTTCATGATAATAACACTTGGGAGCTGATCAATAGACCTACCGAAGCTAGATTAGTCAGCTATAAGTGGATTTTCAAGATTCAGGAAGGAATTAAAGGTGTGATGTCAAAGATATTTAAGGAAAGGTTGGTTTCTAAGGGGTTCGATCAGGAACAAGGTGTCAACTTTAATGATGTGATCTCACATGTTGCCAAGCATAGATCCATTAGAATGGTGTTATCTATGGTGGTAATGTTAGACCTAGAACATGAACAGATGGATGTGAAGACAACATTCATGTATGATGATCTAGATGAAACAATCCTAATGAGGCAACCTGAAGGGTATGCAGAAAAGGGAAAGGAAGATTATGTGTGTAAGCTGCATAATTCGTTATATGACCTGAAACAATGTCCTCGACAATGGAATAGGAGATTCGACAAGTTCATGCCACACATAGGTTTCACTAGGAGCCAGTTCGACCACTATGTTTACTTCAGATTTTAATTTGGAAACTCAATTGTTATTTTGTTACTTTATGTGGATGACATCCTCACAACAAGAAATAGTGTCGAGGATGTTATAAAGGTGAAGGCTGAACTCGATAAGGAGTTTGACATGAAGGATCTGGGAGCTGCATCTAAGATTCTCGGGATTGACATCCAGAGAGATAGAAAGTAGTCGAGACTATGGTTATCTCAAGAGACATACATGAAGAAGATTCTCAGCAAGTTTGGTATGTTGAATTCAATGTGTGTTATAACACTGACTAATCCTCATTTAAGGTTGAGTACAACTCAAAGTCCTAGTATTGAAGTTGAAAGAGTTTATATGAACAGTATAGTAGGTTCTTTGATGTATTCTATGGTATGTATGAGGCCAGACATATCGTACGGAGTGAGCCTTGTAAGCAGGTATATGGCCAATCCTGAGAAGGTGCACTGACAAGCATTAAAGTGGATCTTAAGGTACATAAATGGGTCTCTGAGCAGAGTCCTTATTTTGGTGGAGCTAGTGGTGATGATAGCAAAGTCAAAATCGGAGGATTTGTTGACTCTGATTTTGCAAGTTGTATGGAGTCTAGAAAATCTATTTATGGATATGTGTTTACTATGTTTGGCAGAACAATTAGTTGGAAAACAACACTTCAGAAGGTCGTTGCCTTATGAACCACTGAAGCAGAGTATATGTCACTCACCGAATCTGTGAAAGAAGCATTATATCTTGAATATTTTGCTAAGGAGCTGAAACTTTAAGGTCAAGCCATCACTGTTAAATGTGATAGTTAAAGTGCAATACACTCGTCGAAGAATTCAACCTATCATGAGCGAACCAAGAACATCGATGTAAGGTTCCATTTCGTCAGAGAGGTACACTGTTACGAAAAACACCTATCATAATGGTTGGAAAAGGGATACAACCATGTCCGACCAACCGTTGGGAGGCAAGGTGTATTTGTATGTATGATGCTTTCCATCATGGGCGTATGACTGTTGTGATAAACTAGGTAGCGTGTTATATATCACCACAGCCAAAGTATATAACCGTTTTGATATAAAGAGAAAGTTCACGGGTTCGAAACCCGGTGATTGTATGGTTTATAATATTTTGTGCTCTATCGATAACAACGGTTGGTATAAATAATTGTGATTAAATACTTTATTTTTATTTTATTTTAATTTATTTTTCCATATATTACAAACCTATATTTTTTACCTGTGATTAAATATATTTACAATTATTAAAGACAAAGTCATACAATACCACCACTTTTTCAACAAATGCATTGAAAATAAAAGCCCAACGTCTACGAAAGTCGTCTAAGTCTTCGGGAGAGAAAGGTTTCCTGTCATTAAACGTCTACATAAACAAGTGAAAAAATTGAATATCACGTGATTGGAATTATAATATCAAATTACTTTAACATTAATGTTATTGTAAAAATATCATGACATTATATATATTCTTGATCCCATGAATCAACAATGTCGACATAGACGATGTTAAACATGTGTTTCATTACATAGTACCCACACTCGTATCCCTTTGCTTGTTTCCTAGTCTACAAATTTAAACATTTCATGAATATATAACCACACATTTCATGAATATATATATGTGAATGTCACAATTAATCCACTTACCTTGGGCTCACAAAATGCGATCTTTTTTCTAGAGTTGTTCAACCTATAATATCTCTCTACAACCTTGTATATTGAAAATGATTTAAAAATATTACACACTAAGATAATTACAAAGTCAAAGAAAATATTACTAAAAGTTTCATAAACATAAAGTTACCTAGTAATAATTTGTTTCATCATAGGTTTAAGTGGATAGTGTAACGAACACAATGTAGTTGCCATATTTGTCAGAAGAAATATGATGATCAATTGATAATATTCTCTGAATGAACAATACAAGCATATATAATTAGTATTTGATACAACATGAAAACTAACTATAATAGAGAAACCATAATGTTAAAATTATTTACTTATTGATGAATGGTACTAAGTAACATTGTTTCCGCCTTTGCGCCGTCCTTGATGTTAAGTATTCTTCAATGTTTTTTTGTAGAATTACCTGTAAATCATACTCTAATTGGATCCAACAATCTATATGTATCCGATTTATTTAATTCTATACAAACACAATGAATGTACCTAAATGGTAAAAAAAAATACAAAAAACACGTGAGGAATTAGTTCTATACAAAACAATGAATATACCATAATGAGATATAGTTATTTGCACCAAACTTGTAGTAACCCTATGTCCAACCACCAATTCCAACGATCATATCCTTTATATCTCTAGGAAAGAATTCCTCTAACCCCTGTAACTCTGGATCATGTTCTAGCGCAAGAGTAAACACCCTGTCTTCATTGCGCCTAACGTAACATAACATTTTGGCATACCTTTAGGGGGAGCCAATAACCCGTTATGGATCTCGTTACCGGTGGGGGCGGCTGAACAAATGCCTTTTGTGCTTGCACCACATATAATATTCCTATAATGCAATTGATCATCAGTATCATAATCTTCATTTCTATAATGTGGGATGGTTCCAATGATTCTCTACACCATAAAAAACACTGGAACACAAAACAGAATTAACACAATATATATCATACATTTCAGATATCACAATATTCTCACATATCGCATATAATTCTTTTATTTCTTCCAGTTGTTTCCTGCAAGTTTCTCGCTCCACTTCTAACTTCTCTTCAAAATTTTCTTTTGACTATCCATCTTCCTCTCAAACTCTTCCAATGTTTCTTTTTTGCACATGTTTAGTGCTTTTTATAGACGTACCAAAAAACACTTTCAGGATGATGTCATCTCCAACCACACAGACATGCCCACCATGCTCCTTTGTTTCGATTACTTCTACTAATATATCATGTCGTGGTTTTAGAACAAAGGAACCTTCACAGGTTGAGTTAACCAACGAATCCTACACAACATGATAAGACATACATTGTTAATTACCAAAGTAATTTAAATAACACTTGACACATGCACAACAAGTCCTGCTTACAATTTTCACAGCTACTAATCTTGAGGCATTTGAAGTGTAATTTTGAGACATAAATAAGTACTCCCTCCGGTCACTATTATTAGCAAAAAAACACCCTAAATCTTGGTCACTATTATAAGCAAAAGTCATTAAATTTTAGACTAATTAATACTTGTATTACTATTATACCCTTAATTTAATTCAAAAACATTTAATGTTGAAAGTTGATTCATCAAATAAACTAAGGATATTATCGTAAATTTTACTTTGATTGTACATGAAATCAAGAAAATTAATTACACTTAACTAACTTTCTTAATACGTGTGAAAGTAGTTATTTTGGCTTATAATTATGACCGGAGGGAGTATGTATTAGTGTTTATATAAAGTAATATCGAATCAATGAAAATTAAAATTAATACCTAAACGTTTGTCCATATGCTATTTTTCACCTCATCTGTTACTTCTTTTAAATCATCTAACAATATGATGACTTTGCTAAGTCTAAGGAACACAGCATAACTCTTAAAAAGAGAATAATGATGAACATCAAGAATTGTATAAACGACACTAAAATCGACCGAAATTCTGACACCCGACTTGCGGACTTTCGTTAATGTATCTATCATCGTGGCACCTCTTTGCTGCTTTTTTGTATTCACCTACTACAAATTGAGAATCATTTGTCATGTTTTCATTTGTATACGTAGCTTCGTCGCTACTAGATGAAGAAGAGGCCATCTATCAATACATAAAATAATCAACATTAAGACATAAACATCATCAATACTAGGACATCATCAACAACAATGTCATCATCAAAACAATGACATCAACAAAAACAATGACATCATTAACACAATGACATCAACAACAACAAACACATAAGCATAAAATGGAATCATCAACAACAATGGCATCAAAAACAAAATGGCATAATCAATAACAATGGCATCAACAATAATAAATACATAAGCATCAATGACATCATCAACACGATGGCATCAATAACAACAAATACATAAACAATAATGAAAAATGATGGTACTGTAGATGCATCGGGAAAAGTTTATGTACCAGAAATGTGATGAATAAGTAAAAAATGTTGTTAGAATCTTTGAGTTCCTCCTTAACAGATAAATCGAAGTCTAGTAAAGAACGAAAAGCACGGTGCCGGCTCCTTCCTCGACGGTACGAAAGCACTGGCGTTGGTTGAAAAAGTTGTTGTTTCTTCAGGTTTGAAGATGGTGTTGTACATTTCGTTAGGGTTGAAACTAGTTTTGTTTTGTTAGGGTTGAAAATGGTGTTGTTTGGTTAGGATTTAAAATTGTGTTGTTTCGTCAGAGGTTGTTTCTTGATGTAAGTAAAAATATGGAACTGAAGAGACAAGTTAGCTAGCTTGGTTTAAAGCGATGACTAATATCACCACGATTGTTTATCAAAACTGTTGTGATATATGATAAAATTTTATAAAAAACACCAGGTTTTAAGCAATTAAATTTTTTAAAAGTAATGAAAAATATATTATAATAGTGTTATTAGACAACCGTGGTGATATAAAATTTACATTACTGGTATTTTATAAAAAAGCGCCAGGTATTAAGTAATTAAATATTTTAAAAAATTAGAAAATATATCACAACACTTAGTTGAAAGAACCTAGTGATGTAAAGTTAGTTTTTTTAAATAAAAATGAAAGGCAGTGAGGAAATCACGAATTAGCAGGCGCTAAGAATCAGAATCATGAAATGTTAACTGATATCCCTATGGTTGTTTTAAAAACCTGTGGTAATAAAAATGGTGGCATCGTTGCATGTACTTTTTGTAGTAGTGATAATCGAGTGTGGAAAAGTCCAAGTGTTGAAAGTTTTGACTGATAACAATGCTGCTGATATGATCACCAAAACATTGCTTAAGTTCTTAAGCCACATAAGTCTCATTGCTTAAGTGCTTGAGCTGTGAAAGTCTTATTCAGCCAGTCTGATTGAGAAAAAGTAAAGTCTTAGACATGTGCTTTAAGCAAAGGTAAGTCTCAGCCAGAAGACATATGAGCAGGCGACTTAGTTTGAAGGTGTGAGCAATGGAAAGTCTTAGACACGTGCTCTAAGCAAAGGAAAGTCTCAGCCAGAAGACAGATGAGCAAGCGGCTCAGTCTGATGGTGTGAGCAATGGAAAGTCTTAGACATGTGCTCTAAGCAAAAGAAAGTCTCAACCAGAGAGCAGATGAGTAGGCGACTCAATCTGACGGTGTGAGCAAATGGTAAGTCTTTGACATGCACTCTAAGCAAGGGAAGTCTTAGACAGTTAGTCTAAGCAGTTGTACAAGACTTATGCAGAAGCATAAGCGATTGTAATGATGAAGTGGTTATAATGAAAAGCTCTTGTGAGGCAAGGGGACTGGACTACTCTCAGTTAGGGGAGGAAACAGTATAAATCTTTTGTGTTTTCTGCTGTTATTTTATTTACTTCTTCTGTATTCGCTGCTAACTGAATTAACCCAGAATCTAAACATCAGTTCTGATTCTAAAACTCTGGTTAGAAGCTAAATAATAAGAAAACGTGAAACACAATTCAACCCCCCTTCTTGTGTACTTTTCACACCTTCAATTGGCATCAGAGCCTGGTGTGTGATTAACACTTAACAGTGGTGCAAATACTGATCCAATAAGAAAAGTATATCTCTTCCTAAAGAAGGAATCAAGCGCCACATGAAAAATATCATGCGGCTTTTTCTACCATATTGAAATGCGCGATATCATTGAATTTAAATGATGGAAATGCTAAACATATTTTTAACTCATTGGACTTGATTAATGGTTGTTGAAGGTCTATAGAATATCCTTGCAAAAGGTATTACTATAGAAGTTGATGGTGTTATAGATGATCTTTTTGAAAATCTCTTTCACCAACTCAGAAGATGCATATTGAATATCTTCAGAGATAGCTGCATTTTGGTAGATACACTATCTTACTTTTGAGTATGCCACCATCATTGATGTGTCTGATGCTTGGACTATCTTTGAAGTCTTGTGCTTGGATTTGTGGGAATCTGTTTGTGAAGCTTGAAGTTGTTACACTTCATTTAATCTTTTTAATCAAATTCTGAGAGGACATTTTCTTGACTTAAATCTAAAGTCACAATTTTTGTTGTTGATGTTTACATCCAAAATCTGTTGCGTTTTTGAAGATTTGTTTGGCAGTATTTAAAGAAAAGAAATGAAGTTGGATGATGAAAAACTATTCAACAGATCATCTTATCTTCTTTAGCTTAAATTGTTTGGAATGACTAATGATGAGAAACTTAGGCTTCTTGTCAAAAGGACTTTCAAACTGCTGAATGAATTGTGATATTTGTTGATTGAAGAGTAACTTCAAGAGCTTCTGAAATATGTGTATGTCAACTGATTTCCCAAATCTAAAATCATGAAGAAAATTCTACCAGAACCTAATATCAGATGATGTTCAATGCTTAATTGTTTGAAACTGATATTAGTACATGATGCAGATGAAAAGAAGCATTTGTATTCTAAAATATAAATCAAGTATTGAGAAGCAATAGATGTTGTTAAAACTATCTTGTTTCAAAATATTTGATTATATGGAGTTTGTTCTTTAATGTGATATTTTAAGAAACTCCATTGCTTCTTGGTTGAGGACCATCATGGAAGTTGTTTTAAAAGACACTTCTATGAGAAATCTTCTACTTCTCTTTGAGCTCTGTTAGCCGTACTAAGACAGTACTCTGATCTACTTTATGTCAATCTCTGATAGCTATCGCCATCTGGTTCTGCGCTTGTTAATGATTTCAAAGTCAAAATATTTATTCCAAGATAATGAGATTATTTCCATTCCTTAGAACAAGATTTCGCTCATATCTCATTCTAGACTTACACTCTGGAGTGACTTATGATCTACTGTTAGATTGAGATGTAAGGCACAGAAGAGTCTGTTTGTACTTACATGTATGGTCTTATAGAAATATGAGTATCATAATGTATCTGCTACAAATATCAAGGAAAGAAGAAGAGGCATGTTCCATAAGGTTGTTTACAACATTGATTGGGAGAAGAGCCAACAACCCAGATTCAAGTATTGGTGGTACTGCATTTTGTGAGAGTAGTGGAATCAGTGGTCAGAAAACCATTGAATCAAAATCCACTCAAAGCTGTGTTCAGACTCTATTGGTCAAGTCTGAATATTGAATCGAGTCTAACCGAACAAAAAAAGTGTAGTATGTTTGTTCGTGTCCAACTTATCTTTTGATTCAATAAGATATTTGTTTAGATATAAATGCAATTTTTATGTTAGATCTCTAGAGAAGTTTTCTTTTGAAAAAGGAGAACTTCAGAAATCTTTAAGAGGAAACTCTGTTATGTTTATCTATATTGAATGTCTTATCAAGCCTGATGATGATCACATTTATGAAAACACTTTTCTCATGTTTGTGTTGATACGGTTGCTTGTTAATAGTCTAAAGAAGAGAATTCAATATTCGTCTATCACTCATGACTCTTGTTTCAAGATAAAGTGCTAGTTCTGAATATAATCTTAGAGACTTGTGACTGACAGATGATATCTCTATCCTAGTCTAGACTTACTAGACTCTGATGGTTGATAGCTTCTGAAAGTTGTCAGTTTCTGAGATTCAGAAGAAGATTCTTTCAGTGTGACATAACAGTTTAAGTAAAAAGTTTTCTAAAAGATTTTATAATACTTAATCTTTCATAAATGTGAAACTTATCTGGTGGAATTAAATTATCTATTGGATAAAGAATCTTTGGGTAATGATGTTTTCTCTTTTAGTACTTGCTGTTATATTCCATGTCTTGTGAAACATCATTGTGTCCTTTTCTGAGAAGATTCTTATTTTTTTTGGAGATTCTTGTTCAGTTTCTTTTTCTTTTTCTTCTTCTTCTCTTTCTTCTTTTCTTCTTGTGTGCGTGATGATCAAACCAAACCAGAGATGAGTTATTCAGTTTATTCTCCTTCGAATAACTGGTTGTCATCAATGAAAAGTTTGTGGATTTTGATGGGTTTCTTAAACTTGGTTTCAACTTCTGGTAGACTGTGTCTAAACAAAGATGGAATAGCTACTTTGAGATGCTCTATGGTTTCACTTATCCAAGTCTTGTCAAAGAGTTTTGGATTAATGCCTCCATTTATGAGCTGAATTCTGAGTATGCTATTCTGTCTAGAGTAACTGGTGTTTCTATTACAGTAACCTCTAAAGCGATTGCAAATGTGATCAATTGTGAGGAGATTGGAGAAATTCTAGGAAATATTGTTTGGGAACACTATCTTCCTACTTGACGTATCTTTGTAGATCCATCTAATACATCAGTGGTTTCTAATCTTCTTCCTGATGCTGTTTTTTGGAGTCAGATTTTAAATTCAAACTTACTGCCAAAGGATCACGATTTAGACCAAGTGGACCATATTCAAAAAGATCTACTTCTACTTCTTAATTCAGATTTAAAGATTGATATTCCTCAAGTTATGTTTAACCATCTGAAGAGGTCTATTTGTTCTTTTAAAAAGGGAAAGACCTTCTTCATACCTTTTGGATGAGTTATTTCTGAATTACTTGTTCAGCAAGGGGTTAACATAAGTTCTGAGGCTAGTTCTTCCAACATTTGGAGAGACAAGTTTGAAGCTATCTATGAAAGATTCTGATGTTAGGTTCCTGCATAGTTATGCTTTGTATTGTTGATGAAATCTCTGTATTAAGTATCTTATTAATAAATTCAGAAGTTTATCCATGCTTGTGTTGAGTTTTAAATGATTGATATTTACTCGTACTATTCACTGAGTATTTGAAATAGATGAAAGAACTCAAATGTTTGCAACTTATTTTATTACTGAAAGGGGAAGCTATTACAAGACAATTAGATTTTTCAAGTCTAATAGATGTGTCCTAAGGAACTCCCTAGGATCATCTGACATGTCTAGATTATCTAAGAAATTTTGTCATTCTTCCTTAGCAAACTCCAAAGCCTCCTTCCTCAGTTTGTTTCTGCGTCTGGATCCAGAAGACTTCTTTCTTCTGTGTGTCTTCACAAAGGATGCTGAAGAGGAGTGCACTTCCGAAGCTGTCTGCTTGCTTGCAGGTTCTTCAGCTGGTGGCTTGCTTTGATTTGCTTGAGTTTCTGCATTCAGTAATGCTACCATTTGGAAATCTCTCTTTGGAACCCAAATTTTCTTCTGCTTATACATCTTGGTGTTTTAGAGATTAAGGGATGATGGAAGAAAGCTTACTTGAGTCATTTTATATACATATTACATTTATTATCTTGAGTTTAATATTATTTAAGTCATGATTAAATCAACATTTTAATAATGACTCTCGGTAATGTAATCTAATTTATTAAGATTCTCTGAATTAGTGTGAGTTTATGACTGATTTGTTCTAACTGTTGTTTCTGTGTCACTTTCACTTTTTTAAGTGTACCTTGAGATTATCTAAAGTAAAATTCTGGAATGTAAATGCGTGATAAAGAAGTATTGGTCAGAAGTAAATTTTTCATTAATTAAATGAGGATTACAACTTTTCAAACAAAAAAGGGGTATAAAGATATGTCATAGAATTCATCTCTAGCCATTGAATCGCGTGCCCATCAGCGTCCACTGTTGCTGTAGTCTACCTCCTCATCTTCTGAATCAATCACTTCTCCCTCTTCTTTGTATGGAAGAGAGTTGTAGAACCTCTTGTTTGCCCTCCTTTTCTTCTTCCTTGATCTCTTCATTCTTCTTCTTTGAGGCTTCAAAGCAGCCACTGTTGAACCTCCTTCTGAAGGTTGTTCAGGTGCTGCTGAAGTGGCTTCTTTAGAAGCAAGTTGTGTTGAAAGCACTAAAACAATTGCAGAGGACTCAGAAGCAGCTCGCTTCTGAGGGGATTGGATTGGTATGCTTGTAGAGCTCTCAGTTATGTCTGTTATGACAGACACCTTATGACTCTTAGATGCTGACTCCATAGTCTTAGGATGGATGATTGATGAAATTGATTTAGGAGTGAGATGTTTTTATAGCAACTTCTGTGGATACCAAGCTTCTAAATTTAATCCTTGTTTAATTCTTGGAACAAGTAACGACCACTAAGACTTCAATGCGTGCACTTTACAAACCTTAATGACTCTTATTACTTGATTACTCTTCCTTCTTGGAAATTGATATTGTAATGATGATCCGAGTTACATATATTGGTGATATTTTTTCCTCTCTTTCCTTCTTTTTATTTTTATTCTTTTTCATGTGACAAAAGGGGGAGAAATAATAGTAAGTATTTAAGTGGAAACTGAACCCATTAAATACATATTGGTCATTTATTTTCTTGTCATTTATTTTTCTGTTACTTGCCTCGGGCGAATTTTGACTTTCTTGTACATAGGTCTGAGTATGAGCTTACAAACCTCAGACTTAGCCTATCAGACCCAGAAGGAGCTTACAAACCTCATATTCTAGTGTTGCCAAAGAAAGTTAAAAAGGGTCACATATTTTAACTCTCTTGTACATAATGTTAACATAGAGCTTACAAACCTCTGACTTAGCCTATGAGACTCAGAAGAAGCTTACAAACTTCGTATTCTGGTGTTTCCAAAAGGAGTTAAAATGCAGTCATTTTGGTGTTCTTAACTATGGAACTAAGGGGGAGCTTACAAAACTCAACCTTGGAACTGATTGACTCAGGGGGAGCTTGCAAACCTCAGACCCTGATGTTGTAAAGAAGACTAGTTTATTTTTATTAAGAAATAGTTCTTAATGCTAGAACAAGCTATGTTGTGAACTATCACACTCAGGGGGAGCTTACAAACCTCATACCCTGTTGTTGCAAAGAAAATTAAATGCCCAACATTGTCCTTTAAATACTTGTGTTTGTCATCATAAAAAAGGGGGAGATTGTTAGAACAAGATTTGTTCTTGATATTTTCTCTTTTAGTTTTGACGATAACAAAAGTATTAAAAGAACAATGGTTTATTAGATGTGTGTTTTATTTATGCAGGTTCCTGTTCTTGTACATAAATAATTAGAGTCTATTTATCTAAGATACACTTGGAGTTGCTTCACTGCAAGCTTCTGGTGACAGAGTCTGAAGAAAAATTTCTAAGTGTGGCTTAACGCAAACTTTGAACTGAAGGCCTCAACATTCAGACGAGTTTCTACACTTAGTAATTATATATCAGCTTCTGGTACCATTCAAAGTTGGTGATAAAGTTGTGGACTATATGTACTACTGAAAGCATGTTGTATTGTCTTATCAGCCTGTCAGCTCGAGTCTACAGTATTGCAAGGCTCAAGAAAAGCTGGTACATTCTATGGATGTCTACTCCCAATGGCTCTATTAGTACAGAGCCTCTTGAAGACTCAAAGGTTAAACGTGTTACACAATGGATTCAAAAACCTGTTGTGCATCAATCTTCAACGTCTCTTGTACTTTGGAGTAGAAGCAAAAACACTTGATCAAGTAACCTTCTCAACGAATAGTTTTTGGAAAGGCTATATATATGGATGAAGATTCAAGCCTGAATTTTTAACAAGGATTCTTCTGTTGAAGGAGTAGCAAGATCAAGCAATTATAAACTCTATGTAACAGGCAGATTTCCTGTTGTAGGTTGTAATTGTAAAAGCCTTAAGATTTCTCACTCTGTATATATTTAGAAATCTTAAGTGCTTTAAGTCTTTGTTATGGTGATCTCTCATACAACTTATGCTTGTATCATGTACACCTTGTTCACTATTCTGCTGAGCCTTCAGTAGGTTAGATTAAGTCTCCTGCTATGTGCTAGAGCAAAAAGTATTGTCTCATTGGGATTCAAGCAACAAGTCTTTAGCCAAGATGCTTAAGCCACATAAGTATCATTGCTTAAGTGCTTGAGCTGTGAAAGTCTTATTCATCCAGTATGATTGAGCAAAAGTAAGGTCTTAGACATGTTCTCTAAGTAAAGGTAAGTCTCAGCCAGAAGACATATGAGCAGGCGGCTTAGTCTGAAGGTGTGAGCAAGGGAAAGTCTTAGACATGTGCTCTAAGCAAAGGAAAGTCTCATCCAGAAGGCAGATGAGCAGGCGACTCAGTCTGATGGTGTAAGAAATGGAAAGTCTTAGACATGTGCTATAAGCAAAAGAAAGTCTCAACCAGAGAGCAGATGAGCAGGCGGCTCAGTCTGACGGTGTGAGCAAAGGGTAAGTCTTAGACAAGCGCTCTAAGCAAGGGAAGTCTCAGACAGTTGGTTTGAGCAATTGTAAAAGACTTATGCAGAAGCAAAAGCGATAGTAATCATGAAGTGATTATAATGAAAAGCTCTTGTGAGGCAAGGGGACTGGACTAATCTTAGTTAGGGGAGGAACCAATATAAATCTTTTGTATCTTCTGCTGTTATTTTATTTACTTCTGTTGTATACGTTGCCAACTGAATTAACTCAGAATTTGAACATCAGTTCTGATTCTAAAACTCCGATCAGAAGCTAAATAATAAGAAAACGCGAAACACAATTCAACCCCCCTTCTTGTGTACGTTTCACACCTTCAAGCACAAATTATGTCTAGTGGAAATATAGGAAACTAACAGCTAAAAGTCAAAGTAAATTAGTTAAATTTTAGCTTATACATGTCAGGAAATGAGAGAAATTATCTCTATCACAAAAAATAGATCAAGTCATGATGCAATTAAAACATCATTAATAAATATAATTTGATCAAAACAATGACTTATTCAACAACCTAATTATCTCACAAAAAGTGTCTAATAACTTGTCACACAACTCAATATTTTATACTAACAATGCCATAATATGATTACAAAAAGTAGCTTATATTTATATATCTTAAAGTTAACCAATTATAGATCCTAATGTAAGTCATTCTCATTTAGAAAAATGGCAAATAATTAAACTATAAAATTGAAGCAAAATTGCAAACAATTCATTCTCATTCAAATGCACATAGTGTATCAGAGGTGGAAAACATTTCCAAACTCATCAAATTTCACAATAAAATCTAACACATTCCATCTAGAGTGTAAAAGGAAATAAATTTCAATTTTCACGAAGAAAAATATGCATTATAACACCACATGGATGAGATAGAAAGGAGAAAAAAAACAGATACAGGAGATACAAAAACTTATAACATATTTTCACATAAATATAACCTAAAAAATGAAATCAAGAAATTCATACCTCTAATGTTATTACTCCTAAAAATGGCTCTTCTTGTTCTTTTTGTATATCAAATCTGACAAAAAAACATTAAAACAATCAAATTAAAAAAATTACGAAATTGAAATTGGGAAGAAATTAGGTTACAAATTACTACCTTGAAAGAAATTGGAAGAAAGAGGGGAATTTCCTAAAGTGTGATTTTATCTAAAAGAGAAATATAAGGGTATGTTCTAAGTGAGAGTTTTACACTTTTAAGCTTCCGAGTGGTGGTGGCTTTGTGAGTGAAAGAGAAAATGAAATCAGAAAGAGAAATTTACGATGTCTGCTAGAGTGTTTATGGTGGTGGTTGGACTTGTTGGAAACAAGGGTTTGAGGGTGTCTGTCAGAATGTTCATGGTGGTATTTGGATTTGTTGGAAACAAGGGCTAAGGGTTAAGGCTGGAAGAGAAAAATAAAGAAAGGAGAAGAGAAAACTAAAGAAAGAAGAAGACAAAACGTGAAAAAAGAATTGGAAAAAGGGAAATAATTATTAAAATATTATTAAACTGAAATTGGGTTGTGAAAGAGGGAAAATGAAATTGGTTTATGAGTGAGTGGGAAATTAAAATTGATTTAGTTTGAAGTGGAAGGGAAACTTAAAAATTGATTTTATTTTACTAAATTTACTTATATGAATTGTTAATTTAATTTTTGAGGGGTTTTGTTCGAAACTCTTTGTATTAGTTTATACAATTTCTGTTTGACACACTATTAGAAACAATGGCTTTAGCAGAAACATAAATTAGTAGATCACTGAGCAATAAAATAAGTAATAAAGACCACTTATTTAATATAAATATTATTGTGAATTAGGATGCCTTAAAACAAAATATACTTGGTTTCTTTATAGGAAAGAAACACACAAGGGTTAGCATACCATTACATCTAGGGGAAATTTTTTTGGTTATTTCTGTATTTAAATACCCTTCACCTCGATTCCCTGAGGGTTGTCTCCACTCATGCCATCCAGTGAAGTTATTTAAATAGGGGAAACTGTCATATCCCAAATTTTGACCCTAGGTGTCATCATTATTCTAGGAGCATCAAGCATTGCATTTCTAACCCCAATCATTGTTCAAGTTGTTTCTTGTTTGGTTTCATCAATATTAGGGTTTTGGCTTAAGGAAATAAAGGGAATCCTCACCTGATCAGTAAATGTTTTGGAATGATCATCAATCCCTCAAGCTTATATACACTCAAGAGGCTTCTCCTTGTCAAGAATCAAGTGCAAGATGGTCTCATTACAAGTCCTTTGGAGCTCAAATTCATCTGGTCACAAATTAGGGTTTCATCAGGGGAAAGTCAATTATGCCTTGACTTTTGACCAAATCATGATACAAAGCCTTGAGACATGATCCAAGACACTCAAATACATCCTTGGAGTCCATCCATGATGATTGAGAGATTCAAGAATGCAAGATTATAGAAGATCACATAGTTGAATTCATCTGATAACACAAGCTTCATCTGACAAAGTCAACCCTTTGACTTTTAGGGTTTTTGGTCCAAGTTGAAGTATTCAAGCCAAATTTCATCAAGACATTCTTGATCAATGAGTTTGAGCATGGGGAACCAAGATTTGGAGGGTTTCTTTCAAAAGGGGAAAAGTTAAGAAACTTGAAATTTTTCTAAGTATGAAAAAACCCTAATTGTGAGGCCAACTTTGACAGATCATAACTCCCAATCTACACAGCCATTTTGTGTGCTCCAAAGCTCAAATTAAAGCCCTTGCAACATAATACAACTTTGTATCAGAGGTAGATACCTCAAAAAATGCTTGGATTTTGAGTTATGAGGCTCCAAAGTTTGAAGAAATCTTGGGACGCCTAGAAAATTTTCAAGGCAGTTTTTGATCCTTTGAAGCATTGATCTTTGAGGCCAATTTTTATTATGATCCCTTTAGATTCAGAATTTTTGTTAAACATGAAAGTTTTAGATCATGTTGGGGGCTTTTCAAAAAGTACAAGAACTTCCCAATCCCATTTGTGAGCTGGGAGATTCGAAGCCTTAAAGTTGAGGTCTTGTAACTTGAATTTCAAGGTTTTGAACATGAAAAACTTGTTGCAGAACCATTCCAAACCTACACGATCTTGCTTTTCAGGCCATGTTGCTTCCAAATCCATCACTAATAAGAAGTTTGCACAAAGTTTGAAGCACTACACACAAAATTTGAACATCAAATTCAAATTTCATGCCATTTTGGGATGTTTTTGCCATAAAGTCCACAATGCTACTCTTGAAAAGTAGCTTTAAGCATAAACCTTTTTCCTTGAGACTCAAACCAATTCTATCTGCAGAACCAAACTCAGAAGGAGATTCCCACACTCAAGATATGCTCGTACTTGACATTGGAACCATAACCATTGTACTTGCCAAGTTAAGATCAAACCAACCATTCCTTGGATTTCAACTAAACCAAGCAACCAAACCACTCCAAATCATCAGAACCATTTCCTCCACTCTTGTCCTATAAATAGAGGTTTATTCTTACCTCAAAAGACAACAAGAACACACAACATAGAGCTCCCAAACTTCCTCAGGCCAGAACTCGTTTTTCAAGTCATTACTTGAAAATCAAGAATCTCAAATTTACAAGAACTACCTCAGAACCTTTTCCAACCACAATTTCTTCAAACCAATCATTCTCACAAACCAAAAAACACTTATTGAGAGTGTCTAAACCCTCACAACCTCCAAAAACCTCATAGATAAAAAATTCAAACTTAAATCCAAAGAATCATTGACTTTCTGCATCTTCTACACCAGAACCTCATTCTGACCATGTTTAACCACTTTGATCATGCAAACTTAACCCTTAAACATATCTTGAGGTGTCCATAACATCATTCCCCAACTGTGTGATCATTTTCACCAAGATCCAAAATCACCATATTCAACATTTTGTAAGAAGGAAAGCATATTCTAGTACAGTTGATTTCTGTTGATTCCAAGCACTTTGAAAGATCATTAGGAGCATATTGAATGGTTTCCAATCATTCAAACATCTCTGGAGCAGCTATCTTGGAAGTTTCAGTTTGGACTTCAAGAGGTAAATTTACTTGAAACCTGAACTCTTTACAATATGGCATGCTTTGAAGTTCACTGAGTTTGGATATGTTTATTATGGTATATGTGACATGTTTGATCCAATTATTGCCATTATCCACGAATTTATGAGGTTGTCCCATTGAAGTTGCAAATTAGTGCCTTTTTAAGTGTTACTATCGGGTTTTTAAGTAAAAATTTTTTTAGACAAAACCAATTGGACCATTGTGATCATTAGAGGATTCTAGGCAGGTTTGATCCAAATTTCATCAAGTATACACAAAGTTACACTAGTTTTTGCAAATTAATGTTGGACACGTCACAATTCTAGCCATGGCGTGTTCTTTTGGTCTTTTCAACTAGTTTCCCTTATATTATCATGCTTCCATTCAATGAATGGATGTAACAGGCCACCCCAATGGTGCAACCTTTTCCTTGCCTTGCCTTGTATGCGCTATGTCTTGGGTTCGATCCTTCGGAGATCACCCTTTTGCTATTTTTTGCGCTTTTCATTTTTGGTTAAGCATTTAGGGCAAGTTTTCACATATATATTCACACACACGCCTTTTATACATGCCAATCACTTGGCTTAGTTGATTAAACATTTTATCCTGAACCTTAAGGGAGCGCGTTCAAGTCCCATGCGGGCCATGTCCCTATATTTTTAACACCTTATTTCCTTCATTTTCTTTGTAAATCTAAATGGTCATAACTTCTTCATGTTTAATCATTTTTTATCCACTTTTTTTGCAAAATGCTCATGACTTTGTCTATTTTATGTTCATGAATTTAGATTTCCAAAAATAATTATTTTCGAAGCACTTATCCAAGTTTGAAGTGAGTGACCTTTTTAGGTTTTCTTAAGGACCATTGTGTTTTCTTTGGTTGATTCTTTTGATTTCCTTTGTACTTATGGACATGTTTGAACCATTTGAAACTCATATGAACCTTGTGCAATCTTTTAGACTTGTACACCTTTATCTCAACTTGACTTTTAAAGCATTTTCAAGTGTATGTTTACATATACATGTATGCTGAATTCCTAGTCATGCTATGAACTTTTATTTGTTCATTTTGCTTCTAACAAGTGATTCCCTTTTGTGCTTACATAACCTTGATGTGTACATGTACCGTTGTTTGAGTTATTTTATATTAAGGTATCCTTAAACCTTTGATTTTGTCTTGAAGGTGATTTTTGAATACATGTTTGTATGTTTGAATCCTTGTGAGGTTTCCACCTTGTTCCACCATGTTAGAACCCTAAAGTGCATGATTAGGTTGTTACCTACTTGTCTTAACATGTTCAAACTTGTGCCATGCCTAAATGTTCAAGTAATGTCTTAACTTGTTCACAAAATGTTTGAACTTTCAATATGCCATCTCTAAGCATTCTCACATGCCATCCTTTGTATGCTTGCATATTCATTAACATGTTATTGTCATAAGCATGTCCTTCTTGCTCAAGTATGTTTGGTTGTCACCATTTGTTTGATGTACTTTGTGTCCATGATAAGTAGTGTCCTAACTCATCCATGTTATGTTTCACTACATCTTTGAACTTCATTCATGTTTAGGTATTGTTATAACCTTTACATATTAAACTTGAACTTTACTTTCATCCATGTTTAAGTGATGTCTTAACTTATACATGTCAACTTTGAACCCTTGATATCATCCATGTCTAAGTGTTGTCATAACTTTCACATGTTAACTTGAACTTTGAATCTTACCATGTCTAAGTATTGTAATGACTTATCCATGCTTTGAATATTAAATTGTATTCATGATTAAGTGTTGTTACAACTTATCTTCCTTTGTATTGTATTCATGATTAAGTGGTGTTAGCAAACCCTAAAGCATGTTTTCCTTAATCATGTGCTTGAACTCATCATCCATGATACTTTAGTCTTGTTAGAACTAAATCTCATGTTTGTTTAGATGTTATAACATCTTTTTTTTGGTTGAATTTAACTTGTTTGTCACCATGTTAATTTGAAACTTCTTTGAACCTTTGAATCTACTAGGTAGTTACCTTGTCCAAGTCTTTACTCTAAATGTTGTCACATTTATCTTTATGCTTTGGTTGTAACCATATGCTTTACCTTTGTCATATTAAAATCATGTTTGAATGTTACTTTATTATACTTTTATCAACATCATGTTTGAATGTTATTTTGATTTGTTTCCATTGATATCATGTTTGAATATCATGTTTGTTAATGCCATCCATACTTAATCACATTTCTTTAATTTTGTCAAGTTATTTCCCCAAGAGATGTTAGCTTATTAGCTTCCATACTCAAGTTTACCTCCATTCCTTAATTCAAGGGAAAGTCTCTCTATTGACTCCATTGTCATAGATAGCTCATCATTACCTACACCCTTTGACCTTGTTAGAGTCATTAGGTTTTTGAGTCTTTGACTTAAGGTAGAATTTACAACCCTCATGACTTTGTCAAGTCAAATAAGTGTTAAGACCTTAACACTTAATTCTCCCCTTGAATCATGATCATAATCAAGTATTCAACCTTCCTTAGTAAGGTGAAATACAATTGCTCTAATTCCATCCTTGTAAGGATATGTAGGCACAAGACCGCGAAGTTTTGGCGAGCATACTTAGTAAATAAACCCTTAGGTTCCTATCCCTCTCCATATAACCCAAACACAAACAATAGCAAGCAAAATCACAAATACAAATAAGAGGTTCCTATAGAGTACTATAGATACTTAGGGTGATAATACCTTCCATTTGTATAACCAATCAGCGATCCCCCAAAATCTCTTAGCATTGTTGTTACATTTCAAACTTAGGGTTTTTTATGATCTTTACCCTTTCCTTTGGATAAATCAAAGCTCGGTGGTGAATCTTTAAAAGATTTGTGATTCAAGTTTAATCAATAGCTTGGTATCCAATTCTCATAGCAACAACTCCAATTATGATAATTGTTGTCATCCAAAGGTGGAGCGATGATGGTGGCACATGGGTTCTCACTGGGATGAAGGTAAAAGGGGTTGTGAGGGTTCAAAATAGGATCTGGAGGATCATTCTTGGGAGAATTAGGTTTTGTGGGGGTTTCTTTAACAGAAAGATTGTCATCATCGGAAGCCATGGAAGGAAGGGAAAGAGTGATAAGCAAGAACGGAAGATGAAGGTGGAGATAAACGAATGAGAGGTATAGTCTTCTGATACCATGTAAAGAAAATGTGGTTGGGCCTAACATACCCTACAAAACCGGCTTGTAGGGTGAGAATTACCCCCACTTATAAATACATGTTCAGGAAATATATTATCCGATGTGGGACTCTTAACACACCCCCTCACGCCCAGGGTTGAGCATCTGGAGCGTGGAAATAAATGGTGGATGGCTCGATAGCGGAAATCTGATTGTAGGTGGCCCACTAGATCTTTAAACCAAAGGCTCTTGATACCATGTTGCAGTGAGCGAAGGAAAGAAAGGATATGCAACCATGGCGGAAAAACGGTAAATTGAAAATGGAGAAGAAGATGAAAATGTTATTATAAAATTTTATACTTACACTGATACAATAAGACCTTATATATAAGGCTACAAAGCCCATAACACTGATCATGCCAAAAGGAATAAAATAAACTAATACACTAATCCTAATATTTATTATGATTGGCGTGGAAATCCTTGGTATTTTCTCTAAAATATTTTTTTATATACTGTAATCTTAGTTGGTAGTATTTTGTATTTTGGGTTGGGATACTCCTAATAGAATTTTTTACCCAAATAACCCACATTTTAAAAAAAATCCCAAAATACCCCAGTTTTTAAAAATATTCCCAAAATACCCCACTTAGGGTTTGGGATTACACAGGGTGCCATACCAATTGGAGACCCTTCTTTAAGGGCATAATGGTGTCGCCAATTGAATTGGAGACACTTCATGAAGTCTCCAATCCAATTGGCGACATGGTTCAAGGGATAAAGCCCTGTCGCCAATTGCTGTGGAGAAAGAGTGTACTTTGTAATTTTTTTGCCACAATGAAATAAAATTATCATTAATTTAATAAAGTATTACATTAATTAATGTTGGCGACCGGGTGGATCAAACCGGCCACCGGTTCCACATCCCCTAGGCACCCTCACTCGTTGCACTCGTCCCCCTCATTCCCCCCGTTGTTGATTCACGCCCGATGTTTGAGGAGTTGAAGTCTCAGGAACATTCCCAGATGGTCCCCTAAGGATTTCTTGCATTTCCATGAAGTCTTGTATGTTGAAACTGAGCCCGCGTCCCATGCCAGAGTAGTTTGGATGTGATGAAGGGGTCATTGGTATGCGGCCTGGACGATTGAAGGGGGACATTGGTGTGAAGGATTCGTTGGTGAAAGGTTGAAATGGTAGTGGTGTTTGAAATCCATAAGGTTGTTGAGATGGTTGATTGTGTTGGCTAGGGTATGATGTTTGGGGGTTATGGCTATGGAAAGATGTTTGCCTAATTTTTCTATGGTATGGTGTACCCTCATTTTGGTTGTATCTTGGTGTTGTGTTGGGGGCATAGCCATATTGGGTTTCTTGATAGTAATCATTTTGTTGGAGAGGGTATGAGGGACGTTCTTGGTATTTTGGTTGGGTGTTTGGCATGTTTGGATGGTTAATGGGTTGGTAATTTTGTTGGGTAGGGGTTATGAGTAACATGGCCTTCCAGGTGGGTTAGACGTTGAGCCTTCTTGTGTGTAGGTGGTCTGGCGTGGGTCGTATAAATACTTGTCTTCGGTGACAAACCCAGTTGCAACCGATCTGTACCAAGCCATATAATTATTTGTTGGTATAGATGGGGTTGACATCACCGGGTCACATAAGACATGATTGTTGCGGTTCATCCATTTATGACGCTCAGTTTTTGCAAAATCCTTCAGTCGTTAAAGTCCCATTGATCATTAACTCTTTTTAGATGTCATTTACTGATGTCAACATGAGGATCTGGGATGTTTTGATGCATTCCAAATTGCAGTTTGACACGGTAACTGTTGTGCAACTCCACAGTTATGAATCTGATGATCGAGACACATGCAGTCCAAACGGCAACATCTTTCTCTCTGAGTTCATGTAGGTGTTCCATACCTAGATATGGACGCCATATAAACTGAAGAAGAGAAAAATATTAGATAATAAAATAATTGATATAAAATATAAATTGATTTGTTTAGAGGCCTTACATTTGCGGGTGTTAGGTGATCCAAAAGATTGCGGTATTGAATGATACAATGTTTAGGACATCTATTGTAACTCATACCCTTATCCGACCATCTAAAAAATAAGAAGTGGAAATTCAATTAGTTAGACACAATAATTGGTAAGGTGAAAAAAATAATATTAAGTTATTAACTTACTTTTGTGCATACAGGAAGGAAAAGCTGTTGTGGTTGACAGGCGATAGGGATGGCAATCTAGACCAACCCCAAGCTTGAAGCAAAACGGCGCATCCAAAAAAAGTAGATGCATTTTTTTGGCGCACTTACACAAAGAGCTATACGAATAAGACAGACAAGTGGAACCCCAACTATACTGTCTTGTTTCATTTAGATCTCTCAATAAGGGTAAATACACAATGTGCATGGAAGAACCAGTACCCTCGGGAAATAAAAATAAACCAATTAAAAGCATAAGATAACACCTCGTTTTCATTATTTTCATTTCTTCTGTAGAATCTTGAGTTAATGTAAATTCGGCGTACCATGCTTTTAGTTGTGAGAGTAAGATACCTTGGCCTCTCGCGCTCTCATCTAGCAAGTCGGCACCCAAAAGTTCCTCACAAATTGATGAGTCAAGGTTTATTGGTCCATTGATCGCCTTACCATCAATACGCAAACAGAGTAACATGTACACATTCTCTAAGGTCACGGTACATTCACCGGTTGGAAAAATGAAGGTGTGTGTCTCTGGGCGCCATCTCTCTTGCAAAGCTAGTATAAACTTTGCATCAACCGAATAAGACATGATTTTACTTACATGTCTGAAACCAGCGAGCTCACTATATGGTTTTATTAGTTCGTTGGGTGCAACATATTCATGGGAACGAGGCTGTAATCTAGAAACTCTTCCTGCATAATTATAAATTTAGAAACAAAATAATTAGAGACATTAAAAATTAATAGAAACAAAGCCATTATAACTGATTAAATGTGATTCAGATGATTTAATGTGACACTCTAGATGAATTACCTCTCTGTAACAAGTATGCTTCAGATGATTTTGCCTCTCTACAACACTTTAGCTTCCTTATATAGGGAATAGGAGTCACATGTGAGACAATTCAGACTGAACCATGTCGGGAGATGAATTGGTGAATGTTCTTACCCTTTACAAAGGAAACTGTACCTATCTGTTCACGTAGCCTGCACCCTAGCTGGAATTTGTCTCATGCATGCATAGCATGCTGACACCCACCTGGAGACACAGTCATTAAAGGATGAACCATGTCGCTAATTAATATGCCGAGCTCATTTATTTTTCTGAACCCTATCACTAATTAATATGGCGACTTTACTTTGACTATTAATGTGTCGCCAATTAATATGACAAGTATGTTACGTATTAAAATGTTCTATTAATATGTCTCATGCATGCAATCAAAGTAAGTTCCCAAACCAAGCAAAAATAGTAAGTATGTCTCAAACAAGTCCTATTGCTATGTCATCTGCACAGAGATAGCTTGTTAACGCCCATTACAACAGAGAGACATATGTCTCCGATGTATCTGGGCTTGGTTTTGAAAACACCGATACTGTCCGATTCGCAGTCAATAGAAACACAAAGTTTCTTGCATTTCAAAGAAAGATTGGAATCGAAGTTAGGTCCTATAGCAAAAATAATATATCAAAACCCTATTTTTTTAAACCAACCAAGTTAAATTTTACCCACTCAAATTGTGAGATGATAAAGATGTTGAAAATATGTTCGTTAGTCATGAACATTCTAGTTTCAACTATATTGAGTTGTATACATTCCTCCAACAAAATATTCCATCTCAATAGTCTTAGATCATAAATCAATCAACATGTGTAGACTCAAATGAAGCGATTCTTGGAAGATAGCTTCCATAGAGCCACCTCATAGTTGCACTGCCACAAATATTGTTCAGGATCACCGAAAGCTAAGCGCATAATTGATATGTCAAGACATTGTGCCGCTTGTTAGTAAGGATCCTTCAGTCAAGGTGAGTATAATAATATCTCATATCGTGATGCGGTATAATTATACTCATTCATATAAGAAGGTGTGGATTGCAAGGACAAAGGTTGTTGAACATGTCTTTGGCAACTAGGAGGATTTGTACAAGGAATTACCACGATTTTTGGTAGCCCTGAAGACATACAAATTAGGAACTATTGCAATCTTGCAGACAATGCCGGCATGTAGGCCAGATGGAACCATTGTTGATGGAAATGTCATCTTTCACCGTCTCTTTTGGTCGTTTCAACCATGCATAAGAGGTTTTGCATTCTGCAAACCTATTATTCAAATTGATGGAACATGGCTCTATGGAAAATACAAGGGCACCTTGCTAATGGCTATTGCATAAGATGGCAACAATAATGTCTTTCCCATAGCCTTTGTTCTGGTTGAGGGTGAGGCCGCTTCTGCTTGGAGTTTCTTCCTTAAGAATCTCAGAACACGTGTCGCTCCACAAGCCAATCTCTGTTTGATTTCAGACAGGCATGCTGCTATAGAGAGTGGCTACAATAACCAAGATAACGAGTGGCATAATCCTCCTTCTACCCATGTATATTGCATTAGACATATTGAACAAAACTTCATGCGTGCAATCAAAGGAAAGAACCTTCACAAAAAGGTTGTGAATGCTGGTTATGCTCTAACTCAACCAACATTTCAATACTACCTTAACGAAATAAGGATGTCAAATGCAGATGCAGGAAGATGGTTGGATAAAATTCCACTGGAAAAGTGGACAAGAGCTTTTGATGGTGGCTGTCGTTGGGGCTACATGATGACAAACCTTGTGGAGTCCATGAACGGGGTATTCAAAGGAATTAGAAACCTTCAAATCACTGCTTTGGTGAGATCAACCTATTATAGGTTGGCATCACTTTTCGCAGCAAGATGCGAAAGATGGAGTGCAGTGTTAGCGTCTGGTCAAGTATTCAGTGAAAGCGTGATGAAATTGATGAAACAGGATACTATCATAACCAACACACATGCAGTTATAATCTTTGACCGACATAGGAAAACATTCAGTGTACAAGAAACAATGGACCATAATGAGGGGAAGCCCAATTTATCGTATGCTGTCAGACTAAACAAATGTTCGTGTGATTGTGGCAAGTACCAGGCCTTCTGTGTACCTTGCTCATATGCCATTGCAGCATGCGCACATGCTCGTCTGGATGCTTATGGCTATATCTATCTGATGGTTACAAGGTGATTAATGTCATGAATGTATACAACGAAGGCTTCACAGTGCTACCAATAGAGGATTATTGGCCTCCATACCAAGGTGACATAGTTTGACACAACGATGAGATGAGAAGAAAGAAAAAGGGACGCCCAAACAACAACCGTATAAGAACCAAAATGGATACTGCTGATAAAATGATAAGATTATGTAGTATCTGTCGTCAGCCCGGACACAACCGGAAAAATTGTCCCAATGTCGGAGGAACATCTGCATCATAATTTAGCTTATCTTTTTATTTATTGTAACAAAAAATTTTCATATATTGATGAGTCTTTGTTACAACAATGTTAACAACAAACAACACTAACAACAAACAACACAAACAACATAATACATTCTTAACTGATTACAACAATCAAACTAATTTCATTCGGTCCAAACATGACTTCCCTCACATCTTTGTCAATCTTCACGTGAATCCATCCACGCAGCCGATCAAGTCTCTTGATACTTCGAATTTTTTCCCTTTCACCAATGTCTCCCTCCAACCACCAATTCAGCTTCCTCTTAAGTTGATTGAAACTTTGTATGTTCCAAAACAGCATGTCCATCGGAGGCTTCTCTCGCGAATAGACGACTTTTCCCCATCAGCGACGATACATTTTATCAGTAGAACAAAGATATGAGATGAGACGTGGAACTAAATGATCAGAACACCTCTATTTATAGGAAAAAAATTCAGCTTCTAGGGAGTCTCCAAATGAATTGGCGACTCCCTTATGTACCTTGAACCATGTCGACAATTGGATTGGCGACTTCATGAAGTGTCTCCAATTCAATTGGTGACACTCTTATGCCCTTAAGGAAGGGTCGTCAATTGGTATGCCGCCCTTGTGTAATCCCAAACTCTAAATGGAGTAGTTTGAAAATAATTTTAAAAAATGGGATATTTTAAGGTTTTTTTTTTAAATGAGATATTTGGGTAAAAATTTCACCCCTAATATCTCTGATATAATATATTTTGCTTATAAAAAAAAATCAAATGTTACAAGTTATAAATACTGATTCAAGAAACTTATAATTACTATTATTTTAATTGTAAAGTACAATTAAAAGAAGAAAGTAAAAAAAAAATTAGGTAATGCATATGAATAATAAGGAGGAATAACATTCTTAGACAATTAACCGGTGAATTTTTTCTTTTCCGAAGTGAACAAATATGTAATATTTAGGCTTAATTGCAACTATGATCCCCTATTTTGCATTTTTTTTGGTTTTGATCCCCTTATTTTAAAAGCCACGATTTTGATCCCCTTTTTAAGTTTGATTTTAGTCCCCTCTTCAATTTGAGACTTTTTTTTAATGATGTGACATTATTTAAGATGACATGTCAATGCCAAGTCATTTTAAAAATAATTTGAAATTTTTTATTTAGGATAATTAATTAATTTATATTATTTTAATTAATAAATAAATTAACTATTAATATTTTATTATTAATTTTTATAATTTAATTAATTAAAATTTTAAATGAAACAATTTATCATTAATTAATTAAACAAAATTTTAAATTAAACAAATATTATAATCGCCTAAGCCCAAATATTATTACAATCTACTTGGTGTCATTTGTTTGTTTCAGCTTTATATACCTTTTCAAAACTTATTCATAAATCAATGTGGGACTACACAGCTTGTCCTTCTTCTCAAACTTGTTTCATTTATATCAACTTCTTCTCTTCTTCTTCATACTACAACTTCTCTCGCTCAATATTTTTCACTGCCATTAATGCACCAATGTAAACTACTTAGTAATCATCAAATTGAAACAATGCCTGGTTGCAGATAGAGATTAAAGAATGGAAGTGAGTTTCAACTTTTGCCTCAGCAGTACCCGCTTTATTCTTTTAAGTATGACTGAATGTCGAAGCTCGGAAATTGTAATTCATTGGCTAAACCAAGTTCTTTCCACCACCTGTTCATAATAATAAAAAAAATTCATAGAATCAAACCATTCATTCAGAGAATCAAACCATTCAATCATGGAAATTTCAATTATCAAGTTGTGCCATTTTTTCGTTTGGAATCTTCCTACTAAATTCCATAGCTTCATCAAGTATCTCTTCCACTGCCATGCTTAGATGTGAGGCTTCAAACAATTCTATCATTCCTTTTATATTTTCACCTAACTTTGGGTCGAACTTTTTCTGCTTATTTTTGAACTTGTTAAACACATCTGTTTTGTTAATTTCCAATAACAAATCTATTAGTCTTTGAATATACATTATAAAAAAAGTTACTACTTGTGTAAAAACTAACCTGAAGGAACAAAGTGACTTGTTGTCTTAATAGTCTAAAGCGTAGTGCAGTTTCACGAAGATCATGACGAGGACTCACATATTCTCTTGTTAGGAATGCTTCAATATCTTCGTGAAAGTGGTAATCAATATTTAGTCGTTGCATGGCATCAATCATGTGCAATCCTTTCAGTGAGCCTTCACCAACATTCTTGAGTTCATACTTAACCACCTCAAGTTTGTTAGAATGATACTTAGTGCTGATGATATCTATGCGTGTGTTGCGCCTTTCTATTTTAATAGTATCAATGTTCCACTTTGAAAGAGATTCGTGTTTGAGAAGTTGTGGATTTGTTGAGACACAGGTGGAGGTTTAACAGAAATGGTGGAGGACTTTCATGTTTCCAGCATATACCACAAGGTAGGGGTGTTCGCGGTGCGGTTTGGTTCGGTTTTGAGCATAAAAATCATCCTAACCATGAGATAAAAATGCACGCGGTTCGGTTTGGTTCGGTTGATTTTTAAAAATTCATCCAAACCAAACCAAACCAAACCAATGCGGTTAGAATCGGTTCGGTGGTTGCGGTTTATAGACTTCTTGATTATGAAATTATAAAACTAAGAAACTAATCATATAATTTTCTAAACAGAACAATCATACAAAGCAAGTTGTTTATTACAAATAAGTTGTTTATTAAAAAATGCTAGTTATATGGCCATGTTTTTCTGACAGGGGTAATAGTTACCGCATATAAAACATATCCATAAAAAGTTAATCTTCAACAAAAAAATAATAATAATAAAAAAATAAAACAAACATTACTAGAATTAAATTAATAGAGATACAATTTTAGAAGGGAATCTTATCACTAACCAAGAAAATACAATTTGGAATTGAAATTGAGATTGCAGTCAATAAATTGAAATTGAAAGTTTAATTTAAAATTAAAATAGTAGTATTACTGTATTAAAAAAGAAAACAAGTTTAATATGATAATAAAAATTAGATATTAGTATTGAAAGCTAATGACTGAATGAAATTGGAAGTGAGTCACGTGGAATTGGAAATATAATAATAGAAATTAGTAACTTAAGTTTAAAATGCGGTTTGGTTCGGTTTGGTTCGGTTTTGTGAAATGAAAACCGCAAACTGAACCAAACCGTGCGGTTCAGTAAAAAAATCATCCAAAATCATCCAAACCAAATGCGGTTTTTGCGGTTTTCGGTTTGGATTGGTTCAATTTGCGGTTTTGCTTTTGGATTGGTTCGGATACGATCACCCCTACCACAAGGCTTTTATACTAGTCCCACATTGTTTTTATTACAAATGTTTTTAGTGTATATATATCTTACACAAACACAATAAGTCAATTATAAATAAGAAAGATGGACCAAAAAATGTGGGTAAGAAAGAAGACCAAAGACATGGGCCAAAACAGTCTAGGCCCAATTTAAAATTTTGATTAATTATAAAAATTAATTATAAAATATAAATAATTTATTTATTTATTAATTAAAATAAAATTAATAAATTAATTTTAAAATGACCTGCATTGACACGTCATCCCACATCATTAAAAAAAAGTTTCAAATTGAAGAGTAGACTAAAATCAAACTCAAAACTTAAAAAGGGATCAAAATCATGGCTTTTAAAATAAGGGGATCAAAATGCAAAATAGAGGGACCATAGTTGCAATTAAGCCTAATATTTATTTATAATATGTTTTGAAATGGAATTTGAATTCTCCTAACATGAGATAGTTACGTCTAATTATATGGAACAAATTGATTAATAGTGGTTAAGAACTATGTGACGCTCATGCAATATTTTAAATTTCAGTTTTTCCATAATTAGACGGAACTATCTGCATTTTAGGAGAGTTAAATTTCCATTTCAAATCCTACTATAAATAAATATTACATATTTGTTCACATCGGAAAAAAATTCACTGGTTAAGTGACTAAGAATGTTACTCCTTATTGATCCCGAGTCCATTTATTAAAAATAATTAAATTTAATCGGAACAATATCTAAAAAATATTTAGTTGATCATAAATTTTTTTATCAATTAGTTTAGTGGATAGAATCTAGGGTTCGTTTGTTTTATCTTTTTTAAAAAATAATTTTTAGTGTAATATAATGTTCTAAAAAAATTTATAAATAAATTTTTCATAAAAACTTTAAATGAAAATTTTGTTTAAATAATTGTTCTTAAAATGTTATTTTAGATATATAAACATTTTATCGAAAAAAATTTGTGTATATTAAAATTTAAAAAAAAAATACTTAATTGTGAAATTATTTTAAATGACTTTTCATAAAAATAATTTTTGAGATATAACTTTTTTCAAAAATTACGATTTCAACTATATTTTGATTTTTAATAATATATGTTTACGTTGTATGATATCAAAATTAATCGTACAATTAAAAAAAATATAAAAAAATTTGTAATATTTTGAAAAATAATTTTACAAAATCTATTTTTAAAAATATAAAGGAAAAATCCATTTTTTAAAGCTAAAACAAACAGATCCTTAATCTTTAAATGTGAACAAATAGAATGTTGTGAGTTCGAATCCGCATTTTTATATTTGATATTTTTGTACAACTACCAACTGAACTGTCAAGACACTTGATCACAATTTTAGATTGTAACCAAACAAAACTTTCTCTAAGTACATTATGATTTTAGGTGCAAATTTTTTTTATAATTATGTTAGCAAGAAGAAAACTTACACAAATTTGTTCCATTTTATTAGATCAAATACCAGAAAAGCAACTATTTGATTATTAATAATGTAAATGAACATTTAGTTTTTTTTTTCCTTCTTATATGCAGAAAAATTATAATTTATACACTCTCGTAAAGATATAATAATAAATGAAAAATATTCCTTCCTCCTTCATGAGACAAACCTTCCTATGATCAAAGAATAAAGGCATTCCTTTCTGTTGAAGAAATTTCTTTTCACTGATGACAGCAAAGAAACGAACCATATTATTCTACAAAACACAATCTTTCACTATAATGTTCCGGCAATATATATGTCAAACCTCTAAGCTGAACATGGAAAACCACAATCCAAGGTTTTTTTCTTCTTCACAATCTGATCATTGGTGTTTGTGGTTAAAGTTCAATGGCTTCCGGAGGATCAAAATCAATAGCTCTAATCCTTTTAGCCCTGAACCTAGTGTTGTACTTCATCGTAATCGTAATTGCTTCATGGGCAATGAATCACGGGATTCAAAGATCTAAGGAAGCAGGTAAATGAAAAAAAACAAAATATGTTCATTTCAATTTCATCTCTTAATAATCATTATCATATATTCTATTTGCTGAATTGAGATCATTTGGTTGTGTATTTGCAGCATCAGTTTTGACTACTCCAGCTAGAATATTCCCAATATACTTCCCAACGGGGAACATGACAACTGGTTTTTTCATAATTTTCACTCTTATTGCTGGTGTTGTTGGATTCACTACCTCAATAACTGGATTGAATAACATATTCCAGTGGAATGCTCATAATTTAAATGCTGCAGCTATGTCTTCATTGACAACATGGGCACTCACTCTGCTAGCTATGGGGTGAGTCTTATCAAATTTCTATTCAGTACCACCGACACCTCTAAAAAAAGATGTCTGACATGCACCGATACTTATGTTTACATTCAATTTATTTATTTTTTAAAATTATTGATTTTGATGTGTCTGTATTGGAGTCTGTGTCTTGTGTATGTGTCTGGATCCGTGTTTGACAAAATTTCTAATGCATGATAAAAATAATATAAATGTGTGGCTTATTTTCTTGCAGATTTGCATGTAAAGAGATAGAACTTGGCTGGACTGATTCAAACCTAGTAAGCGTCTTATAGAATGCAAAAAACTATGAATCACAAGTTCAATTTTATTTTAATATTCTGAATGATAAAGTAAATATTAATTATTTTTGGTTTGATTTTTTCCAGAGAACCCTTGAAACGATAACAATAATAGTAACCGCAACACAACTGTTATGCACTGGTGTTATCCATGTTGGGGCTTCAGAAGTTATTCATAATTATTAGAGAATTGCAAGAGTATGAGTTTCGGTTTCGGTTGGTGGCATATATGAATTCTCAGAAAAAAAAATTTCAGTTACTTCAGGAGTTGTGATTTTATTCCTTTGATTTTTTACACAAAAGTTGTTTCAGTCTCTCTTTGTTCTTTTAAGCTCACATCTTTGTTTTATTTAGTTCACTTTTAAAACTGTTTCTGTTTTATTATTTCATTTGAGTGCTTATAAATTGATATTAATGTTTGTAACCTGAACCCACAAGTCCTCTGCTGCATCACAAACTAAAAACATATGGCATGCGGATTCGAGCCCATATCCGAAATCTTTGCATTCAGCCACCCAATGCAGCGATATAACTCGGAATAAACAGAAGCCAATGCCAAATTACCCAACCATTTTCCTGTCCAGAAGTTCAAACTTTCCCCATTGCCAAACTTACCTTTGATATTATCTGAAAACTTGAATGGATTAACCAAATGATCAATATCAAGCAAGGAAAAATCCCACCACCAAATGAGAGTCTCTTCTTCCTAATTCAATAGAAGACCCCTCACTAATTTTAGACAAGATATCCCCATATCTAAACACAAGAATACCATACCATATCACATCTCTCACACTTAAAATTCTCCGCATTCATTTACTTAATATGGCTTTGTTGAAAATTTCATAATGTTTCACATCTAATCCACCATCACCCTTATCACAACACACCTTATTTCAATCCAACCAATTGATCATCCTCATCTCCTCCTCGCCTTTCCTGAGAAAGTTCCTTTGTAACTTAATGATCTTTTTAATCACCTCTTTAGGCGCTTTTGAAATTTTGTTTCTCAAGGAACAGATGTTGAGAAAACTTGTCCAACTTTTAAAACCAGTTTAAGAATAGTTTGACAACAATGATACAACAATAATAATCGATGCAGAAAGCTATAAAATAACGATACAACAATAATAAACGATGCAGAAAGCTGTAAAATAACACAAATAACTTAAAAGATTGGTAACACAGTTCAATGAAACCACACTCACTTTCTATTTAGATTAGACTTACAAGAACCTTCAAACCATTTAAAATTCCATGCCTCTCACTAATCCCACTGACTTTCTATTTAGATTTCTCCTTAAATATGAGAACCCACTCACTTTCTTCAATCACTAACTCCTAGTGATCAACCTCAATAACACGTTTATTATTGATTGTTGAATTTATAGCTCAACTAAGACAAACTAACAAATATGTCAAGTTACTGAAATATATAGTGGTATACAACAGTAGATTCAACATTAATTCTTATGATGACATTAGCATGGAATACAAGGAAAAATAAGACTCACAAACCCCAGACTCAAAAATTAGTCTTATGTACAAAAATCTTAACTAAAACATGAGAATAAAGTCTCCTTATATAACAATGTCTTCTGGGCTATTTCTCATTGGATAAAGATCGGGTTTTGTTCAGAATTAGTGAAGATATAGTTAAGATTTCTTGCTTCAAATCAACACCACAAAATAAGATTTGATTTGATTTGAATTCAAATTTAAATCTCCTTGATTTAAATTTAAACTAATTAAATAATTAAAAAAATATAATTGCTAAAATTAGCTACAATATTTGTTGCACACATCATCAAAAACATATTTCATGAATTGAAAAACACGCGCATATAGTAGCATCCTTATTCTACAAACTAGGTACAAATGCTACACACATGCTGGGGCATCAGTTCCCACATGTGTCCTTCTGCTCCAAGACAACTTGAAACCTCCATTGTTGTTTTGCATAATGAAGTCAATCTAAAAGGAACAACAATCGTCCCCCCTGATAAATTTTGACAAAACAAAATTCTTCAAGAACATACAAGATGTGAAAAACATAAGGTTGAGAAATAGCACATCACACACAACAAACAGTAGCAAACATTAGAGAACAACCAGCAACAGTACAGATCGGAGTAGCCAGCAACAAAAATAAGTAGCATAGATAGTTGCTACACAATAGTTAATGCTCCATAATAGATAATAGATGTAATCATTCAATGATCGGTTAGTCATGCATGCACACAAGGTTAGTAGTCAGTAGTCACATGTCAGATACTACTACTAACATACAAAAATCAGCACACAAAAGCCAAATTCTAGGCCAAATGTTTTAGCAAGTGTGCGCACAGAAAAATGAATAGTCAGTACTGAGGAAAACACAACAGGATATGTCTTCACAAAAGACAAAACTCAGTAGTCAAGTTAATAGTCACATTACTCCACTACACACACCATTACTCCCACTTTTATCCACAGTCTGCTTGGGGAGAATTTTGACTTCCTTTTTATAGTTAAGCATGATAACCTTCTTCTCTCCAATATCTAAAATCTCATCTAGTATATTAGAAACCACTATTCAACATACATATAGATTTTGTCATATGTTCAATTATGGAATTCAGCCAAGTAACTTTTTCATCAAGACCTGTGATGGTAGAGGTAAGCATCTCATTTTATTTTTGGAGTACACCTATGGTTGTTTTCTGTTGCTCAATAGGCATGCAGGCTTCCTCCCATTTGGTGTAAAGAAGTTCATATGTTGCAAGTAACTCTTCCTCAATCAAGTTGTCATTACTAGACTCTCTTTCAGGATCATGCTTTCTAGTGAATGCCATCACTCTGTTAACAAGTTCTCCTCCACTTACATCATCTTAATCAGACCAAGCAATCGAGAGTCCTTTTTTCTATTTTCTTAGAAAGATAGGGCGTTCAGTTTTGATATGACCAAACCTCTCACATTCAAAGCATTTGACTCATTTGGGTTTGTCCTCATCTATGCTCTTGCTCTGAGGGCTGATGTCAGAGATCTTGTCTGACACATTTGTCCTTCATCTTTTATCCAATATGCTTAAATCTTTGTTGAACTTTCTTCCAACAAATGGTATAGCATCAGAAAAGCTTTCTTTAGTATCCTCCTCACTTTGATCTTCATTCTCTTGAGTGTTGGATACAAAGGTCACACCTTTGTTTTTTTTTTCTTCTTCTGATTTTCCAATTATAGAAACTTTAAAGGTTTGTAGAGAGCCAATGAGTTCATCCACCTTCAAGGTACTTAAGTCTTAAGCTTTTCCAATTTCTATTACCTTCATGTCAAACTTATTAGGCAAAGGTATGAGGATCTTTCTAATCAGCTTCTCTTTTATCACCTTCTCTCCCAAGGAAGATGAATTGTTGGCAGTATCACGAAGTCTGATGTTGATATTAGAGATGGATTTATATTCCATCATTATGAAGGTGAGAAAAAATGTAGTTGCATGTCTCTACTGTCTGGTTATTTTGTTTCTTGTCATATCGCTTTCATTTGTGTTTATATTTCTATTCTTTGAGTCTCCTTCATGATTGGATTTCTCATGTTTAGCATGCATAAAACTTTAGTTTGATTTGATCTTGATTTAAATGCTCATTGATCAATAGCTTATGATAGTGAAATGAAATCCCATTGTGTATTTGAACATATTTGTTTCAAGGTAAAATCTCAAAAAGCTTTTGGAAGCTTAAAAATTTGAGATTTTACAAGATTGACTTGAATCAGATAGTTTTAAACTGAATTTGTGATTTTGATCAAACAGGATAGTAGCTCAACTCAAAAATTTGATCCTGATCAAAGTTTTCACTTGATCTAAATCATTTTCCTGGGAACGGATTTTGTCCAATTTGATTCGAATCAAAATTTGTGCATGATACAAATCAAACATTCACTAGTGTAAAATGAAGAATGTAATTTTAAAATTTACACCCATTATACTAAAAACGGGTGTAAATAAGAAACGTGGTGATAGTTTTATAAATAAAGTGTCATTTTAAGTCTTAGCATGTGACAAAAAACATCCTATTTTTTAAAAATGGGTGTAAATTCAAAATATTTTATTATCAAATACTCCCTCCATTCCTATTTATAAGCAAATTTTAATATTTTAGATTCATTAAGTAATTAATGCATCTAACCTATATATAGTCCAAATACATCATTTATTAAATGAACCTAAGAAGTCAAAATTTTCTTATAAAAGAGAATGGAGGGAGTATCTACTACTCCCGTTAAATTTAAAACAGGTGTAAATTTAAATGACTGAAAAAAAATTGTTTAATTTTATAACTCAAAATATTAATTCTAATAAATGAATAATGGATGTAAATTTTCTTAAGTGAAAATTATGAATCATTGATTATAAATAAATAAAAATAATTTAATAAACTAATTAACTTAAATTTCTCAGTTAAATTTGTACATTAAAAGATTTTGTTAAAATTTTATATATCACACTTAAGAATTTTTATATTAAAAAAACAAATAAAACGTTTTAAACCCCAAATTAAGTGGGTGATTTCTTCCTTCATTCTTTCTTTCTAATTAGGTTTTCTTGAGAGTAAATATTTCAACTTATGAACGACTTTCTCATGCCTTCATATTCTTCGTCATCAGCCACTTTCATCATCAACAGCAGCAATGGTTACAATCTTTTGCCCTCTCACTCTCTATACACATCGATCTATATAATTTAACTTATTCTCAAACGTAATTATCGTTGTTTTGCAGGCACCAAATCGCTGTGGAAAAGCACCAGTTGCAGCTACGAAGAAGAAGTAACCAGGGAAAGTGGTGAACTCGCTTTTCGAGAAAATGCCAAAACAATTCGGGATCGGTGGTGCTTTGCCTCCTAAGAGGGTTTTGAAACGGTTTGTGAAATGGCCTAAGGATGTTCAAATCCAGAGGAAGAAGAGGATCCTCAAGAAGAGAACCATTTTGCGTTTGATGGTTCTTTTACTGATTCAGCAACTCAGCTACAGGTGTATTCCACAACGTGAGTTTCTGATTCTCCTCTTTTACTTTCAAATTTGGATTTAGTTATAGCCATTTACCAAATGTAGATCATAAACATGTTAAATTAGTTGTTTTGGATCAATCATTTTAGTTATGAGAGTTACGTAGAGAAAAATCAATTTCGGCTTAGGGTGTTGTATATACATATAATTTCAGCTTCTTTTCAAAACTTTGGAACTTCTGGATCATAAACATATCAAATTGTGGTTTTTGATCAATCATTTTTAGTTAAGAGAGTCACCCGTGTCCCTAAATTGAATGTTTCAAATTATTTTTGTTGAAGTTGTCTGGTTTTAATTGCTTGCGGTTTCTGTTTATGATGTCGTGTCCTTAACTTTGTTGATAAAAGCATCCTTAATGCTGATCATATAGTTTCTATTTGTGATTTTTTTATCATATGATTTCTATTTATGATGCTGAACATATACCTAGTTGAGAGGGTATCCTTAATACCAATTATGTATTCATTATGATGATGTTGTGTTCTTAGGGTTGTGTTGTATATACGTTTAATTTCATTATGATGTTGTTTTGGATCAATCATTTTTAGTTATGAGAGTCACTAGTGTAGTAGAGAAAAATCAATTTTATGGTAGAGTTTTGTAAATTTCAAAACTAAATTGTCTAACCTTAAGCTACATTGTTTATTCGCCTAAGAAAATTTGATGTTAACTCACCTCTTAAACATTGTTAAGTTGAATGTTTCAAATTATTTTGTTGAAGTTGTCTGGTTTTAATTGCTTGCAGTTTCTATTTATGATGTTGTGTCTTTAAATTTATTGATAAAAGCACCATTAATGTTGATCATATAGTTTTGATTTATGATATTGATCATACAGTTTTGGAAGCTAAATTGCTTTTTCGCCTGATAAAATCTGATGTAAACTCACCTCGTAAACATTGATAAGTTGAATATTTCAAATTATTTTTATTGAAGTTGCCTGGTTTTAATTGCTTGCAGTTTCTGTTTATGATGTCGTGTCCTTAACTTTGTTGATAAAAGCATCCTTAATAAGTTGATCACGACCTTAGAAGGGTTTCATATGCCAAATACTCTCACTGTATGTTCTTCTCTAAATTCTTCATTTTGTAGATAGCAGAACTGATTCTTAGTTTGTTTCTCGTTAAATTTATATTGGTAATAAATGTGTTGTCAGGTGGGGAAAGAATAAAAAATTCTAAATCAAGAAATTCAGGCATTCCCGAAGCACTCTTCTCTCAATGCTAGCTCTACATATCAATGAGGCAGTTCAATTACTTGAGCAAAACTCTGAGTTGTTTTAGGTTAATTTATAAGCTCCTTATCATCTTTTTGTCTGTGTTTTGGCCTTTTTTAAATAAGAGTATTTATATTTCAGAGTAATTTATACTCTTATACTCATAACTAGTCTTTATACTTTATCATGTGATTTCTATTTAAATTAAGCATCCATTTTACTGCATGTTTGTATGTATTAAGTATTAGCACATGTGAATTTCTTTGTTAATACAGTTTGATGTTGGATGGTGAAAAGCCAAAAAACTCGCAATTATGTATCCGTGGTAAATTGGTGCTATTTTCCACAGCGTCGCCTCCCTTCACAAATCGGCTACGCACAGTGACAATTTGATACGGCTGCGCCTTCCTTCACAAATCGGCCATGACACCCCAACTCATCGTGTTGTTGCTATGGCTAATATTTGACAACATAGGTTTAAATTAGTTTTACACTTACATCCAACATACAGCCTATGTGAAAGCTTAAGACCTCTGGGTGTGCTCCTCTCAAGGTGTTAGATTCGAACCTCGTTGGTGCTAACAGTTTGTGTTGATCCAATCTAGCTAGAGCTTTGCTCGACTTCAATTGGGCCCCGCCAGCGGATTGTAAGATTGGTCCTCCGGATTAGTGACAGAATACTCAGTTTCCAGTAAAAATATTTGAATTAGGTTTATCCTATGCATATCCTTTAAAGCCATAAATATTTGTGACAATTATATTTCATCTCATGTTTTTATATTTTTGAGGTTTTCTTATCTACAGTGGTTTTGTTTTGTTCTTTTAATGATGTTATTCTCTATGTTTTTGTTATAGGCGACACTTAATGCAATGCCCTTAAGGTTTGTTAGGGAGTCATTTTGAGAAGCTCATACAGTGTGATCCCCGTCTCAATTTTCTGAGCCAACAACAGGATTTTGTGTTGGAGTCTCCTTATTTTGAGACTGGAACTGAAAATTCAGGACCACATTGAAACCAGTGATGGTTTTGATAGAAAAAGTGAAGGGCAAGCTGGGATTTTTGGATTGCAGGACGTGGAATCGGGATCTGCAAGTCAATCATCTTCCTCCAGAAGTGAACATAATCTAATGGGTAAAGCTGTTGAAAACATTTTCCAAGAAATCACCTCACCTTGGTTTGATGGTCATTGCACTTGTTTGTAGCATAACTTTTCACAACTTTTATAATTAGAATCATTCTACATGCCTCATGCTTCCACCATCATTATCATCTGAAGATTGATATAATTTCACATTTTATTATCATGTGCAGTGATGAACCCTCATGCAATCAGAGGTTTCAAGAGCAGAGGAGCTGAATCATTGAAGTTTCTCAGCAAATTGGATTAGATTAAGTTGCCTGGTATTCACCTTTCTATGTCGATTAAAGATCTGGTTAACCACATCGGACACTGCATTACAGAACAGATGGGACCTGAAAACTCCAGCTTCACCAGTGACAGAGCAAAGTTGGAGGAATTCATACAATATTTATTCAACGACTCTCAAATCCAACCGGCCTCTGATGAACAGAATGTCATGTCAAGGGTGAACTCCTTCTACTACCTTCTTCAGAAAGACCCTTCTACAGCTGAAAACAAAACTGTTCAAAATAGTAATATTTTCGATTTCGCTGAAGATAGAAACTTTATGGATGTTGCATTGAAGGAAAGCAATTACTGCTTGTATATGAATACATGGAGAACAATAGTCTTGCTCGCGCTCTTTTCGGTAAGGGCTTCCTATAACAACTTTTGATTATGTATACATGTTCCTGCTAAGTTAAAATCAAACTTTAAAAGACAATTTTCCTTCTAGGTAAGCCAGAACAAAGGTTGAACTTGGACTGGCGCACGAGAATGAAGATTTGTGTTTGGATAGCAAGAGGTTTAGCCTATCTTCATGAGGAATCAAGGTTTAGCCTATGTACTGAGCAAGAGAAAGCTATATGTCAATATATGTCCAGATCAAGGAAGCTGGAAAGGCAAGTAGTCTCATGGAGTTGTTTGTTTGATTCAAAACATATACAACAGTACATAATAATATTCTTGATTACCAATTGAAGTCTAGAGCATGATTCTCGAGGAGAATATGGTCGCTCATCATGTCTTTCTTTTTTCTCCGTTATAAGTTTTACATTTTGATTATTAAACTCTACATACATACGTCTATATTGGTCCCAACACAGCGAATAAGTACTATGTGAAATAATACATTTTTTTGGATAGTTTTGTAATGATACTCTTTCGAAACTTTTCATATTAAGCAATTCATCATTGTGTTTGTAATATGTTGCTAGTGGTCTATTTTTCCTGCAAGTTTTAGTTTTTTAATGTGTGTATGAAATAGGGTGTAAATGTATGATATGAAATAGAGTGTAAATCGAATTAAATATAATATAATAAAACATGGTGTAAAATGTGTAAATTATATTTAAAAAGGGTGTAAATTAGCATGTATTTACACCCGATTTTTATTAAAATATGGTGTAACTAAGAGCGTATTTACACCCGATTTTTATTAAAATAGGGTGTAACTAAGAACGTATTTACACCCGATTTTTATTAAAATAGGGTGTAACTAAGAACTTATTTACACTCGATTTTTATTAAAATAGAATGTAATTAAGAACGTATTTACACCCGATTTTTATTAAAATAGGGTGTAACTAAGAACGTATTTACACCCAATTTTTATTAAAATAGGGTGTAACTATAAACGTATTTACACCCGATTTTTATTAAAAAATGGTGTAACATAGCATGTATATACACCCATTTTTAAATGGGTGTAAATGCTTTAGACATTTCTCACCTGATGAATATATACCCGTTTTTTATTAAATTTAAATGGGTGTAAATTTAATAAAAAAATGGGTGTAAATTAACCTTTTTGTACTAGTAATTCAACATGATCTGAATCAAATTCTTTTTGCCCGAAAATCCTATGAGCTCTGGGCAATTTGATTCCAATAACAGTTTGTGATTGATTCGAATCAGAAGGCTTGTGATTCGAATCATGTATTCATTGATTCGAATCAACAGACATATTTTTTTAAATTTGAGTATTTCTTTCGTTTCACTCCATTTTTACTCATTTGATTCAAATCATATTTTTCTTGATTCAAATCTAACTACATTTTTTCAACCATTTTGTGTGCTTCATCTCATACACATATAAATCATTTTCTGTCATCATCTAATAAAACATAACATACATAATTCTGTTAAGATTTTCATTGTGATTTTGTGTGAAAATCAATTTCCTCTGATTTTAGTGTTCAAAGTCTTGCTACGAATTTCTTACATCTTTAACGTCAATTGAGTTCAGATCTTGTCAATTAGAGTTATGAGAATGATTGACGGAGGCAAGTACTTGAAATTAACCGTTCTTGGATATCTTGTTGAGTTTTCAGGTTGTTAGCAAGAAATAGGGATTGTCTATGGTGGTGACAAATTCTATTGAAAAGAGGTTCTTCTCTCAAGCATTGCCTTAGTAGCAACCGTGCGGAAGGCTACATATAGGGCGGAGTCCTTCTCAGATCTTCGAAAAATATCTCTGCTCAAGAAATCGGTAGGACCAAGGGGTTGATAGCTACACACGAAGGATTGGAGCATAATTGGTGTTATTGGAAGGTTCAAGAAACGTATTCAAGTAAAGATTATGTAGAAGTGTTTGAGAAGATTTCTAGATACAAGTCAAGATCCAAATTAAGACATTTGTTTTCTCAATTGTAATTGTGAATTGGCGATTGTTTGAACTCTTGGAAATATTTGTCAAATAATAAGGAACTATGCAGGTTCCAATGGCCAATCATTCAAGAGTGCACGTAGATCAAGCGAGGACGAACGCCGAAGCATTATAAATCTCGGTGTCATCTCTCTAACTCTATTCTTGCATTTATATTAGTAGTGATTGCATGTTAGATTTTTCAATTCTGTTGTATAATATTGTTTTTTGTTGATAGAGATTAATTACGTAAAACTTAGGTTTTGTTGGAATTGGACAACTAGTCAAATTATTAATCTGATTGATAAATCTGAAAACCTATTGAATTTAGTACTACCTTTGTCCCAAATTATAAATCATTTTGCAAAAAATATTTGTTTCAAATTATAAATCACTTTATAATCTCAATGCAACATTAATAACATTTTTTTCTAATATACCTTTAACTATTTATTTCTCTTTCTTCTTTTGATTTTATTAATTTCTTTTTCCTCGTAATTAATAAAGGACAATAGTGTAAAGTCATACATAATTTCTCTTTTCCATACAACATTGATTACTTTTCTTAAACTATATAAAATGTTCAAAACATTTTATAATTTGGGACAATAAGTTAATCATTGAAAGTTAATCTCGGGCCAATAAGTACTCGACACGCGTAGGAAAAAGACTAAACAACGTATTACAACATAAAAAAGTAAAATAATACTGCAAATAAAAAGAGGACTGTCGTGTTTTGTAGTCCATTCATTTTACTGCTTGCAGATCAATTATAGAGCAAAATCTAAAAAATATGAAGGCACTAGAATAGTTGGGACCGATACATTTTTCCTTCCCATTCAACAAACATTTATTCATATGGCCACAAAGCCAATGCAAATCAATTGGATGCACAAAGCTGGATAGTTTTAATTGGAGCATCCAGGCCATGCAACATCTCTTGGTGAAAGTGCTTTAAGAACTGGATTATTTTCAGAGAAATTGGTTGGTCTCAGCTCAAATGATGTGCTCAATAGTGGCATTATTGGGAAATCTTCCTATGTTGAAACAGGATGAATTCCAACTAGTTGCCACATCACAATGTCCTTGTTCTCAATATCTCTATTCCTGCAATTTTAATTAATCAATTTTAATTAATTAGTATATAAAACAAGTCTTACTAATATCATTTTGTTAAGAATACATTAAAATTAATGAGTATTAATCCGTATTAATATTGTGATTGATTGTACTGATTATATTAGATAGTGTGTATGCCTCCAAAATCAAGATTATGAAGTTTTAAGAGCTCAACTCCTATAATTAGAGGGAAAAGTCCAGCATTTGAGGGAGCTTGTCAATGCTGGCCAAGTCATAGTGCAAGAGCAAATCGATAAGGATGAAGCATGGAAGATGGAGCATTTTAACTTGGTAGAGTTCGCTAACATGGTTCGAGACATTCCTAGGATGCACAGGCACTACAAGAAATGTTGGAGATAGCCACGTGATTTTGTGACGTGATTCTAACGTGGCAAATAAAAGCTTGTTGCGGCGTGGAAATCACGTCGCTACCTTATTTAATAATAAAATAAATAAAGTTAGATTAGCACATGGGTGATCAGATGTGATCAGACTTTAAAATTTGAAAAAAATATTTGCGACGTGGAAAACACGCCGCAACAAATTAATTAATTATTTTATTCTTAAAGCCTGTGCGTGCAGAAAGTTTTAATGTTCAAAATTTGGAAAAAAAAATTTGCGGCGTGGAATGTACGACGCAAAGTTTTGAGTGGGAAATTCAACATTTTCATTCTTGAATGGAACAGCCTTTTGCAGGGAGTGGGGTCAAAATTATTACCGTTGGTGTTTTGCGGCGTGAATATCACGTGGCAAAGTTGCGGCGTGATATTCACGTTGCGGCGTGATATTCACGTCGCTAATAGGTCTATATAACAACGCCTTTAACTCTTCTCCGTAACCCTTCCTCTTTCATTTCCTTTTCGTTTTTCCTCTCCTCCACCAGAAACCCATTTCCTCTGCATCTTCTTCCTCTCTTCTTCTTCAAAGCAGAATCAAAAAATTTTCTCTTAACCATTCCAAAATTTTATAGGTATGTCTTTCATTTAATTTTATGTTATTTATTTTAAAATTTTAATTCGTTTTTTTATATTTGTTTTGGGTATTATTAATATTATTTTGTGTGATGTTATATAGAAGAAGATCGATTGAAGATTGAAGATTGAAGATTAAGAGAGAAAAAAAGAGTGGATTGAAAGCTTCAAGAGGAATTTTTTAGCAATTTATTTTTTAGATTTGTTTTATTATTTGTTTTATAATTTTTTAATATGGTATGAAAATATATATATATATGGTTATGTATAATTTTTTATTGTGTTATTATTTCTAAAAATGGTTATGAATAAGAATATGGTATGAAAATATATTCTGAATTTGGTATGAAAATATATTTCTGAATATGGTATGAAAATATATATATATATAAACAGAATTATATATATATATATATATATATATATATATATATATATATATATATATATATATATATATATATATATATATGTGAATTTATAAAACAAAATTATTTTATATATTTATATATATAAAAAACGAAAATGTAAATATTATATATATATATATATATATATATATATATATATATATATATATATATATATATATATATATATATATATATATATATATATATATATATATTTTGTGTTTTAATATTTTTAAATTCTGTTTTATAAATATTATTTTAAATAAGAATAATATATAAATTATAAAACAGAATTATATAGGGTAATATATAAATATTAGTTTAAGACATAAGAATAATATAGGGTAATATATAAATATATAAATTCTGTTTTATAAATTCTGTTTTATAAATTCTGTTTTATAAATATTATTTTAAAATAGAATTATATAATATTTTTAAATTTTGTTTTATAAATATTATTTTAAAACAGAATTATATAGGGTAATATATAAATATATAAAACAGAAATAAGAATAATATATAAATATTATTTTAAATAAGAATTATATATATAAATATTTTTAAATTCTGCTTTATAAATATATAAATGTTATTTTATAGAAAAACAGAATTATATAATAAGAATAATATATAATATATAAATGTTATTTAAATAAGAATAATATATTTAAATTCTGTTTTATATATGTTATAAAATAAGAATAATATATAATATATAAATGTTATTTTAAATAAAAAATTATTTTATATATTTATTTATATAAAAAACAGAAATGTAAACATATTATATATATTTATTTTTTATATTTATATATACTTATATATATTTAAATTCTATTTTAACTATATAAATTATATATAATAGACAAATGTTATAAATTTTTATATATGTTATAAAATAAAAATAAAATATAATATATAAATGTTATTTTATATAAAAACAGAATTATATAATAAGAATAATATATAATATATAAATGTTATTTAAATAAGAATAATATATTTAAATTTTGTTTTATATATGTTATAAAATAAGAATAATATAAAATATATAAATGTTATTTTAAATAAAAAATTATTTTATATATTTATTTATATAAAAAAGAAAAATGTAAACATATTATATATATTTATTTTTTATATATATATATAATTATATATATTTAAATTCTATTTTAACTATATAAATTATATATAATAGATAAATATTATAAATTTTTATATATGTTATAAAATAAGAATAATATATAATATATAAATGTTATTTTATATAAGAACACAATTATATATTTATTGGGGGAAAGGGGGATAACAGGTGCTTTTTTGGTGGTGGAAATTTGGCGGGCACCTTGAGGAGTGGGGATAGAAATTTGTATCAAAGAGCTATGGACGGTGAAGGAGGGTCACGTCAAACAAATTTGACACCGCAGCAGGTAGAAACGATAAGACAATTGGCTAGACGCGAGTCAGAGGAACGTGAGGCGGCATTGAAGGCCCAAATGGAGGCGACATTGAAGGCCCAAACGGACGCAATAATGGAGACAATGGCGAAGAGGCAGACTGATATGGAGGAGAAAATGCGGCACTTTATGCAAGCATTTGGTGGTAATCGCAACGATGGTGGTCAATCGAGAAATAATGACAACCAAGATGATGATGCCTACTATTCCGACCCGGATGAACCAAATATTTAGTCTTGTTTTTATTTTCTTTTTAGTTTTTAATTTGTGTACTGAATTTATACTTATATATTATATTTAGACATATTTAATTTAAATTTTAGTTTATTAATTTCATTATATTAAGTTTATTAATTTATATATTTAGTAATATTGAATTATTAATTTTATAAATTTGATTTATAATATTGAATTTACTAAATTTTATTAATATTAAATTTAAATTTAATTTATATATTTATTAATATTGAATTATATATAATAATCAGAAATTTTAAACAAATAAAACACCAACTTTAGCGACGTGAAATTCCTGTCACAAATTAGTGACGTGAAAATCACGCCGCAAAATACAACGTAAATATTAAAAATAATATAAGTTAGCCACGTGAAATGCATGTCACAACTTTAGCGACGTGAAAAACATGTCACTAATTAGTGACGTGAATATCACGTGGCAAATAATTTCCTGCAAATTCTGCACACCTGCTCTGACTTTGTCTGCAATGTTTTCCATCAAACTATTTGCGACGTGAAAATCACGTGGCAAATTAGTGACATGAAAATAACGTCACAACAATTTGCCACGCGCTCTCCTGCGACGTAAATGGCCACGTCGCAAAAAACATGTAGTGACATGATTTTAGCTGTTGCGGCGTGGAAAACACGTCACTAATAACAACATATTTTGTAGTGAGGAGAGCCATCAATGTTGCACACTTCAACAACACCCCTAAAGAAGTCTTTAAGTTTATTAAGCTATATGATATTATGTTGAAAGAGTTTAAGGCCCACTAGAAGATGGCTATGAAGACACCGCTTTAATTTATGTTAGTATTTTATTTCAGTTTTAGAATTGTTTTGTGTTCTATTATCGTTATGGATTGTTTCCTATATGAACCTATTATCCTGGATTTACGAATAAAGTTATTTTCGTTTGCGCTATTAGTATGAGTTTTATTATTTAAATGTGTTCATATCTCTTACGTACAACAATAAATTTTGAAATCCCCCTAAAATAAAGAAAAAGTAAAATGAAAAAACAAAATTACTTAGCATGCATGTACATTTCATATGGCATATATACACACATGCATAAAGAGAAACCAAATATCATTTATCTCCCATGTTTTTCTCAGAATCATCGAACGCAACAACCTGACTTTTCGACCACAAACTCGAGCTTATTGAAAGAAGGCTATGGAGCAATTGGAACAAAATCAGACCACTCTCAGAGGAGACGTAGATGCTGTCAAAGGGAATGTGGAAGAGATGCAAGATAAGATCGATCAACTGACTCGAGTCATTCACAACATGATGGCCAAAGACGAAGAGAATAATAATAGAAGGAATGCCTTCACTCCTGTCCCTCCGCCTGGTGACAATAACCCTTGCTAGGGTTTGTTGCAGATATCCAATGTGCTAAAGCTGAGACTGCTCAATTAAAAGCGAATGAAGGAAATGTTCCTCCACCTATCCTTAGTGGGGCATCCCGTCCTACGCAAATACCTATTCCCCATGAGAACTATGTAGACTGGAACCTTCAATATGACGATAAGGATCCAATGCCTACGATCTCTAAGAATAAACCAACTGCTCACTTGGGCATTACCATTAAAGAACCAAGGGACATTGACAAGTATAGAGTTCTTGAAGAAAGGCTGAGGGTTGTTAAAGGCTTCAATATCTTTGGAATGGATGCTGAAGAGATGTGCTTAGTACCCGTTGTGGTCATACCTCCTAAATTCAAAGCACCAGATTTTGAAAAATACAAGGGCTTCAGTTGTCCTAAAAGTCATCTCTGGATGTTTGTTAGGAAGATGGATGCCTATGCGACGAACGAAAAGTTGATGATGCACAATTTCTAAGACAGACTAAGTGGGGCATCCTTAGATTGGTATATGCAGTTGGAAAAGACTCATGTCAAAACTTAGGAAGACCTTGATAATGCCATCCTAAAACAATACAAATATTGTACATGCCAAATATATTTACCTAGTCGAGCTGTATAGTCGACCAAGATCGGGTATAAATCTAGTTGAGTACCTGGCCTAGCTACCTGGCCGAGTTGGGTACTTGCCCTAGCTATCTAGCCGAGTTGTGTACCTGGCCTAGTTGTGCTGGCCGAGTTGTACCTGGCCAAGTTGTGCATGGTCGAGTTATGTTGGATGGGTTGGTTGGTTATCTGGTTCAGAACTCAATAGATGTCGGTTACGAACCATTGATGAGACAGTTACACTTGGTTAAATAGAGGTTGTTACTAAATTAATGGTTGGCGGTTACAAACATTATTAAATGTCTTAATGACCATTAGACCAAGGATGATTTATAAAAAGGGTATTGGAAGAGGAATAAAGGGGGAGGAGATACAAAGTACATACCAAGGGCCTCCCACACGAGGGTTAAGCAAGACACATTCATCTTGAGACAATATACATCATCTGTATAACTCTCAAATCCCCAAATATACTCAAACAATATACACATAGTAGTCTTCTCTACCCCAGAGTAGAAGACTAACACTTTTGGTGTATCTAACCATTTTTTACTAGAACATTTGACGCCCACCGTGGGGCTCCGGTAAAACTTTCCTGGGCCACACAATAATATCAAAAATCTAGGCTTCCAGACTAAGCGCACGACAAAGGATAATTAACATGGAGCAAGAGGATGTTAGGTCCATTTATTTTCTTGGATATCGTGAGGGGTCTCCACACGGGTACTCAGTATTAATTTTACTTAACTCAGCAAGCTAGTTCACGGCATAATGAAATCGGATTCCTCAAGGGGTAGAAATTCAAATCCAGGGTGTTCTAACATCCGCCGCTAATGGTCATCAGGGAAAAACACCATTGCAGGTCGAAGGGTCAACGATGAAAGTAGCAGATCCACCAACACCGACATTGATCAATTTTGGGAATACCAGCCTTTTGCTCAACTCGAAACGCGTTACATGCATAGGCTCCGGATACCATTTGAAGAAGGCGATTTAATCCTATCATGTAAAAGAGTTCACACCATGAGTACGATTCAGCAATAATAGATTATCTAAGGTCCTCGGGAAGACATAATTGGAGCAATTAATTACTTTTCAGATAAGTTTACTTGTATTTAAATGATTTCTGATTGTTGATATTACTTTAAGATGTTAGCCATGGAAATCGATTCAGATATCAATCTCGGTGTTTATGCCGTTAAACATTGGTAAGCGAAAAATGTTATTGTTCTTATTTAATCATGTTTGACAGGATTCATGACCAGAACGACCTATTGATGAAGATTTAGTTGATCCGCGACAACTCTGGACAGCCACAAAGATTTCATTATCATCAGAGTCGTCGACTTCATTTGATGAAGTTCAAAGTGGAATCCAGATCGAATTCGCCATCAAGCAGTCGGCGCCGGGATAAGGAATCTCATTAAGACCGTCGGTCACTATTATGACTCATTAGGGATTAGCAGGGATCAAAGATTATTCAGCGAGCATCATTGAGAATGCAACTCGTGTAGAGGCCAGACTGGAATCATTGAAAACTTTTACTATGAGCATGTTGAAACGTTGTCGGGTCGTTGAATCATATCATCAGTGTTGTCATCCAGAGTATGCCAGAATTAGGTGTATAACGAAAGATCATGGCCGGATGCTGATTGTTCTTTAACGACGATATCCATAATATACAAACATGAAAGTGCTTGCTAGTTTATCTAAGTGATATAGCAGGCTTATTCCCTGCTAGCTTCAATCATCCCAATAGCAGGCTCTTATGGGAGTTAAGATACAACATGTTCGTAGATGTCGATTAAATCCACACACCGAACAATGTCGACGCCAACATTAAAGATAAGCAGTCCTTATATTATCTTTCATTTTATCAAATTAACTAACGGCCACATTGTACTCATATATAGGACATATTAGCTGATTGAGGTTGTTAGAATATTACTATCTAAGTTGTACATGACTATGTTGCTGTGTAATAATGTCATACCCCAAATTTTGACCACCAAGATTTCCCATCATTGTGCAAATCATCATCACAATATGGATGTACTTTCATGCCTCATCAATCTCCTCAGGGATTGTTAGGCATTCTTTACAATCAAAGATTAGGGTTTTGGACCCTCTCAGAGCACTTAGACACAGGATCAATCAAGAAATGACATGATCGTCAACTTGTATAACCTCTCAAACACCTATAAGGAATCAAGAGGACTCCCACATCAAGAATCAAGCACAAGGTTGCAGCATTCCAAGTGGATCAAGCCTCAAGATCGCTTGTGTCACCAAATTAGGGTTTTGGTCGCCTGAGACCTCCAGATGAAAATTTTCATCTGGGCATAAGCCAATGCTTCAAAGCATAACCCAAGATACTCCAAGGGACCTAATGGACCCAATCATCAAGTCAATTTAACCTCAGGGGATGCATTTACCAAAAATCGGGAATTAGGGTTTCTTGTCCTAATTCACCCCTAAGTTGACTTTTGGGACAAAGCATGAGCCAAGACCTCAAGACATGGTTTGAGGGCCTCCAATATAATACATTAACTAATTTGCAACAATGGATTGACCCAGAAAGCTTGATTCACAAGTCTCAATTTCATCAGGACCACAATTAGGGTTTCGAGGAAAAATTCAACTGTACCTTTGACTTTTGACCAAGACATGCTCCCAAACCTTGGGACATGATTCAATACACCCTATAACACCTAGGGAATATATCCATTAGGTTTGATTTAGGTCAAGTACTTGAATTCACAAAGGATCACACTGTTTGGATTTTATCCGATAAAAAGTCAACTGTGCACAAAATCAAGTTTGACTTTTTGGAATTTTTCACAATTATGGTTCCTTAACCCTAAAACAATGTTAATATGTGATGTGAATCATCATTCATCAAGAAAAATAAAAGAAAGTGAGTTAACTTGTAAAAGGGGTAACCATAAAAAACTTAGAATTTTTCTTAATTATGGAACAAAGTGGCTAGGGTACTAACTTCCAAGGACCAAAACTAGAGATCCAAGCAACCATTTTGGGTGATCCAAAGCTGAATTTGTAGGTCTTGCTACACTCTACAAAAGCTTCAACTACATCAAACTCTAATTCCTCATGGATTTTAAGTTATGAAGTGATCAAAATGGCTAAAAACATGAAAATGACATTTTTCCAACACTTAGTGAAATTTTCACTAAGTCAGAATCTGCCTTACTTTTTCCAAAATGTAGGAACATTTTTCACCCTGATCCAAGTCAAACCAGGTCTAGGGGTGGACATCAAAGTTGAAGTATGCTATGAGGGCTTTCCAACAAGTACTATAACATCTCCAAATTCCATTTGAGCAAGGAGATACAACCCTTGGAACATGGCATCATGAACTGATTTTTACAAGGCAGAATTTGTGCCTTTTGCTCAATTTATCAAAATCTAATAATTCCAAGCCTTGTCATCAATTTGGAGACATCTAAGGATCAAATCCAAGGGGCATGATCTGATCTCTAAGCCTCACAAGTCCAAGAATCTACAAGTAGCCATGCCAAACCTAAAAAAGCTAAAAAGTGCCAACACTCCAATTTTGTTTCCAAGCCTTTACTGGATGAACCAAGATGGCGTGAACTGATCCTATTCCAACTGAATTCAGTCAAGACTTATCTCTGAACCAAAGCTACAAAGCTTATGCCATAATCTCAAGTCAATGGCTAGAGGAGACTTGAGATTCCTTTTGCATAACATTGGCCAAAGGTCTGCTGTAGCTGCCATTCACTATTACATGCAAAAAAAACTTGCTCTACTATAAATAGAGCTCATTTGTGCTCAGTTTGAGTACACCAAAGCACTACAACACTTGCTTTCCTCAAAATCCCTTTCTCTAGGCCAAAATGCCTTCTTTTGCAAGGTACCCAGAGTTTTTGAGTTAGAGAGCAATCCCATCACAGCTCATAATCTAAACACCTCTAATATGTTATATCTAAGTTGTTCAAACTCTCACATGTGACCTGTAACACCAAAATAACAAAGTCCACTTCCAAAACCTCAAAATTGGACTTTTTTGCATTTTTCAAGCCATGTCTTGATTCAATCACTTTCAAAACCAGATAAAACCTCAAACACATTGCAAATATCATCCTTGAACTGTCCTAAATGGTTCCCCTCATCTGGAACACCATTTAAGAGAGTTGCCATATTGGTCACTTTTGCCCCTTTTGCAAGAAAGAGCTCAAACTTGTTCCTGAGGATTCCAGCTGGTTCTAACTATTCTAAAAGCTTCTAAGGGATCAATTGAGAGTGCCCAAAGCATCAAACTACTTCTGCCACAAGGAACTTGGCAGATAGCCCAAAAAGCTCAAAGAGGTAAGTGCATTGCTTTGAAGTCCACTGATCATAAATATCTCATACATGTTGTATATGTTGTGTTTGAACCAATTCATCATGTAATTCTTGCATGTACCATGAGGTAGCATAGAAAATGCAAATATAGGCCTATTTCAAAACCACTATCGGGTTTTAAAATAGGGACCTCATTTGAAAAAACCATGACCACCATTGGATTCCTTGGGAAATTCTAGGCCAGATGCATATAAATTTTGTCCCAATCCATGGAGAAATGCGAAAGTTAGAGGCTCCACGTAAATGGCCCAAAAGCTGGCTTTGCCTTGCCTTGCCTTGCACAGGCCTGAAACAAGGCACCCCTTATATATTTATGTGGTGGTTTTGATACACGGATGTATCACCACCCCAGTGGTTGCGTGCTCATGTGTTTGGCTTGGAGGTCTGGGGTTCGAATCCCCCTCGCCCCAGACCCTTTTTTATCACTTTTTTCCATTTTTTATATTTTTCATATTATTTTCTTAAATGATTTGAAAAATTCATTCTCTCTCAATTTTAATTATTTTTTATTGGTTCTTTTTGCAAAAAATCACAAAAATGTTAAAATATTTTATTCCACAAAAAGATCAAATTTATATTATTTATTTAATATAGTTGATATTTTTGCAAATAAATTCATTTTTTTTATTGTTTTAAACATTTCAAAAATGAATTTTCATCTTGGAAATCAAAACCAAATGAGTTTTAATTTATCTTGTGATTAAAACATCATTTTTCAAACCTTAACCAAAAATCACAAGTTGTTTATTCAAACTTATTTGGTGTTTTTATCATTTTAATTAATTTTCTTTGAATAATTACTTTAAAAAATGATGGAATTAGGGTTTCGTTGATTTTCACCCTAACCAACCTTTTTCAAACACTTTGGGCCTCTGATAGAGTGTAAGACCCAATCCTTTGTAAATACAAAAATCATTTTGGGCCTCAGTCATTGTATAAGTCCCTCTGCGATTCTCAAAATGATGGTGCAATCACTGTCTTTCATTGGGCCTCCCCTCGTGTTGTAAGTCCCATATTTCCTTTTCAAAACATCTTTTGGGCCTCTAATAGAGTGTAAGACCCAATCCCTTTTTAACCAAAACCATTTTGGGCCTCAGACATTGTATAAGCCCCACTGTAGTTTCAAAAATCTCGGCGCGATCGCCAATTCAAAATCAAATCACCTTGGGCCTCTCCCTGAGTTGTAAGCCCCATCACTTGTACAAAAATAAATCTTTTGGGCCTCTAATAGAGTGTAAGACCCAACCCTTTTGAAAATAAAACCTTTGTTGGGCCTCAGTCGTTGTATAAGTCCCGATGCGATCTTCAAAACAATGGTGCGATCACTGTTAAACCCCGGGCCTCTCTTTGAGTGTAAGCCCCAACAATCTTTTCAAAACAACTTCTCTTTTGATTTAGATTCAAATATACAGTTGTTATCAAAACTTTCTTTAAAGTCTTTGAACAACTAACAATACGACATGGAAGCTTGCTCGCCTGTAAGTTTTATCAGCTTTCATTTACATGCTTTAATATATATAACTGTATTATGGGAAGTTGCTCCCCTGTAAGTCCTTCTTTCATATCCTTTTTAATACTTGTCATATATCAACTGTATATATACTAGTATAGTTATGTAGAGTTTTCCCCGACAACTAGGTCTAGACCTAGGTAAAGCCAGTTGGTCACTCTTTAAATACAGTCAAAACTAGATCCCCATAGGACTTCCAGATACAGTCTTGCCTTCTCTTGGGCTTAAATAATGTGGAACAAAGAGAAAGGCAGTATTCTCGGTGAACCTTTTTTCAGACTGTCACTATTAGAATTTGTCAAAGAAATTCAGTTTCCCCAGAGAGGATTAATTCTCGGTGAAACCTCTCTTGAATTTCTTAAAACCCTAGAACTGGTCACTAAAGAAAAGATTATTCTCGGTGAAACTTTTCTTGAACTTTTCTTAAGTTTGGACCCACAGGCTTCCTAAAAGCATCCCCGCCTCCTCTTGGGCTTTATACAAGGACCTGTCGGCTTCTTAGAAATTCTCATGCCTTCTCTTGGGCTTAATACAAGGGCCCTGAAGACCTCTTAAAGGTATAGGACATAACTTAGTCATCCTTTGCTAGAATAGTCTTTCCAGTGTCAAAACTCAGACTAATTTAGGGTTGATACTCATCCCTTAAAACACTTGCCTCCGTTTGGGCATCATACAAAGATAAACTCTTCCACACCAATAGACTGGGACAGTCTAAATCTCATCTTGAGTCTCAAGGACATTCTCAAGTTCCCTACAAACATAGGAGAAACCCCGGTCATTCTGGATCAATCTCCAAAGGGTTCTAAAACCCAGTCTCTTTCCTAAAAAAACCCCAGCCAGGGTCAGTTTATCAACAATATAACACTATCCCAAATCAGAACCTCAAGGAATCTGATACCTTAATTCTTCTGTAACCCTCAGTAAGAGTTGATTCCCCATTTGGACCTGCCTCGGGATCTCAATAATTCCAAGCAGAAGACAGCCTCCTCTTAGGCTTTGTATAATGATCTTTCCTCAGCAAAGATAGCCTCCTCTTGGGCTTTGTACAATGATTCTCCCCAGTGGAGCTAACCTTTTCAGACTCTCTTGTTGAGTCAAAACTTTCAAGACTCTCTTGTTGAGTCAATAACCTTTTTAGACTCTCTTGTTGAGTCAAAACTTTTCAGACTCTCTTGTTGAGTCAAAACTTTCAAGACTCTCTTGTTGAGTTAATCACCTTTTCAGACTCTCTTGTTGAGTCGAACCCATTTTAACCTTAATCTCGGGCTTTGTACGAGACAGATAAAAACACTCTCTTGTTGAGTCCATCTTTTCCAGCCTCCTTTTAGGCTTGATATAATGATTTCCCTAGCAGAAGTCAGCCTCCTCTTAGAGTTAATGATTTCTCCAGCTTGTTCAGCCACAATCCTAGGCTTCGTACAGGACAGATAAAAGCGCTTTCTTGTTGAGTCAAACCTTTTTTAGCCTCAGTCTTGGGCTTTGTAAAAGACATAAATCTTCATAACCTTCTCTTAAGCTTGGGACAAATATATTCCCCAACGAAGTTAATTCCTCCCAGCCTTCTTTTAGGCTTTGAGAAATAGTTTCCTAAGTAGAGTCAAACTCATTTCAGCTTCTATCTTGGGCTTTGTACGAGATACCTAAAATATCCTTAACCGAGTCAGTAAAGTCTCCATTTAGACTCAATCTTAGGCTTCGTACAAGACAGATAAAGATTTATTTCCCACAGAGTCAGTTTCTTTTCAACCTTAATCTTGGGCTTTGTACAAGACAGATAAAACCCTCCCCGACGGAGTCAAACTCTTTCTAGCCTCAATCTTGGGCTTTGTACAAGACAGACAGAACATTTTCCCCGAAAAAGTCAAACTTTTAGCCTCCTCTTAGGCTTTGTATAATGATATCCCCAAAGAGTCAGTCTCTTTTAGCCTCAATCTTGGGCGTTGTACACGACAGATAAACACTCTCTTGTTGAGTCAGTCTTTTTCCAGCCTCCTCTTAGGCTTTGTATAAGGACTTCCCCAGTGGAGTCAATCAACCTCTTAGCTTCAACCTTGGGCTTTGATCAAGGCACACAAAAATCAACATCCCTTATAAAGGAAATTATGGCATTGCTAGATTCTCATATCCCAGTTAAAGTAATCCTCGTTTATAAACAATCACCCAACAGTTGTGATAAACAGACAAGATGTCTTCCTTTAGAGATTACAAGTTCTTTCTCAATCAAACCTTTTAGCTTCAATCTTGGGCTTTGAACAAGACACAAATAAACCTTTTAGCTTCAATCTTGGGCTTTAAACAAGACACCAAAACATCTTTTCCTCCCTTAGAATAGGAGGAACTACGATTGCTCTGATTTCCCTGTTTCGTTGAAACGGGAATACGTAGGTATAAGATTGCGAAATCTTAGTGAGCATACTAATCAAAAACTCTAGGTCCAGTACCTTCACACATCAATTAAACTTAGGTCCAGTAACTTACCAAAAACATCGGAAAAACCCGAACATCAACAAAAACTCACTCTCCCTCTCATACTTTCCCAAGAAACTTTCCCAACCCATTAACGGATAAACACCATCAAGTACAAAGCGAAACCTAAAGCTAACATCCTGTGGATAACCACATATAGGATGGGTAATTGACAACTCCCCATTGTATAACCTGACCCCAGACCCCCCCAATCTCTTTAAAGGGTTTGTTCAGTTAAACATCCGCGTGCAAGGTTAGTTTTAGATAGCTTCCCTTTCCTTTCCAGCTTCATGGGATAAATAAGAAATCAGAAAGTAGCACCCCCTCCTCATTGTGGGGAGAAACCCAAACTTCTGCGATAAGGTGGTCACGTCACCGACAAAAATCGCGTGCTACAAATAATCGTGCGTATCATATAGGTGTCGTACCGAATAATGCAGGGCAGAACCGAGTCATGCAGGTCTTAACATGAACAACGAATTCATTCTGATTTTGTTCGAGGGGGCTTCTAAATTGAGTCGCTTAAATAAGATAGCTCGAGACGGCAATAAGCTACAAAGAATTGTTGTCCTTCCCGGCTGTATGACACTGCATCTCCAATCTGTTAAGGGTTTAATTATGAAATGTTTCAAACATCACAAGCATATCGGATAATAGAAGTTCCTGGAGTCACCAGAACATTTGCCCAATGACTTTCTTGTACCAAATACTAATGTTAACTTGCTCAAGTCACCATGAATTCGGAACGCATCACAAGACCAAAATCAACATCAAAAGATAAGTAACTAGATTGATTTGGGTGTATGGTTATTGATAAAGTGCTTACCTTCTGTAAATGCGCACGACATAATTATGTCGATTAAAATGTTATTATATGTGGCATTGTGGTAGTAATCGCATGTTGTATATTGTCGTGTGATGATAACGCAAGTGCTAAACCATGTCGCATGGATGATGTGGCGATAACGAGTAAATCAGGGGTTGAATTGAGTCATACAAACAATATACCAGAAATCTGAAATTGGTTGCTTTGAAAGAAATAGTGCAACAATGGAACAACTGTGTCGATAATATCGGGTATCAAAAGGCATTCAGGTGAATAAAAGCCGGATTGGGAAAGGTTCCAGGACGCCAGTCAAGTTACACCGTCAACAGTCGAGTTATGCAGAATAGCAAGAATATGTTTTCTTGCGACATATGTCGAAGTATAACAAGTCGTCCGCAGAAAGGTGAGGTGTGGTCGACTACTCAGGAATAACAATTGACATCATATGAAACTGAAGATATATGCGATAAGCTCATTCGAAACAGAGCACGGACAGAGGGCACCGATCAAGTCATGAATTATAGACCTTGTTAAGCTTTTGTAATGATGTTCACGGCTGGTCAACAAGTGATGATGATTTTCGAGGACAACTTATATTTGTGATAGTGGAACAATGGTCTGAATTATTAGAAGTTCAAGTCGACCAGGAAAAAGTTGAACAGCTACAGCGATAAAACCGACATTAAAAGATAAGTTATTCTTCTTTGTTTGTTTTTTAATTCGTAAATCGAAAGTATAAACTCGAACTCTATTCAAAATCTTTTCGACTTGTGTAAAAGAAAATAAATTTTCATAGATTAGATTGAAAATGTATGGTTAGTAATTTGGAGAAACGTTTAGACTTTGATGAATTACCTACAAGGTGTTGACATTCCTCATATAAGTTTCATAAGTGCTACAATGTGTGCTCTAGCAACATTATTGATAGGTAATAAAAGAGAAGTGGATAAATACAAAGTCTTGGACATTGAAGCATTATAATTGGCATCTGTATAATCATAGATATGTGCATGAATTATCAAGCTTAAATATAGTTATTTGACTTATGCATGAATTATTGATATTTAGAAAATGAGAATGTTTTTGTTTGGCATTTGGATTCTTATGAATAGAACTAATAAGCTTGTTTTCATGTTGATGACTTGAGCTCGCCTAGGATATGGTGTCATATGTTGATGATCAGTCACCAATAATTACATTCGGAATACAAGTTTATACAAATAAGAGTTTAATATCATTATAAATGCTAGAAATTAGTTAACATGGATAATGTAAAGAATTCCATTCTATGTGTACAAGCATGCATTTTCAGTCATTTTGGAAACTTCATTTGTATGCTTCAGGAAAGTAGCATTTACATCAAGAATTCTGAAATAAATTGTAGAGTATGAAAAGCTCAAGTTCTTGACGAGGTAAAGCAAAGAGTTTTGAGAGAAGTCAAATTCTCAACCTGCTGGGTAGACTGGTTTTTAACTATGGGAAAAATTAAAGCCTTCTCTCTTATATTATATCATACTATGTTTGCACCTTGATATCTTGAAATTTCATATGGATAAGTAACAAATGTATACCTTAAATATTACTATTGGTCGGATAAGGAGAACCAATTTTCACCATTTGTAATCACTTCTAAGAAACACTTTGAGCTTACTTTAAGCAACGGGTGTCGTCCTTTCTCCCCTGCGTGGGCAGGAGTCACCCTACCTGTGTTTAGTTTTTAAATAAAATAGGATGAGCTCGGAACAGGAGGAGGTCTTATATGGAGGAAACTAAACTCTCAAGAAAAATTCGGCACCCCGACACACGTTATATTAAGAAGAAACCAAGATGCTAGAAGTCAAAAGCATGGAAGACAAAGACCACTTGTCTCATATGAGAAAGAATGTAACACAAAGATAGAAAAATTATTACTAACCAAAAACTCTCAAATTATTTTTCAGGTGCAAAGTCGGGATGAAGTTTGGAACTCCCCATAAACAACTTTCAGTCATGAACGGGTTGAATAAACTTCTATATATGTGTTGACTTTCTCCACATACCTAGGTCGCCCATGAACGAGTTGATTAAACTCCTATAAATGTGTTGACTTGCTCTGCATACATAGGTCGCCCATGAATTGGTTGATTAAACTCCTATAAATGTGTCGACTTGCTCCACATACATAGGTCACCCATGAACGGGTTGAATAAACTCCTATAAATGTGTTGACTTGCTCCGCATACATAGGTCGACCATAAACGGGTTCATTAAACTCCTATAAATGTGTTGACTTGCTCCGTATACATAGGTCTCCCATGAACGGTTGGTTAAACTCCTATAAATGTGTCAACTTGCTCCGCATACATAGGTCGCGCATGAACGAGTTGAATAAACTCCTATAAATGTGTTGGCTTGCTCCGCATACATAGGTCGCCCATGAACGAGTTGACTAAACTCCTATAAATGTGTTGACTTGCTCCGCGTACATAGGTCGCACATGAACGGATTGAATAAAATCCTATAAATGTGTTGACTTGCTCCGCATACATAGGTTGCCCATGAATGGGTTGATTAAACTCCTATAAATGTGTTAACTTGCTCCGCATACATAGGTCGCCCATGAACAGGTTGAATAAACTCCTATAAAACGTGTTGATTTGATCCGCGTACATTGGTCGCCCATAAACGCGTCGACTTCTCAGCGTACACGGGTTGAATAAATGCCTGTAAACGTGCTGACTAGCTACACATGTCGGGTAGTCAATTATGAAAACGATGAAATATCCAAGCCTTCAGCGCACCAAAAGAAACTTGGGGTTTGTTAGTATCGAAGAGATACATGCTTAACTATTAAAAGCTTATAATAGCTAGGAGCAAGTCTCGAGTAAAGATACATCACAGTCCAAACCATATTCGGCTACTAATAGTTCAAGACTTGCAAAAGTGTCAAGGCTATTCGCACGCAATAGCTAAGGGTTTCTCAAATAATAGTTAGCCTCGTGATTAACTATAAAAAAAAATCTTAAAATCAAACTAAGTAAAGCAAAAAGGCAAAAAATAATACATGGCACTCTATAATCGGACACTTAAAGTCTCTTTGACTTAGTGCCCCGAGGGGCTACGATATACATGCAGGATTATTTCACAGAACCATTTTTAGTTATGGTAAAGCTGAAAAGTCAAAGCAAAATGACAATACAATTATAAAGGCCACAAAGGGCAGCTCAAAGTCAAAGCCCGCAGGAAAAAGTCATAGTCGTACGCCTTAGGGCCTCTATCCAACACTAATGACACTCCTCATGTAAGGGACGAGTACTATGAATTAACACTCCTTATACATGAGTCGAGTTCTACAAAATGGTCAAATACTGAGGATCCTTGGCTATGCTGGTATGCTTTGGGCCCGATCAAGTTAATAAACCTTTGACCATTATCTAATAACAACTGGGGATTTTATTTGATCACCAATGAAAGAATACCCTCCTTAATGACAGTGAGTATTTTAACTGGTGTCGCACTCAAATGGTACATGGGTTTAAACCGCACCAAGATCGTCACGTTCAGATATCTTGGCGCCGCCTTTGTTCAGCAGTATAAGTATAACCTAGACATGGCACCGGACAGAGATTAACTTAGAGCCATGTCGCAGAAGGATAAGGAAACCTTTAAAGAATATGTGTCGCTCCCCAAGATTTTCATCCAGGTACAAACGTGAGAGTGGCGTGGAAAACAGAGTCGTCAGCCGTGTAAATCTATCCCAAGAGAGGGAAAGGGAACACCGCACAAACCTGAGGAAGAGGGAAAGGAATGGTCATCGCAACCATAGCCTAGGTTCAGGAGTCGGTTATGCGAGGGGAATGTGCTAGCACCCCACGCGTCCATCGTACTCGATGGGATCCACGCTTGTTGTCTATTCTAAGGGTGAGTTACCCTAACATCTATGGCTGCACTAAGACGGGGGAGGGGAAAATAAAGACAGACTCGGTAGGACGTCGACGTCCTAGGCCTACGTACCCCCTTTGTGCAATGGGGAATTCAGAGTCAATGTAGTTCAGACCAAGTTCTTTTTGTGTTTTTTATGAGCGACGTTAAGTTCGCGTCCAGCAGTTAGGGTCGATGCCTGTTTGCGACTCAGACGGAAAGTAACGTGCCCTTTTTGAAAATAGCCTTTAGTTTGAAAATCCCACAGGATAAAAAGGTTTGAAGTTTGTTTGTATTTTTTTTAGGACAGAAGTGACTTGAGTTAGTTCATAACTCGACTTGAACCAATGTCTATGACACGGGAGCGAATGCGTCGCATGGTCGCCCCCAATGGGACGTATGCTCAACACTCTAGAAGAGAGAAGGGGGACCCCTCAATCTTCATTTCCTGTGTTTAAGGCTCGTGTGCAAGGCAAGTTGACCTTATTAAGTATCTTAGAGATGTTATGAGATGAGAAGATGGACTCAAAAGAAAAGAAAAACACTACGGGGAAAACCTATCCTAATGTTATCATGCAAAGATGGCCCTAAGGGGAGGTTTGGAGGGAAACCATCCTATGGAATTTAGTCCTAATGTTATCATGCAAAGATGGCCCTAAGGGGAGGTTTGACAACAACCTAAGCCTAAAGAATAGAAAAGATGAGAGAAAGAAAGAATGAGAGTGGACATGGATACTTATCCACACCCTCAAATAACTTACCTCAGCCCCTGCATAAAAGGTTAGTACACAACATACATAAGTAATAATAAGACCAATGAAACCCAAGCAATGACATATAATGGTAATCAAGTGACCTATTACAATTCAAACATTGTTTAAGAACTCAAAGAAGCAATCTCAAACAATGGCACAAGTGCCTTCTCAAACAAATAATCAGACATGTTCAAAGATATGCATACAGGAAAGCCTCAAACAAAGAGCACTCACATAATTAGTAAAACATCTTCTAAAATTACCAAATTAATTATCAAAATAGCTCAACCAGAAACAAACAACATGTTAAAAACTCATGTAAAAATTCACAAGATAGGTCACTCAAACAATTACGCAAAGTCAGAAGAGAAACATGGTTCAATATGCAAAAGGAAAGGACTAAAATGCAATATGAAATGATTTTAAAAATGAGAGAAAAATATTTTAATGCAATTCAATGTGTTGGTGAAAAAAATTCAAAAAGAATGAGTTCAAAATGCTTTATGGATGATGAGAAATGAATTTTACAATGCAATGTGTGCAAAATGAAACAAATTCAAAAAGAAATTATTAAAATAATTAATGCAGATGATAAAAATAAAATAAAAATAAAATATAAAATTTGGGAAAATTTTATAAAATTATAAATATGATTCATGAATTTTTTGGGAATTTTTTAATGCAAGAAACTATTTTAAAAAATTAAAATGGAATGCAATAATTAAATAAAAATGAAAATGAAGAAATAAGCATGGGGGGTATGTTCAGTAATACAAACACGTTAAGAATGAACATGGGCTGGAAGGAGGGTGTGTAAATAGCAGGCCCAAACATTAAATCCATCAGAAAAATAAAATAAAAAAGAGTTCATGCGTGGTCTTCAGTCAATGGTCAGGCTAAATAAACACCTTAGGATCAATCTAACGTCATAAAATCAGTCAACGTAAAGTCCAAGTAAATATGATAAAGGGATATGATTGGCACGTCCATGTTAATAACGGTGCACGTTCACACACGTAATTGCTCAGAAAATAAATAAAACAAAAGATGGCACGTGGTAAGGCACATGGTAATTTAATGTGTTGTCCAAACTATAGCCAATAGATTCATCAGACGTACCAGAATTAATCATCAAATCAAAACTTAAATAAAATGAAAGGCTCAGATTTATGGAGCATGGTAATTATCATGGGGTAATGAACACACAAACCAAAAATAAAACACAAAAAATTAAAATGCGTGGCATGCTGTGGACCACACGATGAAGCCAATGGACGGTCACGATTGCGTCCCTTACCTTGGAACCCTAATTCTGCCGGAACCCTTACCAGTCGCCGGAGCTAGGGCTTCGGCCACCACTTCCAGCCACCTGCAACCCCAAAGAACCCAGAAAATGCAAACGAGTATACCCCCTTGACCAGAATTCCACGAGGATTTCAAATATGCCATCAAGAATCACAAACAATCAATGTAAAATGAAAAACGAATGAAGTAATGTTAGGTCCAAAACTTTGAAACTCACGATACAACCATGCCATGCGTCCAAATTCAAAACAAAATATACCAGAATGATCAATGAATGTCACACAACATTATGCATGTCAAAAATCTGAGTTTTAAGATCATGAAAAATACCACTGACCTGAGATTATGCAACCTTTGCCCTTGCTATTAGCTTCAAGTGATGATTGCTTTGTGCTCGATGGATCCTCAGGACTCAGATGGGGAAATAAGTTTTGGAAAAGCTCTTCTGGATTGTGAGATTTGAATGATTCAAGTTTTAGGGTTCAAACTTTTTTCTCCTCAAAATCACGTGTGTTTTTTCTAACCAATGCATGAGTAATCTTAAATACCTAGGGTTAATCCACTGATGATCACTTGGGTCTTAATCACTCCTTGGTTAATGAGTTTTGGCCCATTTGACAAATTTGCATAATGTGAAATACACCCTCCTCCATGCATGTATATCCAAACCCTTGATGATGGATCACTTAAGTTTCAATTGCTAATCACACCTGTATGGAATTTGGGCCTTGAGATGTCTTGGTTCATGAGTTTTCAATGATTTTGCAATTTTGCATAATGGAAAATAAGTGATGAATAAACCATGGATCCACTTGATTCAAAAGCCAAAAATGTCCCTTATGGATTGCTCTTTGATGTTAGAATGTGGCTTGAAACAAAGGAATCAATTATAGGTCACTATGTCCCAAAATGTAAAAGTTGTGAAAATGGAACCCTAAAGCCCACCTTGCCTTCTTTTGGTCATAACTTGAGTTTCACAAATGATATGGAGACCATGTAGTACTTGTTGGAAAGGGGAGGAAAAGATCTTCAACTTTCATGTTTGAGGAAAATTCATTTAAAGCTTTCTTGATGATGAAAAGTCAAGTTGAATGCAATGTAAGAACTTGCCCAAAAAGGAAACTTTCAAATTATAGGTCATTTCCATATTTAGTAACTTTTGTACCAACCCTTGATTCTTGATAAATGATATGAAACTTGACTCTTGAAGACCATATGAGGATGTGAGACCTTGAAAACCTTGAAGAGAACCTCAAAATTTCATAGTTGACTTCCCCTTTCACTGTTGACTTTTATCCAATTCTCCTGATTCCCAATCCATTGGCCAATTGAACTTCTCCTGAACCAAACTGATGGACAATCTTCCATTCCAAGACACTCAGGGACTCAAGGAATACCATGGAATCAAGTCTTGCCCAAAAAATCAGAAATAAACTGACTTTATAGCAAACCTTAATTTTGGTACCCTCAGTCTAGGAGGAAATAGCACAGTCTCCAAATCCAAATTCCTCTGAATATGATGTGTATCCTCTCCAACAAAGATAAGATATGCCATTGGTGATGATAAAAACCCAAGAAGCTTGCCCATTGGAGCAATGAACCCAAGATTCTCAAAACCCTAATTTCTGCACTAGTTAGGAGGGAGTGATCCACTTGAGCTCTCTTGCTTGACCCTTTGAAGAACATCTTCTCCTCTTGAACTAGCCTCAGGCACCTTGACCCCATGCTAAGAACCAATGATATGCACACATGATAATGCAAAATGAGATGAAACATAAGCCAGTTAGTACTAAAGGTAAGGAGAGCAAATTTTGGGGTGCTACAGCTGCCCCTATTCAATGAACTTGGTCCTGAAGGTATGATAGCGACGGCTCTCATACCTTCCAGGATACACGGGGATTGAATACCGAAAGAGCCCCAGAAATTTGCTAATGGTGAGAATAACGAAATGGAGCATGCTGAAAGATAAGGAGTATGACCTCAACCATACCCACAAAAATAAGACGAATATGACCTCAATCGTACCCGCAAAGGAAGACTGGCCTCAATCACTCTACCCACAAAGAAAACATGAATACGACCTCGATCTCACCCAAAAAACGAATACAACCTCAATTGTACCCTCAAAGGAAGACTGACCTCGGTCACTCTACCCACAAAGAAAATACGAATACGACCTCAATCGCATCCACAAAACAAATACAACCTCAATTGCACCCGCAAAGGAAGACTGACCTCAATCACTCTACCCACAAAGAAAACATGAATACGACCTCAATCGCACCCACAAAACGAATACAACCTCAATTGCACCCGCAAAGGAAGACTGACCTCAATCACTCTACCCACAAAGAAAACATGAATACGACCTCAATCGCACCCACAAAATGAATACAACCTCAATTGTACTCTCAAAGGATAACCAACATAAAGTGGACTTCGCCGGGGATAACGTGAAACAAAACTTCTGGTTTAAACCACCCCTACTGGCAAACAAAATATGTCAAGCGAGAACTGACTACCAGGCGAGAACTGGATTTACCACAACAATAGGTCAGACGATAACTGACTACCAGGCGAGAACTGGATTTACCAAAGAGATGTCAGACGATAACTAACTACCAGGCGAGAACTGGGTTTACAAAAGAGATGTCAGGCGAGAGCTGACTACCAGGCGAGAGCTGGGTTTACACCAAATAAGTCAGTCGAGAACCGACTACCAGACGAGAAATGGATTTACAAAATAATTCAGACGAGAATTGACTACCAGACGAGAACTGGGTTTCACCAAGTAAGTCAGACGAGAACTGACTACCAGGCGAGAACTGGATTTACAAAGGAGATTGGCCAATCCAAGGCAAACTCCTAGCAAAGATACGGTCGTGAACCGAAAGGGTGAGAGGTGAAATCAACGGACTTACAACCCACAGATAAGATGACTCTGCTGGGGAAAGGATAGGTCTAAATAAAAGACTCTGCCAGGGAGCACAGGTAGGATGAACACATTCCTCGGCGATCTCACCGAGGATGAACCAAAATCTCCTGAGTTATGCCATCTCTGCTGAGGAAGAGAACTGGCAAGGAAAGTATCAAACCTGGCTTATGCTTTGAATGCAAATGTTTGAAATTTGCCGTAATGCTCCACACGAGGTGGAAATGCTACGCGTTTGAGGATGCAATACAAATGCTTATGATATGCAAAAGGGGTCCCTCCAGCAAAATAAATGATGGAGAGAAAAGATCAATTCAGCCGGGGATGACAAAAATAAATTGTCCTCTGAATCCAAGAACTCTGCTGAGAAGGATCACGCTGACCGACCCTCTGGATTAACGACTTCTACTGGGGATGAAATCCCAAAAGAACATCCACACTACCGGGGATTACACTTGTCCTTTACTGAAGGTAACGTCGAACCTGAGATTCCTCCTCTGCTGGGATAATTGAGAATGAATGCCAATGACAAAATCAGAAGTCAGTTGCTGAGGATTGCTAATAACTAATGGGCTTAGAACTTGCTGGGGGATGTCAACCCATAATACCATCATGCTTGGGGAAAACAGTCCATAATACCATCCTGCTTGGGGATACTGCTGAACTTAGCCTGCTGATGGGGAGAACGACTTTACTCCCACCTTGCTGGGGACTAGAATATGACATTGTCGGCGAAAGCACATTTTCTGACTGGATGGGGGAAGTGAACACCCTGATTATGTGGGGAAGTAACGTCTTGATCCAGAGAAAATACTTCCCAGGTCTCCTGCTGGGAAAGGTCTGCTCTACTGAGGAAAGTGCAATCTCAATGCTGGGGAGAGCAAACTGCTGGGGAAATACAATCCTGTTGCCCTCCAACCTGACTTGTCCCTATGTTCATAAACGGCCCTTTGAACTCTCCACTTGCCCCAGACCACCAGGTCTAATGGAAGAAATCATCTCAAGAGGATTTTATACAAGACCGGGCGTTCGCACTGCCCCAGGGTCTTCAAACTCTTTGGAGAGATCTATCATATATCTCGACATAACTGCCCCAGTCTTCATAATCCACGAAGTACATTACCTCGAAAGGGATCGTAATGACTTGAAAGTACTCTGCTTTAGTATTTTGAACCTTGAGGAGGTGTTTTCAATTAACCATTTTCAGGAGTGGACAATCTCCCACGCTCTAGAGGTGGCCTGCCCCAATATGAGCTTTGAAGTGACTTTGCCCCTGATCTTAGAATGAATGCCCCAGAATAACAGAATTTCGGAGAGATTTTTCGACGTGACTGCCCCAGATTGGCTATATCTTAACACGACTTACTGGGGAGAGCCCACTCTACACTGAGTCTCTTGGCAGCATGCCCCTTGATATGATTGTCCTTCAGAGTTTTTAAGCATCCCGACTTGGCAGGATCAAGCTTCTGGACTGTCGTTCATCGTGTAAGCTTCTTGGATATCAAACACATGCGAGCAGAAAATGTTTATTATGAGAATGACAATTCTAATGCAACACTCATGTTAACCTTGAAGTTTCATTGAAAATGCGTCGCCAAGCCTTGTGAACGAATCACTAGCTGGGATGCGACCTTGATTTTTGAATGGCAAAACAATGCACACTGTTAGATGTCAATCATGATATATTTTTGTATGAATTATTTAGCATTTTCCATGACTTTTCCATGTGGAATATGTTGATTTTAGTGTGGAATGTTGTTGTTGTGCATTATTTGAAATATACTTGTGGTGCTTGTAATGTGTGTGCTAATGTGCAGAAATAGGAGTGAAAAGATCAAAGTTTGAAGACACAAAGGAATAGTACAAGCTGCCAAAGAATTGAAATCAACAACAGCATTCGCTAGGCGAGTGTTGGCGAAGATGCCAGCGAAGGTTCGCCTAGTGAACGTTAGCGAAGGTGCCAGCGAGGGGGTGGCAGAAAGTATGCAAAAACTTACAGTAGGAACACTGGGTAAATTCGCTGGGCGAGGAAGCCAGCGAATGCTCGCTGTCATGTTCGCGAGGTGAAGGTACCAGCGAGGGGTTGGCAGAAACTTCCACTTTTGAAAACACCCAAACTTCGCTGGGGCGAGTGAGGTAGCGAAGCTTCGCTTCGCGAGTGAAATAGTTCGCCTAGTGAACCCGCGATAATTCCATTGGGCGGTTTAAATCTGAGGTACTTAAATGTGCCATGTTTTTAGTCATTCGCTAGGCGAAGGGTGCTGTGAGTAAAGTGTATAAATAGATTTTTTACTTTTTGTAATGGGATCTTTTGCTCATTTTCCAGCAGAATTGATAGTTTACAGTATTTTGTTCATCAAAGAGTGTATTTTCAATTGGAGAAGCTGAAGTCGCATCCATTCTCGATTAATCGTCATGGATGCTCATTCATCTCCTCTCTTTACTTGTCATCCAAGCTACCATGAGAAGTGGTAGCTAAACACTCAATGTTGAGGTTAGATGTAGTTAATTCTGTTTTTATGTATTGCTTTTGATCTATTATATATGAACAAAGTCTTTGATCAATATAGATGAAGTTGTTTTCTCTTAATGCTTTATGTTTGATTTGTTTTACTCTAGACATAGATTCCACAAATCTTGACCTAACAATTTCATCTCTTAAAAACCAAACTCTAGACATAGATTTGGGATTTTCTATTCGCATTGTATTGATCTTAATGATCGTTGCTTAGATTGTTAGCGTGAGACATCATCTAACGGTCTAAACAACGGTACTCACGATTTCGCTTTAGACATAAACGTAGTCGGGAGGATACGCGGTTGTATTGGTCGAAAACCGAGTTTATATGCTTGATTAATCGTTTATACATGGAAGGGATTAGCGAAACCTAACCTTAACATGCTTTTATAAAACCTTTTACAAAAATCTTTGTCATAACTTAATCTTTGCTACAAGTGAATGATAACACCAATTGAAACTTTTGAAACTATTAACTTAGAATATCGCAACTATTGAACGGCAGGCATCAAATATCCGACAATCCCTGTGGATACGATAACAAAAACCCACACTATTACTCTTCTAACAAAATGGCGCCGTTGCCGGGGATTGTTAGTTAATATTGCAAGCATTGCGATAGTTGAGTTATTGTAAGCTGTTACTACTTTATCTTGAACTTGTTAATCTGTTTGTTTAGTGTGCAGACTTAGTTTATGCGAGGGAAACTACCGGCGGACCAACTTCTTTTCGATCCTGAGATTGAAAGAACCGCTCGTAGAATCAATAGCCGAACTAGAAGAAGGAGGCAGCTAGCGAAATAGAGGCAAGAACAAGAGGAAAGTACTTCTACACCACCACCTGTTCCACAAATACTTCCAATTATGGAGGGAGATCCACCACCACTACCACCACCTGCTTCTAGGCCATGTACAAATAGTCCGAGACGCAATGCTCAGTTCGCTCGCCATGCACACAATGGTCGTTACACTGAAATGAAGACCGGAATTCTTCAACTTTTATATCAAAGTCCATTTACGGGTATGGATCATGAAGATCCTTTCACCCATTTGACAAAATTTTATGAAATAGCGGGAGCGACTGGTGCACCGGAAGCAGAAGAGGAGTCTCTGTTCAAGAGATTATTCCCGCATTCCCTCAATGGGAAGGTAAAGGAATGGTACCTTGATCAGTCAACTGCCATAATGACGGATTGGAATGCTTTGGAAGAGAAATTTTTAGAGAGATTCTTCCCTCACACTCGGTTTATGGAAGCAAAGACCGCCATCGCGGTATTCACACAAGGAGCTAATGAATCTCTCAATGAAGCTTGGGAGAGGTTCAAATCAATGTTACGAAAGTGCAAAGGCCATGGTTTTGATGAATTGTCTCAAATTCATATCTTTAGAAATGGGCTGCAACTTGTACACAAAACCTTGTTGGATGCCACCGCCGGTGGATCTTTGTTAAGAAAAACTGCAGCGGAAGCCACAGCTATCATTGATAAGATGGCCTTGAACGATCATCAAGGTAGTCACAACCGTGGACCTGCTCAACGAACTCCGGGAGTGTTGGAATTAGGAACAAGTGATGCTATCCTTGCGCAGAACAAATTGTTATCGCAACAGGTTGAGTTGTTAACGAAGCAAATGTCTAAGTTGCCGCAATAATTCAAAGAGATGCATGAATCTTCAAGTAAAAATGTGCAAGTGTTAGTGTGTGAATTATGTCGAGGTGACCATCCGACCGGTTATTGTCCTCCCGTTGAGGAGGAGGCAAATTACGCGGGAAATCAAGGTTACCAACCCCGACCTCCGTATCAACAAGCCAACCAAGGTTACCAATAAAGGCCTAACCAAGGTTATCAACAACAATGGAGACCACAAGAAGCTGGACCATCAAACCGTCAACAATATCAAAATTACACTCAACCTCCGCAAGCTCCCGTTGGAAATACAAAGATGGAAGACACTCTTACACAATTTATGCAAATGGAAATCTCAAATCAAAAGAATACCGATGCCGCCATAAGGAATCTTGAAACACAAGTCGGGAAATTATCAAAACAATTGGCCGATCAACAAAAAGGGCCCTTTACGGAAAATACGCTTCCAAATCCAAAGGATTGTAAAGCAATTCTCACAAGAAGTGGAAGAGAGATTGACATGGGTGTAGGTAAAAAGAGAGTGGAGGAGGTTGTAGTTGAAAAAGAAAAAGATAGGGAAGAGATTGAAGTAGAAAAAAATGTTGAGGGTGTGTTAGTTGAAAATGAGATAGAAAAAAATGAGAAAGAAAAAAATGAGAATGAGAAAAAAATAGAGAGTGAAGAAAGAGTGAAGAGAACTAAGAAGGGAAAAGAGCCTGTGAACAATATTCTGATTCAACATCTACCATATCCACATGCTCCTACAAAGAAAGATAGTGCGCGACACTACTCTCGGTTTATGGATATCTTCAAGCAATTACAAATAAATATTCCATTTTCTGAGGCTTTGGAGCAAATGCCTAAATATGCAAAATTCATGAAGGATATCCTCACAAAGAAGAAGAGGTATTCAGACCAAGAGACGATTATGGTAGATGCGAGCTGTAGTGCCATCATTCAACGGACTCTCCCGAGGAAAGAATGTGATCCGGGACGAGTTACATTGCCGGTTACGATAGGAAACATGTATGTGGGCAATGGGTTGATTGATTTGGGTTCTAGCATCAACTTGATACCATTGTCGATTGTGAAACGGCTAGGCCACATGGAATTGATGTCCACGCAAATGACATTGCAACTCGCCGATAAATCCACTATCCGTCCTCACGGTGTAGCGGAAGACGTATTGGTCAAAGTGGACAAATTTTTGTTTCTGATTGACTTTGTTGTAATTGAAATGGAGGAGGACGATGATGCACCGTTAATTCTTGGAAGGCCTTTCATGAAAACTGCCCGTATGGCAATTGACATGGACGATGGTCTCATGAAAGTGAGAGTCCAAGATAAAGAGGTGTGTTTCAATCTTTACGATGCCATGAAGCACAAGAAAGATAAGGGTGATTGTTTCCGAATCGATGCAACGGAGGAAGCGAGTTTGGAAGTTACAAAGCAAATTCATATCATGGATCCTTTTCAAAGAACTTTGGATGATTCCTTGGAAATATTCTCGGTTAAAGAAGAGCAAGCTCTTGAAGAGTGTTTGTTGGAGCTTGAAGCTTTGGAAGAATTGCAACCGTGGGAGTATGAAGAGGAAATTCTAAAAAAAGAGGTGAATGAGGAACAATCCAAACTTGAGCTGAAAGTCTTACCTTCCACCTTGAAGTATGCTTTTCTCGATGACGGTGGTAATAAACCGGTGATCATAAGCAGTGTTTTATCTTAAGTGGAGGAAAGCCGCTTAATTCAAGTGTTAAGAAAAAATCAAGATGCAATGGGATGGACGTTGTCCGATCTCAAAGGCATAAGCCCTTCGTATTGCATGCATAGGATATTCATGGAGGAGGACTTTAAACCGGTTGCTCAACCTCAACGCCGCTTAAATCCTGTCATGAAAGAAGTGGTTAGAAAAGAAGTAGTGAAGATGTTAGATGCCGGGATGATTTATCCTATTTCTAACAGCCCGTGGGTTAGTCCGGTGCATGTGGTACCGAAAAAAGGCGGAGTAACGGTGGTCCGAAATGAGAAAAATGAGCTCATTCCATCAAAGACCGTAACCGGGTGGAGAATGTGTATCGACTACCGTAGGTTGAACAAAGCTACGAGAAAAGATCATTTTCCTCTACCTTTTATGGATCAAATGCTCCAGAGGCTTTCCGGTCAGCAATTTTACTGTTTTTTGGATGGTTATTCGGGTTACAATCAAATCATTGTGAACCCAGATGATCATGAAAAAACTGCTTTTACATGTCCGTTCGGAATCTTCGCTTATAGGAGGATGTCGTTTGGATTATGTAATGCACCGGCGACTTTTCAACGGTGTATGCAAGCAATCTTCTCGGATTTGATCGAAAAGACAATTGAGGTCTTTATGGATGATTTCTCCGTGTTTGGACAATCGTTTGATTTGTGCTTGAAAAATTTAGATACGGTGTTAGAACGGTGCGTGGAAACCAATTTGGTGCTTAATTGGGAAAAATGCAACTTTATGGTGAACGAGGGAATTGTGCTCGGTCACAAGGTTTCGTCAAAAGGCCTTGAAGTTGATAAAGCCAAAGTGGATGTTATCGAGAAATTACCACCGCCGATGAATGTCAAAGGAATAAGGAGCTTTCTTGGACACGCCAGGTTCTACCGGAGATTTATCAAGGACTTCGCCAAGGTCGCAAAGCCGTTGAGCAACTTGCTCGTCCAAGGTAAGGTTTTTGACTTTGACGAGTCTTGTCTTTTTGCTTTTAATTTTTTGAAAAAAAGTTTAACTACCTCACCGATAATCGTTGCACCAAACTGGAAATTGGATTTTGAATTAATGTGCGATACAAGCGATTATGCGGTTGGGGCTGTTTTGGGTCAAAGGAGAACGAAAGTTTTCCACGCTATACATTATGCGAGCAAAGTTTTAAACGAAGCTCAGATTAACTATGCAACAACTGAAAAAGAGTTGCTTGCCATAGTGTATGCGTTGGAGAAATTTCGTGCCTATTTGATTGGTTCACGTGTCATCGTTTATACGGACCATTCGGCTATAAGGTATCTGCTCACCAAGCCTGATTCAAAACAGAGGCTGATTCGGTGGATCCTTTTGTTACAGGAATTTGATCTTGAAATTCGTGACAAGAGGGGTTCCGAGAATTTGGTGGCGGATCACTTATCTCGCCTGGTCAATATTGACGTGACCAAGAATGAATTTGAGGTAAAAGAGGAGTTCCCAGATGAAAAACTTTTTAGAGTGCAGGTTAGACCATGGTTCGCCGACATGGCTAACCACAAAGCCACCGGATTGATACCGGACGGTCTAACGCAGCACCAAAAACGGAAATTTTTGTCTGATGCCAAGTCATTTGTATGGGATGAACCCCATTTATTTAAACTTGGTGTCGACAACCTCCTCAGAAGGTGTGTGTCAGTGGAGGAAGCCACGAATATTCTGTGGCATTGTCATAACTCTCCTTACGGAGGTCACTTCAATGGGTTAAGAACGGCCACTAAAGTCCTTCAGTCGGGCTTTTATTGGCCGTCCTTATTCAAAGATGCGCATGCGCATGCCCTTAGTTGTGACAAGTGCCAGAGAAGCGGCGGAATTTCACGGCGGCAAGAAATGCCATTACAAAATATGTTAGAAATCGAAGTTTTTGACTGTTGGGGGATCGACTTTGTCGGTCCATTCCCATCTTCATTTTCTAATGAATATATTTTGGTCGCTGTGGATTACGTTTCCAAGTGGGTTGAGGCGATAGCATGTGCTAAAGCCGACAGAAAAACAGTGGTGAAGTTTTTGAAAAGAAATATTTTTGCGCGTTTTGGTACACCTCGAGTGTTAATAAGTGATGGAGGATCTCATTTCTGTAACACTCAGCTTGACAAAGCTCTTGAGCAATATGGTGTGAAGCACAAAGTTGCTACACTATATCATCCTCAAGCTAACGGTCAAGCAGAGGTATCCAATCGTGAGATTAAGCGTATCTTGGAGAAAACTGTTTCGGCCTCGAGAAAGGATTGGGCGAACAAACTAGATGACGCGTTGTGGGCGTATCGGACCACTTTTAAGGCTCCGATCGGTCTCACACCGTTCAAAATGGTTTATGGTAAGAATTGTCACTTACCGGTAGAGTTGGAGCACAAGGCATTTTGGGCCTTAAAATTTTTTAATTTTGATCCAACTCTAAGCGGCGAAAAAAGAAAAGTGCAATTACACGAGTTGGATGAATTGCGCCTTCAGGCGTACGATTCCAACAAATTGTATAAGGAACGTGTAAAGTCTTACCATGACAGAAAAATTGTCATCAAACAGTTTGAGGTCGGACAGCTGGTCTTATTGTTCAATTCTCGATTAAAATTATTTCCCGGAAAATTAAGATCTAAATGGTCCGGTCCGTTTCGGATCGTGGAAATCAAGCCTTATGGAGCAATCGTAATTGAGGACACAATGTCAAAAGAAAATTGGACAGTTAATGGACAGAGACTGAAAATTTATCTTGGAGGAGATTTCGAGCGGAATCCCGCCATTGTTCCCTTCCGCGATCCGTGAGATTGCGGTGGACCGTTGAGCTTAGCCGACGTTAAACAAGCGCTTGTTGTGAGGCACCCCAACATTGTAAGTATTACTGCTTATTTCTATTTTTAGTCTGTTTGGTTATCATTTTGTAGCCTTAAAAGATGTGGTAAATTTTGAAAATTTTTGAAAATTCTGGTCTTGTTCGCTGGCGTTCGCCTAGCGAGCTGGGGCGAGCATTCGCTGGCCTTCGCTCCGCGAACCCAGCGAGACAGACCAACCCAAGTTTTGCCACATCAGAAAAATGAATTATGGGTGGGCCACCCAATTGGGCCCAAGACCCACTTTGAAATCAGAATAGAGGGGGAAAAACCCTAAGTCATTTTCCACCATTTTCTTTCCACCGTTTGCAATTGTCTTCTCATTTCCTCTCTTGAACTAAGCAATACTCATCTCTTTCAATTTTCCATTTGCCCTAATCCACCATTAACCGTGCGAAATTCAGGTTTGCATACTCTTTATTGTTTATTTCGTTTTGCATTGTTTATGTTCTTGGTTGATCAAGTAGGGTTTTGAGAAAAATATGGAACCTCTGTCATGATGATTTTGTATTGCATGTTAAAAATTACATTGGCATTATGACTAGAGTGATTTTAGAAAATAGGAGATGGTTGTTGGACTGCTTGTGCTATGGTTTTTCTGAGATTTCGCGTATTCGCTGATTTGTTCGCTTCGCGAGTCTGCGCGAACATTCGCCAGCATTCGCCTCGCGAATCTGGGACGAGTGTTCGCAAGACTTCGCCTAGCGAACCTGGCGCGAACAGAAGCAAATTTTCATTTTGTTTATATATGCATGCAAGTCTCTGGCTGGTTGTTTTTAGTCGCTAATGCGTTTGTTTGTCTTTGTTTGGTTTTGTTGTTTGTTGTGCAGATGGCACCAAAAACTGCAATTCACACGGCTAAGAAGCGAAAGGCTTCAACCTCGAGAAAAGCGCCCGTGCGTTTTGATGAAGACAGATTTAGGGGTGCGAAGCAAGCAGTCAGATATGAAACCCTAGAGAGAAAGACCATTTTGGCCGAGAAACAATTTTTACTAAGTGATCGTGGAGATTACCGGACAATAGATGCTCTTTTTGTGGCGAAGAAATGGGATCGTCTAATGATGCCGCTGGATGGGTACAACATTGAAATTGTTCGGGAATTTTATGCCAATGCTTTGCCGAATGATGGAGAAAGATTTAGCTGGGCCTCATGGGTTAGAGGCACTGTTGTGAGATTTGATCGTAGGACTATCAACACTATTTTGGGAGACCCTTTGCCGTTGATTGGTACTGAGTTGGATGCATATCATCGAGACTTGCATCTCCACCGTGACATTGGAAAGATGACCCGGGAGTTACTTCTTGAAGGTAAGGAAGTTGAGCGGAATTCATCCGGGGCGCCAATTAGATTCAGAAGGGTGGACATGCAACCTTTAGTTCAGCTTATTCTGTTGTTTGTGCTCACTAACATTTGTCCCAAGTCGCATCATAGTACAGTTCCTATTGCTCTGGCTCATCTTATTCACAACATTCAGATGAATGTGCAGATTGACGTGGCCCGCATCATTGCGGATGAAATCAAGGCAATTGTTTTAAGTGGTTTGGGAGGTACTGCGGCGCGCAAGAATGCCCCGTTTGCTTTTCCATGTCTTATTATGCCCTTGTGTGCTCATGCTGGTGTGGATATCCCAGCCCGCAGGCAGGTCACTATTCCTTCGGCAATTGATGATCGGTATGTGGATAAGTTCTGTAAAGCTAGAGGGGTTGGTGGAGAGTCTTCTAGGGCTGCTGCTGATGATGCTGCTGAAGCTGGTGGAGGTTCTGAACCGGCGTCGCCGACCTTTTATCCATTTCAGCATGAGATCTGCCAATATAATTGGGATTGGATGGCTGCCCAGCAGCGTGCCATGACTGATATTCATGATTCTTTGCAGGTTCTCTAATTGCAGATTCGTGACCCTTCTTCTGAGCAGATGATGATGTCTAGGGAGCAGTTCCTAGCGCATGCTGGTTGGCCTGAGGCCAGGCCAATTTTAGGAGGGGGTGAGGACGATGATGATGATGAGGAGGCTGGAGTTGAGACTGTTGGTGACGATGATGATGAGGAGGAGGCTACTTCTGCTGGCGGTGATGAGGATATTGAGGTGTCGGATGAGGATTGATGTGATTTTTTGTGATCTTAGACTTGTACACTTCCTTTGGACTCCAAAGTGAAGTTTTCTTATTATTTTTATTTTTCAGCTTTTACTAGTCTTATGTATCCACATTAGTGGAATATTTTGATATTGGTGTACTTGTATCCTAGTGGTACTATTTTTGATATTGTAGGTGTTCTTACACCAAGCACTTTATTTATATTGAGTAATGTTAAGTGTTTTTTTAAAAACTTTTTGGTTTGCTTTTACTAATAATTTGGTAGTTTTTAATTGTTAGTGTGTTTGCATGTAATTTTTCTTTCTTGTATGATGGAAGTTTGGAAGTAGGTTGGACTCTTGATTTTAACGAAATATTCCTCCAAGATGTGAGGGCTATGATAGTGCCTTAAGCATTGTGTTGCGACAAGGTACATCGTTACCTAGTTCAAGAATTTTGTATGTTTTAGAACTTTGTGTCTTGGGCGATTGTTAATGTTGTTTCTTGTTACAACTTCTTTTGAATGCATATGTCATTTTAGGATCATAAACTATTAAAGTGAGAAGCCTCCAATGTGTATTATATGCTAAGGATTGTGATTAATGTTGTCTTTACTTTTAATTCATGCCTTATCTTATGACCATGTGATTTTGTGGAAGTAGGAGAAGTGATCAAGGCACTTTTTGAAGTTGAGCACAACCATGTCCATATATTAATTCACCCGTGAGTAGTGAGCATTTGGTAGCCCCTTTGAGCCTAAACAGTTTAGAACTTAATTGAATGATGAACTTGTTTTATGTACATAATTTGCAAGTTTGGTTCATCATTGAATTTGGTGAGTTTCTAACATTTTCTTCTTTAACCTTTGAAAATTGTATACTTTGACTTCCTTGCCTTAACAAGCAAGGAACATTCACTTTAGGTTGAGTTGAAAATGAGTTGGGGAGAATAAAAAGAAGATGGGTACATTACTCCAAATTTTGAAAAATATTCAAGTAAGCGTGTAAAGAAAAGAGTGTGAGTATGTTGTACAAATGCGAAAACGCTTGCTTGAATGAATGAAAAAAAAAGAGAGAGATTCAATAATTGTGAGGTAGTTTGTGAAGGTGTGATGAAAATTTGGTGGAATGAAATTGAGATGTGTGAATATGTGTATAGTGAATGTTCTTTTGCTTCGGCAATTTCGTTTCCATGACCTTTAGAAATGACCCTTTTTTGTTCACCCGACCAAGCTACATCCTTGTAGTCCTTAGTGATCTTGTACTTCCATGAGTTCTTTTGTGTTCATTGAGATATGATATGAATTGCTTAGTATTGCATCATTGGTCATTTGAGTGTAATTGTCCCGTGCTTGTATGCACGTTTGCCTTCAATCCTTTTTCGAAGAGGAGTGTAGAATGACATGTGTATGATGAGTTAGTTGTCTCTTGAAACATTGTTGAAATTGTTTAAGAGTCAAGTTCTTTTACGTTTTGAGTTCTTGAATTGCGTAATTGTTGCATTGTTGTGATTGTTGTTTAGTTGAGCCATTTTTTGTGTCTTGGTTGAATTGAATCCTCGAGCAAATCCTCGTGAGAGGCATACGTTGCTTGAGGACAAGCAATGAGTTAGTTGGGGAGAGTTTGTTAGATGTCAATCATGATATATTTTTGTATGAATTATTTGGCATTTTCCATGACTTTTCCATGTGGAATATGTTGATTTTAGTGTGGAATGTTGTTGTTGTGCATTATTTGAAATATACTTGTGGTGCTTGTAATGTGTGTGCTAATGTGCAGAAATAGGAGTGAAAAGATCAAAGTTTGAAGACACAAAGGAATAGTGCAAGCTGCCAAAGAATTGAAATCAACAACAGCATTCGCTAGGCGAGTGTTGGCGAAGATGCCAGCGAAGGTTCGCCTAGCGAACGTTAGCGAAGGTGCCAGTGAGGGGGTGGCAGAAAGTATGCAAAAACTTACAGTAGGAAAACTGGGTAAATTCGCTGGGCGAGGAAGCCAGCGAATGCTCGCTATCATGTTCGCGAGGCGAAGGTGCCAGCGAGGGGGGTGGCAGAAACTTCCACTTTTGAAAGCACCCAAACTTCGCTGGGGCCAGTGAGGTAGCGAAGTTTCGCTTCGTGAGTGAAATGGTTCGCCTAGCGAACCCGCGATAATTCCATTGGGCAGTTTAAGTCTGAGGCACTTAAATGTGCCATGTTTTTAGTCATTCGCTAGGCGAATGAATCCTTCGCTAGGCGAAGGGTGCTGTGAGTAAAGTGTATAAATAAATTTTTTACTTTTTGTAATGGGATCTTTTGCTCATTTTCCAGCAGAATTGATAGTTTACAGTATTTTGTTCATCAAAGAGTGTATTTTCGATTGGAGAAGCTGAAGTCGCATCCATTCTCGATTAATCGTCATGGATGCTCATTCATCTCCTCTCTTTACTTGTCATCCAAGCTACCATGAGAAGTGGTAGGTAAACACTCAATGTTGAGGTTAGATGTAGTTGATTATGTTTTTATGTATTGCTTTTGATCTATTATATATGAACAAAGTCTTTAATCAATATAGATGAAGTTGTTTTCTCTTAATGCTTTATGTTTGATTTGTTTTACTCTAGACATAGATTCCACAAATCTTGACCTAACAATTTCATCTCTTAAAAACCAAACTCTAGACATAGATTTGGGATTTGCTATTCGCATTGTATTGATCTTAATGATCGTTGCTTAGATTGTTAGCGTGAGACATCATCTAACGGTCTAAACAACGGTACTCACGATTTCACTTTAGACATAAACGTAGTCGGGAGGATACGCGGTTGTATTGGTAGAAAACCGAGTTCATATGCTTGATTAATCGTTTATACATGGAAGGGATTAGCGAAACCTAACCTTAACATGCTTTTATAAAACCTTTTACAAAAATCTTTGTCATAACTTAATCTTTGCTACAAGTGAATGATAACACCAATTGAAACTTTTGAAACTATTAACTTAGAATATCGCAACTATTGAACGGCAGGCATCAAATATCCGACAACCCCTGTGGATACGATAATAAAAACCTACACTATTACTCTTCTAACACGCACATGCAATACCAACAAGTCTTATTAGCACAACTCATAGGAGTCAGGAACGCTATCCTGTTGAAGTACGTTTTCGGAATAAACCCTGTTTCAATTAGGACTTTTAAGGGTTGTAACGTGGTCTGGTTCACGGTTTCAGAAAAAGGATTTATGGCTCAAAATTTATCGGTGCCCACCCACTCTTCGTGATGTGCTCCAGTCCTATGTTCAGTTAATTTGACACAAACGCTCATTTCTCAAAAGGTTTACGATCTTTAAGGAACCTATGCCACTAATGGTTTGGCACCTAAGGGAGTTTTGGAATGACAGTCACCCCTTTTTATCTTTTGTGTCTGTAATCACACGAATTTGTTTTTATCGAGGTTTTTCTTTTGTAATCCTTTTCGCTTCTTCATTCTTTTTATTTCCCTGATTTTGCCTGGACTGACTCTTTTGAGTTTTTCGATTTTGAAGTCCAGCGGGATGCCCTAACTTTTGCCTAAGTCGCTTGTTTTCAAGTTTCGACTTAGCGGGCTTTCTCTTTTTTTTTTATATTCCCATTTTTGACAAAGCGTGTGACACTGGTTGTCTTACTTGCCTGACAGGGTTGTGACTGCCTCACTCCTTGATTATTGAGGGATAACCATTGTGGTTTCACATCTCTTGACCTCTTGATAGTGGAACGGAAGGTAATGGATCCTCAGATGCACACTCTCCTTGGAATTTGAACGCTCGGTCAAACTAACTGACGCCTACCCTGCCCCTGGGTTAAGACTGAGGGTTTTTCGTTTTCAGAAAGAACTTCTACTACTAGGCTCAAAGGGGTTAACGAGGGTCTATCTCCCTTATATCTCCAGTGTTTGTGAATTGGAAACAATGCCTGTACATCCTTAACAGGGTTTTATCCAAAAGCGCACCATTAGAAATCTGCGCTCTTATTTCGTCATCCTCCCTCAAAGAGTTTAAGCAAGAAAATTGGTATTGCAATGCACAAAAATATCTTACGAATGGAAAAGAATTACTTCAAGACAACATATTCATTGCATTAATATCATCATTAAAACAAACAAGTCTTACATACATACAATGCTTTAACAAGAAAAGAAAAACTACAAATGAAAATGCAGCAAAGAAACTGATGACTGCCGTTGTTGAGAAGACTTGACTCCGCTTGGACTACTGGCTTTAGGAGACGACCCTTGAAGTCTTCAAACAGATGAGAGGTCGACATGCACAACCAAGTCTCCTTTTGGAAATGATATGTACCCTTTGTCAATCAATTGTTGCACTTTGGCTTGGAAGGCTTTGCAATCTTCGGTTGAGTGCCCCATAAATCCTCCATGATATCCACATTGCACATGGGGATTGTACCCCGGAGGGTATGGTTCTGGAACAGGCTTCAAAGTCTTAGGCTCCACCAATGAGTTTCGAACCAGGTGTGGCAAGAGTTGACTGTACGACATGGGAACTGGATGAAGAGGAGCATTCCTTCTTTCCAAGTTGTTGCGCGGCCTATGCTGATTCTGACGCTGATACTTCTGTTGTTGAGGAGCATAAGGTTGTTGGTACTGAATGACATTAGTCTCTCCTTCTTCTCCCCTGTAACGTTTCTTCGCATTTTCAGAACAATCAGGAGCAACTTGAATCTTTCCCGTTTTGATGCCGTTTTTAACTCTTTCTCCTACCAATACAAGACCTGAAAATCCAGTTGACAAACATCCAACCAATTTCTCATAATAATGCCCCTGAAGCGTATCCATGAACATATCAGCGAGCTCTCTTTCCAACATCGGAGGTTGAACCCGGGAAGCCAATTCACGCCATCTCTGGGCGTATTCTCTAAAGCTTTCATTGCTCTTTTGAGACATATTCTGCAGCTGTGTACGATTGGGAGTCATGTCAGTGTTATATTGATAGTGTCTAATAAATGCCCCCGCCAGATCTCTCCAACTACGAACGTATTTCCTCTCTATCTGCATATACCATTCCAGGGATGCCCCAGATAGGCTATCCTGAAAGCAATGCATCATCAACTTTTCGTTCTTTGCGTGAGCAGCCATTTTACTCGTGTATGCCCTGACGTGGGTCCTTGGGCAAGTCATACCATTGTACTTTTCGAAGGTAGGAGTCTGAAACTTGTGCGGGATAACGACGCCTGGAACCAGCCCTAAATCCTCCAAGTCCATACCCACAAAATCTTGATTGGCAATACCCCTCAGTTGTTCCTCAATCATCCTGAATCTCTGATCAGTGTCAATCTGGGAACCAGCATCCCCACCTCGCACAGAGAATGCATCATCTTGAATATCATCAAACTGACGGTCATGAATAGCACAGACACCAATGCCACCTCCCCCGACATTTTCAGCCCCGCCCTGAGGGATCACAACACCAGAAACAGGAATACCTCCGCCCGGAGGGCCATTCTGAACATTAGTGCTAGTAACACCAGTATGGACTCCTCCATGAAGGAGAGCTTCGTCATTAACCCTTGCAATCAGTGGTTGGACGACAGTTCTTAACTGCTCTTGGCCCTGAGCAACCCCTTGCATTAAATCCATGAATTGGTTCATGCGGGTCCGCATCTCAGTCATCTCAGCTTGTAGTTGATCCATGAGTTTTTTCTGATTTGGTCTGGTAGAATATACTGCGGAGGAGAACCAAGTAAGAACGCCAGAGATAAACACCTGTTATGCAAAATGATTATGGATATGCGAATGCAAATGAACATGTTTAAAAATTCGCAGGGCGATCCACCCCTTGATTCCAGTTTAATTTCAAAAACCAGAATCAAAGTTAGGATGCAACCCTACAAATGAATAAACATGTTGGGATGCAAAATGATGATGCAAATGCACACATGGGATCAAGGATTCCATGCAGACTGGACAACCGCTGCACTGAACCACTGTATAATCTCAAAGGTCTGTCCAAATACCCAGAATACTAAAATGACCATAGCACCACACTGATAAAATTGCTGATCAGAAAATCAGGTATATTGAAGGTCAAGGTTACCTGCAAACCTGTAAACACCCTGCTCTCTCACATGTGGGTACTAGAAAGCCGAGGATCCTCAATATCACGGGCTCTCAGGTCGAGAAATGATGATACGGTCACCATTTCTGGTTTGGCATCATCACCAATCGAGGAGGCCTCAACTGATTCCCCTAAAAAAGAAAACATCCTATGGAAAGTCCCTAGTTTCGGCACTGAGGTCGAGAAGCAATAGTACATTCATCCCTCGGGGTACAGTACTATTGCCAAACGAGGAGTGCTTCCACCGATTCTTTTCCAAAAGGACACCCTATAGCAAGTTCCCAGGATTGGGTCCTCGGATCGACATGTGTAATGGGTTTGCCATTTCTGGTCTGCCATTATCATGTCTCGGGAGGAGTGTCGTTACTGAGTTCTCGGGAATGGTCGCCAGAGTCGACAGTTTCCCAGGTTACATTCAATCATCTGCACCAATGCGCAGGATAGAACATTACCAAAGAAAACCTCGTCTGGATGTGGAGTTTTCATGTATACTACGTCTGGCCAAATGCCACACGAGTCACACTAATTGCCACGCTAATCCTACGTGTATGCTCAAGCCTGGGTATTGGGCTTATCTCTCAGAACTCCCAACCCGCCAAACAGAAAACAGTGCAGCAGCGGATAATAATATGCAATGCAGAAAATGCGGTAAAATAAAATACAACAAATAAAGCAAAACAAAAGCAAAAACACCCAAAGAGAACAAAGACAAGCAAGCGCTAGGATTGACTTGCTTAGGGATGGACCATCATAGGTCAACCAGAGTCCCCAGCAGAGTCGCCAGCTGTCGTTCCCCAGGATTTTCATCCAGGTACAAACGCGAGAGTGGCACGGAAAAAAGAGTCACTAGCCGTGTAAATTTATCCCAAGAGAGGGAAAGGGAACACCGCACAAACCTGAGGAAGAGGGAAAGGAATGGTCATCGCAACCATAACCTAGGTTCGGGAGTCGGTTACGCGAGGGGAAGGTGCTAGCACCCCACGCGTCCATCGTACTCGATGGGATCCACGCTTGTTGTCTATTCTAAGGGTGAGTTACCCTAACATCTATGGCTGCACTAAGACGGGGGAGGGGAAAACAAAGACAGACTCGGTAGGACGTCGACGTCCTAGGCCTACGTACCCCCTTTGTGCAATGGGGAATTCAGAGTCAACGTAGTTCGGACCAAGTTCTTTTTGTGTTTTTTATGAGCGACGTTAAGTTCGCGTCCGACAGTTAGGGTCGATGCCTGTTTGCGACTCAGACGGAAAGTAACGTGCCCTTTTTGAAAATAGCCTTTAGTTTGAAAATCCCGCAGGATAAAAAGGTTTAAAGTTTGTTTGTATTTTTTTTAGGACAGAAGTGACTTGAGTTAGTTCATAACTCGACTTGAACCAAAGTCTATGACACGGGAGCGAATGCGTCGCATGGTCGCCCCCAATGGGACGTATGCTCAACACTCTAGAAGAGAGAAAGGGGACCCCTCAATCTTCATTTCCTGTGTTTAAGGCTCGTGTGCAAGGCAAGTTGACCTTATTAAGTATCTTAGAGATGTTATGAGATGAGAAGAGGGACTCAAAAGAAAAGAAAAACACTACGGGGAAAACCTATCCTAATGTTATCATGCAAAGATGGCCCTAAGGGGAGGTTTGGAGGGAAACTATCCTATGGAATTTAGTCCTAATGTTATCATGCAAAGATGGCCCTAAGGGGAGGTTTGACAACAACCTAAGCCTAAAGAAGAGAAAATATGAGAGAAAGAAAGAATGAGAGTGGACATGGATACTTATTCACACCCTCAAATAACTTACCTCAGCCCCTGCATAAAAGGTTAGTACACAACAGACATAAGTAATAATAAGACCAATGAAACCCAAGCAATGACATATAATGGTAATCAAGTGACCTATGACAATTCAAACATGGCTTAAGAACTCAAAGAAGCAATCTCAAACAATGGCACAAGTGCCTTCTCAAACAAATAATCAGACATGTTCAAAGATATGCATACAGGAAAGCCTCAAACAAAGAGCACTCACATAATTAGTAAAACATCTTCTAAAATTACCAAATTAATTATCAAAATAGCTCAACCAGAAACAAACAATATGTTAAAAACTCATGTAAAAATTCACAAGATAGGTCACTCAAACAATTACGCAAAGTCAGAAGAGAAACATGGTTCAATATGCAAAAGGAAAGGACTAAAATGCAATATGAAATGATTTTAAAAATGAGAGAAAAATATTTTAATGCAATTCAATGTGTTGGTGAAAAAATACAAAAAGAATGAGTTCAAAATGCTTTATGGATGATGAGAAATGAATTTTACAATGCAATGTGTGCAAAATGAAACAAATTCAAAAAGAAATTATTAAAATAATTAATGCAGATGATAAAAATAAAATAAAAATAAAATATAAAATTTGGGAAAATTTTATAAAATTATAAATATGATTCATGAATTTTTTGGGAATTTTTTAATGCAAGAAACTATTTTAAAAAATTAAAATGGAATGCAATAATTAAATAAAAATGAAAATGAAGAAATAAGAATGGGGGTGTGTTCAGTAATACAAACACGTTAAGAATGAACATGGGCTGGAAGGAGGGTGTGTAAATAGCAGGCCCAAACATTAAATCCATCAGAAAAAATAAAATAAAAAAGAGTTCACGCGTGGTCTTCAGTCAATGGTCAGGCTAAATACTCACCTTAGGATCAATCTAACGTCATAAAATCAGTCAACGCAAAGTCCAAGTAAATATGATAAAGGGATATGATTGGCACGTCCATGTTAATAACGGTGCACGTTCACACACGTAATTGCTCAGAAAATAAATAAAACAAAAGATGGCACGTGGTAAGGCACATGGTAATTTAATGTGTTGTCCAAACTATAACCAATAGATTCATCAGACGTACCAGAATTAATCATCAAATCAAAACTTAAATAAAATGAAAGGCTCAGATTTATGGAGCATGGTAATTATCATGGGGTAATGAACACACAAACCAAAAATAAAACACAAAAAATTAAAACGCATGGCATGCTGTGGACCACACGATGAAGCCAATGGACGGTCACGATTGCGTCCCTTACCTTGGAACCCTAATTCCGCCGGAACCCTTACCAGTCGCCGGAGCTAGGGCTCCGGCCACCACTTTCGGCCACCTGCAACCCCAAAGAACCCAGAAAATGCAAACGAGTATACCCCCTTGACCAGAATTCCACGAGGATTTCAAATATGCCATCAAGAATCACAAACAATCAACGTACAATGAAAAACGAAGGAAATAATGTTAGGTCCAAAACTTTGAAACTCATGATACAACCATGCCATGCGTCCAAATTCAAAACAAAATATACCAGAATGATCAATGAATGTCACACAACATTATGCATGTCAAAAATCTGAGTTTTAAGATCATGAAAAATACCACTGACCTGAGATTATGCAACCTTTGCCCTTGCTATTAGCTTCAAGTGATGATTGATTTGTGCTCTATGGATCCTCAGGACTCAGATGGGGAAAGAAGTTTTGGAAAAACTCCTATGGATTGTGAGATTCGAATGATTCAAGTTTTAGGGTTCAAACTTTTTTCTCCTCAAAATCACGTGTGTTTTTTCTAACCAATGCATGAGTAATCTTAAATACCTAGGGTTAATCCACTGATGATCACTTGGGTCTTAATCACTCCTTGGTTAATGATTTTTGGCCCATTTGACAAATTTACATAATGTGAAATACACCCTCCTTCATGCATGTATATCCAAACCCTTGATGATGAATCACTTAAGTTTCAATTGCTAATCACACCTGTATGGAATTTGGTCCTTGAGATGTCTTGGTTCATGAGTTTTCAATGATTTTGCAATTTTGCATAATGGAAAATAAGTGATGAATAAACCATGGATCCACTTGATTCAAAAGCCAAAAATGTCCCTTATGGATTGCTCTTTGATGTTAGAATGTGGCTTGAAACAAAGGAATCAATTATAGGTCACTATGTCCCAAAATGCAAAAGTTGTGAAAATGGAACCCTAAAAACCACCTTGCCTTCTTTTGGTCATAACTTGAGTTTCACAAATGATATGGAGACCATCTAGTACTTGTTGGAAAGGGGAGGAAAAGATCTTCAACTTTCATGTTTGAGGAAAACTCATTTGAAGCTTTCTTGATGATGAAACGTCAAGTTGAATGCAATGTAAGAACTTGCCCAAAAAGGAAACATTCAAATTATAGGTCATTTCCATATTTAGTAACTTTTGTACCAACCCTTGATTCTTGATAAATGATATGAAACTTGACTCTTGAAGACCATATGAGGATTTAAGACCTTGAAAACCTTGAAGAGAACCTCAAAATTTCACAGTTGACTTCCCCTATCACTGTTGACTTTTATCCAATTCTCCTGATTCCCAATCCATTGGCCAATTGAACTTCTCCTGAACCAAACTGATGGACAATCTTCCATTCCTAGACACTCAGGGACCCAAGGAATACCATGGAATCAAGTCTTGCCCAAAAAATCAGAAATAAACTGACTTTATAGCAAACCCTAATTTTGGTACCCTCAGTCTAGGAGGAAATAACACAGTCTCCAAATCCAAATTCCTCGGAATATGATGTGTATCCTCTCCAACAAAGATAAGATATGCCATTTAGTGGTGATAAAAACCCAATAAACTTGCCCATTGGAGCAATGAACCCAAGATTCTCAAAACCCTAATTTCTGCACTAGTTAGGAGAGAGTGATCCACTTGAGCTCTCTTGCTTGACCCTTTGAAGAACATCTTCTCCTCTTGAACTAGCCTCAGGCACCTTGACCCCATCATAAGAACCAATGATATGCACACATGATAATGTAAAATGAGATGAAACATAAGCCAGTTAGTACTAAAGGTAAGGAGAGCAAATTTTGGGGTGCTACAATATGCTCAGAGATGGCGTGAAATTGCCGCTCAGATTTGTCCACCTCTTGAGGAAAAAGAGATGACAAAGATCTTTTTGAAAACTTTAAGCTCGTTTTACTACGACCGAATGGTCGCCAGTGCGCCCAGAGACTTTACCGAGATGGTGAATATGGGAGTACGCCTTGAAGAAGCAGTCTGAGAAGGACGTCTGGTCAAAGATGTCGGGCCATCATGCAGTACCAAAAGATACGGTAGTGCTTTCCCTAAGAAAAAACAAGATATTGGTACTATCTCTCTCGGAAAGCAAAGGCGACGCTACCAACCAGTAGCAGTTGTAACTCCTGCTATCAACCCTGCGCCTGTTCTGATGTATCAACCTCAGGTTGCTCAGAGCCAACCGAATCAACAACAATATCAGCAAAAGACACAACAGCCTCTTCAGCAGGCTCGTCCTCAGTACAACAACAACCGTACAACACGACCACCAGGGTTTGACCCTATACCGATGTTGTATGCAGAACTGTTTCTATTACTACTGATCAAGGGGCACATCCAAACCAGGTCTCCTCTTACAGTACCGGAGAATCCAGCTTTTTGGTTCAAAGCTGATCAGACTTGTCCTTACCATCAAGGAGGACCAGGGCATAACATAGAAAACTATCTCAGCTTCAAATCCGATGTGCAGAAGCTTGTTAGGAACAGGGTCTTATCCTTCAAGGATACAAATCCAAATGTTCAGACGAACTCGTTGCCTCAACACGAGAAAGTTGCGATGAATTTGATAGAGGAAGAGTCTAACCACAGCTATCAAATTTCTGATGTACTCTTATTGGGAACTAACCTGGTCAAAATACATTGCAGACAGAGTATATGTGGGCATGTACCGTCTCACAATTATCACTAGTGTGGTATCCGCTCTAAAAATTATCAAGGATGTTTTGTGGTGCAATCAGCTCTACAGGGACAGATGGATCTCGGATGGATCCAAGATCACTGAATTCGTGAAGTCAACATGACTTATACAAATTCCAACATCATTCAAAACCACGACATCCGTGCGATGAATGTCAACTTGGTAGTAATGCACTCAAGGCAAAGCCAACATTAAGATCTGCCACGGCACGATTACGATTCCTGTCTGGTCTGCCCGGTAAATAATCAGGGATGCTCTTTTGTATAAGAGGCCCTCCAACGTCAGATGGATCTTGGATGGATTCAGGACTACCGTGATAGAAGTCATTATCAAGTTAATATGATTCAAATCTTTGATATTCGTTTGATGAATACCAGCTTGGTCGAATTACATGCTAAGCAAGTTCAACTCGGTTTTCTGACTTCGCACGATTATCATAACTGTAAAGTATGTCATGGAAATGACCAAGGATGTGTACTTGTTCAAAGAACACTGCAACATTTGTTGAACCACTGGTGGCTTCTGATCTATCTAGATGAAGACACACAACATGTCAGTATGACTGACGGGAACCCTACTAGGCATCAAAGTCGGGATGTTCGATCAATGGAAACAGATCTAGTAAGATTACACTGCATACAAAACGGACGTGGCCGGGTGCCACCACACAACTATGAGCACTGTAGAGTTTGCTCAGAGGATAATCAAGGATGCTACCTCGTGCGAGCGGCCCTCCAAAGTCAATTGGACCACAAAGAGGTTCAACCATGTTCAAGCTCTGGTCCGATCAACATAATGTCAGACTATCTTCCCAGTCAAGGCAAAGAAGTTGTCTTGATCCCTAAATGATAAGTGGCCAAAGATGTATGTGCCATAATTCCTTTACTCCATGAATCGAGGGTTCCTCTTGATAGTGGAAAGATTCTCAACCTCGAACCAATTGAGGTCGGCTACGATGGTCAGAAAAATCAGAAGGCTCCTATAGTTATCTATCTACCGGGACCAGTACCGTACAAATCTGATAAGGCTATCCCTTACAAATACGGTACAACAACAATTGAGAATGGAAAGGAAACTCCATTACCCTATGTCGTGAATATTGCATACATCAGTCGAGTAACACGGAGCAGTCGAATCTTAAACCGAGGAGTTGGAGAACCCACCAGAGAAAAGGAACCTCAGACAGAAGTTCCTAATCAACCAGTCGGTCAATCCAGTAATCCTGACCTTTCAAAGAACAACAATGAGATGCTGAAGCTCATCCAGAAAATTGAGTACAACATTGTTGAACAACTGTTGCAAACTCCTTCAAAAATCTATGTGATATCCCTTTTACTCAATTCTGAAGACCACAGAAAGGCTCTATAGAAAGTCTTAGAGCAAGCCTTTGTGGAACAAGATGTGACAATAAGACAATTCGACAGCATCATCTCCAACATCACTTCCTACAACAACTTGGGGTTTAGTGATGAAGATCTGCCGTAAGACAGCCAGAATCATAACATGGTGCTTAACATTACAGTCAACTGCCAGGATGATGCTTTAGCCAGCGTACTGGTAGATACTGGATCAACTCTGAATGTTATGCCAAAATCTACTTTGATGCGACTATCATTTCAAGGATCTCTAATGAGAGGCAGCGAGGTCATCGTCAAAGCATTTGACGGATCCCAAAAAATAGTTATCGGCGAAGTCGACTTTCCCATAACTATCGGTCCTCACACTTTCCAAGTCACTTTCCAGGTCATAGACATCCAGGCAGCATACAGCTGTTTGTTAGGAAGACCTTGGATACACAAGGCTGGGGCAGTCACCTCGACACTTCACCAGAAGCTGAAGTTCGTCAAGAACGACCAACTAGTCACAGTCTGCGGAGAGCAAGCCTTGATCGTGAGCAACTTATCATCATCATCCTATTTAGAACCCGAGGAGGTTGTTGGAACTCAGTTCCAAGCACTTTCAGTGAGCAATAACAATCAATCAGAAAAGGGAGCGTCGATTTCCTCGTACAAAGATGCTCTCGAAGTAATCAAAAGTAACAATTCGAAAGGATGGGGACAACTTGTCATTCCTACTGACAATAATAAAAAGAAAGGTCTTGGTTTTTCTTCAACCTGTACCCAGACTGCTACTAACGACGAAAGTCTTCATCCCATTCAGGACTTCTTCCACAGTGGAGGTTTCCTCCACCCAGTATTTCAAGAAGTACATACCATCAACGAGGGTAATTCCTCTGATACAGATGAAGAGTGGAAGTCCTATCTTAACGAGGACAGTTATATGTCTCAAGGAGAGGTTCCTACGCCATTTTTCTATCTCGTACAGAGTCCGAGATATATACCAAGGTCAGATGTCAAAATGATATATGGAGATTGTGATCCGAAAGGATGTCGTGCGCCACCAAACTCATTAAAGGAGGACACTTTGATGAAGGACAACTTTGACCATGACTATTATGGCCCAATGGATGGCCTGCCTATCTGGCAGCCGTACCCAGGAGACTTGGGGCAAAAGAGTCAGCCCAACGATACATATCAACTGAGCATCATTGAAAAAAATACCTGTGTCCCCACCGAATCATGGGATCATTACTCAGGGCATTCAAAAAATATCCAGCACGACGATGAATTTGCAAAGATTACAGGACTGCAATTCATCAACTATGCTTTTCTTGAGGTCAACGTCATCGAAAGGGATGATGACTCCTGTTCCAAAGAAGTGTGGGACACCTTAGGATAACCGAGTGGCAAATACGACTTCATGGTCAAGTACACCGCTCCTGAAAGCTCTCGTATCAGGCTCGAAGACATCCAACCCACTGGATGGGGAGATCCACCTGAGAGTGCAAACACTGTGCAAGATATAACAGAAGAATCCTCCCACGACAACTCTGCTTAGGAGACAGATTCCAACGATCCTGCTCCACTAGAAATCAGCATTATTTCTGAAGACAAATCAAGAAGGAAAGTACCAGACTTTGTAATTCACCGAGGAGTTCTCCGCCAATGGGTCACTGTCAATGTTCTGAAAGTCATTCATAAGTCTAAGTAATTGTCGTCTTTGTTTTAACCTTTCACCCTGCCCAGGTGAAACGAATGTTTTGATACAACTCACTTTCTGTAAATGTCTCTCTTCGCTTCACCCAAAGCGACTGAGTTTTGTTTTATAGGGCTGTAGTTTCAAGAATCGACAAGATCATAAATAAAATAACGTCGTTCTGTAATTTTTGCATTTATTGTTGTTTTCTCTTTTTGCTTTTTCAGAAAATGGTAATCCTAAAAACAACTCAAATAATAAAAACAAGCATTTTTCAGAAAATACACTGCACACACTCTTGCATTTCTCTCTATCTCTTCTAAAAACAATCATCACGTCATGCAGATTGCTTGTTTTAAACCCCATTGAAACATACGATCCAATGCCTTCTCCCAACTTTGAATTCCCAGTATTTGAGGCTGAAGAAGAAAATGACGAAGAAATTCCAGAAGAGATCTTCCGATTACTCAGAAAAGAGGAAAGGTCTATTGAACCCCACAAAGAGCTGTTGGAAATGGTCAACTTGGGTTCAGAAGAAGAGAGAAAAGAAGTCAAGATTGGGGCACTGCTCAGTCCAACTGTCAAAGAAAGTTTGATAAAGCTTCTCAAAGAGTTTCCTGATGTATTCGCTTGGTCCTATTAGGATATGCCAGGGTTGGATACCAGCATCGTGGAACATCATCTACCATTAAGATCAGAATGTCCGCCAGTAAAACAAAGGTTGAGAAGGACTCACCCAGACATGGCCATCAAAATCAAAGAGGAAGTACAAAAACAGATTGATGTGGGTTTCCTCGCCACATCACAATATCCTCAATGGTTAGCCAACATAGTATCAGTTCCGAAAAAAGACGGAAATGTCAGAATGTGTGTAGACTACAGGGATCTGAACAAGGCCAGTCCAAAGGATGACTTTCCCTTACCGCACATTGACATGCTGGTAGACAGTACATCAAAGTTCAAAGTATTCTCCTTCATAGATGGATTTTCGGGATTTAATCAAATCAAAATGGCACCGAAAGACATGGAGAAAACTTCATTCATCACCCCATGGGGAACTTTTTGTTACAAGGTAATGTCGTTTGGTTTGAAGAATGTCGGGGCAACCTATCAAAGGGCCATGACTACTCAGTTTCACGACATGATACACAAAGAAATAGAAGTGTGTGTCAATGATATGATTGCCAAATCTAAAACAGAAGAAGAACATGTAACCCACTTGTCAAAACTATTCGAGCATCTGAGAAGGTACAAACTCCGCTTGAATCCCAACAAGTGCACATTCGGTGTCCGTTCAGGGAAACTTTTAGGGTTCATCGTCAGCCATAAAGGAATTGAGGTTGATCCTGACAAAGTCAAGGCCATTCAAGAAATAACTTCTCCAAAGGCTGAAAAATAAGTTAGGGAATTCTTGGGACGTCTGAATTACATTTCCAGATTCATATTCCTCATGACCGCGACATGTGGACCGATTTTCAAATTACTCAAAAAGGATCAGGACTTCGTTTGGACAGAAGACTGCCAAACCGTATTCGACAGTATCAAGGAGTATCTATTAAATCCACATATCCTATCGCCTCCAGTGGAGGGAAGACCACTGATCATTTACCTAACTGTCTTGGAAGACTCTATGGGTTGTGTACTTGGCCAACAAGACGAAACCAAAAGGAAAGAGTCTGCCATCTATTACTTGAGCAAGAAATTTATAGACTGTGAAACTCGATACACTATGCTCGAGAAAACTTGCTGTGCTTTAGCTTGGGTAGCCAAACGTCTTCGCCAGTATATGATTTGTCACACTACTTGGTTAATCTCCGAAATGGATCCGATCAAGTATGTCTTTGAAAAACCTGCTCTCACAGGAAGAATTGCCCGTTGACAGATGTTGTTATCAGAATACGACATTGAGTACCATGCTCAAAAAGTCGTCAAGGGAAGTATTTTAGCCGATCATTTGGCTCATCAACCGATTGACGATCAAGAATCAGTTGGATTTGACTTCCCAGATGAAGATGTCATGTACTTGAAAATGAAAGATTGCGATGAACCACTACCCAGTGAAGGGCCAAAACCAGGTTCCCAATGGGGACTTATCTTTGACGAAGCCGTCAATCATTATGGAAATGGAATTGGGGTAATCATCATAACACCTCAGGGTACCCACATTCCTTTCACCGCACGATTAACATTCAAATGTATAAACAACGAGGTCGAACACAAAGCTTGTATCATGGGTCTCGAACAAAGCGATCGACTTAAGGATCAAGAACTTGGATGTATATGGCAACTCAGCCCTGGTTATCAATCAGATCAAAGGAGATTGGATCACGTACCAATCAGGACTGATATCTTATAAAGACTATGCGACAAGGTTGTTACCATTCTTCAACAAAATCGAGTTTCATCACATTCCTCGTGAAGAAAATCACATGGCTGATGCATTAGCCACTCTCTCCTCCATACTTAGTGTGGGTCAATGGAACGACATACCTAAGATTGACATAATACGCCTTGAAAGGCCCACTTACATCTTCGCGATTGAAGTAGTCATAGACGACAAACCTTGGTATCACGATATCAAATGCTTCCTTCAAAAACAAGAGTACCCACCTGGGGCATCCAGAAAAGACAGAAAGACCCTCAGAAGGCTAGCAGGCAGTTTCTTCCTGAGCGGTGATACACTCTATAAGAGAAATTTCGACATGATCTTGCTTCGATGTGTAGACAGACCAGAAGCGAACATGCTGATAAAAGAAATTCACGAAGGATCCTTTGGCACTCATGCCAATGGACACACAATGGCGAGAAAAATTCTAAGAGTAGGGTAATATTGGTTGACCATGGAATCCGATTGCTACAAGTACATAAGGAGATGTCACAAGTGTCAGATATACTCAGACAAAATCCATGTAACGCCTACACATCTCAAAGTTCTTTCTTCCCCATGGCCTTTTTCCATATGGGGAATCGACATGATCGGCATGATCGAACCCAAGGCTTCGAACGAACATTGGTTCATCCTAGTAGCCATTGACTACTTCACCAAGTAGGTCTAAGCAGCATCGTACACCAATGTAACTCGACATGTGGTAGTCCGTTTCATAAAAAACAATCTCATTTTCCGTTATGGTGTTCCAAGCCAGATCATTACTAATAATGGATCTAACTTCAACAATAAAATGATGAAAGAATTGTGTGCTGAGTTCAAGATCAAACATCATAACTCATCTCCCTACCGACCCAAGATGAACGAACCGGTAGAAGTGGCTAACAAGAACATTAAGAAGATCGTTCAAAAGATGGTTGTAACCTACAAAGACTGACACGAGATGCTACCCTTAGCTCTTCAGGGTTATCGTACATCTATCTGCACTTCAACAGGGGCAACCCCTTTCTCTCTAGTATATGGCATGGAAGCAGTTCTCCCCATAGTAGAGATTCTATCAATCCGGGTATTGATGGAAGCTAAGCTAACAGAGGCTAAATGGTGTCAAAGTCAACACGATGAACTAAATCTGATCGAAGAAAAGCGAATAACATCTTTATGCCACGGTCAGTTGTATCAGCAAATAATGAAGAAAGCGTTTGACAAAAAGGTCTGACCTCGCGTCTTCATGAAAGGAGACCTTGTGCTCAAGAAGATATAATCATTTCTCACTGATTCCCGGGGCAAATGGACTTCAAATTATGACGGCCCCTACGTGGTTAAGAAAGCTTTCTCAGGCGGTACCTTGAGACTCGCAACCATGGATGGAGAAGAATTTTCCTATCCCACAAATGTTGACGTAGTCAAGAAATACTTCGCCTAAATAAATAAAAAAACGTCTCGGTGGATTGAAAACCCGAAAGGGTGGTCCAGGAAAAAATTAGAGACTTAATCAAAAATCGTCCCGATGGATTGGAAATCTCAAAGTACAATCCAAGCAAAAATTAGGGATTAATGGCAAGTAACTACGTCCAGCAAAGGGGCAAATTCCCCAGTAGCAGTCATGCCATTCATCAGGAAAACTCCAGTCAAGGTCATTTTCGACAGAAGCTCAGGATGTCCAGAATTCAAAGTTGGTAGAAGGATAACGGTCGTTATGTTTCGATGTAGCCCTTTTCCCTTAAATTACCATTTTCTAACTTTGTAAATACTCTATGGGATCACACGTTTGGCTGATTTCCATCCCATCAATAAAATTTGAGCCTTAGTGCTTTTGTTTGCAATTCTTATTTGTTTTAGCTTTACAGAACGACATTTTAACATGATTAACGATTCTTGAAATAAAATAAAAATGAATTTACTTGTCAAATTTTTCTGCTTTTAAAATAAAGATGGTAATTCTTTTGACTGTTGAACATCGAAAGAAGATCGATTGCTTCTCCAAAGGCGATTAAGCTTCAAAGTGCAGAATCAAAGTTCTCATTCTAAATCAGTACGCCTGAATGAAGGATCAACTATATCAGATGTGATTTTCCCATTTGATATCCCCGACATAGTTCTTGTCTCCTAAGCCCGGCCAACGTTTCCCCCACAGGGACTATCTCTCCTAAGCAAGCCAGAATTGCTATCTTGGACCAAACGATATTTCTTTGTCCCCTACAGGGAGTATCTAGTCGTCACACATACATCATGCATTATTGATTTGCATTCATATTCATATTGCATTACTATCACTCTAGTCAGTCTTAACTCTAAGTGGTAAAGTCCTCTCGTCAATCGAGTTGTCAGTTCTTTCCTCGTCAGGAAGCGAGTCATCTAAGCAATCTCTCCTCAGTTTATTTCTGGGATGGAGACAGTCCTCGACCACTTTGATAACTTGAACCTCTAAGAAACAAGAAGACCTTCAACAAACGTCACTCTTCACCATTGAAGATGATATCTTCGCTTTCCCGGATTAAAGAAAATCCCCAGAGAAAGCCTTGCAACTAAAGACTCTCAGCAACACATTAATTTTTCTCTCCAAGAGAGTCAATGTTAATGAAGTCATCATCACCTCAAAATTGGATTGCATCACATGACATTTCTCCGAGAAGATCTCGAGGAAAAGTATGATGTAATATCCCCAAGCAGGAAACAACCTCTCAAGAGACTCGTTTTCCCCAGTAAAGTCAACAAATGGCGTCTCCAACAGAGAAGTTTGTACAACTCTACAACTCAGACGAATTGGTTCCCCAGCAAGTCTGACATCAAAACTTTTTCCCATCAAATGGCATCTCCCCAGGAAAATTCGGCGAGAAGTTTAAGGAAAACCACTACAAATAGCATCTCTTGTCAAAAAAGTTTATTGACAAAAGAAACTGAGACCAGTTCCTTGGCTAAAAACCAGGATCGAGGGGAAGTTCACATCATAAACTGAAACCAGTTCCGTGGCTAAAAACCAGGATCGAGGGGAAGTTTATATCAGAAACTGAGACCAGTTCGGTGGCTGAAGACCAGGATCGAGGGGAAGTTTATTGACAAAAGAAACTTAGACCAGTTCCGTGGCTGAAGACCAGGATCGAGGGGAAGTTTTTACCCTTTTCTAAGTATCATTGCTTAGCAAAAGAATATGGATGAACAAGTTGCCATTCATAACCACCATCAAAATTTTGGGAATTTTGATATTTAATCATCTTGCACCCCGAATGCCCGAATACCTTCACCATTCACACCTTCGGGTCCAAGAAGATTAAATAGGGGCATCTGCCATACCCCAAATTTTGACCACCAAGATTTCCCATCATTGTGCAAATCATCATCACAATATGGATGTACTTTCATGCCTCATCAATCCCCTCAGGGATTGTTAGGCATTCTTTACAATCAAAGATTAAGGTTTTGGGCCCTCTCAAAGCACTTAGACACAGGATCAATCAAGAAATGACATGATATTTAACTTGTCTAACCTCTAAAACACCTATAAGGGATCAAGAGGACTCCAACATCAAGAATCAAGCACAAGGTTGCAGCATTCCAAGTGGATCAAGCCTCAAGATCGCCTGTGTCACCAAATTAGGGTTTTGGTCGCCTGAGACCTCCAGATAATAATTTTCATCTGGGCATGAGCCAATGCTTCAAAGCACAACCAAAGATACTCCAAGGGACCTCATGGACCCAATCATCAAGTTAATTTAACCTCAGGGGATGTGTAACACCCCCAATCTATACCCCCAAGCTATTAAAGCAGTAAATAAAAATTCAAAATTTCATCAGAGTATATTTAAAATTCACAGCATAGACCGGGGACGCCACATCAATTTGAAACAAACATACAACATCTGCTCATACAGATATGCAACAACTCAGAGGGTAATACACCCACAATCCAATTACAGAATAAAAGCGGAAAATCCGTAACTGAATATCAATATATATATATATATATATATATATATATATATATATATCATGAAAGTTTGTCATACATCAAGTCATGCATGTACAATCCAAAAGGTACATCTACATAATACAAAATAATCACAAACGGCCTCCCTAACTACCCGGTGTCACATATCAGAGTCGACCGATAAAAGAATGAAGACCTAAGCTTCACAAAAAGACCTCCAGCAACTCTAATCTGCAATGCCTCATAGAGCATTATAAAACAGCAGAAGGGTGAGAAAAACAATCATAATATATTTGCATACAATTATATATAACACCAAGAATACACATATAAACGGTTCTCACCACAAATCATACGATAATTCAAATACAAAACAATACAATGTATTTTTCATATTTCCATCACCAAGGTATACCAACCATGCACGATACAAGTATCACCAACACATGTCCATATATCAATTTATCAATTTTATCCACAAGTCCACACATGAACAAACCATTAATGATTTATGCAAATGCAAGAGACAGACACAATGGCTCTATGCATATGCACATGCGGTACCGACTTCTATCAATTCTTAACACCAGTTCACTCAGGAACTATTGGAATCATCGCTCGTTACTTAGTGTAACTCCCCATCGGGCATACGATGTTCCCCGTCGCTTTCGGTCCTCTTTGTATAAGGCTCACAACTTTTATGGATCGCTTTCGGTCCTCTTTGTATAAGGCTCACGATCCGATCGCTCACACCCCACATGGGCACACGATCGTCTATAACCATCGCTTTCGGTCCTCTTATTTTTAAGACTCACAATCCAATCAGATCGATTTCAGTCCTCTTATTTTTAAGGCTCACGATGTTATAGCAGATTCCCTCTGGAATCAATCCGTCACTCAGGACGTCACAACAATGCATATCATGATGCTTGGCATACAATGACTCATGACATTTAATATGCACACATATACGCAACCATAATCATGCATATATCAATAATTACCATACACCGCATTTTCTTGCCATAAGGCCACCAATCATCATCACAATATGTATTTCATGCAATTTCATCACTCAACAGTACACAAGTCATACAATATCCACACCAACAGCATATTGCACATACACATCAAGTTCACACAATTAAACGGCAAAAGTCGACAACAAAATAACACATTTTCTAATTCCTAACATAATTTAATCAGCCAATAATCTCAAATCCATCATCATAAGAAAGTACATGCTACAAGCTTTCTAACGCATCAAACCACACCTCAAACCGACCTACGGATCAAAAGTTATAAAGGAAACAAATTGGGAAAACTGCCACATTCGCAGTGCGAAGCTCCTAGCGAGTCCTTCGCTACTTCATTCGCAATGCGAATGTCCCAGCGAACCAAGGCAGAAGCAAAAATAGCCTAGAAAATTCCCATCGTTAGCAGTGCGAACGTCCCAGCGAATGCTCGCTGCCCCATTCGCAATGCGAACCCTCCAGCGAACAGTGGCAGAATGAAAAATAATACAACGTTCGCAGTGCAAACATCACGCGAACGCTCGCCACCCATTCGCTGGCCATTCGCAGTGCGAACCTGCGATTTCAACAAAACCCAACAGCGCACCAGATCATCCAAAAATGATATTTTCTCCACCAAAACATTCTCAAACCAACATATAGCAATCAAAACACAACTCAATCATGATAACGAGTATTCTACTATGTTTACACCAATTTTCAACCGTGAAACCATCGATTTCTCATCCTATCTCTCATTTCAACCTAGAACTCAAAAGCCAGGGAAAACAAGAAAACATCCAAGCAAACACATACATAATCATACACAAACATAGTATAATCGAGTTTCGCACCCTTACCCGATTAAATCGTGTTCTAGAAAGTCGGTTGATTGATTTCCAAGTTTTCTCTTTTTCTTTCTCCTCTTCTTCTTTTCTTCTTTTCTCTTCTTTTTCTTTCTCTTACTATTTTCTCTCTTTTTCTTTCTATTTATTCTTAACTTAACAAAATAAATCAAAATGCCCAAAATACCCCTACACTCAAATATCTCGCAAATGTTCCCAAAACGCGACAAAATATATTCACGATGAAAAATAACATATTTCCACATAAAAGTCAGAAATAAAATAATATAATAATAAAATACTCAAAACGACTCAATTAATTTAAAAGACAAAACTGACAAAACTGATCGGGGCGTTACAACTCTCCCCCACTTAGAAATTTTCGTCCTTCAAAATCTTACCTGAGACGAACAACTCTGGATACGACTCCCGCATCCGACTCTCCAACTCCCAAGTCAAATTGCCCTCAGCAGCGCCTCCCCACGCCACCTTCACAAGTGCAATATCCTTGCCCCGCAACCTCTTCAACTCTCGATCCAAAATCCTAACTGGTAAAGCCTCGACCGTAAGGTTCTCCCTTACCTCAACCTCATCCATCGAAATCACATGCGACGGATCCGGAATATACTTCCGAAGCTGTGAAACATGGAACACATCGTGAAAATTCGACAGATTCGGCGGCAAAGCCACCCTATAAGCCACATCACCCACTCTCGCGGATATCTGATAAGGACCAATAAACCGAGAAGTAAGTTTCTTCGATTTCAATGCACGACCAACACCCGTAACCGGCGTAACCCTTAGAAATACATGATCGCCCTCTTGAAACTCAAGATCCTTCCGTCTCCGATCATGATAACTCTTTTGTCTACTCTGAGAAGCCTTCATTTTCTCACGAATAAACTTCACCTTGTCTGTAGTCTGCTGTACCAACTCCGGTCCAACCACCGTTCTCTCACCAGATTCGTGCCAACACAACGGTGTTCGACACCTTCATCCATATAATGCTTCAAACATTGTCATTCCAATACTTGAATGAAAACTATTATTATACGTGAATTCAATCAACGCAAGATAACTATCCCACGTACCACCTTGTTCCAAAACACACGCTCTCAACAAATCTTCCAACGACTGAATCGTTCTCTCCGTCTGCGCATCCGTCTGCGGATAATAAGCCGAACTCAATCTTAATTTAGAACCCAATGCCTTCTGTAAACTTTCCCAAAATCTAGAGGTAAACCTTGGATCTTGATCAGAAACAATACTCAACGGAACCCCATGCAACTTCACAATCACACTGATATAAATCACATTTCCATTCCGGAATATCCAACGGTTGCAACAAACCACTAGGCCTCAAATGTTCTACCTTTGATTTATGACAAGTCAAACATGCATAAACAAACTGAGCCACATCTCTCTTCAATCCAAACCACCAGAAAATCTTTTTCAAATCTTGATACATCTTATTTGCTCCCGGATGTATACTCAAATTACTCTGGTGCCCTTCCTCCAAAATCATCCTTTTCAACTCCGCATCATCAGGAATACAAATTCTACCTCGGAACCTCAAAACACCATTAATATCCACTTTAAAATCACTATTCGCATCTTTTCTGCCAACCAACATCAAATCCACAAATTTCACATCCAGCTTCTGTTTCTCACTTACCGTCATTAGAAAATCATTAGTAACCGTCAACATACCCAACCTCACACTATCCGACATCACTTCACATACCAAACTCAAATCTCTAAACGATTCCAAAAGCTCCCACTCCTTAACCATTAAAGCGGACATATGCAACGATTTCCGGCTCAATGCATCGGCTACCACATTAGCTTTACCAGGATGGTAATTTAAGCCAAAGTCATAGTCCTTCAAAAATTCCAACCATCTACGTTGCCTCATATTCAATTCCTTCTGATCGAACAAATATTTCAAACTCTTGTGATCACTAAAGACTTCAAACCTCGCACCGTAGAGATAATGCCTCCAAATCTTCAACACAAAAACCACAACCGCTAATTCAAGATCATGAGTAGGATAATTTTTCTCATGCACTCTCAACTGCCTCGAAGCATACGCCACGACCTTACCGTCTTGCATTAGCACACCACCTAGACCAATCAAAGACGCATCACAATACACCACAAATGGTTCATTAGGATTTGGCAAAATCAAAATCGGAGCTGTCGTCAATCTTCTCTTCAGCTCATCAAAACTTTCCTCGCACCGAATATCCCAAATGAACGCTTGCCCTTTACAAGTCAACTGGGTCAAAGGAAGTGCTAGTTTAGAAAAACCTTCAATAAACCTTCGATAATATCCGGCCAAACCCAAAAAGCTTCGAATTTCAGTAACAGATCTCGGACCCTCCCATTGTAGAACTGCTTCTACTTTAGATGGATCCACAGAAATACCATTACCTGAAATCACGTGTCCAAGAAAACTCACCTCCAACAACCAGAACTCACACTTGGACAACTTGGCAAAAAGCTTATTTTCTCTCAAAACCTGCAAAACAATACGCAAATGTTCCGCATGCTCCTCCCGAGACTTAGAATAAATCAATATGTCATCAATAAACACAACAACAAATCGATCCAAATGCTCATGGAAAATACGATTCAGGTACTCCATAAACACACCTGGCGCATTAGAAACCCCGAACGGCATCACAGAATATTCATAATGACCGTAACGTGTCCTAAAATCCGTATTCTGAATATCTTCCTCCTTCACCCTAATCTGATGATACCCTGACCTCAAGTCAATCTTACTAAACACACACTCACCAACTAACTGATCCATCAGATCATCAATTCTCGGAAGAGGATACTTATTCTTAATCGTCGCCTTATTCAACTGGCGATAATCAATACACAACCGCATACTTCCATCTTTCTTTTTCACCAACAAAACTGGAGCACCCCAAGGAGAAACACTTGGCCTCACAAACCTCTTTTCCAACAATTCATTCAACTGCTTCTTCAACTCAACCAACTCAGATGCCGACATACGATAAGGTGCCATAGAAACAGGTCTAGTACCAGGAACTAGATCTATAGAAAACTCCACCTCTCTCTCTGGAGGCACATCTGAAATATCCTCAGGAAACACTTCCGGAAAATCACACACAACAGGAAACACCTCAAGTGAAACTTGACTATCCACAGTCAACGATGCAAACAACCCAAACAACTGAGCTTCATCCGCCAAAAGTCTCTTCAACTCTTTGGTAGACAAGAAACTCAAGTCTTCATCTTCCTCAAGAGAAGGAAACCTTACTAACTTATGATAACAATCAATATGAACCCGATTGAATTGCAACCAATTCATTCCCAGAACCACATCTAAACCTTCCAATGACAAACACACTAAATCCATTTCAAAGTCTTTACCATAAATGGTCAAAGGACAACTTAAACACACCAAAGAAGTAGTTACTGACCCCATTGCTGGAGTATCAATAACCATCTCACCATCCATCAAAGACAACACAAGATTCAAACGCTTCGCGCACTCAAACAAAATAAACGAATGAGTCGCTCCAGTATCAATAATAGCAACTAAAGGCGTACTATTAATAAAACAAGTACCTCTGATCAGACGATCTGCACTTGAAGTCTGAGTCCCTGCCAATGAAAATACCTTCCCACTAGTCAGAGCTTGCTTCGGTTTCTGACACTTTGTGCTAATATGACCAGGTTCCCCACAGTTGAAACACTTCACCACTTTCTTTCTCTTGCACTCAGCTGCTACATGTCCTAAACCTCCACAATTAGAACACTTTCTCACATCTTTCCTGCACTCAAACTGACGATGTCCTAGTTCACCACACTTAAAACATCTCAGAGAATTAGACATACCTCCTCCACCTGACCTTCGATCAAAAGTACCCCTTTGCTTACCTTTATCAGCTGGCCTTACATACGGCCCACCTCGGAATTGTTGCTTCCCTCTCCTATCACTCACACTCTTGTAGTGAATAAAACGAGCCTTACTATCCTCTTCATAAATCCTACAACATTCCACCAAATCAGAAAACCTTCTTATCCTTTGATAACTGATTGCCTGCTTAATCTCAGGACGCAATCCGCTCTCAAACTTTACACACTTAGAAAACTCTGCAGTCGCTTCAGCATAATGAGGATAAAACTGTACAAGCTCCACAAACTTAGCAGTATAGTCAATAATAGACATACTACCTTGTTTCAGTTCCAAGAACTCCATTTCCTTCTTTCCTCTAACATCCTCGGGAAACTAATTCCTCAGAAACTCCTGGCTAAACAATTCCCAAGTAACTTCTTCATCCCCAGCTTCCAACACCTGACGAGTACTAACCCACCAGTCATCAGCTTCTTCCTGTAACATGTGAGTTCCCAGTCTCACCTTACTGTCCTTAGCACAATCTATAACTCGGAAAATCCTTTCAATCTCTTTCAACCAAATCTGTGCACCATCAGGATTGTGTCTCCCTTTGAAGACAGGCGGTATGTTCTTCCTGAACTCATCATTACCAGCAGCATTAGGTGCACCCTGCACAGCCCGAGCCATAGCTTGCATCGCAGCAGCCAAAGCAGCATCATTCCTACTAGCCATATTCTGTTCATTTCCAATAATAGAAACTATGGTTAAACAAACAGCTCACTCCACATGCCACACAGACCAGAACTGACACAACCAGACACAAACTGACACGGACTGGCTCTGATACCACTTAATGTAACACCCCTAATCTATACCCCCAAGCTATTAAAGCAGTAAATAAAAATTCAAAATTTCATCAGAGTATATTTAAAATTCACAGCATAGACCGGGGACGCCACATCAATTTGAAACAAACATACAACACCTGCTCATACAGATATGCAACAACTCAGGGAGTAATACACCCACAATCCAATTACAGAATAAAATCGGAAAATCCGTAACTGATATCAATATATATATATATATATCATGAAAGTTTGTCATACATCAAGTCATGCATGTACAATCCAAAAGGTACATCTACATAATACAAAATAATCACAAACGGCCTCCCTAACTACCCGGTGTCACATATCAGAGCCGACCGACAAAAGAATGAAGACCTAAGCTTCACAAAAAGACCTCCAGCAACTCTAATCTGCAATGCCTCATAGAGCATTATAAAACAGTAGAAGGGTGAGAAAAAAAATCATAATATATTTGCATACAATTATATATAACACCAAGAATACACATATAAACAGTTCTCACCACAAATCATACGATAATTCAAATACAAAACAATACAATGTATTTTTCATATTTCCATCACCAAGGTATACCAACCATGCACGATACAAGTATCACCAACACATATCCATATATCAATTTATCAATTTTATCCACAATACCACACATGAACAAACCATTAATGATTTATGCAAATGCAAGAGACCGACACAACGACTCTATGCATATGCATATGCGGTACCGACTTCCATCAATTCTCAACACCAGTTCACTCAGGAACTATTGGAATCATCGCTCGTTACTTAGTGTAACTCCCCGTCGGGCATACGATGTTCCCCGTCGCTTTCGATCCTCTTTGTATAAGGCTCACAACGTTTATGGATTTGTTTCGGTCCTCTTTGTATAAGGCTCACGATCTGATCGCTCACACCCCACATGGGCACACGATCGTCTATAACCATCGCTTTCGGTCCTCTTATTTTTAAGGCTCACGATCCAATCAGATCGCTTTCAGTCCTCTTATTTTTAAGGCTCACAATGTTATAGCAGATTCCCTCTGGAATCAATCCGTCACTCAGGACGTCACAACAATGCATATCAAGATGCTTGGCATACAATGACTCATGACATTTAATATGCACACATATACGCAACCATAATCATGCATATATCAACAATTACCATACACCGCATTTTCTTGCCATAAGGCCACCAATCATCATCACAATATGTATTTCATGCAATTTCATCACTCAACAGTACACAAGTCATACAATATCCACACCTACAGCATATTGCACATACACATCAAGTTCACACAATTAAACGGCAAAAGTCGACAACAAAATAACACATTTTTTAATTCCCGACATAATTTAATCGTCCAACAATCTCAAACCCATCATCATAAGAAAGTACATGCTACAAGCTTTCTAACGCATCAAACCACACCTCAAACCGACCTACGGATCAAAAGTTATAAAGGAAACGAATTGGGAAAACTGCCACATTCGCAGTGCGAAGCTCCTAGCGAGTCCTTCGCTACTTCATTCGCAGTGCGAATATCCCAGCGAACCAAGGCAGAAGCAAAAATAGCCTAGAAAATTCCCATCGTTCGCAGTGCGAACGTCCCAGTGAATGCTCGCTACCCCATTCGCAATGCGAACCCTCCAGCGAACAGTGGCAGAATGAAAAATAATACAACGTTCGCAGTGCGAACATCACGCGAACGCTCGCCACCCATTCGCAGTGCGAACCTGCGATTTCAACAAAACCCAGCAGTGCACCAGATCATCCAAAAATGATATTTTCTCCACCAAAACATTCTCAAACCAACATATAGCAATCAAAACACAACTCAATCATGATAACGAGTATTCTACTATGTTTACACCGATTTTCAACCGTGAAACCATCGATTTCTCATCCTATCTCTCATTTCAACCTAGAACTCAAAATCCAGGGAAAACAAGAAAACATCCAAGCAAACACATACATAATCGTACACAAACATAGTATAATCGAGTTTCGCACCCTTACCCGATTAAATCGTGTTCTAGAAAGTCGGTTGATTGATTTCCAAGTTTTCTCTTTTTCTTTCTCCTCTTCTTCTTTTCTTCTTTTCTATTCTTTTTCTTTCTCTTACTATTTTCTCTCTTTTTCTTTCTATTTATTCTTAACTTAACAAAATAAATCAAAATGCCCAAAATACCCCTACACTCAAATATCTCGCAAATGTTCCCAAAACGCGACAAAATATATTCACGATGAAAAATAACATATTTCCACATAAAAGTCAGAAATAAAATAATATAATAATAAAATACTCAAAACGACTCAATTAATTAAAAAGACAAAACTGACAAAACTGACCGGGGCGTTACAGGATGCATTTACCAAAAATCAGGAATTAAGGTTTCTTGACCTAATTCACCCCTAAGTTGACTTTTGGGACAAAGCATGAGCCAAGACCTCAAGACATGGCTTGAGGGCCTCCAATATACTACATTGACCAATTTGCAACAATGGATTGACCCAGGAAGCTTGATTCACAAGTTTCAATTTCATCAGGACCACAATTAGGGTTTCGAGGAAAAAGTCAACTATACCTTTGACTTTTGACCAAGACATGCTACCAAACCTTGGGACATGATTCAATACACCCTATAACACCTAGGGAATATATCCATTAGGTTTGATTTAGGTCAAGGACTTGATTTCACAAAGGATCGCACAGTTTGGATTTTATCCGATAAAAAGTCACCTGTGCACAAAATCAAGTTTGACTTTTTGGAATTTTTCACAATTATGGTTCCTTGACCCTAAAACAATGTTAATATGTGATGTGAATCATCATTCATCAAGAAAAATCAAAGAAATTGAGTTAACTTGTAAAAAGGGTAACCATAAAAAACTTAGAATTTTTCTAAGTTATGGAACAAAGTGGTTAGGGTACCAACTTCCAAGGACCATAACTTGAGATCCAAGCAACCATTTTGGGTGATCCAAAGCTGGATTTGTAGGTCTTGCTACACTCTACAAAAGCTTCAACTACATCAAACTCCAATTCCTCATGGATTTTAAGTTATGGAGTGATCAAAATGGCTAAAAACATGAAAATGACATTTTTCCAACACTTAGTGAAATTTTCACTAAGTCAGAATCTGCCCTACTTTTTCCAAAATGTAGGGACATTTTTCACCCTGATCCAAGTCAAACCAGGTCTAGGGGTTGACATCAAAGTTGAAGTATGCCATGAGGGCTTTCCAACAAGTACCAGATCATCTCAAAATTCCATTTGAACAAGGAGATACAACCCTTGGAACATGGCATCATGAACTGGTTTTTACAAGGCAGAATTTGTGCCTTTTGCTCGATTTGTCCAAATCTGATAATTCCAAGCCTTGTCATCAATTTGGACACATTTGAGGATCAAATCCAAGGGGGATGATCGGATCTCCAAGCCTCACAAGTCCAAGAATCTACAAGTAGCCTTGCCAAACCTAAAAAGGCTAAAAAGTGCCAAGACTCCAATTTTGTTTCCAAGCCTTTAATGGATGCACCAAGGTGGCATGAACTGAGCCTATTCCAACTGAATTCAGTCAAGACTCATCTCTGAACCAAAGCTACAAAGCCTGTGCCCTAATCTCAAGTCAATGGCTAGAGGAGACTTGAGATTCCTTTTGCATAACATTGGCCAAAGGCCCGCTGCAGCTACCATTCACTATTGCTTGCAAAACAAACTTTCTCTACTATAAATAGAGCTTATTTATGCTCAGTTTGAGTACACCAAAGCACTACAACACTTGCTTTCCTCAAAATCCCTTTCTCTAGGCCAAAATGCATTCTTTTGCAAGGTACCTCTGAGTTTTTGAGTTAGAGAGCAATTCCATCATAACTCATGATCCAAACACCTCTAATATGTTGTACCTAAGGTGTTCAAACTCTCACATGTGACCTGTAACACCAAAATCACAAAGTCCACTTCCAAAACCTCAAAAGTGGACTTTTTTGCATTTTTCAAGTCATGTCTTGATTCAGTCACTTTCAAAACTAGATAAAACCTCAAACACACTCCAAATATCATCCTTGAACTGTCCCAAATGGTTCCCCTCATCTGGAACACCATTTGAGAGAGTTGCCATATTGGTCACTTTTGCCCCTTTTGCAAGAAAGAGCTCAAACTTGTTCCTGAGGATTCCAGCTGGCTCTAACCATTCTAAAAGCTTCAAAGGGATCAATTAAGAGTGTCCAAAGCATCAAACTACTTCTGGAACAAGGAACTTGGCAGATAGCCCAAAAAGCTCCAAGAGGTAAGTGCATCATCACTTGAACTTTCTAAATTATGCATTGCCTTGAAGTCCACTAATCATAACATCTCATACATGTTGTATATGTTGTGTTTGAACCAATTCATCATGTAATTCTTGCCTGTACCATGAGCTAGCATAGAAAATGCAAATATAGGCCTATTTCAAAACCACTATCGGCTTTTAAAATAGGGACCCCATCCGAAAAAACCATGACCACCATTGGATTCCTTGGGAAATTCTAGGCCAGATGCATATAGATTTTGTCCCAATCGGAGAAATGAGAAAGTTAGAGGCTTCACAGTAAATGGCCCAAAAGATGGCCTTGCCTTGCCTTGCCTTGCCCAGGCCTGAAACAAGGCACCCCTTATATATTTATGGGGTGGTTTTGATACACTGATGTATCACCACCCCAGTGGTTGCGCGCTCATGTGTTTGGCTTGGAGGTCTGGGGTTCGAATCCCCCTCGCCCCAGACCTTTTTTTTATCACTTTTTTCCATTTTTTATATTTTTCATATTATTTTCTTAAATGATTTGAAAAATTAATTTCTCTCTCAATTTTAATTATTTTTTATTGGTTCTTTTTGCAAAAAATCACAAAAATCTTAAAATATTTTATTCCACAAAAAGATCAAATTTATATTATTTATTTAATATAGTTGATATTTTTGCAAATAAATTCATTTTTTATTGTTTTAAACATTTCAAAAATGAATTTTCATCTTGGAAATCAAAACCAAATGAGTTTTAATTCATCTTGTGATTAAAACATCATTTTCAAACCTTAACCAAAAATCACAAGTTGTTTAATACTTGTCATATATCAACTGTATATATACTAGTATAGTTATGTAGAGTTTTTCCCGGCAACTAGGTCCAGACCTAGGTAAAGCCAGTTGGTCACTCTTTAAATACAATCAAAACTAGATCCCCATAGGACTTCCATATACAGTCTTGCCTTCTCTTGAGCTTAAACAATATGGAACAAAGAGAAAGGCAGTATTCTCGGTGAACCTTTTCTCAGACTGTCACTATTAAAAATTTTCCAAGAAATTCAGTTCCCCAGAGAGGATTAATTCTCGGTGAAACCTCTCTTGAATTTCTTCAAACCCTAGAACTGTTCACTAAAGAAAAGATTATTCTCGGTGAAACTTTTCTTAAGTTTGGACCCACAGGCTTCCTAAAAGCATCCCCGCCTCCTCTTGGGCTTTGTACAAGGACCCGCCGGCTTCTTAGAAGTTCTCATGCCTTCTCTTGGGCTTAATACAAGGACCCTGAAGACCTCTTAAGGTATAGGACATAACTTAGTCATCCTTTGCTAGAGCAGTCTTTCCAGTGTCAAAACTCAGACCAATATAGGGTTGATACTCATGCCTTAAAACAATTGCCTCCTCTTGGGCATCATACAAAGATAAACTCTCCCACACCAATAGACTTGGACAGTCTAAATCTCCTCTTGAGTCTCAAGGACATTCTCAAGTTCCCTACAAACATAGGAGAAACCCCGGTCATTCTGGATCAATCTCCAAAGGGTTCTAAAACCCAGTCTCTTTCCTAAAAAGCCCCTAGCCAGGGTCAGTTTATCATCAGTATATCACTATCCCAAATCAGAACCTCAAGGAATCTGATACCTCAATTCTTCTGTAACCCTCAGCAAGAGTTGATTCCCCATTTGGACCTGCCTCGGGATCTCAATAATTCTCAGCAGAAGATAGCCTCCTCTTAGGCTCTGTATAATGATCTTTCCTCAGCAAAGATAGCCTCCTATTGGGCTTTGTACAATGATTCTCCGCAGTGGAGCTAACCTTTTCAGACTCTCTTGTTGAGTCAAAACTTTCAAGACTCTCTTGTTGAGTCAATAACCTTTTTAGACTCTCTTTTTGAGTCAAAACTTTTCAGACTCTCTTGTTGAGTCAAAGCTTTCAAGACTCTCTTGTTGAGTCAATCACCTTTTCAGACTCTCTTGTTGAGTCGAACCCTTTTTAGCCTCAATCTCGGGCTTTGTACGAGAGAGATAAAAACACTCTCTTGTTGAGTCCATCTTTTCCAGCCTCCTCTTAGGCTTGATATAATGATTTCCCTAGTAGAAGTTAGTCTCCTATTAGATTTAATGATTTCTCCAGCTTGTTCAGCCACAATCCTGAGCTTCGTACAGGACAGATAAAAGCGCTCTCTTGTTGAGTCAAACCTTTTTTAGCCTCATTCTTGGGCTTTGTACAAGACATAAATCTTCATAACCTTCTCTTAAGCTTGGGACAAATATATTCCCCAACGGAGTTAATTCCTCCCAACCTTCTTTTAGGCTTTGAGAAATAGTTTCCTAAGCAGAATCAAACTCATTTCAGCTTCTATCTTGGGCTTTATACGAGATACCTAAAATATCCTTAACCGAGTCAGTAAAGCCTCCATTTAGTCTCAATCTTGGGCTTTGTACAAGACAGATAAAGATTTCTTTCCCACAGAGTCAGTTTCTTTTCAGCCTCAATCTTGGGTTTTGTACAAGACAGATAAAACCCTCCCTGACGGAGTCAAACTCTTTCTAGCCTCAATCTTGGGCTTTGTACAAGATAGACAAAACATTTTCCCTAGAAAGTCAAACTTTTAGCCTCCTCTTAGGCTTTGTATAATGATATCCCCAAAGAGTCAGTCTCTTTTAGCCTCAATCTTGGGCGTTGTACAAGACATATAAACACTCTCTTGTTGAGTCAGTCTTTTTCCAGCCTCCTCTTAGGCTTTGTATAAGGACTTCCCCACTGGAGTCAATCAACCTCTTAGCTTCAACCTTGGGCTTTGATCAAGGCACACAAAAATAACATCCCTTATAAAGGAAATTATGGCATTGCTGGATTCTCATATCCCAGTTAAAGTAATCCTCCTTTATAAACAGTCACCCAACAGTTGTGATAAACAGACAAGATGTCTCCCTTTAGAGATGACAAGTTCTCTCCCAGTCAAACCTTTTAGCTTCAATCTTGGCTTTTCAACAACACACAAATAAACCTTTTTGCTTCAATCTTGGGCTTTGAACAAGACACCAAAACATCTTTTCCTCCCTTAGAATAGGAGGAACTACGATTGCTCTGATTTCCCTATTTCGTTTAAACGGGAATACGTAGGCATAAGATTGCGAAATCTTAACGAGCATACTAATAAAAAACTCTAGGTCCAGTACCTTTACACATCAATCAAACTTAGGTCCAATACCTTACCAAAAACATCGAAAAAACCCGAACATAAACAAAAACCCACTCTCTCTCTCATACTTTCCCAAGAAACTTTCCCAACCCATTAACGGATAAACACCATCAAGTACAAAGCGAAACCTAAAGCTAACATCCTGTGGATAACCACATATAGGATGGGTAATTGACAACTCCCCATTGTATAACCTGACCCCGAACCCCCCAATCTCTTTAAAGCGTTTGTTCAGTTAAACATCCGCGTGCAAGGTTAGTTTTAGATAACTTCCCTTTCCCTTCTAGCTTCATGGGAAAAATAAGAAATCAGAAAGTAGCACCTCCTCCTCATTGTGGGGAGAAACCCAAACTTCCACGATAAGGTGGTCGCGTCACCGACAAAAATCACGTGCTACAAATAATCGTGCGTATCATATAGGTGTTGTACCGAATAATGCAGGGCAGAACTGAGTCATGCAGGTCTTAACATGAACAACGAATTCTTTCTGATTTGGTTTGAGGGGGCTTCTAAACTGAGTCGCTTAAATAAGATAGCTCGAGACGGCAACAAGCGACAAAGAATTGTTGTCCTTCCCGGCTGTATGACACCGCATCTCCAATCTGTTAAGGGTTTAATTATGAAATGTTTCGAACACCACAAGCATATTGGATAATAGAAGTTCCTGGAGTCACCAGAACATTTTCCCAATGGCTTTCTTATACCAAATACTAATGTCGATTTGCTCAAGTCACCATGAATTCGGAACGCATCACAAGACCAAAATCAACATCAAAAGATAAGTAACTAGATTGATTTGGGTGTATGGTTATTGATAAAGTGCTTACCTTCTGTTCATGCGCACGACATAATTATGTCGATTAAAATGTTATTATATGTGGAATTGTGGTAGTAATCACACGTTGTATATTGTCGTGTGATGATAACGCATGTGCTAAATCATGTGGCATGGATAATGTGGCGATAAAGAGTAAATCAAGGGCTGAATTAAGTCATACAAACAATATACCAGAAATCTGGAATTGGTTGCTTTGAAAGAAATAGTGCAACAATGGAGCAACTACGTCGGTAATATCGGGTATCAAAAGGCATTCAGGTGAATAAAAGCCAGATTGGGAAAGGTTCCAGGATGCCAGTCGAGTTACACCGTCAACAGTCGAGTTATGCAGAATAGCAAGACTATATTTTCTTGCGACATATGTCGAAGTATAACGAGTCGTCCGCAGAAAGGTGAGGTGTGGCCGACTACTCAAGAATAACAATTGACATCATATGAAATTGAAGATATCTGCGATAAGCTCATTCGAAACAGAGCATGGACAGAGCGCACCGATCAAGTCATGAATTATAGACCTTTGTAAGCTTATGTAATGATGTTCACGGCTGGTCAACAAGTGATGATGCTTTTCGAGGACAACTTATATTTGTGATAGTGGAACAATGGTCTGAGTTATTAGAAGTTCAAGTCGACCAGGAAAAAGTTGAACAGCTGCAGCGATAAAACCGACATTAAAATATAAGTTATTCTTCTTTGTTTGTTTTTTAATCCGTAAATCGAACGTATAAACTCGAACTCTATTCAAAATCTTTTCGACTTGTGTAACAGAAAATAAATTTTCATATATTAGATTGAAAATGTATGGTTAGTAATTTGGATAAAAGTTTAGACTTTGATGAATTACCTACAGGGTGTTGACATTCCTCATATCAGTTTCATAAGTGCTACAATGTGTGCTCTAGCAACATTATTGATAGGTAATAAAGGAGAAGTGGATAAATACAACGTCTTGGACATTGAAGCATTATAATTGGCATCCGTATAATCATAGATATATGCATGAATTATCAAGATTAAATATAGTTATTTGACTTATGCATGAATTATTGATATTTAAAAAATGAGAATGTTTTTGTTTGGCATTTAGATTCTTATGAATAGAGCTAATAAACTTGTTTTATTGTTGATGATTTGAGCTCGCCTAGGATATGGTGTCATATGTTGATGATCAGTCACCAATAATTACATTCGGAATACAAGTTTATACAAATATGAGTTTAATATCATTATAAATGCTAGAAATTAGTTAACATGGATAATGTAAAGAATTCCATTCTATGTGTACAAGCATGCGTTTTCAGTCATTTTGGAAACTTCATTTGTATGCTTCAGGAAAGTAGCATTTGCAGTAAGAATTCTGAAATAAATTGTAGAGTATGAAAAGCTCAAGTTCTTGACGAGGTAAAACAAAGAGTTTTGAGAGAAGTCAAATTCTCAACCTGCTGGGTGGACTGGTTTTTAACTATGGAAAAAATTAAAGCATTCTCTCTTATATTATATCATCCTATGTTTGCACCTTGATATCTTGAAATTTCATATGGATAAGTAACAAATGTATACCTTAAATATTACTATTGGTCGGATAAGGAGAACCAATTTCCACCATTTGTAATCACTTCTAAGAAACACTTAGAGCTTACTTTAAGCAACGGGTGTCGTCCTTTCTCCCCTGCGTAGGCAGGAGTCACCCTACCCGTGTTTAGTTTTTAAATAAAATAGGATGAGCTCGGAACAGGAGGAGGTCTTATATGGAGGAAACTAAACTCTCAAGAAAAATCCGGCACCCCGACACACAATATATTAAGAAGAAACCAAGATGCTAGAAGTCAAAAGCATGGAAGACAAAGACCACTTGTCTCATATGAGAAAGAATGTAACACAAAGATAGAAAAATTATTACTAACCGAAAACTCTCAAACTATTTTTCAGGTGCAAAGTCGGGATAAAGTTTGGAACTCCCCATAAACAACTTTCAGTCATGAACGGGTTGAATAAACTCCTATATATGTGTTACCTTTCTCTGCATACCAAGGTCACCCATGAACGGGTTGATTAAACTCTTATAAATCTGTTGACTTGCTCTGCATACATAGGTCGCCCATGAATGGGTTGATTAAACTCCTACAAATATGTCGACTTGCTCCACATACATAGGTCGCCCATGAACGGGTTGAATAAACTCCTATAAATGTGTTAACTTGCTCCGCATACATAGGTCGACCATAAACGAGTTCATTAAACTCCTATAAATGTGTTGACTTGCTCCGTATACATAGGTCTCCCATGAACGGGTTGGTTAAACTCCTATAAATGTGTCGACTTGCTCCGCATACATAGGTCGCCCATGAACGAGTTGAATAAACTCCTATAAATGTGTTGGCTTGCTCCGCATACATAGGTCGCCCATGAACGGGTTTACTAAACTCCTATAAATATGTTGACTTACTCCGCATACATAGGTCGCACATGAACGGATTGAATAAAATCCTATAAATGTGTTGACTTGCTCCGCATACATAGGTTGCCCATGAACGGGTTGATTAAACTCCTATAAATGTGTTGACTTGCTCCGCATACATAGGTCGCCCATAAACAGGTTGAGTAAACTCCTATAAAATGTGTCGATTTGCTCCGCGTACATAGGTCTCCCATAAACGCGTCGACTTGCTCCGCGTACACGGGTTGAATAAATGACTGTAAACGTGCTGACTAGCTACACAGGCTGGGTAGTCAATTATGAAAACGATGAAATATCCAAGCCTTCAGCGCACCAAAAGAAGCTTGGGGTTTGTGAGTATCAAAGAGATACATGCTTAACTATTAAAAGCTTATAAGAGCTAGGAGCAAGTCTCGAGTAAAGATACATCCGAGTCCAAACCATATTCGGCTACTAATAGTTCAAGACTTGCAAAAGTGTCAAGGCTATTCGCACGCAATAGCTAGGGGCTTCTCAAATAATAGTTAGCCTTGTGATAAACAATCCAAAAAATTCTTAAAATCAAACTAAGTAAAGCAAAAAAGCAAAAAATAATACATGACACTCTATAATCGGACACTTAAAGTCTCTTTGACTTAGTGCCTCAAGGGGCTACGATATACACGCATGATTATTTCGCAGAACCATTTTTAGTTATGGTAAAGCTGAAAAGTCAAAGCAAAATGACAATACGATTATAAAGGCCATAAAGGGCAGCTCAAAGTACAAAGCCCGCAGGCAAAAGTCATAGTCATACACCTTAGGGCCTCTATCCAACACTAATGACACTCCTCATGTAAGGGACGAGTACTATGAATTAACACTCCTCATACATGAGTCGAGTTCTACAAAACGGTCAAATACCGAGGATCTTTGGCTATGCTGGTATGCTTTGGGCCCGGTCAAGTTAATAAACCTTTGAACATTATCTAATAACATCTGGGGCTTTTATTTGATCACCAATGAAAGAATACCCACCTTAATGACAGTGAGTATTTTAAACCAAACGGATAAAACCCATTGTGGTAACTGCCAGACTCAACAAAGTTTGCTTGGGGCTCATTAGCTTGAAGATATGAATAAGTGAATGATCGACCAACCTCAGACAGGCATGGGACACTTAAAAGAATCATCATTGCTGATTCCATAAATCAGCCAAAGGTGATGTAAAGCCATATATCTTATATCCGGACACCTACTCAAGAGGATTTCGTACCCAGGAGGCCCAGCTTGGGAATAGATCACGTCATAAGTATTCAGGCACTTATAACAAATAACAAATAAGCAAAAGCCGAGAAATCAGCAGACGAATTCTCCCGATCACGTCACAACTCAGACAAAAGTACTTTACTTTAGTGAACTTTGTACCCGGAAGGCTCCGCCTATAACCGGAGATAAACACCCCTGGATATTTTGTATAAACCAGGATGTAAACTCACGTTAAACCCCAATGGGCTCTAGATACCTATTTAAAAATCCTAAAATCTGGTAGATTTTCGGGTTAAAACAAAACCTCTGACCAATCGACTCAAAAGTTAAGGATAAACAAACATTAATCTCACTACTTTATGATACTATCGAAAATAATGTAGTCAATGACTGATCAAACAAAATGAAAGACCTCGGTAAGCATAAGTATAATAAGGGTAATCAGATCCTTTACATATACAAAAGTCGGGTAAGATATGCCTCTGACTTGGGCATAATGCATATCTATAAGGTATTTACTCGCATGAGGCCATAAGTGAATAGCTATGGGAATACAAAAAACTTTTACCACGTAAGGGTATGGGAAGAAGACTGGGTTACGACACGACATATATGAAGTTGCCTTGGTTACGGAAGAATATTTCAAATTATTTTTATTGAAGTTGCCTGGTTTTAATTGCTTGCAGTTTCTGTTTATAAAGCTGTGTTTTTAACTTTGTTGATAAAAGCATCCTTAATAAGTTGAACACGACCTTAGAAGGGTTTCATATGCCAAATACTCTCACTGTATGTTCTTCTATAAATTCTTCATTTTGTAGATAGCAGAACTGATTCTTAGTTTGTCTCTCGTTTAATTTATATTGGTAATAAATGGGCTGTCAGGTGGGGAAAGAATCGGAAATTCTAAATCAAGAAATTCATGCATTCTCGAAGCACTCTTCTCTCAATGCTAGCTCTGCATATCAATGAGGAAGGTAAATTACTTGAGCAAAACTCTGAGTTGTTTCAGGTTAATTTATAAGCTCTTTATCATCTTTTTGTCTGTGTTTTGGCCTTTTTTAAATAAGAGTATTTATGTTTCAGGATAATTTATACTCTTATACTCATAACTAGTCTTTATACTTTATCATGTGATTTCTATTTAAATTAAGCATCAATTTTACTGCATGTTTGTATGTATTAAGTATTATCACATGTGTATTTCTTTGTTAATACAATTTGATGATGCAACATCAGACTTTACCGGTGGACAAGCCAAGATTCATAGGTATAACAATTGACTTTAATAGCATACACTATCAGTGCAAATCAGTGTTATGTTATTGATGTTGGATGGTGAAAAGCCAAAAAAACTCGCCATTATGTATCCTTGGTAAATTGGTGCTATTTGCCACAGCGCCGCCTCCCTTCACAAATCGGCTACGCACAGTGACAATTTGATACGGTTGTGCCTTCCTTCACAAATCGGCCATGACACCCCAACTCGCCGTGTTGTTGCTATGGCTAATATTTGACAACATAGGTTTAAATTAGTTTTACACTTACATCCAACATCCAGCCTATGTGAAAGCTTAAGACCTCTCGGTGTGCTCCTCTTAAGGTGTTAGATTCGAATCTCGTTGGTGCTAACAGTTTGTATTGATCCAATCTAGCTAGAGCTTTGCTCAACTTCAATTGGGCCCCGCCAGCGGACTGTGAGATTGGTCCTCCGGATTAGTGACAGGATACTCAGTTTCCAGTAAAAATATTTGAATTAGGTTTATCCTATGCATATCCTTTAAAGCCATAAATATTTGTGACAATTATATTTCATCTCATGTTTTTATATTTTTGAGGTTTTCTTATCTACGGTGGTTTTGTTCTGTTCTTTTAATGATGTTATTCTCTATGTTTTTGTTATAGGCGACACTTTATTCAATGCCCTCAAGGTTTGTTAGGGAGGCATTTTGAGAAGCTCATACAGTGTGATCCCCGTCTCAATTTTCTGAGCCAACAGCAGGATTTTGTGTTGGAGTCTCCTTATTTTGAGACTGGAACTGTAATTCACAACCACATTGAAACCAGTGATGGTTTTGATAGAAAAAGTGAAGGACAAGCTGGGATTTTTGGATTGCAGGAAGTGGAATCGGGATCTGTAAGTCAATTATCTTCCTCCAGAAGTGAACATAATCTTATGGGTAAAGCTGTTGAAAACATTTTCTAAGAAATCACCTCACCTAGCTCAGGTAATTGCTTTCAATTTGTTTTATATCATCACTTGAATTTGGTTTGATGGTCATTGCACTTGTTTGTAGCATAAATTTTCACAACTTTTATAATTAGAATCATTCTACATGCCTCATGCTTCCACCATCATTATCATCCGAAGACTGATATAATTTCACATTTTATTATCATGTGCAGTGATGAACCCTCATGCAATTAGAGGTTTCAAGAGCAGAGGAGCTGAATCATTGAAATTTCTCAGTAAATTGGATCAGATTAAGTTGTCTGGTATTCACCTTTCTATGCCGATTGAAGATCTGGTTAACCACATCGGGCACTGCATTACAGAACAGATGGGACCTGAAAACTCCAGCTTCGCCAGTGACAGAGCAAAGTTGGAGGAATTCATACAATATTTATTCAACGACTCTCAAATCCAACCGGCCTCTGATGAAGAAAATGTCATGTCAAGGGTGAACTCCTTCTACAACCTTCTTCAGAAAGACCCTTCTACAATTGAAAACAAAACTGTTTGAAATAGTAATATTTTCGATTTAGCTAAAGATAGAAACTGTATGGATGTTGCATTGAAGGAAAGCAATTACTGCTTGTATATGAATACATGGCGAACAATAGTCTTGCTCGCGCTCTTTTCGATAAGGGCTTCCTATAACAACTTTTGATTATGTCTACATGTTCCTGCTAAGTTAAAATTAAACTTTAAAAGACAATTTTCCTTCTAGGTAAGCCAGAACAAAGGTTGAACTTGGACTGGCGCACGAGAATGAAGATTTGTGTTAGGATAGCAAGAGGTTTAGCCTATCTTCATGAGGAATCAAGGTTTAGCCTATGTACTGAGCAAGAGAAAGCTATATGTCAATATATGTCCAGATCAAGGAAGCTGGAAAGGCAAGTAGTCTCATGGAGTTGTTTGTTTGATTCAAAACATATACAACAGTACATAATAATATTCTTGATTACCAATTGAAGTCTAGAGCATGATTCTCGAGGAGAATATGGTCGCTCATCATGTCTTTCTTTTTTCTCCGTTATAAGTTTTACATTTTGATTATTAAACTCTACATACATACGTCTATATTGGTCCCAACACAGCGAATAAGTACTATGTGAAATAATACATTTTTTTGGATAGTTTTGTAATGATACTCTTTCGAAACTTTTCATATTAAGCAATTCATCATTGTGTTTGTAATATGTTGCTAGTGGTCTATTTTTCCTGCAAGTTTTAGTTTTTTAATGTGTGTATGAAATAGGGTGTAAATGTATGATATGAAATAGAGTGTAAATCGAATTAAATATAATATAATAAAACAGGGTGTAAAATGTGTAAATTATATTTAAAAAGGGTGTAAATTAGCATGTATTTACACCCGATTTTTATTAAAATATGGTGTAACTAAGAGCGTATTTACACCCGATTTTTATTAAAATAGGGTGTAACTAAGAACGTATTTACACCCGATTTTTATTAAAATAGGGTGTAACTAAGAACTTATTTACACTCGATTTTTATTAAAATAGAATGTAATTAAGAACGTATTTACACCCGATTTTTATTAAAATAGGGTGTAACTAAGAACGTATTTACACCCAATTTTTATTAAAAAATGGTGTAACATAGCATGTATATACACCCATTTTTAAACGGGTGTAAATGCATTAGACATTTCTCACCTGATGAATATACACCTGTTTTTTATTAAATTTAAATGGGTATAAATTTAATAAAAAAACGGGTGTAAATTAACCTTTTTGCACTAGTGATTCAACATGATCTGAATCAAATTCTTTTTGCCAGAAAATCCTGTGAGCTCTAGGCAATTTGATTCGAATAACAGTTTGTGATTGATTCGAATCAGAAGGCTTATGATTCGAATCATGTATTCATTGATTCGAACCAACAGACATATTTTTTTAAATATGAGTATTTCTTTCGTTTCACTCCATTTTCACTCATTTGATTCAAATCATATTTTTCTTGATTCAAATCTAACTACATTTTTTCAACCATTTTGTGTGCTTCATCTCATACACATATAAATCATTTTCTGTCATCATCTAATAAAACATAACATACATAATTCTGTTAAGATTTTCATTGTGATTTTGTGTGAAAATCAATTTCCTCTGTTTTTAGTGTTCAAAGTCTTGCTACGAATTTCTTACATCTTTAACTTCAATTGAGTTCAGATCTTGTCAATTAGAGTTATGAGATTGATTGACGGAGGCAAGTACTTGAAATTAACCGTTCTTGGATATCTTGTTGAGTTTTCAGGTTGTTAGCAAGAAATAGGGATTGTCTATGGTGGTGACAAATTCTATTGAAAAGAGGTTCTTCTCTCAAGCATTGTCTTAATAGTAACCGTGTGGAGGGCTACATATAGGGCGGAGTCCTTCTCAGATCTTCGAAAAATATCTCCGCTCAAGAAATCGGTAGGACCGAGGGGTTGATAGCTACACACGAAGGATTGGAGCATAATTGGTGTTATTGGAAGGTTCAAGAAACGTATTCAAGTAAAGATTATGTAGAAGTGTTTGAGAAGATTTCTAGATACAAGTCAAGATCCAAATTAAGACATTTGTTTTCTCAATTGTAATTGTGAATTGGTGATTGTTTGAACTCTTGGAAATATTTGTCAAATAATAAGGAACTATGCAGGTTCCAATGGCCAATCATTCAAGAGTGCACGTAGATCAAGCGAGGACGAACACCGAAGCATTATAAATCTCGGTGTCATCTCTCTAACTCTATTCTTGCATTTATATTAGTAGTGATTGCATATTAGATTTTTCAATTCTGTTGTATAATATTGTTTTTTGTTGATAGAGATTAATTACGTAAAACTTAGGTTTTGTTGGAATTGGACAACTAGTCAAATTATTAATCTAATTGATAAATCTGAAAACCTATTGAATTTAGTACTACATCTGTCCCAAATTATAAATCATTTTGCAAAAAATATTTGTTTCAAATTATAAATCACTTTATAATCTCAATGCAACATTTATAACATTTTTTCTAATATACCTTTAACTATTTATTTCTCTTTCTTCTTTTGATTTTATTAATTTCTTTTTCCTCGTAATTAATAAAAGACAATAGTGTAAAGTCATACATAATTTCTCTTTTCCATACAACATTGATTACTTTTCTTAAACTATATAAAATATTCAAAACATTTTATAATTTAGGACGGTGGGAATAATTCACATGGAACCAATCGTGCTCATTTCTTGTGATTTTACTAATTCAGTCCACTCATACCAAATAGTTGAAAAACGTGTTTAAAAAAGTACGTCTAAAAATTATCTCCGTACATTAAAAATAGTTGTGATTTCACGTGACTGAGAGCACAGTAGCGGACCACACAATGGGGCTGAAAGTTAATCTCGTGCCAAAAAGTACCCGACACGCGTGGGAAAAGACTAAACAACGTATTACAACATAAAAAAGTAAAATAATACTGCAAATAAAAAGAGGACTGTCGTGTTTTGTAGTCCATTCATTTTACTGCTTGCAGATCAATTATAGAGCAAAATCTAAAAAATATGAAGGCACTAGAATAGTTGGGACCGATACTTTTTTCCTTCCCATTCAACAAACAAACATTTATTCATATGGCTACAAGGCTAATGCAAATCAATTTCATACACAAGGCTGGATAGTTTTAATTGGAACAATCAGGTCAAGCAACATCTCTTGGTGAAAGTGTTTTAAGAACTGAATTCCTCTCAAAGAAATAGGCTGGCCTCAGCTCAAATGAAGTGCTTATTAGTGGCATTATTGAAAAATCTTCCTGTGTTAAAACATGATGAATTCCAACTAAATGCCACGTCACAATGTCCTTGTTCTCAATATCTCTATTCCTGCAAATTTAATTAATCAGTTTTAATTAATTATTAATCTAAAAATTAAGTTTTGCTAAGATCTTTTAATTGAAAATCTACAAGTAAAGAAAAATTCATACTGTTTAGTCCAAACAGCCAAAGTTGATTCCCTTAATCAGTTTACCATGTATATCTTCCTTAATCTCATCTTTGTGCTTAATGTTGGTTCCCTTAATTTCCAATAAACCCGATAAAGCTATCTGTATACATAATAAATATTGAAAAATTAATTAACCAGGATTTTTAGGGCAGGGACATGCAAGTACAATGTCACGGGGTATGTTGACTTTTCTCTTCGTCGTATCATACGCTAAAGAAAACCATAGAAAAGTGAAGAGTTAGAGAGAAAAACAAAGTCACTTCAATTCGACCAATAAACCAGTGAACCAGTACCCTCACCAGTTTGATGATCGGTCCGATTTTTAAAACACTGCTTCAAATCATCTTCAACCCGTTTAAATAATTTTGTTTTCTAGCAAAGGATCCACTTTTGATTATTTTTCTCTTAAACTAGCAAAATACCCCTGCAGTAAACTAGTAAAATATCTGTGCGTTTACACGGATAAATTTATTTAATATGATATAAAATATATTTAAATATACGTATAAATTTTAAATAAAAAAAGAATTTGAAGAAAAAAGAAAATTTTACCATTTAAAAATAACGAATTTATCTCTCAATTAAAGATAATTATTGGTTAAAATAAAATAAATATTATCATGATAATAACCTGTGAAATAGAAAATGAATGGTGTGTATCATTATTGAGTGATATTCAATTTACTATAATATAAAATATTTTTAGATACACATTTCAATTTATAATATGTTACTTAATTGTAAAAAAAAAAACAATGGTCATATAAACTCAATTGTATTAAATAATCATATAAAAAGAATGAGAAAGAGAAAAATATTCACATTTGAAAATAAAAAATTTGCAACTAAAATAGAGTTAGACATTGTCTTGATAGTGATCGTGAAATGGAAAGTTAGTTGTGTGTATTATTATTGAATGTCATTCAATTTGATATAGTATATGTCGTATCCTAAATTTTGACCACCTTTCTTTTCTTTTTTTCACTTTTTTATTACTTATATAAATAAAAAAATAAGTGATAATAAGTGGTTTGTATTTCTAATTTTTCGTTTAAAAATTTTAATACTATGCATAAAAAAAAGAGAGAGAGAAAATAAAAAATATAGTAAGAAGAGTGCAAATTAGAAATTAGATTTTAATTAGTATGTCACTCTTTGGATGTAATTTCATTTTGAACAAACAAACTAGTCCATTTGGTAGAGGAATAGACCTAAATATTATAAGGGAGAATGCATGAGTTCGAGTCTTACCTCTTCCACTTTTAACTTTTTATTCCTATACTACTAACTTTTCTATTTAACTTTTAAATCATAAAAAATAGTTTTTTAATTATTTTAATATTAATTTTTGTATTTTATTTAATGAATATTTTTAAAAATTGATTTTTCATTAAAATCATGTTTTTATAAAAAAAAATCTATAAAAAATCATAAAATAAAAAGATTTGGAAATATTTTGTTCACAATTTGTTTGATGGTAGCAATTTAATGTCATTTAACATTTCAATTGATTTTTGTATAAAAATATACAAAAATATTTAAAGATTGTTGTTCTCTTTTAGATTATTCTATTTTTAGGATTATATTTTTCCTTTTTAAATAATCATTATGGATAATTAAACAAGTTTAAAATAAGGGGTTTAATTTTTAATTTTTTTATTTTTATATTATATTTTATTTTAAATTTTAATTTTAGTTTTTATGTTTTATTTAATTAATGGTAACTTTTAATAAAGAAAATCATAAAAGAAGAATATGCTATTTTTTTTACACTAAATCAAAAATCATTTTAATTTTAATTAGGAATCATTAACATTAAATTTATTTACTTATTCCTTGATTTACTTTTCTCATTGCACTAAAGTTTAACCTAATTTTTATCTAATATAAATAGAGAATATTTTTCTAACCTGAGGGGACCACCCACAATTTACAAATCCTATCCTAAAAATTGTTGTTCTTCACACTGAAGAACAACAATAACCAAATCCTAACCTCCATCACCAGTGGATCAAAAAAGTACCAAGGAGAAATACCAAGGGAAAAGGGGATACAAGGAAATTATCAAGGAGCAAAGGAACAGACAAAGGTGAAAAGGGATACCCAAAGGAGAACAAGGATACAAGGAAATTATCAAGGAGCAAACGAATACAAAAAGGAGAAAAGGGATACACAAAGGAGAAATGGGATACATGGAAATCACCAAGGAAAAAAGGAATACACAAAGAAATCAAAGAAAAGAAGGAATAGGAAAAGGAGAACGTGAGGAACGAAAAGAAAAGAAGGGAGGAAACAACTTAAGTGGGTCACGGCACGACAGGTTGGTATCATTATCTATTGTATATATTCACTCTTGTAATTTTCTTTCACTTGCAATTTGAGGATTGGATTAATTACTGTGTATATATATAATTCGGGGTTTGTATATATTTTGTTTGGAGTATATGGTTAATTTTGCTAAATTGTAATTCATAGTGTGTCGAAACTAGCATGTGTCGAATTGTCTTGGAGTTTCGAATTGTTTCGACATATTCATTTTAGATTTGATTGGATTCTGTTTTTTATTAGATTAGATTTTATATGATTTAGATTAGATTTGATATTTTGGGCTTTTAGAGTTTTAGGCCTTTGTAAATCTAAATCTATAAATAGGGAGTTACCCTTGTACATTGTAAAACAATTGCATTCACAGTTTGCAGATTAGCAAGTGAATAATAGCAATAGAAGAAATCCCACAGTTCGTGGGTAGAAACACCTTTCTCCAAATATTTCTCTTCTATCTCTTTTCTTTTCTTTCTTGCTGTTAGTTTGTTCTTCTTTTTCCTTTGTTCTTCATTGTCATTACGTATTGTTTGTGGGTTGGTGATCAATCTTGAGATCAAGATTGAAGCGAAATCATCATAGGGTGTGGTGAATTTCCAACATCTGGTATCTAGAGCTCCGGTTGCGATTCAAGGAGAAAAATCGTAATGGCTATGAATCATTCAAATGGACACTTTCCGGCGACCCTACCAATTCTCAAGAAAGATAATTATGAGAATTGGTGCAAGCAGATCAAGGTGGTTTTCTGTTATCAAGATCTGTGAGATCTTGTGAAGGAAGGAGTAACACCACTTGGGGAAAACGCGACGGATCAAGAAAAGACTGCACTCAAAGATTTGAAGAAGAAAGATTATAAAGCGCTGTTTATAATCCATCAATGTGTTGATCCAGATAACTTTGAAAAACTTAGCGATGCAGAATCAGCAAAGAAAGCATGGGAGATTCTTGAAAATTCATTTGAAGGGGCATAAAAGGTGAAAGAGGTGAGGTTACAAACTCACAAGAGAACCTATGAGTTGCTTCAGATGGAAGACAACGAAAGTATTACAGATTTCTTCACCAGAGTTACAAAACTGGTAAATCAAATCAAAGTATGTGGAGAAACGCTGACGACGAAAGCAGTAGTCTCAAATATTTTGAGATCGTTGGCTCCTAAGTTCGACCACGTGGTACTAACCATAGAAGAGTCGAAAGACTTGTCAGTATTGACGAAAGAAGAGCTTCAAGGGACGCTTGAGTCTTATGAACAAAGGATGGCTGAGAGAGCTGCAGGAAAGTCGAAGAGTGATATGGCTTTGTAGGCGCAGTCAGAAAAGAAAAGGAAGGGCAAAGGAAACGTGAATGGCAACAAAGATAAAGGAGGCAGTAATTTGACTCAGAAGAAACCTTAGAACCAAGGCAACCAAAGAGGTGGTGCTGCTGGTAGAGGAAGAGGTGGTGGTCGAAAGCCAGACAAAAGTCACATTCAATGTTTCAATTGTCAGAAGTATGGCCATTATGTTAGTAACTGTCCAGAAAAGAAGAAAAATCAAGAAACTGATGCAAATCTGGCGAAGCATGAAGAAGAAGAGACGTTGCTGATGGTCACAATGAAAGATGAAGAGAGATTCCAAGATCAGTGGTACTTGGACTCAGGATGCTCATCACACATGATTGGGAGGAAAGATTGGTTTGTCAACATGAAGCCCTCGTCGAAGAACACAGTGAAGTTTGCAAATGACAACACTTTAGCAGCTGAAGGTGTTGGTGATGTTCTGATTATGAGAAAAGATGGCAAAAGGTTAAAAATTTCCAATGTGTTGTACATTCCAGGTATGAAGAGTAATTTGCTCAGTATAGGGCAGCTGGTCGAAAAGAACTACAAGGTAGTTGTCGAAGACAAGATGATGAGAGTTCTCGACGCAGGTGGTAGGTTGATCTTGAAGGCTCCAATGTCTCAGAATAGGACCTTCAAGATTGAACTCAATGTGATGGAGCACAAGTGCCTAGCAACAGCAGCCAGCAGAGATGAGTGGTTATGGCACTTTCGACTAGGCCATCTCAACTTCAATGACATCAGAGAACTGAAGAGAAGAAATATGGTTTCAGGATTACCAGAAATCGACATTCCAAGTGAAGTCTATGAAGAGTGTGTTCAGTCGAAACAACACAAGAATAGCTTCAGCAAGGATGCAAGAAGGAAGTCGAAGGCAATACTTGAAGTCATATACTTTGATGTATGTGGTCCAATCCAGGTGGATTCGATTGGTGGCAACAGATATTTTGTCATGTTTATAGATGATTTCAGTCGAAAGTTATGGACCTATCTCATCAAGAAGAAAAGTGATGTGTTTGAGGTATTTGTCAGATTCAAATCCATGGTCGAAAGACAGAGTGGTCGAAGGTTGAAAACTTTGAGAACTGATGGTGGTGGAGAATATGTGTCGAAAGAGTTCGATGCATTGTGTAGAAAAGAAGGGATTGTGCATGAGGTGGTGCCACCCTACACTCCACAGCAGAATGGTATTGCAGAACGCAAGAACAGAACCATCATGAACATAGTAAGAAGTATGTTGAATGGAAAGCATCTACCCAAAGAATTATGGGGAGATGCGGTTTCGACATCAACATATCTTTTGAACAGATGTCTGACGAAGAAGCTTGAAGGAGTCACACTAGAAGAATGTTGGTCTGGTGTCAAACCTAGTCTCAGTCACTTGAAAGTGTTTGGATCTATAGCACATAGACATATGCCAGATCAGTTGAGAAGGAAGTTTAATGACAAGTCGAATCAGATGATCTTGATAGGATATCATTTAACTGGAGGTTACAAGTTGTTCGACCCAGTGAATAAGCAGGTAGTGATCAGCAGGGACGTGATCATAGATGAGCTTAAAGAATGGGATTGGAAAGAGAAAGCCAAGAAGGATTCAGTGAGAATCTCTTGTGAAGAACCAGTCACTGAAGTCGAAAGAGAAGTTCGACAGGAACCAGTTGCAGATGAAGCAGGTTCAAGCTGACCTCGACGAACAAGACACATGCCTGCAAGGTTGCAAGAATGTGTAATTACATCAGATGATGTGGTCGATGAAGAGGGTGAGCTGGTACATTATGCTTTCTACGCAGATGTCGAACCAGTCAATGCAGCTGAGGCATTGAAAGATTCGAAGTGGGTGAAAGCAATGAATGAAGAGTTAGAATCCATCGAAGTCAACAACAACCGGTCACTTGTCGAATTGCCTCAAGACAAGAAGGCAATTGATGTGAAGTGGGTTTACAAGGTAAAGGTGAATCCTAGAGGAGAAGTAACTCAACACAAAGAATGACTTGTGGCGAAAGGATTTCTTCAGAAGGAAGGAATCGACTTCGATGAAGTGTTCGCACCTGTTGCTAGGATCGAAACAATCAGGTTGGTTGTTGGTCTAGAAAATATGAACAATTGGCACACATGTCAGATGGACGTGAAGTGTGCATTCCTTAATGGTCCCCTAGATGAAGAAGTTTATGTCGCACAACCAACTGGGTATGTGAAACGAGGCGAAGAAGGAAAGGTGTACAGGCTGCATAAAGCCCTGTATGGACTTAAGAAAGCTCCAAGAGCTTGGAATAAGAAAATTGACAGCTTCTTAAGGGAGAAGCAATTTGTGAAGTGTACGACTGAGCATGGAGTATATGTAAGAAGAAGCAATGGCGAATTGCTTATACTATGTCTCTATGTCGATGATTTGTTGATAGCAGGAAGTTGCAAGAAGGAGATCGAAGATTTCAAACATAATCTAAGCAAGGAGTTTGAAATGTCAGACTTGGGAGATCTCTCATATTTCCTTGGCATCGAATTCTACAAGACTAGTAGAGGTTTGATGATGCACCAACAAAGATATGCAGGTGAAATACTCAAGAGATTTGAGATGCAAGATTACAACTCAACTTCGACTCCAGCTGAGGCCAGACTGCAACTGTCGAAGGATCCAGACGAAGATGATGTCGACCCAACCCAATACAGAAGACTTATTGAGTCACTTAGATACCTTTGTCACATAAGGCCTGACTTAGCATACAGTGTTGGTATGGTAAGTAGATTCATGTAAAAGCCAAAGGTATCACACCTAACAGCGACGAAGAGGATACTGAGGTATCTGAAAGGGACTCTCGACTATGGCATTTGATTTCCTGGAGCTGATGAAGGGAAAGAATGCAAGTTAGTGGGATACGCAGACTCTAGTTGGTGTAGTGATGCAGAGGATAGAAAATCCACAGCTGGATATGTGTTTATGTTAGGTGGTGTACCAGTTGCTTGGAGTTTGAGAAAGGAACCAGTAGTGGCATTGTCATCATGCGAAGCAGAATATATAGCTGCTTCTCTTTGTGCATGTCAAGCAACCTGGATGGTGAACTTGGTCGAAGAGATTACAGGGAAGAATCATAGAGCAATTACCATGAAGATCGACAGCATGTTAGCTATCAATTTGGCGAAGAATCCAATAGCTCACAGTCGAAGCAAGCACATCGAAATGAGGTTCCATTATCTTCGAGAGCAGGTAGCAGAAGGGAAGATGAATTTGGAACACTACAGAACTGAGAATCAGATTGCAGATATCATGACGAAGGGAGTGCATGTCAAAGTATTCAAGAAGCTAAGATCGATGATGAATGTAGATAGTTTAGACACAATGAATTAGGTGGTGTGTTAAATTGTAATTCATAGTGTGTCGAAACTAGCATGTGTCGAATTGTTTCGACAAATTCATTTTAGATTTGATTGGATTTTGTTTTTTATTAGATTAGATTTTATATGATTTAGATTAGATTTGATATTTTGGGCTTTTAGAGTTTTGGGCCTTTGTAAATCTAAATCTATAAATAGGGAGTTACCCTTGTACATTGTAAAACAATTGCATTCACAGTTTGCAGATTAGCAAGTGAATAATAGCAATAGAAGAAATCCCATAGTTCGTGGGTAGAAACACCTTTCTCCAAATATTTCTCTTCTCTCTCTTTTCTTTTCTTTCTTGCTGTTAGTTTGTTCTTCTTCTTCCTTTGTTCTTCATTGTCATTACGTATTGTTTGTGGGTTGGTGATCAATCTTGAGATCAAGATTGAAGCGAAATCATCATAGGGTGTGGTGAATTTCCAACAAATTTTAGTTAAGTCTTATTATGGTTAATATGACTATTAACATAATAAAAATAGAAAAACATGTCTTTACCCAAGTTGGTATATCCATATGAACTCAACATCACTGTGTAATGATCTCAACGACCATTCACAACACAGCCATTATCAGGATTATGAATTAAATAAATAAATTAAAAAGGGATTAAGATGCCTATAACTAAGGATAACAAATATTAGGATTGAAAATTGAATTATTCAATTAAAATATTTTTTAATTTTTATGATTTAGAGATTAATGGATTATTGATATTTTTGGGGTTATTATAAAGTTTTGGTTTTATTAAAATAAATTGGAATCTAGTAATAAAATTTTGGACTTAATTTAAAATTTGGGGTTATTATAATGAATTGGGATTTATTAATAAAATTTTGGGTTTAATTTATATTTGGGATTATTATAATAATTGGGGCTAATTTATATAAAGTTGGGTTTAAGTTATATTATGGGGTTTATTATAATTTTAGACTTTAATTTATTTTTTTATAATTAATAAATATGGGTTTATTATAATAATTAAGTACTTGGGGTTTTGTTTCATTTATTTTACTTTGATAATTAAATGATTAGGAATATAATAATTAAAGGTTTATTTTATAAAATTGTTTAATTAAATAATTAAGGGATTTTTATAAATTATTTAAATAGTAGGACTCGTTTTACGGTTTTAAATGGTTGGGATTTACTTTATATTGGAATTATTTAATGACAAATTGGGATTTATATTCTATAATTTAATAAATTTGATTATTGATATTTATGGGATAATATAAGCTTTTATTTAAATATTTGGATTTTATTCTATATTTCTTAAATAACAGGAATTTTATATTATAGATTATTGGATTAAATAGTGGGGATTTATTTCATATGTATAAATAATTGGGATAACTTTCTATATTTTTGGGATAACTGGGATTAATTCAATTTTTAAAATAAAATTTAATTTATATTTTGGAAAGTTATTATTTGATTAAATAATTATATGATTATATTTTGGGATATTACACATTTTATAATTAATAACCGAGATTAATTTATATTTATGGGATATTAAAAGGTCATTTATTTTTATAATTAATAATTGGAATTAATCTATATTTTGGGATATTTTAAGATTTAATTCAAAATGATATTATAAGATTTCATTTATATTATGGAATATTATAATATTTATATTTAAATAATTGAGATTATTTCATATTTTTGGGATAATTAGGATTAATCTATATTCTGGGATATTTTAAGATTTAATTCAAAATGATATTATAAGATTTCATTTATATTTTAGAATATTATAATATTTATATTTAAATAATTGACATTATTTTATATTTTTGGGATAATTGGGGTTAATTCATATTTTAGGGATATTTTAAGATTTAATTCATATTTTGGGATATTATAAAATTTAATTTATATTTTGGGATATTATAATATTTATATTTAAATAATTGAGATTATTTCATATTTTTGGGATAATTGGGATTAATCTATATTTTGAGATATTTTAAGATTTAATTCAAAATGATATTATAAGATTTCATTTATATTTTGGAATATTATAATATTTATATTTAAATAATTGAGATTATTTTATATTTTTGGGATAATTGGGGTTAATTCATATTTTAGGGATATTTTAAGATTTACTTCATATTTTGGGATATTATAAAATTTAATTCATACTTTGGGATATTATAAGTTATTTAACTAAATAATTGAGATTATTTCATACTTTGAGATATTGTTGGTTTTATAATTAAGTAATTTGGATTCATTTATATCATGGGGTATTATAAGGTATTTATTTTTATAATTAAATAATTGTGGGATTAATTTATATTGTTGGGATATTATAAATTAATTATTTTTATAATTAATTAGGTATGGGATAAGCTTTTATTTTTGAGGTTATTATATTTGGGATGAAAGATTATTTAATTATTTAATTTAAATGCTTAATTAAATTAAATACTAGACCTTTACAAGCAATTTGGGATAAAATTAGGGATAAGAGTTTAATTACAAATCATTAATTTATTTTCTTAAATAATTTAAGATTTATAAATGTTAGGGATACATGAGATATTAAGGGATATTAGGGATAATTAAGGGATATTGAAATGGGATAAATCATGGGATAAAACTCTTAGGTGCAAAGAGTATAAAAATTAGGATTTTGGATGAGGGATAGAGATTTGGGATAAAACTTTTAGGTTCAAAGAGTATAAAAATTAGGCTTTGGGATTAGGGATAGGGGATAAAACTCTTAAGATTCAAGAGTATAAGTAAAGGACTAGAGATATGGGATAAAACTCTTAAGATCCAAGAGTATAAATATAGGACTAAGGATAAGGGATAAAAATCTTAAGATCCAAGAGTATAAATAAAGGACTAGGGATATGGGATAAAACTCTTAAGACCCAGGAGTATAAATATAGGGCTAAGGATAGGGGATAAAACTCTTAAGATCCGAGAGTATAAACATAAGACAATGGATATGGGATAAGGGTTTTATAATAAATGTTATATCATTTTTTATAATCAAACCTAAAGGGATATTTTTCAAAATTCAAAGGGGTAAAGGGATAAAAAAACATCTAACTCGCTTCTTTTTAAGGGATAGAATTGGGATAGAAACTTTGGGATAAAATTCTAAAAATCCGAGAGTATAAATAAAGGATTAGGGATAAGGGATAAATGATAATTACAACTTCAACATAAAGGGTGTAACGACCTGTATAATATTTATCTAGAATAATACCATACAAGTGTTTTTATTTGGTACTGACACCATCATAAGTGCCTATTGGCATAATTCACATACTTGTCCATTTCTAAAACATAAATACAACATATGGCACAAGTCATGGAAACTATCTAAAATAATAAAATCTAAGAATAAGGTACAATATTCCTCATTCTACAAGAATGACACACAGCGAAAATAGTAAAATTAAGTTTCTCTTGAAACATCCAAGCACAACTCCACTTGTAAATCATACCTGTAAATACCTCCTGAAAATAATCAACAATAGTGGGGTGAGATACATCAAATCTCAGTGAGTTTCCTATCTTATAGATTCTCTCGGCTTTACAAGGTTCTATCTTAGCCTAACTCAAGTCGGGGAAAAGGAACTAGACCTTGAGTTCAAACATTTCTGACTAGAGAAACAATCGTACAAATACACCAAACGACAACTAGTTAAGGAATCTTTCCCCGGCCAGTCTATACAAGGCACTACAACACGGGTCACAGATCCTTAACGTAGATAACTTTCCCTGGCCAGCCCGCACACGGAGTACTTCAACACGGGTCACAGTTATCTACAAATGGTACTTTCCCCGGCCAGCCCACATATGGAGCACTACAACACGGGTCACAGTACCATCCACTAAGTAACTTTCCCCGGCCAGCCCGCACAAGGAGCACTTCAACACGGGTCACGGTTACTTACTTAATAAATAATTTCCCCGGCTAGCCCGCACACGGAGCACTTCAACACGGGTCACTAATATTTATCAAGGAATAACACTAATAAATACTTTCCCCGGCCATCCTACACCAGAGGATCTCGACATGGGTCACTAATATTTATTAGGGAAAACATATACAAACCGGAGGAAATATGGTCCCCCACTAACAACTACTTATCAAAGACACTCTTCTAGTATCGATGCATAAGCATTGCCATCTAAGTTCTCTATTCCAGGCCAGAACTCGTCAATGAATGCACGAGCATCACCATCCAGAGTTTCTATCATAATTCTATTCACAACCTCGAATTATAACAATCTTAACTATGCCATTTGTTTTGGGGTAAAGTTTCCCCACTCTTCCTAATTCAGTTTAAGCATGCATATTCTCTTAATTATGTTCAACAACAATATTAGACAAGCATATTACAACATCAATCATAAACACACAAGATAGCATAACATATCAAACATAATCCACAGTAGTTCACACACATTTTTAAGGCATACAAGCCACTACTATCCTTTACCAAACATCCTTGGTTAAAACTCATGGTCTCATATTACCATTTCATAGCACGTCATATAAACCGTCACTTTCGGTTCCCTCCGATTCATTTAATCGGGTATCGAAATCAATACTTTTCACTTTTATCCCGTAGGATATTTCCACAACTTTACATCGGCTAACATTATGCCGTGATCGGACTTATGATCCAAAATATATGGATTTCAACATATCACATAACATTGTTATCATTCAAATGCCACTAATTAATTAATCCCACATGATACCAAGAACGTCTCGATCCGAGTTACGGATCAAAATTTATGAAGGAAACAAAATGGGAAAAACCGTCATGTTCGCTAAGCGAATCTCCAGGGAACATTCGCTTTCGCCTTCGCTTCGCGAACCTCCGGGTGAACCAAGTCAGAAGAAAAAAGGCATAAAGTTCGCTAGGAGAACACTGGGCGAACATTCGCCTGCCATCGCTTTGGGGTTCGCTAGGCGAACCCTCGAGAATCATTCGCTTTGCCCTTCGCCAGGGGGTCGCTAGGCGAACCCTGCGAAACCCAGAATTTCTCAGCAGCGTAAAAACAGAACCCTTGGCCCAAAAATCCATCATTTCCTCACCCAAATCACTTCCAAACATCAAAGCAAGTATTATCAAATGATTACATGCATAATACGACTACACCATCCAATTTATATCGAATTTCATCCATTCGATTTCATTGATTTATTCGTTTAATCATTTTCTCTCAAATCTAACCTAAGTTCAAATCATAGATTTCTAGAACTTAGAGTCTCTAACTAGAACCCGCCTGATAATCGAAGAGGAGTTTGAAGAAGATGATGAATTATGATGATGATCCAACTTCTCTTTCTTTTTTCCCTTCTTCCTTCTCTTCCTTCTCTTTTTCTCTTCTTTCTATTCCTTCTTCTTTTCTTACTAACTTTTCTCTTTTTTCTTTTCTAATATATATATATATATATATATATATATATATATATATATATATATATATATATATATATAAACTTATAATATAATATAATTCCAACAGGGTAAAATATCTCCAATTGATATTTTGTCATCTCAACCCAATTGATCAATTATTAGAGTTACCATTAAATCATCTCTTGAACTAATAAATAGTGATATGTCTCTTTAATAAAATAACTGATCTCTTCAGAGTTCCTTAGTTGCTCTATTGATCCCAATTGACAATACTTAGAGCACTTAGAGGATTCCATTAATCCAATTATCCAAAGATAGAGTACATAGATACTCATCTGATCTCCAATGGAGCATTTAAATAATACGGGGTATTACAAAGGGGTAAGGGATAAAAAACACCAACCAAATAGGGGATAAGGGAGGTGAACTACAGAAACTCTGATCCTTCAAAATTGAGGGTACGTAGGCATAGGGTTGTTAACCCTAGCGAGTACAATAATAATAAAAAACTTAGGGTTCCCCTCATACATCTAAGGCTTCTCTGTATAATAATAAGGATTTTTGTAAATAAAAATAAAGAGTCAAACATTCAAGTAACAAGCAAACATACCCTAAAACTTAAGGAGGATCCCATTAAGTACAATGGAGGTGAGGGGTGCCTAACACCTTCCACTCACTTAACCGACTCCCGAACTTAGCGTCTCTCCCTTAGGATTTAGGTTTTATCATTATTTTCCTGTCCCTTAGGACGGATAAAGGATGATGGCGACTCTGTCATTTTGCCGGCCGCGACAGTGTAAAATTTATTTAGATACATATGTCAATTTCAAATTAGTTACTTAATTATAAAACAAACAATAATCATATAAATTATGAATATTTTTCATATATAATAATTACAAAATAATTATGTTTTTATTTTAGATAAATTTTGTGTTTTAAAAATTCAATATTTTTCTATGTTCTTAAAAAAATAAAATAGGAAAAAGAAAATGGGGAGAGAAAAAATTAAAATGAAAGTGAGAAAGTGTGAGAAGAAAATTGTTGGGGAATTTAAAATTTGAATTAAGAGAAGAAAAGGAATAGTGAGAAAGTAAAAAGTAAAAAGTAAAAAGTGAGAAGTGAATGAGGTGCCAAAAGAAGATATTTTCAATTTTTTAACATTTGTTAATTACAAATATACCATTTTGCTAGTACATTTAAAAAAAAAAGGATATATTAATAAGTTTGGTGGTAGTTTATTTTAATGGATATATATTTGATAGTTGAAGCAACATTTTTAAAACCAATACTACCAAAAAAAACTTTGCAAGGTAGAGTCATTCAGCTCCTCATGCACGAAATAATAGGATGATGAAGGTACATGTGAGGGATGTTGGGTGTGAGATCCCTCAGAGAACTAGGATTATGTTGGTACATATGTAGGAAATGAAAAGCTAGGTACCCTAGGTTGCATATATGATGAGTGTACATGTGGCAGATATGGAAAGTTATATCCCCTAAGCTACTATTATGATGAGGGTACATGTGTCAGATATGGAAAGCTAGACCCCTAGGTTGTTTGTATTATGAGAGAATGTGGGGGATACATGTTGGTATGATTAGGGTATATGTGTAAAAGGGGGGATAAAACTTGGTGGATAATTGGATAGGAACATGGAGAAATCATGGGTGGTGAGTAGTACAATGTATGATGTAGATACAAACGAGGTAGTAAGAGCTTGAGAAGTGGTCATAGTCAGGTGAGCCACCTGACTATACATTGGCAAAAAATAATACATAAGCGATGGAAGCACCTTGCATATAGTTATCTTCGTCCGACAAGACTTTCCCCCACATTTATCAGGTCGGGGTGGCATTTTGTCTATTTTGAGAGAAGAATATAAAAGAATTGATAAATCAGCATAATATATTATAGGCTTAAATAATCTATTATTTTTTGGTGTTAAATCTTAAAAGGAAAAGTTTCTAAATTGTGGCCCAAGAAGTGTTGAACCCACAACCTTAACATTACTAAAGGGATCCTTAACCTCAAGATCAACCAATTCATTCATACTTAATTTTGCAGCAAATATATATATTATTAGATAATGGGAAGGAGGACTAAATCCAAAAATAAAATAATTTTGCAATTTGAACTTCTTCTTCTTCCTCTCCTCTAATTCGTATTCTTCTTCTTCCTCTGAACCTTCATTCATGGCTACGTATTCAGTTGACAACTTTACTCAGTTTCAAATTCTCAGTTGATAACTTTACTCTGCTTCATTTAATTTAGTTGTTGTTTCTAATGATGGGAGATGGATTTGCAAGCTTCATCACCTAAATGATTTTTGTCATGAGAAATTATTTTCACAAAAAGGGAAAATAAGGAATAAACAAGGAATAATGTTGGGTTTGAAAAAATGCAGGGTTTGTGATATAGTTAGGGATGGAGATATGAACACAAACCCAAAATTTTGGATTAAATATTCTTTTAGTCCCTATAAATTGGCGTGCTTTTTGTTTTAGTCCCTGTTTTTTTTTTAGTCCCTAATTCTAGGTTTGAATTCATACCTTAATGCCCAACCTTCATATAAACCCATAATTTTTTCATATCGATAAGAGCATATGAGTTTGTTTATGAGGTATTCATGTATGTTTATTTAGTGCTCCACCATTTCAAACAATAATCATTTTTGGCAGTTTGATTATCTAACTTTATTATTTACTCTTTCTCTCACAATCTTCACCATTATCTTCCATTAAAACTTCATCTTCATGTTTGTTTTTGAAGTAAGGTTTGGCTTCTTTGTTTCTCAAAGTACTAATGTGAGTCTTATGTAAGTATGGTGGTGAATCATTTTCCAAAACAAGGGCTGCAAGTGATTTATGTATGTGATTTTTATGTATGTATAGTGGTGAGCCATTAGTGTAAACAATGACTGCAAGTGTAAATACTAAAACACTTAAGTAATATATATCATTGTTGCAATGTAACAATCAAATAAAATGTGTGGCCTAGTGGAAAGACAATCTCTTGTAATTCCCAATGTCATGGGTTCAATTCCTCTTGGGACCAAGTTTTGAATTTTTTTTGTCATTTTAAAATTAAAGACAAAAAATGAAAAAAAAAAGCTTACATGGTGTTCTGGAGATTAAAAAAATGGAAAATGAAAAAAAAAATGTTGCCAAGTCAACAACGTTAGACACATCATCATTTTTGTAATGGAATTTTAACGTCAGGGAGTAATCCCAAAAGGAAAATTAAATGTTAGGGACTCAGACAAAAAAAAAGATTCAGGGATTAAACTCAAAAACACGCTAACTTACCGGAACCAAAAGACTATTTAAGCCTATATTATAAATAAAAAGACTAAATACATTAATTTGAAAAATATATTATCACACAATATTTATAAAAGCGATATATTCAATTATCGTTATCTAATCTGATATTGTCTTTGGATCCAAACTCTTCATGCTCTTCATCCACATTATCTTCTAACAACAAGATAGGCACATCAACTTGATAAGCCTCAACCACTGTATCACACAAAGTTGTAATTTATTCAGCATGGCCCATTGTTTTTTATTTGATTACAACACACCTGCCTCACTTATGTCGCTAAATTGAAGGGCAAGGAATGTAATAAACTTGCCTTACAATATGTTCCATTATGAAAGGGTCGTATTGTTTGTACCTTCGTTCCATTCGAATCTCAATAGTGTTATATTTTTTTATCTATTTTTGTGCCTCTAGTAGATGAATCACACCAATCACAATAAAACATGACAAATTTATTTTCTGAGTCTAAATAATTGTATACCAACTCGTAAATGTGTGTAATTACACCATAAAAGTCGTCTTAACCACTATTTGTAACTCCTTTTACAAATACACAATTGTTTATGGTTGTTTCCCTTCTCTCCAAGTTTAAGTGTGAAATTCATATTTTCTCAAAAAGTATGTGTGCAATTTATTTACACATTGAATAACCCTTCATACAAGTTTATCAAATGGAGTATTCTCGGAGTCGATGCAACTTTGCATGCCAATTCTTGCTTGAACCATGATGAAAAATAGGCATGTGTGTGAATGGTAGTTGTTTGTTTATCAGTGTTTTGAAAATAGTAGGTATTAAATGTCATATATCGAAACACAATATAATTAAGTTAGAAGGTAATAAATTTTATATCCAATGTTATGAAAATAAATATGTACTTAGTATACCTACTCAAGGTATGATATAACTTCAATGCAATTAATCAAGACATGAAATTGAGAAGATTGTAATTATTTTTCGATCAACAAATGCACATTAGTCTTTCCAAAATGATGACTAGGAAGAACAAATAATTATAAGGTAAACTCACTTCTTTCAGTAACATTAATTTCATTCCTTATGATTCTTATAGTTAACGTCATGTGATTGAAATAATGAAAGAAAAAAATGTGATGTTTTCGGAAACATGTAATGTGCACATATTAATCCCTTAGCTTTAGCTTTATTTTTCACCGTTCTCTTTCAAAAGGATACATCCACCTATATTATGTTGGACATGTGACTCCACACACAGGGGATGAAGTGAATTTTGGGTGTCAGAAAAACAATAGTTTGAAAAACTTCTATGATTATTTTCAGAGTTTAAAACCATTTTTAAAAATAATGTTTTAGAAATAAGCAGTGGAAAATAAATAGTTTAAGGGAAAGAGAAACAACGCCAGAAATTATAAAGGTTCGGTAAAAAAAGATCCAATCCTCTCCTCAAGCTTTGATCTTGAGAGTATCGAGTAAATCATTAGATCTTATACAAGGTGTTCCTAATAAAAACTATTTGGATAATCTCCCTGAGGCGAGTCAGGCCAAGATCATTGTGAAAAGTGCTCAACTGGCGAGGAAGAAAGAAAACTGGAAGAGGAGCAAGCCTCAGTTCTATTTCAATAAGAGGGGAGTTCCTCAGAAAAAGAAGCAGGTTCCTACCCACCAGAAGGGCAATTTTGGTACTTATGTGCTAGCATCCAATACTCCCAGGGGAGATGGACGAGGTTTAATGGCAAGGAGCGGTCTGAAAATCATAAGCGGAGAAATTTCTAAATGGGTCGAGGTTCTTCATTGACCTATCGTGAAAATTTTCAGGTGTCACAGAGGCGCTCATACACTCTAAGTAATTATAAAGGGAAGAACCCGATGTCGAGAACTTAATGGAGAAGATTTCAGAGGAAAAAGAAAATTGAGAGGGAAGCTGCTGAATCAAGTAATACCAAGTCATACCATAGTTGAGTGGAAGACCAGACCAAGAAGCCAGTCAAAAGACAATTATTTTCTCCTAAGCCAGGCCAGCCGAAGGAAAGGCGAATGAAGTGCCACCGTCTAAGGAGGACGAATTGGTGACTAATAAATTTGATTATGGATTGGAGGATGATTTTGATGTGTTATGTAACCTGGTGCCCGAGCTCATCTGAACCAGCAGATTGTGAGGAAGAGAAAAATGGCAAAGCATAAAATAGTGTGTTATTTTGTGACAGATAATAGTTGCATCAAAGAATATAATGCATTTTTTTTAAAGGCCTCATGAAGGGATGATGAGTCATTTGAAGCTCTTTTTATAAGGGCGAAAGTGGAGAATACTACGGTGAATAAGATCTTAGTGGATGGAGGGGCTGATGTTTATCTCATGCCTCATTTTATGTTGGGAAAGATAGGAAAGTTCGACACTAACGTGAGGCTACATAATATGATACTCTCGAATTATGAAGAGAAAACAAGACAGGTAATGGGTGTTATGCAAGTTGATGTGACACTGGGTTTTATAACTCGACCAACTTTTTTCATGGTCATTACGCACAAGGCTAATTATAACTTGCTCCTTGTTCAAGAACGGATACATGGCATGGGAGTTGTACCGTCGTGACTTTATCAGAGGATAGTGGTCTAGAGGAATGATGGAATAGTTGAGAATATAAAATTTCCGGTATTTTCTACCTGAAGTTTCAAAATTTCAGGTAATATCTACCGAAAATTTTAAAATTTCCAATAAATAACCAAATACTATTTACGAGAAATTTCAAAATTTTCGGTAGTTCAAAATACCTTGTCTTGTACAGGAAATTTCAAAATTTTCCAGTACTTTTAAAAATCCTGTTTTGTACTGGAAATTTTGAAATTTCCGGTAGTCATAAAAATTTAGTTTTGTTTTTTTTCCTAATATTTATTTCTTTACTTCTTTTGCAATGAAATCTAGAGGCAGAGACGGTACTATTGCAAGGAGATGCCAGGGGTGTTGATGCTAAGTCATCCCAGCTACGGGCAGAACGAGTGGTCTCCACTGGTTCACACCGGAAACAGATGGCTAAGAGGGTTCGTTTCCGGGCACCACGTTCAACTCGACGCTGTGGAGTTTGATCAGTAAAGCAGGCTACATATGAGGTGTTGTCATACATTCTTATAGTTGATCTTGTCGGTCAGCCGATGGTTGAGTCGGTCGTTGAGCCGGTGGTTGCTCAGGTGGTTGATCTAGTTGTTCAGGAGGTTGTTAAGGAGGTTTCTCAGGAGGCTATGAAGGAGGTTGCTCAGGAGGCTGCTGAGGAGGTATGACCAAATGCTAGTCTTGGTGAGTCGGGCCCACCAGTTACTACTGAGACGGAGGTTACAACTCCTTCAACTGAGCCCGCTGTGCACACTAATGGAGGATTTACAGGAGGACCTATCGATCGGTCTATGCTTACAGAGTATGCTGAGTATGTGGCCTTACGATTATGGAAGGGCGAGGTATATGTCTTTTATAGTTTTAATTTTTGTTTATGTATGTCTGTCATAATTAAGTATCAATTAATTTATTTATATTTTATTTGTCACAAGAGAGACCCACACTGAAGATCACATCTCATGGGTCGAAGATACAGGGCTTCTCGAAGATTCCGATGCCTGAGCAGGTCAGTCGGATTATACGAGACTTTGAGCTGCTTGATTTCTCCCACTAACCACTCACCATGTTGGACGCTCTATTGCTTAGTGCCTTTGTTGATAGCTGGCACAAGAAGACATCATCATTTCATCTTTCGTTCGGTGAGATGAGTGTCACTCTAGATGATCTCTCTGCATTGTTCCATCTCCTTATTGGCGACAGATTCTGGACGGCTCAGATTTTAGCGTGATCGCCGCTTGTCAGATTGTGTCACATGATTTTAGTTTGTCTAAGGCGGATGTCCTTGAGAAGTTTGGTGAGACTAGGAGTTTGCACCTTCGCATGCATTGGCTTCAGAAGATATACGACCGGCTTGTAGCTGATGAGAGGTATGAGGCTGCCACTAGGGCGTACATGCTACATATAGTAGCATGTACGCTCTTTGCGGAGAAGTCTAGTACTTATGTTGATGCTCGGTACTTGTGCCTCTTCACTAGCCTCGAGGACACCAGCTGGGCTTAGGGCTGTGCTTTGTTGACCCAGTTGTATACAACCCTTGAGTGGCGACAGTCTTTGTGACAAGACATCTTGCTGGCTACTTGAGTCTATTACAGGTAAATTTGAAATTATTATATGTTGTTGCTTTTGTATTTATTTTTTACGAATAGTATTTCTAAATTTTTATTTTATGTGTCTGTGTTTTGATTTCAGTGTTGGATATACGAGCATTTCCCTACCATCTGTGACAGGAGGGTGCAACATTGCGAGGTGGGGGCCCCACGGGCGAAGAGGTGGAAGGGGAGACATGCACATCCTGGTGGTGTTGCTGAGTATATGAGGAGGCTCGATGCTCTTATTGTAGATCATGTCATCTGGACACCATACACTGGTCAAAAAGTCCACCATGAGTTCTAGGAGTCATTGTTATATACAGGTTACATGCGGTGGGAGACCATGGTTGGGAGATACTTGCCCGAGAGGTGTGTGCGACAATATGGTTATGTTCAAGGTATCCCACGACCAATTCCAGATATCCCAGCTTCAGGGATTGATTAGTGGTTTTAGAGTAACTTCATCAGCTCTGGTCGTGGCATCAGAGATCGAGCGGTCACTGCTTAACACACCTCACAGTGTGAGGATGGTTATTTGGAGTGGTACCTCATTCTATTACACCTTCGCATCACCCCACCTCCAGCTAATGATAGGTCTGATGATTGGGTACTTGTTGATGATGCGTCGCCGCCACCTCCTCTAGTAGATCATGCCGATGACCAACAGCGCCTTCAGATGATTGCAGTGATTATGGATAACCTCATGGGTTTGGTAAACCAAGATGGTGAGGTATATACTGGATTAGCTCGGGCTGCACACATAGCCCATGGGGAGCCTATTTAGATACATTTTGTATTATTTGTATTATTTGTATATTATTCAGATATCTTTATCATAACACTTTATTAGCTAAATTAGTGATCCTCTTTAAATTGCATTGTGAACGTTAACTAACATCTGACAATGATTTTCATAACTTAAACAGAAAACACTTAACATTACAATGTGATTAATAAATAAGAAAAACCAAACACTATCAGACGCTTTAGGACGTTTCAGCATTTCCATTATGTCATCAACGGATCTTGACAGCTTCGTATCTAACTCGATCGACCCCTTTGTTATCCTACGGCAAAATGATCTTCACATTTCCTTCACATCTTCGTTGGTCTTCAACTTAACAAGGGTGTATTTCACCCTCCTGTTTGTATCAATCCAATCTTCACGAAACTCGATCTTTCTCACCTTTCTATTGTCGCCATCAAGCAACAATTCATTCAACTTCGACGTCAAGCCGACAAAAGAGGTTTGTCCATCGGGAAGCTTGAACTCTACAGGAAGAGAAGCTCCGTTGAAGTACACTTCTTCCTAAATCAAAAATTGGGGAAGAGACATATTTTGAGATGTGTTTATCAACAATAGGTGACCCATATTAATACACCTTTGAACCTATTCTAGACCACACAAACTGTCAGTGCAATCACAGCCGCACAAAACTGCCAGTAAAATTCTGATCATCCAAAAAAAAACCCATAAAATACAACAAATACAACTACCGAAAATTTCACTTAGGGTAAAATTTCCAGTATCAACACGGAAATTTCATATTTCTGGAAAATTTTGCACTATAACGAAAATTTTGAAATTTTCGGTATACTGTAAATTCCAAATGAACTACCGAAAATTTCAAGCTATACCGGAAATTTCAACTCGTCTATCGGAAATTTTATACGGAAATATGATGTGTTTTTAACCCATGGGCAATTTTGTCATTATGAAATAATAGGGGGTGTCAGGTTTAATTTAGGGGATGCCAGGTTAAATTCTCCGATAATTAATATCTCTGATATAATGGACTCAAGGGGAGGTACCTGCATGATTAGCACTCAAACGGGTAAGTTAATAATAAGTCTCGTGCTATTAGACCACTGAGTAGTACAGAAGGTTCTGGATCTTTAACCGACGTGGAATAAAATTAAATGAGTAAAAGACTAAAATTCTAGAAAGGTTGAAATGGATGAACAAAAAAATATAATTTTAAAGTATAAAGATCAAAATTTAGAAAATAAAAATAGGGACCAAAAGGGTATTATAAAGATGAACATTGAGCACAACTGTTCAAGCAGGAAGAAGACTGCAGATCAAAAGAGGCCGTAGTGTTGTGTAGTCCATTCATTCTATTGCTGTCAGAACAATCATAGTTGGAACCGATGCATTTTCTCCCACATGCAACAAACAAAAACAAACAACATTTATTCATATGGCCACAAAGCCAATGCAAATCAATTGGATGCACAAAGCTGGATAGTTTTAATTGGAGCAACCAGGCCATGCAACTTCTCTTGGTGAGAGTGTTTTAAGAACTGAATTCCTCTCAAAGAAATTGGTTCGCCTCAGGTCAAGTGAAGTGCTTATTAGTGGCATTATTGAAAAATCTTCCTGTGTTAAAACATGATGAATTCCAACAAAATGCCACGTCACAATGTCCTTGTTCTCAATATCTCTATTCCTGCAAATTTAATTAATCAGTTTTAATTAATTATTAGTGTAAAAATTAAGTTTTACTAAGATCATTTAATTGAAAATCTACAACTAAAGAAAAATTCATACTGTTTAGTCCAAACAGCCAAAGTTGGTTCCTTTAATTAGTTTACCTTAATCTCATCTTTATGCTTAATGTTGGTTCCCTTAATTTCCAATAAACCCCATTAAGCTTTCCGTATACATAATAAATAGGCAAATTCTTAGATATCCATTATAAGTAGTTGGGTACGAGTATCTTTAATGTATTAAGAATTTTGTAGTCTATACATAATTTTTTTCTCTAATTTTTAATATTATTTATAATTTTAATAAAATACAACTTTTTTTTTTAATTTTTTCATATTTCTTTTTATTATGACCAATTTTAAAAATTGAAACAGAGGTTATAAAATGTCTGAAATGGCCTTGATATTTATCTAAAAGTAAATTATAACCATTTTTAATTTAAGCAAAATCATCTTTAAAAATACCTCCAAAAGTAAAATCTAAAAAATCGATTTTTTATATTTTAAATTGTATCTATTTTTATTTATTTTAAGTTGTGTGGCTCCAGAATAAGTGCTTTTCCTGTTCCTTTTTTTTCCTAAAGAAAGATCAATTTCAGTATTAGCTTTCTAAATTTAAGCCTACTACACTATATAGTAGCTTTGTTACTAGCTATCCTTCATTAAAGAGAAAAATGGTCAGAACCTCAAACACAAAGCACTTTTGTCACTTTAACTTTTTCCTTTTATGATGTTTGTATGGGTATTATATATTTCAAAGCCAAAAAGGCTGGTTAAAGCCTTAAAGGGTACTTTCGTTCATATATTAGAAAGAGAAAAAGAACAAAAATGTTTGTTTTATATCTCCACATGTAGTCTTCACAATCCATACTATTTTATTTATTTATATTAAAGTATCATTATTACCTTTTTGCTTTTAATTACTTTTATTTATCCAATTTTTCAAATTCAAATTTTAGTTTACATGAAAATGAGTTTTGTGAAAATTTTAAAAAAAGTTTTTCATAATAAAAATTGTTAAAAGTGAAATAGGGATTTTTTTAGTGGCAAAAGAAAATCTTTTTAGATAGGTTGTCCTATTTGAGGCCCACATTTATCACAAAGTGCATGGGCGTCTTTTTAATGGGCCATCTTAATACAGTAAATGGGCTAAGCTCGTACTTTCCAGACCAAAGGTTGGTGGCTACCATTATATTGGCCAACGTATAGTTTTGGCTTTGCATACATCAAATCACATTTACAAACAAAATTTGACCAATCAAAGAAAAAAAGGCAAACATACATAGAGAACGACATCAATATAATAATTAATGATGATTGAGTGTTTTTTGACATGATTAATTTATGCTATATCTGTTTCTGCAATGGAAGTCTAACAAACGCAGTCAAAAGTTACTTTTTAGAGTTTCTATAAATCATGTTAGAAGAATACTTAAACGTGCGTTTGGTTCTTGTAACGCCAAACAAACACTTAGATAAATTGTTTATTAGGGTTGAGATCAATTGTTTTGAGCCGACATAAGACTAATAAGATCGGTCTAATTCTAAAGATCCTATTCAAAGTACACTAGTAGAAGGGAGATGAATATGTTGAGTATCGCTAAAAGGCCTCTCACCTGATATGAGTTATTGATCCATCAGTCATCATTAGATCTAATCAGACAATCTCTCGCAATCTGCGCCAGATCAAATGAGAACATTTTTTAACCACCTATCATATACAAACACGCCACGCTCCATAACAAATATATTTATTCTTTTTACTTTTTTAAATTATATCTCTCTAACTCATTAACTTGTGCATTGGAGTGTTAATCTTATAAGCATGTCTCTACACGCCATCATATCAGATGCTCATACCATTGCACCAGAAGAGCTCTTCTCTACCACATCACTAATCTCTCATTTCGCAACACAACATCGATCATAAAATTCTTAATACTGCAAATAAAAAGAGGACTGTCGTGTTTTGTAGTCCATTCATTTTACTGCTTGCAGATCAATTATAGAGCAAAATCTAAAAAAAAATGAAGGCATTAGAATAGCTGGGACCGATACAATTTTCCTTCCCATTCAACAAACAAACATTTATTCATATGGCTACCATGCCAATGCAAATCAACTGGATGCACAAAGCTGGATAGTTTTAATTGGAGCATCCAGGCCATTCAACATCTCTTGGTGAGAGTGTTTTAAGAACTGAATTCCTCTCAAAGAAATAGGCTGGCCTCAGCTCAAATGAAGTGCTTGTTAGTGGCATTATTGAAAAATCTTCCTGTGTTAAAACCTGATGAATTCCAACTAAATGCCACGTCACAATGTCCTTGTTCTCAATATCTCTATTCCTGCAAATTTAATTAATCAGTTTTAATTAATTATTAGTGTAAAAATTAAGTTTTACTAAGATCATTTAATTGAAAATCTACAAGTAAAGAAAAATTCATACTGTTTAGTCCAAACAGCCAAAGTTGGTTCCTTTAATCAGTTTACCTTAATCTCATCTTTGTGCTTAATGTTGGTTCCCTTAATTTCCAATAAACCCGATAAAGCTATCCGTATACATAATAAATAGACAAATTCTTAGGTATTCATTATAAATAGTTGGATACATGTATCTTTAATGTAAAATAATTTAAAATATTAATTTGTTTTTAAATAAAAATATATAAAAGGTAACAAAACATTGAATATAAGTGTTTCATTAGATGAGAATAGTGATATTCAACTAAATTTAAGAGTACCAGAGTGTTCATCTAATAAATATTGAAAAATTAATTAATTATAATTTTTAGGAGTACTATGTCACGGGGTAGGTTGTCTTCTCTCTTGGTCGTATCATATGCAGCTATCGTAGGGTACATTTAATTTGGATAATTGGCTGTATAGAAGTGTTCATTTTCTTGCAATCGTTGTCACAATAATACATGTTTTACTCAAATATATTATTATTAAAGATAGAGTGTATTGTAATATTTTGTCGGATCTATTGGATAAATTTATATGAATATTTTAAAAATATAAATAAATTATTTAAATAATTTAAAAATATAATATAATATAAAAAATTTAATAAGGTCCATTTGAAAAAAGGAGAGAATTGGGTAACTTTGCCTGCCATGCCTTTCCGTGACTTTAGGCAATTTACTTGCAAGTTTTGTAAGAAAATAAAATAAAAAATAAACAGAAACAAGATAAGAGAGAGAATTACAGGTGAGAGAAAGAGAGAAAGTTATCGTGCAGTTCGCACCTTAAAGGTAGCGAATCAATACCCTTTGAAAAACTAAAATGAGTTGGATGTTGTATGAGAAAAACAATGTCCCTTCAAATCAACTTCAACCAGTTTAAATAATTTTGTTGTCTAGCCATGCATCAACTTTTGATTATTTTTCTTGTAAAAGAAAGCAACTCTTTTAAAAAAACAGTTTTGCCACGTGAAAAACCCTTCATAGAGTAAGAAAACTCTTTGCAATGCTTACTTTTTCAATGGGGTATAAATTAGGATGACAATTGGATCTATTAAAGCAAAATTCATCCAATTCATCCATCTAAAAATTCATTCAATTCATCCACCATATAAAAAATAAGTTAATGGATTATATTAAATTTATCCATTTATATGCATAGATTGATTCAATTCATCTAATATATTTTATAGATCTAAAAGATTATTCTTATTTTCGTTAGATTTATTTTTTAAAAAATAATTTAAAATGGATTTTTTTTTTTAAAATTGATTTTTTTTCGAAAAAAACCAAAAAAAATTTCGAAAAAAAGAAAAAGATTTTTTTTCCGAAAAAAAAACCGATTTTTTTCCGGAAAAAAGATTATTTTCCTAAAAAAACCTTTTTTTTTAAATTAAAAAAATCGATTTTTTGGAAAATACAAAAAGTCGAATTTTCCCAAAAAAAAAAACCGACTTTTTTTTCTGAAAAAAAATACCGATTTTTTTTAAAATTAAAATATCGATTTTTTAGAAAATACAAAAATTCGAATTTTCCCAAAAAAAACCAATTTTGTATCCGAAAAAAAAAACAATTTTTTTCAAAAAAAAGAACCGATTTTTTTTTAAATTAAAAAATTGATTTTTTAAAAAACACAAGAAGACGATTTTTCTCAAAAAAATTGATTTTTTTCGAAAATACAAAAATCAATTTTTTCTCGAAAATACAAAAAATGATTAGGGGTGTGCAAAAAATCCAATAACTATAAACCAAATCAGTATCTAAATTAATCCATATTTTAAAATCCAATCCAAAATTACATTTTAGAACTGGTAATCCATTTATCAAAAAACAAAAACGGGAACCATTAATTAAATTTGGATCAGCTTATCGGTTTCCAAATTTGAGACTCTCTCAAATCTCTCTCTTCCTCAATTGCTAAACCCTAATTCCCAAAACAGCAACACCAAATCTTCCTAAATCTCCTTCACGTTCTCCATCTTCGATACTCTCTACACTTTCTCTCTCAATTTGTGGACTCAGCGTTCTCCACCGTCTTATTATTCTTCAATCTTATTCGGTAAGTTTTATACTTTCATTCTTGTCTATGTTCTGCAAATTTCAAGCAGAATGCTCTTGCTTATGCCTGTTACCATTTTTTTACTTATGGGATTTGATGTATGAAATGGTAAAATGTGAGATGAAACAAGAGCTCTAGTTATTGTGCTCCATGTGTTTGACAAAATGCTTAACTTAAAATTTTTAATTTTTGAAAGAGACTCATAGTGTCATTTATTTAGTTTGTATACTATAAGGCATATCAAACCAATGGGTGTGACTCAGTTGGTTAACCTGTGATATGCATTCAAGTTTTTGAAAGAGACTCAGTTGGATAACCAATGATGCTAGTTGTGGATTGTTGGTGTTGTGCGAGTGAGAAGTGCAGAGAGATGGTTTGAGAGTGCAGTAGCTTCAATGTGAATACTGAGTTATGGACTGTTAGCATTGAACTTGGTTAAAAGAAAGTTAGTTAAACTAGCTCCAACTGTAAGAAAAATGTGAATTGAAGTGAATGCTTAGACTATCCAATTGATTGCTAGATCTTGATGTGAAACGAAGTCGATTGGGTCAATTAAAATGTTGTTAGTACTTTGTTGAAAAAAGAAGTGAAGTTAGTGAAATGTTAGTCAAGATTCTGTTAGAGGTTATGAATATACAATTGGTTATTATTAGTTTGTGAAGTTGGAACTATTAAATGAACATGATTAATTGGCTATAAAGGTAAAGAAAAGATGCAGGCTGTTATTGAGTTAAGTTGCTGTAAAGTCTAAACTACTAATTAGTTAGAACTTCAATTCGAGTGGAAGTTGTAAACTATTAAAACCTGTTAATCACTCTTGGCCAATTCCGTTGTGATTGAAGTTAAAGAAAATAAAAAATTGGTTTTACGAGAAACCAGTTTAAAACTGGTTTTTAAAAAAATTGGTTTTTTTTTATGAGAAACCGGTTTGGAACTGAACTGATCCACTTATAAACCGATTTTAAAAAAATAAATCAGATTTATAGAAACGGTTTTAAGATCCAAACTAAACCATATATATGGTTTAATTTGGTTTGGTTTATAATCCATGCACCCCTAAAAATGATTTTTTTTTTCCGAAAACAAAAAATTCAATTTTTTCACGAATATATTAAAAAGCAATTTTTTTAAAATACAAAAAACGAATTTTTCGAAAAAAAAAAAAATCGATATTTTCAAAAAAATAAAATAAATTGAGTTTTTTGAAAATATAAAAAAATCTATTTTTAAAAAAATTAAAAAAAAAATTGGATGGATGAATATCCATCCATTAAAAATATGTTAATGGATGGATTGGATAAATTTTATTTTTAACGGATGGATTGGATTGAATAATTTTAAGAAAATTTTAGTGGATTGTTAATGGAATAATGAATTATTCCATCCATTAACAATCAAATCCATATTCATCCAATTCATCCATTTTGTCACCCCTAATATAAACATCTTGTAAAAATGTTTCGCAATTTTTTTCTGCTAAATATAAAACTCCTAGCAATTTTGTCATGTTTAAAATTCCTCACAAAGTTTTCTATAGCGTAGAAAACGCGTCAACTACATGTTTGATATGGTGTAGAAATTTGACATGCTTTGTGAAAAAAAAAAAAAACTCCTCGCAACGCATTGTGTTGGAGTGCATGTCATGCTTTGTAGGAGTTTTTATCCTTGGTAGATCTAAAAAATTCTAATAAAAAAATATTTATCATATTTATATTATTATAAATATTAAAATAAATATGTATTTTAATATTTATAATAATATAAATATAATAAATAAATTATAGACCTATAATAAAATTTTGTAAAAATTAAATTAAAAAATAGTTATAAATATTAAAATTTTGTAAAAATTAAATTAAAAAATATTTAATAAAATTAAAAATTAATATTTAAAAATTAAAAATTCAAATAACAATAAAAATATTTAACACTTATGAGAATATCAGCCATCCATGTTATCGTCTATGTTATCATCTTCTTCTTGTTACTGCGTGAGACACTTTTAGTGAGGAGAGAAAGAGAGAGAATAAGGAAATAAAGATTTATACTATTGAATTGTGTAAATAATGATACAAGCTATGATTATTTATATACAACCATAATTGAGCTTGGGCTAACATAACTTAGATTATATCTAAATATTAAATCTAATCAAATCTAATCATATCAAATCAAATCTAATCTAATATTTCAACACATCCCCATAATTCAAGTTGTCGGATCTACGCTAGTCATAGTCGATCTGAACTATTCCTAATTTCTTTCTCAAATTCAGAAATCTGTCGATCTTCAATCCTTTGATGAAAATGTCGGCCAACTGTGCTTCACTTGAGCAATGTCTAACTTCAAGTTCACCTAGATTTACCTTTTCCCTCAAGAAGTGAAATATGTCTTCGATATGCTTACTCCTTCCATGCAGAACTGGATTCTTCGCCAGATTTATGGCTGACTTGTTGTCGATTTGCAACACAAGAGGTTTCTTCACTTCGACCTCCATTTCTTCAAGTACTGATCTGATCCAAATTGCTTGACATGCAGCATAAAATCCTACTATATATTCAGCTTCACATGATGATAATGCCACCACAGGTTGCTTCTTCGAACACCATGAGATTGGGGCACCAAATACTTGAAAGAAATAGCCAGTTGTACTTCTTCGATCTTCCTTATCTCCACACCAATCAGCATCAGAAAAGCAATTAACTATTGCTCCTTTGCCTTCAGAATCTCGTCGAAATAGAATTCCAAAATCTGTTGTTCCTTTGAAGTATCTCAGGATTCTTCTTGCAGCTTTCATGTGTGACACTCTTGGTTCACCCATGAACTCCTCACTAATCCGACTGCGAAACCTATATCAGGTCGACTATTGTAACGACCCAGTTTTTGTGTGAGTTTTATTTAATCGAGTCGTTTGATTATTATATTATTATTTTATTTTATTTTCAAATTTTATTTGAAAATATGTTATTTTTCAATGTTGTGATATTTTATCGGGTTTTGGGAACGTTTGTGAGATATTTGAGTGTGGGGGTATTTTGGACATTTGATAATATTTTGTTAAGTTAGAATAGAAAGGGAATTAGGAAGAGAGAAAAATAGAAAGAAAGAAAAGGAAAAGAAAGAAAAAGAGGAGAAAAGAGAAGAAGAAGAGAAATAGTGAGGAAATTTGGGAAATCAAGAGAAATCAACTTCTAGAATCGATTTAATCGGGTAAGGGTGCGAAACTCAATTATTGTATGATTGTGTATGATTATGTATGTGTATTTGTGAAGTTTATTGGATTGAAATGAAAATATTTAGTAAAACCCATTGTTGGTAAAATTGATTAGAAATTGATTAAATGTGGTTAAAATCATGTTTTTAGTATCCATAATTGTTGGTACATGATAGATACTTGTTATTAGATGTTGTATTGGTAATTTTTCTGGGTGTAGGTGAAAATTGGATGAATTTGGGTGAGAAAACGCAGAACCACGTTCTGCATAAATTTTTCTGGTTTTTCCAGGTCATACACGTATGGGGCATGTTCTTACGCATATGGACCTTGGCAATACGCGTATGGTGGGCGAGCCATGGGCCAATACGCGTATGGGTCTTCAATTTTCTCGGCCATCTGCCCATTTGCATATGATACGCGTAGCATTTCAGGGCATTACGCGTATGGTTTTGGTCATTACGCGTACGAACGTTTTAACGTGAACTTTGGGGAAAATGAGCCTCTGCTCATACGCGTATGGATCATGGTGATACGCGTATGGACAGGACAATTGCAAAATGGGACTTTTCAAAATATCGTTTTTCGTTTTCTTTCGTAACTTGAGTTCCGTTTGTCCGATTTTTACATTCTTGGTATCGTTATGTAGCTATTGAACTGTACTTTCTTATTATGATGATTTCGAAATTGTTAGCCGATTTAATTATGTCGAAAAATCGGGAATAGTGTCGTTCGTCGACTTTTGTCGTTGTAGTGAAGCGTAATTGATGAGTATTATGCAAAGTGATGTTGTATGACGTGAATGTATGTGTTTAGATGATGTTGTGATGATTTGTGGCCGTATGGAAATTAAATTCATTGTTTTGGGCATAAGTGCAAAGTATGATTTTTGTCGATGTAAATGAATGTGTTTATGTGTGCATATTGAATGTCATGGGTCATTGTATGCCAAGCATCATGATATGCATTGTTGAACGTCCTGAGTGACGGTTTGGATTCCAGAGGGAATTCGCTATAACTTCGTGTGCCCATGTGGGGTGTGAGCGATGATTATAGACGATCGTGTGCCCATGTGGGGTATGAGCGATCGGGTCGTGTGCCCGTGTGGGGTGTGAGCGATCCATAAACACCGTGTGCCCGTGTGAGGTGTGAGCGGTGGGGAACATCGTAGGCCCGACGGGGAGTTACAGTGATGTAACGAGCGATGATTCCAGCAGAGTTCCTGAGTGAACTAGTGATGAGAAACAGTGAAAGTCGGTACCGCATGTGCATATGCATAGAGTCGTTGTGTCGGTCTTTTGCATTGCATAAATCATTTATGGTGGATTATGTGTGGATTTGTGGATAAATTGATATATGAATATGTGTTGGTGATGGAAATATGTATTGGGTCTGTAATACCTCGTGTTTGAATTATGGCGTGAGTTGTGGTGAGAACTGTATATATGTGTATTTTTGTGTTATATATAATTGTATGCAATTATATTATGGTTGTTTTTCTCACCCTTCTGCTGTTTTATAATGCTCTACGAGGCATTGCAGATTAGAGTTGCTGGAGGTATTTTTGTGAAGCTTCGCGTCTTCATTCTTTTGTCTGTCGGCTCTGATATGTGACACCGGGTAGTTAGGGAGGTCGTTTGTGATATTTGTATATTATGTATATGTATATCTTTTGGCTTGTGCATGTATAACCTGATGTATGACAAACTTCTCATGATATATATATATATATATATATATATATATATATATGTATGTTATTCAGTTTTAGATTTTCCGCTTTTATTCTAAATTCTGAAATGTGGGTGTGAGGAACTGAGTTCCTCTGATGATTGCTACCCCACTGTTGCATATCTTTATGAGCAGGTGTTGTATGTATTGTTTTCAATTTGATGCGACTCCCCCAGTCTATGCCATGATAATTTAGATATACTCTGACGAAATTTTGAATTTTCTTTTACTGCTTTAATTATTTGGGGGTATAGATTGGGGGTGTTACATTAAGTGGTATCAGAGCCAGTTTGTGTCAGTCCGTGTCAGTTGTGTCAGTCCTTGTTGGTCGTTATGGTTGGATGAGCTGTCTGTTTAACCATAGTTTCTGTTATTGGAAATGAACAGAATATGGCTGGTAGGAACGATGCTGCTTTGGCTGCGGCTATGCAAGCTATGGCTCGTGCTGTGCAGGGTGCACCTAATGCTGCGGGTAATGATGAGTTCAGGAAGAACAAACCGCTTGTCTTCAAAGGAAGATATGATCCGGATGGTGCACAGATTTGGCTGAAAGAGATTGAAAGGATTTTCTGAGTGATGGATTGTGATGAAGATCAGAAGGTGAGACTAGGTACTCACATGTTATTAGAAGAAGCTGATGATTGGTGGGTTAGTACTTGACTTGACGTGTGTTGGAAGCTGCAGAAGAGGAAGAAATTACTTGGGAAGTTTTTAGCCGGGAGTTCTTGAGGAGGTATTTTCCTGAAGATGTGAGAGGGAAGAAGGAAAGTGAGTTTCTGGAACTGAAACAAGGTAATATGTCTGTAGTCGATTATACTGCTAAGTTTGTCGAACCTGTGCAGTTTTATCCTCATTATGCGGAAGCTACTGCTGAATTCTCTAAGTGTGTGAAGTATGAGAATGGCTTGCATCCTGAGATAAAGCAGGCAATTGGATATCAGAGGATTCTGAGGTTTTCTGATTTGGTAGATTGTTGTAGGATTTATGAAAAAGACAGTAAGGCTTGTGCTACACATTACAAGAGTGTGAGCGAAGGAAAGGGAAACAACAGTTCCGTGGTGGTCCGTATGTGACACCAGCTGATAAAGGTAAACAAAGAGGGAATTTTGAGAAAAGGTCAAGTGGAGGAGGAATGTCTGGTCCTATGAGGTGTTATAAATGTGGTGAGTTGGGGCATCGTCAGTTTGAGTGCAGGAAAGATTTGAGGAAGTGTACTAATTGTGGAGGTGTAGGACATGTTGCAGCTGATTGTGCCAGGAAGAATGTGGTGAAATGTTACAATTGTGGTGAACCTGGGCATATTAGTACGAAGTGTTCGAAACCGAAGCAAGCTCCAGCTGGTGGAAAAGTGTTTGCATTATCGGGGACTCAAACTTCCAGTGCAGATCGTCTGATTTGAGGTACTTGTTTTATTAATAGTACTCTTTGATTGCTATTATTGATACTGGAGCGAGTCATTCGTTTATTTCGTCTGAGTGCGCGAAGCGTTTGAATCTTGTGTTGTCTTTGATGGGTGGTGAAATGGTTATTGATACTCCAGCAATGGGGTCAGTAACTATGTCTTTGGTTTGTTTAAGATGTCCTTTGACCATTTATGGTAAAGACTTTGAGATGGATTTGGTGTGTTTGCCGTTGGAGGGTTTAGATGTGGTCCTGGGTATGAATTGGTTGCAATTCAATCGGGTTCATATTGATTGTTATCATAAGCTGGTAAGGTTTCCTTCTCTCGAGGAAGACGAAGACTCGAGTTTCTTATCTACCAAAGAGTTGAAGAAACTTTTGGCGGATGAAGCTCAGTTGTTTGGTTTGTTTGCATCTTTAACTGTGGATAGTCAAGTTTCACTTGAGGTGTTTCCTGTTGTGTGTGAATTTCCGGAAGTGTTTCCTGAGGATATTTCAGACTTGCCGCCAGAGAGAGAGGTGGAGTTTTCTATAGATCTAGTTCCTGGTACTAGACCTGTTTCTATGGCACCTTATCATATGTCGGCATCTGAGTTGGTTGAGTTAAAGAAACAGTTGAATGAGTTGTTGGAAAAGAGGTTTGTGAGACCAAGTGTTTCTCCTTGGGGTGCTCCAGTTTTATTGGTGAAAAAGAAGGATGGAAGTATGAGGTTATGTATTGATTATCGCCAGTTGAATAAGGTGACGATCAAGAATAAATATCCTCTTCCAAGAATTAATGATCTGATGGATCAGTTAGTTGGTGCGTGTGTGTTCAGTAAGATTGACTTAAGGTCAGGGTATCATCAGATAAGGGTGAAGGAGGAAGACATTCAGAAAACGGATTTTAGGACACGATACGGTCATTATGAATATTCTGTGATGCCGTTCGGGGTTTCTAATGCGCCAGGTGTGTTTATGGAATACATGAATCGTATTTTTCACGAGCATCTGGATCGTTTTGTGGTGGTGTTTATTGATGATATTTTGATTTATTCTAAGTCTCGGGAGGAGCATGCAGAACATTTGCGTATTGTTTTGCAGGTTTTGAAGGAGAGGAAGCTTTTTGATAAATTATCCAAGTGTGAATTCTGGTTATCGGAAGTAAGTTTCCTTGGACACGTAATTTCAGGTAATGGTATTGTTGTGGATCCATCTAAAGTAGAAGCAGTTCTACAATGGGAGGCTCCGAGATCTGTTACTGAAATTCGAAGCTTTTTGGGTTTGGCTGGTTATTATCGCAGATTCATTGAAGGTTTTTCTAAGCTAGCACTTCCTTTGACCCAGTTGGCTTGTAAAGGGCAAGCGTTCATTTGGGACATTCGGTGTGAGGAGAGTTTTACTGAGCTGAAGAGGAGATTGACGACAGCTTCGATTTTGATTTTGCCGAATCCTAATGAACCATTTGTGGTTTATTGTGATGCTTCTTTGATTGGTCTAGGTGGTGTTCTGATGCAGGAAGGTAAGGTGGTGGCTTATGCTTCAAGGCAGTTAAGGGTTCATGAGAAGAATTATCCTACTCATGATCTTGAGTTAGCGGCTGTGGTTTTTGTGTTGAAGATTTGGAGGCATTATCTCTACGGTGCAAGGTTTGAAGTCTTTAGTGATCATAAAAGTTTGAAATATTTGTTTGATCAGAAAGAGTTAAATATGAGGCAACGTAGATGGTTAGAATTCTTGAAGGACTACGACTTTGGCTTGAATTACCATCCTGGTAAAGCTAATGTGGTAGCTGATGCATTGAGTCGAAAATCGTTACATATGTCCGCTTTAATGGTTAAGGAGTGGGAACTTTTGGAATCGTTTAGAGATTTGAGTTTGGTTTGTGAAGTGACGTTGGATAGCGTTAGGCTTGGTATGCTAACGATTACTAATGATTTTCTGATGACTGTTTGTAAGAAACAAAAGTTGGATGTGAAATTTGTGGATTTTATGTTGTTGGGAGAAAAAGATGCGAATAGTGATTTTCAAGTGGATATTAATGGTGTTTTGAGATTTCGGGGTAGGATTTGTATTCCTGATGATGCGGAGTTGAAAAAGATGATTTTGGAGGAAGGACACCAGAGTAATTTAAGTATACATCCGAGAGCAAATAAGATGTACCAAGATTTGAAGAAGATTTTCTGGTGGTCTGGATTGAAAAGAGATGTGGCTCAGTTTGTTTATGCATGTTTGACTTGTCAGAAATCGAAGGTGGAACATCTGAGGCCTAGTGGTTTGTTGCAACCGTTGGATATTCCTGAATGGAAATGGGATAGTATTTCCATGGATTTTGTGATAGGATTACCGAATACTCAGCGAGGGCATAATGCTATTTGGGTGGTTGTTGATAGGCTGACTAAATCGGCTCATTTTATTCCGATTGGCATCAGTTTTTCTTTGGAGCGGTTAGCTGAGATTTACATCAGTGTGATTGTGAAGTTGCATGGGGTTCCATTGAGTATTATTTCTGATCGAGATCCTAGATTTACCTCGAGATTTTGGGAAAGTTTACAGAAGGCTTTGGGTTCTAAATTGAGATTGAGTTCGGCTTATCATCCGCAGACGGATGGTCAGACGGAGAGGACGATTCAGTCGTTGGAAGATTTGTTGAGAGCTTGTGTTTTGGAACAAGGTGGTGCGTGGGATAGTTATCTTGCATTGATTGAGTTTACGTATAATAACAGTTTCCATTCTAGTATTGGGATGGCACCGTTTGAAGCATTGTATGGACGAAGGTGTCGGACGCTGTTGTGTTGGCACGAATCTGGTGAGAGAATGGTGGTTGGGCCAGAATTGGTGCAACAGACGACAGAGAAAGTGAAGTTTATTCGTGAGAAGATGAAAGCTTCTCAGAGTAGACAAAAGAGTTATCATGATCGGAGACGGAAGGATCTTGAATTCCAAGAGGGCGATCATGTATTTCTGAGGGTTACGCCGGTAACAGGTGTGGGTCGTGCATTGAAATCGAAGAAACTTACTTCTCGATTTATTGGTCCTTACCAGATATCCGCGAGAGTGGGTGCTGTGGCGTATAGGGTGGCGTTGCCGCCGAATCTGTCAAATTTGCACGATGTGTTTCATGTTTCACAGCTTCGGAAGTATGTTCCGGATCCGTCGCATGTGATTCCGATGGATGAGGTTGAAGTAAGGGAGAACCTTACGGTTGAGGCAGTACCAGTTAGGGTGTTGGATCGCGAGATGAAGCGGTTGAGGGGCAAAGAGATTGCACTTGTGAAAGTGGCGTGGGGCGGCGCTGCTGAGGGCAATTTGACTTGGGAGTTGGAGAGTCGGATGCGGGAGTCGTATCCAGATTTGTTCATCTCAGGTAATATTTTCGAGGACGAAAATTTCTAAGTGGGGGAGAGTTGTAACGACCCAGTTTTTGTGTGAGTTTTATTTAATCGAGTCGTTTGATTATTATATTATTATTTTATGTTATTTTCAATTTTTATTTGAAAATATGTTATTTTTCAATGTTGTGATATTTTATCGGGTTTTGGGAACGTTTGTGAGATATTTGAGTGTGGGGGTATTTTGGACATTTGATAATATTTTGTTAAGTTAGAATAGAAAGGGAATTAGGAAGAGAGAAAAATAGAAAGAAAGAAAAGGAAAAGAAAGAAAAAGAGGAGAAAAGAGAAGAAGAAGAGAAATAGTGAGGAAATTTGGGAAATCAAGAGAAATCAACTTCTAGAATCGGTTTAATCGGGTAAGGGTGCGAAACTCAATTATTGTATGATTGTGTATGATTATGTATGTGTATTTGTGAAGTTTATTGGATTGAAATGAAAATATTTAGTAAAACCCATTGTTGGTAAAATTGATTAGAAATTGATTAAATGTGGTTAAAATCATGTTTTTAGTATCCATAATTGTTGGTACATGATAGATACTTGTTATTAGATGTTGCATTGATAATTTTTCTGGGTGTAGGTGAAAATTGGATGAATTTGGGTGAGAAAATGCAGAACCACGTTATGCAGAAATTTTTCTGGTTTTTCCAGGTCATATGCGTATGGGGCATGTTCATACGCGTATGGTGGGCGAGCCATGGGCCAATACGCGTATGGATCTTCAATTTTCTCGGTCATCTGCCCATTTGCGTATGATACGCGTAACATTTCAGGACATTACGCATATGGTTTTGGTCATTACGCGTACGAACGTTTTAACGTGAACTTTGGAGAAAATGAGCCTCTGCTCATACGCGTATGGATCATGGTGATACGCGTATGGACAGGACAATTGCAAAATGGGACTTTTCAAAATATCGTTTTTCATTTTCTTTCGTAACTTGAGTTCCGTTTGTCTGATTTTTACATTCTTGGTATCGTTGTGTAGCTATTGAACTGTACTTTCTTATTATGATGATTTCAAAATTGTTAGCCGATTTAATTATGTTGGAAAATCGGGAATAGTGTCGGTCGTCGACTTTTGTCGTTGTAGTGAAGCGTAATTGATGAGTATTATGCAAAGTGATGTTGTATGACGTGAATGTATGTGTTTAGATGATGTTGTGATGATTTGTGGCCGTATGGAAATTAAATGCATTGTTTTGGGCATAAGTGCAAAGTATGATTTTTGTCGATGTAAATGAATGTGTTTATGTGTGCATATTGAATGTCATGGGTCATTGTATGCCAAACATCATGATATGCATTGTTGAACGTCCTGAGTGACGGTTTGGATTCCAGAGGGAATTCGCTATAACTTCGTGTGCCCATGTGGGGTGTGAGCGATGATTATAGACGATCGTGTGCCCATTTGGGGTGTGAGCGGTGGGGAACATCGTAGGCCCGACGGGGAGTTACAGTGATGTAACGAGCGATGATTCGAGCAGAGTTCCTGAGTGAACTAGTGATGAGAAACAATGGAAGTCGGTACTGCATGTGCACATGCATAGAGTCGTTGTGTCGGTCTCTTGCATTGCATAAATCATTTATGGTGGACTATGTATGGATTTGTGGATAAATTGATATATGAATATCTGTTGGTGATGGAAATATGTATTGGGTCTGTAATACCTCGTGTTTGAATTATGGCGTGAGTTGTGGTGAGAACTGTATATATGTGTATTTTTGTGTTATATATAATTGTATGCAATTATATTATGGTTGTTTTTCTCACCCTTCTGCTGTTTTATAATGCTTTACGAGGCATTGCAGATTAGAGTTGCTGGAGGTATTTTTGTGAAGCTTTGCGTCTTCATTCTTTTGTCGGTCGGCTCTGATATGTGACACCGGGTAGTTAGGGAGGCCGTTTGTGATATTTGTATATTATGTATATGTATATCTTTTGGCTTGTGCATGTATAACCTGATGTATGACAAACTTCTCATATATATGTATGTTATTCAGTTTTAGATTTTCCGCTTTTATTCTAAATTCTGAAATGTGGGTGTGAGGAACTAAGTTCCTCTGATGATTGCTACCCCACTGTTGCATATCTTTATGAGCAGGTGTTGTATGTATTGTTTTCAATTTGATGCGACTCCCCCAGTCTATGCCATGATAATTTAGATATACTCTGATGAAATTTTGAATTTTCTTTTACTGCTTTAATTATTTGGGGGTATAGATTGGGGGTGTTACAACTATTGCACACATATCTTAGAGATCCAACTATTTGTTTGAACAAAGTTACATAAACTTTGTCTTCCTCTCCATGCTTCTCCAACTTCACATTTGGTTCGACAGGTGAGGATGCAGGATTCGAATCATCCATTCTGAATCACTTGAGGATCTCTTTGACATACTTCCTTTGATGTAGCACCATACCTTGCTTCGACATATAAAATTCCATGCCTAGGAAATAAGACAATTTTCCCAGATCTGACATTTCAAGTTCCTTTTTCATCAGCTCTTTGAACTTCGACAAGTTCTTCAGACTATTTCTAGTTACCAATAAATCATCTACATATAAGCAGATGATTGTTATATCTTGTGCTACAACCTGAACATAGACACCATACTCAAACTTGCATTTGACAAATCCCAATTCAACTAAGTAAGAGTCGCTCTTCTTGTTCCATGCCCTAGGTGCCTGTTTGAGGCCATAGAGCGCTTTGTACAACTTATATACTTTACTTGCTTCCTTCTGAATCACAAACCCAGGAGGCTGTGTGACATAGACCTCATCGTCTAACGGACCATTCAGAAAAGCTGACTTCACATCTAAGTGAAATGTCGACCAACCTTGGTTACATGCCAATGCTACCACTAGTCGAATAGTCTCCAGTCTTTCTACTGGAGCAAATACTTCAGAGTAGTTAAGTCCTTCTCTTTGAAGAAACCCTTGAGCTACTAATCTTGCTTTATGTCTTGCTATCGACCCATCAGCATTGTGTTTTAACTTGAACACCCACTTTACTTTGATAGCTTTTGTATGTGCTGGCGATTCGACTAACTCCCATGTGTTTTTTCTTTCGATTGCATGTAACTCTTCGACCATAGCTAACTTCCACTGTTGAATTTTTAAAGCTCCGTTATGGTTGATTGGTTCAGCACCTGCAAGTAAAGCAAAATGAACTAATTCTCCATCTGGTGTGACTTCATCATCACCAGTCACTTCATATTCATGAAGTCTTGTTAGAGGAACTCTATTTCGCCGAGGTCTTTGGCTTGTTTCAGCCACACCCTTTGTATCGGGAATGTCAGCAACTGCTTCTACTTTGACTTCGCCTGGATTCTCAGCAATTTCTTCAACTTCAACTTCATTAGTTTCTTTGTCGAAATCAGAGCTCATCAATGGTTTGTTAATTCAATTACTAGAATTCCAATCCCAGGCAGAATTTTCATCAATCACAATATCTCGACTCAACACAATCTTCTCATTAATTGGATTGAATAGCCTGTATGCACCAGTCTTATGATATCCTACCAAAATCATAGGTTCACTCTTGTCATCAAGCTTCCTTCTTCTTGCATCAGGAACATGCTTGTAACACATAGAGCCAAACACCTTCAGATGAATCACTGATGGTCGTTTGCCACTCCACACTTCTTCAGGAACCTTGTTCTTCAATTTCTTAGTAGGGCACCTGTTTAGGATATAAACTGCAGTCGAAACAGCTTCACCCCATAAAGATTTTGGCAAATTCTTCTGCTTGAGCATACATCTCGCCATATCCAATATGGTTATGTTTCTTCTTTCAACAATTCCATTATATTGAGGAGTATAAGGAGCAGTTACCTCATGATCAACACCATGTTCTACATAGAATTTTTCAAACATCTTCAAAGTGTATTCGCCACCTCCATCTGTTCACAGAACTTTGATCCTCTTCTCACTCTGGTTTTCAACAAGCATCTTGAATCTCTTAAAGATTTCATATACTTCATCCTTTCTCTTGATCACATAGATCCACAGCTTTCGACTAAACTCATTGACAAACGAAACAAAATATCTGTTTCCACCAAAGGTATGTTCTTCGAACGGACCACATACATCTGAATGTACAACTTCGAGTATGCAGGATGATCTCATTGGCATAGTCGAAACGAAAGAATTTCTGGATTGTTTTCCGACTAAACAACCTTCACAGAGTTTGTCAGGCATCACAAGACTTGGAATACCATATACCATATCTTGAGTAATCAGCTGATTGAGTGATTAAAAGTTCAAATGTCCAAACCTCAAATTCCACAACCAACTATCCTTGTGGTCGACAATAGTTTTTAGACATTGTACTCCAGTCGAACTGATCTGCTTGCAACGAACTGTTATCAGCAAGTTTTATCTTGCTCTTCTTCGACTCATCGAAATGTGCCAACCACTCATTTCGACCAGTCATGTGATTTGAGCAGCCTGAGTCGAGGAACCAGATCTTGGATTCGACATGGTTATCTGCCACTGCAGCCATAACCACCATACCACATTCAGAATCATCTGAATCTTGGCGTGCAAGGTTCGTTCCTTCGTCCTTGCCTTTTTTTGATTTATTGTCTTTCTTGTACCAACAATGTTTGGCCAAATGATCCCACTTTTCACAGTTATAAAACTGCATACTTTTCTTATCTTCTTTGTCCTTTCGATAGTTTTCTCCTCCTCTTTTCGAGGATTCATAAGCTCTATCTTCGACCTGATTCTTGTGATGGTTTGACCAAGACTTCTTTCCTTGAGTCTTGTCGACTTTTCCTTTGGATTTGTTGGAATCACCATTCCTTTTCCATGACTGAGCCTGCAGTGCTTGTATCGAATCCTAAACTCCCTTTCTTTCGACAATCCTCATCTCATGCGCCTCCAACGAACCAACCAAATCTTCCACTTTTAGGGTTTCAAGATTGTTGGATTCTTAAATAGCTACGATAACGTGATCAAAGTGAGAGGTCAATGTTCTCATTACCTTCTCAACTATCATCTTATCAGTTATGGTTTCACCACAACCCTTCATGAGATGAACGGGTTTTTGAACCTTCGACACATATTCTGCAATTTTTTCGTCTTCTCCCATCGACAACAACTCATATTCTCGACGCAAGGTTTGCAACTTGACAACCTTGACTTTCTCACCTCCTTCATAATACTTCACCAGAATATCCCATGCCTCCTTCGCCGTTTCAGCATGAGATATTTTGTCGAAGTTAGCAGCATCGACCGCCGTCTAAATGCAATAAGCAACCTTGCAATCTTTCTTCTTGACTTCGTTGTGGGCTTTTTTCTGTTCTTCGGTTGCATTTTCAGCCAGCACAGGAACACCGCCGGTAACCACTTCTACGGTATCATGGAAGCCAAATAAGGATTGCATCTGTTTTTTTCCATCGGATCCAATTCTTACCGTCAAGCATTGGAAGGGAATTCAGAATGCTCTTATCACCAATCATCACGCAGCGGTTGATTCACTTGCCATAGAAACACGATCTCTGACGTGAAGTTCTTGAAAACTCGATCAAGAACAATAACCAGAAGCTCTGGATACCAATTTGTTAGTGCGTGAGGCACTTTTAGTGAGGAGAGAAAGAGAGAGAATAAGGAAATAAGGATTTATACTATTGAATTGTGTAAATAATGACACAAGCTAGGACTATTTATTTACAACCCTAATTGGGCTTGGGCTAACACAACTTGGATTATATCTAAATATTAAATCTAATCAAATCTAATCATATCAAATCAAATCTAATATAATATTTCAACACTTCTTCACCCTCGTTTACGCTCTTGTGAAACTCTCAAGACTTCTCCTAGTTAAATTTCTCTCTTCCAATTTTCTTCATTTCGGCCTTTCGCGCTGCTTCATGTACCGCCTCATTTAGAGCTAATTGTCTCACTGTTTCTGCCATTTCAGGGGTTAATACGGGTGGATGTGACGTGGATGTGACGACTCTTCTTCATATGCAATTATCCTATATAAATTTTTATCCCCTTTTCTATAGTTGGAGGCCAAAATTCCATCACCATAAAATTTTGCATATTTCTTCATGCGAATTATATCATTCCAATTATGAAGTGACATAACTAGATTTTCAGGATGTCGTCCCTTCTAATCAACTATTATGTTCATATAGGAATTGAGCGAGCTTTCTATGACATTGTTTTTACACATACATAAAAAATTAAACAAAATAGAGTTTAAACAATTTAATTATATATTAGAATTAAATATAAATAGCAACTTACCCGAGTTTTTCTAGAATACTCGTCGACATACTTGACCATTTTTTTATGAGTCCTCTCACGAAGCTTATTAATTAGTGGGGTTCTCCTTTTCTCCTTAGTCTAATTAATACAATTAACTTTAATTACAAATATATAATAAATGAAAATATAATTCAAATAAAGCAGCTTTTATAATTACCATGCGATGAACATGTTAGTCGATACTAACACTTCATACTGCATGATTGCAGGCCCCATCTTCAGATGCTTTAATTTTCTTTGCTTTCCATATTTTGCCTTAAACACATATGTCTCCCAACAGACAAGTAGATCTTGAAATACATTCTGACCTATCCATGGAGGCCAAATCATTTTTTGTTCCCAACCAAGTATTGTACATCTAAACATGTCAGAAAGTCGGGATGATGCTTTAATATGAAAGTTACACTTAATCTTAACTTTGTTTCTTATGTCCCTGATACACTTATCCTACGATATTGTTGAAAAAATATTAGATAATTAAAACGAGAAAGTAATGAAATCTTAGTATTTGGCCTTGCAACCGACTAATTTAAGAGGATCAATCCAATCGTCTACTAGCATGGGCCCTGTTTAAAGACAGAGCAATGCTTCGCATGGACTAGTCCAACACAAGGATTGATTACACCTAGTAGGATTCGAACCTGAGACCTTAAGAGGAGCGCACTCTCAGGACCAAAGCCTTCACCACTAGGCCAACCCTTGGGGGCGAAAAATAACAATTAGTTAAAATGAAAGTATTATACCTGAAATCTATTAAACCAAGCCTTATAAAATTTCTTATCCTTTTTCATAAGTTCTCCAACTGTCTTTCAATATTTTTTATATAATTCTTGAATGATCTCCATTATGCTTATTGTAACAGACCTACTCAACAAGAAACTAAACAACAATAGTTTGAATAAGTATTAAATTAAAAAAAATGGTAACATGTGTACTTAAAATATAAAAAATAAACTTATGAGCTTCCTTCGAGTATAATAACCAATCTTCCATCAATCTTATGATACTCATCTTTCATCACGACGACACTTTATTCCACCAAGTCATCATCTTTCTCATGATCATGCAAAGTATGGCCATTCGGCTCCTCATGCACGAAATGATAGGATGAAGAAGGTACATGTAGGGGATGTGGGGTGTGAGATTCCTCAAGATGCTAGGATGACGAGGTCCTCTAGGCTGCATGTATGATGAGGGTACATGTGGGAGATATGGAAAGTTAGATCCCCTAGGCAACTGATATAATGAGGGTACATGTGTCAGATATACCCACTAGGTTGTTGGTATGATGAAAGTACATGTGGGGTACATGCTGGTATAATGAGAGTATATGTGCCAAATAAGGGATAAAACCTGGTGGATAATCGAATAGGAATATAGAGAAATTATGGGTGACGAGTAGTACAATGTATGATGTAGATACAAATAAGGTAGTAAGAGGTTGAGAAGTGGACCATTCTTTTTTATTTGATAATAACACACCATCCTCGCTTACGTCGCTTAATTGAAGGAAAAATAATGTAATAAACTTGCCTTACAGTATGTGCCATTATGAAAGGGTCGTACTATTTGTACCTTCGTTCCATTCGAATCTCAACAATGTTAAATTTTTTAATCTATTTTTGTGCCTCTAGTATATGAATCATACCAATCACAATAAAATTAGACAAATTTATTTTCCGAGTCTAAATAATTATATACCAACATGTAAATGTGCGTAATGATGCCATAAAAGTCATCTTCACCACCACTGTAACTACTTTTACAAATACACAATTGTTTATGGTTGTTTCCCTTATGTCCATGTCTGAGTGTGAAATTCTTATTTGTTCACAAAATATGTGTACCATTCATTTACACATTGAATAAACCTTTAGACAAGTTTATCAAATGGAGTATTCTTGGAGTCGGTGCAACTTTACATGCCAATTCTTGCTTGAACAATGATGAAAAATATGCATGTATGTGAATGGTAGTTTCTTGTTCACCGGTGTTTTGAAAATAGTAGGTATTAAATGCCTTATATTGAGATACAATATAAGTATGTTAGAAGGTAATACATTTATATCCAATGTTTTCAAAATAAATATGTATTTGGTATACCTATTCAATGTATGGTTTAACTTAAATGCAATTAATCATGACATGAACATGAGCGGATTGACGTCTAGGAAGAATGAAGACTTATAAGGTAAATTTACAGCTTTTTTCACTAACATTAACTTCATTCCTTACAATCCTTAAAGTTAACATCATGTGATTGAAATAATGAAAGATACATCCACCTATATTATGTTGGACATGTGATTGAAATATTGAAATAGTGTAAGTAATGTGCACATATTGATCCCTTAACTTTAGCCGTATTTTCCACCATTCTCTTTCAAAAGGATACATCCACCTATATTATGTTGGACATATGAATCCACACAAGGTTGTGTGTGTGTGTGGGGGGGGGGGGGGGGGAAGGGGGGGGGGGGTTGTGGGTGTCAGAAAAATAGTAGGTTAAAAAACTTCTATGATTATTTTTTAGAGTTTGACATCATTTTTTAAAAAATGTTTTAGAAATTAGCAGTGGAAAATAAATAGTTTAAGGGAAAGACAAATAACAGCATGAATTATAGAGGTTCGATAAAAAAAGAACCAATCCTATCTTCAAGATTTGATCTTGAGAGTATCCAGTAAATCATAAGAGATTTTAGTAGGTTGAACTATAGAACCCCTTATACAAGGAAAAATGAAGTTTCGGGCTAACTTCCAACAAACAACAAACATCGAGGTAAAGCGGTTAGTCTTCCTTCCAAACAGCGAATTAAAGATGAGATTCTTCTTTCCAAACACCAACCTGAAGTGGTTAGTCCCCAAGCTGAATTGAGCTTATGAACCTAAATGGGGGTTTTACTAGGACAACTACATATAACGATGAGATTTTGAATTGGGTTGATCTCGAACCAAAGAAAGCTTTTGACAGGGATGAGCTTAAAAATCGAAACAATGACTTAGAACCTAAATTCTCAAACCAAAGCTTTTAAAGGGTTTAACTTCAAATGCAAAAACGCACTCATGTAATATCCCATATTCCCTTAAATGCTCAATTTGGTGTCAGTTGAGATCAACAGAGTTCCTATGTACTCTATCTTTTGTCAGTTGGAACAATTAGTGCTCTTATGTGCTCTAAATGTTGTAGTTTGGGACCAATAGAGTAACCAGTGAACTCTTCAGAGATCAATTATTATTAAAAGAAACTGACAATTATTAATAAGTACAAGAGAGAACAATTTGGTAACATTAATAATGGGTCAATTGGTACTAGAAGACAAAATATCAATTGAGATATTTTGTAGTACTATCTAATACATAATATATATAAAGTATATGTTATATATATTGTGTGGTGGCACTACTACAAAACGCTAAAACAACAATGCCAGGTTTACAACGGATTCGTATCCCACCGTTGTAATAGGTTAAAAATTTTGCAGCTGATTTATAACGACATATTTAACGACGGTCGTATTAAAAAACCGTTGTAATACATGGTGTGTAACAAGCTTCGATTCCCAACAACTACATTTTTTTTCCATATTTTTACATTTTAAACACGCTTGTATTAAAACACTATTGTAATACATGATGTGTAACAAGCTTCGATTCCTAGCAACTACATTTTTTTCCATATTTTTAGATTTTAAACATATATTTTATTTCTTTTGTTAGTGTTACGGGGATTTAACCTCAAAACTAAAAATTCATCTTTGTTTTTCTATTTTTAAGTGCAAGAGAATAGGTTGAAATAGTTTGATCATAACTTCTTTAAAAATAAAAGTGAAAGAGATGAGTATATATAAAAGAAAACTTTATTAAGATTCTAGATAAGAAGAGTATATTGATAATCATATATTACATATATTTATTAATGTCAGAGCCCATAGCTGCAAATGCATCTTCATAATCCAAGACTCTCTCCTCACTTCCCTCATCGGAATCATAATAAACAGTCCTCCTTTTCGTCTTTTTCTTTTTCTTCTTCAGCTTCTTCTTCTTCTTCTTCTTCTTCTTCTCCTTCCTTACCCTTAACGCATCCCTGACGTTGGCCGCTGGTTGGACCTCCTCATTTGGCGGCTGACGTTGTTCATTTGTGCCCTCATTGGTGATGTTTCTAGCATTCTCATTTGTAGAACTCATTGTTATGAAGAATATATTATGAAGAAATGTAAAATTGTCTATTTATAGATGAGGTTGAAGATGAAAAGTCTGATAGTTTAATACTTGCAATGATGATAACTTGTAAATGGTTGATATTTTGGAACGATATTTTTTGAAAAACGGAGAAAATTTTAAATCATTATTATACTTGGCCAGGGTGTTCTCTATTCAGGGAAGAGCAAGGGTTATAATATTACAACGGTTAGTAATAATAACCGTAGCGATACCCCTTATATTGGGTACAAGGTTCGACTCCAGGCAACAACATTTTTCTATTTTACGTAATTATAGAAAAATGTTGTTGCCTGGAGTCGAACCTTGTACCAAGTATAAGGGGTATCGCTACGGTTAATATAAATAACCGGTGTGATATTATTAAAATAATATATATACTTATCATTACGGTTATTTTAGAAAACTGTTGTGTAATATTTATCTATATAAGGGAATTAACTTTCCCTTATTGACAGTAGCACCATTTCCTTCACAGCGAAACCCTAGCACCAATTTCTTCTCTACATTTTTGGCAGCAAACTTCATCTTTTTTTAGAATCCGTGAAAAGAAATACAAGAAGTATGAAGCTTTTGATTTAAGCTTTTTCCTCCTTGTATTTCTTCTTGCAGAGTCTAAAACTAGATGAACATGGTGATGATGATGACGGTAGCAAGCGTAATGTATATATTGTTTATGGAAAATAAGGTATTCTTCTACTTCAATCGTTTTGTTAGATAGTTCCCATTATCTCGTTTGTTTCATGTTGTTTTTGTTGATTGTTCTCATTTTGTGCAGATTCGACTTCAATGCTTCACAAGCAAGGTGAACTTTATTGTAATGGCAAAGTCCCACTTCTTAGGGTTTTGTTTCAACTTTTGCTTATTTTGTTTTGAATACTAACTAATTTTCTTCATTGCTTCCCACTTCTTAGGGTTTGTTTCACATGGTGATGATGATGGTGGTACATATATATGAATTCATTCTGATAAGGTACATATATATGAATTCATTATGATATTGTATATGAAATTTAGTTTATTATATACTATGAATATTGTTTGTTTCACTATCCTTTTATTGAAAATGCAATCAGTTAAATTGATATAGAAACTTATAATCTGAAAATTAAGATGTATTTGAAAACCAACCTTTATCATGTCAATGTTTTCCGAATTTCATCCATTTCATTCAGCACATTGTATGTTCCTTAACATAAAATTTATGGTTCAATGGTCCGTTTGCTTCAATTCATTGATATCTACAATTCTACTTTACCTCATCGTCGTCACTAATCATCGTGGTTGTTAAGATCATGATTGTTATGATGATAAAACCGTAATAATTTGTGGCGATGATGAGCTAAACTATAATAAAAGATATCGATGGATTGAAGGAAACCGACCATTGGACCATAAATTTTATGTTAATGAACATAAAATGTGCGGAATGAAATGGATGCAATTCGGAAAACAATGGTGTGTTTAATTTGTTTTTCAAGAACAATTTAATTTTCAGATTATATAGTTCTTTACCAATTTTAATGGTTGTATTTCTTTAATTAGGTGTATGGTAAAATAAACAATATAAATTTTTATTTAATAAACTAAGGGTACATTCCACAACGGTTGAGACTCATAACCGTTGTGATAGTTAATATATATTACAACGGTTGAAATACCTAACCGTTGCAATATAACGCGCGCTTTCCAGAATACAACAACGGTTTCCAGACCGTTGTAGAAACAGCAAACTTACAACGACAATCTACATAACAACGCCTTCGCCCGTGTCATTATATGTCATTACCAACCTTTGTTAAATGGGTTTTCGTAGTAGTGTGGGTGATAAAAGAAGAGATAATAAGAGAGAGTTATCAGAGAAAAAAGAAAAAGAGAAAAACACGAAGAAGGGAAGAGAAAAGGAAAAGAAGAGGAATGAAGGAAGAAGAAGAAGTGGAAAAGCTCATGGGTGGTTATCATCTTCATAATCATCATCTTCACCTCATATTTACATCATCTTCTTCTTTAACATATGAAATATAGTTAGAACTTCATGAATTATAAGTTAGGGTTTTGGTATTGATAGCATAAGAGAATTGCAATGATCTATGATGTTATGTTGTCGTTGTTATTCTTAATATTGAACATGTTATTTCCATGGCTATGGTGTTCTTATGTGATAGAATGAAATTGCTATTCTTCTTGTTTCTATTGTAATGATTGTTTCTACCTTGTTTTTATGTTGTTTTGGGTCATTGATGCATCAAAATGATGATTTTTAGTGGCTTTTATCACCCAAATGCGTCCAGACACTGCCCATACTTGTTGCAGGTTGCTACGGCTCGCTTAGCAAAAAATAGGGGATTTTCCTACTAACTTAGTTCGCTTAGCAAAGTCAGGTTCGCTTAGCGATCTCCCCTGCTCTGAGAAAAATACTGCACCTCTTGTTTTCACCATAACTCGAGAACCGTAACTCCATTTGACACACGGTCGAAAGAGTTGGAAAGTTATTTCAATGCTATATTTGATAGTGAAGTAGAAACATGGCTATATGCCTTTGATTTATAGGATAGTGAGGATAAACTATAAGGTATGTTATGAACTATTTTTGGATTGTTGAATAAATACCATAGTTCTTGTTTCCATCATGATTCAAGAACCGAGAATACAATTAAGATGAGACTTGAAACATTGGAAAGATGGGCTAATGGGATATTACATAGTGATGAGAGACCATGAACTAACCAAGGATGTAATACCCCATATTATCTAAATGCTCAATTCGATATCAGATGAGCTTTTGTGTATTTTATCTTTGGATAATTGGATTAATGGAATACACTAAGTGCTCTATGTATTATCAATTGGGATCAATAGAGCAACTAGTGAACTCTGAAGAGGTAGATTATTTAATGAAAGAGACAGATCATTAATTATTAGTCCAAGAGAGGATTTTATGGTAACTCTAATAATTGATCAATTGGTTTGAGATGACAAAATATCAATTAGATATATTTTACTTTATTGGATTATATTATATAGTATTAGTTTATATATATATATATATATATATTGAAAGGAGAAAGAGATAGTAAGGAAGAAGAAGAAGAAGTAGAGAGAAGGGAGAGGAAAGGAAAGAAGAAGAGAGACCTAGAGAAGAACAAGAGCTTGGATCATCATCATCTCTTCTTCATCAATCAACCCAACATCATCTTCATCTCCTTCATCTTGTTGTTGGTGAGTTTTAGTTAGAACCCTAAGTATAGAAACTTAGGTTAGAACTTGGATAAAAATGGTGAAAATGGATTGATCATGCTAAATGTTGTTTGCTATGGTTAATATTTGACATAGAACACATAATATGTATGAGGTTGTATGAAATATGGATGTTTGATGCTTGCTATAATGTTCCCATGAATTTGGATGGGTTCCATTGGGTTTTGATGCTGAAAATAACAGGTTTTTAGGTCTCAGACTCAGTGGTAATTGGTTACTCATTATAGGGTAATCGGTTACTTGCAGGAAAAATAACTGTTTTACGCAAAAATCAACTGAGTAACCGGTTACTCATTATGAGGTAACCGGTTCCCCTATTGAATTTTAGCTACTGGAATATGCAGTGAGAATGGGTAACCGGTTACCACTGTTGTGTTTTTGAAAAATGTTGAAAAATTAGTATCTTTTGAACCGTGTTTCTGATCGAGGCATTCTTGATACCGATGGAAAGCTATGAAAATATCCTACGTGATGAAAGTGAGAATATCAGTTTTGTTGCCCGATTAAATAATCAGAGGGAACCCAAGAGTTATGAATTATGATCAAATTATTATATGTGATTCTATTATGCAAATTGTATTATGCTATGTGTAATAAATTGTTGTTAAACATGATTGAGAGAATATGCATGCTTAAAATGAGTTAGGAAGAGTGAGGAAACTTTACCCCAAAACAAATTATATGATCCTAGAGATGTAACTAGCTCTTAGTAAAGGTTTAAATGACAATGCTTAGGCATCGATGCTAGAAGAGTATCATTGATAAGTATTTGTTAGCAGGGGTTGTGACCTAGTAATGGCTAGGAATTGATAGAAACTCTAGATGGCGATTCATGCATTTGATGTAGAAAGGTGCATCTTTGACGAGTAATGGTCTAGGAGAGAGTGAAACACTAGTATGGAACATGTGTGTAAACCTTTGTGTTTTATGAGAAAAGGAAAAATAGGCCTTAAGGTGTATATGGCCTTGTGATTGTCGAATACAATCACGTTTGTGTGTATGATCACGTAATCGTAACTGTTTCCCTTGAGATGCAGTTTCATGAGTAACGAGCTCCTCTGAAACGTACGCATAACTACTTGGCAGGTTTGATTCCCGCGTGTAGTACAAATAGAGCCTATATGGTAAAGAGACTTGTGATGGTTAACATGCCATGAGAAGTGATGGTTCACGGTTAACAGGCTGATGAACCCGAATCAATTTTGTATGTCAAGTAGTGTCGCTCCCGAAAGATTTGCATCCAACGGTACAAATGCGAGAGTGGCGCAGAAGACACAGAGTCGCCATCAATGTGTATTTATCCCAAGAGTGGGAAAGGAAACACTGCATAAACCTGAAGAGAAAGGGGGACAGACATGGTCATCGCAACCATAGTCCGGGTTCGGGAGTCGTTTATGCGAGGGGAAGGTGTTAGCACCCCACACATCCATCGTACTCGATGGGATCCACGCTTGTTGTCTAAACGGAGGGTGAGCTGTCCTACTATCTATGGCTGCAAAAGAAAACGGGGATGAGGGTGACTAAGACGGACTCGGTAGGACATATTTGATGCCCTAGGCCTACGTACTCCCTCAGTGCAATGGGAAAGTCAGAGTCAACATAGTTCGGACGGGAACTGTGGGGGAAGGTTGCTCGCCAAGACAATCGCTGTCTTGTGCCTACATATCCTTAATCGGACGAGGGAGATGAATCAGAGTTAATGTAGTTCGTGGGTACGACCACAAATGGATAAGTGTTTTTTACGTGACCGACGAGCTCTTTTCTGAAAATGAAGTTGAAACCCAACAATCCCGAAGGATAAAAATATTTGAATTTGTTTTGTGTTTTTTAGACAGAAGTTAGTTAACAACTTGTATTGCACCAAAGTCTAGGGCACAGGGACGAATACTTAACGAATCGTCCCAAGACAGGATGCTTACTAAGCACTCTAGAAAGATGAGAGAAAGCCCCTCATTTCTCATTCCCTGCGCTTAAGGCTCGTGCGCAATACACTTTATCCTTATTAAATGTTTTCAAGAAGTTCTGAGATGAGAAGAGAGACGACCTCAAGGAAACTCTAAAGGGAAACTAAGAGTCCTAATGTTATCATGCATGGGTAACCTAGGGTTAGTGGGTTTTAGGAGAGACGACTACCTAAAACCTAATGCGAATCCTACTCCAAGTTTAATCAAAAATTAAGTTGGACTAGGTAGCTCTAAAGGGAGAGAATTCAAGACTTAAACAAGTCTTGAGATTCATGGGGGGAGAAAGAGTGAGAGAGAAGAAAGAAACATGACAAATGCTAAAGCAAACACAAGTATGAAAGCTTAAAAGAGAAAGGAGAAGTTAGAATGTGGATAACTATCCATATCCCATTCACTTACCATTAGCCCTTACATGGTTAGCAAAAACAAACATAAGCAACAATAAGACAAATGAAACCCAAACAATCACAACCCAAAGAGAAATGGTTACAAACCAAATGAAACTCATCCAAGTCAGAATGTACACCCTAGGGGTGACCTATAATGTTTACCAAACAAACTCAAGCAAAGAGAATGCAAACAAGTGGCAAAACATACAAGAAAGTCATCAAAGAAGGAGTAGAAGAAGAATGAGTGGATATGCAAGGTGATCATGCAAGAATGCTTCAAATAATATCAAAGTAAGAATGTGGATGACCTAAACATGTGCCTAAACATGTTATACAAGTGTCACATAAGGCATACAAGCAAGTATCCAAGCATTAAGAACCATTAGAAGAAGGAGAAGGAAACATGTAAGTGAAACATGTTAAAGGATGCAAAATGAAACATGAATAGCATATGACATGAATGCAAATCTCCAAGGTCAGAAACATACATCAAATTAAGTGCAATGGCATGTCATACACAAACCAAACAAAAACCAAGAAGAGGCATAGATGAGAAGAAGTGAGAAGATAAATCAAAAAGAGGCATGTAAATCAAACATTGAACATGTGCACAAAATATGCAACAACCTCACACCAATGACCTATAATTGCAATCAAATGACCTATAATGATTCAAACATGGTTTATGAAGTCAAAGAAACAATCCCAATTAATGGCACAAGTGCCTTCTCAAACAAGTAATCAAACATGATCAAAGATGTGCATAAAAGGGACTTCAAAATAAGAGCAATCAAACAATTAGCAAATAATCTTCAAAAATTACCAAATTAAATATAAAAATATCTCAACCAAGGGTAAACATCATATTAAAAATTCATGCAAAACTTCACAAGATAAGTTCTTCAATCAATCATGCAAAGTCACATGGGAATTATAAATCAATATGCAAAAGAGAGGGACCAAAATGCAATATGAAATGAGCTTAAAAATATTATAAAAATGTTTTTATGCACTTCAATATGTTGATGAAATAATTCAAAAATAATGGGTTCAAAATGTTTTATGTGTTATGAGAAATAAAATCTACAATGCAAAGTGTGCAAATAAGAACAATTTAAAAAGAAATTAAAGCAACAATTAATTCAGATGCTAAAAGTAAAATAAAAATGAAAAATAAAATTTGGAAAAATTTTATAAAATGCCAAAGATGATCCATGATTTTTTTCATAATTTTTGGATGCATAAAACTATTTTTAAAAATTAACAATGAAATGCAACAATTAATGAAAATAAAAATAATTGAAATAAACAGGGGGGGGGGTGCAATCAGCAAGCAATACACGTTGGAAAAACACAATGGATCAAAGCAAGGGGGTACAAAAAGTAAGCCCAGTCCAACAAAAAATGTCAGCGCATGCCAAACAAAAAAAGGAAACTAGTCAAACCAAATGACTCAACATCAACCCTCAGATCAATCCAGCATGTGGCATTCAGTCAATCAAAACAAAAGGTAATCATGATCAGCGCTTCATGAGAGAAATTTCAACCAAACCAATCACACACACATCTCATAAACATCATGTATGAGTGATCCATAACACAAAATCACATCTGAAACATCAGATTCTAAAAATACCAGCCAATTGCTCAAGTTTTTGACAGAGTTACAATTGAGGTACCACAACTAGTTCCAGCTCATTTCAATCCACTTCAAGCTTTCAAACACACTCCTTGGCACCTAAGGAAGCTGTCCAGATCATTGGAACCTAGCTGCAACACCTCCATCATCAAGCTCGATCACCAGTTGCAAGAGGTAGGCCTGAACCCTTCAACTCTATGATCCATGCATCATGAATGAATTTTTGAGTTACCATCTTGTTTATGCATGTTTGTAGAGTAATAACCCTCAATCAATTGCCATGAATCCACCGTGTATGGAATTTCATTGTGTTCATGCTGAAATTTGGGTTCTTGAGGTTTTCTGTTGATTTCTTCCTCCATACTTAATATAAATGCAATTAATCTATATGGTTGTGATCCTTGTTCAAAAACGAACAAGATTGGTGTTTGAATCGTGCAACACCATTGAGTAATCATAGAGAAAAGTGAGAAAACGCAAATCAGCCATGGCGCGGTCACGAGGAAGAAGAAATTGACCGTTGGCGCCACTTTTCAAATATTTGAAATATTTGAATTTTTGATATTTTATTTAAATGATTTCAAAAATTAATTTCTCACTCATTTTTTAACATTTTTTATTGGTTCTTTTTCTCAAAATTCACAAAAATGTTTAAATATTTTATTTTACAAAAAAAATCCAATTTATATTATTTTTTTAATATAGTTAGAATTTTTGTAATTAATTTCATTTTATTTGTTTTTAAACATTTTTTAAATGAAATTCTCACTTTGATCTTTCAAAACCAATTGAATTTCAAACTTTCATGTGATTAAATATGATTTTTCAAAATATTTTTCAAAGTGTACAACTTGTTTTTGAATATATTTGGTATTTTATATCTTTTTTTTCACTTAATTTCCTTTGAAAAATGACATTTTAATTTAAAATTTGGGTTTCCTCTCGATTTTAAATTTTCAAACACTTTTAGGCCTCTAATAGAGTGTAAGACCCATTCCTTGTAAATATAGACCTTTTTTGGGTCTCAGTCATTGTATAAGTCCCACTGTGTTTTCAAAATCTCGGCGCGATCGTCGCTTTTCAAAACAAAATCATCTGGGCTTCTCCCTGAGTTGTAAGCCTCATTCCTTTTCTTTTTAAACACTTTTGGGCCTCTAATAGAGTGTAAGACCCAGTCCCTTTTTAACCAAAACCTTTTTGGGCCTCAGTCATTGTATAAGTCCCACTGTGATTTTAAAATCTCGGCGCGGTCGTCGCCTTTTAAACGAAAACCATCTGAGCCTACCCTTGTGTTGTAAGTCCAATTTCTTTTCTTTTTTACAAAACTTTTGGGCCTCTCCTTGAGTTGTAAGACCCATCCCTTTGTACAGAAAACCTTTTTGGGCCTCAGCCATTGTATAAGCCCCAGTACAGTTTACAAAACGACGATACAATTACTGTTTTTCATCTGGGCCTCCCCTTTGAGTATAAGCCCCAACGATCTTTTCAAAACAACTTCCCTTTTGATTTAGGTTCAAATTCATAGTTGTTATCAAAACTTTCTTTAATTTCTTGAACAACTAACCATACAACTATTACCATGGAAGCTTGCTCGCCTGTAAGTTTTTATCAGCTTTCATTTACATGCTTACATATATATATATATATATATATAACTGTATTGCTGGAAGCTTGCTCACCTGTAAGTCCTTCTTTCATATCCTTTTAAAGACTTGTCATATATCAACTGTATATATACTTGTATATCTGCTTAGAGTTTTCCCCGACAACTAGGTCTAGAACTAGGTAAAGCCAGTTGGTCACTCTTAAATACAGTCAAAACTAGTTCCCCATAGGAATTTCCAGATACAGTCTTTCCTTCTCTTGGGCTTAAACAATATGGAACAAAGAGAAAGGCATTATTCCCGGTGAAACTTTTCTCAGACTGTCACTATTAGAAATTGTCAAAGAAATTCATTTCCCTGGAGAGGATTAATTCTCGGTGAAACCTCTCTTGAATTTCTTCCAACCTTAGAACTGTTCACTAAAGAAAAGATTATTCTCGGTGAAACATTTCTTGAACTCTTCTTAAGTTTGGACCCACAGGCTTCCTAAAAGCATCCCCGCCTCCTCTTGGGCTTTGTACAAGGACCCTCCGACTTCTTAGAAGTTCTCATACATTCTCTTGAGCTTAGTACAAGGACCCTGAAGACCTCTTAAAGGTATAAGACAAAACTTAGTCATCCTTCGTTAGAGCAGTCTTTCCAGAGTCAAAACCTTGGACAATTTAGGGTTGATTCTCATCCCTTAAAAGACCAGCCTCCTCTTGGGCATCATACAAAGATAAACTCTTCCATACCTGTAGATTTGGACAGTCTAAATCTCCTCTTGGATCTCAAAGACATTCTCGAGTGCCTTACAAACATAGGAGAAACCCTGGACATTTTTTATCAATCTCAAGTATAGTTAAAACCCACGGGTTCTAAAACTCAGTCTTTCTCCTAAAATTCCCCAGCCAGGATTAGCTTACCATCACTATAACACTATCCCAAATCAAAACCTCAAGGCATCTGATACCTCAACTCTTCTGTAACCCTCAGCAAGAGTTAATTCCCCATTTTGGACCTGCTAATGATTTTTCCTTTCCTCAGCATAGTCGGCCTCCTCTTGGGCTTAATACAATGATTTTCCTCAGCTGAGTTAACCTTTTCAGACTCTCTTGTTGAGTCAATCACCCTTTTCAACACTCTCTTGTGGAGTCAACCCTTTTCAGCCTCAATCTTGGGCTTTGTAAAAAAACACCATATATATTTCCCTAAGCAGAGTCAATCCTCTAGTCAGCCTCAATCTTGGGCTTTGTACAAGACAAATAATACTCTCCAGCAGAGTCAAACTTCTTTCAGCCTCAATCTTGGGCTTCGTACAAGACACCTAAAAACCCTCAGTCGAGTCAGCCTCGTTGTAGCCTCAATCTTGGGCTTTGTACAAGACAGATAAAGATTTATTTCCCACAAAGTCCGCCTTCTTTTCATCCTCAATCTTGGACTGTGTACAAAACACATACAAACCCTCCCCAGCGGAGTCAAAATCCCTTTTAGCCTCAATCTTGGGCTTTGTACAAGACAGAAAAAATATTTTCCCTGAAAAAGTCAAACGTTTAACCTCCTCTTAGGCTTTGTATAATGATATCCCCAAAATAGTCAGTCTCTTTTTAGCCTCAATCTTGGGCTTTGTACAAGACAGATAAACACTCTCTCGTTGAGTCACTCTTTTCCAGCCTCCTCTTAGGCTTTGTATAAGGACTTCCCCAGTGGAGTCAATCAAATCTCTTAGCTTCAACCTTGGGCTTTGATCAAGGCACACAAAAATCAACATCCCCTCAGAGGAAATCAAAATCTCTCTGCAGGAAGTCATTTCTCTGTGTTATCACATATCAAAATAGACATTCAAAACAAACTCTAAATCCCAGATAACTGCTATAAGTGGCACACTTATTGATTCAAATATGCAAGTTGTTGTCCATCTTTTATCCTGGCAAATCCTCTCTTTCATCTAATTGCTGTAAGCGGCAAGCCTCTGGATTATTTAGATCCACGCCACTGTCCCTCTCTTAGCATGAAAGATTCCTAAGGAAAAATGGCATTGCTCAACACTGAGTTAAAGTTTTTTCCTTCAGGACAAATCCCCTATAAATAAAATTATGGCATTACTGGATTCACATATCCCAATTAAAGTAATTCTCCTTTATAATCAGTCACCCAACAGTTGTGATAAACAAACGAGATGTCTCCCTTTAGAGATAACAAATTCTCTCTCAGTCAAACCTTTTAGCTTCAATCTTGGGCTTTGAACAAGACACAAATACTCATTTAGCTTCAATCTTGGGCTTTGAACAAGACACCAAAACATCATCTTTTTCCTCCCATAGAATAGGAGGAACTACGATTACTCTGATTTCCCTGTTTCTTTAAACGGGAATACGTAGGCATAAGATTGCGAAATCTTAGCGAGCATACCAATCAAAACTCTAGGTCCAGTACCTTCATACCAATGAAAAACTCTAGGTCCAATACCTTCACACCGATCAAAACCGAGGTCCAGTACCTCACCAAAATCATCAAAAACTCTCTTTCATATCTCCCAAAGAAGAAACTTTCCCAACCCATCAACAGATAAACACCATCAAGTATAAAAGCAGAACCTATTGCTAACAACTTGTGGATAACCACATATAGGATGGGTAAATGACAACTCCCCATTTTATAACCTGGCCCAAAACTCCCTGAATCTCTTTAAGCATTTGTTCAGTTAAACATTCGCGTGCAAGGTTAGTTTTAGATAGCTTCCCTTTCCCTTCCAGCTTCACGGGATAAATAAGAAATCAGAAAGTAGCACCCCACTCCTCCTCCCACCATTGCGGTGTGGAGGAACCCATTCTGCGATAAGGTGGTCGCGTCACCGACAAAAATCGCACGCTACAGTGTGTTGGGTTTTTCTTATGGACAAATCAAGTATGAGTTGTGGCTAAAACCCTAGAATGTTGTCATTATTGACTTCCCGCTAGAGTGGTTATTTGAGCAAAAAACGAACTACCTTGTCGAAGATTTGTCGTGTGACCGCGTCAGAATTTGGAATTTTACCTTGTCACTTAGTTGGAGTGTGTTATTCGCATGTTTTAACTTTGCTCTGAATCACCTTGAGTTGATCATGGTTGGTGAATGTTATACAAGTTAAAAAGCCACGAGTTGAGAATGATATTATGGGTTAGAGCAAGCCGGATTGATGGTTTTGAGTAGGGATGGTTTTCGAATTAAAAGAAATTGGTTTTTCAGCTTCTGCAGCAGTGTTAACCGACTAACGCAATGTGGTTAACCGATTAACATGTGCATGGAAGGTGTCTTACGCTGAATTTTGAGGAGTTAACCGATTAGCTCAGACGGTTAATCGATTAACATATGTAAATTGTGAAATCCCTTAGGAACCATCATCTGCGTTTTGTTACCTAAATTGGAGAGTATTGTGTAGATGGAAAACATGATTGCAAGTAAATGAAATACGGAATTGTGTTTTGAAAATCGGAACTTGTGGAAAGGTGTTGCGTAGTTGACCATTTGTTCAGACGATGAGAGAGTTGACTTTTGGGGAAGTAATCGTATGAATCGTGTTGAGTGTGAGAAAGTCTTAAGTGTATTGTTATCATTACTATTGAGGTCCTTGAGGACGAAGTTAGAGAATGCTCACAAAGTTTTATCTCACAAGGAATACTTCGGTATTTTAATTATGGTGTTAGTAAGGTATGAGTGGTTGGTCAGAGTTTAGTATTTGTTATCTTCCGTGAGTTCATGGTTTTGGATTTAGACTGTGAGAGTGGTACTAGTTGTGTGCAGTTGTGTTTTACCCAGAGAAGGAAATTCAAAGGTTATCCTTCCAAGTAAGAGTGATAATTGGGTGTTTCGAAGTTAAGTATGTAAATTGGATTGTATGAGAAACAAAACGAATGAGGAAAGTGAATTTAATTGAGAACATGGGATGGCCTTCGAAAGTGTGGGTGTATGTAGAGTGTTGTATATGAATTGGTGAGTAGTATGAAAACTCACAATTGTGCCTTGGATGGTTTAAGTTTTGATAAATGGTGGCTCACATATGATTGAAATTTTGTGGTGGTGTAACGTTGTTGGTTGAGACCTCTTATCAACAAGAAACCTTGTGTAAGACGGAAATCCCATAAGAAGAATAGATTTGGAATGTGGTAACCAGAACCGGAGGTTGTTAAACTATTTTGGATATATTGGTCCGAGTTTAGAATGGATTGAGAGTTGTGTGGTTATGGTTGTAACAGTGTAGCTCCTGTACCTCTATCGTTTGGAGAGTGTTAAACGGATGTAATAACTTTGTGTGTTGGCGAGGAAATTGTTCTACTATAGGACGTCGGTAAGTTTCTAGTGCCGTTGGTTAGTAAGAACCCAAATGGATAAGTGTGTTTCTCCGCGGACTGTTAGCTACTTGGTAGTGCTTGAGAATTTGTGGTATTCCACTGTTAGATTTTGGATTTGCGCAGTGGAAGGTGACAGACGAAAGAGTTCAGTGAGAATTAGGGATTTGAAAGATTGTTACTTATAAGTGTGAGAATAAGAATATCTTGTTCTAAGTGTGTTACCTTTTGGTATGACACGAAAGGGATGGAATATCAGATTTAATGAGTAACATGTACAGCATCAAACCAGATGGAACTGGTAAAGAAGTAGTTTGACTAATTACGAAGTGGTTTTAGACATTGAAAGATTTATGAAAAGATAAATCGTCAATGATGGCATGAAGTTAAGGAATCATCGAATTACCTCATGAGGATTTGATGAGTGTTTTTATCCAGAACTAAGATAAGGTGTTACGGTTTTGTTGTGACTCGGTAGAGGAGTATAGAATGGTACATTCTCTTCGAAGGTAGAATGCGACCAAGTCTTTTAGTATGAAACAACAGATGAATCATGGAAAAATCATGAACCTCAAGATCAAATTTAGGGTTTCAGTCCCTCTCAGAGTTTTTAGACAAAGGATCAATCAAGAATTGACATAATCTTCAACTTGTCTAACCTCTCAAATATCCCCAATGGATCAAGAGGACTCCCACTTCAAGCATTAAGCACAAGGCTGCTCCCTTCTAGGTGGATCAAGCCTCAAGATCGCCAGTGCCACCAAATTAGGGTTTTGGTCGACCAGGGCCTCCAGATGGAAATTTTCCTCTGGGCATGAGCCAATGCTTCAAAGCATAACCTAAAATACTCCATGGAACCTCATGAACTCAATCATCAAGTCAATTTGACTTTAGGGGATGCATTCATCAAAAATCAGGAATTAGAGTTTCTTGACCTAATTCACCCCTAAGTTGACTTTTGGGACAAATCATGAACCAAGACCTCAAGAGAATATTTGAGGGTCTCCAATATACCACATTGATCCATTTGCAACAATGGATTGATCCAGGAAGCTTGATCAACAAGTTTCAATTTCATCTGAACCACAATTAGGGTTTCGCGGGAAAAGTCAACTGTAGCTTTGACTTTTGACCAGTGCATGCTCCCAAACCCTAGGACATGATCCAATACACCCTATAACACCTATGAAATCAATCCATCAAGTTTGATTTAGGTCAAGGACTTGATTTCATAAAGGATAGCACAATTTAGAATTCATCTGACAAAAAGTCAACTGTGCACAAAAGTCAACTTTGACTTTTTGAGATTTTTCACAATTATGGTTCCTTAACCCTAAAATGATGTTAATGTGTGATTTTAATCAACATTCATCAAGAAAAATCAAGAAAAGTTGGATAACTTGTAAAAGGGGTAACCATAAAAACTTAGAAATTTTCTAAGTTATGGAACAAAGTGGCTAGGGTACCAACTTTGGAGGATCATAACTCCTAAACCACAAGGCCATTTTCCCCCATCCAAAGCTGGATTTGTAGCTCTCATTACCCTCTACAAAAGCTTCAACTACACCTCACTCTAATTCATCTTGGATTTTGAGTTATGGAATGATCAAAATCACAAAAAGTGAAAATGTCACTTTTTTCCAACACTTAGTGAAATTTTCACTAAGTCAGAATCTGCCTTCACTTTTTTCCAAATGCAGGGGTGTTTTTCACTTGAATCCAAAAGGTATCAAAACCAACTATGATCAAACAGTTGTTGTACCATATGAGGGCTTTCCAAAATGGCCAAGAACTCCATCAAATTCCACTTGAGCCATGAGATATGACAATGCCAATATGCCTTGCTACAAACTGTCATGGCAAGGCAGATTTTGGAGTTTTGCTCGATTTACCCAAATTTTACAAAGGGCAAGCAACTCTATCCATCTGAATACCTCAAGGGGGGATCAAGGAGGAACCAACTCTGATCCCAAGCCTCCCAAGTCTTTGGAACCAAAAATAGCATGCTAAACCTAGAAATCCCTAATAGAGGGACAAGACTCCAATTTTGGATTGGAGCATTTAATGGATGCACCAAGGTGGCATGGACTGAGCCCCTTCTAACTGAATTCAGTCAAGACTTATCCAAGACCAATGGAACCAGCAGCCTGTGCCCTAACCTCTAGTCAATGGCTAGAGGAGACTTGGATTCTCATTGCTCAACATTGGCCAAACCTATGCAGTAGTTGCCATTCACCATTCCTTGCAAAAGAAACTTACTCTACTATAAATAGAGCTCATTTGTGATCAGTTTGAGTACACCAAAGCCATCAAACAGATGCTTTCCTCAAAATCTCCTTCTTCACTCCAATTTTGTCTTCTAAGGCAAGTCACTATCGGGTTTTGAGTTTGAGAGCAATTCCAATCAAACCAATCATACACACACCTTATAAACATCATATAGAAGTGATCCAAACACTCACATAACATCTAGAACACCGAAATCACAAAATCACCAGCCAACTGCTCAAGTTCTTGATAGATTTGCAGTTGGGGTACCATCTCAAGTTCCAGATCATTTCAATCCACTCCAAGCATCCAGACACACTCCATGGCACCTAGGGAAGCTATCCAGATCTTTGGAACCTAGCTGTAACACCTCTAACCCAAAACACGATCACCAGCTGCAAGAGGTCAAAACATGATTTTTGAAACATTAATCCAAGATCACAATTTGTTTTCCACATGTTAAACAATTTTGGTCATTTTAATTGAATTTTTTATTCAATTAAAATACATTTTGGAAACAAATTAGGGTTTTGATTAATTCAACCCTCATCAAACCTTTTAAAAACACTTTGGGCCTCTAATAGAGTGTAAGACCCAATCCCCCTTTGTATCTAAAACTCTTTGGGCCTCAGTCATTGTATAAGTCCCGGTACAGTCTTCAAAATAACGGTGTAATCGTTGTTTTTCATCTGGGTCTCTCCTTGAGTTGTAAGCCCCGTCACTTGTACAAAAATAAACTTTGGGCCTCTAATAGAGTGTAAAACCCAACCCCCTTTTAACCAAAACCTTTTTGGGCCTGAGATATTGTATAAGTCCCTCTGCGTTAAAAGAAAATCTCGGCGCGATCGCCATTTCAAAACAAATCCCTGGGCCACTCCTTGAGCGGTAAGCCCCACCACTTGTATAAAAATAAACTTTTGGGCCTCTTGAGAGAGTGTAAGACCCATCCCTTTGTACTAGAAAACCTTTTTGGGCCTCAGTCACTTGTATAAGTCCCTGTACAAATTCAAAACAACAGTCCAATCACTGATAAAACCTTGGGCCTCTCCTTGAGCTGTAAGCCCCAACAAACTTTTCAAAGCACTTTCTCCTTTGATTTTGAATATAATATTGTTATCAAAGCTTTCTTTGTTGAACAACTAACAAAACAGCATGGAAGCTCTACAACCGAGTAAGTGTTTACCCGCTTTCTTTATCCGCTTTCTTTATCCGCTTTCATATATATAACTGTATTGTGGGGCTACTCACTGTAAGTCTTCTTTCACATACTTTATATACCGTGTAATACTAGTATGGCTATTTAGAGTCTTCCCCGACAACTACGTATAGCACTAGGTGGTGCCCCGTTGATCACTCTTAGAATAGACAAGACTAGATCCCCTATAGGAGCACCAGATACAGTCTTCTCTTCGGTTGTCCTCTTTATAAATTGTCAAAGAAACTCTAATTCCCCATAGATGATCTTTTCTCCGTGAATGGCATCTCTTGAGTTTCTTCCAAATTCTCGGACTTTCCTGGCTTGATCTATTATCTGTGAATAGCCTGTCTTGAACTTCTCAGGATTTGGGGACCCACAGGCTTCTTAAAAGCATCCTAGCCTCCTCTTGGGCATTGTATAAGGACTCGTCGGCTTCTTAGAAGTTTTCACAGCCTCCTCTTAGGCTTTGTATAATGATTCTTCCTCGGCGAAGATAGCCTTCTCTTGGGCTTCGTACAAATTGTCTCTTCGGCTTCTTAAAAGTTTTTCTACCATCTCTTGGGCTTTGTACAAATTGTCCCGACGGACTCTTAAAGGTATAGGAATAGAAACTAGTCATCTTAATAGAACAGTCTTTCAAAAGAGTCTAGACCTTCAACCCTTAACATTCCAGCCCTCACTCAGGCATCATACAACATGCCTTCGCTATCTGAGAATTTACTTCTCAAACACCAGCAGACTTGGACAGTCTCAATACCCTTTGGATTTCCCATTTCCTTAAAGAACATGAAATAACCCTGATCCTCTGATCAATCCTAAAGTACAACCCCACCTGGAATCAGTCTCTTTATAAGAACTGATTTTCTCTTTTATATGACATGTTGGACCTGTCACTCAACTGAAACAGTCACCCACCTTTTAGCCTCCGTCTTGGGCTTCGTACAAGACACATACAAAAACACTCTCTTGTTGAGTATAAAAGACTCTCTTGTTGAGCAAACACTTTTAGCCTTCATCTCGGGCTTCGTACGAGATACAAAAACACTCTCTTGTTGAGTATAAAAGATCCTCTTGTTGGTTCAACACACCTTTTGGCCTCCTCTTGGGCTTTGTACAATGATTCTCCCCACACTCTCTTGTTGAATATAAAAGACTCTCTTGTTGAGTCAAACACCTTCAGCCTCCATCTCGGGCTTCGTACGAGATAGAAAGTCACTCTCTTGTTGGGTATAAAAGACTATCTTGTTGAGTCAATCTCCCTTTAGCCTCTATCTCGGGCTTCGTACGAGACATTAAATCACTCTCTAGTTGAGTATAAAAGACTCTCTTGTTAAGTCAATCACCTTTTAGCCTCCGTCTTGGGCTTCGTATAAGACACATATATAAACACTCTCTTGTTGAGTATAAAAGACTTTCTTGTTGAGTTAAAAAACCTTTAGCCTCCATCTCGGGCTTCGTACGAGATATATAAACACTCTCTTGTTGAGTATAAAAGATTCTCTTGTTGAGTCAAACATTTTCAGCCTCCATCTCGGGCTTCATACGAGATACAAAATCACTCTCTTGTTGAGTATAAAAGACTCTCTTGTTGAGTCAAAAACTTTTAGCCTCTATCTCGGGCTTCGTACGAGACAGATAAAAAACACCCTCTTGTTGGGTCAATAGCCTCCTCTTAGGCTTTGTATAAAGAAAACCCCGGTTGAGTCAATCAACCTTTTAGCATCAAAGCTGTGTCTCGCCACAGTATACAAACATCAACAACTCCTCTTTAGAAATGACAAATTCTCTCTAAAAAACTCTTTAGCTTCATATCTTGGGCTTTGAACAAGATACAAATAGACCCTTTAGCTTCACATCTTGGGCTTTGAACAAAACACCAAAACAACCATTTTCCTCCCATAGAATAGGAGGAACTACGATCGCTCTGATTTCCCTGTTTCGTTAAACGGGAATACGTAGGCATAAGATTGAAAAATCTTAGCAAGCACACTAATCAAAAACCCAAAATCCCATACCTTCACACATTACCAAAAAGACCTCACAAATGATCCAGACCCTGTGTTCTCAACAAAATAACCAAAGATTGGGCCCCACATCCATATAGTATCTGCAACCTAACAGACCGCTGTTCAAACTCAGATAGCAAGCAGGGTTAGTTGGAGACATCTATTTCCCTTCCTTCATCAGCTTCAATAGGATAAAAAATGAATCGACCTATAGTACCCTAGAGCGGCAGTGCTTAAGAACCACGTCCAAAATCGCTCGCTACACACCACAAACATTTTGAGAAAGAAGATAATAAGGGAAGAAGCTTTAAACTTGGATGTAGAAAATCCAGAGTAATGCCACATCTTCCTTTAAATGAGTCTTTGCATATTAAGAGAAAGACCATGAGTTGGATATAGAATCAACAAATGTGCCACTTATATCACTTAAATGAAAGAAGTTTTTTTTTATACCTGTTGTGAAAAACGATATCTTTCAGCAAAGTATAAAACGGTTTCTTGATGATAAAGAACCAAAACAAGGGTTAGGGTTTAACGGAAAAGAAAACAAGAAGAAGAATAAATGACAACAAGGATTGGGCAAATATAATTTTTTTTACTATTCACTTTCTCATTAAAGTCACAAATGATTACAAGTGAATATCACAATTTGCCACACTCAACAAACTGAGTGTACTAGCCTATTTATAGACTAACTAGGTAACTTGCAGCCCAAGAAACCTAAACAATTGGATCTTTAACACAAGGCCCAATTCGACAAAATAACATTTCGACAATACATACATACTAGAACAGACTTCGACTACAGTATGTAACAATAAGGCATTAGCATGTGAACAAGCTTCGAATGCATGCTTGCCTCCTGTCGAAATACACATGAAAACTTCCCCTACGACACAGCATGAGTTTGACCCAAATCTCACAAATCTCCACCTTGGATCCAACTCAGCAACAAGAGAATCAACTAGCTTTCATCATGCAGCTTTATCAACTACATACAGTGGAAGAACTTGCAACTTGGCAACGTCTTGGTGATCATATCAGCAGCATTATCTTCAGTCGAAACCTTCAGCACCTGGACTTCACCATGCTCGATTATCTCTCTAACGAAATGCAGCCTCACATCAATGTGCTTAGTTCGCTCATGATAGGCTGAATTCTTCGACAGGTGTATTGCACTTTGACTATCACATTTAACAGTGATACTTCGACCTTGAAGTTTCAGCTCCTTTGCAAAACCTTCAAGCCACAATGCTTCTTTCACAGCTTCAGTGAGGGCAATATATTCACCTTCAGTGGTTGATAAGGCAACAACCTTCTGAAGCGTCGCTTTCCAACTGGTTTTTGTGCCAAACATTGTGAAAACATATCCAGAAATAGACTTTATGGAATCCATACAACCTGCATAATCAGAGTCAACAAATCCTTCGATTTTGACTATGCTATCACCATCACAGGCTCCACCATAAATCAAGACTCTTTTCAGAGACCCATTTATGTACCTGAGAATCCACTTTACAGCTTGCTAGTGTGCCTTTCCAGGATTGGTCATATACCTGCTCACAAGGCTCACTCCATATGCTATGTCTGGCCTTGTACATACCATAGCATACATCAAAGAACCCACTACACTAGCATATGGGATACTATTCATATAGATTATTTCAGCTTCAGTACTCGGACTTTGAGTAGTACTAAGCTTAAATTGAGGATTTGTAGGTGTCACAACAGGCTTTGAATTCAACATACCAAACTTGTCGAGAAGCTTCCGTAGGTATGCCTCTTGAGATAAGCACAACTTCGACTGCTTTCTATCTCTCCGGATGTCAATCCCAAGAATCCTGTGGCTGCAGCTCCCAGATCCTTCATTTCGAACTCCTTACTGAGTTCAGCCTTCACCTTCGTTACATCCTCAACACTGTTGCTAGCTATGAGGATATCATCCACATACAGCAGCAACATAACAAGTGAGTTTCCAGGTCGAAATCTGAAGTAAACACAATGGTCGAACTGACTTCTAGTGAAGCCAATGTGTGCCATGAACTTGTCGAATCTCCTGTTCCACTATCGAGGAGATTGTTTCAGGCCATACGAAGACCTATTCATCTTGCACACATAATCTTCTTTACCCTTTTCTGCATACCCTTCAGGTTGATGCACCAAGATCGTTTCATCTAGATCACCATACAGAAGTGTTGTCTTCACATCCATTTGCTCAAGTTCCAAGTTGAACTTTGCCACCATGGCCAACAACATTCAAATGGATCTATGCTTTACAACAGGTGAGAACACATCATTGAAGTCGACTCCTTCATTTTTTATCCTATTAAGCTGACTAAGGAAGGGAAATAGATGTCTCCAATTAACCCTGCTTGCATACTGAGTTTAAACAGCGGTCTGTTAGGTTACGGATGCTATATGGTAATGGGGCCTCTTTCTTCTTACTTTGTTTAGAACGGAACACCGGGAATGTTCATGGGTAGGACGCTAGGACTGATTCTTTTCGATTGATGTATGAAGGTACGGGATTTGGGTTTTGGATTAGTGTGCTCGCTAAGATTTTTCAATCTTATGCCTACGTATTCCCGTTTATCGAAACAGGGAAATCAGAGCGATCGTAGTTCCTTCTATTCTATGGGAGGAAGTGGTGTTTTGGTGTCTTGTTCAAAGCCCAAGACATGAAGCTAAATGGGGTTTGTATCTTGCTCAAAGCCCAAGATATGAAGCTGAAGGGTCTATTTGTATCTTGTTCGAAGCCCAAGATGTGAAGCTAAAAAGATGTTGTCTTTAGTGAGAATTTGTCCTCTCTAAAGGGAGTCTGTTTGTTACAACTATTGGGTGACCGATTATAAAGGAGAATTAGTTTAACTGGGATATGTGAATCCGGCAATGCCATAATTTCCTTTATAGGGGATTTGTAACCTGAAGGAGAAGACTTTAACTCAGTGTAGAGCAATGCTATCTTTCCTTAGGAATTTCTCATGCTAAAAGAGGGACAATGGCGTGGATGTAAATAATCCAGAGGCTTCCCGCTTACAGCAATTAGACGAAGGAGTTGTTGATGTTTGTATACTATGAACGAGGCACAAATTGATGCTAAAAGGTTGATTGACTCAACCGGAGTTTCCTTGTACAAAGCCTAAGAGGAGGCTATTGGCCCAACAAGAGGGTGTTTTTATGTGTCTTGTACGAAGCCCAAGACGGAGCCTAAAGGTTTGACTCAACAAGAGAGTCTTTTATACTCAACAAGAGAGTGATTTGGTGTCTCGTATGAAGCCCGAGACGGAGGCTAAAAGTTATCTGACTCAACAAGAGAGTCTTTTATACTCAACAAGAGAGTGTTTTGGTATCTCGTACGAAGCCCGAGATGGAGGCGAAAGGAGGTTGACTCAACAAGAGAGTCTTTTATACTCAACAAGAGAGTGTTTTTGTATCTCGTACGAAGCCCGAGATGGAGGCAAAAGGGATTGCTGTTTCAGTTGAGTGACAGGTCCAGTATGTTGGTTAAAAGAGAAAATAAGTTCTTATAAAGAGACTGATTAAAAGTAAGGCTATGCTTTGGGATTTGATCAGAGGATCAGGGTTATTTCCTGTTCTTTAAGGAAATGGGAAATCTGGAGGGGTGTTGAGACTGTCCAAGTCTGCAGGTGTTTTCCCCATTTTTGAAAGGGACTTGAGAATGCCTTCGAGACTCAAGGAAATTAGACTATCCAAGTCTAGAGTTTTATCTTTTGTACTATGCTTAGAGAAACAGTAGTAGTAGGATCTAGACTCTTTGAAAGACTGTTCTATTAAGATGATTAATTTTTGTTCCTATAACTCTAGGAGGTCGCCGGGACAATTTGTACGAAGCCCAAGAGGAGGCTGGAAACTTTTAAGAAGCCGAGGGACAATTTGTACGAAGCCCAAGAGGAGGCTCTCTTCCCGAAGGAAGAATCCTTATACAAAGCCTAAGAGGAGGCTGTGAATACTTCTAAGAAGCCGACGGGTCCTTGTACAACGCCCAAGAGGAGGCGAGGATGCTTTTAGGAAGCCTGTGGGTCCCCAAACCCCGAGAAGTTCAAGACATGCCATTCACAGAGAATAGATCAAGCCAGGAAAGTTCGAGAATTTGGAAGAAACTCAAGAGATGCCATTCACGGAGAAAAGATCATCTCTGGGGAGTAGAGTTTCTTTTACAACTTCTAAAGGTGATAGTCTGAGAAAGGGTTAAAAAAGAATCTGCCTTTCACATCTCCATATTGTTTAACCCCAAGAGGAGGGAAGACTGTATCTGGTAATCCTATGGGGATCTATTTTAGTCTATTTAAGAGTGATCAACAGGGCTTAGTGCTAGACGTAGTTGTCGGGGAAACTCTAAATATCTATACTAGTATTACACAGTTGATATGAGTTTATGAAAGAAGACTTACAGTGAAACAATCCCACAGTACAGTTATATGCATATGAAAGCGATAAATGAAAGCGGGTAAACACTTACTCGGTTGTAGAGCTTCCATGTTGTATTATTAGTTGTTTAACAAAGAAAGCTTTGATAACAATATTATATACAAAATTAAAGGAGAAAGTGCTTTGAAAAGATGTTCGGGCTTACAGCTCAAGGAGAGGCCCAAGGTTTATTAGTGATTGCACTGTGGAATTTATACAGAGGGACTTATACAAGTGACTGAGGCCCAAGAAAGGTTTCCTGTACAAGGGGATGGGTCTTACAGTCTCTCAAGAGGCCCAAGTGTTTAAAGAAAAAGAATGGGGCTTATAACACGAGGGTAGGCCCAGATGATTTGTTTTTGAATTGGCGATCGCGCCGAGGTTTTCTTTTAACGTAGAGGGACTTATACAATGCCTGAGGCCCAAAATTGTTTTAGTTAAAAGGGGATTGGGTCTCACACTCTATTAGAGGCCCAATGATTTTTGAATGGGTCTTATAGCTCAAGGAGAGGCCCAGGGTTTATTTTTCAACAGACGATGATCGCGTCGAACTTTTTGAAATACAACGGGACTTATACAATAAGTGAGACCCAAAAATAGGTTTTTATTTACAAAGGATTGGGTCTTACACTCTATTAGAGGCCCAAAGATTTATTTTTGTACAAGTGGTGGGGCTTACAGCTCAAGGAGAGGCCCAAAGATTTATTTTTGTACAAGTGGTGGGGCTTACAGCTCAAGGAGAGGCCCAAGGTTTTTTTTGTTTGAAATGGCGATTGCGCCGAGATTTTTGAAAACGTAGTGGGTCTTATACAATAAGTGAGACCCAAAAATAGGTTTTCAAAGGGGGTTGGGTCTTACACTCTAATAGAGGTCCATGAGTGTTTGAAAATGTTTTGCGAGGGTGAAAACCAGAGAAACCCTAATTTGTTATTCTTTAAAAGTAAATATTTAAAGCAAATCAAATCAAATACCAAATAAGTTTGAATAAACCATTTGTGATTTTTGTTTAAGGTTTGAAAAATGAGGGATTAATCACAAGGGATATTAAAACTCACTTGGTTTTGATTTTCAAAGTAAATATTCACTTTTAAAATGTTTAAAAAACATTAAAAAGGAATTTATTCACAAAAATACTAATTATATTAAATAAATAATATTAACTTAATTTTTTTGTGGAATAAAATATGTCAACATTTTTGTGATTTTTTTCAAAAAGAACCAATAAAAAATAATTAAAATTGAAAGAGTTATTAATTTTCCAATTAATTAATAAAACATGAAAATATTGGAAAAAATAGCAAAAATGTGAGAAAACACAAAATGGCATAGGTGAGGTTTGAACCCACGACCTCAAGGTTGTAGGGCGCGCGCCTTACCACTGGGGTGGTGATACATCCATTGCTTGAAGTGAAACCACAAATATACAAGACTTGCCTTGTTTTTGGCCTGGCCCAAGGCAAGGCAAGGCATGTTTTGCCAAGAAACGGGAAGGTCCATAACTTTCTCATTTCTCCATAGTTGGGGACAAAATTTATATGCATCTGGCCAGAATTTCACAAGGAATCCAATGGTGGTGGTATTTTTTTTCAGATTATACTCCCTCCTCAAAATCCGATAGTGGTTTTGAAAAAGGCCTATAATTGCATTTTCTATGCTACACTTTGATACAGGCATGAATTACATGATGAATTGGTTCAAACACAACATATATAACATGTATGAGGTATGTATGATCAGTGGACTTCAAAGCAATGCATATTTTGGAAAGTTCAAGTCATGAGGCTTACCTCTCTTTTGAGCTTTTGGAGTTTTTGTGCAATCTGCCAAGTTCTTTGTTCCAGAAATGGTTTGATGCTTTGGACACCCTCAAATGATCCCTTGGAAGCTTTTAGGATGATTGGAATCAGCTGAAACCTGCAAAAACACAAACTGGCCCTTTCTTGCAAAAGGGGTTAAAATGACCAAAATAGCAACTCTCTCAAATGGTGTTCTAGATGGGGGGGAACCATTTGGGACAGTTCAAGGATGTTATTTGGAGTGTGTTTGAGGTTTTATCTGGTTTAGAAAGTGACTGATTCAAGACATGGCTTGAAAAATGCACAAAAAGCCTATTTTGAGGTTTTGAGAGGTGACTTTGTGATTTAAGGATTACAGGTCACTTGTGTGAGTTTGGATCACCTACATATGATGTTTATGAGGTGTTAGGATCATGAGCTATGATGGAAATGCTCTCTAACTCAAAAACTCAGAGTTACCTTGCTAAAGAAGGCATTTTGGCCTAAAGAGAGGGATTTTGAGGAAAGCATCTGTTTGATGGCTTTGTTGTACTCAAACTGAGCACAAATGAGCTCTATTTATAGTAGAGCAAGTTTTTTTTGGGATCAATAGTGAATGGCAACTGCAGCAAAAATTTAGCCAATGGTTGCACTTTGGAATCCAAGTCTCCTCTAGCCATTGACTAGAGGTTAGGGCACAGGGTTGTGGTTCCCTTGGTCTTGGATAAGTCTTGACTGAATTCAGTTGGAAATGGCTCAGTCCATGCCACCTTGGTGTATGCATTGAATGCTCCAATCCAAAATTAGAGTCTTGTCCCTTTTTTAGGCAATTCTAGGTTTGGCATGCTACTTCTTGTTCCAAGGACTTTGGAGGCTTGGCTCAGTGTTTGTCCCCTTTAGATTTTGATCCTCAGATGTTTCCAAAGTGATGACAAGGCTTGGAATTATCTGATTTTTCCAAATTGAGCAAAAATGCAAAATTCTGCCTAGCCTTGGTAGTTTTCAGCAAGGCATATTGCCATTGTCATATCTCATGGCTCAAGTGGAATTTGGTGATGTTCTTGGCCATTTTGGAAAGCCCTCATATGATACAACAATTGTTTGATCATATTTGGTTTTGATACCTTTTGGATCCAAGTGAAAAATCCCCCTACATTTGGAAAAAAGTGAAGGCAGATTCTGACTAAGTGAAAATTTCACTAGTGTTGGAAAAAAGTGACATTTTCACTTTTTGTGATTTTGATCATTCCATAACTCAAAATCCATAATGAATTTGGAAGGAGGTCAGTTCTAAGCTTTTGTAGAGGGTAATGAGAGCTACAAATCTAGATTTGGATGGGGAAAAATGGCCTTGTGATTTAGGAGTTATGATCCTCCAAAGTTGGTACCCTTACCACTTTGTTCATAACTTAGAAAATTTTCTAAGTTTTTATGGTTACCCTTTTTACAAGTTATCCAACTTTTCTTGATTTTTCTTGATGAACGATGATTCAAATCATACATTAACATCATTTTAGGGTTAAAAAACCATTTTTGTGAAAAATCTCAAAAAGTCAAAGTTTGACTTTTGTACATAGTTGACTTTTTGTCAGATGAATTCCAAACTGTGCAATCCCTTATGAAATCAAGTCCTTGACCTAAATCAAACTTTATGGATTGATTTCATAGGTGTTATAGGGTGTATTGAATCATGTCCTAGGGTTTGGGAGCATGTCCTGGTCAAAAGTCAAAGTTACAGTTGACTTTTCTCGTGAAACCCTAATTATGGCTCTGATGAAATTGAGACTTGTTGCTCAAGCTTCTTGGATCAATCCCTTGTTGTAAATGGATCAATGTGGTTTATTAGAAACCCTAAAATCATGGCTTGAGGTCTTGGCTCATGATTTGTCCCAAAAGTCAACTTAGGGGTGAATTAGGTCAAGAAACCCTAATTCCTGATTTTTGATGTATGCCTCCCCTGAGGCTAAATTGACTTGGTGATTGGGTTTATGATGTCCCTTGGAGCATCATATGTTATACCTTGAAGCATTGGCTCATGCCCAGAGGAGAATTTCCATCTAAAGGCCCTGGTCGACCAAAACCCTAATTTGGTGACACTGGCGATCTTGAGGCTTGATCCACCTAGTAGGGAGCAACCTTGTGCTTAATCCTTGAAGTGGGAGTCCTCTTGATCCTTTGTGGATGTTTGAGAGGTTAGACAAGTTGAAGATCATGTCATTCCTTGATTGATCCTTTGTCTAAGAACTCTGAGAGGCCTTTAAACTCTAATTTTGACTGTAGTAAGTGTTCACCCATCTTTGGGGAGACTGATGAGGCATGATAGTACATCCATATTGTGATGATGATTTGCACAATGATGAGAAATCTTAGTGGTCAAAATTTGGGGTATGACAAGGAGTACCTGCTACAGTCTTATGCCTTGCAATCCCAGACTCAACACAGTAACTGTCGAACGCTTCGTTGCAGAACTCAAGGCCATTGTCGGTTCTCAACCTCTTAACCTTTCTGCCAGTTTGAGTTTCAACCAGAACCTTCCAACTTTTGAAATTCTCAAAAGTTTCATCCTTCATCTTCTGAATGAATATCCATAACTTTCTGGAATAGTCATCAACAATGGATAGAAAGTACCTTGCACCTGAGTGTGAAGGATTCCTTGCAGGCCCCCAAAGATCAGCATGAATGTAATCAAGGGATCCATGTGTTCTTTGCTTGCCTTTGTTGAACTTTGCCCTACAGGATTTACCAAATACACAAGATTCACAAAACTCCAGCTTTTCGACTTTGTCACCACCTAGCAGGTTCTGCTTCCCCAATTCGACCAGGCCTATTTCGCTGACATGGCCCAATCTCATGTGCCATAATTCTATCTTCGACATAGGTTTCGTGGATACAACATTTGTCGAACCACTTACAACCTCTGCCTCAAGGGTATACAAGCCTTGGTTTTTCATGCCTCTCAAGACTTCCTTCGACCTTTTCATGACTTTCAGGATACGTTGCTCTCCTTTGAAAACATATCCCTTTCTGTCGAATTCACCAAGAGAAATTAAATTCCTCTTAAGATCAGGTACATACCTAACCCCAGTCAATAGCTTTATTGACTCATCATGGAGCTTGAATCTAACAGATCCAATACCTGCAATCTTGCAAGCTTTATTGTTCCCCAGCAGCACTGATCCACCATCTTGATCACGCAATTCTTCAAACACATTCTTGTTTGGAGTCATGTGCCAAGTACATCCAGAATCCATAATCGACTCTTCGCAAGAGTTATTGCTCGACACAACAAGGACTTCAGATGATTCATAGCCATCTTGCACTATAGCTGCATTCCCATTGTCCTTACTTCCATGATTATTCAGGCACTCAGGGCACACCTTTCTTGTGTGACCCTCCTTCTTACAGTGATAACATTTGATACCAGACATATCACCACCATAAGACTTCTGCTAAAAATTTCCTTTCTTCTTGTCAAACCTACAATCTTTCTTCGACGATCTTCCTTTCACGGACAGCCCTTCGCCAACTGATGAAGGTTTCTGCTCCTTTCTTTCATTCAAGTCCTTCGAATACAAGGCTGCTTGAACTTCTTCAAAGGTTAAGGACTCTCTTCCTTACAAGAGACTTTCTTTGAAGTGAGCATGCTATCTGAGCAAAGCACATAACAACAACAGTGCTTGATCTTCGTCATCAATCTTCACATCAATGTTTTCAAGATCAAGAATCAGCTTGTTGAACATATCCAACTGCTCAGCCAAAGCTTTGTCTTCACTCATCTTGAATGAATACAGAGCTTTCTTCAGGTACAAACGATTTACCAACGATTTGGTCATGTACAAGCTTTCAAGTTTCACCCATAATTCCGACGCCGTCGTCTCCTTTGATACCTGCCGAAGAACCTTATCACCAAGGCTCAACAATACCGCACTGTGTGCTTTCTCGATCATGGCCGTCTTTTCTCTTTCCGTTAACGCAGTATCTATGGCTGTCAATCCCTTCAACGCTTCCAAACAACCCTGCTGTACCAGCAGGGCTTTCATCTTCAAGCGCCACAGACCGAAATCGTTCACTCCGGTGAACTTTTCAATCTCATACTTTGTTGAAGACATCTTTTCCACGCTCAACGCACCAATTTATTGTGATAAACGATATCTTTAAGCAAAGTATAAAACAGTTTATTGATGATCAAGAACCAAAACAAGGGTTAGGGTTTAACGGAAAAGAAAATAAGAAGAAGAAGAAATAACAACAAGGATTGGGCAAATATAAATTCTGTTTACTATTTACTTTCTCATTAAAGTCACAAATGATTACAAGTGAATATCACAATTTTCCACACTCAACAAACTGAGTGTACTAGCCTATTTATAGACTAATTAGGTAACTTGCAGCCTAAGAAACCTAAACAATTGGATCCTTAACACAAGGCCCAATTAGACAGAATAACATTTCAACAATACATACATACTAGAACAGACTTCGACTACAGTATGTAACAATAAGGCATCAGCATGTGAACAAGCTTCGACTGCATGCTTGCCTCCTGTCGAAATACACATGAAAGCTTCCCCTACGACACAGCATGAGTTCGACCCAAATCTCACAGTACCATAATAAGAGAAGGACCCCATCTTGGATTTTGAATCAACAAGTGTGCCACTTATATCACTTAAATGGAAAAAAGTTTGAAATGTTTGATTTATATTGTGGGGAATAGAAGAGACATCTCTTCTATAGAGATGATTCATGTCTCATCTCTGGGGGGGAATTTTTGAATTTGAAGCCAAAGGTTGGCTAGGGTTTGACTTGAATTTTGAGGTTTGAAGAAGATCCTAAAATTTCAATTGAGTCTAAACTTAAGGATGAGTATTGAAATGCAACAGTTGTATGAATGCAAGTGTCATAAACATAAATGTCAAGAGAAACTTAACAAGACAAAATTGATTAAGTTTTTTAAACAAATGTAGTTATCAAGGATGAAATGAACATGATTGTGATCAAGCATGTGAACGGGCATCATACAAGTAGAGATGTTCATCGTGGTGAGAGTTTATGAAGGAAATACTTGAATATGTGAGCAAAGATTTAATTAATTGAAGCAATCACAAAGAAGTTCAAGTAAGCCATATATTCAATATGAATCAAGGATCAGATGAATATAGCCAAGGGTGAACAAAACCCTAATGGAAATTTATGGAGATAAGCACATGAACAAGATACTTATACATGGTTGAATCAAGGGCTTTGGGGAATCCAAACTCAAGTGGAAGTCCTAGTCATGTATCAAGATGTTTTGAAAAAGATTAGTTGAACAAAACCCTAAGTTTTTAACTAAACCTCCAACAATCAAAGTATTTTTCAAAAGAAATAACATTTAATCATGGTATACTAATGGTGTATAAGTCAATACAACATGTTATGTACATTAAATAAGACTTAGACAAAGTATATTATGACCATACAAACACATATGTTCAATTAGGTCAGGAGAATAATAAAAAGGAATCATGAAATGGTTTGAAAAATACTTAAAAAACACTAGTTTTCAACCTAATAAAAATGCCAAAAATAAATATTATTTTTGGGATTTTTTGTTGGATTCTCAAAATATACAAGATAAATGAGAAGTGTGCAAAAAATTATTAAAAAATAATGATTTTTGCTTAGTGAAATAATTGGAGGAAGTTGTGAAAAAGTATGAAAATAATAGTGATAAAAAAAATAGGGATTGCTCCCACCAAGGTTTGAACCTGCCCCCTTGGGCCTGCAGGCTAAAAGCCTTACCACCAGGCCAAGTGCTTGCATGGTGATGAGTAATGCGTGCAACAAATAATATAGAGAGTTTCAAGTTGAAAATGGTTTAAAAAATAAAAGCAAAAGGTCTGGGGCGTGGGGGATTCGAACCTCAGACCTTGTAATCACAAACAATGCACAAATACTAGTGTTTCCACTAGGGCGCGATGCCAATTCAGGTTATTGTCATAACCCAAAATTTTACCTCCCCTTTTTCCTTTTTGCATGAGCATGTGCACTCGCATTTCCGGCATGTGCATTAGCATTTTTTCTCTGTGGTTTTGCTGATGGCATATCCAAAATTTTAGAAAGTTTCAAAGCCACAGTTAATCACATCCTCACAGAGTCATCACAACATCAATACAAGCAAAATACAAGGGTTTATTTGCCTATATATATCAAACCACAAGGTTAAAATGCGAAACCACGGCCAAAGCACTCCATTTCAAGCCAAAAAGTGAAGTTTTTGCTGTTTTTTGCTGAAGTAACGGGTTACCTAATGAGGTAACGGGTTACATCAGCATTTTTCAGCCTAGAAAGTCAAACTTAGGTTGAGGTAACCGGTTACCTCACCATGTAATCAGTTACATCTGCTGTTTTTGCCAAAAATCTGTATTTTCATCACATGACAGCAGCTTCTCCCTCACTCTTTTGGTCTATTTGGTTCTAGCATCATGTGGAATATTCTAGACACTTCAAGATTCTTCAAGAATTCACTTGCATTTGCTAAACTACATCATTTTTAATCATGCTCACCATGCATCCTTATTTCCAAGCATGTGAACCATTTGATTTTGAGCTTGCATTGGGATACACCCACTGAGTTAACCTCCAACTCAATGAGTTAGATGAAACTAACTCTAAAGCAAGCTCCAAACCAAGTTCCAAACCTAACCCACTTCAAACCTAAGCTTTATATAAACAAACCTTCACATTGTTGCAAAAGAGCCTTGATCATACTCTCATTTTTCACTCTTCACTCTCAATTCTCTCTGAATTTTTTGCAATTCTCTCTCAATCATCTTCATCTTCTTCACCAAATCACACTAAAGCTCTTTTTGCACCATTAAAGCTTATCAAGCTTCACATTGAACTTGATATTCTTTTAAGCTAAACCTTCAATCCACTACATTTCTTCTTTGATTTCTGTAATTACAGCAACTTCTATTTCCATTCAAGTGTTGGAAGTGATCGTTTCAAGAGTTTTGGTGCAAATTCATATTTGGAGCATTTATCGCGTTTTCTTCGGTTTTGCTACGAATTGCTCTAGAGCTTGGAATTCTCTAGTTTTCTTTGCTTCTTCGCATCACATTTTTCTTACAACATTTATCAAGGCAAGCCTCCGTCTTATAGGTTGGTGATTCTTGCTTAATTCACTATTTTCGATAATTTTCGCATTTTCACAATGTAGCTCTTAATTGAGGTTTTGTTGCTTGAATTCTTGTTTTGCATGATCAATTCTTTTAGCTTTTATTTACTATGAATTAACATGAATTTTTCATCTTCTTCCATGCTTTGATCCACTATAATTACATGAAATAAGTGAATCTAAAAAGTGCTTTTGAAAATTTTGTTTTTGTTGTGTTTTGCTGAGGTAACGGGTTACCTCACCTGTCTGCGCCCCTGGAAATGTTGTTTTTCATGATGTAACCGGTTACATCATGAGGTAGCCGGTTACCACTGTAACTTTATGCCAAAATCTTGCTTTTGGGGGTTGTTTTGCATGAGTTTCTTGTGTGGCTTCACATGATTACTTGTATACATGTTATTGCTACTGTTTTAGGTTAGAATCTACTTGTAATAATTTTTGTTTAATTAATTGCATGATTTTCCTTGATTATTTGGCAATTTGATCATATGTTTGAAGCACTTTTTGCACAATTCTTGTTTATGTGTTAACATGAGTATGATTAGTGATGCATGCTAACTTGTTCTTTGTTAATGCTTGGCAATTTCAATTTGATGCATTAGATTTGTTCTTCATTGAGTAAATTTAATTTTGTGCAATCAATATTTCACATGCTTGCTTTGATGATCTTTCGACTCGCTTGAAAGGTTATTGTCATGTTCTTTCCCTTTGGTCGATTGATTGAAACCTTGTTTCGATTGATTAATCTCCCCCCCGCTCTCTGCTGAAGCTGGAGGTTTTCCCAACGCATTGGAGCACTGTACAAATTGCATTATTTCTCTGTCAGTTTCAATTCTTGTACTGCACTTTAAGTGTTAGAGAAGGAATGAGAATGGATTCTATCCTACCCTCATTCTGACTATTTCGGGTATGGGCATCTGGCCCTGGTATCTAGAATAATCACCTTTATCCCCAGACTGTGGTGTCTCTTGAATCGATCCTTGGTCACTTATTCCTGCCACAGTTTCTTCTTTTCTTTAGGTAATCACCTTCTCTTGGTGCATCACCCATTCTTTGGTTGATCACACTCCGTCTGTTAAAGCCAATTTTCTTCTTCCCCAGTGGATTCGTAACCGTTCCTTGGTTCATTGCACCCATTTCTTTGGTTAATCATAGTCTGCCTGTTAAAATACTGAATCCCTGGCGGAGTACGCAACCTTCTCTTGGTTCCTCTCCCTTTCTCGTTGGCTAACCACTGCCTGTCAATTAAAATACCAATTGCTCCTTTTCTCAGTTAACCATAGTCTGTCTGTTAACATACTGAGTTCCTCTTGGTTCAAACACTCACGCCTTTGGGTTAGTAACCCTCTTTTGGTTCAAATACCCTTTCCTCGGTCAGGTACTGCTTGTCAGTCAGTGTACCGAACCCCTTTGGGTCACGACATTCCTTTGGTTCCACACTCTTTCTCTTGGGTCACAACCTTCGCTTGGTTCTACACCCGTCCTTTTGGTTGATCACCGTTCTTCAGTTAAAAGACCAATTTCTCTCTTCTTTTCGGTTAATCAATGTTCGTCAATTAACATACCGAAGTCTCCAGAGAGTCAAACGCCTCTTTTGGTTAAACACCTTTTTTAGGTAAATCACAGTCCGTCTGTTGACACCAACACTTTTCCCCTTCAGAGTCGCAGTCTTCTCTTTCTTTGGTTAACCACTGTCTGTCAGTTAATATACAAAATATTTCTAGGTAGAAGTTACACTGGGTAAGGATTAAGTGAGGAGTTATAAACTAGGATTGTTTAGCTTCGAATTAATACTACTAATAGTGGATTTCCTTCCTGACTTGGTAGCCCCCAGACATAGGTGAGTTGCACTGAACTGGGTTAACAACTTTGGTGTTATTTATTTTCTACATTTTACAGTTTTGGTTGTTGTGTGTTCAAGCTGTGTTTTGATCCTAGTGTTGTGACATCTATTTCGACATCTGGTATCTACGTGCTAGAATTTCATCTATTATTTTTTGTCCCATGCAGAGTTTCTTTTTCCTCTGCTAACTATCTCCAGCAGTTGTTTGTCTCCTGTAGCATCTTTTCCCACATAATTCTGTGTTTGCATTTATATCATATCATAAGCATTTTGCGGTATCTTAGGGCAAAAAATTGGGTCTTCTGTATTTAAGTCTCTTCTATCTCGTCGAGACAAAGATGTCAATCTTCATATATCTGGATAGAACAAACTTAAATAGGGGCATCTTTCATACTCTAATTTTTACCCCTAAGATCTCACCTCATTTGCATTGGCATTGTAGTCAAGATCACAAACATGGGATTCTCTTAACCCTCTTTTCTCTGGGTTTGTTTATGGGAGAGATCACCAGGCACCTTTGTATTTCTTTCTGTCTTTATTTCTTGTTTTTTTCCTTGTTTACTAACCAAAATACAAAAAATATGTTGTTGTTTATCTGTTTCCTTTCTCTGTGTGACTAGGGTTTTTATAGGGATGTCAAAGGCAATGCCATAGCTTCAAGTCAAGTGTGGTGAATCATTCATGATCAAAAGGAGATGGAAGTTTGACCTCATCTTGGTCAAACCATTATGAGTTTGTTTCAATTACAAGTTATTTGCATCAGTGGGATATTCCTCGGGCAATGTGCATCCAAAGTCAATATGTCTTGTGCTAGAAGTTATCAGGAAATGATTCATGAAAGGCTCAATTCAAAAAATCAGGGTCATCATGATCAAAGTAACCATAAAAATTCAGAGATTTGTTGGAAAAGTCAAGTTTGGTTGTTATTTAGTCAAGGTGTGTATTATTCAAGGCTTCATGGATGTGTTGTTAGAAAATATCAGTGGAGTGGCAATTCACATTTCAATTCCAAAACCACATTTCTAAACCATATCCATATTTTTAAATACATCATATCCAATTTCTCATTTCTAAACCATATCATATGTTAGGCCATTTTTTCTAAAAGCCCGTATCCATTTTTTTTTGTAATAACCACTTTCTAAACCATTATCCTTTCAATACCCATTTCCTATTCTTAAATCCATTTTTTTTATTAAACCCATTCTCCAACATCCAATTGTCCAAATAGTCAATAACCATTATTTTTTTCATTATGATTATCCATTTTTTCTCTAAACCATGTTCATTTCCCAAATATCCAATCCATATATCATATCCATATCTAATTCAGTATCTATTAGCAAATATTCAAAAATGAATTACAATATTACAAAAGATGATAGTTCACAAGGCCCATACAATCAATTACAAAAAATTGCAAAAATAATGAGGAGAAACAAGCTCATGGAAACCTCACGTCAGCATCCAAGCCAAGATTCACGTACAATTCCCAAGCTACTACCAAAATTAGCTGCTACATGAGTACACACTGCTATTCCAAATGCTTCATCAAGCCTTCACCATGTTTCAAGCCACAAGCCAACTAATTTCCAAGCATTGCAAACAATATTCACGCGAGCCACTTCAACCACATGAGCTGCTACTTAATTCCAAGCCGTGAGCTACACAATTCAAAATGCAAGCAGCATGTAAGCAAAACGAAAACAAATACACCAAAATGGTTGCAGCATTTCCAAACGCGTGCAAATAATGAGCATAAATGACTTGCTGATCAAAACAAAACAAAAAACTGCAACCAAAATATCAAAAACCAACGCAGAATTGTGCTGCACCAAAGCGCAAAGAAAAAACATAAACGACAATTTAATTTTCAGCTCAAACCACCTTCACTTTCACTATAAATAGAGAGCTCCTCTTCACAAATTGCTCAAGCTTTTTAAGCCAAAATTACCCTGCAAAATTTCTTCCTCGCCCTTCAAAAAATACTGAAACCGAGTCATACTACATCACTCTTCTTCTTTAATTCCAAACTCAACTTCAATTCAAAACAATAAACCACACTACTACGAAAAACCCATTTAACGACGCTAGGTTTACAACGGACTCGTATCCCACCGTTGTAATAGGTTAAAATTTTTGCAGCTGATTTATAACGCCATATTTAACGACGGTCGTACTAAACAACCGTTGTAATACATGGTGTGTAGCAAGCTTCGATTCCTAGCAACTATATTTTTTCTCCATATTTTTACATTTTTAACACGCTTGTATTAAAACACCGTTGTAATACATGATGTGTAACAAGCTTCGATTCCCAGCAACTACATTTTTTTTTCCATATTTTTAGATTTTAAACATATATTTTATTTTTTTTGTTAGTGTTACGAGGATTTATCCTCAAAACTCAAAATTCATCTTTGTTATTCTATTTTTAAGTGCAAGAGAATATATAAAAATAAAAGAAAACTTCTTTTAAAATAAACAAAATATATAATATATAAAAGAAAACTTTATCTGGAATCTTAACAAAGTTTTGTTTTATATATTATATATTCTGTTTATTTTTAAAGAAGTTTTCTTTTCTTTTATTTTCTTCTTTTTCTTTTTCTTCTTCAGCTTCTTGATCTTCTTCTTCTCCTTCCTTACCCTTAACGCATCCCTGACGTTGGCCGCTGGTTGGACCTCCTCATTTGGCGGCTGACGTTGTTCATTTGTGCCCTCATTGGTGATGTTTCTAGCATTCTCATTTGTAGAACTCATTGTTACGAAGAATATATTATGAAGAAATGTAAAATTGTCTATTTATAGATGAGGTTGAAGATGAAAAGTCTGATAGTTTAATGCTTGCAATGATGATAACTTGTAAATGGTTGATATTCTGGAACGATATTTTTTGAAAACGGAGAAAATTTTAAATCATTATTATACTTGGCCAAAGTGTTCTCTACTCCGGGATGAGCAAGGGTTATAATATTACAACGGTTAGTAATAATAACCGTAGCGATACCCCTTATACTTGGTACATGGTTCGACTCCAGGCAACAACATTTTTCTATTTTACGTAATTATAGAAAAAATGTTGTTGCCTGGAGTCGAACATTGTACCAAGTATAAGGGGTATCGCTACGATTAAAATAACTAACCGTTGTGATATTATTAAAATAATTCATATACTTATCATTACGGTTATTTAGAAAACCGTTGCGAAATATTTACCTATATAAGGGAATTAACTTTCCCTTATTGACAGTAGCGACGTTTCCTTCACAGCGAAACCCTAGTACCCATTTTTTCTCTACATTTTTGGCAGCAAACTTCATCTTTTTTTAGAATCCGCGAAAAGAAATACAAGAAGTATGAAGCTTTTGATTTAAGCTTCTTCCTCCTTGTATTTCTTCTTGCAGAATCTTAAACTATTGGAATACTCAGAACTTGCTGTTCACTACTTCCCTCCTTAGTAAGAACCAATAAAACAGATTTCTCTTTCTCAAACAAGAAATTTACCATTCCCACCGTACCTTCTAAAATCGTTGATAATACATCTTTCGGAGTAGTCTCAGCAGATGGAATAATAATTAACTTCTCCTCACAACCGATAAAAACCGAATTAGCTGAAAGCCAGTCCATTCCCAGAACAACATCCACTTTCTTAAGCGGCAGACAAATAAGATCAATCTGGAAGACTTTTTCGTTCACCGACAACACATAATTTTCACACATCAGGGGTGTTTCAACCATTTCATCCATGGCAGTAGTAACCACCATAGGAGGAAACAAAGGAATAGTTTGCAACCCAAGTCGCTTCACACATCTCAAAGACACAAAAGAATGTGTAGCCCCACAGTCAAATAAAACAAAACAAGGTTGACCATTAACAAAACACGTACCCGCAATCAAGGAATTATCACCCTTTGCTTTCCTTGCATCCAGAGTATATACTCGACCCGTAGTCTTCCCTTGTGCCTGATTCCTACTCTGAGGACAATCTCTCGCTACATGACCCATCTTGTTACACTGATAACACCGTATCCCATCCGAATAGCACCTACCAAAATGACTCCTCCCACAAGTGCGACATACTGGAGGCACACTAGTTCTAGAGCCCTGTACTTGCTTCCCTTTGGAAGACTGTTGCCTTTGCCTAAACTGTTGATTCGACCTTCCACGGTCACTTTGAGTTACCCTGTTCGAATCCACCTCCATTTGTATCTTTTTCAAGCTATTTTCTGCCACATAACATTGTCTTAACATTTCAGCATAAGTAGCAAATTCCCGTTGAGACACGCTGTGTGAAATCTCAGCCCTTAACCCAAACAGAAACTGATCTATCTTCCACCTCTCATCAGGAGCATACATGGCCTGTCTAGAATAGTCAGCCATGATCTCAAATTGTTCCGCATAAGAAGCCACTGATAAATTTCCCTGTCTCAACTGTTGGAACTCAAACTCCTTTTGAGACCTTAAAGAACTCGGAAAATATTTCTCCATAAAGATTACCTTAAACTGTTCCCACACTTTCGGCACCTCCTGAGTTGTCATCAAGGCTGAAGCGCTCTCCCACCACCTCATGGCAGGACCCTTCAACCAGTGAGAAGCAAAGACCACCTTATTCTCCTCACTGTAATGAACTATCTGAAAAATCCGTTCCATACCTGTTATCCATTCGTGTGCCTTCACCGGATCTAGCCCTCCTTGAAACTCCGGAGGATTCATACGAACAAATTCCCTGTAGGTTCCTCATGTAACTTCCGGAACAACCACTGGAGGATGCAGACCATCAGCCATTTGTTGCATCATTCCTTGCATAAACTGATTCTGCTGTTGCTGCATCTGTTGCATAAATTGGTACAAAGGGGCATTCCCTTCATCACCTTGTGGAACTGTCCCTGCTGGAGTAGTCCTTGGTCTTCCACGGTTGTTTCTGCGTCTATCAGCCATGTTCCTGAATTCCATACAAATAGGATTAAGTTGATCAGACTCAATACCATAAATATAGTAGACAAGACCCATGGCGACACGCCGCATATGAAACGGAAAGAAAACTTATCCTATTTCATGGCTAGGTCGAGGATACGACCTGCTCTGATACCAACTGTAAAGACCATATACAATACATGCCTCAAATCATATATTATACATGAGTTTCACTTTTGGTACTGAAACATAATAAGTTCCTAGCTAACACATTGTGCACATAAATGCCTCTGAAACAAAACACCTAAAAGTCTAAGGCATTACATATACAAGATGTTCCAAAATGATAAAAACTAAGAACTAGATCAAAACAATGATCTCAAAACATAACGCCATAGCGGAAGCCATGCCATCACAAAACCACGATCCGTAAGGAAAGTCAAATAACCTTGTCCTTACCCTTCGCTAAACCTGCAGAACCTGTGATGTAAACAACAACAGTGGGGTGAGATACATCAAATCTCAGTGAGTTCCCTATCTTAAAGTCCTCTCGGCTTTACAGGGTTCTAACAAAGTCCTAACTCATGTCCAAGGGGAAAGGGGAAAGGCCATGAGTACACACACACAAGTAACCGCCACGGTGAGCCTGTAAACTCACACTAGTACCGAAGTACCTCTTGAGCCTGTAAACTCAAGGATTCACAAAGTACCGTAGTACGTTCTGAGTCCGTACACTCAAGAACTCACATATCAATAACCAATACCAAGGTATCCCCTTTTCCCGTACCCTTCTACGTCTAGAAGGCGATCCGAGTCATGGATCCTTGTAGCTACTTGGCATACGATTGGATTCGGGATCACCGGTCCGTACACCGTGATCCGTCACTTCTCACGGCCCGTACACCGTCACAAGTCTCTTTACCCGTAGGCTCCAATCGTACTTAACACGGGACTCAAACCTGCCAAGTAGTTGTGTATAACGTTCAGAGGAGGTGCTCGAGTCTCATGAACTACACCGCACAACTGTGGTTATTGATAAACAGAATGCACACGCCTCGGCCTTTCATGCACGAACGTTGCTACACACGGAACATTTCACACTTCCGACACAGTTTTGGTAATAATCCTCACCCTGCCTAGTCCATATTTTAACATGCATATATTGTCAATAATAATTATACACAATTAACAGGTAAAAGTCGATAAAACGACACTATTCTAGAAATCCCGATATAATTAAATCGGCCGACAATCTTAAAACCATTGTAATAAGAAAGTACATTTTATTATCTTTCCAACGATATCAAAATTGTTCCAATCCGAGTTACGTACAAAAAGTTACGGCATTGTAAACAATCGATCGGAAAAATAAATCACAACAGCAGAATTCTGCACTCTCCTGGCCGTACGCGTATTGGCACTCCCCGTACGCGTATTGCCCAAATGCTCGCCCAGCCATACGCGTATTACCCCAAGCGATACGCGTATTGCTCAAAATGCTCGGCCATCCATACGCGTATTGCCCAAAGCCGTACGTGTATGGGCAGAAACGTTTTTCCTTGAAAATTCCTTTTAAAAATTGCCGTACGCGTATTGCTCTTGCCGTACGCGTATTGACAAGCCCCATACGCGTATTGACAAGCTCCATACGCGTATGGGCAGAAAAAAATGCAGAAGTTCCTGCAGAATTTTTTCTGCTACGGGTTGATCCAAAATCAACCCCAAATCCCATTTTTCATCAATCAAAATGCATCAAAACATGTTATAACATCACAACCAGTATAACATATAATCAAACATTGAATTTTAACAGTTAGATTCAAGATTTTATACCAAAATACCCATTTTTCCCAATTTCAATCTAACTCTAAACTCAAAATAATTCTACTCTAAAGAGTCTAACTAGAACCCACCTGGATTACTAGACGAGGAGGTTGATACTGAGACGATTAAACGAAGAACAGATGAATTGATGATGATTCTTGAGTTTTTGGAAAATTTCTCTTCTTCCTCTTTCTTTTCCTTTCCTTCCTTCCCTTTTTTCCTTTTCTTTCTTTCTCTTTTAGCTTTTGTTTGTTTTTCCAAGGAAAATGAAAAGAAAATAGATAGTATAAAAACTATCATTTTTAGTAACACTACTAAATGTCCAAAATTAGCTCAAATACATCAAATTATAAAAACTCAACGTTAACTACTATTAATTTAATCGACTCTGAGTTCGTCAGTTTACTCTAATTATTTTATCAAATAATTACTCAGAGTACCCCGGAACCCAGTTGATCATAATAATATTCACCAGAGCGTTTATAAATTTACGGGGTATTACATCCTCCCCCCCTTAAATAGAAATTCGTCCTCGAATTTAGAATATTACCTGAACAGATGTGGATAAGAATCTCTCATTTCCGATTCTAGTTCCCAAGTAGCATCGCCCGGATGCGTCATATCCCATTGCACCTTAACAAGTGGAATATCTTTGTTCCTTAACACTTTTGTTTCCCTTCCCACAATACAACTCGGTTGTGGTTCAAAAGTCAAATCCGCTTCAATTTCCACTGATTCGGGTAGAATTGGCTGAAGAGGATCAGGAATAAACTTACGGAGCTTAGATACGTGAAAAACGTCATGCATCTCGGATAGAGAGGGTGGTAAGGCTAATCTATAAGCAACTTCACCAATCCTTTCTAAAATCTGATACGGTCCCACGTATCTCGGACTTAACTTACGTGACTTAAACGGTCCTTTCAATCTCAATCTCGGAGTAACTTTCAGAAATACATGGTCACCTTCCTCAAATTCCAAAGGTCTCCTACGATTGTCCGCATAACTCTTTTGACGATCTTGTGCTTGTTTAACCTTCTCGCGGATCATTCGAATCTTTTCCGTAGTCTCTTGAATAATCTCGGGTCCCAAAATCCTATTTTTGCCAATTTCAGCCCAACACAAAGGTGTCCTACACTTTCTCCCATACAGGGCTTCATAAGGAGCCATACCGATGCTCGCATGGTAACTATTGTTATATGAAAACTCAATTAACGGCAAAAGTTCTTTCCAATTCCCTCTACTCTCTAATACACAAGCTCTTAACATATCCTCCATCGTTTGTATTGTTCGCTCAGTCTGACCATCCGTTTGAGGATGATTCGACGTGCTCAAACGCAAATTCGTACCCATCGCTTATTGGAACACTTTCCAAAATCTCGAAGTAAACTTCGGATCTCTATCGGACACAATACTAGAAGGAATACCATGCAATCTCACAATCTCAGCAATAAACAACCTTGCAAGATGACTTGCCTTATAAGTAGTCTTTACGGCTAAGAAGTGTGCAAATTTCGTTAGTCGATCAACAATTACCCAAATAGAATCATACCCACCTTGGGTACGGGGTAAACCCACTGCAAAATCCATGGAAATACTATCCCACTTCCAAACTGGAATATCCAAAGGTTGTAACAAACCGCCCGGTCTTTGGTGTTCAATCTTCACCTGTTGACACACCGCACATTCTGATACATATTCCGCTATATCCTTTTTCATCCCAGGCCACCAATAATCCTTCGTTAAATCCTGATACATCTTCGAAGAACCAGGATGTATCGTAAAAGTACCCTTATGAGCTTCGTCTAAAATCTTCCTTTTCAATGCCTCATCCTTCGGAACACAAATCCTTTGATTAAACAGAACAATCCCATCTGTCGCTCGTGTAAAACCCGGCTGAAGTGACAACTCTTGTAACTCTTCCTCTAACAATTGTGCCTGTTGAATCTCAACTCTCAAAGTAGAATTGACATTCAAATTTCCCATAATCACACCATTCGGAGTCCACACAAATTGGAGATTAAGATCTCTAAACTTTTCCAACAATGTATACTCCAAATTCATCAATTCCGCACTATGAACCATTTTCCGACTTAAAGCATCCGCTACTTTATTCGCCTTTCCTGGATGATACTTCAATTCTAAATCATAATCTTTTAAGTACTCCATCCACCTTCTTTGTCGCATATTCAACTCCTTTTGATCAAACAAATACTTCAAACTTTTGTGGTCACTGAACATTTCAAAGCGTACACCATATAAATAATGACGCCACACCTTCAGTGCAAACACTACAGCAGCTAGTTCCAAATCATGAGTTGGATAATTCTTCTCATGAACTTTTAACTGTCGAGAAGCATAAGCTACCACTTGACCACCTTGCATCAGAACACCCCCTAATCCCCTCTTAGAAGCATCACAGAATACTTCATAAGAGTTGTTAGGATCAGGAATAATTAATACTGGAGCACTCGTCAAACTTTCCTTCAAATGCATAAAACTTTGTTCGCAACCTGAATCCCATTCAAAAGTAACATCCTTCCGAGTAAGTTTCGTCATTGGTAAGGCCAATTGAGAAAAGCCCTTGATAAACCTTCTATAGTAACCGGCCAATCCCAAGAAACTTCTGACTTCTGAAACATTTCTCGGTCTCTCCCAATTAATCACTGCTTCTACTTTCGATGGATCCACTGCCACACCACCTCGAGATATAACATGGCCAAGAAAATTAACTTCCGACATCCAAAACTCACACTTGCTCAACTTAGCAAACAATTGCTTCTCTTGCAAGACCGATAAGACAATCCTCAGATGTTCTCCGTGCTCTTGTGGAGTACGAGAATAAATAAGAATGTCGTCAATAAAGATTACCACAAATTGGTCCAAGTAAGCCTGAAATATTCGATTCTGTAATCCATAAAAACAGCTGGAGCATTCGTCACTCCGAAAGGCATCACTAAGAATTCGTAATGACCGTAACGGGTTCTAAATGCAGTCTTTGGCACATCGGAACTCTTCACTCGAATCTGATGATAACCCGACCGTAAATCAATCTTTGAGAACACACAGGCTCCTTTTAATTGATCTAACAAGTCGTCTATCCTTGGTAAGGGATACTTGTTCTTAATGGTGACTTTATTCAACTTACGATAATCAATGCACAAACGCATTCCCCCATCTTTCTTCTTTACCAACAACACTGGAGCTCCCCACGGTGAAACACTAGGTCTAACAAAATGCTTAGACATCAAGTCCTCCAATTGGTCCTTTAATTCTCTTAATTCAAGCGGTGCCATCCGATACGGAGAAACAGATATAGGAGCCGTTCCCGGTATCAGGTCAATAGAGAACTCAACTTCTCTCTCCGGAGGAAGAGAAGAAACATCCTGAGGAAACACTTCAGGAAATTCACACACTATTGGAATACTCAGAACTTGCTGTTCACTACTTCCCTCCTTAGTAAGAACCAATAAAACAGATTTCTCTTTCTCAAACAAGAAATTTACCATTCCCACCGTACCTTCTAAAATCGTTGATAATACATCTTTCGGAGTAGTCTCAGCAGATGGAATAATAATTAGCTTCTCCTCACAACCGATAAAAACTGAATTAGCTGAAAGCCAGTCCATTCCCAGAACAACATCCACTTTCTTAAGCGGCAGACAAATAAGATCAATCTGGAAGACTCTTTCGTTCACCGACAACACACAATTTTCACACATCAGGGGTGTTTCAACCATTTCATCCATGGCAGTAGTAACCACCATAGGAGGAAACAAAGGAATAGTTTGCAACCCAAGTCGCTTCACACATCTCAAAGACACAAAAGAATGTGTAGCCCCACAGTCAAATAAAACAAAACAAGGTTGACCATTAACAAAACACGTACCCGCAATCAAGGAATTATCACCCTTTGCTTTCCTTGCATCCATAGTATATACTCGACCCGTAGTCTTCCCTTGTGCCTGATTCCTACTCTGAGGACAATCTCTCGCTACATGACCCATCTTGTTACACTGATAACACCGTATCCCATCCGAATAGCACCTACCAAAATGACTCCTCCCACAAGTGCGACATACTGGAGGCACACTAGTTCTAGAGCCCTGTACTTGCTTCCCTTTGGAAGACTGTTGCCTTTGCCTAAACTGTTGATTCGACCTTCCACGGTCACTTTGAGTTACCCTGTTCGAATCCACCTCCATTTGTATCTTTTTCAAGCTATTTTCCGCCACATAACATTGTCTTAACATTTCAGCATAAGTAGCAAATTCCCGTTGAGACACGCTGTGTGAAATCTCAGCCCTTAACCCAAATAGAAACTGATCTATCTTCCACCTCTCATCAGGAGCATACATGGCCTGTCTAGAATAGCCAGCCATGATCTCAAATTGTTCCGCATAAGAAGCCACTGATAAATTTCCCTGTCTCAACTGTTGGAACTCAAACTCCTTTTGAGACCTTAAAGAACTCGGAAAATATTTCTCCATAAAGATTACCTTAAACTGTTCCCACACTTTCGGCACCTCCTGAGTTGTCATCAAGGCTGAAGCGCTCTCCCACCACCTCATGGCAGGACCCTTCAACCAGTGAGAAGCAAAGACCACCTTATTCTCCTCACTGCAATGAACTATCTGAAAAATCCGTTCCATACCTGTTATCCATTCGTGTGCCTTCACCGGATCTAGCCCTCCTTGAAACTCCGGAGGATTCATACGAACAAATTCCCTGTAGGTTCCTCCTGTAACTTCCGGAACAACCACTGGAGGATGCAGACCATCAGCCATTTGTTGCATCATTCCTTGCATAAACTGATTCTGCTGTTGCTGCATCTGTTGCATAAATTGGTACAAAGGGGCATTCCCTTCATCACCTTGTGGAACTGTCCCTGCTGGAGTAGTCCTTGGTCTTCCACGGTTGTTTCTGCGTCTATCAGCCATGTTCCTGAATTCCATACAAACAGGATTAAGTTTATCAGACTCAATACCATAAATATAGCAGACAAGACCCATGGCGACACGCCGCATATGAAACGGAAAGAAAACTTATCCTATTTCATGGCTAGGTCGAGGATACGACCTGCTCTGATACCAACTGTAAAGACCATATACAATACATGCCTCAAATCATATATTATACATGAGTTTCACTTTTGGTACTGAAACATAATAAGTTCCTAGCTAACACATTGTGCACATAAATGCCTCTGAAACAAAACACCTAAAAGTCTAAGGCATTACATATACAAGATGTTCCAAAATGATAAAAACTAAGAACTAGATCAAAACAATGATCTCAAAACATAACGCCATAGCGGAAGCCAAGCCATCACAAAACCACGATCCGTAAGGAAAGTCAAATAACCTTGTCCTTACCCTTCGCCAAACCTGCAGAACCTGTGATGTAAACAACAACAGTGGGGTGAGATACATCAAATCTCAGTGAGTTCCCTATCTTAAAGTCCTCTCGGCTTTACAGGGTTCTAACAAAGTCCTAACTCATGTCCAAGGGGAAAGGGGAAAGGCCATGAGTACACACACACAAGTAACCGCCACGGTGAGCCTGTAAACTCACACTAGTACCGAAGTACCTCTTGAGCCTGTAAACTCAAGGATTCACAAAGTACCGTAGTACGTTCTGAGTCCGTACACTCAAGAACTCACATATCAATAACCAATACCAAGGTATCCCCTTTTCCCGTACCCTTCTACGTCTAGAAGGCGATCCGAGTCATGGATCCTTGTAGCTACTTGGCATATGATTGGATTCGGGATCACCGGTCCGTACACCGTGATCCGTCACTTTTCACGGCCCGTACACCGTCACAAGTCTCTTTACCCGTAGGCTCCAATCGTACTTAACATGGGACTCAAACCTGCCAAGTAGTTGTGTATAACGTTCAGAGGAGGTGCTCGAGTCTCATGAACTACACCGCACAACTGTGGTTATTGATAAACAGAATGCACACGCCTCGGCCTTTCATGCACGAGCGTTGCTACACACGGAACATTTCACACTTTCGACACAGTTTTGGTAATAATCCTCACCCTGCCTAGTCCATATTTTAACATGCATATATTGTCAATAATAATTATACACAATTAACAGGTAAAAGTCGATAAAACGACACTATTCCAGAAATCCCGATATAATTAAATCGGCCGACAATCTTAAAACCATTGTAATAAGAAAGTACATTTTATTATCTTTCCAACGATATCAAAATTGTTCCAATCCGAGTTACGTACAAAAAGTTACGGCATTGTAAACAATCGATCGGAAAAATAAATCACAACAGCAGAATTCTGCACTCTCCTGGCCGTACGCGTATTGGCACTCCCCGTACGCGTATTGCCCAAATGCTCGCCCAGCCATACGCGTATTGCCCCAAGCGATACGCGTATTGCTCAAAATGCTCGGCCATCCATACGCGTATTGCCCAAAGTCGTACGCGTATGGGCAGAAACGTTTTTCCTTGAAAATTCATTTTAAAAATTGCCGTACGCATATTGCTCTTGCCGTACGCGTATTGACAAGCCCCATGCGCGTATTGACAAGCTCCATACGCGTATGGGCAGAAAAAAATGCAGAAGTTCCTGCAGAATTTTTTCTGCTACGGGTTGATCCAAAATCAACCCCAAATCCCATTTTTCATCAATCAAAATGCATCAAAACATATTATAACATCACAACCAGTATAACATATAATCAAACATTGAATTTTAACAGTTAGATTCAAGATTTTATACCAAAATACCCATTTTTCCCAATTCCAATCTAACTCTAAACTCAAAATAATTCTACTCTAAAGAGTCTAACTAGAACCCACCTGGATTACTAGACGAGGAGGTTGATACTGAGATGATTAAACGAAGAACAGATGAATTGATGATGATTCTTGAGTTTTTGGAAAATTTCTCTTCTTCCTCTTTCTTTTCCTTTCCTTCCTTCCCTTTTTTCTTTTTCTTTCTTTCTCTTTTAGCTTTTGTTTGTTTTTCCAAGGAAAATGAAAAGAAAATAGATAGTATAAAAACTATCATTTTTAGTAACACTACTAAATGTCCAAAATTAGCTCAAATACATCAAATTATAAAAACTCAACGTTAACTACTATTAATTTAATCGACTCTGAGTTCGTCAGTTTACTCTAATTATTTTATCAAATAATTACTCAGAGTACTCCGGAACCCAGTTGATCATAATAATATTCACCAGAGCGTTTATAAATTTACGGGGTATTACACCGTTGTAGAAACAGCGAACTTACTACGACAATCTACATAACAACGCCTTCGCCCGCGTCATTATATGTCATTCCCAACCGTTGTTAAATTGGTTTTCCGTAGTAGTGCCACCACAAATCCAGAGAAGAGAAGAAGAAGAATTGAGTTGATTCTCACCTGAATTCGAAGGTAATTTGGCAGAGATTGACGAACTTTTGCAATTTAAATCCGAGCTTGTGTTTAAGTGATACCTGAAATTGAAAGTAGAATTAAGAAGAGCTTTGAATTTCGATTGAAACTGCGCAAGATTCGAACTCCGCCGCTGCTGGAATGGAGCTCCGTTGCGGCGGAGCAGAGTGTTAACGGAGGAAGTTCTCGTACAAAGAAGAAGAGGAATAACTTGTTGTTTTGACTTTTGTTTGGTTTTAAAAAACCCTTCACCACTTAAACCATGTTCCTAGTCCGTTTCCACTATTTGCCATGTACACCACCTAATTTCACATAAGCCCCCATTCTCTTTTATTTTATTTTTTAAAATTTGTTTTCTCATTTTTTTTTATTAATTTTTTTTTTTACTATTTCTTCTTAAAACTTCTTTCAATTGTTTCTTAAATTGATTTTGATCTTCTCACTTTTGAATCATTGCATTTTGTTTTGTTTCAAATTTCTTTTAAAAATCATTTGGAAAATATTTAGTGATTGATTTTATTTTCTTGATGCTTTTTGTACATTGATTGTTAGTTGTTGCCTTGGATCATAGCTTGTAGATCATGTTTCTCCTCAATTTCAATGGACTTTGGGTGTTGATGAGGTTGGATGAACCTTCATCAATACCAATCTATCATTAAATGAATCATTTGATTTATTTTTGGTGCTTTGTGTTGATCATAGGTTTAGTGCCTTAATCCACCAAGAAAGGTGATTGAAAATGATGATGAAGTGATCTTGAGTAGTGATTCAATTTGGTCCTCTCTTCATCTTTCCTTCTCTTTCTTTTTCCCTTTTCTTTTCTCTTGATCATTTGGGGAATGTGTTGTCTATCTTGTTCATGAGGTTTGGATTGATGCTTGATGGACTTTCATCATTTCAAATCTACCATTTGATTGATCATTGATCATTGGAGGTACTTTGTATTGATGCATAAGTATGAACTATGTGTCATAAAGGATTGATTGATGTAATGGACTAATCTCCTTGCCTTAATGTTTGATCCTTCCTTGGTTTTGACTTGTGCTACATGTTTAAGGAGTATGATCTCTATCATATATCTAACATGTATGGTACATAAATTGTTATTGACCGGCCTCTCATAATATGATATTTCGTATAGATTGTGCCATGGTTGCTAAACATAGCGCTAAATTTGTCCCGAATCGGATTATTAATTCTAACACTAATACTAACCATATAATTGTGCTAACATTTATCTTTATGTCATTTACTTTTATAAACCTTTATCTTTATTGTCATTTACTTTCTTTCTCCTTATACATATTGCCCTATTATTATCATTACATATCATATTGCTATTGTTTATGTTTATACATTTTTCTTTGTCCACTTGAACCTTTCTTTTTCTTTATCTTAAGACCTTAATAAAGGTTAAACACTAAAAGACTTAATGTTCCATTGGACTATTGGTTACTATCCCTTGCTTAGAAGTTGGACTTATGGACTTAAAATTAGATTCTTGATCCTATGCTTTGGAGTTGTGATTTGAGACCTTGGAATTCATCTGGTACCTTGACCTTGAGTTGACTTTTGGAAGACTTTGCTCTGTTACCTCATCTCTGGCCTTGGCTTAAGTTCTTCTTTATCTGATGCTTGGTTATTTCCCTGCTTATTTGGTTGCTTGTTGCTTAATCCAAAGGATGGGAATTTTGGCTTGACTTATGTCAGAGGCTTACTCTTGGTTAGATATTTCCTTCCTTAGCTTTTACTTTGTCCTTTAGGATAGTCTCTTCATCTCCTCCCCCTTCTTTAATTTTCAAAATCTTCTCCCTTTTTCAAAACCTTCTTGTTTTCAAACTTGAACCATTTTCTCAATAAATCTTGACTTTGTCAAGTGATTTTCAAACTCTTTTTCTTGAATAAAGTGTTAATTCATCGTAAGCATATCAAGACCATTTTTATAAGACATAAAAAATACATAACTCATTCAAATCATTTTGTGCTCTTTGTGCACTTTTCCCTTTAAACTTTTTTAAGGTTTAGACACAAGTCATTTTTATAGTTGAGATGTAATTCTTCTATCCCCATAGTGATGCTGGATGTTGATTCTTTTCCACTTGAGAAAGTTAGTGACATACTTGTTGATTTCAATCCAAGTTGGAGCCCTTCTCAATAGTGATGCAAAAGTCCATTTTCATATACGTGTGGGTGACTAGTTGAGTTTTCTCCTTAAAATGACAACTTGTCTTTCTATTTAAAATCCATCACAACAAACTCTTTTGTTATTTTTACCACGAACTACGAATTTTTGATCCTCCATTACACTTTATGGGTACGTAGACACGAGGCTCAAGAAGTCTTGTCAAACACAAAAACCCTAAAACATATTTCTCTCCTCATCTCTACCATTTTTTGCAAACAACGCCTTTTTAAGGCAAACATAATTTTTCAAGAGATTCCTATAGAGTACTATAGATGTTTTGGATACTAACATCTTTCCATTGTATAACCCTCTTCTTACACTTGTCTCTGTTTTTATTAGTTTTGCTTTAAAATTTCTGTGGATTTTGTTCGTTCATTTTCCTATTCTTTTATAAAAATAAAAGTGCGGTTACGACTCTTATTTTATGAATTACATTAATCAATAATTTAATCTCAAATTTTTCTGGTACAATCATATGCCTTCCTTTTGTTTTGAATAGGTGATTGTGTCTTTCTCTCTCCATTCTTCTCTCCCATAGATTTGTTGCGTCATAGCCTTCGAGATCGATTTATTTGACTAGTAGGCTTATCTTTTATTTTTTATTTTTATGGGCTCTGTTGCTTTTCCTTTTTGTTTGTTGTTTAACTTGAGCTTTGTCGGTCTTATAGTTTGTGCACACATCGGATGCTTTTTATTACTGTTGTATTCTTTGTAATTTTTTAAATAAAATAATAGTAGGCTGTAGGCATAAAAATATAATATTTATGTTTAAGAACACATGTTTTTGTCAATTAAAGTTTACAATATTAAAGACAGAATGAATCTAGCATTAGAATTTTATAATGTGTTATACTTTCTCCGTTTCGCTTAACGTTTTTACACACAGATTAAAAAATATAATAATATTATCCTAAAATATTATACTTTTATTAAATTAGTCTTATTAAAATATTAAAAACAGTATACAAAATAATAATTATATGACACAATTAAAAAAATAGCAATTATTACTACATTAAAAAATAAGAACGACAGTTATTTTGAAACATTTTTTTTTCTAAAATAACAGTCATTTTGAAACGGAAGGAGTAATAAATAATAGGCTAAATTACAACTTTGGCCCTCTATTTTGGTTTACTCACTATTTTAGTTCTCATTTTCTTTTTAAACAGTTTTGGTCCTCATTTCAATTTTGATCCAACTGTTCATACACTATTCATGTACGGTCATACATTATTCATATACAATTATGTATTATTCATGTACAGTACATATACAATTAAAATTTTTTTTATTAAAATTGAGATGAAGACCAAAACTGTTTAAAAAACAATAGATAAACTAAAACTGTGAATAACCTAAAACAAGAGACTAAAATTTTAATTTAACCTAAATAATATTATCTCTTTAATCAGTCACATTTTTAATATTATCCCTTTATTTATTCATAATATATGAATGCAAATTATTCTATTTTGACAGCTGAATACCAATTATTAGTTTTATGCCACCTACCGTTGGTAACTCACAAAGTCTTTTTTTTTTTTTTTTATAAACATAACTCACAAAGTCTAGTGACACAAAAAACGATGTAATGTCGTTATTGATTTTATTTTATCATGAATAATATCTGCATGGTCATCGTGTCAATATTTATATATACACGGGCCGTTTCAAACAATTATCGCCCCTCATACAAAAAAATATAAAAATAGTTTTATTTTACTGGAATTATAAATAATATTAAAAATTAAATAAAAATAATAAAAATATTTCAAATAAAATAAAATTTATTCAAATATGGTTTTTTTTTTGTCTTTTCTTTATTTAAAGTTTCTTTATTATAAGAAAAGTAATATCAGTTGATAAAAAAAAAAATTAGTTCATTGAACAATGAATGCAACGTTAATAATAACGTTAACAATAAATTAAATTTACAAAATATGAGGATACCTCTCAACCCCTTATTTTGTGCTGGCTGTCACAATCACTTAGCAATTGTAATTAACTATTAATTCATATTGATAGAAAAATATAAATATTTAAAAACTTGTATTTTAAAAATATTCTTAAAATTATAAATCCTTTAAACTTTTGATACATAAATTAAAAATCTCAATATTTTATTAGAATTGATATAATAGCATGAATGAAGGAAGTTGGACTAGTTAAAACAATGAGAAAAAAGAATATGCATTGACAATGTAAAATATTTTTATATATTTAATCAATGAGGGACGTTTATTCCGTCAAATCACGCTTTTAGTTTTAAAAATATTAATATGACAGTGTTGAATGATAAAATTTTATTGGTAATGATGTAAATTACCTTTAATCTCTTAAACAATTATAAATAGTATGTCATATTTAGGATAATCCAAGGTAAATAGGTTGTTCAAAAATATTTTAAATTTAATCGTTTAATTTACTAATTTATTATATATTTAATTAAAAATACTTATATACTTTTATAAATAAAAATAACACCTCATATATAAAAGTTTGATGATAAATATAAAATTTTATTTTGAAGAGACAGCTAACAATTGGTTGATTTTGGTATCGTTATATTTTGGTAGATAGTTATTAGTTTTCAATTATTTTCATGAACTTGCAATTATTAATGCTCGAAAACTGTTAGCTAGTTGTATATAACTAAAAACAAAATACATCAATATAATGATTCTAACCCATTGCCGTCTTGCTCAAAAAGCAGCTGCTTATCTGCTGCGCTGCCTAGCCCACGTTGCTATAAACTTGAACATCAATATTTTCTTGTTTCCTTTTTCGCCTCAGATGATTGTTAAAATTTGAAAACATCAAAAACACACTACCTAAGTATAAAATGTGATAAATCGGAGACAAAAAGCAGTAAAATATTAAGATAAAACAATTAATAAAATGGTGCAAAAATCACATATAAATAGAGGTCCTTCCCTATTTTTCTATCCAGAAACGTGATTTCCTCTCTCTCTCTCTCTCTCTCAATATTTGTTTTCTTTGCTTTCTCTCACTAAAAGTTTCGTCGTTGCGCTTTTGAGAAGGTCGTTTTGCTAGGTAAGGAAGTTGTAATTCTGACAGGGTAGTTGTGTTACTTCACTAAGGAATTTTTTTAGTGAATTCTTATCTATTCACTTCAAAAAGTTGGGTAGAGTTATCCATAGAGTACATTAGGCTACATTGTCTTGGAAATCTACAAAATTTAAATCATTAAATAAATAATTAAGTATAATAAAATGATATGGCATTAGTGGATTAGTTGAAGGTAGATTACCCAACTTTTTGTAATGGGTAACGAAGTTGTCCCCATTTTTTTTACCTTGGTTTAACATCTCACCCATTTAGGGATTTTTTTTTTTTGGATCAAAGCTAAACCCGTAAAAAGCTTTGGTTTGGGAATTATGTGATCAAGTCTCCACTTAGGTTCAAAAGTTCAACACGCTCAAAAGATTTCAAAGGTTCGAGATCATCCCGATAGTAAAATCTCATAGGTTCTTGGTTAACCCATATTAATACCATGTTTTGGTTAAAGCCCAGCTCATGAGAAAATCTTGCTTTAGTTCTAGATCATCCTGGTGGTAAAATCACATAGGTTCTTGGTTAGCCCATGATAAAACCAAGTTTATGTTCGTGAGCTCAGCCCAGTGTGAAAGCTTGAATATTAACCGTTCTAAGTTTCTTGTTGAAAGGAAACTAACTGCTTTGATCCTTCGTTTGGAAGGAAGACTCACCGCTTCACTCCTTGTTTTGCTGTTTGGTTGGAAGGTAGCCAAAAATTTCATTTTTCCTTATATAAGGGGTTCGAGAGTTCAAAATACTAAAAGATCTTAAGAATTATTGAGGAAAAAATAATGTCTAGGTCCTTTAAGTTATTTTAAAATATCAAGTTAGTCCTTTAAGTTTTTTTGTAACGTTTTGGTCCTTTATGTTAAGTAATGTTTGCGTTGTTGACCTTTTTAAAAATCTCTGTTACAATAAATTGCAAACTCATATACCATTTGAACTGGTTTTTCGCGCTGATCACGAATATGTAATCAAATTTATCAAACAAGTTACGGTTCATGAGAATCAGGGAAAAAAGTGGACAAATACATAATGGAAAATCGTTCCATTAGACCAAAATACACAATCAAATGCAAAACTAATTACATATTTCTGATCAGCGCGAAAAACCAGTTCAAATGGTGTATGAGTTTGCAATTTATTGTAAAGGAGATTTTTAAAAAGGTCAACGACGCAAACGTTACTTAACATAAAGGACCAAAGCGTTACAAAAAATACTTAAAGGACTAACTTGATATTTTAAAATAACTTAAAGGACTAAAACAATATATTTGCCAATTATTGAATACTCTAAAGGAAAGATATTGGGGAGAGGATTAGGTATTTTTCTTTTTGACCAAACCTCTATAATTCCTAGTGTTCTTATCTTTCCATTAAAATCTTTATATTTCCACATTTTACCTTTTGGAATTTTGTTTTCCACTGCTTAATTTCAAAACTTTTATAAAATGTTTTCAAACTCTGATTTTGATGCAAAAAAGTTTTTAAACTCAAGTTTTTCTAAAACACACAATTCAACCCCTCTTGTGTGTGGAGAGACGTGTCTTACAATATACAGATTATTTGGTAAATTGAAGGAACATGAGATGGAGCTGAAAAAACTTACTGATGATGAAGAAGATGACAAGAAGAGGATCCTCGAGATTTTGAAGTGACTAGAGGGCTTAGACAAGGTGATCCTCTATCATTTTTTCTTTTTGCTATTGCGGCGGAAGGATTAGCGGTTTTAATGCAGAGAGCTATAGTAGGGCAGGTTTTCAAGGGATTCAAGATGGGTCAAGACGTTTCTTTTAACTTACTGCAATATGCAAATGATACGGTAATTACAGGTGAATGTTCTTGGAGAAATTTATGGACGACTAAAGTTATTCTTAGAGGTTTTTAACTTCTTTCTGGGTTGGAGATTAATTTCAGCAAGAGCTGCCTATTTGGTTTTGGTGTGGAGGAGTCCTTTTTGAAGGCTGTCGAGAATTTCTTGGCATGCAAAATACAAGTTTGTCCTTTCAAATTTCTTGGAATTCATATTGGTGGCAATTATAGGTTAGCGTCCTTTTGGAAAACGATCATTGATAAGGTTCAGTCGAGACTAGCTTCTTGGAAGGGGAGATTCATGTCTATGGCCGGTAGAACAACCCTTATTAAATTGGTACTTTCCAATCTACCTATTCATTATATGTCCTTTTATAAGATGCCTAACAAGGTAATCCAGATTCTTACGACATTGCAAAGGAGGTTTCTTTGAATGGATCTACTAGTAAAAGAGGTATGGCTTGGATTAAGTGGAGTTTGGTTTGTAAATCTAAGGAAGAAGGTGGGCTTGTTATTTTGGATATTCGGATGTTTAACATAGCTTTGTTAGCCAAATGAATATGGAAATTTCTTAATCCAAAAGACAGTTTGTGGAATGCTATTCTTGAAGGTCGGTACTGTAACTACAGTTACGATTTGTGGTGAATATACGAAGTATAAGATTCGCCCATCTCTTTGGTGGCGGGATCTATTCAATGTATCTCAATGCTTTGGGTCAGATTCATTTCATGATTTAACAACCTCAAAAGTAGGAAATGAAGAAGTGACTTTATTCTGGTTGTCCTTGTGGTGTGGTAACAACAAGTTATCGTCCTTATTTTCAGAGTTGAGGGTTGTTGCATACAGGTCACATAGTACGGTGGCAGACAATGGATATTGGGAAGGAAATCAATGGGTGTGGAACATTAATTTTGTGGAAAACAAACATCTCATTCTCCTTGCAGCAAGAAGTCAACTGGCTATATGATTTTTTGGAAGGTTTTACATTGTGCAAAGATGAACAAGACTTGGTGAGTTGGCCACATAACATTCTGCAAGTATATTCTGTATATTCTGGATACAAATGCCTATTCTTTAGTTCTGGCGCAGATTTTGAGTCGGGAGAAATGAGGGCTGCTTTCAAACTTTTATGGTTAGCCACTTCTCCTTTGAAAACTATATTGTTTGGGTGACGATTATTGCACAATAGGCTTCCGTCTCGTGATAATCTTAGTGACCATGGAATTATTTCAAATCCGCACGATAAGGTTTTCCCGTTTTGTTTCGTAGAGGAGGAAAATATTCTGCACCTGTTTTTTCTTTGCTATAAAAATAGTAAAGTCTGGGATTGTATTTATGGTTGGTTGGGAGTTAGGGTGCCTCCTAATGAGAACCTTCTGGGTCATTTAAGAGTTTTGGATAACATCTTTGTATTCTCGTGGTGTTGGCATTAACAATGCGATTGGTATGTGGTTAGTTATTTATTGGAGTTTATGGTCAAGTAGGAATGATATCATGTTTAACGATGAGGTTTGGGATGGAGAGTTAGTGGTACATAAGATAGTTCTTTTTCATGGTGGTGGATTGGTAAGTAACTTAAAAAAGCTTTTACGTGTAATTATTACGAATGGGTTAAATCACCCTGTGATTTTATGTAAGGGTGCTTTATAGTGAGGTTGGTTGTAGTTTTGTAATTGATTAGGATACCCCTTTTGTATCCTTGGAATATATTTTGCTTATTAAAAAAAAAGGTTAAAGGTCATACTACCAAAGCAGGATCTATTAAGAAAAAAACAAAACCAATTACAAAACTTATTACTTACCAAAATGTTTAACATAAATATGTAAAATATTTATTTTATGGGCTTCTGCTGATCTTCAATCGCTTCGGTTAGCCTTGCAGGACATCCAGCCGGCAGCTACGGCTGCCGACGTCGTGAGGTGAGAGCTTCATCAGTCGAAGGTGTTTTCGGTGCGTAGTTTTTTTCGCTTCTCTTAGTTCTTGTCGTATTCCTTTCGAGCCAAGCAATATTTTTGATGAGGCTCATTCTTTAATTTGGAAGATGGCTGTTCCTTTTAATATAAAGGCTTTTGGTTGAAGGTGTTTTCTCAATAGGCTTCCTACTAACGATTCTCTCTCTTTTAGAGGTTGTGTTTTTTCGGATTGCGACATGAAGTGTGTATTTTGCTCGTGTATGAACGAATCTTTGGTCCATATTTTTTTGTGTTGTAGTTTTTCTTTTTTAGTGTGGAAGGAAGTTGCTGAGTGGATTGGGTTTGAGGATTTTAGGTCTTGTAATATTAAAGAGAGTTTTTTAAAGTGGTGTTTGTTTTGTAAGCGGAAAAGGGTGAAGAGGGGTTTGGAAGGTTGCATTTGGTTGGCTATTTTTTAGTATTTGTGGTGTTTGAGAAATTGTATCATTTTTAGGAATGATGTTTGGAATGTTTTAGACGCGGTTTGAAATATTAAGGCGGTAATTTGGAGATGGTTTTTCATCGAAAATATTACTAATACCAATTATAGCTTTTATGAATTTAGTAAGTTTTCTTTGTACTATTTGTCCTAAGGCTTAATTGGTATGTAATTTTCCTTTTTGCTGAGCTTTGTCTCGTTTTTCTGTAAGTGGGTTCGAGAACCCTTCACTACTAAAAAAATTGAATTTAGAGAGGGAATTATTCCGTCACTAATTCACTAAAATCCGTCACAAAAACATTTAGTGACGGATTTAGCGACGTGCCAAAATTCCTACCGAATTTCAATGTCGCAAAAAATTTGTGAGGGATTTTGAATTCCGTCATAAATAGTTACGGAACCAATCCGTCACTAAATTAACAATTCCGTCACTAAAAAGTGAAAAGAAATCCGCCAGCAATTTGTGAGGGATTTCTAAATACCTCAGTAATTTTACTTTAGTGACGTATATTTTCCGTCACTAATTATTGAAAATTAATGTATGAATAATTATTTATGAGGGATATTTTCCGTCACTAAATTAAATGATCATGATTTAGTGACATTTTTTTTCCGTCCCTAAACAATCAGAACCTGGATGAAACTATTGAAATTGTAAATTTCCTATCAAATTTAATTAATACTACAACTGAATTTACTATATCATCATAATTAAAATGTATCAATAAGAATATGAAACACTAAATTGTTTTTGTGAATATCATAAATATTCCCCAAATCAAAACTAATAGTACTAAAAATATGTTCTTAAAACTAAATATTAAAAACATAGTATTTTTTGTTGAAACTAGATACTACAACTAAAATAGTTCAAACAAAGCTCTTAAAATTAAGAAATTACAACAAAAATAATACTATAATTGTTCTTGAGACTAGTAGATGACAAAAAAATGTGTTCACCACAATTTAGTATTGTTTTTCAAGAAGAGGGTGAACACGGATTTTGATCCGAACGTGGAGGTTAATGACCCACAGAAAATCTTTCCATAAATTGGAATAATTGTTCTCTAAGCAAACGTGAGTCTTCTTGCGATGCACGAATCAAATCTTCATGAGTCTTAAGTTTCTCTTTAAGGGTCTTGTTTTCAACAGACAAATCATAAATAACAGTCTTCATTTGTTCATATTCAGATGGTGAGATACCGTCAGATGTGAAAGATCTACACGACTTGTACTTTGCTGCTTCTGGTCCCAAACCATATATACGACCCTTCTTGTCCACTCCTCCAACAACATCTAAGAAGATAATGTTATCAGATTGATGACTAGAAACATCATCTCCATGTGCCTCTTGTGAGTCCCTCTCAATAATCCTTTTTTCATACTCATTCTGTAAATAACAATTAAGTAGAGAGGAAAAATATAATCAGTATATCATTAGTACAACACTAAAATAGCATGCTAAAAAAGTTTATGAAATTGTAACTTACAGCAACCATCTTTGATTTTGAAGAAACCCACTTGTTTGGGTTACCTTTTACTCTGTGTGTCTTTTGAAATAACTCCCAACAAGTAGGATCCGTATCTGAGGATTTTTTCTATAAAGAAAAAAATATAAATCAATGATAATTAAAATTAAAATATTTAACATAACAAAAGAAATTAAATTTCTTACTAATCTCTTATAGTGCTCAGTTGTTGGAATTGATCCTCTGGTGTGTAATAATGGACCATCCGAAGATCTTCTATTGTGAGTGTTAATTTGTGACTTTCTTTTCCAATTATCATTATTCCATTTTTCTTCTAATATCTTGCGCATTTCAATAGGAATCCAATCACCTGGATCAATCTTCTTTCTCACCCTATAAATTGTGTTTGAGTATGCATCAGAGGCTTTATGATCAAATATCTTCTTAATTTCTTTTTCATGTTCAGGTAGCCACTTGTACTTTCTCTACAATATAGACAATATAAGTTAATAGAAAAATATTATATTGGACTTCAAATTGATTCTATATACAAATATAATGTCGGTACAAAATCTAAATACAATTCTATATGGTTATGGTTATGGTTCCTGTAATATATCATGACATTCTATATTTCCATAAACATAGATAAGCTTTCTCCCTACTACTGAGGACCTATAAGACAACATAGGTGAATTTAACAAAATTAAATTATTATTGTGATTTTGTTAGAATTTTAATGTTTAATACTTGTTCAAACAAATCTAATTAAATAAGTAAATTACAATCCTCAAGACATAATCAACCCATAATGATAGTATTAAGTTGGATATCATTCGAATTCAAATCTAAAATTTCATAGTTATGCATATCAGTTGCCTGAATTCGGTGCTGCCTATGTTGTAAATTTATAGGATTTGGTAGCAGAAGATTTAGCAAAAAAATTCAGATAACTTATTACAATAACCAGAACATGAGTCATATACTTCAAACATTTCAAACTTTTGGCACATAAACATTTATTTACAATAAAATTTGACAATTTTACATGTAACAACTTCTTTTTTACAATTTTACAAAAAATACTGCTGTGTATTAGTTTTTTTTGAAAAGGCCAAAAGCAAATTTATTAAAAACCAGCACAAGAAGTGCTAAACATACACCAAGTCTCCGAAAAAGGAAAACTAACAATAAAACCCCTAAACAAACTAACAACACCTACAACTGTAAAATCTAAGAAGAAAATTTTGAAACTAAATCCCTACAAATGAAAATCCAAATAATCACATTAAGCTGCCAAACTTCCAAATCCAATACCAGAGGTTCCAAAGCACCTACTACGAACAGTCTACTAACAAAAAGCACCCTACTAACCAAGCCAGTCCCCTAAAAAAAATCGCCTGCTAGTTGCCACCAGCAATAACCATCTCATACGCTGAATCACTGCAAAATTTAGAAGGACATATGAACTGCCACAACAAACACCGAGGCAAACATAAACTGAGTAGCAATTCGAGTCGATGATGAAGCAAGAAAACCCAAAAAAGAACACCACAACAGGATATAATTAATCCACCATCCAATACCAGTGCCAGAATATATAATATCTGCAGAATGCAGATAAGAAAGCAGCCGACTTGTGCCCTGCAGTCTGACCACTTAGAATAAAACTCCCAACCTCCTGCATAAAAGACTCAGCACCTCCTATATCAATTAGAATATCGAAACCTCCACATAGACTAACAGAATAGGCCAGAAGTCCTCATTCCTCTGCTGAAACACTAAATAAAATTACACTACCACTGATAACCGCCATTAAACCTAACAACTAAACCGAATTGGCTCCAGCGGAAAGACCACCAACACCACTCCAAATCAACTGCTGACAAACTACACGCCATATCCAAGGAGAACACCAATTGCTGCTCCCACCAATCGACTAAACCCCACCACGCCCGAAACTCCAAAACCAGCCAGTACTTCCACGACCGAGATCTCCAAAACCAACCAACACTCAAAAATACTTCCTGCAGACCAAAATAAACAACATAGGCAGCTGGACCTTGGGCTAAATCTACCTGGCAACCCCCCACAACCAGCTAGCTACACTTAAACTTCAGACAAAAAAAACTAGCCAACTCCAATGCTCAATCAGCCACCCTTTGCAAAACCTACCTAATCTCCACCAGCAAACCACCACCTAACCCTGCAGGTTTGAGGCACACTTGCTCTAGGGGACTGATGCCAACACTTCAGAAATCTTCCCTATGGAACCAAGCGTAACACCCAAAATGTAAAACAAACTCTACTGACTACAGCAACCAACCTTGGTAACACTACCCCATCACCTCCCTCCAACACACGGCTGCAGCCACCCAGTCCTAAATTCCAACTTCAAAATTTGACAGCCTCAAGGCAATTCTGCAACTTCGCATATCTTCCAAAATACCTCCACTAAATCTGTTATGAACAACAGATATATGGGCTCACCTGTTACCTGCAATGATAACTCAACCAGCCAAGACAGATACCTTTGCACCACTATCAGATATGTAATTCTCTGCTACTATACTTCAATACATCCTATGTATGTCCTAGGATTCAACCACCACATAGCAAAATTAAGGTTCGAATCTTTTCCTCTACATTTCAACCAATTCCACGCGAGCAATTTGACCTTCTCTAATAAGCTTCCTGACTCGAAGTTCTTGTTCTGAAATATCTTTTCGTTTCTTGCTTTCCAAATAATCCATACACACGCAAACCATATTACTTGAAGTTTTTCTCTCAATTTTCAGTCACCGTCGATCAGCCCTTCGAATTGCTTCAGATGCGATAATACCATATCCTGTAACTTCTTCTTTTTTGACACATTAATGTAACAACTTCTTAGATAACTACAATCATGTCAGATTAGTTAAGAACATGCAAGCCCTGCATGTGATTGTCACATTAACTTCTTAAGCATGCAAATTCTACACATTATTTTAAGAGTTTATTGTGAGATTATTTTGTCATATAGCTTGAATTCATTGTTTCCTATCTTGTAAATTCCTAGGATTTGGTAGCAGAAGATTCAGATAGCTTATTACCATAACCAAAACATGAGACATATTCAAGATGTATACTGGTCTGCTTCTCAGGCACAAAATCCAGCAACATAGGATAAGGTTTCCCCCTACCACCAACCACCTATTAACATAGCATAGCTGAATTTGACCAAATTAAATTATTATTGTGATTTTGTTACACTTTTAATGTTTAATACTTATCCAAATATGGCTAATTTAATAGGACATATCGTTCAAATTCAAATCTAAAATTCCAAAGTTATGTATACGAGTTTTGTATAACAACTTCATTTGATAATAATGACCATTATTTCCTAAGATTTACAAACCCAACACATACAGCGAGAAACCGCTTGCGGACAAAAAACCAAAACAGAATAAGCTCAGAGTCGATTGGGCCAGCAGACGCAATCACTACAGGCAGCGATATATCATGAACTCTAACAAGAGTTGTGGACAACAACACTACAGGCTGACCTATTTCTCAGCTAAACAAATCAATTCCTAAATCATATACGAAATCATTTAATCCTTTTCTAATAGGACCACCATTTTAAAGCATATTTTCACCTAAACACAACCTAAAATTAAAATCAAGAAATGCATACCTCTGTTGTTACTACTCTTAAAAAATATATCCCTCCTTGTTTTTCTTCTTAATCTTTTTGTATATCCAAGCTGACAAAAAACATTAATACCATCAAATTAAATAAATCACGAAATTGAAATTAGGAAGAAATTAGGTTAGAAAATTGTTACTCTGAAATAAGTCAAAAGAAAGGGAAATTGCATGAGTGTTACCTTGAAACTACAGGAGTGTTACTTCTCCAAGAGATGAAAGTTTTCTAATCGAGAGAGAAAACGAAATCGAAAAGCTTACGGTTTTGGGTGTTCTTGGCGGTGGCGGTATTACGCGCTGAGAGAGAACACGAGGGTTGCAACAGGGTTGGAAGAGAGAGAGAGCACAATGAACAATTGTGAGAGAAGAGGGAAAATTAAAAGTTATAAAAGTATTATTAAATAAATTGGTTTATGAAAAAGGGAAAATCCAATTCATAGAAAATCAAAATTATTTGAGTGGGAGTGAGAGGGAAGCTAATGTAATTCAAGATAAAATCATATTTTTATTTTTATTTTTATTTATTTTATATTCATCTTTAAGTTAATTACTTGCAATTTTAATCTATGAAATTTTTATTTATTTCTAAAAAGTTTATATATAATATAAAATACTTTGCATATATTTATGTTTTAAAATGTAAAGAGATATCAAAATTTATTTTAATATAGAATGATAACTTATTTTAGAAAAATATTTTACTATAGTTTTATTAAAATTTAAGCTATATTCTTATCAACCAAAATTTTAACTTAAATTATTTTATATAAGAAATTATATTAGGGAGGGAATATTTCCCTCACAAAATCATCTAATACATTTATGAGGGAATTTGTGAGGGAAATATTAGTGAGAAATAAAATTCTTCTCAAATTCCCTCACCAAATGTATGGTTATCAAATTTGTGAGGGAATTTTTGTGATGGAATAATTATCTCACAAATGTCTTCACTAATTTTTACTCATTTTTAAATAATCATGTACACAGTTTTCCCTCACTAAATTCATCGCAATTAGTGAGGGATTTAATTCCCTCACTAATTTCCGTCTCTAAATTACATTTTTTTAAATTTCTTGGCATGCAAAATACAAGTTTGTCCTTTCAAATTTCTTGGAATTCATATTGGTGGCAATTATAGGTTAGTGTCCTTTTGGAAACCGATCATTGATAAGGTTCAGTCGAGACTAGCTTCTTGGGAGGGGAGATTCATGTCTATGGGCGGTAGAACAACCCTTATTAAATTGGTACTTTCCAATCTACCTATTCATTATATGTCCTTTTATAAGATGCCTAACAAGGTAATCTGGATTCTTACGACATTGCAAAGGAGGTTTCTTTGAATGGATCTACTAGTAAAAGAGGTATGGCTTGGTATAAGTGGAGTTTGGTTTGTAAATCTAAGGAAGAAGGTGGGCTTGGTATTTTGGATATTCGGATGTTCAACATAGCTTTGTTAGCCAAATGGATATGGAAATTTCTTAATCCAAAAGACAGTTTGTGGAATGCTATTCTTGAAGGTCGGTACTGTAACTACAGTTACGATTTGGTTCGTGGTGAATATACGAAGTATAAGATTCGCCCATCTCTTTGGTGGCGGGATCTATTCAATGTATCTCAATGCTTTGGGTCAGATTCATTTCATGATTTAACAACCTTAAAAGTAGGAAATGAAGAAGCGACTTTATTCTGGTTGTCCTTGTGGTGTGGTAACAACAAGTTATCGTCCTTATTTTTAGAGTTGAGGGTTGTTGCATACAGGTCACATAGTACGGTGGCGGACAATGGATATTGGGAAGGAAATCAATGGGTGTGGAACATTAATTTTGTGGAAAACAGTGTTATACCCCAATTTTTAACAGCGCGAGTGTATTTTTAAAAGGTACTATTCCTCGAATAAAATGATAAATCGTTTTCTTTGTATGAAAAGAGAGGGTTTTTTTTTAAAAACACTACAATTCATTTTTATACATAGCTGCACCATTTTTAAAACATAAACATACTGTACATATATACAACGAAGCGTTAAACGAGATACAGATAGTGGTTATGTTACAGGACATAAAAACATAAATAAAGTCCTCGGCAGACACTCACGCAGGAGAGCTGCTCCAAGGAGAGGATTTCGAACCAGGTAGTCATGTGATGAGAATTCATCGTCCAGTACTAACTACTCCTATCAATTTAAGTATTTCCTTCCCTAACTAGGTCGATCGATCCCTAATGCCAACCACAGTAACCACCCGCACCAGCTCCGCATAATTCATCGCAAGTGCTCGTCAAGGTGTGTTCGGATCCATCCCTATCGTATCCGGGCTCATACTCGTACTCGAAGGGGTCCTCCTCCTCAGTGTCGTCCTCCTCTCCCTCACAGATGATGGCCTCGAGTGGCGGCACGTATGTTGGATCAATAAGAGGAAGCTCATCTAGGGAATAGACGTCAGGGGTGAAGGTCGGAGGTAATCTTAGTGACATCCCTAAGTCTAGAGGAGGCATGGGTATGTCAGGAAAGATCGACCATCCTCCCTCAACTGGGGCGTACGAGGGTCCAGGTGGGGCGTAAGGGTAGATCGGTAATCCGTAGCAATCAATCTCCCCTGAAAGGAAACTGAAGATGATCAACGAAGATGGAATCGGAAAAGTTATCGCTCGGCGTGACATGGTGGTCTTTGGATCCTGTCCCACGACAGCAGTGGTCTCCATCACGTTCCCGATGTATGACAGTTGTCCCAGCGTCGGGTTGAATTCCCAGGACGCGCCAGTCCCAGAATCAGGAAAGTTAAATTCCGTCGTCTTCGACGATGGCATCTCCCCGGGCCCCGAAAGCGTCATAATCTATTGGCGTATAGCCCACACAATCCACTGAAAGGGTCATCAATCCGAAAATAACAAATATACAAGAGCGGAGCAAAAAGCATAAACAGAGGATACATTATACATGGCTAGAGATCTCATTCTAGCACATGTATATACACATTCATAACCATAAGACATATAGCAGAATTAAGACTCATTCCTAATGCAATGTCTATATGTCAATGCTTATGATTCCGGAATATCAATCCCTTCGCAAAGGGTCGTGGTCTCGCTTCAGGATTTAGCACCACTAAGGTGATAGGTATCGCAGACCCATCAATCAGACTCAATGATCCACTTCGGGATAAGGTGGTTCTCTCACAGACACACACCCCGTGCCACCTCTCCGGTGTACACCTTGTGACTCCTCTCCGGTAGCCACGTAACCATGAAATGAATGAGCATACAATTCCCCAAATACAGAGTTCAACATATGTGTAACATCACCATATGTAATAAATCATCTCATGCATCAAATCTTCGCACAAATATATAACAGGTATTCACCTTCACAATTAGGCACCTTCAAAATAACACATGATAAAAAACAGAGCAGGTATAAAATATATTTCTATTAGTGGAAAAGTATATAAAAATAGAAAGATGCCCTTACTGTCACATCAGTTGTGCGGATTGATATTTTGTCGGTCGGTCGATCGTACACCTTTATCCAAAATGAATTAAATTAGAACGAACTAATAAACTCATAGTCATCCGATTTATTTTTCTACTTAATCAATAAATTAAGTTTTTTTTTTCATTATTACTAGATTTTTCTAAAAATAATGTATTATATTTTCTTTACTGAAATACCAAGTACGAAAGCGTTAACCCGACAAAATCGGTATTATTCTAAAATATTAAAAAAAATTAATAACAATAATAATAATAATAATAATTATATATATACACCTAATATAATACTAATATATATATATATATATATATATATATATATATATATATATATATATATATATATATATATATATATATTCAAAAATAAAATGAAGAAATAATTAAAAAAAATATGGTACGTTTTTTTTTTCCTATGATTACATGTAATTCTCAATTTTATATATATATATATATATATATATGTTTCAGTAACCAAAAAAAAGAAAATACAAAAATAAAAAAATAAAAAAATAAAAAGAAGAAAAAGTTTGGAACATATGGTGTGGCTCTCGCCACCAAAACTTGTGGCGCTCGCCACAGGTCCCTTTTTTCTTCAACGAAAAAAAAAATTTTTTTTTAATAAATAAAAAATTAGGGCTGGTTTTTTATTATGGCAATCCGGACCTATTGTCGAAAATTTTTTCTCAAAACATTCAATAAGATGACATCAAATAATTATTTTTATCAACAAAAAAAATTTAGGGAGAAAAGTTTTTACCTGAAATAACAGCAGTGATAAAATTTTAACGAAGGGGTTTTGCTAATGAATAATTATTTTAGAGAGAGTGAAGAGAATTTCGTTATCTGAGTTAGTGAGAAATACAATGACAAGCTTCAGTATTTATAGGCGTAAGGTAATGGCCATATGGTAAATTGACGACGTGGTTATTAGATAACAATCAATGGATTCATCTAACACAGTCCATTTCTTATTCTTCTCATTAATTACCCTGGTAAGAATATTCTCTGTTCAGAATATTCTAAGTGATCCAAATATTCTTACCAGATACGTATCTTCTTCTATATCTACTTCATATACCACTTTTGTCACATAAGTGCAATTTCCGATGTCATGTGATACTAATAAAAATTTCGAAATAAATTTTTTTTTCCGATAATAAAACTTTTTTTTTCCGGTTATTCTATACTGCAATATAAAAAAAAATCGATTGAGAAAATAGTTTTTTTTATACTAATATCTTTTCAATATACTATTAAAAATAATTTTGTGACTCTATCGATAAATTTCGTAACCAATAATAAATAAAAAAAATTGTTTTCAAAAATTAAGACGGCTATTTTTTTTTTTGTTTTCCGAGCATAAAAACTGAAACGAGAGTTTTTAGAAAATTCCTATCGTGGACCACTAATAAAATAAAATTCTAAATGATTTTGAGCGTAACTTGAACTTATTGATATAAATAATAGTTAATTTATATCTAATCATAATAATATATTATAAGAGTATTTATTCTAAAATTACGGGTGTTACAATACTCTCCCCCTAAAATAGTTTCGTCCTCGAAACTAAGTGTCTGTGAACAAGTCTGGGTATTTCTCTCGGATTGCGCTCTCAAGTTCCCACGTTGCATCACTAGTGGTTTGTTTCCAAATTATTTTTACTAATGGAATTTCCTTATTCCTTAGCAGTTTCATCTTTTTATCCTCGATCCTAACGGGTACTTCTTCAAATGATAAGTTGTCTTTAAGCTGAATAGTGTCTGGTTTGATTACGTGAGAAAGGTCTGGAATGTATTTTCGTAGTTGTGAGACATGGAATACATCATGCATGCCAGACAAAAAGGGTGGTAACGCGATTCGGTAAGCCACGGGTCCAATCTTAGAAGTTATTTGATAAGGTCCAATAAACTTTGGAGTTAACTTCCGCGTCTTGATTGCTCTCCCTACCCCAGTGGTGGGTGTGACACGGAGGAACACATGGTCTCCTTCTCCGAAATCCAATGGCCTACGTCTTTTGTCAGCATAGCTTTTCTGACGATCTTGTGAAGCTTTCATTCTTCCCCTAATGCTTTAAACCTTTTCTGTAGTCTGTTGAACCAATTCTGGACCTACCATCATACTCTCACCATCTTGATACCAGCATAACGGCGTTTGACACTTTCGTCCATATAGAGCTTCAAACGGAGCCATTCCGATACTAGTATGAAAGCTGTTGTTGTAGGTGAATTCAATCAAAGGTAGTATGTCATCCCAACTCCCTATATCATCCAATATGCATGCCCGTAGTAGATCCTCTAACGTCTGATTCGTTCGTTCTGTTTGTCCGTCTATTTATGGATGATATGTCGAACTTAATCTAAGCTTTGTTCCAAGTGCTTCATGTAACACGCCCCAAAATTGTGAGGTGAACTTTGGGTCTCGATCCGACACGATGCTAGATGGTACCCCATGTAGTCTAACAATCTCGGCAATGTAAATTTCCGTATACTTGGCTACTTTATAGGTGGTCTTTACAGGTAAGAAATGAGAAGATTTGGTCAAACGATCGACAATTACCCAAATTGAATCGTGCATTCTCCGAGTTTTAGGCAATCCGGTGATAAAATCCATTGAAATGCTATCCCATTTCCATTCGGGAATGTCTAAAGGTTGCAACATTCCTGCTGGCCTTTGGTGTTCTATCTTCGCTTTCTGGCAAGTCAAACATGATGCTACATAGTCTGCCACCTCCTTTTTCATTCCCAGCCACCAATAGTTTTGTCTCAAATCTTTATACATTTTTGTGGCTCTAGGGTGAATGCTGAGTTTGCTCTTGTGGGCCTCCTCTAAAATTAGCTTCCTTATCTCTGCAACATTGGGTACACAAATTCTCTCATTGCACCTTAAGATATTATCTGGTCCTACCTTAAAACCGGGTGCTTTTCCTTGTACCATCAATTCTCTTTTCTCTTCCAAGAGTGGATTGTTCTGACAGTTTTGAATGTCTTCCAAGAGTCCATTTGAGATCTTGATCATTCCATATTGAAGAGTTTCATGTCCAAGTTTTACGTCTAGGTTCATGTCTCTGAATGTTTCCCATAGTTCTTGTTGTTTGGCCATCAGTGAGGCTGTTGCTAGGATACCCTTTCTACTTAGTGCATCTGCCACCACGTTTGCTTTTCCTGGGTGATATTGTAATGTGAAATCATAGTCCTTCAAGGTTTCCATCCATCTTCTCTGTCTCATGTTTAATTCCTTCTGATCAAACAAATACTTCAAGCTATTATGGTCGCTGAATATCACGAACATACATCCATAGAGATAATGACGCTAAATCTTTAGTGCAAACACTACAGCTGCAAGTTCCAAATCATGAGTGGGATAATTCCTTTCGTGAGTTTTTAATTGTCTCGAAGCATATGCTACCGCCTTTCGGTGCTGCATCAATACGCATCCTAATCCTTGATGAGATGCATCGCAGTAGACTTCGTATGGCTCCTCAGGTTGCGGCAGAATCAAAATAGGCGACGTCGTAAGTTTCTTCTTCAACAACTGAAAATTAGCTTCACATTTCTCAGTCCAAGCAAAAGGTTGATCCTTTCTAGTTAGTTGAGTTAATGGAGCTACTATCTTTGCGAATCCTTCAATGAATCGTCGATAGTATCCAGCCAATCCTACGAAACTTCTTATGTTCGTGACTGTCTGAGGTTGTTTCCATGCGAGCACGGTTTCAATCTTTGCTAGATCTACAACAATTCCTTCCTTTGATACGACGTGTCCCAGGAAATCCACCTTTTCTAGCCAGAATTCACATTTGGATGGATTAGCATATAACTTCTTTTCACGCAGAATTTGTAGCACTTGACGTAGATGCTCTTCGTGTTCTACTTTACTTCGAGAGTAAACAAGGATATCGTCAATGAATACAACAAATAATTTTTCCAGAAATGGGTGGAAAATTCGGTTCATGTAATCCATGAAAATAGCGGGTGCATTAGTCACTCCAAATGGCATGACTAGGTACTCATAATGTCCATATCGAGTCCTAAATGCAGTCTTTGGTATGTCTTCTTCTCTTACTCTGATCTGATGATAATCGGACTTGAGATCAATCTTAGAAAATACATATGCTCATGTAAGTGGATCCATCAAGTCATCAATGCGAGGTAAGGGGTATCGATTCTTCAAGGTCGCCTTGTTAAGTTGCCTGTAGTCCACACATAGTCGGGAACGCCCGTCCTTCTTCTTTACCAAAAGTACTGGAGCTCCCCATGGGGAAACACTCTGCCTAATGAATCCTTTCTCCATTAAGTCTTCCAATTGTTTTTTAAGTTCTTGGAGTTCTTTTGGCGCCATCCGATATGGTGCAATGGAAATGGGTCAAGTTCCCGGGTGTAAGTCAATGAAGAACTCAATGTCTCTTACAGGTGGTAAACCAGGAATCTCTTTGGGAAACACATCTTGAAAGTCTTGAGTAACTAACATGTCTTCAACCTTGACTTCAGCCATCATCCCCGTATTAGCAAGTATGGCAAGGTCAAAGGTTCCCTTCTTTATAGAACCTTTGAGTTGGCTAGCTGATAGGTATTTAACAACCCCTGACTCAGGCAAAATAACTAACTTTCGAGCACAATCTAACATAACGTAATGAAATGACATCCAATACATTCCGAGAATAATCTCGAGAGATTGTAGGGGTAAACATATTAGATTAACTAGAAAGTCTCTATCTTGAACCACTACCTTACATAGCAAGCATGCAGTGTTCACAGTTAGAACCTTAGCAGGGGTAGACACTACCAAGTCAAAAGGTAGCGGGGTTACTGTCATTTTCAAACGATCAACGCAATCCTTGGATATGATGAATGCGTTGCCCCAGAATCAAAAAGTGCAGTTAAAATGCTACCTTCAATTTCACAATTCCCTTGGATTAAGTTGTTGGACGGAGATCTTCCCTCTGCACCCATGCAATATACTCGCCCTTGGGCTGTTGGTCGGACATTCCTGGCAGTATTAACAGCTAACTCTGCCTTTGGAGCTCTGCAATCCTTTGCTATATGCCCCTTCTTATTGCATTTGTAGCAGGTAGGGCCCTTATTAGGACATTCATTCGCATAATGCCCAATTTCTCCACACCCGTAACAACGTACCCCTGGGGTAGCTTGAGTTTCTCCACCTCTGTTGTTGTGGTTGTCTGGTCGTTGAGGTCCTCGATTGTTTTGGTGTGGTCATTGGTATGGCCTCATCTGTTGTTTATTACGTCCATGATTCTGAAAATTTGAACGACTTGGCCCTCAAGAGTTCTGGACCGCCCCGCGATTTGCCCTCCTGCTTTTCATGTCCTCCACTTCTCGGCATTTTTCCACCAATGGTTGAAAGCGTTGTATCCCTAATGGTACCACTGAGTCTTGTAGTTCGTATTTAAGTCCTTCTTGGAAACGGTGACACATGTAAACTTCATCTACTCCTTCCCTGAAGAATCGGAAGTACCTGGACAAAGTTTCAAATTTGGCGGCGTACTCACCTACAGTCATACCCCCTTGTCGAAGTTTCAGAAAATCGTCGCCCAATTTGGTCCTTGCACTTATGGGAAAGTATTTGTCTAAGAATTTTGTTTTAAAGGCTTCCCAATTTATTTCTTCTCGTGCGCTTTTCATCATCAATCTAGTGCTCCTCCACCAGTACTCTGCATCTCCGAGGAGAAGATATGTGGCATACAACACCTTCACTCCTGGGGGACAATTGATTACCTCAAAGATCTTTTCAATCTCTTGTAACCATAAATCAGCCTTCTCGGGAGTAACATCCCCTTGAAATTTAGGTGGATCGTGGCGACGAAAATCAATTAGTCCTTTTGATTCTCTGGCTCTTATCTCTCTGTCCCGCTTCTCCAAATCTCAAAGGTTCTTAGCAGCAGTTTGAACGGTAACAGCGGCTGCCATATCAGTCATAGCCTGGGCCATTTGATCCACCTGATGGTTGTTCATCCCATCATTAGTATTGTCACGTCTTGGAGGCATAGCTTTCCTACAAAACCAATACCTAATTAGAATTCTCATTACCTGTTTCAAGAGAATTTCCAATATCTCATTTCAAATCGTAAGTGGGTGTCAGATCTTAATTATCTTAAAAATGTAGATATAACTCTAAATTTTTCCTGGACATGTGACCAACTTAAACTCTCGGTTCCTCAAGATAAACCTAAGCTCTGATACCACAATGTTACACCCCGATTTTTAACAACGCGAGTGTATTTTCAAAAGGTACTATTCCTCGAATAAAATGATAAATGGTTTTCTTTGTATGAAAAGATAGGGTTTTTTTTAAAACACTACAATTCATTTTTATACATAGCTGCACCATTTTTAAAACATAAACATACTGTACATATATACAACGAAGCGTTAAACGAGATACAGATAGTGGTTATGTTACAGGACATAAAAGCATAAATAAAGTCCTCCGCAGACACTCACGCAGGAGAGCTGCTCCAAGAAGAGGATTTCGAACCAGGTAGTCATGTGATGAGAATTCGTCGTCCAGTACTAACTACTCCTATCAATTTAAGTATTTCCTTCCCTAACTAGGTCGATCGATCCCTAATGGCAACCACAGTAACCACCCGCACCAGCTCCGCATAATTCATCGTAAGTGCTCGTCAAGGTGTGTTCGTATCCATCCCTATCGTATCCGGGCTCATACTCGTACTCGGAGGGGTCCTCCTCCTCAGTGTCGTCCTCCTCTCCCTCACAGATGATGGCCTCGAGTGGCGGCACGTATGTTGGATCAATAAGAGGAAGCTCATCTAGGGAATAGACGTCAGGGGTGAAGGTCGGAGGTAATCCTAGTGACATCCCTAAGTCTAGAGGAGGCATAGGTATGTCAGGAAAGGTCGGCCATCCTCCCTCAACTGGGGCGTACGAGGGTCCAGGTGGGGCGTAAGGGTAGATCGGTAATCCGTAGTATTGCGGTGAAAATCGGACAACAAGATATTAATTAACTTGCGTCATATTTCTTTTACAATCGACTTTGATTTATCCAAAGGAAAGGTTCAAGATCGTTAGAAAAACCTAAAGGGGAAAGATCTAAGGTTCGGGGGTTGGTTACGCCTAGGGAAAGTATTAGCACCCTATACGTCCGTAGTACTCTACGGGAACCTCTTGTTCTAATGTTATCTTATGTTTGCTAAAGGGTTTGCAACCCTAGGGGTTAGTATCTAAGTATACTCGATAAAGCATCGCACTTTACGCCTACGTATCCTCGGGAATAGAATCAGAGTATGCGTAGTTCTACTTCTACTGAATGATTGACTATGGTCAATATTCAGAGGGGAAATGAGTACAAGCCCATTGTAGAGTTTAGGAACTCTCTAGATCTAGTTGTAATGGACCTATGTTGAAGTTTAGTTAGGAGGGGAAAGTGATAAATTCATTATGATGAATATCACTAAGAGTTGAGGAACTCTCTCCTAAAGCTAATTATGGTTTCTATGGCTCTGATGAGGCCAAGAAACAAAGTTTTCTTCCTAAGAGGTTACTTAGGTTGAGATGGGGGTCAATGACTTTAAGAGTCAATGTTAATCACCTTTCTTTGGAATGGGGGAAAAGAGTAGATAAAATAATAAGATGATATAAAAGACATTGATATAATAGACAAAACAACATAAGCATGAGGATGGCAATATGTTTATGACAAGGATATGGATAAGATGGATATGATAAAAGAGTACATCAAGTATGCTTCAATCTTTAGGAAGACAAACATATAGGAATGATATACAAGAACAAATCAAAATGTTTCAATCTTTATGAAGACAAACATAGAGAAGTGACATGAAAAATGATATTTAGAACATGATAATATTCATATAGAATCAAACATATGGCCAATCAACATGAATATATTGAACAAGTCAATTTAATAACATTTCAAGATCAAAAAATGTTCAAAGATGATATAAAAGACATGAATACAAATATGAGATTAAGATGAAAATCAAAATGTCAGAGCAAAGTGAGAATTGAACACATAATGATTAAACACATTAGATATAACATGGCATAAAAAAGAAGAGAAAAAGTAATAAAGCAAAAATGAGTATTTAAACTCCATTAAGAATAAAGTCTCAAAAATTAATATTACTAATCCTTTTTTATATATAAAAAGTCTTAACAAAGAAAATGAAAGCAAAAGAAAAAGAGAAATGAAATAAAATATTTTAGAAGAAAAAAAGTGAAAATAATGAAGCTAAGTGATAAAAAAAGAAGAAGTGCAGCCGTGGGGACTTGAACCCACGCCCCTTTGAACCAAACAAGCAAGTCATAACCAACTGAGCTATATGCGCGTGCTGCCAAAGGAAAGACAAAATGCGTATATATTTGAAACCAAGCGAAAATCATGAAAAATAAATAAAAGGACTGGGGCGAGGGGGATTCGAACCCCAGTCCTAAGGGTAGGCAAGGTAGTTACGTGCATGTGTGTGACCGTTGGGACGGCGTGTTTCATCCGTTCACAACTTGATTCAATAAATATATAAGTCAATCATGCGCGTATTTTCAAAATAACACAAACCAACCAACAGAAACTGCTCACGATAGGCGAAGATTATGTCACAACATCAACCAAACATTTCCAAACAAAATTGAGGCAGAAACACATAGTTACCGTTTCAAAACCAAGAATGGGCACACATATGAAAGACTAAATAAAAGCTTATCATCACAACACCAATCACTTGAATGCACAAAGCAGTAAAAACTGACATAGTCACAGCAGCAGCATGATAATGAGGTTTAATAAAAAGTTTGAAAAGCAAACAGCAGACACTCATACGATTCCAAATGGTAACTGAGTTCAGCTCATGTACACACTTAATGGTAATCAAACAAGGACATGTTACACAAAACATATACATACAGCAGGGGATGGCTTCGATCACGAATTACATGTTAGCAAGCAAATATTAGACCGATGGAATTCAAACAGACATGACAGCAGCAGGCATAAACAAACATATCAGCAGCAAGCATAAGCAAACATATTGGATATCATGTAAAAAAATATGACTTGAATGCAACAAAAACACAACATGTAGATTACAGAATTTAAAAGCAACATGGCATGAATTTTGGATACATAAAACAGTTACATATCATGCTGGTAAAGGAAACAACAATCATGTTTGCAAAGGTGAGTACACACACATCATGCTGAATAAAGGCCTTCAAGAATCATACATACATATTCAAGACAGAGTATAGCATGTTGTAAGACAGCATAGCAATCAAATCCAAACAAGAGATATCATTTAAGACAAGCAGTAGCACATGACATGGCAAACAGTCAGCTTGAGCAACATTCATATAAACATACATATGAGACATACACATACTAGGTTCAGGGCCAGGCAGCACATATACAAGGTTTAATATGGAAAATAAGAACATAATGTCACAGAGCATAACTTTCTAAGGCTAACAATTTTAGCACAAAAGTGTTACAAGATGAAATAGCATGGTATGACAAGTTATGAAACAATGAGGCAGATGATAGGAACATATTAAACAGAGGGACAGCAGACAAGATGAGACATCCAAGACATGAGTTTAAATTGAATACCAAACTGTCATGGGAAAGTAAACAAAATATATTGTGCACCAATGAAAACAAGGACAGGTCATGATGACCAATATACAACTACAAAATAGTGTAGATCATGGAAGCATGGCAATATCAAACTTCATTCATATGTTAACATGCGATAGTCAGCAACTTAGGAATCCACATTAAAGTACATCAACTAAACATACAATATCTAATGCAAACATACATTCAAACATGTATATGGCAGCTATGAAACAAGCAAGTAACACTCAATCATCCATAAGTAAAATTAAAACCAAAGTATACAAACATGCTCCAACATTAACATGCCAAGAATCACTTATTAACGTCAAATGCTCTAGTATTTCAAGAGGGTGCAAAGGTTCACATGTTGGTCACATTACATCCAAGTACATAAACAGAAACAAGCGTTAACCTTGACAGTTTGTATCAATGATTGAAATTGTCCACAAAAGAAATCAGAGACATTAAGACTTAATCAACAAATAGCAACAGCAGAGATAACATGTCCATGGACAAAATCATGAAATCAAGGCACCAAAATATGAACAACTTATTGAGACTCACATATTAGCATGATACAAGTGTAGAGTGATGAAATGCGACAGACACGATTTGTAGGACATACACAATGCAGAGATGGAATAACAACTAACCAAGATGCAGAATTCGACTAAACAGCTGGTACCAATGCCATGCATACTCAGAAACAGTCATACATCAACATACATTGACAAAAGTGAAAAGAAACATAGCAAAGCTTATATTGTAAAACAACATGGTAGATCTTAAACAAAGCCCAAGAGAGTCCATGTATATTAATGATCAAAAACACACTTTCCAAAGTAGAGCAAAGCATAAGATAGTCATCAATTCAAGATTATTCAAATTTAGTTTAACAGATTTCGCAAGGAAAGCTCAGATATCAAAAACAAACAAGACTTATAATGGTTAATTAGTTGGCACGAAGACTAGACATATCATTATCTTAAGCAGTGGTGTTTGAACAAGACAAGGTTAGGATACCAACCTAGACAATACATACATCAGTGAAACTTATGAAACTAACAAACATATCTTGACCAATCAACCTCAAGACTTTAAGGGAAGGAGACAACTTCAGCAGGGCAAGTGAAAACAACATGTATCGAATAGAAAGCAGCATAGCTTAGCACATATGTGTAATGAACAACAATTTATATCAGTACATCAGTTACAGATTTAATATGGACTGATTAAGGTCATACATTAAAAACCAATTTCAAAAAAGAAAGGCATAACTGTGCATACAAGATTATTCATTCCGATGATTCCAATACAAACTCAATCTGATAAAACTTTACGAGATCCATGAATCACAAACCAATTTAAGATCAGTTAAACAAAAATCTTTCATTTGTCAAGCAGGTTATGAACAAGATGTGATAACTCAGCAGCATATCAAACCAACAGCATATGGCAAATATGACAGAAAGCATTTTAAACATATCAAGATTGTAGTCATTAATAATGCACACGAAAATGATTTCAAAATCTTGAACACGTATGAGTGGCAACTAGGTAGCAGAAACATCAGGTTTTAGGAATATAACAACAATCTCCTCAATATTTCAACAGGGAAAGAACATATAGTGAATCAATAACGACATGAGCAATATAACTATATTGGTAATAGAATAACAAGATCATACAAGTTAACCAGAACGTATATTCACACGATTTAAGACAAGCACAAGCAAGAAAATCATGAGCATGATAAAATAAAATACAAGAGAAATAAGAATGGTACCACACATAAGCGTTGCTAACACTTTGAGTACTCTGACCTCTACGCAGAAGCTCCCTTGCCCCGTTCGCCCAAAGCTCAAGAATATTAAGTATTTGTAAAGAGGATTGTTGACGATTTGCATTGAAGCTGAACTCCTTTATATAGGATGAGACATGGGCCGGGTCAATAAAATTCCACCCTTCAGAATGCTAGGGTTTTGAAATTGGCTTCCAACATACGCTCCTCTCCTCTGAGTCTTGACAGATGGCTACAGAGTTGAAATAGCTTGAAACAGCATTGCTTCTTTGGCTTCCTTCTGTGGCGAATAAGGTAGGCATGAGGAAGGAAAGTGGACAACGACGTCACTCTGGCCGGTTCGCAGGGTGTGCAGAGGAGAGCTGAGAACGGAATGCTCAGAATTACTTTAGACAAAGCTAAACCTTGGAAGCTTGAACGGGCAAATTTTGAGAGAAATCAAAAACGTTATCGCGCCAAGAGTTGGAGTGAAAATGGTTTGAAATTGGTTCAATTGTGTTTGAAATTCTTGCTCCATTCTGAGCTTCCGTAAACCAAAATGAGGAAGAAGATCAAACAGTTGCTCTTGGTCTCTTACGCGCCACATGCCGGTTTCCAATTGGTCATGAAGGTGGGTTGAAAAGTCAAAGGAAAAAAAGTGCATTCTGATTGGCCAGTGGTACTATTCATTCTCCAATTCAAAAAACAAGTAGAAAAAAACAAGCGTACGATTCTCTTAAGCATTTTATGTGACAATTAACCCATCACATAAATTTAAACTTAATGCTATATTAAAAAGACTAATTGACAATTAAATTAATTGTTAATAAAATCTAGCCCAATTTAATTGATAAATTATCTTGAAATAGAAATTAAGGTAATTAATCCAAAAATCAAACAAATTAGGCTAAAATTAAATCAACAACTAAATTAATTAATTAAGCCAAATAATAAAAAAACAAGAATATGCTAAAGTTAGATCAAGATAGGATAAATGAAGTAAAAACGCTAAATAAATCAAGGCAAAAATAGATAAATCGAGATTTAAGATAAACAGAGAAAAATAAAAGCACAAAGCATCAAGCAAAAAAGATGAGGGTAAAATTTGGGGTGCAACAGTTGCCCCTATTTAAATATCTTCACCTGATGACATGAGAGATGAAGATCCTCATGTAATCGAATGTGAAGGATATTTAAATACAGATAACCGAAAATTTTATCCTCAGATGCACACACATGCAATGCAACAAACATGATGCTAAGAAGATGCAAGAGAATGCAGACACAACAAGACAACTAAGGACAAACAGGAAGCAAAAGAACAGAGAGCTTCGCTGGGGAAGGACGAAGGTTAGTATTCATGAGAAACAACTCACTAGGGATACAAACTAACCAACAAAAGAGACCCTCCGGGGAGACTCCAAAGAAAACCTGGGGAAAAGGCCACAGACAATCTCCTATGGGGAAAGATCCGGGAAGGTAGACTACTGGGGACAAAACAAAACCACACCTTTCCTGGACACGAAACCAGAAAGAAAAACCTGATCACTGGGGATCAATCTAAAAAGGACAGACGCCCAAGCAAAGACTTCCTGGGGAACCTAAACCGAAGAATTCAAAATGGGATCTTCAGGAAAAGTCAGGAAGACAGAGACTAAACCTGCGCACCAGATAGGAGTCTTATGGGTTAAATAAAAGATATTCCCAGAAACCTAACTTAAAGTATTTTTAGGAAAGAAACGAAATAAAGAGGTGTTCAATGTCCGACACGATTCGGGCAAGAACAGTTTTAAAACAAAAGACGATGCTTGACGCGATTCAAGCAGCGTCCCAATTCGAGTTCGACACGATTCGAACAAGAACGGTTTTAAAACAAAAGGGGGTCATTGTCCGACGCGATTCGAACAAAGATGAAGTCCAAGTTTGACACGATTCAAACGAGAACACAAAAGACAATGCTTGACACGATTCAACAGAGTCAAAGTTCAAGTTTGACACGATTCAAACGAGAACAGTTCAAGAAGCAATGTCCGACACGATTCGAACAAAGACTCGGTTCAGGTTTGACACGATTCAAACAAGAACACAAAAGACAATGCTTGACACGATTCAAACAGAGTCGAAGTTCAAGTTTGACACGATTCAAACGAGAACAGTTTAAGAGGCACTGTCCGACACGATTCGAACAAAGACTCGGTTCAGGTTTGACACGATTCAAACAAGAACACAAATGATAATGTTTGACGCGATTCAAACAAAGTCCAAGTTCAAGTTTGACACGATTCAAACAAGAACAACTTTCCAAAATCTTTTAAAGTTAAACTTCTTGGGGAACAGAAAAAGATTTTAAAGATGCAAATCTGGCGCGCAAAGGTTAAGACCGAATAAGCACGACATAAGGCAAACCGGGAATGTCTTTACTTCACTAGGGAAATAAAGACAGACGCCAACTCAAGACCACAAGCAAAGCAGAGCGCAAAGAATGCAATGATGCTAGGGTATGATGCATATGCTTAGCTATATGCTAGAAACGACGCGAACGATGCAAAACAGGAAAGAAGAAAGGATAACACAAGCCAACACCCTGAAATCCAAACATCAAGGATGACCGGGGTAATCTTCTTCACTGGAGATGGCAGATCTATGCCAAAAGAAAACAGTACTGCTAATTCTTTCCGTATGAACTTGATTCCAAAACGTCTTAATTCCAGAGTACAACTCAGTTTATCTTTGTGTTTTCTCAAAAAATATTGCAACATTTCGGTTTTCAAAAATCAAGTGAAAATGACTAAGCTTGCAGAAAGGGATGGTAACGTGTTAAACACGAAAATGATTCAATAGCTGATATTCATTGAAAAATGGTGACTTGCCAAATAGCAGAGTCCCAAGAAATATTACAAATGCAACAAAATGGCAATTATCAAAGGTTACATTGTATTCAATGACCAATAACCCTAATGACTAAAGACTCTAGTTATAGCAGAACTTGAGCTTCTCTGGGGATTCCTGGATATCATATAGGTGTCATTGCCTCAAGCATAATACTTTCGCACCGAGTCGGCATTCACAGGATGTGCAAGTTGTTCACCGTCCATAGTCGTGAGGAAAAGAGATCCTCCTGAAAATACTGTCTTAACTATGTATGGACCTTCATAATTAGGCGCCCACTTTCCACGGGCGTCTCTTTGCGACGACAAGATCTTCTTAAGTACCAACTCACCTACTCGGAATTCTCGAGTGCGGACCTTTTTGTCAAATGCTCTCTTCATCTTTTTCTGATACAACTGACCATGACACATAGCTGTTAGGCGTTTCTCATCAATTAAATTCAACTGGTCATATCTCTCTTGAATCCACTCAGCTTCATCAAGCTTTGTCTCCATTAATATCCTCAGCGAAGGTATTTCCACCTCTATGGGGAGGACAACATCCATTCCATATACCAACGAAAAAGGGGTTGCCCCTGTTGATGTTCTGACAGACGTCCTATATCCATGTAGTGCATATGGTAACATCTCATGCCAATCCTTGTATGTTTTGACCATCTTCTGAAGGATTTTCTTGATATTCTTATTCGCAGCTTCGACCGCTCCATTCATCTTCGGACGATACGGTGAAGAATTATGGTGCTCGATCTTGAAGTTATCACACAACTCCTTCATGGTTCTGTTATTCAAATTGGTCCCATTGTCAGTTATGATTCTGCTTGGAATCCCATAGTGACAAATGATATTGTTCCTGATGAAACGAGCAACTACTTGCTTAGTTACGTTTGTATAAGAGGTGGCTTCCACCCATTTGGTAAAGTAATCTATGGCCACCAGGATGAAGCGATGCCCATTAGACGCTTTAGGCTCAATTGCCCCAATTATATCAATGCCCCACATGGAGAACGGCCAAGGTGATGACAGTACATTCAACAGAGTAGGAGGAACATGCATTTTGTCTGCATAAATCTGACATTTATGGCATTTCCTAGCATACTGGATGCAATCAGTCTCCATAGTCAACCAATAGTATCCAGCCCTCAAGATCTTCTTAACCATGGCATGCCCATTGGCATGGGTGCCAAAAGCTCCTTCATGAATATCGTGGATCAACAAGTCAGCTTCTCTCTTATCGACACATCTTAACAAAACCATATCATGATTCCTCTTGTACAGTACACCGTTGCTGATGAAGAACTTGGCTGACAACCTTCGTAGAGTCTTCTTATCAAGAACGGAGGTATTGGCCGGATATTCTTGATTCTTCAGGAAGTTCAAAATATCATGAAACCAAGGTTTGTTGTCTGATTCTTCTTCGATGACCTGGCAATAGGCCGGCTCAGTCCTTCTTCCAATACTGATCACTGGATCTTCATTGATAAATCTGACTTGCCACATTGAAGCCAGTGTCGCTAATGCATCGGCCACGTGATTCTCTGTACGTGGTACATGACAAAATGTTATCTCATCAAAACACTTAATCAGCTCCAGAGCATATGCCTGATAAGGGATAAACTTCTCATCCTTGGTCTCCCACTCGCCTCTAATCTGATAAATGACTAGGGCGGAGTCACCCATAACTTCGAGAAAACAGATTCCAAGATCAATTGGAGCTTTCAACCCCAGAATGCATGCTTCATACTCAGCAATATTATTTGTACACCCAAAATCCAGCCTAGCTGTAAAAGGGGTGTAGCCACCTTCAGGATTAATTATGACAACACCCACTCCATGCCCCTTGCAATTGGATGAACCGTCGAACATCATCTTCCATCTATATTCTGCCCTGGGATCTTCTTCAGAACTTGGCTCTTCATCATCCTTTACTTCCATAATGTCCTCGTCAGGGAAGTCAAATTTGAGTGGTTCATAGTCTTCAACTGGTCGATCAGCAAGATAATCTGAGAGGATACTTCCTTTAATGGCCTTTTGAGTAACATATTGAATGTCATATCCAGATAATAACATGTGCCAACGGGCAAGTCTACCTGATTGAGCGGGTTTCTCAAAGATGTATTTTATCGGATCCATCTTGGAAATCAAAAGGGTGGTATGACAGATCATGTACTGCCTCAAGCGTTTGGCGGCCCAAGCCAAAGCGCAACAAGTCTTTTCCAGTAATGAGTAACGACTTTCACTATCTGCAAACTTCTTACTCAGATAATAGATTGCGTGCTCTTTCCGGCCAGTCTCGTCATGCTGTCCCAAGACACAGCCCATGGACTCTTCCAAAACTGTTAAGTACATAATGAGAGGTCTTCCGGATACCAGAGGAATTAGAACAGGAGGTTCTTGGAGATAACTTTTGAGTTTCTCAAAAGCTTGTTGACAGTCAGCATTCCACTCTACTGGCTGATTCTTACGGAGCAATTTGAAGATTGGTGAACAAATTGGAGTCATGTTGGAGATGAAACGAGAGATGTAATTTAAACGACCCAAAAATCCCCTGACTTGAGACTCAGTTTGCGGAGCTGGCATTTCTTGAATTGCTCGCACTTTATCTGGATCTACTTCAATACCCTTCTGGCTGACAATGAAACCTAATAGTTTCCCAGATCTGACCCCAAAGGTACACTTTGCAGGGTTCAGCCTCAACTGATACTTCCGAAGCCTCTTGAACAGTTTCAGCAAGTGATCTACATGTTCCTCCTCATTCTGAGATTTGGCTATCATATCATCCACATACACCTCTATCTCTTTGTGGATCATATCGTGAAACAAGGTTACCATGGCCCTTTGGTACGTTGCCCCTGCGTTTTTCAGTCCAAAAGGCATAACCTTATAGCAATAAGTGCCCCACGGGGTAATGAAAGTGGTCTTATCCATGTCAGCCAGATCCATTTTAATCTGATTATAGCCTGAGAAACCATCCATAAATGAGAACATGGCGAAACGGGCAGTGTTGTCCACCAGCGTGTCAATATGTGGTAGAGGGAAATCATCCTTGGGACTAGCTTTGTTGAGATCCCTGTAGTCCACACACATTCGCACCTTTCCATTCTTCTTCATAACAGGAACAATATTAGCTACCCATTCTGGGTACTTGGAGACTCCTAAAAATCCGGCACCCAATTGCCTCTTAACTTCATCTCGGATTTTGAGGGCCATATCAGGATGACTTCTACGAAGCTTTTGTTTTACCGGCGGGCACTCGAGCTTGAGTGGTAACTTATGAACCACAATATCTGTATCTAAACCGGGCATATCTTGGTAGGACCAAGCAAACACATCCACATACTCTTTAAGTAGTGAAATCAACTGCTGTCTAATTTCTGGTTTCAAAGATGCCCCAATCTTGACTTCTTTCTTTTCTTCCTCAGAACCAAGATTGATGACGTCCACCTGCTCTTCATATGGCTGGAGATCTGTATACTGGTAATCACACATGTCTGCCAGCTCTTTGGGTACCTCAAAATTCTCCTCCTCCTCAGCTTGATAGACAGGGGAGTCAAAGTCAATAGTAATAGCAGGGTCATTGAATACAATGGGTTTACGGTTAATTCTGCATAATAGAATGATATGTATTACTAAAGTGTACGACAATTCACAAACATGCAAGATGAAGATGTTTTGTTTGAAAAGATTGCCATTTTTAGAAAAGAATGCAGTAAAGTGAAGACAGCGAAAATTGCAAAAAAAGTCATTTCATTGATTAATATTGAAAACGGAGGCCCATACAAAATAATCCACTAGCTTTGGGCAAGACTAGGGAAATGAAAACAACAAATCAAAACAAGTTACTCTGGTTTCGGGTACACAGTTGGGATCTCTATAGCCTCCCAATTGCTCAAAGCAGCCTCTTGGCAAAAAACCAGATGATTAATGTCTTCTTCCTCTTCAGCGCTTCCAATGATTGCGTGGACCTGATGTCCACCCTTGACAAATATCTCTTGCACAGTCTTCATCTTTCTTCTCATTCTTGAAGCAGCTTCATCTTCTGGAGTTGGTTTGTAACCCAACCCCTGATGTCGGTCCCTCTTCTCGATCTCGATGACTTCGCCCCAACCTGCAGGCACGCCTTCCTGAAGGGCGGACTGGATACTCTTATACGAAGCAAACGATGGATACTCTGGAACTACCGGCTTCTCGCTGTTGATCATAACTGCATTGGCTATTTCCAAAGCTTGGAAAGAAGTTTCCAACGCATCTTCGTCAGCCTCAATGTAGCGAAATGAGGATAGGTTACTGACCATCAAATCCTCCTCACCATGTATGATAACTAACCTATCATCAGCTACGAACTTCATCTTCTGATGCAACGTAGAGGTCACAGCACCTGCTTCATGGATCCAAGGTCTTCCGAGTAAACAGCTATAAGCAGGATTGATGTCCAGAATTTGAAACAGAATATTAAACTCCTGAGGTCCAATCAACACTGGGAGCTCTATCTCCCCCATAACAAACCTTCGCGAACCATCAAAAGCTTTGACAATCAACGAAGTGGGTCTCATGACTCCTCCTTTGTATGCCAATTTATCAAGAGTTCTCTTTGGTAAGACATTCAGAGAGGACCCTGTATCCACGAGGACTCTAGCCAATGTATCTTCTTGACATGTCATGGATATATGTAGAGCAAGATTATGCTTCCGGCCTGCTTGGGTTAACTCTTCCTCACTGAAACTGAGGGTATTACAGGCGGTAATGTTAGCAACAATGTGATCAAACTGTCCGGTAGTGATATCTTGAGCCACGTGAGCCTGAGCCAAAACCTTATGCAGCGCAGATCGGTGAGCCGGTGAATTAATCAATAAAGACAAAACAGAAATCTTTGACGGGGTTTGATGGAGCTGATCCACAATCCTATAGTCACTTCTTTTTATTATTCTAAGGAACTCTTCATCGTCCTCTTTGGAGATTACTTCTTTTCCTTTATCGTTGGTAGGTACATGACTAACACCTTCTTTTCTGGATGTTTCCATGTTCACAGGGGGACAAATCCTTCCACTTCTCATCATTCTCCCTGCCCCTGCTATATTAGACACGTTCTTCTCATCGGCCCCCACCTCTTTCCTTGGGACCGGTTCTTCTATCACGACCCCCACCTCTTTCCTTGGGGTCATTTCTTCTTTCTTTCTTTCACCTGTGATATCCTCATAAATCCAGGGCACTGCTTTGGTTCCTCTGAACCTGAATGGAACTGGTTTTGGGAAGTTATTTTGCCTAGCACGATTAACAGGAATAGCAGCTTTAGGCCTGTTAAATCTCGGAACTGATTGTTTAAAAATAGGACTCACAGTATTTGCCCCTGCATTGTTGAACACAGGGACTACCGAGGGGTATTCTTCTTCAATAAACAACTGTACTTGTTTTGGCAAGTTGAATACCGGCTCAATCACCGCTATTCTGTCTTCCTTCCTGAAAACCTGCAAGAGACCTTCATTAATCAAGCGCTGAATATCACCTTGTACTAACGAACATCCTTCACTAACACCATCACACTCTTCACAAACATCATGGCAAGCTTCGACCAAACCGGCGCTGAATAGCTTGGCATGAAACAATTTCAAGGGAGTTTTAATCTGTGCTGCATCGGAGATTACTACCTCGTCATTCTCATTTTCAATAGCATTAGTTGACCATGGTTTGGCAAAGGGTTGCTTTTCACATTTGGTTGGCTATTGACGAAAGACAGAACATTCTTCTCTATCAGGCCTTTTACTAGATTCTTCAATGCCAAACATCCTTCTAAGTCATGACCTACCCCTCCTTGATGGAAGGCGCAGGTTGCATTAGGGTTGTAAAACTGCATAGACTTTTCAGAGGGTGGCCCCAATGGCCTAGTAACAATTAACCCTTGCTCCACCAACGAAGGATATAATGCTGTGTATGTCATTGGTATAGGAGGAAAGTTCGGCGTCACTGCCTGTTTTCTTGGCGGGGTATTTTGTTGTGGCGCTGGCCGCCGCTGCTGCTGGTAATTTTGGTTCTGACTCCTTGGCCACTGCTGTTGATTTTGTGGCTGAGAAACCGGAGCTTGTTGCATTACTGGATGATTAAAGGCGGGTATAACAGATGCCACGTATGGTTGCTGGGGGAATTGCATAGCATAAACTGGCTGTTGGGGAAAGCTGAGACCTGGCTGTGGTTGGAAAAGAGCTCGCTTCCAACGAGGACTCTGTTTCTTCCCTGTCATGATAGCGTTAGTCTCGCCCTCTTTCTTCTTATGAAAATTGCTTGGAGACTTTTTGACACTGGTACTTGTAGCACTGTTAGGTGAGCTATCCACCTTTCCACTTTTTAGACCTGCCTCTACCTTCATACCGATTGCAATAATGTCAGAGAAATTGGCGCCAATGTTGCTAATCATCTTCTCATAGAATTCAGGTTTCACAGTGTCTACAAACCAATCAGCTAGCTCCTTCTCGGTTAACGGCGGTTCAACCTGTGACGCAGTCTCTCTCCACCTCTGAGCGTATTCTTTGAACGACTCGGTGTTTTTCTGAGTCATGGTCAAGAGTTGCCTCGATCAGGTGCTAGATCCAGGTTATACTTATAGTGCTTTATAAAGACATCCATAACATCTTGAAAGCACTTAATCTGAGACTGATCTAGACCTAAATACCACTTTGCAGCAGCGCCTTTCAGGCTGTCCTGGAAACAATGGATCATCAACTTATCATTATCCATGTATGCCGCCATTCTTCGGAGATACATGACCAAGTGTGCCTTTGGACATGTAGCGCCAGAGTACAATTCGAAGCTTGGTAATTTAAACTTTGGTGGAATGACTAGGTCAGTTACCAAACACATATCCCTTAAGTCAGAGCTGAAGACATTACCTCCCTCCATGGCCTTCAATTTTCTCTGCATAATCTCCATACTGGCCCTCAATTTCTCGTTGCTGTCGTCTCCTTCCATGGATACGTTGTCATTAATAAGATGATGCTGATTCTGGAAGACGGGTTGAAACTGGGTCTGAATCACTGGTGGGGTATAAGTTGGGATAGTTTGTTGGTTTTCACCAAATAAAGGTGCAGCTTGTTGAGTGGACTGAGGAGCTGTGGCTCGTATAAACTCAAACGGTATCCCTAAAGTAGTGTCCACAGCAGGGATGACTGGCGGCTCAACAGTTGTGGTGACGATTTCTGAGACTACAGTAGCTTGAGTATCCATTTTTGCTCGTATAACATGCAGAACTTCCATAATTTGTCCCATGCCTACTCTTAACTCATTGAGCTCCTCGTTGACTTGATCCAGATTCTCACAATTATCAGACATCTTTCCTCCTTAAGCCTGGTCCGGATATTGCAACAAATGTAGAGATCCGGGTGCTGGTTCTGAAGAAGACAAAACGGCGATGAGACACAGAAGAATGCGCGTGCGTATGCAAAGATGCAAATGAGATGCAAATGCAAATGCAAGCTAAACTATCAAGGAACCAAAGACATCTTGCAAATAATATAAAGAATAGATCCTTGATAAAACAACTTCTTCATTAAGAGTTTGGCAAACATTACATATGGAGCAGGGTATTCTCATACTCCAAGTACATAAGTAGAGGTACAACAAAATGAAAAGATACAATAACAACACTAAGGTCAACAACAATACTTAGAAATTGAATCCGCCGATTGACGATCCTTCTCTATTAATTACCCTCATTATCTTGATGATGCGCTCCTTGGTTTCTTTCTTGGCGAGAACCAGCTCTCCCAATTCCTCCATCATCCTCTGCTTTGTTTTAGTAGGGGACTCGTGGCGGGGATGTGGCTTCATCATTACTTGGGCTATGCTACGAGACCATTGCAAATGAGACTCTGTGACCGGGCATTCGGATCTCCACAACTCCCTGTTGATATGGCGCCAAGTGCGTCTCAAGCACATCTTCATCTCGAATCCTTCCTTCTCGTCATAAAACATCATCTGCATGTCTTCATCATCTGGGATTCCTTCCTTCAAATGACCCAGCTGACGGCGAGCGAGGACGGGGTTATAATTGATACAACCATTCCTTCCCATGAGAGGCACATTGGGGCAGTGCCCACAGCTAACGATTATGGTGATTCCCTCATCAGTTGAATCATACCATTCAATGTCGGTATGCTTCAGTTCCATCAACTTCTTAGACCACACCTTGCAGTCTTCAATCTCCCAGAAAGCTGGGGTCTTCGGCAGATAAGAAACAAACCACTTGTAGAAGAGGGCCACACAACAAACAATCAGCCCACTGCCTCTCATATATCTAGTTTGTATGGAATGGTAGACATCAGCCAACAGTGTCGGGACTGGATTATTGACTGCAAACAGCTGAATGGCCTGGGTGTCTACGAAATCCTTAGCGTTTGGGAACAGGAACAAACCGTATATCATCAATGCTAAAGTTGATTCAAACAAAACTTCATTTCCCCTGTTCTTAAAGTACAGAGCTTTCTCCATCAAGAACTGTGCTGGCAAACCACGCTTTCCTCCCTTATTGGTCAAATTGGCTTGGACATCAGATAACCTGATTCTGGTCAGTCTGGCTATGTCTCTGGCAGAAGGTGTTTCTTCAATTCTGGAAAAGACAGGGGCATCTCTGATTGGGATCCCTATCATGGCTGAAAACTCTTCCAAGGTTGGTACTAACTGAAATTCAGGGAACAAGAAACAACGGTATGCTGGGTGATACAGTTGGACTAGAACTTCAAGTGGTCCCATAGTTACTGGTGTCTTCATCAAGGGTATGACACACCCATATCTATCTGCAAAGGCTGACTGGTCTTCAATCATTTCTCCCAACCATAGCAGACGATCCACCTCTGGCAGCTCGAAGCAGTAAGGCCAAACTCTTTTTCCTGCGGCATCCATTTCTACAAAATCTGCAAGACAAGATTAGTGACTTGATAGTTTAGCAGGGATGTATAATGCAATGCGAATGCAATTTGGTTTTAAGGAACTCAAAGCACGACAAATTTCTTAAAACAAAGCCTCATTTCATTGAATATTGAGTAGAATTTTACAGCTTTGAAAGTACATCAAAAAAGGCCCAAAATACAAAAGGAACAACAACTAAGCCTAGAGGGGAAAATAAACACTGTCTAAGATTGCCCTTCTTCACGTCTTCTCTTCTGTCTCTTCAGCTCTTGGTTCTTGAAGACCAATTTGTCAACAATCCCTTTCCAAGCGCCAGATGTTGGAGGGATGCAAGCATACTCATGAGTGCTAGGGGTAGGCCTCATGCTGGAGAAAAATGAATTCTCTTGTGCCTGGGGTTCATCTATCACACGCCTTTCCAACCATTCAATCAGATCATCCTTCTCTTTCATCTTTTCTTGCTCAATGCAGACGATATGATATTTCCACTCCCATGTGTCTCTCTCAAGCTTCATCCTGGTTAAATTCTCTTGATATTCTTCCATGCGCTCAATAGGAATGGCGGATGGGGATGCAATAGTTGGCTGCTGAAGTATCCTGGGAATATAAGGCATCTTGAGGTCACGGGCTTTAGATCGAATCCACTGAAGGTACGGTTCCAAGGACACACAGTTTCTCTTCCCCAACTCGTCCTTAGTACTTTCGTGGAATTTATCCCAAGCACACCAAGCTCCACTTTTGGTCTCATCAGTGGCTTCTTCATTAAGATAGAAGAAACCAGACACATGGATACTCTTAGGCTTTTCCTTCATGGCAAATCCGAATTGGTGTCTAGCGAGAACAGGACTGTAGCTAATCCCACCATGAATACCAAGAAGCGGTATATTAGGAAATGGTCCACAACTGTCAAAGTATACATTCTTGTCATAAACCGGGTCATACCAAAAGATGTCCTTATGGGTAAGAGAACTGATTCTTTGAGACCAACGGAGCTTGTCGGGGTTGTCTCGGAATTCTGACGTCCGAGGTAGATGGGTGATGTACCACTGGTAAAGCAAAGGTGCACAACACAAAATAGTTCCTTTTCCTCGAAGAGTCCTATGGTGAACAGAATGGAGAGCGTCACCCAATAGTGTAGGCACAGGGTTTCTACTGATGAAGATCCTGATTGCATTGACGTCGACAAAATCCTCTACATTAGCAAATAAGAACAGACCATAGACCAACAAAGCAAAGGTGGCTTCAAAGGCTGCAATACTGTTTGCGTTGAAAAACTGACAAGCTTTTTCATACAAGAACTTGGATGGTAATCCCTTGATGCCATCCTTGGTGGTGATGTGGGGTTTGACCTCCGATGCGTCCAAATGAATACACTCGCAATCTCTTTTGGAGTCGGGATCTTTTCTTGACCGCTGAAAGGTCTCTGTTTCTTCACAGGTATGCCAATCCAATGAGAGTACTCTTCCAAAGTGGGAACCAGTTGGTAATCTTGGAAAGTAAAGCAATGATAGAGAGGGTCATAAAATTGGACCAAGGTGTCAAGGATCCCTTCCTCCATTTTAGTTCCAAGAAGGCTAACCAATCTTCCATATCTCTTACGGAAACTCTCATGTCCTCGTATCAAGGTTGCTAACTTCTTCAGTTTTGCCAATTTGGGCCTCTTGAAATTGAACTTCTTAGTGTTTCTCTTCTCAATATCCATGATACCTAAATTTTCAAAGGAAAGTAAGACTGAGTTCCTTAAAACCAAAGAAGGATGCAATGAGATGTATGCAATGCGCAAACACAGGCGAACACACATATAAACACACAGCAAACAAACCCTAGGTTTAAGATCTCTTGAATGAAGTCAAGGTCTACCCATCCCAACAAGGTGTGGACTACAGGTTTGTCATTCGCAGAACAGGGTTCTAAGAGGTTCCCAGAGTCTACGTAAATCCTTCGGATATTATCGGCCCATGTAACTACTTACACGAGTTAATAATATTCTCAAGATAAACTCGTCTGAGTGTAGTATCGCGTGACAACTACTCGGGACTGGCTCCCTCATAGTCACCGCACTACATCCTAAAAGGCCAAGTGAGGTAAAGGTAACTACGGTCCTCAGAATCTACGGCTCCCATTTGAAAAAGTAATATCAATGTGACTTCTCACATCAGACATCAACAATCCCAAAGGGCCTCATCTGAGTGTGGTCATCATATGCCATAAATTGTTGGTACTACTGCCAACAACCGGGTTAGGACTTATCTCACTCATAGATACCATGTCAACCCAAAAGATCAAGCAAGAACAAATGTACAGATATATGAGCAAATATGACATACATAAGCACATACAAGCAAATAAGCAAACATGAATAACAAAAAATAAGATAGGTTTAACCCTCTTAGGAAAGGACCAGCGATAGGTCTTACTCTCCCCAGTGAAGTCTCCATTTCTGTTGCGGTGAAAATCAGACAACAAGATATTAATTAACTTGCGTCATATTTCTTTTACAACCGACTTTGATTTATCCAAAGGAAAGGTTCAAGATCGTTAGAAAAACCTAAAGGGGAAAGATCTAAGGTTCGGGGGTTGGTTACGCCTAGGGAAGGTATTAGCACCCTATACGTCCGTAGTACTCTACGGGAACCTCTTGTTCTAATGTTATCTTATGTTTGCTAAAGGGTTCTATGCTAAGGGTTTGCAACCCTAGGGGTTAGTATCTAAGTATACTCGATAAAGCATCGCACTTTACGCCTACGTATCCTCGGGAATAGAATCAGAGTATGCGTAGTTCTACTTCTACTGAATGATTGACTATGGTCAATATTCAGAGGGGAAATGAGTACAAGCCCATTGTAGAGTTTAGGAACTCTCTAGATCTAGTTGTAATGGACCTATGTTGAAGTTTAGTTAGGAGGGGAAAGTGATAAATTCATTATGATGAATATCACTAAGAGTTGAGGAACTCTCTCCTAAAGCTAATTATGGTTTCTATGGCTCTGATGAGGCCAAGAAACAAAGTTTTCTTCCTAAGAGGTTACTTAGGTTGAGATGGGGGTCAATGACTTTAAGAGTCAATGTTAATCACCTTTCTTTGGAATGGGGGAAAAGAGTAGATAAAATAATAAGATGATATAAAAGACATTGATATAATAGACAAAACAACATAAGCATGAGGATGGCAATATGTTTATGACAAGGATATGGATAAGATGGATATGATAAAAGAGTACATCAAGTATGCTTCAATCTTTAGGAAGACAAACATATAGGAATGATATACAAGAACAAATCAAAATGTTTCAATCTTTATGAAGACAAACATAGAGAAGTGACATGAAAAATGATATTTAGAACATGATAATATTCATATAGAATCAAACATATGGCCAATCAACATGAATATATTGAACAAGTCAATTTAATAACATTTCAAGATCAAAAAATGTTCAAAGATGATATAAAAGACATGAATACAAATATGAGATTAAGATGAAAATCAAAATGTCAGAGCAAAGTGAGAATTGAACACATAATGATTAAACACATTAGATATAACATGGCATAAAAAAGAAGAGAAAAAGTAATAAAGCAAAAATGAGTATTTAAACTCCATTAAGAATAAAGTCTCAAAAATTAATATTACTAATCCTTTTTTATATATAAAAAGTCTTAACAAAGAAAATGAAAGCAAAAGAAAAAGAGAAATGAAATAAAATATTTTAGAAGAAAAAAAGTGAAAATAATGAAGCTAAGTGATAAAAAAAGAAGAAGTGCAGCCGTGGGGACTTGAACCCACGCCCCTTTGAACCAAACAAGCAAGTCATAACCAACTGAGCTATATGCGCGTGCTGCCAAAGGAAAGACAAAATGCGTATATATTTGAAACCAAGCGAAAATCATGAAAAATAAATAAAAGGACTGGGGCGAGGGGGATTCGAACCCCAGTCCTAAGGGTAGGCAAGGTAGTTACGTGCATGTGTGTGACCGTTGGGACGGCGTGTTTCATCCGTTCACAACTTGATTCAATAAATATATAAGTCAATCATGCGCGTATTTTCAAAATAACACAAACCAACCAACAGAAACTGCTCACGATAGGCGAAGATTATGTCACAACATCAACCAAACATTTCCAAACAAAATTGAGGCAGAAACACATAGTTACCGTTTCAAAACCAAGAATGGGCACACATATGAAAGACTAAATAAAAGCTTATCATCACAACACCAATCACTTGAATGCACAAAGCAGTAAAAACTGACATAGTCACAGCAGCAGCATGATAATGAGGTTTAATAAAAAGTTTGAAAAGCAAACAGCAGACACTCATACGATTCCAAATGGTAACTGAGTTCAGCTCATGTACACACTTAATGGTAATCAAACAAGGACATGTTACACGAAACATATACATACAGCAGGGGATGGCTTCGATCACGAATTACATGTTAGCAAGCAAATATTAGACCGATGGAATTCAAACAGACATGACAGCAGCAGGCATAAACAAACATATCAGCAGCAAGCATAAGCAAACATATTGGATATCATGTAAAAAAATATGACTTGAATGCAACAAAAACACAACATGTAGATTACAGAATTTAAAAGCAACATGGCATGAATTTTGGATACATAAAACAGTTACATATCATGCTGGTAAAGGAAACAACAATCATGTTTGCAAAGGTGAGTACACACACATCATGCTGAATAAAGGCCTTCAAGAATCATACATACATATTCAAGACAGAGTATAGCATGTTGTAAGACAGCATAGCAATCAAATCCAAACAAGAGATATCATTTAAGACAAGCAGTAGCACATGACATGGCAAACAGTCAGCTTGAGCAACATTCATATAAACATACATATGAGACATACACAGACTAGGTTCAGGGCCAGGCAGCACATATACAAGGTTTAATATGGAAAATAAGAACATAATGTCACAGAGCATAACTTTCTAAGGCTAACAATTTTAGCACAAAAGTGTTACAAGATGAAATAGCATGGTATGACAAGTTATGAAACAATGAGGCAGATGATAGGAACATATTAAACAGAGGGACAGCAGACAAGATGAGACATCCAAGACATGAGTTTAAATTGAATACCAAACTGTCATGGGAAAGTAAACAAAATATATTGTGCACCAATGAAAACAAGGACAGGTCATGATGACCAATATACAACTACAAAACAGTGTAGATCATGGAAGCATGGCAATATCAAACTTCATTCATATGTTAACATGCGATAGTCAGCAACTTAGGAATCCACATTAAAGTACATCAACTAAACATACAATATCTAATGCAAACATACATTCAAACATGTATATGGCAGCTATGAAACAAGCAAGTAACACTCAATCATCCATAAGTAAAATTAAAACCAAAGTATACAAACATGCTCCAACATTAACATGCCAAGAATCACTTATTAACGTCAAATGCTCTAGTATTTCAAGAGGGTGCAAAGGTTCACATGTTGGTCACATTACATCCAAGTACATAAACAGAAACAAGCGTTAACCTTGACAGTTTGTATCAATGATTGAAATTGTCCACAAAAGAAATCAGAGACATTAAGACTTAATCAACAAATAGCAACAGCAGAGATAACATGTCCATGGACAAAATCATGAAATCAAGGCACCAAAATATGAACAACTTATTGAGACTCACATATTAGCATGATACAAGTGTAGAGTGATGAAATGCGACAGACACGATTTGTAGGACATACACAATGCAGAGATGGAATAACAACTAACCAAGATGCAGAATTCGACTAAACAGCTGGTACCAATGCCATGCATACTCAGAAACAGTCATACATCAACATACATTGACAAAAGTGAAAAGAAACATAGCAAAGCTTATATTGTAAAACAACATGGTAGATCTTAAACAAAGCCCAAGAGAGTCCATGTATATTAATGATCAAAAACACACTTTCCAAAGTAGAGCAAAGCATAAGATAGTCATCAATTCAAGATTATTCAAATTTAGTTTAACAGATGTCGCAAGGAAAGCTCAGATATCAAAAACAAACAAGACTTATAATGGTTAATTAGTTGGCACGAAGACTAGACATATCATTATCCTAGGCAGTGGTGTTTGAACAAGACAAGGTTAGGATACCAACCTAGACAATACATACATCAGTGAAACTTATGAAACTAACAAACATATCTTGACCAATCAACCTCAAGACTTTAAGGGAAGGAGACAACTTCAGCAGGGCAAGTGAAAACAATATGTATCGAATAGAAAGCAGCATAGCTTAGCACATATGTGTAATGAACAACAATTTATATCAGTACATCAGTTACAGATTTAATATGGACTGATTAAGGTCATACATTAAAAACCAATTTCAAAAAAGAAAGGCATAACTGTGCATACAAGATTATTCATTCCATGATTCCAATACAAACTCAATCTGATAAAACTTTACGAGATCCATGAATCACAAACCAATTTAAGATCAGTTAAACAAAAATCTTTCATTTGTCAAGCAGGTCATGAACAAGATGTGATAACTCAGCAGCATATCAAACCAACAGCATATGGCAAATATGACAGAAAGCATTTTAAACATATCAAGATTGTAGTCATTAATAATGCACACGAAAATGATTTCAAAATCTTGAACACGTATGAGTGGCAACTAGGTAGCAGAAGCATCAGGTTTTAGGAATATAACAACAATCTCCTCAATATTTCAACAGGGAAAGAACATATAGTGAATCAATAACGACATGAGCAATATAACTATATTGGTAATAGAATAACAAGATCATACAAGTTAACCAGAATGTATATTCACACGATTTAAGACAAGCACAAGCAAGAAAATCATGAGCATGATAAAATAAAATACAAGAGAAATAAGAATGGTACCACACAGAAGCGTTGCTAACACTTTGAGTACTCTGACCTCTACGCAGAAGCTCCCTTGCCCCGTTCGCCCAAAGCTCAAGAATATTAAGTATTTGTAAAGAGGATTGTTGACGATTTGCATTGAAGCTGAACTCCTTTATATAGGATGAGACATGGGCCGGGTCAATAAAATTCCACCCTTCAGAATGCTAGGGTTTTGAAATTGGCTTCCAACATACGCTCCTCTCCTCTGAGTCTTGACAGATGGCTACAGAGTTGAAATAGCTTGAAACAGCATTGCTTCTTTGGCTTCCTTCTGTGGCGAATAAGGTAGGCATGAGGAAGGAAAGTGGACAACGACGTCACTCTGGCCGGTTCGCAGGGTGTGCAGAGGAGAGCTGAGAACGGAATGCTCAGAATTACTTTAGACAAAGCTAAACCTTGGAAGCTTGAACGGGCAAATTTTGAGAGAAATAAAAAACGTTATCGCGCCAAGAGTTGGAGTGAAAATGGTTTGAAATTGGTTCAATTGTGTTTGAAATTCTTGCTCCATTCTGAGCTTCCGTAAACCAAAATGAGGAAGGAGATCAAACAGTTGCTCTTGGTCTCTTACGCGCCACATGCCGGTTTCCAATTGGTCATGAAGGTGGGTTGAAAAGTCAAAGGAAAAAAAGTGCATTCTGATTGGCCAGTGGTACTATTCATTCTCCAATTCAAAAAACAAGTAGAAAAAAACAAGCGTACGATTCTCTTAAGCATTTTATGTGACAATTAACCCATCACATAAATTTAAACTTAATGCTATATTAAAAAGACTAATTGACAATTAAATTAATTGTTAATAAAATCTAGCCCAATTTAATTGATAAATTATCTTGAAATAGAAATTAAGGTAATTAATCCAAAAATCAAACAAATTAGGCTAAAATTAAATCAGCAACTAAATTAATTAATTAAGCCAAATAATAAAAAAACAAGAATATGCGAAAGTTAGATCAAGATAGGATAAATGAAGTAAAAACGCTAAATAAATCAAGGCAAAAATAGATAAATAGAGATTTAAGATAAACAGAGAAAAATAAAAGCACAAAGCATCAAGCAAAAAAGATGAGGGTAAAATTTGGGGTGCAACACGTAGCAATCAATCTCCCCTGAAAGGAAACTGGAGATGATCAACGAAGATGGAATCGGAAAAGTTATCGCTCGGCGTGACATGGTGGTCTTTGGATCCTGTCCCACGACAGCAGCGGTCTCCATCACGTTCCCGATGTATGACAGTTGTCCCAGGGTCGGGTTGAATTCCCAGGACGCGTCAGTCCCTGAATCAGGAAAGATAAATTCCGTCGTCTTCGAAGGTGGCATCTCCCCGGGTCCCGGAAGCGTCATAATCTATTGGCGTATAGCCCACACAATCCACTGAAAGGGTCATCAATCCGAAAATAACAAATATACAAGAGCGAAACAAAAAGCATAAACAAAGGATACATTATACATGGCTAGAGATCTCATTCTACCACATGTATATACACATTCATAACCATAATACATATAGCAGAATTAAGACTCATTCCTAATGCAATGTCTATATGTCAATGCTTATGATTCCGGAATATCAATCCCTTCGCAAAGGGTCGTGGTCTCGCTTCAGGATTTAGCACCACTAAGGTGATAGGTATCGCAGACCCATCAATCAGACTCAATGATCCACTTCGGGATAAGGTGGTTCTCTCACAGACACACACCCCGTGCCACCTCTCCGGTGTACACCTCGTGACTTCTCTCTGGTAGCCACGTAACCATGAAATGAACGAGCATACAATTCCCCAAATACACAGTTCAACATATGTGTAACATCACCATATGTAATAAATCATCTCATGCATCAAATCTTCGCACAAATATATAACAAGTATTCACCTTCACAATTAGGCACCTTCAAAATAACACATGATCAAAAACAGAGCAGGTATAAAATATTTTTCTATTAGTGGAAAAGTATATAAAAATAGAAAGATGCCCTTACTGTCACAACAGTTGTGCGGATTGATATTTTGTCGGTCGGTCGATCGTACACCTTTATCCAAAATGAATTAAATTAGAACGAACTAATAAACTCGTAGTCATCCGATTTATTTTTCTACTTAATCAATAAATTAAGTTTTTTTTTTCATTATTACTAGATTTTTCTAAAAATAATCTATTATATTTTCTTTACTGAAATACCAAGTACGAAAGCGTTAACCCGACAAAATCGGTATTATTCTAAAATATTAAAAAAAATTAATAATAATAATAATAATAATAATAATAATAATTATATATATACACCTAATATAATACTATTATATATATATATATATTTCAAAAATAAAATGAAGAAATAATAAAAAAAAAATATGGTACGTTTTTTTTTCCTATGATTACATGTAATTCTCAATTATATATATATATATATATATATATATATATATATATATATATATATATATATATATATATATATATATATATATATATATATATATATATATATATATATGTGTGTGTGTGTGTGTGTGTGTGTTTCAGTAACCAAAAAAAAGAAAATACAAAAATGAAAAAATAAAAAAATTAAAAAAAGAAAAAGTTTGGAACAGATGGTGTGGCTCTCGCCACCAAAACTTGTGGCGCTCGCCACAGGTCCCTTTTTTTTTAATACATAAAAAAATAGGGCTGGTTTTTTATTATGGCAATCCGGACCTAATGTCGAAAATTTTTTCTCAAAACATTCAATAAGATGACATCAAATAATTATTTTTATCAACAAAAAAAATTTAGGGAGAAAAGTTTTTACCTGAAATAACGGCAGTGATAAAATTTTAACGAAGGGGTTTAGCTAAAGAATAATTATTTTAGAGAGAGTGAAGAGAATTTCGTTATCTGAGTGAGTGAAAAATACAGTGACAAGCTTCAGTATTTATAGGCGTAAGGTAATGGCCATATGGTAAATTGACGACGTGGTTATCAGATAACAATCAATGGATTCATCTAACACAGTCCATTTCTTATTCTTCTCATTAATTACCCTGGTAAGAATATTCTCTGTTCAGGATATTCTAAGTGATCCAAATATTCTTACCAGATACGTATCTTCTTCCATATCAACTTCATATACCACTTTTGTCACATAAGTGCAATTTCCGGTGTCATGTGATACTAATAAAAATTCCGAAATAATTTTTTTTTTACCGGTAATAAAACTTTTTTTTCCGATTATTCTATACTGCAATATAAAAAAAAAATCGATCGTGAAAATATTTTTTTTTATACTAATATCTTTTCAATATACTATTAAAAATAATTTTGTGACTCTATCGATAAATTTCGTAACCATTAATAAATAAAAAAAATTGTTTTCAAAAATTAAGACGGTTATTTCTTTTTTGTTTTCCGAGCATAAAAACTGAAACGGGAGTTTTTAGAAAATTCTTATCGTGGACCGCTAATAAAATAAAATTCTAAATTATTTTGAGCGTAACTTGAACTTATTGATATAAATAATAGTTAAGTTATATCTGATCATAATAATATATTATAAGAGTATTTATTCTAAAATTACGGGTGTTACAAACAGCATCTCATTCTCATTGCAGGAAGAAGTCAACTGGCTATATGATTTTTTGGAAGGTTTTACATTGTGCAAAGATGAACAAGACTCGGTGAGTTGGCCACATAACATTCTGCAACTATATTCTGTATATTCTGGATACAAATGCCTATTCTTTAGTTCTGGCGCAAATTTTGAGTCGGAAGAAATGAGGGCTGCTTTCAAACTTTTATGGTTAGCTACTTCTCCTTTGAAAACTATATTGTTTGGGTGACGATTATTGCACAATAGGCTTCCGTCTCGTGATAATCTTAGTGTCCATGGAATTATTTCAAATCCGCACGATAAGGTTTGCCCGTTTTGTTTCGTAGAGGAGGAAAATATTCTGCACCTGTTTTTTCTATGCTATAAAAGTAGTAAAGACTGTGATTGTATTTATGGTAGGTTGGGAGTTAGGGTGCCTCCTAATGAGAACCTTCTGGGTCATTTAAGAGTTTTGGATAACATCTTTGTATTCTCGTGGTGTTGGCATTAACAATGCGATTGGTATGTGGTTAGTTATTTGTTGGAGTTTGTGGTCAAGTAGGAATGATATCATGTTTAACGATGAGGTTTGGGATGGAGAGTTAGTGGTACATAAGATAGTTCTTTTTCATGGTGGTGGATTGGTAAGAAGCTTAAAAAAGCTTTTACGTGTAATTATTACGAATGGGTTAAATCACCTTGTGATTTTATGTAAGGGTGCTTTATAGTGAGGTTGGTTGTAGTTTTGTAACTGATTAGGATACCCCTTTTGTATCCTTGGAATATATTTTGCTTATTAAAAAAAAAAAGGTTAAAGGTCATACTACCAAAGCAGGATCTATTAAGAAAAAAACAAAACCAATTACAAAACTTATTACTTACCAAAATGTTTAACATAAATATGTAATATATTTATTTTAGGGGCTTCTGCTGATCTTCAACAGCTTCGGTCAGCCTTGCAGCGCATCCAGCCGGTAGCTACGGCTGCCGACGTCGTGAGGTGAGAGCTTCATCAGTCGGAGGTGTTTTCGGTGCGTAGTTTTTTTCTCTTCTCTTAGTTCTTGTCGTATTCCTTTCGGGCCAAGCAATATTTTTGATGAGGCTCATTCTTTAATTTGGAAGATGGCTGTTCCTTTTAATATAAAGGCTTTTGGTTGAAGGTGTTTTCTCAATAGGCTTCCCACTAACGATTCTCTCTCTTTTAGAGGTTGTGTTTTTTCGGATTGCGACATGAAGTGTGTATTTTGCTCGTGTATGAACGAATCTTTGGTCCATATTTTTTTGTGTTGTAGTTTTTCTTTTTTAGTGTGGAAGGAAGTTGCCGAGTGGATTGGGTTTGAGGATTTTGGGTCTTGTAATATTAAAGAGAGTTTTTTAAAGTGGTGTTTGTTTTGTAAGCGGAAAAGGGTGAAGAGGGGTTTGGAAGGTTGCATTTGGTTGGCTATTTTTTAGTATTTGTGGTGTTTGAGAAATGGTATCATTTCTAGGAATGATGTTTGGAATGTTTTAGACGCGGTTTGAAATATTAAGGCGGTAATTTGGAGATGGTCTTTCATCGGAAATATTACTAATATCAATTATAGCTTTTATGAATTTAGTAAGTTTTCTTTGTACTATTTGTCCTAAGGCTTAATTGGTATGTAATTTTCCTTTTTGCTGAGCTTTGTCTCGTTTTTCTGTAAGTGGGTTCGAGAACCCTTTGTTCTCGCTTTAATCTATTCCTTGCTTATTGGAAAAAAAAATATTTACATTTAAGTTTAAAGTATTTAGTTACCAATAATATGCATAGTAATTTAAAAGAAAAATATTTAAATAGAAATAAGTTATATTTAATTATATATATATATATATATATATATATATATATATATATATATATATATATATATATATATATATATATTTGACTAATATGATTTCTCATGGTAATATTAAAATATATTAAAATTTATATACATGGATTAGTTCTGTTTGAAAATAGAAATTTGATCTGAACTTAGATGTTCTCACATAAAATATTTATTTAAAAAAATTAAAAAATATTTAGTTTTTCATTTTCATTTTTTTAAATGTTTTAATTTGAATCAACCTATAGTAAAATTGATGTAATTGCTATACGTGTGTTTGCTCGTACAGTTGGGTAAACTGGAAGTTTCATATAGGGTTTGATGTGCGAGCTGGTATTGTTATATCACTTGCTTTTTTATATATGAGTAATGCTAGACACCAATTTTCTACACCTTTTACATTTACACCGTATGTATGCCATTTATTTAGCTTAGCACAAATTCTAAAGTGAGACAACAAATTATTATAAAAATGGTTAGTATAAATTTATATACAAGAATACGGTGTAAGTGTGAAATTGAATGTCATGACAGCATTCCTCTTTATATATATATATATATATATATATATATATATATAAAGAGAAAACATGGTATTTTGGTGTAACATATTTTTCTATCAATTTTACCCTTTAATATATAACTTACATTATAATAAGTGCTTACTATTAACTTTCAATATAATTTTTTACTATTAACTTACCTAATTTTTATTTAAAATTAATATTAAATAAAATAATATTATTTTATTTAATACTAATAATAACAATAATTTATACTATTTTATAAATAATTTAAAATAAAATTAAAATATAATGCCATTTATATTTTCTACATTTTACTATTAAAAAAAGCAGACAAACGAGTCCATCTAAACACTAGTATACTTTAAAAAAACAAAACACGTGAGTAAATTATAGGGATGAATATTATACTATATTATATATGTGAATGGAACAAAATTATTTTTATATGTAGAAGAAAGTTGATTTTTATAAAGAGAAATTGATTGATAATAAACGTGTGTTCATTGAGTGCTATATAAGGGCACCTAGGGGAGCTTACATTTCACACAACAACCAAGCCAGTAAAGCTAGCTAGCCATAGCATGGCTTCCACCACCACCATGAAACTTGCTCTTTTTTCTGTTCTTACACTCCTCTCATTTCATGCAGTTGTCTCAGTTATACCATTGCATGTTCAACATCCACTTGACCCTTTAACCAAGGAAGAGTTTCTTACTGTTCAAACCATAGTCCAAAACAAATACCCCATCTCAAAGAACAAACTAGCTTTCCACTATATTGGCCTAGATGACCCGGAAAAAGATCAGGTCTTAAAATATGAAACACACCCCACGCTTGTCTCAATCCCTCGTAAAATCTTTGTTGTTGCTATCATCAATAGCCAAACCCATGAGATTTTGATTAATTTAAGGATCAAAAGCATTGTCTCTGATAATATTCATAATGGATATGGTTTCCCTATCTTATCCGTTGCTGAACAATCCCTAGCAATAAAGCTTCCACTTAAATATCCTCCTTTTATTGCTTCAGCTAAAAAAAGAGGATTAAATATCTCAGAGATAGTGTGTTCTACTTTCACTATGGGTTGGTTTGGAGAAGAGAAGAATGTTAGAACAGTGAGAGTAGATTGTTTCATGAAAGAAAGTACCGTGAATATCTATGTGAGACCTATTACTGGAATCACAATAGTTGTTGATCTTACTCTTATGAAAATAGTTGAGTATCATGACAGAGATATTGAAGCAGTGCCAACCGCAGAGAACACAGAATACCAAGTTTCAAAACAAAGCCCACCATTTGGACCAAAACTACACAGTCTCACCACTCATCAACCACAGGGTCCAGGTTTTCAGATCAATGGCCACAGTGTTAGGTAATGTTTCCTTTCGTTAAATTGGTAATCCCTTTCGTACTAATGATTTGTTCTTAGGGATAACAGTTCCTTGGAAGAAGAAAAAAAAGGTTCGGTTAGTTTTATTTTGGTTAAAGTGTAATATAGTAAAAAATAAGTTTTTTAAAACTTTTAAGTTAAATAGTAATTTTTTAATGATAAAATGATATATTAATAAGAAAGATAAAAATCACTAAACTATCAATAATTTTAAAGTACAGCACGTGCTGACGTGCTTAGAGGACTAACAAGGAATATTAAAAAATCCAACAAATAAAACATTAAAAAATAGGAGAAGAGGAAAACCACTTTTTTTTTTTTTAATAATGCAATACAAGGGAGAACAGGTACTCCAACACGATAAACAATACCCAATGGTACAAACTCCATGACCTAATAAGGTTAATTACAAAAATTGAGAGGGCTTTTTAGCGACTCTTAAAATGAGCACCTAAAATTGTGTTTATGTTTAATGGGTATCACCTCCAAGTATACAAAATAACCACCTAGGTTAATATTTACATATACGTGTGTTTCCTTGTACAGTTGGGCAAACTGGAAGTTTCATATAGGGTTCGATGTGCGAGCTGGTATTGTTATATCACTTGCTTCTATTTACGATCTCGAAAAGCATAAGTCTCGCCGTGTTCTATACAAAGGCTACATTTCTGAACTTTTTGTGCCTTATCAAGATCCAACCGAAGAGTTTTACTTTAAGACCTTCTTTGATTCTGGAGAGTTTGGATTTGGTCTCTCAACGGTGTCTTTGATACCTAACCGTGATTGTCCACCACAAGCTCAGTTCATTGATACATACATTCACTTAGCTGATGGTACACCAATCCTCGTGAAGAATGCAATATGTGTATTTGAACAATATGGGAATATCATGTGGCGTCACACTGAAACTGGAATTCCTAATGAATCCGTAAGAATCTTTACTAAGTTACCCCAATAAACTAATTTAATTAATTAATATAATAATAGTAACGAGTTATTGCTTTAAATTTTTACAGATAGAAGAATCTAGAACGGAAGTGAACTTGATCGTAAGAACCGTAGTCACCGTTGGAAACTACGATAATGTTTTGGATTGGGAGTTCAAAACAAGTGGTTCCATCAAGCCTGCGGTAAGTGTATAGTTTTTTAGCATACCTCATTTCAGTAAAGCTATTCTGATTAATTAATTTTTCAATTTTCATGTATTTATACAGATAGCGTTATCTGGTATACTTGAAATTAAGGGAACAAATATTAAACACAAGGATGAGATTAAGGAAGATATACATGGTAAACTGGTATCAGCAAACAGTATTGGAATTTACCATGACCATTTCTATATGTACTATCTTGATTTTGATATTGATGGTACACACAACTCATTTGAGAAAACAAGTTTGAAGACTGTAAGAATCACAGATGGAAGTTCAAAGAGAAAGAGTTATTGGACGACTGAAACTCAAACTGCTAAGACCGAATCAGATGCCAAAATCACAATTGGACTTGCACCTGGTGAACTTGTTGTGGTTAATCCAAACATTAAAACTGCAGTTGGAAATGAAGTCGGTTATCGTTTGATTCCAGCAATTCCAGCTCATCCACTGTTAACAGAAGATGATTATCCACAAATACGCGGTGCTTTTACAAACTATAATGTTTGGGTGACACCATACAATAGAACTGAGAAATGGGCTGGTGGACTTTATGTTGATCATAGTCGTGGAGATGATACTTTGGCTGTTTGGACTAAACAGTATGGATTTTTCTTTACTTTGGAATTTGCTATTAAATGATCTTAGTAATAGTAATTAATTTAAATTGTTTAATTGAAATTGCAGGAATAGAGAGATTGAGAACAAGGACATCGTGATGTGGCATGTGGTTGGAATTCATCATGTTCCAGCACAGGAAGATTTCCCAATAATGCCACTATTGAGCACTTCATTTGAGCTGAGACCAACCAATTTCTTTGAGAGGAATCCAGTTCTTAAAACACTCTCACCAAGAGATGTTGCATGGCCTGGTTGCTCCAATTAAAACTATCCAGCTTTGTGCATCCAATTGATTTGCATTGGCATGGTAGCCATATGAATAAATGTTGTTTGTTTGTTTGTTGCATGTGGAAGAATAATGTATGGGTTTCAACTATTTTTATATGAATGAATGAATGAATGAGAGGCATATTTGCTTGGTGAATTTTATTTTTTGTCTTAGGGATAATTTCTACTCCCTCCGTCTCATAAAAAATGTCTTATTTGAGCAATGCGCGGTTCTTAAGAAAATGATTAGATGTGTTGGTTGTAGTGAAAAAGTTAATGTCATTTACTAAAATACCCCTATTAAATGTAGTTGATAAAGTAGTTGAATAAAGTGAAATTTAATGAATAGGGGTATAGTAGTGGAAAAATAATAATGATTACAACATTGGTAATGTAAATGGACAATTATTTTGAGACAAAAAAAAAGTACAAATGAGACACTTTTTATGAGACGGAGGGAGTACTAAATATATAGGACACCAATCAAATATACTGTGGTTTTGGGATTCTGCTAAAATGTTAGTTCAAGGTTGTTTAGAAACATTCTTTGATGTGATTTAGACGAATCTAATATTAAAATGAAGAGAAATTCTATATTGACACTCAAATTATGACACCGTATCTGATACACCGTATCATTTTGACTCTGGCTCAAATTTCAATGAGCATACAAATAATAAAATAAAGAAAAAAGTGAGTTGTACCGTATACAAATACGGTGTAAAATGAAAGCAAAGCTGGCGCTGATGCTGGAAAGTGAATACTACCTCCGTTCCTTTTTAAGTGTCATTTTTTCATTTTTTACACATACCAATAAAACTAATTATTATGGTTACTTTTCAAATCATAATTCTCCTTTTACCTATGATACCCCTACTTTTTTATTACATTTATTTAACTTTTTCTCTCTCTGCAATAAATACATAGGGATAATTTTGACAAAAGTGCAATTAATACTTCCTTGAACTTTGCAAGTGACAATTAAAAAAAAACAAAAAATTATTCTAAAAGTGACACTTAAAAAGGAACGGAGGGAGTACATTATTTGATCTGCAATTATTGGGTTCTATTTAATTGTTTAGGCTTTGAATTCTATTGGATGTGGGACACTGCACTGCCTGCATAATTTGGATTGCAATCTTTTAAGATTTTCTACTCTCTTATCTTATCTTCTTTAACAACTCCAAATATTTATATTTATTTTTTTGCAAAATTTGTCCATTTTTAATAATACTCTCTCCGTCTCAAAATGAAAGTCTTTTAAGGTTGTTTCACATAAATTAAGAAAAATAATGATTGACTAATTAAATATAATAATTTTACAAAATTACCCTTAATTACCATTGGTTGTCATAAAGGTGTAATGCGATGTACTGTCTTAAAAGTTGTGTAGATAATAATTATTAAGGGTAAAGTTGGTAAAAATTAATGATTGTTGCATTAAAAACGTAAAATGACTTTTATTTTGAGACAAAAATTTTTAGATAAAAAAACTCTTATTTTGAGAGAGAGAGAGAGAGAGAGAGAGAGAGAGAGAGAGAGAGAGAGAGAGAGAGAGAGAGAGAGAGAGAGAGAGAGAGAGAGAGAGAGAGAGAGAGAGAGAGTACTATTTCTACTAGATATCAAACTTATCATTTGTATTGCTATTACAAACTTATGTTTTGTTGTATAATTCTTTTGATAAAAAAAAAATTAAGAACCTTTATATCGTATCTAAATATATATGGATTCATGTAATTAATTATTTAATTAATCATAATTGACATAATTAATTATTAAATTAATTATATTATGATATATTGTTATTAAATATTGTTTGATTGAGTTTTTTGATTGAATAATTCGTGATGAATTGGACATTTCAATTAAGTTCAATGGTTTTTAACTATTTAAGTGTCTCCACATTAAACGATTAACATATTTTGAAAACCCTAAACGACAATGAGGATAGTAATTCTCTAATACTCACTCTTTCGATGACCATTTTGAAATCTTACAAGGTATATCGTTCTTATCATTGTTGATTATTTATTTAATATAATAATATGTTATAATTCGTATCTATGAATTATCAATTATATATGTTAAAATAAATAATATTTGAATTATTAATATAATTTGTTTTGTTGAATGTACTTATGATTAATGACTATCTAAATTATAGTTTGAGTACCTTATTGATATTTGAATTTTTTGTGACATAATATTTGTAAATTGTTAGATATCTTATTTGAAATTGTTGAATGTATTATTTGAGAAATAAGAAATTATTTTAAAGACATGTAATATTTTATAAAATTCAATAATTTTTATACAATATTTTTTAAAAATGGATTTCAATTCTCTTTGCAGCAAGGCTTTCTCCGTTTATGTCTGGTTTGGTTTCTATGGCTCAAACAACGTTCATCCCCGGAAGAAATTTATTGGACGGTGTCCTGTTAGCTAATGAGGTGATCGATACGACTAGGAGACTCAATAAACAGTGTCTTCTTCTTAAGGTGGATTTCGCTCAGGCTTATGGTTGTGTCGATTGGAAATTCATGATCCATGTCCTTAAGTCTATGAATTTTGGCCCTAGATGGATTAAGTGGATAGAAGGCTATGTGTGTACTAGTTTTGTCTCTATTCTTATTAATGGCAGCCCGACGGTGGATTTTTAGGCCACGCGCGGTCTTAAGCAAGGAGACCCGATTGCCCCTTTTTTGTTTACTTTAGTTGTGGAAACTCTGGCTGTTATGGTTAGTCGTGCTGCAAGTTCTAATTTATTAACTGGTTTTGGTTTTAACGGGGCCGAGGTGGAGATTTTACAGTTCGCAGACGATACTCTATTAGTTTGCAATGGTGGTTATCCTAACCTTTGGGCCTTGAAGATCATTTTGAGAGGCTTCGAGACTGTTTCGGGTTTGAAGATCAATTTCTCGAAAAGCTGCATTTATGGTGTAGGCCTCGATAGGCACTTTATAGAAGCTGTAGAAAGTTTCCTCTTTTGTAAATCTGGTGTGTTACCTATCAAGTTTCTCGGTATTACCATTGGAGGTAACCATAGGAGACCATCGTTTTGGAATCCGGTTCTGGATGTTCTTAAAAAGAGACTCAAATTCCTGGGTTGGGAGGCATATGTCTATAGGTGGCAGGGTCACTCTGATCAACTCTGTACTTGTCAACTTGCCAATACATCACCTATCCTTCTTCAAAGCTCCTACCAAAGTTATTAAAGATATTATTGCGATTCAAAGGAGATTCCTTTGGTCTGGTTCGTCGGATAAGAAGAGTATTGCTTGGATAAAGTGGAGTACTGTTTGTAAATCAATCGAGACGGATGGGCTGGGTATAAAACACGTTGGAATTTTTAACGATGCTCTTTTGTCGAAATGGCTTTGGAAATTTGTATCAGGAGACAAAGAGTTGTGGAGACCTCTCTTGGTTGGTAGATATGGTAACCTCGTTAACCTGGTTACTCAGCCTGACTTTATCCCTCTGCCTAATTCCTCCTCGTCGCTTTGGTTGCGTGATCTCCTCAAGCTCAGGAATATAGGAGACAATTATCAATTCTCGAATGTAGCAGTCCCTGTTATTGGCAGTGGCGATATATTTTCTTTTTGGTTATCTCCCTGGTGTGGTGAAGCCTTGTTAAAAGATCTTTGGCCAGATTTATTTGAGGCTGCTGTCAATAAGGTTGGTGTTGTTAAGGATTTTGGTAAGTGGGTTCAGAACCGTTGGGAGTGGATGCTACAGGACTGTTTGAGGGTTGGGGCTGATGTCGATTCGGTTGTAGTTTCTGATCTTCTTAATTTGGTGTATAATCATCAAATTAAGTGTGATATTGAGGATACTTGGGAGTGACGTTTGGACATATCAAAGAAGTTTACGGTCCGGTCTTGCTACTCTGTTCTGAATACTGAAATTTCTGGCTCGAGTTTAACTCAATCGGAGGAATTGTTTCTCAAGGTTGTTTGGAAAACTCGGGTCCCTTTGAAAGTAAAGATCCTTTGTTGGAGACTGATTCGCGATAGACTGCCTACTCGAAGTAATCTGGCTCGTAAAGGTATCATTATTTCCTCTCATGATAAGGTTTGCGTTTTTTGCTTCCATGATGATGAAGATGCATTGCACTTATTTTTGAATTGCCCTAAAGTGCAAATGGTGTGGCTTAAAATTGCGGCCTGGCTTGATTATCCCTCGATTTATTCTGAAACTATTAATAATCATGCTTTATTATGGTTTTTAGCTTTGTATTCTAAAGGCAATGAGGATATGAGTTGTTACGTGTGGATTATCTCTGTTTGGTGCATTTGGAACTTTAGAAATAGTATCATTTTTAATGATGTTATTTTCGATGTCGAAGACGTTTTTAATCTTATTGTTACTCTCTCATGGAGATGGTTGGAACTAGGCCGTAGTAGATGTAGTTTCTATGAGTGGATGAAAAATCCTACTGATTTCTTGTAATTTAGGAAGTTCTCTTTCTAGTTTCCTTTCGATTGGTGCTTTGTATCGGGTTGGAGAATCCTTGTTTCTCCCTTTAATACAAATTGCTTATAAAAAAAAAGTCTCATATTTTCCACTGCGTATAACGTAATATGTATCTCAAATTTGTGTAGTTATATTTGTAGCATTTGAGTTTTGAGTGAGTTATTAATATATTGTATAAAATTATATTCTATTTAAAATTATATGAATTTGATCTCACTCAAAAGATGGTAAATATTTTATATGATCATCATATTCTTTCATGTGAAATTATCTAAATAATGATATATTCTATTTACGTGCAAAATATGTCGCTGAAATGATGTTATATTATACAACTACTTTTCTGTATAATTTTACATTAAAATAGTATCTCATTGTTCAATCAGAGTATTTAATATTAGTGGGCTAACTATGATAAATCATTATTCTATTGGATCGGTGAGAGTGCATGTGTACACAATCATATAATCTAAAAAATTTAGATTATTATTCTCATATTGTCATATATTCTTGCGCGTTATAAAATATGACATATTCTATAAAGACTTCAAAATATATAATAACTCTAAGAAATCTTATTCTATTATACTGAGATATATATTATTCTCTTAATCTCAGAAAGCATCATAATTTGATTTTTAGGTTGATATTGAAAAGACACAATAATTCTTTGGCTTGCAATAGTATTGTGTTATTCTATGTTCAATAGTCCTTATTTCTTAAATCATAATATGAAATTACATGTAAATATCAATACTCCTATCAAGTATGATATTCTTTTATGAAGATACTTATGAATAAATGTAATTACTCTCGTAATAGGATATGCCTATATGTAATTAATATTATTAGACCTATGTGGATATTCTATGACCTTTAATTTGAAAACTCATTAGTAAAATCACTGACCACAGACTGTAATACCCTAATTTTTACCCCTAAGATCCCACATATAATTTGCATCTCATACCACAAGTAAGATCACAAGCTTTGGTTCTCTTGCCTTCCTTTGTAGATTTGCTCTTGAGAGAGATCACCGAACACTCATGTTTTCTTGTTTGTTGGATGTTTGTTTATGTTTATGTTTACTAAACCCTAATTAAAATCCAAAAATATTTTTGTTTTTCTCATTTACTAACTTTTTCAGGAAGAGGTTGGAACCAATAATATCAAATATCAGTTCCTCTGCTCGAGAGAAATTTATCTGAACAAATTTAAAGTTGATCTGCAAACAATTCAAAATCATCTAATCAAGAGTTTCCAAGATTTAATTGATCATTATTCAAAAGACTCCAAGGTTCGTGTGTTTATTTCCATGCCTTCTTTGACAAGCAAAAAGAATCAAGTCAGAGCCACATCAATGCAATAAAAAAGCAAATTTTCATAATTTTTGCTGTGTTAATCGGTTAACGCTATATGGTTAATCGATTAACCAATGCGTTTTTTGTGAAAATGAGCCAAATTCAAATTCTGCAGCATTTTGGCACCAAATTCACTTTGTTTCATCTTGAGAATATTCTAGATCACTTCATTTGAATTCCCCTACCTCATCACAATTAATTCCCACCATACACCTTCACTAATCACCACTTGATCTTGATTTTGCCTCCAAATTCAAATTCCAAGCCTAATTTTGGTTCCAACCCAAACTCCAATCCACCAAAATTTTCAAGCCTAAATCCTATATATAGAGGCCTCATTTCATTCATTTCACAAGCTTTTGATAGCCAAATTTACCTTGTCAAAATTCTTCCTCGTTTCCATTTTTCATCATCTACCAAAATTCACCAAAGCTCTTTCTTCCATTGAAAGTTAGTAAGTTATTCATTGGAACTTACTAATCTTTGAGCTAGACCTCCATCCAATCACTCTTTCATCATCAATTTCTGTAGATTAAGGTTTTGGAGTGTGGTTCTTAGAGTTGATTTGAAGAATTTTCAGATTTGAAGTGGTAAACTCTTGATCCACCAATGTTGTGCTAGATCTATCTTCCACAATGTGATCTATTGTTGATTCTTGTTGGATCCACCAATGTTGTGCTAGATCCATCTTCCACCAATGTTGCTTGATCTTTGGATCTTGCAAATTGTGTTTTATTGGTGTTTTTTGTTGTTGGTTTACTTGAATTTTCATGCTAATTTGCATTCATGATCATGATGTGTTTAAAGAAATGATTGGATCATGAATGCTGAAATTTTTCAAATTTTTTTGCTGTTCTGTCAGGGTTAATCGATTAGCCAAATGCAGTACAATTTGGTTAATCGGTTAACCAGTAGCAGAATTGTGATTTTGGTTCTATTTTGGGACTGTTTTGGTTTCTTCTCCTCCTTCTTCCATTTCCTTTTGATTTTTTCCTTGGTTTTCACTTTTAAAGGTCCTGTTCCTCTTTAAATTCATTGGACTTAGGGTGTAGATGAAGTTGGATAAACATTCACTAATTCAAATCTATATTTAAAGTGAATTGTTCAATTCATTTTAGGTGCACTACGCCAAAATTCGCTTTAGGAAGTACTACAAAGACAACGCTTTTATCAGAAAGCGCTGCTATAAGTTTTGAAAAAAATTCGCTAAAAAAAAGCGTTGCTAAAGGATACCTTTAGAAAGCACTTTCTAAAAGCGCTGCTAAAGGCCGTACGGAGACACTACCTTAGAAAGCGCTTTTATAAAAGCGCTGCTAAAGGTATAACCTTAGAAAGCGCTTTTAAAAAGCGCTGCTAAAGAGTCACTTTAGAAAGCGCTTTCAAAAAGCGCTGCTAAAGGCCTTAAGTTGGCCCCACATATGAAAGTGCTTTCTGAAAGCGCTGCTGTAGGCCAATGAAAAGAAAGTTTTTTCTAAAGAAAAGCGCTGCTATAGGCTAATCTATGAAAGCGCTTTCAAAAAGCGCTGCCTTAGGTCATTTGTTAATTAAAAAATAAAAAAGCCCTAATCATTTGTTTCTAATCATTTTCACGACTTCTCCCTCATTTCTCTCTGGCGATATCGCAATTGTTCTGTTTCTGACCTCCATCGTTCTCCGACTGCCATTGTTCTGTTCTACGACCGTCATTGTTGTGTTCTCCGACTGCCATCATTCTCCGACCGCCATTGTTGTTCGTTCTCCGACCATGGTACGTTTTTGTTTTTCGTTTTTTTCATTATATGACAGTTAGTGAAATTTTTAGAATGTGTTAGTCTAGTTAGGAATTGTTAAGACTGTTAGTTAGAACTTTTAGAAACTCAACATGAACTAGTAATAGTCACTTGTGTTTTAGCAATGTTGCCTTCTGTTACTACTTGTTGTTACTAGTGCATGTTTTAGCAATGTTGCTTGCTGTTACTAGTGCTTGATTAGACGTTTCCAAATAGAACACCATAATAGTGAATGTCATCCAAATAGAATGAATGAATGAGTTTGTTGATAAAAAATTATGATGGCAGACCTGAAAATAATGAGTTAAATCAACATGCACAAATCACCAACAAAACTGCCTTCTATACTGGTATGCTTCTTCAGAGCTATTGCCATTGAACCTTGTAGTGGTTTTCTGTTTCTAATGAATGATTGATCAATCTTTTTTAACATGCTCAAATATATATTAATCAATCTTTTTTGTTTGGTAAAATGTATCAATTAAGCATTTGTTGAAATTTCCAACTGATATAGATTAATTAAAAATCAGAATATACAGTATAGTTAAGCTTTGAATTGAAAATAATAAATTGTGACTCTTTAGGATAGAAAATAGGAATGAAAATGACAAACACTTGCAAATGAATTCTTGGACCAAGCGATTGTAGCTTTTTCTTGATAATGAACATCTTGAAATATATTCTAATAACTAATTGTTAAGATTGTTAGAATGCTAATGAATTGAGTTTTTGGATTGTTTATTTTTTTCTTTACTACAGGTCAAATGGCTAGTAAACAGGATACAAATGACTCACACGATACAAATGATGCAAATGATTCAGCTCAGAATGTAGAAAGAGAAATTACACGAGGAATAACAATTATGAAGTCAATAATTCGTGCAAGAGATAAAGGAATCAAATATGATGTACATTAGAGTGTTGAAGACCAACTAATTGAGCCTAACGGTGTAATGTTGACAAGTTACATAGGTTCACTTGTTCGTCAGCACATACCAATCACCTGTGATAACTGGAGAAATCCAGCGTTGCAAGCCGGTAAAGAAAAAATATGGACTGAGATACAGGTACGTACCATATATGATTGATGTTATTAGATTTTTGTTGACGATTATGTCTTTAAATTACTTATACTAACACACTCTATGTGTATGTTTTTCGTAGAGGTCATTTAACATTGATGAAAGCCGAAAAAAGTATTGTCTTCAATTGGCCGGAAAAAGACTCAGAGGGTTTCAAACTTTTTTATCAACCACTTTTCTAAAGGATGAGCAAGGGAAGTTTGTTGAAGCAGAACTTCCAATGAAGTATGCGGACTTGATTACACCTGAAGAATGGGAGACATTTGTAGCCAAACGAAGAACCAAAAAATTCCATGTAATGTTAATTTGTCATGTCTATTAATTGTATTGTATACTTGTTGCATTAGATTGTTCTGATATGACTTAAACTTGTTTATCCAGGAAGTGAGTGACATAAATCGGCAAAGAGCATCAAAACCGGCGTATCCATACAAAAAAGGGCGTTTGGGATATGCACGCTTACAGCAAAAAATGGTAAGTATATATAAATGCTATGATATTATTAATTGTCTCAATGTGTTATAATTGATGATCTTATTATTTGTCTCAATGTGTAGTTAGAAGAGAGTAAAAGTGAAGAAACATCTCTTCCGGGACATGTTTTGTGGAAGGTTGCTCGTGTCGGCAAGGATGGAGTTGTTAGGGGCGATGTTCAACATGTTTTTGACGAATATGTAAGTATAACATTATGTCTTTAATTAAATCAAAAGTTTACTAACATATAATTAATTTTTAATCCCCACTAATAATTGTCGATATGTAAATGAATTTCAGGAGACTCTATCTCAATCCTTAACTACAGGTGAGGATGAGGATTGCAGGAGCATACTTAGTCGAGTACTAAATGTTCCTGAGTATTCCGGCCGTGTCAGGGGCAAGGGATTTGGTGTGACTCCAACATCCTTATATAAGCATCCAAAGAAAAAAAATCCTAGCAATCAACAAGTGATGCAATCGTTGGAGGAATTAAAAGTGCAAGTCTGTGAATTGCAAAAGGACAAAGAAAGATATATGGCAGAAAAGCGATGTTCAGAGTTGAAAGATACTAGCGACAAAGCAAGTATCAATTGTCAAAAGAAATTTCCCGAGGTAATTATATATGTTATTATGAAATTAAATTAGCCCATTCATTTTAATTGACATATATACACATTAACAGTAACATATTTATTATTGGTTTAGTGCATTTCATCTTGTCAGCTATATTTATCGTCACCGACTTATCGCATAGTTGGCAAGGAAAAAGTGCATAACACTTTGGGAGATTTACTTCACCATAAACCGCTCCCTGATGGATATCTAAAAGTATCGGTTGATATTGCATTAGAGCCGGATGCGTTGCTACCGATACCTGACGTTGTTTCAGAGACAACATTGTTGCGATATACAATAGGATCGTTTGTTGCATGGCCGTCAGACCTCATTTTCATAGATGAGGAGGTATGTTGAAAACCATTATGAATGTTTTAGTAATCAAATGTCAATTCTGAACCATTGTGAAAAGCATTTTGAACCATTACGTACATTTTTTTTACATGGTAATGTTAGACTCCTACAAAACCCGCATCTAGGGATAAAGGGATTTTGCGGCACAACGAGTCTGTTGCATCACAAAAAGAGGTACATTAAAAGTGTTAATTCTGTGATCTGAATGAAAAAGCTTCATGATTTTATACTTTACCTAACTTATATGATTTTTTGGTTCCTGCTCAAGAGTCACAACAAGTCAGCAAGAAAATTAGTAACGTATCCAACAAAAAAAAAAGAGCTTCTGTTGCTCGATTTAGGATGTGTCTTGAAACACTTGTGGGAACATCAGATTTGATGCATGGTGCATTCGTCAAATAAATATGGAGGAAGGTATTTTTGGTTATTCTAATTTTGAAACACTTGCAAAAGAGGACATGGATCAGATTTTTCGGCATCTTGAATTAGGCATCGGTGTTATGCATTCATACATCTGGTACGCCGGTCAATCTATTATCTAATTAGTTGAACAATTTATTTACACATTTCAATGAAAATATTCTAATGTTTATTATGTTTTTATTTAAGGTTCTTGTATGACAAATTTATGCGCGGGAATCAATTGTCAAACAGATTTTATTTCGTGTCTTGCGCCCGTGTCAACGCACCATTAATTGTTCAGGATCCAGATTCAATAAGAGATCACTTAGTCGAGAGATTTATGGCCAGCAGTACAGAAAGTTTGTATCTTTTACCGTATAATACTGGCAACGGGTTAGATTTTCCTTCTAATTTCATTCTAATCTTTGTATCTTTTGCGTAGAAAATTTCCATATAAACTTTTGTTTTATTTTACAGTGGTCACTGGTTGTTGGTTGCTATTAATCCTACAAAAGAGGTAGTGTATTATCTGAATTCATTGGATGGTGATTGGACAACATATCCAGATATGAAGAATATGGTTGATACGTAAGTGAGATTGTTCTAAATATTCGTGTGTATTTGTATATTTAATTACTTCTGTGAGATTGTTCTAAATATATGTTTTTATTTTGTTAGAGCAATACAAGTATTTCGATCACAAAGAGAAGCTCGAGTACCACGGTGTAAAGCAAACAACATTACTTGGATCAGAGTGGAGGTATATTAATTTTCACAATTTTGCTTATAATAGTGATGGTACTTGATAAAATAAGACAACTATATATTCTTATTTGTTTTTCTGTGTAGTGTGCTCGTCAGCATAATGGTATAGATTGCGGTTATTACGTTTTGAGGTTTATAAGAGAAATCCTTCATTTGGATCAAATAGAGATTCCAATCATGGTATGGATTTATAACTTAGGATTTATTTTAGTATTTATCGAATATTTCATATAATTTATGACTTTTAACTAAATCATGCATATTATGTTTTATTATGTAGTACTTTGATGAATACAAGTGTGCTCATTACTCGAAAGATAAGTTAGAAGAAATCAAGGAAGAATTGTGTGAATACTTTATTGAGAAAAGAATCATATAAGTTATGGAATGTTGTATAGTTTTGGAAGTGGTTGTATATTAGGAATCTTAGGCTTGAATTATAATGGATTATATATTTTGAATGGTAATGGTGTATATATTTTGGAGTGGTTTTGGAGTGGTTTTGAATGGATTATATATTTTGAATGGTTTTGGAGTGTTGTATGGTTTTGAATGGTAATTGTGTATATATTTTGGATTATAATTGATTATAATGGTATATCAAAGGCTTGAATTATACAGGTTTATGGTATTATTTCCAAAATAATGTTTTCTAAAAAATAAAGAATAGGCAGCGCTTTTAAAAAAAAACGCTTCCTAAATTCTGATTTTTAACAAAAGTGCTTTTAAAAAGCAAATTTTACTTGAAGAAAAGGAAGCGCTTTTTAGAAAAAGCGCTGCCTATAGTACACAATAGACAGCGCTTTCCATTAAAAGCGCTGCCTTAAAGTGATAAAAAAATACATTAGACAGCGCTTTAAAAAGCGCTGTCTAAAGGGGGACAATAGAAAGCGCTTTTTCCTGAAAAAGCGCTGCCTAAAGATGCCAAAAGAAAGCATAAAAGGCCTGAAAAAGCGCTGCTAAAGGCCCACTTTAGAAAGCCCTTTTCCAGGAAACAGCGCTGCTAAAGTCCTACTTTAGAAAGCGCTTTTCAAGGTAAAGCGCTGCCTAAAGTAGGCCTTTGGCAGCGCTTTTGCATAAAAAAAAAAGCAATGTCTTTACCTACAGCAGCGTCACCTTAGGCAGCGCTTTTAAGTGTTGTTAAAGGCCAAAAAAAGAGCTGTCTTTTCCCTTCCTTGGCATAGTGGTGCTTTGAGTTAATGATATGTTTAGTGCTTTAATCCACCAAGATGAGTGGATGAACTTAAAGATGGAATAATCTTGAAATTGTAATTCAATTTGGCTTTCCCCTCCCCTCTTTTTCTTTTTCTTTTGATCGATGAAAATCTTCGATATCATTGGAACTTATTTTAAGTTCTTGATGAAGATGAGATCGTTACCTCTTTTCTTTTCGTGCGGTATTGCTTTCGGAAAGTGATCTACATATCACTTCTCTAGCATGCATTGGCACTAAAATTGTTATTGACTTACCTCAGATAGTTGCGGCTTCTATATAAGTCCGATTACGATTGCTTAACATAGCGCTAAATTGTCCCAAAATCGGAAAATCGTTGTGATTTGTAAGCGAATTATCATTCTCTTATTTGTCCATGGCGTAGTTTGAAATAGATTGGATTTCTCTTGTTACACGTGGGGGTTAGTTGGCATACTCGTTGATTTTGTCCGAGTTAGAGCCCTCCCCATGGTAATGTATGAGACCATGTTTTCATTCTCACGGATGTTTAGTCGAGCATTTATGAAAATACAACAAAACTTGTGCTTTCATTTTTGGATGACTTTTGCTCCATATTGTTGTATTAATTGTGCTATGTTTATGCTTCCTTCTTGCTCCCAATCTCTCTTTATTTTTTATGCTTTATGTTATCATATCATATCATATTATTTGTCTATGTTTCCGCTATTTTTCTTTTGTCCACTTGGACCATTTGTTTATGTTTCTGCCATTTTTCCTTTGTCCACTTGGACCATGGAACTTTGGACTTAGAACTAAGATCTTAACCTATGCTTTGAAGTTTGTGATGCCAAACCTTGAATTTTGAGTACTTGAAGTTCTCTTTTGAAGACTTATTTTGATCAAGGCCTAATCTAAAGGAAAGAATGATTATGCTATGGAGCTTGCTTGTGTTGTTAGACCATTCTTATCCTTAACTTTTATCTTTATGCAATAGGGTGAGTGTAAGCTATTGATTAACTTAACTCGAAAAGCAAGAGTCGCCACCGTACTTTTATTTTATCCAAAAAGGAAAGGAAAAAGAGCAAACAAAACCTACACAAGCTCTAAACAAGAACAAGTGAAGAGAGTCAGGGTAAGGGGGTTGGATATGCAATGGGAAGGTGTTAGCACCCAAAACGTCTATAGTACTCTATAGGAGCCCTTTGATATATCTACCGCTTTTGGCCTGAAAAAGTTTGCTTGAAAAGTGTTTGAGGAGATGAGAAGAGAAATTGTTTTTTAAGATTTTTGTGTTTGGAGAGACTTGTCATCTCATGCCTACGTACCCAAGGAGTGCAATGTAGGATCAAAACCCCGTAGTTCGTGGTACAAAGAATGAAATTTGTTTGTTTTGGTTGATTTTAAAGTGTAAAGACAAGTCGTCATTTCCAAGCGAATAATTCCGCTTAAGGAAATGAATCATGTCTAAACTTATGAAAAAGTTTTGAAAGAGAAAAGTGCACGAGGGCACAAAAAGAGAGTGATGAGTTTGGTGTTTTTTAAGGTATTTTGAAAAAGGTGTCAACATGCTTATGTAGTTTAGCATTTGTTAAGAAATGAAAAGAAAAGGGTAAAATCACTTGACAAAATCAAGGTTTGATTATGAAAGAGGTGAAATTTTGAAATCAAGAATGTTTTGAAAAAGGGAGAGAGTTTTGAAAATTGAAGAATGGGGAGGAGAAGAAGTGACTATCCTAAAGCATAAAGTAAAAGCTATGGATAAGAAAGATCTAACCACACAATGTAGCTATCTTCACCATAAACCATGTAAAAGCACAAGTCTTCGAACCATAATTCCAAAGCAAAGGGAAAAGGTCCTAGTTCTAAGTCCAAGGTTCCAAGAATTGCATTGGATGTCCAAGGTCTAAGTTCAAGGATTCAAGAATAGCATTGAAGTCCAAGGTCTAGGTACAAAATTCCATGTCCATTGCAAAGGATAGTAACCATAGTCCAAGATTGGAAGCACAAGTTTTTTAGAGGTTTTGGCCTTTATTAATGTTTTTGGTCCAAGTGGACAAAGAGAAAAAGGCGGAAGCATAAACATGTGTCCAACGGACAAAGCAAAAATTGCGGAAGCATAAACATATGTCCAACGGACAAAGGAAAAATTGCGGAAGCATAAACATGATATGAAATGATAAAAAATGAAGCATAAAAGTAAAAGAGATAAGGAGCGAGAAGGAATTGTAAATGATTAGTACAATAGTAATGTTAAAAAGTTAGTGATTAGTTGTCAGAGTTTGTGATCAATAATGATTGAATAATTGCACTTAGGTCAAGATTAATGAAAACTCATTAGAGGATTGATAAGACCAAAGCCTCCTAACAACAAGTTTCATATGTTTTGAACCAAAAGACAAATAATCAATTATTCTTGATAGTTTTCCGATGCGGGACAAATATTGCGCTATGTTAAGCAATTGCCGAGTAACTTACGGAGTAATTACCCTACAATAAGGCCGGTCAATAGCTCTTTGTGCTAATGTATGCTAGATGAACGATATGTAAATCGTCATCCGAAAGCAATACTGCACGAAAAGAAAAATGGTAGCGATCTAGTCTTGATCGAAATTCAACAAAGGAATTCCAAGATCTCTTAGACTTTCTTCGATAAAAAAGAAAAGAGAAATAGATGAAGAGAAGGCCAAATTAAACCACAAAAATATGTGATCTAAGGCTAAGAACAAAGGAAGAGGGAAGAAAATGGAAAAAGAACCAAAACAGCCCCAAAACAGAGCCAAAATAGCATTCTGGACCCTGGTTAATCGGTTAACACATTGGTTAATCGGTTAACCAGTGCAGATTTTGAATTTCTGCACAAAACAGAGTGTTAATCGGTTAACCAGTTTACACTGTGTTTGGTTAATCGGTTAACACCGCATCAGAAGCAAAAAAAATATGCAAAATTCAACATGATCTTCTTTCAATACATTTTCCAAACACCTTATGATCATGAATTGAACTTGCACGAATTTTAAAATGAAAATAGACAAAGAAACCTGTAATCAAACAACAATATATGATCCAAAAGATCAACAACAAGAAGCACCAAGGATCTACATCTTGAATGATGAATATGAAGCTTTAACAATGGTGGAAGATGGATTACCACTCCAAATCAGAAAATTCCTTTGAATTGCAGCAAGATCTACACTCCAAAACCTTGATCTACTATGATTGATGAACAAAAACAAGAATGGATGAAGGTTTAGCTCAAAGTTAAACAAGATTCAATGTGAATTCTTGCTAACTTTCAAAAGAAGAAAGAAGAGCTTTGGTGAATTTGTGGTTTGGGGAGAGAAATTGCAAGAGGTTTGTTGGCTATCAAAAGCTTGAATGAAATTTTAGCAAGGTGAATTTGGCTCTCAAAAGCTTGAAGAATGAATGAAATGAGCGCTCTATTTATAGAGTTTAGGCTTGGAAATTTGGTGGTTTGAAATTTGGTTTGGAAGATCAAAATTAGGCTTAGAATTTGAATTTGGAGGGAAATTCATAAAAGAGCGGTGATTCGTGAAGGTGTATGGTAGGAAATGTTCAAAGTGATGTAGGGAATAAAAATGAGATGGTATGGAATATTCCAAAATGATGAAAATTGGTGCTAATTGTTGAATTTTGAATTTGCTGCCATTTTTTTTCAAAATTTGCACGCGTTAACCGATTAACCAATGTGTTAATCGATTAAAACAGTGAAAATTTGGGAAATTTGGCTTTTTGGTGTGCTGTCTTGATTCCGGCTCGATTTTTCTTGCTTGTCAAAGAAGGCATGGAAATAAACACATGAACCTTGGAGTCTCTTGAATAATAATCAATTAAATCTTCGAAACTCTTGATCAAATGAATTTTGAATTGTTTGTAGATCAACTTTGACTTTGTCAGATGAAATTCATTCGAGCTGAGGGATTGTTTGATATCCTTGATTCTCTTCCTGAAAAAGTTAGTAAAAGGGAAAAAAACATATTTTTTGGATTTTGATTAAAGGTTAGTGAACATAAGAAAAATAAAGGCAAGTTAGAAATACACAGATGCTCGGAGAAACAAAAGAGAGTGATCTTGTTTGTGGTAAAGATGCAAAATGAAATGTGAATGATATGTGGAATCTTAGGGGTAAAAATTAGGGTTCAACAGCTGCCCCTATTTAAGTTTCTTCTATTCGGAGATATGAAGGTTGAAAACTTCGTCTCGACAAGATTGAAGATACTTAAATACATAAAACCAAATTTTTAGCCATAAGATGTCACGAGATGATATGAATGCAAAGGATGAAACAGACTGCAGGGAAACTTGAAACAAAAGATTTATGGTAAATTGAGAGAGATAACGCGAAAAGACACGCCGGGGAACACAAGCTATTTCTGGAGATCAAGGTGATAAGAAGTATCCATCAATAGTTGGAAAGAGAGGGACAAGACTCTGGGAAAACGAGTAGTAACATCCAAGAATAGCATTGGATAGAAACTACAAACAAGACAAAAGTATGCCAATAGACGTCCAAGAACAGCATTGGACAGTAACAAGAAATTTTCTGGTAAAAACAGCAGCGTCATCCAAGAATAGCATTGGATGGAGATGAAAAACACTCTATTGGGGATAAGGTATCCAAGAATGGCATTGGATAAAGGCACTGCAACATTCAAGAATGGCATTGAATGGGTCAACAACAAACATCAGAAACATCCAAGAATAGCATTGAATATAAACAAAACTTCCATTTGAAACTCCACTGGGGACACCCAAGAATGGCATTGGATGACAAGGGTAATCATCAGAGATATCCAAGAATAGCATTGGACTTGGTTGGGGAAAAGGTATCCAAGAATGGCATTGGATAAAAGGAATCTCAACATCCAAGAATGACATTGAATGAAGTGAGAAAAGTTCTAGAAAAAGACATCATAAGTATTCAAGAATGGCATTGGATAAAAAGAGTAGGGACTTTCAGGAATGGCACTGAAAGATAAAGGTAAATCACTACATTCAGGAATGGCACTGAATGGTAATGAGAAAGAACTTTCAGGAATGGCACTGAAAGGTAAAGGAGAAAAATCATCCAGGAATGGCACTGAATGAACAGATGAAACTTTCAGGAATGGCACTGAAAGATAAAGGTAAATCACTTCATTCAAGAATGGCATTGAATGATAGTGAGAAAGACATCCAGGAATAACACTAAATGCAAAGGTAAAATCTCATTCAGGAATGACACTGAATGAACAGATAAAAATTTCAGGAATGACACTGAACGATAAAGGTAAATCACTTCATTCAAGATTGGCATTGAATGATAGTGAGAAAGACATCCAGGAATATCACTGAATGCAAAGGTAAAATCTCATTCAAGAATGGCACTGAATGAACAGATAAAACTTTCAGGAATGGCACTGAAAGATATCCAAGCTAATATGATGGGGATTGCAGAACAGAGGCAAAACTTCCAAGAATAGCACTGGGAGAAACAAGAGACACAAGATATCCAGGACTGGCACTGGAGATCAAAGGAGACAGACATCCAGGAATGTCACTGGAATGAAAGAAAGCAAAGATCCAGGAATAGCACTGGAATGGAAGAAAAACAAACATCTAACAACAGCAATAGATGCACAGGGAAACAACAACATCCAGGAATAGCACTAGAAAGAAAGAAGATAAACAAGACATCTAGGAATAACACTTGGTGAAAAGACAGGTAAACGATAATATTCAGGAATGGAACTGAATGAAAAGACAGGTAAAAGTTTTGGTAGGTGCCAAGTAAGTTGGACTTTTATCTCAAGGTAAGATGTCGAAAACAACAGGACCTATGGAAATGCATATGAGCGCGAAGCACACTTCAAGCTATGAAAATATTTCTATGCAATGATATATGAATGATTTATGTATGCAAATGTAGATGATAGGGACAACTGAGATAAACTCTTTTGTGAGGGAAGAATGGAACTCTGCTTCCTCAACACAGGGAACACTGCCCACTCTGCTTGGAGAGAGAATGTTGAACACATCTCTGTCACACTTGTGAATTGTATCAGGTCGATGGTCTTTTGAGGAAAGACATCTTGAGGGTTCTTGAAGAAGACTGCCCCAGATTGACTGAGTGATGAAAATAAACTGATCATTGCTTCAGTTTGACTGCTGCAGGGGAAAAATGAACTGATCATGGCTTCAATTCTTGAAATGATTGTTGAGAATAAATTGATCATGGCTTCAGTTGCTTGAAATGAATGCTGAGGATAAACTGATCATGGCTTCAGTTGGACTATTGTTGGGGATGAACTAATCATGGCTTCAGTTCTTGAAAAGACTGTTGAAAAGGTTGTACTCAGTATGGGTCTTGAAAGAGATCTTTTACTGATTCACAACAGGATCTGGGAGTAATGTTCCCCTGATAGGATCACTGACCAAATTTCTCAACTGTTTGAAATTCTTGATGAGGAATGTTTATCTACAAATAGGATTGTTCAAACAAACATGGTAATTTTAATGCAAAGCTCAATGCAATTTTGAAATCAAAAATCATTTTTGGAATGATATTATTGATGTAAAGCAAATGAAACACTTGTCAAAACATGGCGGTTTAGACATTCAAAATGAAAGAGAAAGAAAAGGTAAGACATTAAAGCAAATGATTGGCAACAAACTTAGGAGTCAATTTACGCAACCTTGCTGTAGTATGCTTTCAAAAGAAACCTGGCTTCAATTAGGTCTTTTGAAGGTTGTAACGTGGTCTGGGTCATGGTTTTTGAAGCAAAGGATATAGGCTCAAAGTTTATTTGTACCCAACCCATTCTTCGTGATGACCTTCAGTCTTATGCTCAGTTAATTCAAACTATGCATTCAGGTTCCAGGTAATTTTGGAATTGCAACACTGTTATGATGATGGCTCAAGGGATTTTTTGAGATGGCAGTCACTCTCTTACAACATTTTGTTGTTTTTGAGATGAGGACCTCGGTCAACTCGTTTTGTCTTTGAGGATTTTGGTAACCTCTGAATTTTTCTTTTGTTATCCCTATCTTTTGCCTGAACTGTGTCATTTGAGCTTACAGTCAGCAGAATGCCCCAGTTTTTTCCTAAGTCTCCTTCATAGGTTTTGACTCAGCGGGCTTTTCTCTTGATTTTTTTATTCATCATTTTTTTTAAAGGTAGTGACTGCCTGGCTTAATGATTACGGTGAACCATCATTGGCTTTTGATTTGAAAGACATCTTCGACACTTCTTTGATGTGTGTGAAGGAAAGCTTGTGATTGCAACCTTTATTGAAAAGTGTTTTGCATGCACAGTCAAATTAACTGAGAACTACCCATCCCCAGGTTAAAATGTAGGTTTTTTCGTATAGAAAGAAACTCTAACTTCTAGGATCAAAGGGGTTGACAAGGGATTAACTTCCTTATTTCTCCAGTGTTTGGGAGTTGAAACAATGCATGTACATCATCAGCCAAGTTTTAATTGAAAGCATACAGTTCAGCAATTTTAGGTATTTCGCTTTCATCATCCTCCCTCCAATCGTTGCATAAACAAAAGTTTGATAAACAAAGTGAACAGGAGATATATTTTTGTTTTTGTGAAAAAGAAAGCATAAAGATGCACACAGTGGATATAAATGAATTGAATCAAAACATTGCAATGCTTATTTCATTTAAATTACCATGAAAGTACAAATAAAGTTTGAAAGCAAACAGTCAATACAATCAAAGAAAAATGCAAACAGAAAGAAACAAGGCATAGTGACTAATCAGCGACAAGGATGAGCTATCCTGTCTGAAACACTGGCTTTAGAAGATGATCCGTCTGAACTGACTCAAACTTCACTTAGCATGCTCTGGCAAGGGATTGTTGACAACATTGGGATTATCATCAAGAAAAGTCAGAATCTTTGAGTTCACCAATTCTTGTACTCTAGCTTTCAATGCATAGCAGCCTTCCAAGTTATGGCCTGCCCCACCTCGATGAAACTCACAGTGAAGATCAGCCCTATAGCCGGCTGGGAGAGGATTTGGAGGAGGAGGTAGATCCCTCGTTGTAATTAAACCTTTTTGAACAAGACATGGATATAGCTCAGTGTAAGACATCGGGATAGGATCAAAGTTAACCCTATTGCAATTCTGATTCTGTCTAACAGGCTGACGAGGAGCTTGAACTGTTTGAGCATTGACAACAGGAGCAACTGCAGCTACATATTGTTGTTGTCTGCGACGAGGTTTACCTTCAACTGAAATAGCATGGGTATCACCATCCTTCTTCTTTTGAAAATTCCCAGCATACTTTTTAGCACCACTAAAGGCTTCAGCATTGGCAATCTTTCCTTTCTTGATACCTTCTTCTAGTCTTTCACCAATAGTGACTAGGTCAGCAAAACCAGATGATACACTGCCTATCATCTTTTCCCAAAAGAGTGGCTGAAGAGTGTCCATGAATAATCCAGTCAATTCTTTTTCAGCCAAGGGTGGCTCCACATGAGCAGCTAGCTCTCTCCAGCGCTGAGCGTGCTCCTTAAAGGATTCTTTTTCTTTCTGAGACATATTCTGCAATTGACGGCGGTCAGGCGCCATGTCCAAATTGTACTTATATTGCTTTAAGAAAGCATCAGACAAGTCCATCCAGCTTTGGATACAGTTCTTATCAAGTCCCATATACCATTTCATTGAAGCCCCACTCAAGCTGTCTTGGAAATAGTGAATGAACAATTTGTCATTTTTGGCATGAGCAACCATTTTGTGGCAGTACATCACCAAGTGGCTTCTGGGACAGGTGTGCCCCTTGTATTTTTCAAAATCAGGAGTTTTGAATTTTGCAGGTATAACCAAGTCTGAAACCAAGCACATGTCCATTGCGGCAGCACTAAAGACATCACTTCCTTCCACGACTATTATCCTTTTGTCTAGAGTTTACCATTGCTCTCTGACTTCTTCAATGTATCCAGGTTCTCCCTGACTTTCAGATTGTGGACCAGCAGCATGGTACACGAAAGGATTCTCAGGAATAGCTTGAGCAACAAAATGCACAACAGGCTGAGGTTCAGTGAACAATGGAGCTGAAGATACTGGCGAGACAAACACAGGAGTAGTTGTAAAGGGTGGCGAGTAATTCGGAGGTAACCCAAATTCTAGCCAAGTAGAAGCTGGTTGCTGAGTCAGTGGAGGGTCAACAGTAGCAGGTGAAGTTTCAACAATCACAATCCTCTGAGGTGGTTCACCTCTAGCAATCAGAACTTGCAGCATTTCTGTGAGTTTGGTCATACCGGCCTTCAACTCATCAATTTCCATTCTGACTTCGGCATTGTCTTGTTCTTGGTTTTCCATTCTCAATCTAACAGCAGCTCTAGTCCCGTAGTTGTGTTGAGGAAACAGCTTGACGGTGAACAGATAATTGGAGAAGAAGACAGTTGAAATGAGTTTCTGAGACAACTCAGAAGAATGCATATGTATGCTCATGGATGCAAGAGTGCATGGATGCAACAACCACAAATAAGATCACTCAAAGCACACGGGTTCAAGGGTTCAAGTCACGAGCATGGAGTCAAGGTTAAGAACCAATCCCACAAAGGTATGTACTAAGGTTCATCTTCATGGTACCTGCAGAAAACAGTGGTTCTAACAGAGTGCCCAGGGTCCACAATTCACTATCAAACACACCAGCGCACCGATTTGCTCGGAGGTTGGTAGTTATCCTCAAGAGAATCTAACCTGAGTGTGGCATCGCATAACAGCTAAGTCAGATTCGCATCTTCATAGCTTCCGCGCCACGATCCTAAAAAGGCTAAGATGGGTTAAGGGTTACTACGGTCCTCAGTGTTATAGGCTTCTATGGAAAAAGTAATGCCTTCACGATCGCTCGATCGGCATCAGTAATTCAAAAGAGGCAACCACCGAGTGGATGGATTCTCAAGTTCTTCTTTTTCAGGATTCGACTACCTCAAAGTTCCCTTGACTATACCATCCTCCTATCTCAAAGTACACTCTGGTCCGGGTATAGGACCTATCTCACACACAGAGGAACTCCAAAACAGAACAAGCAAGTAACAAGCAAATCAGACAAAAAGTAGTAAATAAATAAAAGTAGGCAAAACCCCTCAAGAGAGATTCTCCCAAGCAGAGTCGCCACTTTTCTGTAGCGGCAAAATCGTGAGTGTAAGCTATTGATTAACTTAACTCGAAAAGCAAGAGTCGCCACCGCACTTTTATTTTATCCAAAAAGGAAAGGAAAAAGAGCGAACAAAACCTACACAAGCTCTAAACAAGAACAAGTGAAGAGAGTCCGGGTAAGGGGGTTGGTTACGCAATGGGAAGGTGTTAGCACCCAAAACGTCTATAGTACTCTATAGGAGCCCTTTGAAATATCTACCACTTTTGGTCTGAAAAAGTTTGCTTGAAAAGTGTTTGAGGAGATGAGAAGAGAAATTGTTTTTTAAGATTTTTGTGTTTGGAGTGACTTGTCATCTCATGCCTACGTACCCATGGAGTGCAATGTAGGATCAAAACCCCATAGTTCGTGGTACAAAGAATGAAATTTATTTGTTTTGGTTGATTTTAAAGTGAAAAGACAAGTCGTCATTTCCAAGCGAATAATTCCACTTAAAGAAATGAATCATGTCTAAACTTATGAAAAAGTTTTGAAAGAGAAAACTGCACGAGGGCACAAAAAGAGGGTGATGAGTTTGGTGTTTTTAAGGTCTTTTGAAAAAGGTGTCAACATGCTTATGTAGTTTAGCATTTCTTAAGAAATGAAAAGAAAAGGGTAAAATCACTTGACAAAGTCAAGGTTTGATTATGAAAGAGGTGAAAGTTTGAAATCAAGAATGTTTTGAAAAAGGGAGAGAGTTTTGAAAATTGAAGAATGGGGAGGAGAAGAAGTGACTATCCTAAAGCATAAAGTAAAAGCTAAGGATAAGAAAGATCTAACCACACAATGTAGCTATCTTCACCATAAACCATGTAAAAGAAAAAGTCTTCGAAGTCTTCGAACCATAATTCTAAAGCAAAGGGAAAAGGTCCTAGTTCTAAGTCCAAGGTTCCAAGAATTGCATTGGATGTCCAAGGTCTAAGTTCAAAGATTCAAGAATAGCATTGAAGTCCAAGGTCTAGGTACAAAATTCCATGTCCATTGCAAAGGATAGTAACCATAGTCCAAGATTAGAAGCACAAGTTTTTTAGAGGTTTTGGCCTTTATTAATATTTTTGGTCCAAGTGGACAAAGAGAAAAAGGCGGAAGCATAAACATGTGTCCAACGGACAAAGGAAATATTGCGGAAGCATAAACATATGTCCAACGGACAAAGGAAAAATTGCGGAAGCATAAACATGATATGAAATGATAAAAAATGAAGCATAAAAGTAAAAGAGATAAGAAGCGAGAAGGAATTGTTAATGATTAGTACAATAGTAATGTTAGAAAGTTAGTGATTAGTTATTAGAGTTAGTGATCAATAATGATTGAATAATTGCACTAAGGTCAAGATTAATGAAAACTCATTAGAGGATTGATAAGACCAAAGACTCCTAACAACAAGTTTCATAAGTTTTGAACCAAAAGACAAATAATCAACTATTCTTGATAGTTTTCCGATGCGGGACAAATATTGCGCTATGTTAAGCAATCGCCACGTAATTTACGGAGTAATTACAATACAATGAGGCCGGTCAATAGCTCTTTGTGCTAATGTATGCTAGATGAACGATATGTAAATCGTCATCCGAAAGCAATACCCCACGAAAAGAAAAATGGTAGCGATCTAGTCTTGATCGAAATTCAACAAAGGAATTCCAAGATCTCTTAGACTTTCATCGATCAAAAAGAAAAGAGAAATAGATGAAGAGAAGGCCAAATTAAACCACAAAAATATGTGATCTAAGGCTAAGAACAAAGGAAGAGGGAAGAAAATGGCAAAAGAACCAAACCAGTCCCAAAATAGAGCCAAAATAGCATTCTGGACACTGGTTAATCAGTTAACACATTGATTAATCGGTTAACCAGTACAGATTTTGAATTTCTGCTCAAAACAGGGTGTTAATCGGTTAACCAGTTTACACTGTGTTTGGTTAATCGGTTAACACTGCATCAGAAGCAAAAAAAAAATATGCAAAATTCAACATGATCTTCTTTCAAAACATTTTCCAAACACCTTATGATCATGAATTGAACTTGCACGAATTTTAAAATGAAAATAGACAAAGAAACCTGCAATCAAACAAGAATATATGATCCAAAAGATCAACAACAAGAAGCACCAAGGATCTACATCTTGAATGATGAATATGAAGCTTTAACAATAGTGGAAGATGGACTACCACTCCAAATCAGAAAATTCCTTTGAATTGCAGCAAGATCTACACTCCAAAACCTTGATCTACTGTGATTGATGAACAAAAACAAGAATGGATTAAGGTTTAGCTCAAAGTTAAACAAGATTCAATGTGAATTCTTGCTAACTTTCAAAAGAAGAAAGAAGAGCTTTGGTGAATTTGTGGTTTGGGGAGAGAAATTGCAAGAGGTTTGTTGGCTATCAAAAGCTTGAATGAAATTTTAGCAAGGTGAATTTGGCTCTCAAAAGCTTGAAGAATGAATGAAATGAGGGCTCTATTTATAGAGTTTAGGCTTGGAAATTTGATGGTTTGGAATTTAGTTTGGAAGATCAAAATTAGGCTTGGAATTTGAATTTGGAGAGAAATTCATAAAAGAGTGGTGATTAGTGAAGGTGTATGGTAGGAAATGATCAAAGTGATGTAGGGAATAAAAATGAGATGGTATGGAATATTCCAAAATGATGAAAATTGGAGCTAATTGTTGAATTTTGAATTTGCTACCATTTTTTTCAAAATTCACACGCGTTAACCGATTAACCAATATGTTAATCGATTAACACAGTGAAAATTTGGGAAATTTGGCTTTTTGGTGTGCTGTCTTGATTCCGGCTCAATTTTTCTTGCTTGTCAAAGAAGGCGTGGAAATAAACACATGAACCTTGGAGTCTCTTGAATAATAATCAATTAAATCTTGGAAACTCTTGATCAGATGAATTTTGAATTGTTTGTAGATCAACTTTGACTTTGTTATATGAAATTCATTCGAGCCGAGGGACTGTTTGATATCCTTGATTCTCTTCCTGAAAATGTTAGTAAAAGGGAAACAAACATATTTTTTGGATTTTGATTAAAGGTTAGTGAACATAAGCAAAATAAAGGCAAGTAAGAAATACACAGATGCTTGGAGAAACAAAAGAGAGTGATCTTGTTTGTGGTAAAGATGCAAAATGAAATGTGAATGATATGTGGAATCTTAGGGGTAAAAATTAGGGTTCAACAAATTTTCTGTAGCGGCAAAATCGTGAGTGTAAGCTATTGATTAACTTAACTCGAAAAGCAAGATTCGCCACTGCACTTTTATTTTATCCAAAAAGGAAAGGAAAAAGAGCGAACAAAACCTGCACAAGCTCTACAACAAGAACAAGTGAAGAGTGTCCGGGTAAGGGGTGTTGGTTACGCAATGGGAAGGGGTTAGCACCCAAAACGTCTATAGTACTCTATAGGAACCCTTTGAAATATCTACCGCTTTTGGTCTGAAAAAGTTTGCTTGAAAAGTGATTGAGGAGATGAGAAGAGAAATTGTTTTTTTTTTTGTGTTTGGAGAGACTTGTCGTCTCATGCCTACATACCCACGATGTGCAATGTAGGATAAAAACCCTGTAGTTCGTGGTACAAAGAATGAAATTTGTTTGTTTCGGTTGTTTTTAAATGTAAAGATAAGTCGTCATTTCCAAGCGAATAATTTCGCTTAAATAGATGAATCATGTCTAAACTTATGAAAAAGTTAAAGGAAAGAGTGCACGAGGGCACAAAAAGAGAGTGATGAGTTAGATGTTTTTTAAGTCTTTTGAAAAAAAGTGACAATATGCTTATGTAGTTTAGCATTTGTTAAGAAATGAAAAGAAAAGAGTAAAATCACTTTACAAAGTCAAGTTTTGATTATGAATAAGGTGAAAGTTTGAAATCAAGAAAGTTTTTGAAAAAGGGAGAGAGTTTTGAAAATTGAAGAACGGGGAGGAGAAGAAGTGATTATCCTAAAGCATAAAGTAAAAGTTAAGGATAAGAAAGATCTAACCACACAATGCAACTATCTTCACCATAAACCATGCAAAAGCACAAGTCTTCGAAGTCTTCAAACCATAATTCCAAAGCAAAGGGAAAAGGTCCTAGTTCTAAGTCCAAGGTTCCAAGAATTGCATTGGATGTCCAAGGTCTAAGTTCAAGGATTCAAGAATAGCATTGAAGTCCAAGGTCTAGGTACAAAATTCCATGTCCATTGCAAAGGATAGTAACCATAGTCCAAGATTAGATGCACAAGTTTTTTTAGAGGTTTTGGCCTTTATTAATGTTTTTGGTCGAAGTGGACAAAGAGAAAAAGGCGGAAGCATAAACATGTGTCCAACGGACAAAGGAAAAATTGCGGAAGCATAAACATGATATGAAATGATAAAAATGAAGCATAAAAGTAAAAGAGATAAGGAGCAAGAAGGAATTGTATAGGATTAGTACAATAGTAATGTTAGTAAGTTAGTGATTAATTGTTAGAGTTAGTGATAAATAATGATTGAGTAATTGTACTTAGGTCAAGATTAATGAAAACTCATTAGAGGATTGATAAGACCAAAGCCTCCTAATAACACGTTTCATAAGTTTTGAACCAAAAGACAAATATTCAACTATTCTTAATAGTTTTCCGATGCGGGACAAATATTGCGCTATGTTAAGCAATCGTCGAGTAATTTATGGAGTAATTACCCTACAATGAGGCCGGTCAATAGCTCTTTGTACTAATGTATGCTAGATGAACGATATGTAAATCGTCATCCGAAACCAATACCGCACGAAAATAAAAAATGGTAACGATCTAGTCTTGATCGAAATTCAACAAAGGAATTCCAAGATCAATTGGACTTTCATCAATAAAAAAGAAAAGAGAAATAGATGAAGAGAAGGCCAAATTAAACCACAAAAATATGTGATCTAAGGCTAAGAACAAAGGGAGAGGGAAGAAAATGGCAAAAGAACCAAAACAGTCCCAAAACAGAGCCAAAATAGCATTCTGGACACCTAGTTAATCGGTTAACCATTGCAGATTTTGAATTTCTGCGCAAAACAGGGTGTTAATCGGTTAACCACTTTACACTGTGTTTGGTTAATCGGTTAACACTGTATCAGAAGCAAAAAAATGTGCAAAATTCAGCATGGTCCTCTTTCAAAACATTTTTCAAACACCTTGTGATCATGAATTGAATTTGCATGAATTCTAAAGTATAAATAGACAAAGAAACCTGAAATCAAACAACAATATATGATCCAAAAGAACAACAACAAGAAGCACCAAGGATCTACATCTTGAATGATGAATATGAAGCTTTAACAATGGTGGAAGATGAATTACCACTCCAAATCAGAAAATTCCTTTGAATTGCAGCAATATCTACACTCCAAAGCCTTGATCTACTGTAATTGATGAACAAAAACAAGAATGGATGAAGGTTTAGCTCAAAGTTGAACAAGATTCAATGTGAAATCTTGCTAACTTTCAAAAGAAGAAAAGTGAGCTTTGAGTGAAATTTGTGGTTTGGGGAGAGAAATTGCAAGAGGTTTTTTGGCTCTCAAAAGCTTGAATGAAATTTTAGCAAGGTGAATTTGGCTTTCAAAAGCTTGTAGAATGAATGAAATGAGGGCTCTATTTATAGAGTTTAGGCTTGGAAATTTGGTGGTTTGGAATTAGGTTTGGATGATCAAAATTAGGATTGGAATTTGAATTTGGAGGGAAATTCATAAAAAGAGTGGTGATTAGTGAAGGTGTATGGCAGGAAATGATCAAAGTGATGTAGGCAATAAAAATAAGATGGTATGGAATATTCCAAAATGATGAAAATTGGTGCTAATTGCTGCAGAATTTGAATTTGCTGCCATTTTTTCAAAATTTGCACGCGTTAACCGATTAACCAATGTGTTAATCGATTAACACAGTAAAAATTTGGGAAATTTGGGTTTTTGGCGAGCTGTCTTGACTCCGACTCGATTTTTCTTGCTTGTCAAAGAAGGCATGGAAATAAACACATGAACCTTGGACATTCAAACTTTTTGTGTTTTTGTGCACTTTTTCTTTTAAAAATTTTCAAAAAGATTAGACATGAGTCATCTTCTTTGGAGAGATGTAAAGCTCATAACCATGGTATTGTGTAAAGTATGGTCATTTTCCACTTGGATGTTGAAGTGATTAGTCTTGTTGATTTTAATCCAAGCAAATCCTCTATCTTAACGTGATGCAAATGCCTATTTCACATACTTTTGGGTAATTAATCGAGTAATCTCTCTTGAGAATGGAAGGTTATATTTTCAAGATAAAATGAATCATAACCAATAATTTTTGTTATTTGTACCACGATCTACGAGGTTTTGATCCTATATTTCACTTTGTGGGTACGTAGGCATGAGGCGATAAGTCTCTCCAAACACAAAAATCTTAAAAAACATTTCTCTTCTCATCTCCCTAATCTTATTTCAAACAAACCTTTTCAAACCAAAAAGCATAGATATTTTAAAGGGCTCCTATAGAGTACTATAGACGTTTTGGATGCTAACACCTTCCCTTAGCGTAACCAACGCCCTTACCCATTCTCTGTTTGTTCTTGTTTTAGAACTTATTTATCGAAATCATATAATAATATATAATACATACATACATGCATAGCATAATTATTCTCACACTTAAAAAGCTTTATAAACATAGCATCATCCAAGCAACCATACTATTCATAAGTACATACTCACAAATCCATAATTTCACCAATTAATCAAATTCACATAATGCACATAATCTCATATTGCAATTATAGACACAATATGGCTCAATGCAAGACTCAAATGCAATACTCAAATGCAATACTCATGCATATGGTACCAATCACTGTTATTATTTTTTGGTTTTTACATTAAACTGGGTCCGTCCTGTAGACTAATAACACACAAAAGCCCGTCCTCTAAGCTTCAAACCCCTCTATAGGTTTGGGACAAGTCACTAGTTCCCACAAAACTAACAAGCATTACCAATTGACTATAATGATGCATGTCTTTAATAATTCACCGTAATTAAATTACCACACAATTACACATACTTGCACATACTTATGAATCATCCACACACAATTCACTTTCAAATAGTGTATAACACATTTTACAATAAAATCACAAATGTATTATCATTACAACAAGCAATAACTATCATGCATTTCATATTTTCACATACCAAAATATACTTATACAAGCACACACACACACACACACACACACACACACACAAGTATTCGATAAATTATCCACAAATAATTTCACAACCGGCAGCAAACAGTGCAACAATTCATTACTAGAACATATACACAATTGGCTTCCCAAACATATTAGATATAAAAATATTGGGTAAATAATTCTATAATATGTACTATGTTATAGCTCTATTCATTAGCTTTCTGACGCTTTGAACGAGGATTAAAACGGACTCACGGATCAAAAGTTATGACCAAAATAATTTCGACCGAAAACATGATCAATCGTGACGGACAACATGCAGAATTTTCTGCGTTTTTCACTGTTGGAGGCCTTCCGGACCTCCGATTTCGATTCCGTAAAAACTCTAACTCTCATTAAATTACAACCCATCCAATACTGTAATTATCTCAAGTAAATTTACAATTTTAACACAATTAAACCATCTCATCATTGTTTTAAGATAATGCCTAAAACCTTTGAAATTGATGGATATAGGTACAATCCTCAAAAAAGAAAAAGAATACACACATATAAGGCACACAAATTCATCATATAATCATCATATAATAACCACCATGGAAATTAGAGATTTTTATCCTAAATATGCTACTATCCATCATACACTATCATACAATCCCATAACTATTTAAAGACTCACCCTTACCTTGGTTTCTTGATGAACTCTTGAGTTTCCTCCTTAGGTTTTCTTCTCCTTTTTTCCCCTTTTTCCTTTTCTCTATGATAACTACTTTTCTTCCTTTTCCTTCATTAACCCTATTTTTCTCCATATATATAAAACCCTAATTCTAGTAAATAATGGGCTTACTAATCATACCCCCATCTTTACTCTTCACGTTCTCATCCAATAGGTCTAATTATCTTATTTCTATTATTTCTATATCATTTCCATCAAATAAAATAATCCAAATAAATCAATTACGCACAAAATCACATAATTACTTAATTAATATAATATATATAAATAATTACTAAAAATTGGGGTGTTACAACGCTCCCCCACTTAAAAGATTTTCACCCTTGAAAATTACCTCAACCGAACAGATCAGGATAAGACTCTCTCATCTGACTCTCAAGCTCCCAAGTCACGCTTCCACTAGCTGATCCTGCCCAAGCTACCTTCACCAAGACAATCTCATTACCTCGAAGTTGCTTCAACTCCCGACCCTCTATCCGCATAAGTGATGTCTCCACAGTCTGGTTATCTCTCACCTGAACATCATCTACTTGGACTACATGAGATGGATCCGCAATGTATTTCCTCAATTGAGATACATGGAACACATCATGGAGATTAGCAAGCGGCGATGGGAAAGAAACCTGATAATCCACCTCTCATATTCTCTGCAAAATTTGGTATGGACCGATAAAACGCGGCATTAACTTACGCGACTTCAATGCTCGACCAACACCAGTTACCAGAGTAACTCTAATAAACACATGATCTCCTTCCTGAAATTCAAGTGTTTCCTCCTCTTGTCATGATAACTCTTCTGAAGACTCTGAGAAATCTTCATCTTCTCCTGAATCATCTTAATCTTATCAATAGTTTGCTGGACTATCTCAGGTCTAACCGTAGCACTCTCCCCCAACTCATACCAACACAATGGTGTCCTACACCTCCTACCATACAAGGCTTCAAACGGTGTCATTCTAATACTCGAATGAAAACTGTTGTTGTAAGTAAACTCAATTAAAAGTAAGTAGCTATCCCAAGCACCTCCTTTTTCCAACACACAAGCTCTCAAAAGATCCTCAAGTGACTGAATCGTCCTCTCCGTCTGACCATCTCTTATGCGGATAATAACCAGGGTACACATGTTAAAACTGCTTCATCTTCGAAAATTGGTTTTGGAAGTAAGGACGGTGAGAAGAATGATTCCATTTCGAGGTTTACAGACGACTCCAACGGCGGGTAGCAGTGGATCTATAGGAGACGTAGATGTTATCAAAAGCAATTCCAGGATTAAGAATAAACTTGCTGATTTATCTATTAAGATGTGGGAATCTATAAAAAAAGTTGGGTGTAGAAGTAGATGAAGACGATGAGTTTTTGAGTCTATAATCCAAAATATGGAAGCAGAAGATAGGAAAGATAAAAAAGGTAAGAAGGTGGCAGCTACAGGTTATTCATGAATTTCGTCACTTACAATATTAGAGGGTACAGTAGCAAGATTAAGAGAAGGAAAATCCGTAATATGTTAATTAGTGGTGGGGCAGATTTGTGTTTTTTGCAAGAAACAAAATGTGTACAAATAACCGATGAAATTGTGTATAGCATTTGGGGTATTAACAATTGTCATTGGTCTGCTTCAAATTCGGAAGGGTTATCAGGAGGAATTCTCACTATTTGGAGAAAATATTTGTTTATTCATGTGTGTAGCTACAGAGGTAAAGGATTTCTAGGCATGAAGGTTATTTGGAAAAGGAAGATTTGTTACTTCTTTAACATATATTCCTCGTGCATCAACGTGGAGAAGAGGGAACTTTGGAGTAATATTTTGCTGTTAAAATCAAAACTAGAGATAGGGGAGTGGGTTATTGGAGGAGATTTTAATGCGGTAAAAGGTGTGAGGGAGAAAATTGGTAGTGGAATTCATAATAAGAAGATTATGGATGAATTTCGAGACTTTATCCAGTTGTCTGGTTGTGTGGATTTGCCAATTTCGGGCAACAATTACACTTGGTTCAGTTCAGCTGGCAAGTCTTGTAGTAGGCTTGATCAATTTTTGGTTTCTAATGGTCTGTTGAATGATTGGAATATGGTATGTCAGAAAGTGGGATCAAGGGATATTTCTGATCATCGCCCGGTGTGGATTTCGATGAGGAATATCAACTGGGGTCCTAAACCATTTAGGGTCCTTAACTGCTGGTTCAAACACCCGGAGTTTCTTGCGTTTGTGAAGGAGGCTTGGGATTCATGTGTGGTTTGTGGCAGCCCTTCTTACATTTTATCCAAAAAACTTCAATATGTGTGTTCAAAGCTCAGGCGGTGGAATAATAAGGTCTTTGGTTGGATAGACACTAAAATTGTTGAAAATGTTGGCAGTATTAATGAAATTGAAGATACTTTTACGGAGAATGATGGAGTTTGTAGGCCTCACGAGTTGTCCAGAAGGATTAGTGCTGAAGTTGATCTATGGAAACATCTAAGAATTAAAAAAGTATCTTGATGCAGAAATCTCGTACCAAGTAGATTGAGGGAGACCAAAATACAAAAATCTATCATGCTGCCATCAAACATCGGAATATTATGAATAACATTTCGTCGGTGTTTGTAAATAATCAAATTATCGATGATGTAGCTGGGGTAAAGGAGGCTGTTGTGAGTCATTTTGAGAGGAGATTTAGATTTATTCACATACCTTTGCCATCCATTGGTAGTGATTAATTTAAGGTTATGACAGATTCGGACAGCATGGCTATTGAAGCTTCTTTTGAGGCTAATGAAATCAAGAACGCGGTATTTCATTGCAAAGGAGATAGAAGCCCGGGTCCTGACAGCTTTAACATGGATTTCTTCAAACATTGTTGGGAGGTTGTGGGCTTGGATTTTATTAACTGTATTCCAGAATTCTTTAAGGTTGGTAAGTTTCCAAAAGTTTTTTCTTCGTCTTTCCTTGTGCTGATTCCTAAATGTGATTCTCCTAAAATTCTTGATGATTATAGATCGATAAGTTTAATCGGTAGTGTGTATAAAGTTGTGGCTAAATTATTGGTTGGTAGATTAAAAACTATGATAGACAGTATTATTTCTCCATCCCAAACGACATTTATTGCGAGAAGAAATTTGCTTGATGGTGTTCTCGTTTTGAATGATATTTTGGATTTTGCAAAAAGAAGTAAGAGTAATGGGATGATTCTCAGTGGATTTCGCCAAGGCCTATGATTGTGTCGAATGGCCATACATTCGTAAGGTGATAGATGAAATGGTTGGAGGGTAGTGTATTTAATAATTACATGTCTGTTCTCGTCAATGGGAGTCCTACTCGAGATTTTGAAGTGACTAGAGGGCTTAGACAAGGTGATCCTCTATCATCTTTTCTTTTTGCTATCGCAACAGAAGGATTAGCGGTTTTAATGCAGAGAGCTATAGTAGGGCAGGTTTTCAAGGGATTCAAGATGGGTCAAGACGTTTCTTTCAACTTACTACAATATGCAGATGATACGGTAATTGTAGGTGAATGTTCTTGGAGAAATTTATGGGAAACTAAAGTTATTCTTAAAGGTTTTCAACTTCTTTCTGGGTTGGAGATTAATTTCAGCAAGAGCTGCCTATTTGGTTTTGGTGTGGATGAGTCCTTTTTGAAGGCGGGCGAGAATTTCTTGGCATGGAAAATACAGGTTTGTCCTTTCAAATTTCTTGGAATTCATATTAGTGGCAATCATAGGTTAGTGTCCTTTTGGAAACCGATTATTAATAAGGTTCAGTCGAGACTAGCTTCTTGGAAGGGGAGATTCATGTCTATGGGCGGTAGAACAACCCTTATTAAATCGGTATTTTCCAATATACCTATTCATTATATGTCCTTTTATAAGATGCCTAGCAAGGTAATCCGGATTCTTACGACATTGCAAAGGAGGTTTCTTTGGAATGGATCTACTAGTAAAAGAGGTATGGCTTGGATTAAATGGAGTTTGGTTTGTAAATCTAAGGAAGAAGGTGGGTTTGGTATTTTGGATATTCGGATGTTCAACATAGCTTTGTTAGCCAAATGGATATGGAAATTTCTTAATCCAAAAGACAGTTTGTGGAATGCTATTCTTGAAGGTCGGTACTGTAACTACGGTTACAATTTAGTTCGTGGGGAATATACGAAGTATAAGATTCCTCCATCTCTTTGGTGGCGGGATCTGTTCAATGTATCTCAATGCTTTGGGTCAGATTCATTTCATGGTTTAACAACCTCAAAAGTAGGAAATGGAGAAGCGACTTTATTCTGGTTGTCCTTGTGGTGTGGTAGCAACAAGTTATCGTCCTTATTTCCGGAGTTGAGGGTTGTTGCATACAGGCCATGTAGTACGGTGGCAGACAATGGATATTGGGAAGGAAATCAATGGGTGTGGAACATTAATTTTGTGGAAAATAGCATCTCATTCTCCTTGCAGCAAGAAGTCAACCGGCTATATGATTTTTTGGAAGGTTTTACATTGTGCAAAGATGAACAAGACTCGGTGAGTTGGCCACATAACATTCTGCAAGTATATTCTGTACATTCTGGATACAAATGCCTATTCTTTAGTTCTGGCGCAGATTTTGAGTCGGAAGAAATGAGGGCTACTTTCAAACTTTTATGGTTAGCCACTTCTCCTTTGAAAACTATATTGTTTGGGTGATGATTATTGCACAATAAGCTTCCGTCTCGTGATAATCTTAGTGTCCATGGAATTATTTCAAATCCACACGATAAGGTTTGCCCGTTTTGTTTCGTAGAGGAGGAAAATATTCTGCACCTATTTTTTCTTTGCTATAAAAGTAGTAAAGTCTGGGATTGTATTTATGGCTGGTTGGGAGTTAGGGTGCCTCCTAATGAGAACCTTCTGGGTCATTTAAGAGTTTGGATAACATCTTTGTATTCTCGTGGTGTTGGCATTAACAATGCGATTGGTATGTGGTTAGTTATTTGTTGGAGTTTGTGGTCAAGTAGGAATAATATCATGTTTAACGATGAGGTTTGGGATGGAGAGTTAGTGGTACATAAGATAGTTCTTCTTTCATGGTGGTGGATTGGTAAGAAACTTAAAAAAGCTTTTACGTGTAATTATTTCGAATGGGCTAAATCACCCTGTGATTTTATGTAAGGGTGCTTTATAGTGAGGTTGGTTGTAGTTTTGTAATTGAGTAGGATACCCCTTTTGTATCCTTGAAATATATTTTGCTTATTAAAAAAAAAGTTTAAAGGTCATACTACCAAAGCAGGATCTATTAAGAAAAAAACAAAACCAATTACAAAACTTATTACTTACCAAAATGTTTAATATAAATATGTAATATATTTATTTTAGGGGCTGACGCTGATCTTCAATAGCTTCGGTCAGCCTTGCAGCGCATCCAGCCGGTAGCTACGGCTGCCGACGTCGTGACACTACGCCAAAGAAGACCTTTAGCAGTGCTTAAAAGCGCTGCCAAAGGTGGCGCTGCTAAAGGTAAAGACGGCGCTTTTATAAATGCAAAAGCGCTGCCTTAGGTCCCCTTTAGGTAGCGCTTTTCCACTAAAAGCGCTGTCTTTTGTTCCCCTTTAGCCAGCGTTTTTTAAAGCGCTGCCTAATGTGTATTATTTTCCAACTTTAGGCAGCGTTTTTTTTTGGAAAAAACGCTGGTTTTCCCCCCCTTAGGCAGCGCTTTTTAAAGCACTTTCTAATGTGTCTCTGCTTAATACTTTAAGCAGCGCTTTTTTGCAAAAGCGCTTTCTTTAGTTCCACTTTTGGCAGCGCTTTTTCAGTAAAAGCGTTGTCTTTTGTACACATAAATTGTTTTAAAAAATTATTTGTTTTGCATGCGTTTTTTGTCAAAAGCGCTACTAAAATTCTTTTTTTTAAGAAAGCTTTTTTTAAAAAAACCTTATAATAGACCTGTATATTAACAAACCTATATAACATAATTTTTTATCAAAACTTATCATAATTATACACTTCAATCCACAAGCCTTTATTCAACATAGGCCTTATATACTTCAATTCACAATACTACATAATTATATACTTTAATCACCATATATAGGCCTTATATTTCATAATTATACACAAGACTTTATCAATTAACCATTCTAATATTCAACTTATGATCGACAACTTCCAAATTAATTAACCATTCTAATAACAACTATTCATACACCAAATAACCATTCTAATAAATATTCCACTTCCAAAATAAAATAACCATTCTAATAACCATATACAACAACTTCCAAAACTATACAAAGTATATACAACAACTTCCAACTTCCATACCTTATATGATTCTTTGCTCAATAAGGTATTGACACCAATCCTCCTTAATTTCTTCCAATTGTACTTTGGAGTAAGTAGCACACTTGAATTCATCAAAATACTACATAATATAACATAATATGCATGATTTAGTTAAAAGTAATTAATTATATCAAATATCCGATAAATACTAAAATAACTCCTAAGTTATAAATTCATACCATGATTGGAATCTCTATTTGATCCAAATGAATGATTTCTTTCATAAACCTCAAAACGAAATAACCGCAATCTATACCATTTTTTTGACGAGTACACTACACAGTGAAAAAAAATAAGAATATATATCAGGATATATAGTCTAACTTGTTTTATCAAGTAGCATCACTATTATAAGCAAAATTGTGAAAATATACCTCCACTCTGATCCATGTAATGTTGGTTGACTTACTCTTTGATACTTGGGCTCCTCTTTGTGATTGAAATATTTGTATAGCTCTAACATAATATAAACGAATATTTAGAACAATCTCACTTAAATAAATTAATAAACAAATACACACGAATAGTTAGAACAATTTCACTTACGTATCAATCGTCATCTTCATATCCGGGTATTTATCTACATCACCATCTAACGAATCCACATAATACGCTATTTCTCTTATTGGATTTATCGCAACCAACAACCAGTGTCCACTGTAAAATAAAACAAAAGTATCGATATAGTAATTTTATACGCAACATCAAAAAACGAAAAATGATAATAAATGAAGTAAGAATGCAAATCTAACCCGTTGCCAGTATTATATGGTAAAAGATACAACTTTTCTGTATCTATGTTGACCATAAATCTTTCGACTAAGTGAGATTGTACTGAAGTTGGATTCATCGCAATTAACGGTGCATTGATACAGTTGGCAGATAAGAAACCGAATCTTTCTGACAATTGATGCGGGCGCACCAATTTCTCATACAAGAACCTTAAATAAAAACATAATAAACATTAGATTATTCGTTGAAATGAGTAAATAAATTGTTTAAATAATTAAGGAGAGTTAATCGGAATACCTGATGTATGTATGCATAACACCGATGCCTAATTCATAATGATTAAAAATCTGATCCAAATCCTCTTTAGAAATTGTTTCTGAATAGGAATAACCAAAAATACCTTCCTCCATAGGTATTTCACGAATACCACCGTCCATAAAATTCGATGTTTCTACAAGTGTTTCAAGAGATGACCTAAATCAAGATACAATTGTTTTTTTTCCCCGTCCTTGCAAGAGTCTTTTTTTTGTTGGACGTGTTGCCTAATTCTGGCTTCCTATTCTGACTTCCTGTTATTTGCAACTCTTGGGCATGAATCTAAAAATCATATAAGTTAGTAAAACATTTGAATATAGAATTAACACTTTTAATGTGTATATATTGAAAAATTTGTGCTAAATTAATTTCATAATAAGCATATATAATTACCTCAGGAAGTTTCTGTTGACAACAGATACTACCTTTGTCACTAGTATCATTAAACTCTGAACCACGCCTTTCTGACATATAGTTTTCCTTATCCTTTTGTAATTCACGGACTTGGGCGCTTAATTCTTCCATGGCTTCCATCACTTGTTTATTGCTAGGATTTTGGCTCTTTGAACGCTTATAAAAGGATGATGGAGTGACCCCAAATCCCTTACCCCTCACACGACCAGAATACTCAGGAACATTCAATACTCGAGTAAGTATGCTCCTGCAATCCTGGTCTTCACCTAGAGTTGCGGACTGAGACAGAGTCTCCTGGAATTCATATGCATGAATATCGAAAAATATTAGCGGGGATTAAAAAACATAAATATTATATATATGTTAATAAGTGGGATATAAAACACATAATGTTATACTTACACATTGCTCAAAAACTTGTTGAACATTTTCCGTAACAACTTCATCCTTTCCCACACGAGCAGCCTTCCACAAAACATGTTCCAGAACACATGTTTCTTCACTTTTCTCTTCTTCTAACTACACATTAAGACAAATAATAAAATAAATTATAACACATGGGAAAGAAACAAGTAAATCAAAGCATTTATATATACTTACTATTTTTTGTTGTAAGCGTGCATATCCCAAACGCCCCTCCTGTATGGATACGCGAGTTTTGATGCTCTTTGGCGATTTACGCCACTCAACTCCTGGAATGCTTCGGTTCTTCTTTTGGCTACAAAAGTTTCCCATTCTTCATGTGAAATCAAGTCCACATACTTCATTGGACGTTCTGCTTCAATAAACTTTCCTTCGACATCCTTAAGATCGGCATCCTTAAGATACTTGTTTGATAGAAATGCTCGAAACCCTCTATGTCTTTTTCCGGCTAATTGAATACAATACTTCTTTCGGTCATCACTAATATTAAAAGACCTCTACAAAAACAAATAACATAATTAGTAATTGAAAGACATAATCGGCAACAAAAACAAATAATATCACAAATGGTACTTGTATCTCACTCCATATCTTTTCTTTGGCAGGTTTCAACTCAGCATTTCTCCAATTATCACAAGTAATTGGAATATACGAACGAACAAGTGTACCAATGTAACTTGTCAACATTGCTCCGTTAGGCTCAACAAGTTGGTTCGTATCATTCCAATAAACGTCATATTTTATTCCTTTATCTCTAGCACGAATGGTGTTCTTCATAATAGTTACTCCTCGTGTAATATCTCCTTCCGCTTCTTGAATTGTTTCATGTCCATCATTTTTTGAAGTATCATGTGAATTTTCCTCGTTACTAGCCATTTCACCTGTAATAAAGAAAAACATCAATATAAAATGACACAATTATATTAAAAATAAAAAATCAACAAATATCAAAAATCAAATCAAAAATCAACAACTAATCACATTTCCAATTAATCACTAACAAACTTCTACAAACCAAAATATCAAAACCTAACATCAACAACTAATATCAAATCAAATCAAAAATCAACAACTAATCACATTTCCAATTAATCACTAACAAACTTCTACAAACCAAAAAACGCTTTTTTCAACTAATCAAATTAATGAAAAAAACAATTGTAAAAATTCAATCAACATTGTAAAAAAAAACAACTTCAACGCTTAAGTTCAAGTAACAATTCAATCACTATTTATCATTTTCAATCATCTCTCAAAATAAATTCAATCACTAGTTCACTTAACTACTAATTTCATTATCATTTTCAATAACAACCAAATTCTTACATCACTAAAATTTTCCGATAAATGTTCACTTTAACTTTACAAATAGCCCTATAACAACCTCAACAATCTAACTTCTACAACACTCTTAACTACCTTGAATTTTCTAATTAAACACTATTCTACAAATTTTACACATTAAACTAACTTCTACTATTCTACAAATTAATCATTAAACTAACTTCTACAAATTAATCACATTTTACACAATAATTAATATCATAACTTCTACTAATTAATCACTTTTATAATTAATCACTTTTCCAATTAATCATTAACTAACTCCTACAAATCAAAAAATGAAAACCTAACATCAACAACTAATAATACCAAATTTATCTCACACAAACAGCAGAGAAATAGTCAACAATGGAGAATATTAGACATTTTCATTAATGGAGAGAAAACCAGAAAAAGGAGAGTAAAAACCTCAGAGAAACAATCAACAATGGCGGACGACGGTGTGAGTAAGCAAAAACGACGGAGGGAAGCCACAAACGGAGTAAAGCCACGACGGATTTCGTTTGCAGAACGACGGCGGACGGATTGAGTTTCGTTCGTTTGCAGAAAAAAGGAGGAAGAAGAGAAACAATGTCGCTAGGGTGAAATAGAAATGGTCATAAGAAAATAGAGGGATATCAGATTATGTTTTAATTTTAATATTTTAAAAGACCTAAGGCAGCGCTTTTAGAAAGCGCTTTCTTAAGTTAATCCTTTAGCAGTGCTTTTGGGGTAAAAGCGCTTTCTTATGTGGGATTAATGAAAGGCCTTTAACAGCGCTTTCTAAAAGTGCTGGCTAAAGCGTGTTGTACGAAAGCCCTTTAGTAGCGCTTTTCAAAAGCGCTGCCTTATGGTACCCCTTTAGCAGCGCTTTTCATAAAACGCTTTCTAAAGTTCACTTGCCTTAGGGCTTTAGCAGCGCTTTTCAAAAGCGTTGTCTTATGTCCCCCATTTAGCAGCTCTTTTTTCTTTCGTTTTTTATTTTTGTTCTTAGCGAAACATATAGCAGCGCTTCTGCCAGAAAGCATTGTCTTTGTTGTGCTGCGAAAGCTCATTTTTGGCGTAGTGGACCCATCTTTGTTTATTTTCAAACTCTTTGCGCCTCTAATAGAGGGTAAGACCCAATCCCCTTTTAACCAAAACCTTTTGGGCCTCAGACCTTGCATAAGTCCCAATACATTTTCAAAAACCTCGGCACGATCGCCAGTTCAGATATCAAATCACTTGGGCCTCTCCTCGAGCTATAAGTCCCATTCCTTTTCTTAAAAACCCTTTTGGGCCTCTTGAGAGAGTGTAAGACCCAATCCCTTTGTATAGAAAACTTTTTGGGCCTCAGTCGTTGTATAAGTCCCGATACGATATTCAAAAAAACAGTACAATCACTGTTCAAAACCTTGGGCCTCTCCTTGAGTATAAGCCCCAACAATTTTTTTCACAAACAACTCCCTTTTGATTTAGATTCAAATACATGTTGTTATCAAAACTTTCTTTAATTTCTCTGAACAACTAACAATACAACATGGAAGCTCGCTCACCTGTAAGTTTTAACAGCTTTCTTTTACTCGCTTTAATATATATATATATATATATATATATATATATATATATATATATATATATATATATATATATAATTGTATTGTGGGAAGCTGCGTACGGTTAGTCTTCTTTCATCTCTTTTAAATACATGTCAAATATATATAACTGTATTGTGGGAAGCTGCGCATAGTTAGTCTTCTTTCATACCCTTTTAAATACTTGTCATATATCAACTGTATATATACTAGTATAGTTATTTAGAGTTTTCCCCGACAACTAGGTCTAGAACTAGGTAAAGCCCTGTTGGTCACTCTTAAATACAAACAAAACTAGATCCCCATAGGATTTCTAGATACAGTCTTGCCTTCTCTTGGGCTTAAACAATATGGAACAAAGAGAAAGGCAGTATTCTTCGTGAACCTTTTCTCAGACTGTCACAATAGAAATTGTCAAAGAAATTCTACTCCCCAGAGTTGATCTATTCTCGGTGAATAGCATCTCGTGAGTTTCTTCACACCGTAGAATTTTCACTAAATGATCTATTCTCGGTGAATAGCATTTCTTGAACTTTTCTTGGTTTGGGACCCACAGGCTTCCTAAAAGCATCCCCGCCTCCTCTTGGGCTTTGTACAAGGACCCTCCGGCTTCATAGAAGTTCTCATGCCTTCTCTTGGGCTTAATACAAGGACCTTGAAGACCTCTTAAAGGTATAGGACAGAACTTAGTCATCCTTCGTGTTAGTTCTTGTATTGGCTGGAATTTTGGTAAAACAAAGTTGAACAATGTCGATGTCATTTGTCTGATGTCATAACATTGGTTCCTAACATTAGCTGTTGCAGGGTTAAAGTTTTATATGCTGATGTTATAAGTGATGTCTTGACATCACTATATCAGAACATCAGAACATCAGATTGTGATGTTTTAGGGTTGCGCGTGTTAGTGAGTTTTGAGGAGATCTGTTAGAGTGATTGAATGCGAATATCTTGGAGAAGAGATTTCCAATCAGATAAATTTGCAGATTATGGAGCAGATTCTGTAACCAACATTAGGGCTGATTTGGAGAGATTTAAAAAGATTTGAAGATCAAATTTGTTTTAAAATCAGATATATTTGGAAGAGATCCAAGCCCAAGTCAGAAGGGTATAAAAGCAGCCTCAACCCTTATTGAAAGACGACGAAGAAAGAGAGCTAAAAACTGAGTGTCATTTGTGTCTTCGTGTGTGTTTTTGTAAACCATTCGTGTGTGAATTGGTGTTACTATTTTGAGTTGTAAGTGTATTCACTCTAGAGCTTTTAAGCAAGAGTGTGTTGTTCTTGATCAAAGCTGTTAAGCATAATCAAGTTGGGTGATTAGTGTGTAATCATTGGATTGTATCACTGTGGTGAATTAGGGAGTGAGTGGTTTCTCATACCTAAGTGGTTTCTTAGGTAGAATTGTCATTGGGTAGTGATTAAATTAGGTAGATGGCAATTGGGATTGTTGAGTATGTAATTTGATACTACTAATAGTGAGTTTCCTCCCTGGCTTGGTAGCCCCCAGACGAAGGTAGTTAGACCGAACTGGGTAAACAATTCTTTGTGTTATTTACTGTTGCTTTTACCTTGTTCATATAGAAGATTGTGGTGTTGTGACATCACACCTTAACATCACACATCTGATACCAGAATTTCAATTGGTATCAGAGCAGGCATCCTGCTCTGCATCTGGGTGAGATCTAGGGCTGATACTTTCTGGTGCAATGGACAAGGAGACTGGTGGATTTGTGAATAGACCTCCTATTCTAGATGGCTCTAATTATGACTATTGGAAACCATGGATGGTTACCTTCTTGAAGTCTTTAGACAGCAGGGCTTGGAAGGCTATTGTGAAAGAATGGAAACATCCTGTTATTGTGGAAAAAGATGAAAATGGAAAGGAAGTAGAGGGTAGCTCAAAACTGAAACCTGAAGAAGAATGGACCAAGGAAGAAGATGAGCTTTCCCTTGGGAATTCTAAAGCCTTGAATGCCATATTCAATGGTGTTGATAAGAACATCTTCAGGTTGGTCAACACTTGTGAAGTAGCTAAGGAAGCATGGGATATCTTGAAGACAACTCATGAAGGGACCTCAAAAGTCAAGATGTCAAGACTTCAACTTTTGACAACAAAGTTTGAAAATCTGAAGATGAAGAAGGATGAGACAATCCATGATTTCCACATGAACATCCTTGAGCTGTCAAATGCTTCTAGTGCCCTAGGAGAGAGGATGACTGAAGAGAAGCTGGTAAGGAAGATTCTCAGATCCCTTCCCAAGAGATATAAAATGAAGGTGACTGCTAATCAAGAAGCTCAAGACATCAGCAAGATGAGGGCTGATGAGTTGATTGGTTCTCTTCAAACTTTTGAGTTGGGATTGAATGAAAAGCCTAAAAAGAAGACCAAAAGTATAGCTTTGGTGTCTGATACTGAAGGTGGTAACTTTGAAATTCAGGAGGAACTGTCAAATACTGTTGTGATGCTTGGGAGACAGTTTAATAAAGTGTTAAAGAGAATGGACAGAAACTATAGACCTGATGTTAAGAACATCACATCTGACAACAACAGGTCTAGTGATCAAGTGAAGAAAACAAGGGATGAAGAAAAATCCAATAATGACAAAGGAGTTCAATGCTTTGAGTGTGAAAGGTATGGGCATGTCAAGAAAGAATGTCCTACATTTCTCAAAAAGCAGAAAAAGGGGTTATCTATTTCCTGGTCTGATACAGATAGTGAAAGTGAAGAAGAAAATGCCAAGCATGTTAAGGAATTGATTGGACTATGTGCCTCTGATGGAGAGTCTAGTGATGATGAATTGACCTTTGAAGAGCTGGCATCTTCTTATCAAGAGCTGTGTCTGAAAAGTGAAGAGGTCCTACAAGAAGGGGAGAAGCAGAAGAAGATTATTGTTCAGCTTGAGACTGAGAAAGCTGAACTCAAGAATGAAGTTTTTTTGTTGAAATCCCAGCTTGATCAAATGTCAAAATCCATCAGAATGTTAAATAGTGGAACTGACACTCTGGATAAAATACTTGAAGCTGGAAAATGGGCAAGTGATAAGACTGGTCTAGGATATGAGTGTGAGAAGAAGATATCTGCAGAGGCTAGTTCTTCTGGGGTTAAACAAGACATTTCTCATCAGCATGAAAAAGGACATGGTTCTGGAATTAAGAAGGGTGCCCCTCACCTTGGGCCACAAAATAATGGAAAGGGCTGTGGTCCTGTTCCTAAGAAGGTTATGCCTCAACCCCAAGGAATGCCTCAGGTTTTTGGAGCTAGACAATATATGCCTCCCCAATACCATAGGAGTATGAAGACTTATAATCTCAAACATAACATGTTCTATCCGATGTCTCAACATCAAGGGAAAATGTATGGGGTTGAACCTAATAATGTTGTGCCTCAAAATTATGGCAGAAGAAGGCCACATCATCATGGTAAAAGACAGCCTAAGCACTACAGAAGACAGCCTAATTATGGGAGAAGACAGCATCAATACTGACAGATGGCAGCCTCAGCATTATAACAGATTTCAATCAATTCAGAGAAGTGATTCAAAGAGTAAGATGTTACTATTGTGGTAGATTTGGCCATATACAATCTTCTTACTTTAAACTGCATGGTTATCCCAAGCCTGCTCCTCAACCTAGACAGAAGCAGGACAGGCCTCAGACTGTTAAACAATGGATTCCTAAAGCTGCTGTCACATGTCTATTGGCTCACTCATCTGTTAGAACCCCAGCTATGGATGGTTGATATTTTGACAGTGGTTGCTCAATGCATATGACTGGTTTCAAGAATCAGTTGGTAGATATCAGGACTTACTCCACAAAGGATGTAACTTTTGGTAATGGAGAAAAAGGGGAAGTAAAAGGAATTGGAAAATTGAATTGTGAGGCTGGACCTAATCTTGAAAGTGTTCTTCTGGTCAAAGGATTGACTACTAATTTGATTAGCATTAGTCAGTTATGTGATGAAGGATTCAAGGTTAGCTACACTAAAGATGAATGTTTAGTGACTAATGAGAAGAGTGAATTCGTTATGAGGGGAGTTAGATCCATATATAACTGTTATTTATGGGTTCCTCAAGAGTCCAGCTTATCATGTAATGTCAAGGATGATGTTATGACATCTGAATGTGACATTAGAAGGATCACCAAACATCCTAGTATTATGCAACTATTCAGTGGAAATATTGAAGAAACTAAGGTAGTTGAGGTTGAGCTTTCAGGTATGAAGGGTAATGACGATTTCCCTAAAGATATGTGTGCTGAAATTTGTGAAGTGTTAAGTAGAAATTTGGGCAATTGGAAAAGGATTCAAAGGTTAATGAAGTATGATGTGCATTTATTAAATTTCAAAAATTTAAAAGGAAATTTGTTTTGGTGGAGAAAATACATTTATTGGCCTTTAAGTGACCAACAAAAGCAGTTCCCTTACCTTAGGCTATCATTCCCTATTATTGCTCTCTCACGCTATTTCACTCTCCACTCCAAGTCCTTTCATCTTCCCCCCCCAAGAACAGAAATTACAACACACCTTTGGTCACCAGTTGTGCAAAAACGATGTCTAAACAAGTGTCATCTCCATCCAAGAAGGCTGCGTCCAAAAGTTCCACTCATGCAAATTCTAGGGTTTCGTCAGAAGAGGTGTCTGTGAATGAAGCTATGGACATTGCTCCTATCTCTATGATTCCAGCCTCAGAAAAGACAAGACCTGAGAAGTATCAACCCAAGAGACCTTCAAAAGGTAATACTTCTAATAAATCTGCGAGTAGTAAATTTGATGATAGTGAAAGTAGAGCCTTTGTCACTAGTGTGTTGTTTGGAGACAAACCTAATCCTAGGACTACCACCCCTCTTCCTCAAACTCTTGAAGAAAGGGTTGATGTTGACAAGAGCATTGATCAGATTATCACAAAAATATTTAAGAAAGGGATTCCTGTGAAGGGAATATCTATACCTCTGAGTCAAAGGCCTGCTGATCAATCTGTTAGAAAAGAGGGAGACATTGAAAATTCTGAAACAAATCTGCATAGATTAGCTGTTTCAGTCATTGAGGATGCTGAGATTGAAGATGAAGTTGAAGCTGAAGCTGAAAGAGAAAGGGATATTCATGTTGAAGAAGAGGTGGATGTTGAACATGATGTTGGAACATCACATGCTAGGGATGTTACTCCTAGTCCCAGAGGGAAGAAGAATGCTGATGTGGTGGATGTTGTTGACTTATCTGATAATGAAGTAATTGGTAATGTTGTTCCTGGGATTGCCAATAGATTAAAGACTAGAAAAGGAAAGACTGTGGAATCTTCTCCTAAGATGACAGCTGAAGGCAAGAAGAAAAAGACATCTGTTGTTGGTCCAACTAAATCTTGGAGCAAGGTTGCTGTGACTTCCAAAAAGAGAAAGATTAGAGAAGAATTTGAATATGAGGATGATGTTGAGGAAGATGTTCATGACATCACCCCTGTCAAGAAGTCCATTCTGAAGAGAATTTCTGATAAGGTTCCTGAAGTGCCAGTGGACAACATATCCTTTCATTATGCTAACAGTGCTCCAATGTGGAAATTTGTGTGCCAAAGGAGATTAGCTCTAGAAAGAGAGCTGGGTAAAGATGCATTGGAGATGAAAGAAATTATGGAGCTCATTCATGTTGCTGGCCTGTTGAAGACTGTGACAAAATTCTCTAAGTGCTATGGTGGACTTGTTAAGGAATTTGTTGTTAACATTCTTATAGACATTTCTGATAAAAGAAGTGTGGACTTCATGAAGGTGTTTGTTAGGGGTAAGTGCATTAATTTCTCTCCTAGTACCATCAATAAGTATCTGGGAAGAGATGATCAAGAGGGTTGTGAACTGGAAGTGACTGATAATGATGTTTGTAAAGATATCACAGCCACTCAGGTGAAGGTTTGGCCACTGAAAGGTAAATTGATAGCTAGCAAACTCAGTATCAAGTATGCTATTTTGCACAGAATTGGAGCTGCAAACTGGGTGCCTACTAATCACAAAACCACCATAGCTGTGGGATTAGGAAGGTTTATTTATGCTGTTGGGAAGAAGGTCAAGTTTAATTATGGGAATTACATATTTGATCAAGTTGTGAAGCATGGTGCCACTAATGCTATCAAGATGCCTATAGCATTCCCTTTCCTTGCCTGTGGAATGATCTTAGATCAACATCCTGGAATTCTAACCAGTTCAGATGTAGCATGTAAGAGGGAGTCAGCTTTATCCTTGCATCCCAAGCTGTTTGTTGGGAATCATGTTCCAGACATTGTTGTAACATCAAGTTCTGGTGTTAAGAAGGGCAGTACTAAAGTTGAGTTGATTGAAGAATTGAAGGTAACCTGCAAGGATCTTGATATGGTTATCAGTACTAGCACTGCTAGGAAGTTGAGAATTGAGTAGATGATCAAAGCCTTGGAACAGGGTGAAGATGATGTGAGTGCCAACACTGAAGATTCAGGATCAGAGGAAGGTGAGAAGAATGATGCAGATGGTTCTGATGCTAGTGAAGATTGAAGTGCTACTTTTGATGTTTATTCTTTTGCTGTTTATTGCTTTGGTAGTTTATAGATTTTGTTTCTGCACATTGTGTGCATGGTGTGTATCTTGGATTATAGTACTTTTATGAGTATCTTGGTTTTGTTCTATGATTTGTCTTGTCTTGTGGTGCTGACTTTAGACTGACAAGGAGAGCTAGTAGGACTAACTGTAGTAGAATGTGAAGGTTTATCTTGTTGATATTTGTCAAATTGTGGCTAAAAAGGGGGAAATTTAGCCTATGTGTTGCCTAGTTGTCTGATGTGGATCTAGGCTTGAGGGGGAGTGTGCATGTTTGAACAGCTGGTATGCTGGTTCTTGCTTTGAGGGGGAGTTTAGCTTGGAGCAGCTTGTTATGTGATTGCTGATGGTTTGAAGTTTTTTTCGTTTGAAGTGTTTTCCGCTGCAGGTACCTCTGATGATGGCAGAGTTTGTTTTAGCCAAAATTAGCCAAAGGGGGAGATTGTTAGTTCTTGTATTGGCTGGAATTTTGGTAAAACAAAGTTGAACAATGTTGATATCATTTGTCTGATGTCATAACATTGGTTCCTAACATTAGCTGTTGCAGGGTTGAAGTTTTATATGCTGATGTTATAAGTGATGTCTTGACATCACTATATCAGAACATCAGAACATCAGATTGGGATGTTTTAGGGTTGCGCGTGTTAGTGAGTTTTAAGGAGATCTGTTAGAGTGATTGGATGCGAATATCTTGGAGAAGAGATTTCCAATCAGATAAATTTGCAGATTATGGAGCAGATTCTGTAACCAACATTAGGGCTGATTTGGAGAGATTTAAAAAGATTTGAAGATCAAATTTGTTTTAAAATCAGATATTTTTGGAAGAGATCCAAGCCCAAGTCAGAAGGGTACAAAAGCAACCTCAACCCTTATTGAAAGACGACGAAGAAAGAGAGCTAAAGACTGAGTGTCATTTGTGTCTTCGTGTGTGTTTTTGTAAACCATTCGTGTATGAATTGGCGTTACTATTTTGATTGTAAGTGTATTCACTCTAGAGCTTTTAAGCAAGAGTGTGTTGTTCTTGATCAAAGCTGTTAAGCATAATCAAGTTGGGTGATTAGTGTGTAATCATTGGATTGTATCACTGTTGTGAATTAGGGAGTGAGTGGTTTCTCATACCTAAGTAGTTTCTTAGGTAGAATTGTCATTGGGTAATGATTAAATTAGGTAGATGTCAACTGGGATTGTTGAGTCTGTAATTTGATACTACTAATAGTGAGTTTCCTCCCTGGCTTGGTAGCCCCCAGACGTAGGTAGTTAGACCGAACTGGGTGAACAATTCTTTGTGTTATTTACTGTTGCTTTTACCTGGTTCATATAGCAGATTGTGGTGTTGTGACATCACACCTTAACATCACACATCTGATACCAGAATTTTACTTCGTTAGAGCTGTCTTTCTAAAAAGAGTCAAAACCCTCAAACCAACTTTAGGGTCGATACTCATTCCTTAAAAAGAGTCGGCCTCCTCTTGGGCATCATACAAAAGATAAAACTCTTCCACACCAATAGACTTGGGCAGTCTAAATCCCTCTTGAGTCTCAAAGACATTCTCAAGTTCCCTACAATGTAGGAGAAACCTTGATCATCTGATTAATCCCCAACTGAGTTACAGAAACCAGTCCCTCTCCTAAAATCCCCAGGCCAGGGTCAGTTTATCACTAGTATAACACTATCTCAAATCAGAAACTCATGGTCTCTGATATCTCAACTCTTCTGTAAACCCTCAGCCAAAGTTGATTCCCCACTTGGACCTGCCTCGGGATCCCCATGACCCCCGGTAGAAGATAGCCTCCTCTTAGGCTTTGTATAATGATCTTTCCTCAGTATTTTAGCCTTCTCTTGGGCTTTGTACAAATGATTATCCCCTGCGGAGCTAACCTTTTTAGACTCTCTTGTTGAGTCAATCACCTTTTCAGACTCTCTTGTTGAGTCAATCAATGTTCAGACTCTCTTATTGGGTCAATCACTTTCCAGGACTCTCTAGTTGAGTCAATCCCATTTTCAGACTCTCTTGTTGAGTCAATCACAGTCTCGGACTCCCTTGTTGAGTCAGTCACTTTTCAATACTCTCTTGTTGAGTAAATCCCTTTAGCCTCAATCTCGGGCTTTGTACGAGACAGATAAAAACACTCTCTTGTTGAGTCCATAGCCTCCTCTTAGGCTTTGGATAATGATTTCCCCTAGCAGGAGTTAACCTCCTCTCAAGCTGTGGATGATGATTTCTCCAGCTTGTTCAGCCACAATCCTAGGCTTTGTACAAGACAGAAAAAAAAGCACTCTCTTGTTCAATCGAACCCTTTTAGCCTCAATCTTGGGCTTTGTACCAGATATAAATTTTCATAAGCTTGGGACAAACATTTTCCCCAGCGAAGTCAATTCCTCTGAGCCTTCATTTAGGCTTTGAGGAACAAATTCCCAAACAGAGTAAAACTCTTTTCCGCCTTCATCTTGGGCTTTCTACAGGATAGATAATACTCTCCAGCAGAGTTAAATCCATTTAGCCTCCGTCTTGGGCTTTGTATAAGACACTTTAAAAATCCTCAGCCGAGTCAGTTAAATTTCTCATTTTAGCCTCAATCTTGGGCTTTGTACAAGACACAGACAAATTCCCCAAAGAGTCAGTCTCTTTTTAGCCTCAATCTTAGGCTTTGTACACGACACATATACAAACACTCTCTTGTTGAGTCAGCCTCCTCTTAGGCTTTGTATAAGGACTTCCCTAGTGGAGTCAATCAACCTCTAGGTTTCAACCTTGGGCTTTGATCAAGGCACACAAAAATCAACATCCCCTATAAAGGAAATTATGGCATTGTTGGATACATATATCCTAGTTAAAGTAATCCTCACTTATAACCAGTCACTCAACAATTGTGATAAACAGATGAGATATCTCCCTTTAGAGATAACAAATTCTCTCTCAGTCAAACCTTTTAGCTTCAATCTTGGGCTTTGAACAAGACACAAATACTCCTTTAGCTTCAATCTTGGGCTTTGAACAAGACACCAATCATCTTTCCTCCCATAGAATAGGAGGAACTACGATTGCTCTGATTTCCCTATTTCGTTTAAACGGGAATATGTAGGCATAAGATTGCGAAATATTAGCAAGCATACTAATCAAAAATCTCTAGGTCTAATACCTTCATACATCAATCAAAACTTAGGTCCAGCACCTTACCAAAAACATCGGGGACACCCGAACATCAACAAAAACTCACTCACTCACTCAAATTTCCCAAGAAACTTTCCCAACCCATTACTAGATCAACACCATCAATTACACAGCGAAACCTAAAGCTAATATCCTGTGGATAACCATATATAGGATGGTTAATTGATAACTATCCATTGTATAACCTGACCCCGGACCCCCCAATCTCTTTTAAGCATTTGTTCAGTTAAACAATCACGTGCAAGGTTAGTTTTAGATAACTTCCCTTTCCCTTCCAGCTTCATGGGATAAATAAGAAATCAGAAAGTAGCACCCTTTCTCCTCGAGGAGGAAAACCCAAACTTCAGCGATAAGGTGGTCGCGTCACTGACAAAAGTCGCTTGCTACAGAAAAATGGCGACTCTGCTGGGGAGTAATTGATTGTATAAGACTAGGATTATATCTCTTCAGAGGTCTAGGATGTTAGTTTTAGGAATAAATATATATGTATCGCTTTTCCTAATTAATATTCGTGTTTAATTTTTTGCTAATGGGACTGCGGGTGATGCCGCATCTGGAAAGTTTGAGTGACACCTAAGATAAGTGATGGCACTAGACGGGTAATATTACAGGGAGTGACTCCCAAATAAGAGATCCTGGTCGACCATCAAATCAGTGGAGAGACCCTTTGCGGATTCAATGCCTATACGACTTCAGTTGTTGAAAGCAGATTGTTCGATTATGGTATTCTGAGAAATTGAGGATTTTAGTAGACTGAAACCATGTTACTATTTTGTAGTGCGGAAGCTATCGGAAATAGTTGTCACGCGATACTACCCTCATTTGAGATTACTCTAAGATACTGCAGCTCACTCTGGTGAACCAGCCTGCTGTTGTTATCCCAAGAGGGGTCAATGATTGTGAGGACAAGTACAAAAAATCACCAGTATAACCTTTGGGGATGGGTAGAGCCATGACTTCATGACACCGAACCTTTGACCCCATGTTTTTTCTATGTTTTTGTGTGCTGCATTCATGCATTCATTTCATCTAAAAAACTTTCAAACAAAGAAAACATCTTCTTTTCTAGTCTCTCTTTTTCAAATTAAACAAAGACAATGATTGCAAATATCAGAGAGAGAAAGATCGCGTTATGGATTTCGGTAGAAGAAAGACTCACAAGTACACCTTCAAGGTTCCAAAACTAGAGGATTTAAGAGGATTGGCAAGGATGATCACCAACCCTGATGCTTTTAGAGCTAAGTATGGAGGACTGTTGTCTCTGTTAAGGGTCCATGTAATTGAAGGAATCCTGTCTACACTCATTCAGTTTTACGATCCGGTTTATCATTGTTTCACATTCCCGGATTATCAACTAGCACCAACGCTGGAGGAGTACTCTCACCTGACTGATTTACTCATCACTGACCAAGCTCCCTTTTCTCGACTGGAAGAAATTCCAAAGGATCAAACCATTGCAAGAGCTATCTATTTGGACGAGTCAGAAGTCAGGACTCACATGACCATTAAGGATGGAATCCAAGGTTTACCAGCCCAGTTTTTGTTAAAGAAAGCCCTGTACTTTATTAGTATAGGGAATGTGACTGCTTTTGAAAGCATCTTTGTTTTGCTCACCTACGGGTTATTTCTGTTTCCCAACATTGATAGCTTCGTTGATATCAGTGCTATTATGGTTTTCCTGATTGGAAACCCTGTACCAACCCTGCTCGCAGATGCTTAGCATTCTTTACACTTAAGGAATTTGTATAGCGGAGGAATGATCACATGCTGTGTACCCCTGTTATACAAATGGTTCACTTGCCATTTACCTAAGCCTGCCGCATTTTGGGATCATAAGAGTACTTTACGTTGGTCACAGAGAATCATGTCTCTTACCAACTTTGACATCGATTGGTATAATTGAATCTATGTCGGGATAAGAATGATCGACCGTTGTGGAAATTTCCCTAATGTACCCCTCATAGGAACTAAAGAAGGAATCAATTATCATCCAGTTTTAGTTCGTCGTCAATTCGGATACCCGATGAGACATGTCCCGCATAATGCTCATCTGGAATGTCTTTTCTTCAAGGAAGGAGAAAATGACAGGGCACTAAAGACAGAAATAGTGCATGCCTGGAAACATGTTCATAGGAAAGGAAGAGAGTCTCTAGGAAAACCAGACTGTGTCTCTATGGAACCTTATCTCCACTGGATACAAACTAGAGCTCTTAAGCTGAGGATGCCTTACCCTCGCCACAAAGTTCTTCTGTTAAAGGAATTTTTCCTTTATTTTATGTCTGATACGGAAAAACTTCAGGTTACTCTCAACAAAGTTCAACAGGAGAGGAAGTCTTGGAAGAACAAGTACCGCATTCTCAGTGTGGAGTGTAACAAAATACAACAACTGTTAAAAGAAAAAGACACTCTGATCGAGATTTTAGAGCAACATGTTGTAGAAAATCAAGAAGACCGAAGGAATTTTCTCGCTCCTTTCACTTGGAAAAAGGATGACAACCGGACAACGGCTTAAGAGCCCCGGTCAAAGAAAAGGAAAGTACCAGAACCAGTACCTGAGCTCTCCTCAGAGAGGACTCAGGATCCATAAGTTTAGATTTCCTTTTACAGCACTTTGTAAATTACTGTATTTCCATTTCCGCAATCTTTGAATTCGATAAAACGGGGGTTTCCATTGTATGATATTTGCAATCCAATTGTTGAAGTTTCTTTTGATTAAACAAAAAAAAATTAATATAATTATTGCATATCATTCATCATTCTCACATAACGCATTCTTCTTCCCTACGAATCTCACATTTGTATCTCGATTCTAGAGTCAAACTGTCTCATTCGTACAATCCTCGGGCCAGTCAACAAAAGAAAATGGATAATCTCGAGGAAGAGAACAGGGAGTTGAGAGAAGAACTCGACGCTCTGAAAGAAGATCTGAGAAAGCTTCATAATGACATGCAAGCTCTGGCAGCAGCCCAGATGCAACAACAAAGGACTGTGATCTCAGAGATCACCTCGACGCCCATAGTGGAAAAGTATGATCCTCGGTATAACATGCCTAAAGATCGTCCCTGGGGCATGCCACTTAACTATATCCCAGAAGGAACCGTTGGGCCTGAAGGTTACAAACTTCGGGAAAACGAAGATGCCAGGGGCATGACAACAACTCCTGAAGGTTACAAACTTCGAGAAGCACCAAGAGTCACTGCCGTAATGACTATACCACCACCCGTGGTATACACTGTCCAGGAAGGGCAGATTCCCCAGATACCTTCTGGTGGAAACGAAAGTATGGACAACAAAATGAGAGAGTTCTAGGAATAGTTCCTGGAGATGCAGAAAGAACTGCAAGCCATTTGCGGTCAGGGTCTATTTGGAAAGGACGCCGCAGACCTTTGTTTGGTCCCCAATGTGAAAGTTCCGCACAAATTCAAGGTGCCCGAATTTGAGAAGTACAAGGGTAACTCTTGCCCTCAAAGCCATTTGGTGATGTACGCTCGGAGGATGTCAACACAGACAGAGAACCAATAGCTACTGATCCACTACTTCCAATATAGTTTAACCGGTGCCGCACTCATGTGGTACATGAGTTTAAACCGCACTAAGATTGTCACTTTCATAGATCTTGGCGCTGCCTTTGTTCAACAATATAAGTATAACCTGGTCATGGCACCAGATAGAGATCAACTCAGAGCCATGTTGCAGAAGGACAAGGAAACCTTTAAGGAGTATGCTCAGAGATGGCGTGAAATTACCGCCCAAATTTGTCCACCTCTTGAGGAAAAAGAGATGACAAAGATCTTTTTGAAAACCTTGAGCTCATTTTACTACGAAAGAATGGTCGCCAGTACGCCCAGCGACTTCACTGAGATGGTGGGCATGGGAGTTCGTCTTGAGGAAACAGTCCGAGAAGGACGTCTAGTCAAAGAAGCTGGACCATCGAGCAGTACCAAAAGATACGGTAGTATTCTCCATAAGAAAAAGGATCAAGATATTGGCAATATCTCTCTTGGAAAGCAAAGGCAACGGTATAAACCAGTAGCAGCTGTAACTCCTGCTATTAAACCTGCGCCTGTTCCAACGTATCAACCTTCGGTTGCTCAGAGCCAACCGATTCAACAACCATATCAACAAAGGACACAACAGCCTCTTCAGCAGGCTCGTCCTTAGTACAGCATCAACCGTAGAACGCGACCACCAGGGTTCGACCCTATACCAATATTGTACGCGGAATTGTTTCCATTACTACTTGAAATTCTGGTATCAGATGTGTGATGTTAAGTGTGATGTCACAACAACACAATCTGCTAATATGAACAAGGCTATAACAACAGTAAATCAACACAATGAATTATTCACCCAGTTCGGTCTAACTACCTACGCCTGGGGGCTACCAAGCCAGGGAGGAAATTCACTATTAGTAGTATTAAATTACAGACTCAATAATCCCAGTTGACATCTACTAATCTTAATCACTACCCAATGACACTTCAACCTAAGAGACCACTTAGATATGAGAAACCACTCACTCCCTAAATCACCTTAGTGATACAATTCAAAGATTACACTTTAAACCACACCTTGATCTTGCTTAACAACTTTGATCAACAACAACACACTCTTGCTTAAAAGCTCTAGAGTGAATACACTTACAACCCAAAATAGTAACACCTATTCAACCATGAAAGGTTTACAAAACACACACGAAAACACAAATTTGACTCTCTGTCTTTGCTCTCTTGTCTTCGTTTTCTTCCAACAAGGGTTGGGGCTGCTTTAAATAGAATTCTGACTTGGGCTTGGACCTCTTCCAAAAATCTGATTTGATTTGTTTTAAAAACAAAATTTAAAACAGATTTGATCTTCAAATCTTTTTAAATCAAACAGCCCTTAAACATAGCAACAGGATCTGCTCCAAATCTGATTGCAACTGAAAATATCTTCTCCAAGATATTCGCACACAATCTCTCTAACAGATCTTCTCAAACCAAACTTTTATGCGCAGCCCTAAAACATCACAGCCTGATGTTCAGATAACTGGTGTCAAGACATCAAGTTTAACATCAGCATATAAAACTTCAACCCTGCAACAACTAATGTTAGGAACCAATGTTAAGACATCAGACATATAACATCAACATTGTTCAACTTTGTTTTACCAAAATTCTAGCCAATACAAGAACTAACAATCTCCCCCTTTGGCTAATTTTGGGTAAAACAATCTCTGCTAACATCAGAGATACCTGCAGCAGAAAGACTTCATACTCCTAACATTCCAAAACACAATCAGCATCAATCACATCCAAAATCTGCTCAAAGCTAAACTCCCCCTCAAAACAAGAACCAGCATACCAGCTGTTCAAACATGCACACTCCCCCTCAAGTCTAGAACCACAACAGACAACTAGGCAACACATAGGCACATAAGCTAACTCTCCCCCTTTTTAGCCATAATTGAACAACTTCTACATCAAACACAAAGATATGACAGCCATTAAGACATGGTCAAATAACAAGCTTCCCAAGGAACACAAATTCCAAAAACTTTGATTGGTCAGGCGATACAACCAATGGATTCTTATAGAACTATAAAATCCAAGCCTTCTTCCTTCTAACATCACCAGACAACAAACAAGTATGAGTCAGTCTAACAAAGATGCAGGGAAGAAACACATGCAGGAGGTCAAGAAACCAGATCCACTGAAGAATAAGAACAAAACAATGACAGTCGCTGGGACTTCTTCAGGAGCAACAAGAACAAGAAAAACATCAGAGACAAGGATGAAAAACATCAAAAAACCTCTAGTGCAACTTCATGCTTCTGATGATGAATGGGATGAAGATTGGAAAACTTTTCTTGATGCAGGGGGTTGGGATAATCTTTAGACCCTTTATATGTTGCTTTTGATGTACTAAAATCTAATCTTGTATGCTTTCAACAGTTGAATAAAATTCTGTTTCCTTTAAACTAAACATATGCAATAAAGATCACAACTGCACACGACACTTCCCAGCACATTTAATCCTCATATATGCAAATTCCTAATTTTCTTCTTAATTTTTCAAATTGATTTGCATCTAAGGCCTTGGTGAAAATATCTGTTAACTGCTTTTCAGTAGCAACATGTTCCAGAGCAACTACTTTGTCTTCAACCAAATCTCTTATAAAATGATGACGTACATCAATATGCTTAGTTCTGCTATGTTGAATAGGGTTCTTAGAGATATTGATAGCACTCAGATTATCACAGTACAATGTCATGATATCTTGCTTGACATTGTATTCTGTTAACATCTGCTTCATCCAAACAGGTTGAGAACAACTACTCCCTGCTGCTATGTACTCAGCTTTAGCAGTAGAAATAGACGCACAGTTCTACTTTTTACTAAACCATGATATCAGATTATTCCCTAAGAAGAAGCAACCTCCTGAAGTACTTTTTCTAACATCAGCACTCCCTGCTCAATCAGCATCACAAAAACCACATAACTCAGTGCCTGAGCCATGACTGTAAAGCATTCCATAGTCACTAGTCCCATTCACATATTTTAGAATCCTCTTCACTTGATTCAAGTGACTAACTTTAGGCTTAGATTGATATCTGGCACATACTCCAATAGCAAAAGAAATGTCAGGTCTGCTAGCTGTGAGATACAATAAGCTACCAATCATGCTTCTGTATAGACTTTGATCCACACTTACACCATGTTCATCCTTGGACAACTTTAAGTGAGTAAGAGCAGGTGTCCTCTTGTGATTAGCATTTTCCAGACCAAACTTCTTAACAATGTTCTTTGCATACTTGCTCTGGGATATGAATATGGAGTCTTCCATTTGTCTAACTTGTAGACCTAGAAAATAGCTGAGCTCTCCAACAAGACTCATTTCAAACTCAGACTGCATCTGTTCCACAAAATGTTTCACCATTGCATCTGACATCCCACCAAATACTATGTCATCAACATATATTTGAGCTATCATCAGTTTTCCTCCTTCCTCTTTAACAAACAAAGTCTTGTCAATCCCTCCTTTTCTGTAGCCATTCACAGCCAGGAATTCAGTAAGCCTTTCATACCAAGCTCTTGGTGCTTGCTTCAAACCATAGAGAGCTTTCCTTAGTTTGTAAACATGGTCAGGAAATGTTGGATCAATAAATCCTTTTGGTTGATCAACATACACCTCTTCATTTAAGTAACCATTCAAGAAGGCACTCTTAACATCCATCAGAAAAAGCTTGAATTTGAAATTACAGGCAACCCCTAAGAGTAATCTGATAGATTCCAGTCATGCCACAGGAGCAAAGGTTTCATCATAATCAATTCCTTCAACCTAAGTGTATCCCTGAGCAACTAATCTGGCCTTGTTTCTGGTGACTACTCCTTGTTCATCAGATTTATTCTTGTAAATCCACTTGGTGCCAATCACATTAACTCCATCAGGCCTTGGAACAAGATCCCACACTTCATTCCTCTTGAATTGTTCCAGCTCTTCATGCATGGCATTAATCCAGAATTCATCAGTCAGAGCTTCTTTGACATTCTTGGGCTCAATTTTGGAAACAAAACAAGAATTTGACACAACCTCTCTTGATCTAGTGCTAACCCCTGATTTAGGATCACCTATGATAAGCTCCTTTGGATGGTCCTTTTGCACTCTAATAGATGGTTCTTTATTAGATTGTTCAGGTTTAGGCTCAGCATCAACATGACTGGGAGACCCACTTCTGTCTTCAGTTTCTACTGTGACTTCTTCAACTGATGTTTCAACATCATCCAGGACATCAGTATCTTCCTGCTTATCAATGTCATCAATCACCACATTTATAGACTCCATCATAACCTTTGTTCTGGAGTTGAAAACCCTGTAAGCTCTACTATTTGTAGAGTATCCTAGAAACATTCCCTCATTACTTTTAGGATCCAATTTTCTCCTCTGTTCACGATCTGACAAAATATAACATTTACTTCCAAAAACATGAAAGTACTTCACAGTAGGCTTTCTCCCTTTCCACAGTTCATACAGAGTAGCTGAAGTACCCCTTATCAAAGTAACTCTGTTGTGAATATAGCAAGCAGTGTTCATGGCTTCAGCCCAGAAATGGTAAGGAAGCTTTTTGGCATGAATCATTGCTCTAGCAGATTCTTGGAGAGTTCTGTTCTTCCTTTCAACAACTCCATTTTGCTGAGGAGTAATAGGAGAGGAAAACTCATGACTGATGCCTTCAGCAGAGCAGTAATCAGCAAACTTGCTATTTTCAAATTCCCTCCCATGATCACTCCTTATTCTGATGACATTGCTCTCTTTCTCTCTTTGGAGTCTTTGACATAAATCTTTAAATACATCAAACACCTCTGTTTTGTCTTTGATGAAGCTTACCTAGGTGTACCTAGAATAGTCATCTACAACAACATAAGCATACTTCTTCCCACCTAGACTTTCTACCTGCATAGGTCCCATCAAGTCCATATGAAGAAGTTCCAAAACTTTGGAGGCGGTGTTATGTTGAAGCTTTTGATGTGACATCTTGGTCTGCTTCCCTATTTGACAATCTCCACAAACTCTTCCTTCTTCAATATTGAGTTTAGGAATTCCTCTGACAGCTTCTGACGATATGATTCTCTTTATTCCCTTCAGATGAAGATGTACTAACTTTTGATGCCAGATTTTGACTTCATCATCTCTAGCAAACACACATGTTGAGGTACTTGAGTCTTGTGTAAGTGTAAATGCGCCTAAGAGGGGGGTGAATTAGGTTCTTAAAAAATTCTTCGATCTTTTTACCGGTTCTTGGTTATTTTTCTGTTTTATGATAAGTGTTTGAAAGTAAAGTGCGGAAAGGAAAAATGACACAAGAGAATTATAGTGGTTCCCCTCACAGCCCGAGAGTACTCCACTCCTCCTTCAACACGAAAGAGAGTTCACTATAGTTTAGAATTATTGTACAGCCTAATCACACCAATAGTGATGCTTACTATCTAACCTATAGGTAATTAAGTGTATGAAGAACAATCCTCTTCAAAACACTCACTTGTTTCCAACAATCCTGGACAACAAGGTAATACAACTCCACAATCTTATTTTAACAATCCTAAAATAAGACGTGTCTTTAAATAAATCTGAATTTTATTGAGTAATTGTTGATGATGAATCTTTGAAGTGTATATCAATCAAATGATTGATCTTCTCCTTGAAATAAATATCACTCAAATGAAATATACAAGTGTTCTTGAATAAAATGAGATGAAACAATGATAATGTGTGAAATTTATGCAAAGGTTTCTCTCAAAATATGTTTGAATGAACACTTGAAGAATAACTGAAAGATGAAAAGAATGAGTGGATTTTTTATTATGAAATTTCTAGGAGGTGAGTTTTAATCTGAAAATGACATGTATTTATATTGATGAAAGCAACCATTCAAAAGTTATGGCAATGGTTAGAAAAATTCTGAATTTAATAAGACAAATGATGTAAGAGATGCCATGAAAAGATATAATGAAAAGATGCATTCAAACAAAACATTTTTCAATTTTAAATAAAAAACACTGTTTCAGTACGTTGTAAATTGTGGCGGTTGTTTGGTCTGTTACGTCGTTTCAAAACGCCACACTTTACCAAATAATTTTGAAATTTAAAATTTAAAATACTGGTTCAGAACGGTGTGAATTATGGCGGTTTCTGGTGCTGTTACGACAGTTAAAAACGCCATAATTTACCAAAAACTGAATGTTTAAATAAATTAAATAATTAAAAAATTTGTCTAAGTATTTGAACCAATTTTATACAACATCTATTGATTTACCCAAGTCAATAGATTATATTTGAAAGTGATTTAATATGGTTCAAAAATGAAAAATAATTTTTCCAATTAAAGAAATATTTTGAGAACTATTTTATCAATATATATTGCATGCTTGAGACACTTTTGAACACTTGTATGCAACCATATTGATAAGTGAGAGTTATACCTTGATTATACTTGAGAATTCTTCAAGACTTGTAAAAATTAAAAACTTTGTGCTAACTTCAATGTCTTGATCCATTCTTTTTGAGCAAGCATAACATCTTGAATGAATAATGTTGTCTTCATCAAAACCATTGAGAAGCTTGCCTTCACATTCTCCCCCTTTTTGATGATGACAACCCATTTTTGAAAATTTGCTTTAATCTTGTTTCTCTAACACAAAAGGCTCCCCCTTGATCAATGCTCCCCCTAAATTCATGATTTAGAGTGTCTTTGCTAGCTGCATTTTGTTAGAGAAAAACAAACACAAACACATACATCTTCTCCCCCTTTGTCATTAGCAAAAAGGATGGGAAAAGACTTGAAATATATAAAGAAATCTTGAAAAATGAAAAATAATTTTTACCTATGAGTTTTACCTCATGAAAGACTTCATCAAACATTTATCCTTGCCGAAACATGATTTTGAAGTCTTTGTCACAAAGTTGATTTATACTAGGAAGATTATGCTTTAGTTTGTCAACTTAAAGTACATCTTCAATGGATGTGAAAGTTAGTGCTTCAACTTTTTTAATGCCAAAAATTCTTTCTTTAAGGGAATCCTCATATGTGAAATAACCCTTGGACTTAGGAACTAGATTTGAAAGTTAGTTTATGCCTCCCATCAAAATCTTAGAACCACCACTTATCAAAACATCATAGATTTAAAGTGGTCCTTAAGCAAACCTACAAAACAAATTAAGTTTGATTTGGTACCCAATGTGCTTTGGGTCCTTCAAAGTTAGTTCCTTTCTTGACCCATACATAATGGCCTTGAGCAACACTAAAGTTTCTAATATAACATGCATTAGGAGTATGACCTTTAATACCACAATAGAAACAAGTAGGCTCAAAGTTGCTTTTATATCTAGGGGGATAAGATTTCTTCTTATTATAAGACTTCTTCTTATTATTTCTTTTCCTTTTGTTATATTGTTGAACCATTTTAGGCTTGTCACTTTTCTCTAAAGGAATTTGTTCTTTAGCTTTTACAAAAATGGTCTTGTTAGAAGTTTGTTTAGAGAATCTTGAGTAACCTAGACCACTTTTATCATTTGAGTATCTTTGACTACTAAGAACATGTTCCAATCCAATTTGACCTTTCTCATATCTTTCTAGGACTCTTTTCATTTGAACTATTTGAAAAGCAAGTGACTCACATTTAGTGCATGCAAAATTCTTGATTAATTCTTCTTTTTCATCTTTGAACTTATTTTCCATTTTCTCAATATTTTCTTCCAAGATTAATATTTGTTTCTTTTGAGATGAGATGGTTTTATATAGAATTTTACATTCACTTAAAAGTTCATCAATTGCTCCTTGAGCATCATTATCATAAATTGAAAAGTTACTACTAACCTCATCGTCTTCATCGTCGGAATGATGTGATGCCATCAATGCTAGATTTGCGCTTTGATCACTATCGGAGTCCGATGAAGAACTTATTTCATTGTCATCCCAAGCAATGTAGGCTTTCTTTTTGTAATCCTTCTTTCCTTTGTTGTCACGATTCTTTGCGAGTTTGGGACATTCCGGTTTTATGTGGCCTTGCTTTCCACATTCATAGCATATAATGTCTCCATTGGATGTTGATGCTTCTTTTTCTTTGTTCTTTGAGGACTTCTTTCTTCTTGTGAAACTAGAGTTTCCAATATTATTTTTTGCACTGAAGTATTTTCCTAGTTTTTTTACAAGGAGCATAAAGTTTTCGTCCTCTTCGGGATTGTACGTCTTCTTTCTTCACAACTTTAGATTCAACTTTTAAGGCAATGCTCTTGGATTTCTTTTCTTGGTTCTCACGTTTCTCCAATAGTCCAAGTTCCGTCTCATATTCTTGAAGCTTTCCGAATAGAGTAGCGGATGTCATTGTTGATAAACTTTTCTTCTCGGAAATCGCCGTCACTTTGGGTTGCCACTCTCTTGTTAAAGACCTAAGCACTTTAAGATTAAGTTCATCATTTGTTAGTGTCTTACCAAGTGCATTCAAGTGATTTGTCAAATGCACGAATCTTTTCTGCAAGTCGAGGATTGATTCTCCTGGTTGCATTCTGAATAACTCGTACTCTTGACTTAAAGTATTCAATCTGGATCTTTTGACTTCGGCGGTTCCTTCGTGAGTTTCTACAAGTGTCCCATATTTGTTTGGCCGTTGTACATGTTGAGACGCGGAAGAATTCATCCATTCCAAGTGCACTTTGTAAAATATTTATTGCCTTTTTGTCATAGAGAACCTTTTTCTTATCATCATCATCCCATGATGCTTGTGGTTTTGGCGTACCAACTCCGTTGAAAACCGTTGTAGGAATAAAAGGACCATTTTGAACAGCCTCCCATATATCACTTCCTTGTGCTTCTAAATGTGCCTTCATACGGATTTTCCAAAAGTCGAAGTATTGGCTAGAAAACAATGGAGGCTTGTTGCTACTACCACCGTCTTTGAATACAAGATCATTGTTTGCGGAAGCCATCTGAATCGAATAGGAACAGGTTACCTATCACCTGCTCTGATGCCAATTGTAAGTGTAAATGCGCCTAAGAGAGGGGGGGGGGGGGTGAATTAGGTTCTTAAAAAATTCTTCGATCTTTTTACCGGTTCTTGGTTATTTTTCTGTTTTATGATAAGTGCTTGAAAGTAAAGTGCGGAAAGGAAAAATGACACAAGAGAATTATAGTGGTTCCCCTCACAGCCCGAGAGTACTCCACTCCTCCTTCAACACGAAAGAGAGTTCACTATAGTTTAGAATTATTGTACAGCCTAATCACACCAATAGTGATGCTTACTATCTAACCTATAGGTAATTAAGTGTATGAAGAACAATCCTCTTCAAAACACTCACTTGTTTCCAACAATCCTGGACAACAAGGTAATACAACTCCACAATCTTATTTTAACAATCCTAAAATAAGACGTGTCTTTAAATAAATCTGAATTTTATTGAGTAATTGTTGATGATGAATCTTTGAAGTGTATATCAATCCAATGATTGATCTTCTCCTTGAAATAAATATCACTCAAATGAAATATACAAGTGTTCTTGAATAAAATGAGATGAAACAATGATAATGTGTGAAATTTATGCAAAGGTTTCTCTCAAAAATATGTTTGAATGAACACTTGAAGAATAACTGAAAGATGAAAAGAATGAGTGGATTTTTTATTATGAAATTTCTAGGAGGTGAGTTTTAATCTGAAAATGACATGTATTTATATTGATGAAAGCAACCATTCAAAAGTCATGGCAATGGTTAGAAAAATTCTGAATTTAATAAGACAAATGATGTAAGAGATGCCATGAAAAGATATAATGAAAAGATACATTCAAACAAAACATTTTTCAATTTTAAATAAAAAACACTGTTTCAGTACGTTGTAAATTGTGGCGGTTGTTTGGTCTGTTACGTCGTTTCAAAACGCCACACTTTACCAAATAATTTTGAAATTTAAAATTTAAAATACTGGTTCAGAACGGTGTGAATTATGGCGGTTCTGGTGCTGTTACGACAGTTAAAAACGCCATAATTAACCAAAAACTGAATGTTTAAATAAATTAAATAATTAAAAAATTTGTCTAAGTATTTGAACCAATTTTATACAACATCTATTGATTTACCCAAGTCAATAGATTATATTTGAAAGTGATTTAATATGGTTCAAAAATGAAAAATAATTTTTCCAATTAAAGAAATATTTTGAGAACTATCTATTGCTGTCAACCCTTTGACAAGTAGAACATCATCCAGTCTAGGAGCACCATCACAATTCAGCTTTCCCATCCCCTTGATTTCTCCTTTGACACCACCACCAAAGGTTACATGACCTGAAGAATGGAGCTTAACATCTACCAACAAATTCTTAACTCCTGTCATGTGTCTTGAACACCCACTATCAAAGTACCAGTCTTCTTTGGTAGAAACCCTAAGAGAAGTGTGAGCTATTAAGCTGGTAACTTTACCTTTTGGAACCATTGCTTCTTAGAATTGAAGGCCTTATTACCTTTGTGAAACTTCTGTCTGGGAGTATATTGATGTGTCTTCTGAGGATACCCAGGTAGCTTATAACAGTAAGCCTTTATGTGTCCAAAACGCCCACAGTGATGACATCTCCAGTGCCTGAATTTCTTCCTAGAAGGAATCCTGTCAGGATGTTTAAACATCTGTTGTAACATCACTGGTTTGGAACTGGTAATAACATCATTAAAAGCTGCACCATTGTTGAATCCCAAACCACTTTTGTCTCTAGCAAGTTTTCCAATACTAAGAATGTTGTCTAGAGCATCAGTACCATTGTTTAACATTCTGACAGTTTTGGTCATAGAATCCAGTTTAGAATTAAGCATACTAACTTCATTTTCTAGTTCAGTTTTTTCAGCTTCTAACTACACTATGATTTTCTTTAGCTTTTCTCTTTCACGACAAACTTGTTCACTTCTCATGAACAGTTCTTTATAAGAGGCAGCAATCTCTTCATAAGAAACCTCATCATCACATGAATCATCATCTGACTGACAAATCCCAATCATAGCTCTAACAAGCTTAGCTGATTCTTCTTCAGATTCACTCTCACTATCAGTATCAGACCAGGAAGCAGATAACCCCTTTTTCTGCTTTTTGAGATATGTAGGACATTCTTTCTTGACATGACCATACCCTTCACACTCAAAGCATTGAACTCCTTTGTCATTATTGGTCTTTTCTTCATCTCTAGTTTTCTTCCCCTGATCTCCTGATCTGTTGGTGTCAGATGTGATGTTCTTGACATTAGGTTTGTAGCTCATGTCTATCCTTTTTAGAACCTTGTTAAACTGTCTTCCCAGAAGAACAATAGCATTTGAAAGCTCCTCCTCAGTCTTAGGATCACACTCTTTCTCTTTAGACACCAATGTTATGCTTTTGGTCTTCTTTTCAAATTCCTCATTCATCCCTAATTCAAATGTCTGAAGAGAACCAATTAACTCATCAACTCTCATCTTGCTGATTTCTTGAGCTTTTTCAATAGCAGTCACCTTCATTTTGTATCTCTTAGGAAGGGATCTGAGAATCTTCCTTACCAGCTTCTCTTCAGTCATTCTTTCTCCTAAGGCACTAGAAGCATTGGATAACTCAAGAATGTTCATGTGGAAGTCATGAATGGTCTCGTCATCTTTCATCTTCAGATTTTCAAACTTTGTTGTCAGAAGTTGAAGTCTTGACATCTTAACCTTGGAGGTTCCTTCATGAGTAGTCTTCAAGATATCCCATGCTTCCTTAGCTACTTCACAAGTGTTGACCAACCTGAAGATGTTCTTATCAACACCATTGAATATGGCATTCAAGGCTTTAGAATTCCCAAGGGCAAGTTCATCTTCTTCCTTGGTCCATTCTTCTTCAGGTTTCAGTTTTGAGCTACCCTCTACTTCCTTCCCATTCTCATCTTTTTCCACAATAACAGGATGTTTCCATTATTTCAAAATTGCCTTCCAGGCCCTGTTGTCTAAAGACTTCAAGAATGTAACCATACGAGGTTTCCAATAGTCATAATTTGATCCATCTAGAATAGGGGGTCTATTCACAAATCCACCACACTCCTTGTCCATTGCACCAGAAAGTATCAGCCCTAGATCTCACCCAGATGCAGAGCAGGATGCCTGCTTTGATACCAATTGAAATTCTGGTATCAGATGTGTGATGTTAAGTGTGATGTCACAACAACACAATCTGCTAATATGAACAAGGCTATACCAACAGTAAATCAACACAATGAATTGTTCACCCAGTTCAGTCTAACTACCTATGTCTGGGGGCTCCCAAGCCAGGGAGGAAATTCACTATTAGTAGTATTAAATTACATACTCAACAATCCCAGTTGACATCTACTAATCTTAAACACTTCTACCTAAGAGACCACTTAGATATGAGAAACCACTCACTCCCTAAATCACCTCAGTGATACAATTCAAAGATTACACTTTAAACCACACCTTGATCTTGTTTAACAGCTTTGATTAACAACAACACACTCTTGCTTAAAAGCTCTAAAGTGAATACACTTACAACCCAAAATAGTAACACCTATTCAACCATGAACGGTTTACAAAACACACATGAAAACACAAATTTGACTCTCTGTCTTTGCTCTCTTGTCTTCGTTTTCTTCCAATAAGGGTTGAGTATACTTTAAATAGAATTCTGACTTGGGCTTGGACCTCTTCCAAAAATCTGATTTGATTTGTTTTAAAAACAAAATTTAAAATAGATTTGATCTTCAAATCTTTTTAAATCAAACAACCCTTAAACATAGCAACATGATCTTCTCCAAATCTGATTGCAACTGAAAATATCTTCTCCAAGATATTCGCACACAATCTCTCTAACAGATCTTCTCAAACCAAACTTTTACGCACAGCCCTAAAACATCACAGGCTGATGTTCTGATGTTCAGATAACTGATGTCAAGACATCAAGTTTAACATCAGCATATAAAACTTCAACCTTGCAACAACTAATGTTAGGAACCAATGTTAAGACATCAGACATATGACATCAACATTGTTCAACTTTGTTTTACCAAAATTCCAGCCAATACAAGAACTAACACTACTGGTCAAGGGGCACGTCCAAACCAGGTCTCCTTTTCCAATACCGGAGAATCTGCCTTTTTGGTTCAAAACAGATCAGACTTGTCCTTACCATCAAGGAGGACCACGGCATAACATAGAAAACTGTCTCAGTTTCAAATCCGATGTGCAGAAGCTTGTTAGGAGCGGGGTCCTATCCTTCAAGGATACAAATCCTAATGTTCAAATAAACCCGCTGCCTCAACACGAGAAAGCTGCATTAAATTTGATAGAAGGAAAGTCTAACCACAACTATCAAATTCACGATGTACTCTTATTGAGGACCAACCTGGTCAAGATGCATTGCAGACAGAGCGGATACGGTCATGTACTGTCTCATAACTATCACCAGTGTGATATCTGCTCTAAAGACAATCAGGAATGTTATGTGGTGCAATAAGCTCTGCAGGAATAGTTGGATCTCGAATGGATCCAAGATCACCGAATTCGTGAGGTCAACATGACTTATAGAAATTCCAACATCATTCAAAACCACGACATCCGTGCGATGAATGTCAACTTGGTGGCAATGCACTCAAGGCAAAGCCAACATAATAATCTGCCACGACACGATTATGATTCTTGTCTGATCTACTCGGCAAACAATCAGGGAGGCTCTTTTGTACAAGAGGCCCTCCAGCGTCAGATGAATCTTGGATGGATTCAGGATTACTGTGATAGAAGTTATTATCAAGTTAACATGATCCAAATCTTTGATATTCGTTTGATGAATACCAGCTTGGTGGAGTTACATGCTAAGCAAGTCCAGCTCGGTTTTTTGACTTCGCATGCGTATTAGAACTGTAGAGTATGTCGGGAGAGTGACCAAGGATGTGCTCTCGTTCAAAGAACTTTACAACACTTGTTAAACCACTGGTGGTTTTTGATCTATCTAGATGAAGACACACAACAAGTCAGCATGACTAATGGGAACCCTACTAGGCATCAAAGTCCGGACGTTCGATCCATGGAAACATACCTAGTGAAGTTACACTGCATACAAAGCGGGCGTGGCCGGGTGCCACCTCATAACTATGAGCGCTGTAGAGTGTGCTCAGAGGATAATCAAGGATGCTACCTCGTGTGAGCAGCCCTTCAAGGCCAGTTGGACCATAAGGAAATTCAACCATGGTCAAGCTCTGGTTCAATGTCATACTATCATCCCAATCGAGGCAAAGATGTTGTCTTGATCCCTAACGAGAAGTGACCAAAGATGTATGCGCCATAATTACTTTACTCCTTGAATCAAGAGTTCCTCTTGAGGGTGGAAGGATTCTCAACCTCGAACCAATTGAGGCCGGCTACGATGGCCATAAAAATCAGAAGGCTTCTGTAGTTATCTATCTGCCGGGACCAGTACCGTATAAGTCCGATAAATATTACAGACATCAGTCGAGTGACACGGAGCGGTCGAATCTTCAACCGAGGAGTTGGAGAACCCAACAAAGAAGGGGAACCTCAAACCGGAGTTCCCATTCAACCAATCGGGCAAACCAGTGATCCTAATCTTTCAAAGAATAATGATGAGATGTTGAAGCTCATCCAGAAGAGTGAATACAACATTGTTGATCAACTGTTGCAAACTCCTTCAAAAATCTCGGTGCTCTCTCTTTTACTCAGTTCCGAAGCTCAGAGGGAAGCTCTATAGAAAGTCTTAGAGCAAGCCTTTGTGGAACAAGATGTAATAATAAGACAATTTGACAGCATCATCTCCAACATCACTTCCTGCAACAACTTAGGATTTAGTGACGAGGAACTGCCGGAAGAAGGCAAAAGTCACAACATGGCGCTCAATAGTTAACTGCCAGGACGATGCTTTAGCCAGCGTACTGGTAGACACCGGATCAGCTCTGAATGTTATGCCTAAGTTCACTTTAATGTGACTATCATTCAAAGGATCTCCGATGAGAGGCAGTGAGGTCATCGTCAAAGCATTTGACGGATCCCAAAAAATAGTTATCGGCGAAATCGACCTTCCCATAACTATCGGTCCTCACACTTTCCAAGTCACTTTCCAGGTCATGGACATCTGGGAAGCATACAGCTGTTTGTTAGGAAGACCTTGGATACAGGAAGCTGGGGCAGTCACTTCGACACTTCACCAAAATGGAAGTTCGTCAAGAACGACCAACTAGTCACAGTTTGTGGAGAACAAGCCTTGATCGCGAGTAACCTATCGTCGTCCACTTGTGTAGAACCAGAGGAGGTTACAGGAACCCAGTTCCAAGCACTTTTGGTGAGCAATGACAAACAATCAGAAAAAGGAACATCAATTTCCTCGTACAAAGATGCTCTCGAAGTGATCAAAAGTAACAATGCAAAAGGATGGGGATAACTTGTCATTCCTACTGATAACAAGACAAAGAAAGGTCTTGGTTTTTCCTCAAACTGTACCCAGACTGCTACTAGCGATGAAAGTCTTCATCCCATTCAAGACTTCTTCCACAGTGGAGGTTTCCTTCACCCAGTATCTCAAGAAGTACATACCATCAATGAGGGTGATTCCTCCGATACAGATGAAGAATGGAAGTCCTATCTTAACGAGGACGGTTATATGTCTCAGGGAGAGGTGCCTACGCCATTTTGATATCCCAAACAGAGTCCGAGATTTATACCAAGATCAGATGTCAAAATGATATACGGAGATTGTGATCTAGAAGGATGTCGTGCTCCACCAAATTCATTAGAGGAGGACACCCTGATGAAAGACAACTTTGACCACGACTATTATGGCCCAATGGATGGCCTGCCTATGTGACAGCCGTACCCAGGAGACTCGGGGCAAGAGAGTCAGCCGAACAATGAATATCAGCTGAGCGTCATTGAAAAGAATACCTACGTCCCCACGATGTCATGGGATCAACACTCACGACATTCAGAAAATACCCAGCATGACGATGAATTTGCAAAGCTAGCAAGACTAGAATTCATCAACTATGCTTTTCCCGAGGTCAACGTCATCGAGAGGGATGAGTCCTCCAGTTCCAAAGAAGTGTGGGACACCTTAGGACAACCGAGTGGCAAATATGAATTCATGGTCAAGTACACTGCTCCGGAAAGCTCTCGTATCAGGCTCGAAGACATCCATCCCAATGGATGGGGAGATATACCCGAGAGTGCAAACACTGTGCAAGATACAACAGAAGAATACTCCTACGACAACTCTTCCTGGGAGACAGATTCCAATGATCCTGCTCCACCAGAAATCAGCGTCATTTCTGAAGACAAACCAAGAAGGAAGGTACCAGACTTTGTGATTCACCGAGGATTTCGCCGCCAATGGGTTGCTGTCAACATTCCGAAAGTTGTTCATAAGTCAAAGTAATTGCCGTCTTTATCTTAAACTTTCACCCTGCCCAGGTGAAACAGATGTTTTTGATAGAGCTCACTTTCTGTAAATGTACCTCTTCGCTTCGCCCAAAGCGACAGAGTTTTGTTTTATAGGGCTGTATTTTCAAGAATCGACAAAATCATAAATAAAATAACATAGTTTTGTAATTTCCGCATTTATTGTTGTTTTCTCTTTTTGCTTTTTCAGAAAATGGTAATCCTAAAAAACAACAAATAATAAAAACGAGCAGTTTTCAGAAAATACACTGCACACACTCTTGCATTCTCTCTATCTCTTCTAAAATACAAATCATCACGTCATGCAGATTGCTTGTTTTAAACCTCATTGAAACGTACGATCCAATGCCTTCTCCCAACTTTGAATTCCCGGTATTTGAGGCTGAAGAAGAAAATGACGAAGAAATTCCACAAGAGATCTCCCGATTACTCAGACAAGAGGAAAGGTCCATTGAACCTCACAAAGAGCCGTTGGAAACGGTCAACTTGGGTTCAGAGGAGGAGAGAAAAGAGGTTAAGATTGGGGCACTGCTCAGTCCGACTGTCAAAGAAAGTTTAACAAAACTTCTCAAAGAGTTTCCCGATGTATTCACTTGGTCCTATCATGATATGCCAGGGTTGGATACTAGCATCGTGGAACATCATCTACCGTTGAGACCAGAATGTCCGCCGGTAAAACAAAGGTTGAGACGAACTCACTCGGATATGGCCATCAAAATTAAGGAGGAAGTACAGAAACAGATTGACCCGGGTTTCTTCGCCACATCAGACTATCCTCAATGGTTAGCCAACATCGTACCAGTTCCGAAAAAGGACGGAAAGGTCAGAATGTGTGTAGACTACAGGGATTGAACAAAGCAAGTCCAAAGGATGACTTTCCCTTACCACACATAACATGCTGGTAGACAGTACAACAAAATTCAAAGTCTTCTCCTTCATGGATGGTTTCTTGGGCTATAATCAGATCAAAATGGCACCGGAAGACATGGAGAAAACTTCATTAATCACCCCATGGGGCACTTTTTGTTACAAGGTAATGTCGTTCGGTTTAAAGAACGCCAGGGCAACCTATCAAAGGACCATGACTACTCTGTTTCATGACATGATACACAAAGAGATCGAAGTGTATGTCGATGATATGATTGCCAAATCTAAAACAGAAGAGGAGCATGTGACCCACTTGTTGAAACTATTCGAGCGTCTGAGAAAATACAAACTTCGCTTGAATCCTAACAAATGCACATTCGGTGTCCGTTCAGGGAAACTGCTAGGGTTCAACGTCAGCCAGAAAGGAATTGAGGTTGATCCTGACAAGGTCAAGGCCATTTAAGAAATGCCTTCTCCAAAGACTAAAAACCAAGTCAGAGGATTCCTGGGACGTATGAACTACATTTCCAGATTTATATTCCTCATGGCCGCGACATGGCTCCGATTTTCAAATTACTCAAAAAGAATTAGGACTGCATTTGGACAGAAGACTGCCAAACCGCCTTCGACAGTATCAAAGAATACCTGTTGAACCCACTGATTCTATCACCTCTAGTGGAAGGAAGACCACTAATCATCTACCTAACAGTCTTGGAAGACTCAATGAGTTGTGTACTTGGCCAACAAGACGAAACGAAAAGGAAAGAGTCTGCCATTTACTATTTGAGCAAGAAATTTACGGACTGTGAGACTCGGTACACTATGCTTGAGAAAACTTACTGTGCTCTGGATTGGGCAACCAAACGTCTTCACCAGTACATGATTTGTCACACTACTTGGTTAATCTCCGAAATGGATCCAATCAAGCATGTCTTTGAAAAGCCTGCTCTTACGGGAAGAATTTCCCGTTGGCAGATGTTGCTATCAGAATACGACATCGAGTACCATGCTCAGAAAGCCGTTAAAGGAAGTGTTTTAGCCAATCATTTGGCTCATCAACCGATTGACGATCAAGAATCAATTAGATTTGACTTCCCAGACGAAGATGTCATGTACTTGAAAATGAAAGATTGCGATGAACCACTACCCAGTGAAGGGCCAGAGCCAGATTCCCAATGGGGATTAATCTTTGACGGAGCTGTCAATCATTATGGAAACAGAATTAGGGCAATCATCATAACACCTTAGGGTACCCATATTCCTTTCACCACCTGACTAACATTCAAGTGCACAAACAACGAGGCCGAATACGAAGCTTGTATCATGGGTCTCGAAGAAGCGATCGACTTAAGGATCAACAACTTGGATGTATATGGCGACTCAGCCCTGGTTATCAATCAAATCTAAGGAGATTGGAACACATACCAATCAGGACTTATTCCTTACAAAGATTACGCGAGAAGGTTGTTACCCTTGTTCAACAGAATCAAGTTTCATCATATCCCTCGTGAAGAGAGTCACGTGGCTGATGCATTAGCCACTCTCTCTTCCATGATTAGTGTAGGTCAATGGAATGACATACCTAAGATCGACATAATGCGCCTTGAAAGACCCGCTTACATCTTCGTGATTGAAGCAATCATAGACGACAAACCTTGGTATCACGATATCAAATGCTTCCTTCACAAACAAGAGTACCCACCTGGGGCATACAGAAAGGACAGGAAAACCCTCAGAAGACTGGTAGGAAACTTCTTTCTGAGCGGCGATACACTCTATAAGAGAAACTTTGACATGGTCTTACTCCGATGTGTAAACAGACCAGAAGCAGACATGCTGATAAAAGAAATCCATGAAGGATCCTTTAGCACACATGCCAACGGACGCACAATGGCGAGAAAAATTCTGAGAGCAGGGTACTACTGGTTGACCATGGAATCGGATTGCTACAAGTACATGAGGAGGTGTCACAAGTGTCAGATATACGCAGACAAAATCCATGTGCCGCCAACGCATCTCAAAGTTCTCTCTTCCCCATGGCCTTTTTCCATATGGGGAATCGAAATGATTGGCATGATTGAACCCAAGGCTTCGAACGGACATCGGTTCATTCTGGTGGCCATTGACTATTTTACCAAGTGGGTCGAAGCAGCGTCGTATGCTAATGTAACCCGACAGGTGGTGGTCCGATTTATCAAAAACAATTTTATCTGCCGTTATGGTGTTCCAAGCCAGATCATTACGGATAATGGATCCAACTTGAACAATAAGATGATGAAGGAATTGTGTGTTGAGTTCAAGATCGAACACCATAACTCATCTCTCTACCGACCCAAGATGAACAGAGCGGTAGAAGCAGCTAACAAGAACATCAAGAAGATTGTTCAGAAGATGGTTGTAACCTACAAAGATTGGCACGAGATGCTACCCTTTGCTTTTCACGGTTATCGCACATCTGTCCTCACTTCTATAGGGGCAACCCCTTTCTCTCTAGTATATGGCATGGAAGCAGTACTTCCCATAGAAGTAGAGATCCCATCAATCCGGGTATTGATGGAAGCTAAGCTAATAGAAGCTGAATGGAGTCAAAGTCGACACGATGAGTTGAATCTGATCGTAGAAAAATGAATAACGGCTCTATGCCACAGTCACGTGTATCAGCAAAGGATGAAGAAGGCGTTTGACAAAAAGGTCCGACCCCCGTGTCTTCAGGAAAGGAGACCTCGTGCTCAAGAAGATAAAATCATTTCTCACTGATTCCCGGGGCAAGTGGACTCCGAATTATGACGACCCCTATGTGGTCAAGGAAGCTTTCTCAGGCGGCGCCTTGAGACTCGCAACCATGGATGGAGAAGAATTTGCCTACCCCACAAATGTTGACATAGTCAAGAAATACTTCGCCTAAATAAAAAAAAAACGCCTTGGTGGATTGAAAACCCGAAAGGGCGGTCCAGGAAAAAATTAGAGACATAATCAAAAATCATCCCGATGGATTGGAAATCTCAAAGTACAATCCAGGAAAAAGTTAGGGATAATGGCAAGTAACTACGTCTGATCAGTTCAACTCCTCAGCAATCATGCCATCCATCAGGAAAATTCCAGTCAAGGTCATCTTCGACAGAAGCTCAGGATGTCCAGAATTCAAAGTTGGTAGAAGGCTAGCGGTCGTTATGTTTCAATGTAGCCCTGTTCCCTTAAATTACCGTTTTCTAAACTTTGTAAATACTCTATGGAATCACGCGCTTGGCTGATTTCCATCCTATCAATAAAATTTGAGCCCTAGTGCTTTTGTTTGCAATTCTTATTTGTTTTAGCTTTACAGAACGACATTTTTAACATGATTAACGATTCTTGAAATAAAACAAAAATGAATTTACTTGTCAAACTTTTTTCTACTTTTAAATTAAAGATGGAAATTTCTTTTGACTGTTGAACATCGATCGCTTCTCCGAAAGCAGTTGAGCTTCAAAGTGTAGAATCAAAGTACACCTTCTAAACCAGTATGCTTGAATGAAGGATCAACTGTATCAGATGTGATTTTTCCCATCTGATATCCTCGGTAGAGTTCTTATCTCCTAAGCCCGACCAGCGGTTGTTCCCCACAGGGATTATCTCTCCTAAGCAAGGCATAATTGCTATCTTGAACTAGTGATACTTCTTCGTCCCCTGCAGTGGCCGAGTATCTAGTCGTGTTCATCCGTCAATTTGTATGTTGTGTTAGTTTTGTCAGCATATACATACATACATCATGCATTATTGATTTGCATTCATATTCATATTGCATCACTATCACTCTAGTCGGTCTTATCCCCTAGTGATAAAAGTCCTCTCAATCAAGTTGTCAGTCTTTTCCTCATCAGGAAGCGAATCATCTGAGCGATCTCTCCTCCCGTTTATTTCTGGATCAGAGATGGTCCTCGACCACTTTGATAACTTGAACCTCTGCAAAACAAGAAAACTTTCGACAAACATCACTCTTCGCCATTGAAGATGATATCTTCGCTTTCCCGAATTAAGGAAAATCCTCAGAGAAAGCCTCTTAATCAAAGATTCGGCAATACGGCGGTTTTTCTCTAAAAATTCGCTGACGAAAAGGTCATCAGCACCTCAAAATTAGATTACATGGCATGGCATCTCTCCGAGAAGATCTCGAAGAAAAGTATGATGTCATATCCCCAAGCGGAAAACTGCCTCTCAAGATACTCGTTTTCCCCAGTAGAGCCAACGAATGGCGTCTCCAACAGAGAAGTTTGTGCACCTCTACAGCTTAGATGAATGGGTTCCCCAGCAAGTCTGACATCAAAACTTTTTCCGTCAAATGGCATCTCCCCAGGAAAATCCGCCGAGAAGTTTGAGGAAAACCGCTACGAATAGCATCCCTTGTAAAGAAAGTTTATTGACAAAAGAAACTAAGACTAGTTCCTTGGTAGGAAACCAGGATCGAGGGGAAGTTTATTTCAGAAACTGAGACCAGTTCCTTGGTAGGAAACCAGGATCGAGGGGAAGTTTACTCCAAAAACTTAGACCAGTTCCTTGGCTGAACACCAAGATCGAGGGGAAGTTTTACCGTTTCTAAGTATCATTGCTTAGCAAAAGAAGATGGATGAGCAAACTGCCGTTTATAACCACCATCAAAATTTTGGGTATTCCGATATTTAATCCTCTTGCACCCCGAATGCCCGAATATCTTCGCCATTCCCACCTTCGGGTCCAAGAAGATTAAATAGGGGCATCTGTCATACCCCAAATTTTGACCACTAAGATTTCCCATCATTGTGCAAATCATCATCACAATATGGATGTATTTACATGCCTCACAAATCTCTTCAAAGATGGGTGAACATTCACTACAACAAAGAATTAGGGTTTTGAGCCCTCTCAGAGCACTTAGACAAAGAATCAATCAAGAAATGACATGATTTTCAACTTGTCTAGTCTCTAAAACACCTACAAAGGATCAAGAGGACTCCCACATCAAGAATCAAGTACAAAGTTGCAACATTCCAGGTGGATCAAGCCTCAAGATCGCCAGTGTCACCAAATTAGGGTTTTGGTCGACCAGGGCCTCCAGGTGGAAATTTTCCTCTGGGCATGAGCCAATGCTTTAAAACATAACTCAAGATACTACAAGGGACCTCATGGACCCAATCATCAAGTCAATTTAGCCTCAGGGGATGCATTCACCAAAAATCAGGAATTAGAGTTTCTTGACCTAATTCACCCCTAAGTTGACTTTTGGGACAAAACATGAGCCAAGACCCCAAGACATGGTTTGAGGGTCTCTAATACACTACATTGATCCATTTGTAACAATGGATTGATCCAAGAAGCTTGATCCACAAGCTTCAATTTCATCAGGACCACAATTAGGGTTTCGACGAAAAAGTCAATTGTACCTTTGACTTTTGACCAAGGCATGCTCCCAAACCTTGGGACATGATTCAATACACCCTATAACACCTATGGAATGTATCCATTAGGTTTGATTTAGGTCAAGGACTTGATTTCAACAAGGATCGCACAGTTTGGAATTCATCCGATAAAAAGTCAACTGTGCACAAAAGTCAAGTTTGACTTTTTGAGATTTTTCACAATTATGGTTCCTTGACCCTAAAATGATGTTAATGTGTGATTGGAATCATCATTCATCAAGAAAAATCAAAGAAAGTGAGATAACTTGTAAAAGGGGTAACCATAAAAAACTTAGAATTTTTCTAAGTTATGGAACAAAGTGGCTAGGGTACCAACTTCCAAGGATCATTACTTGAGATCCAAGCAACCATTTTGGATGGTCCAAAGCTGGATTTGTAGCTCTCATGGCATACTACAAAAGCTTCAACTACATCTCATTCCAATTCCTCATAGATTTCAAGTTATGATTGGATCAAAATCACTAAAAACATGAAAATGCTTCTTTATCCAACACTTGGGAAAATTCTGCCCAAGGCAGATTTCAAGTGAAACACCAAAACTTGGGGTACTTTTTCACACAGTTGCAAGATGAATCAATTCAAGGTGTAAACACCAAAGTTGTTGTGCATATTGCTAGCAATTCAAAGGGTCCACCAGCATGAAAAAACTCCATGGAAATCAAGAGATATAGCAGCTCAAAGTCATGTTGATGCAACTGTTTTGGAAAAACCAGTTTGCATGTTTGCTTGCTTTACACGATTTCTGAGTCAAGACCAATGATCCATATGCCACATTTATCCAATCTGGTCCTCATCTATCTGATCCAACCTACAAAGTTGAGTCAAAAAGCCAAGGGATCTTCCAACTTGAGGTTAATGCATTTTGGCACATATGCCTTGAATTCAGAGGCATTTATGTGAAATAGTGCACTTTCAATAAAGCCACTCTACTAAGTCAAGATGCTCACTTAAAAAACAATTAAAATATCTGAAGAATGTGGATTTGGTCAAGACATAGCCCTGCTCTTGGGAGAGGTAAGTTTGCCTTGCATGAGAAGAAATGCCACCAAGCCAAAGCCATTGAATGTGATCTGATCCAGCAGTCATTCACTATTCCTCCAAGACAAGAGTTGATCCACTATAAATAGAGGTCCTAAATGATCATTCAAACTACACCAAAGCAGCTTACAACATTGCTTTCTCTCATTTCCTTCTTAAACTCAAAATTTCACTGTTCTTGAGAAAGCACTATCGGGTTTTGAGTTGGAGGTCAATACAGCTCAAACCAATGATTCACACAAATCACATATAACATATAGAAGGTGTCTGAACACTCACCTCCCATCTATAACATCAAAATCACCAAATGGCCATCCAATTGCACAAAACTCATGACTTGCTGCAGAAGGAATCAGGTTGATCAATCCAGAGGTTTTCCAATCAACCTAAGCATTCAAACACATCCATTGAGGTATAAGGAAGCTATCAAAATCGTTGGAACTCATCTGTAACACCTCCAAACCAGAATTCAATTCTCACTTGCAGAGGTAAAAGTTAAACTCTCAAACTCAATGAATCATGCATCATAAACATGTTTTCTTGTTACCATTGTGTTTCTGGATGTTTGTAGATCATTTACCCTCAATCAATTATTGTTTACAATTCATGTGTAGGATTTCATTGAGTTCACACCAATTTTAGGGTTCTTCAGGTTTTATCATATTATGTTTTGATTCACTTGATTTAAATGAAATTGGGTATTGCCATTGTGTTCCTCATCTGAAAACGCACGATTTTCATATTTGGATCGTGTGAAATGGTAGAGAGATGAGTGAGATAGGAGGCTTCACGTATCTGAGCTTGAGGATGAAGATGGCCATGGCGCCATGCTTCAGAAATTCAACCAAGTTTGTTATATATTTATTGTTTGCCATATATTAAATGAATTGGCATTACGCCCCAGTGGTTGATCAACTGGTTTGTGTGTATTAGCGAGTGAGAGGTTTGAGGTTCGAATCCCTCTCGCCCCATACCTCTTTTTTATCACTTGTTCCATTTTTATTTTATTTTTCATATTATTTTTAATGATTTGAAAAATTAATTTCTCTTTCAATTTTAATCATTTTTTATTGATTCTTTTTCTGAAAAATCACAAAAATATTAAAGTATTTTATTCTACAAAAAAATCAGATTTATATTATTTATTTAATATAGTTGGTATTTTTGTGAATAAATTCATTTTTTATTGTTTTAAAACATTTTAAAAGTGAATTTTTATCTTGAAAATCAAAATCAAATAAGTTTTAAATCATCTTGTGGTTAAAACCTCATTTTTTTCAAACCTTAACCAAAAATCACAAGTAGTTTATTTAAACTTATTTGGTATTTTTATCATTTTTATTGATTTTCTTTAAAGAATTACTTTTAAAAAAATGAAAATAGGGTTTCTTTGCTTTTTAATCCTCATCAAATATTTCAAAACACTTTTGGGCCTCTAATAGAGTGTAATACCTAACCCCTTTTTGTAAATAAACTTTTTGGGCCTTACACATTGTATAAGTCCCTCTGTATATTTTCAAAAGTTCGACGCGATCGTCGCCCTTTTTAACAAAACCAACTGGGCTTCTCCTTGAGCTATAAGACCAATCTTTATTTATTTTCAAACTCTTTGGGCCTCTAATAGAGTGTAAGACTCAATCCCCTTTTAACCAAAACCTTTTGGGCCTCAGACCTTGTATAAGTCCTAATACATTTTCAAAAACCTCGGCACGATGGCCAGTTCAGATATCAAATCACTGGGGCCTCTCCTCGAGCTATAAGTCCTATTCCTTTTCTTAAAAACCCTTTTGGGCCTCTTAAGAGAGTGTAAGACCCAATCCCTTTGTACAGAAAACTTTTTAGGCCTCAGTCGTTGTATAAGTCCCGATACGATATTCAAAACAACAATACAATCACTGTTCAAAACCTTGGGCCTCTCCTTGAGTATAAGCCCCAAAATTTTTTTTCACAAACAACTCCCTTTTGATTTAGATTCAAATACATGTTGTTAACAAAACTTTCTTTAATTTCTCTGAACAACTAACAATACAGCATGGAAGCTCGCTCAGCTGTAAGTTTTAACAGCTTTCATTTACTCGCTTTAATATATATATATATATATATATATAACTGTATTGTGGGAAGCTGCGCACGGTTAGTCTTCTTTCATCTCTTTTAAATACATGTCAAATATATATAACTGTATTGTGGGAAGCTGCGCATGGTTAGTCTTCTTTCATACCCTTTTAAATACTTGTCATATATCAACTGTATATATACTAGTATAGTTATTTAGAGTTTTCCCTGACAACTAGGTCTAGAACTAGGTAAAGCCCTGTTGGTCACTCTTAAATACAAACAAAACTAGATCCCCATAGGATTTCCAGATACATTCTTGCCTTCTCTTCAGCTTAAACAATATGGAACAAAGAGAAAGGCAGTATTCTTCGTGAACCTTTTCTCAAACTGTCGCATTAGAAATTGTCAAAGAAATTCTACTCCCCAGAGTTGATCTATTCTAGGTGAATAGCATCTCCTGAGTTTCTTCAAACCGTAGAATTTTCACTAAATGATCTATTCTCGGTGAATAGCATTTCTTGAACTTTTCTTGGTTTGGGACCCACAGGCTTCATAAAAGCATCCCCGCCTCCTCTTGGGCTTTATACAAGGACCCTCCGGCTTCTTAGAAGTTCTCATGCCTTCTCTTGGGCTTAATACAAGGACCTTGAAGACCTCTTAAAGGTATAGGACAAAACTTAGTCATCCTTCGTTAGAGCTGTCTTTCTAAAAAGAGTCAAAACCCTCAGACCAATTTAAGGGTTGATACTCATCCCTTAAAAGAGTCGGCCTTCTCTTGGGCATCATACAAAAGATAAAACTCTTCCATACCAATAGACTTTGACAATCTAAATCCCTCTTGAGTCTCAAATACATTCTCAAGTTCCCTACAACGTAGGAGAAACCTTGATCATCTGATCAATCCCCAACTGAGTTACAGAAACCAGTCCCTCTCCTAAAATCCCCAAGCCAGGGTCAGTTTATCACTAGTATACACTATCTCAAATCAGAGCCTCGTGGTCTCTGATATCTCAACTCTTCTGTAAACCCTTAGCCAAAGTTGATTCCCCACTTGGACCTGCCTCGGGATCCCCATGACCCCCGGCAGAAGACAACCTCCTCTTAGGCTTTGTATAATGATCTTTCCTCAGTATTTTAGCCTTCTCTTGGGCTTTGTACAAATGATTCTCCCCTGCGGAGCTAACCTTTTCAGACTCTCTTGTTGAATCAATCACCTTTTCAGACTCTCTTGTTGAGTCAATCAATATTCAGACTCTCTTGTTGGGTCAATCACTTTCCATGACTCTCTTGTTGAGTCAATCCCATTTTCAGACTCTCTTGTTGAGTCAATCAGAGTCTCGGACTCTCTTGTTGAGTCAGTCACTTTTCAATACTCTCTTGTTGAGTAAATCCCTTTAGCCTCAATCTCGAGCTTTGTACGAGACAGATAAAAACACTCTCTTGTTGAGTCCATAGCCTCCTCTTATCCTTTGTATAATGATTTCCCCTAGCAGGAGTTAACCTCCTCTCAAGCTGTGGATGATGATTTCTCCATCTTGTTCAGCCACAATCTTGGGCTTTGTACAGGACAGAAAAAAGCACTCTCTTGTTGAGTCAAACCCTTTTAGCCTCAATCTTGGGCTTTGTACCAGATATAAATTTTCATAAGTTTGGGACAAACATTTTCCCCAGCAAAGTAAATTCCTCCAAGCCTTCATTTAGACTTTGAGGAACAAACTCCCAAACATAGTCAAACTCTTTTCCGCCTTCATCTTGGGATTTGTACAGGATAGATAATACTCTCCAGCAGAGTCAAATCCATTTAGACTCCGTCTTGGGCTTTGTACAAGACACTTTAAAAATCCTCAGCCAAGTCAGTTAAATTTCTCATTTCAGCCTCAATCTTGGGCTTTGTACAAGACACATATACAAATACTCTCTTGTTGAGTCAGCCTCCTCTTAGGCTTTGTATAAGGACTTCCCCAATGGAGTCAATCAACCTCTTAGCTTTAATCTTGGGCTTTGATCAAGGTACACAAAAGTCAACATCCCCTATAAAGGAAATTATGGCATTGCTGGATTCATATATCCTAGTTAAAGTAATCCTCCCTTATAATCAGCCACTCAATAGTTGTAATAAACAGATGAGATATCTCCCTTTAGAGATAACAAATTCTCTCTCAGTTAAACCTTTTAGCTTCAATATTGGGCTTTGAACAAGACACAAATACTCCTTTAGCTTCAATCTTGGGCTTTGAACAAGACACCAATCATCTTTCCTCCTATTCTATAAGAGGAACTACGATTGCTCTGATTTCCCTATTTCGTTTAAACAGGAATACATAGACATAAGATTGCGAAATCTTAGCGAGCATACTAATAAAAAAACTCTAGGTCCAGTACCTTCATACATCAATCAAAACTTAGGTCCAGCACCTTACCAAAAACATCGGGGACACTCGAACATCAACAAAAACTCACTCACTCAGTCAAATTTCACAAGAAACTTTCCCAACCCAATACCAGATAAACACCATCAATTACACAGCAAAACCTAAAGCTAATATCATGTGGATAACCACATATAGGATGGGTAATTGATAATTATCCACCCCCAATCTCTTTTAAGTGTTTGTTCAGTTAAACAATCGCGTGCAAGGTTAGTTTTAGATAGCTCCCCTTTCCCTTCCAGCTTCATGGGATAAATAAGAAATCAGAAAGTAGCACCCTTTCTCCTCGAGGAGGAAAACCCAAACTTCAGCGATAAGGTGGTCGCGTCACCGACAAAAATCACTCGCTACAACAGGGCAACATAAGATTTTTGGAGGAGATGGAAAACAAGGTTTCCACTAAAGTTTAGGAGATTATGGACTCTTTAGGGGTGAGAGGTGGAGGTTGTAAGTCTAGTGTCATTGAAAGCATCAGGGCTTTAGAGGCTAGGGATGAGGAAGTAAAATCAAAGAGGGAGCTTTCAAAAAAAAAGTGTCTAATGAATATGTTGTCTTTGAATGTGAGAGGGTGTGGCAGTGTGGTTAAGAGAAAGAAGGCGGCTAGTCTTATCCAAACTGGCAATGTAGAAGTTTGTTTTATCCAAGAAACTATAATGAAGGAGTTTGATGAGAACGTGGCTTTCTCTTTATGGGGCAACAAGGATGTCGAGTGGTCTAGCGTCGCAGCTGAGGGTCAAGCAGGAGGGCTGGTTATTCTGTGGAGGAAAGGGTGCCTTAATACAATTTGCAGCTTTAGGAAGGATGGTTTTGTGGGTATCAACGCTTTGTGGAAGGATAGAGAGTTGTTTTTTGTCAATGTTTACTCTCCGTGTAACTTGGCCTTAAAGAGAAAGCTCTAGGGAGTTTTGACTGAGTTTAAATCTCATTTTGGGATAGGAGACTGGATTATTGGAGGGGACTTTAACTCTGTTGCTTTTAATGAGGAGAGGAGGGGTAAATCGGTTGGGGGGAGAAAGAAGGAGATGGGAGAATTTTATGATTTTATTGGTAACCTAGAGTGTGTTGATGTCCCTTGTGTAGGAGGTCAATTTACTTGGTTCAACAATGCAGGGAGTTCAATGAGTCGCATCAATTGCTTCTTACTGTTAACTTCTTTGGTCGAGGATTGGAAGATTATGGGTCAATTTATAGGGCGGAGAGATGTTTCCGACCACTGTCCTATCTGGATTAAGGCGTGTTCTCAGGATTAGGGCCCAAAACCTTTTAGGTTCAACAACTGCTGGATTGATCATGTTGACTTCATGTGCCTTGTTGATTCTGTATGGAAGGTAGAAGTTAAGGGAAGAGGGGATTATGTGCTGAAAGTCAAGTTAGGGATTCTCAAGGCTCGTCTGAAAGTTTGGAATAAAGAGGTTTTTATATGGGTTTATTTAAAGATTGAAGATGTTGTTAGTGATCTTAACGCGCTGGATAAGGAGGTTAGTTGTCTTAGTTTCAATAACTTTGATGATATGTTAGATATTGAAAGAGAATGAATCAAAAAGAAGGAATGCTTAGGATGAGGGCCAGAGAGACTTGGTTGAAGGAGGGTGACTGCAATTTGGGTTTTTTTCACAGGGTTATTAGGGGTAAGAGAAGCAGGAACAACTTAACCTTGGTGAACACGCCTAGAGGTAGGATAGAGACTATTGAGGGGGTCAAGGAAGAGGTCAGAAGGTTCTTTGAAGAGAATTTTTTGGAAGGAAACTATTCTCGCCCTTCTTTCGAAGGTCTGGAGCTGAAACTTCTTTTTGATGGTGATAAGGAGTATTTGGATAGTATGGTGACTGAGCTAGAAGTTAAGGATGCAGTTTGGGGGTGTGCTGGAGGGAAAAGCCCTGGCCCTGATGGGTTTTCTTTTGCTTTCTTCCAAGCATGTTGGAGCATTGTTAAGTACGACGTGGTTAATTTTGTTTCTGATTTATGCAATAAGCCTGTTCTTACCAAGGCTGCAACTGCGTCTTTCATTTCATTGGTGGCAAAAATTAATAATCCTCAACAGTTGGTTCACTATAGGACCATTTGCCTTGTGAATTGTTATCAAAAGATTCTCTCAAAAATCTTAGCTTACCGTTTGAAGAAGGTGTCGGGAAACTGGTTTCATTTGAACAGTCCGCTTTTGTCCCAGGTGGGTGTATTCACGACGGCGTTGTGGTTGCAAACGAACTAATCGATTTGGCTTAGAGGAGGAGACAAGGATGTATGGTGCTTAAAATCGATATTTTGAACGCGCTTACAACTGTGTCTCTTGGGAGTTTTTAAGGTCTCTGTTGAAGAAGCTAAATTTTGGAGATAAGTGGATTGTTTGGATGGATTCCTTGGTATTCAGTGGGACTATGTTCGTCTTGGTTAACAGCGACGCTTCTAAAGACTTCAAGGTGAATAAGGGACTTCGTCAAGGAGACCTGATGTCTCTGTTTCTCTTCATTCTAGTTATGGTGGTGCTTATGTTGTTAGTTAAGAAAGTTGTTCTTAATGACCTTTACAAAGGCTTCTCTGTGAGCCCCGATGTTTCTTTCGACGTTATCCATTTCGCTGACGACACGTTGTTGATCGGAGACCCTATATGGAGCAACCTCTGGTGTATCAAAGCAATCCTGCGAGGTTTTGAATTGATAAGTGGGCTTATGGTTAACTTTTTCAAGAGAAAAATAGGAGGTGTGTGTATCCCTTCTGAGTTCTTAAATGCAGCGTCTGACTTTCTCCATTGTGAAACTTTTGAGTTACCCTGCAAATTGCTTGGAGTTATGATTGGAGACAGCCCTAGGAAGGTTATCTTGTGGAAGGATGTTCTTGATAATTTAAGTCGTAGGCTTGCGATTTGGAAAGGGAGGCACCTATCAGTAGGCGGGAGAGTTGTTTTGATCAATTCTGTCTTAAATGTGATTCCCTTGTATGCTTTTTCCTTCTACAGAGCTCCCGTTAGTGTTTTGAAATCGATTCAAAGGATCTAGATCAATTTTTTGTGGGGCGGGTGTGCTAACGTAAGGAAGATTCACTAGGTCGATTGGAGGTCGATTTGCCTCTCTAAGGACAAAAGCGGTCTTGGCATTAAGGACGTTTCTCTTTTCAACATTTCCTTGCTGGCCAAATGGAAGTGGAGATGCCTTTATCCCGAGGGCATGTTATGGAAGGATCTTCTTGAATATAGATATGTGAAAAACGGTTACGGTTTGGATTTTTCTTGTTCAGTGGGGGTCAAGGGTAATAAATCCGCGTCTATATGGTGGAGATATTTAAGGGGGTATAACGTTTGACAAGGGGAGTGTGACTGACGGTTTTGTTGAGAACCTTAGATGTTCTTTGGGGAATGGAAGGAGAATTCCCTTTTGGCATTGCAAATGGGCGTTAGACGTCTTGTTGAAAGACTTGTTTCCTAACTTATTTATCTTCTCCCTCAACTCTGGAGGCTCTGTCGATAGCATGGGTGATTGGATAGGATCTGAGTGGCGGTGGAACCTTTCGTTCGTTGATTTCTCCAGTGAAACGGTTATGGCTAGAGAGAAGGAGGATTTAGATGTCATTTTGGGGTTGATGGTTTCAAAGCCAGGGGATGTGTCTGACAGTTTTTCTTGGATCCCGCAGACTGATTCTTTTTCAACTTCGCCTTCTTCTTTTACTGTGGCCTTCTTGTACGATGTTCTTATTCCCGAGAGACACTCTATAGAGGGGGATGGTAATCTTTTGGCAGGTTTGCAGAAGATCTGGATGTTTAATATTCCTTCAAAGGTCTAAGTTTTTATCTGGAGGGTGCTGCGTGGTCGGATTGTAACCAAAGATCTTCTCGCAAAAAGAGGAGTTTTTGTAGGGGATGGGAATGTGTCTTGCCCTTTATGTTTGTGTGCTGATGAGAACATCACTCATGTTTTTCTGCACTGTGATTATGCAGATTTTGTATGGGCTGGTATTGAGAAATGGAGTGGCGTCAAGGTTCACAAAGGATGCTCTTGCGTAGACTCTTTTGCGGATTTTGGTAGTTCTTCTAAGGTAGCTACAGTGCGTCGGCTGTGTAGTTCTTTGTGGGCTATGACAGTTTAGTTTTTGTGGGGTAACAGAAACTCTATCTCGTTTTCTACTAGTCTGAAGTCGGTCGACGATACGATTAATGCCATTAAGTATTTTTCTTGGAAGTGGTTTGCTGTTGGCCGTAGTAAAGAGTTAAGGTCCTTTTATGATTGGTATACTTCTCCTATTGAGTGTATCAATAGGTTGTAATTTGCTTTGTTTGTTTTTGAGTTACACCCTTTGTGCAGTATTAATGAATGATTGCTTATGAAAAAAAAACTATTATCATTTGACTTATTTGTTCTTCTTATTATAAGTTCATCTTTTACAATATTTCTATGTCTCTAATTATTTGTCTCTTCAAAATACAAATGTATTATAAGACAATTTTTTTATATCAATATATTCTTATTTATAGTATTTTAACTCATCTAACAACTTCATTAACTAATATTAAAAAGAATATTTTATTACATTAAACTGTTTTACTATATATATAAACAGAATATTTATCATTTTGAAAAGTGTACAACATCAAATTTCAAACAGGGCACCTAAAATGAAACAGATTGATAAAGTAACATATTATGCACTTCTTTTAATTATTAAAATTCATTAATTATATAATATTTATGTTTATATAAATTACATACAAAATTTTGAGATTTTAAAAGTAAATTATATGTATTTTGTGCTTATATACATATTAAGCACTTCTCCTATTTTGTGCTTATATATATATATATATATATATATATATATATATATATATATATATATATATATATATATATATATATATATATATATATATGGGATGTATTTAGTGAGAAAGATACTTTTTATGTGAGAGTGAGAGGATCTAATTTTAACCTTTGGATTAAAATGAATGGTTATGATTATAAAATATATTAAATGAATCACATGATCAGTTTTCTTTCTAATAATTTTTTGTTAAAAAAATAATTGTTATTTTCATTAACCCTTTTCTCTAATCTCGTGAATCTAAAAATCAAACAACCTAAGCCTCAATATTTAATCTTCTTCTCAAATTTTGAAATTCATTCCTCTTAAACACCGTGAATATGCCATCTTTTGTCACCGCCAAATACGCAAACCCTTTCTGAAGCTGCTGTGTCTTTGAGTTAGTGAGGAGGAACGTGAATTGGATGTTGGTGGACGAAGCATCACCGGTTTATCCTCAACAACAAAGAGAATTTAATAGATCAACTACAAATTCACGCCACCTACGTTTCGACCACAATTGCAACATTTGTTTTATAGTTATTTTGTTTTCAATTGTAGACTTTTTGTTTTGTTTTGTAGATCTGCACTTGCAATTAGATGTGTTGTTGTTGAGTTTTATTTGTAAAATAATGGTGAATATTAGACACAGTATATAAAAGGAGAACTTGCCCATGACCTTGGTTGGGGGGTTTGTACAATTGTTTGTTTTTTTTTTTGATAATCAAATTCATTAAGGAAGGTCATAAACAGACCAAAACAGATACAACTGCTATTTAGCAGAATAAACCAGTACAACCAAAATAACAAGGCCAAAGAGAAAAACAAACAGCTACAAGAAATCCAATGGCATTTTGAGCCATTCATATAAATTACATTTGTATCTCTTCTTGCACTTCAAAGCTTTCCATCTCCAGGAAACTTGAACAATCATATTAAAAATCTGTTACGAATCAGCAATACAATCGTTAAAAATAACCTGATTTCTACACCACCAGATACACCAGCACGAGATAAGCCAAAACATCGAAGAAGAACAACCAAGTAAGGAGAAGTTCTTCCACGGGAGGAACGAGTCTACGCAACAAGACGAAGATGGAGAATGACATCCAATCCAAGAACCAACTTCCTGCCAAATTGCCTTAGTTTTGAAACAAGATGTAAATAGATGACTTTTAGTTTCAATCGTCTGGAAGCAAAATACACAGACCATTTCATGAGGATTTAAAATGATACTTCTCTTAGCAACAATTGTTTGTTAGTGTCTGCTCTTATTATGTTTAAAGAATTGATGTTAATATTATTTGGTAAGTTATCCTTTTAATAATATAGACACTGTGTGATGAATTTAAATCTCAATTTGCATATCCTAAAAGCCACTGTATAATTTTTATTATTTCATTCAAATCACCCTGGTGGTGGAGATAAAAGTTATTTTATTCTATTGATGTTCAAAGTATATGTGCCGTAGATATATATATATATATATATATATATATATATATATATATATATATATATATATATATATATATATATATATATTGTAATTATATAATGGTGTAAAAGTTATTTGTGTATCATATGAGATGCATAGATTCCTACATATAACTATTTTTTTCCGAGTTGTTACGTCAACTATTGGAAAATTGTTGGTGTTGTTGTCAAAGGTCTAATATCTTGATGTTTTTTCATGGGATATTTATATATTTAGAGGGAGCATGTGTTCTAGCGTATTAGTTAAGAGTTGGGGCTCGCTGGTGGTGTTTTTAGTTCTTCTCTTTTATTTGGTTGCCTTCAATAAACAATCTAGTTACAACTTTAAATTGTGGTTATGTGTCTTTTTGTTTTGTTCATTTGATAGGTTCACAAAAATTGTAATTCATACTTAATATTTGGTCATGCTTTGGGGCTGAATGTTAACTCTTTAATATATATTTTATTTGTTGATTAAAATAATAAAGTAAAATTCTATGAAAATATGGAAAGAAAATTTAACTATATATCAAATAAACATAAGAAAATTAATTTAGTATTGTATAAAAAAATTGGTCTTGTGTCAATAGTCAATTACATTTATAATTTTCATGTGCACAATCTCTGATATTTAAAATAACTGCATAGTTTTTATTAAATTTAAATTTTCTATTAAAATTGAAAACTTGTTGTAAGTTAATCACAATTGTTGAGTTTTAAAATTAATGAGACACAACACATACTTTTAGAGTTAGAAAATGAAGTTGCCCGTTATAACAATTGACAAGTCCTGCATCTTAGCATTGGAATTCAATTCTTTAATATGAACATGGTTCTTTAAATTCATAAAAAATTATCAATTGATATTTAAGTATAAACAGTAATCTATCAATTCATCATATATCACAATATTTTACTTCTCTTTCAACACCACACCAATATGTACTACAATTACAAAATGAGCCATAACACATTGATTATTAATTTGATAATGCCAATGTGTATAATAACAAAAGCATTTGGGGCATTGGAAGATTGGAACTCACTCCCATTTATGAAATTCAAGATGTTGCAAGGAATGCAGTTTCACTGGCGTAACCAATATTACAGGACAAAGCTAAACTCTTAAAACAGACAAGACTCCAACATAATACTGGATGATAGCAGGTGATGCCAGCTTGATCTTATATATATATTTCCCGATCGCATACTCATCAAGTCAGATAGGCGAAATAAGACCTTTCAAAGAAATCATTTGAAATTCATTAAGATTCAATAGACTAACACAAAGCAAACAATTATACAGAAAACTAAACTCATTCATCATCCATTGAAGTTCCTTTAAAAACCAAAAGCTCCCCCTTCTGTTCTAATAGTTTCAATGCGCGATTCAAAATAGTTTTGTCTATTTTGTGAAGCTCTGCAATATATAAAAAACAATTAGAGCCAATGTCAAAACCATAGCACAGTACAACATGCAAGACACCCTTGCAAACATCTCTTTGAGATAACAACACCACCAACCTATAATATATTAGACATGAGAATTTATTGAGTTAATAACACCATCAGCCTAAAATACATGTGACAGATAGTAGTGTGGTTAAGTTTTTATATATATAAGAGGAAAAGGGAAAATATAATAGAGAGAAATGTCTCAGAGTGTTATGACATTTTTAATGAATTGAAAACACTTCATTAGATGAACCTAAATATTACCTTTCCAAAACAAGGATAGGAATCAACCCTTTAGCATAAATAATTTGTAGAAGTTCCATATATGTCTTCAACAGTATTCTGCAGCCAATCATATAATAAATAAATAAGAACTTGTTAAAGTCATATGACTGTAAATCTCAAAAAAATAAATAAATAAATTATAAGGCTTTTTACCAATAAAACTAGGAAGAGATTTTTGTGGGGCAGTTTCGTGTATCATGGTATGCATATTGCTTGCAAACTCTACAAAGTCTTGTTCTCTTTTGTTGTTGTTCCATTGATATCTCTTTTCCGCCTTTAATTCGTTTTCCACATCCTTTGGTATTTGAAGGTTCTGGGGATGAACTTGCATTTCCTTAGGGACATTGGAACCAATAAAAGCCTCTACTTCATCTATAGTTGTTGACATAAGACCATTGCCCATGCTAGCCAATTTCAATTCCAACATAGAGCCTTCATTTATTATGAAAAGTAGTTTGTCTTTACTATTACCAGCCAGATGCATACATTTAAATAATTGTGCCCATGCATTTGAAACCAACTTACTCTCACTTTCAATTCTAGAACACGCCTCTAACACATTTCCATCACAATCGAATACCGGTTTACTAGTTGCCAACTTCGTCCATCTATTAACGATGTAACCACTAGGGATTTCATATAATCCTTTCCCCTTTAATATAAAAAGGATATGTCGACATGGAATACCTTTAGATTCAAACATTTTACATGAACAATGTGCAATATGATTAGAAAAATGCCAAGTCACTTTTCTATGTTTACTCACCTTGTTGCTATTGACCACAATATTGTCAAGTATAGAAAATACAAATCTGTCATCTTTCTCTTTTGTTCCTTCAATTCCACAGTTCACACATGCACTCCATAATTCCTTTTGAAATATGTCAAAATTTTCACGAGTATAAACTTTTCTACCATGTTTTTCTAAATCAATATGCAACTTCAACTCCGGAATAGAATGAAGTGTATCATTATCTGCAAGAAGCTCTTTATGTCTCTGATTCTATTGCAGAATCATAACGCATCCAAAATTCAACCAAACTAAGGTTTTTATTTAAGTAGTTACCAAAAAACGAATTTTCACTCTCATATCTTAAGGTTGTTCTTAAAATTCCAGCTAGAAAAATATCATTAAAATAGGCTGGTATCCACATATTGCGAATGTCGTACATTTGACATAGCCAACCATTTTCCTCCAATCCAAAATCATTAATAATAGTCTTCCATGTTGATTCAAATTCTTTTGAAGATTCTGATTTCCAAACACACGACTTAAAACGACTATTAAAATCAACATTTCCATTTAAGGAAGCACCCACCTTTTCTGAAAGTTTTTTCAATATATGCCACATGCAAAATCTATGAGAAGAACCATTAAAAACTTTTTCAATAGCAATCTTCATAGCTGGATCTTGATCAGTTATGACAACTATAGGTTTGTGACCATCCATTGCATTTAAAAAGGATTCAAACAACCACATAAATGAATCAACCTTTTCATCAGCTAAAAGAGCAACCCAAAAGTTATACTTTGTCGATGATGATTTACACTCGTGAATGGAGCAAAAATCATATGATACTTATTTGTATTGTAAGTCATGTCAAATGAAATAACATCCCCAAATAAAGAGTAATTTTTTCGAGAAATACCATCAGCCCAAAATACATATTTCAACTATCCTTCTTTATCAACCTCAAAATCATAGTAAAATGAATGGTTCGTCTCTTTTTTTCTTCTAAAATTATCAATAAAAATATGAGCATCAAAGTTTTTGATCAACTCTTTCAAATCCCTAGAATAATTTTGGATATCTCTTTTGGTGCATTCTATATTGTCGTAACTCCCAACCTGTTCTTTTAGTAATTGATATACCTTTGAAGTCCCCACATTAGCTCTATTGCATGAAAACAATAAGTTCTTATGAACATTGCTTACACTCCTAGTTGATCTTTAAAATTGCTTCTTCCTAGGTGTGACTAAAGCATGTGAATGACCTTCAAAAAATTTTACAACTTCATATCTCCCATCTATTGTTCTCTTGAAAGCAATCTTTGCATTACATCCCTCCCTTGTCAGTTTTCTTTTTCTACTTTTAGGCAAACTATTTTCACTAACAATCAACTCAGGCAAGAAAACATTTTTTTCTACTTTGAAACCCTCTTTTGAGCAAAGAAAATACTTCCATGTCACACCATGTTTATCTTTTGTTTCAGACTAATTACGCACACTAAAACCAACAACATGTGCATACCTTTTATAAAAATTTCCTCCTTCTTCTAATGTATCAAATACTTTTCCGATTGCGGGCTTGAAGTCATCATCGCACGTAGGAATCCATTCTCTTATTGAGTTTTCTAGATCATTGAAATCTCTTGATGGAGAGGATAAGCCAAATTCAATATCACCAACTTCCATATTTACAATTAATTCTGAAATAATAAAGTAATGAATCCATAAGAGTACAAAAGTTATCAGAAAATAATATTTAAACAAAAAAGGCATGAAAATATATTGTTTGGAATTAATGATTTCAAATATGTAAAAAGAGATTCCATATAAAAAAAATTAATATTCAAGATTTGAAATATGAATGAAAGAAATAGAAATAAGGTTTACCAACTGCAACAAGTAAACTCCTTGCATGGAAATATAAGGGGAATCAAAACACACTTTAGTAACAGTCTTTTTCCGTAAGAAACGAATAAAGAAAATACAAACTCAATGTCGAAACGTAGGTGGCGTGAATTTGTAGTTGGTCTATTAAATTCTCTTTGTTGTTGAGGATAAACCGGTGATGCTTCGTCCACCAACATCCAATTCACGTTCCTCCTCACTAACTCAAAGACACAGCAGCTTTAGAAAGGGTTTGCGTATTTGGCTATGACAAAAGATGGTATATTTATAGAGTTTAAGAGGAATGAATTTCAAAATTTGAGAAGAAGATTAAATATTGGGGCTTAGGTTGTTTGATGTTTTAGATTCAGGAGATTAGAGAAAAGGGTTAATGAAAATAACAATTATTTTTTTAACAAAAACTTGTTAGAAAGAAAATTGATCACATGATTCATTTAATATATTTTATAATCATAACCATTCATTTTAATCCAAAGGTTAAAATTAGATCCTCTCACACATAAAAAGTATCTTTCTCACTAGATACATCCCATATATATATATATATATATATATATATATATATATATATATATATATATATATATATATATATATACGAAACAAAAAGATTTTATATAAAATACCGATCGATATCGTATTAATACGTGTGCATTAAGTGCTATATAAAGGCACCTAGGGGAGTTTAGATTTCACACAACAATGGATAGTATTTATTAATTATTGGGTAGATATTTTAATTAGTATTTTAATAAATATTAGCTAGTATGATATTCTAAAAAAATTCTTAAGTTTTTAAGATTGTTTTTTTTTATAACCAACAATATATTCAACGAAGCACTATGAGTACTTCAATCCGTATACAAAATGACATCGAATGATTTCTCAAAAAAAGAGGAAAAGCCACCACCTATCTACTCAAAAAATCCATCGGATTTTTGAACCAATCGTAGTACGTACATTTTCTTTTGGACAGGACCCAAACATCTAACCAAACCCAAGAAATGCCGGTTATTCTAAGAAACATATCATCAATGTCCGGGATTAAATCCTTGAACAATATTTGGTTTCTAATCTACCATATAACCCAGGACGACGAAATCCAAATAAAGCACGACGAAGATTTGTCGCTGAACCTAATAAGGACTAAAAACCAAGACAACAACGAATCACAAACATTATGATGCACCTGCCAATCAATACCTATCCAAGCAACCACCCTCTCCCACAATTTTCGAATTCTCGGACAGGCACAGAAAAGATGATTAATATCTTCAACTACTCTAAAGCAAAAAATACAAACCGTATTGTGTATATTCGAGATTACACCCCTGGCAGCCAGAAGTTGCCTCGTTGGTAATCTGTGAAGTAGCAACCTCCAAGAGAAGACTTTAGCTTTCAACGGAATTTTGGAATTCCAAATTAACTCCAAAGCCGTCTTGGACGGAATCTCAATATCACTTGAAATGGCAGCATGAATGGGGCATGAATAAGATAAGGCAACAGAGAATGAATTGGTATTTTCGATCTCCCACAGGTACCCATCAGTAGCTCCAAGGACAGGAATGGTATTAGACAAAACTGAGAGAAGTACAAGCCAAGAGAAACTCGTCGTAGCTCCTAGAGAAGAATGTTGCCCTCAAATTAATTCTTTGTTCCATCTCCAATTTTCCTCAAACCACAATCCCATCTCACTCACGAATGCTTATTTATGGGTAGAAGCTTCAAACAGATCAGGGAAGCAGGAAAGTAACGGTCTTGAGTCTACCCGCCTTGAATGCCAAAAAGATATCGTTTCACCGGCTCCTATATTGCACCTGATATTATTTCTAAAACCAATAACTTCTTTGCATAGATTTACCTTAATGATATCTCTGCACCATAAAGATTCTAGAGCATCTTTACCTCAATCCTTGTGTAGCATCACCCTACTTCTGAAGCACCCATATTTTTCCTCAAGAACTGGTCTCCACACAGCGTTGTTATCAACCAAGAATTTCCACAATCATTTTGACAAAAGTGATGTGTTAAATTCCATTAAATCCTTCACCCCTAAACCACCATTTTGTTTTGGTTTGCAGATATCCGTCCAGCTGACCCATGGAATACTTGCCTTATCCACATTACCTGACCAAAAGAATCTTCTTTAAATTAAGGTCAATTTCCTTGCTACTGCAGCTGGTAATTTGTAAATTGAGAGATAATGTATTGGCAGGTTCGATAGTACTGAATTTATCACTGTAAGTCTCCCTCCCTTTGATAGCATACGACCCTTCATACACAAAATTTTCTTTCTGAATTTATCTATTATAGGGTTCCAAAACTCTACCCTTCGATGACTTCCACCTAATACCAAGCCAAGGAATTTGGTTGGCAAAGTTCGTCTTCTGCACTTGAGGAATAGAGAAGCAGCATCCAAAAGTCTTCATGAAGCCCGACACCTATTATACAGCTTTTTAAGTAGTTGACAGTCAAGCCATATACCAATTCAAAGCCACGTAAAATTGCTTTCAAGCCCCAAAGATCAGTCCAGGATCCGTTACAAAGGATTATGGTGTTGTCTGCGAACTGCACCAAGCTACAAGTTTCAGCACTGTTTATATTAAAAGCGCCCAACATTTAATTCAATTTGGCTCGCCTAACCAAAAGAGCCAAGCCTTCTTCTACCAAAACAAACAGCAGGGGTGACAAAGGATCACCCTGTCTGAGCCCACATGAAAATTTGAATTCCTTTGTTGTACCACCATTTAACATGATCGATAGGCAACAATTCATCACTGTCCCACGCATCCAAGATAGCCATTTTTCTTTGAAATTCATTGCCTGTAAAGTTTGGATAAGGAAGACCCGGTTAACAGTATCGTATGCTCTAGAAAAATCCACTTTAAACAGTAGGCAAGGTAATTTTCTTCGTTTTGCCAGATCAAAAATTTCATTAGTCAAAAGTCTTCATCCAATAGTTGTCTGCCAGGAATGAAGGCAGATTGCGAACTTGAAACTAGCTTCCCAATAAACTTTGACAGTCTGTTAGCAAGAAGTTTAGAAATTATCTTGTAGATACTTCCAACTAAGCTTATAGGTCTGTAGTCTTCAAGTATCATAGGCTGCTCCTTTTTAGGTATGAGTGCTATGAATGCAGACACCATTTCTTTTGGCAAGTTTCCATGAATATGAAAGTGTTGTATAGTAGCTACCACTTCTCCACCAACAGTATTCCAACACCTTTTTAAAAAATTCAAGGTTGAATCCATCGGGTCCGGGACTTTTGTTCCCATGACAGTTTTTAATTACTTCAGCAATCTCAATTTCAGTCAAATCCTCTGTTAAGCATCTGTTTTCTTCTTCAGACAGTTTTGGAAGGTCATCCATTCTCAGGATTGGTTTGGCACCCATACTTTGTTTGAACATTGCTGCAAAAGACTCTTCAACCACTCTTTTTATATTTTCTACTCCCTCCACTTGTTCACCCCCCCTCCAAATAGTTACAATAGCATTCCTACACATTCTTTGCCTAATAGACACATGGAATATCCTCGTGTTGCAATCTCCAAACAAAGTCCAATTAGACCTTGATTTTTGACTAAGTATGCTTTCTTTATACTTGAGATTCTTCCAGATTTCAGAGATGGTGTTGCTTCTTGCTCTAAGCTGTTCTTCAGACAAAAGGATCCTCTTGCAATTCCACTATAGTTTCAATCTCATTTAAATTTTTAACCCCTTCTTCTATTTTCGTGTCAATCCATTGAAACACATGTTTGTTCCTCCATTTCAATTTTCTTCTAATTTCCTTAAGCTTACTGACCAGAACAAAAGATGGACTACCTGTGATAGACATGCCTTTCCATTCGGTATCAACAAGGTTCAAAAATTATGGATGATTCAACTAACAGTTGAAGAATTTGAACGGCTTCGGGCCCCAATTGCTTGTGTTTGGTTTCAACCATACTGGTTTATGATCAGATATGTCTCTGATACCTGCTTGTTGAGTAACAATCCTCCATTTTATACTCAACTCCTCATACAACAAAAATCTATCCAGCCAACTACTGCAAGAACCACTGGATTTTATCCAGGTATATTTACTTCCCACCATTGGGACATTAATTAGTTCCATTGCCTCAATAAAGTTTGAAAATTCGTCCATCTCTCTTCGAATCGGCTTACCTATACCTTTTCTCTCAGACTTTGTTTTTATTGCATTAAAGTCTCCACAAACTTGCGAATCTCCTTTAGGATACTTGATTTTAGCCTCTAGTAAATCTGTCTATAACAATCTTTTTTCTGCTAAGATACAAGGGGAGTGGACATTTACCATGTAGTAGAGATTTCCTTTCCAAAGGCCTGCAACGCCTAGAAATCCTCTGCCTATGAAACGAAACATAGAGTTGAAGCAGTCCTCATTCCACAAAGTTAACAGTCCACCTGCTTGACCCGACGATCCCACCGCTGACCAGTTTACTCATTCAGTTCCCCAAAATCTCTCAACCAATTGATCCTTCATATCACTTATTTTAGTTTCTTGGATGAAGCATATTTCAGCTTTGCCTTCTATTAGCATTTGTTTCATTCTTCTCATTTTAATGATTGAACCACACCCACGAATATTAAGGTTACACAATTCATGGAACCCTGCAAACATTCTCCGTCCTACCTTCAAAAGCAATTATATCTCTGCTTTCCATTTCCTTGATTATCCTTTCGAAAATCTCATCGTCTTCTTCTGCTTCTACTCCAAGCTCCTTAATTGACCTCCAAATTCTTGTTGATATCGACTCAAGGGCTTGATGAATTATTGCATTTCCTTTTATTACATCAGAGTCAGTGATTCACTCACAACATAGTGCTGCTCCACCAGAATAATTTGATGAATTTTCCTCAATTATTTCATCATGTTCTTTTCTATACCTTGTGGTAGCTGCTTCACTTTTATCAAAAGAATGGATCAGGGTTGAAAAGTAGGAGGGGGCATATGGTATTTTAATGCTCTCATAAATATCATTAACTAGTTTAATTTTCTTCTTTCTCCCATTGCTAACAAAAGGCCCATTACTGTTGAAAGGGATAAGGACCTCCTTATAAGTTTTTGTTGGTCCGACCCATCCATCTCATGACTCAGTCCCTTGTTTTCCCTCTAGTTGGTGTTTGAAATTTGCTCCCTAGACTAACTAGATGTCACATCCCCCCTTCTTAAGGTTTTCCCCTTATCCTTGTTAGGCCTGTTACTAGAGAGTGAGTAGGCCACAACACTGACTACATCGTTACTCGAGCATGTTCCCCTACTCCCCACCTTTTGCATTTCACCTATTTCTGTATTGCTTTCTGCATTCTCAGGTATCTCAAAGTTGTCAGACTTAGCAGTAGGCCCTATTTGATTGCTTCTATGCTTTTTAGACTCTTTTTCCAGCTGCCTTTACCTTTCCCACGTTCTAGGTCAATAAGCTTACTATTATCATCATTAAAATCTTGGGAACTCAAAACGCCGCGGGGGTCCTCTTCAGATATTAAAATCAAATATTAAAAAATGTGTTATTAAAATCAAACCTGACCACAAGCAAGAAAAAAAATTACTGAGAAAATTCCGGAGATGCATCTCCGGTTGTTAGGAAACTATAATGTTGAAAAATTTCAGAGATGCATTTCCGAAATTTTCTGCAACTCAGCAGGTGCGTCAATGGCGACAATGCAGACATGGAAACACACAAAAAAATATTGCATTGATCGTCATTTCCAACTAACTATCATGTTTTACACTATGTCTAAACTATCAATCATCAAATTTCAACTCATTTCTTACCTCAATCATCAATTTCTACTCATTTACACAAAAACTCAAAAAACTATTCAAAACATTAAATAACTTACAATTTTTCACTTTGGTTCAGTTTTGAGAAATATCAAAAATGAGGGAGGTGCAAAGTTCTTGCACGATTTAAGCTCCAAAACGTTTCAGAGATGTATCTCTGAAATATGTTCGAAAATGTATCTCCAAAATATTTTAATGTTAATTGATAATTTAATGTGTTCGAAGATACTTTTCTAAAATCTAAGAGCATTTAAGTATCTTTACATGATATCTAACTAATATATAGAATGCATTAAAAAATTATGTAATATTATTGTTTTTATTTGAGGCCTAGACAATAGCGTTGGTGGCCTTGGCCAAGGGTCGGGTTTCAACACTCTCTTAACTAACTCTTACTACTAACCACTTGAAACAATTTAGTTACATAAATAACTAAGATAGTTAATTTCAATAAACCAGGTAACTAAATTGCATAATCTTAAGTAAGGCAAGTTATTATTGTGTAATACGTTAAGCATATTTTTATTCTCACATGTGCAACTATTGCTGTTATCATTATATCCACTTTATAATTTAAAGAATTCTTTTGAGCATATGCATGTTCATTCCCTTCATCTCCAAAACAAATGACCCGAGGTTTGGCCTTGTAACCAGGTCCACTATTTCTAGCATAGCTTATTATTAATTGGATTTTGCTACCCAGCTTGCTTGCTACAATCTTTCCTTCGGATAGGACCATAACATTAAAAGTTCGGTGACCATTTGTATTAACAACACTATCACGCATACTATTAGAATTTATTATAAGTGTATTTTTTACAATATTACAATGTCTCTAATTATTTGTCTCTTCAAAATACAAATGTATTATAAGACAACCTTTTTATATTAATATATTCTTATTTATAGTATTTTAACTCGTCTAACAATTTCATTAACTAATATTAAAAATAACATTTTATTAAATTAAACTGTTTTACTATATATAAACAGAATAATTATCATTTTAAAAAGTGTACAGCATTCAAACAGGACACCTAAAATGAAACAGATTGATAAAGTAACATATTATGCACTTCTTTTAATTATTAAAATTCTTTAATTATATAATTTTTATGTTTATATAAATTACATACAAAATTTATATGCATTTTGTGCTTTTATATATGCAGAGAACAAAAAGATTTCATATAGAGAAACGGTTGTTCGTTTTTTTCAAGGTTTTGGATTTGAGGAGATTAGCGTTGAAGCTGGATAATCTCATTATTGATGGAAAGAAAATGTTTGCAAACGTTCCGAGATTCTCAAAACTCACAAGGGAGAATCTTGGGAAGGTGAAGGAGAAGGTTGTTCTTCGTGAAAAAGCTGCATCGAACCCTTTGAGGACTTTCCCCAGAGAAAAAGCTGCGGATCAAGGTCCTAAAGGCGTCTCATTCGGTACTGGTACGTACTCAGAAGCCCTTGGTTCCAAGAAGAAGGCGGAGGGAGAAGGCATCCTTAAGTTTTCAGTTTGTAGGGAGTCAGTCAAAAGGTTTGAAGGCGCATATGGAGGGAAAGTAATAAATCCAAGAGCATCTTACAACATGCAACGTTATTTTCATATGGAAGGTTATTTTGGAGTGAAGATAACCCCGCTTGGAGCGAATCTGTGTATGCTCGAGGACGGTGAGGCGGGAGAGCTTGCTAGTCTCATTGGGGGAGCTAAAGATTAGCTAGATCAATGGTTTAGTGAGGTGGTTAAGTGGGAACCACAGATGGTGGATCATGAAAGGATAACGTGGCTGAGGTGTTACGGTATTCCATGCCATGCATGGACGGCGGAGTTTTTCGTTTTCTTAGCTTTTATGGTTGGTGCCTACGTTTGCAGTGAGGAAACTACGTCAGATTGTTCTAAGTTCGATGTTGCTAATATCATGGTTAGGACTTCAGTGGGTTCTTTAATTGATGAAACAGTAAATATTTGTATTAATGGAGTTCTTTTTAGAATTAGAATGGCTGAGGAAACGATGGGTCCTTTATCCAAGTCGGTCATCAAAGCAGTTCCTCAAAGTTCAAATTCTGAGGACGAGTTTTCGTTTGTGAACGATAGTGAATATTTAGATGGTAAGGAGCATGGCAGATCCGACAAAGAGGATGAAGATGGTATCGTTTCTATCGAGGAATTGAACTCGAATAGCGTCAGAAGTAGACTTGATAAAAAGGTTAGTTTTGTTTTAAATGCTTCTGTCAAAAACACAGTAGAAGGAATCGTTTTGGTGAATAAAGGTGGGCTCGAGGAGTCTGGTGCTTTGGATGTTGAACCTTCTGATAGGGGTTATGTGTCTATTTCTGCTTCGAAGGAGTTTAATGAAGTTCAAAAGTCGCAGGAGGTAGGTCCGACTTTTGAGGTGGACGGGGTTTTAAGAGATTCTATTATTTTAAAAGACAATTCAGTTTCTTTTGATGGGCTTTTGAAAGCCCAATTAGCCATGAGATCAAGTAATAGTGGTTCAGGCCCAACATCTAAGAAATTGGGCAGTGGAGTTCCTCTCTTGTCCCCTATCCCTGCTGAAAGAGGGCCCAATTTAGGGTTTGGTTCGGTTTCGGAGTTAGACTCCATTTCTTCTTTCTCTCAGTTTAATGAAAATCATAGTGAAGGTTCACCTCGAGTTGGGGTACACAGAAGGGTAATTGCGTCTAAACCTAAATCCAAGAAGGCTCTCGTTCAAAGAATAGATACTATCGAAGAAGATCCTTTATACTCGGAAGGGAGGGTGTCGCGTTGCCACTCTGTTACAGATTCAGAGGTTGTTATGGGCAATAAGAGGTTTTGGTCGGAGATGGAATCAAAGGTTTCTTTAAAGGTATGGGACATTTTTCATTCTATAGGAATCAGAGAAGAAGGAAAAAAGGAAGATTTATTGGCTGAAATTCAAGCTTTGGAGGAGAGAGACAGGGGAAGTTTAGGTCAGAAGGAGTCTAAATCTAAGGTAACTTAATGAATTTACTATCCTACAATATTAGAGGATGCGGGAATATAGTTAAAAGAAAGAGAATAGCAGGGTTAATTTAGTCGGGAAAGATGGATGTTTGTTTTGTCCAAGAAACTAAATTGCCTCTGATGGATTTTTCTATGGCAGCGTCTATTTGGGGGGATCAGTCGGTGGGTTGGTCGTCAGTGGGAGCGTCTGGTCAGGCTGGTGGTTTGATTACTCTATGGAAGATCGACGGCGTTAATGTTATTTTTAGTATCAAGGGAGAAGGTTTTTTGAGAGTTATGGTGGATTGGAAGGGAAAAGAGGTGATGTTGGTTAATGTTTATTATGCTTGTCAGTTAGGTCGCAAAAGATTGTTGTGGAAAGAGTTGGTTGATCTTAGGAGCAGGTTCAAGGAAGCGGAATTCATTTTCGGGGGAGATTTTAATGCACTAGCTTGGGCAGGTGAAAGGAAAGGTGTGTCTCTTAGAGAGAACAAGAAGGAAATTGAGGGTTTTAATTCGTTCATTTTAGAGGTGGGGTGTTTTGATGTTCCTTCTGTGGGAGGTAGGTTCACTTGGTTTAACAGTTCTGGATCAGCGTGTAGTCGTCTAGATAGATTTTTTATTTCTTCTATGTTGATTGAGGATTGGGGTATTTCGAACCCGTTTATTGGAGACAGGGACGTTTCTGACCACTGTCCTATATGGCTCAAGCCGAAGGTGGTGGGCTGGGGTCCTAAACCCTTTGTCTTCAACAATTGTTGGTTGAGGCATCCGGATTTTTATTCTTTCGTCGAGTCAAACTGGAAGTCTTTCGAAGTTTCAGGTAGGGGAGATTTCGTTCTAAAATCTAAATTGGGGCTTCTCAAGAAGTGCCTTAAGGAGTGGAATGTAAAGGTTTTTGGGTGGCTAGATTTGAAAATTAAGAGAGGTGTTGAAATTCTTAAAGTTTTAGATGCCAAGGAGGATTGCGCAGGGATGGCAGGTGATGAGGTTTTAGTCAAACGAAGGAAGGAGGTGAGTAAAGATATATGGAAGGGTCTTAACTTAAAGGAAAGCATGCTTAGACTGAAATCAAGAGCCTTGTGGTTAAAGGAGGGTGATAAAAATTTGAAATATTTCCACAATGTTGTAAGGGGAAGGAGAAGGCGGAATAATATCACTTTCGTAAATACGGATAGAGGTAGGAAGGAGGGTGTGGAAGAAGTTAAAGATGAAATATGGAGGTATTTTAGTAGTATTTTCTCTGAGCAAGTTTTGAACCGTCCTTCTTTCGAAGACTTGCCTATTAACAAGTTATCCGAGTCGAATAGGAAGACTTTAGAGGAAGAGTTCTCTGTTCAAGAGATTAAGGAGGCTGTTTGGTTATGTAATGCTAGCAAGAGTCCTGGTCCGGACGGTTTCACATTCGGTTTCTTCCAAGCTTGTTGGAATATTGTCCAGCCGGATGTTGTTTGTTTTGTCCGTGATTTCTATTCGAAGCCAATTCTTACGAAGGCAGTTACTGCTTCTTTTATTGCCTTAATACCAAAGATAAAAAATCCTCAGTTTCTTAACAACTACAGACCAATATCTTTGGTTAGTTGCTATTAGAAGTTGTTATCTAAAATTCTGGCTAGAAGATTGAAGAAGGTAGCGGGAACGATCGTATCTGCTGAACAGTCAGCTTTTGTCCCTAATAGACAAATTTTTAATGGGGTCTTGGTTGTTAATGAAGTCTTGGACTTCGCTAAGAGGAATAAACGTAGCTGTATGTTCATCAAGATTGACTTTGAGCGTGCTTACGATTGCGTCTCTTGGGACTTTCTTAGAACTGTTATGGTTCGCATGAATTTTGGGAAATTATGGATGTCTTGGATGGAATCTCTGGTATTTAGCGGTACTTCTTCGGTTCTTGTCAACGGTAGCGCAACACTCGATTTCAATGTTTCTAAAGGGATTCGTCAGGGGGACCCTCTCTCCCCGTTTCTGTCATTCTGGTTACGGAATTGCTTTCTGTAATGTTTAATAAGCTGGAGGAGGTTGGATTGTTCAAGGGTTTTAAGATGGCTGAAGGTATTTCGTTTAAGTTGGTCCAATTCGCTGATGACACGATCCTCATTGGAGAAGCTTCCTGGGACAATTTGTGGAGTATCAAGGATGCATTAAGGGCGTTCGAGTTGTTATCGGGGCTGAAGATTAATTTTAGTAAGAGTAGTGTGGGGAGTTTAAACGACAAACCGGGCTTTTTAGGAGCAGCAACGGATTTCTTAAATTGCGGTAAGAATAAACTCCCTTTTAAGTTCTTGGGCATTTTTGTTGGAGAAAGTCCTAGAAAGGGAGTTGTGTGGAAGGAGGTTACTGAAAGCATTCGTTTACGGCTATTGTCATGGATAGGAAGAAATTTGTCAATAAGAGGCAGAGTTACTCTTATAAACTCTGTGCTCAATTCTTTGCCCTTATATTCTTTGTCGTTCTATAAAGTGCCAAAGACGGTGGTCAAGGTTATTCAAGGTGTTCAGAGTTGTTTCTTATGGGGAGGTTGGTCGGATAAAAGAACTATTCATTGGGTGGAGTGGAAAACAGTTTGTGCATCTAAAGATAGGGGTGGTTTAGGAGTTAAGGATTTGGAGGTTTTTAACAAATCTTTCTTGTTGAAATGGAGGTGGCGAATTCTGCACGAGAAACAGGCTTTGTGGTTCAAAATTCTGAAATTCAGGTATGCGACAGGTAGCCTTTCAACTGAGGTTTTGAGAGGTGTGGGGGTAGGGTCGACAAGGATGCCTCCATCTGGTGGAGGGATTTACGTTCGGCTGGTTTTGTTGAAGAAATAGGGAAGGATATGTTCTCTGAGAACCTGTCTTGTAAACTGGGCCAGGGTGAGGACATTCTTTTCTGGCATTCGAGATGGCTAATATGTTGTCCTCTAAAAGATGTCTACCCTAATGCCTATGCTGCCGCAAAATATCCTTTTTCTTCTATTTCTGTTGCAGGTGATTGGTCTGGCTCTAACTGGCATTGGAATATTAAGCAACACCCTGTTTCTGGAAATATTAATGAGGCTAAGGAGATGGAAGAGTTGTATAGAAAGCTGGAGTTTCATTCTCCAAAGAAGGAGGTGCAAGATAGTTTCGAGTGGCTCTCTAGTGATTCTTCTGTCTTTTTCTCGGTTGCTAGCTGCTACAGGTATTTATCAGACTTTCATGAGTCGGCGGAGGAGATTAGGGATGAAGAGGAGACGGTTAAGTTGGAATCGATGAATCGGATTTGGAGAATTAATGTTCCTTCTAAGATTCAGATCTTCTTGTGGCGTTTGGTTAAGGACAGAGTGGCGACGAAAGTTCAGTTGGCTCGTCGAAATGTTTTTCTTGGTGAAGATGGAAGTCTTTGTCTGTCCCCTTTGTCAGGTGTCCGATGAAATAAGTTATCATCTTTTCATCAGCTGTATTTATGTGGTGGAAGTTTGGGGGGTATGAGTAGATGGGTTGGTTTTGAAGTGAAGTTTCTAGCTCATTGCGCGACTTCTTTCCTGGATTTTACAGAGATGATTATGAAGGCTAGTTGTAAGCCTAACGGCACTGTCATTTGGATGGCGGCAGTGTGGTGTATTTGGTTAAGTAGGAATAGTTATGTTTTTCAGAAGGAGTTGGTGCCGGTCTCGGATACTTTGAACTCATTTAAATATTTATCTTGGAAGTGGATTGGTAAAATCTCAGATAAGAGAAGCATTAGCTTTTATGATTGGTGCTCAGCACCCGTAAATTATTTAAACCGTATTTAATTGTCGGTCTCGTTGTATTTTGGCTAAAGCATCCCTTGTGCTTTCTATATTCAATTGCTTATTAAAAAAAATATAGAGAAACGGATCGATATCGTTAATATGTGTAGTCACTGAGTGGTTTATAATGGCACCTAGGGGAGTTTAGATTTCATACAACAAACACGCATCAAGCCAAGCCAGTGAAGCTAGTTAGCTATACCTATATGGTAGAAAGTATTCATTAATTATTGATTAGATATTTTAATTAATATTTTAATATATATTAGTTAGTATTCTAGAATATTCTTAAATTTTTAGAATATGGATGGTTATGATGTATTAGAGTTCTATATATTAACTATAATGTGTTATTTGGAGAATCAATCAATAAAATTAAATATTATTTTTTAGTTTATTTAGTTTTTCTTTATATATCTAGCAATTTAGGTTTAGCTCTCTATCACTATAACTCTTCATGGCTTCCACCACCACCATGAAACTTGTTCTTTTCTCCGTTCTTACACTCCTCTCATTTCATGCAGTTGTCTCAGTTACACCATTGCGTGTTCAACATCCACTTGACCCTTTAACCAAGGAAGAGTTTCTTGCTGTTCAAACCATAGTCCAAAACAAATATCCCATCTCAAAGAACAAACTAGCTTTCAACTATATTGGCCTAGATGACCCTGAAAAACATCATGTCTTAAAATATGAAAGACACCCAACTCTTGTAAAAATCCCTCGTAAAATCTTTGTTGTTGCTATCATCAATAGCCATACCCATGAGATATTAATTAATTTAAGGATCAGACGCATTGTCTCTGATAATATTTATAATGGATATGGTTTCCCTATCATATCCGATGCTGAACAATCCCTAGCAATAGAGCTTCCACTCAAATATCCTCCTTTTATTGTTTCAGTTAGAAAAAGAGGATTGAATCTCTCAGAGATAGTGTGTTCTTGTTTCAGTATGGGCTGGTTTGGAGAAGAGAAGAATGTTAGAACAGTGCGAGTAGATTGTTTCATGAAAGAAAGTACCGTGAATATCTATGTGAGACCTATTACTGGAATCACAATAGTTGTCGATCTTAATCTTATGAAAATAGTTGAGTATCATGATAGAGATATTGAAGCAGTGCCAACCGCAGAGAACACCGAGTACCAAGCTTCAAAACAATGCCCACCGTTTGGACCAAAGCAACACAGTCTCACCTGTCATCAACCACAAGGTCCGGGTTTTCAGATCAATGGCCATAGTGTTAGGTAATGTTTCTTTCTTCTTTTTTGTTTCCTTTTTGCTTCCTTTCCTTAATTCTTAATCCCTTTCGTACAAAAGTTTTGTTCTTAGGCATAACGGTTCTTTGGAAGAAGAAAATGGGATGTTTCAGTTTTATTTATTTTTTATTTAAAGTGAAGAAAAAGAACAAAGAAGACCAGTTAGTTTTATTTTGGTTTAAGTGTAATTTAATAAAAAAATAAGTTTCTTAAAACTTTAAGGATTTGTTGTTTGAAGGATTTGTTTGGTGTGTATGATATGATAGAGATTTTTTTTTTTTTTACCACTGAACGGGCCAGCAAAACTAAATTATAACTGGTGAGCTTTTGACCCATAACTTTTTAGGATACGCCGGAGACATAATATGATATAAAGCATAATAAGGATAAAATATATGAATTTTTTTTAATATAACATATTTTAAAAAAATAAAATAAAAAAAACTAACATTTTAATTAATTTATCAAAATGATTGGGTTTGAAAACCATCTATAAGGGTGACGTCATATGGGATGACGCCTCAGGCAAGTGAGCCATGCCCTAAAATTTTTCAAAATTTTCTGAGGAGTCGTCATCTGGGATGGTGCCTCAGGTGTTCTTAATTTTTTTTTTTAAATTTTGGAAATTGAAAAAAAAACAGTTTTTTTTAATTCATTTTTGTATTGTTTTGTTTAATTTGTGAAGAGGCATGCTAACGAACAGTGGAAGCAGAGTGTAGGCATGCAGAGATATGTGGTCTTGTCAAGGCTAGTCTGCCCATGCAGAGTTGTGTGGTCTTGTCAAGGCTAGTGTAGTCATGTAAAGGTGTGCGGTCTTGTCAAGGCCAGTGTAGCCATGCAGAGCAGCACATGGTTCTTGGCAAGACTATTCTGAAGCAATACTCCTATTAATACACATCAAATATACATTTTATCATCACATACTTGCAAACCATTTCAATTCTGTAAACCATTTCTTCCAAACTTTAACACATGATACCAAATATAATATATATATATATATATAACAAATAAATTTTTTACAATTATTTTTTAAAATATTTTAAAATTTATAAATTGATAAAAAAATTAATAATTTTATATAATCTAAAAAATAAAAATAAAATCATTAACACTACAGAGTAAACAATTTTAGTTTTTCTTGAAAAGATCATGAATTCTATTATATAGGTTAGATATGCAAAATAGAAATATGTGTATATCATATGTAAATGACAAAACTACCCTTGAAAAAAATTTATTTAATTTAATAAAAAAATAAAATTAATATTGATATTTTTATAATTTTACTAACTATTTTATTTTTAATACTTCTAATTTATTAGGTTTTAACTTTTTTATATTATATAAAGTCACAAAATTACCTTTATAACAAAATCATATATATTTTTAAAAAAATATTTATTGATATTTCTTAATTGAATATCTAATTAGTTTTTATTTTTATATATTTTATCATATTTAATTTTAAATTTTAAATTATATTTTATAGGGATGAATTTGTAAATTGTCTTCTCATAATATTCTGTCGAATTCTAACACAACTAATATTTAGGATAAAATTTGAACGAGTTAAACAGGATATGAGTAGTTTTAGAATTAACTTATCATATCATGTTGTGTCATCAAACACTTGATTGAGATAGAATATAATACAGATATTTTTTTTTAATAGGCAAAAAAATCTAATCATCAGGATACAAAAGGGTGTACCCAACCCATTTACAAAAAGAACACCAACTTAAATCAAAGCGAAACCTACAAAAATTTGCAAGAAAAGTTGGTCCATTCGTAGTAATTACAAATATAACGCGCATTAATCCTTTTTCCTAACCACTACCAAGTAAACAAAATGATCCTATTTTCTATCAAATCACAATCCCACACTTCATTGTTAAACACAATTCTATTCCTAGTTAACCTCTCTTATCTTGCACACCAAACAGATCCTTAAAGTTAAATAGTAATATTTTTAATGATAAAATGATATATTAATAAGATAGATAAAAATCACTAAACTATTTATAATAGTACAACAAGTGTTTAGAGGAATAACAAAGAATATTAAAAAAATTCAACAAAAAATAAACATTAAAAAATGTAGATGAGACGAGAAAAATAATTTTTTTTAATCTAAATAATCCACATTTCAAATTATTTTCCAAACTACTTCACTTTTCAAAAAAAAATCGTCAGAGCATTGGTGTCAGACCAAATGGCGGCTGAACCCAAATTTTAAGAGGAGACGTCAACTGGATTGGAGTCTACACCTAGTGTTGCACTAGTGTATGTTGTGTTTTTTTTATAATGATTGACATTTCATATAAGAGTCGGAATCAGAAATATTAATATTAATATTAGGTTATGTTTACATACGAAAACCAGAAATATTAATGTCGTTGATCGATATGACTCAATCGACCATTGGTTCCACATTCCCTAGCTACCCTAACGCATGACCTTAGCTGAAGTTGTTGATTCACTCCAGGCGCTGGAGGATTTGAGGACCCAGGAACATCACCATCACCATCACCAGGTTTCTTAAGAAGTTTAGTCGATTCCATGAAGTCATGTGTATGGAATGACACGTTAGTGCCCTAACTCAGTTCTTGACCCATACCAGAATAGTTGGGGTGTGTTTGGGTTATTGGTATGCGGCCGGGACGATTAAAGGGTGACATTGGTGTGAATGATTTGTTGGGGAAAGGTTGAAAGGGTTGTCATGGTGTTTGGTAACCAAATGCTTGTTGCATGTTTTGGTTTTGTGATGTTTGGGCTTCTTGGCTAGCTATAGTAGGAATAACGGTTGGTATTAAATGATCGTTGAGTGTTTTGACTATGGCGGTTATGGTAGGATGATGTGTTAGGGCATATCGATGTTAGGTGTCTAGATACTGATCCATTGGCCGTTAACTCTTCGTAGATGTCATTCTCCGAGGTATGCCGGGGGATCTGGGATGTGTTGAAGCATGCTGAACTGCAGTTTAACACGATCCCTATAGTGGATCTCCAGAGTGGTGAACCTGATGATCAGTGTGCATGCAGTCTAAACGGTTGCATCTAGTTCGTTGATTTCATGTTCATTATCCAAGTTTAGATATGGATGCCAAATGAACTGAAGAGGAAAAATATTTTAGATTATAAAATGGGTAATATTAAAAACAAATTATTATGAATAGATTCCGTTAGTGGCAATACATCTGCTAGTCTAAGGTGATCCAAGAGATTGTGATATTGGGTATTCGGCAAATGGGAGGATTCATACAAAGAATTGCCATTGTTTTTGGTGGCACGTAAGACATACACATTAGAGACTATTGCACTTATGGAGACATTGCTGGCAATTACGCCAGACGAAACTTGTGTTGATGGAAATAGAATATTTCACCAACTATTTTGGGCGTTTTAACCATGTATCAAAGGTTTTGCATTCTATAAACCTATTATTCAAATTGATGGAACACGATTATACGAAAAATACAAGAGTACCTTGCTTATGGCAGTTGCACAAGACGACAAAAATAATGTATTTCACATTGCCTCCGGTCTAGTTGAAAATGAGACCGCTGGTGGTTGAAGCTTCTTCCTTTGGAATCTCAGAACTCATGTGGCTCTACAAGCCAATCTATATTTGATTTCAGACAGACATGCTGCTATTAAGAGTGCTTACAATAACCATGATAATTGATGGCATAATTCTCCTTCTACCCATGTCTATTGCATTAGACATGTCGCACAAAACTTCATGCATGCAATCAAAGGTAAGAGCCTTCACAATAAGTGGTGAATGCAGGGTATGCTCTAACTCAACCGTCATTTCAACACTACAGTGACAAATTAGATTATAAAATGCAGATGCAGGAAGGTGGGTGGATGACATTCCATTGGAGAAGTGGACAAGGGCATTTGACAGAGGATGTCGATAGGGCCACATGACAATAAACCTTGTGAAATCGATGAACAACGTCTTCAAAGGTAATAGAAATCTACTAATAACTGCATTCGCGAGAACAACCTATTTTAGGTTGGCATCACTCTTCGCAACCAGAGGCGTAAGATGGAGTGCAGTGTTAATATCGGGTCAGTTATCAGTGAATGTTGCATGAAAGTGGTGAAAGAGAAAACTATCAAGTCTAGCACACATGGGATTACAATCTTTGACTGTCATAGTCAAGCTTTCAATGTACAGGAAACAATGGACCACAATGAGGGGATGCCAAATTTTCCTATGCTGTCAAACTAAACAGAAGTTGGTGCGACTGTGGCATGTTCCAAGCCTTCCGTGTACCTTGCTCCCATGTCATTGCGACATGCGCATATACTCGCCAGGACGCTTAGAACCATCTATCCAATATTTACAAGGCCATTAATGTTATGAAAGTCTACAACGAAAGCTTCGCAGTGCTAGCAATAGAGGAAGATTGACCTTCATATCAAGGAGACATAGTTTGGCATAACGATCAGATGTGAAGAAAGAAAAATGTCACCATAACCGTACGCGTATTAGAACCGAAATGGATACAGCTGATAAAATGATAAGATTATGTAGTATATGTTGTTAGCTCGGACACAATCGAAAAAATTGTCCCAATGTTGGAGCAACCTCTGCATCATAATTTATTTTTTCTTTTTAGTTTTTGTAACCTTAGATTTTTATACATTAATAACTTTTTGTTACAACAATGTTAATACAAAATATCACACCAACTTAAAACACTTAAAAACAACAACACAAACAACAAATACAAAACTTAAGACATAACACTACAACATATCTAAGAGATGACAACAATCAAAACAATATTATCTTATGCAGACATAATATCTCTAACAACATTGTCATCTCTAACTCGCACCACATTCGTTGCATATCATTGTTGTCATCTCCAATTGAGATGTAAGAGACAAGTATCTCGATACTTTTAATTTTTTCTCCGTCATTAATCTCTCTGTCAAATCAACTTTTCACACTCCTTTTAAGATACTTGAAATTTTGGAGGTTCCACAAAAGCATTTTCCTGAAAGACTTCGTTGCAGAATAAATTATATCTCTGTTTCTTATAATGGTCACGGTGAAAAAAAATATTATGTGAGTTGAATTATAGGGCATAATTACTTACCAACTTAACCAAACTTCATTTGCATGCAGATTTATAGTAGTTAGTGTTATTTTTGGCCATCGTTTGTTTTTAGATAAAATTATCTTAATTTTTTTTGGTTTTTGGAAGTTTAAACTTCTAATTAATGGTTGTACTATATGTTAGGATTCTTCTGTTGCTTTAATAGAACTGTACAATATAGTCTTTAAATCATGAATTTATTTACTTAAATAGATTAAGATATCTCTTGTGTTTGTACAGTTGGGCAAACTGGAAGTTTCATATAGGGTTTGATGTACGAGCTGGTATTGTTATATCACTTGCTTCTATATACGATCTCGACAAGCATAAGTCTCGTCGTGTTCTATACAAAGGCTACATTTCTGAATTTTTTGTACCTTATCAAGATCCAACTGAAGAATTTTACTTTGAAACATTCTTTGATTCTGGAGAGTTTGGATTTGGTCTGTCTGCGGTGTCTTTGATACCCAATCGAGATTGTCCACCACATGCACAGTTCATTGATACATATATTCACTCAGCTGATGGTACCCCGATCTTATTGAAGAACGCAATTTGTGTTTTTGAACAATATGGAAATATCATGTGGCGTCACACTGAAACTGGAATTCCTAATGAATACGTAAGAATCTTTACTAAATTACTACAATAAACTAATTAAGATTTTTAATTAATGTAATAGTATATAGTAATCTCTTTGTTATTTTACAGATAGAAGAATCTAGAACGGAAGTGAACTTGATCGTAAGAACCATAGTGACAGTTGGAAACTATGACTATGTTATAGATTGGGAGTTCAAAGCAAGTGGTTCCATCAAGCCTGCGGTAAGTGTATAGTTTTTTAGCATACCTCATTTCAGTAAAGCTATTCTGATTAATTAATTTTTCTATTTTCATGTATTTAATACAGATAGCATTATCTGGTATAGTTGAAATTAAGGGAACAAATATTAAGCACAAGGATGAGATTGAGGAAGATATACATGGTAAACTATTGTCTGCAAATAGCATTGGGGTTTACCATGACCATTTCTATATTTACTATCTTGATTTTGATATTGATGGTACACACAACTCATTTGAGAAAACAAGTTTGAAGACGGTAAGAATCACAGATGGAAGTTCAAAGAGAAAGAGTTATTGGACGACTGAAACTAGAACTGCTAAGACCGAATCAGATGCAAAAGTCACAATTGGACTTGCACCAGATGAACTTGTTGTGGTTAATCCAAACATAAAAACTGCAGTTGGAAACGAAGTCGGTTATCGTTTGATTCCAGGAAATCCAGCTCATCCACTATTAACAGAAGATGATTATCCACAAATACGGGGTGCTTTTACAAACTATAATGTTTGGGTGACACCATACAATAGAACTGAGAAATGGGCTGGTGGACTTTACGTAGATCATAGTCGCGGAGATGATACTTTGGCTGTTTGGACTAAACAGTGTGAATTTTTCTTTACTTGTGAATTTGCAATTAAATGATCTTAGTAAAACTTGATTATTATAGTAATTAGTTGTTTAATTAAAACTGCAGGAATAGAAAGATTAAGAACAAGGACATTGTGATGTGGCATGTGGTTGGAATTCATCATGTTCCAGCACAGGAAGATTTCCCAATAATGCCACTATTGAGCACTTCATTTGAGCTGAGACCAACCAATTTCTTTGAGAGGAATCCTGTCCTTAAAACACTCTCACCAAGAGATGTTGCATGGCCTGGTTGCTCCAATTAAAACTATCCAGCTTTGTGTATCCAATTGATTTGCATTGGCCTTGTGGCCATATGAATAAATGTTGTTTGTTTCTTTATTGCATGTGGAAAAATAATGTATGGGTTTCAACTATTTTATTTGAATGAATGAATGAGAGGTTTTTTTTTTATAAGCAAGTTTCATTAAAGGAGAATAAAAGGGTTTTCAAATCTGTTTACAAAAGAAAAGAGTTAATGTTTGGAAAAGAAAATTACAACCCAATTGAACCTTAAGACAAATTACAACCCAATTGATGAGAGGTTTATTTGTTAGCGGAATTTTACAGTTTGTTTTATGGGTAATATCTACTAAATATATAGGACACCACTAAAATGTTAGCAAATGATAGTTCAAGGTTGTTTAGAAACATTCTTTGATGTGATTTAGCCAAATCAAATATTAAAATGAAAACAAAGCTGGCGCTGATGCTGGAAAGTGAATCCACAATTTGATCTGCAATTATAGTGTTCTGTTTAATTGTTGAGGCTTTGATTTTCTATTGGATGTGGGACACTGTGTTGGAAATAAAGCCTTTGTGTTTAGAGAAAATGTGTGGGAATATTAGAGGTTTAAAGAGAAAGTTTATAGGTGGGAGAAATTTTTATGGAAGAGAGAACTTTGTATTTTTGTTTGATACAAAAATGTAGAATTACATCTCTATTTATAGTATTCTAAGGAGAACTCTAGACACACTAATTCTAGAGAGTTCTCAACTCTTGAAATTCCAAGAGTATTCTAGAAAATACTACAAACCTAAGAAATGTCTAGACACTCCAAACATTACAAGAGTTTTCTAAAAACATTAATTAAAATTACCTAAACCCAAAATTATTAAGCCCAAAACTCCAAACAATATGTTTATGCCCAAATCAAGTTTAATATTTCAACATCCCCCCTTAAACTTGATTTGTGACTCTATGCATACTCCTTAGCTGCACGAAAGTTTCCAACTTGAGTGGCTTGGTGAAAATGTCAGCAACTTGATCTCGAGACATCACATACTTCAATTTCACCTTGTACACCCATCTTATTCCAATTTCTTTGCGTCCTCGCGGAAGTGTAGTAAGTTCCCACGTATCATTCTTCGTGATTGACTTGATTTCTTCGTCCATGATGTCTCTTCACTTTACGTTTTCAACCGCTTTTTGATAGCTTAGAGGCTCGCAATCACCATAAAGACAAAAGAGGTTAACGTCGTTTTGGTTTCCGGTTACCTCATAAATCTCTTCAATGCTCCTTAGTCGTGGTGTCCTCTCACTTGAGCTTGTTTCATCCAACCTTGGTGTCGGTGAGGCAGGTGGTGTAATATGTTCCTCTATCATTGGTTGTTCCATTTCATCATATTCTTCTTCATAGTAAGGAAGAAAATCGTACTTGTCTTCTTGAACACTCCAATCCCAACAATCTTCTTCATCGAACTCCACATCACGACTTATGACAATCTTTCCACTATTTGGATTGTAGAGCTTATACCCTTTGGAGCTTGAGTCGTAACCCACGAATACGTACTTCTCACTTTTATCATCGAGCTTTGTTCTCCTTTCATCTGGAACGTGGGTATAGGCAATGCTTCCAAACACTTTGAGGTGAGAGATACCTGGCTTCCTTCCATTCCATGCTTCTTGCGGTGTCTTCTCATGCACACCTCTTGCTGGGGAACGGTTTGTCAGGTAAACCGCACATGCCACTGCTTCGGCCCAAAACTCTTTCGGCATCTTCTAACTCTTAAGCATGCTTCGCACCATATTAAGTATGGTTCGGTTCTTTCTCTCCGCTACTCTATTTTGTTGTGGCGATCTTGGCACTGTTAGTGGGCGGCGGATTCCATGGTCTTCACAATATTTGTTGAACTCATTTGAAGTAAACTCTCCTCCTCGGTCAGATCTCATGGCCTTAATGGAAAGGTCACTTTCTTTTTCCACAAGGGCTTTGAACTTCTTAAAATTTTCAAACACTTCTGACTTCTCCTTCAAGAAATAAACCGACGTTTTTCTAGAATAATCATCAATAAATAGGAGGAAGTATTTATTCTTACCAAATGAGTTTGGATTGATTGGTCCATAGACATCGGTGTGTATGAGCTCTAGCGGTTTTGTCGCTCTTGACGTTGATTACTTTGGAAAGCTTTTTTGGAATTGCTTCCCAATTAGACATCCTTCGCATAGTTGGTCTGGGTGATTTATACTAGGCAAGCCTCTCACCATCTCCTTCTTTGACAAACATTCTAGACTGTCGAAGTTGAGGTGTCCAAATTGTAGATGCCATAGCCACGAAGAGTCGGTATAGCAAGCCCTGAGACACTTTGCCACATCATTTTGAATGTTTAATATGAACATTCTATTCTTTGACATAGGCACCTTAGTAATCAAGTTATGTTAACAATCTCTTAAGAAAAGACTATGTTCTTTCAAGTGGATGTTATAGCCTTTCTCTAATAATTGTCCCAAACTCAAAATAGTATTCTTCATGTTAGGAACATAGTAGACATTGGATATGAATTGATGACTCCCATTCTTCAAGCGTATGAGAATTTTATCTTTGCCTTTGACTAGTATGTTTGAGTCATCTCCAAATGAGACGTCGCCCGTTGTCGCTTCATTGATCTCTACGAACATGCTTCGATCACCGCACATGTGGTTGCTTGCGCCAGTGTCGAGGTACCACTTGTTTCTTTTCTCTTCAACTTGGCTTTGGCACGCGAGCAACAGAGTTTCTTCTTCTCCACCTTTTTCTTCTATAAAGTTAGCTTTCTCTAGAACCTTCTTCGAGAATCTACACTCAGATGCATAGTGACCAATCTTATTGCAGTTGAAGCACTTGATTTATGACTTGTTGCACCTTGACCATGAATTTCCTCTTCCACGACCTCTTATTGCTTGTGTATTCCAACTTCTTTCTCCATTGTTGAAGTTGTTGGAGTAGTTGTTGTAACTACCTCTTCCTTATCCTCCATGTCCTCGTCCACGTCCACGATCTTGGCCACGACCTCGGCCTCTTTGGCTCTTATAATTCGCATAGTTTGCTTCCTTTACATTGAGTTGTAGTAGTTGCTCCATAGCCTCCTTTTGTTTAATTTTTCTCTTTTGTTTTTCTTCGTATGCTTGTAAGGAACCCATAAGTTGCTCAATAGTCATGGTCTTTAAATCCTTGTTTTCTTCAATGTTGGTAACAATGAAGTCAAAGCTTGGATTTAAAGTGCGAAGTATTTTCTCCATGACTTTCACCTCATCAACATCTTCACCATTTCTTTTAAGTTGATTGACTACGGACAATACTCGAGAAAAATAATCAGAAATTGACTCATACTCTTCCATAAATAAACGTTCAAACTCACTGGCTCCTATATTGCACCTGATATTATTTCTAAAACCAATAACTTCTTTGCATAGATTTACCTTAATGATATCTCTCCACCATAAAGATTCTAGAGCATCTTTACCCCAATCCTTGTGTAGCATCACCCTACTTCTGAAGCACCCATATTTTTCCTCAAGAACTGGTCTCCACACAACGTTGTTATCAACCAAGAATTTCCACAACCATTTTGACAAAAGTGATGTGTTAAATTCCATTAAATCCTTCACCCCTAAACCACCATTTTGTTTTGGTTTGCAAATATCCTTCCAGCTGACCCATGGAATACTTGCCTTATCCATATTACCTTACCAAAAGAATCTTCTTTGAATTGAGGTCAATTTCCTTGCTACTGCAGCAGGTAATTTGTAAAATGAGAGATAATGTATTGGCAGGTTCGATAGTACTGAATTTATCACTGTAAGTCTCCCTCCCATTGATAGCATACGGCCCTTCATACACAAAATTTTCTTTCTGAATTTATCTATTATAGGGTTCCAAAACTCTACCCTTCGATGACTTCCACCTAATACCAAGCCAAGGAATTTGGTTGGCAAAGTTCGTCTTCTGCACTTGAGGAATAGAGAAGCAGCATCCAAAAAGTCTTCATGAAGCCCGACACCTATTATACAGCTTTTTAAGTAGTTGACAGTCAAGCCAGATACCAATTCAAAGCCACGTAAAATTGCTTTCAAGCCCCAAAGATCAATCCAGGATCCGTTACAAAGGATTATGGTGTTTTCCGCGAACTGCACCAAGCTACAAGTTACAGCACTGTTTATATTAAAACCGCCCAACATTGAATTCAATTTGGCTCGCCTAACCAAAAGAGCCAAGCCTTCTGCTACCAAAACATACAGCAGGGGTGACAAAGGATCACCCTGTCTGAGCCCACATGAAAATTTGAATTCCTTTGTTGTACCACCATTTAACATGATCGATAGCCAACAATTCATCACTGTCCCACGCATCCAAGATAGCCATTTTTCTTTGAAATTCATTGCCTGCAAAGTTTGGATGAGGAAGACCCGGTTAACAGTATCGTATGCTCTAGAAAAATCCACTTTAAACAGTAGGCAAGGTAATTTTCTTTGTTTTGCCAGATCAAAAATTTCATTAGTCAAAAGACTTCATCCAATAGTTGTCTGCCAGGAATAAAGGCAGATTGCGAACTTGAAACTAGCTTCCCAATAAACTTTGACAGTCTGTTAGCAAGAAGTTTGGAAATTATCTTGTAGATACTTCCAACCAAGCTTATAGGTCTGTAGTCTTCAAGTATCATAGGCTGCTCCTTTTTAGGTATGAGTGCTATGAATGCAGACACCATTTCTTTTGGCAAGTTTCCATGAATATGAAAGTGTTGTATAGTAGCTACCACTTCTCCACCAACAGTATTCCAACACCTTTTAAAAAATTCAAGGTTGAATCCATCGGGTCCGGGACTTTTGTTCCTATGACAGTTTTTAATTACTTCAGCAATCTCAATTTCAGTAAAATCCTCTGTTAAGCATCTGTTTTCTTCTTCAGACAGTTTTGGAAGGTCATCCATTCTCAGGATTGGTTTGGCACCCATACTTTGTTTGAACATTGCTGCAAAAGACTCTTCAACCACTCTTTTTTATATTTTCTACTCCCTCCACTTGTTCACCCCCCTCCTAATAGTTACAATAACATTCCTACGCATTCTTTGCCTAATATACACATGGAATATCCTCGTGTTGCAATCTCCAAACAAAGTCCAATTAGACCTTGATTTTTTACTAAGTATGCTTTCTTTATACTTGAGATTCTTCCAGATTTCAGAGATGGTGTTGCTTCTTGCTCTAAGCTGTTCTTCAGACAAAAGGATCCTCTTGCAATTCCACTATAGTTTCAATCTCATTTAAATTTTTAACCCCTTCTTCTATTTTCGTATCAATCCATTGAAACACATGTTTGTTCCACCATTTCAATTTTCTTCTAATTTCCTTAAGCTTACTGACCAGAACAAAAGTTGGACTACCTGTGATAGACATGCCTTTCCATTCGGTATCAACAAGGTTCAAAAATTCTGGATGATTCAACTAACAGTTGAAGAATTTGAACGGCTTCGGGCCCCAATTGCTTGTGTTTGGTTTCAACCATACTGGTTTATGATCAGATATGTCTCTGATACCTGCTTGTTGAGTAACAATCCTCCATTTTATACTCAACTCCTCATACAACAAAAATATATCCATCCAACTACTGCAAGAACCACTGGATTTTATCCAAGTATATTTACTTCCCACCATTGGGACATTAATTAGTTCCATTGCCTCAATAAAGTTTGAAAATTCGTCCATCTCTCTTCGAATCGGCTTACCTATACCTTTTCTCTCAGACTTTGTTTTTATTGCATTAAAGTCTCCACAAACTTGCGAATCTCCTTTAGGATACTTGATTTTAGCCTCTAATAAATCTGTCTATAACAATCTTTTTTCTGCTAAGATACACGGGGAGTCGACATTTACCATGTAGTAGAGATTTCCTTTCCAAAGGCCTGCAACGCCTAGAAATCCTCTGCCTATGAAACTGAACATAGAGTTGAAGCAGTCCTCATTCCACAAAGTTAACAGTCCACCTGTTTGACCCGACGATCCCACCGCTGACCAGTTTACTGATTCAGTTCCCCAAAATCTCTCAACCAATTGATCCTTCATATCACTTATTTTAGTTTCTTGGATGAAGCATATTTCAGCTTTGCCTTCTATTAGCATTTGTTTCATTCTTCTCATTTTAATGATTGAACCACACCCACGAATATTAAGGTTACACAATTCATGGAACCCTGCAAACATTCTCCTTCCAACCTTCAAAAGCAATTCTATCTCTGCTTTCCATTTCCTTGATTATCCTTTCGAAAATCTCATCGTCTTCTTCTGCTTCCACTCCAAGCTCCTTAATTGACCTCCAAATTCTTGTTGGTATCGACTCAAGGGCTTGATGAATTATTGCATTTCCTTTTATTACATCAGTGTCAGTGATTCACTCACAACATAGTGCTGCTCCACCAGAATAATTTGATGAATTTTCCTCAACTATTTCATCATGTTTTTTTCTATACCTTGTGGTAGATGCTTCACTTTTATCAAAAGAATGGATCAGGGTTGAAAAGTAGGAGGGGGCATATGGTATTTTAATGCTCTCATAAATATCATTAACTAGTTTAATTTTCTTCTTTCTCCCATTGCTAACAAAAGGCCCATTACTGTTGAAAGGGATAAGGACCTCCTTATAAGCTTTTTGTTGGTCCGACCCATCCATCTCATGACTCAGTGAAATTTGCTCCCTAGACTAACTAGATGTCACATCCCCCCTTCTTAAGGTTTTTCCCTTATCCTTGTTAGGTCTGTTACTAGAGAGTGAGTAGGCCACAACACTGACTACATCGTTACTCGAGCATGTTCCCCTACTCCCCACCTTTTGCATTTCACCTATTTCTGTATTGTTTTCTGCATTCTCAGGTATCTCAAAGTTGTCAGACTTAGCAGTAGGCCCTATTTGATTGCTTCTCTTCTTTTTACACTCTTTTTCCAGCTGCCTTTTACCTTTCTCACGTTCTAGGTCAATAAGCTTACTATTATCATCATTAAAATCTTGGGAACTCAAAACGTCGCAGGGGTCCTCTTCAGATATTAAAATCAAATATTAAAAAATGTGTTATTAAAATCAAACCTGACCACAAGCAAGAAAAAAAATTACTGAGAAAATTCCGGAGATGCATCTCCGGTTGTTGGGAAACTATAATGTTGAAAAATTCCAGAGATGCATCTCCGAAATTTTCTGCAACTCAGCAGGTGCGTCAATGGCGGCAATGCAGACATGGAAACACACAAAAAAATATTGCATTGATCATCATTTCCAACTAACTATCATGTTTTACACTATGTCTAAACTATCAATCATCAAATTTCAACTCATTTCTTACCTCAATCATCAATTTCTACTCATTTACACAAAAACTCAAAAAACTATTCAAACCATTAAATAACTTACAATTTTTCACTTTGGTTCAGTTTTGAGAAATATCAAAAATGAGGGAGGTGCAAAGTTCTGGCACGATTTAAGCTCCAAAACTTTTCAGAGATGTATCTCTGAAATATGTTCGAAGATGTATCTCTAAAATATTTTAATGTTAATTGATAATTTAATGTGTTCGAAGATACTTTTCTAAAATCTAAGAGCATTTAAGTATTTTTACATGATATCTAACTAATATATAGAATGCATTAAAAAATTCTATAATATTATTGTTTTTATTTGAGGCCTAGACAATAGCGTTGGTGGCCTTGGCCAAGGGTCGGGTTTCAACGCTCTCTTAACTAACTCTTACTACTAACCACTTGAAACAATTTAGTTACATAAATAACTAAGATAGTTAATTTCAATAAACCAGGTAACTAAATTGCATAATCTTAAGTAAGGCAAGTTATTATTGTGTAATACGTTAAGCATATTTTTATTCTCACATGTGCAACTATTGCCGTTATCATTATATCCACTTTATAATTTAAAGAATTCTTTTGAGCATATGCATGTTCATTCCCTTCATCTCCAAAACAAATGACCCGAGGTTTGGCCTTGTAACCAGGTCCACTATTTCTAGCATAGCTTATTATTAATTGGATTTTGCTACCCAGCTTGCTTGCTACAATCTTTCCTTCGGATAGGACCATAACATTAAAAGTTCGGTGACCATTTGTATTAACAACACTATCACGCATACTATTAGAATTTATTATAAGTGTATTTTTTACAATATTACAATGTCTCTAATTATTTGTCTCTTCAAAATACAAATGTATTATCAGACAACCTTTTTATATTAATATATTCTTATTTATAGTATTTTAACTCATCTAACAATTTCATTAACTAATATTAAAAATAACATTTTATTAAATTAAACTGTTTTACTATATATAAACAGAATAATTATCATTTTAAAAAGTGTACATCATTCAAACAGGACACCTAAAATGAAACAGATTGATAAAGTAACATATTATGCACTTCTTTTAATTATTAAAATTTTTTAATTATATTATTTTTATGTTTATATAAATTACATACAAAATTTACATGCATTTTGTGCTTTTATATATGCAGAGAACAAAAAGATTTCATATAGAGAAACGGATCGATATCGTTAATATGTGTATTCACTTAGTGGTTTATAATGGCACCTAGGGGAGTTTAGATTTCATACAACAAACACACATCAAGCCAAGCCAGTGAAGCTAGTTAGCTATACCTATATGGTAGAAAGTATTCATTAATTATTGATTAGATATTTTAATTAATATTTTAATATATATTAGTTAGTATTCTAAAATATTTTTAAATTTTTAGAATTGTGGCGTATGGATGACTATGATGTATTAGAGTTCTATATATTAACTATAATGTATTATTTGGAGAATCAATCAATAAAATTAAATATTATTTTTTAGTTTATTTAGTTTTTCTTTATATATCTAGCAATTTAGGTTTAGCTCTCTATCACTATAACTCTTCATGGCTTCCACCACCACCATGAAACTTGTTCTTTTCTCCGTTCTTACACTCCTCTCATTTCATGCAGTTGTCTCAGTTACACCATTGCATGTTCAACATCCACTTGACCCTTTAATCAAGGAAGAGTTTCTTGCTGTTCAAACCATAGTCCAAAACAAATATCCCATCTCAAAGAACAAACTAGCTTTCAACTATATTGGCCTAGATGACCCTGAAAAACATCATGTCTTAAAATATGAAAGACACCCAACTCTTGTAAAAATCCCTCGTAAAATCTTTGTTGTTGCTATCATCAATAGCCATACCCATGAGATATTAATTAATTTAAGGATCAGACGCATTGTCTCTGATAATATTTATAATGGATATGGTTTCCCTATCATATCCGATGCTGAACAATCCCTAGCAATAGAGCTTCCACTCAAATATCCTCCTTTTATTGCTTCAGTTAGAAAAAGAGGATTGAATCTCTCAGAGATAGTGTGTTCTAGTTTTAGTATGGGCTGGTTTGGAGAAGAGAAGAATGTTAGAACAGTGAGAGTAGATTGTTTCATGAAAGAAAGTACAGTGAATATCTATGTGAGACCTATTACTGGAATCACAATAGTTGTTGATCTTAATCTTATGAAAATAGTTGAGTATCATGACAGAGATATTGAAGCAGTGCCAACCGCAGAGAACACCGAGTACCAAGTTTCAAAACAATGCCCACCGTTTGGACCAAAGCAACACAGTCTCACCTGTCATCAACCACAAGGTCCGGGTTTTCAGATCAATGGCCATAGTGTTAGGTAATGTTTCTTTCTTCTTTTTTGTTTCCTTTTTGCTTCCTTTCCTTAATTCTTAATCCCTTTCGTACAAAAGTTTTGTTCTTAGGCATAACGGTTCTTTGGAAGAAGAAAATGGGATGTTTCAGGTTTATTTATTTTTTATTTAAAGTGAAGAAAAAGAACAAAGAAGACCAGTTAGTTTTATTTTGGTTAAAGTGTAATTTAATAAAAAATAAGTTTCTTAAAACTTTAAGGATTTGTTGTTTGAAGGATTTGTTTGGTGTGTATGATATGATAGAGAATATTTTTTTTTACCACTGTACATGCCAGTACAACTAAATTATAACTGACGAGCTTTTGACCCATAATTTTTTAGGATATGCCGGAGACATAATATGATATAAAGCATAATAAGGATAAAATATGTGAATTATTTTTTAATATAACACTTTTTTTTTTTAAATATCAAAAAAATTAATATTTCAGTTAATTTATCAAAATGACTGGGTTTGGAAACCATCTATAAGAGTGGCGCCATATGGGATGGCGTCATATGGGATGACGCCTCAGTTAGAGACCACATGTCAAATCATATGGCGCCTCAGGCAAATGAGCTATGCCCTAAAAATTTTCAAAATGTCCTGAGGAGTCGCCATCTGGAATGGCGCCTCAGGTGTTCTTAATTTTTTTTTTAATTTTGGAAATTAAAAAAAACTAGTTTTTTTTAAATTCGTTTTTTAATATTTTGTTTAATTTGTGAAGAGACATGCTAACGAACAGTGGAAGCAGAGTGTAGGCATGCAGAGTGTAGGCATGCAGAGATGTGTGGTCTTGTCAAGGCTAGTCTGCCCATGCACAGTTGTGTGGTTTTGTCAAGGCTAGTGTAGCCATGCAGAGTTGTGTGGTCTTGTCAAGGCTAGTGTAGCCATGCAGAGTTGTGTGGTCTTGTCAAGGCTAGTGTAGCCATGCAGAGCAGCACATGGTTCTTGGCAAGACTATTCTGAAGCAATACTCCTATTAATACACATCAAATATACATCTTATCATCACATACTTGCAAACCATTTATATTCTGTACATCATTTCTTCCAAACTTTAAAGTTTGTAAACCATTTCTTCGTAACACAATTTAGTTATGGCTCAAAGACCACAATACCTGATAACTGCACATCTCAATGGTGAGATATTTGATTGTCCAATGACGGGTTTCAATTTTAGGGATACAGAAGTGACTAGGTTTTTAATTGATAGAAGAACAAATTTTTATCATTTGAAAGCCCGATTAGAAAAGAAATTGTAGTGCGGTCCAGTTGGGCAATTTGTATACAAAAACCCTGTCTTTTTTTAGGGGCATGAGCAATGCAAATTTTTTCAGATGAAGATACGGGACGATGATGATGTGCGTAATATGCTTCTCAGCCATGAGCATTATGGGTTTAATGACGTTGAGTTATATATTACGTTACAACATCAACCATTGTCTCAACAAGTAGAAGTTTCGCAGATTTTTAACGATTCCGACAACGAACAAGCTGAGTTGGTTGTCGTTGACGAGGAAGAAGAAGAAGCGGAGGACATTGTCGACGAAATGATAAACAACGACGAGGTAGACCAATTGCCAGAGAGTCGTGTTTATTGCCCACCTCAACACATGACAACACTCAGCTTAGGCGATGACGAACCATCAACGGATATTTTTTACGACCCATACAGACAGACGTGGGGAGTATTAAAAGTTGGAGACAATTTTCGTATGAAAGAAGATTGCATCCGAGCAATAAAACAATACCACATGAACTTATCTGCAGATTATAGTCGATCGAACAAATCCGACTCTATACAAGATCTATTGCCGCAACGAGGTGTGCCCCTTTAGATTAACGGCATCTTTCCGGAAGCGAAACGATTCCTGGAAGATAGGGTCAATGGGTCCGGAGCACATTTGCATACTCACCAATCCATATGGTGCCACCCTTATAGAGGGTTTCCAACCCCAGCCATTTTCGTAAATTAACTGAAATGTTAGTTTTTTTGAATTTTTTTTTTAAAAAATGTGTTATATTATAAAAAAATTCAAAATATGTTATATACAAGATAGATAAGATTTATTCTATCATATTTTTATTTAACACATGATACCAAATATAATATATATATATATATATATATATATATATATATATATATATATATATATATATATATATATATATATATATATATATGAGAGAGAGAATCGAGATCAACTTACTTTAAAAGTATGTTTATTTAACTTACTCCACAACATAGTCTTTAAATTGAATCTAATCTAATGGTTAAATTAACATTTTTATTTATAATCATTCGATTAAATCTAATTTAAAGGCTATAATTGTGGACTAAGTTGTTCCCCACTATATATATATATATATATAACAAATAAATTTGTTACAATTATTTTTTAAAATTTTTTAAAATTTATAAATTGATGAAAAAAATTAATAATTTTATATAATCTAAAAAATAAAAAAAATTCATTAACACTACAGAGTAAACAATTTTAGTTTTTCTTGAAAAGATCATGAATTCTATTGTATAGGTTAGATATGCAAAATAGAAATATGTATATATAATATGTGAATGACAAAACAACCCTTGAAAAAAAATGTATTTAATTTAATAAAAAAATAAAATTAATATTCATATTTTTATAATTTTACTAACTCTTTTATTTTTAATACTTTTAATTTATTAGATTTTAACTTTTTTATATTATATAAAGTCACAAAATTACCTTTATAACAAAATCATATATATTTTTTAAAAAATATTTATTGATATTTCTTAATTGAATATCTAATTAGTTTTTATTTTTATAGATTTTATCATTTTTAATTTTAAATTTTAAATTATATTTTATAGGGATGAATTTGTAAATTATTTTCTCATAATATTCTGTCGAATTCTAACACAACTAATATTTAGGATAAAATTTGAACTAGTTAAACAGGATATGAGTAGTTTTAGAATTAACTTATCATATCATCATGTTGTGTCATCAAACACTTGATTGAGATAGAATATGATACAAATATCCTTTTTTTTAATAGGCAAAAAAATCTAATCATCAGGATACAAAAGGGTGTACCCAACCCATTTACAAAAAGAACACCAACTTAAATCAAAGCGAAACCTACAAAAATTCGCAAGGAAAGTTGGTCCATTCGTAGTAATTACAAGTATAACGCGCATTAATCCTTTTTCTTACCCTCCACCAAGTAAACAAAATGATCCTATTTTCTATCAAATCACAATCCCACACTTCATTGTTAAACACAATTCTATTCCTAGTTAACCTATCTTATCTTATCTTATCTCTTATCTTGCGCACCAAATAGAGCCTTAAAGTTAAATAGTGTAAGTTCCTGGATTGGCTGGAATTTTGGTAAAACAACAAGGTGTTCAATGCTGATGTCATGGTGTTGATGTTGCAGCATTGAGTCTTAGTACTGGGCTGTACTAAGTTGTGAAGGTTAACTATGTTTGATGTCATGGGCTTGATGTCATAACATTGCACTTAACACTGGGTTGTGTTAAGGTTGCTAGTTGCTGAAGTGGATGTCTGATGTCACATAGGTGATGTTGTAACATCAGACCTGCAGAACTGAAGCTAATGACAGCATGGGCTTGTTGTAATTAGGGTCGCGTATTAGCTGGAATTGTGGAGAGTGTTGACTCGTTGGATGAGAATATCTTGGGCTAGATATTTTCTATTACATGGGAGATTTGATTGCAGGTTTGTTGGAGAATTAAAAGGTGGAAGATTTAAAAAGATTTTGGGGATAAAATCTGTTTTAAAAGATTCAGTTTTTAATTAATAAATCTGATCAAATATTGTGACAAATCCAATCCAAATTCAAGGAGCTATATAAAGCGCACAAGACCAAGGAAGAAGGTACAGAAAACAGATTGAAGATCAAGAGCTGGAGGCTTAGAGTCTAGGGTTTGTTTAGAGTACTTGTAATCACACTATTCTAGGTTGAATAGGTGTTGAATTTTCTGTCCTCTCTAGAAGCTGTGAAGCAATAGAGAGTTGTTGATTGATCGAAGCTAGGAAGCAAGATCAAGGGATCTCAAAGAGGTTGTTCTTTGAGTGTTTTAGGGGATTGAGTAGTGTTCTCATATCTAAGTGGTTTCTTAGGTAGAAAGTCACTAGTAGAGTATAAGTTTAGGAGATTGTCAACTGGTGTGTTGAGTCTGTAAATTATATCTACAAGTAGTGAATTTCATCCCTGGCTTGGTAGCCCCCAGACGTAGGTAGTTAGACCGAACTGGGTGAACAATTCCTTGTGTTTTCCTGTTGCTTATTCTGTCCATTATTGCAGAGTGTGTTGTTGTGACATCGCACCTTAACATCACACGTCTGGTACCAGAATTTCAATTGGTATCAAAGCAGGCATCCTGTCTGTCTCTGGGTGAGATCTAGGGAAGTTACTTTCTGGTGAAAGATGGACAAAGAGGTTGGAGGATTCGTCAACAAACCCCTTATCTTGGATGGCTCAAACTATGAGTATTGGAAGCCTAGAATGACTACTTTTTTAAAGTCATTAGACAGCAGAGCTTGGAAGGCTGTCATTAAAGAGTGGAAAGCTCCAGAGGTATGTGAGAAAGATGAGGCTGGCAAGGATAAAGAAGGCACCTCAAAGCCTAAGCCTGAAGAAGAATGGACCAAGGAAGAAGATGAGCTTGCCCTTGGGAATTTAAAAGCCCTAAATGTTATCTTCAATGGGGTTGACAAGAACATATTCAGGCTGATCAACTCATGTGAAACTGCTAAGGCTGCTTGGGATATTTTGAAGGCTACTCATGAAGGCACATCTAGAGTTAAGATGTCTAGACTTCAGCTTCTAACATCTATGTTTGAAAGCTTGAAGATGAAGGAAGATGAGACTATTCATGACTTCCACATGAGTGTTCTTGAGCTGTCAAATGCATCCTGTGCTCTTGGTGAGAAGATGACAGAAGAGAAGCTGGTGAGAAAGATTCTTAGGTCCCTCCCTAAGAAGTATAAGATGAAGGTAACAACCATTGAAGAATCTCAAGACATCAGCAAGATGAGAGTTGATGAGCTTATTGGATCTCTTCAAACATTTGAACTTGGACTGAATGAGGAAGAGCCAGAAAAGAAGCCTAAGAGTATAGCTTTAGTCTCCACTCCTGCAGCAGCTAAAGATAATGAGTCCCAGGAGGATCTGCCTCAGGCTATAGTTATGTTAGGAAGACAGTTCAATAAAGTGTTCAAGAAGATGAACTATAGACCTAGTGTCAAGAACATCTCTTCTGACATCAGCAAGTCAAAAGAGAAAGATGAAGAGAAGATTGCTCAAGATAAAGGAGTTCAATGCTTTGAATGTGAAGGGTATGGACATGTCAAGAAAAAGTGTCCCACATTCTTGAAGAAGCAGAATAAAGGCTTGACAATTTCCTGGTCTGACACTGATAGCGAAGATGAAAGTGAGTCAGCAAAGCATGTTACAGCTTTGACAGGAATTGTTGAATCTGATGATGATAGTGATGGAGAAGTCACCTATGATGAGCTAGCTTCAACCTACAAGGAGTTGTGTTTAAAGAGTGCTGAAGTTTGTCAAGAAAACAAGTGCCACAAGGAACAGATTGCTCAACTTGAGAATGAAAAATCTGATCTGGAATATGAAGTTGTTCTGGTGAGATCTCAACTTGATCAGATGACAAAATCTGTTAGGATGCTGAACAGTGGTACAGCCACTCTTGACAAGATACTCCAGTCAGAACAGGTTGCTGGAAACAAAGCTGGGATAAGATATGTGGCCGAAGACAAAGGTACCTCAGAAGCAAGTACTTCAGGTCTAAAGAAGGAAGAGTCATAAACTGTGCCTCAACATCAGCCAAAGAGGCAGAATCTTACTCCCAAGGAAGCTGATGTTTCACAACCTAAGAAGATTGAGAAGAAGACTGGTCATAATCAGAAGAGAAAGCAGCCACAAGGAGCAAGCCAGAATATGCCCCCCCAATATCATAGGAGCATGGAAGCTGCAAGGGCCAAGCAGACCAGGTCACATCCGATGTCTCAACATCAGGAAAACTGGTATGGACCTGGCCTCAACAATGCTGTGCCGTATAATTATGGAAGAAGGAAGCCTCATCACCATGGGAGATAGCCTAGAAGACAGCATCCTCAGTTCAAACAGCACGTGTCTCATCAGGTGTCTCAACATCAGGGGTATGGTTACACTAATGTTGTGTCTCATTATGGAAGGAGAAAGTCCCACCATCATGGGAGACAATCCAGGAAAAAGCATTCTCAGCTTCCTTATGGATACCAGCATAATAGAAGGCGGGCAAGCAATGTTAGGAGAAGACAACATTATGAGTGGCAGCCACAACTTTATCATCAAGGTGGGAGAAGGTTTAACCACTTCAGAGATGATAGAATCAGATGTTTCTATTGTGGAAGGTATGGACACATGCAGTACTCTTGTTACAAGCTGCATGGATACCCTCAGCCTCAAAACAGAGGGAGAAAGCACAAGCCCAAAGTTGTTAAACAATGGGTACCTAAGGAGAAGGGGAAGTGCTTATTGGTTCAGTTGTCTGACAAAGAAGCAGAAGAAGGAACTTGGTACTTTGACAGTGGATGTTCAAAGCACATGACTGGATCCAAGGAGTATTTTGTGGAGATCATGTCTGGGCATGCTAACAAGGTTGTCTTTGGTAATGGAGAAGAAGGAGTTGTAGAGGGAGTTGGAAGAGTGAAAAATCTTGATGGACTCACTCTTGATAGTGTGATGCTTGTCCAAGGGTTGGATGCTAATCTGATCAGCATAAGTTAGCTATGTGATGAAGGGTACAAAGTCTGCTACTCAAAGGATGAATGTCTGGTGACAAGTGAGAAGGATGAAGTGGTCATGAAAGGAGTCAGAACCAGAAACAATTGTTATTCTTGGATACCCATAAGGGTTAGCCCCACTGTGGATGACAAGACTGATGCTTTAACATTAGGTTGTGACATCAAGAATAAAGGGATACTGAAAGGTCAAACTGAGCTAATGAGCTCTAGGGTGAATCATTTTAAATTTTTAAAAGGAAAGGTTTCGTGGAGGGAAAACTTTAGTAATTGGAACCAAAATCAGGGGCCTTACCATATTAATATCACATTAAGACCTTCCAAAACCATCTCATCACAACGCCTCATCTTCCTAAATCTCAACAACATAGAGAGTTTTGTTCTAAACCTGGTCTGTTTCAAAGGAATGATGTCTTCCAAGAACTCTGAACCAGCACGAACTAGGGTTCCCTCTGAAAACGACCTAGGCAATGATGAACACGGTTCGGGTGCTCCTTCCGAGTCAGATAACCCTAAACCCTCCCATACGAATAAAACTGAAGGCAGGACATCATCATCCCAAGCTGTTGAAGAGAAGTTTAATGTAGACTTGGAGTTGGAACAACTTACCACCAAAATCCTGGAGAAGGGGATACGCGTAAAAGGGATTTCTGTCTCTCTAAGGCAAATGGCTGCTGAGAAGGTCGCCACTCAAGAGGACAAAGATCTTCAAAAGGATGAGGGTAAAGATCTTGATGTCAATGGTAATGTCAGAACATCATCCCCTAGGGAAGCTAGTCACAAGGGTAAAGAGATGGATCAGGTCGAGGTCATTGAGATTTAGGACTCATCTGGTGATGAGAAAATTGGAAGAAGGAAGGACAAGAAAAGGGCCTCAAGTAAAGATTATCCAAAATTGTGGAGCAAAGTTGACAAGGAGGGCAAAAAGAGGAGAATTAGTAAAGAGTCTGAGTCTGAGAGCGATGCTCAAGACATCGACCCAACTGATAATCAAGTGCAGAATCACTATGGAGCCATGTGGAATTATGTGCCTCAAAGAAAGATTGCACTGGAAAGAGAGGTAGCTGCAGAAGACACTGAAATTATTGACCTCATTGAGTGTGCTGGTCTGCGAAGGATTGTGACGGGGTTGACCAATTGTTATGATGGGCTGGTCAGAGAATTCATAGGTAATATCTCTGAATCTATAAACAACAGCAAGGGTCGAGCCTTCAGAAGAGTTACCATCAGAGGAAAATGTGTATGGTTCTCTCCTAAAGTGATCAATGGCTACTTAGGAAGAAGTGAGGAAGAATGTGAAGAATTGGAAGTCTCCAACAATGTGATATGTAAAGAAATCACTGGTGGTCAGGTAAAAGTTTGGCCAGAAGATTGAAAGCTGCAAACCAGGTTGTTGAGTGTCAAATATGCCATTCTGCACAGAATTGGTGCTGTCAACTGGGTTCCTACTGGGCACAAGACCACAATTTCGGTTGAATTGGGGAAGATAATCTATGCTGTAGGGACAAAGCAAAGAATTGACTATGGCTCCTACATCTTTGATTACACTGTTAAGCATGCTGCTACTATGAAGATACCAATTGCTTTTCCCTCTCTCATTTGTGGGATTATCTTATCTCAACAGCCTGGAATTCTACAGCATTGGGATATAACTTGCACAAGGAAGCCTGCCTTGTCAGTCCATTCCAAATTGTTTGAAGTGAAACATGTTTCTGACAATGTCAAGACATCTGCTTCAACATCACAACAGCAGCCAGCCAAGACAGGGTTAATTTCAGAACTGGAAGAGGCTTGCAAGGAGTTGGATGAAGTCATCAAAGTTAGTACTGAAAGGAAACAAAAATTTGAAAGACTTGTCATGACTCTGAAAATGGCAGCAAAGGAAGGTGGAGCAGTCAACACTAGCAAGGATGATGAAGGACCTGGTAATAAAGGAGAAAGTGAGGAGCTCAGCTCTGATGAAGACTAGCTTACTACCTTGCTGTTTTTGGTAGTTAGTAGTTTAGTTTTCTTGTTTTGTTGTTTTGCACTTAATGTGCTTGCCTGTGTAATTTGAATATTGTGCTGTTTTTTTTCTATGATTTGTTTTGCCTATTTGCTGACTGTGAGGCTAACAATGAGGGCTAGTTTAGGACTAACTTTATTGGGATAATTGTCTAATTATGGCTAAAAAGGGGGAGAGTTAAAAATTGCCATGAGGAGAAGAGTAGTTGCTGCTAAAAGAATAAAAATAAAAGGTGTTTAGTTGAAAAGTAATGATGCAGCTGTGGAGGGGGAGTATAGACAGCATAGTTGTGGAGCTGCTAGTGAAGTATTCATAGCATTGAAGAGTGCAGAGTGCAGCAAAGCAGACATCAAGGGGGAGATGTGCTACACATTGTGAGCTACTGAACAACTGTGATGTTGGTTCAAGTTTTTGAGGGGGAGCACCAATTGGCTGTTGTCAATAATGAAGATGGTGTTGCAGCAGATCAAGTAATGAAGACTATATGAAGATTGTCAAACTGCTGCAAGTTAAAGTTTCAAAATATTGAAGATATTCCGCTGCTGAAGTCTCTGAAGATGCAGAGATTGTTTTAGCCAAAATTAGCCAAAGGGGGAGATTGTAAGTTCCTGGATTGGCTGGAATTTTGGTAAAACAACAAGGTGTTCAATGCTGATGTCATGGTGTTGATGTTGCAGCATTGAGTCTTAGTACTGGGCTGTACTAAGTTGTGAAGGTTAACTATGTTTGATGTCATGGGCTTGATGTCATAACATTGCACTTAACACTGGGCTGTGTTAAGGTTGCTAGTTGCTGAAGTGGATGTCTGATGTCACATAGGTGATGTTGTAACATCAGACCTGCAGAACTGAAGCTAATGACAGCATGGGCTTGTTGTTATTAGGGTCGCGTATTAGCTGGAATTGTGGAGAGTGTTGACTCGTTGGATGAGAATATCTTGGGCTAGATATTTTCTGTTACATGGGAGATTTGATTGCAGGTTTGTTGGAGAATTAAAAGGTGGAAGATTTAAAAAGATTTTGGGGATAAAATCTGTTTTAAAAGATTCAGCTTTTAATTAACAAATCTGATCAAATATTATGACAAATCCAATCCAAATTCAAGGAGCTATATAAAGCGCACAAGACCAAGGAAGAAGGTACAGAAAACAGATTGAAGATCAAGAGCTGGAGGCTTAGAGTCTAGGGTTTGTTTAGAGTACTTGTAATCACACTATTCTAGGTTGAATAGGTGTTGAATTTTCTGTCCTCTCTAGAAGCTGTGAAGCAATAGAGAGTTGTTGATTGATCGAAGCTAGGAAGCAAGATCAAGGGATCTCAAAGAGGTTATTCTTTGAGTGTTTTAAGGGATTGAGTAGTGTTCTCATATCTAAGTGGTTTCTTAGGTAGAAAGTCACTAGTAGAGTATAAGTTTAGGAGATTGTCAACTGGTGTGTTGAGTCTGTAAATTATATCTACAAGTAGTGAATTTCATCCCTGGCTTGGTAGCCCCCAGACGTAGGTAGTTAGACCGAACTGGGTGAACAATTCCTTGTGTTTTCCTGTTGCTTATTCTGTCCATTATTGCAGAGTGTGTTGTTGTGACATCGCACCTTAACATCACACGTCTGGTACCAGAATTTCAAATAGTAATATTTTTAATGATAAAATGATATATTAATAAGATAGATAAAAATCACTAAACTATCAATAATAGTACAACAAGTGTTTAGAGGAATAACAAAGAATATTAAAAAAAATTCAACAAAAAATAAACATTAAAAAAAGGGAGATGAGACGAGAAAAATAATTTTTTTAACCTAAATAATCCAATTTAAAAAAAAATCCAAAATAATCAACATTTCAAATTATTTTCCAAACTACTTCACTTTTTAAAAAAAATTCGTCAGAGCATTAGTCTCAGACCAAATGGCGGCTGAACCCAAATTTAAAGAGGGGATGTCAACTGGATTGGAGTCTACACCTAGTGTTGCTAATCCAATTGGCGCATATGGGTAAAGTTATAAGGCTGATGCCAATTGGCTTGCACCAGTGTATGTTGTGTTTTTTTTGGATAATGATTGACATTTCATATAAGAGTCGGAATCAGAAATATTAATATTAATATTAGGTTACGTTTACATACGAAAATCAGAAATACTAATGTCGTTAATCGATATGACTCAATCGACCATTGGTTCCACATTCCCTAGCTACCCTAAACGCTGGAGGATTTGAGGACCCAGGAACATCACCATCACCAGGTTTCTTAAGAAGTTTAGTCGATTCCATGAAGTCATGTGTATGGAATGACACGTTAGTGCCCTAACTCAGTTCTTGACCCATACCAGAATAGTTAGGGTGTGTTTGGGTTATTGGTATGCAGTCGGGACGATTAAAGGGTGAAATTGATGTGAATGATTCGTTGGGGAAATGTTGAAAGGGTTGTCATGGTGTTTGGTAACCAAATGCTTGTTGCATGTTTTGGTTTTGTGATTTTTGGGCTTCTTGGCTATAGTAGGAATAACGGTTGGTGTTAAATGATCGTTGAGTGTTTTGACTATGGCGGTTATGGTAGAATGATGTGTTGGGGCATATCGATGTTAGGTGTCCAGATACTGATCCATTGGCTGTTAACTCTTCGTAGATGTCATTCTCCGTGGTATGTCGGGGGATCTGGGATGTGTTGAAGCATGCCGAACTGCAGTTTAACATGATCACTATAATGGATCTCCAGAGTGGTGAACCTGATGATCAGTGTGCATGCAGTCCAAACGGTTGCATCTAGTTCGTTGTTTTCATGTTCATTATCCAAGTTTAGATATGGATGCCAAATGAACTAAAGAGGAAAAATATTTTAGATTATAAAATAGGTAATATTAAAAACAAATTATGATGAATAGATTCCGTTAGTGGCAATACATCTGCTAGTCTAAGGTGATCAAAGAGATTGTGATATTGGGTATTCGGCAAATGGGAGGTTTCATACAAAGAATTGCCATTGTTTTTGGTGGCACGTAAGACATACACACTAGAGACTGTTCCACTTATGGAGACATTGCTGGCAATTACGCCAGACGAAACTTGTGTTGATGGAAATAGAATATTTCACCAACTATTTTGGGCGTTTCAACCATGTATCAAAGGTTTTGCATTCTGTAAACCTATTATTCAAATTGATGGAACACGGTTATACGAAAAATACAAGGGCACCTTGCTTATGGCAGTTGCACAAGACAGAAAAAATAATGTATTTCACATTGCCTCCGGTCTAGTTGAAAATGAGACCGCTGGTGGTTGAAGTTTCTTCCTCAGAACACATGTGGCTCTACAAGCCAATCTCTATTTGATTTCAGACAGGCATGTTGCTATTAAGAGTGCTTACAATAACCATGATAATGGATGACATAATTCTCTTTCTACCCATGTCTAGTTCATTAGACATATCGCACAAAACTTCATGCATGCAATCAAAGGAAAGAACCTTCACAATAAGTGGTGAATGCAGGGTATGCTCTAACTCAACCGTCATTTCAACACTACAGTGACAAATTAGATTATAAAATGCAGATGCAGGAAGGTGGGTGGATGACATTCCATTGGAGAAGTGGACAAGGGCATTTGACAGAGGATGTCGATAGGGCCACATGACAATAAACCTTGTGGAATCGATGAACAACGTCTTCAAAGGTAATAGAAATCTACTAATAACTGCATTCGCGAGAAAAACCTATTTTAGGTTGGCATCACTCTTCGCAACCAGAGGCGTAAGATGGAGTGCAGTGTTAATATCGGGTCAGTTATCAGTGAATGTTGCATGAAAGTGGTGAAAGAGAAAACTATCAAGTCTAGCACACATGGGATTACAATCTTTGACTGTCATAGTCAAGCTTTCAATGTACAGGAAACAATGGACCACAATGAGGGGATGCCAAATTTTCCTATGCTGTCAAACTAAACAGAAGTTGGTGCGACTGTGGCATGTTCCAGGCCTTCCGTGTACCTTGCTCCCATGTCATTGCGACATGCGCATATACTCGCCAGGACGCTTAGAACCATCTATCCAATATTTACAAGGCCATTAATGTTATGAAAGTCTACAACGAAAGCTTCGCAGTGCTAGCAATAGAGGAAGATTGACCTTCATATCAAGGAGACATAGTTTGGCATAACGATCAGATGTGAAGAAAGAAAAATGTCACCATAACCGTACGCGTATTAGAACCGAAATGGATACAGCTGATAAAATGATAAGATTATGTAGTATATGTTGTTAGCTCGGACACAATCGAAAAAATTGTCCCAATGTTGGAGCAACCTCTGCATCATAATTTATTTTTTCTTTTTAGTTTTTGTAACCTTAGATTTTTATACATTAATAACTTTTTGTTACAACAATGTTAATACAAAATATCACACCAACTTAAAACACTTAAAAACAACAACACAAACAACAAATACAAAACTTAAGACATAACACTACAACATATCTAAGAGATGACAACAATCAAAACAATATTATCTTATGCAGACATAATATCTCTAACAACATTGTCATCTCTAACTCGCACCACATTCGTTGCATATCATTGTTGTCATCTCCAATTGAGATGTAAGAGACAAGTATCTCGATACTTTTAATTTTTTCTCCGTCACTAATCTCTCTGTCAAATCAACTTTTCAAACTCCTTTTAAGATACTTGAAATTTTGGAGGTTCCACAAAAGCATTTTCCTGAAAGACTTCGTTGCAGAATAAATTATATCTCTGTTTCTTATAATGGTCACGATGAAAAAAAATATTATGTGAGTTGAATTATAGGGCATAATTACTTACCAACTTAACCAAACTTCATTTGCATGCAGATTTATAGTAGTTAGTGTTATTTTTGGCCATCGTTTGTTTTTAGATAAAATTATCTTAATTTTTTTTGGTTTTTGGAAGTTTAAACTTCTAATTAATGGTTGTACTATATGTTAGGATTCTTCTGTTGCTTTAATAGAACTGTACAATATAGTCTTTAAATCATGAATTTATTTACTTAAATAGATTAAGATATCTCTTGTGTTTGTACAGTTGGGCAAACTGGAAGTTTCATATAGGGTTTGATGTACGAGCTGGTATTGTTATATCACTTGCTTCTATATACGATCTCGACAAGCATAAGTCTCGTCGTGTTCTATACAAAGGCTACATTTCTGAATTTTTTGTACCTTATCAAGATCCAACTGAAGAATTTTACTTTGAAACATTCTTTGATTCTGGAGAGTTTGGATTTGGTCTGTCTGCGGTGTCTTTGATACCCAATCGAGATTGTCCACCACATGCACAGTTCATTGATACATATATTCACTCAGCTGATGGTACCCCGATCTTATTGAAGAACGCAATTTGTGTTTTTGAACAATATGGAAATATCATGTGGCGTCACACTGAAACTGGAATTCCTAATGAATACGTAAGAATCTTTACTAAATTACTACAATAAACTAATTAAGATTTTTAATTAATGTAATAGTATATAGTAATCTCTTTGTTATTTTACAGATAGAAGAATCTAGAACGGAAGTGAACTTGATCGTAAGAACCATAGTGACAGTTGGAAACTATGACTATGTTATAGATTGGGAGTTCAAAGCAAGTGGTTCCATCAAGCCTGCGGTAAGTGTATAGTTTTTTAGCATACCTCATTTCAGTAAAGCTATTCTGATTAATTAATTTTTCTATTTTCATGTATTTAATACAGATAGCATTATCTGGTATAGTTGAAATTAAGGGAACAAATATTAAGCACAAGGATGAGATTGAGGAAGATATACATGGTAAACTATTGTCTGCAAATAGCATTGGGGTTTACCATGACCATTTCTATATTTACTATCTTGATTTTGATATTGATGGTACACACAACTCATTTGAGAAAACAAGTTTGAAGACGGTAAGAATCACAGATGGAAGTTCAAAGAGAAAGAGTTATTGGACGACTGAAACTAGAACTGCTAAGACCGAATCAGATGCAAAAATCACAATTGGACTTGCACCAGATGAACTTGTTGTGGTTAATCCAAACATAAAAACTGCAGTTGGAAACGAAGTCGGTTATCGTTTGATTCCAGGAAATCCAGCTCATCCACTATTAACAGAAGATGATTATCCACAAATACGGGGTGCTTTTACAAACTATAATGTTTGGGTGACACCATACAATAGAACTGAGAAATGGGCTGGTGGACTTTACGTAGATCATAGTCGCGGAGATGATACTTTGGCTGTTTGGACTAAACAGTGTGAATTTTTCTTTACTTGTGAATTTGCAATTAAATGATCTTAGTAAAACTTGATTATTATAGTAATTAGTTGTTTAATTAAAACTGCAGGAATAGAAAGATTAAGAACAAGGACATTGTGATGTGGCATGTGGTTGGAATTCATCATGTTCCAGCACAGGAAGATTTCCCAATAATGCCACTATTGAGCACTTCATTTGAGCTGAGACCAACCAATTTCTTTGAGAGGAATCCTGTCCTTAAAACACTCTCACCAAGAGATGTTGCATGGCCTGGTTGCTCCAATTAAAACTATCCAGCTTTGTGTATCCAATTGATTTGCATTGGCCTTGTGGCCATATGAATAAATGTTGTTTGTTTCTTTATTGCATGTGGAAAAATAATGTATGGGTTTCAACTATTTTATTTGAATGAATGAATGAGAGGTTTTTTTTTTTATATAAGCAAGTTTCATTAAAGAAGAATAAAAGAGTTCTCAAACCTGCTTACAAAAGAAAAGAGTCAATGATCGGAAAAAAAAATTACAACTCAATTGAACCTTAAGACAAATTACAACCCAATTGAATGATAGGTTTATTTGCTAGCGGAATTTTACAATTTGTTTTATGGGTAATATCTACTAAATATATAGGACACCACTAAAATGTTAGCAAATGATAGTTCAAGGTTGTTTAGAAACATTCTTTGATGTGATTTAGCCAAATCAAATATTAAAATGAAAACAAGGCTGGCGCTGATGCTGGAAAGTGAATCCACAATTTGATCTGCAATTATAGTGTTCTGTTTAATTGTTGAGGCTTTGATTTTCTATTGGATGTGGGACACTGCACTACTTTCTAATTTGGATTGCAATCTTTTATGATTTTCTACTCTCTTATCTTGTTGAACTACTACAAATGTTTATATTAATTTTTCAAAATTTGCCCATTCCTAATAATACTATGAGCTATGCTATTTGTATACTCATTTTCTCATACATACACCGTATTTACACCGTAGCTTTTAACAAAGAAGATTGTTCTAGCACAAAAATCAAGATAACATAAATTATTAAAAAAATAAAACATCTGTCTTGTATGTATCAGAATACGGTGTTGGTGTTAAAATATGGTGTAAACTTATCATTTCTATAATACTATTTCCACTAGATATGAAACTTATCACTTGTATTGCTATTACAAGCTTATCACTTTTATACCTAGGTTTTTATGTTTTGTTGTATTTCTTTTGATGAAAAAACAAATTAAGTAACTTTATATAATATCTATATGAACTAGTGCGATAAAACATTTCGTTCACTTTAGAATAGGTTGTCTATTAGACACAATTTTCTGAAGCATTAAATAGTGCCGAGACAAAATTTCCTGAAGCATTAAATAGTGTCGACGAGTAATAGGGAGGTGAGTGTGTTTTGTTTGAGGGATATGTGGAGTTGGCTAACCACTTTTTTTTTGTCTTGTGAGTTTGCTTCTGTTTTTTTGGTATAGTGTGTTTAGATGTGGTGGTTTCTTAATGCACTACTCAAGTTTTTTAGGTATCACGTAAAATTATTTTTTTACTCTTTTATTTTAGATGTGTATATCCGGACGCACTAATTTTTTTAAAAACGCCGAGGTCTTCCGGATGTGGTTATCCGAAAACAATTCTAATGTGCACTTCCGAAAGAATTTCTTATAACTTCGCGTCAGACCTTCCTCCTCCTCTCATTCTTCACTTTTTAATTTCCAAACTCTCTAAAACTCTCTCAAACCCTCAAATTTTCAATCACCTCGAATCTCGATTATTTCCTCTCAAGTTCGGCTCAAAGTAACATCTACAATGAGCAAGAGTCTCCAAATCTTCCGTATCTCATATTAATCGGTAAGTTTTCAAATTTTAGAGTTACGGAGTAATTTTCGAGTAATCGATTTAGAGTTGATATTTAGTTGTAGAAATTGTTAGGTTGAATGAAAAACATAGGTTATAGTCAATGTAGGACTTGTGTAATGCTTCGTACAGACGATCAGAGCATTAAAATGCCCTTTTGCATGGTACAGTGGCCATGGCTTCCATTTTTAGACTTCAAAATACGTACCGGAAATGCAGATTCGGAAATATTGTAACGTTTATTATTCTGGGTGTTTCCGGATGTGCACATCCGGAAGTACTCAACGTTAAAAATTATGTGTTCTTCCGGATGTGCACGTCCGTAAGGTTTTATTTTATTTTTTTTAGTTTGTTTGTTTGCTTAATTATTTTTAAAAAATTCTAATTTTTTTTAATGTTTTGCAGATTAGATGGCTGACAGAGACGATCGTATCATACATGGGCGGACAGCTCAGCACGCATCTGTCCGATGTGAGCGGATGAAGTCTACAGCCGAGGCTTCTGGCGCATAGGGAGTCCCCATAGCCCCTACAGTTGAGGGACATCCTACACCGCATCCTACACCACAACCATCCACATCACAGGTTCATGTCACTCCCCCGTCAGTCGCCGCTTCTACATCTCGGAGGCGTCAGGTTTCTACGTACTGGTACCTCATCAGGGTCCCAGCACACACGCAGGCCTCAGCAGGAGACTCCAGCTCCATCAGCTGCTCCTCCTCGTTCCCCTGTTCCTGTTCCTATTCCAGAGGGTGATCACCCAGCACATGATGGTGTTGACGACGATGACGATTTCAATGAGCTGGGCGGTTACCCCGGGGGACCATCTGATATGTCCCTACTTGTGGGGTACGCTGAGCATACTGCCAGATTTGTCTGGCAAGGACAGGTAACCTTATTCGGTTTATTTATAGAATTGTTTACGTTGAAAATATTTTCATTTGTAACATTGTTTTATTTGGAAATTTTCAGGCGAAGGATTCCCAGAAGTTCTATAACCATGGGGGCAAGGTTATAGACACGATTGAGATGCTGCCAGAGGATGAGTGGTTAACGTCTACACTTGCGGAGTATGGCCTTGGAGGCCTGTCTAGGATTGGTTATTCCCAGATCCAGTACGATATCCTGATGGCATTTGTTGAGAGATGGCACCCTGAGACGTCCTCATTCCATCTACCGTACAACGAGATCATGATCACGCTGGATGACATCTCATGCCTCTTACATCTACCAATCACGGGTACCCTTCTCCGTCACGGTAGGATGACGAAGGCGGACGACATGGAGTTGTTGGTTACAGAGCTTGGGGCTAGTGTAGAGAAGGCACATGCGGAGGTGCACCAGTTGAGGGGCGCAGACGTCCGGTTCTCGTTTCTGATGGATAGATTTGGTGAGGCGCTTGCAGAGGCAGGACGGGCAGCAGGTGATCCAACTGAGGTGGAGATCCACAGGACGCGTGCCCTGAGATGCTACTACTTGTTTTTGTCAGGCACGCAGGTGTTTGTGGACACCAGCTCCTATTATGTTGATATCGTGTACCTCAGGTACCTTCTGAATCAGACAGAGATCCATGGGTACAATTGGGGGGCGGCTGCGCTGGCATTCACCTATTCCAGGCTCTCTGATGGTTGCCGCTGGGCAGCCAAGACTGTGGCAGGCAGCTGTACGCTATATGTGGTAACAATCTAATATTCTAAGTGATTTTTTCATTTCTTTTCTTTCTGTATTCATTATAATGTTTGACACCCATGTTATGTTTTCCATTTCAGGCGTGGATTTTACAACACTTTCCCTACATTACTGGTTGGGGGAGTGTCCAGGGGTACACTGAGGATATGCCACGTACTGCTGCATTTGTCCTGCTCAGAGGGAACCAGGCACCGGACCCCTTCAGAGTGTATCTAGATCGGATGGATGCTGAGGACGTTTTGTATTTCCCCTATGCCGATCACCGTGTGACGCGCCCATTCGATGACGTTTGTTTGTTCTCAGGATGGTTGGCATGCAGTTCGACCATTACTGCCTGATACATGCCGGAACGCGTCATGCGTCAGTTCAGTTACACGCAGACAATCCCCAGGATATCTCATGAGTCTGCTGCTCTAGGCTTGACCCGCAGGCAGATAAATGATATGCTGAATACCAGTCCCACTTGGTACCGGAGGAGGCTCGGGCGACCAGAGCGGAGACAGACTGGAGTGTTGATGCCAGGTACATCGCGTGGTTTTACACCGTCTCACACCCATGCATGGTGCCCACTGCTGAGGGATCGCCACCCAGACCTGCTCATCAGGAGATATTATAGGAGCGGCAGTCTCAGCTGGACCATACTTAGGATGTCCTACCACGCTGTCGTCATATAGTACAGATAGGGCAGCAGGCCATTGAGGCCGGTCACCTCCCTGAGGGCTCTGGTTCCAGACTTGCCGTGGATAGGATAATTGCGATTGCTGGAGGGCACTTCAGTACCGCAGACATCGATCTAAGTTGGGGGTAGGGGCAGAGGAGCAGGGGAGCCAGGAGAGATCCTTCGCCATATGCAGTAGTTTTTTTTTATGTAGCATATTTATATTACATGTATGCACTGTATTTTGACAGACGTTTATTATTTATATATATATATATAGAGAGAGAGAGAGAGAGAGAGAGAGAGAGAGAGCGAGAGCGAGAGAGAGAGAGAGAGAGAGATGATGTATCATATGAGAATGTAATTTTTTTGTGAGAACATTAGAATGAATATGAAATATTAGATTTTAAAATAAATGCCGGAGATTTTGTGTCATTTTTTTCTCTCTCCTCCATCATTTATTTTAGGGTTAAATATGTATAAGGTCCCTACAATTATCTCAACTTTAAGGTTTGTTCCCTCCAAAATTTTCCTCCAAACAATGGTCCTCTGAAACTTTTCCGTCCCTAACTTTAGTCCCTCCCGTTAGTTTCCACTAACGGTGGCGTATGTGGCATGCCATGTGAAATTTTTTTGATGAAGTGTCTTACATGTGGCAATGCCAACGTGGCAAAAATTGCTGACATGTATGCCACGTGGCAATTGTTTCAATTTTTTTATATTAATATCATATTTGAACTCAGAAATGGTAGCTAATTTGCAGCTACTTCCTAGCTAATTCCTAGCTAATCTCTAGCTAATTTAAACACATCATTTTTGTAGCTAATTCATAGCTAATCTCCAGCTTTCGTTTGATACTGCACCAACAAATTGACATTAGGGTGTATCGTTTTTCAATCCTCCAGGCCTTATGATTGTGTAATTTATACCAGATTTCCTAATATGATTTTCTGCCTGTAATTTTGCTACTAAGGTGAGTCCGAAAACATTGAGAAAAATGTATGCTGGATTGAGTAGCTATCCCATAGCTGCTCCATTGACTAAAATGGAACTTATATGAATGAATCTGTTAACATTGACTTTCCTGCATGCTTCAACAAGGTTCACTGTGCCAAAATTGTCAACCTGCATAATATAGCCTTTTATTATAAGAAAGCATTATGTAATAGCAAGAGATATTATTCCACCCAACCTACAATGATATTTTGTTTCATTGTCATACTTTATAGCTTGATAAGTATTTTTTTTTCAATGATATGATGCTATTTACAAGACAAATATTGTTTCAAATTAGTATCACAAATATCTCATCCCTTAACTAATAAAGAATATAAATTTGAAAAGTATTTATGAAACAGAGTGCATTAGTGTTAACTGAAGAACGATGAAATGTTTTTCCATCAGCATCCTCAACTTTATTTAATATAAAAAATAATGTTGATTACACCAAAATGTGAGTTGAGGGCTTCATACTGTTGGGCACGCTGTTAATAATAGTCTATATCTCTAACGCTACATGTTTGTATCCAGGATTTAGTAGATACATGTCTCATACCACAAGATGTTTGGGATCTTCAATTTTTCAAAAGACCAACTTCATCTTAAGTGCCTTTTACTGTTTTAACTTGATTGCAATAAACATAATACACAAGTTCATGGGTTATAAGTTATGACACAAAGCTCTACAACATCCATGCTACAGTATCTTGGCAGAACAAAGTTTTGGCATTATTATCTCCTTCATGCATGCAAGCTCAGTGTCCAACACGCTTATTATCCCATAATTTCAATTTACCAGGATGTAAAAACAAAAGATAATCATAATAATAAGTAGAGTGAGAAACATTAAAATATGACATTAATATGATATTACCTTAACTATTTCTGTCACACCATTTGGGATGTAGAGTGAGAAACATTAAAATATGACATTAATATGATATTACCTTAATTTGTTATCAAGCTACTTTTTTTATCAAGCCATCACCTTACAGATTACCACAAGTTACATGTATAAAAATAATGATTGCTTCATATTAAAGGTAAAATGTAAAATATTTCAATAATAGAGTGAGATTAGAAGGAAACCTCATTAAACTCAAGTCTTCTGCTTGTTGCTTTGAATGGAAAAGGACAAGTTTTACATTTGCTATTGATTACCTAATGCTCATGAAGTTACTAATATTGCAAATTATATAACAGTAAATAATGTTACAGATCAATTCAATATTGTATTGCTAATTTTTTATGTGATTAAATAATTAATCTTAGTATCTCGCCATCTAGGTCATTGAACAAACTATTTATTCAGACATGGCCTTAAGATTATCCTTAAGATTATCTTAAAGAAATTTCACTGTTGTTGCATTCTTTGTATCTGAAATTGTTGGCAATTTTTAAGGATCTTAACCTCCTATAAAATAAATATTTTTGCAGAATTTTAGTTTAATTGATTTCTCATAAACATAAAAGAAAGTATGACAATATCAATTTTTTAACATAAACTTAAAATAGTAAAAGAAATGTGTATATTATTTCTAACATTGGTTTCAAAAATTGGCTTCCATAAATTATATTATGAATAAATTCATTTTTTCCTGGAGAAGAGTAATTCATTCTAAAATCACATAGTTAAGTCGTAATAAAATAACTAACAAATGAAATAAACTTAATTTATTTACATACAACAACAAAAAAACCAAGGACACTTGTACAATCAACTTACTAGACATCCTAATAACAAAAGTCTAGTCCTGTTTTTTGTTAAAAAAAAAACGAGTTATTCATGTTCTAGCAAGATGTGCATCAAATGTTTGAAAAAAGAGAATCTAAACATTCAACTTTGAATGTGTTTTGACTGACAACTTCAGAAACCAAATTTTCGCAGTAGAACAAAACTAAGAGGCAACCTGATCAATTTCTGTGTAATAAAAAGGACAGGAAATTTATATCGATTGAAATAGCAAGTTTTAAGTAGCTGAGTATTAGGTAGCTCAATCAGAGGGAATATCTAAAAGAAATTACAAACATTGAAAATTTTCACTCCTATTATGATTAATTAACATAATACAACCATAACGAAATAAGAAGAACCCTTGGAATACTTCAAGAAAGAACATGGAAAGTCAATATATGCAATGCATCCTTAAAAAAAACACTAAAATTGTGGAACTATGTAATGGCCATCATACAAAATCAGATAAACACAAGATGTTTGGGATCTTCAATTTTTTAAAAGACCAACTTCATCGTAAGTGCCTTTTACTGTTTTAACTTGATTGCAATAAAATATGTTCTAAAAGTTGCTAGTATTTTAATGAAAGCTTATCATTTAAGCCACTAAATAAATTCAATCACGTATTATCACATTCTTGTCAACTACTTAGAGATCAAACTTATTATTTCATGCTTACTTAGAGCTACACTACTTAAACCAATTTGGCTGTTACATCATAAATATTTCTAACGAGTTAATTTGTTTTGATGTTATTAATTTATGAAGTTTATAGGCAAATTCTGATTTAATAAAAATAAAAATCATCTGCAAGCCATTTTATTCATTTTACCTATTATCATTTCTTTCATAGGGTTAGTCTAATTTGTAAACATACATTGGAGACGACATTCTTATGCTTTTGCAGGGTTGAAGGGTTGGTAATAGCATGACATGTTTGTATGGAATTTGAAGCAACTTGTTAATGTCATGGTTTGATTCGAGTTATTTCAGAAGTTTTAAGATTTGATTTGAATTGGTGTGTTTAAATTAGCTAGGAATTAGCTGTAAATTAGATAGGAATTGGCTACAGATTATTACTAATAGGATGGTGTGTTTAGATTAGCTAGGGATTAGCTAGGAAATAGCTACAAATTAACTACCATTTATGGGTTTAGATATGATATTAATATAAAAAATTTAAAATAGAAACAATTGACACGTGGCATTCGTGTCAGCATTTTTTGCCACGTTGACATTGCCACATGTCTGCCACATCATCAAAAAAATCCACATGGCATGCCACATCATCCTCCATTAGTGGAAACTAATGGGAGGGACTAAATTTAGGGACGGAAAACTTTAGGAGGATCAATGTTTGAAGAAAATATTTTGAGGGACCAAACCTCAAAGTTGGAATATTTATAGGGATCTTAAACATATTTAACCCTTTATTTTAATAATCGAGGAGAGAGAGAAAATCACACATAATCTCCACAGTTTATTTTTAAAATCTAATGGTTCAGATTCATTCTTATGTTCTCACATAAAAATGGCATTCTCATAGGATATATATATATATATATATATATATATATATATATATATATATATATATATATATATATATATATATATATATATATATATCCTATTTAATTTCCTTTTTTATTTCATTTTTTATTATATTATTCAGATTGAAACATGTCGTTATGTTTAGATCTGATTTAATTTCTTGTGGTAGCTTTGCATGTCTTCACGTACATGACTTTGATTCGCATAATTGCGTCATGATTTTAATCCGTGCACTTTTCTTTTCGCTTTATTTTTTTCGATTCATTTGTTGTGGATGTGTGATGTAAATATTGTGTATACTCATGTATTTTTATAATTTTATAATTGGTGAATACTTGTATGTATATTCTGATGTCGTTGGCGTTTGAATTATGCCTTGTGCTAGAGTTCATGTCGTTACATTTGAATTCACATTCCTTTACGATTCAATTCGCACCATTCGCGTTACTATTCTTATCCATCATATTCAACCATCGATTTTAATTCGTTCCTAATCACTTACCCAAACTCATTTTCAATTTTTTTTTGCAAGAAAAGTCAAAAACTTGATCCATACATCAAGTCATACCCAACTTGTAAGTCTATCGCTTCATGCGTCGCCATCAACATTTCCCTTTCTCCACTTAAACCTTTTCGTAATCATGAATAAAACCCTTGAACCAACGTCAAGTGGCATTTTTCAATAAATTCAAAAACACAATAAACTACGATTAGGAATGGCCCCACGAGCCTTAAGTGGTGAGATGGAGTGAAAATGGAGCTTTCCTACCCTCAATCTGAGTATTTTGAACACAAGACGCTTGGTTTGGTAGTCTGAAATATTCAACTCTACCCATAGTCTTTAGTGCAATCCTAATAAAAATTAATCCCGTTTCAATCTAAAACACATCAAACTAATTCAAACCTTTTGCCTTTTGGCACACCTTGAAAATATTTCTTTAAAAAATGAAAGACATTTTGTCTTAATATGATGTGAAGTAATGCTTCATCCACAACCGTTGAATTGAGATAAATGGTGTGAATGTGATTTGTTAATCCACTCGATATGGTGTAAACGTTCGCTCCTCACTTCTTTTGGATAAACAATATTTTACATCGATTAATACAAGATAGTTTTCGCTAAAATTGACCATCAAACAAACTATTTTACCCAGAACTACGTATGCCTTAATTTCTCTTTTGAGATACTTAGGAGCAGGATTGCGAAATCTTATCAGACTCCCTAGTAATAAAAACCTTTAGGTCATTTTCTCTTTTCTTTTCTCTCTTAATAAATTTGAGAACCTTTAGGTCATTTTCTCTTTTCTTTTCTCTCTTAATAAATTTGAGAAGCCTAACTTTTATTCAAACACTAACACGCACAACTAACCTAAGGGTTCCCGTTGATTTCAATGGGCGTGAGGTGTGCTAGTATCTTCCTCTTGCATAACCGACTCCTGAACCCTGATATTGGTTGTGATGACCATATCCTTGTCTTTCATTTTAGGGGTTTTATTCGATATTTTCCCTTTCAAACTATGGGAATAAATAAAGATCGGTGGCGACTCTGTTAAATCCATCCAGCGAGCGTGCGATTGAAAAAAAATGCAAACAAGTAAATTTAACGTGCTAAAAAATCAACAATGTTGCTAACGCAAAAAGCGATCATCGCAACCGAATCGAAATAACACAAATGTCACACATCATGCATACCAATATGCATATAGCGTATCGACACGATTCGATCAGAATAATCTAATAAAAAAGAAATTGATATATATATATATATATATATATATATATATATATATATATATATATATATTAAAATAAAACTTGTTATCTGTATACAGTATAACAAATTGTTATGTATTTTATATATATATATATATATATATATATATATATATATATCAGTAATACATGAAAATGATATACATGTGACGGTACGACAATGAGAGAGCAACGGAAAGAAAATGCCAGTGCTTACTGTTCGAAGATTTGAGAAAAAATGGATCTCCAGAACTGTAAAATATATTCTAAAGTGTCGTCAAGTCATGTCTGAACTTGTTGATAAAACTCATTTGAATATTTCCTGGTGTTTTTTCTCCAGCAATTGTTTATCCCCAGTGCGTCTTCACCCATTATCTTTAACGTCTCTTGTGGATCACCTCTACTGTATGTCTCCATATTCCCCACAACTCTGCTTATCATCCATTATTAAAAAATAATGTTATAGTTCATTTCATTTCACATCATATTCCGAACAAACCAAAAATAGAAAAGAGAGTCTCCTATAGATTCATAACATTGCATACCATATCATGTCAGCTGCATTCAAGAACAAAATTCAGGTCTTTTTAGTAATTAACTATCTCCCACCGCGATCATATGAAGAGTATCCTTCTTCATATTCTCTGGTTGAAGATACTTAAATAGGAGCAACTATCATAACCTTATTTTGACCCTAAATCACCAAACCAATACATTATTCATAGTATTAACATCATCTGCATAGCATAACATGCATTTAATCTTGTATAATTTCTAAATTGTCAGTCGAAACATTTTTTCAGATTTACAGACCGGCCGGTCAAACTGAATCTCAACTGTGTGTAAAATCACTGGACAAAAATTTTAAAATCAAGATTTCAAACGCCAATTATATTAATCTACGTTTCAAGTTGTTTAACCTAGTGTGCCTGTTTTAATTTGTGATTACTGTTTCGGTTACATTTTGATCAGTCTGTGTCTAACCGGTCAAAATTTATTTCAAAATTAAATCAAACTCTGTATTTTTCTAATATGTTTATTCCGCGTTGATCAATTTTGTGCATCCGATTTATTTTTTCGAGCACTTTTGCACCCGACTTTTATTTATTTTTTATGTTTTTGTCTAAGTGTTTAGAAAAATACATACGATTATTCATATTTTTATTTTTATTTTTTAATTTTATTTAGTTTTAGATAATATTATTTATTTTTGTCTCTAAAATAAATACCACGGGTATTTATGGATTTTCAAAATTTATTAAAAACCCAATAATGACTTGTATATATATTAGTGATGTTGAGAGGAGAAGGGGACCGATAGAAACACATACATGGGTGTTCATTAAGATCTATTTTTTCTCAAAATTTTGAATAGTAAGCACTGGCATTTTCTTTCTGATTCTCTCTCATTGTTGTACCTTCACATGTATATCGTTTTCATATTTTAGTGATATATATATATATATAATACATAACACGTTTTGTTTATATATATATATATATATATATATATATATATATATATATATATATTGATCTTACCTGACAAGAAATTGATCAGCAGCTAGTAACACATCATGAGTTCCTAGTTCGTCGGTGGTAGACACTACGCCAAAATTCTGTCATGGCAGCACTATAAAGACAATGTTTTTTGGCAGAAGCGCTGCTATACGTTTCGCTAAAAAAAATCAAAAATGAAGGAAAAAAGCGTTGCTATATGGGGGTTCTACGAAAGCGCTTTTAAAAAGCACTGCTAAAAGGCTAAGGCAGGTGAACTTTAGAAAGCGCTTTATGAAAAGCGCTGCTAAAAGGATACCCTAAGCCAGCGGTTTTGAAAAGCGCTGCTAAAGGGCCAAGGTATACCATACTTTAGGCAGCGCTTTCATAAAGCGCTGTTAAAGGCCAAATTCACTACACACCTTAAAAAACCCTTTTCTCTGAAAGCGCCGCTAAAGCCCAGCCTACAAAAGCGCTTTCTAAAAGCGCTGCTAAAGGTGCTTTAGTAAAAATTAAAACGCATAAACCAGTAACAAATCATTTCTAATTTTTAACCCTATCATTGTTTTAACTCTCGCTCACTATTCACTCTCGCTCTCACTCTCACTCTCGCCACTGTTTACTCATCATCCTCCGTCGCAGTTTCGGCCGTCACTGTTCCAGCTCGCCGTCGCTGCTCCTCCGGCCGTCACTGTGCGTCACTGTGTGCAAGGTATATTTTTTATTTCATTTCCATTTCCATTTCCATTTCATTTTTAATTTCCATTTCCATTTCATTTTTTATTTCATTTTTTGTTTAGCATTTGTTCTATGTTGATGTTGAAACAAATCAAATAAAAACTTGTTGAGTTGTTTTATGTTGCTGTTAACAAAACTTAATAAAAAATGCAATAGTTTCTTTTGTTTGTTCTTGAGTTTGTTCTTGGGTGATTATATAATGTTGATTATATAATGTTGAGAGTTTTCTATATAGTTTCTTTTGTTTGTTCTTGAGTTTGTTCTTGAGTTTGTTCTTGAGTGATTATATAATGTTGATTATATAATGTTGACAGTTTTCTATATAGTTTCTTTTGTTTGTTCTTGAGTTTGTTCTTGAGCATCTTTTATTAAAATTCTAAGCATGTTTAGATTCTGAGCATGTTTAGTTTCTTTTGTTTGTTATTGTTTTTAATACAATTTTTATTAAATGTCAACAGGTTTGTTTGCTTCTTGTGTTGCAGCAGGTTTATTTTTTCGAGCACTTTTGCACCCGACTTTTATTTATTTTTTATGTTTTTGTCTAAGTGTTTAGAAAAATACATACGATTATTCATATTTTTATTTTTATTTTTTAATTTTATTTAGTTTTAGATAATATTATTTATTTTTGTCTCTAAAATAAATACCACGGGTATTTATGGATTTTCAAAATTTATTAAAAACCCAATAATGACTTGTATATATATTAGTGATGTTGAGAGGAGAAGGGGACCGATAGAAACACATACATGGGTGTTCATTAAGATCTATTTTTTCTCAAAATTTTGAATAGTAAGCACTGGCATTTTCTTTCTGATTCTCTCTCATTGTTGTACCTTCACATGTATATCGTTTTCATATTTTAGTGATATATATATATATATAGATATAATACATAACACGTTTTGTTTATATATATATATATTGATCTTACCGGACAAGAAATTGATCAGCAGCTAGTAACACATCGTGAGTTCCTAGTTCGTCGGTGGTAGACACTACGCCAAAATTGTGTCATGGCAGCACTATAAAGACAACGTTTCTTTGATTATCAATTTTTCATCTGTTGGTTTTGATTGTTGCTCTTTTAGATTTGATTGTTGTGATTATTGTTATAGTATAGGAAGCTCAAGGCTTCTTGGAAGTTTAAACGGTTAAAGTGTTTATTTGAGATATATTAAATAATTTCTCTGTTTATTCCAAATTTGTCTTGTTATATGTGGTATACACCATCAGTTATTAACTTACGTTCATTTGCTATAGGGGTTACTTGTGAAGAGTGAATTCGGATCGTTTTCAAGAATCTTACACTTTGTGGTTCAGTCTAGAAGTTGTTGACTTCTATATATACAGGTACTTAGTTGTTCTTTTGTTTTTGTTTTGCTTACTAGTAAAATCATCTTCCTACCCGGAAAAGAAATAGACGTTAATAAAGAGGTAATAGTAAAATTATATATTCTATCATGTATTTTTCATATTTGAGAATGATTATGGATTATGGATTATAGATGATAGATTTATATGTTTGTCATGTGTTTGTCATTTCATATTTGATTATGGATCATGGATTTATATGTTTGTCGTGTGTTTGTCATTTCATATTTGATTATGGATTATATTATGTTCAACTGATTATGGATTATGGATTATGGATTTATATGTGTTTTTCTTTATTATAGGTAAAATGGCTACTAATGAGGAGCACTCGCACGATACTTCCAAGAATGATCCAAAAGAATCAGTTCAAGATGCGGAAGGATATATTTCAAGAGGAATAACAATCATGAAAGGAGTTATTCGTGCTAGAGACAAGGGAAAAAAATACGACGTTCATTGGAATGAAACAGGTCAACTAATTGAGCCTAATGGCGCAATGTTGACTAGTTACATTGGTGCACTTGTCCGTTCACTAGTTCCTATTACTTGTGACAATTGGCAAAATCCACGGTTGAAACCCGCCAAAGATAAAATATGGAGTGAGATATAGGTACTATATGTGATATTACTTGTTATTTTTGACAATTATATTTTTAAATTAATTATACTAACACACTTTATTTGTTATTGTAGAGATCTTTTAACATTGGTGACGTGAAGCAAAAATATTGTCTTCAATTAGCCGGAAAAAGACTTAGAGGGTTCCGAGCATTTTTATCCAACAAGTTTCTGAGGGATGCCCAAGGAAAGTTTGTTGAAGCGGAATGTCCGAAGAAGTATGCGGACTTGATTGCACCCGAAGAATGGGACACTTTTGTCGCCAAACGAAGAACTGAAGATTTCCATGTAATCTTAATTTAATTTATCATGAACATTTTATTATATTCATGTAGTTGTTACATGTGTTCTGATATGACTTATAATTGTTTATGCAGGTTATGAGTGACGTAAATCGTCAAAGAGCCTCGAAGCCCGCGTATCCATATAAGAAAAGACGTTTGGGATATGCACGCTTGGAACAAAAAATCGTAAGTATATATAATTGCTATGGTCTTTTTGTATTATTATTCATCCTAATTCTTGACTTAATATGTAGCTTGCAGAGGAGAAAAGTGAAGAAACATCTCTTCCGGAGCATGTTTTGTGGAAGGCTGCCCGTGTGGGAAAGTATGGAGTTGTTACCGAAGGTGTTCAACAAGTTTTTGAACAATGTGTAAGTATAACGTTATTTGTTTAATTAGATAGAAAGTTCTTGTTTATCTAATATATTTATGCGTTGCTCTGATATTGAATTTCAGGAGACTCTATCTCAGTCCTTAACTCTCACGGAAAACCAGGATTACAGGAGTATATTGAGTCGAGTATTAAATGTTCCTGAGTATTCCGGTCGTGTGAGGGGTAAGGGATTTGGGGTCACTCCATCATCCTTTTATAAGCGTCCAAAGAGCCAAAATCCTAGCAATAAACAAGTGATGGAAGCCATGGAAAAATTAAGAGCTCAAGTCCGTGAATTACAAAAGGATAAGGAAAAATATATGTCAGAAAGGCGTGGTTCAGAGTTTAATGATACTAGTGACAAAGGTAGTATCAATTGTCAACATAAACTTCCCGGGGTAATTATATATGCTTATTATGAAATTAATTTAGCACAAATTTTTCAATATATACACATTAAAAGTGTTAATCCTATATTCAAATGTTTTACTAACTTATATGATTTTTAGATTCATGCCCAAGAGTTGCAAAGAATAGGAAGTCAGAATAGGAAGCCAGAATTAGGCAACACGTCCAACCAAAAAAAGATTCTTGCAAGGACCGGGACAAAAAAAGCAATTGTATCTCGATTTAGGTCGTCTCTTGAAACACTTGTAGGAATATCGAATTTGATGGACGGTGGTATTCGTGAAATACCTATGGAGGAAGGTATTTTCGATTATTCTTATTCAGAAACAATTTTTAAAGAGGATTTGGATCAGATTTTTAATCATTCTGAATTAGGCATCGGTGTAATGCATACATATATCAGGTATTCTGATTAACCCTCTTTAATTATTTAAACAATTTATTTATTCATTTCAATGAATAATCTAATGTTTATTATGTTTTTATTTAAGGTTCTTGTATGAGAAATTGGTACGCCCGCATCAATTGTCAGAAAGATTCGGTTTCTTATCTGCCAACTGTATTAATGCACCGTTAATTACGATGAATCCAACTTCAGTACAATCTCACTTAGTCGAAAGATTTATGGTCAGCATAGATACAGAAAAGTTGTATCTTTTACCATATAATACTGGCAACAGGTTAGATTTTCATGCTTACTTCATTTATTATCATTTTTCATTTTTTGATGTTGCGTATAAAATTACTATATCGATACTTTTGTTTTATTTTACAGTGGACAATGGTTGTTGGTTACGATAAATATGATAAGAGAAATAGTGTATTATGTGGATTCGTTAGATGGTGATGTAGATAAATACCCGGATATGAAGACGACGATTGATACGTAAGTGGAATTGTTCTAAATATTGGTGTGTATTTGTTTATTAATTTATTTAAGTGAGATTGTTCTAAATATTCGTTTATATTATGTTAGAGCTATACAAATATTTCGATCACAAAGAGGAGCCCAAATATCAAAGAGTAAGTCAACCAACATTACATGGATCAGAGTGGAGGTATATTTTCACAATTTTGCTTATAATAGTGATGCTACTTGATAAAACAAGTTAGACTATATATCCTGATATATATATTATTATTTTTTTCTCTGTGTAGTGTCCTCGTTAAAAAAATGGTATAGATTGTGGTTATTTCGTTTTGAGGTTTATGAAAGAAATCGTTCATTTGGATCAAATAGAGATTCCAATCATGGTATAGATTTATAACTTAGGAGTTATTTTATATTTATCGGATATTTGATATAATTAATTACTTTTAACTAAATCATGCATATTATGTTATATTATGTAGTATTTTGATGAATTCAAGTGTGCTACTTACTCCAAAGTACAATTGGAAGAAATTAAGGAGGATTGGTGTCAATACCTTATTGAGCAGAGAATCATATAAGGTATGGAAGTTGGAAGTTGTTGTATATACTTTGTATAGTTTTGGAAGTTGTTGTATAGAATGGTTATTAGAATGCTTATTTTATTTTGGAAGTGGAATGGTTATTAGAATGGTTATATGGTGTATGAATAGTTGTTATTAGAATGGTTAATTAATTTGGAAGTTGTCGACCATAAGTTGAATATTAAAATGGTTAGCTGATAAAGTCTTGCGTATAATTATGAAATATAAGGCCTATATATGGTGATTGAAGTATATAATTATGTAGTATTGTGAATTGAAGTATATAAGGCCTATGTTGAATAAAGGCTTGTGAATTGAAGTATATAATTATGATAAGTTTTGATAAAAAATTATGTTATACAGGTTTGTTAATATACAGGTCTATTATAAGATTTTTAAAAAAAAAGGAATTTTAGCAGCGCTTTTGACAAAAAACGCATCCAAAACAAATAATTTTTAAAACAATTTACGTGTACAAAAGACAACGCTTTTACTGAAAAAGCGCTGCCAAAAGTGGAACATTGGAAAGCGCTTTAAAAAACACTGCCTAAGGGGGGGGGGGGGGGGGGAACCAGCGCTTTTTCCAAAAAAAAACGCTGCCTAAAGTTGGAAAATAATACACATTAGGCAGCGCTTTAAAAAGCAATGCCTAAAGGGGAACAAAAAACAGCGCTTTTAGTGGAAAAGCGCTGCCTTAAGGGGACCTAAGGCAGCACTTTTGCATTTACAAAAGCGCTGTCTTTACCTTTAGCAGTGCCACCTTTGGCAGCGCTTTAAAGCGCTGCTAAAGGTCTTTTTTGGCGTAGAGAGAGAAGATGAGGGGGGTTTATCTGCAAGATACTCCAATGTCTAAATGAGTTCAGAGCACAAGTAAGCAAGTGCAGAAAAGCGTGAGAATAGAATACATGACCCTCTAGTGAAAGAGGGTATTTATAATGTGCCCCCAGCGTTGGGCCAACGATTATTTGCATTGGGTTGGATCATTAGGCCTAATACGAATAACTGTCAGTATCTATGTGGTGTAGGGAATACCAGCATGTGGTCTTCGTCTTAGGTCAACTTCCCCTTGAACTTCGGAAGGTGGAAGACCTGTTGTTAGATGTCAAACTTGCTTTAAATTGATCATTAATTATTGGCATTTATAACTCTTTTGTGTTGTTTTGTTGGATTTACTCCATAAAAACATGATATTCTTCAATTGTATGAAAATACCTTTGGTTGCTTTAATTTATGTGTTATTGTGCAGAAATTAGGCATGAAAGCATCAAAGTGTGAGACACAAGTAATTGGACAAGGAATCCAAAGGAAGAGAAGAATATCAACATGTTTGTTGGACGAACAGTCGGCGAATGTTCGATTTGCAAACATTTGGTGAAGTCCCAACGAAGGCTCTCAAATTGGAGACAGTAGCTAAAGGGTAGTAAGTTCGTTGTGCGAATAAGCCATCGAATGTTCGATGTGACAAAGCATCAGCGAAGTGCGAACGTGATAGATTTTAAAGTACTATATAAGTACTTTTCACTATTTTTTGGGGATCATAACCCACTTTTACACACCACAACTTGGTTTTCTGAGATTTGTAAAGCAAGCTACCATGGTTATGGGTAGCTAATCACTTTTGTGTCAAGATTAGAGGTAGTTAACTTTGATTGTATGTATTTCTTTTGATCTTTTGTATGTGAACAAGGTTGATGATCAATATATGATGAAGTTGTTTGCTTTTAATGTTGTATCTATGGTTTGAATCACTTTAGAAATAGATTTTCCAAATCTTAATCTAATGTCTTCATCTATTAACAACCAAACTCTAGACATAGATTTGGAAGTTAATATTTGCTTTGTATTGGTCTTAATGTTTATTGATTCAATTGTTGGTTTGAGACATCATGTAACGATTTAAATAATAATACTCATAAAGTCGCTTTAGACATTAACGGATTCGCGAGGATACGCGATTGTATTGATTGAAACTAGGTTCACATGCTTGATTAATCGAATATATATGAAAGGGGTTAACAAAATCTAATCTTGGCATGCTTTTCTTAAAACAAAACATCTTAGCCCTACTCTACTCTTTGCTACAAAAACATATGTTACATAAAAAGAACTCTTTGAAAATCCTTTACTTAGAACGTTAGACAATTGAATGGTGAGCATCTAGATATTTGAGCAATCCCTGCGCATAGGATAAAACACCCACCTAAAATACTTTTCAACACCTGTTCTTTCGCTTTTGGGTAGTTGGTTGATGACGTGTCCCCGCGTGAGCGGCACGTGGAGACCGTGGGGAAGGCACGTGAGCGATCCCTGTGTTATTTAATGAGTTGGGCCTTTATTGGCCCTCCCCGACGAGAAGCTGGGTTGGGTCGTGCCCGGTAGTGTGGGAGCATCTGGCCCAGTCGAAAACAGAAGTCCCCCAATTCGTTACTCCAAAGTAGACGAGTAATGACTTAAGAGTCAAATCTCGTGTCGAGGAGGAGCTTAGAGACTTGCCAGAAGGAACGTCGCGCGTGTCCGAAGCGGTGAGCTTGCGGAAAAATGTGTGTGGTCAGTAGGAGCCGCTAGTTGCGCCTGACAAAGGGCTGACGACAAGGTCGACCAAGTGTTCATCACGAGGACAGGTGCTCGCGGGGAGGCCTGTCCATCACACGTAGTCATGGCTCTTTTTCAACTTCTCCCGGGGAAACATTCGCGACAGCGTAAGGGTCGGGCAGTGTGCCCGACGATGTGATGAAAGCAAAAGGGAACAGACACGTCATTTCCTCGAGCAAGCGAGGGATTTGAAGAGATACGTGTGGTGTCTTCTAGGGCCACGTGCCAGGAGCAATAAATGCCTATGACGGCTATGAGTAGGGGTGCTTGAGTGCCTATGTGATGCTTCGCTTCCCGTGTTAGAGCTTATAAATAGGGGGAAGTCTGTTTCATTTGCATGTTCCCCTCATTCTAGCTTAAGAATTTCTCCAAGTCTCTCAAAGCTCTCTTTGCTCTCCTAAAGTTCGTCCGCCGCCGCAGATGGCGTCAGCCCCTTTCTCCGCCACCAGATTCTTCTTCGCAAAAGTAAACCTTTTGTTCTTCTTCAGATTCCACGCGTTTTGTGAATTTTCTGGGGAGTTTCTTGAGTCTCGGATGAATTTTCTGGGAGACTCATGAAGTTTCCAGTGGCTTTCCTGGGGATCCCTTGAAGTTTTCGGCGACCACATGAAGTTCACGGCGGAATCATGAAGTTTTCGATGAAGATTCTGGGAACATCATGAAGGTTTTGGAAAAAGGATGGGGTTTCCGATGAAGGTCGCGAGCACCTCATGAGGCTTCAGTGTTTTTGCTGGGTTCACGGTCGGGGAACCTTCTCCCCGCAGATGCATGGGTACCAAGAGGAATTCTCTCGTCGAGGAGACTTTGCATGCTTGAACCTGGCGGGGAACGTGCATCGAGGAGAATTTCCTCACGACCATGCACTTGTCGGCAAGGGCTTCGGTCGAGGTAGTGTGTCGAGCATTTCCTCACCCTTTCACTTGATTTGTTGTGGAAGGGTGAATTTGATCTTATCGTCAAATTCATTGTTTCATTCTGCTTTTCAGGTTAAATAGATCTCAAGCCCGAGGATGTCGTTATGGTCGACGAAGAGGTCGTTGACGTGGAAAACGTTGGCAGAGATGTATAGGATAACTCGGGGAATGCGAACAAAGAATCTCCTTCTGCATGGGCCGGGCTGGAACCCCTGTCCGGTGTTTCGCGGTTCGTCCACGAAGACTCAAAAGTTCTCGCCACCGTCAAGAAGCAGGCTGAAGGGACCACTGCGAATTGGAAGGTTTACAGGCCTAAGGAAACGGACCGGATTTTCTCGAGCTACCAGGGGAAACGCTTCCCAATGTATGAGTTCGTCTTCTGGGGATTGAGACTTTGCCTACCCTTCACTGATTTCCAAACGGGGGTGTTCCAGTGGCTGGACTTGGTACCCTCGCAGCTTCACCCCCAACGTCATCGCGTTTATGTGGGTGTTTGAACTCGTATGCCAATATCTCGAAGTCTGTGCTACACTCTCGTTGTTCTTCCGCCTCTTTTATCTGTAGCGCCAACCCCACCATGGTCGACACAGCTGGGTGTCTTTGAAACAACCGAGGAAGTTGTTCAATGTGTATATAGACAATGTCTGGTTCTTCAAGGACATATATTTCATCGTGAAACCCGTGACTCACGCCGCCATCGATTCTCTATTCGATCGCGTGGAGACATTCGTCGATGGGCGACGGGAGGTGACCCTAGAGGCAAAGTTCCCCCACAAGTGGCAGAATGCCCATTTTGAAAGGGGACGGAGAGTTATATCAGGAAGCCCAACGATTTAAACAAAGATGATATGCTCGCCTATGACAGGATAATGGGCTTCGTCGACAGCTTTACCCTCGCCAAGTGCGTGACTAAAGACGCAAGCTTTGTGCGGGAGGCCAACGGGGACATTGCCCTCAAGCCCTGCTTAATCAACACAAAGGCGCTCCTCGAGTGTGGTTCTGACGAGGAGGCCTTGAGGCTCTTAGGTAGTGAGCTTTCGCCTCGATGCCCTAATAGTATGGTCAATTGTTGCTCATAATTCGATATACCTCAAAGAACAACTTGCGCTAATTCTCAAGACACAAAACAATTTTATTTTTCTATTTTTTGTAAACTCAAATTTAATACAGTAAATGATGATGGTTATGTCATTGAATGGAGAATCCGAATTGTTAAATTCTAATAAATATGGGAAGTGTTTGCCTCATGCTCATGGAAGATTATATTGTGGGTGATATGCTCATGTAATTCAACTAAATAATAAAAACAAATAAAACGGAACAAAATAATAAAATGAGAATTTCATTATATATATATATATATATATATATATATATATATATATATATATATATGCAAAAATACCCTTTTTGGTCCTTTAGCTTTACCTCGGGGTTCATTTTGGTCCTTTAACTTTAAAAAGTGTCATTTTGGTCCCTTAACTCTTCAAAACGTTCCATATTAGTCCTTTTGACTTATTAACGAATAATTTTTGAATTTTTTCCGTCGCTAATAAGACGAAAAGGACTGATATGGAACGTTTTGAAGAGTTAAGGGAACAATATGATACTTTTTAAAGTTAAGGGACTAAAATGAACCCCGAGTAAAGTTAAAGGACCAAAAAGAATATTTTTCCTATATATATATATATATATATATATATAATAAGAATCAGAATTTAAATATATTAAAAAATATTACAAAAAATACAAAAAAACATTATGTTATTTCATTGATTATGTGGTTGGCATTTATTTTGCTAAAACTTTTTCTAGCAGCAAGATGTTGAAACAACACGTTCTAATTTGTTGCACTCAACATGTCGAATGAAGATGTCCCATACCTGCTCATAGGACATCGCGTCAGGATTCAGTTTTAAAGCAGATTCTGTTGCTGTGAATTGTTACTGAATATTCTGTGAATATTTGGTTATCCTATGTGGCATCCAAAGCATTTTTGGATTGCGTTTATGTGTTGGTTTTTCGGATTTTTAGCTGTTTCTAATTATGGAGACATATTAAGAAACTTTAGATTGAAGACCTATTTTGTTGGAGTTTATTTTGCAGATTTGTGAGCAGACTATTTGCTGCATTTTTGAAGCCCAATCCAGTCCATATTAAATGTTATATATTGACTGGTGTAAACCTAGTTTAGGTGTGGAACTTACATGTGTTTTTATTAGGGTTTTCGTGTGTTATTTGTGAGCCTAACTGGTATCATTCTGATAACAGTATAAGGACAAGTTTTTATGTTGTAAGTTCTGTCAGTTACTCATAAGCTTTTAAGCATTGAGTTTCTTGTGTGTCAATTCTCATAAGCTTTGAAGTATTGAGAATTGTGTGTTTTGAAAGTGTGACTTTCGTGGTGTTACTTGTGTGGAAAGAAACCAATCACGTGTTGTGGTTGTAGAGGGATTTGAGGAGGGCCTCATACCTAGGTGAGTCTTAGGTATAAGTCATAGGAATGGTAGTGGTTAAGTGAGCAGATTATAACAGGGTTTGGTTATTGTATGATCTGTGAATTGATACTATCGTATATTGGTTTCGTCCCTGGCTTGGTAGCCCGCAGAGTAGGATTGTTGATCCGAACTGGGTAAACATATCACTGTGTTCTTTACTTTCTGCACTGTTATTTTTATTGTTATCTTGTTCATTGTGTTGGATATCAGTGTCTCAACATCTATGTAGGACATCTGATATCTGTGCCAGAATTTCAATTGGCATCAAGAGCTTGCACCCTTGGTTGATTCTGGGTGAGATTTAGGGAAGGTACTTTCTGGTACAATGGACAAGGATAGAGGATTTTTGAACAAACCACCTCTGCTTGATGGTTCTAACTATGACTATTGGAAACCGAGGATGATAGCATTCATCAAATCCATGGATGATCAAGCATGGAAAGCTGTTATAAAAGGATGGGAACCCCCAAAGGTTAGAGATGGAGAAGGTAAATCTACTGATGTGGTGAAGGAAGAGGAAGACTAGGATGATGCAGATTACAAAGGGTCCTTGGGAAACTCCAAAGCCATGAATGCGTTGTTTAATGGTGTTAACAAAAATATCTTCAGGTTGATTGAACACTGCACCATTGCAAAAGAGGCCTGGCAGGTCTTGTAGGTTGCTCATGAAGGGACTTCAAAGGTGAAGATGTCAAAACTTCAGATTCTCACTACCAAGTTTGAATATTTGAAGATGAAGGAAGATGAGAGCATTCATGATTTTCACATGAACATCATTGAGATAGCTAATGCCTCAAGTGCCCTGGGTGAAAAGATGTCTGACAGCAAACTGGTCAGAAAAATCCTCAGATCTCTACCTAAGAGATTTGACATGAAAGTGATTGCTATAGAGGAAGCTCAGGACATAGATAAGATGAAAGTGGATGAACTTGTGGGATCACTTCAAATATTTGAATTGGGGATCAGTGAAAAGACTGAAAAGAAGAAGAGTATAGCTTTTGTGTCAAAGGAAAGTGATTCAGAAGGAGAAGGTAATCTGGACAAAGATGAAGGCCTCTCAGAAAACCTGGTGTTACTTGGCAAACAATTCAACAAAGTGCTCAGAAGGATGGATTGGAAGTCAAGATCAAATTTTAGGGATAAGCCATCTAACATCAGTAAAAATTAGAATGCTGGGAGAAATACCAGTACTGAAGATAATTCCAACCAAGGGAGAGGAGCTCAGTGTCATGAGTGTGAAGGTTTCGGGCACATAAAATCTGAGTGCCCCACATATCTCAAGAGGCAAAAGAAGAGGCTATTAGTCTCATGGTCAGAAGATGACTCTGAAACTGAAACTGATGAGAAGTCTGGAAAGAGAGTTACAACATTAACAGGTGTGTGTGAGTCTGATGAAGAGTCAATCAGTGAAGATCTTACTTTTGAAGAGCTAGCTGCCTCCTATAAGAACTTATGCATTAAAAGTAAAGAAATATGTCAGCAGAAAGAAGAACAAAAGAAAGTTATTGCTCACCTATAAGCTGAAAAGGTAGAGCATTTGGCTACTATCTCTGATCTGAAAAGTGAAGTGGTTGTTCTGAATTCAAAACTGGATAATGTTATCAAGACAGTCAGAATGCTTAATAGCAGCTCTGATGTACTTGATGAGATTTTGAAGTTAGGGAGAGATGTTGGAGATGTTAGTGGTCTTGGGTTTGAAAGTTCCAGTGAGATGGACAAGGGAAAATGGCCTGAAGTGACACCTGCTCAATCTAAGAAAAAATTAAAGATGTCATATAACATGTTGCAACATCCTTACAGACATCAGAAGAATTTCACAAGAAGAAAGAATCAAAGATGGAAATGCCACTATTGTGGAAGGTTTGGCCATATAAAACCCTTCTGCTACAGACTATATGGCTACCCCAAGACTGGATTACAATCTAGTAGGGAACAAGAGTGGGTTAGAGCAACAAAAGTGTGGACTCCTAAGAGTATGGTGGAAGAACACATATCTCATAAGTCCTTCAGTGTGTCTGCAAGGGAAAAGTGGTACTTTGACAGTGGATGTTCCAGGCACATGACTGGTATCAAGGGATGTCTGTCAGATGTTAAGTCTCATTCTACTAACTATGTGACCTTTGGTAATGGATCAAAAGGGAGAGTAATAGGTGTTGGAAAACTGGACTGTACAGGTCAACCCAATCTGGAGGAGGTATTACTTGTTGAAGGCTTAGATGCAAACTTGATAAGCATAAGTCAACTATGTGATCAAGGTCTCAAGGTCAACTTTACCAATGTTGAATGTCTGATAACAAATAAGAAGGGTAAGGTTATCATTAGAGGTGAGAGAGCATCAGATAATTGTTATCTGTGGAGTTCTGAGAACACTGCAATATGCTTGGAGACTAAGAAAGCTATTGGAAAGACTATTGAGTTAGAACAGGTGCTGATCAATTGTAAAGCTACTCATAATACGTGCATGGTGAACTGTAATAATAAGATTAAACTTGGTAAGTATGACAGCAAGGTAAATTTAGAAGGAGAATTTGGTGAATGCACTCTTGAGGCGAATCGGGTGCTCAAAGTCTGTGGATACCGCACTTCTCTAGGCCCAGTCCTCAAAAGTATAAATAGGCGGGCAAACATACTCTACCTACAGCAAACTTATTCTACAAAAATTCTTCTTGCCTTTTCTCTCCAAAGTTCACGAGTCTTAGGGTTTTCTCCTAACATTCTCAATATTGTACCGGGTGATAAATAAAAAATGTCTCAACATCATGGCTCCTCTGATAACTCAGGTTCTCCTCGAACCAATGCTGGAGATGATGAATCACTGCGAATGATCAACCTCTCTGATCTTGTACTTGATATTGCTCCTTTGAACATTGTACCGGCTGACCCTAAAGGAAAACGGCAAGCTTCTCACACAACGAATGTCAATATTCCTGGTAAGAAGTCTAAACCTTTTTCACCTAGGAAGAAAGTTCACTCCATGACTAGTTTGTATGCTGACCAAATAAGCCCTAGGAAAAACGTGTCTGAAAAGGGGTCTAAGTCTGGTTTAGTTGAGAAGAAGAAGGATTCTAAATCACGAGGTGTAAGCAAGAATTCCACTGATGATGATGTTGTAAAAAAGGATAAGGAACTTAGGAGGTTTGTTACCACGATTCTGAGTGGAGTTGAGACAGATGTCGGGTCTGATGTTCCAACATCTGTGACAGGAAATATCAATAGCAGCCCTACTGATAGGACTGATGATAGTGTTCCCATGCATGTGGACCGTGAAAGAAGGAGTAAAAAGAAAGCTGATGTAAGAAGGACTGATGATGTTATTAATGTTGATTACCTCACTTCTGATGAGGAACCTATTGCTGGAATGCTAAGGAAAATTAAGAGAAGAAGAGAGAAAACTGTGATAAGTGAAGGCTCAAAGTCTTCGAAACTGCTTGGAAAATCTGGAGGTGGGGAGGGAAAAGTTTGAGCAGGGCCTCCTAAACAATGGAGTAAGGTTGTTGTGCCCACTAAGAAGAGAAAAATCACTGATCATAGTGAGTCTGACTATGAAGTTGAAACAGATGTTCAAGACATCATTGGTATGAAAACCTCTACCTGCAAAAAGACTTATGCTGAAAGTTCTATGAGAAATGCAGATAGATGGAGAATTGTGGATCAAAGGAGGATTGCTCTGGAGAGAGAATTGGGGAAGGATTTCGATAAGTACAAAGAAATCATGGAGCTTATTGTAGCGGCTGGATTGATGAGAACTGTGTCTAAGATAGGACCCTGCTATGGAAATCTAGTCAAGGAATTTGTGGTGAATATATCTGAAGAGTGTGATGAGAACAGGGGTAACAACCTCAGAAAAGTGTCTGTGAGAGGAGAAGCTGTCACTTTTTCTCCTGAAATTATCAACAACTATCTGGACAGGTGTAAGGAACCTCAACCTGAGTTAGAGGTTACAGACAATGCAGTATGCAAGGAGATTACAGGTGGTTGTATTACACACTGGCCAAATGAAGAAAAGTTATCGTCTGGAAAACTGAGTGTTAAATATGCCATCCTCCACAGGATTGCTGTTGTGAATTGGGTTCCTACCAATCACACATCTACTATTTCCTCCATACTTGGCAGATTCATTTATGCTTATGGGAAAAAGGTTTCGTTTGATTTTGGGTCATACATCTTTGAACAGATTCTGAAACAAGCTAGTTCAACTGCTGTCAAGATGCCTATTTGCTTCCCTTCCTTGATCTGTGGTGTTATTTTAGATCAGTTTCCTAATCTTGTGTTAAGGAGTGACATTGCGCTCAAAAGAAAACCTCCTCTGTCCCTACACTACAAGTTACTTGGTGGAGCACATGTCTCAGACATTGTTGGGACATCTTCTCAGACTTCTAGTCATGCTAATCTTGATGATGAAGTCATTGCACAGCTGCAAGAAACGTGCAAGGAACTGGAAGATTCCATCAGAAGAGACACTGCTCGGAAGGCCAAACTTGAACAATTAATCAAAACCTTCATGGAGAAAAGGAATGCTTCTGATGGGACAGCTGGTAAAGACCAAGGAACTGCTGAAGGTGATGCCTCTGTAGAATTTGATAGAGAATGTGAACAGAGTTCAGATGACTCAAGATCTAGGAGTGGTGATACTGATACTGATGTTGTTGCTGATGGAGAGAGTGAAGACATTGCAGAATCTGACGATGATGGTATTGCAGAATAATGGCATAATTTCTGCAGAAGATTTTTTTCTTGTTTTTGACTGAACACCTAAAATAGCTTTTCTATGTATCTCTTCTGAACTTTTACCTTTGTTGTGTGTTATTAATAACTGTTCTACTTGCCTTTGTCATATTTCTGGCTAAAAAGGGGGAGTAGTATGTTTGTGTGTGGTGTGCTTGTGCTGGTGCTGTAGTTGAGGGGGAGAATGTGGAATGTTAGTGTTGCTGTGGTGTGTTGTATGCAGTTGAAGGGGAGTGCTGCTATGCTGTTTTTTTTTCTATGTGTGCTGTTGGTATTTCGCTGCTGTCTCTGATATTGATTTTTGTTTGTGCTTCTTTACAAGATTTATTTGGTGTGTAGTTTTAGCCAAAATAAACCAAAGGGGGAGATTGTTATTTCATTGATTCTGTGGTTGGCATTTATTTTGCTAATACTTTTTCTAGCAGCAAGATGTTGAAACAACACGTTCTAATTTGCTGCACTCAACATGTCGAATGAAGATGTCCCATACCTGCTCATAGGACATCGCGTCTGGATTCAGTTTTAAAGAAGATTCTGTTGCTGTGAATTGTTACTGAATATTCTGTGAATATTTGGTTATCCTATGTGGCATCCAAAGCATTTTTGGATTGCGTTTATGTGTTGGTTTTTTGGATTTTCAGCTGTTTCTAATTATGGAGACATATTAGGAAACTTTAGATTGAAGACCTATTTTGTTGGAGTTTATTTTGCAGATTTGTGAGCAGTCTATTTGCTGCGTTTTTGAAGCCCAATCCAGTCCAGATTAAATGCTATATATTGACTGGTGTAAACCTAGTTTAGGTGTGGAACTTACATGTGTTTTTATTAGGGTTTTCGTGTGTTATTTGTGAGCCTAACTGGTATCATTCTGATAACAGTATAAGGACAGGTTTTTGTGTTGTAAGTTCTGTCAGTTACTCATAAGCTTTTAAGCATTGAGTTTCTTGTATGTCAATTCTCATAAGCTTTGAAGTATTGAGAATTGTGTGTTTTGAAAGTGTGACTTTCGTGGTGTTACTTGTGTGGAAAGAAACCAATCACGGGTTGTGGTTGTAGAGGGATTTGAGGAGGGCCTCATACCTAGGTGAGTCTTAGGTAGAAGTCATAGGAAGGGTAGTGGTTAAGTGAGCAGATTATAATAGGGTTTGGTTATTGTATGATCTGTGAATTGATACTATCGTATATTGGTTTCGTCCCTGGCTTGGTAGCCCCCAGAGTAGGATTGTTGATCCGAACTGGGTAAACATATCACTGTGTTCTTTACTTTCTGCACTGTTATTTTTATTGTTATCTTGTTCATTGTGTTGGATATCAGTGTCTCAACATCTCTGTAGGACATCTGATATCTGTGCCAGAATTTCACATTATAAAAATATAAATAAAAAAAACATCAATAAATTGAGTACCTTTAATTCTTTGAAACAGAGTCTTCACTCTCTGCTTACATCCATCACAGTGAAAAATCCCTTGGAGAACACAGGTTTGTAGATGAAAAAAAGAAAAGCAAGCAACACAAAAAAAAAACTCAGAAAGGTAGAGTTTTTTATTTGAAAAGGCCAAATACCCAACTTTGTTACGTTAATAAATATGTAAATGGATTGGAGAAGGAGAAACGCGGTCGTTCTTAACGAAACGGTCGAAGAAGGAGAACTAGTGGTCGATAGTGAGGTTGTTCAAAATAAAAATCCATCTAATTCATTAAGAATGCGTGAGATGAGGAGAACGATTATGGCATTGATTTTTCCATTAGAGGTGGTGGTCGTAAATAGGATAGAGAAAGGGGCAGCTGTTGTTTTAGGGTTTGTGATCGTTAAAATAGCAAGTGTACTATTTTTACGATGTAGTAATAATAGGGGTTATCCCCAGAATCGATCTTGAGGACTGTACGTTATTGTAAGTGCAGATGCTAAACAATAATAAAAATAAGCAGAATTATAAAATTTACTTAAAACAAATATGAGAAGGCATGCTAGAGGAAAGTGTATGAATTGTACTACAAAAACCCCCACTCCTTATTCTAAGAGACATGATTGAAAACAACCTTACTGATTCTTAAGATTATTTTTCCCTAATTCCTTAGCTGAAAAACCTTTGAGATTCAATCTCTACCCTAATTCCTTAGTAGTATAGAAAGAATCACAAGCATTATATTTTATCAAGAATATATCTGATCGTGAAGGCTGGATCAGATCCTGTAGAAGTGGGCCACCAAGTACGTCTGAGATGTTGGTCGTATGGAAAAGAGGAGGGGGGTGTACCTGCAAGGCACTCCGACGCTCAAGTAAGATAGGGTCAGAGAGAAGGGGCAAGTACAAAGTATGAGTTCGTAGGGTGAATATTGGATACCTGACCCTCTCAAGCGAGAGGGTTTATATAGAGCCCCCAGCGCTTGGCCAACGGTCCTATTTTCGGGGCGAAATAACCGTTTTCCCGAAGAATAGGTAACTACCCAAACTAGCCATTATGTCGGGTAGGGTTCCCGAAACTAGCCGTTATGTCGGGCACAAGCGTAGTTTCGGGCACATGCCCTCAACTGTTCGGGGAGTGGATAAGCCGTGCGTAATGGACATTGTTTCTGGGGAGGAGCGACGTAGTCCCTGCCCAGTTAGAGGGATAGAAAGGTAACTTTTGCCCCTTTGTGGATTGGACTTGTTCTGGAGCAGAAGTGGATTGGGCCATGTCTAGCCATTGGTCCAGTTCAGAACAGGAGCCCCCCAAGTCGTTGCTCCCGAGCATGAGAGTGATGACTTAAGGATAGCTTGTTGCTCCGGGGAGCTAGCGTGAAGTCGTCGTTTGGTGCCGAGGAAGGCCGCACCGGGGCGCCCATGACTGGTGGTGTTCGTGACCCCTGGTGTCCGTGGAATTCATGACCGTGACCGTGTTGCCCAGCGTCCCGGGAGACTAACGGTTAGTCAGAATTGGAAATGTTAGGGCGCCACGTGTGCCTAGAGCTCCGTGTAGCAGTTACTAGGCAATGATGGATAGTTAATAGCCATCATGACCTACGAGCGCGTTCCACTGCACGTGCCCCTCTGTATAAAAGGGGGAAACTCACTTCATTCTGAACTTTTCACTCTGATTTCTCATCATCTTCGTCAGAATTTCTGCTCGTCACCATCATCTGCTATTCCGACCACCGCACCAAGCTTCGAGCAACCACTTTTTGTCTTCCTAAATCAAGTAAGTTTCTGATTTTGTGCCTGTTTTAACTCTTTTTGGGTGGTCAATGGTAGATTGCATGCGGTTAAGGCTAGGTTTAGAGGATGATTAGCTTCGTTTCTGGAGGTTGTTGGTGGTGGATGGTGGTTGTGCCACTCTCCACTTCTGATGTGTCGTCGGGCTGTTTTTAGTGAGGAGGGTTGTTCACGGCGTTGTTGCGACGACGATGTATGTATAACCGCTGTGATTGTTCATCTTCTGAGTTGGTGATGAATTTTCTGGTCGAATACTCCCAGATTCCGGTGAAGCTTTCCGGTTTTCGGCGAAGCTTCAAGCGGAAACTGGGTATGAGTGCGGGGAAGCTCCACGCTTGGGGATGATTTGTTTCGAGCGTCTCCTCACGGGGAGGTTTCAGTTTTTCTTTTGATATTAGGGCTTAGGTCGGGGACGTTGTCCTCAGCGCTTTGCGCGCCCTTTCACTTGACTAGCGGTGGAAGGATGGATTTGATTTATTGTCGAATTCACTTTTTTCTCTGTTTTTCAGGTGATATGGCGACGGGGCCAGATGGAGAGATTATCTTGGATTCGTCCGAGGAAGAAACAGGTTCCTCGGACAGTAGTAGTTCGACGGCTTCGTGTACTCCCAGATATGGATGAGGATGTCGTCGATGGTTCCGTGGAGGAGTGGGAGGTGGCCAAACCTGCCGAACATGTGTCTACTTTTGCGAAATACTTAGGGGACGTCTTTATGGAAGTCGGGCCAGAGGGGGAGTGGAAGGTGCACTTTCCCTCTGAGGATGACAGTGTCTGCACTAATTACGGGGACCGCTTTGCTATGTATGAGTATGCCTTCAAGGAGCTGGGTCTGAGGTTGTCGTTCACTGATTTTTAGTAGTCGGTGTTCGTTGGCCTTCATCCGGGCGTTCGAGCTGGTGTGCGAGTATCTCACCATAGGGGCTACTCTCCCTTTATTTTTCACCATCTTCCATCTTCAAAGGCAGCTGTCGGGGAAGCAGTATGGTTGGGTCTCTTTGAAGAAGCCTCGCAAATTGTTTAAACCTTTTTCAGAGTCGATACGGACGTTTAAGAAGCGGTATTATGATATCGAACCCGTGTCCGAAGCTACCCAGGATAACACATATGTCTGGGAGATCGAGGTTGATGAGGAGGGAAATGACCTGCATGACGAGATGGGGAAATTTATTGGGCAGAGAATCTACAAGTTCCCTATCCATTGGGGACCTAACCATTTCGCCAAGAAGCCCGGTGACTACATTCTTCAATCGCACGAGCTACACGGGCAGGATACCATGGTGTACGAGGCATTGGTGAAGTACGTTAACTCCTTCCGGCTCGCAGAATGCTGGACGAATAAGGGTAACCCGGTCTTCGAGGAGGACGGTAGTCAGAGGGTTGAATACCGGTTTATTAACACCAAGGCACTCCTGGAGTGCAAGACTCCCGCGGAAGTCGAGAAGCTGCTTGGTAGTCTTAGTTATTTATATTTGTTCGCACTATTTCTTTTCCTCGTATCTAACGTGCTCGACTTTTGTTTGTGCAGGTGAGATGCCCCAGGCCCATGAGAGGGTTGTGAAGAATGCTCTTGCGAGGAACAAGGCCGTAGTGGTCCCCCCCAAGTCTCAATTCACTGGTGCGCGTGCTCCCACTCCGGTTCAGTCTACTGTGGGGACCTCTTCTCCCACTCCCGCTCCCCGAGGATCTCCCCTGCCTTTGACCGTATGATCTAAGCGGCCAAGGGTTACTGACGCTGTGGATCTCAGTCGGGCCCCAGAGAAAGGGAAGTTCGAGCTTCCTCCTTGCATACTTGATAGGAGATTCTTTGAGGGGAACTCCTTGGTCATGCCTCGGGCAGAATCTCTTCGTTTGAAAAGCATGGACCACCCAAGCAAGAGGGCATTGGTGGCTCAAGATGCTTCAGCTTTGGTCAGGATGTTGGAGATGGCAGCCGTTTATGCTGAAGGGGACTCTGCAACTGAGTCCAAACTTAATGCTGCCCGGGCTACCATGGCGTCCCTCAAAGAAGAGGTCAAGAGTGCAACAATGCTTGGAAGAAGGCGGAAGAGGAGGTGGCCAGGTTGAAGAAGGAGAACTCTACGCTGGCTGCGGAGAAGAAGGCGGTTGAGGAGCTGGTTCAGCAGCTGAGGGCGGTCAATGCTCCGGGCGAAGATGAACCTGAAGATGTAAAGGAATTAAAGACAATGTCTGAGATGGTCGCTCGTATGCTGATGGTCGAGGATGACAGTATTGCCATCGCGGATGAATCCTTCAAAAACGCCGTGTCTCAACTGCGGGTGGTGAACCCCGAGCTTGACTTCTCCGTTGAGGGTACCCATTATCTGGCGCATGTCGAGGATGGCCGGATCGTTATGCCTGCCGCCCTCCTTGAAGAGAATATCGAGGACCAGCCCGCGGAGAACCAGGATCCTCAGCCTGATCCCGCCGCCCAGATGGATGAGTGAGGGGTTTTCTTTATGTTATTGTAATTTGTCCGGCCTGCGTGCCGCAAAATTGTTGTAACTTATTTTGGGGGCATGGCCCCCGGTTTATGTAATCTAGCACAATCACGGTCCTAGTGGCCGCTTATTATGTTTAAATTATATGCCCAGTCTTGGTGGTCGGTTCTGTTATTTGCATGGTTTTACTTGCTTTTATTTTTTGCTAAGTGTTGTATTCATGCTTGTTGTGAATGTATGTCTGCCTGTGATAGGGAGTATTTGACTTATGTGAAGTTTCAGGGGATTGCTCATTATAGATGTGTTCGGAAGTGAGGGGTATTGGTCAAACGGCCGGGGAATATCCTGGCAGGGGTGCGGCACTCAAGTCACATTTGATGCCTGAGTTCACGGCGTGAACATCCCATCACGAGTTGGGGTTCTGCCAGTCATGGTACTTTAACGACGGCGATGTTCGATCGAGGACAGCTGTCGAGCAGTTACTCGGCTCGTTACTGAGCGGCGTTCTGCTTTATTGCTATGTGACGCTTGTACCAAGGCGTGCATAGTGGTCGGCAGCTGACTTTCGTCGTCGCAACGAGTCAAATCGAGAATTAGGGCCTTAGCTATATATTGTTTTAGCTTTTCGGCATTCCATGGTCGAGCAAGTTCTTCCCCATTGAGATGTTCTAGGTAATAGGCCTCATTCTCCGTTTTTGCTCAGACACAATAGGGTCCTTCCCAGTTGACGGCTAGTTTGCCTTCGCGAGAGTCTTTGTGGTTTCTCCTTAGAACAATGCTTCCCACGTCGAACTCTTGTTGTATCACCTTGGCGTTGTGCCTGATGGTAATTTTTTGTTTTAGTGAGGCTTCGCAGGGCTGCCCCAGTTCGGATTTCCTCGACGAGGTCGAGTTTTTCTCTTAATGATTCGTCGTTCATCTCCTCGTCTAGGGGTGACTCTGTCCACTTGGAGGGTACGTGAACTTCGACGGGGATTACAGCCTCGGCCCCGTACGCTATACGGAAAGGTGTTTCCCCAGTTGTAGAATGTGGAGTTGTGCGGTATGCCCATAACACATAGTGCAGCTCCTCGACCCAAGCCTTCTTTGTAACACCCTTTTCTACCCCACGAATAAACACGGCAAAAATATATAATTTATCAGAGTAAAATCAGAAACCACCTCGAAGGGTGCACATTTCTCAATAAATTCAAATTAAACACTTGCTCCGTAAACACGGGTTTTCCTCAAAAAATACTCAAAAGCCTTCACATGGCAGCGGAACTCAATAATTCAACATAAAAAGGTTTTCAACAAAAGCCATCAAAGTTATCAGCAGAACCACCATAACCACAATAATAAAAAAGGTTTCAAAATAACCCATGGTCATCAAATATCACAAAACAACAACTCAACAATGGTTCGAATCAACAACCCAACCTAATGTTACACTATCAGAGCAAGACCCTCTATATCGACCAAAAGTAAAGTACAACTCCAAAAGTCCTCGAAGGCATCCACAGCTAAACCTGATCACCTGCACGTTACCCACGTGGAGGCAACATTCAAACAGGCAGGGTGAGTAATCACAATTCATTATAATCAATATAAAAACAGGATATGCAAAATGGCGTCATCATCATATACAACATCATCAGGGTCATCATAAAGGAAAACATCAGGAATCACTATATCACAACATCACGTCAATGCCACATAAAATTCAATGCAAAACAAGACTCATGCATGTGGTACCAATCGTCACAAAAGATGGACACTAGGCCATCAACCCTCCACAAGGGAGCACATCATAAACACCTCAATCCACACAATGGGATTGAAGCCACCACTGGACCGAAGTCCTAACATCGTCACTGGACCGAAGTCCTAACATCATCAATAAACCGAAGTCCAAATGCTATGAATGCATGATGCACAACGTCCTAATCATCATCATCAACAAAAGTCATTACGTGCATCATCACCCATCAAACTCACATATTCATCATATCATCAAATACGTCATCAAAACATCATTAATCAGCATCCCGTAATCATCAATATAACTCATGGTAATTCACATCAAATAGTCATGTATCATCGTCATAAAATCATCAACATATCTCATAGTAATTCACATCATCAATTATTCGTCAAAACATCACAATATCATAATCTCATATTCATCAATATCAGCATGGTAAATCATCATAATATCACAACACCAAAACCTCAGAACATCACAGCATCATAAACAAATTTCACAAAACAGCAGCAGTTCGCTGCTGAGTTCGTTGTGCGAACACATTCGCTGTGCGAACACATTCGCTGGGACCTTCGCCTTGCGAAGCTCTAGCGAATCCCAGAATCCCAACAAGGCCCCCATTCTGCCTCTCTTCGCCACTTCACTCGCTTTGCGAAGCCCTTCGCTGGGATATTCGATGTGCGAACCCACGACACCACTTCTCAGAAATCAACCCAGAATCATCACATTTATCGCGCATTCGCTGCGCTACTCGCTTTGCGAGTCCAGGCGAACATTCGCCTTGCGAGTGTTTCGTTCGCTTTGCGAACTAGCAATTGCAGGGAATCACTGTTACGCATCAGTAGCATACCAGACCCACATTACATTACGAATTCAACCTCAGTTCTCCCAAAAACATCCCTACAACATTCCTAAGGCATTACAGCCATTAAGGACACAAAACCTACAACTATTAGGTCGATTCAGGACACTACGGGAAACCTTAATTTCCCTAAACTTTCAAAATTCTCAAGCTTCCCATAAACTCCATAAATCCCTTTCGCCACAAGGTCGAAACAACATCGACAGGGAAGTCATCCCCAAGGTCTATTTTACCGGTTCAATTCAACATTATTAATCAATTCACAAAAATGCCCTTAAATTCATCAGTTTACCTCAAAACCCATAAACCCTCACAATCCCCTTTTTCTACAAGGTCAAAATAACATCAAAGAAACATTCGCCTCAAAGGCCTAATTTTACCCAATTCAATCCAACCCTTCCTATTCATCATCAACCCACTAAAACAACACCTAAATCATCAATATAATCATAAACCCACATAAACCTCAAAATCGTCCTTAAACACATTGAATCCCTATATTGAAAACAATGAAAGGTAATACTCTCCATACCTTAGATTGTCAATTCGAAGCTTTCTCTCTGAGCCTTCGGAAACCTTCTCAAATTCCTCGCCTTCTCCTTTTTCCTCAGAGCTTTCACCTTCTTCTTTTCACGGTTTACCAAAAAAATAAACCTATTCTCAAATCCTCCTTTTATATTCAACCTAACCCTTGGGCCTCAAAATTGGGCTTTCTCCATAATACCCTCACTAATCCTCCTCAAAAGCCCAATTTACCCTTAATTCCTCTAATATTATTTAAATTAATAGTAAGACATTATACCCCATAATATATACTATTATTTAATTAAATAACCAAACTCCACAAAATTCCACGTAACGCCCCAAAACACTAAAATTCCCCAAAAATCACGAATATTATATTTAAATAAATTAAATAAATATTCTTACGAATTTAGGGTGTTACATTCTTCGTTTTGTCCAGCCTTCGTTTGAGGCCTCGAAGGATGACCCGGTTCGCCGCTTCGGCTTGCCCGTTTGCCTAGGGAAGTTCGACGGACGCGAAGTGTTGCTTCGTACCTAGCTGGGCGACGAAGTCCTGGAACTTCCTGTCCATGAATTGTGTCCCATTGTACGTGACTATTTCCTGGGGGACGCCAAAATATGCAAGGATGTTTCGTTTGTAGAAACACAGTATGTTGAGGGCAGTTATTTTGGCTAGAGCATCTGCTTCTATCCATTTTGTGAAGTAGTCTACGCCCACTATTAGGTATTTGTTCTGATTTGATCCGACTACGAAGGGTCCTAGGATGTCTAGGCCCACCAGGCAAATGGCCACGGGGAGGACATTGCCTTGAGCTCGTTAGGTGGAGCCAGGTGCATGTCCCCATGTCGTTGGTATTTATCGCACTTCTTCACGTGTTCTTTAGCGCCGTGCTGCATGGTCGGCCAGTAATATCCTGCTCGAAAGGGCTTTCGAGCAAGGGACCTTCCACCGAGATATTGGGCATTGATTCCCTCGTGGATTTCGCGCAAGATGTGTGCGACCATTTCTTCCTCGACACACTTGAGCAGCGGAATGGAGAATCCTCGCCTGTAGAGTTTACCTCGACCAGAACGTAGGAGCAAGCTCTTCGCCTAACTATGCTGGCCTCTTTTGGGTCAGACGGAAGTTCGTCTTTAGCCAGATAGTTGTAAACTGGGGTCATCCAGTAGTTGTTGTCGCCGATCACCTGTACGTCAAGGATCGGGGAGGCCTTCTCGATACTGGGTCGTGGAAGTACCTCCTGTATGACAGACTTGTTTCCGCCTTACTTCTTTATGCTGGCTAGTTTGGATAGAACGTTTGCTCGCACGTTATGTTCGCGGGGAACATGTTTCACTTCTATTGTTGCGAACTTCGCCATTTCCCTTTTGACCAGGGCTAGGTATTCGGTCAGGTTGTCGTTTTTGGCTTGATATTCTCCTCGGACCTGAAGGGCCACGAGTTATGAATCTGTGCAAATGACGACTTCTTCTGCGCCCAGGTCCTTGGCTAGCCGTAACCCAGCGAGGAAGGCCTCGTATTCAGCCTGGTTGTTAGAGGTTGGGAAGGACAGGGTGAGTGATACTTCAATGATGATTCCTTCGTTGCTTTCCAGTATGATGCCCGCGCCGCTCCTTGCCGAGCTTGAGGCACCGTCAACAAAAATGGTCCATTTGCGTGCTTCGCTCATGAGGGAGTCTGCGAATGTCATTTCTGCGATGAAGTTGGCTAGATCCTGGGCTTTTAGGGCTTTCCTGCCTTCGTACTAGATGTCAAATTCAGATAGTTCAAGCGACCATTTGAGCATTCGACCGGCCATGTCAGGTCGTCCCAGTAGCTGCTATATGGGTTGATCTGTTCGAACCACGACCGTGTGGGCCAGGAAGTAGTGCCTTAATCTTCTGGCTGCATTGATGAGGGCCAGAGCCACTTTCTCTATCTGTTGGTATCTTAACTCTGGTCCTTGCAGTGCTTTGCTCGTGAAATATATAGGCTTCTGTCCGTCAGGGGTCTCGCGGATGAGAGTGGCACTCACTGCTTCGGTTGCTACGACGAGGTACAGGTACAAAGTTTTGCCATTGTCCGTGCGAGAGAGGACTGGTGGCTCTGAGAGCGTCCGTTTCAGATAGAGAAGAGCCTTGTCACATTTCTCGGTCAATTCGAACGCTGCCTCCTTGCGGAGGAGTTTGAAGAATGGTAGGGCGTGCTGGGCAGATTTGGCCACGAAACGAGATAGTGACGCGAGCATCCCGTTGAGGGACTGGATGGATTTCTTTGACTTGGGCATTGGAAATTCGGAGAATGCTCGACATTTATCAGGATTGGCCTCGATTCCCCGCTCTGTTAAATAGAAACTGAGGAACTTTCCTGCCCGGACACCGAACTTGCACTTCTCCGGGTTGAAACGCATTTTGTATTTTCTGGCCTGTTCGAAGACCTTCTTTAAATGGGCAGTGTGATCGGTTTCTTCGTGGGATTTTATGATCATGTCGTCCATGTAGACTTCGAGCATGTCGCCTATCTCTCCCCGAAAGACTTTATTCATCATTCTTTGATAGGTCGCTCTGGCGTTCTTCAGGCCGAAGGGCATTACGTTGTAGTAACAATTGCCCGATTCGGTCATGAAGGCCGTGTATTTTTTGTCGACCATCGCCATTGGAATTTGATTATAGCCTGAGTAGGCGTCCATGAATGATAAAAGTTTAAAATCGACAGAATTATCAACAAGTTTATCAATATTGGGGAGGGGGTAGGCATCCTTCGGGCATGCCTTATTAAGATCAATGTAATCAATGCATATTCGCCATTTTCCATTAGATTTTTTCACAAGTACAACATTGGACAACCAAGTGGTGTACTTGTCCTCCGAATTAAATTTGGCCTCGAGGAGGTCCTTTACAGCTTTTTCTACAGCCTCCGTTTTCTCCGGAGACTGCTTTCTCCTATGTTGTGCTACGGCCTTGACGGCCGGGTCAATTTTCAGTTGGTGACAGGTAACGGACGGGTCCAAGCCGGGCATCTCGACGGCGCTCTAGGCGAAGAGGTCGGCGTTCTCACAAAGGCATGCTTTGAGCTGCTTCCTCACGATGTCGGGCAGGTCTGCTCCAATCTTTACTCCCCACTGAGGGTCGTCACCAAACAGAACGAGCTCGAAGTTGCCATCCGGGATTGGGCGCATCGGATGGGAGCTGCTGCTGGATGAGTCGGTTGAAGCTGCTCGGTCCTCCTGTTGGTCCTCTTCAGTGAAGCGGCTGTCGAGGTCGATGGAGTCGACCTGAGGCAGAGGCTTGGCTTCCTCGGAGCTGCTGGGCAAGGCTGGCTTGCTCGATACCTTTGGCTTAGATGCATTGGCATTGAGCCCCTTTACGGATGCTTCAAAAGACCGTCGCGCAGCCTCGATATCGCCGTGGAGGGTGGCAACCATCCCTTTTGAAGTGTAATACTTCATCTTGAGGTGGACTGTTGAAGGCAGTGCTACCAACTCGACCAGAGTTGGTCTTCCGAATATGTATTGGTAAAACGACGGGCAGTCGATTACCAGAAATTATACCTTGATGGATCTGGTCGTCTTAGCTGATCTAAAGGTTATGATCAGTTCGACGTATCCCCATAGCTTGGTCACTAATCCGTTGAATCCCTGCAAATCAGACCCCAAATAGGCGGTAAGGCGTGATTCGTCCAGCTGAAGTATTGAAAACAACTGGGAGTACATGATGTCGACCGAGCTGCCCTGGTCGACGAGAATTCTGCGAACATCGAAGTTTGCCATTATGGCTCTGATGAGCAAAGGTATGCTCGAGTTTGGAGACCCCCCGAGGAGCTCTTCCCGGTAGAATGAGATGGGGATAGAGGCCTTCTGGACCTGATCAAGCGTGGTCACCTTATTAGAGCTTGTGTTGATCAAATGCTCGAATTTTTGTTTCACGGAGCCCACTGTGACTTTGTTGAAGCCCCAGCCGGAGATAACCATGGCAGAGGGAAACGTCTCCCACGGGCTGTGGGCCGCGAAATAAGCAGGGGCGCTGAGCCCGTCCAGAACGTAGAAATCCTCTGGTCGCGATATGGACAAAGCGACCTGGATGTTGGCTTCTTCCTAGGAGGGTACTTCTTCCTCTATCTTCTTGGACTCCTGGGCGTCCTGCCGAGGAGTGTCCTTCTTCTTTGTAAACTATTTCAGGTGGCCGTCCCTGATCAGTATCTCAATAACATCCTTCAGATGGATCCAGTCTTCAATAGTGTGGCCGTGACTCTTGTGGAAATGGCAGTACTTCGATTTGTCCGCGTTGGGTTTAGACGGCATTTGTTTGGGTAAACGGACCCCTGCCTGCTTGAATTCTAAATTTGCACACTCAGACAGTATCTTCTCCCTAGAGACAGTCAGGGGGTATAGTCGTGGAATCTCCCGGAGGGTCCCTTGTTGTCGCGGGAGTCCCAAGGACGGTCCTCGCGCCTCCTTTCGGCTCGACGAAGATGTTGAGGCTTCCTCGCCTCTGGAGGCCCGAGCCTTCTCCTGATGGCGTGATGCTCGGACGTTGCTGGCCGCAACCTTCTCCTCGTACTGAATGTGCGATTGGGCTTTGAGGAGGAGGGCGTCTAGGTTCTTGGGCGGTGCGAGACCGACAGCTTTAGAGATCTCGGAACCCGGGCAGAGTCCTTGCTCGAGAAGAAACTTTTTCATCTCGTCCGTTGTAGGGACCTGTACTGCTTCTTTGTTGAACCTTTCGATATATGCGCTGAGAGGTTCGTCCTTCCCTTGTATTATGGCTCCAAGGGAGGCCTCAGTCTTGGGGTGACGGCGAGAAGATGTGAAATACCGCGAGAACATTCTGCTCAGTTGCCTCCATGAGGTAATGGACTCTTCGGGCAGCTACTTGTACCATGTCATTGCCCCTTTTCGGAGCGTGGTCGGAAATAGCCGGCACTTGATGGCGCCCCGTACGCCACGGTAGTCCAATAGCGCATCGATGTTCTCGATGTGTTCGTCAGGGTCAGTGGTCCTATCGTACGTTCCTAGTGACGGGGGCTTCTCCAGGCCCTTAGGGAGACGGGTAGCCAAGATTTCCCGGGATAATGGGTCACGAGGCTCATTGTCGCTGCTAGAACTGGTGAATGATGGGGACCGAAGGGTACGCTCGTGGCAGCGGTTCCTTTGGGGAGAAGGTGAACGGTTCCTTCGGGGAGAAGTCGATCGGGCCCGGCCTTTGGACTTGACCGGGGGTGACTGCTCGTTCCTTCGGGTCTTCTTGTGGCCAGGAGAGTGTTGGTTACGCGGGGAAACCTGGTCACGCTTCCAGACGGCGTGAGGGTCAGACTCTTGGCGCAGTCTTCGGTAGATATCTCTCCAGGGCTGCGGGCTCCTTGATCGTCGCTGGTTCCTCCGCGGAGGAAGGGATCTTGGACGGTTGGACTCTTCTAATGCCCCAATCCTCTCGTTCTGCTATAGGATCAGAGTGTTGGTTTTGTTGATCGCCTCTAGGAGGACCGCCACGGTCGGGTCGGCGTTGGGCGAAATAGGAATGGGCTGGATGTCCAGCGAGGGCTGATCGTTGTTGCGGTCAGCAGGGGTAGGGGAAGGAGAAGCTATGGCCTCGTCCCTCAGAAAACGGGCATCTCGGAGAAGAGATGATAGGCCGTCAACGTCAGTCTTGTAGACGAGAAGGACAGCGGTTTGGAGAGCACCTTTGGCGTGATCTTGAGAGGCCATGATGATGATCTTGAAATTTGCTTTGATCTTCGACTTTCGGGGAAAGAAAGATGGGGAAAACAATGGTTCCCACAGACGGTGCCACTGATCGTGAAGGCTAGATCAGATCCTGTAGAAGTGGGCCACCAAGTACGTCTGAGATGCTGGTCGTATGGAGAGGAGGAGGGGGTGTACCTGCAAGGCACTCTGACGCTCAAGTAAGAAAGGGCCAGAGAGAAGGAGCAAGTACAAAGTATGAGTTCGTAGGGTGAATATTGGATACCTGGCCCTCTCAAGCGAGAGGGTTTATATAGAGCCCCCAGCGCGTGGGCAACAGTCCTATTTTCGGGGCGAAATAATTGTTTTCCCGAAGAATAGGTAACTACCCAAACTAGCCGTTATGTCGGGCAGGGTGCCCGAAACTAGCCGTTATGTGGGGCGCAAGCGTAGTTTCGGGCACATGCCCTCAACTGTTTGGGGAGTGGATAAGCCGTGCATAATGGGCATTGTTTCCTGGGAGGAGCGACGCAGTCCCTGCCTGGTTGGAGGGGCAGATAGGTAACTTTTGCCCCTTTGTGGATTGGACTTAGGCAATTTGGACCGTTCTGGAGCAAAAGTGGATTGGGCCATGTCTAGCCATTGGTCCAGTCCAGAACAATATCGGTTATTACAGGGTATCCACACTCCTAGGCAATATCTACTGTAATATTATTATGCAAAAGCATTAGGTTGGTTGGTCCGACCTAAACCCTAACCGTAAATTAGTTTCAATTTGTCCGATCGAAAAAGTATTAAAAACATTGCATAACAAAAGATTAAGGAAAAAGCAATATCTCGTAGAACAATGGAAATAGAAGTTATTACAAATGCAATTCAGGGACACCCCCTAGCATTGGGGGTTTAGCTACTCATAATATTCAAAGAAAAAAAATACAAAATAAAGATTAAACATTACAAGAATTTGGATGACTTTTGATCTTCAATTGCTTCCGCTCATGAAACCCTTTTGCCTTTCGAAAACCTTCATCTCTCCAATCTTGATCATGAAATTCTTCTCCTGTCCAAAAAAGTCTCTTTCTTTCTTGCCAAAACTCATCTAAATAATAGAAAATCACTCAGATTTGTTGGAAATATCCAAAGCGCCCCCACAGCTTAACATACGGAGAAAATATGAAAAAAATTAGCAAATCAGCGTCACCTGCTGACACGGGCCGTGTCTTACAACACTGGCGGCCGTGTCAGCTGACTGGATTTTATAACGGGAATTGTTTTGATCATAACTTTTGATCCGTAAGTCTGTTTTGGTCCCCATTTGAAGCGTCGAAAAGCTAATGAAGAGAACAATAACATAGTATAGATAAGAGAATTGGCTGCCCAATATATTTTTTGTTTGTTAATTTTTTTAGGTCTAGGCATCCTGACCGCACATGCAACTTTCTCTGAATTCTTGCGCTTTTTCCTGGTTTTTGCTCCGATTCCTCGTGAATGCTTATCTGAACCTCAAAACATTGAAAAGACACAAACCAAGCATAAAATACAGTAAACAGGAATAAAATACAATTAAACATATAATAAAACTAACTAAAATTAACGGTAAAATAACGCATAAAAACCACCGATCAAACTCCCCCAAACTTAAACCTTTGCTTGACCTCAAGCAACAAACTTGCATAAAGGTTTTTTTCAGATCAAATGGTACACATCAAATGAAAGACCTTTGAAGGTAAGGTGTATCAATACTCATACGTGAACCTTTGTTCCGATCGACTAAAACAAGTTCTCTTGGTAATTGTCCGTTAACAAGGTATTACACGAACACATACCGCGATAAAACCACGGACCTAAATCCCCCTTTTGGTCACCTCTCCAACTATGCTCTGGGCTTAAGTCTTTTCTTCGATTTTCTACCCCTTTCATTCGGATAATCAGATTATGGCATTTATGACTATTTTCCCTCACATGTATAAGATTGATCGAAACTTTTTCTATGCACCTTTATTCTTTTTTTTTTTCTAGCTCATTGGCGTTTATTAGTCCACTTTGGGACAACAATTGAGACTCAACCGCCGTTAGGCTAAGTAACCGGGTGAGGGTTACCCAACTTAGAAGGACTAGTTATCTTTATCACCATTATTCAATTTGTTTTCGGTGCCTTAACTCATTCTCTCAATCAACCATATACATGCAATTCTTTTTAATCATGCCAGACTATCACTATGAACTACTCGGGGAATACTTCTCAAATCTAATTATTATGGCATAAATCTACATGTTGGACTCGTTTCCTTACTCCAGGGAATCTAGGGTGTTGAGGTCATACCTCACTTTTCAAACTTTTCCAATGCCCCTAATTCTAGCTCCTCTTCCCTCAAACTATATATACTTTCTTGACCACCTCAAAATCACAGTATTCACAAGAAAAAAAATTTACGACTCTAATTCGGGGAGAATTTAAAGTGGTTTTTGATCGTGAAGGCTGGATCAGATCCTGTAAAATCAGGTCGCCAAGTGCGTCAGGGATGCTGGTCGTATGGAGAGGAGGAGGGGTGTACCTGCAAGGCACTCCGACGCTCAAGTAAGTAAAGGTCAGAGAAAAAGGGGCAAGTACAACGAGTGAATTCTTAGGGCGAATATTGGATACCTGACCCTCTCAAGCGAGAGGGTTTATATAGAGCCCTCAGCGTGTGGCCAATGGTCCTATTTTCGGGGCGAAATAACCATTTTCCTCAAAGAATAGGTAACTGCCCAAACTAGCCGTTATGTCGGGCTGGGTACCCGAAACTAGCCGTTATGTCGGGCATAAACGCAGTTCCGGGCACCTATCCTTTACTGTTCGGGCAGTGAGAAAGCCGTGCGTAACGGGCATCAATGTCGGGGAAGAACATTGCGTTCCTTGCCCGATTGGAGGGGCAGAAAGGTCACGGGGAAGAACATTGCGTTCCTTGCCCGTTTGGAGGGGCAGAAAGGTCACTTTTCCCCCTCTATGGATTGGACTTAGGCAATTTGGGCCGCTCTGGAGTAGAGGCGGATTAGGCCAATTCTAGCCATTGGTCCAGTCCAGAACAGGAGCCCCCCAAGTCGTTGCTCCCGAGCATGGGAGTGATGACTTAAGGACTGCTCGTTGCTCCGTGGAGCCAGCATAGAGTCGTCGTTTGGAGACGAGGAGGATTGTCTCGAAGTGCTCCTGGCTCTCTGTGTCCGTGATATTCGTGGTCGTGACCTTATCGCCCGGTATTCGGGGAGATTAAGCGTCAGACAGAATTGGAAGCGTTGGGTTGCTACTTGTGCATCGAGCCCCGTGTAGCAGTTAATAGGTAATGATGGCTAGTGGGTAGTCATTATGGCCTACACGTGCCCCTCAGTATAAAAGGGGGAAGATTGTCCCATTTTGCATTTTTTTTCTTTCTGATTTCTCTTTGCCTCTTCTGTGTTCTTGCCCGTCATCGTCTTCAGTGCTTCCGACCACCGTTCCAAGCTTCGAGCAATCTCTTTCTTCTACTCAAATCAAGTAAGTTTTCTGATCTGTAGCTTGTTTTACTTCCTTCTGTTGTTAGTGGTAGATTATATGCGGTTAGGGTTAGCTTTAGGTGATAAAATAGGTGGATTTCTGGCGAGTGTTGGTGGTGGACGGTGGTTGTGCCATTTTTCCGCCTTCAGCACTTCGCCGGAGTATGTAGTATGTTTAGCGAGGAGGGTGGTCCACGGCGTGGTTGTGGTAGTTATGCATGCGTGACCACCGTGTTTGTTCATCTTCTAATAGGGCGATGAGTTTTCTGGTAGAACGTTTCCAGATTCCGGTGAAGCTTTGCGGTTTCCGGTGGAGCTTCAAACAGAATCTGGGCATGAGTGCGGGGAGGTTCCTCGCAGGAGTATGGTATGTCTCGGGCATCTCCTCGCGGGGAGGTTTTTCATTCGATGTTAGGGCTTAGGCCGGGGACGTTGTCCTCAGCCTTTTGCGCGCCCTTTCACTTGACTTGGCAGTGGAAGGGTTGATTTGATTTCCTGTCGAATTCACTGTCTTTCTCTGCTTTTTCAGGTGATCGTAATGGCGACGGGGCCAGCCAGAGAAGTTATTCTAGACACGTTCGAGGAAGAAACTGGCTCTGAGGAAAATAGTAGCTCGATGGCTTCGAGCTCTGCGGCTTCGAGTTCGGTGGCCTCAAGTTCGTCCAGCAATGTCGGGGAGGAAGAGGAGGTTCGGGATGATATGGAGGAGGATGACGTCGAAGGGTTCTCCGCGGAGGAGTGGGAGGTGGCCGAGCCTTCCGAGCATATTTCTACGTTCGTAAAGTCTTTGGCGGACGTCTTTACGGAGGTAGGACCAGAAGGGGAGTGGAAGATGCACTTCCCTACTTTGAACAAGCGGGTCTGCTCGGATTTCGGGGACCGCTTTACAATGTACGAGTATGCCTTCAAAGAGCTGGGACTGAGGCTGCCTTTCACTGATTTCCAGCGGTCGGTGTTCGAGCATTTGAAGCTGGCCCCCTCTCAACTTCACCCTAATTCGCTGGCCTTCATCCGGGCTTTTGAGTTGGTGTGCGAGCATCTCTCTCTGAGGACTACTCTCCCTCTGTTCTTCGCTGTTTTCCATCTTCAAAGGCAGCTGACGGGGAAGAAGTATGGATGGGTTTCTTTGAAGCAACCCAGAAAGTTATTTAAGCCGTTCTTGTAGTCGATCCGGACTATTAAGGAGCGGTACTTCGTTGTCGAACCCGTGTCTGAGGTGGCCCAGGATAGCACATACATCTGAGAAATTGAGGTTGACGAGGACGGAAATGAGCTTCTTAACAAGGAGGGGAAATATATTGGGCAGAGGCTCTACAGGTTCCCCATCCGCTGGGCACCCGACCATTTCTCCAAGAAGCCCAGCGCTTATGTCTTTCAGTCGAGTGATCTGCGCGGGCAGGACGCCGTGGCGTACGAGAGGCTGGTGAATTGGGTCAACTCCTTCAGTCTTGCAAGCTGCTAGACGAGCAAGGGTAGCCCTATCTTTGAGGAGGATGGGAGCCAGAGAGTTGAGCGTAGATTCATCAGTGTTAAGGCATTGCTGGAGTGCAAGACTCCCGCGGACGCTGAGAAGCTGCTCGGTAGTCTTGGTTATTTAGATTTTGTTTGTGTTATCTCTTTTCCACGTAGCTAACGTGCTCGTTTTTTCATTTGTACAGGTGAGATTCCTCAGGCTCGCGATCGCGTGGTGAGGAATGCTATGGCGAGGAATAAAGCTGGAGCGGCTCCTCCTAAATCTCGGCCTACTGGTGCCCGTGCTCCTCCCCTTGTTCAAACTGCCGCGGGGACCTCTTTTATCCCTCTCCTGCTCCACGGGGATCTCCACTGCCTTTGACCGGGCGGACGAAGCGGCCAAGGACATTAGATGCTGTGGACCTTACCCGTGTGCCGGAGAAAGGGAAGTTTGAGTTACCTCCGTGCATCCTTGATAGGAGGTTCTTTGAAGGTAACTCTTTGGTCGTCCCTCGGGCGGAATCCCTTTGCTTGGAAGGCATGGATCGCCCGAGCAAGAGGGCGCTGGTGGCCCAAGATGCTTCTGCCCTGGTCAGGATGTTGGAGATGGTCGTTGTCTACGCCGAAGGGGATTCTACACTTGAGTCCGAACTCAATGCTGCTCGGGCTTCTGAGGCGGCCCTCAAGGAGGAAGTTAAGAGTGCCCGTGAGGCTAGAAAGAAGGCTGAAGAGGAGACGGCCAGGCTGAAAGAGGATGTCTCCAAGCTGGCGGCGGAGAGAAAGGCTGCCGAGGAGCTGAACAAAGAGTTGATGGCGGCCAGCGCCCCGGGTGCCGACGAACCGGATGATATAAAAGAGTTGAAGACTAGGTCCGAGCTGGTTGCCCGCATCCTGCTGGCTGAAGATGATGGTATCGCCATGGCAGAGGAGTCTTTTCAAAGCGCCGGGGCTCAGTTGCGGGTGGTGAACCCTGGGCTTGAGATCTCCGCCGAGGGTACTCACTATCTTGTGCGCGTTGAGGATGGTCGCATCGTCTTGCCCGCAGGCCTTGTTCTAGATACCCCCGAGGCCCAGCCTGAGGACCAGCCCGAGGAGGACCAGAGACCTGAGCCGGTGTCTGCCGAGCATGCGGATGAATGAGGAGTGTTGTTAATTTGATGTTGTTGTATCTTGTCCGGCCTGCATGCCGTTGAATTATTTGTAATTTTATTTTTGGGGGGCATGGCCCCGTTTTATGTAATAACGCACAATCGTGGCCCTTGTGGCCACATGTTATGTTAATTATATTTCTGGCTTCTTCGCGTGCATGATTTTACTTGCGTTTAATTTTGCTAAGTGTTGTATGCATGCTTGCTGTGAATGTATGTCTGCCCGTGTTTGGGAGCTTTTGACTTGTACGAATATTTATGGGGGATTGCTCATTATAGATGTGTTCGACAGTGTTGGGAACTGGTCAAACGGCCGGGGAATATCCTTGTTGGGGAGCAGAGCTCAGGTCGCGTTTGAGGCTTGAGTTCGCGGCGTGAACGTCCCATCGCGAGCTGGGGTTCTACCAATCATGGTACTTTGACGACGACGATGCTCGATCGAGGACCGCTGTCGAGCAACTACCCAACTCGTTACTGAGCGGGGTTGTGCTTTAATCGTATGCGACGCTTGTACCTAGACGCGCATAGTGGTCGGTAGTTGACGTTCTTCATTGCGACGAGTCGAACCTAGGATTTAGCTGTAGTATTGTTTTAGCTTTTCGGCATTCCATGGTCGAGCGAGTTCTTCCCCAGTGAGATGTTCTAGGTAGTAGGCCCCATTTTCCGTTTTTGCCCGGATGCGATAGGGTCCCTCCCAATTGGCTGCTAGCTTGCCTTCGCGAGAGTCTTTGTGGTTTCTTCTTAGGACAAGGCTTCCCACGTCGAGCTCTCGTCGTATCACTTTGGCGTTGTGCCTGATGGTGATCTTTTGTTTTAGTGAGGCCTCGCGGAGAGCTGCCCCGGTTCTGATTTCCTCGACGAGGTCGACCTCTTCCCTTAAAGATTCGTCGTTCATCTCCTCGTCTAGGGGCGACTCTGTCCGCCTAGAGGGCACGTAAACTTCGACGAGAATTATAGGCTCGGTTCCGTATGCTAAACGGGAAGGTGTTTCCCCGGTCGTTGAATGGGGAGTTGTTCGGTAAGCCCAGAGCACGCTGTGTAGCTCCTCGACCCACGCCTTCTTTGTTTCATCTAGCCTTCGCTTGAGGCCCCGAAGGATGACTCAGTTAGCTGCCTCAGCCTGCCCGTTTATTTGGGGGTGTTCGACGGATGCGAAGTGTTGCTTCGTGCCCAGTTGGGCGATGAAGTCCTGAAACTTCATGTCCGTGAACTGCGTTCTGTTGTCCATTACTATCGCTTGGGGAATACCGAAACGTGCAAGGATGTTTCGTTTGTAGAAACGCAGGATGTTGAGGGCGGTTATTTTGGCTAGAGGCTCAGCTTCTATCCACTTTGTGAAATAATCCACGCCCACTATGAGGTACTTGTTCTGACTTGATCCTACCACGAAGGGTCCTAGGATGTCTAGGCCCCACCAGGCGAATGGCCACGGGGAGGACATAGTCTTGAGCTCGTTAGGTGGGGCTAGGTGCATGTCCCCGTGCCGTTGGCATTTATCGCACTTCTTTACGTGATCTTTTGTGTCGTTTTGCATAGTCGGCCAGTAGTATCCTGCTCGGAGGGCCTTTCGAGCAAGGGACCTTTCGCCGAGATGTTGGGCATTGATTCCTTCGTGGATTTCGCGCAGGATGTGCGTGACCATTTCTTCCTCGACACATTTGAGCAGCGGAATGGAGAATCCCCGTCTGTATAGTTTGTCTTCGACCAGGACATAAGAGTAGGCCCTTCGCCTAACTATGCCGGCCTCCTTTGGGTCGGACGGAAGTTCGTCCTTGGCGAGGTAGTTGTAGACTGGGGTCATCCAGCAGTTGTTGTCGCCGATCACCTGCACGTCGAGTGTCCGGGAGGCCTTCTCGATGCTTGGTCGAGGAAGTACTTCTTGTATAACGGATTTGTTTCCGCCTTTCTTCTTCGTGCTGGCCAGTTTAGACAGCACGTCCGCTCGTACGTTATGTTCGCGGGGAACGTGTTTCACCTCTACTATTGTGAACTTTGCCATTTCCCTCTTTACCAGGGCTAGGTATTCGGTTAGGTTGTCTTTTTTGGCTTGGTATTCACCTCGGACCTGGAGGGCCACGAGTTTTGAGTCCGTGCAAATGACGACTTCTTTCGCTCCCAGATCCTCGGCAAGGCATAGCCCAGCGAGGAAGGCTTCGTATTCAGCCTGGTTATTGGAAGTTGGGAAAGACAGTGTGAGTGATACCTCGACGATAGTCCCTTTGTTGCTTTCCAGTATAATGCCTGCGCCGCTACCTGCCAAGCTTGAGGCACCGTCGACGAAGATGGTCCACTTACGTGTCTCGCTCACGGGGGATTCCGCGAATGTCATCTCCGCGACAAAATCGGCCAGAGCTTGGTCCTTAAGGGCTTTTCTGCCTTCATACCAGATGTCAAATTCAGACAGTTCAAGCGACCATTTAAGCATTCGTCTGGCCATATCTGGTCGTCCAAGCAGCTGCTTTATGGGCTGATCTGTTCGAACCACGATCGTGTGGGCTAGGAAGTAGTGCCTTAATCTCATGGCAGCGTTGATGACGGCCAATGCCACCTTTTCTATCTGCTGGTATCGTAACTCTAGTCCTTGTAGCGCCTTTCTCGTGAAATATATGGGCTTCTGCCCGTCAGGTGTCTCGCGGATGAGAGAGGTGTTCACTGCTTCGGCTGCTACAGCCATGTATAGGTATAGCGTTTCGCCATTGTCTGGGCGAGAGAGAACCGGTGGCTCTGAGAGTGCTCATTTCAGATGGAGAAGGGCCTTGTCGCACTCCTCGGTCCATTCGAATGCGGCCTCTTTGCGGAGGAGCTTGAAGAATGGTAGGGCGTGCTGGGCGGACTTGGCCACGAAATGAGATAGTGATGCGAGCATCCCGTTGAGGGACTGGATGGATTTTTTGGACTTGGGCGCAGGAAACTCGGAGAATGCCCGGCATTTGTCGGGATTGGCTTCGATTCCTCGTTCCGTTAAGTAGAAACCGAGGAATTTGCCTGCTCGGACACCGAACGTGCACTTCTTCAGATTAAAACGCATTTTGTATTTCCTGGCCTGTTCGAAGACCTTTCGCAAGTGGGCGGTATGATCGGTTTCCTCGTGGGACTTTACGATCATGTCGTCCATGTATACTTCGAGCATGTCGCCTATTTCTCCCCGAAATACTTTATTCATCATTCGTTGGTATGTTGCTCCGGCGTTCTTCAGGTCGAAGGGCATTAAGTTGTAGTAATAATTCCCTGATTCGGTCATGAAGGTCGTATATTTTTTGTCGGACATTTCCATTGGGATTTGATTGTAGCCCGAGTAGGCGTCCATGAATGATAAAAGTTTAAAACCAGCGGAATTATCAACAAGTTTATCAATATTGGGGAGGGGGTAGGCATCCTTCGGGCATGCCTTATTGAGATCGGTATAATCAACGCACATACGCCATTTTCCATTAGATTTTTTGACCAATACAACGTTGGACAACCAAGTGGTGTACTTGGCTTTCGAAATAAATTTGGCCTCGAGGAGGTCCTTTACAGCTTTTTCAGCAGCCTCCGTTTTCTCCAGAGACTGCTTTCTCCTACGTTGTGCTACGGCCTTAATGGTCGGGTCAATGGTCAGCTGGTGACATGCAGTGGACGGGTCTAAACCGGGCATCTCTGCGGCGCTCCAAGCGAAGAGGTCGGCATTCTCTCGGAGGCATGCTTTGAGCTGCTTCCTCGCGATGTCAGGTAGGTCTGCTCTGATCTTCAGTCCCCATTGGGGATCTTCACCGAACAGAACTATCTCGAAGTCGTCATCCGGGATTGGGCGCATCGGATGGGAGCTGCTACTGGATGCTGTAGATGGGCCGGCTGACGCTGCTCGTTCCTCCTGATGGCCATCGGGGAAGCGACTGTCGAGGTCGATAGAGTCAACCTGGGGCAGAGGCTTGGCTTCCTCGGAGCTGCTTGGCAGTGTTGGCTTGCTTGACACCTTTGGCTTGGGCGCAATGGTGTTGAGTCCCTTTGTGGCTGCTTCGAAACACCGTCGGGCAGCTTCTATATCACCGTGGAGGGTGGCGACCTTCCCTTTCGAAGTGTAATACTTCATCTTCAGGTGGACGATTGAGGGCACTGCTACTAACTCGGCCAGAGTTGGCCTTCCGAAAATGCACTGGTAAAGCGACAGGCAGTCGATTACCAGGAACTGCACCTTGATGGATCTGGCCATTTCTGCTGATCCGAAGGTCACGATCAGCTCGACGTAACCCCACGGCTTTGTTACGGACCCATTGAATCCCTGCAAGCCGGATCCCACGTAGGGAGAGAGGTGAGATTCGTCCAGCTGAAGTATTGAGAACAGATAGGAGTACATGATGTCTACTGAGCTGCCCTGGTCGACGAGTATCCTGCGAACGTCGAAGTTCGCCATCCGGGCTCTGACGAGCAGAGGTATGCTGGAGTTCGGGGACCCGCCGAGGAGTTCCTCCCTGTAAAAGAAGATTGGGACGGAGCCCTTCAGGGCCTGATCAAGCGTCGTCACTTTGTTGCAGCTGGTGTTGATCAGGTGGTCGAACTTCTGTTTCACGGAGCCCATAGTGACTTTGTTGAATCCCCCGCCAGAAATGACCATGGCGGAAGGAAAAGTCTCCCACGAGCTGTGGGCCGCGAAATAAGTAGGGGCGTTGAGCCCGTCCGGGATGTAGAAGTCCTCTGTCCGGGATATGGACATTGCTACCTGTACGTTGGTGTCATCCGAGGAGGGTACTTCTTCCTCGACCTTCTTGGACTCCTGGGCGTCTTGCCGAGGAGTGTCCTTCTTCTTTGCGAACTGTTTCAGGTGCCCGTCCCTGATCAGTATCTCTATGGCATCCTTCAGATGGATGCAGTCCTCTGTAGTATGGCCGTGACTTTTGTGGAAGTGGCAGTACTTCGACTTATCCATGTTTGGTCTGTTCGGCAGCTGTTTGGGGAAACGGACCCCGGCTTGTTTGAACTCCGAATTGGCACACTCGGACATAATCTTTTCCCTGGAAGCAATCAGGGGAGTGTAGTCGTGGAAGCGACCAGAGGGTCCCTTGCTATCGCGGGAGTCCCTCGGACGGTCCTCGTGTCTTCGTTCACCCCGATGAGATGTCGAGGCTTCTTCTCCTTTGGCGGCCCGGGCATTCTCCTGGCGGCGCGATGGCCGGACGTTGCAGGCCGCAATCTTCTCCTCGTACTGGATATGAGTTTGGGCTTTGAGGAGGAGGGCGTCTAAATTCCTCAGTGGGGCGAGGCCGATGGTTTTAGCGAAATCGGAGTCCGGGAGGACCCCTTGCTCGAGCAGGAACTTCTTCATTTTGTTCGTCGTCGGAACCTGCACTGCTTCCTTGTTGAACCTCTCGATGTATGCTCGGAGAGGTTCGTCTTTCCTCTGGATTATGGCTCCGAGGGAGGCCTCAGTTTTGGGGTGGCGGCGAGATGCTGTGAAGTGCCGCGAGAACATCCCGCCGAGCTGTTTCCACGAGGTAATGGACTCCTCGGGCAGTTGTTTATACCATGTCATTGCTCTTTTCCGAAGCATGGTCAGGAACAGTCTGCATTTGATGGTGCCCCGTACGCCGCGGTAGTCTAAGAGGGCATCGATATTCTCGATGTGCTCGTCTAGGCCAGTGGTCCCGTCGTATGTGCCAAGTGACGGGGGTTTCTCCAAGCCTTTCGGGAGACGGGTGGCCAGGATCTCCTGGGACAACGGGCCGCGAGGCTCGTCATCGTCACTGGAACTGGTGTATGATGGTGACCGGACGGGCTGCCCGCGTCGGCGGTTCCTTCGTCGAGAAGGTGAGCGGTTCCTTCGAGGAGAAGGTGAGCGGTTCCTTCGCGGGGAAGGTGAGCGTGTCCGTCCTTTGGACTTGATTGGAGACTCCTCGTTCCTTCGAATCCTTTTATGGTCATGAGCGTGCTGGTCACGCGGGGAGATCTGGTCGCGCTTTCGGGCTACGCGAGGATCGTGCTCTTAGTGCAGTCTTCGGTTGATTTCTCTCCGGGGCTGCGGGCTTCTTGATCGTCGCTGATTCCTCCGCGTAGGAGGGGATCTTGGACGGCGAGACTCTTCCAGTGCCCCGATCCTCTCGTTTTGCTGCAAGATCAGGGTGTTGGTTTTATTGAGGGCCTCCAGGAGGGCTGCCACGGCCGGGTCGGCACTGGGCGGAACAGGAACGGGCTGGAGGTCGAGAGACGGTTGATCGTTGTGGCAATCAGCAGGAGTTTGGGAAGGAGAAGCGGTGGCTCTATCCCTTAAGAAACGGGCATCTCGGAGGAGAGATGATTGGCCGTCAACGTCAGATTTGTTGACGGGAAGGATGGTGGAATGAAGAGCATCCTGGGTGCGATCTTGGGAGGCCATGATCGTGATGATGTTCGAAAGTTGTTTTGATCTTCGGTTAAAGAAAGAAGGGGAGAACAAAGTTTCCCACAGGCGGCGCCACTGATCGTGAAGGCTGGATCAGATCCTGTAAAATCTGGCCACCAAGTGCGTCAGGGATGCTGGTCGTATGGAGAGGAGGAGGGGGTGTACCTGCAAGGCACTCCGACGCTCAAGTAAGTAAAGGTCAGAGAAAAAGGGGTAAGTACAAAGAGTGAATTCTTCGGGCGAATATTGGATTCCTGACCCTCTCAAGAGAGAGGGTTTATATAGAGCCCCCAGCGCGTGGCCAACGGTCTTATTTTTGGGGTGAAATAACCGTTTTCCCCAAAGAATAGGTAACTTCCCTAACTAGCCGTTATGTCGGGCAGGGTACCCGAAACTAGCCGTTATATCGGGCAAAAACGCAGTTCCGGGCACCTGTCCTTTACTGTTCGGGCAGTGAGAAAGCCGTGCGTAACGGACATCAATACCGGGGAGGAACGTTGCGTTCCTTGCCCGGTTGGAGGGGCATAAAGGTCACTTTCCCCCCCTCTGTGGATTGGACTTAGGCAATTTGGGCCACTCTGGAGCAGAGGCGGATTGGGCCAATTCTAGCCATTGGTCCAGTCCAGAACAGTTTTAATAATACCACAAAAAAAAACAATAACAAGTCTAAACGAAAGAACTAAAAACAGTAAATCATCCCCCAAACTTGAACAACACATTGTCCCAATGTGTTAGAACAAGAGTGAGAGAGGTTACTCACAGAGATTCTTACTGAGGAGGCGGAATGTAATGCAACACCAACTGCTACATCATGGATTTCACCCGCAAGGTCTTGTTTATTACCTGCAAACTAAACAAACAAAATAACAAAAAGAAAAATGACTTAATCATTAAAAGCGTGGGTTTCCTCCCACGTAGCGCTTCGTTTAACGTCACATGGCTCGACGGTTCACTCCCCATAGTTATGGGGGATACTTCAGCTTCCATATCTTATTGCGTGACCTTTCTGCAATAGAGACCCGACCTGGTTCAGAGATACGAACTACGTCTTGCCTCAAGTCAACTCCAACTTCCTTATTTTTCCTTCGATGTTTCTTTTTCTTTCTTTTCTTGATTTCACAAATGGATTTTACAGTGTTGACATGTGCACTATATGCCCGAGAGACTTCAACCTTAGAGATGATGCTTGAGACTTTTTAAGAGGGGGTTTCGTACTTATGCTTTTATCCACCATTTCGATCATTCCAAGTGAAGCTTGCTTACCATTTCCTTCATTTCGCTTCTTGATATCCAACACTTTTAAAGTGATTTCCTCATCAAAAGATTTAAAAGTCACCGTGCCTTTTTCAATATCGAAATTGCATCGACTAGTGAGTAGGAAAGGTCGACCGAGGATGATAGGGATTTCTTCATCTTCTGGAATATCCATGATCTCAAAGTTCACTGGAAAGAAAAATTCCCCGATTGTCACCAAATCATCTTCAGCTAGCCCATAAGATCTCTCAGTTCTGTGGTTTGCAAATTTTAAATTCATCCCCGCATCGCTCACCCTTCTAATTCCCAACTTTTTATAAATAGATAATGGCATGAGACTAACACTAGAACTTGAATCAATCATAACTTTTTTGAAATTTTTGTCTTTTATAGTGCACGGTATTGCAACAGATCCAGGATCCTTCTGTTTGGCGAGGATTCTCCTATTTCGTGGTACTTCATTGCACCTCTCATTTACAGTTTTCAGCTCTTCCTCAATAGGTCTCTTTTTAGTGATCACTTCTTTCATGAATTTTGTATACAACAGTATTTGCTATAGCGCCTCAAAGAATGGCATATTAACCTCCAAATTTTCGAACATTGTGACAAATTTCTCAAAGTCCTTCTCTTTTTTATGCTTCTGTCGCAATCTCTGAGGGTAAGGTAACTTAATCGCCGCTTTATCTTCCTTTTTATTCTTCTTTTTAGGTGGATTTACAAGTGATATGACTTCTTCCTACGATTTATGATGATTTTTGATTTCCAAGTCCACCTCAATCAAACCTTCATCTTCAGTTATTTCCTCTCCATAATTCTCACTTGATTCACCACTTCCAATCATGATGTCATTCACATTCTGATTATCTTTTGGGTTCCTCACTGTTGCACTCGGTAAGGCACCTGGTGTTCGAGCGTTGGTAAGTTGATGTGCTATCTGACCCATCTGAACCTCAATATTTTTTATAGAGGTTGTAGTGCTCCTAAGATTATTTCTCGTCTCTTCCTGGAATTGCATATTGTGAGTTTCCATCTTTTCAACGGCTATCTCCCAATCTGTTTTTCTCGGTACCTGTTGTTGGAATGGTTGCTGAGGTTATTGATATTGTTACTGATATGGTTGGTATTGTTGTTGCTCTGGTTGGTGATATTGGATGGGTCCTTGTTTTGGAACATTCCCTTGCTGATCCTTCCAGAAGAAATTTGGATGATTTTTTCACCCCGGATTATAAGTATTGGAATAGGGATTGTTCAGCTTCAAAAATTTAATTTCTTCTACCTGTTGTGTTGTAGCAACACAGTGCATGGCAAAGTAAAGTCCCCCACAAATTTCACAATTTACCGCTTGAACCAGTTGAACCTGTGCCACAATCTGAGTACCAAGATTCATCTTCTTAAGCCTTCTTAAGCTTCAAATAAATCATCCTTTCTAGTTAGCTCACACTGCGATCATACAACTCCAAATGCTCGTTTGCGGCTATGGCTTCAATGATCTTTTTGATACCAGCGGCTGTTGTAAAATTAGATGAGCCACCGACAACGGTATCAATTAGTTGCTTAGTCTTCAACTTGAGGCCATTTACAAAGTTTTGCATCTGTTCGGTTGCATCCATGTTATGAGTAGGACATGCAACCAACAACCTCTTAAATTTCTTATATGCATCTCCAAGTGACTCTCCATCCTTCTGCTTAAAATTTAATATATCATACTGTCATACCCCAAATTTTGACCACCAAGATTTCCCATCATTGGGCAAATCATCATCACAATATGGGTAACCCATCATGCCTCATCAGTCTCCCCAAAGATGGATGAACATTCACTACTATCAAATTTAGGGTTTCAAGCCCTCTCTGAGCTCTTGGACAAAGGATCAATCAAGGAATGACGTGATCTTCATCTTGTCTAAACCTCTCAAACATCCACAATGGATCAAGAGGACTCCCACAACAAGAATCAAGCACAAGGTTGTAGCATTCTGGGTGGATTAAGCCTCAAGATCGCCAGTGTCCCCAAATTAGGGTTTTGGTCGACCAAGGCCTCCAGATGGAAATTTTCCTCTAGGCATGAGCCAATGCTTGAAAGCATAACCTAATATGCTCTATGGAACCTCATGGACCCAATCATCAATTCAATTTTGCCTCAGGGGATGCATTCATAAAAAATCAGGAATTAGGGTTTCTTGACCTAATTCACCCCTAAGTTAACTTTTGGGACAAATCATGAGCCAAAGAGCTCAAGACATGATTTGGGGGTCTCTAATACACCACATTGATCCATTTGTAACAATGGATTGATCCAAGAAGCTTGATCAACAAGTTTCAAGTTCATCAGAACCACAATGAGGGTTTCGCGAGAAAAAGTCAACTGTGCCTTTGACTTTTGACCCAGGCATGCTCCCAAACCTTGGGACATGATTCAAAACACCCTATAACACCTATGAAATCAATCCATCAAGTTTGATTTAGGTCAAGGACTTGATTTCATAGAGGATTGCACAGTTTGGAATTCATCTGACAAAAAGTCAGCTGTGCACAAAAGTCAACTTTGACTTTTTGAGATTTTTCACAACTATGGTTCTTTAACCCTAAAATGATGTTAATGTGTGATTTGGATCATCATTCATCAAGAAAAATCAAGAAAAGTGGGATAACTTGTAAAAGGGGTAACCTTAAAAGCTTAGAATTTTTTTTAAGTTATGGAACAAAGTGGCTAGGGTACCAACTTTGGAGGATCATAACTCCTAAACCACAAGGCCATTTTTCCCCTTCAAAGCTGAATTTGTAGCTCTCGTGGCACTCTACAAAAGCTTCAAACAGAACTCATTCCAATTCCTCATGGATTTTAAGTTATGGAATTATCAAAATCACAAAAAATGAAAATGTCACTTTTTTCCAACACTTAGTGAAAATTTCACTAAGTCAGAATCTGCCTTCACTTTTTTCCAAATGTAAGGGCATTTTTCACTTGGATCCAAAAATTATCAAAACCAACTATGATCAAACAGTTGTTGTATCATATGAGGGCTTTCCAAAATGGCCAAGAACTCCATCAAATTCCACTTGAGACATGAGATATGACAATGGCAATATGCCTTGCTGAAAACTGTCAAAGCAAGACAGATTTTGCATTTTACTCGATTTGCCAAATTTGTGCAAATGACAAACACACTTATCCATCTTAACACCTCAGGGGGAGACCAAGGAGGGACAAACACTGATCCATAAGCCTCCCAAGTCTTTTGAACCAAAAGTAGCATGCCAAACCTAGAAATGCCTAAAAGAGGGACAAAACTCCAATTTTGGTTTGAGCATTTAATGGATGCACCAAGGTGGCATGAACTGAGCCATTTCCAACTGAATTCAGTCAAGACTTATCCAAGACCAAGGGAACCAGCAGCATGTGTCCTAACCTCTAGTCAATGGCTAGAGGAGACTTGGATTCCCATTAATCAACATTGGCCAAACCTCTGCAGCAGTTTCCAATCACTATTCCTCCCAAAACAAACTTGCTCTACTATAAATAGAGCTCATTTGTGATCAGTTTGAGTACACCAAATCCATCAAACAGATGCTTTCCTAAAAATCACCTTCTCACCTCCAAAAATGCCTTCATTTAGCAAGGTAACTCTGAGTTTTTGAGTTAGAGAGCAATTCCATCACACCTCATGATCCAAACACATCCAATATGTCATATCTAAGATGTCCAAACTCTCACAAGTGACCTGTAACACCAAAATCTCAAAGTCCCCTCCCAAAACCTCAAAATAGGGACTTTTTGCATTTTTCAAGCCATGTCTTGATTCAGTCACTTTCCAAACCAGATAAAACCTTAAACACACTCCAAATATCATCCTTGAACTGTCCCAAATGGTTCCACACATCTGGAACACCATTTGAGAGAGTTGTTATTTTGGTCACTTTTGCCCCTTTTGCAAGAAAGAGCCAGTTTCCAATCCTGAGGTTTCTAGCTGGTTCCAACCACTCTAAAAGCTTTTAAGGGGTCATTTGAGATTGTCCAAAGAATCAAAACATTTCTGGAACAAAGCACTTGGCAGATAGCCCAAAAGCTCCAAAAAGAGGTAAGCATCATAACTTAAACTTTCGGAAATATGTCTTGCTTTGAGGTCCACTGATCATGCACATCTCATACATGTTATATTTGTTGTGTTTGAACCAATTCATCATGTAATTCATGCATATAACAAGAGGTAGCACAAAAAATGCAAATCATGGCCTATTTCAAAACCACTATCAAGTTTTTCAATAGGAGCATGATCTGAAAAAAAACACCACCACCATTGGATTCCTTGTAAAATTCTAGGCAGGATAGACCTAAATTTTGTCCCAATCCATGGAGAAATGAGAAAGTTATGGCCTTCACGTCTTTAACCAAAATCTTGCCTTGCCTTGCCTTGGGCCAGGCCAAAAACCAGGCAAACCTTGTATATTTGTGGTTGTGTTTCAATCAACGGATGTATCACCACCCCAGTGGTAAGGCGCGCGCCCTACACAAGAGGTCTCAGGTTCGAATCTCCCTCGTCCCAGATTCTCTTTTTTTACCACTTTTTCATTTTTTTTCTTTCATATTTTATTATTTTACTTATTATTTTTAATGATTTGAAAAATTCATAACGTCCTCAATTTTAATTATTTTTTATTGGTTCTTTTTGCAAAAAATCACAAAAGTTTTGAAATATTTTATTCCACAAAAAAAATCAAATTTATATTATTTATTTAATATAATTTGTATTTTGTGAATAAATTCATTTTTAATTATTTTTAAACATTTTAAAAGTGAATATTTACCTTGAAAATCAAAACCAAATGAGTTTTAATTCATATTGTGATAAAAACCTCATCTTTCAAACCTTAAACAAAAATCACAAGTGGTTTATTCAAACTCCTTTGGTATTTTTATCATTTTTATTGATTTTCTTTAAATATTTACTTTTAAAGGAAAACAAAATTAGGGTTTCTTTGATTTTCACCCTCATCAATCACCAAAAAAAATCTTTGGGCCTCTAATTGAGTGTAAGACTCAATCCCTTGAAAACCAAAACCTTTTTGGGCCTCAGTCATTGTATAAGACCCACTGCATTTTCAAAAATCTCGGCGCGATAGCCATTTCAAAACGGAAAAACTCTTGGGCCTACCCTCGTGTTATAAGCCTCATTTCCTTTCTTTAAAAACCTTGGGCCTCTAATAGAGTGTAAGACCCAATCCCTTGAAAACCAAAACCTTTTTGGGCCTCAGTCATTGTATAAAACCCACTGCGTTTTCAAAAATCTTCGCGCGATAGCCATTTCAAAACGGAAAAACTCTTAGGCCTACTCTCGTGTTATAAGCCCCATTTCCTTTCTTTAAAAACCTTTGGGCCTCTAATAGAGTGTAAGACCCAATCCCTTTTTAACCAAAACCTTTTATGGCCTCAGATATTGTATAAGTCCCTCTGTGTTAAAAGAAAAAATCTCGGCGCGATCGCCAGTTTAAAACAAAAAAAAAACCTTGGGCCTCTCCTTGAGCTGTAAGCCCCACCACTTGTACAAAATTAAACTTTTGGGCCTCTTGAGAGAGTGTAAGACCCATCCCTTTATACAGAAAACTTGTTTGGGTCTCAGTCACTTGCATAAGCCCCTGTACAAATTCAAAACAACAGTGCAAGCACTGATAAAACCTTGGGCCTCTCCTTGAGTTGTAAGCCCCAACAATCTTTTCAAATCACTTTCTCCTTTGATTTAGAATATAATATTGTTATCAAAGCTTTCTTTTTTGAACAACTAACAAAACAGCATGAAAGCTCTACAACCGAGTAAGTGTTTACCCGCTTTCTTTATCCGCTTTCATATATATATATATAAATTTATTGTGGGGCTGCTCACTGTAAGTCTTCTTTCAAAAACTTTTATATACTCGTCAAATATCCACTGTGTAATACTAGTATATCTATTTAGAGTTTTCCCCGGCAACTACGTCTAGCACTAGGTAAAGCCCTGTCAATCATCTTAAAATACAAACAAAACTAGATCCCCATAGGATTTCCAGATACAGTCTTCCCTCCTCTCGGGGTTAAACAATATGGAGACGTGAAAGGCAGCATTCTCGATGAACCCTTTCTCAAACTGTCACTCTTAGAAATCGTCAAAGAGACTCTACTCCCCAGAGTTGATCTATTCTCCGTGAATAGCATCTCTTGAGTTTCTTCTAAATTCTCGGACTTTCCTGGCTTTAGCTATTCTCTGTGACTTGGACAGTCTCAATACCCTTTTGATTTCCTATTTCCTGAAAGAACAGGAAATAACCCTGATCCTATGATCAGTACCAAAGCACAGTCGTACCTTTAATCGTTCCCTTTATAAGAACTGATTTTCTCTTTTATCCAACATACTGGACCTGTCACTAAACTGAAACAGTCATCAGCATAGTTAGCCTCCTCTTAGGCTCTATATAATGATCCTTTCCTCAGGAAAGCTAGCCTCCTCTTGGGCTTTGTACAATGATTATCCCCCAGTGGAGCTAACCTTTTCAGACTCTCTTGTTGAGTCACCCCTTAGCCTCCATCTCGGGCTTCGTACGAGATAGAAAAGCACTCACTTGTTGAGTATAAAAGACCCTCTTGTTGGGTCACAAACATTGTTAGCCTCCATCTCGGGCTTTGTACGAGATATAAACCACTCTCTTGTTGAGTATAAAAGACTCTCTTGTTGAGTCAATCACCCTTTAGCCTCCATCTCGGGCTTCGTACGAGATATAAAACACTCTCTTGTTGAGTCTAAAAGACTCTCTTGTTGAGTCAAACACCCCCCCCCCCCTTAGCCTCCATCTCGGGCTTCGTACGAGATAAAAAACACTCTCTTATTAAGTATAAAAGACTCTTTTGTTTAGTCAAACCTCTTTAGCCTCCATCTCGGGTTTCGTACAATAAAGAAAAACACTCTCTTGTTGAGTATAAAAGACCCTCTTGTTGGGTCACAAACCTTTTCGCCTCTATCTCGGGCTTCGTACGAGACATATAAAAAACACCCTCTTATTGGTTCACTAGCCTCCTCTTAGGCTTTGTATAAAGAAACCCCCAGTTGAGTCAATTAATCTTTTGGCATCAAATCCATGCCTTGCTCAAAGCATACAAACATCCACAACTCCTTTTCCTTCATCTAATTGCTGTAAGCGGCAAGCCTCTGGATTATTTACATCCACGCCACTGTCCCTCTTTTAGCATGAGAAATTCCTAAGGAAAGATGGCATTGCTCTACACTGAGTTAAAGTCTTCTCCTTCAAGTTAAAAAAATCCCCTATAAAGGAAATTATGGCATTGCTGGATTCACATATCCCAGTTAAAGTAATTCTCCTTTATAATCAGTCACCCAACAGTTGTGATAAATAGACCAAATACCCCCCCTTTAGAGATGACAAATTCTCTCTAATCCTAAAACCTTTTAGCTTCACATCTTGGGCTTTGAACAAGATACAAACAAACCATTTAGCTTCACGTCTTGGGCTTTGAACAAGACACCAAAACACCTTTTTCCTCCCATAGAATAGGAGGAACTACGATCGCTCTGATTTCCCTGTTTCAGGAATACGTAGGCATAAGATTGCAAAAATCTTAGCGAGCATACTAATCAAAAACCCAAAATCTCGTACTTTCATACAAAGCATCAAGTCTAAAGACATTACCAAAAACCTCGCAAATAGCCCAGACATTCTATCCTTAACAAAATAAACCGAAGAGGGGCCCATATCTTAATCGTATATGTAACCTAACAGACCGTTGTTCAAACTCAGTATGCAAGTAGGGTTAATTAGAGACATCTATTTCCCTTCCTTGATCAGTGTAATACCCCAAATTTTGACCACTTAGATTTCCCATCATTGTGAAAATCATCATCACAATATGGATGAACCATCATGCTTCATCAGTCTCCCCAAAGATGGGTGAGCATCCAATACAATCAAAATTAGGGTTTCAAGCCCTCTCTGAGTGTTTAGACAAAGGATCAATCGAAAAATGACATGATCTTAAACTTGTCTAATCTCTCAAACATCCACAATGGATCAAAAAGGACTCCCACTTCAAGGATTAAGCACAAGGCTGCTCCCTTCTAGGTGGATCAAGTCTCAAGATCGACAATGTCACCAAATTAGGGTTTTGGTCGACCAGGGTCTCCAGATGGAATTTTTCATCTGGGCACAAGGCAATGATCCAAAACATGACCTAATATGCTTCATGGAACCTCATGAACCCATGCATCAAGTCAATTTTGCCTCAGGGGATGCATTCATCAAAAATCAAGAATTAGGGTTTCTTGACCTAATTCACCCCTAAGTTGACTTTTGGGACAAACCATGAGCCAAGAACTCAAGAGATGATTTGAGGGTCTCCAATACACCATATTGATCCATTTGGAACAATGGATTGATCCAAGAAGCTTGAGCAACAAGTCTCATTTTCATCTGCACCACAATTAGGGTTTTAAGGGAAAAGTCAACTGTAACTTTGACTTTTGACCAGGACATGCTCCCAAACCCTAATACATGATTGAATATACCCTATGACACCCATGGAACATGTCCATCAAGTTTGATTTAGGTCAAGGACATGATTTCCTGAAGAATTGCACAGTTTGGAATTCATCTGATAAAAAGTCAACTGTGCACAAAAGTCAACTTTGACTTTTTGGATTTTTCACCAAAATGGATTTTTAACCCTAAAATGATGTTAATGTATGATTTGAATCATCATTCATCAAGAAAAATCAAGAAAAGTGAGATAACTTGTAAAAGGGGTAACCATAAAACTTAGAAATTTTTCTAAGTTAAAAATAAAGTGGCAAAGGTACCAACTTTGGAGGACCATAACTCCTAAACCACAAGGCCACTTTTTCTCATCCAAAGATGGATTTGTAGCCCTCATTATCACCTACAAAAACTTCAACTACAAGTCATTCCAATTCATTAACGATTTTGAGTTATGGAGTGATCAAAGTGGCTGAAAAGTGAAAATTTAACTTTTTCCAACACTTAGTGAAATTTTCACTAAGTCAGAATTTGCCTTCACTTTTTGCCAAATGTAGGGGGATTTTTCACTTGGAATCAAAAGAGATCAAAACCAAACTTGTTCAAACAGTTGTTGTATCATGTAAGAGCTTTCCAAAATGGCCAAGAACATTGCCAAATTCAACCTACATCATGAGATACAACATTGCCAAGTTGCCTTGCTGAAATCTGTCAAAGCAAGGCAGAATTTGCATTTTGGCTCGATTTGCCAAAATCAGCCAAATTCAATTGCTCCAATCCACTTGGACACCTCAGAGGATTGAATCCAAAGGGGACAATCACTGAGCCAAGCCTCCAAGGTCCAAGGAACAAGGAATAGCATGTTGAACCTAGAGTTGCCAAAATAGGGACAAGACTTCAAATTTGGAATGAGGCATTCAATGGAACCATCAAGGTGGCATAGACTGAGCCATTCTTATCTAAAATCAGTCAAGGCTTATCCAAGACCAAGGGGACCAAAGCTCTGTGCCCTAACCTCTAGTCAATGGCTAGAGGAGACTTTCATTTCCATTGGCCAACATTGAGGAAACCTACTTACCAGCTGCCATGCACTATTCCTTGCAAAACAAACTTGCTCTACTATAAATAGAGCTCAATTGTGGTCAGTTTAAGTACACCAAAGCCATCTAACAGATGCTTTCCTCAAAATCTCTTTCTCTTGGCAAAAATGCCTTTCTTAGCAAGGTAGATATCGGGTTTTGAGTTTGAGAGCAATTCTGCACAAACCAATCACTCACACACCTCACATACATCATATATGAGCTGATCAAACACTCACATAACATCTGAAACATCAATTTCACAAAATCACTTGCCATCCACACAAGTTTGAAGTGAAGTTGCAGCTGAGATGCCATAAACTGATCCAGTCCATTTCAATTCAATCCAAGTGTTCAAACACACTCCATATGGTGTAGGGAAGCTGTCCAGATCATCACAACTTGTCTGTAACACCTCCAACTCAAAATCACATCTGCTCTTGCTGTCACGACTTGGAGGTAAGCACATACTTGGCCATCTCTCAATCTATGCATATTTCCTCGCACAATAATTTGGCCATATGTTCATAATCATGCATGGAATGTTTTCCCTCAATTAATTGCATTGTTTGAATCGTGTATCAAAAATCCTAGCCTTCATGCAGAAATTAGGGTTCTTGAGGTCTCTTCGTGATTTCTTGTTGTATGTTTAATTTAAATGAAATTAAAGTACATAGACATGATCGTGAGGTTGAGGTGAGCATAATGATATGTGGATTGCATGTTATAATTACGTATTCAGTGAGATTGGATGGAAAATGCAAATCTGGACAAACTGAAAAACGCGCGTGTTCTTGGTGTTGTTCTTGGCGCCATTTTCATATATTTGAATATTTGAATTTTGTGATTTTGTTTAATTGATTCAAAAATTAATTTCTCTCTGAGTTTTAATGATTTTGAGTTGATTCTTTTTTTAATAATTCACAAAAATGTTAAAATATTTTATTTTATCAAAAAATCCCAAAAATATTATTTATTTCATATAATTGATATTTTTGTAAAGAATTAATATTTTGATTGTTTTTGGCATTTTAAATATTTTTTCTACATTGATTTTGCAACTTTTAATGCTTTCTAATTATTTTGTAGGTCAATACTTAATTTTTGAAGCATTAATCCAAGATCACAATTTGTTTTCCATGTGTTAAACAATTTTTGATCATTTTAATTGAATTTTTATTCAATTAAATACATTTTGAAAACAAATTAGGGTTTTGGATTAATTCAACCCTCATAAATCATTTTCAAAACACTTTGGGCCTCTATAAGAGTGTAAGTCCCGATACCGTCAAAAAACAAACGGCGCGATCGTCGCCTTTTCAAAAATCATCTGGGCCTACCCTCGAGTAGTAAGACCCATTTATTTTTCTTCAAAACTCTTTGGGCCTCTTGAGAGAGTGTAAGACCCATCCCCCTTGTACAAAAACTTTTTGGGCCTCACTCATTGTATAAGTCCCTCTGTACAAGTAAACGGCGCGATCGTCGTCCGTTTAAAAATAAATAACCCTGCGCCTCTCCTTGAGCTATAAGACCCATTCAAAACACTTTGGGCCTCTAATAGAGTGTAAGACCCAATCCCCCTTTTAACCAAAAACATTTTGGGCCTCACTTATTGTATAAGTCCCTCTGCGTTAAAAGAAAACCTCGGCGCGATCGCCATTTTTAAACGAAAAATCATTTGGGCCTACCCTCGTGTTATAAGCCCCACTCTCTTTTCTTTAAAACTTTTTGGGCCTCTTGAGAGAGTGTAAGACCCATCCCTTTGTACAGAAAACCATTTTGGGCCCCAGTCACTTGTATAAGTCCCTCTGTACAAATTCAAACAGTGCGCTCACTGATAAAACCCTGGGCCTCTCCTTGAGCTGTAAGCCCCAGATCTTTCTTTTTCAAAGCACTTTCTCCTTTGATTTTGAATATACTGTTGTTTTTAATCTTTCTTTGTTGAACAACTAACCAAACAGCATGGAAGCACTACAACCGAGTAAGTGGTTATCGCTTTCATTTACTGCTTTTATATTATAAACTGTATTGTGGGGCTGCTCACTGTAAGTCTCCTTTCATAAACTCATATCTACTGTGTAATAATAGTATAGATATTTCAAGTTTCCCCGGCAACTACGTCTAGAACTAGGTGACGCCGTTTCACTTATTCGTAGAAATAGACGCCTAGATCCCCAATAGGAGCACCAGATACAGTCTTCTCTTCGGTTGTCCTCCTTAGGAATCGTCAAGAAGCTCTACTCCCCAAGATGAATGTATTCTCTGTGAATGGCATCTTTGAGTTTCTTCCCAATTCTCAAACTTTCCTGACTTGATCTATTCCTTGTGGATAGCTTGCCTTGAATGTCTCGGGGCTTGGGTACCCACTACGGTCATAATCTTGGACCTTAACTAAGGAACCCTCTTTAAAAGTTAAAAGTCGCTGGATAGTAAACCTCGCACGTTTACCAGTGGTTTTTATCTTTAAAAGAGTTATCTCTCCTAATGGAAAGGAGATGATAGACCCACGGGCTTCTTAAAAGCATCGGCCTCCTCTTGGGCATTATTCAAGGACCCTACGGCTTCTTAGAAGTATTCACAGCCTCCTCTTAGGCTTCGTATAATGATCTCTTCCTCCGGGAATGATAGCCTTCTCTTGGGCTTCGTACAAGGACCCGTCGGCTTCTTAAAAGTTTCCAGCCTCCTCTTGGGCTTCGTACAAATTGTCCCGACGACCTCCTAGAGGTATAGGAACAGAACCTAGTCATCCTCATAGAACAGTCCTTTCATAGAGTCTACTACTGTTTCTCAAAGCATAGTACGAAAGATAAAACTCTAGACACGGACAGTCTAACTTCCTTGAGTCTCAAAGACATTCTCAAGCACCCTTCGTTAAATAGGAAGGAAACTCGCAGACTCGGACAGTCTCAATACCCTTTGGATTTCCCGTTTCCTCAAAGAGAAGGAAATATCCCTGATCCTCAAATCAAATCCCTGAGTACAGTGTTGCTCATATAAGAACTGATTTTCTCTTTTAAATCAGTATATTGGATCTGTCACTCAACTGAAACAGTTACAATAGCCTCCATCTCGGGCTTCGTACGAGATACCAAAATTCTCCCCAGTGGAGTCAAAACAACCTTTTAGCCTCTCTCTCAGGCTTTGTATGAGACACAAAAGATTCCCTCGTTGAGTCAATCACCCCTTTTTTGCCTCCATCTCGGGCCTCGTACAAGATACAAATTCCTTAAGCAAGAGTCGAACTCTTTTAGCCTCCTCTTAGGCTTTGTATAACGATATGCCCCACTGGGTCAAAAACTTTTAGCCTCTCTCTCGGGCTTTGTACGAGACACAAAATAGCCTCCTCTTAGGCTTTGTATAATGATTTTCCTAGCAGAAATTAGCCTCCTCTTAGGCTTTGTATAAGAAAACCACTGGTTGATCCAATCAACCTTTTAGCATCAAAGTTGTGCCTCGTTCACAGCATACACTCATTTCCCTTCATCTAATCGCTGTAAGTGGCAAACCTCTGGATCATCTACATCCATGCCACTGTCCCTCTTTTAGCATGAGAAATTCCTAAGGAAAGATAGCATTGCTCTACATTGAGTTAAAGTCTTCTACTTCAGGTTAAAACCCTTTCTTCGGAAATTATGGCATTGCTCGGATCCACGTATCCCAGTTAAAGTAATTCTCCTTCTCCCCTCTTTAGAGATGACAAATTCTCTCTAAAGCCGAGGTCTTTTAGCTTCACGTCTTGGGCTTTGAACAAGACACAAATAGACCTTTTAGCTTCACATCTTGGGCTTTGAACAAGATACAAATCACCTTTTTTGCTTCACGTCTTGGGCTTTGAACAAGACACCAAAAACCAATTTCCTCCCATAGAATAGGAGGAACTACGAATGCTCTGATTTCCCTGTTTCGGTAAACGGGAATACGTAGGCATAAGATCGAAAGAAAAGATCTTAGCGAGCGCAATCAACAAAAAACCCAAATCCCATATCTCCATCAATTAAAAGCAGTATTTCAAAAACATCAGTCCTAACATCCTAATCCTTGTTCCCCGCCAGAAACCTTCTGCCTAGATAGAAAGAAAGAAACAGTATTGGCGAAAATACAAATAACCAGTAAAAGGCCCCCCCACATTGATAGCATCCGTAACCTAACAGACCGCTGTTTAAACTCAGTATGCAAGCAGGGTTAATTGGAGACATCTATTTCCCTTCCTTATTCAGCTCACAATAGGATAAAAAATGAATCGACCTGTAGTTTAAAGCTCAAACCGCAGAGAGCGACCAACGCTTAAGAACCGCGTCCAAAATCGCTCGCTACAGAAAAGTGGCGCCCACCGTGGGGCCAGTTCTTTCTTTCTTACAATTTAAACCTTGGGTAAGTCATTTTCATGGCGGTGGCCGCCAACAGAAAAGTGGCGCCCACCGTGGGGCAAGTCTCAAAGTTAGATCTAGGCACGGTTGTCCCCATTTTTCAACAGAAAAGTGGCGCCCACCGTGGGGCGCTCTTTCTTTCTTTCTGTTTTCCTTGTAAATGGCGACTCTGCTGGGGAGTCTCCTTTTTTGCCTTAGGGCATCATCCCCGTTTTCCACGGAAAATGGGAACTCTACCGAAGAGAAAGATTGACCTATGCTGGTCCATCTCTTAAGCAGGGAACCACAGATTGGGGCTTCCGCCGGGGAACCCATTTCTGTCAGGAACTTAAGAATCGTAGCTTTATAAGTCTAGGATGATTAGGACAAATATATATATATTGCTTTTCCTAATTGCTATACGTGTTTATTTTTCTGCTACTGGGAATGCGTGTGATGTCGCATGTGGTGAGATTGAGTATACACTTAAGAAAAGCCAACCTTTTCGTAGTGCGGAAGCTATCGGAAATAGCTGTTACGCGATACTACCCTTATTTGAGGCTGGTGATCTATTCTCGGTGAATAGCACTTACTCTAAGATTGCACACAACTCGCTGGCGATCCGCTTATTATTTTGCCTTCCTGGGAGGAGCTGATGATAATGAGTACAGGTACAAAAATCACCCTAGTATAAACCTTTGGGGATGGGTAGAGCCTTGACTTCATGAAAACGACCCTTTGACCCCGTGTTTTTTCTATGTTTTTGTGTGCTGCATTCATGCATTCATTTATTAAAACATTAAAACATTCAAAAAAAAACTTTCTCTTCTAGTCTCTCTATTTTTCAAATTAAACTAAGACTGTGATTGCAAATATCAGAGAAAAAGATTGCATTAATGGATTTCGGTAGAAGGAGAACTCACCAGTAAACCTTCAAGGTTCCAAAACTAGGGGATTTGAGAAAGTTAGCGAGGATGATCGTTAACCCAGAGGCTTTCAGAGCCAAGCACGGTGGTTTGCTACCACTGTTAAGAGTCTATGTGATTAAGGGGATCATGGACGCACTCATTCAATTCTACGATCCGGTTTATCATTGTTTCACATTCCCGGATTACCAGCTATCACCAACGCTGGAGGAGTATTCTCATCTTACTGATTTACATATCACTGATCGAGCTCCATTTTCTGGACTGGAAGAAATTCCAAAGAATCAGACTATTGCAATAGCAATTCATTTGGACGAGGTTGAAGTCGGGACTCACATGATTACTAAGGGTGGCATCCAAGGTTTGCCAGCCCAGTTCCTGACAAAGAAAGCTCTGTACTTTGCTAGTATAGGGAACGAGACTGCTTTTGAAAGCATCTTTGTCTTGCTCACCTACGGGTTATTTTTGTTTCCCAACATCAATAACTTCGTCGATATCAACGCTATTAAGGTTTTTCTCATTGGAAACCCTGTGCCGACTTTGCTCGCAGATGCGTATCATTCTGTACACTTAGGAAATTGGTACAGCGGAGGAGAGATCACATGCTGTGTACCTTTGCTCTACAAATGGTTTATCTCTCACTTGCCCAAGTCTGCTGCTTTTTGGGATTGCAAGAGTGTCTCATGTTGGTCGCAGAAGATCATGTCTCTCACCAACTCTGATATAGATTGGTGTAATAGGATTTATGAGGGAATCAGAATCATTGACCGTTGTGGAAACTTCCCCAGCGTACCCCTCATAGGAACTAAAGGAGGAATCAACTATCATCCGATATTGGTTCTTCGTCAATTTGGATACCCGATGAGACACATCCCACTGGGTGTTCATCTGGAAGGTCTTTTCTTCAAAGAAGGAGAAAGTGACAGAGCACTAAAGATGGAAATAGTGCAAGCTTGGAAACATGTTCATAAGAAAGGACGAGAGTCTCTGGGAAAACCGGACTGTGTCTCGGTGGAGCCTTATCTCCATTGGGTACAAACTAGAGCTCTCAAGCTAAAGATACCTTATCCTCGTTACAGAATTCTTCCGCCGAGGGAAATTGTCATGTACTTCATGACGGAAACTGAAAGGCTTCAGGTTACTCTCAACAAAGTTCAAAAGGAAAGAAGATCTTGGAAGAACAAGTACCGCACCCTCGACGTAGAGTGTATCTAAATACAGCAACTACTAAAAGAGAAAGATGCTCGGATTGAAATTTTGGAGCAGCATGCTGTAGAGAATCAAGATGACCAAAGGAATTTGCTCACTCCTTTCACTTGGCAAAGGAATGACAACCCGGCAACGGCCCAAGCGCCCCGGTCAAAGAAGAGGACTCGGGACCCATTAGTTTAGGTTTCTGTTTCTGCACTTTGTAATCTACTGTATTTCCATTTCTGTAATCCTTTGGAATTCAATAAAAAGAGGTTTCCCCAGTGTTTGATATTTGCAATCTAATTGTCGAAGTTTATTTTAATTAAACCTAAAAACAATTAATATAATCATTGCATTCATCATTCTCACATCGCGTATTCTCCTTACCTACGAATCTCACGTTTGTGTCTCGATTCTAGAGTCAAACTGTCTCATTCGTATAATACTCGGGCCAATCGTCAGAAAAAGATAGATGATCTTGAGGAAGAAAATAGAGAGTTGAAAGAAGAGATCGACGCTCTGAGAGAGGATATGAGAAAGCTTTGTAACGACATGCAAGCCATGGCAGAAGCTCAGCTACAAAGAACTGTGATCTCAGTGATCACCTCAACGCCCATCATAGAAAAGTATGATCCTAGGTATCAGATGCCGAAAGATCGTCCTTGGGGCATGCCTGTTAACTATATCCCGGAAGGATATGTTCCGCCGATCACTGAAGATCAGGGAATCGCAATAGAAGCTACTGGGCCTGAAGGTTACAAACTTCGGGAAAGCGAAGATGCCAGGGGCATACTGAAGACTCCTGAAGGTTACAAACTTCGGGAGGCGCCAAGACTTACTGCCGTAGTCACGGTACCACCTCCTGTGGTGCACACTGTCCCGGAAGGACAGATTCCACAGACACCTTTTGGTAAGAAGGAAACTATGTTTGACAGAATGGAGGAATTCCAGGAGCAGTTCTTGGAAATGCAGAAAGAGCTGCAAGCCATTTGCGGTCAGGATCTATTTGGAAAGGACGCCGCAGACCTCTGCTTGGTCCCAAATGTGAAAGTCCCGCACAAGTTCCAAGTGCCCGACTTTGAAAAATACAAGGGTAACTCTTGCCCTCAGAGCCATCTGGTGATGTACGCTCGGCGAATGTCAGCTCAGACGGAGAATCAGGACCTGCTGATTCACTACTTCCAGGATAGTTTAACCGGTGCCGCACTCAAATGGTACATGGGTTTAAACCGTACTATGATCAGTACATTCAGAGATCTTGGTACTGCCTTCGTCCAACAATACAAGTACAATTTGGACATGGCACTCGACAGAGATCAACTCAGATCAATGTCGCAAAAGGACAAGGAAACCTTTAAGGAGTATGCTCAAAGGTGGCGTGAAATTGCCGCTCAAATTTGTCCACCTCTTGAGGAAAAAGAGATGACAAAAATCTTCTTAAAGACCTTAAGCTCATTTTACTATGACCGAATGGTTGCCAGTGCGCCCAGTGATTTCACCGAAATGGTCGGCATGGGTGTACGTCTTGAGGAAGCCGTCCGAGAAGGACGTTTGGTAAAAGACACTGGATCAACGAGCGGTACTAAAAAATACGGTAGTACTCTCCCTAAGAAAAAACATCAAGATATTGGGAATATCTCTGTCGGAAAGCAAAGGCGACGTTATCAGCCAGTAGCAGCTGTTACTCCTGCTATCGGCCCCGCGCTTGTTCCTACGTATCAACCTCAGGTTGCGCAGAGCCAACCTGACCAACAAAGGACACAACAGCCTCTTCAGCAGGCTCGTCCTCCATATAACAACAACCGTTCAACACGGCCACCAGGATTTGATCCTATACCTGTAATGTACGCAGAGCTGTTTCCGTTACTGCTGGCTAAGGGGCACATCCAGACTAAGTCTCCCCTTTCAGTTCTGGAAAATCCGCCTTTCTGGTTTAAGGTGGATCAAACATGCCCTTATCATCAAGGAGGTTCAGGGCATAACATTGAGACTTGCCTCAATTTCAAATCCGACGTGCAAAAGCTTGTTAGGAGCGGGCTCTTATCTTTCAAAGATACGAATCCCAATGTTCTTACGAACCCGCTGCCTCAACACGAGAAAGCTGCAGTTAATCTGATTGAGAAAGAGACTAATAATGTCTATCAAATTCACGATGTACTCTTATTGGGGACCAATCTGGTCAGGATGCATTGTAGGCAGAGTGGATATGGCCATGTTCCACCTCATAACTATCACCAGTGTGATATCTGCTCTAAAGACAACCAAGGATGTTCTGTAGTGCAAGCAGCTCTACAGGAACAAATGGATCTCAGATGGATCCAGGAGCACCGAGTTCGTGGAGTTAACATGGTATCTATGAATTCTAACGTCATTCAAAACCACGACATCCGTGTGATGAATGTCAACTTGGTGGCGATGCACTCAAGGCAAAGCCAGTATCATAATATGCCGCGGCACGATTACAGTTCCTGTCTGATTTGCTCGGTAAACAAACAGGGATGCTCTTTCATACAAGAGGCCCTCCAGCGTTAGATGGATCTTGGATGGATCTAAGACTACCATGATAGGAACTCCTATCAAATCAACATGGTTCAGATCTTCGATATCCGCGTAATGAATACCAATCTGGTAGAGTTACATGCTGAGCAGGTCCGACTCGAATTCTTAATATCACACGATTATCAAAGCTGTAAAGCAGGTTGCGAAAATGATCGAGGTTGTACCCTTGTCCAGGAGGCACTTCAACACTTGTTAAATCACTGGTGGATGCCAATCTACATGGATGAAGATACTCAGCAGATTAGTATCAATAACAGGAATCCTACTCGTCGTCAAAGTCAGGATGTCCGATCAATGGAAGGTAACCTAGTGAGGTTACATTGTATTCAAAGTGGGCGTGGCCAGGTGCCACCACACAACTATGACAGTTGTAGCGTCTGTTCGGAAAGTAACCAAGGGTGTTACCTTGTGAGAGCAGCTCTTCAGGGTCAGATCGATCATGGAGAAATTCATCCATATCCAGGTTCAGGACCCATCATTTGGTCGCCGAACTACCTTGCCGAGCAAGTTGAGGATGTTGTCACGATCTCTGGTCATCACAGGACCAGGGATGTTTTTGCCATCATCCCTCAATTTGATGAATCTAGAGTTCCCAACCGGGAACGGATCAAGGTTACTTATGATGGTCAGAACAATCAGAAGGTTCCCATAGTCATCTATCTACCGGGGCCACTACCGTATGAATCAGCTAAGGCGATCCCTTACAAATACGGTACAACAACAATTGAGAATGGAAAGGAAATTCCATTACCCTCCGTCGTGAATATTGCAGACGTCAGTCGTGTAACACGGAGTGGTAGAATCTTCAACCGAGGGGTTGGGGAAGCTAACAAAGAAAAGGAACTTCAGGCAGAAATTCCTGATCCGCCAGTCGGTCAATCTAGTAATCCCGACTTTTCAAAAGACAAAGATGAGATGCTAAAGCTCATCCAAAGGAGTGTATATAACATCGTTGATCAACTGTTACAGACTCCTTCAAAGATCTCAGTATTATCACTATTACTCAGTTCAGAAGCACACAGAGAGGCTCTACAGAAAGTCTTGGAGCAAGCTTTTGTGGAACAGGATGTAACAATCAGACAATTCGATAGCATTGTCTCTAACATCACTTCCTGCAATAATTTGGGATTTAGTGATGAAGAATTACCTGAAGAGGGTCGCCGTCATAACATGGCGCTCAACATTACAGTTAACTGCCAGGGCGATGCTTTAGCCAACGTACTGGTAGACACAGGGTCAGCCCTGAATGTTATGCCGAAGTCCACTTTGACGCAATTATCATTTAAGGGCCCTCCGATGAGAGTCAGTGAGGTCGTCGTCAAAGCATTCGACGGATCCAGAAAAATAGTTATCGGCGAAGTTGATCTTCCCATAACTATTGGTCCTCACACTTTCAAAATCACTTTGTAGGTCATGGACATTCGGGCAACATACAGTTGTTTATTAGGAAGACCTTGGATACATCAGGCTGGAGCGGTTACTTCAACCCTCCACCAAAAGCTAAAGTTCGTCAAGAACGATCAACTTGTCACAGTTTGTGGGGAACAAGCCTTGCTTGTGAGTAACCTATCATCATCTACTTGTGTGGAACCCGAGGAGGTTATTGGAACTCAGTTCCAAGCACTATCGGTGAGCAAGAACGATCAATCCGAAGAAGGAACTTCAATTTCTTCATACAAAGATGCTATCAAAGCGGTCGAGAGTACCGATACAACCGGATGGGGACGGCTTGTCATTCCTATTGACAATAAAACAAAGAAGGGTCTTGGTTTTTCTACAACCTGTACTCAGACAGCCGCCAACGATGAAAGTCTTCATCCCCTTCAAAACTTCTTCCACAGTGGAGGTTTTCTTCACCCAGTGTCTCAGACAGTTCATGCTATCAATGAGGAAGATCCCTCTGACACAGATGAAGAATGGAAGTCCTACCTTAACGAGGACGGTTATATGTCTCAGGAAGAGGTGCCTATGCCTTTTTGCTTTCCTACAGAAAGTCCGAGATTTATACCAAGATCAGATGTCGAAATGATCTACGGAGATTGTGATCCGGAAGGATGCCGTGCTCCGCCAAATTCATTAGAGGAAGACACTCTGATGAAAGAAAACTCTGATCGTAATTACTATGGCCCGATGGATGGCCTGCCAATGTGGCAGCCTTACCCAGGAAACTTGGGGCAAGAAAGTCAGCCGAGTAATGAAACTCAGCTGAGCATCATTGAACAGAATACCTGTGTCCCCACCATGTCATGGGATCAACACTCAGGTCATTCGGAAATTACTCAACATGAAGATGATTTCGCAACGTTTGCAGGACTAGAATTCATCAATTATGCTTTTCCCGAGGTCAACGTCATCGAGAGGGATGACTTCTCCTGTTCCAAAGAAGTTTGGGACACTTTGGGACAACCAAGTGGGAAATACGACTTTATGGTCAAGTACACCGCTCCCGAAAGCTCTCGTATCAGGCTCGAAGATATCCAGTCAACTGGATGGGGAGATACAGCTGAGAGCACCAATGCTATGCAAAATGCAACAGAGGAATCCTCCTACGACAATTCTGCTTGGGAGACAGATTCCAATGATCCTACTCCACCAGAAATCAGCATCATTTCTGAAGACAAATCAAGGAAGGTGCCAGACTTTGTGATTCACCAAGGAGTTCGCCGCCAATGGGTTACCGTCGAGGTTCCGAAGGTCGTTCGTCAGTCAAAGTAATTGCCATCTTTAACCTTTCACCCTGCCCAGGTGAAACGGATGTTTTGATAGGGCTCGCTTTCTGTAAATTTCCCTCTTCACTTTGCCCAAAGCGACAGAGTTTTGTTTTATAGGGCTGTAGTTTCAAGATTCGACTTGTTCATTAATAAAATAACGTCGTTCTTTAATTTCCGCATTAATTACTGTTTTCTCTTTTTACTTTTTCAGAAAATGGTAATCCTAAAAAACAATTCAAAAATAAAAACAAGCAGTAAAATCAAAACACTGCACACACTTGCATTTTCTCTATCTCTTCTAAACACAAATCATAACGTCATGCAGATTGCTTGTTTTATACCCCGTTGAAACATACGATCCGATGCCTTCTTCCAACTTTGAGTTCCCGGTATTCGAGGCTGAAGAAGAAAATGACGACCAAATTCCAGAAGAGATCTCTCGACTACTCAGACAAGAGGAAAGGTCCATTGAACCTCACAAAGAACTGTTGGAAACGGTAAACTTGGGTTCAGAAAAAGAGAAAAAAGAAATCAGGATCAGAGCACTGCTCAGTCCAACTGCCAGAGAGGGTTTGATAAAGCTTCTCAAAGAATTCCCCGATGTGTTCGCTTGGTCCTATCAGGATATGCCAGGGTTGGATACCAGCATTGTGGAACATCATTTACCGTTGAGATCAGAATGTCCGCCAGTAAAGCAGAGGTTGAGACGGACTCACCCGGACATGGCCATCAAAATCAAGGAGGAGGTACAGAAACAGATCGACGCGGGTTTCCTCACTACATCTGAATATCCTCAATGGCTAGCCAACATCGTACCCGTTCCCAAAAAGGACGGAAGGATCAGAATGTGTGTTGATTACAAAGATTTGAACAAGGCAAGTCCAAAGGACGACTTTCCTTTACCACACATTGACATGCTGGTTGACAGCACAGCAAAGTTCAAAGTATTCTCCTTCATGGATGGATTCTCGGGCTATAACCAGATCAAAATGGCGCCGAAAGACATGGAGAAAATTTCGTTCATTACCCCATGGGGTACCTTTTGTTACAAGGTAATGTCGTTCGGTTTAAAGAATGTCGGGGCAACCTATCAAAGGGCCATGACTACTCTGTTTCATGACATGATACACAAAGAAATCGAGGTATATGTCGATGATTTGATTGCAAAATCAAAAACAGAGAGTGGGCACGTTGAACATCTGTCAAAATTGTTCGAATGTCTAAGAAAATTCAAGCTCCGCTTGAATCCCAACAAGTGCACCTTCGGTGTCCGTTCGGGGAAACTACTAGGGTTCATCATCAGCCAGAAAGGAATTGAAGTTGATCCTGACAAGGTCAAGGCCATTCAAGAAATGCCTTCTCCGAAAACTGAAAAACAAGTCAGAGGATTCCTGGGACGTTTGAACTACATCTCCAGATTCATATTCCTTATGACCGCGACATGCGCGCCGATTTTCAAGTTACTCAAAAAGAACCAGGATTGCGTTTGGTCAGAAGACTGCCAAACTGCCTTCGACAGTATTAAGGAATATTTGTTGAATCCGCCGATTCTATCACCTCCAGTGGAAGGAAGACCACTAATCATTTACCTCACAGTCCTAGAGGACTCAATGGGATGTGTACTTGGCCAACAAGACGAAACTAAAAGGAAAGAGTCTGCCATTTACTATCTAAGCAAGAAATTCACCGACTGCAAGACTCGGTACACAATGCTTGAGAAAACTTGTTGCGCTCTGGCTTGGGCAGCCAAACGTCTTCGCCAGTACATGAGTCGTCATACTACTTGGTTGGTCTCCGAAATGGATCCAATCAAGTACGTTTTCGAAAAACCTGCTCTCACGGGAAGGATTGCCCGTTGGCAGATGTTACTATCAGAATATGACATAGAGTACCACGCTTAGAAAGCCGTTAAAGGAAGTATTTTAGCCGATCATTTGGCTCATCAACCGATTGACAATCAAGAATCAATCGGGTTTGACTTCCCAGACGAAGATGTCATGTATCTAAAGATGAAAGATTGCGATGAACCGCTACCCAGTGAAGGGCCAGAACCAGGTTCCCAGTGGGGACTTATCTTTGACGGAGTAGTCAATCATTATGGAAACGGAATTGGGGCAATCATTGTTACCCCTCAGGGTTCCCACATTCCTTTCACTGCCAGACTTACGTTCAAATGTACGAACAACGAGGCCGAATACGAAGCATGTATTATGGGTCTCAAAGAAGCGATTGATTTAAGGATCAAAAACTTGGACGTATACGGCGACTCAGCCTTGGTTATTAACCAGATAAAAGGAGATTGGAACACATACCAATCAGGATTGATTCCTTACAAAGACTATGCAAGAAGGTTGTTACCCTTCTTCAACAGAGTCGACTTTCATCACATCCCTCGTGATGAGAATCACATGGCTGATGCATTAGCCACTCTCTCTTCCATGATTAGTGTAGGTCGATGGAATGACATACCTAAGATCGACATAATGCGCCTTGAACGGCCCGCTTACATCTTCGCGATTGAAGCAGTCATAGACGACAGACCTTGGTATCACGATATCAAATGCTTCCTTCAGAAACAAGAGTACCCATTTGGGGCACTCAGAAAAGACAGGAAAACCCTCAGAAGATTGGCTGGAAACTTCTTCCTGAGCGGTGACACTCTTTATAAGAGAAATTTTGACATGGTCTTGCTACGATGCATCGACAGACCAGAAGCAGACATGCTCATGAAAGAAATTCATGAAGGATCCTTTGGCACTCATGCCAACGGACACACAATGGCGAGAAAAATTCTCAGGGCCGGGTATTATTGGTTGACCCTGGAATCCGACTGCTACAAGTACATGAGGAGGTGTCACAAGTGTCAGATATACTCCGACAAAATTCATGTACCGCCATCACATCTCAAAGTTCTTTCTTCCCCGTGGCCATTTTCCATATGGGGAATCGATATGATTGGCATGATTGAGCCCAAGGCTTCAAACGGACATCGGTTCATCCTGGTAGCCATTGACTATTTCACCAAGTGGGTCGAAGCAGCGTCATTCGCCAATGTAACCCGACAAGTGGTGGTCCGATTTATCAAAAATAATATCATCTGCCGTTATGGTGTTCCAAGCGAGATCATTACTGATAATGGATCTAACTTGAACAATAAGATGATGAAAGAGTTGTGTGCTGAGTTCAAGATCGAACACCATAACTCATCTCCCTACCGACCCAAGATGAACGGAGCGGTAGAAGCGGCTAACAAGAACATCAAGAAAACCGTTCAAAAGATGGTTGTAACCTATAAATATTGGCACGAGATGCTACCCTTTCCTCTTCATGGTTATCGCACATCTGTCCGCACTTCAACAGGGGCTACCCCTTTCTCTCTAGTATATGGCATGGAGGCAGTGCTTCCCATAGAAGTAGAGATCCTGTCAATCAGGGTATTGATGGAAGCTCAGCTCACCGAAGCTGAATGGTGTCAAAGTCGACACGACGAACTGAACCTGATCGAAGAAAAGAGAATCACGGGACTATGCCACGGTCAGTTGTATCAACAGAGAATGAAGAGGGCGTTCGACAAAAAGGTTCGGCCTCGTGTCTTCAGAAAAGGAGACCTCGTGCTCAAGAAGATACAATCATTTCTCACTGACTCTCGGGTTAAATGGACCCGAAATTATGATGGCCCCTATGTAGTCACGAAAGCTTTCTCAGGCGGCGCCTTGAGACTTGCAACCATGGACGGAGAGGAATTTACCTACCCCACGAATGTTGATGTAGTCAAGAAATACTTCGCCTAAACTAAAAAAAAAAATGTCTCGGTGGATTGAAAACCCGAAAGGGCGGTCCAGGCAAAAGTTAGAGACATAAAAAAAAAAAATCATCCCGATGGATTGGAAATCTCATAGTACAATCCAGGCAAAAGTTAGGGATAATGGCAAGTAACTATGTTCAACAGAGGCAAGTCCCTCAGCAGCAGTTACAGCATCCATCGGAGGAAATCTCCAGTCAAGGTCATCTTCGACAGAAGCTCAGGATGTCCCGAATTCAAAGTTGGTAGAAGGATAGTGGTCGTTATGTTTCAACGTAGCCCTTTTCCCTGTAAATTACCATTTTCTAAATTTGTATATACTCTTTGGAATCACGCGTTTGGCTGATCTCCATCTTATCAATAAAATTTGAGCCCTTGTGCTTTTGTTTGTAATTCTTAACTTGTTTTAGCTTTACAGAACGACGTTGTTTAAACTTAATCAGCGATTCTTGAAATAAAACAAAAATGAATTTACTTGTTAAAACTTTTTCTGCTTTTAACATAAAGATGGCAATTTCTTTTGACTGTTGAACATCAGAAGAACATCGATCGCTTCTCCCGAAGTAAGCGAACTTCAAAGTGCAGAATCAAAGTACTCCTTCTAAGCCAGTATGCCTGAATGAAGGGATCAACTGTGTCAGAGACCTTGTTTCATCTGACAGCCTCGGCCGAGTTCTCATCTCCTAAGCCCGATCAACATAGCTCCCAACGGGACTATCTCTCCTAAGCAAAGTGGAATTGCTATTTTTGAATCAACGGTACTTCTTCGCCCCGCGATGGCCGAGTATCCACTTGTGTTCATCCATTAGTCTGTATGTCGCGCCTATTTTGTCAGCATATACATACATACTTCATGCATTTTATTTGCATTCACATTTCATATTGCATCATTATCACTCTAGCCGGTCTTGTCCCCTAGTGATAAACAGTTTTCTCAATCGAGTTTGTCAGTTCTTTCCTCGTCAGGAAGTGTTGCGTCTGCACAATCTCGTTTCCAGTGAATCTCTAAGATCAGAGTCGGCAATTGGCCACTTTGATAACTTGAACCTCTGAAAAGCCAGAGAAAACTCTCAATAAACATCACTCTTCGCCATTAAAGATGATATCCTTGCTTTCCCGGATTAAGGAAAATCCACAGAGAAAGCCTCGTGATCAGAGATTCGGCAGCATGCCAGTTTTGCTCCGAAAGGACCGCTGATGAAAAGGTCATTGGCACCTCAAAATTGGACCCCATCATATGGCGTTTCTCCGGGAAGATCCCGAGAAAAGTATGATGAAAGATCCCAAATGAAAACAGTCTCTCAAAAGAATCGTTTTCCCCAGTAGAGGCAACAAATGGCGTCTCCAACATAGAAGTTTGTACACCTCTACAACTCAGACGAATGGGTTCCCCAGCAAGTCTGACATCAAAACTTTTTCCACTCAAATGGCATCTCCCCAGAAAAATTCGGCGAGAAGTTTGAGGAAAGCCGCTATGAATAGCGTCCCTTGTTAAGAAAGTTTATTGACAAAAGAAACTAAGACCAGTTCTTGGTAGGAAACCAGGATCGAGGGGAAGTTTAAATCAGAAACTAAGACCAGTTCCTTGGTAGGAAACCAGGATCGAGGGGAAGTTTAAATCAAAAGAGACTGAGACCAGTTCCTTGGTAGGAAACCAGGATCGAGGGGAAGTTTACCTTTTCTAAGCATCATCGCTTAGCTAAAGAAGATGAATGCGTAAGCTACCATTCATAACCACCATCAAAATTTCGGATATTCCGATATTTAATCCTCTTGCACCCCGAATGCCCGAATCCCTTCGTCATTCATACCTTCGGGTCCAAGAAGATTAAATAGGGGCATCTGTAATACCCCAAATTTTGACCACTTAGATTTCCCATCATTGTGAAAATCATCATCACAATATGGATGAACCATCATGCTTCATCAGTCTCCCCAAAGATGGGTGAGCATCCAATACAATCAAAATTAGGGTTTCAAGCCCTCTCTGAGTGTTTAGACAAAGGATCAATCGAGAAATGACATGATCTTCAACTTGTCTAATCACTCAAACATCCACAATGGATCAAAAAGGACTCCCACTTCAAGGATTAAGCACAAGGCTGCTCCCTTCTAGGTGGATCAAGTCTCAAGATCGACAGTGTCACCAAATTAGGGTTTTGGTCGACTAGGGTCTCCAGATGGAAATTTTCATCTGGGCACAAGGCAATGATCCAAAACATGACCTAATATGCTTCATGGAACCTCATGAACCCATGCATCAAGTCAATTTTTCCTCAGGGGATGCATTCATCAAAAATCAGGAATTAGGGTTTCTTGACCTAATTCACCCCTAAGTTGACTTTTGGGACAAACCATGAGCCAAGACCTCAAGAGATGATTTGAGGGTCTCCAATACACCATATTGATCCATTTGGAACAATGGATTGATCCAAGAAGCTTGAGCAACAAGTCTCATTTTCATCTGCACCACAATTAGGGTTTTAAGGGAAAAGTCAACTGTAACTTTGACTTTTGACCAGGACATGCTCCCAAACCCTAATACATGATTGAATATACCCTATGACACCCATGGAACATGTCCATCAAGTTTGATTTAGGTCAAGGACATGATTTCCTGAAGAATTGCACAGTTTGGAATTCATCTGATAAAAAGTCAACTGTGCACAAAAGTCAACTTTGACTTTTTGAGATTTTTCACCAAAATGGATTTTTAACCCTAAAATGATGTTAATGTATGATTTGAATCATCATTCATCAAGAAAAATCAAGAAAAGTGAGATAACTTGTAAAAGGGGTAACCATAAAACTTAGAAATTTTTCTAAGTTAAAAATAAAGTGGCAAAGGTACCAACTTTGGAGGACCATAACTCCTAAACCACAAGGCCATTTTTTCTCATCTAAAGATGGATTTGTAGCCCTCATTATCACCTACAAAAACTTCAACTACAAGTCATTCCAATTCATTAAGGATTTTGAGTTATGGAGTGATCAAAGTGGCTGAAAAGTGAAAATGTCACATTTTCAAACACTTAGTGAAATTTTCACTAAGTCAGAATTTGCCTTCACTTTTTGCCAAATGTAGGGGGATTTTTCACTTGGAATCAAAAGAGATCAAAACCAAACTTGTTCAAACAGTTGTTGTATCATGTAAGAGCTTTCCAAAATGGCCAAGAACATTGCCAAATTCAACCTACATCATGAGATACAACATTGCCAAGTTGCCTTGCTGAAATCTGTCAAAGCAAGGCAGAATTTGCATTTTGGCTCGATTTGCCAAAATCAGCCAAATTCAATTGCTCCAATCCACTTGGACACCTCAGAGGATTGAATCCAAAGGGGACAATCACTGAGCCAAGCCTCCAAGGTCCAAGGAATAAGGAATAGCATGTTGAACCTAGAGTTGCCAAAATAGGGACAAGACTTCAAATTTGGAATGAGGCATTCAATGGAACCATCAAGGTGGCATGGACTGAGCCATTCTCATCTGAAATCAGTCAACACTTATCCATGACCAAGGGGACCAAAGCTCTGTGCCCTAACCTCTAGTCAATGGCTAGAGGAGACTTTCATTTCCATTGGCCAACATTGAGGAAACCTACTTACCAGCTGCCATGCACTATTCCTTGCAAAACAAACTTGCTCTACTATAAATAGAGCTCAATTGTGGTCAGTTTAAGTACACCAAAGCCATCTAACAGATGCTTTCCTCAAAATCTCTTTCTCTTGGCAAAAATGCCTTTCTTAGCAAGGTAGCTATCGGGTTTTGAGTTTGAGAGCAATTCTGCACAAACCAATCACTCACACACCTCACATACATCATATATGAGCTGATCAAACACTCACATAACATCTGAAACATCAATTTCACAAAATCACTTGCCATCCACACAAGTTTGAAGTGAAGTTGCAGCTGAGATGCCATAAACTGATCCAGTCCATTTCAATTCAATCAAAGTGTTCAAACACATTCCATATGGTGTAGGGAAGCTGTCCAGATCATCACAACTTGTCTGTAACACCTCCAACTCAAAATCACATCTGCTCTTGCTGTCACGACTTTGAGGTAAGCACATACTTGGTCATCTCTCAATCTATGCATATTTCCTCGCACAATAATTTGGCCATATGTTCATAATCATGCATGGAATGTTTTCCCTCAATTAATTGCATTGTTTGAATCGTGTATCAAAAATCCTAGCCTTCATGCAGAAATTAGGGTTCTTGAGGTCTCTTCATGATTTCTTGTTGTATGTTTAATTTAAATGAAATTAAAGTACATAGACATGATCGTGAGGTTGAGGCGAGCATAATGATATGTGGATTGCATGTTATAATTACGTATTCAGTGAGATTGGATGGAAAATGCAAATCTGGGCAAACTGAAAAACGCGCATGTTCTTGGTGTTGTTCTTGGCGCCATTTTCCAATATTTGAATATTTGAATTTTGTGATTTTGTTTAATTGATTCAAAAATTAATTTCTCTCTGAGTTTTAATGATTTTGAGTTGATTCTTTTTTTAATAATTCACAAAAATGTTAAAATATTTTATTTTATCAAAAAATCCCAAAAATATTATTTATTTCATATAATTGATATTTTTGTAAAGAATTAATATTTTGATTGTTTTTGGCATTTTAAATATTTTTTCTACATTGATTTTGCAACTTTTAATGCTTTCTAATTATTTTGTAGGTCAATACTTAATTTTTGAAGCATTAATCCAAGATCACAATTTGTTTTCCATGTGTTAAAAAATTTTTGATCATTTTAATTGAATTTTTATTCAATTAAATACATTTTGAAAACAAATTAGGGTTTTGGATTAATTCAACCCTCATAAATCATTTTCAAAACACTTTGGGCCTCTATTAGAGTGTAAGACCCAATCCTTTTTTTGACTAAATCATCTTTGGGCCTCACTTATTGTATAAGTCCCGATACCGTCAAAAAACAAACGGCGCGATCGTCGCCTTTTCAAAAATCATCTGGGCCTACCCTCGAGTAGTAAGACCCATTTATTTTTCTTCAAAACTCTTTGGGCCTCTTGAGAGAGTGTAAGACCCATCCCCCCTTGTACAAAATCTTTTTGGGCCTCACTCATTGTATAAGTCCCTCTGTACAAGTAAACGGCGCGATCGTCGCCCGTTTAAAAATAAATAACCCTGGGCCTCTCCTTGAGCTATAAGACCCATTCAAAACACTTTGGGCCTCTAATAGAGTGTAAGACCCAATCCCCCTTTTAACCAAAAACATTTTGGGCCTCACTTACAATATAAGTCCCTCTGCGTTAAAAGAAAACCTCGGCGCGATCGCCATTTTTAAACGAAAAATCATTTGGGCCTACCCTCGTGTTATAAGCCTCACTCTCTTTTCTTTAAACCTTTTTGGGCCTCTTTAGAGAGTGTAAGACCCATACCTTTGTACAGGAAACCATTTTGGGCCCCAGTCACTTGTATAAGTCCCTCTGTACAAATTCAAACAGTGCGCTCACTGATAAAACCCTGGGCCTCTCCTTGAGCTGTAAGCCCCAGATCTTTCTTTTTCAAAGCACTTTCTCCTTTGATTTTGAATATACTATTGTTTTTAATCTTTCTTTGTTGAACAACTAACCAAACAGCATGGAAGCACTACAACCGAGTAAGTGGTTATCGCTTTCATTTACTGCTTTTATATTATAAACTGTATTGTGGGGCTGCTCACTGTAAGTCTCCTTTCATAAACTCATATCTACTGTGTAATAATAGTATAGATATTTAAAGTTTCCCCGACAACTACGTCTAGAACTAGGTGACGCCGTTTCACTTATTTGTAGAAATAGACGCCTAGATCCCCAATAGGAGCACCAGATACAGTCTTCTCTTCAGTTGTCCTCCTTAGGAATCGTCAAGAAGCTCTACTCCCCAAGATGAATGTATTCTCTGTGAATGGCATCTTTGAGTTTCTTCCTAATTCTTGAACTTTCCTGACTTGATCTATTCCTTGTGGATAGCTTGCCTTGAATGTCTCGGGGCTTGGGTACCCACTACGGTCATAATCTTGGACCTTAACTAAGGAACCCTCTTTAAAAGTTAAAAGTTGCTGGATAGTAAACCCCACATGTTTACCAGTGGTTTTTATCTTTAAAAGAGTTATCTCTCCTAATGGAAAGGAGATGATAGACCCACGGGCTTCTTAAAAGCATCGGCCTCCTCTTGGGCATTATTCAAGGACCCTACGGCTTTTTAGAAGTATTCACAGCCTCCTCTTAGGCTTCGTATAATGATCTCTTCCTCCGGGAATGATAGCCTTCTCTTGGGCTTCGTACAAGGACCCGTCGGCTTCTTAAAAGTTTCCAGCCTCCTCTTGGGCTTCGTACAAATTGTCCCGACGACCTCCTAGAGGTATAGGAACAGAACCTAGTCATCCTCATAGAACAGTCCTTTCATATAGTCTACTACTGTTTCTCAAAGCATAGTACGAAAGATAAAACTCTAGACACGGACAGTCTAACTTCCTTGAGTCTCAAAGACATTCTCAAGCACCCTTCGTTAAATAGGAAGGAAACCCGCAGACTCGGACAGTCTCAATACCCTTTGGATTTCCCATTTCCTCAAAGAGAAGGAAATATCCCTGATCCTCAAATCAAATCCCTGAGTACAGTGTTGCTCATATAAGAGCTGATTTTCTCTTTTAAATCAGTATATTGGATCTGTCACTCAACTGAAACAGTTACAATAGCCTCCATCTCGGGCTTCGTACGAGATACCAAAATTCTCCCCAGTGGAGTCAAAACTACCTTTTAGCCTCTCTCTCAGGCTTTGTATGAGACACAAAAGATTCCCTCGTTGAGTCAATCACCCTTTTTTTGCCTCCATCTCGGGCCTCGTACGAGATACAAATTTCTTAAGCAAGAGTCGAACTCTTTTAGCCTCCTCTTAGGCTTTGTATAACGATATGCCCCACTGGGTCAAAAACTTTTAGCCTCTCTCTCGGGCTTTGTACGAGACACAAAATAGCCTCCTCTTAGGCTTTGTATAATGATTTTCCTAGCGGAAATTAGCCTCCTCTTAGGCTTTGTATAAGAAAACCACTGGTTGATCCAATCAACCTTTTAGCATCAAAGTTGTGCCTCGTTCACAGCATACACTCATTTCCCTTCATCTAATCGCTGTAAGCGGCAAGCCTCTGGATCATCTACATCCATGTCACTGTCCCTCTTTTAGCATGAGAAATTCCTAAGGAAAGATAGCATTGCTCTACACTGAGTTAAAGTCTTCTACTTCAGGTTAAAACCCTTTCTTCGGAAATTATGGCATTGCTCGGATCCACGTATACCAATTAAAGTAATTCTCCTTCTCCCCTCTTTAGAGATGACAAATTCTCTCTAAAGCCGAGGTCTTTTAGCTTCACGTCTTGGGCTTTGAACAAGACACAAATAGACCTTTTAGCTTCACATCTTGGGCTTTGAACAAGATACAAATCACCTTTTTCGCTTCACGTCTTGGGCTTTGAACAAGACACCAAAAACCAATTTCCTCCCATAGAATAGGAGGAACTACGAATGCTCTGATTTCCCTGTTTCAGTAAACGAGAATACGTAGGCATAAGATCGAAAGAAAAGATCTTACAGAGCGCAATCAACAAAAAACCCAAATCCCATATCTCCATCAATTAAAAGCAGTATTTCAAAAACATCAGTCCTAACATCCTAATCCTTGTTCCCCGCCAGAAACCTTCTGCCTAGATAGAAAGAAAGAAACAGTATTGGCGAAAATACAAATAACCAGTAAAAGGCCCCCCCACATTGATAGCATCCGTAACCTAACAGACCGCTGTTTAAACTCAGTATGCAAGCAGGGTTAATTGGAGACATCTATTTCCCTTCCTTATTCAGCTCACAATAGGATAAAAAATGAATCGACCTGTAGTTTAAAGCTCAAACCGCAGAGAGCGACCAGCGCTTAAGAACTACGTCCAAAATCGCTCGCTACAAATAGCTTAATAGGATAAAAAATGAATCGAACTGTAGTACCCCAAGCGATCGTGATTCAAGACCACAAAAATTGTGCCACAGATAAAAATGGCGCCCACCGTGGGGCCCTTCTCTTTCTTACAGTCTTCGGTATGAAACCTTAAGTTTAGAAAACGCCACACAGAAATGGCGACTTCACTGGGGACGTCGAGATCTTGTTCTCCTCCCATCTCTTAGGTAGAAAACCCTGAGTTCACAAGGTGTCACAGAAATGGCGACTCTGTTGGGGAGTTATTGTCTGTATAGGATCGTAAGACTAGAGGTCTAGGATGATTAAGACAAATATATATACTGCTTTTCCTAATTGATATCTATGTTTATTTTCTGCTAATGGGAATGCGTGTGATACCGCATGTGGAAAGATTGAGTATACACCTAAGATAGGTGATGGCAATGCGGGTAATCTTGCGGGGAGTGAATCCCAGTTAAGAGCTCCCGATCGACCATCAAACTCAGTGGAGACTCCCTTTGCAGATATATTGCCTATATGACTCCGGTTGTTGAAAGTAGTGTGGTCGACTGGGTTATCTGAGAAGCTGAGGTTTTTAGTAGACTTAAGCCATTTTGTAGTGCGGAAGTTATCGGAAATAGTTGTCACACGATACTACCCTCATCTGAGATCACTCTAGGATGCATCCGCTCGCTGGCGATCTGCTTGCTGTTGTTATCCCAAGAGGGATCAATGATTTTACGGACAGGTACAAAAAATCAACAATATAAACCTTTGGGGGGGGGGGGTAGAGCCTTGACTTCATGACACCGACCCTTTGACCCCATGTTTTTTCTATGTTTTTGTGTGCTGTATTCATACATTCATCTAAAAAACATTAAAACAAAAGAAAAATCTTCTCTTCTAGTCTCTCTTTTTCAAATTAAACTGAGACAATGATTGCAAATGTCAGAGAAAGGAGATTGCGTTAATGGATTTCGGTAGAAGGAAAACTCAAAAGTACACCTTCAAGACTCCAAAGTTAGAGGATTTGAGAGGTTTGGCGAGGATGATCACCAACCACGAGGCTTTCAGAGCCAAGTACGGAGGGTTGCTGTCCTTGTTAAGGGTCCATGTAATCGAAGGAATCCTATCCACACTAATCCAGTTCTACGATCCGATTTATCACTGTTTCACATTCCCAGATTATCAACTTGCACCAATACTAGAGGAGTATTCTCACCTGACTGATTTACACATTACTGATCACGCTCCCTTTTCTGGACTGGAAGAAATTCCAAAGGATCAAACCATTGCAAGAGCAATTTATTTGGACGAGTCAGAAGTCAGGACTCACATGACCACTAAGGGTGGCATCCAGGGTTTACCAGCCCAATTCTTGATAAAGAAAGCCCTATACTTTGCCAGTATAGGGAACGTGGCCGCTTTCGAAAGCATCTTCGTATTGCTCACCTACGGGTTATTTTTGTTTCCCAACATTGATAACTTCGTAGATGTCAACGCCATTAAGATTTTTCTGATTGGCAACCATATACCGACCTTACTCGCAGATGCGTATTATTTGGTACACTTAAGGAATTTATACAGCGGAGGAATGATCACGTGTTGTGTACCCTTGCTTTACAAATGGTTCACTTCCCATTTGCCCAAGTCTGCTGCTTTTTGGGATCAAAAGAATACTTTACGTTGGTCGCAGAGAATCATGTCTCTTACCAACTCTGGCATCGATTGGCATAATCGAATCTATGACGGGATCAGAATCATTGACCATTGTGGAAATTTCCCAAATGTACCCCTTATAGGAACTAAGGGAGGAATCAATTATCATCCAGTTTTAGTTCATCGTCAATTTGGGTACCCAATGAGGCATGTCCCATGTAATGCTCATCTGGAAGGTCTTTTCTTCAAGGAAGGAGAAAATGACAGGGCACTAAAGATGGAAATAGTGCACGCTTAGAAACAGGTTCATAGGAAAGGACGAGAGTCTCTAGGAAAACCATATTGTGTCTCGGTGGAGCCTTATCTCCACTAGGTACAAACTAGAGCTCTCAAGCTGAGGATGCCTTACCCTCGTCAGGAAGTTCTTCCATTAAGGGACTCTGCCCTTTATTTTATGTCTGAGACAAAAAAGCTTCAGGTTACTCTCAGCAAAGTTCAGCAGGAGAAGAGGTCTTGGAGGAACAAGTATCGTATTCTCAATGTGGAGTGTAAGAAAATACATTAGCTACTAAGAGAAAAAGATGCTCTAATTGGGATTTTAGAGCAACATGCTGTAGAAAATCAGGATGACCAAAGGAATTTGCTCGCTCCTTTTACTTGGCAAAGGAATGACAACCCGACAAGGGAAGAAGAGCCCCGATCAAAGAAAAGGAAAGTACCAGAACCAGCACCTGAGTTCTCCTCAGAGAGGGCTCAAGATCCATTAGCTTAGATTTCCTTTTCAGCACTTTGTAATCTACTGTATTTTCATTTCCGCAATCCTTTGAATTCAATAAAATGGGGTTTCCCCACTGTTTGATATTTGCAATCTAATTGTCGAAGTTTACTTTGAATAGACAAAAACTGAATATAATCATTGCATATCATTCATCCTTCTCACGAAACGCATTCTTCTTCCCTACGAATCTCATGTTTGCGTCTCGATTCTAGAGTCAAAGTGTCTCATTCGTACAATACTCGGGCCAATCGTCAGAAAAAGATGGATGATCTCGAGGAAGAGAACAGAGAGTTAAGGGAAGAGATCGACACTATGAAAGAAGACCTGAGAAAGCTTCATAACGACATGCAAGCTCTAGCAGAAGCTCAGATGCAATAGCAAAGGACCGTGATCTCAGAGATCACATCGACGCCCATAGTGGAGAAGTCTAATCCTAGGTACAAAATGCCGAAAGATCGTCCCTGGGGCATGCCACTCAATTATATCCCGGAAGGATATATTTCGCCGATCATGGAAGATCCGGAAACTTCAGCAGGAACCGCTGGGCCTGGAGGTTACAAACTTCGGGAAAGCGAAGATGCCAGGGGAATGACATCAACTTCTGAAGGTTACAAACTTCAGGAGGCACCGAGAGTCTCGTCCATAATGACTATACCACCGCCCGTGGTACACACTGTCCCGAAAGGACAGATTCCACAGATACCTTCTGGTGGAAACAACAGCATGTTAGACAGAATGAATAAGTTCCAGGAACAGTTCCTGGAAATGCAGAAAGAACTGCAAGCCCTTCGCGGTCAGGATTTATTTGGAAAGGACGCCGCAGACCTTTGTTTGGTCCCCAATGTGAAAGTTCCACACAAGTTCCTCCAGGTACCCGACTTTGAAAAGTACAAGGGTAACTCTTGCCCTCAGAGCCATTTGGTGATGTACGCTCGGCGAATGTCAGCTCAGACAAAGAACCAGGAGCTGCTAATTCACTACTTTCAGGATAGTTTAACCGGTTTCGCATTAAAATGGTACATGGGTTTAAACCGCGTTACGATCGGCACATTCAGAGATCTTGGCGCTGCTTTCGTTCAATAATATAAATATAATTTGGACATGGCACCGGATAGAGATCAGCTCAGATCGATGTCGCAAAAGGACAAGGAAACCTTTAAAGAGTACGCTCAGAGATGGCGTGAAATCGTCGCCCAGATTTGTCCACCTCTTGAGGAAAAAGAGATGACAAAGATCTTCTTGAAAACCTTGAGCTCATTTTACTATGACCGAATGGTTGCCAGTGCGCCCAGTGATTTCACCGAGATGGTGGGCATGGAAGTTTGTCTTGAGGAAGTCGTCCGAGAATGACGTCTAGTTAAAGACGCTGGATCATCAAGTAATACAAAAAGATACGGTAGTGCTCTCCCTAAGAAAAAGGAGCAGGATATTGGGAATATCTCTCTCGGAAAGAAAAGGCGACGTAACCAACCAGTAGCAGTTGTAACTCCTGCTATTAACCCCGCGCCTGATCCTACGTATCAACCTCAGGTTGCACAGAGCCAACCTAATCAACAGCAATATCAGCAAAGGACACACCAGCCTCTTCAGCAGGCTCGTCCTCCGTACAACAACAACTGTACAACACGACCACTAGGGTTCGACCCTATACCAATGTTGTACGCAGAACTGCTTCCACTTTTACTGGTCAAGGGGCATATCCAAGCCAAGTCTCCTCTTACAGTATCGGAAAATCCGCCTTTTTGGTTTAAGGCGGATCAAACTTGTCCTTACCATCAAGGAGGACCAGGGCATAACATAGAAAATTGTCTCAGTTTCAAATCCGATGTGCAAAAGCTTGTCAGGAGCGGGGTCTTATCTTTCAAAGATATGAATCCGAATGTTCTCACGAACTCGTTGCCTCAACACGAGAAAGTTGCAGTCAATTTGATAGAGGGAGAGTCTAACGACAGCTATCAAATTCATGATGTACTCTTATTGAGGACCAATCTGGTCAAGATGAATTGCAGACAGAGCAGGTATGGCCATATACCACCTCATAATTATCATCAGTGTGATATCTTCTCTAAGAACAATCAAGGATGTTCTGTGGTGCAATCAGCTCTACAAGAACAATTAGATCTCGGGTGGATCCAAGAGCACCGAATTCGAGGGGTCAACATGGCATATACGAATTCCAACATCATTCAGAACCACAACATTCGTGCAATGAATGTCAACTTGGTGGCAATGCACTCAAGGCAAAGCCAGTATCATAATCTGCCGCGGCACGATTACAATTCCTGTCTGACTTGCTCGGTAAACAAACAGGGATGCTCTTTTGTGCAAGAGGCCCTCCAACGTCAGATGGATCTTGGGTGGATCCAGGACTACCATGATAAAAATCCTTATCAGATCAACATGATTCAAATCTTTGATATTCGTTTGATGAATACCAGCTTGGTGGAGTTACACGCCAAGCAAGTTCAACTTGGTTTTCTCACTTCTCACGATTATCTGAACTGTAAAGTATGCAGTGAGAGTAACCAAGGGTGCGCTCTTGTTCAAAGAACTTTACAACACTTGTTAAACCACTGATGGCTTCTGATCTACATGGATGAAGACACACAAAAAATCAGTGTGCCTACTAGACGTCAAAGTCAGGATGTTCGATCTATGGAAACTGACCTAGAGAGGTTACACTGTATTCAAAGTGGACGTGGCCAGGTGCCACCACATAACTATGAATGCTGTAGAGTCTGCTCGGAGAATAACCAAGCATGCTACCTTGTGCGGGCAGCTCTTCAAGGTCAGTTAGATCGTAAAGAGATCCACCCCTGTCTGAGTTTCGAGCCAATCAACTGGACGCCGGACAACTTCGCTGACCAAATCAGGGACGTTGTCATAATCTCTGATCATCAAATGAACAAGGATGTCGGTACCATCATCCCTCTACTGGACGAATCAAAGGTTCCTAGCCAGGAACTGATTGAAGTTACTTATGACAGTCAGAAAAATCAGAAGGCTCTTGTAGTTATCTATCTGCCAGGACCATTACCGTATGAATCAGCTAAGCGATCCCTTACAAATACGGTGCAATGATAATTGAGAATGGACAGGAAATTCCATTACCCTCCATCGTGAATATTGCAGACATCAGTCAAGTAACGCGGAGCGGTCGAATCTTCAACCGAGGAGTTGGAGAACTTAACAAAGAAAAGGAACTTCAGACCGAAGCTCCTAATCCACCAGTCGGTCAATCCAGTAATCCAGACCTTTCAAAAAACAACGATGAGATGCTGAAGCTCATCCAAAGGAGTGAGTATAATGTTGCTGATCAACAGTTACAAACTCCTTCAAAGATCTCTGTGCTATCACTTTTACTCAGTTCCGAAGCCCACAGAGAGGCTCTACATAAAGTCTTAGAGCAGGCCTTTGTGGAACAGGATGTGTCAATACAACAGTTCGATAGCATCGTCTCTAACATCACTTCCTGCAACAACTTAGGATTCAGTGATGAGGATTTGCCAGAGGAGGGCAAACACCACAACATGGCGCTCAATATCACAGTTAACTGCCAGGACGATGCTTTAGCCACCGTACTGGTAGACACTGGATCGGCCATCAACGTTATGCCGAAGTCCACTTTAATGCGACTATTGTAACGCCCCGAATTTAATTAATTAGTTAATTAATTAATTAAGGATTTAATTATTCGAAATTGTCGAAGTTGGGAATTTGTCGGTACTATTCTAAGAGGAGAAGTTAGAGTATCATGTTGTTTGAGTTGTTCGGTGGGTAGTCGAGTAATTAGTCGGTTTAATCGGAGAAATAATATTAGAAATAATATTATTATATTGGACTATTATTTAATTAAATTGGATTTGGTTGTTGTGTGATAAATAATAATTTGGAGGTGTATGAAGTGAAGCCCAAATAGATTAAATAATGGTATTATTATTATTGGATTATTTGGAAAACAAAAGAAAAGGAAGGCAGTACGAGAAAATAGATTGGGCTGAAGAAAATAAGGGTTTTGCTGGAGGTTACGGGAGTTGCTGAAAAGAAGAAAAAGAGTCATGGAGGATTGATCGTGCAAAAGAGGCAAAGCAAGGTTTAATCGGAATTCGACCAGAAATTATTAGAGAGCAACCTTCAATCCAAGGTAAGGGTGGGGTTCGAATTTTATAACCGGGGTTATGATAATTGATACGTGGGATTGGGATTTATATAATTTCTACTGAATGTGTTGAAGTGTATTGATGAATTGGTTTTGTTTTTGTGGAATTTGATGTCCTGTGGCATAATAATTTGTGATTGATTTGATGAACTGGGAGCTGGTATTGAGCATGGAGATTTTCTGGGTTCGGAAACCATAAATATATATGCTAGTTGTGTTAAAATATATATATATAGGGGGTGGCGCCCGCCACCCTTGTGTGCCAAGTATTATGTGGCGCAAGCCACCTAAGTATGGTGTGGCGCCAGCCACCTAAAAAGAACAAGGGAGTGGCGCAAGCCACTTAAGTTACAGCAAGGGTGGCGCAAGCCACCCATATTAAAGGGGAAGTGAACTTTGTTTTTTTGTCCTTTTTTTTCCACCTTCAATTTTTGTCTTATTCCACGGTATGGTCATTGCTGTAACATTAGGGATCATTAGTGTAAGTAACTTAAATTATATGTGTTCATGTTAATTAATAGTATGACTTTAGAATCAAATTAGTCCCATTTAGTTTAATTAAGTGGTGTACTGATACAAATAGTAGTAGTATTTCGTAGCAGCGAATATATAAATAGTAGCAAATTTTGTTTAAGTGACAGAGGATAGTAAATAATCAGTATACTTCCTGTAGCAGCAAATTTTAAAAAGGCAGAGTATTATTAGTAGGTGGCTTTAAGTTGCAGAATTTTTATGGCAGTAAGGTTGAGACATAGTGATACCTGTAGCAGACCATTAAAGCAATGTTAGTAGCAGGTTTTATTTTAGTACAGGAATCAATTAGTGAATGCAGACCAAAGAAGTTAGCAGAGTATTAAAACAGTACCGATTAGTAGATTTAAGCGGTATAATTAGTTGTCCGGTATTAGTTGAAAATTGTCAGAGTAAGTTGTGTATACGAGTAGGTATTCTTGGTTGGATTATTTTGTTGAAATTATGTCGAATAAGTTGATTTGCATGTGAAGTTGAACTATGTTGAATTGTCCCGATTTATGGGCAAATTGAGTTGTAGGTCTTATGGCCAACGTTGTTAAGTTGTTTTGCAGTTGCAGGTCTTATGACCAACGTTGTTAAGTTGTTTGCAGTTGTTGCATTTTGTCTTTGTTGTGTTGCGTTGAATAAGTTGATGTTGTAGTTCTTGTCGCATGCATAGCATAGCATACCAAGTTGGTCTGGATTGGCAAAATTATTAAGTTGGCCTGGATTGGCAAAAAGTTGAAGTTGAAGGCTTATGCCTTGTTGATGCCCGACAAACTGGCACTTTCTAAGTTGGGAGTTCTGCTCCGTTTCTAAGTTGGGAGTTCTGCTCCGTTTTTTTTTTAAGTTGGGAGTGTTGCTCTAATGGTACCACATGCATACGCATAGTTGAGTGGCATTTTGTGTCGCATTACTTATGTTGATAAAGTTGTTGTTGTATTATGTTGATAAAGTTGTTGTTGTATTATGTTGATAAAGTTGTTGTTGTATTATGTTGATAAAGTTGTTGTTGTATTATGTTGATAAAGTTGTTGTTGTATTATGTTGATAAAGTTGTTGTAGTATTAGGCTGATAAAGTTGTTGTTGAGTTATTGATGATTGTTTGTTGTTGTTGTAAAGTAGTGAAATTGTATGATTTTAATCTAATGTATTGATTATCATACTTCTGTTTATATTGTTCGTTATCTCACCCCTTCTGCTGATATTTCCCCTACCATGGGAAATGGGCAGGTACTCAAGATTTGCAGTGGAAGTTCGAAATAACTTTATGAAGTCCTTTGTTGCTCCATGGCAAGTCAAAAAGGTCTTGCTCTGATACGTAACACTCGGGGGATGGACGCTTGTTGTTTATTGTTGAATATGTTTTATGTTGCTGAATTTTTAAGTTGAATTTATTAAGAATTATGTTGTTTTGAAGTTGTTTTAGTCGAAAAAAGTGTTAAGTGAATCAAAGTTGAATATTCATATCTTGAAGTTGTTTTGTTTTGAAAAGAAGATATATATGAATTTTGTTGTTATCGGTTCATCCGATCAAAGTGTTATGTATATGTTCATATGAAATTAATCGAAGTTATTTTTAAGATGAAAGTGTAGCATCCTATTTGAATGTTGAAATTTTGTAGCTCTGATTTTACTATTATCCGCCGGGTAGAAATGGGGTGTTACATTAGTGGTATCAGAGCAGGTCGGTCTGTCCGGCCAAGTTGTCTAATGTTGTTTATCCCTTAGTACGCGACAAGTGTGTGGAACACAGTCGGTACTTGTTTGTTTTCCTAATCGATGGTATGTAGGAGTTGGTTTGAAACAAGTGGGGGAGAAGTTTACTTCTCAAAGATGTTTGTAGTATGTGAAGTTGAATCAAGGTGATATTGATTGCAGGAGTGCAAGTGTTGTCATAACTGTGTTGTTGCGAATCGACGAGAGTATGGACTCATGGTTTTATCTGTCGGTCCAGTTGAGACATTTGAAGGAGGATGAGTCAGTATGATTGATGTTTGCTTCTCGGAGAAGAAAGGGCAATGTGACGAATAGTGATATGCAAGTGGAGTATATCTGGAGTGAGGTCGGATGATTTTCAGAGTTGGGTGAAAAACAAGGATTGTTGGAAGAGTTTGGAAGCAAGAGAAAAAGGTAGAACTCATGTTCACCAATTTCGGTTTTTATTTTCACATTTATGAAACAGCCTTCAGTAAAAGAGGCATAACTTTCTACTCGTAACTCCGATGAAAGCAATTATGGACTTTTCGAAAAGTTTACGAAATTCCCTACAGTTTGCATATAAATTTTGTCTTCAGTATGTTTTTGAGGAGAGAGAAAGACGCGTTTGAATAGTTGGGTCCGATGCAGATTTTGTTTGGTGGAAGTTTGTATACGGGATTTCTTGACCAGTCCCATTGCAAGGACGATAACTTTTTACTCGTAATTCAGATTTGAGCGATTCTTGAAGTCCTAGAATATACATGAAATTCCCTTCATTTTGGAATATAATTTTGTGTCTGGGAGGTCTGTATTGAAGAAGATAATCATGTTTTAAGTTGGACAATTCTTGCTGGAAATAGTAAGATGAAGTCAAGTATGAAATGTTTAGTAATAAGAAGAAGAATATCGGAGAAGCACATAGAAGTGTGGAGTATGATAGTTGAGAATGATTAAAGCATAGAAATCTTTGAGGAATGTTAAATAGTAAAGTGGATTGTGTGTTGTTGGCGAGATGTGTCGGCATGAGTCAGAAATTTTTGGAAGTTATATCACCAACCAGATGATGAGAGGGTATTGTTGAGATTGTGATTGGAATGAGAATCAAGTGTGAAACTATACGGATCATCGAAGTTGTGAGATTAAAAAGAAAGACGAAGGATTGGTTAGGGTTGTCAAAAGTTTTGGACTTGGATAAAGGTTTTGATTGAAGTGGGCCGATTTGGATTGTACTTGATGTATCAGAAGGATATTCGATAATTAGGTTGTGCAACAAGTGTGTATAAGAATATATGCGTTGGATTTTGTGCGTTCTTGGAAATAAGGAAATTAAGAAAAAAGTTTGTGAGCCTTAGAGAAATGGTAGACAGTATGCTTAGATAACGTTGAGCATGAGGAGGAAGACGCTATTTTAGTTGGATAATGATGATTTATGCCACCATTATGGTTGCCGGCTGTCTATTGAAAAATTAAGTAACTGATCACCCTTAATCTCTTGTTGATAGTCGACGGAATCATGTTGGATGGAGTAGACGTGTCTTGCCAACTAGAATAGCATGCATAGTGAATTGTTTGGGGTTGAGCCAAGTGCTTATGAATTGTATGAGTTGTCGATGCAGAGTCCTATATAGGGAGATGAGGAGGACTTGAGGATGTTAGTATGAGGTTGCGAGTTGATCAGTGAGTAGTTTGGAAACTCACAGTTGTGTTATGGATAACTTGGGTTTTGATTTATGGTGGATCGAGAATTCGACTGACATGAGACTTGAAGAATTGTAGAGATAAACCAAGTAGGAAGTAAATGGTAATGTAAGACTATGATTTGACCAAGGATGTCGGATCGAGAAGGGTAGTGGCTGGTATGCCTTAAAGTGTATATATGGAAATATGAATGGTATTTTCCATACTTGTTTGGATAAGTTAGAACTGGTGTTCGTTGTGGATGTTCTGATGTTTTATAAAATCAGAAGAAGAGCGCGTAGAGTATTTGAGAGTTGAGTTGCAAGTACTGAAAGAAGTAAAGCTATATACTGAGTTAGCAAGGTGTGAATTATGATTTGTAAAGATGAAGTTGAGTGGTTGTGTTAATTCGGATGAGGGATTTTGGAGGATTGTGCTAGTATGAGTAGGACTTGATGAATTAGTTTGTTTGATTGGTTTGGTTAATATGACATGTTAAGTGTAGGTTATTGAGGCTAAATCTATGGCTATTGGGTGTTAAGCTCTGTTTGGAAGATGATTTTTCTTGTTGAGATTAATTGGACACATGTATCCTTATGATGTGGTAATGTTGTCATGCGTTGAGATGAATTTTGATGATGTGTTAGTACAAGGTGGTGAAGTTGTAGCTTATGTTGACGATAATTGGAATTCTTGAAAGTATCTATCCTATTCAAGATTTGGAGTTGGCTGCAGTTGTAGTTGTGTTGGATATTCGGAGGTATTATTTACGGATCTAAGTTCGAAGTGGTCAGTCATCAAAGTGTAGAAGCCTATTTGGTTTGAATTTTCGATGAGTTAAGTCGAAAGTCTTTTCTTATGTCTGCTTTGATGGTCGGAAGTTGATGTGAACTTAGTAGATTTGATGGTTGCAATTAATCAGAGTGCGCAGCGAAAGCGCGGTGTAGAGCAATTGGTTCTTATGTGAGTAACAACGATGTTGGTGGTTTGATTACGTTGATGTTGTGTTATGACTTTTGTGCTCTTATTCTTGTTGTTGCCTCGTTACCTAGGGTGATGGTTCGAGTGCGAGTAGCTAATTCCTATGATGGGAAGTTGATTTGTTAGCTGAGATAACGTAATTGGAGTGTGGTTCATCGAGTAAATTTTCGAGGACGAAAATATCCTAAGTGGGGGAGAGTTGCAACGCCCCGAATTTAATTAATTAGTTAATTAAATTAATTAAGGATTTAATTATTTGAAATTGTCGAAGTTGGGAATTTGTCGGTGTTATTCTAAGAGGAGAAGTTAGAGTATCATGTTGTTTGAGTTGTTCGGTGGGTAGTCGAGTAATTAGTCGGTTTAATCGGAGAAATAATATTAGAAATAATATTATTATATTGGACTATTATTTAATTAAATTGGATTTGGTTGTTGTGTGATAAATAGAAATTTAGAGGTGTATGAAGTGAAGCCCAAATAGATTAAATAATGGTATTATTATTATTGGATTATTTGGAAAATAAAAGAAAAGGAAGGCAGTATGAGCAAATAGATTGGGCTGAACAAAATAAGGGTTTTGCTGGAGGTTACGGGAGTTGCTGAAAAGAGGAAAAAGAGTCATAGAGGATTGATCGTACAAAAGAGGCATAGCAAGGTTTAATCGGAATTCGACCAGAAATTATTAGAGAGCAACCTTCAATCCAAGGTAAGGGTGGGGTTCGAATTTTATAACCGGGGTTATGATAATTGATATGTGGGATTGGGATTTATATAATTTTCTATTGAATGTGTTGAAGTGTATTGATGAATTGGTTTTGTTTTTGTGGAATTTGATGTCCTGTGGCATAATAATTTGTGATTGATTTGATGAACTGGGAGCTGGTATTGAGCGTGGAGATTTTCTGGGTTCGGAAACCATATATATATGCTAGTTGTGTTAAAAAAATAATAATATAGGGGGGTGACGCCCGCCACCCCTGTGTGCCAAGTATTATGTGGCGCAAGCCACCTAAGTATGGTGTGGCGCCAGCCACCTAAAAAGAACAAGGGAGTGGCGCAAGCCACTTAAGTTACAGCAAGGGTGGCGCAAGCCACCCATATTAAAGGGGCAGTGAACTTTGTTTTTTTGTCCTTTTTTTTTCACCTTCAATTTTTGTCTTATTCCACGGTATGGTCATTGCTGTAACATTAGGGATCATTAGTGTAAATAACTTAAACTATATGTGTTCATGTTAATTAATAGTATGACTTTAGAATTAAATTAGTCTCATTTAGTTTAATTAAGTGGTGTACTGATACAAATAGTAGTAGTATTTCGTAGCAGCGAATATATAAATAGTAGCAGATTTTGTTTAAGTGACAGAGGATAGTAAATAATCAGTATACTTCCTGTAGCAGCAAATTTTAAAAAGGCAGAGTATTATTAGTAGGTGGCTTTAAGTAGCAGAATTTTTGTGGCAGTAAGGTTGAGACATAGTGATACCTGTAGCAGACCATTAAAGCAATGTTAGTTGCAGGTTTTATTTTAGTACAGGAATCAATTAGTGAATGACAGACCAAAGAAGTTAGCAGAGTATTAAAACAGTACCGATTAGTAGATTTAAGCGGTATAATTAGTTGTCCGGTATTATTTGAAAATTGTCGGAGTAAGTTGTGTATACGAGTAGGTATTCTTGGTTGGATTATTTTGTTAAAATTATGTCGAATAAGTTAATTTGCAGGTGAAGTTGAACTGTGTTGAATTGTCCCGATTTATGGGCAAATTGAGTTGTAGGTCTTAAGGCCAACGTTGTTAAGTTGTTTTGCAGTTGCAGGTCTTATGACCAACGTTGTTAAGTTGTTTGCAGTTGTTGCATTTTGTCTTTGTTGTGTTGCGTTGAATAAGTTGATGATGTAGTTGTTGTCGCATGCATAGCATAGCATACCAAGTTGGCCTGGATTGGCAAAATTATAAAGTTGGTCTGGATTGGCAAAAAGTTGAAGTTGAAGGCTTATGCCTTATTGATGCCCGACAAACTGGCACTTTCTAAGTTGGGAGTTCTGCTCCATTTTTAAGTTGGGAGTTCTGTTCTATTTTTTTTTTTAAGTTGGGAGTGTTGCTCCAATGGTACTACATGCATACGCATAGTTGAGTCGCATTTTGTGTCACATTACTTATGTTGATGAAGTTGTTGTTGTATTATGTTGATAAAGTTGTTGTTGTATTATGTTGATAAAGTTGTTGTTGTATTATGTTGATAAAGTTGTTGTTGTATTATGTTGATAAAGTTGTTGTAGTATTAGGCTGATAAAGTTGTTTTTGAGTTGTTGATGATTGTTTATTGTTGTTGTAAAGTAGTGAAATTGTATGATTTTAATCTAATGTATTGATTATCATACTTCTGTTTATATTGTTCGTTATCTCACCCCTTTTGCTGATATTTCCCCTACCATGGGAAATGGGCAGGTACTCAAGATTTGCAGTGGAAGTTCGACGCAACTTTATGAAGTCCTTTGTTGCTCCATGGCAAGTCAAAAGGGTCTTGCTCTGATACTGTCATACCCCAAATTTGTCCCACCCTCTCATTTTTCTTATACTAAGATTGTTGTTGCTTCATGGACTTCTCTCAAGATCATCATATGTTTTTAGTCATAATCCCTTGGAATTTAGGCTATGGAGATTTGATTTGTACTCTATGTAATTAGAGGCTCTTGAAAGAGTGTTAGATTCAGGTGAAGATAAAGGAAAGATGTATCCTCATTTTCATGATCAATTAGTCAAAATTCGAGCAATTGGTTTCAAGTTGACTTTAGGGTATGGTCCAAGATGATTCTTGCTAATCAAGTACAATGATTAGAATATATTTCCTCAAGACCAGGCTTAAGATCGCTTGAAGTTTTATGCTATGCTCATATCTCAAGAAGATTTTAGCCATATTCCAAGTGTGACACTGAGGCTATATGGTTAAACAAGATAAGGAATTGCCATTTCAAGGAAAATAAGGTTTATCTTTAGGTCGTGTTTGCTTTTAATCCAAATTTGAATTGATTCCAAGGTTGATGGGTAATTTTAGGTCATATGCAAGTCAAGGGTTCAAGGGGCTTATGGCATAACCAATTGGGTTAGAAGAAAAAGGTCAGAATATGGGTACAAGAAGTTGGAATTAAAGGTTCAAAATGCCATTTCACTCTTGAGTGCAAAGTCTTGTTACATGTTACAAGTTTCACTTTAAAATTTGTAATCAAAATGATACATTAATTCTACAGGACCTAAAGAGCTAATTGTTAAATCTTTATTTCGAAACTTCATGATGCCAAGATGTTTTTTTCAAAACTCCAAATACCAGGCACAAATTTTAGTTTGTGATTTTCCTTGATCTCTCACCATGTAACATTTGTTTAAGATCAATATGAATGACAAAATGAGACCTTACACACTACAAAGGGACGCGTAACATGAGCAGCACATGATAATCAGACTACCAGCTACCATGAGCCGTATGAGGCTATTTTTATTTAGTTCACAACAGTGGTAATGTTGCAATATGAAAATCCAATTCCATTAGTAACAGGAATGAATAGTTCAAGATAAGTTTCAAAGGTGGTCCAGTGTGTTTGAAACTACAAAGGAGTCATCCATTGACCGTACAAGTTCTACAATTTACAAGTTATAGGCCGGTTATACTATTCCAAGCAGCAAACGCAAGTTGAGTGCAACACTTATGCTGTCACTAAGAGAATCCTAGCGTACAAATGAGTTTCAACAATGGTTGCATCATAAAAATTCAAGGTTGAAAAGGAATCAAGGCACACTAATTGGTATTCAAGATTATAAGGCCTAAAGTGATAAAATTCTATGACAAATGAGTTATTATTCCTCCATTTCATAACCTCCATGCTTAAGTCTTCATTTACGCTTCGACCCCTTCATGTTGGTCTAAGAGTATCTTCACTTTTGTGCCATGTAATCCACTCTCAATATATCTTGCAGGTTTTTCTTCATCTAAGTCTTCATTCCACCATCATGCCAAACCGTTACCATGCCAAGATTGCTCCATATATGTATACATGGAAAGAAATTAAACAAGTCAGTCGACTATGAAGTCCAAATAAATACAATATTAAAATGCATAGTGACATATCCAAGTGTATAAAGGTGTATAGCAGTAGCAGAAACTTGATTCGACAAGTATGAATTTTCAAACATGAAGGATTAATGTCAGCCACAACAGATATCGTTTTCATGCCATAGATAATCTCATATTTGCATCCATTCAAGTCCACAAATATCACAAATCAGTATATGGTGTAAGATTAAATTCAGTTCAAAGGAAACAATGCCCAAAGTGCAAGAATAAGCCTTGAACCCTCACCCTATCTGTGACTATGCCAAGCTGTCTTTCATCTTCATGCCACCAAGTATCTTCACCTTCAAGATTGGATGCCAATTACTTCATCCATATGCCACGGCTTATTGTCCCCATCAAACAAAAATCTCCAAGCTCCTCATGCCAAAATGGATACATACAGGAGGAAATAGAAACAATAGAGTCAGAGCAAATTAATTCCAAAATCCTCATGTCAAAAGCAAGAACACCAAAATTCTAAACAAGAAGTTACCAGTATGCTCTTTATGTGCAAAATATCACCATGAAGCTCAAGTACTCACCCTGTACCAATTCAAGACAAATGAAAGATAAAAAACATAACCACAACATAGGAAGCAAAATAAAAGGACCATATCAATGCTTAATAAGACACTATGCAGTACAAAACCATTGGGAGTAAACCTTGGAGATAAGAACTGTATACCTGCTATGAAGAGAATATTGGTATTTGTAAAAAAATGAGGCAGACTTCGTTTCACAAGACAAATGAGGTTCCATTCAAATAGATTTGGTTTTATACCCTGCAATGGTTCATAAAAGAAGTCAAAACATTTCTCAGAAGTTTTCAAAAGTCAACAACGGCCACATCACAAAAAAATCACTACACAGTAAAATTAGTGAAAAGTTATCCACAGGGGACCACACAAGGCCAAAAGCAGTAAAACAAAATTTCAAAAATGACAACTTTACAGCAGTGAAAAGCAAAATTTACATAGTGAAAATTTGAGCCAAAATTGTATTCTAGAAGTATGATCACTACAGACAAAAGGATAAAGGAGTGAGTCATTTTCTTGAGTACCCCACACGAATCCACTCTCTGAGGATCCCAGAAAATCAGGGTTTGCACACAATTTGTAACGGATTGATACTCACAAAATACACATCTCACCCTAAAACCCTAACAACCTCACATGATTCTGAAAAATTCACACGTATCACAAAAATTCCCCAATCCTATAAATAGTGTACCCTGTTCATTTACCAGGGACCCTTGAAAAAACACAGAAAAATGCCTGAAACAAGCATACCTGAAATTCTGCAAAAATTCCAATCCCATCACCAAAGCTCTTGATTAAGGAATTTCTCAGAGTTTCACGTTGAAACTCTGAGCTAATTTGAGCTCAGCCCCATTTCATTTTCCCTACAAAGACACGAAAAGAAGAGAATCAGAAACATAGAGAAAGGAAACGAAGGAAAAGAGTAAAGAGAGGAGAACAGAGACGAAGCTAAGACTCACCTTCTTGAATCGCACCGGAAATACGTCGGACTTGCTCCGATTAGGTACTTTCCAACTCCTTTTTTCACGTTGCGTTCTTGTTCTTAGTTAAGCATCTTGTGTTGGTTTAAACCCCCTTTCCAGTTACTCTGTTTGTTGGATTTATGGTAGATCTAGGGTTTTTTTTGGTGTTCCTGATTTTTGGTTGTTTACGAATTTTTAGCCTAAATTGATGTTGGATTTGGACTCGGGAGGGTAAAATAGGTAAGGTTAGGGCTATATTTTGTTGGATGGCCGGTGAAGAGGGGTGGCACCGCCGCCAGCCACCGTCTTCTACGGTGATGTTTTAGGTTTCCGGCGTGTGTTTGTTTTGTGAGAGAGAGGGAGAGGCATGAGAGAAGAAAAGAGCGTAGAGAGAGAAACGAGTGTGGATTCTGAGTTTTTTTTTTCTTTTTTCTTGTTTTATTGTTTGAACATTGTGACTTGGCTGGGTGGCCATATCCACCGGTGACAAGTGTCACCGGTCACCCTTTTCTATGATTCCATGCGCGCAGTCCCCTATCCCTACCATGTGCCATCCTCTCATAGCCTTTTGATCGAGAGTCAGTTTGACTCATCACCAATCGGACGCCCTAGATTGATTCTGGGATCAGCCTGGTTTTACCAGGGTCCATGGTGGACCTTCCCTCGTGCTGGGCTTGCAATCGTTTGGGCCAAACATTTTTTCTTATTCGCCCCTCCCTGTTTACTCTTCTTCTGGCCCATTGTTTTTTTTTTCTTTTGTTTGTTTTTTAAATCCTAACCTTATTTTAATTAATAAAAAAAACTCTAAAAAAACATTTTATTTTCTTAAAATTGTCAATTAATTTTGAAAATGTTGTTATTAGCATTTTGGTTAATTTGATTAAAATTATTTATTTAATATTAATTAACCTATTTATGGTTAATTTTATTAAATGATAAATTTTAATTTAATTAATCATATTTTACTTTTAATTCTAGAAATCTACAAATACTTTTCTAATTAATTTCCATCTCTTTCACCTAATTAAGTTTACTAAATTATTTTATTTAATATTAATTAATTTTAATAATTAATTTTATTAAATATTTTAATTTAATTTAATTAATTTTTGAACTTTTTCTTAAACCCTACAAAAATCATATTCACTCAAATTTTAATAATTAATTTTATTAAAAATTTTAATTTAATCTAATCAATTATTTGGGCTTTATTTTAATTCTAAAACTTAGAATTTATTTTTAGGAATTTCTCTTATAAGACTAACGTTAGAGTGAGGTTACTAATCACTAACCTATTTTGATTATCTCCCCCATCTTATGCTATAATTATTATATATTCATATGGATTTTTATACCTTAATGCAATTCATGTTACAAACTTAAAGTAACTTTTTTTTACTTAATCAAATCCTAATTAAGCCTTAATCTCTTAAGATAATTCAATTTTTTTATATAATTAACAACGAAAGTAGTGGGCTCTTGAGGTCTAGCACTTCTTGGGTCCTTGGATGGATGCTCTTGAGGCGCACGCTTCGAGTTGTGTTCATCTCGTCTTTCGCTTAAAAAATACACTAAAATTTGTTAAACCTTAATCAAAATACTCAATTAAAACAAGTCATATTCATTTATACTTTAATCATTTTTAACACTTAAAACTTCCAATTTTAATAAAAACATTTAACCCTTAAAAAATACAACTCATGTTCTCAAACTAAAAGACTTAATTCAATTAATTTCTTAACTTTTAAAAAAAACATCTTTCTCAAATCAAACTAAGTCATAATTATTTCCTTAAAGACAAAACTCAAAACATTTCTTAAGACATTTAAACTTTTTTTTTCTAATCAATAGTGGAAGTAGTGGGCTCTTGGAGTCTAGCACTCCTTGGGTCCTTGAACGATCACTCTTGGGGCGCATGCCTTGGGTTGTGATCGTTCCGTCTTTCATTCTAAAACACTTAATTCACTTAAACTCTCATACTTAAGACATTCAATTCAATTAAAACATTCAATCTTTTAAAAAACACTTTCTTAAGATCATAATCAATGTTTTAATACTTAAAATATTCTCATAGAATATTTAAGTCAAGCTTCTTAAACCATTCACATAATTAATTGTTGGAAGTAATGGGCTTTTAGAGTTTAGCACTCTTTGGGTCTTGAAACGATCCCTCTTGGGGCGCACGCCTTGGGTTGTGTTCATTTTGGTCTTCCATTTCAAAACTTAAAAAACTCTTAACCCAATTAAAATACTTAATCATCTTTAAAGTCTTAACAACTTCAAATCCAAATTCAACTAACGCGTCTAAAATACGTCAAATTCAAATCTTTTTCCTAATCAAACCGCGAAAGTAGTGGACTCTTGAGGTCTAGCACTTCTTGGGCCCTTAAATGAACGCTCTTGAGGCGCACGCTTTGGGTTGTGTTCGTTTCGATCTTTCGTTCCTAAAACACTCGCCCTAATTACATGGACAAATAAGCCCATTGTCCAACGAAGACAATTTCATAATTAATGGAATGAAAAAGGTGTCGTTGAGATCTAGCATCTCAGTAATGCCCCGATTAATTGGTTGCGAGGCCGACGTCTCGTTTATCGAATAATCGTCATTCTTCCTCTAAAATACTTAACAAACCGAACACTTCCCATGCGACCGAAACCCTAAAAAACACATTCAAATCAAACCTTTTTCTCAATCAAAACCTTAATATGCTTAATTCATATTCAAACTACTTTTTCACAAAAAAGAACATTGCTTAGCCCATTCTTCCGCGCATATGAACTAGTGCTTCAGCCTCCCTTGACGAGCAGACAAGCCAACGTTTAGCAGTTAGAATGCGAATTAAACACGGGTTCGTTTAAAAAACACCAACCAACCGTAGTCCCACGAACTACGAATGCTCTGACTTTCCCATTGCATTAGGGAATACGTAGGCACAAGGATCTTCATCCTTGTCGAGCATAATAATAAAAAACCACCCATTTCCCCCTTAGAAAGCAATATTACCTAAGAAGAAAATAAACAAACCGAGCTAACATATCTCACGAATCGAATCAAGAGGTTCCCGTTGAGTACAACGGACGTAGAGGGTGCTAATACCTTCACTCTTGCGTAACCGACTCCTAAACCCGAATTTGGTTGCGACGACCATTTTCTTATCCCTTTCAAAGGTTTTCTCGATATTTTCCTTTCCCTCTCTTGGGATGAATAAAATTCGGTGGCGACTCTGTTTCGAACAGTTTTTTCCACGTCCATCGCGAGGATCATATTTTTCGAGGTACGACAGATGGCGACTCTGCTGGGGACAAGCATTGCCCTATGCTAGAGAGAGTCAAGCCTAACTTGACTCGATTCGAGAGGGTTAGCTTCGCTTGTTTGATTTCTTCTTGTCTGTTTACTCCTATTACTTCTTTATTTGCTTTGTGTTGCTTTCTCTTTATTATATGTTGTTTATCATACTCACCTGTTGGAGCCTGGGATAACATCACAAGTAAAGCTCTACACCCGAGCTTTGGAAAAAGAAGAGGGAACACATAGTTTAGATTTTGGAAGTAATTAGTGTTAGTCCCCCAAGGACTCGCTCCTTGTGTGCCTAGCATGAAAGCTTCCCCTAGAGTAGACCTTTTCGTAGATCTTGTTGTAACGCAACTAGCCTGTCGCACGACTTGATTCATGAAGGGTCGGTGACTCTGAGAACCACTCTTAGCACTAGTTTCTATCTTGGTGGTCGTTAGTGTTAGTCTCCGAGGACTCGCTTATCGTGGGCCTAGCATGAAGATTACACTCAGGATAGACCTTTTTGTATCCTCGTCGTAATGCAGCTAGCCTGTTGCGTGGTGTTGATACGATTAGTGTCTGTGATATTGGGAACCTTATCCATCAACGTAGAAGCTATCATGTGAGTGGGTTTATGGGTAAAGAATTTAGAACTTCCCTTATGAAGCCTACCTATTAGGGTGTTTTACAAATGCTCGTGTTATCCTGGATCCTGAATCTACCCGCATTGCATTCATTGGCATACCATTGCATTTGCAAGCATTTGCATTGCATATCATCTTCCAAAACCAAAACAAACTCATCCATCCTTTGTCCATAACCAGCAGTTGATTTCTTGACACCCGTATCGGAGTTGAAGCCGTTTTTTGAAGAATCATGGACTCAGAAGAGCATATTCAGTTTGCGTCAAGAGCAGATGTTGACTTAATGAAGAACCAGCTAGACCAGCTTGTGGAAGCTATGATAGCCTTGGCAAGGAAAGAGGACAACATTCAAAGGCCTACAGTCACTGAGAACGTCATTTTGCCTCAAGTGAATAATCTTGACCAATTTCAGCCTGTGCGGATTCCTATTGGGGACCAGGTTATACAAGAATGTCACACTATTCAAGATGAACATGCCTCGTCTCATGATGCAGTTGAATACCATAGCTTTGCATTCACTACACCGAATTCCCGAGGGACAAGCCTGGTGGTGAACACTGAACGACCTCAAGATGTTGAGTTTGCTGAAAGATGTCATGTGTTGGAAGAGAAGCTTGAAACGATAAAGGGGCGTGATGCTTTTGATCTGAATGCTTTGAACATGTGTTTGGTACCCGGCCTTGTATTACCTCCAAAGTTTAAGATGCCAAAATTTGAGAAATACAAAGGAGATAGTTGTCCAAAGCAGCATTTGGTGATGTTTTGTAGAAAGATGACCTCCAATGCTCTCAACGACAAACTTATGATCCATTGTTTCCAAGACAGTCTAAGTGGGGCATCGTTGAGTTGGTACCTGCAGCTACAGAGTAGCCATATCCAGTCGTGGTTGGACTTAGCCAACACCTTCGTGAAACAATACCAATACAATCTTGACATGGCTCCCAATCGCATACAGTTGCAAGGCTTATCTCAAGAGGAGAACGAATCCTTCAGAGGGTATGCTCAGAGATGGAGAAAGGTTGATGCTCGCGTTCAACCACCACTTTTAGATAGAGAATTGGTTGACCTGTTCATAGATTCGTTGCAAGGCCCATACCTAGAAAAGATGATGAGCAATGGGACATCAAACTTCTCTGACTTGGTTTTAGTAGGAGAACGCATTGAGAGTCATATCAAGAGTGGAAAGGTCCTAGACGCCTCGAGCATCCAGGCTAGTGAGAATGAATCAGTTGTCAGTTATCAAGAGGAAGAGGAGCATGAATTTAATGCAATCTGGGACACTTTACAAGCTCTGTCTCCGATACCTTATCCTTAATACCTAAGCATCTCAAATGTTCAATGTCAGCAATCCCATGGGCCTCCCTGTGTGATTCCATTCTCTCCACATGGTCAATATACTCCTGCCAATAGAGGTCCCCCTCGTCAATAACAGATTGCACAACAACACTCTTCACAACCCCGACGCTACTATAATCAAAGACCAAAAAGGCATTTTGATCATTTGCCAGTGCCATTCAGTCATATATTGCCACGTTTGATTAGTAGCAGGCTAATAGTGCCAAAGGGCTTGGATCCTGTTATTCCTCCATACCCACCAGGCTTCGACGCCAATGCACAATGTGGCTACCATGCTGGCGCCATGGGGCATTCAACTGAGGATTGCAAACAGCTCAAAAACAAGGTCCAAGATCTGATTGAGTCCAAGCTAATCTCATTTACACCCCGAGGTCTTCAAATCAACGTCAGTCCTTCACTTGATCAGGTGGGTTCATTAGTCCATGTTATGGAAGAAGCTGCTGAGAGTAGGTGTGAAGAAGGTTATTATACCGGTCTTGATGAACAAGAATGCTAGTCCAACAGTGGGTCAAGAAAGAAAAGCCCAGTCCCCAATGCTGGCAATTTTTAGATCATGTCATTTCTATGCATTTGTAGTTTCTTTTTTGTTATGTGCTATTTACTTTTAGACATTGTTGTTTATTAATGGTAATATTAATGAAGTGATCATGCATTTTTTGAACTAATCACGTCGCATTCGCTCACATTTTCTTCACTTATATCAAAAAAAAAATGTTCATCTATATACCTCTCATTCACTTTCACTTAACCAAATTATTGTTTAGCAAAGATTGGAGAGAGGATGATGAAAACAAGATACCCATAATTGCTAGTATGCTTTCGGATAAAATCCTGCCAAGGATGTACAGGCATTGTTTCAAATTCCTAAACACTGGAGAGATAAGGGATTAATCCCTAGTTCACCACTTCGAGCCAAGAAGTAGAAGTTTCCTTCAGATTTTCAAACCCTTACATTCAACCCGGGGCAGGGTAATGTTCAGTTAATCTGACTCCGTATTCTTTGTACACGTCTTGAGGTGACGAAGAAATCATGCAAAATCCAGAAGTTATGATGGTTGTTCTTCAATGACTACTGACTTGGCAGTCACAAGCCTTACTCTAAAAAAAGAAGAGAACCCGCTAAGTCAAACACCTCAAAAAGGAGACTTAGGCAAAAATTAGGGCAATCCCGATGGACTCGAAAACTTAAATCAGTCCATGCAAAATTAGGCATCAAAAAATAAAAATATAAAAAAAAAACAAAAAAGGTCCTTAAATCCTCAAGAGAAGCAAAATAAGATTCAGTGAACACCATATCAAAAATCAAATGGTCACTGACGTCCATGAAAAAAAACAAAATAAGATGACTGTCATTTCAAGCGAATCTTGAACCTTCATCTTCATTCTTACACCATCAAAATCTAAGTACGTGTGTCGATTTAACTGAACGTAGGGTTGGAGATCATCACGAAGAAGGGGTGGGTACAAATATAACTTTGAGCCTTATATCCTTTGTTTCTATAACCGTGAACCAGACCACGTTACAACCCTCAAAAGAACTAATTGAGGCGGAGTTTATTCTGAAAGCATACTACAGCAAGGTTGCGTAAACTGACCCCACGAATTTGCTAGTCTTTTGAATTGGTATCATATTCTTGCTGTATCTTTCACACACCAGTAAATTAGCAATGCGTTTGGGCTAATGGTTCACTCGTCACACACTGACACATCATTTCAATAAATGATTTTTCAAAACGTGCATGAATGTCGCATCAAAATTACCATTTCTAAATGATCAATTTTAACTGCAAATCAGCATTTGACATTATGAAAATTCCAACAAAATGCCATCAGAGGGAAACTTGAGCATTCGTTGGCACTTACTCGAATCGAGACTATCTTATAACCTTGTAAATCTGGGGCAAGTCCCTCAAAGCGATACTTAGTTAATCTGGGGCAGACCGCTGCAAAATCTAGACACAGAGGCAGACCACTGATCTAGACACTGGGGCAGATCATCTCATTACCCTCCAGACAGGGGCAGATTCCCATCATACATTCAAGTTGGTCAAGCTGGCCATGTCATGCACTAAGCGACCCTTGAATTCAACAAGTATTAAAAGCCTTGGGGCAGAGCAAATGCACCATCAGAATGCATTGGATAAGTTTCTACGCTCATAAAATCAACATGCATTGGTTACGTCGCTGCGCTCATACAACTATTCATGGCATATCAGCTAGAAGTGAGGTTCTCTCATGAATCAAGCACACAATTTCTGCAAAGGATCAAACTTGGGGCAACAAGAGAATCATATTGGCCTACTGATCATAATATCTTCCATTTTCGAGTGTCAGGAAATCAAACCTTTCCATCAACCAAAAGTCAAACCTTGCTTGGCAACCACCAAAAGTCCACCCTGCTGGGATCACCTCCTAAAGTCCAACCCTGCTTGGCACCTACCAAAAGTCCAACCCTGATTGGCAACTACCAAAAGTCCAACCTTGCTTGGAAACCACCAAAAGTCCAACCCTGCTTGGCACCTCAAAGTCCAACCCTGCTTGGCACCTCTAAAAGTCCAATCTTGCTTGGCAACTACCAAAAGTCCACCATGCTGGCACCTTCATAAAACCAATAACTTGCCCGCATTCGCATATGCATTACATACAACATACACGCACCATATGCATACATAGCATAACCTATTTCCTTCCTCAACCCTTACGTTGATATATATTGATTTGTTCTTGACCCCTGAGTCAATGTTGACTTTATTTTCTTCGGCCCCGAGTCGATATTTACCTTTCTTTCAACCCCCGAGTTGATGATATTTTGTCTTTATTTTCTCGACCCCCGAGTCGATATTGCCTTAGTTTCTCAACCCCCGAGTCGACATTATTATTACATTTTCAACCCCCGAGTTGACATCTTATTGCTTGTACTGACCCCCGAGTCATTGTTATCTTTATCTTCTTCGACCCCCGAGTCGATATTGTCTTTATTTCCTCGACCCCTGAGTCGATATTGCCTTTTACCTTTAACCCCCGAGTTGATATGCCAGTATTCCCAGTGAGTCTTTCACCTTGCTCCATCTAATCCCCATTAATCCTTCTTTGGAAACCAGAAATGAAGCCTTGCCCGGTTGCATTCCCATATGCATCTCATAATAAACAAGTTCATTTGCATTCCTGTATGCATGGCATATCCATCCCCAGCATAGCATAGCAGGAGCCAGGATCAGTTCGCAAGCATCTTGGCCAGACCTCCTTCAAAGTCGGCAGTGTTCCTCTAAAGAGAAGTGGATACCTCGCACGTGCTCATGGAATCTTATTCCCCAACAAGTCATTCTTCAACCATGCAATTGATAATGACAATCCCAGTAGCTGTTGCTTTTATTGCTCCCCAAGCAGAAGCTATCTTAGAAAGTTCCTTGTGAGCTCCCTCCTGCAAAGCCAGCACATTTCTTCTGACGGGAATCTTGCTCAAATATTCTCCTTGCAAATTTGTTTAAAGATACTGCTTTGGTATCGTTGAGGAACCTTAACGGATAAGGTACTACTTCGACGACCCAGAGAATCTTCTGCTTCCAAAGATACTGCTTTGCTATCGTTGAGGAACCTTAACGGATAAGGTACTGCTTCAATGTTCCAGAGAATCTTCTGCTTCCAAAGATATTGTTTTGGTATCGTTGAGGATCCTTAACGGATAAGGTACAACTTCGACCCAGAGAATCTTCTGCTTCCAAAGATACTGCTTTGGTATCATTGAGGAACCTTAACAGATAAGGGACTGCTTCGACGACCCAGAGAATCTTCTGCTTCCAAAGATACTGCTTTGGTATCGTTGAGGAACCTTAACGGATAAGGTACTGCTTCAATGTTCCAGAGAATCTTCTGCTTCCAAAGATACTGCTTTGGTATCGTTGAGGAACCTTAACGGATAAGGTACTGCTTCGACGACCCAGAGAATCTTCTGCTTCCAAAGATACTGCTTTGGTATCGTTGAGGAACCTTAACGGATAAGGTACTGCTTCAATATTCCAGAGAATCTTCTGTTTCCAAAGATACTGCTTTGGTATCATTGAGGAACCTTAACGGATAAGGTACTGCTTCAATGTTCCAGAGAATCTTATGCTTCCAAAGATACTGCTTTGGTATCATTGAGGAACCTTAACGGATAAGGTACTGCTTCGACCCAGAGAATCGTCTGCTTCCAAAGATACTGCTTTGGTATCGTTGAGGAACCTTAACGGATAAGGTATTGCTTCGACATTCCAGAGAATCTTCTGCTTCCAAAGATACTGCTTTGGTATCGTTGAGGAACCTTAACGGATAAGGGACTGCTTCGACGACCCAGAGAATCGTCTGCTTCCAAAGATACTGCTTTGGTATCATCGAGGAACCTTAATGGATAAGGGACTACTTCGACGACTCAGAGAATCTCACATCTTTATCATCGACGAACCTTAATGGATAAGGGAATGCTTTGACCACCTCAAAGAACCTCAAGTTATGTTGTTCAGTTTGAACCCCGCTACTTCATTCTGTCAGCTCTTACTCTACAAACACTTTACCCTTTGTGAGATAAATTTTTGGGGCATTCTTATATCTAATTGACTTCTACCCTTAAAATGAACGCCATGCAGCCGTTCACTCTCTTGGGTTCAAGCCAATTAGATAGGGGCATCTGTCATACCCCAAATTTGTCCCACCCTCTCATTTTTCTTATACTAAGATTGTTGTTGCTTCATGGACTTCTCTCAAGATCATCATATGTTTTTAGTCATAATCCCTTGGAGTTTAGGCTATGGAGATTTGATTTTTACTCTTTGTAATTAGAGGCTCTTGCGAGAGTGTTAGATTCAGGTGAAGATAAACGAAAGATGTATCCTCATTTTCATGATCAATTAGTCAAAATTCGAGCAATTGGTTTCAAGTTGACTTTAGGGTATGGTCCAAGATGATTCTAGCTAATCAAGTACAATGATTAGAATATATTTCCTCAAGACCAGGCTTAAGATCGCTTGAAGTTTTAAGATATGCTCATATCTCAAGAAGATTTTAGCCATATTCCAAGTGTGACACTGAGGCTATATGGTTAAACAAGCTAAGGAATTGCCATTTCAAGGAAAATAAGGTTTATCTTTAGGTCGTGTTTGCTCTTAATCCAAATTTGAATTGATTCCAAGGTTGATGGGTAATTTTAGGTCATATGCAAGTCAAGGGTTCAAGGGGCTTATGGCATAACCAATTGGGTTAGAAGAAAAAGGTCAGAATATGGGTACAAGAAGTTGGAATTAAAGGTTCAAAATGCCATTTCACTCTTGAGTGCAAAGTCTTGTTACATGTTACAGGTTTCACTTTACAATTTGTAATCAAGATGATACATTAATTCTACAGGGCCTAAAGAGCTAATTGTTAAATCTTTATTTCGAAACTTCATGGTGCCAAGATGTTTTTTTCAAAACTCCAAATACCAGGCACAAATTTCAGTTCATGATTTTCCTTGATCTCTCACCATGTAACATTTGTTTAAGATCAATATGAATGACAAAATGAGACCTTACACACTACAAAGGGACGCGTAACATGAGCAGCACATGATAATCAGACTACCAGCTACCATGAGTCGTATGAGGCTATTTTTGTTTAGTTCACAACAGTGGTAATATTGCAATATGAAAATCCAATTCCATTAGCAACAGGAATGAATAGTTCAAGATAAGTTTCAAAGGTGGTCCAGTGTGTTTGAAACTACAAAGGAGTCATCCATTGACCGTACAAGTTCTACAATTTACAAGTTATAGGCCGGTTATACTCTTCCAAGCAGCAAACGCAAGTTGAGTGCAACACTTATGCTGTCACTAAGAGAATCCTAGCGTACAAATGAGTTTCAACAATGGCTGCATCATAAAAATTCAAGGTTGAAAAGGAATCAAGGCACACTAATTGGTATTCAAGATTACAAGGCCTAAAGTGATAAAATTCTATGGCAAATGAGTTATTATTCCTCCATTTCATAACCTCCATGCTTAAGTCTTCATTTCTGCTTCGACCCCTTCATGTTGGTCTAAGAGTATCTTCACTTTTGTGCCATGTAATCCACCCTCAATATATCTTGCAGGTTTTTCTTCATCTAAGTCTTCATTCCACCATCATGCCAAGCCGTTACCATGCCAAGATTGCTCCATAAATGCATACATGGAAAGAAATTAAACAAGTCAGTCGACTATGAAGTCCAAATAAATACAATATTAAAATGCATAGTGACAGATCCAAGTGTATACAGGTGTATAGCAGTAGCAGAAACTTGATTCGACAATTATGAATTTTCAAACATGAAGGATTAATGTCAGCCACAACAGATATTGTTTTCATGCCATAGATAATATCATATTTGCATCCATTCAAGTCCACAAATATCACAAATCAGTATATGGTGTAAGATTAAATTCAGTTCAAAGGAAATAATGCCCAAAGTGCAAGAATAAGCCTTGAACCCTCACCCTATCTGTGACTATGCCAAGCTGTCTTTCATCTTCATGCCACCAAGTATCTTCACCTTCAAGATTGGATGCCAATTACTTCATCCATATGCCACGGCTTATTGTCCCCATCAAACAAAAAGCTCCAAGCTCCTCATGCCAAAATGGATACATACAGGAGGAAACAGAAACAATAGAGTCAGAGCAAATTAATTCCAAAATCCTCATGTCAAAAGCAAGAACACCAAAATTCTAAACAAGAAGTTACCAGTATGCTTTTTATGTGCAAAATATCACCATGAAGCTCAAGTACTCACCCTGTACCATTTCAAGACAAATGAAAGATAAAAAACATAACCACAACATAGAAAGCAAAATAGGAGGACCATATCAATGCTTAATAAGACACTATGCAGTACAAAACCATTGGGAGTAAACCTTGGAGATAAGAACTGTATACCTGCTATGAAGAAAATATTGGTATTTGTAAAAAATTGAGGCAGACTTCGTTTCACAAGACAAATGAGGTTCCATTCAAATAGATTTGGTTTTATACCCTGCAATGGTTCATAAAAGAAGTCAAAACATTTCTCAGAAGTTTTCAAAAGTCAACAACGGCCACATCACCAAAAAATCACTACACAGTAAAATTAGTGAAAAGTTATCCACAGGGAACCACACAAGGCCAAAAGCAGTAAAACAAAATTTCAAAAATGACAACTTTACAGCAGTGAAAAGCAAAATTTACATAGTGAAAATTTGAGCCAAAATTGTATTCTAGAAGTATGATCACTACAGACAAAAGGATAAAGGAGTGAGTCATTTTCTTGAGTACCCCACACGAATCCACTCTCTGAGGATCCCAGAAAATCAGGGTTTGCACACAATTTGTAAAGGATTGATACTCACAAAATACACAACTCACCCTAAAACCCTAACAACCTCACACGATTCTGAAAAATTCACACGTATCACAAAAATTCCCCAATCCTATAAATAGTGTACCCTATTCATTTACCAGGGACCCTTGAAAAAACACTGAAAAATGCCTGAAACAAGCATACCTGAAATTCTGCAAAAATTCCAATCCCATCACCAAAGCTCTTGATTAAGGAATTTCTCAGAGTTTCATGTTGAAACTCTGAGCTAATTTGAGCTCAGCCCCATTTCATTTTCCCTACAAAGACATGAAAAGAAGAGAATCAGAAACATAGAGAAAGGAAACGAAGGAAAAGAGTAAAGAGAGGAGAACAGAGACGAAGCTAAGACTCGCCTTCTTGAATCGCACCGGAAATACGTCGGACTTGCTCCGATTAGGTACTTTCCAACTCCTTTTTTCACGTTGCGTTCTTGTTCTTAGTTAAGCATCTTGTGTTGGTTTGAACCCCCTTTCCAGTTACTCTGTTTGTTGGATTTATGGTAGATCTAGGGTTTTTTTGGTGTTCTTGATTTTTGGTTGTTTACGAATTTTTAGCCTAAATTGATGTTGGATTTGGACTCGGGAGGGTAAAATAGGTAAGGTTAGGGCTATATTTTGTTGGATAGCCAGTGAAGAGGGGTGGCGCCGCCGCCAGCCACCGTCTTCTACGGTGATGTTTTAGGTTTCCGGCGTGTGTTTGTTTTGTGAGAGAGAAGGAGAGGCATGAGAGAAGAAAAGAGCGTAGAGAGAGAAACGAGTGTGGATTCTGAGTTGTTTTTTTTTCTTTTTTCTTGTTTTATTGTCTGAACATTGTGACTTGGCTGGGTGGCCATATCCACCGGTGACAAGTGTCACCGGTCACCCTTTTCTATGATTCCATGCGCGCAGTCCCCTATCCCTACCATGTGTCATCGTCTCATAGCCTTTTGATCGAGAGTCAGTTTGACTCATCACCAATCGGACGCCCCAGATTAATTCTGGGATCAGCCTGGTTTGACCAGGGTCCATGGTGGACCTTCCCTCATGCTGGGCTTGCAATCGTTTGGGCCAAACATTTTTTCTTATTCGCCCCTCCCTGTTTACTCTTCTTCTGGCCCATTGTTTTTTTTCTTTTGTTTGTTTTTTAAATCCTAACCTTATTTTAATTAATAAAAAAACTCTAAAAAAACATTTTATTTTCATAAAATTGTCAATTAATTTTGAAAATGTTATTATTAGCATTTTGGTTAATTTGATTAAAATTATTTATTTAATATTAATTAACCTATTTATGGTTAATTTTATTAAATGATAAATTTTAATTTAATTAATCATATTTTGCTTTTAATTCTAGAAATCTACAAATACTTTTCTAATTAGTTTCCATCTCTTTCACTTAATTAAGTTTATTAAATTATTTTATTTAATATTAATTAATTTTAATAATTAATTTTATTAAATATTTTAATTTAATTTAATTAATTTTCAAACTTTTTCTTAAACCCTAAAAAAATCATATTTACTCAAATTTTAATAATTAATTTTATTAAAAATTTTGATTTAATCTAATCAATTATTTGGGCTTTATTTTAATTCTAAAACTTAGAATTTATTTTTAGGAATTTCTCCTTTAAGACTAACGTTAGAGTGAGGTTACTAATCACTAACCTATTTTGATTATCTCCCCCATCTTATGCTATAATCATTATATATTCATATGAATTTCTATACCTTAATGCAATTCATGCTACAAACTTAAAGTAACTTTTTTTTACTTAATCAAATCTTAATTAAGCCTTAATCTCTTAAGATAATTCAATTTTTTTAAGTATTGGGCTCTTGAGGTCTAGCACTTCTTGGGTCCTTGGATGGATGCTCTTGAGGCGCACGCTTCGAGTTGTGTTCATCTCGTCTTTCGCTTAAAAAATACACTAAAATTTGTTAAACCTTAATCAAAATACTCAATTAAAACAAGTCATATTCATTTATACTTTAATCATTTTTTAACACTTAAAACTGCCAATTTTAATCAAAACATTTAACCCTTAAAAAATACAACTAATGTTCTCAAACTAAAAGACTTAATTCAATTAATTTCTTAACTTTTAAAAAAAAACATCTTTCTCAAATCAAACTAAGTCATAATTTTTCCTTAAAGACAAAACTCAAAACATTTCTTAAGACATTTAAACTTTTTTTTTCTAATCAATAGTGGAAGTAGTGGGCTCTTGGAGTCTAGCACTCCTTGGGTCCTTGAACGATCGCTCTTGGGGCGCACGCCTTGGGTTGTGATCGTTCCGTCTTTCATTCTAAAACACTTAATTCACTTAAACTCTCATACTTAAGACATTCAATTCAATTAAAACATTCAATCTTTTAAAAAACACTTTCTTAAGATCATAATCAATGTTTTAATACTTAAAATATTCTCATAGAATATTTAAGTCAAGCTTCTTAAACCATTCACATAATTAATTATTGGAAGTAATGGGCTTTTAGAGTTTAGCACTCTTTGGGTCTTGAAACGATCGCTCTTGGGGCACACGCCTTGGGTTGTGTTCGTTTTGGTCTTCCATTTCAAAACTTAAAAAACTCTTAACCCAATTAAAATACTTAATCATCTTTAAAGTCTTAACAACTTCAAATCCAAATTCAACTAACGCGTCTAAAATACATCAAATTCAAATCTTTTTCCTAATCAAACCGCGAAAGTAGTGGACTCTTGAGGTCTAGCACTTCTTGGGCCCTTAAATGAACGCTCTTGAGGCGCACGCTTTGGATTGTGTTCGTTTCGATCTTTCGTTCCTAAAACACTCGCCCTAATTACATGGACAAATAAGCCCATTGTCCAACGAAGACAATTTCATAATTAATGAAATGAAAAAGGTGTCGTTGAGATCTAGCATCTCAGTAATGCCCCGATTAATTGGTTGCGAGGCCGACGTCTCGTTTATCGAATAATCGTCATTCTTCCTCTAAAATACTTAACAAACCAAACACTTCCCATGCGACCGAAACCCTAAAAAACACATTCAAATCAAACCTTTTTCTCAATCAAAACCTTAATACGCTTAATTCATATTCAAACAACTTTTTCACAAAAAAGAACATTGTTTAGCCCATTCTTCCGCGCATATGAACTAGTGCTTCAGCCTCCCTTGACGAGCAGACAAGCCAATGTTTAGCAGTTAGAATGCAAATTAAACACGGGTTCGTTTAAAAAACACCAACCAACCGTAGTCCCACGAACTACGAATGCTCTGACTTTCCCATTGCATTAGGGAATACGTAGGCACAAGGATCTTCATCCTTGTCGAGCACAATAATAAAAAACCACCCATTTCCCCCTTAAAAAGCAATATTACCTAAGAAGAAAACAAACAAACCGAGCTAACATATCTCACAAATCGAATCAAGAGGTTCCCGTTGAGTACAACGGACTAGAGGGTGTTAATACCTTTCCTCTTGCGTAACCGACTCCCGAACTCGAATTTGGTTGCGACGACCATTTTCGTATCCCTTTCAAAGGTTTTCTCGATATTTTCCTTTCCCTCTCTTGGGATGAATAAAATTCGGTGGCGACTCTGTTTCGAACAGTTTTTTCCGCGTCCATCGCGAGGATCGTATTTTTCGAGGTACGACAGATACGTAACACTTGAGGGGTGGACGTTTGTTGTTTATTGTTGAATATGTTTTATGTTGCTGAATTTTTAAGTTGAATTTATTAAGAATTATGTTGTTTTGAAGTTGTTTTAGTCGAACAAAAATGTTAAGTGAATCAAAGTTGAATATTCATATCTTGAAGTTGTTTTGTTTTGAAAAGAAGATATATATGAATTTTGTTGTTATCGGTTCATCCGATCAAAGTGTTATGTATCTGTTCATATGAAATTAATCGAAGTTGTTTTTAAGATGAAAGTGTAGCATCCTATTTGAATGTTGAAATTTTGTAGCTCTGATTTTACTATTATCCGCCGGGTAGAAATGCGGTGTTACAACTATCATTCAAAGGATCCCCGATGAGGGGCAGTGAGGTCATCGTCAAAGCATTCGACGGATCTCGGAAAGCAGTTATCAGCGAAGTCGACCTTCCCATAACTATCGATCCTCACACTTTCCTAATCATTTTCCAGGTCATGGACATCCGGGCCACATACAGTTGTTTATTAGGAAGACCTTGGATACACCAGGATGGGCAGTCACTTTAACGCAGAACCAGAAACTGAAGTTCGTCAAGAACGATCAACTCATCACGGTTTGTGGAGAACAAGCTTTGCTCGTAAGTAACTTGGCATTATCTACTTGTGTAGAACCCGAGGAGGTTGTTGGGACTCAGTTCCAAGCACTTTCGGTGAGCAATGAGAATCCATCAGAGAAAGGAACGTCTATTTTCTCATACAAAGACGCCCTCAAAGCAATTGAAAGTAACAATACAAAAGGATGGGGACAGCTTGTCATTCCTACAGATAACAAAACAAAGAAGGGTCTTGGTTTTTCTACAACCTGTACCCAGACAGCTGCAAACGATGAAAGTCTTCTTCCCATTCAGAACTTCTTCCACAGTGGAGGTTTCCTTCACCCACTGTCCCAAGAAGTACACACTATCAACGAGGAAGATTCCTCCGACACAGATAAGGAATGGAAGTCCTATCTTAACAAGGACAGTTATATCTCTCAAGAAGAGGTGCCTACGCCATTTTGTTATCCCGCACAAAGTCTGAGATTTATACCCAGGTCAGACGTCGAAATGATATACGGAGATTGTGATTCGGAAGGATGTCGTGCTCCACCAAACTCATTAGAGGAGGACACTCTGATGAAAGACAACTTTGACCACGACTATTATGGCCCAATGGATGGTCTGCCTATCTGGCAACCATACCCAGGAAACTTGGGGCAATAAAATTAGCCGAAATGAAAATCAGCTGAGCATCATTAAACATAATACCTGTGTCCCCACTATGTCATGGGATCAACACTCAGGTCATTCAGAAAATATCCAGTACGACGATGAATTGGCAAAGCTTGTCGGACTAGAATTCATCAACTACGCTTTTCCCGAGGTCAACGTCATTGAAAGAGATGACTCCTCTTGTTCCAAAGAAGTGTGGGACACCTTAGGACAACTAAGTAGAAAATACAACTATATGGTCAAGTACACTGCTCCTGAGAGCTCTCGTATCAGACTCAAAGACATCCAGCCAACTGGATAGGGAGATTTACCTGAGAGCACGAATACTATGCAAAATACAACTGAGGAATTCTCCTACGACAACTCTGCCTGGGAGACAAATTCCAATGATCCTGCTCCACTAGAAACCAGCGTTATTATTGAAGACAAATCAAGGAAGGTACCAGAATTTGTGATTCACTGAGGAGTTCGCCGCCAATGGGTTGATGTCAATGTCTCGAAGATTGTTCATAAGTCAAAGTAATTGTCGTCTTTAACCATTCACCCTGCCCAAGTGAAACAGATGTTTTTATAGGGCTCGCTTTCTGTAAATATCCCTCTTCGCTTTGCCCAAAGCGACAGAGTTTTGTTTTATAGGGCTGTAGTTTCAAGAATCGACTTGTTCATAAATAAAATAACGTCGTTTTGTAATCTCCACATTAATTGTTGTTTTTTTCTTTTCGTTTTTCAGAAAATGGTAATCCTAAAAAACAATTCAATAATAAAAACAAGCAGTTTTCCAAAGAAAATACACTGCACACACTCCTGTATTCTCTCTATCTCTTCTAAACACAAATCATCTCGTCATGCATATTGCTTGTTTTAAACCCCATTGAAACATACGATCCAATGCCTTCTCCCAACTTTGAAGTCCCGGTATTTGGGGCTGAAGAAGAAGATGACAACGAAATTCCAGAAGAGATCTACCGGCTACTCAAACAGGAGGAAAGATCCATCGAACCTCACAAAGAGCCGTTGGAAACGGTCAACTTGGGTTCAGAAGAAGAAAGAAAAGAAGTCAGGATTGGGGCACTACTCAGTCCAACTGCCAAAGAGAGTTTGACAACACTTCTAAAAAAGTTTCCCGATGTATTCGCTTGGTCCTACCAGGACATGCCAGGGTTGGATACCAGCATCGTGGAACATCATATACCGTTAAGGTCAGAATGTCCACTAGTAAAACAAAGGTTGAGACGGACTCACCCGGACATGGCTATCAAAATCAAGGAGGAAGTACAAAAATAGATAGACGCGGGTTTCCTCGCCACGTCAGAATATCCTCAATGGTTAGCCAACATCGTACCCGTTCCGAAAAAGGATGGAAAGGTCAGAATGTGTGTCGATTACAGAGATCTAAACAAGGCTAGTCCAAAGGATGACTTTCCTTTACCACACATTGACATGCTGGTTGACAGTACAACAATGTTCAAAGTCTTCTCCTTCATGGATGGATTCTCGGGCTATAATCAGATTAAGATGGCGCCGAAAGACATGGAGAAAACTTCATTCATTACCCCATGGGTACCTTTTTTTACAAGGTAATGCCGTTTAGTTTGAAGAACGCCGGGGCAACCTATCAAAGGGCCATGAATACTCTCTTTCATGACATGATACACAAGGAAATCGAGGTATATGTCGATGATATGATTGCCAAATCTAAAATAGAGGAGGAGCATGTGACCCACCTGTCAAAACTATTCGAGCGTCTGAGAAAGTATAAACTCCGCTTGAATCCCAACAAGTGCACATTCGGTGTCCGTTTAGGGAAACTCTTAAGGTTCATCGTCTGCCAGAAAGAGATTGAGGTTGATCCTGACAAGGTCAAGGCCATTCAAGAAATGCCTTCTCCAAAGATTGAAAAACAAGTCAGAGGATTCCTGGGACATTTGAACTACATCTCCAGATTCATATTCCTCGTGACCGTGACATGTGCGCCAATTTTCAAGTTACTCAAAAAGAACCAGGACTGCGTTTGGACAGAGGACTGCCAAACCGCCTTTGACAGTATCAAGGAATACCTGTTGAATTCGCCGATTCTATCACCTCCAGTGGAAGGAAGGCTACTGATTATCTACTTAATAGTCTTAGAGGACTCAATGGGTTGTGTACTTGGCCAACAAGACAAAACAAAAAGGAAAGAGTCTGACATCTACTATTTGAACAAGAAATTCACTGAGTGCGAAACTCGATACACTATGCTTGAGAAAACTTGTTGTGCTCTGGCTTGGGCAGCCAAACGTCTTCGCCAGTACATGATTCGTCACACTACTTGGTTGGTCTCCGAAATGGATCTAATCAAGTATGTATTTGAAAAACCTGCTCTCACGGGAAGAATCGCCCATTGGCAGATGTTGTTATCAGAATACAACATCGAATACCACGCTCAAAAAGTAGTTAAAGGAAGTATTTTAGCCGATAGTTTGGCTCATCAACCGATTGACGATCAGGAATCAATCGGGTTCGACTTCCCAGACGAAGATGTCATGTATCTAAAGATGAACGATTACGATGAACCGCTACCTAGTGAAGGGCCAGAACCAGGTTCCCAGTGGGGACTTATCTTTGACGGAGTTGTCAATCATTATGGAAATGGAATTGGGGTAATCATCATAACCCCTTAGGGTACCCACATTCCTTTCACCGCCAGACTTACGTTCAAGTGCACGAACAACGAGGCCGAATACGAAGCTTGTGTTATGGGTCTCGAAGAAGCGATCGACTTAAGGATCAAGAACTTGGACGTATATGGTGACTCAGCCTTGGTTATCAATCAGATCAAAAGAGATTGGAACACATACCAATCAGGACTGATTCCTTACAAGGATTATGCAAGAAGGTTGTTACCCTTCTTCAACATAATCGAGTTTCATAATATCCTTCGTGAAGAGAATCACATGGATGATGCATTGGCCACTCTCTCTTCCATGATTAGTGTGGGTCAATGGAATGACCTACCTAAGATCGACATAATGCGCCTTGAATGACCCGCTTATATCTTCACGATTGAGGCAGTCATAGATGAAAAACCTTGGTATCACGATATCAAATGCTTCCTTCAGAAACAAGAGTACCCACATGGGGCGCTAAGGAAGGACAGAAAAACCCTCAGAAGACTGGCTGGCAGCTTCTTCCTGAGCGGTGATACACTTTGTAAGAGAAATTTTGACATGGCCTTGCTCCGATGTGTAGATAGACTAGAAGCAGACATGCTAATAAAAGAAATTCATGAAGGATCCTTTGGCACTCATGCCAATGGACACACAATGGCGAGAAAAATTCTGAGAGCAGGGTACTACTGGTTGACCATGGAATCCGACTGCTACAAGTACATGAGAAGGTGTCATAAGTGTCAAATATACTCAGACAAAATTCATGTACAGCCAACGCATCTCAAAGTTCTCTCTTCCCCCATGGCCATTTTCCATATGGGGAATCGACATGATTGGCATGATCGAACCCAAGGCTTCAAACGGACATCACTTCATTCTGGTAGCCATTGACTACTTCACCAAGTGGGTCGAAGCAGCGTCATACGCTGATGTAACCCGACAAGTGGTGGTCCGCTTTATAAAAAATAATCTCATCTGCCGTTATGGTGTTCCGAGCCAGATCATTACAGATAATGGATCTAACTTGAACAACAAGATGATAAAAGAGTTGTGCGCTGAGTTCAAGATCGAACACCAGAACTCATCTCCCTACCGACCCAAGATGAACGGAGCGGTAGAGGCGGCTAACAAGAACATCAAAAAGATTATTCAAAAGATGGTTGTAACTTACAAAGACTGGCACGAGATGCTGCCCTTTGCTCTTCACGGTTATCGAACATATATCCGCACCTCAACAGGGGCAACCCCTTTCTCTCTAGTATATGGCATGGAAGCAGTGCTTCCCATAGAAGTAGAGATCCCATTAATCCGGGTATTGATGAAAGCTAAGCTTACAGAAGCTGAATGGTGTCAAAGTCGACACGAAGAACTGAATCTGATCGAAGAAAAGAGAATAACGGCACTACGCCATGATCAGTTGTATCAGCAAAGAATGAAGAAGGCGTTTGACAAAAAGTTCCGACCTTGCATCTTCAGGAAATGAGACCTTGTGCTAAAAAAGATACAGTCATTTCTCACTGATTCCCGGGGTAAATGGACTCCGAATTATGATGGCCCATATGTGGTCAAGAAAGCTTTCTCAGGCGGCGCCTTGAGACTTACAACCATGGATGGAGAGGAATTTGCCTACCCCACGAATGTTGATGTAGTCAAGAAATACTTTGCCTAAACTAAAAAAAACGTCTCGGTGGATTGAAAACCCGAAAGGGCGGTCCAGGAAAAAATTAGAGACATAATCAAAAATCATCCCGATTGATTGGAAATATCAAAGTACAATCCAGGAAAAATTAGGGATAATGGCAAGTAACTATGTTCAACAGGGGAAAATCCCCCAGTAGCAGTCATGCCATCCATTAGAAAACTCCAGTCAGGGTCATCTTCAACAGAAGCTCAGGATGCCCAGAATTCAAAGTTGGTAGAAGGATAGTGGTCGTTATGTTTCAATGTAGCCCTTTTTCATTAAATTACCATTTTCTAACTTTGTAAATACTCCATAAAATCACGCGTTTGGCTGATTTCCATCCTATCAAAAAAAATTGAGCCCTTGTGCTTTTGTTTGTAATTCTTATTTATTTTAGCTTTATAGAACGACATTTTAACATGATCAACGATTCTTGAAATAAAACAAAAATGAATTTACTTGTCAAACTTTTTCTGCTTTTTAACAAAGATGGCAATTTCTTTTGACTGTTGAACATCGAAAGAACATCGCTCGCTTCTCCAGAAGTAATCGGGCTTCAAAGTGCAGAATCAAAGTACTCCTTCTAAAACCAGTGCACCTGAATGAAGGATCAGCTATGTCAGATGTGAATACTCCATCTGACATCCCCGGCAGAGTTCTCATCTCATAAGCCCGACAAACATAGCTCCCAACAGGGACTATCTCTCCTAAGCAAGGCATAATTGCTACTTTTGAACCAGTGGTACTTTTATCCCCCGCAGTGGCCGAGTATCCAGTCATGTTCATCCGTCAGTTTGTATGTCGCGTCAGTTTTGTCAGCATATACATACATACATCATGCATTATTGATTTACATTCATATTCATATTGCATCACTATCACTCTAGTCGGTCTTATCCCGTAGTGGTAACAGTCCTCTCAATCGAGTTGTCAGTTCTTTCCTCGTCAGGAAGCGAACAATCTAAACGATCTCTCCTCCAGTTTATTTCTGGACTGAAGTTGGCCCTTGATCACTTTGATAACTTGAACCTCTGAAAGACCAGAAAATGTTCGACAAACATCACTCTTCACCATTGAAGATGATATCCATGCTTTCCCGGATTAAGGTCAACAAATGGCATCTCCAAACAGAAAAGTTTGTACACCTCTACAACTCAGACGACTGGGTTCCCCGACAACTCTGACATCAAAATTTTTCTATCAAATGGCATCTCCCCAGGAAAATTCGGCGAGAAGTTTGAGGAAAATCGCTACGCATAGCGTCCCTTGTCAAGAAAGTTTATTGAAAAAAGAAACTAAGACCAGTTCCTTGGTAAGAATCCAGGATCGAGGGGAAGTTTATTTCAAAAACTAAGACCAGTTCCTTGGTAGGAAACCATGATCGAGGGGAAGTTTATTTCAGAAACTTAGACCAGTTCCTTGGTAGGAAACCAGGATCGAGGGGAAGTTTATTTCAGAAACTTAGACCAGTTCCTTGGTACAAAGACTAGGATCGAGGGGAATTTTTTGCCTTTTCTAAGCATCATTGCTTAGCAAAGGAAGAAGGATGCGTGAACTACCATTCCTAACCACCATCAAAATTTCGGGTATTCCGATAATTAATCCTCTTGCACCCCGAATGCCCGAATGCCTTCGCCATTCACACCTTCGGGTCCAAGAAGATTAAATAAGGGCATATGTCATACCCCAAATTTTGACCACTAAGATTTCCCATCATTGGGCAAATCATCATCACAATATGGGTAAACCATCATGCTTCATCAGTCTTCCCAAAGATGGGTGAGTATTCACTACTATCAAATTTAGGGTTTCAAGCCCTCTCTGAGCTCTTGGACAAAGGATCAATCAAGGAATGACATGATCTTCAACTTATCTAAACCTCTCAAACATCCAAAATGGATCAAGAGGACTCCCACAACAAGAATCAAGCACAAGGTTGCAGCATTCTGGGTGGATTAAGCCTCAAGATCGCCGGTGTCACCAAATTAGGGTTTTCGTCGACCAAGGCCTCCAGATGGAAATTTTCTTATGGGCATGAGCCAATGCTTCAAAGCATAACCTAATATGCTCCATGGAACCTCATGGACCTAATCATCAAGTCAATTTTGCCTCAGGGGATGCATTCATAAAAAATCAGGAATTAGGGTTTCTTGACCTAATTCACCCCTAAGTTTACTTTTGGGATAAATCATGAGCCAAAGACCTCAAGATATGATTTGGGGGGTCTCTAATACACCACATTGATCCATTTGCAACAATGGATTAATCCAAGAAGCTTGATCAATAAGTTTTAAGTTCATCAGAACCACAGTGAGGGTTTCGCGAGAAAAAGTCAACTGTGCCTTTGACTTTTGACCCAGGCATGCTCCCAAACCTTGGGACATGATTCAATACACCCTATAACACCTATGAAATCAATCCATCAAGTTTGATTTAGGTCAAGGACTTGGTTTCATGGAGGATCGCACAATTTGGAATTCATCTGACAAAAAGTCAACTGTGCACAAAAGTCAACTTTGACTTTTTGAGATTTTTCACAACTATGGTTCTTTAACCCTAAAATGATGTTAATGTGTGATTTGGATCATCATTCATCAAGAAAAATCAAGAAAAGTGGGATAACTTGTAAAAGGGGTAACCATAAAAACTTAGAAAATTTTCTAAGTTATGGAACAAAGTGGCTAGGGTACCAACTTTGGAGGATCATAACTCCTAAACCACAAGGTCATTTTTCCCCATTCAAACCTGGATTTGTAGCTCTCATGGCACTCTACAAAAACTTCAAACACAACTCATTCCAATTCCTCATGGATTTTAAGCTATGGAATGATCAAAATCACAAAAAGTGAAAATGTCACTTTTTTCCAACACTTAGTGAAAATTTCACTAAGTCAGAATCTGCCTTCACTTTTTTCCAAATGTAGGGGCATTTTTCACTTGGATCCAAAAATTATCAAAACCAACTATGATCAAACAGTTGTTGTATCATATGAGGGCTTTCTAAAATGGCCAAGAACTCCATCAAATTCAACTCGAGCCATGAGATATGACAATGGCAATATGCCTTGCTGAAAATTGTCAAAGCAAGGCAGATTTGTGCATTTTGCTCGATTTGCCAAATTTGTGCAGATGACAAACACACTTATCCATCTGAACACCTCAGGGGGAGACCAAGGAGGGACAAACACTGATCCCAAGTCTTTGGAACCAAAAGTAGCATGCCAAACCTAGAAATGCCTAAAAGAGGGACAAGACTCCAATTTTGGTTTGGAGCATTTAATGGATGCACCAAGGTGGCATGGACTGAGCCATTTCCAATTGAATTCAGTCAAGACTTATCCAAGACCAAGGGAACCAGCAGCCTGTGCCCTAACCTCTAGTCAATGGCTAGAGGAGACTTGGATTCCTATTGATCAACATTGGCCAAACCTCTGCAGCAGTTGCCAATCACTATTGCTCCCAAATCAAACTTGCTCTACCATAAATAGAGCTCATTTGTGATCAGTTTGAGTACACCAAAGCCATCAAACAGGTGCTTTCCTCAAAATCACCTTCTCACCTCCAAAAATGCCTTCTTTAGCAAGGTAACTCTGAGTTTTTGAGTTAAAGAGCAATTCCATCATAGCTCATGATCCAAACACGTCCAATATGTCATATCTAAGATGTCCAAACTCTCACAAGTGACCTGTAACACCAAAATCTCAAAGTCCCCTCCCAAAACCTCAAAATAGGGGCTTTTTGCATTTTTCAAGCCATGTTTTGATTCAGTCACTTTCCAAACTAGATAAAACCTCAAACACACTCCAAATATCATCCTTGAACTGTCCCAAATGGTTCCACACATCTGGAACACCATTTGAGAGAGTTGCTATTTTGGCCACTTTTGCCCCTTTTGCAAGAAAGGCCAGTTTCTATTCCCGAGGTTTCCAGCTGGTTCCAACCACTCTAAAAGCTTTTAAGGGATCATTTGAGATTGTCCAAAGCATCAAAACATTTCTGGAACAAAGTACTTGGAAGATAGCTCAAAAGCTCCAAAAAGAGGTAAGCATCATAACTTGAACTCTCTGAAATATGCCTGGCTTTGAGGTCCACTGATCATGCACATCTCATACATGTTATATTTATTGTGTTTGAACCAATTCATCATGTAATTCATGCCTATAGCAAGAGGTAGCATAGAAAATGCAAATCATGGCCTATTTCAAAACCACTATCGGGTTTTTTGATAGGAGCATGATCCGAAAAAAAAAAACACCACGACCATTGGATTCCTTGTGAAATTCTAGGCAGGATAGACCTAAATTTTGTCCCAATCCATGGAGAAATGAGAAAGTTATGGCCTTCACGTTTTTAACCAAAATCTTGCATTGCCTTGCCTTGGGCCAAGCCAAAAACAAGGCAAGCCTTGTATATTTGTGGTTGTGTTTCAATCAACGGATGTATCCTCACCCCAGTGGTAAGGCGTACGCCCTATACATAAGAGGTCTGGGGTTCGAAACCCCCTCGCCCCAGATTCTCTTTTTTACCACTTTTTCATGTTTTTTTTTTCATATTTTTATTATTTTTCTTATTATTTTTAATGATTTGAAAAATTAATAACTTCCTCAATTTTAATTATATTTTATTGGTTCTTTTTGCAAAAAACCACAAAAATGTTGAAATATTTTATTCCACAAAAAAATCAAATTTATATTATTTATTTAATATAATTAGTATTTTTGTGAATAAATTCATTTTTAATTATTTTTGAACATTTTAAAAGTGAATATTTACCTTGAAAATCAAAACCAAATGAGTTTTAATTCATCTTGTGATTAAAACCTCATCTTTCAAACCTTAAACAAAAATCACAAGTGGTTTATTCAAACTCCTTTGGTATTTTTATCATTTTTATTGATTTTCTTTAAATATTTACTTTTAAAGGAAAACAAAATTAGGGTTTCTTTGATTTTCACCCTCATCAATCACCAAAAAACATCATTGGGCCTCTAATAGAGTGTAAGACCCAATCCCTTGAAAACCAAAACCTTTTTGGGCCTCAGTCATTGTATAAGACCCACTGCGTTTTCAAAAATCTCGGCGCCATAGCCATTTCAAAACGGAAAAACTCTTGGGCCTACCCTCGTGTTATAAGCCCCATTTCCTTTCTATAAAAACCTTGAGCCTCTAATAGAGTGTAAGACCCAATCCCTTGAAAACCAAAACCTTTTTGGGCCTCAGTCATTGTATAAGACCCACTGCGTTTTCAAAAATCTCGGCGCGATAGCCATTTCAAAACGGAAAAACTCTTGGGCCTACCCTCGTGTTATAAGCCCCATTTTCTTTCTTTAAAAACCTTTGGGCCTCTAATAGAGTGTAAGATCCAATCCCCTTTTAACCAAAACCTTTTAGGACATCAGATATTGTATAAGTCCCTCTGTGTTAAAAGAAAAAATCTCGGAGCGATCGCCAGTTTAAAACAAAAAAAAAACCTTGGGCCTCTCCTTGAGCTGTAAGCCCCACCACTTATACAAAAATAAACTTTTGGGCCTTCACCATTTTTTATATTTATAATTATATTGTATTATCAAAATCTCAATTACATGAATTTAACTCAAAGCAATTCATTAAAAATTTGATCATAATGGAAAATGAAAGTTATGTTCTCTAATTTCAGAAGACTCTAATAACTTTATGTAACACCCTAAAATTTGTCCTCCCTTGATTGGTTTTTACTTCGCGTTCATTTGCATCTTCATTAGGTCATAATAACTTTACATTCATTCATTTACATTGGGTTCCTAAAACATGGGATCAAGGCATTTTTCGTTGGTTTGCATTTTCCGTATTCAGAGGATTAGTCAAGTATCAAGTTTATTTTCTTCAAGATTTGTAAGGCATCAAAAGCCTAGGGTTTCATCATGGTTCTAGTGGAGACTGTGGAACTAGGGTTTTGTTAGCTGTCAACATCTCAGGCTGTTACCTTCATATGTATATCCATCCACTAACCACATTCCAAAAATCCAAAACATGTTGTCTCTGCTTCCATTCTTCTTATTGCTTAACTCAAGTTGTTGCAAGGTTCATTTAAGATTATTAGGACGAGTGCGTGTGCAGGACGGATTGAGGTTTATCTGATATTGACCTAGACATGGTTAGACAAGTTTTATTTCAAGATCAAAGTCAGAGTGTGATTGATCCAAGCGGTGTGTCTGAGGTTTCAATTAGGGTTTCTGTGCCGATTCAAGTTATATGTGTGTGAATCAGGTTCTCAGGTTGAATCAAGCTCATCAATACTTCAAGGTTAAAGATAACTGTCAGAATTCAATTCATTTCCTTATTAGGATTGTGGGCAATGCAATTCATGTGTCAAGTCTTTGATCTCAAGGCATATTTCGGCTCATTTGGTTCATGGAGAAGGATTTGTTTATTGGTATTCAGGTGGCCAGATGCAAAAGGATTCATTGATTCAAGGACCAATTCAAGGTGTTATCCATTTCAAAGAAAAATTCAAGAATAGTTTCAAATGCCCTTTGTTTATCATATAGCCCAAATACAATGTTCCAAAAGGGTCGCACAAAAATCCTCATGACCATTGCTTCAATCACAATGCTACCTGTAAAGTGTAGAAAATGAGGTCATGTAACATGATATGCAACGCACAACAGGTTCGCTACACAATGTGAAACATTACGCGTGCCTTTCCAAAACCATTACAACCAATGACTTCACACGCAGCCATTACGTTTCCAATACCACACAGTTACAAGTGTTTACGAGCTGCATCCAGACTTGCGCAAGAAGTACGCACTCAATACGCAGAACAACATTAACAAATTCCGCAACGTCGCCACAAATACAACACGGAGCAAGTGGAAAACTAACGACAGAAAAAGAAAAAATACGTAACAAAGTTTCTTCAAGTCTAGCAGCATAACAATTCATTCCATAACTCATACAAAATTCCTGACGGAAAATTCACTAAAAAAGAGGAAAATACAAGGGCGTGAAAAGAAAAAATGAGATAAAGAAATCATAACAGAATTTCAGAATCTCATACCAAACTTCAGCTTCACTTTTATGCAAATTCCTCTATAAATTTTCTTCAAATTTCTTTAATCACACTTCTTAATTTTTTCTTCTTCCATTTTCTGGATCTTCTCCACATCTCTATCTCCTTGGTACCTTTAATTCCTTCATCTTCAACCTCCATCGCATTCGCAGACGCCATAACCAATCTCTGAAAACTCTTCTTCAACTCGCCGTTCATCAATCTTCAACGATTCCTGCAACTTCCCGTTCTGCAATTCACATCAACAACAACAAGAAAATCACGAAGCAAATCGCAGTGGATAAAAAGAAGCAGTCCAGAAAGGTAGAAAAAGAAGGATATGCAAAAGCAATAATGAAGAAGAAGATCTCACACTCGATACGACAAGAATACGCGAAGTAACGATGAAAGCAAAGGTTCGAATACTCACCTGATCAATCTGCAATTCAATGTAAGTAGCTTCATCAACATTATTTCTTATCTTGTGCGTGATACAATGATAGCTCTAACACATTACTTCGAAGAGATTGAAAACATCCTAAGAATATGGTTCAAAATAGTTATTGGAAGCATGTATCACCGATCTAGCTCTAATAAGGGTAATCACATTTTCACTGTCGATAAGTACATGATGTTCTTTTTAGAAGAAGGTGTTAAAATAACACTCCCAACACTTCTATTTAGAATTCTCAGAGATTCAGTGGTTCATATGAGGAAGAACTCCATGCTGAAGATATCTGTTAGGATGCATACTGAGAAGACTGGGAATAATGCTTTTATCAACCTGGTTCCTTTTCTTGTTGATGACATCGTTTGGATTATTCCAAGAGAAGACTTGAAGGAGGTTAGCAAGGAAGGTGCCAAGTACAAGACGTGTACGTGCTACACTGATCGAATATGTCGAAAAGTAACTATAAAGGATCCGTTTGAAAATTTGAATACTGCTGCTGGGACTTCTACTTCTGGAGTAATGGCGCGATGTTTTCGCAAGTATACGAATCACGTCAGAGTAATATAAAATATTATCGATCCCACAGAGACCAAACGTCAATCTATCGGTTTCTATTGTTACGATGTTTATCTAAGGCAAATCAATCGGGAGTCCATGAGTGCACATTAAAAGCGAAGTAAAGTACGAAGATATAAAATTCAATTTAAAACAACAAGCCTGAATGTAATTCAAACAGTCGGATAGTATTCCAAATGCTTGTAAATAGAACCACTTATGGGGTAATGTTTTCTATTTATGAAAATAACTAATTTAACGGGAACTGTCGCTTTTGCGTATTCAGAACCGAGTTTATCCCTTAATCGAACCCTCTTATTGTCACTTATAAAAAGGCGTGCAATGCGTTAAAGTAATAAACATATTTTTAAGAAATATAGTTTCTTGACTCAGTTGAAAAGTATTTTGACTTGGAACTTTTAACAAAAAGAGGTTCATGCGAACCGGACTTTAAACCCATAAACGCGTCCGAAAATAGTTTTAAAATTATTTTTCTAAAGTATTAAAAACTCCTACTTAACTAGACAAAGCGCTTTCGCTTCCTTTGAATAGTTAAGACTAACCAAGTTTAACCAAAGGTTGGACGGCTTTCGATCTTACCCAACAGAAATAAAGTGCAGAAAACTTGTGTTAAAAATAAGAATAACCCCTAAGCATTCCTATTGACACCTTGTATGGAATACTACTTTAACTATGATCCTTACATTCCAACCTTTAAAATTTAGCCGGACATGGAAATGTAAATAGACATGTTGAAATAGATCATGTTAAAGTATATTTTTTTTAAGTAAATAGTGCGAGAAAATAAATAGTGCGAGGAAGTAAATAGTGCGAGAAAATAAATAGTGCGGGAAAATAAATAGTGCGGGAAAGTAAATAAAAACCTGCTCCAAATCGGAGGCTTTAAATCTGGTACAACTGGAAATAAATGACTGGAAATGAAAATGGCGGCAGGATTAACTTCTACCAGAGTGCTCCAAACTCGATTACAGATTCGATCAAACAGTGTGATAACTCACCGATGTGATAAGTTTACCACTTTAAAATACTGAAAATATATGGCTTGAGTTCTGAAACTAAGCTTGGATGAAGAAAAAGGATCAATGACTCATCTATTTATAGCCTAGGAAAAACTATGGAAAGACCAAAGTGCCCCCCAACTTCTTTTGGGAGGGAAACCATACGACAAAGGTGGCGCCCGTCACCCCCTCATGGCGCCCGCCATGTGAACCAAGGGAAAAAGAAGTGGAGATCGTGGCAGTTGACAGTAGTTGACTCCTATCCAAGTCATGGCCTACCCTATGGCGCCTGCCATGGTGGATGCCATGTGTACAATTTCCTCAAAAACTGGTTTTCTTGCTCGTTTTTCTTCATGTCTTCACGAGGAGCTCTGGGAATACAAAGAACCAGAAAACAAAACAAAACACAAGCATAACACAAGAAAATAGCAATAAAATCCTAAGAAACATGTGCAATCCGAGTCAAATACGTAGTGTGATTCAGTGTTATCAAATTCTCCCACACTTAGACCTTTGTTTGTCCTCAAGAAAAACACTTTATAACTCATGACAGAAAAAGGTGGTATCAAAGAATGATTTGGGCTAAAATGGCTTCTAAGTTCAAACTAGGATGAAGTGATAGGTACTAACTAAGTCAACCAAGGATATCGTAATGACACTTTTTCGCAGACACGGACATAAACTTTGTTCCTATGCAAACCAATCCATACTACCCCACTGTACCTAGGCCTACCTTTTGCATCTCTTTTGGGTCTTCTTCATTCCGGTGCAATCACATTAAGCCCGTTATCCGTACATACTCATAGTAAAGTGACCGGTTAGTGATTCTGATCTCAAGCATGGGGCTCTGGTACACAAACTGATGTAACCCCTTTTTATTGACCCAATTGTAGTTGTGGGGGATCGGATCGTAACCCGCCCTACCAAGTCCAGCACCAGATACCTCTGAACCAACCAACAATGGGCAAATTTTATTCTCTTTCTTTTTTTTATTATTTTTTTTGTGCAAATTTTTACAACTTTTTGGGTTAAATGACCTTGTGAGGGTTACCTATATCCGAGTTGCATTTTTATGAAGCACAACATACAGATCATTCACTTATATTCATCGGTCCCTCACGTAGAGCATGCTTAGGCCGGAGCCGACTGCTAGGATAAACTACTAAGGACCTACTCTAAAAAGATAATTAAGGCCATGGTATATGGGGTATCGGGGTCGATTCCTATAATCACGAAGCCTATGGTGTTAAAACGATACCGATGTTTCAAAAAAAATTTCCCAAGTCATCCGCATCCTAACTCAAACCTGTCTCAAAGCCCAAATTTTCAGAACAATACACTTTCTTTTGTCAATATTTTTTTGGTAAGGCTAAAGAAATGAGGAAATAGGGATACACTACACAGATGACTCATCAAGTACATGCATATTCTAAAAACAAACTAAAAACAAGATAAATAAACTAGAAAGCATTAAAAAAGTAAAAGGAAAGAAAATGAAAATAAAACAGATAAAGTCTCCTCCCACACTTAAATCAAACATTGTCCCCAATGTTTTGAAATAAGATAGGGAAAGAGTAACCTGGAAATCCTATGACATGCTACTGGTACTGTCGCCACCGTGCGGTGAGCCCCTAGGGTGACGATATCTGTTGCGGCGACGATCGCTCTGAGAAGCTGCGAACTCGTCGAATCTGGTGGTCAAAAGAGTACTTTGTCCCAAACAGTCTGAAAATGATGTTGCCGTCCTGACCAACATATGGCTCATGGCTAAATGAACTGAGGAACTCCAGGGTGAGGTTTATGTAGGTCGAATGCATGTCATCAGCATACTCATCCCACTGGAGCTAGCTACATAGAAACCTTATACTGGGCTCGATGCCTAAGGCATCTATGCAAGCCTGGTCCGGGTAACGGGTAGGTGCCATGGGGCACTGATAAAGGACTAAATAGCGATGTCTCTGTGCGTCATCTCTGAAAGCGACGTGCATGTCGTCGAAGGTCTGCATCCTGAAAAGAAGGGTTAGAGAATGGGACCTGAAAACATAAACATTATAAAAGGTCGGTCTATACAAACAAATTAATAAAAACAAAATGTAAGACACAAAAAGTAATAAACATAAAAGAAAAAATAAATAAAAATAAAGAAAACCATGGGTTGCCTCCCATGCAGCGCTTGTTTAACGTCGTTAGCTTGACGAGTAGAACTCATGTAGCTGAAGTAGGTAATGGTGGATCGATCAGAGTGTGGCTGGAGTAGTCAATGGGAATGTCACCTCCTTTGTAGTGTTTTAACCTCTGCACATTTACAATGAATGAACTACAAGAATGGTTCTTGATCTCAACTGCTCCGGATTTTAGGACTTTAAAAACTTCGAAAGGACCTGTCCATCTTGAACGAAGCTTGCCAGGAAAAAGTCGCAACCTGGAATTAAAGAGGAGAACAGGATCTCCTATATTGAAATCTTTCTTTAAAATTATTTTATCATGCCAAGCCTTGGTTCTTTCTTTATATATTATGGCATTTTCATAGGCAGACTGGCGGAGTTCTTCTAGTTTATGAATGTCAAGGATGCGTTTTTCACCAGCAGTCAAATAATCTAAGTTTAAGGTTTTAATGGCCCAATAAGCCTTGTGTTCTAACTCAAAGGGTAGGTGACAGGACTTTCCATAGACCAATTGGTAAGGAGTTGTTCCAATAGGGGTTTTAAAGGCATTTCTGTAGGCTCATAGTGCTTCTTGTAGCTTCTGAGATCAATCTTTTCTAGTTATTGAAATAGTTTTCTCTAAGATTTGTTTAATCTCCCTATTAGATACCTCTATTTAGCCGCTAGTCTGTGGATGGTAAGGTGTTGCTACTCTATGCTTAACTCCATATTTTCTTAAAAGTTTATAAAAAATCCTTGATATGAAGTGCGATCAACCATCGCTTATAACAAGACGGGGTACTTTGAATCTAGGGAATATATAATTCCTAAACAGCTTAATCACTACTCGTGTGTCGTTTGTGGGTGAGGCTATGGCTTCAATCCATTTAGACATGTAGTCAACAGCTACTAAGATATATTTATTTCCTAATGAGGATGGAAATGGTCCCATAAAATCGATACCCCAAACATCAAAAAGTTCTACTTCCTGAATGTTCCTTAAAGGCATTTCGTCACATCTGGAGATGTTCCCAGTGCGCTGGCACCGGTCACATTTGACTATATAAGCATGAACATCATGCCACATTGTGGGCCAGAAAAGGTCTGCTTGAAGAATTATAGCGTGTGTCTTGGAGGTGCTAGCATGTCCTCCGTAGGGTGCAGAGTGACAGTGTTCTATGGTATTTCTTACCTCTTCTTCTGGAACGCAACGACGAAAAATACCGTCTGTACCTCTTTTGAAAAGAAATGGCTCGTCCTAATAAAATTGTCTTACATCGTTAAAGAACTTCTTTTTCTGTTGATAGTTAAGGTCAGAAGGTATAATATCAGCGGCTAGGTAATTAACAAAATCAGCGTACCAAGGTACGCCACTTACCGCCAAAGATTTTTCAGGGTTCTTATAAGGATCTAGGTTATTTTCTTCAATGGCTTCTATCTTAGCTATTAACCTGTCATAGGCAAAATCATCATTTATAGGCACCAAATCTGGTTTCAGGTACTCAAGTCTAGAAAGGTGATCAGCAACTACATTTTTTGTGCCTTTCTTGTCTCGAATATCTAGATCAAACTCCTGCAATAAAAGGATCCATCGAAGTAACCTAGGTTTGGCATCTTTCTTGCTTAATAGGTAACGAATAGCAGCGTGGTCTGTGTAAACTATAATTTTAGCTCCTACCAGATAAGATCGAAATTTGTCCATAGCAAAAACCACGACAAGGAGTTCTTTTTCAGTGGTTGCGTAGTTAAGCTGAGCAGCATCTAGGGTTCTACTAGCATAATAAATTACATGTAATTTCTTATCCTTTCTTTGACCTAGAACAGCTCCTACAGCGTAATCGCTAGCACCGCACATGATTTCGAAAGGTTCGGCCCAATCTGGGGGTTGCATAATGGGTGCTGAAATTAGCGCTTGTTTCAAAAGGTTAAATGCTTCAATGCATTTTTCATCAAAATTAAATTCGACATCTTTCATCAGGAGGCCAGTTAAAGGTTTGGTTATTTTAGAGAAATCCTTGACAAAACGCCGGTAGAAACCAGCATGTCCAAGAAAACTTCGGACTTCTCTAATGTTCTTAGGGGGTTTTAGGTTTTCTATTACCTCTATCTTGGCTCTATCTACTTCAATACCCCTTTCAGAGACTATGTGTCCTAAAACTATACCTTCGGTAACCATAAAGTGACATTTCTCCCAGTTTAGCACCAGGTTTACATCCACACATCTTTTCAGGATTTTCTCAAGGTCAACGAGACAGTTTTTGAAATCAAATCCGCATACCGAGAAATCAACCATGAATACTTCCATAATTCCATCAAGGTAATCAGCGAAGATTGACATCATGCAACGCTGGAAGGTAGCTGGAGCATTACAGAGGCCGAAAGGCATTCGTCTGTAGGCAAAGGTTCCATAAGGGCATGTGAAGGTTGTTTTTTCTTGATCTTCTGGGTGAATAGGAATTTGGAAGAATCCCGAATATCCATCAAGATAACAAAAATATGAGTGTCTGGCTAAACGTTCCAGCATTTGGTCTATAAATGGTAAAGGGAAATGATCCTTCCTAGTTGCTTTGTTTAATTTTCTGTAATCTATGCACATACGCCATCCTCCTTCTATCCGTTTTGCTACATGTTCGCCTTTCTCGTTTTGCACGACTGTGATGCCTCCCTTTTTAGGTACTACATGCACAGGGCTCACCCACTTACTATCTGAGATTTGATAAATTATACCTGCTTCCAGTAACTTAAGAACTTCCTTCTTAACAACATCACTCATTATAGGGTTTATCCTTCTCTGATGTTCTCTGGAGGGTTTCGAATCTTCCTCAAGTAAAATTCGGTGCATACACACGGATGGACTTATACCTTTCAGATCAGAGATATTATATCCTAAGGATGAGGGATATTTCCGCAAAACATATAAGAGCTGGTCTGTTTCTTCTTGGTTTAAGGTAGCACTGACTATAACTGGACGGTTCATTTCCTCGTCCAAAAACTCATATCTTAGATTCTTGGGTAGTTCTTTAAGTTCTAAAGTTGGTTTCTTGGGGCATGGTATTGGATTGGGGGTAAGGGATAAACATTCGTGAAGGTTATCATCAATGTAGGGTTCCATAAATCCATCATCTTCCCTTATGAGGGTTGAAGGTAGTTTGATTATTTCTATGGGTTCTTCTTGATCTAGTTCCATAATGCATTCATCAATGATGTCTATGGCATAACATGCGTCTCCTAATACTGGTGCCATAAGAAATTTCGACAAAATGAATTCTATCTTTTCATCACCTACCTCAAAAGTCAACTTTCCTCTCTTGACATCTATTATGGCTCCTGCGGTTGATAAGAATGGCCTACCTAGGAGGATTGGGATGTCATCTTCTTCTTTAATGTCCATGACAATGAAGTCGGTAGGGATAAATAACTGACCGATCCTAACTGGGACGTCTTCTAATATGCCTACTGGATATTTGACGGATCTATCGGCTAATTGAAGAGACATCTTAGTAGGTTGCAGTTCTCCTAGTTTTAACCTTTCACAAACTGCTAGAGGCATTAAGCTCACACTAGCTCCTAAGTCCAGGAAAGCTTTATCGATGACATGACTCCCCAAAATACAAGGTATGGAGAAATTTCCAGGATCTTTCTCCTTTTTGGCAAGTTTATTCTTGGAAATGGAATTGCAATCCAAAGGTTTTGGATCGTCAAGTCTACGTTTATTGGTAAGAATGTCTTTGAGGAACTTTGCATAAGATGGTATCTGGGTGATGGCTTCTGTGAAAGGGATCTCCACATGAAGTTTCTCTATGACTTTAATGAATTTCTGGTATTGGTTATTGATCTTGGTTTGTTTGAGTCTTTGTGGATAGGGTATTGGAGGTTTGTATGGCGGGGGTGGTTCATTAGTTTTATCTATAGTTTCTCCCTTATCTTGGTTTTTCTGTTTTTCAGATTCCACTTATTCCTCTACTTCGTCCGTAGGTACAACACTTTTCTTAGAAGTTTTGGGTTTGCCCAATGCCGGGTTAAACGGTTCATCGTAAGCGGTCCCACTTCGTAAGGTAATTGCATTGGCTTGTCCTCGGGGGTTTTGTTGAGGTTGTCCAAGAAATTGTCCTCCAGGTGTGGTTTCGGGTGCTTGTTTGAGAGCTACCTGAGAGATCTGGGTTTCAAGTATCTTATTGTGGGTGACTATTTGGTCTACCTTGGTTCCTAACTGGGTAATCATTTCGTTTACATGAATGTCTCTGGGCTTGAAAATCGGGTGGTCTCGGAGGTGCAGGGTTTTAGATAGGGTTATTGTTTTTGTAGGAAAAGTTTGGGTGATTCCTCCATCCAGGGTTATAAGTGTTTGAAAATGGGTTCCCTTGGGCATAGTTGACCTGGTCTGATTTAGTTTCATTCAACAGATTGCATTCTGTTGATTGGTGTCCTTTGGTTCCACATAATTTGCATTCCGACGAGACTGCTGCTGCAGTAGCTGGGTTTGCGTACATATGTTCGACCTTAAGGGCCAAAGCGTCCATTTTGGCTTGCATCATGTCTATAGAACTTATCTCATGTATTCCTCCTTGGGCTTCTTTCTTCTCCATTGTTGCTCGTTCTGTTCCCCATTGATAATGGTTTTGAGCCATATCTTCGATGAGAGCGCAAGCTTCAGGGTAAGGTTTATTCATCAGAGCGCCACCAGCGGCAGCGTCGATGGTCATCTTAGTGTTATAATGAAGTCCATTATAGAAGGTATGAATGATTAGCCATGATTCCAGGCCATGATGTGGACATATTCTCAATAGGTATTTATATCTCTCCCAAGCTTCAAAGAGTGATTCACCTTGGTTTTGAGTGAATCTGGTTATTTGGTTTCGAAAAACAGCAGTTTTACTTGGGGGAAAATATCTAGCAAGGAATACTCTCCTAAGTTCTTCCCAAGTTGTTATAGAATTGGCTGGAAGGGAATCTAACCATGTAAGGGCTTTGTCTCTGAGGGAGAAAGGAAATAGTCTTAGACGAATCGCCTCAGGAGTAGCACCATTGGTTTTAAAAGTGTCAGCTAATTGGATGAAGACTTTTAGATGTTGATTTGGGTTCTCAGAAGGGAGACCCGCGAATTGGTTTTGCTGTACTAATTGTAATAGGGAGGGTTTCAGTTCGAAATTGTTAGCAGGAATATTAGGGATTACTATACTAGAACTGGGTTCGTCATCGGATGGTTGAGCGAAATCCTTAAGGGGTCTTTGGTTACGGTCTTCGGCCATAGTTTCCTTAATTCTACGAAGTGAGAGACGTGTGTGAGTGTAACGTTCAGGTTCCGCTAAAGGATCTATAAGCCTACCGGTGCTGCAAGTTCTTCGCATTGACCAGTAGGTAAAGCCTTAGTCTAGACGGTGTAACAATAGGGTACGAAATTTGACGTAATTGGTCCCCGGCAACGGCGCCAAAAACTTGGCGCGGTGTTTTCGCAAGTATACAAATCGCGTCAAAGTAATATAAAAGATTATCGATCCCACAAAGACCAAACGTCAATCTATCGGTTTTTATTGTTACGATGTTTATCTAAGGCAAATCAATCGGGAGTTCGTGAGTGCACAGTAAAAGCGAAGTAAAGTACGAAGATATAAAATTCAATTTAAAACAACAGGCCTGAATGTAATTCACACAGTCGGATAGTATTCCAAATGCTTGTAAATAGAACCACTTATGGGGTAATGTTTTCTACTTATGAAAAGAACTAATTTAACAGGATTTGTCGCTTTCGCGTATTCAGAATCGAGTTTATCCCTTAATCGAACCCTCTTATTGTCACTTATAAAAAGGCGCGCATTGCGTTAAAGTAATAAACCTATTTTTAAGAAATATAGTTTCTTGACTCAGTTGAAAAGTATTTTGACTTGGAACTTTTAACAAAAAGAGGTTCATGAGAACCGGACTTTAAACCCATAAACGCGTCCGGAAATAGTTTTAAAATCGTTTTTCTAAAGTATTAAAAACTCCTACTTAACTAGACAAACCGCTTTCACTTCCTTTGAATAGTTAAGACTAACCAAGTTTAACCAAAGGTTGGACGGCTTTCGATCTTACCCAACAGAAATAAAGTGCAGAAAACTTGTGTTAAAAATCAGAATAACCCCTAAGCATTCCTATTGACACCTTGTATGGAATACTACTTTAACTATGATCCTTACATTCTAACCTTTAAAATTTATCCGGGCATGGAAATGTAAATAGACATGTTGAAATAGACAATGTTAAAGTAGATTCTTTTTAAGTAAATAGTGCGGGAAAGTAAATAGTGCGAGAAAGTAAATAGTGCAAGGAAGTAAATAGTGCGAGAAAATAAATAGTGCGGGAAAATAAATGGTGCGGGAAAGTAAATAGAAACCTGCTCCAAATCGGAGGCTTTAAATCTGGTACAACTGGAAATGAAAATGGCGGCAGGATTAACTTCTATCAAAGTGCTCCAAACTCGATTACAGACTCGATCAAACAGTGTGATAACTCCCCGATGTGAGAAGTTTACCACTTTACAATACTGAAAATATATGGCTTGAGTTCTGAAACTAATCGTGGATGAAGAAAAAGGATCAAGGACTCATCTATTTATAGCCTAGGAAAAACTTTAGAAAGACCAAAGTGCCCCCCAACTTCTTTTGGGAGGGAAACCATACGACAAAGGTGGCGCCCGCCATCCCCTCATGGCGCTCACCATGTGAACCAAGGGAAAAAGAAGTGGAGATCATGGCAGTTGACAGCAGTTGACTCCTATCCAAGTCATGGCCTACCCTATGGCGCCCGCCATGGTGGATGCCATGTGTACAATTTCCTCAAAAACTGGTTTTCTTGCTCGTTTTTCTTCATTTCTTCACGAGGAGCTCTGGGAATACAAAGAACCTGAAAACAAAACAAAACACAAGCATAACACAAGAAAATAGCAATAAAATCCTAAGAAACATGTGCAATCCGAGTCAAATACGTAGTGTGATTCAGTGTTATCAAGTAATTCCATAAATTTTGAAGACTCTTGCTGAGCTGAAGGAAGACAAGAACAAGATGAAGGAACGTTTGGATAATCAAGAAAAGATGTTTCAGATTATTCTCTTCGGGCTTCTCTCATCCAACCCTAACCCTTAGTTGCACCTAGTTGTTGTTTGTTTGTTTGTTTGGATTGTTTACTTTTTTTTGTTCTTTTCCTTATTTATGTATTTTTGCGCCTCTAGCATTAATATTTCTCTAATGAATATTATCTTTTTGTTGCATCTGATTGCATGTTATTGCATATTTTCTTTTTGATTGCTGACAAAAAGGGGGAGAAAGTATTGATTTTGATATACCTAATTTCTCTTGAATCAAACCCAAACATTTCATATGTTTGCACTAACCCTTGTTTAAAAGGATATTATGTTAGTTGTTTGCTTTCAGAAAAAACTTACGATATATCAGAAACACCTTAAAATTAAAATAGAACATATGAAGCCCAAACTCTGAATATATGCTAGCTGCTTAAAGTTCTGAATCATCTTGAGTGAGAAAAGACTTCAAGATTATTCAAGTTTATTCAACTGAACAGAAGTAAAACTCATCAGAAGTTGATATGCATTGTTGTATGTTAAATTCTTGTTAAAATGCTTAACAACAGCAAGGACAAGTTCAACAAACTTTTGAAAAATAAACCAGTTCTTTTGAACAGAAGGTTCATCTACTTCAACAAAAAGGTTAATCAAGGAAGTGTTCTTTCATTCTGATTATCTTTTTAGAGTTGCTCATCTTAGGGGGAGCTTTGTGCTTCTTTCTGATATATGTTTTAGTGATTACCCGACAAAAATTGTTCATCAAAATAAAGTGTTTTGTCATCATCAAAAAGTGGAATATTGTTAGAACAAGATTTGGTTCTGCATCTGTATCTCTAATTTTTTATGATAACAAGTCAGTATTTGTGTGAGAATAATTTTGGTACTCTAACGGTTTGTTATTGTGTATCTTTAGCAAACAACTTTGATTATGACTCTTGAACGTGAAACTTTACAATTTTCTGAATATATAGATCCAAATCGTTTCTGCTCAAACTCACGGATGAGAAGCTTCTACGAAAATTTATGTTGTTTCTGCAACGTTCTCTTGGCTCTTGCTTCTTACGTGTGACTCTGATCAATTCACTTCTGAAGACTACTCAAGCTTCCGAAGATTAAATGTTGAAGGTTCTAAAAACTCTAAAGATTCTCAAGTCAGATATTGATGTGATCAAGCTTCCGATTGATGATTGAAGTTTCTGAACTCAAGCTTCCGAAGATTAAATGCTGAAGGTTCTAAAAAAACTCTAAAGAATATCAAGTCAGATATTGATGTGATCAAGCTTCTAATTGATGATTGAAGTTTCTGAGCTCAAGCAAAATCAACTCTTCTAACTCATGCTTCAAACAACTATTTATCCAAAAGCCACTAAAGAATATAAGATAAGAACGATTTTATACGTGGGAAAAATAGTACATGGTACAAACCAATATTCCTTTCACTAAGCGGATTTCGTGGAGTAAGGAAATTGAGGTAGTACGATTCGTGTCCCCTCCATATCAAATTGTTACTCAAGTTGCCAGCTCATTCATGAAGAATACTAGATCTACCCTTCAACGAATCTTTTTTACTGGCTATATAAAGACTTGAAGACTTGAAGAAATACAACACCGTATGCATGAAGCAAGCAAGCTAAATAAAGAAGAAATTTTTACAAGACTGTTGTCTATATTTGTGCAGAATTTTCTTTAAGTGTATTGTGCTTTTAACTTATTTATACCTGCTTATGTAGAAGCAATATTTGTAAACACAACTTTGTAATCAAACTGTTGTTTGTATTTCCTCAAGGGACCGGTTAGGTCAGAATCCTTGAGAAGATATAGACTGTGTATCTTTTAGGTTTGTTAGTGAGCAGCGATTACTAGTGCAGTTGTAATCAATTGATTATAGTGGATTAAGTCCTTGGGTATAAGGCGAAATCACCTTGGCGAGTGGACTAGATTAACTGTGAGATTTTCAAGTGAACCAGTATAAAAATCGAAGTGTATTTCTCTTTGTTGTTCATTAGTGGTGATTTTTATTGAGTGAGTAAAAAGCTTTTGTTTTTGAAAACCCCAATTCAAACCCCCTATTTTTTGTGTTTTTTTCACCTTCAAGTAGAACTGGAATGGTTAGTATCATGGAAATGGTAAACAACTCCCATACAACATTAACGACTCACCCGGAAGATGTTGGTGTCTCGGTGAATTCAACCTCCACGACTCATACAACTACCTCTACAAATACAAAAATGTAAAAGAAAAACTAGAGGTGCCACGATGTATTCCAAGGTGAAAAAAGCCCACAAAAACGGTATTCTCTACCCGGTTAGAGGTGAATCATATCTAATCCTTCAGAAAGAGTTTTAAAAGGAAAAGTGCAAAAAGGGCACAAAATAGTTTGAATGAGTTGTGGTTTTTTTATGTCTTTTGAAATTGTTTTGATATGTTTAAGATGAATCAACATTTATTTAAGAAAAGAGATTGAAAATTACTTAACAAAGTCAAGGTTTATTAAGAAAGTGGTTCAAGTTTGAAAACAAAAAGATTTTTAAAAAGGGAGAAGATTTTGAAATTTTAAGGGGAGGAGATGAAGAGACTACCCTAAGAAAAAACAATAAAGTGCAAGTGAACTAACTAGAAACTAGCCAACACTTGACAAGAGTCAAGACCAAAATCCCATTCTTTTGGAGCAAGCTATAAGCAATAAGCAGATAAACACAAGATGATCAAGACAAATAAAGTCAAAAAGAGACAGATAAATCGAAGCTTGATTCAAGGCCACATGTATTAGAGGAATTCAAGGTCTCAAGCAAGGCATGGTGTCAGATGAACTTCCAAGTTTCAGATAACCAAACTCCAAGCATAGGAAAACTTAATTCTAAGTCCATAGGTCAAAGTCCAAGTCAAGCAAAGGATAGTAGCCATAGTCAGAGAGATTAAAAATCTTTTAGGGGTTATTCCTTTATTAATGTTTTTAAAGAAAAGAAAAAAAGAGTCCAAGTGGACAAAGGAAAAAAGAAGCATAAACATAAACAATATGAAATGTAAATCAATTTACCTCTACAAATATTAATTTGTGTTTTCATTTATAAATCAATTTTATACATATTATTAATTATTCTGAATGTTTATGCTGTAATAATTGTCAACTTATTATTATATGCCCGAAGAAAAATATTGTGGTATTCCTTTGCTATATGCATAATCCCATTAATGAATTTGTGTTAAACGATTTGTGTGGGTAAGTGGTATTAGTTTTTATTCAAATTTTACCTTTTGTTTGAATATTTTTTATGCATGTTTAATTTTTACCGATATGCGTAGAGCGGTGCAAGGATACAATGCAATAAAACATAATTTTATTGGTAAAAAGCCAACGATCATTTCCCCAATAGTAAGTATTATTTGTGCTTTTTGATATTATTTTATTTGTGTGTATTAATTAGTAACTATATAAACATTATTTGTCGACGAGAAGACAACTCGAGAGCTATTCTTGTGGATACTATGTTATGAAACATATGCATGATATAGTCACCAGAGGCACTACAAATGGATGGACCAAGCGTAAGGTATTATCTTAATTCTTATACATGTAATTTATGTGTATTTCTTAAATTAATGTTGTTGTTAGTTTACCATAATTTAAACTTTGTTCTAATTATAGGAGTTTAGCGACAAAACACCATTCTGTTAAAATTCAACCACAACCTATGGAGAATTTAACTCAATCTTGATCTCAAGATTGTTTCACTCATGCAATGACAATGAAAAGAAAAAGTTGAGAAAGAAAGAAAGAAAACATTGGAGAAGAAGATGAATATTCTCCAGAGTTTCTCTCTGCCCACAAACTGTGGAAACCTTGTTAATATTGCAACTGCAAGTGATTACAAGTTTTAAACTCTAAGTTGTTTACAAAATAAGGGTTTCTCCCTATTTATAGATTTAGGTTAGCATGCACCCCAAGCTAAAGCCCAAAACTATAAAATCCCAAAAATAGCTAACATTACTAAAATAGGCCTAAGTCGAAATCATGTGTGGAGCAACCTGCTTCGACGCTTCGACACACTAATACAACTCGACACACACACATTAGGCTAGTTTGACTAATCCTTGTTTCTGTCGAGCTACACTGCTTCGACAGAAGGAATTACAATCTCAACACACCACCTAATTCATTATGTCTAAGCTATCTACATTCATCATAGACCTTAGCTTCTTGAACACTTCGACCTGCACTCCCTTCGTCATGATGTCTACATTCTGATTCTCAGTTCTGCAGTGTTCCAAGTTCATCTTCCCTTCTGTTACCTACTCTCGAAGGTAATGGAACCTCATTTCAATGTGCTTGCTTTGACCATGTGCTATCGGATTCTTCGCAGATTAATAGCTGACATGATGTCGATCTTCATGGTAATTGCTCCATGATTCTTCCCTGTAACCTCTTCGACCAGGTTCACCATCCACGTTACTTGACATGCACAAAGAGAAGCAACTATGTACTCTGCTTCGCATGACGACAATGCCACTACTCGATCCTTTCTCGAACTCCAAGCAACTGGTGGACTACCTAACATAAACACATATCTAGTTGTGGATTTTCTATCCTCAACATTACTACACCAACTTGAGTCAGTGTATCCCACTAACTTGCATTCTTTTCCTTCATCAGCTGCAGGAAACAAAATGTCGAAGTTGAGAGTTCCTTTCAGATACCTCAATATCCTCTTCGTCGCTGTTGGGTGTGATACCTTTGGCTTCTGCATGAATCTACTTACCATACCCACACTGTATGCTAAGTCAGGCCTTGCATGACAAAGGTATCGAAGTGTCTCATAAGTCTTCTATATTGGGTTGGGTCGACATCATCTTCATCTGAGTCTTTCGAAAGTTGCAGTCTGGTCTCAGATGGAGTCGAAGTTGGATTACAATCTTACATCTCAAATCTCTTGAGTATTTCGCCTGCATATCTTCTTTGGTGCATCATCAAACCTCTACCACTCTTGTAGAATTCGATGCCAAGGAAATATGAGAGATTTCCCAAGTATGGAATTTCAAACTCCTCACTTAGGTCATGTTTGAAATATTCAATCTCCTTCTTGCAACTTCCTGTTATCAACAGGTCATCGACATAGAGACATAGTATAAGCAATTCACTATTGCTTCTCCTTACATATACTTCATGCTCAGTCGTGCACTTCACAAATTTCTTTTCCCTTAGAAAGTTGTTGATCTTCTTATTCCAAGCTCTTGGAGCTTGCTTAAGTCCATACAGGGCTTTATGCAACATGTACACCTTTCTTTCTTCACCTTGTTTCACAAACCCTGCTGGTTGTGCCACATAAACTTCTTCATCTGAGGGGCCATTTAGGAATGCACATTTTACATCCATATGACATGTGTGCCAATTTTTCATGTTTGTTAGACCAACAACCAACCTGATTGTTTCGATCCTAGCAGCAGGTGCAAAAACTTCGTCGAAGTCGATTCCTTCCTTCTGTAGAAATCCTTTCGCTGCAAGTCTTTCCTTATGTCAAGTTACCTCTCCTTTAGGATTCACTTTCACCTTGTAAACCCATTTCACATCAATTGCCTTCTTGCCTTGAGGCAATTTGACAAGTGACCAAGTTTTGTTGACTTCGATGGACTCTAACTCCTCATTCATGGCTTTCACCCACTAGGAATCTTTCAATGCCTCAGCTGCATTGACTGGTTCGACATCTACGTAGAAAGCATAGTGTACCAGCTAACCTTCTTCATCAACCATATCATCTGATGTAATCACACATTCTTGCAACCTTTCAGGCATGTGTCTTGTTCGTCGAGGTCTACTTGGGCCTGCTTCACCTCTGACTTCTTCTTGTCGAACTTCTTTTTCGACTTCACTAGCTGGTTCTTCACATGAGATTCTCACTAAATCCTTCTTGACATTCTCAGTCTAATCCCATTCATTAAGCTTATCTATGATCACGTCCCTGTTGATCACTACTTGCTTGTTCACTGGGTCGAACAACTTATATCCTCTAGTCGAATGATATCCTATAGGGATCATTTGATTTGAATTGTCATCAAGCTTTCTTCTCAACTGATCTGGCACATGTCTATTTGCTATAGATCCAAACACCTTCAAATGACTTAGGCTAGGCTTGACACCAGACCATCATTCTTCTGGCGTGATTCCTTCTAGCTTCTTCTTCATACATTTGTTCAAAATATATGTTACAGCCGACACAACTTCTCCCCATAATTATTTGGGTAGATGCTTTCCTTTTAACATATTTCTCGCCATATTCATGATGGTTCTATTCTTCTTTTCTATAGTTCCATTCTGCTGTGGAGTGTAGGGCGGCACCACCTCATGCACAATCCCTTTTTTCTCACATAATGCATCAAAATCTTTCGACACATACTCTCCACCACCATTAGTCCTCAGAATTTTTAGCTTTCGACCACTTTGTCTTTCGACCATAGATTTAAATTTGGCAAATACCTCGATAACTTCACTTTTCTTCTTGATCAAGTAAGTCCACAATTTTTGACTGAAATCATCTATGAACGTGACAAAGTATCTATTACCTCCAATCGAATCCACCTGGACAGGACCACATACATCAGAGTATATGACTTCAAGAATTGCCTTCGACCTATTTCTGTATCATTGCTGAAGCTATTCTTGTGTTGTTTCTCATGAACACATTCTTCACACACTTAACTTGGAATGTCGATTTCTGGTAATCCTGAAACCATATTTCTTCTCTTCAAATCGCTGATGTCTTTGAAGTTGAGATGGCCAAGTCGATAATGCCATAACCATTCATCTCTGCTGGCTACAATTGCAAGGCACTTATACTTCATCACATTAAGTTCAATCTTGAAGGTTCTAGTCTGAGACATTGGAGCATTCAAGATTAACCTACCATCTGAGTTGAGAACTCTCGTCATCTTGTCTTCGATCGACACCTTGTAGTTATTTTCAATCAGTTGCCCTATACTGAGCAAATTACTCTTCATGCCTAGTATGTACAACACATTGGAAACTAATGACCTCTTACAATCTTTCCTCATAATCAGAACATCACCAATACCTTCAGCTGCTAGAGTATTGTCATTTGCAAATTTCACCATATTCTTCATTGAGGGCTTCATGTTGACAAACCAATCTTTCTTTCCAGTCATGTGTGATGAGCATCATGAGTCCAAGTACCACTGATCCTGGAACCTTTCTTCACCTCTTGTTGTGACCATCAGTGATCAGTCACCATTTGTGTTATAGTTTTCATTGTTTTATCAGCATTAATCCAGGTGATCTGTATGAATTGGCTCGTATTTTATCAATAATTTGATTTATTTTTATTAGGTTTAGTGTGTCATGAATTATGAGTTTCTTGAAGATATTTTACGCTTTTGGTATGTCAGCATGTCAAATACAGGTTTGGAAGCTCAGAGGATCGAGTACGGGATGCGAAATCCGGCCAAAATGAGAAAGTAGTGGAAAAAGTGAAGAAAATGCAAGTCAGCTACCCATACGTGTAATACATTAGCTTTTACGCGTATGGACATGTTTCTTACTCGTATGATATGCAAATGACCAAAGGAGTGAAAAATTCAAGCTTTTGCTCATACGCGTAACACTCTAGGTATTACGCGTATGGGTTTGTCTGAATGGCTAGCCCAGATGCATTACGCGTCGGTTACCTGGCACGTGGAGAAGGCATTACGCGTAACAGTCTATGCATTACGCATAACAAGCTGTGCATTACGCGTAATGAAGCCCAAAATGGCTGAAGCCCCAGAAGCTGACTATTTTTTCCCATAACGCGATTTTTCAAAGGTTGGACGATTTTTGAGAGGAAAAACACATTTTGAAGGGTGGAGAGCTCAGGATTTCATAGTGGATTCGTATTTTCAAGACTGTTTCACAATTGAAGATTGATTCCTCCAGAATTTCTGTAATGACAACACTTTCTTCTTCGTTTTTATTTTCTGTTATGAGTAGCTAAACCCCCCATTTCTAAGGGGGTGACCCTGATTCTGAATGTAATGAATTCATATTATTTGATGCAATGACAATTTAATGTTCATAATCGTTGATTTGTTCTTATCTCAGTTCTTAATGCTTTAACCGTCGGAAAAACAGATTCTGAATTGTATGGGTAATTTAAGCTGGACAACGATTATTTGTTGATCTGAGTAAGAACATCTGATAATAAATATCACCTAGGACTACAAATACTTTATCTTAACCGGAATATTCTTGTTATCTGAATGCTTGATCACTGTCGTAATTGCCTATGGACATAGTAATTAGGTTGTGCTTTCAAAGATCCTTTCACTAAGGACTTAGGATTAGATGCTCTAAAGAACCAATAATCAACTATTGTGAGTTATGTTATTGCATTGATAAGTCGAAGTTGTTGCAGGAAGAATCATTCACCTATTTTAGCCATCTATTCATATCTGTTTAACGTTCAACTATTTTACGTGTTTTCTTTTATTGCAATTTTAGCCCTAATTTTACCAAACAAAACCCTCAAAGCTTTTGTTTAATTGAAATTGATCAAGAACTTTGTATCAACAAGAAGTCCTTGAGATTCGATACTTGGGATTTCCCTATTATTACTACAGTGGGCAGAATAGTACACTTTCTATTTTTCCTATCAAGTTTTTGGCGCCGTTGCTGGGGACTGCCAAAAATAATAGAGTTCACAGATTTATTTCAATTAGAATTTTGCTGCTCTACAGCTAAAATTTTATTTGCTGCTTATTTTATTTTTGTTTATTATTATTAGTACTGATCTTTGTCTAATCTTTGTATGCGAGGAAAACCCTCAGCTGATTTTCTTTTTGACGCAGAACCTAAAATATCTTTGCATGCTAGGATCCGACAAGCTAAATGAGAAAGACTGGCAGCGTCAGAAGCAGCGTCTGTGATTTCAGAACCAGAAAAAAGAGGAAGAAGTTCTTGTTCATTCTGAGCATTCTGATACAAGTACTAATACAAATATAGAGACAGAACCAGAGATAGTAATGGCTGAAGCTCAAGAAAGGCTTCTTGGGGATTATGGAGGAGCAAATGCCCCAGTGGGCCGATTGACTATAGTAAATCAACCCGTGAATGTTCCTAATTTTCAGTTGCACCCAACAACAATACGACAGCTTGAGAAGAGACCTTTCACAGGAAAGATTAACGAAGACGCAAATAAGCATTTGCAAAGGTTTCTCACTATGAGCACTACTTTAAAAATTGATGGGCACTCTGAAGAAGCTAAGAAATTACGAATGTTTCCGTTTACTCTTGCTGAAGATGCTGAAGAGTGGTTTTACTCATTACCTGAAGGGAGTATAACTACTTGGGAAGAGATGGAGAAGACGTTTCTGAATGAATATTTTCCTGCTTCTGTTTATATTCGTAAAAGGTATGATATTGTGAATTTCAAGAAGAAGGAAGGAGAATCACTTAGTGATGCTTACAAGAGGTTCAAGAGGTTATTGGTAGAATACCCCACTTATAATATGGATCAGACTGAACAGATGAAAATGTTTTTGAATGGCCTCAAAATGAAGACAAAGCAACATATTGATATAGCTGCTGGTGGCTCATCCAACTTTACAACAGCCACTGGTATTAAGAAAATCATTGAAGTCATTGTTGCAAATGAACATCTGGAATTATATGACAGAAGTGTGAGTAAACCTGAGGGAGTAATTGATTTAAAACTGGCTAATCAGGTGGTAAAGATGGAAGATCAGATTGCTACTGAAGTGGAAAGAAGACTCAAAGTTATGAATGTAGGTGCTCAAACTGTAGCCCAAGTTCAACCTGTTCAAGCTGTTAGTTGTGAGATTTGTGGTGGACCTTATTTTGCCATAATTGTGTTGCTACTGCGCAACAATTCGAAGCAATTAATCTTCTAAGGCAGAACCACCCCTATTCTAACACATACAATCCAGGTTGGAAGAACCATCCAAATTTTTCCTAGAAGAATCAGCAAGGGAATGATCAAAAACAGGGACCTATTAAGTATCAAAATCAACCACAGCAACAATAGCCACCATATCAACAACAGTCTCAACAACAGTATCAACAACAAGCACCCAAGAAAACGGATTGGGAAATTGCCATTGAAAAGATGGCTGCTCAGCGTTCCCAATTTCAAGAGGAGACCTGAAATAATCAGAGGAATACTACTGCTTCTATTAAGAATCTGGAAGTTCAAATGGGTCATATAGCACAATAGATAGAAAATTCTCAAGCACAAGGTGCCTTACCTAGTGCAACAGTGACAAATCCGAGAGATCATAATAATGTGAATATTGTCACAACAAGAAGTCAAGAAGTTGCTGAAGATAAGGAAGAAATGGAAACAAATGATGATCATGTCATAGAGGTAGATTTGAAAGTAGGGGAAAATAAGAAAGAGCCTGAAGAAGCTACACCACCTGTAAAGCCAACTAACGAGAAAAAGAAAAAGGAGGCTAAACCTGTGATTAAGTTACTATACCCTCCGAGAGTGACAAAGAAGGATCCAAAAGAGAAAGACTTTGAGAAATTTATCACAATGTTCAAAAAGGTAGAGGTCAATATGCCTTTCTTTGAAGCACTCGAGCAAATTCCCACGTACAAAAAATTCATGAAAAAAGTAATCGGTAAAAAGAAACCAATGGGAGAGGAGATGGCAATCTCAACGGAGAAATGCAGTGAAATATCGCAAGGTGGGAGAATCCCCAATAAGCGGAAGGATCCTGGATCTGTAGCAATCCCATGAGTTATAAAAGATAGAACTTTCAAGAAGGTCATAATTGATTCTGGTGCTAGTGTGAGCCTCATGCCATTATCTATCTTTAAAAAGCTTGATATTGGAAAGGTGAGCGACACAGGGACAAAGTTAAAATTTGTTGATCACACCATTAAGCGGTCATATGGGGTAGCAGAGGATGTACTGGTGACAATTGATAGATTTAGCTTTCCAGTTGATTTCGAGATCATGGATATTTCAGAAGATGAAGAGACCCCGATCATTCTGGGTCGACCATTATTGCTTACAAGTCGATGCAATATCGATATGGAAAAATGCACCCTGACTTTAAAAGCCTATGATGAGGAAATAACGTTGAATGTGTTTGAGATCAAAAACCAAATGGAGGAAAAAGATAATCGTTCTCCAATTAGCATGATCAGGACATGTAGGGAAAGCCATATCTCAATACCACCATCGGAGAAAGTATCACGCATAATCTCACAGAGGGGACCATCGTCTTCAGCTTCAACAAGCATAAGCACTTAAAGATCCATTCCTAAAGTCGATAGAAAGAGGAAAAAGTGGCATCAAGGCAAGGCTATAGAAGTGGGAGGTCACTTGTTGCAAAAAGGGGATTCTATCTTTGAAAAGGATGGTTTCCTGGTTTCAAAAAAGACAAGCAACAAGGTGTGGAAGCTGAAGCATCCGCCATAATAGGGTGAATGAACCGTCGAGCCATGCGATGTTAAACGAATCGCTTCTTGAGAGGCAACCAAAGGGAGGCACAAATATGATTTTCTAGTTTTATTTTCTTTCTTTGTACTTTTCTTTTAGTTTATTTTGATGTCATTTTATTTATCATAATTCTCCTTTCATTGTACTTTTTTATTTTTCTGATGTACTTTCCTTTCTATTTTTATTTTTCCGTGTGTTTGTAATTGCCCGTTTCGGGTTTTGAGATTTTTAATGAATTTTGTTGTTCCATTCATATAGTGACTTGTTCTTTTGTTTGAGTAAATGGTGGTAACTGGCTATAGTGGATGATACTGATTACTTCCAAGACATGCTTGAAAGTCCTCTATTTAAGTCACCCTGACTGTTTGATACTTCTGTAAAAGAATTGGACGCACTGTATTTGAGAGCTATTGATGGTGGAATAATATTGTCATGACTAGGAGTAAAGTGCATTGATCAAAGAGGCACTATGGAAGCTGTCAGTTTTCCCCATCCTAGTGAGTTCAGAAAAAGCCAAACACATATTTCATCATGAGAGAAATATTAGGTATGTCTTTATCTATCATGTTTTGTGCATGTTCTGTATGATTGTTAACTGTATTAGTACACACATTGAGGCGCCTTTTTGTTTATCACCTAGAGCCTTTCTAGCCATCCCATTATTATTATTATTATTATCATTCGTTTACCCCATTTGAGCCTGTATCCCTTTGTTTGGTTTATACCCGCTATTATTAACCCATGGCCAAATTATTTCCTTAACCTATTCAGAGTATTTGTTATTGTTTTTGGATCTGTGTTCCTTTTAAGTTTGGGGTTGCTGTTGGAATAGAAACCTTTAAGTTTGGGGTAGTTATGCAGTCAAAAAAAGTAAAACAAAGTGAGTGCAAGAAAAAAAAGAAAAAAATGCACTCACCAAATGGACTTTAAAGTTCTCCACAAAAGCACTAGTGAACAAACATAGTGGCAAGAATGCTCTCACGTACTCTGAACCAACAAACCCTTGTTTTCCTTTTTATATCTCACCTTAACCCAAGCCCTGTTACTACCCAAAGACCTCAAAAAGTGTGTATTTTGTGCATGTTGATAAGATTAGAGGATTTATTCAAACTGTTGATCTGATATTGCTTACATTGATTTGAGTGTGAAAATACTTTAACCCTGAGAGACTTGGTGAGAGTGTGAAATAAGCTGACAGGTGAAGTAGTTTTTCCAAGTGAAAGTGTTATGAACAACTGGTTGTGATTGACAAAGGAAAGCTTAAGGTAGTATCAAGAGTTCAGTGCGAAAGGTTTCAGAAGTTTTGTGGTAAGTTCTGTTTTACAGTAAGTTTGGGGTGACATAATCTGTTTTGTATAGAATGGTACTTAAGGACAAGCAACAAGTTAAGTTTGGGGCTGTGATCAGTCACCATTTGTGCTATAGTTTTCATTGTTTTATCAGCATTAATCCAGGTGATCTGTATGAATTGGCTCATATTTTGTCAGCAATTTGATTTATTTTTATTAGGTTTAGTGTGTCATGAATTATGAGTTTCTCGAGGATATTTTACGCTTTTGGTATGTCAGCAGGTCAAATACATGTTTGGAAGCTCAAAGGATCGAGTACGGGATGCGAAACCAGGCCAGAACGAGTAAGCGGTGGAAAAAGTGAAGAAAATACAAGTCTGTTGTCCATACGCGTAATACACTAGCTATTACATGTATGGACATGTTCCTTACTCGTAAACCACGCAAATGATCAGAGGAGTGAAAAATTCAAGCTTCTGCCCATACACATAACACTCTGGGCATTACGCATATGGGTTTATCTGAATGGTTGGCCCATATGCATTACGTGTAGGTTACCTGGAATGTGGAGAAGGCATTACGCGTAATAGTATGTGCATTGATAAGTCGAAGTTGTTGTAGGAAGAATCATTCACCTATTCTAGAAATCTATTCATATATGTTTAACGTTCAACTATTTTACCTGTTTTCTTTTATTACAATTTTATCCCTAATTTTACCAAACAAAACAAAACCCCCAAAGCTTTTGTTTAATTGAAATTGATCAAGAACTTTGTATCGTCAAGTAGTCCTTGAGATTCGATACTTGGGATTTCCCTATTATTACTACAGCGGGCATAATAGTACACTTGATATTTATCCTATCAATCAGCAACATCTCTTCTTCTTCTTCATGTTTTACCAACTTTACATTCGTTCTTGATTCTTCTTCTTTTCTGGACAATTACTACAATAGTGACCATACTTCTGACAATTGAAACACTGGATGCGACTTTAGTCAGGCTTTCGGCCACCACCTCTTCCTCTCCCAGCAACACCACCTCTTTGGTTTCCTTGGTTCCAGGGTTTTCTCTGATTCGACCAGTTTCCCTCCTGCTGATTTTGACAAATCGAATTGTTGTAGGCTCTTCTACCTTTGTTGTCATTCCAGCTTTCTTTGTCGTCCTTTTCTTTTTTTGATTGCGCCTGCAAAGCCATATCACTTTTCGACTTTCCTGCAGCTCTTTCAGCCATCTTTTGTTCATGAGACTCAAGCGTCCCTTAAAGATCTTTCTTCACCAATGATGTCAAGTCTTTCGACTCTTCTATGGCTACTACCACGTGGTCGAACTTTGGAGCTAATGACCTCAAGATCTTTGCAACAACTAATCTTGATGTCAACACTTCTCCATATACCTTGATTTGATTCACCAGTTTTGTAACCCTAGTGAAGAAATCTGTTATGCTTGCATTTTCTTCCATCTAAAGCAATTCATAAGTCCTTTTGTGAGTTTGTAACGTCACCTATTTCACCTTCTCTGCACCTCCAAATGATTTTTCAAGAATTTCCCAGGCTTCTTTTGCTGATTCTACATCACTAACCTTTTCAAAATTATCTGGATCAACACATTGATGGATTATAAAGAGAGCTTCATAATCTTTCATCTTCAATTCTTTGTGTGCAGCCTTTTCTTGATCCGTCGCATTCTCTACAAGCGATGTTACTCCTTCCTTCACAAGATCCCAAAAATCTTGATAACAGAAAATCACCTTAATCTGCTTGCACCAATTCTCATAATTATCTTTCTTGAGAATCAGAAGATTCGCCGAAAAGTGCCCATTTGGATGATTCATCGCCATCACAATTTTGCTTCCTTGAATCGCAACTGAGCTCTGATACTAGATGTTGGAATTCAACCACAACCTATGGAGAATTTCACTCAACCTTGATCTCAAGATTGTTTCACTCACGCAATGACAATGAAAAGAAAAGGTTGAGAAAGAAAAAAAAATGTTGGAGAAGAAGATGAATATTCTGCAGAGTTTCTCTCTGCCCACAAACTGTGGAAACCTTTTTAATATTGCAACTGCAAGTGATTACAAGCTCTAAACTTTGAGTTGTTTACAAAATAAAGGTTGCTCCCTATTTATAGATTTAGGTTAGCTTGCACCCCAAGCTAAAGCCCAAAACTATAAAAGCCCAAAAATAGCTAACATTACTAAAATAGGCCTAAGTCGAAATCATGTGTGGACCAACCTGCTTCGACACTTCGAAACAATAATACAACTCGACATACACACATTAGGCTAGTTCGACCAATCCTTATTTCTGTCGAGCTACATTGCTTTGACACAAGAAATTACAATCTCAACACATTCTCATAAGAAGAGACAAATGATATCCGATCAATTTGGCCTGATGTCTTTTTATCATCTTGTCGTGAATTTCAACAATAGTCTTTCTTTTGTTGTTAGTAGAATTTGTACATATAGAGGTTTTGACATTTTCATGTGCAAAACTCTAACTTTTGTATTACCTATGGAGAATTTCACTCAATCTTGATCTCGAGATTGTTTCACTCACACAATGATAATGAAAAGAAAAGGTTGAGAAAGAAAGAAAGAAAACGTTGGAGAAGAAGATGAATATTATGCAGAGTTTCTCTCTGGCCAAAAACTGTGGAAACCATGTTAATATTGCAACTGCAAGTGATTACAGGTTCTAAACTCTGGTTGCTCCCTATTTATAGATTTAGGTTAGGTTGCACCCCAAGCTAAAACCGAAAACTATAAAAGCCCAAAAATAGCTAAGATTACTAAAATAGGCCTAAGTCGAAATCCTGTGTGGAGCAACCTGCTTCGACACTTCGACACACTAATACAACTCGACATACACACATTAGGCTAATTCGACCAATCCTTATTTCTGTTGAGCTACACTGCTTCGACACAAGAAATTACAATCTCAACACATTCTCACAAGAAGAGATAGACGATATCCAATCAATTTGGCCTAATGTCTTTTTATCATCTTGTCATGAATTTCAACAATAGTATTTCTTTTGTTGTTAGTGGAATTTGTACATATAAAGGCTTTGACATTTTCATATGCAAAACTCTAACTTTTGTATGATGTGTTGATGACAACAATGTAAATTTGTACATTTGATTTTGCCATAATGTAAACTTGTATAAAAAAAAAAGGAATACCAATTTTGTTATCTGTTTCAGATTTGGTATTCAGTGTTAATTTGGTATTCTATAACAATTTTATAGTTTTGCATTTGTACAAAATGATACAGACCTAACATTAAAATGAGAGTCAAAACAAATTTATGTAGCAATACAAATGATTTAGCCCCTCGGTTAAAGTAAAAAACCGACGTACAAACATATCTTATTATCTCAGTTATTTAATAAAACCAAGAGGTATATTGCGCGCACTAGTTAATTTTAAAAATAAAAATATGTTGTTGCTAGGATCGAACCGTTGACCTTTTTCATTTTAACTCCGACTTTATAAACATCGAGAGGGTAAAGTTCCTATTTTTCATATCACTTTTCGTTATCTCGACATTGTAACTGAGGTGAAATCCATTTCGCATCCGACATGACATGTGTTATTTGTAGTAGTAAAGGCAGACCCAAGGTTAAAACAACACATACATAATTACTTATATATTATGTATCGAAGAGAACATCACACCGACAATGAAAGCTAAACAGACGACTTTTTGAATTATGAGTCAACTCTTTATCATCTGAACTAAAGATAACTAATCATACATATATATATATATATATATATATATATATATATGGTTCATATCATATGAGAATGTCATTTTTATATAAGAACATGAGAATGAATCTGAATCATTAAATTTTAAAATAAATGATGGAGATTATGTGTGGTTTTTGTTTTTCTCTCTTCTCCATTATTATAATAAATGATGGAGGAGAGGGAAAAAAAATTGACACATAATCTCTGCCATTTATTTTAAAATCTAATTGTTCAGATTCATTCTCATGTTCTCACATAAAAATGGCATTCTCATATGATACGTTCCATATATATATATATCATATACTATTTTATATTTAAGTAAAATCATTATATTGTTTGATAAAAAAAATAATGTAATTATATTATAATTATTTTTATTTTAGTTTAAATATATAAAATAAATTTGTTTAGAAGAAACGTTGAAATAAAGTTATAAACTTAACTAACACAAAAACAAAAAGAGACATGTACTATTTGGCTTTAAATATGGTAAAAGATAAATAACATAATTAATATTTTTAATAAATATATATATTTATGCTTCCTATTCAATTACAAATTTATCCATGAAAAAGTCCATGTGTCTTAGCATTGACAGTGTATATAAGGATTCTTTAGTATTTTTGGTAGTATTTTATTTCCCTCAAGTTTATATAGAGATTTATTATTATGTAAACGTGTCTTCAATTATATATATATATATACATGGGGCATATTAAGTGAGAGTGATTTTAAATAAGAGATGAGAGGAACAAACAACAACCATTAGATCAAGTTAATAAGAAATATGAAATGTAGGTTAATAAGAGAGAGAAATTAATAGTCACATTAATGAATAAGTTTAATCATAATTTTTTACAGATCTCACAGTTGTTGTTTGTTTCTCTCATCTTTTATTTTAAAATCTCTCTCATTTGATATGCTCCCATATATGGGGCATATCAAGTGAAAGTGATTTTAAATAAGAGATGAGAGGAACAAACAACAACCATTAGATCAAGTTAATAAGAAATATGAAATGTAGGTTAATAAGAGAGAGAAATTAATAGCCACGTTAATGAATAAGTTTAATCATAATTTTTTACAGATCTCACGCTTGTTGTTTGTTCCTCTCATCTCTCATTTTAAAATCTCTCTCATTTGATATGCTCTTTATATATATATATATATAAACTAGATACATTAATAATTAAATTTATCACAAAAAAAATAAATTTGTTTATAATAGTGACAGGACAGTGTAACACATTGAAGAGAGAGAGGGGGATATTCAGTCGTTTTGATTCAAAGGGTTGACCATAGCATTCCAAGTAAGAAGAGTACCCAACAATGAACTTGGAACTGAAGAGTACCAAAGAAGGATTAGAATTGATTATTGAGCACTCTATTAAAACTCATGTATATATATACATCAGTATTCTACAAATTAAAACCAGTCGAAGAGGAGAAGATTGATCATGTTTCTGCCTCACGAATTGATTATCCAAATCCTCCTGAGATTACCGGTGAAATCTCTTATTCGTTTCAAATCTGTTTGTAAGTTATGGTTTTCTCTAATCTCTTATGATTCCCACTTTGCAAATTCACATTTTCAACTCACATCCTCAACACACACTCGTAGAATTCTGTTTTTATCGAATTTACTTACTCAAACTTTGTCTATAGATTTAGAAACATCTCTTCACGATGATTCTTCTTCTGCTGCACTCAACCTTAATTATATGCTTCCCCAATCTTATAGTAATCTTGAAATTAAAGGTTCATGTAATGGATTTATATATTTCAATTATTTTGGCCTTTGGAATCCATCCACTGGAGTTCACAAAGAAATACCTTTGTCCCCTATTAATTCCGATTTAGATGCCAATTGTTTTTGTTATCTACATGGTTTTGGGTATGACCACTCAACAGATGACTACTTGGTGGTTTCAATGTCCTATAATCCAGCCTTAGCTCAGGTTTCATCACATTTGGAATTTTTCTCATTGAGAGCTAATACATGGAAAGAAATTGAGGGTACTTACTTCCCTTATATGAATGCTTCTGATGATCCCAGAGTAGGGTCTCTCTTTAACGGGGCTATTCATTGGTTGGCTTTTCGTAGCGATATATCAATTAATGTTATTGTTGCCTTTGATTTAACCGAAAGGAAACTTTTAGAGATGTCTTTGCCGGATGATTTTGACAATGATCTTAACTTTTGTGATTTGTGGGTATTTGGAGAATTTCTCAGTCTATGGTCTAATGTGAATGATACGGTTGAAATATGGGTTATGAAAGAATACAAAGTCCATTCCTCATGGACTATCACTCTTTCTCTTCCAGTTGATGACATTTCTACTCGGTACTTTTTGCCAATATGCTGTACAAACAGTGGTGATATTATTGGAACAGACGGTGGTACGGGATTGGTGAAATATGATGACAAAGGGCAGCTGCTAGAGCATCGTTCCTATGGTATCGATCGACGTGGATCTCAAGTGGCCGTGTATGTAGAGTCTCTGCTTTCACTCCCCGGTGCAAGCATAAAAAGATGATACAAGCAATAAGAATGAGGTTGTGAAAGATTCTCTCCTTCACTATTTTCTTGATATTTATGCTGTATTATGAACTCTCTGGTGGCTACAAATACTATGTGTTTCAAGAAATTGAATTTGGATATGTGTTTGAGGGCATTTGTAATAGGAGTCCATATGCCACATGGCTATTGGTGACAGTTTGGTTTGTGTGTTATTAATGTTATTTATGCTTGTGTTCTAATATATGTTGTGGTCATTACTTAAAATTGTTGTGTACCGTAATTTATTTGATGAACTTATGCATGTTGATCAAGTTCAAGATCAAAATAATAATCACATGACTTTTACTCAAAGAACTTCGTTAGTTTTTTTTTCAATCATGGCCATATATGTATTTGGTAGAAAAAGATTGTTTAGAGCATCTCCAATCTGGGAGAACTAATTTTTTATTGCGTGAAGTATTTGTGTGAAATCAAATTGACACATTGCATTTATAATGATATTAATCTATACTGTCACTTTATTCATAAAGAATAGAATAGTAGTTCCTTATTATCCTGTCACCGAACAACTGAAAGTTGATATCCACTTGCAGGCGGGTAATTAATTATATATCTACGAGCTTATTCCATGCTAATATTCATGTCTCAGATCTTAGCATGAAAAAAGAGGAGTAAAATATAATAGGACTAGATCGAAAAGAGCACAATCCACATTGTATTTTACAACCATTCTACCAATTAAATCAAGTTGACCAAAATGACTTTGCTAAAGGCATGAAGATGAAGACCATGTATCTGCCTCATGAACTCATCCTTCAAATCCTGTTGAGGTTGCCAGTGAAGTCTCTTATTCGATTCAAATGCGTCTGTAAGTCATGGTTTTCTCTTATCTCTCATGATTCTCACTTTGCAAATTCACACTTTCAACTCACAGCCACAACACTTTCAAATTCAGCTCACACTTGGAGTTTTTTTCATTGAGAGCTAATACATGGAAAGAAATTGAATGCACTACTGATACTCACTTCCCTTACACGAATGCCTGCGATGATTCCAGAGTAGGCTCCCTCTTTAATGATGCTATTCATTGGTTGGCTTTTCGTAACGATATAATCATAAAGTTATTGTCGCCTTTCATTTATCGGAAAGAAAACTTTTTGATATTCATTTGCCAGATGATTTTGACAATGAACCGATCGTGAATTGTGGGTATTTAAAGAGTTTATTAGTCTACGGGCTATGGGAGATTATACAGTTGCAAGGATGCATGTGGATCTCAATTTTCTATGTGCACAGAGTCTCTGGGAGATTATACAGTTGCAAGGATGCATGTGGATCTCAATTTTCTATGTGCACAGAGTCTCTGCTTTCATTCGACGATGAGTTTAAGAAGATGGCACAAACTTAAGAACAAGACACATACAATCAGAATGAGGTAATGATATATTCGTCGACCTTCATTTTTTATATTTATAATTAGGTTGTATTATGAAATAGGAACTCTTAGGTGATACATTTGAGGGGCATTATATATAATCCACAACGCTAATGCTGCTTAGAATGGTCACTGCTTATCCACAAACTTATCGAATATATTGTTAAGCAAGATGAGCAGCCCATAAAGTAGATTACTTGATGTACAAGTAATGAACAAGTTACATAGTTAGTTAGAAAGTTAGTTATTAGTTAGCTGAATTTAGTTAGAGGATAACTAACTCTAATATACTATAAATAAGATTGTACACTGTAATTGTTAAACAGTTGTATAATACAAAGACTTGATCTTCTTCTTTTTCTTCTTTCTTCTATGCAATGCTAGCTTCATATTTTGTTCATCAATGGCGTGTATGTTGAGATTTCACATGTATCATCGACCTGTGGCTAATTCTCCATTCCCATTCTGCTGCATTCATTGTTCATATTCTTCACAACTCCTTTTTCTTTCGATATGCTCTTCCTCCATTTTTGTTCCTTCCTTTTCTTCTTTTTCATCATGTCACTTGATAGCTCTCTAAGTCCTTCTTCATCCAGCCATGGCAATAACTCAACTCTCAATACGAGCAAGGGTTATCAATATGACACTCTTAATCCATATTTCATGCACCCTAACAAGAATCCCGCTCTGGTTCTTGTATCTCATCTCTTGAATGCCGACAACTATCATTCTTGGTCCCGATCTATGACAATGGCGCTGCGATCCAAGAACAAGATGCATTTCATTAATGGTGCCCGTCCTCGACCACCTGATGAAGATCACGATTCCATCGCATAGGATAGATGCAACACGATGATCATGTCATGGCTGAATAATTCAGTAGAACCAGAAATATCTCAGAGTGTTTTATGGATGGAAACAGCTTCAGACATATGGCAAGAGCTTAAAGATCGTTTTTATCATGGTGATGTTTTCAGGATATCTGAAATTCAAGAAGAGATTTGCACTCTTAGACAAGGCGAATCATCTATTTCTTCTTACTATACAAATCTGAAAATGCTATGGCAAGAGTTGGATAACTTTCGTCCAATTCCTGTGTGTGAATGTAACACTTCTTGCATAGCCATTACAAAGATGCGTAGCTATCGTGATTCTGATCAAGTGATCCGATTTTTGAAAGGTTTGAATGATACTTACTCTGCAGTAAGATCTCAAATCATGTTGATGGATCCACTTCCTAATATTTGCAAAGTATATTCTTTACTTGTTCAACAAGAAAGACAGTTTCTTGTACCAACTGATGAAGCAAAGATATTGGTTGTTCCTGGTAATCAATCTCAAGGCAGAGGAAATACTGGTTCTCGAGGCAGAGGCTCAAGGGGTGGCAGATCTTCTAATGGTTGCGGCAGAGGTATGAGAGTGTGCACTCATTGTGGCATGACTAATCACACTATTGATACATGCTTCAAAAAGCATGGTTATCCACCTCATTGGCAACAACAGGGTCACATCAACAATGTCTCCATTGATCAAGAAAATGAGGATGAAGTTTCACAAGAATCTTCTGAAGAACTACCTAAAGACAATACATCTGGTTTAGTTAGTTTTACACCTGCTCAACACAAAACCCTTCTAGCCTTACTTCAGCAGACATCCAATTCTCATAGTGTAAATCACATGGTTACTCAAAGTCTTTCCAATTCAGGTATTATTTGTACCTTTCCCTCTCAAGACACAGTTGAATCCTTCATTTTGGACACAAGAGCAACTGACCATGTATGTTTCTCTAGAAGATTATTTTCATGTTTAACAAGAATCCCTGAGATTACTGTTAAATTGCCAAATGGATCTTTAGTTTCAACCACCTTTGATGGCACAATTTACTTTGATGATGATTTTGTGCTGACCAATGTTTTGTATATGCCTCACTTTACATTCAATCTCATTTTCGTGCCTAAGCTCACATCTAATTTGGCTTGTCAATTGATTTTTTGACAAATCTTCTTGTTTCATACAGAACACTTACTCCAAGAAGATGATTGGTGCAGCTGAATTGAATGGAGGACTGTACATTCTCAATCAACCCTCAGTTTCCATTCCTCCCACTATTTCCTCGTCCATTAACACCTTAGATAGCTCAGCCAATTCCCCTGTAAATTCTGACCACATATCTGATTGTAATATTTGTCATTGGAGGCTTGGTCACCTTTCCAATGCCAAGCTGATTGAAATAAAGAAGAGTTTTCCTTTTGTAACTGTTACAACTTTTAATGATCCTTGTGATATCTATTTTTATGTCAAACAAAAACGTCTACCTTTACCTGATAGCAACCACAAATCAAAAGATGTCTTTGATTTAGTCCATATGGATATTTGGGGACCCTTATCCATTTCATCAATTAATGGCCATAGATATTTTTTAACTGCTGTTGATGATAAGAGTCGTTTTACATGGATCTTTCTCATGAAATACAAATCAGAAACTAGTAACCTACTCAAAGCCTTTGTCTCTATGGCCTTAACCCAACACAACAAAGCCATCAAGTGTATTAGAACTGATAATGGTAATAAATTCCTATTGGTTGATTATTACAAATCCAAAGGGATTATACATTATACCTCATGTGTTGGTACTCCTCAACAAAATGGGATAGTTGAGAGGAAGAACCAACATCTCCTTGCCATTACTAGAGCATTCTTATTTCAAGCCCAACTCCCTAAAACTTTCTGGTCCTATGCTGTCAGTCATGTTACTCATCTCATAAATAGACTCCCTACACCATTTTTGAATCAGAAATCACCTTTCCAATTGCTCCATGATAGTCTTCCCAATATTAAATCTCTTAGAGTGTTTGGTTGTTTGTGTTTTGCTGCTACATTACCAACACATAGGAAGAAACTTGATCCCAGATCCAAGAAATGTCTATATCTTGGCTTCAAAACTGGAGTCAAGGGTCACATTTTATTTGACTTACAATCCAAGGAACTCTTCATATCCAGAGATGTCATTTTTTTTTAAACTATTTTTCCATACAAACATTCTTTCTCCTCAACTGTCAAACATACCTCCCCTCCACATCCTTCAAATCCTAACACATTCCTTGCCTTCCCCTACATTGTTGAATCTGATCCACAAAACAATACCACTCCACATTCTTCTTTACCTGAACCTCATCATAATGTTTCTAACAGTTCTTCACCATCTCATAATATCTCTCCTATTTCATCTAATCCTAATCCTCCTTTAAGAAAAACTTCTAGAACTAGCAAACCTCCAAACTATCTTCAAGATTACCATTGCAATCTCATTGAGAGTACAGTTCAACTTTCCAATTCAAATGCTACTCAATTGTATTCTAACAGTAAGTATCCTTTATCTGATTTTTTATCATATCATAATCTGTCTCCTGCACACAATCAATATCTTCTTAATTTATCTTCAATTTCTGAGCCTCATATTTATGAAGAAGCTATTGGTAATAAACATTGGCATGATGCTATTCAGTCTGAACTGAAAGCTCTCCAACAGAGAGATACATGGACATTAGTTCCTTTACCTCAACACAAAAGAGCTATTGGATGTAGATGGGTTTTCAAACTCAAGCAACATGCTGATGGTTCTGTAGAGAGGTATAAAGCTCGATTAGTGGCCAGGGATTTTACTCAGACTGAAGATTTAGACTACATGGACACTTTCAGCCCTGTTGTAAAGATGACCACCATAAGAGTCTTCATAACCATTGCTGCTGCTCATCATTGGCCTTTGTTTCAACTTAATGTCAACACAACTTTTTTACATGGTGATCTAAATGAAGAAGTGTATATGCAACCTCCAACTGGTCTACATTTACCTCAATCCAATATGGTGTGCAAACTTCAAAAATCACTCTATGGCTTGAAACAAGCCAGCAGGCAATGAAACACTAAACTCACTGAAACACTTCTTAAGTCTGGCTATGTTCAGTCCAAGTCAGATTATTCCTTGTATACCAAATCCAATGGTCAATATTTCACTGTAATCCTTGTTTATGTGGATGATCTGTTCTTAAGGGGGACTGACATTGATGAGATAAACAATGTTAAGACCTTCTTGCACAACAAGGATTTAGGAGATCTTAGATACTTTCTTGGTTTTGAAGTAAGCAGATCCAAAGAAGGTATTACTCTCTGTCAAAGAAAATAAACATTGGATTTGTTGCAAGATGCGGGTTTAATTGGAGCAAAGCCATGCAACACACCTATGCAGCCTCATCTCCAATTGCACACAGAATCTGGCAAGCCAATATCTGATCCCACTGAATACAGGAAATTGATAGGAAGACTGTTGTATCTCACTCACTCCAAACCTGAAATCTCATATGCAGTCAGCAAACTTAGCCAATTCTTAAGTTATCCTACAGATGAACACATGATAGCTGGCATTCATGTACTGAAATACCTCAAAGGTAATCCTGGCAATGGTTTATTTTTTAGATCATCATCAGGTCTTGTTCTCAAAGGCTTTTCAGATTCTGACTGGGGAGCATGTCCTGACATTAGGAGATCAACCACTGGTTTTTGTTTTTCCTTGGTGATTCTTTGATAAGCTAGAAAAGTAAGAAGCAAACAGTGGTGTCAAAGCCTTCATTTGAGGCTGAGTATCGTGCTTTAGCACAAGCAACATGTGAAGGTCAATGGATTTTGTATCTGTTGAGAGACTTGCAGGTTGAACATACAGCTCCTTTTGTGATTTATTGTGACAACAAATCAGCCCTTCATATAGCAATAAATTTTGTATTCCATGAGAGGACAAAGCACATAGAAATCGATTGCCATGTTGTGAGGGATAAAGTACAGGCATGAATTGTTCACCTTCTGCCAATTGTATCCAAAGATCAAATAGCAGGTATTTTCACTAAGTCTCTACATGTTGCACCATTTAGTAATCTTCAGAACAAGTTTGGAATGATTGACATCTATTCCAGCTTGAGGGGGGATGTTAAGCAAGATGAGCAGCCCACATAAAGTAGATTACTTGATGTACAAGTAATGAACAAGTTACATAGTTAGTTAGAAAGTTAGTTATTAGTTAACTGAATTTAGTTAGAGGATAACTAGCTCTAATATACTATAAATAAGATTGTACAATGTAATTGTTAAACAGTTATGAAATACAAAGACTTGATCTTCTTCTTCTTCTTTCTTCTATGCAATGCTAGCGTCATATTTTGTTCATCAATGGTATGTATGTTGAGATTTCACATATAGATATAAAATATTGTCTAGTTTACTGTTTGTAATATGAACCTAAATAGTGCTACTACAGTTACAACTTTTTCATAATGTATAAAGATGAAAAGTCATCACTATGGGATAAAATTAGTATTTAATAGCAGCAAAAAAAGCATTACAAGAAAAGAGCCATTCTTTACTAAAACAAGTCATATAAGCTAATGGCATAACAGAAACAATAGGTTTTTTTAAAATGTATCACATTCAAGTTTGCATACTCGTCTTAGTAAGAACTACTTCTAGAGGAAGCAGTCTTTATAAACTATAATAAATGTATGAATCAAACTGAGTTGAAATGCAACTCGCATGAACTAAACCCAACTATTTTTTGTTGTTGAACTGATGTTAAACCGTTAAAATGTGATTCTTTGGCTTGTAACTAGTTTTAAAAATAGTTTTTAACTAATAAAAAAATAAAAATCCTACACAACAAGATAGTAGATTTATGTTAATAGGAAGCTAGGAGTACATGTGATAGGATGGAGAAGTAACATAATGCATGATCTATCTAGACATTGTAGTGCTTAGGAATTGATTTAAGTTTGTTATTATGGCTTACATATGGTATTCAGGTGCTTGCTGCATATTTAAAAAGAAAATGATAGTTAAACAAGTTTGTTATCAATTTTGAGATATGTATATGCGTTAACCTTGAAAATTGGTAAACAACCGCTGATTTTCTAAAACAACAACGTTTTAGTAACTTACAGGATCGATCAGATTGATCATAGGACATGTGCTATGAGTGTATTTAGAATACCTTACAATTAAGCAAAGCATACATTTCGACAGTGCATATGAATAACAGAACGTGTTTTGAAATGTAAATGAAAGTGACAGAAATCAAAGAAATGTTTAAGTCGAGCCACGCATCAAAGAAAAAACACTGAATGTAAAGGTTTGATAGAAACTGGAATTAAATGCTGGAAAAAAAAATGCATAAAGATCTTAAACTGCAGAAATGTAAATGCTTAAAGGTAAAGGCTTTTTAATGTAAAACTGCAAAGTAAAAATTTATGACGTAGAATGCTTAGAAGTAAAAGACTGAATTAAAGATTTCAAGGTAAAGGCTCTAAAACAGAAACTTCAAAGAAAATGGCATTGCAATAAAAGATAATGGTGATTACAATCACGTACATTCTCGCCTCACTCTTTTCTCTACACGTTGGATACTTTGAGTGATTTCAGAGTTACCTGTACAACACGATTTTTTCACACCTATTTTAACTCTAGAACTAACATATTTATAATACTCTAAAGTAACCACCATTTGACGGTTTACTCCTAGAACACGCCACTTGGCACTTTGCATGTCTTCAACTTCTGAATCTTCGCCACTTGTCCTCTTTTCAAATTCAAATAGTAGAACTTCCCTCCACTATCCAGTTGTAATTGCAGCGCATTATCCATAGTCGTTTTACCCTGTCGAATTGACGCTTTGGACTTGGAAATGTTTGAAGTCTTAAAATCATTCTCTTCGACTCAGACTTTCAACAAATATGGTCGAATACATCTTGGTCGAAGCCTTTTTCTCCTTTAGCTTATATTTTAAAGAATAACTTCTTTAAAAGCCAAATCTATTTGAAATCATGCAGCGTCGAAATTAGGAGCTAACAAATTGCCCCCCAAAAATGTCATTTCGCCAGTGTTGGTAGGAAGGTCATTTTTTGATAAAATAATTTTCGACGCCTGCTCATTCGACTAAAAACATAACTGACCAACCCATGATCTAGAAACCATTCAGTTTCTTTCCACCATGCTTATGACGTCATGTTATGATGGTGAATCTTCAAACGTCTTTTCAGCCGTATTTATGGTCAATTTTCATCATCACCTTTCTTGGAACTAGACATTTGCAGTCTGATCATAACCACCACCATCCAACAATTCCAAAAGAGGACACGCGTCCCACTATCGTTTTTATTTTAACGGTGGATTCACAGTCCCTTTATCTTCTAAACGCTTATAAATACCCTTTTTCTCCAACTTGCAAACTTTCGCATTCTCAGACTTTCTTGCAACTTATTTCCTCGTTCTTCAAACTCTCTCAAGAAAAACCCAGAACGCATTCTCATTTTCTCTTCAACTTCTAACAATGGCGTCTTCACAAACCATTCCCCAAGCAACAAAAGGTCAAAAAGGTAGAGCCACACAGTTCAAGCAAACCCTTCCGCCATTTGCAAACATTCCAGGACCTAAGGTGGTGAAGAATTAACAGTTCATGCCAGAACCCCTTCTTGCGGAAGCGAGGAGCAGTTACGAGTGTCAGGTAATGATCCCTCTCATTGTTTCTGATACACCTTATGCTTTAGGTGGCCCCTTAGCTGATGTTAAACCCACCGATGCGAAGCTTAGTGAGTTTTTCCCTTCTTACCGTAAATCAAGACCTCTAGGGCAAAAGAGCAACCCTAAAGAAGATGAAGCATCCCCTGATACACCCACTTTGACTAAAATGGATCTTCGGTATCTTCATGATGGTACTAGATTGGTAAGAGCTGTCAACCAGTTAAAGGATTTTGACCTCTGGATGTCCAGAATGGAAAAGGTCAAAGCTGATCATTGGAAAACCATTGGAATTTATGATCTGCTTATGCTGTTGAAGACCAATATTCCTTATTGTTTAAACCTGCTGGCAGCATCACTCTACTTTTGGGATAGTACCCACTACACTTTCCATCTTCCTTGTGGGATGGTTACCCCCACACTCTTCGACCTGGCTGCCATTGCAGGGCTTCGACCAGATGGAATTTCATATGATCCTGAAACCGATGCAGAGGATACCATAGGGATCTCTGACTCCAAGCTTACATACACCCACTTCATAAACTACCACAAACGTGACACTGGAGAAATAACTGACAAGGAACACATTGCATTCCTCACCGTATGGTTGTCAAGGTATGTATTTTGCTCAAAATCCTTGCAGGTGGCCAAGAAATATCTCACTCTGACCAACCAACTTCATAACAACAGAGGAGTTTGCCTTAGTGGGTTGATTCTGGCGAACCTATATGAGTCTCTCAGCAAAGGGGCGACTCGACTCAAAGACTTGGAGGCCCAGGGCACCCAGGGCACTGTTCACTTGAATGGCCCTCTCTAGCTGCTTCAATTGTGGCTTAATGCAACTTTCAAAGCTAGCCTTCCCAGAAAAGGGCAAGTCGATGAGGACTCTGCTGAAATCAAAGAAAGGAGGGTCGAAGGTACTCGCCTGGTGAAACTCACACCCAACGATGATGGGGAAACTCTCAAAGGAGCCTTCTCCAGTTACATTATGATGTTCGCCAAGCGGTATGATTCCACACCCAGTATGGCCCCCTTTACTGAAAGAAAATATGGACCTGAGTGGTTTACAAGGCCATTCCCTGATTCATCCAAAAAACTCGATGCCGAATCTGTTTCAATCTGGGAAGCCTTTTTGATTCCTAGATTTATAATTCAGAGGCTGAATCTTGGAAGAGATGTAGCAGCCTTGATTGCTTACCAACCAAATCTTGTCTCTCGACAGTTTGGGTTGGCTCAAATTTTCCCCAAGTGTCTGTATGGGAAGAAAGGCCATGTAGTCCTTCATACTGCCAGTTTTGATGAAGGAGGTGTTGCAGTCGCTTTCGACCGGTGGAACGTGAGAAAAACAACTATTTCCCCTGTGCACTTTCGACCCACATTTTTGTGCATTAAACCATTTCACAACTGGTGGTCGAAGTACTATAGTGAACAATTTCTTGATGTTGCTGCCTTCTCTTTATTACTTGACCAAGCTTTTCTTGATGTGCAGGAGAAGACCAAGAAGAGTAATTTCATTCATGTCAAAGAAATTCAGGCCTTCCAAAAATACTTTGAAACTGTCTATCGACCAGATGATATTAGTCGAACTGTTCATGAGGCTGTTATCACTTTGAAGGAGAAATTTCTACAAAAATGGATCAGTTGAAAATCCCTTCAAACGTTCCTCTTGAGAAACGTTATGAGGTGGATTTTGAACTCTTTCCTCCAAAGTTCCCTCGACTACCTAACGCTGATTTTGGAGTGGCACTTGCCCCCCCCCATTTCCAGACTGGTTTGTCTGTGGTGAGCACCTAAAACTCCTTCGACAGCAGTCTCAACCGAAAGCCCAACAAGTGGTTGCGACTAAACATACGCTGGACAGTTTTAAATGACACCTTCATATAGGGGTCGAGGATGTTCGTGTCGAATATGAAATATATGAAGGTTTGAGGCCCTCAATTTGTGATTTTTAACCAACCACTCAATTATTAATCTTGTAATAATCATCTGCCTTTCAGCTATGGCCAGGAAGACCAGCTCATCGAAGGGTGCTGCAGGAGTCAAAAAAGAGACTGAAGGCACAAATGTATTTTATATCCCTTGCCTACATCTTCTTATGTAACCAACTTCTAATATTTACATCACCTTTTAGACTGCTTGAAAACCTCCAACGCCTTCAAAAAAGGGCAAGAAAAGTGCTCAAGCAGTTGTCCCTTCAGATGCTGATGATGAATCCCCTGAGGAGGTAGTGGTTAAAAAGAAAAGGAAGCTTACCAAAGCTTCTGGAGCTACCACCCAATCCTCCTCGAAGGCCGCCAGAATTCTTGAGAAGACACCTGTTGATAGTGGTGTCAAGAAACAACTCTCCAGGATTGCGTCGAAAACGACTGCTGGTGATCCTGAGAATGCAAACTCAAGTCCTGATGCCGCAACTGTACAGGTATGCATACTATCTTTACTCAGTATTTGCATTCCTTACTCAGATTTCTTTCAATCTTATTCTCTTTACTTGTGATCTTCAGGCTGATGTAGGTGGTTCTAACCCACCATAAACTTCATTCATCTTTGCAACAACTATCCTGAATAGCCAAGGTGAGCCAACTTATCACCCTACCTCTGACCTTGGTTCTGGATATAGTTCACTGAGCGAAATTAACCAACCTATTCCTCTTACAGTTCCTCCTCCTGAAGCAGATGAAACAAACAAAAACTCGCCTGCCAGGACCAACACTCAACAATCCCAAACTGATGGCTCTGAACATGAAGAGGATGATGTTTCTAATCAACAACCTTTCGACCATACAGAGACCATTTCCATGGAGATAGAGGGACAAACAACTGAAGAGGAAGAAGAGGAGGTCGAAAATGAAGAAGAACAAGAAGAAGAGAGGGGAAGGACTGAGCAGGATCAGACCCATTCACCTGTGGCTGAAACCGGTCCTGTCAACAATCCAACTCCTAGGCCTACAGTCACTTCGACTGCTGAAGGATCCCCCACTGGAGACCCATTGGCTGCCCTCAAATGGTCGAATCCTCGAGAGTATGCCAGAATGATACTTGGGAAGAAGTACAGCTCTTCAGGTACTAGCCTTAGTACTTCGACCAATTCTGGGGGTCCAGCTCCAGATGACTTTGCCAGCCCTATCCTTCAAAAGATCAAAGACAAATTCTTCAAGGGAGACATCCACAATGTCTTACTTTCAGATCGAACTGCTTCTCTCTTCCTGAAAGATAGTCTCTAAAAACTGGACCTTTCGACTCTTAGTAAAGATGTGTCTGAATTCCTTGTGGAGTTAACTGATTTAATAAATCAGATGTTTGAGGACTTCAAACTCCTTCCCAAGATCCAAGACAACATTGAAGTTACAACTGGACTGGAACATTCAGCTTGGGATGAAGCACACACATCAGAGGCTAAGGTCGGAAGTCTGGAGATTGATCAAAACAAAAGGCAGGCAGAGATAGAGTCGAACCAAAAGGACATTGATACCTGGAAGCAGCAAATTGAAGAACTTCAAAACAAGATTTCTAACGCTGAAAAGCGAAACCTTAAGCTAAAAGACTTCGATGATACTGAAATGGCCAGAGAGCTAAAGCGCACTATAGACTTCCTTGATAAGGCCCAAACGCTTGAAAAGGAACTTTCAGCAGCTAAGCTCAACAAAGCTCTGTGTGAGAAACGCCTTCAGAATCACAAGGTCAACTTTCTTGAGTTGAAGTCGAAGCTCCCTTTTTGATTGTCCTATGATTTCTTATTTGTAGTTCCTTTTTGATCATCATGTTTGCTGGCCCTTTTGAGGCCCTATGTAAAGACAATCTCAATGCCCCCTGGCGTTTATCTAAATACTTCTGTTTGCTATTAACTCTTCGACTTGCAAAATCTTTGATAAAATCATGGCGCATTTTCTCTTAAACTCTGCTAATCTTTGTAATTAACGTACTCTGCCTCTTTTCTTGGAAATCACAAAAATAACGCAGCTTTTAATAGCTTAGTGTTCCAATGGCACAAGTTTCTATTCCATAAAGGAATATTAATAGCATAACCCTAGGGTATATTCCCAAGAGCAATTTCACGTGTCTCCATCGTTGACTTGCCAATCCTTACAAGGCTTTGCCTCTATAAAATCCTCTTCATATGAGCCAGATTTTGCACCCACTGAAGCAAGCATGAGTACTTCCTCAAAGAAGGCAGTGATCCAGAAGGTGGCTGAGGAGACAAAGAAAGCTGAGGCAACAACTACTGCCTATAATGATACTTCAACTGGAGCAACCTCTCACCCCAAGAAGCGAGAAACTAAGATGAAGGTCCCCAAGAAAGGACATTCCAAAGCACAAAACTCTAATGATGAAGCCGACGAAGCTTATGTTGCCTTCCTCAACTCTATTAATTGGAGAGACTATGAATGATCTTTCTCCTGGGTTTCATGTTGTTGTACTTGTTTTCTTTCCTTTGTATGCCATTTTGGCCTCACATGGCCTATTTTGGCTTTTATAATTTGAATAAAACTTATGTCTTAATATGAATCTCTTGCAAAATAGGCTTATATTTTTTCAAATATTTCCCATTTACCCTCAAGACTCTTAGATCACCCTCAATCTCCTGAACCTCGTAAGCATTGTTACTGAATGCCTCAATAATTTAAAAAGGACCTTCCCACTTAGGAGACCACTTCCCTAAAGACCTGGTCTTTCGATCCATAGGCAAGATCACTTTCCACACCAGTTCCCCAGCTGAAAAAGTTTTACTCTTGACCTTTTATTATAGGACTTCTCCACCTTTTTCTTTTGCCTTTTCAGCAACTCTAATGCATGGAGTCTTTCTTCATCTAAATCCACTAACTCATCAAGCATCATATTCCAATAAGATTCAGATGGAATCTCATGATGTCTTTGAATCCTTATGGACTAAAGATAAATTTCTACAGGCAAAACTGCATCATGACCGAAAGTCAGTCGAAATGGGGTAGTATTAGTTGCCTCTTTGGGGACGTTCGACATGCCCAACAGCCTCGTCCATCTATTTGAAATGGTCAGCAGTCTCTTTTGTCACCATCTGCAATTTTGATGCTTCAGCTTCAGCATGGATCTCGACTGTAGCCTCAGCGTCGAACCTTTGAACTTCAGAAGATGTACTAAAATAGTGTTCAGCAACCATACATATCAAATGCTCAAGCTGGCAGCCATCCATTTCCTCGACTTCTCTAATAAACACAACATTATTGGTAAGGTCTTCAGTAACCTCCACCACTGTGGCATTTCTGCCAAGAGCTTCGTTGGTGTTAACACTATCTGAGCTACTGTCAGATTCCTCAACTAGTTTGACCATGTTAACCTCTTCGGGCTTTGTGTAATTTGCTTCAGCTACTTCAAGAGGGTTGGTATCAATTTTCATCTGGGTCTTAGTTTTCTCCCCAAATTTGAGTATGCCTTCCTGAATAACATTTTGCACCAGATCCCTGAAAAGAAAACATTGAGAAGTTTTATGACCCAAATAATTATGGTATTTACAAAAGCCTCTCTTTTTTCTTTGCTCTAAAGGTGGTATTTTAGCACCAGGAGGCACTAGTATTTGACCATCCTTAACTAACAAATAAAAAATTTCGTCACATTTAGTGATGTCGAAAGTGTATGTTTTCTTTGGGAACCTATTGTTCTTTTCGGTTTCGACAGGGTTTTTCCCATTTGAAGGGACTAATAATTTACAAGAATAAGGAGGGCCTTGCTTAAGTTCAGCAAGATTTATTTCACTTTCGTCGAACCTAACAGGCTCTTCATACAATTCTTCGATGCCCTCCTGGTATTCGACGTAAGCTACCTTCTTGTTTTTGTTCACCCTAGCTTTCTCATCTTTGAGACGCTCTAGCTGTCGAACTCTGTCAGCTAACTGGGCCATATCCCTTAAATACTGGGTGTCCAGTTTTTTCTTGATAGAGTAATCAAGGCCACCAGCGGCCATTTCGACAAGTTCATGCTCAGGCACTTATGTAAAGCACCTAGCCTTGAGTAGTCGAAACCTATTCAAGTAATCATCTATTGGCTCATTGAACTTTCGTTTCACACTAGCCAATTCTTTCAAGCTGATTTTAGTCTGCCCCATGTAAAATTGCTCATGGAACAAAAGTTCTAACTGGGTCCAATTACAAATCGAACCAGATGGTAACGTAGTGAACCACGTAAATGCATTTTTAGTGAGGGAACTAGGGAAATACTTCACCCTTATACTCTCATCATTTGCAATCTCGCCAGCTTCTATCAGGTAGCGCGCCACATGTTAGACGATAGATTCTGTAGTATCTCCTGAAAACTTAGTGAACTTTGGTACTTTTGTCCTGGGGGGCAGTTCAACTTGGAGTATATAGTCTACTATAGGCGAAGTGAAGTTTGGCCTAGAAAAACCCATATTTAGGCCATTTCGAGCCATTATTCTCTCGACCATGGCTGCCAAATTGTTCTCTGCTGCTACATTATTGCGTCGAACCTGATTCACCACATGATCAGTGTTTTGATTTCTGTTTACTAACACCATCCTTGGTTCCTCCTCTTCAAGTATAGGTATTTGATTCCTAAGAGGCTCCTCCCTAGGTGGTTCGACCAACTCTGGATTCACCGGATTCACTTGTTGAGCGTTTTTCTTCCTCTCGACTCCTTGATTTTGGTGTTGAACAGGAGCGGGCATTCCCATGAATTCTGCTATACGCGCCATCTGGGCTGTCATCATTTGATTGGTTTGAGTAGTATTCTGGATCAATGGCTGGAAAATTTCTCCCATTGTCTGAGACAAAGTATGTACCATTTGCATGTTGCTCTCATCCATCTGTTGCCTCAAATATGCTGCAGATTCATTTGTTAAGTTGGGTCCTTGAGCAGAAAATCCCAAACCTATGGACTGGCTGTTTCAACCCATGTTAATTCCAGAGTCTGACTCCTGCAAAGGGGAAGATATCACATTCTCTGAAAATATTGGGGGTGCAGTACGCAAATTCTGCATCATTGCCGTTGGCATGCCATAGATTGGGTTCCTAGGCAAAGGCTGGGAAAATCCTGGGGTAGGAAACTGCCTATACGTCAAACTTCCTCCTGGTGGAGTCTGAGGATTTGTCACTGATGGGCCAATGTACTCCAGGACTGGCTGTGTGTAAGGCCTCACATATGTCGCCCCTGGCCCTGCTGTCGAAGGCGCTGGCTCTGTCACCATGGTTAACACTGTTGATCCTCCTATCGAAGGAACTGGAGTTGGCGCCACAGTACTTCTTGGTAATTCTTGAGGATTGATGGTGCTGTTCTGAACGCTTGAACTGCTTAGTTGAGGATTAGTCCCAGCAGAATTGGGATTTGGATTTCCTTGGCCAGATGCCATTTTCCTCGGGTTTCTTCTCTTTGGTCTATATTCGTTTGAACTGGCTACCTTTCCACTTCTCAAGTGCATACAATAAAGTTTGCCAAAATCTCGACCAATGAAACGAAGAAAAATTTCAAACAAAGGGCAGTTATAAAACTTCCTTTTGTCAGTTATTTAAAAGTTATAAACTTCCAAATACACGTTTAGCACTGTCCCATTGGGCGTGCCAATTTGTTTACCTTGAAAATTGGTAAACAACCGCTGATCTTCTAAAACAACAACGTTCTAGTAACTTACAGGATCGATCAGATTGATCCTAGGACATGTGCTATGAGTGTATTTAGAATACCTTACAATTAAGCAAAGCATACATTTCGACAGTGCATATAAATAACAAAACGTGTTTTAAAATGTAAATGAAAGTGACAGAAATCAAAGAAATGTTTAAGTCGAGCCACACATCAAAGAAAAAAAACTGAATGTAAAGGTTTGATAGAAACTGGAATTAAATGCTGGAAAAAAATGCATAAAGATCTTAAACTGCAGAAATGTAAATGCTTGAAGGTAAAGGCTTTTTAATGTAAAACTGCAAAGTAAAAATTTATGACGTAGAATGCTTAGAAGTAAAAGACTGAATTAAAGATTTCAAGGTAAAGGCTCTAAAACAGAAACTTCAAAGAAAATGACATTGCAATAAAAGATAATGGTGATTACAATCACGTACATTCTCGCCTCACACTTTTCTCTACATGCTGGATACTTTGAGTGATTTCAGAGTTACCTGTACAACACGATTTTTTCACACCTATTCTAACTCTAGAACTAACCTATTTATAATACTCTAAAGTAACCACCATTTGACGGTTTACTCCTCGAACACGCCACTTGTCACTTTGCATGTCTTCAACTTCTGGATCTTCGCCACTTGTCCTCTTTTCAAATTCAAATAGTAGAACTTCCTTCCACTATCCAGTTGTAACTGCAGCGCATTATCCATAGCCGTTTTACCCTGTCGAATTGACGCTTTGGACTTGGAAATGTTTGAAGTCTTAAAATCATTCTCTTCGACTCAGGCTTTCAACAAATATGGTCGAATACATCTTGGTCGAAGCCTTTTTCTCCTTTAGCTTATATTTTAAAGAATAACTTCTTTAAAAGCCAAATCTATTTGAAATCATGCAGCGTCGAAATTAGGAGCTAACAATATGTTGTGAATTGATGTCGTCAAGAACAAACTAAAATATGAGAAAAAGATTGAGTTTCTTGAACAAACACGAGAAATCCTATTAGGTTTTATAAAAGATACAGAAGAAAAAGAAGAATAAGAATTGGTTAAAACTATTTTACTATTCACTTAATAAGGGTTCAAATATTACAAATGAATACCAACAATTAATCTTTCTCAACAACATGAGAGAACTAGTCTATTTATAGACTACTAAGCTAACTTAGACTACAAGTTAACTTAACATTGAACTTATAAGAAAGGCTCAATTTGACATGCTAACTTAAACACAAAGCTAACATATTTCGACAACATATATGAACAGACTTCGACTCCAGCATGCACAACTCTTGTCGAAACATGAAAGTATCCTTGTCGATACTAGAGTTAGATCCAAAATAACACTGTACAAGTTTTTTTTATCAATCTTGAGACATGTATGTATGCTCAAATCTGATTTTTTATTTTTAAGCTCAAATTTGGTAAAGAGGACTAGGAAGTCTAAGTGACGATTTAGATCAAACTAAGATGAATATTTATTAAATTAATTAAATGTTAATCCAGGATAACATTTTTTTGGGTCAAAGAGCCTAGAAGCAAACACATATACAAAGAGAAGAGCTTGTAACGAAACACATACAAAGAATTGTAATGGTGAAGTATAATGACAAAGAGAATTGCTAAAGCATAATTTCAATTGTAAATATGTACGCGGATTATAATTGGTTTTGCATGTTGATGAATATTGAAAAGTGAACAAAAAGGTAGTAAAATTTATAATTTGCTTCGTCTTTATAAATATTGTGTTAATTTCTAAAGACAATGATAAAATTAATTGATAAGATTAAAGGTAAAGTGTATCAGTTGTGGGTATGCATAGTGTATGAGTGAAGTAGATAAAAATGTGTAAAAAAAGTTTTAGAAAATTTATTGATAAAGGCTAGCTATTAGGTCATGTTCTGGGTCAACCAAAGACTCAATACGAGGACTTAATCATGCATAAGTCCAATTAAGATTATCCAATTATTAGACTGAGATTTTCGACTTAGCATGTCGACAGGAATGGAGGTGAGATAAATATATAGGCTAAATATATAAAGCATAATTAAATTTTTGACACCAAAGTTACAAAGTTCGACAAGGATGATTCTTGACACAGACAGTTGGAAGACTATAAGTTGTTTTCGACAGCAATAGCAGATTTACAGCAGTTTAAGAACTGAAGACACGTGGAAACAAATTAGAAGACAAAAGTCCATGTAATAATGTGCGTGTTGAATTCTAAAGAGTTAAGCTTTGTTGACGGTTATTGATGTACATAGCATATAAGTATATTTGATCTTTGTAACAAGGGTTCACATATTTCATTGGTGTTCTATATAGAATTCAAACATCCAAGTTACAGAGATAAAATGATTTGTGAGAAATATATGAATCGGCGTCCCACTTTTAATTTAAGTATTTTTACTTCACCGCTTTTATTATCTTTCTTCATTTACTTTATCCTTTCAAGAAATTCTGTATTTTTACTTAGAATTTCTGCACAATTGGTCCAAATTCAAACGCCAAACTCATAAGCACGAATGCACTTTCTTACTTTTACACAAATTATCCATATAATTTTTTTGAGTTTAATTCTTTAAATGAATTAAAACTTGTGATTTGTTTCACTAAAAATACCCGTAAACAAATTGCCTTACCTAGACAGACACTTTTGTGCAAAAGTTAAATTTCTACAGAAAAGCGTTTGTGCTTTTATTATCTGTTTTGTTATTCATACATCCAATTCTATCAATGTATGAGTGTTCATGCTTCTCAGGAGTAGTAAAATTCTAGAGATAGCTCGCCAATCGTCGAAAAATCCTTCATTTCCCAAGAACGATGTTCCAAATGTAGAAGAACAACCAGTCAAATTGACGGTTGCTAGTTTAAGTACTTCAACAACGTTGGATTAACTGTTCATCACTATGGGATATTTTTTGAGATGTTGACATGTTGCCTTTTGAAGTTTATAATAACTACGTACTATTAAATGTTTCATTCATGTTACCTCTGTTTTTTAATATACTGTTTGGATAAAGGAATCACAATTAGTGGATTATATTAGCTTATGTTTGTATTTCTTTAAATGCTAACAATCCAATAATATGAATTCAAAAGTTACAAAACGTAATATGAATTCAGACAAAAACCGTGCAGTAGCACAGGTTTGTTACTAGTTTTAAAATAACAATATAATTTGCATGAATTAATGGTTGTAGGTTTACTTATTACATATTTCTTTCTTTTTACAAATACATTGCATGCATGTAGAGTAGTCAACAATGAAGAATGAGACTTTGTATCTTCCTCATGAATTGATCATTCTAATCCTTCTAAGATTACCAGTTAAGTGTCCATTCCAAATGCGTTAGTAAGTTATGGTTTTCTCTCATCTCTGATTCCTATTTTGCAAAGTTTCATTTTGAACTCACAACTGCAACACACGACCCTAGAATTATGTTTGTATCAACTTTCTTTCATGAATCTAGATATTTAGATTTGCAAACATCACATAACCATTATTCTACTTCAATAAACCTTGATTTTTTGTGTCACCATTTCCAATCTGATTTTCTTATTGAAATGAAAAGTTCATGTAGAGGTTTCATATTTTTGAATTGTTCTTCAAAGATCTATTTATAGAATCCATCCACAGGAGTTCACAAAAAGATACCTCCTACTGTTTCCCATTTAGACCCTAATATCTTTTATCTATATGATTTTGGGTATGATGAGTCAACAACTGATTACTTGGTGGTTTCGATGTCATGTGATTCAGGTGCTGACTGTAACACCCCAAAATTTGCCCTCCTATTTATACCCTCAATAAGTGGCTTATGCTTCATATTTCATGTACTTTTAGGTCATAAGCATCATGCATGCATCATTGGTCTTCCCAAGGCATGGGATCAGAGGATTTCATGGTATTGATTGTTCAAGGCAAAGAGAAAGAGATAGGCTCAATTACTCAAGCCACAAAGGCTCCTCAAGACTTAAGACATCTCATTTGGTTCACCATTTCATCAAGATATTGAGATTAGCAAGGAACTTGAAGAGGATCACCTCCTCATATCTCTTGATCCTTCAATTAGGGTTTTGTGCATCTGTGCATATGACATCATCATGAGCAAGGATCTTGGAGCTTTAACATCATCTTATCACATAGAGCACCTTGGTTTAAGGGGATCTTCACTCACTTCAAAGGAATTAGGGTTTTGACCATTGGTCAATATCTCCTAACTTTCGAGGCCAAAACTAGGGTTTTGCCTAAAGTTAGTTTATTTCTGATTCTTTGGACAAGACTTGATTCCATGGTCTTTTATGTGTTCTCAAGTATCTAGGAGTGGACTATAGACCATCAATTTCATTCAGAAGGATTTCAATTGGCCAGATGATTGAGAATCAGACAAATTGGGGATAAAGTCAATTGTGCAAAAAAAGTCAACTCTTGACTTTTTGAGGTCAACATTGTGTTTATCATGTCAAATATGATCAATGGGTGAGATTTGATCAAGAAATACCAAAGGAATCATGAAAAGTCAAGGATTGTGGAAAGTTGCCATTTTTTTAAAAAAGTTAGTTTAAGAAACTTACTATTTTTGGTAAGTTTACGTATGTGAAACAACCACTTTCAAGGCCAAATTCCTCCATGTTGAAGGCTTCATTCCAAATTTCTTCAAACATGAAAGTTATAGAATGTTCTTCAAGCTTTCCATCCATATAAAAAACCCCTCATTTGGATTTGTAAATCAAAAGTTATGATGTTTTAAAGTTAGGACATTCAAATGGTTAAAATTGGAAAAACTTAGAATTTCTCTAAGTCCAAAATGCAGTTTTGTATCCATGTTTTCATGGTCATTTCTCTTGATGATCTAAGCTTCCTTTCAACCTGTTTCCAACATAAAATTTGTTCTTTGCAATGAGAACTTTCATGTGATACCAAAACCTCTCATTTTGAACAAATATTCTTCATGTTACCATCCATCGAAGCCATGACATCAAGTGAGTTGAAATTGGAGAAATACTTATAAATTTTTCCAACATTGAAATAGTTTGCATCAAGTAACTTCAAGGCCATTTTTCATAAAGCTCCAAACCTCTATTTCATTTGCATCCAACACAAAACTTGTTGTATCAAACCTCATCTTTCCAATGACATCAAAATCACACAAGTTGGCTTCATAATCATCAAATTATGCATCACCAAAGTCATCACCGTGAAATTTATTTCTTCACTACCAAGCCAAGTCTTTTCACATTGTAAGGCCTTGTACTCTTGCTGCAGCATGCGCATAACCTCATGTCACACATATTTGCCCTTCTAAACCATACAAAACCTTACACTTTATGCATACCATCTTACCATTTACCCCATGCATCCATAATGAAAACAAAGCTGAGACATTGATTCAAGCCGCTGCTACACATCAATATCACCATCATCTTATGGTACACCCTGAAAATAACCATACACACACACACACACACATGGAACACCATAACCCGTGCCAAACCAAAAACTTCTCTCATTTTCACATTTTTCTTAACCAAGCTTTCAACTAACTTCCAACCATGGTTAACACTTAATCACACCACTAACCAACTATATAAGTCTTAACCACATTCTAACTGATCCAGGGAGATCATTTTCACCAAGAGATATCACAAAAATCCATTTTAGCACCTCCACGTTCAAAACTTCGAATCTCTCTCTCTATATTGGAACTTTTTCTGAAATTTTTCCATAACCTTCATCTACACATGTGGTTATTGCTACTGTATGCAACCATTTCCACCTGGAACAACCATTGAAGCATCCATGAATTCCCCTCGGTTCAACATAAATATGTGTTTCCAATCAAGATTCAAGGGTCCCAAGGCATTTATTTTGCCTCCGTTGTAGATTACAAGACTTTGCAGTGAAGTTTTTTGGGTTTCTTAGAGCTTGGAACTACATCTCCGGCTAGGTAACATTCTTGAACTTTGGTGCATCATTCTAGACTGTATGAGCGAATTTAGGGCCTCATTGTTTACCCTGGAAATTGGTAAACAACCGCTAATCTTCTAAAACAACAAAGTTCTAGTAACTTACAGGATCGATCAGATTGATCCTAGGACATGTGCTATGAGTGTATTTAAAATGTTTCACTAATGCATAAAACAAACATTTCGACAATGCTTGCGTGCAAAAAGGATGTTTTGAAATGTGAATGAAAAGTAATAAGAAGCAAGAAAACGTTTGGGTCGAAACAAGAAACTTAAAGAAAGACTGAAATGTAAAGAAAAGTTTGATAAAAACTGAACTTTAAATGGTAAAAGAAGCGCATAAAATCTTGAATAAACTGCAGAAATATAAATGCTTGAAGGTAAAAGCTTTATAATGTAAGAACTGCAAAGTAAAAACTTTGTAATGTAAAATGCTTAGAAGTAAAAGACTGAATTAAAGGACTTCAAAGTAAAGGATCTAAGGTAGAAACTTCAAAGTAAATTGCATTGCAATGAAAGATAATGGTGATTACAATCACGTACATTCTCGCTTCACCCTTTTCTCTACACGCTGGATACTTTGAGTGATCATGGAGTTACTTGTACAACACGATTTTTCACACACATTCTAACTCTAGAACTAACCTATTTATAATACTCTAAAATAACCACCATTTGACAGTTTACTCCTAAAACACGCCACTTGGCACTTTGCATGTCTTCAACTTCTGGATCTTCGCCACTTGTTATCTTTTCAAATTCAAAATAGTAGAAAATTCCCTCCACTAATTATTTGTAACTGCAGCGCATCATCCCGTCGAACTGATTTCCTAGACTTAGAAATACTTGAAGTCTCAAGACTCATTTCTTCGACCCAAGCTTTCACTAAGTATGGTTGAAGCCTTTTTTTTTTCTTTTAGCTTATTTATTTTTAAAGAACAACACAAATTCTTTAAAGCCAAATTTGTTTGAAACAGGTAGCGTCGAAATTAGGAGCTAACAAATTGCCCCCCAAAAATGTCCTTTCGCCAGTATCGGTAGGAAGGTCATTTTTTGATAGAACAATTTTCGACGCTTGCTCATTCGACTATGAGAAGACATGGTCATAACTGTTTAGCCCATGATCTAGAAACTATTCAGTTTCTTTCAACCACGCTTATGACGTCATATCATAATGGTGAATCTTCAAACGTCTTTTCAGCTGTATCTTTGATCAGTATTCATCATTACCTTTTCTTGAAACTAGACATTTCACAGTCTGATCATAACTTCCACCACTCAAAAATTTCCAAAAAGAAGACACGCGTCCCACTACTGGACTTGGTTTGACGGTGGATTAACAATCCTTTGAACTTCCAAACGCCTATAAATACTCCTTTTCCACAACTTGCCAAACTTTTGCATTCTCAGAATTTCTTGTAACTCATTTCTTCATCCTTCAAACTTTCTTCAAGAAACCTAGAACACCATTTCATTTCTTCTCTAACTCCCAACAATGGCGTCCTCACAAACCGCTCCTCAAGAAAAGAAAGGTAAAAAAAGGCAAGGTCACACAGTTCAAACAATCTCTTCCACCATTTTCGAACCTTCCAGGACCTAAGATGGTAAATAAGGCTTAAATAGTGCTTTCGTCCCTGTAAGTTAGCGTGTTTTTGGTTTTCGTCCCTGTAAATATATTTTTTTTATTTTAGTCCCTATATTTCACATTCGCGTTCGTTTTAGTCCTTAAAACCAAAATCCGCAGGAAATTCTGCAGGAAAATCCGCAGGAAACCTTCGAATTTTCCTGCGGATTTTGGCCTTAGGGACTAAACAGCAAGCAAAAAGAAGATATAGGGACTAAAACCAAAAAAATTAAATTATAGGGACGAAAACTAAAAACTCGCTAACTTACAGGGACGAAAATACTATTTAAGCCTGGTAAATAATCACCAGTTCATGCCAGAACCCCATGCTGCAGAAGTAAGGAGTATCTATGAATCTCAGGTAATGATTCCTCTTATTATTTCTGACAAACCTTATGCTTTATCTGGTCCTTTATCCGATGCTAAAGCTTCTGATGAAAAACTCAGTGAGTTTTTTCCTTCCTATCGCAAATCAAGGCCATTAGGGCAAAAAAGTAACCCTAAAATAGGTGAAACTTCCCCTGATAAACCCACCTTAACCAAGATGGATCTTAGATATCTCCAAGATGGAACTAGATTAGTGAGAGCGGTTAGCCCGTTGAAATATTTTGACCTTTGGATGACTAGGATGGAAAAGGTAAAATCTGAACATTGGAAAATAATAGGAATTTATGACTTGCTCATGCTGTCGAAAACTAGTATTCCTTATTGTTTAAACCTGCTGGCAGCATCCCTTTATTTTTGGGATAGTACCCACTTTACCTTTCATCTTCCTTGTGGGATGGTCACCCCTACCCTCTTCGACGTGGCTGACATCACCGGACTTCGACCAGATGGCATTTCTTATAGCCCTGAAACTGACGCAGAGGATACAATAGGGATCTCCAATTCCAAACTCACCTACACACATTTCATAAACCCTCACTTCAAACGCGGCACTGAAGAAGTATCTGACCAAGAACACATTGCATTCCTAACTGTATGGCTGTCTAGGTATGTGTTTTGCTCCAAATCTCTACAAGTGGCTAAGAAGTATCTAACTCTAGCCAACCTACTCCACAACAACAGAGGGGTTTGCCTTAGTGAATTGATCCTGGAAAACCTCTATGAATCTATCAGCGAAAGGGCATCTCGACTCAATGATTTAGAGGCCCAGGGCACTGTACACCTGAATGGCCCCCTACGGCTGCTTCAACTATGGCTTAACGCAACTTTCGAAGCCAGCCTTCCCAGGAAAGGGAGAATCGATGAAACTTCTACTGAAATCAAGGAGAGGAAGGTCGCAGGGACTCGCTTGGTCAAACTCACCCCTAATGATGATGGGGAAACTCTCAAAGGAGCCTTCTCCAGCTACATCATGATGTTTTCCAAACGGTATGAGTTCACACCAAGCATGGCCCCTTTTGCTGAGAGAAGATGTGGCCCTGAATGGTTCACAAGGCCATTCCCTAATTCAAACAAAAAGCTCCATACTGAATCTGTTTCAATCTGGAAGGCTTTCTTGATTCCTAGATTTATCGTCCATAGGCTGAATCTTGGAAAAGATATAGCAACCTTGATTGCTTACCAACCAAACCTTGTCTCTCGACAATTTGGGTTGACCCAGATTTTCCCTAAGTGCCTATATGAGAAAAAGGGCCATGTTGTTCTTCACACTGCCAGTTTCGACGAGGGAGATGCTGCAATCCACTTCGACCGGTTGAATGCTCGAAAATCAGTCCTTTCCCTTGTGTACTTTCAGCCCAGTTTTTTGTGCACTCAACCATTTCACGACTGATGGTCGAAGCACTACAATGAACAATTTCTTGATGTTGCTGCCTTCTCCTCATTACTTGACCAAGTTTTCCTTGATGTGCAGGAGAAAACCAGGAAGAATAAGTTCACTCATATCAAAGAAATTCAAGCCTTCCAAAGGTACTTTAAAACTGTCTATCGACCAGATGATATTAGTCGAACCGTTCGTGAGGCTGCTGTCACTTTGAAGGAGAAATTTCTACAAAAAATGGATAAGTTAAAAACCCCTTCCAACGTTCCTCTTGAGAGACGTTATGAGATGGCTTTAAAACTCTTTCCTCCAAAGGTCCCTCGACTGCCTAACGCTGATTTTGGAGTGGCACTTGCCCCTCCATTTCCAGACTGGTTTGTCTATGGTGATTCCATAAAAATCCTTCGACAACAGTCTCAACCGAAAGCCAAAAGGGTGATTGCAACTAAGCATACGCTGGACAGTTTTAAAGGACACCTTCATATAGGGATCTAGGATGTTCGCATCGAATCCCAAATATATGAAGGTTTGAGGCCCTCGATTTGTGATTTATAACTAACCACTTAAATATTAACTTGTAATAATTGTCTTTGTCTTTTCAGCTATGCCCAGGAAGACCAAACCAGCTAAGAGTGCTGCTGTGAAGGTCGAGAAGGAATCTGAAGGCACAAAGGTATTTTATATCCCTTGCCTAAGTCTTCTTTATGTGATCACCTTCTAATGTTTGCATCACCTTTTTAGACTGCTCGAAAACCTCCAACACCTCAAAAGAAGACTAAGAAAGGTGCTCAAATAGTCATTCCTTTATATGTTGATGATGAATCTCCTGAGGAGGTCATAGCTAAAAGGAAAAGGAAGCTTACCAAAGCTTCTGGAGCTACTGGCCAACCTTCCTCGAAGGAAGCCAAAATTATTGAAAAGACACCTACCACTAATGGTGTCGAGAAACCATCCTCCAAGGCCGCGTCGAAATCGAACGCTGGCACTCATGAGAGTGAAAACTCAAGCCCTGATGTTGCAAATGCTCAGGTATGCACACCATCTTTCTCATAGTATTTGCACTCTTCACTCAAATCTCCTTCAATCTTATTTTCCTTACTTGTGGTTTCAGGCTGATGTAGGTGATTCTAACCCACCATAAACTACGCCGACCTCTGCACCAACTCTTCTGAATAGCCAAGGTGAGCCAACTTATCACCCCACTTCTGACCTTGGTTCTGGGTACAGATCAATAAGCAAAATTAACCAACCTATCCTCTTTACAGTTCCTCCCTCTGCGACGGTCGAAAAAAAAAAACTTGCCTGTCAAGACCACCACTAAACAATCCCAGACAGATGGCTCTGATTTTGAAAAGGATGATGTTTCTAGCCAACAACCTACAGAGGCCGTTGCCACAGAAGAAGGACGTCTTGAAAATAAACTTGATAATGATCACCTTAATCAAACTGCCCATGAAGGGATGGACAATATGGGAGAACCCCCATTCCAAACTACATCTGATGATGATCAAGAGAATGACAACCAAGACAATGAAGAAGGAGACGAAGAGGAAGAAGAAGAAGAGGTCGAAGATGAAGAGGAAAAAGAATAGGATGAAGAGGATGAAGAAGAAAGAACTGAGAAGGACCGGTCCACTTCACCCGTAACTGAAAAAAGTCATGTCAAAACTCCAACTCCTAAACCTACAGGCACTTTGACCACTGGAGGACCCACTACTGAAGATCCACTGGCTGCCCTTAGATGGTCGAATCCTCGAGAGTACGCCAAAATGATACTTGGGGAAAAGTACAGCTCCTCTGGTAGCAATCTTAGTACCTCGACCACTTCTGGGGATCCCGCTCCAGATGACTTTGCTGGCCTTATCCTTCAGAAAATTAAAAACAAATTCTTCAAGGGAGACATCCACAGCATCTTCAATGCAGATTGAACTGCTCATCTCTTTCTGAAAGACACCCTCCAGAAACTGGACCTCTCGACCCTTAAGAAAGAGGTATCCGATTTCCTTATAGAGTTAACTACTTTAGTGAATCAGATGTCTGAAGACTTCAAGCTTCTTCCCAACATTCAAAACACCATTGAAAATACAACTGCGCTGGAACATCTAGCTTGGGATGAAGAACATGCATCAGAGGCCAAAGTCGGAGACCTGGAAATTGCCCATGCTAAAAGACAGGAAGAGATAGTGTCGAACGAAAAGGATATTGACACATGGAGACAGCAAATCATAGAACTGCAAAACAAAATTTCTGATGCTGAAAAGCGTAATCTTGAGCTGAAGAATTTCGACGACACTGAACTGGACAAAGAGCTGAAACGCACTATGGACTTCATTGATAATGCCCAAAAGCTTGAAAAAGAACTTTCAGCAGCCAAACTCGACAAAGCTTTATGCGAAACACGCCTTCAGACTCACAAGGTCAACTTTCTTCAGCTGAAGTCGAAGCTCCCCTTTTGATCATCTCATGACTTTTGTTTGTATTTCTTTTTTATCACCATATTTTCTGGCCCTTTTGAGGCCTTATGTAATGACAATTTTAATGCCCTCTGGCATCTGTTTGAATACTTTTATTTACCGTTCACTCTTCGACTTGCAAAATTTTTGGAAATCATGGCACATTTTCTTTTAAATGTTTTATTAATGGCCTCAAACTTTGCTAATCTTTGTGATTAAGGCACTCTGCCTTTTTCCTTGGAAATCATGAAAACAACGCAACTTTAGCAGGCTAGTGCTCCAACGGCACAAGTCTCTATTCCATAAAGAAATATTAATAGCATAACCCTAGGGTATATTTCCAAGAGTAATTTCACTTGTTTCCATCGTTGACTGGCCAATCCTTACAAGGCATTGCCCCTATAAAATCCTCTTCACATGAGCCATATTCTGCACTCACTGAAGCAAGTATGAGTACTTCCTCAAAGAAAACAATAACCAAGAAGGTGGCTGAAGAAACACAGAAGGCTGAGGCAACCACCACTGCCTGCAATAGCACTTCAACTGGAGCAACTTCCCAGGCCAAGAAGCGAGAAACTAAGATGAAGGTCCCCAAGAAAGGGCGTTCTAAAGCACAAGATCCTGATGATGAAGCTGACGAAGATTACCTCACCTTTCTCAACTCCATCAATTGGAGAGACTATGAATGATCCTTCTCCTGGGTTTGGCGTTATTGTACTTGTTTCTTTTCCTTTGTACGCCATTTTGGCCTTATCTAGCCTATTTTGGCTTTTACAATCTTATCAAAACTTATGTTCTAATATGAATCTCTTGCAAAATAGGCTTATATTTTTCCAAATATTTCCCATTTACCCTTATGACTCTTAGATCACCCTCAATCTCCTGAACCTCGTAAGCATTATTACTGAATGCCTTAATAATTTGAAAAGGACCTTTCCACTTAGGAGACCACTTCCCTAAAGATCTGGTCTTTCGATCCATAGGTAAGATCACTTTCCACACCAATTCCCCAGCTGAAAAGGTTTTAATCTTGACCTTTTTGTTATAAGACTTCTCCACCCTTTTCTTTTGCCTTTTCAGCAACTCCAACGCATGGAGCCTTTCTTTGTCTAAATCCACTAACTCATCAAGCATCATATTCCAATAAGACTCAGATGGGATCTCATGATGCCTTTGGATCCTTATGGACTGAAGATGAATTTCTACAGGCAAAACTGCATCATGACCAAATGTCAGTCGAAATGGGGTAGTATTAGTTGCCTCTTTTGGGGACGTTCGACATGCCCAAAGTATTTGGTCCAATGTCTTATGCCAATTTCTTGGCCTTTTTCCCACATGCTTTTTTTATCAACCCAATAACTACTTTATTGGCCGCTTCGACTTGGCCATTAGCTTGAGCGTAATAAGGTGTGGACGTCAAAAGCTTGAATCCCATTTCTTTGGAAAATTCTTACATTTTTTGACCAGTGAAGACTGATCCTTTGTCTGTTGTAATTGTCTCTGGGATTCCAAACCTATAGATGATGTGTTTCTGAATAAATTCAATCACATTTTCCTGATCAACATTTGGTAAAGGGATAGCTTCGACCCATTTGGTAAAATAGTCAATACCCACCAAAATGTACTTATGATTTTTTGATGATGCTGGTCTGATTTCTCAAACCAAATCCAAAGCCCATCCTCTAAAAGGCCAAGGTTTCACTATATAGTGTAATTCACTTGCAGGGACGTGTTGAATGCCAGCGTGGACTTGACATTCCTGACAACCCTTAGCAAATTCAATGCAATCTTTTAACATGGTAGGCCAATACATACCTTGTCGAAATAACAACCATTTCATTTTATGGTCTACCTGATGTGCTCCACATGTCCCACTATGGACAGTCGAAAGGGCCAAGTACGCTTCTGCCTCACTAAGGCACTTAAGCAATACTCCCTCAGGAGTCTTTTTGAATAATTCATTACCCAACAAGACATAACTCAAATCTTGATACTTGATTTTCCTTTCTGTCGAAGATATTGGATTTTTTAGATAATCTACTATAGGTTTTCTCCAATCCTTGTCAGTTATGCTATCAACTTCCAGAATTGCAAAATTATCTTCATCAGCGTATCCAAGCTTAGTTTCTTCCAAGTCTGATGGGGCTAATCCTACTGACACCACCTTTCTTCTGACTTCAACTTCGATTGCATCTTGTAATTTGTATTTCAAAACTTTATACCCTGATGCAATCTGAGCCAAGTCATTAGCGACCTGGTTTTCCAGTCTAGGGATGTGTCGAAAACTAACTGCGTCGAACTTTTTCAACAGTCGATTCACAACTACAAAGTACATAATCAAGTTTTCTTTTATGCACTTGTATTCCTTGGTAACTTGTTTTATGACCAGCTCTAAATCTCCCATTATTTCGACATGAGTTTCCCCCAATTCCAACAATACTTCAAGTCCAGCAATTAAAGCTTCATATTCAGCTTCGTTGTTAGAACAACGGCCTTCAATTTTATACTTAAGTGTTGTTGGAATTTCATTAGGAGAAATAACAAGCACTCCTATGTCTGTCCCATCTTTGTGGCTCGACCCGTCGAAGTATAACTTCCAAGGTTCCAGTTCAAGATAGTTCAGAGGGGTTTCATTTATAGAATGGTTGACTATAAAGTCTGCCACTACTTGTCCTTTAACAACTTTGAAAGGCTTATAGGTTAAAGAATATTCAGTTAATGCTAAAGCCCATTTTCCAATTCAACTGTGGAAAATAGGTTTGGACAACATATGTTTAATAACGTCATAACGAGAAGAAACATAAACATCAACTGGTTTTATATAATGCTTCAATTTTGTACAAGAGTAATACAAACATAAGCATAATTTTTCGATCATGCTATATCTAGTTTCAGCATCATTTAAAACTCTACTAAGGTAATAGATGGCTCTTTCGACGCCATCATCATCCTCTTGAGCTAACATGCTCCCTAAAGTTCTATCTGACGCAACTATGTACAATCTCATACTCTTATTCCCACAAGGTGGTGAGAGAATTGGGGGGTGACTCAGGTACTCTTTGATCTTATCGGAGGCTTCCTGTTGAGCTTGGCCCCAGTTGAACCCATCCTTGCTAGCTCGAAGCGATGGCGAAAAGGCTTGCGTTTTCCCACTCAAGTTGGATATAAATCTCCTCAAGAAATTTATTTTGCCCAAAAGAGACTGCAATTCCTTCTTTGTTGATGGTGCTTTCGCTTCCATAATGGCTTTGGTTTTATTCTGGTTAATTTCGATCCCCTTCTTGTGGACCACAAAGCCTAAAAAATCCCTGCCTGCACACAAAAAGCACATTTGAGAGGATTCATTTTAAGACCATGCTTTCTCATCCTTTCAAAGGAATGTCGAAGATGGCTTAAGTGATCTATTCCTGAAAAAGACTTAACAACAATATCATCAATATAGATCTGCATAAAAGTCTCAATAAAATACTGAAAGATCGAATTCATTGCTCTCTGGTAAGTTGCCCCAGCATTTTTTAGACCAAAAGGCATTACTACCCATTCGTAGGTGCCTAATGCTCCTGGACATCGAAAAGCAGTCTTTGGGACATCTTCCTCAGCAATGAATATTTGGTTATAACCAGAATAACCATCCAACATACTCAAATATTCATGTCCTGCAGCAGAATCAATTAGCATTTCTGCTACAGGCATAAAATATTCATCTTTAGGGGTTGTAGAATTTAGATCTCTAAAATCTATACAGACCCTTAAAGAACCATTCTTTTTAATGACTGGTACAATATTAGCTAGCCATTTGAAAGGATGGTTGGGGCAAACCGTCTTGGATTTTGCTTGACTGGCTTTTTCCCAGGTATGATTGGCAACTTATGTTCAACAAGCTCTCTCTTCAAACCAGGCATTTCATCATAGTCTCAAGCGAAGCAATCCTTAAATTCCTTCAATAGTTGGACCATTTCGACTTTGAGTTGTGGGTCAAGGTTAACACTAACATAAGTAGGCCTTTTTACTCCCCCTTCACCCAAGTCAATTTCTTCCAAAGGATCTTGCGCCATCATTTTAATGTTAACTGACACTGGATCCTTTTCAAAAACCAAAGGGTCATTATCATAAATAGCATCAAGCCTTTAATTTTGGTCTTCGATTTGAGACCTATCAGGTGGTTCAGGCTCAAAGTCCTTACCAGGCCCTACTTCAAAAATTTGAGTTTTGGCTTCAACAGCCATGTGGTTTTGTGCAACCTCCAAGGCCGCTTGTAATTTAGACTCAGCCACATAGGCCGAAATTCTTTGTAGTGCATCGAATTCAGTCATTATTACTGAATTCACTTCCCCAGCCTGTGGGGTCTACATCAGGCTCCTCACAGTATGGGACATTGCCTTCTTCCCTTATGACCTCTCTATCCCATCGAAATCCCTCCACAGGGTGCAAGTATAATGAGCTGAATGCATGGTCATCTGGGGTGAAATCAAATTCTGCTGGAGTACCAGGCGCAATATGCGCCAAGTTTTTGTCAAACTCAACACCATCAACGTGATTAACAAGCACCTTAAAATACCCTTGATCACCTTCAATGTTTTCGACTATGCCATCAGGCCTCCAGATTGTTATCCGCTGGTGCATTGATGAAGGCACTGCTCCAACACCATGGATCCATTCCCTCCCCACTAGAAGATTGTAGTTAGCCTTGCTTTCGACTACCATAAATAAGGTAGGTCTTGTTACTGTTCCCACAGTCAAATCAACCTGCAGGACGCCCAGAGTGGTCCCAATTTTCCCTTCATAGTTAGAAAGGACCATGTTGTGGGGCTTAAGATCAGAATCGAATTTACCAATCTTGATTAGTAGGAAATGTGGCATTAAATTGACTGTAGGCCCACAATCCACCAAGATTTTATTCATAGCCACGTTCTCTACTTTCCCTGTAATGTACAGAGGTTTCAAGTGCCCTTTCATGGCCTCAGTTGGTCGTTCGAAGAAGGAATTCTGCTCTTTGACATAGCCATTATTCATCATATAGTAGCACACAGGTTGGTGCGCTGCCATTTCAGCCTCAGCGTTGGTGTCTAAGTTTTCCACTTCAGTTATCCTATCATATTCTCTTGGCATCACCGAAACCACATTAACAATGATGTTTAAAGAGACATCAGAGTCGGAATCAAAGTTGTGAGTCAAATATTCGTCCTCAGCTGCTTCGACTGCAAACCTCTCAGCTTCTTCCTTCTTGGAAATAAATAACCTATGCCCCACAGACATCTTATTTGTTATTTTTGTCCCAACATCTTTATTGCTAGCAGGCAGAACGTTGGTACTAATTTCAATTAGATCTCTGGCCTGAGCTTCCCTCAAAGCATTTCTTCGTCTCTGTTCCCTTCTCCACTAGGACCTGGACATAGGATTTTTGCCCTTGTAATTCTCAGAAATATAGGAAGATTTATTAGAGGACTTGAATTCTTTCTGGTACTCCATTGAAGAACCTCTTGCCACGTCGAAATTCTTCCATCTCTGTTTCCCTTTCCCTGCTGCTTCAACTGGTTTGACCCACTTTCCAGTTAGTACCTCACTGCTAGGCTTGAAAGTAGCCTGCTTAGCCCTTGGCATATATGGCCTTTGGCCATGTTGTCTTTGGGTAGTTTTCCTTTGGTCGAAACCCCCTGGCCTTTGAGCAGCTCTTTTCTCACTTCCAGTCTTGGCTTCTTTCCCCACGTGGAGGCTATGAGCAGCCTCTCTGTCAAAGATAGCACTGCACCTAGGACATAGCATGACTTCAAAGTTTTTTCCTTGGCACCTGTGGAGAAAATCAACAATGGTTTCATCTTCTCTGGGATAAGCCAGCTTGTTGCAGCCTTCTTGACGAACCTGTTCGTCCACATCCATGGCCTGTCCGTTAGTAACTTCGACCATGTTTATGTCAACTTCATCCTTCAAGCACATTTTGGAGAAGTGGACCTCAAGGCCTTCAGCAGCCTCATCCATCTGTCTGAAACGGTCAGCAGTTTCTTTTGTTACCATCTACAATTTCGACGCTTCAGCTTCGTCATGGGTCTCAACTGTGGACTCAACGTTGAAACTTTGGACTTCAGAAGATGTCTTAAAGTAGTGTTCAGCTGCCATACATATCAAATGCTCAAGCTGGCAACCATCCATTTCCTCGATTTCTCTAATAAACACGACATCGTTGGCAAGGTCCTCAGTAACCTCGACCACTGTGGCATTTCTGCCAAGAGCTTCATTGGTGCTAACACTATCTGAGCTGTTGTCAGATTCCTCAGCTAGTTCGACCATGTTAACCTCATGGGGCTCTGTGTAATTTGCTTCAGCTACTTCAAGAGGGTTGGTATCAATTTTCATCTGGGGCTTAGTCTTCTCCCCAAATTTGAGTCTGCCTTCCTGAATAGCATTCTGCACCAGATCCCTGAAAAGAAAACATTGAGAAGTTTTATGACCCAAATAATTATGGTATTTACAAAAACCTCTCTTTTTCCTTTGCTCTAAAGGTGGTATTTTAGCACCAGGAGGCACTAGTATTTGACCATCCTTAACTAACAAATCAAAAATTTCATCACATTTAGTGATGTCGAAAGTGTATGTTTTCTTTGGGAACCTATCGTTCTTTTCGGTTTCGACAGGATTTTTCCCATTTGAAGGGACTAATAATTTACAAGAAAAAGGAGGACCTTGCTTAAGTTCAGCAAGATCTATTTCGTTTTCGTCAAATTTAACAGGCTTATCATATAACTCTTCGATGCCCTCCTGGTATTCGACGTAAGCTATCTTCTTGTTTTTGTTCGCCCTAGCTTTCTCGTCCTTGAGACGCTCTAGCTGTCGAACTCTATCAGCCAATTGGGCCATATCCCTCAAATACTGGGTGTCCAGTTTTTTCCTGATAGAGTAATCAAGGCCACCAACGGCCATTTTGACAAGTTCATGCTCAGGCACTTGTGTAAAGCACCTAGCCTTGAGTAGTCAAAACCTATTCAAGTAATCATCTATTAGCTCATTGAACTTTCGTTTCACACTAGCCAATTCCTTCAAACTAATTTTAGTCTGCCCCATGTAAAATTGCTCATGGAATGGACGTTCTAACTGGGCCCAGTTACAAATTGAGCCAGATGGTAATGTAGTGAACCACGTGAATGCATTTTTAGTGAGGGAACTAGGGAAATACTTCACCCTTAGACTCTCATCATTTTCAATCTCTCCAGATTCGATCAGGTGGCGCGCCACATGTTTGACGGTAGACTCTGTAGTGTCCCCTGAAAACTTAGTAAACTTTGGTACTTTCGTCCTGGGGGGCAATTCGGCTTGGAGTATATAGTCTACTATAGGCGAAGTGAAGTTTGGCCTAGAAAAACCCATATTCAAACCATTTAGAGCCATTATTCTCTCAACCATGGCTGCCAAATTGTTCTCCGCTGCTATATTATTGCGTCGAACCTGATTCACCACATGATCAGCATTTTGATTTCTGTTTACTAGCACCACCCTTGGTTCCTCCTCTTCAAGTATATGTATTTGATTTCAAGGAGGCTCCTCCCTAGGTGGTTCTACCAACTCTGGATTCACCGGATTCACTTGTTGAGCGTTTTCTCTCATCTCGACTCCTTGATTTTGGTGTTGAACAGGAGCGGGCATTCCCATGAATTCTGCTATACGCGCCATCTGGGCTGTCATCATTTGATTGGTTTGAGTAGTATTCTGGATCAATGGCTAGAAAATCTCTCCCATTGTCTGAGAGAAAGTATGTTCCATTTGCATGTTGCTCTCATCCATCTGTTGCCTCAAATATGCTGCAGATTCGTTTGTTAAGCTGGGCCCTTGAGCAGAATATCCCACACCTATAGACTGGCTATTTCGACCCATATTAATTCCAGAACCTGACTCCTGTAAAGGGAAGATATCACATTCTCTGAAAATACTGGGGGTGCATTACGCAAATTCTGCATCATCAATGTTGGCATGCCATAGATTGAGTTCCTAGGCAGAGGCTGTGAAAATCCTGGGGGAGGAAATTGCCTAAACGTCGAAATTCCTCCAGGTGGAGTCTGAGGATTTGTCACTGATGGGCCAATGTACTCCAGGACTGGATGTGTGTAAGGCCTCACATATGTCACCCCTATTACCGCTGTCGAAGGCATTGGCTCTGTCACCATGGTTGATACTGTTGGCCCTCCTGACGAAGGAACCGGAGTTGGCGCCACAATAATTCTTGGTAATTCTTGAGGATTGATGGTGCTGTTCTAAGCGCTTGAACTGCTTGGTTGAGGATTCGTCCCAGCAGAACTGGGGTTTGGATTCCCTTGGCTAGATGCCATTTTTCTCGTGTTTCTTCTCTTTGGTCTATATTCATTTGAATTAGCTACCTTTCCACTTCTCAAGTACATACAATGAAGTTTTCCACAATCTCGACGAATGAAACGAAAAAATTTCAAAAAGGCAGTTATAAAACTTCCAAATACACGTTTAGCACTGTCCCACTGGGCGTGCCAATTTGTTTACCCTGGAAATTGGTAAACAACCACTAATCTTCTAAAACAACAAAGTTCTAGTAACTTACAGGATTGATCAGATTAATCCTAGGACATGTGCTATGAGTGTATTTAAAATGTTTCGCTAATGCACAAAACAAACATTTCGACAATGCTTGCATGCAAAAAGGATGTTTTGAAATGTGAATGAAAAGTAATAAGAAGCAAGAAAACGTTTGGGTCGAAACAAGAAACTTAAAGAAAGACTGAAATGTAAAGAAAAGTTTGATAAAAACTGAACTTTAAATGGTAAAAGAAGCGCGTAAAATCTTGAATAAACTGCAGAAATATAAATGCTTGAAGGTAAAAGCTTTATAATGTAAGAACTGTAAAGTAAAAACTTTGTAATTGTAAAATGCTTAGAAGTAAAAGATTGAATTAAAGGACTTCAAAGTAAAGGATCTAAGGTAGAATCTTCAAAATAAATTGCATTGTAATGAAAGATAATGGTGATTACAATCACGTACATTCTCGCTTCACCCTTTTCTCTACACGCTGGATACTTTGAGTGATTATGGAGTTACTTGTACAACACAATTTTTCACACACATTCTAACTCTAGAACTAACCTATTTATAATACTCTAAAATAACCACCATTTGACAGTTTACTCCTAAAACACGCCACTTGGCACTTTGCATGTCTTCAACTTCTGGATCTTCGCCACTTGTCCTCTTTTCAAATTCAAAATAGTAGAAAATTCCCTCCACTAATTATTTGTAACTGCAGCGCATCATCCAGTCGAACTGACTTCCTAGACTTAGAAATACTTGAAGTCTCAAGACTCCTTTCTTCGACCCAAGATTTCACCAAGTATGGTCGAAGCCTTTTTTTTCTTTTAGCTTATTTATTTTTAAAGAACAACACAACTTCTTTAAAGCCAAATTTGTTTGAAACAGGTAGCGTCGAAATTAGGAGCTAACACTTGTGTAGTTGCATCTGAAGTCCTCCTACCTGAGGCAATGTTTGTGGTTAGCAATTAGGGAAAAATGTGAAGTTTTGAATTTTTCAGATCTAAATTATTTCCTTCGAATCTCTTTGTGTGTTGATTGTATGGAAATTTTGATGGCATATTGGTGATCTACATGAAAATCCGTGCAAGATGGTATATGGCTTTTTCATTTTTGGTCATGTTTTGCCTGAGCTCCGGTGGAGCTGGCCAGGGAAGATGACCGGAGGTCATCTACGGCGACTGGTTTTCAAAACCCTAAACCTCAGTCAAGTCCAAGTCAATGCTTACGTGGTATGATCTGGGCCTTGCATCTTTTTTAATCCAGCGAACATGACAATGCCAACACATTAATGAACCATGTGATCGTCACGTGCATTTCATTTTCTTCCTTTTTCCCATTTAATTCAATTAATTCATAAATAAAATCTAAGTGGAAAAAAAGGCGTGTTTTTGTGGTGATGGGCTTAGTATCCTTGCTATACACACCCCCTTTCCCTGGGCCCAATGTACTATGAACGTGGAAGTTACTACTGGCAACCCCTTCATCTGGGCCCAATGCATTGTGAATTGAACCATTACTTCTGGTGCACTCATGTGTGTGATTTTTGTTAATTCTTTTTTTGTATACGTTTCAAAATTGATTGTTAAAAATAGTAAAAACCATAAAAAAAAATTCTGAATTAATTCATGGACGATCTTGAGTACTTTAATTAATTTTTTATAAATTTTTAATTCCATTTTGGGATTATTTGTTATTTTTTCTCAATTTCTGATTAGAATGTGTTCAAATTGAAGTACCTTGTGCCTTAAGCCTTGAAAAGGGACCTTGCCTTAATTGTTTGCATCCTAATTTTTGTGTGCATTTTTCCACTTGATAATAGAACCTTTATATGTTCAATTGGTGTTTTTGTCATGATCTTTGAGTCACTTGTGATGTCATTCTTTGAGACTTGTTTGTGTGATCTTAGTTGGATAACATGCCATGGATTTGCAATTGTTTGAACACCTTTAGTGCATATTTTTGAGCCAATATTTTGAAAATGATTAGCTACTAACCTTGCCATTCCATGACAAATTTTCTATAGTTTTCCATTGCTTGCATCTATTTTTCATAAGGGGATCTTTGTATGCCTAATGCTTTGATGTATGTTTGGAATTATGTGGAACTTGAAGCTTGTGTATGCCATTCTTAGGTCAACTTTCTTGACATGATTAAGCATATTCATAATGATGTTTTGAGTGCTATTATGTTACTTTGACATTGGTTGTTGGTCATGATTGAGATGTTTACTTTGAACTCTAAAAGGTGCCTAAATACATGTCTTGCCACTTAGACTTTTGTGTTGTTGCTTGAGATGCTTAGAGATGTTGTGTGCTCTAGTTGTGGAACTTGTTTCTCATTTGTTCAACCCTATTTTATCATGAGTTATAGCCATCTAAATTCACTTTATAGGTCCCTTTTGTGTGCCTTGAATGAATGTTACATTGGTGTGATTTTGAAGCATGTTTGCCCACTAACTTTGACAACTTCTTTGAATGCGATTGTATGCTATGTCAAGCCAATGTTTATGGGACTCAAAAGTGAAATATTACATGTCATTTTCTACTGCCTTGTGTGCTTGGATACACATTTGACTTATCTTGGATCATCCTTTACTTACTTGACAATTAACATGCTTTTAGGGAATGTGTAGACATTGTTTTGTTCCTCACTTGCTTTAACTTTTGACAAGGTGTTTAACAAGAGCTTTTGTGACAATTTTGAAATTCTGGTACAGATGTGTGATGTCATAGTGCAATGTCACAACATCGCAATCTGCTGAACAAGGCAATAACAGAAACAATAAATAACACACTGAATTATTCACCCAGTTCGGTTCAACAACCTACATCTGGGGGCATACCAAGCCAGGAAGGAAGTCCACTATTAGTAGTATCAAATTACAGACTCAACAGACCAGTTGACAATCTACCTAATTTAATCACTACCCAATGACCCTTCTACCTAAGTCCTCCCTAGGTAAGAGACTCCATCTCACTTCCTATCATTACTATGATGTCTAGCAGTCAACTACACCGTCACTGCATCAACAACTTGATTACCAACAACTGTACAATCATAGAAGACACCCTTCCATGACACCCTTTGGAGTTGCTTCAAAGCTTCCTCCAAGAACAATACCAAACTCAAACTCATTACCTACAGGTTTCTGAGTTACACACAGTGACCATCTCACAACCCGAGTGGTTCACTTTGACAAAGCCCTAAAGATCTACATCTTGGACCCGTACCCCTTCTAGGTTACAAACATTCTATTTATAACATCATCCCAACAGGACTTGGGCCTTCAAGTCATATCATATCTTCTGTAACAAATCTGCTTCTAAATAGATCTTCAATCATATCTTCAATTAAATCTTCAATTAAATCTTCAATTATTAACTCTGAATATTCTACATATCTTTATTCTTTAAATGCGCAACAAACTGATCTTCATAACTGATTGTAACAGAATATATCTCTTCCTTGATCTTCGCCTATATTCTCTGATTCTCTTTAGCAGAATTTCTCATTCACACCAGAAAACACGTGCAGCCCTAATCACATAACTGTCTGATGTTTTAATATTCTGGTATAGTGATGTTAAGACATCGCATGTGACATCACTCTTTAGTACTTTAACTCTTCAACAATAACCCGAGTATTAGCTATACTGTTAGAAGCTCATGTTGCAACATCAACCATGACATCAACATTGTTTTAACAAAATTTCAGCCAATTACTAGAACTTACAAATTTGAAACACTTGTGGACATTCGTTATATGCTTTAGCTTCTAACCTAGGTCATATACAAATCCATTTCATGTTTGTTTTCTCATTGTTTGTCCACAATTGAATTATGCCTTCCAAAAGTGAAATTTTGTGTATACTTGCCTAAACTCTTGAACATGACTTGATGTGGACTTGATGATCGTTCCTTGACATTTCAAACATCACTTTGAATTGATTATAACATTGAAATGCTACTGCCCCATGTGGTTTATCCCTTTGATTTAACTTGTTTGAGCTTTTAAAGTGCCACTTACATGAGTTTGGTGTTAACATTTGTTTGAGTTAGGATATACGACATAACTTGATTTACTTTGATACTTTTTAGGACACCAACATAGATGTGATATAGTAGGTTTAGCTACTGTCCCTACTAGGTTCATACACCTTTAGGACTCATCTCACTTTGCTTATTGTTTGACATTACTCCTAGATTAGACCTAGGACATTAGCATAGGCATAGGTGTATAGTTTTGCATTCTTTCTTTCAACTATCTAATAGTTGAGCTTGGCTTGGAGTTGGTAAGTACTTGTGATACTTTACATGGTTTTTTACACTCACATGACCTCTTTCAACTCATCTCTTCTTTACTCCTCTCTTTTGTGATTGATTAATATAATGTTTACTTGTGTGTGATCACATGTTCCCTTAGGATTCCTAGATTGAATCTAATTTTGGATTAGGTTCAAAGTAGGAGAAACATTAGGTTTTCAATCCAAGTATGCTAAAATAGGTTGAGATTTCCTCTTAACCTCAACCATAGGATCAATCATGGCATGACAACTTATAGGATGAAGTTCCCTTTAGAGTTTTCTTTCAGCTTTGAGTCTCTTCTCTCTCTCTAAAAGAAAAGCAAAAACACTTAATAAATATCGTATGTGGAGTGCGCCACGAGCCTTAAGCACATGAGAAGTGATAAGCGAGATTCCCTCCTTACCTTATCTAGGTTGTTTTACATGCGTCTCATCTTGGGTCGATTTGCAACGCGTTCGATCCTATGTCATAGTCTTTAGCATAATACATATCACAAACAAAACAAATAAAAGCGCTTTCTCTTAAAAAAGAAAAAAAACAAATCCATCGTCTTCCTTCGGGATTCTCTTCTCATCTCACTCATTCAAATTGTAAGGATACTTTATTTCCGTTCTACCACAAACAAGTAAACGCGTAAGACTCCACGCAATGAGCGGCAACACCTAAACTGATAGAACGCGAATGTTAGCGTTATCCACCTAAAAAACACCAAACAACAATGACCTTGTAGGTCGAACTACGACTACTATGACTTCCTCTCTCTCGTCAGATTAAGGATACGTAGGCACGAGACGGCGATGTCTTGGCGAGCAGCCTTCCCCCCATCAACCCGTAGTCCTTCGAACTACGTTGACTCTGACTTTCCCTTTCCCGAGGGAATATGTAGGCCTAGGACGACGATGTCCTACAGAGTCACCTTTTATTTTCTTTCCCCGTTTCTCATTCTATTCCTTTCTAGTTAGCATTAGAGCTTCATATACCTACACCCTTTGATCGCAACAAGCATGGATCCCATCGAGTACGATGGACGTGAGGGGGTGCTAATACCTTCCTCTCGCGTAACCGACTCCTGAGCCCAGACTATAGTTGCGATGACCATGTCTTTCCCTTATTCAGGTTTTCTTCGATCGTTTCTTTTCCCTTCGTTGGGATAAATAACATTCGGTGGAGACTCTTTTGTCTTTTCCGCTGATTGATTTTCACAGTTACGACAACTGACGACTCTGCTGGGTTCTTACTCATCCCTAAGCGAGTCAATCCTAGCGCTTGTTTGTTTTTGGTTATTGGGTGTTTATTTGTATGCTTTATCTGATTTATCTGCTTTATCTATGGCTTTATTGCATGGTTATTGTTTTATTGCATTTATCTGCTTTATTACATTCATTACTGCCATATATACTAGACTATGTTGGACTGCTATTTTCTTTGGTTGGCAGGGTGTTCTGAGAGATAAGCCCAATACACAGGCTTGAGTGTACACATAGGATTAGAGTGGAAAGTAGTGTGTCCTACGTAGTGTCTTGGTACATTTGGTTTTCACGAAATCCACATCCATATGAGGTTTTCTTGGGAGATATTCTGATTTGTGTGTCTTGTGCATTTCGGCGTGTTAACTTAGAAAGCTGTCGACTCTGGTGACCATTCCCGAGGACTCAGTTAAGGCACTCCTCCCAAGGGGTGATAATGTCAGACCAGAAATGGCAAACACATTACGCTTCTTGATATGAGGAACCGAAACTGGGAACTTGCTATAGGACGACCTTTTTTAGGGGAATCAGTTGAGACCTCCTCGATTGATGATGATGCCAAACCAGAAATGGTGAACGTATCAACATTTCTCGACCTGAGATTCTGTGACACTGAGGATCCTTGGTTTTAGAACCCACATGTAAGAGGGGCTGGGTGTTTACAGGTTTGCAGGTAACCTTGACTTCCAACCTACCCGGTTTTTTGGTATCCTTACAAAAGTGGACAGTTGATCCTATTATATTCAGTCAATTGTTATTCACGTCATTCTACACAGACATTATTCACACAGTTCAGCACGGACACGTCCATTTACTTGTGGCACCTCTGATACCATGCTTATGCATTGCATCATTTCATACCCTAACATTCTTGTTTTTTCATTTCCAGGTTTATATCTTACTATTGATTCCGGTTAGTGGGGTTTCTATAGGGATGGATACCAAGAGAAAGAACAATATGGCCTACAGGTTTCCAAAGCCGACTCTAGACTTACTTCATAAAGTGGTTGCTATGGCTGATTCTAGCATTCTGACTGATTTCAGAAAGGAATATGGGAGGTTATTGAATGTTGTCCGTAATATCACAAAGTATGAGCACGATGTCATTCATACACTCTTACAGTTCTATGAGCCTCTGTTGCGTTACTTCGCCTTTCCGGATTATATTCTAGCTCCAACACTGGAAGAATTCTCTTTCATCCTAGGGGTCCCTATCAAGCACATAGCACCTTTTTTTTCTAAGGAGTGTCCAGACTTAGAAGAGGTTGTAGCTGCTCTTCACGTGGGTCAGTCTGTTCTGAGTGAAAATGTTGCCGACAAAGGAGGTTTTAAAGGTTTTCAGTTGGAGTTCCTGGTTGATCAAGCTCGTGTGTATGCCGACGCCAAAATTTGGACTATTTTCAATGCTATCTTGGCCTTATGCATCTACGGGATTGTCTTGTTCCCTAACATACATGATTTTGTGGATATGCACACCGTTAGAATCTTCGTCTTGAAAAACCCGATACCAACTCTCCTTGGTGATTTCTATCATTCGGTGCACTTTAAGAACGAGAAGAGAAGAGAGGGGTCTGTAAATTATTGTACACCGCTCTTGTCCAATTGGTTTCTGAATCATCTTCATTAGACCGGTGCCTTTGTTGATACAAAGGATCCTCTGAAGTGGTCTAAAAGGGTAATGGGGCTAACTGCTGACAACATTGTTTGGTTCGATCATCAGTTGTTGGGTATAGAGATTACTTACAACTGCGGAAACTTTACAAATGTGCCCTTGGTGGGCAGGAAAAGTGGAATTAATTACAACCCTATTCTAGCCGTCAAACAATTTGGGTATGCTCTGAGAAATTATCCTGGAGATCAAGATGTCGAGGAATCTTTGCTCTTTAATGGTGCTGAAGACCAGGAGATGCTGAGGAGAGCTGTGAATGCTTGGGGGCATATTCATAAGAAAGGGAATACTGTTTTCAGAAAAAGTGACTGCAGAGCTTATCCTTCTTATGTCGAGTGGATTCAGAAGAAAGTGGAAGAGGTGCTCTTGCCTTTCTCGAGGGAGCCACCATTGTACCCATTAATGATAGAGCAATCTGATACTGTTGCTATTGAAGAATTCAACAAGCTGCAAGCTCTTGTAAGTGAACTCCGTGTGGAGAACTCCGAATTGAGTAGCCGTCTTCAGGATGCTTTGCATATCAACATGGGATTTGAATGTAAGGCTCAAGATGCAACGAAGCTGCTAGCAGAGAAGGAGAAAGACTTTGCAGATAGGGCTCAGTTTTATCGAAAATCTAAATTGGTTGCAGAATCCTCCACTAGGGATCACAAGAAAACGAAGTAACACTTGGTTGAGGCAAATGTCAAGCTTGCTGACTCTCAGAAAATGAGGGATGAAATCAGGACTGAAAATGAGGAACTAAAGGAAGAGCTCCAGAATGTGAGAAGAGGCAAGAAGCACCTTTCCGACAAGCTGAAGGAGGGTCAGAGGGAAATCGAGGAGCTCAGAGTTCAAGCTGGGATCAAGAAGGCAAAGCTCAAAGATTTCTTTGGAGATGATGATAGCGTAGAGCATATTGTTAAGTTGAACCATGACATTGGGAAGAGAAACAAGTTGATCAAGGGGTTGATAGAGCGACCAAATCATCCTGACACCGAAGCACTTCTCGAGGAAGTCAAGACTAGTTTGTATGGACTAGGGGTTTGGGATTGAATTATATTTATACTCTTGTGATTACCATCAGGCTTGTTGATGGATTCACCTATGGTTGTATCAAACTCATTTGTATGACTCTTTGAAGTATTATATGATGAGGTGTTTGTGTCAACAATATTTGTTTCAGCATTATTCTCTCAGCAATGTTCGTTCCAGATATATTCTCTGCAATGTCTATCTGTTCCAGTAATTTCTTCCCAGAAATGTATCTGATCCCTCACCCAATTAAAATTGGAATCAAAAGTATAGATATACCTTGGAAAGGATTAAACATGGCATATGCATGCATTCACACATTTCTTTTTTTTTTGCATAACAGGTGTTACCTGCTGAATTTCTTATCTTGTTCAATTTAACAGGTAGGATTGTTGACTATCATCTTCACCGTTATTCAACTCGTCAGAACCAACAAAAAGCTATGGACCAGGTGCAAGCAGAACTCCAAGATTTTCGTACTCGTATGAATCAGTTCATGGAAATGATGCAAAATGTAGCTCAAGGACAGGAGCAGCTGAGGACTTTGGTGCAGCCTTTAGTTGAACGTGTTGATGAAGAAGGTATTGTTCATGGTGGTGTTCATGTTGTTCCTCTGGGCGGAGGTAGTCAGGCTGGTGTTCATGATGTTCCTCCGGGCGGAGGTGTTCCTATTCCTACTATTGTCATTCCTCCGAGCGGAGTAGCAGCTGGAGGGATTCCGATCATCGTTGGTGGAGCTGGCAGTGTAGGTACAGTGCATGGTGTTGGGGGCCATCACTAGGAAGATCATCAGGATGACGTGTTTTCTATGCAAGGGGTTGACGCAGGTATCCCAACTGAAGCTGACAGAAACTTCAAGTTGATTGAAGAGAGAATGAAAGCGTATGAAGATCAGAATTCCTTGGGGCTTAATATGCCTGATCTGGGATTGGTTCCTGGAGTAAAAATTCCACATATGTTCAAAGTTCCTTCTTTCGACAAGTATATTGGAACCCCTTTCCCTAAGACCCACATTAGGGCGTATTACAGAAAAATGTCCACCTATTCGGAAGACGAAAAAAAACTGTTGATGTATTTTTTCAGGATAGCCTGGCTGGGGCATCCTTATAATGGTATATGCACTTGGAAAGGAGTCATATCCACAGCTGGCGTGATCTTGCCGAGGCGTTCGTTAAACACTACCAGTATAATACGGATATGGCGACCAACCGTATGCAATTGCAGAGTCTTTCATAGAAGAACAACGAGAGCTTTAAGGAGTACGCCCAGAGGTGGCGTGAGTTGGCTGCTAGAGTTCAACCTCCTATGATGGAGAGAGAACTTATAGACATATTCATGGCCACGCTCCAAGGTCTGTACTATGAAAGATTGGTGGGATGTTTATCTGTAGGATTTTCTGACCTAGTGCCGGCTAGAGAGAGTCGAGAGTGGTATCAAGTCTGGCAAGATACCGGGCAATGGTGGATCCTCAGCTGGAAGACATAAGAAGTCGTATGGGGGGAAAAAGAAGGTGATGCGAACTCAGTTTCTTCGAATCGACAAAAAGGCAATGCCCGTCAGAATTATACCCAACAAGTCGCTACCGTGGCCATTCCGGCTGCGCCACAGCAACAAAACCCTGCTCCACGCAGGTATCAGGACAGGCCCAAAGTAAACAAGCATTTTGAGACGCCTCCAATGTCGTATGCCTAATTATTCCAACATCTGCTACAACTCCAGCTAGTGCAAACAAGGACTGCCACCTGGGTATGATGCCAACGCACACTGTGAGTTTCATTCTGGAGCTCCGGGTCACAGTATTGATAATTGTAGAGCATTCAAGCACAAAGTTCAAGACTTGCTTGATTATAAGGCTATCAATTTCACAAACGATGGTCCAAATGTGATCCAAAATCCTATGCCCAACCATGGTGGGGCAAGGGCAAATGCTATAGAAGATAGGAAGCCACTAGATTTGATAATGGATGTGAACGCGTTGAAAACTTCTTTGTCAGTAGTCAAGGAGAGATTGTTGAAAAGTGGGGTTTTTCCAGGGTGTTCAGATGATTGCCAGAAGTGTTTGGTGAAACCCTGAGGGTTGTGTTTCCTTGAAGTCGAATATTCAGAGGTTGATGGACAATGGGCAGTTATAGTTTGATCGAGTTAACAGTGAAAAGAAAGTTGTTGATAATGGTGAGAATGTTACTACAATATCCATTCCTTATAAGATGATTAATATTCCAGCACCGGCGAGGCAAACGCCAGTTATTATTATCGTTCCAGGACCGTTGCCCTACGAAAGTACTAAGGTCATCCCGTGGAACTACGGGGCCGAAGTATTTTTTAACGGACAGAAGCAAGAGGCGTTGGGTTCGTCGGGTGTAGGATTAATTGTTGAAAACATTGTGGAGGTTGGGGCTATTACAAGAAGTGGTGGGGTCTTTTCGCCATCTAATGACAATGAGGGCAGTTCAAGTCAGGATAAGGGTAAGCAGGTGGTTGATAATTCTAGGCAGAGACCAGTTGTAGATGAGTATGCATAAAAGCAGGTGGATGAATCTTTCTCGAAAAACATGGATGAATTCATGAGAATAATATGGAAAAGTGATTACAAAATCGTTGACCAATTGAACCAAACGCCTTCTAAGATTTCTGTTTTGTCTTTGTTGTTATGCTCAGAAGCGCATAGGAATGCTCTGCTAAAGGTGTTGAATGCAGCATATGTGCCCCAAGAGATATCGGTGAATAAGCTAGAGGACGTGGTGGTGCACGTAAATGCTGGGAACAGTTTGGGTTTCATGGATTTGGATTTGACTCCCATAGGGAGAAACCACAATAATGCTCTGCACATCTCTATAGAGTGTGGAGGTTCGTTGTTATCCCATGTGTTAGTAGATACCGGTTTTTCATTAAATGTTCTTCCCAAGAAAGCGCTTATGAAGCTTGATACCCAAGGGCTGATTTGCACACCTAGTGATCTGGTGGTGCAGGCTTTTGATGGATCCAAAAGGCCTGTATTCGAAGAGATTGGTATACCCATCAAGGTGGGGCCAGAGGTTTTTGATGCAACCTTCTATATCATGGACATACAATCGGCGTATAGTTGTTTGTTGGGCGCCCCTGGATTCACCATTCTGGGGCAGTGACGTCGACATTACATCAGAAGCTGAAGTATATGGCCGAAGGGAAAGTCGTTACGGTATGCGGTGAGGAGAACATAATGGTCAGTCACCAGTCAATTTTCAAGTACGTAGAAGTGGATGGAGAAATTCATGAAACTTTGTACCAGGATTTCGAGGTTGTTCAGATTTCGAAGGAGCCTCCTGCGAGGGTTAATGAGCCTGAAGTTTCAATGTCTTTGTTCAAGGATGCCCGTGTAGTGGTAGAGTCCGGGGATTCTCAAAAATGGGGTCAGGTGATAGATGTGCATATGAAGAAGAATAAATAAGGTTTGGGATACAAGCCATCCAAGTCATCTCAGGGGCCTCCAAAGTATAGTGGTCCGGTTCAGTTCACCAGTGTGGGAGTATTCTTCAACAGAATCAATGCCATCGGGGATGATGAAGGTGACAACGATTGCGATATGGACAAATGGATCCACCCATGTGTTCCTGGCCAGGAGCTGCGTAACTGGTTTGTTAAGGAAGTCATTCAAGTCGCTGGCAAAGAGTAATTATTTTTTGTTTTTGTATATGTTCAATCCTACGTTCTGCCCAAGACGTAGTGATTATCTCTGTAGGGCCACGATGTTTTACTTTCAGTTTTATCATTAATAAAGAACGTATTCGCATTCAAATATTATGCTCCCTGTTTTTCCTTTTTTTTTCCTTTTTGCATTTATTAAAAGTAAAATGGCAATGTGTTTTTGTTTGTCCATGATTGCATTCATAATAAACATAAAACATCACTCATGCAGGTCTATCAGTTCAGATACCACCGATAATGATTCAGCTATCGCTCGATATGACTTCGACAATCCCATTTATCAGGCTGAAGAAGAGGCTAACGAAGACTGTGACTTGCCTGAGGAATTAGCCAGACTGCTAAAGTAGGAGGGACAGATCATCTTACCTCATCAGGAGGAAATTTAAGTTATCAATTTGGGCACCGAGGACAATAAAAGAGAAGTTAGAATTGGGGCCGCCTTGGAAGACAGTGTAAAGGGAAGATTGGTCGAAATGCTGCGAGAGTATATGGACATCTTCGCCTGGTCTTACCAAGACATGCCTGGGCTTGATACAGATATTGTTGTACACCGTTTACCGCTTAAAGAGCATTGTCCTCCAGTCAAGTAGAAGTTGATGAGAACAAGACCGGACATGGCTGTTAAAATCAAAGAAGAGGTTCAGAAGCAGTTGGATGCTGGTTTTCTTGTTGTAACGAGTTATCCTCTGTGGGTTGCTAAAATGATTCCTATAACTAAGAAGGATTGAAAGGTCGGGATGTGCGTTGATTATCGCGACTTGAACAGAGCAAGCCCAAAAGATGATTTCCCGCTTCCCCACATTAACGTGTTAGTTGATAACACTGCTCAATATTCCGTATTTTCCTTGATGGATGGCTTCTCTGGGTATAACCAAATCAAAATGGCCCCAGAGGACATGGAGAAGACGACGTTCATAACACCGTGGGAAACTTTTTGCTACAACGTAATGCCCTTTGGATTAAAAAATGCTGGGGCAACCTATCAGCGGGCGATGGTGACTCTCTTTCATGATATGATTCACAAAGAGATTGAGGTCTATGTTGATGACATGATGGCGAAGTCACAAACGGAGGAGGAACATTTGGTGAATCTTCAAAAGCTATTTGAAAGGTTAAGGAAATTCAGACTGAGGTTGAATCCAAACAAATGCACCTTCGGTGTGAGATCTGGTAAATTGCTGGGCTTCATTGTTAGCGAAAGAGGTATCAAGGTAGATCCTGCCAAAGTAAAAGCCATTCAAGAAATGCCTGAACCAAGAACAGAGAAAGAGGTTTGTGGTTTCTTAGGGAGATTGACCTACATAGCCCGGTTCATATCTCATCTTACAACCATATGCGAACCAATATTCAAATTGCTGAGACAAGATCAAGAGGTCAGGTGGAACGAAAACTGTCAAAAGGCTTTTGATAAGATAAAAGAGTATTTGTAGGAACCTCCGGTCCTCATGCCGCCAGTGCCAGGAAGACCGTTGATTATGTACCTTACGGTTCTTGAGAATTCGATGGGGTGTGTGCTCGGTCAACACGACGAGTCAGGTTGGAAAGAGCATGCCATCTACTACCTTAGTAAAACGTTCACTGATTGTGAGTCGAGGTACTCGATGCTGGAGAAGACATGTTGCGCACTCGCTTGGGCAGCTAAGCGTTTGAGGCAGTATATGTTAAATTACACAACCCTGTTGATTTCGAAGATGGATCCGATTAAGTATGTGTTTGAGAAGCAAGCACTGTCTGGGAAAATAGCTCGTTGGCAGATGGTTTTGACAGAATACGATATTCAATATGTTTCCCAGAAGGCCATTAAGGGAAGTGTTCTGTCAGAATATCTTGCTCAACAACCGATCAAGAATTACCAATCGATGAAATTTGAATTTTCGGATGAGCATATCATGTTTTTGAAGATGAAAGACTATGATGAGCCTTTTCCTGACAAAGGACCAGAAATTGGATCTCAGTGGAGTTTAGTCTTTGATGGGGCTGTTAATTCATATGGTAACAGAATCGGGGCAATCATTACCACTCCTAGGGGTTCTCATATACTCTTCACTGCCCGGTTAGCGTTCATATGTACCAACAATGAGGCAGAGTATAAAGCATGCATCATGGGGTTAGAGGAAGCCATTGATTTGAGAATCAAGAACCTTGATGTGTATGGTGATTCTACGTTGGTGATTAATTAGATCAAAGGAGAATGGGAAACTCGTCAGGCAAATTTGGTGCCTTATAAGAACTACGCCAGAAGGTTGTTATTGTTCTTTGATAGGGTTGACTTTCATCATGTACCCCGGGCTGAGAATCAGATGGTTGATGCATTGGCAACATTGGCTTCAATGTACAAGGTGAATTTGTGGAATGAAGTTCCATCCATCAGAATTATGCATCTGGACAGACCGGCCTTTGTGTTTGCATCCGAAGAAGTATCAGATGGCAAGCCTTGGTATCATGACATCAAGCGATTTCTCAAGAGTCAAGAATACCCGGCTGGGGCATCTACCAAGGATAAGAAAACTCTGAGGATGTTAGCAGGTAACTTCTTGTTGAACGAAGATGATGTGTTGTATAAGAGGAATTTCGACATGGTTTTGCTACGTTGTGTTGATGAACACGAGGCAAGCCAGTTAATGGAAGAGGTTCACGAGGGTTATTTCGGTACTCATGCCAATGGGCATGCTATGGCCAGAAAACTGCTAAGGGCGAGATATTACTGGATGACTATGGAGTCCGATTATTTCAAATACGCCAGGAAATGCCATAAAAGCTAGATTTATGTTGATAAGATGCATGTGCCGCCTACTCCTCTGAATGTATTGACATCTCCTTGGCCCTTTTCTATGTGGGGAATCGATATGATCGGAAAGATTGAGCCGATTGCTTCTAATGGGCATCATTTTATTCTGGTCGCCATTGATTACTTCACGAAATGGGTAGAAGCAGCCTTGTTTACCAACGTCACCAGAAAAGTGGTAGCCCGGTTTATAAAGAAGGACATCATTTGTTGTTATGGTATCCCGGAGATAATCATTACTGATAATGGTTCAAATTTGAATAATAAGATGATGAAGGAGATATGCCAGAGCTTTAAGATTGAACATCACAATTCTTTCCCGTATCTAGGGGTGGGAATAGGCTGGGCCGAGCTAGGCTTTGCCAAGCCTGGGCCTGGCCTGCTAAAAAATTCAAAGCCTAAGTCTGGCCTGTAGCCTATCATAGGCTTATTTTTAGGCCTAAGCCTGGCCTTTTCGAAGGCCTGATTAGCCTATTAGCCTATTTAAAAGCCTACTTCATTTGAACATCTGTAAATAAGAAAGTCAACTAATGTTAAATAGAATAACAAGTTAAAAGATCAATGAGATTAAATGTTTGTTTTCATTGTCTCGTTCAAGTTTTCTTATTAGCATAAGTTTGGGGATACAATTTGTTGAAGATAACTTATGAGAAAAACTTATGACATTGTTTATAATGTTTTTTCAACTTATTTTCATAAGTTATTCAAGATAACTAAGTTTTATTTTCGTATTTTAATTCAAAGTACAAAATAGAATATAATAATAATAAATTTATTCGTTTTTTCTTAAATAGGCCAGCCTGATAGGCTTAAAAGGCTTTTCGTACGACCTGTGGCCTAGCCTCTTTAGTTAAATAGACTTATAAAAAAGCGTAGGCCTTTTCTATTTAAGAAAAAGCCTGGCCTGGCCTGAGCCTATGTAGGCTAGGCCGTAGGCCCACTGTTAGTTGGTCTGGCCTATTCCCACCCCTACCCGTATCTTCTGAAGATGAATGGCGCTGTTGAGGCAGCAAACAAGAACATCAAGAAGATTGTGCAGAAAATGGTGGTAACGTATAAAGATTGGCATGAGATGTTGCCCTTTGCTTTACATGGTTATCGTACTTCGGTACGTACATCGACAAGGGCAACCCTTTTCTCACTGGTGTATGGTATGGAAACAGTCCTACCACTAGAAGTTGAGATTCCTTCTTTAAGAATTCTGGCAGATGTGAAACTCGATAAAGCCGAATGGGTACTATCCAGGCTGGATCAAATGAACCTTATTGAGTAGAAAAGATTGGCAGTTATTGTGCATGGCCGGTTGTATCAAAGCAGGATGAAGAGGGCCTTTGATTAGAAAGTGTGTCCTCGGTGTTTTCAAATAGGAGAATTGGTGTTGAAAAAGATCCTTCCTCCTCAGACAAATCACAAGGGCAAATGGACTCCAAACTACGAAGGACCATATGTTATTAGAAAGGTTTTCTCTGGTGGAGCCTTGTTACTCTCGACTATGAATGGCGAAGATTTTACATCCCCTGTGAACGCGGACGCAGTCAAAAAATACTTCGCATAAAAAGACCCACTGGACAACAAAAAGAAAAGTCCAGGCAAAAAAGGGCATTCCGACGAACCACAAAAAGAGAAGGTTCGGGCAAAAATTAGGGATAAAAGAAAAGAAAAGAATAAACCCGCAAAGTTAAAAACCTGAAAAGGCAACTTTAGCAAAAATGGGTATCCCGGTGGATTGAAAACCCGAAAGGGAGATCCAGGAAAAAGTTAGGGATTTGAAAGCGAAAGGCCGCGGTCTGCGTTTGATCTGTGAACACTTTTGCTACTTGGGAATTTCGAAGGAAAGGAATTAGTTCAGTCAGTCTTTTCAGAAGTCAAAGCATCTACGGATATAGAAGACATATGGGGCATAGCTGAATCGAAGCATGGTAGATATTTGTTCCCACATTACCGACATATGTATTTTCTTTTCATTTTTATGCAATTACCTCTTTTCAGGAATTGCTTCAAAGTGTAAATGCCTATTTACAGGCCAATTCAATCAATGAAATTTTCATTTCACTCAAAGAGCTATTCATTTATGTTTTTACTTTTACTATTTTGTTTGCAAAAACGTCCGATATTTTTGATAAACATTGCATGTGAAAACATTAACCTTTACAGAGCATATCAAAAACAATGAAAATTGCTTGAGCAAGGGATATTATGGATGGCAACTGAGGTGGCCATTTCACATATAGAACATTCTGTTGTTTGTTATGTGTTTGCAGGGCGACGAGATTTCTTCTCCCCGATAGAGTTTCTCTCTAGCACTAGAAGATCTAGCATCCTCAGCAGAGCATTGAGAACTTCTCTCTCCCCAGCGAGAGTGCAGAGGATTGCTTCCCCCCGGTCAGAATGGTTTATTACTCCCCAGTGAGTATTCAGAAGTCGTCTGTCTTAGACAGGATAATCTTTCATCTCCAGCAAGAGACTTGCTAATTGTCTCTCCTTGGTAGAGATCTTATATTCTCCACAGTTTTGTGGTGTCTACTTTCCTCGTCAGGCCAGGAAGTTTAATCTCGCCAACAAAGGTGTGCTATCATCCCCAACAGGTTAAAGTCGTTTCCCCAGCAGCAGGTTAAGTTCAATGATATTCTCTGGCAGGTTCGGTGTTATTGACTTCATTCCCCAAGCAGAGTTTGCTGATAATCCTCTCAATGGTTTGGTCAACAGTGGTTGACATCCCCGGCAAATTCCAAGTCCAGTGGTTATTGGTACCTTTTCTGTATCAGTCTTCGGGTTCCATTTTCAGCAGTTATCATTCTTAATCCCCAACAAAGGAGAAGTTCTCTTTGGGTTTCATCTTCAGCAGAGGTTTTGATCAGGAAGGCCGTTTAATTTGTCTTCCTCGGCACGGGTTGTGACCCTAGGGACAACTCAGTTTGTCATCCCCAGTGGAGTTGCCTTCGTATCTTCAACATTTATTTTGCTGAGATGCCTCTTTTGCATAGCATAAGCATCCTTGCATTGTATCCTCCAAATGCGTAGAATTTCCATTTCGTATGGAGCATTACGCCATAGAAAAATTCAAGCATATACATTCGAAGCATAGGCCAGGTTTGATACCTTCTTTTCAGGGCTTTTCCCCAGCAGAAATTGCGTGTTTCGGGAAATTCAATATTACCTCATCCCCAGTGAAGTTGACGATGAATTCGTTCACCACGCTTGTACTCCACTGTAGAATTGTCTGTTTAGGTTTCTCTTCTCCCCAGCAGAGTCATCTTTGTAGATCTGTTGATTCTACTTACCTTTGTGTTTGGTTGTGAGTCCGCCTTCGTGTCGGCCTTCCTTTCGAAATCCATCTTGTGATGCTAACCTTTGGTTGTGAGACCGCCTTCGCTTCGACCTACCTTTGTGTCTGGATGTGATTCCGCCTTCGTGTCGGCCATCCGTTTGAAATCCATCTTATGACGATAACCTTTGGTTGTGAGACTGCCTTCGTGTCAGCCTACCTTTGTGTTTGGTTGTGAGTCCACATTCGTGTCGGCCTACCTTTGTGTTTTGATGTGATTCCGACTTCGTGCGGCTTTCCTTTTGAAATCCATCTTGTGATGGTAACCTTTGGTTGTTAGACCGCCTTCGTGTAGGCCTACCTTTGTGTTTTGATATGAGTCAGCCTTCGTGTCGGCCTTCCTTTTGAAATCCATCTTGTGATGGTAACCTTTGGTTGTGAGACCGCCTTCGTGTCGACCGACCTTTGTGTTTGGTTGTGAGTCCGCCTTCGTGTCGACCTTCCTTTTGAAATCCATCTTGTGATGGTAACCTTTGGTTGTGAGACCGCCTTCATGCCGACCTACCTTTGTGTTTGGTTGTGAGTTCGCCTTTGTGTCGGCCTTCCTTTTGAAATCCATCTTGTGATGGTAACCTTTGGTTGTGAGACCGCCTTCGTGTCGGCCTACCTTTGTGTTTGGTTGTGAGTCTGCCTTCGTGTCAACCTTCCTTTTGAAATCCGTCTTGTGATGGTAACCTTTGGTTGTGAGACCGCCTTCGTGTCGGCCTACATTTGTGTTTGGTTGTGAGTCCGCCTTCGTGTTGGCCTTCCTTTCGAAATCCATCTTATGATGGTAACCTTTGGTTGTTAGACCGCCTTCGTGTCGGCCTACCTTTGTGCTTGGTTGTGAGTCTGCCTTCGTGTCGGCCTTTCTTTTGAAATCCATCTTGTGATGGTAACCCTTTGGTTGTGAGACCGCCTTCGTGTCGGCCTACCTTTGTGTTTGGTTGTGAGTCTATCTTCGTGTCAGCCTTCCTTTTGAAATCCATCTTGTGATGGTAACCTTTGGTTGTAAGACTGCCTTCGTGTCGGCCTACCTTTGTGTTTTGATGAAGTCACTTTCAGTTATTATCCTCTTGATGCTAGACCGCCTCCGACTGACATTCTTTCCTTTCAAATCATTCGTTGCGAGTCCGCATTCGGCCGACACCCCTCTCCTGTTAGATGTGAGTCCGCCTCCGGCCGACATTCTTCTTCTTAAAGTTCACTTTCCTTTTGATCTGAGACCGCCTCCGGCCGGCATTCTTCTTCTTAAAGTTCACTTTTCTTTTGATATGAGTCCGCCTCCGGCCGACATTCTTCTTCTTAAAGTTCACTTTCCTTTTGATATGGGTCCGCCTTTGGCCAGCATTCTTCTTCTTAAAGTTCACTTTCCTTTTGATATGAGACCGCCTCTGGCCGACATTCTTCTTCTATAAGTTCACTTTCCTTGTGATATGAGTCCGGCTCCGGTCGGCATTCTTCTTATTAAAGTTCACTTTCCTTTTGATATGAGACCGCCTCCGGCCGGCATTCCTTGGTAAAAATATATGTTCAATTTTCCTTCGTTTTGATGTGAGACCGCCTCCGGCCGGCATTCCTTCTATTACTCTCTTTCGTTGCAATGTGAGTCCGCCTCAGACCGACTTTTCTTCATTAAATCTTCGATTGCGAGTCCGTCTTCAGTCGGCATCCCTTTCAAGTACACTTTCAAGAGGCATCTCCACTTTGAGTCCACCTTCGGTTGGCTAACACTTTATCGTATATCTCCCCATAGAGTGCAAATTTCTGGGTTCTTTTGGTATTCAATCGCCGTATACCTTGAACATCTGAAAGTTGTTGCTATCACTCCTTCAGGTCCAAGCCGATTGAATAGGGGCAGCTGTAACACCCCAAAATTTTCCCTCCTATTTATACCCTTAATAAGTGGCTTATGCTTCATATTTCATGTACTTTTAGGTCATAAGCATCATGCGTGCATCATTGGTCTTCCCAAGGCATGAGATCAGAGGATTTCATGGTATTGGTTGTTCAAGGCAAAGAGAAAGAGATAGGCTCAATTACTCAATCTAAAAAGGCTCCTCAAGACTCAAGACATCTCATTTGGTTCACCATTTCATCAAGAGATTGAGATTGGCAAGGAACTTGAAGAGGATCACCTCCTCCTATCTCTTGATCTTTAAATTAGGGTTTTGTACATCTGTGCATATGACATCATCATGAGCAAGGATCTTGGAGCTTTAACATCATCTTATCACATAGAGCACCTTGGTTTAAGGGGATCTTCACTCACTTCAAAGGAATTAGGGTTTTGACCATTGGTCAACATCTCCTAACTTTCAAGGCCAAAACTAGGGTTTTGCCTAAATCCAGTTTATTTTTTATTCGTTGGACCAGACTTGATTCCATGGTCTTTTATGTGTTCTCAAGTATCTAGGAGTGGATTATAGACCATCAATTTCATTCAGAAGGATTTCAATTGGCCAGATGGTTGAGAATCAGACAAATTGGGGATAAAGTCAACTGTGTAGAAAAAAGTCAACTCCTGACTTTTTGAGGTCAACATTGTGTTTATCATGTCAAATATGATCAATGGATGAGATTTGATCAAGAAATACCAAAGGGATCATGAAAAGTCAAGGATTGTGGAAAGTTGCCATTTTTGAAAGAAAAAAAAGTTTAAGAAACTTACTATTTTTGGTAAGTTTACATATGTGAAACAACCACTTTCAAGGCCAAACTCCTCCATGTTGAAGGTTTCATTCCAAATTTCTTCAAACATGAAATATATAGAATGTTCTTCAAGCTTTCCATCCATTTAAAGAACCCCTCAATTGGATTTGTAACTCAAAAGTTATGATGTTTTAAAGTTAGGACATTCAAATGGTTCAAATTGGAAAAACTTAGAATTTTTCTAAGTCCAAAATGCAGTTTTGTATCCATGTTTTCATGGTCATTTCTCTTGATTATCTAAGCTTCCTTTCAACTTGTTTCGAACATAAAATGTGTTCTTTGCAATGAGAACTTTCATGTGATACCAAAACCTCTCCTTTTGAACCAATATTCTTCATTTTACCATCCATCGAAGCCATGGCATCAAGTGAGTTGAAATTGGAGAAACACTTAGAAATTTTTCCAACATTGAAATAGTTTGCATCAAGTAACTTCAAGGCCATTTTTCACAAAGCTCCAAACCTCTATTTCATTTGCATCCAACACAAAACTTGTTGTATCAAACCTCATCTTTTCAATGACATCAAAATCACACAAGTTAGCTTCATAATCATCAAATTATGCATCACCAAATTCATCACCATGAAATTTTTTTCTTCACTACCAAGCCAAGTCTTTTCACAAAGTAAGGCCTTTACTCTTGCTGCAGCATGCACATAACCTCATGTCACACATATTTGCCCTTCTAAACCATACAAAACCTTACACTTTATGCATACCATCTTACCATTTGCCCCATGCATCCATAATGAAAACAAAGCTGAGACATTGATGCAAGTTGCTGCTACACATCAATATCACCATTATCTTATGGTACACCCTGACAATAACCATACACGCACACATGGAACACCATAACCCGTGCCAAACCAAAAACATCTCTCATTTTCACATTTTTCTTAACCAAGCTTTCAACTAACTTCCAACCATGGTTAACACTTAATCACACAACTAACCAACTATATAAGGCTTAACCACATTCTAACTGATTCAGAGATATCATTTTCACCAAGAGGAATCACAAAACTCCATTTTAGCACCTCCACTTTCAAAACTTCGAATCTCTCTCTCTATATTGGAGCTTTTCTGAAATTCTTCCATAACCTTCATCTACACGCGTGGTTATTGCTACTGTATGCAACCATTTCCACCTGGAACAACCATTAAAACATCCACGAATTCCCCTCGGTTCAACATAAATTTGTGTTTCCAATCAAGATTCAAGGGTCCCAAGGCATTTATTTTGCCTCCGTTGTAGATTACAAGACTTTGCAGTTAAGTTTTTTGGGTTTCTTGGAGCTTGGAACTACATCTCCAGCCAGATAACATTCTTAAACTTTGGTGCATCATTCTAGACTGTATGAGTTAATTTAGGGCCTCATGTAGTTGCATCTGAAGTCCTCCTACCTGAGGCAGTGTTTGTGGTTATCAATTAGGGCAAAATGTGAAGTTTTGAATTTTTCATATCTAAATCATTTCCTTCGAATCTCTTTGGGTGTTAATTGTATGGAAATTTTGATGACATATTAGTGATCTACGTGAAAATCCATGCAAGATGGTATATGGCTTTTTCATTTTTGGTCATGTTTTACATGAGCTCTGGTGGAGCTGGCCGGGGAAGATGACCAGAGGTCATCTCCGGCGACTGGTTTTCAAAACCCTAAACCTTAGTCAAGTCCAAGTCAATGCTTACGTGGTATGATCTGGGCCTTGCATCTTTTTTAGTCCAACGAACATGACAATGCCAACACATTAATGAACCATGTGATCGTCACGTGCATTTCATTTTCTTCCTTTTTCCCATTTAATTCAATTAATTCATAAATAAAATCTGAGTGAAAAAAAAGGTGTGTTTTGTGGTGATGGGCTTAGTATCCTTGCTATACGCACCCCTTCCCCTGGGCCTAATGCACTATGAACGTGGAAATTACTCCTGGAACCCCCTTCATCTGGGCCCAATGCATTGTGAATTGAACCATTACTTCTGGTGCACCCCCTCTCATGTGTGTTATTTTTGTTAATTCTTTTTTTGTACACGTTACAAAATTGATTGTTAAAACTATTAAAAACCATAAAAAAATTCTGAATTAATTCATGGACGATCTTGAGTACTTTAATTAATTTTTGATAATTTTTTAATTCCATTTTCGGATTATTTGCTATTTTTTCTTAATTTCTGATTGGAATGTGTTAAAATTGAAGTGCCTCTTGCCTTAAGCCTTGAAAAGGGACCTTCCCTTAATTTTTTGCATCCTAATTTTTGTGTGCATTTTTCCACTTGATAATAGGACCTTTATATGTTCAATTGGGGTTTTTTCCATGAACTTTGGGTCACTTTTGATGCCATTCTTTGAGACTTGTTTGTGTGATCATAGTTGGATAACATGCCATGGATTTGCAATTGTTTGAACACCTTTGGTGCATATTTTTTAGCCAATATTTTTAACATGGTTAGCTACTGACTTTACCATTCCATGACCAATTTTCTATATTTTTCCAAAGCTTTTATCTATTTTTCATAAGGGGATCTTTGTATGCCTAATGCTTTGATGTATGTTTGGAATTATGTGGAACTTGAAGCTTGTGTATGCCATTCTTGGGTCAACTTTCTTGACATGATTAAGCACATTCATAATGATGTTTTGTGTGCTATTATGTTACTTTGAAATTGGTTGTTGGTCATGATTGAGATGTTTACTTTGAACTCTAAAAGGTGCCTAAATGCATGTCTTGCCACTTAGACTTTTGTGTTGATGCTTGAGATGCTTAGAGATGTTGTGTGCTATAGTTGTGGAACTTGTTTCTCATTTGTTCACCCCTGTTTTAGAATGAGGTATAGCCATCTAAATTCACTTTATAGGTCCCTTTTGTGTGCCTTGAATGAATGTTACATTGGTGTGAATTTGAAGCATTTTGCCCACTAACTTTGACAACTTCTTTGAATGCAATTGTATGCTATCTCTAGCCAATGTTTATGGGACTCAAAATTGAAATATTACATGTCATTTTCTAATGCCTTGTGTGCTTGGATACCCATTTGACTTGTCTTGGATCATCCTTTACTTGTTTGACAATTAACATGCTTTTAGGGAATGTGTAGACATTGTTTTGTTCCTCACTTGCTTTAACTTTTGAGAAGGTGTTTAAAATGAACTTTTGTGACAATTTGAAACAATTGTGGACTTTCATTATATGCTTTAGTTTCTGACCTAGGTCATATACAAATCCATTTCATGTTTGTTTTCTCATTGTTTGTCCACAATTGAATTATGCCTTCCAAAATTGACATTTTGTGTATACTTGCCTAAACTCTTGAACATGACTTGATGTGGACTTGAAGATAGTTCCTTGACATTTCAAACATCAATTTGCATTGATTAGAACATTGAAATTCTACTGCCCCATGTGGTTTATCCCTTTGGGTTAACTTGTTTGAGCATGTAAAGTGCCACTTACATGAGTTTGGTGTTAACATTTGTTTGAGTTAGGATATAGGACATAACTTGATTTCTTTTGATACTTTTTAGGACACTAACATAGATGTGATATAGTAGGTTTAGCTAAAGCCCCTCTTAGGTTCATACACCTTTAGGACTCATCTCACTTTGCTTATTGTTTGACATTACTCCTAGATTAGACCTAGGACATTAGCATAGGCATAGGTGTATAGTTTTGCATTCTTTCTTTCAACTATCTAATAGTTGAGCTTGGCTTGGAGATGGTAAGTACTTGTGATACTTTACATGGTTGTTTACACTCACATGAACTCTTTCACCTCATCTCTTCTTTACTCCTCTCTTTTGTGATTGATTAGTATAATGTTTACTTGTGTGTGATCACATGTTCCCTTTGGATTAGGTTCAAAGTAGGAGAAACATTAGGTTTTTAATTCAAGCATGCTAACATAGGTAGAGATTTTCTCTTAACCTCAACCATAGGATCAATCATGGCATGACAACTTATAGGATGGAGTTCGCTTTAGAGTTTTCTTTCAACTTTGAGTCTCTTCTCTCTCTCTTTCTCTCTAAAAGAAAAGCAAAAACACTTAATAAATATCGTATGTGGAGTGCGCCACGAGCCTTAAGCACATGGGAAGTGATAAGAGGGAGTCCATCCTTACCTTATCTAGGGTGTTTTGCATGCGTCCCGTCTTGGGTCGATTTACAACGCGTTCGATCCTATGTCATAGTCTTTAGCACAATACATATCACAAACAAAACAAATCAAAACACTTTCTCCTAAAAAAGAAAAAAAATAAATCCATCGTCTTCCTTCGGGATTCTCTTCTCATCTCACTCATTTGAATTGTAAGGATACATTATTTCCGTTCTGAAGATGGCTGGTTTATACCTGAGTGAATCACACACTCAAAGATACAACAGAGTCGCCACCGAACTTTATTTAGTCCCAAAGGACAGGGAAAATATCGATAAAACCCAAGGGGAAGATAAACGGGAATGGGGGTCGGTTATGTGAAAGAAAGGTACTAGCACCTTACGCATCCGTCGTACTCGACGCGAACCATTTTTCTTGCTTCTAGGCTTGGATGGGTTATCTATCTAAAGGCTTCTAGCTAAAAGAAAAGAGAGAGAGAGAGAGAGAGAGAGAGAGAGAGAGAGAGAGAGAGAGAAGAAAGAGGAAAAATAAAGAAAAGAAAGAAAGAAAGTGCTCGCGGAGGATCAGGGCCCTCGTGCCTACGTACCCTCATAGTGCAATGAGGAAACCAGAGCACCGTAGTTATGGAAACCAGGGAAAGGAAAGGAAAGGAAGAAAGGAAGGGTGGAAGTGTGCTCGCCAAGATCATCGCGATCTCGTGCCTACGTATCATACATTAAAATGAATGCAGAATCAGAGCTTCCGTAGTTTGTGGAACTAAGACAGAAAAGAAAGGAAAAGGAAGCGGTGTCAAAACCAAGAGCAAAAGAAGATAAGAAACTCTACCGGGGAAGACCAGCCAAAAAGAGAAACTGTGCAGGGAAAAACAAAAGAAATGGTGTCAAAACCAAGAGAATAAGAAGTAGAGAAAGATCCGATGGGGATAAAGTGCAAGAATGATGTCGAAACCAGAAAGATAAAAGAGCAAAAGGAATATAAAGGATTCCACTGGGGAGTAAAGGATAAAGAACTCGTGCTGAGAATCAGAGGGTAGCTACCCTGCTGGGGAATAAGCAAAAAGAGGGTGTTAAAACCAAGAGAAAAAGGTTCGTTATGTTAACTGACTGGCAGTGGTTAACCGAAGATAAAGAGATAGACTCTGTGGGGAAAAGAAAAGAAATTGGTGTCAACAGATAGGTTGTGATGAACCAAAAGGAGAGAAAAGAGTACTGAACTAAGAGAAGGTGTTTGACTCTGAAAAAAAATCGGTATATTAACTGATAAACAGTGGTTAACCGAAGAAAAAGGGTGTGGAACCAAGAAAAGGTTGTAACCCACTGGGGATGTTGATCTTGATTGAACAAACAGCAACTGACCAACAAAAAGGAGTATTGAACCAAAAGAGGTTGCTAACTGCGGGGGTTTGGTTTTAACAGAACAACTGTGATTAACCAAAAGAAAATGAGTGATTAACCAAGAAAAGGTGATCAACTCGAAAGGGGTTCAGTGTTTTAACAGACTGGTTGTGGTTAACTGAACAAATTGGGTGATTAACCAAGAGAATGTGATTAACCCAAAGGAAACTCGGTATATTAACAGATAGACTGTGGTTAACTGAGAAGAAGTGCAAAATTGGTGTTTTAACTAACAGGCAGTGGTTAACCAATCAAAGGGAGAAGAACCAAGAGAAGGTTGCGAACTCCGCAAGGGTTTCGGTGTTTAACAGGAAAACTGTCTTTAACCGAAGAAAAGGAATTGAGACTCTTCAAGGGAATCAAAAGCAAATGATTGACCACAAGAAAAGGATAATGAGGCAAGAGAGAGGTGTTAACCCAAGAGATAATGATCTTTAACCAAGAGCAATGGTGATTGATCAAAAGAAAGATTGAGAGGAGCAAAAGTGATCAAGGATCAACTCGACTAGGGAAGGAGAAACACTACAGCTTGAGGATAGAGGTGACTATTCTCAGAGAGAGGGCCAGACACCCTTACTTAAGAAATAGTCATAATGTGGGTAGGACAACTCCTATCCTCATTCCTTCTCTAGCACTCAAAGTATAGTGCGGAAATTGAAACGGACAGCGTAACAACTCCAATTTGTACAGTGCTCCAGTGTCGTGCGTCGCGCAAAACTCCAACTTCGCAGGGGATCAAGAAAGAGAAGCCCTAAAGAGATCCTAAAGAGAGGAAGAGGGAAAGATCAACTAATTGAAACGTGGTTTTGATCAATTAATCAAAGGGAATTGTCATGCTAATAATTTTCCAAAGAGAATGAAAAATCATTAAAGCAAAAGGTGTGAATTATTGATTATACAAGATTAAATTTGCTCAATCAAGAACAAACTTAATGCAATCAAGAAATGAAAATGCAAAACAGTACCAAATGACCAATAGTATGCATTGTAAAACATGTTAACAAGTGATCAAATGGAATGCAAAAATGATCATGGACAAACATTGCCAAAATTGCAAATAATCGATAAATGAAAAATCGAGCATCGAAAGTTGTCAAGCATGCTCCAAAAAGAGGTTAACTAACTCATAAAACATCCACAAATATCAAGCATATCAAGCCATGGAAGTTAAATGAAGAAAGAAAATCAAACAAGCTTGAAAAATAGGCAAATATGGCATTCTGGTACCTTGTTAATCGATTAACACTTTTGCACTGCAAAGTGTTAATCGATTAACACTTGAAAAATAGCAAAATAACACTGGTTAATCGATTAACACTGAAGAAGGGGCTGAAAATCAGTTTTCAAAAGTGCTTTTCCACACTTAATCACTTATTTGAACATCCACATGTTATGGTTCACACTTGTGCACGAAAATTACATCATGTAAGAGAAATTAAACACAAATAGCAAGCATTAACATGAAATCAAAGATCAAGCAAAAGCAATGGCAAATCAACCCGAAAAACGATCGAAATTACATCGTAAACTCACGGAAACGATCGAAACAGTGAGTAAAGTAAGATCTACCAACCTACAAGCCGAAGAATTGGCTTGGTAATTCTTGTGAATGAAATGTAGAGAGAAGAAGCCAAGAAAACCAGAGAATTCTGCTCTTGCACTTTAAACCGTAGCGAAACCGAGCAAAAACGCGAAAATGCACCGAGATCGAATTTGCACCAAATTGAATTATGAGAACTCTTGAATTGAAGTAGAATTAGATGTGATTCCAGAAATCCAACCAAGAAATGCCAAATGATGGAGGCTAAGCTCAAGAAATAATCACTTTCAAGGTGAAAAGTGATTATTCTTCAAGAATTAAGAGCTATGGTGAGGTTTGGGAAAGAAGATTGAGATGAAGATGAAGAAGTTGCAGAAAAATTCAGAGAGAATGTGAGAGATTGGAGAGTGAAATGTGTGAAATGGTTGAGCCCCCTTGAAAAATGAGTGAAGACTTGTTTATATAGATTTTTGGTTTGGAATGTGAGAGGTTTGGAATTTGGTTTGGACTTCGCTTTGGGTGGTTTGGAGTTAGGCTAGGAATTAGTTACATCCAACTCACTGAGTTGGAAGTTAACTCAGTTAGTTAGGAAGTTAACTCGGTAGCAATCCCAATGTAAGCTTCACATCCAATGGTTGAAATACTTGGAGATCAAGGAACATGGTGCACTTGAATTATAGTGAAACATTAGAATAAATGCAAGTGTAATGTCTTGAATAGTCTTGAAATATCTAGAGATGTCTAGAATGTTCCACACACTACTAGAACCAAGTAGAATCTCAAAATGAGGAGGAAAAGTTGTTGTCATGAAAAAACAGCAAATTCTGCCCATTCTGCCTGTTTTAATCGATTAACACATTTACACTGTAAATGGTTAATCGATTAACCAGGCCAAAAAATGCCCAGTTTTTCTTGAAAAATGGTGTTGTGGCTACGGTTCCGATTTTTAACCTCTTTCTTTGATGAATAGACATGGAAACCCTTATTGTGTGCTTGTTTTGATGATGAGATGATCTTGAGAGGATGTGATTAATCGGGCTTGAACAACCTGAAAATCCTGCAACAAGAAACACAAAGAGAAAAGAAGTGCGAATGCGTATGCCGGAGATGCGAATGCACATGCTTATGCAAAAAGTAAAAGAGGAGGTCAAATTTCGGGTTACGACAGCTGCCCCTATTTAATCTACTTGGACCTGAATGTATGAATTGCGCTAGCTTTTCGATGATTCAAGGTAGAAGGGGATTAAATAAAAGAGTAGCTCGAAAATTTGGCCAACGGCGACAAAAGAGGGGTACAAGTGTAAAGGATTGATAGGTGCAAAGTTTGGCTGAATAACTGTAGGGAGATGAATCAGGCAAAGGGAAGGGAGTATGATATGATGCATATGCCATGTATATGCGGTCCTACATGATGTTTGATATCATGATATGTAAAGGTGCAAGGTAAGGTATAATACGGTGGCTAGGCAGAGATTGTAGCAAAACGACCTCGACATCCTTGGCCAGGGGGGAGAACCCGCAGATGAAAATGACTCTTGCTGGAGAAAAGAACCCCCAAAAGGTGATGACTTCGTTGGGGAAGAAACCGAGAGCATCTCAAATTTCTAGATCACCATTGTTGACACTACTGGGATGAAAGAATCAGATTGATCTTTCCTGTTTGTGAAACCTAAACCCTAATGTTGTTGGTGAATGATGGTTTCAATATTCTGGAGATGATGTACGACCCTTGCTGGGGATAAGAGAGCAAAAATGTCTCTGCTTGGGGTACATCATGGCAACCTTACTGGGAACATTACAAATCTATCGGAGAAAAGGGAGGTAAACAACCTTTCAGACGAATCATAATGGCGCTCGCTAGGGAAAATGATGGCTCTGTTGGGGCAGGAACTGCATCTTCAAAGAACCATCATAATATTGGTCGAGCATCAGGCTTGCCGATGGATATGACTAATCATCTTGTTGGAGTTACCAGTGAAATATGCAATACATAATGCTTTCTCCACTAGTTTTAGCTTTTATTATTCTCAAAGTTTTTTAGTATTATGTGATCACAAACAATTATTTATTTTGCAAACAAAATATTGAAAAGAAAATAATTGAGAAATCGAACAATGAACTTTTATTAAAATGTAAAAAATATTTGTACATAAGATGTGTACAAGGATGCAAAAATCCTTGATGAGGAAATTTGAAATAAAATTAAAAAACAAATGTAAATGGCAAAGGGAAATCATGTTTTGCATTGATTACAACATTGGCTACCATCCACAGTAAGTCTAGATTCCGAAGCCCTGCACCAGTTGATAATGATTTGACTGCTCTGTAACCGTCTGAGGTCTAGCTATGATGAAGAGAGGCTCAAGTGTTCACAGTCAAATGCCTTTATCCCTAATTTTTGCCTGGACATTTTTCTATTTTTTTTTCATCCACCGGGATACCCATTTTTGCCTAAGTCGCCCTTTCGGGTTTTCAACTTAGCGGGCTATTATTGTTTTTTTTTCATTGTCCCTAACTTTTGCATGGACATTTCTTTTTTTGGTCCATCAGGACGCCCATTTTTGCCTAGATTGTCCTTGCGGATGTCAATCTAGCGGGCTTTATAACCATTTTTTTTAGGCATAGTATTTTTTTTATTGCATCGGAGTTCACGGGCGATGGCAACTCCTCCCCATCCATGGTGGTGAGGATCAGGGCTCCGCCTGAGAAGGCCTTCTTGACAACAAAAGGTCCTTCATAGTTGGGAGTCCACTTGCCTCGTGGATCCGAGTGAACAGGTGAATACCTCTTGAGCACGAGCTTGCCTTCATGGAATGCTCGAGGGAGAAATTTCTTGTCAAAAGCTTGCTTGAGGCGTCTCTGATACAATTGACCATGACAAACGGCTATAAGGCACTTCTCTTCAATGAGATTCAGCTGGTCATATCTCGATTGAACCCATTCAGCTTCATCAAGACTTGCTTCCATGATGACTCTGAGAGAAGGAATTTCGACTTCAATGGGTATAACAGCCTCCATACCATACACGAGCGAATACAGAGTTGCCCCAATAGAAGTGCGGACTGAAGTTATATAGCCATGTAGTGCAAATGGAAGCATTTATGCCAATCTTTGTAAGTTTTGATCATTTTCTGGACAATCCTCTTGATGTTTTTGTTTGCTGCTTTGACGGCGCCATTCATCTTGGGCCGATAAGGTAAAGAGTTATGGTGCTCGATCTTAAATTGTTGACACAACTCTTTCATCATCTTGTTGTTTAGGTTGCTTGCATTGTCAGTGATAATGCTACTAGGAATACCATAGCGGCAGATTATCTCTTTCTTGATGAATCAGCTTCAACCCACTTGGTAAAGTAATCGATAGCAACTAAAATGAATCGATGACCGTTGGAAGCCTTCGGTTCGATCATTCCAATCATATTGATACCCCACATAAAGAATGGCCAAGGTGAAGTCAAAACATTCAACGGAGTGGGAGGTACATGGATCTTGTCTCCATAGATTTGGCTTTTGTGACATCTTTTGGCAAAGTTGTAACAATCTACCTCGATTGTTGTCCAGTAATACCCAGCCCGAAGAATCTTCTTGGCCATAGCAGGACCTTTAGCATGTACACCCCCGCGGCCCTCATGTATGGACCTTATGATAGTGTTTGCTTCGTGTCTATCCACGCATCTGAGCAACACAGAATCATAATTCCGCTTGTACAATATACCACCACTTAAGAAGAATTTAGCACAAAGCCGCCTAAGAGCTTTCTTATCAGTGATAGTAATACCCTCAGGATATTCCTATTTTTCCAGATATCTCTTAATGTTGTAGAACCAAGGCTTGTCATCAAACTCATCCTCGATTGCTAAACAATGTGCTAGTTCGTCCAAATGATCAATGCGGATAGAAGAGGCTTCATTCTTCCACTTGACTTTGAACATGGATGCCATAGTGGCAAGAGCATCAGCTAATTGATTTTCCTCTCTAGGAATATGATGAAAAGAGATTTCATCAAAGTAAGGAATCAACTTCGCTATTGTCGCAACTGCAAAAAAATAACCGGCGAGAGACTGGAACAGAAGAGTCGTCACCGAATGCTATTTATCCCGACGTAGGGAAAGGAAACGATCGAAGAAAACCTGAAAGAAGGAAAGACTAGGTCATCGCAACCATAGCCTGGGTTCGAGAGTCGGTTGATAAGTGCAAATTGTACCTATTTTTGTATATAAGTTTTGTTGCACTTATCTATACTTTTAGTTAAATATCATACGAATAAACCGTGATTTGTTTGTAATTACGTTTACTTTACGTTTTAGTGTATATATTGCGTATCGTGTAAATATCATTGAGTTTAATTGATTTTATCTCATTTTTGTAGGTATTCAAGCAAAGATATTTTGCCATATTCATAGAGAGCATTGAATAAGCTTTCCAACGCTTCCGACCGTGCGTCAATCCGAGATACGGTTCAAAAGTTATTGTCAAAATAAGTTCTGGTTTGCTGTCATGTTCGCTGGGCGAACTGGAGGCGAGCATATTCGTTGGGAAGTTCGCTAAGCAAACTCTGGTGAATAAAAAGTGCCCAGAAGCTTGGAAAACACTGTTTTGGCAGTGGCTAAGGCGGTATATGTTCGCTAGGCGAACCCTGGAACCCATTTTTGCCTATTTAAGTCATTTTTCAGCATTTTTTAGGTTATGGTTTGGGTAATTTTTGCTCCCACTCCATCATACTTCATTTCTTCATGGGATTAGCTTAGAAAACAATAATGGAGCTTGCAATTTGATGATCTGAAGTCGAATCTCTCGTCGATTGGTGTTGACAAACCAAGAAATGTTTGGTTCCTCTTCTTCTCTTCTCTTTGTAATTTCTTTTTGTTGGGTGTTGTATAGTTACTATGAACATATGTATCTTTGTTGATCATAATATTGTATAAAATCTGCTTTACAAATCATTATCGATGTCTTCCTTGATCTTTTTGCATTTATGTTTGGACTTGTGTTGTGTTAGAGATAAACATCATGAATCTTGATTAGGGATGGATATTTATTATCTAGATGCTAGAGATAGATTTAGATAATAATATTTTTGGTGTCGAAACTTAATGCCTTCGGTGTTTCGAGGCGTCGTGCGCGAGAACGACGACGAGAGTGATACGGTTGCTCTCTCAGCTCAGTGTGCCAGAGATGGACACTATTGTGAGCGATACCGGATGATTTTGACGAGTATTGTAGTATAGTGAAAATGATCGATAAATTTATGTTTGTGACGAGTGGATTATATGTATGCTTGATAAGTTTCTTTTCTCCGAAGAATGTATACTTTTTATGTTCTTATTTACTTTCCCGCATTTACCTTAAAACCATTTTAAACCCAAACTCATTAATATTTAAATTGTCGAACGGCAGTTCAATATCACCGATCTCTGTGGACACGATAAATTCCTGGAAAAAACGCTTCCAAAACTTTTGTTGCTTGCCGCTTTACTGCACCAACAAAATGGCGCCGTTGTCGGGGATTGGTGTTATTGACCTTGCATTGTGATAGTTTCTTTGTTTTTTAGTTTTGTAGATATCGTACATATTGTATATTTTCACTTGTTTATATTGATACTTGTATATTTTTAATGTTTGTTCAAGTGTTTGGTTAGGGCGCTTGCTTTTGGTTGCGCGATGAGGCATCACCATGGCATGAATGAAGGAAGTTACTAGCTAAGCACCATAAAGGCGTCGAGCTTACAACGTAAAACAAGCATGTTTTATCGTTTTTTGTTTCGTTATTACTTTTTCATTCTAACTTAGGTAGTGTGGTGAACATTCATTAAACAAGTGTTACTCAGATTTTTCGTAAAATTCTCAAATCCTCACTTTACAACTTGTTTAATGCATTTTCACCCGGTCTTTTAGTTTGTTTATATTAATAGTTTGTGTGTTTGCCTTTGAGCTTGTTTTGAGTAGCTTGAGGAACTTTTGGTGATGTTCCAAGTTTGATCGTTTCAACTTGCGGATGTATGGTAATGATATTGTTAAGTTTTGTACACGTCCAAGGTATGTGTTTATTGCTTTCTTGACTTTAGCATATTCATGATACTTAGGCATTTTACAAACTTCCATGCCATTCATTCTTTTGTATACTTGTTCTTGATGTGAATCACTTTAGTTCCCACCCTTTTTGTGAGGTAGCTTTCCATTGTTCATATATGCGCGGAGTACCAACATTCTTGTTCTAACTGGATTTTATTATGTTTAATCTTTTGTTTATGTTGATTATATGAAAGCATGAAAAGGATCAAGGCATTTTGTTTCATTTTGAGCACAACTACCTAGCCAAATAGTTAATTCACCTTGTGAGCATGTGATCATTTGTAACCCCTTTGTGCCTTTCTATCATTATCCATGTTGTTTGAACTTAATGCTTGTCTATGAGTATTGAATTCACTTTTTGTATGGATTTTGATTGATTGTTTTTTCTTGAACCCTCAACTTTGTGTTGTTGTATGAATTTTTGTCTTGCCTTAGAAAGTAGGGAGTATTCACATGATGATGTGGTTGAATTCAAGTTGGGGAGAGAATGATTGTTTACTCATTGGTTGGTTTCTATGAGGTTGAAAAAGAAAAGAAAAAAAGAGAAAAATATGAAAAAGAAAAGAAAAGAAAAGAAAAGAAAAAGAAAGAAAAATAAAATCCTTGAGAAAGGAAACAAAAAGAGTTCAAATAATTGTGCTAAATAAGTATTGTGTTTTGTGTAACACTTGGAATTTTGGAAGAAGTTGATTGGAATTTTGTGTTTGAGTCTTTGTGAGTAGATCACTCCCTTAGGTTTAAGCAAGTTTTTGTTTCAATTACCTTTAGAAATTGCCCCATGTTTGTTTACCCGACCACGTTACAACCGTGAAAAGCCCTTGTGATTCTTGCTTTTATGTTTTCAATATGATTTTTGGATGAGTGTATAATTTAGTCTTTTGTTTGCATGATTGTTGTGTGAGTGAAAAGTACCTCATTTTGTGTTTTTCATCTACCGGTGATTGTTTTTACTAGGTGTGATTCACGTTGGAACATGTGTTATTTTAGGATGTTTGGCATGATTTTTGTATTTTGCATTTGTTTCGTGACTATGTTATCGTTGTAGTTTAGTGGTAAGTATTTACTTTGTGTGTACCATTTTTCATTTGAACCATTCATTTGTCAGTTTTTCAAAACTTGTTGATTCGTGATTCTTTGGTTGTTACTCTGTTTCTTTGAGTTGTTTGAGGACAAACAATTATGTAAGTTGGGGAGAGTTTGATAAGTGCAAATTGTACTTATTTTTGTATATAGGTTTTGTTGCACTTATCTATACTTTTTGTTAAATATCATACGAATAAACCCTGATTTGTTTGTAATTACGTTTACTTTACGTTTTAGTGTATATATTGCGTATCGTGTAAATATCATTGAGTTTAATTGATTTTATCTCATTTTTGTAGGTATTCAAACAAAGATATTTTTCCATATTTTTAAAGAGCATTGAACAAGCTTTCCAACGCTTCCGACCATGCGTCAATCCGAGTTACGGTTCAAAAGTTATGGTCAAAATAAGTTCTGGTTTGCTGTCATGTTCGTTGGGCGAACTGGAGGCGAGCATATTCCCTGGGAAGTTCGCTAAGCGAACTCTGGCGAATAAAAAGTGCCCAGAAGCTTGGAAAACACTGTTTTGGCAGTGGCTAAGGCGGTATATGTTCGCTAGGCGAACGGGGGTTCGCTAGGTGAACCTTGGAACCCATTTTTGCCTATTTAAGTCATTTTTCAGAATTTTTTAGGTTATGGTTTGGGTAATTTTTGCTCCCACTCCATCATACTTCATTTCTTCGTGGGATTAGCTTAGAAAACAACAATGGAGCTTGCATTTTGATGATTCGGAGTCGAATCTCTCGTCGATTGGTGTTGACAAACCAAGAAATGTTTGGTTCCTCTTCTTCTCTTCTCTTTGTAATTTCTTTTTGTTGGGTGTTGTATAGTTACTATGAACATATGTATCTTTGTTGATCATAATATTGTATAAAATATGCTTTACAAACTATTATCGATGTCTTCCTTGATCTTTTTGCATTTATGTTTGGATTTGTGTTGTGTTAGAGATAAACATCATGAATCTTGATTAGGGATGCATATCTATTGTCTAGATGCTAGAGAGAGATTTAGATAATAATCTTTTTGGTGTCGGAACTTAATGCCTTCCGTGTTTCGAGGCGTCGTGCGTGAGAGGGACGAAGAGAGTGATACGGTTGCTCTCTCAGCTCAGTGTGCCAGAGATGGACACTATTGTGAGCGATACCGGATGATTTTGACGAGTATTGTAGTATAGTGAAAATGATCGATAAATTTATGTTTGTGACGAGTGGATTATATGTATGCTTGATAAGTTTCTTTTCTCCGAAGAATGTATACTTTTTATGTTCTTATTTACATTCCCGCATTTACCTTAAAACCATTTTAAACCCAAACTCATTAATATTTAAATTGTTGAACGGCAGTTCAATATCACCGATCTCTGTGGACACGATAAATTCCCGGAAAAATACTTCCAAAACTTTTGTTGTTTGCCGCTTTACCGCACCAACATCAGTTACACGAGGGGAAGGTATTAGCACCCCCACGCATCCATCGTACTCGATGGGATCCACGATTGTTGTCTAATCAAAGGGTGTCGGCATCTGAAGCCTAATGCTAAGGGAAAGGGACACGGAAAATGAAAACAAAAACAGAAATAAGAGACTCGATAGGACATCGTCGTCCTATGCCTACGTATTCCCTCGTGCAATGGGAAAGTCAGAGTCAACAGAGTTCGGCGGCTACGGGATGAATGGGGGAGGTTGCTCGCCAAGACATCGCCATCTTGTGCCTACGTATCCTCAATCGGACTAGAGAGAGGAAATCAGAGCAGTCGTAGTTCGACCAACAGATCAATAAGTGTTTTTTATGAGCGACGTTAGGTTCGCGTCCTGCAGTTAGGGTCGATGCCTGTTTGCGACTGAACGGAAATAACGTGCTCTTTTCTAAAAATGATTTGAAACCCAACAATCCCGAAGGATGAAAAAAGATTTGAATTTGTTTTGTGTTTTTTTAGACAGGAGTGAATTGAAGTTAGTTCAAAAATTGCATTGCACTAAAGTCTATGACATAGGAACGAATGTGTCGCATATCGTCCCCAACAAGACATATACTAAACACCCTAGAAGAATGAAGGAAGGCCCCCCATTCCCCATTTCCTGTGCTTAAGGCTCATGCGCAATACATGTTGCCTTTATTAAGTGTTTTAGTGTTGTTATAAGATGAGAAGAGAAGACTCAAAGTTGTAAAAGAAAGCACTAAGGGAATTCTATCCTAATATTGTCATGCAAAAGATGGCCCTAAGGTTGAGGTAAGAAGGGAAAATTCTACCTAATGTTAGCATGCATGGTTTGAATCCTAATGTCTATCCTATTCCAAGCTTAATCAAAGATTAAGTTGGACTAGGGAATCCTAAGGGAACATTGAAAAGCAAAGCAAAACCAAGAAAATAAACCAAAAACACCAGCTACAACAGCGCTCCAGCACCTGCACAGCGGTAAAATCCAGTACATACACCAAACAGCATTCGACGGCTCATATTTCAGCACAAAGATAGGTGTAAAAACACGAGGCAGTAAAGACACACCATTGACAGCGCATAAACAAACAAGACGGCAGCTATGAAAAACAGGGCAGCATGCAATGCATCCAAACAAATGCTCTTGGAAAGGTCTTAATAATGCCTAATCATATCAAGTATACATCCAATTAATCATCAAGCAACTAGGCACGGACAAAGTTGCATGTACATTCAACAAAGTTGCACTTCTTAACCATTAATCAAAACATCATGCATAAGCAACCATGGAAGCAAACAATGATCATGCATTACAGATCCAGCGAGTTGAGCATTAATCAAGAATTAACATGATTCAAATGTGTGTGCAACTTGTTCATCACACCAAGAAAGTGACACAACAACATGCATATTCATCAATGAAAATCAAAGGTTACGTGTCAGAAAATCGTGTTCATGAAATAGTATGAGGTGAAATAGCTCAAGAATAATCCACAAATCTTCAACATATTAATCCATGGAGTTTAGACATGCAAAGGACCTCAAGCAAGCAAGAAAAAACATGAAAATCACATTCTGCAGCAGTGGTAACCGATTACTCTATATACGGTAACCGATTACTCAGTTCAAACACACCTAAAAACACACAAAAAACAACAGGGTAACCGGTTACCCTATATGCAGTAACCGGTTCCTCTGCAACAGAACCAGAAAAATAGCTTCTAAAATCACTTTTCAGCAGCTTATCACTTCTCCAACCACCTGCAAGTTAGGGCAACTCAAAATGCACGAAAATTACATCCCAAAACAGCAAACACACATCAATTATCCAGCAACAACAATCAAATCCACAATCCAATGGATCAAACTCAACAAATTCAAGATCTACATCATGAACAAGCAAAATAAGCTAAAATGAAAAGTAGATCTGAAATTCACCAACCTACAAAGCTGAGAATTGCTTTGGTGAATATTGATAAGCTGCAATTGGTGAATCCAAGCTAGAAATCCAGAGATCTAATGCTATCTTCACAAGAAAATGCAAAATAAATGCAATGTGATGAACTTGCTTCAAGCTTCTCCCCAAATCACTTCCAAAAGCTTAAATCCAAAAGCAAAATAGTAGCAAATGCAGAGTTCCTTCAAGAATTAGTGGATGGATGAAGGTTTAGTTCCAAGATCAAGAAATTTCAATGCAAAATTTGTTGAACTTTGATGATGGAACTTTGAGTGAGGGTTTTGAAATGAGAGAAAAGTTGAGAGAAAATGGAATGAGATGTGTAGAAAATTTAGAAAAATGAATCAAGGTTATGTGAGGTTTAGAATGAATTGATTTAAATATGAGCTAGGTTAGGAATTCAAATATGGTTTAGAGTGTGGGTTAATGAGTGGAATGAGGAATGGGATTTGAAAAGGGAATGTGGAATTATAGTGGAAATTGGATGGAAAATGATGAAAATTGTGAAAATGAATCAAAACAAATCAATTCTAGATCCTTCCCACACATGCACAAGCCCAGCACATGATCACAATGTTGAATTTTAAACCATTTTTCAAAATGCGCGTAGAGTAACCGGTTACCCTATAGGAGGTAACCGGTTACTCAGTTCAAATTTTGAATCTTGGCTCTTTTTGGAGGGAAACTTGGAGAAGTGGCCTTTGGCAACTGTTCTGAACCCTGTTAAGCTTCCGAAACTCAAAAATTGACATTGCTATTGAGTAACACCTGAAATAAAACACAAATTCTTCCTGACAGCTCAAAATACCCTGCTCGAATGATATTGTCTGGTGCCGAATCACTGAGCATGAATAACTGTCGGAACTTCTAATAATCAAATCATCCAGGAAACAAAATGAATGCTCGAGAAGACCTTGAAAGCCATCTGTTTAGCTGAAATGTCCTCTGAATTGGATGAAACACTGAGGTGTAAGAAATACCTTGATCCCATGCCCAAAAGAAACATGCAAATGCAAAATGACGATGCAAAATGAAATGAAACATAAGTCAGTTAATGCTAGAAACATTAGGGAAAATTTTAGGGTGCTACAGCTGCCCCTATTCAATCAACTTGAACCTGAAAGAATGATAGCAACGGCTTTCAGACATTCAAGGTACATGGAGATTGAATACCAAAAGAACACGGAAATTTACAAACTATGGGGAAACATAATAGAGTGTTTGCCAGCCGAAGGTGGGCTCAAAGTGGAGATGCCGTTCGAAATTGGACTTGCAATTAAAAGATTTAAGAAAAAAAGAATGTCGGTCGGAGGCAGACTGACAATGAAACAAAGGTAGGCCGACACGAAGGCAGACTCATAACCAAAAGATAACATAAGAATACTGACATGAAGGCGAACTCAGATCCAAACACAAAGATAGGCCGACACGAAGGCGGTCTCATAACCAGGGGTTACCATCATAAGATGGATTTTCAAAAGGAATGCCGCTCAAAAGCGGACTCAGATCCCTAAACACAAAGGTAGGCCGACATGAAGGTGGTCTCAAAACCAGAGGTTACCATCACAAGATGGATTTTCAAAAGGAATGCCGACACGAAGGCGGGCTCACGACCCTAAACACAAAGGTAGGCCGACAGGAAGGCGGTCTCAAAACTAGAGGTTACCATCACAAGATGGATTTTCAAAAGGAATGCCGACACGAAGGCAGACTCAAATCCAAACACAAAGGTAGGCCGGTACGAAGGTGGTCTCAAAACCAGAGGTTACCATCACAAGATGGATTTTCAAAAGGAATGTCAACACGAAGGCGGACTCAGATCCAAACACAAAGGTAGGCTGACACGAAGGCGGTCTCATAACCAGAGGTTACCATCACAAGATGGATTTTCAAAAGGAATGCCGACACGAAGGCGGACTCAGATCTAAACACAAAGGTAGGTCGGCACGAAGGCGGTCTCAAAATCAGAGGTTACCATCACAAGATGTATTTCAAAAGGAATGCCGACACGAAGGCGGACTCAGATCCAAACACAAAGGTAGGCCGGTGTCATACCCCAAATTTTGACCACTAAGATTTCCCATCAATGTGCAAATCATCATCACAATATGGATGAACTTTCATACTCATTAGATTCCCCAAAGATGGGTGAGCATTCACTACAATCAAAGAATCAGGGTTTTAAGCCCTCTCAGAGCATTTAGACAAAGGATCAATCAAGAAATGACATGATCTTCAACTTCTCTAGCCTCTCCAACACCCACAAAGGATCAAGAGGACTCCCACATCAAGAATTAAGCACAAGGTTGCAGCATTCCAAGTGGATTAAGCCTCAAGATCGCTAGTGTCACCAAACTATGGTTTTGGTCGACCAGGGCCTCCAGGTGGAAATTTTCCTCTGGGCATGGGCCAATTCTTCAAAGCATAACCTAAAATACTCCATGGGACCTCATAAACCCAATCATCAAGCCAATTTAGCCTCGGGGATGCATTCATAAAAAATCAGGAATTGGGGTTTCTTGACCTAATTCACCCCTAAGTTGACTTGTAGGACAAAACATGAGCCAAGACCTCAGGACAAGATTTGAGGGTCTCTAATAAACAACATTGATCCATTTGAAACAATGGATTGATCCAAGAAGCTTGATCAACAAGCTTCAATTTCATCTGAACCACAGTTAGGGTTTCGCGGGAAAAGTCAACTGTATCTTTGACTTTTGACCTAGGCATGCTCCCAAACCTTGGGACATGATTCAATACACCCTATAACACCCATGGAACATGTCCATCAAGTTTGATTTAGGCCAATGACTTTATTTCATAGAGGATCGCACAGTTTGGAATTCATCTAACAAAAAGTCAACTATGCACAAAAGTCAAAGTTTGACTTTTTGAGTTTTTTCACAATTATGGTTCCTCAACCCTAAAATGATGTTAATGTGTGATTTGAATCATCATTCATCAAGAAAAATCAAGAAAAATGGGATAACTTGTAAAAGGGGTAACCATAAAAACTTAGAAATTTTCTAAGTTATGGAACAAAATGGCTAGGGTACCAACTTCCAAGGATCATAACTTGAGATCCAAGCAACCATTTGGGCTGATCCAAAGAGGGATTTGTAGCTCTCATGACATAATTTAAAAGTGTCAACTACACCTCATTCCAATTCATCATGGATTTTGAGTTATGAATGGATCAAAATGGCTGAAAACATGAAAAGTCACTTTTTCCAACACTTAATGAAATTTTCACTAAGTCAGAATCTGTTTCACTTTTTCCAAAATGTAGGGGCACTTTTCACTTGGATCCCAAAAGTATCAAAACAAACTATGATCACACATATGTTGTATCATATGAGGGCTTTCCAAAATGACCAAGAACTTCACCAAACTCAACCTGAGCAAGAAGTTATGACAGTGGCAACATGCCTTGCTGCAACTGTCATAACAAGGCAGATTTGGGCATTTTGCTTGATTTGCTCAAATTTTGCAAAGGGCAAGCAAGTCTATCCATCTGAACACCTCAAGGGGAGACCAAGGAGGAACAAACACTGATCCATCAGCCTCCCAAGTCCTTGGAACCAAAAGTAGCATGCCAAACCTAGAAATGCCTAAAATAGGGACAAGACTCCAATTTTGTTTTGGAGCATTTAATGGATGCACCAAGGTGGCATGGACTGAGCCTCTTCCAACTGAATTCAGTCAAGACTTATCCAAAAACTAGGGAACCAAAGGCCTGTGCTCTAACCTCTAGTCAATGGCTAGAGGAGACTTGGATTCTCATTGATCAACATTGGTCAAACCTCTGCTGCAGTTTCCATTCACTATTGCAGCCAAAACAAACTTGCTCTACTATAAATAGAGCTCATTTGTGCTCAGTTTGAGTACACCAAAGCCATCAAATAGATGTTTTCCTCAAAATCTCTTTCTCTAGGCAAAAATACCTTCTTTAGCAAGGTAACTCTGAGTTTTAGAGTTAGAGAGCATTTCCACCACAGATCATGATCCAAACACATCCAATATGTCATATCTAAGCTGTCCAAACTCTCACAAGTGACCTGTAACACCAAAATCACAAAGTCACCTCTCAAAACCTCAAAATGGGGTTGTTTTGCATTTTTCAAGCCATGTCTTGATCCAGTCACTTTCCAAACTAGATAAAGCCTCAAACACACTCCAAATATTATCCTTGAACTGTCCCAAATGGTTTCCCACATCTAGAACACCATTTGAGAGAGTTGCTATTTTGGTCACTTTTGCCCCTTTTGTAAGAAAGAGCTCAAACTTGCTCCAGAGGTTTCCAGGTGATTCCAACCATCCTAAAAGCTTTTAAGAGATCATTTGAGGGTGTCCAAAGCATCAAATCATTTCTGGAACAAAGTACTTGGCAGATTGCACAAAAACTCCAAAAAGATGTAAGCATCACAACTTGAACTCTTTGAAATATGCATTGCTTTAAAGTCCACTGATCATACACATCTCATACATGTTATATATGTTGTGTTTGAACCAATTCATCATGTAATTCATGACTGTAACAAGGATAGCACAGAAAATGCAAATCATGGCCTATTTCAAAACCACTATCGGGTTTTTCAATAGGAGCATGATCTGAAAAAATTACCACCACCATTGGATTCCTAGTGAAATTCTAGGCAGGATAGACCTAAATTTTGTCTCAATCCATGGAGAAATGAGAAAGTTACAAGCTTCACGTTTTTTACCAAGAACCTTGCCTTGCCTTGCCTTGGTCAGACCTAAAATCAAGGCATGCCTTGTATATTTTTAGGTTGGGCTTAATACACGGATGTATCACCACCCTAGTGGTAGAAGGCGCACGCTGCACACAAGAGGTCTGGGTTTCGAATCCCCCTCGCCCCAGGTCCTCTTTTTACCACTTTTTCCTATTTTTTGTTATTTTTCATATTATTTTTAATAACTTGGAAAATTAATAACTCTTTCAATTTTAATTATTTTTTATTGGTTCTTTTTGCAAAAAATCACAAAAATGTTGAAATATTTTATTCCACAAAAAAATTAGATTTATATTATTTATTTAATATAATTAGTATTTTTGTAAATAAATACATTTTATTTGTTTTTAAACCCTTTAAAAAATAAATATTCACCTTAAAAAATCAAAACCAAATGAGTTTAAATTCATCTTATGATTAAGACATCATTTTTCAAACCTTAACCAAAAATCATAAGTTGTTTATTAAAACTTATTTGGTATTTTTTATCATTTTTATTAATTTTCTTTGAATAATTACTTTAAAAAATGATGAAATTAGGGTTTTGTTGATTTTCACCCTAACAAACTTTTTTCAAAACTATTTGGGCCTCTTGAGAGAGTGTAAGTCCCACCCCTCTGTGAATAAACCTTTCTTGGGCCTCAGTGTATTGTATAAGTCCTGATACCGTCAAAAAATTTGGCGCGATCGTCGCCTTTTTAACAAAAATACATGGCCTTCTCCTTGAGCTATAAGACCCATCTTTATTCATTTTCAAACACTTTTGGGCCTCTAATAGAGTGTAAGACCCATCCTTTTGTACAGAAAACCTTTCTTGGGCCTCAGTCACTTGTATAAGCCCCTGTACAAATTCAAAACGACAACGTCATCACTATTAAAATTTGGGTCTCTCTTTGAGCTGTAAGCCCCAATTTCTTTTCAAAGTACCCTCTCCTTTGATTTTGAAATATACTGTTGTTTTTTAACTTTCTTTGTTGAACAACTAACAAAACAGCATGGAAGCTCTACAACCGAGTAAGTGTTTATCCGTTTTCATTTAACCACTTTCATATGTATATAACTGTATTATGGGGCTGTTTCACTGTAAGTCTTCTTTCACATCCTTTTATATACTTGTCACATATCCACTGTGTAATACTAGTATAGCTATTTAGAGTTTCCCCGACAAATACGTCTAGCACTAGGTAAAGCCTCGTTGGTCACTCTTAAATACAAACGAAACTAGATCCCCCATAGGATTCTAGATACAGTCTTTCCTCCTCTTGGGGTTAAACAATATGGAACAAAGAGAAAGGCAGTATTCTCGGTGAACTTTTTCTCGGACTGTAACCCTAGAAATTGTCAAAGGAATTCTACTCCCCAGAGTTGATCTATTCTCAGTGAATGGCATCTCTTGAATTCCTCAAACCCGGAATTCTCACTAAATGATCTATTCTCTGTGAATAGCATTTCTTGAACTTTCCTGACTTGGGACCCACGGGCTTCTTAAAAGCATCCCCGCCTCCTCTTGGGTGTTGTACAAGGACCTTTCGGCTTCTTAGAAGTTTTCACAGCCTCCTCTTAGGCTTCATATAATGATTCTTCCTCAGCGAAGATAGCCTCCTCTTGGGCTTCGTACAAATTGTCCCTTCGGCTTCTTAAAAGTTTTTCCCGCCTTCTCTTGGGCTTTGTACAAATTGTCTCGACGACCTCTTAAAGGTATAGGAACAGAAATTAGTCATCTTAATAGAACAGTCTTTCAAAGGAGTCTAGATCTATCTCCCGTAAATGTACTTTCTTTTGGGCATAGTATAGAAGATAAAACTCTAGACTTGCACAGTCTAATCCCTTTGAGTCTCGAAGACATTCTCAAGTTCCCCTAAACGTAGGAAGAAACCCAACCTCTCTCAGGAGAGCGCTCTACTTGGACCTGCATAAGGATTTGTACGATCCTCAGCAGTAAGATAACCTCCTCTTGGGCTTTGTACAAATGATTCTCCTCAAACAGAGCTAACCTTTTTAGACTCTCTTGTTGAGTCAACCGCCCTTTAGCCTCCGTCTTGGGCTTCGTACAAGACACACACAAAAACTCTCTTGTTGAGTATAAAAGATTCTCTTGTTGAATCACCCTTTAGACTCCGTCTTGGGCTTCGTACAAGACACACAAAAAAACACTCTCTTGTTGAGTATAAAAGATTCACTTGTTGAATCACACTTTAGCCTCCGTCTTGGGCTTCGTACAAGACACACAAAAAAAATCTCTTGTTGAGTATAAAAGATTCTCTTGTTGGATCACCCTTTAGCCTCCGTCTTGGGCTTCGTACAAGACACAAATAAAAAACTCTCTTGTTGAGTATAAAAGATTCACTTATTGAATCACCCTTTAGCCTCCATCTTGGGCTTCGTACAAGACACAAATAAAACTCTCTTGTTGAGTATAAAAGATTCACTTGTTGAATCACCCTTTAGCCTCCGTCTTGGGCTTCGTACAAGACACATTCAAACTCTCTTGTTGAGTATAAAAGACTCTCTTGTTGAGTCAAACCCCTTCTTTAGCCTTCGTTTTGGGCTTTGTACAAGACACATAAAAACACTCTCTTGTTGAGTGAACCCTTTTAGCCTCAATCTTGGGCTTTGTACAAGACAGAAAGAACATTTTTCCCGAAAGAGTCAAACTTTCAGCCTCCTCTTAGGCTTTGTATAAGGAAGTTCCCGGTTGAGTCAATCAACCTTTTAGCATCAAAACATGCCTTGCTCACAGCATACTAACATCAACGACTCCTCTGTAGAGATGACAAATTCCCTCTCAGTCAGGACCCCTTTAGCTTCATATCTTGGGCTTTGAACAAGATACAAATCACCTTTTAGCTTCAATCTTGGGCTTTGAACAAGACACCCAAAACATCTCTTTCCTCCCGTAGAATAGGAGGAACTACGATCTCTCTGATTTCCCTGTGTCATTAAAAGGGAATACGTAGGCATAAGATTGCAGAATCTTAGCGAGCATACTAATCAAATACTCCAAAGCCGGAACCCCCATACAATCTGGTGCAGTATCCTAACCAAAAGTCCCATAAACGATCCGACACTTGTGTTCTTAAAACAAATAACCCAGAGAGAGACCCCCCCTTTTTGATAGCATCTGTAAACCAACAGTTTTGACTGTTTAAACTCAGTTTGCAAGCAGGGTTAATTGGAGACATCTATTTCCCTTCCTTAATCAGCTCAATAGGATAAAAAATGAATTAAACTGTAGCACCAAAGCGATAGTGATTCGAAACCACAAAAACCGCGCTACAGAAAAATGGTGACCACAGTGGGAGGCATTCTTCCTTGCTTCTCTCGGGGTGAATCTCTGAGTTCACAGGGTGTCACAAGAACGGCGACTTCACTGGGGACCAATATTATTACTAGGATCTGACCTCACTAGGATCTTAGGTCGAAACCTTTAAAGTTGGGAAAGTGCCACAGAATGGCGACTCTGCCAGGGAGCCATTTTCTGTTAGGATCATAGGATTTATAGCTCTTAAAAGGTCTAATATGTTAGGACAAATATATATACTGCTTTTCCTAATTTATATATATGTTTATTTTTCTGCTAATGGGAATGAGTGTGATGCCGCATGTGGAAAGATTGAGTATACACCTAAGATAGGTGATGGCAATACGGGTAATCTTTCAGGGAGTGAATCCCAGTTAAGAGTCCCCGATCGACCATCAAACTCAGTGGAGACTTCCTTTGCAGATACATTACCTATACGACTTCGGTTGTTGAAAGTAGTGTGGTCGATTGGGTTATCTGAGAAGCTGGGGTTTTAGTAGACTTAAACCATTTTGTAGTGCGGAAGCTATCGGAAATAGTTGTCACGCGATACTACCCTCATTTGAGGCTGATGATCTATTCTCTGTGAATAGCATTTACTCTAAGATACTGCAGCTCGCTGGCGATCCGCTTGCTGTTTGTTATCCTGGGAGGAGCTGATGATTTTGAGGACAGGTACAAAAATCACCAGTATAAACCTTTGGGGATGGGTAGAGCCTTGACTTCATGACACCGAACTTTTGACCCCATGTTTTTTCTATGTTTTTGTGTGGTGCATTCATGCATTCATTTAAAAAACATTAAACAAAGAAAAATCTTCTCTTCTAGTCTCTCTTTTTCAAATTAAACTAAGACAATGATTGCAAATATCAGAGAGAAAGATTGCGGTAATGGATTTTGGTAGGAGGAAGACTCACAAGTATACCTTCAAGGTTCCAAAATTAAAGGATTTGAGAGGGTTGGCAAGGATGATCACCAACCCTGAGGCGTTCAGAGCCAAGTACGGAGGGTTATTGTCTCTGTTAAGGGTCCATGTAATTGAGGGAATCCTGGCTACGCTCATTCAATTCTACGATCCGGTCTATCACTGTTTCACATTCCCGGATTACCAGCAAGCACCAACATTGGAGGAGTATTCTCACCTGACTGATTTACCCATTACCGATCAAGCTCCCTTTTCTGGACTGGAAGAAATTCCAAAGGATCAAACCATTGCAAGAGCAATTTATTTGGACGAGTCAGAAGTCAGGACTCACATGACCACTAAGGGTGGAATCCCAGGTTTACCAGCCAAGTTCCTGGTAAAGAAGGCTCTATACTTCGCTAGTATAGGGAACGTGACTGCTTTTGAGAGCGTCTTTGTTCTGCTCACCTACGGGTTATTTCTATTTCCCAACATTGATAACTTCGTTGATATCAATGCCATTAAGGTTTTTCTCATTGGAAACCCTGTACCAATCCAGCTCGCATATGCTTATCATTCTGTACACTTAAGGAATTTGTACAGCGGAGGAATGATCACATGTTGTGTGCCCCTGCTATACAAATGGTTCACTTCCCATTTGCCAAAGTCTGCTGCTTTTTGAGATCATAAGAGTGCCTTACGTTGGTCACAGAGAATCATGTCTCTTACCAACTCTGACGTCGATTGGTACAATCGAATCTATGACGGGATCAGGATCATTGACCGTTGTGGAAATTTCCCTAACGTACCCCTCATAGGAACTAAAGGAGGAATCAATTATCATCCAGTTTTAGTCCGTCTTCAATTCGGATACCCGATGAGACATGTCCCGCGTAATGTTCATCTGGAAGGTCTTTTCTTCAAGGAAGGAGAAAATGACAGGGCACTAAAAACAGAAATAGTGCATGCCTGGAAACATGTTCACAGAAAAGGAAGAGAGTCTCTAGGAAAACCAGACTGTGTCTCAGTGGAACCTTATCTCCACTTGGTACAAACTAGAGCTCTCAAGCTAAAGATGCCTTACCCTCGTCACAAATTTCTTCCGCCAAAGGAATCTGTCATGTACTTTATGTCTGATACGGAAAAACTTCAAGTTACTCTCAACAAAGTTCAACAGGAGAGAAGGTATTGGAAGAACAAGTACCGTATTCTCAATGTGGAGTGTAACAAGATACAGCAATTGTTAAAGGAAAAGGATGCTCTGATCGAGATTTTAGAGCAGCATGCTGTAGAAAATTAAGATGACCAAAGGAATGTGCTCGCTCCTTTCACTTGGCAAAGGAATGACAACCCGACAATGGCTCAAGAGCCCCGGTCAAAGAAGAGGAAAGTACCAAAACCAGAACCTGAGCTCTCCTCAAAGAGGACTCAGGATCCATTAGCTTAGACTTTTCTTTTTCAACACTTTGTAATTACTGTATTAGCATTTCTGTAATCTTTTAATTCAATAAAAACGGGGTTCCCCCACTGTTTGATATTTGCAATCCAGTTTTCGAAGTTTATATTGATTAAACAAAAAATATATACATAAATATCATTGCATATCATTCATCATTCTCACATAAGCGCATTCTTCTTCCCTACGAATCTTACATTTGTGTCTTGATTCTAGAGTCAAACTGTCTCATTCGTACAATACTCGGGCCTGTCAACAAAAGAAGATGAATGATCTTGAGGAAGAAAACAGAGAGTTGAGAGAAGAGATCGACACTCTGAAAGAGGATCTGAGAAAGCTTCATAGCAACATGCAAGCTCTGGCAGAAGCTCAGATGCAACAACAAAGGACTGTGATCTCAGAAATCACATCCACGCCCATAGTGGAGAAGTATGATCCTAGGTATAAAATGCCGAAAGATCGTCCCTGGGGCATGCCTATCAACTATATCCCAGAAGGATATGTTCCGTCGATCACTGAGGATCCAGGAACTGCATCATGAACCGCTGAGCCTGAAGGTTACAAACTTCGGGAAAGCGAAGATGCCAGGGGCATAATGACAACTCCTGAAGGTTACAAACTTCGGGAAGCGCCAAGATTCACTGCCATAGTAAAGGTACCACCCCCCGTGGTGCACACTGTCCCGGAAGGACAGATTCCACATATACCTTCTGGTAGAAAGGAAAGTTTAACATAATTGATGAGTTCTAGGAACAGTTCCTGGAAATGCATAAGGAACTGCAAGCCCTTCGCGGTCAGGATTTATTTGGAAAGGACGCCGCAGACCTTTGTTTGGTCCCCAATGTGAAAGTTCCACACAAATTCCAAGTACCTGATTTTGAAAAGTACAAGGGTAACTCTTGCCCTCAAAGCCATTTGGTGATGTACGCTCGGCGAATGTCAGCTCAGACAAATAACCAAGATCTACTGATCCACTATTTCCATGATAGTTTAACCGGTGCAGCACTCAAATGGTACATGGGATTAAACCGCACTAAGATCTCCACTTTCAGAGATCTTGGCGCTGCCTTCGTTCAGCAATACAAATATAATCCTGACATGGCACCATACAGAGATTAACTCAGATCGATGTCACAAAAGGACAAGGAGACCTTTAAGGAATACGCTCAGAGATGGCGTGAAATTGCCGCTCAAATTTGTCCACCTCTTGAGGAAAAAGAGATGACAAAAACCTTCTTAAAAACCTTGAGCTCATTTTACTACGACCGAATGGTCGCCAGTGCGCCTAGTGACTTCACCAAAATGGTCGGTATGGGAGTTCGTCTTGAGGAAGCAGTTTGAGAAGGACGTCTGGTCAAAGATGTCGAATCATCAAGTAGTACAAAATGATACGGTAGTGCTCTCCCTAGGAAAAAAGAGCAGGATATTGGGAATTTCTCTCTCGGAAAGCAAAGGCGACGGTACCAACCTGTAGCAGCTGTAACTCCTGCTATCAACCCTGCACCTGTTCCTACGTATCAACCTCAGGTTGCTCAAAGCCAACCGAATCAACAGCAATATCAGCAAAGGACGCAACAGCCTCTTCAGCAGGCTCGTCCTCAATACAACAACAATTGTACAACGCAACCACCAGGGTTCGACCCTATACCAATGATGTACACAGAATTGTTTCCATTACTACTGGTCAAGGGGCACGTCCAGACCAAGGCTCCTCTTGCAATACTGAAGAATCCGCCTTTTTGGTTCAAAACAGATCAGACATGTCCTTACCATCAAGGAGGACCAGGGCATAACATTGAAAGTTGTCTCAGTTTCAAATCTGATGTACAAAAACTTGTCAGGAGCGGGGTCTTATCCTTTAAGGATACAAATTCTAATGTTCTCACGAACCCGCTGCCCCAACACGAGATAGCTGCAGTCAATTTGATAGAAGGAGAGTCTAGCAACAGCTATCAAATTCATGATGTACTCTTATTAAGGGCCAACTTGGTTAAGATGCATTGTAGACAGAGCGGATACGGCCATGTACCAGCTCATAATTATCACCAGTGTGATATCTGCTCTAAAGACAATCAAGGATGTTCTATGGTGCAATCAGCTCTACAGGAACAATTGGATCTCGGATGGATCCAAGAGCACCGAGTTCGTGGAGTCAACATGACTTACACAAATTCCAACGTCATTCAGAAACAAAACATTCTGGCAATGAAGGTCAATTTGGTGGCGATGCACTCAAGGCAAAGCCAGTATCATAATCTGTCGCGGCACGATTACAATTCCTGTCTGACTTGCTCGGTAAACAATCAAGGATGCTCTTTCATACAAGAGGCCCTTCAGCGTCAGATGGATCTTGGATGGATCCAGGATTATCATGATAAAAATCCTTATCAAGTGAACATGATTCAAATTTTTGATATTCGTTTGATGAACACCGGCTTGGTGGAGTTACACGCCAAGCAGGTCCTGTCGCTCCCAGGATTTTCATCCAGGTACAAACGCGAGAGTGGCGTGGAAAAAACAGAGTCGCCAGCCGTGTAAATTTATCCCAAGAGAGGAAGGGAACACCGCATAAACCTGAGGAAGAGGGAAAGGAATGGTCATCGCAACCATAACCTGGGTTCGGGAGTCGGTTACGCGAGGGGAAGGTGCTAGCACCCCACGCGTCCATCGTACTCGATGGGATCCACGCTTGTTGTCTAATCTAAGGGTGAGTTATCCTAAAATCTATGGTTGTACTAAGACAGGAGAGGGGAAAACAAAGACAGACTCGGTAGGACGTCGACGTCCTAGGCCTACGTACCCCCTTGTGCAATGGGGAATTCAGAGTCAACGTAGTTCGGACCAAGTTCTTTTTGTGTTTTTTATGAGCGACGCTAAGTTCACGTCCGACAGTTAGGGTCGATGCCTGTTTGCGACTCAGACGGAAAGTAACGTGCCCTTTTTGAAAATAGCCTTTAAGTTTGGAAATCCCGAAGGACAAAAAGGGTTTGAAGTTGGTTTGTGTTTTTTAGGACAGAAGTGGCTTAAGTTAGTTCCTAAGTTGCATTGCACCAAAGTCTAGGGCACAGGGTTGAATACTTAACGCATCGTCCCAAGACAGGACGCTCGCTAAGCACTCTAGAAAGATGAGAGGAAGCCCCTCATTTCTCATTCCCCACACTTAAGGCTCGTGCGCAATACACTTTATTCTTATTAAGTGTTTTAAAGAAATTTGAGATGAGAAGAGAGAAGACACAAGGGTAACTCTAAAGGGGGGCTATGAGTCCTAAAGTTATCATGCATGGGTGACCTACGGTTAGTGAGGTTTGACGACTACCTAAATTCAAAAGAAAGGAAAAGATGAGAGAAGGAAAGAGTAAGGGTGAGTGTGGATGACTATCCACACCCTCAAAGAACTTACCTTAGTCCCTGCATAAAAGGTTAGTACGAAACGGACATAAATAATATCAAGGTAAGTGAAAATCAAACAAGGGCAAACAATAGTGATAATAATCCAAACATGAATTCAGAAATCAAAGAAACAACCCCAAAGTAAATGGCACAAGTGCCTTTCAAACAAGGACTTAGGCATGATCAGAAATACACATATAAGCAGATCTCAAGTGAAAGTAATTAAATAATTAGAGAAATAGCTTTCTAAAATTCCCAAATTAAATAACAATATTTCCCAATCAGAGACAAACCAAATACCAAAAATCCCTGTAAAAAATCAAGATGTTAGTCATTCAAATAATCAGGCAAAGCTCAGGTGAGAAGTAGGGTTCAATGTGCCAAAGGGAAGGATTAAAATGCAATATGCAATAAATTTAAAATGAAAGAAAAATATTTTTATGCAATTTAGAATGTTAGTGAACAAATGCGAAAAGAACGGGTTAAAAATATTTTATGGATGCAGAGAAATAAAATAGACAAATTAGGTATGCATTATATGGATAATTCAAAAAGAAAATAGACTAAATAATTAATTTAAATGATAAAAATAAAATAAAAATAAAAAATAAAATTTGGAAAATTTATTAAAATGATAAATATGATGCATGAAATGTTTTAGTAATTTTTTGATTCAATTATGTATTTTTAAAAATTAAAATTGAAATATAATAATAAAAATAAAAATAAAATGAAATAAAATGTGCTGGGGGTGCGTTTAGTAGGAAAAACACGTTGAAATGGTTAATGGGCTGACAGAGTGGGGTGTAAATAGCGAAGTCCAATCCAAATAACAAATCAGAAAAAAATAAAATAAAAAAATAAAAAAATAAAAAAAAAAGTGTATGCGTGTGACCTAGTCAACTGGGTTGACTCATCCTTTCCGTCTAATCAATCCTGCGCTCTAAAACAAGTCAACACTAATAAAAGTACACAGGATGAAATAATATGACTGGACGTACACCATAGCAATGGTGGGGTAATAAACACCGGATCACAAATTAAAATTCAGAAAAAAAAAAATAAAAAGAAAAAACACATGGCCTCGCCTGGACCGTTGGATGAAGAGAATGGACGGCTGGGAAGTCGTCTTCAACCTTCCTTCGCCGGAACCCTCACAGCCGCCGGAGCTAGGGTTCCGGCCGCCGTCCTCCGCCACCTGTAAACTTAAAAGTGCCCAGAAAATGCAAAGGGATACATGTTCTTGACCAGAAAATCGTGAGGATTCCAAATATGTGATCCAAAATTTCAAATTGTTAGTGTATAATAAAATACGAATGAAATATTATTAGGGCACAAAACTTTAAACACACATAACAAGCCATACACACGTCCATATTCAAAACCAATTATATCAGCATGATCAGTGACAATCACACAACCACATACACGTAAAAAATTCAAGTTTCTTGACCACGAAAAAATCCACCAACCTGAGATGGTGCAGCTCTAATCCTTGCTTTTGGCTGCGAATAGTGGTTGGGTTGTGCTCTAGAGATCACCAGGAGAAGGTTTGTGGAAGAACTTTGAAGAAACTCCTTGTAGATTGAAAGATCCAATGAATTCAAGAATTAGGGTTCAAGTTGTTGTTCTCCTCCAAATGCACGTGTCTGACTTGCCCAACCAGTGCATGGATAGGTTTAAATAGCCTAGGGTTTTCTTCTGATAATGAATTGGGCTTGGGTAATTACTTGTTTAATGAGTTTGGGTGATTTTTAGAAAATTGCATAATGTGAATTACACCTCTCTCCATGCATGTATACTTAAGAAATCCATGATGGATCACCCATATGTGAATTGCTAATTACACCACAATTGAACTTGGGCCTTGAAAACAATTGGTTCATGAGTTTTTTGATGACTTGGCTTTTTGACATAATGGAAAATAAGTGAATAATAACCCATGAAACCACTTGATTAAAAAGCCAAAAATGCGCCTTAGGGATTGTTCTTGGATGTTGAAACATGTCTTGAAGCAATGGAATTAATCATAGGTCCATATGTCCCAAAATCTAAAAGTTGTGAAAATGAAACCCTAAAAACCACTTTGCCTTCTTTTGACCATAAGTTGAGTTTCACAAATGATATGGAGACCCACTAGTACTTTTTGGAAAGAGGAGAAAAAGATATTCAACTTTCATGTTGGAGAAAAATTCATTTGAAGCTTATTTGATGATGAAAAGTCAAGTTGAATGCAGTGCAGGAACTTGCCCAAAAAGGAAACTTCAAATTATAGGTCATTTCCATTTTTAGTAACTTTTGCGCCAACTCCTGATTTTTGGCAAATGGCATGAAACTTGACTCTTGATGACCATATGAGGATGTGAGATCTTGAAAACCTTGGAGCGAACCTCAAAATTCCACAGTTGACTTTTCCTCTCACTGTTGACTTTTACCCCATTCACCTGATTTTCAATCCATTGGCCAATTGAACTTCTCCTGAACCAAACTGATGGACAACCTCCCATTCCTAGGTACTTAGGGACTCAAGGAATACCATAGAATCAAGTCTTGCCCAAAAAATCAGAAATAAACTGACTTTATAGCAAACCCTAGTTGTGGTACCCTCAGTCTAGGAGGAAATAGCACAGTCTCCAAATTCAAATTCCTCTGAATATGATGTGTATCCTCTCCAACAAAGATGAGATAGGCCATTTGATGATGATAAAAACCCAAGGAGCTTGCCCATCGAAGCAATAAACCCAAGAATCTCAAAATCCTAATCCATGCACTGGTTAGGAGAGAATGATTGCCACTTGTGAACTCTTGATGATGTGATAGACCAGATAGGACCTTCTTGGACTGCCTCAGGCACCTTGACCCCATGCTAAGAACCAATGATATGCACACATGATAATGCAAAATGCAATGCAACACAAGCTAGTTAGTAATAAAGTAAGGAGGAGAAATTTTGGGGTGCAACAGCTGCCTCTATTCAATCAACTTGGTCCTGAAGGTATGATAGCGACGGCTTTCAGACAATCAGGATGCACGGAGATTGAATACCAAAGAACCCGGAAATTTTCAATCCTCTGCTGGAGCATTAGCCATAAATGATGTACTGTCACAATACGGACGAGTGCTAGCTATGCTGGGTATAAAGTGAAACTCTCCCAAGTTACGTCATCTCTGCTGATAAAGAGAACTGACAAAGGAATCTCGAAATATGCCATCCCTGCTGATAAAGGGAACTGACAAAAAGAATCTCCAAAAGATCGCTATCCCTGCTGACAAAGAGAACTAGCAAAATAAACTGCCATCCCTGCTGATAAAGGGAACTGACGAAAGAAATCTCCAAAAGATTGCTATCCCTGCTGATAAAGAGAAACTAGCAAAATAAATACCATCCCTGCTGATAAAGGTACACTGACAAAAGAATATCCAAAAGATTGCTATCTCTGCTAATAAAGAGAAACTAGCAACATAAATGCCATCCCTGTTGATAAAGGGAAACTGACGGAAGAAAATATCCGAAGGATTGCTATCTCGGCTGATAAAGAGAACTAGCACCATAAATGTCATCCCTGCTGATAAAGGGAAACTGACGACAAAATATCCAAAAGATTGCTATCTCTGCTGATAAAGAGAAACTAGCAAAAATAATGCCATCCCTGCTGATAAAGGGAAACTGACAAAAGAAAATATCCGAAGGATTGCTATCTCTGCTGATAAAGAGAACTAGCACCATAAATGTCATCCCTACTGATAAAGGGAAACTGACGGAAGAAAATATCCGAAGGATTGCTATCTCAGCTGATAAAGAGAACTAGCACCATAAATGTCATCCCTGCTGATAAAGGGAAACTGATGACAAACTATCCAAAAGATTGCTATCTCTGCTAATAAAGAGAAACTAGCAAAAATAATGCCATCCCTGCTGATAAAGGGAAACTGACAAAAGAAAATATCCGAAGGATTGCTATCTCTACTGATAAAGAGAACTAGCACCATAAATGTCATCCCTGCTGATAAAGGGAAACTGACGACAAACTATCCAAAAGATTGCTATCTCTGCTGATAAAGAGAAACTAGCCAAAATAATGCCATCCCTGCTGATAAAGGGAAACTGACAAAAGAAAATATCCGAAAGATTACTATCTCTGCTGATAAAGAGAAACTAGCAACATAAATGCCATTCCTGTTGATAAAGGGAAACTGACAAAAGAAAATATCCGAAAGATTGCTATCTCTGCTGATAAAGAGAAACTAGCAACATAAATGCCATCTCTGCTGATAAAGGGAAACTGACAAAAGAAAATATCTGAAAGATTGCTATCTCTGCTGATAAAGAGAAACTAGCAACATAAATGCCATCCCTGCTGATAAAGGGAAACTGACAAAAGAAAATATCCGAAAGATTGCTATCTCTGTTGATAAAGAGAAACTAGCAACATAAATGCCATCCCTGCTGATAAAGGGAAACTGACAAAAGAAAATATCCAAAAGATTGCTATCTCTGCTGATAAAGAGAAACTAGCAACATAAATGCCATCCCTGCTGATAAAGGGAAACTGACAAAAGAAAATATCCGAAGGATTGCTATCTCTACTGATAAAGAGAACTAGCACCATAAATGTCATCCCTGTTGATAAAGGGAAACTGACGACAAACTATCCAAAAGATTACTATCTCTGCTGATAAAGAGAAACTAGCAAAAATAATGCCATCCCTGCTGATAAAGGGAAACTGACAAAAAAAAATATCCGAAAGATTGCTATCTCTGCTGATAAAGAGAAACTAGCAACATAAATGTCATCCCTGCTGATAAAGGGAAACTGACGGAAGAAAATATCTGAAGGATTGCTATCTCTGCTGATAAAGAGAACTAGCACCATAAATGTCATCCCTGCTGATAAAGGGAAATTGACGACAAACTATCCAAAAGATTGCTATCTCTGTTGATAAAGAGAAACTAGCAAAAATAAATGGCGACTTCATTGGGGATAACGTGAAACAAGACTTCTGGTTTAAACCACCTCTGGCCAACAAAATATGTCAAGCAAGAACGGGTTTTCACAAAAGAGAAAGGCCAGACAAACTTCTAACGGACCCATGATCCACAGATAAGATGACTCCGCTGGGGAAAGGAGAAGTGTAAATAAAAGACTCTGCCGGGGAGCAGAAGTATGAGGAACGCATCCCTCCAAAATCTCCTGAGTTATGCCATCTCTGCTGAGAAAGAGAACTGGCAAGGAAAGCGTCAAACCTGGCTTATGTTTTGAATGCAAATGTTTGAATTTTGCCGTAATGCTCCGTACGAAGCGGAAATGCTACGCGTTTTGAGGATGCAATGCAAATGCTTATGACATGCAAAAGAGGCCCCTCCAGCAAAATAAATGCTGGAGAGAAAAGACCAATTCAGCTGCGGCTGACAAAAATAAATTGTCCTCTGATTCCAGGAACTCTGCTGAGAAGGATCGCACTGATCGACTCCTTGGATCAACAACTTCTACTGGGGATGAAGTCCCAAAAGAATATCCACACTACCGGGGATTACACCTGTCCTCTACTGAAGGTAACATCCAAAACCTGAGATTTCTCCTCTGCTGGGGGAGTTGAGAATGGACGCCAATAACGGAACCGGAAGTTTGTTGCCGAGGATTGCCAACAACGGACGGGCTCAGAACCTGCTGGGGGATGCCAGCCCAGACTACCATCTCGCTTGGGGATACTGTTGAACTTAGCCTGCTGACGGGGATAATGACTTTACTCTCACCTTGCTAGGGATTAGAATATGACATCGGCGGTGAGAGTACACTTCCTGACTGGATGGGGGAAGTGAGCACCATGATTCTGTGGGGAAATAACGTCTTGATCCAGAGAAAATACTTTCCAAGCCTTCTACTGGGGAAGTATGCTCTGCTGAGGAAAGTTTGTCCTGCTGGGGAAGGAGAAATCTCACTGCTGGGAGAGCCAACTGTTGGGGATGTACAATCATGTTGCCCTGCAACCTGACTTGTCTTTATGGTCATAAGCGGCTCTTTGAACTTTTCATCTCAAGAGGATTTTACAGAAGATAGGGCGTTCGCACTGCCCCAGGGTCTTCAAACTCTTGGAGAGATTTATCATATCTCGACATAACTGCCCCAGTCTTTATAATCCATGACGTACATTACCTCGAAGAGGATCGTAATGACTTGACAATACCCTGCTTTAGCATCTTGAACCTTGAGGAGGTGTTTTCAATTAACCATTTCCGGGAGTGGACGATCTCCCATGCTCTAGAGGTGGCATGTACCACTATGGGCTTTGAATTGACTTTGCCCCTGATCCTAGAATGAATGCCCCAGAATAACTGAATTTCGGAGAGATTTCTCGACGTGACCGCCCCAGATTGGCTACATCTTAGCACGACTTACTGGGGAGAGCCCACTCTATACTGAGTCTCTTGGCTGCATGCCCTTTGATATGATTGTCTTTCAGAATTTTCAAGCATTTCAGCTTGGCAGGATCAAGCTTCTTGACTGACGTTCACTGTGTAAGCTGCCATTGAAGTTTAGGCACATGTATGCAAACAGAACAAGTTATTTATGAGAATGATAATCCTAATGCACCACTTATGTTAACCTTGAAATTTTTATTGAAAATGCGTCGCCAAGCCTTGTGAACGAATCACTAGTTGGGATGCGACCTTGATTTTTGAATGGCAAAACAATGCGTACATGCAATACTAACAAATCTTATTAGCACAACTTATAGGAGTCAGGAACACTATCCTGTTGAAGTGCGCTTTCGGAATAAACCCTGTTTCAATTAGGACATTTAAGGGTTGCAACATGGTCTGGTTCACGGTTTCAAAAAAAGGATTTATGGCTCAAAAATTTATTGGTGCCCACCCGCTCTTCGTGATGTTCTCCAGTCCTATGTTCAGTCAATCTGACACAAACACTCATCTCTCAAAAGGTTTATGATCTTCAAGGAACTCATGCAACTAATGGTTTGACATCTAAGGAGGCTTTGGAGTGACAGTCACCCTTTTTTATCTTTTGTGCCTGTAATCACGCGAATTTGTTCTTATCGAGGATTTTCTGTTGTAACGCTTTTCGCTTTTTCTTTCTTTTGCTTTTTTTTATCCCTAATTTTTGCCTGGACTGGCTCTTTTGAGTTTTTTCGATTTTGAAGTCCAGCGGGATGCCTTGACTTTTGCCTAAGTCACTTGTTTACAAGTTTCGACCTAGCGAGCTTTCTCTTTTTTTTTTTTATTCCTCTTTTGAACAAAGCGTGGTTGTCTTACTTGTTTGAAAGGGTCGTGACTGCCTCACTCCTTGATTGTTGAAGGATAACCATTGTGGTTTCGCATCTCTTGACCTCTTAATGGTGCACACTCTCCTTTAAATTTGAACGCTTGGTCAAACTAACTGACGTCTACCCTGCCCCAGGGTTAAGTATGAGGGTTTTTTTGTACGAAAGGAACTCCTACTTCAAGGCTCAAATGGGTTAACGAGGGTCTATCTCCCTTATATCTCCAGTGTTTAGGGGTTTGAAACAATGCATGTACATCCTCAACAGGGTTCTATCCAAAAGCGTACCATTAGAAATCTGCGTTCTTATTTCGTCATCCTCCCTCAAGAGTTTTAAACAAGAAAATTGGCATTGCAGTGCATATAAACATTTAATAGTGAACACGAATGGATTACTTCAAGGAAAACATACTCATTGCATTAATATCATCAAAAAAACAAACAAGTCTTGCATACATACGATGCTTTAACAAGAAAATGGAAAAAACTACAAATGAAAATGCAGTAAAGAAGCTGAAGATTGCCATTGCTGAGGAAGCTTAATTTTGCCTGGACGTATTTGCAGACTGGGCGTTCATTTGAGAAAGGAGGTTTCCATTGATGTACATATCATCTTCAGTGAATACAATGATCTCGGAGTCTACCAGGTCTTGCACCTTGTGCTGGAATGCCTTACACTCATCAATCGTATGCCCAAACGTTCCCAAGTGGAACTCGCACCTAGTGGTCATGTCATAATCCAGAGGAATAGGGTACGGTACCGGCGTGGTACTCCTTGTTTGAATCAGAGAGTTCTTGAGCAGACGAGCACACAACTGACTATGAGGGATAGGAATAGGATCAAATATCCTGTTGGGCCTTCTTGGTCTCAGTTGCCCCTGTTGCTGATAATTCTGCCGTCGGTGCTGATTTGGGTGCCCAGTCTGGCCCTGCTCTTTCCTTTCTGGCTGAGGCACATACAAGGACTGTGGAAGAGATTCCTGACGCGAGGTGGATCCTTTGGTAAAAGAGGGAGTCCTCAGTCCCTTTGCAACACTGGGAGTAACATCACTTTGTTTACCAGTGCCAACTGATGTAAACCTGATTGCCCCTGAATCAATGAGCTCTTGGACTTTGTACTTGAGCATCTTACAATCTTCAACATTATGACCAGGTGCCCCTGAATGGAATTCACACCTATCATGGACATTGGAACCCATACGAAACTTGGTGTGTGGAGGTCCTGCAGCAATCAATTCAATTAGCTGAAACTTGAGCAAGTGCTGAAGTAACTGAGCGTATGGCATCGGAATCTGGTCAAACTTCTTTTCAAGCTTTTCTGGATTAAGACCCTCAAGAAACGGTTGTTGATGAAAAAGCTATGACGGTGGAGAGGATCCACGAGGCAATCCATGGTCTAGAGGAGACCCCAAAGAGATGGGAAGAGTAAGGACCTCTGTTGTGGAAGCGGGCACAGGACTGTCTTCCTTCTTCAACACTATTTTCAGAATCTCCGTGATTAAACCCATCTGAGTCTTCATCTGATTGATCTCCTCCCTCAGCATCCTCTGCTCCTGGAGCATGTCTTCCCCAAATTGCCCCATCTGGCTCCGCATTTCCCTCAACTCAGCTTGAATTTGCTCCATGATCAACTCCTGAACGGCCTGAGGAGTTAATTCTGCAATTTTGAGATTGGAACAAGATAAGAACACCGGAGATAAATACCTGTCATGCAAAATGATTATGAGTATGCAAATGCAAATGGACGTGTTTGAAAATTCACAGGGCGATACACCCCTTGATTCCGGTTTAATAACAAGATATAATGGAACTTCTGCTCATATATTAAGAAAACTAGAGAAAAGCCAAATGTCAACAATCACAAATCCGAGATAAAAAGTCTGAATATAAAAACCATAGGTCCCAACCAACAAGCCCGGTGGTGATCCACATACAATGAAAGAAAACAGAAAACTATGGCATGTCATCAAAGTTTACAAGTGTCAATCCTCCCCATCCACTATGCTTTCTGCACCAGTCTTGAATTTCCTCGAACAGCTTTCTGGTGTCGGGATGCTTGGGTTTTTGAATTAGTCCTTGTATGAGAAGGTCTCTCCTGTGTATGATCCCATCCAAGTATCGGCAATGTAACTCCCAAGCGTCTTCTCCAGAAGCATCATCCATGCTAGGTCCCTCATGTCTAGATCTCTTCACTTCAGCTTGGACCTTCAGTTCCTCTATAGAGGCTATGGCTTCATTAAGTCGACCCTCGACTGCTTGTCTCTTGAATACCCCTGACAAGATCTCAGCGTCTTTCTTCTTGAGCGTCGACTTCAACTGATCAATCTTAGCTAGGTAGTCGTCTTCCTTTCTCTTATTCTCAGCCATGGCAGTTTCTTGGTGATCATTGAACCTGTGGATTTTCAGCAAAGCCTTGTCTAATTCCTCTTTCTTAGACTCGAGAACCTTACTAATACCATCAAAAGCTTCCTTCATCCTTTGTCTGGATGCGACCATGTCAGCAAGCTCTTTTTCTGCTTTAGCAAGGAGCTCTGTCTTCAACTTGGCGGTATGAACAGCTTCACCCCGCTCATGCTTCCACTGGTAAATCTCTCTTTTTAGCTCACTATTTTCTTCCCGCAGCCTTTCCTTTTCAGCCCATAATTTGTTATACTTCTCTAACTCAACTGTGGTAGGAGGCTCGATCACCAAAGGGATACAAAGGTGGTTCCACCGGGAAGGGAAGAAGCTCCTCTTCTGCCCTCTTCTTAATCCACTCTTTATAGGAAGGGAAAGCCCGGTTATTACATTTCCCGAATGGAATTTTACCCTTCTTGGTCACCTGTTTCTAAGCATTCACAACCTTCCTTATCAACCCTTGATCCTCAATACCATTTAAGAATAAGGACTCTCGGACATCTCGCTCTTCGGGTGGACCTTTCAAAGGATAACCAAACTGCCTGATAGCTAGGGAGGGATTATAGTTAATTCCACCTTTCCTCCCTATCAAGGGTACATTAGGGAATTCTCCGCATTTGCAAATAATCTCCATTCCTAGCAAGTCACGATTAAACCAAACAATGTTGTCAGCATTCAAGCCCATTACCCTCTTTGACCATTTCAGAGAATCTTTCGTATCAACGAAAGCGCCAGATTCAGGGAGATGACTCAGAAACCAAGTAGCTAAGAGCGGTGCACAGCAACTTACAGTTTTTCCACGCCTATTCTAATTCTTGTAGTGAACCTAGTGATACACATCACCTAGCAAGGTAGGTATAGGATTCTTCGAAATAAAGATTCTGATGGCGTGCATATCCACCAGATCAGGACTATTCGGAAACAAGACAATCCCATAGATACACATAGCCAGAATAGCTTGGAAAGCAGTCCAATTCTTCTCTTTGACATGTATGCAAGCTTGGTCAAACAAGAACTTCAATAAGAAACCCTTAACTCCTTGTTTTTCTTCAATATTACTTCTCAGAACGGACTCACTAATATGAAGAGCAACATCCATTTCTTTTATACCGGGGTGTTCTTCGGAAAAGAAAACTATATCATGCTTGATGGGGATTCCCAAAATAAATGAGAACTCCTCCAACGTTGGGGCCAAGATGTAGTCTGGGAAAGTGAAGCAACGCAAAGACGGATCGTAAAACTGAAGAAGTGTATGAATGGCATCTTTCTCATACTTGGAGATATTGTAGACAAACTTTAAAAGTCTCCCATACCCTCCACTGAACTCTGTACGAACTTTGGGACCAGCCATACTAATCAGCTTGTGAATCAATGTCAAGGTCGGATCTGGGAACGAATAGGCAACATTCTTCTTTCTCTGGACATCCATGCCAAGGTAACCTCAGAAAATCGGAATCAAGAGTAAGATGCAAGCCCTGAAAAATGTCAAACATGTCAGAATACAAGAAAAATGATATGCTCATGCAAACATGGGGTCAAGGCACACTGCTGGATGTGCTGTGCTATTAACTGAACGAGAACCACAACTCATAAAACCAGAATTCTGAACCACTGAGTAACCCAAATAATCAGACATTGATGAGAAATCCGGAAAATAGGGTAGGTTGAAGGTTTCGGTTACCTGCAAACCTGCAAACGCCCATCCCCTCTCACATGTGGGTGCTAGGATGTTCAGTATCCCGGGCTCTCAGGTCGAGAAATGATGATACGTTCACCATTTCTGGTTTGGCATCATCATCAATCGAGGAGGCCTCAACTGATTCTCCAAAGCGGAAGGTCCTCAGCTTTGGCACTGAGGTCGAGAAACAATAGTACATTCATCCCTCGGGGTACAGTACTATCGTCAATCGAGGAGTGCCTCCACTGATTCTCTTCAAAAGGTAGGGGCCATCCTATGCGAGTTCCAAAGCAGGCCCTCGGGTGCGAATGGGTTTGCCACAGGATGTGGTCTGCCACTGTCACCACTAAAGAGGGATGTTTCCACTAAGATCCTCAATGATCGGTCACCAGAGTCGACAGCTCTCTAGATCAACACCTCAACATGCGCAAGACACACACGTTAGAATGCGTCCCAAGATAGCCTCGTCTGGTTGTGAATTTCGTGAACACACAAATGTACCAAGCGGGAATGTAGGTCCCACTACTTTCCACTCTAGTCCTAGGGTATACTCAAGCCTGGGTATTGGGCTTATCTCTCGGTCCCACCCAACCTGCAAAACAAAGACAGCCAGCACAACACAACAGCATGAGAGTAATAAAAAATGAAATGCAGAAAGTGCGGTAAAAAATAAAGATAAAATACAACACATAAAACAAAAACAAAACACCCAAAGAGAACAAAGACCAGCAAACGCTAGGATTGACTCGCTTAGGGATGGACCAGCATAGGTCAACCAGAGTCCCCAGCAGAGTCGCCAGCTGTCGCTCCCAGGATTTTCATCTAGGTACAAACACGAGAGTGGCGCAAAAAAAACAGAGTCGCCATCCCTGTAAATTTATCCCAAGAGAGGGAAAGGGAACACCGCATAAACCTAAGGAAGAGGGAAAGGAATGGTCATCGCAACCATAACCTGGGTTCGGGAGTCGGTTACGTGAGGGGAAGGTGCTAGCACCCCACGCGTCCATCGTACTCGATGGGATCCACGCTTGTTGTCTAATCTAAGGGTGAGTTATCCTAAAATCTATGGCTGTACTAAAAGAGCAGGATATTGGGAATATCTCTCTCGGAAAACAAAGGCGACGGTACCAACCTGTAGCAGCTATAACTCCTGCTATCAACCCTGCACCTGTTCCTACGTATCAACCTCAGGTTGCTCAAAGCCAACCAAATCAATAGCAATATCAGCAAAGGATGCAACAACCTCTTCAGCAGGCTCGTCCTCAATACAACAACAATCATACAACGCAACCACCAGGGTTCGACCCTATACCAATGTTGTACACAGAATTGTTTCCATTACTACTGGTCAAGGGGCACGTCCAGACCAAGGCTCCTCTTGCAATACTGAAGAATCCGCCTTTTTGGTTCAAAACAGATCAGACATGTCCTTACCATCAAGGAGGACCAGGGCATAACATTGAAAGCTGTCTCAGTTTCAAATCTGATGTACAAAAGCTTGTCAGGAGCGGGGTCTTATCCTTCAAGGATATAAATCCTAATGTTCTCACGAACCCGCTGCCCCAACACGAGAAAGCTGCAGTCAATTTGATAGAAGGAGAGTCTAGCAACAGCTATCAAATTCATGATGTACTCTTATTAAGGGCCAACTTGGTTAAGATGCATTGTAGACAGAGCGGATACAGCCATGTACCAGCTCATAATTATCACCAGTGTGATATCTGCTCTAAAGACAATCAAGGATGTTCTATGGTGCAATCAGCTCTACAGGAACAATTAGATCTCGGATGGATCCAAGAGCACCGAGTTCGTGGAGTCAACATGACTTACACAAATTCCAACGTCATTCAGAAACAAAACATTCTGGCAATGAAGGTCAATTTGGTGGCGATGCACTCAAGGTAAAGCCAGTATCATAATCTGCCGCGGCACGATTACAATTCCTGTCTGACTTGCTCGGTAAACAATCAGGGATGCTCTTTCATACAAGAGGCCCTTCAGCGTCAGATGCATCTTGGATGGATCCAGGATTATCATGATAAAAATCCTTATCAAGTGAACATGATTCAAATTTTTTATATTCGTTTGATGAACACCAGCTTGGTGGAGTTACACGCCAAGCAGGTCCTGTCGCTCCCAGGATTTTCATCCAGGTACAAATGCGAGAGTGGCGCGGAAAAAACAGAGTCGCCAGCCGTGTAAATTTATCCCAAGAGAGGAAGGGAACACCGCATAAACCTGAGGAAGAGGGAAAGGAATGGTCATCGCAACCATAACCTGGGTTCAGGAGTCGGTTACGCGAGGGGAAGGTGCTAGCACCCCAGGCGTCCATCGTAATCTATGGGATCCACGCTTGTTGTCTAATCTAAGGGTGAGTTATCCTAAAATCTATGGCTGTACTAAGACGGGAGAGGGGAAAACAAAGATAGACTCGGTAGGACGTCGACGTCCTAGGCCTACGTACCCCCCTTGTGCAATGAGGAATTCAGAGTCAACGTAGTTCGGACCAAGTTCTTTTTGTGTTTTTTATGAGCGACGCTAAGTTCACGTCCGGCAGTTAGGGTCGATGCCTGTTTGCGACTCAGACGGAAAGTAACGCGCCCTTTTTGAAAATAGCCTTTAAGTTTGGAAATCCCGAAGGACAAAAAGGGTTTGAAGTTGGTTTGTGTTTTTTAGGACAGAAGTGGCTTAAGTTAGTTCCTAAGTTGCATTGCACCAAAGTCTAGGGCACAGGGGCGAATACTTAACGCATCGTCCCAAGACAGGACGCTCGCTAAGCACTCTAGAAAGATGAGAGGAAGCCCCTCATTTCTCATTCCCCACGCTTAAGGCTCGTGCGCAATACACTTTATTCTTATTAAGTGTTTTAAAGAAATTTGAGATGAGAAGAGAGAAGACACAAGGGTAACTCTAAAGGGGGACTATGAGTCCTAAAGTTATCATGCATAGGTGACCTACGGTTAGTGATGTTTGACGACTACCTAAATCCTAAAGAAAGGAAAAGATGAGAGAATGAAAGAGTAAGGGTGAGTGTGGATGACTATCCACACCCTCAAAGAACTTACCTTAGTCCCTGCATAAAAGGTTAGTACGAAACGGACATAAATAATATCAAGGTAAGTGAAAATCAAACAAGGGCAAACAATAGTGATAATAATCCAAACATGAATTCAGAAATCAAAGAAACAACCCCAAAGCAAATGGCACAAGTGCCTTTCAAACAAGGACTTAGGCATGATCAGAAATACACATATAAGCAGATCTCAAGTGAAAGTAATTAAATAATTAGAGAAATAGCTTTCTAAAATTCCCAAATTAAATAACAATATTGCCCAATCAGAGACAAACCAAATACCAAAAATCCCTGCAAAAAATCAAGATGTTAGTCATTCAAATAATCAGGCAAAGCTCAGGAGAGAAGTAGGGTTCAATGTGCCAAAGGGGAGGATTAAAATGCAATATGCAATAAATTTAAAATGAAAGAAAAATATTTTTATGCAATTTAGAATGTTAGTGAACAAATGCGAAAAGAACGGGTTAAAAATATTTTATGGATGCAGAGAAGTAAAATAGACAAATTAGGTATGCATTATATGGATAATTCAAAAAGAAAATAGACTAAATAATTAATTTAAATGATAAAAATAAAATAAAAATAAAAAATAAATTTTGGAAAATTTATTAAAATGATAAATATGATGCATGAAATTTTTTAGTAATTTTTTGATGCAATTATGTATTTTTAAAAATTAAAAATGAAATATAATAATTAAAATAAAAATAAAATGAAATAAAATGTGTTGGGGGTGCGTTTAGTAGGAAAAACACGTTGAAATGGTTAATGGGCTGACAGAGTGGGGTGTAAATAGCGAAGTCCAATCCAAATAACAAATCAGAAAAAAATAAAATAAAAAAATAAAAAAAAAGTGTATGCGTGTGACCTAGTCAACTGGGTTGACTCATCCTTTCCGTCTGATCAATCCTGCGCTCCAAAACAAGTCAACACTAATAAAAGTACACAGGATGAAATAATATGACTGGACGTACACCAAAAATGCTCCTTAGGGATTGTTCTTGGATGTTGAAACATGTCTTGAAGCAATGAAATTAATCATAGGTCCATATGTCCCAAAATTTAAAAGTTGTGAAAATGAAACCCTAAAAACCACTTTGCCTTCTTTTGACCATAAGTTGAGTTTCACAAATGATATGGAGACCCACTAGTACTTGTTGGAAAGAGGAGAAAAATATCTTCAACTTTCATGTTGGAGAAAAATTCATTTTAAGCTTATTTGATGATGAAAAGTCAAGTTGAATGCAGTGCAGGAACTTGCCCAAAAAGGAAACTTCAAATTATAGGTCATTTCCATTTTTAGTAACTTTTGCGCCAACTCCTGATTTTTGGAAAATGGCATGAAACTTGACTCTTGATGACCATATGAGGATGTGAGACCTTGAAAACCTTGGAGCGAACCTCAAAATTCCACAGTTGACTTTTCCTCTCACTGTTGACTTTTACCCCATTCAACTGATTTTCAATCCATTAGCCAATTGAACTTCTCCTGAACCAAACTGATGGACAACCTCCCATTCCTAGGTACTTAGGGACTCAAGGAATACCATAGAATCAAGTCTTGCCCAAAAAATCAGAAATAAACTGACTTTATAGCAAACCCTAGTTGTGGTACCCTCAGTCTATGAGGAAATAACACAGTCTCCAAATTCAAATTTCTCTGAATATGATGTGGATCCTCTCCAACAAAGATGAGATAGGCCATTTGATGATGATAAAAACCCAAGGAGCTTGCCCATCAAAGCAATAAACCCAAGAATCTCAAAACCCTAATCCATGCACTGGTTGGGAGAGAATGATTGCCACTTGTGAACTCTTGATGATGTGATAGACCAGATAGGACCTTCTTAGACTGCCTCAGGCACCTTGAACCCATGCTAAGAACCAATGATATGCACACATGATAATGTAAAATGCAATGCAACACAAGCCAGTTAGTAATAAAGTAAGGAGGACAAATTTTGGGGTGCAACAGGTCCAACTCGGTTTTCTCACTCCCCATGATTATCTGAGCTGTGAGAGATGCTGTGAGGGAAACCAAGGGTGTGCTCTCGTTCAAAGAAATTTACAACACTTGTTAAACCATTGGTGGCTTTCGATCTATTTAGACAAAGACACGCAACAAGTCAGTATCACTAATGGGAACCTTACTAGGCGTCAGAGTTAGGATGTCCGATCTATGGGGACTGGCCTGGTAAGGTTACACTGCATTCAAAGCGGACGTGGCCAGGTGCCACCACATAACTATGAACATTGCAGAGTTTGCTCTGAAGATAATCAGGGATGCTACTTCGTGCGAGCAGCCCTTCAAAGTCAGTTAGACCACAAAGAGATTCAGCCATGGTCAAGTTCTGGGTCAACCAATCTAATGCCAGACTATTTCGCTAATCAAATCAAATATGTTGTCATAATCTCTGATCATTAGAGGACCAAGGATGTTTGTGCCATCATCCCTTTACTTGATGACTCAAAAGTTCCTAACCTGGAACCGATTGAAATTACTTACGATGGTTAGAAAAATCAGAAGGCTCCTGTAGTTATTTATCTGTCGGGACCATTACCGTATGAATCAACTAAGGATATCCCTTACAAGTACGGTGCGACAACAATTGAAAATGGAAAGGAAACTCCATTACCCTCCGTCGTGAATATTGCAGACATCAGTCGAATAACACAGAGCAATCGAATCTTCAACCGAGGAGTTGGAGAACCTACCAAAGAAAAGGAACCTCAAACCGAAGTTCCTGATCACCCAGTCGGTCAATCCGGTAATCCCGACCTTTCAAGGAACGAGGATGAGATGCTTAAGCTCGTCCAAAGGAGTGAATACAACATTGTTGATCAACTGTTATAAACTCCTTCCAAAATCTCAATATTATCGCTTTTACTCAGTTCCGAAGCGCATAGGGAAGCTCTACAGAAAGTCTTAGAGCATGTCTTTGTGGAACAGGATGTGTCGATAAGGTAATTCGACAGCATCGTCTCTAACATCACTTCCTGCAACAACTTGGGATTTAGTGATGAAGAACTACCGGAAGAGGGCCACCGTCACAACATGGCACTCAATATCACAGTTAACTGCTAGAACAATGCATTAGCCATCATGCTGGTAGACACCGGATCGACTCTCAACGTTATGCCGAAGTCTACTTTAATGCGACTATCATTTAAAGGATCTTCGATGAGAGGCAGTGAAGTCATCGTCAAAGCATTTGACGGATCCCGAAAAACAGTTATCGGCGAAGTCGATCTTCCCATAACTATCGGTCCTCACACTTTCCAGGTCATGGACATCCGAGCAACATACAGCTGTTTGTTGGGAAGACCTTGGATACACCAGGCTGAGGCAGTCACTTCGACACTTCACTAGAAGCTGAAGTTCGTCAAAAACGACCAACTCGTCATAGTCTATGGAGAGCAAGCCTTGCTCGTAAGTAACCTTTCATTATCCACTTGTGTAGAACCATAAGAGGTTGTTGGAACCCAGTTCCAGGCACTTTCGGTGAGCAATGACGATCAATCAGAAAAGGGAACATCGATTTCCTCGTACAAAGATGCTCTCGAGGTAATCAAAAGCAACAACGCAAAAGGATGGGGACAACTTGTCATCCCTACTGACAATAAGAAAAAGAAAGGCCTTGGGTTTTCCTCGACCTGTACCCGGACTGCTGCTAACGATGAAAGTTTTCATCCCATTCAGGACTTCTTCCACAGTGGAGGTTTCCTTCACCCAGTGTCTCAAGAAGTACATACCATCAACGAGGGTGATTCCTCTGATACAGAGGAAGAATGGAAATCCTATCTCAACAAGGACAGTTATATGTCGCAGGACGAAACGCAGACTCCCTTCTGCTTTCCTGCACAGAGCCCAAAATTTATACCAAGGTCAGACGTCAAAATGATCTACGGAGATTGTGATCCGGAAGGATGTCGTGCTCCACCCAATTCATTAGAGGAAGACACTCCGATGAAATACAACTTTGACCATGACTATTATGGCCCGATGGATGGCCTGCCAATATGGCAGTCGTACCCAGGAGACTCGGGGCAAGAGAATCAGCCGAACAATGAAAATCAGCTAAGTATCCTTGAAAAGAATACCTGCGTCCCCACCATGTCATGGGATCAACACTCAGGGAATTCTGAAAGTAGTCAGCGCGACGATGAATTTGCAAAGTTTGCAGGACTAGAATTCATCAACTATGCTTTTCCCGAGGTCAACGTCATCGAAAGGGATGACTCCTCCAGTTCTAAAGAAGTGTGGGACACCCTGGGACAACCAAGTGGTAAATACGACTTCATGGTCAAATACACCGCTCCAGAAAACTCTTGTATCAAGCTCAAAGACATTCAGCCAACTGGATGGGGAGATATACCTGAGAGTACGAATACTATGCAAAATACAACAGAGGAATCCTCCTAAGACAACTCCGCCTGGGAGAAAGATTCCAATGATCCCGCTCCGCCGAAAATCAGCGTCATTTCTGAAGACAAATCAAGAAAGAAGGTATCAGACTTTGTGATTCACCGAGGAGTTCGCCGCCAATGGGTTGCTGTCAACGTCCCGAAAGTCGTTCATATGTCTAAGTAATTGCCATCTTTAACCTTTCACCCTACCCAGGTGAAACGAATGTTTTGATAGGGCTCACTTTCTGTAAATGTACCTCTTCGCTTCGCCCAAAGCGACAGAGTTTTGTTTTATAGGGCCGTAGTTTCAAGAATTGACTGATCATAAATAAAATAACGTCATTCTGTAATTTCCGTAGTTATTGATGTTTTCTCTTTTTGATTTTCTAGAAAATGGTAATCCTAAAAAACAACTCAAATAATAAAAAAAAATAAGCATTTTTCAGAAACACTTCACACACTCTTGCATTCTCTCTATCTCTTCTAAACACAAATCATCACGCCATGCAGATTGCTTGTTTTAAACCCCGTTGAAACATACGATCCAATGCCTTCTCCAAACTTTGAATTCCCGGTATTTGGGGCTGAAGAAGAAAATGACGAAGAAATTCCAGAAGAGACCTCCCGATTACTCAGACAAGAGGAAAGGTCCATCGAACCTCATAAGGAGCCATTGGAAACAGTCAACTTAGGCTCAGAGGAAGAAAGAAAAGAAGTCAAGATTGGGGAACTGCTCAGTCCAACTGTCAAAGAAGACTTGATAAAACTTCTCAAAGAGTTTCCCGATGTATTCGCTTGGTCCTATCAGGATATGCCAGGGTTGGATACCAGCATCGTGGAGCATCACCTACCGTTAAAGTCAGAATATACTCCAGTAAAACAAAGGTTGAGACGGACTCATCCAGACATGGCCATCAAAATCAAAGAGGAAGTACAAAAACAGATTGATGCGGGTTTCCTCGCCACATCAGAATATCCTCAATGGCTAGCCAACATAGTGCCAGTTCCAAAAAAGGACGGAAAATTCAGAATGTGTGTAGACTACAGGGATCTGAACAAAGCCAGTCCAAAGGATGACTTTCCCTTACCACACATTGACATGCTAGTCGACAGTACAACAAAGTTCAAAGTCTTCTCCTTCATGGATGGATTCTCGGGTTATAACCAGATAAAAATGGTGCCGAAAGACATGGAGAAAACTTTATTTATCACCCCATGGGGCACCTTTTGTTACAAGGTGATGCCTTTCGGTTTAAAGAATGTTGGGGCAACCTATCAAAGGGCCATGATAACTTTGTTTCATGACATGATACACAAGGAAATCGAGGTATATGTCGATGATATGATCGCCAAATCAAAAACAGAGAATGAGCACGTTGAGCAACTACCAAAACTATTCGAGCATCTGAGGAAATACAAACTCCGCTTGAATCCCAACAAACGCACATTCGGTGTCTGTTCAGGGAAACTGTTAGGGTTCATCGTCAGCCAGAAAGGAATTGAGGTTGATCCTGACAAAGTCAAGGCCATTCAAGAAATGCCTTCTCCAAAGACTGAAAAACAAGTCAGAGGATTCTTGGGATGTTTGAACTACATTTCCAGATTTATATTCATCATGACCGCGACATGCGCGCCAATTTTCAAATTACTCAAAAAGAACCAGGACTGCATTTGGACAGAAGACTGCCAAACCGCCTTCGACAGTATCAAGGAATACCTGTTGAACCCGCCAATTCTATCACCTCCAGTGGAAGGACTGATCATCTACCTAACAGTCTTGGAAGACTCAATGGGTTGTGTACTTGGCCAACAAGACGAAACCAAAAGGAAAGAGTCTGCCATTTACTATTTGAGCAAGAAATTCACCGACTGCGAGACTCGGTACACTATGCTTGGGAAAACTTGATGTGCTCTGGCTTGGGCAGCCAAACGTCTTCGCCAATATATGATTTGTCACACTACTTGGTTATTCTCCGAAATGGATCCAATCAAGTACGTCTTTGAAAAGCCTGCTCTCACGGGAAGGATTGCCTGTTGGCAGATGTTGTTATCAGAATATGACATCGAATACCACGTTCAGAAAGTCGTTAAAGGGAGTATTTTAGCCGATCATTTGGCTCACCAACAGATTGACGATCAAGAATCAGTCGGGTTTGACTTCCCAGACAAAGATGTCATGTACTTAAAAAAATGAAAGATTGCGATGAACCGCTACCCAGCGAAGGGCCAGAACCAGGTTCCCAATGGGGACTAATCTTTGACGGAGCTGTCAATCATTACGGAAACGGAATTGGGGTAATCATCATAACACCTCAGGGTACCCACATTCCTTTCACTGCTCGATTAACATTCAAATGTACAAATAACGAGGCCGAATACGAAGCTTGTATCATGGGTCTCGAAGAAGCGATCGACTTAAGGATCAAAAACTTGGATGTTTATGGTGACTCAGCCTTGGTTATCAATCAGATTAAAGGAGATTGGAACACATACCAATCAGGACTGATTCCTTACAAAGACTACGTGAGAAGGTTGTTACCCTTCTTCGACAGAATCGAGTTTCATCATATCCCTCGTGAAGAGAATCACATGGCTGATGCATTAGCCACACTCTCTTCCATGATTAGTGTAGGTCAATGGAATGACATACCTAAGATTGACATAATGCGCCTTGAACGGCCCGCCTACATCTTCACAATTGAAGCGGTCATAGACGACAAACCTTGGTATCACGATATCAAATGCTTCCTTCAGAAACAAGGGTACCCACCTGGGGCATCCAAAAAAGATAGAAAGACCCTCGGGAGGCTAGCAGGCAGCTTCTTCCTGAGTGGCGATACCCTCTATAAGAGAAACTTTGACATGGTCTTGCTCCGATGCGTAGACAGACCAGAAGCAGACATGCTGATAAAAGAAATTCACGAAGGATCCTTTGGTACTCATTCCAACGGACACACAATGGCGAGAAAAATTCTAAGAGCAGGGTACTACTGGTTAACAATGGAATCCGATTGCTACAATTACATGAGAAGGTGTCACAAGTGTCAGATATACTCAGACAAAATCCATGTACCGCCAACGCATCTCAAAGTTCTCTCTTCCCCATGGCCTTTTTCTATATGGGGAATCGACATGATTGGCGTGATTGAACCCAAAGCTTCGAACGGACATTAGTTCATCCTGGTAGCCATTGATTACTTCACCAAGTTGGTCGAAGCAGCGTCATACGCCAATGTAACCCGACAAGTCGTGGTCCGATTTATCAAAAATAATCTCATCTGCCGTTATGGTGTTCCAAGCCAGATCATTACTGATAATGGATCTAACCTAAATAACAAAATGATGAAGGAGTTGTGCACTGAATTCAAAATTGAACACCATAACTCATCTCCCTACCGACCTAAGATGAACAGAGCGGTAGAAGTGGCTAACAAGAACATCAAAAAGATCGTTCAAAAGATGGTTGTAACCTACAAAGACTGGCACGAGATGTTACCCTTTGCCCTTCACGGTTATCGCACATCTGTCTGCACTTCAACAGTGGCAACCCCTTTCTCTCTAGTATATGGCATGGAAGCAGTGCTCCCCATAGAAGTAGAAATCCCATCGATCCGGGTATTGATGGAAGCCAAGCTAACAGAAGCTGAATGGTGTCAAAGTCGACACGAAGAATTGAATCTGATCGAAGAAAAGCGAATAACGGCACTATGCCATGGTCAGTTGTATCAACAAAGGATGAAGAAGGCGTTTGACAAAAAGGTCTGACCCCGTGTCTTCAGAAAAGGAGACCTCGTGCTCAAGAAGATACAATCATTTCTCACTGATTCCCGGGGCAAATGGACTCTGAATTATGATGGCCCATATGTGGTCAAGAAAGCCTTCTCAGGCGGCACCTTGAGACTCGCAACCATAGACGGAGAGGAATTTGCCTACCCCACGAATGTTGATGTAGTCAAGAAATAATTCGCCTAAAAAAAACGTCTCGGTGGATTGAAAACTCAAAAGGGCGGTCCAGGCAAAAATTAGAGACATGATCAAAAATCATCCCGATGGATTGGAAATCACAAAGTACAATCCAGCCAAAAGTTAGGGGTTCAAGGCAAGTAACTACGTCCAACAAAGAGGCAAGTCCCTCAGCAGCAGTTACACCATCCATCAGAAATCTCGATCAAGGTCATCTTCGACAAAAGCTCAGGATGCCCCAAATTCAAAGTTGGTAGAAGGATAGCGGTCGTTATGTTTCAACGTAGCCCTTTTCCCTGTAAATTACCATTTTCTAACTTTGTATATACTCCATGGAATCACGTGTTTGGCTGATTTCCACCCTATCAATAAAATTTGAGCCCTGGTGCTTTTGTTTGCAATTCTCATTTGTTTTAGCTTTACAGAACAACATTTTAATATGATTAACGATTCTTGAAATAAAACAAAAATGAATTTACTTGTTAAACTTTTTCTGCTTTTAAAATAAAGATGGCCATTTCTTTTGACTGTTGAACATCAGAAGAACGTCGATCGCTTCTCCAGAAGTAGTCGAACCTCGAAGTGCAGAATCAAAGTACTCCTTCTACACCAGTACTCCTGAATGAAGGATCAGTTGTATCAGATGCGAATACTCTGTCCGAAATCCCCGGCAGAGTTCTTACCTCCTAAGCCCGACCAACCGTTCTCCCCACGTGGACTATCTCTCCTAAGCAAGGCAGAATTGCTATTTTGAACCCGTGATACTTTTCATCTCCCACTGTGGCCGAGTATCCAGTCATGTTCATCTATTAGTCTGTATGTTGTGTCAGTTTTGTTAGCATATACATACATACATCATGCATTATTATTTTACATGCATATTCATATCACATCACTATCACTCTGTTGGTCCTGCCCCCTCCCCCCCAATGGTAAAGTCCTCTTGTCAATCGAGTTGTCAGTTCTTCTCTCGTCAAGAAGTGAAACATTTGGGCAATTTCTCTTCCAGTTTATTTCTGGATTGAAGCCAGTCCTTGACCACTTTGATAACTTGAACCTCTAAAAAGGCAAGAAAACCTTCAACAAACGTCACTCTTCGCCATTGAAGATGATGTCTTCGCTTTCCCGGATTAAGGAAAATCCCCAGAGAAAGCCTTTCAACTAAAGACTCTCAGCAGCACATTGGTTCTTCTCTCCAGAAAGTCAATGTTAATGAAGTCATCAGCACCTCAAAATTGGATTACATCACATGGCATTTCTCTGAGGAGACCTGGAGGAAAGTATGATGTAATATCCCCCAGCAGAAACAGACTCTCAAGAGACTCGTTTTCCCTAGTAGAGTCGAAAAATGGCGTCTCCAAATAGAGAAGCTTGTGTACCTCTACAGCTCAGACGAATGGGTCCCCCAGCAAGTCTGACATCAAAATTTTTTCCCATCAAATGGCATCTCTCCAGGAAAATGTGGTGAGAAGTTTGAGGAAAACCGCTACAAACAGAGTCCCTTGTCAAGAAAGTTTATTGACAAAAGAAACTAAGACCAGTTCCTTGGTAGGAAACCAGGATCGAGGGGAAGTTTATTACAGAAACTAAGACCAGTTCTGTGGCTGAAGACTAGGATCGAGGGGACGTTTATTACAGAAACTAAGACCAGTTCCTTGGTAGAAGACCAGGATCGAGGGGAAGTTTATTATAGAAACTTAGACCAGTTCCTTGGTAGAAGACCAGGATCGAGGGGAAGTTTATTACAGAAACTAAGACCAGTTCCTTGGTAGGAAACAAGGATCGAGGGGAAGTTTATATCAGAATTGAGACCAGTTCCTTGACTGAAGATCAGGATCGAGGGGAAGTTTTTACCTTTTATAAGCATCATTGCTTAGCGAAATAAGATGGATGTGCAAACTGCCGTTCATAACCACTGTCAAAATTTCGGGTATTCCGATATTTAATCCTCTTGCACCCCGAATGCCCGAATACCTTCGCCATTCACACCTTCGAGTCCAAGAAGATTAAATAGGGGCATCTGTCATACCCCAAATTTTGACCACTAAGATTTCCCATCATTGTGAAAATCATCATCACAATATGGATAAACTTTCATACTCATTAGTCTCCCCAAAGATGGGTGAGCATTCACTACAATCAAAGAATCAGGGTTTCAAGCCCTCTCAGAGCACTTAGACAAAGGATCAAGGGGACTTCCACATCAAGAATCAAGCACAAGGTTGCAGCATTCCAAGTGGATTAAGCCTCAAGATCGCCAGTGTCACCAAACTAGGGTTTTGGTCGACCAGGGCCTCCAGGTGGAAATTTTCCTCTAGGCATGGGCCAATGCTTCAAAGCATAACCTAAAATACTCCATGGGACCTCATAAACCCAATCATCAAGTCAATTTAGCCTCGGGGGATGCATTCATAAAAAATCAGGAATTAGGGTTTCTTGACCTAATTCACCCCTAAGTTGACTTTTGGGACAAAACATGAGCCAAGACCTCAGGACAAGATTTGAGGGTCTCTAATAAACCACATTGATCAATTTGAAATAATGGATTGATCCAAGAAGCTTGATCAATAAGCTTCAATTTCATCTGAATCACAGTTAGGGTTTCGCGGGAAAAGTCAACTGTATCATTGACTTTTGACACAGGCATGCTCCCAAACCTTGGGACATGATTCAATACACCCTATAACACCCATGGAACATTTCCATCAAGTTTGATTTAGGTCAAGGACTTGATTTCATAGAGGATCGCACAGTTTGGAATTCATCTAACAAAAAGTCAAAGTTTGACTTTTTGAGTTTTTTCACAATTATGGTTCCTCAACCCTAAAATGATGTTAATGTGTGATTTGAATCATCATTCATCAAGAAAAATCAAGAAAAGTTGGATAACTTGTAAAAGGGGTAACCATAAAAACTTAGAAATTTTCTAAGTTATGGAACAAAATGGCTAGGGTACCAACTTCCAAGGATCATAACTTGAGATTCAAGCAACCATTTGGGCTGATCCAAAGAGGGATTTGTAGCTCTCATGGCATAATTTAAAAGTGTCAACTACACCTCATTCCAATTCATCATGGATTTTGAGTTATGAATGGATCAAAATGGCTGAAAACATGAAATGTCACTTTTTCCAACACTTAGTGAAATTTTCACTAAGTCAGAATCTGTTTCACTTTTTCCAAAATGTAGGGGCATTTTTCACTTGGATTCCAAAAGTATCAAAACAAACTATGATCACACATATGTTGTATCATATGAGGGCCTTCCAAAATGACCAAGAACTTCACCAAACTCAACCTGAGCAAGAAGTTATGACAGTGGCAACATGCCTTGCTGCAACTGTCATAACAAGGCAGATTTGGGCATTTTGCTTGATTTGCTCAAATTTTGCAAAGGGCAAGCAAGTCTATCTATTTGAACACCTCAAGGGGAGACCAAGGAGGGACAAACACTGATCCACCAGCCTCCCAAGTCCTTGGAACCAAAAGTAGCATGCCAAACCTAGAAATGCCTAAAATAGGGACAAGACTCCAATTTTGTTTTGGAGCATTTAATGGATGCACCAAGGTGGCATGGACTGAGCCTCTTCCAACTGAATTCAGTCAAGACTTATCCAAAAACTAGGGAACCAAAGGCCTGTGCTCTAACCTCTAGTTAATGGCTAGAGGAGACTTGGATTCTCATTTATCAACATTGGCCAAACCTCTGCTGCAATTGCCATTCACTATTGCAGCCAAAACAAACTTTCTCTACTATAAATAGAGCTCATTTGTGCTCAGTTTGAGTACACCAAAGCCATCAAATAGATGCTTTCCTCAAAATCTCTTTCTCTAGGCAAAAATACCTTCTTTAGCAAGGTAACTCTGAGTTTTTGAGTTAGAGAGCATTTCCACCACAGATCATGATCCAAACACATCCAATATGTCATATCTAAGCTGTCCAAACTCTCACAAGTGACCTGTAACACCAAAATCACAAAGTCACCTCTCAAAACCTCAAAATGGGGTTGTTTTGCATTTTTCAAGCCATGTCTTGATCCAGTCACTTTCCAAACTAGATAAAGCCTCAAACACACTCCAAATATCATCCTTGAACTGTCCTAAATGGTTTCCCACATCTGGAACACCATTTGAGAGAGTTGTTATTTTGGTCACTTTTGTCCCTTTTGCAAGAAAGAGCTCAAAATTGCTCCAGAGGTTTCCAGGTGATTCCAACCATCCTAGAAGCTTCTAAGAGATCATTTGAGGGTGTCCAAAGCATCAAATCATTTCTGGAACAAAGTACTTGGCAGATTACACAAAAACTCCAAAAAGATGTAAGCATCACAACTTGAACTCTTTGAAATATGCATTGCTTTGAAGTCCACTGATCATACACATCTCATACATGTTATATATGTTGTGTTTGAACCAATTCATCATGTAATTCATGATTGTAACAAGAGATAGCACAGAAAATGCAAATCATGGCCTATTTCAAAACCACTATTGGGTTTTTCAATAGGAGCATGATCTGGAAAAAAAAAACTACCACCACCATTGGATTCCTTGTGAAATTCTAGGCAGAATAGACCTAAATTTTGTCTCAATCCATGGAGATATGAGAAAGTTACAAGTTTCACATTTTTTGCCAAGAACCTTGTCTTGCCTTGCCTTGGTCAGGCCTAAAATCAAGGCATGCCTTGTATATTTTTAGGTTGGGCTTAATACACGGATGTATCACCACTCCAGTGGTAGGAGGCGCACGTTGCACACAAGAGGTCTGGGTTTCGAATCCCCCTCGCCCCAGATCCTCTTTTTACCACTTTTTCCTATTTTTTGTTATTTTTCATATTATTTTTAATAACTTGGAAAATTAATAACTCTTTCAATTTTAATTATTTTTTATTGGTTCTTTTTGCAAAAAATCACAAAAATGTTGAAATATTTTATTCCACAAAAAAATTAGATTTATATTATTTATTTAATATAATTAGTATTTTTGTAAATAAATACATTTTATTTGTTTTTAAACCCTTTAAAAAATAAATATTCACCTTAAAAAATCAAAACCAAATGAGCTTTAATTCATCTTATGATTAAGACATCATTTTCCAAACCTTAACCAAAAATCATAAGTTGTTTATTAAAACTTATTTGGTATTTTTTATCATTTTTATTAATTTTCTTTGAATAATTACTTTAAAAAATGACGAAATTAGGGTTTTGTCGATTTTCACCCTAACAAACTTTTTTCAAAACTATTTGGGCCTCTTGAGAGAGTGTAAGTCCCACCCCTCTGTGAATAAACCTTTCTTGGGCCTCAGTGTATTGTATAAGTCCCGATACCGTCAAAAAATTCGGCGCGATCGTCGCTTTTTTAACAAAAATGCATGGGCTTCTCCTTGAGTTATAAGACCCATCTTTATTCATTTTCAAACACTTTTAGGCCTCTAATAGAGTGTAAGACCCATCCCTTTGTACAGAAAACCTTTCTTGGGCCTCAGTCACTTGTATAAGCCCCTGTACAAATTCAAACGACAGCGCCATCACTGTTAAAATTTGGGCCTCTCGTTGAGCTGTAAGCCCCAATTTCTTTTCAAAGTACCCTCTCCTTTGATTTTGAAATATACTGTTTTTTTCGAACTTTCTTTGTTGAACAACTAACAAAACAGCATGGAAGCTCTACAACCGAGTAAGTGTTTATCCGTTTTCATTTAACTGCTTTCATATGTATATAACTGTATTGTGGGGCTGTTTCACTGTAAGTATTCTTTCACATCCTTTTATATACTTGTCACATATCCACTGTGTAATACTAGTATAGCTATTTAAAGTTTCCCCGACAAATACGTCTAGCACTAGGTAAAGCCTCGTTGGTCACTCTTAAATACAAACGAAACTAGATCCCCCATAGGATTCCAGATATAGTCTTCTCTTCTCTTGGGGTTAAACAATATGGAACAAAGAGAAAGGCAGTATTCTCGGTGAACTTTTTCTCAGACTGTAACCCTAGAAATTGTCAAAGGAATTCTACTCCCCAGAGTTGATCTATTCTCAGTGAATGGCATCTCTTGAATTCCTCAAACCCAGAATTCTCACTAAATGATCTATTCTCTGTGAATAGCATTTCTTGAACTTTCCCGGCTTGGGACCCACGGGCTTCTTAAAAGCATCCTCGCCTCCTCTTGGGCATTGTACAAGGACCCTTCGGCTTCTTAGAAGTTTTCACAGCCTCCTCTTAGGCTTCGTATAATGATTCTTCCTCAGCGAATATAGCCTCCTTTTGGGCTTCGTACAAATTGTCCCTTCGGCTTCTTAAAAGTTTTTCCCGCCTTCTCTTGGGCCTTGTACAAATTGTCCCGACGACCTCTTAAAGGTATAGGAATAGAAATTAGTCATCTTAATAGAACAGTCTTTCAAAGGAGTCTAGATCTATCTCCCATAAACGTACTTTCTTTTGGGCATAGTACAGAAGATAAAACTCTAGACTTGGACAGTCTAATCCCCTTGAGTCTCGAATACATTCTCAAGTTCCCCTAAACGTAGGAAGAATCCCAGCCTCTCTCAAGAGAGCGCTCTACTTGGACCTGCATAAGGATTTGTATGATCCTCAGCAGTAAGATAGCCTCTTCTTGGGCTTTGTACAAATGATTCTCCTCAAACGAAGCTAACCTTTTCAGACTCTTGTTGAGTCAACAGCCCTTTAGCCTCTGTCTTTGGCTTTGTACAAGACACACAAAAAAACTCTCTTGTTGAGTATAAAAGATTCTCTTGTTGAATCACCCTTTAGCCTCCGTCTTGGGCTTCGTACAAGACACAAAAAAAACACTCTCTTGTTAAGTATAAAAGATTCACTTGTTGAATCACACTTTAGCCTCCGTCTTGGGCTTCGTACAAGACACAAAAAAAACTCTCTTGTTGAGTATAAAAGATTCTCTTGTTGAATCACCCTTTAGCCTCCGTCTTGGACTTCGTACAAGACACAAATAAAAAACTCTCTTGTTGAGTATAAAAGATTCACTTGTTGAATCACCCTTTAGCCTCCGTCTTGGGCTTCGTACAAGACACAAATAAAACTCTCTTCTTAAGTATAAAAGATTCACTTGTTGAATCACCCTTTAGCCTCTGTCTTGGGCTTCGTACAAGACACATTCAAACTCTCTTGTTGAGTATAAAAGACTCTCTTGTTGAGTCAAACCCCTTCTTTATCCTCCGTCTTGGGCTTTGTACAAGACACATAAAAACACTCTCTTGTTAAGTGAACCCTTTTAGCCTCAATCTTGGGCTTTGTACAAGACAGAAAGAACATTTTTCTAAAAGAGTCAAACTTTCAGCCTCCTCTTAGGCTTTGTATAAGGAAGTTCTCGGTTGAGTCAATCAACCTTTTAGCATCAAAACATGCCTTGCTCACAGCATACAAACATCAACGGCTCCTCTGTAGAGATGACAAATTCCCTCTCAGTCAGGACCCCTTTAGCCTCATATCTTGGGCTTTGAACAAGATACAAATCACCTTTTAGCTTCAATCTTGGGCTTTGAACAAGACACCCAAAACATCTCTTTCCTCCCGTAGAATAGGAGGAACTACGATCGCTCTGATTTCCCTGTGTCATTAAAAGGGAATACGTAGGCATAATATTGCAGAATCTTAGCAAGCATACTGATCAAATACTCCAAAGCCGGAACCCCCATACAATCTGGTGCAGTATCCTAACCAAAAGTCCCATAAACGATCCCGACACTTGTGTTTTTAAAACAAATAACCCAGAGAGACCCCCCCCTTTTTGATAGCATCGGTAAACCAACAGTTTTGACTGTTTAAACTCAGTTTGCAAGCAGGGTTAATTGGAGACATCTATTTCCCTTCCTTAATCAGCTCAATAGGATAAAAAATGAATCGAACTGTAGCACCAAAGCGATAGTGATTCGAAACCACAAAAACCGCGCTACAGCCGGCACGAAGATGGTCTCAAAACCCATCACAAGACGGATTTCAAAAGGAATGCTGACACGAAGGCGGACGCAGATCCAAACACAAAGATAGGCCGACACGAAGGCGGTCTCAAAACCAGAGGTTACCATCACAAGATGGATTTTCAAAAGGAATGCCGACACAAAGGCGGACTCAGATCCTAAAGGTTAGTAGACTCAACACACCTACTAAAATGACTCTGCTGGGGAAAATATAAATCTAAACAGACAACTCTGTAAAAGATTATAGGAAGAAACAATAATAAGAAGGATGAATCCATTGGTTGCGATGTAGTTTTAAACAACATCTCCTGAATTATGCCACCTTCTGTCGGGGAAGGGTCTGGCGAAAGAAATCAAACCTGGCTTATGCTTCAGATGCATATGTTTGAATTTTTCTATGGCGTAATGCTCCATACAAAATGGAAATGCTACGCGTTTGAGAGGATGCAACGCAAATGATGCTTATGCTATGCAACAAGACCCCTCCAGCAAAATAAATGCTGAAGAGACGAGACCAACTCTACTGGGGATGACAAGTTGAACTGTCTCCAAGGTCTCGAACCCTGCTGAGGAAAATCACACTGAACAACTTTCCTGATCACCACCTCTGCTGCAGATGGAGCCTAAAGAGAAATTTCCCCTCGCTGGAGATTGCAAATAACACTTGTTGAAAGTGAAACCCAAAAACCTGATACTGAAGAATGCCAATAACCATTGGACTTAAAATCTGTTGGGAATGTTAAACACCATTGAACAAACCTTTGTGGAGAGTAACGCCGCACTCTGCTTGGGGAGATAAGTCAATAACACCAAACCTGCTGAGAACACCAACGAACTTGCTCTGCTACTGGCGAAATGACTTTAAGCTTACCCTGCTAGGGATATCACTGAACTTAAACTATTGTTGGGGTAATAATTTTACCCTCACCCTGCTGGGGATTAGAGCATACTGTTGGTGCCCAGCTGAGGAAAATCACCAAGACTCTGTGGGGAAAAACAACGTATTTGTCCAGAGAAGATGTCTAACAAGTCCTCTACTGGATATACAACAACCTCCATTTTGGGATAATCCACTTCTGACTACTTGTTGGGGAAGAATAGATGAACCACGACTCTGGCTGGGAAACAATCCTCTGTTCTCTGGCTGGGAAGAGTACATTTAGCTGAGGATGATGAAATCTCAATGCTCTGCTGAGGATGAGAACCTTTCAGTGGTGGGGGAAGCAACTCTACCGGGGAGCAACATTCTTACTACCCTGCAAATGCACAACAACAGCAGAAGAATATTATGTATGCAAAAATGGCTACCTCAGTTACCATCCACAATATCCATTGCCTAAGCAATTTCCACTGTTTTCCGATAAGCTCCGCAAAGCTTAACGTTTTCACATGCAATGTTTATCAAAATATTGGACGTTTTTGCAAACAAAACAGTAAAAGAAAACGGAAAAAGAAAGCTTTTTGAGTGAAATGAAAATTTTATTGAATGAATTGGTCTGTAAATAGGAATTTACATATGGAAGCAATTCCTGAAAAGAGGCAATTACACAAAAGTAAAAAGAAAATACACATGTCGGCAATGTGGGAACAGGTATCCACCATGATTCAATTCAGCTATGACCCATATGTCTTCCTTATCCGCAGATGTTTCGACCTTCGAGGAGACTGATTGGACTGATTCCTTTTCTTCGAAATTCCCAAGTGTCAAAAGTGCTCATAGATCGAACGCAGACCGTAGCCTCTCGCTTTCAAATCCCTAACTTTTGCCTGGATCGCCCTTTCGGGTTTTCAACCCACCGAGATACCCATTTTTGCCAAAGCTGCCTTTTCGGGTTTTCAACTTTGCGGGTTTATTATTTTCTTTTTTCTTTTATCCCTAACTTTTGCCCGAACCTTTTCTTTTTTATGGTTAGCCGGGATGCCCTTTTTTGCCTGGACTTTCTTTTTATGTCCAGCGGGTCTCTTTTTTTATGCGAAGTATTTTTTGACTACGTCTGCGTTCATAGGGGATGTAAAATCTTCGCCATCCATAGTTGAGAGTAATAAGGCTCCACCAGAGAAAACCTTTCTTACTACATATGGCCCTTCATAGTTTGGAGTCCACTTGCCCCTGTGATCTGACTGAGGAGAAAGAATCCTTTTCAAAACCAACTCGCTTGTCTGAAAACATCGAGGACGCACTTTCTGATCAAAGGCTTTCTTCATCCTACTCTGATATAACCGGCCATGTGCAATGGCTGCCAATCTTTTCTCTTCAATAAGGTTCAGCTGATCCAACCTGGATCGTACCCATTCAGCTTCATCAAGCTTTACATCTGCCATGATTCTCAAAGAAGGAATCCCAACCTCTAATGGTATGACTGCTTCCATACCATACACCAGTGAGAAAGGAGTTGCCCTAGTTGATGTACGTACCGAAGTACGATAACTGTGTAGGGCAAAAGGCAACATCTCATGCCAGTCTTTATATGTTACCACCATTTACTGCACAATCTTCTTGATATTCTTATTTGCTGCCTCAACAGCACCATTCATCTTTGGACGATATGGAGAAGAATTGTGATGTTCAATCTTAAAGCTTTGACATAGCTCCTTCATCATCTTATTATTCAAATTCGAACCATTATCAGTAATGATTCTTTCTGGGACCCCATAACGGCAGATGATGTCCTTCTTTATAAAACAAGCTACCACTTGTTTAGTTACGTTGGCATACGAGGCTGCTTCCACCCACTTCGTGAAATAATCAATGGCAACCAAGATGAAACGATGCCCATTGGAAGCAGTCGGCTCTATCTTTCCAATCATGTCAATGCCCCACGTGGCAAAGGGCCAAGGAGATGACAATACATTTAGAGGAGTAGGCGGTACGTGCACCTTATCAGCATAAATCTGGCATTTATGGAATTTTCTGGCGTATTTAAAACAATCAGACTCCATAGTCATCCAGTAATACCCTGCCCTCAACAACTTTCTAGCCATAGCATGCTCATTGGCATGAGTAACGAAAGAACCTTCATGAACTTCTTCCATCAACAGACCTGCCTCGTGTTCATCAACACAACGTAGCAAGACCATGTCAAAGTTCCTCTTGTACAACACATCGTCTTCATTAAGAAAGAAATTTCCTGCTAACCTCCTCAGAGTTTTCTTATCCTTGTTGGATGCCCCAAGTGGGTACTCTTGACTCTTGAGAAAACACTTAATGTCATGATACCAAGGCTTTCCATCTGATACGCCTTCAGCTGCAAACACAAAAGCTGGTCTGTCTAGACGTATGATTCTGATTGATGGAGTTTCATTCCACTGATTCACCTAATACATTGAAGACAATATCGCCAACGCGTCTGCCATCTGATTTTCCAACCGGGGTATATGATGAAAGCCAACCCTATCAAAGAATGGCAACAACCTTCTGGCATAGTTATTGTAAGGCACCAAATTCACCTGACGAGTTTCCCATTCTCCTTTAATCTGATTGACCACCAACACAGAATCACCATACACATCAAGGTTTTTGATTCTCAAATTAATATATTCTTCTAACCCCATGATGCATGCTTCATACTCTGCCTCACTGTTGGTGCATATGAACGCTAGTCGGGCAGTAAAGGGTATATGAGAACCCCTTGGAGTTGTAATGATTGCCCCGATTTCGTTACCATATGAATTGACGGCACCATAAAAAACTAGCTTCTATTGAGATCCAATTTCAGGTCCTTCGTCTAGCAAAGGCTCGTCACAATATCTCATCTTTAGAAACATGATATGCTCATCTGGAAATTCAAACTTCATCGGTTGATAATCCTCGATTGGTTGTTGAGCAAGATATTCTGACAAAACACTTCCCTTAATGGCTTTCTGGGAGACGTATTGAATATCATATTATGTCAAAACCATCTGCCAATGGGCTATTCTTCCAGAAAGCGCTTGCTTCTCAAACACATACTTAATCGAATCCATCTTCGAAATCAATAGGGTTATATGATTTAACATATACTGCCTCAAACGCTTAGCTGCCCAAGCGAGTGCACAACATGTTTTTTCCAGCATAGAGTACCTCGACTCACAATCAGTGAACTTTTTACTCAGGTAGTAGATGGCATGCTCTTTCCTACCTGTCTCGTCATGTTGACCAAGCACACACCCCGTTGAATTCTCAAGAACCGTAAGATACATAATCAATGGCCTTCCTGGCACTGGCGGCATAAGGATCGGAGGTTCCTGCAAATACTTTTTTATCTTATCAAATGCCTTTTGACAATTTTCATTCCACCTGACCTCTTGATCTTTTCTTAACAGTTTGAATATTGGTTCACACGTGGCTGTAAGATGAGAGATGAATCTAGCAATGCAGTTCAGTCTCCCTAAGAAACCACGAACCTCTTTTTTTGTTCTCGACTCAGGCATCTCTTGTATGGCTTTTACTTTTGCAGGATCAACCTCGATACCCTTTTCACTAACAATAAATCCCAGCAGTTTTCCAGATCTCACACCAAAGGTGCACTTGTTCGGATTCAACCTCAACTTGAACTTCCTCAACCTTTTAAATAGCTTCTGTAGATTCACCAGATGTTCTTCCTCCATTTGTGACTTCGCAATCATGTCATCAACATAGACTTCAATCTCTTTGTGAATCATATCATGAAAGAGAGTCACCATTGCCCGCTGATAGGTTGCCCCAGCATTCTTCAATCCAAAGGGCATTACCTTGCAGCAAAACGTTCCCCACGGTCTTATGAACTTCGTCTTCTCCATGTCCTCTGGGGCCATCTTGATTTGGTTATACCCAGAGAAGCCATCCATGAAGGAAAATACAGAGTATTTAGCGGTGTTGTCCACTAACATATCAGTGTGGGGAAGCGGGAAATCATCTTTCGGGCTTGCTCTATTCAAATCTCTGTAATCAACACACATCCTGGCCTTTCCATCCTTCTTAGGTACAGGAACAATATTAGCAACCCACGGAGGATAATTCATCACAGCAAGAAAACCAGCGTCCAACTATTTCTTAGCCTCTTCCTTGATTTTGACAGCCATGTCCGGTTTTGTCCTTCTCAGCTTCTGCTTAACCAGAGTACAACCCTCTTTAAGCGGCAACTGATGCACAACAATATCTGTGACAAGCCCTGGCATGTCTTGGTAAGACCGGGCGAAGATATCCACATACTCTCGAAGCATTTCAATCAATCTTCCCTTAACAATGTCTTCCAAAGCAGCCCCAATTCTCACTTCCTTTTTCGCGTCCTCGGTGCCCAGATTAACAGTTTCAATTTCCTCATGATGAGGTAGAATAACCCGTTCCTCCTGTTTCAGTAGTCTGGCCAATTCTTCCGGCAAGTCACAATCTTCATCAGTCTCTTCTTCAGCCTGATAGATGGGATTGTCGAAGTCATATCGAGCCATAGCTGAATCATTATTGGTGGAATCTGAACAAACAAACCTGCATGATTGATGTTTTATTTTTATTATGAATGCAACAAACAAAAACACATTTCCATTTTACTTTGAATAAATGCAAAAAATAAAAACAGAAAAACAGGGATCAAAATATTTGAATGCGAAAAACGTCCTTTATTAATGATGAAATTGGAAGTAAAACATCAAAGCCCTACAGAAAAGTGTCACTACATCTTGGGCAGAACGTAGGACTTAACATAAGCAGAAAACAATAGCAATTACTCTTGGCGGGTCACTTGGATGACTTCCTCAGAAGACCAGTAGCACAAACTTTGACCAGGAATGCAGCGATGAATCCACTTATCCATATCACAGTCACAGTCACCTTCATCCTCAATAGCATTAATCTGGTTGAAGAAAACCCCAGCACTTGTAAACTAAATAGGACCATCATACCTAGGAGACTCTTGAGCCCGTTTGGGTGGCTTGTATCCCAAACCATAGGTATCTTTCTTCATCTGTACATCAATCACCTGGCCCACTTCTAGGAATTGCCAGCTTCGACCACTGCACATGCATCTTTAAAGGAGGACATTGAAACTTCGGGCTGATTATCCTCCAACGGAGGTTCCTCGGGAATCTTTACAGCTTCAAAAGCCTGACACAGAGTTTCATGTATTTCACCGTCTACCTCCACATATTCACAGCTTCATGATATCTTCTTCGCCACAAACTGTCACGACGTACCCATCCACCATATATTTATGTTACTGCCCCAGCACCATGGATCCATGGGCGACCCAAAAAATAACTGTAAGTGGGTTGGATATCCATGATGTAGAAAGTGGTATTGAAAATTTCCGGGCCAACCTTGATAGGCAACACAATCTCTCCAAATACGGATCTCTTCGAACCATCAAAAGCACGCACCACCAAATCACTTGGCGTGCAAATCAAACCTCGGGTATCCAACTTCATCAGAGCTTTCTTTGGCAATACGTTCAATGACGATCCTGTATCAACCAACACATGTGACATCAAAGAACCCATGCATTCCAATGAAATATGTAGAGCATTATTATGATTCCTCCCCGCCGGAGTCAGATCTAAATCCGTGAAGCCTAAGCATTTCCCAACGTTTACATGTGCCACAACACCTTCCAACTGATTGACAGATATCTCTTGAGGTACATAAACAGCATTCAAAACTTTTAACAAAGCCTTTCGGTGCGCCTCTGAACATAACAATAAGGAAAAAATGGAGATCTTTGACGGTGTCTGATTAAGCTGATCGACAATCTTATAGTCACTTTTTCTGATCAACCTCATGAACTCCTCTACATTCTCTGAGAAAGAATTATCAACCTGCTTTGCCATTGAATCGTTTATAAACGGTCTTTGCATGTAATCATCCACTACCTGCTTCCCTTTATCTTGTCTCGAACTTCCCACTTGATTATTAGATGGAACAAAAACTCTACCACTCCTCGTGATATCCCCAGATTCAACAGTACCTTTAATTTCTAAATTTGTAACTGACGACCTTGTCAATTCTTGTTTCTTCCCATTAACTGTGAGGGCTAAGTGCCTTTCATCTAGTTCTATTTTAATGATGTCAACAAGTAGGATAGTCTTTAGTTTGTAATTTGGACGGTATCACTTCGTTGTCGGTCACATTGCATTTAACCATTGATAGGAAGAGGTATACACAATTTCTACACGTGCATGATCATGGTGTTAGTGTTTGACGTGCATGAATCGAGTCTAAGTTGATCAAAATGTGCAACAAAAAAATGAATTTCTGAGTTTTTGCAGGTCTGGAGTCAACCTAAGCTAAGCATGAGTCGACTCATGCAATTTTGTCAATTTCTTGTGAAACGGCCGGGTTAGCGCACGCTGACCCTTCTGGTGCATGCGGTCGACGCATGCTTCTGGGTTTTGAAATTATGTAGTTTCAGCGTTCATGAGTCGACGCATGGTCAAGAGCGGCCGATGCATGATTGATTATTTTGCATAAATGTTTCCACGGGTTAGCTCCTGCCGACCCTCAACTAGCGAGTGGTCGACTCTTCGCTGGTCTGAGTTATTTTTCTGCATTCTGTTATTTCTGTTTTGCTGCTGTTTTCATTTTAATTGGTTATTTTTGCATTATATATATATATATATATATATATATATATATATATATATATATATATATATATTGGTTCCTCATTTTTTAAATATAACAAGAAATGTGAAAATATATACCAATCTTTCTCTTCATCTTCATCTTCAACCTTGTGTCAACTAACAATTACACATAATCATTTTTGTTAGTGTCGTCCATTTTTTTGAAGTGATAACGTTCAGAATTAGGAGTGCTGTAAATCTTCTGTTCTGGGTTGAAAATTGGTAGGTGTTTCTTGAATAAAACCTCAGGTTTTGTCCTCCAAGAATCAAGGTGATTTTGAGGGTTTTTGCACAAATCATTTCTTTCTACAAGGATTCAGCCGTGCGAAGGTAATTGAAGAACAGAGTGTTCGTTCAGTTTAGTAGCTACAGTCGGAGGATCGTAGAAGAAATATTTGGGATTGAATTGTGGAAGATCGAAATCGATCGAGTGAAGGGGATTGAAGAGTTGCGGGTTCTTGCAATCGAGTAGCATGAGACGGTGATTTGTTCAACTAAATTCGAGGCACTTGGTTCATCTCGAATCAAGGGAAAAGAAGACTTTGCATCAACATTGAAGACGTTCGAGGGTTATATGTTCATCGTTCTTCTTTTGTATAAACAATTTGCAAACAGCAATATATATATATATATATATATATATATATTCCAATTGTGGAATTGGGGGCAGAGGTACCCATAGCGAGGACGATTGGGGAACTGCCTAATCAAATCGTGTTTGTTCTCTCTTTCCCTACTCTTTTACTTGTTAATATTGATTGAATTTGTGAAGTATCAATTGATCTGAATTTTCTGATTCAGTGTAATCTAGAGCTGAAAAAGTACTTTGCAAAAACGATACAATCCCTTGGATTATATTTGGTGTAGGCTCTATATTCACATTAATTGGAAATTCACACTTGGCGTGTCGCGCACTCCAAGTGTTCGATAAATTGATTAAGCGCAAAATTGAAAGCATTTTGTGATTAATTTTTGTCAACCTATCTCGTTGGAAGTTGGATAAATGTCAAGTAAACAAATTTGGTTGATTGCACTGTGCGTTTCTTGATTTAGTTGTAAATTTTCTCTTTCGTCTTATCATTCCTAAAGACGTTACGCATATCCGATCTTTTTAGAAGCGGTTCGTTGTAGACGTGTGATTCAGTGGTTGCTTCCGTAAAAGCATTTTAAAACCAATTTTTGGAAAACCATTTGCGTGTATAAAATTGTGGGATCTATTCAACCCCCCTTATAGATCCTAGCCATTGTCTAACAAGTGGTATCAGAGCATGGTTTATCTGGTGCTTCGGTAAAACTTCTTGGAATATGGCGAACGAACCTAAAGGGGCTTATAATAGAGCTCAAGTTTTTACAGGCGAGAATTATAGCTTCTGGAAAGATTGTATGCGTATACATATAAATTCCATTGATCGGAAGGTTTGGAATGTCATTTTAAATGGTCCTATGGAAATTACCATAACCAATGCAAAAGGTGTTGTCGTTCCCAAACCTGAAGCACAATGGAATGAGGAGGACGAGAAAAAGTACAGCTATGACTGGAAGGCTCGAAATATTTTGATCTCCTCTTTGGGAGTTGACGAATATTATCGAGTCTCTCATTTTGAAACGGCCAAAGCCATGTGGGATGCTTTACAAGTAACCCACGAAGGTATTAATGATGTGAAAATGGCCCGTATCAACACATTAACGCAAGAGTTCGATCTTTTTTACATGAAGCAAGGGGAAACCATTGCCGACATGCAAAAACGATTCTCTCATATAATCAACAAATTACATACTCTTGGTAAACCGATTCCCAACGAGGTTGCTACTAATAAGATTTTGAGGTGTCTTAACATGGAGTGGCAACCAAAGGTCACTGCTATCAAGGAGGCCAATGATCTAAGTACTCTAGACCTCACGACACTATTTGACAAACTCGATGAACATAAGCAGGTGCTCATCAACTTGGAAAAACAAGATAAGAGTGTAAAAAAAGAGAAAATGAAAGAGACGGAACAGAAGTTGATTGCTCTTAAAGCTTCTTGTTCAAAGTCCACATCTTAAGAGCAAGGTGAAAATGAAACCAACAATGACGAAGATGGTAATTCAAGTGATGACATGGGACTATTTGTGAAGAAATACAATAGGTATGTTCGAAAGAATGAGATTTAACACTCGGATAAAAATTTAGTCAAATTTAGAAGGCAATCTAGAAATGAAGGCAACAAGAGTGGCAAAGCGAAAGGATCTTGTTTCAATTGTGGAAAATTCAAGCATTACAAGTCGGATTGCTCATCACTCAAGAAAGACAAGGACAAGGATAAGAGTCATCAACATAAAAAGTCAAACAAATCTAGACGAGCATACATCGCTTGGGAGAGCGATAGTGAGTCGGAAAAAGATGACAGCTCAAGTGACGAAAGTGAATCCGTAAATCTATATCTTATGGCACATCGAAACAAGAAGAAAGAGGTAAAACACTATAAATATGATCATCTCATAATATGTCTCATTTAGAATTACAAAAAGCTTTTGATATGTTACATTGGGGCTGTGATACTTGTCATATTTGGCAAAAAGAGGTGAGAACCCTTAAGGCCAAATTAGACAAGGCTCTAAAGTCTAAAGTTACGTTTGCTATTGATCGATCGCGTTATCGAGAAAGTATGAATAATCCGTACCAAAAGTATATGTATGTGATTCGAGATAGAGATAGCAAAGGTAAACCTCAAATGAACCGTAATTGCTTATATTGTTGCAAACCGGGACATACTACTGCTAAATGTCATTTTAGAAGATTTCTTGTTCCAAAAGGCATTTATCAATGGTTGCCTAAATGCAATCCTGGTTTCACTCACCTTAAAGGACCCAATAAGAATTGGGTACCTATTTTCCCTTGATTGACTATGTAGGTACAAAGTCTTGAGACCACCGAAAGAAGATGGGTTCTGGATAGTGGTTGCTCAAGACATATGACAGGAGACATATCTCTTTTCATCGACTTTGTGGCGAAGAAAAAGGGGTTTGTTACCTACGGAGATAACAACAAGGGACAAATTCTCGGCAAAGGTAGTATAGGTAACTCCTCATCTACTACTATCTCTGATGTACTTCTTGTGGAAGGCCTTAGACATAACCTTTTAAGCATTAGTCAATTATGTGACAAGAATTACAAAGTATCTTTTTCAAAGGATTGTTGCATAATTGAAGATAGTGATAAAAAGGATGTGTTTAAGGGCTTGAGGGTGAATAACGTCTATATGCTAGACTTAAATGAGGTATCGTTGAATGGCGACAAGTGTCTAGTCACTATGAATGAAGATTCATGGTTGTGGCATAAACGGTTGGCGCATATCAATTTTGATTTGCTTAACAAAATAGTCTCTAAAGACCTAGTCATCGGATTGCCCAAAATCAAATCACAAAGGATCATCTTTGTGATGCTTGTCAAATGGGGAAGCAAACAAGGATCTCTTTCAAATCTAAAAACATTGTTTCAACTATGAGACCCCTTGAGCTCCTCCATATGGACCTCTTTGGACCATCTAGGGTTAAAAGCCTAGGTGGTAACTATTATGGTTTTGTAATAGTCGATGACTTTTCTCGTTTTTGCTGGACTATTTTCTTAGCAAACAAAAGTGATACCTTTTCGGCCTTTGAAAGATTTGCTAAGTTATCTCAAAACAAGTTAAACACGAACATTGTGTTAATTAGAAGTGATCATGGGGGTGAGTTCGAAAATCATTTGTTTGAAGCATTTTGTGAATCCCATGGAATTGATCATAATTTTTCCGCACCATGTACCCCTCAACAAAACGGGGTTGTGGAACGTAAAAATAGAATTTTGGAAGAATTAGGAAGTACTATGATCAATGAGAGTGGACTTCCAAAATACTTTTGGGTCGACGCCATAAGTACGGCTTGTTATGTTTTGAATAGGATGCTCATCCGGCCTATTCTAAACAAGACAACGTATGAGCTTTTAAAAAGGCAAAAACCCAATATCTCTCACCTTCACGTTTTTGGTTGCAAATGTTTTGTGCTAAACAATGGTAAAGAGACACTTGGTAAGTTTGATGTCAAGGCCGACGAGGGTATTTTTCTTGGGTACTCTCAGTCAAGTAAAGTTTATAGAATTTATAATAAAAGGTTACGTATTGTTGAAGAGTCGGTACACGTTGGTTTTGATGAGTCTTATCCGAGAAATGTCGGAGAAGGTAGTTCTTTTCATGGTGCAGGTGTATCTTCAGAAGACATACTCAAGGACACTGATAAGGGAATTGATCAGCCTGAAGCAGTGCGTATTGAGGAGGAAAAGGATCACCAACCTATGAAGAGTGAGGAGGATCATCATTCTGATAAAGATGACCTTCCTCCAGCTTGGAAGTCTTCTAAAGACCATCCCATCAACAACATTCTCAGTGATATCTCTAAGGGAGTAACCACTCGCTCTAAACTTAGTAACTTTTGTTATTACTCCACTTTTGTGTCATAAGTTGAACCTAAAAACGCAAAGGAGACGTTACTCGATGAGCATTGGTTTTTATCAATGCAAGATGAACTAAATTAATTCAGGAGAAATGAGGTTTGGGACCTTGTCCCCCCTCCGCGAGGTCATCGAGTAATTGGCACCCAATGGGTGTTTAGGAATAAACTTGATGAAAATGGAGTTATAAAAGTGTGTCTCGTAGCGCAAGGGTATAACCAAGAGGAAGGAATCAACTATGAGGAAACTTATGCGTCGGTTGCCCGACTCGAGGCTATACGCCTTTTACTTGCTTATGCTTGCACTAAAAATTTTAAATTGTTTCAAATGGATGTTAAAAGTGCTTTCCTTAATGGATATATAAATGAAGAGGTTTATGTAGCCCAACCTCCGGGTTTTGAATCCCATGGATATCCCGATCATGTCTACAAACTTAAATGTGCTTTGTACGGACTTAAACAAGCCCCTAGGGCTTGGTATGAACGTCTAAGCAAATTTTTACTTGATCAAGGGTATTCAAGAGGCAAGGTTGACACAACCCTCTTCATTAAACGTCAAGGAAAACATTTAATTTTGGTACAAATTTATGTTCACGATATTATTTTCGGGTCTACTAACATGACCTTGGTCAAGGAGTTTTCTAGTTTGATGCAGGGGGAGTTTGAAATGAGCATGATGGGGGAGCTCAACTATTTCCTCGGATTGCAAATCAAACAACTCGAAGAGGGCACGTTTGTGAGTCATAAAAAATATTGTCTTGAGCTTCTCAAATGTTTTGACATGGTAAACTGCAAAGAAATTGATACTCCGATGCCTACTTGTGCCAATCTTGACCGTGACGAAAATGGTAAGGATGTAGAGGTAAAGAAATATAGAGGTATGATTGGATCCCTTCTTTATCTTACCACATCACGACCATACATTATGTTTAGTGTTTGCATGTTTGTGAGGTATCAAGCATGTCCTAAGGAATCCCACTTAAAAGCTGTTAAGCGTATACTTCGATACCTCTCAGGTACTCCAAAGTATGGGCTTTGGTATTCCAAGGGTAGTGTTTATTCCTTAGTTGGCTATTCCGATTCCGACTTTGCCGGGTGAAAATCGGATAGGAAAAGCACTAGTGGCACGTGTCACTTTTTCGTAAATTCCTTGGTAAGTTGGCATAGCATGAAACAGGTTTTCGTTGCCTTGTCAACAGCCGAGGCGGAATACGTTGTCGCCGGCAGTTGTTGTGCTCAAGTCCTATGGCTTAAGCAACAATTGCTTGATTTCAATTTAAAACTTGAGCATATTCTTATTTTGTGCGATAACACTAGTGCTATTAACCTAACTAAGAACCCCGTATTACATTCACGCACCAAGCATATCGAAATACGTTATCATTTCCTTAGGGATCATGTAGAGAAAGGTGATGTGGTCTTTGAGCATGTTGATACTAAAAATCAACTTGCCGACATCTTTACAAAACCACTAGCTACAGAGCCTTTCTTTCACATCCGTAGGGAACTAGGCGTTCTCGACATCTCGGATCGTGTTTGATAATTCTTTATCATAGTAGCTCTTCACACACACACACACACACACACACACACACACACACACATATATATATATACACGCTTGTTTATGTTTTTGACTAACAATACAAAGAATTATTGAGCTATATGTGAGGGCTCTTATCGTCAATCATGATTAAGGTAATATCGTTCTGCTTCACAAGTCTTTCTTAAATATATGTACCATGTTATGTGTTAAAATTATGTTTATTACACATTTAAGCAAATATTATTCATTTGAATGTTTGATTTGTGTGTTAGCATGTCTATTTATCTTGTATTGGTGCATTTGTATGAGAAAACATGAATTTTTCCATTTTATACTTGGTTGAGTCGACCAAAGCATGTCATGGGTTGACTCAAGAATGGTCCAATTTTTAAAGAGAATACTTAGATGAACAGAAACTCCCTCCACCTCAAGTACAGAACTTCTGAGGAAGAGGTCATCAATTCAGGGGGAGGAGACCATGAGACTTTAGGATCATTTTTAGTGCATGTTATCTTTTGTGTTTTGATTGTATGCTTTGTTCTTTTCTTGCATGATGCTTTATTTTGTTTTAAATTTGGACTATATTACTCTATTTTGCACTATTATGGAATGAATTATGTTTGCATCTCGTGTGCCGTATTTATCCGCTTTTACTCTCACATTAACTTCATTATATATGGATGAATGTTAGTGTTTCTGTTTGCAAATTGCTGAGTAAATCTTTAACTATCATGATGCCATAACTTTGACCACCTGCTATGTCTCTTTTTGATGTTGTCGAAGGGGGAGAAGGATATACTAGCAGCAAAATTTGATCTATACTAGCAGCAGATATTGAATTGTTAGTGATGGCATAAAGATAGGGAGAGTCTTCAAATTACAAATCAAGAGAAAGACAGAAAGTGTTGCCATCATAAAAAAGGGGGAGTATGTGAGGGCTAAGTGTTTTTCATCTAGTTCTGTTTTAATGATGTCAACAAGTAGGATAGTCTTTAGTTTGTAATTTGGACGGTATCACTTCGTTGTCGGTCACATTGCATTTAACCATTGATAGGAAGAGGTCTACACAATTTCTACATGTGCATAATCATGGTGTTACTGTTTGACGTGCATGAAGCGAGTCTTAGTTTGTCAAAATGTGCAACAACAAAAATGAATTTCTGAGTTTTTGCAGGTCTGGAGTCGACCTAAGCTAAGCATGAGTCGACTCATGCAATTTTGTCAATTTCTTGTGAAACAGTCGGGTTAGCGCACACTGACCCTTCTGGTGCATGCCGTCGACGCATGCTTCTGGGTTTTGAAATTATGTAGTTTCAGCGTTCATGAGTCGACGCATGGTCAAGAGCGGTTGACGCATGATTGATTATTTTGCATAGATGTTTCCACGGGTTAGCTCCCGCCGACCCTCAACCAGCGAGCGGTCGACTCTTCGCTGGTCTGAGCTATTTTTCTGCATTCTGTTATTTCTGTTTTGCTGCTGTTTTCATTTTAATTGGTTATTTTTACATTATATATATATATTGGTTCCTCATTTTTTAAATATAACAAGAAACGTGAAAATATATACCAATCTTTCTCTTCATCTTCATCTTCAACCTTGTGTCAAATAACAATTGCACATAATCATTTTTGTTAGTGTCATCCATTGTTTTGAAGTGATAACATTCAGAATTAGGAGTGTTGTAAATCTCCTGTTCTAGGTTGAGAATTGTTAGGTGTTTATTGAATAAAACCTCGGGTTTTATCCTCCAAGAATCAAGGTGATTTTGGGGGTTTTTGCACAAATCATTTCTTTCTACAAGGATTTAGCTGTGCGAAGGTAATTGAAGAACAGAGTGTTCGTTCAGTTTAGTAGCTACAGTCGGAGGATCGTAGAAGAAATATTTGGGATTGAATTGTGGAAGATCGAAATCGATCGAGTGAAGGGGATTGAAGAGTTGTGGGTTCTTGCAATCGAGTTGCATGAGACGGTGATTTGTTCAACTAAATTCGAGGCACTTGGTTCATCTCGAATCAAGGGAAAAGAAGACTTTGCATCAACATTGAAGACGTTCGAGGGTTATATGTTCATCGTTCTTCTTTTGTATAAACAATTTGCAAACAGCAATATATATATATATATATATATATATATTCCAATTGTGGAATTGGGGGCAGAGGTACCCATAGCGAGGACGATTGGGGAACTGCCTAATCAAATCGTGTTTGTTCTCTCTTTCCCTACTCTTTTACTTGTTAATATTGATTGAATTTGTGAAGTATCAATTGATCTGAATTTTCTGATTCAGTGTAATCTAGAGCTGAAAAAGTACTTTGCGAAAACGATACAATCCCTTGGATTATATTTGGTGTAGGCTCTATATTCACATTAATTGGAAATTCACACTTGGCGTGTCGCGCACTCCAAGTGTTCGATAAATTGATTAAGCGCAAAATTGAAAGCATTTTGTGATTAATTTTTGTCAACCTATCTCGTTGGAAGTTGGATAAATGTCAAGTAAACAAATTTGGTTGATTGCACTGTGCGTTTCTTGATTTAGTTGTAAATTTTCTCTTTCGTCTTATCATTCCTAAAGACGTTACGCATATCCGATCTTTTTAGAAGCGGTTCGTTGTAGACGTGTGATTCAGTGGTTGCTTCCGTAAAAGCATTTTAAAACCAATTTTTGGAAAACCATTTGCGTGTATAAAATTGTGGGATCTATTCAACCCCCCTTATAGATCCTAGCCATTGTCTAACAAGTGGTATCAGAGCATGGTTTATCTGGTGCTTCGGTAAAACTTCTTGGAATATGGCGAACGAACCTAAAGGGGCTTATAATAGAGCTCAAGTTTTTACAGGCGAGAATTATAGCTTCTGGAAAGATTGTATGCGTATACATATAAATTCCATTGATCGGAAGGTTTGGAATGTCATTTTAAATGGTCCTATGGAAATTACCATAACCAATGCAAAAGGTGTTGTCGTTCCCAAACCTGAAGCACAATGGAATGAGGAGGACGAGAAAAAGTACAGCTATGACTGGAAGGCTCGAAATATTTTGATCTCCTCTTTGGGAGTTGACGAATATTATCGAGTCTCTCATTTTGAAACGGCCAAAGCCATGTGGGATGCTTTACAAGTAACCCACGAAGGTATTAATGATGTGAAAATGGCCCGTATCAACACATTAACGCAAGAGTTCGATCTTTTTTACATGAAGCAAGGGGAAACCATTGCCGACATGCAAAAACGATTCTCTCATATAATCAACAAATTACATACTCTTGGTAAACCGATTCCCAACGAGGTTGCTACTAATAAGATTTTGAGGTGTCTTAACATGGAGTGGCAACCAAAGGTCACTGCTATCAAGGAGGCCAATGATCTAAGTACTCTAGACCTCACGACACTATTTGACAAACTCGATGAACATAAGCAGGTGCTCATCAACTTGGAAAAACAAGATAAGAGTGTAAAAAAAGAGAAAATGAAAGAGACGGAACAGAAGTTGATTGCTCTTAAAGCTTCTTGTTCAAAGTCCACATCTTAAGAGCAAGGTGAAAATGAAACCAACAATGACGAAGATGGTAATTCAAGTGATGACATGGGACTATTTGTGAAGAAATACAATAGGTATGTTCGAAAGAATGAGATTCAACACTCGGATAAAAATTTAGTCAAATTTAGAAGGCAATCTAGAAATGAAGGCAACAAGAGTGGCAAAGCGAAAGGATCTTGTTTCAATTGTGGAAAATTCAAGCATTACAAGTCGGATTGCTCATCACTCAAGAAAGACAAGGACAAGGATAAGAGTCATCAACATAAAAAGTCAAACAAATCTAGACGAGCATACATCGCTTGGGAGAGCGATAGTGAGTCGGAAAAAGATGACAGCTCAAGTGACGAAAGTGAATCCGTAAATCTATATCTTATGGCACATCGAAACAAGAAGAAAGAGGTAAAACACTATAAATATGATCATCTCATAATATGTCTCATTTAGAATTACAAAAAGCTTTTGATATGTTACATTGGGGCTGTGATACTTGTCATATTTGGCAAAAAGAGGTGAGAACCCTTAAGGCCAAATTAGACAAGGCTCTAAAGCCTAAAGTTACGTTTGCTATTGATCGATCGCGTTATCGAGAAAGTATGAATAATCCGTACCAAAAGTATATGTATGTGATTCGAGATAGAGATAGCAAAGGTAAACCTCAAATGAACCGTAATTGCTTATATTGTTGCAAACCGGGACATACTACTGCTAAATGTCATTTTAGAAGATTTCTTGTTCCAAAAGGCATTTATCAATGGTTGCCCAAATGCAATCCTGGTTTCACTCACCTTAAAGGACCCAATAAGAATTGGGTACCTATTTTCCCTTGATTGACTATGTAGGTACAAAGTCTTGAGACCACCGAAAGAAGATGGGTTCTGGATAGTGGTTGCTCAAGACATATGACAGGAGACATATCTCTTTTCATCGACTTTGTGGCGAAGAAAAAGGGGTTTGTTACCTACGGAGATAACAACAAGGGACAAATTCTCGGCAAAGGTAGTATAGGTAACTCCTCATCTACTACTATCTCTGATGTACTTCTTGTGGAAGGCCTTAGACATAACCTTTTAAGCATTAGTCAATTATGTGACAAGAATTACAAAGTATCTTTTTCAAAGGATTGTTGCATAATTGAAGATAGTGATAAAAAGGATGTGTTTAAGGGCTTGAGGGTGAATAACGTCTATATGCTAGACTTAAATGAGGTATCGTTGAATGGCGACAAGTGTCTAGTCACTATGAATGAAGATTCATGGTTGTGGCATAAACGGTTGGCGCATATCAATTTTGATTTGCTTAACAAAATAGTCTCTAAAGACCTAGTCATCGGATTGCCCAAAATCAAATTCACAAAGGATCATCTTTGTGATGCTTGTCAAATGGGGAAGCAAACAAGGATCTCTTTCAAATCTAAAAACATTGTTTCAACTATGAGACCCCTTGAGCTCCTCCATATGGACCTCTTTGGACCATCTAGGGTTAAAAGCCTAGGTGGTAACTATTATGGTTTTGTAATAGTCGATGACTTTTCTCGTTTTTGCTGGACTATTTTCTTAGCAAACAAAAGTGATACCTTTTCGGCCTTTGAAAGATTTGCTAAGTTATCTCAAAACAAGTTAAACACGAACATTGTGTTAATTAGAAGTGATCATGGGGGTGAGTTCGAAAATCATTTGTTTGAAGCATTTTGTGAATCCCATGGAATTGATCATAATTTTTCCGCACCATGTACCCCTCAACAAAACGGGGTTGTGGAACGTAAAAATAGAATTTTGGAAGAATTAGGAAGTACTATGATCAATGAGAGTGGACTTCCAAAATACTTTTGGGTCAACGCCATAAGTACGGCTTGTTATGTTTTGAATAGGATGCTCATCCGGCCTATTCTAAACAAGACAACGTATGAGCTTTTAAAAAGGCAAAAACCCAATATCTCTCACCTTCACGTTTTTGGTTGCAAATGTTTTGTGCTAAACAATGGTAAAGAGACACTTGGTAAGTTTGATGTCAAGGCCGACGAGGGTATTTTTCTTGGGTACTCTCAGTCAAGTAAAGTTTATAGAATTTATAATAAAAGGTTACGTATTGTTGAAGAGTTGGTACACGTTGGTTTTGATGAGTCTTATCCGAGAAATGTCGGAGAAGGTAGTTCTTTTCATGGTGCAGGTGTATCTTCAGAAGACATACTCAAGGACACTGATAAGGGAATTGATCAGCCTGAAGCAGTGCGTATTGAGGAGGAAAAGGATCACCAACCTATGAAGAGTGAGGAGGATCATCATTCTGATAAAGATGACCTTCCTCCAGCTTGGAAGTCTTCTAAAGACCATCCCATCAACAACATTCTCAGTGATATCTCTAAGGGAGTAACCACTTGCTCTAAACTTAGTAACTTTTGTTATTACTCCACTTTTGTGTCATAAGTTGAACCTAAAAACGCAAAGGAGACGTTACTCGATGAGCATTGGTTTTTATCAATGCAAGATGAACTAAATCAATTCAGGAGAAATGAGGTTTGGGACCTTGTCCCCCCTCCGCGAGGTCATCGAGTAATTGGCACCCAATGGGTGTTTAGGAATAAACTTGATGAAAATGGAGTTATAAAAGTGTGTCTCGTAGCGCAAGGGTATAACCAAGAGGAAGGAATCAACTATGAGGAAACTTATGCGTCGGTTGCCCGACTCGAGGCTATACGTCTTTTACTTGCTTATGCTTGCACTAAAAATTTTAAATTGTTTCAAATGGATGTTAAAAGTGCTTTCCTTAAAGGATATATAAATGAAGAGGTTTATGTAGCCCAACCTCCGGGTTTTGAATCCCATGGATATCCCGATCATGTCTATAAACTTAAATGTGCTTTGTACGGACTTAAACAAGCCCCTAGGGCTTGGTATGAACGTCTAAGCAAATTTTTACTTGATCAAGGGTATTCAAGAGGCAAGGTTGACACAACCCTCTTCATTAAACGTCAAGGAAAACATTTAATTTTGGTACAAATTTATGTTCACGATATTATTTTCGGGTCTACTAACATTACCTTGGTCAAGGAGTTTTCTAGTTTGATGCAGGGGGAGTTTGAAATGAGCATGATGGGGGAGCTCAACTATTTCCTCGGATTGCAAATCAAACAACTCGAAGAGGGCACGTTTGTGAGTCATAAAAAATATTGTCTTGAGCTTCTCAAATGTTTTGACATGGTAAACTGCAAAGAAATTGATACTCCGATGCCTACTTGTGCCAATCTTGACCGTGACGAAAATGGTAAGGATGTAGAGGTAAAGAAATATAGAGGTATGATTGGATCCCTTCTTTATCTTACCACATCACGACCATACATTATGTTTAGTGTTTGCATGTTTGTGAGGTATCAAGCATGTCCTAAGGAATCCCACTTAAAAGCTGTTAAGCGTATACTTCGATACCTCTCAGGTATTCCAAAGTATGGGCTTTGGTATTCCAAGGGTAGTGTTTATTCCTTAGTTGGCTATTCCGATTCCGACTTTGCCGGGTGCAAATCGGATAGGAAAAGCACTAGTGGCACGTGTCACTTTTTCGTAAATTCCTTGGTAAGTTGGCATAGCAAGAAACAGGTTTTCGTTGCCTTGTCAACAGCCGAGGCGGAATACGTTGTCGCCGGCAGTTGTTGTGCTCAAGTCCTATGGCTTAAGCAACAATTGCTTGATTTCAATTTAAAACTTGAGCATATTCTTATTTTGTGCGATAACACTAGTGCTATTAACCTAACGAAGAACCCCGTATTACATTCACGCACCAAGCATATCGAAATACGTTATCATTTCCTTAGGGATCATGTAGAGAAAGGTGATGTGGTCTTTGATCATGTTGATACTAAAAATCAACTTGCCGACATCTTTACAAAACCACTAGCTACAGAGCCTTTCTTTCACATCCGTAGGGAACTAGGCGTTCTCGACATCTCGGATCGTGTTTGATAATTCTTTATCATAGTAGCTCTTTATCACACACACACACACACACACATATATATATATATATACACGCTTGTTTATGTTTTTGACTAACAATACAAAGAATTATTGAGCTATATGTGAGGGCTCTTATCGTCAATCATGATTAAGGTAATATCGTTCTGCTTCACAAGTCTTTCTTAAATATATGTACCATGTTATGTGTTAAAATGATGTTTATTACACATTTAAGCAAATATTATTCATTTGAATGTTTGATTTGTGTGTTAGCATGTCTATTTATCTTGTATTGGTGCATTTGTATGAGAAAACATGAATTTTTCCATTTTATACTTGGTTGAGTCGACCAAAGCATGTCATGGGTTGACTCAAGAATGGTCCAATTTTTAAAGAGAATACTTAGATGAACAGAAACTCCCTCCACCTCAAGTACAGAACTTCTGAGGAAGAGGTCATCAATTCAGGGGGAGGAGACCATGAGACTTTAGGATCATTTTTAGTGCATGTTATCTTTTGTGTTTTGATTGTATGCTTTGTTCTTTTCTTGCATGATGCTTTATTTTGTTTTAAATTTGGACTATATTACTCTATTTTGCACTATTATGGAATGAATTATGTTTGCATCTCGTGTGCCGTATTTATCCGCTTTTACTCTCACATTAACTTCATTATATATGGATGAATGTTAGTGTTTCTGTTTGCAAATTGCTGAGTAAATCTTTAACTATCATGATGCCATAACTTTGACCACCTGCTATGTCTCTTTTTGATGTTGTCGAAGGGGGAGAAGGATATACTAGCAGCAAAATTTGATCTATACTAGCAGCAGATATTGAATTGTTAGTGATGGCATAAAGATAGGGAGAGTCTTCAAATTACAAATCAAGAGAAAGACAGAAAGTGTTGCCATCATAAAAAAGGGGGAGTATGTGAGGGCTAAGTGTTTTTCATCTAGTTCTGTTTTAATGATGTCAACAAGTAGGATAGTCTTTAGTTTGTAATTTGGACGGTATCACTTCGTTGTCGGTCACATTGCATTTAACCATTGATAGGAAGAGGTCTACACAATTTCTACATGTGCATAATCATGGTGTTACTATTTGACGTGCATGAAGCGAGTCTTAGTTTGTCAAAATGTGCAACAAAAAAATGAATTTCTGAGTTTTTGCAGGTCTGGAGTCGACCTAAGCTAAGCATGAGTCGACTCATGCAATTTTGTCAATTTCTTGTGAAACAGTCGGGTTAGCGCACACTGACCCTTCTGGTGCATGCCGTCGACGCATGCTTCTGGGTTTTGAAATTATGTAGTTTCAGCGTTCATGAGTCGACGCATGGTCAAGAGCGGTTGACGCATGATTGATTATTTTGCATAGATGTTTCCACGGGTTAGCTCCCGCCGACCCTCAACCAGCGAGCGGTCGACTCTTCGCTGGTCTGAGCTATTTTTCTGCATTCTGTTATTTCTGTTTTGCTGCTGTTTTCATTTTAATTGGTTATTTTTACATTATATATATATATTGGTTCCTCATTTTTTAAATATAACAAGAAACGTGAAAATATATACCAATCTTTCTCTTCATCTTCATCTTCAACCTTGTGTCAAATAACAATTGCACATAATCATTTTTGTTAGTGTCATCCATTGTTTTGAAGTGATAACATTCAGAATTAGGAGTGTTGTAAATCTCCTGTTCTAGGTTGAGAATTGTTAGGTGTTTATTGAATAAAACCTCGGGTTTTATCCTCCAAGAATCAAGGTGATTTTGGGGGTTTTTGCACAAATCATTTCTTTCTACAAGGATTCAGCCGTGCGAAGGTAATTGAAGAACAGAGTGTTTGTTCAATTTAGTAGCTACAGTCGGAGGATCGTAGAAGAAATATTTGGGATTGAATTGTGGAAGATCGAAATCGATCGAGTGAAGGGGATTGAAGAGTTGCGGGTTCTTGCAATCGAGTTGCATGAGACGGTGATTTGTTCAACTAAATTCGAGGCACTTGGTTCATCTCGAATCAAGGGAAAAGAAGACTTTGCATCAACATTGAAGACGTTCGAGGGTTATATGTTCATCGTTCTTCTTTTGTATAAACAATTTGCAAACAGCAATATATATATATATATATATATATATATATATTCCAATTGTGGAATTGGGGGCAGAGGTACCCATAGCGAGGACGATTGGGGAACTGCCTAATCAAATCGTGTTTGTTCTCTCTTTCCCTACTCTTTTACTTGTTAATATTGATTGAATTTGTGAAGTATCAATTGATCTGAATTTTCTGATTCAGTGTAATCTAGAGCTGAAAAAGTACTTTGCGAAAACGATACAATCCCTTGGATTATATTTGGTGTAGGCTCTATATTCACATTAATTGGAAATTCACACTTGGCGTGTCGCGCACTCCAAGTGTTCGATAAATTGATTAAGCGCAAAATTGAAAGCATTTTGTGATTAATTTTTGTCAACCTATCTCGTTGGAAGTTGGATAAATGTCAAGTAAACAAATTTGGTTGATTGCACTGTGCGTTTCTTGATTTAGTTGTAAATTTTCTCTTTCGTCTTATCATTCCTAAAGACGTTACGCATATCCGATCTTTTTAGAAGCGGTTCGTTGTAGACGTGTGATTCAGTGGTTGCTTCCGTAAAAGCATTTTAAAACCAATTTTTGGAAAACCATTTGCGTGTATAAAATTGTGGGATCTATTCAACCCCCCCCCCTTATAGATCCTAGCCATTGTCTAACAAGTGGTATCAGAGCATGGTTTATCTGGTGCTTCGGTAAAACTTCTTGGAATATGGCGAACGAACCTAAAGGGGCTTATAATAGAGCTCAAGTTTTTACAGGCGAGAATTATAGCTTCTGGAAAGATTGTATGCGTATACATATAAATTCCATTGATCGGAAGGTTTGGAATGTCATTTTAAATGGTCCTATGGAAATTACCATAACCAATGCAAAAGGTGTTGTCGTTCCCAAACCTGAAGCACAATGGAATGAGGAGGACGAGAAAAAGTACAGCTATGACTGGAAGGCTCGAAATATTTTGATCTCCTCTTTGGGAGTTGACGAATATTATCGAGTCTCTCATTTTGAAACGGCCAAAGCCATGTGGGATGCTTTACAAGTAACCCACGAAGGTATTAATGATGTGAAAATGGCCCGTATCAACACATTAACGCAAGAGTTCGATCTTTTTTACATGAAGCAAGGGGAAACCATTGCCGACATGCAAAAACGATTCTCTCATATAATCAACAAATTACATACTCTTGGTAAACCGATTCCCAACGAGGTTGCTACTAATAAGATTTTGAGGTGTCTTAACATGGAGTGGCAACCAAAGGTCACTGCTATCAAGGAGGCCAATGATCTAAGTACTCTAGACCTCACGACACTATTTGACAAACTCGATGAACATAAGCAGGTGCTCATCAACTTGGAAAAATAAGATAAGAGTGTAAAAAAAGAGAAAATGAAAGAGACGGAACAGAAGTTGATTGCTCTTAAAGCTTCTTGTTCAAAGTCCACATCTTAAGAGCAAGGTGAAAATGAAACCAACAATGACGAAGATGGTAATTCAAGTGATGACATGGGACTATTTGTGAAGAAATACAATAGGTATGTTCGAAAGAATGAGATTCAACACTCGGATAAAAATTTAGTCAAATTTAGAAGGCAATCTAGAAATGAAGGCAACAAGAGTGGCAAAGCGAAAGGATCTTGTTTCAATTGTGGAAAATTCAAGCATTACAAGTCGGATTGCTCATCACTCAAGAAAGACAAGGACAAGGATAAGAGTCATCAACATAAAAAGTCAAACAAATCTAGACGAGCATACATCGCTTGGGAGAGCGATAGTGAGTCGGAAAAAGATGACAGCTCAAGTGACGAAAGTGAATCCGTAAATCTATATCTTATGGCACATCGAAACAAGAAGAAAGAGGTAAAACACTATAAATATGATCATCTCATAATATGTCTCATTTAGAATTACAAAAAGCTTTTGATATGTTACATTGGGGCTGTGATACTTGTCATATTTGGCAAAAAGAGGTGAGAACCCTTAAGGCCAAATTAGACAAGGCTCTAAAGCCTAAAGTTACGTTTGCTATTGATCGATCGCGTTATCGAGAAAGTATGAATAATCCGTACCAAAAGTATATGTATGTGATTCGAGATAGAGATAGCAAAGGTAAACCTCAAATGAACCGTAATTGCTTATATTGTTGCAAACCGGGACATACTACTGCTAAATGTCATTTTAGAAGATTTCTTGTTCCAAAAGGCATTTATCAATGGTTGCCCAAATGCAATCCTGGTTTCACTCACCTTAAAGGACCCAATAAGAATTGGGTACCTATTTTCCCTTGATTGACTATGTAGGTACAAAGTCTTGAGACCACCGAAAGAAGATGGGTTCTGGATAGTGGTTGCTCAAAACATATGACAGGAGACATATCTCTTTTCATCGACTTTGTGGCGAAGAAAAAGGGGTTTGTTACCTACGGAGATAACAACAAGGGACAAATTCTCGGCAAAGGTAGTATAGGTAACTCCTCATCTACTACTATCTCTGATGTACTTCTTGTGGAAGGCCTTAGACATAACCTTTTAAGCATTAGTCAATTATGTGACAAGAATTACAAAGTATCTTTTTCAAAGGATTGTTGCATAATTGAAGATAGTGATAAAAAGGATGTGTTTAAGGGCTTGAGGGTGAATAACGTCTATATGCTAGACTTAAATGAGGTATCGTTGAATGGCGACAAGTGTCTAGTCACTATGAATGAAGATTCATGGTTGTGGCATAAACGGTTGGCGCATATCAATTTTGATTTGCTTAACAAAATAGTCTCTAAAGACCTAGTCATCGGATTGCCCAAAATCAAATTCACAAAGGATCAACTTTGTGATGCTTGTCAAATGGGGAAGCAAACAAGGATCTCTTTCAAATCTAAAAACATTGTTTCAACTATGAGACCCCTTGAGCTCCTCCATATGGACCTCTTTGGACCATCTAGGGTTAAAAGCCTAGGTGGTAACTATTATGGTTTTGTAATAGTCGATGACTTTTCTCGTTTTTGCTGGACTATTTTCTTAGCAAACAAAAGTGATACCTGTTCGGCCTTTGAAAGATTTGCTAAGTTATCTCAAAAAAAGTTAAACATGAACATTGTGTTAATTAGAAGTGATCATGGGGGTGAGTTCGAAAATCATTTGTTTGAAGCATTTTGTGAATCCCATGGAATTGATCATAATTTTTCCGCACCATGTACCCCTCAACAAAACGGGGTTGTGGAACGTAAAAATAGAATTTTGGAAGAATTAGGAAGTACTATGATCAATGAGAGTGGACTTCCAAAATACTTTTGGGTCGACGCCATAAGTACGGCTTGTTATGTTTTGAATAGGATGCTCATCCGGCCTATTCTAAACAAGACAACGTATGAGCTTTTAAAAAGGCAAAAACCCAATATCTCTCACCTTCACATTTTTGGTTGCAAATGTTTTGTGCTAAACAATGGTAAAGAGACACTTGGTAAGTTTGATGTCAAGGCCGACGAGGGTATTTTTCTTGGGTACTCTCAGTCAAGTAAAGCTTATAGAATTTATAATAAAAGTTTACGTATTGTTGAAGAGTCGGTACACGTTGGTTTTGATGAGTCTTATCCGAGAAATGTCAGAGAAGGTAGTTCTTTTCATGGTGCAGGTGTATCTTCAGAAGACATACTCAAGGACACTGATAAGGGAATTGATCAGCCTGAAGCAGTGCGTATTGAGGAGGAAAAGGATCACCAACCTATGAAGAGTGAGGAGGATCATCATTCTGATAAAGATGACCTTCCTCCAGCTTGGAAGTCTTCTAAAGACCATCCCATCAACAACATTCTCAGTGATATCTCTAAGGGAGTAACCACTCGCTCTAAACTTAGTAACTTTTGTTATTACTCCACTTTTGTGTCACAAGTTAAACCTAAAAACGCAAAGGAGACGTTACTCGATGAGCATTGGTTTTTATCAATGCAAGATGAACTAAATCAATTCAGGAGAAATGAGGTTTGGGACCTTGTCCCCCCTCCGCGAGGTCATCGAGTAATTGGCACCCGATGGGTGTTTAGGAATAAACTTGATGAAAATGGAATTATAAAAGTGTGTCTCGTAGCGCAAGGGTATAACGAAGAGGAAGGAATCAACTATGAGGAAACTTATGCGTCGGTTGCCCGACTCGAGGCTATACGCCTTTTACTTGCTTATGCTTGCACTAAAAATTTTAAATTGTTTCAAATGGATGTTAAAAGTGCTTTCCTTAATGGATATATAAATGAAGAGGTTTATGTAGCCCAACCTCCGGGTTTTGAATCCCATGGATATCCCGATCATGTCTACAAACTTAAATGTGCTTTGTACGGACTTAAACAAGCCCCTAGGGCTTGGTATGAACGTCTAAGCAAATTTTTACTTGATCAAGGGTATTCAAGAGGCAAGGTTGACACAACCCTCTTCATTAAACGTCAAGGAAAACATTTAATTTTGGTACAAATTTATGTTCACGATATTATTTTCGGGTCTACTAACATGACCTTGGTCAAGGAGTTTTCTAGTTTGATGCAGGGGGAGTTTGAAATGAGCATGATGGGGGAGCTCAACTATTTCCTCGGATTGCAAATCAAACAACTCGAAGAGGGCACGTTTGTGAGTCATAAAAAATATTGTCTTGAGCTTCTCAAATGTTTTGACATGGTAAACTGCAAAGAAATTGATACTCCGATGCCTACTTGTGCCAATCTTGACCGTGACGAAAATGGTAAGGATGTAGAGGTAAAGAAATATAGAGGTATGATTGGATCCCTTCTTTATCTTACCACATCACGACCATACATTATGTTTAGTGTTTGCATGTTTGCGAGGTATCAAGCATGTCCTAAGGAATCCCACTTAAAAGTTGTTAAGCGTATACTTCGAGACCTCTCAGGTACTCCAAAGTATGGGCTTTGGTATTCCAAGGGTAGTGTTTATTCCTTAGTTGGCTATTCCGATTCCGACTTTGCCGGGTGCAAATCGGATAGGAAAAGCACTAGTGGCACGTGTCACTTTTTCGTAAATTCCTTGGTAAGTTGGCATAGCAAGAAACAGGTTTTCGTTGCCTTGTCAACAGCCGAGGCGGAATACGTTGTCGCCGGCAGTTGTTGTGCTCAAGTCCTATGGCTTAAGCAACAATTGCTTGATTTTAATTTAAAACTTGAGCATATTCTTATTTTGTGCGATAACACAAGTGCTATTAACCTAACTAAGAACCCCGTATTACATTCACGCACCAAGCATATCGAAATACGTTATCATTTCCTTAGGGATCATGTAGAGAAAGGTGATGTGGTCTTTGAGCATGTTGATACTAAAAATCAACTTGCCGACATCTTTACAAAACCACTAGCTACAGAGCCTTTCTTTCACATCCGCAGGGAACTAGGCGTTCTCGACATCTCGGATCGTGTTTGATAATTCTTTATCATAGTAGCTCTTCACACACACACACACACACACACACACACACACACACACACACACACACACACACATATATATATATACACGCTTGTTTATGTTTTTGACTAACAATACAAAGAATTATTGAGCTATATGTGAGGGCTCTTATCGTCAATCATGATTAAGGTAATATCGTTCTGCTTCACAAGTCTTTCTTAAATATATGTACCATGTTATGTGTTAAAAATGATGTTTATTACACATTTAAGCAAATATTATTCATTTGAATGTTTGATTTGTGTGTTAACATGTCTATTTATCTTGTATTGGTGCATTTGTATGAGAAAACATGAATTTTTCCATTTTATACTTGGTTGAGTCGACCAAAGCATGTCATGGGTTGACTCAAGAATGGTCCAATTTTTAAAGAGAATACTTAGATGAACAGAAACTCCCTCCACCTCAAGGACAAAACTTCTGAGGAAGAGGTCATCAATTCAGGGGGAGGAGACCATGAGACTTTAGGATCATTTTTAGTGCATGTTATCTTTTGTGTTTTGATTGTATGCTTTGTTCTTTTCTTGCATGATGCTTTATTTTGTTTTAAATTTGGACTATATTACTCTATTTTGCACTATTATGGAATAAATTATGTTTGCATCTCGTGTGCCGTATTTATCCGCTTTTACTCTCACATTAACTTCATTATATATGGATGAATGTTAGTGTTTCTGTTTGCAAATTGCTGAGTAAATCTTTAACTATCATGATGCCATAACTTTGACCACCTGCTATGTCTCTTTTTGATGTTGTCGAAGGGGGAGAAGGATATACTAGCAGCAAAATTTGATCTATACTAGCAGCAGATATTGAATTGTTAGTGATGGCATAAAGATAGGGAGAGTCTTCAAATTACAAATCAAGAGAAAGACAGAAAGTGTTGCCATCATAAAAAAGGGGGAGTATGTGAGGGCTAAGTGTTTTTCATCTAGTTCTGTTTTAATGATGTCAACAAGTAGGATAGTCTTTAGTTTGTAATTTGGACGGTATCACTTCGTTGTCGGTCACATTGCATTTAACCATTGATAGGAAGAGGTCTACACAATTTCTACATGTGCATAATCATGGTGTTACTGTTTGACGTGCATGAAGCGAGTCTTAGTTTGTCAAAATGTGCAACAAAAAAATGAATTTCTGAGTTTTTGCAGGTCTGGAGTCGACCTAAGCTAAGCATGAGTCGACTCATGCAATTTTGTCAATTTCTTGTGAAACAGTCGGGTTAGCGCACACTGACCCTTCTGGTGCATGTCGTCGACGCATGCTTCTGGGTTTTGAAATTATGTAGTTTCAGCGTTCATGAGTCGACGCATGGTCAAGAGCGGTTGACGCATGATTGATTATTTTGCATAGATGTTTCCACGGGTTAGCTCCCGCCGACCCTCAACCAGCGAGCGGTCGACTCTTCGCTGGTCTGAGCTATTTTTCTGCATTCTGTTATTTCTGTTTTGCTGCTGTTTTCATTTTAATTGGTTATTTTTACATTATATATATATATTGGTTCCTCATTTTTTAAATATAACAAGAAACGTGAAAATATATACCAATCTTTCTCTTCATCTTCATCTTCAACCTTGTGTCAAATAACAATTGCACATAATCATTTTTGTTAGTGTCATCCATTGTTTTGAAGTGATAACATTCAGAATTAGGAGTGTTGTAAATCTCCTGTTCTAGGTTGAGAATTGTTAGGTGTTTATTGAATAAAACCTCGGGTTTTATCCTCCAAGAATCAAGGTGATTTTGGGGGTTTTTGCACAAATCATTTCTTTCTACAAGGATTCAGCCGTGCGAAGGTAATTGAAGAACAGAGTGTTCGTTCAGTTTAGTAGCTACAGTCGGAGGATCGTAGAAGAAATATTTGGGATCGAATTGTGGAAGATCGAAATCGACCGAGTGAAGGGGATTGAAGAGTTGCGGGTTCTTGCAATTGAGTAGCGTGAGACGGTGATTTGTTCAACCAAATTAGAGGCACTTGGTTCATCTCGAATTAAGGGAAAAGAAGATTTTGCATCATTATTGAAGACGTTCGAGGGTTTGATGTTCATCGTTCTTCTTTTGTATAAATAATTTGCAAACAACAATATATATATATATCTCAATTCCAATTGTGGAATTGGGGGCAGAGGTACCCATAGCGAGGATGATTGGGGAACTTCCTAATCAAATCGTGTTTGTTCTCTCTTTCCCTACTCTTTTACTTTTTAATATTGATCGAATTTATGAAGTATCAATTGATCTAAATTTTCTAATTCAGTGTAATCTAGAGCTGAAAAAGCACTTTGCAAAAATGATACAATCCCTTGGATTGTATTTGGTGTAGGCTCTATATTCACATTAATTGGAAATTCAGGCACGCCAAGTGTTCGATAAATTGATTAAGCGCAAAATCGAAAGCATTTTGTGATTAAGTTTTGTCAACCTATCTCGTTGGAAGTTGGATAAACGTCAAGTAAACAAATTTGGTTGATTGCACTGTGCGTTTGTTGATTTAGTTGTAAATTTTCTCTTCCGTCTTATCGTTCCTAAAGACGTTACACATATCCGATCTTTTTAGAAGCGGTTCGTTGTAGACGTACGATTCCGTGGTTACTTCCGTAAAAACATTTTAAAACCAATTTTTGGAAAACCATTTGCGTGTATAAAATTGTGGGATCTATTCAACCCCCTACTAGATCCTAGCCATCGTCTAACATTAATGAACACCTCGACCCCATAATTCCAAGGAATGGCCTTGGTACTTTCATAGGGAACTGGCCCTAGAACAGTGATAATGACCGGCGTTGGTCTCACCGGTGCTGAAATGTTGATTATTTTTTAGGGAATTGATATTGTGGCAATATCATCCCCATCATCAATAACTTTCCTCTGCCTATCACCTCGGTCAAATTGCAACCGTCCTTCATCGATCAAATTCTGGATACCCGATTTCAACAAAACACAACTGCTTGGTTGAAGCAAACATTCTGAACAATCCTCAGCACATCCAGGAAATGCTCCTCCTTTCAATAACCTCTCCTTAACCACTGATAAGGGAGTCTTCAACTCATTTACATCCATAACCAAATCTAAAGACCCACCGCCTTCAACAGCATTGACCCTCGGTCCACCATGATTTGGCATCGGGTTCTGGATGACTTTCGGAGTGTCATTAGTGAAATTTATAGCTTTTGAATCCAGCAAATCTTGGACCTTGTGCTTAAACGCTTTACAGTCGTCAATACAATGCCCTGACGCTCCCGAATGAAATTCGCAGCGGGCATTGGCGTCATAACCGGGAGGTGGATTATCGGTAATAGGAGTCAGCGCCCTCTTCTGAATCAACTGTAACTATGACAAATATTGGAACAATTGGGAGTAAGGCATGGGTGGCGCGTCGAAATGCCTATTCTGCTTAGGCATCCTGATATCTGCGAGGAGCAAGATTTTACTGCTGAGGTGCTGCCGGAACAGTCACGGAAGCAACCTGTCGGTTAAAGTTTTGGCGGGCTTCTCCTTTACCGCTGTGAGATGAAACAGAATTAGCATCTCCTTCCTTCTTCTTATAATTTACAGCATACGGCTTCTTCCCTCCTCCAGATGAGGATCCATCATTGGTTGTTATCTTCCCAATCTTAATTCCACTCTCAACTCTTTCACCAACTAGAACCAGATCAGCAAACCCGCCAGACATACAACTCACCAATCTTTCATAATATGGCCCTTGAAGAGTGGCCATGAACATGTCGACCATTTCCCTCTCCACCATGGGAGGCTGGACTCTGGCAGCCAGCTCATGCCACCTCTGGGCGTATTCTTTGAAACTCTCATTATTTTTCTGAGAAAGACTATGTAGTTGTATTCTGTTATGAGCCATGTTTGTGTTGTATTAATAGTGCTTGACAAATGCTTCAACCAGCTCACGCCAACTTCGGATATGGCTTCTCTCAAGTTGCATGTACCATTCCAAGGATACCCCAGATAGGATGTCCATGAAAAAGTGCATCATCAACTTCTCATCGTCCAAATAAGCAGACATCTTCCTAGCATAGGCCTTAACATGAATCTTCGGGCATATAACACCAGTATACTTATCAAAAGTAGGCACCTTGAACTTATGAGGAATCTTAACACCAGGAACCAGTCTCAAATCCTCCATGTCGAGGCCCAAAGAGTTTTGACTTTCAAAAGCTTTCATTTTTTCCTCAGTCATCTTAAATCTCTTGTCAGTATCAGGCTGGTGGCCAGCATCTCCACCTGGCATAGAGAACACGTCATCTTGTTGATCGTCCCAGCGATGACCTCCAGCGCCATGCACCGCGCATACACTATTACCTCCTCCCACCACAGAAGGGATCACAACAGCTTCTCCTCCGCCCGGTGGAATAACAACACCAGGAGTAGGAACACCTCCGCCCGGAGGACCAATAGGGATACCATTATCATTGCCACCTCCGCTCGGAGGAATAACATGAGTGTGAACACACCCATGAAGAACCCCATCTTCGTCAACTGTGGCAATCAATGGCTGAACTAGAGTCCTTAGCTCTTCCTGGCCTAAGGAAACGCCCTGAATTAAGTCCATGAATTGACTCATGCGGGTCCGCATTTCAACCAATTCAGCTTGTAGTTGTTCCATAGCTTTCTTCTGATTCTATCGAGTAGAATAACGGTGGATGTAGTAATCAGCAATCCTGTCTGAAGAAAAAGGACAAGATAAGAAACCCAGAGATAAAACACCTGTTATGCAAAATGAGTATGAATATGCTAATGCAAATGCAAACATCATGTTTAAACATTTCCAGGACATATCTACTTTGATTCCAGCTTTTGAAGCCTAGTAAGGGATCAGACACAACACCGAAAAATAAATCCGGACACAAAGATACTGCAGAGCCAAAGCAACTGAGACAAACCCATTGAGAAAGAAAAACTGCTTAAACACATGTGGCTGAAACAAACATTTCAATACAATATTTCGAGAATTCATACAAGCGAGTTTGATATAATCAAAGGTGACTCCATCAACAAGCCTGATGGTAATCACAATAAATGACAAACAAAGATATCACTACAAATCAATCCCATACAAGCTGGCTTCGACTTCCTCCAGAAGGTCCACAGTGTCGGGATGCGTTGGTTGCTCTATCAGCCCTTTAATCAACATGTTTCTCTTTTCAATGTCTTGGTTCAATCTGACAATATGCTCTACACTATCATCGTCTTTGCGCTTTGATTTCTTGACCCCAGCTTGCACCTTAAGCTCTTTAATTTCTTTCTGAGCCTCTTTCAACTTGTCGGAGAAGTGCTTCTTACCTGCTTTCACCTTTAGGAGTTCTTCCTTCAGTTCTCCTTTTCAATTATGACTTCGTCCCACATGTTCTGATACTTAGCAAGCTTGACCTTTGTCTCGGACAGGGTTTGTTTGGTTTGCTTATGAGCTATGCAAGAATATTCAGCAGCCATGCTGGCTTTCCGATAATACTGAGCCCTATCAGCAAGATCTTTCTTGTGAAGACATGGCTTCTCAAAGGTTTTGATGAAGACACACCTACTTCAAAGAATCCCCATAAAGACAAGATGGTTTAACAAAAAGGATTGATCAAGTCTCTTGCTCAAGTATCAAGACTCTACAAGTATCAAAGCATTATGAAGATTGGAAGCTCAAAAGGAATAAGTATAACACTTAACTCTTGCAATAATACAAGTGTTCACATTATTCCTCATGTTATGCCTTGATCATTAGAAACATGTTTTGATGCATTGAAAATGGTTTTTGCACCTCTGTTTTTAGCAATTTTTCAATTCTGGTCTTGAGTAACCGGTTACTCTATATAAGGTAACCGGTTACCCTTTCAAAACTTTCAAATTTTTAAACGTTGCAGTCAAGTAACCGGTTATCCTATATAGAGTAACTGGTTACCACTGAAGCAGAGGCCATATTTTGTTGCACCCTTTCATTAAATTTTTCTGTTATTTTCTTCTGATCAACCATGGCATCCTTTCATGTTTTGTACCCATTTGTAGAGGTGTCATAGGCTTATATAAACATCATTTTCTCAGTTTTTAATCACACCTCCTTACAAAATTTCAAATCAATTTTTCATATTCTCTCAATTTTCAAAATCTTTCTAAGTGTTCTTCAGAATTTTTCAAAAAGTGAAACTTTGCATAAATCTTCTTTTTAAACATCATAGTTTCATTGCATACAAAAGAACACTTGTATTATTGTCTTGAGAATTGAGTATTACAAGGAGAAGATCAATCTTGTGATTGATAAAGTATCAAAATTCCATATGTCACAAATATACAAAAAATTCAGAATTTCTTCATTGTATCATATCTTATTTTCCAGGATTGTTGGAATTAAGATTATTTGGTTATGTTATCCTTGTTATCCAGATTGTGGATACAAGAGGTCCATTGTGAGAGGTTGGTTCTCGGTTGGACTTTAAACTTGTAAAATCCAAGATGATTGTTCTTGGTGGTGTGTTAGAGTCTAGTATAGAAAGACTAGGTTGTCTTGTCTAAGATCTAACATTTTAGTAAAATCTCTTTCAAGTTGAAAGGGGACTGGAGTACTCTCGACTTGTGAGGGGAACCAGGATACTTCCTGGTGTTCTTTACTTTTCGCAAGTTACAGCTTTTCATCACTTAGAAATCATTAGGAAAGTAAAACAAGAAAAATCGTCAAAAATCCATAAAAAATTTCTAAGTACCTAATTCACCCCCCCCCCCCCCTTAGGCACACTTCTAACCTACAATTGGTATCAGAGCAAGTTAGGTAACCTGTTCCTACGAGATCCAGCATGGCTTCCGCAAGTACAAACCCGGTTTTCAAAGACGGTGGAAGTAGTAACAAGCCCCCACTTTTCTCTGGAGAGTATTTTGAATTTTGGAAGATCCGTATGAAGGCACATCTTGAAGCACAAGGAGATGGAATATAGGAAACTGTTGAAAATGGTCCACATCGACCAATGAGTGTAGTTAATGATGTTGCAACTCCAAAGGTTAAAAATGCTTATAATGAAGATGATAGAAAGAAATTGCTCGATGAAAAGAAAGCCATTAATATTTTACAAAGTGCTTTAAGTATGGATGAATTTTTCTGCGTTTCTCAATTTAAATCGGCGAAAGAAATAGGGGACACTTTGGTAGAAATACATGAAGGAACGGCCAAAGTAAAAAGATCCAGTCTAAACACTTTAAGTCAAGAATATGAAATGTTCTGAATGCTGCCCGGAGAATCCATCGTTGCATTCCAAAAGAGATTTGTTCATTTGACTAATCACTTAATGGCACTTGGTAAGACATTTACAAATGATGAATTAAATCTTAAAGTTCTTAGATCCTTGACTAGAGAATGTCAACCAAAAGTTATGGCAATATCGAAAAAGAAAAGCCTTTCTACAATAACTTCCGCGTCACTATTTGGAAAACTCCAAGAACATGAATTAAAACTTGGACAACTTGAAAAACATGAACACCAAGAAAATAAATCCAAGGGCATTGCATTAAAAGTAGATTTAAAAGGTAAACAAAATGATGATTCATCGGAGGAAGACGAAAATTTCATGCTACTAGTAAAAAGACTAGGTAAATTTTTTGGTAATAAAGATAAGTCTTTTTATGCTAAAAGAAAGAAACACTTTAAGAAAAAGGAGGCTACCACTTTATCTCAAGATATTACATGTTATGAATGTGGAAAGCAAGGTCACATAAAGCCTGATTGTCCAAAACTCGCAAAGAAAGGAAGTTTCAAAGGCAAGAAGGAATCAAAAAATAAAAAGGCATATATAGCATGGGAAGACAATGACATTAGTTCATCGTCCGACTCGGAGAGCAGTGAAAGCGAAAATTTGGCACTTATGGCTACTCACAATTCTGATGATGAAAATGATGAGGTTAGTAATAAATTTTCTCTTTATGATAATGATGCACAAAAAGCTATAAATGAACTCTTGAATGAATGTAAGGTCTTGTGTAAAATAATTTATTCACAAAAGAAACAAATAACATCTTTAGAAGAAAAAGTTGATGTTATGGAAAAAGAATCAAAAGATGAAAAACAAAAGAAAACTAGTTAAGAAAAACAAGAGTTGATATGTAAAAATTGTGAATCACTTTCTTTCCAAATTGTTCAATTAAAAAGAGTCCTAGAAAGATATGAGAAAGGAAAAATCGGATTAGAAGCGGTACTTATTCAACAAAGATATTCAAATGATAAAAGTGGACTTGGTTACTCAAAGTTTTCTAAACCAAGTTCTAATAAAACAATCTTTGTTAAGGCTAGTGACCAAACTTCTAAAGAGGAAGTGAACAAACCTAGGAATGTGCATCCTTATCCTAAAAAGAAAAGATCTCCTAAAAAGAAAATATTTCCTAAAAAGAAATCTTATGTCCCTAGATATAAAAGCAATTTTGTTCCTACTTATTTTTATTGTGGTATTATTGGCCATACACCTAATGCATGCTATATAAGAAACTTTAGTATTGCAAGTGGGCATTATGTGTGGGTAAAGAAAGGTACTAATTACGAAGGACCCAGGGCTATTTGGGTACCTAACAAAACGTAATTTTTTTTGTAGGTTTACTTGAAGACCACTTCAAATCTTTGGTATCTTGATAGTGGGTGTTCAAAGCATATGACCAGAGATCTACACAAATTTTCAAATCTAGTGCTTAAGGCCAAGGGTTTTGTTACCTATGGAGATAACAATAAAGGAAAGATTCTTGGCGTAGGCAATGTTGGTGCACCACCTTTCACAACTATCGAAGACGTGCTTTATGTTGAAGGATTAAAGCATAATCTTCTTAGCATAAGCCAACTTTATGATAAAGGCTTCAAAATCAATTTCACCAAAGATGAATGTTTGATAGAAGACGAAGTCACTAATGAGGTAATGCTTAAAGGTAAAAGATTTAACAATATCTTTATGATTTCCCTTGATGACACTTCTTTGAAGGTTAAATGTCTTATGGCAAACAATAATGATTCATGGTTATGGCACAAAAGGATTTCTCACATTCATATGGAGCATTTGAATAAATTAATTAAGCATGATTTAGTTATTGGTTTACCAAAGATAAAATATGTCAAAGATAAGTTGTGTGATGCATGTCAAAAAGGGAAGCAAACCAAGACAAATTTCAAATCTAAGGATGTGGTGTCCACTTCAAGGCCACTACAATTGTTGCATATGGACTTATTTGGTCCATCAAGAACAAGAAACTTCGGAGGTAATGTATATGCTTTAGTTATTGTTGATGATTTCTCTAGATATACTTGGACACTCTTTTTAATGCAGAAAAGTGATGCATTCAAGGCGTTCAAGAAGTATGCAAAGCAAATTCAAAATGAGAAGTCACTTTCAATTGCCTTCATAAGAAGCGACCATGGTGGAGAATTCCAAAATGCTTATTTCGAAGAATTTTGCGAAGAACATGGAATCTCTCACAACTTCTCGGCACCAAGAACCCCCCACCAAAATGGTGTTGTAGAAAGGAGGAATAGGTCATTGGTGGAACTTGCAAGGACAATGCTTAGCGACTCAAATCTTCCAAATTACTTTTGGGCGGATGCGGTAAGCACGTGTTAGATGTCAAATATGCTACATATTTGTATTCAATACTTGGCATTTTTCAACACTTTCTATGATTAATTGTTGATTTTAGTGGTGATTGGTTGTTGTTCTTCACACATTGTAATATACCTTTGGTGCTTGTAATATGTGTGCTATTGTGCAGAAAAAGGCACTAAATAATTAAGAAATTAAGACACAAGAAGTTGATGCAAGCTGTCAAAGAAGGAAGAAAACAACAGCAGGGTTCGCTTGGCGAATCCTGGCGAACTCACCAGCGAACGGTGGCGAAGCTCCCAGCGAAGAGAGCCAGAAAGTGGCAGTGGGAAAAGGGATTAAAATTCGCTTGGCAAAGTGCCAGCGAGTGTTCGCTGCTTCGCTCTCTGGGCGAAGGTCCTGGCGAAGAAGTCTTTGCTGAGGCAATGGAAAAATGAACCAAAATTTTCTTGGCGAAGGTTTTGGCGAGTGGCTCGCTTAGCGAATGAAACGTTCGCCTAGCGAACCCGCGATGACAGCCAAGGGCGGTTTAAGCTTTCAGAGGCACTTAAAGTGCCATTTTTCTTCATTCGCTGGGCGAATGGATCATTCGCTAGGCGAATGCATCAGAACTCAAGTGTGTTATAAATAGATTTTTCACTTTCCTTGGGAGGATAACTTGCTATTTTCACACAAAACATATTTTTCTGAGTTTTGATCATCCAAGAGTGAATTTTCACATAGAGAAGCTGAAGTCACATCCATTCTCGATTATTCGACGTGGATGTTCTTTCATCTCCTCTTGAAACTTGTCATTCAAGCTACCATGACAATGTGTAGCTAAACACTCTTGTGTTAAGGTTAGATGTAGTTGATCTTGATCATATGTATTTCTTTTGATCTTTTGTATATGAACAAGGTTTATGATCAATATAGATGAAGTTATTTGTTCTTAATGATGTATGTGTGGTTTGTATTACTTTAGACATAGATTTTACAAATCATGACCTAATATTTTCATCTCTTAAAAACCAAACTCTAGACATATATTTGGGATTTGCTATTCGCTTTGTGTTGATCTTAACGGTTGTTGTTTCGATTGTTAGCGTGAGAGATCATCTAACGGTCTAAACAATGACATTCGTGAATTTTCTTTAGACATAAACTTATTCGAGAGGATACGCGATTGTATTGGTCAGAACTAAGTTCATATGCTTGATTAATCGGATATGTATGAAAAGGATTAGCGAAACCTAATCTTGACATGCTTTTATAAAACTTACAACATCTTTGCTCAAAATTTACTCTTTGCTACAAATTTATGCTAAACGAAACCAAGAATCATTTGAAACTCTTTAACTTAAAACGGTGTGACTATTGAACGGAAAGCATCAAAATATCGCACAATCCTTGTGGAGACGATAAAAACACCCCCCTAATACTGTTTCAAAAAAATGGCGCCGTTGCCGGGGATTGTTGTTTGATATTGCAAGCATTGCAGTAGTTGTTTTGTTTTAAGCTTGTTAAATTTTTCTTGAGCTTGTTAATCTGTTTGGTTTAGTGTGCAGACTTCGTTTTATGCGAGGGAAGTTACCTGCGGACCAACTTCTGTTCGATCCCGAGATTGAAAGAACCGCTCGTAAAATCAATAGCAGAACAAGGCGAAGGAGACAACTTGCCAAATAAAGACAAGAGCGAGACTTCTACATTTATACTACAGTTACCTCCAACTATAGATCCACCACCACCACCTGCTACTAGACCTTGTGCTAGCAGTCTGAGACACACCGCGCAGTTTTCGCGCAATGCTCAAAACGGTCAGCAGTCAGAAATAAAGACTAGTATTCTCTCGCTTCTATATCAGAGTCCTTTTACTGGTATGGATCATGAGGATCCTTATACACATCTGACAAATTTCTATGAGATTACGGGAGCAACTGGTGCGCCCGAAGCTGATGAGAAATTACTGTTTAAGAGACTAATCCTGCATTCCCTCATTGGGAAGGCCAAGGAATGGTATCTTGATCAATCTCTAGCAATCATGACGGATTGGAATGTACTAGAGGAAAAAATTTTGGAACGATTTTTTCCACATAATCGTTTCATGGAGGCAAAGACTGCAATTGCAGTTTTTACGCAAGGTGCTAACGAATCTCTCAATGAAGCGTGGGAGAGATTCAAATCTATGTTGAGGAAATGTAAAGGGCATGGTTTCGACGAGCTGACTCAAGTTCACATTTTTAGGAATGGTCTTCAATTAGTGCAGAAAACATTGTTGGATGCCACCGCGGGTGGATCTTTGATGAGCAAGAGTGCCGAAGAAGCCATTGCCATAATTGATCGGATGGCTCTAAATGACCATCAAGGGAGCCATAATCGTAGCCCTTCTCAAAGGACTCTGGGAGTTTTGGAGTTAGGAACTAATGATGTTATACTTGCTCAAAACAAGTTATTATCCCAACAAGTTGAGTTGTTAACGAAACAAATGTCCAAACTTCCTCAACAACTCAAAGAGATTCATGACTCCTCAAGCAAAAATGTGCAAGTCTTGGTATGTGAGCTTTGTAACGGTGATCACCCAACAGGATATTGTCCTCCTTGTCCTCCGAAAGAAGAAGAAATGAATTACATGAATAATCCACCTCAACAACAAGGATACCAAAGGCAACAACAACCGTATCACCAAGGATATCAAAATCAACAACCAAGACCGAATTATCAAAATCAAGGATATCAACAAAATCGACAAAATCATTATCAACCTCAAGGTGGGAGTTCCAAACTTGAATAAACTCTTAACCAATTTATTCAAATGTCCATGGCAAATCAAAAGCCAAATGAAGCATCAATCAAGAATCTAGAGAACCAAGTTGGGTAACTTGCAAAACAAGTGGCCGAACAACAAAATGGACCTTCTTTTTCCTCTAACACTCTACCAAATCCAAAAGAGAATTGTAAAGCTATTATTATAAGAAGTGGGAAAGTGTTGGGAGAAGGAGAAAAAAATGAGAGAGATGTGGATGTTCGAATCGAGGAGGTTGTTGAGAGGAAAAAAGTCGAGGATGTTGTTGTTGAAAATAATGAGGAGGAGGAAGTTGAAAAAAAAAAGATAGTGATGAGGTTGAAGTAGAAAAAAAATGTTGAGGGTGATTTAGTTGAAAATGAGGAGGAAAAAAGTGAGGAAGAAGAAAAAAGAAAGAGAGAAGAAAAATTGAAAAAAACTAGGATGGGGAAGGAACCGTTGAATAATATTCCGATCCAACATTTACCATATCCTCATGCTCCGACAAAGAAAGATAGTGTGAGGCACTATGCTCGGTTTATGGATATTTTCAAACAATTGCAAATAAAAATTCCATTTTCCGAAGCTTTGGAGCAAATGCCAAAATATTCGAAATTTATGAAGGATATTCTCACAAAAAAAGAAGAGGTATACGGATCAAGAGACTATTATGGTGGATGCTAGTTGTAGCGCTATCATTCAACGTACTCTCCTGAGGAAAGAAAGTGATCCGGGACGAGTCACCTTGCCAGTTACAATAGGAAATATATATATGTGGGCAACAGGTTGATCGATTTGGGCTCTAGTATCAATTTGATACCTTTGTCTATTGTGAAATAGTTGGGACACATGGAATTGAGGTCCACTTAAATGACATTGCAACTTGCCGACAAATCCACTACCCGTCCTCACAGTGTAGCAGAAGATGTATTGGTTAAAGTGGGCAATTTCTTATTTCCTATTGACTTCGTGGTAATTAAAATGGAGGAAGATGAAGATGCTCCATTGATTCTTGGGAGACCGTTTATGAAAACTGCTAGAATGGCAATTCATATGGACGGCGGTCTTATGAAGGTGAGAGTCCAAGATGAGGAGGTTTGTTTCAATCTATTTGAGGCCATGAAACACAAGAATGACAAATGTGACTGTTTTAGAATAGACGCAACAGAAGAAGCGATCATGGATGTCACAAAGCTAGTTCATGTAGGGTCCCCTTTGTAAAGAGCTCTTGATGATTCCTTTGAAGTATTCTCCGATGAAGAAGAAAGAGCATTTGAAGAGTGTTTAAAGGAACTTGAATCTTTGGAGGAGTTGCAAGCATGGGAATGTGAAGAGGAAGTGTTAAAAAAAGAGGTGAGTGATGTGAAATCTCAACTTGAATTGAAGATGTTGCCTTCAAATTTGAAATATGCTTTCCTCTATGACGGTTATAACAAACCGGTTATCATTAGCAACATTTTATCTGGCAATGGGATGGACTCTTTCCGATCTAAAAGGAATAAGTCCCTCTTATTGTATGCATCGAATATTCATGGAAGAGGATTTCAAACCGGTTGCTCAACCGCAACGCCGTTTGAATCCAATGATGAAAGAAGTAGTAAGAAAAGAGGTTGTCAAGCTCTTGGATGCCGGTATGATTTACCCGATTTCCGATAGTCCTTGGGTAAGTCCGGTCCAAGTTGTGCCTAAAAAAGGAGGAATGACCGTGATCCGAAAAGAAAAAAATGAGTTGATTCCGACAAAAACGGTGACGGGTTGGAGGATGTGTATAGATTATAGGAGGCTAAACACCGCTACAAGAAAATACCATTTTCCACTTCCGTTTATAGACCAAATGTTAGAAAGATTGTCGGGCCAACAATTCTATTGCTTTTTGGATGGTTACTCCAGTTATAACCAAATTTCGGTTGACCCGGATGACCATGAGAAGACGGCATTCACTTGTCCTTTTGGGATTTTTGCCTACTGAAAGATGCCGTTTAGTTTATGCAACGCACCGACAACGTTTCAACGTTGTGTTTAAGCAATTTTCTCCGATCTTATTGAAAAAACGATGGAGGTATTCATGGACGACTTCTCCATTTTCGGAGCATCTTTTGATCTTTATTTGAGAAATTTGGAGGCCGTTCTTGAACGGTGTGTTGAGACGAATTTGGTATTGGACTGGGAGAAGTGCAATTTTATGGTTACGGAGGGGATTGTGTTTGGTCACAAAGTCTCCTCTAAAGGTCTTGAGGTTGATCAAGTAAAAATTGAAGTGATTCAAAAGTTGCCTCCTCCAACTAATGTCAAAGGCATCCGAAGTTTTCTCAGACATGCGAGATTCTATCGGAGGTTCATCAAGGACTTCGCGAAGATAGTAAAGTCGTTGAGCAATTTGCTCAACAAAGATAAGTCCTTTGACTTTGATGAATCTTGCATGTTTGCTTTTAATTTTTTAAAGAAAAGTTTGACTACCTCACCCATAATCATCGCACCTAATTGGAAAATGGATTTTGAACTCATGTGTGATGCGAGCGATTATACGGTGGGTGCAGTTTTGGGTCAACGAAAAAAAAAAATTCATGCTATACACTATGCGAGCAAAGTTTTAAATGAAGCTCAAATAAACTATGCAACAACTAAAAAAGAGTTGCTTGCGATAGTGTATGCATTGGAAAAATTTCGTTCCTATTTGATCGGTTCGCGAGTAGTTGTTTAAACGGATCACACGGCAATTAAGTATTTGCTCACCAAGCCCGATTCTAAACAAAGGCTACTTCGTTGGATCCTCTAGTTACAAGAATTTGATTTAGAAATTCGTGACAAGAAAGGATCCGAGAATTTGGTGGCGGATCACTTATCCCGCCTTGTAAACGTGGAAGTGACCAAAAAGGAATTAGAGGTCAAAGAGGAATTTCCGGATGAAAAATTGTATATGGTGCAAGTTAGACCATGGTTCGCCGGCATGGCTAATCACAAAGCCACCGGATTAATATCGGATGGTCTAACTCACCATCAAAAAAAGAAATTTTTATCGGACGCAAAGTCTTTTGTTTGGGATGAACCACATTTGTTTAAGCTTGGTGTTGATAACCTCTTGAGAAGATGTGTGTCAATAGAGGAAGCCACGAGCATACTTTGGCATTGTCACAACTCTCCTTATGGAGGACATTTTAACTGATTAAGAACGGCAACGAAAATTCTTCAATCGGGCTTTTATTGGCCTTCTTTATTCAAAGATGCACATGCGCATGCGTAAAGTTGTGACAAGTGTCAAAGAAGTGGTGGAATTTCAAAGCGGCATGAAATGCCTTTACAAAATATGTTGAAAATTGAAGTGTTTGATTGTTGGGGAATCGACTTTGTTGGACATTTTCCATCTTCATTTTCCAACGAGTATATTTTGGTCGCAATTGATCCGTGATTAAATTTTTGAAAAGAAACATTTTTGCCTGATTTGGTACTCCACGAGTGTTGATAAGTGACGGAGGATCCCACTTTTGCAACACTCAGCTTGAAAAAGCCTTGGAGCAATATGGTGTTAAGCACAAAGTTGCAACACCATATCATCCTCAGGCCAATGGGCAAGCGGAGGTATCGAACCGGGAAATTAAAAGAATTTTGGAAAAAATGGTGTCATCCTCAAGGAAGGATTGGCCGAATAAGCTAAACAATGCTTTGTGGGCCTATCGAACCGCTTTTAAAGCTCTGATTGGTCTCACGCCTTTTAAATTGGTTTATGGTAAGAATTGTCATCTACCGGTATAGTTGGAACATAAGGCGTTTTGGGCCTTGAAATTTTTGAACTTTGATCCAACTCTAAGCGGAGACAAGAGAAAAATGCAATTACATGAATTGGATGAATTGTGCCTCCAAGCGTATGATTCCAATAAGCTTTACAAAGATCGAGTCAAAACTTACCATGACAAGAAAATAGTGATCAAATAGTTTGAAGTGGGGCAGCTGGTCCTACTTTTCAATTCTCCATTGAAATTTTTCCCAGGTAAATTGAGATCTAAATGGTCTGGTCCATTTCGGATTTGGGAAATCAAGTCATATGGGACAATAGTGATTGAAGACGCAAAGAAAAATGAGAGTTGGATTGTTAATGGTCAGAGGTTGAAAGTTTATCTCGGTGGTGATTTCGAGCGGAATCCCTCTGTTGTGCCATTTTGCAATCCTTGAGGTTGCATTGGACCGTCGAGCTTAGCCGACGTTAAACAAGCGCTTGTTGGGAGGCACCCCAACATTGTAAGTATTTATTTCTTTATTTACTGTTTTTAAGTATGTGTTGAAGTTTTAATGTGTTGAGAAAGGATGCAGAGTGCAGAAAAATTTGAAAAATTCTATCATATTTGCTGGCATTCGCCTAGCGAGCCTGGGCGAGCATTCGTTGGCTCCTTCGCCTGGCGAACCCAGCGAGACAGGGGAAGTTTTTTCTGCCACCTCAGTTAAAAATTGGGTGTAATTTTTGGGTGGCCCAGACATTTGGGCCCATGACCCAACCCGTTTCTGAGCAAATTGAGAGGGAAACCCTAGTTTCCTTGTTCACTCACTTTGCCTCTCTAAACATTTTCAAAGTTTTATCTCCTTCTCAAGAACTCATTGCTCACGAATTGTCTCTGCTCTATCACATTTCACCAAGTTCTTCCTATTGCAAGTTCAGGTTTGAACCTCTTTTTCATTTTAATTTCTGTTTGACAGTAGGTTAGGGAATGGATTGAATTTTAGAGACAAATTACTTAGGGTTTCTTAGTTTCATGTACCTTTGTTCATAATGCTCCATGTTTCTGCATGTTCTAAATTAATCAAGCATTATGAATAGGATTTTGTTTGGAAGTGTGTCTGTTGTTGGACTGATTGCTTGATTCTGTTTTTATACATTTTCGTGGGTTCGCTGCCGTATTCGCCTAGATAGCCTGGGCGAGCATTCGCCAGCATTCCCTTAGCGACCCCTGGAGCGAACAAAATAGAATTTAATTATTTTTTTTATGAAGTTTGAGTTTGATGTTGTGTTGACTCTTTTCACTAATGTGTTGGTTTGCTGCTTGTTGTGTTTTATTGGTTGTTGTGTGCAGATGGCACCTAAGATGGCAACTAACCCTGCAAAGAAGAGAAAAGCCACAACTTCACGGCAAGTACCAATTTGGTTTGATAATGATAGGTTCAGAGGAGGCAAGCAGGCTGCACGATACGAGACCTTGGAACGGAAAAATATATTGGCAGAGAAGAGGTTTAATTTGAGCGACCGTGGGAGTTATAGGATGGTGGCTGCACTTTTTAAAGAAAAAGGGTGGGGTCGCTTGATGACTCCCCTCGATGGCTACAACGCGAAGATTGTCCGCGAATTCTTTGTTAATGCGTTCCCCAATGATGGTGAGCTTTTCAATTGGAAGTCTCTAGTAAGGGGGACCGTGGTGAGGTTTGATAGGCGAACAATAAACATTGTTCTTGGTGACCCGTTACCATTGGTAGGCAGTCAGTTGGATGTGTATCATCGAGACCTTCATCTTCATCGTGATGTCCCGCAAATGACCAGTGACCTGCTCCTTCCGGGTAAAGAAGTGGAACGCAACCCATCTGGGGTTGCTATTAGATACCGGCAGGCGGATATACAACCGTTGGCTCAGCTCATTTTACTCTTTGTGATTACAAACATCATGCCAAAGTCACATTCTTCCACCATCACAATACCACTTGCTCATCTTATCCACAGCATTCTTACTAATGTTGAGATCGACGTGGCTCGTATCATAGCTGATGAGATCAAGGCCATTACTCTGAGTGGTCTTGGAGGTTCTGCATCTCGGACGAATGCCCCGCTTGCTTTCCCTTGTCTTATTATGTCGTTGTGTGCTCATGCTGGGGTTGATATACCCACACGCCGACAGGTCACGATTCCTTCCGCTATAAATTATCGTTACGTGGACAAGTTTTGTACGCCCAGAGGGGCAAGGGGAGAGATATCTGGTGCTGGTACTGATGCTAGCATAGGGGATGGTGGAGCTACTAGTTCGGGGTCACATACTTTTTATCCTTTTAAGCAGGAAATATGCCAGTACAGCTGGGATTGGATGGCGGCTTCTCAGCGCGCCATGACTGACTTACATGATTCCATGCAGGTTCTTCAGTTGCAGATTCGCGATCCTGCCGATGACATTCTTTGATGTCTAGGGAGCAGTTCCTGACACATGCTGGTTGGCCTGAGGCTAGGCCAGTACTCGGAGGGGAGGAGGATGCAGTTGATGATGATGCTGATGAGGAAGGTGTTGATGTTGAGGCTGATGATGATGATGAGGAGGAGGCTGGATCTGCCGAGGGCGAGGAGATCGGGGTGTCTGATGAGGACTGATTTTTGGGTGTGATGATTTTGTACTTCCTTTGGTCACCAAAGTGATGTTTTCTTGTATTCTGTTTTTATTTCAGTTTGTATTGATGTACTGTATCCACTTTGTGGATTATTTTGGATATTTTGATGTACTTGTACCCTTTGGTGGTACTTTTGACTTTGTAGGTGTGTTCACACCGGTACATTTTTATTCTTATTATTAGTAATATTTGTTGTTTTTCAGAAAAAAAAATTTTGTTTTACTTTTACTAATATTTCGGTTTTAATTATTGTATTAAGTGTTGAGTTCTTCAGTTTACGAATGCTCAACACTTAAATGGTTGTTATGCTTATGTGTTAAAAGTTGAATTCTTCAGTTTACGAATGTTCAACTCTTAAAATGTTAATATGTTTTTTTTATTGTTTTATGCTGGTATGCTTGTGGAAATTTAATATTTCCAACTTTTGGATGCTTTGTGGAAGAAACTTAGGTTGATGTTGATTATGCATCAAAGAAGATTCCTCCAAGATGGGATGGCTATGATAGTACTTTAAGCATGTTGTTGTGGCAAGGTACATAGTTACCTAGTTCTAGAATTTTGAATGTATTAGAACTTTGTTGTCTTTGCACAAATGAAAATGTTGTTTCTTGTTACAACTCCATTTGAGTGCTTGTGTCATTTAGGTCCAAAAATCACAAAAGTGAGAAACCTCCAGGTTATACTATATGCTTTGGATGGATGATAAATTTTGTTTTATACTTTTAATTCATGCTCTATCTTGTGATGTATGTGATTTTGTGGAAGTCTTAGAAATGATCAATGCACTTGTTGATATTGAGCACAACCATGTTCAAACAGTAATTTACCCGTGAGTAGCGAGAATTCGTTAACCCCTTTGCGCCTAATTCATTAGATCTCTTTTAGTGATGAACTTTGTGTTGTACATATTCTGAAAATTTAGTTCATCATTGAATTTTTGAGAGTTTCTAAAAAAATTTCTTCTTGAACCTTGGAACTTTTGTTTTAATTGACTTCCTTGCCTTAAAAAGCAAGGAACATTCACTTAAGGTTTAATCGAAAATAAGTTGGGGAGAATGAAAAAGAAGATTGGTGAATTACTCAAAATTTTGAAAACATTTAAGCAAGCATGAAAAGAAAAAAATATGTGAATATTTGTATACAAAAGAGAAAAAGAATGCTTGCTTGAATGAGAAAAATAGGTTCAATAATTGTGCAAGGAAGTTTGAGAAGGTGTGATAAAGGAAAGAAATTGGTGAATGAAGTTGAGATGTTGTGAATACCTTGTATAGTGAATGTTCTTGTGCATCGTCAATTTCGATTCAATGGCCTTTAGAAATGTCCCTTTATTGTTAAACCGACCAAGCTATAACCTTAAAGCCCTTAGTGATCTTTTGGTTCCATGATTTCTTTTGTGATCATTTAGATATTGTATGAATTGCTTAGTATTTACATCATTTGTCATTTGAGTGAATTTATCCCGTACTTGCATGCGCGTTTTCCTTCAATCCTTTGTCGAAGAGGAGTGTTAGAATGACATGTGCATGATGATTTAGTTGTCTCTTGAAACATTTTCTGAAATTTGTTGTAAGAATCAAGTTCTTTTGCATTGTCGATTCTAGGATTGTGTAATTGTGCTTTGTTATAATTGTTGTTTATTTGAGCCGTTTCTCTTGTCTTGGTTGAATTAAATGCTCGAGTAAATCCTCTTGTTTTCAATGAGAGGCATACTTTGCTTGAAGACAAACAAAGAGTTAGTTGGGGAGAGTTTGTTAGATGTCAAACATGCTACATATTTGTATTCAATACTTGGCATTTTTCAACACTTTCTATGATTAATTGTTGATTTTAGTGGTGATTGGATGTTATTCTTCACACATTGTAATATACCTTTGGTGCTTGTAATATGTGTGCTATTGTGCAGAAAAAGGCACTAAATGATTAAGAAATTAAGACACAAGAAGTTGATGCAAGTTGTCAAAGAAGAAAGAAAACAACAACAGGGTTCGCTTGGCGAATCCTGGAAAACTCACTAGCGAACGGTGGCGAAGCTCCCAGCGAAGAGAGCCAGAAAGAGGCAGTGGGAAAAGGGAGTAAAATTCGCTTGGAGAAGTGCCAGTGAGTGTTCGCTGCTTCGCTCGCTAGGCGAAGGTCCTGGCGAAGAAGTCTTGGCTGAGGCAGTGGAAAAATGAACCAAAATTTGCTTGGCGAAGGTTTTGGCGAGTGGCTCGCTTAGCGAATGAAACATTCGCCTAGCGAACCCGAGATGACAGCCAAGGGCGATTTAAGCTTTCAAAGGCACTTAAAGTGCCATTTTTCTTCATTTGCTGGGCGAATGGATCATTCGCTAGGGAAATGCATCAGAACTCAAGTGTGTTATAAATAGATTTTTCACTTTCCTTGGGAGGATAACTTGCTATTTTCACACAAAACATATTTTTCTGAGTTTTGATCATCTAAGAGTGAATTTTCACATAGAGAAGCTGAAGTCACATCCATTCTCGATTAATCGACGTGGATGTTCTTTCATCTCCTCTTGAAACTCGTCATCCAAGCTACCATGACAATGTGTAGCTAAACACTCTTGTGTTAAAGTTAGATGTAGTTGATTTTGATCATATGTATTTCTTTTGATCTTTTGTATATGAACAAGGTTTATGATCAATATAGATGAAGTTATTTGTTCTTAATGATGTATGTGTGGTTTGTATTACTCTAGACACAGATTTTACAAATCATGGCCTAATATTTTCATCTCTTAAAAACCAAACTCTAGACATAGATTTGGGATTTGTTATTCGCTTTGTGTTGATCTTAATGGTTGTTGTTTCGATTGTTAGCGTGAGACATCATCTAACGGTCTAAACAACGACATTCGTGAATTTGCTTTAGACATAAACTTATTCGAGAGGATACGCGATTGTATTGGTTAGAACTAAGTTCATATGCTTGATTAATCGGATATGTATGAAAAGGATTAGCGAAACCTAATCTTGACATGCTTTTATAAAACTTACAACATATTTGCTCAAAATTTACTCTTTGCTACAAATTTATGCTAAACGAAACCGAGAATCATTTGAAACTCTTTCACTTAAAACGGTGCGACTATTGAACGGCAAGCATCAAAATATCACACAATCCCTATGGAGATGATAAAAACACCCCCCTAATACTGTTTCAACAGCACGACATGCTTTGTAAGTAATCGTGTTAACATTAGGCCTATCCTTAAGAAGACCCCTTATGAACTTTTCAAAGGGAGGAAACCAAACATTGCTTACTTTCACATATTTGGATGCAAATGCTTAGTCCTTAACAATGACAAAGACAATCTCGGTAAGTTCGATGAAAAATTGGATGAAGGTATATTTCTTGGCTATTCACTTTCTAGTAAGGCATATAGAATTTATAATAAAAGAACTTTAACTATTGAAGAATCTATGTATGTTAAGTTTGATGAATCTAACCCCTCCAAGGAGGATATTGTTTGTAATGATGATGATGATTCCATAGAAGCTCCTCAAGAAGACTCCTCCAAAGTCAACAATGAGAATCAAGTAGATCATCAAGAAGAATCTATTCAATAAGAGTCTATAGTCGACGATCTACCAAAAGAATGGAGAACACATAGAGATCACCCTATTGACAAGATTATTGGAGACATATCTCAAGGAGTATCTACTCGGTTAAATCTAAAGGATGCATGTCTCAATATGACTTTTGTTTCTCAAATAGAACCATCTAAAGTCCAAGATGCCTTAGATGATGATCAATGGATTCTAGCCATGCAAGAAGAATTAAATCAGTTCAAAAGAAATGAAGTATGGGATTTAGTTCCAAGACCGAAAGGAAAGCATATTATTGGCACTAAATGGATATTCAAAAATAAGCTAGATGAAAATGGTATCATTATAAGGAACAAAGCAAGATTAGTAGCACAAGGCTATAATCAAGAGGAAGGTATAGATTTCGAGGAAACATTTGCACCGGTTGCTAGACTAGAAGCAATTAGATTATTGTTAGCATATGCTTACTCTTTAAACTTTCAGTTGTATCAGATGGACGTTAAAAGCGCATTTCTTAATGGATACATACTTGAAGAAGTTTATGTAAATCAACCTCCAGGTTTTGAAGATATCAAACATCCTAATCATGTTTACAAACTCAAAAAGGCCTTGTATGGATTAAAGCAAGCACCAAGAGCTTGGTATGACAGGTTAAGTAATTTTCTTTGCGAACACGGTTTCGAGAAAGGTAAAGTTGATACTACCTTGTTTATTAAAAGAACTAACCATCATACTATCTTAGTTCAAATTTATGTAGATGACATCATATTTGGATCTACAAATGAGTCCTTATGTGAAGAATTCTCAAAAATCATGCAAGGAGAATTTCAAATGCCCATGATGGGAAAGTTGAACTACTTTCTTGGACTGCATATCAAACAAACAAAGAATAGGATATTCATCAATCAATCAAAATATTGTAAAGAACTTCTTAAAAGATTTGACATGGATACTCGCAAAGAGATAGCAACTCCAATGGGATCTGGCACATATCTTAATCATGACGAATCCGGAATTCCAGTTGATATAACAAAATATCGAGGTATGATCGGCTCTTTATTATATCTAACTGCTAGTCGACCTGATATTATGTTTAGTGTATGTTTGTGTGCATAGTTTCAAGCTTGTCCAAAGGAATCTCATCTCACAGTGGTAAAGAGGATAATGAAGTATCTTAAAGGATCATCGAATGTCGGCTTATGGTATCCTAAAGGTAGTATATGTGATTTAGTAGGTTATTCTGACGCGGATTATGCAGGATGTAAAACTGATAGAAAAAGCACAAGTGAAACATGTCACATACTAGGAAATGCATTAGTATCGTGGGCATGCAAGAAACAAGCATGTGTTGCTCTTAGCATGGCAGAAGCAGAGTACATAGCGGCGGGTAGTTGTTGTGCGTAAATTCTTTGGCTCAAGCAACAACTTCTTGATTATGGACTCAATCTCAGATGCATCCCTCTACGGTGTGACAACACAAGTGCAATCAATATTACAAAGAATACAATCATGCATTCCCGTACAAAATACATAGACATTCGACATCATTTTCTACGTGATCATGTGCTAAAAGGCGATGTTGAAGTCTCATTCGTGGATACACATAATCAACTCGCTGACATTTTCACAAAACCGCTTGCAAAAGAAGCATTTTATAAGATTCAAAGGGTACTTGGCATTCTAGATGAAAGTAATGTGTAGATCTTCAATATTTATTCATTATATGCTATAATGAAGCCAGGGTACACAAATTTCTTTCATTTTAAATTTTTGCAATGTTACATCAAAATATGTATTATGTGATATATTTGATTTTCTTAACTTTTCATGATCTTAATTAATTCTTTATGACATAAGTGTTTTACTCAAAGTTGCATTATCATATGTTATAACATGTCATAGCAAAAAATTTTGGAAAATTCTGACCATTTTTTAGTTATGATGCTGCTGTTTTTCAACTTTTACATAAGGTAACCGGTTACCTTATATAAAGTAACCGGTTACCCATTCAAGTTTTCCAGAATCTGAGCTGTTTTTGATCAAGTAACCGGTTACCCTATCTGAAGTAACCGGTTACCACTGTAAGTTTCAGAAATGTTTTAATTTTTATTTTCATGTGTTTCTATTTTTCTTGTGTTAAATGATATCTTTTATTATTTTGATTATCATTAACTCATTTCATAAGTCTTGGTCTTCAACCCTACTTTCTCTTTCACTTCTTCTACCATTCCATCTTCCTCCTTTAAACACCCATAAATCCATTCAAGAGAAAGTCAAGGAGAAATTCAAGGAAAAATTTAAGGAAAATTAAAACCCACTCTTTTATTTCTCTTTATAACCCCCATATCTCTCAAACCCTCATCACAATACTCCTCTCCATCTCCTAATCCGGAAATCACTTTCCAAACCCTAACTTCTCCAAGCTCCATCAATGGCTCCAAACCTAGACAAGGGGAAGAAGAAGATGGCTGAAGGAAGCTCTGATTCTGTAAAAGCTCAACATGCACCTACTGTCAAAGCTCGAAGATTGGATTTCGCGATCCGGACTCGTTCTTTGATGGCAGTAAAATATGTCAATTTCAGTGTTTTTCCTAGTAATAGCTTTACTTTTAGTAGTCTGTTAGAAGACTCTGGTGTAAAAGACCTTGTTGCTGAGAAAGGTCACTATTACCCATATTTGATTAGGGAGTTTTACTCTACTTTAAAGTTTTCTTTGTATGATTTTGGAGAGCTTATGATAACTGTTGTGGTTAAAAAGGTTGAGATTAGTATGGATTTATCAGATGTGGGAACATGCTTAGGAATTCCCTCAAAAGGGGAAGAACTTCGTCATGGTGTTCTTCCGGTCACTGCCTTCTGGAAAAACTTTGACAGCTTAGATTATTTTGTCTCAATCTGTAGAGGAACTCATGAGGATGTTATGAGTAAGCAATCTCATAATTCAAGCAGGGTGGTAAAATATGCCAATCTCCTTACAGTGAGCGATATGATGCTCCATTATGTTTTGGCGTACGTTTTAGTTCCAAAACATTCTAATCATTCACAGGTGAGTGAGTTAGAAATGGAACTAATCAGATGCATGAAGTTGAATGTAGGAATTAACTGGGCTTATGTCATTCTGCACAATATGCGACACCAACTTTCTCTCAACGGCGGACTACCTTATGCTAGGATCATTTCAAGGTTTTTGGGCTTATGTCGTAACTCGAAATTTGACCTCCATCTTTTGCCTTTTGCATAAGCATGTGCACTCGCATCATTGGCATACGCATTCATACTTTTCTCTATGTGTTTCTTGTTGCAGGATTTTCAAGTTTTTCGAGCATGATTAATCGCATCCTCACAAGATCATCAAAACAAGCACATAATAAGGGTTTCCATGCCTATTCATCAAAACAAGAGGTGGAAAATTGAAACCGGGGCCACAGCACCATTTTTCAAGCAAAATTGGGCAAAATTGGCTAGAGTAATCGATTACTCCAAACCAAAAATCTATATAAACAAAGCTTCACTATTTTCACAGACCCTCAACCATTTTTCACACATTTCACTCTCGAATCTCTCACATTCTCTCTGAATTTTCTGCAACTTCTACATCTTCATCTCAATCTTCTTTCCCAAATCTCACCATAGCTCTCAATTCTTGAAGAATAATCACTTTTCACATTAAAAATGATTATTTCTTGAGCTTAACCTCCATCATTTGGCATTTCTTGGTTGGATTTCTGGAATTACATCTAATTCTACTTGAATTCAAGAGTTCTCATAATTCAATTTGGTGCAAATTCGATTTCGGTGTATTTTCGCGTTTTTGCTCGGTTTCGCTACGGTTTTGAAGTGCAAGAGCAGAATTTTTTGGTTTTCTTGGCTTTTTCTCTCTACATTTCATTCTCAATAATTACCAAGCCAATTCTCCGGCTTGTAGGTTGGTGAATCTCATTCATTTTACTGTTTCGAATGTTTTCGTATCATTCGCGATGTAGTTTCGACGTTTTTTGTGTGTGAATTGATTATGCCAATGCTTGATCCATGATCTTGATGTGTTAATTGATTCCATTGCTGCTTAATTCCTGTTTTTAAGTTTGATTTTAGCACACAAATTCATACCCTAGCATGTGGTAGTTTGGACAAGTGATTTAGGTGTTAAAAGTGATTTTTGAAAAGCTATTTTTGCCACTGTTACAGTGGTAACCAATTACCCAAAGAGAGTAATCGGTTACTCTTCACAAATTTGCATCAGCTCTGTTTTTTTAACTGAGTAATCGATTACTCTAATAGAGTAACCAATTACTCTGCACAATTTTTGCCAGATTTGCTGTTTTTCAAGCAAGTAATCGATTACCTGATTAGGGTAATCGATTACCACTGTAACAGAGTGCCATTTTTGGTGTTTTTAAAGCTTGTTTGGCATGCTCTCCTTATCTAACTTCCATGGATTAATATGATTGATTTTTATGGATGTTTTAGGTGTTGATTCACTTCAGTTTAAAGCATAATTATGATCTTTCCGACGCTCGATCTTTCGATTGCATTATTATGCTCATTCTTGACATTACATGAACTTGAACACTTTTGCACATCTTTTGCTCACTTGATACATAATTTGTGATGCATGATAATTGGCATTTGGTACTGTTTTGCATTTTCATTAAGATTGTTCTTCAAAGAATGATCTTAGTCTTGTATAATCAATAATTCACACCTTATGTTTTAATGATTTTTCATTCTCTTTGGAAAATTATTAGCAAACCAATTCCCTTTGATTAATTGATCGAAACCATGTTTCAATTAGTTGATCTTTCCCTCTTCCTCTATTTAGGATCTCTTTCGAGCTTCTCTTTCTTGATCCCCCGCGGAGTTGGAGTTTTGCGCGACGCATTACACTAGAGCATTGTACAAATTGGAGCTGTTACGCTGTCCATTTCACAACGCACTGGAGCACTGTACAAATTGGAGTTGTTACGCTGTCCGTTTCAATTTCTACACTACACCTTGTATGTTAGAGAAGGAATGAGAAGGGAGAATTCCTACTCTCATTCTGACTACTTCAGGTAGGGGATGAATGACCCTGTGCCTGGCTTAGTCACCTCTATCCCCAGGCGGTAGCGTATCTTTCTTCCCCAGTCGAGTCGATCCTTGATCACTCTTACTCTTTTTACCTCTCTTTTGATCAATCACCATTTCTCTAGGTTAAAGATCATCGTTCTTGAGTTAACACCTCTCTCTTGCCTCATCATCCCTTTTCTTGTGGTCAATCATTGCTTGTTGATTCCCCTGAAGAATCTCATTTCTCTTTCTTCGGATAAACACAGTTTTCCTGTTAAACATCGAAACCCTAGCGGAGTTCGCAACCTTCTCTTGGTTCTTCTCCCTTTGATTGGTTAACCACTGCCTAACAGTTAAAACACCAATTTACGCGATCTTCTCAGTTAATCACAGTCTACCTGTTAACATACTGAGTTTCTTTTTTCGGGTTAATCACCTTCTCTTGGTTAATCACCTAATTTGTTCAGTTAACCACAGCCAGTCTGTTAAAACACTGAACCCCTTTTCGAGTTAATCACCTTCTCTTGGCTAATCACTCGTTTTCTTTTGGTTAATCACAGTTCTTCTGTTAAAACCAAAACCCCTGCAGTTGGCAACCTCTTTTGGTTCGATACTCCTTTTTGTTGGTCAGTTACTGTTTATTCGGTCAAGATCAACATCCTCTTTGGGTTACAACCTTCGTTTGGTTCTACACCCGTTATTATGGTAAATCACAGTTTATCTGTTAAAACCATTTGCTCCCCCCAGAGTTGCAACCTTTGCTTGGTTCAACACCCTCTTTCTTCGGTTAACCACTGTTTATCAGTTAATATACCGATTTCTCTTCAGAGTCAAACACCTTCTATTAGTTCAGTACTCTCTCTTTTTTGTTCATCACAACCTGTCTGTTGACACCATTTTGCTTTTCTTTCCCCACAGAGTCTATCTCTTTATCTTCGGTTAACCACTGCCAGTCAGTTAACATACCGAACCTTTTTGCTTGGTTTCAACACCATACTTCTGTTTATTCCCCAGCATGGTAACTACCCTCTGATTCTCAGCACGGTTTCTTTATTCTTTACTCCCCAGTGGAGTTTTTTATTCCTTTTGCTATTTTATCCTTGGTTTCGATACCACTCCTGCGCTTTATCCCTAACGGATCTTTCTCTATCTTCTTATTCTCTTGGTTTTGACACAATTTCTTTCGTTTTTTCCAGCACAGTTGCTCCTTCTGGTCGGTTTTCCCTAGTAGAGTTTCTTATCTTCTTTTGCTCTTGGTCTTTGACACTGTTTCCTTTTCTTTTCCTTCTTAGTTCCACGAACTACGGAAGCTCTGATTCTGCATTCTTTTCGAATGTATGATTCTGCATTCTCACCCAAAATATCCAACTCAATATTTTTGTACCAACATCATTCCTTTCATAGGCCCTCTCTTGTCCAACTCCAACTAAATTTCATATCATCAAGTTATGAGTATATATAATACATACATAATAATCTAAATGACATAAATTAGAGTGCTAAGTTGAACAAATATTTACTTATCAAGTAACTAATGGGATACACGTGCATTTGCATGGGTACTGATATGGTAAGGGCGCATTTTTTCTAAAATATAATAAAAATGATATTAAAAAAATTAAAATTTTCAACCAAAAAATACATATACGTTATATCTAATATAATTTTTCCAAAGTAACTAATGGGATTCCATATACGTTATATCTAATAAAAATATTATTATTTTTTATTGAAAAATTTAATTTTTTTAATATCATTTTTATTATATTTTGAAAAAATGTGTGTTCATACTTGTACTCGTGCGAATGCACGGGTATCCCAATAGAATCCGTGCAAACGCACGAATTATTACATTTTTTTGTATAATTAAAGAAAATAAAAGTAAATACATTTAAAACAGTGTTTGAATCTAAACACGAGTAAAATGTGTTTATTTATATTACTAATATTTATTTATAAAATTAAAAAAATATTTACAAATACTAAGTTATTAGTTGATTTTTATAAAATTAAATGATTGTATAAATATTTTTATAAATAATAGAAAAATAAAATTAATATTTATATAAAAATATACGATTGTTCCTACAAATATAAATAAAAATATATTTTTCTTTTTAAAATAATAAAAAAATTATTAAATAATTTTGTCTTTTTATTTTTCATTTTTATTATATTTTGAAACAAATGCGTGTAATACATCGGTACCCGTAATATTAGACATGTTGGGAATTCTTTGTTCAGCGCGCAGAGGAGCACAATGACCAACCTGTTCTGACTCTAATTGATCATGTTTGAGTGTACATGTTTTTTTAGCACAATTCATTTGTTTCACAGGTTCTGTTGTGTATGTATTGATAGAATGAGTTTCAATCACCTCTGAATCGGTGAGTGATATAAATGAGAGGAATATTGCTTTATCTTAATTGCTTCATTATAGCCATTCATGTTACAATTGAATTTGTTTACATTATTTTCTATTTTGTATCATGCATATTGATGTCTTGTGTGTTACGATGAAACTTTTATGTTATTTATGCATTTAGTATCTTGTATTATGCATTTCTTTTTCCTTCCAAGAGAGATCCAGAAAAAGTGTAGAAGACTCCTCCAGAAAAGAAGCATCAGTTGTAGCCTTTGCAACACAGAGTACAAGAATTATGTAACTCAGGTGACAAGACACAACCTGCTTCACAACTCAGATCACAAGACACAAACAGATAGAAATTTGAATGTTAAGATGACAGAACATCTTTCTCCAACATTCTTGCACAGCCACTGCACGAATGAACCCAAAAACCAAAAAACTATTCTTCTCCCCCTTTTTAGCCAAAACTTGGCAAAAGTGACCCAGACAACTCCATATCCAGATGCAACTCATCCAGATCTTGAAAAATACCATCGAACACTCACTTGAAGAGAAAGAATTATGAGACCAAGAAGTGTCACAACAATCTTATTTATAGCAGGTAATTGCCTTTGAAAGTAACGAACCATCGAACATTAACGCTGGTCAATTCAAAGAGCCAATAACTTCACTAAATGCGCACCGGCCAAGACTGTTGACTGTTTCTTCTTTTGAGAGAACCGTCCAAGAAAACCAGTTACATGCAGACATGTTCCAAGACAATGTCCTGACATCATGTCAGACAATGTCTATTCTTTGCTGGCTTTTCTTCTGATTTGACAAATCCACAACATCTTCACAGGAATCTGCAGAGAAAAATAAATTCTCCCAGACTGATCAATGATTCTCTAAGCATCCATCAAGAATCAAATATTCTGTATTGCCAAGTCTCCCCCAACTTACAACAATACAATGTCAAGACATCTCACTTGACATCTTCGTCCTCCCTGGATGGAAATAATCACATCTTGCTTGACACCAACCACAAGCTTGGTTTAGACTGCACCCCTGCAGTATAGTACCTTAGATCAAGAGGCAACTCCCCTATCTAAGATAATATGTGCTTCTCCTCTAAGCACCTGCGTATGAATGAATGGAAAACACAAGACGCATCTTCAATGTCTTCAAGAGCTCACTCCCTGTCCAGTCACCTGCTGAAGCACATTCATTTTGGCACCAATATCCCTTCTGACAAGAAATAGCAGTCACTCACACATGAAGTCACATCATGCTATTCGTGAGGAACATAAGGATCGCCATCCTACTTCAAACAAACTGTTAGATTAAGATCAAAGTCACATTGATCCCCCTCTTCCTGCAACCATCTACACATCTCATGAATTCCACCTGAATTCTCATGTATAGACCTCCAGCTGCTCGAGATATAATCCAAATGGCTTGGAATGTAACACACTCTCCAAAAGAGACACCATACCTCTGGATCGTCCCTCCAAGAGGGTTCTTCTGGCCGAGGATATTGCGGCCATGATGCGGATCCTTGAAATGGTCATAGTACATACCGAGGAGGAGACTACCCTCGAGGGAGAGGTGAAGAAACTCAGGGAAGAGAAGGACCCTTTCGAGGCGAAGCAGAGGAAGGATGCACAGCAGAGGGAGACGGATAAGAAGAGGATCTGAGAGTTAGCTGATTCCCAGAAGGCCCTGGTTGGGGAGAGGGACGCCCTTAAGGAGCGGGTTTCCCGAATGGAGGCAGAAGCGGCTCCTGCTAGGGATGAGCCCGATGAGTTTAAATACAAGGAATGTGTGGCTAGGATCAGAAGAATAGATAAGCCACGTGACAAAACTACTTCCAGCTAAAGACTAAGCAATATAATTAGATACAAAGATATCACTCACTACAACATTTTGGTCCTACGGAAACGAAAGAAAACCGTTGCAAAACCCCAAAAAAACCGTTTCCATAACCTATAAGAACGGTTTTCCGTCCGTGCCAAACTGAGGCGTTGCCTTAGCCTTTCGGAACGGGTTTTGTACCAGACAACAACGCATTGTGGATAAACGTTGTTTTAGCTATATTTAGAGAACGACTACCAGACTTTCCAACAACAACGGTTTCTCTCCGTTCTCAGCTTAAAACCGTAGCAATTGATATATTTTAAATAACGGTATGCAAGGAGATATCGCAACGGTTTGTAGTCGTTGCTGATTCAAAAACCGTTCGGGTAGACTCATATGTGTGTGACTTATTCAGTTGTTACGACAACGGTTTCACAGCTACAATAATCCCACCGTTGCAACAACTGAAATTCTTCACTTTATATAACTAAATGTAAACTCAATTTATTTTATAAACGAAATTATTATTATTATTATCAAACATAAATAACAATAATTTTAATATAGTAGTATTTTGATAAAATTTTAATATGATCTTAAATTTACAAAAAAAATAATAAATAACATTATTCGTCATTCACATTCAAAATAACATCAATATATATCCTAATGTCAATAATCATTTATAATCAAAATAACATCTTCAAAATGACCATCAACATTTATTAAAAAAAACTTAAAACATTTACATCTCTACATCTCTCATATAGTATCAACTTTCCTCATCTGCATCAATGCCAAAAGTGAGATCCATAACATCATTGATATAATTCTGCAATCATACCAAATACAAGAAAATGTTAGCAATGAATATGTATCACAAGTAGCATACATTAAAAAAAATGTAAATAAACTCACAACTCTGCCAACACTATTTTTCTCATCTACTTTCATAGCAGCTCCAAATGATTTTTGCTAATTCTAAGTAAGATTCTATGTTGCTTATGCATCAGCTCAATTCATGCCACAAGGGCTCTAATGCTGAATTGATATCCGAAGACTCGAAATGTGCACAAAAAATTCCATCATTCTCTTTCTTAGTCGATGAGGTGACAGAAACAAAAGGTTGGCTGGATCAAAAAAGTAAAAAAAATAATTGAAAACAAATTAGTATCTCAGTAAAATGATTATTTAGATTCGCTATAATTCATACACTAGAGATGTACACCCTCCGTCTCATATTATAAGCAAAAGTTACTTTTTAGATACATTGAATAATTAATGTATCTGGTCTATATATAGACTAAATACATTAATTATTCAATGTATCTAAAAAGTAACTTTTGCTTATAATATGGGACGGAGTAGTAATGACACATCAAAGAGAACTCACAAAATGTAATGACACACCCAAGAGAACCACAGATAGTTTCAGGTCATAAATCACTGACCCCAATTCCACCTCTTTGCCTTCTTCGGAAATAATTTGACTTTAATTTTATTAATATAGAAATAGATTTCATAGAAGCACTATTAAGTTTTATATGTTCACACTCCACATATCTAACAATTAATACATGGTAAAATAATATAGGTATAAAGAATAAAGCAAAAAGTTACCTGACACAACTAGCTGATTATCTCTAATCAATTCGAGTTTTAGAAGCCTAGATTTTGATCCGGTCTTCACCAACACCTTTCAAATTCTAATTGTCAATAAATAAAGTCAGTTTATCTATAAATATTCCATTGATTGATTAAATCTAAAGCCTGGAAATCAAAACCCTTCCAAGGAAAAATGGGTGATCTCCAAAAACAGGAACAACTCCTCTCTTGTAACAGTGAAAGTAACGCACAATTTTAATTTATTTTCAAATTTTTTTTTATAATATTTTATCTCCAACTTTGATCTACCAACAAAAACAACAAATTTATAAATCATTAATAAGAGGTAATTATTTCCTACTACTTTCAAGATTTATACATAAACAAAATAAGTTAACCTAAACTAGCACATTCATATCCCATGCATCAATAATTATTAACCACATATTTTTCCACTGGTTTTGAATTATATATCATTACTATAATTATAAACTTATAAATGCTTACCTAAAAGGTCCAACTAAAAAAGTAGACTTTACCAATAACCAAAATCAGCCCTATTGAATCCAATGGTTGATAATCATGTGGTTAGACTGATTGCAACAACCATCGCCTGCGCCTAATCTCGGACACTAATTTCCTCGTTACATCAGCAACAAGACCATATATATTATCTAAAAAAGGGAAAGAAATGCATGAAACATTAGATGAAGTCCATTGTTGGCAAATTCCATCCACAAATTTGTTTTTGCTAGAATGAGTCACCTGTATTGTTTGTAAAAAATGTTATACTAATAAAATGAAAATGAATATCAAGATTCAAGTATAAAAATGAGTAAATAAAAAATCAAGACTTCAACTACCAAGAATCTTATGACTCCCACCACTCTCCAAGAGTCCAGAGTTCTTATATCATAACTAAATGCACCAACCCAACAAGAAAATATTGAATAATGTAGACATTCATTCAAAAATAAAAGTATTTAGAAGTTAGTGGAAAAGATCTTACAAACCTTGGAAAGAAAAGATGAAGTGTTGTACAGAGCGGGTGCACAAAAAGTATCACTCACAACATAAAAAATGAAAAGGGAATAATCCATTTAGTAGGAAAATCATGTGATAAAAAGAACATGTAATTAGATAAAAATATTTAAAAGAAAAGGAAAATACCTTACATTTCCAAACCACAATCAAGTGTTTCCTCTGATAGTTTTTTTCATTCAGCTATTCTGTTAGAGAGTAATAAGCATTAGTGAATCACAATCATACTATTTATAAAATATAGTGGCAAGATTAATAGATATGAGAAAGAGTGTGTATGTTTATGAAAGAGTGTGTGATTTTAAAATACATACTCATATAAAGTGTGGGATATTTGCACAAGATTCCGGCCACAATGTGATCAGGAGGATGGTCAAATATTTCAGGCAGCCTTAATCATGTAAATGGATAGACTATTTTTTTTAACTAGGACTAACATGCCACAATGAAGCAGATTATGTTGTGACAAGAGACTAAATAAAAAATTGGAGAGAACTATAATCTCAATTCTTGTGTATAGATTGAAAATAAAAAGTCAGAACTGAATAATTCAGATTACAGAGAATTATAATCTCAATTCTTATCTTTCACTTAAAGTAGAGTATCCTACATTAACCGAACAAACTTTTGGGAAGTTTGTAAGTGCTTAGTATCAGCTGGAAGAGCTTCCTAACTAACTGATGCATGCATTATCCGACAAACTGAAAGAAATACATGACACATCAATTGAAGTCCATCATTGGCAAATTCCATCCACTCTGCAAGAGTAATGAGTTCTTATGATCAAAACTAAATGCACCAAAACAACAATATGACAAAACACAAACAAAAGAATTAACACAATCTATATGCATAGGTATAATCATCATACCCTTTTAGTGTAAGCAATGAGCACAGGAGCTGGAGTTCTGTTTGTGACAGATTACCTAATGTTTGATGAGTCTCACATTCCTTACTCCCAAAGGATGTGGGTTTGGACGAATCATAAACTGTAGGACATGAATCAAGACTGGATGAAATAACAGAATTTGTATTTACATCTCCCTCAATTGCATAAATTTGTGGGCCCGATACTGGATCTGTAGATACATGGATTTGTCAAATGATCTATACTTGCCTCCGGCACTATTTATTTGAATGATTGCACTTAATTTTTGTGCTTCTGTTCCCTTCTATTATAAAAGTTCACTAATCAATGCACACTCAACAATGCAGTTTTTGTGTTTCTATCCCCTTCTTTTGCAAGTGCATAAAAGTCTCTTTATATGCCAGTGTTGTGATTTCACCTGGGGTTATCTTCTAGGCACTGCAAAGCAAGGCAAGCACAAATTCCAAAAGACAAAAGGGACAGGCAACAGAAGGTTGAGTATTTTGACGTATTTAAATCTGGTTTTATCTATTCACGTTCATTGTGTCTTTCTAGTCCTGACACTTCATTATGACAGGATAAGCGCCTAGTTATGACAATGGAAGATCTATCAAAGGCACTTCGTGAGGTAAGAAAGTTGTTTAGATTTAAAAGGGGTGAAATCAATTTCTTATTATAAAATTTGCAATCTTTTGTTGATATTATTTGTTTACACCCTAAACTCTTTCAAGACCCAACCAAGTCTTAGTTGTTACTTGTCATAGGTGTTTCATAGGTATGACATTTTTGAAAGTCTAGTATGGCCTGTTAGTAGTGAATTTAATGTCTATTTCATGGTAATGCCTACAAACTACAAACTACAAAAACTTAAACCACGCCAATTGAAGGTTGAATAAACATGCTAGGATAAATTTTATGAGACTCGTGTCTGTCTTATTTATCTGATATTGCCTTTTTTTTAGGGTCTGATGAGTAGATTCTTTATAGGATGACTTGACATAGATGGCTTTTAAAAGCATATTTTGCATTGAGGTCTTTAAGTAGGCTATAATTACCATTAAATAAGCTTGTATGTTTAAGTATGTTTGGTTTCACGTTTGAAGGACCCTAAATTGATTCTGGATGCATAAAATTTGTTTTGAAATGATTGGTTGCTCTTGAGTAAAATTGATTAGCTTATGCTTTATTCTCTGTCCCAGTTTTTGGATTATTGTATGTAATATTCTTGGATCAATGTTATTGTACCAAGCTTATGCTGGATTAGCTAATAAGCTACTATTAATTTTCCATCGATTGTATTGATATGTTAATGTTTATTTACATTTAATTCTCTTGTTATCTTTTATGAACAGTATGGCGTGAATATTCGGCACCAAGAATATTTCGCCGACAGCCCTTCTACTGGAATGGACCCTGCTAATCAAGAAGAATGAGTACTTTCTTGAAGCGTTTATGAACTATTTCAACGACGCGCCAACTATAGCAGCGTCTTCTCGAAGCTTCCTAAGTACTGCAATTGTACACACTATAACAATGTACTTGTCTTTGTAAAAAAGATAGAAATGATGCACTTGTCTAATGGTTCTTTTTCCTCCTTAATGTTGATTGTCTCGCATTTCTTTTTTGTTATAACCTTTCACTAAATATGGGACCAACAAAATGTATCATATTCCTGGAGTTGGAAATTTACGAACGGTTTTTTTCAGAAACGAGCTTGAGATGTTTGCTTCAATCATTCGCTTCTAAAAGAAAATGAAAGCACTGCACATGTTAGCAAAGACTCGAGTATTTCAGTTTGTTGCTTGATATACAGCAATTAAGTTTATATCTATGCAAATAAATACTATGCGAACATATTAACTTAATACGTAACAAGTATATAGCATTAACAACCACATATATATGTATAAAAATATATGGGAATAGGTTAGACCGAATAATAATCTACACCAGATCAGGTTCTTTAATTTTCAGAGAAGATTTAGTATTTTAGTAAATATTAATAGTATTGTCTTAGTATTTTTATCATATTAAATTTGTATTTTTATTAATTTATAAATTTGTTTACAATCATTTATACTTGTAGAAAGAAAGAATGAATATAAATAATTAATAGTGTAGTGACTTTTATATTTATATTAATAAGTTAAAAATATAATATACAAGAAAGACAAATAGGTTAAGTTCTTACAATTGATATTATACTAAAGTAATATATTATTATAATATGACTCTTAATACATATATGTGTTAATCATGTTCAATTTACACACTTTATTCAATGCTTTTGTAAAATAATTATTAGTTGATTTCCTAAACAAATTTATTAGTTGATTTCTTGTCCTAACATAGGAAGTGGATAAGAGATTTTCTTAAATCTTTTCTTTCATAAAGTGACAATCTACTTAAATGTGTTTTGTTCATGAAAGACTTAATTTGATGTAATATGTATGACAACGTAGTTATCACAACACAATTTCATAGTACATTCATTCTCAAATCTCATCTCATCTAATATTTGTCTTGCCCATATCAATTCACAAGTAGTTTGAGCAATAACCATGTATTTTGCTTTTGCAGTTGATCTTACTGCTACATTGTGTTTCTTACTTTTTCCAACATACTGTCGCACTTCGAAAAAATCGCTTAATCGAAGACAAGACCCTCGCGCGAAAGGCGCGGAAGAAATTGCGGTTCGACAGAGTCGCCACCGAACTTTATTTATCCCAAAAGAGGGAAAGGAAAATATCGAGAAAACCTTTAAGGAGGGATAAGAACATGGTCGTCGCAACCACATTCCGGGTTCGGGAGTCGGTTACGTGAGAGGAAGGTACACGCACCCCCTCACGTCCGTTGTACTCAACGGGAACCTCTTAGTTCGAATTGCGATGAACGTTATCTAAGCTTGTTTGTTTTCTTCTCAACGATATATGCGAAAAGGTAAAGTAAAAGGTTTTGATTACTAAGGGAAATGGGGTGGTTTTAGGATAGGGTGCTCGGCAAGATCATCGCGACCTCGGGCCTACGTATGCTCATTCGGACGAGAATGAGGAATCAGAGTAATCGTAGTTCGACTACGGGAAGGGATAGAGGGAAGACGGAAGATGGAGGGAAGGTAGCTCGTCAAGATCATCGCAATCTTGTGCCTACGTATCTTTACTCGGACTAGAATAAAGAATCAGAGCAGTCGTAGTTCGTGGTACGCCCACGAAACAAAAGGGTTAGTGTTTTAGGAGACGAAAGATTGAATGACAAACAACCCAAGGGGCGTGCCTCGAGAGCAGTCACTCAAGAATCCAAGGAATGCGAGACTCCAAGAACTCGGTTCTTTCGTGATTGATTGCGAAAATGTTCGATAAAGATTAAGTGTTTTAAGACGAAAGGTTGAATGAACAACAACCCAAGGGCGTGCCTCGAGAGCCATTCATTTGAAGATCCAAGGAATGCTAGATCCCAAGAATCTCCTCCTTTCGTAGGTTGATTAAAAAAAGCGTTTGAAAAAGATCGAATCGGATTGGTTGCAAAAAGAGGTAAGGATCGCTACTAGTCCCTAGGGGTGCTCCTAGTAACAAAACCTACGAAATGTGCAAGTATGCATTTGACGACGAGGCAAAAGGCACTCGACTTACGAGAATGTTTTGAAGAGTGGCTCGACGACGAGTCGAGAATTGGTTTGGAAATGGTTTGATTTGTTAAGTGTTTTAGGGAGAATGACGATTATTCGATAAACGAGACGTCGGCCTCGCAACCAATTAATCGGGGCATTATTGGGATGCTAGATCCCAACGACACCTTTTTCATTCGATTGATATATGAAATATTGTTTGTTGGACGACGAAAGTACCACGTGGAATGTTATACTCCAATGGCATTTCTTTGTCCAATAGTTAGGTATTTTAAGAACGAAAGGTCGAACAACCCACAACTCAAGGCGTGCGCCCCAAGAGCAGTCATTCAAGAACCCAAAAAGTGCTAGACCTCAAGAGCTCAATTCTTTCGCGATTTAATTAAAAAAATGATTTGAATATGTGTGTTAAGTGTTTTAATCGAATTAAGTATTTAGGCGTTTCGATATTTATTAGTGTGTTTTGAATAGTGTATAAACAAAGAAAATGGTTAGATGAATGAGATATGAATAATATGATAAGAATATGAACAATAATAATCAAGATAATATTGACAAGATATAATATCGACATAAAAATAAAGTTGGTCTCGTCTTAATCAAGATTTAATCGAGAAATCGATAATCAACGATTTTTTACTTTCCTTGACCAAAAGTGAAAATAAAAGAATATGAGGTAATGAAAAATAAATTGAAATAGAAATAAAATCGGAAAACTAAGAAAGGTCTCATCTTTACTAAGATTTTAAATCGAAAAATCGATAATCTCTTGTATTTGATTTTCATTGACCCAAAATGAATAAAGATAATGAAAGGATAATAAAAATGAAATAAAATCGAAAAGAGGTAAGAAAAATAAGAAAGGTCTCATCTTTATCAAGATTTTAAATCGATAATCGATAAATCATTGATATTTTGGTTTTCATTGACCCAAAGTGAATAAAAAATAATGAAATAAAATCGAAAAGAGGAAAATAAGAAAGGTCTCACCTTTATCAAGATTTTAAATCGAAAATCGATAAATCTTCGATATTTTGGTTTTCATTGACCCAAAGTGAATAAAAAATAATGAAGTAATATTGAAATGAAAAATAAATAAATAAATAGTAGGCCTCAAATAAATCAAAATTTAATCGGTTTGACTAAATCATGAATATTGTTGTATCATTGGCCCTAAAAATTGAAATAAGATGAAACAATAAATGAATCAACATAGAAAGGATTACAAAAGGTAAACAAAACCGAAAAAAATATAAAGAAACAATACCTTTTTTTCTAAAAAATGAAAATGGCTTTAAAGCAGAATAAATAAAAGAAATTAAAGAAAGGGAGGCGCAGTAAACAGGGAGTGTGTGGTTATGAAACACATGGGCTCAAAGCCCATTCCACACTCCAAGCAGAAACAAAGGAAAAACAAAGTTCACGGTTTTCTTTCAAAAAATAAAGGAAAGGCAAGGTTTAAAAGCAGTAACCATGGAGTTCAGTCAAATAACAAGGCACAGTTCAAATTAAAACTCAGTTTTTTCAGGAAAAGAAAAACGTTAGCAACAAAAGCAGCTTTAACAAAATCACGACATCAATCCAACCTTTCCTCGTGAATAAAGGTCTCTCTTTGCTCGAATCGATTTTGCTCGCGGTGAATCTGTCTCAGGTTTGCGTCACTTTTTGGATCAAATCTCATTTCTAATTCATCTCAATCTTGTTTTTCGGTTTGATTTGGGTTGTGTTGATTTGGGGTTGAAATGGAAGAAGGTTAAGGGTGAGTGAACGTTTGAGGAGGTTTACAGGTTGGTATTGTTTTGGTTAAGGTGGATTTCTGAGAATGTTTTGAAGGTTGTGGTGGTAAACAAGAAGGACGAAGTGAAGGTTAGGTTTGAGATTAAAGGTTGAGAATAGGTTTTGAAGTGAATTTCTGCAGGGTGGATTTGGCTTTTTGAAGCTTCGAATCAGAGTGAGAGCAGGGTCGGTTTTATAGGATTTGAAGAGGGTATTATGGGGAATGAATTGAGGAAAGGAATTGATGAGCTGGATATTTGGGTCGTACGAATTGATTTTGAATCCATTTGAGGAAGAAATTGGGGTGTGGAATGACTCGCGTTCGCAGGTAACGGTTTTGGTTGATTTTGTGTGTGATTAGCTTTGGAAAAATGGCTTGGTTGGTTTACTGAAATTATTACAAGGCGCGTATTAATGTTGCGAAAGAAATGTTATGTGGGACCAGTTTGGAATCTGATTTTTGTTTTTTTTTTGCGTTAATTGCAGATCAGCATTGTTTGGTGTGGGAGAGGTTTATGGTGAGGTGCGCGAATCCATTACTGCAGGTACACAGCGTGATTTTTGTTTTGTCGTTTTTGTTGCGTAAAGAATTGCACAAATGGTTGGTGCGTGGTTAATGGTTTGGTTCAGCTGTAACGGTTTGTTGATATGGTTTTGACTTTGTTTTGCTGCGAACCGTGGAATGACCTTATTGTTGTTATTGGTTGTGCGTACAGGTTTACACAAGTTTTGTGGGGTAAGCTTTGGCTTTTTGTAGGTTTCAAAAGTTTGTTTATTTTGCAGGATATGAAAAAATATCACTTCTGAAATCTTCTTGGACCAGTCCATTATGCAGTGAGTCATGGTATTGTTGTGTGTTTCGTTGGATGTGTATTGGCAAGGTTAATGGCTCATGGTGATTTGCAGCAGGTTATTGACGGTGATGGCTTGCAATGAAAAGTTGTTATGTGGCTTAGTAGTACTTTTTTTTACTTGGACTTTGTAAAAAACAATTCCCTATTTTATTTTTTTTGTGATTTTTGGTGAATATGATGGGCTTTATATGAAGACTTTGTGATATGGGCAATAATCTTTGAAATTCATGTGGACTATATAAAAAAAGGTCTTTGGAAAGAAACTAATGGTTTATAAAATGGTGATTCTGGTTGTGTAAAGAAAGTGAATTGAATTCTTTTGTTGAATTTTGAATAAAATGGACATGGTCATGGTTTATGAGTGGCTTGACTAATCTTGATCCAATACCGCACTTGAATCGAATTCACAGATGCAATAAAGACCAAATCTTAACAAACTTCGAATGAACCCACAGATAACCTCAATCATAAAGTACTGAAAAACTTGACAGGACCTGACAACTTGGCCCACTCACAACTGCCTTGACTTTAACAAACGAACCCTTATTAAAGAGTGATTTTGATCCTGATGGTTTCAACCACGAAACCTCTGCACTTAACACAACATGATAGCCTGACTCATACACAGATGACTTGAGCAGGTAGAAACCCTAATTTAAAGCTGCATACATACACCACTTGAATTGTGCATCCTATCCTTGATTTTGAAACACTTTTCTTTTTTGTCTGACCAAACAAATTAGGTCAAAACCAGTAAACTCCAATCAACACTTGACTTGATAAACTTTGGATTCAATCTTGCACAACCCTGAACTTGAACAACAAGCAGAAGCAACATATTTTTAAATTTTCTTAATAATAATTAATGGATGGATGTACAGATGAAAATTATTCACATGTAGGACAAATTTGGGGTATGACACATACCCTACTCTCTTGCCTTCAAACTAGAGTCTTCAGTGATCTCGACCATCATAATATCTATAAGTTCGACAAAATTTGCTTCTTTAACCTACAAAGGATCATAATCAATATTCATGGGTGGTTTGGATCTCCAAACTTCAACCTCCCATCTTTCAGGGCGTTTTGTACAAGATCTCTGAAAAAATTACATTGAGAGGTCTTATGACCTAAAAAATTATGATATTTACATAAACTCGTTTTCTTTCTGTGTTCAAATGGTGGCGTGTTTAGGCCTTCTAGCACTGTGATCTAACCACCGACAACTAAAAGATAAAAAAATTTCATCACATTTAGTCACATCAAACGTATAAGTTTTTGTAATGAATTTTTAATTTGTACTCGATTCGACAAGATTTTTTTTCCATTAGAGGGTCTTAAAACCTTACAAACATATAGAAGTCTTGGCTTTAGTTCTGCCAAATTTACCTCATTTTCTTCAACATATTCAAAGACTATGCCAGATTCATGATCGTTTTCATCTATCTCTACATAAATAACTTTTTCTTGTGGTATTTATTCGACCTAATTTTTATAGCTTTTAATCGTTCGACATGCCTAACCCAATATGTTAACTGGGCCACATCCCTTATGTATTGGGTATATAACTTCTTCCTAATGGAATATTCTAGACCTCCAATAGCCATTTGACTAACTCATGTTCAAGTACTTGAGTGAAACATCTTTACTTCATGATCCTGAACCTGTTAAAATCATCGTCAATCGATTCAGAGAACTTCCTCTTCACGTTGTTTGATTTTTTCAAACTTATCTTCGACTGAACCATGTAAAATTGTTCATGGAACACCCTTTTCAATCAATTCCAATTACATATAAAATTCGGGGGTAGAGTGGTGAACCATGTGAAGACATTCTTTATCAAAGAATTAGAAAAGTATTTCATCTTTAGATTTTCATGATTTGCCAAATCCCCTACCTCCAACTGATATCGAGCAATATGCTCGATAATAGGCTCATTTGTATCACCTACAAACTTAGTGAACTTGGGGTTTTTCAACCCCTGAGAAGCTCAGTCTACAACACATACTCAAATAGTGCAGAAACGAAGTTTGATCATTGAAGGCCCACATTAAGGCTATTTTGGGGTAACATTTGTTCAACCACATTGGCTATGTTACCCCCCCCCCCCCCCCAATTTTATTTTATTTTATTGGACTCTTCTAATCACTTGGTCTGCATCCTGAATTCTATCGACCAATACCATCTACGGGCCATTTTGACTTATACCTGCTTTGACTACCCCCTTGTACAGGTTGTTTGACTTGCTAGGGCACAACCCATTGTTGCCCTTGATTATTAAGGAGTCATGGGTTTTGAGTTCCCTTAATTGCTTGGGCTTGAGGGATTAGTTGAATAGGCACTTAGGGAGCACCAAATAAATTAGCAATACAACCAATTTGATGTGCCAATTATTTGTAAGTATGGTTTGTATTTTAGATCAGATGATTAAATACAATACCAAATTGTTGAGTAAGTATGTTCATTATCTCGTGGTTACTTCCATCTATTTGTTGCCTCATAAACACGAGAGAACTAGTGGTTAGGGATGACATTACTCGAGGGATATATCCTAACCCTGCTTGGGGTCGTGCCATTCGACTAAGATTACTTATAGCAAATCATGATGCCAAGTATGAATTAAGAGGTGATGCAATGGTCATTACATTATTTGCATATGTAGATGCACTAGTTTGTAGGTATGTCGTCATTGCAGTTGGTATTCCATATGGATATTCCCTACTACCAGGGAGTATCGTGGAACTTAGGAGAAAACAAGGCCTATGGTCTCTTAGAATTGCTTGTGTGGCCCCGAGAGTAGTTGGAATACTCGTTACTTATTGTCGTAACCCAAAATTTGACCTCCCTCTTTTGCCTTTTGCATGAGCATAAGCATTCGCATCGGTAGCATATGCATCCGCACTTTTCTTTGTGTGTTTCTTGTTGCAGGATATTCAGGTTTTCCAAGCCCGATTAATTGAATCCTCACAAGATCATCACATCATCAAAACAAGCTCAAAATAAAGGTTTCCATGTGTATTTATCAAGACAAGAAATGGAAAATTGGAATCAGGACTTCAGCGTCATCCTTTTGCAAATTTGTAGAAATTTGGATGAAGTAACCGGTTAGCACATATCCTGTAACCGGTTACTCAGTGTATTTTTCCCCAAAAACGCAAGTTTTCAAGCATGTAATCGGTTAGCACATATGATGTAACCGGTTACTCAGTGCAAAATTTCAGTTCCTGCTGCATTTTTGGGACAGCTTCCTTGCACACTCTTTGGTCATTGATCTACAATATTCTAGCAGCATGTGGAATATTCTAGAATTCTCTAGACATTTCAAGGCTATTCAATTCAATCCAAGTGCATTTGCTCTAATGCTTCGCTCCAATTTAAGTGCACCATGTTCCTTGTTTTACAAGCATGCCAACCTTTGGATGAGGAAATTCACATTGGGATTGTCACCGAGTTGGTTCTAACTAACCGAGTTAACCACCTTGACTCAGTGAGTCAAGCCCAACTAACTCCAACCCTAACTCCAAACCCAAAGCTAAGTCCAAACCTCCCATACTCCAAACCTAAAGTCTATATGAACTCACCTTCACTCACTTTTCATTCTCTCCATCATTTCCCACATTTTTCACACAAGACTTTTCAACCATTTGCATAATTCACTCTCAATTCTCTCATATTCCCTCTGAATTTCTCTACTACATATTCATCTTCATCTCAATTCTCTTCCAAAACCTCACCAAAGCTCATTTCTACTTTGAAGGATACTCACTTTTACATCAAAAGTGATTATTTCTTGAGCTCAACCTTCATCATTTTTGCTATTATACTTGGATTTCTGGAGTTATTTTAGCATTTGGATTAATCTTGAGTAATTGCTGCAACTTCCAACGGTTCGAATTCCCATTTTGGAGCTTTATCGTATTTTGCTCGATTTCGACACGTCTCATCACCAAATTGAAGATTCCTCTGGTTTTCTTTGATTTTCTGCATCAAGAATTTGCAACAATTACCAAGGCACATCTCAGCCTTGTAGGTTGGTAGTTCCCTTTCATTTTTCTGTTTCGATCGTTTTCGTATCATTCGCGATGTAGTCGATAATTGTGCGTGTGAATTGATTTTTTGCATTATGTGATCCATGATCTTGATGTGTTAATTGATTCTATCACTGCTTATTTGCTATTTTCAAGTTCAATTTTCGTGCACAAATTCATGCCCTAACATGTGGTGTTTGACATAAGTGATTATGTGCTGAAAACTACATTTGAAAAGTTGTTTTGCTGTTATTTTTGCCTCTGTTACAGTGGTAACCGGTTAGCAGATATGCTGTAACCGGTTACACAATGCAATTTTCACTAAAAACACGCATTTTCAAGCATGTAATCGGTTATCACATATGCTGTAACCGGTTACCACTGTACATAATGGCCATTTTCGTGCATTTTCAAGTGTGTTTGCTATGCTTTCTTCATCTAAACTTCCATTGATTGCCATGCTTGATTTTATGGATGTTTTTAATGTCATTTCACTTCTAGTTGAAGCATATTCATGAACTTTCGATGCACATTTTCGATTATTCATTTATTTCATGTTCTTAGCATTGTAGGAACATAGTAATTCTTGCACTATCTTTGTTCACATGATACATGATTTTGTGTGGCATTTTGATGATCATTTGGCACTATTTTGCACCTTCCATTTTAGTTTGCATTAAGTTTATTCTTCATGGATAAACTTGATCTTGTATAATCAATAATTCACACCTTTTTGCTTTAATGACTTTTCATTCTATTTGGAAAGTTGTTAGCATGTTTCTCCCTTGATTAATTGATCGAAACTTTGTTTCGATTAATCGATCTTCCCTTTTCCTCTCTTTAGGCCTCCTTTAGAGCTTTTTCTCTTGATCCCCTCGTGGAGTTGGAGTTTCGCGCTACGCCCTACATCGGAGCACTGTATAAGTTGATGCCGTTACGCTGTCCGTTTCTCTACATATGAGCACTGTACAACTTGGAGCTTTTGTGCCGTCTGGTTCAACTTCCGCATTACACCCTGTGTGTTAGAGAAGGAATGAGAAGGGAGAAATCCTACTCTCATTCTGACTACTTCAGGTAGGGGACGAATGACCCTGTGTTTGGCTTAGTCACCTCTATCTCCAGGCGGTAGTGTGCTTTCTTTCCCCAGTCGAGTCGATCCTTGATCACTCTTCGCTCTTTGCAATCTCTTTCGATCCTTGATCGCTCTTTGCTCTTTGCAATCTCTTTCGATCCTTGATCACTCTTCATTCTTTGCGATCTTTCTCGATCCTTGATCACTCATATCTCAATCTCTCTCTTGATCAATCACCTTCTTGGTTACGATCCTTTGTTCATTGGGTTAGCAAGCTTTCTTCGTTTCAATACCCTATTCTTTTCCTGCGGTCAATCATTGCTTTTTGATTCCCCTGAAGAGTCTCAATTCTCTTTCTTTGGTCCAACACAGTTTTCCTGTCACGACCATTTTTCCCCAGGAGTTCGCAGCCTTCACTTGGTTCTTCTCTTTTGTTTGGTTAATCACTGTCTGTCAGTTAAAACACTAATGTTTGCACTCCTTCTCAGTTAACCACAGCCTGTCTGTTAAAATACTGAGTGTTCTTGGGTTAATCACCTTTCCTTGGTTAATCACCTGTCTCTTCAGTTAACCACAGTCCGTCTGTTAAAATACTGAAGCCCTTTTTGAGTTAATCACCTTCTCTTGGTTAATCACTCATTTTTCTCGGTTAATCACAGCTCTCCTGTTAAAACCGAATCCCTCTTAGTTGGCAACCTTTCTTGGTTTGAATACTTGAACCCTTTGGGCTAGTAACCTCTTTTGGTTCAATACCCTTCTTCGTTGGTCAAGTGTTGTTTGTTCAGTCGTTACCAACATCCCTTTTGGGTTACGACCTTCGATCGGTCCTACACCCGTTCTCCTGGTTAATCACAGTTTTCGCTATTAAAACCAATGCTTCTCTATCCTCACAGAGTTGCAGTCTTTCTTCTCTCTCGGTTAACCACTGCTTATCAGTTAATATACCGATGCCCTTCAGAGTCAAACACCTTCTCTTGGTTCAGCACTCTCTCTTTTGGTTTATCACAGTCCGTCTGTTAACACCACTTCTTTCCTACTCTCTTTGGTTAACCACTGCCAGCCAGTTAATATACCGAGTCTCCTTTTTCTCTTGGTTATGACACCATCCCTTTATTTGGATCCCCAGATGAGTCCTTCCTATTCCCTTTGCTCTTACTTTCTTGGTTTCGACACCTATTCTCTTTGTTATCCCCAACGGAGTTTCTTTCATTCTTGGTTTTGACACCATTCTTTTCCTAGTCTCTTGTACAATCGCTCTTACTGCGTGGTCTTCCCCCAGTAGAGTTTTTCTTTCACTTTTGCTCTTGGTTTTGACACCACTTCTTTCATCTTCTTGTTTCTTTCTTGTTTTGTGTTCCGTTCGGTTCCCCGAACTACGGAAGCTCTGATTCTGCATTCTTCTGAATGTCAGATACGTAGGCACGAGACGCAATGTCTTGGCGAGCTCACTTCCACCCTTTTTTCCTTCTCCCTTTCTTCCTTCTCTTTGTCCCCTGGTTCCATGAACTACGACGCTCTGATTTCCTCATTGCACTATGAGGGTATGTAGGCCCGAGGGCCACAATCCTCCGCGAGCACCTTCTTTCTTTCTTTCCTTTTTCCCCTTTCTCTCTCTCTCCTCTTTCTTTTAGCTAGAAACCTTTAGATAGATAACCCATCCAAGCCTAGAAGCAAGCGAAATGGTTCCTGTCGAGTACGACGGATGCGTAAGGTGCTAGTACCTTCCTTTCGCATAACCGACCCCCCGTTCCAGTTTCTTTTTCCCTTGGGTTTTATCGATATTTTCCCTGTCCTTTGGGACTAAATAAAGTTCGGTGGCGACTCTGTTGTTATCTTTGAGTGTGCGATTCACTCAGGTAGAAACCAACCATCTTCAGCTGGCGACTCTGTTGGGGACTGGTTGACCTCTTGCTGGTCCATCCATTGAGGGGTCTCGCCTAGTTTTGTTTGCTTTTCTTGCTTATTTGGGTGTTTATCTTTCGCGCTTTACTTGCTTTATTTTTATGCTTTAGCTTTATGTTTAATTATCGCATTTCTTTACTGCTTTGAATATTCATATGCTGCATACTCTGGATATCTGCTATTTTCTGCTGTTGTTGGGATGGGTAGATATTATTGGAGAGAAAGGTCCTAACACCGGGCCTAGTATACACATAGGCTAGAACGTGGATAGTCGTGAGGCCTGCGTTTTGCGTGTTGGGATATCACGAGACCCACATCCCAGATCGTGATTCGTTTGAGAATACTTCCGTCCTGTGAGAATTCACTACGGCGGGGGGTTTTCATCCTGAGTCTTATGGTTTGGGCTACCTTTCTAGGGACCACCTTGTTGTGTCTAGATCACACATGTGAGGGGGGTGGGTTTTTGTAGGAAAACAGGGCATTTCATACCCTTGTTCTCACACACGCCAGATTTCTCCACCGACACATCAGATTATGTTGCACTGACACAGAATTATATGCAGATATCTGGATTGTTCAGATTTGATTATTCGGGTTGTGTTGGCTTCTTGTTGTTGTGTTGCATATCATTCCATCATGTAAATTAATTTTTTACCTGTGCATTTCCAGGTATTCGAAGGCTCATCTTTTGGTGACATTATCATAGAGATGAGTACTGGTTGTCGTGGCATCGTCAGCTACAAGTTTGTGGAGCCTAAGCTGGGTATTTTGAGAGGTTTGGCATCTTTGTTGGTTGGAGATCACAGAGGGGTTTTTATAGGTACTTATGGTAACCTGTTGACCATCCTCAACACTGAAGTCAACATCACTGATATTCACACTATAGTTCAGTTCTACGACCCGCCATATAGGTGCTTCACATTTCAGGATTATCAGCTAGCACCTACACTTGAGGAGTATGCTTATATTCTAGGGGTTGAGATCAAGAAGCAGGTTCCTTATGTTTATACTAGCGGTTGTCCGAAGTTTCATCTTATTGTTGATGCGCTTTACATTAGTAAGAAAGACGTGGAGGATAATCTTAAGACCAATGGGAAGGGTATTCGAGGTTTTGCTTCGAAGTTCTTGGTTGACAAGGCCACTACTTTTGCTAAGGATGGAAACTGGAAGGCCTTCAACGCCATTCTTACTTTGCTGGTATATGGGATTGTCTTGTTTCTGAACATGGAGGATTTCGTAGATTAGACTGCCATCAGTATTTTCTTGTCCAAGAACCCTGTTCTGACACTTCTTGCTGATACCTACCATTCTATTCATTCCAGGAATGAAAAAAAGAAAGGAACCATTGTCTGTTGTGCTCCTCTGTTGTACCGATGGTTCATGTCTCACCTTCCACAGAAGGGTCCCTTTGTTGAGAATAAGGATAATCTCAAGTGGTCTCAACGAATCATGTCTCTTACTGCTGATGATATCTCTTGGTATTCTCGAGTCTTCGACGATGTTCCGATCATTCTTCATTGTGGGAAATTATCCAATGTACCTCTCTTGGGTACAAAGGGTGGAATTAACTACAATCCGAGAATGGCCTTCCGGCAGTTGGGATACCCTATGGTTGACAAGCCTGATCCTGAGGTAGTGGAAGAGTTCATCTTTCATGAAGAGGTTGATGACATGGGTTTGCTGAAGAGGTTTAGTGCCGCTTGGACTCAGATTCATCTCGAAGGTAGAGCCGATTTGGGTAAGAAGAATTGCGTAGCCAAGGAAGCTTACACACTTTGGGTCAAAGAGCGCGTCAAAGAGATCTTATTGCCATTCTCTCCTGAGCCTTCCATGAATGCCAAGCTTCCTGAACTTGCCATTGTTCCTCCATCTGAGGTCGACCAACTCAAGCTGATTATTGAAAAGTTGAAGAAGGAGAATGCTGATCTTTGTCTCAACATTGATAGAGTCACTTCTGAGAAGGATAGTCTAAGGATTGAGCTCCATCAGAAGCGCGAGCGCGTGCTCAAAGAGGTGGAGGTTGAACAGAACAAGCGTAGGAAGGTGGGTGATGCTTTAAAGAGAACCTATGAGGGACTTGCTTCAAAGAAGAGACAACTCGCCGATGCTCAGTATCAAGCCTACAAAGAGGAGCTGAGCTACAACAAGCAACTTGAAGAGCTTCGAGGGAAGTTATCCGAGTTCAAGGCAAAGTGACAAAGTGAGCAAGACCGTGTTAATCAGTTAGCAAAGGACTTTTCTCAATGTCAAACCCAGCTAGACAAAGTCTTCGGTGAGATTCAGAAGCTGCAGGATCAAGCGCATCAGAGCAAAGAGCAGGTTAGTCAGCTCAACACAGAGAGCACTCACTGGGAGCATCAAAGTCGTCATCTACAGAACCTCCTAGATCAGAAAGAGGCCTTTCTTCAGGACATGCATCAGGGAACTAATCATTCTTTGTTGCGCAACCTCATAAAGGATGCAAAGTACTGGAGTGAGAGGCTTTTGCCTTTACTTGTATGCTTTATGATTATTGTCAACAAAGATAAGTTTAAGAATTCCTGGAATTTAAAACTTTATTTTTGCATGCATATCATACATTCATCTACACACATATGCACGTCCCTTCATCCGAAATCGTTGCTCATCCTTGTCTGCCTTCCTTGTAGCAAGACGACGACTCGACATCGGTATTTTACTCGCTCAAGCAAATCCAGAATCATGGCTGACTTCGAAGCTGAGAATGCTGCGTATAAGGAAACTCTGGCACAATTCCAAGGTCGGATGGATCAGTTCCAAACGAACATGGATGTCATTATGGAGCTCCTTCGTGCCCAGAGGGACGCTGCTGCTGCTGCCACTATTGTTGCAACCACTACTGATGCAACTGTTGTCACTCCTGTTGTGATTGTTCCTCCTGTTGCTACGGCTACTCCTGCTGTTATTGTTCCTTCTCCTGCTAGAGTGGAAGTACCAATTGAGCCTGTGAATCGACCTGTTGTTCAGCATAGTTTGAACCAGATGCCCGCTGGTTTTCCTTGGGGCATGCCTCCGAATTACACTCCTCATATTGCAAATAATGGTAGTGCCTTCATGCCATATCAGCCTTTTGTTGCGCCCATGCCTAATGGGAACGTTGCCACATATCCATGGGTCATGCCTACTCCAGTCCCGCCTCCAGTGGTGAATGACGATCCTGAGAATTTTCAGGCTCAAACTCATCAAACTGTCGGATTGGTCGATACTGAAACTCCTGATGAAGAAGAGCATGTGTATAGGGGACCTCCTATTCATGTTCCGGTTTCATCTCAAGTGGCTCAAACTGCTGTTCCGAATGCTCATCCTGGGATGTTCTATCCTGGAGCATCTTCCTCAGCCGCTGGGGTATCTCCTCCGAATTATCTATATGGTGTTCCAATGGGTCAAAATACTGGTCAGATGGTTAATCCGGGTTTGGTGTATCCTTCTCAGTTTGCTACTCCGCAAGTGAATGCTTTTGCCGCTTCTCAGCTGCCAAATCCTCATATTCTTGTCAGGCCCACTAATCAGAATAGATATGTTGACTACAAATTATTGGAGGGTCATATCAGGGCTAATAAAGGGTTCTCTGCTTTTGGCATGGAAGCCAAAGACTTGTGTTTGGTTCCAAATGTTGTGCTGCCGCAGAAATTCAAAATACCTGATTTGCCAAAGTATAAAGGTTTAAGCTGACCGTGTAGTCACATCACTATGTACTACAGGAAGATGGCATCCCATATTGATAATGATGAATTGCTAGTTCATTGTTTTCAGGATAGTTTGTCTGGTGCTTCATTAGATTGGTACATGGGCTTGGAGCGCAGCAAAATCCGTACTTGGAGGGATTTGTCTGAAGCGTTCGTGAGACAATACAAGTATAACCTTGATATGGCGCCAACTAGATTGCAATTGCAGAATCAGTCACAGCGCCTAGCTGAAACATTCAATGAGTATGCACAAAGATGGCGTGAGATGGCATCTCGTGTACGACCGGCTCTCTCTGACAATGAGTTGGTTGACATCTTTATGGGTACATTGCAAGGATCTTACTATGAGAAAATAGTGGGTAGTTCTTCATCGAAATTCGCTGATGTTGTAACAATTGGTGAACGGATTGAGAACAGGTTAAAAACTGGAAAGATTCCTGGAGCTGCTTCCCAGCAGCCGGCCACTCGGAAATCTCAGAACAGTCATTCCAAGAAAAAGGAAGGTGAGGCCAACGCTGTGACAGCTCAAGTTTCTCCTCCATATCAAGCTCTCATGACTCCCATGCCATACTATCCATATCCGTAAATTACTGCTGCACAGTATCAACAAACTCCATATCAGTATCATCCGCAACAACCAGCTCAGAATGCTCAGAATCAGCAACAGAATCAGCAGAACAACAAAAATCAACAGAATCAGAACCGTCAGAACAACAACAATCAAGGAAACCGTAAGTGTTCGAATTTTGACAGAATTCCAGTGTCATACACCGAGTTGTTTCCTTACTTGGTTCACCAAGGGGCAATTGTCCCCAAACAGATTGCACCTGCGATTCCTCCATTTGGCCCGAAGCATAACCCAAATGCGTCTTGTGCTTATCATGCTGGATACATAGGACATGCAATAGAGGACTGTTTAGTTTTCAAAACTAAGGTTTAGGAACTCATTGATAAGAAGGTTCTGACTTTTGCTGAGGAAGGACCTAACATTCAGAATAATCCGTTGCCGAGCCACGGTGGACCTGCAGTTAATATGATTGAGGATAGTCCAAAGGCTGAATTAATCATGGATGTTGACGAAGTAAAGACCCCGATGGCTGTGGTTTTCAAGAAGTTGAAGGAACACGGGCTGTTAAAAGGGTTGCATGGTAAGTGTCAGATTTGTGACGATAATCCCAACCAGTGTCGAAGGCTGAAGGATTGTGCCAGATTCTGATGAACCGTGGCGAAGTGCAATTCGCCAGATCTAAACCTATTGAGGAAGTTTCCACTATCGAGCCGCTCACCATCGTCTATAGGAAGGTTCATGTGGAATCTCCTAAGCAGAAGAAGGTGCAACCTATCGTGGTTTTTCCGCCGAAGTCGTTTCAGTATCAGAATTCTAAGGAGGTACCTTGGAAGTATGGGTCTACTGTGTTTTCTGGAGGTCAAGAGATAAGGTTCATTGAATCCGAGATCGTGAATGTTACAGTCGGTGGAGGTATGACTCGCAGTGGACGAGTGCTTGCTCCGAAGGTCACTACGAAGCATGTTCAAGTTCCAACTATTGTTTCTCTAAAGGAGACACCTGCAACTGCAACCCCTGTTGTTCAACAAGGGGCATCAACTGCCATTCCAGTGCCGACTATCCAGTCTGAGGATGTTTCAAAGAACAAGGAGACCCTTGATGATCAAGAGTTCCTTAAGTTGATCAAGAAAAGTGACTTTAAAATTGTGGATCAGCTGGGGTAGACTCCCTCGAGGATCTCAATTTTGTCCTTACTCATGAGTTCGCCTGCACACAGATCAGCTTTGTTGAAAGTGTTGAACAGCGCCCATGTCATGCAAGATATATCCGTCGTCGAGTTTGATGATGTAGTAGCCAAGATAACTGCAAGTCGATATTTGGGTTTCAATGAATCAGAATTACCTCCTGAAGGAACTGCCCACAACAAAGCACTGTACATATCTGTAACCTGCACAGACATCCTATTATCTCGTGTTCTGGTGGATACCGGTTCTTCTCTCAATGTGATGCCTAAGGGAACATTGAGTCAATTACTGGTGGAAGGAAACGAGATGAGACCAAGTGCCTTAGTTGTCAGAGCCTTTGACGGTTCTCGAAGACAGGTCATTAGAGAAGTGGACTTACCCATCAATATTGGACCACATCTGTTTACTATTACCTTCCAAGTGATGGATATCAATCCGGTGTACAGTTGCCTACTAGGTCATCCATGGATCCAAGCGGTGGGGCAGTTACCTCCACTTTGCATCAGAAGTTGAAATTCATGTTTGATGATCAGCTTGTCATCGTCTGTGGTGAAGAGGATTTGATTGTAAGCGAGTTATCATCTTTTCGATACGTCAAGATCGAAGAAGGCATAGCTGAGGTGCCGTTGCAGTGTCTCGAGTTTGAAGATGTCAGCTCTGCTTCAACTAGTCAAAGTAGATCACCACAATTGACTTTAGCGTCTGCTAAGAGTGCTAAGGAGACTATCCAGAAAGGCGCTCTGTCAGGCTGGGGGCATGTGATTGATGTGGTTGAGAAGCATAATCGTTTTGGATTGGGTTATCATCCTGGTCGTCAATCTGGGTCCTCTGGTCAGAAGCAATGCAATTTGATCAAGTTCCACAGCGCGGGTTTCTAGCAAGGTGACATCGTGGCAGCTGCTGATGATGCTGGTCCCAGTCATCAGACTTCAAGCTTTGTGCGCAAATGTCCGTCGGGTTTCAAGCTCAACAATTGGACATCTACCGTGATTCCTGTGGTATTCCCATATAACATGTAATGCATTTTGCTTTCTCATTCCCTCGTCCTCGCCCGAGACGAGTGGATAGCTTGTAAAGGGCCTCACGCTTTTGCAATATTATGTGATCAATAAATAAAAGTTTTTGCATTCAAAATCATGCTCTATTTTCTTCCTTTATTTTACTTTTCACAAACAAATGGCAAAAGTTTCTTTACTTTTTCACTTTTAAATAGCTCATTCTGAACATATTCATAAACATGCAGAACTAATAAAAGCATTGATAACAACATGGCAAATATCCATTGTAATTATGGAATTCCAATTAACCAAGCCGAAGAAGATGGTAAGGAAGATTGTGAGTTACCGGCTGAACTGGAAAGGCTCCTTGAGCACAAGCGTAGAGAGATTCAGCCACACAAAGAGCCAGTGGAAGTTGTCAATCTTGGTACTGATGAGGTCAGAAGAGAAGTCAAGGTTGGCGCATCCCTCGCTAAGCATGTACACTCTGAGTTGGTCAATTTGTTGAAAGAGTATGTTGATATCTTCGCCTGGTCCTATCAAGATATGCCTGGGTTGGATACCAACATCGTTGAGACTCACTTGCCACTCAAGCCCGGATGTCTTCCTGTCAAGCAGAAACTCAGAAGGACTAGACCCGACATGGCACTCAAAATCAGATAAGAGGTAAAGAAACAGCTTGATGTTGGGTTCCTAGCCACTTCCGAATATCCTGAATGGATTTCCAACATTGTCCCTGTTCCCAAGAAGGACGGCAAAGTCAGAATGTGTGTGGATTATCGAGATCTCAACAAGGCAAGCCCGAAGGATGATTTTCCTTTGCCTCATATTGATGTCTTGGTAGACAACACTGCGCAGTTCTCTGTCTTTTCCTTCATGGACGGTTTTTCAGGATATAATCAGATCAAAATGTCCCCAGCTGATATGGAGAAGACTACTTTTATCACGCCATGGGGTACATATTGTTACAAAGTCATGACATTCGGTCTAAAGAATGTAGGGGCAACATACCAGCGTGCCATGACAACCCTCTTTCACGATGTGATTCATAAAGAGATTGAGGTTTACGTGGACGATATGATTGCCAAGTCCAGAACTGAAGATGATCACTTGGTTCATCTGAAGGAACTATTTGACAGACTCTGAAAGTTCAAACTGCGGTTGAATCCTGCGAAGTGCACCTTCGGAGTTCGATTTGGTAAACTATTGGACTTTATCATGAGTCAGAAGGGCATTGAAGTTGATCCTGATAAGGTTCGGGCAATTTAGAACATGCCGCCTCCCAAAACAGAAAAAGAAGTCCGTGGCTTTCTGGGCAGACTTAACTACATCTCAAGGTTCATTTCCCATTTGACGGCTACCTGTGAACCAATGTTCAAATTACTAAGAAAAAATCAATCAGTTAAATGGAATAATGATTGTCAGGAAGCATTTGGCAAAATAAAACAATACTTGCAAGAACCACCGATCTTAGTACCGTCGGTTCCGGGTAGGCCTTTAACCATGTATCTCACCGTCCTCGATGAATCAATGGGATGTGTATTGGGTCAACATGATGACACTGGCAGAAAGGAACATGTAATATACTATCTGAGCAAGAAGTTCACTGATTGTGAGACCAAATACTCACTCTTAGAGAAAACTTGTTGTGCTCTGGTCTGGGCTGCTCGACGCCTACGACAATACATGATTTGCCATACTACTTTGTTGATATCCAAAATGGATCCGATAAAGTATATATTTGAAAAGCCTGCTGTCTCTGGAAGGATTGCTCGGTGGCAGATGCTGTTGACTGAGTATGATATCCAACATGTTACCCAGAAAGCAATAAAAGGGAGCGTCTTGTCGGAATACCTTGCTCATCAACCTATAGAGGGTTATCAACAGATGAAGTTTGACTTTCCCGATGAGGATGTTCTGTTTATCAGAGATTATGAGACTCCAGACCCTGACATAGGACCTGAACCAGGAGCGCGATGGATACTCGTGTTCGATGGTGCCTCCAATTCTAAAGGTCGTGGAATCGGTGTTATCCTCATCTCCCCGACAGGTTTTCACCTTCCCTTCACTGCTAGATTATGCTTTGCATGCACCAACAATATGGCTAAATACGAGGCATGTATCTACGGTATTGAAGCGGCTATTAACATGAGAATCAAGATTCTTGAGGTCTATGGAGATTCTGCCTTGGTCATCGGTCAAGTCAGAGGGAACTTTGTGACTCAGGATTCCAAGCTGGTTTCGTACCAACAGCACATAGCGAAGTTGATTCCTTACTTTGATGAGATCACTTTTCATCATATTCCCAGTGAGGAAAATCAACTAGCTGATGCTCTTGCCACTCTAGCATCCATGTTCAAGGTCAAGTGGAAGAATAAAGCTCCTCATATCCGCATTGATCCCTTGAACGAACCAACACACTGTTTAGCAATCGAGGATGAGTCTGATGACAAGCCTTGGTTCTACGACATTAAAAGATATATGGAAAAACAGGAATATCCCGAGGGTATCACTATCACTGACAAGAAAGCTCTTACGCGGCTTTGCGCCAAATTTTTCTTAAGTGGTGGTATACTGTACAAGAGGAATTATGATTCCGTGTTGCTCAGATGCGTGGATAGACACGAAGCAAACACGATCATAAAGTCCATACATGAGGGCTGCGAGGGTGTACATGCTAAAGGTCCTGCTATGGCCAAGAAGATCCTTCGGGCTGGGTACTACTGGACAACAATGGAGGTAGATTGTTACAACTTTGCCAAAAGATGTCACAAGTGCCAAATCTACGGAGATAAGAACCATGTGCCTCCAAATCCATTGAATATTTTGAATGCACCTTGGCCATTCTCTATGTGGGGTATCGATATGATTGGAATGATCAAACCGAAAGCTTCCAACGGTCATCGATTCATTTTAGTAGCTATCGATTACTTTACCAAATGGGTTGAAGCTGCTTCTTACGCAAACGTTACACGACAAGTGGTTGCCAGATTTATCAAGAAAGAGATAATCTGTCGTTATGGAATTCCTAGCAACATTATCACGGACAATGCAAGCAACCTGAATAACAACATGATGAAGGAGTTGTGTCAATAATTTAAGATTGAGCACCACAACTCTTCACCATATCGGCCCAAGATGAATGGCACCGTTGAAGCAACAAACAAAAACATCAAGAGGATTGTCCAGAAAATGGTCAAGACTTATAAGGACTGGCATGAAATGCTTCCTTTTGCACTGCATGGCTACAGAACTTCAGTTCGCACTTCTACTGGGGCAACTCCGTATTCGCTTGTGTATGGTATGGAGGCAGTTCTACCCATTGAAGTCGAAATTCCTTCACTCAGAGTCATCATGGAAGCAGGTCTGGATGAAGTCGAATGGGTTCAATCCAGATACGACCAGCTGACTCTCATCGAAAAGAAGCGCCTTGCAACCGTTTGTCATGGTCAATTGTATCAGAGACGCCTCAAGCGAGTTTTTGACAAGAAAGTTCTTCCTCGAACATTCTGTGAAGGCGAACTCGTGCTCAAGAGATATTCACCTATTCACTCGGATCCACGAGGCAAGTGTACTCCTAATTACGAAGGACCCTTTATTGTCAAGAAGGTCTTCTCAGGCGGAGCCCTGATCCTCACCACAATGGATGGGGAGGAGTTGCCATCGCCCGTAAACTCCGATACAGTCAAAAAATATTATGCCTAAAAAAATGGATAAAAGTCCGCTAAATTGACATCCGCAAGGACAATCTAGGCAAAAATGGACGTCCCGATGGACCAAAAAAAAAAGAAATGTCCATGCAAAAGTTAGGGACAACGAAAAAACAAGAATAGCCCGCTAAGTTGAAAACCCGAAAGGGCGACTTAGGCAAAAATGGGTATCCCGGTGGACGAAAAAAAATAGAGAAAACATGTCCAGGAAAAAATTAGGGATAAAGGCATTGACTGTGAACACTTGAGCCTCTCTTCCTCATGGTTAGACCTCAGACGGTGATATAACATTCCAATCATCATCAATTGGCGCAAGGCGTTGGAACCTAGACTTACAGTGGATGGTGGCCAATGTTGTAATCAATGCAAAGCATGATTTCCCTTTGCCATTTACATTTGTTTTTTAATTTTATTGCAAATTTCCTCATCAAGGATTTTGCATCCTTGTACACACTTTATGTACAAAAATTTTCATATCTCAATAAAATGCATTCTTTTGTTATCTCAATTTGTTTTCATTCCAGTATTTTGTTTGCAAAATAAACAATTATTTGTGATCACATAATACTAAAAAACGTTGAGAACAATAAAAAGCTAAATCAATCGAGAAAGCATTATGCATTGCATGTGTTACTGGTATCTCCTGCAGGGTGATCGGTAATATCCATCGGTAAGCCTAACGCCTGGCCGACAATGGGATGATTCTATGAAGAAGTTGTTATCTCCTCAGCAGTTCCTCAACAGATTCATCATGGTGTTCCCCAGCAAAGACGCTTTGTTCTCTTTTCCCCACCAAGGGTTGTGCATCATCTCCAATGATTAGGAACTACCTGTCACCAGCAGCAGTGGTTTCTCCTCAGTTGAGTCAACATGATTCGGAAACTTCTTTTTCCCCACGCAGAGCCAGTCTTGGTAGAAAGGATTGATTTGATTCTTTCATCCTCAACAGAGACAGCCATGGTGATTTGGAAACCTGAGGTGTCTTCGGTTTCTCTCCCCGACAAGATCATCATTCTTTGTGAACTTTGTTCTCTAGCAGAGTTTGTCTTTATTTGCGAGTCCTCTCTCCGACCGAGGATGTCGAAGTCGTTTTGCTATGATTTCTACCTAATAGCTTCGCACTGTGCCTTTGCATTGCATGATATCAAGCATCATGTAGAAACGCATACATAGCATATGCATCGATCATACTCCCTTTCTTTTTGCCTGACTTATATCCCAGCAGATTTTCAGCCAAACTTTGCACTTATCTATTCAAACACTTTTAACTCTTCTTTTGTCATCGTCGGCCAAATTCTCGAGCTACTCTTTTATTTAATCCCCTTTTACCTCGAATCATCGAAAAGCTGGCGCAATTTGTACATTCAGGTCCAAGAGGATTAAATAGGGGCAGCTGTCGTAACCCAAAATTTGATCTCCCTCTTTTGCCTTTTGCATGAGCATAAGCATTCGCATCGGTAGCATACGCATCCGCACTTTTCTTTGTGTGTTTCTTGTTGCAGGACATTCAAGTTTTCCAAGCCCGATTAATTGAATCCTCACAAGATCATCACATCATCAAAACAAGCTCAAAATAAAGGTTTCCATGTGTATTTATCAAGACAAGAAATGGAAAATCGGAATCAGGACTTCAGCGTCATCCTTTTGCAAATTTGTGGAAATTTGGCTGAAGTAACCGGTTAGCACATATGTTGTAACCGGTTACTCAGTGTATTTTTCCCCAAAAACACAAGTTTTCAGGCATGTAACTGGTTAGCACATATGTTGTAACCGGTTACTCATTGCAAAATTTCAGTTCCTGCTGCATTTTTGGGACAACCTCCTTGCACACTCTTTGGTCATTGATTCTACAATATTCTAGCTGCATGTGAAATATTCTAGAATTCTCTAGACATTTCAAGGCTATTCAATTCAATCCAAGTGCATTTGCTCTAACGCTTTGCTCCAATTTAAGTGCATCATGTTCCTTGTTTTACAAGCATGCCAACCTTTGGATGAGGAAATTCACATTGGGATTGTCATCGAGTTGGTTCTAACTAACCGAGTTAACCACCTTGACTCAGTGAGTCAAACCCAACTAACTTAAACCCTAACTCCAAACCCAAAGCTAAGTCCAAACCTCCCATACTCCAAACCTAAAGTCTATATAAACTCACCTTCACTCACCAAATGAAAAGTCTTGTGGAGTTGCTGTTTAACCTAAAGTCTATATGTGGAGTTGCTGTTTAACCATAATTGCTATCATTGGGAATGTTTAGATTATGGCTGGAAGAGGTGCTGCTGCTATGACTGCGGCCATGCAAGCTATGGCGCAAGCGATGAATAATTTACCTAATGCTGCGGCGGACGAGGAATCCCGTAGTATGGACAAGTTTCAGAAAAACAATCCACCAAGTTTCGCAGGTACTCATGATCCAGAGGGATCACAAATTTGGCTAAAGGAGATAGAAAAGATCTTTCGTTTCATTCGGTGCTCCGAAGATCAGAAGATACAGTTTGGTACTCATGTGTTAAAAAAGGAAGCTGAAGACTGGTGGGCTAATACTTCTCAGAGGTTTGAAGAGGATGGTATAGTGGTTACTTGGGCGATTTTCAAAGAGGCTTTTCTGGAGAAGTATTTTCCGGAAGATGAAAGAGGTAAGAAGGAAATTGAGTTTCTGGAGTTGAAGCAGGATAATTCCTCTGTTGCGGATTATGCTACCAAGTTCGAAGAGTTGGTGAAGTTCTGTCCTAACTATAATACTGCTGGTGCAGAAAGATCAAAGTGTTTGAAGTTTGTCAACGGCTTGAGGCCAGAAATCAAGCAAGGCATCGGTTATCAGGAGATAAGACAGTTTACTATGCTGGTGAACAAAAGTAGGATTTTGGATGAAGATACTAAAGCACGGGTTAAGTATTACAAGAATATAAGTGATAAGAAAGACAAGGGGCAGTTCAGGGGTAGGCCTTATGCGACTCCTACTGATAAAGGAAAACAGGAGGCAACTTTTGATAGGAAGCAGAGTGGTGAAGGAATGAATTCTTCTGTGAAATGTTTTAATTGTGGTGGTATGGGACATCGTAGGTCAGAATGCAAGAGGAATATGAATCAGACTGATCAGTGCTCTAATTGTGGTATGAGAGGTCATGTAGCTGCTACTTGTAGGAGGAATGCGACTAAGTGTTACAATTGTGGGGAAGCTGGTCATATTAGTACGACGTGCACGAAACCGAGGCAAGCTCAACTGAGAGGAAAAGTATTTGCATTGGCGGGATCTCAGTCTACTAATGCAGATGGTTTGATGGAAGGTATATGTTTTGTTGTTTATACGTCTTTAGTGGTTATTATGGATGCGGGAACAACTTATCTTTTATTTCACTTTTGTGGGTGCTAAGTGTTTGGATTTGGTTACGATTTGTTGGACAAGAGATTGGTAAGGTCACGTGGGTGAGTCTGTGTAGCATGCCTATGATGTTTGTTCCTTAACTCTCCGGGTTTTTCTAATCATGTGTCTTCAGGGTTATGAATGAGATAAGTGGGGGAGAAGCTGGTACTTCTCCAAGTGACTTCAGGGGTGGAACGTTAGCTAGATGTGTCGTTGGTTGCTCAATCATAAGTGTTGTTTGGACAGTTTTGGTACAGATTCGTATAACTGAGGATGGAACTGGATGTTCTGGTTATTCTTTGAGTTGTGTGTTGGTCGTCAAGTGCATTGTATGGGCATTGCATCTTGTCGTGGTCGTTGTTGTCGTCTTTGTCTTGTTGTTGTTGCTGTTTGTGTGTTGAGTCGTTGTTGTGTTGCTCGAGGTGTGTCTTTTGTTGGTTAGTTGGTCGGTTATGTGAGTCGTCTTTGGGGGTTGTCAGTACTTGGCATATTTTCGAGGACGAAAATTTCCAAGTGGGGGAGAGTTGTAACGACCCGTTTTTAGTGTTTCGTATATATGTGCTAATTTATGTTTTGTTAGTGAGTCTTTTGTTCCGTTTGAGTTATTTAAGTGTTATTGGCTTCAATTATGATGTTGGTATGTGAATATGTGATTTTTGGTATATGTTGACTTTTTATCGTTTGTGAGATTTCGCGGGTAAAATTGGATTAGCGGGTATAATTGATATTTTATAACTTATGGTATTATTTAATGATTAGTAAGAATAGATATTAATTAGTTAGATATTTTGTTAGAAAGTGTTTATATTATATATTAAGTTAAGAAAAGATAAAATAAGTAGAAAAAGAAAGAAAGTAGTTAGTAAGAAGAAAGAAGAGAAAAACAAAGAGAAAAGAGAAAGCTTAGGAGGAAAGAGAGAAAGTGAAGAACAAGACCAATTTCTTCAAGAACAAGCTTCATCAAACGATTTCTTAACGGGTAAGGGGGAGAAACTCGGTTAGTATATGCTTGTGTTTCATTATATGTGTTTGTTCTTGGTTGATTTCAATGCGTAGAGAATATAGGTGGTAATATGTGTTTATGACATAATCGTTCGAATAAATAGTTTTAGCGGATGAAATGGATTGAAACTCTGGATATGTGATTGTTGTGTATTAGTTGTTGTATTGTGATAATCATTTTGATACTTGTTGATGATTTTGTGAGATTTTGGAAAAATTGAGTTTAGGTTGATTTTATGCATAATCGGCAGAATCGGGAGATTTCACGGGTGAATTTCGAAACGGATTGCGTAGTTTAGTCGAGTGAAGTGAGGCCGACGTTATAGAAACTCGTTTCGTTAAAATCGGTTGATATTTGAAAATTTGGCGTTTTTAGGTTCCGGAATAGTGTTTTTCAAAAGTCGCGGAATCGCGTAATTTTTGATTCTAATACGTCCGTATACATTTATGGAGGATTATCGTGTATTTTGTTTGAAGAAAATAATTGAATCGGTCGGGTTTCGGGCGAAAACGCCCCAAAAATCACTGCTGAACCAGAACTGGTGTATTTTCACGCAGTCGTACGGACACGACTGCTAGTGTGAAAATTCTGGTTTCGTGCGATTTTCGGAAATTCATATCTCTTGATCCGTAAGTCGGTTTTAACCCCCGTTCGAAGCGTTGGAAAGCTAGTGAGATGTTCTTTCTTAGAAAAATATGTTTGGGGTCTGAATCCTTCCCAATCGGTACAGTTTTTACGAACCGTTTCGTAGTGTCGGGCGTCCGGTTTATGTTTTGCGTTATTTTGAAATATTCGTAACTTATTCGTCGTTTATCGGATTTAAGAGTTCTTTATATCGAATCGAAGGTCTTTAGGAGTACTTTTTAGTGATGATGAAAAATATTATTTTTGGCCGACTTTTTCGAGAAAACGAATTATGGACTTTTGTGTTATTTTTCAATATTGTGGGTTATGCTTTGGTAAGTGATTGTATGACTTGTGTGATGATTCTTTGATGATAATTGGTTGTTGTGGAATACTTTGTTGATGGTTTGTGGCCGTTTGGCATTGTTATATATCACTTTGTTTGTGATTGATATGCATGATTATTATATATGCATGAACATTTATTTAGCATGAGTCGTGCATGTGTCAAGCATAATAACATGCGCTCTTGCTATTAGGATTCTATATGAATCCGTTGTACGTTCGTGTGCCTTACACACTATGGGACGATAGCGACGTTACAACTGTTCGTGTGCTTGTTTATAAGTGGAAGCGATCGGATTGTGTGCCTGATCCATATAGGTGGAAGCAATCCATAAACGTCGTGTGCTTATTTATAAGTAGAAGCGACGGGGAACATCGTTAGCCCGACGGGGAGTTACTCTATGTAACAAGCGATGAATTCCAAGAGTTCCTAGGGGACTAATGTATCACCAATTGAGTCGGTACCGCATTTGCATCTATATAGAGTCGTTAGTCGGTCTCTATGGTATGCATTGATCATCTTTTGTATATTTGCATTGATGAATGAATATGGAAAAGTATGCTTTGTGGAATTATGGAATTAATGGAATATGCATGATTATATGCTTAATTACATTTTTATGTATATGATGAACTGATATGTGCGTGAGATAAATGCATTTGAATATGTTTAGGATATGTGATTGAATTGCATACGAATGGTGTTTGGTCATAGGAAGTGAATTGTTATGTGTTGAATTCGGATGATGACATTGTTGTGCTTTGTGTAGATGTGTGGTACTGTTGTTTATGTTTATGTGCTTGGTGTATGAATAATTGCTTGAATATGTCTGTAGTTATTTTCAAGTTTGATATTTGGTGTGGTGAGAAATATTATACATGTTTTGCTAATTGTCTTATAATGTTATGCAATTATATATTAATCTTGTTTCTCACCCTTCTGATGTGGTTAATGCTGTAATGGCATTGCAGATTAGACGCTGGGAGTCTTTTTGCGAAGATTAGGTCTTCGTTCCTTTTTGTCGGTCCGTGGCTCTGATATGTAACACGAGTAGTCGGGATCGTTATTTATATTTCTTTTGGCATGTGTATAGCTGGTTGTATGTATTTGTACATGAAAACTTATCTTGTGGATATGACATCAGATATGGATGTTCCGTTTTAATTCTGTATCCGAATACTGATATTTTGGGAACGAAGTTCCATTGTTTATAAAACTATCCAGTTGTTGCATATCTTTTGAGCAGGTTGTTTTTAGTTCACATTTGATGTGACATCCCTGTTTATATCTGTGTGATTTAATCTTTGCTCTGATGTTTTTTTTTTATGAGATTATTTCATTCCGTTTTTGTACGGGGTATAAAAGGGGGGTGTTACATGCTACGCCCTACATTGGAGCACTGTACAAGTTGATGTCGTTATGCTGTCCGTTTCTCTACGCAGGAGCACTGACCAACTTGGAGCTTTTGTGCCATTTGGTTCAACTTCCGCATTACACCCTGTGTGTTAGAGAAGGAATGAGAAGGGAGAATTCCTACTCTCATTCTGACTACTTCAGGTAGGGGACGAATGACCCTGTGCTTGGCTTAGTCACCTCTATCTCCAGGCGGTAGTGTGCTTTCTTTCCCCAGTCGAGTCGATCCTTAATCACTCTTCGCTCTTTGCAATCTTTTTCGATCCTTGATCGCTCTTTGCTCTTTGCAATCTCTTTTGATCCTTGATCACTTTTCATTCTTTGCGATCTTTCTCGATCCTTGATCACTTCTATCTCAATCTCTCTCTTGATCAATCACCTTCTTGGTTATGATCCTTTGTTCATTGGGTTAGCAAGCTTTCTTCGTTTCAATACCCTATTCTTTTCCTGCGGTCAATCGTTGCTTTTTTATTCCCCTGAAGAGTCTCAATTCTCTTTCTTTGGTCCAACACAGTTTTCCTGTCACGACCATTTTTTCCCAGGAGTTCGCAACCTTCTCTTGGTTCTTCTCCTTTGTTTGGTTAATCACTGCCTGTCAGTTAAAACACCAATGTTTGCACTCCTTCTCAGTTAACCACAGCCTGTCTGTTAAAATACTGAGTGTTCTTGGGTTAATCACCTTTCCTTGGTTAATCACCTGTCTCTTCAGTTAACCACAGTCCGTCTGTTAAAATACTGAAGCCCTTTTTGAGTTAGAAACCTTCTCTTGGTTAATCACTCATTTTTCTCGGTTAATCACAGCTCTCCTGTTAAAACCGAATCCCTCGCAGTTGGCAACCTTTCTTGGTTCGAATACTTGCACCCTTTGGGCTAGTAACCTCTTTTGGTTCAATACCCTTCTTCGTTAGTCAAGTGCTGTTTGTTCAGTCGTTACCAACATCCCTTTTGGGTTACGACCTTCGATCGGTCCTACACCCGTTCTCCTGATTAATCACAGTTTTCGCTGTTAAAACCAATGCTTCTCTATCCTCACAGAGTTGTAGTCTTTTTTCTCTCTCGGTTAACCACTGCTTATCAGTTAATATACCGATGCCCTTTCAGAGTCAAACACCTTCTCTTGGTTCAACACTCTCTCTCTTGGTTTATCGCAGTCCGTCTGTTAACACCACTCCTTTCCTACTCTCTTTAGTTAACCACTGCCAGTCAGTTAATATACCGAGTCTCCTTTTTCTCTTGGTTATGACACCGTCCCTTTATTTGGATCCCCAGAGGAGTCATTCCTATTCCCTTTGCTTTTACTTTCTTGGTTTCGACACCTATTCTCTTTGTTATCCCCAGCGGAGTTTCTTTCATTCTCAGTTTTGACACCATTCTTTTCCTAGTCTCTTGTGCAATCGCTCTTACTACGTGGTCTTCCCCAGTAGAGTTTTTCTTTCACTTTTGCTCTTGGTTTTGACACCACTTCTTTCATCTCCTTGTTTCTTTCTTGTTTTGTGTTCCGTTCGGTTCTCCGAACTACGGAAGCTCTGATTTTGCATTCTTCTGAATGTCAGATACGTAGGCACGAGACGCAATGTCTTGGCGAGCACACTTCCACCCTTCTTTCCTTCTCCCTTTCTTCCTTCTCTTTGTCCCCTGGTTCCATGAACTACGACGCTCTGATTTCCTCATTGCACTATGAGGGTACGTAGGCACGAGGGCCACAATCCTCCGCGAGCACCTTCTTTCTTTCTTTCCTTTTTCCCCTTTCTCTCTCTCTCTCTCCTCTTTCTTTTAGCTAGAAGCCTTTAGATAGATAACCCATCCAAGCCTAGAAGCAAGCGAAATGGTTCCCGTCGAGTACGACGGATGCGTAAGGTGATAGTACCTTCCTTTCGCATAACCGACCCCCCGTTCCCGTTTCTCTTCCCCTTGGGTTTTATCGATATTTTCCCTGTCCTTTGGGACTAAATAAAGTTCGGTGGCGACTCTGTTGTTATCTTTGAGTGTGCGATTCACTCAGGAAGAAACCAGTTATCTTCACTTGTGGTTAGGGAGCCACCACTTCTGGTAATGTCATCGAAACCGACGTCTGACTTACTAAAGGAGCAGTTATTCCAATGGTTGTTAAGGTACCCACACCACTAACCATCGATTCTCCCAGTTGTTCTTCATTATCTAGAGCATTATTTTGGGGACGATAAGTGTTTTTTTAGACGTTTCATTTCAACTAAAGTTTTACCATTTCTCGTAAGCATAAACACCTAGACATTGAAAACATTTTATGAATAATAAACACAAATAATAAAAATAAAAACACTTTCTTACAAAAATCTAAATTTCTTGCAGAAAAGGGTCCCACTGGGCATGCCAATTTGTTTACTACTATTTTTGTGGTAAATCAAATTACAACTTTTCGTTCACTTATAGGATTAAACTAAAAAAAAATCCTAGGACATATTATGGAAAAGACTTGAGAAAATATGTTTGTGCTTTGAATATTGATGTTTGGATGTAGAAAATTAACTCTAACGAAAATAATGCAGAATTGCTTTGAAATTAAAGTATAAACGGATAACATAATAAAGATCATTAAAGTAAATGCTTCGACTTTAAAGAATTAAAAGAAAATGACGCAAATTCATACATCTTCTCACAAACTCGTTTCTCTCTATGACTTGGATACTTATGTTTTATATAGAACACTTAATAAATTTTGCAACCCCTATTTACATGACTAAACTCGTCTTATATACTATTACAATGCTAACCGCCGACAACAGTTATCTTTATAAAATTTGACACGTACTCCCGTACATGGGCTTCAACCTTCTAGTCTGCTTCCACGTGTCTTCGACATTTAAACTAGTTTTGCTGTTTCAAACTGTCTTTTAAATCTCCTAATTGCTTATGTCGAAAGTTTCCTCTGTTGAAACTTGGAGCATATCATCGAAATATTTTAGCTACTTGTACTTAGCATATGAATTTATCTCATATCCACTTCGGACATATATGCCAAATCAACATAACCTTTTTTTAGATTTTGAACATGTTATAAAGAGAGTGAGTGATCATAATCTTATGGATCTGTTCCTGAGATTCTTCCAAACTAGTCTTGGAAGGTTTCTAAGTTATCCAAACATTGAACTCAAAGATAGACTAAAGTGATAATCACTCATTTGTGTATTCTTAAAACCCTAACTTCACTAGGATTTCAAATTTGTGTTCTTTATGAACCTTTTGTCCTTTCAAGAAATATAATCGTAAGTAAAAGAATAATTTGTTACAGATTTTGCTATTGTGGCTAAGTAAACACGCTTTCATTTGTGATATATTCGTGATCAATCCGTTTCGACGATAAAATGTTTTATACTATAAGATATAATCAAACGATCCCTGACTCTTAACCATTCGTAAGGATTCATCACAAGATAATTTTTAAAAATAATTTTAGCTATTATGTTTATTGTGATTTTCCTTCACCGACCACTAATTTGACCAATTCAGCCATATACGATCACCATTCTGACAATCAATGATCACCATGATCTCTCACCACTGCGATCACCATTTCATCCAAATATGATCACCTATCTAACTATCACTGATCACCACTCATACCATTTTAACCCCGCTGATCATCACTCTATCCATATTCAATTATCAATATGACCACTAATTCACCACTAACTATTAGCGTAACCACCACTACTATTACTATGATCACTACAACCACCACTCTAACCACCACTTATCACCACAACGACGTGTCTCTGACAACCACCACTTTTAACTAGTGTTGTTAAAATTACTATTAAATAAATACATTATATATTTATAATATTTTAACTATTTTACAAACTCGATAATATGAATTATTTGAATTAAAATATGTTTATTGAAAATGTTATATTTAGAATTGTTTTAATTCTTAAAAAAATTTATAATTCAAAACTAAAGCTAATTTAAAATTTTCCAATTTTAAAACTCAATAGAAATTAGTTAACTTTTTTTAAAGATTTCAAAATATAAAAGTTTTGATTAATAACAGTACTTCATCTAGAAAACACCGAAAGAGCTTTGGTACTCTGGCAGTTTATATATAATAATATCATCACCTTTTGGACTGATTCCAATTTTAATCTTCGTTTACATGTTGAGGTTACAATTTAAAGCTCTTCCAAACTCTCATCCAACAAACTCAAAATTCCTTAACTATTTGAGTCATAATTATTAGGCTATAATTTATAACTATATTGCTCTTTTGCTACCGATTAAAAATACTTTTTTACAAAGAAAGATCTATATAAAATATAGACAGAATAAAGTACTGAGATCATGTGATAGAATATTTCATTAATATAAGAATGTGAGAGAGATCATTTTTTTTTAATAATCAATATACTAATGAGGGAAACATTCCTAAGATCCAAACTCTTACATCCAGTATGATCACACCAATACATTTAGTATCATTGTGAACCATCCTACCAATCCAATTTACATGAACAACAATATATTACAATACAGAAAAACTCCAACTTAACCAAAGATAGATTCACTATCTACCCATAGGAAGTTTGTACCATTCATAGAGAGACACTCTCCTGCTATCTTTATTCTCCAAGCTTTTCCATCTCCAAGTAGTAGTTATGATAGAATGGAATATGTCATTGTGATTGCCACCTTCATTCCTGAAAATAACCAAATTCCTATGTCTCCATATTTTCCAACATCCCACCAACCATATATAGCATAGATCTTTGCTTTTGTTTTGAGTATTGTAGCTCTGCAATAACACCTCAACACAGTCTGTTGCTATTGGAACATGAACTCCCAGCCAAGCATCAATGTTACACCAAACCTGTCTAGTTTTCCTACAAGAGATGAAAATATGAGTTATGTCTTCAACCTCTTGAGTACAGAATGCGCATAACAATTGCTGAGGCTCCACAATAATTCCTCTCTTTTCCAAAGCTTGCTTTGTAGGAAGTCTATCTAGTATTAATATCCATCCAAATACTTTGACTTTAAGAGGGATTTTTTATTTCCACAAAACCTCTAAAGCTTTTAATTTGTTCTGGCTTAATTCTGCAACATCCACGCGACTATTTAGTGATTCGTAGCAAGCTTTTACACTGAACTGATCCTCCTCACATCTAGGCCATAATATGGAATCTTCAACATCGATTTCCAAAGTCACCTCTTCAATCAATTGAGATAGTTCAGCTCCCAATTCACCATCTGTTATACCAGTTATTACATTATTTCCTATAAGATTCCACTTCCAAACATTACCAATCCAATCTCCACAATCTTTAATTAAAATATTCTGTTCTGGGGATGATGAGAACTGTTCTGGATATTGTAACTTGAGAGCCTTCCCACCGATCCATCTTGCGTGCCAAAATAGGATATTGTTACCATTACCTACCCTCCAAGTTAAGGCATTGAACATTCCTTGATCATTTCTTGGCATTCCTAACCTCTGTAAGTCTTTCCACCAACCCGACCCCTGCATTTGAATTGGTCTATCATACACAGAAAAGAGGTTTTGCAGAACATTGTCGTACCTGGCTTTAATGATATCATACCATCATGCTCCAATTTCCTCGTTAAATCTCCAGAGCCATTTAGCCATTAATGCTATGTTGAACTTTGACACATCTTTAATACCGAGCCCTCCTTTATTCCTAGGTTTACAAACTTGCGACCATTTAACCCAAGGAATACTGTGTTTTTCTCCTTCTCCAGCCCACAAAAATTGTCTTTGAATAACTTTGATCTCTTTTATAACACACACAGGTGCTAAATAATAAGAGAGGAAATGAATAGGCAGATTAGCTATTACAGAATTTATCAGTGTCACTCGACCACCTATCGTATCAATTTGCCCCTCCACTTGGATAAACGAGCTCTAATGGATTCAATGACTGGAAGCCAGAAATCTCTCTTCTTGTGTCTACCTCCAACAACCAATCCTAGAAACTTAAATGGATGTTTTCCAATGTTGCATGCCAAGAACTCAGATACTGCTTCCAATATGTTCTCCTCAATGTTCAGACCAAATATGTGACTCTTGCTATAATTAATCTTCAAACCAGATACAACTTCAAAGCCTCTCAGGATTGATTTTAAAGCCCAAACATTAGACCAAGAATCATTACACATAATTAATGTGTCATCTGCAAACTGTAGCAGATTAGGAATATGCACATTTTCCATCTTCAAGCCTTTTAGGATATTCAAACTTTCATCCCTCCTTGTCATTAGAGCCAAGCCTTCAGTAACCAACACAAAGAGAAAGGGAGAAAGATGATCTCCTTGTTTGAGACCCCTGTGGATTTTGAAGTCCTTCGAAGAGCTGCCATTTACTAAAACAGAACCATAACTGTTACATATTATTCCTCTTACCCAACTAATCCAAATAGAATTAAAGTTCATGGCCTCCATAATTCTAATGAGAAAACTCCATTTAACACAATCATAGGCTTGTGTAAAATCTACTTTAAATATAAAACCTCTTCTCTTCTTTTTCATCATGTAGGCATACACTTCATTAGCAACCAATACTCCATCCATAAGCTGTCTACCATGGATAAATGCTGATTGAGAAGTAGAAACCAGTTTACTAATAAAACCTCTTAATCTTCTTGCCATCAGTTTTGAAATGATTTTATGAATACAACCAATCAGAGCTATCGGTCTGTATTCATTTATTGACTGAGGATTGTCCTTCTTCGGAATTAGAACAAAGAAGGAAGAACAGAAAGTTTTAGGAAGGCATGCCTTGTCATGGAATTCTGCTATACAATTTGTGATATCTCCTCCAATGATTGCCCACGTTTTCTTTATGAAATTCAAGTTAAACCCATCAGGCCCTGGGCTTTTGTTGCCATCTCAAGAATTGACTGCTTCTCTTATCTCCTCCACAGAAAAAGGTTTTGTCAGGTATTTGTTATCCTCACCATTTAGTTTCACCAGACCATTCAAATCCATGGCAATGCTTTCTTCAAACTTGCTTTTATATTTATTTTCATAATGGTCATTAATATATTGTTTAACTGTCTCCACTTCGGCATCCTCATCCAATCTTAAGTTCAGTGCTGAAATGAAATTATCCCTCCTTCTTGAGTTTATGATTGAATGGAAAAATATGGAGTTGTTGTCACCTTCTACTAGCCACTTGGTTCTTGCCTTTTGATACAACAAACTCTCCTTCAAATGTAGACTATTCCAAACTTTGTCAGCTGCCTCACTTCTCTCCTTGAGTGTTACTTCAGGGATGTCATTTTCCCATTCTGCCATATCATTCTCAATCTCATTCAACTTCTTAATATCTTCTTCAATTTTGAGATCCAATATTCCAAACACATTGTAATTCCACCACTTCAATCTCAACTTCAAGTATTTAAACTTTTGAATCAGTATACTACAAGCATCACCTGTCCCTTTTCACTCTTCCCAAGTATCTTTCACAAATTTCATGAAGTTTGGATGTTCCAACTATGCATTGATTGTTTTAAATGGTTTAGGACCCCAATTCCTATCATTTAGTATAAGTGATACTGGTCTGTGATCAGAAATCGTCCTCTTTCCCACCTTTTGAAGGCAAGCCTTCCAGTCTCTACATAAGTCTTCAGAAATCAAGAACATATCCAACCTACTCATGCAATACCCGTTTGAATTAAACCAAGTATATCTGTTCCCCGCTGTTGGTAAGTCCAACAGATCCATGTCTTCAATGAAAGAACCAAATTCCTCCATATCCACGATTCTACAACTACCTTTACCAACTCTTTCTCCCTTATTTTTCACGGCATTGAAATCTCCCTCAAGTATCCAATCTCCTTTAGGGAAGTTCGATTTCAATCTAATAAGTTCCTCCCACATCTTTCTTTTATCATTCAAAGAGCATGAAGAATAAACATTCACAATGTATATTGCCCTTTGTCTACTTATCCCAAATACACCAAGAAACCCAGATCTAGAGAAGCTAAATTCAGACTTAAAAGAGTTCCTATTCCAAACTGATAACATGCCTCCTGATTGCCCGTTTGATCCTTTTGTAGACCAATCAAAATCACCCCCACTCCAAATGCTTCTAACGAATTTCTCATCCATACTTTGTCTTTTTGTCTCTTGTAGCAAACAAAATTCAATCTTTTCCTTCTCTATTATATGTTTAACTCTTCTGCTTTTTAAAGAAGAGTTACTCCCACGTATATTAAAGGTAATGATATTCATGGTACCTCAATGATTGTCTCCTTCAACTTCTGAATTCGAAGTCTGTCTCTACTTTCCATTCCTCTAATTATGCCTTCATGAGCCTCGTCATCTTCATCCCCTTCCAATCCCAATTCCTTCAGAATTTCCCATACTTTCCCTGTGACATCTTTATTTATACTCCTGGTTCTCTCATTACCTCTTGTAACGTCATCATCCGATAGTGATCCACAACAAATAATTGAGCCACCAGAATATCTACAATTGCTTCCCTCTGACTGAATTGAATCCATTTGTTCATCTGTGGATACAATAGGTATAGCTTTTTGTATAATAACTTGGGCTGAGTGTAATAAAGCTGAGTAATAAGATGGGGCGTATGGAATTTGTATCCTTTCATATATTTCTGACAAAGATTTCTTTTTCCTGGTGTTATTTTTCATTGGACAACCTGCTGGATTACTCAACATAAGTGTGTTGGGCCCAACACTATTAATATCTTGCTCTATTTCGTTTCCTAGGCCCAACCCAGAGTTATTTTCCGCTGGATCCCTTTCTACAATTGCTTGACCAACACAACTTGCTAAAGGGCAAATCAAGTTGTCAACTGGTGTAGTTCCACAGCCACCGGTTCCTTTTGTCTTAACATGTCCCATCTGATTATCGTTTGGTAACATAACATTAATTGTTCTGCCTACGTTTGACTCTTCCACGTGATGCTTCTTTTCCCTGCCAGAACCAAATTTAACCTTTTTATGCTTTTTTCCTTTTCCTAATGTTAATTCATCATTAAGCTTTTCACTTTTGGATAGTGTTACTTCTCTATTTGTCTTCCCTAGATCTGACTTCCACCTGCTTTCGCCGCACACAGCAGAGTCGTGTGCCTTTGGAACCGTGTCATCTTCATCCTCAGGATTTCCACCATTGCTAGAGAACTTTGTGTCTGTATTGTTGACATCGTTATCCTCCTCATCTGGCTCGTCTTCTGTTTCTTCCACATAAGTTTCCCCAGAATCTGAGCTTTCCATTTCAATACCTTAAAACACTATTCTTTTTGGCCCATGGTTGTCCTCCATCAGATTGTTACATTAAATTATAGTAGTAAGTGGAATCTTTGCATTGTTTAATTTATATATAATATTTTAGTGAAAATATTATTGCTGTGAAAAAAACTGAAGAATGAAAAGACACAGCTGTGAAGCATATGATAGGAGTGACTGGGGCGCTAATTTGGAAGAAAATATTGTCCCTTTCGACGCCACCGAACATCCTTAAAGTAAGTGTGTGTACATGTGGGCCCGAAGTTAACAAAAACAATACTTTTTTAATTAATAAGAATAAATTATTTATATTTTATCAGGAAAGAATGTAATTCACATTCATACAGATCTACTAAATTATTGTAACAAAAAAAAAACATCTATTAAGAAAATCTTATCTTCTAAATGGATCACACACATACATTTGAAAAAAATCAATCTACTAAAAAAATCTATTAATTTAGGTAAGTTTTATTTACCGTCTTAACACAATTTATGCTAAATAAGATTTGGCTTAAATACACTTTTGGTTCCTTTAGTTTGACAATTTTACATTTTAGGTCCCCCTATTGCAAAACCTACGAATTTGGTCCCTTAAGTTAGATCCACTTTGCGTTTATTTGGTCCCCCACACAATTATGATGATGTGTCTTATTTTTAATGAGGTGGCAGTCCTGCAATGCTTTCCATGTCACCAAAAAATTTCCATGTCACCCAATATTTTCCATGTCATGTTTTTTAATTACATTTAATATTATTATAATTATTTATAAATTATTGATTTTAGGTTAAAATATCATAAGAATTGTTTCCAGTAACATTGTTATTTGTCTTCTCACTCAATTTCTTCCCCTTTTCCATTTTTTTCTTCGTTGGAACCACCTTTTCCATTTTTTTTGGTCGTTTGAATGGAACCACCACCTACGGTGGTTGTTTTCTTATTGGCACGTTTAGAACCGTTTTTGCTTGGACGTTTTGTTCCAGATCTGGCTGGAGTAATTTTAGGTTCAGATTGAGAATCAGATTTGGATCCAGATTCTGATCCGGATTCAAAACCAAATTCAGATTCATGTTTAGGGTTTGAGATTGGGGTAGAAGGTGGAGAGTTTTTTGAAGCACGACGGTTAGAGGCGGAGCTTTTTTGGAAGTGTTCATAGAAGTCTTAGGTTGAGGTTTATTATATGGAGAGAGAGGAAATAAAGGTTGGCTGGATGGTAAGTTGTGTTAGGAGTGAAGAAAAAGATGGAAAGTGGCGGTGATACTCAAAAGAGGAGTTTGATGGAGGGAGTTGTGTTGTTATGAGTTGTTAAGCGGTAAAGCACAATAGAGAGCATTAGTTTACGGGTGGAATAAAATGTTGAAGGAAGTATTAAGTAGTGAAGGAGTTTAGTTGTTGTGTGGTGAGTTGTTGAAAAGAATGGAAAGGTGAGGCGTTTTGTTGTAGGTTGTTAATATGGTTAAGTGTGGGAAAATGGTGCAAGATTGAGTAAGGTGATTGTTGTGAGTTTAATGGTGGAGGAAGGATGTGGATGAAGCTTTATGTGTTCCTACAACATCTTCTTCACTTTATTGGCCATGTTGTTGTTAGTTTTGAAAGAAGGAAATGAAGAAAATATGTTTGGAGGGGTGGGTTGTTCGTATGAAGGAGAGAGAAGAATTAAGAAAATATGCATTATCCCTTAATTTTTATATTAAAAAAATAATATTTGGTGCCATGGAAAACATATAAGATTGTCAGCTCATTAAAAATAATACACATCATCATAATTGTGTGTGGGACCAAATAAATGTAAAGTGGGTCTAATTTAAGGGGCCAAATTCACAGGTTTTGTAATAGGGGGACCTAAAGTGTAAAATTGTCAAACTAAGGGAACCAAAAGTGCATTTAAGCCATAAGATTTTAATATATTTAACTTTTATTAAAAAATATTAAATATTAAATTTATAATTTATCTATTTTTTATTTAAAAATAGTCTAAATTAAACATTGATTCTACTGATGTAGTATAGAAAAAAGTGATGCACCATACTGCAAACCAATGAAGATCATACATTTTATTAACTAAAAATTTTAAGCTAATGAGAATGATATATTTCTATTGAATGAGAATAAATAAACCCATTTTTTTTATTAATTAATATTATTAATTATTAATTAATTCTCAATTAGTAAAACAAAGAGAAATGAAAAAGAAAAGAAAAGAAAAGCTTTTAAATTGTGACTGGTGTCCAAAACAGACAATAGTAACTTAGTCACTGAGTCACCATACTCTCTTTTCCTTAGCTTCGAAGTACTACTGAATTACCAGCTTTCTACTTTTCTCACTCCCCTTCTCCTAGGGTTTCTTCTTTCCCCTCAACAAACCCTAACATTTTCACTTTCTCTCTTCTCTTCTCTTCTCTGCATTCTCAATTTCAATCTCTCTCGGTACGCTACTGTTTCCCTTCTCTGCATTCTCAATTTCCATTTCTACTCATTTTTACTGTCATTGATTTTTCTGTATAATGTAGGATAAGGAGACTTCAATCTCCGAATGTCGTCCACTTCCCGGGGACCAGGGCCGTCGGAGCCACTTCCACGGCGGCTCGTACGGACGCAGACGGCTGGGAATCTCGGAGAGTTGATAATTGACAGTGAGGTTGTTCCTTCTTCTCTCGTTGAAATTGCACCGATTCTTCGTGTTGCTAATGAAGTTGAGAAAACACATCCTAGAGTTGCTTATTTATGTAAGTCTTTCTTCAACTTTTTTCATTCTTCATTGTTATGTTGAGTTATATTGCTATGATATGCTATGTTGTCATTGCTGTGTTTTGTGAATTTGATTTTGATTTTGTTGTGTTTTAGGTCGGTTTTATGCTTTTGAGAAAGCTCATAGGCTGGATCCTACTTCAAGTGGTCGTGGTGTTCGTCAATTCAAAACTGCGCTTCTTCAACGCCTTGAAAGAGTAACATATTTTTTTTGCTTCTTGTTTTCCTACAGTGTTGTTGAATAGTAGCTATGGTGGCGCTATTGGGAAGAAGAATTTAAACAAATCATTGTTGTTTTATGATATGATGTTTGTTTAGTACAAAATTTTGTCTATTAGCTGAGGTATAACATCTTTGTTTAGTGGAATTTGAATGTTGAAATATTTTTTATTTAATGCTATTTATTTTCTTGTTTAAGTGTCATTATATTACGCTTAAAATAAAGGAGTTAATTTTGTATTTTTTTTCCTATAAAAGGAGCCCTTTTCTCTTCATAATAAAAATAACAAAAATTATCACCCATATATTTTTCTACATGGTATCAAGAGCTCTGTTAGGGCTTGGGTGATACTGTAAAGCTTTCCCTAACTAGTGGGGTTCGGGGCAGCGCTCCGATTTTTTTTTTCTTACAACCCGTTCTTTTATCCGACCCGACCGATCCAAACTATGGTGGACCTTAACCAAACACCACCTCATTCCGGAGGTGGTCATGGAGGCGGCGGCACCAACAACAATTCCAGAGGTGGTCGTGGAGGCGGCGGCAGCGGCGCCAACAACATTTCCGGCAGCGGCGCCAACGTCAATTCTGGCGGCACCAGCAACAATTCCGGCGGAGGAAGTGGATTTACCATGCCAGAAATGCCCAGGTTCATGACAAACAATAATTTTAACGGTGGGTTCGGTTATGGAATAGGTGATCCCAATAACAACCTTTTTGGGTCCGGTTATGGCTACCCATTTGATGGTGGTTACAGTAACTCTGGAGGTGGAGGTCAAAATAACTCTCTTCAGGTTAATGTTCAGAAACTAGATGGCTCAAACTACGTTGAATGATCCTAAACTGTTCGACTTATTCTAGAAGGCAAAGGGAAGTTGGGTTTTCTTACAGGTGATGTTCCGATGCCTGCAACAACACATTCTAATTACAGGTTCTGGAAATCTGAAAACTCTTCTATTATTGCCTGGCTTATTAATACTATGGACGTAGGTATGAGAAAAACATACATGTATCTGCCTACGGCAAAAGATGTTTGGGAGGCTGTAAAACTGTCTTACTCTGATATTAAAAGTTTCTCTCAAATTTATGATCTAAAATCAAAGTTATGGAATTTAAAGCAGAATGACATGGATGTCACTACCTACTATAATGAATTGATCGCCCTTTGGCAAGAGTTGGATCAGTGCTATGATTATAACTGGAGGTGTACTGAAGACAGTGTTCAGTTTATTAAGGCGCAAGAGAACGACCGTGTCTTTATTTTTCTTGTTGGTCTCAACAAGGAACTCGATGAAGTAAGAGGTAGAATTCTTGGAAATAATCCACTGCCAACTATCTGAGAAACCTTTTCAGAAATTAGAAGGGAGGAGGCTAGACAAAGAGTGATGATGGGAAAATCAAAATCAGTAACTGATGGTTCTGCCCTTGTCACAAACAAATTCAATAAAGACAATAAGAAAAATGGTAAGAAAGATGGTAAACCCTGGTGTGATCATTACGAACGTTATTGTCACACACGTGAGACTTGTTGGAAAATTCATGGAAGACCTTCTAATTGGAAAAAGAAGGGTGAGGGTCGTGCACTTCAAGCAACTTCTGATCAAGAGCCACAATCCTCCCTAAATGCATTTCCATTCACTAAGGAACAACTAGACCAAATATACAAACTCCTCGAGTCTCAAACACCTTCGTGCTCCATAGCCCAGAAAGGTAACTTTCCAAAGTCAGCCCATCTTGGTGTCATTCCTAATGATCGGTGGATCTAGTTTATTTTTTTCATATAAACCATGTGCAGGCAATTCCAAAATTAAAATAGCTGATGGCTCTCTTTTAGCCGTGGCAGGAAAAGGTTTTATTGTTTTGTCTCCCTTACTAACCATCCAAGATGTGTTACGTGTCCCAAATTTGTCTTGCAACTTATTATCTGTCAGTAAGCTAACCACAAATAAAAACTGTCAAGCTCATTTCTTTGATACTCATTGTGTATTTCAGGATTTGATCTCGGGGAGGGTGATTGGCACTGCTGAGGAAAGTGGTGGACTCTACTACTTGGAAGATGAACAAAAAACCAGACATCAATTTGGACCAATAAGTTTTTCTTCTGTTAAATCCTTTTTTGTTTCAAATAATAAGGATGATATTATGTTGTGGCATTTAAGGTTAGGCCACCCTAGTTTTAAATATTTAAGGTCATTGTTTCCTAAACTTTTTGTTGAACAAGACATTTCTTCACTTCAATGTGAGGTTTGTGAGTTTGCTAAACATCATCGAAGTTCTTTTCCAATTCAATCTTATAAACCTTCAAAACCTTTTTCAATGATTCATAGTGATGTTTGGGGGCCTAATCGAACAAGTACTTTATCCAACAAAAAATGGTTTATCACTTTCACAGATGATCATGCTAGACTTTGTTGGGTATACTTGTTGAAAGAAAAATCTGAGGTAGGTCAAATAATTCAAAACTTTTGTAAATTGGTGCAGACACAGTTTAACACCCAAGTACAGGTGTTTAGATCTGACAATGGTACTGAATTTTTTAATAAAATTGTTGGAAATTTTTTCCTTGAAAATGGAATTGTGCATCAAAGTTCATGTGTTAACTCACCCCAACAAAATGGGATTGCAGAGAGGAAAAATCGGCACCTTCTTGAAGCTGCACGAGCACTACTCTTCTCTACCAATGTCCCTAAATATTTATCGGGTGAAGCTGTCTTGACAGCTGCACATTTGAGGTCTTGAAAAGGATTCTAATAGGGATCCTCCAGATAAAGATCTAGGAGATTTGCAAAACTAGAGGCTTGACGCGATTTATGACAATGAGCCATTGGACTTCGAAAAGGATCCTTTAGCAGCAAATATCAAGATGATGGCACAGGATCCACTCGAAGAAATCGACTTGGGATCAGGAGCAGAGAAACGACCAACTTATATCAGTGCGAAAGTAAGCCCCCAACTCAAGATCGAAATAGTCCAGTTGCTGAAAGAATTCAAAGATTGTTTCGCATGGGATTACGACGAAATGCCCGGGCTGGATAGGAGCTTGGTCGAATTATTGATGGCGTCGAATTGTATTGGCAAAAAATGCTTTTCTCCCCTTTTCGAAAATGCATTTCTTGGGGGGCAATTTATAGGTTGCTAATTTCGACGCCAAGATAATTGTTCAAGAGCAAAGTCGAAAATTCGCCATGACATTTTGACCAGAAGGTTTCTGATGGGAAAAAAAGCAAGTCGAAGACAAATGGTACTTAGGGAAAGCATTTTTCGCAGATCTTTCTAAGTATGAGGAATATTTCGACAGAAGAGTAATCAGCTTCGATAGTTGTTTGAAATTCAAATTTATGATGGAGTTTCATTTTGAAGTTGGACGCGTGGAACACATCTAATAGACGAATGCATGCAGAATGCCATTTGTCGCCATTAGGAGAAATAGATGTTATTGGTGGTTATTTCGATTTGTATATAAATAGGGAGTCTTAGTGCTAGATTTCCGTGTGTGTTCAGAATTTGTACAAATCACTCAAGAAATACTCAAAGTAACCGTGAGAGAGAAAAAAGTAGTTACTGAGAAAATGTACGTTTGAAAAACACCAGTTTTCATTCCTTGCATTTTAATAAAAAGTTTTTAAGTTCTTCATTTACAATTTCCTTTACATTTCTGCCATTTTCTTACTTGCAAGTTATTTACATTTCGCCATTTATTTCAAGAAGCAAAGTTTTATCATTTCTGTCGAACAATACGAAAGTTGGTGAAAATCATGATGAATTCAATAAACAAAAGGTTTTCTAACACAAATTGTCAAAATTGTTAAAGCACATTGTCCTAGGATTTGTTTGATCGGTCCTGTAAGTAAATTAATTTTTCATAAATTAGGAGATCAGCGGTTGTTTGCGAATTTTCCAAGCAAACAAATCCACGATAAGTAGAAACAATTAAGTAAACAAAAACATTTAAGTAAGCAATTCAAAAAAGAAAATTAATAGGTAAAAATATTGTTTTAGTCCTTTAAGTTATTTTAAAATATCAAGTTAGTCCTTTAAGTTTTTTTTAACGCTTTGGTCCTTTTTGTTAAGTAATGTTTGCGTCGTTGACCTTTTTAAAAATCTCCGTTACAATAAATTGTAAACTCATATACCATTTAAACTGGCTTTTTGTGCTGATCACGAATATGTAATTAGTTTTGTCTTTGATTGTGTATTTTGGTCGGATCGAACGATTTTTCATTATGTATTTTGTCCACTTTTTTTCCTGATTGTCATGAACCGTACCATGTTTGATAAATTTGATTGCATATTCGTGATCAGCGCGAAAAACCAGTTCAAATGTTATATGAATTTGCAATTTATTGTAACGGAGATTTTTAAAAAGGTTAACGACGCAAACGTTATTTAACATAAAATACTAAATCGTTAAAAAAAAACTTAAAATATTAACTTGATATTTTAAAATAACTTAAAGGATTAATTTGATATTTTAAAATAACTTAAAGGACCTAGACAATATTTTTGCCAAATTAATAATATTATTGAAAAGAAAATTAATACTCCCTCTATCCCATAATGAGTGATCAATTTGGAATAAAAGAGTGTCGCAAAATGAATGATCAATTTCAATTTCTAATATATTATTTCAATTTTACCTTTTAATTAATATTACTTTCATCATTCTCAATATATGATAAGAATACTTTAGTAAAAATATCATACTCTCTTTTATTTATTTATCTTTTAATCTATATAAAATGATCAACTAAATCACTAATTATGGGACGAAGAGAGTAATACAATTGAGTAGACAATTTATGGAAGGAAAATAAAAATAAATGAGAAATGAAAAAAATAAAATAAAAAGAGAGAGACAAATAAAGAAGCAAAACCTTAGTTTGGTCACACACAAAAACCCAGAGCTCCTCGTGCAGCGCCGTTTTATGTATTAAAGGAAGGCGCGAAGAATTGAAAACGGATCCAGACATGTGCTGTGCTTGATACAGGGTTTATCAACCGAAGATTAGGGTTTAACTTATCCACCTTTCAAGTGAATAACACTTTCAGAGAAGAAGGAGAGTGAATATGTTAGACTTAATAAATTCAGATAAACCCTAGATCTAAAATTGCATTGAAAGACAATAAAATAAAACAACTTTTCTTCTTCCCTCAATAATGAAACAAGTTACAATATATAGTTAGGTTACTAAAGGACTAAATGGGCCATGGGCCACTTAAAAGAAAAAACTACTTAATTCCAAAATAATAAATAAAAAAGAATCAGCCCACAATAAAATCTTTGAGAAAGACAGATTGTTTCTTTTTTCTAATGGGCCTAATGCAAGACTTAACAATACTTCCAGGGCCCAAGAGAACCTTGTCCTCAAGGTTCAAATTAGGAGTGGAATTGGATGATCCGGCCCATTGTGTAGAAAGAGTGGGACGGGTAGGGTTTTGTGATAAGGGACACGTGGCGTGCCCAGGAGTAGCCGCTGAAATGTGAGTGGGATGGGGAAGGGTGTCGGTTGCAGGAAAACGTGGGAAAGCAGAATCTCGGGCAGTGTGTTTGGTGGGTTTAGTTGGCTGGATACAGCTGGATGGCATATGGGAATTATTAAGTGTAGGGAATATCTCAGCACGTGAAGCAAGAGAAGATTGAGGGTGGGGCTGGTGTGAAGTGGTTTGAATGAACGGTTGAGATTGGTTAGTACAAGTACCGTTGGAGCACGTGGGAGTTTTAGAGGGAGTACACGCAGGTGGATCACGTGTAGGGTAAAGGGTACTTGAGTGAGTTACAAGTCCATCCACTTCATTTGTGTTACACTTTGTGCTGTTGTCCCAGAACATTTTAGAACTTTCTCTCTGCTTTGCCTTTTCATTTTTCTTCGTTTCCATTCCTTCATCCTTGTTTCTGAAAGTGAGTTCATCCTCCATGCTTCGAAAACCCATGTCTTCATCATGCATGTATGGGTCCTCAAAACTAACGGAATCTGGAGGAAAAGTAGCGTCAGTAGCTGAGTCATGGTGGTTTTTGTAGTAGGGTCGGAGCAAAGACACATAGACCACGAGATAAATGCGCGATGAAGAGGGAAGATTCAACATGTACGCCACTAAACCTACCCGTTTGATGATGCGAAAAGGACCGAAGAAACGCTTGGACAACTTCTGCGAGAGGAGGTTCTTGACGGATGTTTGTCTGTACGGCTGAAGCTTCAACAAAACCAGATCATCTTCCTTGAAGGTATAGTCTTCGCGAGACTTGTTTGCTTGTTTTTCCATCTGGACTCTACTTTTCTTTAAGTTTTCCTTCAACTGAGTAACTAACTGTTGTCTTTGTTGCAAGGATTCGTCCAAGGATACCTCAGTGGTTGTGCCGGCTAGATAATCTGGGATGGTTGGGGGATCACGACCATACAAGGCTTTGAATGGGCTCATTTGAATAGCGGTGTGGAAGGAAGAGTTAAACCAAAACTCAGCAAGATTGAGGTATTTAAACCACAGACGAGGGTGTTCTCCTGCAAAACATCGAAGGTAAGTCTCGATTGATTTATTTACCACTTCTGTTTGCCCATCCGTTTCTAGATGATATGAGGTACTATATTTTAATATGGTGCCTTGCATCTTGAAAAACTCTTTCCAGAAATTACTCAGAAACAAAGGATCTCTGTCGGACACTATAGACTTTGGAGTGCCATGAAGACGGAAAATCTCCGTGGAGAAACGAGCTGCCAAATCTTTCGCAGAAAATTTGGAGGGCAAGGCCAGAAAATGGACGAACTTGGTTAAACTATCACAAATCACCCAGATGACTGTGTGTCCAAAGGAGTTAGGCAAGTGTGTGATAAAGTCCATGGTAAGTTCATCCCAAACTTTGTTAGGGATAGGTAAAGGTTGTAGGAGACCCTTCTTTTTCTTGGTTACATATTTGTTGTGTTGACAAATCTCGCATGTTTTGACCATGTTTTTAACTATTTTAGCAACGCCCGGCCAGCAGAAAGATAATCTTAGACGAGCCAAGGTTGCTTTGACCCCAGAATGACCAGCAGAAGGAGTTGCATGATACTCTTGAAGGATACTCTGGCGAAGTGAAGGAATGTCAGGTACAAAGAGTCTATCCTTAAAATATAGCAACCCGTTGTTAAATTTGTAAATGCTACTATCATTTGTCTGCTGAACTAACTGTTGGACTAAGCTAATTCCTACACTGTCTGTAGCATAGAACTTTCTGAGTGTGGAAACAAGGCTTGGGACCAGAGAAGATAGCGCCAGCATTTGGGGATCCTCGGTGCCAAATTGTCTACTAAGTGCATCAGCAACCAGATTAGAACGACCAGGTTTGTATGAAATTTCAAAATTGAAACCCTGTAGCTTAGAGGCCCATTTTTGTTGTTCTGGTGTTTGGATGTGTTGCATCAGTAGGGATTTTAGACTCTTTTTATCAGTATAAATGTGAAACTTTTGCCCTATGAGGTACTGACGCCATTTCTTGATTGCTTCTGTTACAGCAAACATTTCACGGACATAGACTGAAGAGGATTGCATGCGAGGGCACATCTTTTTACTGAAAAAGGCAACTAGATGACCATCCTGGGTTAAGACTGCGCCAATGGCCACACCTGAAGCATCAGTTTCTATTATGAATTTCTTTGTAAAATTTGGTAGAGCCAAGACCGACATGTCGGTCATGTGTTTCTTTAACTCTGTAAAGGCTAAATCAGCCTCAGGACTCCATGTAAACTTAGTAGAACGCAACAGATCGGTGAGAGGAGCGACGAGAGAGGCATAATTACGTACAAAACGTCGGTAAAAACAAGTGAGGCCCCAAAACCCGCGGAGTGTCGTGAGAGAGCGAGGTTGAGGCCATTCCAAAATGGCTTTAACTTTATCTCACTACGCCAAACAAGGGAAAAGAGGGCGCTTTTTTTGGCCTATGACAGCGCTTAAAAGCGCCGTCTAAGCCAGCGCTGTCGTAGGTAAAGACAGCGCTTTTTTATTTATGAAAAAACGCTCTCTAAAATGGGCCTTTTGACAGCGCTTTTAAAAGCGCTGTATAAAGTATAAGTTAAAAATTTAATTTTTTTTTTTTAAACTTTAGAAAGCGTTTTTTCCTTCAAAAGCGCTCTCTAAAGGTGCTTTTAGACAGCGCTTTTTAAAGCGCTGTCTAATGTATACGTATAATGATTTTTTTTATACCTTTAGAGATCACTTTTTCCTTAAAAACGCTCTCTAAAGGTGGACTTAAGACAGCGCTTTTTAAAGCGCTGTCTAATGTTTAACCTTAGACAGCGGTTTTTTCTCAAAAGCGTTGTCTTTGGTCTACGTATAATTTTGAAGATTTTTTTTTAAAATCTCATTTTAACCATTTTTTTTATGCTGAAACCTGTATAATTTACATTTCCATAAACCTGTATAATTCACATTTCAATAAATTTATCAACAAATTCTATTTCAAAACTAGAATTTACACTTAATGCAAAATTCAATAAACTAGAATTTGTACATTTCAATAAACTAGAATTTACATGCAGAATTCACACAAATTCTATTGTATGGTTTCAAACCTGCATAGAATTTACATTTCAATAAACTAGAATTTACATTCACAAAACTATACATTAATTCAAGAAAGAATTCTTCTTGCAATAAAAAATTCGCACAATTCCTCGTGTAATAAGGACACGCCGTATCATCGAAATACTACATAACAAAACAAAATACGCATTAGTTAAGAAATAATATATAGATGTCTTGTGTTATCAAGTAGCATCACTAATAAGCAATATTGTGAAAATTAATATACCTCCACTTTGACCCATGTAATATTGGTTGCTCTAGCCCGTGCTACTCGTGCGTATCTTCCTGGTTACTAGACACTTGACCTGTAAGAAAGAAAAAAAACAGAAATTAAATGACATGAGCTATATTGAATGATATAAGCTATAATTTTACAACTAGTACCTTTTTCACTAACGTCTCTTTCTTTTCTTGTTTGGAGTATGTTCTACCCGTCTCTTAACAACACGGACGGTTGGATTGATCCAAATACCCTCATTATGATCATTTCTAGTATATGATTCATTCGCTATAATATTTTCATCTTGATCATTTCTAGTAAATGATTCAATATCAACATCAATATCACCTTGATCTCCAACGTTTTCATCAATTACTTTGTTAGATAAAAGCACTATAGACCATTTTGTACTTGTCGGATTAGTGACATAGAACACTTGTTTAGCTTGAGAGGCTAGAATAAAAGGCTCATCTTTGTACCCTACCCTATTAAGATCCACTTGCAAGAATCCTGACTTATCCATTCGTACGCCATTATTATTTTCAACCCACTTGCAACGAAATATAGGAATCTGAAAGTTCTCATAATCAAACACCCAAATGCGCTCGATAACCCCAAAATATGACAGATTTGCAAATTTGGGGTTTAAGTCTTTCACACTTGAAATGTGCATTGCTTCAGCTACCAAGGTGACACCACTATTTTGCATAGTACTTTTATCATCTTGTTCTTTGGTATAAAATGTGTATTCATTAATTGCGTATGCGCTATAAGAAAACACGACCATACTTGGACCATATGCTAAACATCTCAACCTTTCTGTTATTGAATCGCGGTCTGAATAATACTTTGCATAAATATGATCCTTAAACCAAGGTATGAAACTTCGATTGTGCTCTCGTACTATCCAATTCTCATTTCTATTCAGATTTGAACCTCAGAGAACATCCTTGTGCATTTCAACATATGGCTCAACCTCATTCTCATTGTGCAAAACATACAAATGCACTTGATCCCGTTCCACCCTTGATACTGTCACAACTTCATTTCCAATTAACATTTGTCCTTCTTTTTTTTCGACAATATGAGATTTGGGGAGTCCAATTGATTGTACATTGGACTGATATTCAGTTAAAACTCAACCGCTTCTTCAACAATGTATCGTTCGGCAATACAACCCTCTGGTCGACTTCGGTTTTTCACATACCCTTTTAATATTTTCATATAACGTTCAGCAGGGTACATCCATCTCATATAAGCCGGTCCACACAATTGTGTCTCTTTCACTAGATGAACAACTAGATGAACCATTATGTCAAAAAACGAGGGAGGAAAATACATTTCAAGATCACACAAAGTAATAACTAGTTCTTTTTGCAATGTTGGTAAGATCGCAGGATCGATCACCTTACTGCAAATTGACTTGAAAAAAAAACACAATTTAGTTATTGCGCTTCTTACTTTTTCTGGCAGAATAGAACGTATACCTATTGGTAGAAAATGTTCCATTATAACATGGCAGTCATGCGTTTTTAAACTCTTTAACTTGAGGTCTTTCATAGACACAAGTCTTCTAATATCTGAAGAGTATCCTTCTGGAACTTTAACTTCACTTAGAAACTTACACAATACTTTTTTCTCCTTTCTAGATAGAGTATACGCAGCAGGTGGTAGATATGTTCGTTTTCCTTTCTTCAAGGGTCCTAATTCAGTTCTTATCCCCATATGTACCAAGTCCTTTCTTGCTTTAAGGCCATCCTTAGACTTTCCTGGTATATTGAGTAACGTACCAATAACACTGTCAAATACATTTTTTTCAATATGCATAACATCGAGAAAATGTCTTATATACAACGACTTCCAATATGGCAGTTCAAAAAAAATTGACCTCTTCTTCCACCCACTCTTGACAAGTGTATGTGCAAAAGGCTTTCCAAACTGAGTTGTCACATCTTTCACCTTTTCAAAAATTTGATCACCTGTCAATATAGTTGGAGCTCTACCATGTTCTGGCTCTCCATTGAATGCTTTTCTCCACCCACGATAGTGATGATTAGAATTTAAGAATCTACGATGACCGAGAAAGACATTCTTCTGACCAAACTCCAATCGCGTCTAATCTGTTTTATCTTCACAAATAGGACACGCACATTGACCTTTTATGCTGTACCCTGATAGATTTCCGTATGCTGGAAAATCATTAATTGTGCCAAACAACATCGCCCTCAAGTTGAAACTTTCTTTCCTATATCCATCATAAACCTCCACACCGTTCTCCCACAAAAATTTTAAATCTTCGATTAAGGGTGCCAAGTATACGTCTATGTCATTCCCTGGTTGTCTAGGCCCAGAAATTAACATAGATAACATCATGTACTTACGCTTCATACATAGCCATGGAGGTAGGTTATAAATCATTATGATCACAGGCCAAGTGCTATGTGAGATACTTTGAATACTGTGTGGGTTCATTCCATCAGTAGATAATGCCAAGCGAAGGTTTCTTGCTTCTTTTCCAAATTCAGGATAATCATCATCAATTTTCATCCACTGGTGAATCTTCCGGATGTCGAAACTTTCCATCAATAATTCTTTCATCTGCATGCCAAGTCAAGTGTCTTGAATCGGTCTCACTACGAAACATGCGTCTAAATCTCGGAATTATAGGAAAATACCATAAGACTTTTGCTGGAGACAACTTTTTCTTATATCGAGAGACACCACATTTAGGACACTCATTTAGCGATGCATACTCATTTCGAAATAATACGCAATCGTTTGGAGAGGCATGTATCTTATCATAGCTCATGCCAATAGAGCACAACATCTTTTTGGCCTCATATGTTCGATTGGGAAGAACATTATCCTCTGGAAGCATATCTTTCATAAGGGACAATAATTCTGTGAAACTTTTATCCGACCATCCATTGCCCGCCTTTAAGTTGTACAACTTTAATACCGCAGACAATCTTGTAAATTTGGTGCAACCATTATACAACGGTTTCTCTGCATCGCTTACCAACCTCTCAAACATTTTGGGGCAATCCTTAAGATCTTCTTCAAGTGCTTCTGCAATCTCTTCGACTCGATCAGAATCGTATGTATCTGTGCCATTGTCGTATAAAGCGTAGGTCGTATTATCCCCTGATTCAACATTCCCGTTAATTTTCTCACCATGCAAATTCCAACATGTATAACTTCTATCAATTCCACTCCTCAATAAATGCGATGCCAACTGAACCGCGTCAAGCCGACTCCCAAAACAGCAACCCAAGCAAGGACATATCATTCGACTGGGGTCTTTGGCATGCGCAACAACAAACTTAACGAATTCCGATACCCCATTGTCGTACTCTTTCGACAATCGACTTGAAGACATCCATTTCCTATCCATAGTTATACTAATTAAACTAAACAAAAACAAAAAGAAAAAAAGTTATACCTGTAGGGAAACGATCCGACTTTCACACTTTGAACACAAGTAACCCCTATACACGTATCATAAAATGAAATATCATTAATTGACCAATTATGAGTCATAACTTGATAAGTGGCAACATGTAATCACAAACAAGCAACAATTAGAGGCAAACACCTACATAAGTATATAGTAGACAATAAACTTATAACAAAAAGTCACAAGTTCTAGAAAATAAAAGAAATGAACTTGGAAAAAAAGGATATTTTAGGTTGTTTATACTAATCAACTTTGCCAAATATACAGTAGAAAATATTTAATAGTCATGAAATAACCTTCACAATTTCAATAATAATAGTTGTGAAGATACTTTAATATTAGCTTCCTTATGAAAATACCTTCAACAAAACTAGAAAAAATATACATGAAAAATATACATGAAAAATATACATGAAAAGTATCATGAATGCTTTTCGTAAAAATATACATGAAAAATAAAAGAAAAAAGATTCTGCAACAATAAAAGAGGAAGCTTTTATCCTCATCGTGAAAACTTTTTCGTTTTCGTTTTCAGAGAAATGAATAGTAAAAGAGAAATGAATAATAAAAGAGAAATGAATAATAAAAGAGTACCTTATTCGTTTTCGTTTTCAGAACGATTTGAGAAATGAATAAGAACAACAACGTTTTCGTTTTCAGAACGGTAAGAGAATAAGAACAACAACGTTTTCACGAACGGCAATGGCAATGGCAATGGCAAGAACGACAGCGATGGTTTAGAGAAACGGTCGAGAGAGAAAATGAATAAAAGTTAAAATATATTAAATATATTAAAATATGTTAAAATATATTAAATATATTAAATATGTAAAATATATTAAATATATAAAATATATTAAATATGTTAAAATATATTAAAATATATAAAATATATAAAATATGTTAAAATATATTAAATATATTAAAATATGTTAAATATATTAAAATATGTTAAAATATATTAAATATATTAAATATATTAAATATAGTTTAAATATATTAAATATATATTAAATAAGTTAAAATAATTTAATATAATTTAAATATATTAAATATAGTTTGATATATTAATATAATTTAAAGTACATTTTAAATTATATATTAATATAATTTGTATATATTAAATATATTAAATATAATTTGATATATTAATATAATTTAAAGTATATTTTAAATTATATATTAATATAATTTATATATATTAAATATAATTTCAATAAGTTAAAATGTTTGTATTTAAAACATATATTTAAATATATTATTTGAATAATTTTAAATATAATTTAAAATAAATTAAAATATAATTTAATATACTTTAAATATATTAAATATAATTTGATATATTAATATAATTTAAAGTATATTTTAAATTATATATTAATATAATTTATATGTATTTAAAATAATTTAAATAAGTTAAAATGTTTGTATTTAAAACATATATATTTAAATATTTTATTTGAATAATTTTAAATATAATTTAAAATAATTTAAAATATAATTTAATATAATTTAAATATATTAAATATAATTTGATATATTAATATAATTTAAAGTATATTTTAAATTAATATATTTTAAATTATATATTAATATAATTTATATACATTAAATATAATTTAAATAAGTTAAATATATAATTTAAATATATTAAATATAATTTGATATGTTAATATAATTTAATATTAATTTCCCTACCTAAAGGGCGTGGGTTCGACCCCCTAGTTTGCCACTTAGAATGGTTTTATATTTTAATTAGTAAATGACTTTAGAGGGCGTTTTTCATTAGAAAGCGCTTTCTAAAGTGAAAAGAAATTGAGCCCTATTAGAGCGCTTTCTAAAAGCGCTGTCTAAGGTGATCCCTATAGCAGTGCTTTTAAAAAGCGCTCTCTAAAGGGATATCTATAGCAGCGCTTTTTGGAAAGCGCTGTCTAAAGTGGCACTCTTTTACATTCTTTTACAACGCTTTTGAAAAGCGCTTTCTAAAGCCTATCTTTTACTGCGCTTTTTTTAAGCGAATTTTTTTTATTCTTTTTAGCAGCGCTTTTTTATAAAAGCGCTGTCATTTTGGCGCTGTCTATTCCTATTTTTGGCGTAGTGTCTGGATCTGGTGCAACACCACCAACAGAAATCACATGTCCTAAATAATCAACTTTATCAGCTGCAAAAACACACTTAGATAACTTAACAAAGAAAGATTGTGATCGCAACAAGTTAAACACCACCTGCAAATGATTAACATGGTCATTCAAATTGTTATTATAAATCAGGATGTCATAAAAAAAAACCAGAACAAATTTTCTTAAGCAAGGCCTCAATAAATCATTCATTGCGGATTGAAAAGTAGAGGGCGCATTAGTAAGTCCGAAAGGCATAACGAGGAATTCGTAATGCCCATCGAAAGTCCGAAAAGCTGTTTTATGTGTGTCCTCCGATGCAACTCGGATCTGGTGGTAACTTGAACGTAAGTCTAACTTGGTAAAAACTTTGGCTGAGCCAAACTCATCTAAAAGTTCATCAATGGTAGGAATGGGGAATCTGTCTTTAATAGTCACAACATTTAGAGCACGATAATCCACACAAAATCGCCACATTCCATCCTTTTTTTTTACAAGAAGGACTGGTGAGGAAAAGGGACTATTGCTAGGAATGATGACACCTTCTTTAAGCATTTCCTGAATGATTATTGATATAGCATCTTTTTGTGAATGGGGGTAGCGGTAGGGTTTTACATTGATAGGGGAGGTATTGGGCTCAAGAGGAATGTGGTGATCATGAGGGCGTTTTGGGGGAAGGCCTGAATGAGGGTGGAAAATGTCTTGAAAGTTTTGTATTAACTGCTGGATTTGAGGGTGTAAGTCTGATGGTAACAGGTCATGGTTTGAGTGGGAGGCTGAAGTTGGGGTTGGTGGGGATGGGATTGGATGAAAAGTCATTAAGTGGAAGGAGGAGACAGAATTAGTATGAATGAGGTGGCGGAGTTGATGAAATGTAATATGAATTGGGTGTGTTGAGGGGTCTCCTTGAAGAGTGATGGGTTGGTTTAAATGGTTAAAGGTGATAGATGGAACGGAGAAATCTGCCTGAATTTTACCCAAGGTTCTTAACCATGCCATACCCAAAACCACATCTGCCCCTTCGATTGGTAGTAAGTGGAATGAAAGTTGAAAGGGTTTATTTTGTAGGACAATTTGAACATTGTTGCAAATTCCTTCACATTATATATGCGAACCGTTACCAACCATTACAAAAAATTGTGGAATGGGAGTTGACTTAAGGTTGAGGTGATGAGCTATGTGTGGCTGAAGAATGTTGTAAGTGCTGCCAGTGTCAACCAAAACCATGACTGACAATCCGCCTATCAACCCTTTGAACTTGAGTGTTTGTGGGGAAAATTGACCCGTTAAGGCTTGGGTGGACAGTTGAAAATAAGTGTCATTTTGGTCAATTGTACTGTTTTCAGCTTCCATGTTGTCTTGAGTTAGGCTGGTGTCTTCTGACACATCATCTTCTGCCAAAAGAAGAAACTTAGAAGTAGAACATTTATGACCTGGGATAAACTTCTCATCACAATTAAAACACAGCCCTTGAGCTCTCCTTTCTTGCAGTTGCGCTTGTGATAGACGACGAATAGGGAACTTTGTAGGAATAGTTGTGGGCGGTGGTTTTGTGTTTGTTATTTGTGGGGTCGGTGAGGTTGGAGCTTTTGGGGTTGTGGGGTGGCTGGGGCCGCTGGTTTTTTGGTAGGGGCTAGAGAATGGTTTGGAAAATTTGGGTTTTGAATCCCTTATCTTGGATTCAATCAGTTTTGCAAGGCCAATAGCTTGTGAAATTGTGGTGGGTTTGTGAATTGCCATTTCACTTTGAATTTCAGTAGTTAACCCTGAAATAAAGCAATTTAAAATTGCATCTTGTGGTAGACCAACAACTTGAGTGCCTAACTTTTCAAATTTGGTTTGATAATCCACAACTGAACCATCTTGTTTTAATTTGAATAATTCAGCCTGATGATTTTCATAAGAGGAAGGACCAAAACGAAATGTCAAATCCTTTGTAAAAGTATTCCAATCCGATAATAACGAACTCTGGTGCATCCATTTAAACCAGCCCAAAGCATCATCTTTCATATAAAATGAAATTAATGACATTCTGTTTTCATGAGGCATGTTATAAAAACTGAAAAATTGTTCTGCTTGAAACAACCACTCAAGAGGGTTTGTGCCATCAAACATTGGGAGGTCGAGTTTAAGTGTTCGCATAGGGGGCAAAGGGGGAATTTGTGGGTAATAAGGAAAATTATAATTTGGGGTTGTTTCAAAAACTGTTTGTGGGAAAAAATGAGGTGGGAATGACGTTTGGGGTGGTAGTTGTATGGGTGGGGTTCGCTGCATAAAGGTGGTTGGTGGAGGGGGGTTGTTGTGGGAAAAAACAGTTGGTGACCTAAGTGGAGTGTTTGTAGGAGAAATGATGTGGGGTGAAGGGTTGGACGATAAGGAAATATGAGGTGGGTTAAGTATAATACCTGAAGAACTAGCTGCCATGGAACTTGCTGCCATGGAAGTAACAACAGGTTGTTATTCCTTTTGGGTAGTGAGGTTTTTAATGGCAGCCATGACTGCTTCAAACCTTGAATCCTCCAAGCTTTTATCATTTTCAAATCTGGTGTTAAGCCTTGCAATATGCGCCTCCAAATCTGCAGCAACCTTGTCAAACCTTTCATCGAGTTGCTGTTGTGTAAGAGCCATTGCATTATCGATCAAAACTTGTGATGTGTGGACAACTTCCTCAACGATTTCTCTTGAGGAAGGGTTTTGGGGTTTGGGGGGAGCCATTGAATTCACTTGTAGAAAGCACCAATTTGTTAGACTTAATAAATTCAGATAAACCCTAGATCTAAAATTGCATTGAAAGACAATAAAATAAAACAACTTTTCTTCTTCCCTCAATAATGAAACAAGTTATAATATATAGTTAGGTTACTAAAGGACTAAATGGATCATGCGCCACTTAAAAGAAAAGACTACTTAATTCCAAAATAATAAATAAAAAGGCAAAAAGGCAGCAGGGGTCCTTTAAGTTATTTTATGTTACCACTTAGGTCCTTTATGTTTTTTTTGTAACGTTTAGGTCCTTTAAGTTTAAAACCGTTTGCAACGTTAGACTTTTTTGGAAATTCCGTTTAAAAAATGCACAGGTGGCAAAAGTTGATCTGAGGTGGCTTATTAGGTTTGATGACTGGGCAAATGTGTTGGCATTTTAAAGTATTGATTGATTTCAGACATAAATCCCCAAATCAACATGCTTGAACCCTAAAACTGATAATACGCTGCAACAATGGCCTCTCAAGGTGGTAGTTCAACAAATCGTAGGTATATGAAGACCAATACTTGCGTTTCTCATGTACCTCAAACTGGAATGGAGAAGAAGTGTTCGTGTGGATCGTCAGCCGTGCTACGAACTGTTAAGAAAAAAGGAAGAAATTTTGGGAAGCAGTTTTGGGGGTGTAGATTATTTGAGGTACGTAACAAGCTCAAACTATTTAGCAAATTATGGTTTTGGTTTATGGTATTAATTTTCGTTTTGGTTTATGTAGAGTGAAGCTTATAATGTGGGTTGCAATTTCTTTGAATGGTATGAACACAATGTCAGTGATAAAGTCAATGCAGAGTTGCATGCCCCACTTATTTCAAAATGTCCCAAATGTGAAGAAAAGGATGTTGAAATTAAGTTGCTCAGAAAGAACATTGATAATGAAGAGGGATACACTAAGGAGGTTATGAAGATCATGGTGAAGATGTTGAAGATGTCAGGATATGTCATTGTGTTGTTAGGTCTTATTTTGTTAGTGTTATGTGTTATTCTGTTTTGGTTGATGTAATTTGTAACAAAGAATGTAAATTGTAACAAAGAAAGGGATGTTGAGTGATTGCTATGTATGTTTTGTTGACAGTACTTAATGAAACTTCTTTGTGTTGCATTCTGTCAAATTGTTGCCTCTGTGTGTTTTGGTTTCAAGTAAGTTCAGTTATTGTTAACAGGGAAAGGGTATGTCACATTTTAAAAACAGATAGGACTAAGTTGTAACATTTTAAAAACATATGGGACTATATTGTTACATTTTAAAAACATGAAGGATGTGAATGTTACAAATTAAAATCTTGAAGGACCAATTTGTGACATTTTAAAACAAAACAAAAACCAATTGCAAACGCAAATGTGCACATTAACATATCCCTGCATTGAGAATTACATGATCCAGAACTATTACAAAACACAATTGTCATGACTTCCCAAAACAAGTGCAAAACATAATTGTCATTACATTCCAAAACAATTTCAAAACAGAAGTGTCATTACATAATCCAAAATGTAAAACAGTCCTAAATCCAAAACAGAAATGCTATTTGTTGGTGGTCTTCCTCCTTATAGCCAATTTTGGCCTCAAAGTTGTTGGTGGCTTAAATGCTGCTGTGCCAGATTGCCTTCTCACTGCTAGTAGCTGTGACACTGTCATAGATTGTCTTGTTTGGATTCTTGAACTTGATGCTGACAGCCTTGTTTGAATTCTTGGAGTTGGCTGTGACATAACTGATGTTGCAGGAGTAGTTTGTGATTGTTTTTTCTGAACCCTTGGAGTTGGTTGTGACTGGACAGTTGGAACTGGTTGACTTGTTTGTGTCTGCACAATTGGAACTGGTTGACTTGTTTGTGTCTGCACAGTTGGAACTGGATCTGTTGTTTGGGATTGGTTAGTGTTGGCAGTCTGGGCCTCTCTTGGTCTTGCTGGACATGAGGCCTTATTATGCCCAGAAAGACTGCATATGGAACACTTATTTGGCAGCCCCTTCCTTGAGACATTCACTGCATCCTTTCTCTTTTCATCAGCATCTTTATTTCTTCTTCTTTTAGGCCTCCCTGGTGCTCTTCTAGAAGGTGGTGGCAGTATGTCAGGGTAAGGTGTTTTTTCCCACAAATTATCTCCATTTGTTGGGTATATTATAGGTTGGTAGCAAGCTTTGTAAGTGGCTTTCCTATAGCAGTCTGGAATGAAGTTTGCTGGTTCTAAAGATCTATGTTGCATGCAAGTGATAGCATGGTAGCAAGGAATGCCTGTGAGCATCCAACTTCTACAAGAGCACTCCAATGTCCTAAGATCCACTGTGTGTTTTTCTCCAACCATACTTGTATGTCTCACTTCATAAATCATGTCACCTGATAACCTATAAATCAAATTTTAAGTGTTAGTTTTAAAAACATCACATATTTAAAATAGATTCCTCAAAAAGATTGAATTACCTTGGTATAAAAAACCTAGAGAATTCCTTTCTTCTCTCAAGCATCTTCCTGATTCTTGGCAGGACAGATTCCTCATATTCATCAATTTTGGCTCTATTTTTGGCCTACCTATCCATGAGATATCCTCTGATGTCCTCTAACATTGACACAATTGGCTTATCTCTTGCTCCAATGATAACACTGTTAAAAGTTTCAGGCATGTTGTTGACCAACACATCACATCTTGCATTGTACTTGAACCTGGACTTGCTCCAATATCTAGGAGGTATTTTAATCAAGTGTTTGTATGCCTCCTCATTAACCTTCCTCATTTCCCTCATTTCATGTTCCCATGCTTGAGGATATGTTGCCTTGGCTGCCTTCCACATTAACTCCTTCAACTGTTTACCTGGAAATCTCTTTCTGAAGTTGCTATAGAGGTGTCTAACACAAAATCTCTGATCAACTCCTGGTAATAGCTCATCTATTGCAGGCAACAATCCCTAATGACATGCAGCAATGAAGTACCAACTTGTTAAAATTTTAAATCTTCAAGGACCACTTTGGTACACTTTAAAAACATGAAGTACCAACTTGATACAAACACTTCACAACTTAAGAGCAAAGCTATAAAGGAGTTACTTGATACAAATTTAAATCTTCAAGGATTAATTTGATACAAATTTAAATCATGTAGGACTTAATTGAAACAAATATAAAAAGGGAAGAACTAACCTTCTGCTGATCTGAAACAAATGTGATGTGCTTGCAAACTTCTTGCCCTCCCAAATCACGAACTAATAGATCAAAGAACCATGCCCATGAATCCTTTGTCTCTGCTTCAACTACAGCAATGGCAATGGGCAACATCTGATCATTTGGATCTCTTCCCACTGCTGCAAGAAGCTGGCCTCCATAAATACCATTTAAGAAATAACCATCTACTCCAATTATGGGTTTGCAAACTCCAAAAGCCTTCTTGCATGCATCAAGGCACATGTACAATCTATGAAAACTTGGTAATAGTGGTCTCTCAACAGAAACTTCAGATTCAGCTTGTGGTAGTTCAGTTGCTTGGACATTTAACTTGATGCTGCTGTTTGGATTAGACCTCAATAATTCATGTGCATAGTCATACAACCTGAGAAATTGCTCCTTAAAAGACCCTTCAACAACACCCAGAGCTGTCTTCCTTGCCCTATATGCTTTCATCCTACTCATACTAGTGTTCCATTTTTCATGGACCTTCTCACATATGGATGTCAGTTTCACTTGGGGATTTATTCTAACAGTTGTTTGCAATTTCTTCCCTAGCCACTTAGAACTAAATATTCTAACATTGTGCTCTCTGTTACACGTGTGTTTGTCATTAAGAGTTCTCAATTGCCATGTATCTGCATTAGGCAATTTGGAACACAATGCCACCCATGGACACCCTTCCTTGCAACCAACTCTGACCCTAGTTTTATCATTTTTAAGATACCTTAAATCCCTCCCATTGTGTACAGCATAACTAGAAACGACTTCCTTGAACTCCTCTTTTGTTGAAAACAAGCTACCCAAAACCCACTTATAGTCATTAAATCTCTTAGGATTAATAAATGAAGGATATTTAACTCTATCCTCATCCTCACTCTCATCCTCACTCTCTAGTTCTTCACTTGAATATTCAGGGTCAGACAAACCCCTTGGCACCTTCTTGGCTTTATTTCTTGTCATGTCTACATCCACAATGACATCTTCATCACTTATTGCCTCATCATTTCTATTTTGGGCTGAACCTCCTTCATCCACACCTTTTTTCTTAGGTCTTCCTTTATGCCTTTTGGAACTGAACTTTGCCTTCTTCTTAGATGGTCGGCCTCCCTTCCTCTTTTTTGTTTCAATAGTATCATCACCTAGGATATCAACACTAGTTGTATCAGCAAGTAAGTCTTCTCCTACCAAGAGTTCAGAAAAACCATCATTCAATATCTCATCATCAGAGTCAACAAAGTCTACATCTGCTAGTGCACTATCATCACTTCCATCCTCAACTCCAGCCTCAACATGCTCTGCCTCTACATGTTCTGACTCAACATTTTCTGCCTCAACATTTTCTTCCTCAACATTTTCTGCCTCAACATTTTCTGCCTCAACATTTTCTTTTTCACAATGGTCCCCACCATCATTCACATGTGCTCCCTCCACTCTCTCTTCCTCCACATGGTCCCCACCATCACTCACATGTGTTCCCTCCACATTCTCTTCCTCCACAAGGTCCCCACCATCATTAACAAATTCTGCCTCATTTTGGGATATGGGTAAATCTACTATTTCATCGGGTTCTTCAACTGGGTGGACTATAAAGATATCAACCTTTCCAATTGTCTTTGACCAATTCAAAGCTTCTATTGCCCCAAAATCATCTTCCAACGCCTTCAGGGTTCCAGCAAAGTCATACCACATCTCTTGCACTCCTCTATACTTCATCTCTTTAACAACCCCCAATATTTCAAAGTAACTCCACCTGTCACCATCACATTTCCAGTTTGAGACTTCACCCCAATATATTTGTCACCTTCGAAATACCCTCCATGATGAAAGTCAACAAAAAATTCATCCATAACCATGTTATTCCTGTTTAAATCACCTAAACCATAAGTAACCTATTTTCTATCTACTTACACACATAACTATTTTAAAAACCGAAACAACAATGGCGAAGATGAAAACGAACCTGATACAACGCGTTCTGCACATAAGGTCATAAATTTCACCGACAACAGATTGGATGGAAAACAGGAGACGACAATGTTGTAGACCAGAGTTAGGGTTGGAGAATTACAGACGACATTTGGTTTTGGAGAAGAGAATGCGAGAATTAGATAACTGTGAAGAATTATGGGTTGGAGATGAAACGGCACAATAGTGAAAATACTAACCAGCCATGTCATCTCACTTAACTGACAACTCAGCACCGTCTAAGCCACATATATTTTTTTTAACGGAATTTCCAAAAAAGGTTAACCACGCAATTGGTTTTAAAGTTAAAGGACCTAAAAAAAACATAAAGGACCTAAGTGGTAACATAAAATAATTTAAAGGACTAAAAATGCCTTTTTACCTAAATAAAAAAGAATCAACCCACAATAAAATCTTTGAGAAAGACAAATTGTTTCTTTTTTCTAATGAGCCTAAATGCAAGACTTAAGAGAATACAATGTCCGAAGCTGGTTCAATGCTTTCAGTCGTTGCTTCGCTATCCAAAAGCTTCGATCAAGTGCCTCCTTCAGCCGTTCCGGCGGTGCTAGATTGTATTCTGCTTTCCACCGGTTTGTCTCCGCCCTCGCTCTTCGCTTCACTTCTCCCTGATTTTCCTCGTTTTCTCAAGGTATTCATCTTCAATTCAGTTCCTCTCTTCACTTTTTCCCAACTATTTCATCAAAAAACTATGCTCCAGACCTGATTTTGTTGCTATTTGCTACTTGATTTTTTACATTTCTAGAATTTGTAATATTGTTTATTTACTATTTCTTTATCACTCTATGTTGAAATTTTTCTTTCGTTTTTTGTGTTTGATTATATTTGTTGGATGTAATAGGACATTATCAAAGAGGATGGTACTTTGGATTCTGATAAACGACACCGTCTGGTGTCATTGGTGGCCGCATTTTGTCACCTCCTGAAGAAAACAGGTGAGTTGCTTCTGATTTAGGTGTAGTTTTTGTTCTTGTATAAACTACAATATTTTCTCTGTTGTGCATTTGGAAATGCATTTATCAATTGAAACTATAATGCTATGCTGAAATGGAGCTTTTGCAGCAGCTGTTGAGTTGCACTGCATCTTTTTTATTTTATAACTAGGAATCATTCCACGTGATTTATTTATTTGCAGGGGCTGATTCTGACGCGATACAACTGTTTGTTTGGAGGTGTTTTCTTCCTTTAGCTAAGGTGTTGCCACCATCTCAGCATGACTTGCTTAATCAGGTATAATACAATGTTAAATTAAATAGCTAGGAAATTGTGTTTTGCTGGTAGTTGATGTAGAATTTTTTTTATCATTTAACTAATTTGTAATCTGATATGGTAGATAACAGAATCACTCATGGATGTTGTGATTAAAACTGGCACCTTGGAAGTTCTGGAAGAAACTTTGGTGCCGGTTTTTATAAGATCAGTCGGTCTTTCACTGGGGATGCTTCATAATGATGATTCGAGTTTGTATAAATGGAGTAGAGAATCATCTCACCAGGATTCACATGACATAGTTGACGGAGAACGGTTTACATCTTCATCAAATTGTTACAAATTGACGACATCATGCAATGTTTTGTCTGTAATTCTGGAACTTGCCCCTCAGTTTTTGCATACAAATACAGTCTCCAAGTCTGCTGAAAGAGAAGGGTGTATTGCTGAAACATTTGTTAAAGTTTTAATTTTGGAACTAGGTAGTATGAGTGAACGGATGCTTTTACATAGTCCCTAACATAGATCTTGCACAATTGGCTTTCTTCTTCCTATCATTCTCAAAACATTCCGTGCCATTGGCTCTTTTGAAATCTCAAATCGTGGGCAGAAACATGGTTTATCTCGGTATAGCCAACTGGATTAATTAATATATTATTTGCTTTAATATACATTCTTTATCTGAATGAATTTGTCTTGTATATTACTGGTTTTCAGGGAATGTTTCTTCAAGAAAATATGGAACTGCTGCAAAACACTATTTTCAATGGGACCTCGAGAGAGAAGAGAGGGATACAACACTCTCTCTTTGTATTTCTCTTTTTCCTGGCTGGAAGAAGAATATGAATTTCCTGATAGTGATACAGTTATTAAAACTGAAGAGTTTGACATAAGAGCAGAACAGGAGTTCTGGGATGAGATAAAAAAGGGGCTGGTACTTGAGCTCTGTTTAGTATTTTTTCTGTTTGATTGCTTATGTTGTTGATGCTTTGCTTACTTAAGAACCAAAATGAATATGTTCAGGTTGACAGGGAGAGTTTAGTGAGGAAGCAAAGCTCACATATATTGAAGATGGCTCTGAATATACGAGAAGGAGCCAATTCTCTCCCTAGCATTTCAAATAGCGACACCAATGGAAAGTGTTCAGTACCTTGTGGGGTGACAAGGAAGGAACTATGGGCTCTCAAAGAAGCGAAGTCACTTGGTGTTGGGAAGCTTTCGACGTTAGATGAGCTTATTTATAACAGCCAGCAATATTGGGGTGCCTTTGTGCTTTTATACGAGATGCTTGAGGAATATGGTACTCATTTAGTTGAAGCAGCTTGGAATCATCAGGTATGGGGCCCGTTTGTTTCAGCTTTTAAAAAAAATGATTTTATAGTATTACATATTTTTGTTAAAATAAATTTACAAAGATTAAAAAAAAAACTTCAAATAAAAAATTAGTTTAAATAGTTTTTCATTAAATGTTATTTTAGGTGTTTTATCATTTTCCTATGACTTTTTTTGGATAGTTAAAAAACTCCCTTGATTTTGAAGCTATTTTGACTAAGTTTTCATAAAAATCATATTTGAAAAATTATGTGATTTTGACTGTTTTAATCTTCAATAATGCGTATTTATGTTACTGGATGTCAAAATTAGTCTTTTAATTTCTAAAAAATGAGTTAAATAACTGTTACTATTTTGAATTTTTTTCTTCATAAAATTAGTTTTGAAAATAAAAAGAAAAAAAATCAGTTTTTTAAATCTATAACTAACGGGCCTATATAATCATGCAAAGGAGAAAAAACTTGGTGTGTATGTGTATATTTATATATTTTTGTACGCGTTTCTTTGTAATGAACAAATACAATGCACAAACTTTTATTTATACTAATACAATATTCCAATCCCAATTGAATGACGAAAAAAATCATGGATATTACTCCTAAGAGATCATTTAAGATATTTTAAGATACAATGATGATTTTGTGAGATGTTTATTTTTGATATTTTAACAAGCTTCAAAATCCTATGGGTTTGGATTGATGAAGATGGGAGGTATGCTTGATATTTATGAATAAAATTGTGAAGTAGGAAACGAGTGAGGAGAACAAAGGTAGGATGTTTTACTACACCCTTCCCTGTTACACTGTCATTTTAGCCTCACACTTCAAAAGAAAATTTCTTTATCTACATAGAGAAAGAGGTTATAATGTGATGGGTTAAGTTTATTCAGAAACATTTTTGTTTTTATTTGTCCTTTTAACAATTCCTGACATGGCTCGCATAGTCAAGAAACCCATTTAGATTGCAAACAGTTTAGTGTATTTTAGAATACAAAGTTGTCAAAACTTTGTTGTTTCTGTATTTTGGTTGTGTTTTGTGCTGTTCCATAACAATTGCATCTAATGTGTTGAAGTAATTTTTTTATACAGGTCTCCTTGATGCTTCAATTCTCTGAATCATATCTCAATGCTGCAACAAATATCAGTAAATTTCATCAAGATCAATTTGAAGTATGTGGCGAGCCTTTTGACTGGTTATCTATTTTATGGGAACGAGGCCTTCAACATGACAATCCTCAAGGTTAGTGTCGTCATCATTATGGACACGTGAGGCCCCAACCAGTCTTTTTATTAGTAAAACTTTAAAGTCAAAATCTGAATACCATTACCCAAATTACGGAGTTTGTCACATATTAAATTAGTTCTTTCATCCTTTTTCCTTTTATGGTGTTTCCCAAATAAATGCAGTAAGGTGCCTGATCATGCAGTCTTTCCTTGACATCAATTTGGAGAATCATGTGAACTACGTAAAGTCAGTGCCCAAAACCTTTGTTCTTGGTCCATTTCTGCAAGGGTTGAATGATCCAATACACCATAAAGAATTTGGTATGTGCTTGACTCCTTTGGCTCCTTTCAAATGAATTTCTTCTTGTTCATATTTTAATTTTATGTTAAGTTTTTTCCCTTTTAGAATTTTGACTCGACCCAACTTAGCTCCATAAGCTAGATCTAGGGACAGGGATTGCACAAGCCTTACTTTGGCCATATATCTAGTCAATGTAGGATCTCAAATTCTCAACATGCTCCCTCTTCCATTCAAAATTGGACATCTGGAGTGTAGACAAATATGGGTGGCCCATAACAAATCTAGGATAGAATTTATATATTCTTAGAATCCGGGCTTGGTCAAACTCAATTCTAAAAGCTAGCTCAAGGAGCGAGCCTTGTCCAAGCTTTACTCTGGCCTTATTTCAAAATGGTGTGGGATTTTAGTATTTTTTATTAAAAAAATCTGCTTATTTAATGGTTTAATGTCACTCAAATGATTAATTTCTTCAAATCTGACGTTCCTTTAACTGGCATGATAAAAAGTGTCTCCTTATGCTACTGTAAAGATATTACATTCTTCTGAATACTGTAATGACTTAAATTGATATTTTAGGCGTGAAAGGAGTTTATACATCAACCGTGATTAAAGGTGCAGCCCAGTTTTTCCGGCAGTATGTTAGTTTTCTATCGCCAAGGTATGCTTAAAACTTGTTTTAGTAAATAGACTGGTATACGGTGTGTTTATAAAAAAAAGTTCATTACCTTATCCTTTTTACACCGGATCTTCATGCCAACAATAAGTAAAGAGACTTCCAAATTGATAGGTATATGTCATGCAGTCTTTCAATAACTTAGACAACTTAGTCCAAACTCCATAATACGATACTAGAGTAGTTTTAGTTTATTAGTGTTGATATAATAGACTGAGAGACATTTGAATTAAACCGTGTGTTTTGAAAAACATTACGGAAATTGTATTATATATGGAGAAATTATAGCTAATTACATGATATAGTCAATGTGAGACTATTCTATACAAATATTCTTAACACTATATATTTACAAATATCAACACCCACCCCTCAAGCTTGGTGAGCATATAAGTCAAATGCACCAAGCTTGCCACATATATAATTAGTTCTGGGACTCCGCAGGGATTTTGTAAACACATCTGCCAATTGATCATTAGAGTTGATAAAGCTTGTGACGATGTCACCTGATTAAATTTTCTCTCTGACAAAGTGATAGTCTATCTCAATATTGTTTGATCCTCTCATGGAAGACTGAATTTGGAGCAATGTGCAATGCAACTTGATTATCAAAATCAAGTGTCATTGATCTTGCTTCTTCAATTTGAAGTTCTTTGAGCAACTGTTTTAACCAAATGAGTTCACCAGTTGTTATTGCCATGACCCTAGACTTTGCCTCGACGATTTATCTTGCAACTACATTTTGTTTCTTACTTTTCCAGAATATAAGGTTTTCTCCAGCAAGTACACAATACCCAAAGGTGGACCGTCTATCAATGGGTGACCTTGTCCAATCAGCATTGGAGTATCAAACTATCTGTGTATGTCCTTTATCTTCATACAAAAGGCATTTTCCTGGAGCATATTTGATGTATCTCAGAATCCGGACAACAACATCCATGTGTTCTTGTTAAGGAAAATTTAAGAACTGACTTACCACACTAACTGCAAAAGAAATGTCTGGGTGAGTGACAGTGAGATATTGATGTTGTGACATCTCACTCGACATCACATATCTGATACCAGAATTTCAATTGGTATCAGAGCAGGCATCCTGTTCTGTATCTGGGTGAGATCTAGGGCTGTTACTTTCTGGTGCAATGGACAAGGAGTGTGGTGGATTTGTGAATAGACCCCCTATTCTAGATGGATCAAATTATGACTATTAGAAACCTCGCATGGTTACCTTCTTGAAATCTTTAGACAGCAGGGATTGGAAGGCTATTCTGAAAGAATGGAAACATCCTGTCATTATGGGAAAAGATGGTGGGTCAAAGCTGAAATCTGAAGAGGAGTGGACCAAGAAAGAAGATGAACTTGCTCTTGGGAATTCTAAGGCCTTGAATGCCTTATTTAATGGTATTGACAAGAACATTTTCAGGCTGGTCAACACATGTGAAGTGGCTAAGGAGGCTTGGGATATCCTGAAAACAACTCATGAAGGAACTTCCAAGGTCAAGATGTCAAGACTTCAGCTGCTAACAACAAAGTTTGAAAGTTTGAGGATGAAAGATGAAGAGACCATTCATGACTTTCACATGAATATACTTGAACTGTCAAATGCTTCTAGTGCCCTAGGAGAGAGGAAAAATTCTCAGATCTCTCCCCAAGAGATTTGAAATGAAGGTGACTGCTATAGAGGAAGCTCAAGACATCAGCCAGATGAGGGTAGATGAATTGATTGGTTCCCTTCAGACTTTTGAATTAGGGTTGAATGACAGATCAGAAAAGAAGGCCAAAAGCATAGCATTGGTGTCTAGTACTGAAGATGAAAAGAAAGATGTTGAAATATTTTTTATTTAATGCTATTTATTTTCTTGTTTAAGTGTCATTATATTACTCCTAAAATAAAGGAGTTAATTTTGTATTTTCTCTCCTATAAAAGGAGCCATTTTCTCTTCATAATAAAATAACAAAAATTATCACCCATATATTTTTCTACATGGTATCAAGAGCTCTGTTAGGGCTTGGGTGATACTGTAAAATAACAAAAATTATCACCCATATATTTTTCTATATTTAAGGCTGACGACCCGTTCTTTTATCCGACCCGACCGATCCAAACTATGGTGGACCCTAACCAAACACCACCTCATTCCGGAGGTGGTCGTGGAGGCGGCGGCGGCGGCGGCGGCGCCAACAACAATTCCGGCAGCGGCGCCAACGTCAATTCTGGCGGCACCAGCAACAATTCCGGCGGAGGAAGTGGATTTACCATGCCAAAAATGCCCAGGTTCAGGACAAACAATAATTTTAACGGTGAGTTCGGTTATGGCAGAGGTGATCCCAATAACAACCTTTTTGGGTCCGGTTATGGCTACCCATTTGATGGTGGTTACAGTAACTCTGGAGGTGGAGGTCAAAATAACTCTCTTCAGGTTAATGTTCAGAAACTAGATGGCTCAAACTACGCTGAATGGTCCCAAACTGTTCGACTTATTCTAGAAGGCAAAGGGAAGTTGGGTTTTCTTACGGGTGATGTTCCGATGCCTGCAACAACACATTCTAATTACAGGTTCTGGAAATCTGAAAACTCTTCTATTATTGCCTGGCTTATTAATACTATTGACGTAGGTATGAGAAAAACATACATGTATCTGCCTACGACAAAAGATGTTTGGGAGACTATAAAACTGTCTTACTCTGATATTAAAAGTTTCTCTCAATTTATGATCTAAAATCAAAGTTATGGAATTTAAAGCAGAATGACATGGATGTCACTACCTACTATAATGAATTGATGGCCCTTTGGCAAGAGTTGGATCAGTGCTATGATTATAACTGGAGGTGTACTGAAGACAGTGTTCAGTTTATTAAGGCGCAAGAGAACGACCGTGTCTTTATTTTTCTTGCTGGTCTCAACAAGGAACTCGATGAAGTAAGAGGTAGAATTCTTGGAAATAATCCACTGCCAACTATCCGAGAAACCTTTTCAGAAATCAGAAGGGAGGAGGCTAGACAAAGAGTGATGATGGGAAAATCAAAATCAGCAACTGATGGTTCTGCCCTTGTCACAAACAACTTCAATAAAGACAACAAGAAAAATGGTAAGAAAGATGGTAAACCCTGGTGTGATCATTGCGAACGTTATTATCACACACGTGAGACTTGTTGGAAAATTCATGGAAGACCTTCTAATTGGAAAAAGAAGGGCGAGGGTCGTGCACTTCAAGCAACTTCTGATCAAGAGCCACAATCCTCCCCAAATGCATTTCCATTCACTAAGGAACAACTAGACCAAATGTACAAACTCCTCGAGTCTCAAACACCTTTGTGCTCCATAGCCCAGAAAGGTAACTTTCCAAAGTCAGCCCCTCTTAGTGTCATTCCTAATCGTACATGGATCGTTGATTCTGGAGCCACCGATCATATGACCGGTGAATCTAGTTTATTTTCTTCATATAAACCATGTGCAGGCAATTCCAAAATTAAAATAGCTGATGGCTCTCTTTCAGCCGTGGCAGGAAAATGTTCTATTGTTTTGTCTCCCTTACTAACCATCCAAGATGTGTTGCATGTCCCAAATTTGTCTTGCAACTTATTATCTGTCAGTAAGCTAACCACAAATAAAAACTGTCAAGCTCATTTCTTTGATACTCATTGTGTATTTCAGGATTTGATCTCGGGGAGGGTGATTGGCACTGCTGAGGAAAGTGGTGGACTCTACTACTTGGAAGATGAACAAAAAACCAGACATCAATTTGGACCAATAAGTTTTTCTTCTGTTAAATCCTTTTTTGTTTCAAATAATAAGGATGATATTATGTTGTGGCATTTAAGGTTAGGCCACCCTAGTTTTAAATATTTAAGTTCATTGTTTCCTAAACTTTTTGTTGAACAAGACATTTCTTTACTTCAATGTGAGGTTTGTGAGTTTGCTAAACATCATCGAAGTTCTTTTCCAATTCAATCTTATAAACCTTCAAAACCTTTTTCAATGATTCATAGTGATGTTTGGGGGCCTAATCGAACAAGTACTTTATCCAACAAAAAATGGTTTATCACTTTCACAGATGATCATGCTAGACTTTGTTGGGTATACTTGTTGAAAGAAAAATCTGAGGTAGGTCAAATAATTCAAAACTTTTGTAAATTGGTGCAGACACAGTTTAACACCCAAGTACAGGTGTTTAGATCTGACAATGGTACTGAATTTTTTAATAAAATTGTTGGAAATTTTTTCCTTGAAAATGGAATTGTGCATCAAAGTTCATGTGTTAACTCACCCCAACAAAATGGGATTGCAGAGAGGAAAAATCGACACCTTCTTGAAGTTGCACGAGCACCACTCTTCTCTACCAATGTCCCTAAATATTTATGGGGTGAAGTTGTCTTGACAACTGCACATTTGATAAACCGTATGCCATCTCGTGTTCTGAAATTTCAAACTCCTTTGCAAAGTTTCTTGAAATATTTTCCAATTGCTTTCGTTCCATCTGATTTACCACTTAAAATATTTGGATGCATAGCTTTTGTTCACGAACATAAGCATCTTGGTAAACTTGAATCCCGTGCAATCAAATGTGTTTTTATTGGGTATTCATCTTCTCAAAAAGGTTATAAATGTTTTGATCCCAATACCAAGAAAATATTTGTAACAATGGATGTTACTTTTTTTGAAAACAAACCTTTTTTTGGTAATGATCATCTTCAGGGGGGAAAACAAATGAAGATTCTCCTGAATTGTTTGAAAACTTAATTATCTCAGAAGAAGTGTATATATCACATAATTCTGATTCTTGTACATCTGCACCTAAAGAAAATGCCTTGAAAAAATTAGATGAACCTACTCCTTCCATGAGTAAGGATCAATCAAAATCTGAGGCAACAAATCAAAATAAAGATCAAACAAATGTCTTTTCTGAAATTAATCAAAATGCACCAGATAAAGATCCTTATAATGAAATAGAAAATAGATTTGAGGAAGGAAATCCAATTTGAAAAGGCAAAATTTATACCAGAAGAAACAATGATCAAGTAGTAGAAGACCCTATTCCTCAGCTCAGCCAAGAATCTGAATCGAGTGAAAGTCAACCTACTCAGACAGGTAAATCTCTCCTTGATCCTAATTCTCTATATACCGACCTTGATGTCCTCATAGAACTTAGGAAACAATATACTGATCTTAATGTTCCCATAGCCTTTAGGAAGCCAGGTAGGCCATGTACTAGGCACCCCTTGTCTAACTTTGTATCATATTCAAACTTGTCTCCCTCTTTTGCTGCATTTACTTCTAATCTATCTAGTGTCAAAATTCCTAAGAATGTACAGGAGGCTCTAGAAATTCCAAAGTGGAAGGAAGCTGTTTTTGAGGAGATTAAAGCTCTTGAAAAGAATAAAACTTGGAGTACCACAACTCTGCCGGCAGGTAAAAGAACTGTGGGATGTAAGTGGGTGTTCACAATAAAGTACAATTCTGATGGATCAATCGGAAGGTACAAAGCTCGATTGGTTGCAAAAGGATTCACTCAGACCTATGGCATAGATTACTCAGAGACCTTTGCTCCTGTTGCAAAGCTGAACACAATCAGAATACTCTTATCCCTTGCTGCTAACTTAGACTGGCCTCTCCATCAGCTAGATGTCAAAAATGCCTTTCTCAATGGTGATTTAGAAGAAGAAGTATATATGGATTGTCCTCCAGGTTTTGAAGAAACCTTTGGGTCACAGGTGTGTAAACTAAAGAAGTCCTTGTACGGGTTGAAACAATCTCCGAGAGCTTGGTTTGAAAAGTTTACTCAGTCTGTGAAGAAACAAGAATATACTCAAGGACAGGCAGATCATACTTTATTCACAAAGTCAGGTCAAAATGGAATGATAACTGTTTTGATAGTCTATGTTGATGATATTATTCTTACAGGTAATGATGAGATAGAAATGGAGAGATTAAAAAGAAACTTAGCAGCAAATTTTGAAATCAAAGATTTAGGTCCCCTCAAGTATTTCCTTGGCATGGAAGTAGCAAGGTCAAAGAAAGGAATTGTTGTTTCTCAGAGAAAATATCTTCTTGATCTCCTACAAGAGACAGGTATGAGTGGTTGTAAGCCTGCTGACACACCAATGGACCAAAGTGCCAAACTTTGGGAGAAAGGGGACACACCAGTTGACACTGGAAGATATCAGAGGTTGGTTGGAAAATTAATATATTTGGCTCATATTCGTCCTGACATTGCTTTCTCTGTTAGTGTTGTGAGTCAATTCATGCATGCACCATATGAAGAACACCTTGAAGCTGTGAACAGAATCTTGAGATACTTAAAAGCAACTCCTGGAAAAGGGTTATTCTTCAAGAAGACCAATGATAAAAATGTGGCAATATTCACTGATGCAGATTGGGCAGGGTCCATTATTGATAGAAAATCAACTTCAGGTTATTGCACATATGTGTGGGGGAACCTAGACTTGGAGAAGCAAAAAACAAGGAGTAGTTGCAAGAAGTAGTGCTGAAGCTGAGTTTAGAGCAATGGCTCAAGGAATTTGTGAAGGTATGTGGATTCTCAGAGTCCTTAAAGAATTGAAGATAGAGGTAGAACTCCCATTGAAATTGTACTGTGACAACAAGGCAGCTATAAACATAGCTCATAATCCGGTTCAACATGATCGTACTAAACATATCGAGATCGATCGTCATTTCATCAAAGAAAAGCTAGACTCTGGTACTCTCTGCTTGTCATTTATCCCTTCCAATCAACAAACCGCTGATATATTGACCAAAAACTTGGGAAGATCAACATTTGAATACTTAATCAGCAAGTTGGGCATGATTGACATCTATGCACCAACTTGAGGGGGGGTGTTGAAATATTTTTTATTTAATGCTATTTATTTTCTTGTTTGAGTGTCATTATATTACTCCTAAAATAAAGGAGTTAGTTTTGTATTTTTTTCTCCTATAAAAGGAGCCCTTTTCTCTTCATAATAAAAATAACAAAAATTATCACCCATATATTTTTCTACATTGAACAAACGGCTGTTTTCTTCGATCCATGATTGACAACACTGTTTTCCACTTGCAACTTGTTCTGCATTGTTCCATTCTCCATTTTTGGAAACACAGTTTAATGATTTAATGATTGATACTTGTGTGAATGTTGTCCTTTTGCATGTCCTCGCTTACAAAGCTTGCAAGTGTATGTAAAATGAAACATGCTAATTGAAAGTTGAAACGGAACATAAATTGTCTTCCATGCAATTTTTATCTAGTTTGGATCGAATCGGAGACCATTGAAACAAGTTAGCAAGTTTGTTTACTTGTGCCCTATTGAAAGGGCAGTGTTCTTTCTACTTTTGAACATATAGTGCATGCACCTTCTTGTTATATGTAATATATATAGTTGCCTCTAGTAAGATGTGATGCTATATAGAATGAATAGTTACCTCTAATAATATTTGATTTGGTGGGCATGATCCTCTATGGTGATTTAAGTAGTTTCATGCTAAGTTTCTGTATTTTTTTTTGCCCCATAATTGCTAGGAAAATGATCCAACTTTGAAGGGAAGGGTAAAGAAAAGTGATGCTCGTGAGATGCAGAGTTTTTATCAGCATTATTACAAAAAATATATCCAAGCTTTACAGAATGCTGCTGATAAAGCTGACCGGTAGGTTCTCTAGATGATTTTCAGCTTGATATGTTCTCTGAAAATTGTATGATGAATAATGATAGTTTCTCTCTTCTTTCAGCGCACAGCTTACCAAGGCATATCAGACTGCTAATGTTCTTTTTGAAGTTTTAAAGGCTGTTAACATGACCCAATCTATGGAAGTTGATCGAGAGGTTATTTTCTATGGCTCCTAAGAATTTTTTTCTCTTTTTTTTATCGGTGTTCCCTTTTTTCTGAACCTAAAGTATCTATATGTATTCAATAGCTTGTTAGCTTTATGCTGGCTGTTGTATCATTCATATGATTGATTTGTGTTGCCATTGTCGTAGATTTTGGAGACACAAGATAAAGTTGCTAAAAAGACGGAGATCTTAGTCCCTTACAATATTCTTCCTCTTGATCCTGATAGTGCAAATCAAGCCATAATGAGATTTCCCGAGGCACAATCTTTAATCTTTATTTTCATACACGTGTACTTTTGGCCCCACCTAACTTCTAATGAAAATACTTATTCATAACTTTTATATAGATCCAAGCTGCGGTATATGCTCTTCGTAACACTAGGGGTCTTCCTTGGCCTAATGACTACAAGAAAAAAAAGGATGAAGACATTTTGGATTGGCTTGGGTCGATGTTTGGATTTCAGGTAAACAAAATTTAGAACTGTGAGGTTACTTGTTTCTTTGAATAATCTTCATTTTTTTTTTCAAAACTACTAAACCACTAATTAATTGAATTGGATTTGTTTATCCTCATTGTCTTAATATTTTTTTTATACGTGTTAAAATACAAGAGACTAAGAGACATATGAATAAACCGTGTGTTTTGAAAAGCACTACGGAGACATTATTATATATAGATAGATTACAACTAATTACATGATATAGTCGATGTGAGACTATTCTATATACAAATATTCTTAACACTATATATATTTACAAATATCAACACTCCCCCTCAAGCTTGAGCATATAAGTCAAATGCACCAAGTTTGTTACATATATAGTTAGTTCTGGGGCTTCGTAGGGATTTTGTAAACACATCTGCCAATTGATCATTAGAGTTGACAAAGCTTGTGACGATGTCGCCTGACTCGATCTTTTCTCTGACAAAGTGACAGTCTATCTCAATATGTTTGGTCCTCTCATGGAAGACTGGATTTGAAGCAATGTGCAATGCAGCTTGATTATCACAAATAAGTGTCATTGGTCTTGCTTCTTCAATTTGAAGTTCCTTGAGCAACTGTTTTAACCAAATAAGTTCACATGTTGCCATTGCCATGGCCCTATACTCTGCCTCGGCGCTTGATCTTGCAGCTACATTTTGTTTCTTACTCTTCCAGGATATAAGGTTTCCTCCAACAAGTACACAATACCCAGAGGTGGATCGTCTATCAATGGGTGACCCTGCCCAATCAGCATCGGAGTATCCAACTATCTGGGTATGTCCTTTATCCTCATACACAAGACCTTTTCCTGGAGCACATTTGATGTATCTCAGAATCCGGATAACAGCATCCATGTGTTCTTGACAAGGGGAATTTAAGAATTGACTTACCACACTGACTGCAAAAGAAATGTCCGGACGAGTGACTGTGAGATAATTCAACTTTCCGACCAATCTCCTATATCTTCCTGAGTCAGATAAAGGCTCCCCCTGATTGGGTAGAAGTTTAACACTTGGATCCATAGGAGTATCGGCTGGTTTAGCATTTAACAAACCTGTTTCTTCCAAAATATCCATAGCATATTTCCGCTGAGAAATCACCAAACCATCTTTAGATTGGGCTACTTCAATACCCAAGAAATAGCGAAGTTTACCAAGATCTTTTGTCTGAAATTGTTTCGAGAGATGTTGCTTCAACTGAAGTATTCTTTGCTGATCACTACCAGTTATGACAATGTCATCTACATACACAATAAGATAAATACACCCTTGGGGTGAGTGATGATAAAAAACAGAATGGTCAGCTTCACTACGGATCATACCAAACTGTTGTACTACAGTGCTGAATCTGCCAAACCAAGCTCTCGGAGATTGCTTAAGACCATAAAGAGACCTGTGTAGCCTACAAACCATATTCAATGACTCCCCCTGAGCAACAAACCCAGGTGGTTGCTCCATATATACTTCCTCTTCAAGATCACCATGTAAGAATGCATTTTTGATGTCAAGTTGATGAAGAGACCAATGTCGAATGGCTGCAATGGCTAGAAGAAGTCTAACAGATGCCATCTTGGCTACAGGCGAAAAGGTATCACTATAATCCAACCCAAAAATCTGAGTGTATCCTTTAGCTACCAAGCGAGCTTTAAATCGATCAATCTTACCATCTGGACCAACCTTCACTGTATAAAGCCAACGACAACCTACTAAAGATTTCCCATGGGGTAGAGGAACCAGTTCCCAGGTACCACTGCTTTGAAGAGCACACATTTCATCAATCATTGCTTGCCTCCACTCAGGGTGAGATAATGCTTCACCTGGAGTTTTAGGAATAGAAACAGAAGACAAAGAAGACAAACAAGTATACTGCAAAGGGGAAAGACGATGATAACATAAATCAATATAATGTGGAGAAGGATTTCGTGTTTGACGTATACCTTTTCGAAGGGCAATCGGAAGATCAGACTCAGGTTGCAGGATCGGATCCGGTGATGGCGAAAGCGTCGGAGGAGAGTCTGTAGTGACCTCAGGGATAGGTACGACTTCAGGGACATGTACGACTTCAGGGACAGGTACGACTTCAGGGACAGGTACGACAGACGTTGGGTGACGACGCTGATATGTTTGAAGTGGGCGAGGAGTGCGGGGGTCAACCGTAGGGGTATCTAGTGGGTCAGGTTCCCTAGAATGATGGGGGATAATGACAGATGGGACTTCCGGAAGAGGTGTGGGAATACTTTCCTGAAGGGGTTCCGGAGTTGCTTGACTGAACTCGAAATATGGAACAGACTCGAAGAAGGTAACGTCGGCTGATATGAGGTATCGTTGTAGAGTATGTGAATAACAACGATACCCTTTTTGGGATCGATGATAACCAAGAAAGACACACTTTAGTGATCGAGCTGATAATTTATCAAGACCAGGGGAAAGATTGTGTACAAAACATGTGGACCCGAAGACTCGCGGAGGAATTGGGTGAAGTGGGGAATTGGGAAAAAGGATTGAATGAGGGATTTTATTGTTAAGGACAGATGAGGGCATGCGATTTATAAGGTAACATGCTGTTAGCACAGCATCCCCCCAAAACCGAAGTGGAACATTACCATGGAGAAGTAGGGTCCGAGTGGTTTCTACGAGATGCCGATTTTTGCGTTCGGCTACACCGTTTTGTTGAGGTGTGTGAGGACAAGATGTTTGATGGAGAATACCATTGTGTGACATAAAATTTTGAAATTGTTGGGATAAATATTCACGGGCATTGTCACTTCTTAAGGTACGGATAGACACACCGAATTGAGTTCTTATTTCTCGATAAAATTGTTCAAAAATAGAATATAATTCAGATCTATTCTTCATTAAAAATAACCACGTGCAACGTGAAAAATCATCAATAAAGGTGACAAAATACCTAGACTCAAGAGTAGAGACAGTACGCGAGGGACCCCAAACATCAGTGTGAACTAAAGCAAAAGGGGACGAAGCTCGTTTGTTGACTCGATTGGGAAATTGACTACGAGTGTGTTTCCCTAACTGACACGACTCACAATGTAAATTAGATACCTTCGATAAATTTGGCACCAACTGATGTAATTTGGAAAGACTGGGATGACCTAACTGAGCATGGATAGTGAGTGGAGAATCTTTGGCTAAGCATGTCTGAGATGACAATGAGAGGTAATAAAGGCCTTGAGACTCATATCCGACACCAATCGTCCGACCCGAATTCCGATCCTGCAGGATAACATTATTGTTAGTGAAGGTGACACTACAATCAAGAGAACGAGTTAAACGACTGACTGAAAGTAAATTAAAAGGACAATTAGGTACATAGAGGACAGAAGTAACAGAGAGCGAAGGTAGAATTTGAATAGTACCAATCCCTTCGGATCGGGTTTGAGAACCATTGGCAGAAGTTATAGTAGGTAACAAACCAGAGGTAGAGAAGGAAGAAAAAAGATTTTTATTACCAGTAACATGATCAGACGCACCAGAATCAAGGACCCAAGGTCGAAGAGATGATTGAGAGAGGCAAACAGATGAATTACCAGTGTGTGCTACCGTAGCAGTAGAATCTGAGTTCTGATAATTCTGATACCACCTGAGGAAATCATCATAGTTTGGCGTAAAGTTCTGAGTAGTAGCCATGAGTATCTGAAGAGAGAAAATATCACGCGATCGGAAGTTTGCCGGAAGGTCACCGGGAATAATAGCGACGGCGGCGGATGGCGGTGGGGTCGGCTTTCTGAAATGTGGCGGCAACAGTAACGGCGGCAGTGGCGGCAGGGTGGTTACCGGAGAATTTTGAAAAGTGAGGCAAACCGGAGTGACAACACGGTTTGCAAAAAGAAAATTTTCTCACCGGAAGACAGTGGGTCAACCGGGTAAACTACGGCGAAAAAAGAATTGCCTCTTAGCAGGCTCTAGATACCATGTTAAAATACAAGAGACTAAGAGACATATGAATAAACCGTGTGTTTTGAAAAGCACTACGGAGACATTATTATATATAGATAGATTACAACTAATTACATGATATAGTCGATGTGAGACTATTCTATATACAAATATTCTTAACACTATATATATTTACAAATATCAACAATACGTAATTCAGAAGCACAATGTTGCAAATCAGAGGGAGCATTTGATCTTATTGCTTGCTAATGTTCACATAAGACAATTTCCAAAGCCTGATCAGCAGCCCAAGGTCAGTTTTTGATTTCAAACGTTGGTACAGTACATATTTTCAATTATAACTTATGTAGGAAGCTGTTTTAAATTATTTAATTTTTTTATGAAAAAAATGTAAAACAAAGGTAATAAACAAATGAAGATTGAAGAGTGTGTTTAGTAGGCCGATCCTATTTTCCTATGGTAGAACTAGAAGCTACTATGTAGAATTTGCTTCTCTTATCGTACCTCATCATTTCTACTGCGACGGCATTTTGTGAAGCATATGAAGGTTTTACTATTTTGTTCACAGTTTGATCTCAAAGTTTGATTCCATTTATCATGATTCCATTCAATACTTGAGAATGATAGTTTCTTAAGACCTTACCTACATGCACTTTGTTATGGTTTGGAGGGTGGGGGGCTTCTAGTACTCCTGCTTTGAAGTTGTAGTGAAGTTAGGATGTTCGACACTGCTGCAAACAATATTTTTTTTTTTGATGCTGTAAATATCTGTCTTCTTGTTGGTTTAAACTTTATGCAGCTCAAAAGTTCTGCAGCACCTTATTTATTCAGTCCATCCCATTCTGAATTTTTGAGGACAATGTATCTTCACCTGGGAACCATTTGCTAAGAACTTAGGCGGCATTTAATTTGTTTTATTTTCTATTGATATGTTTTTGTTTATAATTGAAAAATGTCATGCTGTTTACTTTTTCTTTTCCGTGTTATTGTGAAGGAAGTGGTAAGAACTACATTTTGTTTTTACCAATTCGTATGCAAGTTCTTGAAAACAAGAAATATAGTGAAAGCAAAGTGGCATTTATATAATTATTTCAGTTTTCACCAACTCAAATATACATGCAGCAATTTGAATTAGATCTGCCTGTGACTAGTATATTTGTTTGAATTAGTTGGACGAGTGTGCTCTGACAGAAGTGATGAAGAAACTGTTCAAGAACTACAAAAAATGGTGCAAATATTTGGATCGGAAAAGTAGCCTCTGGTTAGTTTTTCTGTTTTCCCAATATTGAAAGATACTATAATTTCTGTCTTGCTGACTAAGAGCTGTTTCTTCAAGTCTACATGACAACAAGGCTTATTTTGGAACTGCTCTCTCTTTTAGCAATAAAGCTTGACCAGTATTATTGTTAAACCTATGTTGTTAATCTCAGATAGCGTGGGCAGCACCAACCCCCTAAATTTATAGCGGATAGAGGAATAACCGCTTTTGCAAAGACTAAGAATCAGTGTACAAAGGAAACATAAAATACTCAAAAATTTATAGCGGATAGAGGAATAACCGCTTTTGTAAAGACTAAGAATCAGTGTACAAAGGAAACATAAAATACTCAAAAATAAAGGGGTTTAAAATTTTAAAAATAAATAAGCTCCAAAATATGTAGATCCTCTAAAATTCAAGTAGGGCTTCAAAACTCCAACATTTTCAAAACTTGATTTTTTTTTTTAAAATAGATTTTTTCAATTAATTTTTTTTTAAAATCGTTTTTTTTTTATTTTCAGAAAAAAACTAGTTTTTTTATTTTCGAAAAAAATCGATTTTTTTTTTATTTTTGAAAAAAAATTGTTTTTTTTTTTTTATTTTCAGGAAAAATCCGGTTTTTTTATTTACGGAAAAAATTGGGTTTTTTATTTTCAGAAAAAATTGTTTTTTTTTTTTCGGAAAAAATCGGGTTTTTTAATTTTCAGAAAAAATGATTTTTTTTTTTATTTTTGGAAAAAATCTATTTTTTTTCTTCTGAAAAAATCGTTTTTTTTTTATTTTCGAAAAAAATCGGGTTTTTTTTATTTAAGGAAAATTTTTTTTTTTTTCTGAAAAAAATTGTATATTTTTTATTTTCTGAAAAAATTGGTTTTTATTTTCGAAAAAAATCGGTTTTAAGAAAAAATATGTTTTAGTAAAAAATTGATTTTAGGAAAAAATTGATTTTATAACATAAAATATTTTATTTCAAATAAATTAGATTTTGAGCCCCTCACTTAAGCCCCATAGAAGACAAAAATATAAAGAGGCTTAAAAATAAATGGCCAAAAAAATATTTATTTAGTAAAGAATCTAAAAAAATAGGGCCAACAAGAAACCTAATTATTAAGGTTTTTTTTACACCTCTATTGGCTGCCCCAAAATTTACAATAGAGCAAAAATAATGAAAACAAGGTTAGAACAAACTAGGATTTTCCAATTATAAAATAGATGATTAAAGTACACGAACTTTGGATTAAGGAGAGAAACAGTTATGATACCAAACAAGATTGAACCTTAAAGTTTAAAATTTAGAAAATCGACTTGTGATAAGATCTGTAACAATTTTGGTCGAACATTCATAAACCATTCCTAAAACAGAAATTTAGCTTTTGTGAATCTCTACAACAGTAACCTTTCAAAGTCTCACTTTTCAACTAAGTAAAATGAAATCCTTCAACATAACAAGTGTTATTAAAATGTCTAAACCGCATTTTTCTACTCTAAATAGTACAACCTAGTTATATTTATCCTACCAAAATTATTTTCAATCACAGATCAAATTCATTTTTGAAAGAAACAAAAGGTTCGGATTTTAATAAATATTTGAAGGACAAAGTTGTTATAAGCGCGAAATTATAGAAAAATCAAGGTTGTTCATAACAGGGCTAAAATCAGAGTAAGAATAACTTAAATAAGTTTTTATTCAAAATCAAAATCAGAGTCAATGTTTCTAACATAAGTATTTTGAAATGGTTGTCAAAATCGAATATGAAGCTTAAAGAAATTAGGAATTTCAAAAGAAAAATATGATTCTCAAACTTAGTAACAAAGCAGAACTTTATGAAGGAATGACACTCACCTTTGAGGAAGATGGATGTAGCGGCGGTCGGAGATGAAGAAGATTGAGGTCGGCGACGAGATTACTCGAACGGGAATCTAATTGGTTCACGAGAAAGGTCATGAGGTGAGGATTAAGAATATGACTTTTGTTTTGCAGTCGGAGATGGGAGGAAGAAAGTGGGCGGCGGCGGTTAGGATTTCAGGAGGAGAGTGGGAGAATGTGATTTTCATTGTAAGAGAGAAACGAGAATGGGTTAATACCCCCTTTCACTAGTTCGCACAACAATAGAGAAAAATAGGGAAAATATCTAATTCCACTTAGGGGTGGGAATAAGCTGGGCCGAGCTAGGCTTTGTCAAGCCTGAGCCTGACCTGCTAAAAAATTCAAAGCCTAAGCCTGGTCTGTAGCCTATCATATGCTTAATTTTAGGCCTAAGTCTGACCTTTTCGAAGGTCTGATTAGTCTACAAGCCTACTTCATTTGAACATCTGTAAATAAGAAATTCAACTAATGTTAAATAGACTAACATGTTAAAAGATCAATGAGATTAAATGTCTGTTTTCATTGTCTCGTTCAAGTTTTCTTATTAGCATAAGTTTGGTGATACTATTTGTTGAAGATAACTTATGAGAACAACTTATGACATTGTTTATAATTTTTTTTCAACTTATTTTCATAATTTCTTCAAGATAACTAAGTTTTATTTTCGTATTTTAATTCAAAGTACAAAATAGAATATAATAATAATAAATTTATTGATTTTTTCTTAAATAGACCAACCTGATAGGCTTAAAAGGCTTTTCTTACGCCCTGTGGCATAACCTCTTTAGCTAAATAGGGTTATAAAAAAGTCGACCTTTTCAATTTAAGAAAAAGCCTGGCCTGACTTGAGTCTATGTAGGTTAGGCCGTTGGCCTGGCCTATTCCCTCCCCTAATTCCACTAGACTAAATCAAAACCCATTTTAAATTAATTATAAAATTAAATAAAACATCTAATAATAAAATAAATAAGATATTATTTTTCCTTTTATGATTAATCATTCTGAAATATTTCTTTTACTAATTAATATAATAAAATAACAAAAGAGATTATTCTCTTATTTTTAATTCCTAATAATATATAAATTTCACCAACTAATTGATTAAAATAACTAGATAATAAAGAATTACTTAAAAGATTAAAATAATTTCATATATATGTTTCTGAGACGTTTGAGTTTCTATATGTTCCTGAGACTAAAGGATTGACCTTTGATGAGGTTGAGCTAATATGGAAAGAGAGAGCTTGGGCCAGCACTGACATTAACAAAACAACAACAATAACTCTGACTCACAAAACCTTCTAAAGAGGGACAATGATCAATAATCCTTAAGAGCTAAATTCTTTACTTTCCTATAAAAATACCACTAAGTATTAGGGAATACTGAGGAAGAAAATGCTAGATGGAAGGTAGTGAGTGAAGCAAATTATCGAACAAGGTTTGGACACGAGGGAAACTTTAGTATATTAATTAATGAAAGTGCAAAGATTGGGAATTAACCAAACTAAAATCTCAAAGGTACATAGAGTAAAATGAAGGTGCAAAGATTTGATGATTGCTTTACGCCAGGAAAGGAAAAGGCAGGAACTGCTGAACTATACAAATCAGGAAACATTGGTTGGAGCTCGATTTACATAAAATCCAAATCTTATGTTGCATCTGACGACAAACAACATGTTTCATACCAATAGATAGATTATTTGGTTTCTTTTTATATTTTTTAATTTAATTTTTTATATTGTTATTATTAGAAATTAGTTTTCATATACTATAATGTAAAATAAATTGGATAACAGTAACCAGCCAGTGCAGATAAGTTGAAAGACAAGATAACAAACAAATTGAAATAACACTCTTAGAAGTAGTCAAATGAGTATATTAAAACAGGCCTGATAAGGAGGAACATATTTGAGGATAATAAAAGTCTTTTTACAAAATATTTGGGTAAACATGAAAAGTCTAAAAATGTGGAATGACAAGAAAATATGGAAAACTTTGCCCATCAATCACCAAAATTCTTACAACAACTGTTAGGAACACAATTCAGATTCAGGTAACTTTTATGGAACTTTGCCATGCTCTGACTTTGCACGCTCTGACACTACCACGACGACTCTAACCATAAATGTGAGAAAAACTATCAGCATGATCAGCACAATTTGAGGGGAAAGTAAACCTCGTACATTTGTATAATTCAAAACATTCCTGGCATTCTTTACGAATTTGAGTAGTAGGCGGTGGCGGAGGCGGGGATGGGTCTCTGTATTTCACGAAGTAAAAAGGGTCAACGCACGTTACCGGATCTCTGCAGTCAATGATATCATGTGCATCATGGTCATGGTCTAAACAGTGTCTCACTTCTTTTAACTCATTTTGGAGAGAGCAAATTAGCTCGGGTTCCTTTCTTCCAATTTGAGGTCTATGCCGTGCTAATGCAGAGATAAAATCGTCTCGAGTACGAGGTACAAGGGGTTCATCGGTATACATTGGCAAAATAAGAGACTGCTCGAGTGCTCTGAAAAGGTAGAGGCCGACAAATGTGTTAACAGTTACACGCAAATAAGTAATTTTCTGGAAAACACTGCCATGCTTGTTCTACTCCCAATTCCAAATTCACCATTTGGCATTTTATACGCATGCCAACAGAGGAGCATATCATTCAACAATCAACAATTGATTGGGAATCTAAAATTAATCAATCAGGCAACAATAAACAATGGTAACAAATAAGTCAACACGTAGTCAACAATAATCAAATAATCAATGATCTCAGTAAACAATAATAATCAAAAGTAGTCAAAGTAGTCAACAATGATTGAAAGCAATCAATAATAATAAAAAGTAGTCAAAGTAGTCAACAATGATCTCAGTAAACAATAATAATCAAAAGTAGTCAACAATGATTGAAAGCAATTAATAATCTTAGTCAACAATAATAGAAAGTAAATATACCTCGCTAACCAATAACTCATGATTTGGACTGGCTCGGTGACAAAAGGTTGGTTGAGGATCATGGTCACTCACGGGCCAAAGCCCGTGAATAGTAAAGTTAGCCTCCACCACATGATTGAAAGAACAACGGTCAGTAGTCGCAGTGCGCCTGCAGTAACTTAGACCGCAGATGGTAGAAAAAACGAGTTTATCGTACGCACTGCGACTGTCAGTGCGTATGATAAACTCGTTCTTTCTACCATCTGCGGTCTAAGTTACTGCAGGCGCACTGCGACTACTGACCGTTGTTATTTCAATCATGTGGTGGAGGCTAACTTTACTATTCACGGGCTTTGGCCCGTGAGTGACCATGATCCTCAACCAACCTTTTGTCACCGAGCCAGTCCAAATCATGAGTTATTGGTTAGCGAGGTATATTTACTTTCTATTATTGTTGACTAAGATTATTAATTGCTTTCAATCATTGTTGACTACTTTTGATTATTATTGTTTACTGAGATCATTGTTGACTACTTTGACTACTTTTGATTATTATTGATTGCTTTCAATCATTGTTGACTACTTTTGATTATTATTGTTTATTGAGATCATTGATTATTGTTGACTACGTGTTGACTTATTTGTTACCATTGTTTATTGTTGCCTGATTGATTAATTTTAGATTCCCAATCAATTGTTGAATGATATGGTCCTCTGTTGGCCCGCGTATAAAATGCCAAATGGTGAATTTGGAATTGGGAGTGGGACAAGCATGACAGTGTTTTCCAGAAAATTACTTATTTGCGTGTAACAGTTAACACATTTGCCGACCTCTACCTTTTCAGAGCACTCGAGCAGTCTCTTATTTCGCCAATGTACAACGATGTACCCCTTGTACCTTGTACTCGAGACGATTTTATCTCTGCATTAGCACGACATAGACCTCAAATTGGAAGAAAGGAACCCGAACTAATTTGCTCTCTCCAAAATGAGTTAAAAGAAGCGAGACACTGTTTAGACCATGATGCACATGATATCATTGACTGTAGAGATCCGGAAACGTGCGTTGACCCTTTTTACTTCGTGAAATACAGAGACCCATCCCCGCCTCTGCCACCGCCTACTACTCAAATTCGTAAAGAATGCCGGGAATATTTTGAATTATACAAATGTACGAGGTTTACTTTCCCCTCAAATTGTGCTGATCATGCTGATAGTTTTTCTCACATTTGTGGTTAGAGTCGCCGTGGCAAAGTTACCTGAATCTGAATTGTGTTCCTAACCGTTGTTGTAAGAATTTTGGTGATTGACGGACAGAGTTTTCCATATTTTCTTGTCATCCCACATTTTTAGACTTTTGATGTTTACCTAACTATTTTGTGACGAGTGGCACAAAAAAAGACTTTTATTACCCTCAAATATGTTCCTCCTTATCACGTCTGTTTTAATATACTCATTTGGCTACTTCTAAGAGTGTTATTTCAATTTGTTTGTTATCTTGTCTTTCAACTTATCTGCACTGGCTGGTTACTGTTATCCAATTTGTTTTACATTATTAAAAAATATAAAAAGAAACCGAATAATCTATCTGTTGGTATGAAACATGTTGTTTGCCGTCAGATGCAACATAAGATTTGGATTTTATGTAAATCGAGCTCCAACCAACGTTTCCTGATTTGTATAGTTCAGCAGTTCCTGCATTTTCCTTTCCTGGCGATAAGCAGTCATCCAATCTTTGCACCTTCATTTTACTCTATGTACCTTTGAGATTTTAGTTTGGTTAATTCCCAATCTTTGCACTTTCATTAATTAATATACTAAAGTTTCCCTCGTGTCCAAACCTTGTTCGATCATTTGCTTCACTCACTACCTTCCATCTAGCATTTTCTTCCTCAGTATTCCCCAATACTTGGTGGTATTTTTATAGGAAAGTAAAGAATTTAGCTCTTAAGGATTATTGATCATTGTCCCTCTCTAGAAGGTTTTGTGAGTCAGAGTTATTGTTGTTGTTTTGTTAATGTCAGTGCTGGCCCAAGCTCTCTCTTTCCATATTAGCTCAACCTCATCAAGTCTCAGGAACATATAGAAACACAAATACAAAGGCAAAGTCTCAGGAACATATAGAAACACAAAGGCAAACACTGTAATGAAAGCAAGAATCAAGAAAGTTAAAGCAGTTCTTATAGCTTCAACAACAGAAAGAAATGTCAGAGAAATAATGAGATTGGAAACCCAACTATTAGAAAGTGAAGAGAGAGAGAGAGTTTTCATTATGTAACTAACTTTTCTTTTTCTGTTATTGATTGATAATGATTCAGTTACACAGAGTTCCTTATATAGGTACAAGAATAACACTGACATGCACTAGCAGGTTATAACAATTACTACTACCTGCACCAACATGTTCTAGCAACAATACATTAGACTACTCAGACTGACACCTGTCAGTTCTGAGTTATACAGTACTACTATTCCAATACCCCCCCACAAGCTCAAGGGGAGTCTCTCACTTTGAGTTTGTGCCTAAGTTCAAGGAACCTTGTAGAGGGAAGAGGTTTTGTGAGTGTGTCTGCCCATTGATCAGTTCCTGGGATATGAGTGATGGACAGTTGCTTGGATAAAACCTTCTCCCTGACAAAAAATAGATTAATCTCCATATGTTTGGTTCTTGAGTGGAGTATAGGATTGTGAGCCAGCAAAACTGCAGATTGATTATCACAAAGCACCAAGGGAGTCTTGATAGAGATGAATAATTCCTTGAGTAAGGTCTGCAGCCACAAGAGATCAGCAGTAGCTTGAGCTAGGCTTCTATATTCAGCTTCTGTAGTAGACCTGGCCACCACAGGCTATTTCTTTGACCACCAGGATCAGCAGCCCAGTCTGCATCACAATAGACTTGAAAGGAAGGTGGAGAGGTGGGAGAGAGAGCTGAAATCAAAAGGCCATGACCCATGGTACCTTTGAGATATATGAGAATCCTCTTAACAACCACCCAATGAGGCTCCAAAGAATGAGACATAAACTGACACACTTTGTTGACAACATAGGCTATGTCAGGCCTGGTCAGAGTAGCATATTGGAGGGCACCAACTACAGACCTGTAAAGAGAGGGATCAGACAAGGCTGGAGCACTAGTTCTTATGAGTTTACACGAGGACTGCATTGGAGTTTGAACAGGGGAGGCTTCCAACATGTTAGTTTTGACTAGGAGATCCTTGATATATTTGGATTGAGTGAGGAGTAAGGCATCAGAGGTGGATTGCTTTACTTCAATCCCTAAGAAGTAATCAAGGGAGCCAAGTTGTTTAAGTGAGAAACTAGAGTGAAGTTTGGAGATTATGGTATTGATAAGAGAGGTAGAGTCCCCTGTGATGATAATATCATCCACATAGACCAACATATAGATAGTGTGACTTCCAACACAATAAGTGAATTGTTTACTGTGAATTTTGGTAAACAACCTATGGTCTATCAATTTTAAATAAAACTGACTAACTTGCAGGATCGACCACACAAATCCTAGGACATGTGCTAAATTTAAGGGAAAAGGTAACTGACAATGATAAATGCAGGAAATGTAAATTGAACTCCACGTTCGACAGTAAAAGAAAACTACATGAACTCCACGTTCGACTACTTGCAACTAAAGTAAAGGCTTGGAAATGTAAAGGGCTGTAAATAAATGATGCAGAATTTAAAGGCGTCGAAGGTAAAAGACACAAAGGTAAATGACTTTGAAAAATAAAAGTGCAGGAATATAAATAACTGTCGAAAGTAAAAAACAAGAAATGTAAAAGTGCTTGAACTCCACGTTCTTGAATGTAAAAAGTGCAGAAAGAGTAAATGACTGTCGAAAGTAAAGGGCAAGAAAATAGATGACTTTGAAAGTAAATGCAGTAATGTAAAAGCTTTTGAAAATAAAATGCAGTGAACTCCACGTTCTTGAAAATAAAGACTGAAATGTAAAAGAGCTGTCGAAAGGTAAATGACTTTAAAATTAAAAGACTTTGAAGATAAAAGACAAGAAATAAAGATGAACTCCACGTTCTTGAAAATAAAGACCTTAAAGGTAAATGCTCGAATACAAAGGTGTGGTCGAAAATAATTGCAGGGAGCTTAAATGAAAGTTTGGAAACAAGACTTTAAGTAAACTTGACATGAAAAGGCAAATTCAGGAAACGTAAAGTGCTGAAACATAAACATAATGAAGATAACTTGCATTGATGAAAGAAAGTGGTGTTACATTACGTACATTCTCACGAACTCGTTTCTCTACACGCGGGTACTTTGAGTTTCTTTGAGTAACTTGTACAAAAATATGAACACACTTATTACATATAACTAACTCCTATTTATAGTGCTAAAAATAACTACTAAGTGGTTGGTTATGGCTTCAAACGTGTCCCTTTGGCGCCTTCTCCTTGGCCTCAACTGTTCCCACGTTCACAACTGCTCCTATTTGAATTTCAAACATTGGAAATTCCCTCCAGCCTTAGTATAACAACTGCAGCGCTTGTTTCCATATTCCCATGGTCGAAACCTTTCCAGCACTTAGCCATTTTCTGAGGTTCCTAAAACCTCTATTCGACTCAGGCTTCACCAAAACTGGGTCGAAGCCTTCTTTACGTTGAAAATAGTTTTTTAACTTAAAATAGCTTTGATTTTCCTAGCGTCGAAAATGAGGGTTAAGAAATTGCCCCCAAGGAATGTCCTTTCGCCAGAATTGGTAGGAAGGTCATTTCTTGACATAATAACCATTTCGACGCTTGTTTGCATGACCTCAACTGAATATCCCACTAATTACTTAGTGGCTGAATTGTTCAGTTTCTCTAACCCACGCTTATGACGTCATACCATCATGACAAATCCTTAAACGTCTCTTCAGTCGTATTCATCATAACCTTTTTCTTGAAAACAGATGTTTGCAGTCTGAACATAACTGCTACTACTTATCACGTTTTCAAGAGAAGGACACTCGTCCCACTAACTCCTCAGCTTCAACGGTAGATCCAAGGCTCTTGGGATTTTCAAATGTCTATATATACCCATTTCCGCCACTTTGTGAACTTTCCACACTTCATACTCTCAAGCAACCTCTTCTTCTCTTCAGTTTCTCTTACGCAAAACCCAGAAAAAACACCATCTTTTCGTCTTCTTCAACAATGGCGTCTTCCTAAACCAATCCTCAAGCAAAGAAAACTCAAAGAGGCAAGGCCACTCCATTTAAACATACCATTCCTCCGTTCGCTAATATCCTAGGCCCCCAACTAGTGGATAACCGTCGTTGCATGCCGGAACCCACCACTGAAGAAACAAGAGCCATATACAAATCTCAGGTAATGATTCCTATAGTTGTTTCTGACAAACCTTACGCACTGTGTGGTCCTTTAGCTGAGGTTGACATTTATAACGAGAGACTAAGTGAGTTTCTCCCCTCTTACCGGAAAACAAGGCCGTTAGGGCAAAAGAGTTTTCCCAAAATCAACGCTGCTGCTGGAACTTCTCCTGAAGAAATCCCCTTGCCCAAAATCAACGTTGGCTATCTCACTGATGGCACCAGGCTGGTGAGAGCTCTCAATCCCTTGAAAGAATTTGACCAATGGATGGCGAAGATGGAGAAGGTCAAAGCTGAACATTGGAAGGATATAGGGATTTATGACCTTCTTATGATGTCGAAGACCAGCATACCATATTGTCTGAACATGTTGGCAGCATCCTTATACTTTTGGGACAGCACCCATTATACCTTCCATCTGCCATGTGGAATGGTTACCCCAACCTTGTTCGATGTAGCTGCCATTACAGGGCTTCGCCCAGATGGCCTTACTTATAACCCTGATGTTGATGCTGAAGACACCATCAATATTCCAGGCTCTAAACTTACATACACTCTCTTCATCAAACACCACTTTAAACAAGAAGATGACAAAGTGTCTGATGAAGAACATATTGCTTTTCTCACAGTCTGGCTGTCGAGATATGTTTTTTGTACCAAATCTTTGCAGGTAGCTAAGAAGTACCTGCCCTTGGCGAATCAGCTTCACCACAACAGAGGAACCTGCTTGAGTGAACTCATTCTGGCGAACCTTTATGAGTCTATCAGTGAATGGGCTTCTCGACTTAGAAATATGGAGGCCCACAAGGTCCTATGCACTTGAGTGGGCCTCTTTGGCTACTTCAATTGTGGCTTAATGCTACATTTGAGGCTAGCCTCCCCAGAAAAGGCCTAGTTGATGAAGCCTCTGCTGAAATCAGGGAAAGGAGTGTCGAAGGGACGCGTTTGGCCAAACTCACTCCCAATGATGATGGTGAAACCCTTCAAAGGGCCTTTACCAGTTATATTATGATGTTTGCCAAGCGCTATGAGTTCACTCCTAGCATGGCACCTTTTGCTCAACGAAGATACGACCTTGTGTGGTTTAAAAGGCCATTTCCAAATCCTCATCAAACTCTTGATCAAGAATCTGTTGCTATCTGGGAAGCCTTTTTGATTCCCAGATTCTTTATCCACAGGCTGAACTTAGGGAGAGGTTTATCAGCACTGATTGCCTATCAACCAAACCTTGTCTCTCGACAGTTTGGGCTGGCCCAGAGCTTTCCTCAGTGCTTGTATGAGAGAAAGGGCCAAGTAATTCTTCACACTGCCTGCTTCGACGAGGAAAATGTCTCCCTTACACTCGACAGCCGGAATGAGAAAAGAAGAGTCCTCTCTCCTGTGTTTTTTGAACCTTCTTTTCTATGCACTTCATCATTCCACCAATGGTGGTCGAAGCACTATAGTGAGCACTTTCTTGATGTGGCTACATTTTCTTCGTTACTTGACCAAGCTTTTCTCAATGTGCAGGACAAAACGAAAAAGAGTAAGTTTACTCACATCGAAGAAATATAGGTTTTTCAAAAATACTTTGAAACTATCTATCGACCAGGTGATCTTAGTCGAATCATTCATGAGGCTGCTGTCACTTTAAAGAGAAAAATTCTAGAAAAGCTGGATCAACTAAAAATTCCTCCCAACGTCCCTCGTGAGAAACATTATGAGGTTCAGAGGTAACCAAAAGTAGTTTGGGATTCAGTCTAGGTTGAGCAAAACCTGATTTGGCCCTAGTTTGCATTTGATGTGAATTCTGAGGTTGAGGAACAGGAATGGCTTTAGGAGGGATTAGAGGTGTGGCAGTGGATGAAGAGGAGGATGAGTTGTTGGTATGTGATGTAGAAGAGGATGAATTGGAAGAAGGATCAGTAGAATTGTCTGAGATAAGATCAGGTGAACTAGAAGAAGAATTAGAGGAGGAAACAGAGTTAGGTGAAGTAGGCTGGGGTAAATGGTTAGAAGAATCAAGAGATGGAGAAACTGACTCTGAAGAAGCAGTAGCAGTGGTTGTGGAGGGAATAACAATTGAAGGTGTAGGTGAGGGAGTAATTTCAGAGAGAATAGGTAAGGGAGATAAGGTGACACTTTTAGTAGTAGGGCTGGATGAAGTTTGAGAAGAAAATAGGGCAGGATAAGGAAATCTTAATTCATTAAAAAGAACATCCTTAGAGATATAAATTCCGCCAGTAGAGGCAAGGCACCTATACCCTTTATGAGAGGCAGAGTAACCAAGCAACACACATTCTTGAGACCTGAAATCTAGCTTGTGGCTATTATATGACCTGAGTAAGGGAAAACAGGCACATCCAAACACTCTTAGGAAGTTGTAATCAGGTTGAGAGTGATACAATAGAGAATAGGGTACTTGAAACTGAATAGAGGAAGAGGGAAGCCTGTTGATAAGGTACACTGCAGTAGAGAAAGCATAGTCCCAATAAGTAAGTGGCAATGAAGCTTGACTCAATAAAGTGAGCCCCATATCTACAATGTGTCTGTGCTTCCTCTCAACCACCCCATTTTGATGGTGTGTATGAGGACAAATGAGCCTATGAACAATTCCATTCTCTTTGAGAAAAAGAGAAAAGGGCCTGAATTCACCACCCCAATCAGACTGAACTGCTTTAATTGGAAAACCAAACTGAAGTTCCACCAATTTCTTAAATTGTTGAAAGGTGGTAAGAGCTTCAGATTTAGCTTTAAGAAAATAAATACAGGTATGCTTAGAATAAGCATCAATAAAGGAAATGTAATACTTAAAACCAGATGTGGAAGCATGAGGAGAGGGACCCCATAGATCACAAAATATAAGCTCAAGTGGTGATGTGTATGAAGTGTGTGAATCAGGTGAGTGCAGTTTGTGTGCTTTACCCATACAACAAGCTGAACAGAAATCATCAAGAGTTTTATTTGAATAAGGAATATTACACGATTGCATAACAAGTTTGAGTACATGAGAGTTAGGGTGGCCAAGTCTAAGATGCCATTTATTAGGTGTACCAGAATTCAAAACAACTGAATTAACACTAGAAATACAATGGTTATTCAGGCTAGGGCTAGACATAGATGAAGATGGAACAGTAGAACCAGATAGTTTGATGGAAGGAAACTCATAGAGACCATCCTTGCCAACACTGCCTTCAAGAAGAATGGATTTAGACTCCTGTGATTGAACAATGCATTTGTTAGCAGTAAAGACAAAATAGACATTATTATCTTTACAAAACTGACTCACACTAAGTAAATTCTTAGTGATGTTAGGAATGAGTAAAAGATTGTGAAGTGTAAGTGAGGTGTGTGGCTGAAGTGGTGAATTAAAAACACTTGATCCACAAGAGTGAATATTCACACCTTGACCATTTCCCATAAAGATCTGGTCAGGACCTTCATAAGGAGTCACCTGCTGTAAATTCCTAGCCTCATTGGTGACATGAAAAAAAGCTCCAGAGTCAGGAAACCAGGAACCTGAAATAGATGGAGCTGAATTAGAAACAAGAGCATTAGGGGCATGGGATAGAGAGGAGGGACTTCTTGGTTGTGGAGGAGGTCTGGTCCACACATTCTGAGGAGCACCAATGTAACCATAGGTGAAGCCAGCCATTGTTGAGGGTTGTATGGAGAGGTTGCTGCAGAGGGAATCTGATAGTTCTGATGAAATCTGTACCAACAGTTGAGAGCAATGTGACCATGCTTGGAGCACACTTGACACTGAATGTGAGAGTTAGGATTTCTACCTCTGCCTCTGCCAGACCTACCACCACGTGTGCCTCTGAAACCACGAGCTTGATTGAAATCTTGCTCAAGAGCTTGTGTAGTGTTGGCAGCTGGAGCTGGTGTAGAATCAACACTGGCTGATTGAATATCATCATTAGGTTTGGTACTAGCTGCAGTTTGAGCAAGATTAAGAGAGATAACATCTGAGGTGGTGGATTTCTTGAATTTGTTCAAACACAGTTCATGAGCTAATAGCAGAATTTCCACTTCATCTAGATCCATTAAACCAAATTTGCTCTCAATAACTGACACGACAGAAGCAAATTCTGAAGGCAAACCTTCAAGAATCACATCTATGTGATGTGATGCAGGGATGGGATCACCAATGGAAGCAAGAGCATCAACGATAGTTCGTACCTTGAGCAAATACTCTTGAACTGTGGAAGTGTCAAGAGTTAGGGCACGCAATTCAACACGCAACTGACGTGCACGAGCACGAGTTTGCTTCTGAAAGTAATTGAACAAACGATCCCAGAGTTGATGCGAGTGAGAACAGCCAAGCACTCGTGAGAGAATTTCATTGGACAACGTGGATTGCAGCCAAGAAAGTAGCATCTGATCTTTCTGCAGCCAGCGAGAATACTCAGGATTGATCAATCCAGCTTCGCGAGCTTCATCATCTACGAACTGCAAAGGAATTTTGGCACACACAACGGATTCAGTGAGGTTATGCGCATTGATGTAGGGTTTGATTTATTGACGCCATAGGTGAAAGTTCTTCTCATCCAATTTCTGCGAAATATTGAGCGAAAATTGGAGACGATGAGGATCTGCAACTGAAACGACGGCGACCGGTGGATCTTGTGCAGAAGAGGCCGGCGATCCCTCCGGTGTGGGAACCACAGCCATGAGAAGGTTCTAGATCCGAACCAGAGCTAAACTGATACCATATTAGAAAGTGAAGAGAGAGAGAGAGAGTTTTCATTCTGTAACTAACTTTTCTTTTTCTGTTATTGATTGATAATGATTCAATTACACAGAGTTCCTTATATAGGTACAAGAATAGCACTGGCCTGCACTAGCAGGTTATAACAATTACTACTACCTGCACTAGCAGGTTCTAGCAACAATATAATAGACTACTCAGACTGACACCCGTCAGTTCTGAGTTATACAGTACTACTATTCCAATACCAACACACAGTAGCAGTCATACCCCCATAAACTCCTCAATTTCTGCACTACACCCTGTGTGTTAGAGAAGGAATGAGAAGGGAGAATTCCTACTCTCATTTTGACTACTTCAGGTAGGGGACGAATGACCCTGTGCCTGGCTTAGTTACCTCTATCCCCAGGCGGGTAACATATCTTTCTTCCCCAGTTGAGTCGATCCTTGATCACTCTTGCTCTTTTTACCTCCCTTTTGATCAATCACCATTTCTCTAGGTTAAAGATCATCGCTCTTGAGTTAACACCTCTCTCTTGCCTCATCATCCCTTTTCTTGTGGTCAATCATTGCTTTTTGATTCCCCTGAAGAGTCTCATTTCTCTTTCTTCGGTTAAACACAGTTTTCCTGTTAAACACCGAAACCCTAGCGGAGTTCACAACCTTCTCTTGGTTCTTCTGCCTTTGATTGGTTAACCACTGCCTAACAGTTAAAACACCAATTTGCGCAATCTTCTCAGTTAATCACAGTCTACCTGTTAACATATTGAGTTTCTTTTTTCGGGTTAATCACCTTCTCTTGGTTAATCACCTAATTTGTTCAGTTAACCACAACCAGTCTGTTAAAACACTGAACCCCTTTTCGAGTTAATCACCTTCTCTTGGTTAACCACTCGTTTTCTTTTGGTTAATCACAGTTCTTATGTTAAAACCAAAACCCCTGCAGTTGGCAACCTCTTTTGGTTCGATACTCCTTTTTGTTGGTCAGTTACTGTTTATTCGGTCAAGATCAACATCCTCTTTGGGTTACAACATTCGTTTGGTTCTACACCCGTTCTTATGGTAAATCACAGTTTATCTGTTAAAACCATTTGCTCCCCGCAGAGTTGCAACCTTTGCTTGGTTCAACACCCTATTTATTCGGTTAACCACTGTTTATCAGTTAATATACCGATTTCTCTTTAGATTCAAACACCTTCTCTTGGTTTAGTACTCTCTTTTTGGTTCATCACCGCCTGTCTGTTGACACCATTTTGCTTTTCTTTCCCCACAGAGTCTATCTCTTTATCTTCGGTTAACCACTGCCAGTCAGTTAACATACCGAACCTTTTCGCTTGGTTTCAACACCATACTTCTGTTTATTCCCCGACATGGTAACTACCCTCTGATTCTCAGCACGGTTTCTTTATTCTTGACTCCCCAGTGGAGTCTTTTTTATTCCTTTTGCTCTTTTATCCTTGGTTTCGATACCACTCATGCACTTTATCCCCAGCGGGTCTTTCTCTATCTTCTTATTCTCTTGGTTTTGACACCATTTCTTTCGTTTTTTCCAGCACAGTTGCTCATTCTGGTCGGTTTTCCCCAGTAGAGTTTCTTATCTTCTTTTGCTCTTGATCTTTGACACCGTTTCTTTTTCTTTTCTTTTCCGTCTTAGGCTCTGTTTGGGAAAATATTTTTTGAGCTTATAGCTTATGTCTTATAGCTTATAAGCTCATATGACAATAAAAGACCTGTTTGGTAACGGTCTTTTCATCACGAGCTTATAGCTTATTTTATTAGCTTATAGCTTATTTTCCAGACGTTATTTTAAATAGCGTTTTAGTTTATAGCTTATAGCTTATCATTTTTTCTTCCACTTTTACCCTTATAATTTTAACTAAAATCCACTACTATCCTTTATAATTTATTATAATTTAAAATAAAATAATAATTATTAAATATCTTTTATGTCATTTTATTTAATCACCTAATTAAACCGCTAATTTTACCAAACACTTCAATTAACTTATCAGCTATAAGTCATCAGTCATCAGCTATAAGCTATAAGCTATCAGTCACCAGCTATCAGTTATAAGCTATGAGCTATCAGCTAACTTATCAATCAACCGCTATTTTTACCAAACAGAGCCTTAGTTCCATGAACTACGGAAGCTCTGATTCTGCATTCTTTTCGAATGTATGATTCTGCATTCTCGCCCAAAATATCCAACTCAATATTTTTGTACCAACGTCATTCCTTTCATAGGCCCTCTCTTGTCCAACTCCAACAAAATTTCATATCATCAAGTTATGAGTACATATAATACATACATAATAATCTAAATGACATAAATTAGAGTGCTAAGTTGAACAAATATTTACTTATCAAGTAACTAATGAGATACACGTGCATTCGCATGGGTACTGATATGGTAAGGGCGCTTTTTTTCTAAAATATAATAAAAATGATATTAAAAAAATTAAAATTTTCAACCAAAAAATACATATACGTTATATCTAATATCTAATTAAAATTTTTCCAAATTAACTAATGGGATTCCATATACGTTATATCTAATAAAAATATTAATATTTTTGATTGAAAAAATGTGTGTTCATACCTGTACTCGTGCAAACGCACGAATTATTACATTTTTTTGTATAATTAAAGAAAATAAAAGTAAATATATTTAAAACAGTGTTTGAATCTAAACACGAGTAAAATGTGTTTATTTATATAACTAATATTTATTTATAAAATTAAAAAAATATTTACAAATACTAAGTTTTTAGTTGATTTTTATAAAATTAAATGATTGTATAAATATTTTTATAAATAATAGAAAAATAAAATTAATATTTATATAAAAATATACGATTGTTCCTACAAATATAAATAAAAATATATTTTTCTTTTTAAAATAATAAAAAAATTTATTAAATATTTTGTCTTTTTATTTTTCATTTTTATTATATTTTTGAAACAAATGCGCGTAACACACCGGTACCCGTAATATTAGACATGCTGGGAATTCTTTGTTCAGCTCGCAGAGGAGCACAATGACCAACCTGTTCTGACTCTAATTGATCATGTTTGAGTGTACGTGTTTTTTTAACACAATTCATTTGTTTCACAGGTTCTGTTGTGTATGTATTGATAGAATGAGTTTCAATCACCTCTGTACTGGTGAGTGATATAAATGAGAGGAATATTGCTTATCTTAATTGCTTCTGATCGTACCTGGATCAGACAGTTAGACAGTGGCCAGCAACGTCGTATGGACTTCAGCTCTGGTGATGATGGTACGGCCGGGGGGGGGGGGGGGGGGGGGGGGGGAGGGGGTGTACTTGCAAGGTACTCCGGCGCTTAAGTCAGATAAGGTCAGAGAAAAGCAAATACCGAGGTGTGAGTTTAGAATGTTGCGTAACCTGACTTGAACGTCGAAGTACCTTGCAGGTACACCCCTCCCCCCCACCGTACCATCATCACCGGAGCTGAAGTCCATACGACGTTGCTGGCCACTGTCTAACTGTCTGATCCAGGTACGATCAGTGGCGCTGTCTGTGGGAAACTACTGCTTCCCCATTTTTTCTTCACCGTTAAACCAAAGCAACTTCTCCGTTCACCATCACCAGCATGGCCAACAACCCGTCTGCGAACAAAGCTCTAGACACCGTCCTCGCGCAACTCGAGAACGGAAACCACCGTGAGGTCAACGCTGCCCTCAACGTCGAAGAAGGCGACGTAAGAGATGGGTAGACCGCCTCCCCAGACTCCAAAGACGCGACATACGGCGCCACCCAGCAGGACGACCAGCAAGTCGCCTTTCAGCCAGTTGCTTTTCCGCCTAATGCAGATCCGAGCACTGTGGCCCTATTCGCTTTGGTCAACCAGACCAACTAGCTGATCATGCACCAGAATCTCAGGATTGAAGCGCTCGAGCCAGGGCAAGCACGACGATCTTCCCCGCGAAGACATCGTCCTCCACCTTCACCTCACAGTTCTCCTTCCCCGCGAAGGACTCCCCCAGCAGAATCTCGGACCCCCTCGCCGGTGCGCTTGGGCCGCCGGCCTCGCCTGGAGCGCACCCAGCCAGAAACCTCCCAGAAGCGCCATCGTTCCCCGCCTCGGAAGGAACCCATACACTCCTCGACTACCAAGAGGAGTAAGACTGCCAAAGAGAGGCCGAGGAACCGTTCTAGGAACTCCCCTCTACGACAGGGACCTGGTCGACACCACCGATCCCCCTCGCAAAGTCGGCCAGGGCTGACAATGTAGCTGTCCGTTCCCTTTTTGAAATGTTCTTCCGTCCAGAACAAGGGGAATCTCGGTTCAAGGACCTCCTCCTTTTGCCCGTCCACTTCGCGAGAAACCCAACGATACACCGAATTCACAGCCTCATGCGTGACCGACCTCACAATGTAATACCGATATTTAAAGTCCCGAACAGAGTCCAGGTAGGTGTGGAAGAGGTTGCCCACTTGTCTAAAAGACACCCAGCCGTGTCTGCCGTCGGAGGCCTGTCGTTGGAGGTGGTAGATACGAAAGAAAAGAGGCATTGTTGCCCCGATCTGGAGATATTTACAAACGAGTTCGAAGGCTCGGATAAAAGTAAGAGAATTAGGATGGAGTTGTGAGGGCACCAAGCGCAGCCAAACGAACATCGCTTGTTGGAAATCCGTAAAGGGCAAACGCCACCCCGCCTTGTCCAACATGAATTCATAAAGGGGAAACCTCATCCATCGATATGTCGAACAGATGCGATGGTGTGCCAGAGGCCGGAACACCTTCCACGTCTTCGGTGAGCCCACCAGCCGGTGTTCGACTATACAAAAGATATCATCTTCGTCTCCGTCGACGAACTGGGAGATCATGTTTAGCGGCTCGTCGCTAACCCACTCCGCGAGGGGACGCTCCTCGGCGCTGGTGATCGGCGCCATCGGAGAGTCGGGCTGATCGTCGACGTCTATCGATCCCACGACCAGACGCTGACAAAGCTTCCATATACCTGAAAAGCAGAAGGAAACAGTGAATTCGATGATCCATATCAAATTCACCCCTCCACCGCTGTTCAAGTGAAAGGGCGAAGAAGGAGCGTCGGGATCCCGAGACTATCGTACTCGCCCACATCCCCGCGACAACCGACGAACGTCCCCGTGATCATCCTCAAGTCACCGGTATGCCGCTTTGGGAGGGATCCCTCCCACAAAGGAGATATTGTTGAGGACCCCGAGATTTCATATCGTGTCCTCGGGACATTCTTCTTGTCCCCGGGGTATTCATCCCTTCTCCCCGCGAGATTCAACAAAGAAACTAAGAAATTCCGCCGTTTTCGACGGAGATTTCGTGATTTCCAGGAAAACTTCATTAGTTCACCATAAAACCACCATATAAATGCAAACAAAAGGAGAAAAAAGAAAGAAACTTACTTGAAATACACTTCGGTTAGGGTTCCGGCGCGGCAGTCGTTGGCGGCGAACGGCGGCGAAATAGAGAAGGAAGAAAGAGAGAGTTTGAGCAAAGGGGGAGCGAAAGTGCAAATGAAACGGGATGACCCCTATTTATAAGGGCCTCACGAGACTCGAGGATTTCCTAGGCGATCGATTACGCTACCTTAGCGTAGCCGCCCTAGGCAATGATGAGGTGTGACACGTGGCACACGCTTCCCCACGCACGTCTTTTCATTTCCCAACACGCTTCTTTTCATTTGCCTCACTTCAGACTTCTCATATCCCCGCGACGTCAACCAGCCGCGGCCAGTCTAGCGCGAGCAGGTTGACTTATTTCTGCCCGGGTGACAATCGCTCCTCGTTAGAATCCCTTCCCCGACGAGATACATCCTCGACATAGTACTGGCCCTTAAGTCATTACTCTGACACCTCAGAGCAACGACTTGGGGGGCTCCACAGACGGCACCACTGATCGTACCTGGATCAGACAGTTAGACAGTGGCCAGCAACGTCGTATGGACTTTAGCTCCGGTGATGATGGTACGACGGGGGGGTGTACCTGCAAGGTACTCCGACGCTCAAGTCAGGTAAGGTCAGAGAAAAGCAAATACCGAGATGTGAGTTTAGAATGTTGCGTAACCTGACCCTCTCAAGTGAGAGGGTATTTATAGAGAGCCCCCAGCGCGGGGCCAACGGTTACTTGCACTGGGCTGGATTGCAGGGCCCAATCCAAGTAACTGCCAGGGCTTACGTGGCGTAGTGAAGACCAGCACGTGGTCTTCGCCCTGGTGTAACGGTCCCTAAATCTCCGGAAGTTGGGCAGACCGATTCCTTCGGGAGTGGGAAGTTACAAGAGAACGTGTCCTCACGGGGAGGAGCATGTGGGTGTCGAGGAGAGGTACGTCCACAGGCTATATGCCTCTGCTCGACAGTCTTTACCCCCGCGAGCTCGACGTCCAAGGGGATTGGTACGTACCCGACAAGGAGGCGACTTTGGGCCTTCGCTGGTCATTGGGCTTGGGCATGCCCGACAATAGGGCAGGCGCTGGCCCAGTCCAAAACAGCTTCATTATAGCCATTCATGTTACAATTGAATTTGTTTACATTATTTTCTATTTTGTATCATGCATTTTGATGTCTTGCGTGTTACGATGAAACTTTTATGTTATTTATGCATTTAGTATCTTGTATCATGCATTTCTTTTTCCTTCCAAGAGAGATCTAGAAAAAGTGTAGAAGACTCCAGAAAAGAAGCATCAGTTGTAGCCTTTGCAACACAGAGTACAAGAATTATGTAACTCAGGCGACAAGACACAACCTGCTTCACAACTCAGATCACAAGACACAAACAGATAGAAATTTAAATGTTAAGATGACATAACATCTTTCTCCAACATTCTTGCACAGCCACTGCACGAATGAACCCAAAAACCAAAAAACTATTCTTCTCCCCCTTTTTAGCCAAAACTTGGCAAAAGTGACCCAGACAACTCCATATCCAGATGCAACCAATCCAGATCTTGAAAAATGCCATCTAACACTCACTTGAAGAGAAAGAATTATGAGACCAAGAAGTGTCACAACAATCTTATTTATAGCAGGTAATTGCCTTTGAAAGTAACGAACCACCGAACATTAACGCTGGTCAATTCAAAGAGCCAATAACTTCACTAAATGCACACCGGCCAAGACTGTTGACTGTTTCTTCTTTTGAGAGAACCGTCCAAGGAAACCAGTTACATGCAGACAATGTCCTGACATTATGTCAAACAATGTCTACTCTTTGCTGGCTTTTCTTCTGATTTGACAAATCCACAACATCTTCACATGAATCTGCAGAGAAAAATAAATTCTCCCAGACTGATCAACGATTCTCTAAGCATCCATCAAGAATCAAATATTCTGTATTGCCAAGTCTCCCCCAACTTACAACAATACAATGTCAAGACATCTCACTTGACATCTTCATCCTCCCTAGATGGAAATAATCACATCTTGCTTGACACCAACCACAAGCTTAGTTCAGACTGCACCCCTGCACTATAGTACCTTAGATCAAGAGGCAACTCCCCCTATCTAAGATAATTTGTATTTCTCCTATAAGCACATGCGTATGAATGAATGGAAAACACAAGACGCATCTTCAATGTCTTTAAGAGCTCACTCCCTGTCCAGTCACCTGCTGAAGCACATTCATTTTGGCACCACTATCCCTTCTGACAAGAAATAGCAGTCACTAACACATGAAGTCACATCATGCTATTCGTGAGGAACATAAGGATCGCCATCCTACTTCAAACAAACTGTTGGATTAAGATCAAAGTCACATTGATCCCCCTCTTTCTGCAACCATCTACACATCTCATGAATTCCACCTGAATTCTCATGTATAGACCTCCAGCTGCTCGAGATATAATCCAAATGGCCTGGAATGTAGCACACTCCCCAAAAGAGATACCATACCTCTGGATCGTCCCTCCAAGAGGGCTCTTCTGGCCGAGGATGCTGCGGCCATGATGCGGATCCTTGAAATGGCCGTAGTACATACCGAGGAGGAGACTACCCTCGAGGGAGAGGTGAAGAAACTCAGAGAAGAGAAAGCCACTTTCCAGGCGAAGCAGAGGAAGGATGCACAACAGAGGGAGGCGGATAAGAAGAGGATCCGAGAGTTAGCTGATTCCCAGAAGGCCCTGGTTGGGGAGAGGGACACCCTTAAGGAGCGGGTTTCCCGAAGGGAGGCAGAAGCGGCTCCTGCTGGGGATGAGCCCGATGAGTTTAAGTTGCTGAGGACGCACCAAGAGCTTGTTGCCTGTATAATTCAGGCGGATGAGGACGTGTTGATTGCTGCTGAGGAGGCTTTTAACAACGCTATTCAGTAGCTTTTGCTGGTGAACCCTGGGTTCGAGTTGGTCACCGAAGAGACCGGGTATCTGAACAGCGTTGTTGATGGGCGGATGGTCGTTCCTGATCTGGGCGGAGCTGACGGAGAGAGTCCTCGCCTGGAGGCGGGCAACCAGATATGGAAAGGGTATCCAAACCCCATGGTGGCGGAAGCTCAAGCTATCACTAATTCTCTTACACTGACTCGATTTTTGGGTCTAAGAAAAGGTTATGGTACTAACGGATTGTGAAAACATAGTGGAGAGGGTTAGAGAAAAAGACATTAAAGGCGCTCACATGGGAGATAAAAATCATACATTCTATCTTCTTAGGCATATCAAGAAAATACTAGCAGATTTCGATTTTAGTAATATTGGGCACATAGACATCCCCATATCCATCAAAACCCCAGACTCATTCAATTAACTATTATCCAAAATAATTGGATTAATTTCACTAATCTCAATAATACTGTAACAAAAGTCTTTATGGTTATTTTCACTTAATAAATAGAGTAATTTTTTTCTTTAAAAAATGATTGATATTTAAAATCAATATTTTTTTAAAAATAAAATAAAATCAACCTAAACTGTTCAACTATTTTCTTTTCAATAAAAAAATAAATAATTCAGTATCTTACAACTCTGTTGTGTGTAATACTTAATCTCTAATATTTTAGTTTCATAGTTTATTTATATATTTTACAATTTCAAACTTAATTTTATTTTTAATTAATTTTACTTTTGTAATATCCATAACAGGGATGGAACAGAGTGCAGGCCCTTGCCCCTCCACCTTTATCAAGTGCCCAGCATTTAGACACAAGAAACACATTAACTAGTGTGCATTGCATAGAAAGTCACGCACTTTTCTGGTGAAAACATTTATTTCATTGTCTTTTATTGAAGTAATTAAATAATAATTGGTCTAAATAATATTGGAAACAAAGTTTGATGTAATTTTTTGTTTAAAAATAAAAAATATATTTAAAAACAACTTTAAAAAAATGATTTAAATGTGATATAAATTTATTATGTTGTGAGTCTAAAATATTTTATTAGATTCAACCCGTATTGATAATTTTTTTTTTTTGTAAATACTTAATTAAAGTAATTTATTTTAAGGCCTAAAAAATAAAGGGATCAAAAATTTTAAAAGTAAATACGCTCAAAAATATATAGGCCCCCTAAAATTCAAGTCGGGCTTCAAAGCTCAAACATTTTTAAAACTTGATTTTTTTTTAAAGAGATTTTTTCAATCAATTGTTTTTAAAATTATTTTTTTTAATTTTCGGAAAAAATCATTTTTTTTTATTTTCGAAAAAACTGATTTTTTTATTTTTGAAAAAAATTGATTTTTTTTTGTTTTCGAAAAAAGTCAGTTTTTTTTCATTTTCGGAAAAAAATTGTATTTTTTATTTTCAGGAAAAATCCGGTTTTTTCATTTACGGAAAAAATTGGATTTTTTATTTTCAGAAAAAATCTTTTTTTTTCGGGAAAAAATCGGTTTTTTATTTTTTCGAAAAAAATCGGATTTTTTAATTTTCAAAATAAATTGGGTTTTTTATTTTCGGAAAAAATCTGTTTTTTTTCTTCTGAAAAAATCGGTTCTTTTTTTTATTTTCGAAAAAAATCGTTTTTCTTTTATTTTCTAAAAGAATCGGTATTCTTTTTTTCGAAAAAAATCAGTTTTAAGAAAAAATCTGTTTTAGGAAAAAACCGGTTTTAGAAAAAAAATAGTTTTAAGAAAAAATCGATTTTATAACATAAAATATTTTATTTCAAATAAATTAGATTTTGAACCCTTCACTTAAATTTCATAGAAGACAAAAATATGAAGAGAGTTACAAATAAGGGGTCAAGAAAAAATTTATTTAATAAAGAGCCTAAAAAATAAGGCCAACAAGAGACCTAATTATTAGGGCTTTATCATTTAGGGATTTTTTTTTTCCATCTCTAGTGGTGGCCCCAAAATTTACAATAGAGCAAAAATAATGAAAACAAGGTTAGAACAAACTAGGATTTTCCAATTATAAAATAGATGATTAAAGTACACGAACTTTGGATTAAGGAGAAAAACAGTTATGATACCAAACAAGATTGAACCTTAAAGTTTAAAATTTAGAAAATGGACTTGTGATAAGATCTGTAACAATTTTGGTCAAACATTCATAAACCATTCCTAAAACAGAAATTTAGCTTTTGTGAATCTCTACAACAGTAACCTTTCAAAGTCTCACTTTTCAACTAAGTAAAATGAAATCCTTCAACATAACAAGTGTTATTAAAATGTCTAAACCGACATTTTTCTACTCTAAATAGCACAACCTAGATATATTTATCCTACCAAAATTATTTTCAATCACAGACCAAATTCATTTTTGAAAGAAACAAAAGGTTCGGAGATGGGAGGAAGAAAGTGGGCGGCGGCGGTTAGGATTTCAGAAGGAGAGTGGGGGAATGTGATTTTCATTGTAAGAGAGAAACGAGAATGGGTTAATACCCCCTATCTCTAGTTCGCACAACAATAGAGAAAAATGGGGAAAATATCTAATTCCACTAGACTAAATCAAAACCCATTTTAAATTAATTATAAAATTAAATAAAGCATCTAATAATAAAATAAATAAGATATTATTTTTCCTTGTATGATTAATCATTCTGAAATATTTCTTTTACTAATTAATATATTAATATAATAAAATAACAAAAGAGATTATTCTCTTATTTTTAATTCCTAATAATATATAAATTTCACCAACTAATTGATTAAAATAACTAGATAGTAAAGAATTACTTAAAAGATTAAAATAATTTCACATATAATAAGATTAAAATATTTAATACTTCATAATAAAAAAACATTTTAGTATAAAACATTTTTAGATATGCGGGTCTCACATTACTACCCTCCTAAAAACAGTTTCGTTCTCGAAACTTAAAATTACAAAATAATCGCACTAACAATCACTGCTACTTACCATATGTTTTACTCTAAACATAAATTGTGAGTCGCTGCATCACTACTCTGCTCCCAAAGTTCCTTAGAAAAAAAATATTAGACGTTACACTGCTAATTTCTAGTTCAACATGTACTACATGTTCTGCTTTACCAAAATACAATCACAACATACTACACCCTCTAGGGATATATTCTCATACATCAACGTTTAACTTCAGCGATAACTTTCAATACATGAACTGTTTCTCTAAGTCGACTTGAAACAACGGTCACCTAACACTTTGCGTCCAATAACTTTTCATGTTAGAGTGATTGGTAAGATTTGTCTTGTTCGAAGCAATCTCTCCTATTATTAACAAGAGGTTTGGGTGGATCAGTCCCCAAAGTTGTTAATAGTTACTCAACGATCATATTGATGACGTAGACAATCTCAACACAACAATCATAATGTGTGCTACAGTTTGCACTCAGAACCCGCTTCGTTTTCTGTTAACCTTCAACACAATTGATTCACGCTTTCTCCGGAAGCAACACGATTTATCTTATCTAGTGTAAGGATTTTACTTACTTATGTCTAAAGCACAATGCATCTATCGAGGATGAATGTGGAGTTATTTATATCTGGCGATGAGTAAGAAAATATTTCACAATCTATTCATAACTCTGGGTGTTCCAAAATAACATTTGAACGCAAGTAATCATATATTAAACATTATGTGAATTGTTTTTTTTTTTTTATATAAAAACAAAGTAGCTTATACATTCTCATAATATTATAAATGCAACATAATCGATTTAAATAAATACTAACATTTGACTACGCGTGTAACGTCCTAAAATATTTTTTCCCTCACATTTTATACTCTATTAATCTAAGATTAATAGGAGAAATTTTAAATAACTAAACATAAAATTGCATAAAAAATATTAATCAATGACCGCATGTTTTTCCTTATAATAAATTAGATTGTCCACTCGTGCTCCGCACGGGTATATTAGAAATAAAATTACATTATTTTATAACAGTTGATATTTAATTTTTTATATTACTTTGTAGACCGTTTAGATTATGTTTGCAATTATACTATTAATTTTTTAATGAGAAACAATAATACTGTTCTGGACCGGGCAAGACTACCTGCCCTTAAGGGCCAGACCCAATCCATCATATTTGGCGAACAGACCCAATAGGCACGATATAGCCGTTGGGCACAATATAGCCGTTGGGCACAATATAGTCGTTGGACATGTCCCCTCCACGTGCAGAATGGTCAACGCGACCAACTACCTCCCCGGATATAGCGGAAATAGTTGGAAGGACCACGCGCTTCCCCCTCTATCTGGCAACACCTCATTGGTCAATCAGGCACTTTGTTCGCCAACAATCTCCCTATAAAAACCCCTCGCTTGAGAGGGGCAGATAACACAATTCAGATACTTGACTTCTCTTACTTGCTCTCCCCTTTCTTTTGACCAAATACTTACTTTGGCATCGGAGTACCTTGCAGGTACCTCCACCCCCTTTTCTCCTCTCCTACGAGCATCATCACTTGTCCTACACGAAGGCCGCGACGATCTCCTTCTGGTCCTCTCCGATCAGTAGCCCCGTCTGTGGGAACTTCGCTTCCCCGTCTTTTGAATCAAGATCCCTCATCTTTTCACCCAAAAGACCAAAGCTTTCATCTCTCTCCAAAATCCCAGATCATTATGGCTTTCGTTAAGAGTGATACCCACCAAGAACCTGTGGCCGCCGCCGCCAATGTCGACAAGAATGCTTTCGTCGGGAACATCCCATCCGAAAACGCCCAGCGCAACGATGGATCCGCTTCCCCGAAGCCCGACGAACAAAGGCCACGAGCACAAGCCATGGAGCTTTCATTCGAACCCATTCCGGTTCCTCAAGGCGCAGATCCGACCACCGCGGCGCTCATCGCCTCTTTGAACAACTCCAATCGTTTCATCCTCCAGCAGGGAGAAAAAATCAGTGCCCTCGAGCACGCCCTACAGGAGCGTCACCCCTCGGAGACGCTGAACCTCTCCCCGCCTCCGCGAATTCACCCAAAGCGGAGACGTGATAGTCCTTCCCCGGTTAAAGAGCGTCCAAAGTCAGGAAGTCCAACACCCGACCTTGACCGTCGACATCGTCGTTCTCCTAGGAAAACCAGGCACTCCCCTGTTTCCAAAAGATACCGACATTCGGACAAGCACGAGCACAAGCATATCCGCGGACACTCTCCTCGCCGCAGTCAAAGCCGCGACCGCAGTCATTCTCCGTCACTTTCTCACAGCTCTAGCAGTGACGACGAAGCTCGAGGCCCGTTCACGAGAAACATTGTGGACACCCGGATTCCCCGTGGGTTAGAGAATCCTCCCACACTGGCTACATACGATGGCACGTCAGATCCTCACGAGCACCTGGAGAACATCGAAGCCATGCTCCAATACCATAGTGTCTCCGGAGCCATCAGGTGCAAAATATTTCCCATCACCCTGAGGAAGGGTGCGATGACATGGTTCAAAAGACTCCCTCGAGGATCCATCTCCTCCTGGCGCGAGCTCAAAGGCCAATTCACCCGCCATTTCACAGCCTCCCGACGACACCCAAAAACGGAGGCAACGTTGGAAGCGATCATACAAGGCAGGGAAGAACCTCTGCGGGAGTACATCGAAAGATTTAATAAGGAGGCAGTGGAAGTCAGAACTTCCGATCACATGAAGAAGTACCTCCTCGAGAAAGGACTCCGACCAAAGAGCGACTTCCGCAAAGCGGTCGGGATCGAAGCTCCTCGAACGCTGACAGAACTTCTCCACATGGCCAAAGATTACATCCGCTACGAGGAGAAAGAGGCCGCATACCGTGCCCGGGACGCAAGAGATCGGGAAGCACCCCGAGCACCCAAAAAGGAGGAGTCAAAGCCATCCCGTAAGGAGAAGGAGAAGCGACGGGAGGAACGTCCCCGTGAAGGCAAAGGGCCAGCTGACCGATTCAATGAATACACGGTGCTCACCACCTCACGTGAGCGTATTCTCACCGACTGTATCAACACCGAATTCAAACAAGGAGGTGTTAGGTTCCCTAAACCAACCACGTCCAAGGGAAACGTCGACAAAAGCAAATACTGTCGTTTCCACCGTAGCCACAGGCACGTAACGGAGGATAGCGTACACCTCAAGGACGCCATAGAGATCCTCATCAAAGAGGGTCACCTGAAGCAATACGTGAAGAAGGGAGAGTCCTCCCGACGAGACACGTCTGATCCGAAGAAAGAAGCAGAATCAACCCCCTCCAGTCCTCCCCCGCAGGTCGCAATGTCCGTCAGCCGACCAAAGGACTTCTTCGTTCCTGACCACTTCGACCCGACTTCCCAGGCATTCATACACAGCACCTGGGAAGCCTTTCCTACGACCATGGTTATCTCATGTGGGGGGTACCATGAGCTCACGATAGGATCCATCAAGAGAAAGTTTGAACAGCTGATAGACAGCAGTCCCGATCAGTTATACACGATCGACAAGGGTAAAGGGCGTTCACAGCCGATCACGTTCTACAAAGAAGAACTCCCCGGAGGATAGCAGAATTCCCACATTCCTCTGTTGATCAGGGCCAAATTATCATCTACTGATGTGCGGAGAATCCTAGTCGACCAGGGCAGCTCCGTGGACATCATGTACTCCAGTCTGTTCCGCGCGCTGAAGCTGAACAAGTCTAATCTCTCCCCGTACGTGGGATCTAATCTCCAAGGATTCAACGGAGCAACGACCCGACCTTGGGGTTACGTGGAGATACCGGTTACATTTGGCGAAGAGGAGGCATCCCGGACAATCAAAACGCAGTTCTTAGTCATTGATTGCCCGTCGCTCTATCAGTGCATCCTCGGCAGACCAGCTCTCGCCGAACTCGTTGCTGTCCCCTCGACGGTCCACCTCAAGCTCAAGTATTACACGGAGAAATGACACGTCGCAACTCTGCACGGCGACATTGAGGCTGCTCGCAGATGCTTCGAGGCCGCAACAAAAGGGCAGAACCAGATTGCGACAACAGCGAAATCAGCAAAGCGCACCAGAGAGGACGAGGGTCCAGCCCAAGAAGGCCAGCCAGAGAAAAAGCCCACGCTTCCCGTGCACACCATTGACCTCGACAGCAGACTTGCTGAAGAAGGAAACGAAGACCGGGACGAAGATGGAAAGTTAGGAGTGACAAGCTCCCCGTCTCCTACACTACTGCAACCAGTTCCAGATGGGGAATTCGAGATCATCACTTTCAGCAACGACCCCAGCAGGGGAATAAGGATAGGCGCTGGTCTTCCCAAAGAGGTAAAAAAGGATTTGAAGAGATGCCTCGACGACAATGCCGACCTGTTCGCATGGAGTGCGGCGGATATGCCCGGCCTTGATCCAGAAACTGCCTGTCACCACCTCACAATTAATCCAGCTGCCCGCGCCATTGCCCAACGAAGAAGGAAACAATCCGAAGAGAAGGCACAGGCCGCCGAAAAGCTTGTACAAGACCTCTTAGAGGCAAAATTTATTTCCGAGGCCAGGTATACGACCTGGCTCTCAAGTATTGTACTTGTAAAGAAAAATAATGGAAAGTGGCGCATGTGCATTGACTACACCGATCTCAATCGGGCTTGCCCGAAAGACGCTTATCCACTGCCGAGCATAGATAATCTCGTAGATAATTCCGCAGGTTTTAAGCTCTTGTCCTTCATGGACGCTTATTCGGGATACAACCAAATCCCAATGGCCGACGAGGACAAGAGATGCACGGCATTCATGACCTCCTCGGGGAATTATTACTATAACGCAATGCCCTTTGGACTAAAGAATGTCGGGGCCACGTACCAACGCATGATGAACAAGGTCTTCCGATCAGAAATCGGTGACATGCTCGAAGTATATATGGATGATATGATCGTGAAATCCCAAGAGGAATCCGACCATACCACCCACTTGCGCAAGGTGTTCGACCAAGCTCGAAAATGCAAAATGCATTTTAATCCAGAAAAATGCACCTTCGGGGTGCGAGCAGGAAAATTCCTCGGGTTTTACCTCACCGAAAGAGGAATAGAAGCAAACCCGGACAAATGTCGGGCACTCGTGGAATTCCCCACGCCGCGGTCGAAGAAGGCAATACAATCCCTCAATGGGATGTTCGCGTCCCTTGCTCGTTTCGTAAGTAAGTCCGCCCAGCACGCCCTGGCCTTTTTCAAATTACTCAGGAAGGAGGCAAATTTCGAGTGGACGGACGAGTGCGAGCAGGCCCTTGCCCATTTCAAACAAGCTATATCCGAACCACCAGTATTGTCCCGACCAGACCGCGGGGAAACCATATACCTGTACCTCTCTGTGGCCAACGAAGCGGTGAGTGCAGCACTCATTCGCGAGACTACTGACGGGCAAAAGCCCATCTATTTCACCAGTAAAGCCCTACAGGGACCCGAAGTCAGATACACGCAAATAGAACGGGTGGCCCTCGCTCTCATAATCGCCGCGAGGAGACTCAGATATTACTTCCTCGCACACACTATCGTCGTCAGGACCGACCAGCCAATTAGGCAGCTGCTCAGCCGACCAGACATGGCAGACAGGATGCTAAAGTGGTCCCTTGAACTGGCCGAGTTCGACATTCACTACGAAGGTAGGAAAGCCCTCAAGGCGCAGGTCCTGGCCGACTTTGTGGCAGAAATGACTCCGAATTTGTCCCCTCCGGGAGGGACACAGGAATGGGTCATTTACGTGGATGGCGCGTCGAGCCCCTCGGGCAGCGGAGCAGGCATTATCCTCGAAAACGAGGAAGGAACCCTGATTGAAGTATCCCTGATCCTTTCTTTCAAAACATCCAACAATCAAGCCGAGTATGAAGCCTTCCTCGCAGGATTACGACTCGCCAAAGACGTCGGCGCGAGGAAAATAAAAATTTGCACTGATTCCCAACTCGTGGCGTCTCAAGTGCGAGGAGAATTCCAAGCAAAGAACGACCAACTCGCCGAATACTTGGCCGTGGTGAAAGACAAAATGACGGAGTTCGAAGCATGGGAAGTTCAGCACGTCCCGCGCGAACAGAATACCCGAGCAGACATCCTCTCTAAACTAGCCAGCACCAGAAAAAAAAGGTGGAAAAAATCCATCATACAAGAGATACTGGCTAGCCCGAGCATCACAAAACCCGACCTGCCAGCGACTAACGTCATCGGAGAGCCCCATTGTTGGATGACCCCAGTATACAATTATCTCACGAAAGGAGAACTTCCCGAAGATAGTAAGGAGGCCAGTGTGACTAAGCGACGAGCCTGCTCGTACGTACTAGTCGAGGACAAGTTATATCGACGAGGATTTTCCATTCCCCTATTAAAATGTGTCGACGAGGCCCAGGTCCCCCGAAATCTTACAAGAAATCCATGAGGGCATCAACGCACAACACTTAGCAGGAAGATCCCTGGCACGAAAGGCTCTGCGCGCAGGATATTACTGGCCGACCATGCAGCACGACGCCAAAGAACATGTGCAAAAATGTGACCGTTGCCAGCGCCACGGGGACATGCATTTGGCACCCCCAACGAGTTGAAGACCCTCTCCTCGCCGTGGCCCTTCGCCTGGTGGGGGATAGACATCCTAAGCCCCTTTACAATGGGATCTTATCAAAATAAATTCCTAATCGTGGCCGTCGACTATTTCACAAAATGGATTGAAGTCGAAGCGCTCGCCAAGATCACAGCCTTCAACATACTGTGTTTCTATAAAAGAAACGTCCTCGCCAGATTCGGGGTACCCCAGGCCCTAGTGACAGACAACGGAACCCAGTTCACGGATAGAAAATTTCAAGACTTCGTCGCCAAATTAGGAATGAAACAACACTTTACTTCTGTCGAGCATCCACAAACCAACGGGCAAGCGGAAGCCGCGAACAGAGTGATCTTACGCGGATTAAAGCGAAGACTAGGCGAGGCCAAGAAAAGATGGGTCGAGGAGCTCCACAACGTCCTCTGGGCGTACAGGACAACACCTCACTCCACCACCGGGGAAACCCCTTTCCGACTAGCGTATGGAACAGAGGCGGTAATACCAGTGGAGATAAGGGAGCCCTCAAGAAGGACTGAAGCTCCCCTCGACGAAGAGATGAACGATGAGGCTCTACGCGAGGAACTCGATCTGGTCGAAGAAATAAGATCAGGGGCTGCCCTCCGCGAGGCCACATTGAAGCAACAAATAACAATGCGACATGACGCCAGGGTCATAAAACGCGACTTCCTCGTAGGCAGTCTGGTTCTCGCGAAGGGAAACTGGCGGCGAACTGGGAAGGACCCTATAGGGTCAAGTCCAAAACGGGCACGAGAGCATATTACTTGGAAACACTGGACGAAAAACAACTTGCTCGACCATGGAATGCTGAAAAGCTCAAGCAGTACTATAGCTAAGTCCTCAACCACGAGGATATACAAGTCGCCGACACAGTCACCCCAAAACGGGGAGATCTGCGCGACCATCGTATCGTGCCCTGGTGAAGCGCGACACGCATTACAACGCCGGCCAGCTTCTGCTCATTGGACGAGCAGATCCTGTGCACAATGGGGATACCTCAACCGAGCTCCGTCGTTGCCGCACCATTCAGGCAGGACACCCAGCTCGTGATGGGAACAGTCCAAGCCTATGAGATTAGTACCTCAAACGAAGTCCTAACCTCATCGTGGGCGGAACCACTTCGCCCTCCTCGGTAGGTTTTACGCCTAGCCGGGGACACACACACACATATAAAAAGAGCAAAGTCCATGATAAAACATTCACAATCCAAGTATATTAAAGTACCGACCATGTCCAGACAATGTCATAAATACAAGAAAAAGGGGCAGCGCCCATACACTGAAATACAAATTAATAAGGGCACACAGGCCCACAAAACATGATAAAAACAAGTCCTATCCTACGACTTCGCTTTCCTCCTCGGCAGGGACAACGTGGCAGTCCACCACTCTGTTGAACAAGCCCATTTCATCCGTCTGGAGCTGCACGTCGGGATTAAGGGCGACCATCTGCTCTTTAGCCGCATTGAAGCCGAACTCAGCCGCTTTCAGGTTATCTTCGCCAAGGATCCTGATCCTCCCGATCAAGTCGGTCCGCGATTTTAGAGATTGCTCGTCATCATTTTCATCCGGGGCAGCTGAAGTCAAGCCGTCCAACTCAACAATCCTCTCCTGCAGTCTCTTCCTCTCCTCGTCAGCCTTGAGCGCAACTAACTTCAGCTGAGTCACCTCCGTCTGGAGCAGCACCTTGGCCTCCTCGTGACCTTCGAACTGTTTTAAATCTTTGAACAGCTTGTTGTTTTCTGCCTCCAGCTCAGCTATTTTATTCTGGTAAGTCACGAGACTCGCCCGAGTAGCGGCTTCATCGTCGGCGAGGACAAGGGCAGCTTCAAGGACCCTGAACATGCCCGCCGCATCCTGGCACAACTGTTTTCTCCTCACCTGGGACTTGGCATTCAAAATAGTCGTGGCTTCAGAATCAGAGACTTCTATCAAATTCCCTTCAACGAACAAGTCTTAGCGCGTGTAGCAGGCGGGCAGGACGAAATGACCAGCCCCGGACCCCCCAGGACCAGCGGCCACAGGAGTCCCCGCATCATCTCTCTTCCTCTTAAGAGAACCCTCCGGGGTCAGCGGAGTCGAAGCTCTCTCCGGGACGGGGGTAGACCCAGCAGTAAAACTCTTCATCACTGTCTGCTTGGACGCCCCGGCCTTGGTACCGGTGGTCGCCTTCTTGTGAACCTTCGCAGCCTGCGACCTCATCAGACGCTCTCGCATGCCAGCCATCATACCTGCGAACACACGCATCAAGTCAGAATCAAAAGAATTTAAAGAAACAAAACCAAACAGTGGAGCATACCAAGCAAAGTCATAGCGTCGTCGTTGTTATCACACTCAAGGAGAGCTTTGACATTAATATATATAGCTGCTCGGACGGGCCCATCCTCCCCGACCAATTGATTCCCATCCCGATCGACGACGAAGGCCGGACTAAAACTCTCCACGTAAGCATGGAGGATCCTGTACGACTCCTTATCCGACGGGCAAAGCTGCTCATGCTTCACCAGGAACTGATCTGTTCGGCGTTTAAAATGAGTGTAGACCCATTCTAAAGGAAAAATGGAGACCACGCTATCCCTCTCCCGACCATCCACCATCACCCTCTCAATAGTCGAGATGCTCCTCTTCGCCTCTTCGGTCATAGGCCTCACGACCAGAAACCTGTCCTTAAAATTGTGTATCGAATCAGAATACGGCCAGAACAGCCTATTCTGTTGCTTAAATGATACCCAACTCTGTTCGACCCCGCCGTGCTCCGCTGAATCTGGAAGAGGCAAAATAAGAGATCCGTGGTCGCCCCGATGTTGAGATAACGACACACCAACTCAAAAGCCCTTATAAAAGCCAAAGCGTTCGGGTGAAGCTGGGACGGGCACATCGCCAGATGGATGAACAGGGAGGATTGGAAGTCAGTGAAGGGGAGACGCATTTTGGCCTCCGTAAACGCAAATTCGTACATAGGAAAGCGAAGTCTCGGGTACGAGGAACATATTCTATCGTTCTCCCCGGGACGAAAAACTTTCCATGCCCGTGGAGCGTCCTCGTCGCGTCTCTCCAGCAAGTCGAAGTCCCATATCTCCTCCTCGGAGAAGGTTGATCGAAAGGACAAAGGCTCATGTCCAAGCCAGTCAAGGTCCCCTCCCGCGACCTTGATGTTCGAGTAATCGGCGGACACACTGGGCCCCTCTTGTGCTTCCTGTGCGTCGGGCATAACTTCATCGCGGGGTTCAGCCATTTTCACCTGAAAAGCAGAGGAAGAGAAGTGAATTCGACATCCGCGATCAAATCCATCCTTCCACCACTAATCAAGTGAAAGGGCGTTAACAAATCCGAGGACAACCACGTGCTCGTATAAATTGCCTACCAATAGCTAGGAGAGGTCTCCGCGACCAGAACTCACAGGCACACGTACGAGGACGCATGTTCGTCCCAAAATCACGCCTAAACTCCGAACAGGCCTAGTGCCCGACTACAAACTAAATTCTACACCTAACCAGATTCTACAAGGATCTACGCTAACAATGTCTACAAAACTCTAGAAATTCATAAAGTTCATCATGTTCTTCATAAAATTTCCTAGAATTCATGTGTTCATCGAAGAACACATGAAGTTCAACCGGAAATTATGAACTTCAACCGGAAAACCTATAAAAATATGCAGAAAGGAAGAGCGAACTTACAAGTAAAAGAAGAAGTTGATGGTGGCGAAGAGAAGCTCCGGCGAAGACTAATTGCAGAGCAAACGAGAGCAAAGAGTAAAAAACTTGTGAAATTATGAAAATGAAACCTTCCCCCACCTTTTTATAACCATTTGATCGTGGGGAATCGTGAAGGTCATCATAGCCTATACGCCCCTAGGACTGACACATGCCATAAATGCTCACCACGTGTCACAAAACTCTTCGCCTGGTTCAGCGCAGAAAATACATTAACACTTGGCCCCTACGAGCAAGCCTCTTCGTCAAACTAAACACATCAGGGCAGAAATGCTCGCCAAAAAACTCCCATTTTCCCGAGGACGCTGCAAACCATGGTCGTCGTTTTGCGCTAATGGCTGACGACCACGTCTGGTCGGGTATAAAAGGAACATTCCAAGCGGGCATCCACCTCCCCGATAGTACGGTCGAAATCGGAGCTGCCTAAAAGTCATTACTCTCCAACAGAGCAACGACTTAGGGGGCTCCTGTTCTGGACCGGGCAAGGCTACCTGCCCTTAAGGGCCAGGCCCAATCCATCATATTTGGCGAACAGGCCCAATAGGCACGATATAGCCGTTGGGCACAATATAGCCGTTGGGCATGTCCCCTCCACGCGCAGAATGGTCCACGCGACCAACTACCTCCCCGGATATAGCGGAAACAGTTGGAAGGACCACACGCTTCCCCCTCCATCTGGTAACACCTCATTAGTCGATCAGGCACTTTGTTCGCCAACAATCTCCCTATAAAAACCTCTCGCTTGAGAGGGGCAGGTAACACAATTCAGATACTTGACTTCTCTTACTTGCTCTCCCCTTTCTTTTGACCAAATACTTACTTTGGCATCGGAGTACCTTGCAGGTACCTCCACCCCCTTTTCTCCTCTCCTACGAGCATCAACACTTGTCCTACACGAAGGCCGCGACGATCTCCTTCTGGTCCTCTCCGATCAAATACAAAAAAGTGTTTTATATTATTGTTTTTTAGGTTATCAGAAGATTTATTATGGTTACATTTATATATTAAAATAAGTAAGTTATTTTTAAACATTAAGAGTATAAAAATATGACTACTTGAACTGAAAAAATATGACTAGAATTAATTTTAGTACAAATGAATATAATTGTAACAATAGTAATGTCGTAGAAATGAAAAAATATTAGGAATAAAAATAGATGTATTTATGTCAACAACAATCTCATAGACCTCCAGAGCAGGAATGATGCAAGAATTAAAAAAAAAATAAGAGTCTCATATATCTTGTACTCCTGTTTCATGTGAAAAAATAGTTATATTTATGTTAACCAATACAAAAATGAGAAAGAAAGATAGAATAACCCACTATCAAAAAAGTATATCAATAAAACGAAGAATTTTAAATGAGGAAAATAATAGGCCTATGGACATGTACTTACCTTAATTTATATTAGACTTTCCAAGCAACAATAACATACTAGAATTTCATCATCACCTTCTTTTGATTCACGTGAAAAAAAGTCATATCTATATCAACCAATAAAAAATTATAAAAATAATTAGAATAGAAGACTAACAAAAATTATATATATATATATATATATATATATATATATATATATATATATATATATATATATATATAAACATGAGTTTAAATATTTGTAATACAATAATTCGAATTTCTATTATGTCACAAAACAAATGGCAAGACAAATGTAAAGTGAAACAAAAATAATTATAAAAAATGTGAGGAGCACCACCAATCACCAACAGTGATTTGTTTGTAGAATACAATGATAACCATTGGATTTGGTTTATATATATACATACACACACGTGAACATAAATAGAACAGCAATAAATAACGAAAATAATAATCAATCAAATTAGTAATTAACATTTATATCAATATAATAAATGAGTGAATTGTCATAATTAAATTATAGTAGTTACGTAATATAAAAAGGTGTAGCTCAAATATTTATTAGGTATATTAATATATTTAATTTATAGGTAAATTTCTAAATTATTATTTTTGTGATATTTTATCTACTCTTATTTTTTAACCTTTCAATATCTTTTACTTTTTATTTTTCATGAATTTCAGTGTATTTATTAATTTCAATTCATTGTTATTTTATTCAATATTATTACTATAAAATATAAAAAATATAAATTAAATTATAATAAATTAATATAACATATTTATATACATGTGACGTGATTATGTGTAAAATAATAACTAAAAATAAAAAATAATAACTAATTAAAATATTAATCGAAATTTATATCAATATATTAAGTGAGTAAATAGTCGTAACTAAATATTAGAATTACGGAATAGTAAAACAAAATATAGTTTAAAGATTTATGTATCATATTGATCGTACCTGGATCAGACAGTACGACAGTGGCCAACAACGTCGTATGGACTTCAGCTCCGGTGATGATGATACGGCGGGGGGTGTACCTGCAAGGTACTCCGACGCTCAAGTCAGGTAAGGTCAGAGAAAAGCAAATACAGAGATGTGAGTTTAGAATGTGAAGTAACCTGTGAGAGGGTATTTATAGAGAGCCCCTAGCGCGGGGCCAACAGTTACTTGCACTGGGCTGGATTGCAAGGCCCAATCCAAGTAACTGCCAGGGCTTACGTGGCGTAGTGAAGATCAGCACATGGTCTTCTACCTGGGGTAACGGTCCCGAGATCTCCGGAAGTAGGGCAGACCGAATCTTTCAGAGGTGGGAGGTTACAAGAGAACGTGTCCTCGTGGGGAGGAGTCTTGCGTGTCGGGGATAGATGTGTTCCGTAGGGCTGGACGTGTCCTCGGGGGAAGGAGTCCCTAAACGTCGAGGATAACGGAGCTTGTAGAGGCTTGGTGCCTCTATTCGGCGGACTCTGTTGCGCGTGACTGACACTGATGGAGTGTGGCACGTGCCCGACCCAGGCATTGCCAACGAGCCTTGATGGGCCATTCCTGATCGTTTGGGTTGGGCCTGCCCGGCAGGGGGGCAGGCGCTGGCCCAGTCCAGAACACATATTTATATATTATTTTATCAATGATATTTTTAAATTATTATTATTATGTTATTATTTTAAATTTAATTCTTTAAGCTTTCTCTATCTTTATTATTCATTTTTTCATGTTTTAAAGGTGTTTCAAGTCATTTATTAATTTCAATTCATTGTTATTCTACTCATTATTATCATATAATGGGAGTTACAAAACAGAATAAAATGTAGTTTAAACAATTATTTGGTATATTAATATCTACTTCATCAATTACATTTTTTAATTATTATATTATTTATATAAATAGTATAAATTTTATTAAAAAAAATTTAAGTAACAGGGCTTTTCAAGTAATAAGGATGCAAAAGTAGAAATAATAGGAGTTTTCTTTACCTCTTCTTTTTCGTTCACGTAATAAAAATAATTATATTCAAATAAACAATAAACAGAAAAGAAAATTATAAAAGTAGATAACGAAATATTATATTGATGCTCAAAACAAATTATTACAAAACACCATAGATAAAATATTTGAATAATTGATAGGATAGATTAAGTTGAGTCATTAACATGCAACATAAATCAAAGTCATTAGCCTGCAACATAAATTAAAAAATAGTTAAAACATAAGTGAGAGTTCAGGAAAAGTAATCAAAATATCAATACAAAAGAAAAAGTAGATCTCAATTCTATATGAATTGGGTGGCAGATGTAATCTATTTATATTGAATAAACGTTTTCATTAATGGAAGAAATTGAAAAGGTTAAAAAAATTGTCATTATGAATAACAACACAAATTATATTTTACACAATAAAAATATTTAATGGGGGTACCGTTTTATTTTCGATATAATTTACTATAGAAGTTATACTCAATATTTTCTCAATCAAGAATCTAAGCTTGCAGAAGTGGATGAAGGCATTATGAAGAGCTTTTGGAGCAATGATAACATTCGTTGGTCTTGTTCGAATTCGTTGAGAATGTCTGGCGGGATGATAACTTTGTGGAAGGACGGATTGTTCGAAGTGGTGTACAGCTTCAAAGGGCTTGGTTTTTTGGGCATTAAATTGAAATGGAAGGATCTGTTGATATATATTGTCAATGTTTACGCACCGTGCCCGTTCAATCAGAGGAAGAGAATGTGGAAGGAGCTGTTGGATTTCAAATCTAAACACAACGACGGCAAATGGTGTATTGCTGGCGATTTCAATTCAACAGCCAGTTTGAGTGAAAGGAAGGGTTGTTTTCCAGGCATCAGAACTAGTGAGCTGCGTGAATTTTCTGAATTCTTGGTTGCAACCAATCTAGTGGACCCTCCTTGCAAAGGGAAGCGCTTCTCTTGGTTCGGTGGAAATGGTAGAAACATGAGCATAATCGATCGGTTTCTTTTATCGGATACTTTGATGGATAGATTAGGGGTAGAGGGCCAGTTTATCGGAGATAGGAACATTTTAGATCACTGTCCCTTGTGGTTGATTGTCAACAAAGCTGATTGGGGTCCGAAACCCTTTAGAGTGAACAATAGTTGGTTCGATGATAAAGGCTTTATTCCGTTCGTAGAGGCTGAATGGAAGAAATTGACGGTTTATGGCAGGAGTGATTATGTTCTAAAAGAGAAATTGCGTCTCTTGAAGCCGATTTTGCGTAAGTGGGATCTTGAGGTATTTGGCAGAATTGATCTTAACATTGAAGATAGCAGCAAAACTATTAACGACATGGACGATTTCTTATGCGTTTGTGGGGATAGCGATGTTGAGGGTGTTGTAGCTAATAGAGGGGCTGCTACATTCAGATTTTGGAATGACATTAAGAAGAAGGAAAACATGCTCTACCAAAAATCCAGAATCAGATGGGATTCTGAAGGGGATCAAAACAGTAAATTCTTCCACACTGTTATGAAGGAGAGAAGGAGAAGGAATTCTATAGGAGTTCTTAATTCTGCAGGAGGTATAATCGAAGGGGTCGATCCTGTCAAGTACGAGGTGATGAGTTATTTTGTAGATCTTTTTAAGGAAACAGATGGTAACCGGCCTACGCCATATGGTTTAGAGTTCCCAATCCTTTCGGACTTCGATCGTGATAGTTTAGAATCTGAGTTCACTGAAGAAGAAGTAAAGGAAGCAGTATGGTCGTGCGGAGGCTCTAAAAGTCCTGGCCCAGATGGCTATAACTTCCTCTTCATTAGAAATTGTTGGCATTTTTTGAAGGATGATTTCATAAGTTTTTTTTCACGAATTCCACCGCAATCCAATTCTTTCGAAGGCGATCTCTTCCTTTTTTTTGGCTCTCATTCCTAAGAAAGATAACCCTCTTGGGCTTGGTGAGTACCGTCCAATTTATCTTGTCGCGTGTCTTTACAAAGCTTTGGCTAAGGTTCTTGTGGGTAGGTTGAAATGCGTTTTAAACACTCTTGTATCCAGCTCTCAATCCGCTTTTGTTCCGGGAAGAAGTTTATTGGATGGAGTTTTGATTGCAAATGAAGTCGTTGATTATGCGATTACGGAAAAGTCGGATTGTTTACTCTTTAAAGTTGACTTTAATAAAGCATACGACAAGGTTAGTTGGAGTTTCTTGAAATACTTATTGGTGAGAATGGGGTTCGGCGCCAAATGGAGAAAGTGGATGGATGCGACTATTTTCACCTGTTTTGTCTTTGTTTTGGTGAACGGTAGTCCAACGATAGAAATCATAGTGGAGAGGGGTTTAAGGCAGTGGGACCCTCTTTCCCCCTTCCTTTTTGTTCTCGTCACTGAAGCTCTTCCCCATTTGGTTAAGAAATCGGCTGCGAATGGGGAGTTTGCTGGTTTTGGAGTGGGTAATTGTTTTATGGACATTCTGCAATTCGCCGACGATACTCTTTTGATAGGCAAAGCTTCTTGGAATCACTTATGGGCTCTAAAAACAGTTCTTAGAGGATTCGAAGTTATATCCGGGTTGGGAGTGAATTTTCTTAAGAGTAAGCTAATTGGCATAATGTCAATTTCCATTTCCTTACTGCAGCAGAGAATTTTTTGGGTTGTAAACTTGAAGGTGCAGAGTTCATTTTCCTGAGCATGCCGATTGGGATGAATCCTAAGCGAATCTCATTGTGGAGTTTTCTAATTAAGAAGATGCAGATCACTCTTTTGAAATCAATTTGGAGTAGCCTTCCTGTTTTTGTTTTTTCTTTTTACAGGGCACCAATGAAGATATGTCGGGAAATCACAAGCATTCAAAATAAGTTTTTGTGGGGAGGCTTATTCGAAAGGCGTAAAGTGCATTGGGTTGGCTGGGAGTATCTTTGTCTTCCTTTCGATAAAAGTGGCTTAGGGTTTAAAAGAGTTCACGAGTTCAACATCAGCCTTCTTCTCAAGTGGAGGTGGCGTCTTTTGAACCGTAAGGAAGCGACTTGGAATCAAATTTTGTTCGCCAGGTACGGTTTCTGTTCAGCAGTCGGGGGTTCATTAATTCGCAATAAATATAGCTCGGTTTGGTGGAGGGATCTTATGGCGATTGACAAAAAAGCAAGTCCTAGCGTTTTTGTTGATCATATTTCACACTGTGTCAGAAAAGGAGTTTTCGTTCTGCTTTGGGTTGATCGGTGGTTAGGGAGCGAACCTCTTGCATATGTTTTCCCAGAGTCGTACGCTGCTAGTTCTTTGAAGGAGAACTTCGTATCTCAGATGGGCTCGACGCAGCAGGAGGTTTGGGTTTGGGGGGATTGCGGCTTATCTGGCAGCCTGCTTGCATATGCTCCTATGCAGGAATTGCAGGCTTTGTTAGCGCAGGTGGTTCTTGATTTCGAGCAGGAGGATTCGGTGGTGTGGAAAACCTCAAGTTCTGGTGGGTATTCTGCAGCTGAAGGGTATGCGGAGTTATGCGCTAACCATCATTCTGTCTCCATGGCCACAGTGGCGGCAAACTCTTTTATTTCTCTTTGGAAATTATCTATGCCTTTCCGAGTCAAAGCTTTTGGTTGGAAGCTTTTTCTCAATAGGCTACCGCTTAGAGACGGGCTCATTTTCAGAGGTATAATTTCGTCTTCGCAATTCCATTGTGTATTTTGTAATGTAGGAGTGGAAGATTTGTCCCACCTGTTTCTTTCTTGTGTTGTTTCCAAGTTAGTGTGGAAAGAGATAACTTCATGGGTCGCGGTTGATTTTGTTCAGGACATTTCCGATCCTATGCATCATTATATGGCCTGGTTCCATTTTTGTAGGAGGGCGAAGATTAGGAAGGGGAGAGAAGGGTGTCTTTGGATGGCGACTTGTTGGAATATTTGGAGGTTAAGGAATGGGATGATGTTCGGTGGAGAAAATTGTGTGGTTAACGATCTCGTATGGAGTATTAAAATTTTGGTTTGGCGTTGGAATTTTATAGGAGAGATTATTCATCCCAATTGTAATTTTTATGATTTTTGCAAAATGCCTTTGCATTATCTAGCCTAAGTTGCATTTGATTTCTAATTTCCTCGTCTCATGAGGCTTTCCCTTTTGTATCAGGGTTCGAGTACCCCCAGTACTCGCTTATATTGAATCCCTGCTTACAAAAAAAAAGTTGTAAATTATTAGTCTGTTATAAATATAATAGTAAATAAGATGAATTATATTTAAAATTTTAAAACCGTTACTCATAAAATTATTAGTTATAATGATTTAAAATGAATTAGTTATAATGCTTTAAAATAAATTAGTTATAATTAGCTCTAGTAATATAAAAACGTTACACATTAAAATAATTAGTTATAATGCTTTAAATAAAGGGTTAATAGTCATTTACCCCCCTGCAATATAGACGACTTTTGATTTACCCCCATTAAAAAGAATAATTTTGGATTACCCCTTGAAAATTTAAAATTCTAAGTCTTTTGCCCCCTAGGTAGAAAAATTACCCCCTGTAAATTTTTTTTTTATTTACCCCCTCTGGTTTTTACACGCTTAGGGGGTACCCTAAAATTTCAGGGGGGGTAATCCAAAATTATTTTTTTAAAGGGGGGTAAATCAAAATTCGCCAATATTGCAGGGGAATAAATGACTATTAACCCTTAAATAAAATATCATTTGAATTATTGATTTATATAAATTGTAAAAAAAAATTACAGATTACACATCAATATCAATATAAGTGTAGTTTAATATTTTTAAACAATATATTTTATGTAAATAGTAATATTTCCAAAACAACTAACAATATAAAAAATAATACAAAATATTTATTTTTTTAAAATTGAGAAAATATCACAATGTAATTATTATTAATATTTTATTGGGTTAATACCTATTTTGCCTCCTGCCATATAGGCGCTTTTTGAAAAACCCCCCTACGAAAAAAAAAGTTGCAAAAATTTTCCTAACATTTGAAGATTCTCTCAATTCTGACCTTCATCACATCCAGTCACAAGTGTCATGCCATGTTGGCTTTTTGTATTTTTATTTTGAAATATTTTAATGCCACGTGGCACTTTATCTTATGTTTATTTATTATTTAAATTAGAAAATATGTTAAATGTTCAAAAACGTGTTAGAGATGGGATTTGAACCCACCACCTTTCTCTCATTGTCTCAATGATCTACCACTAGGCTAGAAAGCTTTTCTTAAAATATAACCTCCTTTAATTGATTTTAATACATGTTTTTCGGTTTTTACTTTTAAATGATGTTAATATATTAGAACTAAATAATATATTTAGTTTTAATTTTTTTTAATGTTACATATACTGTACCAATTTTAGTTTATTAAAATGCTACAATTATTAATTTTTCAAAACTAAACTAGACTAATCCTTTATAAAAACTAAACTATTAAAGTTTAAACTATTCAAATAAATTAAATTAAACTAACGTTAATATAATTAAGAAATAAATTAGTTTATTAATTTCTAAATTAATAAATACTATAATTACTGTAGCTAATTTAATTTACGTTTTAATAATAATAAATTAATTAATAAATACTGTAATTAATAAACTAATTTAATAAACTAATTAATAATCTAATTAATAAATTTATAAATTAATAAATTTATAATTACTGTAGCTAATTTAAAAATTTATTAATTAGTTTATTAATTTCTAAATTTATTAATTAGTTTATTAGTTTCTAAATTTATAACTAATAAACTAATTAATAAATTTATAATTACTGTAGCTAATTTAATTTATAAATTTATTAGTTACAGTATTATAAATTTATAATTAATGTAGCTTATTTAATTTACGTTTTAATAATAATAAACTAATTTAATTTACGTTTTATTAATTACAGTATTTATTAATATATAAATTTATAATTACTGTAGCTAATTTAATTTACGTTTTAATAATAATAAACTAATTTAATTTACGTTTTATTAATTATAGTATTTATTAATATATAAATTTATAATTACTGTAGCTAATTTAATTTACGTTTTAATAATAATAAACTAATTTAATTTACGTTTTAATAATAATAAACTAATTTAATTTACAAAAAGCCAACATGGCATGACACATCATATTTTTTTGTGACTGGATGTGATGAAGGTCAGAATTGAGAGAATCTTCAAATGTTAGGGAAATTTTTGCAACTTTTTTTTTCGTAAGGGGGTTTTTCAAAAAGCGCCTATATGGCAGGGGGCAAAATAAGTATTAACCCTATTTTATTTATTTAGAAATCAAACAGTCATATTTATTTTGAGAAAAAAATATCAAATTTTTGAAAAGAGACAATTGTATTGACTCTAATCAATTTTTAGAATTAATTAGTTATATAAAATGAAAAATTAGACAAAATATTTTTAATATTATTTGTTATTAATCATTAAATTCATAACACATATAAAAGTAGATTAATCTAAATTTCAATTATTCATTTAGTGTCTATAATTTAAAAATTTAAGAATATTTTTTGTTCAATGTCAAGTCTAAAAAAAAGTTTAAAATCATATATTGTTTAGACATTTTTTTAAAATCATATTATGTCTTACCATATTGAAAGTTATATTTACAAAAAAAAAATATAATTTTTATTTTATTTTTTTAAAATCATATTATATCTTACCATATTGAAAGTTATAATTACAAAAAAAAATATAATTTTAATATTAAAGAAAATAATTAAAAAAGTATAATTTTTTAACATTGTAAAAGAATGTAATACATTAAAGAATGTTAAATGGGATATAAATTATAAAAAAATTATGACATATTTATTTGACAGTTTTTTTAAGCAAAATTTATTTGATAATTTTTTTTCTTAATTGTGATATTGAATTGGAGTTGGTATTATGCCACATAAGCATTAGGATTCTAAAATGATGTCATATAAGAATTAGGGTTAGGGGTGAGAATAGGTCAGACCAACTAACAGGGGCCTATGACCTAACCTACATAGGCTCAGGCCATGTCAGGTTTTTTCTTAAATAGAAAAGGCCTAGGCTTTTTTATAAGCCTATTTGGCTAAAGAGGTTAGACCACAGGCTGTAAGAAAAACATTTTAAGCCTATCAGGCTGACCTATTTAAGAAAAAATCAATAAATTTATTATTATTATTTTCTATTTTGTACTTTTAATTAAAATACGAAAATAAAACTTAGTTATCTTGAAGAACTTATGAAAATAAGTTAAACAAACATTATAAACAATGTCATAAGTTATTGTCATAAATTTTTCTCATAAGTTCTCTTCAACAAATAATATCACCAAACTTATGCTAATAAGAAAACTTGAACGAGACAATGAAAACAAACATTTAAACTCGTTGATATTTTAACTTGTTAGTCTATTTAATATTAGTTGAATTTCTTATTTACAGATGTTGAAATGAAGTAGGCTTTTAAATAGGCTAGTAGGTCAATCAGGCCTGCGAAAAGGTCAGACTTAGGCCTAAAAATAAGCATATGATAAACTACATGCCAGATTTAAGCTTTGAATTTTTTAGCAGGTCAGACTCGGGCTGGGCAAAGCCTAGCTCGGTCCAGCCTATTCCCACCCCTTAATTAGGGTTAAGGTTGTGTCCAATGTTATTATCAAGACAACCTTAGATTTAGATGAAGTAGAAGTAGATAGATAGATAGATTTGGAAATATCTATCAAATAAAGTCTAATAATTTATAACTCATTATTATTCTTAAAGGTTATAACTCATTATTATTCTTAATTACAAAAAGATCATTGTATAAAACTAGAAACATATCGTTATTAATAATTATTATCATAATTATTTATCTATTTAATTTAAACTATTTCAACTTTTCATTACGAAGCAGAAGAAAAGTTAAATCTTCCACCAATCAATTTGTAAAAATAAAATTATAAAAAAAGTTCCATCAATTATGTGCCAAAAAATTTGCTATAAATTTCAAAACTTTTTTACTTAATTGAACCATCTTAATTCAAACTATTTCATACATCTGATCATGGTTAAATTTTAAATTAAAATCTCATAATCAAATATTTAAAACAATAAAGTAAAATCAAAGTATGTAGGACATGTCGTAATTTTTTTTCTCTAAAAGACATTAAAGATTGTTTTCTTCCTATATAATAAATAATCTAGGACGATAAGTTAATTAGATCACATGATACATATAAATTCATACCTTTAAACAAACTGAACCTGATGCTCATCAGTACACCCCATCACTCGAAAAATCTTTTTGATTGCCTTCAGCCACTTGTGTGCACTTGCTGGATCGTGCGTGCCCACAAAAGTCGGTCGATTGTTCCTTTGAAATTTCCCCAATGCATGAAACTCATCAGGAGCTCCACCATTCGGATTCAGCTGCGCCACCACATTGGCAACCGATTCCAACGCATCAGCAATTGCACGATCATTTCTTCCTGCCATCCTGCACACCACCAACAAGGTTAGAAGAACTAAAACATCGACAGTGTACACACACTTGTCGGCTGACAGGGACAGACATCAAGTATAAACCTGGCCGGACGGACTGACCTGCTCTGATACCACTAATGTAACACCCTTCTAACCCAACATAAATATACGCAATAGTACACTTAAAATAAATCAGAGTACATCACATAAGGTGTCACATTTCTTCATAAAACATCCTGCTCTGTAACACGGGTTCAACACGTAGAAAATAACAACTTATTTTTAATTAACCTCTCCTTTAAAACAAAACATCGCAGCGGATTTATCATCATAAAAAGAACAGTTCATCACATTATCTTTTCATCAAAGTTTGGAGTTTAAAACAACTCAACATCCTCGAAATTCTCAATAAAACAAGTTAATCAAAATAACACAATACTTCAAAAACAGAAACGTTCCCAACCCCGATGTTACATAAACAGAGCAAGACACACCCTCTACTCTACTAAACAGAAGGACAATGACTCCAAGCTAACTCTTCACGCACCGCGAACTAGTCTTGGTTATCTGCACGTTACCCACGTAGAGGTAACATTCAAATAGGCAGGGTGAGTAATCATAATTCAATATAATTCATATAAGGAAAAGATAATTAACAAGTTAACATTCATCTCAAACAACATCATGGCGACTCACCCAAAATGTCATATAAATCACCAAGTCATTAACATCATAAACATGCAATCATGTAATGCCACCAAGAATGAAATGCAACTTCCTAATATGCATGTGGTACCAATTCGTCATAATAATGGACACCAGGCCATCAACCCTCCACGAGGGAGCACGTCACAAAATACCTCAATCCGCACAATGGGATTAAGGCCACCACTGGACCGAAGTCCTAACATCGTCACTGGACCGAAGTCCTAAATGCTATGAATGCATGATGCACAACGTCAAATTCATCAATATCAACAAAAGTAATAAAGTGCATCATCATTCACCAGAACATCATATAAATCATGTCATCATTAATTCATCAACGTCATGTAAATCATATCATCATTAGTTCATCAAACTTCATATGCATCATCATATTGAAAATCATCAATTTATCATCATATAACACGTCAACACGCAGTAACAAGGCATGACATCATTACAACATTAATACAACATAACACGGACAATTTCCCACAATTTTAAGAAATTAAAAATAATAATTTCAACTTCCAGGTCGCGCTAAGCGGGCTAAGCCCGCGCTGAGCGCGCTACTCACTGCCTCGAGGAGGTGAAAATTCTCCAGACCGCGCTAAGTGGGCTCTGCGATTTTGGCAAAAAAACCCCGCGATAACAGCACTCCCATTCCTGCGATTCCACACTCCAAAAACACGTTTTATCCATCAATTACCTTAGATTATGTCAACACAACCTATAACTATCACATATGCGTCAACAACAACAATTATCTCATCTCAAATCATCAAATCCCATTATCCCTAACCTCCAATTCCCACAATTTCCCCCAAAACCCCAATCACCCATCAACAATCAAATCCATATATCAAGAATATTGTAAAGTAATACTCCCCATACCTTAAAATATTGTCTCCTTCGACTTCTCTTGAAATTTCTCCGTAATTCTCTTATGCCCTAGCCTCCTTCTCACTCGTTCCTCAGAGCACTTTTGCCTTTTCCTCCAAATAGTAGAATAATGAATTCCTTTTCACTATTCCCTCTTAAATACCCTTAATTGTGCTCTTACCATTATATCCTCGCTTATTCTTCCTAAAAGACCAATATACCCTCAATACTCCTACTTCTCTTATTTTAAATAATAAATAATAATTTGAATAATATAATATGATTATTCTTACTAAAATAATTTCCACCCAAAAATGTCCAAGCAACACAACATCATGTCATCAAATTGCCTTATATTCACAAATAATCAATAAATAATTAAAATATGAATTTGAGGCGTTACAACTCTCCCCCACTTAAGAAATTTTCGTCCTAAAAAATTTACCTGAAGCAAATAGAGTCGGATACGACTCCCTCATCTGATCTTCATGTTCCCAAGTCCAACTCTCGCCAGCTGGTCCTCCCCACAAAACTTTCACCAAAGCAATCTCCTTACCTCGCAGTTGCTTCATTTCTCGACCATCGACACGCACTGGCAATGCTTCCACAGTCAGATTATCCCTCACTTGTACATCATCTATCTGAGTCACATGCGACGGATCCGGAATGTACTTCCTCAATTGAGACACATGGAACACGTCATGCAAATTCGCAAGTGACGGCGGTAACACAATTCGGTAGGCTACCTCACCTATCCTCTACGATATCTAATACGGACCAACAAAACGTGGAGTGAGCTTCCTAGACTTCAAAGCTCGACCCACACCAGTCACCGGCCTCACCCTCAAAAACACGTGATCTCCCTCTTGGAGTTCAAGTGCTTTCCTCCTCTTATCATGGTAGCTCTTCTGACGACTCTGCGAAGCTTTCATCCTCTCTTGGATCTTCCTCACCTTCTCAGTCGTCTCTTGCACAATCTCAGGTCCGAGTACAGTACTCTCGCCTGATTCATACCAACACAAAGGAGTTCTACACCTTCTTCCATACAAAGCCTCGTAGGGCGCCATTCCAATACTAGCATGAAAACTGTTATTGTACGTGAACTCAATCAACGGTAAATGGCTATCCCATGATCCTCCATGATCCAACACATAAGTCCTCAACAAATCCTCCAAGGATTGATTAGTCCTTTCTGTCTGATCGCCCGTCTGTGGATGGTAGGCAGAATTCATCCTCAACTTAGTTCCCAAAGCATCTTGCAAACTCTTCCAAAACCTCGATGTAAACCTTGGATCTCTATCCGACACAATACTCGAAGGTACCCCATGTAACTTTATAATCTCTTCGATATACATCTCGGCTAGCTTCTGCATAGAATAATTAATCTTCATCGGTAAGAAATGTGCCGACTTAGTCAATCTATCCACAATCACCCAATTGAATCATTTCCCTTAGCAGTCTTTGGCAATCCCACCACAAAATCCATGGAAATACTATCCCATTTCCATTCTGGAATCCTCAACGGATGCATCATACCTAAAGGCTTCTGATGCTCAACCTTCGACTTCTGGCAAGTCAAACACGCATAAACAAACTCTGCAACATCCTTCTTCATACCCGGCCACCAAAACAATTTCTTCAAATCATGATACATCTTCGTAGCACCGGGATGAATACTCAACCTACCTCGATGTCCTTCTTCTAGAATACTCTTCTTGATTTCCGGAACATCTAGAACACACACTCTATCTCGAAACCTCATCACACCATTCTCATCAATTCGGAAGTCACCTCCGTTACCTTGGTTAATCAAAGTAAATTGGTCAACCAACTTCAAATCGGATTGCTGACCCGTTCTGATTTCTAAGCCTGAGAGAAGGTTATTCCTTTAAGAGGCTCGTCGGGACAATTTTGTACGAAGCCCAAGAGGAGGCTGTGAACAGTTCAACAGAAAAGCACTTCACAGGGAAACTTCGTATTTCTGTATGAACTATTCAGGGGGAACTTCCTAGATATTGTTGTATCTACCTAGAAAAGTTGAAAAGAAAATCCTAAGATGAGTTTGAAGGGTTTATCTGTTTGGATTTGAAGATAATCTAGTTGCTTACAGGAATTCTAACAGAGATGCATATATATACAGTGAAATGTAAAGATGCATGCAAGTATATGTGTCAGTGATGTGTTGATCATTTTTTTTATCATTCTTTGACTATGGTTTGATATGATTAAATGATTTTTAATAATGATACTAAGAGTTACACTGGGGAGCAGAGGCATAGTATCCCTGGGAAGGGATTACAAAAAAGTTTTTATTATTGTATTCTCTTTGATGATTAAGAAGTGTTTTATTATCTTTGCTTTAGTTTGAAGATGAGAAAGATAATTTTGATTAGACTCTGCTATGCTAACACTCAGACGACAGTTTTGAAAAACAACAGAGTTTGAAAACAGAGAGATTGGTTAAAACCAGAGAATGGCTTAAAAGCCAATAATAGGGCTTAAACATAAGGATGCCTATGGAAAGATTGGTGTATTTTATTATCTGATGATTTCATACACATGGTAGGACTTGAATGCTAAAAAGCCGCCTACCGCCTAGAAAGCAGTATCACCTGGATGTGATAGTCAGTTTAGTTGCGGGTGTATTAGATCTTTAATTTGAAAAGAAAATAAAATAGGAATGGAACTTGTAAACAAGTGCCCATGGATTTAATCATTGATTAGAAGATTGAAAAAAATTTGTGAAAACAGTTAAAGGACTTATACTGAAGCCTGGCAGAGTTTTAAAACAGACCGAGAGAAAGTTTAAAACAAAATAATGGGTCCTAAACACAAAGGAGAGCCCATGACACATTTTGAAATTCATTTGTTTAAATTTAAAGAAAGAAATCCAACAGGAGGGTATTTACAGTTCATTTGAAAAGGCGATCGCGCCGAGGTTTTTGAAAATAGCGGAGGGAGTTTTTATAAACCCTAATGGCTTATTTACAAAAAGGGATGAGACTTACACTCTAATAGAGGCCCAAGTGAGTGTGTGATTTGAAATTTGAGGGTGAAAACACAAAACCCTAATTTTTGATTTAAAACATTTTTATTTTGAATAAAAATTAATTTAAGTGATGAAAAATATCAAACATCTATGAAAAATAAGTTGTGATCTTGGATTAATGTTTGAAAATTTATATTTTATCCATGAGATAACTTGAATTTCATTTATGTTTGAAAAATCAAGAGAAAGAATATTTTTAAAATGTTTGAAAACAATTAAAAATAAATTCTTTATGAAAAGACAAAATATATTAAATATTAAATATTTTTTTGATTTTTTTGTGGAATAAAATATTTTAATATTTTTGTAATATTTTGCAAAAGGAATCAATAAAAATGTTTAAAATTCAGAGAGAAATTAATTTTTGAATCAATTAACAAAAATAGTAAAAATTCAAATATTCAAATTTTCAAAAAAGGCGCCAAGAACACAACCAAGAACACGCGCGTTTTTCAGTTTGCCCAGATTTGCAAAATCCCTCATATCTCACTGATTACGCAATGAAATAGAATGAAATAAGCATCAAACTTGTGTGATTTTAACCCACGAACATGATGGTGGTGTTTAATTTCATTTATTTTAAGTGTGGAGTGAGAAATTAGTGATGAACACAGAAACCATAGAATTTGCAAAAGCTAACATGAAAAACAAACTCATGTTAGCTAAAGATAATCAAGAAAAGTGATTTCAAAATTGTGGATCAGCTAGGACAGACTCCCTCCAGGATCTCGATTTTGTCTTTACTCATGAGCTCGCCTGCGCATCGATAAACTTTGTTGAAAGTTTTGAGCAATGCTCATGTTATGCATGATATATCCGTTGTTGATTTCGATAATGTAGTGGCTAATATAACTGCAAGCAGATACTTGGGCTTTAATGAGTCAGAATTGCCTCCTGAAGGAGCCGCCCACAATCGAGCACTGCACATATCTGTAACTTGCACGGACATCCTGTTATCTCGTGTTCTAGTTGATACCGGTTCTTCCCTTAATGTCATGCCTAAGGGCACATTAAGTCAATTACTGGTAGAGGGAAGCGAGATGAGGCCAAGCTAGTTGTCAGAGACTTTGATGATTCTCGGAGACAAGTCATGGGAGAAGTGGATTTACCCATCAAAGTTGGACCACATTTGTTTACCATTACCTTCCAAGTGATGGATATTAATCCTGCATACAGTTTCCTTTTGGGTCGCCCGTGGATTCACGCCGCAGGGGAAGTCACGTCCACTTTACATCAGAAATTGAAGTTCATATTTAACGATCAGCTGGTCATCGTCTGTGGTGAAGAGGATCTGATTATAAGCAAATTTTCATCTTTCTGATATATCGAGACCGAGGAAGGCATAGCTGAGGTGCCGTTGCAGTGTCTCGAGTTTGAAGATGTCAGCTCTGCTTCTACTAGTCATAGTAGATCACCACTAATGACTTTAGCATCCGCCAAAAGTGCTAAAGAGACTGTCCAGAAAGGTGCCTTGTCAGGATGGGGGCATGTGATTGATGTGGTTGAAAAGCATTATCGATTTGGATTGGGTTATCATCCTGGTCGACAATCTAGTTCATCTGGTCAGAAGCAGTGCAACTTGATCAAGTTCAATAGCGCGGGTTTTCAAATAGGTGACATCGTGACAACTATTGATGATGCTGGTCCTAGCAACCAGACTTCTAGCTTTATGCTCAAGTGTCCGCCGGGTTTCAAGCTCAACAATTGGACATTAACTGTGATTCCCATGGTTTTTCCAACAAACATGTAATGCATTTTGCTTTCTCATTCCCTCGTCCTCGCCCGAGATGAGTGGATAGCTTGTAATGGGCCTCACGATTTTGCAATATTATGTGATCAATAAATAAAAGTTTTTTGCATTCAAAATCATGCTCTATTTTCTTTATTTATTTTTATTTTTCACAAACAAATGGCAAAAGTTTTTTTTTTTTTTTGCCTTTTCAAATAGCTCATTCTAAACATATTCATAAACATGCAGAACTAATAGATACATTGATAACAACATGGAAAACATCCGTTGTAATTCTAGAATTCCAATTAACCAAGCCGAAGAAGATTGTGAATTATCGGCTGAACTAGCAAGGCTCCTTGAGCCAGTGGAAGTTGTCAATCTTGGTACTGATGAGGTCAGAAGAGAAGTAAAAGTTGGCGCATCCCTCGCAGAGCATGTACACTCCGAGTTGGTCAAGCTATTGAAAGAGTATGTTGATATATTCGCCTGGTCCTATCAAGATATGCTTGGGTTGGATACCAACATCGTTGAACATCACTTGCCACTCAAGCCCGGATGTCCTCCTATCAAGCAGAAACTCAGGAAGACTAGACCCGACATGGCACTTAAAATCAGAGAAGAGGTAAAGAAACAGCTTGACGTTGGGTTCCTAGCCACTTCCGTATATCCTGAATGGATTTCTAACATCGTCCCAGTTCCAAAGAAAGATGGGAAGGTTAGAATGTGCGTGGATTACCGAGATCTCAATAAGGCAAGTCCGAAGGATGATTTCCCTTTGCCTCATATTGATGTTTTGGTAGACAATACTGCATAGTTCTCTGTCTTTTCCTTCATGGACGGTTTCTCAGTGTATAATCAGATCAAGATGTCCCCAGATGATATGGAGAAGACTACTTTCATCACGCCATGGGGTACATATTGCTACAAAGTCATGCCATTCGGTTTGAAGAATGCAGGGGCAACTTACCAACGTGCCATGATAACCCTCTTTCACGATACGATTCATAAAGAGATTGAGGTTTACGTGGATGATATGATTGCCAAGTCCAAAATCGAAGATGATCACTTGATTCATCTGAAGAAATTGTTTGACAGACTCCAGAAGTTTAGATTGCGGTTGAATCCTGTGAAGTGTACCTTCGGAGTTCGATCTGGTAAACTATTGGGCTTTATTGTGAGTCAGAAGGGCATTGAAGTTGATCTTGACAAGGTTCGGGCAATTCAGAACATGCTGCCTTCCAAAACAGAAAAAGAAGTATGTGGCTTTCTGGGAAGACTTAATTACATTTCAAGATTCATTTCGCACTTGACGGTTTCCTGTGAACCGATGTTCAAATTGCTAAGGAAAAATCAATCGGTCGAATGGAACAATGATTGTCAAGAAGCATTTGACAAAATAAAACAATATTTGCAAGAACCACCGATCTTAGTACCGCCGGTTCCTGGTAGGTCATTAATCATGTATCTCACCGTTCTCGATGAATCGATGGGATGTGTATTGGGCAGCATGATGACACTGGCAGAAAAGAACATGCAATTTACTATCTGAGCAAGAAGTTCACTGATTGTGACTAGATACTCACTCTTGGAGAAAACTTGTTGTGCTCTGGTCTGGGCTGCTCGACGCCTAAGACAATACATGATTTGCCATACTACTTTGTTGATATCCAAAATGGATCCGATAAAGTACATATTCGAAAAGCCTGCTGTCTCTGGAAGAATTGCTCGGTGGCAAATGTTGTTAACTGAGTATGATATCCAACATGTTACTCAGAAAGCAATAAAGGGGAGCGTCTTGTCTGACTACCTTGCTTATCAACCTCTAGAGGGTTATCAACAAATGAAGTTTGACTTTCCCGATGAGGATGTTCTGTTTATCAGAGATTATGAGATTCCAGACCCTAATATAGGACCCGAACTAGGGGCGCGATGGAGGCTCGTGTTCGATGGTGCCTCCAATGCCAAAGGTCATGGAATTGGTGATATCCTCATCTCTCCAACAGGTTTTAACCTTCCCTTCACTGCCAGATTATGCTTTGCATGCACTAACAATATGGCTGAATACGCAACATGTATCTATGGTATTGAAGCGACAATTGACATGAGAATCAAGATTCTTGAGGTCTATGGAGATTCTGCTTTGGTTATCGGCCAAGTCAGAGGGAATTTTGTGACTCGGGATTCCAAGCTGGTTCCTTATCAAAAACACATAGCGAAGTTGATTCCTTACTTTGATGAAATCTATTTTCATCATATTCCTAGAGAGGAAACTCAATTAGCTGATGCTTTTGCCACTCTGGCATCCATGTTTAAAGTCAAGTGGAAGAATAAAGCCCCTTCTATCCGCATTGATCATTTGGACGAACCAGCACACTGTTTAGCAATCGAGGATGAGTCTGATGACAAGCCTTGGTTCTACGACATTAAGAGATATCTAGAAAAGCAAGAATATCCCGAGGGTATCACTATCACTGAAAAGAAAGCTCTTAGGCAGCTTTACGCCAAATTTTTCTTAAGTGGTGGTGTACTATACAAGAGGAATTATGATTCTATGTTGCTCAGATGCGTGGATAGACACGAAGCAAACACGATCATAAGGTCCATACATGAGGGTTGCGAGGGTGTACATGCTAAAGGTCCTGCTATGGCCAAGAAGATCCTTCGGGCTGAGTATTACTGGACAATAATGGATGTAGATTGTTACAACTTTGCCAAAAAATGTCACAAATGCCATATCTACAGAGACAAGATGCACGTGCCTCCTACTCCATTGAATGTTTTGACTTTACCTTGGCCATTCTCTATGTGGGGTATCGATATGATTGAAATGATTGAACCAAAGGCTTCCAACGGTCATCGATTCATTTTAGTTGCCATCGATTACTTTACCAAGTGGGTTGAAGCTGCTTCTTATGCAAATGTTACACGACAAGTGGTTGCCAGATTCACCAAGAAAGAGATAATATGTCGCTATGGTGTTCCTAGCAGCATTATCATTGACAATGCAAGCAACCTAAACAACAAGATGATGAAAGAGTTGTGTCAAGAATTTATGATAGAGCATCACAACTCTTCACCTTATCGGCCCAAGATGAATGGTGTCGTCGAAGTAGCAAACAAAAATATCAAGAGGATTGTCCAGAAAATGGTAAAAACTTACAAGGATTGGCATGAAATGCTTCAATTTGCACTACATTGCTACAGAACTTCAGTTCGCACTTCTACTGGGGAAACTCTGTATTCCCTTGTGTATGGTATGGAGGCTGTTCTACCCATTGAAGTCGAAATTCCTTCTCTCAGAGTCATCATGGAAGTATATCTTGATGAAGATGAATGGGTTCAATCCAGATATGACCAGCTGAATCTCATCGAAGAGAAGCGCCTTATAACCATTTGTCATGGTCAATTGTATCAGAGACGCCTCAAGCGAGCTTTTGACAAGAAAGTTCTCCCTTGAGCATTCCATGAAGGCGAGCTCGTGCTCAAGAGGTATTCATCTGTTCACTCAGATCCACGTGGCAAGTGAACTCTCAATTACGAAGGACCTTTTGTTGTCAAGAAGGCCTTCTCAGGTGGAGCCTTGATCCTCACCACCATGGATAGGGAGGAGTTGCCATCACCCGTGAACTCCGATGCAGTCAAAAAATATTATGCCTGAAAAAAAATGAATATAAAGCCCGCTAGATTGACACCCGCAAGGGAAATCTAGGCAAAAATGGGCGTCCCGATGGACAAAAATAAAGTCCATGCAAAAGTTAGGGAAAATGAAAAAAAAACAATAATAGCCCGCTAAATTGAAAACCCGAAAGGGCGACTTAGACAAAAATGGGTATCCCGGTGGACGGAAAAAAATGAAAATATGTCCAGGTAAAAATTAGGGATAAAGGAATTTGACTGTGAACACTTGAGCCTCTTTTCATCATAGCTGAACCTCAGACAGTAACAGAGCAGTCAAATCATCATCAACTGGTGCAAGGCATTGAAACCTAGACTTATTGTGGATGGTAGACAATGTTGTAATCAATGCAAAACATGTTTTCCCTTTGCCATTTACACTTGTTTTTCAATTTTATTGCAAATTTCCTCATCAAGGATTTTTGCATCCTTGTACACATCTTATGTACAAACATTTTTCACATTTCAATAAAAGTTCATCGTTCGATTTCTCAATTATTTTCTTTTTAGTATTTTTGTTTGCAAAATAAACAATTGTTCGTGATCACATAATACTAAAAAACGTTGAGAAAAATAAAAGCTAAACTAGTGGAGAAAGCATTATGCATTGCATTTTTTTCACTAGTAACTCCTGATAACACGAAAATGTATCGTATTTTTAGACCCGATTCACATGGATTTTTATTGCGTTTTCTTTTATTTTCCTTGATTTATGTATTGTTATGCCGGTATTATTGTGTCTTTCAGGTACCTTGAATAGAAATGGCTACAAAGGAGAATGGAGTAAAAAAAATGAGAAGAAATAAAGAAAAAAAAATGAAGTGAAAATTGCTAGGTGGCGCCCACCACACATCAAAAAGGTAGCGCCTGCCACACTCATGAAGGGTGCCACCCCCCACCAAGCAAAGTGGCGCCTGCCACCTAAAACATGAAAGAAAGGTGGCCCCTACCACCTAAATTGAAGAAGAAGTGGCGCCTGCCACTTAAATTGGAGAATTTGGTGGCACCTGCCACCTATAAAATGGGAGAAAGTGGTGCCTGCCACCTAAAATATGAAGGAAAGGTGGCACCTGCCACCTAAATTGAAGAAGAAGTGGCGCCCTGCCACTTAAATTGGGGAATTTGGTGGCACCTGCCACCTAAAAAAGGGGAGAAAGTGGCGCATGCCACTATAGGTGTGGCACCTGCCACCAAATTAAACTAAGTAATCATTTTCTCCTATTTTCTCTCCACGTCCAGTCCAGTTTTCTTCGTTCAACTCAACCGTCCAGATTTTACGAAAAGGGTGAGACTTTTATGCGAGGAGTGGAGTATAAATGAAGCAGTTCATCTTCGTAACCGGGTGTCCAAGTTTTGTGCGCGGAAGCGCTGTTCATAGTTTTAGGCAGAAATTACATTGTAAAAGTGGTAATTTTCTCACATTGAGGAATTACCACACAATTAGCGTTTAGACCTACAATTTGTGTAACTGCTTGGATCATCAATCTTGCCGCCATTAATAAAAGTTATTTCAGTTTTGTTTATTCAAGTCTCTATTTAATTTCCTGCAATTTACAGGTTCTCTATCTTATCGCTTTATTATTTTTGATATTGCATTCTATAATTGTTTAAGCATGATGTACTTAATTATATTTATCACGTTTATGTCATTTTCGTTTAATTCCATGTCTAGTTAAATTGTCTTAAGTCCGGCGTATGAGAACCGTCGTTACCGACGGGACTCGGTAGAAATTATAGGCACGAAATTGTGAATGTATGTCATTTTGGTTTTAATTTCTAAGTTTAATTTAAGTAGCTTTGTCACGAGAGTGAGAGGTTATTTAACATTGTTTTGTCACGAGAGTGAGAAGCAAATTAAGGTTTAAGCCGAGATCCGCGAGAGCGTGAGGAGTGAACCGGATAGTGGGAATTAGGCATCATATCTAAATACAGAGAGAGCGCTTTAGATAGCGATTAGGATATTATTGGCTTTCAAAGTGTGTTTCTTAGTTACCGGGCGAGCGAGAGCAAAATCTAGGGATTAAGAATAATGGCTTTAGTTAAGACCGCGAGAGCGTGAGGCGGAGCCTTTAAGTCGGTATATTCTACGGAATAGGCGTATAATCACAATCAGTACCCATTTTCTATAAGTCCCTTAGGTGCGCGGAAATCATACTTCGGGCTCGTTTTAGTATTATTTTCAACCCTTTAGTAATTAGCGTTTATATTTTTGTTCATACCTTTTTAATCATAGCCTTAGCTTTACATCGCAGCGATAGATAATACTAGGTTGACATTGGTCTATGTGGGTTCGACAATCTTTTATATTACTTCGATAAATTCGTGCACTTGCGAACGCATTAACTCCTACAAGATGATCGATCATATCCAGCGGCAAGCTTGATGCTCGACCAATGTTATGTTGGTTCTTTGAAGATGAGGTATCTCCCCAACAGAGCCATCATTTTCCCCAGCAAGCACCATTATGATTCGTCGGGAAGGTTGTTTATCTCCTTTTTTCTCCGGCATATTTGTAATTTTCCCAGTAAGGTTGCCATGATGTACCCCAAGCAGAGGCGCCTTTGCTCTCTTATCACCAGCCAGGGTCGTATATCATCTCCAGCAAATCGAAGCCGTCATCCACCAGTAATAGTTTGGGTTAGGTTTCACGAACAGGAAAGGTTATTCAGACATCTGGATTCCCCTCGTCTGAGTTGGTCTGAATAGGAAAGCACGTCTATTTTCTCCACCATAAGTCGTCTTCATCCGCGAGTTATTTCCATAACCGAAAATGTTAAGTTCGTTTTGCTACAAATCTCTGCCTGACCATCGCACTATACCTTATCTTGCGCTTTTGCATACCATGTTATCAAGCATCATGTAAAGTAGCCCTCATAGCATATGCATCATAGCATATTTCCTTTTGTTTGATTCATCTCCCAGCAGATTTTCAACTTAACTTCAAACATTTTCTTCCTCGCACCTCTCTTTTTGCCGCCGTCGGCCAAATTTTCGAGCTACTCTTTTATTTAATCCCCTTCTACCTCGAATCATCGAAAAGCTAGCGTATTTCGTACATTCAGGTCCAAGTGGATTAAATAGGGGCAGCTGTCGTAACCTGAAATTTGACCTCCCTCTTTTTCCTTTTGCATAAGCATGTGCACTCGCATCGTTGGCATATGCATTCACACTTTTCTCTATGTGTTTCTTGTTGCAGGGTTTTCAGGTTTTTCGAGCCTGATTAATTGCATCCTCACAAGATCATCAAAACAAGCACACAATAAGGGTTTCCATGCCTATTCATTAAAACAAGAGGTGGAAAATTGAAACCGGGGCCACAACACCATTTTTCAAGCAAAATTAGGCAAAATTGGCTAGGTTAATCGATTACTCAAACCGGGTAATCGATTACCCTGTGTCAGTTTGCAAATTCTGCTGCTTTTTCATGACAGTAACTTTGCACATTCTTTGGTATTTGATTCTACAAGTATTCTAGCAGCATGTGGAACATTCTAGACATCTCTAGACATGTCAAGACTATTCAAGACACTACACTTGCATTTACTCCAACACATCATTTTGAATCAAGTGCATCATGTTCCTTGATTTCCAAACATGTCAACCCTTGGATTTGAAGCTTACATTGGGATTGTTACCGAGTTAACTTCCTAACTAACTGAGTTAACTTCCAACTCAGTGAGTTGGATGCAACTAACTCCTAGCCTAATTCCAAACCACTCAAAGCTAAGTCCAAACCAAATTCCAAACCTCTCACACTCCAAACCAAAAATCTATATATACAAAGCTTCACTATTTTCACAGACCCTCAACCATTTTTCACACATTTCACTCTCGAATCTCTCACATTCTCTCTGAATTTTCTGCAACTTCTACATCTTCATCTCAATCTTCTTTCCCAAATCTCACCATAGCTCTCAATTCTTGAAGAATAATCACTTTTCACATTGAAATGATTATTTCTTGAGCTTAACCTCCATCATTTGGCATTTCTTGGTTGGATTTCTGGAACTACATCTAATTCTACTTCAATTCAAGAATTCTCATAATTCAATTTGGTGCAAATTCGATTTCGGTGTATTTTCGCGTTTTTACTCGGTTTCGCTACGGTTTTGAAGTGTAAGAGCATAATTTTCTGGTTTTCTTGGCTTCTTCTATCTACATTTCATTCTCAACAATTAACAAGCCAATTCTCTGGCTTGTAGGTTGGTGAATCTCATTCATTTTACTGTTTCGAACGTTTTCGTATCATTTGCGGTGTAGTTTCGACGTTTTTTGTGTGTGAATTGATTATGCCAATGCTTGATCCATGATCTTGATGTGTTAATTGATTCCATTGCTGCTTAATTACTGTTTTTAAGTTTGATTTTCGCGTACAATTTCATACCCTAGCATGTGGTAGTTTGCACATGTGATTTAGGTGTTAAAAGTGCATTTTGAAAAGCTATTTTTGCCATTGTTACAGTGGTAACCGATTACCCAAAGAGAGTAACCGGTTACTCTTCTCAAATTTGCATCAACTCTGTTTTTTTTAACTGAGTAATCGATTACTCTAATAGAGTAATCGATTACTCTACACAATTTTTGCCAGATTTACTGTTTTTCAAGCAAGTAACCGATTACCTGATTAGGGTAATCGATTACCACTGTAACAGAGTGCCATTTTCGGTGTTTTTCAAGCTTGTTTGCCATGCTCTCCTCATCTAACTTCCGTGGATTAATATGATTGATTTTTATGGATGTTTTAGGTGCTATTTCACTTCAGTTTAAAGCATGATTATGATATTTCCGACGCTCGATCTTTCGATTGCATTATTATGCTCATTCTTGACATTACATGAACTTGAACACTTTTGTACATCTTTTGCTCACTTGATACATAATTTGTGATGCATGATAATTGGCATTTGATACTGTTTGGCACTTTCATTAAGATTGTTCTTCAAAGAATGATCTTAGTCTTGTATAATCAATAATTCACACCTTATGCTTTAATGATTTTTCATTCTCTTTGGAAAATTGTTAGCAAACCAATTCCCTTTGATTAATTGATCGAAACCATGTTTCGATTAGTTGATCTTTCCCTCTTCCTCTATTTAGGATCTCTTTAGAGCTTCTCTTTCTTGATCCCCCGCGGAGTTGGAGTTTTGCACAAAGCATTACACTGGAGCATTGTACAAATTGGAGTTGTTACGCTGTCCATTTCATAACGCACTGGAGCACTGTACAAATTGGAGTTGTTACGCTGTTCGTTTCAATTTCTGTATTACACTCTGTGTGTTAGAGAAGGAATGAGAAGGTAGAATTCCTACTCTCATTCTGACTACTTCAGGTAGGGGACGAATGACCTTGTGCCTGGCTTAGTCACCTCTATCCCCAGGCGGTAGTGTATCTTTCTTCCCCAGTCGAGTCGATCCTTGATCACTCTTGCTCTTTTTACCTCCCTTTTGATCAATCACCATTTCTCTTGGTTAAATATCATCGATCTTGAGTTAACACCTCTCTCTTGCCTCATCATCCCTTTTTTGTGGTCAATCATTGCTTTTTGATTCCCCTGAAGAGTCTCATTTCTCTTTCTTCGGTTAAACACAGTTTTCCTGTTAAACACCAAAACCCTAGCGGAGTTCGTAACCTTCTCTTGGTTCTTCTCCCTTTGATTCGTTAACCACTGCCTGACAGTTAGAACACTAATTTGCACGATCTTCTTAGTTAATCACAGTCTACCTGTTAACATACTGAGTTTCTTTTTTCGGGTTAATCACCTTCTCTTGGTTAATCACCCAATTTGTTCAGTTAACCACAGCCAGTTTGTTAAAACACTGAACCCCTTTTTTGAGTTAATCACCTTCTCTTAGTTAATCACTCATTTTCTTTTAGTTAATCATAGTTCTTATGTTAAAACCAAAACCCCTGCAGTTGGCAACCTCTTTTGATTCGATACTTCTTTTGTTGGTCAGTTACTGTTTATTCGGTCAAGATCAACATACTCTTTGGGTTACAACCTTCGTTTGGTTCTACACCCGTTCTTATGGTAAATCATAGTTTATCTGTTAAAAGCATTTGCTCCCCACAGAGTTGCAACCTTTGCTTGGTTCAACACACTCTTTCTTTGGTTAACCACTGTTTATCAGTTAATATACCGATTTCTCTTCAGAGTCAAACACCTTCTCTTGGTTCAGTACTCTCTCTTTTTGGTTCATCGCACCCTGTCTGTTGACACCATTTTGCGTTTCTTTCCCCACAGAGTCTATCTCTTTATCTTCGGTTAACCACTGCCAGTCAGTTAACATACCGAACCTTTTCGCTTGGTTTCAACACCATACTTCTGTTTATTCCCCAGCATGGTAACTACCCTCTGATTCTCAGCACAGTTTCTTTATTCTTTACTCCCCAGTGGAGTATTTTTTATTCCTTTTGCTCTTTTATCCTTGGTTTCGATACCACTCCTGCACTTTATCCCTAGTGGACCTTTCTCTATCTTCTTATTCTCTTGGTTTTGACACTATTTCTTTCGCTTTTTCCAGCACAGTTGCTCCTTCTGGTCGGTTTTCCCTAGTAGAGTTTCTTATATTCTTTTGCTCTTGGTCTTTGACACCGTTTCCTTTTCTTTTCTTTTCCGTTTTAGTTCCACGAACTACGGAGCTCTGATTCTGCATTCTTTCGAATGTATGATATGTAGGCACGAGACCGCGATGATCTTGGCGAGCACACTTCCATCCTTCTTTCTTTCCCCTTTCTTTTCCCTGGTTCCCCTGAACTACGGCGCTCTGATTTCCTCATTGCACTATGATGGTACGTAGGAATGAGGGTCCTAATCCTCTGTGAGCAATTTCTTTCTTTCTTTCTTTCTTTCTTTCTTATCTCTCTCCTTTTCTTTTAGCTAGAAGCCTTTAGATAAATAACCCATCCAAGCCTAGAAGCAAGCGAAATGGTTCCCGTCGAGTACGATGGATGCGTAAGGTGCTAGCACCTTCCTTTCGCATAACCGACACCCGTTCCCGTTTCTCTTCCCCTTGGGTTTTATCGATATTTTCCTTGTCCTTTGGGACTAAATAAAGTTCGGTGGCGACTCTGTTGTATTTTTGAGTGTGCGATTCACTCAGGTATAAACCAACCATCTTCAGTTGAGATTAGTATGGATTTATCAGATGTGGGAACATGCTTAGGAATTCCCTCAAAAGGGGAAGAACTTTGTCACAGTGTTCTTCCGGACACTGCCTTCTGGAAAAACTTTGACAGCTTAGATTATTTTGTCTTAATCTGTAGAGGAACTCATGAGGATGAGTAAGCAATCTCATAATTCAAGCAGGGTGGTAAAATATACAAATCTCCTTATAGTGAGTGATAGGATGCTCCATTATGTTTTGGCGTACGTTTTGGTTCCAAAACATTCTAATTATTCACAGGTGAGTGAGTTATAAATGGAACTAATCAGATGCATGAAGTTGAATGTAGGAATTAACTGGGCTTATGTCAACGGCGGACTACCTTATGCTAGGATCATTTCAAGGTTTTTGGAGTATAAAAAGGTGTTACTTCATAGAGAACCAAAAACCGACATGGTTGCTAAGGTGTGTGAGATCAAAGCTACAACGGCTACTAAGAACACCGACATCGTCATTACTCCTAATGGAATGTTCAGTTATAAGGATGAGATTGCTCCGCAAAATCCTCAAATCCCGGAAGGTGGCTGTTGTACCCCAAATTTTACCCCTTAGATGTCATAACATCTTGCTTTGACATTTAGGATTCAATCATCTGTGCATTGTCAACTAACCACTTTCATCTTGCGAGTTTGTTTCTCTTGTGAAAGCTAGGACTTGCACAAAGAGGAGGGCAGAGTCTCCTAAGTCAAGCTCTTATATGATTCAAGGAAAGAAAGACAACTGAGGCTCCAAATGTTTACCTACATCCAAGGAGTCCAAGTCAACAAGAAATCAAGGGGTGTTTGGTTCCTATTACAAGTGCCTTGAGCCACAAATTCACCATGCCTCAAAACTAGGGTTTTGGTCAAGAAAGTTAACCATTGCTTTTGATGTTAACCAAGGCATAATCCCAAGCCTTGGGACATGATTCTACATGGTACTAAACATCCTTAAAGGCCATCCAAGAGCACTGAAAGAGATTGGAGAGGCAAGATCATCAGGAATCATCCAGTTATATTCTGAGGAAGATTAGGTATTGACCGAGGCTTTGACTTTTTGGATCCAAGAGGAAGCATTCAAGTCCTAAAACCATCATGACATGTCTAATTGTTGAGTTAGGGCATGGGAGGTCAAGTTTTGAGAGGTTTCTTGCAAAAAGGGCAATGCTTGGTCCTTGAAACTTTCTAAGTATGGAAATTTCACTACTTGTGCCAAAATTGGGAAGGCCATAGTTTTCAAACCACACATCCAAAATGAGTGACTCAAAGCTCAAATGGAAGCTCTTTCCATGAACTTCAAAGTGTATTAGAGGATCTCTCTTCAAAAAATGCATGGTTTTTAAGTTATGAGAATTGGAAGATAAGTTGTCCTTATGACTTAGTGAAATTTTGATCATTTTTTTCTAATCGTGGACACAACTTCATGGCCATTTTTAATATTGTTCTAAACCTCAAACCAAAAATCTTTGGACATGAAGTTTGTTCCTTGTTCTTCAAGCTTTCCAAGCATGTGTAGAACTCCTCATTTGGATAAACCAATCTCCAGTTATGATGCCTCAAAGTTTATTGTTTCAAATTGGAAAAGTTTCATAACTTAGAATTTTTTCTAAGCTTCTTGGACAGCATGTTCCACATGATTTCATGGCATTTTATCTCATAGTTACAAGCCTCAAATCCAAATGCTTTCCACATGAAAATTGATCTATCAAATGCCCACTTTACATAGGAACAAAAATCTCAAGAATTGATGAAGTAATTATCAAGATATGGTGCCATGAAGATGCCACATTGGAATTTTGCCACACACTTAGAAAAATCTGGATTTTCAATCATTTGCTACATTAAGCTTTAGCACGATTTTTCACTTGTTCTTGGATACAATCTCAACTGGTAAACAACATGAAAGTTGCTCTACTCCATGCCATTTTTCAAAAGGATCAAGAATTATTCCATTTGGCTCATTGTGTTGAGAATTATCGTGTGCCAAATAAAGGTCCATGACTTTGTGATTCCATGCTAAACCATGCCACCCGACTTGAACCAAATTCTTTCCCACGATTTGCAACACCCAAGGCATCTGAAAAGAGTCCAAACTTGTCAGCTTGTTGGTCTCAAAATTTACTTAAAATGTGCCTCACATTTTGACAAGCAAAAGGGAGCAGCAGCCCATTCATCAAAGGGTGAAACCATTTGTTTTGTACAACATCTTGACCAAACATCTCACCATCACTCATGCTTCCATGCTGAGCACAAGCCAACAAGTTTCTCTCCTCCCCAACCTCTGCCATGAGCCATCATAATGATATGTCACCATCCTACCTCTTTCTCCTCTAGACAAAACCTTTATCCATTGTGTTTTCATTGCCATTAACCAACTGCCTCTCCTATAAAAGGGGACCTTTTTTCCTTGTTGAGACACGAAGCATCAGATCAGAATACACTACACAAGAAAACCACCACATTCTCTCATTACCTCTTTGCAAAAACACCATAAATTTGTTCTCTTTTTGTTTAACACCGACACTTCACACAAAAGTTCCAGAACATCACCACCACTGCCCAAAGAAAGAAGTTCGTGAGTTCTTATTTTCACACCAACAACAAATCACCAATAATCACGAACAGACACACTTCAGAACAACCTTCATTCAAAACACCAACACTTTCTCCTTTGTAAAACAAGAGCAATAAAACATCAATAAAATCTCAAGGACTCGTGAGCTCCTTCTTGCCATCAACACCATTGAACACTATCAGAGTAAAAAACCATCAGAGCAATACAACGCTACACTCCATAAAACCTTAAGAACTTAAGAGAAAGAGAGCTTATGAGTAGTCAAAAGGAGGTCCAGCGGGTTAAAGCTTCAAGCTTTTGAAATAAGAAGGCAACAAACTTTCCATCAGTAAGTTCTTCTCTTCCATATTCATGACTCAATGCTTTCATAATCACTGTACAACCTTATTTGAGTAATATCACATGCCTTGCTATCCAGTTGAATTAGTCTTGAATAATGATAGGGGTGGTTAGTGAGCTTGCATTGTGTTCTAAGGTTCTGTCAAGTTTTGAATATGTGATTTCGCATCTTTTTTTCTCCAAGCCCTAGTTGTTAATTTGCTTGGGATAGGGTTTAGTTGTGTTCTACTAAGTGAGCACTACAAGAGGGTATTTTATTTCATGAATTTTGATTAAGATTTAGGTTGGTAATTGATGGAGCAAGCTGAGAACATACCATGGCCTGTTGATAATGTTTCACGATAATTTGAGCTTGGTTTGCATGTCTGCATGAAGGGGACGAAGCTGTGGCAATGTGTGATAGCCCGGTATTGGTTTTTGTCGTTTAGCACTTAAGATTTCAAGTGACCGGTTGGCAATATGTTACACATGATCTTGTACATGTTGCTTTCAATTTTCCTTTTTTCTTTTCGCTGATGCTCATCTCTTTTGGGTCATGGGCCTTGCATGAAAATATTAACCACACCCCCCGTTTGTGAGGCCCAGGCGGGAACAACATAGCTTGGTTTGCTAGCAAACCCCCGTCTTGTTTTACTTTCATTTTCTTTTTTTATTATTTTCATGTTTTATTTTATTTAAAATATTTCCTTTAAACACAAAATTCCAAAAAATATTATATTAACATTTCAAATGTTTAACTTATTTTTTCTAATTTTCATTTTCATTTTCACTTCAATATTTATTATAATTTTGTGAACTTTTTAAGAATTTTGTTTCAATCCTAATGTTGAATTTATTTTCTTACCACTTTTGAGACAAATTTCTAAGTTGTTCCAAGATATTTTCAAGAGGTTATTTTGAGTGTGGTCATCAATGTTGTTGAAGACTTTTGAGTAGGTCTAGTTTGAGTTTTGGTTGACACATCATCACTATTGTCCATGGCTTGTGGCACCTCTTAGAATTTTCTTGCAAGATGACTTTGTGTTGATATGATTGTCCTCACTCTTAACTTCATAGTTCTTGAATACTTTGCCATACTTGTGTTTATTTACTCATGTTTGTATTGAACTATTTCATTATCTCTTGCCATGCTCATACATGGATGTATATATATCATGCTTTGATGTTATTTACACTTAATTGCTATCCCCTTGAGTCCTTGAACTCGTATTGATTCACTTAAATTTCAAATCCCACTATAACATTCTTGTTTACAAGAAGTTGCCTTCCCCTCCTTCCAAAGGAAAGTCTCTCCATTGACCTCAAAGTCATAGATATCTCATTACCCCCCCTTGACCTCATAGTCATAGGATCCACTCTTGACCTCATAGTCATAGAGCCACCTCTTACCTTTGACCTCATAGGGTCCCACCTTGGCCTCATAAGATCCATTTCCCTCCTTGACCTCATAGTCATAGGATACTATCCTTTCCCTTGGCCTCATGAGAGCCATTTTCGTCATAACTTAGAATTAGGTTGGAGTTTTAAACTCTATGTGAGACTCATCACTTTGAGTATTCACTTCACCCCATTACAACTTAGACTTAGAGAGTTTCTTAAACTCTAAATGAGCTCATACTCATTTCCCTTTGGAACGTTGGCCATAATCAATGGTTCCTCACCCTTAGTTAGGTGAACTACGGTTGTTCTGATTCTTTAGTCAGATACGTAGGCACAAGATGCGACGTCTTGGCGAGCAAACTTAGTGTACATACCCTTAGGTCTTTACCTTTTACCTTTAGTAGATATTTTAACAAGTAAACATAACATAACACAAACTAAACAAGAAGTTCCTGTAGAGTACTACAAATATTAAGGGTGCTAATACCTTCCCTTAGTATAACCAACCCCCGAACCTTAGATCTCCCCCTTTAGGTTTTCTCGATCTTGAACCTTTCCTTTGGATAAATCAAAGTCGGTGGTGAATTCAAAGAAATGCGATGCAAGTTAATTAATAGCTTGTTATCCGATTCTCACCGCAACAGAAATGACGACTTCACTGGGGACGAGTTTTGAGGGTTAAGTCCACCTTGTTTTTGCCTATGTTATTTATGCTTACTTGCTATATTTGTACATATATATATGTTTACCTGTATATATGTTTTGCTTGAGATCTTTTGTTGACATGGTGCTACTGAGTGGTGAGATAAGTCCTAACCCGGACTCGAGAGCACATATGATAGGATAGTGGTGTAATCAATAGTCAGTTGTTGAGAGTAGTCCTAACAATTTATGGCATATGATGACCACACTCAGATGAGGCCCTTTGGGATTGTTGATGTCTGATGTGAGCAGTCGCATTGATACTACCCTTCCAAATGAGAGCCAGGGATTCTTTGGACCATAATTACCTTCACCCCACTTGGCCTTTTAGGAGGTAGTGCGGTGGCTGCGAGGGAGTAAGTCCCAAGTAGTTGTTACGCGATACTACACTCGGACGAGTTTATCTTGGGAATATTATTAACCCGCGTGAGTAGTCATGCAGGCTGATAATATCCGAAGGATTTACATAGACTCTGGGAACTTTTAGAACCTTGTTCTACAGTTGATGAACCTATAGTCCACATCTTGTTGGGATGGGTAGACCATGGCTCCATTCATGTGACCTCTAAACCTAAGACTCATGTGCTGTGCTGTGTACATATGTTTGTGTATATATTTGCCCATGTTTGTGTATTGCATACATATCATTGCATCCATTGTTGGTTTCAAGGAATTCAGACATTAATTTCCTTTTCAAAAGATCAACAGAGCTTGGATCTTAAAAAAAAAAACTTCTTCAGTTTTTCAAAAAATTTTTTTTTTGCAACTTGCCTTTGAGTTCCTTGAAACCACTTGGCTTTCATTTGCATTTCATGTGCATTCGCATTACGTTCGCATTTCTCAGTCTTGCGTCTCTTCCTCTGTGTCTAAAGGATACCTAGCACCTATTCAAGATAAATGGCAACAATGAATGAAATTTTGAAGAACCAAGAAGACTTGAAAGAGGAGGTCAGAATCCTCAAATGCCAGATGAATTGGGTTCTAGAAACTTTGCAAGCTCTAATGAAGAAAGAGGAGTACGCTCACCCTATTACTCCGAGAGAAGTTACTAGTTCTTCATCTCCCGTGGTTCTCCCATACCAAGGGTCTGCCTTTGAGGAAACTTCACGCCAGCCAACCTTCGGTCTTGGTCTTGCACCAGGATGTAATCATCATCAGGTGTCTACCGAAAGGGTGTTTCAGCCTCCAACTGTTGTTCCTCCTCGAAGTTCCCAAAATCAAAAGAAGAAGAAGTACCCCGTCGAAAGAGGCCAAGTTAACTTCCAGCCCATTCCAGTGCCATTGAGCAAACTCTTCCCACTATTGGTGCAGAACAAGTTGGTAACTCCTCGACTTCTCAACCCTGTGCTAGGACCCTGGCACAATCTAAACCTGACTTGTGAATTGCACAAGGGAGCCGAAGGGCATGACTTGGATAGTTGCCGAGCCTTAGAATCTATTGTACGAAAGATGATCTATGACAAAGAGCTGATCCTTGAAGAAGATCGCCCGGAGATGGGATGCAAATTCCACACTGGTACAATGGGGCATCTCATTGAAGAATGCAAAGAGTTCAAAACAAAACTGCTAAGCATGCTAAAAACGCTGAAACCTCAGGAAGGTACGTCAGACGCTAATGGCTCAAATTTCGAAGCAAAAGACAAAAGACTTGCAAGGCCTCTCAAAGTGTTGTACCACAAGAAACAAGTGACAAGTGGCAAGAGTGTTCTCTCGCTTGGGCCCGGAAACTGAAATCTTTTGAAGTCAATTCGCCAAGGCTGGTTGTATTTTGCTCATTTCAGTATTTTCAATTGTATTTCCTTTGCACTTTGAATTTGTATTTGCTTATAAGCTTTGTTGTACTTTCAAATTGGCAAGGATAATGAAATGTTGTGCATCTTTTAATTAAGTCCATTCGTTTCACTCATCTACCTTTATGCTCATATAAAAAAAAATAATATCTTCATCTTGTTTCTTTCCATTTATCAAATTTGTTGTTAAGAAAAGATTTGGGAGGATGATGAAAATATCATACCCATAACTGCTGTGGTATGCTTTCAATTGAACTTTATCGAGGATGTAAGGCATTGTTTCAATTCCAAACACTGGAGAAATAAGGAAGATAATCCCTCGTTAACCCCTTCGAGCCTAGAAGTAGGAGTTTTCTTTCCTTACAAAAAAAACCTTAAATCTCAACCTTGGGCCAGGGTAGTTCTCAGTTTAACTTGGTTATACAATCAAATGCAAGTGTTTCATGCAAGACATTAGTCAGCTCTCTCAAATCAAATGACAATCAAAAGGAGGAGGCCTTAAAACCTCAAACAAAGACAAAGAAGAGGTCTCAAAACCTCAGTGAAGACAAGAAGAGGTCTCAAAACCTCAGCAATAAAGGATAACCAAATGTTACAAGGGAGTAATGACTACAAGGGTGTCAGAATCATCGTCAACTATCATCAATTCATTCCTAACCTAGAGGAACCTGAATGTATAACTTGTGTTAACTGAGTGTAGGATTGGAGTTCATCACGAAGATGGGGTGGGTACAAATAAACTTTGAGCCTTTATCTTTTGTTTCATAAACCGTGAACCAAGCCACGTTACAACCCTTAAAAGACCTAATTGAGGTAAGGTTGTTTTGAAATCATACTACAACAAGGTTGATTAACCTGACTCCTAATGATCTTTGCTAAATTACGTGTGTTGATCACTTCACCTGTCATGCTGTAAATGACTAGATCCACCTTGTTTTTTACTTAATCACTCCACTGTGTGTGTTTTCATCAATAAAATTTGTTTTCAAAAGTTTGCATTAATGTTGTATTGAAATTGCCAATTTTTAATGAACAATACTTGTTTGCAAGACAATTCAATATCAAAGGAATCCCAACAAATGCAGCCAGCTAGGGAATTTGACTTGATAAAGGGCTCAGTCTGGGGCATATCCTCCATAGATCAGGCATCCCAAGAGCTACTAAATCAGGGGCAGGAATTCTTCAAAAGTTCAGAATATTGGGGCTAGCCTTCTTGAGGTCATCTTATGACAAGTTTAAGGCAATGACTCCAAAGACCCACCAACAGGGGCAAGTTTGTTCCCCAGTTGTTACCACCGCAGTCTGTGGACTTTGTATTGTGAATACAGTTAATCAGGGGCAATCAGGTCGAGATTCGGTAAATCTCTAAAAGGCCAATCAGTCGGGGGAATCTCCTTCACAGATCAACCAGTCTGAAGAACAAGCTCAAGGACTTTTTTGTGCAAGCGCAGTTAATCTGGGGTAGTTACGCCGAGATTTACGAATCTCTTCAAGAGTTTGAAGATCTTGAAGCATCTGGTATGCTAATTCTTCTGTAAAATCCTCTTGATGATTTATCCTCACAAGACCAGTTAACCAGAAGCAGTCAGGTCGAGATTTGACAAATCTCTCAAAGGTCAGTTAGTCTGGGACATATCCTTCACAGATCAACCAGTCTGAAGAGCAAGTTCAAAGACTTTGTTGTACAAACGCCGTTAATCTGGGGCAGTTATGGCGAGACTCATGAATCTCTCCAAGAGGTTGAAGATATTAAAGTATCTCGTATGCTAATTTTTCTGTAAAATCCTCTTGGTATTTTCCAACAGACCATGTAATATGGGTGTAGCACCCCAAAATTTGCTCTCCTACCTTTAGTACCAACTGGCTTATGTTTCATTTCATTTTGCATTATCATGTCTGCATATCATTGGTTCTTAGCATGGGGTCAAGGTGCCCGAGGCAAGTTCAAGAGGAGAAGATGTTCTTCAAAGGGTCAAGCAAGAGAGTTCAAGTGGATCACTCTCTCCTAACCAGTGCAGAAACTAGGGTTTTGAGATTCTTGGGTTTATTGCTCCAATGGCAAGTTTCTTGGGTTTTTATCATCACCAAATGGCATATCTTATCTTTGTTGGAGAGGATACACATCATATTCAGAGGAATTTGGATTTGGAGACTGTGTTATTTCCTCCTAGACTGAGGGTACCAAAATTAGGGTTTGCTATAAAGTCAGTTATTTCTGATTTTTTTTAGGCAAGACTTGATTCCATGGTATTTCTTGGGTCCCTGAGTATCTAGGAATGGAATATTGTCTATCAGTTTGGTTCAGGAGAAGTTCAATTGGCCAATGGATTGGGAATTAGGAGAATCAGGAGAAAAGTCAACAGTGAGAGGGGAAGTCAACTGCGAAATCTGGAGGTTCTCTTCAAGGTTTTCAAGGTCTCACATCCTCATATGGTCTTCAAGAGTCAAGTTTCACACCATTTTTCAAGAATCAAGGGTTGGTACAAAAGTTACTAAATATGGAAATGACCTATAATTTGAAAGTTTCCTTTTTGGGCAAGTTCTTACACTACATTCAACTTGACTTTTCATCATCAAGAAAGCTTCAAATGAATTTTCCTCAAACATGAAAGTTGAATATCTTTTTCTCCCCTTTCCAACAAGTACTAGATGGTCTCTATATCATTTGTGAAACTCAAGTTATGATCAAAAGAAGGCAAAGTGGTTTTTAGGGTTCCATTTTCTCAACTTTTGCATTTTGGGACATGGTGACCTATAATTGATTCCTTTGTTTCAAGGAACTTTCTAACATCAAAGAACACTCCTTAAGGATCATTTTGGGCCTTTGAACCAAGAAATTTCATGACTTATTCATTACTTATTTCACATGGTGCAAAATTGCCAAATTATTGAAAACTCATGAACCAATACATCTCAAGGCCCAAATCAAATTCAGGTGTGATTAGCAATTGTTAAATAAGTGATCCATCATGAAATATTTGGGTGTACATGCATGGAAGAGGGTGTATTTCACATCGAGTACGATGGACGCGTGGGGTGCTAGCACCTTCCCCTCGCGTAACCGACTCCCGAACCCAGGCTATGGTTGCGATGACCATTCCTTTCCCTCTTCCTTAGGTTTATGCGGTGTTCCCTTTCCCTCTCTTGGGATAAATTTACACAGCTGGCGACTCTGTTTTCCGCGCCACTCTCGCGTTTGTACCTGGATGAAAATCCTGGGAGCGACAGCTGGCGACTCTGCTGGGGACAACGCTGACCTATGCTGGTCCATCCCCTCTAGCGAGTCGATCCTAACGCTTGTTTGTTTTTTTGTTGGGTGTTTATTTGTTGTGCTATAATATGTTGTATATTACCGTTTTACAGCTTTTACTGCATTGCATTTCATTTTTATTACTGTCATACTGGATATTGCTGTGTTGTGCTGGCTGTTTCTGTTTTGCAGGTTGGGTTGTTCTGAGAGATAAGCCCAATACCCAGGCTTGAGTACACCCTAGGACTAGAGTAGAGAGTAGTGGGACCTACGTGCCCGCTTGGTACTTTTACGTGTTCACGAAATTCACAACCAGACGAGGCTATCTTGGGACGCATTCTAACGTGTGTGTCTTGCGCATGTTAGGGTGTTAATCTAGAGAGCTGTCGACTCTGGTGACCGATCATCGAGGACCTTAGTGGAAACATCCCTCTTTAGTGGTGACAGTGGCAGACCACATTCTGTGGTAAACCCATTACACATGTCGATCCGAGGACCCAATACTGGGAACTTGCTATAGGGTTTCCTTTTGGGAAAGAATCAGTTGAGGCCTCCTCGATTGGTGATGATGCCAAACCAGAAATGGTGAACGTATCATCATTTCTCGACCTGAGAGCCCGTGATATTGAGGTTCCTCGGCTTTCTAGTACCCACACGTGAGAGGGCAGGGTGTTTACAGGTTTGCAGGTAACATTGACTTTCAACATACCCGGTTTTCTGGTCAGCAGGTTTATCAGTGTGACACTATGGTTATTTTGATATTCAGGATATTTGGGCAGATATTTGAGATGGTTCAGTTGGTACAGTGCAACAGTGTCCAGTCTGTGTGGCATCCTTGACCCCATGTGTGCAGTTGCATCATCATTTTGCATCCCAACATGTTTATTTATTTGTAGGGTTGCATCCTAACTTTGATTCTGGGTTTTGAAATTAAATTGGAATCAGAGGGTGGATCGCCCTGCAAATTTTTAAACATGTTCATTTGCATTCGCATATCCATAATCATTTTGCATAACAGGTGTTTATCTCTGGCGGTCTTACTTGGTTCTCCTCCTCATCTCAGGATTGCAGATCAACACATTCACAGGTATTTTACCAGACAAGATCAGAAAAGACTCATGGATTAACTACAAGCTGAGATGACTGAGATGCGGACCCGCATGAACCAATTCATGGATTTAATGCAAGGGGTTGCTCAGGGCCAAGAGCAGTTAAGAACTGTCGTCCAACCACTGATTGCAAGGGTTGATGATGAAGCTGTCCTTCATGGAGGAGTCCATACTGGTGTTACTAGTACTAATGTTCAGAATGGCCCTCCGGGCGGAGGTATTCATGTTTCTGGTGTTGTGATCCCTCCGGGCAGGGTTGAAAATGTTGGGGGAGGTGGTATGGGTGTCTGTACTATTCATGGCCGTTAGTTTGATGATATTCAAGATGATGCATTCTCTGTGCCAGGTGGGGATGCTGGTCCCCAGATTGACACTGATCAGAGATTCAGGTTGATTGAGAAACAACTAAGAGGTGTTGTAAATCAGGATTCTGTGGGTATGGATTTGGAGGATTTGGGGCTGGTTCCAGGCGTCGTTATCCCGCGCAAGTTTCAGACTCCTACCTTCGAAAATTACAATGGTATGACTTGCCCAAGGACTCACGTCAGGGCATACACGAGTAAAATGGCTGCTCACGCAAAGAACAAAAAGTTGATGATGCATTGCTTTCAGGATAGCCTATTTGGGGCATCCCTGGAATGGTATATGCAGCTAGAGAGGAAAGACGTTCGTAGTTGGAGAGATCTGGCGGGGGCATTTATTAGACACTATCAATATAACACTGACATGGCTCCCAATCGTACACAGCTGCAGAATATGTCTCAAAAGAGCAATGAAAGCTTTAGAGAGTACGCCCAGAGGTGGCGTGAATTGGCTTCCCGAGTTCAACCTCCGATGTTGGAAAGAGAGCTCGCTGATATGTTCATGGATACGCTTCAGGGGCATTATTATGAGAAATTGGTTGGATGTTTGTCAGCTGGATTTTCAGGTCTTGTATTGGCAGGAGAAAGTGTTGAAAACGACATCAAAACGGGAAAGATTCAAGTTGCTCCCGGTTGTTCTGAAAATGCGAAGAAATGTTATAGGGGAGAAGAAGGAGAGACTAATGTCGTTCAGTACCAACAACCTTATGCTCCTCAACAACAGAAGTATCAGCGTCAGAATCAGCATAGGCCGCGCAACAACTTGGAAAGAAGGAATGCTCCTCTTCATCCAGTTCCCATGTCGTACAGTCAACTCTTGCTACACCTGGTTCGAAACTCATTGGTGGAGCCTAAGACTTTAAAGCCTGTTCCAGAACCATACCCTCCGGGGTACAATCCCCATATGCAATGTGGATATCATAGAGGATCTATGGGGCACTCAACCGAAGATTGCAAAGCCTTCTAAGCCAAAGTGCAACAATTGATTGACAAAGGGTACATATTATTTCCAGAAGGAGACTTGGTTGTGCATGTCGACCTCTCATCTGTTTGAAGACTTCAAGGGTCGTCTCCTAAAGCCAGTAGTCCAAGCGGAGTCAAGTCTTCTCAACAACGGCAGTCATCAGTTTCTTTACTGCATTTTCATTTGTAGTTTTTCTTTTCTTGTTAAAGCATTGTATGCATGTAAGACTTGTTTGTTTTATGATGATATTAATGCAATGAGTATATTTTCCTTGAAGTAATCCATTCGTGTTCACTCTTAAATGTTTATATGCACTGAAATACCAATTTTCTTGTTTAGAACTCTTGAGGGAGGATGATGAGACGAAAACGCAAAATCTCTGGTTGTATGTTCAAGGTTAGAACCCTGTTGAGGATGTACAGGCATTGTTTCAAATCCCTAAACACTGGAGATATAAGGGAGATAAACCCTCGTTAACCCCTTTGAGCCTTGAAGTAGGAGTTTCTTTCGTACGAAAAAACCCTCATACTTAACCCAGGGGCAGGGCAGGCGTCAGTTAGTTTGACCGAGCATTAAAATTCCAAGGAGAGTGTGCATCTGAGGATCCATTACCTTCCGTTCCACTATCAAGAGGTCAAGAGATGTGAAACCACAATGGTTATCCCTCAACAATCAAGGAGTGAGGCAGTCACAATCCTGTCAGGCAAGTAAGACAACCAGTGTCACACGCTTTATTAAAAAAGTGGGAATAAAAAAAAAAGCCCGCTAAGTCGAAACTTGAAAACAAGTGACTTAGGCAAAAGTTAGGGCATCCTCCTGGACTTCAAAATTGAAAAACTCAAAAGAGTCAGTCCAGGCAAAATTAGGGAATAAAAAGCAAAAGAATGAGAAAGTCTTTGAGCAGAACAAAGTCGTGTGACTACAGACACCAAAAGATAAAAAGGGATGACTGTTACTCCAAAACCTCCTTAGGTGTCAAACCATTAGTTGCGTGGGTCCCTTAAAAATCGAAACCTTTTGAGAGATGAGCGTTTGTGTCAAATTAACTGAACATAGGACTGGAGAACATCAAGGAGAATGGGTGGGTACATACAAGATTTTGAGCCATAAATCCTTTTTTCGGAAACCGTGAACCAGACCACGTTACAACCCTTAAAAGTCCTAATTGAAACGGGGTTTATTCCGAAAGCGTACTTCAACAGGATAGCGTTCCTGACTCCTATGAGTTGTGCTAATAAGACTTGTTGGTATTGCATGTGCGCATTATTTTGCCATTCAAAAATCAAGGTCGCACCCCAGCTAGTGATTCGTTCACAAGGCTTGGCGACGCATTTTCAATAAAACTTCAAGGTTAACACGAGCGTTCCATTAGAATTGTCATTCTCATAATAAACATTTTCTGCTTGCATGTGTTTGATGTCAAAGAAGATTACACGATGAACGACAGTCGAGAAGCTCGATCACGCCAAGTTGAGATGGTGAAAACTCCGAAGGACAATCATGTCAAGGGGTATGTGGCTAAGAGACTGTGCGCAGCCTGGAGGTTCCCGATAAATGGTGATAAGATGCAGCTAATCTGGAGCAATCACGTTGAAAACACTCCCTAAAGCAGCCAAACAGGGGCAATCAGGTCGATTTGACAAATCTCGGTAAGATCAGTCAGGGGAAAAGTTCCTTCAAGACTTGGGGCAGGCCACCTCTAGAGCGTGAGGGATTGTCCACTACTGAAAATGGTTAATTGAAAACACCTCTTCAAAGTTCAGAATACTGGGACAGAGTATTTTTGAGTCATTACAAATCCTTTCGAGGTAATGCACTTCATGGATTATGAAGTCTGGGGCAGTTATGTCAAGATCCGATAAATCTCTCCGAGAGTTTGAAGACCCTGGGGCAGTACGAACACCCGGTCTTCTATAAAATCCTCTTGAGATGATTTTTTCCATTAGACCTGGTGGTCTGGGGCAAGTGGAAAGTTTAAAGGGCCGTTTACGACCTTAGAAACAAGTCAGGATTGGATGGCAACAAGATTGTATTTCCCCAGCAGTTTGCTCTCCCCAGCATTGAGATTGCACTTTCCTCAGCAGAGCAGACCTTCCCCAGCAGGAGATCTGGGAAGTATTTTCTCTGGATCAAGACGTTATTTCTCCACATAATCAGGATGTTCACTTTCCCCATCCAGTCAGGAAGCCCGCTTTCACCGACAACGTTATGTTCTAATCCCCAACAAGGTGAGGATAAGGTCCTTCGCCCCTTCAGCAGGCTAAGTTTAGCAGTATTCCCCAGGCAGGATGGTATTATGGACTGTTTTCCCCAAGCAGGATGATGGGCTGGCATCCCCCAGCAAGTTCTAAGCCCATTGGTTATTAGCAATCCTCAACAACTGACTTCTGGTTCTGTCATTGGCATTCATTCTCAACTTCCCCTGCAGAGGAGAAATCTCAGGTTTTGGATGTTACCTTCAGTATAGGTCATGTGTAATCCCCGGTGGTGTGGATGTTCTTTTGGAATTTCATCCCCAGCAGAAGTCGTTGATCCAAAGAGTCGGTCAGTGTGATCCTTCTTAGCAGAGTTCATGGATTCAGAGGACAATTTATTTTTGTCATCCCCAGCTGAATTGGTCTTTTCTCTCCAGCATTTATTGTGCTGGAGGGACCCCTTTTGCATATCATAAGCATTTGCATTGCATCCTCAAACGCGTAGCGTTTCCACTTCGTGTGGAGCATTACGGCAAAATCAAACATTTGCATTCAAAGCGTAAGCCAGGTTTGATACTTTCCTTGCCAGTTCTCTTCCTCAGCAGAGATGGCATAACTCAGGAGATTTTGGTTCATCCTCGGCGAGATTGCCGAGGAATGTGTTCATCCTACTTGTGCTCCCCGGCAGAGTCTTTTATTTAGACTTCTCCTTTCCCCAGGGAAGTCATCTTATCTGTGGGTTGTAAGTCCGTTGATTTCACCTCTCACCCTTTCGGTTCACGACCATATCTTTGTTAGGAGTTTGCCTTGGATTGGCCAATCTCCTTTGTAAATCCAGTTCTTGTCTGGTAGTCAGTTCTCGTCTGACTTACTTGGTGAAACCCAGTTCTCGTCTGGTAGTCAGTTCTCGTCTGACTTATTCTGTAAATCCAGTTCTCGTCTGGTAGTCAGTTCTCGACTGACTTATTTGGTGTAACCCAGTTCTCGCCTGGTAGTTAGTTCTCGCCTGACATCTCTTTTGTAAACCCAGTTCTCGCCTGGTAGTCAGTTATCGTCTGACATCTCTTTGGTAAATCCAGTTCTCGCCTGGTAGTTAGTTATCATCTGACCTATTGTTGTGGTAAATCCAGTTCTCGCCTGGTAGTCAGTTCTCGCTTGACATATTTTTTTTGCCAATTTCCCTTTCTCAGTTGGGTGGTCTAAATCAGAAGTTTTGTTTCACGGCGAAGTCCACTTTATGTTGGTTATCCTTTGCGGATAGAATTGAGGTTGTATTCGTTTTGTGGGTGCGATTGAGGCCGTATTCATGTTTTCTTTGTGGGTAGAGTGATTGAGGTCAGTCTTCCTTTACAGGTGCAATTGAGGTTGTATTCGTTTTTATGGGTGCGATTGAGGTCGTATTCATGTTTTCTTTGTGGGTACAATTGAGGTTGTATTCGTTTTGTGGGTGCGATTGAGGTCGTATTCATGTTTTCTTTGTGGGTACAATTGAGGCTGTATTCGTTTTGTGGGTGCGATTGAGGTCGTATTCATATTTTCTTTGCGGGTAGAGTGATTGAGGTCAGTCTTCCTTTGAGGGTACAATTGAGGTTGTATTCGTTTTGTGGGTGCGATTGAGGTCGTATTCGTTTTTCTTTGTGGGTAGAGTGATTAAGGCCAGTCTTCCTTTGCGGGTGCAATTGAGGTTGTATTCGTTTTGTGGATGCGATTGAGGTCGTATTCATTTTTTTCTTGGTGGGTAGAGTGATTGAGGTCAGTCTTCCTTTGTGGGTACGATTGAGGTCGTATTCGTCCTTTCCTTTGTGGGTACGATTGAGGTCGTATTCGTCCTTTCCTTTGTGGGTACGATTGAGGTTGTATTCGTCTTATTTTTGTGGGTATGGTTGAGGTCATATTCCTTATTTTGCAGCACGCTCCATTTCGTTATTCTCACCATTAGCAAATTTCTGGGGCTCTTTCGGTATTCAATCCCCGTGCATCCTGGAATGTCTGAGAGCCGTCGCTATCATACCTTCAGGACTAAGTTGATTGAACAGGGGCAGCTGTAGCACCCCAAAATTTGCTCTCCTACCTTTAGTACCAACTGGCTTATGTTTCATTTCATTTTGCATTATCATGTGTGCATATCATTGGTTCTTAGCATGGGGTCAAGGTGCCTGAGGCAAGTTCAAGAGGAGAAGAGCAAGAGAGTTCAAGTGGATCACTCTCTCCTAACTAGTGCAGAAACTAGGGTTTTGAGATTCTTGGGTTTATTGCTCCAATGGCAAGTTTCTTGGGTTTTTATCATCACCAAATGGCATATCTTATCTTTGTTGGAGAGGATACACATCATATTCAGAGGAATTTGGATTTGGAGACTGTGTTATTTCCTCCTAGACTAAGGATACCAAAATTAGGGTTTGCTATAAAGTCAGTTATTTCTGATTTTTTTTGGGCAAGACTTGATTCCATGGTATTTCTTGGGGCCCTGAGTATCTAGGAATGGAAGATTGTCTATCGGGTTGGTTCAGGATAAGTTCAATTGGCCAATGGATTGGGAATCAGGAGAATCAGGAGAAAAGTCAACAGTGAGAGGGGAAGTCAACTGCGAAATCTGGAGGTTCTCTTCAAGGTTTTCAAGGTCTCACATCCTCAGATGGTCTTCAAGAGTCAAGTTTCACACCATTTATCAAGAATCAAGGGTTGGTACAAAAGTTACTAAATATGGAAATGACCTATAATTTGAAAGTTTCCTTTTTGGGCAAGTTCTTACACTACATTCAACTTGACTTTTCATCATCAAGAAAGCTTCAAATGAATTTTCCTCAAACATGAAAGTTGAAGATCTTTTTCTCCCCTTTCCAACAAGTACTAGATGGTCTCTATATCATTTGTGAAACTCAAGTTATGATCAAAAGAAGGCAAAGTGGTTTTTAGGGTTCCATTTTCACAACTTTTGCATTTTGGGACATGGTGACCTATAATTGATTCCTTTGTTTCAAGGCACTTTATAACATCAAAGAACACTCCTTAAGTATCATGTTGGGCCTTTGAACCAAGAAATTTCATGACTTATTCATTACTTATTTCACATGGTGCAAAATTGCCAAATTATTGAAAACTCATGAACCAATACATCTCAAGGCCCAAATCAAATTCAGGTGTGATTAGCAATTGTTAAATAAGTGATCCATCATGAAATATTTGGGTGTACATGCATGGAAGAGGGTGTATTTCACATAATGCAATTTTCCAAAATCATCCAAAACTCATTAAGTGTGGAATTAACAAGGCCCAAGTGATCATCAGTGGATTAACCCTAGGTATTTAAGATTACTCATGCACTGGTTGGGGGAGAACACACGTGATTTTGAGGAGAACAAAGTTTGCAACCCTAAAGCTTCAATCATTTGAATCTCTAAATCCACGGCAGCTTTTCTGAAAATTCTTTCACCATCAGAACCCTTGGGATCTCTAGAGCACGAAGCAATCATCATTCGCAGCTAATAGCAAGGATACAATTGGCGTGATCTCAGGTTGGTGGTATTTTTCATGATCCTAAAAATCCCTTTTTTGACATGCATAATGATGTGTGATTGTTGCTGACAACCCTGATATAATTTGTTTTGATTTTAGACGTGTATTATGTGCATATGGTGAGATTTAAGTTTTGGACCCATACTTTGTTTTGGTCGAATCTCTTTATGTGTTGATCATTTGCAAATTTTGATGTGAGATTTGAGATCCTGGTGAAATTCTGGACAAGATAGTGTATTCACGTGTGTTTTCTGGGTTCTTTTGAGTTGCAGGTGGCTGGAGATGGTGGCCGGAATCCTAGCTCCGGCGGCTGGTGAGGATTCTGACGAAGGTAGGGTTTGAATGGGGAAGATGAAATCCCAGCCCGTCATTTTGTTGATCGTGTGGTCCAAAGCTTGCCACGTTTATTTTTTTCTAATTTTTATTTGGTGTTTGTGTGTTCATTACCCCATGGTTGTTACCGTGTGCACCCAGTTATATTCTCTCATTTTAATTACTTTTTTCTTTTGTTGACTTGGTTACGTACGTCTGATGAATCGTGTGGCCAGATGTGTGCCAACACATTAAAATGATCATGTGCTGATCACGTGGGAGTTGTATGGTGTTCTGAATATTTGTGTGCGTGCGTGTGTATGTTAATTGTGGTGGTTGACTGATCTGGCATGTTGATCATGATTACTTTGGTGTTTGCATTGACTATTGGTAGGCGTAGGATTAATCCATTGGTGGTGATTGAATATGACCGTTGACTGAGTCCACGCGTGCTCCACTTTTTTTTTATTTTATTTTTTGCTGATGGATTTAAGTTATGGGCCTCGCTGTTCGCACCCCCACCTTCCAGCCCATTTCAATTTTCAATGTGATTTCCCATGCTATACGCACCCCCCATGCTTATTTCCTTGTTTTTTTGTTTTAATTAATTATTGCATTTCATTTTTATTTTTTAAAAATAGATAGGTGCATTTAAAAATTCCCAGAAAATTCATGGATCACATTTAGCATTTTAAAAAATTTTCGCAAATTTTGTATTTCATTTTTATTTTATTTTTGGCATCAAAAATAATTACTTGTTTATTTTCTTTTTGAATTTGTTTCATTCTGCACACATTGCATTGTTTATTTTATTTCTCATCATCCATAAAACATTTTGAACTCATTCCTTTTGCATGTTTCACCAACACATTGAATTGCATTAAAATATTTTTCTATCATTTTTAAAATCATTTCATATTGCATTTTAGTCCTTTTCTTTAGCACATTGAACCATATTTTTCATTTGAATTTGCATAATTGTTTGAGTGACCTATCTTAGGAATTTTAGAATGAATTTTGGACATGTTGTTTGGTTGTGGTTGAGATATGTTGATAATTAATTTGGTGATTTTAGAAGATGTTTTGCCAATTGTTTGATTGCTTTTATTTGAGGTCTTCTTGTATGCATATCTCTGATCATGTCTGGTTACCTGTTTGAAAAGACACTTGTGCCATTGTTTTGAGATTGTGTCTTTGACTCCATAAACCATGTTTAGATTGTTATAGGTCACTTGATTGCCATTATATGTCATTGCCTGGATTTCATTTATCTCATTTCTTTTATGTATGTCTGTTTTGTACTAACCTTTTATGCAGAGGCTGAGGTAAGTTATTTGAGGGTGTGGATAGTTATCCATGTCCACTCTCACTCTTTCTGTCTCTCATATTTTCTTTTCTTTAGGCTTAGGTTGTCGTCAAACCTCACTAACCGTAGGTCACCCATGCATGATAACATTAGGACTCTTAGTTTCCCTTTAGAGTTTCCTTTGTGTCTTCTCTCTTCTCATCTCAAAACTTCTTGAAAACACTTAATAAGGATAAAGTGTATTGCGCACGAGCCTTAAGCGTGGGGAATGAGAAATGAGGGGCTTCCTCTCATCTTTCTAGAGTGCTTAGCGAGCGTCCTGTCTTGGGACGATTCGTTAAGTATTCGTCCCTGTGCCCTAGACTTTGGTGCAATGCAAGTTATGAACTAACTCAAGTCACTTCTGTCTTAAAAAATACAAACAAACTTCAAACCTTTTTGTCCTTCGGGATCGTCAAACTAAAGGCTATTTTCAAAAAGGGCACGTTACTTTCCGTCTGAGTCGCAAACAGGCATCGACCCTAACTGCCGGACGCGAACTTAACGTCGCTCATAAAAAACACAAAAAGAACTTGGTCCGAACTACGTTGACTCTGAATTTCCCATTGCACAAAGGGGGTACGTAGGCCTAGGACGTCGACGTCCTACCGAATCTGTCTTTGTTTTCCCCTTCCTCGTATCAGTACAGCCATAGATTTTAGGATAACTCACCCTTAGATTAGACAACAAGCGTGGATCCCATCGAGTACGATGGACGCGTGGGGTGCTAACACCTTCCCCTCGCGTAACCGACTCCTGAACCCAGGCTATGGTTGCGATGACCATTCCTTTCCCTCTTCCTAAGGTTTATGCGGTGTTCCCTTTCCCTCTCTTGGGATAAATTTACACGGCTGGCGACTCTGTTTTCCGCGCCACTCTCGCATTTGTACCTGGATGAAAATCCTGGGAGCGACAATGGGGCAGAGAAGATTTGAAGATTACCTGTTGCAAGAGCCGTTGTTCATTATGGTGATCATCGTATAAGTCAGGATGCAGAACTACTCTGTTCTTGTGATATCCTTTGCTAGCTCCCCAATAAGTTGTTATTTCATCTAATCTTGGCAATTCTCCATGGATTCTCCTCCAACAAGGAAATCAAGCTCATAATGGCAATCCTAGTGAAGTCGTGATGCTATACCTCAAGTGGAATACTCTTTTTCCCAGTGAAATTGATGATTCTTCTTCTTCACCCCCAGTAATGGTCCAATCTGTTGAGGTCGGCTGGGTATCCTTGTCGAGATGTTTATTTCATCTCCAGTCTCACTTCCTTTTGTCTGTTTTGTCAGCATAAGCATAAGCATGGCATAAGCACTCATATGCATAGCTTCTTAGCATTTTGCTATCTTCCTGGTGTTTACCTGTCTTTGTTCACTTTGGCATTTATCTCCCCAAGTGACTGGGTTTGTCTATTCTCTCTAATAGAGTTGTCAGTCCTAGGCATAAAGTTCCCATCCTTTCTAGAATTCCTCACAGAGTTTGATTCTTGTGGATGATGGTTGGTTCAGTTATCTTTTCCACACTTGGATAAGATAAATCCCCATTTGAGTTCATTCCTCAATGGTTGGAGTCTTGTTTGACCGTTTCTTTCTAGCTTGTTCCTAGATTGAACTTTGGTCCCTGGCAGGTGTGGTTTTCAAACCTATCTTTGAATGTGCATTTATTTTGCACTGTGTCTCACAGGAAGAATCTTTTGCAGGCCCTTATTGAAGACATTTATTTCTCCAGCAGTGTTGTAATATCAACATCTCTTTGGAATTTATACCCAACAACAAGTGGCAATCCCCTTGATAAGTTTGTTTTGCTATAATCACCTTTACAACGATAGGTGGAGATCTCCCTCACGAGAAGCTTATCCATCCTTGGTTTTATTCATACTTCTACAATTACAAATGATGTTACCTTCAGTCAGTCGCTTTCCATCAACCCATTTGATGTGATCCCTATTTAAGGTATTCTTTCCGCCAACCCTTTTTGATGATGTCAATTTCTTCATTCCGTCAATCCTTTGACGTGGATGATGTTCGATGAAGCCAATTTCTTCATTCCATCAATCCTTTGATGTGAATGATGTTCGATAAAGTCAATTTCTTCATTCCGTCAATCCTTTGACGTGGATGATGTTCGTTAAAATCAATTTCTTCATTCTATCAATCCTTTGGCGTGGATGATGTTATATGCCTTTTTGACGATGTCAATTTCTTCATTCTGTCAATCCTTTGACGTGGATGATGTTATATGCCCTTTTTGGCGATGTCAATTTCTTCATTCTGTCAATCCTTTGACGTGGATGATGTTATATGCCTTTTTGACGATGTAAATTTCTTCATTTCGTCAATCCTTTGACGTGGATTATGTTATATGCCCTTTTGATAAAGTCAATTTCTTCATTCCGTCAATCCTTTGACGTGGATGATGTTATATGCCCTTTTGACGATGTCAATTTCTTCATTCTATCAATCCTTTGACCTGGATGATGTTATATGCCCTTTTTGATGATGTCAATCTCTTCATTCTGTCAATCCTTTGACGTGGATGATGTTCCTTGCCATCAAACTTCTTGATGATGTGATCCCTATTCTGGTTTCCTTGCCATCAAACTTCTTGATGATGTGATCCCTATTCTAGTTTCCTTGCCATCAAACTTCTTGATGATGTGATCCCTATTCTGGTTTCCTTGCCATCAAGCTTCTTGATGATGTGATCCCTGCTTTGGTCTCCTTGCCGTCAAACCTTTTGATGATGTGAACCTTCAAATATGCCTTATTCCTTGCCATCAAACCTTTTGATGATGTGAATCTTCATATTTCCTTGCCATCAAACTTCTTGATGATGTGATCCTTGTTTTGGTTTCCTTGCCGTCAGCCCTGTTTGACGATGTGAACTTTTGTCAGTTGTGAACCTCAATCTAAATCTAGCTCATACTGGTATTTCAAAAAGTCCAACTCATACTGATATTCAAAATCCAGCTCATACTGGTACCCAAAGTCCAACCCAAATGGGTGTATACTGACATGTCACTTCTGAGTCCAATCCTTGTTGGCACTTTAATCTGGTTCCCAGCAGAAGTTTATCAATATCTCTTGACATGTCACTTCTGAGTCCAATCCTTGTTGGCACTTTAATCTGGTTCCCAGCAGAAGTTTATCAATATCTCTTGACATGTCACTTCTGAGTCCAATCCTTGTTGGCACTTTAATCTGGTTCCCAGCAGAAGTTTATCAATATCTCTTGACATATCACTTCTGAGTCCAATCCTTGTTGGCACTTTAATCTGGTTCCCAGCAGAAGTTTATCAATATCTCTTTACATGTCACTTCTGAGTCCAATCCTTGTTGGCACTTTAATCTGGTTCCCAGCAGAAGTTTATCAATATCTCTTTACATGTCACTTCTGAGTCCAATCCTTGTTGGCACTTTAATCTAGTTCCCAGTAGAGGTTTATCAATATCTCTTTGAAAGTCCTTGTGATTAATTATCATTTGGCACACGCAGAGTATGGCTCTGTCTTTTCTGGTTTTCTTGAAGATCCCATTTGAACTTTTCAGTATAGGAAATCCCAGAAAATCTTTGGTTGATGTCTATCCCCTTATTTCAAGATGATCCCCAGTAAAGATCATGTCTTCTTTCTGGTTTCATGCCCAGTAAGAATGCGTCTTATTTACCCAGTGTCGTCCGGTCACCTGCGAACCTGTCATCCATCTCCCTGGATCTTCCCCCAGTAGAGAACACCTCTCAGGCTCCTATCTCTAGTAAGGACCTGTAGGGTCTCCCCCTCAGTTTTATTTTTCCATCCCCAGTGTTGCCTCAGAGTCTCCCCAGTGAGTCTTGTTTTTTTGTTGGTCAGCTTGTATCCCCTTTGAGTCTTCCTCTTGGATACTAACCTTTATCCTTCCCAAGTAAGCTCATCTGTGGTTGTTTTCTCTTTACCTTTAGTGTCTTGTTTGTCTGTATCTTTGCACCATCATGACATCATATCATCATACTAGAGTACATGGCATGTCAGCATTTGCATGTTTGTTGCTTGTCCTTAGCATCTGCATTCCATCTAAGGGAAAAATTTTCAGTTTGCTATATTTAAATACCTTTCACCTTGATGTCCCGAGGATTTCTATTCCTCGTACCATCCGGTAAAGCTATTCAAATAGGGGCAACTGTTGTACCCCAAATTTTACCCCTTAGATGTCATAACATCTTGCTTTGACATTTAGGATTCAATCATCTGTGCATTGTCAACTAACCACTTTCATCTTGCGAGTTTGTTTCTCTTGTGAAAGCCAGGACTTGCACAAAGAGGAGGGCAGAGTCTCCTAAGTCAAGCACTCATATGATTCAAGGAAAGAAAGATAACTGAGGCTCCAAATGTTCACCTACATCCAAGGAGTCCAAGTCAACAAGAAATTAAGGGTTTTTTGGTTCCTATTACAAGTGCCTTGAGCGACAAATTCACCATGCCTCAAAACTAGGGTTTTGGTCAAGAGAGTCAACCACTGCTTTTGATGTTAACCAAGGCATAATCCCAAGCCTTGGGACATGATTCTACATGGTACCAAACATCCTTAAAGGCCATCCAGGAGCACTGAAAGAGATTGGAGAGGCAAGATCATCAGGAATCATCCAGTTGTATTCTGAGGAAGATTAGGTTTTGACTGAGGCTTTGACTTTTTGGATCCAAGAGGAACTATTCAAGTCCTAAAACCATCATGACATGTCTAATTGTTGAGTTAGGGCACGAGAGGTCAAGTTTTGAGAGGTTTCTTGCAAAAAGGGCAATGCTTGGTCCTTGAAACTTTCTAAGTATGGAAATTTCACTACTTGTGCCAAAATTGGGAAGGCCATAAGCTTTCAAACCACACATCCAAAATGAGTGACTCAAAGCTCAAATGGAAGCTCTTTCCATGAACTTCAAAGTGTATATTAGAGGACATCTCTTCAAAAAATTCATGGTTTTTAAGTTATGAGAATTGGAAGATAAGTTGTCCTTATGACTTAGTGAAATTTTGATCATTTTTTTCTAATCGTGGACACAACTTCATGGCCATTTTTAATATTGTTCTAAACCTCAAACCAAAAATCTTTGGACATGAAGTTTGTTCCTTGTTCTTCAAGCTTTCCAAGCATGTGTAGAACTCCTCATTTGGATAAACCAATCTCAAGTTATGATGCCTCAAAGTTTAGTGTTTCAAATTTGAAAAGTTTCATAACTTAGAATTTTTTCTAAGCTTCTTGGACAACATGTTTCACATGATTTCATGGCATTTTATCTCATAGTTACAAGCTTCAAATCCAAATGCTTTCCACATGAAAATTGATCTATCAAATGCCCACTTTACATAGGAAAAAAATCTCAAGAATTGATGAAGTAATTATCAAGATATGGTGCCATGAAGATGCCACATTGGAATTTTGCCACACACTTAGAAAAATCTGGATTTTCAATCATTTGCTACATTAAACTTTAGCACGATTTTTCACTTGTTCTTGGATACAATCTTAACTGGTAAACAACATAAAAGTTGCTCTACTCCATGCCATTTTTCAAAAGGATCAAGAATTGTTCCATTTGGCTCATTGTGTAGAGAATTATCGTGTGCCAAATAAAGGTCCATGACTTTGTGATTCCATGCTAAACCATGCCATCCAATTTAAACCAAATTCTTTCCCATGATTTGCAACACCCAAGGCATCTGAAAAGCGTCAAAACTTGTCAGCTTGTTGGTCTCAAAATTTACTTAAGATGTGCCTCACATTTTGACAAGCAAAAGGGAGCAGCAGCCCATTCATCACAGGGTGAAACCATCTGTTTTGTACAGCATCTTGACCAAACATCTCACCATCACCCATGCTGCCATGCTGAGCACAAGCCAACACGTTTCTATCCTCCTCAACCTCTGCCATGAGCCAGCATAATGATATGCCACCATCCTACCTCTTTCTCCTCTAGACAAAACCTTTATCCATTGTGTTTTCATTGCCATTAACCAACTGCCTCTCCTATAAAAGGGGACCTTTTCTCCTTGTTGAGACACGAAGCATCAGATCAGAATACACTACACAAGAAAACCACCACATTCTCTCATTACCTCTTTGCAAAAACACCATAAATTTGTTCTCTTTTTGTGTAACACCAACAATTCACACAAAAGTTCCAGAACATCACCACCACTGCCCAAAGAAAGAAGTTCGTGAGTTCTTCTTTTCACACCAACAACAAATCACCAATAATCACGAACAGACACACTTCAGAACAACCTTAATTCAAAACACCAACACTTTCTCCTTTGTAAAACAAGAGCAATACAACATCAATAAAATCTCAAGGACTCGTGAGCTCCTTCTTGCCATCAACACCATTGAACACTATCAGAGTAAAAAACCATCAGAGCAATACAACGCTACACTTCACAAAACCTTTAGAACTTAAGAGAAAGAGAGCTTGTGAGTAGTCAAAAGGAGGTCTAGCGGGTTAAAGCTTCAAGCTTTTGAAATAAGAAGGCAACAGACTTTCCATCAGTAAGTTCTTCTCTTCCATATTCATGACTCAATGCTTTCATAATCACTGTACAGCCTTATTTGAGTAATATCACATGTCTTGCTATCCATTTGAATTAGTCTTGAATAATGATATGGGTGGTTAGTGAGCTTGCATTGTGTTCTAAGGTTCTGTCAAGTTTTGAATATGTGATTTCACATCTTTTTTTCTCCAAGCCCTAGTGTAGCGAGCGAAACTGGACGTGTTTCTTAAGCACTGTCGCTCTTTGGGGGTTACTACAGTTCGATTCATTTTTTATCCTATTGAAGCTGATGAAGGAAGGGAAATAGATGTCTCCAATTAACCCTGCTTGCATACTGAGTTTAAACAACGGTCTGTTAGGTTACGGATGCTATATGGTAATGGGGCCTTTTTCTTCTCTCTTTTTTTTTAAGAGTGAAAACATTGGACGGTTCATGCGTAGGATGTTTAGGACTGAGGGTATGGGATGGTGGGTTTTTTGTTGAGTGTGCTCGCTAAAATTTTTTCTTTCAATCTTATGCATACGTATTCCCGTTTTCCAAAACAGGGAAATCAGAGCAATCGTAGTTCCTCCTATTTTATGGGAGGAAATGGTGTTTTGGTGTCTTGTTCAAAGCCCAAGACGTGAAGCTGAAAGGTCTATTTGTATCTTGTTCGAAGCCCAAGATGTGAAGCTAAAAAGGGTGTTGACTTTAGAGAGAATTTGTCATCTCTAAAGGGGGTCTGTTTGTCACAACTGTTGGGTGACTGACTATAAAGGAGAATTACTTTAACCAGGATATGCGAATCCTAGCAATGCCATAATTTCCTTTATAGGGGGTTTTAACCTGAAGGAGAAGACTTTAACTCAGTGTAGAGCAATGCCATCTTTCCTTAGGAATTTCTCATGCTAAAAGAGGGGCAGTGGCATGGATGTAGATGATCCAGAGGCTTGCCGCTTACAGCAATTAGATGAAGGGAGTTTTTGATGTTTGTATACTGTGAACGAGGCACAGTTTTGATGCTAAAAGGTTGATTGACTCAACCGGGGTTTCCTTATACAAAGCCTAAGAGGAGGCTATCGACCCAACAAGAGGGTGATTTTGTGTGTCTCGTTCGAAGCCCGAGAGAGGCTAAAAGGGTTGTCTCAACAAGAGAGTGCTTTGTATCTCGTACGAAGCCCAAGATGGAGGCTAAAAGGGATGACTCAACAAGAGAGTGCTTTGTATCTCGTACGAAGCCCAAGATGGAGGCTAAAAAGGATGACTCAACAAGAGAGTCTTTTGGTATCTCGTATAAAAGCCCGAGATGGAAGCTATGGTTACTGTTTCAGTTGAGTGACAGGTCCAATATGCTGATTTAAAGAGAAAATTAGTTCTTATATGAGTAATGTTTGCACTCAGGGATTTTGATTCGAGGATCAGGGATATTTCCTGTTCTTTAAGGAAATGGGATATCCAAAGGGGATTGAGACTGTCCGAGTCTACGGGTTTCATCTCCTAGTTTTGAAAGGAACTTGAGAATGTCTTTGAGACTCAAGGTAATTAGACTGTCCAAGTCTAGAGTTTTATCTTTTGTACTACGTTTAAGAAACAGCAGTAGCAGGATCTAGACTCTTTGAAAGACTGTTCTATTAAGATGACTAATTTCTGTTCCTATACCTCTAGGAGGTTGTCGGGACAATTTGTACGAAGCCCAAGAGGAGGCTGGAATCTTTTAAGAAGCCAAGGGACAGTTTGTACGAAGCCCAAGAGGAGGCTATCATTCCCGGAGGAAGAAATCATTTATACGAAGCCTAAGAGGAGGCTGTGAATACTTCTAAGAAGCCGACGGGTCCTTGTACAACGCCCATGAGGAGGCGGGGATGCTTTTAAGAAGCCTGTGGGTCCCCAAACCCCGAGAAATTCAAGACAGACTATTCACAGAGAATAGATCAAGCCAGGAAAGTTTGAGAATTTGAAAGAAACTCAAGAGATGCCATTCACGGAGAAAAGATCATCTCTGGGGAATAGAGTTTCTTGACAATGTCTAAGGGTGACAGTCTGTGAAAGGGTTCACCGAGAATGCTGCCTTTCACGTATCCATATTGTTTAACCCCAAGAGGAGGGAAAACTGTATCTGGTAATCCTATGGGGATCTAGTTTAGTCTATTTAAGAGTGATCAACAGGGCTTAGTGCTTGACGTAGTTGCCGGGGAAACTCTAAATATCTATACTATTATTACACAGTCGATATGAGTTTATGAAAGAAGACTTACAGTGAAACAACCCCATAGTACAGTTATATACATATGAAAGCGGTAAATGAAAGCGTATAAACACTTACTCGGTTGTAGAGCTTCCATGCTGTATTGTTAGTTGTTCAACAAAGAAAGATTGAAAACAACAGTATATTCAAAATCAAAGGAGAAAGTGCTTTGAAATGAAAGATTGGGGCTTACAGCTCAAGGAGAGGCCCAGAGTCTTTATCAGTGATGGCACTGTGGTTTTGAATTTGTACAGCGGGACTTATACAAGTGACTGAGGCCCAAAAAGGTTTTCTGTACAAAGGGAAGGGTCTTACACTCTCTCAAGAGGCCCAAAGAGTTTTAAAGAAAAGAAATGGGCCTTACTACTCGAGGGTAGGCCCAGATGTCTTTTGTTTTGAAATGGCGATCGCGCCGAGATTTTGAAAATGCAGTGGGTCTTATACAATGACTGTGGCCCAAAATAATTTGGCTTTCAAAAGGGGTTGGGTCTTACACTCTAATAGATGCCCAAAAGTTTTGAATGGGTCTTATAGCACGAGGAGAGGCCCATATGGTTTATTTTTAAACGGGCGACGATCGCGTCAAACTTTTCTTTTAACGCAAAGGGACTTATACAATATCTGAGGCCCAAAATTGTTTTGGTTAAAAGGGGATTGGGTCTTACACTCTATTAGAGGCCCATGAGTGTTTGAAAATGATTTGTGAGGGTGAAAATCAAAGAAACCCTAATTTGTTATTCTTTTAAAAGTAAATATTAAAAGAAAATCAATGAAAAATACCAAATGAATTTGAATAAACCACTTGTGATTTTTGTTTAAGGTTTGAAAAATGAAGTTTTAATCACAAGAGATATTAAAACTCATTTGGTCTTGATTTTTCAAGATGAATGTTCATTTTAAAATGTTTAAAAACAAATAAAAATGAATTTATTCACAAAAATACTAATTATATTAAATAAATAATATAAACTTAATTTTTTTGTGGAATAAAATATTTCAACATTTTTGTGATTTTTTTGCAAAAAGAACCAATAAAAAATAATTAAAATTGAAAGAGTTATTAATTTTCCAATTAATTAATAAAACATAAAAATATTGGAAAAATGGCAAAATGTGAAAAAACACAAAATGGCATGGGTGGGGTTTGAACCCACGACCTCAAGGTCACAAGGCGCACACCTTACCACTGGGGTGGTGATACATCCATTGTTTGAAGTGAAACCACAAATATACAAGTCATGCCTTGGTTTTAGGCCTGGCCCAAGGCAAGACAAGGCAAGTTTTGGCCCAGAAACGTGAAGGTCATAACTTTCTCAATTCTTAATGGTTTGAGACAAAATTTATATGCATCTGGACCAGAATTTCACAAGGAATCCAATGGCTGTGGTAGTTTTTTCAGATCACACTCCCTCCTCAAAACCCGATAGTGGTTTTGAAAAAGGCCTATAATTGCATTTTCTATGCTACACTTTGATACAGGCATGAATTACACGATCAATTAGTTCAAACACAACATATATAACATGTATGAGGTGTGCATGATCAGTGGACTTCAAAGCATTACATATTTTGGAAAGTTCAAAGTTGACTTTTGTGCACAATTGACTTTTTATCCGATGAATTCCAAACTGTGCAATCCTTAAGGGAATCATGTCCTTGACCTAAATAAAACTTGATGGACATGTTCCAAGGGTGTTATAGGGTATATTGAATCATGTCCTAGGGCTTGGGAGCATGTCCTGGTTAAAAGTCAAAGCTACAGTTGACTTTTCCTACGAAACCCTAATTGTGGTACTGATGAAATTGAGACTTGTTGCTCAAGCTTCCTGGATCAATCCATTATTACAAATGGATCAATGTGGTGTATTAGATACCCTCAAATCCTCTCTTGAGGCCTTGGCTCATGCTTTGCCCCAAAAGTCAACTTAGGGGTGAATTAGGTCAAGAAACCCTAATTCCTGATTTTTGATGTATGCATCCCCTGAGGCAAAATTGACTTGAGGATTGGGTCCATGAGGTTCCATGGAGTATATTAGGTCATGCTTTGAAGCATTGGCTCATGCCCAGAGGAAAATTTCCAACTGGAGGCCCTGGTCGACCAAAACCCTAATTTGGTGACACTGGCGATCTTAAGGCTTGATCCACCTAGAAGGGAGCAACCTTGTGCTTAATCCTTGAAGTGGGAGTCCTTTTGATCCATTGTGGATGTTTGAGAGGTTTAGACAAGTTGAAGATCATGTCATTCCTTGATTGATCCTTTGTCTAAGAACTCTGAGAGGGCTTGAAACCCTAAGTTTGACTGTAGTGGATGCTCACCCATCCTTGGGGAGACTAATGAGGCATAATGATACACCCATATTGTGATCATGAATTGCACAATGATGGGAATCTTAGTGGTCAAAATTTGGGGTATGACAGATGCCCCTATTTAATCTTCTTGGACCTGAAGATGTGAATGACGAAGGTGTTCGGGCATTCGGGGTGCAAGAGGATTAAATATCGGAAGACCCAAAATTTTGATGGTGGTTATGAATGGTAGCTTACACATTCATCTTCTTTTGCTAAGCAATGACACTTAGAAATGGTAAACTTCCCCTCGATCCTTGTTTCCAGCCAAGGAACTGGTCTTAGTTTCTGAAATAAACTCCCCCTCGATCCTGGTTTCCTACCAAGGAACTGGTCTCAGTTTCTTTTGTCAATAAACTTTCTTGACAAGGGATGCTATGTGTAGAGATTTTTCCTCAAACTTCTCGCCGAATTTTCCTGGGGAGATGACATTTGACGGAAAAAGTTTTGATGTCAGACTTGCTGGGGAACCCAATCGTCTGAGTTGTAGATGTGTACAAACTTCTCTGTTGGAGACGCCATTTGTCGGCTCTACAGGGGAAAGCGAGTTTCTTGAGAGACTGCTTTCGTTTGGAGTCTTGCATCATACTTTTCTCGTGGTCTTCCCGGAGAAATGCCATATGATGGGATCCAATTTTGAGGTGCCGATGACCTTTTCATCAGTGGTTTTTCGGAGAAAAACTATCGTACCACCGAATCTCTGATTAAGAAGCTTTCTCTGGGGATTTTCCTTAATCCAGGAAAACGAATATATCATCTTCGATGACGAAGAGTGACATTTGTTGAACGTTCTCCGATCTTTCAGAGGTTCAAGTTATCAAAGTGGTCAAGTGTAACACCCCACTTTCCCATTTTAAAAAAAATAAAAAAAATATTAAAGATAAATTAGAGTTTTCACCAAGTGGAATGTCACATTAAAAGCCAACAAATAAAATCCTTCTATTGTTGATAAAATATGCAGCGGAAAAATATTCAAATTACGGCCATCTGCCAATAACACCAAAACTCCACATAAAATCGTGGTTCACCATAATGTTCATAAAAAATAAAGATACGTAACAAAAAGAATAACAAATAACAAAATGAATGAAATCCCCAAAAACAGTTCCCGTGTTACGTATCAGAGCACTCCTATGGACTCGATCAGCAACACCAATATCCAAGCTATCTAAGTACCTGGATTATCTATACTTCCGAAGAAGCACAGACACAACAACAACAAAGGGGTGAGAAATCACATTTAATATTATCGGTGAATAAATACATGATAACAAGGTGGCATTCACATATACAAGTCAATAACACACCAACACGACCTACTGTCAAATATCATCAATAACATCAATTAATAATGTAATGCAACACGACACCATGCATGCGGTACTGACTCATTGGTTCATTCAATTGAACCCCGGATAGATCACATACACCTCTACTTGGCAATGATCTATCCCTCACCATTTTCCATATAGGAGTACGGATGAATCACATACACTCCTCCTGAGCAATGATTCATCCCACCAATCACCATGAATATGCAAGACTCACTATGCACAACAACACATGTATACAAGCGTAAATACAGGCACACGATCCTCCTGATCACATCATACATATCATCAACACCATCGACATGTAATTTGTTTCATACACACCAAACACCCAATTAATTTATTAATTAATTAAAATTATTAAAAATAATATTTTCATCACCCATGTCTTATTCCTCAGCACCTGACACCTATTCCCAACCTCTCAACCCAAGAGAAACATATTCCGATGCGAATACGGGAAAGAAATCGCAAAACAGTAAAAATCTGCACTCAGACTGTCCATACGCATATTGACCTGAGTTATACACGTATGACTTGCTCCCTCGCCCTTCCTCACGCGTACGCCCCCATCTGATACGCGTAAGGCCTCCTGCCTCGCCCTGCCATACGCGTATTGCCCAACTTCATACGCGTATGAACAGAGACCCATTTTTCCTTCAATTTCCAACTCTCAGATCTATATACGCGTAAGGCTACTCCGTACGTGTATTGCCATGCCACCATACGCGTACCATACGCGTATGAGCAGAGGGTCATGCCAAACCCTCCCCTCAAGCTCCCCTTACGCGTAAGGCTCCCTTTTCCTTCACCCCCATACGCGTATGGCCTAGCCCAATACGCGTATGGCCAGATCTATTACGCAAATCACCAGAGGCCTCACCATTCTGCACTTTGCTACGATTTCCACACTTCTTCACTTCCAACCAGTCCTATACTCGTTTCTATATTGATTTTAGGTCCAATTTTCATCTTTTCTCTTGTACCTAGAATTATTACATGTATTACAAGTCTATAATCTCAAATCGTTCTCCCAATTTGAATAAAAAACGACACATCTGTAACAGATGTTCTTACAACAGCAGCAACAACAAAAATTCATGGAAACACACATCAATTCATGCACGATTTCAGAATCACAACAGGCATATACAACAGATCGACCACACAACAATTTGCATACAAATTCCTACGGGGTTAAAGACTCCCCACTACCCTATCATGAATGAATCACCAATATTAAACCCGTTTCTCCCCCCTTACCTCGAATCTTTGCAGAAAATCTGGACAATTGGGGAAGAAGATCAAGCCCTAGCACACCTTGTTCTTTCTCTCTTCTTGGTTCTCTATTCCTCGTTTCACATGCCAAAACCTTTCTATTTTCCTTAAACCTCTCCTAATTCTCATAATCCTATTTTAATTAAATTAATTAATAATAATAGCAATAATAACAATAATAATACTAAAATAATAATATTACTATTATTAATTAAATTATTATTATTATTAACTATACCACTATTAATATTAATCTAAAGGCTTTATCTCACCAACCCACCTTCCTAACTAAAGGCAACCCTTAAACGCACTCAAAACACTCCCTAAACAAGGTCACACAAATAAAATAACACAAGACGTCTAAATAATTAAAATGGGGTGTTACAACTCTCCCCCACTTAAATTATTTTCGTCCTCGAAAATTACCTGATGGAAACAAATCTGGATACGACTCTCGCATCATGCTTTCCAATTCCCAGGTCACACTGCCTCCTGCAGCACCTCCCTAAGCCACTCTCACCAGAGGTATCTCCTTCCCTCTGAGTTGCTTCATCTTGCGATCTTCGATCCTCAACGGCATCGTCTCTACAGTAAGATTCTCCCTAATTTGAACTTCGTCTCTCTGAATCACGTGAGACGGATCCGAAACATACTTCCGAAGTTGCGACACATGAAACACGTCATGCAAGTTCGAAAGTTTAGGCGGCAGCGCCACCCTATAAGCCACTGTACCAACCCTCTGCAAGATTTGATATGGTCTAATAAACCTAGGATCCAACTTCTTGGATTTCAAAGCACGACCCACACCAGTCACTGGGTTAACTCTTAGGAACACGTGATCACCTTCACTGAATTCTAAATCTTTCCTCCTGTTATCATGATAACTCCTCTGTCTACTCTGAGACGCTTTCATCTTCTCACGGATCATCTAAATTGTCTCAGTAGTTTGTTGCACAATTTCAGGTCCAAGCACCACATTCTCACCTGTTTCATACCAACATAGAGGTGTCCTACACCTCCTACCATACAAAGCTTCGAAAGGCGCCATTCCGATGCTAGAATGGTGACTGTTATTATACATGAACTCAATCAATGGCAAATGAGTATCCCACGCACCACCTTTTTCCAATACACAGGACCTCAGCAAATCCTCCAATGACTGAATGGTCCTCTCTGACTGACCATCGGTCTGTGGATGATATGCCGAGCTCAACTTCAACTTAGAACCCAAGGTTTCCTGCAGACTCCTCCAAAATTCTGAAGTAAACCGCGGATCTCTATCCAACACTATGCTCGACGGAACACCATGTAACTGCATAATTATCCTGATATAAATCTCCGCCAGCTTCAACAACAGAAAACTAATGTTAATCGGTATAAAATGTACGGACTTCGTAAGTCGATCCACCACTACCCAAATAGCATCAAAGCCTCTCGCCGTATTTGGAAAACCAGTCACAAAATCCATAGCAATACTGTCCCATTTCCATTCAGGAATCTCTAACGGTTGCATCAATCCCGAAGGCTTCTGGTGCTCTACTTTTGACTTCTGCCATGTCAAACAAGTGTAGACAAACTGAGCTATGTCCCTCTTCATACCGGACCACCAAAACAACTTCTTCAAATCATGGTGCATCTTCGTAGCTCCCAGATGAATACTCAAGCTACTCCGATGACTTTCTTCCAAGATTGCCTTTTTCAATTCCTCATTAGCCGGTACACAAATCCTGCCCCGGAATCTCAAAACACCAACATTATCCACTTTAAAGTCACTATCAGGATCATCTTCTCCTGCAGGTATCAAGTCCACTAATTTCACATCCAGTTTCTGATTTTCCTTAATCACGTCCAAAAAGTCATTATTCACCTTCAGCATACCCAATCTGATACTTTCCGGTGTAGTTTCACAAACCATACTCAAATCTCTAAACTGTTCAATCAATTCCATTTCCTTCACCATTAACGCAGACATATGGATTGTCTTTCGACTCAGAGCTTCTGCCACAACATTAGCCTTTCCCGGATGGTAACTCAAATTGAAGTCATAATCCTTTAAGAAATCCAACCACCTTCTCTGCCTCATATTCAATTCTTTCTGGTCGAACAAATATTTCAAACTTTTGTGATCACTAAATACTTCAAATCTTGATCCATACAAATAATGTCTCCAGATTTTTAACACGAACACCACTGCAGCTAATTCCATATCGTGAGTAGGATAGTTTCTCTCATGCACCCTCAACTGTCTTGAAGTATAAGCCACTACCTTGCCACCTTGCATCAACACACCGCCTAATCCCATCTTAGACGCATCGCAATACAATACAAAAGAATCATTTGGACTTGGTAAAATTAACACTGGTGCTGTAGTTAACTTCTTCTTCAGTTCCTCAAAACTTCCCTCACAGGCAGCATCCCAGACAAAAGCTTGATTCTTCCTAGTCAACTGAGTCAATGGCAACGCCAATTTAGAAAACCCTTCAATGAATCTTCTATAGTAACCTGCCAAACCCAAAAAGCTTCTTATCTCCGTTGCGGTCTTCGGAGCTTCCCACTGAAGTACTGCACTTACTTTAGAGGGATCCACCGCTATACCATCACCAGAAATCACATGACCCAAGAAACTCACGGTGTTCAACCAAAATTCACACTTCGAGAACTTTACAAACAGTTTATTATCTTTCAACACCTGCAATGCAATTCTCAAGTGACCTGCATGCTCTTCGTCAGACTTAGAGTAAATCAGTATATCATCAATAAATACCACAATAAACTGATCCAGATAAGAATGGAAAATGCAATTCATATATTCCATAAATACACTCGGCGCATTAGACACCCCGAAAGGCATCACCGCATATTCGTAATGTCCGTAGCGAGTTCAGAAAGCAGTCTTCTGAATGTCATCTTCCTTTACTCTAATCTGATGGTAACCCGACCTCAGATCAATTTTGCTGAAAACACGAGCTCCTACCAGCTGATCCATTAAGTCATCAATCCTCGGAAGTGGATACTTATTCTTAATGGTTACTTTATTCAACTGACGGTAATCAATGCACAGATGCATACTACCATCCTTCTTTTTCACCAACAACACTGGAGCTCCCCACGGCGACACACTTGGTCTGATAAACTTCTTATCGAGTAATTCCCCGACCTGAGATTTCAACTCTGCTAATTCTGATGCAGACATCCGGTACGGTGCCATAGAGATAGGTCTGGTACCCGGTACAAGATCAATAGCGAATTCAACTTCCCTCGTCGGAGGAAATTCTGTGATGTCATCTGGAAACACTTCAGGAAATTCATTCACTACTGGTAATTCATTAACTGGAGCCTTTCTTTCAACAGATAACGAGGCAAACACCGCAAACAGCTTCGCTTCGTCCTCCAACAACGCCCTCAACTCCTTGCTAGATAACGAATCTACTAATGCTTCCTCTTCAGGAGTAAGAAAGATTAACGTCTTCCTGAAGCAATCAATATACACCCGGTTGGACTCCAGCCAGTTCATTCCCAAAATAACATCAAGACTACCGAGTGGCAGACAAATCAAGTCCACTCTGAAATCTCTACCAAACATGGTCAGCGGACACTTCAAACACACCAAAGAAGTAACCACGGAACCAATAGATGGAGTTTCAATCGTCATCCTCTGCTCTAGAGTAGATGGCACAATCCCTAATCTCTTCACACAGTCAACAAAAATAAACGAGTGCGTTGCACCCGTGTCAATGATAGCAATCAAAGGAACATCATTAATAAAGCAAGTACCTTTGACGGAACGCTCCTCCTCAGTGGATTGGGCTCCCACCAAGGCAAGCACTTTACCACCAGTTTGAGACGCCTGAGACTTCTTCGGCTTCTCACAGTGGGTGCTGATGTGACCCTTCTCTCCACAATTATAACAAGTAGCCATAGTGGCTCTGCAATTAGCTATAACATGACCTGCTTTGCCACACTTGAAACACTTCTTCATCTCATTCTGACAGTTGTTAGCATGGTGACCCGCGCCACCACATCTGAAGAACTTGAGCATATCGGCACCTGCTCCCTTCTCCTTTGGTTTCTTTCCCACATCAGTCTTCTGTTTCCCCTTATCAGCTGGAGCACTGTAAGGAGTACCTCCAAATCCCTGCTTGCCCTTCTTCTCATTCACAGCTTTGTAATGAGCAATTCTGGCTCTGTTGTCATTATCATAAATTCTGCTTCTGCTTACCAGCTCTGGATAGTTTCTTATCTTCTGACAAGCATACCCAATTTGATCTCGGGACGCAGCCCGTTCTCAAACTTCAAACACTTCGAAGTCATAGTGTTGTACCCCAAATTTTACCCTCATTTTTTTGCTAGTTGATGTTTTATTTATTTTTCTCTATATTTTAATTTAGTATTTATTTTAGTGTTTTATTTGTTTTATTTTAATCTAATTTCAATATGGCCTATTTTTATTTTACTTGTATTTAAGTTGTTTATTTTTATTAATTTAAATTAATCATCAATTTAATTTAATTTTAAAATTATTAGATTATTTGTTAATTTAGTTTATTTTTCTAATCACTTAATTTAGGTCATCAATTAGTTTTATTATTATTATTGTTATTAATCACATTATTTTTTTCATTTCCATTATTATCTTGTTTGGTCCACCGTGGATATCTTTTGGTGCACAATGGGAGGAGTCACACTTGCTATCAACCAATGGGGAGCTGACATGTGGCACGTGAGGAATCAATATCTTTGTTTCCTTCTTCTTCGTCGTATGTGTGGAACGCAGATGGGAAAGAATTTCAAACCCTCATCAATTCTTGGCGCGTCAATTCATTTTGAGTTCTCCCAAAACCTTTCCCGTTTCAGCTTCCAACGGCCTGGTTTGTTTAAAGTATCTCTGGGCCATGCCCTGTTTCATCATTCACCCTGCTACAGACTTATCCAATGTCCAAAACCTGTAAAGTTTGAAAAGGACTTATGAAGAAACAAGAAGGAGAGACGTTGGAGGTTTTGATTTCAAGGGCAGACGGTTTGTATAAAGGGAGAGGAGGAAACGAAACAGAGGAGGGAGGATCACCAACAATAATCACCCCAAGAAACACCCAAAACTGTCACTGATTTCCCACATTCTCATATTTTTGCAAAGCTGCAAGAAATTTCAAAACACAAGTTCTAGTCGTGCATTTGCTCTCTAACTTCCCAGATCACACCTAAACACTCCCTAGAGTTCATCCAAACACTCCAACACGAGCTGCAATCACTCTAACCATCACTACCCTTTCATCCCCTCATTTTGCATGAACACTGCCTATACATAATTCCTTTGTGAAAACTCTAAATAAACCATTCAAATCTTCCATAAGCCTCCATTAGAGCTTGTTCATACACCTGAACCAGTGCTGTAACAAGCTTTACACTATCCACCATTTTCAACCATTTTTGGACAAGTGGGCTCGCGTTTAGAGTTTGAAGGAGTTGCAAGCCATTCCGAGCAACTTGGTCAAAGAGCTGAGCATCAATAAGCACAAGGAGGGTGATAGAACACTTCTGTAACTACTCTTGAAGAGGCCTTGGACCTACTCCAAGAGGTAAGCTATAAAACTCTCCAAATTCATGAGCATGCCATGGTTTTGCGTGTTATTTAGTGCTGGCACATACACATCACCATGTTTAAGTAGTACAGACCTCTGCATGCTTAGTATGGATCATGTGTTTAAACCTCCAAGTTTTGAACCTCACTGAACCACTCTGGTTTTTACCCTCGTGTGAGTTGTGAGTTTAACCTTAAGAGAAACAAGTAGCATGATTGAAATCCTTGATCTTTGCTGATCAATTTAGGCTTTTGGTTTGTGAAAAATGATGGAGAAATGAGGACGAACGAGGTTGGGAAAGGGAGAGGAAACCACATCCATTTTCACGATGGTTTGATAGATTTTGTTCATGGTGCATGGAGAGGATGAAGGCGTGGCGTGTTGTGGTTGGCTGGGAATGGTTTTGTCTCGTAGCAACTTAAGTGTAATTGACCGATTGATGATGTTGTGGGCGTAACGTTCGCATGTGTTTTTTCATTTCCTATTTTCATTTCCAAGCCCAAATCAGAAACAACTTAACCTCAGTTCATCTCCTTTTACTCATACACCCCCTCCAATTTCTTTGTTTAGAATGTTTTATTTTATTTTTCTCTTCAAAACTGTTTTATTAAAAATAGTGTTTGATCATTAAAAATCCCAAAAATTCATGTTCATGCTTCAAGGTATAATTTAATTTTCCAATATTTTTTATTTTCATAAATAATTAATTCCAAAAATTACTTATTATTTTTGAAAATGAAGAGTAAATTGAATATATTTTTGAAAACTCTTTTGGAAAATACCTTTGATCTCTATTTTTCTTGGACTAAAATTTCAAAGTGTCTTAGGATACATTAAAGGAATATTAGAGGACTAAATTGTGACCTTAAGGTAGTTCTTTTGCTTAGGTTTATAACTCTTTTTAAACATTTTTGAACTTAAAACTTTCACCTCTCACATGAAAATCAACCTTGAAAATACCAACTTGTCACCCTTGTTTGACACTTCACACACTCATTTTCACTTGGGTTTAAACTTTGACTTTGAGTTTGTGTGCTCATTTATCTAGTAGTGAACACCTCATTAATATAACCCTACTCATAACTTGTGGTATTCCTTAAGAACTTTCTTGCAGATTGGAATTTGTGTTGATATGTTTGTCTCACTCTTAACTTCATAGCTTTTGAATACTTTGCCATACTTGTGTTCATTTATTCATTTGTGTTGTGAACTATCTCACTATCTTTTGCCATACTCATGCTATTGTTAATCATCTTATCTCAATATCTCTTGTTATCATATCCTATAACTATTTTCTTTCCCCTCATTCCAAAGGAAGGTGAAATATGTTGACTCATAAGTCATTGACCTCCTACCTTAACCTAAGTAACCTCTTAGGAGAAAACTTTATTTCTTGGCCTCATCAGAGCCATAGAAATTACAACTAGCTTTAGGAGAGAGTTCTTAAACTCTTAGTGATATTCATCCTAATGAATCATCACTTTCCCTACTGACTAAAACATAACATAGGTCCATTACAACTAGACTTAGAGAGTTCTTATACTCTACAATGAGGTCACACTCATTTCCCCTCTAAATATTAACCACAGTCAATCATTCAGTAGAAGTAGAACTACGCATACTCTGATTCTACACCCGAGGATACGTAGGCGTAAGGTGCGATGCCTTATCGAGTATACTTAGATACTAACCCCTAGGGTTTCAACCTTTAGCATAGAACCTCTAGCAAGCGAGTGAGATATAACAAGTAAAACAAGAGGCTCCCGTAGAGTACTACGGACGTTTAGGGTGCTAATACCTTCCCTAGGCGTAACCAACCCCCGAACCTTAGATCTCCCCCCTTTAGGTTTTTTTAACGATCTTGAACCTTTCCTTTGGATAAATCAAAGTCGGTTGTGTAGCGAGTGATTTTTGGATGTGGTTGCGAAGCACGATCGCTCTGGTACTACAGCTTGATTCATTTTTTATCCTATTAAAGCTGATGAAGGAAGGGAAATAGATGTCTCCAACTAACCCTGCTTGCATACTGAGATTAAACAGTCAAAACTGTTGGTTTACAGATGCTACAAAGATTCGGGGTTTCTCCTAAGTTTATTTTGTTGACGAGGGGTGCTTTAGGCTATTGGTTAGGATGTTAGGATGGATATATATATATATGAAAGTATGGGATTTTGGGTTTTTGTTTAGTGTGCTCGCTAAGATTTTTCTTTCAATCTTATGCCTACGTATTCCCGTTTACCGAAACAGAGAAATCAGAGCGTTCGTAGTTCCTCTTATTCTATGGGAGGAAATGATGTTTTGGTGTCTTGTTCAAAGCCCAAGACGTGAAGCGATAGGTGGTTTGTATCTTGTTCAAAGCCCAAGATGTGAAGCTGAAGGGTCTATTCGTATCTTGTTCAAAGCCCAAGATGTGAAGCTAAAAGTGTTGACTTTAGAGAGAATTTGTCATCTCTAGAGAGGTTTGTCTGTCACAACTGTTGGGTGACTGATTATAAAGGAAGATTACTTTAACCGGGATACGCGGATCCTAGCAATGCCATAATTTCCTTTATAGGGGGTTTTAACCTGAAGGAGAAGACTTTAACTCAGTGTAGAGCAATGCTATATTTCCATAGGAATTTCTCATACTAAAAGAGGGACATTGGCATGGATGTAGATAATCCAGAGGCTTGCCGCTTACAGCAGTTAGATGGAGGGGAAGGAGTTGTTGATGTTTGTGTACTATGAACGAGGCACAGCTTTGATGCTAAAAGGTTAATTGGATCAACCAGTGGTTTTCTTATACAAAGCCTAAGAGAAGGCTATTATGTGTCTCATACAAAGCCCGAGAGAGAGACTAAAAGGTTTTGACTCAATGAGGGAATCTTTTGGTATCTCGTATAAAGCCCGAGATGGAGGCTAAAATTTGTTTGGCTCAATAAGAACCTTTTTGTATCTCGTATAAAGCCCGAGATGGAGGCGAAAGGGGTGATTGACTCAACGAGGGAGTCTCTTATGTGTCTCGTACAAAGCCCGAGAGAGAGGTTAAACGTTGTTTGACTCCGTTGGGGAAAATCATTGTACAAAGCCCAAGAGAGAGACTAACTTCACCGGAGAAGGATCATTATACAAAGCCTAAGAGGAGGCTGTGGTTACTGTTTCAGTTAAGTGACAGGTCCAGTATACTGATTTTTAAAGAGAAAATCAGTTCTTAAATGAGCAACACTGTACTCGAGGATTTGATTCGAGGATCCGGGTTATTCCTGTTCTTTAAGGAAGTGGGAAATCCAAAGGGTATTGAGACTGTTCGAGTCCACGGGTTTTCTTCCCATTTTTGAAGGGGGCACTTGAGAATGTCTGGAAAACTCAAGGAGATTAGACTGTCCAAGTCTAGAGTTTCATCTTTTGTACTATGCTTTGAGAAATAGTAGTATACTCTTTGAAAGGACTGTTCTATGCAGATGACTAAGTTCTGTTCCTATACCTCTAGGAGGTCGTCGGGACAATTTGTACGAAGCCCAAGAGGAGGCTGGAAACTTTTAAGAAGCCGACGGGTCCTTGTACGATGCCCAAGAGGAGGCTATCATTCCCGGAGGAAGAGATCATTATACGAAGCCTAAGAGGAGGCTGTGAATACTTCTAAGAAGTCGTAGGGTCCTTGTACAATGCCCAAGAGGAGGCGGGGTTGCTTTTAGGAAGCCTGTGGGTCCTTGAACGATGCCCAAGAGGAGGCCGATGCTTTTAAGAAGCCGATGGGTCCCCAAACCCCGAGAAGTTCAAGACAGGCTATTCACAGAGAATAGATCAAGCCAAGAAAGTTCGAGAATTTGGAAGAAACTCAAGAGATGCCATTCACGGAGAAAAGATCATCTCTGGGGAATAGAGTTTCTTGACAAGTGCTTTTAAGAAGCCTGTGGGTCCCCAAACCCCGAGAAGTTCAAGACAGGCTATTCACAGAGAATAGATCAAGCCAGGAAAGTTCGAGAATTTGGAAGAAACTCAAGAGATGCCATTCACGGAGAAAAGATCATCTCTGGGGAATAGAGTTTCTCTGACAACTTCTATGAGTAACAGTCTATGAAAGGGTTCACAGAGAATGCTGCCTTTCATATCTCCATATTGTTTAACCCCAAGAGGAGGGAAGACTGTGTCTGGTAATCCTATGGGGATCTAGTATTGACTATTTAAGAGTGATCAACGGGCTTAATGCTAAACGTAGTTGCCGGGGAAACTCTAAATATCTATACTATTATTACACAGTTGATATGAGTTTATGAAAGAAGACTTACAGCGAAACAACCCCACAATACAGTTATATGTATATAAAAGCGGTAAATGAAAGCAATAACCACTTACTCGGTTGTAGAGCTTCCATGCTGTTTGGTTAGTTGTTCAACAAAGAAAGATTGAAAACAACAGTGTATTCAAAATCAAAGGAGAAAGTGCTTTGAAAAAGAAAGATTTGGGGCTTACAGCTCAAGGAAAGGCCCAGAGTTTTATCAGTGAGCGCACTGTTTGAATTTGTATAGAGGGACTTATACAAGTGACTGTGGCCCAAAAATTGTTTTCTGTACAAAGGGATGGGTCATACACTCTCTCAAGAGGCCCAAAAGGTTTAAAGAAAAAGAGTGGGGCTTATAACACGAGGGTAGGCCCAGTTTGACTTTTCGTTTTAAAAATGGCGATCGCGCCGAGATTTTCTTTTAACGCGAAGGGGCTTATATAATATCTGAGGCCCAAAATGATTTTGGTTAAAAGGGGGTGGGGTCTTACACTCTATTAGAGGCCCAAAAGTTTTGAATGGGTCTTATAGCTCGAGGAGAGGCCCAAAAGGTTATTTTTTAAAAGGCGACGATATCGGCGTTTGTTTTTGAATATATTGGGACTTATACAATGCCCTGAGGCCCAAAAATGATTTGGTCAAAAAAAGGATTGGGTCTTACACTCTATTAGAGGCCCAAAAAGTTTTGAAAATGATTTATGAGGGTTGAATTAATCCAAAAACCCTAATTTATTTTCAAAAATGTATTTAATTGAATAAAAATTCAATTAAAATGATTAAAATTGTTTAACATATGGAAAACAAATTGTGATCTTGGATTAATGCTTCAAAAATTAAGTATTGGCCTACAAAATAATTAGAAAGCAATAAAAGTTGCAAAATCAAGGTGGAAAAAATATTTTAAATGTTAAAAACAATTAAAACATTAATTCTTTGCAAAAATATCAATTATACAAAATAAATAATATTTTTGGGATTTTTTGGGAAAATAAAATATTTTAACATTTTTGTGAATTATTAAAAAAAGAATCAACTCAAAATCATTAAAACTCAGAGAGAAATTAATTTTTGAATCAATTAAATAAAATCACAAAATTCAAATATTTGAATTTATGAAAAATGGCGCCAAGAACAACTGAAGAACACGCGCGTGTTTCAGTTTGGCCCAGATTTGCATTTTCTCTCCAATCTCACTGAATACTTAATCATATCATGTAATCCACATACCAATCAACTCGTTTCAACCTCACGATCATGTCTATGGTATTTAATTTCATTTAAATTAAACATATAACAAGAAATCATGAAAAATCCTCAAGAACCCTAATTTCTGCATGAAGGCTAGGATTTTTTATACACGATTCAAACAAAGCAATTACTTGAGGGGAAACATTCCATGCATGATTATGAACATTTGGAAAAAGTATTGTGCGGGGAAATATGCATAGATTGAGAGATGACTAAGTTTAAGCTTACCTCTAGGTCGTGACAGTAAGAGCAAATTGATTTCTGAGTAGGAGGTGTTACAGATGAATTGTGATGATCTGAACAGCTTCCCTACACCCTATGGAGTGTGTTTGAATGCTTGGACTTGACTGAGAATGGCTGGATCACTTCATGGCATCTCAACCGCACTTTGGTTAAAACCTTGAGAAATTGACTGGTGATTCTGAGAAATCAGTGTTTCAGTTGTTGTTTAAGTGTTTGATCAGTTCATATGTGATGTATATGAGGTGTGTGTGTGATTGGTTTGAGTGGAATTGCTCTCTAATGAAAAACCCGATAGTGACTTGCTAAGAAAGGCATTTTTGAGAGTGAGAAGTGGTTTTTGAGAAAGGCAAGTGTTGTAGGCCTTTGGTGTACTTATACTGACCACAATTGAGCTCTATTTATAGTAGAGCAAGTTTGTTTTGCAAGGAATAGTGAATGGCAACTGCAGCAGGTGTTTGTTCAATGTTGGCCAATGGAAATGCAAGTCTCCTCTAGCCATTGACTAGAGGTTAGGGCACAGGGCTGTGGTTCCCTTGGTCTTGGATAAGTCTTGACTGAATTCAGTTTTAAATGGCTCAGTCCATGCCACCTTGATGCTTCCATTGAATGCTCCAATCCAAAATTGGAGTCTTGTCCCTATTTTGGCCATTCTAGGTTCAACATGCTATTTCTTGTTCCAAAGACTTTGGAGGCTTGGCTCAGTGATTGTCCCCTTTAGATTCAATCCTTTGAGGTGTCCAAGTGGATAGGAGCATTTGGATTTGGCTGATTTTGGCAAATCGAGCAAAAATGCAAATTCTGCCTTGCCTTGGCAGATTTCAGCAAGGCAACTTTCCAATGTCATATCTCATGACTCAAATGGAATTTGGTAATGTTCTTGGCCATTTTGGAAAGCCCTTACATGATACAACAACTGTTTGAACATGTTTGGTTTTGATCTCTTTTGAATCCAAGTGAAAAATCCCCCTACATTTGGCAAAAAGTAAGGCAAAATCTGACTTAGTGAAATTTTTACTAAGTGTTGGAACAAAGTGACTTTTCTTGATTTTGATCACTCCATAACTCAAAATCCATGAGGAGTTGGAATTAGGTCTAGTTGAAGTTTTTGTAGAGGGCAATGAGATATACAAATCAAGTTTTGGATGGAAGAAAATGGCTTTGTGGTTTAGGAGTTATGACCCTCCAAAGTTAGTACCCTAGCCACTTTATTTTTAACTTAGAAAATTTTCTAAGTTTTTCATGGTTACCCCTTTTACAAGTTACCCAACTTTTCTTGATTTTTCTTGATGAATGATGATTCAAATCATACATTAACATCATTTTAGGGTTAAAAATCCATTTTGGTGAAAAATCTCAAAAAGTCAAAGTTGACTTTTGTGCACAATTGACTTTTTATCAGATGAATTCCAAACTGTGCAATTCTTCAGGAAATCATGTCCTTGACCTAAATAAAACTTGATGGACATGTTCCATGGGTGTCATAGGGTATATTGATGCATGTCATAGGGCTTGGGAGCATGTCCTGGTCAAAAGTCAAAGTTACAGTTGACTTTTTCCTTAAAACCCTAACTGTGGTGCAGATGAAATTGAGACTTGTTGCTCAAGCTTCTTGGATTAATCTATTATTGTAAATGGATCAATATAGTTCATTAGAGACCCTCAAACCCTCTCTTGAGGTCTTGGATCATGATTTGCCCTAAAAGTCAACTTAGGGGTGAATTAGGTCAAGAAACCCTAATTCCTGATTTTTGATGAATGCATCCCCTGAGGCAAAATTGACTTGATGATTGGGTCCATGAGGTTCCATGGAGTATATTAGGTTATGTTTTGGATCATTGGCTTGTGCCCAGATGAAAAATTTCCATCTGGAGGCCCTGGTCGACCAAAACCCTAATTTGGTGGCACTGTCGATCTTGAGACTTGATCCACCTAGAAGGGAGCCGCCTTGTGCTTGATCCTTGAAGCGGGAGTCCTTTTGATCCATTGTGGATGTTTGAGAGGTTAGACAAGTTGAAGATCATGTCATTCCTTGATTAATCCTTTGTCTAAGCACTCAGAGAGGGCTTGAAACCCTAATTTTGTTTGTAGCGAATGCTCACCCATCTTTGGGGAAATTGATGAAGTATGATGGTTCGTCCATATTGTGATGATGATTTGCACAATGATGGGAAATCTAAGTGGTAAAAATTTGGGGTATGACAGATGCCCCTATTTAATCTTCTTGGACACGAAGGTGTGAATGACGAAGGTATTCGGGCATTCGGGGTGCAAGAGGATTAAATATCGGAATACCCGAAATTTTGATGGTGGTTATGAATGGTAGCTTACGCATTCATCTTCTTTAGCTAAGCAATGATGCTTAGAAAAGGTAAACTTCCCATTGATCCTGGTCTTCAGCCAAGGAACTGGTCTCAGTTTCTAAAATAAACTACCCCTCGATCCTGGTTTCCTACCAAGGAACTGGTCTTAGTTTCTGATGTAAACTTCCCCTCGATCCTGGTTTCCTACCAAGGAACTGGTCTTAGTTTCTTTTGTCAATAAACTTTACTGACAAGGGACGCTATTCGTAGCGGCTTTCCTTCAAACTTCTCGCCGAATTTTCCTGGGGAGATGCCATTTGAGTGGAAAAAGTTTTGATGTCAGACTTGCTGGGGAACCCAGTCGTCTGAGTTGTAGAGGTGTACAAACTTCTCTGTTGGAGATGCCATTTGTTGATTCTATTTGGGGAATGCGAGTCCCTTGAGAGACTGCATTCGTTCGGGGTCTTTACATCATACTTTTCTCAGAGATCTTCTCGGAGAAATGCCATATGATGTGATCCAATTTTGAGGTGCCGATGACCTTTTCATCAGTGGGTTTTTCGGAGAAAAACTGCCGTACTTCCGAATCTCCGATTTAGGAGGCTTTCTCTCGGGATTTTCTTTAATCCGGGAAAACAAGGATATCATCTTCAATGGCGAAGAGTGATGCTAACTGAGGGCTCTCTGGTCTTTCAGAGGTTCAAGTTATCAAAGTGGTCGAGGACCCCCTTCCATCCAGAAATAAAACTGGAGGAAAGAGAATGTTCAGACGTAACACTTCCTGACGAGGAAAGGGTTGACAACTCGATTGAGAGGACTTTTATCACTAGGGGACAAGGCCGACTAGAGTGATAGTGATGCAATATGACTGTGAATGTAAATCAATAATGCATGATGCATGTATGTTTATGCTGACAAAACTGACGCAACATACAAACTGACAGGTGAATACGACTGGATACTCGGCCATCGCGGGGCAAAGAAGTACCGTTGGTTCAGAATAGCAATTCCACCTTGCTTAGGAGAGATAGTCCCTGTTGGGAGCTATGTTGATCGGGCTTAGGAGATAAGAACTCGGCCGAGGCGTTTCAGACAAAATAAGGTCTCTGACACAGTTGATCCCTTCATTCAGGCGTACTGGGTTAGAAAGAGTACTTTGATTCTGCACTTTGAGGTTCGATTACTTATGGAGAAACAACCGATGTTCTTCTGATGTTCAACAGTCAAAAGAAATTGCCATCTTTATTAAAAAGCAGAAAAAGTTTTAACAAGTAAATTCATTTTTGTTTTATTTCAAGAATCGTTAATCATGTTAAAACGTCGTTCTGTAAAGCTAAAACAAATGAGAATTACAAACAAAAGCACAAGGGCTCAAATTTTATTGATAAGACGGAGATCAGCCAAACGCGTGATTCCAAAGAGTATATACAAAGTTAGAAAATGGTAATTTACAGGGAAAAGGGCTACGTTGAAACATAACGACCACTATCCTTCTACCAACTTTGAATTCGGGGCATCCTGAGCTTCTGTCGAAGATGACCTTGACTGGAGTTTTCTGACAGATGATGTAACTGCTGCTGCTGAGGGATTTGCCTATGTTGAACATAGTTACTTGCCATTATCCCTAATTTTTGCCTGGATTGTACTATGATGTTTCCAATCCATCGGGATGATTTTTTTTCATGTCTCTAACTTTTGCCTGGACCGCCCTTTCGGGTTTTCGATCCACCGAGACGTTTTTTTTCATTTTTTTTTTAGTTTAGGCGAAGTATTTCTTGACTACATCAACGTTCGTGGGGTAGGAAAATTCCTCTCCGTCCATTGTTGCAAGTCTTAAGGCGCCGCCTGAGAAAGCTTTTGTGACCACATAGGGGCCATCATAATTTGGAGTCCATTTACCTCGCGAATCAGTGAGAAATGATTGTATCTTTTTGAGCACGAGGTCTCCTTTTCTGAAGACACGAGGTCGGACCTTTTTGTCAAACGCCCTCTTCATTCTCTGTTGATACAACTGACCATGGCATAGTGCCGTGATTCTCTTTTCTTTGATCAGATTCAGTTCGTCGTGTCGATTTTGGCACCACTCAGCTTCGGTGAGCTTAGCTTCCATCAATATCCGGATTGATGGGATCTCTACTTCTATGGGGAGCACTGCTTCCATGCCATACACTAGAGAGAAAGGGGTTGCCCCTGTTGAAGTGCGGACAGATGTGCGATAACCGTGAAGAGCAAAGGGTAACATCTCGTGCCAGTCTTTGTAGGTTACAACCATCTTCTGAACAATCTTCTTGATGTTCTTGTTAGTCGCTTCTACCGCTCCGTTCATCATTGGTTGGTAGGGAGATGAGTTATGATGTTCGATCTTGAACTCTGCACACAACTCTTTCATCATCTTATTGTTCAAGTTAGATCCATTATCAGTAATGATCTCGCTTGGAACACCATAACGGCAGATGATATTATTTTTGATAAATCGGACCACCACTTGTTGGGTTACATTGGCGAATGACGCTGCTTCGACCCACTTGGTGAAATAGTCAATGGCTACCAGGATGAACCGATGTCCGTTTGAAGCCTTAGGTTCAATCAAACCAATCATGTCGATTCCCCATATGGAAAATGGCCATGGGGAAGAGAGAAATTTGAGATGTGATGGCGGTACATGAATTTTGTCGGAGTATATCTGACACTTGTGACACCTCCTCATGTACTTGTAGCAGTCGGATTCCATGGTCAACCAATTGTACCCTGCTCTTAGAATTTTTCTCGCCATTGTGTGTCCGTTGGCATGAGTGCCAAAGGATCCTTCGTGAATTTCTTTCATAAGCATGTCTGCTTCTGGTCTGTCTATGCATCGGAGCAAGACCAAGTCAAAATTTCTCTTATAGAGAGTGTCCCCGCTCAGGAAGAAGTTTCCAGCCAATCTTCTGAGGGTTTTTCTGTCTTTTCTGAGTGCCCCAGGTGGGTACTCTTGTTTCTGAAGGAAGCATTTGATATCGTGATACCAAGGTTTATCGTCTATGGCTGCTTCAATCGTGAAGATGTAAGCGGGCCGTTCAAGGCGCATTATGCCGATCTTAGGTAGGTCGTTCCACTGACCTACACTAATCATGGAAGAGAGAGTGGCTAATGCATCAGCCATGTGATTCTCCTCCTGAGGGATATGATGAAACTCAACTCTGTCGAAGAAAGGTAGCAACCTTCTTGCGTAGTCTTTGTAAGGAATCAATCTTGATTGGTATGTGTTCCAATCTCCTTTTATCTGATTGATTACCAAGGCTGAGTCGCCGTATACGTCCAAGTTTTTGATCCTTAAATCAATCACTTCCTCGAGACCCATAATACAAGCTTCGTATTCGGCCTCGTTGTTCGTACATTTGAACGTAAGTCTGGCAGTGAAAGGAATGTGGGTACCCTGAGGGGTAACAATGATTGCCCCAATTCCGTTTCCATAATGATTAACTGCTCCGTCAAAGATAAGTCCCCATTGGGAACCTGGTTCTGGCCCTTCACTGGGTAACGGTTCATCACAATCTTCCATTTTTAGATACATGACATCTTCGTCTGGGAAGTCAAACCCGATTGATTCCTGATCTTCAATCGGTTGATGAGCCAAATGATCGGCTAAAATAATTCCTTTAACGGTTTTCTGAGCGTGGTACTCTATGTCATATTCTGATAACAACATCTGCCAACGGGCAATTCTTCCCGTGAGAGCAGGTTTTTCGAAGACGTACTTGATTGGATCCATTTCTGAGATTAACCAAGTAGTATGACAAATCATGTATTGGCTGCCCAAGCCAAAGCACAACAAGTTTTCTCAAGCATCGTGTACCGAGTTTCGCAGTCGGTGAATTTCTTGCTCAAATAGTAAATAGCAGACTCTTTCCGTTTGGTTTCGTCTTGTTGGCCAAGTACACATCCTATTGAGTCCTCCAGAACTGTGAGGTAAATGATCAGTGGTCTTCCTTCCACTGGAGGTGATAGAATCGGAGGATTCAACAGATATTCCTTGATACCGTCGAAGGCGGTTTGGAAATCTTCTGACCAAACGCAATCCTGGTTCTTTTTGAGTAATTTGAAAATCGGCGCACATGTGGCGGTCATGAGGAATATGAATCTGGAGATGTAGTTCAAACGTCCCAGGAATCCTCTGACTTGTTTTTCAGTTTTCGGAGAAGGCATTTCTTGAATGGCCTTGACCTTGTCAGGATCAACCTCAATTCCTTTCTGGCTGACGATGAACCCTAGTAGTTTCCCTAAACGGACATCGAAGGTGCACTTGTTGGGATTCAAGCGGAGCTTGAATTTTCTTAAACGTTCGAACAATTTTGACAGATGTTCAACGTGCTCACTCTCTGTTTTAGATTTTGCAATCATATCATCGACATACACTTCGATTTCTTTGTGTATCATGTCATGAAAAAGAGTAGTCATGGCCCTTTGATAGGTTGCCCCGACATTCTTCAAACCGAACGACATTAACTTGTAACAAAAGGTACCCCATGGGGTAATGAATGAAGTTTTCTCCATGTCTTTCGGCGCCATTTTAATCTGGTTATAGCCCGAGAATCCATCCATGAAGGAGAATACTTTGAACTTTGTTGTACTGTCTACCAGCATGTCAATGTGTGGTAAAGGAAAGTCATCCTTTGGACTTGCCTTGTTCAGATCCCTGTAATCGGCACACATTCTGACTTTTCCGTCCTTTTTGGGAACAGGTACGGTGTTGGCTAACCATTGAGGATATTCTGATGTGGCGAGGAAACCTGCGTCAATCTGTTTCTGTACCTCCTCTTTGATTTTGATGGCCATGTCCGGGTGAGTGCGTCTCAACCTTTGCTTTACTGGCGGACATTCCGATCTCAACGGTAGATGATGCTCCACAATGCTGGTATCCAACCCTGGAATATCCTGATAGGACCAAGCGAAGACATCGGGGAATTCTTTGAGAAGCTTTATCAAACCCTCTCTGGAAGTTGGACTGAGCAGTGACCCAATCCTGATTTCTTTTCTCTCTTTTTCTGAACCCAAGTTTACCTTTTCCAACGGCTCTTTTTGAGGTTCAATGGACCTTTCCTCTTGTCTGAGTAATCGGGAGATCTCTTCTGGAATTTCATTGTCAACTTCTTCTTCAGCCCCAAATATCGGGAACTCAAAGTTGGGAGAAGGCATCGGATCGTATGTTTCAACGGGGTTTAAAACAAGCAATCTGCATGACGTGATGATTTGTGTTTAGAAGAGATAGAGAAAATGCAAGTGTGTACAGTGTTTTTATTTTACTGCTTGTTTTTATTTGAATTGTTTTTTAGGATTACCATTTTCTGAAAAACGAAAAGAGAAAACAGCAATAAATGCGGAAATTACAGAACGACGTTATTTTATTAATGAACAAGTCGAATCTTGAAACTACAGCCCTATAAAACAAAACTATGTCGCTTTGGGCTAAGCGAAGAGGGAAAATTTACAGAGAACGAGCCCTATTCAAACATCCGTTTCACCTGGGCAGGGTGAAAGGTTAAACAAGGCAATTACTTTGACTGATGAACGACCTTCGAAACATCAATAGCAACCCACTGGCGGCGAACTCCTCGGTGAATCACAAAGTCTGGCACCTTCCTTGATTTGTCTTCAGAAATAACGCTGATTTCTGGTGGAGCAGGATCATTGGAATCTGTCTCCCAGGCAGAATTGTCGTAGGAAAATTCCTCAGTTGCATTTTGCATAGCATTTGTGCCCTCCGCTGTATCTCCCCATCCAGTTGGCTGGATGTTTTCAAGCCTGATACAAGAGCTTTCGGGAGCGGTGTACTTGACCATATAGTCGTATTTCCCACTCGGTTGTCCCAAGGTGTCCCAAACTTTTTTGGAACTGGAGGAGTCATCTCTCTCGACGACGTTAACCTCAGGAAAAACATAGTTGATGAATTCAAGTCCTGCAAACGTTGCGAATTCATCTTCATGTTGAGTAGTTTCTGAATGACCTAAGTGTTGATCCCATGACATGGTGGGGACACAGGTATTCTGTTCAATGATGGTCAGCCGATTTTCGTTGTTCGGCTGACTCTCTTGCCCCATGTTTCCTGGGTAAGGTTGCCACATCGGCAGACCATCCATTGGGCCATAGTAATTATGTTCAAAGTTGTCTTTCATCGGAGTGTCCTTCTCTAATGAATTTGGCGGAGCACGGCATCCTTCCGGATCACAATCTCCATATATCATTTCGACATCTGACCTGCGTATAAATCTCGGACTCTGTGCGGGATAGCAAAATGGTATAGGAACCTCTTCCTGAGACATATAACCGTCTTTGTTAAGGTAGGACCTCTATTCTTCATCCGTGTCAGAGGGATCTTCCTCATTAATAACATGTACTGCTTGAGACACTGGGTGAAGGATACCTCCACTGTGGAAGAAGTTTTGAAGGGGATGAAGACTTTCATCGTTGGCAGCTGTCCGGGTACAGGTTACAGAAAAACCAAGACCCTTCTTTGTTTTATTGTCAATAGGAATGACAAGCCGTCCCCATCTTGTTGTATCGGTACTCTCGACCGCTTTGATAGCATCTTTGTATGAGGAAATCGAGGTTCCTTCTTTGAACTGATTGTTCTTGCTCATCACTAAATCCCAAATTATTGCAGGAAGTGATATTAGAGACAATGCTATCAAACTGTCTGATTGTTACATCCTGTTCCACAAAGGCTTGCTCCAAGACTTTCTGTAGAGCCTCCCTGTGGGCTTCTGAACTGAGTAACAGTGATAATACCGAGATCTTTGAAGGAGTTTGTAACAGTTGATCGACAATGTTGTATTCACTCCTTTGGATGAGCTTCAGCATCTCATCATTATTTTTTGAAAGGTTGGGATTACTGGATTGACTGACTGGTGGATCAGGAGTTTCCGTCTGAAGTTTCTTTTCCTTGTTAGGTTCCCCAACTCCTCGGTTGAAGATTCTACCACTCCGTGTTACACGACTGATGTCTACAATATTCACAACGGAGGGTAATGGAATTTCCTTTCCATTTTCAATTGTCGTTGCACCGTATTTGTAAGGGATTATCTTAGCTGATTCATACGGTAGTGGTCCCGGCAGATAGATGACTATGGGAACCTTCTGATTTTTCTGACCATCATAATTAATCTCGATCCGTTCCCGGTTGGGAACTTTAGATTCATCAAGTAGAGGGATAATGGAAAAAACATCCCTGGTCCTATGATGACCAGAGATCGTGACAACATCCTCAACTTGATCGGCAAGGTAGTTCGGCGTCCAGTTGATGGGTCCGGAACCTCGATATGGGCGAATCTCTCCACGATCTACCCGACCCTAAAGAGCTACTCTCACAAGGTAACACCCTTGGTTACTTTCCGAACAGACGCTACAACGGTCATAATTGTGTGGTGGCACCTAGCCATGCCCACTTTGAACACAATGTAACCTCACTAGGTTAGCTTCCACAGATCGGACATCCTGACTCTGACGCCGAGTGGGGTTTCTGTTATTGATACTAATTTGCTGAGTATCTTCATCCATATAGATTGGCATCCACCAGTGATTTAACAAGTGCTGAAGTACCTCCTAGACAAGGGTACAACCTCGATCGTTTTCGCAACCTGCTTCACAGCTTTGATAGTCATGTGATATTAAGAATCCGAGTCGGACCTGCTCAGCATGTAACTCTACCAGGTTGGTATTCATCACGCGAATATCAAAGATCTGAACCATGTTGATTTGATAGGGATTCCTATCATGGTAGTCTTGGATCCATCCAAGATCCATCTGACGCTGGAGGGCCTCCTGTATGAAAGAGCATCCCTATTTGTTTACCGAGCAAATCAGACAGGAACTGTAATCGTGCCGCGGCAGATTATGATACTGGATTTGCCTTGAGTGCATCGCCACCAAGTTGACATTCATTGCACGGATATCGTGGTTCTGAATGACGTTAGAATTTGTGTAAACCATGTTAACTCCACGAACTCGGTGCTCTTGGATCCATCCGACATCCATCTGTTCCTGTAGAGCTGCTTGCACCACAGAATATCCCTGATTATCTTTAGAGCAGATATCACACTGGTGATAGTTATGAGGTGGCACATGGACATATCCACTCTGTCTACAATGCATCTTGGCCAGATTGGTTTTTAACAAGAGTACATCATGAATTTGATAGACATCGTTAGTCTCTCCTTCTATCAAATTGACTGCAACCTTCTCGTGTTGAGGCAGCGGGTTCGTGAGAACATTGGGATTCGTATCCTTGAAGGATAAGACCCCGCTCCTAACAAGTTTTTGCACGTCGGACTTGAAATTGAGACAAGTCTCGATGTTATGCCCTGGACCTCCTTGATGATAAGGGCAAGTTTGATCCACCTTAAACCAAAAAGGCGGATTTTCCGGTACTGTAAGAGGAGATTTAGTCTGAATGTGCCCCTTAGCCAGTAGTAATGGAAACAGTTCTGCGTATGACACGGGTATAGGATCAAATCCTGGTGGCCGTGTTGTACGATTGTTGTTGTATGGAGGACGAGCCTGCTGAAGAGGCTGTTGTGTCCTTTGTTGATTAGGTTGGCTCTGCGCAACCTGAGGTTGATACGTAGGAATAGACGTAGGGTTGATAGCAGGAGTCACAGCTGCTACCAGTTGATAACGTCGCCTTTGCTTTCCAAGAGAGATATTCCCAATATCTTGCTCTTTTTTCTTAGGGAGAGTACTACCGTATTTTTTAGTACCGCTCGTCGATCCAGTGTCTTTTACCAAACGTCCTTCTCGGACGGCTTCCTCAAGACGTACGCCCATGCCGACCATTTCGGTGAAATCACTGGGCGCACTGGCAACCATTCGGTCATAGTAAAATGAGCTTAAGGTCTTTAAGAAGATCTTTGTCATCTCTTTTTCCTCCAGAGGTGGACAAATTTGAGCGAAAATCTCACGCCACCTTTGAGCATACTCCTTAAAGGTTTCCTTGTCCTTTTGCGACATCGATCTGAGTTGATCTCTGTCGGGTGCCATGTCCAAATTGTATTTGTATTGTTGGACGAAGGCAGTGCCAAGATCTCTGAATGTGCTGATCGTGGCACGGTTTAAACCCATGTACCATTTGAGTGCGGCACCGGTTAAACTATCCTGAAAGTAGTGAATCAGTAGGTCCTGATTTTCCGTCTGAGCTGACATCCGCCGAGCATACATCACCAGATGGCTTTGAGGGCAAGAGTTACCCTTGTACTTTTCAAAGTCGGGTACTTGGAACTTATGCGGAACTTTCACATTTGGGACCAAGCAGAGATCTGCGGCGTCCTTTCCAAATAGATCCTGACCACGAATGGCTTGTAGTTCCTTCTGCATTTTAAAGAACTGCTCCTGGAATTCCTCCATTCTGTTAAACATAGTTTCCTTCTTACTAGAAGGTGTCTGTGGAATCTGTCCTTCCGGGATAGTGTGCACCACAGGGGGTGGTACCGTGACTACGATAATGAGTCTTGGCGTCTCCCAAAGTTTGTAACCTTCAGGAGTCTTCAGTATCCCCCTGGCATCTTTGCTTTCCCGAAGTTTGTAACCTTCAGGCCCAGTGGCTTCTGTTGTGATTCCCTGATCTTCAGTGATCGGCGGAACATATCCTTCTAGGATATAGTTAGCAGGCATGCCCCAAGGCGATCTTTCGGTATTTGATACCTAGGATCATACTTCTCCACTATGGGCGTTGAGGTGATCTCTGAGATCACAATCCTTTGTAGCTGAGCTTCTTCCATGGCTTGCATGTCGTTACGAAGCTTTCTCATATCCTCTCTCAGAGCGTCGATCTCTTCTTTTAACTCTCTGTTTTCTTCCTCAAGATCATCCATCTTTTTCTGACGATTGGCTCGAGTATTATACGAATGAGAGAGTTTGACTCTAGAACCGAGACACAAACGTGAGATTCGTAGGTAAGAAGAATAGCGATGTGAGAATGATGAATGCAATGATTATATTAATTGTTTAAGGTTTAATCAAAATAAACTTCGACAATTAGATTACAAATATCAAACGGTGGGGAAACCCCTTTTTATTGAATTCAAAGGATTACAGAAATGGAAATACAGTAGATTACAAGGTGCAGAAATAGAAACTTAAACTAATGGGTCCCGAGTCCTCTCTGAAGAGAAATCAGGTGCTGATTCTGGTATCTTCCTTTTCTTTGACCGGGGCTCTTGGGCCGTTGTTGGGTTGTCATTCCTTTGCCATGTGAAAGGAGCGAGCGAATTCCTTTGGTCATCCTGATTCTCTACAGCATGTTGCTCCAAAATTTCAATCAGAGCATCCTTTTCTTTCAGTAGTTGCTATATTTTGATGCACTCTACGTCGAGGGTGCGATACTTATTCTTCCAAGACCTTCTCTCCTTTTGAACTTTGTTGAGAGTAACCTGAAGCTTTTCAATTTCCGTCATGAAGTACATGACAGACTCCCTCGGTGGAAGAATTCCGTAACGAGGATAAGGCATCTTTAGCTTGAGAGCTCTAGTTTGTACCCAATGGAGATAAGGCTCCACCGAGACACAGTCTGGTTTTCCCAGAGACTCTCGTCCTTTCTTATGAACATGCTTCCAAGCATGCACTATTTATGTCTTTAGTGCTCTGTCGTTTTCTCCTTCCTTGAAGAAAAGACCTTCCAGATGAACACCCCGTGGGACGTGTCTCATCGGGTATCCAAATTGATGGCGAACCAACACCGGATGGTAATTGATTCCTCCCTTAGTTCCAATAAGGGGTGCGTTGGGGAAGTTTCCACAACGGTCAATGATCCTGATTCCATCATAGATCCTATTACACCAATCTATATCAGAGTTGGTAAGGGACATGATCTTCTGCGACCAACGTAAGACACTCTTGTAATCCCAAAAAGCAGCAGACTTGGGCAAGTGAGAGATAAACCATATGTAAAGCAGAGGTACACAGCATGTGATCTCCCCTCTGATGTACAAATTTCCCAAGTGTACAGAATGATACGCATCTGCGAGCAAAGTCGGCACAGGGTTTCCAATGAGAAAAACCTTAATGGAGTTGATATCGACGAAGTTATTAATGTTGGGAAACAAAAATAACCCGTAGGTGAGCAAGACAAAGACGCTTTCAAAAGCAGTCACATTTCCTATACTGGCAAAATATAGGGCTTTCTTTGTCAAGAACTGGGCTGGCAAACCTTGGATGCCACCCTTGGTAGTTAGGTGAATCTTGACCTCAGACTCGTCCAAATGAATTGCTCTTGCAATGGTCTGATTCTTTAGAATTTCTTCCAGTCCAGAAAATGGAGCTCGATCTGTAATGTGTAGATCAATCAGATGAGAATACTCCTCCAGTGTTGGTGCGAGCTGGAAATCCGGCAATGTGAAACAATGATAGACCGGATCGTAGAACTGGATGAGCGCATCCATGATTCCCTCAATCACATGGACTCTTAACAGTGGTAGCAAACCTCCGTGCTTGGCTCTGAAAGCCTCTTGGTTTGTGATCATCCTTGCTAACCTTCTCAAATCCTCTAGCTTTGGAACCTTGAAGGTGTAACTATGAGTTCTCCTCCTACCGAAATCCATTAGTGCAATCCTTTTCTCTGATATTTGCAATCACAGTCTTAGTTTAATTTGAAAAACAGAGAGACTAGAAGATAATTTTTTTTAATGTTTTTAATGTTTTTTAAATGAATGCATGAATGCAGCACACAAAAACATAGAAAAAACATGGGGTCAAAGGGTCATTGTCATGAAGTCAAGGCTCTACCCATCCCCAAAGGTTTATACTAGGGTGATTTTTGTACCTGTACTCATTATCATCAGCTCCTCCCAGGAAAGCAAAACAACAAGCGGATCGTCAACGAGTTGTAGAGCAATCTTAGAGTAAGTGCCATTCACCGAGAATAGATCACCAGCCTCAAATGAGGGTAGTATCGCATAACAACTATTCCCGATAGTTTTCGCACTACAAAAGGGGTTGGCTCCCCAGCTTTTCAGACATCACAATCGGCCCATTGTCTAGGTGAGAGAATGGGTTGCATTGGTCAGCCTCCACTGAGGTTGATGGTCGACCTCGTCGCCATCACTTATCTTAAGGGTATACTCGATCTTTCCACATGCGGCATCACACGCATTCCCATTAGCAGAAAAATAAACACGTATAGCAATTAGGAAAAGCAGTATATATATTTGTCCTAATCATCCTAGACTTTTAAAAGCTAAGAATCTTAAGTTCCTGACAGAAAATGGTTTCCCGGCAGAGTCACCAATCTGTGGTTTCAATTCAAATTTACGGCGTTTTGACCTAAGATCCTAGTGACGTCAAGGTTTCCACAAAAAAAAAAGAACAAGATCCCTAAAGAGACCTGCGCAATTCCACAGCATAGTCGCCATTTTTCTGTGGAAAATGGGGACAATGCCCTAAAAATCATTCTATGAGACTCCCCAGCAGAGTCGCCATTTTTCTGTAGCGAGTATTTTTGGATGTGGTTGCGAAGCACGATCGCTCTGGTACTACAGCTCGATTCATTTTTTATCCTATTAAAGCTGATGAAGGAAAGGAAATATATGTCTCCAACTAACCCTGCTTGCATACTGAGATTAAACAATCAAACCTGTTGGTTTATATATGCTACAAAGATTCGGGGTTTCTCCTAAGTTTATTTTGTTGACGAGGGGTGCTTTAGGCTATTGGTTAGGATGTTAGGACGGATATATATATGAAAGTATGGGATTTTGAGTTTTTGTTTAGTGTGCTCGCTAAGATTTTTCTTTCAATCTTATGCCTACGTATTCTCGTTTACCGAAACAGGGAAATCAAAGCGTTCGTAGTTCCTCAGGAAATGGTGTTTTGGTGTCTTGTTCAAAGCCAAGACGTGAAGCGAAAGGTGGTTTGTATCTTGTTCAAAGCCCAAGATGTGAAGCTGAAGGGTCTAAGAGGAGGATCATTATACAAAGCCTAAGAGGAGGCTGTGGTTACTGTTTCAGTTAAGTGACAGGTCCAGTATACTGATTTTTAAAGAGAAAATCAGTTCTTATATGAGCAACACTGTTTTCAAGGATTTGATTCGAGGATCCGGGTTATTCCTGTTCTTTAAGGAAGTGGGAAATCCAAAGGGTATTGAGACTGTCCGAGTCCACGGGTTTTCTTTCCATTTTTGAAGGGGGCACTTGAGAATGTCTGGAAAACTCAAGGAGATTAGACTGTCCAAGTCTAGAGTTTCATCTTTTGTACTATGCTTTGAGAAATAGTAGTAGACTCTTTGAAAGGACTGTTCTATGCAGATGACTAAGTTCTGTTCCTATACCTCTAGGAGGTCGTCGGGACAATTTGTACGAAGCCCAAGAGGAGGCTGGAAACTTTTAAGAAGCCGACGGGTCCTTGTACGATGCCCAAGAGGAGGCTATCATTCCCGGAGGAAGAGATCATTATACGAATCCTAAGAGGAGGCAGTGAATACTTCTAAGAAGCTGTAGGGTCCTTGTACAACGCCCAAGAGGAGGCGGGGTTGCTTTTAGGAAGCCTGTGGGTCCTTGAACGATGCCCAAGAGGAGGCCGATGCTTTTAAGAAGCCGATGGGTCCCCAAACCCCGAGAAGTTCAAGACAGGCTATTCACAGAGAATAGATCAAGCCAAGAAAGTTCGAGAATTTGGAAGAAACTCAAGAGATGCCATTCACGGAGAAAAGATCATCTCTGGGGAATAGAGTTTCTTGACAAGTGCTTTTAAGAAACCTGTGGGTCCCCAAACCCCGAGAAGTTCAAAACAGGCTATTCACAGAGAATAGATCAAGCCAGGAAAGTTCGAGAATTTGGAAGAAACTCAAGAGATGCCATTCACGGAGAAAAGATCATCTCTGGGGAATAGAGTTTCTTTGACAACTTCTATGAGTGACAGTCTATGAAAGGGTTCACAGAGAATGCTGTCTTTCATATCTCCATATTGTTTAACCGCTAGAGGAGGGAAGACCGTGTCTGGTAATCCTATGGGGATCTAGTATTGACTATTTAAGAGTGATCAACGGGCTTAATGCTAAACGTAGTTGCCGGGGAAACTCTAAATATCTATACTATTATTACACAGTTGATATGAGTTTATGAAAGAAGACTTACAGCGAAACAGCCCCACAATACAGTTATATATATATAAAAGCGGTAAATGAAAGCAATAACCACTTACTCGGTTGTAGAGCTTCCATGCTGTTTGGTTAGTTGTTCAACAAAGAAAGATTGAAAATAACAGTGTATTCAAGATCAAAGGAGAAAGTGCTTTGAAAAGGAAATATTTGGGGCTTACAGCTCAAGGAGAGGCCCAGGGTTTTATCAGTGAGCGCACTGTTTGAATTTGTACAGAGGGACTTATACAAGTGACTGTGGCCCAAAAATTATTTTCTGTACAAAGGGATGAGTCTTACACTCTCTCAAGAGGCCCAAAAGGTTTAAAGAAAAAGAGTGGGGCTTATAACACGAGGGTAGGCCCAGTTTGACTTTTCATTTTAAAAATGGAGATCGCGCCGAGATTTTCTTTTAAAGCGAAGGGGCTTATACAATATCTGAGGCCCAAAATGATTTTGGTTAAAAGGGGGTTGGGTCTTACACTCTATTAGAGGCCCAAAAGTTTTGAATGGATCTTATAGCTCGAGAAGAGGCCCAAAAGGTTATTTTTCAAAAGGCGACGATCGCGCCGTTTGTTTTTGACGGTATCGGGACTTATACAATGCACTGAGGCCCAAAAATGATTTGGTCAAAAAAAGGATTGGGTCTTACACTCTATTAGAGGCCCAAAAAGTTTTGAAAATGATTTATGAGGGTTTAATTAATCCAAAAACCCTAATTTATTTTCAAAAATGTATTTAATTGAATAAAAATTCAATTAAAATGATTAAAATTGTTTAACATATGGAAAACAAATTGTGATCTTGGATTAATGCTTCAAAAATTAAGTATTGACCTACAAAATAATTAGAAAGCAATAAAAGTTGCAAAATCAAGGTGGAAAAAAATATTTTAAATGTTAAAAACAATTAAAACATTAATTCTTTGTAAAAATATCAATTATACAAAATAAATAATATTTATGGGATTTTTTGGGAAAATAAAATATTTTAACATTTTTGTGAATTATTAAAAAAAGAATCAACTCAAAATCATTAAAACTCAGAGAGAAATTAATTTTTGAATCAATTAAATAAAATCACAAAATTCAAATATTTGAATTTATGAAAAATGGCGCCAAGAACAGCTGAAGAACACACGTGTGTTTCAGCTTGGCCCAGACTTGCATTTTCTCTCCAATCTCACTGAATACTTAATCATATCATGTAATCCACATACCAATCAACACGTTTCAACCTCACGATCATGTCTATGGTATTTAATTTCATTTAAATTAAACATATAACAAGAAATCATGAAAAATCCTCAAGAACCCTAATTTCTGCATGAAGGCTAGGATTTTTGATACACGATTCAAACAAAGCAATTACTTGAGGGGAAACATTCCATGCATGATTATGAACATTTGGCAAAAGTATTGTGCGAGGAAATATGCATAGATTGAGAGATGACCAAGTTTAAGCTTACCTCTAGGTCGTGACAGCAAGAGCAAATTGATTTCTGAGTAGGAGGTGTTACAGATGAATTGTGATGATCTGAACAACTTCCCTACACCCTATGGAGTGTGTTTGAATGCTTGGACTTGACTGAGAATGGCTGGATCACTTCATGGCATCTCAACTGTACTTTGGTTAAAACCTTGAGCAATTGACTGGTGATTCTGAGAAATCAGTGTTCAAGTTGTTGTTTAAGTGTTTGATCAGTTCATATGTGATGTATATGAGGTGTGTGTGTGATTGGTTTGAGTGGAATTGCTCTCTAATGAAAAACCCGATATTGACTTGCTAAGAAAGGCATTTTTGAGAGTGAGAAGTGGTTTTTAAGAAAGGCAAGTGTTGTAGGCCTTTGGTGTACTTAAACTGACCATAATTGAGCTCTATTTATAGTAGAGCAAGTTTGTTTTGCAAGAAATAGTGAATGGCAACTGCAGCAGGTGTTTGTTCAATGTTGGCCAATGGAAATGCAAGTCTCCTCTAGCCATTGACTAGAGGTTAAGGCACAGGGATGTGGTTCCCTTGGTCTTGGATAAGTCTTGACTGAATTCAGTTGCAAATGGCTCAGTCCATGCCACCTTGATGCTTCCATTGAATGCTCCAATCCAAAATTGGAGTCTTGTCCCTATTTTGGCCATTCTAGGTTCAACATGTTATTTCTTGTTCCATAGACTTTGGAGGCTTGGCTCAGTGATTGTCCCCTTTAGATTCAATCCTCTAAGGTGTCCAAGTGGATAGGAGCATTTGGATTTGGCTGATTTTGGCAAATCGAGGAAAAATGCAAATTCTGCCTTGCCTTGGCAGATTTCAGCAAGGCAACTTTCCAATGTCATATCTCATGACTCAAATGGAATTTGGTAATGTTCTTGGCCATTTTGGAAAGCCCTTACATGATACAACAACTCTTTGAACATGTTTGGTTTTGATCTCTTTTTAATCCAAGTGAAAAATCCCCCTACATTTGGCAAAAAGTAAGGCAAAATCTGACTTAGTGAAATTTTCACCAAGTGTTGGAACAAAGTGACTTTTCTTGATTTTGATCACTCCATAACTCAAAATCCATGAGGAGTTGGAATTAGGTCTAGTTGAAGTTTTTGTAGAGGGCAATGAGATCTACAAATCAAGTTTTGGATGGAAGAAAATGGCTTTGTGGTTTAGGAGTTATGACCCTCCAAAGTTAGTACCCTAGCCACTTTATTTTTAACTTAGAAAATTTTCTAAGTTTTTCATGGTTACCCCTTTTACAAGTTACCCAACTTTTCTTGATTTTTCTTGATGAATGATGATTCAAATCATACATTAACATCATTTTAGGGTTAAAAATCCATTTTGGTGAAAAATCTCAAAAAATCAAAGTTGACTTTTGTGCACAGTTGACTTTTTATCAGATGAATTCCAAACTATGCAATTCTTCAGGAAATCATGTCCTTGACCTAAATAAAACTTGATGGACATGTTCCATGGGTGTCGTAGGGTATATTTATGCATGTCATAGGGCTTGGGAGCATGTCCTGGTCAAAAGTCAAAGTTACAGTTGAATTTTTCCTTAAAACCCTAATTGTGGTGCAGATGAAATTGAGACTTGTTGCTCAAGCTTCTTGGATTAATCCATTGTTGAAAATGGATCAACATATTTCATTGGAGACCCTCAAACCCTCTCTTGAGGTCTTGGCTCATGATTTGCCCTAAAAGTTAACTTAGGGGTGAATTAGGTCAAGAAACCCTAATTCCTGATTTTTGATGAATGCATCCCCTGAGGCAAAATTGACTTTATGATTGGGTCCATGAGGTTCCATGGAGTATATTAGGTTATGTTTTGGATCATTGGCTTGTGCCCAAATGAAAAATTTCCATCTGGAGGCCCTGGTCGACCAAAACCCTAATTTGGTGGCACTGCCGATCTTGAGACTTGATCCACCTAGAAGGGAGCAACCTTGTGCTTGATCCTTGAAGTGGGAGTCCTTTTGATCCATTGTGGATGTTTGAGAGGTTAGACAAGTTGAAGATCATGTCATTCCTTGATTGATCCTTTGTCTAAGCACTCAGAGAGGGCTTGAAACCCTAATTTTGATTGTAGTGAATGCTCACCCATCTTTGGGTAGACTGATGAAGTATGATGGTTCCTCCATATTGTGATGATGATTTGCACAATGATGGGAAATCTAAGTGGTAAAAATTTAGGGTATGACAGGTTGTAAAAGAAAATGATGCAAGTTAATTAATAGCTTGTTATCCGATTTTCACCGCAACAGAAATGGCGACTTCACTGGGGATGATCATTCTTTTGAGGGTTAAGCCCACCTTGTTTTGTTTATGTTATTTATGATTACTTGCTATACTTGTACATATATTTGTATATATCTGTATACCTATTTTGTTTGGGTTCTTCTGTGTGCAGGGTGTTACTCTTGAGTGGTGAGATAAGTCCTAACCCGAACTTGAGTGTACTTAGGATAGGACGATGGTATTCAAGGAGGCTTTGAGGGAGTCGAATCCTGAAAAGTTGAATTGAGAACACCATCACTCAGTTGAGGCCCTCTTGAGAGTCTAGTTATGTTGAACGAATCCGTTCGTGAAAATGTGCTACTCTCAACCTAGGAGCCCATGATATTGAGAACCGTGGTTACCAAACCCCACTAAGCCTTTTAGGATGTAGTGCGGTGACCATGACGGAGTCTATTTCTGAATTGGTTGTCACGCGATACTACACTCAGACGAGATCCTCTTGAGAATTTTATTGATTACCAAGTCATTTGGGAAATCGTTAAAATCTGAAAGATGGGTTGTCGACTCTGGGAACTTCTTAGAATCATGTTCAGCAGATGAAAACCAGTAGTACATACCTTTGGGATGGGTAGACCTTTGACTCCATGCTCGTAACCCCTAAACCTAGGACTTGTGTGCTGTTGTGTGTGTTTGTGTTTTTGTGTGCCCGTGTTTTGTGCATTGCATACATCTCATGATAACCATTTGGTTTCAATGAACTCAGACGTTCTTTTCTTTGCAAAGATCAATCGGGATCTTAGATTTTAAAACAAAACTTTTCAGTTTTCCCGAAAATGTTTGCAACTCGCCTTTCGGGTTCCTTGAAACCATTTGGCTTACATTAGCATTGCATGCGCATTTGCATTGCATTTGCATTTCTCAGTCTTGAGTCTCATCCGTCCTTTGTCTGTAACCTAGATGACCTTCCTGAAGCCAGAATTAGACTTGAAGAAGCTTTTAAGGGATCATGAATTCAGAAGAGCAGAGTCAGTTTGTGACCACAGCAGATTTCTACTTATTGAGAAGCCAGTTGGATCAGATTATGACAGCCTTGGAAAAAAGGGAAGCCAATATTCAGGGTATGTTTGTGAACAATGTAGCCCAAGCTCAACCTGTGCAGATTCCTGTTGAGAACCAGTTTATACAAGAACACGCCATTGTCCGAGATGGACATTCTTCTTCTATTAATGCTATGGAATATCGCAGTTTTGCATTCTCCGAGTCAGATTCCCAAGAAGTGGTCCTTGTGATGAAAACCCAGGATCCACGAGACATTGAGCTAATGGAAAAATGTCGCGCCTTGGAAAAGAAGCTTGATGCTATTGAAGGTCGTGACACTGCTGATCTAAATGCTTTGGACATGTGTTTGGTACCCGACCTTGTGATACCTCCTAAGTTCAAAACGCCGAAGTTTGAGAAGTATAAAGGGGATAGATGTCCAAAGCAGCATTTGGTGATGTTTTACAGAGGAATGACTTTACATGTCCTCAATGACAAACTCATGATCCATTGTTTCCAAAACAGTCTAAGTGGAGCATCACTGCATTGGTATATGCAGCTAGAAAGTAGTCATGTCCAATCATGGCCAGACCTAGCCAGTGCATTTGTGAAGCAATACAACTACAATCTTGATTTGGCTCCCAGCCGCCTACATTTTCTAGACTTACCTCAAGAAGAAAATGAGTCCTTCAGAAAGTATGCTCAGAGGTGGAGAGAAGTAGCTGCTCGTGTTCAACCACCACTTTCGGACAAGGAATTGGTTGACTGGTTTGTGGATACTTTGCAAGGTATATACCGAGAAAAGTTGTTTAGCACTGTCATGTCAAACTTTGCTGAATTGGTAAAAACTAGAGAACGCATTGAGAGTGGTCTCCAGAAAGGAAAGATCTGAGGCATCTAGAATACCCCGGACGGTGAGAATAAATCAATTGTCAGTTCTCAAGAAGAATGGGAGAAGGAAAGTAATTCTATATGGGAATCCCAAATACCTCAGTGCTTCTACAACTTAAGTGTTCAGCGTCAGCAACCTTTTGGGTCTTTGCATCTGTCGCACCCTAATTTTTGACCCTAAGATCCCGCCTCTTTGTGTATCATCTCCTTGTGTGCGTGTTTATTATGACTAACAAGTGTGTGCAGGTACATTGATCTCAAGTATAGACGATGCTTATTCCCACAGTGAATTTTTGTTGGGCTTTAGTAAATCATGATCTAGGCCTTGGTATTGCAAATTTGTTTGCAATGTGATGCTTGTCTCTGACATATTATCTTTTAAAGAAGTGTGGCCGTTGTTAAGAGCTTTCATGGTCTAAAGTTTAGCAAAACGTTGACTTAATGACATGATCATGATATTCACCATTCAAAGGAACGGCTTATCACGATGACATCCTCACAAATCTGCTAATTGTCTTCAAAAACTCGTGTTTGATTGATTCCAAGAACCAGGTTGTGTTCATAAAATTCAAATTGAGATATCGAATTCAAGTTCATTGTCCTAGGATTTTGTTCAAGTTGTTTTATGAAAGCAAGTATTGATTCAAGGCCTTAATGTCATAATTTATCAATAATGGTGTTCAAGGCTTCCCTCTTTTCGCGCCTTACTTAAAATCAAAGATATCATGCTCACCGCTCATTCGGAATTCAATTACTCAAGTTCAAAGGCCATGGGCTATCACGAGAATTTCAATCAAATTCAAGGAGGTTGCCTACGTGTGACTAGGGTCACAAGGTATTGTGTACTAAAAGTACAAAATGTAAGGGCATGGGTTTTGATTCAAACTTCTTTATCATAAGCCATAACATTATACACCATTCGAGAGTTTCTTAAGAGTTGTACTCCTATCACACTGCTATTTGCCAAATTAATTACAAGAAAAAACATGAACTTGAAAATTGTTTACAATTCAAAGCCTTCATGTACAGACTAAAATGACAGTTACAAAGACAGCCAACACAACTGTCGTGATGTAGATCCAACGACATTACTCCACAGGACTCCCATAGTTTCTGCTCACTTGCTAAACCCCAAGTAACTCATAGACACAGTCATGGGCGACACTTTCGAGAAGCCTACTTCAAATGCGACTTTGGAGTACGGCCGTGCAGGATCTATGCCATAAAATTCCAAAACTACGACGAGGTTTGCACCTGGAAAAAGAGATTGGGAACTTATCAGTACACTATAACAGAGCCGGGTGTATCAGAATCATCGCAAAACTATGCCTGAACAATATACAAAACAAATTTTCGATACTACTTCAACGATTCATCAATCTCACCTTCAAGAAACCATGGTCGCACTTCCTTTTACAAAATTGGTTCGCATTTGTCGCCCCTCTTCATGACCCAACCATGATTCCCTGCTACCCGCTATACACCAAATTTATTGACATAATCAGTGGGCCTAATGCCTACATTAGTCCTTGCAAAAATATAAAGTAGAACATTGGAACATAAGCAAAGTTTAGAAACAGCATCCACCTGTCCAAACAGTCCAGAAATCAACACAATACATAATTAAAACCAACTACTAAAACCTTCAGTTTAACTTAGAGCAGCTTTCGTTCAAAACTCGATTGGAATAGTTACAAACCAATTACCTTCTGAACCTGTTATGTTTGCCAATTCGCATTCAGAAGCTTGCCGTCACTTTGAAGAGCGGTTGCTGATTTCAACAACTATCAACCAAAAGGAGTTCACTCGAGACCCGGGCTGCTGCAGAATTGTTTATCCATAATGGTTAGACCGCAATTTCATTGATCACTACAGATAACAAGATAGATTTAGACAATATTAGTGGTATCAAAGTGTTCTTCAGCAAGAGCAATAAAAGTACCTTGCGCATAAAATTATGGTAAGAGGTGGACACCTGGTGTGTAACACATCCGTAGCAGCTTCCCTACGCTTTCTTAGAGATTCCACAAGCCTTTACATACGTCCAAGTTCTGTCAACAAAAAGTAAAAGGATGGATTCAAGACAATTATAACGTGTAGACGTCATGAATGGTCTATGTTTTATTTGGAGTAGTAGAATGTTTAAAACTGCATATTTACAGCAATTATCAGTTGAAGAGGCTACCTTTCGGAAGCATGTTTGTGATAAGATATCAACACCAAAATTCAGTCGTTAAGTAGAGTTTCACAAGCAAGAACTTCCATTCACAAACAGCACTGCAACACTAACCTGCAACAATTATCAACATCAGAATAGAATCATAATTTGGTCACAGGGGATGTAAGTCAAGTGATTGACTTAATTTGAAAGGCCTTACATCAATATCATCAAGTCCTGAAGCAATCATAACATACTTGTATCGTAGGCTTCCAACAAGTGCGGATCTCCAGGGGTGGACGCGTTAAGCCTATTCCAATTTTGTTTCTAAGTTAACGGCCAGCAAATTTGCTATTCTCAAGTAGCTCCCTACGTGACAAATCAAGAGAGATTTGTTAGTTCAGAATCACAAGATCAATCACGATATTGGCAAGTTTTCAAATTCACTCAAACTGATTTCAAATAGTTGTATTTGGCCTCAGAGATATTTTTTGAATCAGAGAGATTTCATCATCTTCAAATTTAAGAATTGAGGGCAACATCGTAAAGATGCCGCCAACTTCAATTCTTTCCAATTGGGATTAATCTAAGTTTTCAAATAATTTGATTGCAAGAGATCGCACCCAAAACTGAGATTTCCTTTTCAAGTATTTCAGATCAAATCGTATCAAATTACCCAAAACAATCTAAATCTTTCCAAAACAATTCACTAAAGACACGTTGGAAAACAGTCAGCAACAGGGCATCAGAAAAATTCAAATCACAATCAGATCGTATCAGGCCATTCAAATATTTCAAAAACCTTCTAAATCCAACCAAATCAGATCAAATCATTTAACACATTATCAATCAGCATTCAAGATTTTCAAGTTCCCTAATTCATCATCGGCCTATAAAAAGGGACAAGTTCTTGGCAGAACACACAAGAAAAATTGACAAAAAACAACGAGAATCCCACGCATTCTAAACAATACGATCGAGGGTCAGAACACCAAGAGCGTTCATCATCGCCCAGAGAACCCAGAAACCGCGACATCATAGACGAAGGCGAAAAAGGAAAATATCACCTGGAACGCAAAGATCAAGGCCTACCCCCTACGCGCCGCCGTTGAAAGCCCCGTCGGAGGGTCTCCGATAGGTAATCCTTAACCCCTTTTACCTTCCGTTTCCCGCATCCATGTTATATTGCCATGATACTTCTGAAATTTGTTTGCCTCTATCGACTATGCTGTTGCGCCGTTAGGGTTTCAGAGAGGATTTTTTTCCGCTCATTCGATTTTGAGAGAAGTGAATGAGGGTGGGTACGAACGAGAGAGAAAGATTGATTGTGTTTTATCTGCTTTGTTATTTTGGTTTTTCTAACATCGATTAATCTGTTTTTAAGTAAAACATAATTTGTTTTTGTTATAAAATAAAATACAATTTGTTTTTTTCTGTTATAATAATAAAGATAATTTGTTTTTTTGTTTCTATTATAGCTTAACATCGTGATTTTTTTTATATAACAAGTTAATTTGGTTTTTTTTGTAAAACAAATTTAATTTAATAATAATAACTCAGTTTTTTATATAAAATATGTCATCGAAAAATATATATGATTTTCATAATAATTTTTTTTCTGGCACAATTTTTAATAAACTTTTAATACAAAATTTTTTATAAGGTTATTTAGAATTAATACTCGTATCAATAAAAAAAATAATAATAAGTAATAATCCTTTGATTTATATCATGTTCTTTTCCTAATAAGCTTATAACCTCTCATGTCGTGTTCGTCTCTAATTTTCTAATTGCATGATTAAACTTTCTTGATTTCGCAAAATACATATATGATGCATGATTTGAGTGTCTTGTTTGAATATTAATTGTTTGCCTTGTATGTTGAAGTTTCAATCATGATCTTATGCTCATTATTTTATAATATGATTGCATGAATTATATCTTAATTTGCTATTAACTTCTAAATTATTTATATCGGTTATATCCCCCTTTAAATCCAAAGGAAGGTCGCTAATGTTGACTAAACCGTCATAAGACTAACTCTTAGATCCCTTGGCCTTAAATCCGGAGTTTTCATACTCCATGTCTCGTAGTAGACACTTAAAACCCTTAGCTTTAGGATCGGAGTTTTTATACTCCGAGTAAATGTCCTCCATGAACATTTACAAACCTACCCCTCTTGGACCATCCTACAACTTTAGAGTCACCGTACTCTATGTAAAGTTTTGCCCGAAACCTTACTTCCCTCTTGGAACCTTGACCCCGTCAAGAAGTTCCTTTTCTTAGAACTACGCATACTCTGATTCTACACCCGAGGATACGTAGGCGTAAGGTGCGATGCCTTATCGAGTATACTTAGATACTAACCCCTAGGGTTCTCAACCTTTAGCATAGTACCCTTAGCAAGCGAAAATATAAAAAGGTAAAAATAACATAATAAAACGAGAGGCTCCCGTAGAGTACTACGGACGTTTAGGATGCTAATACCTTCCCTAGGCGTAACCAACCCCCGAACCTTAGATCTCCCCCCTTTAGGTTTTTGACCTTGAACCTTTCTTTTGGATAAATCAAAGTCGGTTCTTACCAACGGCCCTACCGCTGTCAGCCGCGTCAGCATGCACGACAAAGGCCAAGAAAGCCAAAAAGGAATTTCACTCCATTTCCAATACCATACAGTCAGTTCTTACCAGATTTAATCAAAAGTGGATTAATAGTGCCAGAAGAGAGAGATCCAACGTCTTTTCCAGACTCGCCGGGCTTTGACACCAACGTCCGTTGTGACTACCATGCTGGGGCACAGAGGCATTCAACTGAAGATTGTAGAGTACTCAGAGATAAGGTTCAGACCCTGCTTGGCTCCAATATGTTCTCGTTCACGCCTCAAGGCATTCAAATCAACAATCTTTCACCTAATCAAGCGGATTTAGCAGGCTCTGAAGAGGAAGAAATTATCGAGAGTGGATGTGAAGATAATTCTCAGACGGATTTCGACAATCAGTTTTGAAGATGACTATCTCAGTCTGGCAAGTCAAGAAGGAAAGCCCAGTTCCATGAGGCTGGCAAACTTTAGACTGTTTCAGCATTTTTGTTGTATTTCCTTTACACTTTGAATTTGTATTTGCCTATAAGCTATTGTTATTTCAAATCGGCAAGATTAATGAAATGTTTGTGCATCTTTTGGTTAAGTTCATTCGTTTCACTCATTTATTCTTGTGTTCACAAAACAAATATATCTTTACCCTGCTTTACTCCTTTTTCCAACTATTGTTAAAAACAAAGATTGGGGAGGATGATGAAAACCTCGTGTACATAATTGTTGTGGTATGCTGCCGATTCAACCCTGCTGATGATATAAGGCATTGTTTCAATTCCTAAATACTGGAGAAATAAGGAAGATAATCCCTCGTTAACCCTTCGAGCCTAGAAGTAGGAGCCTTCTTTCCTTACACAAAAAAACCTTAAATCTCAACCTTGGGGCAGGGTAGTTCTCAGTTTAACTCGGTTATGTATTCAAACACAAGCGCTTCATATAAGGCGCCAGTCAGCTTTCAAATCAAGTGACTTCCTACTTTTGGAGATTTGAACGTATATCTTGAGTTAACTGAGCTTAGGATTGGAGTTCATCACGAAGTTTGGGTGGGTACAAATAAACTTTGAGCCTTTATCCTTTGTTTCATAAAACCGTGAACCAGGCCACATTACAACCCCTAAAAGACCTAATTGAGGTAAGGTTGTTTTGAAAGCACATTACAGCAAGGTTGATTAACCTGACTCCAATAATCTTTGTTATTTGCGTGTGTTGATCACTTCCAATGACTTGATTCACCTTGTTTTTTATTTAATTACTCCACTGTGTGCGTTTTCATCAATAAAAACTTTGTTTTCAAAAGCTTGCATGAATTTTGCATCGAAATTGCCAATTTTAAATGAACAATACTTGTTTGTAAAAACAACTCAATATCAAAGAAATTCCAACAAATGCAGTCAGCTAGGGGATTCGACTTGATAAAGGAAGCTCAATCAGGGGCAGAACTCGTCAAAGTTCAAAATACTGGAACAAATCTTCTCCAGGTCATCTTATGACAAGTGTGGACTCCGGTGACCTAGCAGCAGGGGCAAGTTTTGTTCCTCAGTTGTTTCTGAAATTCTGGTATCAGAAGTGTGATGTTAAGTGCGATGTCACAACAACACACTCTGCAATGGACAATGCAATAACAGCAATCAACACAATGAATTATTCACCCAGTTCGGTTTCAACTACCTACGTCTGGGGGCTACCAAGCCAAGGATGAAATTCACTACCTGTAGAATTAAATTACAGACTCAACAACCCAGTTGACAATCTCCTAATCTTAATTCCTACTAGTGACTTTCTACCTAAGAAACCACTTAGATATGAGAACACTACTCAATCCCTAAAACACTTCAAAGATCACACACTTTGAAAAACTCAACTTGATTCTGCTTCACAGCTTTGATCAAGAACAACTCAAAACATCAATACCAATTCACACTCGAATGGTTTACAAAACATACACGAAGACACAAACGACACTCAGTCTTTAGCTCTCTTTCTTCGTTACTTTTCCTTCAGTACTGGTGCGCTTTATATAGCTCTTTGAATTAGACTTGGACCTGCTACAATATCTGACCTGATTTGTTATTTAAAACTGAATCTTCAAAACAGATTTTCTCCTAAAATCTTTTCAAATCTTCAACCTTTTAAATCTCCTACAAATCTGCATCAAATCTCTATGCAACAGAGAATATCTATCCCAAGATATTCGCATCCAATGAGACTACCTGCTCTCCACAATTCCAGCTAACACGCAAACCCTAACAACATCACAAAACCTGATGTTATTAATTCTGCAGATCTAATGTCACAACATCGCTTGTGACATCAGACATCCAACTTAACTCTTAACACAGCCCAGTGTTAAGACTCAATGTTGTGACATCACCACCTTGACATCAAACATTGAACAACCTTTGTTTTACCAAAATTCCAGCCAATCCAAGAAACTAACAATCTCCCTCTTTGGCTAATTTTGGCTAAAACACTCTCTGCACCTTCAGAGACTTCAGAAGCGGAATAAACTTGAATAATTTTTTAAACTTCAAGCAGCTGCATCTTCAACAAAACTCTGCTGCAGCACCATCTTCAACAGCTACAATTTTCAACAATCAACAATGGTGCTCCCCCTCAAAACAAGAACCAGCATAACAGCTGTTCAGCAATTACTCCCCCGTGATTTCTGCACTATAGGGTACACTTTACACACCTAGGCTAACTCTCCCCCTTTTTAGCCACAATTTGACAATCACCAAACACAATGTTCTGACATAAAGACATGGTCAAACAAAATACTTCCCAAAAACACGAGTTCCAACATATTGACTGTCCAGTCGATACAAACGATGCTCCTTGTTTCTCATTATAAACACAAGCCTTTCTATTAGTAACACCACTTAGCAACCAAGAATGAGCCAGTCAAACAGCAAAGGTGCAGCAAAGAACTTCAAGCAGACGAGCACGACTTCAGATCCACCTCAGCAGAGACACAAAATAATGACCGTAGCTGCAACTACTTCAGGAGCCAAAAGGATAGGCAGAACCTCAGAAACAACCATGAAACCAAGCAAAAAGCTTCCTGTGCAACAACAAGCTGCTGATGATGATTGGGATGAAGACTGGAAAGCTTTTCTAGATGCAGGGGGTTGGGATAATCTGTAACTTATGATGTACTTCAAACTTGTATGCTATCAGCAGTTGAACAAAATCAATTACTAATAAATACTACAACTGCTTAATACACTCTCTTGCACATTTAATCTTCATGTATGCAAATTCCCAATTTACTTCTCAAACTTTCAAATTGGTTTGCATCTAAAGCTTTAGTGAAGATATCAGCTAACTGTTTTTCTGTGGCTACATGCTCCAATGCAACAACTTTGTCCTCAACCAATTCTCTTATAAAATGATGCCTTATATCAATATGCTTAGTTCTTCTATGTGAATAGGATTCTTAGAGATATTGATAGCACTCAAATTATCACAGTACAATGTCATGACATCTTGCTTGACATTGTATTCTATTAATATCTGCTTCATCCAAACAAGTTGAGAGCAACTACTTCCTGCGGCTATGTACTCAGCTTCAGCAGTGGAAAGTGACACACAGTTCTGCTTTTTACTAAACCAAGAAATCAGATTATTCCCTAGGAAGAAACAGCCTCCTAAAGTGCTTTTCCTATCAAGAACACTCCTAGCCCAGTCAGCATCACAATATCCCCTTAACTCAGTCCCAGAACCATGACTATACAGCATCCCATAGTCACTAGTGCCATTAACATATTTCAAGATCCTTTTCACTTGATTCAAGTGACTGGCCTTCGGTTCAGATTGATATCTGGCACAAACCCCAACAGCAAAAGCAATGTTAGGTCTACTAGCTGTGAGATACAATAAACTCCCAATAATGCTTCTATATAAACTTTGATCCACACTGACACCATGTTCATCCTTGGATAATTTTATATGAGTAGGAGCAGGAGTCCTCTTGTGATTAGCATTCTCCAAACCAAACTTCTTCACTATGTTCTTTGCATACTTGCTCTGCGAAATAAATATGGAGTCCTCCATTTGTCTAACTTGTAGGCCAAGAAAATAGTTTAGCTCACCAACAAGACTCATTTCAAATTCAGACTGCATCTGTTCCACAAAATGTTTCACCATCGCATCCGACATCCCACAAAATACTATGTCATTAACATAGATTTGAGCTACCATCAGTTTTCCTCCTTCCTCTTTAACAAACAAGGTCTTGTCAATTCCTCCTTTTCTGTAGCCATTCACAACCAGGAATTCAATAAGTCTTTCATACCAAGCTCTTGGTGCTTGCTTCAAACCATATAGAGCTTTCCTTAGTTTGTACACATGGTCAGGAAATGTTGGATCAATAAATCCTTTTGGTTGATCAACATACACCTCTTCATTTAAGTAACCATTCAAGAAGGCACTTTTAACATCCATCTGAAAAAGCTTGAATTTGAAATTACACGCCACGCCTAAGAGCAATCTGATAGACTTCAGTCTTGCCACAGGAGCAAAGGTTTCATCATAATCAATTCCTTCAACCTGAGTGTATCCCTGAGCAACTAATCTGGCCTTGTTTCTGGTGACCACTCCTTGTTCATCAGATTTATTCTTGTAGATCCACTTGGTGCCAGTCACATTAACTCCATCAGGCCTAGGCACAAGCTCCCATACTTCATTCCTCTTGAACTGCTCCAGCTCTTCATGCATTGCATTTATCCAAAACTTGTCAGTCAATGCTTCCTTGACATTCTTTGGCTCAATTTTGGAGACAAAGCATGAACTTGCTATAACATCTCTTGACCTGGTCCTCACTCCAGAGCTTGGATCACCTATAATGAGCTCATTTGGGTGGTCCTTCTGCACTCTGATGGAGGGATCCTTATGAGGTTGCTCAGTTTCAGGCTCAGCAGCAGCAACACTAGGAGTTGGACTTCTGTCTTCAGCTTCTGGTGCAACTTCACCAACTGATGTTCCAACATCATCTAAGACATCATTATCTTCCTGCTTGTCATTGTCATCAATCACAACATTGATTGACTCCATCATCACCTTGGTTCTAGAGTTGAACACCCTATATGCTCTGCTGTTAGTAGAGTATCCCAAAAATATTCCTTCATCACTTTTGGAATCCAATTTTCTTCTCTGTTCTCTATCAGCCAGAATATAACATCTACTTCCAAAAACATGAAAGTATTTAACATTAGGTTTTCTTCCCTTCCATAGTTCATACAGAGTGGATGAAGTACCTCTTCTCAGGGTAACCCTGTTGTGAATGTAGCAGGTAGTATTCATGGCTTCAGCCCAGAAATGATAAGGAAGTTTCTTGGCGTGGATCATCGCTCTAGCAGACTCTTGGATAGTTCTGTTCTTCCTCTCAACTACTCCATTTTGCTAAGGAGTAATAGGCGATGAAAACTCATGACTTATACCTTCAACAGAGCAAAATTCTTCAAACTTTCTATTCTCAAACTCTCTTCCATGGTCACTTCTTATTCTGATAACCTTACTCTCCTTTTCTCTTTGGAGTCGTTGACAAAGATCTTTAAAAACATCAAACACCTCTGATTTGTCTTTGATGAAGCTCACCCAGGTGTACCTTGAATAGTCATCCACAACTACATATGCATATTTCTTTCCACCCAGACTTTCCACCTGCGTAGGTCCCATCAAGTCCATATGAAGTAGTTCCAATACCTTGGAGGTGGTGTCATGTTGAAGCTTCGGATGAGACATCTTTGTCTGCTTCCCTTTTTGACAGTCTCCACACACTTTTCCTTCCTCAATACTCAGTTTGGGAATTCCTCTAACTGCTTCTGAGGAGATGATTCTCTTCATTCCCTTTAGGTGAAGATGTCCCAACTTCTGATGCCAGATTTTGACATCATCTTCTTTAGCAAGCACACACGTGGAAGAATTTGAGTTTTGAGGCACCCAAAGATAACAATTGTCCTTAGACTTGGCTCCCTTTATAATGACTTCTCCTTTATCATCTTTGACAATACATTCTGACTTTGTAAAGTCTACTTTGAATCCTTGATCACAAAGTTGACTAATGCTAATCAAATTTGCTGTTAGTCCTTTAACAAGAAGAACATCCTCCAGTCTGGGAGCACCAGCACAGTTTAGTTTACCAATCCCCTTGATCTCTCCTTTGACCCCATCACCAAATGTAGCATAGCCTGAAGACTGAAGCTTCACATCTACCAACAAATTCTTTACTCCAGTCATGTGCCTTGAACACCCACTGTCAAAGTACCAGTCTTCTTTAGTAGAAACCCTTAAAGACGTGTGAGCTATCAAGTTCTTAACTTTAGGGACCCATTGCTTCTTAGGCTTGGAAACCCGCCTTCCTTTATAACAATTCTGTTTGGGAACAACCTGATGAGCCTTCTGTGGATACCCATGTAGCTTATAACAATAAGCCTTAATGTGTCCAAAACATCCACAATGGTGACATCTCCAGCGTCTGTATTTCTTCTTAGATGAAGTTCTGTCATGATGTTTCAACATCTGTTTTAACATCACTGGTTTTGGGGTAATAGAACCTGTATCACTGGTGAATCCCAAACCACATTTGTCTCCAGCCATCTTCCCAATACTGAGAATGTTGTCTAACGCATCAGTACCATTGTTCAACATTCTGATAGTTTTGGTCATAGAGTCCAACTTATAGTTGAGCATACTGACTTCAGCTTCCAGTTCAGTCTTTTTTACTTTCAACTGTACTATGTTTTTCTTCAGCTCTTCTCCTTCAATACACACTTGCTCACTTCTCACGAAAAGATCTTTGTAAGTGACAACAAGTTCATCGTAAGAGACCACATCATCACAAGACTCATCATCTGAATCATGAACCCCAACCATAGCTCTAGCAAGTTTAGCTGAATTTTCTTCAGATTCACTCTCACTGTCAGACCAAGAAGCTGATAACCCTTTCTGCTTCTTTAGAAAAGTGGGACATTCCTTCTTGTCATGTCCATACCCTTCACACTCAAAGCATTGTACCCCTTTGTCATTACTGGATTTTTCTTCATCTTTAGACTTCTTCCCTTGTTCTCCTGATCTGTTGATGTCAGAGGTAATGTTCTTGACATTGAGATTATAACTCATATTTATCCTCTTCATAACTTTGTTGAACTGTTTACCCAGCAAAGTAATAGCCTGAGACAGCTCCTCCTGAGAGTCATCTACTTTCTCTTTCTTGGCTTCTTCAGAACTGGAAACTAAAGTTATACTCTTGGACTTCTTCTCAAGTTCTTCTTCACTTAACCCTAGCTCAAATGTTTGAAGAGATCCAATAAGCTCATCAACCCTCATTTTGCTGATGTCTTGAGCTTCTTCAATAGCAGTCACCTTCATCTTGTACCTCTTAGGAAGGGACCTAAGGATCTTCCTTACAAGCTTTTCTTCTGACATCTTTTCACCAAGAGCACTGGATGCATTGGATAGCTCAAGAATACTCATGTGGAAGTCATGGATAGTCTCATCTTCCTTCATCTTCAGGCTTTCAAACTTTGATGTTAGTATCTGAAGTCTTGACATCTTAACTCTAGATGTTCCTTCATGTGTAGCCTTCAAAATATCCCATGCTTCCTTAGCAACTTCACATGAGTTGATCAATCTGAAGATGTTCTTATCAACTCCATTGAAGATAGCATTTAGGGCTTTAGAGTTACCAAGGGTAAGTTCATCTTCTTCCTTGGTCCATTCTTCTTCAGGCTTTAGCTTTGCGGTGCCCTCTTTATCTTTCTCAGCATCATCTTTTTCAAACACAACAGGTGCTTTCCATTCTTTAACAATAGCCTTCCAAGCCTTGCTGTCCAAGGATTTCAAAAAGGTGATCATCCTTGGCTTCCAATAATCATAATTCGAGCCATCCAAAATAGGGGGTCTATTGACAAATCCTCCAACTTCTTTGTCCATCTTTACACCAGAAAGTAACTTCCCTAGATCTCACCCAGAGATAGACAAGATGCCTGCTCTGATGCCAATTGAAATTCTGGTATCAGAAGTGTGATGTTAAGTGCGATGTCACAACAACACACTCTGCAATGGACAATGCAATAACAACAATCAACACAATGAATTGTTCACCCAGTTCGGTTTCAACTACCTACGTCTGGGGGATACCAAGCCAGGGATGAAATTCACTACTTGTAGAATTAAATTACAGACTCAACAACCCAGTTGACAATCTCCTAATCTTAATTCCTACTAGTGACTTTCTACCTAAGAAACCACTTAGATATGAGAACACTACTCAATCCCTAAAACACTTCAAAGATCACACACTTTGAAAAACTCAACTTGATTCTGCTTCACAGCTTTGATCAAGAACAACTCAAAACATCAATACCAATTCACACTCGAATGGTTTACAAAATATACACGAAGACACAAACGACACTCAGTCTTTAGCTCTCTTTCTTCGTTACTTTTCCTTCAGTACTGGTGCGCTTTATATAGCTCTTTGAATTGGACTTGGACCTGCTACAATATCTGACCTGATTTGTTATTTAAAACTGAATCTTCAAAACAGATTTTCTCCTAAAATCTTTTCAAATCTTCAACCTTTTAAATCTCCTACAAATCTGCATCAAATCTCTATGCAACAGAGAATATCTATCCCAAGATATTCGCATCAAATGAGACTACCTGCTCTCCACAATTCCAGCTAACACGCAAACCCTAACAACATCACAAAACCTGATGTTATTAATTCTGCAGATCTAATGTCACAACATCGCTTGTGACATCAGACATCCAACTTAACTCTTAACACAACCCAGTGTTAAGACTCAATGTTGTGACATCACCACCTTGACATCAAACATTGAACAACCTTTGTTTTACCAAAATTCCAGCTAATCCAAGAAACTAACAGTTTCTACTACAACTTGAGTATCACGAATACAGTTGAGCTGGGGCAATCATGTCTAGGTTCATTTATTTTCAAAAGTTGGAAGACATTAAAGCATCTGGTGCGTCAATTCTTCTGTGAAATCCTTTTGATGACTTACCCTCACAAACCAGTTAATCAGAGGCAGTTAAGTCGAGATCCGGTAAATCTCTACATGGCCAATTAGTATGGGGCATATCTTCCCCAAATCGTCAAACAACCAGTCTAAAGTGAGTTCAAGGACCTTGTTGTGTGAATGCAGTTAATCTGGGGCAGTTACGCCGAGATCTCTCCAAGAGTTTGAAGATATTGAAGCACCTTGTATGCTAATTCTTCTATAAAATCCTCTTGTTATCGTCTTCTGACAAACCATATAGCCTGGGGCAGATAAGATTTGAAGATGATTATTATGCCAGTAGGATGCAGAATTACTTTGTTCTTGTGATATCCTCTGCTAACTCCCCGATAAGCTGTTACTTTAGCTAATTTTGACAACTCTTCTCATATTCTCCTCCTACAAAGAGATCAAGATCACAATGGCAATCCTCATGATGTTATACCTCAAGTGGAATGCTCTTTTCACCAGTGGAGTTGTTGATTCTTCTGCTTCATCCCCAGTATTGGTCCAGCCCTTTGAGTTTGGCTGGGTATCCTTGTCGAGACGTTTTCTTCGTCTCCAGTTTCGCTTGTCTGTTTTGTCAGCATAAGCATAAGCATGGCATAAGCACTCATATGCATAGCATCTTGGCTTTCTCTGCTTCCTTTTCTGGTGTTTTCCTGTCTTTGGTTCACTTTGGCGTTTCTCCCCAAGTGACTGGTGTAGCGAGCGATTTTGGACGCGGTTCTTAAGCGCTGGTCGCTCTCTGCGGTTTGAGCTTTAAAACTACAGGTCGATTCATTTTTTATCCTATTGTGAGCTGAATAAGGAAGGGAAATAGATGTCTCCAATTAACCCTGCTTTGCATACTGAGTTTAAACAGCGGTCTGTTAGGTTACGGATGCTATCAATGTGGGGGGCCTTTGTACTGGTTATTTGTATTTTTGCCAATACGATTCTTCTTTCTTTTTTACCTGGGCAGAAGGTTTCTGGCGGGGAACAAGGATTAGGGTGTTAGGACTGATGCTTTTGAATTACTGTTGTTGATTGACTGAGATATGGGATTTGGGTTTTTTGTTGATTGTGCTCGCTAAGATCTTTTCTTTCGATCTTATGCCTACGTATTCCCGTTTACTGAAACAGGGAAATCAGAGCGTTCGTAGTTCCTCCTATTCTATGGGAGGAAATTGGTTTTTGGTGTCTTGTTCAAAGCCCAAGATGTGAAGCGAAAGGTGATTTGTATCTTGTTCAAAGCCCAAGATGTGAAGCTAAAAGGTTTATTTGTGTCTTGTTCAAAGCCCAAGACGTGAAGCTGAAAAGACCTCGACTTTAGAGAGAATTTGTCATCTCTAAAGAGGGGAGAAGGAGAATTACTTTAACTGGGATACGCGGATCCGAGCAATGCCATAATTTCTGAAGAAAGGGTTTTAACCTGAAGGAGAAGACTTTAACTCAGTGTAGAGCAATGCCATCTTTCCTTAGGAATTTATCATGCTAAAAGAGGGACAGTGGAATGGATGTAGATGATCCAGAGGCTTGCCGCTTACAGCGATTAGATGAAGGGAAAGGAGTTGTTGATGTTTGTGTACTGTGAACGAGGCACAGCTTTGATGCTAAAAGGTTAATTGGATTAACCAGTGGTTTTCTTATACGAAGCCTAAGAGGAGGCTAATTTCCGCTAGGAAAATCATTATACAAAGCCTAAGAGGAGGCTATTTTGTGTCTCGTACAAAGCCCGAGAAAGAGGCTAAAAGGGTTCGACCCAGTGGGGCATATCGTTATACAAAGCCTAAGAGGAGGCTAGCAAAGAGTTGACTCAGTTGGAGAATCTTTTTATACTCTGTAAGAGAGTGTTTTTGTATCTCGTACAAAGCCCGAGAGAGAGGCGAAAAGGTTGTTTTGACTCCACTGGGGAGAATTTTGGTATCTCGTACGAAGCCCGAGATGGAGGCTATTGTAACTGTTTCAGTTGAGTGACAGATCCAATATACTGATTTTAAAAGAGAAAATCAGTTCTTATATGAGTAACACTGTTCCCAAGGGTTTGATTTGAGGATCAGGGATATTTCCTTCTCTTTGAGGAAACAGGAAATCCAAAGGGTGTCAAGACTGTCCGAGTCTGTGGGTTTCCTTCCTATTTAACGAAGGGTACTTGAGAATGTCTTTGAGACTCAAGGAAGTTAGACTGTCCGTGTCTAGAGTTTTATCTTTTGTACTATGCTGTGAGAAACAGTAGTAGACTCTACGAAAGGACTGTTCTATGAGGATGACTAGGTTCTGTTCCTATACCTCTAGGAGGTCGTCGGGACAATTTGTACGAAGCCCAATAGGAGGCTGGAAACTTTTAAGAAGCCGACGGGTCCTTGTACGAAGCCCAAGAGGAGGCTATCATTCCCGGAGGAAGAGATCATTATACGAAGCCTAAGAGGAGGCTGTGAATACTTCTAAGAAGCCGTAGTGTCCTTGAATAATGCCCAAGAGGAGGCCGATGCTTTTAAGAAGCCCGTGGGTCTATCATCTCCTTTTCATTAGGAGAGATAACTCTTTTAAAGATAAAAACCACTAGTAAACGTGCGAGGTTTACTATCCAGTGACTTTTAGCTTTTAAAGAGGATTCCTTAGTTAAGGTCCAAGATTATGACCGTAGTGGGTACCCAAACCCCGAGACATTCAAGGCAAGCTATCCACAAGGAATAGATCGAGTCAGGAAAGTTCGAGAATTTGGAAGAAACTCAAAGATGCCATTCACGGAGAATACATTCATCTTGGGGAGTAGCGCTTCTTAACGATTCCTAAGGAGGACAGCCGAAGAGAAGACTGTATCTGGTGCTCCTATTGGGGATCTAGGCGTCTATTTCTACGAATAAATGAAACGGCGTCACCTAGTTCTAGACGTAGTAGCCGGGGAAACTCGAAATATCTATACTATTATTACACAGTAGATATGAGTTTATGAAAGGAGACTTACAGTGAGCAGCCCCACAATACAGTATATATATATACGAAAGCAGTAAATGAAAGCGATAACCACTTACTCGGTTGTAGTGCTTCCATGCTGTTTGGTTAGTTGTTCAACACAGAAAGATTGAAAACAACAGTATATTCAAAATCAAAGGAGAAAGTGCTTTGAAAAAGAAAGATTTGGGGCTTACAGCTCAAGGAGAGGCCTAGGGTTTTATCAGTGAGCGCACTGTGTGACTTTGTACAGAGGGACTTATACAAGTGACTGGGGCCCAAAATGGTTTTCTGTACAAAGGGATGGGTCTTACACTCTCTCAAAAGGCCCAAAAAGGTTTAAAGAAAAGAGTGGGGCTTATAACACGATGGTAGGCCCAAATGATTTTTCGTTTAAAAATGGCGATCGCGCCGAGGTTTTCTTTTAACGCAGAGGGACTTATACAATAAGTGAGGCCCAAAATGTTTTGGTTAAAAGGGGGATTGGGTCTTACACTCTAATAGAGGCCCAAAGTGTTTTGAATGGGTCTTATAGCTCAAGGAGAGGCCCAGATGATTCTTTTATTTTAAACGGGCGACGATCACGCCGTTTACTTGTACAGAGGGACTTATACAATGAGATGAGGCCCAAAAAGTTTTTGTACAAGGGGGGATGGGTCTTACACTCTCTCAAGAGGCCCAAAGTGTTTTGAATGGGTCTTATAGCTCAAGGAGAGGCCCAGATGATTCTTTTATTTTAAACGGGCGACGATCGCGCCGTTTACTTGTACAGAGGGACTTATACAATGAGTGAGGCCCAAAAAGTTTTTGTACAAGGGGGGATAGGTCTTACACTCTCTCAAGAGGCCCAAAAAGTTTTGAAAATGATTTATGAAGGTTGAATTAATCCAAAACCCTAATTTGTTTTCAAAATGTATTTAATTGAATAAAAATTCAATTAAAATGATCAAAAATTGTTTAACACATGGAAAACAAATTGTGATCTTGGATTAATGCTTCAAAAATTCAGTATTGACCTACAAAGTAATTAAAAAGCATTAAAAGTTGCAAAATCAATGTAGAAAAAATATTTAAAATGCCAAAAACAATCAAAATATTAATTCTTTACAAAAATATCAATTATATGAAATAAATAATATTTTTGGTATTTTTTGATAAAATAAAATATTTTAACATTTTTGTGAATTATTAAAAAAAGAATCAACTCAAAATCATTAAAACTCAGAGAGAAATTAATTTTTGAATCAATTAAACAAAATCACAAAATTCAAATATTTGAATTTATGAAAAATGGCGCCAAGAACAGCTGAAGAACACGCGCGTGTTCTTGGTTTCTCAGATTTGCATTTTCTATCCAATCTCCATGAATACGTAATCATATCATGCAATCCACATATCATTATGCTCGTCTCAACCTCACGATCATGTCTATGTACTTTAATTTCATTTAAATTAAACATACAACAAGAAATCACGAAGAGACCTCAAGAACCCTAATTTCTGCATGAAGGCTAGGATTTTTGATACACTATTCAAACAATGCAATTAATTGAGGGAAAACATTCCATGCATGATTATGAACATATGGCCAAATTATTGTGCGAGGAAATATGCATAGATTGAGAGATGATCAAGTATGTGCTTACCTCCAAGCCGTGACAGCAAGTGCAAAGTGATTTTTGATTTGGAGATGTTAGAGATGAGTGGTGATGATCTGAACAGCTTCCCTACACCCTATGGATTGTGTTTGGATGATTGGACTTGATTGAAATTGGCTGGATCATTTTGTGGTACCTCAGCTGCACTTTGGTTAAAACCTTGAGCAACCAGCTGGTGATTTCATGAAATTGATGTTTCAGAAGTTATGTGAGTGTTTGATCAGCTCATATGTGATGTATGTGAGGTGTGTGAGTGATTGGTTTGTGCAGAATTGCTCTCAAACTCAAAACCCGATAGCTACCTTGCTAAGAAAGGCATTTTTGCCAAGAGAAAGAGATTTTGAGGAAAGCATCTGTTAGATGGATTTGGTGTACTTAAACTGACCACAATTGAGCTCTATTTATAGTAGAGCAAGTTTGTTTTGCAAGGAATAGTGCATGGCAGCTGGTAAGTAGGTTTGGCCAATGTTGGCAAATGAAAACCCAAGTCTCCTCTAGCCATTGACTAGAGGTTAGGGCACAGAGCTTTGGTCCCCTTGGTATTGGATAAGTCTTGACTGATTTCAGATGAGAATGGCTCAGTCCATGCCACCTTGATGGTTCCATTGAATGCCTCATTCCAAATTTGAAGTCTTGTCCCTATTTTGGCCATTCTAGGTTCAACATGCTATTTCTTGTTCCATGGACTTTGGAGGCTTGGCTCAGTGATTGTCCCCTTTAGATTCAATCCTCTGAGGTGTCCAAGTGGATAAGAACTATTGAAATTGGCTGATTTTGGCAAATCCAGCCAAAATGCAAATTCAGCCTTGCTTTGACAGATTTCAGAAAGGCAACTTGGCAATGTTGTATCTCATGATGTAGGTTGAATTTGGCAATGTTCTTGGCCATTTTGGAAAGCTCTTACATGATACAACAACTGTTTGAACAAGTTTGGTTTTGATCTCTTTTGATTCCAAGTGAAAAATCCCCCTACATTTGGCAAAAAGTGAGGCAGAATCTGACTTAGTGAAAATTTCACTAAGTGTTGGAAAAAGTGACATTTTCACTTTTCAGCCACTTTGATCACTCCATAACTCAAAATCCTTAATGAATTAGAATGACTTGTAGTTGAAGTTTTTGTAGGTGATAATGAGGGCTACAAATCCATCTTTGGATGAGAAAAAATGGCCTTGTGGTTTAGGAGTTATGGTCCTCCAAAGTTGGTACCTTTGCCACTTTATTTTTAACTTAGAAAATTTTCTAAGTTTTATGGTTACCCCTTTTACAAGTTATCTCACTTTTCTTGATTTTTCTTGATGAATGATGATTCAAATCATACATTAACATCATTTTAGGGTTAAAAATCCATTTTGGTGAAAAATCTCAAAAAGTCAAAGTTGACTTTTGTGCACAGTTGACTTTTTATCAGATGAATTCCAAACTGTGCAATTCTTCAGGAAATCATGTCCTTGACCTAAATCAAACTTGATGGACATGTTCCATGGGTGTCATAGGGTATATTCAATCATGTATTAGGGTTTGGGAGCATGTCCTGGTCAAAAGTCAAAGTTACAGTTGACTTTTCTCTTAAAACCCTAATTGTGGTGCAGATGAAATTGAGACTTGTTGCTCAAACTTCTTGGATCAATCCATTGTTCCAAATGGATAAATATGGTATATTAGAGACCCTCAAATCATCTCTTGAGGTCTTGGCTCATGGTTTGTCCCAAAAGTCAACTTAGGGGTGAATTAGGTCAAGAAACCTTAATTCCTGATTTTTGATGAATGCATCCCCTGAGGCAAAATTGACTTGATGCATGGGTTCATGAGGTTCCATGAAGCATATTAGGTTATGTTTTGGATCATTGCCTTGTGCCCAGATGAAAATTTCCATCTGGAGGCCCTGGTCGACCAAAACCCTAATTTGGTGATACTGTCGATCTTGAGACTTGATCCACCTAGAAGGGAGCAGCCTTGTGCTTAATCCTTGAAGTGGGAGTCCTTTTTGATCCATTGTGGATGTTTGAGAGATTAGACAAGTTGAAGATCATGTCATTTCTTGATTGATCCTTTGTCTAAGCACTCAGAGAGGGCTTGAAACCCTAATTTTGATTGTATTGGATGCTCACCCATCTTTGGGGAGACTGATGAAGCATGATGGTTCATCCATATTGTGATGATGATTTTCACAATGATGGGAAATCTAAGTGGTCAATATTTGGGGTATTACAACTGGGTTTGTCTATTCACTCCTATAGAAAGTCAGCCCTAGGCATAAAGTGCCCATCTTTTCTGAATTCCCCACGGAGTTTGATTCTCGTGGATGATGGTTGGTTCAGTTATCTTTTCCACATTTGGATTAGATATATCCCCATTTGAGTTCATTCCTCAATTGGAGTCTTGTTTGGCCGTTTATTCTAGCTTGTTCCTAGATTGAACTTTGTTCCCTGGCAGGTGTGGTTTCTGAGCCCATCTTGAACGTGCATTTATTTTGCACTATGTCTCGCAGGAAGAATCTTTTGCAGATCCTCATTGAAGACATTTATTTCTCCAGCGGTGCTGTAATATCAACATCTATTTGGAATTCATACCCAACAATAAGTGGTAATCTCCTCAACATCTATTTGGAATTCATACCCAACAATAAGTGGTAATCTCCTTGAGAAGCTTGTTTTGATATCATCACGATAAATGGCAATCTCTTTCATGAGAAGCTTATCTGTCCTTGGTTTTATTAATATTTCTACAGTTACCAATGGTGTCACCTTCAGTCAGTCACTTTCCATCAACCTGTTTGATGTGATCCCTATTCTGGTTTCCTTTCCATCAACCTGCTTGATGTGATCCGGATTTATGTTATTTCCTTTCCGTCAATCTGTTGATGAGGTGTTCCGAGTTCAGGTTCCGTACCCTCGGATTTATGTTATTTCCTTTCCATCAATCTGTTTGATGAGGTGTTCCGAGTTCAGGTTCTATACCATCGGATTTATGTTATTTCCTTTCCGTCAATCTGTTTGATGAGGTGTTCCGAGTTCAGGTTCTATACCCTCGGATTTATGTTATTTCCTTTCCGTTAATCTGTTTGATGAGGTGTTCCGAGTTCAGGTTCTATACCCTCGGATTTGTGGTTTTTCCTTTCCGTCAATCTGTTTGATGAGGTGTTCCGAGTTCAGGTTCCGTACCCCCGAATTTATGTTATTTCCTTTCCATCAACCTGTTTGATGTGATCCCTATTTGAGGTTTATTTCCTTGCCGTCAATCTGTTTGATGAGGTGTTCCGAGTTCAGGTTTCGTACCTTCGGATGTGTTATTTTTCCTGGCCATCAAGCTTCTTGATGATGTGATCCCTGTTTTTATCCCTTACCATCTATCCTTTGACGATGTGAACCTTTATTTCCCCAGTGAAGTAAAGACATTCCCGGTTTATTTTGTGTCGTGCTTGTTCGGTCTTAACCTTTGCGTGCCAGATTTGAATCTTTAAACCTTTTGCTGTTCCCCAAGAAGTTTAACATTAAAGATTTTTAAAACTGTTCTCGTTTGAATCGTGTCAAACTTGAACTTGGACTTTGTTTGAATCGTGTCAAGCACTGTCTTCTTTTTTAAAACTTGTTCTCGTTTGAATCGTGTCAAACTTGAACTTGGACTTTGTTTGAATCGTGTCAAGCATTGTCTTCTTGTTTTAAAACCGTTCTTGTTCGAATCGTGTTGGACATGAACAGAGTCTTTGTTCGAATCGTGTCGGACATTGCCTCTTGTTTTAAAACTGTTCTTGTTTGAATCGTGTCAAACTTGAACTTGGACTTTGTTTGAATCGTGTCAAGCATTGTCTTGTGTTTTAAAACTTGTTCTCGTTTGAATCGTGTCAAACTTGAACTTGGACTTTGTTTGAATTGTGTCAAGCATTGTCTTCTTGTTTTAAAACCGTTCTTGTTCGAATCGTGTCGGACATGAACAGAGTCTTTGTTCGAATCGTGTCGGACATTGCCTCTTGTTTTAAAACTGTTCTCGTTTGAATGTGTCAAACTTGAACTTGGACTTTGTTTGAATCGTGTCAAGCACTGTCTTCTTTTTTAAAACTTATTCTCGTTTGAATCGTGTCAAACTTGAACTTGGACTTTGTTTGAATCGTATCAAGCATTGTCTTCTTGTTTTAAAACCGTTCTTGTTCGAATCGTGTCGGACATGAACAGAGTCTTTGTTCGAATCGTGTCGGACATTGCCTATTGTTTTAAAACTGTTCTCGTTTGAATCATGTCAAACTTGAACTTGGACTTTGTTTGAATCGTGTCAAGCAATGTCTTCTTGTTTTAAAACCGTTCTTGTTCGAATCGTGTCGGACATTGATCCCTTACCTTGGATTTTTGAAAACTTGCTTTAAGCTAAGCTTCTTGGAACAAATTTCTTCAACCTTATAAGACTCTTAGTTGGTGCGCAGGGTTTGTCTCTGTCCTCCTGGCTTTTCTTGAAGATCCCATTTTGAACTCTTCCGTATAAGATCCCCAGGAAGTCTTTGCTTGGTTGTTTGTCTCTTTTGGACTGATCCCCAGTGATCAGGTTTTTCTTTCTGGTTTCATGCCCAGGAAGAGTGTGGGTTTGTTTTGCCCCCAGTAGTTTATCTCCCCGAATCTTTCCCCAGAGGAGTTTGCTTGTTGTTTTTTTCCCCAGTGTTTCTTTGGAGTCTCCCCGGTGGGTCTCTTTTTTTGGTTAGCTTGTATCCCTAGTAAGGTGTTTCTCGTGGATACTAACCTTCGTCCTTCCCCAGTGAAGCTCTTCTGGTCTCCTTTTGCTTCCTGTTTACCCCTTTGGTGTCTCGTTGTGTCTGCATTTTCTTGCATCTTCTTGGCATTATGTTTGTTGCATTGCATATGTGTGCATCTGAGGGCAAAACTTTCGGTTATCTGTATTTAAATATCTTTCACTGTTGATTACATGAGGATCTTCATCTCTCATGTCATCAGGTGAAAATATTTAAATAGGGGCAACTGTTGTACCCCAAATTTTACCCTCATTTTTTTGCTAGTTGATGTTTTATTTATTTTTCTCTATATTTTAATTTAGTATTTATTTTAGTGTTTTATTTGTTTTATTTTAATCTAATTTCAATATGGCCTATTTTTAATTTACTTGTATTTAAGTTGTTTATTTTTATTAATTTAAAGTAATCATCAATTTAATTTAATTTTAAAATTATTAGATTATTTGTTAATTTAGTTTATTTTTCTAATCACTTAATTTAGGTCATCAATTAGTTTTATTATTATTATTGTTATTAATCACATTACTTTTTTTCATTTCCATTATTATCTTGTTAGGTCCATCGTGGATATCTTTTGGTGCACAATGGGAGGAGTCACACTTGCTATCAACCAATAGGGAGCTGACATGTGGCACGTGAGGAATCAAAAATCTTTGATTCCTTCTTCTTCGTCGTATGTGTGGAACGCAGATAGGAAAGAATTTCAAACCCTCATCAATTCTTGGCGCGTCAATTCATTTTGAGTTCTCCCAAAACCTTTCCCGTTTCAGCTTCCAACGACTTGGTTTATTTAAAGTATCTCTGGGCCATGCCCTGTTTTATCATTCACCCTGCTACAGACCTATCCAATGTCCAAAACATGTAAAGTTTGAAAAGGACTTATGAAGAAACAAGAAGGAGAGACGTTGGAGGTTTTGATTTCAAGGGCAGACGGTTTGTATAAAGGGAGAGGGGGAAACGAAACAGAGGAGGGAGGATCACCAACAATAATCACCCCAAGAAACACCCAAAACTCTCACTGATTTCCCACATTCTCATATTTTTGCAAAGCTGCAAGAACTTTCAAAACACAAGTTCTAGTCGTGCATTCGCTCTCTAACTTCCCAGATCACACCTAAACACTCCCTAGAGTTCATCCAAACACTCCAACACGAGCTGTAATCACTCTAACCATCACTACCCTTTCATCCCCTCATTTTGCATGAACACTGCTTATACATAATTCCTTCGTGCAAACTCTAAATAAACCATTCAAATCTTCCATAAGCCTCCATTAGAGCTTGTTCATACACCTGAACCAGTGTTGTAACAAGCTTTACACCATCCACCATTTTCAACCATTTTTGGACAAGTGGGCTCGAGTTTAGAGTTTGAAGGAGTTGCAAGCCATTCCGAGCAACTTGGTCAAAGAGCTGAGCATCAATAAGCACAAGGAGGGTGAGAGAACACTTCTGTAACTACTCTTGAAGAGGCCTTGGACCTACTCCAAGAGGTAAGCCACAAAACTCTCCAAATTCATGAGCATGCCATGGTTTTGCGTGTTATTTAGTGCTGGCACATACACATCACCATGTTTAAGTAGTACAGACCTCTGCATGCTTAGTATGGATCATGTGTTTAAACCTTCAAGTTTTGAACCTCACTGAACCACTCTGGTTTTTGCCCTCGTGTGAGTTGTGAGTTTAACCTTAAGAGAAACAAGTAGCATGATTGAAATCCTTGATCTTTGCTGATCAATTTAGGCTTTTGGTTTGTGAAAAATGATGGAGAAATGAGGACGAACGAGGTTGGGAAAGGGAGAGGAAACCACAACCATTTTCATGATGGTTTGATAGATTTTGTTCATGGTGCATGGAGAGGATGAAGGCGTGGCGTGTTGTGGTTGGCTGGGAATGGTTTTGTCTCGTAGCAACTTAAGTGTAATTGATCGATTGATGATGTTGTGGGCGTAACGTTCGCATGTGTTTTTTCATTTCCTATTTTCATTTCCAAGCCCAAATCAGAAACAACATAACCTCAGTTCATCTCCTTTTACTCATACACCCCCTCCAATTTCTTTGTTTAGAATGTTTTATTTTATTTTTCTCTTCAAAACCGTTTTATTAAAAATAGTGTTTGATCATTAAAAATCCCAAAAATTCATGTTCATGCTTCAAGGTATAATTTAATTTTCCAATATTTTTTATTTTCATAAATAATTAATTCCAAAAATTACTTATTATTTTTGAAAATGAAGAGTAAATTGAATATATTTTTGAAAACTCTTTTGGAAAATACCTTTGATATCAATTTTTCTTGGACTAAAATTTCAAAGTGTCTTAGGATACATTAAAGGAATATTAGAGGACTAAATTGTGACCTTAAGGTAGTTCTTTTGCTTAGGTTTATAACTCTTTTTAAACATTTTTTAACTTAAAACTTTCACCTCTCACATGAAAATCAACCTTGAAAATATCAACTTGTCACCCTTGTTTGACACTTCACACACTCATTTTCACTTGGGTTTAAACTTTGACTTTGAGTTTGTGTGCTCATTTATCTAGTAGTGAACACCTCATTAATATAACCCTACTCATAACTTGTGGTATTCCTTAAGAACTTTCTTGCAGATTGGAATTTGTGTTGACACTATCTTTTGCCATACTCATGCTATTGTTAATCATCTTATCTCAATATCTCTTGTTATCATATCCTATAACTATTTTCTTTCCCCTCATTCCAAAGGAAGGTGAAATATGTTGACTCATAAGTCATTGACCTCCCACCTTAACCTAAGTAACCTCTTAGGAGAAAACTTTATTTCTTGGCCTCATCAGAGCCATAGAAATTACAACTAGCTTTAGGAGAGAGTTCTTAAACTCTTAGTGATATTCATCCTAATGAATCATCACTTTCCCTACTGACTAAAACATAACATAGGTCCATTACAACTAGACATAGAGAGTTCTTATACTCTACAATGAGGTCACACTCATTTCCCCTCTGAATATTGACCACAGTCAATCATTCAGTAGAAGTAGAACTACGCATACTCTGATTCTACACCCGAGGATACGTAGGCGTAAGGTACGATGCCTTATCGAGTATACTTAGATACTAACCCCTAGGGTTTCAACCTTTAGCATAGAACCTCTAGCAAGCGAGTGAGATATAACAAGTAAAACAAGAGGCTCCCGTAGAGTACTACGGACGTTTAGGGTGTTAATACCTTCCCTAGGCGTAACCAACCCCCGAACCTTAGATCTCCCCCCTTTAGGTTTTTTTAACGATCTTGAACCTTTCCTTTGGATAAATCAAAGTCGGTTGTAAAAGAAAATGATGCAAGTTAATTAATAGCTTGTTATCCGATTTTCACCGCAACACATAGCTTCTTCAGTATTGTAGTGGGCACAATACTGAACCAGCTCCTCAAACTTAGCGGCATACTCAGCAACAGTCTTATCACCCTGCTTCAGCTCCACAAATTCAACCTCTTTTGCACTGCGAATATCTTCCGGAAAATACTTTTCCAGAAACTCAGCTTGAAACACAGCCCAAGTAATCTCAGTACCTGCAGCTTCCAATCTCTGACGACTATTGTCCCACCAAGCCTCAGCCTCTCCTTCCGGCATATGCGTACCAAACCGTACCTTCTGAGCATCACTGCATCCCATGGTCCTGAATATCTTCTCTATAGCCTTCACCCATTTTTGTGCAGCTTCTGGATCTAAGATACCTCCCTCATAAGTAGGCGGCTTGTTGCTCTGGAACTGTGCTAAGTCACGAAACTGAGCACCTCCAGCCTGATTGGCGTTCTCTACAGCCTGTGCCATGGCTTGCATAGCAGCAGCAAGAGCAACTTCATTCCTTCCTGCCATACTGTTCAACAATCAACATAAGGTCAGAACACCAAATCAACTCTTATTCTAAGGACAGACTCAACTCTAACACCTGGCCGGACGGACCGACCTGCTCTGATACCAATTGTAACACCCCACTTTCCCATTTTAAAAAAATAAACAAAATATTAAAGATAAATCAGAGTTTTCACCAAGTGGAATGTCACATTAAAAGCCAACAATTAAAATCCTTCTATTTTTGATAAAATACGCAGCGGAAAAATATTCAAATTACGACCATCTGCCAATAACACCAAAACTCCACATAAAATCGTGGTTCACCATAATGTTCATAAAAAATAAAGATACGTAACAAAAAGAATAACAAATAACAAAATGAATGAAATCCCCAAAAATAGTTCCCGTGTTACGTATCAGAGCACTCCTATGGACTCGATCAGCAACACCAATATCCAAGCTATCTAAGTACCTGGATTATCTGTACTTCCGAAGAAGCACAGACACAACAACAACAACAACAAAGGGGTGAGAAATCACACTTAATATTATCGGTGAATAAATACATGATAACAAGGTAGCATTCACATATACAAGTCAACAACACACCAACACGACCTACTGTCCAATATCATCAACAACATCAATTAATAATGTAATGCAACACGACACCATGCATGTGGTACCGACTCATTGGTTCATTCAATCGAACCCCGGATAGATCATATACACCTCTACTTGGCAATGATCTATCCCCCAAAATTCTCCATATAGGAGTACAGATGAATCACATACACTCCTCCTGAGCAATGATTCATCCCACCAATCACCATGAATATGCAAGACTCACTATGCACAACAACACATGTATACAAGCATAAATACAGGCACACGATCCTCCTGATCACATCATACATATCATCAACACCATCGACATGTAATTTGCTTCATACACACCAAACACCCAATTAATTAATTAATTAATTAAAATTATTAAAATTAATATTTTCATCACCCATGTCTTATTCCTCAGCACCTGACACCTATTCCCAACCTCTCAACCCAAGAGAAACCTATTCCGATGCGAATACGGGAAAGAAATCGCAAAACGGTGAAAATCTGCACTCAGACTGTCCATACGCGTATTGACCCGAGTCATACGTGTATGACTTGCTCCCTCGCCCTTCCTTACGTGTACGCCCTCATCTGATACGCGTAAGGCCTCCTGCCTCGCCCTGCCATACGCGTATTGCCCAACTTCATACGCGTATGAACAGAGACCCATTTTTCCTTTAATTTCCAACTCTCAGATCTATATACGCGTAAGGCTACTCCGTACGCGTATTGCCATGCCACCATACGCGTACCATACGCGTATGAGTAGAGGGTCGTGCCAAACCCTCCCCTCAAGCTCCCCTTACGCGTAAGGCTCCCTTTTCCTTCACCCCCATACGCGTATGGCCTAGCCCAATACGCGTATGGCCAGATCTATTACGCAAATCACCAGAGGCCTCACCATTCTGCACTCTGCTACGATTTCCACACTTCTTCACTTCCAACCAGTCATATACTCGTTTCTATATTGATTTTAGGTCCAATTTTCATCTTTTCTCTTGTACCTAGAATTACTACATGTATTACAGGTCTATAATCTCAAATCGTTCTCCGAATTTGAATAAAAAATGACAGATCTGTAACAGATGTTCTTACAACAGCAGCAACAACAAAAATTCATGGAAACATACATCAATTCATGCACGATTTCAGAATCACAACAGATCGACCACACAACAGTTTGCATACAAATTCCTAAGGGGTTAAGGACTCCCCACTACCCTATCATGAATGGATCACCAATATTAAACCCGTTTCTCCCCCCTTACCTCGAATCTTTGCAGAAAATCTGGACAATTGGGGAAGAAGATCAAGCCCTAGCACACCTTGTTCTTTCTCTCTTCTTGGTTCTCTATTCCTCGTTTCACGTGCCAAAACCTTTCTATTTTCCTTAAACCTCTCCTAATTCTCTTAATCCTATTTTAATTAAATTAATTAATAATAATAGCAATAATAACAATAATAATAATAAAATAATAATATTACTATTATTAATTAAATTATTATTATTATTATTAACTATACCACTATTAATATTAATCTAAAGGCTTTATCTCACCAACCCACCTTCCTAACTAAAGGCAACCCTTAAACGCACTCAAAACACTCCCCCAAACAAGGTCACACAAATAAAATAACACAAGACGTCTAAATAATTAAAATGGGGTGTTACATCAAGGGCCAACTTCATCCCAGAAATAAACTGGAGAAGAGATTGTTCAAATGCAACATTTCCTAATTGAGGAAAGAACTGACAACTCGACTGAGAAGACAGCTATCACTAGGGATAAGACCGACTGGAGTGATAGTGATGCAATATGAATGAGAATTCAAATAGAATGCATGATGTATGTATGTATATGCTAACAAAACCGACGCGACATACAAACTAAAAGATGAACATGACGGGATACTCGGCCATCGCGGGGCGAAGAAGTATCGTTGGTCCAAAAGTAGCAATTCTGCCTTGCTTAGGAGAAACGGTCCCTGTTGGGAGCTACGCTGGTCGGGCTTAGGAGATAGGAACTCGGCCGAGGGTATCAAATGGGGAAACCGCATCTAATACAGCTGATTCTTCATTCAGGCGCACTGGCTTAGATGAAGTACTTTGATTCTGTACTTTGAGGCTCGAACACCTTTGGAGAAGCGATCGATGTTCTTTCGATGTTCAACCGTCAAAAGAAATGGCCGTTTTTATTATATTTAAAAAAAAAGCAGAACAATTTTAACAGGAAAATTCATTTTTGCTTCGTTTCAAGAATCGTTGATCATGTCAAAATGTCGTTCTATAAAGCTAAAATAAATGAGAATTATAAACAAAAGCACAAGGGCTCAAATTTTATTGATAGGATGGAAATCAGCCTAATGCGCGATTCCATAGAGTATTTACAAAGTTTAGAAAATGGTAATATAAGGGAAAAGGGCTACATTGAAACATAACGACCGTTATCCTTCTACCAACTTTGAATTCGGGACATCCCGAGCTTCCGTCGAAGATGACCTTGACTGGAGTTTTTCTGATGGACGACGTAACTGCTGCTGAGGGATTTGCCCCTTTGTTGAACGTAGTTACTTGCCATTATCCCTAATTTTTGCCTGGATTGTACTTTGAGGTTTCCAATCCAACGGGATGATTTTTGATCATGTCTCTAATTTTTGCCTGGACCGCCCTTTCGGGTTTTCAATCCACCGAGACGTTTTTTTTAGTTTAGGAGAAGTATTTCTTGACTACGTCAACATTCGTGGGGTAGGCAAATTCCTCTCCGTCCATAGTTGCAAGTCTCAAGGCGCCGCCTGAGAAAGCTTTCTTGACCACATAGGGGCCGTCATAATTCGGAGTCCATTTACCCCGAGAATCAGTGAGAAAAGATTGTATCTTCTTGAGCACGAGGTCTCCTTTCTTGAAGATGCGAGGTCAGACCTTTATGTCAAATGCCTTCTTCATTCTCTGTTGATACAACTAACCGTGGCATAGTGCCATTATTCGCTTCTCTTCGATCAGATTCAGTTCGTCGTGTCGACTTTGACACCATTTAGCTTCTGTAAGCTTAGCTTCCATCAATACCCGGATTGATGGGATCTCTACTTCTATGGGGAGCACTGCTTCCATGCCATAAACTAGAGAGAAAGGGGTTTCCCGTGTTGAAGTGCGGACAGATGTACGATAACCGAGAAGAGCAAAGGGTAGCATTTCGTGCCAATCTTTGTAGGTTACAACCATCTTTTGAACAATCTTCTTGATGTTCTTGTTAGCCGCTTCTACCGCTCCGTTTATCTTGGGTCAGTAAGGAGATGAGTTATGGTGTTCGATCTTGAACTCTGCACACAACTCCTTCATCATCTTATTGTTCAAGTTAGATTCATTATCAGTAATGATCTGACCCGGAACACCATAACGGCAGATGATATTGTTTTTGATAAAGCGGACCACCACTTGTCGGGTTACATTAGCGTATGACGCTGCTTCGACCCACTTGGTGAAATAATCAATGGCTACCAGGATGAACTGATGTCTGTTTGAAGCCTTAGGCTCAATTATACCAATCATGTCGATTACCCATATGGAAAAAGGCCTTGGGGAAGAAAGAACTTTGAGATGCGTTGGCGGTACATGAATTTTGTCGTAATATATCTGACACTTATGACATCTTCTCATGTACTTGTAGCAGTCGGATTCCATGGTCAACCAATAGTACCCTGCTCTTAGAATTTTTCTCGCCATTGTATGTCCGTTGGCATGAGTGCCAAAGGATCCTTCGTGAATTTCTTTCATCAGCATGTCTGCTTCTGGTCTGTCTACGCATCGGAGCAAGACCATGTCAAAGATTCGCTTATAAAGTGTATCACCGCTCAGAAAAAAGTTTCCAGCCAGTCTTCTGAGGGTTTTTCTGCCCTTTCTAGATGCCCCATATGGGTACTCCTATTTCTGAAGGAAGCATTTGATATCGTAATACCAAGGTTTGTCGTCTATGACTGCTTCGATCGTAAAGATGTAAGCGGGCCGTTCAAGACGCATTATGTCGATCTTAGGTAGGTCATTCCATTGACCTACGCTAATCATGGAAGAGAGAGTGGCTAAAGCGTCAGCCATGTGATTCTCATTACGAGGGATGTGATGAAACTCGATTATGTTGAAGAAGGGTAACAACCTTCTCGTGTAATCTTTGTAAGGGATCAATCCTGATTGGTATGTGTTCCAATCTCCTTTGATCTGATTAATAACCAGGGCTGAATTGCCGTATACATCCAAGTTTTTGGCCCTTAAATTGATTGCTTCTTCGAGACCCATAATACAAGCTTCGTATTCGGCCTCGTTGTTCGTACACTTGAACGTAAGTCTGGCCGTGAAAGGAATGTGGGTACCCTGAGGGGTAACAATGATTGCCCCAATTCCGTTCCCGTAATGATTAACTGCTCCGTCAAAGATAAGTCCCCATTGGGAACCTGGTTCTGGCCCTTCACTGGGTAGCGGTTCATCGCAATCTTTCATTTTTAGATACATGACATCTTCGTCTGGGAAGTTAAACCCGACTGATTCTTGATCGTCAATCGGTTGATGAGCCAAATGATCGGCTAAAACACTCCCTTTAACGGCTTTCTGAGCGTGGTACTCTATGTCATATTCTGTTAGCAACATCTGCCAACGGGCAATCCTTCCCGTGAGAGCAGGTTTTTCAAATACATACTTGATTGGATCCATTTCGGAGATTAACCAAGTAGTGTGACGAATCATGTATTGGCGAAGACGTTTGGCTGCCCAAGCCAAAGCGCAGCAAGTTTTCTCGAGCATCGTGTACTGAGTTTCACAGTCGGTAAATTTCTTGCTCAGATAGTAGATGGCAGACTCTTTCCTTTTGGTTTCATCTTGTTGGCCAAGTACACACCCCATTGAGTCTTCCAAGACTGTTAAGTAAATGATCAGTGGTCTTCCTTCCACTGGAGGTGATAGAATCGGAGGGTTCAACAGATATTCCTTGATACTGTCGAAGGCAGTTTGACAATCTTCTGTCTAAACGCAGTCCTGATCTTTTTTGAGTAATTTTAAAATCGCAGCACATGTCGCGGTCATGAGGAATATGAATCTGGAGATGTAGTTCAAACGTCCCAAGAATCCTCTGACTTGTTTTTCAGTCTTTGGAGAAGGCATTTCTTGATTGGCCTTGACTTTGTCAGGATCAACCTCAATTCCTTTCAACCTGACGATGAACCCTAAGAGTTTCCCTGAACGGACACCAAAGGTGCACTTGTTGGGATTCAAGCGGAGCTTGTACTTTCTCAGCCGCTCGAATAATTTTGACAGGTGGGTCACATGCTCCTCTTCTGTCTTAGATTTTGCAATCATATCATCGACATATACCTCGATTTCTTTGTGTATCATGTCATGAAAAAGAGTAGTCATGGCCCGTTGATAGGTTGCCCCGGCGTTCTTCAAACTGAACGGCGTTACCTTGTAACAAAAGGTACCCCATGAGGTAATGAACGAAGTTTTCTCCATGTCTTTCGGCGCCATTTTGATTTGGTTATAGCCCGAGAATCCATCCATGAAGGAGAAAACTTTGAACCTTGTTATACTGTCAACCAGCATGTCGATGTGTGGTAAAGGAAATCCGTCCTTTGGACTTGCCTTGTTCAGATCCCTGTAATCTACGCACATTCTGACCTTTCCATCCTTTTTGGGAACGGGTACGATGTTGGCTAACCATTGAGGATATTCTGACGTGGCGAGGAAACCCGCGTCAATCTGTTTCTGTACCTCCTCCTTGATTTTGATGGCCATGTCCCGGTGAGTCCGTCTCAACCTTTGTTTAACTGGCAGATACTCCGATCTTAACGGTAAATGATGTTCCACGATGCTGGTATCCAATCCTGGCATATCCTGATAGGACCAAGCGAATACATCGGGAAATTCTCTGAGAAGCTTTGTCAAATTCTCTTTGACAGTTGGACTAAGTAGGGCCCCAATCTTAACTTCTTTTCTCTCTTCCTTTGAGCCCAAGTTGACCGTTTCCAACGGCTCTTTGTGAGGTTTAATGGACCTTTCCTCTTGTCTGAGTAGTCGTGAGTTCTCTTCTGGAATTTCGTTGTCAACTTCTTCTTCAGCCCCAAATACCGGGAACTCAAAGTCGGGAGAAGGCATCGGATCGTATGTTTCAACAGGGTTTAAAACAAGAAATCTGCAAGACGCGATGATTCGTGTTTTAGAAGAGATAGAGAGAATGCAAAAGTGTGTGCAGTGTTTTTTCTTTTACTGCTTGTTTTTATTGAGTTGTTTTTTAGGATTACCATTTTCTGAGAAAAGCAAAAAAGAGAAAACAGCAATTAATGCGGAAATTACAGAACAGCATTATTTTATATATGAACAAGTTGATTCTTGAAACTACAGCCCTATAAAACAAAACTCTGTCGGTTTGGGCAAAGCGAAGAGGGGAATTTACAGAAAGTAAGCCCTATCAAAACATCCGTTTCACCTGGGCAGGGTGAAAGGTTAAGATAAAAACGACAATTACTTTGACTTATGAACAATCTTCGGAACATCGACAGCAACCCATTGGCGGTGAACTCCTCGGTGAATCAGAAAGTCTGGTACCTTCCTTGATTTGTCTTCAGAAATAACGCTAATTTATGGTGGAACAGGATCGTTGGAATCTGTCTCCCAAGCAGAGTTGTCGTAGGAGGATTCCTCAGTTGTATTTTGCATAGTATTTGTGCTCTTAGGTAAATCTCCCCATCCAGTTGGCTGGATGTCTTCGAGCCTGATAATAGAGCTTTCGGGAGCGGTGTACTTGACCATGAAGTCGTATTTTCCACTCGGTTATCCCAAGGTGAACCACATTTCTTTGGAACTGGAGGAGTCATCCCTCTCAATGACGTTGACCTCGGGAAAAGCATAGTTAATGAATTCTAGTCATGCAAACGTTGCGAATTCATTTTTGTATGGGATATTTTCTGAATGACCTGAGTGTTGATCCCATGACATGATGGGGACACAAGTATTCTTTTCAATGATGCTCAGCTGATTTTCATTGCTCGGCTGATTCTCTTGCCCCAAGTCTCCCGGATACGGCTGCCACATTGGCAGGCCATCCATTGGGCCATAATAGTCGTGATCAAAGTTGTCTTTCATCGGAGTGTCTTCCTCTAATGAGTTTGGTGGAGCACGGCATCCTTCCAGATCACAATCTACATATATTATTTCGACATCCGACCAGGGTATAAATCTCGGACCCTGTGCAGGAAAGCAAAATGGAGTCTGCGTTTCGTCCTGAGACATATAACCATCCTCGTTAAGATAGGACTTCCATTCCTCATCTGTGTCGGAGGGATCCTCCTCATTGATAGTGTGTACTTCTTGAGTCACCGGTTGAAGGAAACCTCCACTGTGAAAGAAGCTCTGAATGGGATGAAGACTTTCATCGCTGGTAGTAGCTGTCTGGGTACAGGTTACAGAAAAACCAAGACCCTTCTTTGTTTTATTGTCAGTAGGAATGACTAGTTGTCCCCATCCTGTTGTATTGGTACTCTCGACCGCTTTGATAGCATCTTTTGATGAGGAAATGGAAGTTCCCTCTTCGGATTGATTGTCCTTGCTCACCGAAAGCGCTTGGAACTGAGTTCCAATAACCTCCTCGGGTTCTACACAAGTAGATGATGATAAGTTACTCACGAGCAAGGCTTGTTCTCCACAGACCGTGACGAGCTGGTTGTTCTGGACGAACTTTAACTTTTAGTGGAGGGTCGAGGTGACTGCCCCAGCCTGATGTATCCAAGGTCTTCCTAATAAACAACTGTACGTTGCCCGGATATCCATGACCTGGAAAGTGACTTTGAAAGTGTGAGGACCGATAGTTATGGGAAGGTCTACTTCACCGATAACCGTTTTTCTGGATCCGTCAAATGCTTTGACGATGACCTGTGTCTACCAGTACGCTAGCTAAAGCATCGTCCTGGCAGTTGACTGTAATATTGAGCGCCATGTTATGACGGCGACCTTCTTCAGGTAATTCGTTATTTTTAAATCCCAAATTATTGCAAGAAGTGATGTTAGAGACAATGCTATCGAACTATCTGATTGTTACATCCTGTTCCACAAAGGCTTTCTCCAAGACTTTCTATAGAGCCTCCCTATGCGCTTCTGAACTGAGTAAAAGTAACAGCACAAAGATCTTTGAAGGAGTTTGTAATAGCTGATCAACAATGTTGTATTCACTCCTTTGGATGAGCTTCGGCATCTCATCATTATTTTTCGAAAGGTCGGGATTATTGGACTGACCGACCGGTGGATTGGGAACTTCTGTCTGAGGTTCCTTGTCTTTGATGGACTCTCCAACTCCTCTGTTGAAGATTCTACCGCTCCGTGTTACACGACTGATGTCTGCGATTGTCTGCGATATTCACGACGGAGGGTAATGGAATTTCCTATCCATTCTCAATCATCGTTGCACCGTATTTGTAAGGGATAGCCTTAGTTGATTCATACGGTAGTGGTCCCGGTAGATAGATGACTATGGGAGCCTTCTGATTTTTCTGACCATCGTAAGTAATCTCGATCCGTTCCTGGTTGGGAACTCTCGATTCGTCAAGTAGAGGGATGATGGAAAAAACATCCCTGGCCCTCTGATGATCAGAGATTATGACAACATCCTCAATTTGATCAACGAAGTAGTTCGGCGTCCAGTTGATGGGTCCGGAGCCCGGATATGGGCGAATCTTTCTACGATTCACCTGACCCTGAAGAGCTGGTCGCACAAGGTAACATCCTTGGTTACTTTCGAACAGACTCTACAACGTTCATAGTTGTGTGGTGGCACCTGGCCACGCCCGCTTTGAATACAATGTAACCTCACTAGGTTAGCTTCCACAGATCGGACATCCTGACTTTGACGCCGAGTGGGGTTCCTGTTATTGATACTAATTTGCTGAGTATCTTCATCCATATAGATTAGCATCCACCAGTGATTTAACAAGTGCTTAAGTGCCTCCTGGACAAGGGCACAACCTTGATCGTTTTCGCAACCCGCTTTACAGCTCTGGTAATCATGTGATACCAGGAATCCGAGGCGGACCTACTCATCATTTAACTCTACCAGGTAAGTATTCATTAAACGAATGTCAAAGATTTAAACCATGTTGATCTGATAGGGATTCCTATCATGGTAGTCCTGGATCCATCCAAGATCCATCTGACGCTGGAGGGCCTCTTGTACAAAAGAGCATCCCTGTTTGTTTACCGAGCAAGTCATACAAGAACTGTAATCGTGCCGTGGCAGATTATGATACTGGCTTTGCCTTGAGTGCATTGCCACCAAGTTGGCATTCATTGCACGGATGTCGTGGTTCTGAATAACATTGGAATTCGTGTAAACCATGTTAACTCCACGAACTCGGTGCTCTTGGATCCATCCGAGATCCATCTGTTCCTGTAGAGCTGATTGCACCACGGAACATCCCTGATTATTTTTAGAGCATGTAATACCCTAATTTTTGACCCTAAGATCCCACATATCATTTGCATTCTGTGTGTTTCTCCTGAGTATCTGTATATTATTCTTACTTGTTTCTGTTTAATAACCTCTAACCAAATACCAAAAATATTTTGCAATTTTTGCTTGTTTCCTCTTCTCAGTGTGGTTAGGGTATTGCAAGAAGGTTGATGACAAAATGTATGGCTTGGAATCAAGGGTGGCTATTCTATTGTGGTTAAGGCCAGATGGATGTTTGACCTAATCTTGGTCAAACTATCAAGCAATTGTTTCAAGTGCCAGTTATCTGTTTCAGTGAGCTATTCCTCAAAGTAGTCACTGTCAAGTTGTTGTGTGGTGATATTCATCAGGTTCATCTGAGTTCATCAATCAAGACTGTGTTCATCTGTGGATTTATTTTCCAAGATAATTGATTCAGATGAATTTTGAAGTGATTCAGAACTTATTCAAATGGCTGTTGTTCAGTTGTGGTTTATTCAGTGGTAGCTGTGTGCACTTTGTCAGAGGCTTGTGGAAAAAGTTTAAAGTTGGTTCTGGGCTAAAAACTAAAGACTTGCTATCCATGTCCATTTTGGTTATCCATCTACTAAACCATATTCCTTATCCATTTTAATCCATTATCCACATTTCTAAACCATTTTTTATCCACTTTTAATCTCTTTTGTCACCTTTCTAATACCCACTTCAATTTTCAATTCACATAACCATTTCCATATCCAATTCACCTATCCTTTATTCATAAAATCCGTTTCTCTTTAAATCCAATTCTCATTCAATCCAATTTTATACTTTTTTAGCCATGTCCATTTAAAATTCAAATGCATATCCAATGACCACTTTACATATCCATTATCCAATTTAAAGCCCAATATCCATTTTTCATATCCAAATATCATATCCAACTTCTAAACCATTTTTTTAAACCAATTTATCCATACTCCATTTTTACTATCCAAAAATCATATTCAATTATCCAAATCATTTTCAATAACCTTTTTTATCCATTTAAATATCCACATCCATGAACCATTCCTCAAAATCCATTATCCATTTATTTTCAAAATCTATTTTAAAACCAATTATCCATTTCATGAACCAAAATTTCCATTTCATAAAAACCATTTTTTAATTTTCAAAACCATTATTCAACATTCAAATCCAAAGTCCCATTATACTAAGCTCATGAACAATACAACAAAAGCCCATTTAAAAAAAAATGAATAAAAAAAAGAAGAAGCTCTAAGCTTCATGACCCATTTTCCATTTTCACTTCAGATGCTATTCCATCCCACAATGCACTACAAGCCAATCTTCAATCAAAGACGGTATAAACAATTTCAAGCCATCATGCTGCTATTTCCAAATTTCAAGCCGTGAGAGCTACATGAGAAGCCGCAAGCTCACAACACACAAGCCGTGAACCAAAACCGCAAGCTTCATACACACCTCACGCGGAAAAAATCACCGTTCCAAAACGCACAAAATTACTCAAAACGGCAACCAATTTTTTCTTCCAATTTCACTCCAATTCCATCTATAAATACAAGCCTCACCTTCATAATTTTTTCAAGCTTTCACAGCCCCAAAAACTCTGCCAAAATCAAACCAAGTTTGGAAAAACTCCATTAAAGCTCCAATTCCAAAAGCTCCAAATACCACTCCAATCTTCATCAAAAATTGTTTCTAAGAGTGAAATTCTTCACACAACAACAAGAGGAAGAGAGTAGAAGTTGAAGAGGAGTCTTGCTTCTATTTTTCAAGGTAGTTCGAATTTTCCGTCGAAACTTTGAAACTCCGATTCGTCTAATTCTTGCATCGACGGTTAATTGTGATCACATATTTGAAATCCTCTCCGTCTCACGATCGCAACGGTATATGGTTTGAGCTCCGTCGCTCCGATTTGACGGAGCTCAAAATTTGAAGCATGGATGATGAATAGTGCTCGGCGTTGCATTTTGGAGAAGAAGAAGATTTCTTAACTTGCTGACTTTTTCTTTTTCCTTTTCCTTTTAATGTTTTTTTTGTTTTTGGTTCATTCTTTCTCTTTTTTTGGAAAGTGATGGGCTTAGCCCATTCATTACACCACCACCATTTTCTAAAACTAACCTCCTTCTCTTTTTCTCTATTTTTCTTAAAAAGTTAATTCCATTTGGTTTCTATATTTTTTTTAGTAAGCTTTTGAAATTAAATTTTACTTTTAAATTCTGTTTTAGAAAAATCTCTTGAAATTTATTTGAATATTTTGTTCTTGATTTTCATTTTCCTTTTGATTTTGGATTTGAATTACATTTTTTAAGATAATATTTCTCTTTAAATTCATTGGACTTAGGGTGTAGATGAAGTTGGATAAATGTTCACTAATTCAAATCTATCTTTAAAGTGAATTATTTAATTCACTTTAGGTGCTTTGAGTTAATGATATATTTAGCACTTTAATCCACCAAAATGAGTGAATGAACTTAAAGATGGAATTGTCTTGAATTTGTAATTCAAATTTGGTTTCCTCTTTCTTCTATTTCTTTTTCTTTTTGATCGATGAAAGTCGAAGTGATCGTGAAATTTCTTTGTTGAATTTCGATCGAGACGAGATCATTACCACTTTTTCTTTTCGTGTGGCATCGCTTTAGGATAACGATCCCTATATCGTTTATCTCGCGTGCATTAACACATATATCTCATGGCCGACCTCATTCGTAGGGTAATTGCTCGAACAAATTACTCGGCGTGCGCTTAACATAGACCAAAATTTGTCCCGCCTCGAAAACTATCAAAAATAGTTGATTATTTGTCTTATGGTTCACAACTCATGAAACTTGTTGTTAGGAGGCTTTGGTCTTATCAATCCTCTAATGAGTTTCATCAACCTTGACCTAAGTGCAATTATTCAATTGTTATTGATCACTAACATTAACAATTAACCACTAACTTACTAACAATTTTATTATGTTAATTTTGTTTATGTTTCCTTCTCGCTCCTTATCTCTTTTATTTCTTTTATGCTTCATTATTATCATTCCATATCATGTTTATGTTTCCGCAATTTTTCCTTTGTCCGTTGGACATATGTTTATGTTTCCGCAATTTTTCCTTTGTCCGTTGGACATATGTTTATGCTTATGTCATTTCTCTCTTATCCATTTGAACTTAAGACATTAATAAAGGATTAAACCATAAAAAAAAACTTAATTCTCTTCATTTTGGACTATTGGTTACTATTCTATGCTTTGGAGTGATCTCTTTATGGACCTCTTTTGAAGTGATATTGGACTTATGGACCTAGAATTAGGACTTCTTATCCCTTGCTTGGAGTATTGATTGAAGACTTGCCTTTATTTGGCCAATTTGCTTCAGGATGAAATTCTTTTAATATTTCTTTGAAGTGGCTCCATTTTGGTTAGATCCTTCTTTTCCCTAGCTTTTATTTCATGCACTAGGATAGTCACTTCTTCTCCTCCCCATTCTTAAATTTTCAAAATCTTCTCCCTTTTTTCAAAATCTTCTTCTTGTTTTCAAACTTAAAACCACTTTCATAATAAAACCTTGGATTTTGTCAAGTGACTTTTTAAACTTTGTTTTCTTAATAAATGTCAATCCATTTAACTATATTTTGACTATTTCATAAAAATAAAAAAAAATACAAAACTCATCCAAATTTTTTTTTGTGCTTTTATGCACCTTTTTCTTTTAAACTTTTCAAAAAGAATTAGACATGAGTCATTTTTTTGATGAGATGTAAAACTCCTAACCATGGTATTTTGTTGAAAGTATGGTCGTTTTCCACTTAGATGTTGAAGTGATTAGTCTTGTTGATGTTAATCCAAGCAAATCCTCCATCTTAATGTGATGCAAATGCCACTTTCCCATACCTTTGGGTAATTAGTTGAGTATTCTCTCTTGAGAATGACAGGTTGTCTTTTTCAAGATAAAATAAACCATTACCAATAATTTTTGTTCTTTGTACCACGAACTACGGGGTTTTGATCCTACATTGAACATCGTGGGTATGTAGGCATGAGGCGATAAGTCTCTCCAAACAAAAAAATCTTAAAAAATAATTCTCCTCTCATCTCCTCAATCTCTTTACAAGCAAACCATTTTCAGACCAAAAAGCAGTGAATACATCAAATGGCTCCTATAGAGTACTATAGATGTATTGGGTGCGTAAAACCTTCCCTTTACATAACCAACCCCCTTACCCTTATCTCTTTAGGTTTTGTTCGCTCTTTTTTCCTTTCCTTTATGGATAAAAATAAAAGTGCGATGGCGACTCTTGCTTATTTTTGAGTTGAGTTAATTAATAGCTTATACTCACAAATTTCCCCGCTACAGAAAAGTGGCGACTCTGCTGGGGACAGATTGACCTCTTGCTGGTCCATCCCTTGAGGGGTTTAGCCTACTTTGATTTATTTACTGCTTTTTGTCTGTTTTGTGCTGGCTGGATTTTCTGTTTGGTGGGCAGGGTGTTCTGAGAGATAAGCCCACTACCCAGGCTTGAGCATACACATAGGTTTTAGTGTGGGCAGGCGTGACGCTCCCGTGGTGTTGGCCATGTGCGGGTGATCACGATCCCTACAATTAGACGAGGTTCTATCAGGAGCTTTCTGCTACTGTATATTGATACAGGCCAGTAGTTATTCTCTTGAGGAATTGTCGACTCTGATGACCATTCCCGAGGACTCGGTAACGACACTCCTCCCGAGAACGATAATGGCAGACCAGAAATGGCAAACCCATTACGTTTCTCGACCCGAGGACCCAATGCTGGGAACTTGCCATAGGATCTTTTTTTGAAAGTGAATCAGCGGACGACCTCTTTGATTGGCGATAGCATTGTATCCTTCGGGCTGAATGTGCTATTGTTTCTCAAACCTCTGAAGCTGATGACCTTTCGTTTTGGAGAATCAGTTGAGGCCTCCTCGATTGATGATGATGCCAAACCAGAAATGGTGAACGTATCATCATTTCTCGACCTGAGAGCCCGGGATACTGAACATCCTAGTACCCACATGTGAGAATGGGCGGGTGTTTACAGGTTTGCAGGAAACCCTGACCTTCAACGTACCCGGTACTTCAAAGCGAACCTCTGTCGTCAGCAACAGTTATTCTGGATCTGTGGAAGCTTTGATCCCTTGTTTGTTGCATTCATATTGCATTGCATTTGCATCAAGCATCATTCTGCATTTGTTTCTTGCCTTTCCAGGTGTCTTATTGTTTATTTTTGGTCCTCGTTCAGCCAAGCTGTCGCACCAGTATAATACTCGAGCTAATCTGAAGAAGAAGATGGATCAGTTGCAGTAAGAGAACCGTGAGCTTCGTGAAGAAGTATCAACTCTGAAGGATGGTTTGGAAAGACTCACTGCTATGATGGAAGATCTGGTGGCTGCTCAGAATCAGCCACCACCTCCTCCTCCGCTTTCAACTCCTGTGCAAAGGACAGTCATTTCTGAGATTGTCTCTGCGCCCATCTCTGTGGTGCCTGCTAGTGTTCCTCGATACTCCATGCCTCTTGGTTTCCCCTGGGGCATGCCTCATAACTTTGTTCCCGAAGGTTATCAACCACCACCACCTCCTGAAGTTCCAGTTGTTCCTACCATTCAACCTGTGATGACTGTACCACCGCCTGTGGTTCACACTATTCCTTTTGGTGAAGAGTAAATTTTCCATACTGCTCTAAGTGAGAATGCCAGCGCTTATGATAGAATGGAAGAGATTCAAGACCAGTTTGCTGAAATGCAGAAAGAGATCAAAGCTCTGAGAGGTAAAGAGCTGTTTGGAAAGAATGCTCATGAGTTATGCTTGGTTCCGAATGTGAAGATCCCGCATAAGTTCAAAGCCCCTGACTTTGAAAAGTATAAGGGTAATTCTTGTCTGTTGAGTCACTTGACTGTGTATGCTCGTAAGATGTCGGCTCATAAGGATAATGATCAGCTTCTCATTCACTACTTTCAAGATAGTTTGTCCGGTGCAGCTTTGAAGTGGTATATGGGACTTGATAGTGCTCGAATTCGCACTTTCGAAGATTTGGGTGAGGCGTTTGTGAAGCAGTATAAATATAATGTAGATATGGCTCCCGATCGTGACTAGCTTCGAGCGATGGCTCAGAAGGATAAGGAGACATTTAAAGAGTACGCGCAGAGATGGCACGAGATTCCTGCTCAGATCAACCCTCCTTTGGAAGAAAAGGAGATGACCAAGATTTTCCTGAAAACTATGAGTCCTTTTTATTATGAGCGTATGATTGCTAGTGCCCCGAGTGATTTTACTGAGATGGTTAATATGGGGATAAGATTGGAAGAGGGTGTCTGTGAGGGACGTTTGTCGAAAGATGGCAATTCTGCTGGAAGTTCCAAAAAATATAGTGGAGGATTTTCCAAAAAGAAAGAAGGAGAGACCAATGTCGTTTCTCGAGAAAGGTATAGAGGACCTCGCAATAGAAACAATCAGTGTCAACAACATGTCGCATCTGTCACTCCTGTTATCAGTTCAGCTCCTATTGTTCAGGCACCGCCTGCTCAGCAATAACGTTCTAATCAGCCAAACAATCAACGGGGCCGATTTCAGAAAGATTTTGATCCGATTTCGATGACTTACACAGAATTGCTTCCTTGTTTGATTAAGAAGAATCTTGTTCAGACCCGTCCACCGCCTGCTGTTCCAAAAGATTCACCATGGTGGTATAAGCCTGAAGCTCATTGTGTTTTCCATCAGGGAGGAGCTGGACATGACACTGAGAACTGTTATCCATTGAAGATGGAGGTACAGAGACTGGCTAGAAGTGGTATTTTGTCTTTCGAAGATTCTAATCCTAATGTCCAATCGAATCCATTGCCTAATCACGGCAAGGCGTCTGTCAATATGGTTTATGGTTGCCCTGGCACATTCAAAATCTTTGATATCCGTTGGATCCGAAGATCTCTGGTGGAAATGCATGCAGTTTTGAGTGAACACCATGATATTGATCATGATTATGCAGCCTGTTGCATCTGTTCTATGAATCCTTGTGGTTGTGTGATAGTGAAGAGGGACATTCAAAGGATGATGGATGAGAATTTAATTGAAGTCACTGCTAAGAGGGACGAATATCAGAATGAGGTAAATGCTATTCAACCTCGCTTTAATATTCCTGAGCGAGTTGTTATCTCTTATGATAGTCAGAAGACAGCTGTTACGCCTTTGGTTATTCGGTTGCCCGGTCCGGTACCATATGAATCTGACAAGGCTGTTCCGTATAAGTACAATGCTACCATGATAGAAGATGGTAAGGAAGTGCCCATTCCTTCTTTGTCTTCTGTAGTAAGCATCGCTGATGTGAGCAGAGTGACCCGGAGTGGACGTGTCTTTGCTCCTGAGCCTCCAAGGATTGTGGAGGATGTTAAAGCTGGCAAACGAACTCAAGATGAGAGTAACGTCAATGTTTCTAGTCAGTCCAGTGGTTTGAAGGCTTTTGAGGATGAAGTATTGAAATTGATCAAGAAGAGTGATTACAGTGTTGTGGATCAACTCTTGCACACCCCGTCCAAGATTTCAGTGATGTCCTTGCTGATGAATTCTGAAGCTCATAGGAAATCTTTGCATAAGGTATTGGAATAAGCATATGTTGAGCATGATGTGACTGTTAATCAGTTTGATGGAATTGTTGCCAACCTCACCGCATGTAATTATTTGAGTTTCTGTGATGAAGAGTTACCCGAGGAGGGGAGAAATCACAATTTGGCTTTACATATCTCCATGAATTGTCAAGAAGATGCGCTTTCCAAAGTGCTGGTTGATACTGACTCTTCTTTGAATGTGTTACCAAAATCTACTTTGTCGAGGCTTTCATACCAAGGTCCTCCCATGAGGTATAGCGGAGTTGTTGTTAAAGCTTTTGGTGGATCTCGAAAGACTGTGATTGGAGAGGTTGATCTCCCGATCAAAATAGGACCGTGTTTCTTCCAGATTACTTTTCAAGTAATGGATATCCGTCCTGCTTATAGTTGTCTGCTTGGCCGACCCTGGATTCATGAGGCTGGGGAAGTGACTTCGACTCTCCATCAGAAGTTAAAATTTGTTAAGAATGATAAGCTGGTAGTTGTTGGAGGTGAGCAAGCGATGCTGGTGAGCCACCTTTCATCCTTTTTGTATGTTGATGCTGATGAAACTATTGGAACTCCATTCCAAGCTCTTTCTATTGATGACAAAGCTGTTAAGAGGAATGAGTTACCCATGTCTTCTTTAAAAGATGCTCTGCATGTGTTAGAAACTGGTCAGTCTGACGGTTGGGGCCGAGTCATTGATGTGGTTGATAACCTGGGCAAAACTAGTTTAGTCTTTACGCCTGGTATAGTCAGAAGGGATTTGAAGCGTATTAATGAGACCTTTCACAGCGCTGGATTCATCCACAATGATCACTCTACTGCTGCCATCATTGAAGATGATGAAGAGGAAGAACTTCCTAATTTTGCGACACATGGACAGATCTGCCAGAATTGGACAGCTGTTGACGTTCCTACTATTGTTCATGTTTCAAAGTAATTTATTTTTGTTTCTTTCAAAAAATCCTTTCACTCTGCCCAAGGTGAAAGTGAATTTGTGAGGGCTTTGTTTCAAATTTTATCATCATCAATAAAATGTTATTTTGTTTATCCATATTATGTTTTCCCTTTTTGCTTTATTTCTGAAAAATGGTAACATAAAAAACCAAAAAATAATAATGTGATAATCATCTTTATCTGCATGATACTTGCACTTTTTGTTCATATTCTAAAATCAAACATAAATCATTGTGCAGATTGATTGTTAAACTCATTGAAAAAAATGACCCTATGCCCCCTCCCAACTATGAGTTGCCTGTGTTTGGAGCTGAAGAAGAGGGTATTGAGGAGATTCCAGATGAAATTTTTCGGTTGCTTGAGCACGAGGAAAAGGTCATTCAGCCTCATGAAGAGCCATTGGAATTGGTTAATTTGGGTTCAGAGGATGATGTAAAAGAAGTCAAGATTGGGGCACTGCTTCAGTCAGATGTTAAGAAGAGGATTGTGGAGCTTCTTAGAGAATATGTTGATGTGTTTGCTTGGTCCTATCAAGACATGCCTGGTCTTGATACTGATATTGTGGAGCATAGATTGCCGTTGAAGCCTGAATGTCCACCAGTGAAGCAGAAATTGAGAAGAACTCATCCCGACATGGCTGTGAAGATCAAAGAGGAGGTTTAAAAGCAGATTGATGTTGGTTTTCTTGTGACTTCTAAGTATCCTCGATGGGTGGCCAATATTGTGCTTGTTCCAAAGAAAGACGAAAAAGTCTGAATGTGCGTTGATATGATTTTCCATTGCCACACATTGATATGTTGGTAGATAATACTGCTAAATTCAGTATCTTTTCTTTTATGGATGGATTTTCCGGTTATAATCAAATAAAGATGGAACCCGAGGATATGGAAAAAACAACATTCATTACACCCTAGGGAACATTCTGCTACAGAGTGATGCCCTTCGGTTTGAAAAATGCTGGTGCAACGTACCAGAGAGCTATGACCACTTTGTTCCATGATATGATGCATAAAGAAATTGAGGTCTATGTGGATGATATGATTTGTAAGTCGAAGACTGAAGAAGATCATATTGAGTACTTATTGAAGCTGTTTCAACGTTTGAGAAAGTTTAAGCTCCGTTTGAATCCTAATAAATGCACTTTTGGTGTCCGTTCTGGAAAGTTGTTGGACTTTATTGTCAGCCAAAAAGGCATTGAAGTTGATCCTGGTAAAGTTAAAGCCATTCAGGAAATGCCTGTGCCCAAAACAGAAAAACAAGTAAGAGGATTCTTGGGACGTTTAAATTATATCTCTCGATTTATATCCAATATGACTGCCACATGTGCGCCGATCTTCAAGCTTCTTCGCAAAGATCAGGGTTGTGTCTGGACAGAGGATTGTCAAAAAGCGTTTGAAAGAATTAAAGAGTATCTACTTGAACCTCCGATTTTGTCTCCTCCCGTGGAAGGAAGACCTGTGATCATGTATTTGACTGTGCTGGAAGAGTCTATGGGCTGTGTTCTGGGTCAACAAGATGAATCTGGTCGAAGAGAGTTTGCCATTTATTATTTGAGCAAGAAGTTCACCGATTGTGAGTCTCAGTACTCAATGCTTGAAAAGACATGTTGTGCTTTGGCTTGGGCTGCCAAGCGCCTCCGCCAGTATATGTTGAATCATACGACTTGGTTGATATCCAAAATGGATCCAATCAAGTATATTTTTGAAAAGCCTGCTTTAACTAGGTGGATCGCTCTTTGGCAAATGTTGTTGTCAGAATATGATATCGAGTACCGAACTCAAAAAGCGATAAAAGGAAGTGTTTTGGCTGACCATTTGGCACACCAGCCAATTGATGATTACCAACCTATCAGGTTTGATTTTCTTGATGAAGATGTGATGTACCTAAAGGTTAAAGATTGTGAAGAACCATTACCTGGTGAAGGGCCTGAGTCGGGATCCCGTTGGGGTTTGATTTTTGATGGAGCTGTTAATGAATATGGCAATGGTGTTGGGGTAATAATTGTTACTCCTCGTAGTTCTCATATTCCTTTCACTGCAAGGTTGATGTTCACTTGCACAAATAATGCGGCTGAGTATGAAGCATGTATTAGGGGCTTGGAAGAAGCTATTGATTTAAGAATCAAGATTCTTGATGTATACGGAGATTCAACCCTGGTGATTAATCAGATTAAAGGAGGATGGGAAACACGTCAACCTGATTTGATTCCTTATCGAGATTATGCAAGAAGGTTGTTAACTTTCTTCAATAAGGTTGAGTTTCACCATGTACCCAGAGCAGCAAATCGAATGGCAGATGCCTTAGCAACTATATCCTCCATGATTGTGGTGAATCGGTGGAATGATGTGCCCAAAATTGATGTTATGCGGCTTGATAGGCCAACTCATGTATTTGCGGTTGAAGAGGTTGTTGATGATAAACCGTGGTATTATGATATTAAATGCTTTCTTCAAAATCAAGAGTACCCGCTTGGGGCATCCAAGAAAGATAAGAAGACCTTGAGAAGGTTGGCTGGTAGTTTCTTCTTGAATGATGATGTGCTGTATAAAAGAAATTATGACATGGTCTTGCTCAGATGCGTGGATAGACACAAAGCGGACATGTTGATGAAAGAAATTCATGAAGGATCTTTTGGTACTCATGCCAATGGGCATGCAATGGCTAAGAAAATGTTAAGGGCGGGTTACTATTGGCTGACAATGGAATCTGACTGTTGCAAATTCGTGAAGAAGTGTCATAAGTGCCAGGTTTATGCTGACAAAATCCATGTACCACCAACTCCTCTCAATGTTATCTCTTCCCCATGGCCTTTCTCCATGTGGGGCATTGATATGATTGGAATGATTGAGCCTAAAGCGTCGAACGGACACCGTTTCATATTGGTGGCTATTGACTATTTTACCAAGTGGGTTGAAGCGGCATCATATGCCAATGTGACCAAGCAAGTAGTAGTCCGGTTTATCAAGAACCAAATCATCTGTCGGTATGGTGTTCCGAGCAAGATTATCACTGATAATGGGCCGAACTTGAATAACAAGATGATGAAGGAATTATGCGATGAATTCAAGATTGAGCATCATAATTTTTCTCCTTACAGACCTAAGATGAATGGGGTTGTTGAAGCTGCTAACAAGAATATTAAGAAGATTGTTCAGAAGATGGTTGTTACTTACAAGGATTGGCATGAGATGCTCCATTTTGCTTTGCATGGGTATCGTACATCCGTCCGTACTTCAACAGGGGCAACCCCTTTCTCTCTTGTTTATGGTATGGAAGCAGTGCTCCCGGTAGAGGTTGAAATCCCTTCTATGAGAGTTTTGATGGAAGCTGAATTGTCTGAGGCTGAATGGTGCCAAAGCAGATATGATCAGTTGAATTTGATCGAAGAGAAAAGAATGACGGGCTTGTGTCATGGCCAATTGTATCAACAGAGAATGAAGAAAGCTTTTGACAAGAAGGTTCGACCTCGTGTGTTCAGAGAAGGCGACCTCGTGCTCAAAAGGATCTCGACTTCTACCAATGATTCTAGGGGCAAGTGGACTCCTAATTATGAAGGCCCATATGTTGTTAAGAGAGCCTTCTCTGGCGGTGCATTACTTCTTACAACTATGGATGGTGAAGAGTTCACTCGTCCTGTGAATGCCGATGCAGTCAAGAAATAATTCGCCTAAAAAATAAAAGAACAGCTCGCTAAGTTGAAAACCCGAAAGGGCGGCTTAGGCAAAAATGAGCGTCTCGGTGGGCTGAAAACCCGAAAGGGCGGTCCAGGCAAAAATTAGAGACAAAAACAGAAATAATCATCCCGGTAGATTGAAAACCCGAAAGGGCAATCTAGGCAAAAGTTAGGGATTTTGGAAAGTAACTGCATCTGGCCAGTCTTGATCATTTGAAAGCAACATTGTCTATCAAGGATTCTGCTTCAATCATCCTCAATTGAAGTTTTCACCACAGTGGAATTCAAAGTTGTTAGGGAGAATAGTAGTCATTGTATTTCAATGTAACCCTTTCCATGTATTTACCATTTTTCAAACTTTGTAATGATCCATGGAATTACGCCATTTGCGAACTTCCATTCTATTAATAAAATTTGGGCCGTTGTCCCTTTGTTTGCAATTCTTATTTTGTTTCTGTTTGCAGAATTTCATTTATTTTTTATGATGATTTTTGAAACAAAATGTGAATAATTGATTTAAATTTTGTTGAAAATTATAAAAAAAAATTTCCTTTGAGTTATGAATGAGAAAAGGAACATCAATGGTTATTCCAAGGACAGTAGGATCGATGTTTTCCTCAACAGGGTTCGTTCTCGCTCCTTTGGCAGAATTTATTGACAGCTCCCCAGTAGAATTTGTCGATATTTCCTCAGTAGAATTTGTTGATACTTCCTCAGCAGATTTTGTTCATAGGAATGTGATCAGTTGTTGACAAGGTGATGGGTTTGTTATGATGTGTTGAATTCATAAGGTCCAGTGCTGTTTGGTTTCTTCCCCAGCTAGGTCTTGGTCTGAATCTTCTCCAACTGATTATGTTATGGTCAGGCATTTGAGTAGTTTTGAGGTCCACACTTCTCCTCAATGGTGGTCCCCACACAGAGATTCATTTTTGCTGTCCCCAGCCAAAATCATATGGGGAATCTTCACTCAGAGTTTTACCCTCTAGACGTGTTGTTGTTGCTTTGGATATCCCCAAACAGAGAGCCATGTTTTTTCCTTTAAGAAGCATGGACTTAGTGGTTGTTTATTGGATTCTTACCTGTGGTTGTATTTCTCGCCAGAATAATTTATCCTTGCTGATTCCCCAGCGGAGACAGAGCATTACTATTTCGTTTGCTCTCCAATCATAAAGCAGTGAGGTTAATTTCTCATTTCCCCCGGAAAGTCCAAGATGTACTTCTCTCCGGATTGTTTTTCCCGAGATTTATCCTCCTAGTGAAGTTTTTGCATCTCTAATGCGACTATTCCCCAGTGAAGTCGTTGATGATATCTCTTTTAGTCACCTGTTGGGTTTTCTCTCATTTATGATGAGTATTGATCTAAAATCCCCCACAGTTTGACCTTTCGTTGTTTTCCTCAGCAAGTCCAGGATGCCTCGCTCAGATTTGGTTAATCCTCAGAGAGTGTTCTCGTATCTCCAGCAGATCTTCCTTGTATCCCCAGTGGATTTTGCGTAGATGTTTATATGTCTGCATTCCCCAGCGGATTCATTATTTTCCTGCAGCATATCTCTTCATCCTTTTTAAATGGAAGTACTTTTGAATTTTTACGATCCCCAGGAAGAGTCAGAAAGATTGGGTTCGTATGATTCCCCGACAGATTTCCTGCCATCCTCAAAACAGAGTTTATGTTATTATCCTCTTTGTGGATCGTCGATGTTAGAAGATTGATATTTGGGTCTTTCCCCAAGGAGTATCTTTTTTTCTCCAGTAAGATTTGAGCCTTGTAGTAGGATTTATTTTCCTTTGATGGCTTTTGTTTATCTCTTGCAAGATTTCTTCGGCTAAATGCCTAGCAGAGTTGCCAATGATATCTCCATCTTGTTGAGATTAGCCGAGTATTCAGTGGTGTTGTGATATTTATGCCACCCTCGGCTTATTCTTTATGTCTATTTTGTCAGCATATTCATACTCATACACATTGCATGTGCATTCTTTTGTTGTGCATAGCATGTTGTTGTTGCATTGTGCATTTTGCATTTGTGTTGGTGCTTCTTTGCTCTCTGGTGTTGTTATCCCCGCAGAGCATGTGTATCCTCTCTCCATTTAGAACGTCGACCCGTAAGCAGAAAAATGCCTATCTTTGTTAATTCCCCACTGAGTTTATTTCTCGTGGAAGATTTTGATTCAGTTTCCTCTTCAATACATTATCTGGATGGAATTAGTCCCTAGTTGAGATATTTCCTCCTCGGGATGAGTCTTGTTTGACCGTTTCTCTCCAGCTTGTTCATGGATTGAACTTTGGTCCCCTGCAATTTTTGTTTGGATCTCTAGGCTGTGGAAACCTAGATTGAGAATGCGTTTATTTTGCACCTTTGAGGATTCTGCTCCCTTCAGCTGAAATCTGCGTATGACTCCCCTTTTGGAAGGTTCAATACTGTTTTGTGGCATTCCTTTATTTGAGAAGCCTGAGGCGATGCAGTTATTACCTTTTGTGACTCCAATGAATGGTAAGTCTCTTCGGTTTGATGGGACAGTTCATTGTTGAGATTTGTGACTCCGATGAATGGTAAGTCTCTTCGGTTTGATGGGACAGTTCGTTGTTGAGATTTGTGACTCCGATGAATGGTAAGTCTCTTCGGTTTGACGGGACAGTTCGCTGTTGAGATTTGTGACTCCGATGAATGGTAAGTCTCTTCGGTTTGACGAGACAGTTCGTTGTTGAGATTTGTGACTCCGATGAATGGTAAGTCTCTTCGGTTTGACGGGACAGTTCGTTGTTGAGATTTGTGACTCCGATGAATGGTAAGTCTCTTCGGTTTGACGGGACAGTTCGTTGTTGAGATTTGTGACTCCGATGAATGGTAAGTCTCTTCGGTTTGACGGGACAGTTCGTTGTTGAGATTTGTGACTCCAATGAATGGTAAGTCTCTTCGGTTTGACGAGACAGTTCGTTGTTGAGATTTTGTGACTCCAATGAATGGTAAGTCTCTTCGGTTTGACGAGACAGTTCGTTGTTGAGATTTGTGACTCCGATGAATGGTAAGTCTCTTCTGTTTGATGGGATAGTTCGTTGTTGAGATTTGTGACTCCGATGAATGGTAAGTCTCTTTGGTTTGATGGGACAGTTCGTTGTTGAGATTTGTGACTCCGATGAATGGTAAGTCTCTTCGGTTAGACGAGACAGTTCATTGTTGAGGTTTTCTACTCAGATGGATGGTTATTCTCCTCGGTTAGACGAGACAGTTCATTATTGAGGTATTGATTTTCTCCAGTGGAATCTTGTTGTGCTAAGTCTTCCCTGTTGAGTTACATCCTTGTTGTATTGTGGTTTATTTCCATATACAATTATCCCCAGTTTGAATCTTTTACTCAGCTGAGTCCCAGTAGTTGTGCGGTATGTTCCCTGGCTAGTTGGTGGTCTCCTGTGATGTGTTTCCCCGGTGGAGTTTCTTTCTCCCGTTCTTCTTTTTGTTGATCTCCTGTGGCATATTCTCCCCACAACGGTCTTGTATTTGTATATCATTTGCATAATCATATCATTTTGTGGTCTCTTAGGGCCAAAAAAATGGGTTTATTGTTATATTTAAGTCTCTTCTATCTCGTCGAGACAAAGATGTTCATCTTCATATCTCCGAATAGAAGAAACTTAAATAGGGGCAGCTGTAATACCCTAATTTTTGCCCCTAAGATCCCACATATCATTTGCATTCTGTGTGTTTCTCCTGAGTATCTGTATATTATTCTTACTTGTTTCTGTTTACTAACCTCTAACCAAATACCAAAAATATTTTGCAATTTTTGCTTGTTTCCTCTTCTCTGTGTGGTTAGGGTTTTGCAAGAAGGTTGATGGCAAAAAGTATGGCTTGGAATCAAGGGTGGCTATTCTATTGTGGTTAAGGCCAGATGGATGTTTGACCTAATCTTGGTCAAACTATCAAGCAATTGTTTCAAGTGCCAGTTATCTGTTTCAGTGAGCTATTCCTCAAAGCAGTGACTGTCAAGTTGTTGTGTGGTGATATTCATCAGGTTCATCTGAGTTCATCAATCAAGACTGTGTTCATTTGTGGATTTATTTTCCAAGATAATTGATTCAGATGAATTTTGAAGTGATTCAGAACTTATTCAAATGGCTGTTGTTCAGTTGTGGTTTATTCAGTGGTAGCTGTGTGCACTTTGTCAGAGGCTTGTGGAAAAAGTTTAAAGTTGGTTCTGGGCTAAAAACTAAAGACTTGCTATCCATGTCCATTTTGGTTATCCATCTACTAAACCATATTCCTTATCCATTTTAATCCATTATCCACATTTCTAAACCATTTTTTATCCACTTTTAATCTCTTTTGTCACCTTTCTAATACCCACTTCAATTTTCAATTCACATAACCATTTCCATATCCAATTCACCTATCCTTTATTCATAAAATTCATTTCTATTTAAATCCAATTCTCATTCAATCCAATTTTATACTTTTTTAGCCATGTCCATTTAAAATTCAAATGCATATCCAATGACCACTTTACATATCCATTATCCAATTTAAAGCCCAATATCCATTTTTCATATCCAACTTCTAAACCATTTTTTTAACCAATTTATCCATACTCCATTTTTACTATCCAAAAATCATATTCAATTATCCAAATCATTTTCAATAACCTTTTTTATCCATTTAAATATCCACATCCATGAACCATTCCTCAAAATCCATTATCCATTTATTTTCAAAATCTATTTTAAAACCAATTATCCATTTCATGAACCAAAATTTCCATTTCATAAAAACCATTTTTTAATTTTCAAAACCATTATTCAACATTCAAATCCAAAGTCCCATTATACTAAGCTCATGAACAATACAACAAAAGCCCATTTCAAAAAAAAAAATGAATAAAAAAAAGAAGAAGCTCTAAGCTTCACGGCCCATTTTCCATTTTCACTTCAGATGCTATTCCATCCCACAATGCACTACAAGCCAATCTTCAATCAAAGTCGGTACAAACAATTTCAAGCCATCATGCTGCTATTTCCAAATTTCAAGCTGTGAGAGCTACATGAGAAGCCGCAAGCTCACAACACACAAGCCGTGAACCAAAACCGCAAGCTTCATACACACCTCACGCGGAAAAAATCACCGTTCCAAAACGCACAAAATTACTCAAAACGGCAACCATTTTTTTCCTTCCAATTTCGCTCCAATTCCATCTATAAATACAAGCCTCACCTTCATAATTTTTTCAAGCTTTCACAGCCCCAAAAACTCTGCCAAAATCAAACCAAGTTTGGAAAAACTCCATTAAAGCTCCAATTCCAAAAGCTCCAAATACCACTCCAATCTTCATCAAAAATCATTTCTAAGAGTGAAATTCTTCACACAACAACAAGAGGAAGAGAGTAGAAGTTGAAGAGGAGTCTTGCTTCCATTTTTCAAGGTAGTTCGAATTTTCCGTCGAAACTTTGAAACTCCGATTCGTACAATTCTTGCATCGACGGTTAATTGTAATCACATATTTGAAATCCTCTCCGTCTCACGATCGCAACGGTATATGGTTTGAGCTCCGTCGCTCCGATTTGACGGAGTTCAAAATTTGAAGCATGGATGATGAATAGTGCTCGGCGTTGCATTTTGGAGAAGAAGAAGATTTCTTCACTTGCAGACTTTTTCTTTTTCCTTTTCCTTTTAATGTTTTTTTGTTTTTGGTTCATTCTTTCTCTTTTTTTGGAAAGTGATGGGCTTAGCCCATTCATTACACCACCACCATTTTCTAAAACTAACCTCCTTCACTTTTTCTCTATTTTTCTTAAAAAGTTAATTCCATTTGGTTTCTATATTTTTTTTAGTAAGCTTTTGAAATTAAATTTTACTTTTAAATTCTGTTTTAGAAAAATCTCTTGAAATTTATTTGAATATTTTGTTCTTGATTTTCATTTTCCTTTTGATTTTGGATTTGAATTACATTTTTTAAGATATTATTTCTCTTTAAATTCATTGGACTTAGGGTGTAGATGAAGTTGGATAAATGTTCACTAATTCAAATCTATCTTTAAAGTGAATTATTTAATTCACTTTAGGTGCTTTGAGTTAATGATATATTTAGCACTTTAATCCACCAAAATGAGTGAATGAACTTAAAGATGGAATTGTCTTGAATTTGTAATTCAAATTTGGTTTCCTCTTTCTTCTATTTCTTTTTCTTTTTGATCGATGAAAGTCGAAGTGATCGTGAAATTTCTTTGTTGAATTTCGATCGAGACGAGATCATTACCACTTTTTCTTTTCGTGTGGCATCGCTTTAGGATAACGATCCCTATATCGTTTATCTCGCGTGCATTAACACATATATCTCATGGCCGGCCTCATTCGTAGGGTAATTGCTCGAACAAATTACTCGGCGTGCGCTTAACATAGACCAAAATTTGTCCCGCCTTGAAAACTATAAAAAATAGTTGATTATTTGTCTTATGGTTCACAACTCATGAAACTTGTTGTTAGGAGGCTTTGGTCTTATCAATCCTCTAATGAGTTTCATCAACCTTGACCTAAGTGCAATAATTCAATTGTTATTGATCACTAACATTAACAATTAACCACTAACTTACTAACAATTTTATTATGTTAATTTTGTTTATGTTTCCTTCTCGTTCCTTATCTCTTTTATTTCTTTTATGCTTCATTATTATCATTCCATATCATGTTTATGTTTCCGCAATTTTTCCTTTGTCCGTTGGACATATGTTTATGTTTCCGCAATTTTTCCTTTGTCCGTTGGACATATGTTTATGCTTATGTCATTTCTCTTTTATCCATTTGAACTTAAGACATTAATAAAGGATTAAACCATAAAAAAAACTTAATTCTCTTCATTTTGGACTATTGGTTACTATCATATGCTTTGGAGTGATCTCTTTATGGACCTCTTTTGAAGTGATATTGGACTTATGGACCTAGAATTAGGACTTCTTATCCCTTGCTTGGAGTATTGATTGAAGACTTGCCTTTATTTGGCCAATTTGCTTAAGGATGGAATTCTTTTAATATTGCTTTGAAGTGGCTCCATTTTGGTTAGATCCTTCTTTTCCCTAGCTTTTATTTCATGCACTAGGATAGTCACTTCTTCTCCTCCCCGTTCTTAAATTTTCAAAATCTTCTCCCTTTTTTCAAAATCTTCTTCTTGTTTTCAAACTTAAAACCACTTTCATAATAAAACCTTGGCTTTTGTCAAGTGACTTTTTAAACTTTGTTTTCTTAATAAATGTCAATCCATTTAACTATATTTTGACTATTGTATAAAATTAAAAATATACAAAACTCATCCAAAATTTTTTTTGTGCTTTTATGCACCTTTTTCTTTTAAACTTTTCAAAAAGAATTAGACATGAGTCATTTTTTTGATGAGATGTAAAACTCCTAACCATGGTATTTTGTTGAAAGTATGGTCGTTTTCCACTTAGATGTTGAAGTGATTAGTCTTGTTGATGTTAATCCAAGCAAATCCTCCATCTTAATGTGATGCAAATGCCACTTTCCCATACCTTTGGGTAATTAGTTGAGTATTCTCTCTTGAGAATGACAGGTTGTCTTTTTCAAGATAAAATAAACCATAACCAATAATTTTTTTTCTTTGTACCACGAACTACGGGGTTTTGATCCTACATTGCACATCGTGGGTACGTAGGCATGAGGTGATAAGTCTCTCCAAACACAAAAATCTTAAAAAATAATTCTCCTCTCATCTCCTCAATCTCTTTACAAGCAAACCATTTTCAGACCAAAAAGCAGTGAATACATCAAAGGGCTCCTATAGAGTACTATAGATGTATTGGGTGCGTAAAACCTTCCCTTTACATAACCAACCCCCTTACCCTTATCTCTTTAGGTTTTGTTCGCTCTTTTTTCCTTTCCTTTATGGATAAAAATAAAAGTGCGGTGGCGACTCTTGCTTATTTTTGAGTTGAGTTAATTAATAGCTTATACTCATAAATTTCCCCGCTACAGAGCAGATATCACACTAGTGATAACTATGAGGTGGCACATGGCCATACCCACTCTGTCTACAATGAATCTTGACCAGATTGGTCCTCAATAAGAGTACATCATGAATTTGATAGACATTGTTAGACTCTCCCTCTATCAGGTTGACTGCGGCTTTCTCATGTTGAGGCAGCGGGTTTGAGAGAACATTCGGATTTGCATCTTTGAAAGATAAGACCCCGCTTCTAACAAGCTTTTGCACGTCAGATTTAAAACTGAGACAGTTCTCTATGTTATGCCCTGATCCTCCTTGATGATAATGGCAAGTCTGGTCCACCTTAAACCAAAAAGGCAGATTTTCCGGTACTGCAAGAGGGGATTTAGTCTGGATGTGCCCCTTGGCCAGTAGTAACGGAAATAATTCTGCGTACGATACGGGTATAGGATCAAATCCTTGTGGCCGCGTTGTACGGCTATTATTGTATGGAGGACGAGCCTGCTGAAGAGGATGTTGTGTCCTTTGCTGATTAGGTTGGCTCTGCGCAACCTGAGGTTGATACGTAGAAATAGGCGCAGGATTGATAGCATGAGTCCATCCGCTACTGGCCAATAACGTCGCCTCTGCTTTCTGAGAGAGATATTCCCAATATCTTGCTCTTTTTTCTTAGGGAGAGCACTACTGTATCATTTTGTACTACTTGATGATCCAACGTCTTTTATTAGACGTCCTTCTCGAACAGCTTCCTCAAGACGCACCCCCATATTGACCATTTCGGTGAAGTCACTGGGCGCACTGGCAACTATTCTGTCGTAGTAAAATGAGCTTAAGGTCTTTAAGAAGATTTTTGTCATCTCTTTTTCCTCAAGAGGTGGACAAATTTGGGCGGCAATTTCACGCCATCTCTGAGCGTACTCCTTAAAGGTTTCCTTGTCCTTTTGTGACATCAATCTGAGCTGATCTCTGTCTGGTGCCATGTCCAGATTGTATTTGTATTGTTGGACGAAGGCAGTGCCAAGATCTCTGAATGTGTTTATCGTAGCGCGATTTAAACCTATGTACCATTTGAGTGCGGCACCGATTAAACTATCTTGGAAGTAATGAATCAGCAGGTCCTGATTCTCTGTCTGAGCCGACATTCGTCGAGCGTACATCACCAAGTGGCTTTGAGGGCAAGAGTTACCCTTGTACTTTTCAAAATCGGGTACTTGGAACTTGTGCGGAACTTTCACATTAGGGACCAGACAAAGGTCTGCGGCGTCCTTTCCAAATAAATCCTGACCGCGGATGGCTTGCAGTTCCTTCTGCATTTCCAGGAACTGTTCCTGGAACTCGTTCATTCTTTCGAACATGCTTTCGTTTCCACCAGAAGGTATCTGTGGAATCTGTCCTTCCGGGACAGTGTGCACCACAGGGGGTGGTACCGTGACTACGGCCGTGAATCTTGGCATTTCCTGAAGTTTGTAACCTTCAGGAGTCCTCAATATGCCTCTGGCATCTTCGCTTTCCCGAAGTTTGTAACCTTCAGGCCCAGCGGCTTCTGCTGAAGTTTTCGGATCTCCAGTGATCGGCGGAACATATCCTTCCGGGATATAGTTAACAGGCATGCCCCAGGGACGATCTTTCGACATTTTGTACCTAGGATCATACTTCTCCACTATGGGCGTTGAGGTGATCTCTGAGATCACAGTTCTTTGTAGTTGAGCCTCTGCCATGCTTGCATGTCGTTACAAAGCTTTCTCATATCCTCTCTCAGAGTGTCGATCTCTTCTTTCAACTCTCTGTTCTCTTCCTCAAGATCATCCATCTTTTTTTGACGATTGGCCCGAGTATTGTACGAATGAGACAGTTTAACTCTAGAATCGAGGCACAAACATGAGACTCGTAGGTAAGGAGAATGCGTGATGTGAGAATGATGAATGCAATGATTATATTAAGTATTTTTTTTGGTTTAATCAAAATAAACTTCGACAATTAGATTGCAAATATCAAACAGTGGGGAAACCCCGTTTTATTGAATTCAAAGGATTACGAAAATAGAAATACAGTAGATTACAAGGTGCAAAAACAGAAACCTAAGCTAAGGGGTCCCGAGCCCTCTCTGAGGAGAAACTGGGTGCTGATTCTGGTACTTTCCTTCTCTTGGACCGGGGCTCTTGGGCCGTTGTCGGGTTGTCATTCCTTTGGCAGGTGAAAGGAGTGAGCAAATTCCTTTGGTCATCCTGATTTTCTACAGCATGCTGCTCCAAAATTTCAATCAGAGCGTCTTTATCCTTCAGTAGTTGCTGTATTTTGATACACTCCACATTGAGGGTGCGGTACTTGTTCTTCCAAGACCTCCTCTCCCGCTGAACTTTGTTGAGAGTAACCTGGAGTTTTTCCGTTTCAGTCATGAAGTACATGACAGATTCCCTTGGCGGAAGAACTCCGTGACGAGGAAAAGGTATCTTTAGCTTGAGAGCTCTAGTTTGTACCCAGTGGAGGTAAGGCTCCACCGAGACACAGTCCGGTTTTCCTAGAGACTCTCGTCCTTTCTTATGAACATGTTTCCAAGCGTGCACTATTTCCATCTTTAGTGCTCTGTCATTTTCTCCTTCTTTGAAGAAAAGACCTTCCAGATGAGCATTCCGCGAGACATGCCTCATCGGGTATCCAAATTGACGACGAACCAATACTGGATGGTAATTGATTCCTCCCTTAGTTCCTATGAGGGGTACGCTGGGGAAGTTTCCACAACGGTCAATGATCCTGATTCCCTCATAAATCCTATTGCACCAATCTATGTCAGAGTTGGTAAGAGACATGATTCTCTGCGACCAACGTAAAGTATTCTTTTGATCCCAAAAAGCAGCAGACTTAGGCAAATAGGAGATAAACCATTTATATAGCAGAGGTACATAACATGTGATCTCTCCTCCGCTGTACAAATTCCCTAAATGTACAGAATGATATGCGTCTGCGAGTAAAGTCGGCACAGGGTTTCCAATGAGAAAAACCTTAATGGAGTTGACATTGACGAAGTTATTGATGTTGGGAAACAAAAATAACCCGTAGGTGAGTAAAACAAAGATGCTTTCAAAAGCAGTCATGTTCCCTACACTAGCGAAATACAGGGCCTTCTGTGTCAAGAACTGGGCCGACAAACCTTGTATGCCACCCTTAGTGGTCATATGAGTCCTGACCTCTGACATGTCCAAATAAATCGCTCTTGCAATGGTCTGATCCTTTGGAATTTCTTCCAGTCCAGAAAAAGGAGCTCGATCAATGATGTGTAAATCAATCAGATGAGAATATTCCTTCAACGTTGGTGCAAGTTGATAATCCGGAAATGTGAAACAGTGATAGACCGGATCGTAAAACTGAACGAGTGCATCCATGATTCTTTCAATTACTTGAACCCTTAACAAAGGTAGCAAACCTCCATACTTGGCTCTGAAAGCCTCTTGGTTCATGACCATTCTTGCCAAACCTCTCAAATCCTCTAACTTTGGAACCTTGAAAGTGTACTTATGAGTTCTCCTTCTACTGAAATCCATGAGTGCAATCCTTCTCTCGGACATTTGCAATCATTGTCTTAGTTTAATTTGAAAAAAGAGAGACTAGAAGAGAAGATTTTTCTTTGTTTAATGTTTTTTAGATGAATGCAAGAATGCAGCACACAAAAACATAGAAAAAACATGGGGTCAAAGGGTCGGTGTCATGGAGTCAAGGCTCTACCCGTCCCAAAGGTTTATACTAGTGATTTTTGTACCTGTCTCTCAACATCGTCAACTCTTGTTGAGAAAAACACCAGCGGGCTGGGAACCGTGCTAGGTGGTGTTTTTTCGAAGAGTCCTTAAAAGAGGGTGGTATCGCGTGACAACTATTTCCGATAGCTTCCGCACCACTAAAGGGGTTTTTCCTAGGTGTATACTCAATCTTTCCACATACGGCATCACACGCATTCCCATTAGCAGAAAAATAAACACATATATCAATTAGGAAAAGCAGTATATATATTTTTCCTAATGTCCTAGACTTTTAAGAGCTACGAATCCTGTGTTCCTGACAGAAAATGGCTACCCGGCGGAGTCGCCACTCTGTGGTTCCTTCCCAATTTAAAGGTTTTGACCTAAGATCCTAGTGAAGTCAACCAAAGTCCAATCCCCAGTGAAGACACTGCCAAGAAAAGGATTTGTCCAAAGTTTTCACCTTAGATTATAAGAACGAGAAGAATTCGGCCCCACGGTGGGCGCCACTTTTCTGTAGCGAGCGAAACTGGACGTGTTTCTTAAGCACTGTCGCTCTTTGGGGGTTACTACAGTTCGATTCATTTTTTATCCTATTGAAGCTGATGAAGGAAGGGAAATAGATGTCTCCAATTAACCCTGCTTGCATACTGAGTTTAAACAGCGGTCTGTTAGGTTACAGATGCTATATGGTAATGGGGCCTTTTTCTTCTTTCTCTTTTTTTTAAGAGTGAAAACATTGGACGGTTCATGGGTAGGATGTTTAGGACTGAGGGTATGGGATTGTGGGTTTTTTGTTGAGTGTGCTCGCTAAGATTTTTTCTTTCAATCTTATGCCTACGTATTCCCGTTTTCCGAAACAGGGGAATCAGAGCGATCGTAGTTCCTCCTATTTTATGGGAGGAAATGGTGTTTTGGTGTCTTGTTCAAAGCCCAAGACGTGAAGCTGAAAGGTCTATTTGTATCTTGTTCGAAGCCCAAGATGTGAAGCTAAAAAGGGTGTTGACTTTAGAGAGAATTTGTCATCTCTAAAGGGGGTTTGTTTGTCACAACTGTTGGGTGACTGACTATAAAGGAGGATTACTTTAACCGGGATATGCGAATCCTAGCAATGCCATAATTTCCTTTATAGGGGGTTTTAACCTGAAGGAGAATACTTTAACTCAGTGTAGAGCAATGCCATCTTTCCTTAGGAATTTCTCATGCTAAAAGAGGGACAGTGGCATAGATGTAGATGATCCAGAGGCTTGCCGCTTACAACAATTAGATGAAGGGAGTTGTTGATGTTTGTATACTGTGAACGAGGCACAATTTTGATGCTAAAAGGCTGATTGACTCAACCGAGGTTTCCTTATACAAAGCCTAAGAGGAGGCTATCGACCCAACAAGAGGGCGATTTTGTGTGTCTCGTTCGAAGCCCGAGAGAGAGGCTAAAAGGGTTGTCTCAACAAGAGAGTGCTTTGTATCTCATACGAAGCCCGAGATGGAGGCTAAAAGGGATGACTCAATAAGAGAGTGCTTTGTATCTCGTACAAAGCCCGATATGGAGGCTAAAAGGGATGACTCAACAAGAGAGTCTTTTGGTATCTCGTATAAAAGCCTGAGATGGAGGCTATGGTTACTGTTTCAGTTGAGTGACAGGTCCAATATGCTGATTTAAAGAGAAAATCAGTTCTTATATGAGTAATGTTTTTACTCAGGGATTTTGATTCGAGGATCAGGGATATTTCCTGTTCTTTAAGGAAATGGGAAATCCAAAGGGTATTGAGACTGTCCGAGTCTACGGGTTTCATCTCCTAGTTTTGAAAGGAACTTGAGAATGTCTTTGAGACTCAAGGTAATTAGACTATCCAAGTCTAGAGTTTTATCTTTTGTACTACGTTTAAGAAACAGCAGTAGCAGGATCTAGACTCTTTGAAAGACTGTTCTATTAAGATGACTAATTTCTGTTCCTATACCTCTAGGAGGTCGTCGGGACAATTTGTACGAAGCCCAAGAGGAGGCTGGAATCTTTTAAGAAGCCGAGGGACAATTTGTACGAAGCCCAAGAGGAGGCTATCATTCCCGGATGAAGAAATCATTTATACGAAGACTAAGAGGAGGCTGTGAATACTTCTAAGAAGCCGACGGGTCCTTGTACAACGCCCAAGAGGAGGCGGGGATGCTTTTAAGAAGCCTGTGGGTCCCCAAACCCCGAGAAATTCAAGACAGGTTATTCACAGAGAATAGATCAAGCCAGGAAAGTTCAAGAATTTGGAAGAAACTCAAGAGATGCCATTCACGGAGAAAAGATCATCTCTGGGGAATAAAGTTTCTTGACAATGTCAAAGGGTGACAGTTTGGGAAAGGGTTCACCGAGAATGTTGCCTTTCACGTCTCCATATTGTTTAACCCCAAGAGGAGGGAAGACTGTATCTGGTAATCCTATAGGGATCTAGTTTAGTTTATTTAAGAGTGATCAACAGGGCTTAGTGCTAGACGTAGTTGCCGGGAAAACTCTAAATATCTATAATATTATTACACAGTCGATATGAGTTTATGAAAGAAGACTTACAGTGAAACAGCCCCACAGTACAGTTATATACATATGAAAGCGGTAAATGAAAGCGTATAAACACTTACTTGGTTGTAGAGCTTCCATGCTGTATTGTTAGTTGTTCAACAAAGAAAGATTGAAAACAATAGTATGTTCAAAATTAAAGGAGAAAGTGCTTTGAAATGAAATATTGGGGCTTACAGCTCAAGGAGCGGCCCGAAGTCTTTATCAGTGATGGCACTGTGGTTTTGAATTTGTACAGCGGGACTTATACAAGTGACTGAGGCCCAAAAAGGTTTTATGTACAAAGGGATGGGTCTTACACTCTCTCAAGAGGCCCAAATAGTTTTAAAGAAAATAAATGGGTCTTACTACTCGAGGGTAGGCCCAGATGTCTTTTGTTTTGAAATGGCGATCGCGCTGAGATTTTGAAAACGCAGTGGGTCTTATACAATGACTGAGGCCCAAGATAATTTGGCTTTCAAAAGGGGTTGGGTCTTACACTCTAATAGAGGCCCAAAAGTTTTGAATGGGTCTTATAGCTCGAGGAGAGGCCCAGATGGTTTATTTTTAAACGGGCGACGATCGCGCCGAACTTTTCTTTTAACGCAGAGGGGCTTATACAATATCTGAGGCCCAAAATTGTTTTGCTTAAAAGGGGATTAGGTCTTACACTCTATTTTAGGCCCATGAGTGTTTGAAAATGATTTGTGAGGGTGAAAATCAAAGAAACCCTAATTTGTTATTCTTTTAAAAGTAAATATTAAAAGAAAATCAATGAAAAATACCAAATGAATTTGAATAAACCACTTGTGATTTTTGTTTAAGGTTTGAAAAATGAATTTTTAATCACAAAAGATATTAAAACTCATTTGGTCTTGATTTTTCAAGATGAATGTTCATTTTAAAATGTTTAAAAACAAATAAAAATGTATTTATTCACAAAAATACTAATTATATTAAATAAATAATATAAACTTAATTTTTTTGTGGAATAAAATATTTCAACATTTTTGTGATTTTTTGCAAAAAGAACCAATAAAAAATAATTAAAATTGAAAGAGTTATTAATTTTCCAATTAATTAATAAAACATAAAAATATTGGAAAAAATGGCAAAATGTGAAAAAACACAAAATGACATGGGTGGGGTTTGAACCCACGACCTCAAGGTCACAAGGCGCGCGCCTTACCTCTGGGGTGGTGATACATCCATTGTTTGAAGTGAAACCACAAATATACAAGTCATGCCTTGGTTTTAGGCCTGGCCCAAGGCAAGGCAAGGCAAGTTTTGGCTCAGAAACGTGAAGGTCATAACTTTCTCAATTCTTAATGGTTTGAGACAAAATTTATATGCATCTGGACCAAAATTTCACAAGTAATCCAATGGTGGTGGTAGTTTTTTCAGATCACACTCCCTCCTCAAAACCCGATAGTGGTTTTGAAAAGGCCTATAATTGCATTTTCTATGCTACACTTTGATACAGGTATGAATTACATGATCAATTGGTTCAAAAACAACATATATAACATGTATGAGGTGTGCATGATCAGTGGACTTCAAAGCATTGCATATTTTGGAAAGTTCAAGTCATGAGGCTTACCTCTTTTTGAGCTTTTTGGAGTTTTTGTGCAATCTGTCAAGCCTCTTGTTCCAGAAATGATTTGATGCTTTAGACACACTCAAATGATCCCTTAGAAGCTTTTAGGATGATTGGAATCAGCTGGTACCTACAAAAACACAAATTGGCCCTTTCTTGCAAAAGGGGTTAAAAGTGACCAAAATAGCAACTCTCTCAACTGGTGTTCCAGATGGGGGGAACCATTTGGGATAATTCAAGTATGATATTTGGAGTGTGTTTGAGGTTTTATCTGTTTTGGAAAGTGACTGAATCAAGACATGGCTTGAAAAATACACAAAAAGCCTATTTTGAGGTTTTGAGAGGTGACTTTGTGATTTTGTGATTACAGGTCACTTGTGAGAGTTTGGATCACCTACATATGATGTTTATGAGGTGTGTGTGTGTGATTGGTTTGATTGAAAAAGCTCTCAAACTCAAAAACTCAGAGTTACCTTGCTAAAGAAGGCATTTTTGCCAAGAGAAAGGGATTTTGAGGAAAGCATATGTTTGATGGCTTTGGTGTACTCAAACTGAGCACAAATGAGCTCTATTTATAGTAGAGCAAATTTGTTTTGGGATCAATAGTGAATGGCAACTGCAGCAGAGGTTTGGCCAATGTTGGCAAATGAAAATCCAAGTCTCCTCTAGCCATTGACTAGAGGTTAGAGCACAGAGCTTTGGTTCCCTACTTGTTGGAAGAATCTTGACTGAATTCAGTTGCAAATGTGTCAGTCCATGCCACCTCTAAGCATCTATTAAATGCTCCAATCCAAAATTGGAGTCTTGTCCCTCTTTTAGGCAATTCTAGGTTTGGCATGCTACTTCTTGTTCCAAGGACTTTTGAGGCTTGGCTCAGTGATTGTCCCCTTTAGATTTGATCCTCAGATGTGTCCAAGATGACGACAAGGCTTGAAATTGGCTGATTTTGGCAAATCGACCAAAAATGCAAAATTCTTCCTTGCCTTGGCAGTTTTCAGCAAGGCATTTTGCCACTACCATAACTCTTAGCTCAAATTGAATTTGGTGATGTTCTTGGCCATTTTGGAAAGCCCTTGTCGCGGTGAAAATTGGATACCATAGTTATTTGTTAACTAGGATCGCATTTTTAATGTCACCACCGGTCTTTGATTTTATCCAAGGGAAGGGAGAAAAACCGAATTCCCACAATGCAATGCAAATGCACTAAGATTCTAAGTTCGGGGGTTGGTTATACCTAGGGAAGGTATTAGCATCCTAGATATCTATAGTACTCTACAGGAACCTCTTGAATTTATTTTATGTTATCTGTTATTTGTTTTGCTAAGGGTTTAAGGGTAGGTGATTTATTATTATTCCTAAGTGTGCTCGACAAGATATCGCATCTTGTGCCTACATATCCTGTCAGGAGGGAATTAGAGCACTTGTAGTTCCTTATTAAGGATACTAAATGTTTTAAAGGTTTAGGAGAGAAGATGAGTCATCATCTTAAGAAAACCACCACAGTCTTTGAAAATGTTTGTATTTTGTGGGGTATGGGATTGTATGTCCCTTCTTTGAGATGATTAACATCTAATTCTCTTGTGCGGAGAATTTGGTGGGCTAAAGTTTGATTTTAAATCAAAATTGAAAGGGGGGACTAACCTAAGAAATCTATCCTAAGTTGTCTAATTGACTTATCTTAGGGTGTCGATTATGATGCAAATGATGTGCACCATGCACAATAACATGGTTATCATGCATGGGATTTTCCCTTGGATATTAATGTGATTAAGTTATTGTTATTTAGGCGAGGGTGCTAGCAAAGTGGGCTAGTCTTGTGTCTAGTGACCAAAAGGTTGAATGCGATGCCCTAAGGCGATCGACTTACATGGGCAGAAAATGGGCTCGACGTTGGATCGAGGATTTTTAATGTTTTGAAAAGGGTTTCGAAAACAATAAACAAGCTTATACATTAAGCACAATATTAAGCAAAAAGATATCAATCACAAAATAACACATAGCATACGATTCACTCAGGCGCGCAATGAAGGATTTAAGATAAGGACGGATTATTAGGAAAAGAGTTTTGATTTAATGATAAGAGGTTTATTTTTTAGTTAGAATCATTGCCTAAAGATTATTGACTAATTAAAAAAAAGGTTTCTATTAAGTTTTAATTATTGAAAAGTTAATTATTATTAGAGATATTATATTTAATTTCAGAAAAGGTTTAAATTATCTAAAAAGAAAAAAACTAAATTAAAGTTATATTAAAAAGATAAAGATTTTTAATTATAAAAGATTTTAATATTAAGTTTAATAAAAAAAAAAGGTTATTAAGAGTTTTAACTAAAAATAGTTTTTTTTTATAATTTTGGTATTTTAAATAAATAGTTTATTATTATCTTAGAGATTACTTGTTATTTAAAAAAAGTTACAGGTTTTTATTTTATATAAAAAAGACTTAATTAATATTTTATTAAAAGGTTATTATGTTAAAAAGTTTTTATAAATTGAGAAAAGGTTTTATTAAAAAATTATAAGTGCCTCAAGATTATGTTTTAAAAAGAAATAAAATTAGATTTAGGAAAAGTTAAATTAAAAAAGAAAAAAAACTGAGATGGAGGGATCTAGTGGTTGCAAGGGAGAGAGGGTCCATTGCGGACCCTCAAACTATGGACGTCTGACTCGCATGCGTTGTAATCTAACAGAGACAAAGGGAGGCGCACAGTGCATACTATGTGTGTGAGTGTACCAGATTATGCAGTGAATCAAACACAAAAGAATGGAACGAAATCCATTCTCTCGTTCGTCCTCTCGTGAAGAAGGGTTCAGAAATCCTAAATCACCGTCTTCCTCACTCGATTCCTCTCATTCTCTTTCGAATCCAAACAAAACATGCATCAAAAAAATCACAAAACCCTAAATCTACCCTAATCCCCAACAAGCCCTAAACCCCAATTCACTATGAGTTTGATTACATTGTACAAGGCGAAATGTAAAGATAAAGAAAAGCGGCGGAGAAATGGAGGGATGCGAGCGAAGCGATGCAGTGGGACTAGATCTTCGAGACTCTTTCTCACAGATAAGTCAAAAATGGGCCTTCTTCTCTGCTTACGTTGTCTTTATGTCCGTCGTGTGTGTGTGTTGTTTGCTTTAATTCCTTGGTCTTGCGTGATGTACTTTGTGTTACCCTATGAATTGTGACTTGGTCCAAATTCATTTGTGTATGTTTTGCGTACAATTTGGTGTTTGGGGTATAGTTGGTAGGGTTTAAATTGGTATACAGCTGTTTGATGGTTGATAATGTTTGCTGATGAAACTGAGTCAATGGTGACGTGATTCTTGTTGTGGGTTTTCTTATCTTATTTATGTGGTGGATTTTTCTGAGTGTTTTGGTGTTGATAGATTGACAAGTTTCTGGTGCGTTTGAGGTTTCGTTGTGTGATAACGTGATGATGTTTGGTTATGTGATGAACTCATCTCCCTTCTCTGCAGTTGCGTGTGCCTTTTATAGGCTCCATGGAATTTGAAATTTCAACTTTGCAATTTAATGCGAGATATCCCTGTCGAAAATGTTTTGGAAAGAAAAAAAAAGTCTATTGATGATTTTGATGGATGTTGGGATTTTCAAATAAGCATGTCTAATTGCTTGGAAAGATTTTGAAATAGTTTCCATTCTTTCTTCAACATGTCTGATCTTGTTTGGGGAAGGTTTAGTGTTGTTTTATTATGTTTATGGGAAGTGGATGAAGTTGGTCTAATTGTATTTTTGGCCTTGACAATGTAATATATGATTTAATGACCTTCTATCTTCGGTTCAGGCATACTGGTGAACTATTTCCTTGTACGTGAAATCATGTTCCATCTTGTTTAGAAAAAAACAGGGTCATGATTCTTATTACTGCATATTAAATGCTCTTGGCATCCACTGCGTGACTTTCAATTTGTCTGACCATAATCTTTCATGTGTTTTTTTTGGAAAGAAACTAATGACTTCTCTTTGATTTACCATGTTGGTTGTTATAAACATGTTGGTATGTCGCACGTGCCTTCTTCCACCTTTGTACCAAATGGGAAAGCGGGAGACCTGCATACACTTAAGCTTTGACAGAAGGTACTTCTAATAATTTAATCTTGACAGTGAGCCAAATGTTTTGTCAAGGTCCATGAGTAACACTCTTGCTCAAAACTTTCATCTATGATTTGCTCTTGCGGAACACCGTCGAAGCTTCCAATTAACAATTCCTCTGGACTTAGTGATAGTCCACGGTGCATCTAGATTGTTCTTTTGATATGTTGAGTGAGCGACAAAAGACCCGGTGCAAACTTCTTGCTGCTTCCTTTGACATGTGGAAGTTTACCAAGGCATCATTTAGGTATATCGTCGTTATTCTTCTCCTTATCTCAACATAGATACAACTCCTTTTGGTAGCATATTAGGATTGGTGAATTTCTACTTATATTTTCAGTTTTGGAGCCGTTTTGGGAATATTTGGTGAACACGATTTCTTGCTCATTGCCTTAACGTATGGTTCGCTGAGAACTTGACTCACTTCTCTAATCTTAAAATGAATTTTTGCAGGAGTTTCATTAAATAGCTGGAGGTTCAAGAGCAAGTGTCCTTTGGAGCAACTAGTACAGAAATGTAACTGCTTCATTTACACAGCCAGGAATATCAAGTTGGGGAGAGGGAACCCATATCTCGAGATTGTACAAATAGGGGACTCTGTGCGAGATTCCAAAACTAACAAGAGGTCCACTTGAAGAGGCTCACCCATCACTTTAGAATTGGCACTTAAATTTGAAGTGAAACAATATTGCCAAAATCCATATGTTGGCTCTGTTTTAGGGTATTCATCAAATGTAGTCTAAGGCTTCCAACATGTAGCAGCTTGGATGTTGTATTTCATCAATGTTATTCCTGGAGAATGGTATATCATGGCTTGGACTTGTGTTTATTCTCTTTGTAATGGAATCTTGTGATTTTGGAACAATGGCTTTTTGGATAATGGACTTCATTCTAATGCTGAAAAATTGTTTGTAGCATACAATCACTAAGCAAGCACAACACCCGTTTCCTCAATTAAATCAAACGACCAAAAGCCTTTAAACTCTCCATCCTTTTGTAATCCCAACGATAAATCTATTTTTCTTCTCTTTCGGGAGACCGACTGTAAGATAGGAGCATTTTCTTGAAATGAGCTTTTTGTAATGAGAATGCTTTGATATGTGAAACCTTGAAAATTAATCTTCTTGAATGAAAATCTTGGAAAGGACATGGATGTAATGGAACTTAATATTTGAAACTTGAACTTCTTGGAAGATATGAGTCATGAGTTTAGTCTTGAAACTTGAATAAATAAATTAAATTTTTTGAACTTGTTCTTTTTGTAAGGAATGCAACTTGCGCTGCACTTTTAAGAACCACCTGCCTAACTCAAATCCAAGTTCTTTCCTCCACCCTTATTATTTCAGACTCAAAACGGTTTATAAGCATCCAGAATCGCATACTCTCCTTCTTGACGAATGATGGCTCAACTTCGTGAACGAACCAAACTATGCCACGAGACTCCTTGAGAGTGAGGATACCACATTCAGTGCAACTCAACACCAATCTCAAATAGCCATGCTTGGACAAAAGACAAAAAAAACTGTAATCCTCTTTGGGGAAGTTTTTTCTAGAAATCTTGAGGGAAGAAGAGGCTTGGTAAGTGGTTTAGGGATCAAAGGAAAGGGTACAATCTCGCAGGACCAAAGAACTTCCACAATCACATACACAACACAACCTTCAGGTCTTGAATCTTCTACAGCAGCACCTGTCCTAAAAAAACAAAACAGACAAAACTAGATAAAACGGTTAGTTATGCACGAATGATTAACCTAATATGTTATGCAAGGAACAAGGCGGGGATCTTAGGATCAAAAATTAGGGTGTGACAGATGCCCCTATTTAAGTTTCTTCTATCCGGAGATAGGGAGATTGAAATCTTCGTCTCGACGTGATAGGAGAGACTTAAATACAAACATGCACATCTTTTGGCCCTAAGATGCCACCGAATGCACATGCTATGGTATGAAATGCAAGACCAGGATCCTGTGAGGAATAATGTCACAGGGGATAACTGCAATCGAAACATCGGAAAACAGCTAAAGAAAGGAAGACCCAACAAAAACGGCTTGGTAAAGAAAGACCCCACGGGGAAAGAGACTACCAACAGACAATCACAAAGTGTCTCGAGCAGTAGGGTGTCCTCCAATGAAAACAATAGTGTATATTGCAAAGATAATAAGAAAACATGTCTCCCGATATGGTTAAGCTCCTTAATTAACTGGATGTTGCAACGTCTTGAAATACAATGCTACGAGGTTGTCAGCCTCGGGGAAAAATCTTGAAATGTATGCTGGGAGGTCGTTTGCCTCGAGCCAAAATCCACTTAAAAAAAATAAACCTCCCCTAGTCTCGGATCATAAGCCACGGAGTGGTCCCAGTTTCTTCTTTAATCAAGTAATTCACTTGAAAAGGGTAAAAATAAACCTCCCCTAGTCTCGGGTCATAAGCCACAGATTGGTCTCAGTTTCTTCTTTAATCAAGCATTTCACTTGAAAAGGGTAAAAATAAACCTCCCCTAGTCTCGGGTCATAAGCCACAGATTGGTCTCAGTTTTTTCTTTAATCAAGCATTTCACTTGAAAAGGGTAAAAATAAACCTCCCCTAGTCTCGGGTCATAAGCCACGGACTGGTCTCAGTTCCTTCTTTAATCAAGCATTTCACTTGAAAAGGGTACAAATAAACCTCCCCTAGTCTCGGGTCATAAGCCATGGACTGGTCTCAGTTTCTTCTTTAATCAAGCATTTCACTTGAAAAGGGTAAAAATAAACCTCCCCTAGTCTCGGGTCATAAGCCACGGACTGGTCTCAGTTCCTTCTTTAATCAAGAATTTCACTTGAAAAGGGTAAAAATAAACTTCCCCTCGTCTCGGGTCATAAGCCACGGACTGGTCTCAGTTCCTTCTTTGGGGATAGAATATTTACTACCGGTTTACTGGGTAGTCCTCAAAGAAAATATTACCTACTACCGATTTATTGGGTAGTCAGCAAAGAAAAAGATTGTCTACTACCGATTTACTGGGTAGTCTATAAAGAAAATATTACTCGCTACCAGTTTACTGGGTAGGAAAATATTACATGCTACCGATTTACTGGGTAGAAAAGATTGTCTGCTACCGATTTACTGGGTAGGAAAATATTATTTGCTACCAATTTACTGGGTAGAATATTACCTGCTATCGATTTACTGGGTAGAATATTACCTGCTACCGATTTACTGGGTAGTCAGCAAAGAAAATATCATTTGCTACCGATTTACTGGGTAGTCAGCGAAAAAGATTATCTGCTACCGATTTACTGGGTAGAATATTACCTGCTACCGATTTACTGGGTAGTCAGCAAAGAAAATATCATCTGCTACCGATTTACTGGGTAGTCAGCGAAAAAGATTATCTGCTACCGATTTACTGGGTAGAATATTACCTGCTACTGATTTACTGGGCAGTCAGCAAAGAAAATGTCATCTGCTACCGATTTACTGGGTAGTCAGCGAAAAAGATTATCTGCTACCGATTTATTGGGTAGTCCATAAAGAAAAGATTATCTCCTGGGGATAAACAAACTGCCTTGGGGAGACTGCCATTTGTCATAGAAGTCTTTATGACCAAACTGCTCAAATGCAGTAATAATCGTTGGATAAATATCTTCTGTCTTCCGTAGAGATCTTCAAATAAACTCTTCTTGGGGAGACAAAGTGCAAAATAAATGCACACTTAGACCAGGTTCAATATCTCAGAAATATCCAAAATTTGTGATTGTCAGGGGCCAAAGTTCAATCCAGGAAATAACTGGAAAGAAACGGTCAAACAAGGACCCCATCCATTGAGGATTGAACTCAATGGGGTTTATCTTTATCCATAAATGGAAAAGAAAACTGAAGCAACCATCTTCCACGAGGATCGAACTCGGTGGGGAGTTAGAAAAAATGTGCTTTTTCTGCCTAGGGCTGACGACTCTACTTGGAGGGAGCAGACAAACCCAGATCACTTGGGATAAACATGACCAAAGTGAAAGAACAAACAAACACAAAATGCAAGATGCAAAATGCGCACATGCCATGCATCTACATGAAAGAATGCCATGATATGGTTATGCTTATGCTGACAAAACAACAACAAGAAGCAAACAGGATACAAAAACAAGCATCTCGATACGGATACTCGGCCAATCTTTGCAAGGTAGAAGCATCACTTGGGATAAAAGGAAATCCATATACGGAAACAAGTCCCGCTTCAAAATTTCAAATCTCTCTGGGGAAAATAGAGCACTCCGCCTGGGGATGAACATCATGACTTCGCTTGGAATTGTCAGGATGACCCTTGCGATTCTGTTGGGGACGAGAAAGATTCACTAGGAACGAATCAAACTCATGACTGAAGAGGCTTCATGGGGGATAAAATAAATATCCACTGCGAGCTGAAGTAGTCTGAATGAAAGTTGTAACTGGATAAAATAAATATCCACTTCATCAGGAAAGCTTGGATCAATATAATTGAAAATATCAGATATAAAACTTCGAGGGGATGAAATAAACATCCGCTTTCACTAGAGAAGGTTGAGATAGTGAGAAAATCCATTGAGGAGTGAAATAAACACTCGCTCCGCTGGGGAAGGTTGAAGTTGTAAGAAAAATCCAGCGAGGATCTTTAGGTTGCCGACTGAAGAAATCTTGCGTCAAACGTGCCATAACTTCTTAAAGTGGAGATTCGCCTGGGAATAGTCGTGACTACTTGAAGTAGAAACTTACTAGGGAGTCATCATACCATTTGAGACAAAAGCTCCTTAGGGTTTGGTGAAGGATGAAAACTCTGCATTGACATTGCATAATAGTCGCCATTTTGAACAAACATTTGCTATGAATGGATGAAAAGTCTTCAATTCTCAAATGCCCCAGATCACATGGTTTATGAGAAAACGTCGTGCCAAGAGGATTTTACATAAAACTTGGTATCCGAGATGTTCCAATGTATTCCAACTCTTGGAGAGTTTTGTCGAATCTCGACGTAGCTTCCCCTTATTGACTGCCTTACGTATAACTGAGTCTTCAAACTTGGAGAGATTTATCAAATCTCGACGTAAATTCCCCAGATCGACGGTGTTCTGAGTCTTCAAACTTGCTCCCTTGGAGTCAGACTATGGAAGAAACAACTGGGAAACAAACTTGCCCCTGCTCAACAAAGTCTTCTGGTATCGTTCCCTGGGTATAATCGTCTTTTGAAATGATTCGCCATTTACTCATCAGAGTTTCAATTCTCAAAAGATCTAGCTCATCGTTGATGCTCGTATGCTAGCTTCTATGATGTCAAGCAATGTTAGCAAGAAAAAAAATGTTAATTCTGAAATTGCCAATGCAACATATGTTTGTCTTGAGGATTTTATTTAAAAATATTTTGGTGGTCGAATTACCGATTTTATAATGCCAACGCAAGTTTTTTGAGCATAGCTCATAGGAGTCAGGAAACGATATCTCAATGAGTATGCCTTTGAAATAAACCTTGTTTCAATTAAGACTTTTAAGGGTTGTATCGTGGCTTGGTTCACAGTTTACGAAACAAAGGATATAAGGCTCAAAGTTTGTTTGTGCCCACCCAATCTTCGTGATATTTTTACTCCATTTTTTTGAAAATTACCCTGCCCCATGTTAAGAATGAGGGTTTTTTTATTTGGAAGAAGAAAACTCCTACTTCAAAGGTTCAAAGAGGTTAACGAGGGTTTATCTCCTTATATCTTCGGTGTTTAGGATTTTTGAAATAATGCCTTATATCACCAGCAGAGTTTTATTCAAAAGCATGCAACAAGAGATATTGCGTTTGGGATTTCATCATCCTCCATTCAATTCTTTACCGAGGCAAGAGATTGGGTAACATTGGCCTTATAAAATAGAAAAAACATTTAAAATAAGTGAAACGAATGGATTTCTTCAAGACAAACACTATTCATTGCATCAATTATTCAAAACAAACAAGTTCTTATACGCCAAAACAAATGCATTAACAAATAAGAAGCATTACATGCGAAAAGCAGTAAATTAACTAAAGCTTTGAGGAGACTGTCTCAGTCTGAGCTTATAGTTTTCACATTAGGTCCAGAGTTTTCAAAAGACAAGACACCTTGTCGCATTAGTCTTTGTACTTCGTGTTTCAAAGGAAAACAGTCTTCGATGTCGTGTCTGGGCGCACCTCGATGGAAAGCACAACGAGCCTCGGGCTTATACCACCACGGGAGATCCTTCGGGATGGCTGGCGGAGCTCGTGTCTGCACCATGTTCCTTTGTATCAAAAACAGATACAATTTCACATAGGTCATCGGGATCAGATCAAACTGTCCTTGAACACGGTTTTGATTATTGAATGATAGACGAGCTTGTGGTTGATGAGCAGTAGCGTTGGTGACGGGAGATATAGCAGCGATATGCTGAGGTTGCTGATACCTTCTTCTTTTTGGCCGTCCTTGATGCACAACACTTACTTCATGTTCCCTCTTTTTTTCAAAATTAATTTCGTACTTCTTGGCATTGCGGGAAACATTTCCTTCTTTAACCAATCTTCCTTCGCGGACTTCTTCTTCCAAACGCATCCCCATATTTACCATCTCAGTGAAATCGCTAGGGGCGCTTGCTACCATTCTCTCACAGAAAAATGGGCTCAGTGTTTTCAGGAAAATTCTGGTCATCTCTTTCTCCTCCAGAGGTGGAGTAACTTGAGAAGCTAGTTCACGCCAACGCTGGGCGTAATCCTTAAAATTTTCTCTTTCTTTCTAGGCCATGGCTCTCAATTGGTCTCTATCTGGTGCCATGTCGACATTATATTTGTATTGCTTAATAAAAGCATCACAGAGGTCATTAAAACTGCAGACCTTTGAACTATCTAGTCCCATATACCACTTGAGGGCTGCACCAGTCAAACTATCTTGGAAATAATGTATCAATAGTGGGTCATCATCCTTATGAACAGACATTTTCCAGGCATACATAACTATGTGACTATGTGGGCAAGAATTTCCTTTATACTTCTCCAAATCAGGGAGTTTGAACTTTGGAGGAACCTTAACATTAGGAACCAAGCATAGCTCAGAGGCACTCTTCCCAAACAGCTCTTTCCCACGAAGGGCCTTGATTTCTTTCTTCATTTCTAGAATTTGGTCTCGGAAATCATCCATTCGTTCTTCCATTCCAATACTTTCACTAGGAGTAGCATGGAACACAGGCTCTTTTAGTTGGAAAGGAGTAACATTGACCACGGGTGGTGGCACAGTCAATACAGCAGTTGTAACAGGGACTTGAGACGCCGGTGGGTGGTATCCTGCTGGAGTGAAATTAGGAGGCATTCCCCACGGGAAACCAAAAGGCATAGAATACTGAACTTCACTTGTAGTGGGAACCACTGGGATCGGTGTAGATATCGTTATAGTTCCTTGCTCTGGCACATTATGTGATGACTGATTCTGAGCGGCCATCAATGTTTCCATCATCCCATTGATCTTCTCCATATTTCCTTTCAGTGTTGAAACCTCTTCCCGAAGTGCTCTGTTTTCCTGCTCGATTTGATCCATTCTTTTCTTGCGACCGGCTCGAGTATTGTATCGATGATTCAGAGTCTGAGAAGAGAGACACGAATGAGAACCTGGAATGCAAAGGAATGCAAATGAAAATGATGCAACAAGATTCATGGAACTCAACTATTTATAATCATCAGGGAATATCAAAAGACACATTTTTTTAACGGTTACAACCATTAGTATCGATATACTAAAAATTGATTTAATACAAAATTAAAACGCATTTGTATGCCATACAACAGTCATAACGTAAAGCTAAATAAAAGCTAATAATGATGGATCTAAGGAGACTCTTCCAACGGTCTTTTTTTGAGTCCTTTGACTTCCTCCAATTGAGCTTCTTCTAGAAATGTTGACCGAAGATTAGAATGGGAAAAGACGTCTTGGCCCTTTCCTTTCTTGCAAGCAATAGCTTCTTTCCAATATATCCTCCTTTTGTAGTTATCTTGGCTTGAATATGAACCTAAGATAGGAAATGAACTTTTGTCCTGAAATAGTAACTTGGTCAGCTAAGAATATTCTTCATAAGGTGTCACCAACTAGTCCTCAGGAATAATGGTAGGCGGCAGTAGAATAAATTTTTATCTTAACTTGAATTCTTCTTTGTCTGGCCGCAAGGTCTCCAATCTCCTTAGATCGTCCAAGTTATGACTATTGTAAGAGTACTTCAACGTTTTTTTTTCAAGAGTCTATGATATTCTTACGATGTTTACAAATGAGACTAAGTTCCATGAATCTTTATGATATGATGCTAATACAACACAAAGGCAAAGCACAAAACACAAAGCACACAAACAAACAAGGGTCCTAGGTTCAAAGGAGCATGAATGGAGTCAAGGTCTACCCATCCCATAAGGTAGTATGGTTTCAAATGTACCTGCCGAACAGGTTCTAAAAGTTCCCAAAGTCTACGACCCATCTTTCGGATATTATCGACTTCCCAAATCACTTGGTATTCAATAATATTCTCAAGAGGATCTCGTCCGAGTGTAGTATCGCGTGACAACTATTTGGAAATAGACTCCCGCATAGTCACCGCACTACATTCTAAAAGGCCAAGTGGGTTTAAAGGTGTTACGGTCCTCAGTCTTAAGGGTTCTTGGTCGAAGTTAATACCGTCTTCACGAATGAACTCGTTCAAACAATATTAAGTTCAAAAGAACCTAAACTGAGCGATGATTTTCTCAATTCGACTTTTCAGGAATCGACTCCGTCAAAGTACCCTTGACCATATCATCTCCTATAATTATACTCATGTCCGGGTCTAGGACTCCTCACCACTCAAGAATCCCTCCAAACAGCAAAACAAATATATAACAGATAACATTAAAAGATCAAGTTAGGGGGAACCCTCTTATGAGTGTCCCCAGTGAAGTCGTCATTTCTGTCGTGGTGAAAATTGGATACCATAGTTATTTGTTAACTAGGATCGGATTTTTAATGTCACCACCGGTCTTTGATTTTATCCAAGGGAAGGGAGAAAAACCGAATTTCCACAATGCAATGCAAATGCCCTAAGATTCTAAGTTCGGGGGTTGGTTATACCTAGGGAAGGTATTAGCATCCTAGATATCTGTAGTACTCTACAGGAACCTCTTGATTTTATTTTATGCTATCTGTTATTTGTTTTGCTAAGGGTTTAAGGGTAGGTGATTTATTATTATTCCTAAGTGTGCTCGACAAGATATCGCATCTTGTGCCTACATATCCTGTCAGGAGGGAATCAGAGCACTTGTAGTTCCTTATTAAGGATACTAAATGTTTTAAAGGTTTAAGAGAGAAGATGAGTCATCATCTTAAGAAAACCACCACAGTCTTTGAAAATGTTTGTATTTTGTGGGGTATGGGATTGTATGTCCCTTCTTTGAGATGATTAACATCTAATTCTCTTGTGTGGAGAATTTGGTGGGCTAAAGTTTGATTTTAAATCAAAATTGAAAGGGGGGACTAACCTAAGAAATCTATCCTAAGTTGTCTAATTGACATATCTTAGGGTGTCGATTATGATGCAAATGATGTGCACCATGCATAATAACATGGTTATCATGCATGGGATTTTCCCTTGGATATTAATGCGATTAAGTTATTGTTATTTAGGCGAGGGTGCTAGCAAAGTGGGCTAGTCTTGTGTCTAGTGACCAAAAGGTTGAATGCGATGTCCTAAGGCGATTTACTTACATGGGCAGAAAATGGGCTCGACGTTGGATCGAGGATTTTTAATGTTTTGAAAAGGGTTTCGAAAACAATAAACAAGCTTATACATTAAGCACAATATTAAGCAAAAAGATATCAATCACAAAATAACACATAGCATACGATTCACTCAGACGCGCGATGAAGGATTTAAGATAAGGACTGATTATTAGGAAAAGAGTTTTGATTTAATGATAAGAGGTTTATTTTTTAGTTAGAATCATTGCCTAAAGATTATTGACTAATTAAAAAAAAGAAAGGTTTCTATTAAGTTTTAATTATTGAAAAGTTAATTATTATTAGAGATATTATATTTAATTTCAGAAAAGGTTTAAATTATCCAAAAAGAAAAAAACTAAATTAAAGTTATATTAAAAAGATAAAGATTTTTAATTATAAAAGATTTTAATATTAAGTTTAATAAAAAAAAGGTTATTAAGAGTTTTAACTAAAAAGAGTTTTTTTTTATAATTTTGGTATTTTAAATAAATAGTTTATTATTATATTAGAGATTACTTGTTATTTAAAAAAAAGTTACAGGTTTTTATTTTATATAAAAAAGACTTAATTAATATTTTAGTAAAAGGTTATTATGTTAAAAAGTTTTTATAAATTGAGAAAAGGTTTTATTAAAAAATTATAAGTGCCTCAAGATTATGTTTTAAAAAGAAATAAAATTAGATTTAGGAAAAGTTAAATTAAAAAAGAAAAAAAAACACTGAGACTGAGGGATCTAGTGGTTGCAAGGGAGAGAGGGTCCATCGCGGACCCTCAAACTATGGCCGTCTGACTCGCGTGCGTTGTAATCTAACAGAGATAAAGGGAGGCGCACAGTGCATACTATGTGTGTGAGTGTACCGGATTATGCAGTGAAACAAACACAAAAGAATGGAACGAAATCCATTCTCTCGTTCGTCCTCTCGTGAAGAAGGGTTCAGAAACCCTAAATCACCGTCTTCCTCACTCGATTCCTCTCATTCTCTCTCGAATCCAAACAAAACATGCATAAAAAAAATCACAAAAACCCTAAATCTACCCTAATCCCCAACAAGCCCTAAACCCCAATTCACTTTGAGTTTGATTACATTGTACAAGGCGAAATGCAAAGATAAAGAAAAGCGGCGGAGAAATGGAGGGATGTGAGCGAAGCGATGCAGTGGGACCAGATCTTCGAGACTCTTTCTCACAGATAAGTCAAAAATGGGCCTTCTTCTCTGCTTGCATTGTCTTTATGTCCGCCGTGTGTGTGTTGTTTGCTTTAATTCCTTGGTCTTGCATGATGTACTTTGTGTTACCCTATGAATTGTGACTTGGTCCAAATTCGTTTGTGTATGTTTTACGTACGATTTGGTGTTTGGGGTATAGTTGGTAGGGTTTAAACTGGTATACAGCTGTTTGATGGTTGATAACGTTTGCTGATGAAACTGAGTCAGTGGTGACGTGATTCTTGTTGCGGGTTTTCTTATCTTGTTTATGTGGTGGATTTTTCTAAGTGTTTTGGTGTGGATAGATTGACAAGTTTCTTGTGCGTTTGAGGTTTGGTTGTGTGATAACGTGATGATGTTTGGTTATGTGCTGAACTCATCTCCCCTCTCTGCAGTTGCGTGTGCCTTTTATAGGCTCCATGGAATTGGAAATTTCAACCTTGCAATTTAATGTGAGATATCCCTGTCGGAAAATGTTTTGGAAAGAAGAAAAAAGTCTATTGATGATTTTGATGGATGTTGGGATTTTCAAATAAGCATGTCAAATTGCTTGGAAAGATTTTGAAATAGTTTCCATTCTTTCTTCAACATGTCTGATCTTGTTTGGGGAAGGTTTAATGTTGTTTGATTATGTTTATGGGAAGTGGATGAAGTTGGTATAATTGTCTTTTTGGTCTTGACAATGTAATATCTGATTTAATGACCTTCTATCTTCGGTTCAGGCATACTGGTGAACTATTTCCTTGTACGTGAAATCATGTTCCATCTTGTTTAGAAAAAAACAGGGTCATGATTCTTATTACTGCGTATTAAATACTCTTAACATCCACTGTGTGACTTTCAATTTGTCTGACCATAATCTTTCATGTGTGTTTTTTTTGGAAAGAAACTAATGACTTCTCTTTGATTTACCATGTTGGCTGTTATGAACATGTTGGTATGCCGCATGTGCCTTCTTCCACCTTTGTACCAAATGGGAAAGCGGGAGACCTGCATACACTTAAGCTTTGACAGAAGGTACTTCTAATAATTTAATCTTGACAGTGAGCTAAATGTTTTGTTAAGGTCCATGAGTAACACTCTTGCTCAAAACTTTCATCTATGCTTTGCTCTTGCGGAACACCGTCGAAGCTTCCAATTAACAATTCCTCTGGACTTAGTGACAGTCCATGGTGCATCTAGATTGTTCTTTTGATATGTTGAGTGAGCGACAAAAGACCCGGTGCAAACTTCTTGCTGGTTCCTTTGACATGTGGAAGTTTACCAAGGCATCATTTAGGTATATCGTTGTTATTCTTCTCCTTATCTCAACATAGATACAACTCCTTTTGGTAGCATATTAGGATTGGTGAATTTCTTCTTATATTTTCAGTTTTTGAGCCGTTTTGGGAATATTTGGTGAACACGATTTCTTGCTCATTTCCTTAACGTATGGTTCACTGAGAACTTGAATCACTTCTCTAATCTTAAAATGAATTTTTGCAGGAGTTTCATTAAATAGATGGAGGTTCAAGAGCAAGTGTCCTTGGAGCAACTAGTATAGAAATGTAACTGCTTCACTTACACGGCCATGAATATCAAGTTGGGGAGAGGGAACCCATATCTCGAGATTGTATAAATAGGGGACTCTGTGCGAGATTCCAAAACTAACAAGAGGTCCACTTGAAGAGGCTCACCCATCACTTTAGAATTGGCACTTAAATTTGAAGTGAAACAATATTGCCAAAAGCCATATGTTGGCTCTGTTTTAGGGTATTCATCAAATGTAGTCTAAGGCTTCCAACATGTAGCAGCTTGAATGTTGTATTTCATCAATGTTATTCCTGGAGAATGGTATATCATGGCTTGGACTTGTGTTTATTCTCTTTGTAATGGAATCTTGTGATTTTGGAACAATGGCTTTTTGGATAATGGACTTCATTCTAATGCTGAAAAATTGTTTGTAGCATACAATCACTAAGCAAGCACAACACCCGTTTCCTCAATTAAATCAAACGACCAAAAGCCTTTAAACTCTCCATCCTTTTGTAATCCCAACGATAAATCTAGTTTTCTTCTCTTTCGGGAGACCGACTGTAAGATAGGAGCATTTTCTTGAAATGAGCTTTTTGTAATGAGAATGCTTTGATATGTGAAACCTTGAAAATTAATCTTCTTGAATGAAAATCTTGGAAAGGACATGGATGTAATGGAACTTAATATTTGAAACTTGAACTTCTTGGAAGATATGAGTCATGAGTTTAGTCTTGAAACTTGAATAAATAAATTAAATTTTTTGAACTTGTTCTTTTTGTAAAGAATACAACTTGCGCTGCACTTTTAAGAACCACCTGCCTAACTCAAATCCAAGTTCTTTCCTCCACCCTTATTATCTCAGACTCAAAATGATTTATAAGCATCCAGAATCCCATACTCTCCTTCTTGACGAATGATGGCTCAACTTCGTGAACGAACCAAACTATGCCACGAGACTCCTTGAGAGTGAGGATACCACGTTCAGTGCAACTCAACACCAGTATCAAATAGCCATGCTTGGATAAAAGACAAAAAAATTGTTATCCTCTTTGGGGAAATTTTTTCTAGAAATCTTGAGGGAAGAAGAGGCTTGGTAAGTGGTTTAGGGATCAAAGGAAATGGTACAATCGCGCAGGACCAGAGAACTTCCACAATCACATACACAATACAACCTTCAGGTCTTGAATCTTCTACAGCAGCACCTGTCCTAAAAAAACAAAACAGACAAAACTAGATAAAACGGTTAGTTATGCACGAATGATTGACCTAATATGTTATGCAAGGAACAAGGCGGGGATCTTAGGGTAAAAAATTAGGGTGTGACAGCCCTTATATGATACAACAACTGTTTGATCTTATTTGGTTTTGATACCTTTTGAATCCAAGTGAAAAATGTCCCTACATTTTGAAAAAAGTGAAGGCAGATTCTGACTTAGTGAAAATTTCACTAAGTGTTGGAAAAAAGTGACATTTTCACTTTTTGTGATTTTGATCAATCCATAACTCAAAATCCATGAAGAATTGGAATGAGGTCTAGTTGAAATTTTTGTAGAGGACCATGAGATCTACAAATCAAGCTTTGGATAGGGAAAAATGGCTTTGTGGTTTAGGAGTTATGATCCTCCAAAGTTGGTACCCTTGCCACTTTGTTCATAATTTAGAAAATTTTCTAAGTTTTTATGGTTACCCCTTTTACAAGTTATCCCATTTTCTTTGATTTTTCTTGATGAATGATGATTCAAATCATACATTAACACCATTTTAGGGTTAAAAATCCATAATTGTGAAAAATCTCAAAAAGTCAAAGTTGACTTTTGTGCACAGTTGACTTTTTATCCGATGAATTCCAAACTGTGCAATCCTTCAGGGAATCATGTCCTTGACCTAAATCAAACTTGATGGACATGTTCCATGGGTGTTATAGGGTATATTGGATCATGTCCTAGGGCTTGGGAGCATGTCCTGGTTAAAAGTCAAAGCTACAGTTGATGAAATTGAGACTTGTTGCTCAAGCTTCCTGGATCAATCCATTGTTACAAATGGATAAATGTGGTGTACTAGAGACCCTCAAATCCTCTCTTGAGGCCTTGGCTCATGCTTTGCCCCAAAAGTCAACTTAGGGGTGAATTAGGTCAAGAAACCCTAATTTCTGATTTTTGATGTATGCATCCCCTGAGGCAAAATTGACTTGAGGATTGGGTCCATGAGGTTCCATGGAGTATATTAGGTCATGCTTTGAAGCATTGGCTCATGCCCAGAGGAAAATTTCCAACTAGAGGCCCTGGTCGACCAAAACCCTAATTTGGTGACACTGGCGATCTTGTGGCTTGATCCACCTAGAAGGGAGCAACCTTGTGCTTAATCCTTGAAGTAGGAGTCCTTTTGATCCATTGTGGATGTTTGAGAGATTTATACAAGTTGAAGATCATGTCATTCCTTGATTGATCCTTTGTCTAAGAACTCTGAGAGGGATTGAAACCCTAAGTTTGACTGTAGTGGATGCTCACCCATCCTTGTGGAGACTAATGAGGCATAATGATACACCCATATTGTGATCATGATTTGCAAAATGATGGGAATCTTAGTGGTTAAAATTTGGGGTATGATACCTAGTTGTTAATTTGCTTGGGATAGGGTTTAGTTGTGTTCTACTAAGTGAGCACTACAGAAGGTTATTTTATTTCATGAATTTTGATTAAGATTTGGGTTGGTAATTGATAGAGCAAGCTCAGAACATACTATGTCCTGTTGATAATGTTTCACGATAATTTGAGCTTAGTTTGCATGTCTGCATGAAGGGGACGAAGCCGTGGCAATGTGTGATAGGCCTGATATTGGTTTTTGTCGTTTAGCACTTAAGATTTCAAGTGATCGGTTGACAATATGTTACATATGATTTTGTACATGCTGCTTTCCATTTTCCTTTTTTCTTTTCGCTGATGCTCATCTCTTTTGGGTCATGGGCCTTGCATGAAAATATTAACCACACCCCCCGTTTGTGAGGCCCAAGCGGGAACAGCATAGCTTGGTTTGCTAGCAAACCCCCGTCTTGTTTTACTTTCATTTTCTTTTTTTATTATTTTCATGTTTTATTTTATTTAAAATATTTCCTTTAAACACAAAATTCCAAAAAATATTATATTAACATTTCAAATGTTTAACTTATTTTTTCTAATTTTCATTTTCATTTTCACTTCAATATTTATTATAATTTTGTGAACTTTTTAAGAATTTTGTTTCAATCCTAATGTTGAATTTATTTTCTTACCACTTTTGAGACAAATTTCTAAGTTGTTCCAAGATATTTTCAAGAGGTTATTTTGAGTGTGGTCATCAATGTTGTTGAAGACTTTTGAGTAGGTCTAGTTTGAGTTTTGGTTGACACATCATCACTATTGTCCATGGCTTGTGGCACCTCTTAGAATTTTCTTGCAAGATGACTTTGTGTTGATATGATTGTCCTCACTCTTAACTTCATAGTTCTTGAATACTTTGCCATACTTGTGTTCATTTACTCAAGTTTGTATTGAACTATTTCATTATCTCTTGCCATGCTCATACATGGATGTATATATATCATGCTTTGATGTTATTTACACTTAATTGTTATCCCTTTGAGTCCTTGAACTCGTATTGATTCACTTCAATTTCAAATCCCACTATAACATTCTTGTTTACAAGAAGTTGCCTTCCCCTCCTTCCAAAGGAAAGTCTCTCTATTGATCTCAAAGTCATAGATAGCTCATTACCCTCCCTTGACCTCATAGTCATAGGATCCACTCTTGACCTCATAGTCATAGAGCCACCTATTACCTTTGATCTCATAGGGTCCCACCTTGGCCTCATAAGAGCCATTTCCCTCCTTGACCTCATAGTCATAGGATACTATCCTTTCCCTTGGCCTCATGAGAGCCATTTTCGTCATAACTTAGAATTAGGTTAGAGTTTTAAACTCTATGTGAGACTCATCACTTTGAGTATTCACTTCACCCCATTACAACTTAGACTTAGAGAGTTTCTTAAACTCTAAATGAGCTCATACTCATTTCTCTTTGGAATTTTGGCCATAGTCAATGGTTCCTCACCCTTAGTTAGGTGAACTACGGTTGCTCTGATTCTTTAGTCAGATACGTAGGCACAAGATGCGGCGTCTTGGCAAGCAAACTTAGTGTACATACCCTTAGGTCTTTACCTTTTACCTTTAGCAGATATTTTAACAAGCAAACATAACATAACACAAACTAAACAAGAGGTTCCTGTAGAGTACTACAGATATTAAGGGTGCTAATACCTTCCCTTAGTATAACCAACCCCCGAACCTTAGATCTCCCCCCTTTAGGTTTTCTCGATCTTGAACCTTTCCTTTGGATAAATCAAAGTCGGTGGTGTATTCAAAGAAATGCGATGCAAGTTAATTAATAGCTTGTTATCCGATTCTCACCGCAACAGTGGCGTTACCAATGAGTTTTTATATTCTGAAATTCGTCTTATCAAGGAAACTATGGAAAGGAATCACCGTGAAACAACTCGGGGAATTAATGCTCTAAGAAAACTGTTTAGGTCCATGAACCGCTCCCGGGCTGTTATTGAAGACAGTGAAGAAGGTGAGGATGGTGAAGATGAGGAGGAAGAGGGAGACCAAATGTCCGAGGATGACTAAAGACTTATGATTATGTTTTTTTGCATTATTTTGTTATTTAAATTCTGTTTTAAGTTTTAGTTGTTTCAATTCCTAGTTTCTAAGACTTTTTGTTAAGTACTCGTTGTTTCGTGATTGTTCGTACTTTGTTCAAGTTATTAAGTATTGTTTGTTTTTAATTCTTGTGTGATGATATGTTTATGGGAATGTGTTTTTTTCTCTATTCATATTCATACTATTTCATATTTATCACTTGATTTTCAAAAAATCTTTTCCCATCCTTTTTGTTAATGACAAAGGGGGAGAAGAATTAGTATTGTTTTGCTTTTCTCTAATAACTTGCAGATTTCAAAAGCTTCATCAAATATTAGATTAAGGGGGGGCATATCTCTAGGGGGAGCTTGTTAGAGAATTCAAGGTTGATTCAATTTTTCAAAGATTGGTTGTCATCATTAAAAAGGGGGAGAATGTGAAGACATGGCTTCTCAGAGGTTTTGATGAAGACACACCTACTTCAAAGAATCTCCATAAAGACAATCTGGTTTAACAAAAAGGATTGATCAAGTCTCTTGCTCAAGTATCAAGACTCTAAAAGTATCAAAGCATTATGAAGATTGGAAGCTCAAAAGGAATAGGTATAACACTTAACTCTTGCAATCATACAAGTGTTCACATTATTCCTCATGTTATGCCTTGATCATTAGAAACATGTTTTGATGCATTGAAAATGGTTTTTGCACCTCTGTTTTTAGCAATTTTCCAATTATGGTCTTGAGTAACCGGTAACTCTATATAAGGTAACCGGTTACCCTTTCAAAACTTTCAAATTTTTAAACGTCACAGTCAAGTAATCGGTTACCCTATATAGAGTAACCGGTTACCACTGAAGTAGAGGTCATATTTTGTTGCACCCTTTCATTACATTTTTCTGTTATTTTCTTCTGATCAACCATGGCATCCTTTCATGTTTTGTACCCATTTGTAGAGGTGTCATAGGCTTATTTAAACATCATTTTCTCAGTTTTTAATCACACCTCCTTACCAAATTTCAAATCAATTTTTCATATTCTCTCAATCTTCAAAATCTTTCTAAGTGTTCTTCAGAATTTTTCAAAAAGTGAAACTTTGCATAAATCTTCTTTTTAAACATCATAGTTTCATTGCATACAAAAGAACACTTGTATTATTGTCTTGAGAATGAAGTATTACAAGGAGAAGATCAATCTTGTGATTGATAAAGTATCAAAATTCAATTTGTCACAAATATACAAAAAATTCAGAATTTCTTCATTGTATCATATCTTATTTTCCAGAATTGTTGGAATTAAGATTATTTGGTTGTGTTATCCTTGTTATCCATATTGTGGATACAAGAGGTCCATTGTGAAAGGCTGGTTCTCGGTTGGACTTTAAACTTGTAAAATCCAAGAGGATTGTTCTTGGTGGTGTGTTAGAGTCTAGTATAGAAAGACTAGGTTGTCTTGTCTAAGATCTTAAATTTTAGTAAAATCTCTTTCAAGTTGAAAAGGGACTGGAGTACTCTCGACCTGTGAGGGGAACCAGTATACTTCCTTATGTTCTTTACTTTTTGCACACTGAACCAAGCTTCAGAAGCCTTCTGCACTATTTCCAAACCATCCACTGCTTGGAAATATAAAGACTATTCCACATCCCTCTCAACTGTTGGATCATTCAGAGCGTATCCGAACTGTCTAATAGCCAAAGAAGGATTATAGTTGATTCCCCCTTTTCTCCCTATCAACGGAACATTAGGGAATCCACCACAGCTATGAATAATGTCCTTACAGAGTAATCCATGATCTATCCAGACAATGTCTTTAGTAGCTAAACCCATCAAGCGCCGGCTCTATTCTAGAGAAACTTTAGAATCCACAAAAACACCTGACTGAGGTAGATGATTCGCGAACCACTTATAAAATAGAGGCGCACAACAATGAACCAACCCACCTCTTCTTTTTTCATTTATGTTATACAAGGCATGGTGAAGATCTCCCAATAAGGTTGGCACTGTATTCTGCGTCGTGAATATCCTAATAGCATCTATATCAACAAAATCATGCTCATTGGGAAATAGAACGATACCATACACACAGAGAGCCAACAATGCGTTGAAAACAGTCCACTTCTTGTCTCTAGCTGCCTCTTGAGCTTCCTTCACCAAATAACCCAACTGATAACCATGGAACATTCCTTTGCTAGAAATATTGGCCTCTAATGTCGACTTGCTCAAATGAAGAGCATCAGCCACAACTCTGAAGTTAGGATCAGTCTTAGAACTGAAGAATGGTGCACCTTCTTTGATAGAAATTCCCAAGATGTTTGAATATTCCTCCAAGGTAGGGACCAACAGATAATTTGGAAATACGAAGCATCTCAGAGGAGGATCAAAGAATTGCATCAGAGTGTGAAGGCCTCTATACTCGTAGTCATTGATGTTGCGCATAAAGGATAAGATCCGCCCATACTTTTCCTTGAAAATCCCCAACACTTCTGGACTCGCCATATCCTGCAGGCTGTTAAGATGACCAAGACTAAGCTTTTGGAATTTGTAGACAATGATGTTCTTCTTCTTCTTCTCAGTTTCCATCTCTATAGAGACCCGTCGACTGGAATCAAAAGTCAGATATTACCTGGAAATGAAAAACATGAATGTTAGAAAAATGATGCAATGCAGGGCATGGGATCAAAGGTGCCACATGAACTGGACAACTGCTGCACTGAACTGACTGAATGGGTTCAAAGGTCTGCCCCAATACCCAAAATATCGGAATAACCGAAATACCACACTATAAATCCACACTGATAAGAAATCCAGAAAACCAGGTATGTTGAAAGTCAGGGTTACCTGTAAACCTGTAAACATCCCGCCCCTCTCACATGTGGGTACTAAAAAATAAAAGGTCCTCAGCTTTTGGCACTAAGGTCGAGAAGCAATAATACATTCATCCTTCCGGGTACAATACTATCGCCAATCGAAGAGCGCCTCCACTGATTCTCTCTCAAAAAGGTCATCCTATAGCAAGTTCCCAGCGTTGGGTCCTCGGATCAAGAAGTGTAATGGGTTTGCCATTTCTGGTCTGCCATTATCACCTCTTGGGAGGAGTGCCTCAACTGAGTCCTCGGGAATGGTCACTAGAGTCGACAGCTCATCAAGGGAAGATCCAATGACCTGCATCAACATGCAGTATCGGATATCTCCTGAAAGAACCTCGTCTGGTTGTGGGTCTCGCGAACACTCCATGTGGTCACCACCACGCGAGCGACACGACTATCCATGCTAAAACCTGTGTGTATGCTCAAGCCTGGGTAGTGGGCTTATCTCTCAGAATACCCATCACTCCAAACAGAAAAACCAGCACAGTCCAGTATATGGCAATAATGAAATGCAATAAAAGCGATAAAAACAGTAATATACAACAGATAATGCACAACAGTAAACACCCAATGAAATAAAAACAGACAAGCGCTAGGATTGACTCACATAGGGAACCAGAGTCCCCAGCAGAGTCGCCAGCTGTCGCAACTGCCGAAAAACAACCGGCGAGAGACTATAACAGAAGAGTCGCCACCGAACGTTATTTATCCCGACGTAGGGAAAGGAAACGACCGAAGAAAACCTGAAAGAAGTAAAGACTAGATCATCGCAACCATGGCTTGGGTTTGGGAGTCGGTTACGCGAGGGGAAGGTATTAGCACCCCCACGCGTCCATCGTACTCGATGGGATCCACGCTTGTTGTCTAATCAAAGGGTGTCGGCATCTGAAGCCTAATGCTAACGGAAAGGGACACGGAAAAGGAAAACAAAAACAAAAAAAAGACTCGATAGGACATCGCCGTCCTATGCCTACGTATTCCCTCGTGTAATGGGAAAGTCAGAGTCAACGTAGTTCGGCGGCTACGGGATGAAGGGGGAGGTTGCTCGCCAAGACATCGCCGTCTTGTGCCTACGTATCCTTAATCGGACTAGAGAGAGGAAATTAGAGCAGTCGTAGTTCGACAAACGGGTCGATAAGTGTTTTTTATGAGCGACGTTAGGTTCGCGTCTAGCAGTTAGGGTTGATGCCTGTTTGCGACTGAATAGAAATAACATGCTCTTTTTTGAAAATGATTTGAAACCCAACAATCCCGAAGGATGAAAAATATTTGAATTTGTTTTGTGTTTTTTTAGACAGAAGTGAATTGAAGTTAGTTTGAAACTTGCATTGCACTAAAGTCTATGACATAGGAACGAATGTGTCGCATATCGTCCCCAACAGGAGGTGTACTAAACACCCTAGAAGAATGAAGGGAGACCCCCCCCCCATTCCCCATTTCCCATGCTTAAGGCTCATGCGCAATACACGTTGCCTTTATTAAGTGTTTTAGAGTTGTTATGAGATGAGAAGAGAAGACTCAAAGTTGTAAAAGAAAACACTAAGGGAATTATATCCTAATGTTGTCATGCAAAAGATGGCCCTAAGGTTGAGGTAAGAAGGGGAAATTCTACCTAATGTTAGCATGCATGGTTTGAATCCTAATGTCTATCCTATTCCAAGCTTAATCAAAGATTAAGTTGGACTAGGGAATCCTAAGGGACCATGCAAAAGCAAAGCAAAACCAAGAAAATAAACCAAAAACAGCAGCTACAACAGCGCTCCAACACCTACACAGTGGTAAAATCCAACACATACACCAAACAACATTCGACAGCTCACATTTCAGCACAAAGATAAGTGTTAAAACACGAGGCAGCAAAGGCACACCATTGACAGCGCATAAACAAACAAGACGACAACTATGAAAAACAGGGCAGCATGCAATGCATCCAAACAAATGCTCATGGAAAGGTCTTAATAATGCCTAATCATATCAAGTATACATCCAATTAAGCATCAAGCAACTAGGCATGGACAAACCAAAGACATGTAAGCAATTCAAGAACATGTACATTCAGCAAAGTTGCACTTCTTAACCATTAATCAAAACATCATGCATAAGCAACCACGGAAGCAAACAATGATCATGCATTACGGATCCAACGAGTTGAGCATTAATCAAGAATTAACATGATTCAAATTTATGTGCAACATGTTCATCACACCAAGAAAGCAACACAACAACATGCATAATCATCAATGAAAACCAAAGGTTACGTGTCGGAAAACCGTGTTCATGCAATGGTGTGAGGTGAAATAGCTAAAAAATAATCCACAAATCTTCAACATATTAATCCATGGAGTTTAGACATGCAAAGGACCTCAAGCAAGAAAGAAAAAACATGAAAATCACATTCTGCAGCAGTGGTAACCGGTTATTCTATATACGGTAACCGGTTACGCAGTTCAAAAACACCTAAAAACACGCAAAAAAATAACTGGGTAACCGGTTACCCTATATGAAGTAACCGGTTACTCTGCAACAGAACCAGAAAAACAACTTCTAAAATCACTTTTCAGCAGCTTATCACTTCTCCGATCACCTGCATGTTAGGGCAACTCAAAATGCATGAAAATTACATCCCAAAACAGCTAACACACATCAATTATCCAGCAACAATAATTAAATCCACAATCCAATGGATCAAACTCAACAAATTCAAGATCTATATCATGAACAAGCAAAATAAGCTAAAATGAAAAGTAGATCTGAAATTCACCAACCTACAAAGCTGAGAATTGCTTTGGTGAATATTGATAAGCTGCAATTGATGAATCCAACCTAGAAACCCAGAGATCCAATGTTATCTTCACAAGAAAATGCAAAATAAAGGCAATGTGATGAACTTGCTTCAAGCTTATCCCAAACCCACTTACAAAAGCTTAAATCAAAAAGTAAAACAGTAGCAAATACAGAATTCCTTCAAGAATTAGTGGATGGGTGAAGGTTCAGTTCCAAGATCAACAAATTTCAATGCAAAATTTGTTGAACTTTGATGATGGAACTTTGAGTGAGGGTTTTGAAATGAGAGAGAAGTTGAGAGAAAATGGAGTGAGATGTGTAGAAAATTCAGAAAAATGAATCAAGGTTATGTGAGGTTTGGAATGAATTGATTTAAATATGAGCTAGGTTAGGAATTCAAATATGGTTTGGAGTGTGGGTTAATGAGTGGAATGGAAATTAGGAATGGAATTTGAAAAGGGAATGTGGAATTATAGTGGAAATTGGATGAAAAATGATGAAAATTATGAAAATGAATCAAAATAAATCAATTCTAGATCCTTCCCACACATTCACAAGCCCAGCACATGATCACAATGCTGAATTTTAAACCATTTTTTCAAAATGCATGCAGAGTAACCGGTTACCCTATAGGAGGTAACCGGTTACTTAGTTCAAATTTTGAATCTTGGCGCTTTTTGGAGGGAAACTTGGAGAAGTGGCTTTTGGCAACTGTTCTGAACCCTGTTAAGCTTCCGAAACTCAAAAATTGACATTGCTACTGAGTAACACCTGAAATAAAACACGAATTCTTTTTGACACCTCAAAATACTCTGCTCGAATGATATTGTTCGGTGCCGAATCGCTGAGCATAAATAACTGTCAGAACTTCTGATAATCAAATCATCCACGGAACAAAATGAATGCTCGAGAAGACCTTGAAAGCTATCTGTTTAGCTGAAATGTCCTCTGAATTAGATGAAACGCTGAGGTGTAAGAAATACCTTGATCCCATGCCCAAAAGATATATGCAAATGCAAAATGACGATGTAAAATGTAATGAAACATAAGCCAGTTAGTGCTAGAAACATGAGGGCAAATTTTGGGGTGCTACAGCTATGTGCCTTTGATACGGAACCAGCTTGGAATCCCGAGTCACAAAGTTCCCTCTGACTTGGCCAATAACCAAAGCAGAATCTCCATAGACCTCAAGAATCTTGATTCTCATGTCAATTGTCGCTTCAATATCATAGATACATGCTTCATATTCAGCCATATTGTTGGTACATGCAAAGCATAATCTGGTAGTGAAGGGAAGGTGAAAACCTGACGGAGAGATAAGGATAGCCCTAATTCCATGACCTTTAGCATTGGAGGCACAGTCGAACACGAGCGTCCATTGCGCCCCTGGTTCGGGTCCTATATCAGGATCTGGAATCTCATAATCTCTGATAAACAGAACATCCTCATCGGGAAAGTCAAACTTCATTTGTTGATAACCCTCCATAGGTTGATGAGCAAGGTAGTCAGACAAGACGCTCCCTTTTATTGCTTTCTGGGTAACATGTTGGTTATCATACTCAGTTAACAGCATTTTCCACCAAGCAATTCTTCCAGAGACAGCAGGCTTTTAAAATATGTACTTTATGGATCCATTTTGGATATCAACAAAGTAGTATGGAAAATCATGTATTGTCTTAGGCGTCGAGCAGCCCAGACCAGAGCACAACAAGTTTTCTCCAAGAGTGAGTATCTGGTCCCACAATCAGTGAACTTCTTGCTCAGATAGTAAATTGCATGTTCTTTTCTGTCGTGTCATCATGATGACCCAATACGCATCCCATCATTCATCGAGAACGGTGAGATACATGATTAATGGCCTACCAGGAACTAGCAGTACTAAGATCGGTGGTTCTTGCAAATATTGATTTATTTTGTCAAATGCTTCTTGACAATCATTGTTCTATTCAACCGATTGATTTTTTCTTAGCAATTTGAATATCGGTTCGCAGGTAGCCGTCAAGTGCAAAATGAATCCTGAAATGTAATTAAGTCTGCCCAGAAAGCCACAGACTTCTTTTTCTGTTTTGGGAGGCGTCATGTTCTGAATTGCCCGACCCTTGTCAGGATCAACTTCAATGCCTTTCTGACTCACAATAAAGCCCAACAATTTACCAGATCAAACTCCGAAGGTGCACTTCGCAGGATTCAACAGCAATCTAAACTTCCAGAGTCTGTCAAATAGTTTCTTCAGATGAACCAAGTGATCATCTTCAGTTTTGGACTTAGCAATCATATCATCCACGTAAACCTCAATCTCTTTATGAATTATATCATGAAAGAGGGTTGTCATGACACGTTGGTAAGTTGCCCCTGCATTCTTCAAACCGAATGACATGACTTTGTAGCAATATGTACCCCATGGCATGGTGAAAGTAGTCTTCTCCATATCATCTGGGGACATCTTGATCTGATTATATCCTGAGAAACCGTCCATGAAGGAAAAGACAGAAAACTGTGCAGTGTTGTCTACCAAGACATCAATATAAGACAGAGGAAAATCATCTTTTGGGCTTGCCATGTTGAGATCTCGATAATCCACACACATCCTAACCTTCCCATCTTTCTTTGGAACCGGGACGATGTTAGCAATCCATTCAAGATATTCATAAGTGGCTAGGAACCCAGCATCAAGCTGTTTCTTTACCTCTTCTCTGATTTTGAGTGCCATGTCGGGTCTTGTCCTTTTTAGTTTCTGCTTGACAGGAGGACAACCAGGCTTGAGTGGCAAGCGATGTTAAACGATGTTGGTATCCAACCCATCCATATCTTGATAAGACCAAGCGAATATATCAACATACTCTTTCAATAGCTTGACCAACTCGGAGTGTACATGCTCTACGAGGGATGCGTCAATCTTAACTTCTCTTCTGACCTCATCAATACCAAGATTGACAACTTCCACTAGCTCTTTGTGGGCTGAATCTCTTTATGCTCGTGCTCAAGGAGCCTTGCTAGTTCAGCCAGTAATTCACAATCTTCCTCACCATCTTCTTTGGCTTGGTTAATTGGAATTCCAAAATTACAACGGATGTTTGCCATGTTATTATCAATGTATTTATTAGTTCTGCATGTTTATGAATATGTTTAGAATGAGCTATTTTGAAAAGTAAAAATAAAAGAAACTTTTGCCATTTGTTTGTGAAAAATAAAATAAATAAAGAAAATAGAGCATGATTTTGAATGCAAAAAAAACATTTATTTATTGATCACATAATATTGCAAAAGCGTGAGGCCCTACAAGCTATCCACTCGTCTCGGGCAAGGACGAGGGAATGAGAAAGCAAAATGCATTACATGTTTGTTGAAAAAACCACAGGAATCACGGTTGATGTCCAATTGTTGAGCTTGAAACCCGGCGGGCACTTGCGCACAAAGCTTGAAATATGGTTACTAGGACCAGCCTCATCAATAGCTGCCACGATGTCACCCATTTGGAAACCCGCGCTGTTGAACTTGATTGAGTTGCACTGCTTCTGACGAGATGAACTAGATTGTTGACCAGGATGATAACCCAATCCAAATCGATCATGCTTTTCAATCACATCAATTTCTGACAAGGCACCTTTCTGGACAGTCTCTTTAGCACTTTTGGTGGATGCTAAAGTCATTTATGGTGATCTACTTGCAATGGTACCTCAGCTATACCTTCCTCAATCTCGATGTATCAGAATGATGACAATTCGCTTACGATCAGATCCTCTTCACCACAGACGATGACCAGCTGATCGTCATACATGAACTTTAATTCCTGATTTAAAGTGGACGTGACTACCCCTGCAGCGTGAATCCACGGGCGACCCAAAAGGTAACTGTATGCAGGATTGATATCCATCACTTGGAAAGTAATGGTAAATAAATGCGGTCCAACTTTAATGGGTAAATCCACTTCTCCCATAACTTGCCTTCGAGAACCATCAAAGGCTCTAACAACTAAGGAGCTTGGCCTTATCTCGCTTCCCTATACCAATATTGACTTAATGTGCCCTTAGGCATGAAGGGAAGAAACGATATCAACTAGAACACGGGATAACAGGATGTCCGTGCAAGTTACAGATATGTGCAGTGCTCGATTATGGGCAGCTCCTTCAGGAGGCAATTCTGATTCATTAAAGCCCAAGTATCTGCTTGCAGTTATATTGGCCACTACATCATCGAACTCGGCAACAGATATATCATGCATAACATGAGCAGTGTTCAAAACTTTCAACAAAGCTGATCGATGCACAGGCGAGCTCATGAGGAAAGACAAAATCAAAATCCTGGAGGGAGTCTGCCCTAGCTGATCCACAATTTTGAAATCACTTTTCTTGATTATCTTTAAGAAATCTTGATCATCTAATGTCTCCTTGTTCTTTGTAACATCCTCAGACGGAATAGTTGGTACTGGCACTGTAGTAGATGCCCCTTGTTGAATAACATGGGTTGTAGATGCAGGCTTCTCCTTGGAAGAAACAACTGTTGGAACTCGAACAGGCTTTGTAGTGATCTTCGGAGCGAACACACGTCCACTGCGAGTCATAGCTTTAGTGGTAGTAACGTTCACAATCTCAGACTCCGCAAACCTTATCTCTTGACCTCTAGAAAACATAGTAGACCCATACCTCCAAGGTACCTCCTTAGAATTATCGTACGGAAACGGTTTTGGTGGACAACCAACGATAGGCTGTATCTTCCTTTACTTAGTGGATTCAACAGGAACCTTTCTATAGATGATGGTGAATGGATCGATAGTAGCAACTTCTTTAACAGGCTTAGATCTGGAAAATTGTACCTCACCTCGGTTCATCAAAATTTGGACACAACCTTTCAGCCTTCAACACTGGTTAGGATTGTCATCACAAATCTGACACTTGCTATGCAAACCTTTCAACAAACCATGTTCCTTCAATTTCTTGATAACCACGGTCATCGGGGTTTTTACCTCGTCAACATCCATGATCAATTCAGCCCTTGAATTATCTTCAATCATGTTCACTGTAACGCCCCAGTTTTTGTTAGATTTATTTAATCGAGACGATTTAATTATTTTTATTATTATATTATTTTATTCTTAACTTTTATTTGGCAATATATTATTTTTCACCGTGATTATGTTTTATCGCGTTTTGGGAGCGTTTGCGAGATATTTGAGTGTAGGGGTATTTTGGTCATTTTACTTATTTTTATTAAAATAGAACTTAGAAGTTAGAAAGAGAGAAAAATAGAGAGAAAGAAAAAGAGAAGAAGGAAAAGAGAAAGGAAAGAAGAAAAAGAGGAAAACTTGGGGTTTAAGGAATCGAACCAACCGACTTTTGAAAACACGATTAATCGGGTAAGGGTGTGAAACTCGATTATCCTCTACTTGTGTATGATTATGTATGTATGTATTTGTGTGATATTTGGTTGAAATTGGATAGAGAACCAAAATCATTAATATGTTGAGATTGTTAGAATTTGATTCAAATTGTGTCTCAAATCATGTTTTAATGTTCCTAATTGCTGAGACATGTTAGATAGATGTTGTTGTGCATTCAATTGGTAATTTGATGGTGTTTAGATGAGATTTGGAGATGATTTTGTGTGAATCTGTAGCAGAAAATTATGCAGGAAAAATCCTGGGTTTCGCTGCCGATACGCGTATCAGGCTTGGCATTACGCGTATTGGTTTGGGCATTACGCGTATGGCTAGGGGAAATGAGGGCAATACGCGTATGGAACACATTTTTCACGGCCTTCTGCTAATTTGCGTAATGGTACGCGTACTTGGCAAGGCATTACGCGTATGGAGTTTTTAGTGGAAGTTTTGGGGAGAATCAGTCTTTGCCCATACGCGTAGCACTTTGGGCATTACGCGTATGGAATGGGCGAGCGAGCTGAGCATTACGCGTACGGCCTAAGGCAATACGCGTATGACCAGAGAGGGTGTAGAATGGTTCCTGATTTTGCGTTCGATGCCGTAACTTTTGATCTGTAACTCGGATCGAGGCGTTCTTGGTACCGTTAGAAAGCTATTGAGATGTTCTTTCTTATTAAAATGGTTTTAAGATTGTTGGCCGATTTAATTATGTCGGGAATTTGGGAATGTGTCATTTTGCCGACTTTTACCGTCTTAACGGTATGCGATTGTTGTGTTATCATGCAGTATGCTTCATATATATATATATATATCGTATGACTTGTGTGATGTGGTGTGATGTAAATGCATGTGATGAAATGTTGTGATGATGGCTTGTGGCCTAAGGGCAAGAAAATGCATTGTGTTGTGTTTGATCGTATATGCATGATTATGGATGTGTATATGTGTGCATTTGAATGTCATGAGTCATTGTATGCCAAGCATCATGATATGCATTCTTGTGATGTCGTGTGCCCTAGTGGGTGTGAGCGACGAAATGATTCCAGAGGGAATCCGCTATAACATCGTGTTCCTTATACAAAGAGGTGTGAGCGATGATTATAGACGGTCGTGTGCCTTATACAAAGAGGTGTGAGCGATCGGGTCGTGTGCCTTATACAAAGAGGTGTGAGCGATCCATAAACGTCGTGTGCCTTATACAAAGAGGTGTGAGCGACGGGGAACATCATTTGCCCGACGGAGAGTTACACTAAGTAACAAGCGATGATTCCAATAGTTCCTGAGTGAACTAATGATGAGAATGATGGATGGAACAGTACCGCATTGCATTGCATAGAGTCATTGTGTCGGTCTCTGTGCATTTGCATAAATCATGAATGGATTGATTTTGTGTGGAATTGTGAATGGAATTGGTGAGTTGATATATATATATATATATATATATATATATATATATATATATATATATATATATATATATATATATCTATGTTGGTGATAAATGTATTGTGCATGAGTGATATGCCTTTGTGACGGATATATGAGACATAATTTGTGTTGTTTTGTATTTGAATTCTGGCGGAAGTTGTGGTGAGAATATTTTACATGTGTATTATAATTGTGTTTCTCACCCTTCTGCTATTTTGAATGCTCTATGAGGCATTGCAGATTAGATGCTGGAGGTCTTTTTGGTGAAGCTTAGGTCTTCATTCTTTTGTTGGTCGGCTCTGATATGTAGCACCGGGTAGTCGGGGAGATCGTTAGTGATTATGTGTATATGTATATGTTCTTGTTGGGATTGTACATGTATGACTCTGTATATGGCAGACAACTTTTTATGTTATATATATTTGAGATTCAGTTGCAGATTTTCCGCTTTTATTCTGTATCTGAATTGTGGGTGTCAGGAACTGAGTTTCTCTGTTATGTGCTACCTGATTGTTGCATATCTATATGAGCAGGTTGTTGTATTTTGTTTCAATTGATGTGACGCCTCCGTCTATGCCATGAATGTTTTAATTATACTCTGATTATTTGTTATCGCTTTAATTAATTGGGGGGGATAGATTGGGGGTGTTACATTAAGTGGTATCAGAGTCAGTTTGTGTCAGTTCGTGCCAGTCCGTGTCGGTCTTTGTGTTTGGGTGAGCTGTTTGTTTAACCATAGTTGCTGTTATTGGATATGAACAGAATATGGCTGGTAGGAATGACGCTGCTTTGGCTGCTGCTATGCAAGCTATGGCTCAGGCTGAGCGGGGTGCACCTAATGTTGGTGGGAATGATGAGTTCAGGAAGAACAAACCGCCTGTCTTCAAAGGAAAGCATGATCTTGATGGTGCTCAGATTTGGCTTAAGGAGATTGAAAGAACCTTTCGAGTGATGGACTATGCTGAGGAACATAAGGTGAGACTGGGTACTCACATGTTGCAGGAGGAGGTTGATGATTGGTGGGTTAGTAAGCGTCATGTTTGGGAAGCTACAGGTGAGGAGGTCACTTGGTCTTTGTTTAGCAGGGAGTTTTTGAGGAAGTATTTTCATGAAGATGTTAGAGGAAAGAAAGAGATAGAGTTCTTGGAATTGAAACAAGGTAACATGTCTGTTGTGGATTACACTGCTAAGTTTGTGGAGCTTGTTCAGTTTTATCCACATTATGCTGAAGCAACTGCGGCGTTTTCCAAGTGTGTGAAGTTTGAGAACGGGTTGCGCCCTGAGATCAAGCAGGCAATCGGTTATCAAAGGATTAGAAGGTTTTCAGATTTGGTGGATTGTTGTAGAATTTATGAGGAGGATAGCAAAGCTCATTCTACTCACTATAAGAGTGTGAACGAAAGGAAAGGAAAGCAACCGTTTCGTGGTGGTCCTTATGTGTCACCAGCTGACAAGGGTAAGCAAAGGGGTAGTTTTGATAAAAGGCCAAGTGGGGGAGGTATGTCTAATCCTCTGAGATGTTTTAAGTGCGGTGACTTAGGACATTGTCAGTTTGAATGTAGAAAGGATATTAGGAAGTGTTCCAATTGTGGAGGTATAGGACATGTCACAGCTGATTGTAAGAAGAATGTGGTGAAGTGTTTCAACTGTGGTGAACCTGGTCATGTTAGTTCGAAGTGTCCGAAACCAAAGCAAGCTCCAGCTGGGGGGAAAGTATTTGCATTGGCAGGAACTCAGACTACTAGTGCAGACCGTCTGATCAGAGGTACTTATTTTATTAATAGTATACCTTTAGTTGCTATTATTGATACCGGAGCGACTCATTCGTTTATTTCGTCTGAGTGCGTGAAGCATTTGAATCTTTTGTTGTCTTCGATGGGTGGAGAGATGGTTATTGATACTCCAGCAATGGGGTCGGTAACTACTTCTTTGGTTTGTTTAAGTTGTCCTTTGACCATTTATGGTAGAGATTTTGAGATGGATTTGGTGTGTCTTCCGTTGGAGGGTTTAGATGTGGTTTTGGGAATGAATTGGTTGCAGTTCAATCGAGTGCATATTGATTGTTATCATAAGTTGGTAAGATTTCCTTCTCTTGAGGAAGACGAGGAATCGAGTTTCTTATCTACCAAAGAGTTGAAGAAACTTTTGGCGGATGAAGCTCAGTTGTTCGGGTTGTTTGCATCGTTGACTGTGGATAGTCAAGTTGCAATTGATGTGTTTTCAGTTGTGTGTGAATTTCCAGAGGTGTTTCCAGAGGATATTTCAGATGTGCCGCCAGAGAGAGCGGTGGAGTTTTCTATAGATCTAGTTCCTGGTACTAGACCTGTATCTATGGCACCATATCGTATGTCGGCATCTGAGTTGGTTGAGTTGAAGAAGCAGTTGAATGAATTGTTAGAAAAGAGGTTTGTGAGGCCGAGTGTATCGCCTTGGGGTGCTCCAGTTTTATTGGTGAAGAAGAAAGATGGAAGTATGCGATTGTGTATTGATTATCGCCAGCTGAATAAGGTGACGATTAAGAATAAGTACCTCTTTCGAGAATTGATGATTTGATGGACCAGTTGGTAGGTGCGTGTGTGTTTAGTAAAATTGATTTGAGGTCGGGTTATCATCAGATTAGAGTGAAAGAGGAAGATATTCAGAAGACGGCTTTTAGGACACGATATAGACATTACGAATATTTTGTGATGTTGTTCGGGGTTTCTAATGCGTCGGGTGTGTATATGGAGTATATGAATCGTATTTTCCGTGAGCATTTGGATCGATTTGTTGTTGTGTTTATTGATGACATCTTGATTTATTCTAAGTCCCGGGAGGAACATGCGGAACATTTGCGTGTTGTGTTGCAAATTTTGAAGGAAAGGAGACTTTTTGCCAAGTTATCCAAGTGTGAGTTCTGGTTGTCAGAAGTGATTTTTCTTGGGCAAGTGATTTCAGGTAATGGTATTGTTGTGGATCCATCCAAAGTTGATGCAGTTCTATAATGGGAGGCTCCTAGATCGGTTACTGAAATTAGAAGCTTTTTGGGTTTAGCTGGATGTTATCGAAGATTCATTGAAGGTTTTTCCAAGTTAGCACTTCCTTTGACCCAGCTGACTTGTAAAGGTAAAGCGTTCATTTGGGACATTCAGTGTGAGGAAAGTTTTAGTGAGCTGAAGAGAAGATTGACTACAGCTCCGATTTTGGTCTTACCGAATCCTACTGAACCGTTTGTGGTGTATTGTGATGCGTCTTTGATTGGTTTAGGTGGAGTATTGATGCAAGAAGGTAAGGTTGTGGCTTATGCTTCAAGGCAATTGAGGATTCATGAGAAGAATTACCCTACTCATGATTTGGAATTAGCGGTTGTGGTTTTTGTGTTGAAAATTTGGAGGCATTATCTCTATGGTGCAAGATTCGAAGTCTTTAGTGATCACAAGAGTTTGAAATACTTGTTTGATCAGAAAGAGTTGAATATGAGGCAACGGAGATGGTTGGAATTTTTGAAGGACTGCGATTTTGGCTTGAATTACCATCCTGGTAAAGCTAATGTGGTAGCCAATGCGTTAAGCCAGAAATCGTTGCATATGTCTGCTTTGATGGTTAAAGAGTGGGAACTTTTGGAAGCATTTAGAGATTTGAGTTTGGTGTGTGAATTGACATCTGATAGCATGAGGCTTGGAATGTTAAAGGTTACTAATGATTTTCTGTTGACCGTTAGCGAGAAACAGAAGTTGGATGTGAAATTTGTTGATTTGATGACGATTGGAGACCAAAGTGTGAATGGTGACTTTAAAGTGGATGATAAGGGTGTTTTGAGATTCCGTGGTAGAATTTGTATTCCTGATGATTCAGACTTGAAAAAGATGATTTTAGAGGAAGGACACCGGAGTAATTTGAGTATACATCCGGGAGCTAATAAGATGTATCAAGATTTGAAGAAGATCTTTTGGTGGTCCGGATTGAAGAAGGATGTGGCTCAGTTTGTTTATGCGTGTTTGACGTGTCAGAAGTCAAAGGTAGAACATCAGAAGCCTGGTGGATTGTTGCAACCGTTGGATATTCCTGAGTGGAAATGGGACAGTATTTCTATGGATTTTGTGACAGGGTTGCCGAATACACAGAGGGGACACAATGCCATTTGGGTCATTGTGGATAGGCTGACTAAATCGGCGCATTTCATTCCGATTGACATCAGTTTTTCTTTGGAGAGGTTGGCTGAGATTTATATCCGTGTGATTGTGAAGCTACATGGTGTTCCGTTGTGTATTGTTTCAGATCGAGATCCGAGGTTTACTTCCAGATTTTGGGAAAGTTTGCAAAAGGCGTTAGGTTCCAAGTTGAGATTGAGTTCTGCTTATCATCCTCAGATGGATGGTCAGACCGAGAGAACTATTCAGTCGTTGGAAGATTTGCTGAGAGCTTGTGTTCTTGAGCAAGGTGGTGCTTGGGATAGTTGTCTTTTGTTGGTTGAATTCACGTATAACAACAGTTTCCATTCGAGTATTGGAATGGCACCTTTTGAAGCGTTGTATGGAAGAAGATGTCGAACACCTTTGTGTTGGCATGAATCTGGTGAGAGTTTGGTGGTTGGACCGGAGTTAGTGCAACAGACTACGGAAAAGGTGAAACTTATTCGTGAGAAAATGAAGGCTTCTCAGAGTAGGCAGAAGAGTTATCATGATCAAAGGAGGAAAGATCTTGAGTTTCAAGAAGGCGATCATGTATTTTTTAGAGTTACGCTGGTGACGGGTGTTGGTCGTGCATTGAAGTCGAAGAAGCTTACTTCTCGGTTTATTGGTCCTTATAAGATATCTGCGAGAGTGGGTGCTGTGGCTTATCAGGTGGCGTTGCCACCGAGTCTTTCGAATTTGCATGATGTGTTCCATGTTTCACAGCTTCAGAAGTATGTTCCGGATCCGTCGCATGTGATTCCGATGGATGAAGTTGAGGTAAGGTAGAACCTTACGGTTGAGGCATTACCAGTGAGAATTTTGGATCGCGAGTTGAAGCAGTTAAGAGGCAAGGATATTGCGCTTGTGAAAGTAGCGTGGGGAGGCGCTGCTGAGGGCAATTTGACTTGGGAGTTGGAGAGTCGGATTCGGGAGTCGTATCCGGAGTTGTTCGTCTCAGGTAATATTTTCGAGGACGAAAATCTCTAAGTAGGGGAGAGTTGTAACGCCTCAGTTTTTGTTAGATTTATTTAATCGAGTCGATTTAATTATTTTTATTATTATATTATTTTATTCTTGACTTTTATTTGGCAATATATTATTTTTCATCGTGATTATGTTTTATCGCGTTTTGGGAGCGTTTGCGAGATATTTGAGTGTAGGGGTATTTTGGTCATTTTACTTATTTTTCTTAAAATAGAACTTAGAAGTTAGAAAGAGAGAAAAATAGAGAGAAAGAAAAAGAGAAGAAGGAAAAAAGAAAGGAAAGAAGAAAAAGAGGAAAACTTGGGGTTTAAGGAATCGAACCAACCGACTTTTGAAAACACGATTAATCGGGTAAGGATGTGAAACTCGATTATCCTCTACTTGTGTATGATTATGTATGTATGTATTTGTGTGATATTTGGTTGAAATTGGATATAGAACCAAAACCATTAATATGTTGAGATTGTTAGAATTTGATTTAAATTGTGTCTCAAATCATGTTTTAATGTTCCTAATTGCTGAGACATGTTAGATAGATGTTGTTGTGCATTTAATTGGTAATTTACTGGTGTTTAGATGAGATTTGGAGATGATTTTGTGTGAATCCGTAGCAGAAAATTATGCAGGAAAAATTCTGGGTTTCGCTGCCCATATGCGTATCAGGCTTGGCATTACGCGTATTGGTTTGGGCATTACGCGTATGGCTAGGGGCAAATGAGGGCAATACGCGTATGGAACACATTTTTCACGGCCTCTTGCTGATTTGCGTAATGGTACGCGTACTTGGCAAGGCATTACGCGTATCAAGTGAGGCATTACGCGTATGGAGTTTTTAGTGGAAGTTTTGGGGAGAATCAGTCTTTGCCCATACGCGTAGCACTTTGGGCATTACGCGTATGGAATGGGCGAGCGAGCTGAGCATTACACGTACGGCCTAAGGCAATACGCGTATGACCAGAGAGGGTGTAGAATGGTTCCCGATTTTGCGTTCGATGCCGTAACTTTTGATCCGTAACTCGGATCGAGGCATTCTTGGTACCGTTAGAAAGCTATTGAGATGTTCTTTCTTATTAAAATGGTTTTGATATTGTTGGCCGATTTAATTATTTTGGGAATTTGGGAATGTGTCGTTTTACCGACTTTTACCATCTTAACGGTATGTGATTGTTGTGTTATCATGCAGTATGCTTCATATATATATATATATATATATATATATATATATATATATATATATATATCGTATGGCTTGTGTGTTGTGGTGTGATGTAAATGCATGTGATGAAATGTTGTGATGATGGTTTGTGGCCTAAGGGCAAGAAAATACATTATGTTGTGTTTGATCATATATGCATGATTATGGATGTGTAGATGTGTGCATTTGAATGTCATGAGTCATTGTATGCCAAGCATCATGATATGCATTCTTGTGATGTCGTGTGCCCTAGTGGGTGTGAGCGACGAAACGATTCCAGAGAGAATCCGCTATAACATCGTGTGCCTTATACAAAGAGGTGTGAGCGATGATTATAGATGGTCGTGTGCCTTATACAAAGAGGTGTGAGCGATCGGGTCGTGTGCCTTATACAAAGAGGTGTGAGCGATCCATAAACGCCGTGTGCCTTATACAAAGAGGTGTGAGCGACGGGGAACATCGTTTGCCCGACGGGGAGTTACACTAAGTAACAAGCGATGATTCTAATAGTTCCTGAGTGAACTAATGATGAGAATGATGGATGGAACGGTACCGCATTATATTGTATAGAGTCGTTGTGTCAGTCTCTGTGCATTTGCATAAATCATGAATGGATTGATTTTGTGTGGAATTATGAATGGAATTGGTGAGTTGATATATATATATATATATATATATATATATATATATATATATATATATATATATATATATATATATATATATATATATATGTTGGTGATAAATGTATTGTGCATGAGTGATATGCCTTTGTGACGGATATATGAGACATGATTTGTGTTGTTTTGTATTTGAATTTTGGCGTAAGTTGTGGTGAGAATATTTTACATGTGTATTTTTGTGTTATTATATAATTGTATGCAATTATATTATAATTATGTTTCTCACCCTTCTGCTGTTTTAAATGCTCTATGAGGCATTGCAGATTAGATGTTGGAGGTCTTTTTGGTGAAGCTTAGGTCTTCATTCTTTTGTCGGTCGGCTCTGATATGTAGCACCGGGTAGTCGGGGAGATCGTTAGTGATTATGTGTATATGTATATGTTCTTGTTGGGATTGTACATGTATGACTCTGTATATGGCAGACAACTTTTTATGTTATATATATATGAGATTCAATTGCAGATTTTCCGCTTTTATTCTGTATCTGAATTGTGGGTGTCAGGAACTGAGTTCCTCTGTTATGTGCTACCTGTTTGTTGCATATCTATATGAGCAGGTTGTTGTATTTTGTTTCAATTGATTTGACGCCTCCGTCTATGCCATGAATGTTTTAATTATACTCTGATTATTTTGTATCGCTTTAATTAATTGGGGGGGGATAGATTGGGGGTGTTACATTCACCGCATGCCCACCATGATTGGGTAATGGATTAAGTTGAACGCTAGGTCCTTCCTCAGCAAAAGTCAAAATCTTCTGATCAATGAGTTCCTGAATCTTGGTTTTGAAAACGATATAGTCCTCTGTTGCATGTCCTATGTAACCGGCATGATAGGCGCATGCCGCATTTGGATTATGCTTGGGATTGAATTGAGGAATTGCAGGTGCAGTCGCTTTAGGAACAATTTCCCCCTGGTGAACCAAGTAAGGGAACAAATCAGTGTATGACACCGGAATTCTATCAAAATTCGACCGTTTACGATTTCCCTGATTATTGTTGTTTTACCATTTTTGATTCTGCTGATTCTTGTTATTTTGTTGAGACTGTTGCTGACGTTGCGGTTGTTGCTGATTCTGAGCATTTTGAACTGGTTGTTGCGGATGATACTCGTATGGAAATTATTGATATTGTGCAGCAGTAATATACGGATATGGATAATATGGCATAGGAGCAATGAGAGCTTGATACTAAGGAGAAACTTGAGCTGTCACAGCATTGGCTTCACCTTCCTTTTTCTTTGACTGACTGTTCTGAGATTTTCTGTTGGCTGGCTGCTGGGAAGCAGCTCCAGGAATCTTTCCAGTCTTCAAACCATTCTCGATTCATTCACCAATAGTTACGATGTCAGCAAAGTTTGATGAAGAACTAACCACCATTTTCTCGTAGTAGGATCCTTGCAATGTACCCATAAAGATGTCAACCAACTCATTATCATAGATAGCAGGTCGCACACGAGATGCCATCTCATGCCATTTTTGTGCATACTCTTTAAATGATTTAGCTGAGCGCTGAGACTGGTTCTACAACTGCAATCTGGTAGGTGCCAGATCAAGATTATATTTGTATTGCTTCAAGAACGCTTCAGACAGATCCCTCATAGTACGGATTTTGCTGCGTTCTAAGCCCATGTACCAGTCCAATGAAGCACCAGACAAACTATCTTGAAAATAATGAACTAGCAATTCATCATTATCAATATAGGATGCCATCTTCCTGCAGTACATAGTGATGTGACTACGTGGGTAACTCAAACCTTTATACTTCAGAAGTTCAGGTATCTTGAATTTCTGCGGCAATACAACATTCAGAACCAAACATAAATCTTTGGCCTCCAAGCCAAAAGCAGAAAACCCTTCAATAGCTCTGATACGGTCTTCCAATAACTTATAACCAGCAGGTCTATCTTGATTAACAGGTCTGACAAGAACCTGAGGATTTGGCAGCTGAGACGCGGCCGGAGCGTGCACTTGCGGAGTAACGAATTGAGAAGGATATACAAAACCCTGATTAACCATCTGACCAGCATTCTAACCCATCTGAACACCAAATGGATACTACGGAGGAGGTACCACAGCAGAAGAAGATGCCCCAGGGTAGAGAATTCCAGAATGAACATTCTGAACAGCAGTTTGAGCAGCCTGAGATGAAACCGGAACATGAATAGGAGGACCCCTATACACATGCTCTTCTTCATCAGGAGCTTCAATGTCAGTCAACCCAAGAATCTGACGATTCTGAACCTGAAGATCCTCATGATCACCATTCACCACTGGAGGTGGAACCAGAGTAGGCATACCCCACAGATATGCAGCAGTATTTCCATTAAGCATGGGTGCAACAAAGGGCTGATATGGCACGAAGGTGCCATTGTTTGCAATCTGAGGAGTGTAATTCAGAGGCATACCCCAAGGAAAAGCAGCAGGCATCTTATTCAAACCAGACGAATGAACAGCAGTCTAAAACACAGGCTCAATTGACACTTCAACCGTAGTAGGAGAAGGAACAACAGCAGGAGTAGCTGTAACAATAGGAGAAGCTGTCACAAGGGGAGTGACAACAGTTATATCGGTGAGAGTTGCAACAACAGAAGTGAAAGCAGCGGCAACGTCCTTCTGAGCACGAAAGAGCTCCATAATGGCATCCATGTTTGCCCGAAACTGAACCATCCGACCTTGAAATTGAGCCAGAGTTTCCTTATAAGCAGCGTTCTCAACTTCGAAGTCAGCCATGATCTTAGATTTGTTTGAGCGGGTAAAATACAGATGTCGAGTCGTCGTCTTGCTACAAATCGGAAATGATCAGAGTAAGCAATGGTTTCCTGGATAAAGGATATGCATATGCGCGCATGGATGAATGTAAATCATGCAAAAATAATTTTTAATGCATATGCAAAAATTAATTTGACATGATGAAATGATATGCAACACCAGAATCAAGAAGCCAACACAGTCTAAATAATTAAATCTGAATAATCTGAACATCTGCAAAGGTAATTATGTGTCGGTGCAAAAATCTGATGCAGTGAGAGAACTAAGGTTGGAATTGGTTTCCTACAGAAAAACCCAATATCCCCCTCACAGGTATGATCTAGCCAAGAATGGCCATTCTATAGCAAGTTCTCAGCTTTGGGTCCTCGGATCAAGGAAACGTAATGGGTTTACCATTTCTGGTCTGCCATTATTGTTCCTTGGGAGGAGTGCCTCAACTGAGTACTCGGGAATAGTCACCAGAGTCGACATCTCATCAAGGGACCATCAAATGTCCTGCATCAACATGCAATATCAGATATCTCCTGAAAGAACCTCGTGTGGCTGTGGGTTTCGTGAACACTATACGTGGCCAACACCATGCAAGCGACACGACTATCCACTCTAAAACCTCTGTGTATGCTCAAGCCTGGGTAGTGGGCTTATCTCTAAGAACACCCATCCCACCAATAACAGAAAATATAGCAGATATCCCGAGTATATAGCATATGAATATTCAAAGCAGTAAAGAAATGCAATAAATAAACATAAAGCAAATAAAGCGTAAAAATAAAGCGAGTAAAGCGCAAAAGATAAACACCCAAGCAAACAAGAAGACAAATAAAACTAGGCGACACCCCAACTTGCAAGCGCAAGGACTCCCCAACAGAGTCGCCAACTGAAGATGACAGGTTTATACTTGAGTGAATCGCACACTCAAAGATACAACAGAGTCGCCACCGAACTTTATTTAGTCCCAAAGGACAGGGAAACTATCGATAAAACCCAAGGGGAAGAGAAACGGGAACGGGAGTCGGTTGGGCAAAAGGAAGGTACTAGAACCTTACACATCTGTCGTACTCGATGGGAACCATTTCGCTTGCTTCTAGGCTTGGATGGGTTATCTATCTAAAGGCTTCTAGCTAAAAGAAAAGAGAGAGAGAGAGAGAGAGAGAGAGAGAGAGAGAGAGAGAGAAGAAAGAGGAAAAAGAAAGAAAAAAAGAAAGAAAGTGCTCGCGGAGGATCAGGGCCCTCGTGCCTATGTACCCTCATAATGCAATGAGGAAATCAGAGCGTCGTAGTTCAGGGAACCAGGGAAAGGAAAGGAACGTAAGAAAGGAATGGTGGAAGTGTGCTCGCCAAGATCATCGCGATCTCGTGCCTACGTATCATACATTCAACTGAATGCAGAATCAGAGCTTTCGTAGTTCGTGGAACTAAGACGGAAAAGAAAGGAAAAGGAAACGGTGTCAAAACCAATAGCAAAAGAAGATAAGGAACTCTACTTGGGAAGACCGACCAGAAAGAGCAAATATGCAGGGAAAAACAAAAGAAATGGTGTCAAAACCAAGAGAATAAGAAGTAGAGAAAGATCCAGTGGGGATAAAGTGCAAGAATGGTGTCGAAACCAGAAAGATAAAATAGCAAAAGGAATAGAAAGGATTCCACTGGGGAGTAAAGGATAAAGAACTTGTGCTGAGAATCAGAGGGTAGCTATCCTGCTGGGGAACAAGCAAAAAGAGGGTGTTGAAACCAAGCGAAAAAGGTTCGGTATGTTAACTGACTGGCAGTGGTTAACCGAAGATAAAGAGATAGACTCTGTGGGGAAAAGAAAAGAAATCGGTGTCAACATATAGGTTGTGATGAACCAAAAGGAGAGAAAAGAGTACTGAACCAAGAGAAGGTGTTTAACTCTGAAGAGAAATCGGTATATTAACTGATAAATAGTGGTTAACCGAAGAAAAATGGTGTGGAACCAAGCAAAGGTTGTAACCCACTGGGGATGTTGATCTTGACTGAACAAATAGCAAATGACCAACAAAAAGGAGTATTGAACCAAAAGAGGTTGCTAACTGCGGGGGTTTGGTTTTAACAGAAAAACTGTGATTAACCAAAACAAAACGAGTGATTAACCAAGAAAAGGTGATTAACTCGAAAGGGGTTCAGTGTTTTAACAGACTGGCTGTGGTTAACTGAACAAATTGGGCGATTAACCAAGAGAAGGTGATTAACCTAAAGGAAACTCAGTATATTAACAGATAGACTGTGGTTAACTGAGAAGAAGTGCAAAATTGGTGTTTTAATTGACAGGCAGTGGTTAACCAATCAAAGGGAGAATAACCAAGAGAAGGTTACGAACTCCGCAAGGGTTTCGATGTTTAACAGGAAAACTGTGTTTAACCGAAGAAAAGGAATTGAGACTCTTCAAGGAAATCAAAAGAAAATGATTGACCACAAAAAAAAGGATAATGAGGCAAGAGAGAGGTGTTAACCCAAGAGATAATGATCTTTAACCAAGAGCAATGGTGATTGATCAAAGGAAAGATTGAGAGGAGCAAAAGTGATCAAGGATCAACTCGACTGGGGAAGGAGAAACACTACAGCTTGAGGATAGAGGTGACTATTCTCAGAGAGAGGGTGATAAGTGCAAATTGTACCTATTTGTGTATATCTGTTTTGTTGCACTTATCATTACTTTTTGTCTATATCGTTCAAATAAACCCCCACTTTGTTTATAAATACGTTTACTTTACGTTTTAGTGTATATAGTGCGTAACGTGTAAATATTACTTAGTTTAATTGATTTTTATCTCATTTTTGTAGGTATTTAATAAAGGCTATCTTGCCATATTCTTGAAGAGAATTGAATAAGCTTTCCAACGCTTCCGACCGTGCGTAAATCGGAGTTTCGGTGTGGAAGTTGTGGCCAAAATAAGGACTGGTTTTCTGTCTTGTTCGCACTGCGAACTGGCAGCGAGTGTTCGCATTGCGAAGGTCCAGCAAAGGTCTCAGCGAAGGCTGGCAGTGAGTTATAAAAGAGAAATAAGCCAAGGTTCGTACTGCGAACCAGTCAACGAGCATTCGCACTGCGAATGGTTCGTTCGCACTGCGAACCAACGAAGGAAAGCAAAGGCGGTTTAGCAATCAGAGGCACTTAAAGTGCCATTTTTTGAGTCATTCGCACTGCGAACCATGCAGAATTTACAATGTATATATTTCAATTCAGTTACTTTTTTAGGGATGGTTTTGGGGGGTTTTTGCTCCAACTCCATCAAACTTCATTTCTTCATAGGATTAGCTTAGAAAACAACTGTGGAGCATGCATACGGATGATCCAGAGTGGATTGATCGTCGACCGGCTCTGACAATCTGCAAGATGTTTGGTTCATTTCTCTTCTTCTTTGTGTTTTTCTTTATGGTTGGGTTGTGTATATGTATTTGCTGCAAACTCATGTATATTTGTCGCCCATGGTGTTGTATAAAACTTGCTTTACAAATCTTTATTGGTGATTGTCTCTGATTTTTGCTTTATGCGCGGGGTTTGGGGTGCGTTAGAGATAACCGTCGCAAACTTCGATTAGGGATGATTGTCTGTTAGTTTCTAGATTCCAGAGATAGATTTAGGGCTAACAATCTTCAATAGGCGTCGAAGCTTAATGCCTTCTGTGTTTCGAGGCTTCGCTCGCGAGAGTGACGAAGAGAGTAACACGGTTGTTTTCTCAACTTTGCGTTAAACATAACCTGTGTTGTGAGCGATGCTGGGTGATATTGAGGAGTATTGTAGGTGGAGTATAACTGGTTGGTAAGTTTAAGTTTGTGAGGAGTGATTTGTATGCATTGTCGGACGAGTTTTTCTCTCTGAAGGATGATTTCTTTTTGTTTTAATATTTACTTTTCTGTTTCTATGTTTGAAACCATTTAAAACCAAACTCATAAACGCGAGAGATTTTCGAACGGCATTCTTTCCCTCGAACCGATCTCTGTGGACACGACATAAATCCCGGAGGGAATTCTTCCGAAAATAAATATTTTTGCTTGCTTGCCCTATTCTGCATTCAACTAAATGGCGCCGTTATCGGGGATCGGTTTTGATATTGAATCGCATTGCGATAGTTTCTTTGTTTTTTAGTTTTGTAGATATCGTACATTTTGTATATTTTCACTTGTTTATTATGATACTTGTATATTTTAACGTTTGTTCAAGTGTTTGGTTAGGACGCTTGCTTTTGGTTGCGCGGTGAGACATCACCACGGCATGAAGAGAGGAAGTTTCTAATTAAGCACCGTAAAGGCGTTGAGCTTACGACATAAAACAAGCATGTTTTATAGTTTTTCATTTCTAATGTTTTTGGTTGTTGTTTGCTCGCAAATTTTGATTAACTTATTTGAGGATGCTTTGGTGATTTTCCAAGTTGGTTCGTTTCAACTTGCGGATGTATGGTAATGATCTTGTTAAGTTTTGTACACGTCTGAGGTATGTATTTATCGCTTTCTATACTTTAGCATATTCATGATACTTAGGCATTTTACAAACTTCCATGCCATCCATTCTTTTGTATAATTGTTCTATTGTGAATCACTTTAGTTCCCAACCTTTTTGTGAGGTGGCCTTCCATTGTTCATATATGCTCGGAGTACCAACATTCTTGTTTTAACTGGATTTTATTATGTTGAATCTTTTATTTGTGTTGATTATATGAATGCATGAAAAGGATCAAGGCAATTGTTTCATTTTGAGCACAACTACGTTAGCCAAATAGTCAATTCACCTTGTGAGTGTGTGATCATTTGTAACCCCTTTGAGCCTTTGGTCATTATCCATGTTGTTTGAGCTTGATGCTTGTCTATGAGTGTCAAATTCATATTTTTGTGTGCATCTTGATTGTTGTTTTTACTTGAGCCCTCAACTTTTTGTGTTGTTGTATGAATTTTTACCTTGCCTTAGAAAGTAGGGAGTATTCACATGATGATGTGGTTGAATTCAAGTTGGGGAGAGAATTATTGTTTATTCATTGGTTGGATTCTATGAGGATTGAAAAAGAAAAGAAAAAAGAGAAAAATTTGACAAAGAAAAGAAAAGAAAAAAAAGAGAAAAAGGAGAAAAAGAAAATCCTTGAAAAAGGAAACAAAAAGAGTTTTGAATAATTGTGCTAAATAAGTATTGTGTGTTGTGTAACACTTGGGATTTTGGAAGAAGTTGGTTGAAATTTGGTGTATGAATCTTTGTGAGTTGATCACTCCCTTAGGTTTAGGCAAGTTTTTGTTTCAATTACCTTTAGAAATTGCCACTTGTTTGTTTACCCGACCACGCTACAACCTTGAAAGTCCTTGTGATTCTTGCTTTTATGTTTTCAATGTGAATTATTGGATGAATGCATAATTTAGTCTTTTGATTGCAAGATTGTTGTGTGAGTGAAAGAACCTCATTTTGTGTTTTTCATCTACCGATGATTGTTTTTGCTAGGTGTGATTCACATTTGAACTTGTGTTGTTTTAGAATTTTTGGCATGACTTTTGTACTTTGCTTTTGTTTCTTGACTATGTTATCGTTGCAGTTTAGTGGTAAGTATTTACTTTTTGTGTGTACCGTTTTCATTTGAACCATTCATTCGTTTCCGTTTTTCAAAACCTGTTGATTCGTTTTTCTTTGGATATTGCTTGTGCATTTTCAAGTTTGTGTGATTCTTGTTTGTGGACAAACAATTAGGTAAGTTGGGGAGAGTTTGATAAGTTCAAATTGTATCTATTTGTGTATATATGTTTTATTGCACTTATCATTACTTTTTGTCTATATCGTTCAAATAAACCCCCACTTTGTTTATAAATACGTTTACCTTACGTTTTAGTATATATAGTGCGTAACGTGTAAATATTACTTAGTTTAATTGACATTTATCTCATTTTTGTAGGTATTTAATAAAGGCTATCTTGCCATATTCTTGAAGAGCATTGAATAAGCTTTCCAACGCTTCCGACCGTGCGTAAATCGGAGTTTCGGTGTGGAAGTTGTGGCCAAAATAAGGACTGGTTTTCTGTCTTGTTCGCACTGCGAACTGGCAGCGAGTGTTCGCATTGCGAAGGTCCCAGCGAAGGCTGGCAGTGAGTTACAAAAGAGAAATAAGCCAAGGTTCGCACTGCGAACCAGTCAGCGAGCATTCGCACTGCGAACCAACGAAGGAAAGCAAAGGCGGTTTAGCAATCAGAGGCACTTGAAGTGCCATTTTTTGAGTCATTCGCACTGCGAATGATCGTTCGCACTGCGAACCATGCAGAATTTACAATGTATATATTTCAATTCAGTTACTTTTTTAGGGATGGTTTTGGGGGTTTTTGCTCCAACTCCATCAAACTTCATTTCTTCATAGGATTAGCTTAGAAAACAACTGTGGAGCATGCATACGGATGATCCGGAGTGGATTGATCGTCGACCGGCTCCGACAATCCGCGAGATGTTTGGTTCATTTCTCTTCTTCTTTGTGTTTTTCTTTATGGTTGGGTTGTGTATATGTATTTGCTGCAAACTCGTGTATATTTTTCGCCCATGGCGTTGTATAAAACTTACTTTACAAATCTTTATTGGTGATTGTCTCTGATTTTTGCTTTATGCGCGGGGTTTGGGGTGCGTTAGAAATAACTGTCGCAAACTTCGATTAGGGATGATTGTCTGTTAGTTTCTAGATTCTAGAGATAGATTTAAGGCTAACAATCTTCAATAGGCGTCGAAGCTTAATGCCTTTCGTGTTTCGAGGCTTCGCTCGCGAGAGTGACGAAGAGAGTAACACGGTTGTTTTCTCAACTTCGCGTTAGACATAACCTGTGTTGTGAGCGATGCTGGGTGATATTGAGGAGTATTGTAGGTGGAGTATAACTGGTCGGTAAGTTTAAGTTTGTGAGGAGTGATTTGTATGCATTGTCGGACGAGTTTTTCTCTCTGAAGGATGATTTCTTTTTGTTTTAATATTTACTTTTCTGTTTCTATATTTGAAACCATGTAAAACCAAACTCATAAACGCGAGAGATTGTCGAACGGCATTCTTTCCCTCGAACCGATCTCTATGGACACGACATAAATCCCGGAGGGAATTCTTCCGAAAATAAATATTTTTGCTTGCTTGCCCTATTCTGCATTCAACAGAGGGCCAGACACCCTTACTCAAGAAATAGTCAAAATGTGGGTAGGACAACTCATATCCTTATTCCTTATCTAGCACTCAAAGTATAGTGCGGAAATTGAAACGGATAGCGTAATAGCTCCAATTTGTACAGTGCTCCAGTGTCGTGCATCGCGTAAAACTCCAACTTCGCGGGGGATCAAGAAAGAGAAGCCCTAAAGAGGTCCTAAAGAGAGAAAGAGGGAAAGGTCAACTAATTGAAACATGGTTTCAATCAATTAATCAAAGGGAATTGTCATGCTAATAATTTTCCAAAGAGAATGAAAATTCATTAAAGCAAAAGGTGTGAATTATTGATTATACAAGATTAAATTTCCTCTATCAAGAACAAAATTAATGTAATCAAGAAATGAAAATGCAAAACAGTACCAAATGACCAATAGTATGCATTACAAAACATGTTAACAAGTGATCGAATGGAATGCAAAAATGATCATGAACAAACATTGCCAAAATTGCAAATAATCGATAAATGAAAAATCGAGCATCGAAAGTTGTCAAGAATGCTCCAAACAGAGGTTAAATAACTCATAAAACATCCACGAGTATCAAGCATATCAAGCCACGGAAGTTAAATGAAGAAAGAAAATCAAACAAGCTTGAAAAATAGGCAAATATGGCATTCTGGTATAGTGTTAATTGATTAACACTTTTGCATTGCAAAGTGTTAATCGATTAACACTTGAAAAACAGCAAAATAAAACTGGTTAATCGATTAACAATTTTGCACTGCAAAGTGTTAATAGATTAACACTGAAGCAGGGGCTGAAAATCAGTTTTCAAAAGTGCTTTTCCCCACTTAATCACTTATTTGAACATCCACATGTTATGGTTCACACTTGTGCACGAAAACTACATCATGTAAGAGCAATTAAACACAAATAGCAAGCATTAACATGAAATCAAAGATCAAGCAAAAGCAATGGCAAATCAACCTGAAAAACGATCGAAATTACATTGTAAACGCGCGGAAACGATCGAAACAGTGAGTAAAGTAAGATCTACCAACCTACAAGCCGGAGAATTGGCTTGGTAATTGTTGTGAATGAAATGTATAGAGAAGAAGCCAAGAAAACCAGGGAATTATGCTCTTGCACTTCAAACCGTAGCGAAACCGAGCAAAAACGCGAAAATGCACCAAGATCGAATTTGCACCAAATTGAATTATGAGAACTCTTGAATTGAAGTAGAATTAGATGTGATTCCAGAAATCCAACCAAGAAATGCCAAATGATGGAGGCTAAGCTCAAGAAATAATCACTTTCAAGGTGAAAAGTGATTATTCTTCAAGAATTAAGAGCTATGGTGAGGTTTGGGAAAGAAGATTGAGATGAAGATGGAGAAGTTGCAGAAAAATTCAGAGAGAATGTGAGAAATTGGAGAGTGAAATGGTTGAGCCCCCTGAAAAATGAGTGAAGACTTGCTTATATAGATTTTTGATTTGGAGTGTGAGAGGTTTGGAATTTGGTTTGGACTTAGCTTTGGGTGGTTTGGAGTTAGGCTAGGAGTTAGTTACATCCAACTCACTGAGTTGGAAGTTAACTCAGTTAGTTAGGAAGTTAAATCGGTAGCAATCCTAATGTAAGCTTCACATCCAATGGTTGAAATACTTGGAGATCAAGGAACATGATGCACTTGAATTATAGTGAAACATTGGAATAAATGCAAGTGTAATGTTTTGAATAGTCTTGAAATGTATAGAGATGTCTAGAATGTTCCACACACTGCTAGAACCAAGTAGAATCTCAAAATGAGGAGGAAAAGTTGATGTCATGAAAAAACAGCAGATTCTGGCCATTCTGCCTGTGTTAATCGATTAACACATTTACACTGTAAATGGTTAATCGATTAACCAGGCCAAAAAATGCCTAGTTTTGCTTGAAAAACGGTGACGTGGCTACGGTTCCAATTTTCAACCTCTGGCTTTGATGAATAGACATGGAAACCCTTATTGTGTGCTTGTTTTGATGATGAGATGATCTTGAGAGGATGCGATTAATCGGGCTTGAACAACCTGAAAATCCTGCAACAAGAAACACAAAGAGAAAAGAAGTGTGAGTGCGTATATCGACGATGCGAATGCACATGCTTATGCAAAAAGTAAAAGAGGAGGTCAAATTTCGGGTTACGACACGTTCTACCGCAAACAGGTAAACGCGTAAGACTCCACGCAACGAGCGGCAACACCTAAATTGCTAGAACGCAAACGTTAGCGTTATCCACCTAAAAAACACCAAACAAAAATGACCTTGTAGGTCAAACTACGACTGCTTTGACTTCCTCTCTCTCGTCAAATTGAGGATGCGTAGGCACAAGACGACGATGTCTTGGCGAGCAACCTTCCCCCCCATCAACCCGTAGTCCTCCGAACTACGTTGACTCTAACTTTCCCTTTCCCGAGGGAATACGTAGGCCTAGGACGGTGATGTCCTACCGAGTCACCTTTTCTTTTCTTTCCCTGTTTCCCATTCTATTCCTTTCCAGTTAGTATTAGAGCTTCAGATACCTACACCCTTTGATCATAACAACAAGCGTGGATCCCATCGAGTACGATGGACGTGAGGGGGTGCTAATACCTTCCTCTCGCGTAACCGACTCCCGAGCCCAGACTATGGTTGCGACGACCATGTCTTTCCCTTATTCAGGTTTTCTTCGATCGTTTCCTTTCCCATTGTTGGAATAAATAACGTTCGGTGGCGACTCTTCTGTCTTTTTTGCCGGTTGATTTTCACAGTTGCGACACCGACCACCCTGACATTTCATCAAGTTTGAATATTTTTTCATTGAGAGCTAATACATAGACAAAAATTGAGTGTACTTCATTGTTGACTATAGTCACTTTCCTTACTTGGACGACTCTGCTTATGATCAGAGAGTAGTGTTTCTCTGTAATAGGGCTTTACATTGGTTTGCTTCTCATGATGGTTTAACCGAGGATCTTATTTTTGTTCATTTTCATTTAATGGAAAAAGAACTTTTTGAGATGCCTTTTCCAAATGATTTTGACCATGATTTTAACCAAGATCCTACTGATTGCGATTTGTGGGTATTTGGAGAATTTCTGAGTCTATGGGCTATATAAAGTATCGCACTATTGTTAATATATGGGTTATTAAAGAATACGGGGTGGATTCGTCTTGAACTAAAACTCTTGTTTTATCTATTGTTGACATTCTGACTCGTTACTTTTTCTTGTATGTTGTACAAGAAGTGGTGAAATTATTGGAACCGACGGTCGTACTGGATTGGTTAAGTATGATGACAAAGGATGGTTGCTAGAGCATAGTTTATATTGTAATGATTTAAAGGGATCTCAAGTTGTTGTGTATATAGAGTCTCTACTTTCACTCCCTTGTAACAATGAACAAGCTTAAGAAGTTGACACAAAGGGATCTCAAGTTGTTGTGTATATAGAGTCTCTATCTTGTACTAGTATGATCTATTGAGAGTTGCAATCTATAAGGTTTTGTAGGGTATTATAATGAGCCAGTATGCCGCCACCTTAGTTGGAAAAATATGTTATGGAATATTTATTGGTCAACTAATTGTAATACGTTTGTTTAAAATGTATAAAGCTTTATTTGTTTGTGTGGTTCACTATTATTTATGCATGTGTAATTGGATTGAGTTCTAATGAATGTTGAGGTCAATGTTTAAAATGCTCCACATATCCTTAGGGACGAGTTTTCATCCCATTAAATTCTTATAGATCTAAGTCGTCATATGGTATTAGGCTTTTTCTATCTAAGACCATTTTTTCAAACATCGACAAATAAAGGATGTTGCATGAACTTCCTCCATCAGTAAAAATACTAGATACATAGAACTGTCCTATTATGGCCATGATTACCAAGGGAAAGAGACTCTATCGGGGATCTTGGATGATGAATTACCTTTGTTTTATTAGACGACCATCATCTCGAAAATTTTCCTTTTAACCGCCCTTTTGGAATGAAGATTTTCCTGGTGTTTGTCGTTGGTGATGGCAGGGATATACAGGTATTTTCCCTTGTTGGTTTATTTGTCTTTTTTGCTGGAACCAACTTTAGAAACCTTTGTAGGGGTTTTTTTAGACTCATTTCGGTCTCGCTTTCCGCCCTTGACGTCCTTGGATAGTCTGTACTTGTCATCGATGGTACATGCAACACATCGGTGATGTTGGCTTTTCGACCATCCTTTCTAACAATAGAAATATCTAATTTTCCACCTGATGTGATGTGCTTTCCATTTGTAAACTTTATCACTTTCTTGACTGATTCATCTAGCTTGGTGAATCGAGTTTTATTTCCAATCATGTGGTTATTGCATCATGAATCCAAGTACCACATGTTGGTTTACTCAATGTTCGACTAAGTGTTGGCCCTGAGTAGTACATCATCAGAATCATTATCTTCAACATGTGCATATTACACTTCATCACTATCTTTCGCTCATGCTTCTTTCTTTCTTCGACAGTCTCAAGCACAATAACCAAATCCTTGACAGTTGTAACACTGCACGCCTTCATGTCAACTTTCTTCCCAGAATACTTGTTGCCCATGCCTTTATTGATCGAATCAAAGTGATTCTTTTAGCTCTCGCTTAATTTCTCATCATTAGTAAGATTTTTTCCCTTCTCTTTCCTAGATTTCTTGATGAATCTTGCTTGTAATGCGTGTTCAACCACCTTCTCCCTTTCTGAGTTCCTCTACTTCAACCTCATCTAATGAGCCTTTAATGAAGCTTGAAGTTCTTTTAACTTCATCTCAGCTAGGTTCTTGGACTCTTCGATTGACACTACGATGTAATCAAACTTTGCAGTTAGAGATCTCAACACTTTCTCAATCTTCTACAAATCGTTAATAGATTCACCACACGACTTCATTTGATTCATTACCACCACCATACTTGAAAGATATTCTGAGACTAATTCATCTTCCTTCATCTGAGTCATCTCTAATTGCTTTATCAATGTCTACAATTTCACCCTTTTCAGTTTTTTATCTCTGCCGTAGAAGCTTTTCAACTTGTCCCACGCTCCTTTCGTCGTTTCTTCTTCAATAATCTTTTCAAACATATTATAATCCACACACTGGTGAATCAAAAATATACCTTTTCCATCTTTCTTTCTTCGTTCCTTATACACAACTTGTTGAACATCATTTGCATTCGCTTCCAATGTCGGTACTCTATCGTTCACAATTTCACACACATATTGAAATCTGAAGATGACCTTCATCTGCGCAACCCACCATTCATACTTCTCCCCTTTGAAAATTGGTAGATTCGATGGAAATTATGTTGATGTTGTTGCTTTGTTTGGCATTACATATTCTCTCTGAATCGCAACTAGACTCCTTGATACCATTTTGTGGGAACAAATGTTTTCAAGAAAGATGAAAGACGGAGAAGAAGAAGAGAGAAAACTGTAAACTGAATTATGAAAAATAGGACTCAATGAAGTTCTATGTTTACATCATACAAAGCCCTTTATATAGGAAACTAAAGGCCAAGCCCACACTACATAAACTAACCTAAGCCCAAAACATAAAAATATAAAATACAAAATTACTAGTTACACTTCAACAGTGCTATATGTTGTATTCAACTCTGTCGAATATAGTTGACTCCTGAACATCGACTAGCTGCTTCGACCTAGTCGAATGCTAGCTTTTCGATAGAACACTAAATTACAACTTCTTAAAAAAGGCATATTAGCAAAACGTATACGCAAATAGAAAAACATAGTAGAAAAACACATACAAAGAGAAGAGAAGTGGTATTGTTATTTTTAAAAAATTGGAGGGATTGTATTGGTGAAGTATAATGACAAAAAGAATTGCTAAAGCATAACTTCAATTGTAAACATGTATATGGATTACAATTAACTTTGCATATTGATGAATATTTTTACAAGTGAACAAAAATGTAATAATATTTATAATTTGATTCGTCTTTATAGGTATTGTGTTAATTTCGAAAGACAATGATAAACTTAATCAATAAGATTAAAGGTAAAGTACATCACTTTTGGGTATGCATAATGTATGAGTAAAGTAGAGAAAAATGTGTAAAAAAAGTTTTAGAAAATTTATTGATAAAGGCGATTGAGTCATGTTCGGGGCTAGTCAAAGACTCAATACGAGGATCCAATCATGCATAAGCCCAATTAAGATTATCCAACTGTTAAATTGTGATTTTTGACTCAGCATGTTCGACGGGAGTGGATGTGAGATAAATATACAAGCTACGTACATGAAGCTAAATCATGTTTTCGACACCAAAATTACAAAGTTCGACATGGAGGATTCTTGACAGAGGCAGTTGGAACACTTGGAGTTTCTTTTGGTAGTAATAGCAGTTTGCGGTAGTTTAAGAACTGAAGACACATGAAAACAAAGCAGAAGAAAAAAAGTCCATGTAATGGTGTGCGTTTCAAATTTCTGAGATTTAACTGCTATTGACGGCTATGAATGTATATAGTATATAAGTAGATTTGATCTTTGTAATAAGGGTTCACATTTTTCGTTATTGTTCTCTATAGAATTCAAACATCAAAGTTACAGAGATAAAATGATTTGTCAGAAATGTATGAATCTGCATCTGACATTTAATATAAGTATATTTGCTTCATCGCTTTTATTACCATTCTTCATTTAATTTATCCTTTCAAGCAATTCTGCATCTTTACTTCTTAGAATTTTTGCACTATTGTTCCAAATTCAAACGTTAAACTTATAAGCGCCAAAACAACAACGCCAAGTTTACAACGGCGTCTTATACACCGTTCTTATAGAGCATACTGGATGCGCGCGCATTATTTTAATTATAAATCTCAAGGGTATAATAACGGTTGTTATGAAAACCGTGGTGAAACAATCTAGCTTTCATGGGTTCGAACCTCCTCGCCCTCAAATAGTTTATTCCTTTGATGTAAATGCTCCCTCTTTAAGTTTTATTAATATTTAACTAAAAAATAATAAGGATATCATGACGGCTTTTTCTTAAAACTGTTGTTACAAACTGAAGCTTCTTTTTATGTATTTTAAACACCAAGTATATATCAATTTATCCATTGAAAAAAGAAACAAGACGAAACAACCCTAACACCAACGCCGTCACCATTGTCGGGAAGAAGACAACAACAACAACAAAGTGTTTTACTTTAAGGTGTTGCAATGTCACATTTGAAGACAAAATCATCCAAAGGTGTTTCTATGTCTTCTTCCAGTGTAAAATCTCGATCTGGAAATTTTTGTGGTTGTGATGGTCGTATGGTTTTGTATAAATGCAAGAAGGGACAAAATAAAGGAAGACTTTTTTAGAGATGTCCATTTTGGAGGAGCGATGAAACATGTAATTGTTCATATGTGATGAAGACATGGGAGAAAGAGATGGAAATGACGATGAGAGCATTATGAAGTCAGAGTTGGAAGTTGTGGGCTATATGAAGGTTATGTATGAGGATTTAAAGAAAAAGAACAAGAATTTAAAGAAAAAACTGAAATCAGAGATATTTTCTGGAAATATCAAGATGTTATGTTTTCTAGTCTCCTTTATGTTTAATGTTTACTTTGTTATGAAATGTAATAGTTGAATTAGGGTTTGAATTACATTTTTGATGTTTAAACTGCAGATGCATTGTGAATTACATTGTTGATGTTTAAACTGCAGATGCATTGTGAATTACATTGTTGATGTTTAAACTGCAGATGCATTAAGTGAGAAGTTAAGGCACACCTTTTCTTTTTTATTTATTTTAAAATTCACATATAAAAGGGTTATCACTACGGTTCTTCTAGTTAACTGTAGTGATATATTTATAATAAATAAATACATATCTATGCGGTTTTTATTTATTTTAAAATTCACAGATAAAAGGGTTATCACTATGGTTCTTCTGGTTAACTGTAGTGATATATTTATAATAAATAAATACCTATCTATACGGTTGTTATTGTTAACCGTTGTGAAATAGTTTACCCATATATAAGTGAAATAACTTTCACATAATTGACAGTAACGTCGTTGCCTTCAAAGTGAAACCCTAGAACCCATTTTTTCTCTTCGTTTTCACCATTAGCCGTTAATCTTGTGCTTCATACGTTAAGGCATTCTTCTTCTTTCATCTATTGTTAGATATTTCTCATTATCTCGTTTGTGGATTGTTATTTTTGTTGACTGTTCTCATTTTTTCAGATTCGTGTTCACTACCTTAACAAAGACCATGCTTTGGAAACTTCATAATGTTTGCGTAGCTATGGAAAAAAGTACAAGAAGCATGAAGCTATGATAGAAACTTCATCCACCTTGTATTTTTTCTTCATAGCTTCACGAACAAGATGTTAGTAAATGAAGAATCAACACTGTAAGCAAACTTTATCTAGTTTTAGAAACAATGAAAAGAAATATAAGAAGTATGAAGCTTTTGTGTAAGCTTCTTCCTCCTTATATTTCTTCTTCATTGCTTCCCAAACTAGTTCAACAGCATAATTGATTCCTGTTCCGCGATTAGTTTCATTAAAAGGTGCGTTATTCCTGTTTCTCTCTTTACTCTTCACTGGATTATGGTTTTAGGGTTTGTTTTCAACTGAGGAAGCTCATTTTTGAAGTTTGCTGTGTTTCCTTACAGGTTAAAGGGATGATACAGGGTGATGATGCTGGTGGTAGCAAGCGTATTATATGAGTTTATAATATTTGGATCTGGTATAGAATGTTGTTTGAGTTTATTATATTCTATTTAGATTGTTTGTTTCACTAACCCTCACTTAAAGTTTGCTAGTGTTAGCAAGCGTATTATATGAGTTTATAATATCTGGATCTGGTATAGAATGTTGTTTGAGTTTATTATATTCTATGTAGATTGTTTGTTTCACTAGCCCTCACTTAAAATACATTCATTTAATTTGATATAGATACTTATAATCTGCAAATTATGTTGTATTTGAAAACCAACTTATATGAATCAATGTTTTCGTATTGCATCCGTCTCATCGTTCATCTCATGATGTTTAATATATATATTATGGTATAATGATCTGGCTCCTTAGATGCATCGCCATCTTCCATTATAGTTAAATTTCATTAACAATAATTTATTAGGTAATCAGCCTCTCCATCAACACTTATAATCGTAAAACTTCCGATTATAAAAATTATGATGATAAGTGATGATGATGAGGCAGATTATCCAATGTCTTGTTCTTATGGAAATTGAACTATAATCAAAGATAGCAATATATCTAAGGAGTCAGATCAATAAACCACAATATATATGTAAAACAGCGTGAAATGTACGATGGGACGAATGCAATCAGAAAACATTGGTTTGTTTAAGTTGGTTTTCAAGAACAGTTTAATTTGCAGATTATAGACTTCTTCATCAAATTGATTCCATGTATATTTCTTTAGTGAGGTGTTTGGAAAACAAGCAATCTACATTTAATATAATAAACTCCGGGTACGTACAACAACGGTTATTTATTGTAACTGAGATCATAGGTAATTTATGTTTTACATAATTCGTTGCTGATGGGTTTCGAACCCAGTACCCAAGTGTATGTATAACAACGGTTTATTAGCATAACCGTTGTGATATGTGGCGCGCGTCCTGCTTTTCAATAACGGTTTCCAGACCGTTGTAGAAACATCAAACTTACGCCGACAATCTACATAACAACGCCTTCACCCGCGTCATTATATGTCATTCTCAACCGTTGTCATATGGGTTTTTCGTAGTACTGACAAATGCACTTTCTTAAACTATAACACAGATTTTCCTTAGTATTTTTTCGATTTTAATCATTTAAGTTAACTAAAACTTGTGATTTGTTTTACTAAAAAATACCAGTAAACAAATTGGCACACCTAGTGGGACACTTTTGTTCAAAAGTTAAATTTATGCAAAAAAATGTTTGTGCTTTTATTATTTGTTGTGTTCTTAATACATCCAATTCTTTCAATGTCGGAGTGTTTATGCTTTTGAGTAGTAAAATTATAGAGATGGCTCGCCAATCATCGAAAAATCTTTCCTTTCCCCATAACGATGCTCCAAATGTAGTATAACAACTAGTCGAATTGACAGTTAGTGGTGCAGGTACTTCAATAACATTGGAGTAATCATTCATGTTATAAGCCAAATGTTTGTTTCGACGACATTACCATAAGTGGTGGTTCCCCCATCACAACCAACCAGTTTTCCAACTACACCAAAGGTTACAAGGTCCACTATAGGAGACCCTAGACCTTCATTCCTCACAAGCTTTACGCTGCCCCCTAGTAGTAAGGAATATCCATTAGGCAATGCCAACTACAATGATGGCAAGTCTGCAATATAATGCATTTATATATGGAGATCATGCGATGACTATTACATCCTCGGTTAACCAGTACTTAGCATCAGAATTTGCTATAAGAAACCCTATTCGAATGGGACAGCCCCAAGGAGGATTAGGATATATCCCTCGGGTTATGTTGCCCTTAACTACTAGTTTTGTCTTGGCCATGAGGCAACAAATGGATGTTAGTAACCATGTTATGATCAATATGCCTACCAAACAAATTGGTATTGTGTTTAACCCTTTAATCCAAAACACAAACCATACATACCAATAATTTGAGCATCAAATGGGGTGAATTGATGATTTCTTTGGTGCTCCTCAAGCACCTATTCATCAAGTTCCTCAAATTCAAGCAGTTGGGGCAATGCAAAATCCAGGAGTTGCAAACAATGAAGGGCTTCCTAATAATCAAGTACAACAACGAGTTATGCCCCAACCATTTGAACAACCTATACCCATGGTAGTTGAAGGAGACTTAGGTCCGTATAGCCTAGAAGTAGTATTGGTCAATCAGAACCAGGATGCAGATCAAGTGGTTAGGAGAGTCCAACAAAAACAATTAGGGGTAAACCAACATAGCCAATATAGTGGAACAAATCCTAGCCAAAAATGGTCTTAATGTTGGTCTTTATAGGCCAAATTTCGTTTCTGCTTTGTCTGAGTATGTATTGCAGTCTTGCAGATGTTCGAACTGCAGTAAAGCGGCAAGAAGCAAAAAATTTAGTTTTGAAGGAATTCCCTCCGGGGTTTACAATGTCTCCTCAGGGATCAGTTCGAGGGAAAAAATTGTCGTTCAACGGTCTCTATATTTCTAAGCTTGTGGTGCAAAAGTTTGGTTAAAATGTTCAAGGCACCAAAAATAAAGGCATAAAATATAAAGACGGAACATATAAAGTAAACACTGAATTATAAACGGAGCCTTGTTGGGATTGGATCTCATCAATTGATAACACATGCATTCTTCTAATCATGTTATACACAACTCAAGCGTTCGTCTAATATCATCACGTATCACCCACAACAGAGGTTATGTCTAACACAAAGTCGAGAGGCCAACCGTATTGTCTCATCGGTGATGTCTCACGCAACAAAACCAACACGGAGCATTAAGAACTGATACTCACGTGAATGTTAAACCTAAATCTATGTCTATAGTTTAGATCTAACAAATATTCAAATAACATCCATATCAAATTAATGGTTTGATTCATATATAACACCATGATCAGAATACATACACATGATTAACCCTTTATACATGTATTCAACTAATTTTCCAAATGTATGTGAATAAGTTTCTCATATCTATTATCACGCATCCTCACAACATCGTCTACGTCAAGAACGTTATCATGGTTTTTATTGTGTTAATCCTACCCATGCTACTCATGCTACTAATCAACATAATAAAATAAAAGTGATGCAAATGAATATCAACTTACAAAACCATGTCAAAAGTCTGCTCATTGATAGATGAAAATCTTAGATCAAAGATTTGAAAAGGTTTTGTCAAGACCCACAAATAAGAAATCAAAGACAATCAACAATATTGAATCAAAACTAGTTCACAAACATACATTAGATGAAATACATAAGGTATCAAAAGATTACATCCAAACCCAACAAGAGATTGAAGATCTTACCTTCTCCCTCTTAGGATTTATGTTTCTCTCTCTAGAATATACTTGGAATGAAGAGAGATAAAATTCTGAGGTGAAAAATGTAACCCACTTTCTAAAAAGCAAGAAAAGTACTTATATAGTATTTACAAAATCTGTCATGTTCGCACTGCGAACAACCTATTCGCCTAGCGAAGTCCATTTTTTGGCACTTGAAGTGCGTTAGGAACAGTTAAACTGCCCTTGGAAAATATATGAGTTTGTCGTGTGAACAATTCTTCGCACTGCGAACTACCTCGCTACAAATTCACACAATGAACTTAGGGTCTTTTAGCTACTGACTTCAAAGGTTTTCTCCTCGCTGGGACCTCGGTGCTACTTCGCCCAGCGAACATTCACTGGCTGCTGGCTACTGTCCGCCCAACAAATATTCTAGAATCTTCATATTTCTTTGGATTTCTTGTCCAATCTTTTGTGTCTTACTCATTGATGTTTTATGCCTAATTTATGTACAATAACACACACATCAAAGAATCCAAAGGTATTTGCAATATAATTGAAGAATCACACAAGAAAAAGAATTAAATCTATGAAAACATGAGAATTGAGTTGAAAAGTTCCAAGAAAGATGGTTCATTTTAAGTCAAAATTTGCACTTAACAAACTCTCCTCAACTAGATTTTTGCTTGTCCTCAAGCAAAGTATGCCCCTCATGAAAGCAAGAGAAATTTTCTCAAACATAAGATTCAACCAAGAAAGGGATAACAATTCAAATTCAAACAAGAGAAATTTGCTTAAATAAGAGGATTTAGTCAAGCATGCAAATACGCACAAGCAACGTTCACCACTCAATAGAATCGAACAATGACAAAGAATTTAGTTCATAAACAAATATCATGCAATGTTTCAAATAACAACTACATTCTCATACTTGAATCACTCTAACATTCCTCTTCAAAATAAGAATGAAGAAATTAATAAAAAATGAAAACATGGAAGCAAAAAGATCACTAAGGGCTTTTAAGGTTGTAGCTTGGTTGGGTTCACAACAAAGGGTCATTTCTAAAGGCTATTGAATTGAAATTGCTAATGCAAAAAGATACATTTACTATACAAGTTATTTACACATCCCAACTTCATTCACCCCTTTCTTTCCTCTATTGCAAACCTTCTCAAACTTACTTTTACAAAATTATTTCATTCACTATTTTTATCTTTCAAACAAGCATTCTTTTTCTTTTGTTTTTCACATTCATATTCACAATTTTTCCATGCTTGCTTGAAATTTTTCAAAATTTTATAGCAACCCACCACTTTTTCTTTTCATTCTCCCCAACTTAAATTTAACCAAACCTCAAGTGAATGCTCCTTACTTTTTATGGCAAGGAAATTAATTTAAACAAACGTTCTAAGGTTCAAGAAGAAATTTTTAGAATCTCACAAAATTCAATGATGAACTACACTTACAAATTATGTACAAACATCAAGTTCATCACTAAAATAAGACCTAAATTGTTTAGGATCAATGGGGTTAACAAAGTCTCACTACTCACGGGTAAGTTACTTTTTGAATACGGTTGTGCTCAATATAAACAAATGCCTTGATCATTTCTAATGCTTCCACAAAATCACAATAATCAAAACACAAAGCATGATTCAAATGAATTAAACAAAGTTATCAATCATCCTAGCATATAGTAAACAATGGAGGTTTCTCACAATTTGTGGCTTTTAGACCTAAGTGAAACAAGCATTCAAACAAGTTGCAACATGAAACAAGAATACACATTTGCACAAAGCACAAAATTTTTAAATCATTCTAACATTTTATAAAGCGATACAATTTACCTCGCATGCATTCACATGTTCAACATCCTACCATCACCATCCAAACTCGGTCGAAGCTTCATTGAATAGTTTTATACAAATAACAACCAATCTAGAAGAAGTTCTCATCATTCATCCCTAACCAACACTAAAGAAAACGTGAAAGAAAACAAATATATACAATATAAACAAATGTACAAAGCTTAAAAATATAGAAACTATTGAAATGCGATTCAATATCTAAACACCAATCCCCGGCAACGGCGCCATTTTGTTCAAACTGCAGTAAAGCGGCAAGAAGCACAAAATTTAGTTTTAAAGGAATTCCCTTTGGGGTTTATATCGTCTCCTCAGGGATTAGTGTGAGGGAAAGAATTGTCGTTCAACGGTCTCTATATTTCTAAGCTTGTGGTGCAAAATTTTGGTTAAAATGTTCAAGGAACCAAAAATAAAGGCATAAAATATAAATATGGAAAATATAAAGTAAAGATTGAATTATAAACGGAGCTTTGTTGGGATTGGATCTCATCAATTGATAACACATGCATTCTTGTAATCATGTTATACACAACTCAAGCATTCGTCTAATATCATCACGTATCACCCACAACAGAGGTTATGACTAACGAAAAGTTAAGAGGCCAACCGTATTGTCTCATCGGTGATGTCTTACGCAACAAAACCAACATAGAGCATTAAGAACTGATACTCACGTGAATGTTAAACCTAAATCTATGTCTATAGTTTGACCTAACAGATATTCAATTAACATTCATATCAAATTAATGGTTTGATTCATATATAACGCAATGATCAGAATACATACACATGATTAACCCTTTTTACATGTATTCAACTAATTTGCCAAATGTATGTGAACAAATTTCTCATCTCTATTATCATGCATCCTCACAATACCGTCTGCGTCAAGAACATTATCGTAGTCTTTACCGTGTTAATCCTGCTCATGCTACTAATCAACACAATTAAATAAAAGTGATGCAAATGAATATCAACTTACAAAACCATGTCAATAGTCTGCTCATTGATAGATGAAAATCTTAGATCAAAGATTTGAAAAGGTTTTTTCAGGACCCACAAGTAAGAAATCAAAGACAATCAACAATATTGAATCAAAACTAGTTCACAAACATACATTATATGAAATACATAAGGTATCAAAAGATTACATCCAAACCCAACAAGAGATTGAAGATCTTACCTTCTCCGTGTTAGGATTTGTGTTTCTCTCTCTAGAATATACTTTGAATGAAGAGAGATAAAATTTTGATGTGAAAAATGTAACCCACTTTCTAAAAATCAAGAAAAGTACTTATATAGTATTTATAAAATCGGTTATGTTCGCACTGCGAACAACCTATTCGCCTAGCGAAGTCCCCTTTTTGGCACTTGAAGTACCTCAGGAACAATTAAACCACCATTGGAAAATATATGAGTTTGCTGTGCGAGCAATTCTTCACACTGCAAACTACCTCGCTACAAGTTCACATACCGAACTTAGGGTCTTTTAGCTACTGACTTCCAAGGTGTTCTCCTCGCTGGGACCTCGGTGCTACTTTGCCCAACGAACATTCGCTGGTTGCTCGCTACTGTTCTCCCAACGAACATTGCAGAATCTTCATATTTCTTTTTCTTCCTTGTCCAATCTTTTGTGTCTTACTCATTAATGTTTTATGCCTAATCTCTGCACAATAACACACACATCAAAGAATCCAAAGGTAGTTGCAATATAATTGAAGAATCCACAAGAACAAGAGTTAAATCTATGAAAACATGATAATTGAGTTGAAAGATGCCAAGAAAGATGGTTCATTTTAAGTCAAAATTTGCACTTAACAGCAGACTGAACTCCCTAGGGGTTGGAAAACTCCTAACTTCACTAAGTTTGTAGGCAATACTAGTGAATCAAGTGTAGAGAATATTGCTCGATATTAACAAGAGGCATGGGATTTGGCCATTAATGAAAACTTTAAAATGAAATATTTCCACAATTCTCTAACTAAGAGCGCTCTCACATGGTTCACCACCCTTCCTCCAAATTCCAGATATAATTGGAATCAACTAGAAAGAGTATTCCATGAGAAATTCTATATGGGTCAGTCAAAAATTAGCCTGAAAGAATTAGTCATCATGAAGAAAAAATTCTCCAAGTTGATAGATGACTATCTCAATAGGTTTAGGCTAATGAAGTCAAGATGTTTTACTCAAGTACATGGGCATGAGTTAGTCGAAATGGCTGCAAGTGGCTTAGATTATTCCATTAAGAAAAAGTTAGATACCTAATACCTGAGGGATATGGCCGGATTAGAAGACAAGGTTAGACAAGTCGAACAGTTGAAGACTAAAAAGGCTAGAACAAATCAATACCCTAGGAAGGAGAAAGTTTCTTATGTAGAGACACATGAAAATAGTCAAGAGATTGACATAATTTTTGAATTTGTTGAAGAAAATGAGGTTAATTAGCCGAATTAAAGCCAAAGCATCCATATGTTTGCAAGGTTTTAAGACCTTCAAATGGAAAAAATCTCGTCGAACCAAGTAGAAATGAAAATTTTATTACAAAATCTTATACATTTGATGTAACCAAATGTGATGGAAATTTTAATTTTCTAGTTGTTAATGGTCAAATAATAGTGCCAAAAGGCCTAAAGACACCACCATTGAAACAAAGAAAGAAGATAGGGTTTTGTAAATATCATAATTTCCTAGGTCATAAAACATCTAAATGTGTTCTTTGCAGGGATCTAGTGCAAAACAATTTGAAAAATAGAAGGCTAAATTTTGGGGACAAACCTAAATCTACAATGCAAATTGATTCAGACCCTTTGTTGGTCCAGGAGGCAAATATGGTCGAACCTATAGAAATCATGATGGTCGAGACTACTGAAGGTCTTGACACAAAGGTCAAAGAGGTGACTATGACATATTATGCTGAGAAGATGAAAGTTATATATCCAAAGGCTAAGGAAGAAGCGATTGACTTCCTGAACAGGTGCGAGATTAAAGGCTCTAAAGTAATGTCATGTAATTGCTGCAATGCAATGTTCAACAAGGAGGCGACTAAAGACCTTGAAAAGATCAATCCCTAACAACCAAGAAAGAGTGGTCGAGACGAAAAAAAGAACAAGTTTTCTTTCGACAAAAGAGAAGTTCCTTACAAGACATATCATAATAAGACTTATGTTCCACCTACCAATGTTTCGCTTGGTGAGTGGATAGATTAACAGGTCAAATAATAACTAATCAACAAAAATGGCGGTTGATCGAAGTTGGTGCTCTTCATACCACAATAACTCATAGATGTCAAAGAGGTATTCATATGCTTCTAAGAATTACATGGGTAACAAGCTTATGATTAGGATCTGGTGGAGAAGATATCAACACAAAAAGAAAATGACTTTTGAAGCTACGAAATCAAGTAAAAGTGGTAGATCCCAGGCATTAACATACACTTAAATGGCAAAGAAACCTATGATAGAAAAACAATTTCCTCCTTTTCCATTAATTTTAAGCCCAGGGATAAGGGTCTAATGCCAACATAAGATGATGAGATGTTGACTGATAATTTTTATTCTGGCTCAGAAGATGAGTAAGACATAATATGTAACTTGGTTTCTGTTCAACCTATCGAATTTGATTATATTACTGAAGTAACAAAAGAAGAGGATTATTGTCTTGCTGAAGAAATGGCGAATCATATGCATGTATGCTATTATGTTACGAACAATGGGTGTGTAGACGAAGATAAAGCCGTTTTCGAAAGGTCTGACGAAAGGATGAAATAACACTTGAAGCCTCTTTTCATATGGGCTAAGGTTAACGGTGTATGAGTTAATAAAGTTTTAGTAGATGGAAGAGCTGCAATAAATCTAATGCCACATTCCTTATTGAGGAGGATTGACAAATATGATACAAATTTAAGACATCATAATATGGTGTGGTCGAATTATGAAGGAAAGATTAGTAAATTGTTGGGAGTGATCCGAGTTGATATTGTCGTTGGTACGGCTGTGAGACCAACATTATTTATGGTCATTTCGTCCAAAGAAAACTATAACTTATTGCTAGGACGAGAATATATACATGGCGTTTGGGCAGTTCCTTCTACCCTACACTAAAGAATTATAATATGGAGACCAGACGACATCGTCGAAAAGGTTGAGGCCGATCAAAGTTACTTTTAGACTTAAGTTAATCATATAAATAAGAAGAATTTCGACAAATAGTCGGTGAACATTTCACCATGTTTTCCTGTTGGAACAAGATTCTCTTTAGAAAAATATGTGTTATACCCAATCAAGTTACATCCTACCAACAAGTTCATGTGAGAACATGAAGACATGGGGCATTGGGATGACGAAGATATGGCCTCAAGTAGTGGGTGGTTGGAGCCGAATATTAATAATGACTGAGTCAAGCGCATTAACTTGGATTGCGGCCTATATGATCGAAAATCGCATAAAGGTGGCTTTAGAGGTCGATTTCCAACAAAAAATGGTCGTCAAAACCCGTTTAGTTAAAATTGATAATACAAATGTTGAGAATCAAATGTGAGGAAGAAGTCTCACATTGATTAGAAAAGGGAAGATTGAACACTATATAAGTGAGAGAACCCACACACCAATTACCTTAAGGTTTTAGGTGGATATGTGGTGTGTCTCTCACAAAGGTGTGTCCCAAATAAGAAATGTTCCCTCGTTGACCCCCTCGATTGTTCCGCTAACAATGGTATCAGAGCCTGGTTTGTTGAGAATCAAGTGTGAGGAAGAAGTCTCACATTGATTAGAAAAGGGAAGATTAAACACTTTATAAGTGTGAGAACCCACACACCAATCACCTTAAGGTTTTAGGTGAGTATGTGGTGTGTCTCTCACAAAGGTGTGTCCCAAATAAGAAATGCTCCCTCGTTAACCCCTCGATTGTTCCGCCAACAACAAAAGAGATTGGAGAAAATCTAATTTCAGATGGCCAAATGCTTGATTATACCTACGATAACGAGCCTTTAAAATTCAAAACAGATCTATTTGCTTTGGATAAAATGATACAACCTCAATATTCATCGATAAGGAACTTAATTTAACTCGCACATCAGACTTTACCATAAATTAAATTAATATTATTTTTATAATAATTAATTTCCTAAAAATTTAATAAACATGCACCATCAATATTAAATCGTTTATTTCCAAAAAATAATTATATAAAAAGTATTAAATAGTTTTTTATTAAATGGTTTAAGCGAGGATGTTATTTTTGCCTTTCATTTAATGGAAAGAGAACTTTTTGAGATGTCTATTCCAAATGATTTTGACCATGATTTTAACCAAGATCATACTGATTGTGATTTGTGGGTATTTGGAGAATTTCTCAGTCTATGGGCTATCGAGTATCGTACTGTTGTTAATATATGGGTTATGAAAGAATACGGAGTGGATTCGTCTTGGACTAAAACTATTGTTTTGTCTATTGTTGACATTCCGAGGATTTTTTTTTAAACTAACATATATTTTCAAAAAAAAATTTTAAAAAACTTATTTTTCAGATTAATTACAAAAATAGCTGGGTTTGAAAACCCAATATAAGGGTGGCGCCATATGAAATGACGCCTCAGTTAGAGGCCACAAGCCATTTCATATGGCGCCTCAGGCCATTTGCTATGCCCTAAAAAATGCCTGAGGTCAAGCCATATGAAATGGCGCCTCAGGCCATTTTCTTTTTTTATTTTTTTTTTATTTTTTTTATGTTTAATTTATATTTTTTTAATATAATAAAAATTATATTATTTTATATGTTATGTTGTGCCTATAAATAAGGGCTCTCCCTCACTTGTTTTTGCACAGCAATTGTCATCCAAACCTTAATTGCCTCCCTTCCCTCACCAATATCCCAAACTCTCCCAAACTCTCCCTTACTCAATACGATGTCTTCATCCTCAAATAGCCGGCCCTCGTTGTCATCAGCAACGGAGGAAAAGTGGCCAGAGTTTCCACTGATGAAACGAAATGCCCTAGTTATATATTCAGCTGTCAAGCCTCCGTTGGAGATGCTACTCTGGAACACCCAGACGTTGGAGCATTTGCACAAGGAACTTCGCTGCTGGCTACCAGAAGAATTTCAGGCAGGTGAAAAGATCAGGAAGATAGAGAGGCAGGTTGAGAAGTCTGGTCCAGACGGAGTCACCCGGACTTGGAGGAAAGTGGAAAATGATGCTGGTGTCCTCATGATGATGATGTTACAAGAGGAAATTAAGTTGATGGTTGTAATTGCCTAGATAAGCTGCTTTTATGTGTTGTTATTTTTATTGTTATTGTTATTGTTATTTTATGATTTGGTAATAGGTTTCGTTAAGTGATGCTTCGTTTAGGTTTGTTATGTTGTTGTATTGAGTTATGTATGTCATCAATGAAATGAAATTTGTTCTTATTATAAATAGACAAGATTACATAAGTAATTATGTCGCTGTGCTAGGACCTAATACATTTGGACACTTAGTGCGATTGTGGCCTGGCTGGCGGCACAAACTACATAACCTCACCATTTTTTCACCTATATCCATCTCCGTTTGAATCCGGCTGCTGATAGGGCGACCCTTTTTATTTCTTCGCATCAAGTCGTTATGCCACACAATTTCGGCTTCGTATGTAGGCCAGTAGTCCTCCTTTGCGACTATTGAAAGCTTTTACGGTACACATTACATAGAGTACTGACTTGGTGAAGAACATGGAGATAGTTGGTTGGGTCTAGTCGGACCTTGGAACAGGCTGCTATGACATGGGAGCAAGGCATACGAAATGCCTGAAACTTTCCACAGTCACACCAACTCCTATCTAGTTCCACTCGATAAGATCCCCTAGGCAATCCTTCGTTGTGATCAATAGACTCTGCAATACTGAAGTGTCCTGCAAAACGGTCGAAGACCGTGACGACGTGTGTGTTAGCCTTTGCAGCCTCGTCCTTCATGAATGCCATGGAATAGTCACTAAACAGATGCCCAGATTGTATCACCGAAACCCACTTAGTACGTCTGGTATCAAAGAGCACAGCGATCCTAAAATAAGTTGACCTTACAAGAGCGGTTATCGGCAGGTTCCGGATGCCTTTGAATACTGAGTCCATAGACTCAACGAGGTTTGTTGTCATATGGCCCCATCGCCGCCCATTGTCATACGCCCTTGTCCATTTCTCCTGTGGTATGTTATCAATCCAACTCAATGCTTCTGGGTTTGTTTGTCTGATCTCGTCCCGGTAGTATCTGAACGCAGGCTCTGTTAATGCATATCCCGCATTAGTAACCAGCTGCTTTAGGCCCTTCTCTTTGAACGCCCGCAAGACATTTGGCCCAATGTGTCTAATGCAATACACGTGGCTCGATGAAGGATCATGCCAGCCGTTATCAGGATTATTGTAAGCACTATCGATTGAGGGATGCCTATCGGAGATCAGACATACGTCAAGTTAGGGAGCAACATATTGTCGGAGATTTTTTAAGAAAAAACTTCAACCTCCAGCAGCCTCCCCTTCAACTAGAGCGAATGCGATAGGGAAAATATTGCTGTTGCCATCCTGTGCCACAGCCATTAGTAGCGTGCCCTTATATTTTCCGTACAACCATGTTCCATCAATTTGAATTATAGGTTTACAAAATGTAAATCCTTTGATGCATGGTTCAAACGCCTAGAAGAGTCTGTGGAAAATGCCATTTCCACTTACATAATTCCCGTCAGGCGTGTATGTCGGCAACGTCTCTAACAAGACAACAGTCCTGGAGCATATTGTTTTAGGGCCACAAGGTATCTTGGGAGTTCTTTGTAAGAGTCCTCCCAATTTCCAAAAATCCTTTCAATTGCCTTCGTCCTACCAATGCACGCCTTCCTATACGAGGGAGTATAGTTGTATCTTTGCACCATATGAGTTATGATGGTACTGACTTTCACAGAAGGGTTGTCACTCACAATTGATAGAATTTCGTTGCAGATCATCTGAGAGCCGAGCTTGCGATGATCCTGACTTGGATTGGTTAGTATGCAAGTGTGCTCCGGACCCATTGACCCTATCTTCCAGGAATCGCTTCGCTTCCTGAAAGATGCCATTAGTCTAAAAGGGCAGGCCTCGTTGCGGCAGTAGATCTTGTATAGAGTCGGATTTGTTCGATTGACTCTATAATCTGCAGCCAAGGTCATATGGTATTGTTTAATTGCTCGAACACAATCTTCTTTTGTACGAAAATTGTCTCCAACTTTTAGTACTCCATCTGTCTGTTTGTATGGGTCGTAAAAAATATCTGTTGATGGTTGATCGTCGCCTAGGCTTAGTGTTGTCATGTGTTGGGGTGGGTGATAAACATGACTGTCTGGCAATTGGTCTGCCTCGTCGCCGTTTATCATTTCGTCAACAACTTCCTCCGCTTCTTCTTCCTCCTCGTCAACTGGATCCACCTCAGCTTGTTCATTGTCAGAATCGTTGAAAACCTGCGATACCTCAAGTTGTTGAGACAATGGTTGATTTTGTAACGTAACATATAACTCAACCTCATTGAAACCGGAATGCTCATGGCTGAGAAACATATTACGCACATCTTCATCATCCCGTATTTTCATCTGAAAAAATTTGCACACATCATGCCCCTCAAAAAAGATAGGGTTTTTGTATATAATTTGCCCAACTGAACCGCACTGCAATTTCTTCTCTAACCGGGCTTTCATATGATAGAAATTTATTCTTCTATCAATTAAAAACCTAGTCACTTCTGTATCCCTAAAATTGAAACCACTCATTGGACAATCAAATATCTCACCAAGGATATGTGCAGTTATCAAGTATTGTGGTCTTTGAGCCATATCTGAAAATTTGGAAGAAAAATAGTTTGCAGATTGTAACTGATTTGAATGTAAGTGATGATAGGATGTATAATTCATGTGTATTAATAGGCAGAAAAATATTTGATTGTCAATTGCTTCAGAAAAGCATTGCCAAAGAGCCATGTGCTGCTCTGCATGCCTACACACTATCCTTGACATGACCACACAAGACTGCATGCCTACACTAAGCTTGACAAGACCACACAACTCTGCATGGCTATACTATTGACAAGATCACACTCTGCATGACTCAACAATGCATGTCTACACTCTTTTTCTACTGTTCCTACCCATACCTCTGCACAAAATTAAAAACAAACATTAAAAAAAAATTTTTTAAAAAAAAAAGCAAATGGCCTGAGGCGCCATTTCATATGGCTTGACCTCAGGCATTTTTTATGAAATTTATATGGCCTGAGGCGCCATATGAAATGGCTTGTGGCCTCCAACTGAGGCGCCATTTCATATGGCGCCACCCTTGTACTGAGTTTACAAACCCCGCCATTTCTGTAATTAATCTGAAAAATTAGTTTTTTGGAATTTTTTTTGAAAAAATGTGTTATTTTAAAAAAAAAATTCACATTCCGACTCGGTACTTTTTTCCGGTATGTTGTACAAGCAGTGGTGAAATCATCGGAACAGACGGTGGTACTTGATTGGTTATGTATGATGACAAAGGGCAATTGTTAGAGCATCCTTCATACTGTAACGATCCGGAAGGATCTCAAGTTGTTGTGTATATAGAGTCTCTGCTTTCACTCCCTTGTGACAATGAACAAGCTTAAGAAGATGACACAAACAACAAGAATGAGGTAATCATATTTACCTTGTTCTAGTATGATCTATTGAGATGCTGCAATCAATAAGGCTTTGTAGGGTAATAGGATGAGCCGGTATGCCACCCCTGAGCTGAAGAAATATGTGCTGGAATAATTAAAGATGTTAAACATGTTAAACTTAGATGATATCATGTGATTGTACTATTTAATTAAATAATTAAATATTAATTTTAAAATAAATAAATTCAATTGTATTAAAATACAAAGAGAAAAAAAAAGACTCGTGAGATAAAAAAAAATATTTAATATTTAAAAATAAGGATTTTACGTTTCAAATTAAGGTAATTATTTATTGAAATAAAATATGTATTGTGCTGATAGTGACCTGTGAAATAGAAAGTTTATTTGATATAATATAAATGTATTTATATATAGATGTAATTATGCAAAAAAAAAACTTAAGAGATGAAGAAAGACAAAAAATATATATTTTTTTTATTTTGAAATAAAGATTTTGTCTTTCAAATCAAGACAAAACTACAAAAAGGACATTTTACTAATCAACTAATCTTTACTTTTTTTCATTTTCATCTACTACTACAACATGACAAGTGACACTCATTCTCTCTCTTCATTAAAATTTCAAATATCTCTCCCATTTGTTTTTCCCACACTTTCTCACTTTCATTTTAATTTTTTATTTATTTATTTATTATCACTAAAAGAGCTAATAATCTACTTTTTAATTTTAATAAAATTAAAATTTTATTTATCTCACGGATCACTATAACATAATATCTATTTTATTTTAATCAACAATTATTTTAATTTGTAAGACAAAATCCTTTTTTAAATATTATTTTTTTCTTTCTTCATCTCATGATTTTTTTTCTTCTTTTAATATAACTATTTAATACAATTAAATTTATATGATTAATGTTCATTTTACAATTAAGGAATCATTTTAAATTTTGCATTTGTTTCTAAATACATTTTATATCACATCAAATATTTTTTTTATTTCACAGGTTATTATCAACACAATGTCTATTTTATTTTTATCAACAATTTGTTTTGATTTGAAAGACAATTATGTTGAAATCAAGACAATGTCTATTTTTTTTATTTCAACACAATTGTCTTTCAAATCAAGACAAATTGTTGATAAAAATAAAATAGACATTGTGTTGATAATAACACGTAGGGGTGAAAATAGGCCAGACCAACTAACAGGGGCCTACGGCCTAGCCTACATTGGCTCAGGATAGGCTAGGCTTTTTCTTAAATAGAAAAGGCTTAGGCTTTTTTATAAGCCTATTTAGCTAAAGAGGCTAGGCCACAGGCCGTAAGAAAAACCTTTTAAGCCTATCAGACTGGCTTATTTAAGAAAAAATCAATAAATTTATTATTATTATATTCTATTTTGTACTTTGAATTAAAATACAAAAATAAAACTTAGTTATCTTGAAGAACTTATGAAAATAAGTTGAAAAAACATTATAAACAATGTCATATGTTGTTGTCATAAATTTTTCTCATAGGTTATCTTCAACAAATAGTATCACCAAACTTATGCTAATAAGAAAACTTGAACGAGACAATGAAAACAAACATTTAATCTCATTGATCTTTTAACTTGTTAGTCTATTTAACATTAGTTAAATTTCTTATTTACAGATGTTCAAATAAAGTAGGCTTTTAAATAGGCTAGTAGGCTAATCAGGCATTCGAAAAGGCCAGACTTAGGCCTAAAAATAAGCCTATGATAGGCTACAGGCCAGGCTTAGGCTTTGAATTTTTTAGCAGGTCAGACTCAGGCTTGGCAAAGCCTAGCTCGGCCCAGCCTATTCCCACCCCTAATAACCCGTGAAATAAAAAAATATTTGATGTGATATAAAATGTATTTAGATACAAATACAAAATTTAAAATGATTCCTTAATTGTAAAATGAACATTAATCATATAAATTTAATTGTATTAAATAATTATATTGAAAAAAAAAATTGTGAGATGGTTTATTTCAACACAATTGTCTTCTAAATCAAGACAAATTGTCGATAAAAATAAAATATACATTGTGTTGATAATAACCCGTGAAATAAATAAAAAAATTGATGTGATATAAAATGTATTTAGATACAGATACAAAATTTAAAATGATTCCTTAATTGTAAAATGAACATTAATCATATAAATTTAATTGTATTAAATAATTATATTAAAAGAAGAAAAAAAAATTGTGAGATGGTTTATTTCAACACAATTGTCTTTCAAATCAAGACAAATTGTTGATAAAAATAAAATAGACGTTGTATTAAATAATTATATTAAAAAAAGAAGAAAAAAAAGAAAACGCAAGATGAAGAAAGAAAAAAAATTAATATTTAAAAAATGATTTCGTCTTACAAATTAAAATAGTTGTTGATTAAAATAAAATAGATATTGTGTTATAGTGATCCGTGAGATAAATACAATTTTAATTTTATTAAAATTAAAAAGTAGATTATTAGCTCTTTTAGTGATAATAAATAAAGGAAATGCTAACGAGTGCCCCTGTGGCACTGGTTAAGAGACTAAATAGGAAAGTTGAACATTCATTAATAAACTAAAAATATATGTTTTTTTCTAAAAATACATGTATTTAATGCGCTGAATATAGAAATAAGTAACTTTTTTTAAAGATATGATGTATATTCAATGCATCGGAGTTATAATATTTTTTCTATTTAGAGTTTTTAACCAGTGCCCCTGCACCGGAGTTATAATATTTTTTCTATTTAGAGTTCTTAACCAATGCCCCAGGGGCACTGGTTAGCATAACCCATAAACAAATAGAAAAAAAATTTAAAATGAAAGTGAGAGAGTGTGGGAAAAACAAATGGAAGAGATATTTGAAATTTTAATGAAGAGAGAGAATGAATATCATTTGTCATGTTGTAGTAGTAGATGATAATGGAAAAAATAAAGATTAGTTGATTACTAAAATGTCTTTTTAATAGTGTAAATAATTTGTAGTAAAAAGACAATTTAGGAATCCATCCATAGGATAGTATATATAGATAGTAGATGATTAATAGGTCAGACCAACTAACAGGGGCCTACGGCCTAGCCTACATAGGTTCAGGCTAGACCAGACTTTTTTTTAAATAGAAAAGACCTAGGTTTTTTTTATAAGTCTATTTAGCTAAAGAGGCTATAGGCCACAGACCGTAAGAAAAACCTTTTAAGCCTACTTAGGTTGGACTATTTAAGAAAAAATCAATAAATTTATTATTATTATTATTATTATTATTATTATTATATTCTATTTTGTACTTTGAATTAAAATACAAAAATAAAACTTAATTATCTTGAAAAACTTAAGAAAATAAGTTGAAAAAACATTATAAACAATGTCGTAAGTTTTTCTCACAAGTTATCTTCAACAAATAGTATCACCAAACTTATGCTAATAAGAAAACTTGAACGAGACAATGAAAACAAATATTTAATCTCATTGATCTTTTAACTTGTTAGTCTATTTATTATTAGTTGAATTTCTTATGTACAGATGTTCAAATGAAGTAGGATTTTAAATAGGCTAGTAGGCTAATCAGACCTTCGAAAATGCTAGACTTGACCTAAAAATAAGCTTATGATAGGCTACAGGCCAGACTTAGGGTTTGAATTTTTTAGCAGGTCAGACTCAGGTTTGGCAAAATCTAGCTCGACCCAGTCTATTCTCACCCCTAATTCTTAAGAGATGTTTTAAAATTAAATTCCGCTTTAGAATATCCATAATTTTCTTAAATTAAATCCTAACATCAAAATCAATTTTCCAGAATTCATATAAATTTATATTAATAATAGTAAACAAAAGTATATTTTTAGTTTTTTTAGTTGAAAAAAAAATTTTTTAGTTTGAATACTAGTTATGTCATCTTTGTGAAGAAAAATAATTAGGGGTATATTAGTAAAATATAACTGGGCTTTTTGGTTGCCCAATTTCTCTTTCATCTTTCATCTGTAACCTAGAGGCGTTGCAACTCAGAAAACAGACAATGCATCTAGAGGAGGGTGGTTCACTCGTTTTTCTTTTGCAACATTTAATGATCGCTGATTCAAAGTGTTGACCATCGCAATTCAGATCATGTGTCTTCCTCATGAATTGATTATTCAAATCCGGCTGAGATTGCCGGTAAAGTCTCTTATACGTTTCAAATGCGTATGTAATCATGGTTTTCTCTTATTTCTCTTAATTCTTTCTTTGCAAATTCACATTTTCAACTTAACTCTGCAACACCCAATCGTAGAATTCTATTAATATCAACTTTACCTCCTCAAACCTGGTCTATAGATTTAGAAACATCTCTTCACGATGATTCTGCTTCTTCTGCTGCACTCAAACTTAATTTTATGCTTCCCCGATCTTATAGTAATCTTGAAATTAAAGGTTCATGTAAAGGGTTTATATATTTCAACTATTTTGCAAACATCTACCTATGGAATCCATCCACAGGAATTCACATACAAATACCTCTGCCCCCTATTAATTCCAGTCGTTTCTGTTATCTAGATGGTTTTGGGTATGACCACTCAACAGATGACTACTTGATTCTTTCAATGTCCTATAATCCAGACTTAGATCCTATTTCCTCACATTTGGAAATTTTCTCATTGAGAGCAAATACATGGGAAGAAATTGAGGGTACTTGCTTCCCTTATATGAATGCTTCTGATAATGCGAGAGTATGATCTCTCCTTAACGGGGCTATTCATTGGTTGGCTTTTCTTAGCGATATATCAATTAATGTTATTGCTGCCTTTGATTTAACTGAAAGGAAACTTTTAGAGATGTCTTTGCCAGATGATATTAACTTTGATCTTAACTTTTGTGATTTGTGGGTATGAGGAATTTCTCAGTCTATGGTCTATGGGGAATGATATCGTTGAAATATGGGTTATGAAAGAATACAAAGTCCATTCCTCATGGACTATCACTCTTGTTCTTCCAATTCATGGCATTCCCACTTACTACTTTTCTCCAATATGTTGTACAAACAGTGGTGATATTATTGGAACAGATGGTGGTACGGGATTGGTGAAATATGATGACAGAGGGCAGCTGCTAGAGTATCGTTCCTATGGTTTCGACCAACATGGATCCCAAGTGGCCGTGTATGTAGAGTCTCTGCTTTCACTCCCTGGTGACGGTGTGCAAGCATAAAAAGATGATACAAGCCATAAGGACGAGGTTGTGAAAGATTCTCTCCTTCACTGTTTTCTTGATATTTATATTGTATTATGAACTCTCCGGTGGCTATCATTTACTATGTAATAAATATAAGTGATTTTTGTTTATATTTAAGACCATTGAATTTTTTTTGTTGCTGATATTTGAGACCAGAGGGAGTATGTTATTTATGCATGTGTAAAATGGATTGAGATCTAATGTATGTTGTGGTCATTGCTTGAAGTTGTTTTGATGAATTGGGTAGCATTTGTTAAGACTATTTCTTTGTCGATGAATGCTCTCCCTTAGTCCATTGGCAATTTACAGTAATCATTTGCTTCTTACATTTAGCAGTATGTATTTTGATTTCAAAACTTAATGGTGAAACTTATACATGTATTGATAAGGGGAGATCTTCTCTTCAGTTATGTGATACTTGTAATAATTGATGAGAAGAAACTATGTTTCATTGCAAGCATAGCTGAGTGGTTCTCATGCTTGGCTTTGTCCAGTTGTGGTTCATGTTGAGAGACTTTGTGAAATGGCAAACTTCATTACTTAAGTCTAGGTTCTAAATTTGCTATGTAAACAGAGTCTTTGCTTTCATTCGACAATGAACAAGCTTAAGAAGATGAGCTAACGATATATTCGTCAGCCTTCACCAGGATGCTACCCGAGCTAATCTAATATATTTTGAAATATTGCTTGGTTTACTATTTCTAAGTAATTTCAATGCTTTAGGCCAATCTTCAAAAGACTAATGCAAGATTTTATTTAATGTCAGAAATGATACCAAATATTTTCCTTGCTTCCAACTTATAAACTCTTCTTAAGCTACCAAAATAAAACGAGTGGAGTTTAATAAACCATAATCTCAAGTCATTTAGCTACTTTTAAGGGGAAAATGTAGGCTTCAGGCTAATATGTATTTGAGTGCATTTGTGACATGAGCCAGGATGGCACATGGGTCGATCCAATATGTTATTAAATGTATGTTGGTTAGCAGGTAAATTGAGAAATAATTATTGGAGCAAGACACAACAATGCAGGGGTACTGGTATACGGAGAGGAATGATGTGTGTAGTTCTTAAATTCTGTATAATGTGAAACTACAACTCATGCACCATGTAAATGAAAAATAAAGTTTATATGTTAAGGAAGAAGCAGCAGCTTTAATATATTCACAACTGAATCAATTCAATACAATGAGTCAAGTATATATAGCAAGTTAGAGTTAGTTACATTCTAACTAACTCTTGTAACTAACTAAACTACTTAACAAAACTAATGAATACAATTGTAACTTGTACACTAAGCAATCTCCCTATATGCATTATTCCTCATGCTTAACACCCCCCTTAAGCTGGAATAAATGTTGATCATTCCAAGCTTGCTTTGAAGGCTGCTGCAAGGTCCTACATGCAGAGATTTTGTCAATATATCAGCTACTTGATCCTTGGAACCAATGGGAAGCAAATGAAGAATGTCTGCCTGCACTTTGTCTCTCAATACATGATAATCAATCTCTATATGCGTAGTTCTCTCATGGAATACATGATTAGCTGCTATGTGAAGAGCTGACTTATTGTCACAATAGATCACAAATGGAGATGGATGGTTGATCTAAAAATCTTGCAACATATATAGAATCCATTGCCCTTCATATGTGGTCTGTACCATTGCTCTATATTCAGCTTCAGATGAAGACCTGGACACCAGTGTCTGCTTCTTACTTTTCCAACTTATTAGAGAGTTACCAAGGAAGAAACAAAAGTCAATTGTTGACCTTCTAGTATCAAGGCATGCTCCCTAATCAGAATATGAAAAACCCTTAAGTGTAAGAGCTGATGATGAGCTAAAGAATAGACCATTACCAGGACTTCCTTTGAGGTATTTCAAGATATGAATGTCCCCTAACATATGCTCAGTAGAAAGAGCACTTAGAAATTGACTAAGTTTGCTCACAACGTATAATATTTCAGGCCTGGAGTGTGTAAAATACAAGAGGCTTCCAATCAATCTTTCGAATTCAGTGGGATCATACAAGATTTCACCAGATTCTTTGTGCAACTGTAGGTGAGGTTCCATATGGGTATTCTAAAGTTTTACTCCAGTGAAGCCTGCATCTTTCAATAGATCTAATGCGTATTTCATTTGGCAAAGACTTATTCCTTACTTGGACCTGATTATTTCAAAGCCAAGAAAGTATTTAAGTATGTCTAAATCATTGATATTGAACTTAGTGTATAAAAGGGTCTTAATGTTATTGATTTCATCAACATCAGTCCCTCTTAAGACCACATCATCTACATATATAAGGATGATTGTGAATTGGAGAGCATTGGACTTGGTAACGGTGTCATGGTTTTTTTTTTTAACAATTGTTTAGAGACAAAATCATTATTTATACATTTTTTTTTACAATTGTTTAGAGACAAAATCATTATTTATACAATTTTGAATATAAACTATGTAACTAAGTTATCTTATTTTATCCCATTTGATTATCTAATTCAACTATCTATCCCTTAACCAGTATTTCTTTTTACAATGTTTTTCTCTTAATATTATTAAAATAAATTTAATTAAAATATGAGAAAATGGATTATACACGTTGTAAAACTTGTCAATGATACACGGTGTAAAACTTGTCAATCAATTATGATTATAAATTCAGCTACATCATACTATATTTTAAAAAAAATAATAATTATCAGTATATATCAATTAAATCCTTAAAATATCCTTAAAAGGATTTTACATTTCAGTTAATCATAAATAATGATTTTTTATTAAAATCTGCAAAATGTTTTATACTATGCAATTAGGGTTGGATTTAATGTAGGTTTACTCTAAACGCACTAGTAAAAAACCTGTGCGGACTCACGGGTTATTGGTGTTTGGTTTAAAATGAAGTAATATAAAAACATTAAAAAGTAAATACTTGGAATAACAAAATTGTATAAAAATAATTTTAGAATATACAAACTTTTTACAAATACACGGGATAGAAATAATTTTGTACTTGAGATTGTGATACAATGAAAGAAACGTGCACTACAGTTGAAATGTGTACGACACGGGTTAAGTAGTTTTATTTAAAATGTAAAATTTAAAATAAAAATAAAAGAAAATTATAATTTAATATGCATAACTTAAAAGTATAAATTGTTAATAGAATTGTTTATATAAAAGAAAATATATTTATAATGATGTTTAGAAAAAAGAATAATATTAATAATACAATAATATTAGAAGAAGAAAAATTTGACTGAAAATTTTCCCTCCCACTTTGTTGGTATGATTTCCTGCTGTTATGCTCAATCACAGAAGCTAACCATTTCTATTTATATCAAGAACCAATACATCAAATTACATCCAAGAATGTGCAACATGTTATCACTTGAGGAAGAGAATTGAAAAATAACATTTCTCAATAATTCTTTCTTGCTCTGTGGAGATGTTCTATAATCTCGGTGCCGTGATATTGTTTCAGAAACCAAACTAACGCCAACAAAGAGAAAAAGAACCTCAATTCAGTTTGATGACAGAGATATGAATAGAATGAATTCCACCTATTTCAAACAAATTTACTGCATACCGTACACAGTATTATGAGTCAAATAATTATACGATATCTTGTTCTATTACCTAGAAAATCTTAGATCCAATATGCTTAAATCATTCGATAAAGCTTGATCGTTGTTGATATATAATTGTTTTTATAAAATCATTAATAATTGCAAATATTTAAAATAAATATGTAGCAAATCACCAACATAATAAATCCAATATGCTTAATAATTATAAATATATACGAATATCAATAATACCTATAAATATTTTGTTGATTAAAATAAAAAAGGTATTGTAGTGATAGTGACCCGTAAATATAATGAATTTAAGTGATAAAATTCATAGGAGTTGGTAAAACTTACATATATCCCTTTTATTGTTTCTTTAGAATACAATAATAAATTGTTATAAAATCACTAATTAATTAAAATATTTTTTTAATTAATATTTTTCAGAAGTAGTGTTGTCTTGCTTGCTGGTTTTGTTTTTCACCTTGAAACAATAATTCTCACCGAGCATCGCGGTCAATACTGGCATTGTTTAGTGATAACAGGAATTAGTAATAGATTTTTAAGTTTAAGTTGTGTGTGTGCTTTATGAGTTGAATGAAAATTTGTGTATATATAATTAAAATGATCAATGCATTCACTGCCAGCTTATTATTATCATTAACAACAGTAGTAGACAAATAGACCTGATGTAATGTCTCAACAACAAAATTACATCACTTATTTCATAATAATTGATTTAATTAAAAATTGACAGATTTTTTTTTTTAAATTGCATAAATGAATTTCATAATAATAAGTTTAATTAAAATGTACATGATTTTCTTTCCTCCACCATTTGGTCAGTAGGGGTGTGTTTTTTAAAATTTGAAAAAGCATAGTTGTATAATTAAACTATCCAACAGAAATGTAGAACCAATTATGTGCACGTTTCATTCATTTATTAACATCATAATTCAAATGTTAGAACCGACAATGATCAGTTGCTAAAAACAATGCACTGATAACTTCTTCTTTCCAGTTTTCATATATTAATGAAGCCAACCAAAACAAAACTTTCATATTGAAACTTACCATTGCCCGATACCAAGACGTATCAGTGCGGAAATAACATTGGACTATGTCACCGTTGTTAGAATTAAAAGCACCAATCACAGGAGCTTCATTCAGGTTCAAAGAAGCTAGTTGGTTCTGAATGGATGCTATCCGGGAAATAATGGTGGCAATGAGTTGGATGACCCACCTGCAACCAAATACAAATCCGGGAAAAAGGCTTAAATTTCAAATGGGATCACTACAAACCAGTTAAACGTTTGAATATAAAACTAAATCTGCTCATGGATTTTCAGTCACTCAAATAAGGTCAATGAAGTCCAGTAAAATTTTTGAATTCAACACAAAATATTCACAAAGCACTGAAAGCAGGACCAAAAAAGTTATTAAGGATGAATGGGCATTAGGAATACTATAAAAAAACAAAGATAATACCAAAATAATTACCTGCTGCATAAAGCTCTATTTGTATGATTACTGACATAAGCAATTATAAAAGAGACTTTAGTTCTCATGTGCAAAAACACAATTCACTAAAGGACATGAAAACCAGAGGTCCCCAAAAAACATATAGTGCAAATGCCAAATAGACACACAAACACACTTATCAGCTCCTGTAGATGTACATCATCACCATGGCCACAGTCACATGGCAACATCATTAGCTTTCAAAATTCACTCTGCTACTGCATCAATATTCCATGGATTCACTCTGATAGCTTCGTTTAAAGACGACGAACAACCAATAAACTCGGACACAACCAACATGCTTTTCTTAAGAGAAGAACCTATTCCCAAAACTTTATCCAAATTTTCAGTCCCCTGTCGACTGATTATATATTCATACGGTATAAGATTCAACGTCTCTCTCACTGTGACTTCTCCATAGTGAATGTCATGCTGATTATGTATCAATAATATTAATACTGTCATGTGAGAGCCAGAATTTAATTCTCCATTACTAAGTGGAATTGGAATTTCTGTGGAAGATTGATTATATGGTGGGTTTATCACTACAGTATTTTCTTCAGAGGGCTCCGTAAGTCGTGTCTCGATATTATTTGTAGAGCAATTATAGAGTATATTGTCTTCAACATATTGTGCCACTGGTGTCTCTTCAAAAACTTTTGAAAATGACTCAGAGGGTAGCTTGTCGTCGACGTGTTCTTCCATATGTACCTCTTCGGCATTTTTTGAAGAAAATTCAGAGGGTAACATGTCTTCAACATGTTCTGCCAGTGATGTCTCTTCAGCAATTTTGGTAGATGAGTCAGAGAGTAGCTTGTCTTCCTCAATTATATAAACCTAAATGGGGTGAATCCATTATATAACTATCATGAAGATATCTTTATACTCCAAACTCATACCTAAGCCACGAAAGCCAAGATGGGGTGAATCTAGAAACCTCTTTAAATCCGAAGAAAGAATAGCGAATAATCTGTAATTGTAACAATAAAGCAGATGATAAATATTAAACCAAACCAACAAAATTAAAGTAGGGAGCTCACAAGAACATGAGTTCGAGCATGAAGAATCTAGCACACCATGCAACACAAAGTAGGACGCAAAACAACACAAGTCCTTATGTACCAAGCAACACAAATAATACTCAAAATGATGAAGTATTATCTGAACCAAAGGAAAAGTTGTATCAGAAAGGACAATTTTTAGTATAGTTTTTGCATACGTACCAGCTGTATAGTGAAGGGACATGTAACATGCATAATTATGAAAGTTGTATGTGTTCATTGCTGTCCATAAACTAAGCCTCTGCAACAGTAAAATACCTAGGTAACACAAGTTAAAAAACCGTGTTGTACTGTCAAGCTCGAAAATACCACAAGGTCAGAAAGATTTCTTACTTGAAAACACCATTGCTCCAGCGCTCAAGCATGTCACCGAGATTCACTATGAATGCCCTGCAACAAAAGCAACCAGTCAGAAAATGTGAGTGCTTCTAGCGGCGTACTTTAATTCTTAGCAGCTCACAATTTGGTTTAATACTTGATATATTGCAGCTTACAAAAATTTTAAATTTTAGAAATATAGTAACTTATTCAGAAAATTAAAATTTTGATTGAATTGTTTGTTTGTCTATTCCTATGGTGTGATGTGATGCTGTCGAACCGAAAAATTACATGTCTTGAAAGCCAATAAAAGCCGCAGTGACAGAAGGGCTAACCCTTTCAATGGTGACACATCCTCCCATTTCTGAGGTTTAGCATCCTTATCCTTGCATATCTGCAATGAAAGGCATTAACATTCATGACTACATAGCACTAAGACATTTGAAGTGTCCCACGCATGTTAGTGTCTTGTACCAACATGACATAGACACACATGGTTACATTCAATAATTTCTATTTTCTTAGATTATCATCGGTGCCGACGTGTCAAGTGTCGTGTGCGGTGTTTGTATTAGTGTTGATAGGTTCTTAATTAATTTCATCAGATATTTGAAATTTCAAATGAAATTCGGATGGATCCTTACTTGAAGACTTGCGACATCATCGGTTGCTAACAGTGTAATTAAACCAAAGTCAGTATGAGCTCCAGCTCCGAATAGTCCTTTTGAGGGATCCGAGATTTGACCTTCACATAATATAAATGAACGAACGGTATTATATAATTTATCCTTCTAATTGTACAAGCTACAACAAAGACACCAAGAACACGGGCTCGGTACCTCCAAACTGCAGCAAACGCAGAGTTGCAATTGGCTCTCCAAGCATTTCTGGTTTTTCGAAAAAATTGACATCCAAATCAAGTGCAAGGGCTATTATCTTTCCAACTGCTTTCCCGACTTCTCTGGATTCCCCAAATAAATAAAACAGTTAACCGAAAAAAATGACAAATATGTGAACACCTTTTCCTTTAGACTAATAAATGTCAATCATAATACACTACTACACAAGTTGACTCCAAGTAACAATAAAACACAATCCTATTCATCTTATTTTTCTTTCAAAAAAAAGTGCAAAAGCAATACATGTCCAAACCAAGACATCTACTTCTCAACTATGTTAGCACAATCATATATTCAATAGACGTGACGTGACTGCAGTTTCAGTTCCAATACAGTTTCGAGACGTAAACAACCTTGATATCACGACCCTAACTATGGTCGTCAACCAATTTTTTAAACCCTAACAAAGTTATGATTAGCTAGTTCTAATTTGAATCACAAATGATCAAAACATTAGCAATGTTGCATGCTATGAAGCTCAACACTAACACGGGAAAAGACACAAGATACTGACATGTTGACACCGACAATGCTTTGAGGAAATTGAATATAAACATACGCGTCAGCATCAGACGCCAGACACATCATCAATTTGAAGTATCCGTGCTAAATATTGCATCTTAATCTTATGATAGAAAAATAACATCATTGACACTTACAATGCCTCTCTATGAAACTTTTCCATAGTTTCCCTCCATCCTGGAAGAACATCTACACAGCAAAAAAGTACAGAAAAAAAAAACATTAAACCAAACAAAAAAAATCCAAGAAAATGGAATACCAATTAGATAAAAATTAGATTTTTCTTCTGAAAATTCAAAAAAATGATTCTTTTTACCTGGTTCAGGCCATTTATTAGTCCCATAAAAGGGTTTACTTGATTCTGGATCATCTTCATCTACTTCAACTCAAATATAAAAACCCTCTTTGTAATCCCCTACTTAAATAACAGTGAAAAATATTTCAAAAAAATGAAATTTTTATCTATAACATACACATGCAACAAAATGAAAAGGGTGAATAAAGTATAGTACCATGAATTGGATGTTCAGGATCAAGTGTTTCATCAAGAACAGGGGTGTATCCTCTGTGTTTTTCATTTCTCAAAATCTTTTTCATTTCACAAAAGACTGTGATGAAAATGATCAAAGTACAATACATTACCAAACAAAACAATACTTCATTTTCAGCCCACACATAACCAGAAAACTGGCCACTATTGAAGTATTTAACACAAGCATACCTGCCATGGATTGTCGTGGCTTGTTTCTCCTTGCGCACTTTGTCGAAAATATGAGTATAGCCATCCGCTGATGCAGGGTCATTCCCATCCCACTCACCAAACTTTGGAACAACAACAGTTTTATCAGGTTGCCAAATCAAAGACATAAAACATACAAAAACTCATAAATTATTTGTGAATTTGTGTATTCTACTAAATAGTTTCTTCTTTCGTCTCCTTATAAAGATAAAACTAGCTATCCATATTTCTATTTATTCTATTATAACAAATAGCCTTTATATTTTTCTATTATTTCTTTTACCAGTACAAACATTCTGCACACAGAATTTTCTAGTCTGTACAAACTACGTTAATACAAGACCAATAGCTGAAAGCAAGATTATAACCATGAAACTCCACAAGATGGTAACACTATATATGTTTTGAACCAGATATTAGGACATGTCTACATAAATTATAGAAAGCTAAATTTGTATTTGGACATATATAATTCCAGACTACCTTTTACAAAGCCTGGCAGACTGCTTCTCTCTCCAGTTCCCTCTTCCTTTTGGCTTAAGTTTCAGCTTTCCTCCATGCCTCTTTTGCAGTCTTTGCCTCTGCTTGCAATCTAGCTTTCTTTGATGCACAAAAATAAACTTATCAATCGGAAAAATCATGAAAATTAGTCAATGTCCATATAGTAGGGAAGGAGAGAATATATGTGGATCACCTAATAAAAAGAAAGAGAACAACAACAATATTAATAGTAAAAGAGAATCTACCAAAGGGCCAGCAAAAGTTAAAGCTACTACTTACAAGATGCTGCAGGTTTCTCTTCATATCCACAAAAACATGTGGTCGGTTTGTAAAGTTAAAGCATGAACCACCAACAACAACATTACGACTGGATTATGACTCATCACAATACAATGTGGATGTGGACAAGTATTCATAACACTAATTGCAACCATCACAATACACACACAACAAAGTACAAAACTTACCAGAATTCAACTTGCTCAACAGTCTGAGCATCTTTACAGAGGGGGAATTTTTTCCACCATAAAGACCTTTGTCTGAAGAAACAGTAAAAACAACATTCTTCTTGACATCAACCCCTGTGCATATAAAAAAAATGAGCAATATCAGGGTCAGATACCTTTTTCAAACCTTAAACCGGATTCAGATAAGAAACTCTGACAAAACCCTTGCAGATGTCGTACTTTTCAAATAAAAAACATTCACAAAATCAACATTTTTTCTAAACCCTAAACTGGATTCAGATATCATGAGGCTGGATGAAAAAACACAGATTTATAGTCAAAATAAAAGATTGAAAACGATATCGGAAAACATACCTTGGATATGTGCAAACCAAGATTTCAATGAACACCAGAACAATCATTCTCCATAACTCTTGGCAGCGCATCAGTGAGGGAAGAAGGCAAAAAAAAGGTGGGGGAAAGAGGTAAGGGAAGGAGACGAGAAAAGAGAGAGATAGTGAGGGAAGAAGGAAGAGAGAAAGACGGTGAAAGAGGGAGACAACGTGAGAGAAAGAGAGAGAACGTGAGAAAGAGAGAGAACGTGAGAGAAAGAGGGAAAGGGTAAGAAATTTTCAAAAAATTTCTGCCACTTGGCAATAAGGGTGTTTTTTATTGGATGATGAATTATTAGTTAGTAAATTACAATAAAGGACTCAATAATAGTGCACAGTGAAATTGAAAGAAATGGTAGATTTGGGTGTTTAGTGGCGTCTTCCATTCTTAGGTAAGAAGTTGATTTGTTTCTTTTGACAAATGCAGTACATAGAGGAATAGTACCCAACAATGAAGAAGGAGACTCTGTATCTTCCTCACGAATTGATCATTCTAATCCTACTAAGATTACCAGTTAAGTCTCTTGTACGTTTCAAATGCGTTTGTAAGTTATGGTTTTCTCTCATTTCTGATTCATGTTTTGCAAATTCACATTTTGAACTCACAGCCGCAACACACGACCCTAGTATTATGTTCATATCAACTCTCTTTCATGAATCTCGATCTATAGGTTTACAAACATCACTCAACCACTATTCTACTTCAATAAACCTTGATTTTTTGCATCCTCATACCCAATCTAATTTTCATATTGAAATGAAAAGTTCATGTAGAGGCTTTATATTGTTGGAATGTTCTTCAAATATCTATTCTTCAAATATCTATCTATGGAATCCATCCACTGGACTTCACAAACAGATACCTTTCCCGCCGCCTGTTGTTTCCAATTCAGACCCTGATTTATTTTATCTATATGGTTTTGGGTATGACCAGTCATCAGATGATTACTTGGTGGTTTTAATATACCAGTTCATAACTAACATTTCATCGGATTTGAATATTTTTTCATTGAGAGCTAATACATGGAAACAAATTGAGTGTACTGAATTGTTGAACTATAGTCACTTTCCTTACATGGATGACTCTGGTTATGAGCACGGAGTAGGGTTTCTGTCTAATGGGGCTCTGCATTGGTTGGCTTCTCATAATAGTTTATCCGACTATGGTATTCTTGCCTTTCATTTAGTGGAAAGAGAACTTTTAGAGATGTCTTTTCCAGATGATTTTGATCATGATTTTGACCAAGAACCTACTGATTGTGATTTGTGGGTATTTGGAGAATTTCTCAGTCTATGGGCTATGGAGTATCGTACTGTTGTTAATATATGGGTTATGAAAGAATACAGAGTGGATTCGTCTTGGACTAAGACTCTTGTTTTGTCTATTGTTGCCATTCCGACTCGGTACTTTTCTCCAATATGTTGTACAAGAAATGGTGAAATTATTGGAACAGATGGAGGTACTGGATTGGTTAATTATGATGACAAAGGACAATTGCTAGAGCATCGTTCATATTGTAATGATCCGGAAGGATCTCAACTCGCTGTGTATATAGAGTCTCTGCTTTCACTACCTTGTGACAATGAACAAGCTTAAGAAGATGACACAAACAAGAAGAATGAGGTAATAATATATTTGCTTTCACTCACTTGTGCATATATTTGTCTTGTACTAGTATGATCTATTGAGATGCTGCAATCAATAAGGTTTTCTAGGGTAATATGATGAGCCAGTATGCCACCGCCTGAGTTGAAGAAATATGTTATGGAATATTTATTCGTCAACTATTTGTAATACGTTTGTTTAAAATGTAGAAAGCTTTAATTGATTGTGTGATTCACTGTTATTTATGCATGTGTGATGACAGAGTTCTAATGTATGTTGAGGTCGTTGTTTAAAATGTTTTTTACAGTGCATTTGTAATATATTTGATGAGTTTATGCATGTTGATCAAGATCAAAATCACAATTACATGACTCTAACTCAAAGCACTTTATTAGAAATTTTATCATAGCCACATTTATTTGAAGGAAATCTAGTGGAAGCATTATTTTAAAGAAACTGTGATTTGCTCAACGATGACAAGGCAAACAGCAGTTTGATAAGAGACACGTCCTTGATAAACATTAGTCTTTACTAGGTAGTTTTCGTTTCATCTGGATCTTGATTCAGTTGCAGCAAAGACTGGAGGTATCTGATTTAGTTTGGGGGTCCGAGAGATTGGGTGCGGTATGCGCGGCAGTCTTCCCTCAGGCTTGGTTGTTAGTTTTGGTTGTGTTACTGTTTTAACATTTGTCATTTTCTTTATAAGTAGACTGAATTGATGGTGGTGGTGGTTGTTATAGCACAGTGTAAAAGGTAAGATGTGCTCACCTTTATTCGGTACTGTAATCTGATTATCTGTATACTGCTATTCTAGTGTTCTTTTAGCACAGCTTGTGCTATTTTATTAATGAAGTTTGTTTTTTTTTTGATTTTTTTGTAAAATTCTTCATCCATTTTCATTAGCCGTTAATTCTGTTTTATAATTAAAACTTTGCTCTATCATCAATTAGACACTGCAGAGGTAAGAGTCGTTACTCATGAGAAGCATGGAAAATGATCATAGCTATTGCATTGCTGTATCGGACATAGACTAACAATATTCATGTGGAGCAGCCAAAGAATTATGTGAAGAGAGGTGCACAAAGTCTACAAGCTACCGAAAGCATTATGTGATTGTGGATTGACACAACAAAAACAAGATAGATTTTGGTTAAAATTGAACATACTTCATGTCTTTTATGTCACGTAGAAATACACTACTAGAGGGAGAATTTTTGACAACTAGAATACAAATTTATATTATCCCTTTGCACACATACTTTATAATAGATGTTACTTGCACAATGAAAAGAAGGCAAAATAGGAGATTAATGAGAGTTTGAAAGAAGATACATTGCAAGCCATCATCTAAAAGCTTTTCCAAAGACGAACGCAATTATGTCACAATAATAAACTCAATTTTTGTTTGTTCTTCATTAAAGAAGAAATTAAATAAAGAAACTCCTTTGTCTTTGATTGAACCAACTTCAAATTAATCTACACTTTGTTAACCATCAATGTTCGCAACGGCTTAGGAGACTCTCTCTCAATGCCAAGAAACAATAAGATCCTTGATGCAAGAGAGAGATAATTTGAAGGCTTTATTAAAAAAATGGCAGTAACGCCGCAAAACTGAAGGGCTATCTGGATGAGGCCTTTAATTTTCTTAAAAAGCTTGAGGAGGAAGCGTTTGTTCTCAAGGACGATCTGGTTAACACTTCTGAAATATACTTTGAGTGGACGAAGGAATATATAGCCTTTCTCTATCTAAGTTTGGATTTAAGCCAGATGGATTTGTTTAAGATGGTCCGTGGAGACCAACTGGTGGACGAAAAGCAAGTCCCACCTATTAGGGAAACCACCTTAAATGATTCCCAGGAAAATGCCCTTTGATTGGAGACGCCTTAGAGGACTAATGGTCTCAGGGCTTGTTTACTTGTTCAACTTGTAGCTCCCCAATAATTTTGTAATTAAATGAATAGTATACTCTTGATCCATCTTTGTGGATTGTTTTGCATTATAACGTTAAAAGTTATTATTAGGAATGAAGGTGTTCGCTTGGAAATGTCCACATTACTCAAAAGGTTTCGAAGGTTCCAATGTTTATGACCACCACAAAGGGATGCAAAAACTCCTTCATGAGTATTCAATGTAGGTAATTGCCTTGAGGGGCGGCCATGATTGCTTCGTGAGGATCTAACATGTAATTTTCTCGAGGGACGGTGATGATTCCTTTGCGAGGATCTAACATGTAATCGTCTCAAGGGGAGACATGGATTTCATTGTGAGGATCCAACATGTAATCGCCTCGAGGGGTGACAAGGATTCCTTCGTGGGGATCCAACATGTAATCACCTCGAGGAGCGGAAAAAATTACTTCATGAGGATCCATCATGCAATTTCTTCGAGGAGCGACAAAAATTACTTTGTGAGGATTTAACATGTAATCCCCTCGAGGGACGACAAAGATTCCTTTGTGAGGATCCAACATGTAATCTCTTCGATGGACGTTTTAGGTAAAACCTTTTTGGTCCTTGACTCCTTACAAATAAATCAACCATAGTTCATATATAATGAAATGAGGGGTCCCGTTAAAACCATTGTGTCATATCGACAACATTTTGAAAAAGGTTCCCCACAAATAGAAAATGTCATTAAATGATACTTACAATCGACAAAGATTATAACCATCTTAAACGACAAAAATAAATAAATAAATGGAGTTATACTACCCTAAGTGAAATGGACTTCATGTCTTAGCAACCATCACTAGTCACGACACCTTTCCCCATGTCTTCTGCATCCACTTGGTCTGGAGTGGCCACACCTTTATCAATGAGGACTCCTTTAGGTGATTTATCCTCAACTTCCTTACTGATGTCATTTATGTCCACAATCCTGACCTTCTTCAACTTCATACTTTCTACGTAACATTTCTTGACGATCTCGTGATCCACGTAGATAATCCATACTCGCCTGTTAGGAGTGGGTACTTCATGCACAGATGCAATATGGAGAGTAAAACCCCTAGCTGATTAAAAGCAAGGCGCTCTATAATCATGTTATATGAGTAAGGTGCACCAATGACAAGATACATTTCGCTAATCTGTTTGGCATTTTTCCGGCTCCGAAGGTAGTCTTCAATAGTAACCTTTTACTTGCACTGAGTCGCCCAAAAAACCCACCAAAGATCGTTGGAAGGGTTTAAGGTCATATAAGTCTAGGACTCATGTCTTGACCTTTCCAAAGCCAGAAGAACACAAATTTTCAGCATTATCAAATAGACCTCTTTTGATAGCATCTACTTCAGGACTGTTGTCTTTAGTGTTCACAACAAACCTTCCAAAGTTTGGTACTCTCAAAAGTTTAGAAATCGTCTTTTGAGTGGTGACCACATCAACACCCATCACAACAGATCTAATTTCAACTTCCTCAAACTTATTCAAACCAACTTATTCTCAACTCTTCCCCTTCAAAGAACTATCATTTTCTACCAAAAGTTTGAGTTCCTCAGAAGCAGCAAATTCATTAAAGACTGCTGCCCTAACCCGGAAATCTTTCACAAGATAAGGATAAGTTGGTCCATTCAGCATCTCAAAGAATGAAAACCACTCTTGTATTCTGAATTAGCTCCAAAGATCATGGCCATTTTGATTGATTGAGTCAAAGTTGACAATTTGTTCCACCAAAAGATTTAGATCATCCTTATTTAAATCCATGGATTTAGGCTTGATAGTCAAACTTTTTCTAGAATCGACGATCATGTGTGCATGTTGAGCAGCTGAAGAGGACGCCATTGTTGAGAGGAGCTTTTAGGGTTTCTAGGGTTCTCTTTTTGAAAAGTGGGGTTTCAGAGGAGGTTAGAGAAGACAAGAGTGTAGGAAGTGAGAGAGTGAAATGTTTGTGCTTCTGATATAAAGAGAGTGTTTTGAGTGAAAAATGAATTTTAAACAAAACAGAACATAAATGCAAAAAGAAACAAGAAACAATGTAATAAAGGCAAATAACCAAGAACATAGGAGTTTTTACTCAACAGTTACAATCCACGTGTTAGAAGATGTTTCAAATTTATGACACGAAAGAGGACATATGCCAGATGGAGTTACCACGAAGTGTCCATTTGTGTGCATATCAGAGGCAATTTAATCTTATTCATAGTATTAAAGGCTAAGATGCTTCAGAGGCTATTTATTCAGCAGAAGCTGATTCAAAGATTTTGATAAAGGTAGCTTCTGAACATCATCAGATTCTGATATAGAGTAAGATTCCTTGCAGAACTGATTGAAGTATAATTATCATAGTGAAGTATAATTCTTCTTTCATAAACATGAAGTTCTTCTGACAAACATTTAAAATGTTAGGATTAGAAACTGTTGCATAAAAACACAGAGATAGTCATACCTTTCTTTACAGTTTCATCTTTTAAGATTGTTCAAGAGGAATAATATTGTTCCACTAATGCTCTACTGAAATACAACATAAGTGTTCTCAGATTTTAAAACAACCGGATAAACTTCAGAGATATGGCCAAAAGTCAGAAGCACGAGTTCAATAAAGAAGAACATCAGACTTCATAGTACCAGTAATCTTGTCTTACTGGTTTCTTCCAAATTTTACATTTCCTTCCTTTTTTAGAGTTAGGATTTGGAATGTAGGCTTTCTTCTTGTTGAAGGTTGTAAGCAACCACTGTCCTTGAGTAGTTGTTAATTTGCTCTTTCCCTTTAGCATATCTGCTACAAAAACTATCTCATTCTTTGGTACCCATACTCTTATGGGTCCTATGAGGTTAATTTTACAGGGGTACCTATTGCTTTGTGCATTAGCCTTATAGTAAGGTCTAGACTCATTCTATACTTTTTGTCTATAAAATTTTGTCTTGGATAAGTCTTGGCCTTGACTTATGAACCTCTTGGAACCTTTGATACAATGACCTTGAGTTCTGAATTCTTCAAAACCTCTGACTTAAGAGTCTTAGGTTCTACTTTACTTAGAAATTTTGACCTTAGAATATGATATTTTGACTCCTTCAAAATTTGAGAATCATTCATCACAGGTTCTGATTGGTTCAGAACTTTATCATTTTCAGTAGCATACATAAAGTAAGCATTCATCCCCTTTTGAGCATTGCTTAAAGAAGAAATGTCTGATAGTTTTATCAAGACATCAGTCCTTGGATTATAAGGTTTTCGATGCTAAACAAGATCTTCTCCTTTACTCTTACTTACTCCATATATCATGAAAGCAAGTTTGGTTATTTCAAACCCAAATATGATCAACTCTTGAAGAGCTAATTCATTTTTATCCAGAGGTTTCTTAGACATATCTTGTATTAAAGCAATTTTATCTCTCTCATATTTTTCAATTTTGTCTTTAGAGAAATTTCGCTCATCTTTTCAAAGATCATATTGCTTCTTTAACATTTTCTTATGTTTGGCTTTCTGCTGACATCTTTCCATAAGATCATTAAAAAGAATACTTAAATCAGATTTAGAGAGTTTAGAAAGTACCTCTTTTGTATCTTCTGATTATGAGTCTGACAGTGTTGAGGCTATCAAAGCAAGATTGACTTCTTCTTCTTCTCCCTCATCGTCAAGTTCTTCCCATGTTGTTATGAGACTTTTCTTAAACTTTCTTCTGAAGTTGTTCCTCTGTAAGCTTTCCATTTTATTTTTGTCCTTTTGAAGAACTGGACATTCAACAATGAAATGATCAAGCTTTTTGCAGTTATAACAGCCATTTTGATCATCTTTATCACTTCCAAAACTTGACCCTTTGAAGCCATCTTTTCTACCATAGAATATGTTCTTCTTTTTGGCCAAGTGTTAAAATTTTTTAATGATAAAATCCATTTCATCATCATCAGATTATTCATCAAAAACTTCATCATGAGTAGCTTCTTTGTGCTTCTTAGTATGAGAAGATTTCTCAGGTCTCCCATCAAAAATTTAAAGCCAGTGATTTAAATTGCTTTACAGGCTCATCACCATTTAGCTCTATCTCATGATTGTAAAGATTGCTAACAAGACTTTCAATACTTAATATGTTTAAGTCTTTAACCTCTTGAATAACTCTTACTTTAGATTTGTATTTGGTAGGAAGACTCCTAAAAATCTTCTTGAGATAGTCTGTAGTAGTGTTGCTTTTGTTCAAAATCTGAAGAGCAGACACAAGAACTTGAAATCTTGAAAACATTGTTTCAATGTTATCATCATCTTTCATTATGAACAACTCATATTGCTAAACCAGAAGATTAGCTTTGGCTTCTTGAACTTGTTGATTACCTTCATATGTAACACATAAAAATTTAAGGATAATTTTGGTAGTAAACTTATCAATAATCTTTATGTACTCGAATGAGGCAAGGCATCAACAAGAATGCCTCTCACTCTATGATGTTTTCTCTAAGTATTTTTTGAGCAGGAGTGATAGACTTTCTGTAAGAAACCATTCCAACACCATTGACTTGAAAGTCAATTCCATCTTCCAATATGTCCCATAACTCATCATCCAGACCAATGATGTGAATGTACATCTCGCTCTTCCACCATTCAAATTAAGTAGATTTAGCACTGAATGTTAGTGGTTTATCAATCTAATTGTGTTGACTAGATGTACTTTAATCATGGTTGTTATTACCACGAGGAGAACCTCTAATTGGACTAATTACTCCAGATCCATCAGATATGTTGGAAGATGTATTTTTTTAAAGATCTTTTATGCATCACTATTAATTGTTATAGTACAGACTGTGCTCTAATGCCAACTGAAGGTGAGAAAAATACACAAGAAAGGGGGGTCGATGTGTATGTCAAAAATTTTTTCGCTCCTGATAAGCAACTTCAGAATCTGAACAAAGTTCAGAGTCTAATATCAGAAATTGAAAAGGCAACTGAAAGAATAGACCAGAAGCAATAAGCAAGCAACACACAAATATTATCTCGGTTCCTCTCTTCAAATGAGAGTAGTCTAGTCCCATTGTCTCAACAAGTGCTTTTCACTATAATCAAACTGATTACACTTTACTCAAGTGTTGAATGCAGAATAGGGCAAGCAAGCAAAAATATTTATTTTCGGAAGAATTCCCTCCGGGATTTATGTCGTGTCCACAGAGATCGGTTCGAGGGAAAGAATGCCGTTCGACAGTCTCTCGCGTTTATGAGTTTGGTTTTGAATGGTTTTAAACAAGAAAACAGAAAAGTAAACATTAAAACATAAAACAAATTCATTCTTCAGAGAGAAAAACTCGTCCGACAATGCATATAAATCACTCCTCACAAACTTAAACTTACCGACCAGTTCTACTCCACCTACAATACTCCTCAATATCACCCAGCATCGCTCACAACAAAGGTTATGTCTAACACACAGTTGAGATAACAACCGTGTCACTCTCTTCGTCACTCTCGCGAGCGAAGCCTCAAAACATGGAAGGCATTAAGCTTCGACGCCTATTGAAGATTGTTAGCTCTAAATCTATCTCTAGAATCCAGAAACTAACAGACAATCATCCCTAATCGAAGTTTGCGATGGTTATCTCTAATGCAACCCAAACCCCGCGCATAAAGCAAAAATCAGAGAGAATCACCAATAGAGATTTGTAAAGCAAGTTTTATACAACGCCATGGGCGACAAATATACATGAGATCATAGTCAATACATATGCAAAACCCAACAAAGAAGAAAGACATGAAGAAAATCAGAAATGAACCAAACATCTCGCGGTTTGTCGGCGCCGATCGACGATCAATCCACCTCGGATCATCCGCATGCAAGCTTCCATGATGTTTTCTAAGCTAATCTACTGAAAAAATGAAGTTTGATGGAGTTGGAGCAAGAATCCCCAAAACCATCCTCTAAAAAATGCTGAAAAATGAAGTTTATAGGTGGTTTTTGCTGCCCAGGTTCGCACTGCGAACACCCGTTCGCACTGAGAACATATGCCACCTTAACTTCCTCCAGAATGGTGTTTTTCATGCTTCCAGGCACTTTTTATTCGCCCCGGGTTCGCAGTGCGAACTCGCTAGCGAGTGCTCGCCACGGGGGTTCGCAGTGCGAACATGACAGCAAACCAGAATTTGTTTTGATCATAACTCATGAACCGTAACTCCGATTGACGCACGGTTTGAAGTGTTGGAAAACTTATTCAATGCTATTTATGAATATGGAAAAATCCCATTGCTGGAACACCTGTAAAAATAAATGAAAATCAATTAAACTCAATGATATTTACACGGTACCGCACTATACACCGAAAACGTAAAGTAAACGTATTTACGAACAAAGCGGGGTTTATTCAACCAATTTTAACACAAAGTAATGATAAGTGCAACAAAACTTATATACAAAAATAGGTACAATTTGCACTTATCATCAAGCAAACTAGAAAGAAACCTCACTACTCAATCATTCTAGAAAGAGACTTCTGCTCAGACAACCTAGCAAGATATTTCTGCTCAACCAAACTATAAAGAGACTTACTGCTTAAGCACACAGGCAAGATACTTCACTGCTCACACACGCAGGCAAGAGACTTCCTCTACTTTAAACAAACAATTTAGTAGAAAAGATAACCATTATACTTAGATACACAATCAGAATTATAGCAGTTGTGCAACAATCACAAAGGTTTTTAAGCTCTTAAGATTCTAAAATAAACAAAGATAAGAAATCTTAAGATCTTATGCAGTAACATTTACACATAAAAGCTTAGAGGTATGCTCAATATAATGTGTTATGCTGTTGTAACCTTCTTTCAAATCTTCAGCTTCCTTTTATAGAGGGAGAGAAAGAGTCGTTAGAAGGTTGGGCATAAGAGCTTTCTTCGTGAAGAAGCATGCCAAGAGAGATGTTGGAGAATGTATTTGGTTAGAACCATTGTCCACTGAATGAAGGTATTGTTCACATCACCTTTCGAAGTACTAGGTATCTACCAAAAGGTATAACAGACTGAAGAGGTCACATCACCATTCCTCAAGCCTTGCAAAATGAAACCCTGGTTGACTCTTTCAAGAAATCTGGCGCGTTGACAAAACTGGTCAACTTTTGGTATAGGGTGCGGATCAGAGGCACCTTTAGTCTTTAGAGTCTGAGTTGTCACCAGAGGCTGAAATAATATGATTAGAGTTTGAACCTTCAGAGGTTGATGAACGCATTCATATTCATTAGATTCTGATCCATCAGAATATAAGTTACATTGTTTCTCCACAGATGCATTTATCAGGATCAATACAGAGTTGAATTCCAAGGTTGTGATCCTACACACTTAAACATATGTTAATATAACCATTTGTTCTTTAAGTACTTTTTATCATCAAAACCCAAGAGACATGAACAATCTTGTTCAACAAGGTTAGTCAGTTGTAAGGGATTTTCAAGGTTAAGGAAGGAATCGAATGAGTGATGTCGAAGCGATTTAAGGCAATGTTGGTTGCTAGGTGTTTCACTCAGAAAGAAGATGTTAACTTCAATGATGTGTTCTCACCTATTTTAAAGCATAAATCATTCGAATGCTGCTTACTATGGTGGCGAAGTTTGAACTAGAACTTGAACAGATGGATGTGAGACAACCTTCTTGTATAGTGATCTAGATGACACAATCCTGATGAGGCAACCTGAAAGGTATGCAGAAAAATGAAAGGAAGATTATGTGTGCAAGTTGAATAGGTCTTTGTATGGCCTAAAACAATATCCTCGACAATAGAATAGGAGATTCGACAAGTTCATGACACACATAGGTTTCACTTGGAGCCAACTCGACCACTATGTTTACTTCAAATTTCGACATGGAAATTCACTTATTATTTTATTTCTTTATGTGGATGATATCCTCAAAGCAAGCAAAAATGTCGAGGATGTTATGAAGGTGAATGTTGCCGCTACCGCGAAAAACTACCGGCGAAGACATATAGTCGCCATCGAACTTTATTTATCCCAACGGGGAAAGGAAAACTGCGAGAAAACCTCAAAAGAGAAAGAACATGGTCTTGCAACCAAATTCGGGGTTCGGGAGTCGATTAGGCAAAAGGAAGGTATTAGCACCCCTTGGGTCCGTTGTACTCAACGGGGTCCACTATTGTTGTTCTAATCAAAGGGTGTGTACATCTAAAGCTTACTTGCAAAGGGAACACAAAAACGAAAAGGGAGAAAAAACAATAAGGAGACTCGATAGGATCTCACAATCCTATGCCTACATATTCCCTCGTGCAATGGGAAAGTCAGAGTCAACATATTTCGGAGGACAACGGGTGAAGGGGAAGGTTGATCGCCAATGATTGGGGCCCTTGTGCCTACGTATTCTCAACAGAAATGAGAAATCAGAGCGTCCGTAGTTCGTGGAAAGAAGGGTTTCTTAGTTTTTTTATGGACAATGCTAACGTTCACGCTCTGGCAGTTTAGGTGTTTTCCGCTCGTTGTCTGGAGTCTTACGCGTTACTTGTTTGTGGTAGAACGGAAATAACACGCCCTTTCTAAAAATGGTTTGAATAGAGAATTTCGAAGGACAAAATGATTTGCATTTGTTGAAGTGTATTAAAGAAGTAAGTTGAATCAGTTTGTGATGCATATCGTGCTAAAGTCTATGACAATAGGAGCGAATACTTTTCCCATCTGCTTAAGACTCGTGATGCGATATACACGTCGTATATATTAAGTGTTTTATTTGTGTTAAGAGAGAGAAGAGAAGAACGCAACGCAATAATCTAAAGGAGACTTGGCCCTAGATGTTATCATGCAAAGTGACCCTAAGGTTAGGATTAGAAGACGATTCTATCCTAATGTTGTCATGCAAGATGAATCTAAGGTTGAGGATAGGGAGAAGTTATCCTAATGTTGTCATGCTTGGATCAACAACCTAATGTCTATCCTACTCCAATATTAATAAAACATTAAGTTGGACTAGGAAGCCCTAAGGGAACATGTAAGAGCAAGCAAAACAAGCTAAAAGAAAGCACAAACAACAACATACAACATCGCTTAAACATGGCAGCAGTGGATTTACAGCAACATCACAACAACATTTAATAGCATGAATGGCAATAATTAACAGCGTATGAACAGGATAACGATGTATGCATTCAACCATGAAGCAATTAAACATGAACATGAACATGCATCAAGAACGCAACAATCAATAATGCGTATGAATATGTATCATCATCGAACATCTTGAATATGCAACACCAACAAGCAAGTATCAAAAGATTAATCAATCGATATGCACATGTATCCACAATGGAGCAAAAGAACATACACCATAAGTTTCATCAATCAACAATGCGTATGAGCATTTATCAACATTTGAACGATTGATATGGACATGTAATTGACAATCAAGCATCATGAATGTACAACATCAACAAGCAATTATCAACATGTTATTAATTAAGCATCATGAAAAAGCATCAAGAATGAAAACAATTATCATCGAACATGCAATGCATAATCAATAATCATGCAACAAAGATTCGCATACATAATGCAAATGGAGGCTAAACGACTCTAGAAAATTCCACAAATATCAAACATATCAAGTCATGAAGCTTAAAAGTGAAAAAGGAATCATGACATGCTAAAAAATAAGCCAAAAACACAAATGCAGCAAGTGCAAATTGATTTGCACAATAGTGTAATCGACTGCACTTATTCAAAAAGAAATTACAGGCGCAGCGGCAGGGTGCAATCGATTGCACCATTGTGCAAATCGATTTGCACCTGTAGAAACATCAAAAATCACTTTTCAAAAGCACTTTTCCAGCATTAGTTCAAGGATCAAATCCAACATGTAATAACATGCAATTGTACACGAAAATCACATCAATTAGCAGCAAATGAACACATATTGGATCAATCAAACATCAACAACAACAAACAATTGAATCAAGGATCAATCCACACAAAAACCACAAGGATCTACATTGTGAAAGTTGCAAAATAAGCTAAAAATGAGTTTAGATCTAAGAATCAGCAACCTAGAAAGATGAGATTTGCTTTGGTAATTGTTGCAAACAGAATTTGATGAATCAAGCTAAGAAAACCAGAGATCCAATGAATTCCTCAAAAGAAACTTGAAGAACAATATAATAAGATGAACTTGATTCAAAATCACTTCAAGAAAGTGCTTCCAAACTTCAGATCTAGATCCAGATCAACTTCTACTGCAGAATTTATTAATGGAAATGCAATGTGATGAAGGTTTAACTCAAGAATAAAAAAACTCCAATAAAGAATTTGCTAACTCTAATGGAAGAGCTTTGGTGAGGTTAGGCATGAAGATGAAGATGAGTGAAAAAGTGAGAGAGAATTGAGAGAATTTGAATGTGATGTGTAGAGAAATCAGAAAAATGAATTGAATTCCTCTTGGAATGAAGCAAATTTGTTTAAATATGGTTTATGTATAGAATGAAAATGAGGTTTGGAAGTTGGTTGTGAATGAGGGTTGGGTTTTTGGTTTGGAATTAGGATTGGAAATCATTTGAATTTTGTAGGGAAAGTGAACTTAAATAGGAAATGAACTGATATCTTGAAGCATCTAGATCCTTCCACTGATGTAGTATTGAATCCAAGTGATTGCAATGAGTCACAAACTGCTATAGTGCTGAAAATCTGGTGTTTTTGGCAAAACTGAATACTACTAAAACAACCTCTGAAATAAGGAAGGCTCTGAACTACAAGAGACAAGTTGTGATCCCATGTCCTAGAAGACCAATGCAATGCATGACTAATGGTATGCTGAATGCAAACACAAGCTAGTTAAGCTTAGAAAACAGATGGAAAATTTTGGGGTGCAACAAAGGATGAACTCGGTAAGGAGTTCGACATGAAGAATCTAAGAGTTGCCTCCAGGATTCTTGGGATTGACATCCGGAGAGATAGAAAACAGTCGAGATTATAGTTATCGCAAGAGACATACCTGAAGAAGATTCTTAACAAGTTTGGCATGTTGAACGCAAAGCATGTTCCAACACCGACTTATCTCAAGAGACATACCTGAATGAAAATTAAGTCTGATTGTTTTTGGTATTACAACTGAAATTTCAGATACGTATTTTTTCGCATTTATGAAATTTATGGTAAAATATATATCGAAAATTTGAAAATTTTTGGTAAAAAATACTGAAAATTTCAAAATTTCTGATAAAAAATATCGAAAAATTTAAAATTTCAGATAAAAATACCAGAAATTTCAAAATTTTCGGTAAAATACCTAAATTTCAAAGTTTTTGGTAATTTTGCATAAAAAGCTGTAAATTTTAAAAAATTCCAATATAGATTAAAATTTTTTGATAAAATACTGTAAATTACAAAAGTTTCGAAATTTTTCCATGAATATGAAGGTAAATTTGCTTAAAATGGAGGTGTTAGGTTCAAGTATGGGATATCAAGTTAAATGCTCTAAAATCTATTTGGGATCTCTTGGGTTGGAGCCTAATTCGTGATTCATATTTCAACTATAACCTAGAAAAGGGAGAATGCGGTGAGTTGAGAAGAAAAGTTGCAAACATCATTGGTAGAAGAAGATCGATCATGTTACTGCCTCACGAATTGATCATTCAAATCTTACTGAGGTTGCCGGTAAAGTCTCTTATACGCTTCAAGTCTGTTTGTAAGTTATAGTTTTCTCTTATCTCTCATGATTCTCACTTTGCAAATTCACATTTTCAACTCACAAGCACAACTCCCAATCGTAGAATTCTATTTATATCACCTTCAACTTATGAATCTCTATCCATTGATTTTGAAGCATCGCTTGACAATGATAGTGCTTCTGTTTCACTCAACCTTTCAGACTATTTTATAGATTTTGAAATTAAAGGGTCATGTAGAGGCTTCATACTTTTATGCGCTTCCTTAAACTTATACATATGGAATCCATCCACTGGACTCACAAGCAAATACCTTTATCTCCTTTTGGTTCTAATCTAGATGCAACTTTTTTCTATGGTTTTGGTTATGACGATTCAACAGATGATTACTTGGTTGGTTCAATGTCTCATAATGAATCAGATGAACCTCTATGTCAGTTGGAGTACTTCTCATTGAAATCTAATACATGGAAAGAAGTTGAAGCTCCTCACTTTCTTTATACCTTCGAGGATGGGCCCAAAGCCGGGCCTCTCTATAAGGGAGCTATTCATTTGTTGGCTTATCGTTATGATTTACGAAGTGATGTTATTGTTTCATTTGATTTAATGGAAAGGAAACTTTCATATATGCATTTGCCACATGATTCTGATAGTAATCCTTTGCAATGTGGTAGTTTGTGGGTATATGGAGAATTTCTCAGCATATATACTAAGAATTATACTAATGATACCTTTAAAATATGGGTGATGAAAGAATATAAAGTGAACTCCTCTTGGACTATGACTCTTGTTCTTCCTTTTGATCTCATCATTTGCTGAAACGCCGCCTTTTTTCCATTGTGCTGTACAAAGAGTGGTGATATTATTGTGGTAGATGAAGACGATGGATTGGTGAAGTATGATAAAAATGGACAATTTCTAGATCTACATTGTTATCCTAATTACGATCTTAGATGTAAAGTGACTATGTATATAGATTCTCTACTTGCACTCCCCAGTGATGGTGATAATAAGCAAGCTTGAGAAGATGACACAAACAAGAAGGTATAAAGTGTTGGAAAACAGGTGTGAGTTGTGTGGAGAAATAAATGTGAGTTCTAAGTTCCACATTGCTTAGAAAAGTGGAGGTTGAGCACTTTATAAGTAAGAGGACCCATACACCTATCACCTTAAATTTTTGGGGGAATATGTGGTGTCTCTCTCACTTGTTTTGGTGAATCTTTGACTTTTAGGGTAGTGTTTGACCCAATATAAATGTTTCCCCCTCATGATGACCCATCATAGAGGAGGTGAGGACCCTCAACTTCTTGATATTTATTGAACTAGAGCATGGCTCCTACTGTAACAATGCAGGTTGAGATTTTGAATCATATATTTGCATGCATTTGTTTGGTACTATGTGTTTGAATGCATTTGTAATGAGTAAGTGTGCCACATGTGCTAATGTTTATTGCTAACATTGACATCATTGTTTGTTTGTATGATTCACTGTTATTTATGTATGTAGTTGGATTTTATTCTAAAATATATGTTTTGGACCATGGTCACTGCTTGAAATTGCCTTATACGGTAAATTATTATGATGAGTTTATGCATACAAGATGACAACTACATCAGTTTGACTCAAAGCAATTCATTAGAAATTTGATCATATGTATTTGAATGAAATAAAAGGTTTTGTTCTATAAATTTCAGTGGTCTCGAATAATTTTGGTGGTTGTCATTTCTTTGTTTCAATTAAGGAAAGAAAGTTAATTTCAAACTAATAATCTATATATAACCAATTACGTGAATTTTAGTACTTTAGATTACAAGAAACATCAAAACTAAACAAACTCATGAACCTAAATAATGCTACAATTACATCTTGGAGTTTTCAAATAAAGGGGATTTAAGTAAAAGAAAGTGCAGTTTGATTAGATTTGGTGCATCTCTTCTTTTGAAGTGAAAATGAAGCATGTTATGCAAGTGTGGAGTTTCATGATAGCAGAAATAGAAGCATGGTGTAAATTGTACAGAAGTGTTTGTTCCTCTTAGTTGAATGATGATGGCTATTGCAAATCATATATGATGAAAATTATATCATTAGTTTTAAAATTTAAGAAATATATTATATTTGTTTAAATTTAAAATTTTTATGAATGAATACATATATTATTAGTAGCCAAAACTAAGATTAAAAAATATTTAAAATGTAAGTATAATAATAAGAAAGTTGAATATTTTGTAGTAATTTTAAAAACAAAAAAAAAATTGTTGAACTTACAACAATTGTGTTTGAAATGTTGAATAATTAGTAGTGAAGTTATAATATAAAAATCAAAAAATAAAATTAAATATTAAGTATAATTAATATAATTATTTGAGTTAAATATACAATTCTGCAAAGCGAATTTAGATTTAGCCCTGTAATTTTATTTTTGAATTTCCCATTGTAATATATATATATATATATATATATATATATATATATATTAATCATACCTGGATCTGACAATTAGACAGTGGTCAACAGCGTCGTGAAACCTTCAGCTCCGGTGATGGTGATACGCCGGGGGGGGGGGGGGGAGGGAGTGTGTACCTACAAGGTACTCCGACGCTCAAGTCAGGAAAGGTCAGAGAAAAGCAAGTACAGAAAGCAGGTGTGAGTTAGAATGTGAAGTAACCTGACCCTCTCAAGTGAGAGGGTATTTATAGAGTGCCCCCAACGCGGGGCCAACGGTCTCCTGCACTGGGCTGGATTTCTAGGCCCAATCCAGGTGACTGCCAGGGCTTACGTGGCGTAGGGAAGACCAGCACGTGGTCTTCGCCCTGGGATAACGGTCCCGAGATCTCCGGAAGTAGGGCAGACCGATTCTTTCGGAGGTGGGAGGTTACAAGAGAACGTGTCCTCGCGGGGAGGAGTACGTGGAGGCCGACGAGAGAGGTGCTCTCCTCGGCTCTGGGAGTGTGCTCGACGGCGTCAGTCCAATGCGTGCCCGACGAGGGAAAGGTTTGGACGTGCTCGACACTGGGACCATTGTGGCCCTTATTGGGGAGACCCTCACAAATGCCCGGCTTATAAACACCAAGGTCCTTCTCGAGTGCGGCACCGAGGGGGAGGCTCTGCGGTTCTTAGGTAGTGGGCATGCCCCCCCACCCCCCGTTCGGGGTTTGTCACCGTTTTTGTTGTTGGCTTACTAATGTTCGTTCCCTTTTTTGCAGGTGCTATGGCGACCTTGGAGGAATGCGTGAAGAAACTGACTTCTGCTCGTGGCCCGAAGAAAGCTGGCAAGGGATGGGTCGAGCAGGTCAAACAGACTCTTGGTCCTGTTTTGTCCCCTGGGGGCTCCTGTGGTTCTGCGCAGGGCAGTTAGTCTCCAGACTCGCAGGGGTCTCCGAAGAGGCAAATGACTATCGAGCAGATCCCCGTCGATCTTACTGGGAGTCCTCCTCGGGAGGGATTTGTGTTTCCGCCCTGCCACCTGAGGCCTAACGTCTTCTATAGGGCAAATTCCCCAACCGTGACGGGCTCCGAGGTCCAGGCCATCTTGGGAGCTGACCGGGTTTCACGGAGAAAGAATCTGGTGGAAGACATGGTTGCGATGAAACGGGTTTGCGCCACTGCACTGGTCTTGAACGACGAAACATGTCCCTCGTCGGGGCTGACAAAACTGCAGAACAATTTTCTAACTATTGAAGCCGAGATGAAGAGGGCGTGTGAAGACCTTGCGGAGTGCAAAAAGCATAATGAATCCCAGGCCGAGCTTCAGAAACAGCTGGAAGGGAAATTGGAGAAGGGCGCCGAAGAGAGGAGGAGGCTGCTGGCGAGGATTGCTGAGCTGGAGCGGGCTGTTCAACCTGCCGAGGAGGAGACCGAGGAAGAAAAACTATTGACTTCTTGGGCTGAGCTGATCTCAAAACTCAGGCTGACTGAGCAGAAAGTCATCCAGTCCGCCGCGTATGGCTTTGAAGCAGCTTCAGGTGCTGAACCCTGGCCTTATCTCTGAGGGGACTGGCCCTTACCACGAGGTTGTCGATGATCAGATTATCCCCTCGGTATCCGAGGAGGAAGATGGGGAGCACGTGGATGAAGGACAGCCTGGCGGGGGCCAAGATGCTTAGGTTTTCTCAGTTCAGCTTGTTTGGCCTGCGTGCCCATTTTCTTGTGATGACTTTTGTTTGGCCTGCGTGCCATTTTTGTAATGATCTTTGCCCGGCCTGCGTGTCAAGGGAGTTTTTTTTAACCATTTTGTAATATCCGCACAATGGGCTTCTGCCCGCTTAATGCTTTGATTTCTGCTTATCTGTGCGTGTGATGCTTGTATGTTTTCGCTTGTGTGTGTGATGCTATTGTTTTTGTCTAAGTGTTGGTAATTTGGGAGTTTGCTCGACTTTTGTGATCCTTGACCGTGTGGGGGAACTGGTCGAGTGACCGCAGGTGTATCCCAACCTTTAACGAGGCTAAGAGCTCGGTCGAGGTCTTAACTTCGTGGTGTGAACTTCCCATCGCGAGCAGGGTGTTCTGCCTAATTGGTACGACGACGACGGAGCTCGATCGAGGTATCCTCGTCGGATCAAAAGTCCTCGCGCACACACAACGCGACCTTTGATCATCGTGTCTCATATAGAGGTGTCGCGCTTGTACCCTAGCGCGCCCCCGTAATCGCGACGCTGGCGTGTCGCGGGCAGTGTCTAACTGTAGTATTGCTTGATTTTCTCAGCGTTCAATGGTCGAGCAAGTTCCTCCCCGTGTATATTTTTTAGGAAGTAGGCTCCTGTTAACGTTTTTGCGCGGACGCGGTACGGGCCCTCCCAGTCGCGACGAGCTTGCCTTCTTGCGAATCTTTCTGGTTCCTTCATAGGACGAGGGTGCCTACTTGAAAATTTTGTTTAATAACTTTGCTGTTATACCGCAGTTATTTTTTGCTTAAGTGAGGTTTCCTGGAGGGATGCGCTCGTCCTTATCTCCTCGACGAAATCGAGCTCTTCTCTTAGGGCCTCGCTGTTCGCATCCTCGTCGAGGGGGGCTTCCGTCCTCCTCGAGGGTTCCCTGATTTCCACGGGGATCACCGCTTCCGTTCCGTAGGTCAGACGAAAGGGGGTCTCCCCGGTCGTGGAATGTGGGGTTGTTCGGTAGGCCCAGAGGACGCTGTGTAGTTCCTCGACCCACCGTTGTTTGGCGTCGCCGAGGCGGCATTTCAATCCTCGGAGGATCACTATGTTCACTACCTCGGCCTGCCCGTTCGTTTGAGGGTGCTCCACCGACGTGAAGTGCTGATTCGTGCCCAGTTTGGTGACGAAGTCTTGGAAGTTCCTGTCGGTGAACTGTGTCCCGTTGTCGGTGACGATTGCTTGGGGCACACCGAATCGGGCGAGGATGTTCCTCTTGTAGAAGCGGAGTATGTTGAAGGCCGTGATTTTCGCCAAGGCCTCCGCCTCGATCCATTTGGTGAAATAATCTACGCCGACGATGAGGTATTTGTTTTGATACGACCCCACGACGAAAGGTCTAAGGATATCCATTCCCCACCACGCAAACGGGCACGGGGACGACAGTGTTATGAGGATATCCGTGTCGCTGGCATCTATCGCACTCTTGATGTGCTCCTTGGCGTCCTGTTGCATGGTGGGCCAGTAATACCCTGCCTGAAGTGCCTTGCGAGCAAAGGATCGCCCACCAAGTTGTTGGGCATTGATCCCCTTGTGGATTTCTTGGAGTATACCGAGGACCCTGGTCTCTTCGACACACCTAAAGAGGGGGATAGAAAACCCGCGGCGGTATAGCTTGTCCTCGACTATTGTGTACGAGCACGCTCGCCGCTTGACCATCCCCGCTTCCGTGGGATCCTCGGGTAGTTTGCCTGTCGTGAGGTATTTGTATACCGGGGTCATCCAACAATTGTTGTCCCCGATGGCGTTCATGTCCATCGCCCGAGCAGGTTTGTCGATGCTTGGGTGGGAAAGTACTTCCTGAATGACGGACTTGTTCCCGCCTTTCTTCTTTGTGCTCGCCAATTTGGACAAAATGTTTGCTCGGGTATTGTGCTCGCGTGGGATGTGGGCCACTTCCGCGGAGGTGAAATTCTTCTTCTTTTCCTTCACCAAGGTTAAGTATTCGATGAGGCAGTCGTTCTTGGCCTGGTACTCTCCTCGAACTTGAGAGGCCACGAGCTGGGAGTCAGTGAAAATTTTGACCTCTTTGGCACCGAGGTCCTCAGCCAACCGTAGCCCGGCGAGGAAAGCCTCATACTCTTTCTGGTTGTTCGACGTCGGGAAGGATAATTTGATAGAGACCTCGATCCGGATGCCTTCCTCATTTTTGAGGATGATGCCTGCCCCGCTCCCTTTCGAGTTGGATGCCCCGTCAACGTAGATTATCCATTTTGGGGATCCGTTGGTCGAAGGTTCCGGGACGGTCATCTCTGCCACGAAGTCGGCCAACACCTGAGCCTTCAGGGCTTTCCTTCCCTCGTACTAGATGTCAAATTCGGCGAGCTCTAACAGTCATATGAGCATCCTTCCTGCCATGTCTGGTCGGTCGAGGAGCTGCCTTATCGGCTGCTCGGTTCTTACCACGACTGTGTGGGCCAGGAAATAATGGTGCAGCCTTCTGGCCGTGGTGACGAGGGCCAGGGCGACTTTCTCGATCTGCTGATACCTGAGCTCGGGGCCTTGGAGGGCTTTGCTGGTGAAATAAATTGGTTTCTTTTCGTCAGGGGTTTCCCGAATGAGGACAGTGCTAACCGATTCTCCCGTGATGGCGAGATACAGGAAGAGTGTCTCCCAGTTCTCTGGCCGTGAGAGGACCAGGGGTTGTGACAGGACTTGTTTGAGATGGAGGAGCGCCTACTCGCATTCCTCGCTCCATTCAAACATGGCTTTTTGTCGAAGAAGCTTGAAAAAGGAGAGTGCGTATTGAGCAGATTTGGCTACGAAGCGGGAGAGGGCGGTTAACATCTTGTTTAGCGATTGTATTGACTTCTTCGAGTTCGGGGTCAGGATCTTGAGAAGGCCCTACATTTGTCGGGGTTCGCCTCGATTCCTCTCTCTGTGAGGTAGAAACCGAGAAACTTGCCCGCCCGAACGCCGAAGGTGCATTTGTCGGGATTGAACCTCATACGGCATCTCCTCGCCGTGTCGAATACCTTCTTGAGATGAGCAGCGTGGTCGACTTCCTCTGTAGATTTGACGATCATGTCGTCCATGTAGACCTCGAGCATGTCGCCAATCTCTGCCCGGAAGACTTTGTTCATCATCTGTTGGTAGGTCGCGCCGACGTTCTTCAGGGCGAAGGGCATTACATTGTAGTAGTAATTGCTCGACTCGGTCATGAAGGCGTTATGCTTCTTGTCAACCTTATCCATGGGGATTTGGTTGTACCCCGAGTAAGCGTCCATGAAGGACAATAGCTTGAAACCTACAGAATTGTCGACCAGGTGGTCGATGTTAGGCAAAGGGTAAGAGTCTTTCGGGCATGCCTGGTTTAGATCGGTGTATTCAACGCACATCCTCCATTTTCCATTACTTTTTTTGACAAGTACAACGTTGGACAGCCAGGTTGTGTACCTGACCTCTGAAATAAAATTCACCTCTAGGAGGTCTTTTACAGCATTTTCAGCAGCCTCCACCTTTTCGAGAGACTGCCTACGCCTACGTTGAACTATGACCCTAGCGGAGGGGTCTACGGTGAGCTGGTGGCAGGCCACCTCGGGGTCAAGGCCAGGCATCTCAGAGGCGCTCCATGCGAACAGATCAGCATTCTCTCGGAGACATGCCTTCAACTGCGTCTTCGCCAGGCCGGCGAGTCCGGCGCCTATCTTCACGCTTCGATCAGGATCGTCTCCGAGGGCGACGAGCTCAAAGTCTCCATCTAGGATTGGGCGCACTAGGTGGAGAGGCTGCCCATTGGTTTCTGCTTGGAGATTCTGGTCGGCTGCTTCGCCTTCTTCCTGCTCGCCAAGGAACCTGCTGTCAAGGTCGACCGCGTTGACGCGCGGGAGTGTCTTCTGTTCAACGTCCGGGGAGGGCTTCGCTCCTGTCTTGGGCCTGGTGCCGATGGAACTCAAACCTTTGCTCACGGCGTCAAAGCATCTTTTGGTCGCGTCTATGTCCCCGTGCATCGTGACGACCCGACCCCTGGCCGTGTAGTACTTCATCTTGAGATGGACCGTTGACGGCACTACTGTGAGTTCGGCCAGGGTGGTCCTCCTGAGGATGCAGTTGTAGAGGCATGTACAGTCGACCACCAAGAAGCGGGTCTTAACTTGACGAGCAGTGTCTTCGGCCACGAATGTGATCATCAGTTCGACATAGCCCCATGGTCTGGTGGTGGTGCCGTTGAACCCCTGCAGATCTGAGCCCACGTAAGGGGTCAAATGCCTTTCATCGAGCTAGAGGGTACCGAGCAAGTGAGCGTACATGATGTCGACCGAGCTTCCCTGGTCGACGAGGATCCTGCGGACGTCAAAGTTCGCCATCTGTGCCCTGATTAAGAGGGGGATAGTGGCGTTGGGCACTCCGCCCGACAACTCTTCAAGGTAGTAAGTGATGGGGCTTGACTTCCCTTGCACCTTCTCGAGAGTGGTGGTCTTCGCCGATGTTGCAGACTCCAGTTTGTCAAATTTCCGCTTGATCGACCCAACGGACACCTTCTCGTAACCCCCTTCGGATATGACCATCGTCTTGGGGAAACCTTCCCACGTGCTGCGGGCAATGACGGGGTCTTCGTGGAGGAAGTTTGTCCACATGCTGCGGACTGTCTCTTGGCCCTCAATGGCCTCGGGGACGAAAAAGTCCTCGAGTCGAGTGACGCTGAGGGCGACCTGTAGCCGGCTCTCGTCGGGAGGAGGTGTTGCCTCTTTGACGCTTTGTGCTTCCCGGGCACTGGTTCGGGGAGCGTCGTTCTTCTGGGTATACTTCTTCAAGTGCCCTTCCTTGATCAAAGTTTCTATTGTGTCCTTGAGGTGGACGCAGTCTTTTGTGACATGTCCATGGCTTCGGTGGAAACTACAGTATTTGGACCTGTTAGTGGTAGGCTTGGGGGCTGTCGGCTTGGGAAAGTGGACACCCCCTTGGCGGAACTCTGAATTGGCGCATTCGTTGAGAATTCTCTCTCGGGGAGCGTTGAGTGGAGTGTACTCCATGAACCGGCCAGCTGGTCCTCGCGCTTTGCGAGGTTCTCTGGACCGGCCTTCTCGTCTTCTCTCTCCCCCGTGCTGAGGAGGAGGAGAGCCTTCGTCTCTGTGGCCGCGGGGGCCTTCCCTTCGCCTCGAATTGAGGGCGATCTAGGCTGCCTCTGATTCTTCGAACTCGATGTACGATTGAGCCCGATGGAGGAGGCTTTCTAAGTTGCGAGGCCTACGGAGGCCCACAGACTTGGCGAGCTCGGATCCAAGTCGTAGTCCCCGTATGATCAGGAACTTCTTCATGTCGTCGGTCGTGTGGACCTCGACAGCCTCCCTGTTGAATCTCTCAATGTAGTTCCTGAGAGACTCATTCTTCCCCTGGAAGATGCCTTCTAGCGCGGCCTCCGTCTTTCGGATGTCGGCGAGATGCAGTGAAATGTTTGGTAAAACGTCTTTTTAGTTGCCTCTGGGACGTGATTGATTTGGGCGCTAGACTCTTATACCAGGTCATGGCCCCCTTCCGCAGAATGGTGGGGAAGAGCCTGTACTTAATAGCTCCTCCGACGTTCCTGAAGTCGAGCATGGCTTCAAAGCTTTCGACGTGATCGTCGGGTCGGCTATGCCATCATAGGTCCCCAATGGTGGGGGCTTCTCCATGCCCACAGGGATAGGGGCATCCATGATCTCCCTGAACAGGGGGGGTCCTCTGGTCATCGTCATCGCTTCCGGCTGGGGACTCTGACGGGGATCGGTGGCCTCGACCTGGTCCCTGTCGTGGAGGAGAGTTCCTAGAGCGGTTCTTCGGCTTCTCGCCGTCGGCCTTGTTCCTCTTGGTGGTCGAGGAGCGCCTAGGTTCCTTCTGAGGCGGGGAGCGATGGCGCTTCTGGGTGACCACCGGCTGGGTTCGGTCCAAGCGCGGTCGGCGACCCTCGCGCAGTGGTGAGGGGCTCCGAGACTCTGCCGAGGGAGTCCTTCGCGGGGAAGGAGAAAGATGGGGAGATGGCGGATGACGATGTCTTCGCGGGGAAGATCGTCGTGTTCGCCCTCTCTCGAGCGCTTCAATTCGGAGATTCTGGTGAGCGATCAACTGGTTTGTCTGGTTGACCAAGGTGAATCGGATCTGCGTTGGGCGGCGGAGCAACTGGCTGATAGGCGACTTGCTGGCCGTCCTGTTGGGCGGCGTCATAAGCCGCGTCTTCGGAAAATGGGGATGAGATCTGCCCGTCCCTGAAGTTGACTTCCTCGACGTGGGCGACAGCGTTGTCTTCCCGATGATCCCCGTTCTCGGGTTGCGCGAGGACGGTGTCCAGAGCTTTGTTCCCAGAGTGGGTGTTGGCCATGTTGGTGATTAACGGAGAAATTGCTTTGGTTTAACGATGAAGGAAAAGCGGGGAAGCAGTTGTTCCCACAGACGGCGCCACTGATCGTACCTGGATCAGACAGTTAGATAGTGGCCAACAACGTCGTGAAACCTTCAGCTCCGGTGATGGTGATAAGGCGGGGGGGGGGGGGGGGGGGGGGGGGGTTGGGTGTACCTGCAAGGTACTCCGACGCTCAAGTCAGGAAAGGTCAGAGAAAAGCAAGTACAGAAAGCAGGTGTGAGTTAGAATGTGAAGTAACCTGACCCTCTTAAGTGAGAGGGTATTTATAGATTGCCCCCAGCGCGGGGCCAACAGTCTCCTGCACTGGGCTGGATTGCCAGGCCCAATCCAGGTGACTGCCAGGGCTTACGTGGCGTAGGGAAGACCAGCACGTGGTCTTCGCCCTGGGGTAACGGTTCCGAGATCTCCGGAAGTAGAGCAAACCGATTCTTTCGGAGGTGGGAGGTTACAAGAAAACGTGTCCTCGCGGGGAGGAGTACGTGGAGGTCGAGGAGAGAGGTGTTTTCCTCGGCTCTGGGAGTGTGCTCGACGACGTCAGTCCAATGCGTGCCCGACGAGGGAAAGGTTTGGACGTGTTCGACACTGGGACCATTGTGGCCCTTATTGGGCCGTACCCATGTTGGGCTGGGCCTGCCCGACGGATGGGCAGACATTGGCCTACTCCGGAATATTTATATATATATATATATATATATATATATTTGTTTTATCCTCTAAAGCGTGCAATTTGAACACTAAATATAAGATAAAACATATATTCCAAGATAATTTTGATGCTTAATGGGTAAAATACATCGAATTTTAACATTTCTAAAGCGAAATTCAAAATAAAATTTTACAAACTCGACTACATTAGAGTGTTATATATTTAATTCTAATTATTTTAATGTACATTAACTAGAATTGATCATGAATAAATAATTTTAAATGATAATTATAAATTTCAAAGAAATAATTTAAAATCATTAATTGTGGTCGTTTTTCTTTTAAATGCATATATTATGATATGGATCAGATTATGCAGTTTTAGTCAAATTAAACTTAATTTTATTTTCAAATTTTTAAAAAGTAATGGACACAATATAAGAACATGAGAACGAATTTTAATCATTAGATTTTAAAATAAATGGTGTAGATTATGTGTGGTTTTTATTTTTCTCTCTCGGCCATTATTAAAATAAATAATGGAGGAGAAAGAAAAAAAATTGATACATAATCACCATCATTTATTTTAAAATCTAATTGTTCAAATTCATTCTTATATTCTCACAAAAAAATGACATTCTCATATGATACGTTCCATATATATATATATATATATATATATATATATATGGTGGCTTCTAAGGTGTGGTAGCAATCAAATCCGTCACCTATGTACCATCAATAATATATCATTAGATCTTTCAAACGGTTCAGATCTAATACATGGAAACAAGTTGAGGCTCCTCACTTCCCTTATGCCAATATGAGTATCTACCCGAATCAGTGCAAAGGCGGGTCTCTCTATAAGGGAAGTATTCATTGGTTGGCTGCTTGTTATGATTTACCAACTGAATTTATTCAAGTAATTATTGCCTTTAATTTAATGGAAAGGAAACGTTCATATATACATTTGCCACATGATTCTGACGGTAATCGTTTGCAATTAGGTGGTTTGTGGGTATACGGAGAATTTCTCAGCATATATATACTAAGAATTATAGAAAAGATACAGTTGAAATATGGGTGATGAAAGAATACAAAGTGAACTCCTCTTGGACTAGGACTCTAGTTCTTCCTATTGATCTCATAATTTGCCCAAAAGCGACCTTTTTTCCATTGTGCTGTACAAAGAGAGGTGAAATCATTGTGGTAGATGAAGATGATGGATTGGTGAAGTATGATAAAAATGGAGAATTTCTAGATTTACGTTCTTATCCTAATTACAATCTTAGATGCAAAGTGACTTTATATATGGATTCTCTGCTTTCACTCCCCGGTGACGGTGACAACAAGCAAAATTAAAAAGAATGAGGTTTGAAATATTCTCCTTCATTATTTTCTTGATATTTATGTAGCTGGATTTTATTCTAATATATGTTTTTGTTACTGCTTGAAGGTAAATTATTCCAATGAGTTTATGCTTGTTGATCAAGAAAATAACAACTATATGACTCTTACTCAAAGCAATTCCTTAAAAATTTGTTCATAACTACATATGTATTTGAATGAAATAAAAGGTTTTGTTCGCTAACTTCGTGGTTGTCCTATGTTTCAAACCAGAAAAAATAGCTAATTCCAAACTAATGATCTATATATGACCACTTAAATGAATTATAATTTTTTAAATCATAAGAAACATCAAAACTAAACTACATCATGAACCTAGATAGTGCTAGAATTACAACTTGGTGTTTGATTAGAATTGTTTTGTATCTTCTTATTGAAATTGGTGAAAATTTCTTATTGAAATTTTATATTGTTTTTGCAGTTCTTGTATCAAAAGTAGTTTATTTTCCTTGCATGGTTTAATTGAAATTCTGTGAGAAGTATTATAACTAAAGAGGCAGGTGGGGGATATTATATCTATTGCAAATCATTGATGATGAAATTTATATTAATTAGACAATATGTCAAATTTGTATTCTTGCATGTGGAGCAGCCAAAGAGTTAAGAGTTATGTGGAGCACAAACTCCAAAAGCATGATATGTCAGTATGGAAAACACATACATTCCACTTGAAGTTACCTTACCTGTGATCCTATTATAGGTGCTGTGCAAAAGTTTTTTTATTTTTGCTTTCATATATAATTTATGGATATTTTACAAGACCTTTCAAAGCTTGTAAATTTAATTGATATAGAGATGAAGATTTGAGAATCCTGAAGAGGAAAATTGTCCTTTTTATTTATTTATTTTTAAATTTGGCGCATTTTGCATATTGAGACTAATGTTCAATTTGCATCAAATGAGGTTCTATATCAAAGTCCACCTATTCTTAAGTATTTTTCGTTAGTTATATAGAGAGGATCATGTCACTTTTTAATCAAATAAGTTCATTTAAATTTAAATGGAAAACACAAATATTTTCTTTGGTTTTTCTACCTATAAGTAAAGCATGATGCTGAGAGGTTCGGTCTTTTTGAAGAAAATATAAATTAATGGCCAAAGATTTATTAAAAGAGTTTCTTATCACATCCATGTTTCTTAGACACCACTTGAATTTCTGTTTTTGTCCACAATTTTCGGATGTGCACATCCGGACGCACCATTTCTCTAAAATTTTTCAGTTTTTTCTGGATGTGCACATCCGGAAGAATTCCTGATCTGCAAATCCGAAAAAAATCAAAAGAATTCCATAAAATCATTTACTTCTAAATATAATTAAATCCAATATAATTAAAATCCAACATAATTAAACTTAATATGATTTTTTCAATATAATTAAATCCAATTTAATTAAATCCAATATAATTAAAATTAATATGATTAAAATTACTATGATTTTTTCAAAATAATTAAATTCAATATAATTAAATTAATTTTAGAAGTAAATACCATATAATTTTAATTATAATTTAGAAGTAAATACCATATAATTTTAATTATAATTTAGAAGTAAATACCATATAATTTTAATTATAATTTAAAAGTAAATTATAATTTTAATTATAATTTAGAAGTAAATACCATATAATTTTAATTATAATTTAGAAGTAAATGATTTTATGAAATTCTTTTGATTTTTTCTGGATTTGCAAATCAGGAATTCTTCCGGATGTGCACATCCGGAACATATCAGTGTTTTTTAAAAATTTGGTGCGTTCGGATGTGTAAATCCGGAATCTGGGGGCAAAAATAAAATTTCACGTGGTGCCTAAGAAACTTGGGTGGTGTATTATGAAATCCTCTTTATTAATTAACTTTCACATATGAATCAAATGTTAACATCAACTACACGATGATGATGCGTGCAAAAATAGAATTATTAGAGTAAATTATTTGTATAAAAACGGAAATATATCATAAAAACAAAAATATTTTGTAAATGTATTGTCTACATTATTCATAAAAAAACAATCATTTGTCATGTGAAATTCATGTCACAAATTTAAATATTATGTTACAAAATGAAATTAACGACGTGATCAAAACATGTCGAGGGAGCACTCGTGGCCATTGGTTGTCACATGAAAAACAAACGACTAAGTTGTAGCATGATATTCACGTCGCTAAATAAAAAATAGATTGCACCACATTACATCTGTAGTAGAAACTCATGATAGAAATAAACGGTGGTGAATATTTTTTTCTTTGGGGCGACTTCATATAATTTAGTATTAGGGTAAAATCTGTTTAACGAGTGTTTTAAAAGTAAAATATGCTTACAAACCATCTCAGTTTTATTATAAAGCTGAGGTTTTATATTAACTATCACCTCAGTGATAAAGAAAACCGAGGTGACTATTTCATATTTGTTTTTAAAATACATTGTTTACACAGAATATTAAAAAACATTGTTTACAAAAAATCTTCGGTGATATCCAAATTTTGTTGCATCCCACTAAAATATATTTTTTTTAAACAAGAATGATTTTCTGCACTTGCAATCTATCAACTGAGTACTCTTCAAAGGTTGAGCTAGTTCCCTTCTTTGTTGGTTAAACTCAATTCTTTGTTTAACTTGAAGCAATAATGATTTTCTGAATTTGAAATCTATCAACTGAGCTCTTTTCAAAGGTTGAGCTCACTTTATTGTTGTTTAAACTCATTTCTTTGGGTAACTTGAAGTAAGAAGTTTTTTTTGCACTTACAATGTATCAACTGAGTACCCTTCTTTAACTGAGAATTATTCCAAAAAATACAACAACAACAACATAAACACCATAATGTGAGATAGATTGCAAAGGCAGAAAAATGTTTTGTTCAAGATAGAAGAACATTGAAGATTTCTTCTGTTTTACAATCCTTCCCAAAGAATGATGCTTGTTTAAGATAGGACGATTATGACCTCACATGGATAGCTTCAGGGAGGTTTCTCCAAATATCATCTAGTAAGAACATTTGGCGCCCACCATTGGGCCTCGGTAAAACTTTCCTAGGTCTCATAACAACCATACATTTTATCATAGGAACGCGATGTCTGGATCATCTCATAGTAGGAGTGAACCCCAAACTCCTCTAGACATGAAATAACTCCTAGAAAATGTGGAGAACCTGCGCCAGTAGAATGAATCTCTACAAGTCAGTGTCCATACACTGCAACAGTCGCAAAGTACTAAGGAAGAGGAAGAAGAGGAAGAACTTCTTGATCCTCAACCTCTGTCAGAAATGATTTGGGGCGATCAAGTCCTAGTAAATTTCAAACCAACAGCTCTGCCATCATTCGACTACAAAAGTGATCCTCAGGAACACATAATATCAATCCACAATCAGATGTCAATAATTAAGGCTTCCGACTCCCTAAAATGCAAACTCATGACTGGAACGTTTGAAGATGTGGTGCTACGTTGGTAGATGAGTCTACCTAGACTATTAATTATCGGCTACCAATACCTGACTAAAAGAATGGTACAATATTTCTCCTCCAGCAAACATAGAAAGGTGACACTGCTAGCTTGTTCAATGTCCATTAAGGACCATCCGAGTCCCTCCAAGAATATATGGCACGATTCAATGAAGAAACCATAAAATTCTCCCATCCAAATTAAGACATGCTCGTGGAAGCTTTCCAAAATGGTCTGAAGGCCGGTCATTTCAACGATTCATTGGCGTAGAAGCCGACACTAGCATGGAAGAGGTCATGAGCATAGCGGAGTGTTATGTCAAGGGGGAGGAGAGTAACATGGAGAAAGGTCTTGAGATGCTAACGAAAAAAATAAAATCTAGGCATGAAAGATCCGGGCCCAGAAGAGAACACCACAAGCACGGGTCGAGGGAGAGATAAACAAAAAAACCTTCCCAGACGCTCTATGATAACTTCTCAGAGATATTTATCCCTCTCAATGCAAAACGTGCTAACATTTTGAAGGAACTATATCATCTCAAGTTGATACCCGAACCTATTCGTCCCAAGAGGGTCAATGTTGTGCTTTGAAAGGATGAAAGAGCATGGTGTGCCTATCATCGTATGAGATGCCATCATACTGAGCATTGTCACCACTTAAAAAGAGAAATCAAGATTCGAATCTAAATAGGCCGGCTACTATCGTGTGTGAAGGAGGCAGAAGGATCAGTAGGAATAAAAGCTCATCTAGGAGAGAGACACACTTAGAGAATACTTCTACCCAAAAGGGAAAAAACATTGAGGAAGTGTGTGAGACTCAAATGGCTCGACACCCACTCAATACCATCTCGGGAGGTTTTGCTGGTGGAGGAGAAACAAGCTCGGTTAGGAAAAGATATGCTTGATCAGTAATGCATGTGTCACTGAACCCATTATCTGAAAATAAGGGAAAACCTGCTGTCATTGGTTTTTTAAGAAAAGACTCAGAAGGGGTACTGGCGCACGAGAATGACTTAATGGTTATAAAGGTACAAATCCATGATTGGAGTGTCAAAATAGTGTTGATCGATCCAGGAAGTTCAACTGACACACTATACTGGGATGCTTTCAAAGGTATGAACATGTATACATCCGAGTTTCTACCCTTCAAGGGCACCCTAGTCGGTTTCTCCAGGGAATAAGTTCGGGTATTAGGGCACTTACCTATCATGACCATCTTTAGAAGTGGAAACAACACAAAAGGCGTCTGTGTAAGGTACCTGATAGTGAATGCATTATCACCCTATAACATATCATCAAAAGGCCGATGTTCAATGCTCTGGAAGCTGTACTACCCACTCTTTATTTAACCATGAAGTATCCCCTAGAAGGCAGACAAATCAAAATAATCATAGGGGATCAAGGATTAGCTAGGAAATGTTATAAAGACAATTTAATGCTAAAACAGAAGATTCAACAAAAGCGTCTTATGACAGAGGTCTTTTTAAAGGTGAACCTAGTGGACCTTGATCCTTGAGGAGAACCCACACCTGATAGCTTGACCTCAATTGGAGAATTAAAAAATGTACAAATTGGTACTGAAGAGTTTCAAGTCACACAGATAGGCTCGGGGTTGTCCCAAGAAGAGGAGGTAGACATCATCAAGATATTGAGGACCAACGTCGATCTTTTTGCATGAAAGCTACTAGACATGCCCGAGATTGATCTAAATGTTGTATGCCATCAACCTTCTCGGATCCAGCATCAAAATCTATGATGTAAAGAAAACAAAAGATAAAATATTATACCTGGATATCCAATGTGGTCATGGTGAAAAAGAGGTTGGGAAAATGGCGTATGTGCGTAGACTTCATCAATCTCAACAAAGCCTATCAAAGGACCCCTATCCATTGCCACATATTAGTAGAATGATCGATACCGCTTAAGGTTTTTGTCTGCTCAGCTTCATGGGCACCTATTTAGGTTACAATCAAATACGGATGAGCCCAGCTGACGCACTCAAAACATGATTCATGACTGACATAAATAACTATTACTACGAAGTAATGCCATTTAGTCTAAAAAATATTTGGGCTACATATCAAAGGTTATGGATATGGTATTATCTTCACAGATATGAAGAAATCTTGAAGTATACGGGATTTATTAATAGAATTAAGCCACAAGTATTGGCAGATTTATTAATAGAATTAAGCTCACCTACCTGGGAAGACACAACATCAAGTCACAAGTATTGGCAGATTTATTAATAGAATTAAGCTCACCTACTCGGGAAGACATGCCTGAGCAATGGATCCTATTAGTGGACGACTCATCTAACCCCAAGGGCAGCAAACCAGGCATAATACTAGAAGGACTAGGGGTTAATACTAGAACAGTTTCTTTGCTTCAGTTTGCAGGCCAACAATAATCAAGCAAAGTATAAAGCGGTGATTTCTAGTTTGAAACTAGCCAAGGAAGTTGGAGTTTCTCATCTGCTAGTTCGAACTGAGTCACAATTGGTCATTAGTCAAATTAAGGGAGAATATAAGACAAAGGATGCGATATTGCTCAAGTATCCGCAACGAGCTATGCAATTAGCCAAAGGTTTTACAAAATTTGAGGTAACACATATTCCCTGAGAGGAAAATACCAGAGCCTACTTGCTAACTCGATTAGCCAGCACCAAGGGCCCGATGCTAAACAGGACAGTAATCCACGAAAAATTAGAGGAACCGGCCACGGAAGTAGAGGAGGTGATGGTACTGGAAAATGCAAAGGGTTGGATGACACCTATAATTCAATACTTTGTTGGAACAAGTTTGTTCATATCCCTTGGATTTTGATGATAACAAGGTATTTAGAGAAGAAATGAGTATACTAACATATGTTTAAGTGTGCATGATCACAAGCTTAGAATTCACTATAATTTAATCCTGTTGAAAGCATAAGTGGAGAAGCAATGTTGCTCAAACTCTGACTAATTAGAATCTGGTGACTCTGAATGTGTTCATCAACATTTAAAGGTTCAGACTCTGGTATACTGTTCCAGTCTCTGGTGACGACTCAGACTCTAAAGGCAAAAAATTTCTCTGATTCGTACTCTATACCAAACGCATACTAGTCTTGTCAAGCTCCATATTACTATGAAGAGTCAACGAGGGTTTTGTTGCAAGGCTCAAGGAATGGTGATGTGACATCTTCAGTCTGTTCTAACTTTTGGTAGATACCTAGTTCTTCGAAAGGTGATGTGAATAATGCCATTATTTAGTGGACAATACTTCTACCCAGATGCATTCTCCAACGTCTATCTTGGCATACTTCTTCACTAAGTTTGTTGTTATATTCAAAATCTCCAAGACTCTTTCTCTATCTCTATGAAAGGAAGCTGAAGATTTGAAGGAAGGTTAACGACAACACAATGCATTATAAGATCTTTGGCATAACTCTGAGTTGTTATTTTGTAAGTATTATTTCATAAGTTTTGTATGTTTTTGTAATCAAAGGGTTAAATATAGTTCCCATTTGTTGGGTCAAAGTATTAACAAATTCTAAGACACTCTCATCCATTTGTTGCCTCATAACCATCATAGAGGTGGTATTTAAAGGTGGCGTTATTTGAGGGACGTATCATATCCCTCCCGGCCGAACCATGTTATTAATGATCGAAGATAAGGTGTTATGTGGATTGTATGATGGCCCAGTGGCCATTGCATTTTCACTAAAAGTTGACATATTAGTGTGAAGGTCAGCCATCATTGACATTGGCATGCCATATAGGTATTCTCTATTATTCATTGGCATTGAGAACCAAAATAAAGGCCTTGCAATTGTAGGGTTAAAAAGAGTACTCCATGGCTGTGGTGGGGGAGTTATCCCCTATGATGGTACCAGTTCCACCAGCGTTGCTGATACCACTGGGGCACCTGTCCTAACGGGCTTTGAAATAACTACCTCTTCAACCATCGATCCGACTGGTTGTTCTACTATATTTTGAGTATTTTTCTGTTAATTGGTGTTATCTATAGGAGGACGCGTCATTTTTGGTAAAGACTTTCCACTTCTTAAACGCATACAAACTACTTAGAATAATTCATGCATGCAAAACAAGTTTATAAGAGAACAATATGAATATCTATGAAAGACAAAGAGTTTAGCACGTGTCCCACTGGGCATGCCAATTTATTTACCATGAAATTTTGTAAACAACCGCTACATGATCAACTAGAGAATCCTAGGACATTGTGTTAAAGACTTTAGTTTATAGTTTATTTGTGTAAATATGAAGAATTTTGACTTGGTCGAAATAGGTGAGAAAAGAGATATGATACGTAATTTCGGCAGTGTTTAAAAACTAGAAATTTGTAAAACAAAGGTAAAGTGAGAATGCATTTAAGAGAAAGATGAAAATAGATTAGCAAAAGGACATAAACTAAAATGAATAACACTTTGCATTTAAATGAAAACGGTGTTTCAAGATTTATACATTCTCTCAGCGAAACTCGTTTCTCTAACACTGGTAGTTTGAGTATTTGTGAGATTTTGTAGTGAAATCAAATGAACACCCCGAATCCTAACACTAGAATCCATATTTATATAGGTGTAAAATAACTGTTTCCTAACGTTTGTTTCTTCAGCTTTCGCCACGTAGACTCTTGCATGCACTTCGCTTCTGAATTCTCTCCATGTGTCCTTTAAGACGAGACTGAGAAGTAGTTATTTAATTTTAATAAAACGTCCCTTCGAGCCCAAATAACTATCGATTCAATACACCTTGTTGTCTTCGAAAACCCACACTATTGTGTCGAAAACTTTAATCATCATGTCGTCGAAATGTCAAATGAGATAATCCTTTTTTCTTGAAAAATACTAAGTCCCATTTTTTCTCCTCTTGAGACTTTGACCATAACACGTCAGCAAAAGTGTAGTTGACCTTAAGTTTTCGTGAACCTTTCAATTATACTTTGCCCTCGTCGAAAATCTCAACTAACACCAGGTGAAGAAGAAGATAGTTTGTGCTTGGACCGATCGGGTTAGACTATTTGGAAATACAATAACTAATAGAGTTGAATGTACTCATGCTACATTGAAGAATTTGTTCGGAAATAGTAAAGGTGATTTATGCATATATTGAGACTGCGTGAACCAAATGATCCAAAATCAGCATAACGAGATATAGATATCATTTGGTCGGCGTATTACAGTGTTAGAACACAGATTCATAAGCAACAATCTTTATTCACAGTTAGTGGGTAATATATCTCGAGCGAGATTGAATTTATTTATCACAAAGCCAAACGAACACAAAAAGTGGGTTCAAATAGCTCAAAGTATGGTTGTACACTTAGGAAGACATACAATATTCCATTTTCTTGTTTAATTTCAAAGAAGAGATGAAACTTGATAGACCTATACAGATAAATGAACTTTACACCATTGGAAAAGACTCTGGTTTGATGGTGATGGTGTGATGAAGGATGATAAATGTAATATATTTATCATGACCGAATGAAAAGTGATTCAAGAGAGATTTTTAAAACCTAATGACAACATGAAACTGCACATCAAAGAGAAACTGAGGAAGATTGCCTATCCAGAAACCATATATTTGAAACCACCATCGTAATCGATAAAAACAAAGGGTGCTCCTAAAAAGGTCTAACTAACACTGAGTCACAATGCAATGATGCGCTCTCCGTCCTATTTCGAACATGTTGACACACATTTTTAGATTCTCCAACTTCAAAATCTCAAAAAAAATTAGTTTCTAAGTTGCTCACATTAACAAACTATATCCTTCAGTACCTTTAATAAAAATGATACACATTAAAGAGATGTTGGTTTTTATGCACAAATACATGGAATGAATTGTAGATGTTAAGGGTGACGATAACTGCGATTACCACACTGTTTCACCGTTGCTCAGTAAAGGAGAGGAGAATCATGCACTTCTCCACCAAGAACTTATCAAAAAGTTGAAGGCGCATAAGGAATCATACCCAATGTTGTACGAGAAAAAAGAACATATCGATGCGATTCACGAATCTCTTATTCCTTGTGTTAGCGGTTCGACACCGGAGAAAAATGGATGCGCTTCCCTGAAATGGGTCATCTTATAGTAAGGTAATATAATAGGGTGTGTATTGATCTGACAAGATAAGGATTCTCAGAAACATTTTTCCACTTCAGAGTGGCCCACCTCAAAATCTAATCAAACGCATTATGTGTATTAGATGGCTTTCAAAGTCATTACATTTTGTTCAAGTTTATTTGAAACCGGGATGCTCTATACCATAGACATCACCGGAGTGGACAACTCATTCCTCAAAGGAAGCTTGACTGGATAACTTTTTGGATAGGATGGAAGAATTCACCAAGTCGAGTGAGATTGAGAGATAATCAAATAAGCAAAAATCAAAGGCAGAACCACCCATACATATAGATTTAGGTGGTGACACATGTTTTGATGTGTTTTAATTTTCATCTAATAATGTATTTAAGTGGTGACACATGTTTTGTATATAATGTTCAATTGATATAAGCGATGTAAACTAAATACATCTTGATATTTTTTAATGTATATTTCAGTTTTTAAAATTTTTCTAGCCTTTTGTGTTTCATAACAGGTTATATTTCCATATCAGGTTCTATATGAACAGTTTGGGGTGAATCCAAAAATTTAATTTTGGACGCACCCCATTTTTTAAAATAAAAATATGCTAACAATGGTTAATTCGGAACTACGTTTCCACATAAACCATGATTTTAGTAAACGAAACAGGGTGTATTCGAAAGTACATCTCTGGAATATCCTCTGAGGTAGGATTGAGTTTTTAAGGTTCATATTGTTGCACCTCAAAATTTTCCCTCCTTTTCTTCACCTTTTCTGGCTTATGCTTCATTTCATTTGCATCTTCATTTATGCATTGCATTAGTTCTAAGACATGGGATCAAGGTATCTTGGTTGTCCTCAAGAGGAGGAGACGTTTTTCAAAGCAACGAGCAAGAAAATAGTCTCAACATCATGGTATTCTCAAGCTACAAGGGTCTCCATACTCTCCAAGGTATCTCAACAAGTTCACACAATCATCTGATGATTAGGGTTTCAATGGTTTCAAAGCGATTCAGCTGATCAAGCTCCCATTGGCTCTGAGCTAGGGCCATATAAGCCTCATGGTTCATCACAAGTCATTTCAAGGGTTTCTGAAGTGGATAGAGGATACATTGGATTCATCTGATTAAAAAGTCAACTAGTGCCCTACAAAAGTCAACTCTTGAGTTCTTGAGTAACATTTGGGCATTTCAAGTCATTATCCATGATATTATGAGGTTTGATTAAGAGAAATCATAAAATCGGGAGAAGTTACTAAATTAGGGTTTTAAGAAATTTTCTAAGTATGGAAGAATTTATGTTCATGGTGCTATCTTGCAAGATTCATAACTTCCTCATCCTTGATCCAAATGGTGCAAACTAATGATCAAATTGAAGAGTACATCATATAATACAAGTTTGTAGAAGAAATGAACTTCAAAAGAGGCATAGATCAAGAGTTATGACGGTATAAAGTTGAGAAAAGTAAGATTCAAGATGTTCAATACTTAGAATTTTCTAAGTGTTGAAATTCAGCTTAGATGGCAATTTTCTTGGTGATATAAGCTTCAATTCAAGTTTCCTCCAATATGAAAGTTGTTAATCATCTTCCAACCTTTCTTTTGATACCAAGAACGCATCATTTGGATCCCTATAACTCAAGTTATGATGCTTCAAAGGCAAGAAAATGAAGTTTTGTCTGAGGTAACCAGTTACCTCACCATGTAATGGATTACATAAGCATTTTTAAGCATTTTCAACCCAGAAAGTCAAATTCAGGTTGAGGTAACCGGTTACCTCACCATGTAACTGGTTACATCACTGTTTTTGACAAAAAAATAAGTAGTTTCAGCAACTTCTCTCCCATTTTTTGGTCCATTTGGTTCTTGCATCATGAGAAGATTCTAGAGGGTGCTAGATCCTAACCAATTCCAAAGCAAATGCCACTCCTAATTCCAAACCAAAAATTCAAATCCACACTTCAAACCTAGAGCTTATTTAAGTGAATTTGCTCCAAACCTCACACAAATTCACTCACAATTTCATTTTCCCTCTCAATTCTCTGCAATTTTCTCTCACTTTTCTCTCATTTTCTCTCATTTCAAAACCCTAACCAAAGCTCCATAACCAAAAAGCTTCACAAATTGTACATTGCAATTTATGAATTCTTGAGCTAAACCTCCATTACATCATCTTCCACGGTTCAATTTTGAAATTGAAGCTTATTTGGATCTTGATCAAATTTTGGAATCACTTCTTGAAGAGCTTTTGGATTTTTTTGGATAATTGTTTTGATCTTCAACTTTTCTTGCTAAAGCTTCTTGGATCTTTATATCTCTTGGTTTAATTCATCACATTCTATTTTACAACAGTTACCAAAGTAAATCTCAGCTTTGTTGGTTGGTATTTCTTAGATCTAGCTTTGATTTTGCTTAATTTCGCATTTCATAATGTAGATCCATTGGATTTTGGTGTGAATCGATCCATTGATTAATTTAATTGTTGATGTTGATGTTTGATGGATTCAATTGGTGCTTAATGTTGTTATTCTATGTAATTTTTGTGATCAATTGCATGCTCTAACATGTGGAGATTAAGTGATTAAGTTGCTGAAATATGCTTTTTAGAAAATCTGTTTGTTGCTGTTTTTGTTAAGGTAACGGGTTACCTCACTTACTGCGCCCCTGGAACTGCTATTTTTTCTGAGGTAATCGGTTACCTCACCATGTAACCGGTTACATCACTGTTACTTTTGTAAAATCTTGATTTCAAGGGCTGTTTTGCATGCTTTAGTCATCTATCTCCTCATGGCTTTGTATGATGCATATTTGTGGAATTTTCTTGTGCTATTTCACCTCATTTTGCAGCATGTATGAGATTCTTCGACACGCAACGCGTTGCTTTCGTAATGCATATTCATGTTCACTTGTGTGCATTCTTCATGTTGCACATTGATGATTGTACTGCTACATAAATACCAATTAACAACGGTTGGTAAAGGTATATAATGATGCAGACGTAGACGTTGTTATGTAGAGTGTCGTTGTAAATTGATACTTATAATCACGGGCCATTAACCGTTGTAATAACCTGGAAACAGCGCGCTCTATCACAACGGTTATTAAAACAAACCGTTGTGATAAATATAATGCTCCTAGGTTCGATTCCCAGCTGCGCCGTTTTGATATTTATTTTTTTTCTGTGTAGCGCGCGAGATATTATGACAGTTACATTTTATACCCGTCGTTATATATTCTGTAGACACAAATATACAACCACGGCTAGGTTTTATAACCGCAGTCAAAACTTCCTATGTTTTAAATATGCATTTCTTAGCAATTCAAATTCATCCCATTATTAAACCTGTAACTATTTTAACCATAACACATAAGGTATACATGCATATAAAGAGCATACAATATTTCCCATGTTTTAAATATGCATTTCTCAGCAATTCAAATTCATCCCATTTTTTAACCTGTAACCATTTTAACCATAACAAATAAGCTAATATTGTTCATTTGTAAGTATTGTAACTATTATAACCATAAAATACAACTAACAAATAAGGTATACATTCTGTAAGTATTGTAACTATTATAACCATATTTACACCAAACACTATATTCATGTCATCAATATAGAAAAGTGTTATTCACATTATCTCTACAAAAAAGTGTCATTGACATCATCAATCAACAGAACCCTTAAAATCATTGTGGATATATGCCCAACGTTTACGAAGATCTATGAAGTCGTCAACGGGGAATGGGGTTTCATCGTTAAACATCTACATAAGAAAGAGGCAATAACATGTATGATAATAATTCAATAGTCAACTTATAAATTAATATATGTAAACATTTTATGACATGTATACCTTATCCCATGATTCAACAATGCCGACAAGGATAATGTTTAACATGTGGTTCATGACATAATAACCACACTCGTAATTCCCGGGTTGTTTCCTTGTCTACAAATTTAAGCAAAAATTACATGAATATAACCACGCATGAATGTAAATGAAAGAAACATAATCATGCCACTTACTTTAGGACAGATCCATCTGGGCTTTCTTCTAACATTGTTCATCATATTCATTTGCTCCACAACACTGTACATTGAATTTGAAATAAACATATTACATGATAAACTAATTACAATATCAAAGAAAATGAATTAAGCACACACTTATGAATTAATCACATCTTTCATTTTGTTTTCCAGTGGATCATGCAAGGAACACATAAAAGTTATCGTATTCATCCTAAATGATATGATGATTAATTGTCAATGACCACTGAATAAACAAGAGCATATATAGGTTAATGGTATTTGCTAAAACAGAACTAAATATAGAACACATAAACATCAACTCCAAAAATACTTATGAACAGAGGAATGATGCTAAGTAACATTCTTTTCCTCCCTCATTTAACCGTGTTCTCAAGTACTCTCGGATATCTTTTGGTTCATTAAAAGCCCAACGAATAAAAAGTGGATCCAAGATTCTATAAGTACGCGATTTATTCAACTCTATACAAAGATGGTGAATGTACCTAAATGGTTAAAGAAAATGAATAAATTAGGGGTGATGTTCTATAAATGATAATGTTCTATAATGACATGTATATTCAACTATATATACTTATGTGCACCAAACTTACAATATCCCAATGTCCAACCACTTATACCCACCAAGAAAATCCCTTACATCTTCAGGATTATAATAGAATAAATCCAAACGTGGATAATGTTCAAGCGGGAGAGGTTGCGCTTCATTTATCACTGCAACTTTCAAGTATAACATTGTGATTTCATTTGGATTAGGGTCCATTATATCATTACGGTTACCCGCAGGGGGGATGGGTTGAACAATTACTTCCTTTTGTAGAAGCATGACGTACAACACTTCTACTAGGAGTTCGATCATCATCATCACCATCAACATTATGGTGATCTTCATTTGTCCATTGTTCCAAGTTTTCACTTAATCTCTACATCATAATATTCAATTAAAACATAAAACAAAAACAAGCACAATATATATCATACATTTACGATAAAACACTAACATCTCAAGTAAAGTACATACCGAATATAGCTCTTTGAACCTTTCCATATCTTTCTCCCTTTTTTCCTTATCCTCTTCTAACATTCTCCGTTGTTCTTCCAATTGCTTCTCAAAATTTTCAATCTTTTGTCTTTGTGCAATAATTTTCGTGCTTTCGGTACTTTTTCTTTGAGACCCAAAGAATGATCTCAAGCCGACACCTTCTCCAACAGTACGGACACGCCCACCATGCTCATCTGTTCCGATAGCTTCGACTAATATGTCATGTCGTGCTTGCGGAACAAATGTACCTTCACGGGCTGCCTCAACCAACTTATCCTACACAACATGAGAAACTTACATATATTGTTACCAACACATTTAAATAAAAAAATAACATAAGCACCACAAATCATACTTACAATTTTTTCGGCGACTATTCTTGACGCCTCAGAGGTGTATTCTCCATCTGGTCTTAATCGAGCCCTCTTCCATTTCTCATGTCTTGAAGGTGGGGATGAGATGCAATCATCTCCTGCTTCTGATTGTCTTTCAAGCATGATTTTTTTCTTAAGATTCCTATAACCCCCATGAGACAGTCTATGTGGGTACATGTTCTTGGCCTTATTAAGTATTCCGAATTCTCTTTTAACCTGTTATGAACATAGTGAAAAAATATATATATGATTAGTATCTATAAATCATTAGCATAACATTATCGGTTACATGAGAATAGTACTAACCTTAAATTCCTCAGAACGACGTATCTTTGCAAACCTTTTCCATTGCTTCTTCAATATAAAACAATATATCGAATCCATGGATGAGCAAGACCGCTCTTAGGCCTCCTAATGTAGTCAACCGTGAGCTGTGCCTAAAATCCCCTCCAACTAGGGCTGGCAATGAACTGAACCAACTCGAAAATAGTTCGGAACTCGATTCGATAATTAAATCGTTGAACTAGGTTCATGAACCAAATGAGCTGAATATGAACAAGAAACTATGTCCGTTAATTAAATGAGCCGAAATTGAACTATACATAGCTCGACTCGTTAGGTTCATGAGTCAACTCGATTATATATGAGAATGATTATGTTATCTTTAAGAGTATGTTTAAAGATTTACTTCAAAGTTTAACCCTATATTGTCCCTTATGTACTAGTTATGGAAATAAAGCTGACAATTGCATTTAGAGTCATTCTTGTTGGAGACAATATGACATTGGCTAAAATAACATGTGTAATGAAGGTTGCAAGTGGTGTAATTATTCTGTGATGAAAATGTATCAATTTCTAGTATTTTTTGTGTACTATTTCATTAAATTTGTAAATTTCTAAATATTTGATGAAATTATGGATTTTTTAGATAAATTTAAACTTCAATTGAGTGTTTTTTAAATTAGACTTTCTAATGTGTCTCTTAAAAGTTGTGTAGTTTTTGAATTAATAGATTTTTGAAACTAAGTTAAATTCCATACTCATAACTTTTATTTTATTTCAATATTTTATTTTTATAAAAAAAAATATTATTTTAAAATGTCAAGTAGATAAAAATAAAATAGACTGAAAAATGCTTTTAAGTCCGTGAAGCAAGTCAGGTGAACTTAACGAGATGAATCTAACGAGATGAACTGAATAGTTCGTGAACTTTTAACGAGTCGAGTTTGAGCTTAAAAAAAAGTTCGTGACAAACTCGAACTGAGATTTAAGCTGAACCAATTCATAACGAATCGAGTCGAGTTAAGGCGAGTTCGACTCGACTCGGCTCATTTCCAGCCCTACCTCCAACGAGTACCAGCATATGATATCCACTTTTTTTTTTCAAATTTGAGTCATCAATAAACTCAAAATTCAACTATATTTAAATCAATATATAAGTATGTATTAGAAATTATAGATATTGATATCGGCGATATAAGAAAATTATAGTATGTAATACCTTAACATCAGTCCATATGCTTTCTTTAACCTTATTATCAACTTGTTTCCAATCATCAATCAATATACCGACCTTGCTACGTGCAAGGAATGGAACATAACTCTTAAAAGTAGAGTATTGTTGACAATCCACTACTCTATACAACGAATCAAACTGGATAAGAATTTTTTCACCTGATGAGTTCTAGACAGAGGTGAATTGGGGCATCATTGTGACACCTCTTTGTGATCTTTTCAATTGACATTCAGTTGTTTGAGTATCATTGTCTAACATCTCATTTATTTGAGTTTCTTCGCTGGTTTCTGATGAAGAACTCTACAAGGTCGACATCTAAGTTCAAAAATAACAACAACAACATAAACATCAACCACAAAATAAAACAATAACAACCACAACAATGGCAAATGAAGTTTACTGTAGATGCACGGGGAAAAATATTTTACGTACCCTAAACGTGATGACTAAGTAAATGATGTTGGTGTTGGTGATGGTGTTGTCTTCCTTCCTTGTGGTGACGACGAGGTTGTTGTTGCTGTTGTTGTTTTCCTTCTAGACGGTAACAACTTGGTTGATCGTGATGGTCTTGTCAACTTGGTTGACGACGATGACGACAATGGCAAAAACACAGTGAAGTAGGAACGATGGTGTTTTGGATGAAATCGTGTAATGTTTCACAGTATTGAACGTTAGGGTTTGGGTTGAAATTGTGTATTGTTTCATCTAGTTTCTATTTGCAATGGAAAAAAGGATACTGAAGAGACAAGCTAATTAGGAGTGTATAATATTATCACGCTACCACAACGGCCAATACATGCAACCGTAGTGATATTTTACTTTCATTGCGAAATTTCATAAAAAGAGCGCCAGAGTATTAACAATTAAAAATAAAAAAAAATATAACAACGGTTGTAAACATAAACCGTAGTCATAAAATTTAAAGTTTTTTACTTAAAAATAATTAAAAATGAATAGGCGCGACTTAACAACGGTTGGCTCTTCAGCCGTCGTCTTAAACCTTTAAGTTTTTTATTTAAAAATAAATAAAAAAGAAAAGGCGTAACTTAACAACGGTGGAACTTTTGAACCGTCGTCATAAACTTTTAAGTTTTTTTATTTAAAAATAATTAAAAAAGAAAATGCGCCACTTAACATTAAAGGAATAACATATATGAGGACCCTGAAGTTCAAACTCATGAAAGCTTGAGGCTATGACAACGGTTGGCTCCTTAACGTTGTTATATACAAATAATTTTTAATCAAAAAACAATAATATTATGATAGCGCCTTAGTTTAGAGATGTCACAACGGTGTAGGGAATAAGCGTGGTGACCATGGCGTTGTTGTTTACGCGTTTTGTAGTAGCGTTTCTTGCTCTTGATGCTTATGTTACTTGATTCATGATACATGCTCATGTTTGCTTACTCGATTCCATGAATACACGTTAGCTTTAAGTGTTTAGTTATTGATGAACATCCATGTTGTTCTTGTTGAATGCTTAATTGTGCAATTTTGTTGAAACATGCTCATGCTTAATTGTTGATACATGTTCATCAATTGATCTTAGTCGATACATGTTCGTGCTTGATCCTTGCGAATACATGTGCATTTGTTTAATTATTGATGTACACACTGCTGTTATGCTGAATACATGCTGTAAATGTTTATTTGCTTGGCCTGCCGCATATACACCTGTTATGTTCTGGAAATGCATACTGTTAAATGTTGTGTTATGATGTTGCTGGATTTTATTGTTGTTCTGAGCTGAAGCGCTGTTGTATGCTGCTGTTTGGGGTTTCCTTAGTTTGTTTTGCTTGCTCTTGCATGTTCCCTTAGGGCTTCCTAGTCCAACTTAATTTTCGATTAAGATTGGAGTAAGATAGACATTATAGGATATTTCGTCCCTATCCTCAACCTTAGGGCCATCTTGCATGACAACATTATGATAGAATCGTCGTCTAATCCTAACCTTAGGACCATTTGGCATGACAACATCTAGGTGAGATCCCTTAGTTTTTTCTTTGCCCTTTGAGTCTTTCTCTTCTCTCTCTCTCTCAAATCATATCAAAACACTTAATAAATATGATGTGCATAGTCCGTCACGAGCCTTAAGCGCATAGGGAAAGATGAGCGGATGCATTTTTAACCTCATCTTAGGGTACTTTGTGCGCGAGACATTTGGATCGTTAGCGCGAAGTATTCGATCCTACGTCATAGACTCTAGTGCAATGTGCATCTCAAAAAAAGTCAATTCACTTCTCTTAAACTCTTGAACAAATGCAAATTATTTTGTCCTTTGGGATTTTCATTCAAACCTTTTTTCAGAAAGGACATGCTACTTCCGTTCTACCGCAAATAGGCTTCGTCCCTAACTGCTGGAACGTGAACTAGCATTGCTCATAAAAGACACTTAGCCACCTGTGGTAGGCCAAACTACGAACGCTCTGATTTCTTCATTCTCCTCTGAATGAGGATACGTATGCACAAGACGGCGAAGTCTTGGCGAGCAACCTTCCCCTCTTCCACCTGTAGTCCTCCGAACTACGTTGACTTTGACTTTCCCATTGCATGAGGGAATACGTAGGCCTAGGAAGACGAAGTCCTATCGAGTCTCCTTTTGTTTTTTTCTTTTCGTTTTCGTTAGCAAGTAGGCTTTAGACAAACACACCATTTGATTAGAACAACAAGAGTGGATCCCGTTGAGTAGAACAGACGCGAGGGGTGCTAACACCTTCCTCTTGAGTAATCGACTCCCGAACCCAGAATTTGGTTGTGAGACCATGTTCTTTCCCTTTTTGAGATTTCTTCGATCGTTTCTTTTCCCCCGTCGGGATAAATAACACTGCGTTGCGACACATATTGATCTAAAACTTGTATAAATATGAGTGGTCTCATCTTGTTAGCAAAATCACACACAAAATGTCTCAATATTCATATCTCGTTTTCTCTACTTCAAAGATGATATGCCCTCTCTTTAATTTAAGTTCACAAAGATCACCCGTCTTGTCTATCTAAAATGCACACTAGAGAATTTATTGTGTTACCCAGACTATCGAAGAGTTGTGAAGCTCTATTATTATTCACCCTCGATTGGCAATGAATGGAAGATACAATTAAGCAAGTTTGAGCTGAAGACCGATAAAGATTTAACTATTATGCGGAATACATTTCATCGTTACAAAACAAAAGGCTTGATCAAGGTGGATGTGAATGTTACAAGATCGACTGAAGTTATTCTAAAGAGGTTGAAACTTCTTAACCATCATTTGATGATAAAATATAATGTTAGATTTACGGTAACAATTATTTATGTAATGTTACGTTGTTAATGTATATCATAACAATGATTGATATTAATTTATGTTATGTTTCCTACATATGTATCATCAAAGGCAAAGAAATACACAATTCATCAATAAATAGTCAATAATTTACTCGTCCTCGTTGATAGAGTTATAGAATTATATTGTTGTATTTTACAAATATGATAAAACTCTATTAATAAAATTAATTATTTTGCGATAAATTCTAATTAAAATGACTTATTTGTTCTTATAAATAAAACGAGAGAGTATAATCAGGGACGGAGCCAGAAAAATTAGAATATGGGGGCAATAATATATATATATATATATATAATTATTTTTTTATAATACTTATAAAGTATTTATATAATATTTATATTTGTATTGAATATAATGTTTAATTTATTTTATATTATTGAACAATACACATATTAATTAATTTAAATTATAATAAAAGTATAATATATTAATTTTATCTTTATAGTATATTATTTTAAAAATTAAATATTTTTAATATAATATTTTTTAGTTTGTAGATATAATGATAATAATTATAAAAATTAACACAAATAAAAGATTTAAGGTTTAGTTCTAATTTAAGAATCTATAATTAAATATTATCTTAATTAAAATTATGTTTAACTATATAATATATCTATAGATGATCCATATTGTGTAGTAATTTTAACTTGGAGAATTTAATATGAGCAATTAATATAAAATTTGATATTAATTTCATGACATAGATACTACTATGTTATCATTGAATTCAATTATATATTAGCACGTTTTTCAAAATAATCATTATATATTACAAAATTAAATCAATTATATTTTATATAGTTGAGTAGTGTTAATTTACATCTGAAGTTGACATTGTTCATTCAACATACTTGAGTAAAATAATAGATATATGTGTATGTGAGAATTATTAGTGGGGGCATAGGCCCACCGTATGCCATACCTAGCTCCGTCGCTGAGTATAATAATGGTACAAAATATCTAAATTTTTTCTCGAAAATAATACAATTTATTATTTTGCCATTATTAAAATTGTGGGTCAATGACATCACAATTAATCTAAGACCTTACTCTGTCTTAATCGCTTAAGCTCATCGATCAAAGCCGTCAAATTGTCATGGGATGAGCCACCTTCACAAACAACATGTTTAGCTATTTTTGCTAACTCGTTAGCTCTTCTTCTTATTCTAACTGCTTCCTCACCACCGTCCATCAACCTTCTTAAAGCCTTCTCTATACAATCTTTCTTCACCAACTTTTCCATCTCTTTAAAAGCAGTCGTAAGCCACTCATCTACACCGACTTCAACTCCAATTCCATGCACCTGAGTCACCAACTTCTCGTTATAGAATTGATCGCTATGCACTGGCCACGTGATCATCGGAACCCCTGAACTAACAGCCTCCGCCACAGAGTTCCACCCACAATGCGTCAAAAATGCACCCACGGCAGGGTGGCCCAATATAACCACCTGTGGGGCCCATCCCCTTACAATCATCCCTTTATTTCTTTCTTCAAAACCTTTAGGAAGCCATTTTTCATTCTCCACTTTGCTTTCATTCTCCTCCTCTTTCTTCTCCGGAACAACCCATATGAATTCATAACCCGATGCTTCTATCGCACTTGCAATCTCATACAATTGCTTATCAGGGAAATAACAAAAGGTTCCAAAGCATATGTAGAGTACTGAGTTATCTTGCTTTGAATTGAGCCATGTCAAATACTTTTGCACGCTCACGGAGCTCTTTTCTCCTCTCATTGCCTTCTCTTGAGTGGTTTTACGAACAAGAGAAGCCGGTCCAAGATGCCAAGCTTTATGAACAATGGTTTTCTCGTAATACTCAACACATTCTTCTCCGTCAAGCTCCACGAAGCTGTTAATTATGAAGCCATGGCTTTTCAGCGCTATTGTAAGTAGAGGATCAATGAATGACTTAGAACCCATGGGTGGTGTTGAACTAATGGTGACATCGTAAGGAAAATGAGGAACAACAAATGAACCGGAAGCATCTTCAGGGAGAGGGTGTAATTTGAGGGCTTCCATGGCACATATGGTAAAGAGTGAGAAACCGTTGAAGGCGAATTTTGGAATGGTGAGCTTGTTTGCGAGCTCATCCACCCATGGGAATAAAAAATCCGCCACGATGCAATCAGGTGGATGCTGCTCCACGAAATTCTCAATATGTTTGCGGAGGAGTGTGGTGGCGTCAAAGATTTTACCGGAGCTCTCGAGGTCAGTGACCGAGGAGAGGTTTTCGACGCAGTCCGGGAGGCCAACTTCTTGAGAAGGGAATGGAAAAGTATGAACATTGAAGAAGTTGTTGGATTTGGGAAGGATTTTAGCGTTTAAAGGAGTGGTGATGATTGTAACAAAGTGGCCTCGTGAGGCAAAGAGAGAAGCTATGTCGCATAGAGGGATCATGTGACCAGCTGCTAAGTATGGAATGAAGTAAAGTTTGAGTGGTTTCTCCATTTTTGTGGATGAGACTCTACGCTGCCTTGTGCCTTTGCATGCAAATTCAGTTCATTTTTTATATATAGCGGGAACTGGAAAACGACGGATTTGGATAAGCCAAATGATGCTGTGGTCACCGTTTGTCCGTTTTGTGGCCCACTTTGCCAACAAATTATTTTCTTTGCTGGAAAACGAGTTTGGAATCTTTGGATAAGCCAAAGAATACTGCGGCCTGCTCCATTGATATAGAAAAAATCGGCATATTTTAAAAGAGAAAAGAGAAAAACTAAGAATCAGCCTTGTTTTGGTATCAACTGGCGGCTTCTAGTTCAATTAAATTGCAATTTATAATTCACATCTTTTTTTTATAAGCAAGATTCATTGAAAGCGAGAACAATGGGTTCTCGAAATCACTTACAAAAAGCGAGACTAACCTCTAAACAAAAAGAAAATTACAACCCAATTAAGCCTTAAGTTAAGTAGAACAAATGGAACTTACTAAACTCATAAAAGCTAAAATTGGAGCGGATAATTTTCCTGATGAAATATCATCTCCACACTAACGCCTTAATGTTCCACACCATATCCAAAACATTCCAACTATCGTTCCTAAAAATAATTCCATTATGCATATTCCACAAATACCAAGTCGTTGTCAACCACACACTACCCTCTTTCCTTTTCTTCACCCTTCTAAGCTTCAAGAAAGCACACCACTTAAGAAAGCTTTCCTTAATATTAATAGCTTTCCAATTCTCAAACCCAATCCACTCGACCATCTCCTTTCAAACCAACAAAGAGACATCACACCTCAAAAAAAGATGATCTAACGAATCCTCCGACAAAGAGCAAAAAATTCACACCTTATATATACACTTTATAAAATAGACTTATATTTAAGAGAAAAAATATGTTGACATCAATTTCTAACAACTACGCCATGTTTTTTAATTTTATTTAACATTGATTTGTGTGCAAGAGAATTTTACTAGGATGATATATACATAAAAAAAATTTAGATAGACACAAATATAACACTTGATTTTACAAACAATCAATCACAATTTTTTTATTAATTAAAAAATACAAATAAAACATTATCTCTCCTTCATTATCTCAATCATTCCATGATTTCAATTAAAACAAAAATTAAATTTTAAATAAATTTAAAAATTTTTCTCTTCTTATTGATTGTTTTTAAGAATAAGGATTTAAGTATGTTTTAGTTTTACTCGATATATATACGGTGTTTCATAGTTGTGTACTAAAAAAAATGTCAAATTAGCAAATAGGGGTGGCAAAACGGGTCTGGCCCGTTGGGCATGCCCGTTTTACCCGCACTTTAGTGCGGGGTGGGCCAAAGGTTTAGGCCTTCACCCTCTAATGTGTCCGCTCCGCCCCGCCCCGTTTTCTTCGCGGGCTTTTGCGGGCATGAGCATTTACATAAAATTTTGCATTTTTAGGCTTAAAAAGTGCAGTGCCCGCAGACTTTTTCCGCCCCGCCCTCACGTTTTTGTGGGGTGGGCATAAGTTTTAGGTCCGCATCATCAACTATGACCGCTCCGCCCCGCCCCGTTTTTTTTGTGGGCATTTGCGGGGCAGGCCTAAACGGGGCGGGTATGCCCATTTGCCACCCCTATTAGCAAAGCTCTATATTTAATGCATTTCCGTTTATACGGAGAGAGAGAAATGTTTTTACAATAAAAGTAGTCATTTCTGTCATAAATATATGAGTACATATATTTAGAGTTAAGAATAACTCAAATAAAATTAATTTTGAGATTTTTTTTTATTGTATTTAGATATATCTAATGTATTATGTGAATTTTTACATATGTCTTTTTAATTTCGGAGATATATCTCCAGACGCACTTATTTTTGAATAAACGTTGATATATTTCGAAAATATATCTCTGGAATAATTTTAAACATTCAAAACATGCCACTCAGTAATCATTTACATTTGAATTGTTCCGGAGATGCATGTTCGATAATATTTCGGAGATACATCTCCAAAGTGTATCAGAACAGGTGTTTTTTGCTATAAGTTGTGTATTTGTTCTCTGATGAAATATGAATCACGATCTCGAATAAAAAATAAACGTACAAAATAATAAGAAACTAATACTGGATGTGTCGAAAATGATATAGCAATATATGTAGAAATTGTCGTACAATCGAAATTCAAAATGTAATAAAACTGTAAAAATAAAGTAGAAAGTATAATAATACAACAAAATAATAACAGACTACTAATGTGTGTGTGACAACATCTCCTTTACTTCCTCTGCCCGCTCTGCCTCATCGGTCATCAATCCCCCGTTCTCCAGCGATGTCTCCGGTATAATAGAGCCACCGTGCCTTTGTCGTGATGGCATCCAGGACTCGTTTGACAGCAGACCCATCAAGGAAGATACCCTCGTCAATGCCTGTCTGCACAATCTCCATTATGCGAAAACACCTAGGCAATACATCATCATTATGATCTAGTTGAGCCCCCTCCTCCTCTAGTATCTCTTGATGAACAGCTCTCGAAGGATCTTCTGGATCACTCTGTACCATGTACAGGCGTGACACCCTGAAGAACCATGTGATGTACCCGTCGACGTAGCTCCAGTTTGGTGCTATGGTAGCCTGTGCCTCATCCGGTACCAGATGACTCTTATAATAACCAAACATCTCCTCTATTAGTCTACGAGACAAGGCATAAGGATCAGAGACAACAGGGTATCTGAGGATGGTCTGGGGTGTACTCGAATTGCCGCATGACACGCTCAGGCAGATGAGGAGCAGTGATACGTGATCCACATGCTAATCATTCAGAGTATAGCACTATCTCGTCAAATGGTCGCGTCTGATGGTGATCCACGTAGCTGTTGAAGTGCATGTCCTCAGCAACCAAACAAACACGATAGACTCTGAAAGGCTCAACCGTCTGGTTCCCTCTGAGCGGGATAAAAGCACATGCACGCGGCATACCCTTAGTGTACTCATCCACACCCGCCTAGTTAGGGATGCGCGGGAAGTGCTGGAGGATCCATGCGTGAAATGAAAATAAATAAAAAAACATCAAAGGATCAAGAATTATCGGCAATGGTTTTGCAAATATGAAATAAAAATGACAAAAAAACATTCAAGGATCAAGAAATATTACCACCAGCAGTGTCACGCTGCTTGTGACCTGCTTCGTCTTTCACCGACATCCGTCTCTCAAATTCGAATAAAGATAGGCCATGCAAGCCGCCCCCAGTTGTACTCATGGATCTGAGTGATATCCAAGAAGTACCAGAGGTATGCAACATCAATATAAGTTACACTCGTGTCCACAAAAATACAAGTGTCAACAAAAAAAAAAGAAAGTATGCCCTCAAAGCACGAGCGCTGTGTACTTCCTCCTGCTCATCATCACCATGAGCCTGATGTGCCCTAAGGATCTCATCATCATAGATCTTCCTCGGGAACTCAAATCTAGCATGAGCACCCCTGGTCCTATCCACCTCCTTCATCGCCTTCTCTGGATCAACCCCTAAATTCTCTACAATCATCTCGACTTCCCCGTCTTTCGTCATCCTCCCATGATCGAGGAATCTCCCCCTGATAGGAAGATGTAACAAACACGAGACATCGTCCAATATGATAGACATCTCACCAAGCGGGAGATGAAACAAAGAGGTCTTAGAGTGCCATCTCTACACGAATGCATTAAGCATCCTGTGGTTGACCAGAGTGTAACCGATCATGCATAGGTCCTTTAGGCCAAATAAGGACAAATTTGCCTAAAACCAATTCTCATTCAGTTGAGGCAAGCCAACAATCTTCCTCCCATGGTTATGAAACTTCTGCGGATCATGCTCCTGAAATTATCTAAAAATAATCTATATCAGTAATAATCAATGTCATCCATTAAAATTAACGCATAAAAAAATAAAAAATCCAACTAATTCAACCTCTCTATCCCAGATATGTATGACAGTTAGGTCTGGATATTGAAGAAGTAAGGACAAATCATATGGACCTCCTCGAAAACCCCCTGGCTCGGTATCTGCAGTAGCCTCACCCTCTGGAGGTGGCAGAGGATCAACAGGATCATTAGCGGGAGGTGGGGGAAGTGACGCGTCCGATTGTAAATCCCGTATTTTACGGGAAGAAGAAGGTGGAGTGGCCTGAGATGTAGTGGCCTAAGGTGGAACACGACCCCCGGAAGTAGACAGCGCCCTAGAAGTCGACACCTCTGCCTGACCAGAGGTACCTGCTGGTTCCGCTCCCACCAAATGGATGCATGCTGAGCAACCCTGCCATGTCTCAGTCTGTTGAATTTGTCAGCCATTATGCCTGTAAGGTAAAGTAAGGCATATCATTAGTGCGCGCAAACAAAACACACTAACAAAAAAATTTATAAAAAAAAACATACTGCAGGAACTTTCGAAGATGCATCTCCGGAAACACCATAAAACAATAACGTTGAACAATTTTGGAAATGTATCTCCAGAAACACCATAAAACTATTAACTTTGAAGAGTTGTTGAGATCCATCTCCAGAATTTCCCAAAGTATATGAAACACTGCACAATTACGGAGATGCATCTCCGGAAAGTTCTGCAACATAAAGGCCACGTCAATGGCGAATGTACCTCTTGCAAGTTGGAAAAAATGATCTGATCGCCATTTTGAGCCAACAAACAAGTCATACACTAAGTCTAAACTATGTTACCTGCGATTCCTACACATTTCTAACCTTAATGATTGATTTCTACACATTTACAATAAAACTCGAATATTTACCGAAAACTCGAAAAACTTACATGAAATTTATGGTTTTGATGATATTGAATGATGTTATAGATGATGCTTGATGCTCCCTTGAGTTCCTTTGATCCTTGCTTGATGAAAATTGATATAATGAAGTTGAAGTGTATTAAGAAGGAGAAGAGTTAAGTTTGAGTAAAATTATGAAATGAGGAAGGAGAAGATTCTAGCGCAACTTGTGCTTTAAAATGTCTTGGAGATATATCTCCAGAATATTTCAACGTTCACTGAGTTTTATGTGCATCCTGTCACACCCTAATTTTAAACCCTAAGATTCCACCTCATTTGCATCATCTTTACATAACATTAATCATCTCATGAGTGTGTTTTATGCATTGCTAACCCATTGAGATCACAAGAGTATGTGCTTTGATTTACTTTGACTGCAAGCTAGGGTTTTGGCACCAAGAAGCTCATGAGTTGACCAATCAAGGGTTTGTGTGATCCTTAACTCTCCAATATGATCAAGAGTCTCCTTTTATCAACACTCAAGTGCAATATTCCATCAATACCATTTCATCAAGCCCCAAGTCATCAGATGCACCAAAATTAGGGTTTTGACCTAATTCATCCTGAGTTGACTTTTTGAGCAAGGCATGATCCTACACCTCAAGACTTGTTTCAAAGACCTCAAGTACATAATATTAGCCCATCCATATGTTTAGATTGATCCAAGAAGTTTGATCCATTGACAATTGAAGAATTCAAATTTGTCTGGAAAAAGTCAATTTTGATGGACATTTTTCTCAATGATCCAAATTGTTTCTTTCTAAGCGATCAACATCAAAGTTGTAGTATGTGATCTCATCTTTCCAATGGTACCAAGAACATGGAATTATCTTGCTTTAGCATGAAGTTATGAATTTGCAAAGTAGCCATGGTGAGGCAGTTTGAACCAAAAAAGATTTGCACAAGAGTTCACAGTCAGAATTTACACGATTTGGATGACACTTTTACCAACTTTCCAAGCATTTCCAGAAGATATGATCAACTTGGAACTTGTTCTTTGGGTTGTAATCTTTCCAATGGTACCAGATCCTACTCTAATTGATCTTGTTTCATCATACAAAAGCATCATCCAACATGTCAACTTGAGTTACTTTTGGATATTGGACAAAAAGCTCCTTTTTGCTTCCAACCACTTTCCATGATTCAAGGAGGTCTCATATGCATCAGAAGCAACTTGTACAAGCTATGCAGCTCATGAGATCTTGTGAGAGGAAGTCAACTTGGAAGCTAGAGAGGAAAATCACTTTTTTGTACTTGATATCCAACTTTATGGATTTGATTTTTTGTTCATCAAATAAAGTCATAATCCACTGATCCTTGGCTGAACCTTTTCCCTATAAATAACACTCCATATCAGATGCTAAGGACACAACCTTGAGCCAAGAAATCCTCCTCAAATCTCAACAACCCAACACATTAAAGCATTGTTATTCTTTTGCTCCAAAACCACAAAACCTTCCAAAACTCACCACAGTAAAAAAACAACCAAACCAATCACTCCAACACATCATAAATCCTCCATAGAAGTTGTCTAAACTCATCACCACACCAGAAAACACTTCAATAAAAAACTCAACCCTCCATTGGTCACTTTGTTGACCAAGGAGCCAAAACTCCATAACTCTCTGTTCTGACCATCTCCATTCAATCTAACACTTCAAACACCTCACATAAACTTTATAAAAACTATCTAAATCATCACACTCCATCTGTAACACCTCTAGCACAGAAATCAAATTCTCACTTTTTTTCATTTGCAAGAGGATTATAGCAAGAGAATTTGAGGGGTTTCAAAGAAAACTAAGCATTGCAATAGCTTCCTAAAGGTTCAGTGGAGCTAACTACATCATCATTCATCATCTAGAAGTTCATTTGAAGGGGCATTGGACTTACTCCAATAGGTAAGCTTTTTCACTTCTGAAACTCCATGATTTGTGCATCATTTTCATTCATTTAAGTTGCCAAATTCATTTCCATAATGTAGTGATCAATACCCCTATGCCAATTGATCTTGATCAATGATGTTTAGAATTTCATATTGGCTTTTAGTTTTAGGGTGCTTACTGTTGTTTGATTGATTATATGCAATAGAGTGAAAATAAATGAAATTAATTGGTACCATTGGATTCCTTGTTCAATTCTGAGCAAGTTTGATGTTTACATTTTTTAATTTGGTTGAGAAGTGAGAGAGTTAGAGTTTTGAAGAAAGTCAAGAATGGTGGTGATACTCGTGAGGAAGAAGAAGGAGGGTGGCGCGAAAATCATTTTTAAATATTAGGTTCAATATATTATTATTTGTTTGCAATATTATTCTTGAATTGGCATTGCGCCCCAGCAGTCATGAGCTGGTTTTGAGTGTGTTTGTGTGAAGCGAAGGGTCTGGGGTTTGAATCCCCCTCGCCCCAGACCTTTTTGCTATTTTATTTTTCTACATTTTACCTAGAAAGCATTATATAATAATTACTGCGCACGTCCTTTAGTCATCATGCAGTGCATGGTCTGGTGGTTAAGGTTTTGGGCTATGATCCTTAAGACTTGGGTTCAAGACCCCTTGGCAGCATTTCCTTTCTTTTTATATTTTCTTCTTTTTATTTTCTATTTCATTTTCTTTCTATTTTCTTTTTAATTCATGTTTAATTGTTTTATTCTTTATCTCCCTTTTTATTTTATCACCTATAATATTTTCAAAATACAAAAAGATTTTATTTTCATCAAAGTCTTGATTTTATTTTATTTTTAGTATATTAATTAAAAATCAAGAAATATATGTTTATCAATCTTTTTCTTTTAATTAAAAAAACCCTAAAAATGTTTCTCATTTCTTCTTGCATTTATTTATTAGGACTTTTGTTTATCTTTGATATTGTCTTGAATTTTGTTATGTCTTAGTTAAATATTCATGTTAATGTGTGATCATGTTCCTTTAAAAATATTAAAGTGTCTTGGTTATTATTCATGTTGATAACTTAGGATCTTTGTGTTCACATGTTGTTCATGCCTTGATTATATTTGATGCTTGATCCATGACATATCCATGCTTATTCTCAATGCCATCTTTGTCTTTCTTTGAATGATTTAGATGATTGATTATTGTTCATATTTTGTTTCAAGTTATCCATGTGTTTAAAACTTGTTTCTTGACCTAAAAATGTGATGAAATCTTAGTTGATGTTTGTCTTTATGTATACATGTTGTACATTTTTGTACCATGTTTGCTTTAGATAGTTCATAGTGACCGTTCTTTGATTTAAGTCATGATTTGGTCCTTAACTTGTCTTGTTGAAGCATGCCTTGTAAATAATGTGCCCATGTTTCTTATTCACATGAATGTTGTATACCATGATCAAATGTGTTATTTATAAACCTTGTCCATGTTTGTTGATCTATGTTAGTCTTAATTGTACCGTGAACCTCATGCTTAATTCCTTTGTTGACTAATAGTGTGTACTTGTTTATCATGTTGCCTAATTCCAAGGTAGGGACTTATTGTTGACATCTTTGTCATTTTTGCATATGCATGTTTACATTCTTGTACATATTTTACATGTCTCGTTATCCTTAAACTTGTTATCCCTCAGGAAGTTTCCCTTAGGTTATTTACAACTTAGACAACTCAAATTAGGGTTTCCCTTCTTCTTAAACTCAAAACCACTTTCAATAAAAACCTTGACATTAGGTCATTGACTTTTTCAAACTCTTTTCTTAACAAATACTTCAAGACATCTTAAGCATATTCAAAACTCTTTCACAAATACTAAAAGACATAAACCTTATTCCAAACTTTGCCACTTTGGCTTTTCAATTTAAAACCTTTTCAAATAGATTAGACATTAGTCATCCTTAGTTGAGATATAATTCTCCTACCCCATGAAATTGTGAGAAAGATGTTGATTCTTTTCCACTTGAGAGAGGTATGTGGCATACTTGTTGATTATATATCCAAGTTGGAGCCCTTCTCTCAATGTGCAGCAAAGATCATTCTTCCACATGTTTGTGGTGGATAAGTTGAGTATTCTCCTTAATATGACAACTTGTCTCTTCTTCATTAAAATCCACCTAACAAACCCTTTTCAATTTATATCCAAAACTACAAGGTTTTGATCCTTTATTGGTACGTAGGCACAAGACTTTGTGGCAAGACACAAACCCTTTCCAAAGACAAAAACAATAAAAAAAACACTTCTCTTCTCATATCCCCAATCAATCTCATAGCAAAAAAACAACAACACAAATATAACAAGAGGTTCCTATATGATACTATAAATACTTAGGGTGCTAGTACCTTCCCTTAGTATAACCAACCCTCGTACCTTCGATCTCTTTATTGCTCTGTTTTACATTGCATGTTTATGGGTTATTCTTTCTTTTCCCCTTCCCTTGGATAAATTAAACATCAGTGGTGATATCTTAGGATTTTTGAAGCCTAGATAACCTAATAGCTATGGTCTTCGATTCTCACCGCGATAGAAATGATGACTTCACTAGGGATTGGGACTCTCACTCCCTAAGAGAATTAAACATATCTTGTTGATTTGTGTATTTGTAAATATTTGTTTGCTATGTGCATGGGTTTCTTTGGGTGATCCAATTGTGGTGAGATAAGTTTTAACCCAGACTTAAGAATACAAATAAGTTAGGAAAGGTGGTATAGTCAAGGAGGATTTGAGGGAGTAATCCTGAAAAAGTTGACTTAAGATCCCCCGCTCAGTGGAGGCCCTCTTGAGGGTGGTATTTGTTAAACGGGCAATCATGAAAGCATTTTCTACTTTTAACCTAGAAGCCTAAGTAACTGAGGACCTTAGTTAACCCTTTACCCCACTTGGCCTATTAGGACGTAGTGCGGTGGCTATGAAGGTGTAAACCTGAAATATTTGATACACGATGCTACACTCAAACGACATTCTCTTGAGAATATTATTGATTCCCGAATAATTGGTGTGCTAGTAATATCCGAAAGATGGATCAATGACTTTGGGAACTTGTTAGAACCTTGTCTTGCAGGTACATAAAACCCTTAGTACATACCCTTTGGGATGGTTAGACCATGGCTCCATGATCGTGATGTCAAACCTTTAAACCCTATATGTTTGTATATACGTGTATATGTGTGTTTGTGCATTCATGCACCATTCTTTCTAACCACCTTTTTCAAGGAACTTAGGGTTATGTTTTTGCAAACATCAAAGGTTTTACCATGGATTTTGGAAGGAGGAGAACACAAAAGTACACTCTCAAGAGTCCTAAACTGGAATATTTGAGGAAGCTAGGAGGATTGGTTGCAGATCCATTGGTTTTCAAGAACAAGTATGGAAGATTTCTATCTCTCTTGAAGCTCAACATGGTGGATGGGATTCTTACTACCTTTGTTCAGTTCTATGATCCATTGTATCAATGCTTCACATTTTTAGATTATGATCTCATGCCTACTGATCCGCTGTCGCGCACGAATCAAAAATGAGTATTTTAAGAAAAATATAGTTACGGTAATGACAACTCGAGTATCGTTCTCAAAGATTCTTGTAGTGAACTAGTAACAAACCCGTGTGTCCGCACGGGTTAAAGTAGTTTTATTTAAAATGTAAAATTTAAAATAAAAATAAAAGAAAATTATTATTTAATATGCATAACTTAAAAGTATGAATTGTTAATAGAATAGTTTATATAAAAGGAAATGTATTTATAATGATGTTTAGGAAAAAGAATAATATTAATAGTATAATAATATTAGAAGAAAATATTAATTGATAAATAAACAAATGTTGTTTTATAAATAAAAAATATTAATTATTTTAAATAATTTATTTTTGGAAAATACAAAAAATAATATGACATAAGGATTTTATATTATATAGGGTTAAATAAGTTTTTAGTCCCTACAAATATCCCAACTTTTAAGTTTGGTCCCTCAAAAAATTTCCTTTAAACTTTGATCCTCTGAAAGTTTTCCGTCCCTAATTTTAGTCCCTCCCGTTAGTTTCTACTAACGGAGGATGATGTGGCAGGCCATGTGTGTATTATTGCTTTTCCATGTTGTAAAATAATTTTTTTTTATAATTATACTTAACGTGATTTCTGTGATACAACACCAAAGTCTCCTTCATTCACCCTTCTTCTTCGATCTTCTTCTCGCTAAACATATTCTCATTTTTAGGGTTTTTATTTTCGTGTAGAAATTGTGCCTTTTCTAGTATTAAGGGTTGTTATTTTAATCAATTGCATCCACGCTGCGAACTTCTTCAATTTCGTTATTCTCTTCACGACATCCCTCTTCCCCTTCCACTCATTCTCTCTCTCCCTAACCAAAGGTAAATTGTCTTAGAAACTTCACCATAATTTTCGTGTGAGCCATGCAGCAAACCCATTTTCTATTTATTTGGATCAAAGCTATGAACTTTTTTTTATCTTGCTGAGTTGTGGCTTTGCAGGGCAAGTATAGGCAATTTTGAAGTGAAGGAAGAGATTTTGAGGAAAGCATCTGTTTGATGGCTTTGGTGTACTTAAACTAAGCACAAATGAGCTCTATTTATAGTAGAGCAAGTTTGTTTTGCAAGCAATAGTGAATGGCAACTGCTGCAGAAGTTTGGCAAATGTTGATCAATAGAAATCCAAGTCTCCTCTAGCCATTGACTAGAGGTTAGAGCACAGGCCTTTGGTTCCCTAGTTCTGAGATCATCCTTGACTCATTCAGTGGGAAAAGACTCAGTTCATGCCACCTTGGTGCATCCATTGAATGCTCCAAAATAAAATTGGAGTCTTGTCTCTCTTTTAGGCATTTTAGATTTGGCATGCTACTTTTGGTTCCAAGGACTTGGGAGGCTGATGGATCAGTGTTTGTCCCTCCTTGGTCTCCCCCTGAGGTGTTCAGATGGATAAACTTGTTTGTCATTTGCACAAATTGCCCAAATCGAGCAAAATGCACAAATCTGCCTTGTTATGACAGTTGCAGCAAGACATGTTGCCATTGTCATAACTCTTAGCCCAGGTTGAGTTTGATGGGGTTCTTGGCCATTTTAGAAAGCTCTCATATGATACAACATATGTGTGATCATAGTTTGTTTTGATAATTCTAGGATCCAAGTGAAAAATGCTCTTACTTTTTGGAAAAAGTGAAACAGATTCTGACTTAGTGAAAATTTCACTAAGTGTTGGAAAAAGTGACATTTCATGTTTTCAGCCATTTTGATCCACCCATAACTCAAAATCCATGATGAATTGGAATGAGGTTTAGTTGACACTTTTAAAGTATACCATGAGAGCTACAAATCTATCTTTGGATCAACCAAACTGGTTGCTTGGATCACAAGTTGTGATCCTTGGAAGTTGGTACCCTAGCCACTTTGTTCCATAACTTAGAAAATTTCTAAGTTTTTTATGGTTACCCCTTTTACAAGTTATCCCACTTTCTTTGATTTTTCTTGATGAATGATAATTCAAATCACACATTAACATCATTTTAGGGTTATGGAACCTTGGTTGATCAAAAAATCAAAAAGTCAAACTTTGACTTTTGGGCACAGTTGACTTTTAGTCAGATGAATTCCAAACTGTGCGATCCACTATGAAATCAAGTCCTTGACCTAAATAAAACTTGATGGATTGATTTCATAGGTATTATAGGGTGTATTGAATCATGTCCCAAGGTTTGGGAGCATGTCTTGGTCAAAAGTCAAAGATACAGTTGACTTTTTCCTCAAAACCCTAACTGTGGTTCAGATGAAATTGAAACTTGTGGACCAAGCTTCTTGGATCAATCCATTGTTGCAAATGGATCAATATAGTGTGTTAGAGATCCTCAAATCATGCCTTGAGGCCTTGGCTCATGTTTTGTCCCAAAAGTCAACTTAGGGGTGAATTAGGTCAAAAAACCCTAATTCCTGATTTTTTGTATGAATGCATCCCCTGAGGCTAAATTGACTTGATGACTGGTGTACATGAGGTCCCTTGGAGTACCTTAAGTTATGCTTTGAAGCATTGGCTCATGCCCAGATGAAAATTTCCCTCTGGAGGCCCTGGTTGACCAAAACCCTAATTTGGTGACACTGGCGATCTTGAGGTTTAATCCACTTGGAATTGTGAGAGCAAGAGTTGTCTCTACAAGTCGATCTATGTTTTGATGATAACAATACGTATTTGTGAAAGAACCATTTTATGTTCTAACGTGTGTTGTGTGCAGATCATAATTATGGAATATATCAGATCCAACAAACACCAGCCAGATGAGCGTAATTGATAATATGCGAAGTTACTAAGTGTGACACAAGTCGCAAGAAGCAAGAATGCTTCTCTATCTGATCGTGATCAGTCAGATCTAAGGATGCCGATATTGCTGATGCAATGCTCTTGTGGATGCTCTCTGAAAGTGGTCGAGATTCTGAAGATTGCGAAGCTTCTAAAAAAAAGAACCGAAGTGCTGAAGACTCTCATGACTTGAAGTTCTGAAGGCAGAAGGCTCTGAAGACCAAGTGCAGAAAGACTCTGAAGACTTATGTGTTCTGAAGATTAAGGTTCTGAAGATCAAGTATTGAAGATTCTGAAGACAGATTCCTAATGGACAAGTTCTGAAGTTTCGGAAGACTTGAAAAAGTAAAGGATAACGTGCTTAAAGACAAGTGCTGAAGTTTTGAAGATTGATTCCTAATGGACTTCTTCAATTGAATGAAGACTTGACGTATCAGATATCCCGGTTAAGAAGACTCTACTCATGCTTCAACAAATTACCATCAGAAGCCTCCGAAGTTCAGAAGTCAAATGTTACCGTTGTGAGTAACTGTACACGGCGCCCAAGAAAGATCTATCACTTCTCCCATAGCAAAAAGGAGACGTGTCAGTACAACGAATTATTACACAACGTCTCTTTTCCAACGGCCAGTAATATTTCAAACGGCTATATTTCTACCGGGCTATTTAAAGAAAAGTGCATTCGCTTCTAATTGACGATATAGTCCATAGATCGATTCAGCCATGAATGGAGAATTGATCAAGTCATTGTGTAAAGATAGCAACAACAATGAGTTCTCGTTGTAACACTCAGAATATCCAAATCTATCACCATTTGCACATGGCCATTGTTGTTGAAGCTCAAAGACCATCATTCAACACAACAACAATGAATTGGTATAGAAGCTGTTGATGAAGAAGACAACATTGCAAATCAGTCAAGTCATCAACCATCTTCTCGTCAGCGCTACATTGAAGATCTGAAGCAAGGAGTTGTTGCTCAAAGCTTGCTCACCTCGAAGACGAAGAAGAAGAAGATCTACAAGATGTCAACAACTGTCAAATCATTATACATCTCTGTAGTTTCTTAGAATAGCAAGGAGTTGTTGCTCACATCTTGCTTGAACACTTGTGTGTTCTTTGTACTTAAACTTCGGAGTAATCTGCTTGTCAAGAAGCATCTGTGTAATCTCCTGTATAACTAATTCTTGGTGAATTAGGATTCCGTGAGTGGTCTATGTGACCGTAGACTTGAGAAGACAATGGCGAGATGTCATTGTGGTAAAGCCTGAAATAGGGTCAATGATAGTCATATCTCAAAGAGGATCATATGTTGATCAGACTCTTGTGGTATCCCTGATAGAACTCATTGTGAAACCTTCAATGAACGTTATATCCTGAGTGGATCCCTGAATGGTTCATTGAGAGAGATGCCTCAAGGGATCATGTGATGATCTGGATACTTGAGATGACAATGGCGTAAGTCATTGTGGGTTAGTCACAGTGCGGCTGTGCAGGTTGTTAGTCACCGGCTGTTGCCCGGGCATCTGTAATCGAGATTGATTATAGTGGATTAAGACCTTGTGTTCAAGGCGAAATCACCTGAGGAGGGTGGACTGGATTAGCCTTTGTGATGAACCAGGATATATCGTGTGTTCTTTACTCTTATGCTTAATGTCTTTGTTTATCTTTCTATATAGAGTATCAGAACCTTACACAAGTAAGTCAGAACCTTGCAGCTTAACTCTGATAAGCTTCCGCACTGCAAGTTCTGAGAAATGCATCTTATGTTTAGACTCTTGTTAGTTCTAAAGCCTCATGCTCAGCAAGTCTGAATGTAACTTCGCCACTCAGAGTCTCACAACGAACTCTGATGTAATCCTAAGTGATTCATCGATAAGAAACGAAAAGTAGTCAAAAGAGCAAATACACAATTCAAACCCCTTCTTTCTTGTGCTTTCTTGCACCTTCAATTGGTATCAGAGCTCCGGTTCTGTTATTGATGGATATCAAACACTTAGCAGTGTTAGAAAAAGATCCAGATGAGGTGCGTAAAAACAGTCTGGGTGAGATTGAAATCCACTTACAATTTCTGTAACAGTTCAGAAGTTGACTATGTACAAAATTGTAATCAACCGGACTACTCGAGCAATTCACTGATTCTGGAAGCTTTGCTAATCCACAAAATCTTTTCTCACCTAAATCCTTGTTGAAGATTGAAGAATCAGCTGATTAGATGGACTCATCAGATAAGGAGTATTATCTGCTGAATACTCATCTTGGAAGATACGTGTAGAAGAACCACGTATTTGCTCAAGGTTGAATTATCAGAAGACAAGAAGTCTGGGCTGCTGAAGAATAACTCTTTATGAGCTCCCGAGATGTTTTCAAGAAATGGACTAGGTCCACCCTTGACTTTCTCGGTTAAAGCTCATTCAGAATTTCTTCATGTAAAGAAGAGAGATTGTTGTTCTATGATCTTGAACTTCAGAGTGAAGCCTGTTGAAGTAAGAAAATCTTGAATGATCTAGAAGTTAAAAGATTCAATGAAGAACTTAATATTGTTTTCATGGAGAGCTATGCAGAAATCTGAAAGAAAATTCAGGAAGAAAATTGTCAAGAATTCATTAGATACTTGATCAAAACTGATCTCTTAAGTGTGGATAGAATCAGTATAAACAAGTCCTGATGACTTGAGACTTTCACACAGTTGAATCAAACCGTGTTGATCAAATCATCTTTTGATAAGTGTCGCAAAAATTCTCATACATTGAAATCAGAAGATGCATGTCCAAACACTTAAAGTCTTCTACCTAAAGTCAAAAAGATTTAAGCTACTGATGTTTAGAATGAAGAAATCAGTTGACATTCCTTAGAAGAAGATATGTTGTTGATCTTTGATGGACTAAGTCTTTAGTCAAGAAAAATCAGCATTGTGAGATTAAGAAGTGTCATGCAAATTATATGTTGTGCCACACACATATTTGATGATACTCGTTTCTGAACATGACCCGCACTTGTTAAAGAAACATAGTCAGAAGACGTCAATCAATTCTCCTTAGCTCATAACCCCGCAAGCAGTCTATGATTAAGCTAAGCTTATTATTGACCTTCTAAAAATAAAAAATTGTTAAAAGACAGTTTTTCTGATGTTCAAATTAAGAACCTCTGATTGAATGTTCTAAAAAATCAGATGAATATGTTAGAACGAGAGAAATGGAAAAATCATCTAAAAGAGGAGATTAAATCTAGCTCTCAGACTAGTGATCAGAATTAAGAATATACTCATCAACATCAGAATAAGAATCTTTGGAGAAAATGAGAAACTTAAGGAAACTCAGTCAGAGTCTCTGATAGATCACTCTGAAGAAAACAGATGCAGAGCAAGGCTGATCAAAAGCTTTATGAAGGACAATCTTATCAGATACATGAGAAATCAGAATAAAGAGAATCTGAGGATAATCAGAAGCCTAACCGCAAAACAGCTTAAGTAAAAAGGGAAAGCACTCATATACCGAATCACTGGGAAAAGATTTCAAAACCTCTAAGGTATGATCCTCCTTAACTATGACCTATTGCAAACAATGAAATATCTAATGAGTAAAAATATTCATGATGTGAAATATCCTTTCTTTCCAAGAGAAAATCTTTTGATCAAATCTCTGGACTATGTGTTCACTCTAGGTAACCTCAGTCATGATTGCGAATCTTAAAGTAATCATAATAGTTTCATTAAAAATAAGAAAATCTGTCTAATTTCTTCATATAATTACTTGAAATCTAAATAGTATTTTTGACCTGTTTACATCATCAAAATTCTTGTCACTTAGTGTGCACTTAATCTATATCTTCCCTAGGTCAGGCACAACTCATTACACCTATTTAGATGTATTTAAGCCAACTCTTCCTATCCAAAAAATTCACACTCAACTGAGTCAACGTTCTGTCTTCCATTTACCATCAAAGCTCCACTGACCCCTCTAGGAAACTAGGATCCTCCTGGAATCATTGCTTGCAGTCTATCTAATTTTTTTTTTATTTTTTTTATTTTTAACAATGGATTAGATATTCCACTTTGTTAGAAAAAACCACGAACATAAATCTATTAAAATATTTTTTTTGTCTTCTTTGATCATGAAACTAGACTTATCTAAGTGTCTGCTACGTGCATGTTATGTAGTAGTTTAAGTCGTTGTAATCTTGCCAGTTTTTTTTTTATATGAGGAATAGTTAAAATTATGTATGTGAATCTTATTACATTATCTCCTTTTCCAGTTGAGTCAATGATCATTCCTAACATTTAATATATCACTCTACATTGCCTAAAGTTGAATTTGAACAATTCAAGAGTCTGATATATCTTAAGAGGAATCTGGACTTACTCTGTTAAAAGACATATACAAAATTTTGAGTTCCTCGAGAAACCACCATTATATAAACGTGTCTATCACTCTTGCACTCTTAGGAGAGCAGTTATCATCCACGTTGGGTGATACTCAGTCATTAACTGCTCCTTTTCATTTTCCATGTGTCTATGTCTCGTAGTATACCCTAGGAAATTATGACGAACCTAGAAAATAGTAAATACAAATCTTTTGTATTGATTCAGACGTTACCTTCTTCCACTCTCATTCCCTTATAAATAGTAGGAATTTCCCTTTTCTCATTACATCCTCAACCTAAAGCTGTCATCCCTCTAAAACCCTACTTGAACAATGTCTGCTCCAACCTTTACTAGTAACATAGAAACCCTAGAAGTTATATCAGAAAAACGACCAAACCTTGCTCGACTCAAAAACTACGGTATAGACATAGTTAGAAGCATGCAAGTTCAATCTTGGTCTGGGTACTACGCCTGCTAAACGGACTTATCTATCCTGTCCTGTTGAAGGAATTCTGGAAATATGCCAGAATCGACGATGACGGTAATATTGTCCGGTCGGAAGTTTATCGACTTCCAATCTCTATCACTTTGCCCTCAATCGCGAAGATAACTAACCGTGTCTCATCTAGAGTAACTATTGAAGATTTTCAATATGATCTTGGTGTGGTAGAGAAGTGCAGGATCCTTTTTGATGGTTCAGCTCCTTTTGAACCAAACAATCCTGAGTACCTTCTTCCTTTTGCCAAGACTTGGTTTAGATTCTCTCTAACTAATCTTCACCCTCGAGCAACAGCAAGATCCACCCTGTCTAATGATGACAGAATCTTTGTTTTTTCTTTTGACGCATCATGTTAAAATTAATCTTCCCAAGGTCATCTTCAATCACTTGAAGTACTCCATTGAGGTTTCAAGAAAACAGAATCAATCCTTTGTTCCATACGGAAGGATTATATCTGAAATTATGCTTAGAGAAGGATTCTGGGGATTATTAAGTAGGATTGGACCAGAGCATGCGGTAACTGAAACAAGATGCTCTAGAGTGGACTACATTGAAGACTTTGATGATTAAAGTCTTTTTACGAGTGTATAACAAGTTCTTGTTATAACTAGGTCTAAGTTCCTGTGATTAACGGTTTTTTATGTCTTGTACTCGTGCTTAAAATTAATATGTGTTGCTTTCTGGTCTAATCTTGAATACTCATAGCTGCGCTAATCTGTGTTGAATGAAATTAACTCCGGACATTCTCTAGTTAGTCATGATTAAAACATTTAAAACATTATCATAACCCAGTAATGATCGATAAATTAACATCCTTCAAGGATGATGCTAACACAAGATTTCAGAACCCAATAAATGCTCCCAATTCAAGCATAGAACTCCATGGAAATAAGAAATATCTGGACTGAGTCTATGAATGGATCTCAAAAGAAATTGTGAAGAGCAAGAGGTTGGCAATTACTCAAGTAGAAGAGAGGTCGCAGGTCTCAAGAAATGATGATTCTGAAAACCTTCTCTCATCGTCTTCATCATCCTTAGGCTCGCTCTAGTCTAACTCATAAGGACCCATGAAAACTCAGTTTTATTAGGTCTAAATGCTTCTCATTAGGAATCTGTGTTTAAATCATCTACATTTTGATTATCTTGAACTTTTCAAGATTAAGCTCAACCTATGCTCCGCATCTTAAAACTATTTTATGTTGATGCTTCTATCTGATTGCTCATAAATGAAATGCTATAATTAATCTCTACAGATGATCTAAAACTTTCAATTAATAATCAGATAATTCCATCTAATCGTCCTCAAAATGAATTTATTATGGTTAAAGATGGTTATCACTAAATGACTTGGATTGCTCTTAACTGCTCAAATGTTGGCTCTAGGGTTCTATGTTATTTAACATATCCAGTATATATATGATGATATTAATATGCTTAAATGCTTAAATGCTCAAATGAGGAAGAAATATATGATGTTCATTGGAAATATATGCTTAAATGCTTTATGCTCTAGCACTTTTTGATGATGTCAAAAAGGGGGAGAAATATAATGATTTTGATTGAGAAAAGGAAATAATTGAGAAGAGGAAATCTAAATAATGCAACTCAAACAAAGTACTTATATAAAAATGTGTTGCTACTAACATTTGTTATTTGATGTTATCCGAGGAACTCTAAACAAGTTCACTAGGCATTCCTAGAACAGGTTAAGATAGAAGAATCAGATCGAAGTTGTATACTTCGTGAACATATGCTCAGAATCAGATTTATCATGATATTTGTCTCACTCAGTTCAGAAGCTATAAGCTGTCCAAGAGTATAAGAATCAGAAGACTCTGAAAGCAGTCAAGATAAAGTACACATTCTCAAGATGCTTACTCAGAGGAACTGTGTAAATCAGAAGTCAAGAGCTGTCTGAAGATCTGGATTGAAGATCCAAGAAAGAAGCCGTTATGATGTTTACCAGAAATAAATTTAATGAAAACGATTTGGTATCAAACTAAATCAACAATTGGTAATCATATCAAGTACACAAAGATTAGTATCAGACTCATCAATCAGAGCAAAGTTGTGGATTATTGTCAAAATACCTTCATTGGTATCAATTTCAGCACACTAATGAAATACCTCTCAAGTGTATGAGAAGAAGTCCTTCACTTGGTATCAGACTCAACATACTCTGGTATAAGACTCAGCACATCACGTGGTATCAGACCAAAATCAAATCATGAGTAACAGATTCAGAATCAAGCGTTGATTGATCACTGTAGTTAAACCTTCAATTGGTATCTGATCAGAAATCAAGCTTTGATAAACCACTGAGTTGTGACAATAACAAGGTTCTGAGATGAAGACCTGTGTTCAAAAGTCAAACTCTGAAACAGTCATGATCTACATTGGTGATTAAAATCTTACCATCCTGAATTATGATTTTGAAGACCCCAATATATGACTTATAGGAATTAGGGGGAGACTACCCTGAAGATAAAATTGCAAAATCTCAAATCTTCACAAAGTCTGAAACTCAGGGGGAGTTTCTTAAAAGACAGTGTCTGTCTCTGATAGATAGCGAGGCTATGTTATCAGATAAGAACTGATCAGCTTGTGCTTAAATGAATATGCTGAAAGGTAGAAATGCTTCAGAAGTCTCTGAAGATTACAAGCTTTGATACGACTACAAAGGAACTGAGCTCTGAAGATCTGAAGATGGAAGTTCTGATGAACTAGTCCAGATTCTCAAGACTCACTGTTCTCTTAAAGACAAGATAGAGAAGTAGTCCTTTTCTATTCTTCGTTCTGGCAACTCAAGTTGTTATTCTGTATATCTTTGGATCAAATAAGATTCTAGATGATCACAGATAAAACTTTGAGGATAACACATTCAGGGGGAGCTGTTGTTCTAGACTCTGAATATGTTCTGTTTGGTGATTACCCTGTATAAAATGTTCAATCAAAATACTTGGTTTTGTCATCATCAAAAATGGGGAGATTGTGAGAGCAAGAGTTGTCTCTACAAGTCAATCTATGTTTTGATGATAACAATACGTATTTGTGAAAGAACCATTTTATGTTCTAATGTGTGTTGTGTGTAGATCATAATTATGGAATATATCAGATCCAACAAACACCAGCCAGATGAGCATAAATGATAATATGCGAAGTTACTATGTGTGACACAAGTCACAAGAAGCAAGAACGCTTCTGTATCTGATCGTGATCAGTCAGATCTAAGGATGCCGATATTGCTGATGCAATGCTCTTGTGGATGCTCTCTGAAAGTGGTCGAGATTTTGAAGATTGCGAAGCTTCTGAAGAAAAGAACCGAAGTGCTGAAGACTCTTATGACTTGAAGTTCTGAAGGCAGAAGACTCTGAAGACCAAGTGCAGAAAGACTCTGAAGACTTATGTGTTCTGAAGATTAAGGTTCTAAAGATCAAGTATTGAAGATTTTGAAGACAGATTCCTAATGGACAAGTTCTGAAGTTTCGGAAGACTTGAAGAAGTAAAGGATAACGTGTTTAAAGACAAGTGCTGAAGTTTCGGAAGACTTGAAGAAGTAAAGGATAACGTGCTTAAAGACAAGTGCTGAAGTTCTGAAGACTGATTCCTAATGGACTTCTTCAATTGACTGAAGACTTAACATATCAGATATCCTGATTAAGAAGACTTTACTCATGCTTCAACAAATTACCATCAGAAGCCTCTGAAGTTCAGAAGTCAAATGTTACCGTTGTGAGTAACTGTACACGGCGCCCAAGAAATATCTATCACTTCTCCCATAGAAAAAAGGAGACGTGTCAGTACAGTGAGTTATTACACAACATCTCTTTTCCAACGGCCATCAATATTTCAAACGACTATATTTCTACCGGGCTATTTAAAGGAAAGTCCATTCACTTCTAATTGACGATATAGTCCATAGATCGATTTAGCCATGAATGGAGAATTGATCAAGTCATTGTGTAAAGATAGCAACAACGATGAGTTCTCGTTGTAACACTCAGAATATCCAAAGCTATCACCATTTGCACATGGCCATTATTGTTGAAGCTCAAAGATCATCATTCAACACAACAACAATGAATTGGTATAGAAGTTGTTGATGAAGAAGACAACATTGCAAATCAGTCAAGTCATCAACCACCTTCTCGTCAGCGCTACATTGAAGATCTGAAGCAAGGAGTTGTTGCTCAAATCTTGCTCACCCCGAAGACGAAGAAGAAGAAGATCTACAAGATGTCAACAACTGTCAAATCATTATACATCTCTGTAGTTTCTTAGAATAGCAAGGAGTTGTTGCTCACATCTTGCTTGAACACTTGTGTGTTCTTTGTACTTAAACTTAGGAGTAATCTGCTTGTCAAGAAGCATCTGTGTAATCTCCTGTATAACTAATTCTTGGTGAATTAGGATTCCTTGAGTGGTCTATGTGACCGGAGACTTGAGAAGACAATGGCGAGATGTCATTGTGGTAAAGCCTGAAATAGGGTCAATGATAGTCATATCTCAAAGAGGATCATATGTTGATCAGACTCTTGTGGGATCCCTGATGGAACTCATTGTGAAACCTCCAATGAACGTTATATCCTGAGTGGATCCCTGAACGGTTCATTGAGAGAGATGCCTCAAGGGATCATGTGATGATCTGGATACTTGAGATGACAATGGCGTAAGTCATTGTGGGTTAGTCACAGTGAGGCTGTGCAGGTTGTTAGTCACCGGCTGTTGTCCGTGCATCTGTAATCGAGATTGATTATAGTGGATTAAGACCTTGGGTTCAAGGCAAAATCACCTGAGGAGGGTGGACTGGATTAGCCTTTGTGGTGAACCAGGATATATCGTGTGTTCTTTACTCTTATGCTTAATGTATTTGTTTATCTTTCTATATAGAATATCAGAACCTTACACAAGTAAGTCAGAACCTTGCAGCTTAACTCTGATAAGCTTCCGCACTGCAAGTTCTGAGAAATGCATCTTATGTTCAGACTCTTGTTAGTTCTGAAGCCTCATGCTCAGCAAGTCTGATTGTAACTTCGCTAGTCAGAGTCTCACAATGAACTCTGATGTAATCCTAAGTGATTCATCGATAAGAAACGAAAAGTAGTCAAAAAAGTAAATACACAATTCAAACCCCCATTTCTTGTGTCTTTCTCGCACCTTCAGGAATGTTGCAACCTTGTGCTTGATTCTTGATGTGGGAGTCCTCTTGATCCTTTGTGGGTGTTTGAGGGGTTAGACAAGTTGAAGATCATGTCATTTCTTGATTGATCCTTTGTCTAGGAACTCTGAGAGGGCTTGAAACCCTAATCTTTTGATTGTAGTGAAAGTTCACCCATCTTTGGGGAGACTAATGAGGTATGATGGTTCCTCCGTATTGTGATAATGATTTGCACAATGATGGGAAATCTTAGTGGTCAAAATTTGGGGTATGACACTGATATTACCCTACTTATAGTTTTTGGATCTCTTTATTTTACTTCTACCCTTCAAGCAAATAGGAAGAAACTGGATTCTAGATCTAAAAAGTGCATGTACCTAGGTCTGCAGACTGGTGTTAAGGGTCACATCTTATTTGATCTTTCTTCCAAAGAGATATTTCTGTCAACAAATGTCATTTTCTTTGAATCCATTTTCCCTTATAAACTTCAATCTCATATTTCCCCCAATCATTCACCCCATCATATATCTCATCATTCCAATTATTGAGTTGACTTTCCCAACATTCATGACTCTGAACAATGACTCATAGTTGATATTTCCCATTTGGAAACTTCAACTTCTATTTCACCTAATATTCCTCACATTGAATCCTCTTCTCCGCCTAATTTTTATAATTCCACTCTTCAACCTGAGCCTATTCCTACTGTCTCTTCAGATCCTTCACTTTCTAACCATATTTTTCAACCTAGAAGATCTACTAGAGTCAACAAACCTCCCTTATTTTTACAAAATTTTCATAGCAATTTGATTGAGAATATAGGTAATTCCACTCATTTAGTTCCGGCATCATCATCTTCCACAAGTAAGTATCATCTATCTTCTTTCATTTCTTACCATAATGTCCATATCACTGACACCACATATCTTCAACTTGTCATTTATTGTTGAACCTCATTCAATTGATGAGGACATTTTTTATGAAAATTGGAAGACAACTATTCAATCTGAACTATCTGCACTAATGAACACTAATACATGAAAATTGGTTCCCATGTCTGATCACAACAAAGCCGTTAGATGTATATGGGATTTTAATCTTAAGCTACATGTTAATGGATCTGTAGAGAGATATAAGGCAAGGCTAGTTTCCAAGGGCTTCACTCAAATTGAAGGACTTGATTACTTAGACACATTCAGTCCAGTTGTCAAGATGACAACCATCCGAGTTTTCATGGCCATTGCAATTAGAAGATTAATTGGAAGACTTTTATACTTAACACATTCTAGACCAGAGATTTCTTATGTTGTAAGCAAACTGAGCCAATTTTTTAGTGAACCAATTGATGAATATATGCTAGCAGACCTACATGTTTTGAAATACATAAAAGGTAGTCCTGACAATGGCTTATTCTTCAGATCATCTTCAGCACTGTCACTTCAATGATTCTCAGACTCTGATTCGGGAGCATGTCCCTATACTCGAAGGTCCACAACTGGTTTGTGCTTTTTTCTTGGAACTTCTTTAATTAGATGGAAAAGTAAGAAGCAGACTGTGGTCTCTAAGTCTTCATCAAAGGGTGAGTATAAAGCTCTAGATTCAAAGGTTGAGCATATCCATGGTGTTTATATTCTAGATTTTACAAAATGTAAATTTAAAATCAAATAAATATACCTATAACATTTATGGTAATTTTTGCAGCAAAAGCACATAATATTGTTGGTTATCTTTTGCAGCAAAAGCACATGTTTACGATTTTGTGAAAAATATAAACTGTCAATTCGATCACATTCAAAAGTAAGTACATCAATTTCTTTAATTTGGGGCAAGTATAAACTAGAGACATTAGATCCTAAATTTACATTTATGCAGATGAATAGTAGAGAGTGAGGTAGGGAGGAAAAATAGTAAAGTACAGGCAATGGAGAGAGATTTGTTGAAGGAGATATTAAGAGAGTGAATCTAGTGTGGTGTGGACTATTGAGATCATGTAGGACTGTTTAATCAAATGGTTAAATTGAATGGTACAGATTTAATTAATCCCCGTTGGTTTTATTATAGCAGAGAGATTGAGAAAATGGGAATTACACTAATTTTATTCATGACAGCCAAAACACTTATAGTGTTTACAAAAGAAAAACAAACCACCACCACATTAGGAACGTGGGGTAACTGACTAGACTTGCTCCTAAAGTTTAGGATCCACTAATTGACTAAAACAAAACTGAAATAATAATGGAAAAAAAAAACTTAATGCAGTCCAAAAGCAAATAATTAACACTCCTCCTTGCTTTAGGATCTGCAAACTCCAATTTTCTGCCTCAATAGCTCAAACTTGCTGACAGAAAATGGCTTTGTAAACAAGTCTGCCAATTGATCTTCTGACCTGCAATAAACCAAATTCACTTCTCCATTTTGCTGCATCTCTCTTAAGAAGTAGAGCTTGATGTTAAAATGTTTAGTCTTGCCATGACACACTGGATCCTTTGAAATTGCAATTGTTGCTTGGTTGTCGATAAACACTTATGTCTTATGATTCTGTTGGAGATGTAAGTCACATAAGATATTTTTCAGCCACAGAACTTGATTTACGGCTGCTGTTGCTGCTATGAATTCAGATTCTGCAATGGATTGTGCTACTGTCTCCTGCTTCTTTGTGCACCATGAAAAAACTCCTGAGCCTAGACTGAAACAATATCCTGAAGTGCTCTTCATGTCATCAATGGATCCATCCCAGTCACTATCAGAGAATCCACATAACTTGAAATTTTGACAGCTCTCAAACTTGACACCATAATCAACAACACCTTTAATATATCTCAATACCCTTCTTGCTGCCTTTAAATGCATTTCACTAGCACAATGCATAAATCGAGAGAGAAGACTTACAGTAAACAGAATGTCCGGCCTTGTTGCAGTGAGATACATTAAACATCCAATCAAGCTTCTGTAATAGCCTTCATCAACTTTGTCAACACCATCTTCCTTGCTCAACTTCTCCTTTTGGTTCATTGGTGTGCTAACCTCTTTACACTCCTCCATTTGAAATTTTTTTAAGATTTCCTTAGCATATTTTTTTTTGACATATGAACACATCATCCTCATTTTGTTTGATCTCAATTCCAAGAAAATAAGACATAAGACCAAGATCTGTCATTTCAAAAACTTGCATCATTTCTTGTTTGAATTCTTCAACCAACCTTGTATCATCTCCAGTCACTAAAAGATCATCAACATAGAGGGAAACTATGAGAAAATTTTTTCCCTTATGTTTTACATAAAGAGTGGCCTCAGATAAGCTTTTCACAAAGCCTATGCTCAATAGGTGTTCATTTATCCTACTGTACCAAGCTCTTGGTGCTTGTTTTAATCCATAAAGGGCTTTTTTGAGTAGATAGACTTTATCTTCTTCACCATGCATAACAAATCCCTCTGGCTGCTCCACATATATCTCTTCTTGTAAAACTCCATTTAAAAAAGCTGATTTGACATCTAACTGGAATACTTTCCAGCCTTGTTGATCAGCAACTGCTAACACCAATCTAATTGTATCTAATCTGGACACTAGTGCAAAAGTGTCAGAATAATCAACACCAAAAATTTGTGCATACCCTTTTACTACAAGTCTGGCCTTGTATTTATTGATAGAGCAATCCGCATTAAGCTTTGTTCTGAAAACCCATTTAACTCCAATAACTTTTCTATCTTGAGGCTTGTCAACCAGCTCCCATGTGTTGTTTTTTTGAATCATCGAAATCTCATCTTCCATTGCCTTTTTCCATTTTGGATCCTTGAGTGCTTCCTCACAGCAACTAGGTTCGCATACTGCTACATTGCATCTTTGATAAATGTCTGACAGCAGCCTCGTGCCTCTAATAGGAGGGTCATCTTCTAATTCATTATGACACAACTATGTTGTTTGGTTTCCGCCATAATCATCTTCAATATTGTTAAAAAATCCAATTGGTTTTTTTTTGGTTCTTCCAATCCCATTGTTGATCTTCATTGAAATGCACATCCCTAGAAACAGTCAACTTTCCAGTTTGAGGATGATATACTTTGTAGGCTTTTGAAACAGAACTATAACCCACAAAAATACCCGGAATTGCTTTCTTGTCAAGCTTGTCGCGCTTAACCTGTGGAACATGTGCAAAACAAACACAACCAAACACTTTAAGAAAGGTTAGTGAAGGCTTATATCCATACCAAGCCTCAAAAGGAGTTTTGTCTTTCAAAGCCTTGGATGGAAGTCGATTTTGAAGAAAAACGGTTGTGTTTGCCGCTTCGGCCCAAAATTCTTTAGGCAATTCCTTCTCATGCAGCATGCATCTCGCCATCTCCATTACTGATCTATTTCTCCTTTCACTAACTCCATTTTGCTCTGGAGTGTATGGGGTTGTGAGTTGATGTACAATACCAACTTCTTCACAAAATAGATTAAATTGTGTTGAGGTGTACTCCTTCCCATTATCTGATCTTAGAAATTGTATCTTGTAACCACTTTGAGTTTCCACCATATTCTTGAAATTTACAAAGACTCCAGCCACTTCATGCTTGAATTTCAAGAAAAAAATCCAGCACATTCTTGTAAAATCATCTATGAAAAGAATAAAGTATAGACTACCTTGTAACGATGGAGTTCTTTGAGGTCCTGCCACATCAGTGTGAATGAGTTGCAGCTTTTGAGAGGCTCTCCAAACTGTTTTGGGAAATGACACTCTGTTTTGTTTACCAAATTGACAGGCATTACAATTTGGCAAATGATCAGAAAGCACTGGTAGACCTTCAATCATATCTTTCCTCTTCATGTTCAGCATCCTTTGAATATGACAGTGACCAAGTCGCTTATGCCAGAGTTCAGTGGGACTGACTTGAGTGATGTAAGTTGTCTGCTCCTCCACAATTGGATCAAATGAGAAGCTTTTACCTCTCATTTTAACCCTTAAAATCTCCCGACCGGTAGTGTCAAAGATAAGACAATGTTGATTTTCGAAAAGAACTTTAAATCCCTTTTCTAACAATTGACCCACACTAAGCAGATTTTGGTCAATGTCAGGCACATACAGAACATCTGAGATTGTATTCATACCTGAGCTAGTTGAAATTACAATGGTTCATTTTCCTTTTGCAGAAATATAGTCACCATTCCCAATTCTGACTTTTGAGAATTTTATAGGCTTCAAATCCTTGAAGAGAGTTTTATCATATGTCATGTGGTTTGTACAACCACTATCAATCAGCCAGCATTCAGAACTACTCCTTGCTGAGAAGCATGTTGCCACAAAAATTTGATCTTCTTCATCTTGCTCTACAACCTTGGCATTGGCTTCATGTTGTTGAAATTTGCCTTTGCAAATTACAGCTTCATGTCCAAACTGATTGCACTTGTTGCACTTTGCGTCTGGTCTTCTCCAACATCTGAACGGTGGGTGACCCATTTTGCCACAATGCTCACAAGGTGGGTAATTTTTCTTTTTACCTTTGTCTTTGCTTTGGCTGCTTTGACTACTTCCAACTTCATGATGCTTGGCTGGTAAAGCACCTTCAACCACGTGATCTTGTCTGATAAGCCTTCGCTGCTCTTGGGCCTGCAAGGCATGTAACACTCCTGCTAAGGTGATTTTGGACAGATCCTTCGTATTCTCCAAAGTAGTTATTGATGCTTCGTATCTCTCTGGCACTGTAACCAGAATTTTTTCCATAATTCTGGAATCAGTGAATTCAGTGCCGAGTAATCTAACCTTGTTCGCAATGGAAAGCAACCTGTCAGAGTATTCTTTGATTGTCTCAGAATCTTTCATTCTCTGCATCTCAAATTCCCTCATCAAGTTAAGCACTTGCATGCCTCGAATCCTCTCATCCCCTGCGTATTCTTCCTTGAAGTAGTCCCAAATTGCTTTTGGTGTTTTGAGAGTCATGAGTCTGGTGAAGATTATTGATGAAACACCAGTAAAGAGACATGATCTTGCCTTTGCCTTCTTGGTTTTTTTCTCCTTGTGCAATTTTATTTGAGCCATGGTAGAATTGTTCGGCAGCAGAGGAATTTCATAATCCTCTTCCACGGCTTCCCAAAGGTCCAACGCCTCCAAATAAGACTCCATTTTAACTGCCCAAAGGTCATAGTTGTCTCCATCAAAGGTGGGCGGAGCAATTTGTGAGAAACTTGCTTCACCTTCCATTTTCACAGGTCCCGTAAGAAGAAAGCTGTGATACCAGTGTTGGTTTTATTATAGCAGAGAGATTGAGAAAATGGGAATTACACTAATTTTATTCATGACAGCCAAAACACTTATAGTGTTTACAAAAGTAAAACAAACCACCACTACATTAGGAACGTGGGGGTAACTGACTAGAATTGCTCCTAAAGTTTAGGATCCACTAATTGACTAAAACAAAACTGAAACAATAATGGAAAAAAAAAAAAAAAAAACTTAATGCAGTCCAAAAGCAAATAATTAACAATCCCTCATTGTAGTAGTCACCATATTGCTAACTAAGCATCTTACTGTCTCTTATTCGCTTAAGTTCTTCAATCAAAGTCGTCAAATTTTCATGAGATGAACCACCTTCTCCAGCAGCATATCTAGTAATTTTTGCAAACTCTCGAGCTTTTCGTCTTACTTGTACAGCTTCATCACCACCATCCATTAACCGTCTTAGAGCTTTCTCAATACGATCTCTCTTCACTAGCTTTTTCATATCTTTAAAAGCAGCCACGATCCATTCATCCACACCAAGTTCTATTCCAATCCCTCTCACTTGAGTTATCAACTTCTCGTTATAGAATTGATCACTATGCACCGGCCACGTGATCATGGGAACCCCCGCACTAACAGCCTCTACCACCGAGTTCCACCCACAATGCGTCAAAAATGCCCCCACGGCAGGGTGGCCTAATATAACCACCTGTGGTGCCCATCCCTTTACAATCATCCCTTTATTCCTCTCTTCAAATCCCTTTGGCAACCATTTTTGTTTATCCATTTCACTCTCATTCTCCTTCCCTTTCTTTTCCGGGACAATCCATATGAAATCATAACCCGATGCTTCTATCGCGCTTGCAATCTCATACAATTGCTCATCAGGGAAATAACAAATGGTTCCGAAGCTTATGTAAACCACTGAGTTATCTTGCTTAGAGTTAAGCCATGTTAAATACTTTTGAACGCTCAACGTGCTCTTTTCTCCTCTTTCCGCTTTCTCTTGAATGGTTTTGCGAACAAGTGAGGCCGGGCCAAGATGCCAAGCCTTATGACCAATGATTTTCTCGTAATATTCAATATATTCTTCTCCATCGAGCTCGACAAAGCTATTGATGATGAAGGCATTGCTTTTGAGTGCTACAGTGAGTAGAGGATCCAGAAAAGACCTGGATTCTATGGGTGGTGTTGAGTTAATGGTGATATCATGGGGAAAATTGGGAATGAGAAAAGATCCAGAAGCATCTTCAGGGAGAGGGTGTAATTTGAGAGATTCCATAGCACATATAGTAAAGAGGGAGAAACCATTGAAAGCAAATCTTGGAATGTTTAGCTTGTTTGCTAGCTCATCCACCCATGGGAATAAAAAATCCGCCACTATGCAATCGGGTGGGTGCTGCTCTGCGAAATTTTCAATGAGTTCGCGGAGCAGTATGGTGGCATGGTAGATTTTGTAGCCACTTTCTAAGTCAGTGATGGAGGAGATGTTTTCTACGCCGTCTGGGAGGCCGACTTCTTCAGAAGGGAATGGAAAAGTTTGGACATTGAAGAATTTGTTGGATTTGGGAAGGATTTTAGCGTTTAAAGGAGTGGTGATGATTGTAACAAAGTGGCCTCGTGAGGCAAAAAGAGATGCTATGTCACATAGAGGGATCATGTGGCCTGCTGCTAAGTATGGAATGAAGTAAAGTTTAAGAGGTTTCTCCATTTTTGTGGTTGAAACGCAATGATTTCTTGATTTATAACGGGAACAGGAAAACGATTTGGATAAGCCAAAGGACGTTGTTGTGGTCATCGTTTCCTCTCTTAACACAGAAAAAGGTTAAACTGAAAAGAAACAAAACATAACATCCAAACCAGCTACGTTGCCGGCATCAAGTTAGTTTTTGGTATCAAGTATCCAATGTCAAATGAGGCGGCTTCTACAATATATTTGTGAAAGAGTAAGTCATCTCAAAGTAAAAGTCTATTATTTTAATCTCTAAATTTTTAGTGTTCATGTGTAGATGGTAAGAATAATGGTATTCTTACGCCATCTTCTACCCCCAATACTTGCAACCAAATATTCACAGTATAATAGTGTTTTTTTTTTACATAAAAATTAATATTTATAAAAAAAAATTATTTTTAAAATTTATTTTATAAAAAAAATATAAAGCTTGTCATTAATCAATAATTATTTAAAAATATATATGTTATTCATCACGTATTTTACTTATAATTCATTAATCAAGTTTACTATTTCATTAACCAATAAATTAGATAATATTAATCAAGTTCTAAAATTAAAATATAAAATATAATAATCCGTTTTTAACCACTTTTATTTGCTATATTTCATAATTTAATATCAAACTTGGTTAATAGAGTGGAATTTTTTTATTATATTTCATATTTTAATGTAAGAATTTGGTTAATTTTAAATATTTTATTGGTTAATGAATTATAAGTAAAATACGTGGTTAATACATATATTTTGGTGGTCAATGCAATACTAAAATTGATTAATGACAAGCTTTATATTTGTGTTAGAAAAATATCTTTTAAAACATTACATACATTTTATAAATATTATTTTTTTATTTATAAAAAAACATTATTTATCATATAAATACAGTGAAAAGTGATTGGTGTAAGTATTGGGTGGATAAAGTGGTAAAGATGTACCTTACCCTCGTAAAGATGTTCTTCACCAATGGAACTATCACCTCTAGTGTTTGAAAGCATCAAATCTCTTTTTATCTAGAAGAATTTACGAAGATTTGTAATCTTCCATGCATCGACTCGTTGTACGAATCAAATGAATCATACACAATTGAAGTTTTTCTATGTTGTTTCTTGTTCTCTCTTGTTAAATCCAAGTGATAACATTCTTGTTGGGAATAATATAACAAGCGTGAGTAGTATGAAATAGTCTCACGTTGGATAGGAATATGGTGACTTGAACATTTATAAGTAGGATTACCCATTCACCTATCACCTTAAGGTTTTAGGTGGACAAGTGGTGTGTCTCTCACAAAGGCACCTAGTCATACACTATGCATCAATGCTCCATAGTAAACTCCCCCCAACAAATGGTATCATAAGCCTTTGGTTCGAGAAAGGGACCGGGGTGTAGAGCTGTTAAAATGGGCCGAAGCCCATGGGCCGGCCCGCCGAGCCCGAAAAAAGTTAGGGCTTGGGCCTTATTTTTGGAGCCCATATTATTCCGGGCCTTTTTGAGCCCGGCCCGAAAAAGCCCGAAAAAAAATGGGCCGGCCCGTATGGGCTATGGGTAGCCCGCCAGCCCGACAACTTTTTTTAAAAGAATTAATTTAACTATTTGGCCCATATATAAATTAATAAATATATATAATTGGACCTAAAAAATAAATTTGGCCCAAGAAACATTTGGATACAATGTGTAAGTGCTTCTTTGGTTCGGTCCACACACACTTCAGTGACTATCAGAACATTAATTTCTATTACATTATATTACATTACAGTATTCTAAAATGAATATATTACATTAAGATCATTAAAATGAGTATTAATTTCTATAACATTATATATTAAAATGAGTATTAATTTTTATTACATTATATATTACTTAAAAAATGAATTTTTTAATTTTTTTTTAAAAATGGGCCCGTTTAGGGCCGGGCCCGTTTAGGGCTGGGTAGCCCGCAGCCCAGACAGGGCTGGGCCTGGGTAGTAAAAAAGGAGCCCGTATTTAAAATGGGCTTTTTGAGCCCGGCCCGGAAAAGCCCGAGGCCCGCCAGGGCCGGCCCGTTTAGGGCCGGGCTACCCGTTTTGACAGCTCTACCGGGGTGTATCGAAATGCCCAGGAAGTGGTGTTCCGTTGAAATCGAAACGTCCAAGGAATAGGTGTATTCGAAATACCTAATAAGAGGTGCCTAGTAATAGGTGTCAACGGCGGTACATATATATGTGGACAAAAGAGTTTTCACATGAGAGGGAGCATTGTGGATTCACACTTGAAGAGGAGTGTTGGGAATAATATAACAAGTGTGAGTAGTATGAAATAGTCCCACATTGGATAGGAATATGGTGACTTGAACATTTATAAGTGAAAGAATCCACTCACCTATCACCTTAAAGTTTTAGGTGGACAAGTGGTGTGTTTCTCATAAAGGTGTCTAGTCCTACACTATATATCAATGCTCCCTAGTGAACTCCCCCTAACAATTCTTTATCCTTTCACTCCGGGGAGTTTGCACCCAAATATTTACCTCATTTACTATGTTGCAAATCATATTTTTATCCTAAGAAAATATAATCTTGGACAATTATAAAAATAATCAATATTCCTTTAACTTGGTTACTTTCTAACAAAGTTGAGATAAATTAGGCTACTGTCATGATCCATCATATAATGGGGAGCAAGAGAAAAAGGCATATGTGGTTGCCATATGGTGACTTGGTAACAAAAATCAACAATGGAGTGTGCTGCGTCGCAAAAAAAATACCCGAGTGTAACATACGCTCGAAATGCAATAGAGTCTCCACTGAAGTTTATTTATTTCAAAAGGAAATGGAAAATATCGATAAAACCCTTAAAGAACAAACATATGATCAACCCAACCAAATATGGGTTCAGGATTGGGTTATGTGAGGCGAAGATATCAGCACCCCTCACATCCGTTATACTCAACGGGAACCATTTAGTTAGTTTTGCGAATAAGTGTTAGTGTACGTGTGTTAGCTCCTAATTTCGACGCTGCATGATTTCAAATAGATTTGGCTTTTAAAGAAGTTATTCTTTAAAATATAAGCTAAAGGAGAAGAAGGCTTCGACCAAGATGTATTCGACCATATTTGTTGAAAGCCTGAGTCGAAGAGAATGATTTTAAGACTTCAAACATTTCCAAGTCCAAAGCGTCAATTCGACAGGGTAAAACGGCTATGGATAATGCACTGCAGTTACAACTGGATAGTGGAGGGAAGTTCTACTATTTGAATTTGAAAAGAGGACAAGTGGCGAATATCCAGAAGTTGAAGATATGCAAAGTGCCAAGTGGCGTGTTCTAGGAGTAAACCGTCAAATGGTGGTTACTTTAGAGTATTATAAATAGTTTAGTTCTAGAGTTAGAATAGGTGTGAAAAAATCGTGTTGTACAAGTAACTCTGAAATCACTCAAAATATCCAGCGTGTAGAGAAAAGAGTGAGGCGAGAATGTACGTGATTGTAATCACCATTATCTTTTATTGCAATGCCATTTTGTTTGAAGTTTCTATCTTAGATCCTTTACTTTGAAATCCTTTAATTCGGTCTTTTACTTCTAAGCATTCTACGTTATAAAGTTTTTACTTTGCAGTTTTACATTAAAAAGCCTTTACCTTCAAGCATTTACATTTCTGCAGTTTAAGATCTTTATGCACTTTTTTCCAACATTTAACTCCAGTTTTTATCAAACCTTTATATTCAGTTTTTTCCTTTGATGTGTTGTTCGACTTAAACATTTCTTTGATTTCTGTCACTTTCATTTACATTTCAAAACACGTTCCTTTATTTATATGCACTGTCAAAATGCATACTTTGCCCAATTGTGAGGTATTCTAAATACACTCATAACATATGTACTAGGATCAATCTGATCGATCCTGTAAGTTACTAGAACTTTGTTGTTTTAGAAGATTAGCGGTTGTTTACCAATTTTCAAGGTAAACAAATTGGCACGCCCAGTGGGACTATGCTAAACGTGTATTTGGAAGTTTATAACTTTTAAATAACTGCCAAAAGGAAGTTTTATAACTGCCCTTTTTGAAATTTTTTCGTTTCATTGGTCGAGATTTTGGCAAACTTTATTGTATGCACTTGAGAAGTGGAAAGGTAGCCAGTTCAAACGAATATAGACCAAAGAGAAGAAACCCGAGGAAAATGGCATCTGGCCAAGGGAATTCAAATCCCAGTTCTGCTGGGACTAATCCTCAACCAAGCAGTTCAGGCGTTCAGAACAGCACCATCAATCCTCAAGAACTACCAAGAAGTATTGTGGCGCCAACTCCAGTTCCTTCGATAGGAGGGTCAACAGTGTTAACCATGGTGACAGAGCCAGCGCCTTCGACAGCAGGGCCAGGGGCGACATATGTGAGGCCTTACACTCAGCCAGTCCTGGAGTACATTGGCCCATCAGTGACAAATCCTCAGACTCCTTCAGGAGGAGGTTCGACGTATAGGCAATTTCCTCCCCCAGGATTTTCACAGCCTTTGCCTAGGAACCCAATCTATGGCATGCCAACGACAATGATGCAGAATTTGCATACTGCACCCCTAATATTTTCAGAGAATGTGATATCTTCCCCTTTGCAGGAGTCAGGCTCTGGAATTAACATGGGTCGAAACAGCCAGTCCATAGGTTTGTGATTTTCTGCTCAAGGACCCAACTTAACAAATGAATCTGCAGCATATTTGAGGCAACAGATGGATGAGAGCAATATGCAAATGGTACATAATTTGTCTTAGACAATGGGAGAAATTTTCTAGCCATTGATCCAGAATACTACTCAAACCAATCAAATGATGACAGCCCAGATGTCGCGTATAGTAGAATTCATGGGAATGCCCGCTCCTGTTCAACACCAAAATCAAGGAGTCGAGAGGAGGGAAAACGCTCAACAAGTGAATCCGGTGAATCCAGAGTTAGTCGAACCACCTAGGAAGGAGCCTCCTAGGAATCAAATACCTATACTTGAAGAGGAGGAACCAAGGATGGTGTTAGTAAACAGAAATCAAAACGTTGATCATGTGGTGAATCAGGTTCGACGCAATAATGTAGCAGCAGAGAACAATTTGGCAGCCATGGTCGAGAGGATAATGGCTCGAAATGGCCTGAATATGGGTTTTTCTAGGCCAAACTTCACTTCTCCTATAGTAGACTATATACTCCAAGCTGAATTGCCCCCCAGGACAAAAGTACCAAAGTTCACTAAGTTTTCAGGAGATACTACAGAATCTACCGTCGAACATGTGGCGCGCTACCTGATCGAAGCTGGTGAGATTGCAAATGATGAGAGTCTAAGGGTGAAGTATTTCCCTAGTTCCCTCACTAAAAATGCATTTACGTGGTTCACTATGTTACCATCTGGTTCGATTTGTAATTGGGCCCAGTTAGAACGTTTGTTCCATGAGCAATTTTACATGGGGTAGACTAAAATCAGTTTGAAAGAATTGGCTAGTGTGAAACGAAATTTCAATGAGCCAATAGATGATTACTTGAATAGGTTTCGACTACTCAAGGCTAGGTGCTTTACACAAGTGCCTGAGCATGAACTTGTCGAAATGGCCGCTGGTGGCATTGATTACTCTATCAGGAAAAAACTAGACACCCAGTATTTAAGGGATATGACCCAGTTAGCTGACAGAGTTCGACAGCTAGAGCGTCTCAAAGATGAGAAAGATAGGGTGAACAAAAACAAGAAGGTAGCTTACGTCGAATACCAGGAGGGCATCGAAGAATTGTATGACGAGCCTGTTAGGTTCGACGAAAGTGAAATAGATCTTGCTGAACTTAAGCAAGGCCCTCCTTATTCTTGTAAATTATTAGTCCCTTCAAATGGGAAAAACCCTGTCGAAACCGAAAAGAATGATAGGTTCCCGAAGAAAACATACACTTTCGACATCACTAAATGTGACGAAATTTTTGATTTGTTAGTTAAGGATGGTCAAATACTAGTGCCTCCTGGTGCTAAAATACCACCTTTAGAGCAAAAAAAAAAAAGAGAGGCTATTGTAAATACCATAATTATTTGGGTCATAAAACTTCTCAATGTTTTCTTTTCAGGGATCTGGTGCAGAATGCTATTTAGGAAGGCAGACTCAAATTTGGGGAGAAAACTAAGACCCGGATGAAAATTGATACCAACCCTCTTGAAGTAGCTAAAGAAAATTACACAGAGCCCGAAGAGGTTAACATGGTCGAACTAGTTGAGGAATCTGACAGTAGCTCAGATAGTGTTAACACCAACGAAGCTCTTGGCAGAAATGCCATAGTGGTGGAGGTTACTGAAGACCTTACCAATGATGTTGTGTTTATTAGAGAAGTCGAGGAAATGGATGGCTGGCAGCTTGAGCATTTGATATGTATGGCTGCTGAACACTATTTTAGGACATCTTTTGAAGTTCAAAGGTTCGACGCTGAGGCTACAGTCGAGATCCATGCTGAAGCTGAAGCATCAAAATTGCAGATGGTGACAAAAGAGACTGTTGACCGTTTCAGACAAATGGACGAGGCTGCTGAGGGCCTTGATGTCAACTTCTCCAAAATGCACTTAAAAGATGAAGTTGACATAAACATGGTCGAAGTGACTAATGGACAAGCCATGGATATTGATGAACAGGCTCGTCATGAAGACTGCAACAAGCTGGCTTATCCCAGAGAAGATGAAAATATTGTTGATTTTCTCCACAGGTGCCAAGGAAAGAACTCTGAAGTCATGTTGTGCCCTCGATGCAGTGCTATCTTCGACAGAGAAGTTGCTCATAGCCTCAAAGCGGGGAGAGAAGCCAAATCTGGACGTGAGAAAAGAGCTGCTCAAGGGCCAGAGCGTTTCGACCCAAGGAAAGCTACTAAAAAACAATATGGCCAAAGGCCACAAATGCCAAGGGCTAAGCAGGCTACTTTCAAGCCTAGCAGTGATGTACCAACTGGAAAGTGGGTCAAACCAGTTGAAGCAGCAGGGAAAGGGAAACAGAGATGGAAGAATTTCGACGTGGCTAGAGGTTCTTCAATGGAGTACTGGAAAGAATTCAAGTCCTCCAATAAAGCTGCCTATATTTCTGAGAATTACAAAGGCAAAAATCCTATGTCCATGTCCCAGTGGAGAAGGGAACAGAGACGAAGGAAGGCTTTGAGGGAAGCTCAGGACAAAGATCAAACTGAAACTAGTACCAACGTCCTGCCTGCTAGCAATAAAGACGTTGGGACATAAATAACAAATAAGATGCATGTGGGGCGTAGGTTATTTACTTCTAAGAAGGAAGAAGCTAAGAGGTTTGCAGTCGAAGCAACTGAGGACGGAGATTCGACTCACAACTTTGATTTCGACTCTGATACCTCTTTAAACATCATTGTTAATGTGGTCTCAGTAATGCCAAGAGAATATGATAGGATGACTGAAGTGGAAAACTTGGATGCCAACACTGAGGCTGAAATGGCAGCGCACCAACCTGTGTGCTACTATGTGATGAATAATAGTTGTGTCGAAGAACAGAATGCTTTCTTTGAACGACCAACTGAGGCCATAAAAGGGCACTTGAAACCTATGTACATTACAGGGAAAGTAGAGAACGTGGCCGTGAATAAAATCTTGGTGGATTGTGGGGCTATAATCAATTTAATGCCACATTTCCTACTAAACAAGATCGGTAAATTTGACACTGATCTTAAGCCCCACAACATGGTCCTTTCTAACTATGAAGGGAAAATTGGGACCACTCTTGGTGTTCTGCAGGTTGATTTAACTGTGGGAACAGTGACAAGGCCTACCTTGTTTATGGTAGTCGAAAGCAAAGCTAACTATAACCTTCTGCTGGGGAGAGAATGAATCCATGGTGTTGGAGCAGTACCTTCGTCAATGCACCAGCGGATCACAATCTGGAGGCCTGATGGTATAGTAGAAAACATTGAAGGTGATCAAGGGTACTTTAAGGTGCCTGTTAATCATGTTGATGGTGTCGAGTTTGACAAAAACTTGGCGCACATTGCGCCTTGTACTCCAGCAGAATTTGATTTCCCCCCAGATGACCATGCATTCTGCTCATTACACTTGAACCCAGTGGAGGGATTTCGATGGGACAGAGAGGTCATAAGGGAAGAAGGCAATGTCCCATACTGTGGGGAGCCTATAGACCCCACAGGTTGGGGAAATGAATTTAGTAACAATGATTGAATTCGACGCACTGCAAAGAATTTCGGCCTATGTGGCCGAATCTAAACTACAAGCGGCCTTGGAGGTTGCGCACAACCACATGGCTGTCGAAGCCACAACTCAAATTTGTGAAGTAGGCCCTGGTAAAGACTTTGAGCCTGAACCACCTGATGGGTCTCAAATCGAAGACCAAAATCAAAGGCTTGATGCTATTTATGATAATGAGCCTTTGGGTTTCGAAAAGGATCCATTGTCAGACAACATTAAAATGCTGGCGCAAGATCCTTTGGAAGAAATTGACTTGGGTGAAGGGGGAGTAAAAAGGCCTACTTATGTTAGTGCTAATCTCGACCCACAACTCAAAGTCGAAATGGTCCAACTATTGAAGGAATTCAAGGATTGCTTTGCTTGGGACTATGACGAAATGCCTGGTTTGAGGAGAGAGCTTGTTGAACATAAGTTGCCAATCATACCTGGGAAAAAACCAGTCAAGCAAAATCCAAGACGGTTTGCCCCAACAATCTTTTCAAAGATCAAAGAGGAAATTGAGAGGTTACTTAGATGCAAGTTCATCCGTACAGCTAGGTATGTCGAATGGCTAGCTAATATTGTACCAGTCATTAAAAAGAATGGTTCTTTAAGGGTCTGTATAGATTTTAGAGATCTAAATTATGCAACCCCTAAGGACGAATATTCTATGCCTGTGGCAGAAATGTTGATTGATTCTGCTGCAGGACATGAATACTTGAGTATGTTGGATGGTTATTCTGGTTATAACCAAATATTCATTGTTGAGGAAGATGTCCCAAAAACTGCTTTTCGATGTCTAGGGGCATTAGGCACTTATGAATGGGGAGTAATGCCTTTTGGTCTAAAAAATGCTGGGGCAACTTACCGGCGAGCAATGAATTCGATCTTTCATTATTTTATTGAGACTTTTATGCAAATCTATATTGATGATATTGTTGTTAAGTCTTTTTCAGGAAAAGATCATTTAAGCCATCTTCGACATTCCTTTGAAAGGATGAGAAAGCATGGTCTTAAAATGAATCCTCTCAAATGTGCTTTTTGTGTGCAGGCAGGGGATTTCTTAGGCTTTGTGGTCCACAAGAAGGGGATCGAAATTAACCAGAATAAAATCAAATCCATTATGGAAGAAAAAGCGCCATCAACAAAGAAGGAATTGCAGTCTTTCTTGGGAAAAATAAATTTCTTGAGGAGGTTTATATCTAACTTGAGTGGGAAAACGCAAGCCTTTTCGCCATTGCTTTGAGCTAGCAAGGATGGGTTCGACTGGGGGAAAGCTCAACAGGAAGCCTTCGACAAGATCAAAGAGTACCTGAGTCACCCCCCGATTCTCTCACCACCTTGTGGAAATAAGTGTATGAGATTGTACATAGCTGCGTCAGATAGAACTTTAGGGAGCATGTTAGCTCAAGAGGATGATGATGGTGTCGAAAGGGCCGTCTATTGCCTTAGTAGAGTTTTAAATGATGCAGAAACTAGATATAGCATGATTGAAAAATTATGTTTATGTTTGTATTACTCTTGTACAAAATTGAAGCATTATATAAAACCAGTTGATGTTTATGTTTCTTCTCGTTATGACGTTATTAAACATATGTTGTCCAAACCTATTTTGTATAGTCGAATTGGAAAATGGGCATTAGCATTAACTGAATATTCTTTAACTTATAAGCCTTTAAAATTTGTTAAAGGACAAGTAGTGGCAGACTTTATAGTTGACCATTCTACAAATGAGACCCCTCTGAACTATCTTGATGTGGAACCTTGGAACTTATATTTCGACGGGTCGAGCCACAAAGATGGGACAGGCATAGGAGTGCTTGTTATTTCTCCTAATAAAATTCCAACAACACTTAAGTATAAAATTAAAGGTCGTTGTTCTAACAATGAAGCTGAATATGAAGCTTTAATTGCTGGACTTGAAGTATTGTTGGAAATGGGGGCAACTCATGTCGAAATAATGGGAGATTCAGAACTGGTCATAAAACAAGTTACCAAGGAGTACAAGTGCATAAAAGAAAACTTGATTATGTACTTTGTAGTTGTGAATCGACTGTTGAAAAAGTTTAACGCAGTTAGATTTCGACACATCCCTAGACTGGAAAACCAGGTAGCTAATGACTTGGCTCAGATTGCATCAGGGTATAAAGTTTCGAAAGACAAATTACAAGATGCAATCGAAGTTGAAGTCAGAGGAAGGGTGGTGTCAGTAGGATTAGCCCCATCAGATTTGGAAGAAACTAAGCTTGGATACGCTGATGAAGATAACTTTGCAATTCTGGCAGTTGATAGCATAACTGACAAGGATTGGAGAAAACCTATAGTAGATTATCTAAAGAATCCAATATCTTCGACAGAAAGGAAAATCAAGTATCAAGCTTTGAGTTATGTCTTGTTGGGTAATGAATTATTCAAAAAGACTCCTGAGGGAGTATTGCTTAAGTGCCTCAGTGAGGCAGAGGCATACTTGGCCCTTTCAACTGTCCATAGTGGGGCATGTGGGGCACATCAGGTAGGCCATAAAATGAAATGGTTCTTATTTCGACAAGGCATGTATTGGCCTACCATGTTAAAAGATTGTATTGAATTTGCTAAGGGTTGTCAGGAATGTCAAGTTCACGCTGGCATTCAACACGTCCCTGCAAGTGAATTACACTCTATAGTGAAACCTTGGCCTTTTAGAGGATGGGTTTTGGATTTGGTTGGAGAAATTCGACCAGCATCATCTAAAAATCATAAATACATTTTGGTGGGTATTGATTATTTTACCAAATGGGTCAAAGCTATCCCTTTACCAAATGTTGATCAAGAAGATGTGATTGAATTTATCCAAAAACACATCATCTATAGGTTTGGAATCCCAAAGACAATTACAACAGACCAAGGACCAGTCTTCACTGGTCGAAAAATGCAAGAGTTTTCTAAAGAAATGGGATTCAAGCTTCTAACATCCACACCTTATTATGCTCAAGCTAATGGCCAAGTCGAAGCGGCAAATAAAGTAGTTATTGGGTTGATAAAAAAGCATGTGGGAAAAAGGCCAAGAAATTGGCATAAGACATTTGACCAAATACTTTGGGCATGTCGAACGTCCCCCAAAGAGGCAACTAATACTACCCCATTTCGACTGACCTTCGGTCATGATGCAGTTTTGCCTGTAGAAATTTATCTTCAGTCCATAAGGATTCAAAGGCATCATGAGATTCCATCTGAATCTTATTGGAATATGATGCTTGATGAGTTAGTGGATTTAGATGAAAAAAGACTCCATGCATTAGAGTTGCTGAAAAGGCAAAAGAAAAGGGTGGAGAAGTCTTATAATAAAAAGGTCAAGAGTAAAACTTTTTCAGCTGGGTAGCTGGTGTGGAAAGTGATCTTGCCTATGGATCGAAAGACTAGATATTTAGGGAAGTGGTCTCCTAAGTGGGAAGGTCCTTTTCAAATTATTGAGGCATTCAGTAATAATGCTTACGAGGTTCAGGAGATTGAGGGTGATCTAAGAGTCTTGAGGGTAAATGGGAAATATTTGAAAAAATATAAGCCTATTTTGCAAGAGATTCATATTAAGACATAAGTTTTATTCAGATTATAAAAGCCAAAATAGGCCATGTGAGGCCAAAATGGCATACAAAGGAAAGGAAACAAGTACAACAACATGAAACCCAGGAGAAAGATCATTCTCAGTCTCTCCAATTAATAGAGTTGAGGAAGGCGACATAATCTTCGTCAGCTTCATCATCAGAGTTTTGTGCTTTGGAATGTCCTTTCTTGGGGACCTTCATCTTAGTTTCTCGCTTCTTGGCGCGAGAGGTTGCTCTAGTTGAAGTATCATTGTAGGCAGTAGTAGTTGCCTCATCTTTCTTTGTCTCCTCAGCCACCTTCTAGATCACTTCCTTCTTTGAGGAAGTACTCATGCTTACTTCAGTGGGTGCAAAATATGGCTCATGTGAAGAAGATTTTATAGAGGCAAAGCCTTGTAAGGATTGGCCAGTCAACAATGGAGACACGTGAAATTGCTCTTGGGAATATACCCTAGGGTTATGCTATTAATATTCCTTTATGGAATAGAAACTTGTGCCGTTGGAACACTAAGCTGTTAAAAGCTGCGTTATTTTCATGATTTCCAAGAAAAGAGGCAGAGTACTTTAATTACAAAGATTAGAAAAGTTTAAGAGAAAATGCGCCATGATTTTATCAAAGATTTTGCACGTCGAAGAGTTAATAGCAAACAGAAGTATTCAGATAAACGCCAGTGGGCATTGAGATTGTCTTTACATAGGGCCTCAAAAGGGCCAGCAAACATGATGATCAAAAAGGAACTACAAATAAGAAATCATAGGACAATAAAAAAGGGAGCTTCGACTTCAACTTAAGAAAGTTGACCTTGTGATTCTGAAGGCGTTTCTCACATAAAGCTTTGTTGAGCTTAGCTGCTGAAAGTTCCTTTTCAAGCGTTTGGGCCTTATCAAGGAAGTCTATAGTGCACTTTAGCTCTCTGGCCATTTCAGTATCGTCGAAGTCTTTCAGCTCATGGTTACGCTTTTCAGTGTTAGAAATCTTGTTTTGTAGTTCTTCAATTTGCTGCTTCCAGGTATCAATGTCCTTTTGGTTCGACTCTATCTCTGCCTGCCTTTTATTTTGGTCAATCTCCAGACTTTCAACCTTAGCTTCTGATGCGTGTGCTTCATCCCAAGATAAATGTTCCAGTCCAGTTGTAACTTCAATGTTGTGTTGGATCTTGGGAAGAAGTTTGAAGTCCTCAGACATCTGATTTATTAAAGCAGTTAACTCCACAAGGAATTCAGACATATCTTTACTAAGAGTCGAAAGGTCCAGTTTTTGGAGCTATCTTTCAGGAAGAGAGGAGCAGTTCGATCTGAAAGTAAGACATTGTGGATGTCTCCCTTGAAGAATTTGTCTTTGTTCTTTTGAAGGATAGGGCTGGCAAAGTCATCTGGAGATGGACCCCCAGAACTGGTCGAAGTACTAAGGCTAGTACCTGAAAAGTTGTACTTCTTCCCAAGTATCATTCTGGCAACTCTCGAGGATTCGACCATTTGAGGGTAGCCAGTGGGTCTCCAGTGGGGGATCCTCCAGCAGTCGAAGTGACTGTAGGCCCAGGAGTTGGATTGTTGACAGGACTTGTTTCAGTCACAGGTGAATGGGTATGATCCTGCTCAGTCCTTTCCCTCTCTTCTTCTTGTTCTTCTTCATTTTAGACCTCCTCTTCTTCCTCTTCAGTTGGCTATCCTTCTACGCCCATGGCAATGGTCTCTGTATGGTCGAGAGGTTGTTGATTAGAAACATCATCCTTTTCATGTTCAGAGCCATCGGTTTGGGATTGTTGAGTGTTGGTCCTGGTGGGCGAGTTTTTGTTTGTTTCATCTGCTTCAGAAGGAGGAACTGTAAGAGGAATAGGTTGGTTAATTTCGCTCAGTGAACTATATTCAGAACCAAGGTCAGAGGTAGGGTGATAAGTTGGCTCACCTTGGCTATTCAGGATAGTTGTTGCAAAGCTGAATGAAGTTTGTGGTGGGTTAGAACCACCTACATCAGCCTGAAGACAACAAGTAAAGAGAATAAGATTGAAAGAAATCTGAATAAGGAATGAAAATGCTGAGTAAAGATAGTGTACATACCTGTACAGTTGCAGCATTAGGACTTGAGTTTGCGCTCTCAGGATCACCAGCAGTCGTTTTCGACGCAATCTTGGAGAGTTGTTTCTTGACACCACTATCAGTAGGTGTCTTCTGAAGAATTCTGGCAGCCTTTGAGAAGGATTGGGTGGTAGCTCCAGAAGCTTTGGTAAGCTTCCTTTTCTTTTTAACCACTACCTCCTCAGGGGATTCATCATCAGCATCTAAAGGGACAACTGTTTAAGCACCTCTCTTGCCCTTTTTTGAAGGCGCTAGAGGTTTTCGAGCAGTCTAAAAGGTGATGCAAATATTAGAAGTTGGTTACACAAGAAGATGTAGGCAAGGGATATAAAATACCTTTGTGCCTTCAGTCTCTTTTTCGACTCCTGCAGCACCCTTCGATGAGCTGGTCTTCCTGACCATGGCTGAAAGGCAGATGATTATTACAAGATTAATAATTGAGTGGTTGGTTAAAAATCACAAATCGAGGGCCTCAAACCTTCATATATTTCGGATTCGACACGAACATCCTCGACCCCTATATGAAGGTGTCCTTTGAAACTGTCCAGCGTATGTTTAGTCGCAACCACCTGTTGGGCTTTCGGTTGAGACTACTGTCGAAGGAGTTTTAGGTGCTCACCACAGACAAACTAGTCTGGAAATGGGGGGGGGGCAAGTGCCACTCCAAAATCAGCTTAGGCAGTCGAGGGAACTTTGGAGGAAAGAGTTCAAAAGCCACCTCATAACGTTTCTCAAGAGGAACGTTTGAAGGGATTTTCAACTGATCCATTTTTTGTAGAAATTTCTCCTTCAAAGTGACAGCAGCCTCATGAACGGTTCGACTAATATCATCTGGTCGATAGACAGTTTCAAAGTACTTTTGGAAGGCCTGAATTTCTTTGACATGAATGAACTTACTCTTCTTTGTCTTCTCCTGCACATCAAGAAAAGCTTGGTCAATTAATGAAGAGAAGGTAGCAACATCAAGAAATTGTTCACTATAGTACTTCGACCACCAGTTGTGAAATGGTTTAGTGCACAAAAATGTGGGTTGAAAGTGCACAGGGGAAAGAGTTGCTTTTCTCACGTTCCACCGGTCGAAAGGGATTGCAGCACCTCCTTCATCAAAACTGGCAGTATGAAGGACTACATGGCCTTTTTTCTCATACATACATTTGGAGAAAATTTGAGCCAACCCAAACTGTCGAGAGACAAGGTTTGGTTGGTAAGCTTGGAGTGCAATGTGTTCCTTGTCAGTTATTTCTTCAGTGTCACGTTTGTGGTAGTTTATGAAGTGGGTGTATGTAAGCTTGGAGTCAGAGATCCCTATGGTATCCTCTGCATCAGTTTCAGGATCATATGAAATGCCATCTGGTCGAAGCCCTGCAATGGCAGCCATGTTGAAGAGTGTGGGGGTAACCATCCCACAAGGAAGATGAAAAGTGTAGTGGGTACTATCCCAAAAGTAGAGTGATGCTGCCAGCAGGTTCAAACAATAAGGAATATTGGTCTTCGGCAGCATAAGCAGATCATAAATTCCAATGGTCTTCCAATGATCAGCTTTGACCTTTTCCATTTTGGTCATCCAGAGGTCAAAATCCTTTAACTGGTTAACAGCTTTTACCAATCTAGTACCATCATGAAGATACCTAAGATCCATCTTAGTCAAAGTGGGTGTATCAGGGGAAGCTTAATCTTCTTTAGGGTTGCTCTTTTGCCTTAAAGGTCTTGATTTACGGTAAGAAGGGAAAAACTCACTAAGCTTCTCATCGGTGGGTTTAACATCAGCTAAGGGGCCACCTAAAGCATAAGGTGTATCAGAAACAATGAGAGGAATCATTACCTGAGACTCGTAAATGCTCCTCGCTTCCGCAAGAAGGGGTTCTGGCATGAACTGTTGATTCTTCACCACCTTAGGTCCTGGAATGTTTGAAAATGGCGGAAGGGTTTGCTTGAACTGTGTGGCTCTACCTTTTTGACCTTTTGTTGCTTGGGGAATGGTTTGTGAAGACGCCATTGTTGGAAGTTGAAGAAAAGTGAGAATGCGTTCTGGGTTTTTCTTGAGAGAGTTTGAAGAACGAGGAAATAAGTTGCAAGAAAGTCTGAGAATGCGAAAGTTTGCAAGTTGGAGAAAAAGGGTATTTATAGGCATTTGGAAGATAAAGGGACTGTGAATCCACCGTTAAAATAAATGCGGTAGTGGGACGCGTGTCTTCTTTTGAAATTGCTGGATGGTGGTGGTTATGATCAGACTGCAAATGTCTAGTTCCAAGAAAGGTGATGATGAAAACTGATCACAAATACGGCTGAAAAGACGTTTGAAGATTCACCATCATGACATGACGTCATAAGCATGGTGGAAAGAAACTAAATGGTTTCTAGATCGTGGGTTGGTCAGTAATGTTTTTTTTATAGTCGAATGAGCAGGCGTCGAAAATTGTTTTATCAAAAAATGACCTTCCTACCAACACTGGCGAAAGGACATTTTTGGGGGGCAATTTGTTAGCTCCTAATTTTGACGTTGCATGATTTCAAATAGATTTGGCTTTTAAATAAGTTATTCTTTAAAATATAAGATAAAGGAGAAGAAGGCTTTGACCAAGATGTATTCGACCATATTTGTTGAAAGCCTGAGTCAAAGAGAATGATTTTAAGACTTCAAACATTTCCAAGTCCAAAGCGTCAATTCGACATGGTAAAACGGCTATGGATAATGCGCCGCAGTTACAATTGGATAGTGGATGGAAGTTCTACTATTTGAATTTGAAAAGAGGACAAGTGGCGAATATCCAGAAGTTGAAGACATGCAAAGTGCCAAGTGGCATGTTCTAGGAGTAAACCGTCAAATGGTGGTTACTTTAGAGTATTATAAATAGGTTAGTTCTAGAGTTAGAATAGGTGTGAAAAAATCGTGCTGTACAAGTAACTCTGAAATCACTCAAAGTATCCAGCGTGTAGAGAAAAGAGTGAGGCGAGAATGTACGTGATTGTAATCACCATTATCTTTTATTGCAATGCCATTTTCTTTGAAGTTTCTATCTTAGATCCGTTACTTTGAAATCCTTTAATTCACTCTCTTACTTCTAAGCATTCTACGTTATAAAATTTTTACTTTGCAGTTTTACATTAAAAAGCCTTTACCTTCAAGCATTTAAATTTCTGCAGTTTAAGATCTTTATGCACTTTTTTCCAACATTTAACTCCAGTTTTTATCAAACCTTTATATTCAGTTTTTTCCTTTGATGCGTTGTTCGACTTAAACATTTCTTTGATTTCTGTCACTTTCATTTACATTTCAAAACACGTTCCTTTATTTATATGCACTGTCGAAATGCATACTTTGCTCAATTGTGAGGTATTCTAAATACACTCATAGCACATGTCCTAGAATCAATCTGATCGATCCTGTAAGTTACTAGAACTTTGTTGTTTTAGAAGATCAGCGGTTGTTTACCAATTTTCAAGGTAAACAACGTGTTTAGGATTTCTTCTAATTATTAAAACCTTGAAAGGAAAAAAGGACTAAAAATATTTTTTTTATTAGGGTGCTTGACAAGATTGTGAGTCTTGCTCCTACGTATTCTCAGGTGCGATGAGGAATTAAAGCTACGTAGTACTTAGCAAGGAATAGATATTTTTTATTTTTTATTATAGTGCTTGAAGAGACGTTGAATCTCGCTCCTACGTATCCTCCGGTGTAATGAGAAATTCAAAGCTACATAGTTCTAGGTAGCAAATGAGTATTTGTTGGTTGATTTTAGTGAATGATGTTTAGGTCGCATTTTAGCGGTTAAACATTTCTTGTATGCTCGCGCGTGGGAGGCCTAAGCTTTTGTTTGTATTGTGGTAGAATGGATAAACATCATCTGTTTATGAAAAGTTTGCGGTCACGCTAGGGTGGTAAATGAGTTTGATTGGTTGAGTTTATTTTAGTTGGAAGATGAATGCTCGGATAGCCTAAGGCGTGTGCCCCGGTGCTGATTATTCTGGGTTTCAAAAAGATGTGCATCCAATTGTCCTTTTGCATCTGATTTTTATTAAGAAAAATATTTAAGACGTGTGAAAATAGTCAATTTTATTGTAAAAATAAGCTTGATGAAATGTAACGCAAAAATATCGAAAAGTAGCGCAAAAAATATCGAAAAGTAACGCAATGCATGAAACGAGTTAACGTACACAAAAAGGTAAAACATAAACATGCGAATTGAGTTAACGTAAGAATTGTAACGCGAGGATGCGAATTCTAACGCATGGGGCACAAGTTCTAATGCAACAAAATGTGATGTAGTGACGAAAAGTAAGTATGTGTAGTGAAATGTGAAGCAATGTAACATTAAGTAACGAAAACACAAAGTGAATACACGAAACGTAACGCACGAAAACAATGCAATGGAATGTCGCACACAAACATATTAAAGTCACAAATAGATATTAACACGCAACGAGCGTACCGTGATCGGAACGAAATCGACATAATATATGTACTCAATATGTGTTCGGAAGTAACCCAAAGTTCATACATCTGAAATCATAACACGATGAAAACATAATAAACCGCAACAACACTCTCAATCACAGAGCATAAAAACCAAAGCATCATTGTCAATCACACAACATACAAACCATGAGGAAAAACATTAGTAACAACAAAAGGGTCAATCCACTTGGATTGAAGTTTCCGATCCATAAATTTTAGGAAGGAGTTAAACAGTAAAAATTTCTGGACAATAGAGAATTCCTTCCTAGAAATCATCTTATCATGAAAGTTCTTAGTCTTCTATTTATAGATTCTAGAGTTTTCAAATGGATTCTAGCCTAAGCTCTTCAAGCTGATGTAATTAGAGTTTTCTTTTCATACTGTAGCGAGTGATTTTGGACGCGGTTCTTAAGCGCTGGTCGCTCTCACTGCGGTTGAGTTTACTATAGGTCGATTCATTTTTTATCCTATTAAAGCTGATGAAGGAAGGGAAATAGATGTCTCCAATTAACCCTGCTTGCATACTGAGTTTAAACAACGGTCTGTTAGGTTACGGATGCGATCAATGTGGTGGGGGCCTTTGTATTGGTTATTTGTATTTTCGCCAATACTGATTTCTCTCTGGGATTTTGTGAGGATACTGCTTTAGATTATGATATATGGGAGTATGGGATTTAGGGTTTTTGTTTAGTGTGCTCGCTAAGATTTTTTTCTTTCAATCTTATGCCTACGTATTCCGGTTTACCGAAACAGGGAAATCAGAGCGTTCGTAGTTCCTCCTATTCTATGGGAGGAAATGGGTGTTTTGGTGTCTTGTTCAAAGCCCAAGACATGAAGCGAAAGGTGGTTTGTATCTTGTTCGAAGCCCAAGATGTGAAGCTGAAGAGTCTATTTGTATCTTGTTCAAAGCCCAAGATATGAAGCTAAAAGGGTGTTGACTTTAGAGAGAATTTGTCATCTCTAAAGAGGGGGTTGTATGTCACAACTGTTTATAAAGGAGAATTACTTTAACCGGGGTGTGTGAATCCGGCAATGCCATAATTTCCTTTATAGGGGATTTTATCCTGAAGGAGAAGACTTTAACTCAGTGTAGAGCAATGCTATCTTTCCTTAGGAATTTCTCATACTAAAAGAGGGACATTGGCATGGATATAGATGATCCAGAGGCTTGCCGCTTACAGCGATTAGATGAAGGGGAAGGAGTTGTTGATGTTTGTGTACTGTGAACAAGGCACAACTTTGATGCTAAAAGGTTGATTGGATCAACCAGTGGTTTTCTTATACAAAGCCTAAGAGGAGGCTATTATGTGTCTCGTACAAAGCCCGAGAGAGAGGCTAAAAGGTTTTGACTCGACGAAGGAATCTTTTGATATCTCGTATAAAGCCCGAGATGGAGGCTATTTGGCTCAACAAGAGAGTTTTTGTATCTCGTACAAAGCCCGATATGGAGGCTAAAATTTGTTTGACTCCGCTGGGGAGGATCATTGTACAAAGCCCAAGAGGAGGCTATGGTGACTGTTTCAGTTGAGTGACAGGTCCAGTATACTGATTTTGAAAGAGAAAACCAGTTCTTATATGAGCAACACTGTACTCAAGGATTTGATTCGAGGATCTGGGTTATTCCTGTTCTTTAAGGAAGTGGGAAATCCGAAGGGTATTGAGACTGTCCGAGTCTACGGGTTTTCTTCCTATTTAACGAAGGGGTTACTTGAGAATGTCTTTGAGACTCAAGGATGTTAGACTGTCCAAGTCTAGAGTTTCATCTTTTGTATTATGCTTTGAGAAATAGTAGTAGACTCTATGAAAGGACTGCTCTATGTAGATGACTAATTTCTGTTCCTATACCTCTAGGAGGTCGTCGGGACAATTTGTACGAAGCCCAAGAGGAGGCTGGAAGCTTTTAAGAAGCCGAGGGACAATTTGTACTAAGCCCAAGAGGAGGCTATCATTCCCGGAGGAAGAAATCATTTATACGAAGCCTAAGAGGAGGTTGTGAATACTTCTAAGAAGCCGGAGGGTCCTTGTACTAAGCCCAAGAGGAGGCGGGGTTGCTTTTAGGAAGCCTGTGGGTCCTTGTATGATGTCCAAGAGGAGGTCGATGCTTTTAAGAAGCCCGTGGGTCCCCAACCCCCGAGAAATTCAAGGCAAGCTATTCACAAGGAATAGATCAAGTCAGGAAAGTTCGAGAATTTGGAAGAAACTCAAAGATGCCATTCATGGAGAATACATTCATCTCTGGGAGTAGAGTTTCTTGACAATTCCTAATGAGGACAGCCGAAGAGAAGACTGTATCTGGTGATCCTATTGGGGATCTAGTTGTCTATTTCAATGAATAAACGAAACGGCGTCACCTAGTTCTAGACATAGTTTCCGGGGAAACTCTAAATATCTATACTATTATTACACAGTTGATATGAGTTTATGAAAGAAGACTTATAGTGAAATAGCCCCACAATACAGTTATATGTATATGAAAGCGGTAAATGAAAGCGTATAAACACTTACTCGGTTGTAGAGCTTTCATGCTGTTTGGTTAGTTGTTCAACAAAGAAAAATTGAAAACAACAGTATATTCAAAATCAAAGGAGAAAGTGCTTTGAAAAAGAAAGATTTGGGGCTTACAGCTCAAGGAGAGGCCCAGGGTTTTATCAGTGAGCACACTGTTTGAATTTGTACAGAGGGACTTATACAAGTGACTGAGGCCCAAAAATTGTTTTCTGTACAAAGGGATGGGTCTTACACTCTCTCAAGAGGCCCAAAAGGTTTAAAGAAAAAGAGTGGGGCTTATAACACGAGGGTAGGCCCAGATGATTTTTCGTTTTAAAATGGCGATCGCGCCGAAGTTTTCTTTTAACGCAGAGGGACTTATACAATAAGTGAGGCCCAAAATGTTTTGGTTAAAAGGGGGTTGGGTCTTACACTCTATTAGAGGCCCAAAAGTTTTGAATGGGTCTTATAGCTCAAGGAGAGGCCCAATTGATTTTTTTCAAAAGGCGACGATCGCGCCGTTTGTTTTTGACGGTATCGGGACTTATACAATACACTGAGGCCCAAAAATGATTTGGTCAAAAAAAAAGATTGGGTCTTACACTCTATTAGAAGCCCAAAAGAGTTTTAAAGAAAATAAATGCGTCTTACTACTCGAGGGTAGGCCCAAGGTTTGTTTTTCAACGGATGATGATCGCGTCGAACTTTTTGAAATACAATAGGACTTATACAATAAGTGAGGCCCAAAATGGGTTGTATTTACAAAGGGTTGGGTCTTACACTCTATTAGAGGCCCAAAATGTTTTGAAAATGATTTATGAGGGTTGAAAGTCAAAGAAACCCTAATTTTAATCTTTAAAAGTAAATATTTTAAAGAAAATAAAAAAAAATACCAAATAGGTTTGAACAAACCACTTGTGATTTTTGTTTAAGGTTTGAAAAATGAGGTATAAATCACAAGAGATATTTAAACTTATTAGGTCTTGATTTTCAAAGTAAATATTCACTTTTAAAATGTTTAAAAAACAATTAAATATGAATTTATTCACAAAAATACTAATTATATTAAATAAATAATATAAATCTAATTTTTTTGTGGAATAAAATATTTCAACATTTTTATGATTTTTTACAAAAAGAATCAGTAAAAAATAATTAAAATTAAGTGAGTTATTAATTTTTCAAATCATTAACAAAATAATATGAAAAATAAGAAAATAGGAAAAAGTGATAAAAAAAAAGGTCTGTGGCGAGGGGGATTTGAACCCCAGACCTTTCGCTCGCTAGTACACACAAATCAGTTGATCAACCACTGGGGCGCAATGCCAATTCATTAATAACATGGCAAGCGAAAAATATATATCAAACTAGTTGGATTTTCTGAAAATGGTGCCATGGCCATCTTCTTCCTCAAGCTCTGATGCGTGAAGCCCTCTATCTCACTCATCTCTCAACCATTTGACATGATTCAAACACCAAACTCATGCGTTTTTTCACAAGGAAGAAGATGGCAATACCCAATTTCATTCATTTTTAGTGTATAACAAATTATATCATTATGGTCGTATGAACCCTAATTTTGCAAAAGCAATCGTGCAGACATGATTATGAGTCTTATGATCAAATTTTCTGAGGGAAAACAATCAACACATTATGGCAAGCAATTGGCAAAAATATCATGCGAGGAAATATGCATGGATCATGGAGTTGGAGTTTGGAGGCTTACCTTGATGCAAGCTGAAATGGAACTCTGCACAAAATTTATTCCAGTTGTGAATTAATGATCCCTACAGCTTCAATGGATGTTATGGAGTGTGTTGCAAGCTTTGGATCACTTTGAAACTCTTTGGATCAAGCTGGAGACCTCCACCTGCATAATTGAGGCATAATGGCTTGGTTGAAGGGTGATTTTGAGCATGAGGTGTTACAGTCAGTGTTTAAGTGTTTGGACACCTCAAATACATCATATGTGATGTGTTTGAGCAATTGGAATTGATTGCTTAAGGCTACAACTCGAAACCTGATAGTGGTTACTCAAAAACCAAGAAACTTAAGGTTTAAGGAAGAATGAGAGAAAGCAGTGTTGTAACTGGCTTTGGTGTGAGTTGAATGATCAATTAGAACCTCTATTTATAGGTGATCAACTTTTGTCTTGGAGGAACAGTGAATGGCTGCTGGATCAGATCACATTCGCATGGATTGGCTTGGAGGATTTCTTCTCAAGCAAGGCAAACTAGCCACCCCCAAGAGCAGGGCTATGCCTTGACCAAAATCACATTCTTCAGATGTTTTTATTGTTGTTTAATCAGAGAACTTGACTGAGTAGAGTGGCTTTGTTGAAAATGCACTATTCCACATTAATGCCCTTTGAATTCAAGGCAAAATGTGCCAAAGTGGATGAATTTCAAGTTGGAATATTCCTTGGCTTTTTGACTCAGCCCTATCAGTTGGATCAGTTGGTTCTTGATCAGGTTGAAGGCATGTGGCATAGTGATCATTTCTTTTGACTCAGAAATCGTGGATGGCACAAAACTCCCAAACTGATTTTTCATGGCAGCCTTGACATGGTGTGTTGTGGCAGCCATAATTCTTGGTACAAGTGGATTGGTTTCATGCTATTGAGTTGCTTGGATTCTTGGCAACATTTGCAACAAAATTGATGTTTATCTTTGGAACTGATTCAGCTTGTAACTGTGTGAAAAAACCTCACAAGTTTTGGTGTTTCCAACAAAATCTGTCTTGGACATAATTTTTTCTAAGTGTTGGAAAAATGGTACTTTCATGTTTTCAGCCATTTTGGCTCACTCATAGCTCAAAATCCACAATGAATTGGAGTTAGGTCTAGTTGAAGTTTTTGTAGAGGGAAATGAGATCTACAAATCAAGCCTTGGATGGGAGAAAATGGCTTTGTGGTTTAGGAGTTATGACCCTCCAAAGTTGGTACCCTAGCCACTTTATTTTTAACTTAGAAAATTTTCTAAGTTTTTATGGTTACCCCTTTTACAAGTTATCCAACTTTTCTTGATTTTTCTTGATGAATGATGATTCAAATCATACATTAACATCATTTTAGGGTTAAAAATCCATTTTTGTGAAAAATCTCAAAAAGTCAAAGTTGACTTTTGTGCACAGTTGACTTTTTATCAGATGAATTCCAAACTGTGCAATTCTTCAGGAAATCATGTCCTTGAGCAAAATTAAACTTGATGGACATTTTCCATGGGTGTCATAGGGTATATTGATGCATGTCTTAGGGCTTGGGAGCATGTCCTGGTCAAAAGTCAAAGTTACAGTTGACTTTCCTCGCGAAACCCTAATTGTGGTGTGTATGAAATTGAGACTTGTTGCTCAAGCTTCTTGGATTAATCCATTGTTCCAAATGGATCAATATGGTATATTAAAGACCCTCAAATCCTACTTTGAGGTCTTGGCTCATGTTTTGTCCCAAAAGTCAACTTAGGGGTGAATTAGGTCAAGAAACCCTAATTCCTGATTTTTGATAAATGCATCCCTTGAGGCAAAATTGACTTGATGATTGGGTTTATGATGTCCCTTGGAGCATCATAGGTTATGCCTTAAAGCATTGGCTCATGCCCAGAGGAGAATTTCCATCTGGAGGCCCTGGGCGACCAAAATCCTAATTTGGTGACACTGGCGATCTTGAGACTTGATCCACCTAGAAGGGAGCAGCTTTGTGCTTAATCCTTGGAGTGGGAGTCTTTTTGATCCACTGTGGATGTTTGAGAGGTTAGACAAGTTAAAGATCATGTCATTTCTTGATTGATCCTTTGCCTAAGAGCTCTGAGAGGGCTTGAAACCCTAATTTTAATTGTAGTGGATGCTCACCCATCTTTGGGGAGACTGATGAAATATAATGGTTCCTCCATATTGTGATGATGATTTGCACAATGATGGGAAATCTAAGTGGTCAAAATTTGGGGTATGACAGATGCCCCTATTTAATCTTCTTGGACACGAAGGTGTGAATGACGAAGGTATTCGGGCATTCGGGGTGCAAGAGGATTAATTATCGGAATACCCGAAATTTTGACGGCTATGAATGGCAGCTTGCGCATTCATCTTCTTTTGCTAAGCAATGATGCTTAGAAAAGGTAAACTTCCCCTCGATCCTAGTCTTCAGCCAAGGATCTGGTCTTAGTTTCTTAATTAAACTTCCCCTCGATCCTGGTTTCCTACCAAGGAACTGGTCTTAGTTTCTTTTGTCAACTTCCCCTCGATCCTGGTTTCCTACCAAGGAACTGGTCTCAGTTTCTGCATTAAACTTCCCCTCGATCCTGGTTTCCTACCAAGGAACTGGTCTTAGTTTCTTTTGTCAATAAACTTAATTGACAAGGGACGCTATGCGTAGCGGTTTTCCTCAAACTTCTCGCCGAATCTTCCTGGGGAGATGCCATTTGACGGAAAAAGTTTTGATGTCAGACTCGCTGGGGAACCCATTCGTCTGAGTTGTAGAGGTGCACAAACTTCTCTGTTTGGAGACGCCATTTGTTGACTCTACTTGGGAAAGCGAGTCTCTTGAGAGGCGGCTTCTGCGTGGGATCTTACATCATACTTTTCTCGGGATCTTCCTGGAGAAATGCCATATGATGGGGTCCAATTTTGAGGTGCCGATGACCTTTTCATCAGCGGTCTTTTCGGAGCAAAACTGGCATGCTGCCGAATCTCTGATTACGAGGCTTTCTCTGTGGATTTTCCTTAATCCGGGAAAGCAAGGATATCATCTTTAATGGCGAAGAGTGATGTTAACTGAGGGCTCTCTGGTCTTTCAGAGGTTCAAGTTATCAAAGTGGTCGAGGACCCAACTTCAATCCAGAAATTAAACTGGAGGAGAGAGATTGTTCAGGCGCCGCGCTTCTTGACGAGACAAGAACTGATAACTCAATTGAGATGACTTTTATCACTAGGGGACAAAACCGACTAGAGTGATAGTGGTGCAATATGACTGTGAATGTAAATTAATAATGCATGATGCATGTATGTATATGCTGACAAAACTGACGCGACATACAAACTGATAGATGAACACGACTGGATACTCGGCCATTGCAGGGCGAAGAAGTACCGCTGGTTCAAGATAGCAATTCTGCCTTGCTTAGGAGAGATAGTCCCTGTTGGGAGCTATGTTGATCGGGCTTAGGAGATGAGAACTCGGCCGAAGCGTGTCAGATGAAACAAGGTCTCTGACACAGTTGATCCCTTCATTCAGGCGTACTGGGTTAGAAGGAGTACTTTGATTCTGTACTTTGAGGTCCGATTACTTCTGGAGAAGCGACCGATGTTCTTCTGATGTTCAATAGTCAAAAGAAATTGCCGTCTTTAAAAAGCAGAAAAAGTTTTAACAAGAAAATTCATTTTTGTTTTATTTCAAGAATCGTTAATCATGTTAACAACGTCGTTCTGTAAAGCTAAAACAAATAAGAATTACAAACAAAAGTACAAGGGCTCAAATTTTATTGATAAAATGGAGATCAGCCAAACGCGTGATTCCAAAGAGTATTTACAAAGTTTGAAAATGGTAATTTACAGGGAAAAGGGCTACGTTGAAACATAACGACCACTATCCTTCTACCAACTTTGAATTCGGGACATCCTGAGCTTCTGTCGAAGATGACCTTGACTGGAGTTTTCCTCCGATGGATGGTGTAACTGCTGCTGAGGGACTTGCCTCTGTTGAACATAGTTACTTGCCATTATCCCTAATTTTTGCCTGGATTATACTATGATGTTTCCAATCCATCGGGATTATTTTTTTCATGTCTCTAACTTTTTCCTGGACCGCCCTTTCGGGTTTTCAATCCACCGAGACGTTTTTTTTTAGTCGAAGTATTTCTTGACTACATCAACATTCGTGGGGTAGGAAAATTCCTCTCCGTCCATGGTTGCAAGTCTCAAGGTGCCGCCTGAGAAAGCTTTCGTGACCACATAGGGGTCATCATAATTTGGAGTCCACTTCCCCGAGGATCAGTGAGAAATGATTGTATCTTCTTGAGCACAAGGTCTCCTTTCCTGAAGATGCGAGGTCGGACTTTTTTGTCAAACGCCTTCTTCATTCTCTGTTGATACAACTGACCATGGCATAGTGCCGTTATTCTCTTTTCTTCGATCAGATTCAGTTCGTCGTGTCGGCTTTGACACCATTCAGCTTCTGTAAGCTTAGCTTCCATCAATACTCGGATTGATGGGATCTCTACTTCTATGGGGAGCACTGCTTCCATGCCATACACTAGAGAGAAAGGGGTTGCCCCTGTTGAAGTGCGAACAGATATGCAATAACCGTGAAGAGAAAAGGGTAGCATTTCGTGGCAATCTTTGTAGGTTACAACCATCTTCTGAACAATCTTCTTGATGTTCTTATTGGCCGCTTCTACCGCTCCATTCATCTTTGGTCGGTAGGGAGATGAGTTATGATGTTCAATCTTGAACTCTGCGCACAACTCCTTCAGCATCTTGTTGTTCAAGTTAGATCCATTATCTGTGATGATCTGGCTCGGAACACCATAACGACAGATGATATTGTTTTTGATAAATCGGACCACCACTTGTCGGGTTACATTGGCGAATGACGCTGCTTCGACCCACTTGGTGAAATAGTCAATGGCTACTAGGATGAACCGATGTCCGTTTGAAGCCTTGGGCTCAATCATGCCAATCATTTCGATTCCCCATATGGAAAATGGCCATGGGGAAGAGAGAACTTTGAGATGCGTTGGTGGTACATGAATTTTGTTGGAGTATATCTGACACTTGTGACACCTCCTCATGTACTTATAGCTGTCGGATTCCATTGTCAACCAATAGTACCCTGATCTTAGAATTTTTCTCGCCATTGTGTGTCCGTTGGCATGAGTTCCAAAGGATCCTTCATGAATTTCTTTCATAAGCATGTCTGCTTCTGGTCTGTCTACGCATCGGAGCAAGACCATGTCAAAATTTCTCTTATAAAGAGTGTCACCGCTCAGGAAGAAGTTTCCAGCCAATCTTCTGAGGGTCTTTCTATATTTCCTGGATGCCCCAGGTGGGTATTCTTGTTTCTGAAGGAAGCATTTGATATCATGATACCAAGGTTTGTCGTCTATGACTGCTTCAATCGTGAAGATGTAAGCGGGCCTTTCAAGGCGCATTATGTCGATCTTAGGTAAGTCGTTCCATTGACCCACACTAATCATGGAAGAGATGGCGGCTAATGCATCAGGCATGTGATTCTCTTCACGAGGGATATGATGAAACTCAACTATGTCTAAGAAAGGTAACAACCTTCTTGCGTAGTCTTTGTAAGGAATCAATCCTGATTGGTATGTGTTCCAATCTCCTTTTATCTGATTGATAACCAAGGCTGAATCGCCGTATACGTCCAAGTTTTTAATCCTTAAATCAATTGCTTCTTCGAGACCCATAATACAAGCTTCGTATTCGGCCTCGTTGTTCGTACATTTGAACGTAAGTCTGGCAGTGAAAGGAATGTGGGTACCCTGAGGGGTAACAATGATTGCCCCAATTCCGTTTCCATAATGATTAACTGCCCCGTCAAAGATAAGTCCCCATTGGGAACCTGGTTCTGGCCCTTCACTGGGTAACGGTTCATCACAATCTTTCATTTTTAGATACATGACATCTTCGTCTGGGAAGTCAAACCCGATTGGTTCCAGATCGTCAATCAGTTGATGAGCCAAATGATCGCCTAAAATACTTCCCTTTACGGCTTTCTGAGCGTGGTACTCTATGTCATATTCTGATAATAACATCTGCCAACGGGCGATTCTTCCCGTGAGAGCAGGCTTTTCGAAGACATACTTGATTGGATCCATTTTGGAGATTAACCAAGTAGTATGACGAATCATGTACTGGCGAAGACGTTTGGCTGCCCAAGCCAAAGCGCAACAAGTTTTCTCAAGCATCGTGTACCGAGTTTCGCAGTCGGTGAATTTCTTGCTCAAATAGTAGATGGCAGACTCTTTCCTTTTAGTTTCGTCTTGTTGGCCAAGTACACATCCCATTGAGTCTTCCAAGACTGTGAGGTAAATGATCAGTGGTCTTCCTTCCACTGGAGGTGATAGAATCGGAGGATTCAACAGATATTCCTTAATACTGTCGAAGGCAGTTTGACAATCCTCTGACCAAACGCAATCCTGGTTCTTTTTGAGTAATTTGAAAATCGGCGCACATGTGGCGGTCATGAGGAATATGAATCTGGAGATGTAGTTCAAACATCCCAAGAATCCTCTGGCTTGTTTATTAGTTTTCTGAGAAGGCATTTCTTGAATGGCCTTGATCTTGTCAGGATCAACCTCAATTCTTTTCTGGCTGACGATGAACCCTAGTAGTTTCCCTGAACGGATACCGAAGGTGCACTTGTTGGGATTCAAGCGGAGCTTGAATTTTCTTAAACGTTCGAACAATCTTGACAGATGTTCAACGTGCTCACTCTTTGCAATCATATCATCGACATATACCTCGATTTCTTTGTGTATCATGTCATGAAACAGAGTAGTCATGGCCCTTTAATAGGTAGCCCCGGCATTCTTCAGACCGAACGACATTACCTTGTAACAAAAGGTACCCCATGGGGTAATGAATGAAGTTTTCTCCATGTCTTTCGGTGCCATTTTGATCTGGTTATAGCCCGAGAATCCATCCATGAAGGAGAAAAGTTTGAACTTTGCTGTGCTGTATACCAGCATGTCAATGTGTGGTAAAGGAAAGTCGTCCTTTGGACTTGCCTTGTTCAGATCCCTGTAATCAACACACATTCTGACCTTTCAGTCCTTTTTGGGAACAGGTACGATGTTGGTTAACCATTGAGGATATTCAGATGTAGCGAGGAAACATGCGTCAATCTGTTTCTGTACCTCCTCTTTGATTTTGATGGCCATGTCTGGGTGAGTCCGTCTCAACCTCTACTTTACTGGCGGATATTCCGATCTCAACGGTAAATGATGTTCCACGATGCTGGTATCCAACCCTGGCATGTCCTGATAGGACCAAGCGAATACATCGGGAAATTCTTTAAGAAGCTTTATCAAACTATCTTTGGCAGTTGGACTGAGAAGTGCCCCAATCCTGATTTCTTTCCTCTCTTGTTCTGAACCCAAGTTTACCGTTTCCAATGGTTCTTTATGAGGTTCAATGGACCTTTCCTCTTGTCTGAGTAGTCGGGAGATCTCTTCTGGAATTTCGTTGTCAACTTCTTCTTCATCCCCAAATACCGGGAACTCAAAGTTGGGAGAAGGCATCAGATCGTATGTTTTAACGGGGTTTAAAACAAGCAATCTGCATGACGTGATGATTCGTGTTTAGAAGAGATAGAGAAAATGCAAGTGTGTGCAGTGTTTTATTTTACTGCTCATTTTTATTATTGAATTATTTTTTAGGATTACCATTTTCTGAAAAAGCAAAAAGAGAAAACAGCAATAAATGCGGAAATTACAGAACGACGTTATTTTATTAATGAACAAGTCGATCCTTGAAACTACAGCCCTATAAAACAAAACTCTGTCGTTTTGGGCTAAGCGAAGAGGGAAATTTACAGAAAGCGAGCCCTATCAAAACATCCGTTTCACCTGGGTAGGGTGAAAGGTTAAAAGATGGCAATTACTTTAACTGATGAACGACCTTCGGAACCTCGATGGCAACCCATTGGCGGCGAACTCCTCGGTGAACCACAAAGTTTGGCACCTTCCTTGATTTGTCTTCATAAATGATGCTGATTTCTGGTGGAGCAGGATCACTGGAATCTGTCTCCCAGGCAGAGTTGTCGTAGGAGGATTCCTCCGTTGCATTTTGCATAGCATTTGTGCTCTCAGCTGTATCTCCCCATCCAGTAGGCTGGATGTCTTCGAACCTGATACGAGAGCTTTCAGGAGCGGTGTATTTGACCATATAGTCGTACTTTCCACTCGGTTGTCCCAAGGCGTCCCAAACTTCTTTGGAAGTGGATGAGTCATCTCTCTCGATGACGTTGACCTCGGGAAAAACATAGTTGATGAATTCAAGTCCTGCAAACATTGCGAATTCATCTTCATGTTGAGTAGTTTCTGAATGACCTGAGTGTTGATCCCATGACATGGTGGGGACACAGGTATTCTGTTCAATGATGGTCAGTTAATTTTCATTGTTCGGCTGACTCTCTTGCCCCAAGTTTCCTGGATAGGGCTGCCACATTGGCAGACCATCCATTGGGCCATAGTAGTTGTAGTCAAAATTGTCTTTCATCGGAGTGTCTTCCTCTAATGAATTTGGCAGAGCACGACATCCTTCCGGATCACAATCCCCGTATATCATTTCGACATCTGACCTGGGTATAAATCTCGGACTCTGTGCGGGATAGCAAAATGGCATAGGCATATCTTCCTGAGACATATAACCGTCCTTGTTAAGGTAGGACTTCCACTCTTCATCCATGTCGGAGGGATCTTCCTCATTGATAGCATGTACTGCTTGACACACTGGGTGAAGGAAACCTCCACTGTGGAAGAAGTTTTGAAGGGGATAAAGACTTTCATCGTTGGCAGCTGTCCGGGTACAGGTTGCAGAAAAACCAAGACCCTTCTTTGTTTTATTGTCAATAGGAATGACAAGCTGTCCCCATCCGGTTGTATCGGTACTCTCGACCGCTTTGATAGCATCGTTGTATGAAGAAATGGAAGTTCCTTCTTTGAACTGATTGCTCTTGCTCACCGACAGTGTTTGGAACTAGTTCCAATAACCTCCTCGGGTTCTATACCAGTAGATGATGATAAACTACTCACGAGCAAGGCCTGTTCTCCACAGACTGTGATGAGTTGGCCGTTCTGGACGAACTTTAGCTTTTGGTGGAGGGTTGAAGTAACCGCTCCAGCCTGATGTATCCAAGGTCTTCCTAATAAACAACTGTACGTTACCCGGATGTCCATGACCTGGAAAGTGACTTGGAAAGTATGAGGACCGATAGTTATAGGAAGATCAACTTTGCCGATAACTGTTTTTCTGGATCCGTCGAACGCTTTGACGACGACCTCCCTGATTCTCATTGGAGGGCCTTTGAATGATAATTGCATCAAAGTGGACTTCGGCATAACATTCAGGGCTGACCCTGTGTCTACCAGTATGCTGGCTAAAGCATCGTCCTGGCAATTTACTGTAATGTTGAGCGCCATGTTATGACGGCGACCCTCTTCGGGTAATTCCTCATCGCTAAAACCCAAATTATTGCAGGCAGTGATGTTAGAGACAATGCTATCGAACTGTCTAATTGTTACATCCTGTTCCACAAAAGCTTGCTCTAAGACTTTCTGTAGAGCCTCCCTGTGGGCTTCTGAACTGAGTAATAATGATAATACCGAGATCTTTGAAGGAGTTTGTAACAGTTGATCGACAATGTTGTATTCACTCCTTTGGATGAGCTTCAGCATCTCATCATTATTTTTCGAAAGGTCGGGATTACTGGATTGACCGACTGGTAGATCAGGAGTTTCCGTCTAAAGTTCCTTTTCTTTGTTAGCTTCCCCAACCCCTCGGTTGAAGATTCTACCACTCCGTGTTACACGACTGATGTCTGCAATATTCACAACGGAGGGTAATGGAATTTCCTTTCCATTTTCAATTGTCGTTGCACCGTATTTGTAAGGGATAGCCTTAGTTGATTCATACGGTGTTGGTCCCGGCAGATAGATGACTATGGGGACCTTCTGATTTTTTTGACCATCATACGTAATCTTGATCCGTTCCCGGTTGGGAACTTTAGATTCGTCAAGTAGAGGGATAATGGCAAAAACATCCCTGGTTTTGTGATGACTAGAGATTATGACAACATCCTCAACTTGATCGGCAAGGTAGTTCGGCATCCAGTTGATGGGTCCAGAACCCGGATATGGACGAATCTCTCCACGATCCACCTAACCCTGAAGAGCTGCTCTCACAAGGTAACACCCTTGGTTACTTTCTGAACAGACACTACAACGGTCATAATTGTGTGGTGGCACCTGGCCACGCCCACTTTGAATACAATGTAACCTCACTAGGTTATCTTACACAGATCGGACATCCTGAGTTTGACGCTGAGTGGGGTTTCTGTTATTGATACTAATCTGCTGAGTATCTTCATCCATGTAGATTGGCATCCACCAGTGATTTAACAAGTACTGAAGTGCCTCCTGGACAAGGGTACAAACTCGATCGTTTTCGTAACCTGCTTTACAGCTTTGATAGTCATGTGATATTAGGAATCCGAGTTGGACCTGTTCAGCATGTAACTCTACCAGGTTGGTATTCATTAAATGAATGTCGAAGATTTGAACCATGTTGATCTGATAAGGGTTCCTATCATGGTAGTCTTGGATCCATCCAAGATCCATCTGATGCTGGAGGGCCTCTTGTATGAAAGATCATCCCTGTTTGTTTATCGAGCAAGTCAGACAGGAACTGTAATCGTGCCGCGGCAGATTATGATACTGGCTTTGCCTTGAGTGCATTGCCACCAAGTTGACATTCATTGCACGGATATCGTGGTTCTGAATGACGTTAGAATTCGTGTAAACCATGTTAACTCTACGAACTTGGTGCTCTTGGATCCATCCGAGATCCATCTGTTCCTGCAGAGATGCTTGCACCACAGAACATCCTTGATTGTTTTTAGAGCAGACATCACATTGATGATAATTATGAGGTGGAACATGGCCATATCCACTCTGTCTACAATGCATCTTGACTAGATTGGTTTTCAACAAGAGTACATCGTGTATTTGATAGACATCGTTAGTCTCTCCTTCTATCAAATTGACTGCAGCCTTCTCATGTTGAGGCAGCGGGTTTGTGAGAACATTAGGATTTGTATCCTTGAAGGACAAAACCTCGCTCCTAACAAGCTTTTGCACGTCGGACTTGAAATTGAGACAAGTCTCGATGTTATGCCCTGGACCTCCTTGATGATAAGGGCATGTTTGATCCACCTTAAACCAAAAAGGCAGATTTTCCGGTACTGTAAGAGGGGACTTAGTCTGAATGTGCCCCTTAGCCAGTAGTAACGGAAATAGTTCTGCGTACAACATGGGTATAGGATCAAACCCTGATGGTCGTGTTGTACGGTTGTTGTTATATGGAGGATGAGCCTGCTGAAGAGGCTGTTGTGTCCTTTGCTGATCAGGTTGGCTCTACGCAACCTGAGGTTGATATGTAGGAATAGGCGCAGGGCCGATAACAGGAATTACAGCTGCTACTGGTTGATAACGTCGCCTTTTTTCCCGAGAGAGATATTCCCAATATCTTGCTCTTTTTTCTTAAGGAGAGCACTACCGTATTTTTTAGTACCGCTCGTCGATCCAGTGTCTTTTACCAAACGTCCTTCTCGGATGGGTTCCTCAAGACGTATGCCCATGCCGACCATTTCGGTGAAGTCACTAGGTGCACTGGCAACCATTCGGTCATAGTAAAATGAGCTTAAGGTTTTTAAGAAGATCTTTGTCATCTCTTTTTCCTCAAGAGGTGGACAAATTTGAGCGGCAATCTCACGCCACCTTTGAGCATACTCCTTAAAGGTTTCCTTGTCCTTTTGCGACATCGATCTGAGTTGATCTCTGTCGGGTGCCAGGTCCAAATTGTATTTGTATTGTTGGACGAAGGCAGTGCCAAGATCTCTGAATGTGCTGATCGTGGCATGGTTTAAACCCATGTACCATTTGAGTGCGGCACCGGTTAAACTATCCTGGAAGTAGTGAATCAGTAGGTCCTGATTCTCTATCTGAGCTGACATTCGCCGAGCGTACATCACCAGATGGCTTTGAGGGCAAGAGTTACCCTTGTATTTTTCAAAGTCAGGCACTTGGAACTTGTGCGGGACTTTCACATTGGGGACCAAGCAGAGGTTTGCGGCGTCCTTTCCAAATAAATCCTGACCGCGAATGGCTTGCAGCTCCTTCTGCATTTCCAGGAACTACTCCTGGAATTCCTCCATTCGGTCAAACATAGTTTCCTTTTTACCAGCAGGTATCTGTGGAATATGTCCTTCTGGGACAGTACGCACCACAGGGGGTGGTACCGTGACTACGGTAGTGAGTCTTGGCGTTTCCCGAAGTTTGTAACCTTCAGGAGTCTTCAGTATGCCCCTGGCATCTTCGATTTCCTGAAGTTTGTAACCTTCAGGCCTAGCGGCTTCTGTTATGATTCCCTGATCTTCAGTGATCGGCGGAACATATCCTTCCGGGATATAGTTAACAGGCATGCCCCAAGGACGATCTTTTGGCATTTGATACCTAGGATCATACTTCTCCACTATGGGTATTGAGGTGATCTCTGAGATCACAGTCCTTTGTAGCTGAGCTTCTGCCATGGCTTGCATGTCGTTACGAAGCTTTCTCATATCCTCTCTCAGAGCGTCGATCTCTTTTTTCAACTCTCTGTTTTCTTCCTCAAGATCATCCATCCTTTTCTGACGATTGGCCCGAGTATTATACGAATGAGACAGTTTGACTCTAGAACCGAGACACAAACGTGAGATTCGTAGGTAAGAAGAATAAGCGATGTGAGAATGATGAATGCAATGATTATATTAATTATTTTTTGGTTTAATCAAAATAAACTTCGACAATTAGATTGCAAATATCAAACTGTGGGGAAACCCCTTTTTATTGAATTCAAAGGATTACAGAAATGGAAATACAGTAGATTACAAAGTGCGGAAATAGAAACCTAAGCTAATGGGTCCCGAGTCCTCTCTGAAGAGAAATCGGGTGCGGACTCTGGTACTTTCCTTTTCTTTGACCGGGGCTCTTGGGCCGTTGTCGGGTTGTCATTCCTTTGCCAGGTGAAAGGAGCGAGCAAATTCCTTTGGTCATCTTGATTATCCACAGCATGTTGCTCTAAAATCTCGATCAGAGCATCTTTCTCTTTCAGTAATTGTTGTATTTTGATGCACTCTATGTCGAGGGTGCGGTACTTGTTCTTCCAAGACCTCCTCTCCCGTTGAACTCTGTTGAGAGTAACCTGAAGCTTTTCAGTTTCCGTCATGAAGTACATGACAGATTCCCTCGGCGGAAGAATTCCGTAACGAGGATAAGGCATCTTTAGCTTGAGAGCTCTAGTTTGTACCCAGTGGAGATAAGGCTCCACCGAGACACAATCCGGTTTTCCTAGAGACTCTCGTCCTTTCTTATGAATGTGTTTCCAAGCGTGCACTATTTCCATCTTTAGTGCCCTGTCATTTTCTCCTTCCTTGAAGAAAAGACCTTCCAGATGAGCATTCAGCGGAATATGCCTCATCGGGTATCCAAATTGACGACGAACGAGAACTGGATGGTAGTTGATTCCTCCCTTAGTTCCTATAAGGGGTACGTTGGGGAAGTTTCCACAACGGTCAATGATCCTGATTCCATCATAGATCCTATTACACCAATCTATATCAGAGTTGGTAAGAGACATGATCTTCTGCGACCAACGTAATGCACTCTTGCAATCCCAAAAAGCAGCAGACTTGGGCAAGTGAGAGATAAACCATTTGTAAAGCAAAGGTACACAGCATGTGATCTCCCCTCCGCTGTACAAATTTCCCAAATGTACAGACTGATACGCGTCTGCGAACAAAGTCGGTACAGGGTTTCCAATGAGAAAAACCTTAATGGAGTTGATATCAACGAAGTTTTTGATGTTGGGAAACAAAAATAACCCGTAGGTGAGCAAGACAAAGATGCTTCAAAAGAAGTTACATTTCCTATACTGGCAAAATACAGGGCCTTCTTTGTCAAGAACTGGGCTGGCAAACCTTGGATGCCACTCTTGGTAGTTAGGTGAGTCCTAACCTCAGACTCGTCCAAATGAATTGCTCTTGCAATGGTCTGATTCTTTGGAATTTCTTCCAGTCCAGAAAATGGAGCTCGATCAGTGATATGTAAATCGATCAGATGAGAATACTCCTCTAGCGTTGGTGCGAGCTGGTAATCCGGGAATGTGAAACAGTGATAAACCGGATCATAAAACTGAATGAGCGCATCCATGATTTCCTCAATCACATGGACTTTTAACAGTGGTAGCAAACCTCCGTGCTTGGCTCTGAAAGCCTCTTGGTTTGTGATCATCCTCACCAAACCTCTTAAATCCTCCAGCTTTGGAACCTTGAAGGTATACGTATGAGTTCTCCTTCTACTGAAATCCATCAGCGCAATCCTTTTCTCTGATATTTGCAATCACAGTCTTAGTTTATTTTGAAAAACAGAGAGACTAGAAGAGAAATTTTTTTGAATGTTTTAATGTTTTTTTTTAAATAAATGCATGAATGCAGCACACAAAAACATAGAAAAAACATGGGGTCAAAGGGTCGTTGTCATGAAGTCAAGGCTCTACCCATCCCCAAAGGTTTATACTAGGGTGATTTTTGTACCTGTACTCATTATCATCAGCTCCTCCCAGGAAAGCAAAACAATAAGAGGATCGCCAGCGAGTTGTAGAGCGATCTTAGAGTAAGTGTCATTCACCGAGAATAGATCACCAGCCTCAAATGAGGGTAGTATCGCGTAACAACTATTCCCGATAGTTTTCGTACTACAAAAGGGTTTGGCTCCTCAGCTTCTCAGACATCACAATCGGCCCATTGTCTAGGTGAGAGAATGGGTTGCATTGGTCAGCCTCCACTGAGGTTGATGGTCGACCTCGTCGCCATCACTTATCTTAAGTGTATACTCAATCTTTCCACATGCGGCATCACACGCATTCCCATTAGCAGAAAAATAAACACGTATAGCAATTAGGAAAATCAGTATATATATTTGTCCTAATCATCCTAGACCTTTAAAGCTATGAATCCTAAGTTCCTGACAGAAATGGGTTCCCCGGCGGAAGCCCCAATCTGTGGTTTTCACACAAGTGAAGAGAAAAAAGAAATCGGGCCCCACGGTGGGCGCCATTTTTCTGTAGCGAGTGATTTTGGACGCGGTTCTTAAGCGCTGGTCGCTCTCACTGCGGTTGAGTTTACTACAGGTCGATTCATTTTTTATCCTATTAAAGCTGATGAAGGAAGGGAAATAGATGTCTCCAATTAACCCTGCTTGCATACTGATTTTAAACAGCGGTCTGTTAGGTTACGGATGCCATCAATGTGGTGGGGGCCATTGTATTGGTTATCTGTATTTTCGCCAATACTGATTTCTCTCTGGGATTTTGTTAGGATACTGCTTCAGATTATGATATATGGGAGTATGGGATTTAGGGTTTTTGTTTAGTGTGCTCGCTAAGATTTTTTTTTCTTTCAATCTTATGCCTACGTATTCCCGTTTACCGAAACAGGGAAATCAGAGCGTTCGTAGTTTCTCCTATTCTATGGGAGGAAATGGGTGTTTTGGTGTCTTGTTCAAAGCCCAAGACATGAAGCGAAAGGTGGTTTGTATCTTGTTCAAAGCCTAAGATGTGAAGCTGAAGAGTCTATTTGTATCTTGTTCAAAGCCCAAGATATGAAGCTAAAAGGGTGTTGACTTTAGAGAGAATTTGTCATCTCTAAAGAGGGGGTTGTATGTCACAACTGTTTATAAAGGAGAATTACTTTAACCGGGATGTGTGAATCAGACAATGCCATAATTTCCTTTATAGGGGATTTTATCCTGAAGGAGAAGACTTTAACTTAGTGTAGAGCAATGCTATCTTTCCTTAGGAATTTCTCATACTAAAAGAGGGACATTGGCATGGATATAGATGATCCAGAGGCTTGCCGCTTACAGCGATTAGATGAAGGGGAAGGAGTTGTTGATGTTTGTGTACTGTGAATGAGGCACAGCTTTGATGCTAAAAGGTTGATTGGATCAACCAGTGGTTTTCTTATACAAAGCCTAAGAGGAGGCTATTATGTGTCTCGTACAAAGCCCGAGAGAGAGGCTAAAAGGTTTTGACTCGACGAAGGAATCTTTTGATATCTCGTATAAAGCCCGAGATGGAGGCTATTTAGCTCAACAAGAGAGTTTTTGTATCTCGTACAAAGCCCGAGATGGAGGCTAAAATTTGTTTGACTCCGCTGGGGAGGATCATTGTACAAAGCCCAAGAGGAGGCTATGGTGACTGTTTCAGTTGAGTGACAGGTCCAGTATACTGATTTTGAAAGAGAAAATCAGTTCTTATATGAGCAACACTGTATTCAAGGATTTGATTCGAGGATCTGGGTTATTCCTGTTCTTTAAGGAAGTGGGAAATCCGAAGGGCATTGAGACTGTCCGAGTCTACGGGTTTTCTTCCTATTTAACGAAGGGGTTACTTGAGAATGTCTTTGAGACTCAAGGATGTTAGACTGTCCAAGTCTAGAGTTTCATCTTTTGTACTATGCTTTGAGAAATAATAGTAGACTCTATGAAAGGACTGTTCTATGTAGATGACTAATTTCTGTTCCTATACCTCTAGGAGGTCGTCGGGACAATTTGTACGAAGCCCAAGAGGAGGCTGGAATCTTTTAAGAAGCCGAGGGACAATTTGTAGTAAGCCCAAGAGGAGGCTATCATTCCCGGAGGAAGAAATCATTTATACGAAGCCTAAGAGGAGGCTGTGAATACTTCTAAGAAGTCGTAGGGTCCTTGTACTAAGCCCAAGAGGAGGCGGGGTTGCTTTTAGGAAGCCTGTGGGTCCTTGTATGATGCCGAAGAGGAGGCCAATGCTTTTAAGAAGCCCGTGGGTCCCCAACCCCCGAGAAATTCAAGGTAAGCTATTCACAAGGAATAGATCAAGTCAGGAAAGTTCGAGAATTTGGAAGAAACTCAAAGATGCCATTCACGGAGAATACATTCATCTCTGGGAGTAGAGTTTCTTGACAATTCCTAATGAGGACAGCCGAAGAGAAGACTGTATCTGGTGATCCTATTGGGGATCTAGTTGTTTATTTCTATGAATAAACGAAACGGCGTCACCTAGTTCTAGACGTAGTTGCCGGGGAAACTCTAAATATCTATACTATTATTACACAGTTGATATGAGTTTATGAAAGAAGACTTACAGTGAAACAACCCCACAATACAGTTATATGTATATGAAAGCGGTAAATGAAAGCGTATAAACACTTACTCGGTTGTAGAGCTTCCATGCTGTTTGGTTAGTTGTTCAACAAAGAAAAATTGAAAACAACAGTATATTCAAAATCAAAGGAGAAAGTGCTTTGAAAAAGAAAGATTTGGGGCTTACAGCTCAAGGAGAGGCCCAGGGTTTTATCAGTGAGCACACTGTTTAAATTTGTACAGAGGGACTTATACAAGTGACTGAGGCCCAAAAATTGTTTTTTGTACAAAGGGATGGGTCTTACACTCTCTCAAGAGGCCCAAAAGGTTTAAAGAAAAAGAGTGGGGCTTATAACACGAAGGTAGGCCCAGATGATTTTTCGTTTTAAAATGGCGATCGCGTAGAGGTTTTCTTTTAACGCAGAGGGACTTATACAATAAGTGAGGCCCAAAATGTTTTGGTTAAAAGGGGGTTGGGTCTTACACTGTATTAGAGGCCCAAAAGTTTTGAATGGGTCTTATAGCTCAAGGAGAGACCCAGTTGATTTTTTTCAAAAGGCGACGATCGCACCGTTTGTTTTTTACGGTATCGGGACTTATACAATACACTGAGGCCCAAAAATTATTTGGTAAAAAAAAAAAGATTGGGTCTTACACTCTATTAGATGCCCAAAAGAGTTTTAAAGAAAAGAAATGAGTCTTACTACCCGAGGGTAGGCCCAAGGTTTGTTTTTCAACGGATGATGATCGCGTCGAACTTTTTGAAATACAACTGGACTTATACAATAAGTGAGGCCCAAAATGGGTTGTATTTACAAAGGGTTGGGTCTTACACTCTATTAGAGGCCCAAAATGTTTTGAAAATGATTTATGAGGGTTGAAAGTCAAAGAAACCCTAATTTTAATCTTTAAAAGTAAATATTTTAAAGAAAAAAAAAAAATACCAAATAGGTTTGAATAAACCACTTGTGATTTTTGTTTAAGGTTTGAAAAATGATGTATAAATCACAAGAGATATTTAAACTCATTAGGTCTGGATTTTCAAAGTAAATATTCACTTTTAAAATGTTTAAAAAAATAATTAAAAATGAATTTATTCACAAAAATACTAATTATATTAAATAAATAATATAAATCTAATTTTTTTGTGGAATAAAATATTTCAACATTTTTATGATTTTTTGCAAAAAGAATCAGTAAAAAATAATGAAAATTGAGTGAGTTATTAATTTTTCAAATCATTAACAAAATAATATGAAAAATAAGAAAATAGGAAAAAGTGATAAAAAAAAAGGTCTGGGGCGAGGGGGATTCGAACCCCAGACCTTTCGCTCGCTAGTACACACAAACCAGTTGATCAACCACTGGGGCGCAATGCCAATTCATTAATAACATGGCAAGCGAAAAATATATATCAAACTAGTTGGATTTTCTGAAAATGGCACCATGGCCATCTTCTTCCTCAAGCTCTGATGCGTGAAGCCCTCTATCTCACTCATCTCTCAACCATTTGACATGATTCAAACACTAAACTCATGCGTTTTTTCACAAGGAAGAAGATGGCAATACCCAATTTCATTCATTTTCAGTGTATAACAAATTATATCATTGTGGCCGTATGAACCCTAATTTTGCAAAAGCAATCGTGCAGACATGATTATGAGTCCTATGATCAAATTTTCTGAGGGAAAACAATCAACACATGATGGCAAGCAATTGGCAAAAATATCATGCGAGGAAATATGCATGGATCATGGAGTTGGAATTTTGAGGGTTATCTTGATGCAAGCTGAAATGGAACTCTGCACAAACTTTGTTCCAGTTGTGAATTAATGATTCCTACAGCTTCAATGGATGTTATGGAGTGTGTTGCAAGCTTTGGATCACTTTGAAACTCTTTGGATCAAGTTGGAGACCTCCACCTGCATAATTGAGGCATAATGGCTTGGTTGAAGGGTGATTTTGAGCCTGAGGTGTTACAGTCAGTGTTTAAGTGTTTGGACACCTCAAATACATCATATGTGATGTGTTTGAGCAATTGGAATTGATTGCTTAAGGCTACAACTCAAAACCCGATAGTGGTTACTCAAAAACCAAGAAACTTGAGGTTTAAGGAAGAATGAGAGAAAGCAGTGCTGTAACTGGCTTTGGTGTGAGTTGAATGATCCATTAGAACCTCTATTTATAGGTGATAAACTTTTGTCTTGGAGGAACAGTGAGTGGCTGCTGGATCAGATCACATTCGCATGGATTGGCTTGGAGGATTTCTTCTCAAGCAAGGCAAACTAGCCACCCCCAAGAGCAGGGCTATGCCTTGACCAAAATCACATTCTTCAGATGTTTTTATTGTTGTTTAATCAGAGAACTTGACTGAGTAGAGTGGCTTTATTAAAAATGCACTATTCCACATTAATGCCCTTTGAATTCAAGGCAAAATGTGCCAAAGTGGATGAATTTCAAGTTGGAATATTCCTTGGCTTTTTGACTCAGCCCTATCAGTTGGATCAGTTGGTTCATAATCAGGTTGAAGGCATGTGGCATAGTGATCATTTCTTTTGACTCAGAAATCGTGGATGGCACAAAACTCCCAAACTGATTTTTCATGGCAGCCTTGACATGGTATGTTGTGGCAGCCATAATTCTTGGCACAAGTGGATTGGTTTCATGCTATTGAGTTGCTTGGATTCTTGGCAACATTTGCAACAACATTGATGTTTATCTTTGGAACTGATTCAGCTTGTAACTGTGTGAAAAAACCTCACAAGTTTTGGTGTTTCCAACAAAATCTGTCTTGGACAGAATTTTTTCTAAGTGTTGGAAAAGTGGTACTTTCATGTTTTCAGCCATTTTGGCTCACTCATAGCTCGAAATCCACAATGAATTGGAGTTAGGTCTAGTTGAAGTTTTTGTAGAGGGCAATGAGATCTACAAATCAAGCCTTGGATGGGAGAAAATGGCTTTGTGGTTTAGGAGTTATGACCCTCCAAAGTTGGTACCCTAGCCACTTTATTTTTAACTTAGAAAATTTTCTAAGTTTTTATGGTTACCCCTTTTACAAGTTATCCAACTTTTCTTGATTTTTCTTGATGAATGATGATTCAAATCATACATTAACATCATTTTAGGGTTAAAAATCCATTTTTGTGAAAAATCTCAAAAAGTCAAAGTTGATTTTTGTGCACAGTTGACTTTTTATCAGATGAATTCCAAACTGTGCAATTCTTCAGGAAATCATGTCCTTGACCAAAATTAAACTTGATGGACATTTTCCATGGGTGTCATAGGGTATATTGATGCATATCTTAGGGCTTGGGAGCATGTCCTGGTCAAAAGTCAAAGTTACAGTTGACTTTCCTCGCGAAACCCTAATTGTGGTGTGTATGAAATTGAGACTTGTTGCTCAAGCTTCTTGGATTAATCCATTGTTCCAAATGGATCAATATGGTATATTAGAGACCCTCAAATCCTCCTTTGAGGTCTTGGCTCATGTTTTGTCCCAAAAGTCAACTTAGGGGTGAAGTAGTTCAAGAAACCCTAATTCCTGATTTTTGATGAATGCATCCCTTGAGGCAAAATTGACTTGATGATTGGGTTTATGATGTCCCTTGGAGCATCATAGGTTATGCCTTGAAGCATTGGCTCATGCCCAGAGGAGAATTTCCATCTGGAGGCCCTGGTCGACCAAAACCCTAATTTGGTGACACTGGCGATCTTGAGACTTGATCAACCTAGAAGGGAGCAGCTTTGTGCTTAATCCTTGGAGTGGGAGTCCTTTTGATCCACTGTGGATGTTTGAGAGGTTAGACAAGTTGAAGATCATGTTATTTCTTGATTGATCATTTGCCTAAGAGCTCTGAGAGGGCGTGAAACCCTAATTTTAATTGTAGTGGATGCTCACCCATCTTTGGGGAGACTGATGAAATATAATGGTTCCTCCATATTGTGATGATGATTTGCACAATGATGGGAAATCTAAGTGGTCAAAATTTGGGGTATGACACATACCCACTTTCTGCATTTCCAAATTACAACTTTTCACCGCCTAATAAACACGGTGCTTAATTTCTACAATGAGGTGAAATGCCTTACCAAATACAAGTCAATAGGGAGACATCCCTATTGGTGTTTTGAAGGCTGTTCGTTGAGCCCAAAGTTCCTATTCTAGACAGAGGCTCTAGTCTTTTCTATTTGGCTGCACCATCTTTTCCAAAATCTATTTAATTTCCCTTTTTGAGAACACCATACTTTCGTAGCAAAGCGTCCATGGTGCGATTACAAAAATGAGTGCCTTGGTCACTTATGATAGTTCGAGGTATTCCAAACCTGCTAAAAAAATTTTGACCTGACAAAATCTGCAACAACTTTAGAATCATTAGTCCTAGTGGGGATTGCTTCCATCCACTTTAAAACATAATCAACAGCAAGTAAAATGTAAAAAAAAAATGAAAGATACAGAAAATGACCCAAAAAGTCGATTCCGCGTACATCAAACACCTCACAAAAAAAGCATAGGTTGCTGAGGTATTTCACTCTTACGAGCGATGGTTGTACCTGTTATCTGACATTGCTTACAAGTGCGGTAAGTTTCATAAGAATCTTTAAAAATTATGGGCCAATAGAAACCTGAGTTTAGGACTTTTCTAGCAGTCCTTTGAGGATCAAAGTGTCCCCTTACTTGAGAGGCATGAGAAAAATGTAAAATAGATTCAATCTCATAGTCGGGGACACACCTTTTAATAATCTAATCAATACCAAATTTCCATAGATATGGATCATCCCACACATAATATTTTGCATCACTCTTGAGTTTGTGAATTTGTGTCCCAGATGCACCTGCAGGAAAAACTCCTGCAACAAGATAGTTAACTAAATCAACATACCAAGGAGTTACCTCACACAGCTGTAAAAGCTGCTCATCAGGAAAATCAGCTTGGATGCGAAAAATATCTTCACCTTGCTCTATTATGCTCATGTGGTTAGCCATTAAGTTCTTAACTCCACGTTTATATTTAATCTCAAAATTGAACTCTTGGAGCAACAACATCCATCGAATTAATCTCGACATTGTTTCTGGTTTCTTTAACAGGTACTTCGAAGTTGTATAGTCAGTAAAAAAACCTTGGAACCTAGCAAATATGATTTAAATTTATCAAGAGCAAAAACAATAGCTAGAAGTTCCTTTTTAATAGTAGTGTAATTAGCCTGCGCATAATCGAAAGTTCTAGAAGCATAATAAATAACATGGGTACCCTTGTCAACTCTTTGTGCTAGGACATCCCCCGCTGCATAGTTAGATGCATCACACATGATTTCAAAAGGGAGGGTCTAATCAGGTGGCTGGACGATGGGGGTAGAGGTAAGTGTTTTCTTCAAGAAGTCAAACATATTTTTGCATTTGTCGTCAAAGTTAAAAGAGACATCATTTTTCAACAAATTTGACAGCGAAAGAGCTATCTTGTTGAAATCCTTTATGAAGCTCCTGTAAAAACCTGCATTACCAAGAAAATAACTAATCTCGCGAGTGCTTGATGGGTAAGGAATATTAGAAATCATATCAATTTTAGTAGGATCCACTTGTATTCCTTTTCTAGAGATTATATGTCCTAAAACAATTCCCTGATCAACCATGAAATGGAATTTCTCATAATTCAATACAAGGTTAATTTCAATTATCACTCTAAAATCATATCCAAACTACTCAAACATGTAACAAATGAAGAACCATAAATAATGAAATCATCCATAAACACCTTCATACAATTTTCAATAAATTAGGCAAAAATACTAATCATGCATCATTGAAACGTTCCAGGAGCATAACACAGACCAAATGGGGTCCTCATGTAAGGAAATGTACCGAATGGGCACGTGAAAGTTGTATTTTCTTGGTCCTCTGTGCAATATGGATTTGAAAGTATCATGAAAAACCATCAAGAAAATAATAATGTGATTTACCAGCCAACTGTTCAAGCATCTGATCAATGAACGGTAAAGGAAAGTGATCCTTTCTGGTTGCTTGGTTTAACCTCCTATAGTCAATACAAACTCTCCAACTGTTTTGAACTCTAGTGAAAACAAGTTAATTTTTTTCATTTTTGACCACTGTGAGACCAGATTTCTTAGGTATAACCTGCATTCGACTTACCCAATTACTGTTAGAGATAGGGTATATGACACCTGCTTGCAACAACTTCGTTACCTCATTCTTCACAACATTAAGAATCAAAGTATTAAGCCACCTTTGGAGCTGCCTTACTGCTTTAGCTCTATCCTTAAGCAAAATCTTATTCATACACATGAATGGGCTAATATCAGGTATGTCAGCCAAGGTCCATCTAATTACCTTCTTATGCTTCTTTAAAACCTACAAAAGCTTCTCTTATTGATCAAAATCAAGGTTAGATGAAATTATTATTGTTAGTTTTTCATTCCTCTCAAAAAATGCATATTTTAGATTTTCAAGAAGTGGTTTAAGCTCTAAGTAAGGTGGTTGTTCAATGGATAGTTTGGTTGGGGCAGTCGGGATGTCGAGAGCTTCAACTCCATAAACAACTTCATCTATAACTTCATTTGTACGACAAATGTCAACCTGCAGGGCAACATCAATCTCAGCCCAAACATAACAAAGGTTAGTGTCAGTACATGAATGGTAATAGTAAGTATCATCAAAGTCAGACACTGATGGAAAATCAGCTGAAAACTCAAAATAAGTATCATCACCTAGCTCAGAAAATTGGATGTTTCATAGCATCATAAATGTTAAATATTACAATGATACCACCAAACTCCATGGACATTGTTCCATCATCAACATCAATTTTTATTATTTTTGTTTTCATAAATGGCCTTCCTAAAATGATAGGTGCACTGCTTAAATTTTGTTTCTCCTTCCATGTCCAGAATGTAAAAATATGCAGGAAAAATCAAGTCATTTACTTGAACAAGGACATCCTCCACTACTCCGGCAGGGTGGGCATTGCTCATGTTCACTAGCAGAATGGTTAGACCTATACTTTGTAAAGGACCAAGATCAAGATTTTTATAAAAAAAGTAGGCATAAAATTAATGGAATCTATTAAATCTAGCATGCAGTTTTCGAATTTACTATCCCAATGGTATAGGGACTAAAAAAATTCCTTGATCTTTGCACTTTTGGGCCATGACTGGAGTGAGAGCTAGACATTCTGCTCGGTGATAGCTGATGCTGATACAAGTTTGGGATGAAAGAGGGATGCAACATTTCTTCCCATATTAACCCTCTCATTTCCCTTCAATCTCCTCTTGTGAGTGCAAAAGTCTTTCTAGAAATTTGGCATACCTTGGAATTTACTTAATCACATCAAAAAGTGGTATGTTTACTGCCACCTTCCTGATTATGTCCAATATCTCCTTATCTTCTCCATCTATCTTTTTAGTTTTCACTGCTCTCTACAGGAAAGGATGTGGTTGTACATACTCTTTCTCTTTCTCAGTATCAACAACAACTCCAGAATTAGGAATAGGTATGGGCTCAACAACTTTGTTACTTTTTTTCTAGGGCTGGTTCAACTGGTTCAACACTATTTCTGAATCTGAAGGAAATTGCACTCACATTAGGTCCTTTTAAATTTGCTACTGTTTGGGCAGGTAATTGGTTGAATCCTTGAGCTTGCATGACATTCATTAAAGTGGCAACCTGTCCAATCTCTATCTGTAAATTTTGAATACTAGAATCTGTTCTTTGCTGAAATTAGAGATTTTGTACATCCATTTGCTTGACAAGGTCCACTAATGAAGGTTCAGAAGGTGGAGAGGTGGTTGCTTGTGGAGTGTTATGTAGTGATGGCAGCAGTAGCATCAACTATTGTCGACTAGGTTGTTGTGTGGACCGATTCCCATACCGAAGGTTTGGATGGTTTCTCCAGTTAGTATGGTACATGTTAGTGGATATGTTAGGAGTGTTGTACCTATACTGGTTGTTGCTCTAAGGATTGTAAATGATTTTTGCGTAAGCTTGAGGAAAATCAAAATTTACACCCTCTTGCAAGGTTGGACATGTGTTTGTTAGGTGTTCAAGATACTCAATACAAAATGCATTATAATTCACATCTGGTGCAACGAGTTCTCTTAAAGTTCTTTGTTCAGCCATGTTATGATAATTAAACTCAAAATCTGAATCAAACAAATTATTGGAGAACACAAAATCATAATCACTATAACTAACAAATGCACTGGTACTAGCCTAATTGACTCTACAACGTGTGTGCAAAGTTCTCTCAACTTCAGAATCAAAATAAAACAAATCAAAACAGCAGACCTAGTAGCCAGAACTACTTTAGCAATGCAGCAACAATTATGAAAATATCAACAATGTCCTTATTGACAAAAACAATTGAAAAAATGACAAATGATTCAAATTAAATAAAATAAATTTTGGAAATATCACTAAAATTCAAATAAAATCAAAATAAGGCACCACAATTTTTTGGATTTTTTTTCAAAAATATGAAAACGAAAAATAAATTTTAAAAAAACAAGTAATTTGGGATTTTTATGGGGGTGTCCCGTATTTGATTCCTGAATTTTCTCTAAAATGATACGTAACAATTTTGATTCGAACTTGAACTTTCATAAAAATGGGTTTTTGATGCTAGGTCACGTAAATGCCAAAACAACAAGAACGAAGCGATCAGGATGTAGAATCGTAACACTTATAACTCTAATATTGGATAAAATTCACTATAGAGTCCCTGACAACGGCGCCAATTTGATCTGCTGTTGCACACGAGTTAAAAACGAGTTTAAAAATATAGTAAACGGAAGCGACACTCGAGTCATATCGCAAGAACTCTTGATTACTTTAACCAACCTATTGAAATAGGGGTTTTTAAGATTTTCCATTATACTACTGGTTAAAAGAAACTGATTACGATTAATAGAAAAGTTAATCTACTAACACTATGTGGTTTACACTTCTATTTTCCAAATTAAGCAAGCGGATTAAAGATTTGCATGAATTAACGAAAAAGCTACAATAACACGCGATAATGATTAAGGAACGTAAATCGATCGAAATAAATCAACATGTTATATATAATTTGAATTAAGCATACAATACTTATAGCAAACTATTGAAAGGGAAAATAAATGTGATTGGAAATTATAAAACCTCAAAGTATCGGTGGAAACCGAATACAGCAGATTAACTGTGTGAAATTTAACTCTCCATAGAATTTGTGGTCGTCTAATGAAATTTCGTGAATAGTGAATACCCTAGTAGTAACATTGTATTTTAGTTTAAATATTACATTAGAAATCAGACCCTAATAGCAACCGACCCGAAAAACATAAAATTTGGCCCAAAACTTATTATTTTACTAACTCTAGAGATAAAACAAATTATTCGATCCTTCTGCACTCTGAGTTAGCTTTTGACTTCTACACTAAACTTGTAGCTTATCCTTTCAGCTTTCCAACGCATATTAGAATGTGTTAAACCGCATCCAGTAACTCAAGTTATGACCTACACAAATAGAAGGTGTCAAATTACCGTTTATTCAGAAAATAAATAACCGAATTAAAATAAAAGCAGCAATAAGCTAAACTTTGAAAACACATTTAAAATAGTAAAATAAAAGCAACAAGTAATAAAAAATCCCTTAGCACAAAGTAAAATGTGGTGCATTAAAATACATTGATCAAAAGGCTACTCATAAAGTCTATGTATATTGTCATACGGTAAAACACACAAGCATGTATACTATTTCAACATCAACAACATAAACATAAACACGATGGAAATTGAAGTTTACTGTAGATGCATGGGGGAAAATGTTTACGTGCTAGAAACGTGATGAATAAGTAAAAAAGCTAAATAAATGTTATTAGATTCTTCGTCTTCCTCCTCGAAGGTACGTAAGTCAAGAATGATGAAGATGTAGTTCGTTAAACAATGGAGATGAAGATGACATTGGTTGAAAAAGGTTAGGTTTTGTTAATGAACTATGAATGGAGTTTGGTTGAACTATGAAGATGAAGATGACGTTCGTGGAAAAGGGTTAGGTTTCGTTAATGAACGATGAAGATGCTCTTGAGTGAAAATGGTTTCTCAGCGATGAATATTAGGATTGAAAATGGTTTCACAAATGAAAATAAAAAAAAATGGCTACTAAAAAGACATGCTAGTTGTGTTTCACTTAAGTGAATAAACCATTATACCACGGTCTTCTAAACCGACCATTGTGGTATATGATTTACTTAATGAAAATTTATAAAACAAAAGCGTTAGGTTTTAAGCATTTAAAAATTAAAAAAATTGAAAAATATATCACAATAGTTGGATTAAACAATCGTAGTGTTATCACTTTTATTTTTTGTTTAAAAATAAATAAAAATGAAAGGCGTGACTAAAATAATGAAGAAATCAAGAATTTTTTGGCGCTGAGATTCGAACCCATGAAAGGTTAAAGATATCACCATGATTGTTCTAAACAACCGTTGTAATATATTAACAATTTTTATTTAAGAAATAAATAAAATATATTGGCGCCTAAATTTAGAAATATCACCACGGTCCTTCAAAGGGTCGTCGTTACGTGAGCATTGTTGTATATACTTTTTGTAGTAACGAGAACAATTTTACTAGACCTACAGTGTGTACCAAATGTATTTGTGGTGAGTACAATAGAGGTTATCTTGTTTGTAATAAGAGCAACTTTAACGTAGATTTTTAAATGGTTGGTTTGTTAGAATTGATGATATGTATAGTTCACTAGCATTAAAGTTCATCTAGGTGGCAATAGTTACAACTTGACGTGCTATCCAGAACCAAACGTAAACTAACTCAATTGGCACATTATATATATATATATATATATATATATATATATATATATATATATATATATATATATATTCCAACGGATAGAAACTAATGGCATTAAAATAATGAAACTATATATTACAACGGATATAAACTAACAACTATTTATGTTAACGGTAAATTATATGATTTTGTTATAAATATGTTTAAGTTATTACAAAAATTTTTTACACAATTTTTCTTTGGGTTAAATAAGTTTTTGGTTCTTATAAATATAACGATTTTCATTTTTAGTCCTCTAAAATTTTCCTTCAAGTAATGGTCCCTCCAAAATTTTCTTCATTTATTTCGTTCGTATTAACATAAAAGATTCGTTCTAACCTAACCTAATGTCGTCTGCCTCTGTAAAATTGCGAGTTGGGAAGTTTTGTGGGTATCAGGTTCATATGGCTTCATATTAATGCAAGAAATGACCTAATAAGGTGTTAGTGGAGATTTTCACTAGGGAGCATTGAACATTGTGAGACTTCTCTTTTTTAGAGCAACACCTTTGTGAGAGACACATCACATACTCACCCAAAACCTTAAGGTAATATGTGTATGGATTCTCCCACTTATAAATGCTCAAGTCTCCATATTTTTAGCCAATGTGGGACTATTACACATACTACTCACACTTGCTATACATAACACTCCCCCTCAAGTGTGAGTCTATCCTTAATGCTTCCACAATGTGATACTCTTCAACGAGACACTCTACCCACGACCTATGGGGATACTTTCGATACAAGTGAGCCGGTCCCTTCCTCAAACCAGGCTCTGATACCACTGTTAGGAGATATTTTCACTAGGGAGCATTGAACATTGTGGGACTTCTCTTTTGTAGAGTAACACCTTTGTGAGAGACACACCACATACTCACCCAAAACTTTAAGGTAATAGGTGTATCGGTTCTCCCACTTATAAATGCTCAAGTCTTCACATTTCTAGCCAATGTGGGACTATTACACATACTAATCACACTTGCTATACTTAACATAAGGAAGGTTATTTTGGAGATGTCCCTATTGTAGGAGTGCTGATTGTAATTTGTTTATATAGGATGAAGACCTTGGAGCAAAATTTGGAAATGAAGATGGAAGCATTGTGAACTTAGAGCTAGAAGCTATGGCATCTAGGAGCTATATGAAGACCTTGTATGAAGAATCAAGGAAGAAGAACAAAAATTGGAAGACTAAATTGAAAACAGAGAAATTTCATGAAAATTTGACGATGTTGTGTTTTGCAATGTTTTTAATGATAAAAGGAGGAGTAGATATATATATATATATATAAGTATTTAAGTGCCTGAATCTGGTTAAGAACTATTTTTGCTTAAATTCTGAAGATTATTTTACTGTGCTATTAAGATTATTTTCATTAACCTGAATAGAACTTAGGGGGGAGCTTCCAAATCTCACATGTTGGACAATTAGACTCAGAGGGAGCTTACAAACCTCAGACTCTGAAGTTGACTAGTTAATTAAACTAACAAACATTGTGCCTAAATACTTGTGCTTGCCATCATAAAAAAAAGGGTAGATTGTTGGAACAAAATTGATTTGTACCACATCTCTAAGATTTTGATGATAACAAAGTATTTAAAGAGAAATAGGATATACTGATAAATGTTCAAGTATGCAGAACCATAGACTTAAATTTATGATAGTACTGGTACAGAGAATAGACATTCAAAGAGAAGTCAAAGATCGAGATTCTAAAAGATCAAAAGCTAAAAACCAGACTCTAAAGACTCAAACTCTGAATGAAGTTAACCTCTGAAGATCTAGACTCTGAAGATTGAGACTCTAAAGATCTAGTCAACACAAGGATCGAGGATATTCTGATAGGTCACTATCAGACTCTGAGGATATTTTGGTTTCTTCTGATCACATGAAGACTTAAGCCAAAATGTGCAGAAGACAGTTGTGATGCAACATATAATTCCTTTTGCAGGAAAGTAATTTCAAATGAGCTTTCAACGGTATCAACCATATCAAGAAACATCCAAATGTGTCTGAATCAAGCTTCTAAAAGACTCTCTTGTGCAAACTCTTCAACGACTCTTTTTCTTCTCTATATAAGGATCTAAAGACTTGAAGAAAAATAACTGAACTATTAAAAATAAAAGAGTTGTTACTCTGTCAAACAAAAAACAAAAGTTTAAATTATAATTTCTTAACACTTGTATATTCTTAGAAATTCTTAAGTCTTAAAGAGTCTTTTTGTGTTGTATTTTGTCTACACCTCTCATTGTATATCAAGTGTAGTTTTTCATAATCTCTTAACTGTAAGTTAGAGTTTAAGAAGTCTCTTGCTTGTGTGCTAGCTTGAGCATCTTATATCTCTTGCTTGTGTGCTTTAGCATTAGAAGTCTCTTACTTGCGTGTTTGAGCATTGGAAGTCTCTTGATCTGTTCTTGAGCAATTGTAATCAGTTTTTATTATAGTGAAACCCCTTGGAAGTGCAAAGGGACTGGACTACTCTCGATTAGTGGGAGGAACTAGGATAATTGCTTGTGTCACTCTTTCTTTCCTTTCTACCTCTGAACTATTTTTATCCATTGTTAAACACTTAACTCTAATTCAGATTCTAGACTTTGTGTTCAGAATCTGATAAGAGATTTTTAGAAAAGAAAGAAAAAGATAACACAATTCAACCCTCCCTTCTTGTGTTTTTCTCACCTTCAGAACATAACATTCTGTGTTGCATAATGCAGCCAATTCAAAAAGAACAACAGTACAATCTCTCAGAGCAACTTAGAAGTGGAATACCTGACATTAGCTAGTTTAACTTGTGAAATTCAATGCCTTCACTACTTCTTTAAAGATCTTAATAACCCCTTCCTTCCTTTCATCCTACATTTGTATATTGCGACAACAACTCAGGAATATACCTAGTTCATAACCCATCATTCTGTGAAATGTCAAAACGCATCGAAATCGAATGCCATGTCATTCGTGAAAAATTAAATCTTGACTCATTAAGATTTTTCCCATCAACGCTCAAACTCAGATAGAAAATTTCTTAACAAAACAATTCTACAAACCTGCATTTGAGTTTCATGTCTCCAAGCTTGGTATATTCAATCTTCACTGTCCAACTTGGGGGTGTCTTACATACAAGCCCAATAGCTTAATTATTTTTTGTTATTTGCCTTTATATTATTTAGTTATAATAACAACTTATTGTTGGGCTTTACTAGTTTACAGGATGAAGTTGTTATAACGTGTATATATATTTGGGTGTTTCATGGCCTCAAGAATAATCATATGTTTCAAGAATAATAATATTAGTTTTCTCTTTCAATATATATTACATCTTTGTTTTTACAATGAGAACAACCATCCCGCGTAGGATTATTGACAGATGGTACAATAAATATGTTGGAAATAAGGCCTTTTGTGTTCAGGGAAAATGTGTGGGAATATTAAAGGCTTAAAGAGAAACTTGATAGGTAGGAGAATTCTCAGTGGAAGAGAGAACTTTGTATTTTTGCTTTATACAAAAGTGTAAGATTACATCTCTATTTATAGTACTCTAAGGAGAACTCTAGACACATTATTTCTAGAGAGTTCTCAATTCTAGAAATTCCAAGAGTATTCTAGAAAATATTACAACCCTAAGAAATATCTATACACTTCAAACACTACAAGAGTTTTCTAGAAACATTATCCAAAATTACCTAAGCCCAAAATAACTAAACCCAAAAAACCAAATAATAATGTTAGACCCAAATCAAGTTTAATATTTCAACATCCCCCCTTAAACTTGATTTGTGACTTCAAGCATACTCCTTAGCTTCACGAAACTTTCCAACTTGAGTAGCTTGGTGAAAATGTTAGCAGCTTGATCTCGAGACATCACATACTTCAACTTCACTTCATTCTTCTTGATGCATTCTCTAATGAAGTGGTAACGGGTGTCGATGTGCTTACCTTTTTCATGAAATACGGAATTCTTTTCCAAAGCAAGTACTGATTTATTGTCAAGACATATTTCCATCAGATTTTCTTGTGGTATTTTTAACTTTTTCAACAAGTTCCTTAGCCAAATTGCATGACAAACGCATGATGTGGCAGCGACATACTCGACTTCACAAGTTGACAATGTGACGATAGGTTGTTTCCTTGACATCCAAGTGAAAGAAGTATCTCCCATAAATAACAAAAAACCAGTATTGATCTTTCTATTTGTAGCGAGCGATTTTTGTCGGTGACGCGACCACCTTATCGCTGGTTCTTCTCCTCACCGCAATGAGGAGGGATGGGTGCTACTTTCTGAATTCTTATTTATCCCTTGAAGCTGAAAGGGAAAGGGAAGTTATCTAAAACTAACCTTGTGAAATTCTGGTATCAGATATGTGATGTCAAGTGAGATGTCACAACATCAATATCTGCTATATGAACAAGACAATAGAGATAACAGCACTTAAAAGCAAAAAGGAACACAGAGAATTGTTCACCCAGTTCGGTCTAACAACCAACGTCTGGGGGCTACCAAGCCAGGGAGGAAATTCACTATCAGTAGTATTAATTCATAGACTCTACAATCAACACACAAGTTGACAATCAATTCACTTAATCACTACCCAATGATACTTCTACCTAAGACACTCTTAGATATGAGACACCTCTCACTCCCCCTCAATCACAACAGTGATGACAATAGAAAAATTACAAATATTAGAATATCAGATTTCAATGACAATACTTGATCTTGCTTAAAAGCTTCAATCAAGAACAAACACTCGTGCTTAAAAGCTTAAAGTGGACAACATACAACTCAAACAATCAGTCCAATTCAAGCATCTGAAAGATGAATGAATGGCTCACAAATAACAGACAAAAACACAAACCCTAACACTTTGACACTCAGTCTTTAATCTCTAGTCTTCGTCACTTCCAAGTAGGGTTGAGTCTTTTTTAAATAGAAACAGATTCTTGGGCTTGGGCTTTGTGAAAAACTCAGATTTGATGCACAATAAAATTAGATTTTATCTTCAAATCTTTTCGCCCTAAATACAGAACCAAATGATTGCATCTGAATAAATCTTCTCCTAGAATTTCGCCTGCAATCTCTCAAACAGAATCTCTCAAATCATAACAAATAACACGCAGCCCTAAAGTAAACACCAGACTGAACATGATGTTCTGTCACCAGATGTTGAGACATCAGTTTTGACATCATGCACAAACACTACAATACCAAATAACACACCACATGCAGAATGTTAGAAGCACATGTTAAGACATCTGACATGACATCTTGAACAACCACATTGTTTTACCAAAATTGCTGCCAATAACAGAACTAACAATCTCCCCCTTTGGCTAATTTTGGCTAAAACAATATCAGAACACATCAGAGATACATGCAGCAGAAAGACACCATAATCACATAACACTAACATTCAGCAGCAGCAGAAACACCAATCAAAACTCAAACTCCCCATCAAGCCAAGAAACCACAAACACACTTCCTTCAAGAAAACCAGAAACAACTTCAAGAGAACCAGCCGCAACACACAACACTACAAAGCTATTAAAAAACTAGAGGCTACTCTCCCCCTTTTTAGCCACAATTGGACAAACGCCCTCAAAAGCATGGCACAAAACATAATTTTCAAAAAAATTGCACAGGACACAAGGAAAATTACACCACCTCCAACAACTACATCTTTGACTGGTCAGGTGATACAAACAAGGTTCTCTTTTGATATAAAAACACCTACACCTTACTGCTTCTTACTACAGCCAAACTGAGAAGAAAACATGAGTCATTCCTCCAAGACAGTTGAAACACACAAGGGTCAATTGAAGCAAGACCGGAAGAACAAGAGCACACAACCAAAGGAGATGAAGTCTAAAGGAATGACAACAGGTGGATCCTCTACCGGGGCAACAAGGACAGGAAGAAAAACAGAAACAAAGATGAAGACCATTAAGAATGATCAAGTGCAACTATATGATTCTGAGGATGAAGCAGATGAAGATTGGGTTAACTTTATTAATTCAGGTGGTTGGAATGAATAGCCAAATCCAAACATGAAAACTCTTTGCTTGTAGTTTCTGTTAAAAAAAAATGTAATATTGAGCACTTACAGCAATAAAAATGTTCTTGTTTATTTCTAAACATTCTTATTTTGTCAATTTCACCAAAGTGATAAGCTCACACACATAAGACAACTGCACCAAAAGTCACCTTCCTGTACTCCAAAAAAATTCTATTAATCTTCATATATGCAAATCCCCAATTTGCTTCTTAAATTTTCAAATTGATTTGCATCTAAGGCCTTAGTAAAAATATCAGCTAATTGCATTTCAGTAGCAACATGTTCTAAAGCAACCACTTTATCTTCAACCAGATCTCTTATAAAGTGATAACGTATGTCAATATGCTTAGTCCTGCTATGTTGAATTGGGTTTTTGGAGATATTGATATCACTCAGATTATCACAGTACAATGTCATGACATCTTGCTTGACATTGTATTCAGTTAACATTTGCTTCATCCAAACCAGTTGTGAACAACTACTTCCTGCTGCTATGTACTCAACCTCAGCAGTAGAGAGAGACACACAGTTCTGCTTTTTGCTAAACCACGAGATAAGGTTGTTCCCTAAGAAGAAGCATCCTCCTGAAGTACTTTTTCTATCATCAGCACTCCCTGCCCAATCAGCATCACAATACCCACTCAATTCAGTGCCTGATCCATGACTGTATAGTATGCCATAGTCACTAGTACCATTCACGTATTTCAGGATTCTCTTCACTTGATTCATGTGGCTAATTTTAGGTTCAGATTGATATGTGGCATAAACTCCTACAACAAAGGAGATATCAGGTCTGCTAGCTGTGAGATACAGTAGGCTTCCAATCATGCTTCTGTATAGGCTTTGATCCACACTCACTCCATATTCATCCTTGGACAGCTTCAGGTGAGTAGGAGCAGGTGTCCTCTTGTGATTAGCATTTTCCAGACCAAACTTCTTGACTATGTTCTTTGCATACTTGCTCTGAGAGATAAATATGAAGTCTTCCATTTGTCTAACTTGCAGACTCAGAAAATAGCTGAGCTTACCAACAAGACTCATCTCAAACTCAGACTGCATCTGCTTCACAAAATGTTGAACCATTGCTTTTGACATCCCACCAAACACTATGTCATCAACATATATTTGAGCTATCAACAATTTTCCTCCTTCCTCTTTGACAAACAATGTCTTGTCAATTCCTCCTTTTCTGTAACCATTCAGAGCCAAGAATTCAGTAAGCCTGTCATACCAAGCTCTAGGTGCCTGCTTTAATCCATAAAGTACTTTCCTTAGTTTGTAGACATGGTTAGGAAATATTGGATCAATAAACCCCTTGGGTTGATCTACATAAACTTCTTCATTTAAGTACCCATTCAAGAAAGCACTCTTTATATCCATCTGGAATAACTTGAATTTGAGATTACAAGCCACACCTAAGAGTAACCTGATAGATTCCAATCTGGCCACAGGAGCAAAAGTCTCATCAAAATCAATTCCTTCTACCCGAGTGTAACCTTGGGCAACCAGTCTAGCCTTATTTCTGGTGACCACTCCTTGTTCATCAGATTTATTCTTGTAAACCCACTTGGTGCCAATCACATTTATTCCATCAGGCCTTGGTACAAGATCCCACACTTCATTCCTTTTGAATTGTCCCAGCTCTTCTTGCATGGCATTAATCCAAAATTCATCTTTCAAGGCTTCTTTAACATTTTTGGGCTCAATTTTGGATACAAACCAAGAATTTGACACAACTTCTCTTGACCTAGTGGTAACTCCTGAGTTTGGCTCACCTATGATAAGCTCTTTTGTGTGGTCTTTTTGCACTCTGATGGATGGTCCCTTGTTAGGCTGCTCTGGTTCAGGTTCAGCAGCAGTAGGGCTGGGATTTACACTTCTGTCTTCAGCTTCTGTTGATACATCATCAACAAATGTTCCAACATCATCCAGGACATCAGCATCTTCCTTCATTCCATAGTCATCAACAACTACATTTATAGACTCCATCATGACTCTGGTTCTGGAGTTGAATACCCTATAAGCTCTGCTGTTTGTAGAGTATCCCAAAAAGAATCCCTCGTCACTTTTAGGATCCATTTTCCTCCTTTGTTCATGATCTGACAAAATATAACATTTACTTCCAAAGACATGAAAGTACTTCACACTTGGTTTTCTACCCTTCCACAACTCATACAAGGTAGCTGAAGTACCTCTTCTCAAGGTAACTCTGTTGTGAATGTAGCAGGCAGTATTCATAGCTTCAGCCCAGAAATGGTAAGGAAGCTTTTTGGCATGAATCATTGCTCTAGCAGATTCTTGAATGGTTCTGTTCTTCCTTTCAACAACTCCATTTTGTTGAGGGGTAATAGGTGAAGAAAACTCATGACTGATGCCTTCAGTAGAATAATATTCAGCAAACTTGCTATTTTCAAACTCTCTCCCACGATCACCTCTTATTCTGATGACATTGCTTTCCTTTTCTCTTTGGAGTCTTTGACAGAGATCTTTAAACACATCAAACACTTATGTTTTGTCTTTGATAAAATTCACCCAAGTGTACCTGGAATAATCATCCATAACTACATAAGCATATTTCTTCCCACCTAGACTTTCCACCTGCATAGGCTCCATTAAGTCCATTTGAAGAAGTTCCAACACTTTAGAAGTAGTGGGATGTTGAAGCTTTTGATGTGACATCTTGGTCTGCTTCCCTATCTGACAGTCTCCACAAACTCTTACTTCATCAATTTTGAGCTCTGGGATTCCTCTTACTGCTTCTATAGATATGATCCTCTTCATTCCCTTCAGATGTAGATGTCCCAACTTTTGATGCCATACTTTGACTTCATCTTCTTTTGCAAGAACACATGTGGAGGAACTTGAGTCTTGTGACACCCATAGGTAACAGTTGTCCTTAGACCTAGCACCCTTCATGATAACTTCACCTTTCTCATTTGTGACAATGCACTCAGTTTTGGTAAAATTAACTAAGAGTCCTTGATCACATAGTTGACTAATACTGATCAAATTTGTTGTCAACCCCTTGACTAGCAGTACATCATCAAGTCTAGGTGAACCTTCACAATTCAGCTTTCCCACACCTTTGATTTCTCCTTTGACACCATCACCAAAAGTCACATGGCCAGAAGAATGAAGTTTAACATCCACCAGCAAATTCTTCACTCCTGTCATGTGTCTTGAATAGCCACTGTCAAAGTACCAGTCTTCTTTAGTGGAGACTCTAAGAGAAGTATGAGCTATCAAGCTGACAACATCAGTTTTGGAGACCCATTGCTTCTTTTGCTTGATGACTTGATTACCTTTATGAATGGCCTGTCTGGGTGCACAATTAGGAACACTCTTAGGATACCCATGTAACTTATAACAAAAAGCCTTTATATGTCCAAAGCTCCCACAATGATGGCATCTCCAGCGCCTGAATTTCTTCCTAGAGGGAGTCCTGCCAGGATGTTTCAACATCGGTTTCAACATCACTGGCTTGGAACTAGGAATAACATCATTTGAAGCAGATTCACTGTTGAACCCCAACCCACTTTTGTCTCCTGCAGTTCTTTCAACATTAAGAATCTTGTCTAGAACATCAGTTCCACTATTCAACATTCTGATAGACTTGGACATAGATTCAAGTTTAGAGTTCAACACAGATACTTCATCTTCCAGCTTGGCAATGGTTTCCAAATGCTTTGTCTTTTCAGCCTTGAGTTGAGCAATAATCTTCTTCCGCCGCTCCCCTTCTTGATAGGCTTCTTCACTTTTACTGCATATCTCTCTATAAGAATCAGTTAGCTCATCATATGTACTTTCTTCATCCCTAGAATCATCATCAGATATATACCTTCCAGTCAATACCCTAACATGCTTGGCAGTCTCTTCATCTTGCTCACTTTCAGTATCAGACCAGGACACAGATAAGCCCTTTTTCCGCTTCTTAAGATATGTAGGGCATTCAGCTCTGATGTGACCATAACCCTCAATGACAGGATGTTTCCATCCTTTCAAAACAGCCTTCCAAGCCCTGCTGTCTAAAGACTTCAAAAAAGTAACCATGCGAGGTTTCCAATAGTCATAATTTGATCCATCTAGAATAGGGGGTCTATTCACAAATCCACCACTCTCCTTGTCCATTGCACCAGAAAGTAACAACCCTAGATCTCACCCAGATACAGAGCAGGATGCCTGCTCTGATACCAATTGAAATTCTGGTATCAGATATGTGATGTCAAGTGAGATGTCACAACATCAATATCTGCTATATGAACAAGACAATAGAGATAACAACACTTAAAAGCAAAAAGGAACACAGAGAATTGTTCACCCAGTTCGGTCTAACAACCTATGTCTGGGGGCTACCAAGCCAGGGAGGAAATTCACTATCACTAGTATTAATTCATAGACTCTACAATCAACACACAAGTGGACAATCTATTCACTTAATCACTACCCAATGATACTTCTACCTAAGACACTCTTAGATATGAGACACCTCTCACTCCCCCTCAATCACAGCAGTGATGACAATAGAAAAATTACAAATATTAGAAGATCAGACTTCAATGACAATACTTGATCTTGCTTAAAAGCTTCAATCAAGAACAAACACTCGTGCTTAAAAGCTTAGAGTGGACAACATACAACTCAAACAATTAGTCCAATTCAAGCATCTGAAAGATGAATGAATGGCTCACAAATAACAGAAGAAAACACAAACCCTAACACTTTGACACTCAGTCTTTAATCTCTAGTCTTCGTCACTTCCAAGTAGGGTTGAGTCTCCTTTAAATAGAAAAAGATTCTTGGGCTTGGGCTTTGTGAAAAACTCATATTTGATGCACAATAAAAACAGATTTTATCTTCAAATCTTTTCGCCCTAAATACAGAACCAAACGATTGCATCTGAATAAATCTTCTCCAAGAATTTCGCTTGCAATCTCTCAAACAGAATCTCTCAAATCATAACAAATAACACGCAGCCCTAAAGTAAACACCAGACTGAACATGATGTTCTGTCACCAGATGTTAAGACATCAGTCTTGACATCATGCACAAACACTGAAATACCAAACAACACACCACATGCAGAATGTTAGAAGCACATGTTAAGACATCTGACATGACATCTTGAACAACCATATTGATTTACCAAAATTGCTGCCAATAACAGAACTAACACCTTGCACGCGAATTTTTAACTGAACAAACGCTTAAAAGAGATTGGGGGGTCCGGGGCCAGGTTATACAATGGGTAGTTGTCAATTACCCATCCTATATGTGATTATCCATAAGATATTAGCTTTAGGTTTCGCTTTGTAATTGATAGTGTTTATCTGTTAATGGGTTGGGAAAGTTTCTTGGAAAGTATGAGTGAGTGAGTGAGTTTTTGTTGGTGTTCAGGTGTTCCCGATGTTTTTGGTAAGGTACTAGACCTAAGTTTTGATTGGTGTGAAGGTACTGGGCCTAGAGTTTTGATTGGTATGCTCACTAAGATTTCACAATCTTATGCCTACGTATTCCTGTTTAAACAAAATATTGAAATCAGAGCAATCGTAGTTCCTCCTATTCTAAGGGAGGAAAAAGATGTTTTGGTGTCTTGTTTAAAGCCCAAGATTAAAGCTAAAAGGTTTATTGTTTGAGAGAGAGTTTGTCATCTCTAAAGAGGGATTGTTGATTTTTGTGTGCCTTGATCAAAGTACAAGGTTGATGCTAAAAGGTTAATTGACTCGGCTAGGGGGTTTCCTTATATAAAGCCTAAGAGAAGGCTGGATAAGACTGAAACAAGAGAGTGTATATACTGGTGTCTTGTACAAAGCCCAAGATTGAGGCAAAAAAAAGACTGACTCTTTGGGGATATCTTTATACAAAGCCTAAGAAGAGGCTAGAAGTTTGACTTTTCTGGGGAAAATGTTCTATCTATCTTGTACAAATCCCAAGATTGAGGCTAAAAAAGGTTTGACTCCGTTGGGGAGGCTTGTATGTGTCTTTTACAAAGCCCAAGACGGAGGCTGACCTTACTGGGAAAATCATTATACAAAGCCTAAGAGGAGTCTGAAATGAGTTTGACTCTTCTTGGGGAAAATCATTCCTTAAAGCTTAAAGGAAGGCTAAGAGGAAATGACTCGGCTGGGGAAGATATATGTCCCAAGCTCAAGAGGGGGAGATCTATGTCTTGTACAAAGCCTAAGATAGAGGCTAAAAGGGGAGGCTATCATTATACAATGCCTAAGGGGAGGCTATCTTACAGCGGAGGATTTATTGAGATCCCTAGGCAGGTCCAAGTGGGGAGTCAACTCTTGCTGAGGATTACAAAAAAGTTGAGGTATCAGATGCCTTGAGGTTCTGATACTGGATAAGCTGACCCTGGTTAGGGATCTCTCATGAGAGAAATTGGGTTTTAGCTCTGCTGAAGATTATTCCAGAGAGACCGGGGTTTCTTCCTATATTTGTAAGGAACTTGAGAATGTCTTTGAGACTCAAGGGATTAGACTATCCAAGTCTACTGCTGTGGAAGAGTTTTATCTTTTGAACGATGCCCAAGAGGAGGCACAGGCACTTAAGAGATGAGAATCAACCCTAAAGTGGCTGGAGGTTTGACACTAGAACGACTGGTCGTCATGCCCCTGGCATCTTCGCTTTCCCGAAGTTTGTAACCTTCAGGCCCAGCGGTTTTTGCTGCGATTTTTCGATCTTCAGTGATCGGCTGAATATATCCTTCTGGGATATAGTTAATAGGCATGCCCCAGGGATGATCTTTAGGCATGTTATACCGAGGATCATACTTCTCCACTATGGGCGTTGATGTGATCTCGGAGATCACAGTCCTTTGTAACTGAGCTTCTGCTAGAGCTTGCATGTCATTGTGAAGCTTTCTCAGATCTTCTTTCAGAGCGTCGAGTTCTTCTCTCAACTCTCTGTTCTCTTCCTCGAGATTCTCCATTCTTTTTTGTCGATTGGCCCGAGTATTGTACGAATAAGACAGCTTGACTCTAGGATCGAGACCCAAATGTGAGATTCGTAGGTAAGAAGAATACGTTATGTTAGAATGATGAATGTTATACAATGATTATATTAATTAATTTTTTTTTGTTTAATCAAAATAAACTTCAACAATTGGATTGCAAATATCATACAATGGAAACCCCGTTTTATTGAATTCAAAGATTGCGAAAATGGAAATACAGTAAATTACAAAGTGCTAAAAGGAAATGTCTAAGTTAATGGATCCTAATTTCTCTCTGAGGAGGGATCAGGTGCTGGTTCTGGTACTTTCCTTTTCTTTGACCGGGGCTCTTGAGCCGTTGTCAGGTTATCATTCCTTTGCCAAGGGAAAGGAGCGAGCAAATTCCTTTGGTCTTCTTGATTTTCTACAACATGTTGCTCTAAAATCTCGTTCAGAGCATCTTTTTCCTTTAACAGTTGCTGTATTTTATTACACTCCACATTGAGAATACGGTACTTGTTCTTCCAAGACTTCTTCATCTATTGAACTTGGTTAAGAGTAACCTGGAGTTTTTCCATATCAGACATAAAATAAAGGAAGGATTCCTTTAACGGAAGAACTTCTTGACGAGGGTAAGGCATCCTCAGTTTGAGAGCCCTAGTTTGTACCCAGTGGAGATATGGTTCCACAGAGACACAATCCGGTTTTCCTAGAGACTCTCTTCCTTTCCTGTGAACATGTTTCCAAGCGTGCACTATTTCTGTCTTTAGTGCCCTGTCATTTTCTCCTTCCTTGAAGAAAAGACCTTCCAGATGAACATTACGCGGGACATGTCTCATCGGGTATCCAAATCGACGACGAACTAAAACTGGATGATAATTGATTCCTCCTTTAGTTCCTATGAGGGGTACATTAGGGAAGTTTCCACATCAGTCAATGATTCTGACCCCGTCATAGATTCGGTTGTACCAATAGATGTCAGAGTTGGTAAGAGCCATGATTCTTTGTGACCAACGTAATGCACTCTTAGGATCCCAAAATGCAGTAGACTTAGGTAAATGGGAAGTGAACCATTTGTATAGCAGGGGTACACAGCATGTGATCATTCCTCCGCTGTACAAATTCCTTAAGTGTACAGAATGATAAGCATCTGCGAGCAAGGTCGGTACAGGGTTTCCAATCAGAAAAACCTTAATGGCATTGATATCAATGAAATTATCAATGATGGGAAATAGAAATAACCCGTAGGTGAGCAAAACAAAGACGCTTTCGAAAGCAGTCACGTTCCCTATACTAGCAAAGTACAGAGATTTCTTTACCAAAAAATTGGCTGGCAAACCTTGGATTCCACCCTTAGTGGTCATGTGAGTCTTGACTTCTGACTCGTCCAAACAGATTGCTCTTGCAATGGTTTGGTCCTATGGAATTTCTTCCAGTCCAGAAAAGGGAGCTTGATCAGTAATGAGTAAATCAGTCAGGTGAGAGTACTCCTCCACCGTTGGTGCTAGTTGATAATTCGGGAATGTGAAACAGTGATAGATCGGATCATAAAACTGAATGAGCATAGCCAGGATTCCTTCAATTACATGGACTTTTAACAGAGACAGCAGTCCTCCGTACTTAGCTCTGAAAGCATCAGGGTTGGTGATCATCCTTGCCAACCCTCTCAAATCCTCTAATTTTGGAACCTTGAAGGTGTACTTGTGAGTTTTCCTTCTACCGAAATCCATAACACAATCTTTTTCTCTGACATTTACAATCATTGTCTTAGTTTAGTTTGAAAAAGAGAGACTAGAAGAGAAATTTTTGTTTTGTTTAAAGTTTTTTAATGAAATGAATGCATGAATGCAGCACACAAAAACATAGAAAAAACATGGGGTCAAAGTTTCGGTGTCATGAAGTCATGGCTCTACCCAGCCCCAAAGGTTTTACTGGTATTTTTTGCACCTATCCTCAATATCATTGACCCCTCTTGGGATAACAACAGCAGGCTGATTCACCCGAGCGAGCTGCAGTATCTTAGAGTAACCGATAGCTTCCGCACTACAAAATAGTAACAAGGTCTCAGCCTACTAAATCCTCAGTTTCATGGACAATCACAATCGAAAAATCTGCTTTCAACAACTGAAGTCGTATAGGCATTGAATCCGTAAAGGGTGTCTCCACTGATTCGATGGTCGACCGAGGTCTCTTATTTAGGAGTCACTCCCTGTAAGATTACCCATCTAGTGCCATCACTTATCTTAGGTGTATACTCAATCTTTCCAGATGCGGCATCACCCGCAGTCCCATTAGCAAAAAAATAAACACGGATATATATATATATATATATATATATATATATATATATATATATATATATATATATATATCCTAAAACTAACATCCTAGAACTCTTAGGAGCTATACTCCTAGTCCTAACAAATAAAATGACTCCTCAGCAGATTCGCCATTTTCCTGTAGCGGGCGATTTTTGTCGGTGACGTGACCACCTTATAGCTGATTCTTCTCCTCACCGCAATGAGGAGGGATGGGTGCTACTTTCTGATTTATTAGTTATCCCGTGAAGCTGGAAGGGAAAGGGAAGCTATCTAAAACTAACCTTGCACGCGAATGTTTAACTGAACAAACGCTTAAAAGAGATTGGGGGGTCCGGGTTCAGGTTATACAATGGGTAGTTGTCAATTACCCATCCTATATGTGGTGATCCACAGGATATTAGCTTTAGGTTTCACTTTGTAATTGATAGTGTTTATCTGTTAATGGGTTGGGAAAGTTTCTTGGGAAATATGAGTGGGTGAGTGAGTTTTTGTTGGTGTTCGGGTGTTCTCGATGTTTTTGGTAAGGTACTAGACCTAAGTTTTGATTGATGTGAAGGTACTGGACCTAGAGTTTTGATTGGTATGCTCGCTAGGATTTCGCAATCTTATGCCTACGTATTCCCGTTTAAATGAAACAGGGAAATCAGAGCAATCGTAGTTCCTCCTATTCTAAGGGAGGAAAAAGATGTTTTGGTGTCTTGTTCAAAGCCCAAGATTGAAGCTAAAGGGTTTTTTGTTTGAGAGAGAGTTTGTCATCTCTAAAGAGGGATTGTTGATTTTTGTGTGCCTTGATCAAAGCAAAAGGTTGATGCTAAAAGGTTAATTGACTCGGCTAGGGGGTTTCCTTATATAAAGCCTAAGAGAAGGTTGGATAAGACCGAAACAAGATAGTGTATATACTGGTGTCTTGTACAAAGCCCAATATTGAGACAAAAAAGAGACTGACTCTTTGGGGATATCTTTATACAAAGCCTAAGAGGAGGCTAGAAGTTTGACTTTTCTGGGGAAAATGTTCTATCTGTCTTGTACAAAGCCCAAGATTGACGCTAAAAAAGGTTTGACTCCGTTGGGGAGGTTTGTATGTGTCTTGTACAAAGCCTAAGACGGAGGTTGACCTTACTGGGAAAATCATTATACAAAGCCTAAGAGGAGGCTGAAATGAGTTTGACTCTTCTTGGGGAAAATCATTCCTTAAAGCTTAAAGGAAGGCTAAGAGGAAATGACTCGGCTGGGGAAGATATATGTCCCAAGCTTAAGAGGGGGAGATCTATGTCTTGTACAAAGCCTAAGATAGAGGCTAAAAGGGTTTGACTCAACAAGAGAGTACTTTTATCTGTATTGTACAAAGCCCAAGACTGAGGCTAAAAGGGTTGACTCAACAAGAAAGTGTTTTTATCTGTCTTGTACAAAGCCCAAGACTGAAGCTAAAAGGGTTGACTGAAGAAGAGAGTATGAAAAGGTGATGGACTCAACAAGAGAGTCTGAATGTTGATTGACTCAACAAGAGAGTCTGGAAAGGTTAGCTCCGCTGGGGAGAATCATTGTACAAAGCCCAAGAGGAGGCTGTAATGTGTTGAGGAAAGATTATTATACAAAGCCTAAGAGGAGGCTATCTTACTGCGGAGGATTTATTGAGATCCCTAGGCAGGTCCAAGTGGGGAGTCAACTCTTGCTGAGGATTATAGAAGAGTTGAGGTATCAGATGCCTTGAGGTTCTGATACTGGATAAGCTGACCCTGGTTGGGGAACTCTCATGAGAGAGACTGGGTATTAGCTCTGCTGGAGATTGTTCCAGAGAGACCGGGGTTTCTTCCCATATTTGTAAGGAACTTGAGAATGTCTTTGATACTCAAGGGGATTAGACTGTCCAAATCTATTGTTATGGAAGAGTTTTATCTTGTGTACGATGCCCAAGAGAAGGCACAGGCACTTAAGGGATGAGAATCAACCCTAAAGTGGCCGGAGGTTTGACACTGGAACGACTGCTCTAGCAAAGGATGATTAAGTTCTGTCTTATACCTTTAAAAGGTCTTCAGGGTCCTTGTATTAAGCCCAAGAGAAGGCGTGAGAACTTCTAAGAAGCTGGATGGTCCTTGTACAAAGCCCAAGAGGAGGCGGGGATGCTTTTAGGAAGCCCGTGGGTCTCAAACCGAGAGAAGTTCAAGAAATTCAATTCACCGAGAAGAGAACATTTCATGAAAGTTCAAGGTTTGAAGAAACTCAAGAGATTCCATTCACCGAGAAAAGGTCATCTCTGGGGAGTAGAGTTCCTTTGACAATTTCTAGGAGTGACAGTCTGAGAAAAGGTTCACGAGGAATACTGCCTTTCTCTTTGTTCTGTATTGTTTAAGTCCAAGAGGAGGCAAGACTGTATCTGGTAAACCTATGGGGATCTAGTTTTGTTTGTATTTCAAGAGTGACCAATGTGGCTTTACCTAGTTCTAGACCTAGTTGCCGGGGAAAACTCTAAATAACTATACTAGTATATATGCAGTTGATATATGACAAGTATAAAAAGGGTATGAAAGAAGACTAACCATGCGCAACTTCCCACAATATAGTTATATATATTTGACATGTATTTAAAAGAATGAAAGAAGACTAACCATGCGCAGCTTCCCACAATACAGTTATATATATATGAAAGCGTGTAAAAGAAAGCCGTTAAAACTTACAGACGAGCAAGCTTCCATGCTGTATTGTTAGTTGTTAAAAGAAATTAAAGAAAGTTTTGATAACAACATATATATTTGAATCTAAATCCAAAGGGAAATTGCCTTGAAAAGATTGTCGAGGCTTATACTCAAGGAGAGGCCCAAGGTTTTGACAGTGATCGTACCGTTGTTTCGAATATCGCATCGGGACTTATACAACGACTAAGGCCCAAAAATGGTTTATTCTCAAAAGGGTTGGGTCTTACAACTCTAGGAGAGGCCCAAAGACTATTTAAAGAAAAGAAATGGGACTTACAACGCGAGGGGATGCCAGTTGTTTTTGTTAAAAAGGCGACAATCACGCCGAGCTTTTGAAAATATACAGAGGGACTTATACAATGTGTGAGGCCCAAAAATTGTTTATTTACAAAGGGATGAGACTTACACTCTATCAAGAGACCCATGAGTGTTTTAAAATTTAAAATCGGGAAAAAAAACCCTAATTTTGAATAAAAATTGTATTTTTCAAAGGTAATTTAAATAATAAATGATAAAATATCAATTATATCAAAAAACAAGTTGTACACTTTGGAAAATATTTTGAAAAATCAAGTTTAATCATATGAAAGCTTAGAATTCAATTGATTTTGAACGATCAAAGTGAGAATTTCATTTAAAATATGTTTAAAAACAATTAAAATTAAATTAAATCCAAAAATTCTAATTACATTAAATAAATATAAATAGGATTTTTTAGTGGAATAAAATATTTTAACATTTTTGTGATTTTTTTCAAAAAGAACCAATAAAAAATAATTTAAAATCATTAAAAATAATATGAAAAATATTAAAAAAGTGGAAAAAGTGATAAAAAAAATGGGTCTGGGGCGAGGGGGATTCGAACCCCAGACCTCCAGGTTGCAGCGTGTGACTTCTACCACTGGGGTGGTGATACATCCGTGTATCAAACTCAACCTAGAAATACATAAGGCATGCCTTGTTTTAGGCCTGGCCAAGGCAAGGCAAGACAAGGTTTTGGACCAAAATCGTAAAGGCCATAACTTTCTTATTTCTCCATGGATTGGGACAAAATTTATATGCATCTGACCTAAAATTTCCCAAGGAATCCAATGGTGGTGGTGGTTTTTTTTAGATGAGGCTCCTATTTAAAAACCCGATAGTGTTCTTGAAATAGGCCTATAATTGCATTTTCTATACTCACACATGATACAAGCAAGAATTACATGGCAAATTGATTCAAACACAACATATAAAACATGTATGAGATGTTTATGACCAGTGGACCTCAAAGCAAAGCATAATTTAGAAAGTTAAAGTGATGATGCACTTACCTCTTGAAGCTCCTTATGCAATCTGCCAAGTTTCTTATGCCAGAAGTAATTTGATGCTTTAGACGCTCTCAATTAATCCCTTAGAAGCTTTTAGAATGATCACCAACAGCTGGAATCCTCAGGAACAAGTTTGAGCTCTTTCTTGCAAAAGGGGCAAAAGTGACCAATATGATAACTCTCTCAAATGGTGTTCCAGATGTGGGGAACCATTTGTGACAGTTCAAGGATGATATTTGGAGTGTGTTTGAGGTTTTATAGGGTTTTGAAAGTGACTGGATCAAGACATGGCTTGAAAAATGCAAAAAGTCCAATTTTGAGGTTTTGAGAGGGGACTTTGTGATTTTGATATTACAGGTCACATATGAGAGTTTGGACAGCTTAGATATGACATATTTGATGTGTTTGGATCATGAGTTGTGATGGAAATGCTCTCTAACTCAAAAACTCAGAGATACCTTGCAAAAGAAGGCATTTTGGACTAAAGAGAGGGATTTTGAGGAAAGCATCAGTTTGGTTGCTTTGGTATACTCAAACTGAGCACAAATGAGCTCTATTTGTAGTAGAGCAAGTTTGTTTTGCAAGCAATAGTGAATGGTGGCTGCAGTAGGCCTTTGGCCAATTGGATCACTTTGGAATCTCAATTCTCCTCTAGCCATTGACTAGAGGTTAGAGCGAATGCCTATGGTTCTTTGGTTCAGAGCTTATCCTTGACTCATTCAGTTGGAATAGGCTCAGTTCATGCCACCTTGGTGCATCCATTGAATGCTTGGAAACAAAATTGGAGTCTTGGCATCCTTTAGGCTTTTTTAGGTTTGGCATGCTACTTGTAGATTCATGGACTTGTGAGGCTTGGAAATCAGATCATCCCCCTTGGATTTGATCGTCAGATGTGTCCAAAATGATGACAAGGCTTGGTATTGTCAGATTTGATCAAATCGAGCAAAATGCATCAAATCTGCCAAATCTGTCTTGGAAAAAATAGTTCATGATGTTATGTTTCAAGGGTTGTATCTCCTTGCTCAAATGGAATTTGGAGATGATCTGGTACTTGTTAGAAAGCCCTCATGGCATACTTTAACTTTGATGTCCACCCCTAGACCTGGTTTGACTTGGATCAAGGTGAAAAATGTCCCTACATTTTGGAAAAAGTAAGGCAGATTCTAACTTAGTGAAAATTTCACTAAGTGTTGGAAAAATGTCATTTTCATGTTTTTAGCCATTTTGATCACTTCATAACTTAAATCCATGAGGAATTGGAATGAGATGTAGTTGACAGTTTTAAAGTATGCCATGAGAGCTACAAATCCATCTTTGGATCATCCAAAATGGTTGCTTGGATCTCAAGTTATAGTCCTTGGAAGTTGGTACCCTAACCACTTTGTTCCATAACTTAGAAAAATTCTAAGTTTTTATGGTTACCCCTTTTACAAGTTATCCCACTTTCTTTGATTTTTCTTGATGAATGATGATTCCAATCACACATTATCATGGTTTTAGGGTCAAGGAACCATAATTGTGAAAAATTCCAAAAAGTCAAACTTGACTTTTGTGCACAGTTGACTTTTTATCAGATGAATTCCAAATTGTGCGATCCTTGGTGAAATCAAGTTCTTGACCTAAATCAAACCTAATGGATATGTTACATAGGTGTTATAGGGTGTATTGAATCATGTTGCAAGGTTTGGGAGCATGTCTTGGTCAAAAGTCAAAGGTACAGTTGACTTTTCCCTCGAAACCCTAATTGTGGTCCTGATGAAATTGAAACTTGTGGATCAAGCTTCTTGGATCAATCCATTGTTGCAAATGGATCAATGTAGTGTATTGGAGACCCTCAAATCATGTCTTGAGGTCTTGGCTCATGCCTTGTCCCAAAAGTCCACTTAGGGGTACTGAATTAGGGCAAGAAACCCTAATTCCTGATTTTTGGTAAATGCATCCCCCGAGGTTAAATTGACTTGATGATTGGGTCCATGAGGCCCCTTGGAGTATCTTGAGTTATTCTTTAAAGCATAGGCTCATGCCCATATGAAAATTTCCATCTGGAGGCCCTGGTCGACCAAAACCCTAATTTGGTGACACTGGCGATCTGGAGGCTTAATCCACTTGGAATGTTGCAACTTTGTGCTAGATTCTTGATGTGGGAGTCCTTTTGATTCCTTATAGAGGTTTGAGATGTTAGACAAGTTGAAGATCATGTCATTCCTTGATTGATCATTTGTCTAAGTGCTCTGAGAGGGCTTAAAACCCTAATTCTTGTTTGTAGTGAATGCTCAACAATCCTTAAGGAGATTGAGGAGACATATACGTACATCCATATTGTGATGATGATTTTCACAATGATGAGAAATCTTAGTGGTTAAAATTTGGGGTATGACACTATCATCCAAGTGTCCACTCTAATCGATATCACTATAGCCAACAATCTCATAATTATTAGAAGAGTAATAGTGTAAGCCAAAATTTATTGTACCTTTGATGTATCAAAGGATTCTCTTTGCCACCTTGAAGTGAGTTGTTGTTGGAGCTTCCATGTAATGACTTACGACTCCTGCAGCATAGAGAATATTCGGACTTGAACTTGTCAAGTAATGTATACTTCCAACTAAACTTTTGTAAAGAGTTGGGTCCATAATCTCTCCACTTTCATGCTTACTAAACTTGCTGCCACATTCCATCGGGGTGCCAACCGGATTGGCATCATCCATCTTGATCTTCTTAAGGACTTTTTGGCATAGCCTTCTTGGGTGATAAAAATTCCTTTGTCTTCTTGCTTTGCTTCGATGCTGAGATAATATGCCATGAGCCCCATATCCGTCATCTCAAATTCATTTGACATGTCTTTCTTGAACTCTTTGAACATGCTTACATTGTTCCCTATGAAGATTAAGTCATCAAAATATAAGCATACAATCAAAATATCTCTAATTTTCTCTTTGATATAGAGTGCATGCTCATATGTACGCTTGATGAAGTTCTTGTCTTGAAAGTACTTGTGGATTCAAACATTCCAAGCTCTCGATGCTTACTTGAGTCTATACAACTCTTTCTTCAACTTCAATACTTTTTCTTCTTTCCCTTTTACTTCATAGCCCTGTGGTTGCTCGATATAAACTTCTTCTTCGAGAAAACCATTAAAGAAGGTCAACTTCACATCCATTTGATAGATCTTCCATTCATTTTGGGCTGTCAAAGAAATGACCAGTCTAATAGTTTCAAGACGAGCCATGGGGGCAAATACCTCATCATAGTCAATTCCTTGTCTTTGACTATAGCCTTTGCAACCAAACTTGCTTTGTATCTCCCCACATCTCCTTTTGCATTCTTCTTCGCCTTGTACACTCATCTTACTATGATTGCTTTGTGTCTTCGTGGAAGTGGAGTAAGTTCCCATGTATCATTCTTCGTGATTGAATTGATTTCTTCGTCTATGGCGTCTTTCCACTTTATGTTTTCAACTGCTTCTTGATATCTTAGAGGCTCACAATCACCAAAATGACATAAGAGGTTAATGTCGTTTTGGTTTTCATTACCTCCTAAAGCTCTTCAAAGCTCCTTAGTCATGGTGTCCACTCACTTGAGCTTGTTTCATCCAACCTTGGTGTCGGTGAGACATGTGGTGTAATATGTTCCTATATCATTGGTTGTACTATTTCGTCTTCTTCTTCAAAGTAAGGAAGAAAATTGTACTTGTCTTCTTGAATACTCCAATCACAAAAATCTTCTTCTTTGAACTCCACGTCACGACTTATGATGATCTTTCAACTATTTGGATTATAGAGCTTGTACTCTTTAGAGCTTGATTCGTAACCCACGAATATGTACTTCTCACTTTTATCATCGAGCTTTGTTCTCCCTTTATCTAGAACATAGGTATAGGCAATGCTTCCAAACACTTTAAGGTGAGATATCTCGGGCTTCCTTCCACTCCATGCTTCTTGTGGTGTCTTCTCATGCACGCTTCTTGTTGGGGAATGGTTTGTCAGGTAAACCGCATATGCCACTGCTTCGGCCCAAAACTCTTTCGGCATCTTCTTGCTCTTAAGCATGCTTCACACCATGTTAAGTATGGTCCGTTTCTTTCTCTCTGTTACTCCATTTTGTTGGGGCGATGTTGACACTATTAATGGGCAGCAGATTCCATGGTCTTCACAATATTTTGGAACTCATTTGAAGTGAACTCTCCTCCTCGGTCAGATCTCACGGCCTTAATGGAAAGACCACTTTCTTTTTCCACAAGGGTTTTGAGCTTCTTAAAGTTTTCAAACACTTCTTACTTCTCCTTCAAGAAATAAACCCACGTTTTTCTGGAATAATCATCAATAAAGAGTAGAAAGTATTTTCTCTTACCAAAAGAGTTTAGATTGATTGGTCCACAAACATCGGTGTGTATGAGCCCTAGCGGCTTTTTTTTCTCTTGACGTTGATTCCTTTGGAAAGCTTTTCTGGATTGCTTCCCAACTAAACATCCTTCGTAGAGTTGGTCTGTATTGTTTATAATAGGCAAGCCTCTCACCATCTATTTCTTTGAAAAATGCTCTAGACTGTCGAAGTTGTGGTGTCTGAATCGTAGATGCCATAGCCACGAAGATTCCGTATAGCAAGCCTTGAGACACTTTGCCACATCATTTTGAATGTTTAAGAGGAACGTTCTATTCTTTGACATATGCATTTTAGAAATCAGTTTATGTCCACTATCTCTTAAGAAAAAACAATGTTCTTTCAAGTGGATATCATAGTCTTTCTCTAATAATTGTCTAAAGCTCAAAATATTATTGTTCATGTTAGGAACATAATATACATTGATATGAATTGATGACTCTCATTCTTCAAGCGTATGAGAATTTTACCTTTTCCTTTGACCGATATCTTTGAGTCATCTCCAAATGAGACATTTCAAATTTTCTCTTTATTGATCTCTACGAACATGCTTCGATCTCCACACATGAGGTTTCTTGCGCCGGTGTCGAGGTACCACTTGTTTCTTTTCTCTTCAACTTGGTTTTTAGACGTGGGCAGCAACGTTTCTTCTTCTCCACCTTTTTCTTCTACAAAGTTAGCTTTCTCCACAATCTTCTTCAAGAATATACACTCAGATGTCTAGTGACCGATCTTGTTGCAGTTGAAACGCTTAATTTGTGATTTGTCGCACCTCGACCATGAATTTCCTCTTCCACAACCTCTTGTTTCTTGTGGATTCCAACTTCTTTCTCCATTGTTGAAGTTGCTGGAGTAGTTGTTGTAACCTCCTCTTCCTTCTCCTCCATGTCCTCTTCCACGTCCACGATCTTGGCCACGACCTCGTCCTCTTTGACTCTTGTAATTCACATAGTTTGGTTTTTTTGCGTTGTAGTAATTGCTCCATAGCCTCCTTTTGTTTAATTTTTCTCTTTTGTTTTTCTTCGTATGCTTGTAAGGAACCCATGAGCTGCTAAATAGTAATGTTCTTTAAATCCTTGTTTTATTCAATGTTGATAACAATGAATTCAAAACTTGAATTTAAAGTGCGGAGTATTTTCTCCATAACTTTCACCTCATCAACATCTTTACCATTTCTTTTAAGTTGATTGACTACGGGAAATACTCGAGAAAAATAATCAAAAATTGAATCAGACTCTTCCATAAATAAACGTTCAAAGTCACCTCTAAGAGTTTAAAGACGAATCTTTTTCACCTACTCCATTCCTTTGTTGCAAGTTTGAAACTTGTCACATGCCTCTTTAGTCGTCGTTGCGTTGGAGATCTTCTCAAATGTATCTTCATTAACCGATTGATAAATGAGGAAGAGAGCTTTCTTGTATCTCTTTCTTGACTCCTTAAATGTCTCCTTTACACATTGACTTAACGAGGCTTCATCTTTCTCTTTGAAGCATTTCTCAACGATATCCCACATATTTTGAGCTCCTAGTAGCGCCTTCATCTTGATATTCCAATTGTCATAGTTGCTCTTTGTGAGCATTGACAATTGGAAAGGGAAACATCCACTCGTCATCTTCTGAGGACCTTGAACCTCTGGTACCACTTTATTGGAAATAAGACCTTTTGTGTTTAGGAAAAATGTGTGGGAATATTAGAGACTTAAAGAGAAACTTGACAAGCAGGAGAATTCTTTATGGAAGAGAAAACTTTGTATTTTTACTTGATACAAAAGTGTAAGATAACAATTTTATTTATAGTAGTACTCTAAGGAGAACTCTAGACACACTAATTATAAAAAGTTTTCAACTCTAAAAATTACAAGAGTATTCTAAAAAATATTATAATTCTAAGAAATATCTAAATACTTCAAACATTAAGAGAGTTTTCTGAAACCATTATCCAAAATTACTAAGTAAAAAATAACTAAATCCAAAAAATCAAATAACAAGCTTAGGCCCAAATCAAATTTAATATTTCAAATAAAATATACATAAGACCCAACTTGTCTTGCATGCACAATGAAATTTCAGACGTGATCAAGACAGTGTTCATTCAGAAGTTCCACCTGCATTCCTTACTCAAACTGCATCAAAGCTTGATCGAGTGATTAATTCTCGCCTGCATTTCCTTGTCAGCAAACTGAATCTCATATCCTTGAAGCAAGACCATTCATGGCAAAGCACATGAATTGGGATTGCAGCCTCTGAAATTCTGATAATAGTTCAGTGGCTCGTAGAAATGATTAAGGTCATTCTTCCCTCAGCCACAACCCTTTTGCAACCTCCACAATTATTGAAACCGATGCATTATATCCGAACCAACCTTTCCGCGATGACCTGCATATGTTGCAATTCACACCCAGAATCAATACACCAATTTTCTGCTCCATTAAGAAATATTCGTTACCATTAAACCAACATATTCGCGTCCAGTCTTCATTGATTTGAGTGTGTTTGTGGCAAGATCTGCATAATTACAATCCACCTAAATTAGGACCCTGCTTCTTCTAAAGGGGGATCTCTTAGAAGTTCATCACCAACCAAATCCACAATATTCACACTTTTGCTTCAGAACCCACATGAACAAAACTTAAAATATTCTTGGCTTGAGGTCTCTCAATCTTTTAAGATCATCAATCAAGGCCAGCAAATTATTATGGGAGGAGCCACCTTCTTCAACAGCTCGTCTAGCCTTTTCCCCAAACTCTCGAGAATGCTTTCTGATTTCCTCGGCTTCATCACCACCGTCCATCAATCTTCTCACAGCCTTCTCAATGTTATATCTGCTCACAATCTTTTCTTTCTCTTCAATACCACCCAGACACCATTCCGTTGCACCCACCTCAACCCCTATCCCCCTCACATCAGTTATCAGTTTCTCATTGTAGAATTGTTCACCATGCACCGGCCATGTGATCATCGGAATCCCCGCGCTAACAGCCTCCACGGCGGAGTTCCAGCCGCAATGCGTCAAAAATGCACCCACGGCAGAGTGGCTCAGAATCATAACCTGTGGTGCCCACCCCCTAATAATCAAACCCTTCTTAATAAGGACTCTCTCTTCAAATCCCTTAGGCAACCACTTTTGTTTCTCCTCTTCCCTCTCATCTTCCTTCCCATTCTTCTCAGGAACAACCCATACAAATTCGTAGCCCGATGCTTCTATTGCACATGCAATCTCGTATAATTGTTTATCTGAGAAACAACATATGCTTCCAAAGCATATGTACAACACTGAGTTAATTTGCTTCGTGTTGAGCCAACTCAGACACTCGTGCATGTTCACAACGCTCTTGTTTCCTCGCTCTGCTTTCTCTTGAACTGTTCTGCGAATTAGAGAAGCTGGGCCAAGATGCCAAGCTTTGTGACCTGTGGTTTTCTCGTAGTGTTCCAGGCATTCTTCACCGTCAAGTTCAGCAAAGTTGTTGATGATGAGTCCGTTCCTTTTGAGCATTGTCTCAAGCATCTTTTCCATGAAACTGGTGAATATCTTTGGCGGTTTTGTACACAAGCTTAAAGTATGAGGAAAGTTTGGAACCGTGGAGGAACTTGAATCCGAATTAGAATCCTTGTGGGAATGAATTATACTGTTTGTTCTGAGGGTTTCCATGAGGGAGACAGTAAAGAGGGAGAATCCGTTGAAAGCAAGGATGGGGATATGAAGCTTGTTAGCCAAGTCATTAACCCAAGAGTATACGCAATCAGCGACCATAATGTCAGGTGGATTCTTCTCCATGAAATCTTCCACGGGTCCACGGAGGAGCATGGCTCCTGTGTAGATTTTTCCAGAGGTGGCGAGGTCAGTGGTGGAGGACAAAAATTCAACGCCCTCAGGGAGACCGACTTGTTGGGAGGGGAAGTCGACGGTATGAAGGTGGAGGAAGAAGGAATCAGCGGGGGAGAAAGATTTGGTAAAGAAGTGGAGATTGGAGGGAGTGGTGATGATTGTGACATCGTGGCCACGGGAAGCAAACAGAGTTGCTATATCATAAAGAGGGATCATATGCCCAGGTGCTGGATATGGAATGATGTAAAGTTTCAGTGGCCGTTCAACTTCCATTGCCAAACAGTTCTCTCTATCTATTCTATTCACTTTTCACTTTTCACTTTTCACCTCTCTATTACTCTCTGTGTGTGCTTATCTTCACAAGATAAGAATAAATTATAGAAGATTCATTTTTCGTTGATTTTAGATTATAGAAGATAGGAAATGTATCTGCCGGCGTTGATTAAAACAACGAGCCGCCATGAGAAAAGGACGCTTTGATTTGTGAGACTGTCTATACGAAACCCACTTGCACGGATGAGACAAGTTTAAATTTGTATTCATCAGCATGCCATTAATTTAAAGGACCGTCCTATAAATATGGAGTACAATGTTGTTATTAAAGAAAACAGTTTATTAAGAATGCGTATTAGGTCACAGTGCAAGTTTAACATTGATGCATTTTTAGGATTGAATTCAAACTAAATCCAATATTTAAGAAAATAGTAATTGGTATAGATTTTGTTTCAGACCGAGTTTTTGGTTCATTCAAGCGCTAAATACCCCGTGTTCAAGGCACTTACTAAGTCATTGGAGCAACCTTCAACAACACACTAGAATTGATAGAAGATAATTATGTTAAACCTTAAGAATTACTAGGAACAAAAACTGAATGTGGAGATATGTGATGAAATGATTGAATGGAGTTTTAATATGACATATCGGTCTCTGGTGGTGTTGTGGATCAGATTTCTCGTGCGGTGGAGAGGGTATATATAGACCTATAAGATTAACACTTCAAAGCCGTTTTAGAAGATGTACCATGAAAACCTTGAGATATTTAAAGATTATTTGAAGTTAGTGGAAGACAGTTTCGCCGTTTTATAGGTTTATTTTGAAATTCCTTGCGGCTAGCGGGATTTTTCATCCCACTGTGCGCATTTTTCGATAGCAAATATGTCCTGACTAGGAAATGGTGGATAGAAAACCCGCCTTTGCAGGGAATGAGCTGGCCTCGTATGTTTTTTTTTGGTTGGACCTACCCGGTGTGACATTTGTTGTACATGAATTTCATAATTGTTGTTTCGTAGTATTTTCTTATTTTGTTTACTCACCAATGTTTTTACATGTTACTGTGTGATACACCTTTTATGTCCCCAAGTTTGAACTTGGTTTGAGGTCGATGCCTTCGGGAATCACCTCTGCCTCTAGAGTGACTAGCTATCAATAAAGAGTGGGCTATGATTACCACATTGTGGTATGCTCTTTTTATCCACATGGCTTTTGCTATGAGATTTTAATTTATTTGGTCGTACACATATGGACTTTGCGATAGCACCCTTGAGTCGTTCGTCGTAGGGTTTTGATTACTTTTGTCGTACACCTGTGGCATTTGCAACAGCACCCGTGATTCATGGTTATCCTTTATCATCACAAGGAAGAGAATTTCGTGCAACTTAATTAATTCATTTTGAAAAAAGAGAATTACATTATAATGAAAGGTGTGCTTTACACATCCGATAAAAGGAAAATTTAACTAAACGTTGTGATCGTTGCTTATTGTCCTCCAGATGGACTGGTATGACATGCGATTATCCGCCCTAGTCTTTATTCGGAGTCGTCTCATACATCTATCAAGTAATAATTATTTACATTATACTTGTTGGGATACTTAATCCTTTCTTTTGGAAGGTTTGATCGTTATTGCTTTTAACTATCTCGTTACGTTGCAAAGTCTTGCTCTTGAGAGGGTGACGTGTATCGTCAACGGCTTTTCGTGAACACTGTATACTTCATAATGCCCTTAAAGAATTGTTTGTCATTGCGTGATAATTTTCATTAACTCGGTGATCCTCCTCTTCATAGTCCCCTTGGAAGGTTTTTTTGCTCCAGGAAGACCCCCGTTAATGGAAGGTCCATTTTAAAAAAAATTAGTTTTACGGGATCTGAGAAGTTTTTTTTTGGAAAAATAGGTTACATTTCTAGGAAAAATATGGAAAACACAATATGGTTATGTAGACAAAACATTTGGGGAAACCAAATGACCCAAAAAGAGTCGCTAAAATTTTCGGACGAAATTCCAACTCTAAAATACAATCACAACAACATATGCACAAAATTCATACAATATCATCACAATCAACAATAGGATTTGTAAACCTACAAACAAAAACACTTTAGAGACGGTAGGGGATTTATCCCAATTCCCCCTTTGGGTCTCAAAGCAGTCATACGAACAAACAAATTCATCGATTATGCCAATAAGGTTTTTCCCAAACCTTATTTGGCCAGAATTACACAGATCATAGGACATAAGGGAAAAATTACATTTCCTCAAGGCGCTGATTAGAGGGTAAGGAACCCTCACCATCCTGGCTGCCCAAATCACTCATCAATAAGGAAATCCCCCCCCCCCCCCCACACCCCTTGGAATTGCAGAGTTTCAGGTTTATGGTGTTGTTTCTCCTTCCTAAAGATCTCCTTAGGGTTTCCTAGCCGCGTCTCTGTTTTTCCCAATTTTCTATGTATCAGGGTTTCTCCTAATTCCAACTTTTCTATTTAAATAACCTCAATAGGTTTTGGCAATTCTCTACTTTCCCCTCAACATTTCATTATTACATCTTAACCCTCCAATTTTATTAAAACTCTAATTTCTCCCCTACTCTCAGTTTTTCATAAATTATTTTTAAATTAAATAATATTAAATTTTAATAAATATTTAATCAAAATTCCTTAATTTTTCATTCTCTTAACTTGTTACAAAATAATTAAATTTATTCAATTATTCATGATAACCTCAATAATTCTATTTTATTTTTCTGCTCTCCAATTCTATGTCGCGGTAATTATCAAATTACTAAAATACCACTACACACCAAAAATCACCAATATTCAAGTATAACAAATAAAACACAAATAATTAAATAAAATACTCGATTTAAAATTCGGGGTGTTACAACTTTCCCCCACTTAAAAGTATTTTCGCTATCGAAATTTATCTGGCTAAAACAGATTTAGATAAGATTCCTTTACCTGGCTCTCTAGCTGCCATGTCAAACTTCATCCAGCAGGTCCTTCCTAACGACCTTCACTAAAGCAATCTCCTTCCCTCTGAGCTGCTTCACTTCTCGATCCTCAATCCTCATAAGCAATGCTTCCATAGTCATATTATCCCTCACTTTCACAACGTCTATTTGGATTATATGAGATGGATCGGAAATGTACTTCTGAAGTTGTGATACATGAAAAAATATTATGCATGTTTGAAAGAGACGGTGGCAAGGCCACTCTGTAGGCAATAGCTTCAATCTCTTGGGAAATCTCATAGGGACCAATAAAACAAGGAGTAAGCTTCTTAGACTTCAAAGCCCTACCTACACGAGTCACAGAAGTGAGTCTCAAAAACACGTGATCACCCTCTCAGAATTCAAGAGCTTTCCTCTGCTTATCGTGTTATTCTCTTGGTTAATCTTCAATTCTTCTGCTTCTTTTATAGATGAATAAATTAATTCTCTGCAGCAACTCAACGGCTATATTCAGATCAAATCTTCTTTTACATCTTCTTTTCAAATAAAGAAGGTGTTGGAACTTGTAGCCATAGAATTATCCACTGAACAAGGCCTTTGTTTAGAGAACTCTTTTGTTAAACAAGTACAACACAATCTTTTGAAGATAATATCAACTATTCTCGAGTTCCGTGATTACTGAGCATAAGTTGACATTACTCAGTCTCAAAAGCAAGCATAGCACGCTTCTGAGTCTGAGATGTACTTTTGATAACTTTCTGATCAGGCTCTCTCACGAGTACACAATCAGAGTAGAACCATAGCTTCTTCCATGAGAGAACCAGTTTCATCAAGTAAATATAATTATGTACACAAAAACCAGCTAGTTAGAAATACTAATTGTTTTTCAAATACTTTGTTATCATCAAAACCTTGGAGGATGCATGGTATGGACCATAATTTTCTCAACAATCTCCCCATTTTTGATGATGAAAACCTTAAGTATTTTAAAATAATCAGTTGCAGATTAATTACTCAACAACTTTCAGGTTCTGAGTTTGTAAGCTCCCCCTATGTCAAACAGTCTTAGAGTTGAGGTTTGTAAGCTCCCCCTGAGTCCTATCTATGAAGTCTAAAAGGTGAGGTTTGTAAGCTCCCCTATATAGAATAATTGAATCCACTCCAAGATTAATCCAGAAGAATACTTAACCCATTTCTCCCCCTTTGTCATCAACAAAAAGACAGAAAAAATATACTTTAGCGGTTAATTTTGGTTTCAGAACAATTCAAAGTCGAACACTAGTCAGGAACAAGTTTGTCAACCAACCCGACTCGTTGCATATGAGCAACAGCACCTTGTTGAACAAGAATCATAGAAAGAACCCCACCAAAAGGAATGAGAACAAATAATTCCTCGCGAGATGCAAGTATCACTTCTTTCAGATAATTGAACATGGTTTGAGGCAGATTCATTTTAATTCTGAAGACTAGGAACATAATTAAATGTTTATCATCAAGAGAAAGTCATCCTAATCCCTTTTCTCTAGGCCTTAGATTGGTTCCCATAATATGATACCATACTTTTTCCATAGGAGTAAGAGTATAAGGGCTTGTAGTAGGGCCTTCATTATCATAGACGTTGTGAATAAGATTTATAAACCTATTGTCGTGTCTGTAGTCTTCAACAGTAACTCCATCCTCTTCATAATTTATTGCTTAAGCGATAAGTTTAGAGTTGAACATAACATGAAAACCATAAACAACAGATAGAATCTGACAACCATCTAGCTCATTCTGATGAACATGAGCATTCGCCCAAAAATATTTCACAAGATCTAGATAAATTGGTCCATTAAGCATTGCAAAATATCCTTCCCATTTCTGAAAATGAATATCTGCAACTATCTGAGAAAGATTAATCGCCATTAATTCATTTAGGCTCACCACATATTCCTCTAGAATATCTAGATCATAAATTTCTCCTTTAATGGTCTTTGAAGACATATTGAGAAGAAAAGGAATTCTAGTATAGAACAATGATTTTACAATATTATCTTATATAGAAGATAACACATAAAATCAAGTAAAACTCAGATGCAGCAGTATAACACATAGAGTGTTGATTTATAATAAATGAGGAAGCATGTATTAAATGTTTGGAAGATAATGAGTTTGAATAAAAATGAATCATAATATTTGTCAATACACTCCTTTTAAGAACCAAATTTCAGAGCAGATTTTTAAAATAAGAGAGATAGACATGTCCCTTCAGTCTCAAGAATAGTTACTTCTGAGAAAACACAACAACCAAGACTGAATACTCACAGTACTTTTACTTGAAAAGCAAGTATATGAAGAATTAGCCCTGTTGAAAGTTTTTTAACAGTTTTACCAGAAAAAGAGTTTCAGAGACAGTTGTCCATCAAATCAATATTTTTCAAAGAGCATCAAGTATTAGAGTGTATTTAAGACAAGGATTCTTATTTTATCAGAACTCACGATTAGTCAAATGGTTAATTCAAAGCACAAAGCATAGAATTAAGCATTTACTCTCTGCTTAAAAAATAAAGTAATCAAGGATGAAAGAGATTCAGCAAACTCTATAATCAAAACTTATAGACCCTGCTAAGAAAATTTTCAGACTTAATGAAATACGATATTCTAACTGAATTCTATCATGATCCAAGTTTCTTGTTGATACCCCATTCAGACCCTAAGCATTATTCATCAACAAAAACCATGTTCATATTTTTACGAATCAAATCAAATCTAGTGATAATTAAGGGTTTTGTAAATATATCAGTCCATTGCTGATCAGTATCAATAAAATGAATATCTATTATCTGTTTCTGAACATAGTCCCTAATAAAATGATGTTTAATTTCAATATGCTTAGTTCTAGAATGTTGAATCGGATTCTTCGTTAAACAAATAGCAATAGTGTTATCACAATAGATAGGAATACTGTTTCCAAAAATCTGATAATCTTCTAGCTGATACTTCATCCATAGTAGTTAAGTGTAACACTTAGCAGCTGAGATATATTTTGCTTCTGATGTAGACGGAACAATGGTTGTTTGTTTTTGGCTAGCCCAGGATATAAGGTTTTCACCTAAAAATTGACAATTTCCTCTTGTGGATTTCCTCTCAATTCTATCTCCGGCATAGTCAGCATCACAGAATCCAACTAGCTTATAATCTGAGGATTTCTTATAAAGAAGTCCAAGATTTGTCGTTCCTTTCAAATATCTAAAGATCCTCTTAACATCTATTAAATGAGTTTCTCTAGGATCTGATTGGAATCTTGCACACAAACATACGTTGAATAAAATATATGTTTTGGAAGCAGTGAGATAGAGTAAGGGACATATCATACCTCGATATTTAGTTGGATCCACTTTGGCATTGCATTCTTCATTATTCAGGTTGCAGGTAGGATGAATCGGAGTTGACATGATTTTGCGATCATCAAGATTGAACTTCTTCAAGAGTTCTCTTGTGTACTTTGACTAATGAATATATATACCTTCTTTCTTCTTATTCATTTGAATTCCAAGAAAGTATTTTAGTTCACACATCATGCTCATCTCAAATTCAGCCTGCATGATCTTTGAAAATTCTTGACAAAGAGATGCATTAGTAAAACCAAAAATTATATCATCAACATAAATTTTGAACAATCAAAATTTATTCCTTTAGAGTTTTCCTAAATAGTCACTACTACAAAACGCGCAAACAACAACGTCAGGTTTACAACGGATTCATATACACCGTTGTAATATGTTAAAATTTTTGCGCCCAGTGAGTAGCTGAATTTATAAATAGTAATTTAATGACGGTTATCTTAAAACACCGTAGTAATAAATGATGTATAGCAAGCTTCAATTCCCAACAACTACATTTTTTCCATTTTTTAGAGTACATTAAGCGAGTGTCACTTAAGTCCATTATTTAAAAAATAAATTACAAATGATTTTACAACGGAGAAGTAAACCAACCGTTGTTAGAGAGGTGTGTGACATCATCAGAATCTGATCTAAACACTCTGGAAGAGAACATATATTGTGGACAAGATAAAGTCAAAAATGAGGAATTCTTTTAATGCAGCAGTTTTGAAGAATGTTTGTACAAAAGCTTCTGATTATGACCTTGTAAGTAAGCCTTGAAGGCTTTCTAAGAGATGTGCTTCTATCACTAAAAGTTCTGAAGTTTCATAAGACGCTCTATGCGAATAAGCGAGCCAGAGACGACAGTGGTGGCGTAATCTTTACCCTCTCCGTATCCATTCATTTGGAGCTTAAATCATTACCCTCTTTGTTCATTTGATTCTTCAGCTTCGAAGTACGGTACTACAATGAAACCAGTTTATAAATAAATAAAAAATTGAAATTTATTTAACCAAGTTATTTAACCATGGTTTTACAATACAACTGTTGTAAAATTTGAAAATTGCATCACGTTTTTTCTTTCTAACCGTGATGAAAAGTGATATTTTTTAGTATATAAGCGAAAATATCTATCGTTCAGTACATAACAGTCGTTTCTCTCAAAAGAAAACCCTAACATATTTCACTCTTCTCTCTCATAACATAACCCTAACATCCATGTCACTCTTTAAACATACTTCAACTTTCAGATACGTCTTCAGATTCGTCTTCACCAATCGCTAACTTGAGGTTCGTTCATTAAACTTATGCTTCGATTTTGTTTACATTTCTTGTTAAAAATGGGTTCTTATTTTTTCATTTGGTGAATGTTCTCATTTTTCAGATTCCTCTTCACCACCTTAACAAAGCGCATACTTTGGCTATGATACATATGGCTTGTGTAGCTATGAAGAAAAATACAAGAAGTATGAAGTTATTGTGTATACTTTATTCACCTTGTACTTCTTCTTCATAGTTTCATAAACTAGATGAACTTCATAATTTGTTCGAGATCCACGATTAATTTAAAAAAAGGTACATTCTCGAAACATTACATAATATCTTGAGTTATGTATGTTGTTGTATGTTGTTGTTGATTAATGTTCTCAGTCACTTTTCGTCTTCTTTTCTCCCCAGTCACTGTTCGTCTTCTTCTCACTCAGTTTCTTCAAGTTTCCATCTGTAGCGAGCGATTTTTGTCGGTGACGCGACCACCTTATCGCTGAAGTTTGGGTTTTCCTCCTCGAGGAGAAAGGGTGCTACTTTCTAATTTCTTATTTATCCCATGAAGCTGGAAGGGAAAGGGAAGCTATCTAAAACTAACCTTGTACGTGATTGTTTAACTCAACAAATGCTTAAAAGAGATTGGGGGTCCGGGGTCAGGTTATACAATGGGTAGTTATCAATTATCCATCCTATATATGGTTATCCACAAGATATTAGCTTTAGTTTTTGCTTTGTAATTGATGGTGTTTATCTGGTAATGGGTTAGGAAAGTTTCTTAGGAAAGTATGACAGGGAGAGTGAGTTTTTGTTGATGTTCGGGTTCTTCCCAATGTTTTTGGCAAGGTACTGGACCTAAGTTTGGATTGATGTGTGAAGGTACTGGACCTAGAGGTTTTGATTAGTATGCTCGCTAAGATTTCATAATCTTATGCCTACGTATTCCCGTTTAAACGAAACAGGGAAATCAGAGCAATCGTAGTTCCTCATATTCTAAGGGAGGAAAAAGATGTTTTGTGTCTTGTTCAAAGCCCAAGATTGAAGCTAAAAGGGTTATTTGTGTCTTGTTCAAAGCCCAATATTGAAGCTAAAAGTTTGACTGAGAGAGAATTTGTTATCTCTAAAGGGAGATGTTGATTTTTGTGTGCCTTGATCAAAGCCCAAGGTTGAAGTTAAAAGGTTAATTGACTCGGCTAGGGATTTCCTTATATAAAGCCTAAGAGGAGGCTAAATAGGATCGACTCAACAAGAGAATGTCTATATTGGTGTCTTGTATAAGGCCCAAGTTGAGGCAAAAAAAGAAAAGAGGTTGACTGACTCTTTGGGGGATATCATTATACAAAGCCTAAGAGGAGGCTAAAAGCTTGAATTTTCTGGGGAAAATGTCCTTTCTGTCTTGTACAAAGCCCAAGTTTGAGGCTAAAAGGGATTTTGACTCCGTCGGGGAGGTTTGTATGTGTCTTGTACAAAGCCCAAGATTGAGGCTGAAATGGGAAATTTAACTCAATCTGGTGAGGATATTTTTATGTGTCTTATACAAAGCCCAAGATTGAGGCTAAAATGAGTTTGACTCTTCTTGGGGAAAATCATTCCTTAAAGCCTAAAGGAAGGCTGGGAGGAAATGACTCTGCTGGGAAAGATATTTTTCCCAAGCTCAAGAGAGGGAGATTTATGTCTTGTACAAAGCCCAATATTGAGGCTAAAAAGGTTTGACTCAACAAGAGAGTCCTTTTATCTATCCTGTATCAAGCCCAGGATTGTGGCTGGACAAGCAGAAGAAATTATCATACACAGCTCGAGAGGAGGTTAACTCCTGCTAGGGGAAATCATTATACAAAGCCTAAGAGGAGGCTATTGACTCAACAAAAGAGTTTTTTTATATGTCTCGTACAAAGCCCAAGATTGAGGCTAAAGGGTTGGCTCAACAAGAGAGTACTGAAAGGTGATTGACTCAACAAGAGAGTCTAAAAATGTGATTGACTCAACAAGAGAGTCTGAAAAGGTTAGCTCCGCGGGGGGAGAATCATTTGTGCAAAGCCCAAGAGGAGGCTGATGGTACTGAGGAAAAGATCATTATACAAAGCCTAAGAGGAGGCTATCTTCTGCCGGGGGTTATTGAGATCCCGAGGCAGGTCCAAGTGGGGAGTCAATTCTTGCTGAGGGTTACAGAAGAATTGATATATCAGATGCCACGAGGTTCTGATTTGAGATAGTGTTATACTAGTGATAAACTGATCCTGGTTGAGGGATTTTTAGGAGAGAGGCGGGGTTTGAGAACCCACAAGTTTTAACTCTTGCTGGAGATTAATCCAAAATCCGAGATTTCTCCTAGGTTTTATAGGGAACTTGAGAATGTCTTTGAGACTCAAGAGTATTTAGACTGTCCAAGTCTACTGGTATGGAAGAGTTTTATCTTTTGTATGATGCCCAAGAGGAGGCCGACTCTTTTAAGGGATGAGTATCAACCCTAAAATTAGTCTGAGGGTTTTGACTCCCTTTTTTAGAAAGACAGCTCTAGTGAAGGATGACTAAGTTCTGTCCTATACCTTTAAGAGGTCTTCAGGGTCCTTGTATTAAGCCCAAGAGAAGGCATGAGAACTTCTGAGAAGCTGTAGGGTCCTTGTACAAAGCCTAAGAGGAGGCGGGGATGCTTTTAGGAAGCCTGTGGGTCCCAAACCAAGAGAAGTTCAAGAAATGCTATTCACCGAGAATAGATAATTTTGTGAAAGTTTGCAGTTTGAAGAAACTCAAGAGATGTTATTAACCGATAATAGATCAACTCTGGGGAGTAGAATTTCTTTGACAATTTCTAGGGGTGACAGTCTGAGAAAAGGTTCACGAGGAATACTGCCTTTCTCTTTGGTCCATATTGTTTAAGCCCAAGAGAAGGCAAGACTGTATCCGGTAATCCTATGGGGATCTAGTTTTGACTGTATTTAAGAGTGACCAACAGGGGCAGTACTTAGTTCTAGACCTAGTTGCCGGGGAAAACTCTAAATAACTATACTAGTATATATACAGTTGATATATGACAAGTATGTAAAAGGGTATGAAAGAAGACTAACCATGCGCAGCTTCCCACAAGACAGTTATATATATATATAACATGGATTTAAAAGAATGAAAGAAGACTTACAGTGCGCAGCTTCCCACAATACAGTTATATATATATATATAAAAGCGGGTAAATGAAAGCGGATAAAACTTACAGGTGAGCAAGCTTCTATGCTGTATTGTTAGTTGTTCAGAGAAATTAAAGAAAGTTTTGATAACAACTGTATATTTGAAACTAAATCAAAAGGGAAGTTGTTTTGAAAAAATTGTTAGGGCTTACAGCTCACGAAGAGGCCCAAGGTTTTATAGTGATTGCACCGTTGTTCTAAGGATCGCATCAAGACTTATACAACGACTGAGGCCCAAATTATTTTACTTACAAAAGGGTTGGGTCTTACAACTCAAGGAGAGGCCCAAAGATTATTTAAAGAAAAAAAGAAATGGGACTTACAACACAAGGGTAGGCCCAAATGGTTTTCGTTTTGAAATGGCGATCGCGCCGAGATTTTTTTTACACAGTGGGACTTATACAATGTCTGAGGCCCAAAAAGGTTTTGGTTAAAAAGGGGTTGGGTCTTACACTCTATTAGAGGCCCAAAGAGTTTGAAAATGAATAAAGATAGGTCTTATAGCTCAAGGAGAAGCCCAATCGTGTTTGTTAAAAAGGCGACGATCGCGCCGAACTTTTGAAAATATACAGAGGGACTTATACAATGCGTGAGGCCCAAAATTGTTTATTTACAAAGGGGTTGGGACTTACACTCTATTAGAGGCCCATGAGTGTTTGAAAAACATTGATGAGGGTGAAATTAATCAAAACCCTAATTTTGTTTAAAAAATGGAATTAATTTTGTTTAAAAATTAATAAAAATTATTGAAAACATGTGAAAAATGAGTGGTGATCTTGGATCAATGTTTCAAAAATCGTGTTTTTATCCACAAAACAATTGGAAACCATTTAAGTTTGGAAAATCAAGAAGAAAAAAAATTTTAAATGTTAAAAAACAAATAAAAATTAATTCTTTGCAAAAATATCAAATATGTGAAATAAATAATATTTTTGGGGAATTTTTGTAAAATAAAATATTTTAACATTTTTGTGAATTATTAAAAAAAGAATCAACTCAAAATCATTAAAATTCAGAGATAAATTAATTTTTGAATCAATTAAATAAAATCACAAAAATTCAAATATTCAACTATTTGAAAAAGGGCGCCAAGAACATCTTGGTCTTGCCCGCGTGCTCTGTTTTGCCCAGATTTGCGTTTTCTCATCAATCTCACTGAATACTTGATGAAATCACACAATCCACATATCAATCTGCTCGTTTTCAACTCATGATCATGTCTATGGTCTTTAATTTCATTTATTTTAAGCATGGAATGAGAAATCAAGACAAAACCTCAAAAACCCTAGATTGTGCATGAAGGTTGAGAAATTTGATACACGGTTCATACAAAGCAATTAATTGAGGGGAGATATTCTATGAATCATTATGAACATTTGGCAAAAGTATTGTGCGAGGAAATATGCATGAATCATGAGATGACCAAGTTGAGCCTTACTGTGAGAACAAGATTTGGTTCTGCAATTTTATCTCTAAATTTTGATGATACCAAATGAGTATTTTTGTATGAACAATTTTGTACAACTAATGTTTGTTATTTGTGAGAATGTAACAAACAGGTTATGCTTCCGTAAATTGGCGCGAACACAATGCTTAAAGTAAAATACTCTACCTACACACTCTGATATAAAAGGAAAAGAGAACGGGTTCTGAAGATCTGAAGACATAGGTTCTGATCGAACGAAGTCCAGATGCTAAAGTCCTCAGCTCTCTGAATCAAGGTTCTGAAGACCGAAATCAAGTCTCTACTCATGCTTCAACCCAATACTATCAGAAGCCTCTGAAAGATATAAAGACAACGCACCAAGCGAACAAGGTTCTGAAGACCAAGTGCTGAAGACTCTGAAGACGCTGCTCTGAAGATTCAAAGACTTAATAATCTCAAGAACCAAGCGATGTTTTCCCTCCTTACTCATGCTCGTAAAAATCCTCTGAAGTTGAGAAGTCAAGAAGACAAAGCTACATAGTACAGCTGCACCTTAATTCAAGCAAAAAATATTTTGGTAACTATGTAACGGTACAATCAAAGATATTCTGACAAAAACAAGAGCAGCACGCAAAAGCTATTATCTGTCCTCACACTTCTAGCCGCCAGCCTAGTTAAGCTATCATGATTACACTTCAACGGCTCTTTCTACACGGCTATAAAAGAAAGTAAAAGACTTGAAGAAAGATACACACGAACGCTACAACAATACTCTCTCTATCTGAAATCTTTCTTAAGTCATTCTGGTCAAAACGTGTTTACATTTTCAGCTTGTATAGAAGCACATTTTTGTAAACTTAAATTGTTCAAACTTAGGTTTGTGTGTTCCTTGAGAAAGGCCCTGTGGTGGTAATTCTTGAGAAGTCTAAGTCGTGTGTCTTAGAGGTTGTTCCTTGAGTAAGACCTGAAAGGTTGTATTACTTGAGAAGTCTAAAACTTGAGAGTTTTAGAGGTTGTGTTAGTCACCAGCAGTTTGGCTCGTGCATTGTACTGATTTGATTGAATAGTGGATTAAGACCTCGTTGAGAGAGGCAAAATCACCTTGGCGGGTGGACTAGACTAACTTGAGGGTTTCTCAAGTGAACTAGTATAAACATAACGTTTTCATCACTTAATTCTCAGCAAAGGTCATTACATTAAAAGGAAGGCTTTTATAAAAAGAATTTATTTTTAAAAACAAGTTTATTTTGAAAAATCAATTAAAACCCCCTTTCTTGAGTTTTTCACACCTTCAATTGACATCAGAGCTCTGGTTCTGAGGTGATAAAAAGATTGAATTTTTATCAAGCACTTAACAGTGTTCACTACCGATCCAAGTGTGAAAAATAATGTCTATACCAAATGCTGAGACAAGTGTTATTGTAAATGAAAGAGATTCTTATAGTTCTAAACCTCTTATCTTTGATGGAGAAAAATTTGACTATTGGAAAGATAGAATTGAAAGTTACTTTTTATCATTTAACTTAGATCTATGGGATCTGATAGTAGATGGCTACAGTCACCCTGTAGATTCTACAAGTAAGAAGATTGAAAAGAGTGCATTTACAGATGCACAAAAGGAAAATTATAAAAATCATCACAGAGCAAGAACTATTATGTTAAATGCAATTTCCTATACAGAATATGAAAAAATTAGGAACAAAGAAACTGCAAAGTCTATATTTGACTCTCTTCGTATGACTCACGAAGGCAATGCTCAAGTCAAGGAAACAAAGGCACTTGCATTAGTTCAGAAATACGAAGCCTTCAAGATGGAAGATGATGAATCTGTGGAAACCATGTTCTCAAGATTTCAGATGCTTATTGCAAGACTCAGAGTTCTGGACAAAGGCTATTCTACTGCTGATCATGTCAAGAAAATTATCAGAAGCCTACCCATCAAATGGAGACAAATGGTAACTGCCTTGAAGCTAGCAAAGGATCTGAACAATATAAGTCTTGAGGAACTAATCAGTTCTTTCAGGAGTCATAAAATAGAGCTCCAAGAAGATGAACCTCAAAATAAAAGCAAGTCCATCGCTCTAAAAGCTAAAAAGAAAAAGGCATATCAAGCAGAAGAGGAAGTGGAAGAATCCGAAGAAGAAATAGACGAAGATGATATATCTCCCATATCAAGGAAAATCAGTCAACTATGGAGATACAGAAGAAACAAGTTCAGAGGACCAAGAAGAAAATCTGAATCTACATATGATCAAAAGAGAACTTATGGAAGAGACGTTACGTGTTTTGAATGCAAAGAACTTGGACATTTCAAAAATGACTGTTCAAGGTTTAAGAAAGATGAAAGACCTAAGAAAGCCAAAAAGGGTCTTATGGCTACTTGGGATGATTCAGAGTCCGAAGATGATTCTAATGAAGAACGTGCCAACGTAGCATTCATGGTTAAAACCAACGACGTCCTATCAGAAGGAGAACCTTCAAACTCCGACGATGAAAGAGAGGTACTTTCTTCCCTAACTCGCTCTGAACTTGAAATAGGATTATATGAAATTATGGATAGATATCAAACTCTTCGAAGAAAACACAAAACTCTGAAAAAGACTCTTGTGATTCCTTCAAAAGATCTTACTAAAAGCAAACAAACCATTTGTGAATTAAATGAAAAATTACTTTCTCTAGAAAATTCAAACACCACATTAAAAACTAAAATCTCTAGGTTAGAAGAAGAAATCATCTCTAACAAAACAAATACTAATGAGGTAGTCAAGTATGATAGAGCTTTCCAACGCTTTCTTACTAATAGCATAGATAGAAGCAAAATGGCTTCAATGATATATGGATTCAGCAGAAATGGCAACAGTGGTCTAGGATATTTAGGACTATCACAACCATATGATGAGACCAAAAGTATCAAGATAATACCTCTGTCCAAACATTTTGTACCCTCTGGCACTATTTTAAAATGTTTTGAACAAAAAGGTTCAAAACCGATCACTACACAAACACAGACACTAAAGAAAACTCCTAAACTTAAACATTATGCACAAGTTCCACACTATTATTTCAATATAAGGAAGTCCAAAGGTGTCAGAATCTCTGGAAAGGCTAATGTGAAAGGACCCACAAAATGGGTACCTAAGGATAAGATAATTTATGTTGCAGACATCCTTAATGGCACCACTGAAACACCAATCCTGGTACCTGGATAGTGGATGCTCGCGACACATGACGGGAGAAAGGCATATGTTCCAAGATCTAAAACTTAAACCTGGAGGTGTCGTCGGTTTCGGAGGAAATCAAAAAGGAAGAATCATTGGCTCCGGAACTATTGGAAAAGGTAAGCTTCCCTTTATTAATAATGTTTTGTTAGTTGAAGGCCTTATGCATAATCTGTTGTCAATCAGTCAGCTGAGTGACAATGGTTATGACGTTATCTTTAATCAAACATCCTGTAAAGCTGTAAGTCAAAAGGATGGATATGTCCTGTTCAACGGAAAGAGGAAGAACAATACTTACAAAATTAAATTATCAGATTTAAAACACCAAAATGTAAAATGTCTTCTTTCTGTAAATGAAAAGCAATGGGTCTGGCACAGACGCCTTGGTCATGTTAGCTTGAGAAGAATTTCTCAACTGAACAAGCTTGGTCTTGTCAGAGGCTTGCCAAATCTGAAGTACTCTTTAGATGCTCTTTGTGAAGCATGTCAGAAAGGCAAGTTTTCAAAAACCTCCTTTAAGGCAAAAAATATTGTTTCCACCTCCAGACCGTTAGAACTTCTTCACATTGATCTTTTTGGACCAGTGAAAACTGCTTCGATCAATGGTAAGAAATACGGACTAGTCATCGTCGATGATTGCAGTCATTGGACATGGGTGAAATTCTTAAAACACAAGGATGAGTCACACTATGTGTTTGCTTCCTTTTGCACCCAAGTACAAAATGAGAAAAATTGCAAAATCATCAAAGTCAGAAGTGATCATGGTGGAGAATTTGAAAACAAAGACTTTGAGAACCTTTTTTATTCACATGGGATATCCCATGACTTTTCTTGTCCTAGAACTCCAAAACAAAATGGAGTTGTAGAGAGAAAGAACAGAACTTTACAAGAAATGGCTCGCACCATGATCCAAGAAACTGACATGGCTAAGCATTTTTGGGCAGAAGCAATCAACACTGCGTGTTATATTCAAAATAGAATCTCTATTAGACCTATTTTGAATAAAACTCCTTATGAATTGTGGAAGAATAAAATTCCCAATATTTCCTATTTTCATCCATTTGGATGTACTTGTTTTATGCTAAATACTAAAGAGAATCTTGGCAAGTTTGATTTCAAAGCACAGAAGTGTCTGCTGTTAGGTTACTCTAAACGCTCAAAAGGATACAGAGTTTATAACACAGAGTCACGGATTGTGGAAGAATCAATTCATGTTAGATTTGATGACAAGCCTGACTCTGAAAAGTCAGAGCTAGTTGAAAAACTTGCAGGTTTGGAAATTAGCTTCTCAGAACCTAAAGACAAAACAGATGAAGTCAAAGACCAGTCAGATCCTACATTTGATACCACTGATATAACTCTGAATACTCCACAACAAAAGAAAAGAAGAATGTCTACTTCTCATCCTGAGGAACTAATTCTGGGTAGCAAGGATGCTCCAATCAGAACCAGATCAGCCTTCAGACCATCAGAAGAAACACTCTTAGGACTGGTATCTTTAATTGAACCAGCTACGGTTGAAGAAGATCTTATGGACAAAAACTGGGTTCTGGCTATGGAAGAAGAACTGAATCAATTTGAAAAGAATGATGTTTGGGATCTAGTTCCAAAACCTAAGAATATTCATGTTATTGGAACCAAGTGGGTATTCAGGAACAAGCTAAATGAGAAAGGCGAAGTTTTTAGAAACAAAGCACGACTTGTTGCTCAAGGATACACTCAACAAGAAGGAATTGATTACAACGAAACTTTTGCTCCAATCGCCAGACTTGAAGCAATACGAATTTACAAAGTTAATACAAGCTGAATTTGAAATGAGTCTGATGGGTTAGTTAAGGTACTTCCTTGGAATTCAAATAGATCAGAAATCAAAAGGCACCTACATTCATCAAAGTAATTACACAAAAGAACTTCTGAAGAAATTCAATATGGTGGATTGTATTACAGCTAAAACACCAATGCATCCAACATGTGTCATGAGAAAAGAAGAAATAGAGGATAAGGTTTGTCAGAAGCTGTATCGTGGTATGATAGGCTCCCTCTTATATCTAACTGCTTCTAGACCTGATATATTATTCAATGTATATTTATGTGCTAGATTCCAATCAGATCCAAGAGAATCTCATTTAACTGCAATTAAACAAATTCTGAGGTATCTGAAAGGTACTGCTAACCTGGGCTTGATGTATGAGAAAACATCAGAGCATACTCTTTCTGGCTACTGTGATGCAGACTATGCTGGAGACAGATTGGAAAGAAAGAGCACATGTAGAAACTGTCAGTTCCTGGGGAACAATCTAATCTCATGGTCAAGTAAGAGGCAATCTACAATTGATCTCTCTACAGCAGAAGCTGAATACATCTCCGCCTCTCTATGTAGTACACAAATGCTTTGGATGAAAAATCAGCAGGAAAACTATCAGATATATGAGAGTAACATTCCTATTTTCTGCGATAATACTGCTGCTATTTGTTTAAGTAAAAATCCAATTCTTCATTCTAGGGCTAAACACTTTGAAATAAAACACCATTTTATCAGAGACTATGTTCAGAAGGGGACCTTATGCTTAAAATTTATTGATACAGACCATCAATGGGCTGATATTTTTACAAAACCCTTGGTTGAAGATAAATTTCTAAACATTTTAAAACATCTGAAAATGGTGTACTGCTCAGAATAAGGTTATTTCATAACCAAATGTGTTAGTCAGAAGAAATAAGTACTTTTAAATCATCAGAACCACTTTTGTGAGAAGTATCTCAGTTTTGATTAATTTCTCTTCTGAGTCTGTTCTGACACGTAATTTATTTAGAAAATAACTTTTTGCATGTGATTAGATTATATCTAATTCACTATATCTATTCAAATCAAACGAACAGTAATTTTCTTGGGAATGACTAAAAATCTTATTACATTTATTCACTTATCCCCTGTACAATGTTTATCTCTTTTAAAAAACCATTCATATTCCCTCTTTCACTCAAAAGAAAACCCTAAAACCCTAAATTCTCTCTCTCTCTCTCTCTCTCTCTCTCTCTCTCTCTCTCTCTCTCTCTCTCTCACACTCTCAAACTCAATCCGTGTTCTCATCCTCTCCGTTCTTAACCATCATCATGACAAACATCAATCAACAAGAAACTATTCTCCTCTCCAAAGAAGTTGAAACGTCACTGAATGTCTCCCAAGAATTGTCGTCTTCATCTATCACACCATCTGCCACCCTTACAACCACTGCGATTATCGGCTCGACTCCATTATCTATTCCCACGATCAATGCAAACCATGTCACACAGATAAATTCCCCTGTTACCCGTGTTATGCATGCAAATGAACTAATAGTTCTGAAAGAGCTGTCTGTCGACTTCGACAATCTTTACGATAATGGGTTTAACCTAATTGATCAACTTAATACTCAAGGATGGTAAAGTTACTTTGAAAGACTTAGAGGTCCAACCTTTGATGACCTAGTAAAGGAATTCTGGAGGCACGCTGAAATAGACGATCTTCATGTTGTATCTTTTGTTATGGATCAAAAGATCATTATAACTGAAAAATCTATTTCAGACCTACTAGGGATGGAACTCTTGGAAGGAGAAAGAGTTTATGGAAAAACTGAAATATCTGACTCCGTCATCAACAAAGCAATCTTCAAAAATTGTCAAGCTGGGACTACAGAATACAAAAGCAAGAATCTGCGTGACAATTTAAGAATCTGGCATAAAATCATTCTTGGATGTATCATTCCAAGACCTCCAAAAAGTGCTGCAGATTTCTTCAACACAAATAAAAAATACATGTTGTACTAGCACAAGAATGAGAAAATCTATCTTCCATCCATTCTTTTCTACTACCTGAGAGATATGGTGCGCAAGACGAGAACAACAACTTTACCAGATAGGAAGATTGTAAACTACATTCTGTTTGGAAGACTTCTCTCTGACATCTTCGTTGAAAGTGGCCTAGTGGAGTATCTAGTCAAAGAAGCTAAGTACACAGACTACCTGACTAGCAAAGTAGGAGAAACCTTCAATGCTGTGAATCTTAAGCATATGAAAATGATTACTAATGTTGATGTGAAACCCATACCTAACCCCCACGACACTACGATCAAACGTTCAGTACCGAACTATCCCTGCTATCGTAAAGAAGATAATCCAACAACAATTGCTTCGTTTATGGCTATAATGAGAGAAGAAGGGCATGACATGCCAAAATCCAGAGTTGAAGAGGTTGCTTCCAAGTCTAAATACATCACGAGGAGTAAGAGGAAGCAAACTGAAGAGGATGATGTGCCTAAGAAGAAGAAAAGGGATGAAACTGAAACATCCAAAACTTCTAGACCGGAAACTCTTCCTCTTGAGAAAATCAATAAATCAGCTGTCAATTCTTCTAGATCTATGAATGTCACTGATACTGTTACTGCACCATCATCATCTCAAACCACCATCATTCCTACCTCTAATTCACAGGTGAAGTTCAAACCACCATCTTTCTCAATTCCTCCTTCAACTACCACTATCCGACCTTCACCCAACTCATCAATCAGTACCCCTATCTTGACTGAAGCCATTCCTATCTACATCTCGTCAATAACCTCGTCAAACATTCAGCCAAATGAACAAAGTTCCATGATTCTAATCTCCTATTCTCTAGTCCTTAGTATTGAGTCTATCTCCGAGGAGACAACCTCTGATTCTCTAGAAATCGTCACCCCTGAATCTCTCATGGTCTCAGACACTCAAGAAGTGACATCTCCTACTGATCAACCAAATAATCAACATTCTCCTACTGAGATTGTTTCATCTCAGCAAGCACCACCTGAAACAATTTCTGCCAAGCATGACCTTGCCTTAGTCATCTATACTCAACCACCTCCAACATCTTTTGAAGAATGCGCAAGTCAATTTTATAACAAGGCATTAAGGAAGTTTGCGAACCTAAGAGCAGAGCTTAACACAAGTACCAAGCCTTTGGAACTTGAAAGATCTTGTCAAAACTTCCAGAAATGGTTGAGCAGTGAGCTTGCAAGAATTGTAAGCTTCTCAGATGCAACCATCTCAGATGGAATTCAACGGGCAAAGGAAAGAGCAGAAGCTGAAGAGCGGATCAGGATACTTAAGTTCTTGGCTGCAAAGTAGAAAGAAGTTGAAGAAAAGGCTGCTGAGGAAGCAAGACTTCTTGCAGAAAAAGCTACTGAAGAAGCTAAAATAGCACAAGGAGCTGAAGCCATAGAAAAGGCCAAGCAAGCTGCTGCAGTTGTTTCTACATCTGATCCAGCTATAAAGCATTTGGAAGACGCAATTGGAGAAATCAGAGAAGAACAACAAAAGTTCAGAAATAACCTTGAGGAACAAAGGACTATCAATGCCAATCTTCAGGGCATGCTTCAGAAGATATGGGACAAGATGTCCTCCAGAAGCACCTAATTCTTATGTCTTTGTTATCCTTAAGTCTTTAGATCTTTGTTTTTCACCCTTGCACCACTAATCTTTTTGATCAATGACAAAAAGGGGGAGAAGTAATATAAATGTGATATATTTTGATTCCATAGTCAAATCTCTGAAAAACGTCGTTTACATGCTAACAGATAAAACTGTCATATCTATTTGAGTGTTTTTTTTTCTTTTTCAGGTAGAACTCTGCTGAAAAGAGAATCAAGACTAAGAGCTCATGATCTAGTAAAATCAGGGGGAGCCCCAAGCTCAGAAATTCATTAAGTCTAAAACTCAGGGGGAGCACTTCATACGAAGAATAAGCTATCTTTGGAATCTGTTATTCTCCTGCACTATATATATATATATATATATATATATATATATATATATATCAAAATTACGTCATCAAAATACATAGTTTTGTCATCATCAAAAAGGGGGAGATTGTGAGAACAAGATTTGGTTCTGCAATTTTATCTCTAAGTTTTGATGATACCAAATGAGTATTTTTGTATGAACAATTTTGTACAACTAATGTTTGTTATTTGTGAGAATGTAACAAACAGGTTATGCTTCCGTAAATTGGCGTAAACATAATTCTTAAAGTAAAATACTCCGCCTACACACTCTGATATAAAAGGAAAAGAGAACGGGTTCTGAAGATCTGAAAACATAGGTTCTGATCGAACGAAGTCCAGATGCTAAAGTCCTCAGCTCTCTGAATCAAGGTTCTGAAGACCGAAATCAAGTCTCTACTCATGCTTCAACCGAATACTATCAGAAGCCTCTGAAAGATATGAAGACAACGCACCAAGCGAACAAGGTTCTAAAGACCAAGTGCTGAAGACGCTGCTCTGAAGATTCAAAGGCTTAATAATCTCAAAAACCAAGCGATGTTTTCCCTCCTTACACATGCTCGTAAAAAGCCTCTGAAGTTGAGAAGTCAAGAAGACAAAGCTACATAGTACAGCTGCACCTTAATTCAAGCGAAAAATATCTTGGTAACTGTGCAACGGTTTAATCAAAGATATTCTGACAAAAACAGGACGCGCAGCACGCAAAAGCTATTATCTGTCCTCACGCTTCTAGCCGCCAACCTAGTTAAGCTATCATGATTACACTTCAACGACTCTTTCTACACGGCTATAAAAGGAAGCAAAAGACTTGAAGAAAGATACACACGAACGCAACAACAATACTCTCTCTATCTGAAATCTTTCTTAAGTCATTCTGGTAAAAAACGTGTTTACATTTTCAGCTTGTATAGAAGCACATTTCTGTAAACGTAAATTCTTCAAACTTAGGTTTGTGTGTTCCTTGAGAAATACCCTGTGGTGGTAATTCTTGAGAAGTCTAAGTCGTGTGTCTTAGAGGTTGTTCCTTGAGTAAGACCTGAAAGGTTATATTACTTGAGAAGTCTAAAACTTGAGAGTTTTAGAGGTCGTGTTAGTCACCAACGATTTGGCTCGTGCATTGTACTGATTTGATTGAATAGTGGATTAAGACCTCGTTGAGAGAGGCAAAATCACCTTGGCGGGTGGACTAGACTAACTTGAGGGTTTCTCAAGTGAACTAGTATAAACATAACATTTTCATCACTTGATTCTCAAGAAAGGTCATTACATTAAAAGGAAGGGTTTTATAAAAAGAATTTATTTTTAAAAACAAGTTTATTTTGAAAAACCAATTCAAACCCCCCTTTCTTGAGTTTTTCACACCTTCAATTGACATCAGAGCTCCGATTCTAAGGTGATAAAAAGATTGAATTTTTATCACGCACTTAACAGTGTTCACTACCGATCCAAGTGTGAAAAACAATGTCTATACCAAATGCTGAGACAAGTGTTATTGTAAATGAAAGAGATTCTTCTAGTGCAAAACCTCCTATCTTTGACGGAGAAAAATTTGAGTATTGGAAAGATAGAATTGAAAGTTACTTTTTATCATTTGACTTAGATCTATGGGATCTGATAGTAGATAGCTACAGTCACCCTGTAGATTCTGCAGGTAAGAAGATTGAAAGGAGTGCATTTACAGATGCACAAAAGAAAAATTATAAAAATCATCATAGAGCAAGAACTATTCTGTTAAATGCAATTTCCTATACAGAATATGAAAAAATTAGGAACAAAGAAACTGCAAAGTCTATCTTTGACTCTCTTAATATGTCTCACGAAGGAAATGCTCAAGTCAAGGAAACGAAGGCTCTTGCATTAGTTCAGAAATACGAAGCCTTCAAGATGGAAGATGATGAATCTGTGGAAACCATTCTCTCAAGATTTCAGATGCTTGTTGCAGGACGCAGATTTCTGGACAAAGGCTATTCTACTGCTGATCATGTCAAGAAAATTATCAGAAGCCTACCCCTTAAATGGAGACCAATGGTAACTTCCTTGAAGCTAGCAAAGGATCTGAACAATATAAGTCTTGAGGAACTAATCAGTTCTTTAAGGAGTCATGAAATAGAGCTCCAAGAAGATGAACCTCAAAAGAAAAGCAAGTCCATCGCTCTAAAAGCTAAAAAGAAAAAGGCATATCAAGCAGAAGAGGAAGTGGAAGAGTTCGAAGAAGAAACAGACGAAGATGATATATCTCTCATATCAAGGAAAATCACTCAACTATGGAGATAGAGAAGAAACAAGTTCAGAGGACCAAGAAGAAAATCTAAATCTACATATGATCAAAAGAGAACTTATGGAAGAGACGTTACGTGTTTTGAATGCAAAGAACTTGGACATTTCAAAAATGGCTGTCCAAGGTTTAAGAAAGATGAAAGACCTAAGAAAGCTAAAAAGGGTCTTATGGCTACTTGGGATGATTCAGAGTCCGAAGATGATTCTAATGAAGAACGTGCCAACGTAGCATTCATGGCTAAAACCAACGACGTCCTATCAGAAGGAGAACCTTCAGACTCCGACGATGAAAGAGAGGTACTTTCTTCCCTAACTCGCTCTGAACTTGAAATGAACTTATGGATAGATATCAAACTCTTCGAAGAAAACACAAAACTCTGAAAAAGACTCTTGTGATTCCTTCAGAAGATCTTACTAAAAGCAAACAAACCATTTGTGAATTAAATGAAAAATTACTTTCTCTAGAAAATTCAAATACCACATTAAAAACTAAAATCTCTAGGTTAGAAGAAGAAATCATATCTAACAAAACAAATACTAATGAGGTAGTCAAGTATGATAGTGCTTTCCAACGCTTTCTTGCTAATAACATAGACAGAAACAAAATGGCTTCAATGATATATGGAGTCAGCAGAAATGGCAACAGAGGTCTAGGATATTTAGGACCATCACAACCATATGATGAGACCAAAAGTATCAATATAATACCTCTGTCCAAACATTTTTTACCCTCTGGAACTATTTTAAAATGTTCTGAATTACAATGAAAAATGCCTCTACTTTTGGGAAAAAATAAGGCAGATTCAGACTTAGTGAAAATTCCACTAAGAGTTGTAGTTGACACTTTTAAAGTATGCCATGAGATCTACAAATCCATCTCTGGACCATCCAAAATGGTTGCTTGGATCTCAAGTTATGATCCTTGGAAGTTGGTACCCTAGCCACTTTGTTTCATAACTTAGAAAAATTTAAGTTTTTATGGTTACCCCTTTTACAAGTTTACCCACTTTCTTTGGTTTTTCTTGATGAATGATGATTCCAATCACACATTAACATCATTTTAGGGTTAAGGAACCTTGGTTGACCAAAAAATAAAAAAGTCAAACTTTGACTTTTTGTACAGTTGACTTTTTCAGTAGATGAAATCCAAACTGTGCGATCTTTTATGAAATTAAGTCCCTGGCCTAAATCAAACTTAATGGATGGATTCCATAGGTGTTATAGGGTGTATTGAATCATGTCCCAAGGTTTGGGAGCTTGCCTTGGTCAAAAGTCAAAGGTACAGTTGACTTTTCCCGCGAAACCCTAATTGAGGTCCTGATGAATTTGAAACTTGTGGATCAAGCTCCCTGATGACACTGAATTTCACCGTATTTTTTACTCCGATTTCGCATGCATTCTTAGTCTTTTAATGTCATTTTATTATGTTATTATTATGTTTTTCTTTGTTTTCAGGTTTTTAGTCTAATCGGAGCCCCGAGCGAGAAAAGGAGCGAAAAAGGAGCCGAAATGAGCTAAAATAGAGAAAATCAGCATTTTGCACTTATGGCATCCACTCTGGCGGCCGCCACAGGGTCTTCCATGACGTGGCCATGTCTCAAACTCCTCCCAACTGTTTTTCCCCACGATCTCCAACTGCCCAAGCAATTTTACACTCATGGAGGGCGCCATGGTGTTGTGGCGGGCGCCACAAGAGCAAAACAAATTCCCGCCCAAATTCAAATGCTAGGGGCATCCTTGTCTTTTCCACATGTTTCCTTGCCTATAAATAGGACTTTAGATTTTCGTTTTTCTTCATCCAAGTTTAGTTGTTCATAAGCATATATCAGTGTAATAGTGGTAATCGCTTCACATCGAGGTGTTACTACATTCGAGAGATCGAGTCTGTAAGAGCCTGTGAGATTGAGTCTTGGAGCACTCTGGAAGGAAGTTAATCCTGCCGCCATTTTACTTTCAGTTCGCATTTTATTCAACCACTCCGATTGCAGCAGGTTTTTATTACTTTACCTTTTGTCAACTTTATTTCTTGCACTGTCTTTTAATTTCATTTATTTTCCGCACTGCTTTACTTTCATTTACTTTCCGCACTCGCACTACTTTCATTTACTTTCCGCACTCGCACTTAAATACTTTTTATGAAAAATCTAAAAATGAACTTTTACTTTACCATGTCTGGCTAATTTTATAAAGGTTAGAGTGTGAAGATCATAACTGAACCGATAATCTGTACAATTGTTAGTGGAAACACTTAAGGGCTATTTTAACTTTCAATATAAGTTTTCCTGTTCTTAAATTCCGTTGGGTAAGATCAAAAGCCGTCCAACGCCTATCTAAACTTAATTGTTTTTAAACTATTTCAAAAACAGCGAAAGCGCTTTGTTTAGTTTATTAGGAGTTTTTAATTTAAAAGGAAAAGAGATTTTAAAACCATTTTCGGACGCGTTAAGAAGTTTAAAGTCTGGTTCGTAAGAACCTCTTTTTTTTAGAAAATCCAGGTTAAAATACTTTTCAACTTGGTCAAGATACTATATTTCTTAAAAATAGGTTTACTACTCTAACGCAATGCGTGCCTTTTTATCTGTGACAATAAGAGGGTTTGATTAGGGGGTACAACTCGGTTCTGAGTACGCGAAAGCGACAGTTCCTGTCAAATTAGTTCTTTTCAAAGTAGAAAACATTGCCTGTAAGTAGTTCTATTAGCAAGTACTTGGATTATCAATTGGTTGTGTGAATTGCATTCGAACCTGTCTTTATCAATTAATTTTAATTACTTTATTTACTACCGTGCACTCTTCAAAACTACTATTTTCAATCACCTTAGATACACACCTTAACAATAGATAGCGATAGATTGACACTTGGTCTCTGTGGATACGATAATCTTTTATATTACTCTGACGCGTTCGTACACTTGCGAAAAAATACGCATCAAGTTTTTGGCGCCGTTGCCGGGGACCAATTTCGTCTAATTTCGTACCCTGTTGTTATACCGTTTAGACTAAGGAAGTTACCCGCCGGTCAATGCGAAAAACTCGTAGTACCGGAAGTTTAGTAGACCCTCTAGCTGAACCAGAACGTTACGCTCGCGCACGTTTATATTTCCGTAAACTTAGGAAAGCTATGGCCGAAGATCAAAATCAAAGACCTCTTAAGGATTTCGCCCAACCATCCAACGAGGAACCTAGTTCTAGTATAGTAAATCCAGCCATACCAGCTAACAATTTTGAACTTAAACCATCCCTACTGCAGTTAGTACAGCAGAGACAATTCGCAGGTCTTGCTACAGAGAACCCAAACCAACATTTGAAAAACTTTCTCCAACTAGCAGACACCTTTAAAACCAATGGAGCCCCTCCTGAGGCTATTCGCTTAAGATTATTTCCTTTTTCCCTCAGAGATAAGGCCCTATCTTGGTTAGATTCCCTTCCACCAAATTCCATAACAAGTTGGGAAGACCTTAGAAAAGTATTCCTTGCCAGATATTTTCCCCCGAGTAAGACCGCTATTCTTCGAAACCAAATAACTAGATTTACCCAAAACCAAGGAGAATCGTTGTTCGAAGCCTGGGAGAGATATAAAGAGCTGTTAAGAGCATGCCCACATCATGGTTTAGAAAATTGGTTAATCATTCAAACCTTCTATAATGGACTTCATTATAACACTAAGATGACCATCGACGCCGCCGCAGGTGGCGCACTGATGAACAAACCTTACCTTGAAGCTAGTGCCCTTATCGAAGATATGGCCCAAAACCATCAATCATGGGGAGTAGAACGAGCGACAGTGGAAAAGAAGGAAGCCCAAGGAGGAATACATGAGTTAAGCTCTATAGACATGATGCAAGCTAAAATGGACGCATTAGCCCTAAGAGTTGAGCATATGTGTACAACCCCGAATACTGCAGCCGCGGTTTCGTCAGATTGTGAGATATGTGGGACGAAAGGACACCAATCCGCAGAATGCAGTCTGTTAAACGAGACCAGCTCTGAACAAGTGAACTACACCCAAGGGAACCCATTTTCAAATACCTATAACCCTGGATGGAGGAATCACCCAAACTTTTCCTATAAGAATAATAACCCTATCCAAAATACTGCCCCTCCGAGACAATCAAGTTATCAAGCCCCAAGATCAAATCAACCTATGCAACCTGTACCACCAAAACAGAGCCTTGAGAAAATCGTGGATAATTTTGTCGCTGCTCAGATCCAACAAAACAAGGAGTTCATGAACCAAAACGTTCATGTTAACGAACTAATTACCCAGTTAGGAACCAAGGTTGACCAAATAATCACTCACAATAAGATGCTTGAAACCCAAATCTCGCAGGTAGCTTTAAACCAAGCCCCTCAGACCACACCTGGAGGACAATTCCCTGGACAACCTCAACAAAACCCGAAAGGACAAGCAAATGCCATTACCCTACGAAGTGGGACCGCTTATGATGAACCTTGTAACCCAAGGTTGAGTGATCCCAAAACTTCTAAGGAAGATGACAACATCCCAGATAAAAAGAAGAAACCAGAGGAATCTGTAAACCAGGAAAGTCAAGAAAAAGGAGAAGAACCCAAAGACAAAACCTATATACCACCCCCGCCATACAAACCACCAATACCATATCCGCAAAGACTTAAACAAACCCAGATTAATAATCAGTATCAGAAATTCATTAAAGTTATAGAAAAACTTCACGTAGAAATACCGTTCACAGAAGCCATTACCCAAATACCATCCTACGCAAAGTTTCTCAAAGACATCCTTCCCAATAAACGTAGACTTGATGATCCGAAACCCTTGGAATGTAATTCTATTGCCGAAAATAAATTAGCAAAAAAGGATAAAGATCCTGGAAACTTTTCCATTCCTTGTATTTTGGGGAGTCATGTCATCGAAAAAGCTTTTCTAGACTTAGGAGCTAGTGTGAGCTTAATGCCCTTAGCGGTTTGCGAAAGGTTAAACTTAGGAGAGTTGCAACCTACCAAGATGTCACTTCAATTAGCCGATAGATCTGTTAAATATCCGATAGGCATACTTGAAGACGTCCCTGTTAGGATAGGTCAGCTGTTTATCCCTACTGATTTTGTTGTCATGGACATTAAAGAAGACGATGACATACCAATTCTTCTAGGTAGACCATTCTTATCGACTGCTGGAGCCATAATAGATGTCAAAAAGGGGAAGCTAACCTTTGAGGTAGGGAACGAGAAGATAGAATTTATACTTTCAAAATTTCTTATGGCACCTGTGATAGGAGACGCGTGTTATGCGATAGATATCATTGATGAATGTGTTAGGGAGTTAGAGCAAGAAGAAGTCATTGAAACAATTAAGCTGCCATCAACTCTTATTTTGGAAGATGACAATTATAAGAAACCCTACATCGATGATAACCTTTACGAATGTTTATCCCTTACCCCAGATCCTATGCCTTGCCCTATTAAACCAGCCTTGGAACTTAAGGAACTGCCTAAGAACCTGAGATATGAGTTTCTTGATGAAGAAATGAATCGTCCGGTTATAGTTAGTGCTGCCTTGAGACAAAAAGAAATAGATCAACTCTTGGACATTTTACGAAGATATCCCTCAGCCTTAGGATATAATATCTCTGATCTGAAAGGTATAAGTCCATCCGTATGCATGCATCAGATTTCGCTCGAAGTAGATTCAAAACCTTCCAGAGAACACCAGAGAAGGATAAACCCTATACTGAGTGATGTTGTCAAGAAGGAAGTTCTGAAGTTGCTAGAAGCAGGTATAATATATCAGATCTCGGACAGTAAGTGGGTGAGCCCTGTGCATGTGGTACCCAAGAAGGGAGGCATCACAGTTGTGCAAAATGAGAAAGGTGAACAAATAGCAAAGCGGATAGAAGGAGGTTGGCGTATGTGCATAGACTATAGAAAGTTAAATAAAACAACTAGGAAGGATCATTTCCCTTTACAGTTCATAGACCAGATGTTAGAACGTCTTGCCAGACATTCTTACTTCTGCTATCTAGACGGGTATTCAGGATTCTTCCAAATACCTATACATCCAGAAGATCAAGAAAAAACTACCTTTACATGCCCTTTTGGAACTTTTGCCTACAGACGAATGCCTTTTGGACTCTGTAATGTCCATGCTACTTTCCAACGTTGCATGATGTCAATCTTTGCAGATTATCTAGATGGAATCATGGAAGTATTTATGGATGATTTCTCGGTTTGCGGTTTTGATTTCCAAAATTGTCTTATCAACCTTGAGAAAATCCTGGAAAGATGTGTGGAGGTGAACCTTGTGCTGAATTGGGAAAAATGCCATTTCATGGTGACTGAAGGAATTGTTTTAGGACATATAATCTCCGAAAGAGGTATAGAGGTAGATAAAGCAAAAATAGAAGTTATAGAGAACCTAAAACCACCCAAGACTATCAGGGAAGTTAGAAGTTTCCTTGGACACGCTGGATTCTACCGCCGTTTCATCAAGGACTTCTCCAAAATAACAAAACCTTTAACTGGCCTGTTAATGAAAGATGCTGAATTCATCTTTGATGAAAAATGCAATGAAGCATTCAACCTTTTGAAGCAAGCATTGATTTCAGCACCCATTATGAAACCCCCTGATTGGTCTGAACCGTTTGAGATAATGTGTGACGCCAGTGATTATGCTGTAGGAGCCGTTCTAGGTCAGAGAAAAGATAAAAGATTACATGTAATATATTATGCCAGTAGAACCCTAGACGCCGCCCAGCTCAATTACGCAACAACCGAGAAAGAACTCCTAGCGGTAGTTTTCGCTATAGACAAATTTAGATCATATCTAGTAGGAGCCAAAATTATAGTTTACACCGATCATGCTGCCATCCGTTACCTGCTAAGTAAAAAAGATGCTAAACCCAGGTTACTTCGATGGATTTTGTTGCTACAAGAGTTTGACTTAGATATCCGAGATAAAAAAGGCACAGAAAATGTAGTAGCCGATCACCTATCTAGGCTAGAATACCTGAATCCTGAATTAGTACCCATAAATGATGATTTTGCCTATGATAGACTGATAGCCCAGTTGGAAACCATTGAAGATAAAAAACCAGACCCTCATGAGCACTTTCAAAAATCCTTAGCTGTAAGTAACGTGCCCTGGTACGCTGATTTTGTTAATTACCTAGCTGCTGATATCATACCCCCTGATCTCGATTACCACAAGAAGAAGAAGTTCTTAAGTGATGTTAGAAACTTCTATTGGGACGAGCCACTTCTTTTCAAGAGAGGTAAAGATGGCATTTTCCGCCGTTGCGTTCCAGAAGACGAGGTAGAAAGTATAATTCAGCATTGTCACTCTGCGCCTTATGGTGGAATGCAAGCACCTCTAAGACCTACGCCAAGATTCTTCAAGCTGGCCTATTCTGGCCTACCATGTGGCGTGATGTCCATGCTTACATTGTCAAATGTGATAGATGCCAACGCACAGGAAATATTTCAAGACGCGACAAAATGCCTTTAAGAAACATCCAAGAAGTAGAACTCTTCGACGTATGGGGTATAGATTTCATGGGACCATTCCCACCATCTTTAGGAAACAAGTATATCTTAGTTGCAGTAGACTACGTGTCTAAATGGATTGAAGCGATAGCTGCACCCACAAACGACACTAGAGTAGTGATTAAATTATTTAAAAATTATATATTCCCTAGATTTGGAACACCCCGTTTAGTTATAAGTGATGGAGGATCTCACTTCATATCAAGAATATTTGATAAGCTTTTAAGCAAGTATGGAGTTAAGCATAGAGTAGCAACGCCATATCACCCACAGACTAGTGGCCAAGTGGAAGTATCTAATAGGGAGATTAAACAAATTTTAGAAAAAACTGTCTCTGTATCCAGAAAAGATTGGTCGCAAAAGCTTCAAGAGGCTTTATGGGCCTACAGAACCGCTTTCAAAACCCCTATAGGAACAACCCCCTACCAACTAGTCTATGGAAAATCTTGTCATTTACCTTTTGAGTTAGAGCATAAGGCCTATTGGGCCATTAAAACTTTGAATTTGGATTACCTAACTGCTGGTGAGAAACGTATCCTTGACATCCACAAATTGGAAGAACTCAGACAGCAAGCCTACGAGAATGCCATAATATACAAAGAAAGAACAAAAGCTTGGCACGACAAAAGAATCGTAAGAAAAGACTTCAACTTAGGCGACCCTGTTCTCCTGTTCAATTCTAGGATACGGCTCTTCCCAAGAAAGCTCCGTTCAAGATGGACTGGCCCCTTCAAAGTATCAAAAATTCTGAGGTCTGGAGCTGTTGAAATAAAAAACGAGACATGTAAACCATTCATCGTCAATGGACAAAGACTGAAGCTCTACGAAGGAGGAGACATTCCAACAACCTACTCCAGCCACACTCTAAGTGATCCACCAATCCCAACAAGAGATGTATAAGTTCCAGTCGTCAAGCTAACGACGTTAAACAAGCGCTGCATGGGAGGCAACCCATGATTTTCTTACCTTATTTACTTTTTCTACATTTTGTTTTATTTTATTTCTTGTTATATTTTGTCAGGACTAATGTTTGAAATGTTTGTGTTTTACAGGACCTTCTTCCTAACTCTGTGCAGAATGCAGAATTTTGACGACATGCATGTGACTTTCAGGAATGACGCCCAGAGAGAGCGTTACTTTGTCCACTTCAGGCGTCCTATGGCACCTACGAGGTACCCAGATCAGGCTTGCATGAAGGCTTTAGGCATTGAGCCTAGTGTCAGATTCTTATGCCACCAGCTTCAATGGGACCAGTTCGACGACATGAACAACACCTATAGGAACCTCACTTTGGAGTTCCTCAGCTCGTTTTGGGACTGAGTAATCCTTCACTCATAAGGAGTTTGGCGATTTATTAGGTTTTCAGACGACCCCTGATGATATTCCTGAGACACCTATGGGATACTTTCTGAGTAGGGAAGTGGAGAAGTTCTGGAGTGATATCTCTGGTGGAGGGAGTCAGGATCCTTCCACCCAGTTCTCACATGTTTTCCACAACCCTGCATTGAGGTATTTTCAGATGATCATAGCACACTCTTTCTTTGGATTGCCAGATGCTGAGACCTTGCTTAGTGAGGAGGAGATCTTTCTACTGTTTTGTGCGACCCAGTCACGTCCTGTGGCATGTGGGAACTTTCTGCTGAAAGGTCTTAGCAGTATTGCCAGGTCATCAGTAGGTATTATTCATGTGGGAGGTATTGTTACCCAGATTGCTGCTGCTTTAGGCCTATCGCGTACGTTGTTACATCTCAGGGTTTTCATTGAATACACCACCATGGACGTTGATTTCTGCCTAGACAGAGGGTTGATAAGGAGAGCCTCTGCAAACCCCAACCAGTTCAGATTGTTGATCGACAACGAGGCTGTTCATTACTTTTTGCTGCCTGATCCGATGATGACCAGTGTTCATGACCCAGCTAATTGGAGATATGCTTTGGAGGGTTATGGAGAGACTATTGAGGAGCCTAGATCGCCTCCTATTGCTGAGTACACCCCTACACCTCCGTCTCCCAAAATCACTGTATTATCTAATAATTTGTCTTTGCAGCCACCCGATTTATACACCCAGGTTATTGAGCTCCGCAGAGAGACTGCCAAGCTCAAACAGGAGGTAGCTGATCTTGCTTTGCAGATTGAGGTATCTGATCTCACTCATGCTACTGAGGCAGACTCTTTATACCAGGAGATCGGAGAGCTTCGTCGCGAGATTGCTGAGCTTCGTGGATCCAGCCAGGCAGGGGAGCCAGCTGATTGATCATATTGCCCTGACTTACTACTCTATTATTTAGTATTCAGTATTTCTGCGTTTTCTTTACTTTTTAGCATATCTAGACACATTTCGTATTTTCGCATTTCCTATATTTCCTATGTACTTTGATTTTATATATATATATATATATATATATATATCCAATAATAATGTTATTTTTCTTAATATTTGATTTTTATTTCCACAAAAATTGTGCAAGTCCCGTGTTGAAGAGGAAAACAAATGAGAACGCTATCGGGACCCCCAAGACGCAAAAGGTCAGAGATGCCCAGGCGGCCTTATCTGCCCGATTGGACCGGAGAGACCAGCATCGTAGCAGATCCCGTCGTCCCAGGCATTCCCAGCAGGACGACGAGGGCACCAGTGGTCCACATCAGTAGTTTTACAGGTTACTCTCCTTATCTTATATTGAAACATTGGGGACAATGTTCGATTTAAGTGTGGGAGGGGATTTTATTGCTTTCTATTTCCATTTTTAGTTAGTTGTTTATTTCTTGTTTTTGTCTTTGTCTTTTTTCTAAAAAATGCATGAGTCTGACGAGTCACCAGTACAGTGTATCCCTAGTGCACCCTCATTTTTCCCCATTTCTTTAGCCCTACAAAAAAAATTTTTTGCAAAAAGAAAACATTGTTGTTCTACACGTTTTTTTGGGCTTTAAGACAGGTTTGGATTAGGATGTGGTGACTTAGGTGAACTTTTTGAAACATTAGTATCGTTTTAGCACCGTAGACTTCACGAATATAGGAATCATTCCAAAACCCCATGTACCATGGCCTTAATTATCATTTCCAAATTTGTCCTAAGTAGTTTATTTCAGCAGTCATCTCCGGCCTAAGCATGTTCTACGTAGGGGACTGATGAACATAAGTGAATGATCCAGTAAAATAAATAAAGAAAAAGGCAAACTCCGGATAGATGACCCTCACAAGGTCGTTTAAACCAAAAAGTTGAATTGTTGCCACAAAAAAAAAAAAAAAAAAAAAAAAAAAATATATATATATATATATATATATATATATATATATAATTTTAGCTCACCCATTGTTAGTTGGTTCAGAGGTATCTGGCGCTGAACTCGGTAGGGCGGATTATGATCCGATCCCCCACAACTGCATTTGGGTTAAATAAAAGGGTTTACACAGTCTTATGTGCCAGAAACCCTATGTTTTGGATCAGAATCACTAACAGGTCACTCTATTATGAAACATGTACGGATAACGGGCTTAATGTGATTGCGCCTGAATGAAAAGGACCCAAAAAGAGATGAAGAGGTAGGCCTAGTTATTGTGGGATGATACGGTTGATTAATATAAGAATGAAGTTTATGTCCGCCTCTGCGGATAAGTGTCATTACGATACCCTTGGTTCACTTAGTACCTGTCACTGCATCCTGACTTGAACTTAGAAGCCCTTTTTGCCCGAATCACGTGTCAGCACTAGTTTTCTTACTTTGAGCTTTAAATGTTTTGCTTGAGGACAAGCAAAGGTCTAAGTGTGGGAGAATTTGATGACACTGAATTTCACCGTATTTTTTACTCCGATTTCGCATGCATTCTTAGTCTTTTAATGTCATTTTATTATGTTATTATTATGTTTTTCTTTGTTTTCAGGTTTTTAGTCTAATCGGAGCCCCGAGCGAGAAAAGGAGCGAAAAAGGAGCCGAAATGAGCTAAAATAGAGAAAATCAGCATTTTGCACTTATGGCATCCACTCTGGCGGCCGCCACAGGGTCTTCCATGACGTGGCCATGTCTCAAACTCCTCCCAACTGTTTTTCCCCACGATCTCCAACTGCCCAAGCAATTTTACACTCATGGCGGGCGCCATGGTGTTGTGGCGGGCGCCACAAGAGCAAAACAAATTCCCGCCCAAATTCAAATGCTAGGGGCATCCTTGTCTTTTCCACATGTTTCCTTGCCTATAAATAGGACTTTAGATTTTCGTTTTTCTTCATCCAAGTTTAGTTGTTCATAAGCATATATCAGTGTAATAGTGGTAATCGCTTCACATCGAGGTGTTACTACATTCGAGAGATCGAGTCTGTAAGAGCCTGTGAGATTGAGTCTTGGAGCACTCTGGAAGGAAGTTAATCCTGCCGCCATTTTATTTTCAGTTCGCATTTTATTCAACCACTCTGATTGGAGCAGGTTTTTATTACTTTACCTTTTGTCAACTTTATTTCTTGCACTGTCTTTTAATTTCATTTATTTTCCGCACTGCTTTACTTTCATTTACTTTCCGCACTCGCACTACTTTCATTTACTTTCCGCACTCGCACTTAAATACTTTGTTATGAAAAATCTAAAAATGAACTTTTACTTTACCATGTCTGGCTAATTTTATAAAGGTTAGAGTGTGAAGATCATAACTGAACCGATAATCTGTACAATTGTTAGTGGAAACACTTAAGGGCTATTTTAACTTTCAATATAAGTTTTCCTGTTCTTAAATTCCGTTGGGTAAGATCGAAAGCCGTCCAACGCCTATCTAAACTTAATTGTTTTTAAACTATTTCAAAAACAGCGAAAGCGCTTTGTTTAGTTTATTAGGAGTTTTTAATTTAAAAGGAAAAGAGATTTTAAAACCATTTTCGGACGCGTTAAGAAGTTTAAAGTCTGGTTCGTAAGAACCTTTTTTTTTTAGAAAATCCAGGTTAAAATACTTTTCAACTTGGTCAAGATACTATATTTCTTAAAAATAGGTTTACTACTCTAACGCAATGCGCGCCTTTTTATCTGTGACAATAAGAGGGTTTGATTAGGGGGTACAACTCGGTTCTGAGTACGCGAAAGCGACAGTTCCTGTCAAATTAGTTCTTTTCAAAGTAGAAAACATTGCCCGTAAGTAGTTCTATTAGCAAGTACTTGGATTATCAATTGGTTGTGTGAATTGCATTCGAACCTGTCTTTATCAATTAATTTTAATTACTTTATTTACTACCGTGCACTCTTCAAAACTACTATTTTCAATCACCTTAGATACACACCTTAACAATAGATAGCGATAGATTGACACTTGGTCTCTGTGGATACGATAATCTTTTATATTACTCTGACGCGTTCGTACACTTGCAAAAAAATACGCATCACTCCCTGGGTCAATCCATTGTTGCAAATGGATCAATGTAGTGTATTGGAGACCCTCAAATCATGTCTTGAGGTCTTGGCTCATGTTTTATCCCAAAAGTCAACTTAGGGGTGAATTAGGTCAAGAAACCCTAATTCCTGATTTTTGGTAAATGCATCCCCTGAGGCTAAATTGACTTGATGATTGGGTCCATGAGGTCCCTTGGAGTATCTTGGGTTATATTTTAAAGCATTGGCTCATGACCAGATGAAAATTCCACCTGGAGGCCCTGGTCGACCAAAACCCTAATTTTGGTGACACTAGCGATCCTAAGGCTCGATCTACTTGGAATGTTGCAACCTTGTGCTTAATTCCTGATATGGGAGTCCTCTTGATTCTTTATGGATGTTTGAGATGTTAGACAAGTTGAAGATCATGTCATTTCTTGATTGATCTCCTGTCTAAGTGCTATGAGAGGGCTCAAAACCCTAATCTTTGTTTGTAGAGAATGCCTAATAATTCCAGTGGAGATTGATGAGGCATAAATGTACCTCCATATTGTGATGATGATTTTCACAATGATGGGGAATCTTAGTGGTCAAAATTTGGGGTATGACAGATGCCCCTATTTAGTCTTCTTGAACCCGAAGGTGTGAATGGCGAAGGTATTCAGGCATTCGGGGTGCAAGATGATTAAATATCAGAATACCCAAAATTTTGATGATGATTATGAACGGCAGCTTACCCATCCATATTCTTTTGCTAAGCAATGATACTTAGAAATGGTAAACTTCCCCTCGATCCTGGTCTTCAGCCAAGGAACTAGTCTCAGTTTTCTTTTGAAATAAACTTCCCCTCGATCTTGGTTTCCTACCAAGGAACTGGTCTCAGTTTCTGATATAAACTTCCCCTCGATCCTGGTTTCCTACCAAGGAACTGGTCTCAGTTTCTGAAATAAACTTCCCCTCGATCCTGGTTTCCTACCAACGAACTGGTCTCAGTTTCTGATATAAACTTCCCCTCGATCTTGGTTTCCTACCAAGGAACTGGTCTCAGTTTCTGATATAAACTTCCCCTCGATCCTGGTTTCCTACCAAGGAACTGGTCTCAGTTTCTGAAATAAACTTCCCCTCGATCCTGGTTTCCTACCAAGGAACTGGTCTCAGTTTCTGATATAAACTTCCCCTCGATCCTGGTTTCCTACCAAGGAACTGGTCTCAGTTTCTGATATAAACTTCCCCTCGATCTTGGTTTCCTACCAAGGAACTGGTCTCAATTTCTGATATAAATTTCCCCTCGATCCTGGTTTCCTACCAAGGAACTGGTCTCAGTTTCTTTTGTCAATAAACTTTCTTGACAAGGGACGCTAGTTGTTAGCGGTTTTTCCTCAAACTTCTCGCCGAATTTTCCTGGGGAGATGCCATTTGACGGAAAAGGTTTTGATGTCAGACTTACTAGGGGGAACCCATCTGTCTGAGCTATAGAGGTGTATAAACTTCTCTATTGGAGACGCCATTTGTCGACTCTATTGGGGAAAACGAGTCTCTTGAGAGAATGCTTCCTGCTTGGGGATACTACACCATACTTTTCCTCGAGATCTTCTCAGAGAAATGCCATGTGATGTAACCCAATTTTGAGGTGCTGATGACTTCATTAACATTGACTCTCTTGGAGAGAAAAATCAATGTGTTGCTGAGAGCCTTTAGTTGTGAGGCTTTCTCTGAGGATTTTCCTTAATCCGGGAAAGCAAAGATGTCATCTTCAATGGCGAAGAGTGATGTTTGTTAAAAGTTTTCTTATTTTTCAGAGGTTCAAGTTATCAAAGTAGTCAAGGGCCAACTTCATCCCAGAAATAAACTGGGGAAGGATTTCTTAGATGATTTGCTTCCTGATGAGGAAAGAACTGACAACTCGATTGAGAGGACTTTTATCACCAGGGGATAAGACCGCCTAGGGTGATAGTGATGCAATATGAATATGAATGCAAATCAATAATGCATGATGCATGTATGTTTATGCTGACAAAACTGACACAACATACAGACTAGTGGATGAACACGACTGGATACTCGACCACTGCTGGGGACGAAGAAATACCATTTGGTCCAAAATAGCAACTCTGCCTTGCTTAGGAGAGATAGTCCCTGCGGGGAAAACCGTTGGTCGGGCTTAGGAGATAAGAACTCTGTCGGGGATGTCGGACGGAATATTCGCATCTGACACAGCTGATCCTTCACTCAGGCGCACTGGTTTAGAAGGAGTATTTTGATTCTGCACTTTGAAGCTTAATCGCCTTTGGAGAAGCGATCGATGTTCTTTTGATGTTCAACAGTCAAAAGAAATTGCCATCTTTATTTTAAAAGCAGAAAAAAATTTTGACAAGTAAATTCATTTTTGTTTCATTTCAAGAATCGTTAATTATGTTAAAATGTCGTTCTGTAAAGCTAAAACAAATAAGAATTGCAAACAAAAGCACTAGGGCTCAAATTTTATTGATAGGATGGAAATCAGCCAAACGCGTAATTCCACAGAGTATTTACAAAGTAGAAAACGGTAATTTTAAGGGAACATGGCTACATTGAAACATAACGACCATTATCCTTCTACCAACTTGGAATTCTGGACATCCTGAGCTTCTGTTGAAGATGACCTTGACTGGAGTTTTCCTGATGGATGGCATGACTGCTACTGGGGGATTTGCCCCTTTGTTGGACGTAGTTACTTGCCATTAATCCCTAACTTTTGCCTGGATTGTACTTTGAGATTTCTAATCCATCGGGATGATTTTTTATTATGTCTCTAATTTTTGCCTGGACCGCCCTTTTGGGTTTTCAATCCACCGAGACGTTTTTTTTAGGCTAAGTATTTCTTGACTACGTCAACATTTGTGGGGTAGGCAAATTCTTCTCCATCCATAGTTGCAAGTCTCAAGGTGCCGCCTGAGAAAGCTTTCTTGACCACATAGGGGCTCTCATAATTCGGAGTCCATTTACCCCGAGAATCAGTGAGGAATGATTGTATTTTCTTGAGCACAAGGTCTCCTTTCCGGAAGATACGGGGTCGAACCTTTTTGTCGAACGACTTCTTCATTCTTTGCTGATACAACTGACCGTGGCATAGTGCCATTATCCGTTTTTTTTCGATCAGATTCAATTCGTCGTGCCAACTTTGACACCATTCAGCTTCTGTTAGCTTAGGTTCCATCAATACCCGGATTGATGGGATCTCTACTTCTATGGGGAGCACTGCTTCCATGCCATATACTAGAGAGAAATAGGTTACCCCTGTTGAAATGCAGACAGATGTGCGATAACCGTGAAGCGCAAAGGGTAGCATCTCGTGCCAATCTTTGTAGGTTACAACCATCTTCTGAACAATCTTTTTGATGTTCTTGTTAGCCGCTTCTACCGTACCGTTCATTTTAGGTCGGTAGGAAGATGAGTTATGGTGTTCGATCTTGAACTCAGTGCACAACTCTTTCATCATCATCTTATTATTCAAGTTAGATCCATTATCCGTAATGATCTGGCTTGGAACACCATAACAGCAGATGATATTGTTTTTGATAAAGCGGACCACCACTTGTCGGGTTACATTGGCGTATGACGCTGCTTCGACCTACTTGGTGAAGTAGTCAATGGCTACCAGGATGAACCGATGTCCGTTTAAAGCCTTGGGTTCAATCATACCAATCATGCCGATTCCCCATATGGAAAAAGGCCATGGGGAAGAAAGAACTTTGAGATGCGTTGGCGGTACATGGATTTTGTCTGAGTATATCTGACACTTGTGACACCTCCTCATGTACTTGTAGTAATCGGATTCCATGGTCAACTAATAGTATCCTGCTCTTAGAATTTTTCTCGCCATTGTGTGTTCGTTGGCATGAGTGCCAAGGGATCCTTCGTGAATTTATTTCATCAGCATGTTTACTTCTGGTCTGTCTACACATCGAAGCAAGATTATGTCAAAGTTTCTCTTATAGAGTGTGTCACCGCTCAAGAAGAAGCTGCCTGCCAATCTTTTGAGGATCTTTCTGTCCTTTCTGGATGCCCCGGGTGGGTACTCCTGTTTCTGAAGGAACCATTTGATATCGCGATACCAAGGTTTGTCATCTATGACTACTTCAATTGCGAAGATGTAAGCGGACCTTTCTAGGCGCATTATGTCAATCTTAGGTATGTCGTTCCATTGACCTACACTAATCATGGAGGAGAGAGTGGTTAATGCATCAGCCATGTGATTCTCTTCACGAGGGATGTGATGAAACTCGATTCTTTTGAAGAAGGGTAACAACCTTCTTGCATAGTCTTTGTAAGGAATCAATCCTGATTGGTATGTGCTCTAATCTCCTTTGATTTGATTGATTACCAGGGCTGAGTCACCATATACATCCAAGTTCTTGATCCTTAAGTTGATCGCTTCTTCAAGACCCATGATACATGCTTCGTATTCGGCCTCGTTGCTTGTACACATTAATGTTAGTCGGCCGGTGAAAGGAATATGAGTACCCTGAGGTGTTATGATGATTGCCCCAATTCCGTTCCCATAATTATTGACAGCTCCGTCAAAGATAAATCCCCATTGGGAATCTGGTTCTGGCCCTTCGCTGGATAGCGGTTCATCGCAATCCTTCATTTTTAAATACATGACATCTTCGTCTGGGAAGTCAAACCCGATTGATTCCTGATCGTCAATCGGTTGATGAGCCAAATGATCGGCTAAAATACTTTCTTTTACGACTTTCTGAGCATGGTACTCGATGTCGTATTCTGATAACAACATCTGCCAACGGGCAATCCTTCCCGTGAGAGCAGGTTTTTCAAAGACGTACTTGATCGGATCCATTTCGGAGATTAACCAAGTAGTGTGATGAATCATATACTAGCGAAGATGTTTGGCTGCCCAAGCCAAAGCGCGACAAGGTTTCTCAAGCATAGTGTACCGAGTTTCACAGTCGGTGAATTTCTTACTCAAATAGTAGATGGCAGACTCTTTCTTTTTTATTTCGTCTTGTTGGCAAAGCACACAACCCATTGAGTCTCCCAAGACTGTTAGGTAGATGATCAGTGGTCTTCCTTCCACTGGAGGTGATAGAATTGGTGGATTCAACAGGTATTCCTTGATATTGTCGAAGGCAGTTTGGCAGTCTTCTGTCCAAACGCAATCCTGATTCTTTTTGAGTAATTTGAAGATCGGCGCACATGTCGCGGTCATGAGGAATATAAATATGGAAATGTAGTTCAAACGTCCCAGGAAACCCCTGACTTGTTTTTCAGTTTTTGGAGAAGGCATTTCTTGAATGGCCTTGACTTTGTCAGGATCAACCTCAATTCCTTTTTGGCTGACAATGAATCCTAGCAGTTTCCCTGACCGGACACCGAAGGTGCATTTGTTGGGATTCAAGCAGAGTTTGTACTTTCTCAAACGCTCGAATAACTTTGACAGGTGGGTCACATGCTCCTCTTCTGTTTTAGATTTGGCAATCATATCATCGACATACACCTCGATTTCTTTGTGTATCATGTCATGAAACAGAGTAGTCATGGCCCTTTGATAGGTTGCCCAGGCGTTCTTCAAACCGAATGGCATTACCTTGTAACAAAAAGTGCCCCATCGGGTGATGAATGAAGTTTTCTCCATATCTTTCAGCGCCATTTTTATCTGATTATAGACCGAGAATCCACCCATAAAGGAGAAAACTTTGAACTTTGTGGTACTGTCTACCAGCATGTCTATGTGTGGCAGGGGAAAGCCATCCTTCGGGCTGGCTTTGTTCAGATCCCTGTAGTGTACACACATTCTGACCTTTTCGTCCTTTTTCGGAACTGGTACTATGTTGGCTAACCATTGAGGATATTCTGATGTAGCGAGAAAACCCGCGTCAATCTGTTTCTGTACTTCCTCTTTGATTTTGATGGTCATGTCTGGATGAGTCCGTCTCAACCTTTGTTTTACTGGTGGACATTCTGATCTCAACGGTAGATGATGTTCCACGATGCTGGTATCCAACCTTGGCATATCCTGATAGGACCAAGCGAATACATCGGGAAACTCTTTGAGAAGCCTTATCAAACCCTGTTTGACAGTCAGACTGAGCAGTGCCCCAATCTTGACCTATTTTCTCTCTTCTTCTGAACCCAAGTTGACTGTTTCCAATGGTTCCTTGTGAGGTTCAATGGATCTTTCCTCTTGTCTGAGTAATCGGGAGATCTCTTCTGGAATTTCTTCGTCATTTTCTTCTTCAAGTTCAAATATCGGGGAATCAATGTTGGGAGAAGGCATCGAATCGTATGTTTCAATGGGGTTTAAAACAAGCAATCTGCATGATGTGATGATTTATTTTTAGAAGAGATATTGAGAATGCAAGAGTGTGTGCAGTGTATTTTCTTTGGAAAACTGCTTGTTTTTATTATTTTTTGTTTTTTCGGATTACCATTTTCTAAAAAAGCAAAAAGAGAAACAACAATAAAATGTAGAAATTACAGAACGACATTATTTTATTTATGATTTTGTCGATTCTTGAAACTACAACCCTATAAAACAAAACTATGTCGCTTTGGACAAAGCGAAGAGGTACATTTATAGAAAGTGAGCCCTATCAGAACATCCATTTCACCTGGGCAGAGTGAAAGGTTAAAACAAAGACGACAATTACTTAGACTTATGGACAACTTTCAGAACGTTGACTGCAACCCATTGGCGGCGAACTCCTCGGTGAATCACAAAGTCTGGCACTTTCCTTCTTGGCTTGTCTTCAGAAATGACGCTGATTTCTGGCGGAGCAGGATCATTGGAATCTGTTTCCCAGGCAGAGTTGTCGTAGGAGGATGCTTCAGTTGTATCTTGCACAGTGTTTGTACTCTCAGGAAGATCTCCCTAACCAATTAGTTGGATGTCGTCGAGCCTGATACGAGAGCTTTCAGGAGCGATGTACTTAACCATGAAGTCGTATTTGCCACTCGGTTGTCCTAAGGTGTCCCACACTTCTTTGGAACTAGAGGAGTCATCCCTATCGATGACGTTGACCTCAGGAAAAGCATAGTTGATAAATTCTAGTCATGCAAGCTTTGCAAATTCATCATCATACTGGATATTTTCTGAATACCCTGAGTGTTGATCCTATGACATGGTGGGGACACATGTATTCTTTTCAATGATGCTCAGCTGATATTCATCGTTCGGCTGATTCTCTGGCCCCGATTCTCCTGGGTACGGCTGCCAGATAGGCAGGCCATCCATTATGCCATAATAGTCGTAGTCAAAGTTGTCTTTCATCAGAGTGTCTTCCTCTAATGAGTTTGGTGGAGCACGACATCCTTCCGGATCACAATCTCCGTATATCATCTTGACATCTAACCTTGGTATAAATCTCGGACTCTGTGCAGGATAGCAAAATGGCGTAGGCACCTCTTCCTGAGACATATAACCGTCCTCGTTAAGATAGGACTTCCACTCTTCATCTGTATCGAAGGAATCACCCTCGTTGATGATATGTACTTCTTGAGACACTGGGTGAAGGAAACCTCCACTGTGGAAGAAGTCCTGAATGGGATGAAGACTTTCCTCATTAGTAGCAGTCTGGGTACAGGTTGAGGAAAAACCAAGACCTTTCTTTGTCTTGTTATCCGTAGGAACGACAAGTTGTCCCTATCCTTTTGCATTGTTACTCTTGATTACCTCGAGAGCATCTTTGTATGAGGAAATCGAAGTTACTCTTTCTGATTGTTTGTCATTGCTCACCGAAAGTGCCTGGAACTGAGTTCTAACAACCTCCTCGGGTTCTACACAAGTGGACGATGATAGGTTACTCACAATCAAGGCTTGTTCTCCACAGACTGTGACTAGTTGGTCGTTCTTGACAAACTTCAGTTTCTGGTGAAGTGTCGAAGTGACTGCCCCAGCCTCGTGTATCCAAGGTCTTCCTAACAAACAGTTGTATGTTGCTCAGATGTCCATGACCTGGAAAGTGACTTGGAAAGTGTGAGGACCGATAGTTATGGGAAGGTCGACTTCGCCAATAACCATTTTTTGGGATCCGTCAAATGCTTTGACGACGACCTCACTGCCCCTCATCGGAGATCCTTTAAATGATAGTCACATTAATGTGGACCTCGGAATGACATTTAAAGCTGATCCGGTATCCACTAGTACGCTGGCTAAAGCATCGTCCTGGCAGTTAACTGTAATATTGAGCGCCATGTTGTGACTTTTGCCTTCTTCTGGCAATTCCTCATCACTAAACCCTAAGTTATTGCAGGAAGTGATGTTGGAGATGATGCTGTCGAATTGTCTTATTGTCACATCTTGTTCCACAAAGGCCTGCTTTAAGACTTTCTGTAGAGCCTCTCTGTGGGCTTCGGAACTGAGTAACAGAGATAACACTGAGATTTTTGAAGGAGTTTGTAACAGCTGATCGACAATGTTGTACTCACTCCTTTGGATGAGCTTCAGCATCTCATCATCGTTCTTCGAAAGGTCGGGATCACTGGTTTGCCCGATTGGTTGATTGGGAACTCCAGTTTGAGGTTCCCTTTCTTTGTTAGGTTCTTCAACTCCTCGGTTGAAGATTCGACCGCTCCGTGTTACTCGACTAATGTCTGCAATATTCAAGACGGAGGGTAATGGAACTTCTTTTCCATTCTCAACTGTTGTTTCACTGTACTTGTAAGGGACCGCCTTATCGGATTTGTACGGTACTGGTCCCGGCAAATAGATAACTATAGGAACCTTTTGATTTTTCTGACCATCGTAGCCGGCCTCAATTGGTTTGAGGTTGAGAACCTTTCCATTATCAAGCGGAACTCTTGATTCATGGAGTAGAGGTATTATGGCGCATACATCTTTGGCCATTTCGCGTTTAGGGATCAAGACAACATCTTTGCCTTGATTAAGATTATATTCTGACGTTGAACCAGAGCTTAACCATGGTTGAATCTCCTTATGGTCCCACTGACTTTGAAGGGCTGCCCGCACGAGGTAGCATCCTTGATTATTCTTCGAGCATACTCTACAGTGCTCGTAGTTTTGTGGTGGCACCCGGCCACGCCCGCTTTGCATGCAGTGCAACCTTACTAGATCTGTTTCCATTGATCGAACGTCCTGATTTTGATGCCAAGTAGGGTTCCCGTTATTCATGCTGACTTGTTGTGTGTCTTCATCTATATAGACCGGAAGCCACCAGTGGTTTAACAAGTGTTGCAAAGTTCTTTGAACGAGAGCACATCCTTGGTCACTCTCACGGCATGCTGTACAGTTCTGATAATTATGCGAAGTCAGGAAACCAAGCTGGACTTGCTTAGCGTGTAGTTCAACTAAGCTGGTATTCATCAAGCGGATATCAAAGATTTGGATCATATTCACTTGATACTAACTTATATCATGGTAGTCCTGAATCCACCCAAGATCCATCTGACACTGGAGGGCCTCTTGTATAAAAGAGCATCCCTGGTTGTTTACCAAGCAAGTCAGGCAGGAATTGTAATCGTGCCGCGGCAGATTATGATGTTGGTTTTGCCTTGAGTGCATTGCCACCAAGTTGATATTCATCGCACGGATGTAGTGGTTTTGAATGATGTTGGAATTTGTAAAAGTCATGTTGACCTCACGAATTCGGTGATCCTGGATCCATCAGAGATCCATCTGTTCCAGTAGAGCGGATTGCACCACAGAACATCCTTGATTATTTTTAGAGCAGATATTACACTGGTGTTAGTTATGAGAAGGTACGTGACCGTATCCACTTTGTCTGCAATGCATCTTGACCAGGTTGGTTCCCAATAAGAGTACATCGTGAATTTGATAGCTGTGCTTAGACTCTTCTTCTATCAAATTTACCACAACTTTCTCGTGCTGAGGCAACGGGTTTGTATGAACATTTGGATTTGTATCCTTGAAGGATAAGACCCCACTCCTGACAAGCTTTTGAACGTCGGATTTGAAGCTGAGACAATTTTCTATGTTATGCCCTTGTCCCCCTTGATGGTAAGGGCAAGTATGATCCGCTTTGAACCAAAAAGGCGGATTTTTTGGTATTGTAAGAGGAGACCTGGTTTGGACGTTCCCCTTAACCAGTAGTAACGGAAACAGTTAAGCATACAACATTGGTATAGGGTCGAACCCTGGTGGTCGCGTTGTGCGGTTGTTGTTGTACGGAGGACGAGCCTGATGAAGAGGCTGTTGTGTCCTTTGTTGATATGATTGTTGATTCGGTTGGCTCTGAGCAACCCGAGGTTGATACGTAGGAACAGGCGTAGGGTTAATAGCAGGAGTTACAACTGCTACTGGTTGGTACCGTCGCCTTTGCTTTCCGAGAGAGATATTACCAATATCTTGGTCTTTTTTCTTAGGGAGAGCACTACTGTATCTTTTGGTTCTGCTTGATGGTCCAACGTCTTTAACTAAACATCCTTTTCGAACTGCTTCTTCAAGACGAACTCAATGCCGACCATTTCAGTGAAGTCGCTGGGCGCACTGGCGACCATTCTGTCGTAGTAAAATGAGCTTAAGGTTTTCAAGAAGATCTTTGTCATCTCCTTTTCCTCAAGAGGTGGACAAATCTGAGCGGCAATTTCACGCCATCTTTGAGCATATTCCTTGAAGGTTTCCTTATCCTTCTAATACATGGCTCTAAGTTGATCTTTGTCCGGTGCCATGTCCAGGTTATACTTATATTGTTGAACAAAGGCAGTGCCAAGATCTCTGAAAGTAACGATCTTAGTGCGGTTTAATCCCATGTACCACTTGAGTGCGACACCAGTTAAACTATCCTGGAAGTAATGCATCAGTAGATGTTGGTTCTATGTCTGAGTTGACATCCTCCGAGCGTACATCACCAAGTGAATTTGAGGGCAAGAGTTACCCTTGTACTTTTCAAATTCGGGCACCTTGAACTTGTGCAGAACTTTCACATTGGGGACCAAACAAAGGTCTGCAGTGTCTTTTTCGAATAGATCCTGACCGCGAATGGCTTGCAGTTCCTTCTGCATCTCCAGGAACTGTTCCTGGAACTCCTTCATTCTGTTGTCCATACTTTCGTTTCCACCAGAGGGTATCTGGGAAATCTGTCCTTCTGGGACAGTGTGTACCACGGGTGGTGGTATAGTCATTACGGCAGTGACTCTTGGTGCTTCCCAAAGTTTTTAACCTTCAGGAGTTATTGTCATGCCCCTGGCATCTTCGCTTTCTCGAAGTTTGTAACCTTCAGGCCCAACGGCTCCTGCTGCAGTTTCCGGATCTTCAATGATCGGCGAAATATATCCTTCCGGGATATAGTTGATAGGCATGCCCCAGGCATGATCTTTAGGCATGTTATACCGAGGATCAATCTTTTCAACTATAGGCGTTGATGTGATCTCTGAGATCACAGTCCGTTCTTTCAGAGTGTCGAGTTCTTCCCTCAACTCTCTGTTCTCTTCCTCGAGATTATCCATTTTATTTTGTTGACAGGCCCGAGCATTGTAAGAATGAGACAGTTTGACTCTAGAATCGAGACACAAACGTGAGATTCGTAGGTAAGAAGAATGTGTTACGTGAGAATGATGAATGATATGTAATGATTTAATAATTAATTGTTAAATCAAAAGAAACTTCAACAATTGGATTGCAAATATCATACAATGGGGAAACCCCGTTTTATTGAGTTCAAAGAATGCGAAAATGGAAATACAGTAATTACAAAGTGCTGTAAAAGGAAATCTAAGCTTATGGATCCAGAATCCTCTCTGAGGAGGGCTCAGATGCTGGTTCTGGTACTTTCCTTTTCTTTGACTAGGGCTCTTGAGCCGTTGTCGGGCTGTCATTCCTTTGCCAAGTGAAAGGAGCGAGCAAGTTCATTTGGTCTTCTTGATTCTCAATAGCATGTTGCTCTATATTCTCAATCAGAGCATCTTTTTCTTTTAATAATTGCTGTATTTTGCTACACTCCACACTGAGAATGCAGTATTTGTTCTTCCAAGACTTCTTCTCCTGTTGAACTTTGTTGAGAGTAACTTGAATTTTTTTTGTATCAGACATAAAATAAAGGAAGGATTTCTTTAACGGAAGAACTTCTTGACGAGGGTAAGGCATCCTCAGCTTAAGAGCTCTAGTTTGTACCCATTGGAGACAAGGTTCCACCGAGACACAGTCTGGTTTTCCTAGAGACTCTCTTCCTTTCTTATGAACATGTTTCCAAGCATGCACTATTTTTGTCTTTAGTGCTCTGTCATTTTCTCCTTCCTTGAAGAAAAGACCTTCCAGATGAGCATTACGCGGGACATGCCTCATCGGGTATCCAAATTGACGACGAACTAAAACTGGATGATAATTGATTCCTCCTTTAGTTCCTATGAGGGGTACATTAGGGAAGTTTCCACAACGGTCAATGATTCTTATCCCGTCATAGATCCGATTGTACCAATCGATGTTAGAGTTGGTAAGAGACATGATTCTCTACGACCAACGTAAAGTATTCTTATGATTCCAAAATGCAGCAGACTTGGGCAAGTGGGAAGTGAACCATTTGTATAGCAGGGGTACACAAAATGTGATCATTCCTCCGCTGTACAAATTCCTTAAGTGTACCAAATGATAAGTATCTGCGAGCAAGGTCGGTACAGGGTTTCCAATCAGAAAGATCTTAATGGCATTGATATCAACGAAGTTATCAATGTTGGGAAACAGAAATAACCCGTAGGTGAACAAAACAAAGATGCTCTCGAAAGCAGTCATATTCCCTATACTAACAAAGTACAGAGCCTCCTTTACCAAAAAATGGGCTGGCAAACCTTGGATTCCACCCTAAATGGTCATGTGAGTCCTGACTTCTAACTCGTCCAAATAGATTGCTCTTGTGATGGTTTGATTTTTTGGAGTTTCTTCCAGTCCAGAAAAAGGGAGCTTGATCAGTGATAGGTAAATCAGTTAGGTGAGAGTACTCCTCCAGTGTTGGTGCTAGCTGATAATCTGAGAATGTGAAACAGTGATAGACCGGATCGTAAAACTGAATGAACGTAGACAGGATTCCCTCAATTACATAGACCCTTAACAGAGACAGCAGTCCTCCGTACTTAGCTCTGAAAGCATCAGGGTTGGTGATCATCCTTGCCAACCCTCTCAAATCCTCTAACTTTGGAACCTTGAAGGTGTACTTGTGAGTCTTCCTTCTACCGAAATCCATAACGCAATCTTTTCCTCTGACATTTGCAATCATTGTCTTAGTTTAATTTGAAAAAGAGAGACTATAAGAGAAACTTTTTTTGTTTAAAGTTTTTTTAGATGAAATGAATGCATGAATGCAGCACACAAAAACATAGAAAAAACATGGGGTCAAAGGTTCGGTGTCATGAAGTCATGGCTCTACCCATCCCCAAAGGTTATACTGGTATTTTTTGTACCTGTCCTCAAAATCATTGGCCCCTCTTGGGATAACAACAACATGCTGGTTTACCCAAGCGAGCTGCAGTATCTTAGAGTAATCTCAAATGAGGGTAGTATCGAGTGACAACTATTTTTGATAGCTTCTGCACTACAAAATAGTAACAAGGTCTCAGTCTACTAAAATCCTCAGCTTCTCAGATAACCCAATCGAACAATCTGCTTTCAACAACCGAAGTCGTATAGGTATTGAATCCGCAAAGGGTAACTCCACTGATTCGATGGTCGACCGAGGTCTCTTATTTAGGAGTCACTCCCTGTAAGATTACCCGTCTAGTTCCATCACTTATTTTAGGTGTTACTCAAACTTTCCAGATGCGGCATCACCCGCAGTCCCATTAGCAGAAAAATAAACACGGATATCAATTATGAAAAGCAGTATATATATTTATCCTAAAACTAACATCCTAGACCTCTTAATAGCTATAATAATCCTAGTCTTAAACAGACAATGACTCCCCAGCAGAGTCGCCATTTTACTGTAGCGAACGATTTTTGTCGGTGACGCGACCATCTTACCGCTGAAGTTTGGGTTTTCCTCCTCAAGGAGAAAGGGTACTATTTTCTGATTTCTTATTTATCCCATGAAGCTGGAAGGGAAAGGGAAGCTATCTAAAACTAACCTTGCACGCGAATGTTTAACTGAACAAACGCTTTAAAGAGATTGGGGGTCCGGGGTCAGGTTATACAATGGGGAGTTGTCAGTTACAATCATATATGTTGTTATCCACGGGATATTAGCTTTTGGTTTTGCTTTGTAATTGATGGTGTTTATCTGGTAATGGTTTGGGAAAGTTTCTTGGGAAAGTATGACAGGGAGAGTGAGTTTTGTTTTCTGTGGAAAATGATGATGATGATGATGGCTTAAGGTATGAAACCTAAAGTTTTGATTGATATGAAGGTACAGGACCTAGGGTTTTTGATTGGTATGCTCGCTAAGATTTCGCAATCTTATGCCTACTGTCATACCCCAAAATTTGACCACTAAGATTTCCCATCATTATGCAAATCATCATCACAATATGGATGAACCTTCATGCCTCATCAGTCTCCCCAAAGATGGGTGAGCATTCACTACAAACAATAATTAGGGTTTCAAGCCCTCTCAAAGTTCTTAGACAAAGGATCAATCAAGAATTGACATGATCTTCAACTTGTCTAACCTTTCAAACATCCATAATGGATCAAGAGGACTCCCACAGCAAGAATCAAGCACAAGGTTGCAACATTCCAAGTGGATTAAGCCTCAAGATCGCTAGTGTCACCAAATTAGGGTTTTGGTCGACCAGGGCCTCCAGATGGAAATTTTCCTCTTGGCATGAGCCAATGCTTCAAAACATAACCTAAGATACTCCATGGTACCTCATGAACCCAATCATCAAGTCAATTTAGCCTCAGGGGATGCATTCACAAAAAATCAAGAATTAGGGTTACTTGACCTAATTCACCCCTAAGTTGACTTTTGGGACAAAGCATGAGCCAAGACCTCAAGACATGATTTGAGGGTCTCCAATACACCATATTAATCCATTTGCAATAATGGATTGACCCAGGAAACTTGATTCACAAGTTTCATTTTCATCTGGACCACAATTAGGATTTTGAAGAAAAAGTCAACTGTATCTTTGACTTTTGACTAGGACATGCTCCCAAACCTTGGGACATGATTCAATACACCCTATATCACCAATGGAATCCATCTATTAAGTTTTATTTAGGTCAAGGACTTGATTTCATAGAGGATCGCACAGTTTGGAATTCATCTGATAAAAAGTCAACTATGCACAAAAGTCAAAGTTTGACTTTTTGAGATTTTTCACAATTATGGTTCCTTAACCCTAAAATGATGTTAATGTGTGATTGGAATCATCATTCATCAATAAAAATCAAGAAAAGTGGGATAACTTGTAAAAGGGGTAACCATAAAAAACTTAGAAATTTTCTAAGTTATGGAACAAAGTGGCTAGGGTACCAACTTCCAAGGATCATAACTTGAGATCCAAGCAACCATTTTGGTTGATCCAAAGATGGATTTTTAGCTCTCATGGAATACTTTAAAAGTGACAACTACACCTCATTCCAATTCCTCATGGATTTCAATTTATGGAGTGACCAAAATCACAAAAAGTGAAAATGTCACTTTTTTCCAACACTTAGTGAAATTTTCACTAAGTCAGAATCTGTCTTGCTTTTTTTCCAAATGTAGGGGCATTTTTCACTTGGATCCAAAAAGTTTCAAGACAAACTATGATCATGCATGTGTTGTATCATATAAGAGCTTTCCAAAATGGCCAAGAACTCCATCAAATTCCATTTGAGCCATGAGATATGACAATGGCAATGTGCCTTGCTGCAAACTGCCATGGCAAGGCAGATTTGTTCATTTTGCTCGATTTGAGCAATTTGTGCAAATGACAAGCATGCTTATCCATCTGAACACCTCAGGGAGGGACCAAGGAGGGACAAAAATTAATATTATTTAATTGATATTTTTTGCCAAGAATTAATATTTTAATTGTTTTTGACTTTTAAAATATTTTTTCCTTCTTGATTTTGAAAATTTTAATGATTTCTAATCATTTTATAGGTCAAAACATGATTTTTGAAACATTAATCCAAGATCACAATTTGTTTTCCACATGTTAAACAATTTTGATCATTTTAAATTGAATTTTTTATTCAATTAAAATACATTTTGGAAATAAATTAGGGTTTTGATTAATTCAACCCTCATCAAACTTTTTCAAACACTCATGGGCCTCTAATAGAGTGTAAGACCCAATCCTTTGTAAATACAAACCTATTTTGGGCCTCAAATGTTGTATAAGTTCTGTTGTATTTCAAAAGTCCGGCGCGATCATCGCCCGTTTAAAACAAACCATCTGGGCCTCTCCTCGAGCTATAAGACCCATTCAAAATCATTTTGGGCCTCTAATAGAGTGTAAGACCCAACCCCCTTTTTGAAACCAAAAACTTTTGGGCCTCAGTCATTGTATAAGACCCAAGGTGTTTTCAAAACCTCGGCGCGATCGTCATCCTTTTCAAAATTAATCATTGGGCTTCTCCGTGAGCTATAAGACCCATCTTTGTTCACTTTCTATCATTTAAGGCCTCTTGAGAGAGTGTAAGACCCATCCCCTTTGTACAGGAAACCTTTCTTGGGCCTCAGTCACTTGTATAAGTCCCTGTACAAAACGACAGTGCGATCACTGATAAAACCTTGGGCCTCTCCTTGAGCTGTAAGCCCCAACAATCTTTTCAAAGCACTTTCTCCTTTGATTTTGAATATATTATTGATATCAAAGCTTTCTTTGTTGAACAAACTAACAAAACAGCATGGAAGCTCTACAACCGAGTAAGTGTTTACTCGCTTTCATTTACTGCTTTCATATGTATATAACTGTATTGTGGGGCTGTTTCATTGTAAGTCTTCTTTCACAAACTCATATCGACTGTGTAATAATAGTATATATATTTAGAGTTTCCCCGGCAACTACGTCTAGAACTAGGAAAAACCTTGTCTCTTTACCTCCGACGTTCACCCGGATATACCTTAACCCTGAGAATTTTCTTTCACAACAATTTTAGATAACTAGATCTAAGAAATCTCCCCCTTGAACAGTTCACATACAGAAGGCCAATGTTCCAAGTGAAACCCCTTCTGGAACTGTTCATCAGCCTCCTCTTGGGCTTAGTGCAAGGACCCACAGGCTTCCTAAAAGCATCCCCGCCTCCTCTTGGGCGTTGTACAAGGACCCGTCGGCTTCTTAGAAGTTTTCACAGCCTCCTCTTAGGCTTTGTATAATGATTCTTTCCCCGGGAAGATAGCCTCCTCTTGGGCTTAGTACAAATTGCCCCTCGACTTCTTAAAAGTTTTCTCGCCTCCTCTTGGGCTTCGTACAAATTGTCCCGACGACCTCCTAGAGGTATAGGAACAGAAATTAGTCATCTTAATAGAATAGTCTTTCAAAGAGTCTAGATCTCACTACTACTGTTTCTTAAGCATAGTACAAAAGATAAGACCCGTAGACTTGGGCAGTCTCAATACCCTTCGGATTCCCCGTTTCCTTAAAGAACAGGAAATAATCCCAGTCCTCAGATCAAATCCATAAGTACAACATTACCCATATAAGAACTGATTTTCTCTTTTAACCAACATACTGGACTTGTCACTCAACTAAAACAGTAATCCTAGCCTCCTCTTGGGCTCTGTACAATGATTCTCCCCAGCAGAGGTAACCATTAGCCTCCATCTCGAGCTTCGTACGAGATACAAAAACACTCTCTTATTGAGTATAAAAGACTCTCTTGTTGAGTCAAACCATTTTAGCCCCTGTCTAGGGCTTCGTACAAGACACATACAAAACACTCTCTTGTTGAGTATAAAAAGACTCTCTTGTTGAGTCGATCACTTTTAGCCTCCATCTCGGGCTTCGTACGAGATACAAATCACTCTCTTGTTGAGTATAAAAGAATCTCTTGTCGAGTCACACCTTTAGCCTCCGTTTTGGGCTTCGTACAAGACACATACAAAAGCACTCTCTTGTTGAGTCAACCCGTCCAGCCTCTCTCTCGGGCTTAGTACGAGACATGTAAAAGAATCATCTTGTTGGGTCATTAGCCTCCTCTTAGGCTTTGTATAAGAAAACCCCGGTTGAGTCAATCAACCTTTTAGCATCAAAGTTGTGCCTCGTTCATAGTATACAAACATCAACAACTCTTTTCCCCTCCATCTAATTGCTGTAAGCGACAAGCCTCTGGATTATTTACATCCACGCCACTTTCCCTCTTTTAGCATGAGAAATTCATAAGGAAAGATGGCATTGCTCTAAACTGAGTTTAAGTCTTCTCCTTCAGGTTGAAAATCCCCTATAAAGGAAATTATGGCATTGCTGGATTCACATATCCCAGTTAAAGTAGTCCTCCTTTATAATCAGTCACCCAACAATTATGACAAATAGACCCCCTTAGAGATGAAAAATTCTCTTTAAAGTCAACATCCTTTTAGCTTCACATCTTGGGCTTCGAACAAGATACAAATAGACCCTTCAGCTTCACATCTTGGGCTTTGAACAAGATACAAACCACCTTTAGCTTCATGTCTTGGGCTTTGAACAAGACACCAAAACACAGTTTCCTCCCATAGAATAGGAGGAACTACAATCGCTCTGATTTCCCTGTTTCAGTAAACGGGAATACGTAGGCATAATATTGAAAGAAAAATCTTAGCAAGCACACCACATCAAAAACCTCTGGCCACAAATCCTCACATATCCATCAAAACATCCGAGTCCGTATCCCCTACCAAAAGTCTAAACTCGATCAAAATAAACCCAAGAGAGGCCCCCCCACATTAATCGCATCTGTAAACCAACAGTTTTGACTATTTAACCTCAGTTTGCAAAGCAGGGTTAGGTGGAGACATCTATTTCCCTTCCTTCATCAGCTCCAATAGGATAAAAATGAATCAACCTGTAGTACCCTTCTAGAGCGACATTGCTTAAGAACCACGTCCAAAATCGCTCGCTACATCACCCTCACAAATCTTTTTAAAAACACTTTTGGGCCTCTATTAGAGTGTAAGACCCATCCCCTTTGTAAATACACCACTTTTGGGCCTCAGTCGTTGTATAAGTCCCACTGTATTTTCAAAAAAAAACGGCGCGATCATCGCCTTTTTTTTTACAAAACCAATTTGGGCCTCTGCCTGAGTTGTAAGACCCAACATTTGTACAAAAACACTTTTGGGCCTCTAATAGAGTGTAAGACCCAACCCCTTTTTGAAACCAAAATAATTTGGGCCTCAGTCATTGTATAAGACCCACTGTGTTTTCAAAAACCTCGGCACGATTGCCTTTTCAAACAAAAATCATATGGGCCTACCCTCGTGTTATAAGACCCATTTCTTTTCTTTAAATAATCTTTGGGCCTCTTGGTAGAGTATAAGACCCAATCTTTTTGTAAGTAAACTTTTTGGGCCTCACATATTGTATAAGTCCCTCTGTACATTTTTCAAAACAACGGTGCAATCATCGTAAAAACTTGGGCCTCTCCTTGAGCTGTAAGCCCCAACAACTTTTCAAAGCACTTTCTCCTTTGATTTTGAATATAATATTGTTATCAAAGTTTTCTTTGTTGAACAACTAACCAAACAGCATAGAAGCTCTACAACAGGTAAGTGTTTATCCGCTTTCATTTATCTCTTTCATATGTATATAACTGTATTGTGGGGCTGCTTCACTGTAAGTCCTCCTTCACATCCTTTATATACTTGTTAAATATTCACTGTGTAATACTAGTATAGTTATTTAGAGTTTTCCCCGGCAACTACGTCTAGCACTAGGTAAAGCCTTGTTGGTCACTCTTAAATACAAACAAAACTAGACCCCCCGTAGGATTCCAGATACAGTCTTCCCTTCTCTTGGGGTTAAACAATATGGAACAAAGAGAAAGGCAGTATTCTCGGTGAACCTTTTCTCATACTGTCACTCTTAGAAATTGTCAAAGGAACTCTACTCCCCAGAGTTGATCTATTCTCCGTGAATAGCATCTCTTGAGTTTCTTCCAAATTCTCGAACTTTCCTGGAATGATCTCTTCTCTGTGAATTGTATTTCTTGAACTTCTCGTGGTTTGGGGACCCACAGGCTTCCTAAAAGCATCCCCGCCTCCTCCTGGGCATTGTACAAGGACCCTTCGGCTTCTTAGAAGTTCTCATGCCTTCTCTTGGTTTTAATACAAGGACCCTGACGACCTCTTAAAGGTATAAGACAGAACTTAGTCATCCTTTGCTAGAGCAGTCTTTCCAGTGTCAAACCTCTGGCCACTTTAGGGTTGATACTCATCCCTTAATGCCCGTGCCTCCTCTTGGGCATTGTACAATAGATAAAACTCTAGACTTGGACAGTCTAAACCCCTTGAGTCTCAGAGACATTCTCAAGTTCCTTTCAAGCATAGGAAAAAACACTGATCACTCAGAAACCCGGCCTCTCTCATGGGGGCTCTCCCACTTGGTCCTACCTATGTATCTAATCCTCAACAGTAAGATAGCCTCCTCTTGGGCTTTGTACAAATGACTCTCCCCAGTGGAGCTAACCTTTTCATACTCTCTTGTTGAGTCAAACCTTTTAGCCTCCGTCTTGGGCTTCGTACAAGACACCTATAAAAACCCACTCTCTTGTTGAGTATAAAAGACTCTCTTGTTGAGTCAATCTCTCTTTAGCCTCCGTCTTGGGCTTCATACAAGACACCTATAAAACACTCTCTTGTTGAGTATAAAAGACTCTCTTGTTGAGTCAATCCCCTTTAAGCCTCTATCTTGGGCTTCGTACGAGACATCAAAACACTCTCTTGTTGAGTATAAAAGACTCCCTTGTTGAGTCAATCACCTGTTCAAGACTCTCTTGTTGAGTCAAATTTTTAGCCTCCTCCCTGGGCTTTATATAGGACAAATAAAAGTACTCTCTTGTTGAGTCAAACCCTTTAGCCTCCATCTTGGGCTTCGTACAAGACACATAAAAAGCACTCTTTTGTTGAGTCAGTCACTTGTTAGTGCTGTCTTGTTGAGTCAACCCTTTTAGCCTCTATCTCGGGCTTCGTACGAGACAACAAATAAAAGACACCCTCTTGTTGGGTCAATCGCCTCCTCTTAGGCTTTGTATAAGGAAACCTCGGTTGAGTCAATCAACCTTTTAACATCAAATTTGTGCCTTGCTCACAGTATACAAACATCAACAACTCCTCTTTAGAGATGATGAATTCTCTCTCATCCAAACCTTTTAGCTTCACATCTTGGGCTTTGAACAAGATACAAATAAACCCTTTAGCTTCACGTCTTGGGCTTTGAACAAGACACCAAAACAACCTTTTTCCTCCCATAGAATAGGAGGAACTACGATCGCTCTGATTTCCCTGTCTCGGGAATACATAGGCATAAGATTGAAAATTCTTGGCGAGCATACCAATAAAAAAACCCAAAATCCAACACCCCCATATATCAACCCAAAAGCACCAAATCCTAACATCTTACCAAAAACCTCGCAAATAGTTCAGATATTCTAATCTTAACAAAATAACCGAAGAGGGGCCCACATCTCAAGAGCATCTGTAAACTAACAGTCAGCTGTTTAAACTCACTATGCAAGCAGGGTTAATTGGAGACAGCTATTTCCCTTCCTTAATCAGCTCGATAGGATAAAAAATGAATCAAACTATAGTACCCAAGCGATTGTGATTCAAGACCACAAAAATCGCGCTACAGAAAAAATGGTGCCCACCGTGGGGCCCAGTTCTTTTTCTTACAATCTTTGATAGAAACCTTAAGTTTAAGCAAACGCCACAGAAGAGTGACGACCACAGTGGTAGGCAAGGTAAGATCTTGTCGTCCCCATTTTAAGGTGAAGTCCTTAAGTTCACTAAGTGTCACAGAAATGGCGACTCTTTCGGGGAGTCATTGTCTGTATAGGATAATAAGACTAGAGGTCTGGGATGATTAAGACAAAAATATATACTGCTTTTCCTAATTGATATTTGTGTTTATTTTTTTGCTAATGGGAATGCGTGTGATGCCGCATGTGGAAAGATTGAGTATACACCTAAGATAGGTGATGGCATTATACGGGTAATCTTACGGGGAGTGAATCTCAGTTAAGAGTCCCCGGTCGACCATCAAACTCAGTGGAGACTCCCTTTGCAGATGCATTGCCTATACGACTTCGGTTGTTGAAAGTAGTGTGGTCAACTGGGTTATCTGAGAAGCTGAGGTTTTTAGTAGACTGAAACCATTTTGTAGTGCGAAAGCTATCGGAAATAGTTGTCACGCGATACTACCCTCATTTGAGATCACTCTAAGATACATCAGCTCGCTGGCGATCCGCTTGCTGTTGTTATCCCAAGAGGGGTCAATGATTTTGCGGACAGGTACAAAAAATCACCAGTATAAACCTTTGGGGATGGGTAGAGCCTTGACTTCATGACACCGACCCTTTGACCCCATGTTTTTTCTATGTTTTTGTGCTGCATTCATACATTCATTTAAAAAACATTTCAACAAAAAAATCTTCTCTTTTAGTCTTTCTTTTTCAAATTAAACTAAGACAATGATTACAAATGTCAGAGAAAGAGATTGCTGATGGATTTTGGTAGAAGAAAAACTCACAAGTATATCTTCAAGTTTCCAAAATTAGAGGATTTAAGAGGTTTGACGAGGATGATCACCAACCCTGAGGCTTTCAGAGCCAAGTATGGGACTGCTGTCTCTATTAAGGGTCCATGTAATTGAAGGAATCATGTCTACGCTCATTCAGTTCTACGGTCCGATTTATTACTATTTCACATTCCCGAATTATCAGCTAGCACCAACACTGGAGGAGTATTCTCACCTCATTGATCTACATATTACTGATCAAGCTCCCTTTTCTGGACTGGAAGAAATTCCAAAAGATCAAACCATTGCAAGAGCAATCTATTTGGACGAGTCAGAGGTCAGGACTCACATGACCACCAAGGGTGGCATCCAGGGTTTACCAGCCCAGTTTTTGATAAAGAAAGCCCTGTACTTTTCCAGTATAGGGAATGTGGCCGCTTTTGAGAGCATCTTTGTTTTGCTCACCTACGGGTTATTTTTGTTTCCCAACATCGATAACTTTGTAGATATCAATGCCATTAAGATATGCCTGATTGGAAACCCTGTACCAACCTTACTCGCAGATGCGTATCATTCTGTACACTTAAGGAATTTATACAGCAGAGGAATGATCACATGTTGTGTGCCCCTGCTGTACAAATGGTTCATTTCCCACTTGCCCAAGTCTGCCGCATTTTGGGATCAAAAGAATACTTTACGTTGGTCGTAGAGAATCATGTCTCTTACCAACTCTGACATTGATTGGTACAATCGAATCTATGACGGGATCAGGATCATTGACCGTTGTGGGAATTTCCCGAATGTACCCCATATAGGAACTAATGGGGGAATCAATTATCATCCGGTATTGGTTCGTCGTCAACTTGGATACCCAATGAGGCATGTCCCGCGGAATGCTCATCTGGAAGGTCTTTTCTTCAAGGAAGGAGAAAACGACATGGCACTAAAGATAGAAATAGTGCATGCCTGGAAACACATTCATAGAAAAGGAAGAGAGTCTCTAGGAAAACCAGACTGCATCTCGGTGGAGCCTTATCTCCACTGGGTACAAACTAGAGCTCTCAAGCTGAGGATGCCTTACCCTCGTCAGGAAGTTCTTCCATTAAGGGACTCTGCCCTTTATTTTATGTCCGAGACGGAAAAACTTCAGGTGACTCTCAGCAAAGTTCAGCAGGAGAAGAGGTCTTGGAGGAACAAGTACCGTATTCTCAATGTGGAATGCAAGAAAATACAACAGCTATTGAAAGATAAGGATGCTCTGATTGAGATTTTAGAGCAACATGCTGTAGAGAATCAGGATGACCAAAGAAATTTGCTCGCTCCTTTCACTTGGTAAAGGAATGACAACCTGACAATGGCTCCAGAACCCCGGTCAAAGAAAAGGAAAGCACCAGAACCAGCACCTGAGCTCTCTTTAGAGAGGACTCAGGACCCTTTAGTTTAGACATTTCCTTTTCAGCACTTTGTAATTTACTGTATTTTCGATTCTGCAATCTTTGAATTCAATAAAACAGGGTTTCCCCACTGTTTGATATTTACAATCCAATTGTCGAAGTTTATTTTGATTAAATAAAAAAATATTCAATATAATCATTGCATATCATTCATCATTCTCACATAACGCATTCTTCTTCCCTACGAATCTCACGTTTGTGTCTCGATTCTAGAGTCAAAGTGTCTCATTCGTATAATACTCGGGCAAATCGACAGAAAAAGATGGATGATCTCTAGGAAGAGAACAGAGAGTTAAGAGAAGAGATCGACACTCTAAAAGAAGATCTGAGAAAGCTTCATAATGACATGCAATCTCTGGCAGCAGCCCAGATGCAACAACAAAGGACTGTGATCTCAGAGATCACATCTACGTCCATAATGGAGAAGTATGATCCTAGGTATAAGATGCCAAAAGATCGTCCTTGGGGCATGCCACTCAACTATATCCCAGAAGGATATATCCCGCTGATCATGGAAGATCCAGAAACTGTAGCAGGAGCCGCTGGGCCTGAAGGTTACAAACTTTGAGAAAGCAAAGATGCCAGGGGCATGACAACGACTCCTGAAGGTTACAAACTTCGGGAGGCACCAAGAGTCACTGCCACGATGACTATACCACCACCCGTGGTACACACTGTCCTGGAAGGACATATTCCATAGATACTTTCTGGTGGAAACAAAAGTATGTTCGACAGAATGATTGAGTTCCAGGAACAGTTCCTGGAGATGCAGAAAGAATTGCAAGTGATTCGCGGTCAGGATCTATTTGGAAAAGATGCCGCAGACCTTTGTTTGGTCCCTATTGTGAAAGTTCCGCACAAATTCAAAGCGCCCGAATTTTAAAAGTACAAGGGCAACTCTTGCCCTCAAAGTCACTTGGTGATGTACGCTCAGCGAATGTCAACTCAGACAAAGAACCAGGAGCTACTGATTCACTATTTTCAGGATAGTTTAACCGGTGCTGTACTCAAGTGGTACATGGGTTTAAACCACACTAGGATCGCTACTTTCAGAGATCTTGGCACTGCCTTTATTCAGCAGTATAAGTATAACCTGGACATGGCACCAGACAGAGATCAACTCAGATCAATGTCACAGAAGGATAAGGAAATCTTTAAGGAGTACGCTCAGAGATGGCGTGAAATTGCCACCCATATTTGTCCATCTCTTGAAGAAAAAGAGATGACAAAGATCTTCTTTAAAACCTTAAGCTCATTTTACTACAACATAATGGTTGCCAGTGCGCCCAGTGACTTCACCGAGATGGTGGGCATGGGAGTTCGTCTTGAGGAAGCCGTTCGAGAAGGATGTTTAGTTAAAGACGCTGGATCATCAAGTAGTACGAAAAGATACGGTAGTGCTCTCCCTAAGAAAAAAGAGCAGGATATTGGGAATATCTCTCTTGGAAAGCAAAGGCGGCGTTACCAACCAGTAGCAGCTGTAACTCCTGCTATCAACCCTGCGCCTGTTCCTACGTATCAACCTCAGGTTGCCCAAAGCCAACCGAATCAACAGCAATATCAGTAAAGGACACAACAGCCTCTTCAGCAGGCTCGTCCTCCATACAACAACAACCGTACAACGCGACCACCAGGGTTCGACCCTATACCAATGTTGTACGTAGAACTGTTTCCGTTACTACTGGTCAAAGGGCACGTCCAAACCAGGTCTCCTCTTACAATAACGGAAAATCCTCCTTTTTGGTTCAAAGCGGATCAAACTTGTCCTTACCATCAAGGGGGTCAGGGCATAACATTGAGAACTGTCTCAGTTTCAAATCCGACGTACAAAACCCTGTTAGGAGCGGGGTCTTATCTTTCGAAGATACAAATCCGAATGTTCTCACGAACCCGCTGCCTCAACACAAGAAAACTACAGTCAATTTGATAGAGGGAGAGTCTAACGACAACTATCAAATTCATGATGTACTCTTGTTGAGGACCAATCTGGTCAAGATGCATCACAGACAAAGCGGGTATGGGCATATACCACCTCATAACTATCATCAGTGTGATATCTGCTCTAAGAACAATTAAGGATATTCTGTGGTGTAATCAGCTCTACAGGAACAATTGGATCTCAGATGGATCCAAGAGCACCGAATTCGTGGGGTCAACATGACTTATACGAATTCCAGCATCATTCAGAGCCACGACATCCGTGTGATGAATATCAACCTGGTGGGAATGCACTCAAGGCAAAGCTAGTATCATAATCTGCCGCGGCACGGTTACCTTTCCTGTCTCACTTACTCAGTAAACAAATAGGGGGTCTCTTTGGTACAAGAGACCCTCCAGCGTCAGATAGATCTTGGATGGATCCAGGACTACCATGATAAAAATATTTATTAGATCAACATGATTCAGATCTTCGATATTCGCTTGATGAATACCAGCTTGGTGGAATTACACGCTAAGCAAGTCCAGCTCAGTTTTCTGACTTCGCATAATTATCAGAACTGTAAAGGATGTTGTGAGGGTGACCAGGGATGTGCTCTCGTTCAAAGAACTTTGCAAAACTTGTTAAACCACTAGTGGCTTCCGATCTATCTGGACGAAGACACGTAACAAATTAGTGTGGTTAATGGGAACCCTACTAGGCGTCACAGTCAGGATGTTCGATCAATGGAAACGGACCTAGTGAGGTTACACTGCATTCAAAGCAGACGTGGCCAGATGCCACCACATAACTACGAGCGCTGTAGAGCTTGCTCGGAAAATAATCAAGGATGCTACCTCATGTAAGCAGCCCTTCAAAGTCAGTTAGACTGCAAAGAGATTCAACAATATTCAGTTTCGAGGTCCATCAACTGGACGCCAGACTATTTCACTGATCGAATCAAATATATGGTTGTAATCTCTGATCGCGAGAGGACCAAAGATGTTTGTGCCATCATCCCTCTACTTGATGAATTAAAGGTTCTTAACCAGGAACTGATTGAAGTTACTTACGACAGTCAGATAAATCAGAAGGCTCCTGTAGTTATCTTCTTGCCGGGACCAGTGCCGTACAAATTCGATAAGGCGATCCCTTACAAATACGGTGCAACAACCATTGAGAATGGAAAGGAAACTCCATTACCCTCCGTTGTGAATATTTCAGACATCAGTCGAGTAACACGAAGCGGTCGAATCTTCAACCGAGGAGTTGGAGAACTTACCAAAGAAAAGGAACTTCAGACGGAAGCTCCCAATCCACCAATCGGTCAGTCTAGTGATCCCGGCCTTTCAAACAACAACGATGAGATGCTGAAGCTCATCCAAAGGAGTGAATACAACATTGTTGACCAACTGTTACAAACTCCTTCAAAGATCTCTGTGCTATCACTTTTACTCAGTTCTGAAGCCCACAGAGAGGCTCTACAGAAATTCTTAGAGTATGCCTTTGTGGAACAGGATGTGTCAATATGACAGTTCGATAGCATTGTCTCTAACATCACTTTCTGCAACAACTTAGGGTTCAGTGATGAGGAATTGCCAGAGGAAGGTAAAAGTCACAACATGGCGCTCTATATCACAGTTAACTTCCAGGATGATGCTTTAGCCAACATACTGGTAGACACCAGATCGGCTCTGAACGTTATTCCTAAGTCCACTTTAGTGCGACTATCATTCAAAGGATCCCCGATGAGGGGCAGTGAGGTCGTCGTCAAAGCTTTCGACGAATCTCAGAAAGCAGTTATCGGCAAAGTCGACTTTCCCATAACTATCGGTCCACATACTTTCCAAGTCACTTTCCAGGTTATGGACGTCCGGGCAGTATACAACTACTTATTAGGAAGGCCTTGGATACACCAGGCTGGGGCAGTCACTTCGACACTGCACGAGAAACTGAAGTTCGTCAAGAACGATCAACTAGTCACGGTCTGTGGAGAACAAGCCTTGATCGTGAGTAACCTGTCATTATCTACTTGTGTAGAACCCGAGGAGGTTGTTGGAACTCAGTTCCAAGCACTGTCGGTGAGCAATGAGAATCAATCAGAGAAAGGAACCTCGATTTCCTTGTACAAAGATGCTCTCGAAGTGATCAAAAGTAACAATACAAAGGGATGGGGACAGCTTGTCATTCCTATTGATAACAAAACAAAGAAGGGTCTTGGTTTTTCCTCAACCTGTACCCAGACAGCTGCTAACGATGAAAGTCTTCATCCCATTCAGGATTTCTTCCATAATGGAGGTTTCCTTCACCCAATATCTCAAGAAGTTCATACCATCAACGAGGGAGATTTCTCCGACACAGATGAGGAGTGGAAGTCCTATCTTAACGAGGACGGTTATATGTCTCAAGAAGAGATGCCTATACCATTTTGCTATCCCGCACAGAGTCCGAGATTTATACCAAGGTCAGACGTCAAAATGATATATAGAGATTGTGATCCGGAAGGATGTCGTGCTCTACCAAACTCATTAGAGGAAGACACTCTGATGAAAGACAACTTTGACCATGACTATTATGGCCCGATGGATGGCCTGCCAATCTGGCAGCCGTACCCAGGGGACTTAGGGCAAGAAAATCAACCGAACAATGAAAATCAGCTGAGCATCATTGAACAGAATACATGCATCCCCACCATGTTATGGGATTAACACTCCGGTCATTCAGAAAATATCCAGCACGACGATGAATTCGCAAAGTTTGCAGGACTAGAATTCATTAACTATGCTTTTCCAGAGGTCAACGTCATCGAGAGAGATGACTCCTCCAGTTCCAAAGAAGTGTGGGACACCTTAGGACAACCAAGTGGAAAATACGACTATATGGTCAAGTACACTGCTCCTGAAAGCTCACGTATCAGGTTCGAAGACATCCAGCCAACTGGATGGGGAGATTTACCTGAGGGCACAAATCCTATGCAAAATACAACAGAGGAATTCTCCTATGACAACTCTGCCTGGGAGACAGATTCCAATAATCCTGCTCCGCCAGAAATCAGCGTCATTTCTAGGGAAAAACCAAGAAAGAAGGTGCCAGACATTGTGATTCATCGAGGAGTTCGCCGCCGATGGGTTGTAGTCGATGTTCCGAAGATTGTTCACAAGTCAAAGTAATTGTCGTCTTTAACCTTTCACCCTGCCCAGGTGAAACAGATGTTTTTATAGGGCTCACTTTCTGTAAATATCCCTCTTCGCTTCGCCCAAAGCGACAGAGTTTTGTTTTATAGGGCTATAGTTTCAAGAATCGACTTGTTCATAAATAAAATAACGTCGTTCTGTAATTTCTGCATTAATTGTTTTTTTCTCTTTTCGCTTTTTCAGAAAATGGTAATCCTTAAAAACAATTCAAATAAATAAAACAAGCAGTAAAAAAATGCACTGCACACACTCTTGCATTCTCTTTATCTCTTCTAAAAACAAATCATCACGTCATGCAGATTGCTTGTTTTAAACCCTGTTGAAACATACGATCCGATGCCTTCTCCCAACTTTGAATTTTTGGTATTTGGGGGCGAAGAAGAAGTTGACGACGAAATTCCAGAAGAGATTTCCCGATTACTCAGATAGGAGGAAAGGTCCATTGAACCTCACAAAGAGCCGTTGGAAAGGGTCAACTTGGGCTCTGAGGATGAAAGAAAAGAAATCAGGATTGGGGCACTGCTCAGTCCAACTATCAAAGAAGGTTTGATAAAGCTTCTCAAAGAATTTCCCGATGTATTCGCTTAGTCCTATCAGGACATGCCAGGGTTGGATACCAGCATCGTGGAACATCATCTACCGTTATGATCAGAATGTCCGCCAGTAAAGCAAAGGTTAAGACAAACTCACCCGGACATGGCCATCAAAATCAAGGAGGAAGTACAGAAACAGATTGACGCGGGTTTCCTCGCCACGTCAGAATATCCTCAATGGTTAGCCAACATCGTACTCATTCCGAAAAAGGATGGAAAGGTCAGAATGTGTATGGATTACAGAGATCTAAACAAGGCTAGTCCGAAGTACGACTTTACTTTACCATACATTGACATGCTGGTTGACAGTACAACAAAGTTCAAAGTTTTCTCCTTCATGGATGGATTCTCGGGCTATAATCAGATAAAAACGGCGCCGAAAGACATGGAGAAAACTTCATTCATTACCCCATGGGGTACCTTTTGTTACAAGGTAATGCCGTTCGGTTTAAAGAACGTTGGGGCAACCTACCAAAGGGCCGTGACTACTCTCTTTCATGACATGATACACAAATAGATCGAAGTATATGTCGATGATATGATTGCCAAATCTAAAATAGGAGAGGAGCATGTGACCCACCTGTCAAAACTATTCGAGCGGTTGAGAAATTATAAACTCCGCTTGAATCCCAACAAGTACACATTTAGTGTCCGATCAGGGAAACTTTTAGAGTTCATAGTCAGCCAGAAAGGAATTGAGGTTGATCCTGACAAGGTCAAGGCCATTCAAGAAATGCCTTCTCCGAAAACTGAAAAACAAGTCAGAGGATTCCTGGGACATTTGAACTACATCTCCAGATTCATATTCTTCATGATCGCGACATGTGCGCCCATCTTCAAATTACTCAAAAAGAGTCAGAACTGCATTTGGACAGAAGATTGCCAAACCGCCTTCGACAGTATCAAGAAATATCTGTTGAACCCGCCGATTCTATCACCTCTAGTGGAAGGAAGACCACTAATCATCTACTTAACAGTCCTAGAGGACTCAATGGGTTGTGTACTTGGCCAACAAGACGAAACGAAAAGAAAAGAGTCTGCCACCTACTATCTGAGCAAGAAGTTCACCGACTGTGAGACTCGGTACACTATGCTTGAGAAAACTTGCTGTGCTCTGGCTTGGACAGCCAAACGTCTTCGCCAGTATATGATTCATCATACTACTTGGTTAATCTCACAAATGGATCCAATCAAGTATGTCTTTGAAAAGCCTGCTCTCACAGGAAGGATCGCTCGTTGGCAGATGTTGTTATCAGAATATGAAATAGAGTACCACGCTCAGAAAGCAGTTAAAGGAAGTATTTTAGCCGATCATTTGGCTCATCAACCGATTGAAGATCAGGAATCAGTCGGATTTGACATCCCAGACGAAGATGTCATGTATTTGAAAATGAAACATTGCGATGAACCGCTACCCAGTGAAGGGCCAGAACCAGGTTCCCAATGGGGACTTATCTTTGATGGAGCTGTCAATCATTATGGAAATGGAATTAGGGCAATCATCATAACCCCTCAGGGTACCCACATTCCTTTCACCGCACGACTGACAGTCAAGTGCACAAACAACGAGGCCGAATACGAAGCTTGTATCATGGGTCTCGAAGAAGCGATCGACTTAAGGATCAAGAACTTGGATGTATATGGTGACTCAACCCTGGTTATCAATCAGATCAAAGGCGATTGGAACATATTACAATCATGATTGATTCCTTACAAATATTATGCGAGAAGGTTGTTACCCTTCTTCAACCGAATCGAGTTTCATCATATCCCTCGTGAAGAGAATCACATGGCTGATGCATTAGCCACTCTCTCTTCCATGATTAGTGTAGGTCAATGGACCGACCTACCTAAGATCAACATAATGCGCCTTGAGAGGCCCGCTTACATCTTCACGATTGAAGCAGTCATAGACGACAAAACTTGGTATCACGATATCAAATGCTTCCTTCAGAAACAAGAGTACCCACCTGAGGCATCCAGGAAAGACAGAAAAACCTCAGAAGGTTGGCAGGCAGCTTCTTCCTGAGCGGTGATACACTTTATAAGAGAAATTTCGACATGGTCTTGCTCCGATGCGTAGACAGACTAGAAGCAGACATGCTAACGAAAGAAATTCATGAAGGATCCTTTGGCACTCATGCCAATGGACACACAATGGCGAGAAAAATTCTAAGAGCAGGGTACTACTGGTTGACCATGGAATCCGACGACTACAAGTACATAAGGAGGTGTCACAAGTGTCAGATATACTCAGACAAAATCCATGTACCGCCAACGCATCTCAAAGTTCTCTCTTCCCTATGGCCTTTTTCCATATGGGGAATCGACATGATTGGCATAATCGAACCTAAGGCTTCAAACGGACATCGGTTCATCCTAGTAGCCGTTGATTACTTCACCAAGTGGGTCGAAGCAGCGTTATACGCCAATGTAACCCGACAAGTGGTGGTCCGATTTATCAAAAATAATCTCATCTGTCGTTATGGTGTTCCGAGCCAGATCATTACAGATGATGGATCTAACTTGAACAATAAGATGATGAAAGAGTTGTGCGCTGAATTAAAGATCGAACACCATAACTCATCTCCCTACCGGCCTAAGATGAACGGAGCGGTAAAAGCAGCTAATAAGAATATTGAGAAGATCGTTCAAAAGATGGTTGTAACCTACAAAGACTGGCACGATATGCTACCTTTTGCTCTTCACGGTTATCGTACATCTGTCCGCACTTCAACAGGGGCAACCCCTTTCTCTCTAGTATATGGCATGGAGGCAGTGCTCCCCATAGAAGTAAAGATCCCAACAATCCGGGTATTGATGGAAGTTAAGCTAACAGAGGCTTTTAGCGCGGTTTTTGTGGTTTCGAATCACTATCGCTTTGGTACTAAAGTTCGATTCATTTTTTATCCTATTGAAGCTGATGAAGGAAGGGAAATAGATGTCTCCAATTAACCCTGCTTGCAAACTGAGGTTAAATAGTCAAAACTGTTGGTTTACATATGCGGCTCTAATTCGTGGGTCTCTCTCTGCTTATTTTGTTCAGAACGAAATACCGGGATTGTTCATGGGGAATTTGTTGGGATACTGTGCTAGATTGGCTGGAGGTAGGGGATTTTAGGGTTTTTTTATCAGTGTGCTCGCTAAGATTCTTTTTCTATCTTATGCCTACGTATTCCCGGGATAGGGAAATCAGAGCGATTGTAGTTCCTCCTATTCTATGGGAGGAAATGGTGTTTTGGTGTCTTGTTCAAAGCCCAAGTCATGAAGCTAAAGGTGGTTTGTATCTTGTTCAAAGCCCAAGATGTGAAGCTGAAGGGTCTATTTGTATCTTGTTCGAAGACCATGATGTGAAGCTAAAAAGTTGTTTGACTTTAGAGAGAATTTGTCATCTCTAAAGGGGTCTGTTTGTCACAATGGTTGGGTGACTGAATATAAAGGAGAATTACTTTAACTGGGATATGTGAATCCAGCAATGCCATAATTTTCTTTATAGGGGATTTTCAACCTGAAGGAGAAGACTTTAACTCAGTTTAGAGTAATGCCATCTTTCCTTAGGAATTTCTCATGCTAAAAGAGGGACAGTGGCGCGAATGTAAATAATCCAGAGGCTTGCCGCTTACAGCAATTAGATGAGGGAAAAGGAGTTGTTGATGTTTGTATACGGTGACTAAAGCATGATTTGATGCTAAGAGGTTGATTGAATCAAATAGGGATTTCTTTATACAAAGCCTAAGAGGAGGCTATTGACCCAACAAGAGGATGTTTTTGTGTCTCGTACGAAGCCTGAGATAGAGGCTAAAAGGGTTAACTCAACAAGAGAGCGTTTTGTATCTCGCACGAAGCCCGAGATAGAGGCTAAAAGGGTTTGACTCAACAAGAGAGTCTTTTATACTCACCAAGAGATTGATTTTGTATCTCGTACAAAGCCCGAGATGGAGGCTAAAAATGTTTGACTCAACAAGAGAGTTTTTTATACTCAACAAGAGGGTGTTTTGTATCTCGTACAAAGCCCGAGATGGAGGCTGCAAAGGTTTGACTCAACAAGAGAGTCTTTTATACTCAACAAGAGAGTGTTTTCTATCTCGTACAAAGCCCGAGATGGAGGCTGCAAAGGTTAACTCTGCTGGGGAGAATCATTGTACAAAGCCCAAGAGGAGGTTAGGGTTACCGTTTCAGTTGAGTGACAGGTCCAGTATGTTGGTTAAAAGAGAAAATCAGTTCTTATATGGGTAATGTTGTACTCATGGATTTGATCTGAGGACCGGGATTATTTCATGTTCTTTAAGGAAACAGGGAATCCGAAGGGTATTGAGACTGCCCAAGTCTACGGGTGTTTTCTCCCTATTTCTAAAAGGAACTTGAGAATGTCTTCGAGACTCAAGGAGATTAGACTGTCCAAGTCTAGAGTTTAATCTTTTGTACTATGCTTAAGAGAAATCAAGAGACAGTATGTTCGCCGTAGGGAGATCTAGACTCTTTGAAAGACTGTTCTATTAAGATGATTAATTTCTGTTCCTATACCTTTAAGAGGTCGTCGGGATAATTTGTACGAAGCCCAAGTGGAGGCGAGAAAAACTTTTAAGAAGCCGAAGGGACAATTTGTACGAAGCCCAAGAGGAGGCTATCTTCCCGGAGGAAGAATCATTATACGAAGCCTAAGAGAAGGCTGTTAAAACTTCTAAGAAGCCGACGGGTCCTTGTATAATGCCCAAGAGGAGGCGGGGATGTTTTTAGGAAGCCTGTGGGTTCCCACACCCCGAGAAGTTCAACACATGCCATTCACAGAGAATAGATCAAGCCAGGAAAGTTCGAGAATTTGGAAGAAACTCAAGAGATGCTATTCACGGAGAAAAGATCATCTCTGGGGAGTAGAGTTTCTTTAACAATGTCTAAGGGTGACAGTCTGAGAAAGGGTTCACCGAGAATACTGTCTTTCACGTTTCCATATTGTTTAACCCCAAGAGGAGGGAAGACTGTATCTGGTAATCCTATGTGGGATCTAGTTTTGTCTGCATTTAAGAGTAATCAACAGGGCTTTACCTAGTACTAGACATAGTTGCCGGGGATACTCTAAATATCTATACTAGTATTACACAGTCGATATGAGTTTATGAAAGAAGACTTACAGTAAAACAGCCCCATAGTACAGTTATATACATATGAAAGCGGGTAAACACTTACTCAGTTGTAGAGCTTCCATGTTGTTTGGTTAGTTTGTTCAACAAAGAAAGCTTTGATAACAATATTATATTCAAAATCAAAGGAGAAAGTGCTTTGAAAATATTGTTGGGGCTTATAGCTCAAGGAGAGGCCCAAGGTTTTATGAATGATCGCACTGTCGTTTTGTACAGGGACTTATACAAGTGACTGAGGCCCAAAAGGTTTTCTGTACAAAGGGATGGGTCTTACACTCTCTCAAGAGGCCCAAAAATGATTGAAAGAAAAAGAATGGGGCTTATAACACGAGGGTAAGCCCATATGATCTATTTTTTGAACTGGCGATCGCGCCGAGATTTTCTTTTAACGCAGGGGGACTTATACAATATCTGAGGCCAAAAGATTGTTTTGGTTAAAAGGGGATTGGGTCTTACACTTTATTAGAGGCCCAGATGGTTTGTTTTAAACGGGCGATGATCGCGCCGAACTTTTGAAATACAACGGGACTTATACAACATTTGAGGCCCAAAATAGGTTTGTATTTACAAAGGATTGGGTCTTACACTCTATTAGAGGCACAATGATTTACAAATGGTGGGGCTTACAGCTCAAGGAGAGGCCCAAGGTTATTTTTTATTTGAAATGGCGATCGCGCCGAGATTTTTGAAAACGCAGTGGGTCTTATACAATATCTGAGGCCCAAAATGGTTTTGTTTTTCAAAGGGTTTGGGTCTTACACTCTAATAGAGGCCCAAAAGGTTTGAAAAAGTTTGATGAGGGTTAAAAAACCCTAATTTGTTTTCAAAATGTATTTTAATTGAATAAAAATTCAATTAAAATGATCAAAATTGTTTAACATGTGGAAAACATATTGTGATCTTGGATTAATGTTTCAAAAATCAAGTTTTGACCTACAAAATGATTGGAAATCATTAAAACTTGCAAAATCAAGAAGGAAACAAAATATTTTAAATGTCAAAAATAATTAAAATATTAATTCTTCGCAAAAATATCAATTATATTAAATAAATAATATTTTTGGGATTTTTTGGTAAAATAAAATATTTTAACATTTTTGTGAATTATTAAAAAAAGAATCAACTCAAAATCATTAAAACTCAGAGAGAAATTAATTTTTGAATCAATTAAATAAAATCACAAAATTCAAATATTCAAATATTTGAAAAAGGGCGCCAAGAACAGGGCAAGAACACGCGCCGTTCCTCTGTTTCTGCATATTAGTGTTTTCTATCCAATCTCACTGAATACTTGATTATATTATGCAATTTACATATCAATCTACTCGTTTCAACCTCGCGATCATGTCTATGGTCTTTAATTTCATTTATTTAAGCATGGAATAAGAAATCAAAGAGAAACCTCAAGAACCCTAAATTCTGCATGAAGGTTCAGAAATTCCATACACGATTCATACAAAGCAATTGATTGAGGGTAAACACTCTATGCATGATTATGAACATATGGCCAAATTATTGTGCAGCAAAAATTGCATGGATCATAGAGTTAGAAGAGCCCATGCTTACCACTTGCAGCTGGTGATCTTGTTTTGGGTTAGAGGTGTTACAGCTAGGTTCCAATGATCTGGATAGCTTCCCTAGGTGCCATGGAGTGTGTCTGGATGCTTGGAGTGGATTGATTTGAGCTGGAACTTGATTTAGCACCTCAACTGCAAATCTGTCAAAGGCTTGAGCAGTTGGCTGGTGATTTTGTGATTTTGGTGTTCCATATGTTATGTGAGTGTTTGGATCACTTCTATATGATGTATGTGAGGTGTGTGTGTGATTGGTTTGATTGGAATTGCTCTCAAACTCAAAACCCGATGGTGACTTGCCTTAGAAGGCAAAATTGGAGTGACGAAGGAGATTTTGAAGAAAACATCTGTTTGATGGCTTTGGTGTACTCAAACTGAGCACAAATGAGCTCTATTTATAGTAGAGCAAGTTCGTTTTGCAAGCAATATTTAATGGCAACTGCTGCAGAGGTTTGGCCAATGGTTGCACTTTGGAATCTCAAGTCTCCTCTAGCCATTGACTAGAGGTTAGAGCACAGAGTTGTGGTTCCCTAGTTGTTGGATCATTCTTGACTGAATTCAGTTGCAAATGTGTCAGTCCATTCTACCTTGGTGCATCCATTAAATGCTCCAATCCAAAATTGGAGTCTTGTCCCTCTATTAGGGATTTCTAGGTTTGGAATGCTACTTTTGGTTCCAAAGACTTGGGAGGCTTGGGATCAGAGTTGGTTCCTCCTTGGTCCCCCCTTGAGGTGTTCAGATGGATAGAGTTGCTTGCCCTTTGCAAAATTTGGGTAAATCGAGCAAAACTCCAAAATCTGCCTTGCTTTGGCAGTTTTCAGCAAGGAATATTGGCATTGTCATATCTCAGGGCTCAAGTGGACTTTGATGGAGTTCTTGGACATTTTGGAAAGCCCTCATATGATACAACAACTATTTGATCATAATTGGTTTTGATAATTTTTGGATCCAAGTGAAAAATGCCCCTACATTTGGAAAAAAGTGAAGGCATATTTTGACTTAGTGAAAATTTCACTAAGTGTTGGGAAAAAAGTGGCATTTCATGTTTTCAGCCACTTTGATCATTCCATAACTCAAAATCCATAATGAATTGGAATGAGGTGTAGTTGAAGCTTTTGTAGAGGGCCATGAGGGCTACAAATCCAGCTTTGGATGGGAAATAATGGCCTTGTGGTTTAGGAGTTATGGTCCTCCAAAGTTGGTACCCTAGCCACTTTGTTCCATAACTTAGAAAATTTTCTAAGTTTTTATGGTTACCCCTTTTACAAGTTATCCCACTTTCCTTGATTTTTCTTGATGAATGATGATTCAAGTCACACATTAACATCCTTTTAGGGTTAAAAAACCATAATTATGAAAATTCTCAAAAAGTCAAAGTTGACTTTTGTGCATAGTTGACTTTTTGTCAGATGAACTCCAAATTGTGTGATCCTCTATGAAATAAAGTCCTTGTCTTAAATCAAACTTGATGGACATGTTCCATAGGTGTTATAGGGTGTATTGAATCATGTCTTGGTCAAAAGTCAAAGGCACAGTTGACTTTTATCGCGAAACCCTAATTTTGGTTCAGATGAACTTGAGACTTGTTGCTCAAGCTTCTTGGATCAATCCATTGTTGCAAATGGATCAATGTGGTGTGTTAGGGACCCTTAAATCATCTCTTGAGGTCTTGGCTCATGATTTGTCCCAAAAGTCAACTTAGGGGTGAATTAGGTCAAGAACCCCTAATTCCTGATTTTTGGTGAATGCATCCCCTGAGGCTAAGTTGGCTTAATGATTGGGTTTATGATGTCCCTTAGAGCATCATAGGTTATGCTTTGAAGCATTGACTCATGCCTAGAGGAAAATTTCCATCTGGAGGCCCTGGTCGACCAAAACCCTAATTTGGTGGCACTGTCGATTTTGAGGCTTGATCCACGTAGAAGGTTGCAGCATTATGCTTAATCCTTGATGTGGCAGTCTCTTGATTCATTGTGGATGTTTGAGAGGCTAGACAAGTTGAAGATTACGTCATTCCTTGATTAATCCTTTGTCTAAAGCTCTGAGAGGGCTTGAAACCCTAATTTTTTATAGTAGTGAATGCTCAACAATTCTTTAGGAGATTGATGAGGCATAAAGGTATATCCATATTATGGTGATGATTTGCACACTGATGGGAAATCTTAGTGGTCAAAATTTGGGGTATGACAAGGCTGAATGGTGTCAAAGTCGACACGATGAACTGAATCTAATCGAAGAAAAGAGAATCACGGCTCTATGCCACGGTCAGTTGTATCAACAAAGAATGGAGAAGGCATTTGACAAAAAGGTCCGACCTCGCGTCTTCAGGAAAGGAGACCTCATGCTCAAGAAGATACAATCATTTCTCACTGATTCTCGGGGCAAAAGGACCCCGAATTATGACGACCCCTATGTGGACGGAGAGGAATTTGCCTACCCCACAAATGTTGATGTAGTCAAGAAATACTTCGCCTAAAAAAAAGAAGAAAAAAGAAAAAAAAACGTCTCGGTGGATTGAAAACCCGAAAGGGCGGTCCAGGCAAAAATTAGAGACATGATCAAAAATCATCCCGATGGATTGGAAATCTCAATGTACAATCCAGGCAAAAATTAGGGATTAATGACAAGTAACAACGTTCAACGAAAGGGCAAATTCCCCAGTAGCAGTCATGCCATCCATCAGGAAAACTCCAGTTAAGGTCACCTTCAACGGAAGCTCAGGATGCCCATAATTCAAAGTTGGTAGAAGGATAGCGGTCGTTATGTTTTAATGTAGCCCTTTTCCCTTAAATTACCATTTTCTAAACTTTTTAAATACTTTATGAAATCACGTGCTTGGCTGATTTCCATCATATCAATAAAATTTGAGCCCTTGTGCTTTTGTTTGCAATTCTCATTTGTTTTAGCTTTACAGAATGACATTTTAACATGATTAACGATTCTTGGAATAAAACAAAATTGAATTTTACTTGTAACATTTTTCTGCTTTTAAAACAAATACGGAAATTTCTTTTGACTGTTGAACATCGAAAGAACATCTATGGCTACTCCCATAAGTAATTGAGCTTCAAAGTGTAGAATCAAAGTACTCCTTCTAAACCAGTGCGCCTGAATGAAGGATCAGCTGTATGAGATGCGACTTTCTCATCTGATACCCCCGGCATATTTTTTACCTCCTAAGCCCGACCAACGTTGTTCCTCGCAGGGACTATCTCTCCTAAGCAAGGCAGAATTGCTATTTTGAACTAGTGATACTTTTCATCCCCCGCAGTGGTCGAGTATCCAGTCGTGTTCATCCGTCAGTCTGTATGTCGTATCAGTTTTGTCAGCATATACATACATACATCATGAATTATTGATTTGCATTCACATTCATATTGCATCACTATCACTCCAGTCGGTCTTGTCCCCTGGTGATAAAAGTCCTCTCAATCGAGTTGTCAACCCTTTCATCGTCTGGAAGTGAACCATCTAAACGATCTCTCCTCCAGTTTATTTCTGGATTGAAGTTGGTCCTCGACCCCTTTGATAACTTGAACCTCTGAAAGACCAGAGAACTTTCGACAAACATCACTCTTCGCCATTGAAGATGATATCCTCACTTTCCCAGATTAAGGAAAATCCCCAGAGAAAGCCTCTTAATCAGAGATTCGGTAATACAACAGTTTTTCTCCAAAAAATCCGCTGACAAAAAGGTCATCAGCACCTCAAAATTGGATCACATCATATGGCATTTCTCCGAGAATATCCTGAGAAAAGTATGATGTAATACCCCAAGCAGAAAGCAGTCTCTCAAGAGACTCGTTTTCCTCAATAGATTCGACAAATGGCGTCTCCAACAGAGAAGTTTGTACACCTCTACAACTCAGACGACTGGGTTCCCCAGCAACTCTGACATCGAAATTTTTTCTATCAAATGGCATCTCCCCAGGAAAATTCAGCGAGATGTTTGAGGAAAACCGCTACGCATAGCGTCCCTTGTCAAGGAAGTTTATTGATAAAAGAAACTGAGACCAGTTCCTTGGTAGGAAACCAGGATCGAGGGGAAGTTTACATCTGAAACTGAGGCCAGTTCCATGGTAGGAAACCAGGATCGAGGGGAAGTTTATTTCAGAAACTAAGACCAGTTCCTTGGTAGGAGACCAGGATCGAGGGGAATTTTACATCAGAAATTGAGACCAGTTCCTTGGTAGGAAACCAGGATCGAGGGGAAGTTTACATCAGAAACTGAGACCAGTTCCTTGGTAGGAAACCAGGATCGAGGGGAAGTTTTTTTCAGAAACTAAGACTAGTTCCTCGGTAGGAAACCAGGATCGAGGGGAAGTTTACCTTTTCTAAGCATCATTGCTTAGCAAAAGAAGAAGGATGCGCAAACTGCCATTCATAACCACCATCAAAATTTCGGGTATTCCGATATTTAATCCTCTTGCACCCCGAATGCCTGAATACCTTCTCCATTCACACCTTCGGGTCCAAGAAGATTAAATAGGGGCATATGTCATACCCCAAATTTTGACCACTAAGATTACCCATCATTGTGCAAATCATCACACAATATGGATGAACCTTCATGCCTCGTCAATCTCCCCAAAGATGGGTGAGCATTCACTACAAACAATAATTAGGGTTTCAAGCCCTCTCAGAGTTCTTAGACAAAGGATCAATCAAGAATTGATATGATCTTCAACTTTTCTAACCTCTCAAACATCCACAATGGATCAAGAGGACTCCCACAGCAAGAATCAAGCACAAGGTTGCAGCATTCCAAGTGGATTAAGCCTCAAGATCGCCAGTGTCACCAAATTAGGGTATTGGTCGACCAGGGCCTCCAGATGGAAATTTTCCTCTTGGCATGAGCCAATGCTTCAAAACATAACCTAAGATACTCCATGGGACCTCATGAACCCAATCATCAAGTCAATTTAGCCCCAGGGGATGCATTCACAAAAATCAGGAATTAAGGTTTCTTGACCTAATTCACCCCTAAGTTGACTTTTGGGACAAAGCATGAGCCAAGACCTCGAGACATGATTTGAGGGTCTCCAATACACCACATTGATCCATTTACAACAATGGATTGACCCAGGAAACTTGATTCACAAGTTTCATTTTCATCTGGACCACAATTAGGGTTTTGAAGAAAAAGTCAACTGTATCTTTGACTTTTGACCAGGACATGTTCCCAAACCTTGGGACATGATTCAATACACCCTATATCACCTATGGAATCCATCTATTAAGTTTTATTTAGGTCAAGGACTTGATTTCATAGAGGATCGCACAGTTTGGAATTCATCTGATAAAAAGTCAATTGTGCACAAAAGTCAAAGTTTGACTTTTTGAGATTTTTCACAATTATGGTTCCTTAACCCGAAAATGATGTTAATGTGTGATTAGAATCATCATTCATCAAGAAAAAACAAGAAAAGTGAGATAACTTGTAAAAGGGGTAACCATAAAAAACTTAAAAATTTTCTAAGTTATGGAACAAAGTGGCTAGGGTACCAACTTCCAAGGATCATAACTTGAGATCCAAGCAATCATTTTGGTTGATCCAAAGATGGATTTTTAGCTCTCATGGCATACTTTAAAAGTGTCAACTACACCTCATTCCAATTCCTCATGGATTTTAAGTTATGGAGTGACCAAAATCCCAAAAAGTGAAAATGTCATTTTTTTTCCAACACTTAGTGAAATTTTCACTAAGTCAGAATTTGTCTTGCTTTTTTTGCAAATGTAGGGGAATTTTTCACTTGGATCCAAAAAGTGTCAAGGCAAACTATGATCACGTATGTGTTGTATCATATAAGAGCTTTCCAAAATGGCCAAGAACTCCATCAAATTCCATTAGAGCCATGAGATATGACAATGGCAATGTGCCTTGCTGCAAACTGCCATGGCAAGGCAGATTTGTGTATTTTGCTCGATTTGAGCAATTTGTGCAAATGACAAGCATGCTTATCCATTTGAACACCTCAGGGAGGGACCAAGGAGGGACAAACACTGATCCATAAGCCTCCCAAGTCTTTGGAACCAAAAATAGCATGCCAAACCTAAAAAACCCTAAAGAGGGGACAAGACTCCAATTTTGTTTTGGAGCATTCAATGGATGCACCAAGGTGGCATGAACTGAACCATTTCCAACTGAATGAGTCAAGGATGATCTCTGAATTAGGGAACCAGCAGCATGTGCTCTAACCTCTAGTCAATGGCTAGAGGAGACTTGAGATTCCAAAATGCAACCATTGGCCAAACCTCTCCTGCAGTTGCCATTCACTATTGCAGCCAAAAAAACTTGCTCTACTATAAATAGAGCTCATTTTTGCTCAGTTTAAGTAGACCAAAGCACTACAACACTTGCTTTCCTCAAAATCTCTTTCTCTAGGCAAAAATGCCTTCTTTAGCAAGGTAACTCTGAGTTTTTGAGTTAGAGAGCAATTCCATCATAGCTCATGATCCAAACACATCCAATATGTCATATCTAAGCTGTCCAAACTCTCACTAGTGACCTGTAACACCAAAATCACAAAGTCCCCTCTCAAAACCTCAAAATAGGGCCTTTTTGCATTTTTCAAGCCATGTCTTTATTCAGTCACTTTTAAAAAGCAGATAAAACCTCAAACACACTCCAAATATCATCCTTGAACTGTCCCAAATGGTTCCACACATCTGGAACACCATTTGAGAGAGTTGCTATTTTGGCCATTTTTGCCCCTTTTGCAAGAAAGGGCCAATTTCCATTCCCGAGGTTTCCAGCTGATTCCAATCATCCTAAAAGCTTCTAAGGGATCATTTAAGAGTGTTTAAAGCATCAAAACATTTCTGGAACAAAGCACTTTGCAGATAGCCTAAAAAGCTCAAAGGGAGGTAAGCATCACAACTTGAACTCTTTAAAATATGCCTTGCTTTGAGGTCCACTGATCATGCATCTCTTATACATGCTATATGTGTTGTGTTTGAACCAATTCATCATGTAATTCATGGTTGTATCAAGAGGTAGCACAGAAAATGCACATTATGGCCTATTTCAAAACCACTATCGGGTTTTGAGGAGGATTGATTTTCTCGAAAAACCACCACCACCATTGGATTCCTTAGGAAAATCTAGGCCAGATGCATATAAATTTTGTCTCCATCCATGGAGAAATGAGGAAGTTATGACCTTCACGTTTCTGACCAAAAGCCTTGCCTTGCCTTGCCTTGGCTAGGCCAAGAACAAGGCAAGCCTTGTATATTTATGGCTGGGGTTTGATACACAGATGTATCACCACCCTAGTGGTAAGGCGTACATGTTGCACACAAGAGGTCTGGGGTTCGAATCCCCCTCGCCCCAGACTCCTTTTTAATGGTTTTTCATATTTTTATTATTTTTCTTATAATTTTTAATAATTTGAAAAATTAATAACTCCCTCAATTTTAATTATTTTTTATTGGTTCTTTTTACAAAAAATACAAAAATGTTGAAATATTTTATTCCACAAAAATCAAATTTATATTATTTACTTAATATAATTAGTATTTTTGTGAATAAATTCATTTTTAATTATTTTTAAACATTTAAAAGTGAACGTTTATTTTGAAAATCAAACCCAAATGAGTTCTAAATCATCTTGTGATTAAAACCTCATTTTTCAAACTTTAAACAAAAATCACAAGTGGTTTATTCAAACTTATTTGATATTTTTATCATTTTGTTGATTTTCTTTAAATATTTACTTTTAAAGAAAAGCAAAATTATGTAAGACCCATTGTGTTTTCAAAAATCTCGGCACGATTGTCGTTTTCAAACAAAAATCGTCTGGGCCTACCCTCGTGTTATAAGACCCATTTCTTTTCTTTAAATAATCTTTGGGCCTCTTGGTAGAGTGTAAGACCCAATCCTTTTGTAAGTAAACTTTTTGGGCCTCACATATTGTATAAGTCCCTCTGTACAGTTTTTAAAACAACGGTACAATCATCGTTAAAACTTGGGCCTCTCCTTGAGCTGTAAGCCCTAACAACTTTTCAAAACACTTTCTCCTTTGATTTTGAATTTAATATTGTTATCAAAGTTTTCTTTGTTGAACAACTAACCAAACAACATAGAAGCTCTACAATGGGTAAGTGTTTATCCGCTTTCATTTATCGCTTTCATATGTATATAACTGTATTATGGGGCTGCTTCACTGTAAGTCCTCTTTCAAATCCTTTATATACTTGTCAGTTATCCACTGTGTAATACTAGTATAGTTATTTAGAGTTTTCCCCGGCAACTACGTCTAGCACTAGGTAAAGCCTTGTTGGTCACTCTTAAATACAAACAAAACTAGACCCCCCGTAGGATTCCAGATACAGTCTTCCCTTCTCTTGGGGTTAAACAATATGGAACAAAGAGAAAGGCAGTATTCTCAGTGAACCTTTTCTCAGACTGCACTCTTAGAAATTGTCAAAGGAACTCTACTCCTAGAGTTGATCTATTCTCCGTGAATAGCATCTCTTGAGTTTCTTCCAAATTCTCGAACTTTCTTGGAATTATCTCTTCTCTGTGAATTGCATTTCTTGAACTTCTCGTGGTTTGGGGGACCCACAGGCTTCCTAAAAGCATCCCCGCCTCCTCTTGGGCGATGTACAAGGACCCTTCGACTTCTTAGAAGTTCTCATGCCTTCTCTTGGGCTTAATACAAGGACCATGACGACCTCTTAAAGGTATAAGACAGAACTTAGTCATCCTTTACTAGAGCAGTCTTTCTAGTGTCAAACCTCTGGCCACTTTAGGGTTGATACTCATCCCTTAATGCCCGTGCCGCCTCTTGGGCATTGTACAATAGATAAAACTCTAGACTTGGACAGTCTAAACCCCTTGAGTCTCAAAGACATTCTCAAGTTCCTTTCAAACATAGGAAAAAACATTGATCACTCAGAAACTCGGCCTCTCTCATGAGGGCTCTCCCACTTGGTCCTGCCTATGGATCTAATCCTTAGTAGTAAGATAGCCTCCTCTTGGGCTTTGTATAAATGACTCTCCCCAGCGGAGCTAACCTTTTCAGACTCTCTTGTTGAGTCAAACCTTTTAGCCTCCTTCTTGGGTTTCGTACAAGACACCTATAAAAACCCACTCTCTTGTTGAGTATAAAGGACTCTCTTGTTGAGTCAATCTCTCTTTAGCCTCCGTCTTGGGCTTCATACAAGACACCTATAAAACACTCTCTTGTTGAGTATAAAAGACTCTCATGTTGAGTCAATCCCCTTTTAGCCTCTATCTTGGGCTTCGTACGAGACAGCAAAACACTCTCTTGTTGAGTATAAAAGACTCTCTTGTTGAGTCAATCACCTGTTCAAGACTCTCTTGTTGAGTCAAATTTTTAGCCTGCGCCCTGGGCTTTATACAGGACAAATAAAAGTACTCCCTTGTTGAGTCAAACCCTTTAGCCTCCGTCTTGGGCTTCGTACAAGACACATAAAAAGCATTCACTTGTTGAGTCAGTCACTTGTTAGTACTCTCTTGTTGAGTCAACCCTTTTAGCCTCTATCTCGGGATTCGTACGAGACAATAAATAAAATACACCCTCTTGTTGGGTCAATCGCCTCCTCTTAGGCTTTGTATAAGGAAACATCAGTTGAGTCAATCAACCTTTTAGCGTCAAATATGTGCCTTGCTTACAGTATACAAACATCAACAACTCCTTTTTAGAGATGACGAATTCTCTCTCATCCAAACCTTTTAGCTTCACATCTTGGGCTTTGAACAAGATACAAATAAACCCTTTAGCTTCACGTCTTGGGCTTTGAACAAGACACCAAAACAACCTTTTTCCTCCCATAGAATAGGAGGAACTACGATCGCTCTGATTTCCCTGTCTCGGGAATACGTAGGCATAAGATTGAAAAATCTTAGCGAGCATACCAATCAAAAAACCCAGAATCCAGCACCCCCATATATCAACCCAAAAGCACCAAATCTTAACATCTTACTAAAAACCTCGCAAATAGTCCAGACATTCTAATCTTAACGAAATAATCAAAGAGGGGCCCATATCTCAAGAGCATCTGTAAACTAATAGTCAGCTGTTTAAACATAGTATCCAAGCAGGGTTAATTGGAGACATCTATTTCCCTTCCTTAATCAGCTCGATAGGATAAAAAATGAATCGAACTGTAGTACCCAAGCGACCGTGATTCAAGACCACAAAAATTGCGCTACACCTACGTATTCCCGTTTAAATGAAACAGGGACATCAGAGCAATCATAGTTCCTCCTATTCTTAGGGAGGAAAAAGATGTTTTGGTGTCTTGTTCAAAGCCCAAGATTGAAGCTAAAGGTTTGACTGGGAGAGAACTTGTCATCTCTAAAGAGGGATTAGAATTCCTCTTAGGGAATTATTGATTTTTGTGTGCCATGATCAAAGCCCAAGGTTGAAGCTAAAAGGTTAATTAAATCGGCTTGGGATTTCCTTATATAAAGCTTAAGAGGAGGCTAAATATGATCGACTCAACAAGAGAGTGTGTATGTCGGTGTCTTGTACAAAGTCCAAGATTGAGGCAAAAAAGAGACGGACTCTTTGTGGATATCATTATACAAAGCCTAAGAGGAGGCTAAAAGCTTGATTTTTTTGGGGAAAATGTTCTTTCTGTTTTGTACAAAGCCCAAGATTGAGGCTAAAAGGGATTTTTGACTCCGTCGGGGAGATTGTATGTGTCTTGTTCAAAGCCCAAGATAGAGGCTGAAATGAGAAATTTAATCGATTCGACTGACGATATTTTGAGTGTCTTGAATAAATCCTAAGACGGAGGCTACATGGATTTGACTCTACCAGAGAGTGTTATCTGTCTTGTACAAAGCCCAAGATGGAGGCGGAAAAGAGTTTGACTCTGCTTGGGAATTTATTCCTCAAAGTTTAATGAAGGCTCGGAGAAATTGACTTCGCTGGGGAAAATGTTTGTCCCAAGCTTATGAAGGGTTATATCTCGTACAAAGCCCAAGATAGAGGCTAAAAGGGTTAGACTCAACCAGAGAGTGTTTTTATCTGTCCTGTACAAAGCCCAGGATTGTGGTTAAACAAGTTGGAGAAATTAATCTACACAGCCCGAGAGGAGGCTAACTCTTGCTAGGGGAAATCATTACGGACTCAACAAGAGAGTGTTTTTTATTTGTTTCGTATGAAGCCCGAGATAGAGGCTAAAAAGGGTTGACTCAACAAGAGAGTGCTTGACTCAACAAGAGAGTCTGAAAAGTGATTGACTCAACAAGAGAGTCTGAGAATTGATTGACTCAACAAGAGAGTCTGAAAAGGATATCTCCGTAGGGGAGAATCATTTGTACAAAGCCCAAGAGGAGGCTAAAAGCTGAGGAAAGATCATTATACAAAGCCTAAGAGGAGGCTATCTTTCTGCTAGGGATTATTGAGATCCCGAAGCAAGTCCAAGTAGGGATCAACTCTTGTTGAGGATTGCAGAAGAATTGATAGATTAGAAACCTTGGGGTTTTTATTTGAGATATTGTTATCCTGGTGATAAATTGACCCTGGTTGGGGAGTTTTAGGAGAGAGACGGGGTTTTAGAACCTACAAGTTATAACTCTTGCTAGAGATTAATCCAGAATCCGGGGCTTCTCCTATATTTTGTAGGGAACTTGAGAATGTCTTTGAGACTCAAGGGTATTTAGACTGTCCAAGTCTAGTGGTATGGAAGAGTTTTATCTTTTGTATGATGCCTAAGAGGAGGCCGAATCTTTTTAAGGGATGAGTATCAACCCTAAAATTGGTCTGAGGGTTCTGACTCTTTTTGGAAAGACAGCTCTAACGAAGGATGACTAAGTTCTGTCTTATACCTTTAAGAGGTCTTCAGGGTCCTTGTATTAAGCCCAAGAGAAGGCATGAGAACTTCTAAGAAGCCAAAGGATCCTTGTACAAAGCCCAAGAGGAGGCGGGGATGCTTTTAGGAAGCCTGTGGGTCCCAAACTAAGAAAAGTTCAAGAAATGCTATTCACCGAGAATAGATCATTTAGTGAAAGTTATAAGTTTGAAGAAACTCGAGAGATGCTATTCACCGAGAATAGATCAACTCTGGGGAGTAGAATTTCTTTGACAATTTCTAGGGGTGACAGTCTGAGAAAAGGTTCACGAGGAATACTGCCTTTCTCTTTGTTCCATATTGTTTAAGCCCATGAGAAGGCAAGACTGTATCTGGAAATCCTATGGGGGGTCTAGTTTTGTTTGTATTTAAGAGTGACCAACAGGCTTTACTTAGTTCTATACCTAATTGCCGGGGAAAACTCTAAATAACTATACTAGTATATATACAGTTGATATATGACAAGTATGTAAAAGGATATGAAAGAAGACTTACAGTGCACAGCTTCCCACAATACAGTTATATATATTTGACATGTATTTAAAAGAATGAAAGAAGACTCACAGTGTGCAGCTTCCCACAATACACACACACACACACACACACACACACACACATATATATATATATATATATATATATATATATATATATATATATATATATAAGCAAGTAACTGAAAGCGGATAAAAACTTACAGGTGAGCAAGCTTCCATGTTGTATTATTAGTTATTCAAAGAAATTAAAGAAAGTTTTGATAAGAACTGTATATTTGAACCTAAATCAAAAGGGAAGTTGTTTTGATAAGATTGTACTGGGACTTATACAATGACTGAGGCCCAAAAGGTTTTTTGTACCAAGGTATGGGTCTTACAACTTAAGGAGGTCCAAAGTTTATTTTTGTACAAGAGATGGGGCTTACAACTCAGGGAGAGGCCCAAAGTTTTTAAAAATGAATAAAGACGGGTCTTATAGCTTAAGGAGAAGCTCAGTTGGTTTTGTTAAAAAGGCGACGATCGCGCCGAACTTTTGAAAATATACAGAGGGACTTATACTATATGTGAGGCCCAAAAATTGTTTATTTACAAAGGGGTTGGGTCTTACACTCTATTAGAGGCCCAAGAGTTATTTTGAAAAAGAAAGATGGGACTTACAACACGAGGGGAGGCCCAAATGATTTGTCTGAAAACGGCGATCATGCCGAGGTTTTTGAAAACACAGTGGGTCTTATACAAAGACTGAGGCCCAACAAGGTTTCTTATTTACAAATAATGGGTTTTACACTCTATTAGAGGCCCATGAGTGTTTGAAAAAGATTGATGAGGGTGGAATTAATCAAAACCCTAATTTTGTTTAAAATGGAATTAATTTTGTTAAAACATTAATAAAAATTATTGAAAGCATATGAAAAATGAGTGGTGATCTTGGATCAATGTTTCAAAAATCATGTTTTTATCCACAAAATGATTGGACATCATTTAAGTTTGGAAAATCAAGAACGAAAAAATATTTTAAATGTTAAAAAACAAATAAAAATTAATTCTTTGTAAAAATATCAAATATGTGAAATAAATAATATTTTTGGGGAATTTTTGTAAAATAAAATATTTTAACACTTTTGTGAATTATTAAAAAAATAATCAACTCAAAATCATATAAATTCATAGAGAAAATAATTTTTGAATCAATTAAATAAAATTACAAAAATTCAAATATTCAAATATTTTAAAAAGGGCGCCAAGAACATCTTGGTCTTGCCCGCGTGCTCTGTTTTGCCCAGATTTGCATTTTCTCATCAACCTCACTGAATACTTGATGAAATCATACAATCCACATATCAATCTGCTCGTTTTCAACTCACGATCATGTCTATGGTCTTTAATTTCATTTATTTTAAGCATGGAATGAGAAATCAAGACAAAACCTCAAGAACCCTAAATTGTGCATGAAGGCTGAAAAACTTGATACACGATTCATACAAAGCAATTAATTGAGGGGAAACATTCTATGCATGATTATGAACATTTGGAAAAAGTATTGTGCGAGGAAATATGCATGAATCATGAGATGACCAAGTTGAGGCTTACCTCTTGCAGCTGGTGATGGAGGTGTTGCAGTTAGGTTCCAATGATCTGGACAGCTTCCTTAGGTGCTATGGAGTGTGTCTGAATGCTTGGAGTGGATTGAATGGAGCTGAAACTTCATTTGTCACCTCAACTGCAAATCTGTCAAAGGCTTGTGCAAATGGCTGGTGATTTTGTGATATATCCTATTTCCTAATGTACAATCTAGCTCAGATGGAATTTGATGGAGTTCTTGGACATTTTGGAAAGCTGATATATCCTATTTCAACATGATGTCCAACTTTGGTTTTGAGTCAACCTGAATTACAATAAAAAATGCCTCTACTTTTGGGAAAAAATAAGGCAGATTCTGACATAGTGAACATTTCACTAAGTGTTGGAAAAGTGTCACTTTTGTGTTTTCAGCCATTTTGGTCACTCCATAACTAAAAATCCATGAGAAATTGGAATGAGCTGTAGTTGACACTTTTAAAGTATGCCATGAGATCTACAAATCCATCTTTGGACCATCCAAAATATTTCCTTGGATCTCAAGTTATGATCCTTGGAAGTTGGTACACTAGCCATTTTGTTTCATAACTTAGAAAAATTTAAGTTTTTATGGTTACCCCTTTTACAAGTTAACCCACTTTCTTTGGTTTTTCTTGATGAATGATAATTCCAATCACACAATAACATCATTTTAGGGTTAGGGAACCTTGGTTGACCAAAAAATGAAAAAGTCAAACTTTGACTTTTTGTACAGTTGACTTTTTCAGCAGTTGAAATCCAAACTGTGCGATCTTTTATGAAATTAAGTCCCTGACCTAAATCAAACTTAATGGATGGATTCCATAGGTGTTATAGGGTGTATTGAATCATGTCCCAAGAATTTAAAGCATGCCTTGGTCAAAAGTCAAAGGTACAGTTGACTTTTCCCGGAAAACCCTAATTGCGGTCCTGATGAATTTGAAACTTGTGGATCAAGCTCCCTGGGTCAATCCATTGTTGCAAATGGATCAATGTAGTGTATTGGAGACCCTCAAATCATGTCTTGAGGTCTTGTCTCATGTTTTGTCCCAAAAGTCAACTTAGGGGTGAATTAGGTCAAGAAACCCTAATTCCTGATTTTGGTAAATGCATCCCCTGAGGCTAAATTGACTTGATTATTGGGTCCATGAGGTCCCTTGGAGTATCTTGGGTTATATTTTGAAGCATTGGCTCATGCCCAGATGAAAATTCCACCTGGAGGCCCTGGTCGACCAAAACCCTAATTTTGGTGACACTGGCGATCATGAGGCTCGATCCACTTGGAATGTTGCAACCTTGTGCTTAATTCCTGATGTGGGAGTCCTCTTGATCCTTTATGGATGTTAGAGATGTTAGACAAGTTGAATATCATGTCATTTCTTGAATGATCTTCTGTCTAAGTGTTATGAGAGGGCTCAAAACCCTAATCTTTGTTTGTAGAGAATGCCTAATAATTCCTGAGGAGATTGATGAGGCATAAAGGTACCTCCATATTGTGATGATGATTTTCACATTGATGGGAAATCTTAGTGCTCAAAATTTGGGGTATGACAGGTGTGAATGGCGAAGGTGTTCGGGCATTCGGGGTGCAAGAGGATTAAATATCGGAATACCCGAAATTTTGATGGTGGTTACGAATGGCAGTTTGCTCATCCATCTTCTTTCACTAAGCAATGATGCTTAGAAAAGGTAAACTTCCCCTCGATCCTGGTCTTCATCCAAGGAACTGGTTTCGGTTTCTGATATAAACTTCCCCTCGATTCTGGTTTCCTACCAAGGAACTGGTCTCAGTTTTGAATATAAACTTCCCCTCGATCCTGGTTTCCTTCCAAGGAACTGGTCTCAGTTTCTGATATAAACTTCCCCTCGATCCTGGTTTCCTACCATGGAACTGGTCTTAGTTTCTTTTGTCAATAAACTTTATTGACAAGGGACGCTATTAGTAGCGGTTTTCATCAAACTTCTTGCAGAGTTTACTAGGGAGACAACATTTGATGGAAAAGTTTTGATGTCAGACTTGCTGGGGAACACATTCGTCTGAGTTGCAGAGTTGTACAAACTTCTCTGTTGGAGATGACATTTGTCGACTCTACCGGGGAAAACGAGTCTCTTGAGAGGCTGTTTCCGCTTGGGGGATATTACATCATACTTTTCCTCGAGATCTTCTCGTAGAAATGCCATGTGATGTAATCCAGTTTTGAGGTGCTGATGACTTCATTAACATTGACTTTCTGAAGAGAAAAACCAATGCGTTTCTGAGAGTCTTTAGTCGCGAGGCTTTCTCTGGGGATTTTCCTTAATCAGGGAAAGCAAAAATATCGTCTTCAATGGCGAAGAGCGACGTTTGTTGAATGCCTTCTTACTTTTCAGAGGTTCAGGTTATCAAAGTGGTCAAGGGACTGACTTTAATCATGAAATAAACTGGAGGAGAGATTGCTCAGACGATTTGCTTCATGACGAGGAAAGGACTGATAACTCAATTGAGAGGACTTTTACCACTAAGGGATGAGACCGACTAGAGTGATAGTGATGCAATATGAAGGTGAATGCAAATTAAAAATGCATGATGTATGTATGTATATGCTGACAAAACTGTCGCGACATACAGACTAATAGATGAACACGACTGGATACTCGGCCACTGCTGGGGACGAGGAAATACCATTTGGTCCAAAATAGTAATTCTGCCTTGCTTAGGAGAGATAGTCCCTACGGGGAAAACCGTTGGTCGGGCTTAGGAGATAAGAACTCTGCCGAGGACGTCAGATGAAACATGGTCTCTGACACAGTTGATCCTTCGTTCAGGCGTACTGGTTTTGAAGGAGTACTTTGATTCTGAACTTTGAGGTTCGATTACTTTGTGAGAAGCGATCGATGTTCTTTTGATGTTCAACAGTCAAATGAAATTGCCCTCTTTATTTTAAAAGCAGAAACAATTTGACGAGTAAATTCATTTTTTTTATTTCAAGAATCGTTAATCATGTTAAAATGTCGTTCTGTAAAGCTAAAACAAATAAGAATTGCAAACAAAAGCACTAGGGCTCAAATTTTATTGATAGGATGGAAATCAGTTAAGCGCGTGATTCCATAGAGTATTTACAAAGTTTGAAAATGGTAATTTTAAGGGAAAAGGGATACATTGAAACATAACGACCACTATCCTTCTACCAACATTGAATTCTGGACACCTTGAGCTTCTGTCGAAGATGACCTTGAATTGAAGTTTTTTCTGATGGATGGCATGACTGCTGAGGAGTTGAACTGATTAGACGTAGTTACTTGCCATTAATCCCTAACTTTTTCCTGGATTGTACTTTGAGATTTCCAATCCATCGGGATGATTTTTTATTATGTCTCTAATTTTTTCCTGGACCGCCCTTTCGGGTTTTCAATCCACCGAGACGTTTTTTTTCTTTATTTAGGCGAAGTATTTCTTGACTACGTCAACATTTGTGGGGTAGGCAAATTCTTCTCCGTCCATGGTTGCGAGTCTCAGGGCGCCGCCTGAGAAGGCTTTCTTGACCACATAGGGGTCGTCATAATTCAGAGTCCACTTGCCCCGGGAATCAACGAGAAATTATTGTATCTTCTTGAGCACAAGGTCTCCTTTCCTGAAGACATGGGGTCGAACCTTTTTGTCGAACGCCTTCTTCATTCTTTTCTGATACAACTGACTGTGGCATAGTGTCGTTATCCGTTTTTCTTCAATCATATTCAATTCCTCGTGCCGACTTTGACACCATTCAGCTTCTGTTAGCTTAGCTTCCATCAATACCTGGCGGATTGATGTAATCTCTACTTCTATCGGAAGCACTTCTTCCATGCCATATACTAGAGAGAAAGGGGTTGCCCCTGTTGAAGTGCGGACAGATGTGCGATAACCGTAAAGAGCAAATGGTAGCATTTTGTGCCAGCCTTTGTAGGTTACAACCACCTTTTGAACAATCTTCTTGATGTTCTTGTTAGCCGCTTCTACCGCTCCGTTCATCTTAGGTCGGTAGGGACATGAGTTATGGTGTTCGATCTTTAACTCAGCGCATAACTCTTTCATCATCTTATTGTTCAAGTTGGATCCATTATCCGTAATGATCTGGCTTGGAACACCATAACGGCAAATGATATTGTTTTTGATGAATCAGACCACCACTTGTCGGGTTACATTGGCGTATGATGCTGCCTCGACCCACTTGGTGAAGTAATCAATGGCTACCAGGATGAACCGATGTCTGTTTGGAGCCTTGGGTTCGATCATGCCAATCATGTCGATTCCCCATATGGAAAAAGGCCATGGGGAAGAGAGAACCTTGAGATGTGTTGGCGGTACATGGATTTTGTCGGAGTATATCTGACACTTGTGACACCTCCTTATGTACTTGTAGCAGTCAGATTCCATGGTAAACCAGTAGTACCCTGCTCTCAGAATTTTTCTGGCCATTATGTGTCCGTTGGCATGGGTGCCGAAGGACCCTTCGTGAATTTCTTTCATCAACGTGTCTGCTTCTGGTCTGTCTACGCATCGAAACAAAACCATGTCAAAATTTCTCTTATAGAGTGTTTCACCGCTCAGGAAGAAACTGCCAGCCATCCTTCTGAGGGTCTTTCTGTCTTTTCTGGATGCCCCAAGTGGGTATTCTTGTTTTTGAAGGAAGTATTTGATATCGTGATACCAAGGTTTGTCGTCTATGACTACTTCAATCGTGAAGATGTAGGCGGGCCGTTCAAGGCACATTATGTCAATCTTAGGTATGTCATTCCATTGACCTACACTAATCATGGAAAAGAGAGTGGCTAGTGCATCAGCCATGTGATTCTCTTCACGAGGGATATGATGAAACTCAATTCTGTTGAAGAATGGTAACAACCTTCTCGCGTAGTCTTTGTAAGGAATCAATCCTGATTGGTATGTGTTCCAATCTCCTTTGATCTGATTGATAACTAGGGCTGAGTCCTCGTATACATTCAAGTTCTTGATCCTTAAGTCGATCGTTTCTTCGAGACCCATGATACAAGCTTCGTATTCGGCCTCGTTGTTTGTACACTTGAACGTGAGTCGGGCGGTGAAAGGAATGTGGCTACCTTGAGGTGTTATGATGATTGCCCTAATTCCGTTTCCATAATGATTGACAGCCCCGTCAAAGATAAGTCCCCATTGGGAATCTGGTTCTGGCCCTTCACTGGGTAGTGGTTCATCGCAATCTTTCATTTTTAGATACATGACATCTTCGTCTGGGAAGTCAAATCCGACTGATTCTTGATCGTCAATCGGTTGATGAGCCAAATGATAGGCTAAAATACTTCCTTTGACGGCTTTCTGAGCATGGTACTCAATGTCGTATTCTGATAGCAACATCTGCCAACGAACAATCCTTCTCGTGAGAGCAGGCTTTTCAAATACATACTTGATTGGATCCCTTTTGGAGATTAACCAAGTAGTGTGACAAATCATATACTGGCAAAGACGTTTGGCTGCCCAAGCCAAAGTGCAGCAAGTTTTCTCAAGCATAGTGTACCGAGTGTCGCAGTCGATGAATTTCTTGCTCAAGTAGTAGATGGCCGATTCTTTTCTTTTTGTTTCGTCCTGTTGGCCAAGTACACAACCCATCGAGTCTTCCAAGATTGTTAGGTAAATGATCAGTGGTCTTCCTTCCACTGGAGGTGATAGAATTGGTGGGTTCAACAGGTATTCCTTGATACTGTCGAAGGCAGTTTGTTAGTCTTCTGTCCAAACGCAGTCTTGATTCTTTTTGAGTAATTTGAAGATCAGCGCACATGTTGCGGTCATGAAGAATATAAATCTGGAAATGTAGTTCAGACGTCCCAGGAATCCCCTGACTTGTTTTTCAGTCTTTGGAGAAGGCATTTCTTGAATGGCCTTGACCTTGTCAGGATCAACCTCAATTCCTTTCTGGCTGACGATGAACCCTAAAAGTTTCCCTGAGCAGACACCGAATGTGCACTTGTTGGGATTCAAGCGGAGTTTGTACTTCCTCAGACGCTTGAATAGTTTTGATAGGTAGGTCACATGCTCCTCCTCTGTCTTAGATTTGGCAATCATATCATCGACATATACCTCTATTTCTTTGTGTATCATGTCATGAAATAGAGTAGTCATGACCCTTTGATAGGTTGCCCCGGCGTTCTTCAAACCTAACGACATTACCTTGTAACAAAAAGTGCCCCATGAGGTAATTAACGAAGTTTTCTACATGTCTTTCGGCGCCATTTTGATTTGATTATAGCCTGAGAACCCATCCATGAAGGAGAAAACTTTGAACTTTGCGGTACTGTCTACCAGCATTTCTATGTGTGGCAGGGGAAAGTCATCCTTTGGACTGGCTTTGTTCAGATCCTAGTAGTCTACACACATTCTGACTTTTTCGTCCTTTTTCGGAACTGGTACTATGTTGGCTAACCATTGAGGATATTCTGATGTGGCGATAAAATCTACGTCAATCTGTTTCTGTACTTCCTCTTTGATTTTGATGGCCATGTCTGGGTGAGTCCGTCTTAACCTTTGTTTTACCGGCGGACATTCTGATCTTAACGGTAGATGATGTTCCACGATGCTGGTATCCAATCTTGGCATATCCTGATAGGACCAAGCGAATACATTGGGAAAATCTTTGAGAATCCTTATCAAACCTTCTTTGACAGTTGGACTGAGTAGTGCCCCAATCTTGACTTCTTTTCTCTCTTCTTCTAAACCCAAGTTGACTATTTCCAATGGTTCCTTGTGAGGTTCAATGGACCTTTCCTCTTGTCTGAGTAGTCGGGAGATCTCTTCTGGAATTTCTTTGTCATTTTCTTCTTCAGCCTCAAATACCGGGAATTCAAAGTTGGGATAAGGCATTGGATCGTATGTTTCAATGGGGTTTAAAACAAGCAATCTGCATGACGTGATGATTTGTTTTTAGAAGAGATAGAGAGAATGCAAGAGTGTGTGCAGTGTATTTTCTTTAGAAAATTGCTTGTTTTTATTATTTGAGCTGTTTTTTAGGATTACCATTTTCTAAAAAAGCGAAAAGAGAAAACAACAATAAATGCGGAAATTACAGAACGACGTTATTTTATTTATGATCTTGTCGATTCTTGAAACTACAGCCCTATAAAACAAAACTTTGGCGCTTTGGGCAAATTGAAGAGGTACATTTATAGAAAGTGAGCCCTATCAAAACATCCATTTCACTTGGGCAGGGTGAAAGGTTAAGATAAAGACGGCAATTACTTAGACTTACAAACAACTTTTGGAACGTTGACTGCTACCCATTAGCGGCGAACTCCTTGGTGAATCACAAAGTCGGGTACCTTCTTTCTTGGCTTATCTTCATAAATAACGTTGATTTCTGGCGGAGCAGGATCATTGGAATCTATTTCCCAGGCAAAGTTGTCGTAGGAGGATTCTTCAACTGTATCTTGCATAGTGTTTGTACTCTCAGGTATATCTCCCCATCTAGTTGGCTGGATGTCTTCAAGCCTGATACGAGAGCTTTCAGGAGCGGTGTATTTGGCTAAGTAGTCGTACTTGCCACTCGGTTGTCCTAAGGTGTCCCACACTTCTTTGGAACTGGAGGAGTCATCCCTCTCGATGACGTTTACCTCGGGAAAAGCATAGTTGATGAATTCTAGTCCTGCAAGCTTTGCAAATTTATCGTCGTGTTAGGTATGTTCTGAATACCCTGAGTGTTGATCCCATGACATGGGGGGGACACAAGTATTCTTTTCTATTATGCTCTGCTGGTAAGCATTGTTCGGCTGATTCTCTGGCCCCGAGTCTCCTGGGTACGGCTTCCAGATAGGCAGGTCATCCATTGGGCCATAATAGCCATGGTCAAAGTTGTCTTTCATCAGAGTGTCTTCCTCTAACGAGTTTGGTGGAGCACGGCATCCTTTTGGATCACAATCTCCGTATATCATCTTGACATCTGACCTTGGTATAAATCTCGGACTCTGTGCGGGATAGCAAAATGGCGTACGCACCTCTTCTTGAGACATATAACCATCCTCGTTAAGATAGGACTTCCACTCTTCATCTGTATCGGGGGAACTTCCCTCGTTGATGATATGTACTTCTTGAGACACTGGGTGACGGAAACCTCCACTGTGGAAGAAGTCCTGAATGGGATGAAGACCTTCATCGTTAGTAGCAGTCTGGGTACAGGTTGAGGAAAAACCAAGACCTTGCTTTGTCTTGTTATCCGTAGGAATGACAAGCTATCTGTTGATTGCGGTATAGGGCAAGCAAACAAAAAGATTTGGAAGTATTTTTCCGGGAATTTATCGTGTCCACAGAGATCGGTGCTACTGAACTGCCGTTCGACAATTTAATTGTTAATGAGTTTGGGTTTAAATGGTTTGAATTAAATACGGAAAAGTAAATATGAACATAAAAAGAGTACATTCTTTGAAGAGAAGAAACCTATCAAGCATGAATATACACTACTCAGAACAAACGTAAACCTATCGATCGGTCGCATTCAACATACAATACTCATCAAAATCATCACGTATCGCTCACAACAGTGTCCATCTCTGGCACACTGAGCTGAGAGAGCAACCGTATCACTCTCGTCGTCACTCTCGCGCACGATGCCTCGAAACACGGAAGACATTAAGTTCCGACACCATAAAGATTATTATCTAAATCTATCTCTAGCATCTTGACAATAGATATCCATCCTTAATCAAGATTCGTGATGTTTATCTCTAACACAACACAAATCCAAACATAAATTCAAAAAGATCAATGAAGACATCGATAATGATTTGTGAAGCATATATATTATACAACCATGATCAATACATGTACATAGGTTTAGAGTAACAATACAAACATAACCCATCAAATAGAGAAAAACATAGAGAAGAAATGGAGAAAAACCAAACATTTCATGAGTTGTCGGCTCCGATTGATGAAGGATTCAACTCCAGATAATCCTAATGCATGCTCCAATGTGTTTTCTAGCCTAATTCTACTCAAAAAATGCTATTGGATGGATTTGGAACCAAAAATATCAAAACCCATCCCTAAAAATTGTGTTTTTGGGCCTTTAATGGAGTTTATGTCCGCCCAGTTTCGCCCGGCAGAATTCTGGGTCGCCCGGCAATGTAAGGCGGCTATTCTGTAAGTTTTCCACACTTTTGGAGTGCCCGGCCCGCCGCTGCTTCGCCCGGCGGAGCAGAGGCGCAGCACACCAGTCTGCAGAAAAATTCTGCACTGTTTTATTCGTAACTTTTGAACCGTAACTCCGTTTGACGCACGGTTTGAAGCGCTGGAAAGCTTATTCAATGCTCTATACAACAATGGCAAAATCCCATTGCTGGAATACCTGCAAAAATAAATGAAAATCAATTAAACTCAATGATATTTACACGATACGCAATATATACACTAAAACGTATTTACAAACAAAGCGGGGTTTATTCGCAAAAAGAACTGATAAGTGCAACAAAACTTATATACAAAAATAGCTATAATTTGCACTTATCAAACTCTCCCCAACTTACCTAATTGTTTGTCCACAAACAAGAATCAAACAAACTTGAAAATGCACAAGCAACATCCAAAAAACGATGAATCAACAGGTTTTGAAAAACGGAAACGAATGTATGGTTCAAATGAAAACGGTACACACAAAAAGTAAATACTTACCACTGGCTACGACGACAACATAGTCACGAAACAAACGCAAAATACAAAAATCATGCCAAAAATTCTAAAACAACACAAGTTCAAATGTGAATCACACCTAGGAAAAACAATCATCGGTAGATGAAAAACACAAAATGAGGTACTTTACACTCACACAACAATCTTGAAAACAAAAGACTAAATTATGCATACATCCACAAATTCATATTGAACATACAAATGCAAGAATCACAAGGACTTTCAAGGTTGTAGCGTGGTCGGGTAAACAAACTAGGGGCAATTTCTAAAGGTAATTGAAACAAAAACTTGCCTAAACCTAAGGGAGTGAAAACTCACAACGATTCACACACAAAATTTCAACCAACTTCTTCCAAAACCCCAAGTGCTACACTACACACAATACTTATTTAGCACAATTATTGAAACTCTTTTTGTTTCCTTTTTCAAGGATTTTTCTTTTTCTTCCTTTTTTCTTTCTTTTTCTCTTTCACAAATTTTTCTCTTTTTTTTCTTTTCTTTTTCTTTCCTCATAGAACCAAATAATGAATACACAATCATTCTCTCCCCAACTTGAATTCAACCGCACCATCATGTGAATACTCCCTACTTTCTAAGGCAAGGAAAAAATCCATACAACAACACAAAGTTGAGGTCCAAGAAAAAACAAAATCCAATAAAAAAATAAGTGAACTAAATACTCATAGACAAGCATTAAGTTCAAATAAAACATGGATCAAAAAGCTCAAAGGGGTTACGAAAGATCACACGCTCACAAGGTGAATTGACTATTTGGCTAAGGTGGTTGTGCTCAAAATGAAACAAATGCCTTGATCCTTTTCATGCATTCATATACACAACATAAACAACAGATTCAACATAATAAAATCCAGTTGGAACAAGAATGTTGGAACTCCGAGCATATATGAACAATGGAAGGCTTCCTCACAAAAAGGTTGGGAACTAAAGTGATTCACACAAGAACAAGTATACAAAAGAATGAATGGCATGAAAGTTTGTAAAATGCCTAAGTGACATGAATATGCTAAAGTCAAGAAAGCGATAAATACATACCTCAGACGTGTACAAAACTTAACAGAATCATTACCATGCATCCGCAAGTTGAAACGAACCAACTTGGAAAATCACCAAAGCATCCTCAAATAAGTCAATCAAAATTTGCGAGCAAACAACAACCAAAAACATTAGAAATGAAAAACAATAAAAACATGATTGTTTTACGTCGTAAGCTCGACACCTTTACGGTGCTTAATTAGAAACTTCCTTCATTCATGCCATGGTGATGTCTCACCGCGCAACCAAAAGCAAGCATCCTAACCAAACACTTGAACAAACGTTAAAATATACAAGTATCAATATAAACAAGTGAAAATAGACAATATATACGATATCTACAAAACTCAAAAACAAAGAAACTATCGCAATGCGATTCAATAAAAACACCAATCCCCGGCAACGGCGCCATTTTGTTGATTGCGGTATAGGGCAAGCAAACAAAAAGATTTGGAAGTATTTTTCCGGGAGTTATCTTGTCCACAGAGATCGGTGCTACTGAACCGCCATTCGACAATTTAATTGTTAATGAGTTTGAGTTTTAAATGGTTTAAAGCGTAAAAACAGAAAAGTAAATAAAAACATAAAAACAATTTATTCTTCAACAAGACGAACTTATCAAGCATACATATAATCCACTCGTCACAAACATAAATTTACCGACCAATTATACTCCACTTGCAATACTCGTCAAAATCATCCAGCATCACTCACAACAGTGTCCATCTCTGGCACACTGAGCTGAGAGACAACCGTATTACTCTCTTCGTCACTCTCGCGCACGAAGCCTCGAAACACGGAAGACATTAAGTTTCGACACCAAAAAGATTATCATCTAAATCTATCTCTAGCATCTAGACAATAGATATCCATCCCTAATCAAGATTTGTGATGTTTATCTCTAACACAACACAAATCCAGACATAAATGCAAAAAGATCGAGGAAGACATCGATAATGATTTGTAAAGCAGATTTTATACAATATTATGATCAACAAAGATACATATGTTCATAGTAAATATACAAACACCCAACAAGATAGAGTTTACAAAAAGAGGAAAAAGAGATAAACCAACACTTCTCGAGTTGTCAAGACGATTGATGAGAATCCACCTCCGATTCGACAAGATGCAAGCTCCATTTTTTGTTTTCAAGCTCTCCTATGAAGAAATGAAGTTTGATGGAGTGGGAGCAAAAAATACCTAAACCATCCCTAAAAATTGTGTTTTTGGGCCTTTAATGGAGTTTCTGTCCGCCCAGTTTCGCCCGGCGGAATTCTGGGTCGCCCGGAGGTGTAAGGCGGCTATTCTGTAAGTTTTCCACACTTTTGGAGTGCCCGGCCCGCCGCTGCTTCGCCCGGCGGAGCAGAGGCGCAGCACACCAATCTGCAGAAAAATTCTGCACTGTTTTATTCGTAACTTTTGAACCGTAACTCCGTTTGACGCACGGTTTGAAGCGCCGGAAAGCTTATTCAATGCTCTATACAACAATGGGAAAATCCCATTGCTGGAACACCTATAAAAATAAATGAAAATCAATTAAACTCAATGATATTTACACGATACGCAATATATACACTAAAACGTAAAGTAAACGTATTTACAAACAAAGCGGGATTTATTCGCAAAAAGAACTGATAAGTGCAACAAAACTTATATACAAAAATAGATACAATTTGCACTTATCACTATCCCAATCCTTTTGCATTGTTACTCTTAATTACTTCGAGAGCATCTTTGTACGAGTAAATCGACGTTCCTCTTTCTGAGTGTTTGCCATTGCTCATCGAAAGTGCTTGGAACTGGGTTTCTACACAAGTGGACGATGATAGGTTACTCACGATTAAGGCTTGTTCTCCACAGACTGTGACTAGTTGGTCGTTCTTGACAAACTTCAGCTTTTGGTGAAGTGTCGAAGTGACTGCCCCAGCCTCGTGTATCCAAGGTCTTCCTAACAAACAGTTGTATGCTACCCAGATGTCCATGACCTGGAAAGTGACCTGGAAAGTGACTTGGAAAGTGTGAGGACCGATAGTTATGGGAAGGTCGACTTCGCCGATAACCGTTTTTCGGGACCCGTCAAATGCTTTGATGATGACCTCACTGCCTCTCATCGGAGATCCTTTAAATGATAGTCGCATTAATGTGGACTTTGGCATAACATTTAGAGCTGATCCGGTATCCACCAGTACGCTGGCTAGAGCATCGTCCTGGCAGTTAATTGTAATATTGAGCGCCATGTTGTGACTTTTGCCTTCTTCAGGCAATTCCTCATCACTAAACCCTAAGTTGTTGCAGGAAGTGATGTTGGAGATGATGCTCTCGAATTGCCTGATTATTACATCTTGTTCCACAAAGGCTTGCTCTAAGACTTTCTGTAGAGCTTCTCTGTGGGCTTTGGAACTGATTAAAAGAGACAGCACATAGATTTTTGAAGGATTTTGTACCAGCTGATCAACAATGTTGTATTCACTCCTTTGGATGAGCTTCAGCATCTCATCGTTGTTCTTTGAAAGGTCAGGATTACTGAACTGACCGACTGGTTGATTGGGAACTTCTGTTTGAGGTTCCCCTTCTTTGTTAGGTTCTCCAACTCCTTGGTTGAAGATTTGACCGCTCCGTGTTACCCGACTGATGTCTGCAATATTCATGATGGAGGGTAATGGAACTTTTTTTCCATTCTCAAGTGTTGTTGCAGCGTACTTGTAAGGGACCGCCTTATCGGACTTGTATGGTACTGGTCCCGGCAGATAGATAACTACAGGAGCCTTCTGATTTTTCTGACCATCATAGCCGGCCTCAATTGGTTCGAGGTTGAGAAGCTTTCCACTATCAAGAGGAATTCCTGATTCATGGAGTAACAGGATTATGGCGCACACATCTTTGGCCACCTCTCGCTTAGGAATTAAGACAACATTTTTGCCTTGATTAAGACTATATATGACGTTGAAATAGAGCTTGACCATGGTTGAATCTCCTTATGGTTCAACTGACTTTGAAGGGCTGCTCGCATGAGGTAGCATCCTTGATTATTCTCTGAGCAGACTCTACAACACTCGTAGTTGTGTGGTGGCACCCGGCCACGTCCGCTTTGAATGCAGTGTAACCTTACTAGGTCGGTTTCCATTGATCGAACATCCTGACTTGGATGCCTAGTAGGGTTCCCATTAATCATGTTGACTTGTTGTGTGTCTTCATTCATATAGATCGGAAGCCACTAGTGGTTCAACAAGTGTTGCAGCGTTCTTTGAACGAGAGTGCATCCTTGGTTGCTCTCACGACATACTCTACAGTTCTGATAATTATGCGTAGTCAGAAAACTGAGTTGGACTTGTGTAGCGTGTAATTCCACTAAGCTGGTATTCATCAGGAGAATATCGAAGATTTGAATCATATTAACCTGATAATGACTTCTATCACGGTAGCCCTGAATCCATCCAAGATCCATTTAACGCTGGAGGGCCTCTTGTATAAAAGAGCATCCCTGATCATTTTTTGAGCAGATAGGACAGGAATCGTAATCGTGTCATGGTAGATTATGATGTTGGCATTGCCTGGAGTGCATTGCCACCAAGTTGACATTCATCGCACGGATGTCGTGGTTTTGAATGATGTTGGAATTCGTATAAGTCATGTTGACTTCACGGATTCGGTGATCTTGGATCCATCCGAGATCCATTTATTCCTGTAGAGCTGATTGCACCACCGAACATCCTTGATTGTTTTTAGAGCAGATATCACACTGGTGATAGTTGTGAGATGGTACCTGACCGTATCCACTCTGTCTGCAATGCATCTTGACCAGGTTGGTTCCCAATAAGAGTACATCGTGAATTTGATAGTTGTGCTTAGCCTCTTCTTCTATCAAATTTACCGCAGCTTTCTCGTGTTGAGGCAACGGGTTCGTCTGAACATTTGGATTTGTATCCTTTAAGGATAAGACCCCGTTCCTGACAAGCTTTTGCACATCGAATTTGAAGCTGAGATAGTTTTCTATGTTATGCCCTGGTCCTCCTTGATGGTAAGGACAAGTCTGATCCGCTTTGAACCAAAACGGCGGATTTTCCAGAATCGTAAGAGGAGCCCTGATTTAGACGTGCCCCTTGACCAGTAGTAATGGAAACAACTTTGTGTACAACATTGGTATAGGGTCGAACCCCGTGGTCGTGTTGTACGATTGTTATTGTACTGAGGACGAGCCTGCTGAAGAGGTTAGTGTGTCCTTTGCTGATATTGTTGTTGAATCGGTTGGCTCTGAGCAACCAGAGATTGATACGTTTGAACAGGCATAGGGTTAATAGTAGGAGTTACAGCTGCTACTGGTTGGTATCGTCGCCTTTGCTTTCCGAGAGAGATATTGCTAATATCTTGCTCTTTTTTCTTAGGGAGAGCACTACCGAATCTTTTGGTATTGCTTGATGATCCGACATCTTTAATTAAACGTCCTTCTCGAATTGCTTCTTCAAGACGAACTCCCATGCCTACCATCTTAGTGAAGTCGTTGGGCGCACTGCCGACTATTCTGTCATAGTAAAATGAACTCAAGGTTTTCAAGAAGATCTTTGTCATCTCTTTTTCCTCAAGATGTGGACAAATCTGAGCGGCAACTTCACGCTATCTCTGAGCATATTCCTTAAAGGTTTCCTTGTCCTTCTGTGACATGGCTCTAAGATGATCTTTGTCCGGTGCCATGTCCAAGTTATACTTATATTGTTAAACGAAGGCGACGCCAAGATCTCTAAAAGTGACAATCTTAGTGCGGTTTAATCCCATGTACCATTTAAGCGCGACACCGATTAAACTATCCTGGAAATAGTGGATCAGTAGCTGTTGGTTCTCTGTCTGAGTTGACATCCTCCGAGCGTACATCACCAAGTGACTTTGAGGGCAAGAGTTACCCTTGTACTTTTCAAATTCGGGCACCTTGAATTTGTGTGGAACTTTCACATTGGGGACCAAACAAAGGTCTGCGGCGTATTTTCCGAATAGATCCTGACTGCGAATGGCTTGTAGTTCCTTCTACATCTCCAAGAACTGTTCCTGGAACTCCTTCATTCTGTCGTCCATACTTTCGTTTCTACCAGAGGGTATCTGGGAAATCAGTCCTTCTGGGACAATGTGTACCACGGGTGGTGGTATACTCATCATCGCTGTGACTCTTGGTGCTTCCCGAAGTTTGTAACCTTCAGGAGTTGTTGTCATGCCCCTGACATCTTCGCTTTCTCGAAGTTTGTAACCTTCAGGCCCAGCGGCTCCTGCTGCAGTTTTCGGATCTTCAGTGATTGGCAGAATATATCCTTCCGAGATATAGTTGATAGGCATGCCCCAGGGACGATCTTTAGGCATGGTATACCGAGGATCATACTTTTCTAATATAGGCGTCGATGTGATCTCTAAGATCACAGACCTTTGTATCTGAGCTGCTTCCAGAGCTTGCATGTCATTGTGAAGTTTCCTTAGATCTTCTTTCAGAGCGTCGAGTTCTTCTCTCAACTCTCTGTTCTCTTCCTTGAGATTATCCATCTTTTTTTGTCGATTGACTCGAGTATTGTACGAATGAGACAGTTTAACTCTAGAATCGAGACACAAACGTGAGATTCGTAGAGAAGAAGAATGCGTTACATGAGAATGATGAATGATATGCAATGATTATATTAGTTATTTAATTTTTTAATCAAAAGAAACTTCAACAATTGGATTGCAAATATCATACAATGGAAACCGCGTTTTATTGAATTCAACGATTGCGGAAATGGACTTACAGTAACTACAAAGTGCTGTAAAAGGAAATGTCTAAGCTAATGGATCCTGAGGAGGGCTCAGGTGTTGGTTCTGGTACTTTCCTTTTCTTTGACCGGGGCTCTTGAGCCGTTGTCGGGTTGTCATTCCTTTGCCAAGTGAAAGAAGCGAGCAAATTCCTTTGGTCTTCTTGATTCTCAACAGCATGTTGCTCTAAAATCTCGATCTGAGCGTCTTTCTCTTTTAACAGTTGCTATATTTTGTTACACTCCACATTGAGAATGCAGTACTTGTTCTTCCAAGACTTCTTCTCCTGTTGAACTTTGTTGAGGGTGACCTGGAGTTTTTCCGTATCAGACATAAAATAAAGGACGGATTCCTTTAACGGAAGAACTTCGTGACAAGGGTAAGGCATCCTCAGCTTGAGAGCTCTAGTTTGTACCCAGTTGAGATAAGGTTCCACAGAGACATAGTCTGGTTTTCCTAGAGACTCCCTTCCTTTCCTGTGAACATGTTTCCAAGAATTCACTATTTCTATCTTTAGTGCTCTGTCGTTTTCTCCTTACTTGAAGAAAAGACCTTCCAGATGAGCATTACGCGGGACATGCCTCATCGGGTATCCAAATTGACGACGAACTAAAACTGGATGGTAATTGATTCCTACTTTAGTTCCTATGAGGGGTACATTAAGGAAATTTCCACAAAGGTCAATGATTCTTATCCCGTCATAGATTCGATTGTACCAATCGATGTCAGAGTTGGTAAGAGACATGATTCTCTGTGACCAACGTAAAGTACTCTTATGATCCCAAAATATGGCAGACTTGGGCAAGTGGGAAGTGAACCATTTGTATAGTAGGGGTACACAACATATGATCATTCCTCCGCTGTACAAATTCCTTAAGTGTACAGATTGATAAGCATCTGCGAGTAAGGTTGGTACAGGGTTTCCAATCAGAAAAATCTTAATGGCATTGATATCAACGAAGTTATCAATGTTGGGAAACAGAAATAACCCGTAGGTGAGCAAAACAAAGACGTTCTCAAAAGCAATCGCGTTCCCTATACTAGCAAAGTACAGAGCTTTCTTTACCAAAAACTTGGTTGGCAAACCTTGGATTCCACCCTAAGTGGTCATGTGAGTCCTGACTTCTGACTCGTCCAAATAAATTGCTCTTGCAATGGTCTGATCCTTTGGATTTTCTTCCAGTCCAGAAAAGGGAGCTTGGTCAGTTGTTAGTTCTGTATTGGCAGCAATTTTGCTAAAACAAGGTGTTACATCAAGATGTTATGCTTGATGTCTTGACATGTGATTCTAACATTCTACAGGTGGTGATTCTTAGTGTTGCAAGGAATTTGAGCATGATGTCGAGCCCGATGTCCTAACATCTGTTGACAGAACATTCTGGTCAGAATGTTATGGTTTATTTGTTGCGCTTTATTTGCAATCTTTTGTGTGTTTATGCTCAGTGATTGCGTGCGAAAATCATCGTGTAACATTATTTTAAAGCAAGCACTTTCTGTTATTTTTGAAGAATAGTTAGTTACTATTTTCAAGCAAAAAGATATGGAGGATAATTAGCTTTAATTATTATTATATCTTAGATCTGCTATTGCCCAAGCCCAAGGAGATTGTTTCTATTTAAAGACGTACAAACCCTAATGGCAGGTGTGGGAAAAAAGTTATTGAAAGCTGCGTTTCAAGTTTTAGGGTTTTAGTCTTTTGTTAATTGTTTGATTGTGAGCCATTCATTCATCTCTTGGATGTTTGAATTGGACTGAGTCTTTGAGTTGTAAGTTGTTCACTTTAAGCTTTTAAGTACAAGTGCTTTGTTCTTGATTGAAGCTTTTAAGCAAGATCAAGGTGTGTCATTGAAGTGTGTTTTTCTCTTTTGTAAGTTTCTGTAGTTATCACTGCATGTGATTGAGGGGGAGTGAGAGATATCTCTTATCTAAGTGTCTTAGATAGAAATCTCACAGGTAGAGATTAGGTGAGAAGATTGTAAACTGGAGTGTGTTTACTGAGAGTCTTCAAACTAATTCTGTTTAGTGGATTTCCTTCCTGGCTTGGTAGCCCCCAGACGTATGTCGCTCCCGAAAGATTCGCATCCAACGGTACAAACGCGAGAGTGGCGCAGAAAACACAGAGTCGCCAACAATGTGTATTTATCCCGAGAGAGGGAAAGGAAACACTGCATAAACCTGAAGGAAGGGAAAGAACATGGTATCACGACCAAGAGAAATGGGTACCGGAGTCGGTTAGGCGAAGGGAAGGTGTTAGCACCCAACATGTCCATCGTACTCGATGGGATCCATGCTTGTTGTCTGCATCAAGGGGTGTCGTCGTCTGGAGCTCCACTGCTACTGGACCGGAGAAGAAACGAGAACGGAAAGAACGGAGAAATGAAGAAGAAAAGAAAAAAGACGTGACTCGATAGGGAGAGAGGAATCAGAGCTGATGTAGTTCATGGGTACGACCACGGATGGGTAAGTGTTTTTTACGTGAGCGACGAGCTCTTTTCTGAAAAATGAAGTTTGAAACCCAACAATCCCGAAGGATAAAAAGATTTGAATTTATTTTGTGTTTTTTAGACAGAAGTGTTTTAGTTAGTTCATAACTTGCATTGCACCAAAGTCTATGACATAGGAACGAATACTTCGCATATCGTCCCCAACAGGATGTACACTAGGTACCCTAGAAGAATGAAGGGAAACCCCTCACTCCTCACTTCCCACGCTTAAGGCTCGAGCGCAATACACGTTAACTTTTATTACGTGTTTTGAAGAAGTTTTGAGATGAGAAGAGAGAAGACACAAAGGAAACTCTAAGGGAAACTAAGAGTCCTAATGTTATCATGCATGGATGACCTATGGTTAGTGAGGTTTAGGAGGGACGACTACCTAAAACCTAATGCTAATCCTACTCCAAGCTTAATCAAAAATTAAGTTGGACTAGGTAGCTCTAAGGGAAAAGAATCCAAGACTTAATAAAGTCTTGAGATTCATGGGATGAGAAAGAGTGAGAGAGAAGAAAGAAGCATCTTAAATGCTAAAGCAAACACAAGTATGAAAGCTTAAAAGAGAAAGGAGAAGTTAGAATTTGGATAACTATCCACATCCCATTCACTTACCATTAGCCCCTACATGGTTAGCAAAAACAAACATAAGCAACAATAAGACAAATGAAACCCAAATAAGTCACAACCCAAAGAGAAATGGTTACAAACCAAATGAAACTCATCCAAGCCAGAATGTACACCTTAGAGGTGACCCATAATGTTTACCTAACAAACTCAAGCAAAGAGAATGCAAACAAATGGCAAAACATACAAGAAAGTCATCAAAGAAGAGGTAGAAGAAGAATGAGTGGATATGCAAGGTGATCATGCAACAATGCTTTAAATAAAATCAAATTCAGAATGTGGATGACCTAAACATGTGCCTAAACATGATGTACAAATGTCACATAAGGCATACAAACAAGTATCCAAGCATTGAGAGTAATTAGAAGAAGGAGAAGGAAGCATGTAAGTGAAACATGTTAAAGGATGCAAAATGAAACATGAATAGCATATGACATGAATGCAAAGCTCCAAGGTAAGAAAGATACATCAAATGAGATGCAAAGAAGATATATGGCATGGCATACACAAACCAAACACAAACCAAGAAGAGGCATAGATGAGAAGAAGTGAGAAGATAAGTCAAAAGAGGCATGTAAATCAAACATTGAACATGTGCACAAAATATGCAACAACCTCACACCAATGACTTAAAATTGAAATCAAATGACCTATAATGATTCAAACATGGTTTATTAAGTCAAAGAAACAATCCCAAATAATGGCACAAGTGCCTTCTCAAACAAGTAATCAAACATGATCAAAGATGTGCACAAAAGAAGACCTCAAACAAAGAGCAATAAAAAAATTACCAAATCATCTTCAAAAATTACCAAATTAAATCTCAAGACTCCTCAACCAGGGACAAACAACATATTAAAATTCATACAAAAATTCACAAGATAACTCCTCCAATCAATCATGCAAAGTCACATGGGAATTATGAATCAATATGCTAAAGAGAGGGACCAAAATGCAATATGAAATGAGCTTAAAAATATTAGAAAAATGTTTTTATGCACTTAAATATGTTGATGAAATAATGAAAAAATAATGGGTTCAAAATGTTTTATGTTCTATGAGAAATAAAATCTACAATGCAAAGTGTGCAAATAAGAACAATTTAAAAAGAAATTAAAGCAACAATTAATTCAGATGCTAAAAATAAAATAAAAATGGAAAATAAAATTTGAAAAAATTTTATAAAATGCCAAATATGATCCATGATTTTTTTCATAATTTTTGGATGCATAAAACTAGTTTTAAAAATTAAAAATGGAAATGAATCAATTAAATAAAATAAAATGGAAGAAAATAAACCAGGGGTGCAACAAGCAACAAATCCACGTTGGAAAAGCCAAATGGGCTCAATCAGGGGGGTTCAAATAGCAAGTCCAGTCCAATTCCAGGGTCAGCGCGTCCAAACAAATAACCATGGTCTCAGTCAACATAATTGACTCACATAAGCCATTAGATCAATCGCACGCTCCATGCTCAGTCAAACAAACCACAACGTAATCATGATGAGAGGTTCAGATCAGCATACACATGATAATTAACATGTGCGCACACAAAGACTATCTGGAATAAAAAGAAATCACATGAAAGGCATGTGGTATTTTTAATGCGCTGGTGTCGCTCCCGGGATTTTCATCCTAGTACAAACGCGAAAGTGGCACGGAAACAGAGTCGCCAGCAATGTGTATTTATCCCAAGAGAGGGAAAGGAAACACTGCATAAACCTGAGAGAAAGGATAGAGCATGGTCTTGCGACCAAGAGAAACTGGATTCGGGAGTCGGTTACCCGAGAGGAAGGTATTAGCACCCCCTCCCGTCCATCGTACCCGATGGGATCCACACTTGCTTATTTCAATCAAAGGGTGTAGAAAAGGATACTGAACAAGAAATGCTAGCCGAAGAACTGAAAAAGGAAAGGAGAGAGAAAGAGAAACAAATGTAGGGAAAATAAAAGAAGTGCTCGAATGGGCCCTACCCCACTGCCTACGTATCTCATCGGGAACATGAGAATCAGAGCGACGTAGTTCCCCTCACTAGGGATGGATTGTTTGTGTTTTTTAGGGACGGCTAACATTCTAGCTCGGGTGTTGCAGGCTCGCTGGTCCGAGTGCGTTACCATCTTGCAGGAGAACGAGTAGGAGCACATTCTTACGCTAAGAATGAGTGGGATGAGAAAAAGAATTCTCGAAGGAAAGATGTTATTGTTTGTTTTTGTCTTTTAGAAATTTTGTTATTTGTTTGCATATGATAGTATATCTAAATCTCAATCATTGGAATGTATACATCCTCACATTCCAAGATGGAATGAGTAAGAAAGTACACTAAGTGTGAAGAAGACCTTCACACTTAGTTCCAATTATTAAGGTTCAAACACACTAGCATACTTGTATTTATTAAGTGTTTTTGTTGATTATGAAATGAAGAATTGTTTTTTATTTGTATCTTCAACAAGTATTGCATTTAAGTCCCTCATACAAGATCAAATGTTTAACACATTGACCCAAGATGGGCCATATGCTACATATTCTAAGATTATAAGAGAAGACCCCTTATAATCTTTTCTTTATATGAAAGGCCGAAATGCAATAAATGCCTACCTTTATTAGATATTTTGAATTTTCTTTGAGATGAGAAGATGAGAGACTCAAGGGCGGATCAAAGGTAAAAATCTATATGAACTAAGACTCAATCCTAATTGATTAGTTAAGGGAGTGATCCTAAAGGTTTGTGAGGTTTAAAGATTCTAATCCTAAAAGAAGAGAGAAGAGACTCAAAGTGTAAGAGAAAACGGAAGCTAGTTGTTAGTGTGCTCGCCAAGGATAGGGATCCTTGTGCCTATGTATCCTCATTAGGGAATGAGGAATCAAAGCATCCGTAGTTCACGGTACTACGGGCGGACAGGAAACGGTCTCGATCGCATGGGTGCGAGAGAACAAAAGGGAATGACACATAGAAAGTCTAAGGGGAAACTCGGTCCTACAAGTCAGCATGCAATGATGGTCCTAAGGTCAGGATCAAGGGAAGTCTACCTAATGTTGTCAGTCATGGATTGCTATCCTAATGTCTCTCCTACCTCCGACTTAATCAAAAATTAAGTGGAGCGAGGAATCCTAAGGGATCATGTCATCAGACTAGTAAACACAGGATAAATCAATCACAAAATGAATTTAAAGCAACGAAAGAGCAAACAATATCAGTCAGCAATAGTATCACACAACCAAAGGGAGAAAAAGGGAAGCTTTAGCCAAGGGGTCATATCAACCGAGGCAAACAAGCTAGCTATAGGAAATAAGGGTACTCATCCAATGGTATCGAGAACCATGGAGAGTAGAATAAGAAAAGGGGAAGATGTGTATAAGATCACATAAGCATCAACATTGGTCAATGCGAGTTAAAGACAAAGCGTGGGGGTTGGGTGCGAACCCTATCTTCCACTTGACCGACTCGATAACAGAAGCAGGTAATGTTCAAAGCTTCAATCATGTAATGAGAGCTAAGAACGACTCGACTAGAATAACGGGGGTCGATTGCGAACCCTAACTTCCGTCAATTGCCTTCTTAGAGGTCTTGCCAGGGGGAATGGGAATGGGATGCCTCATAGAGGTCTTCAGGCACAATATTAAACAATCACAAACAAATCCTCCTTTGAGGACTTCCATCATTGCCGGCCAAATGGCACGGACTCCCAATCCTACTTCTCATGGCATAAAAAGGAAAAATGCGGAATTAGTAAAAGAGAAGATAAGTGATACCGCACGGATATCAATCCGTAGCAACGCAAGCAAACTATAAGCAAACCGACAAGCTTCTAGTAACCTAGCATAAATGGACAAAGGTGTTAGAAAGTGGAATGGATCCGTGAAAGGCATGGAACCAAATGCTCTTCAAGAAAACAATAAAACGAGGCCAAAAGCCATAAACAGCAACAACAACAGCGCTCCAACACCTGCATAGCTGTAAAAACTAACAACAAATAAAAACAGCCTGTAACAGCTACTATTTCCAGAACAGAATGGGTGTATATGCAGCCAGCCAGGATATCAACAATTTTACAGCACCCTTTGTGCACAGCAGCTGTGTATATTACAGCAACTTCCACATTTATTCAATCAACTAAGTCAAGTGAGAAACACTACAAAACAAACTCAAAGATTAGTCAAAGTTCAAATGGAAATAACCAAAGTGAGCAACTAAGATCAAAAGGAAATATCAATAAAAAGTAATTGAAATCCATGCTAAAATGTAAATAACACTTAGTAAACCATCTATGCAACACATATTAAAGACTATTAACAAAGTTATCAAATGAAACTATTATGAAAATTAGTCAAAGTTAGCATCAAACTCTAAGTATATTCAAAATCAAATCAAATTAAGTCAATGTCAACTAGTTCTAAGTTCTAATTATAAAACTAGTTAGTGGACACTTAAAGCAAAAACAATTAGTGCAATTAGTAAGCAAAAGCTAAAAACGGTTATTGAGTGATTAAGGTAAACACAATTAGTAAGCTAGTGAACAAAACAATTATCCAAAGACCATTAGCAAAAATCTAAATCTAATTACCAAAATCAAGGTCTAAATTCAAGATCTAAATCAAATGAAAATGTTTCCTTAACGAAAGTTAATCAGAATTAATCGGCCATTAGTCAACAACTAAACAATTATCAAACCATGTAAAACCAATCAACGTCAAGTTTTAATTGAAAATTAAGACTAATCTAAGTTCAAAATTAACTAATTAGACAAAACACACTTAAGCTAGTTGTCTCAATTAATCTGAACAATTAGCCGAATCACTTAGTAATTAATTAAGCCCTAAATCCTATTAGTAAAATTCAATTAGTAAAACTCAATTAACCTAATCTAATTATCTAACACTAAAATGAAAAATAAATAAAAACAGTGGGGTGCAGTGAGTATTAAGGGTGGTGTGAATAACAATCCATGGTGGTTTTGGGCTTGCAAACCCGTCTAGCTAACTAGGGAGACAAATTGTTTTCTTAAAACCCTAAAGGACATTCAACTAAACTCACTCTCTTCTCACCTTCTTCCGCCGTTTCTCCCTCAACTCTACAGCCTGAATAACAACACCGCCGAATCCATTCCCTCCGTCTCACTCCTCCTCTCTCAGACTGCACCTTTTCCGGCATCACTTCCATTCTCCGCTTCTCAAATCGTGCCGCCGATGCCGCTTTTTCCACCGCGCCGTAGCTTCACACCGGCGGCGGAGCTGCATTCAAATGACTACATCGCAACCTCCGATCTCGATCTACCTCACTCTATCGAATCTAAGAGGTGAACTAAGGTTTGAAGCTAAATCGCATGCTAGCGGCGTAAACACGAATCGTACCTGTGAACTGGAACCGCTGAAGACGAAGACGAAGGTAGAAAACTTGAGGTAAGTATCTTGATGCTTCGAACTCCTTCTTCTTCCTCCTATTACGTTGCTCTGAGCTCGTGAATCTTACATGATTTTCCTTTTACTGTGTGCGTCTTCTTCTTGCGTTTGTGAGTAGTTGATGTTGTTGTGAATTTTCTTAAGCGAAGTGTTGTTGCGTTCTTGCTTCAATTTGCAGATTGTTGATTGAGAGCGAAGACGGTGATGATGTGCGGAATCACTGCGAATTTGTGTTGCAGAGGGAGAGTCGGGAGATTGAAGAAGAGTTCCAGAAAGCTGGATTATGGTTTTCAGGTGAGGATCACGATCGGAACAGAGGAATCGAGAGAGAGTCCCGGAAAAGTTCAAGCCAGACCTTTTCTTTTTTGAGTTTTTGCTAGTTCATTTTCTGTTATCAGTTACTGATTTTCTGGTTTTTGATAGGTTGTGAATTGGTGATGATGAAGTATTGTGTGAAGATTGTGGATTGATGAAGCTTCAAAGTTGTTGTTGCAGAAGTTTCATGGTGAAGATTGGTTGATGAAGATTGAAGGTTGAGTTGAAGATGAGTGATGAAAAGCAATCGGAGAAGATGAATATTGTAGAGAAAAAAAATTCTGTTAGAGGTTGGTTATGGTGGTTGGAAAACGGTTGGGGAGAAAAATGACAGATAATTCTGTTATTGGTTTTTCTGATATGGAGTTTTTATATTGTAATTTTATGTTGTGGATTGGAAATTCTGGAGAGAATTGGAGAGTTGAGAGTGATAGATTAGTTTCTGAATTTTCTGTAATGAATTATGGAGATTGAATTGTTCTGTTAGAGAGAATATGAGTGAATTATTCTGGTGTCAAAAAAATGGTTAGTGACAGTTATGAATCTCTTATCAGTAAGAAAAATGGAATTTTTTTGTCATTGTTTTTTCTTCTGGCTGCTATTTATTTCTGTTATGAAATGTAGTATTTTTCCTTTCGTAATTCTATGTCACCCGCCATGTGCTTTTCTTCTTCAATGAAAATTGGTTTAGCTGCTATTACATATTTTGTTATGGACTTGTGAAATCGCAACCTGTACAATTTGACCAGGTTAAAAGAGGTAACCTGGGCTTGGAAATGGATATGGATTTTTAGAGAAAATGGATTTAATTGGGTTAATTAAATGGATAGTGACAATGAGTATGGATTAGAATGGATATGGATAAAAAAAATGATTGAAAATGGATTTTAAAAAAACTATGGATATCAAGAATTTGGAATGGATAAAATGAATTGAAATTTGGTAAATGGATGTTGGACAATGATTTTGGTTAATGATGTGAAAATGGATAATAGAAAAGGTAAAAAATGGACTTGGATAGAAATGGTTAGAAAAAGGGTATGGATATTGGAAAATGAACAATGGATTTTTATAAAATGAATTAAAATGAATTTTGAAAGTGAATATGAAAATGGATATAGACATTGAATTGTGGATCTAAAAGTGGGCATTTGGTGAAAAACTATTCTAAATGGATTTAAAAATTGGACATTGGATATGGTTTTAATGGATTTAATATGGACATGAATTTGAATAATGTGTTAGCATGGTATAACGAATATTGTATGGACGGATGGATAATGGATAAAAAGGGATAAAAGATGGACTTGTATATTGGATTCCAAGCAGTCCCCATAACCAATCTTAACAGGTCTAATTTCATTCAAATACCCGATTCGCACGAAACTCTTATCTTCCATGAGTTCCAAGAATCCATCAGTAACCTCAATTAACCATGACCCAATGTCCTTTAAATCAATTCACCCATACTCTGTCTCCATGATCTTGAATTGGCCAATATCAACCGATTTGCACAGAAGATAAGAAACCATGATCCCACGCCTCGGGAGCCTCATGCAAATGTATGATGAGTATGACCTAATGGAAAATGCAGATGAATGCGAAGCAAAAACCAGAAAAGTTAGGGCAAATTTTGGGGTGCTACAGCTGCCCCTATTCAATCGACTTGGACCTGAAAGGATGATAGCAAATGCTTTCATACATTCAAGGTAGAAGGTGATTGAATACAAAAAGAACCGCAAAATTTGCTAACTGCGAGGAGAGAAAATATTATTAGAGCCCAGTCACACTTCATCAAAGGAATTTTGACGGTGTAGCGAGCGATTTTGGAGGCAGTTCTTAAGCGCTGGTCGCTCTCTGCGGTTGAGCTTAAACTACAGGTCGATTCATTTTTTATCCTATTGTGAGCTGAATAAGGAAGGGAAATAGATGTCTCCAATTAACCCTGCTTGCATACTGAGTTTAAACAGCGGTCTGTTAGGTTACGGATGCTATCAATGTGGGGGGCATTTGTACTGGTTATTTGTATTTTCGCCAATACGGTTTTCTTTCTTTCTAGGACTTTCTAGCGGGGAACAAGGGTTAGGATGTTAGGACTGATGCTTTTTGAATTACTGCTTTTGATTGATGGAGATATGGGATTTGGGTTTTTTGTTGATTGCGCTCGCTAAGATCTTTTCTACGTATTCCCGTTTACCGAAACAGGGAAATCAGAGCGTTCGTAGTTCCTCCTATTCTATGGGAGGAAATTGGTTATTTTTGGTGTCTTGTTCAAAGCCCAAGACGTGAAGCGAAAGGTGATTTGTATCTTGTTCAAAGCCCAAGATGTGAAGCTGAAGGTGATTTGTATCTTGTTCAAAGCCCAAGATGTGAAGTTGAAAAGTCTATTTGTGTCTTGTTCAAAGCCCAAGACGTGAAGCTGAAGGACCTCGACTTTAGAGAGAATTTGTCATCTCTAAAGAAGGGTTTGTCTGTCCCAACTGTTGGGTGACTGGTTATAAAGGAGAATTACTTTAACCGGGATACGCGGATCCTAACAATGCCATAATTTCCTTTAAAGGGGATTTTAACCTGAAGGAGAAGACTTTAACTCAGTGTAGAGCAATGCTATCTTTCCTTAGGAATTTCTCATGCTAAAAGAGGGACAGTGGCATGGATGTAGATGATCCAGAGGCTTGCCGCTTACAGCGATTAGATGAAGGGAAAGGAGTTGTTGATGTTTGTGTACTGTGAACGAGACACAACTTTGATGCTAAAAGGTTGATTGGATCAACCAGTGGTTTTCTTATACAAAGCCTAAGAGGAGGCTAGCATGTGTCTCGTACGAAGCCCGAGAGAGAGGCGAGAAGGTTTTAACTTGATGATGAAGTCTTTTGGTGTCTCGTATAAAGCCCGAGAGAGAGGCTAAAAGGGGTTGATCCTACAAGAGGATCTTTTATACTCAACAAGAGAGTGTTTTTGTATCTCGTACGAAGCCCGAGATAGAGACTAAAAGTTTGATTGGCTCAACAAGAGAGCCTTTTTTGTATCTCGTACGAAGCCCGAGATGGAGGCTAAAAATGTTTGACTCAACAAGAGAGTCTCTGTATCTCGTACGAAGCCCGAGATGGAGGCTGAAGGTTTGATTGACTCAACGAGGGAGTCTTTGTATCTCGTACGAAGCCCGAGATGGAGGCTACAAGGTTTGACTTAACAAGAGAGTCTTTGTATCTCGTACAAAGCCCAAGATGGAGGCTGTTGTTTATTTGGATTAATAAGAACCTTTTTATATCTCGTATAAAGCCCGAGATGGAGGCGAAAGGGATGATTGACTCAACGAGGGAGTCTCTTATGTGTCTCGTACAAAGCCCGAGAGAGAGGCTAAATGTTGTTTGACTCCGCTGGGGAGAATTTTGGTATCTCGTACGAAGCCCGAGATAGAGGCTAAACGTTTGCTTCGCTGGGAAGAATCATTGAACAAAGCCCAAGAGGAGGCTATGGTAACTGTTTCAGTTAAGTGACAGGTCCAGTATACTGATTTTAAAGAGAAAATTAGTTCTTATATGAGTAACACTGTACTCAGAGATTTGATTTGAGGATCAGGGATATTTCCTTCTCTTTGAGGAAATGGGAAATCCAAGGGGTATTGAGACTGTCTGAGTCTGCGGGTTTCCTTCCTATTTAACGACGGGGTCACTTGAGAATGTCTTTGAGACTCAAGGAGATTAGACTGTCCAAGTCTAGAGTTTCATCTTTTGTACTATGCTTTGAGAAACAGTAGTAGACTCTTTGAAAGGACTGTTTTATGAGGATGACTAAGTTCTGTTCCTATACCTCTAGGAGGTCGTCGGGACAATTTGTACGAAGCCTAAGAGGAGGCTGGAAACTTTTAAGAAGCCGACGGGTCCTTGTACTAAGCCCAAGAGGAGGCTATCATTCCCGGAGGAAGAGATCATTATACGAAGCCTAAGAGGAGGCTGTGAATACTTCTAAGAAGCCGTAGGGTCCTTGTACTAAGCCCAAGAGGAGGCGGGGTTGCTTTTAGGAAGCCTGTGGGTCCTTGTACGATGCCCAAGAGGAGGTCGATGCTTTTAAGAAGCCGATGGGTCCCCAAACCCCGAGAAATTCAAGGCAATGCTATTCACCGAGAATAGATCAAAGTCAGGAAAGTTCGAGAATTTGGAAGAAACTCAAAGATGCCATTCACGGAGAATACATTCATCTTGGGGAGTAGAGCTTCTTGACAATTCCTAATGAGGACAGCCGAAGAGAAGACTGTATCTGGTGATCCTATTTGGGGATCTAGGTGTCTATTTCTATGAATAAACGAAACGGCGTCACCTAGTTCTAGACGTAGTTGCCGGAGAAACTCTAAATATATATACTATTATTACACAGTTGATATGAGTTTATGAAAGGAGACTTACAGCGAAACAGCCCCACAATACAGTTATATATATATGAGTTTATGAAAGGAGACTTACAGTGAAACAACCCCACAATACAGTTATATACATATGAAAGCGGTAAATGAAAGCGGGTAAACACTTACTCGGTTGTAGAGCTTCCATGCTGTTTGGTTAGTTGTTCAACAAAGAAAGATTGAAAACAACATTATATTCAAAATCAAAGGAGAAAGTGCTTTGAAATAAAAAGATTTGGGGCTTACAGCTCAAGGAGAGGCCCAGGGTTTTATCAGTGAGCGCACTGTTGAATTTGTACAGAGGGACTTATACAAGTGACTGTGGCCCAAAAAAGGTTTTCTGTACGAAGGGATGGGTCTTACACTCTCTCAAGAGGCCCAAAGAGTTTTTAAGAAAGGAAATGGGTCTTACTACTCGAGGGTAGGCCCAGTTGGTTAATTTTAAACTGGCGACGATCGCGTCGTTTATTTGAAAATGTACAGAGGGACTTATACAACGAATGAGGCCCAAAAGGTTTTTTGTACACAAGGGGTTGGGCCTTACACTCTAATAGAGGCCCAAAGAGTTTAAAGAAAAGAAATGGGACTTACAACACTAGGGGAGGCCCATAGTCTTTATTTTCAAGATGAATATTCACTTTTAAAATGCTTAAAAACAATTAAAAATGAATTTATTCACAAAAATACTAACTATATTAAATAAATAATATAAATTTGATTTTTTTGTAGAATAAAATATTTTACTATTTTTGTGATTTTTCAGAAAAAGAACCAATCAAAAATAATCAAAATTGAAGGAGTTATTAATTTTCCAAATCATTAAAAAATAATATGAAAAATGAGAAAATATGAAAAAGTGAGGTTGGGTCTTACACTCTATTAGAGGCCCAAAGTGTATTTTTGTACAAAAGATGGGACTTACAACTCAGGGAGAGGCCCAAAATATTTTCAGTTTGAAAATGGCGATCACGCCGAGATTTTTAACGTATCAGGACTTATACAATAGCTGAGGCCCAAAAATGTTTTGGTTAAAGGGGGATTGGGTCTTACACTTTAATAGAGGCCCAAGTGTTAAAAAATGAAAAGAAATGGGACTTACAGCTCAAAAAGAAGCCCAGTTGATTTTCGTTTGAAAATGGCGATCGCGCCGAAGTTGTCTTTTAACGCATAGAGACTTATACAATAAGTGAGGCCCAAAATTTTTTCGTTAAAAGGGGGTTGGGTCTTACACTCTAATAGAGGCCCAAGTGTTTGAAAAAGATTTGTTAGGGTGAAAATCAAAGAAAATCCCAATTTCATTTTTTAGGCATTTTTTCAAGAAAAATTAAGTAAAAAATGATAAAAAATATCAAATAAAATTATTAAATAATGATTAAAGTTTATGAAAAAAAATATTTTATCAACATAAATATTTAAAATCATTTTGGTTTTAAAAATCAAGAAAAAAAAGAAATCATTTTAAAAGCATTTAAAACAATATAAAACACTATTTTTAAATATATTAAAAATAATACTTTTTTGGGTTAAATAAGTTTTTAGTCCCTATAAAGTTTGAAATTTCATTTTTAGTCCCTCCTGGGTTTTGGCTACGGTTTTAGCTGGTTTTGGCAACGGTTTTTTTGTAAAAACTGTTGTCAAAAGGTAGGGAGGAACTAAAAATGAAATTTCAAACTTTATAGGGACTAAAAACTTATTTAACCCTACTTTTTTTTGTGATTTTTTGTGGATTAAAATATTATGGGGTATGAATTGGAAAATGATGATTTTTTGCTATGTACAAAAAATTGGTTGAGTTTTGAAAATAAAAAGTAAAAAAAAGAGGAAAGATATCAAAATATCATCTCCGACATTTCTTTTGTGGTAAAAACGAGTACCGAAACTTTAATTTTCAACACGTTTTTATCAAATTTCAAACACTCATAACTCTCTCAATTTTTATCGGAATAAAGATCCGGAAGAGCCTATCCTGACCGATTTTTCGCAAGGAATCCGATGGTATTACTCACGCGCACGGAAAATCGACGCACAAAACGCAGAAAAAACTGCTATCGTTTTGAAAATATCGTTCCGCGTCGAATTTCCAACACGCGTAACTCTCTCGATTTTTAACCGAATCAAGTCCGCAAGAGCCTATCCTGGCCTATTTTTCGCAAGGAATCCAATGGTATTACTCACGCACACGGAAAATCGACACACAAAACGCATAAATTAAAAAACAAAAACTGCTATCGATTAAAAACATCGTTCCGCGTCGAATTTCCAACACGCGTAACTCTCTCGATTTTTAACCGAATCAAGATCCGTAAGAGCCTATCCTGACCGATTTTTCGTAAGGAATCCAATGGTATTGCACACGCACGCCGAAACTCAACGTACAAAACGCAGCGATAAAAAAACCAGAGCTGCTGCTTTAAAAAACATCGTTCCGCGTCGAATTTCCAACACGCGTAACTCTCTCGATTTTTAACCGAATCAAGATCCGCTAGAGCCTATCTTGACCGATTTTTCGCAAGGAATCCAATGGTATTACTCACGCGCACAGAAAATTAACACACAAAATGCAGAAATAAAAAAACCAAAACTGCACGTGTTTTCGACGTCGTTTCGCGTAAAATTTCCAACGCGCGTAACTCTCTCAATTTTCATCGGAATTGAAATCCGTAAAAACCTATCTTGACCGATTTTTCGCAAGGAATCCAATGGTATTATTTACGCACTCGGAAACTCACTGTACAAAGCAAAAAACAGAACCGCTATCATTAATTCGACGTCGTTTCGCGTAAAATTTCCAACGCGCGTAACTCTCTCAATTTTCATCGGAATTGAAATCCGTAAAAACCTAACTTGACCAATTTTTCGCAAGGAATCCAATGGTGTTACTCATGCAAACTAAAACTTAATGTATAGAACACACCAATGAAAAAAAGACAGAACTGAACATGGTTTTGAAATAACCAAAATTCCACATAAAAACATGTCAAAATGCAAACAGTGGGAGGATCACAACATACACATTAAGGACTACATTTTTGCCTCAAGAATTGTTCAATATGATGCATGTATGTGGACAACAAAGGAAAGCATGATTCAAAGAATTCAAGTTGTGAATTTTACCTCTTTTTTGGAGATTTTGGGCAACCTACCAAGTGCTTTGTTCCAGAAATGATTTAATGCTTTGGACAACCTCAAATGACCTCTTAGAAGCTTTTAGGATGGTTGGAATCGGCTGGAAACCTCTGGAGCAAGTTTGTGCGCTTTCTCGCGAAATGGTCAAAAACGGCCAAAATGCCAACTCTCTCAAATGGTGTTCCAGATGTGTGGCACCATTTGGGACAGTTCAAGGATGATATTTAGAGTGTGTTTGAGGTTTTATCTGGCTTGGAAAGTGACTAAATCAAGACATGGCTTGACAAATGCAAAAAAAGTGTCATTTTGAGGTTTTGAGAGGTGACTTTGTGATGTTGTGATTACAGGTCACTTTTGATGGTTTGCACAACTTACATATGATATATATGAGGTGTGTGTGTGATTAGTTTGAGTGGAATTGCTCTCTAGCTCAAAAACTCATAATCTCCTTACTAAAGAAGGCATTTTGGAGTGAAAGAGAGAATTTGAGGAAAGCATCTGTTTGATGGCTTTGGTGTACTCAAACTGAACACAAATGAGCTCTATTTATAGTGGAGCAAGTTTGTTTTGGGATCCACAATGAATGGTGGCTGCAGCAGAGGTTTGGCCAATGTTGGCCAATGGAAATCCAAGTCTCCTCTTGCCATTGACTAAAGGTTAGGGCTCAGAGCTTTGGTTCCCTAGTTGTTGGATAAGTCTTGACTGATTTCAGATGAAAATGGCTCAGTACATGCCACCTCTAAGCATCCATTAAATGCTCCAAACCAAAATTGGAGTTTTGTCCCTCTTTTAGGGATTTCTAGGCTTTGGCATGCTTTTCTTTGTTCCTTGGACTTGGGAGGTTCATGGATCAGATCATCCCACTTGGATTTGATCCTTAGATGTGTCCAAACTGATGACAAGGCCTGAAAATTCGTGTGGCACACAAAATGTGCAAATCTGCCCCTGAAAAATTCAGCTTCAGCAAGGCCTTTTGTAAGATCCATAACTCCCTGCTCGAGTATGCTACATGGATGTTCTAGGACTTTTCAGAAAGCTTAGATGACGTACTTCAACTTTGATGTTTGGCCCTAGACCTGGTTCAACTTGGATCATGGAGAAAAACAGCCTTGAAGTTGGGACATTGTGCTGAAATTACAAGGCAGATTTTGGCTAAGTGCTGAAAAATGTCAATTTTAAGTTTTTAGCCATTTTGATCCAAGCATAACTCAAAATCCTTAATGAATTGGACTTAGGTCTAGTTGAAGTTTTTGTAGAGGGTAGTGAGGGCTACAAATCAAGCTTTGGATGGGGGAAAAATGGCTTTGTGGTTTAGGAGTTATGATCCTCCAAAGTTGGTACCCTTGCCACTTTTATTCATAACTTAGAAAAATTTCTAAGTTTTTATGGTTACCCCTTTTACAAGTTATCCCACTTTCTTTGATTTTTCTTGATGAATGATGATTCCAATCACACATTAACATCATTTTAGGGTTAAAAAACCATTTTTATGAAAAATCTCAAAAAGTCAAAGTTTGACTTTTGTGCACAATTGACTTTTTATCAGATGAATTCCAAACTGTGTGATCCTTTAGGAAATCATGTCCTTGACCTAAATAAAAATTGATGGACATGTTCCATGGGTGTTATAGGGTGTATTTAATCGTGTCCCACAGCTTGGGAGCATGTCCTGGTCAAAAGTCAAAGCTACAGTTGACTTTTCTCGCGAAACCCTAACTGTGGTTCGGATGAAATTGAAACTTGTTGCTCAAGCTTCTTGGGTCAATCCATTGTTGTAAATGGATCAACGTGATATGTTGGAGACCCTCAAATCATGTCTTGAGGTCTTGGCTCATGATTTGTCCCAAAAGTCAACTTAGGGGTGAATTAGGTCAAGAAACCCTAATTCCTGATTTTTTATGTATGCATCCCCTGAGGCTAAATTGACTTGATGATGGGGTTTATGATGTTCCATGGAGCATTTTAGGTTATGCTTTGAAGCATTGGCTCATGCCTAGAGGAAAATTTCCATCTGGAGGCCCTAGTCGACCAAACCCTAATTTGGTGACACTGGCGATCCTGAGGCTTGATCCACCTAGAAGGGAGCAGCCTTGTGCTTAATCCTTGAAGTGGGAGTCCTCTTGATCCATTGTGGATATTTGAGAGGCTAGACAAGTTGAAGATCATGTCATTCCTTGATTGATCCTTTGTCTAAGAGCTCTGAGAGGGTTTGAAACCCTAGTTTTGATTGTAGTGAATGCTCACCCATCTTTGGGGAGACTGATGAGGTACAAAGGTACATCCATATTGTGCTGATGATTTGCACAATGATGGGAAATCTTAGTGGTCAAAATTTGGGGTATGACAGATGCCCCTATTTAATCTTCTTGGACCCGAAGGTGTGAATGACGAAGGTATTCGGGCATTCGGGGTGCAAGAGGATTAAATATCGGAATACCCGAAATTTTGATGGTGGTTATGAATGGTAGCTTACGTATTCATCTTCTTTAGCTAAGCGAAGATGCTTAGAAAAGGTAAACTTCCCCTCGATCCTGGTCTTTAGCCAAGGAGCTGGTCTCAGTTTTCTTTTGAAATAAACTTCCCCTCGATCCTGGTTTCCTACCAAGGAACTAGTCTTAGTTTCTTTTGTTAATAAACTTTATTGACAAGGGACGCTATGTGTAGCGGTTTTCCTTCAAACTTCTCGCCAAATTTTCCTGGGGAGATGCCATTTGAGTGGAAAAAGTTTTGATGTCATACTTGCTGGGGAACCCATTCGTCTGAATTGTAGAGGTACACAAACTTCTCGGTTTTTGGAGACGCCATTTGTCGATTCTACTGGGGAAAGCGAGTCTCTTGAGAGACTGTTTTCGTTTGGGGGCTTACATCATACTTTTCTCGGGATCTTTCCGGAGAAATGCCATATGATGGGATCCAATTTTGAGGTGCCGATGACCTTTTCATTAGTGGGTTTTTCGGAGAAAAACTGCCGTACCGCCGAATCTCTGATTAAGAGGCTTTCTCTGGGGATTTTCCTTAATCCGGGAAAGCAAGGATATCATCTTCAATGGCGAAGAGTGACATTTGTTGAAAGTCATCTTGTTTCTCAGAGGTTCAAGTTATCAAAGTGGTCAAGGACCGTCTCTAATCCAGAGATAAACGGGAGAGAGATTGCTTAGATGATTCACTTCCTAACGAGGAAAGGTCTGACAACTCGATTGAGAGGACTTTTATCACTAGGGGATAAGACCGACTAGAGTGATAGTGATGCAATATGAATGTGAATGCAAATCAATAATGCATGATATATGTGTGTGTATATGCGGACAAAACTGACGCAACATACAGACTAAAGGATGAACACGACTGGATACTCGGCCACAGTGGGGCATGCAGAAATATCGCTGGTTCCAGATAGTAATTCTGCCTTGCTTAGGAGAAACGGTCCCTGTTGGGGGCGACGCTGGTCGGGCTTAGGAGATGAGAACTCGGCAGAGGATGTCAGACGAAACATGGCCTCTGACATTGTTGATCCTTCATTCAGGCGTATTGGTCTAGAAGGAGTACTTTGATTCTGCACTTTGAGGTTCGAACACCTTTGGAGACGCGATTGATGTTCTTTCGATGTTTAACAGTCAAAAGAAATTGCCATCTCTATTTTAAAAAAGCAGAAAAAGTTTTAACAAGTAAATTCATTTTTGTTTCATTTCAAGAATTGTTAATCATGTTAACAATGTCGTTCTGTAAAGCTAAAACAAATAAGCATTACAAACAAAAGCATAAGGGCTCAAATTTTATTGATGAGATGGAAATCAGCCAAACGCGTGATTCCAAAGAGTATTTACAAAGTTTGAAAATGGTAATTTACAGGGAAAAGGGCTACGTTGAAACATAACGACCACTGTCCTTCTACCAACTTTGAATTCGAGACACCCTGAGCTTCTGTCGAAGATGACCTTGACTGGAGTTTTCCTGACGAATGATGTAACTGTTGCTGCTGCTGAGGGACTTGCCTCTGTTGAACATAGTTACTTGCCATTATCCCTAATTTTTGCCTGGATTGTACTTTGATGTTTCCAATCAATCGGGATGATTTTTTTCATGTCTCTAACTTTTGCCTGGACCGCCCTTTCGGGTTTTCAATCCACCGAGATGGTTTTTTTTTTTAGTTTAGGCGAAGTATTTCTTGACTACATCAACATTCGTGGGGTAGGAAAATTCCTCTCCGTCCATGGTTGTAAGTCTCAAGGCGCCGCCTCAGAAAGCTTTCGTGACCACATAGGGGCCATCATAATTTGGGGTCCATTTGGCCCGAGAGTCAGTGAGAAATGATTGTATCTTCTTGAGCACAAGGTCTCCTTTTCTGAAAACACGAGGTCGGACCTTTTTGTCAAACGCCCTTTTCATTCTCTGTTGATACAACTGACCGTGGCATAGTGCCGTGATTCGCTTCTCTTCGGTCAGGTTCAGTTCATCGTGTCGACTTTGACACCATTCAGCTTCGGTGAGCTTTGCTTCCATCAATACCCGGATTGATGGGATCTCTACTTCTATGGGGAGCACTGCTTCCATGCCATACACTAGAGAGAAAGGGGTAGCCCCAATTCCGTTTCTGTAATGATTGACAGCTCCATCAAAGATAAGTCCCCACTGGGAACCTGGTTCTGGCCCTTCACTGGGTAGCGGTTCATCGCAGTCTTTCATTTTTAGATACATGACATCTTCGTCTGGGAAGTCAAACCCGATTGATTCTTGATCGTCAATCGGTTGATGAGCCAAATGATCGGCTAAAATACTTCCTTTAACGGCTTTCTGAGTGTGGTACTCTATGTCATATTCTGATAACAGCATCTGCCAACGGGCAATCCTTCCCGTAAGAGCAGGTTTTTCGAAAACGTACTTGATTGGATCCATTTTGGAGACCAACCAAGTAGTATGACGAATCATGTACTGGCGAAGACGTTTGGCTGCCCAAGCCAAAGCACGACAAGTTTTCTCGAGCATCGTGTACCGAGTCTCGCAGTCGGTGAATTTCTTGCTTAGATAGTAGATGGCATACTCTTTCCGTTTGGTTTCGTCTTGTTGGCCAAGTACACATCCCATTGAGTCCTCCAGAACTGTGAGGTAAATGATCAGTGCTCTTCCTTCCACTGGAGGTGATAGAATCGGAGGATTCAACAGATATTCCTTAATACTGTCGAAGGCGGTTTGGCAATCTTCTGACCAAACGGAATCCTGGTTCTTTTTGAGTAACTTGAAGATCGGCACGCATGTCGCGGTCATGAGGAATATGAATCTGGAGATGTAGTTCAAACGTCCCAGGAATCCTCTGACTTGTTTTTCAGTTTTCGGAGAAGGCATTTCTTGAATGGCCTTGACCTTGTCATGATCAACTTCAATTCCTTTCTGGCTGACGATGAACCCTAGTAGTTTCCCTGAATGGACACCGAAGGTGCACTTGTTGGGATTCAAGCGGAGCTTGAATTTTCTTAGACGTTCGAACAATTTTGACAGATGTTCAACGTGCTCACTCTCTGTTTGTGATTTTGCAATCATAACATCGACATACACTTCGATTTCCTTGTGTATCATGTCATGAAACAGAGTAGTCATGGCCCTTTGATAGGTTGCCCCGGCGTTCTTCAAACCGAACGGCATTACCTTGTAACAAAAGGTGCCTCATGGGGTAATGAACGAAGTTTTCTCCATGTATTTCGGTGCCATTTTGATCTGGTTATAGCCCGAGAATCCATCCATGAAGGAGAAAACTTTGAACTTTGCTGTACTGTCTACCAGCATGTCAATGTGTGGTAAAGGAAAGTCGTCCTTTGGACTTGCCTTGTTCAGATCTCTGTAATCAACACACATTCTGACCCTTCCGTCCTTTTTGGGAACGGGTACGATGTTGGCTAACCATTGAGGATATTCAGATGTGGCGAGGAAACCCGCGTCAATCTGTTTCTGTACCTCCTCTTTGATTTTGATGGCCATGTCCGGGTGAGTGCGTCTCAACCTTTGCTTTACTGGCGGACATTCCGATCTTAATGGTAAGTGATGTTCCACGATGCTGGTATCCAACCCTGGCATATCCTGATAGGACCAAGCGAATACATCGGGGAATTCTTTGAGAAGCTTTATCAAACTTTCTTTGACAGTTGGATTGAGCAGTGCCCCAAACCTGATTTCTTTTCTCTCTTGCTCTGAACCCAAGTTTACCGTTTCCAACGGTTCTTTATGAGGTTCAATGGACCTTTCCTCTTGTCTGAGTAGTCGGGAGATCTCTTCTGGAATTTCGTTGTCATTTTCTTCTTTAGCCTCGAATACCGGGAACTCAAAGTTGGGAGAAGGCATCGGATCGTATGTTTCAACGGGGTTTAAAACAAGCAATCTGCATGACGTGATGATTTGTGTTTAGAAGAGATAGAGAGAAATGCAAGTGTGTGCAGTGTATTTATTTTACTGCTTGTTTTTATTTTTGAATTGTTTTTTAGGATTACCATTTTCTAAAAAAGCAAAAAGAGAAAACAGCAATAAATGCGGAAATTACAGAACGACGTTATTTTATTAATGAACAAGTCGACTCTTAAAACTACAGCCCTATAAAACAAAACTCTGTCGCTTTGGGCGAAGCGAAGAGGGAAATTTACAGAAAGCGAGCCCTATCAAAACATCCGTTTCACCTGGGCAGGGTGAAAGGTTAAAGATGGCAATTACTTTGACTGGTGAACGACCTTCGGAACCTCGACGGCAACCCATTGGCGGCGAACTCCTCGGTGAATCACAAAGTCTGGCACCTTCCTCGATTTGTCTTCAGAAATGACGCTGATTTCTGGTGGAGCAGGATCATTAGAATCTGTCTCCCAGGCAGAGTTGTCGTAGGAGAATTCCTCAGTTGTATTTTGCATAGCATTTATGCTCTCAGCTGTATCTCCCCATCCAGTTGGCTGGATGTCTTCGAGCCTGATACGAGAGCTTTCGGGAGCGGTGTACTTGACCATATAGTCGAATTTTCCACTTGGTTCTCCCAGAGTGTCCCAAACTTCTTTGGAACAGGAGGAGTCATCTCTCTCAATGACGTTGACCTCGGGGAAAGCATAGTTGATGAATTCAAGTCCTGCAAACATTGCGAATTCATCTTCATGTTGAGTAGTTTCCGAATGACCTGAGTGTTGATCCCATGACATGGTGGGGACACAGGTATTCTGTTCAATGATGCTCAGCTAATTTTCATTGTTCGTCTGACTTTCTTGCCCCAAGTCTCCTGGGTAAGGTTGCCACATTGGCAGACCGTCCATTGGGCCATAGTAGTTGTAGTCAAAATTGTCTTTCATCGGAGTGTCTTCCTCTAATGAATTTGGCGGAGCACGGCATCCTTCCGGATCACAATCTCCGTATATCATTTCGACATCTGACCTTGGTATAAATCTTGGACTCTGTGCGGGATAGCAAAATGGCATAGGCACCTCTTCCTGAGACATATAACCGTCCTTGTTAAGATAGGACTTCCATTCTTCATCTGTGTCAGAGGGATCTTCCTCATTGATAGCATGAACTGTCTGAGACACTGGGTGAAGAAAACCTCCACTGTGGAAGAAATCCTGAATGGGATGAAGACTTTCATCGTTAGCAGTTTTCCGGGTACAGGTTGCAGAAAAACCAAGACCCTTCTTTGTTTTATTGTCAGTGGGAATGACAAGTTGTCCCCATCCATTTGTATCGGTACTCTCGACCTCTTTGATAGCATCTCTGTATGAAGAAATCGAAGTTCCTTCTTTGAACTGATTGTCCTTGCTTACCGACAGTGCTTGGAACTGCGTTCTAATAATCTCCTCGGGTTCTACACAAGTAGATGATGATAGGTTACTCACAAGCAAGGTTTGTTCCCAACAGACTGTGACAAGTTGGCCGTTCTTGACGAACTTTAGCTTTTGGTGGAGGGTTGAAGTAACCGCTCCAGCCTGATGTATCCAAGGTCTTCCTAATAAACAACTGTATGTTGCCCGGATGTCCATGACCTGGAAAGTGACTTGGAAAGTGTGAGGACCAATAGTTATGGGAAGATCAACTTCGCCGATAACCGTTTTTCTGGATCCGTCGAATGCTTTGACGACGACCTCGCTGACTCTCATCGGAGGGCCTTTGAATGATAATTGCATCAAAGTGGACTTCGGCATAACATTCAGGGTTGACCCTGTGTCTACCAGTACGCTGGCTAAAGCATCATCCTGGCAGTTAACTGTAATGTTGAGCGCCATATTATGACGGCAACCCTCTTCGGGTAATTCCTCATCACTAAATCCCAAATTGTTGCAGGAAGTGATGTTAGAGACAATGCTATCGAACTGCCTGATTGTTACATCCTGTTTCACAAAGGCTTGCTCCAAGACTTTCTGTAGAGCCTCTCTGTGGGCTTCTGAACTGAGTAACAGTGATAATACCGAGATCTTTGAAGGAGTCTGTAACAGCTGATCCACAATGTTATATTCACTCCTTTGGATGAGCTTCAGCATCTCATCATTATTTTTTGAAAGGTCAGGATTACTGGATTGACCGACTGGTGGATTGGGAGCTCCCGTCTGAAGTTCCTTTTCTTTGTTAACTTCCCCAACTCCTCGGTTGAAGATTTTACCACTCCGTGTTACTCGACTGATGTCTGCAATGTTCACAACGGAGGGTAATGGAATTTCCTTTCCATTTTCAATGATTGTTGCACCGTATTTGTAAGGGATAACCTTAGTTGATTCATACGGTAGTGGTCCTGGCAGATAGATGACTATGAGAACTTTCTGATTTTTCTGACCATCATAAGTAATCTCGATCCGTTCCTGGTTGGGAACTTTAGATTCTTCAAATAGAGGGATGATGGCAAAAACATCCCTGGTATGGTGATGACCAGAGATTGTGACAACATCCTCGACTTGATTGGCGAGGTAGTTCGGCGTCCAGTTGATGGGTCCAGAACCTAGATATGGACGAATCTCTCCACGATCCACCTGCCCCTGGAGAGCAGCTCGCACAAGGTAGCACCCTTGGTTACTTTCCGAACATATGCTACAACGATCGTAATTGTGTGGTGGCACCTAGCCACGCCCACTTTGAATACAATGTAACCTCACTAGGTTAGCTTCCACTGATCGGACATCCTGACTCTGACGCCGAGTAGGGTTCCTGTTATGGATACTAATTTGCTGAGTATCTTCATCCATGTAGATTGGCATCCACCAATGATTTAACAAGTGCTGAAGTGCCTCCTGGACAAGGGTACAACCCTGATCATTTTCGCAACCCGCTTCACAGCTTTGATAGTCGTGTGATACTAAGAATCTGAGTCGGACCTGCTCAGCATGTAACTCTACCAGGTTGGTATTCATCACGCGAATATCGAAGATCTGAACCATGTTGATCTGATAAGGGTTCCTATCATGGTAGTCTTGGATCCATCCAAGATCCATCTGACGCTGGAGGGCCTCCTGTATGAAAGAGCATCCATGTTTGTTTACCGAGCAAATCAGATAGGAACTGTAATCGTGTCGTGGCAGATTATGATACTGGCTTTGCCTTGAGTGCATCGCCACCAAGTTGGCATTCATCGCACGGATGTCGTGGTTTTGAATGACGTTAGAATTCGTATAGACCATGTTAACTCCACGAACTCGGTGCTCTTGGATCCATCCGAGATCCATTTGTTCCTGTAGAGCTGCTTGCACCACAGAACATCCTTGGTTGTCTCTAGAGCAGATATCACACTGGTGATAGTTATGAGGTGGCACATGGCCATATCCACTCTGTCTACAATGCATCTTGACCAGATTGGTCTTTAACAAGAGTACATCGTGAATTTGATAGACATTGTTAGTCTCTTTCTCAATCAGGTTGACTGCAGCTTTCTCATGTTGAGGCAGCGGGTTCGTAAGAACATTGGGATTCGTATCTTTGAAAGATAAGAGCCCGCTCCTAACAAGCTTTTGCACGTCGGACTTGAAATTGAGGCAAGTCTCTATGTTATGCCCTGATCATCCTTGATGATAAAGGCATGTCTGATCCACCTTAAACCAAAAAGGCAGATTTTTCGGTACTGTAAGAGGAGACTTAGTCTGGATGTGCCCCTTAGCCAGTAGTAACGGAAATAATTCTGCGTACAACATGGGTATAGGATCAAACCCTGATGGTCGTGTTGTACGGTTGTTATTGTATGGAGGACGAGCCTGCTAAAGAGGCTGTTGTGTCCTTTGCTGATCAGGTTGGCTCTGCGCAACCTGAGGTTGATACGTAGGAATAGGTGCAGGGCTGGTAGCAGGAGTCACAGCTGCTACCGGCTGATATCGACGCCTTTTCTTTCCGAGAGAGATATTCCCAATATCTTGCTCTTTTTTCTTAGGGAGAGCACTACCGTATTTTTTAGTACCGCTCGTCAATCCAGTGTCTTTTACCAAACGTCCTTCTCGGACGGCTTCCTCAAGACGTACGCCCATGCCGACCATCTCGGTGAAATCACTGGGCGCACTGGCAACCATTCGGTCATAGTAAAATGAGCTTAAGGTCTTTAAGAAGATCTTTGTCATCTCTTTTTCCTCAAGAGGTGGACAAATTTGAGCGGCAATTTCACGCCACCTTTGAGCATACTCCTTAAAGGTTTCCTTGTCCTTTTGCGACATTGATCTGAGTTGATCTCTGTCGGGTGCCATGTCCAAATTGTATTTGTATTGTTGGACGAAGGCAGTGCCAAGATCTTTGAAAGTGCTGATCGTGGCACGGTTTAAACCCATGTACCATTTGTGTGCGGCACCGGTTAAACTATCCTGGAAGTAGTGAATCAGTAGGTCCTGATTCTCCGTCTGAGCTGACATCCGCCGAGCGTACATCACCAGATGGCTTTGAGGGCAAGAGTTACCCTTGTACTTTTCAAAGTCGGGCACTTGAAATTTGTGCGGGACTTTCACATTGGGGACCAAGCAGAGGTCTGCGGCGTCCTTTCCGAATAGATCCTGACCGCGAATAGCTTGCAGTTCCTTCTGCATTTCCAGGAACTGCTCCTGGAATTCATCCATTCGGTCAAACATAGTTTCCTTCTTACCAGAAGGTGTTGGTGGAATCTGTCCTTCCGGGACAGTGTGCACCACAGGGGGTGGTACCGTGACTACGGCAGTGAGTCTTGGCATTTCCCGGAGTTTGTAACCTTCAGGAGTCTTTAGTATGCCCCTGGCATCTTCGCTTTCCCAAACTTTGTAACCTTCAGGCCCAACGGCTTCTGTTGTGATTCCCTGATCTTCAGTGATCGGCGGAACATATCCTTCCGGGATATAGTTAACAGGCATGCCCCAAGGACGATCTTTCGATATTTGATACCTAGGATCATACTTCTCCACTATGGGCATTGAGGTGATCTCTGAGATCACAGTTCTTTGTAGTTGAGCTTCTGCCATGGCTTGCATGTCGTTACGAAGCTTTCTCATATCCTCTCTCAGAGCGTCGATCTTTTCTTTCAACTCTCTGTTTTCTTCCTCAAGATCATCCATCTTTTTCTGACGATTGGCCTGAGTATTATACGAATGAGACAGTTTGACTCTAGAACCGAGACACAAACGTGAGATTCGTTGGTAAGAAGAATGCGTTACGTGAGAATGATGAATGCAATGATTATATTAATTATTTTTTTGGTTTAATCAAAATAAACTTCGACAATTAGATTGCAAATATCAAACACTGGGGAAACCCCTTTTTATTGAAATTCAAAGGATTACAGAAATGGAAATACAGTAGATTACAAAGTGCAGAAACAGAAACCTAAGCTAATGGGTCCCGAGTCCTCTCTGAGGAGAAACCGGGTGCTGATTCTGGTATCTTCCTTTTCTTTGACCGGGGCTCTTGGGCCGTTATCGGGTTGTCATTCCTTTGCCAGGTGAAAGGAGCGAGCAAATTCCTTTGGTCATCTTGATTCTCTACAGCATGCTGCTCCAAAATTTCAATCAGAGCATCTTTTTCTTTCAGTAATTGCTGTATTTTGATGCACTCTACGTCGAGGGTGCGGTACTTGTTCTTCCAAGACCTTCTCTCCCGTTGAACTTTGTTGAGAGTAACCTGAAGCTTTTCAGTTTCCGTCATGAAGTACATGACAGATTCCCTCGGCGCAAGAATTCCGTAATGAGGATAAGGCATCTTTAGGTTTAGAGCTCTAGTTTGTACCCAGTGGAGATAAGGCTCCACCGAGACACAGTCCGGTTTTCCCAGAGACTCTCGTCCTTTCTTATGAACGTGTTTCCAAGCGTGCACTATTTCCATCTTTAGTGCTCTGTCACTTTCTCCTTCCTTGAAGAAAAGACCTTCCAGATGAGCATCCCGTGGGATGAGTCTCATCGGGTATCCAAATTGACGGCGAACCAATACCGGATGATAGTTGATTCCTCCTTTTGTTCCTATGAGGGGTACGTTGGGGAAGTTTCCACAACGGTCAATGATCCTAATTCCCTCATAAATCCTATTGCACCAATCAATGTCAGAGTTGGTAAGAGACATGATTTTCTGAGACCAACGTAAGGTACTCTTGCAATCCCAAAAAGCAGCAGACTTGGGTAAGTGCGAGATAAACCATTTATAAAGCAGAGGTACACAGCATGTGATCTCCCCTCCGCTGTACAAATTTCCCAAGTGTACAGAATGATACACATTTGCGAGCAAAGTCGGCACAGGGTTTCCAATGAGAAAAACCTTAATGGCGTTGATATCGACGAAGTTATTGATGTTGGGAAACAAAAATAATCCGTAGGTGAGTAAGACAAAGATGCTTTCAAAAGCAGTGATTTTCCCTATACTGGCAAAATACAGGGCTTTCTTCGTCAAGAACTGGGCTGGCAAACCTTGTATGCCACCTTTAGTAGTCATGTGAGTCTTGACCTTAGACTCGTCCAAATGAATTGCTCTTGCAATGATCTGATTCTTTGGAATTTTTTCCAGTCCAGAAAATGGAGCTCGATCCGTAATGTGTAGATCGATCAGATGAGAATACTCCTCCAGCGTTGGTGCTAGCTGGTAATCCGGGAATGTGAAATAGTGATAAACCGGATCGTAAAATTGAATGAGCGCATCGATGATTCCCTCAATCACATGGACTCTTAATAGTGGTAGCAAACCTCCATACTTGGCTCTGAAAGCCTCAGGGTTAGTGATCATCCTTGCTAACCTTCTCAAATCCTCTAGCTTTGGAACCTTGAAGGTGTACGTATGAGTTCTCCTTCTACCGAAATCCATTAGCGTAATCCTCTTCTCTGATATTTGCAATCACAGTCTTAGTTTAATTTGAAAAACAGAGAGACTAGAAGAGAAGTTTTTTGAATGTTTTAATGTTTTATTAAATGAATGCATGAATGCAGCACACAAAAACATAGAAAAAACATGGGGTCAAAGGGTCGTTGTCATGAAGTCAAGGCTCTACCCATCCCCAAAGGTTTATACTAGGGTGATTTTTGTACCTGTACTCATTATCATCAGCTCCTCCCAGGAAAGCATAACAACAAGCGGATCGCCAGCTAGTTGTAGAGCAATCTTAGAGTAAGTGCCATTCACCGAGAATAGATCACCAGCCTCAAATGAGGGTAGTATCGCGTAACAACTATTTCCGATAGTTTTCGCACTGCGAAAGGGTTTGGCTCCTCAGCTTCTCAGGCATCACAACCGACCCATTGTCTAGGTGAGAGAATGGTTACATTAGGATACCTCCACTGAGGTTGATGGTCGACCCCGTCGCCATCACTTATCTTAAGTGTATACTCAATCTTTCCACATACGGCATCACCCGCATTCCCATTAGCAGAAAAATAAACACGTATAGCAATTAGAAAAAGCAGTATATATATTTGTCCTAAACATCCTAGACCTTTAAAGCTATGAATCCTAAGTTCCTGACAGAAAATGGGTTCCCCGGCGGAAGCCCCAATCTGTGGTATTCTCACAAGAGATGAAAAGGAAGAAGGAAAAAGAAAGACGGGCCCCACGGTGGGTGCCATTTTCCTGTTGGCGGCCACCGCCATGAAAATGACTTACCCAAGGTTTAAATTGTAAGAAAGAAAGAACCTGCCCCACGGTGGGCGCCATTTTTCTATAGCGAGCGATTTTGGAGGCGGTTCTTAAGCGCTGGTCGCTCTCTGCGGTTGAGCTTAAACTACAGGTCGATTCATTTTTTATCCTATTGTGAGCTGAATAAGGAAGGGAAATAGATGTCTCCAATTAACCCTGCTTGCATACTGAGTTTAAACAGCGGTCTGTTAGGTTACGGATGCTATCAATGTGGGGGGCCTTTGTACTGGTTATTTGTATTTTCGCCAATACAGTTTTCTTTCTTTCTAGGACTTTCTAGCGGGGAACAAGGGTTAGGATGTTAGGACTGATGCTTTTTGAATTACTGCTTTTGATTGATGGAGATATGGGATTTGGGTTTTTTGTTGATTGCGCTCGCTAAGATCTTTTCTACGTATTCCCGTTTACCGAAACAGGGAAATCAGAGCGTTCGTAGTTCCTCCTATTCTATGGGAGGAAATTGGTTGTTTTTGGTGTCTTGTTCAAATCCCAAGACGTGAAGCGAAAGGTGATTTGTATCTTGTTCAAAGCCCAAGACGTGAAGCTGAAGGACCTCGACTTTAGAGAGAATTTGTCATCTCTAAAGAAGGGTTTGTCTGTCCCAACTGTTGGGTGACTGGTTATAAAGGAGAATTACTTTAACCGGGATACGCGGATCCTAGCAATGCCATAATTTCCTTTAAAGGGGATTTTAACCTGAAGGAGAAGACTTTAACTCAGTGTAGAGCAATGTTATCTTTCCTTAGGAATTTCTCATGCTAAAAGAGGGACAGTGGCATGGATGTAGATGATCCAGAGGCTTGCTGCTTACAGCGATTAGATGAAGGGAAAGGAGTTGTTGATGTTTGTGTACTGTGAACGAGGCACAACTTTGATGCTAAAAGGTTGATTGGATCAACCAGTGGTTTTCTTATACAAAGCCTAAGAGCAGGCTAGTATGTGTCTCGTACGAAGCCCGAGAGAGAGGCGGGAAGGTTTTAACTTGACGATGAAGTCTTTTGGTGTCTCGTATAAAGCCTGAGAGAGAGGCTAAAAGGGGTTGATCCTACAAGAGGATCTTTTATACTCAACAAGAGAGTGTTTTTGTATCTCGTACGAAGCCCGAGATGGAGGCTAAAAGTTTGATTGGCTCAACAAGAGAGCCTTTTTTGTATCTCGTACGAAGCCCAAGATGGAGGCTAAAAATGTTTGACTCAACAAGAGAGTCTCTATATCTCGTACGAAGCCCGGGATGGAGGTTGAAGGTTTGATTGACTCAATGAGGGAGTCTTTGTATCTCGTATGAAGCCCGAGATGGAGGCTACAAGGTTTGACTCAACAAGAGAGTCTTTGTATCTCGTACAAAGCCCAAGATGGAGGTTGTTGTTTATTTGGATCAATAAGAACCTTTTTGTATCTCGTATAAAGCCCGAGATGGAGGCGAAATGGGTGATTGACTCAACGAGGGAGTCTCTGATGTGTCTCGTACAAAGCCCGAGAGAGAGGCTAAATGTTGTTTGACTCCGCTGGGGAGAATTTTGGTATCTCGTACGAAGCCCGAGATGGAGGCTAAACATTTGCTTCGCTGGGAAGAATCATTGAACAAAGCCCAAGAGGAGGCTATGGTAACTGTTTCAGTTAAGTGACAGGTCCAGTATACTGATTTTAAAGAGAAAATCAGTTCTTATATAAGTAACACTGTACTCAGGGATTTGATTTGAGGATCAGGGATATTTCCTTCTCTTTGAGGAAACGGGAAATCCAAGGGGTATTGAGACTGTCCGAGTCTGCGGGTTTCCTTCCTATTTAATGACGGGGTCACTTGAGAATGTCTTTGAGACTCAAGGAGATTAGACTGTCCAAGTCTAGAGTTTCATCTTTTGTACTATGCTTTGAGAAACAGTAGTAGACTCTTTGAAAGGACTGTTTTATGAGGATGACTAAGTTCTGTTCCTATACCTCTAGGAGGTCGTCGGGACAATTTGTACGAAGCCCAAGAGGATGCTGGAAACTTTTAAGAAGCCGACGGGTCCTTGTACTAAGCCCAAGAGGAGGCTATCATTCCTGGAGGAAGAGATCATTATACGAAGCCTAAGAGGAGGCTGTGAATACTTCTAAGAAGTCGTAGGGTCCTTGTACTAAGCACAAGAGGAGGCGGGGTTGCTTTTAGGAAGCCTGTGGGTCCTTGTACGATGCCCAAGAGGAGGCCGATGCTTTTAAGAAGCCGATGGGTCCCCAAACCCCGAGAAATTCAAGGCAATGCTATTCACCGAGAATAGATCAAAGTCAGGAAAGTTCGAGAATATGGAAGAAACTCAAAGATGCCATTCACGGAGAATACATTCATCTTGGGGAGTAGAGCTTCTTGACAATTCCTAATGAGGACAGCCGAAGAGAAGACTGTATCTGGTGATCCTATTTGGGGATCTAGGTGTCTATTTCTATGAATAAACGAAACGGCGTCACCTAGTTCTAGACGTAGTTGCCGGGGAAACTCTAAATATCTATACTATTATTACACAGTTGATATGAGTTTATAAAAGGAGACTTACAGTGAAACAGCCCCATAATACAGTTATATATATATATATGAGTTTATGAAAGGAGACTTACAGTGAAACAGCCCCACAATACAGTTATATACATATGAAAGCGGTAAATGAAAGCGGGTAAACACTTACTCGGTTGTAGAGCTTCCATGTTGTTTGGTTAGTTGTTCAACAAAGAAAGATTGAAAACAACAGTATATTCAAAATCAAAAGAGAAAGTGCTTTGAAATAAAAAGATTTGGGGCTTACAGCTCAAGGAGAGGCCCAGGGTTTTATCAGTGAGCGCACTGTTGAATTTGTACAGAGGGACTTATACAAGTGTCTGTGGCCCAAAAAAGGTTTTCTGTACAAAGGGATGGGTCTTACACTCTCTCAAGAGGCCCAAAGAGTTTTTAAGAAAGGAAATGGGTCTTACTACTCGAGGGTAGGCCCAGTTGGTTAATTTTAAACTGGCGACGATCGCGTCGTTTATTTGAAAATGTACCGAGGGACTTATACAACGAATGAGGCCCAAAAGGTTTTCTGTACACAAGGGGTTGGGTCTTACACTCTAATAGAGGCCCAAAGAGTTTAAAGAAAAGAAATGGGACTTACAACACGAGGGGAGGCCCATAGTCTTTATTTTCAAGATGAATATTCACTTTTAAAATGCTTAAAAACAATTAAAAATGAATTTATTCACAAAAATACCAACTATATTAAATAAATAATATAAATTTTATTTTTTTGTAGAATAAATTATTTTACTATTTTTGTGATTTTTCAGAAAAAGAACCAATAAAAAATAATCAAAATTGAAGGAGTTATTAATTTTCCAAATCATTAAAAAATAATATGAAAAATGAGAAAATATGAAAAAGTGAGGTTGGGTCTTACACTCTATTAGAGGCCCAAAGTGTATTTTTGTACAAAAGATGGGACTTACAACTCAGGGAGAGGCCCAAAATATTTTCAGTTTGAAAATGGCGATCGCGCCGAGATTTTTAACGTATCGGGACTTATACAATAGCTGAGGCCCAAAAATGTTTTGGTTAAAGGGGGATTGAGTCTTACACTCTAATAGAGGCCCAAGTGTTAAAAACTGAAAAGAAATGGGACTTACAGCTCAAAGAGAAGTCCAGTTGATTTTCGTTTGAAAATGGCGATCGCGCCGAAGTTGTCTTTTAACGCAAAGGGACTTATACAATAAGTGAGGCCCAAAATTTTTTCGTTAAAAGGGGGTTGGGTCTTACACTCTAATAGAGGCCCAAGTGTTTGAAAAAGATTTGTTAGGGTGAAAATCAAAGAAAACCCCAATTTCATTTTTTAAGCATTTTTTCAAGAAAAATTAAGTAAAAAATGATAAAAATATCAAATAAAATCATTAAATAATGATTAAAGTTTATGAAAAAAAATATTTTATCAACATAAATATTTAAAATCATTTTGGTTTTAAAAATCAAGAAAAAAAAGAAATCATTTTAAAAGCATTTAAAACAATATAAAACACTATTTTTAAATATATTAAAAATAATACTCTTTTTTGTGATTTTTTGTGGATTAAAATATTATGGGGTATGAATTGGAAAATGATGATTTTTTGCTATGTACAAAAAATTGGTTGAGTTTTGAAAATAAAAAGTAAGAAAAAGAGGAAAGATATCAAAATATCATCTCCGACATTTCTTTTGGGGTAAAAACGAGTACCGAAACTTTAATTTTCAACACGTTTTTATCAAATTTCAAACACTCATAACTCTCTCAATTTTTATCGGAATTAAGATCCGGAAGAGCCTATCCTGACCGATATTTCCCAAGGAATCCGATGGTATTACTCACGCACACGGAAAATCGACGCACAAAACGCAGAAAAAACTGCTATCGTTTTGAAAATATCGTTCCGCGTCGAATTTCCAACACGCGTAACTCTCTCGATTTTTAAACGAATCAAGATCCGCAAGAGCCTATCCTAACCGATTTTTCGCAAGGAATCCAATGGTATTACTCACGTACACGGAAAATCGACACACAAAACGCAGAAATTAAAAAACAAAAACTGCTATCGATTAAAAACATCGTTCCGCGTCGAATTTCCAACACGCGTAACTCTCTCGATTTTTAACCGAATCAAAATCCGCAAGAGCCTATCCTGACCAATTTTTTGCAAGGAATCCAATGGTATCACACACGAACGCCGAAACTCAACGTACAAAACGCAGCGATAAAAAAACCAGAGCTGCTGCGTTAAAAAACATCGTTCCGCGTCGAATTTCCAACACGCGTAACTCTCTCGATTTTTAACCGAATCAAGATCCGCAAGAGCCTATCTTGACCGATTTTTCGCAAGGAATCCAATGGTATTACTCACGCGCACAGAAAATTAACACACAAAACGCAGAAATAAAAAAAACCAAAACTGCACGTGTTTTCGACGCCGTTTCGCGTAAAATTTCCAACGCGCGTAACTCTCTCAATTTTCATCGGAATTGAAATCCGTAAAAACCTATCTTGGCCGATTTTTCGCAAGGAATCCAATGGTATTATTCACGCACTCGGAAACTCACTGTACAAAGCAAAAAAACAGAACCGCTATCGTTAATTCGACGTCATTTCGCGTAAAATTTCCAACGCGCGTAACTCTCTCAATTTTCATCGGAATTGAAATCCGTAAAAACCTATCTTGACCAATTTTTCGCAAGGAATCCAATGATGTTACTCATACAAACTAAAACTTAATGTATAGAACACACCAATGAATAAAAGACAGAACTGAACATGGTTTTGAAATAACCAAAATTCCACATAAAAACATGTCAAAATGCAAACAGTGGGAGGATCACAACATACACATTAAGGACTACATTTTTGCCTCAATAATTGTTCAATATGATGCATGTATGTGGACAACAAAGGAAAGCATGATTCAAAGAATTCAAGTTGTGAATTTTACCTCTTTTTTGGGGATTTTGGGCAACCTACCAAGTGCTTTGTTCCAGAAATGATTTGATGCTTTGGACAACCTCAAATGACCTCTTAGAAGCTTTTAGGATGGTTGGAATCGGCTGGAAACCTCTGGAGCAAGTTTGTGCGCTTTCTCGCAAAATGGTCAAAAACGGCCAAAATGCCAACTCTCTCAAATGGTGTTCCAGATGTGTGGCACCATTTGGGACAGTTCAAGGATGATATTTAGAGTGTGTTTGAGGTTTTATCTGGCTTGGAAAGTGACTAAATCAAGACATGGCTTGAAAAATGCAAAAAAGTGTCATTTTGAGGTTTTGAGAGGTGACTTTGTGATGTTGTGATTACAGGTCACTTTTGATGGTTTGCACAGCTTACATATGATATATATATATATGAGGTGTGTGTGTGATTAGTTTGAGTGGAATTGCTCTCTAGCTCAAAAACTCATAATTTCCTTACTAAAGAAGGCATTTTGGAGTGAAAGTGAGAATTTGAGGAAAGCATCTGTTTGATGGCTTTGGTGTACTCAAACTGAACACAAATGAGCTCTATTTATAGTGGAGCAAGTTTGTTTTGGGATCCACAGTGAATGGTGGCTGCAGCAGAGGTTTGGCCAATGTTGGCCAATGGAAATCCAAGTCTCCTCTAGTCATTGACTAGAAGTTAGGGCTCAGAGCTTTGGTTCCCTAGTTGTTGGATAAGTCTTGACTGATTTCAGATGAGAATGGCTCAGTACATGCCACCTCTAAGCATCCATTAAATGCTCCAAACCAAAATTGGAGTTTTGTCCCTCTTTTAGGGATTTCTAGGCTTTGGCATGCTTTTCTTTGTTCCTTGGACTTGGGAGGTTCATGGATCAGATCATCCCACTTGGATTTGATCCTTAGATGTGTCCAAACTGATGACAAGGCTTGAAAATTCGTGTGGCACACAAAATGTGCAAATCTGCCCCTGAAAAATTCAGCTTCAGCAAGGCCTTTTGTAAGATCCATAACTCCCTGATCGAGTATGCTACATGGACGTTCTAGGACTTTTCGGAAAGCTTAGATGACGTACTTCAACTTTGATGTTTGGCCCCAGACCTGGTTCAACTTGGATCATGGAGAAAAACAACCTTGAAGTTGGGACATTGTGCTGAAATTACAAGGCAGATTTTGGCTAAGTGCTGAAAAATGTCAATTTTAAGTTTTTAGCCATTTTGATCCAAGCATAACTTAAAATCCTTAATGAATTGGACTTAGGTCTAGTTGAAGTTTTTGTAGAGGGTAATGAGGGCTACAAATCAACCTTTGGATGGGGGAAAATGGCTTTGTGGTTTAGGAGTTATGATCCTCCAAAGTTGGTACCCTTGCCACTTTTTTTCATAACTTAGAAAAATTTCTAAGTTTTTATGGTTACCCCTTTTACAAGTTATCCCACTTTCTTTGATTTTTCTTGATGAATGATGATTCCAATCACACATTAACATCATTTTAGGGTTAAAAAACCATTTTTATGAAAAATCTAAAAAAGTCAAAGTTTGACTTTTGTGCACAGTTGACTTTTTATCAGATGAATTCCAAACTGTGCGATCCTTTAGGAAATCATGTCCTTGACCTAAATCAAAATTGATGGACATGTTCCATGGGTGTTATAGGGTGTATTTAATCGTGTCCCACGGCTTGGGAGCATGTCCTGGTCAAAAGTCAAAGCTACAGTTGACTTTTCTCGCGAAACCCTAACTGTGGTTCGGATGAAATTGAAATTTGTTGCTCAAGCTTCTTGGGTCAATCCATTGTTGCAAATGGATCAACGTGATATATGTCATACCCCAAATTTGTCAGACTTGTTTATAATTTTCATTTGTACAATCCATCCACCAACTATTATTCAAAAATCCAAAAAAAATATGTTGTTGTTTCTTATTCAAGTTGTTATAAGGAGGAGTTGGGTTTCAGGCAGGGTTGTCAGGGCAGTAATGTATATACAGTTCATCTGGTTCGACTTAAGTTTGGTCAGACAAGTTTGATTTCAAGATTGAAGCCAGGGCACATGATTTATATGGTGTGTGAGGCTTTCAGTTAAGGTTTGTGCCAATACAAGTCATTCATATATGGACCAAGTTACCAGTTTGCATCAAGTTATCAGTGGCTTCAGGGTTAATGATTATCAAGATCTATCTCATTTCTCACTTAAGGTTTCCATGTGAATTCAGATTATATGCAAGGGAATTAAATCCTCGAGATTATGTTGAGTGGTGTGAGTTTAAGCTTCCTCAAAGCCATGTCAAATACCGTCAAGAATAATTGTCTTTGGTTGGAATTCAAAAGCTAAAGCAAGATGACATCATAAAAATTGAGATTAGCATTGTCTTGAAGAAATCATTATTAACATGTCATGGTTGTTTTTCAAAAATTGTTTGGGTTAGTAATTTCAATTTTCAAGTCATGGAGAATTTCTTGGAGCTTAAATGACATCACATAAAGGTTTTGAAAGGCATCAATTTTAACTTTTAATGGTTTCACATTAATTGGAAGATTTGAACATCAATAGGAGTACGTTTTATTACTTGAAAGTGGGCCCAAGCCAAGCGATAAAAAAAATCTCCATCAGTATTTGAGCCATTATTACTATATCATCAGAACCATTTTACAACATGGTAAAAAAATACAACCAAAATTATTGGAGTAACCGGTACACTTCATGAGCACCTGGTCCCACCTTTCATGAGACAGCATCGTAACCATTCATCAGCAATAACAAGAAAATGCAGAAAATTGTTACGCAATTCATGAGCTTACAAAACCACGCATCAAAACGGTTCTCACCCCACAAACTTTCCAACCTGCAAAACACCAAAAGATTCAAACACTAACAGCATATGACCCACACCACTCTTCAGCCATCACTCGACCATTCTCGTAACGTATCCGCTAACCGTCCTGCAGCATGACACAATAGGAAAATAATGAGCAGTACGACTATTTCACAAAGCAACACACTCATATCCAAACAAGTTCATAATTTCTGAAAAAATCTGAAAAAAAAGAATGTTCCAACGGATCCTAAATCCAGCCCATTTTCGCACCTCACTATAAATTTCGCCCGCAACCGTACGACCACAATCACCACTCCAAATCCCTCAATTTGTTCTCCATTTTACCCTCCATCCCTTCTATAAAATGAACGCGTTTTTCTTCACTCAAAGAAAAACCGAGCCGCCTCCCAATAAAAAACTCTGCATAATTACCTTCAACCAAAATCAACAACACAAAAATCTTCAATAATCACCCTCAAACTGACCCACAATATTCCGCTACTTCATCTTCTTCATTAAAACCTCTCCATTCAACAACAACTTTCCAAACCAACCATCAATAAAAAACTCAAACGATTCACAGAAAAATAGAAAAAAAAGAAAAAGATTCCTTCTCAAACCTTCGACATCCTTCAATCTGAACCCAACCTTCCTCCTTTCATCAACTCCTTTCAACCCTCATTCCAACACAAACCAATCTTCAACAACCCGAAAGACCCAAACATCAAACCTCCACTCCAAACCCCTTAATCATCCAACCCAGAAACTAGATCCGGAAACAAATCGCAAATTAAAACAGAACCCAAAACTCAGACGAAGAGAGAGTGAGGAAGAACGAACCTAAGCGAAGGAGAAGGTGGGGTTGCTTTCGATTCCATGGTCGATTCATGTTATTACCGTTGTTATTCACTTGACGTCATGGTGTTTATTCCATTCTTTCAAAAAAAAGAAATGCCTTCCATTTGTTTTATTTTAAAGTGAAAACCTGGTTCGTTTCCACCGTGTTTTATTATTGTTGATGTTTGACCAAGCCTGATTGGATCCCATGGCCCATTTGTTTCCTTCCTACACCTTTTTTAGCCGTGTGAACTTATTCAAATCGGGTGTTGTTGTTGTTGTTGTGTGCCCTTGGTTTTGATTATTGGGCTCATGGCCCATTTTGTTTTGTTATACATACCACCCTTTCAGTGTTTCTCCGTTCTTTATGAGGTCTGTGGATGATGGGCTTTATCTTTAAGCCCAGGTGATTCCATGTAACACCTCTTGTTTGTTCATACACCTCACCCTTGTTTCTTCTTTCTTCTTTATTAATTTGTTTTTTAAGAAAAGAAAGGAAATCTTAGTTAATGATAATTATTAGTTTTGTTAATAGATTTTTTTTGTAAGCTCATGTTAAACCATTTGTTGGATATCATTTATATTTAAAGTTTTATATGGCTTTCCATTCTCAATTTTTATTTTCATTTATTTTGGGCCAATGACATAAAGATATGCATAGTTTAATCAAACCGATTAAATTGTGATTTATTTGAGGCCTACCTACTCATTTATTTATTTACAATTTATCTACCATTTATTTACAATTTATTTTTGTTCATAATGTTATTTATTAGGTCAATGAAAACATATATCGATTGATTTGACGATTTTTCGACTAAATCTCGATAAAGGTGAGACCTTTACTATTTTTCATCTCATTTTCAATTTTATTTTATTTCTATCATTTTTGGTTCATTTACATTTATTTTGGGTCGATGAAAACCAAATATCGATCGATTTATCGATTTATCGATTAAATCTCGATAAAGGTGAGACCTTTATCCTTTGTATTCATTTTCTCGATTTTATTGTTGTTTATATTCATTTTAGGTCGATGAAAACCAAATATCGATCGATTTATCGAATTATCGATTAAATCTCGATAAAGGTGAGACCTTTATGCCTTTATTCATATTTCCGATTTAATTTCTAATTTCTATTTCACATATTCTTTTATTCAATTTAAGGTCAATGAAAGTCAAAGATCGTCGATTTATCGATTTATCGATCAAATCCGATTAAGACGAGACCATTTTTAAACTTTATGTCAACTTTAACCTCTTGTCAATATTCTCTTGTTTATTGTACGTCGAATATTATCTTGATTATATTATCGTTCATTCTTGTTTATATTTATATCGCATTCACATTCACATTTATCTAATCATTTGTTCAAGCATTTAATTCTCGATTAAAACACATATTCAAACCATTTTCTTAATTAAATTGCGAAAGAATTGAATTCTTGAGGTCTAGCACCTCTTGGGTTCTTGAGTGACCGCTAATGAGGCGCACGCCTTAGGTGGCGATCACTCGACCTTTTCGCTCCTAAAACACCCGTCTTAACTATTTGGACAAAGGAATGCCATTGGAGTCTAGCATTCCATGTGGTACTTTCGTTGTTCATCAAATGACATTTCATAAGTTAATCGAATGAAAAAGGTGTCGTTGGGATCTAGCATCCCAGTAATGCCCCGATTAGTTGGTTGCAAGGCCGACGTCTCGTATATCGAATAATCGTCATTCTCCCTAAAACATTTAACAAACCCTTTTCAAATCAAACCATTTCCAAACCAATCCTCGACTCGTCGTCGAGCTACTCTTCCAAACATTCTCGTAAGTCGAGTGCCTTTTGCCTCGTCGTCAAATGCACACTCGCACACTTCGTAGGTTTCGTTACTAGGAGCACCCCTAGGGACTAGTATCGATCCTCACATCTTTTCACAATCCATTCGATTCGATCTTTTTTTCAAACCATTTTCTTAATCAACTAATGAAAGGAGGAGATTCTTGGAATCTAGCATTCCTTGGATCTTCGAATGAATGGCTCTTGAGGCACGCCCTTGGGTTGTTATTCATTCACCCTTTCGTCTTAAAACACTTAATCCCTATCAAACATTTCCGCAATCAACTCACGAAAGAACTGAGTTCTTGGAGTCTAGCATTCCTTGAATTCTTGAGTGAATGCTCTCGAGGCATGCCCTTGGGTTGTATGTCATTCAATCTTTCGTCTCCTAAAATTCAAACCCTAACCCTCGTTTCGTGGGCGTACCACGAACTACGACTGCTCTGATTCTTTATTCTCGTCCGAATAAAGATACGTAGGCACAAGATTGCGATGATCTTGGCGAGCACACTTTTTCTTTTTCCCCCGCTTGCGTCTACCTTCGCACTACCATCTTTTTCCGTCAAACCCCGTAGTCGAACTACGATTGCTCTGATTTCTCATTCTCGTCCGAATGAGCATACGTAGGCCCGAGGGTTCACAATCCTTGTCGAGCACCCTATCCTAAAACCACTCCATTTTCCCTTAATATCTTTTCCCTTTATCTTGTCGGTTCGCGTTTACCGTAGAGAAGAAAACAAACAAGCTTAGATAACCTTCCTCACAATTCGAACTAAGAGGTTCCCGTTGAGTACAACGGACGTGAGGGGGTGCGCGTACCTTCCCCTCACGTAACCGACTCCCGAACCCAGAATGTGATTGCGACGACCATGTTCTTATCTACCGCCCTTAAAGGTTTTCTCGATATTTTCCTTTCCCTCTTTTGGGATAAATAAAGTTTGGTGGCGACTCTGTCGAACCGTTTTCCGCGCCTTTCGCGCGAGGGTCGTGTCTTCGATGGAATTTTCGAGGTGCGACAGCTGGCGACTCTGCTGGGGAACAATTGCTCCATGTAAGAGAGGGTCGAGCCTAACTTAGAGCGATTTGTGAGGAGCGTTATCTTTGTTTGCTTTTTTTCTTCTCGTTTACGTATTTGTTCTCTTATGGCTTTTATATGCTCATTATTATGCTCATCTGTTGGATCTTGGGTTAATATCATGAGTAAAGCTCTACACCCGAGCTTTGGTAAAAGCAGAGAGAACACATAGTTTAGAATTGGATGTCGAGTAGTGTTAGTCCCCAAGGACTCGCTCCTTGCGTGCCTAGCATGAAAGCTCCCCTAGAGTAGACCTTTTCGTAGATCCTGTTGTAACGCAGCTAGCCTGTTGCACGACTTGATTCATGAAGGGTCCATGACTCTATGAACCACTCCTAGAACCAAGTTCTATATTGGTGGTCGTGTAGTGTTAGTCTCCAAGGACTCGCTCCTTGTGCGCCTAGCATGAAGACCCCGCTCAGGGGAGACCTTGTCGTCATTATCGTCGTAATGCAGCTAGCCTGTTGCATGACATTGATGCGATTTGTGTCCGTAATCCTGGGAACCTTATCCATCAACGTAGAAGCTATCCCGTGAGTGGGTTTGTGGGTAAAGAACCTAGAACTTTCCTCATAGAGCCTACCTATAGGGTTTCTTTGATCAGAGACTTTGGTCATCTACCCATGAACGACTAACCTCAGAGTTATTTGAACCTGTGATCTGCGATCCTGGATCTTGCATCTTGCATGGCATCTCATGTTATTGCATTGCATTGCATCTGTTATGCATCTTGCATTGCATTTTCAACCTCAGAATCTCACTTCAACTTCCTTCCTTCTCCAGTAAATCAAGCTGATTCCTCGACACCAGTACGCAACTCGAGCCAATACCAGACGAATGATGGAGCAGATTCAACAAGAGCAGGCCACCTTTAGGGAAGATTTGGACTCTATGAAGGGAAAGATTGACCAGATCCTCGAAGCCATCATGATGGCCAGAAAGGAAGAAGAACTGCGTGAAGCCGCTGCTGCTAACACCAATGTTCCTGTTCAATCGTCTACCTCAAGGCTCTCAATTCCTGTTCCCAACCCAATCACTTATGGGATACCAATGGACTTCGCTCCAGCCACATCTCAACCAATTCCAACATCTGGAGTTACTGTTGGTGCAATTCCGCAAGCCCAACCTGTTGTCACTCAAATTCCTATTCCACATGCTGAAGAGAATCTGGTAGATCAGTATGATGAAGTCCAGAACTATCATGCTGCTATCCCACTTGTCAATCCTACTGCTACTCAGGATTCTGAAGCTATGAAGATGTGTCGTGATTTAGCCGAGAAACTCCGAGTCATAGAGGGACGCAACTCAACTTCATTGAACGCCTTAGATATGTGCTTGGTGCCAGATGTTATCATTCCTCCCAAGTTCAAAGTACAAGACTTCCCGAAGTACAAAGGCCTCAGTTGTCCTCACATGCATCTAAGAATGTACTGCTGTAAGATGGCTGCCCATGCAAAAGATGAAAAGCTGATGATCCATTGCTTCCCAGACAGTGTGTCTGGGGCATCTCTTGAGTGGTACATGCAACTGGAGCGTAGCAATGTGCGTACTTGGGATGATCTAGCTGATGCGTTCGTTAAGCAATACAAGTACAACACTGACCTTGCTCCAAACCGTAATCAACTTCAGAGTATGGCTCAAAAGGACAATGAATCCTTTAAGGAGTACGCGCAACGCTGGAGAGAGCTAGCTGCAAGGGTGCACCCACCTCTTGTTGATCGTGAGTTGATTGATATCTTCATGGGTACTTTACAAGGCCAGTACTATGAGAAGCTGATTGGAAATTTCTCTCCTGGATTCTCTGATTTGGTAATTGTTGGTGAGAGAATTGAGGAAGGTCTGAAGAGCGGAAAGATCCAAGGAGGTTCTAGCAGCCAGTCTCAAGCCAAGAAGCCCTTCAACGGATACAAAAAGAAAGAGGGTGAAACAAATGTTGTCCATGCTCAGAAAGGGCAAGCTCAACAACAAGTTCCTCCTCCAATGCCATTTCAAATGCCATACTTCCAGTATCCGTATGTTGCTGCTGCGCAATATGCTCCAATGCCTTATCATCCAGCTGTTCCAGCTGTTCAAGCTCCAATGCCTCAACAACAGGCTCCTCAGCAATAATCATATAATAAGCAAGAATATCAGTATCCTCCTCAGCATCAACAACAGAGAGATGCTCAACAACGTCAGCCTAATCAACAGAGAACAAGGAGGTCTGATAGAGACTTTGATTGTCTGCCAACGTCATATGCTCAGATCTTTGCTCAATTGATGGAGAAGAGGGATGTTACTCCAAGGGACTTAGCTCCTCCAACTGTCATTCCCCCAGATTATGACGCTAATGCTCATTGTGAGTTTCATAAGGGTGCTCCAGGGCATACGATTAAGGACTGCAGAGCTTTCAAACACAAGGTTCAGGACATGATCGACTCAAAGTTTCTCACGTTCAATGGGAAGGCTCCAAGCATCACCAACAACTCTCCGCCTCCACCAAAATAGTGCCAGCATCAAAATCAAGTCAAGTCAAGTCAAGTCACCTCAAGTCAAGTCAAGTTCAAGTTTCCCCAAAGAAGGCAGACATATTGCCATCCCCTCATTTACATTCTTGTATTTTGCTTATGTTTGTTTAAGTACTGTATGCTTTGAACATTGTTATTTGTATTTGGTTTTCTTAATGTATCAATTATGCATGTTTTGAATCAGTTATGTCGTGTTCACTCATTTTACCTTTTACTGTAAAACACCGACACATTTATATCCACTTCACTCTCTTTATCAACTGTCGCTTAGCAATGATTTGAGGGAGGATGATGACAACAAAATACCCATAATTGCAAAATATATGCTTTCGGATAGAACCCCGTCGACGATGTACATGCATTGTTTCAATTCCCCAAACACCGGAGAGAGAAGAAGTTAATCCCTAGTAAACCACTTCGAGCCTAGAAGTAGCAGTTTCCTTCGGATATACAAAACCTTACACTCAACCTGGGGCAGGGTAATGTTCAGTTAATCCCAACTACGCACCCGAATCACAAAGCAAAATTCCACAAGACATGACGGTCATTCATCAATAACCATGACTTGGCAGTCACAACCCTCCAACAAAACCCAAAAAACAAAAATCAAAAGCCTGCTAAGTAGAACACCTCAAAGGAGACTTAGGCAAAAATCAAGACTACCCTGATGGACTCGAAAAGCAAAATCAGTCCATGCAAAAGATAGGGATAAAAAAAAAGTCAAAAGAGGCCTCAACAAAAACAAAATAAGACTCAGTGACCACCAAATCAAAACCAAAGGGTCACTGACATCCATCAAGAACAAAATAAGGTGACTGCCATGTCGAGCAAACCTTGAATCATCACTCTTACACCGTCAACCCTTTTGGAATACAAACATGTGCCGAATTAACTGAATGTAGGACTGGAGGTTACCACGAAGAAGGGGTGGGTACAAATCAAGTTTTGAGCCTAATATCCTTTGTTTCATAAACCGTAAACCAGACCACGTTGCAACCCTCGAAAGACCTAATTGAGGCGAGATTTATTCTGAAAGCATACTATCGTAAGGTTGCGTAAACCTGACTCCCCATATTTGCTAATCTTCAGCATTGGTGCTGTTCTCCTCGCTATATCCTTCGCACCATCAAAATCAGCACAACGTTTGGGCTAATGGTCCATTCGTCTCACTATCACGACACTCCAATAAACGACTCTTTTTCAAAACTTGCATGAGCATTGTATTAAGATTACCATTTGTGAATGTGCAATTTTAACTGCAAATCAGTGCTAGACTTCAAAGCAATTCCAACAAGGGGCAATCAAAGAGGAACTTGAACTTTTAGTGGTGCCGACCCGAAGCAAGACTCCCTCAAAACCCTCAGACAGGGGAAAATCTTTCAGCAGCTCAATCAGGGGCAAGCCATCTCAGAGCACATCAAATCTCAACCTCCAAAGATCAAGTCATTTCAGAATTGGTTAATCAGGGGCAAACCATTACCATGTTCAGACTGGGGCAAGACTCATTGCAGCAGGCTTATCCTGTCGGTACTTTCAAGTAGTTCAGGGCAAGAGCATAATCTTCATGAGCTGATCACCATCAAGTCGTCAAGTCATCTTAACCATCAAGCACAGAGTTGTGGTTCTCTTGGAACGAACACCAGGACTTATCAATCATATGATCAGATTCGAGGCTTCAAGAGCATCTTCGTCTGCTTCAATCATGGCGTCTTCAGCAAACTGAGTGTCAAGGAAATCAAATCCCTCCCACTGCCCAAAAGTCCAATCCTCATTGGCAACTACCAAAAGTCCACCATGCTGGCACCTTCAACGTTATCCAATCACCCGTCTGCATCATACGCATCATATGCATCGCATTCATTATCATTTGCATCATATGCATACCCAAATAACCAATCATACTTCCCCCAGCACTTGCATCTCCACGCGTCAGCATTTGCATTGCACATCATTACAAAATCAAGCATTCATATATGCATAAGTCCAGATCCAGGATCAAATGTCAAGACCATCATCCCAGGCAGGGGCATATTCATCATTTTGTGGGTGTTCCTCACAAAGCTACATCTCAAGACCAAGACGATCTTCAGCCCAGCCAGGGACATCTCTTTCAAATCCGTGGGCGTTCCTCACGAAGTTGGTTCAACCTTTTGTTGACCAATCTCAAGACAAGAGTTCAAGCAATCCTCAGCCCAATCAGGGGCACTTTCTTCAAGATTCATGGGCGTTCCTCATGAAGTTATTTCAACCTGTTGTTGGTGATACTGTGATCTCCAAGCAAGTCAGTGGGCGTTCCTCATTGAGTTGTGTTCCTCAACCATTTTTGTGATGTGGTCGTAATCCTCATCCTAACCAATAAACATTCCTCTGAGTCAATGGGCGTTCCTCATTGAATCTTTTCTTCTGGTCGAACTATGACTGCCCTGATTCTTTATTCTCGTCCGAGTAAAGATACGTAGGCACAAGATTGCGTAGATCTTGGCGGGTTACCTTCTCCATTTTTCACTATTTCCCTTTCCTTTTCGTGGGCTCTCCTCATTGATTTCTTTGCTTCAACCTTTGTGTGTGTGCCCTATTATCTCGTCGGTAATAGCAGGTTGTGTTGTGTGCCCTATTATCTCGTCGATAATAGCAGGCCGTGTGTGTGTGCCCTATTACCTCGTCGGTAATAGCAGGCTGTGTTGTGTGCCCTATTATCTCATCGGTAATAGCAGGCTGTGTGTGTGCCCTATTACTTCGTCGGTAATAGCAGGCTGTGTTGTGTGCCCTATTACTTCGTCGGTAATAGTAGGCTGTGTGTGTGCCCTATTATCCTTTTGGTAATAGCAGGCTGTGTTGTGTGCCCTATTACTTCGTCGGTAATAACAGGCTGTGTTGTGTGCCCTATTACTTCGTCGGTAATAGCAGGCGTTGACCTCATTTTCCATCCTTTTGGTGGAAGGGTCTGTGTTGTGTGCCCTATTACTTCGTCAGTAATAGCAGACGTTGTGTGTACCCTATTACTTCGGCGGTAATAGCAGGCGTTGACCTCATTTCCATCCTTTTGGTGGAAGGGTCTGTGTGCGTGAGTTTACTATCATCCTTTTGGTGATAGGTCTGTCATCCTTTTGGTGTCAGATTTATTCAGTTATTCCTACTTCTCAATCCATTTCTTTCTTTCGGACAAATTTGTGGTCTTCTTCATATCTAATTGTCTTATACCTCGAAAGACTAAACTCCATAGCAGTTCATCTAACTTAGTATAAGCCAATTAGATAGGGGCATCTGTCATACCCCAAATTTATCCTACCTGTTTATAATTTTCATTTGTACAATCCATCCACTAACTATTATTCAAAAATCCAAAAAAAATATGTTGTTGTTTCTTATTCAAGTTGTTATAAGGAGGAGTTGGGTTTCAGGCAGGGTTGTCAGGGCAGTAATGTATATACAGTTCATCTGGTTCGACTTAAGTTTGGTCAGACAAGTTTGATTTCAAGATTGAAGCCAGGGCACATGATTTATATGGTGTGTGAGGCTTTCAGTTAAGGTTTGTGCCAATACAAGTCATTCATATATGGACCAAGTTACCAGTTTGCATCAAGTTATCAGTGGCTTCAGGGTTAATGATTATCAAGATCTATCTCATTTCTCACTTAAGGTTTCCATGTGAATTCAGATTATATGCAAGGGAATCAAATCCTCGAGATTATGTTGAGTGGTGTGAGTTTAAGCTTCCTCAAAGCCATGTCAAATACCATCAAGAATAATTGTCTTTGGTTGGAATTCAAAAGCTAAAGCAAGATGACATCATAAAAATTGAGATTAGCATTGTCTTGAAGAAATCATTATTAACATGTCATGGTTGTTTTTCAAAAATTGTTTGGGTTAGTAATTTCAATTTTCAAGTCATGGAGAATTTCTTGGAGCTTAAATGACATCACATAAAGGTTTTGAAAGGCATCAATTTTAACATTTAATGGTTTCACATTAATTGGAAGATTTGAACATCAATAGGAGTACGTTTTATTACTTGAAAGTGGGCCCAAGCCAAGCGATAAAAAAAAATCTCCATCAGTATTTGAGCCATTGTTACTATATCATCCGAACCATTTTACAACATGGTAAAAAAATACAACCAAAATTATTGGAGTAACCGGTACACTTCATGAGCACCTGGTCCCACCTTTCATGAGACAGCATCGTAACCATTCATCAGCAATAACAAGAAAATGCAGAAAATTGTTACGCAATTCATGAGCTTACAAAACCACGCATCAAAACGGTTCTCACCCCACAAACTTTCCAACCTGCAAAACACCAAAAGATTCAAACACTAACAGCATATAACCCACACCACTCTTCAGCCATCACTCGACCATTCTCGCAACGTATCCGCTAACCGTCCTGCAGCATGACACAATAAGAAAATAATGAGCAGTACGACTATTTCACAAAGCAACACACTCATATCCAAAAAAATTCATAATTTCCGAAAAAATATGAAAAAAAAGAATGTTCCAACGGATCCTAAATCCAGCCCATTTTCGCACCTCACTATAAATTTCGCCCGCAACCGTACGACCACAATCACCACTCCAAATCCCTCAATTTGTTCTCCATTTTACCCTCCATCCCTTCTATAAAATGAACGCGTTTTTCTTCACTCAAAGAAAAACCGAGCCGCCTCCCAAAAAAAAACTCTGCATAATTACCTTCAACCAAAATCAACAACACAAAAATCTTCAATAATCACCCTCAAACTGACCCACAATATTCCGCTACTTCATCTTCTTCATTAAAACCTCTCCATTCAACAACAACTTTCCAAACCAACCATCAATAAAAAACTCAAACGATTCACAGAAAAATAGAAAAAAAAGAAAAAGATTCCTTCTCAAACCTTCGACATCCTTCAATCTGAACCCAACCTTCCTCCTTTCATCAACTCCTTTCAACCCTCATTCCAACACAAACCAATCTTCAACAACCCGAAAGACCCAAACATCAAACCTCTACTCCAAACCCCTTAATCATCCAACCCAGAAACTAGATCCGGAAACAAATCGCAAATCGAAACAGAACCCAAAACTCAGACGAAGAGAGAGTGAGGAAGAACGAACCTAAGCGAAGGAGAAGGTGGGGTTGCTTTCGATTCCATGGTCGATTCATGTTATTACCGTTGTTATTCACTTGACGTCGTGGTGTTTATTCCATTCTTTCAAAAAAAAAGAAATGCCTTCCATTTGTTTTATTTTAAAGTGAAAACCTGGTTCGTTTCCACAGTGCTTTATTATTGTTGATGTTTGACCAAGCCTGATTGGATCCCATGGCCCATTTGTTTCCTTCCTACACCTTTTTTAGCCGTGTGAACTTATTCAAATCGGGTGTTGTTGTTGTTGTTGTGTGCCCTTGGTTTTGATTATTGGGCTCATGGCCCATTTTGTTTTGTTATACATACCACCCTTTCAGTTTTTCTCCGTTCTTTATGAGGTCTGTGGATGATGGGCTTTATCTTTAAGCCCAGGTGATTCCATGTAACACCTCTTGTTTGTTCATACACCTCACCCTTGTTTCTTTTTTCTTCTTTATTAATTTGTTTTTTAAGAAAAGAAAGGAAATCTTAGTTAATGATAATTATTAGTTTTGTTAATAGATTTTTTTTGTAAGCTCATGTTAAACCATTTGTTGGATATCATTTATATTTAAAGTTTTATATGGCTTTCCATTCTCAATTTTTATTTTCATTTATTTTGGGCCAATGACATAAAGATATGCATAGTTTAATCAAACCGATTAAATTGTGATTTATTTGAGGCCTACCTACTCATTTATTTATTTACAATTTATCTACCATTTATTTACAATTTATTTTTGTTCATAATGTTATTTATTAGGTCAATGAAAACATATATCGATTGATTTGTCGATTTTTCGACTAAATCTCGATAAAGGTGAGACCTTTACTATTTTTCATCTCATTTTCAATTTTATTTTATTTCTATCATTTTTGGTTCATTTACATTTATTTTGGGTCGATGAAAACCAAATATCGATCGATTTATCGATTTCTCGATTAAATCTCGATAAAGGTGAAACCTTTATCCTTTGTATTCATTTTCTCGATTTTATTGTTGTTTATATTCATTTTAGGTCGATGAAAACCAAATATCGATTGATTTATTGAATTCTCGATTAAATCTCGATAAAGGTGAGACCTTTATGCCTTTATTCATATTTCCGATTTAATTTCTAATTTCTATTTCACATATTCTTTTATTCAATTTTAGGTCAATGAAAGTCAAAGATCATCGATTTATCGATTTATCGATCAAATCCGATTAAGACGAGACCATTTTTAAACTTTATGTCATCTTTAACCTCTTGTAAATATTCTCTTGTTTATTGTACGTCGAATATTATCTTGATTATATTATCGTTCATTCTTGTTCATATTTATATCGCATTCACATTCATATTTATCTAATCATTTGTTTAAGCATTTAATTCTCGATTAAAACACATATTCAAACCATTTTCTTAATTAAATTACGAAAGAATTGAATTCTTGAGGTCTAGCACCTCTTGGTTTCTTGAGTGACCGCTAATGAGGCGCACGCCTTAGGTGGCGATCACTCGACCTTTTCGCTCCTAAAACACCCGTCTTAACTATTTGGACAAAGGAATGCCATTGGAGTCTAGCATTCCATGTGGTACTTTCGTTGTTCATCAAATGACATTTCATAAGTTAATCGAATGAAAAAGGTGTCGTTGGGATCTAGCATCCCAGTAATGCCCCGATTAGTTGGTTGCGAGGCCGACGTCTCGTCTATCGAATAATCGTCATTCTCCCTAAAACATTTAACAAACCCTTTTCAAATCAAACCATTTCCAAACCAATCCTCGACTCGTCGTCGAGCCACTCTTCCAAACATTCTCGTAAGTCGAGTGCCTTTTGCCTCGTCGTCAAATGCACACTCGCACACTTCGTAGGTTTCGTTACTAGGAGCACCCCTAGGGACTAGTATCGATCCTCACATCTTTTCGCAATCCATTCGATTCGATCTTTTTTTGAAACCGTTTTCTTAATCAACTAACGAAAGGAGGAGATTCTTGGAATCTAGCATTCCTTGGATCTTCGAATGAATGGCTCTTGAGGCACGCCCTTGGGTTGTTATTCATTCACCCTTTCGTCTTAAAACACTTAATCCCTATCAAACATTTCCGCAATCAACTCACGAAAGAACTGAGTTCTTGGAGTCTAGCATTCCTTGAATTCTTGAGTGAATGCTCTCGAGGCACGCCCTTGGGTTGTATATCATTCAATCTTTCATCTCCTAAAATTCAAACCCTAACCCTCGTTTCGTGGGCGTACCACGAACTACGACTGCTCTGATTCTTTATTCTCGTCCGAATAAAGATACGTAGGCACAAGATTGCGATGATCTTGGCGAGCACACTTTTTCTTTTTCCCCCGCTTGCGTCTACCTTCGCACTACCATCTTTTTCCGTCAAACCCCATAGTCGAACTACGATTGCTCTGATTTCTCATTCTCGTCCGAATGAGCATACGTAGGCCCGAGGGTTCACAATCCTTGTCGAGCACCCTATCCTAAAACCACTCCATTTTCCCTTAATATCTTTTCCCTTTATCTTGTCGTTTCGCGTTTACCGTAGAGAAGAAAACAAACAAGCTTAGATAACCTTCCTCACAATTCGAACTAAGAGGTTTCCGTTGAGTACAACCGACGTGAGGGGGTGCGCGTACCTTCCCCTCATGTAATCGACTCCCGAACCCAGAATGTGGTTGCGACGACCATGTTCTTATCTACCGCCCTTAAAGGTTTTCTCGATATTTTCCTTTCCCTCTTTTGGGATAAATAAAGTTCGGTGGCGACTCTGTCGAACCGTTTTCCGCGCCTTTCGCGCGAGGGTCGTGTCTTCGATGGAATTTTCGAGGTGCGACAATATGTTGGAGACCCTCAAATCATGTCTTGAGGTCTTGGCTCATGATTTGTCCCAAAAGTCAACTTAGGGGTGAATTAGGTCAAGAAACCCTAATTCCTGATTTTTGATGTATGCATCCCCTGAGGCTAAATTGACTTGATGATGGGGTTTATGATGTTCCATGGAGCATTTTAGGTTATGCTTAGAAGCATTGGCTCATGCCCAGAGGAAAATTTCCATCTGGAGGCCCTAGTCGACCAAACCCTAATTTGGTGACACTGGCGATCCTGAGGCTTGATCCACCTAGAAGGGAGCAGCCTTGTGCTTAATCCTTGAAGTGGGAGTCCTCTTGATCCATTGTGGATATTTGAGAGGCTAGACAAGTTGAAGATCATGTCATTCCTTGATTGATCCTTTGTCTAAGAGCTCTGAGAGGGTTTGAAACCCTAGTTTTGATTGTAGTGAATGCTCACCCATCTTTGGGGAGACTGATGAGGTACAAAGGTACATCCATATTGTGCTGATGATTTGCACAATGATGGGAAATCTTAGTGGTCAAAATTTGGGGTATGACAGACGGAAAGACAACATACCCAGAGAACCACATCGTCAAATGGGTTTGACGGAAAGAAAAAAGGAACCCGACTGAACGGACACATCGTCAAAGTAATTTGACGGCAAGAAGACTCAACGGAAGGAACCCATTGTCAGAGGAATAACAGAAAGAAGATGAACCCCAAGAAACACCTCGTCAAAGGGTTGACGGGAAGAGGACTCGATTGAAGGGACACATTGTCATAGGGATGACAGGAAGAACAACCTGACTGAAGATAACCCACTGTCATAGGGATGACAGGGAGAAAATTCCACCGTAGGGACACATTGTTATGGGGATGACAGAAAGACCCAACTGAAGGAACACATTGTCATTGGGATGACAGAAAGAAGATGAAACCCAAGAAACACCTCGTCAAAGGGTTGACGGGAAGAAAACTCAACTGAAGGAACACATTGTCATAGGGATGACAGGAAGAAGACTCGACCAAGGGAAACACATTGCCATAGAGATGACAGAAAGAAGACTCGACCAAGGGAAGCACGTTGCCATAGAGATGACAGAAAGACGACTCGACCAAAGGAAACACATTGTCATGGGGATGACAAGGAGAAAATTCCACCGTAGGGACACATTGTCATGGAGATGACAGAAAGACGATGAACCCCAAGAAACACCTCGTCAAAAGGTTGACGGGAAGAGGACTCGACCAAAGGAAACACATTGTCATAGGGATGACAGAAAGGAGACCTGATCGAGAGGACACATTGTCATAGGGATGACAGAAAGAAGACTTGAACGGAGAGAACACATCATCAAAAGGGTTTGATGGAAAGGAAACCTGGCCGAGGGAAACACGTTGTCATGGGGATGACAGAAAGAAGACTCGACCAAAGATAACACATCGTTATAGGGATGACAGAAAGGAGACCTGATCGAGGGGACACATTGTCATGGGGATGACAGAAAGACGACTGAAGAAACACATTGTCATAGGGATGACAGAAAGAAAACCATACGAGGAAACACATCATCAAAGGGGTTTGATGGAAAGAAAACCTGACCGAAATGTCGTCATCAAGGGGTTGATGGATAATGACTGGTCGAGGGTAAGACCGACGTATGATCTACGACCCAAAAGAAAGGTAAGCAGAGGGGTAATTGTAATGTCTCTTGGGGATATGTCAGCGTCTTGACTGAAAATTGATTCGGGCTCTAGCGCGAGGTACCAAATCTGGCTTATGCTTCACATGCATATGTTTGAATTTTCTTTCTATGGCGTAATGCTCCATATCAAATGTAAATGCTACGCGATTTGAGGATGCAATGATCACTATATGCAAAATGCCGACGCATGCTCGGGCCACTGGGAAAAGAAGGATGTGCCAAGTGTAATTAGACTTTGCTGGTAAGGACAGGTGAAACCTGATGGTGATTATTTTTTTCAAAGGCGAAATCTTTCTGGGTACCAATGGGGATTGGATTTTGTATAAAGTACCAATAGGGATTGGACTTTTGCTTTGAAGGAGACGCCAATAGGGATAAGGCTTCAGGTTTTTGCAATATGCCAGCAAAGTGGGTTAAGGAAGGATGCCGAGCAAGGTTGGGCTATAGATAACTGTTCGGTTTTACCAGGCTTCATGAAATGTTATGCTGATGATATGCAATGATGATTATGCAATGATGCTTATGCAATGCAACAGGAGCACTCCAGCAAAATAAATGCTGAAGAGACGAGGCCAACTCCGCTGGGGATGATAAACTGAATCGCCTTCAGTGTCATAACTGCTCGAGATCCCAATTAAGCCTCCATTCTGCAAGGAAGTACGAACAACAAACGTCTGCTGGAGAAACATCCCAGGACTCTGCTGAAGAAAAGTTCTAATGACAATCGACCTTTGACTTGCTGGGGAAAGCTAACCACCACCCAACAATATGCTTGGGGACAATGATTGATGATATCAGCTCTGCTAGGGGACAAGATCAGACTTGGTCCTCTGTTGGGAATCTACCTTCTACCCTTACTCTGTTGGGGAGATGGGAACAACTTTACCGCAAACTGGGGAAGCACAAATCCAACACTCTTATCATGTACGGGGGTATGAACTCTTGCTGAAAAGTAATAAACTTCGTCACACTGGCTAGGGGAGAGCGAACTCCTGAATTCTTGCTAGGGAGAACAATCACAACCTCCTTAATACTCAGCTAAGTGATAAAACTCCAGCTATCTCTGCTAGGGAGAGAGACTCTACTGGGGTCATCTCGTGTTAACTATCAACGTGAACCCTGCAGAGGCGGTATGACCAAAAGAGGTGTCCAGATGAAGCAGAAACCCATAAAGGAACCTGTGAATGGACATGTCTTCAGGATGTCTTGAAGATCTGACATATATTTCCCCATGGCTTTTGATTAACCGTCCTCCGGAGAGAACAACTTTTTGTGCTTTTGAGGCGGCCTGCCCCAGTCTTGAAATGATTTGTGCCCCTGTCTGGCTGATCTGTGAAGGAATACCTTTAACTGGCCTTTGAGAGATTTGTTGAATCTCGAATTGATTGCCCCAGATTAACTGAATCTTGGGATGGATCGCCCGTTTGGTATGACTTGCCCCGGCTCAACGGAGTACTCGGGCACTTTGCACCTTAGATTAATCAACCTTTCCATTGTAGAAACTTTCCTGATCAAGCACTTACTCGCAAGTAAAACTGTTCGTTTTGAAAAGGTAATTTTAATGCAATGCATATGACAGTTTTGAAATCCAAGTCTGTTCACTGGAAAAATGTTATGACGTGTGGTGAACGAATCACTTATTAGAATGTCACATCGATACCAACATGAATGGTAAGAAAGTCCTTTTGGGAGTCAGAACTGACGCGATTTTAACCGAAGTATGTTTTCGAAACAACCCTGCTTCAATTAGGTCTTTTGAGGGTTGTAACGTGGCCTGGTTCGCGGTTTAAGAAAGAAAGGATATAAGGCTCAAAGTTTTGTTTTAACCCACCCATTCTCCTTGATGTTCTCCAGTCCTACGTTCAGTTAACTCGACACATGCGTTCACCTTTCAAAAAGGTTATGAACGTTATGAGGATGGTTAAGGAACCCACACGGTTTTCGGAGTGACAATCACCCCTTTTTGTCTTCGGTGTCTGTAGTCACACGACTTGTTCTTTGCTCGAGGATTTTTCTTTTGTAATCCTTTTCGCTTTTCGTTCTTTTGTTTTTGAAATCCCTGATTTTTGCCTGGACTGATTCCTTTTGAATTTTTCGATTTTGAAGTCCAGCGGAATGCCCTAACTTTTGCCTAAGTCACTTGTTTTCAAGTCTTGACTTAGCGGGCTTTCTTTTTTTTTTTTTTTAACTAATCGTGTGACACAGGTTTGTTTGACTTGTTTTGAAAAGGTTGTGACTGCCTCACTCTTCAGTTGATGAGGGATAACCTCTGCGATTTGATCCTCGAATGAGACACTCCTTTGAAATTTGAACGCTTGGTCAAATTAACTGACACCTACCCTGCCCCAGGTTAAGATTGCGGGTTTTTCATTTTCAGAAAGAAACTCCTACTACTAGGCTTAACGGGGTTTACAAGGGATTATCTTCCTTATATCTCCGGTGTTTGGGAAGTTGAAACAATGCTTGTACATCATCAGTAGGGTTTTGTTCAAAAGCATACAATTGGAAGTTCTGCGTCTTTGAATTTCATCATCCTCCCTAGGATCCTGCTTAAACAAGCATATGATATCGATAAAAAGTATGAGTGAACACGACTGAATTTAATCAAAACATGCATATTCATTTCATTATCATTATCAATCGAAAACAACAAGTTTTACAAATGAGTTTGTACATTTTAACAGAAAAGAAACTACAAATGCAAAGAAATGACATGATCTAAATGGTTGCCAGCTTCGAGGAACTGGGCTTTCCAAGCTTGATTTGCTAATGAGCTGGCCATCTTCAGAATTGCTCATCGAAGTCATTCTGATACTCATCTGCACAACTGCTCTCAGTGACTTCTTCCATAACCTGGACTAATGAACTCACACGACTGGATGAAAAAGAATTGTTGATCTGAATACCCTGAGGCGTGAACGAGAATATATTGGAGTCAAGAAGAGTCTGAATCTTGCTCCTGAGCACCTTACAGTCTTCAGTTGAATGCCCCTGTGCCCCAGCATGATAGTCACAACGGGTGTTGACATCAAAACCTGGTGGATACGGAAAAGGCACTGGATTCAATTCCTTCGGCACTATCAATCCACCTCTGATCAAATCCGGCAACATCTGACTATACGACATTGGCAACTAAGCGAAATGCCTCTCTGGTTTCCTTGGTCTTTGTCGGGCATGCTGACGCGGCTGACGGCGATATGATCGTTGACTCTGAGGAGGTCTTTGATTTGCAGAAGAATATTGTCCTTGATACGAAGACCCATAAGATTGTTGACTCTGAACAGTTGATATGTCTGAACACTAAGAACGAGGTGGTGAAGATTCCTGCATGGAACTAGTTTCTTCCTCGAATTCTTCTTGAGAACTGACAACTGATTCATTTTCATTAGCTTGGAAGTTCGAGAGGCCTTGGAGCTTTCCACAATTGAGCAATCTCTCAATACGTTCTCCCACCATCACGAGGTCAGAAAATTTTGTTGCCCCATTGACAATCATCTTTTCCAAGTACGGCCCTTGCAAGGTATCCATGAACAAATCAACCAACTCTCTATCCGAAAGTGGCGGTTGAACACGAGCGGCTAACTCTCTCCATCTCTGAGCATACTCTCGGAATGATTCATTATCTACCTGAGACAAGTCTTGCAAATGCATCCAGCTGGGAGCCATGTCAAGATTATAATCGTACTGCTTCACAAAGGTGTAGGCTAGATCTGTCCATGATCGGATGCTACCACTCTACAACTGCATATACCAATTCAGTGATGCCCCACTCAGACTGTCTTGGAAACAGTGAATCATGAGCTTATCGTTGTCGACATGTGAGATCATTCTTCTGCAGAACATCACCAAATGTAGCTTCGGACAGCTATCTCCTTTGTATTGCTCAAACTTAGGAATTTTAAACTTTGGAGACATCACAAGGCCAGGTACCAAACACATGCTCGAAGCATTCAAATCAAGAGTATCACGCCTCTCCAGGGCTGTAATCTTCTCGTCCAACACACGGTATCTTTCATCATCAACAGATCGTGGGTCATTAGGTATCATCTTCGGAACTACCCCTCGGACATCTAGCACAGAGAATAAAAACTCTGATAATCAACGGCATCAAGAGAAGATGAATGTCCACCTCGGACAAAAGGAGGTTCTTGCTCAACTTGATTCTCGACAGGGATCCGCACCGGTTGAGTTTGGGAAACATTGCTCGCCGGAGGTGGAATGACATTCTCATTTCTTTGAATATTGGCCTCTCCCCTTGTCATGACGGCCATAGCTTCCATAAGTTGGTCCAACTGATGGTTCATCAATTCAACATCGGCCCTAGTCACCAACTGATTATGTTCCCCAGAGTTCATGATTCTTTCAGAAGCTGATTCAAGTCCAATACAAAAGTCAGGAAATCAAACTGCAGTTCAGATAAAGGATGGATGAGCTCACTGGTCTGGCCTGGAGAAGGATATGCAAAAATGATGCAAGATGCAAATGCAATGCAAAATATGAATGCAATAAGACATGGGATCAAAGCTTCCACATATTCTGAATAAGTGTTGTGCTGCTGACCGAATAAGTTCATGAGTCTGTTCTGAAGAGAATATCAGAATAACCAGAATACCAGGCTGATAAGTCCACACTAATAGGAAAACCAGAATACCGGGTTGGTTGAAGGTTACGGTTACCTGCAAACCTGTAAACAACCCGCCCCTCTCACATGTGGTTCCTTGAAAACAAGGCTTGTCAGCTTCGGAGGTTTGAGAAGCGATAGCACATTCAACCCGTAGGATACAATGCTATACCAATCAAAGAGGTCGTCCGCTGACTCACCTTAGAAAATAAAGGTCATCCTATGCAAGTTACAAAGTGGGCCCTCGGGTGCGAGTGGGTTTGCCACAGAATGTGGTCTGCCACCGTCACCACTAAAGAGAGATGTTTCCACTAAGGTCCTCATGATCGGTCACTAGAGTCGACAGCTCTCTAGATCAACATCCTGGAATACGCAAGATGCGCACGCCATGATGGGTCCCAAGATAGCCTCGTCTAGCTGTGAATTTCGTGATTACCAAACGTACACAGATGGCACGTAGGTCCCACTCATCTCTACTCTAAATCTAAGTGTATACTCGAGCCTGTGTACTGGGCTCATCCCTCAGAAATCCCATCCCGCCAAATAGACAGAACAGTACAACACAGTATAATATATGAAATGTAAATGCTAACATGCTGTAAATATGGTACAAGTAATAAAATACAGTAAACAGCAAATACAAGATAATAGTAAACACCCATTGAAAGAAAAGCAAACAAGCGCTAGGATTGACTCACTTAGGATGGACCAGCAATAGGTCAACCTGTCCCCAACAGAGTCGCCAGCTGTCGCTCCCGGGATTTTCATCCTAGTACAAATACGAAAGTGGCACGGAAACAGAGTCGCCGGCAATGTGTATTTATCCCAAGAGAGGGAAAGGAAACACTGCATAAACCTGAGAGAAAGGATAGAGCATGGTCTTGCGACCAAGAGAAACTGGATTCGGGAGTCGGTTACGCGAGAGGAAGGTATTAGCACCCCCTCGCGTCCATCGTACCCGATGGGATCCACGCTTGCTTGTTTCAATCAAAGGGTGTAGAAAAGGATACTGAAAAAAAAATGCTAGCCGAAGAACTGAAAAAGGAAAGGAGTGAGAAAGAGAAACAAATGTAGGGAAAATAAAAGAAGTGCTCGAATGGGCCCTACCCCACTGCCTACGTATCTCATCGGGAACATGAGAATCAGAGCGACGTAGTTCCCCTCACTAGGGATGGATTGTTTGTGTTTTTTAGGGACGGCTAACATTCTAGCTCAGGTGTTGCAGGCTCGCTGGTCCGAGTGCGTTACCATCTTGCAGGAGAACGAGTAGGAGCACGTTCGTACGCTAAGAATGAGTGGGATGAGAAAAAGAATTCCCGAAGGAAAGATGTTATTGTTTCTTTTTGTCTTTTAGAAATTTTGTTATTTGTTTGCATATGATAGTGTATCTAAATCTCAATCATTGGAATGTATACATCCTCACATTCCAAGATGGAATGAGTAAGAAAGTACACTAAGTGTGAAGAAGACCTTCACACTTAGTTCCAATTATTAAGGTTCAAACACACTAGCATACTTGTATTTATTAAGTGTTTTTGTTGATTATGAAATGAAGAATTGTTTTTTATTTGTATCTTCAACAAGTATTGCATTTAAGTCCCTCATACAAGATCAAATGTTTAACACATTGACCCAAGATGGGCCATATGCTACACATTCTAAGATTATAAGAGAAGACCCCTTATAATATTTTCTTTATATGAAAGGCCTAAATGCAATAAATGCCTACCTTTATTAGATATTTTGAATTTTCTTTGAGATGAGAAGATGAGAGACTCAAGGGCGGATCAAAGGTAAAAATCTATATGAACTAAGACTCAATCCTAATTGATTAGTTAAGGGAGTGATCCTAAAGGTTTGTGAGGTTTAAAGATTCTAATCCTAAAAGAAGAGAGAAGAGACTCAAAGTGTAAGAGAAAACGGAAGTTAGTTGTTAGTGTGCTCGCCAAGGATAGGGATCCTCGTGCCTACGTATCCTCATTAGGGAATGAGGAATCAGAGCATCCGTAGTTCACGGTACTACGGGCGGACAGGAAACGGTCTCGATCGCATGGGTGCGAGAGAACAAAAAGGAATGACACACAGAAAGTCTAAGGGGAAACTCGGTCCTACAAGTCAGCATGCAATGATGGTCCTAAGGTCAGGATCAAGGGAAGTCTACCTAATGTTGTCAGGCATGGATTGTTATCCTAATGTCTCTCCTACCTCCGACTTAATAAAAAATTAAGTGGAGCGAGGAATCCTAAGGGATCATGTCATCAGACTAGTAAACACAGGATAAATCAATCACAAAATGAATTAAAAGCAACGAAAGAGCAAACAATATCAGTCAGCAATAGTATCACACAACCAAAGGGAGAAAAAGGGAAGCTTTAGCCAAGGGGTCATATCAACCGAGGCAAACAAGCTAGCTATAGGAAATAAGGGTACTCATCCAATGGTATCGAGAACCATGGAGAGTAGAATAAGAAAAGGGGAAGATGTGAATAAGATCACATAAGCATCAACATTGGTCAATGCGAGTTAAAGACAAAGCGTGGGGGTTGGTTGCGAACCCTATCTTCCACTTGACCGACTCGATAACAGAAGCAGGTAATGTTCAAAGCTTCAATCATGTAATAAGAGCTAAGAACGACTCGACTAGAATAACGGGGGTCGATTGCGAACCCTAACTTCCGTCAATTACCTTCTTGGAGGTCTTGCTAGGGGGGATGGGAATGGGATGCCTCAGAGAGGTCTTCAGGCACAATATTAAACAATCACAAACAGAGCCTCCTTTGAGGACTTCCATCATTGCCGGCCAAATAGCACGGACTCCCAATCCTACTTCTCATGGCATAAAAAGGAAAAATGCGGAATTAGTAAAAGAGAAGAGAAGTGATACCGAACGGATATCAATCTGTAGCAACGCAAGCAAACTATAAGTAAATCGACAAGCTTCTAGTAACCTAGCATAAATGGACAAAGGTGTTAGAAAGTGGAATGGATCCGTGAAAGGCATGGAACCAAATGCTCTTCAAGAAAACAATAAAACGAGGCCAAAAGCCATAAACAGCAACAACAACAGCGCTCCAACACCTGCATAGCTGTAAAAACTAACAACAAATAAAAATAGCCTGTAACAGCTACTATTTCCAGAACAGAATGGGTGTATATGCAGCCAGCCAGGATATCAACAATTTTACAGCACCCTTTGTGCACAGCAGCTGTGTATATTACAGCAACTTCCACATTTATTCAATCAACTAAGTCAAGTGAGAAACACTACAAAACAAACTCAAAGATTAGTCAAAGTTCAAATGGAAATAACCAAAGTGAGCAACTAAGATCAAAAGGAAATGTCAATAAAAAGTAATTGAAATCCATGCTAAAATGTAAATAACACTTAGTAAACCATCTATGCAACACATATTAAAGACTATTAACAAAGTTATCAAATGAAACTATTATGAAAATTAGTCAAAGTTAGCATCAAACTCTAAGTATATTCAAAATCAAATCAAATTAAGTCAATGTCAACTAGTTCTAAGTTCTAATTATAAAACTAGTTAGTGGACACTTAAAGCAAAAACAATTAGTGCAATTAGTAAGCAAAAGCTAAAAATGGTTATTGAGCGATTAAGGTAAACACAATTAGTAAGCTAGTGAACAAAACAATTATCCAAAGACCATTAGCAAAAATCTAAATCTAATTACCAAAATCAAGGTCTAAATTCAAGATCTAAATCAAATGAAAATGTTTCCTTAACGAAAGTTAATCAGAATTAATCGGCCATTAGTCAACAACTAAATAATTATCAAACCATGTAAAACCAATCAACGTCAAGTTTTAATTGAAAATTAAGACTAATCTAAGTTCAAAATTAACTAATTAGTCAAAACAAACTTAAGCTAGTTGTCTCAATTAATCTGAACAATTAGCCGAATCACTTAGTAATTAATTAAGCCCTAAATCCTATTAGTAAAATTCAATTAGTAAAACTCAATTAACCTAATCTAATTATCTAACACTAAAATGAAAAATAAATAAAAACAGTGGGGTACAGTGAGTATTAAGGGTGGTGTGAATAACAATCCATGGTGGTTTTGGGCTTGCAAACCCGTCTGACTAACTAGGGAGACGAATTGTTTTCTTAAAACCCTAAAGGACATTCAACTAAACTCACTCTCTTCTCACCTTCTTCCGCCGTTTCTCCCTTAACTCTACAGCCTGAATAACAACACCGCGAATCCATTCCCTCTGTCTCACTCCTCCTCTCTCAGACTGCGCCTTTTCCGGCATCACTTCCATTCTCCGCTTCTCAAATCGCGCCGCCGATGCCGCTTTCTCCACCGCGCCGTAGCTTCACACCGGCGGCGGAGCTGCATTCGAATGACTACATCGCAACCTCCGATCTCGATCTACCTCACTCTATCGAATCTAAGAGGTGAACTAAGGTTTGAAGCTAAATCGCATGCTAGCGGCGTAAACACGAATCGTACCTGTGAACTGGAACCGCTGAAGACGAAGACGAAGGTAGAAAACTTGAGGTAAGTATCTTGATGCTTCGAACTCCTTCTTCTTCCTCCTATTACGTTGCTCTGAGCTCGTGAATCTTACATGATTTTCCTTTTACTGTGTGCGTCTTCTTCTTGCGTTTGTGACTAGTTGATGTTGTTGTGAATTTTCTTGAGCGAAGTGTTGTTGCGTTCTTGCTTCAATTTGCAGATTGTTGATTGAGAGCGAAGACGGTGATGATGTGCGGAATCACTGCGAATTTGTGTTGTAGAGGGAGAGTCAGGAGATTGAAGAAGAGTTCCAGAAAGCTGGATTATGGTTTTCAGGTGAGGAATACGATCGGAACAGAGGAATCGAGAGAGAGTCCCGGAAAAGTTCAAGCCAGACCTTTTCTTTTTTGAGTTTTTGCTAGTTCATTTTCTGTTATCAGTTACTGATTTTCTGGTTTTTGATAGGTTGTGAATTGGTGATGATGAAGTATTGTGTGAAGATTGTGGATTGATGAAGCTTCAAAGTTGTTGTTGCAGAAGTTTAATGGTGAAGATTGAAGGTTGAGTTGAAGATGAGTGATGAAAAGCAATCGGAGAAGATGAATATTGTAGAGAAAAAAATTATGTTAGAGGTTGGTTATGGTGGTTGGAAAACGGTTGGGGAGAAAAATGACAGATAGTTCTGTTATTGGTTTTTCTGATATGGCGTTTTTATATTGTAATTTTCTGTTGTGGATTGGAAATTCTGGAGAGAATTGGAGAGTTGAGAGTGATAGATTAGTTTCTGAATTTTATGTAATGAATTATGGAGATTGAATTGTTCTGTTTGAGAGAATATGAGTAAATTTTTCTGGTGTCAAAAAAATGGTTAGTGACAGTTATGAATCTCTTATCAGTAAGAAAAATGGAATTTTTTTGTCATTGTTTTTTCTTCTGGCTGCTATTTATTTCTGTTATGAAATGTAGTATTTTTCCTTTCGTAATTCTATGTCACCCGCCATGTGCTTTTCTTCTTCAATGAAAATTGGTTTAGCTGCTATTACATATTTTGTTATGGACTTGTGAAATCGCAACCTGTACAATTTGACCAGGTTAAAAGAGGTAACCTGGGCTTGGAAACGGATATGGATTTTTAGAGAAAATGGATTTAATTGGGTTAATTAAATAGATAGTGACAATGAGTATGGATTAGAATGGATATGGATAAAAAAAATTATTGAAAATGGATTTTTAAAAAACTATGGATATCAAGAATTTGGAATGGATAAAATGAATTGAAAGTTGGTAAATGGATGTTGGACAATGATTTTGGTTAATGATGTGAAAATGGATAATAGAAAAGGTAAAAAAATGGACTTGGATAGAAATGGTTAGAAAAAGGGTATGGATATTGGAAAATGAACAATGGATTTTTATAAAATGAATTAAAATGAATTTTGAAAGTGAATACGAAAATGGATATAAACATTGAATTGTGGATCTAAAAGTGGGCATTTGGTGAAAAACTATTCTAAATGGATTTAAAAATTGGACATTGGATATGGTTTTAATGGATTTAATATGGACATGAATTTGAATAATGTGTTAGCATGGTATAACGAATATTGTATGGACAGATGGATGATGGATAAAAAGGGATAAAAGATGGACTTGTATATTGGATTCCAAGCAGTCCCCATAACCAATCTTAACGGGTCTAATTTCATTCAAATACCCGATTCGCACCAAACTCTTATTTTCCATGAGTTCCAAGAATCCATCAGTAACCTCAATTAACCATGACCCAATGTCCTTTAAATCAATTCACCCATACTCTGTCTCCATGATCTTGAATTGGCCAATATCAACCGATTTGCACAGAAGATAAGAAACCATGATCCCACGCCTCGGGAGCCTCATGCAAATGTATGATGAGTATGACCTAATGGAAAATGCAGATGAATGCAAAGCAAAAACCAGAAAAGTTAGGGCAAATTTTGGGGTGCTACAGCTGGCAGGCTAAAGTCCATCAGATCAAATCAACGCATGATAATTAGTCAAAGAAATCACAAGTAATCCAGATCTATGGCTCAGATCTCATGCATATGGTAACTATGATACACAGGCAAGCATATGGATTAAATAAACAGGTGAGAAACCACACGCAATTTTAATGTGCTGGCTAAATGCGAGCCCTCGGATCCAACCCTTGGACGGTCACGATTTCGTCTTCTTCACATAAACCTCAGATGGCCTGAATCAAAACCAAGTGCCGGAGCCCTAGCTCCGGTCACCTTCTCCGGCAAGCTCAAACCTCCAAAACTCCAGAAATCAAAAATTCCACCACAGTTCTACTCAGATTCACATGCTGATCTCAAATATGCAATTCACTTCATCATAACATACATGTACACATCAAATCGAAGCAAACAAGTTTGGATCTAAAAAATTCAGATCCACAATACTCTCATGTTACACGTCCAAAATTGATTCTAAAAACATCATCATGCTCAACAACACTCAAGGAACACAATGCACACAAGAAAATCAAGTTCTATGAGCAAGAATTTCACACTAAACTGAAGCGTGCAGAACTCAAATCACACCAAGAAAACTCTCTGGAAGCTGCAGATCCACTCCTTGGAACCTCTAATTGCAAAATAAATGCAATTAGAGCTTGGAATCGTGCTAGATCTTGAGGTTTGAACTTGGATCCTCTTGAACTGAACTTGATGAAAACCTTACTCTCAGCCTCAATCAATGGTTGATTCTTGTTATATGGACTTCACTGATCAAGAATATGAAAAGAAAACTCAAGAAAACCTTGTGGAGAGAGAGAATCGAAGAAGAGAAAGTTTGAGAAAAAATTTGAAATCTGAGCAAATGAGAGTGCATGCCCTAGCAATGAGAGCATGAGTTAGCTTATATACATCCTATTAAGCCTCTGATCATAATTAGCAATTGATTAATCCCTTGGTTAGTGAGTTTGGATGGTTTATGCCAAAATGCATTTTGTGATCAACCCACTAATCCACACGTGCAAGCTCATGCTTTCTATGATGGATCACTCACACTTCCCTTGCTAATCACATTTGAATTGGAATTGGGCCTTAAAATGGTTTAATTTGTGAGTTTTGAACCATCTTGCCATTTTGCATAATGTGAAATAAGTGATGAATATGGCACGAATCCACTTGATTCAAAGGCCAAAAATGATCCTTATGATGTGTACTTGAATATGGAAATGTGAATTGAATGATTAGAGGTCATCATACTTCAATTTGAACCAATTTGCAAAAGGTGGAAAAATGGTATATGTGAAAAACCTTAAAAAGCACCTTGCATTGTTTTGACCATAACTTGAGTTCTACAAATGATATGGAAACCATCTAGTACTTTTTGGAAATGGGAGAGAAAGATATTCAACTTTAATGTTAGAGGAAAATTCATTTGAAGCTTCCTTAATGATGGAAAGTCAAGTTGAATGTGGTGGAAAAATTGCCAAAAATGGAAAGTTCTCATTATAGGTCATTTTCCAAATTTAGTAACTTTTGTACAAACTCTTGATTCTTGAAGAATGATGTCATCCATGCTATTCCTTGACCAAATAAAGGTACATGGACTTGGGAAACATGATTTGGACCCATGAAAACCCATGGTTGACTTTCCTCCTTACAGTTGACCTTTGCTTACTTCACAAGTAACTGATCCACTGAAAATCCTCCACAATGAATCACTAGCCAAGTCTTCATCCATGAACACTTGTGAGCATATGGAATACCATAAGAACATGCTTGAATCCACAAAGCCCTTCAAGAAGTCCTTTGAGTCAAAAACCCTAATTTGGTCCCTCTGGTCAGGAGGGAAATATCCACTTGAAATCCTTTACCATTCTTGATCTTGTGAAGATATGATGAACTCCTCAAACCACCTTGAGGCTTGAGACTCCTTTGAGATGAACCCAGTACCTTGATCCCATGCTAAGAACCAATGCTATGCACAAATTCTAATGCAAGAAATGCAAAGAAACATAAGCCAGTTAGCTAAAAACAAGAAGGCAAATTTTGGGGTGTTACAGCTGCCCCTATTCAATCGACTTGAACCTGAAGGGATGATAGCAATGACTGTCATGTGTTCAAAGGATTCACGGAGATTGAATACCACAAGAAACCTGAAATTTGCAATCCTCAAAGGAGGGACGACTCCACTGGGGAACCACCAATAAATGTTGCACTGTCACAACACGGACGAGTGTTGGAAACCAATGCCAACAATGTATTGAAATGTCTTGAAATAAACACGGACGAGTGTCAACTATGCTGGGGATAAACATGGACGAGTGTAAAGGAATCAAAGATATCAGATACGGACGGGTATCGAAAAGATACACGGACGGGTGTAAAAAGGGTTCAATACGGACGGGTATCGAAAAGATACACGGACGGGTGTAAAAGGGTTCAATACGGACGGTTATCGAAAAGATACACGGACGGGTGTAAAAAGTTTCAATACGAACGGGTATCAAAAGGGTACACGGACGGGTGTAAAAAGTTTTAATACGGACGGGTATCAAAAAGGTACACGGACGGGTGTAAAAGGTTTCAATACGGACGGGTATCGAAATGGTACACGGATGGGTGTAAAAGGTTTCAATACGGACGGGTATCGAAAAGATACATGGACGGGTGTAAAAGGATTCAATATGGACGGGTACTGAAAAGGTACACGGACGGAAGGTAAATTTAATGGGGATTGATCTCGCTGGGGAATGGAAGGCAACACGGACGGGTGTCATCAAAAGGTCAATACAGACGAGTATTGAAATCAAAAAGTTCAAACACAGACGGGTGCTGAAAGAACACGGACGGGTGTCAAAAGTCAATACGGACGGGCATTGAAAAGGTACACGGACGGGTACTGAAAGAACACGGACGAATGCCAAATGTCAATGCGGGCGGGCATTGAAACAAAAGGTTCAAACACGGACGGGTGCTGAAAGAACACGGACGAGTGCCAAATGTCAATACGGACGGGCATTGAAACAAAAGTTCAAACACGGATGGGTGCTGAAAGAACACGGACGAGTGCCAAATGTCAATACAGACGGGCATTGAAACAAGAGTTCAAACACGGACGGGTGCTGAAAGAACACGGACGGGTGCCAAATGTCAATGCGGACGGGCATTGAAACAAAAGTTCAAACACGGACGGGTGCTGAAAGAACACGGACGGGTGCCAAATGTCAATGCGGGCGGGCATTGAAACAAAAGTTCAAACACGGACGGGTGCTGAAAGAACACGGACGGGTGCCAAATGTCAATGCGGACGGGCATTGAAACAAAGGTTCAAACACGGACGGGTGTCAAAGGAAACACGGACGAGTGTCTGACGGTAAAAACCTTGAGAGGATAATCCAAAGGACCACCTGGCCGAAGGGGTAAAAAGAAATCATGGATTAACAATCCTGGCAAAAAACTCTGCAAGGGAATGTCAAATATTGCTTTGAATGACCAAACCCAACACCTGTGGAGTAAAGTCAAAAGATATCTTCCTGAAATCCGGCTTTCCTGACGAAGGAACACTTAAACCTGGCTTATGCTTCGGATGCATATGTTTGAATTTTGCCGTAATGCTCCACGCGAAGTGGAAATGCTACGCATTTAGGACGATGCCATGCGAAAAATGCTTATGCAATGCAAAAGACCGTCCCAGCGAAATAAACGCTGAGAACAGAAGCAACTCCATCGAGGACGACAAACTACATTGTCATCAACCAAAGAAAACATGTTGAGGAAAACTTCACCCTGCTAGGGAAGATCGCAATCACCAATTCTGTTGGAGATGGACGAAACTCCGATAGAATACCCACTCTGTTGGGGAATATCAAGATCAACAACTCTGCTGGAGATGGACGAAACTCCGGGAGAATACCCACTCAGCTGGAGAGGGAGATGAATACTGAAGATGGAAACTCCTCCGCTGGGGATGACCCACTGTTTCAGAACTTGGATTTGACGCCTACCAAAAACGATTGGACTTAAGACCTACTGGGGATACCAATCACCACCAGACTCTGCTTGGGGATGTCGGTGAGTTTTAATCTGCTGCTAGGGAAATAACTTTACCCTCACCCTGCTGGGGATTAGATCAAGTTGTTGTTGTTGAGACTATACTTTCTGACCAACTGAGGAAAGTAGACACCAGGACTCTGCGGGGATAATAACATCTTTGTCCACGAACTTCCTGCTGGAGATACAACAACATCCACCTTAGAGCAATTAACTTCTGAACGTTTGCTGGGGAATAGTAATCCAAACACAACTTCGGCTGGGTATACAATCCTCTGTACTCCTGTTAAGGGGGACGATTCTCTTATGTCCTGCTGAGGGGGACGATCCTCGTCGACACATTTGCTTGGAAAATAGTAGTTGTCAACATCCACTCTGCTAGGGGATAAATACACTGTCTCCTGACTAGCTGAAAAAAACGACTGCCCCATACTCTGTGGGAAAACACCACCTGCCGGAGAAAGGTGAGCCAAATCACAACTCTGGCTGGGGGAAAACCTCTTATATCCTACTGAAGGGGACGATTCTCAACGTCTCCGCTCGGGGAATTACATTTTTATACTCTGTTGAGGAAGACGACCCTCGATACTCTGATGGGGAAGAGTAATAAACTGCTGAGGACGATCAGACTTCAAAGTTGGGGAGAGCTCTACTGGGGAGGTACCAATGAAGATTAGACTTTGAATTACTTGAGATGACTAGATCTGACCGTTGAGGAAGAGAACACTCTGACTCCTCATCGTCTTCTTGATGATATTCTATTGCCTTACCTTGTTGAGAGTGAGGATTCCATCCGTACTGCTAGAGATAAGGAACCTTCAGAAAAGCCCTTTTCAAATATAGGACAATTCTCTGTTTGAGGAAGGATAACAATTCCCACACCTTGCGGGAAAAAGATACCCTCTGGCTCTTTGTTGGATGGAAAAGACTCCAAAAGTCCCACACTGGGAACAACTCAGTGCTTCAAGTTTCTGCATATTAATTGTCAAGAGCGAAACACAGTTCCTTTAACTCTCCACCTTGCCCCATACCACATGGTCTGCTCGAAGCAATCATCTTAAGAGGATTTTACAGAAAACCTGGCATTCAACAATGCCCCGGGGTCTTCAAACTCTTAGAGATGTATCCGGTCTGGACATAACTGTCCCATACTTCATGATTCAGGAAGTAAACCACCTCGAGAGGGTTCGTAATGACCTGAAATGTTTTGCCACAGTATTCTGAACCTTGTAGAGGTGCTATTGATTGACTGTGTTCTGAAGGGAAAAACTTCTCGCTCCCTTGAAGTGACCTGCCCCAGTACAAGCCTTGTAGTACATTTGTCTCTGACTGACTAGTCTTCGAGAGATTTATTGAATCTCGACGTGATTGCCCCAGTTTACACGCTTGTGGAGAGATTTATCGGATCTCGACATAATTGCCCCAGTTCGAAGAAATTTTCTCAACATGAATGCCCCATGGTTGATTGTTCTCTGAAAAGACCTTCTCAACTTGAATGCCCTAGCTTGGCTACATTTTGAAGAGATTTCCCGGTGTGATTGTCCCAGATTGGTTACATCTCAACACAAATGGCTGGGAACACCTTTTTCCCACATAATCTTTCAGCAACATGTCCTCTGGAGTCTCAGGCACCTCAACTTGGCCAGTTTAAGCTTCTCGACTGATGTTCATCGTGTAAGCTTCTTTGATGTCAAACAAATGTATGCAAGCAGAAAATATTTATTCTGAGAATGATTATTCAAATGCAACACATATGTTACTCTTGAAGTCCTTATTGAAAATATGTCACACAACCGAGTTACGACACTTATTTTTGAAAGGAAAGCAATACGCACATGCAACACCAACAAAAATCTTATTAGCACAACTCATGGGAGTCAGGAACGCAATCTCGTTGAAGTACGCCTTCAGACTATACCTTGTTTCAATTAGGACTTTTAAGGGTTGTATCGTGGCCTGGTTCGCGGTTTGAGAAAAAAGGATTTATGGCTCAAAGTTTATTGGTACCCACCCACTCTTCATGATATTCTCCAGTCCTATGTTCAGCTAATTTGACACAAGCGCTCGTCTCTCAAAAGGTTTCCCGATTTCTAGGGAATCCATGCAACTGGTGATTCAACACCTGACGAGGTTTTGGACTAACAGTCGCCCCTTTTTGTCTTTTGTGTCTATAGTCACACGACTTTGTTCTTATCGAGGATTTTCTTTGTAATCCTCTTGGCTTTTCGCTTTCTCATTCTTTTGCTTTTTGTTCCCTAATTTTTGCCTGGACTGACTCTTTTGAGTTTTCAATTTTGAAGTCCAGCGGGATGCCTTAACATTTGCCTAAGTCACTTGCTTTCAAGTTTTTCGACTTAGCAGGCTTTTTCTTTTTCTCTTTTTTTTCCTCTTTTTTTTTTGAACAAGTCGTGTGACACCGTTTTGCCTGACTTGTTTGAAAGGGTTGTGACTGTTTCATTCTTTGGTTGGTGAGGAGTAATCATTGTGGTTCTACACCTCTTAACCTCTGGATAGTTGAATGGAAGGTAATGGATCCTCAGATGTACACTCCTTCTGAAAGTTGAACACTTGGTCAAACTAACTGACGCCTACCCTGCCCCTGGGTTAAAATTAAGGGTTTTTCGTTTTCAGAAAGAACTCCTACTACTAGGGTCAAAAGGGTTGACAAAGGTCTATCTCTTATCTCTCCAGTGTTTGTGAATTGGAAACAATGCTTGTACATCCTTAACAGGGTTTTATCCAAAAGCGTACCATTAGAAATCTACGTTCTTATTTCGTCATCCTCCCTCCAAGAGTCTAGGCAAGAAATATAGTATTGCAGTGCATACAAGCATTTAAAATGAGTGAACACGAATGGAATTCTTCAAGAAAAACATACTCATTGCATTATGATTGTCATTCAAAAACAAACGAGTTCTTACATGCAAGCAATGTTTAAACAAACAAATGAAAGATACATATGAAAATGTAGTAAAGGAAGCTGATGATTGCCATTGTTGAGAAGACTTGGCTCCGTCTGGACTTATTGCTTCTAATGACGCTCTTGCAATCTGGCGCTTACTCTGACAAAGAAGCTTCAATCCAAAGGGGTACCATCTGGCGTGATGACCTTTGAGTCGATCAAGTCTTGCACCTTGTGCTGGAATACATTACAATTATCAATTGTATGCCCAAACGTTCTCGAGTGGAACTCGCACCTAGCATTCATGTCAAAGTCCGGAGGGATAGGGTATGACACTGGCATGGCATTCCTCAGCTGGATCAGCGAGTTCTTGAGCAAACGAGCAAACAACTGACTATAAGGAATAGGAATAGGATCAAATATCCTCTTGGGCCTTCTTGGTCTTGGTTGCCCCTGCTGCTGATAATTCTGCTGCTGTTGCTGATTTGGGCGCCCAAACTGCCCCTGTACTTTCCTTTCCACATTCGGCTGAGGTACAAACAAAGGTTGCCGACGTAGAGCTTCTGAAGCATGAGGCTGTGGAAGAGATCCAAGACCTGAGGTGGATCCTGCAAAGAGGGGAGGAGTCTCTACTTCCTTTGCGATAATTGGGGTGAAATCACCTTGTATGTTCACGCCGCCCGACGTGAATTCAACTGCCCCTGCATCAATCAAATCCTGGACTTGGTGCTGAAAGGCCCTACATTTCTCCACAGTATGCCCTGGTGCCCCAGAATGGAAATCACAATGGGCTCTTGCATTGTAGCCTGGTGGGGGATTACCAGTAAGAGGAGCCAAAGTCCTTTTCTGCACCAGTTGCAACTGAAGGAGATGCTGCAATAGCTGAGAATATGGCATAGGGAGCGGATGAAAAACTCTTTCAGGCTGCTTCGGTCTCTGTGCACACTTTTTATTCTTAGGCTTATCTTGGGGGGACAAGACCTGGTTGTTGTTGGGAAAGTTCTGGAACCTTGGGTTGTGGAGGGGATTCACGAGACACTCCATGATCTAGCGAAGACCCCAAAGAGATGGGAGGATTAAGGACTTCTGTTGCGGAAGCGAGCACATGATTGTTTTCCTTCTTTAACACTGTCTTCAAAATTTCCATGACCAAACCCATCAGAGTCTTCATCTGATTGACCTCCTCCCTCAGCATCTCCTGGTCTTGGGACATGACCAGCATATCTTCCCCAAATTGCCTCACCTGAATCTTCATTTCAGTCACCTCTGCACGGAGTTGTTCCATGGCTATTTTCTGATTGAGGCTGGTAGAATACCGATGAGTTGGTTGATCAATCTTGACTGTCAAAAGGAGAGAGCATAAGAAAACCAGAGAATCCAAGATAACCTGCCATGCAAAATGAGATGATTATGCAAATGCAAATGCAAACATGTATGAACATTATCAAGGCGATCTATCCCTTGATTCCAGTTTTAACAACAGAAGAGAACTAAATTCCCGATCATATAAAGAGAATAAAAATCAGTCCAATTCCTCTCCTTAACATGTATACAAGCTTGATCAAACATGAACTTCAATAAGAAACCCTTAGCTTCTTGTTTCTCCACAATATTACTGCTCAGAGCGGATTCACCAATATGGAGAGCAATGGCCATCTCTTTCATCCTGGGACGTTCTTCAGAAAAGAAAACTATGTCATGCCTGATGGGAATTCCCAAAATAAATGAGAACTCCTCCAACGTTGGAGCCAAGATGTAGTCTGGGAAAGTGAAGCAACGCAAAGCCGGATCATAGAACTAAAGAAGTGTATGAATGGCATCCTTCTCATACTTGGAGATACTATAGACAAAATTCAGAAGTCTCCCATACTCTCCACCAAACTTTGTACGAACTCTGCGACCAGCCATACTAATCAGCTTGTGAATCAACATCAAGGTCGGGTCTGGGAACGAATAAGCAACAGTCTTCTTTCTCTAGACATCCATGCCAAGGCAACCTCAGAAAACCGAAATCAAGAGTAAGATGCAAGCCCTGAAAAATGTCAAACATGTTAGAATGCAAGAAAAATGATATGCACATGCAAGCATGGGATCAAGGCATCACTGCTGGATGTGCTGTGCTGTTAACTGGACGAGAACCACAACCCAGAAAACCAGACTTCAAGAACACCGAACCACTGAGATAACCAGAAACCTAGATAATCAAACACTGATGAGAAATCCAGAAAACCGGGTAGGTTGAAGGTTTCGTTTTCCTGCAAACCTGCAAACACCCATCCCATCTCACATGAGGGTACTAAGATCCTCAGTATCCCGGGCTCTCAGGTCGAGAAATGATGATACGTTCACCATTTCTGGTTTAGCATCATCATCAATCGAGGAGGCCTCAACTGATTCTCCAAAACAAAAGGTCCTCAACTTCTGGCACTGAGGTCGAGAAGCAAAAGTACATTCATCCCTCGGGGTACAGTACTATCGCCAATCGAGGAGCGCCTCCACTGATTCACTTTCAAAAAAAGATCCTATGGAAAGTTCCCAACATTGGGTCCTCGGGTCGAGAATCGTAATGGGTTTGCCATTTCTGGTATGCCATTATCGTTCTCGGGAGGAGTACCGTTACTGAGTCCTCGGGAATGGTCATCAGAGTCGACAGTTCCTCAAGAGAATAACTACTGGCCTGTATCAACATACAGTAGCAGATATCTCTCGATAGAACCTCGTCTGATTGTGAGGATCGTGATCACCCGCACGTGGCCAACACCACGGGAGTGTCACGCTTGCCCACACTAAAACCTATGTGTATGCTCGAGCCTGGGTAGTGGGCTCATCTCTCAGAACCTCCCGACCTGCCAAACAGAAAAATAGCACAGCACAGTACAGTCCAGCATAACAGTGAAATACAATGCAGTAAAATGCGGTAAAAAAGTAAAGCAGTAAAGCAAAAATATAGTAAACAGCAATACAGTAATATACAACAAAACAAAGCACCACACAAAAAAAACACCTAATGAAATAAAACAGACAAGCGCTAGGAATGACTCGCAAAAGAGGATGGACCAGCAAGAGGTTAACCTATACCCATCAGAGTCGCCAGTTGTCGCTCCCGAAAGATTCGCATCCAACGGTACAAACGCGAGAGTGGCGCAGAAAACACAGAGTCGCCAGCAATGTGTATTTATCCTGAGAGAGGGAAAGGAAACACTACATAAACCTGAAGGAAGGGAAAGAACATGGTCTCACGGCCAAGAGAAACGGGTACGGGAGTCGGTTACGCGAAGGGAAGGTGTTAGCACCCAACACGTCCATCGTACTCGATGGGATCCACGCTTGTTGTCTGCATCAAGGGGTGTCGTCGTCTGGAGCTCCACTGCTACTGGACCAGAGAAGAAACGAGAAAGGAAAGAATGGAGAAACAAAGAAGAAAAGAAAAAAAGACGTGACTCGATAGGACGTTATCGTTGTACTAGGCCTACGTACTCCCTCAGTGCAATAGGAAAGTCAGAGTCAACGTAGTTCGGACGGGAACTGTGGGGGAAGGTTGCTCGCTAAGACAATCGCTGTCTTGTGCCTACATATCCTCAATCGGACGAGAGAGAGGAATCAGAGTTGATGTAGTTCATGGGTACGACCACGGATTGGTAAGTGTTTTTTACGTGAGCGACGAGCTCTTTTCTGAAAAATGAAGTTTGAAACCCAACAATCCCGAAGGATAAAAAGTGTAAGTTCTGTAATTGGCTGAAATTTTGTTAAAATAATGCTGATGTCATAGTTGATGTTGCAACATGAGCTTCTAACAGTATTGTTATGTTTTGGCTAACATTCTGTTGAAGAGTTAAAGTGCTGAAGAGTGATGTCACATGCGATGTCTTAACATCACTATACCAGAACATTAAAACATCAGACTGTAATGTGTTTAGGGATGCACGTGTTTCTGGTGTGAACGAGATATTCTGCTAAAGAGAATCAAAGAATGCAGGCGAAGATCAAGGGAGAGAGATATTCTGTTACAATCAGTTATGAAGATCAGTTTGTTGCGCATAAAGATATGGAGAATATTCAGAGTTAATAATTGAAGATTTGATTGAAGATCTATTTAGAAGCAGATTTGTTACAGAAGATATGATATGATTTGAAGGCCCAAATCCAGTTGGGATTATGATATAAATAGAATGTTTGTAACCTAGAAGAGGTACGGGTCCAAGATGTAGATCTTTAGGGCTTTGTCAAAGTGAACCACTCGGGTTGTGAGATGGTCACTGTAGTTAACTCAGAAACCTGTAGGTAATGAGTATTGTATTTTTCTTGGAGGAAGCTTTGAAGAAACTCCAAAGTAAGTCATGGAAGTGTGTCTTCTGGTTGTCTGTGTTGGAAAAGTCATTGGTAAACAAGTTGTCGATGCAGGGACGGTGTAGTTGATTGCTAGACATCATGGCTATGATTGGAAGTGAGATGGAGTCTCTTACCTAGGGAGGACTTAGGTAGAAGGGTCATTGGGTAGTTATTAAATTAGGTAGATTGTCAACTGGTCTGTTGAGTCTGTAATTTGACACTACTAATAGTGGACTTCCTTCCTGGCTTGGTATGCCCCCAGATGTAGGTTGTTGAACCGAACTGGGTGAACAATTGAATGTGTTCATATGCTCTTTCTATTTTTGCCATGTTCATACAGCAGAATGCGATGTTGTGACATTGCACTTGACATCACACGTCTGTACCAGAATTTCAATTGGTATCAGAGCAGGCATCCTGTCTGTTTCTGGATGAGATCTTGGGAAGATACTTTCTGGTTCATGAGCAAGGAAGATAGTTATGGACTTGGTCAGTTCATAGAGATTTTTGTATGATCCCTTGGAGTGGAGAATCAAGTTATCAGGCCTGTAGCTTTAGTGGTGAATTGATGTGTGGTTTGACTTATTTTCAAACCTATGATGACCTAGTGCACTTGGAGTGTCGTGTTTATACAAGGGTTATTACGTTGTAAAGGAGTTTTCTGGTGTATGTTCCGCTGCATATATATATCTGATGGAAAATTCCTGGTGGTTTTGTGTCAAGGCTACAACTTTCTGTTCTGAAGATATATCACATGGTATGGTGATACATGAGAACATCTTCAACTAGCTCTTATATGAGCGTGTTGAAAAGAGGCCTGAAGAAAGAAGTAATTTATTTTGCCTCCAACCCTACAAGGTCAATCTCTGGGTTGTGTTTAAGGATCCTCTGGGTGTGAAGATAACTTATGTCCTACCAGCAGATTGTGACATAACAGATGCTTGAGGGCTAAACAAATGTGTTGATCACATCTGTTTGGAACCTACTCCTGACTTGGAAGAGGAGGCATCTGGGTTGTGTAAGAAAGAAGCTGAGCTTAATATGTCAATTCTAATGTCTTGACATCGCGCTACACATTAGCTAAGTCAAAGACATATTAGATTGTAGCAGAAGCTGTGGAGTTGAACAATTTTTGAGATGCTGTTCATAATGTCATAGCATTTCAGCAGGAGCTAGTTGAAGAGAAGGGTGGCAGGTCTGAACCTTGTGCTCATTAGAAGAAGCCTCTAGAAGAGTGTGCAGTTTTGTTGGTCTAATTTTGGAAGATGCTGCTATGCTCTCTTATGTTCCCTGCAAGAGATAGGTGTGAATGGTTGTCATGATGGTTGTTTTGAAGAAGAATCAATAGATGCCTATTGTGTGAGAAGGTTACCTTGAGCTGAGCATTTATCTAAGATGTTGTGCATTCAACTAATGACAATATACATTGACGGGAGACTATGTATATGTTTGATGTAAAAGTGCAGGACTGCAGAAGTGTTGAGAATTTACCTTTCTCTATGAGGCTGTTTATTTCTCTATGTGGTGTATTGGTGTGTAATGACCTGGGATTATTACTTAGCATTTGTTCATAGTAAGTATTGTGATGGTGATGTTGAAGATGAAGATGGAAGACTATGAAGACATCATAATCTTGATGGTTATAGCTTGGATCAGTTTAAGTGGTTTGGAGCATGGTGTTGGCTCTGGTTGTGAAGGTCGAGGATAAGTGGCAGTTATCTCTGGCTTTCTACTGACGGCTCTACTAAGGGAAGGGACCTTCGTTAGTATTGCTATGGGGTAGTCTTGAACTACTTATTTTCTAAAGATTCAGATGTGGTAGGAGTTTCTAAGCAGGATGGAGGTTGTCTACTCAAACTTGATTGTTGAATCAAGTCTATGAGAGCATGGAAATCTGTTTCTGCAAAGGGAGGAGGTTCTTCTGAGTGGTAGAAGGTTGAGCTGAATTCAACAGTTGGATGTTCTGACATCTAGCTTAACATCAGGAGTCTCAGCTGGTGATGTGGCACATCAGCAAAGGATAGGGTGATCTACAGGAATGAACTATAGGATCGTTCTCATGGCAGTTTGCGGGAGCTGCAGCAAGGAGAAGATGTTACATGACCATGGCTTAGGGAGTCTAAGTGTGTTTGCTTTTGAGCAAGTGGAACATGTGACTTGAAGATCAAGTTTCCTTGGGGATCAAGATATCGTTGTGAGAGTTCTGACATTTATGAGGTGATCAAACTGTGGCATTTGGTTGATCTCGGAAGTGGATTTAAAGAATCAAGATAATCAGAGTGTGGCAGCTGGTTATTATTGAGGATTGTCTTGGAACAAGTTACTCTTAGGCAGAAGGGTGATGAGTTGAAGACTCAAGGAGATTATTCTTCTTGAAGATGAAGAGTATGACTGCCCTTGGAGAGTTAGCCCATGTGTTGCCTAGGTTTGTTGGTATAGGCTTGAGGGGGAGTAATCATGTTTGAACAGCTGGTGTTTTTTTGCTGCGAGTACCTCTTGAAGTGATTGGATCTCAGTAGAGTTGTTAAGTAAGCTGAGAATTCGTGGGGTCTGTATAGGCATGAAGATGTTCATATGCTTGAACTGAGAAGTGGTGTTTTGTTTGTGATGTCAGATCAGATGTTGTGACTTAATGTCATGGTTACTACTGCTTGGGATGAGGAGATACATTTGTGCTGCTGAACTCGTGCAAATATTTATGGGGAGCATGATAGTGTGTCATGTGTGATTGCTGAAAAGATATGGAACTCCTTACTGTGTATGGGAGAATTTATGTTCCTCTGCAGACATTGGAAGAGCCTTGTGAGAAGGTAATCTTTTTCTGACTAATAGTAAATACCTTGACGGGAGACTAGGTATTTGTCTAGAGAATCTGCAGTCTGGACATTATGGTTCATGAATGTATTTTTGATGAAGAAGGCGTGATCGTTTATCTAATACTGATGTCCTACATAATGTTACAACTTCTTTGTCTGGAGTGGGACTATGCGTGAGGTATTGGGAGAAGCAGTATTAGTGTCTAGAGTGGCAGTTCTTAAAGTTAAGGATGTGGCAATTTCATTATGCTATTATCTGGAGTCAAGGAGTGATAGTGTAGTATGTGTATGTGCTCATCAAGTGTGCTCAAATGTAGAGCATTAGTTAACCATGACAGGGGGAGTAGTTGTCTATGGATTCTGTAGCAAAGGTGCATATATTGTGGAGCTTGCATGCTGATCAAGCTTGTGGAGTTTGGAGATAATGTCAGATAACATGTTATTGGATGGCATGTTGGTGTGGACATGAATGGGTCTAGCCATGTGAAGCTAATGGTTGTATCATGAGCATACATGCGACTGAGGAGAAGCCTGAAGACAGGTTTATGCAGGAATGGAAGAACCTTGTGAGGAACTTTGTTGATAAGAGATATCACGCTTGTCTTGATGTGTGTGAATTGTGTGAATCCAGCAGAAAAGGGAATATGCTCGTGGTTTGAGGAGTCTTGGATTGGTAATTTTGTGAGCCAGCAGACAATGTCTGATGCGATGTCAGAACATGAAATAGAGTCAAACAAGGTAGTATTTTGGATGGTGGTGTAAGGATAAAGTGAAACACGTGGCTTCGACTATGCATGGAGCGTTATTGGCCTGATTTATGGCAAGATTCAGTTGTGAAATATTCAAGGCAGTCAAGGCAGTTTTTGGAAAGTAGGCATTGAATTTGAATGCAGTTTTTGGTACCTAAAATAGCGTTTCCCTTGACTGATAACCTAGAAATATTCAAAGCGCGTTAATTCCTAAGTAACTGATCTTATATATATAGGGGTTATTCTTCTCTCCTTCAACCAGTGAGTGTTTTCTTCTCATAAGTTCTTATGGCGTTTATTCGTGTTTGGGTGAGCACATCTTGGGTCTGGTTCTGTGAGGGTTTCCTTTGCCAATTTGTGGCTAAAAAGGGGGAGAAAAGAAAAGTTTGGGGGGCCAAGTGGTTTGCGCAGATGTCATGTCTGGAGGTTGCAGTTCCAGTTGTTGCAGAAGGAGGTCATACCCTTGAGTTGGTATTGAGTTTTTGTGACTTGTGTCCTGAGTTATGAACACAGTTGTGACTTGTGTTCTGAGTTACCTGGGCTGGCAGAATGGCACTTCTCAACGTGTCAGGTTATGCCACAGATTGACCAGGGGGTCTGATCAAAGAAGGTGTGCAGAATTCTCTTATGCCACCATTGGTCTTTGATGAATAGACAAACATTTCTTTTTTGGAGGAGTCTTCTTCATTTACTCCAGGTCAGGGTTGAAAGGAAAAAGAAATGTGTTGTAATTAAGGGGGAGTGTTGGATATCTTCTTCCTCATGTGCACCTCCTGATGTGCTGCCTGGAATTGCTGTTAGGTGGTGATGTTATGTTTAACATGATGTCCTAACATCATTCAGAATGCCAAGAAGATGATTCTCCATGGATGCAGTACACAGCAGCTACTGTGGTTTAGTGTTAGGATCGGATTTTCATTGGTTGTAATCTGAGTTGTACTGGTTATATATGTTTTAGCCAAAATTAGCCAAAGGGGGAGATTGTAAGTTCTGTAATTGGCTGAAATTTTGTTAAAACAATGTTGATGTCATAGTTGATGTTGCAACATGAGCTTCTAACAGTATTGTTATGTTTTGGCTAACATTCTGTTGAAGAGTTAAAGTGCTGAAGAGTGATGTCACATGCGATGTCTTAACATCACTATACCAGAACATTAAAACATCAGACTGTAATGTGTTTAGGGTTGCACGTGTTTCTGGTGTGAACGAGATATTCTGCTAAAGAGAATCAAAGAATGCAGGCGAAGATCAAGGGAGAGATATATTCTGTTACAATCAGTTATGAAGATCAGTTTGTTGCGCATAAAGATATGGAGAATATTCAGAGTTAATAATTGAAGATTTGATTAAAGATCTATTTAGAAGCAGATTTGTTACAGAAGATATGATATGATTTAAAGGCCCAAATCCAGTTGGGATTATGATATAAATAGAATGTTTGTAACCTAGAAGAGGTACGGGTCCAAGATGTAGATCTTTAGGGCTTTGTCAAAGTGAACCACTCGGGTTGTGAGATGGTCACTGTAGTTAACTCAGAAACCTGTAGGTAATAAGTATTGTATTGTTCTTGGAGGAAGCTTTGAAGCAACTCCAAAGTAAGTCATGGAAGTGTGTCTTCTAGTTGTCTGTGTTGGAAAAGTCATTGGTAAACAAGTTGTCGATGCAGTGACGGTGTAGTTGATTGCTAGACATCATGGCTATGATTGGAAGTGAGATGGAGTCTCTTACCTAGGGAGGACTTAGGTAGAAGGGTCATTGGGTAGTTATTAAATTAGGTAGATTGTCAACTGGTCTGTTGAGTCTGTAATTTGATACTACTAATAGTGGACTTCCTTCCTGGCTTGGTATGCCCCCAGATGTAGGTTGTTGAACCGAACTGGGTGAACAATTGAATGTGTTCATATGTTGTTTCTATTTTTGCCTTGTTCATACAGTAGAATGCGATGTTGTGACATTGCACTTGACATCACACGTCTGTACCAGAATTTCAAAAAGATTTGAATTTGTTTTGTGTTTTTTAGACATAAGTGTTTTAAGTTAGTTCATAACTTGCATTGCACCAAAGTATATGACATAGGAACGAATACTTCGCGTATCATCCCCAACAGGACGTACACTAGGTACCCTAGAAGAATGAAGGGAAACCCCTCACTCCTCACTTCCCACGCTTAAGGCTCGATCGCAATACACGTTAACTTTTATTACGTGTTTTGAAGAAGTTTTTAGATGAGAAGTGAGAAGACACAAAGGAAACTCTAAGGGAAACTAAGAGTCCTAATGTTATCATGCATGGATGACCTATGGTTAGTGAGGTTTAGGAGGGATGACTACCTAAAACCTAATGCTAATCCTACTCCAAGCTTAATCAAAAATTAAGTTGGACTAGGTAGCTCTAAGGGAAAAGAATCCAAGACTTAATCAAGTCTTGAGATTCATGGGATGAGAAAGAGTGAGAGAGAAGAAAGAAGCATCTTAAATGCTAAATAAAACACAAGTATGAAAGCTTAAAAGAGAAAGGAGAAGTTAGAATGTGGATAACTATCCACATCCCATTCACTTACCATTAGCCCCTACATGGTTAGCAAAAACAAACATAAGCAACAATAAGACAAATGAAACCCAAATAAGTCACAACCCAAAGAGAAATGGTTACAAACCAAATGAAACTCATCCAAGTCAGAATGTACACCTTAGAGGTGACCCATAATGTTTACCAAACAAACTCAAGCAAAGAGAATGCAAACAAATGGCAAAACATACAAGAAAGTCATCAAAGAAGGGGTAGAAGAAGAATGAGTGGATATGCAAGGTGATCATGCAACAATGCTTCAAATAAAATCAAATTCAAAATTTGGATGACCTAAACATGTGCCTAAACATGATGTACAAATGTCACATAAGGCATACAAACAAGTATCCAAGCATTGAGAGTAATTAGAAGAAGGAGAATGAAGCATGTAAGTGAAACATGTTAAAGGATGCAAAATGAAACATGAATAGCATATGACATGAATGCAAAGCTCCAAGGTCAGAAACATACATCAAATTAGATGCAAAGAAGAGATATGGCATGGCATACACAAACCAAACACAAACCAAGAAGAGGCATAGATGAGAAGAAGTGATAAGATAAGTCAAAAGAGGCATGTAAATCAAACATTGAACATGTGCACAAAATATGCAACAACCTCACACCAATGACTTATAATTGCAATAAAATGACCTATAATGATTCAAACATGGTTTATGAAGTCAAAGAAACAATCCCAAATAATGGCACAAGTGCCTTCTCAAACAAGTAATCAAACATGATCAAAGATGTGCACAAAAGAAGACCTCAAACAAAGAGCAATCAAACAATTAGCAAATCATCTTCAAAAATTACCAAATTAAATCTAAAGACTCCTCAACCAGGGGTAAACAACATATTAAAAATTCATGTAAAAATTCACAATATAAGTCCTCCAATCAATCATGCAAAGTCACATGGGAATTATGAATCAATATGCAAAAGAGAGGGACCAAAATGCAATATGAAATGAGCTTAAAAATATTAGAAAAATGTTTTTATGCACTTAAATATGTTGATGAAATAATTCAAAAAGAATGGGTTCAAAATGTTTTATGTTCTATGAGAAATAAAATCTACAATGCAAAGTGTGCAAATAAGAACAATTTAAAAAGAAATTAAAGCAACAATCAATTCAGATGCTTAAAATAAAATAAAAATGGAAAATAAAATTTGGAAAAATTTTATAAAATTCCAAATATGATCCATGATTTTTTTCATTATTTTTAGATGCATAAAACTATTTTTAAAAATTAAAAATGGAAATGAATCAATTAAATAAAATAAAATGGAAGAAAATAAACCAGGGGTGCAACAAGCAACAAATCCACGTTGGAAAAGCCAAATGGGCTCAATCAGGGGGGTTCAAATAGCAAGTCCAGTCCAATGCCAGGGTCAGCGCGTCCAAACAAATAACCATGGTCTCAGTCAACATAATTGACTCACATAAGCCATTAGATCAATCGCACGCTCCATACTCAGTCAAACAAACCACAACGTAATCATGATGAGAGGTTCAGATCAGCATACACATGATAATTAACATACACACGCACACACAAAGACTATCTAGAATAAAAAGAAATCACGTGAAAGGCATGTGGTATTTTTAATGCGCTGGCAGGCTAAAGTCCATCAGATCAAATCAACGCATGATAATTAGTCAAAGAAATCACAAGTAATCCAGATCTATGGCTCAGATCTCATGCATATGGTAACTATGATACACAGGCAAGCATATGGATTAAATAAACACGTGAGAAACCACACGCAATTTTAATGTGCTGGCTAAATGCGAGCCCTCAGATCCAACCCTTGGACGGTCACGATTTCGTCTTCTTCACATAAACCTCAGATGGCCTGAATCAAAACCAGGTGCTGGAGCCCTAGCTCCGGTCACCTTCTCCGGCAAGCTCAAACCTCCAAAACTTCAGAAATAAAAAATTCCACCACAGTTCTACTCAGATTCACATGCTGATCTCAAATATGCAATTCACTTCATCATAACATACATGTACACATCAAATCGAAGCAAACAAGTTTGGATCTAAAAAATTCAGATCCACAATGCTCTCATGTTACACGTCCAAAATTGATTCTAAAAACATCATCATGCTCAGCAACACTCAAGGAACACAATGCACACAAGAAAATCAAGTTCTATGAGCAAGAATTTCACACTAACCTAAAGCGTGCAGAACTCAAATCACACCAAGAAAACTCTCTGGAAGCTGCAGATCCACTCCTTGGAACCTCTAATTGCAAAATAAATGCAATTAGAGCTTGGAATCGTGCTAGATCTTGAGGTTTGAACTTGGATCCTCTTGAACTGAACTTGATGAAAACCTTACTCTCAGCCTCAATCAATGGTTGATTCTTGTTCTATGGACTTCACTGATCAAGAATATGAAAAGAAAACTCAAGAAAACCTTGTGGAGAGAGAGAATCGAAGAAGAGAAAGTTTGAGAAAAAATTTGAAATCTGAGCAAATGAGAGTGCATGCCCTAGCAATGAGAGCATGAGTTAGCTTATATACATCCCATTAAGCCTTTGATCATAATTAGCAATTGATTAATCCCTTGGTTAGTGAGTTTGGATGGTTTATGCCAAAATGCATTTTGTGATCAACCCACTAATCCACACGTGCAAGCTCATGATTTCTATGATGGATCACTCACACTTCCCTTGCTAATCACATTTGAATTGGAATTGGGCCTTGAAATGGTTTAATTTGTGAGTTTTGAACCATCTTGCCATTTTTCATAATGTGAAATAAGTGATGAATATGGCACGGATCCACTTGATTCAAAGGCTAAAAATGATCCTTATGATGTGTACTTGAATATGGAAATGTGAATTGAATGATTAGAGGTCATCATACTTCAATTTGAAGCAATTTGCAAAAGGTGTAAAAATGGTACATGTGAAAAACCTTAAAAAGCACCTTGCATTGTTTTGACCATAACTTGAGTTCTACAAATGATATGGAAACCATCTAGTACTTTTTGGAAATGGGAGAGAAATATCTTCAATTTTCATGTTGGAGGAAAATTCATTTGAAGCTTACTTGATGATGAAAAGTCAAGTTGAATGTGGTGGAAAAATTGCCAAAAATGGAAAGTTCTCATTATAGGCATTTTCCAAATTTAGTAACTTTTGCACAAACTCTTGATTCTTGAAGAATGATGTCATCCATGCTATTCCTTGACCAAATAAAAGTACATGGACTTGGGAAACATGATTTGGACCCTTGAAAACCCATGGTTGACTTTCCTCCTTACAGTTGACCTTTGCTTACTTCACAAGTAACTGATTCTCTGAAAATCCTCCACAATGAATCACTAGCCAAGTCTTCATCCATGAACACTTGTGAGCATATGGAATACCATAAGAACATGCTTGAATCCACAAAGCCCTTCAAGAAGTCCTTTGAGTCAAAACCCCTAATTTGCTCCCTCTGGTCAGGAGGGAAATATCCACTTGAAATCCTTTACCATTCTTGATCTTGTGAAGATATGACGAACTCCTCAAACCACCTTGAGGCTTGAGACTCCTTTGAGATGAACCCAGTACCTTGATACCATGCTAATAACCAATGCTATGCACAAATGCTAATGCAATAAATGCAAAGAAACATAAGCCAGTTAGCTAAAAACAAGAAGGCAAATTTTGGGGTGTTACAACGTAGGTGTGATTGCACCGAACTGGGTTAACAATTGCTTGTGTCTCTTTGTTATTGTTTACTGTTTTTATCTTGTTCATAAATTGATCATTGTTCAGATATTAGTGTCGTGACATCTCCTTCGACATCTCATATCTGATACCAGAATTTCAATTGGCATCAGAGCAGGCATCCTGTTATGTTTCTGGGTGAGATCTAGGGACGATTTTTTCTGGTACTATGGACAAGGAAGGAGGATTTGTGAACAGACCACCCATCTTGGATGGATCTAATTATGACTATTGGAAACCACGCATGGTGGCCTTCTTGAAATCTTTGGATAGTAAGGCCTGGAAAGCTGTCATAAAAGGATGGAAACACCCTGTCATTATTGGGAAAGATGGAATAGAAACATCTGATCTGAAACCTGAGGAAGAATGGCCTAAGTAGGAGGATGAACTGGCTCTTGGAAACTCTAAAGCATTGAATGCTTTGTTCAATGGAATTGATAGAAACATATTCAGATTGGTGAACAATTATGAGGTTGCTAAAGATGCGTGGGACATACTCAAAACCACTCATGAAGGTACCTCTAAAGTAAAGATGTCAAGACTTCAGTTGTTGACTACCAAGTGTGAAAATTTAAAGATGAAGGAAGATGAAAGCATACACGACTTCCATATGAACATTCTTGAAATAGCCAATGCTTCAAGTTCCCTAGGTGAAAAATGTCTGATGAAAAACTGGTAAGAAAGATTCTTAGGTCTCTTCCCAAGAGATTTGATATAAAGGTGACTGCCATAGAAGAAGCTCAAGATATAATCAAGATGAGGGTGGATGAACTTGTTGGATCCCTCCAAACTTTTGAACTAGGGATAAGTGACAGATCTGAAAAGAAAGCCAAAAGCATAGCCTTTGTGACCAATGCTGAAGATGAAGAGGAGGAGTGTGCTCTGGAAGTTGATGAAAGCCTATCTAATGCTATAGTGCTGCTAGGAAGACAGTTCAACAAGGTGATGAAGAGAATAGACATAAAGTCAAGACCAAATGTCAAGAACAACTCATCTGACATCAGCAGGTCTAATGATGGTGGAAGAAGAATAAGGTCTGAAGAAAAATCCACTCAAGGGAAAGGGATTCAGTGCCATGGTTGTGAGGGATTTGGCCACATTAGAGCTGAATGTCCTACTTACCTCAAGAAACAAAAGAAGAGCCTGACTGCTTCTTGGTCTGATGAGGATTCAGAAAGTGAACTTGAAGAAGAATTTGCTAAACATGTAACTGGCTTGACTGGAAGATGTGTATCTGATGGAGACTCTAGTGATGATGAATTGACCTTTGAAGAACTAGCAACCTCTTACAAATAGTTGTGTCTTAGAAGTGAAGAAGTTTGTCTTGAAGGGGAGAAGCAGAAGAAACTTATAATGCAACTAAAGGCTGAAAAGGTAGAACATCTTGAAACCATTTCCAAGCTGGAAAATGAAGTCACATTGTTGAACTCCAAACTTGATCAAATGTCCAAGTCAGTCAGAATGCTAAGCAGTGGAACTGACACATTGGATGAAATTCTTCAGTGTGGAAAAATGGTAGGAGATATGATTGGGCTGGGATTTGATGGTGAGAAGAAACCCTCTTCAGATGCTAGTTCCTCTGGACCTAAACATAACATGTCACATCAGATGTCTCAACATCATGGGAGAATTCAGGTATCTGGACCTAAAAATAATATGTCACACCAGGTGCCTCAACATCATAGAAGGGGTCATCCCAACCACTTAAGGGGGAGATTCCAGAGATGGAGATGTCATTACTGTGGGAGGTTTGGTCACATAAAACCTTTTTACTTCAGACTCTATGGATATCCTAAGCCTGATCCTCAACCTAGATCAAATCAAAACATTTCTGCTAATGGAAGACAATGGGTTCCCAAGGCTGCTGCTACTAGTTTAATAGCTCACATGTCTCTCAGAGTCTCAGCTAAGGAGGATTGGTACTTTGACAGTGGTTGCTCTAGACACATGACAGGAATTAAAGAACTGTTAGTTGACATCAAATCTCACTCCATAAGCTATGTGACCTTTGGTGATGGAGCCAAGGGTGAAATCAAAGGGGTTGGAAAGATGAACTGCTCAGGAGTTCCAAATCTTGATAATGTGCTGCTGGTTTCAGGGTTGACTGCCAATTTGATCAGCATCAGTCAACTATGTGATCAAGGATTCAATGTCAACTTCACCAAATCTGAATGCTTGGTCACTAATGAAAAGAATGAGGTGATCATGAAGGGAATCAGATCTAAGGACAACTGCTACTTATGGGTTCCTCAAGATTCTAGTTACTCATCCATTTGTGCCTTTGCTAAAGATGATGAAGTTAAATTATGGCACCAAAAACTTGGTCATCTACATCTAAAAGGTATGAAAAGGATCATCTCCATGGAAGCTGTCAGAGGAATACCTAAGCTAAAGATTGAAGAAGGAAGGGTATGTGGTGAATGTCAAATTGGAAAGCAAACTAAGATGTCACACCAGAAGATTAAACATCTCACTACTTCAAAAGTGTTGGAACTGCTTCACATGGACTTGATGGGGCCTATGTAAGTGGAAAGTCTTGGTGGGAAGAAGTATGCATATGTGGTGGTTGATGATTTTCCAGATATACTTGGGTGAGTTTTATTAGAGAAAAATCTGAAGTGTTTGATGTGTTCAGAGATCTTTGCCAAAGACTCCAAAGAGAAAAGAAGAGTAATATTATTAGAATCAGAAGTGATCATGGGAAGGAATTTGAAACTCACAAATTTGCTGAATTTTGTTCATCTGAAGGGATTGGCCATGAATTATCTTCTCCCATTACTCCACAGCAAAATGGAGTTGTGGAACGAAAGAATAGAACTATCCAGGAATCAGCTAGAGCTATGATCCATGCCAAGAAACTGCCTTACCATTTCTGGGTTGAAGCTATGAACACTGCTTGTTATGTTCATAATAGAGTGACCTTAAGAACAGGAACCACTACTACGCTGTATGAGATATGGAAGGGAAAAAAGCCTACTGTCAAATACTTTCATGTGTTTGGAAGTAAATGCTATATCTTGGCAGATCCTGGTCAAAGAAGAAAGATGGATCCAAAAAGTGATGAAGGAATATTCTTGGGCTACTCTACTAACAGCAGTGCCTACAGAGTCTTCAACTCCAGAACTAAAGCTATGATGGAGTCCATAAATGTTGTTGTTGATGATTTTCATAAGGAGGTTGATGTTCTAGATGATGTTAGAACATTCTTTGATATCTCTGCAGAGGCTTCAGACAAAAACACTGATCCTAATCCTACTAATGCTGAACCTGAATCTGAGCTAGTAAACAAGGGACCCTCCATCAGAGTTTAGAAAGACCATCCTAGAGAGCTTATCATAGGTGATCTAAATGAGGGAGTCACTACTAGATCAAGGGAAGTCATAACAAGCTCATGTTTTGTGTCAAAATTTGAGCCTAAAAATGTCAAGGAAGCCTTAACTGATGAATTCTGGGTTAATGCCATGCAAGAAGACCTAGGGAAATTCAAGAGAAATGAAGTATGGGAGCTGGTTCCAAGACCTGAAGGAATAAATGTGATTGGAACAAAGTGGGTTTACAAGAACAAGTCAGATGAAAAAGGGGTGGTCACAAGAAATAAAGCCAGATTGGTTGCTCAGGGTTATGCTCAGATTGAAGGGGTTGACTTTGATGAAACCTTTGCTCATGTGGCTCGTCTTGAATCCATCAGATTGCTATTAGAAGTTGCCTGTATCTTGAGATTCAAGCTGTTTCAGATGGATGTAAAGAGTTCCTTCTTAAATGGGTATCTAATTGAGGAGGTCTATGTGGAACAACCTAAGGGATTCATTGATCCAACCTTTCCAAATCATGTTTATAAGTTGAAGAAAGATCTGTATGGATTAAAGCAATCTCCAAGAGCTTGGTATGAGAGACTAACTGAATTTCTTGTTGAGAATGGATACATAAAAGGTGGCATAGATAAGACTCTCTTTGTCAAAGATGAAGGGGGGAAACTCATGGTTGCTCAAATTTATGTTGATGATATTGTATTTGGTGGGATGTCTAATGAGATGGTCCAACATTTTGTTCAACAAATGCAGTCAGAATTTGAGATGAGCCTTGTTGGTGAATTAACTTATTTTCTTGGGTTGCAAGTCAAACAGATGGAAGATTCTATATTCCTATCTCAGAGTAAATATGCCAAGAACATAGTTAAAAAGTTTGGGATGGAGAATGCCAATCACAAAAGGACACCTGCTCCTACTCATCTGAAGTTGTCTAAAGATGAAAAGGGTGTTAATGTGGACCAAAGTTTATATAGGAGCATGATAGGAAGCCTACTTTATCTTACAGCTAGCAGGCATGACATTGCTTTTGCTGTAAGTGTTTGTGCTAGATACCAAGCTGAACCCAAAGTGAGTCATATCAATCAAGTCAAGAGGATTCTGAAGTATGCAAATGGAACATGTGATTATGGTATGCTATACACACATGGCTCTGGCTATGTTTTATCTGGATATTGTGATGTTGATTGGGCTGGAAGTGCAGATGATAGGAAAAGCACTTCAGGAGGTTGCTTCTTCTTGGGAAACAATCTTATATCATGGTTTAGCAAGAAGCAAAATTGTGTCTCTCTATCTACTGCTGAAGCAGAGTACATAGCAGCTGGAAGTAGTTTTTCTCAATTGGTGTGGATGAAACAAATGCTAACTGAATATAATGTCACACAAGATGTCATGACATTGTATTGTGATAATTTGAGTGCTATAAACATTTCCAAAAACCCTATTCAACACAGCAGGACCAAACACATTGATATTCGCCATCATTTTATTAGGGAACTTGTAGAAGACAAGGTTATTGCCTTAGAACATGTTGCCACAGAGAAGCAATTAGCTGACATCTTCACTAAGGCATTGGATGCAAGTCAGTTTGAATTTCTAAGAGGAAAATTAGGGCTTTGTATTTATGAAGAATTGTAGCAATTAGCAGCGTGTGAGAAAATCTTTTTAAGTTTTAAAAACTTAAAGTGTCATTTACTGTCTTGTGGAAATATCATTTATTTCCCTTTATGTTCCCAAAACTTAAAGTGCCCCTATCATAGGTTATCATTGCTAGAAAGCCTTCTCACACGCTATATCAATCTTGTGCCATACTTGATTAGTTCTTTCAGCTTCTCTCTCAGAAAGTTTTTCATTCCCAGTTCAACCATTTGCAAGGTTATCAAGATGTCTCAACAACAAACTTCATCTCCTTCCAAACATTCGTCGGATGTGTCTGCTTCAAAATCTAGGGTTCGTTCTAAAGATATTTCTCCTGATGATGTTCTTGATGTTGCTCCATTAGCAATGATTCCCCATTCTGAAACTGAGACGAAAAAGCCCAGAAAAACGCATGCAAGAGGTTCTAAACATGCGCCTGCAGGTAACACTTCTAAACTCCTTTAGAGTCGTCTTCTGAATATAGGGCTGGTGAAGGTAGTCGGTATGTTCATAGAGCTATTACAAGTATTGTTACTGGTCTTTTGTATGGAGATCATAGGGTTCCTGGGATTAATATTTCACTTTCTAAGATTGATGTTGTTCCTACCATAGATGCAAATCAGAGTGAGGAAATAGATGTATATTCTTCCAATTCGGAGAAGGATACTGATACTGCAAATCTGCATAAGTTAGCTAACTTTGTGCTGAAGGAAGGAAGGAGTGAAGGTGTTGGTGAGGGTTCTGGTTTAGGGAAGAAGTGTGCGGTTCCTGATCAGAGTGAGGGAAAAACTAATGACTCTGATGATGTTGTGAATCTTGTTGATGTTCCCTCTGATAATGAGTTAATTGTAAATGTGCATCCTGGTATAGCTAAGAGGTTGAAGACAAGAAGAGGGAAATCTGTGGACACCTTTCCTAAAGTGAAAGCTGTTAGTGGTAAGAAAAAGATCATTGTTGTATGACCCCCAAGATCCTAGAGCAAAGTAGCTACTTCCTCCAAAAAGAGGAAGATTAGGTCTGAGTCTGACTCTGAGTATGATGTTGAGGATGATGTCCAGGACATCACTCCTATGAAAAAGTCTGTGGTTAAGAAGATCTCTGATAAAGTTCCGGATACCCCATTGGATAACATCTCATTTCACTATGTTGAGAGTGTTGAAAGGTGGAAATTTGTTTATCAAAGAAGGGTTGCTCTGGAGAGAGAGTTAGGGAAAGATGCTTTGGATTGTAAGGAGGTTGTGGAGCTTATTACTTTTGCTGGATTGATGAAAACTGTGACTAAGTTTGCAAAATGTTATGAGGTGCTTGTGAAGGAATTCATTGTTAATATTCCTGAGGACTGTGCTAACTACAAGAGTAAGTACTTCATGAAGGTGTTTGTTCGAGGAAAATGTGTTGAGTTCTCTCCCACCATCATCAACAGATATCTGGGAAGAAGTGAGGAAGAACAGAGCGAGCTAGAGGTAACTGATAATCAAGTCTACAAAGAGATTACTGCTAATCAAGTGACTGCTTGGCCCTTGAAACCAAGCAAGTTGTCTGCTGGTAGACTCAGTGTCAAGTATGCTATCCTTCATAGGATTGGAGTTGCTAACTGGGTTCCCATCAATCATACATCTACTATTTCTGTTGGTTTGGGGAAATTTATCTATGTTGTTGGGACTAAGAAGAATTTTGACTATGGCTCCTATATCTTTGATCAAACTATGAAGCATGCTGGAACCTTTGCTGTGAAGATGCCCATTGCATTTCCTTCCCTAATCTGTGGCATTATATTAAATCAGCACCCTGGTATCCTGTCTCATTCTGATGTTATTTGCAAAAGGGAATCTTCCTTGTCCCTTCACTATAAACTATTTGCAGGTAACCATGTCCCTGACATTGTCATGAAATCTGATTCTGCTGCAACCCAGCCAACTAACAAGTCAAGGGTGATCTCTGAATTAGTAGAAGCCTACAGAGAGCTGGATGAGGTTATTCGGGTCAGTACTGAAAGAAAACTCAAGTTTGAAAGGATGATCAGGACTCTGAGAATGGCTGAGAGTGATACAACTACCAAGGATGAAAATGAAAATGAAGTTATTGAGGAGGGTGGTTCTGATGATTCCGATGGTAATGCTGAGGGTAAAGAAGACAATTCTGAGACTGGGGACTCTGCTGCTTCTGAAGATGTTTGACTGATCTGTTCTTGAAGTTTTTTTTTTTATTCTTTTTCTGGTTTGTCTAATTATGGCTAAAAATGGGGAGAGGTGCTTAGTGGCTTAGTAGTATTGCTATGTGTGTTGTTGGTTGTTTCTGGTTTTATCTGTTCCTTGGTTTGAGGGGGAGCTTTAGTTTTTTTGGAATGTTAGATGTGTTTTGTTTCTGCTGCAGGAATCTCTGATATGTGTTGGTGCTCAAATGTTTTAGCCAAAATTTGCCAAAGGGGGAGTTTGTTAGCTCTGTATTGGCAGTAATTTTGCTAAAATAAGGTGTTACATCAAGATGTTATGCTTGATGTCTTGACATGTGATTCTAACATTCTATAGGTGGTGATTCTTAGTGTTGCAAGGAATTTGTGCATGATGTCGAGCCCGATGTCCTAACATCTGTTGACAGAACATTCTGATCAAAATGTTATGGTTTATTTGCTGCGCTTTATTTGCAATCTTTTGTGTGTTTATGCTCAGTGATTGCGTGCGAAAATCATGGTGTAACATTATTTTGAAGCAAGCACTTTCTGTTATTTTTGAAGAATAGTTGGTTACTATTTTCAGGCTAAAAGATATGGAGGATAATTAGCTTTAATTATTATTATATCTTAGATCTGCTATTTCCCAAGCCCAAGGAGATTTTTTCTATTTAAAGACGTGCAAACCCTAATGGCAGGTGTGGGAAAAAAGTTATTGAAAGCTGCATTTCAAGTTTTAGGGTTTTAGTCTTTTGTTAATTGTTTGATTGTGAGCCATTCATTCATCTCTTGGATGTTTGAATTAGACTGAGTCTTTGAGTTGTAAGTTGTTCACTCTAAGCTTTTAAGTACGAGTGCTTTGTTCTTGATTGAAGCTTTTAAGCAAGATCAAGGTGTGTCATTGAAGTGTGTTCTTCTCTTTTGTAAGTTTCTGTAGTTATCACTGCATGTGATTGAGGGGGAGTGAGAGATGTCTCTTATCTAAGTGTCTTAGATAGAAATCTTACAGATAGAGATTAGGTGAGAAGATTGTAAACTGGAGTGTGTTTACTGAGAGTCTTCAAACTAATTCTGTTTAGTGGATTTCCTTCCTGGCTTGGTATCCCCCAGACGTAGGTGTGATTGCACCGAACTGGGTTAACAATTGCTTGTGTCTCTTTGCTATTGTTTACTGTTTTTATCTTGTTCATAAATTATCATTGTTCAGATATTAGTGTCGTGACATCTCCTTCGACATCTCATATCTGATACCAAAATTTCATCAGTGATGGGTAAATTGGTCAGGTGAGAGTACTCCTCCAGTTTTGGTGCGAGCTGATAATCTGGGAATGTAAAACAATGATAGACCGGATTGTAGAATTGAATCAGCGTAGACAGAATTCCTTCAATTACATGGACCCTTAACAGAGACAGCAGTCCTCCGTACTTAGCTCTAAAAGCATCAGGGTTGGTGATCATCCTTGCCAACCCTCTCAAATCCTCTAATTTTGGAACCTTGAAGGTGTACTTGTGAGTCTTCCTTCTACCGAAATCCATAATGCAATTTTTTTCTCTGACATTTGCAATCATTGTCTTAGTTTAATTTGAAAAAGAGAGACTAGAAGAGAAAATTTTTTTGTTTAGAGTTTTTTTTAATGAAATGAATGCATGAATGCAGCACACAAAAACATAGAAAAAACATGGGGTCAAAGGTTCGGTGTCATGAAGTCATGGCTCTACCCATCCCCAAAGGTTATACTGGTGATTTTTTGTACCTAACCTCAAAATCATCGACCCCTCTTGGGATAACAACAGCAGGTTGGTTTACCCGAGCGAACTGTAGTATCTTAGAGTAATCTCAAATGAGGGTAGTATTGCTTGACAACTATTTCTGATAGCTTCCGCACTACAAAATAGTAACATGGTCTTAGTCTACTAAAATCCTCAGCTTCTCAGATACCACAATCGAACAATCTGCTTTCAACAACCGAAGTCGTATAGGCATTGAATTCGCAAAGGGTATCTCCATTGATTCGATTGTCGACTGGGACCTCTTATTTGGGAGTCACTCCCTGTAAGATTGCCCGTCTAGTGCCATCACTTATCTTAGGTGTCACTCAAACTTTCCAGATGTGGCATCACCTGCAGTCCCATTAGCAGAAAAATAAACACAGATATCAATTAGGAAAAGCGATATATATATATATATATATATATATATATATATATATATATATATATATATATATATATATATATATATGTATATATCCTAAAACTAACATCCTAGACCTCTTAAGAGCTATAATCCTAGTCCTATACAGACAATAACTCCCCAGCAGAGTCGCCATTTTTCTGTAGCGAGCGATTTTTGTCGGTGACGCGATCACCTTATCACTGAAGTTTGGGTTTTCCTCCTCGAAGAGAAAGGGTGCTACTTTCTAACTTCTTATTTATCCCATGAAGCTGGAAGGGAAATGGAAGCTATCTAAAACTAACCTTGCACGCGATTGTTTAACTGAACAAGCTTAAAAGAGATTGGGGGTCCGGGGTCAGGTTATACAATGGGTAGTTGTCAATTACCCATCCTATATGTGGTTATCCACAAGATATTAGCTTAAGGTTTTGCTTTGTAATTGATGGTGTTTATCTGGTAATGGGTTGGGAAAGTTTCTTGGGAAAGTATGACAGGAAGAGTGAGTTTTTGTTGATGTTCGGGTTCTTCCCGATGTTTTTGGTAAGGTACTGGACCTAAGTTTGGATTGATGTGTGAAGGTACTAGACCTAGAGGTTTTGATTAGTATGCTCGCTAAGATTTCAGAATCTTATGCCTACGTATTCCCGTTTAAACGAAACAGGGAAATCAGAGCAATCGTAGTTCCTTCTATTCTAAGGGAGGAAAGAGATATTTTGTGTCTTGTTCAAAGCCCAAGATTGAAGCTAAAAGGGTTATTTGTGTCTTGTTCAAAACCCAAGATTGAAGCTAAAAGTTTGACTGAGAGAGAATTTGTCATCTCTAAAGGGAGATGTTGATTTTTGTGTGCCTTGATCAAAGCCCAAGGTTGAAGCTAAAAGGTTAATTGACTCGGCTAGGGATTTCCTTATATAAAGGCTAAGAGGAGGCTAAATAGGATAAACTCAACAAGAGAGTGTCTATATTGGTGTCTTATACAAGGCCCAAGATTGAGGCAAAAAAGGAAAAGAGACTGACTCTTTGGGGGATATCATTATACAAAGCCTAAAAGGAGGCTAAAAGCTTGACTTTTCTGGGGAAAATGTCCTTTCTGTCATGTACAAAGCCCAAGAATGAGGCTAAAAGGGATTTTGACTATGTCGAGGAGGTTTGTATGTGTCTTATACAAAGCCCAAGATTGAGGCTGAAATGGGAAATTTAACTGACTCTGGTGAGGATATTTTTATGTGTCTAGTACAAAGCCCAAGATTGAGGCTGAAATGAGTTTGACTCTTCTTGGGGAAAATCATTCCTTAAAGCCTAAAGGAAGGCTAGGAGGAAATGACTCTGCTGGGAAAGATATATGTCCCAAGCTCAAGAGAGGGAGATTTATGTCTTGTACAAAGCCCAAGATTAAGGCTAAAAGGGTTTGACTCAACAAGATAGTGCTTTTATCTGTCCTGTATCAAGCCCAGGATTGTGGCTGGACAAGCTGGAGAAATTATCATACACAGCTCGAGAGGAGTTAACTCCTGCTAGGGGAAATCATTATACAAAGCCTAAGAGGAGGCTATTGACTCAACAAAAGAGTGTTTTTTATCTGTCTCGTACAAAGCCCGAGAATGAGGCTAAAGGGTTGACTCAACAAGAGAGTACTGAAAGGTGATTGACTTAACAAGAGAGTCTGAGCCGGTGAATGACTCAACAAGAGAGTCTGAAAATGTGATTGACTCAACAAGAGAGTCTAAAAAGGTTAGCTTCGCGGGGGGAGAATCATTTTTACAAAGCCCAAGAGGAGGCTGATGGTACTGAGGAAAGGATCATTATACAAAGCCTAAGAGGAGGCTATCTTCTGCCGGGGGTTATTGAGATTCTGAGGCAGGTCCAAGTGGGGAATCAATTCTTACTAAGGGTTGCAGAAGAATTGATAGATCAGATGCCTTGAGGTTCTGATTTGAGATAGTGTTATACTAGTGATAAACTAATCCTGGTTGAGGGATTTTTAGGAGAGAGGCGGGGTTTGAGAATCCACAAGTTTTAACTCTTGCTGGAGATTAATCCAGAATTCGGGGTTTCTCCTATGTTTTGTAGGGAACTTGAGAATGTCTTTAAGACTCAAGGGTATTTAGACTGTCCAAGTCTACTAGTATGGAAGAGTTGTATCTTTTGTATGATGCCCAAGAGGAGGCCGACTCTTTTAAGGGATGAGTATCAACCCTAAAATTAGCCTGAGGGTTTTGACTCCCTTTTTTAGAAAGACGGCTCTAGTGATGGATGGCTAAGTTATGTCTTATACCTTTAAGAGGTCTTCAGGGTCCTTGTATTAAGCCCAAGAGAAGGCATGAGAACTTCTGAGAAGCCGGAGGGTCCTTGTACAAAGCCCAATAGGAGGCGGGGATGCTTTTAGGAAGCCTGTGGGTCCCAAACCAAGAGAAGTTCAAGAAATGCTATTCACCGAGAATAGATCATTTAGTGAAAGTTCGCAGTTTGAAGAAACTCAAGAGATGCTATTCACCGAGAATAGATCAACTCTGGGGAGTAGAATTTCTTTGACAATTTCTAGGGGTGACAATCTGAGAAAAGGTTCACGAGGAATACTGCCTTTCTCTTTGTTCCATATTGTTTAAGCCCAAGAGAAGGCAAGACTGTATCCGGTAATCCTATGGGGATCTAGTTTGACTGTATTTAAGAGTGACCAACAGGGGCAGTACCTAGTTCTAGACCTAGTTGTCGGGGAAAACTTTAAATAACTATACTAATATATATACAGTTGATATATGACAAGTATGTAAAAGGGTATGAAAGAAGACTAACCATGCGCAGTTTCCCACAAGACAGTTATATATATATATATATATATATATAACATGGATTTAAAAGAATGAAAGAAGACTTACAGTACGCAGCTTCCCACAATTCAGTTTTATATATATATATATATATATATATATATATATATATATATATATATATATATATATATATATATATATATATATATATATATATACTCCCTCCGGTCACTATAATAAGCAAAAAAAAAACACCTTAAATCTTGGTCACTATTATAAGCAAAAGTCATTAAATTTTAGACTAATTAATACTTGTATTACTATTATACCCTTAATTTAATTCAAAAGCATTTAATGTTGAAAGTTGATTCATCAAATAAACTAAGGATATTATCGTAAATTTTATTTTGATTGTACATGAAATCAAGAAAATTAATTACACTTAACTAACTTTCTTAATACGTGTGAAAATAGTTATTTTGGCTTTTAATTGTGACCGGAGGGAGTATATATATATATATATATATATATATATATATATATATATATATATATATATATATATATATATATATATATAGATAGATAGATAGATATGAAAGCGGGTAAATGAAAGCGGATAAAACTTATAGGTGAGCAAGCTTCCATGTTGTATTGTTAGTTGTTCAGAGAAATTAAAGAAAGTTTTGATAACAAATGTATATTTGAAACTAAATCAAAAGGGAAGTTGTTTTGAAAAAATTGTTTGGGCTTACAGCTCACGGAGAGGCCCAAGGTTTTACAGTGATCGCACCGTTGTTCTGAGGATCGCATCGGGACTTATACAACGACTGAGGCCCAAATTATTTTACTTACAAAAGGGTTGGGTCTTACAACTCAAGGAGAGGCCCAAAGATTATTTAAAGAAAAAAAGAAATGGGACTTACAACACAAGGGTAGACCCAAATGGTTTTCGTTTTGAAATGGTGATCGCGCCGAGATTTTTTTTACACAGTGGGACTTATACAACGTCTGGGGCCCAAAAAGGTTTTGATTAAAAAGGGGTTGGGTCTTACACTCTATTAGAGGCCCAAAGAGTTTGAAAATGAATAAAGATGGGTCTTATAGCTCAAGGAGAAGCCCAGTCGTGTTTGTTAAAAAGGCGACGATCGCGCCGAACTTTTGAAAATATATAGAGAGATTTATACAATGCGTGAGGCCCAAAATTGTGTATTTACAAATGGGTTGGGACTTACACTCTATTAGAGGCACATGAGTGTTTGAAAAAGATTGATGAGGGTGGAATTAATCAAAACCCTAATTTTGTTTAAAAAATGGAATTAATTTTGTTTAAAAATTAATAAAAATTATTGAAAACATGTGAAAAATGAGTGGTGATCTTGGATCAATGTTTCAAAAAATCATGTTTTTATCCACAAAATGATTGGAAACCATTTAAGTTTGGAAAATCAAGAAGAAGAAAATATTTTAAATGTTAAAAAACAAATAAAAATTAATTCTTTGCAAAAAATATCAAATATGTGAAATAAATAATATTTTTGGGGAATTTTTGTAAAATAAAATATTTTAACATTTTTGTGAATAATTAAAAAAAGAATCAACTCAAAATCATTAAAATTTAGAGAGAAATTAATTTTTTAATCAATTAAATAAAATCACAAAAATTCAAAAATTTGAAAAATGGGTCCAAGAACATCTTGGTCTTGCCCGCGTGCTCTGTTTTGCCCAGATTTACGTTTTCTCATCAATCTCACTGAATACTTGATGAAATCACGCAATCCACGTATCAATCTGCTCGTTTTCAACTCACGATCATGTCTATGGTATTAATTTTATTTATTTTAAGCATGGAATGAGAAATCAAGGCAAAACCTCAAGAATCCTAGATTGTGCATGAAGGCTGGGAAATTTGATACACGATTCATACAAAGCAATTAATTGAGGGGAAACCCCCCATACATGATTATGAATATATGGCAAAATTATTGTGTGAGGAAATATGCATGAATCATGAGATGACCAAGTTGAGGCTTACCTCTTGCAGCTGGTGATCGGGTTCTAGGTTGGAGGTGTTGCAGCTTGGTTCTAATGGTGTAGACAACTTCCTTAGGTGCTATGGAGTGTGTCTGAATGCTTGGAGTGGATTGAATTGAGCTGGAACTTGATTTGGTACCTCAATTGCAAATCTGTCAAAGGCTTGTGCAGATGGCTGGTGATTTTGAGAATCTGATGTTCCAGATGTTGTTTAAGTGTTTGGATCACTTCTATATGATGTTTATGAGGTGTGTGTGTGATTGGTTTGGTTGGAATTGCCCTCAAACTCAAAACCCGATAGTGACTTGCTTTAGAAGGCAAATTTGGAAGTGAAAGTGTGGTTTTGAGAAAGGCAAGTGTTATAGGCCTTTGGTGTACTCAAATTGATCAGAAATGAGGTATATTTATAGTGTGTCAAGTTTGTTTTGCAAGGAATAGGGAATGGCAACTGCAGCAGGCCTTTGGCCAATGTGGATCAAATGGAATCTCGAGTCTCCTCTAGCCATTGACTTGAGATTAGAGCACAGGCCTATGGTTCTTTAATTCAAGGATAAGGCTTGACTGAAGTGTTCATCTTTGCACTGATACATGCCACCTCTAAGCATCTATTGAATGCCTCAAAACAAAATTGGAGTCTTGAGGCATCTTTAGCTTTTAAGGGTGTCAAACCTATATGTAGTTCCAAAGACTTGGGAGGCTTATGGATCAGTGTTTGTTCCTCCTTGGTCTCCCCCTGAGGTGTGCAGATGGATAAAATTGTTTATCATTTGCACAAATTAACTAAATCGAGCCCTAATGCACAATCTGCCTTGCCAAGACAGTTTGCAGCAAGGCATGTTGCAGTTGTCATAACTCCTAGCTCAGATGGAATTTGATGGAGTTCTTGGACATTTTGGAAAGCTGATATATCCTATTTAAACATAATGTCCAAATTTGGTTTTGAGTCAACCTGAATTACAATGAAAAATGCCTCTACTTTTGGGAAAAGATAAGGCAGATTCTGACTTAGTGAAAATTTCACTAAATGTTGGAAAAGTGTCACTTTTGTGTTTTCAGCCATTTTGATCACTCCATAACTAAAAATCCAAGAGGAATTGGAATGAGTTGTAGTTGACACTTTTAAAGTATGCCATGAGATCTACAAATCTAGCTTTGTACCATCCAAAATGGTTGCTTGGATCTCAAGTTATGGTTCTTGGAAGTTGGTACCCTAGCCACTTTGTTCCATAACTTAGAAAAATTCTAAGTTTTTATGGTTACCCCTTTTACAAGTTATCCCACTTTCTTTGATTTTTCTTGATGAATGATGATTCAAATCATATATTAACATTTTTTTAGGGTCAAAGAACCATAATTGTGAAAAATCTCAAAAAGTCAAACTTGACTTTTATGCACAGTTGACTTTTTATCGGATGAATTCCAAACTGTGTGATCCTTTGTTAAATCAAGTCCTTGACCTAAATCAAACCTAATGGATATATTTCATAGGTATTATAGGGGGTATTGAATCATGTCACAAGGTTTAGGAGCATGTCTTGGTCAAAAGTCAAAGGTACAGTTGACTTTTCCTCGAAACCCTAATTGTGGTCCTGATGAGATTGAAACTTGTGGGTCAAGCTTCTTGGATCAATCCATTGTTGTAAATAGATCAATGTAGTTTATTAGAGACCCTCAAATCATATCTTGAGGTCTTGGCTCATGTTTTGTTCCAAAAGTCAATTTAGGGGTGAATTAGGTCAAAAAACCCTAATTCCTGATTTTTGGTAAATGCATCCCCTGAGGCTAAATTGACTTAATGATTGGGTCCATGAAGTCCCTTGGAGTATCTTGGGTTGTGCTTTAAAGCATTGGCTCATGCCCAGATGAAAATTTCCATCTGGAGGCCCTGGTCGACCAAAACCCTAATTTGGTGACACTGGCGATCTGGAGGCTTAATCCACTTGGAATGTTGCAACCTTATGCTTGATTCTTGATGTGGGAGTCCTTTTTATCCTTTATAGGTGTTTGATAGGCTAGATAAGTTGAAGATCATGTCATTTCTTGATTGATCATTTGTCTAAGCACTCTGAGATGGCTTGAAACCCTAATCTTTGATTGTAGTGAATGCTCAACAATCCTTGAGGAGATTAATGAGGCATGAAGGTACATCCATATTGTGATGATGATTTGCACAATGATGGGAAATCTTTGGTGGTCAAAATTTGGGGTATGACACCATCAAATCCTTCCATTAAAATGTCTCCGCAGTTCGGTTGTAGCCATGGAAGTAGGTCCTCAAGTCGTTCAAGGTACGTATGCAAGTGTGGTCTCGACGCTCCGTTGATGACGACATGGACCGATTCGAACCCAGGTCTCCATTTCTATGGGTGTGGGATGTATAAGATTCAAGGATACAAAAAAATGCTCTCACTTTGCTTGGTTGGATGAGGAGATGGATCCTAGGGCAAAATAAATAATTTCTTCACTGGTAAAGAACTTGAATGGGGAGAAGGAGATGGTTAACACCTACAAAGCCAAGGAGGACGAATTAAAGTTGAAGGTGAAGATCCTAAAGAAACAATTGAAGATTACCTGGATTTTTTTATTTGTAGTGTTTATTGCATTTTTTGTAACAACAATGACGAAATAGGTTATAGTTGATTAGGTTTGTATGTTGACTGATGGTGTAATGGTTGATGTATTGGTTACCTTGGATTCATGTGATGATGTTATGGTGTATTAAATATGATAGAATTATGATATATTATGAATAGATACAATTAATATTATTATGATAACTTTATCACAAATGTGAGTTGTATTTTCTGCTGTGATATGGTGAACAATAATACAGGTTAAAAAATGAGATTAATTATAAAAGTAGGATAATATTTGTTAATTCTGCAGAAAATGTAACAATGGTTATATATCATAACCGTTATAATATCTCGCGCGTTGTCCAGAAAAAATAAATATCAAAATGGTACAGCTGGGAATCGAACCTAGGACCATTATTTTTTATCACAACGGTCTTTTGGAAAACCCGCTGTGATAGGGCGCGCGTTTTCCAATTTATTACAACGGTTACTGGGCCGTGATTGTAAGTATCATATATACAACCACACTCTACTAGCAACGTCTGGGCTCGCGTGATTGTATATCTTTTCTAACCGTTGTTAAATGGGTTTTCCGTAGTAGTGAGTGTAGTGTCAACCTTGCCTTTAGAGAAACCATTCTCAAGTAGAAAATTACTCAGTCTCTCATACCATGTCCTTGGAACTTGTTTGAGTCCATAGAGAGATTTCTTAAGCTTGTAGACAAAGTCTGGATGGTTTGGATCTTCAAATCCATGAGGTTACTTAACATACACTTCTTCAGTAATAACTCTATTTAGAAATAACTCTTGATGTCCATCTGATAAAGCACAATGTCATATTTAATAGCATAAGAGATAATTTTAAAGAAGTCAGTTCCTTTTTGCTAACTGTAACCCTGAGCTACAAGTCTAGCTTTATTTCTCACAACTTCTCCCTGTTCTTTTAGTTTGTTATGAAAGACCCACTTGGTGCCAATGATGTTTTTCATATGTGGTCTTGGAACAAGATCCAACACATAATTTCTTTGAAATTGGTTCAGTTCATCTTGCATAGCCACGATCCACCCATCATTTTATAAGGCATCATCAATAGAAGTAGGCTTTGTCAACGAGATAAGTCCAAGCATTGATTGATTGTTTCTGAAAGTAGATCTTGTTCTCAATGGCTCGTCTTTATTCCCAATGATTTTCCCTTCTAGATGAAATGCTTTATATTTAAATGGTCTCTTAGGTGAAACAGAGGCTTTAGAAATATTTTGGACAATTACTAAATCTGTAGAAGTAGGACCAGTTGGAGTAACTTCAGTTTCTACAGCTTCTGGTATAACTTTAGTTATAGTATTAGACTCTGATATATCATCATCTATACTCTTTTCCTTTGGAATACATACCACAAGTTATTCTTCAGAATTCTGAATTCCTGCAAGATTATCACCCTGGTCCATGGACTTTGACTTTTCACAGTCAGGTATTTTGTCATCGAATTTAACGTGCATAGACTCTTCAACCATTCTGGTATCTGAGTTGTACACTTTGTATGCTTTTGAGGATTTAGAGTATCCCAAGAAGATACCCTTTTGAGCTTTAGCATCAAATTTCTTTAGGTAGACCTTATTATTCGAAATGTAACAAGTACATCCAAATTGATGAAAATAAGAGATAATTGGTCTTCTACCCTTAAATAATTCATACGACGTTTTATTCAGAATTGGTATAAGATAGATTTTGTTCTGAATATAATATGACGAATTAACAACTTCTGCCCACAAGTACTTTGGAAGTTTGTTTTCATGAATCATGGTTATAGCAATCTCTTGTAAATATTTGATCTTTATTTCTACAACTCTATTTTGTTGTGGAGTTCTATGAGAAGAGAACTCATGGACAATTCCATATCTTTCACAAAAAGATTCAAATGTCTCATTTTCAAATTCTCCACCATGATTGCTTCTAACCTTAAGATCTCCACTTCCATTTCAGATTGTACTTGAATGCAGAAGATGTTAAACACTCTGTATGTTTCATCTTTAGATCGAAGAAATTTTACCCAAGTTCATCTGCTAAGATCATCAACAATGCTTAGCTAGCAACTTCCTTCCTTCATGCCATGGTGATGCCTCACCGCACAAACCAAAAGCAAGTGCCCTAACCAAACACTTAAACAAACGTTACAGGAACAAAATGTATACAACACTTGAACAAACATAATGGAAATAGACAATATATACGATATATACAAAACTCAAAAACAAAGAAACTATCGCAATGCGATTCAATATCAAAACCAATCCCCGACAACGACACCATTTTGTTGAATGCGGTATAACGGCAAGCAGCAAAAATATTTATTTTCGGAAGAATTCCCTCCGGGATTTATGTCGTGTCCACAGAGATCGGTTCAAGGGAAAGAATGTCGTTCGACAATCTCAATGTTAAAGAGTTTGGGTTTAAAATGGGTTTTAATTAAATGCGAGAATTAAAACTTATGAACATAAAAAGAATTCATTCTTTGAAGAGTAGAGAACTCTCGAGTTTACATTTCATCTACCCTATCAAATACTCAAACTTACTACTCAGTTGCACGCAACCTAAATCACTCATCAACATTATCACGTATCGCTCACAACAAAGGTTATGTCTAACGCAAAGTTGAGAGAACAATCGTATCGCTTCGGAGGTGATGTCTCACGCAACTCGACCACACGAAAGCATTAAGAATCGATACTCAAGTGAATATTAAGCCTAAATATATCTCTAGAGTCTAGAACCTAATAGATGTTCATTCTAAATTCGGATTCAACGAGGATATGTCTACCTCAACTCACACCCAAATAAAGAAATCATTCATCAACATTAATTTGTAAAATGAGTTTTATACAACACCATGAGCAATAAATATACATATAATCAAGGTAAACTTACATACAAACTCACAACAAATAGAAACTACAAAGGGAAGAGAGAAGAGGATTCAAAATCTCTCGCGGTGTCAATCACGATCCAAGAATCATCCATCCTCAATCGTCGAGTTACAACCTCCATTGATGCTTTTCTAAGCTCTAAACTAAAAAAGAATGAAGATTTGATGAATTGGGAACAAATACCCCAAAACATAACCTAAAAAATGGTAAAAATGAACTTATAGACATTACAAAATCTGTCACGTTCGCTAAGCGGACATTTTACTCGCAATGCGAGTCTCAAAAAGTGGCACTTAAGTGCCTCTAAAATTCTAAACTACCTTTGTAAAATTCCAGAAGTTCGCAGTGCGAACGATTTGTTCGCAAAGCGAATGCTCGCTGCACAGTTCGCAAAGCGAACTTTAGTACTTTTCTCCCCTGTCCAATTTTGGGAGCCTTCGCTGGGAACTCGCCAGGCATTCGCAAAGCGAACTTTCGCTGGCACACTCACAAAGCGAACATGACAGTAAACCAGCCCTTATTTTGACCACAACTTCTGAACCGCAACTCTGATTTACGCACGGTCAGAAGCGCTGGAAAGCTTATTCAATGCTATATACACTAATGGTAAAATATCATTGCTTGAATACCTACAAAAATCAGATAAAATCAATTAAACTCATTGATATTTACACAATACGCAATATATACACTAAAAAGCAAATTAAACATATCTATAAACAAATCGGGGTTTATTCGAACGATATTAACCAAAAAGTATCAATAAGTGCAACAAAAATTATATACAAAAATAGTTACATTTTGCACTTATCAAACTCTCCCCAACTTAAACTTGTTTGTCCGCAAACAAGAATCAAGCAAACTTAAAAACACAAAAGCAATAACCAAAGAATCACGAATCAACAGGTTTTGAAAAACGAAAACAAATGTATGGTTCAAATGAGAAATGGTACATGTAACACCCCAAATCTATCCCCCGAGCAAATAAAGCGATAACAAATAATCAGAGTATAATTAAAACATTCATGGCATAGACGGAGGTGTCACATCAATTGAAACAAAATACAACAACCTGCTCATATAGATATGCAACAATCAGGTAGCACATAACAGAGGAACTCAGTTCCTAACACCCACAATTCAGATATAGAATAAAAGCGGAAAATCTGCAACTGAATCTCATATATATATCATAAAAAGTTTGTATGTCATACACAGAGTCATACATGTACAATCCAAAAAGAACATATACATATACACATAGTCACAAACGATCTCCCCGACTACCCGGTGCTACATATCAGAGCCGACCGACAAAAGAATGAAGACCTAAGCTTCACAAAAAGACCTCCAGCATCTAATCTGCAATGCCTCATAGAGCATTTAAAACAGCAGAAGGGTGAGAAACACAATTATAATATAATTGCATACAATTATATAATAACACAAAAATACACATATAAAACATTCTCACCACAACTTACACCATAATTCCCATACAAAACAACACATTTGATATCTCATACATCCATCACAAAGACATATCAATCCTGCTCAATGCATTTATCACCAACATATATATATATATATATATATATATATATATATATATATATATATATATATATATATCACTCATCAATTCCACTCACAATTCCACACAAAATCAATCCATTCATGATTTATGCAAATGCACAGAGACCGACACAACGACTCTATGCAATGCAATGCGGTACCGTTCCACCCATCATTCTCATCATTAGTTCACTCAGGAACTATTGGAATCATCGCTTGTTACTTAGTGTAACTCCCCGTCGGGCACACGATGTTCCCCGTCGCTCACACCTCTTTGTATAAGGCACACGACATTTATGGATCCACCTCTTTGTATAAGGCACACGACGCGATCGCTCACACCTCTTTGTATAAGGCACACGATCCTCTATAATCATCGCTCACACCTCTTTGTATAAAGCACACGATGTTATAGTGGATTCCCTCGGGAACCATTTCGTATCTCACACCCACTAGGGCACACGACATCACAAGAATGCATATCATGATGCTTGGCATACAATGACTCATGACATTCAAATGCACACCTATACACATCCATAATCATGCATATACAATCGAACACAACACAATGCATTTTCTTGCCCTTAGGCCACAAACCATCATCACAACATTTCATCACATGCATTCACATCATATAACATCACACAAGTCATACGATATATATCAAAAGCATATTGCATGATAACACAACAAATACACACAGTTAAGATGGTAAAAGTCGACAAAACGAAACAATCCCAAACTCCTGACATAATTAAATCGGCCAACAATCTCAAAACCATTTTAATAAGAAAGAACATCTCAATAGCTTTCTAACGGTACCAAGAATGCCTCGATCTGAGTTACGGATCAAAAGTTACGGCATTGGACGCAAAATCGGGAACCATTCTACACCCTCTCTGGTCATACGCGTATTGCCTTAGGCCATACGCGTACTGCCCAGCTCGCTTGCCCATTCCATACGCGTAATGCCCAAAGTGCTACGCGTATGGGCAGAGACTGATTTCTCCCTAAAACTCCCACTAAAACTCCATACGCGTAATGCCTCACTCGATACGCGTAATGCCTTGCCAAGTACGTGTACCATTACGCAAATCAGCAGAAGGTCGTGAAAAATGTGTTCCATACGCGTATTGCCCTCATTTCCCCCTTGCCATACGCGTATTGCCCAAACCAATACGCGTAATGCCAAGCCTGATACGCGTATGGGCAGCGAAACCCAGAATTTTTCCTTCAGAATTTCTGCTACGAAAATCAACCAAAATCATCTCCCAATCTCATCTAAACAATAGCAATTTACCAATAGATTGCACAAAAACATCTATCTAACATGTCTCAGCAATTAGGAACATTAAATCATGATTTCATACACAATTTGAATCAAATTCTAACAATCTCAACATATTAATAGTTTTGGTTCTATATCCAATTTCAACCAAATATCACACAAATACATACATACTGTTAGTTCTTTAATTTTAAGGGTTGGCATTAATTTTGTAAAACAAATAATAGCAGCAATATGTTAGATAAGATAGTTTATCTTGCTAAAGAAGAACAGGTTGAGCAACAAGTCCTAGTGTGCATTGGAACATGTTGAGCTGAAGTAGTTTCAACATCTGGAACAACATGTCGTATCAAGATGTCCCATGCAGGTTCATTCGACATTGCGCCAGAACTGAAGAGATTTTGGAATTCTGTTATGTCTTAACAGATGCAGAAGATTCAGGAAACAATATGCAAATTTCATGTGGCACTGAATTAAAAGGTCTGAAGAATCAAGTCTGAAATTGAGAAGAATATGGGAAAATATACACTTTCTAAATATGGAGATATTTTAGGAAGTTAAAGATTGAAGTCCTATTATGTAGCAGAAGTCTCTGCTAATTTGTAGCAGCTGATATGCTGTGATTTTGAAGGCCCAAATCCAGTTGGGAATAGGTTATATATAGATACATTGTAACCTAGAATGGTAACACAACCAAAGATGTAAAAGTTCTAGTATTAGGGTTGGTTCCTGTACCACTCAACCTGTGAGTTGGACAGTTTGTTAGTGTGATCCTCGAAGCTGTTAAGTAAGAGGAGTATTGTTCTTGGAGGAAGCTTTTAAGTAACTCTAAGTTGTGCCTTGGAATGGTGTCTTCCTTGTTGAATTGTTGTATAGGTAAAGAGTCGTTGATGCAGTGGCGGATTGTCGACTGCTAGACATCATTGCGATGATTGGGAGTGAGAAGAGTTTCTCATAGGTAGAGAGGATCTAGGTAGAAGGGTCATTGGGTAGTGATTGAGTGATAAGCTGTAAACGGAGAGTTTAGCTTTGAATTGATACTACTAATAGTGGACTTCATCCCTGGCTTGGTAGCCCCCAGAGTAGGTGTGTTAAACTGAACTGGGTTAACAATTATGTGTGCCTTATTTTTATCTTTTCAGTACCATGATTATTGCTATATACCTTGCCCTTTGTGATCATGTCAGACCAGATGTCGAATGACATGTTCTAGGACATCTGAATTCTGCACATGTACCAGAATTTCAATTGGTATCAGAGCAGGTCATTTTGTTCTGTATCTGGATGAGATCTGAGGGAAGATACTTTCTGGTTCATGGTCAAGGTAGAATCGTTCTACTGAAAAGTTGTTTGAACTTGGAGTAGTTCATATAAGTGTGAGAATGGTCCCTAGAAGTGGAGGATGGATTGTTCATGACAGACAGTGGCAGGTGCTGAAGGCTTGGAAGTTTGGTTGAAAAGCTGTTGTGTTGTGGCTATGTTAGGTTTGATTTATTTTCAAACCTGTGGTATTGTGGTGTCACCTGGATTATGATGATAGGGCTGATATGTGACACTTGAAGGTTTTGAGAAGTGTGTGTTTTGATCCGCTGCGTATCTATCTGAAAACTCCTGAGGTTGCAATTGACAAGGTTGTATACTATGGCGATGGGATATATGTAAGATTGCTTCAACTTACTTTGTCAACGATACTTGAAGATTATTGTTCAAGTCCACTCATAAAGGCATTGATAAGTGAAGTTGTACGGAAGAGAAGTAATTTACTTTTGCCTCTATTCCTAAAAAGGGGCTAATCTCCAGTCTTTGATCTCTTGATGTGTTCTCTGGGATGATGTCCTATCTTGTGTTAGAACATCACGTCAGAATTGGGCTGAATTCTATTGTCTGAAGGAATGGCATAGCAGATGCTCTGGGTGCTAAACTAATGTGATTTAATCACATGAGTTTGGAACCTACTCCTGATCTGGAAGAGGAGGCATCTGGGTGGTATGTCTAAGAAGTTTCTGGCCCTGGAACTTATCTTAGATGTGTGAGTTAGTCATGGTGTGATTAATATGTTTTTTTCTCCTGAGGTCAGTTTATTTCTGGTCCTTGCTGCAGGAGTGGAGAACCTGAGATTTCAAGAAGTATTCTCGCTAGCAGACTACTTGGACATGAAGAACAAGGATCAAAGAGGCATGATCAAGCTAGACTAGTACTGACTGTGTGTGATTCAATCATAGCATGTGCTGCTGTTAAAGGTGATTGATTACAGATTGGAGAGTTGGATGAGAGAATACTACCCTCATGCTTCTGTGATGTGATGAGTTATGATGGTTGGTCCCAAAGGTTAAAAAGGGGATGTTTGGAGATTCTGTTTTTGGAATGTGGTCATGATGTCTTAACATCTGTCGACAGAACATTATGTTCAGAATGTTATGGTGTTTGTCTCTTGAGATCACAAGTCTCTACGTGACTTATGGACTGATGTAAGGGTCAAGCAGTAGGTGAATGTGTTTAGCAGGTGTATTGAACAGAGAGTGTGCTCTTGAAGACATAAAGATGAGTCTCATGTTCTCCATTCATTTAAAGCATTCTTCTTGCAAAGGTGTACTGGTGGTCTTAGATAAAGAAAAGTTGATCAGATTGGGATCATGTGAGTATTGGTACAAGTTATGATTGTGTTCAACTTGTGAGTTGAACAAAGAGTGAGCTCTTGAAGACATGAAGATGCGTCTTATGTTTTCCATTCTTCAAGGTACGAAGAAGCACATGTTATTCTTGATAGGGGAGAGTGTTCAATCTTATACAGCTGGAAGTGTAATGTCAAAGGGGAGATTGATAATTCTGCACATTTTGGTGTTGGCATTTTTGCAAATCAGGAATTTGCATACATGAGGATTAAGTGTGTTGTGATGTGTCTTGTGCAGTTGTGATCCTTATTGTTTTTGTTTAGTATAAATGGAACAGAATTTAAACAAAATTTTATTGCACTGGTGAAAGCATACAAGATTAGAAAAGGCAACAAACAAAGAGTCTAAAGATTATCCCAACCCCCCGAATCAAGAAAAGTTTTCCAATCTTCATCCAATTCATCATCAGAAACTTGAAGTTGCACTTGGTTTTTCTTGATGGTCTTCATCCTTGTCTCTGATGTCTTGCCTGTTCTCTTTGCTCCTGAAGTTGTACCAGCCGTGGAAAGTGGTTTGTCATTCAATTTCTGTGGATCTATTTTTAACACTTCCTGCTTGTGTCTCTTCTCTGAATCCTTACTAGACTGACTCATGGCTCTATCTGTGATATGATGTTAGAAGCTAGGAAGCTTGGTTTTTATTCTGCATAAAGAGACCTTGTTTGTATCGCCTGACCAGTCAAAGTAGTATTTGGCGTGGGAATTTTTTTTCTTGGGAACCTGTTTTTCTTATCACATTGGATACCAGAACTTCGTGTTTGATGCTGAAATTCTGGTATCAGACGTGTGATGTTAAGGTGTGATGTCACAACAACACACTCTGCATAATGGACAGCAATAACAGTAAAATAACACCAATAATTGTTGACCCAATTAGGTTACAACCAACCTACTCTGGGGGCTACCAAGCCAGGGATGGAATTCACTACTTGTAGATATAATTTACAGACTCAACAACCCGTTGACAATCTCCTAAACTTATACTCTACTAATGACTTCCTACCTAAGAAACCACTTAGGTATGAGAACACCACTCAATCCCTTACAAACACTCAAAGAGACCACTTTGAGTACCCTTGATCTTACTTCACAGCTTTGATCAAACAACCACTCTCTATTGCTTCACAGCTTCTAGAGAGGACAGAAACTTAACACCTATTCAAACCCTAGAATAGTGTAAATATAACTCGTACAAAATACTCAAGACACTCAGCCTATGCTCTTGATATTCTCTCTGTATTTCTGTACCTTTTCCTTTGGTCTTGTGCGCTTTATATAGCTCCTTGAATTGGGCTTGGACTTGTCACAATATTTGATCAGATTTGTTAATTAAAACTGAATCTTCAAAACAGATTTTATCCCCAAAATCTTTTTAAATCTTCAACCTTTTAATTCTCCAACAGACCTGCAATCAAATCTCCCATGTAACAGAAAATATCTATCCCAAGATATTCTCATCCAATGAGTCAACCACTCTCCACAATTCCAGCTAACACGCAACCCTAACAACATCTGCACCTGATGTTATTGATTCTGCAGATCTGATGTTACAACATCACCTGTGTGACATCAGACATCCAACTTCAGCAATTAACTACTTAACACAGCCCAGTGTTAAGACTTCAATGTTGCAACATCAACACCTTGACATCAACATTGAACATGCTTTGTTTTACCAAAATTCCAGCCAATCCAGGAACTAACAATCTCCCCCTTTGGCTAATTTTGGCTAAAACAATCTCTGCACTCTGCAATCAACTTCTGCACTCTGCACCTTCAGAGATTTCAGCAGCGGAACAATCTTCAAAAGTTTTGAAACACATTAGCAGCAGTTTGACAATTGACAATCTTCATAGTCTTCATCACTCGATCTGCTGCAGCACCATCTTCAGTATTGACAACAGCCAATTGGTGCTCCCCCTCAAGAACATGAACCAGCATCATAGCTGTTTAGTAGCTCACATGTGCAGCACTTTACTCCCCCTTGATGTCTGCTTGGCTGCATTCTTCAAATGTCATGATATCTTCAAAAGTTCAGTCAAAACTCCCTCTTAATGCAGCAAACAAACTTTTCAACTAAACACCTTTTTGCAGCATCAATCTATCTCCCTCTGCATCACATTAGCAGCAATAATACTCAATACTTTTGACTATCTTGTCTATTTTCTCCCCCTTTTTAGCCATAATTAGACAAACTTCACCAGGCAGTTGACTACATATTTTCAAAAACACCCCAACTGCCCACAACCCCTCTAGCAGATTTAGTCTTCATAAATGCAGATTCCCAATTTGCTTCTTAACCTTTCAAATTGGTTTGCATCTAAGGCTTTAGTGAATATGTCAGCCAGCTGGTTCTCTGTAGCTACATGTTCCAAGGTAACAATTTTTTCTTCAACCAGATCCCTTATGAAGTGATGCCTTATATCTATGTGTTTTGTCCTACTATGCTGTATAGGATTTTTAGATATATTAATTGCACTAAGATTATCGCAGTATAGTGTCATAACATCTTGTTCAACATTGTATTCACTCAACATCTGCTTCATCCATACCAGCTGAGAACAACTACTTTCTGCTGCTATATACTCCACTTCAGCAGTTGATAGAGATACACAATTCTGCTTCTTGCTGAACCTGGAAATCAGATTGTTCCCTAGAAAGAAACACCCTCCTGAAGTGCTTTTTCTATCATCTACACTTCCAGCCCAATCAGCATCACAGTATCCTTTTAAATCAGTCCCAGAATCATGGCTATATAGCATCCCATAGTCACTTGTGCCATTCACATATTTCAGAATCCTCTTCACTTGATTCAAGTGACTCACCTTAGGATCAGATTGATATCTAGCACACACTCCAACAGCAAAGGAAATATCAGGTCTGCTTGCTGTGAGATATAGTAAACTCTCAATCATACTTCTGTACAAGCTGTGATCCGCACTCACTCCATTCTCATCCTTGGATAGCTTCAAATGGGTGGGAGCAGGTGTCCTTTTGTGATTGGCTTTATCCAGGCCAAATTTCTTTACTATGCTCTTAGCATATTTGCTTTGAGAAATAAAGATAGAATCCTCCATTTGTCTGACTTGTAATCCAAGGAAGTAGGTAAGTTCTCCAACCAAACTCATTTCAAATTCTGATTGCATTTGTTGGACAAACTGCTTTACCATAGCATTTGACATCCCCCCAAATACAATGTCATCCACATAAATTTGGGCTATCATTAATTTTCTGCCTTCTTCCTTGACAAACAAAGTTTTGTCAATGCCTCCTTTTCTATACCCATTGGCTACTAAGAATTCTGTCAACCTCTCATACCAGGCCCTTGGAGCTTGTTTTAACCCATACAGTGCTTTCCTCAGTTTGAACACATGATTGGGGAAGTTTGGATCAGTGAATCCTTTAGGTTGATCTATATAGACTTCTTCATTCAGATAGCCATTAAGAAAGGCACTTTTCACATCCATTTGGAATAGCTTGAATCTTAGGTTACAAACCATACCCAACAGTAGCCTGATGGATTCTAATCTTGCCACTGGAGCAAACGTCTCAGCAAAGTCAGCTCCCTCAACTTGAGTATAACCTTGTGCAACAAGTCTCGCTTTGTTTCTTGTAACCACTCCAAGCTCGTCTGACTTGTTTTTGTAGATCCACTTTGTTCCAATAACATTCACCCCTTCTGGTCTTGGCACAAGATCCCAGACTTCATTTCTTCTGAACTGCTCCAGTTCTTCTTGCATAGCATTTATCCAAAACTCATCTGTCAGAGCTTCCTTGACATTTTTTGGCTCAATTTTGGATACGAAGCACGAGCTAGCGATGATTTCTCTGGACCTAGTTCTTACTCCAGAATTTGGATCACCTATAATAAGCTCCTTAGGATGATCCTTCTGAATTTTGATAGAAGGATCCTTCTGAGGTTGCTCAGGCTCAGTATCAGCAGCGCCTGGGGATGGATTTCTTTCTTTAACTTCAACAGCTGCCTCATCAGCTGATGTTCCAACATCTTCTATGACATCCTCAACTTCATGCTTATCTTCATCATCAATCACAACATTGATTGACTCCATCATTACTTTGGTCCTGGAGTTGAAGACTCGATAAGCTCTGCTATTGATGGAGTACCCCAAAAATATCCCTTCATCACTTTTGGAATCTAATTATCTTCTCTGTTCTCTATCTGCCAGGATGTAACATCTACTACCAAACACATGGAAGTACTTGACATTAGGTTTTCTTCCCTTCCATAGTTCATATAGAGTGGATGAAGTGCCTCTTCTTAGGGTAACTCTGTTGTGAATGTAGCAGGCAGTGTTCATGGCTTCAGCCCAAAAGTGATAAGGTAGTTTCTTGGCATAAATCATTGCTCTAGCCGACTCTTGTATAGTTCTGTTCTTCCTCTCAACAACTCCATTTTGCTGAGGGGTGATAGGAGATGAAAACTCATGACTTATACCTTCAGACGAACAAAATTCTTCAAACTTGCTATTCTCGAACTCTCTTCCATGATCACTTCTTATTCTGATGACCTTACTCTCGTTTTCTCTTTGGAGTTTTTGACAGAGCTCTTTAAAGACATCAAACACTTCAGATTTTTCTTTGATGAAATTCACCCAGGTGTATCTTGAGTAGTCATCCACAACTACATAAGCATATTTCTTTCCACCCAGACTTTCAACATGCATAGGTCCCATCAAATCCAAATGAAGGAGATCCAATACCTTGGAGGTGGTGTCATGTTGAAGCTTTGGATGAGACATCTTTATCTGCTTTCCTTTTTGACAGTCTCCACACACCTTTCCTTCCTCAATACTAAGTTTGGGAATCCCTCTGACTACTTCTGAGGAGATAATTCTCTTCATTCCCTTTAGGTGAAGATGTCCCAACTTCTGATGCCAGATTTTGACATCATCTTCTTTAGCAAGCACACACGTGGAGGAGTTTGAATTTTTCGGCACCCAAAGATAACAATTGTCCTTAGATCTGGCTCCCTTCATAATGACTTCTCCTTTGTCATCTTTCACCATACATTCGGACTTTGTGAAGTCTACTTTGAATCCTTGATCACAAAGTTGACTAATGCTAATCAAATTAGCTGTTAGTCCTTTAACAAGAAGAACATTCTCCAGCTTGGGAGTACTAGCACAGTTTAGTTTTCCAATCCCCTTTATCTCTCCTTTGATCCCATCACCAAATGTAACATAGCCAGAAGACTGAGGTTTCACATCAACAAGCAGATTCTTTACTCCAGTCATGTGTCTTGAACACCCACTATCAAAATACCAGTCATCTTTGGTAGAAACCCTCAAGGAAGTGTGAGCAATCAAGCTGGTAACTTTAGGTATCCATTGCTTCATCACCTTAGGCCTTACCTCTTGCTGTTTGGGTTGAGGAGCAGAATTAGGATATCCGTGAAGCTTGAAGCACGAGGACTGCATATGGCCAATCCTGCCACAATAGAAGCATCTGACTCTGTCGTTTCTAAAGTGGTTAAATCTTCTCCCACTTTGATAATGTTGTGGCTGCCATCCATAATGTTGTCTCCTTCTACCATAACTGCCCTGCCATCTATTATGTTGATATCTTCTCCCATAAGACGGCTGAGAATGTTGTTTCCTGGATTGTCTCCCATGATGGTGTGGCTTTCTTCTTCCATAGATATAAGGAACAGCATTGGTGAATCCACAACCATAACCATACCAGTTGTCCTGATGTTGAGACACCTGATGAGACATGTGCTGTTTGAACTGAGCAGCTTGCATGCTCTCATGGTATTGTGGGGGCATATATTGACTAGCTCCCTGTGGCTGCTTTCTCTTCTGATAGGGACCAGTCTTCTTCTTAATCTTCTTAGGTTGTGAAACATCAGCTTTCTTAGGGGTAGGATCCTGCTTCTTTGTCTGATGTTGAGATGAAAGTTGTGACACTTCCTTCTTTGAACCTGAAGTGCTTCCTTTTGAAGTTCCCTTGTCATAACCTATCCCAGCTTTGTCTCCAGCAGCTTTTTCCGACTGCAGTATCTTGTCAAGTGTGTCTGTACCACAGCTCAGCATCCTAACAGACTTGGTCATTTGATCAAGGTGAGCTCTAACTAGCACCACTTCATTTTCCAGATCTGTTTTTTTCATTCTCTAGCTGAGCAATCTGTTGCTTGTGGCACTTGTTTTCTTGATAGATTTCAGCACTCTTTAAACACAGCTCTTGATAGGTAGATGCCAACTCCTCGTAAGTTACTTCTCCATCACTAGAATCATCATCAGAAACCACAGCTCCTGTTAAAGCTCTCATATGCTTTGCTGACTCGCTTTCACTTTCACTATCAGAGTCAGACCAGGAAACTGTCAAGCCCTTCTTCTGCTTTTTCAAGAAGGTGGGACATTCTTTCTTGACATGTACATACCCTTCACACTCAAAGCACTGCACTCCTTTATCTTGGGCAGTCTTCTCTTCATCTTTCTCTTTTGGCTTGTTGATGTCAGAAGAACTGTTCTTGACACTAGGCTTGTAGTTATTGTTCCATCTTTTTAACACTTTGTTGAACTGCCTTCCCAACATTGCAATGGCTTGTGACAAATCTTCCAGAGAATCTTTGAGTACCTTATCTTCTGCAGGAGTGGAGACCAAAGCAATACCCTTGGGCTTCTTCTCTAGTTCTTCTTCATTTAAACCAAGTTCAAAAGTCTGAAGAGATCCAATGAGCTCATCTACTCTCATCTTGCTGATGTCTTGAGCTTCTTCAATAGCAGTCACCTTCATCTTGTACCTCTTAGGTAGGGACCTAAGGATCTTCCTCACAAGCTTTTCATCTGACATCTTCTCTCCAAGGGCACTAGATGCATTGGCCAGCTCAAGAACACTCATGTGGAAATCGTGAATAGTCTCATCTTCCTTCATCTTCAAGCTTTCAAATTTTGATGTTAAAATCTGAAGTCTTGACATCTTGACTCTAGATGTTCCTTCATGAGTAGTCTGCAAGATATCCCATGCTTGCTTAGCAACTTCACAGGTATTGATTAACCTGAAGATATTCTTATCCACTCCATTGAATATGGCATTTAGAGCTTTGGAACTTCCAAGGGCGAGCTCATCTTCCTCCTTGGTCCATTCTTCTTCAGGCTTTAGCTTAGTGGTGCCTTCTTTATCTTTACCAGCATCGTCCTTCTCACACATGACAGGAGCTTTCCATTCTTTAATAACAGCCTTCCAAGCCCTACTGTCCAAGGATTTTAAGAAGGTGGTCATCCTTGGCTTCCAATAGTCATAATTGGATCCATCCAAAATAGGGGGTCTGTTGACGAATCCTCCAACTTCTTTGTCCATCTTTACACCAGAAAGTAACTTCCCTAGATCTCACCCAGAGACAGACAGGATGCCTGCTTTGATACCAATTGAAATTCTGGTATCAGACGTGTGATGTTAAGGTGTGATGTCACAACAACACACTCTGCACAATGGACAGCAATAACAGTAAAATAACACCAAGAATTGTTGACCCAGTTCGGTTACAACCAACCTACTTTGGGGGCTACCAAGCCAGGGATGGAATTCACTACTTGTAGATATAATTTACAGACTCAACAACCCGTTGACAATCTCCTAAACTTATACTCTACTAATGACTTCCTACCTAAGAAACCACTTAGGTATGAGAACACCACTCAATCCCTTACAAACACTCAAAGAGACCACTTTGAGTACCCTTGATCTTACTTCACAGCTTCGATCAAACAACCACTCTCTATTGCTTCACAGCTTCTAGAGAGGACAGAAACTTAACACCTATTCAAACCCTAGAATAGTGTAAATATAACTCGTACAAAATACTCAAGACACTCAGCCTATGCTCTTGATCTTCTCTCTGTATTTCTGTACCTTTTCCTTTGGTCTTGTGCGCTTTATATAGCTCCTTGAATTGGGCTTGGACTTGTCACAATATTTGATCAGATTTGTTAATTAAAACTGAATCTTCAAAACAGATTTTATCCCCAAAATCTTTTTAAATCTTCAACCTTTTAATTCTCCAACAGACCTGCAATCAAATCTCCCATGTAACAGAAAATATCTATCCCAAGATATTCTCATCCAATGAGTCAACCACTCTCCACAATTCCAGCTAACACGCAACCCTAACAACATCTGCACCTGATGTTATTGATTCTGCAGATCTGATGTTACAACATCACCTGTGTGACATCAGACATCCAACTTCAGCAATTAACTACTTAACACAGCCCAGTGTTAAGACTTCAATGTTGCAACATCAGCACCTTGACATCAACATTGAACATGCTTTGTTTTACCAAAATTCCAGCCAATCCAGGAACTAACAGATGCCTTAGTAGAGGATGAGCCTAGTTTTTGTCTAGTTGTCTGGTGTGACTCCCTTTAGTTTGCTTTCGGTGCTGGTTGTGATCAAGTGGTGTGTTCTTTTGTGTCGTGCTGATGTCCTACATTTTTTTACAACATTTTTGTTTGTTGTGTACCATACTTATGGAGTTGGAAGAAGCAACATTATCGTCTGAAGTGGCAGTTCTGACATAATGTGGATTAGAATGGGCAGATTCTAATCTTGATGGTAAGTAGTTCTGGAGATACATGGCTACTTTCATGTTGAAGACTCTATTAGGGTGTTATAAGGTTGTTGCCAGGAGGTTCCTTCTAATACAAGTAAAAGGTGGTGGCAGTCCTTATCTTGTGTTGCAAAACATTTGTTTGGAATATGTGAGAAATTTCAAATCAAGTGGGCTTGTGTTTATTGGACTTGGCAGAACATGTATCCAAAATCTACATGGTGAGGCCTTGCTCAACATATACCAGAATGGGGCAATATTGGTGTGATATCATAAAGAGCATTGTATGTTAAGGCAGTTGCCTATAGCCTATTGCTGCAAGTGTGCTGATCTCTGTGTAGCATGTGTGCTGGTCAAGTTTGTGCAGTGTGATGTCAAACATCTTGATGAGACATATCATAGCTGTGTGAAGTTAGTACTTATATAGGAGAGGTCTGAAAAGCAGCATTGTTGTATATGGGTGACTTTATTTTTCTCTGCTGGTTCTAAATGAATCTTGAAGGGATTGTGAGAAGTCGTCTCAGTATCCATTAGATAAGAAGATGTGTTTGTATAAGTGTCTGTGGAGTCTTGGGTTGATAATTTAATGAGCAAGCAGACAAACTGTTTTGGTAAAATGTCAGAACATGGTACAGGACATGTTTCTCTTGAGCCAAACAAGGAATTTTTCTTGTCGGTAGTGCAAGGATAAGGCGAAACACGTGTCTTTGCCTATGCATGGAGCGTTATTGGCTTAATTTATGGTAAGATTCAGTTGAGAAACATTTAAGGCAGTCAAGGCAGTTTTGGAAGGTAGGCATTGAATTTGAATGCAGTTTTTGATACCTAAAATAGCGTTTCTTTGACCAAGAACCTTGACATATTCATGGCTCGTTAATTCCAAAGTTACTGGTCAGCTATTTATAGGGGTTGTTCTCTTCTCCTTCAGCCAAGTGAGTGTTTTGTTTCACAAGTCTTATGGCGTTTGTTTGTATTTGGGTAAGCATCACTTGGGTCTGGTTCTGTGAGGGCCTTCTTTGCCAATTTTTGGCTAAAAAGGGGGAGAAAGGGTGTGTGAAATGGATGGTGCAAGGGTGTGTGAAATGGATGGTGCAGATGCCTTGTCTGCAGTCTGAAGTTCAAACTGTGTGCAGATATGTCGAAGAGGGTATCATTTCCTTGAGTTGGTGTTGAGTTCCAATTGTGACTTGTGCCCTGAGTTATGAACACAGTTGTGACTTGTGTTCTGAGTTACCTGGGTTGATAGATTGATACTTCTTAAGTTTCATCTTATGCCTCAGGTTGACTGGGGGCGTCTGATTAGTTAAGGTGTGCAAAAATCTCTTATGCCACCATTGGTCCCTTGTGTCAAGACAGGCGTTTCTTTTCTGGAGGAGTCTTCTACAATGAATCCGGATCTGAGTTGAAAGGAAAAAGAAATGTGTCGTATTAAGGGGGAGTGTTAAAAATCTTCTTCCTCATGTACACCAGATATCTTCTTCCTCATGTGCATCAAATGACTTCAGGACTTTCTTCCTCTCAAGTCCTAATGTGCTGCCTGATGTTATTGTGTTGTGGTGCCCGAAGGTGATACTTGAAGATTTGTCAAACATGATGTCCTAACATCATTCAAGTATTCCCAAGAAGATGATTCTCCTTGATTGTTGTTCTGAGTAGCTACTGATGGCTACTGTTAGGTTCAGTAGTTGCTGATGACTACTGAAAGTAGTATAGAATTGTGATTGCTGTTGTAATCTAAGTTGTAATGTTTTTGTATTTGTTTTAGCCAAAATTTTCCAAAGGGGGAGAATGTTGGTTCTTTAATTTTAAGGGTTGGCATTAATTTTGTAAAACAAATAATAGCAGCAATATGTTAGATAGGATAGTTTATCTTGCTAAAGAAGAACAGGTTGAGCAACAAGTCCTAGTGTGCATTGGAACATGTTGAGCTGAAGTAGTTTCAACATCTGGAACAACATGTCGTATCAAGATGTCCCATGTAGGTTCATTCGACATCGCGCCAGAACTGAAGAGATTTTTGAATTCTGTTATGTCTTAACAGATGCAGAAGATTCAGGAAACAATATGCAAATTTCATGTGGCGCTGAATTAAAAGGTCTGAAGAATCAAGTCTGAAATTGAGAAGAATATGGGAAAATATACACTTTCTAAATATGGAGATATTTTAGGAAGTTAAAGATTGAAGTCCTATTATGTAGCAGAAGTCTCTGCTGATTTGTAGCAGCTGATATGCTGTGATTTTGAAGGCCCAAATCCAGTTGGGAATAGGTTATATATAGATACATTGTAACCTAGAATGGTAACGCAACCAAAGATGTAAAAGTTCTAGTATTAGGGTTGGTTCCTGTACCACTCAACCTGTGAGTTGGACAGTTTGTTAGTGTGATCCTCGAAGCTGTTAAGTAAGAGGAGTATTGTTCTTGGAGGAAGCTTTTAAGTAACTCTAAGTTATGCCTTGGAAGGGTGTCTTCCTTGTTGAATTGTTGTATAGGTAAAGAGCCGTTGATGCAGTGGCGGATTGTCGACTGCTAGACATCATTGCGATGATCGGGAGTGAGAAGAGTTTCTCATAGCTAGAGAGGATCTAGGTAGAAGGGTCATTGGGTAGTGATTGAGTGATAAGCTGTAAACGAAGAGTTTAGATTTGAATTGATACTACTAATAGTGGACTTCATCCCTGGCTTGGTAGCCCCCAGAGTAGATGTGTTAAACCGAACTGGGTTAACAATTCTGTGTGCCTTGTTTTTATCTTTTCAGTACCATGATTATTGCTATATACCTTGCCCTTTGTGATCATGTCAGACCAGATGTCGAACGGCATGTTCTAGGACATCTGAATTCTGCACATGTACCAGAATTTCACATACATAATCATACACAAGTATAGGATAATCGAGTTTCACACCCTTACCCGATTAATCGTGTTTTCAAAAGTCGGTTGGATCGTTTTCTTACTCTCCAAGTTTTTCCCCTTTTTCTTCTTTCCTTTCTCTTTTCCTTCTTCTCTTTTTCTTTCTCTCTATTTTTGTCTCTTTCTAACTTCTAAGTTCTATTTTACGAAAAATAAGTAAAATGACCAAAATACCCCTACACTCAAATATCTCGCAAACGCTCTCAAAACGCGACAAAACATAATCACGATGAAAAATAATATATTGCCAAATAAAAGTCAAGAATAAAATAATATAAAAATAAAAATAATTAAATCGACTCGATTAAATAAATCTAACAAAAACTGAGGCGTTACAGTACACACAAAGTAAATACTTACCACTAAACTACAATGAAAACATAGTCACGAAACAAATGCAAAATACAAAAATCATCCCAAACATCCTAAAATAACACAAGTTCAAACGTGAATCACACCTAGCAAAAACAATCATCGGTAGATGAAAAACACAAAATGAGGTACTTATCACTCACACAACAATCATGCAAACAATAGACTAAATTATGCAACCATCCAAAAATCATATTGAACATAGAAAGGCAAGAATCACAAGGGCTTTCAAGGTTGTAGCGTGGTCGGGTAAACAAACAAGGGGAAATTTCTAAAGGTAATTGAAACAAAAACTTGCCTAAACCTAAGGGAGTGATCAACTCATAAAGACTCAAACACAAAATTCCAATCAACTTCTTCCAAAATCCCAAGTGTTACACAAAACACAATACTTATTTAGCACAATTATTTGAACTCTTTTTGTTTCCTTTCTCAAGGATTTTCTTTTTCTTTCTTTTTTTCTTTTCTTTTTCATGTTTTTCTATTTTTTCTTTTCTTTTTCAACCTCATAGAAACCAACCAATGAGTAAACAACCATTCTCTCCCCAACTTGAATTCAACCACATCATCATGTGAATACTCCCTACTTTCTAAGGCAAGGTAAAAATTCATACAACAACACAAAGTTGAAGGCTCAAGAAAAAACAAAATCCATTAAAAAATAAGTGAACTAAATACTCATAGACAAGCATTAAGTTCAAATAAATCATGGATCAAAAAGCTCAAAGGGGTTACGAATGATCACACGCTCACAGGGTGAATGACTATTTGGCCAAGGTAGTTGTGCTCAAAGTGAAACAAAATGCCTTGATCATTTTCATGCTTTCACATAATCAACACAAACAAAAGATTAAGCATAATAAAATCCAGTTAGAACAAGAATGTTGGCACTCCGCGCATATATGAACAATGGAAAGCTACCTCACAAAAAGGATGGGAACTAAAGTGATTCACAACAAGAACAAGTATACAAAAGAATGAATGGCATGGAAGTTTGTAAAATGCCTAAGTATCATGAATATGCTAAAGTCAAGAAAGCGATAAACACATAGCTTGGACGTGTACAAAACTTAACAATATCATTACCATACATCCGCAAGTTGAAACGATCAAACTTGGAACACCACCTTAAATGCATCCTCAAATTAGCCAACCAAAATTTGCGTCCTAACAACAAACAAAAATATTAGAATTTAAAAACAATAAAACATGCTTGTTTTACGTCGTAAGCTCGACGCCTTTACAATGCTTAGCTAGCAACTTCCTTCCTTCATGCCATGGTGATGCCTCACCGCGCAAACCAAAAGCAAGTGCCCTAACCAAACACTTAAACAAACGTTACGGGAACAAAATGTATACAACACTTGAACAAACATAATGGAAATAGACAATATATATGATATATACAAAACTCAAAAACAAAGAAACTATCGCAATGTGATTCAATATCAAAACCAATCCCCGGCAACGGCGCCATTTTGTTGAATGCAGTATAGCGGCAAGCAGCAAAAATATTTATTTTCAGAAGAATTCCCTCCGGGATTTATTTCGTGTCCACGGAGACCGGTTCGAGGGAAAGAATGTCGTTCGACAATCTCAATGTTAAAGAGTTTGGGTTTAAAATAGGTTTAAATTAAATGCGAGAATTAAAACTTATGAACATAAAAAGAATTCATTCTTTGGAGAGTAGAGAACTCTCGAGTTTACATTTCATCTACCTTATCAAATACTCAAACTTACTACTCAGTTGCATGCAACCTAAATCACTTGTCAAAATTATCACGTATCGCTCACAACAAAGGTTATGTCTAACGCAAAGTTGAGATAACAACCGCATCGCCTCGGAGGTGATGTCTCACGCAACTCGACCACACGGAAGCATTAAGAATCGATACTCAAGTGAATATTAAACCTAAATCTACCTCTAGAGTCTAGAACCTAATAGATGTTCATTCTAAATTCGGATTCAACGAGGATATGTCTACCGCAACTCAAACCCAAATAAAGAAATCATTCATCAACATTAATTTGTAAAATGAGTTTTATACAACACCATGAGCAATAAATATACATATAATCAAGGTAAACTTACATACAAACTCACAACAAATGGAAACTACAAAGGGAAGAGAAAAGAGGAATCAAAATCTCTCGCGGTGTCAATCACGATCCAAGAATCATCCACCCCCAATCGTCGAGTTGCAACCTCCATTGATGCTTTTCTAAGCTCTAAACTAACAAAGAATGAAGATTTGATGAATTGGGAGCAAATACCCCAAAACATAACCTAAAAAATGGTAAAAATGAACTTATAGACATTACAAAATCTGTCACGTTCGTTAAGCGAACGTTTTACTCGCAAAGCAAGCCTCAAAAAGTGGCACTTAAGTGCCTCTAAAATGCTAAACCGTCTTTGCAAAATTCCAGAAGTTCGCAGTGCGAACGATTTATTCGCAAAGCGGATGCTAGCTGCACAGTTTGCAAAGCAAACTTTGGTCCTTTTCTCCCCTGTCCAATTCTGGGAGCCTTCGCTGGGAACTCGCCAGGCATTCGCAAAGCAAACTTTCGCTGGCACACTCGCAAAGTGAACATGACAGCAAACCAGCCCTTATTTTAACCACAACATATGAACTGCAACTCTGATTTACGCACGGTCGGAAGCGCTAGAAAGCTTATTCAATGCTCTATACAATAATGGCAAAATATCATTGCTTGAATACCTACAAAAATGAGAGAAAATCAATTAAACTCATTGATATTTACATGATACACAATATATACACTAAAAAGTAAAGGAAACGTATCTATAAATAAATCGGGGTTTATTCAAACGATATTAACCAAAAAGTATCGATAAGTGCAACAAAACGTATATACAAAAATAGTTACATTTTTCACTTATCAAGCAGCCACTGTCCAGATCCATTGATTGGTTTTTCATCCTTTCCTTTAGGCACTTCTGCAGCAAAGACAATTTGAGATTTAGGTACTCATACATATATGGGTCCTTTCATGTTAGTTTTAACAGGTTATTTCCTATCATGTTCTTTTGCCATGTAGAAGGGTTTTTCTTCACTCCAAGTTTTATGTTTCCAGAAATTTTGACTAGAGTTATTTTCACCCTTAGTTTCTGAATCTTTCTTAAACTATGACTCAGATGTTTTAGATACTGATGTAATAAGACCATTCGAACTATCAGATTCTGATATTACAATACCTTTTAACTTCTTATCAATAGGTTTTGTTAGATTCATAACCTTTTCATAATTAGCAGCAGGAATAAAATAATTACTTAACACTGTCTAAGCATTGCTATAGGGACAAGGATCTGGGGACACTTTATATAATGAAATATCATAACTAGAACAGTCTTCATTGTACCTCAAACCTTCTCTGTTGTTTTTTCCAATTCCATAAATCATAGATGCAATTTTAGTTCTATCAATTCCATATGTGATGAATTTATGAAATTCTAGATCATGCTTACCTAAAGTAGAACATTCATTTTGAGATGTGTTGATTTCTTTTAATTCTTCTTTCAAAATGAAATTGTCTCTTTTCAAAATTTTAATGCAACTGGCTTGATCTTTGCAACGATTCATGAGATCATTCATGCATAAAATTAAGTATGAATAAGAATATACCTCATCTTTGTCTTCATACTTTGTTTCTGATATAAATCCTTCTTCAGATGTGTGAGCCATCAACGCCAGATTTGCTTCATCTTCTTTTTCTGAATCTTCATCATCTAACCCTTTCCATGTTACCATAAAGTTCTTCTTAAATTTGTTCCTGAAGTTATTCTTATGATGACTTTCTTCCTTTTGGCTATATTTTTGAAGATCGGGACAGTCATTTTTGAAGTGACCTGGTTTGTTGCAGTTGTAGCAGAACTTATCCTTATCTTTCTCTTTGAAGTTAGATCTCCAAAAGCCATTACTTTTAGAAAGTCTTTTGTTCCTTCTGGCCATTTGTTGAAATCCTCTGATGAAGCAAGTCATATCATCATCATCTGATCTACCATCATAATCTTCTTCAGAAGTTTCATAAGGTTTACTGATCTTCGAAAGCCTTTTGTATTTTTCACCAGATTTTTCAGAAGCAGATCTCAGGGCAAGAGTTTTAAGTTTCTTTGAAGACTCATCTCCATTTAGTTCCATCTCATGGCTCTGAAAATTGCTGATTAGACTTTTAAGAGACAGCGTATTCAAGTCTTTAACTTCCTGAATAGTTGTTACTTTAAGTCTAAATTTTAAAGGGAGACTTCTCAGAATCTTTTTAACATGATCAGAAGTAGAGTAACTCTTATTTAACACTTGAAGGCCTGATACAAGGATTTGAAACCTGGAGAACATGGTTTCAATATCCTCATCATACTTCATTTTGAATAACTCATACTTATGTACCAACAAGTTAGCTTTTTATTCTCTAACTTGTTAATTCCCTTCATAGGTAGAGCACAATGACTGAAAGATAGTCTTTGCAGAAGACTTATCAATGGTTTTCAGATACTCATCATGTGGTAGAGAATGGACTAGAATACCTCTGACTTTATGGTGTTTTCTATAAATTTTCTTTTGAGCTTGAGTCAAGGTTTTTCTGTCAGATAGCATACCAACACTGTCAACAGTGATCTCAGCATCATCTTCAAGTATATCCCATAACTCATCATCAAGTCCAATGATATACGTGTACATCTTACTTTTCCATCATTTGAACTCAGTGGAGTCTCCACTGAATAAATAAGGTTTAGCAGAGTAGTGATTTCACTCAGAACCACTATAATCATGGGGAAATCCTCTTCCCGAGGTACTAGCAGTAGGATCCTCAGTCGACATATTTTTCTCATTGGATCTTTATCTGTACCATTGTTAATTTTTATGCACAGACCTTGCTCTGATACCAACTGAAGGTGAGAAAAATACACAAGAAAAGGGGTTGAATTGTGTTTGCCAAATCTTTTCTACTTCTGATCAGAGTTTATAATCTAAACAAAAGTTCAGACTCTGATTAATAAATGCAGCGAATAGAAATACAGAAGTACATAAATAGGCAGAACACGCATAAAAGGTATCATGGTTCCTCTCTAACTGAGAGTAGTCCAGTCCCCTTGCAGCACAAGAGATTTCCACTATAATCAACCAGATTACAACTACTTATACACTCAAGCATAAGACTTTTCTGCTCAAATACTCAGCCTGAGACTTCCTTGCTTAATCAACACCTGATCAAGACTTCCTTCTTAGATTCTCAGATCCTATGACTTCCCTGCTTAAGCCCTTTAGCTTCAAGACTTCCTTGCTTAGACCTCTAGTTCAATACTTCCTGCTTAAACCCCTCGGATTCAAGACTTCCTGCTTAGATTCCACAAATCCAAGACTTCACTGCTCAAGCCCACGACAAGATACTTTTATCTAAACTGACTATTTAGAGAAGGAATAACTTATAACAACACTTGATTAAAAATCAGAGGTGTTTAAATATAATACAACACACTTTAACACTAAGGATCCTTAACCTAAACAAGAATAAGAACTCCTAACAGATTTGATTCACTTGACCTGTTACAAGTTGTGTGAAGTGCGTGTATATTCAGTTGTAGTTGCAGTTTTATATCTTTAATTCTTCGGCTCCTTTTATAGCTAAAGAAATAGAGTCGTTGCAGCAACTCAACGACTATATTCAGATCAAATCTTCTTGTGCATCTTCTTTTCAAATAAAACAAGTGTTAGAACTCGTAGCCATAGAATTATCTGTTGAACAAACCCTTTGTCCAGAGAACTTTAATGTGAAACAAGTACAACACAATCTTTTGAAGATAATATAACTATTCTTGAGTCCCATGATTATTGAGCATGAGTTGACATTACTCAGTCTCAGAAGCAAGCATAGCACGCTTCTGAGTCTAAGATGTACTTTTAATAACGTTTTGATTAGGCTCTCTCATGAGTACACAATCAGAGCAGAACCATAGCTTCTTCCGTGACAGAACCAGTTTCATCAAGTAAATATAATTTTGTACACAAAAACCAGCTAGTTAGAAATCCTAATTGTTTTTCAAATACTTTGTTATCATCAAAACTTTAGAGGATGCATGGTATGAACCAAATTTGTCTCAACATGTTGGTTTTACTTGTTAATGCAAAGTTCTAAGTTTGGGGTTGCTTTTGAAATTAGTAACATTTTAAGTTTGGGATAGGGGTACTAGAGAAGTGAGTATATTAAAAATGAAAAAAATATATATAGAAGCAAGAAAGTGCATAAATGTAGTTGTTTAAATAACTTCTGGGGAAAAAAGAATAAAAAAACTCAATTTCTAGTACACATGAGTAAACAAGTGGTATGTTGTTAGGTTAGTGTTGAAATAAGGATGATAGCAGGTACCTAACTCTAAATAGTTAAGCTTACTATTCCAAAACTATCCTACCCGGACATAAGCCTCGTTACAACATAAAAACACCTCAATAGTGTGTATTTGAATATACTTTAACAAACCTTAGAGATATTTCAAATTCATTTCTCGATGAATTTTATATGTTAATTCATAGAATATCACTATTTTTTAATTCGAGTAAACATGTGATATTGTGAGACAGTTTGGATACACAGAAAAGTTGGAGAAAACTATTTGGATTAATCTGAATTTAAGCAATGAATGAAAGTGATAACTTTAGTTAGATATTGGTGTTTGTCATTGGTTTAGTAAGTGTATTATTTTTGTTGAAAATTTCAATTTAAAGGCGAGTTCCTTGAGTACAAGCAACAATTTAAGTTTGGGATTGTGATGACATTCGGCCATAATGTAATTTTAGAAGCAATTTTTATTGTTTTTTAGTAGTTATAAGTGAAGAAATTATGAATTTTAGAGGAAAAATCAACAAAAATATGAGAGAAGGAACAATGATGTCAAAAGAAAAAGAAAAAAAGAATTTGGAAGAAAGAAAAGATAGAAAGTTACTGGAAAAATCGTGGTGCGATTTGGACGCGTTTGAATTCTATTTTTTAGCACATTTTACATAACGACGTCTATTCAATAATTTGATCATATCTAGAGCTTCGTAACTTTGTTTGAGGTGGGGTCAACAACAAATGAAAGCTAACATTTGTGGTTAGCTTCTGAAAAAAATTATGGCACGAACCAAAAGCACTGTGGCACTTTTCTAGCAACTTCATAAAATTGTGATACGACCCAAAAGCATCGTGACATGATTCTTTACACGTTTTGACGCATTTAAAAGGCAGAAGGCCAAAATTTCAAGGGTTGGACTTTTTAGAGCGTGATTTTTACAGTAGAAGTGTTCAAGGCGCTTAGAAATGAAGGCTTTTATGCCATTGAAGATCAAATTCTACTTCAAGTTTCGTGTATTATTTCTCTAAACTTATAGTAATGATTAATTGCATTATGAGTAGCTAATCTTCTTTAGATTAGGTCTTTAAAGATGAAGTTGATTTAACCGTTTGAACCATATAATTGACTTTGTACTATATTTTTGATATGCAATTCTAATTTTTTATTCGGTTAGTTTTAAGTTTAATGTTTTTGTGTGTTGACGAGCATATAAAATGATCTTAGGTTAAAGGTGATTATTGACTCTAACGCTTGATACCGACATTAAATTAATTGTTCAAACTTAATAATTAATTTAAGAATAAATAAGTATAAGTTTGTGATTAAAAATTAACTAGTGTTTTCTCCTATTTTATAGACAAAAAGAATTAACGGATTCGGAAAAGTACCTAATTGCTTTTATCCTCTACTAATTTCCAATAATTTTTAATTGTTTTTAATTAAACCAACTTTTTAAATAAATCCCCAATTTGATTATGTTAGTGCATTTGAAATTGCTTTGTTAGAATAAAGTGGATACAAATTTTTAGTACTTGCGATATTTTTAGTTTACTTGTCAAAAGTCATCAAAAAGCATATTTATGCATAATGAAAAAGAAATTAGAAAAGAATAAAGCTGAAAAGAAATTAGAAAAGAATAAAGCTGAATGAAGAATTATCACAATAATTCTTAGCTTTTACACGATGGACTCATTTCAAGATATAGGCCAATTGATAACTAAAAACAAACTAAATAATACAAAAATATGAAAGTAATTCATATTGTAACACAAACACCACATACAAAACTTATCCAGCGCTCCCTTTCAAAATATCATAGTCCAGCAACACAAATTACAGAACCAGTCTTCTCAACTCAACTATAGAAACTATATGGGACAAAATACAATCTAGCTTATTAGTACTTCATTCAAACCTGGCTGTAGAATGTAGATAATCTAATTTGACTATGAATATGTTACAAATTGAATTGGGTTACTCAAGTGGTCTGGTGTCTCTCAATCTTTTGAGATCATCAATCAAGGCCAACAAATTCTTATCAGACGAGCCGCCTTTTTGAACGGCTCGTCTAGCCTTTTCCCGGAACTCTTGAGCACGGCTTCTGATTTGGATGGCTTCTTCGCCACCGTCCATCAATCTCCTTACAGCCGTCTCAATGCTATCTTTGGTGACCAACTTCTCTCTATCTCCAAAACCTGTCAAACACCATTCTGTTGCACCAACTTCCACTCCAATCCCTCGCACTGCAGTTATCAGTTTCTCATTGTAGAATTGGTCCCCCGCCACCGGCCATGTTATCATCGGGACCCCTGCACCGACAGCCTCCACCGTGGAGTTCCATCCGCAATGTGTCATGAACGCACCCACAGCTGGATGGCTCAGAATCATAACCTGTGGAGCCCAACCCCTGATAATCAAACCTTTATTCTTCTCAATGTTTCTCTCTTCAAATCCCTTCGGCAACCACTTTTCTTTCTCCTCTTCGCTATTATCCTCTTTCCCTTTCTTAACAGGCACAACCCATATGAATTCATAACCTGATGCTTCAATTGCGCACGCGATCTCGTAAAGTTGTTTAGCCGGGTAATAGCAGATGCTTCCGAAGCATATGTACAACACTGAGTGATCACCCTTGGAGTTGAGCCAACTCAGACATTCATGCACGCTCACTGCACTTTCTTGTCCTCTCTCTGCTTTCTCTTGAACTGTTTTGCGAATAAGAGAAGCTGGACCAGTATGCCAAGCTTTATGACCAGTAATTTTCTCATAGTGTTGGATACATTCTTCACCGTCAAGTTCAGCGAAATTGTTAACAACGAGTCCATTACTTTTGAGCTCTTTCTCCAGCAAATTTTCCAAGAATCCAGCGGATTCCTTTGGAGGTGTTGAGCACAAAGTGATCCGATGAGGGAAATTCGGAACAACAAATGGACCGGAACCCGATTCTGAATCTGTGTTGGAATGGAGTAGATGGTTTATTCTTATAGATTCCATGATGGAGACAGTAAAGAGCGAGAAACCGTTAAAGGCGAGGTTGGGAATCCGAAGCTTATTGGCTAAATCATTAAGCCAAGGGAACATGAAATCACCGATGATGCAGTCAGGTGGATCTTTCTCCATGAAATCTTGAATGGGTTCATAGAGAAGTACTGCGCCTCTGTAGAGTTTGGTGGAGGAGGCAACGTCAGGGGTGTTGGTCATGAATTCGACTCCGTCTGGGAGACCGACTTGTTGGGAGGGGAAGTCGACGGTGTGGAGGCGGAGGAAGAAGGGGTCGGCGAAGGAGAGGGATTTTGAAAGGAATTGGGCGTTGGAGGGAGTGGTGATGATGGTCACGTGTTGGCCACGTGATGCAAACAGAGTTGCTATGTCGCATAAAGGGATCATATGCCCTGCTGCTAGAAATGGAATAAAATGAAGTTTCAGTGGTCGTTCAACTTCAACATTTGGTTTCATTGCTGATTTATTTAGCTCTCCTTTATGTTTCTTTCTATTAAGCTTAATTTGGTTTTATATATTTTTTACTATAGTTTATACTACTGACTAATAGAAATTGTTTACTTTAATGGATACTCAAAAAATGTTGGACACTAGAGCTGAAATGCTCGAGGAGAGGATAAGAGTCCATGATAGGGATGGATAGGGTTAGGGATGACAAAAATATCCGTACCCATGGATATCTGTGGATAAAATCCGTCACGGATATGGGGCGGATAATTTAATGGATATTCACGGATAAAATAAATGGATATTTAAATATCCGTTTGTTAATAGATATGAATATGAGTTTAATGATATTCGTACCCGCGGATATCCATATCCGTTAATAAATTATAAAAATCATTTAAATATCATTAGTTTATTATACCTTATCTTTTCATCTTCTAAAATAAATGGTCTTATTATATTTCTTTCTTTTTTTTTTAATTTTCATTGAAGAAAACCTTTCACATTTCATTCAAATTCTATTAGTCATTTCATAACTCACAATCACAATATGTTTTATTTATTTGGTTAAAATGAAATATATGAATATTATCTTTGGATCTACTTATATTTTGGTGAATAAGAAGAAAATTAATGTGATGAAATTTTATGGTTAAAATAAGAGCGAAGTGTATGGATGTTATATTATAGTAATTTTTGTGTCTTTAAAAGAAGTTAAAAGTATATTTAAAAAAAAAATTCATAAAAAATAGTATTCATGGATATCTGTAAATATCCATGGATACCGTAAAACTCACGGATTACCCGCTTAACGGATATCCACATGGATATGAAGCGGATATGGATATCATATTTATCCAACGGGGTGGATATGAATATCCATTTACATCCCTAGATATGGTCGGTGAAAAGATGTGATCACTAAAGTCAATTGTATAACAATTATTGGATTAATAATTCATCATTGCATCCAACATTCCCCAATCAGAGTCACACCATATTAATATTGTATACGGTTTAGATATTATTTTGTTTTTAATTAATTTTTTTTCTTCTAAATTTCAGATCAATAGTTATAAATAATATATAAAAAATATAACCACCGACATTAGTAAAACAAAAAATTTAAGTATTCATTGAAGAAAAACGTAATTTCAACACGTTATAAGAGCTGTAGAACACGAGAGATCCATCACCTTGACCCAGCGTTTGAAAACTACAACCAATACAAGATTAAAAAATATAACCACCGACATTATTAAAACAATAAACAAATAAGAGTTGGTGTGAAACACACATTATGAAATATTATTGTGTTTGGTTGAATTAGTTCTGAGATAGGCCCATAGCCCAGAGCCTCACAATCTTTGGGGCCTCAATGCTGCTTACTAACAATGCATGCTTGCGAGATTGTTATTGGTCTCAAAATAATTTGAACTATAAAATAATTCAAACTAAATAATTACACTTTTGAGCATAATTGTTATTGGACCCTTGATATTGGACCAACGCGATTTTACAATACTACTTACTCACAATACTTCATTTCACTACATATTTATAATCAAATCCTCATCTTCAATGTTAGTAGCATCCGATGTGGGACTAAAGTGATATATACTACCAAATCTCATACAAGTACATTGCTATTTTGGTTAAAAACTAAATTTTGTATACATTGCTATTTTTTTGGTTAAAAACTAAATTTTGTAAGCATTCTACTGCACCATGATTTTAGCAATACTATACACATATAAAGTTTGAATTTTTTTTAATTTTATTTTAAATTAAATACTATCTAAGGAAATGCTAACATGTTAAGAAAATGCTAACATGTGTTCTAAGTACATATATTAAAAAATTATAAATAGAAATAGTATCCTAAAAAGCATGAATTCAATTATTTAAAAACTTTTATGTGATTTTTTTAATATTCAATTTATTTTTTTGAATTATTTAACATATACTCGTGAGGCAATTTTACATTGTTAAATCTATTATGAGTATTATTAAACATAGAATGAAAAATCACACTAGAAATTAATGGTAAACTGATATTCAACTAACTTATATAGAAAAAAATTAATAGTATTATAAAGAATATTTAACGTACATTTGTAGGTAAATATTTTAGGTTTGTCCCGGATTTGTGTGTATATAAGGATGGCAGGCAGACCCAAACCCGCGGGCCCCATCCGCACCCGAACCTGAGTTCACTGGGTTCGGGTTCGGGTGCCACCCGATATTTCGGGTGCGGGTTTGGGTAGTGTGAAACCCGCACCCGGAACCCGAAACCATACCCGTTTAGTCATACAATTACTTAACGGCCCCTATATATATATATATATAATTGTAAAACAAATTAAATTAGGGTTTCAGTTTGTTTCCTTCTCCCCTCCGTTTTTCACTCTCCCTCCGTGACGGCTGCTGCTTCCGCCTTCCGTCTTTCACTCTTCTTCCGTCGTTCACTCTCCATTTGTCTTGCACGTTTCAGTCCTGCAGGCTTCCGTCTTCCACTCTCCATCCGTCTTTCACTCTCTCTCTGTCGTTCACTGCAGGCTTCCGTCTTCCACTCTTCATCCGTCTTTCACTCTCTCTTCATCGTTTCGTTCACTACTGCTGCTAGGTTATGGAAAAAGGTACAATATTCATATTACAACTCTGATGTTATATAGGGCATAAGGTTCTAATATATATAATTATTTTATGTGCTCAGATTATATGCTTACTAATTAGTTTGCTTTTTTAGATAAATTTCCTACTTAGTTCCTCTGATTCTCTGAATGCAAACTTATTTTGATTTCTCTAGTAATTCAGTAGTACTGTTTAATCTATTGGTCATGGTAGCCTGGAACTTGGGTTTGAACTGAGTTCTCTGCGTAAAATAGATATTCCCCACCAGTACATGATTGCTCAGAGATGATTTTTTTATAGCATGCTCTTTTTTTAGAAAATAGTCATAGTGTTAGAAAGCTCTAATTTCTTTTTAAATATTATTAGCTGTTATGAGAACAAAATAAGCCATAGTAGAAGCACACAAATTTGCTTCCCCTCTAGTTTATTTATGTTGTTGATAACATGTCTCATGTTATGTTGTGATATTACTTTAAATTGAACAATTTAAATCGTTTTCATGTAAAAATTAGGTATTTTGTGCACGCAATTGTATGCACTAATCCCTCGAGTCAGGGAGGATCACAATATCCTGCAAATCTCTTGCTCAAAAGAAGATCTCTATACAAATAAGACATTGTAATGGTAAATGATTCAAAATGAATTGATGAAGTGCCAAATATTCTCACATGAATCGCTGGTAACTAGCACTTAATTTTTAGTGTAACACTGAATAAGCATAAAATTTTATCCAAATCTAATTTTATCAGTTATATTTTAACCATATGCTTTCTTTTAACTTTTAAATCAGTTTGTCACCTGTGACTTTCCACTGTTATCGTTAATTTATGACTGTTTTCATTGGTTTTTATTTTTATGTTTTCTTATCACATGTGCATACACTCTTATATATCATCTAATATTAAGAAGATCCACACCTTTTCATATAGTAAAGCTGGAAGAGATATAAGAGTCAATAACCAAAAGATTCTTTGTATGAAAAAGTAAACATATGATATAGGAATATTGAAGAACCTTCTTTTACTCATGATATTAGAAAGGTGACAAAAGGTATTCTCTGAGTATGATTATATAGATGCAGCAATATGTTTTAATGATTAATTTTCTGTTTAATATGTCAAATAGATCAAGCGAACACAACCCCAGTTACCCCGGAACCGGAAGGAACATCTAATCCTACACAAGAAAGTACATGTCCGCCAACTCATCAGGAGGTATCTTCTAATCCGAGTCTGACACCTGATGTTGGGCAACAATAAGAAATTGACACAAGCTTAGAACCTGCATCAAAGAAACTAAGAAGTAATGTGTGGAAAGAATTTAAAAAGATGAAAGTGAATGGAAAAGATAAGGCTGAATGCATCTGGTGTAAAAAAATAACTTAGTGGCACTTCAAAGAATGGAACAACTCACTTGAAAGGACATCTCTTGAGTTGTATTCAAAAAAAGATTAAGAATAAAAACCATGACAAAGGACAACCATTTCTCATGCATACTAATTCACAGTGACAATTTGCTAAAGATGTTTGTGGGTGCTTGAAGTTGTTTAATGAAGTAACTGAGTTGATTTCTGGTACAAAATATCCAACTGCCAACTTGTACTTTCCTAAGATTTGTAAGATTAAGTTGGCAATAGAGGAATGGAAGAAGTCCTCCAATTCAATTATTGAGATGATGGCCACAAAAATGATGGAAAAATTTCAAAATTATTGGAGTGGTGTTCATGATAAGATGGGAGTTGTTGTAGTTTTGGACCCTAACAAGAAGATGGTTGTACTTGATTTCTAGTTTCCTAAGTTGTATGGCCAAGATTCAAGTGCACAAGTTAGTAGAATCAAGGAGATGTGTTATGAATTGCTCAATGATTATCAACAAATTAGACTTAGAGATGCACAACTTACCACTCCATCCATTGGTACAACTGTTGTTGTTGGTGAAGAGGCTAAATTTGATGCATACGTTGAGACGATTGCTGAAAACTCAAGTTCAAGTGTTAAGTATGAGTTGGATCATTATTTGAAGGAGCCAGTTATAAAAAAAACTCCAGATTTTGACATTTTGAATTGGTGGAAGGTAAATGGAGTTGTGTATCCAACACTTCAAGCAATTGCAAGAGATATCTTAGCTATTCCTATCTCTACAGTAGCTTCTGAATCGGCCTTTAGCAATAGTGGTCGAATATTGAGTCCTCATCGTAGCCGACTTAACTGGAGTACTGTAGAGGCTTTGATGTGTGCTAGGAGTTGGCTATGGGCTGCTGAGAATAATGGTAAATTTTTAAACTATTAATTCAATATTGTAATGTATGTCAAATAATATTTACATATTGTCAACTAATTAAGCTTTGTTATTCTACATGTGATGTATAGGAACTTCTAGAGTTGCAGAAGAATTTGCTACTGTGTTGAATGAAATTGAGTCTGACGATGAAGGTATTTTGTACTTCATTTAGTGTAAAAGTGTTAAATGAAATGGTGTTTTATTTAACTTCAGTTTACTTCTTAATACAGCTGAATTGATGGAAAGTTGTTTGGGTTACCATTTTGAAGATTAAAAGTTGTTGTTTCTATGCTTTAACATGGTGAGTATTGTTGTTTATGAGCTATAGTTGGTATTGTTTCTGTTTTGGTATAATGTTTTACTATAAATTATGTTTTGGAATTCTGTCATAGAGTAATTTAGGCTATTGTTTCTGTTATGGTCATGATTCTGTGTTATTGTTTCTGTTTTGGTCATGATTCTGTCATAGAGTAATTTGTTTTAGTCAAGATTTATAGTTGTCATTGTTTGTTTTAGTTCATGCTAATAACATTTGAAGTAACAGACTAACAGTGCAGGCCTGTCATAGAGTAATTCTGGTTTAGAGTAATTCTGTTTTTGTGATATTGTCCTAAATAGCTGAATTAACATTTGAAGTAACAGACTAACAGTGCAAGCCTGCTATACTGCAACGACAAACCTGCAGAAACATATAAAGGCCACTTAACCACTTTATTTACTCTTTCTCTGCATTAGAAAAAAAAATTAGTTTTAGAATCCTTCCATCCATTATAAAAAGGATAGCTTTACCTTCTATTCACACCAGTGTTCTTCTAATAGTTTTCTGAATACCTACCTCTCACTAGCCCAAGCTTTTCCCTTCATCGGTATTAGCCCTATCATCAGCTCCTGGATTCTTCCTCTTTCACATAGCTCTGCATTGTTTTGATAAGTGATAATGTGCACTGCCTTTTTAATGATGTGATAATGTGCTTTGCATTGTTTTGATAAGTGATAATCTGCACCTGCCAACTTCACGTAGCTCTGCATTATTTCCATAAGTGATTGAATTAACTAATCAATTATTCCTTAGGTTGATGGTAATTATGTGTTGGACTAAAGCTTGTTATTATTAATAACAAGTGTTTCTAATTTTGGTTTTCATTTTATTTTTGGCCTGTGTTGATTTTTTCACCAAGTACAACAATAACATGACAAAGCAAAATGATTAATGAACAAAAAATGGAAGGATCATAACTGTTATCAGGGGATGAAATCATCATACACTCAATGGTCATGATTACTCTTTGGTCATGATTACTCTTTGGTTTCTTGAAATGTATTGGTCATGATTACTCTTTGATTACAGTTCTTGAGAAGTACAAGTGTTTCATTGACAACAATGTTTTTATAAAGCAACTAGGGATTGTGACGGTTACTGATTCATAACTTTGGTACAGGAGAGAGCCATGTTGCTGTCTGTTGGAGAATGAAGAATTTGCTGTCTGTTTTGGAATGTTGTTGTTGCTGTCTGTTTTGGAATTAGCTTGCATGTTGCTGGAATTTGGAATTTGCTTGCATGTTACCATATGTTGTTGTTGGAATTTGTTTGGCAAACAAAGTATTCTATGTTAATGTTGTATTTTAATTGTAATGTTAACTTAAGATGTTGAAGACCTATTCTATGCTAATGTTGAAGACCTATTCCTGAATGTTAATGTTAACTTAAGATCTTGAAACTTAATTCAAATTTCAATGTTGTTCATGTTGTATTTTTGTGTTTTTGCAACGGGTTCGGGTTTGGGTGGAAAAACCCGAACCCAACGAGTGTGGACGCGGGTGTCATTTTGCCACCCGAATAGCATTTGGGTTCGGGTTCGAGTGGTGATTTCGGGTGTGGGTTTGGGTAGTGCAAAACCCGCACCCGACCCTAGCCGTTGTCATCCCTATGTGTATATAGAAGAGCAAGAAAATAATAATCCACCACACTCTTAATTTTAATTTTATTTTCTAAATCTTTGTTTAATGTCATGATCTTTCTCAACTCAATTAGCCCCAAATTTTATGTGATATGCCTTAAGCTTATTTTAGTAAACTTCATGATTTATGTGTAAGTGCTTAGAGATTTAAGACATGAATTTTTTTTAAACCGAACATAATTAAGTAGTATTTAAAAAACTCTATATTGAGTTTTATTTGTGTGAAATGTTAAAATTTTAAAATTAAAATCTTATGTTAATAAAATGTGGATGAATTTCAAACTAAAATAATGACAAGATTTATTTCTTACCAATTTTAATTTTGATGTTAGTAGAAATAGTGAATTATTTCTTATCTTTGTAAAAAATATTAAATTACGTTAGCAACAAATGTGAATAAGACAATTAATAAATGTAAATTTATTTTTCTTTTTTATAAGTGTAAATCTAACATTCGTTCAGGCTTCAAAATTGTTTGAAACGAACCTATAAAATTATATTTGCCCTGCGCCTCTAAAAAGTCAGGACCGGCCTGGAACAAACTACTTTAACTTTAACTGTAGGTTTTTGAGAAAAGAGAATGTGATTGCATTGCAGATAATATTAGCATGCATCCACTCGGTTTAAATTAATTACTATCTACTCGAGCTTTAAAGAGGAAGTTATGGAAGCCGCTTGCTTTCTGAAGATGGTATGTTAATCGTTTTGATTGAGTTTGTAGGACTGAAATGGATTGATTTTGAGCATGTCCATTTGGATAGATGGAAGAGAGAGAAAATTAAAGGATACAATCAGCAATACATAAGAAAATATAACAAGTGACCATTCCTTTACTAGTTTAGGTGATATAGAAAGGTTAATGTATAACATTTCTATGCAGGAAAGGATATTCCTAAAGCTAGTGAAACTGAAAGGTTAATGCTTCACACACGAAATATTGTGACAGTATTTGTATTGCATTAATATAAAAAATTTTAAAGGCAAATTTTTAGGTATCCATAATAAATAGTTGGATACCGGTACCTTTAGTGTAAATTAATTTAAAATACTAATTTATTTTTAAATGAAATATATAAAAAAAATGACATGACATTGAATAAGGATGTTTTATTTTATGAGGGTACCGATATCCAACTAAATCCAAGGATATCGAGGTGTTCACCAAATTTAAAATGGAAACAACTTACATGTGGCATCCATGTCAGCATTTTTTGCCACGTTGATATTGTCACATGTATACCATATCATCAAAAAATTTCATATGCCATGTCACGTAAGCCTCCTTTAGTGGAAACTAACAGGAGGGAGTAATTTTATAGACGAAAAAGTTTGTGAGTAAGTATCATTGTTTGGAGAAAAATTTTAGATGAACTAAAATTGAATGTTGACATATTTATGAGGACTTCTGGCATATTTAATCCTATAAAGTATAAAAGTAAATGCATAATACTCAAGAATACTCAAATGAGACAATGAGAGATTTTTTTTAAACTATGTAATCTCTGTAAGTATGGATTGCAACTAAGAGAGTGTGAATTAGGTTCTTTAAAAAAAATTCGGTTTTAAATTTGGATGTGATAATTTTTCCAATTGGTTGTTAAGTGATGAAAGCGGTAAAATGCAAAAAGATAAATGACACAGCGATATATCTTGTTTCCCTTCACAATCCTAGAGTACTCCAGTCCCCTTACGCGGTAAGAGATTTTACTATCTTATTTGAATTTTGTACAAGCTATCATAGCCACTATACACAAGATCCTAACAACCAATAAGGACAATCCCCTTATGATTATACAAAGTAGAATAAGAGAACAATTCTCCTTTAATCACACTTTTGTTTGCATCAATCCTGGACAACAAAGAAATCAACATTAATCTGTAATTTTAAAAGTATTTTGAAGTTGTAGCAATGTATCAATCACTTGGATTGATCTTCTCCTTCAAGTAAACAATTCTCAATATGTAGTACAAATGCTCAATCATTGTTTGTGGTTGAAACTATTTGAAATTGCAATGAAATTTAATGCAGAAGCTTTAACAAAAATTTATGTCAAGAACACTTGATTTAGAAAGATGAGAAAATATGTGTTTTGAATTGTAAATGAAAGAGGTGAGTTTCAAAATCTGAAAAATATGGTTTATATAGAGCTTTGACACCTTTCTAAAGGTGTACAAATGCATGAAATGATGTCATGGTTCAAAAATCATTTTCAAAATTCGTTTGTATCAGAAAATGAGTGAAACACTGCCACTACTTTAGGTGTAACCGGTTACCAAAAAGAGTGTAATCGGTTACACCTGAAGTGGTGTAAAAAATTTGAAATATGAACGTATTTAACCGGTTACAGGATATATGGTAACCGGTTACATCATTTGAAACAAGCCAAACAAGTGAACGTTACAATGTGGTAACCGGTTACCACTGCTATAAGCAGGATAAAAACTTAGAAAACATTGTGGTTTTGGCCAAATTTGATGCAACAAAAAGTTTGTAATGCAATATGCCATGATTGTGCATGAAATTTTGAGCACTTATATTTAACAAAGAGAGAATGCAAACTTATACCTTATAATGTCATGATCAATCCTTAAGAGCATCCAAAACTTGATCTTTAACACTTGAAAACTGGATGTTATTGCACTAACTCTTGATATGAGTCTTGATCCATTCTTTTTTTACATAAGCACATTCTTATAGTTTGTCTTCATCAGAACTATCATTTAGAGAAGTTTGTATTCACAGTCTCTATAATTATGTTTAAAAAATACTAGATTTTTATATTAAAAAAATGTAAGTACATCATGAATTGTATTTAAAATTTGTATTGAACTTAATTAAATTTAGTAATATCTCTTTGACTCGGTCTATTTTGTTCTTTTTTTTAAGTGTCAGAAATAATTTTATAGAGCATTTATATCATCAGTATTTATTTGAATTCTTTGAATATGACTATTTCAATTTTTTATATTATTATATTTTTTAATTAAATTTAATTATAGTTTTGATCTCCTATTTTATAGGCACTATTATTTCGGTTGTGTTAACCCTCATTTTCGACGCTAGAAAGAATCAAAGCTATTTTAAGTTAAAAAATTATTTTTAACGTAAAGAAGGCTTCGACCCGGTTTTGGTGAAGCCTGAGTCGAATAGGGGTTTTGGAAGCCTCAAAAATGGCTAAGTGTTGGGAAAGGTTTCGACCATGGGAATATTGAAACGCGCGCTGCAGTTGTTATACTAAGGCTGGAGGGAATTTCCAATGTTTGAAATTCAAATAGGAGTAGTTGTGAACGTGGGAACAGTTGAGGCCAAGGAGAAGGCGCCAAAGGGACACGTTTGAAGCAATAACCACCACTTAGTAGTTATTTCTTAGCACTATAAATAGGAGTTAGTTCTATGTAATAAGGGTGTTCGTATGTTTGTACAGGTTACTCAAAGAAACTCAAAGTACCCGCATGTAGAGAAATGAGTTCGTGAGAATGTACGCAATGTAACACCACCCTTTATTTCTGCATTAATGCAATTTATCTTCATCATGTCTAAGCTTCAAGCATTTACTTTCCATGTCTTTACGTTTTCCTGAAATTTTACTTCTCATGTCAAATTTACTTAAAGTCTTGTTTTTAAACTTTCATTTAAACTTTCTGCATTTACTTTTGACTGCACCTTTATATTCAAGCATTTACCTTTAAAGTCTTTATTTTCAAGAACGTGGAGTTCATCTTTATTTCTTGTCTTTTATCTTCAAAGTCTTTTATTTTTAAAGTCATTTATCTTTCCGCATATTTACTTTCAACAGCACCTTTACATTTCAGTCTTTATTTTCAAGAACGTGGAGTTCATTGCATTTTATTTTCAAAAGCTTTTACATTACTGCATTTACCTTCAAAGTCATTTATTTTCTTGCCCTTTACTTTCGCCAGTCATTTACTCTTTCTGCACCTTTTACATTCAAGAACGTGGAGTTCAAGCACTTTTACATTTCTTGTTGTTTACTTTCGACAGTTATTTATCTTCCTGCACTTTTATTTTTCAAAGTCCTTTACCTTTTTGTCTTTTACATTCGACGCCTTTAAATCCTGCATCATTTATTTACAGCCCTTTACATTTCCCAGCCTTTACTTTATTTGCAAGTAGTCGAACGTGGAGTTCATGTAGTTTTCTTTTACTGTCGAACGTGGAGTTCAATTTACTTTTCTTGCATTTATCACTGTCAGTTACATTTTCCCTTAAATTTAGCACATGTCCTAGGATTTGTGTGGTCGATCCTGCAAGTTAGTCAGTTTTATTTAAAATTGATAGACCAGATATTGTTTACCAAAATTCACAGTAAACAAATTGGCGCGCCCAGTAGGACCTAGTGCTAAGTTTATACTTTTTGTTAACCTTATCTTTCTTGGTGAAGAAATACTTTCGTTGTATGTTATTGAGAAGTGGGAAGTTAGCCACAACAAACAAAGGAATACCAAAGAGAAGATACACTAAGAGAATGGCAACTAATGCCAACCAACAAGTTGATCCTCAAGGGAGTATTTCAAACACTTAGTCAAGTAGCAGTATGGGGTCTCAAAGCACACCATCACCAGTGTCTTCGACAGGAGGACAGACGTCACCTTCATTAGTAGTGTCTCAACCAGGATCAACATGCACAAAATCATATACTCAACCCGTGTTAGAATACATAGGACCACAAAGTCCTAATTCACCAACACCCCTAGGTGGAAATTCAATGTACAGGCAGTATCCTCCTCCAGGTTTTCCACATCTAGGGTTGAGGAGTCAACCCTATGGTATTCCTACATCAATGATGCAAAATCTGCAGAATGCTCCACTTGTATTTTTAGAAAATGTGGTGTCTTTGCCATTGCAAGGATCCGAATCAGGAGGTCGAAACAACCAGAGTATAGGTGTTGGTTACTCTGTTCAAACGCCTAGCCTTACAAATACATCCATAAATTGTTTGAGACAGCAGATGGATGAAAGTAACATGCAAATGGTGCATACTTTGTCTCAAACAATGGGAGAAGTTTTTCAACCCTTGATTCAGAATACAACTCAAACTAACCAACAATTGGCTACACAATTGGCACGCATGGCTGATTTCCTGGGAGTACCAGCGGTGGATCAAAGAGCAACTGTTGTCGAAGATATCCCAAGACGTCATCCACGTCATGGACCTGAGGTGAACTTGGAAGATCAAGAGATGATTGATCATTTTAGAGTCGAACCACCAAGAAACCAGATGCCAATCCAGATGGAGGAAGAGCCAGTAGTGATGGTGAACAGGAACCAAAATGTTGATCAGTTCCTTAGACAGGTTCGACACCAAAATCAAGCAGAGGAAAATAATCTTGCAGCCATGGTTGAAAGGATAATGACCAGAAATGGTGTGAATCTTGGCTTCACAAGGCCAAATTATACTTCGCCTATAGTGGATTATATTCTCCAAGCAGAATTACCCCCTAGGACGAAGGTTCCAAAGTTCAGTAAGTTCTCAGGAGATACTACTGAATCTACCGTCGAACATGTGGCTAGGTATTTGATTGAAGCAGGCGAAATTGCAGCTGACGAAAGCCTCAGGATCAAATACTTCCCAAGTTCCCTTACCAAGAATGCCTTAACATGGTTCACTACTTTGCCTCTAAATTCCATATACAATTGGACCCAGTTAGAACGTTTGTTTCATGAACAGTTCTACATGGGGCAAACTAATATTAGTTTGAAAGAATTGGCTAGCATCAAACGCAAAGTTGCTGAGCCAATTGATGATTACCTTAATAGGTTTCGACTTCTTAAAGCCAGGTGCTTTACACAAGTACCAGAACATGAGTTGGTTGAAATGGCTGCTGGGGGTCTTGATTATTCCATTAGGAAGAAATTAGATATCCAATATCTTAGAGATATGGCCCAGTTAGCTGATAGAGTCCGACAACTAGAAAGGTTAAAAGAGGAAAAGGCTAAATTCAGCAGGGGTAAAAAAGTAGCCTTTGTCGAATGTAATGAAGATGTGGAGAATTTGTATGATGAAACATCTTATTTCGACGAAAATGAGGTTGACGTTGCTGAGTTAAAGCAAGGTCCACCTTATGCCTGCAAATTATTAGCTCCTTCAAATGGAAAAAATCTTGTCGAATCTAACGACAAATTTCCTAAGAAAATATACACTTTCGACGTCACTAAATGTGACGAAATTTTTTATTTGTTAGTTAAAGATGGGCAAATGATAGTGCCTGCTGGTGCTAAAATGCCACCTTTAGAACAAAGAAAGAAAAGAGGTTTTTGTAAGTACCATAATTTTTTGGGTCATAAAACTTCTCAATGTTTTCTTTTCAGGGATTTGGTGCAAAATGCTATCCAAGAAGGAAGGTTGAAGTTTGGTGACAAAGGCAAAGCTCAGATGAAAATTGACTCTGACCCATTGCAAGTTGCAGAGGCTAACTACACAGAGCCTCACGAGGTCCAAATGGTCGAAGCCACAGAAGGATTTGATCAGTCAGTCAACATGGTGGAGGTTACTGAGGACGTCGCCACCAATTCTGTGATAACTGAAGGTTTTAGTAAGGCTGCTAATGGCCTGAATGTTGATGGTACCAGTCTAATGTTGGTGACCAAAGAAACTGCTGATAAGTTTGTTAAAATGGATAATGCTGCCAAGATTTTGGATATGGCAGTGAGTGGATTGAAGATAAATGCCACTGAAGGCATTAACATGGTCGAATTGGTTGAAGAATCTGATTCTAGCTCAGATAGCATCAGCACCAATGAGGCTATGGGCAGAAATATCCCCAAAGTCCAAGTTGTTAAAGAATTGGAAGATGACATGCTATTGGTAGGAGAGATGATAGACACGGATGGTTGTTTGGTAGAAAACTGGATATGTATGGTTGCTGAATAGTTTTTCAAGATGTCTTCTAATGTCGAAAAGGTTAATGCTGAAGAAATGGTTGAAGCTGAAAAAGCTGCTTGGCAAGAAGCTTCCCAAAAAGCTGCAAAAGCAGCAGCAAGTGGTGGGTGTCTGGCGAAGACCACTGAAAGTCTTGAAGCTCATTTCTCCAAGATGCGCTTAAAGGATAGAATTGATGTCAATATGGTCGAAATTACAGATCAAAAAGCTGAACAAGTGGGTAAGGCAGATGAACAAGAAGAGCGCAACAAAATAGCTTATCCTAAGCAAGAGGAGACAATTGTGGATTTTCTGCACCGTTGCCAGAAGAAAGGTTCTGGAGTAATGCTATGTCCTAGATGCAGCGCCATTTTTGATGAGAAAGCTGCCCACAAGTTAGAAGGTGTCAAAAAAGCTGGTGGAAGCTAGGGGCAGAAGGTAAATAAAGGTCCCAGAAGTTTTGACCATAGACGACTTTCGACAGGGTTGAAAAAACAAGCACCAGGAGTTAGGCCAGGTACATTCAAACCAGCTGTGAATGTGCCAACAGGTAGTTGGATCAAGCCTATCGAAGGAAGAGGACAGAAGAAGAAGTGGGAGAAATTTGATGTGGAAAGAGGTTCTTCATTTGAGTATAGAAAAGAGAACCATACCACCAACAAGTTAGCATACATTTCTCAAAATTACAAGGGTAAAAATCCCATGTCTAGATCACAATGGCGAAGAGAGCAACGTAGGCGAAAGGCTATCAGGGAGGCTCAAGTACAAGGAGAGTCAAGCACTAATATTGATAATCAAGCTGGGACGATTGAGAAGATGCCTATAAGGCGAAAGCTGTTCAATGTTCAGCCAGAGAAGAAAGTTGAAGATGATGAGAATATGACTGATAATTTCGACAGTGAGTCAGCAGCTTCTCTAGATATTCTCGTGAATGTGGTATCAGTAATGCCAAAAAAATTTGGTCAAGTTTCAGAGGTCGAAGACTTGGATCAAACTGCTGAATTAGAAATGTTGGCACACAAGCCTGTGTGTTATTACATCATGAACAATGGGTGCGTCGAAGAACAAAATGCTTTTTTTTAACGCCCTACAGAGGCAATGAAGGGTCATCTGAAGCCTCTCTACATTACTGGCAAAGTAGAAAATGTTCCTGTTAACAAAATCTTGGTGGATTGCAGTGCAACTGTTAATTTAATGGCAAGATTTTTGCTGAGCAAGATTGGGAAGTTTGAGACTGATACCAGACCCCACAACATGGTTCTGTCGAACTATGAAGAAAAAGTTGGTTCCACTCTAGGAGTGATTCAAGTGGATCTTACTGTGGGAACCATTACCGGACCAACAATGTTTATGGTCGTTGAGACGAAAGCTAACTACAATCTACTCTTGGGTAGGGAGTGGATTCATGGAATAGGAGTTGTACCTTCATCTATGCATCAAAGAATCACCATTTGGAGACCATATGGGATAGTTGAAAATATTGAAGCTGATCAAGGGTACTTTAAGGTGCCTATTAATTATGTGGATAGTAGACAGTTTGAGAAACATTTGGCGAACATTGCTCCATGTCCTCCAGCCGATTTTGAGTTTACGCCTGATGAAGAAACGTTTTATTCATTGTATTTACACCCTGTCGAAGGTTTCAGATGGGACAGGGAAGTACCAGGAGGAAGGTTGCCATGCTTAGGCTCACCTTCAATAGAGCCCACAGGATGGGGAAATGAATTCAGTGATCATGACTGAGTTCGAAGCTTTAAAAAGAACTTCAGCCTATGTGGCTGAAACAAAACTACAAGCGGCTTTGGAAGCTGCCAACGACTATATGGCTGGCGAAGCCATTTCTGAATTTTATCAAGAAGGTCCTGGTAAGGACTTCGACCCAAAACCTCCAGATAAGGTTGAAACTGGAGAGCAAAGCCAGAGGCTCGACGCCATCTATGAAGATGAGCCTTTGGGATTTGAGAAGGATCCGTTGGCAAATAATATCAAAATGCTAGCACAAGATCCTTTAGAAAAAGTTGACCTCAGTGAGGGGACAACCAAAAGGCCTACCTACATCAGTGCCAACCTTGATCCCCAGTTGAAGGTTGAAGTGGTTCAGTTATTAAAAGAGTTCAAGGACTGCTTCGCCTGGGATTATGATGAGATGCCTGGTTTGAGCAGGGAGTTGGTCGAACACAGGTTACCTATGACACCTGGAAAAAAACCAGTCAAGCAAAATCCAAGACGGTTTGCACCAGAGATATTGTCAAAGATCAAAGAGGAAGTCGAAAGACTGCTTCGTTGCAAATTCATTTGCACGGCAAGGTATGTCGAATGGTTGGCTAATATAGTACCTGTTATTAAAAAGAATGGGTCTTTGAGAGTTTGCATTGATTTTAGAGATTTAAACTCTGCAACTCCTAAAGATGAATATTCAATGCCAGTAGCAGAAATGTTAATAGATTCTGCAGCAGGACATGAATATCTTAGTATGCTGGATGGATATTCTGGCTGCAACCAAATATTCATTGCTGAGGAAGATGTTCATAAAACTGCTTTTAGATGCCCTGGAGCCTTAGGCACCTATGAATGGGTAGTGATGCCTTTTGGTCTCAAAAATGCTGGTGCCACTTATCAAAGGGCGATGAATTCAATCTTCCATGATTTTATAGACACATTTATGCAAATTTACATTGACGATATTGTGATAAAATCTATTTCTGGGAAGAGTCACATTGACCATCTTCGACAATCCTTTGAAAGGATGAGAAAATATGGTCTTAAAATGAATCCTCTCAAATGTGCTTTTTGTGTGCAGGCAGGGGATTTCCTAGGCTTTGTGGTCCACAAGAAAGGGATCGAAATAAATCAGAATAAAACCAAAGCCATAATGGAGGCGAAAGCGCCATCAACTAAAAAGGAGTTGCAGTCGTTGCTGGGCAAGATCAACTTCTTAAGAAGGTTTATATCCAACCTGAGTGGCAAAACACAAGCCTTTTCGCCATTGCTTCGTTTCAACAAAGATGGTTTTGAGTGGGGGAAATTACAGCAGGAAGCCTTCGACAAGATCAAGGAGTACCTAAGCCACCCTCCAATTCTTTCACCACCTTGTAGAAACAAGAGTATGAGATTGTATATAGCTGCATCAGATAAAACTCTAGGGAGCATGTTAGCTCAGGAGGATGAAAATGGAGTCGAAAGAGCCATTTATTACCTTAGTCGAGTTTTAAATGATGCAGAAACTAGGTATAACATGATTGAAAAGTTATGTTTATGCTTGTATTTCTCTTGTACTAAATTGAAGCAATACATAAAGCCAGTTGATGTGTATGTTTCTTCTCACTTTGATGTTGTAAAACATATGTTATCTAAGCCTATTTTGCATAGTCGAATTGGCAAATGGGCATTAGCATTAACAGAATTTTCTCTAACATATCAACCTTTAAAAGCTGTGAAAAGGCAAATAGTTACAGACTTTATAGTTGACCACTCCATAAATGAAAATGATTTGAATTATGTTGAATTAAAATCCTGGAAGTTATATTTTGATGGATCAAGTCATAAAAATGGAACAGGAGTGGGAATATGCATTATTTCTCCTGAAAAAATTCCAACAAAGTTCAAGTATAAGGTCGAAGGACATTGCTCTAACAATGAGGCTGAATATGAAGCATTAATTGCTGGCCTTGAAATTTTGTTAGAATTGGGGGCAACTAGAGTCGAAATAATGGGAGACTCAGAATTGGTTATAAAACAAATCACAAAGGAATATAAATGTGTTAAGAAAATCTCATTATATACTTTGCAATAGCCAATACATTATTAAAGAAATTTGAGGTAGTGGCCATCCAACACATACCTAGAATAGAGAATCAAGTTGCTAATGACTTGGCTCAAATTGCCTCTGGATACAAAGTGTCGAAGGAAAATCTTCAAGAAGTAATTGAACCAAGAGGTAAAGTGGTGGCTGTTGGATTGTGCCCATCAGACTTAGAAACAACTAAGCTTGGATGCATAGATGGCGAAAATTTTGAAATTTTTGCTATAGATAATTTGACAGATGAAGACTGGAGGAAGCCTATAGTTGAATATTTGCAAAATCCAATGGCTTCGACAGAGCGAAAAATCAGGTATCAAGCTTTAAGCTATGTACTTTTGGGTAATGAATTGTTTAAAAAGACCCCTGAGGGAGTCTTATTGAAATGCCTTAGTGAAGCAGAGGCATATTTGGCTCTTTCGACAGTACATAGTGGGGCATGTGGAGCACACCAAGTTGGTCAGAAGATGAAATGGTTGTTGTTTCGACAAGGCATGTATTGGCCTACTATGCTGAAAGATTGCATAGAATTTGCTAAGGGTTGCCAAGAATGTCAAACTCATGCTGGCATACAGCATATCCCTGCAAGTGAATTACATTCAATAGTGAAACCATGGCCTTTCAGAGGATGGGCTTTGGATATAGTGGGAGAGATTCGACCAGCATCTTCAAAGAACCAAAGATATATTTTGGTAGGAATTGATTATTTCACCAAGTGGATTGAAGCAATACCACTGGCGAATATAGGTCAAGAATATGTTATTGAATTTATTCAAAATCACATTATTTATAGATTTGGTATTCCTGAAACAATCACTACGGATCAAGGATCAGTGTTTACTGGTCGAAAGATGCAGGAGTTTGCCAAAGAAATAGGTTTTAAGTTATTGACTTCTACACCTTATTATGCTCAGGCCAATGGGCAAGTCGAAGCTGCCAATAAGGTAGTGATTGGACTAATTAAGAAGCATGTGGGAAAGAGGCCGAGAAATTGGCACAAGACATTAGACCAAGTTCTTTGGGCATATCGAACATCCCCTAAAAAGGCTACTAATACTACCCCATTTAGACTTACTTTTGGTCATGATGCAGTATTGCCTGTTGAGATTTATTTACAATCTATAAGAGTTCAAAGACATCATGAGATTCCCTCTGAGGATTATTGGGAAATGATGATGAATGAATTAGTGGATTTAGATGAAGAAAGGCTTAGAGCCTTGGAGTTGTTAAGAAGACAAAAGAAAAAGGTCGAAGAATCCTACAACAAAAAGGTTAAGTCTAAATCTTTTGCATGTGGGGATTTAGTTTGGAAAGTGATTTTACCTATGGATCGAAAGGATAGAACATTAGGCAAATGGTCTCCTAAGTGGGAAGGTTCATTCCAAGTCATACAAGTTTTCTCTAATGGAGCTTATGAAGTGGAAGAGTTAGACAAAGATAAAAGAATCTTGAAAGTAAATGGCAAGTATTTGAAAAAATATAATCCTATTTTGCAAGAGATTCGCATCAAAACTTAAGCTTTATTCAATAAAAAGAAAGCCAAAATAGGCCAAGTCAGGCTAATATGGCATACAAAGCAAAGAAGAATCAACACAATAATTTCTTAATCAAGGAAAGGTTATTCATAATCTCTCCAATCTATGGATTTGAGGAAATCCATATAATCTGCATCTGGTTCATCATCAAAGTCCTGGGTGTTGGAGCGTCCTTTCTTAGAGATCTTTATTTTAGTTTCTCTCTTCTTGGCTTGAGAGGTTGCTCCAATAGAGGCTTCAGGTTTCTTTGTTTCCTCCATCTTTTTTGTTTCCTCAACTGCCTTTGCCTTTCCATCCATTTTCTTGGTTGATGACTTCTCTGAATTGTTCATAGTTACTTTGATGAATAAACCTGGTTCAGATGGAAGAGAATTTATAGAGGAGAAGTATTGATTGGATTGGCCAGTCAAACGGTGGAAACACGTGAGTTATTCTTGGAAGTATGCCTGAGGGCTATGTTATAAATGTTACTTTAAAGCTAGAGGCTTATGCCTTGAAGTTTTAAAGCTGAAAAGTTTGACTTTCCAAGAAAAAGATAGAATGCCTTAATTGCAAATTTGATTTAGATGTGAGGCAATAAATAAAATGCATCATAGTTTAATATGGGTCGAAAGCAGTTAATGGCGAAATACTAACGATTGATTAATCAATGCCAAAGGCATAAAACTATCATTACATAAAGACCTGAAAAGGCCAAGAAACAAATGATTGGTTAAGCAAATAAAGGTCTTGAAAGCATCAGAAGGGAAGCCTCGACTCCAACTGGGCAAAGGTTTCTATGTGATGTTTGAGGCGAGCATTGCACAAAGATTCATCAAGTTTGGCTGTGGCAAGCTGTTTCTCAAGTTTTTGGGCTGCCTCAATACGATCCATGGCATATTTCATTTCCCTAGCCATCTCAGTGGTGTCGAAATTCTGCAAATCACGGTTGCGTTTTTCAGCATTCTCAATTTTAGCTTGTAACTCAGTGATTTGCTGTTTCCAGGCTTCAATATTCTTCTGATTGGAGGCTATTTCATTTTGTGTTTTCTTTTGTTCAGCCTCTATACTTTCGACCTTCTCATATGACTCCTTTGTACCACACCAAGCTGAACTCTCAAGACCAGATGTTTCCTCTATGGTATTCCTGATAGATGGAAGCAGCTTTATCTCTGCAGCTATTTGGTTCACCACAGCAGTTAATTCTATCAGAAAACCAGAAATGTCTGGATTAAGAGTGGTGAGTTCAAGCTTTTCAAGGGTATCCTTCAGATAAGTGGTTGCAGATGGGTCTGAGGCCAAAACTCTGTGAATGTCCCCCCTGAAGAATTTTTTCTTTATGGCTTGGAGGATTGGTTTGGCGAAATCATCTGATGCTGGAGTCGAAGAGACAGAAGAAGAAGAACCATACTTCTGCCCGAGTATTAATTTGGAATACTCACGTGGGTTCGACCACTTGAGTGCTGTCAGTGAGTCTCCAGGAGGTGGAATGTTAGCCAGGGTTTGTTGGACCACAGGCGAAGGAGTGTGGTGGGGATTAGGATCAGTTTGTTCTTCTTTCTCTTCTTCTTCTGATTCTTCTCCTTCTTCGTCTTTTTCTTCTTCGACTACCATTTCTTCGTCAGGCTCTTCAGCAGTTGATCGAATATTCTCCTGGTCATCAGCTGGTGTAGGATGTGGTTCATTTGTCTCCTTAGGCGCAGCTTGACCAGGATTATCGTTGTGTGTTTGAACTTCAGGTTCATTTCTTTCTTCTTCAACCAATTGATCATTATCCATGAAGTTAGCCAGGTTGAAAAGTGGTGGACTTGAGGCATCATCATCATCAGAATTGGCGCCATCAGCTTGTGCATTTTAAGTAGTGGATTGAACTGGTGGTGTGGTGTGTTCTGCAGCATGTGGATTAGGTTGATTGATCTCACTCAAACCAGAGCCAATATCAGAAGATGGGTGATAAGTTGGCTCACCTTGGCTGTTGAGGAGCGTGGTGGTGAAGCTTCCTGCAGTCGGTTGAGGAGTGGGATTATTAATTATGTTGGTGGCGAAATTGCCTGAAGCTGGTTGGGGATCAGGATTATTGATTATGTGTGCCTAAAAGAACACAAGTGGAGAAAATGAGATTGAAAGAATTTGGACGAAAGACGTCAGTATAATGAAAAAATGGTGCACATACCTGAGCTTGTACAGCAGCAGGACATGAGTTATCACTCCCATGGTCACCAAGAGGTGTTCTCAAGGCCACCGTGGAAGGTTCTTTTTCGACACCACTTGTTGTGGGTGCCTTTTCAAGTATTTTGGCCACCTTCGAAGGAGGTGGGCTAGCAGGTCCAGATGCTTTGATTGGTTTTCTTCTTTTCTTTGTAAGAACCTCCTCAGGAGATTCATCTAAAGCATCTGAAGATATAACAATAGCTAGGGCATCCTTTTTACCTTTGTTTGAAGGTGTTGGAGGTTTTTGACCAGTCTGAAGAGGCAATGCAAATATAAGAAAGAAATTCATATAGTAAAAGCGTAAGCAGGGGATGCGAAATATACCTGTGTGCTCTCTGGTTCTTTGCCACTTTGTGAGGTAGCAGCCCTAGTTGAAGCAGTTTTCCTAGGCACAGCTGAAAGACAGTAAAAAATTGTTACAAGTTAATGATTATGTGGTTAGTTATAAAGCCATGAATTAAGGGTTTCAAACCTTCATATATTTCATATTCGACACGAACGTCCTGAATTCCTATATGAAGGTGTCCGTTAAAACTGTCTAACATATGCTTAGTTGGAACCACTCGTTGGGCCTTTGGCTGAGACTGCTGTCGAAGAAGTTTTAAATGCTCCCCACAGACAAACCAATCTGGAAATGGAGGGGCAAACGCCACTCCAAAATCAGCATTAGGCAGTCGAGGAAACTTTGGAGGAAAAAGTTTAAAAGCTACCTCATAACGTTTCTCACGAGGAATGTTTGGAGGAATTTTTAGTTGATCCAGCTTTTCTAGAAATTTTCTCTTTAGAGTGACAGCAGCCTCATGAATGGTTCGACTAAGATCATTTGGTCGATAGATAGTTTCAAAGTAGTTTTGAAAAGCCTGTATTTCTTTGATGTGAGTAAACTTACTCTTTTTCGTCTTGTCCTGCACATTGAGAAAAGCTTGGTCAAGTAATGAAGAAAATGTAGCCACATCAAGAAAGTGCTCACTATAGTGCTTCGACCACCATTGGTGGAATGATGAAGTGCATAGAAAAGAAGGCTCAAAAAACATAGGAGAGAGGACTTTTCTTTTCTCATTCCAGCTGTCGAGTGTAATGGAGACATTTTCCTCGTCGAAGTAGGCAGTGTGAAGAACTACTTAGCCCTTTCTCTCATACAAGCATTGAGGAAAGCACTGGGCCAGCCCAAACTGTCGAGAGACAAGGTTTGGTTGATAGGCAATCAGTGCTGATAAACCCCTCCCTAAGTTCAGCCTGTGGATAAAGAATCTGGGAATCAAAAAGGCTTTCCAGATAGCAACAGATTCTTGATCAAGAGTTTGGTGAGGATTTGGAAATGGCCTTTAAACCACACAGGGTCGTATCTTCTTTGAGCAAAAGGTGACATGCTAGGAGTGAACTCATAGCGCTTGGCAAACATCATAATATAACTGGTAAAGGCCCTTTGAAGGGTTTCACCATCATCATTGGCAGTGAGTTTGGCCAGACGTGTCCCTTCGACACTCCTTTCCCTGATTTCAGCAGAGGCGTCATCAACTAGGCCTTTTCTGGGTGTAGCATTAAGCCACAATTGAAGTAGCCAAAGAGGCCCACTCAAGTGCATAGGACCTTGGGCCTCCATATTTCTAAGTCGAGAAGTCCCTTCGCTGATAGACTCATAAGGGTTCGCCAGGATGAGTTCACTCAAGCAGGTTCCTCTGTTGTTGTGAAGTTGATTCGCCAGGGGCAGGTACTTCTTAGCTACCTGCAAAGATTTTGTACATAAAACATATCTCGACAGCCATACTGTGAGAAAAGCAATATATTCTTCATCAGACACTTTGTCATCTTCTTGTTTAAAGTGGTGTTTGATGAAGAGATTGTATGTAAGTTTAGAGCCTGAAATATTGATGGTGTCTTCAGCATCAACATCAGGGTTATAGGTAAGGCCATCTAGGCGAAGCCCTGTAATGGCAGCTACATCGAACAAGGTTGGGGTAACCATTCCACATGGCAGATGAAAGGTATAATGGGTGCTGTCCCAAAAGTATAAGGACGCTGCCAACATGTTCAGACAGTATGGTATGCTGGTCTTCGACAGCATAAGAAGGTCATAAATCCATATATTCTTCCAATGTTCAGCTTTGACCTTCTCCATCTTCATCATCCATTGGTCAAATTCCTTCAAGAGATTGACAACTCTCACCAGCCTGCCATCAGTGAGATAGCCAACGTTGATTTTGGGCAGGGGGTTTCTTCAGGAGAGGTCTCAGCAGCAGCGTTGATTTTGGGAAAACTCTTTTGCCCTAACGACCTTGTATTCCAGTAAGAGGGGAGAAACTCACTTAGTTTCTCATTAGAAATGTCAACATCAGCTAGAGGACCAGACAGTGCATAAGGTTTATCAGAAATGACTAAAGGGATCATTACCTGAGACTTGTATATGCGTCTGGTTTCTTCAGTGGTGGGTTTCGGCATGCAACGGCGGTTATCCACTATTTGGGGGCCTGGGATATTAGCGAATGGAGGAATGGCTTGTTTAATTTGAGCAGCCTTTCCTCTTTGAGTTTTCTTTGGTTGAGGATTGGTTTGGTAAGACGCCATTGTAGAAGAAGACGAAAAGATGGTGTTTTTCTGGGTTTTGCGTAAGAGAAACTGAAGAGAAGAAAATGTTCGCTTGAGAAGATGAGAGTGTGAAAAGTTCACAAAGTGGTGGAAATGGGTATTTATAGACGTTTGAAAATCCCAAGAGCCTTGGATCTACCGTTGAAGTTAAGGAGTTAGTGGGACGCGTGTTCTTTTCCTGGAGACGTGATGAATGGTAGCAGTTATGAGCAGACTGCAAACATCTGTTTTCAAGAAAAGTGTTATGATGAATTCGGCTGAAGTGACGTTTAAGGATTTTTCATGATGGTATGACGTCATAAGCGTGGGTCAAAGAAACTGAACAATTCAGCCACTAAGTAATTAGTGGGATATTCAGTTGAGGCCATGCAAACAAGCGTCGAAATAGTTATTATATCAAGAAATGACCTTCCTACCAATTCTGGCGAAAGGAAATTCCTTGGGGGCAATTTGTTAACCCTCATTTTCGACGCTAGAAAGAATCAAAGCTATTTTAAGTTAAAAAATTATTTTTAACGTAAAGAAGGCTTCGACCCGGTTTTGGTGAAGCCTGAGTCGAATAGGGGTTTTGGAAGCCTCAAAAATGGCTAAGTGTTGGGAAAGGTTTCGACCATGGGAATATTGATATGCGCGCTGCAGTTGTTATACTAAGGCTGGAGGGAATTTCCAATGTTTGAAATTCAAATAGGAGCAGTTGTGAACGTGGGAACAGTTGAGGCCAAGGAGAAGGCGCCAAAGGGACACGTTTGAAGAAATAACCACCACTTAGTAGTTATTTCTTAGCACTATAAATAGGAGTTAGTTCTATGTAATAAGGGTGTTCGTATGTTTTTACAAGTTACTCAAAGAAACTCAAAGTACCCGCGTGTAGAGAAACGAGTTCGTGAGAATGTACGCAATGTAACACCACCCTTTATTTATGCATTAATGCAATTTATCTTCATCATGTCTAAGCTTCAAGCATTTACTTTCCATGTCTTTACGTTTTCCTGAAATTTTACTTCTCATGTCAAATTTACTTAAAGTTTTGTTTTTAAACTTTCATTTAAACTTCCTGCATTTACTTTCGACTGCACCTTTATATTCAAGCATTTACCTTTAAAGTCTTTATTTTCAAGAACGTGGAGTTCATCTTTATTTCTTGTCTTTTATCTTCAAAGTCTTTTATTTTTAAAGTCATTTATCTTTCCGCATATTTACTTTCGACAGCACTTTTACATTTCAGTCTCTATTTTCAAGAACGTGGAGTTCATTGCATTTTATTTTCAAAAGCTTTTACATTACTGCATTTACCTTCAAAGTCATTTATTTTCTTGCCCTTTACTTTCGCCAGTCATTTACTCTTTCTGCACCTTTTACATTCAAGAACGTGGAGTTCAAGCACTTTTACATTTCTTGTTGTTTACTTTTGACAGTTATTTATCTTCCTGCACTTTTATTTTTCAAAGTCCTTTACCTTTTTGTCTTTTACATTCGACGCCTTTAAATCCTGCATCATTTATTTACAGTCTTTTACATTTCCTAGCCTTTACTTTATTTGCAAGTAGTCGAACGTGGAGTTCATGTAGTTTTCTTTTACTGTCGAACGTGGAGTTTAATTTACTTTTCTTGCATTTATCACTGTCAATTACATTTTCCCTTAAATTTAGCACATGTCCTAGGATTTGTGTGGTCGATCCTGCAAGTTAGTCAGTTTTATTTAAAATTGATAGACCAGAGGTTGTTTACCAAAATTCACAGTAAACAGGTTGAAAAAGAGATCTTGCCTCAGTTTCACAGGCAAGGTAACGAAGGGCGTCATCAAAAGTGTATATTTTACCTCTCAGTTTTAAAAAAAAAACCCGACAGGTATGTGTAAAGGTCCTAAGTTCAATTTCCAGAAAGATTTTTTGAAATTTTGAAATGGAGAAAAACGTATGTCTCCTCGGTTTTTTTATTTCACCAACGGATATGACACATTTTCACCTCGATTATCTAATAAAATCGATGGGTAAAATAATTTTGAGTATATTAAATCGAATGCGGATTGCTTATTTCACTAAACCCTATACTGAGCATATAACTTCTCAAAATTGGTTAAGAAAAAAATTATATGAACAATTGTGTTTTATTTGAAGAACAGCTTACATTGATTAGTGATTTTGAAGCATCATGCAACTCATCATTCATTTCACGCTGTTTTATGGTTAAAATCTCTCCAATGTTTCAATTTTTTTATTCAACACTTCCTTTTCTACTCATTTATTCTTAAAAGCATAAGATTTGATTCTTTGAAAAATGAACAAATATGGAAAAAAGTTGAACGAAAACTAGAAGTATTGGAGAGATTTTAACTATAAAACAACATGAGATGAATTATCAGTTGCAGAATGCTAGAAAATCATTAATTAGTGTACGATACGTTTTAGATACAACATAGTTTCCATATGATTATCTTCAAAATTAATTTACTAGGTTATATGTTCAAAGAGGGGTTAGTGAAACAAACAATCGATATTAGATATAATAAACTCAACTCGGCGGAAAAAAGATGAGAGTTGCACAAAGAATTACAAAAAACATAATATCAATATCAATATCAATCTCTACTCAAACACAATAACTATAACTAAAATAAAACATATAGATTTAATAAACTCAATTAAAAAACAACAACTTACAGTAAACAACAACATAAAAAACAATCAACAAGTGAAATTGAATGCTACAAGCAAAAGCTATATATATCCGAGAAACATATTCACCTTAGTTGGAAAGAAAACCGATGTGAAATGTAATTTATTCTTAGATTAAAAATAAAATATTCAAGAATATGTCACTTTTAATAAGATAAAAACATAAACTAAGGCTGATGGGATTCGAAGCATGTACACTTAATAGATTTACCCCTCAGTTTTGAAAATAACCTATGGAATATATTGTATAGTTTTTTTATAAAAATAACACGGTGCGTCTTGGAATTACACCTCGGTTTTTCAATACGTGAGATGAAATCGTTGTCATGAAATGTATTATTTATAGTATCGAGGAGTCACAAAATTGATCTTTATTTTAAATTTAAATAGTTTTGGTCTCTCTCATACTTTTACACTTAAAATTAACGATGTTTATATTTTATAAATAACAAATTTCTAGTGAAATATAAAAATATAAGTTAAAAATAAAAATCTCGTTGATTTCCTATTAAAAAACATGAGGAAGATCAGATATCAATTTAAAATATGAAATTAATTTCGAAGATCAGATAAAATTAGGAAAACAAAACGGTGACTTAATCTTTTATTTATTTAAACAACTCAACTACGTTTTCTAAATATTTATCAAAAAAAATTAAAATTGGTCTCAATAAACACCAATTTAATTATATAAATTTTATTTTCCAATTTCATTGAAAGTCGTCGTTCATTAAATGAACGATATGAAGTTAAAGAACCATTAAAAACAGTCAAATATCACTAATATTCATGCTCTTAAGAGTATAAAATTGATTTTTCTAAAGTTAAAATTAACTTTGTCTCTATCATTAAATCTACTTAAAGATATTATTTGTAGTCTTTGAGTCTAAGGATAATTTTTATATTATAATTTGTTGTTCAAATTATTGTTACATAAGAATATTCAAACATAAATCACGTTATTTTCAACCGAGATAATTTAAATCAGTTTTATTAAGTTAATTCTCGTTAGCGAAGAACCAAACACACATTACTATGTTAGGTTTAACTTTTACCTGTTGGGATCTTCTAAATTAGAATTTCTTTTGAAATGCCAAAGAAATCTTCTATATAATATATTAAATTTGAAGCGGCAGATAATATTACGATACATATTAATATTTCTATTTCATTTGTGTCACATCATCTCATAGTCCTATGTGGTACCTCTCAATACTCATTTTCCAAAAAAAAAATACAATATTTATTTTCTATTAGAGGTCACAAGTTCAAATCTTGGCCCAGACAAAAAACACTCATTTTTAATAAAATGATGTGACAAGACAACCACTATTTTAACTATACATATTCTTCTAATTTTCAAATTCAAAATGGACATGTAAATATAAAAACTAAAATTAAAATTAAGTTTTCTTTGAAATCATAAATAAAATGAATACTTAAAATATAATTTTTTAATTTCAAAGTATTTATAGTAAAAAATTTATTAACCTAATGATTAATTACTAATTTAGATAAATATATTCCTTTTATAAATTTTATAGAACAATGCTTATATTTATCTTGAGATAATTACTAACTTTAATATATTATCCAAATATTGTGTCTTTAAAATAATTTTAGTTTCTTTTAATTTTAAAATATTAAATGGTATAGTACATTTCTATATCTATATCTATATTTATTTATATAATATATTAAATATGAAGCGGCAGATTATATTACGACACATGTTAATATTTTTACTTCATTTGTGCTACATCATCTCATAGTTCTATGTGGTACCTCTCAATACTCATTTTCACAAGAAAATATAATATTTATTCTCTATTAGAGGTCACAAGTTCGAATCTTGGCACAGACAAAACAAAATTCATTTTTAATGAAATGATGTGACAAGACAACCATTATTTTAACTATACATATTCCTCTAATTTTCAAATTCAAAATGATATGTAAATATAAAAACTAAAATTAAAATTAAGTTTTCTTTGAAATCATAAATAAAATGAATACTTAAAATATTTCATTTTAATCTCAAAGTATTTATAGTAAAAAATTTATTAACCTAACGATTAATTACTAATTTAGATAAATATATTCCTTTTATAAATTTTATAGAACAATGCTTATATTTATCTTGAGATAATTACTAACTTTAATATATTGTCTCAATATTGTGTCTTTAAAATCATTTTTGTTTCTTTTAATTTTAAAATATTAAATGGTATAGTACATTTCTATATCTATCTATATAATATATTACGGATTCAACTCATTAAAATAATATATTAAATCTGAAGCGTTATTTAAAAAAAATATTTTTAAGAAAATAAATGTCATAATTATTTTAAACAAAATATTTTAACAACACAGGAGTTAATTCAACAAAGTGCATTATCTCGAATTTCAAAAATATATTATAATAAATGTGGGAATTCAAACACAACAAAAAATATATGAGATTAATTGGAACACACTGTCAGTGTAAAACTACTTTACACTGTCATCCAATTAGAATTAATTATTTTGACACATATTTATGGAATTAAAAATAAAACAAATTACATTATAAATAAATTATTTTAATAACAACTTCTTCCTTGTTTCTCTCTTCTCATGTGTCAAAATAATTAATTCTAATTGGATGACAGTGTAAAATAATTTTACACTGACAATGTATTTCAATTAATCTCAAAATATATTATAATAGTCTTTTAATTTTATTTAACACTCAAAATAAATACACATCTTTAACATCTTAAAATTATATATCTAAATCAAAGATAACTACTAAAAAATTAATGTCGTTCATGCAATTAATTTTCTTTTCTTGCAATTATATATTGCAATCAAAGATAAATACACTTTTTTTTTCTTGCAATTAATTTTTTAATTATAAATATTAAAGAATACAAATTTTATAATATATTTTCAATATAATGTCTCTAAATAATTTAAGATTATACATTCTTCATATCATGTCGGAGAAATAAACTAAAGACAAACAATAATATTATTGATTTTTCACATTTAAAAAAACTGTATTTATCGTTTTCTCTTTCTTATATATAATAATGATTATAGTAAATATAATAAAAAAACAAAGATATCGTTTTATAATTAATTCTCATATTCCAATAATAAAATCATATAAATATTTTACAATGTCGTTCATAACAAATTAAAATAATTCTTTTTTTAATAAATTTTTTTAAAATAAATAACATTTGAAACACTTTTATTCGTCGTATAACTAATGTTTGATAATATACACATAAATTTAATAAATAAAATATTAATATAATACTGCGCATCGCGCGGGTTTTAATCTAGTTATTTAAATAAAAGGAATGAGTCATCAGCACTTTGGAAAACAATCAAACATGCCATGCTAAATTCCAACCCACCCTTACAAGATCTTCCAAAAGCAAACCAATGCAAAACATCAACCCAACCTTACAAGGCAATACATAAAGAAAACAATATTATACTATCACAAACTGAAACAACATCTACACCTTATCGAAATTCATCCAACAATTAACAATAGAAACTAAACATCAGACAACTTGGAACATCTTACTAAGTCGCACACAAGCTCTGAATATTTGCAAATAAATAACTTAACTTCTACCTATCGAGGGCAACCAAACTAGGAATTCGAGATGCAACCCATCTAATAGAAATGCACATTTATGTTCTCAATTTCTAATAGCATTATAAGTACCCGAATGGATTTAGTATCCATTGATTAAGGGGACAATTAATTTGGTCATCTTACACTTTAGCCATTTCTAAAATAGCATGTGAATAAATTCTAACCAATCTCCTGCAGTAGTATCCTTGTTCCTGAATACCTTTTTGTTCCGACCTTTAGGCGCATTGCAGATGCGAGCGAACCAAACAGTTTTGAGCCTCTCTCATTTCACCCTTCCACAGCCTAACAGACATCTGATTTGTGAAAAGTTTTCTAGAGCTGAATTATGAAAAACAATAGACACATTCAACCACCTTAGAATTGTGTTCTATACCTCAACTATTTTTGCACATTCCAAAAATAAATGTGAAACAATTTTTTTTCTGCATCCAAATTAGCAAGAGACTTGTGATTCATTCAATGCCCATCTCTTGGCAAGATTGTCTTTTGTTGGAATTTTGTTTTGTCACAATCTCCAAACCAACGTCAAAACTTTAAGCGGGATCAAATCACTCCAAGCAGCTGCATAACTCCTCATCCCTTCTCTAGCCTTATCCTTAAAGTATATGTTTCCTTTACTGAATATGATTTTTTACACCTAAGACACTTGTCTACCGAGTGTTCACTCAATACTATTATTTGTACTTTTTCCTTAATTTCATCTTCTAAATTCCAACTTTTTTCTTAATTTCAGACAAACCAACATAATCACTCTTCAAGATTTTCCCCTCTGACCATGGATCCTTCTCAAATTGTGTTTCAGATCAGTTATCTAATTTCATGTGCATATTTTCTGAGACTACAACATATATTGCTTATGGAAACACTTTTTATGAAACATGCTGAAATTGTTGCCTAAAATAAGACCAGACAACGATTTTTATATGTTGCAAAGACAATTCTCGCAACACCACAAATGTTCCCTAAATTACCTCTAGGAACGAGCGTTCCTAGAATTTATCTTTGTCAATAATTAATCAATGTTGTCTTAAATTCTTATGGAAACAATTTTAAATGGTTGTAATATTTCTAACAAAAGGTTGCATTTTTCAAATGCTTCAAAAAAATTTCAACAACAACAAAAAATTAAGCGGCAAATTACCTCTAAACATCATAAAATTTAATTAATTTAATAAATAGAAATATATAAATTTTATTTAATTTGATAACATAAATATATTTTATAATAAAAATATTATAAAACTTATTGCAATAGTGTTATGGACCAACCAAAGGTCTAATTGATCAAGGCCCTATGCATCTCAAATACACTATACTCGGCCCAGAGTATAAAAACATTTCACATGCTAAAAGCAAGGTACAATCTCTAATCTCCACTTTTAATATACTCATCTTGAATCTTGAGCTGACTTGTACGTTGGAGTGCTAACCATGCAAGTCCACCACACCTCACCGTGAAGGAGATCAAATACATCGTTCAAGATCACCAGTTATCCAACTATCTCTATTTCTAGTTCCAAAGCGGAGCTAGAGCTTCCGTTTCTGGTTCCTGAACGAAACAAATAGTTATAGATAAAATTTATTTAATTTAATAATAAAATTATATGTGGCGCCGTCTGTGGGAATCGAATTTCGATTCCTACGATTTCCATGAAAATCATGTTTATTTCACAACACCAACAAACAAACTCATAGGTTCTGGATCTGGATTCTTATGTTTTCAAATATAACCTCCGATTTACTAGTTCGTAACCTCTTTAGGTCACCAAATCAAGGACAAACAGGCTTTCAATTTCCACACATTCCACGAATCTGCAATCTTCTTCCAGTTTCACCATGCACAACCTTCGAAGATCTCAAAATTAAGACTGTTGAGAGGTAAGCATGAAGTTATATCACATTTGGTTCAGCCAGCCTTTGTTTCTGTCAAGATTCAGCCGATTCAGATCTCTAGTTTCCTTGTGAACTTCGCAAAGTGTAACGCCCCGTTTTGTCCGATTTATTTAATCGAGTCGATTTAATTATTTTCGTTTTTATATAATTTTATTTTTGACTTTTATTTGGCAATATATTATTTTTCATCACTGGTTATGTTTTATCGCGTTTTGAGCGCGTTTGAGAGATATTTGAGTGTAGGGGTATTTTGGTCTTTTTGGGTGGTTAGATATTTTGAGTTTTTTATAAAAATAGAAAAGTAGTAAGAAAGAGAGAGAAGAAAGAAAAACAGAAAAATAAAGAGAAAGAGGAGAAGAAAAGAAGAGAAGAGAAAGAGGAGAAGAAAAAGAGGAAAAACTTGGGGATTTAGGAACCGATTCAACCGACTTTTCAAACGAGAATTTATCGGGTAAGGGTGCGAAACTCGACTATACTATGATTGTGTATGATTATGTATGTTTTGTGTGGATGTTTTGGTTGGTTTTCCATATGTTTTCGTTTATGCTGTATTTGACGAAATCGATAGAAACCGATGTTTTTACGGTCGAAAAGTCGTATAAATGCAGGTGCTGGTTGGTTATATGTATGTGAGCTGCTGTTTAAAGTTTCATGACGTTTGGTTATGTTTTGGTTAGTTTTCGTTATGTTCCGGTGTTTTCTCCGTTTAGGTCGAATTGTAGGAAACCGACGTTTTCACGGTTAGAATTCGAAATAAATTACGTAGTTGTATCGAGGAAGGTTAGGTCGTCGTATAACGTGCTTTTTATTCGATTTGGTGATGTTTGAAAAATTCTGGTTTTTGAAAGGTTGAAATTTAATCGAAAAATCGAACGTCGTAGAAATTTCGTTCATGTGTTCTAAATTGTTCTTATGTATTTGGTGGTTGCGCGTATATATTGGTGTCGGTGAAAATGTTCGATTTAGTCGAGTTTTCGGGCATTTTGGAAAAATGGCAGCAAGGGTGTAATTTGAGAAATCTGGTTTTTGAGAAAAACAGAGTTATGAATCGATACATAACAGCTATGTATCGATACGAAATGGTTTATGTATCGATACATAACCCTTATGCATCGATACATACTGTAGAAATTGGAGAAAACGGCATTTTCACTACAGCATGCGTCGACACATGCGTGCTATGTATCGATACATGTTGTCTTTTTGAATCGATACATAAGTCTATGAATCGATACATACTGAGCTGAACCAGAAAATTCTGGTTTGTCAGGGAAACTTCGGAAATTCATAACTCTTGAACCGTAAGTCGGTTTTGACCCCCGTTCGAAGCGTTGGGAAGCTAATGAGATGTTCTTTCTAGGAAAAATGGTTTTGAGGTCTGAACCTGCTCCAATTGGTACAGTATTTTCGAACCGTTTCGTAGTATTGTACCTCCGGTTTATGTTTTTGCATTATTTTGAAATATTCATATCTTCTTCGTTGTTTATCCGATTGAGGTGTTCTTTATATGGATGTGAAGCTAAAAATATGTTCTATGATTTGGTGAAGAAAAATATTATTTTTAGCCGACTTTTAACCGACTTTTCCGGTAAACCGTAAATCAAATTGTTTGGTTATTTGTGAAAACGTTCGGTTGCCGTTTGGCACCATTGATGTGAATGTATGTGGATTGTGTGTGATGTATGCATGTCAAGAATGTCATGAGTCATTGTATGCCAAACATCATGAAATGCATTGTTGAAACGTCCTGAGTGACGGTTTGGTTCCTGAGAGAACCTTCTATAACATCGTGTGCCTCAAAAATACGAGGCGTTGCCTGAGGACTTAAAGCGATGATTATAGACGATCGTGTGCCTCGAAAATATGAGGCGTTGCCTGAGGACTTAAAGCGATCGGAGTGGGTGCCTTATATAGGACTTAAGTCAATCAATAACGTCGTGTGCCTCAAAAATACGAGGCGTTGCCTAAGGACTTAAAGCGACCAGATTGGACTAATGACGTGACGATGGAAGTCGGTACCGCATGACATGTGCATAGAGTCGTGGTGTCGGTCTATGTGCATTTGCATTCATCATGAGTCATTTGTGTATGAATTTGTGAATGTGATTTAATGAGATGGAATATGTGTGATTGTATTATGAATGATTGATGTGCAGTGGTATTTGATACTTGTGAATTGTACTGTGTGTTGTTATAATTGATCTGTGTGTTTTGGTGGTGAGAATACGTTACTTGTGCATTTTTGGTGTTAATATATAATTTTATGCAATTATATTATGGTTGTTTTTCTCACCCTTCTGCTGTTTTATAACGCTCTATGAGGCGTTGCAGATTAGAGTTGCTGGAGGTATTCTTTTGTGAAGCGTTGCGTCTTCATTCTTTTGTCGGTCGGCTCTGATATGTGACTCCGGGTAGCATAGGGTGGCCGTTTGTGATTGTTTTGTATATCTGATGATATATTTAGGTCGTACAGTTATAACTTGATGTATGACAGACATGTTTATAGGTATATATGTATATATGTGTTCAGATTTTAGATTTTCCGCTTTAATTCTAATTTCTGAAAAGTGGGTGTGAGGAACAAAGATTCCTCTGTATGATTGTTACCCCACGTTGCATATCTAAATGAGCAGGTGTTACATGTTATGTGTTTGGTTACTTTGATGTGATTCTCCCTTTCTATGCCATGATGTTTCAAATATACTCTGATCAATTTTCGAATTACATTTTACCGCTTTAATTGCGTGTTAATTGGGGGTATAGATCGGGGGCGTCACATTAAGTGGTATCAGAGCCAGTCTGTGTCAGTTTGTGTCTGTGGTGTCAGTCTTTGTTGGTCTTTGTGGTTCGGTGAGCTGTTTGTTTAACCATAGTTGCTGTTATTGGAAATGAACAGAATATGGCTCGGGCTGTGCAGGGTGTATCGAACGTTGCGGGTAATAATGAGTTCGGGATGAATGAGCTGCCTATCTTCAAGGGAAGATATGACCCTGATGGTGCACAATTTTGGTTTGAAGAGGTTGAAAGAATCTTCTATGTGACGGATTGTGCTGAAGAGGATAAGGTGAGACTGGGTACTCACATGCTGGAGGAAGAAGCAGCTGATTGGTGGGTTAATTTGCGCCAAGTGTTGGGAATGGATGATGAAGAAGAGGTTACTTGGGATTTATTTGGCCGAGAGTTTCGGAGGAAGTATTATCCGGAAGGTGTGAAGGAAAAGAAAGAGATTGAGTTTTTGGAATTAAAACAAGGCAGGATGTCTGTGGTTGACTACACTGCAAAGTTTGTGGAACTTGTGCAGTTTTATCCTCATTATCGGGAAGCGACTGCTGAATTTTCTAAGTGCGTGAAGTATGAGAACGGATTGCGTCCGGAGATTAAACGGGCAATCGGTTATCAGAGGATTAGAAGGTTTTCTGATTTGGTGGACGGTTGTAGGAGTTACGAAAAGAATCGTAAGGTGCGTGCTACTCCCTATGAGAATGTGAATGACAGGAAAGGGAAACAACAGTCTCGTAGTGGGCCCTATGTGACGAGGGGTAATTTTGAGAAAAAGGCAAGTGAGGGAGGAATGTCTAGTCCTCCGAGGTGTTACAGTAAGTGTTACAAGTGTGGGGAAGTAGGACATCGTCAGATGAATTGTTGGAGGAATAAACTGAAATGTTCCAAGTGTGGAGGTTCGGGACATGTCGCAGTTGATTGTAGGAGAATTGGGGTGAAGTGTTTCAACTGCGGTGAAACAGGTCACATTAGTACGGGGTGTAAGAAATCGAAGAGAGCTCAGACTGGTGGAAACGTTGTTGCATTGGCAGGAGATGAGACTACTAGTGCGGATCGTCTGACTCAAGGTACTTGTTTATTATTAGTATGCCTTTAATTGCTATTAGTGATATTGGGACGACTCATTCGTTTATTTCGTGTGAGTGCGTGGAGTGTTTGGATTTGTTGTTGTCTTCTTGGGGTAGTAAGATGGTTATTGATACTCCAGCAATGGGGTCTGTAATTACTTTTTCGGTTTGTTTAAGTTGTTCTTTGACCATTTATGGTAAGGGCTTGTAATGGATTTAGTGTGTCTACAGTTGGAGAGATTAGAATGAGATAAGTGGGGGAGAAGCTGGTACTTCTCCATGTTGCTTCAGGTGGAGAGCGCTGGCTCAGGGGGTTGTGAATTACAGGATTATAAGTGTGATTTCTGGTTCAAGAAGGGATGCAGAAGTAAGGTTTATGTCAACTAAGGATTGGTGCCGTAGGTGGTTGTGTGTATAGGATGTAAGGAATGCTATTATGGTTTGGTGGAGACGGTTTATGTTTCATCATGGTTGTCGGCTGTCTATTGACAAATTGAGGAACTGATCACCCTTAATCTCTTGTTGATAGCATACGGGAATTATGTTGGAGGTATGGACGTGTCTTTCCGGCTTTGATAGTGATGCGGAATGGATTACTTGAAACGTAAAGAGATGGTTACAGGTTGCGTTGTTGAGTTGATGAGGATTCTTAGGTCAGAAGATGAGACGGATTAGAGGTTTGTGTATGTGGATTAAGTTGGAATGTCTCTGAGGGTTAATGAATGGGTATTACTAAGGGGGTTGTTCTCAGAGAGTGGAGTGTGAACTTAAGTGGACAACGGTGAATAATCGAGGCTATATCCGTTAAGTGAGTAGTATGGGAACTTGCGGTTGTGTTTTGCATAGCTTAAATTTAGAATTGTGACGAATGGCAAATGATTGGGAATTCTTTGATGGTATAGAGATTACAGAAATCTTGAGGAAACCCTTAGGGGTGGATGTAATATTTGAGAGTTTCTTTTTGGTTGTGTTGTTATCATCAGAATAGGCCGTTAATTACTCGGTTAAGCTTGTGTGTGAGAAGCCAGTTGCCTAGTGCAAGGTTTTGCAAAAGCATTGAAAGTTGATATCTTTTGGAGTTTGGTTGGGCATTACGAAGTACGGTGATGTTGCTTGGTGTTAGTAATGAAATTGTAATGTTTGTGGAGTAGGTGAATCGTGTTTTCCATATTTATTTGGATAAGTTCGTAATGGCTTTGATTGAGGATATTCGGATCTGTTATAAAACTCAGAGGAAGAACAGGTAGAGTGTTTGAGATCTGAATTACGAGTGTTGAAAAGAGACGAAGTTTTATGCTAAGTTATTCAAGTGAGAATTTTGGTTGAAAAAGTTAGTTTTCTTGGATATGTTATTTCTGAGGGTGGTATTTGTTGTGGATTCATCGGAGGTAGATGCAGTTCTACAATGAGAGGTTCCGAAGTTGGTTAAGGTGATTGGAAACTTTTTGGACTTTTATTGGTTATTATCGAAGAGTATTGAAGGCTTTTTCCAAGATTAGCGTTTTGTTACTTCAGTTGACTTGCAAAGGTGGAGTCGATTGTTTGGGATGTATTTTGGATGAGTATAGTTAGTGTGTTAAGATAAGAGAGTAAGTAGTGGCTTATGTTTTGCGACATTCGAGGATTCATGGAAGGATCAGTATTGTTTTGAAAATCGGAATTGTTTGTAGTTGTAATTGTGTTGGAATATTGGGAGTATTATCTTTATGATTCTAGATTTGAAGTGTTTGGTAATTACAAGCATATGGAGTATTGGTTTGGTCTGAAGGAGTAGAGACAATGAGAATGGTTAGAATTTATGAAAGAGTTAGACTTTGGACGTGAGATTGGTAGTTTTGATGGTTACGAGTCATCAGAGTACGCAGCGGAAGCGTGATGTGGCACATTTCGTATATGCGTGTCTGACTTGTAAGAGTTCTTAGGTTGAACATTGGAAATCTATAGGAATGAAGAGACCATTGGATGTGTTAGGAGAAAGGTTCTAATAGTATCCATGTGTTGCTAAGTTGAGGGATGTTTTGGTTTTATATTCGATTGGTGAATCGTAGCAGTGTCGTGGTATGGTTGTGTGACAAGGATGTTGGTGTTCTGGTTTTGTAGATGTTGTTGAGATCTTGTGGTGCCGTGGAACTTTATGTTCTTGTTGTGTTTTGGTTCAAGAGTGAACCTGTGAGTTGTGTTTTGTGTATTCTTTTAGTTGTAAGTTGGTTGTCAAGTGCATGGTATGGGCTTTGCATCTTGTCGTTGTTGTCGTCGTGGTCGTGTCCTCGTTGTGATTAAGGTTAGCAAGGTGGTTTGTCAGTTGTGTTGGTTGTGGTGTGCCTTTTGGTAGGCCTGTTGTTTGTTGGTCGGATGCGAAAGTCGTGTCCGGAGTTGTCCGTCTCGGTTATATTTTCGAGGATGAAAATTTCCAAGTGGGGGAGAATTGTAACGCCCCGTTTTGTCCGATTTATTTAATCGAGTCGATTTAATTATTTTCGTTTTTATATAATTTTATTTTTGACTTTTATTTGCCAATATATTATTTTTCATCACTGGTTATGTTTTATCGCGTTTTGAGCGCGTTTGAGAGATATTTGAGTGTAGGGGTATTTTGGTCTTTTTGGGTGGTTAGATATTTTGAGTTTTTTATAAAAATAGAAAAGTAGTAAGAAAGAGAGAGAAGAAAGAAAAACAGAAAAATAAAGAGAAAGAGGAGAAGAAAAGAAGAGAAGAGAAAGAGAAGAAGAAAAAGAGGAAAAACTTGGGGATTTAGGAACCAATTCAACCGACTTTTCAAACGCGAATTTATCGGATAAGGGTGCGAAACTCGACTATACTATGATTGTGTATGATTATGTATGTTTTGTGTGGATGTTTTGGTTGGTTTTCCATATGTTTCCGTTTATGCCGTATTTGACGAAATCGATAGAAACCGATGTTTTTACGGTCGAAAAGTCGTATAAATGCAGGTGCTGGTTGGTTATATGTATGTGAGCTGCTGTTTAAAGTTTCATGACGTTTGGTTATGTTTTGGTTAGTTTTCGTTATGTTTCGGTGTTTTCTCCGTTTAGGTCGAATTGTAGGAAACCGACGTTTTCACGGTTAGAATTCGAAATAAATTACGTAGTTGTATCGAGGAAGGTTAGGTCGTCGTATAGCGTGCTTTTTATTCGATTTGGTGATGTTTGAAAAATTCTGGTTTTTGAAAGGTTGAAATTTAATCGAAAAATCGAACGTCGTAGAAATTTCGTTCATGTGTTCTAAATTGTTCTTATGTATTTGGTGGTTGCGCGTATATATTGGTGTCGGTGAAAATGTTCGATTTAGTCGAGTTTTCGGGCATTTTGGAAAAATGGCAGCAAGGGTGTAATTTGAGAAATCTGGTTTTTGAGAAAAACAGAGTTATGAATCGATACATAACAGCTATGTATCGATACGAAATGGTTTATGTATCGATACATAACCCTTATGCATCGATACATACTGTAGAAATTGGAGAGAAAACGGCATTTTCACTACAGCATGCGTCGACACATGCGTGCTATGTATCGATACATGTTGTCTTTTTGAATCGATACATAAGTCTATGAATCGATACATACTGAGCTGAACCAGAAAATTCTGGTTTGTCGGGGAAACTTCGGAAATTCATAACTCTTGAACCGTAAGTCGGTTTTGACCCCCGTTCGAAGCGTTGGGAAGCTAATGAGATGTTATTTCTAGGAAAAATGGTTTTGAGGTCTGAACTTGGTCCAATTGGTACAGTATTTTCGAACCGTTTCGTAGTGTTGTACCTCCGGTTTATGTTTTTGCATTATTTTGAAATATTCATATCTTCTTCGTTGTTTATCCGATTGAGGTGTTCTTTTATGGATGTGAAGCTAAAAATATGTTCTATGATTTGGTGAAGAAAAATATTATTTTTAGCCGACTTTTAACCGACTTTTCTGGTAAACCGTAAATCAAATTGTTTGGTTATTTGTGAAAACGTTCGGTTGCCGTTTGGCACCATTGATGTGAATGTATGTGGATTGTGTGTGATGTATGCATGTCAAGAATGTCATGAGTCATTGTATGCCAAACATCATGAAATGCATTGTTGAAACGTCCTGAGTGACGGTTTGGTTCTTGAGAGAACCTTCTATAACATCGTGTGCCTCAAAAATACGAGGTGTTGCCTGAGGACTTAAAGCGATGATTATAGACGATCGTGTGCCTCGAAAATATGAGGCGTTGCCTGAGGACTTAAAGCGATCGGAGTGGGTGCCTTATATAGGACCTAAGTCAATCAATAACGTCGTGTGGCTCAAAAATACGAGGCGTTGCCTGAGGACTTAAAGCGACCAGATTGGACTAATGACGTGACGATGGAAGTCGGTACCGCATGGCATGTGCATAGAGTCGTGGTGTCGGTCTCTGTGCATTTGCATTCATCATGAGTCATTTGTGCATGAATTTGTGAATGTGATTTAATGAGATGGAATATGTGTGATTGTATTATGAATGATTGATGTGCAGTGGTATTTGATACTTGTGAATTGTACTGTGTGTTGTTATAATTGATCTGTGTGTTTTGGTGGTGAGAATACGTTACTTGTGCATTTTTGGTGTTAATATATAATTTTATGCAATTATATTATGGTTGTTTTTCTCACCCTTCTGCTATTTTATAACGCTCTATGAGGCGTTGCAGATTAGAGTTGATGGAGGTATTCTTTTGTGAAGCATTGCGTCTTCATTCTTTTGTCGGTCGGCTCTGATATGTGACTCCGGGTAGCATAGGGTGGCCGTTTGTGATTGTTTTGTATATCTGATGATATATTTTGGTCGTACAGTTATAACTTGATGTATGACAGACATGTTTATAGGTATATATGTATATATGTGTTCAGATTTTAGATTTTCCGCTTTAATTCTAATTTCTGAAAAGTGGGTGTGAGGAACAAAGATTCCTCTGTATGATTGTTACCCCACGTTGCATATCTAAATGAGCAGGTGTTGTATGTTATGTGTTTGGTTACTTTGATGTGATTCTCCCTTTCTATGCCATGATGTTTCAAATATACTCTGATCAATTTTCGAATTTACTTTTTACCGCTTTAATTGCGTGTTAATTGGGGGTATAGATCGGGGGCGTCACATTAAGTGCCACAAGGAAGAACCTCAGATCTAGAACCATGTTTATGTTGGTGTCTGAAAGCAAGCTCCGTGAAGGTCAAACCGGAGATTTATTGTAACATCCCGATATTTTAATATATATTACTTAGTCTTTTATTAAATTTATGTGATCTATTACTTATACAACAACTTATCTTATGTGTATACTTTTATTTAATTATTTATAGCTATCATCATACTTTAATTATTTATATTTTAAACAATTATCATGATAAATTAATAATATCTTGATAATTTTTTTTTAATTGTGTATTAGTGAATTGCATTAATTTTACGAATGAATTTTTTATATATAATAATTAATATTAAGTGAGTATTATATTTACTATATATATTATATTCATTATTTTAATAATTTTCTAGATATCATATTATTTTAATATAATATTTTTATGAATGATAATTTAATTATATATTAATAAAATAAATAAGTAATTATGTGTTTAAATTAATTGGATCAATTATTAAAAATAGAGAATTTAAATTAGCAAATAAATAACCCAAAAACTAAAAAAAAACTAAGGGCCTATTTGAATGATTTTAGTTTTTAGTTTTTAAAAACTATTTTGTAAATCAATTTTATAAAAGAGTTTTGAAGAAATAAAATAAAATAAAACATGTTTGGTAATCTAACTTTTAAAAAGTATTTTAAAGTTGAATAATATTACAAATTTGTCATTAATGAAAAGTGTATTACTTTTTCTTGTTTTTTTCATCTTCCTAATTTTCAAAACTAAAAACTAAAACGGAAAACCTCCAAAACCTATTTTAATTTTTTTAGTTTTCAAAAACCTCAAATAGAGAATAGTTTTCAAATTTTAAAAAATAAAAAACAACTGTACAAAACCAAATCAAACAGGCCTCAAGTCTTTTTCCGTTGTAGTAAAAGGAAGGGCACAATAAAGAAAGGGAATGCTACATTCACGCGTGGAATAAAATGGAAGCACAAGAGGCAGGATTTTCAATTCCGGTCTTAATCAACTATTCAAAATAGTTTTTCTATTTTGTCTCAAACCTTAGTATGTACTTTCTACCAATTAATCAGTTAAATGTATATATTCATTTCTGTTTTCAGCATTTTTTTACCTTGTTTGAAATATTAACTACCCGATTATATTAACGATGATGTTTTGTTTGTATCTTTGTCACTATAACTCTGATTTGTGTAAAATTATAAGTGATATTTTTATCAAGTTTGGATGCTATTTTGGGGTAATTTTCTTTTACCTAATTTCAAAGTTGATATTTTTTAGTGTATTTTAATATTATATATTTAATTTATTCATAAATTATCATAAACGAAACGATTGGAGGGCGACGAGTCGAGGGAGCGAAAATTCTGCATGTGGACTTAAATTAGTGTGTGAAAGAATAATAAAGAAAAGATCTTACTCGTGGTGACAGTTAAATGTGGTTTGTAAGCGCGCAAGGTAAGGGCACTTTCTCATACTTATTATAACAAGACTACTAATTAGGTATTATAGAACAAAATGATATAATGCCTAATTGTTCTTAAGAAAAAAGAAAGTTAAAGTATAGTGTTATTCGATATATTTTAATTCTTGTTAAAATTATGAATACCTGTTTAGATATTTTATTTTTGAGCGTGTTGATGTGATTTGGATGAAACTTTGTGTTGGTTGTGACTTATTATTATGTGTGGTCGCGATGTGAATTAGATGAATTGTGCTGATGTGATTTAGATGAAACTTTGTGTTGTTAGTAATTTGTTATTATTATGTGTGCTCAAAATGTGCACCAGATGAATTGTGTTGTTTAAAAGTCTATTAAAAAGATTGAAATCAATTACATTTGAATATGGATGATTGTGTGAAATGAATTTTAAAATGATGTGTTTTAATGAGAGTTGTGGAAGTCATATGTATTTCATGGCATATGCATATTTTTCCTGTGTGGCGGATTGCTTGTGTGGCGAGTTGCATGTGTGACGTTCTATATTCAAATCATTTAGATTTAGGAGCACGCGTATTCACGCGTAAATATATTTGTAAATTTGATTTCTCTTAAGGTGTTATGTTATGTTTTGTATGATTTGTTTTATAATACCGTACTGTATGTTTTATTTGATTTGATATGGTTGATGGAAGATTGATTCCTTACAACCAACAATTTAGGTACCAATGAATTTAAAGATGTGAAGTGAAAATTGTGTGATGTTTCACATGATCGCATGGAGAAACTTGAGTTTTTACCAAACTCACTTGTTTAACTTTAAATCATATATCTTTTTAAAATGTGATTCTAATTTAAAATAAAAAGAAATATTACCATTTTTTGTAAATATAATAGTTTAAAGTAATTATCTAGACCAAAATTCTGGGAGTTACAATATGGTATCAGAGCAATAATCTTCGAACAAATATTTTTGAGTTGGGACGAGTTTGTGTGACGCTTACTTTGAATTATGTGTGAATGTTTTGATTTCCTTGTTGTTAGACTTGCTTTTTTTCTTCTTATTACTAGAGTGGTATAAAGTTATTTGTACTTAATAATATGCATTGGTGTTGTATTTTTGTGATTATGTGAAATGAATATAGCGATATTTGATGAAAATATCGCTATATTCACCCGGTCAATTACATTTGAATATGGATGATTGTGTGAAATGAATTTTAAAATGATGTGTTTTAATGGTAGATATATAAGAGTTTGTCATTGTCTATTTGTTGTTAATAATTATTGAAATTGCAATTTTAGTTTATCGGTTTTGATGAGTGGTAGTTTTTTTTGTAATGTTGTTAAAGTGGAGAAAAAATAATTTATCTACTCTATTTTGGAAATTTAAACCCATTTTTTCCACAATGGTTTTGATATCTGTGTTATTAATAACAAACTAATTAACAAAAAAACTAAGACTTTTTCTGCTACAGTAAAGGGAAAGGCACAAGAAAGAAAGGGAATGCTACAGTCATGCGTAGAAGAAAATTGAAGCAAGAGGTAGGATTTTCATTTCCAACATCAATCAACTGTGCAAAATAATTTTTCTGTTTTGTCTCAAATCTTAGTATGTTCTTTCTACCAGTTAATTAGTTAAATTTTTATATTCATTTCATTTTTTCAACCTTCTTTTACCTTGTTTAAAATATCGTCTTCCCGATTCTTTTAACGATGATGTTTTGCTTGTATCTTCATCACTGTAACTCTGATTTAGGTGAAACCAACGCCAAAACGACCGGGTGAATATAGCGATATTTTCATCAAATTTGGACTCTGTTTTGGGATAATTTTCTTTTACCTAATTTTGAAATTGACATTTTTTAGTGTATTTTAATATTATACTTTTAATTCATTCATAAATTATTGTAAAGGAAACAGTTGGAGGACGATGAGCTAAGGGAGCAAAAATTCAGCATGTGGACTTAAATTAGTATGTGAAAGAATGATAAAGAGAAGTTATTGCTCGTGGTGACAATTAAATGTGGTTTGGAGGCAAAACGCACAAGGTAAGGGCATTTTCTCATACTTATTATAACAAGACTAATAGTTAGGTATTATAAAATAAAAATATATAATTCCTAATTATTCTAAAGAAAAAATAAAAGTTAAAATATTGTAACACCCCATACATACATGTCTAGAATAATAAGTAGTGGTGTCATAAATTCATAAATGGTACATGAATTTCATTCATAAGTATCATATATAAGGATAAGTAATAGTACAAAGTATAAAAGTTGAATACATCATGGCCAAAATAAAACAATACTGGTAGTACTAATATGTTATCCCATAAGATAAAGCTAAAAAACTTAAAACACATCAGGAGAACTCTACTACTGAAACATCTTCAAGCCATCAAGTCATCTTACTCTTTCCTTATTCCTTCCTCGAGCTACCTGAAATAATCAACAACATTGAGGTGAGATTACTAAATCTCAATGAGCCCTACTTTCTTATGGGTCCGCTCGACTTTACGAAGTATACTAATCTTATACAAATTAATATACTACACACTCGTAATCTACTAAGATACTACCATTGAAGCATACGCAGCTTCACACAACTCATATATACAGGGTATAATATCCTCTATGCACGATAGACGATGGGAACTACAGGTAGCATATACTATGTCATATCACCATGGATATCGGACCCGCTTCCTAAGGAAGGAGAATAGATGGAATAGTGTCAAGGTGATTCCATAAACCTTATCAGGACTTACTTTAAAGTAAAGAGAAATGAGATTGCGCTCATTTATTCTTGCGGTAGGAGAAACTATGGAATTACACTACGGTAGATTCCAATCTTGTATCGAACTATCAACAAGAGTAGTACACTCACTCCTTCACGAGTTCGTCCACCAATGGGACACCTCACAATGGTTAACACGTAATTATTCAACCTATGGTTTATTCTCACAATTAACCATTTTACATAATAATTAGGGTTAAATAGTGTTTACCCCCCTGCCATATAGGCGTGTTTTGGTTTACCCCCCCTTAAGTTTTTTTTGTGATTCCCCCTTGTAAAATCAAGATTCTGTTTGCAGAACCCCATATCCCTTGTTTGACTGACTGAGCATAAAGAATATGCACACGTGGCATTTAGGGCCTGCTGATTGGACTTATTTTTAATTTTTTTAGTTTTTTTTTTGTTTACGTTTATTTAATTTTTTTTTTAGATTTTATTCAATTTATAATTTTTTTATTTATTTAATTTTTTCTTTAATTAATTTTCGTATTAATTTTATTTATTTAAATTATCAAAATATTAAACTTGGGCCTAAGCCCATTTTTATTTCAAGACAAACACACATACTGCAAGACTATTTTTATTTTATTATCATTTATGATTGATTGGTATATATACACTTGTTTTGCTTCTATATCAACCGATGTGGGACTTTAAGACCATCATCGTCATTTTTTCATCACCTTACAAAACCTGCTACCTCTCCCATTTTTCACCATTAATACATCATCATCAAACCTCAAACTTCCTCACTCTCATTCACGCAGTGACCATCCACGCAGCAAGGCATCTGTAGATTCTTCAATAAAGCTTCTTCTAAAATGATTCTTCAATGCATAACAAGATAGCCATGGCTTATTTGGACCTGTTATTTTATTCACTGAAGACACTAATAATGAGGTGAAGAAAAATCCTATTGATCTCGAGCTTAAGAATAAAGCGCCAAAAAGAAAACCATTAACTGATCCATGAGCATGGTTTGTAACTGGGTTTATGCTATTGATAATTCTTAAAATGGGGTTTGAGAAAAAAATCTTTGTTATATTAGGTATTTATATGAACTTGAATTTTGTCTATTATATTCAATATTTCCTATTTTAAAAAGTAAAAATCTTTACTTGATGATTTTTTTTTCAACTTAGGTTGATGTTCAGTCTTTGATTATTACTCTTAGTTACATGCATGCTTTGACCATAACTTTTTCTGGTCAGAATTTTTTCATACCCTACTTGGATCTAAATCAGTGTTATTATTTAGAGATTGTAGATTTCTGAAGTGATGTTTAAGTTTGTATACAGTTGTAGCATAGATGATTAGTTTACAACGTGTTTTATGCAAAAAATTTGCAGGTTCTCACCAATGGAATTGAAGTGAAGCTGCAGAGGAATGCTCTTAGTGTGATTGAACCACCTACCGATAACGAGGTAGATGATGACCTTGAATTTGAGAATACTCAGCATCTGATGAAACTCAAAAGTCCCACAAATCAAGAGAGCAACACCCAATTCCACAGAAATACAATTTCAACAACATTAAAAATTTCCCAACAATTCACAATAAAGTAAAGCAAATAAGAACGTTGAATTTGCGTGGTTGCTCGAAACATGTTGTGTTGAGTTGTTGGAGTTGCAGCGGTTTGTAATCAACACAGGTACTGATTCACAGCGAAACAACGACTGAGTAGTATCGAATTTTTGGAAGGTAGTACAGGTCGCAGGTTGATGGTGTTGGTGGTGGTGCATTGAGTTATGAGTGGTGGCGTTGTTTTAATGACAGAGGGAGTAACATGAAACAACAGTCTTGCTGCTAAGGATGTTGTTCACAAGTCCCACATCGGTTGATTTTGGAATACATTGAGGCTTTATATTATAACTAGTGCATTGAAATTGCAATTAAATAAATACTTGGACCAAGAAAAGTAGGCCCAATAGTAATTACAATAACTCTGGCCCAGCCCAATTATAATTATTTTTAAAATAACAAAATTATAAATTATATAAAATCTAAATAAATAAAAAAATTATAAATTATATAAAATCTAAAAAAAATTAAATAAACGTAAATTAAAAAAATTAAATAAAAAACACTAAACGTGTGTAGATTCTCCATGCCCAGTCAGCCAAACAAGGGATATGGGGTTCTGCAAATAGAATCTTGGTTTTACAAGAGGGGAATCACAAAAAAAAAAAACTTAAGGCGGGGTAAACCAAAACGCGCCTATATGGCAGGGGGTAAACACTATTTAACCCTAATAATTACACACACGTTCATTATTGATTATACGAGTGAATCTCGAAGACTATTGGCCTATAGAATCCAAATGGCACAACTCAAAACTCATAATGGCCATACCACATTCGGAATGTGGTCTTAGGTGTATCAGAGCTCTTTACTTGAATTTAATGAAATATCAATATGAGATCAATCTTCAAGAACACACATGCTCCTTTCAATTGATCTAGAAGGTCATCAATTTGCAGCAATGGATACTTGTTTTTTATGGTAACTTTATTCAACTAGCGGTAGTCGATGTATAAGGCCATGCCATAGTCTTTCTTATATTACCAACAAGACTGGCACTCCCCATAGATAAAAACTAGGTCGAATGAAATGCTTTGCTAGAAACTCTTCTAACTGGCTCTTTAATTCCTTAGCTCGACCGGAGACATCCGATACGGAGATATGGAAACTGGAGCAGATCCCAAAATAAGATTGATAGAGAACTCCGCTTCTCTGTTTGGTGGGAGGGAAGTGACATCTTCAGGGAATACTTCAGGAAATTTACACACAACAATAATTTCCGAGATACTTGTCCCAACCCCTAGATCTATGGTGAGAACAAAAAGAAACGGCTTCTCTTTCCCAAATAAATAATTGACCATATTAATTGCACCTTCAATGAGTTTACCGATCACGTTATTTAGGGTAGTTTCTTCAGCAGGAATGAAAATAGTATTTTCCTTGCAGCCGATGTACCCTGAGTTGGAAGACAACCAATTTATCCCCAATATCACATCAATCTTCTTAAGAGGTAGACATATTAGGTCAATCTGGAATTCACAGCTGTTAAAGGAAGAAAAAAAATTTCTACAGACCCATTGAGTCTCCACGATATCATTTGTACCGATGGTAATCACCATCAGGCTAGGAAGAGATGTAGCTTCGAATCCAAGTTGTTTCACACACTTGGTGGAGATAAAAGAGTGAGTCTCCCCTCAATCAACTAACATAAACAAAGGTTGATTATTCACATAACACGTACCAGCAACAAGGTCGTTGTTACCCTTTGCCTTCTTAGCGTCCAGGGTGTAAACCCGGTCAACTATCTTCACCTAAGTATTTTGAAGTGGGAAATTCCTTGCTATGTGGCCAAACTCGTTACACTTGAAGTACCTCCATTGACTTGACTTTCACTCCCCAACATGGTTCTTCCTACAAGCACTACACTAGGGTGATTGTGTTGGGTTGTCACTATAAGCTTTCTTCCCCTTTGATGGAGAGTTTCAGAGTTTCAGGTACTGACCTAACCTCCCATGATCTTTGGGCCCTTGCCTGCTTTGTTCTCTTTCATCTTGGATTCTTTTCAAACTGTTCTCAGTAACATATCTTGGATTCTTTTAATGTATGATTTGTTTAATTGAAAAGGCAGTTTACATCAACCACTACAAGAAAACATCGATTTAGAGTCAACCATAAGCCCTTACTAAAAGGTTAAAAAAACTGACGCTATTGGGTGTTAGCGTCGGGGTCATGGCAGACACCCCCTGCTTGAAGCTAAATGTAGCGTTTAGTCGTCGCTACAGTTGCGTCGGCTTATAGAAACGCTAGAGTGAAGTTAATGAATGACTGGAGACCAAAAAAATTAATATGTGTTTATTTAGCATCGATCTTTGGTGATGCTAGCTTGTTACACGTGGCAATTTAATGTTAGTCTCGGGCGACGCTAGCTTGTTACACGTGGCGATGTAGTATCGGTCTAATGCGACACTCGCTTATTACACGTGATAATGTGACGATCTTAAATCCTTATGACATTAATCATTGATCTTGGCGATCTTAAATCCTTATGACATTAATCATTGATCTTGGCGATCTTAAATCCTTATGAAGAAGACTTTCGATTTCAGTAATGCAAAAGTGAAATTGGGAATAAGTACTTGATCCATGAATATTTTTAATATCATTAAAATAAGGGATGTATTGCCTCTTAATACGGATAACAAGTAAGCAGCGATAAATCCATCGGTTGTCAAAATTCTCATCAAACGATTCATAAAAGATCTAAACACACAACTCTCGAATCAGAGATCCACCACATAAAAAAAAACATTTGTAGGATGTAACTATGGTGATTCAAGACCAGAAGAGAAGCACCTACTTTAATTTGAGACTGTTAGAGTCCTAGCATGATCAAGGTACTATTCTAAGATGCAACTATGGTGATTAAGAGAGATTTCAAATTTATTTGGGAAATCAATTACAAACACTAGTTTTGACAAAAATTTGTTCGTGTGTATCTACTGAAAGAAAACTTTTTTTTTTGTTTCAAAAAAAATAGAAGTATAAAGAAAATAGAGAGAAACGAAAATGGGGGAGGAGGGAAATAAAATTTTAATTAGCATAATACCAATTTCTAGCGAAAATAATATATATATAGGATTTAATTGAAATGCACTGACAGTGTAAAAGGATTTTACACTGTCAGTTAATTATAACCGTTGGATGTAAAGAGAAGTTTGACTTTTATTTTAATAATCTGTAAAGTAATCCAAACGGGTGATGGTGATGTATTGACAGTGTAAAACTTTTTACACTGTCAGTGCATAGTAATTAATCTCATATATATATATATATATATATATATATATATATATATATATATATATATATATATATATATATATATATATATATGATTTAGTTATGTGATCGTACCTGGATCAGACAGTTTGAAGATGGCCAACGACGTCTGAAATTGTTGCTACTTCAATGGTGGTGAAAGACGGCAGGGGGGTGTACCTGCAGGGCACTCCGATGCTTAAGTCAGTGAGGGCACAACAAATACAAAGAAAGTGAGTGAGAGTAAGAAGTTAACTGTCCTGACCCTCTCAAGTGAGAGAGTATTTATTGGAGACCCTCAGCGCGTGGCCAACGGTTACTTGCAACGGGTGGGACCAGCGTGTGACCCGTTCCAAGTAACTGCTAGGGCTTACGTGTAGTAATAATGACCAGCTCGTGGTCAACACCCTAGTGTAACCGTCCCCTTAATGCCATTAGTAGACGGTTACATGAAACATATATGTGTAGATAAGACCGTTAGTAGACTCCTCGGGGGAGAGTCTACAATGTCGAGGAAATATGGTGGTCGTGGTCTGGACATGACCTAACGGAGGAGAACCATGTTTGTCGAGGACCTATGAGTCAACGAGATTAGGAGTATTCTCGCGGGGAGAAGTTAATCTGTCGAAGAGGTACATTTCATCAGGGTGTGGTGTCTTCCTTTCCTGTTTGTCCTCGGATGCTCGACACTGTCAAGGTGCCAGGTGCCCGACATACCTTTGGCCTCGCGTACGGCAATCATGTGTCCTTCTCTAGGACTTTATTGGGCTTCTTCAAGTTGTATAGATTGGGCCTGTTTGATTGTAGGAAACCACGGCCCAGTCCAGAACAGGAGCCCCCCCCCCAAGTCGTTGCTTTGAGGTATCAGAGTAATGACTTGAGGGTCAATAATCGTGTAGGGGAAATGCCAGGGCTTTATGTAATATTTTTACAATGGGCTTGTCCGACTTAATATTTCCATTTTGCCTCTTTATCTGTTCTGTGTGTGGTATTTTACTTATTTTTATCTAAGTTATTTTGAAATTGTTGGATACTTGGGAGTTTGCTCGACTCTAGTGATCCTCAACTGCGAAGAGAGCTGGTCGAGCGGTCAGGGGTTGTACCCCGACCTTTAACGAAGCTAAGAGGTCGATCGAGGTCTTAGTTTCATGGCGTGAACTTCCCATCGCGAGCTAGGTGTTCCGCTTATAAGGTACGTCGACGACGGAGCTCGATAGAGTACTCCTCGCCGGGCCAAAAGTTCAACGCACACACAACGTGACTTTTGACCTTCGTTAGCATATAGAGGTGTCGTGCCTGTACCCTGGCACACTCCCCGTAACGGTAACTTTGGTATAGTTACATGCAGTGTTTAACTGTAATATCGTTTGAGCTTCTCAGCATTCCATGGTCGAGCAAGTTGTTCACCTTGGAGGCTTTCGAGGTAATAAGCACCTGTCTCCGTCTTTGCAATGACGCGGTAGGGGCCCTCCCAGTTTGTGGCCAGCTTTCCTTCACGTGAATTTTTCTTTGTTTCTTAAATCAAGGGCAATCTGGGCTGCTTCTGCTTCCTCGAACTCAATGTGTGATTGAGCTCGTTCGAGGAAACCTTCGAAGTTGCGAGGACGGTGTAATCCGACAGATTCTGCGAACTTGGAACCAACCCGCAGTCCTTTGATGATGAGATATAATTTTATATGGTCGGTCGCATGGACCTCGACCGCTTCTTTGTTGAATCTCTCTATGTAGCTCCGGAGAGATTCTTTCTTTTCTTGGAAGATGGCCTCCAAGGAGGATATAGTTTTTGGATGTCTTCGAGAAGTTGTAAAATGCTTCCTGAAACGTTCCCTCAAAGCTTTCCATGACACTATTGATTTAGGTGCCAGGTTTTTATACTAAGCCATGGCCCCTTTCCGAAGAGTCGTAGGGAATAATCGACATTTGATAGCGCCGGAGACATTTCTAAAGCCGAGAAGAGCCTCGAAGCTCTCGACATGGTCGTCCGGATCAGATGTTCCATCGTAAGTCCCCAAGGATGGAGGTCTCTACAAGCCTTTAGGAATATGAGCTTCCATTATTTTTCTAGATAGATGAGTCTGATAGTCGTCATCATCACTGCCTCCCGGGGATACAAAAGGAGAATTATGACCACGAACATAGTGACGTCTCGGGGAGTTTTCCTTATGACGGCCTCTTGGCTCCTCGACATAAGGCTTACTCTTCTTAGTCTTCAAGGGACAAGTGGGCCTTTTTGGTGGCGGGGAGCGATGAGGCTTCTGTGGATGCTCGGTCTGGTTACGCTCCAAACGTGGCCGGCGACCTCTACTTACTGGGGAGGGGCTGCGAGATTCCACTGGAGATTATGAATGTCCGGGATAAGGAGGTGGTCGGTGTCTTCGCGGGGAAGTTCGACCAAGGCCTTTTTATAGCTTCTCGATCCGTAAGTTTTGGTTGAAGATTATTTGATTGGTCTGATTGACCAACGCAAACAAGGTGGCAATGTTCGGATCTGCATTTGGTGGTGGATCCACAGAATGGTAGGTGGGCTGGAAGATTGCTTCTTGTCCATCTTGTTGAGCAGTCTCGTATTCTATCTCATTGAAAGATGGGGAGGCGGTGATTCCATCTCTGACATCATTCTCCACGACAGGCTGAAGAGCATGGTTGTCGCCATGGGTGTTACCACCAAGTTGTGTGATGACATTGTCTATAGCTTGATTCGCCGATGGGTTTGCCATTGCTGGTAGTTGAATAAGGAAAGTTTGGTTTATCGCGAGGAAAACGGGGAAACTTATGAAGTTCCCACAGACGGCGCCACTGATCGTACCTGGATCAGACAGTTTGAAGATGGCCAACGATGTCTGAAATTGTTGCTACTTCAATGGTGGTGAAAGACGGCCGGGGGGTGTACCTGCAGGGCACTCCGATGCTTAAGTCAGTGAGGGCACATCAAATACAGAGAAAGTGAGTGAAAGTAAGAAGTTAACTGTCCTGACCCTCTCAAGTGAGAGGGTATTTATCGGAGACCCCCAGTGCGTGGCCAACAGTTACTTGCAACGGGTGGGACCAGTGTGTGACCCGTTCCAAGTAACTTCTAGGGCTTACGTGTAGTAATAATGACCAGCTCATGGTCAACACCCTAGTGTAACCGTCCCCTTAATGCCATTAGTATACGGTTACATGAAACATATATGTGTAGATAAGACCGTTAGTAGACTCCTCGGGGGAGAGTCTATAATGTCGAGGAAATATGGTGGTTGTGGTCTGGACATGACCTAACGGAGGAGAACCATGTTTGTCGAGGACCTATGAGTCAACGAGATTAGGAGTATTCTCGCGGGGAGAAGTTAATCTTTCGAGGAGGTACATTTCATCAGGGTGTGGTGTCTTCATTTCCTGTTTGTCCTCGGATGCTCGACATTGTCAAGGTGCCAGGTGCCCGACATACCTTTGGCCTCGCGTACGACAATCATGTGTCCTTCTCTAGGACTTTATTGGGCTTCTTCAAGTTGTATAGATTGGGCCTTTTTGATTTTAGGAAACCACGACCCAGTCCAGAACATTATGCATCTAGCCTTATGTTTTGATGATAAAAATTCATTGACTCTTAGAGAACATTTTTTTATCCTAATCAATTTATTTAGTGTGCAGATACTAGACTCAAGTTCTGACTCTGAATGAATGACATGTGATGTCATCAGATTCTGAACCTAGTGCACTCTGACTCTGAGATATGTGCTTTACAAGATATTCAAGCTCTGGATTATGTACTTCAACGCTTCTGATTCTACGTTCATCCAAAGCTTTGTAACTCTGATGCTTCTGATGCTGATATGCTCTAAAGCCCTGGTCTCAGAATAACTTTGAACTGTGTCACCAGACTATAAAGACCAGGTTCTGATAAACTGTGTCAAGACTCTGAAGACCAAGGTTTTAAAGTTTCTCTCAACCCAATTATTAATCTTCTCTTATACATGCTACATCACCTATCTATCAGAAGTCCCTGAATATTGAAGATAAGATCAAAAGGTTTTACGTGAGAAAAATAATACACGGTACAAGTGAAAATGCTCATTCCATTACACTAATTTTGTGAAATAAGGGCTGTACTATTGTACCATTTTGTCTCCCACCTTTGCAGACCGTTATGCAAGGTGCCAGCTCATTTTTGAAGATTTCCATCCACACTCTCCAACGGATCTTTCCTTTCCTATATAAGGAACACTTGGAAAAATGGAAGATGAGAAGGTTTTTGAATGTTTATCCAATATCACACAACATTTTTGCTAAATTGAATATTATTCTTGTGAATAGAGAAAAAAAAAACACATAGAGCTTTTGTTTGTTTTTGTATGATAAATTCATTGTACTGAAATTTGTGTAATCTGCTTTCTTAGAAGTAATCTTGTAAACACATTTCTTTTATCTCATTGATTGAGTTTGTATTCCTTGGAAAACTAAGGTTTAGTTAGGATTCTCAAGAAGACATTGACGTGTTATCTTTGTGTGTCTTTAATCAGTTGATTATAGTGGATTAAGTCCTTGTTGATAAGGCGAAATCACCTTGGCGGGTGGACTGGACTAACTTCGTTAACAGTAAACCAGGATAAAAATATTTGTGTTCATTTATTTTTGTTCTTGTTTCATCTTTAAGTGTTTTGGGTACGAAAAGTTTTGATCTTGGAAACTAAATTCACCCCCCCCCCCCTTTCTTTTGTTTCTTGTCACCTTTAATTGGCATCAGAGCTCCGGTTCTAGTATTGGTAAGATTATCAAACACATATTTGTGTCAGATAAAGATCTAGTCTGCGAAACACAACAGCGGTTGTTCCACCTCCACCTGTTATAAATGATAGAGACCACTATAACGCTAAACCTCATGTGTTTAATGGATAAAGATTTGATTACTAGAAAGATATAATAGAAATCTTCTTTCTAGGTCATGATGTAGATCTATACAATATAGTAATCAATGGATACATACATCCTACTGATGCCAGCGGCAACAAAATAGAAAGAAGAGTAATGACGGAACAACAAAAGAAAGATTATAAAAATTATCACAAAGCTAGAACTATCTTGCTGAACACCATCTCATATACTTAGTACGAGAAGATAACAAATAGAGACTCTGCAAAGTCGATATTTGATTTTTTTAGGATAACTCACGAAGGAAATGCCCAAGCCAAAGAAACCAAGGTACTTGCCTTGATTCAGAAATATGAAGTGTTCAAGATGGAAGACAATGAAACTGTTGAGAACATGTTCTCAAGGTTTTAAACTCTTGTTGCAGGACTGAAGGTCCTAGACAAATGGTATTCTACTATTAATCATGTGAAGAAGATCATCATAGTTCTACCTAAAATATGGAGACATATGGTAACTAAATTGAAGTTATCAAAGAATCTGAACAACAACTCTCTTGAAGAACTTGTTAGTTCTTTAAGAAGTCATGAAATTGAGCTTGAAGAAGATGAGCCCCAGAGAAAGAGAAAATTTGTTGCTCTAAAGTCTTTAGGAAAGTCTGAAAGACTAGAGCTTTTCAAGCAGAATAAAAACAAGAAAAAGAAGAAGAATCTAAAGAAGATCATGAAGAAGAAGATGAGCAATCTCTTCTGTCTAGAAGAGTGAATCAACTCTGGACGAAAAGACAAGGCAGATTCAGAGGACAAAGAAGGACGGGTGATCGTTCTGAGTCGAATTTTGGATCCAAGAAATCTAGAGCCAGCAAGGAAGTTATCTACTTTTAGTGCATGGAGCCAGGTCATAACAAGAATGAATGTCCTAAGCTGAAGAAAGACAGACCAAAGAAGAAAGACTTTAGAGGGAAGAAGAAGGGTCTGATGGGTACCTGGGATAATTCAGAATCCTCAGAAGATGACTCTGAGGAAGATCAATCTAATGTGGCACTGATGACATGCATAGAAGCTCTTGCTGAGAAAGTTCAATCAGTATCAGAATCTGAATCAGACTCTGAAGAGGTATTCATTGAACTCTCTTGATCTGAACTTAAATCCTAGTTAACTGAAGTTCTGGATAAGTATCATAAGATATTGAACAAATACAATGATCTAAAAAAGGTTCATGTATCTGAGTTTCCAATGGTTTTTGTTGACTCTGAAGAGGTATTTGTTGAACTCTCTGTGCATACTTTTGATTATATTTTATGGCCCTTTCCAATGGTTTCCTTGATATTTTAGTAGTAAATCTATTAGTTTTAGTGAAAATATGCAAGTTTTCGATTTTATTGTAAATATTGTGAATTATGATCATTTTGATGATCTTTGACAGGTCTTCTTACTTATATTTGATGATAGGAACATATGGTGAAGGAAAGAAGGCCTAAAAGATCATTTTTGAGGCGATCGTGTCGGTAACCCGTGCTTAGCCCGCTTTTCAGCGTGGTTCCAGCGCGCTCTTACTGTTGAAGTAGTAGCTAAGGCCTTCAACTACGCTAAGCGGCCTGCTACCGTACTTAGCGCGCTTTCTGGGAAATTGCTTCTGTTTTGCTGACAGCGCTTAGCGCGCTCATGATGGTGCTTAGCGCGGTGCCACTTACTGGACTTTGGGCACTTGCTATAAATATCTTCCTTTGTAGATATTTTCAACAACTCTTGTCGTTTTACACTTTTCAGCATTTTAGAAAGTAGAAAGGGCTTTTAGGTCCAAAAAAAACCTTAGAAGCTCAAAGAGAAGTGAGAATTAAATCTTTGGAGCATCAATCCTCGACTCTTCGACTTTGATGCTAGAAAAGCTTTCTTTCTTACTTGTTGATCAAGTTATCATGGTGATGGGTAGCAAAACACTTTTGCGTCAAGATTAGAGGTAGGTAATCTTGCTATTATGTATTTCTTTTGATCTTTTGTATGCGAACAAGGTTTATGATCAATAGATGATGAAGATCTTTGCTTTTAATGTTGTGTTTATGGTTTGAATCACTCTAGACATAGATTTTCCAAGTCTTTATCGAATTTCTTCATTTATTAACCAACAAACTCTAGACATAGATTTGAAAGTTAATATTTGCTTTATATCGATCTTTATGTTTATTGTTTCAATTGTTATTTCGAGAAATCATCTAGCGATTAAAACAATAATACCCACGGAGCCGCTTTAGAAATAAACGGATTCGCGAGGATATGTGATTGTATTGATCGAAACTAAGTTTACATACTTGATTAATCGGATACGTTTGAAAGGGGTTAAAGAAATCTAATCTTGACATGCTTTCTTAAAATAAAACATCTTTGCCCTAATTTACTCTTTGCTACAAAAACTTATGTTACAAAACAAGAACTCTTTGAAAACCCTTTACTTAGAACGTTAGACTATTGAATGGCAAGCATCTAGATAACTAAAAAATCCCTGTGGATACGATAAAATACCCACCTGAAATACTTTTCAACAGAAGCATATTGTAAGCTTAAGGAATATTTCTCCGGTTTCAATTAAGAAAACTTTATTTTGAAAAATAATAACTATGTGCTTCAGAGCAAGAGTTCCAAACTTGAGAAGGAAAACCTTTCAGAAGCCTTTATAGACTCTAATGATTTCATAAATAAATATGACAAATTCTTTCAGAAATTTCTTGCTAGAATCCTAAATAGAAGCGTAATGGCTTCAATGATTTATGGCATAAGTATAAACAGAACAAGAGGAATTGGTTATGATTCTGATGAAGAATCTACTTATGAAAAAGATGATAAACCAAAAACTCTTTATTACCATTTTATCCCTTCTATTAAACAAAATGGTGTTGTGCCTAAAGGTAAAATCTTTTCAAAACCTAAGGTTAAAGTAAAAACTAATTCTCGTTTAAACTATGCATACATGTATTAATATCCTACACAGAAACTCATGTTTGTTAAAAACTCTAGGAATACTAACCAAAAAGGACCCAAAAAGTTATGGGGACCTAATTATAAGATAATCTATGTTGCAGGCATTCTTAGTAGCACAGTTAAGACACCAACCATGGTACCTGGACTCTAGATGCTTGCGACACATGATGGGAAGAAGGCATATGTTCTAAAGCTTGGAACTTAAGCCTGGAGGTGTCGTTGGTTTCGGAGGTGATCAAAAAGGGAAGATCATTGGCTCCAAAATAGTTGGTAATGGTTCTCTCTGTTAGTGCGTGAGGCACTTTAGTGAGGAGAGGATAGAGAGAGAATAAGGAAATAAAGATTTGTATTATTAAATTGTGTAAATAATGATACAAGCTAGCTCTATTTATATACAACCCTAATTAGGCTTGGGCTAACACAACTTGGATTATATTTAAATATTAAATCTAATCAAATCTAATCATATCAAATCAAATCTAATTTAATATTTCAACACACCCCCATAATCCAAGTTGTCGAACCTACGCTAGTCATAGTCGATCTGAACTATTCCTAATTTCTTTCTCAAATTCAGGAATCTGTCGATCTTTAATCCTTTGGTGAAAATGTCGGCTAACTGTGCTTCACTTGAGCAATGCCTAACTTCAATTTCACCTTGATTTACGTTTTCCCTCAAGAAGTGAAATCTGGCTTCGATATGCTTACTCCTTCCATGCAGAACTGGATTCTTCGTCAGATTTATAGCTGACTTGTTGTCGATTTGCAACACAAGAGGTTTCTTCACTTCGACCTCCATTTCTTCAAGTACTGATCTGATCCAAATTGCTTGACATGCAGCATAAGATCCGGCTATATATTCAGCTTCACACGATGCCACCACAGGTTGCTTCTTCGAACACCATGAGATTGGGGCAACAAATACTTGAAAGAAATAGCCAGTTATACTTCTTCAGTCTTCCTTATCTCCACACCAATCAACATCTGAAAATAAATTAACTATTGCTCCTTTGCCTTCAGAATCTCGTCGAAATATAATTCCATAATTTGTTGTTCCTTTTAAGTATCTTAGAATTCTTCTTGCAGCTTTCATGTGTGACACTCTTGGTTCGCTCATGAATCTGCTAACTAATCTGACTGCGAAACCTATATCAGGTCGACTATTGCACACATATCTAAGAGATCCAACTATTTGTTTGAACAAAGTTACATCAACTTTGTCTTCCTCTCCATGTTTCTCCAACTTCAAGTTTGGTTCGATAGGTGAGGATGCAGGATTCAAATCATCCATTCTGAATCTCTTGAGTATCTCTTTAACATACTTCCTTTGATGTAGCACCATACCATGCTTCGACATATGAAATTCCATTCCTAGGAAATAAGGTAATTTTCACAGATCCGACATTTCAAATTCCTTCTTCATCAGCTCTTTGAACTTCGACAAGTTCTTCAGGCTATTTCCAGTTACTAACAAGTCATCAATATATTAGCAGATGATTGTTATATCTTGTGTTATAACCTGAACATAGACACCATATTCAGAATTGCATTTTACAAATCCCAATTCGACTAAGTATGAGTCGATCTTCTTGTTCCATGTCATAGGTGCCTGCTTGAGACCATAGAGCGCTTTGTGCAACTTATATAATTTGTTGGGGGGAGTTCACTAGGGAGCATTGATACGTAGTGTACGACTAGGCTCCTTTGTGAGAGACACACCACTTGTCCACCTAAAACCTTAAGGTTTTAGGTGGACAAGTGGTGTGTCTCTCACAAAGGTGCTTAGTCATACACTATGTATCAATGCTCCCTAGTGAACTCCCCCCCAACAAATGGTACCAGAGCCTGGTTCGAGAAAGGGACCGGGGTGTATCAAAATGCCCAGGAAGTGGTGTTCCGTTGAAATCGAAACGCCCAAGGAAGAGGTGTATTCGAAATACCTAATAAGAGGTGCCTTGAAAAAAAGGTGTCAACGGCGGTACAAGCATATAAAAAGGAGGGAACATTGTGGACTCACACTTGAGGGGGAATGTTGGAATAATATAGCAAGTGTGAGTAAGTGAGGAAATGAAATAGTCCCACATTGGATAGGAATATGGTGACTTGAGCATTTATAAGTGGGAGAACCCACTCACCTATCACCTTAAGGTTTTAGGTGGACAAGTGGTGTGTCTCTCACAAAGGTGCCTAGTCCTACACTATGTATCAATGCTCCCTAGTGAACTCCCATGTGTTGTTTCTATCGATTGCCTGTAACTCTTCGACCATAGCTAACTTCCATTGTTGAATTTTTAAAGCTTCGTTATGGTTGATTGGTTCAGCACCTGCAAGTAAAGCAAAATGAACTAATTTTCCATCTGGTGTGACTTCATCATCACCAGTCACTTCATAATCATGAAGTCTTGTTAGAGGAACTCTATTTCGCCGAGGTCTTTGGCTAGTTTCAGCCACAACCTCTGTGTCGGGAATGTCAGCAACTGCTTCTACTTCGACTTCGTCTGGATTCTCAGCAATTCCTTCAACTTCGACTTCATCAGTTTCTTTGTCGAAATCAAGTTTCCTTCTTCTTGCATCAGGAACATGCTTGTAACACATAGAGCCAAACACCCTTATATGACTCACTGATGGTCGTTTGCCACTCCATACTTCTTCAGGAACCTTGTTCTTCAATTTCTTGGTAGGGTGCCTGTTTAGGATATAAACCGCAGTCGAAACAGCTTCACCCCATAGAGATTTTGGTAAATTCTTCTGCTTGAGCATACATCTCGCCATATCCAATATGGTTATGTTTCTTATTTCAGCAATTTCATTATGTTAAGGAGTATAAGGAGTAGTTACCTTATGATCAACACTAAGTTTTGCACTGAATTTTTCAAACATCTTCGAAGTGTATTCACCACCTCCATCGGTTTGCAGAATTTTGATCCGCTTCTCACTCTGGTTTTCGACAAGCATCTTGAATATCTTAAAGATTTCAAATACTTCATCCTTTCTCTTGATCACATAGATCCACAACTTTCGACTAAACTCATCTACAAACGAAACAAAATATCTATTTCCACCAATGGTATGTTCTTCGAACTGACCACATACATCTAAATGTACAACTTCGAGCATGCATGATGATCTCATTGGCATAGTCGAAACGAAAGAATTTCTGGATTGCTTTCCGACTAAACAACCTTCACAAAGTTTGTCAAGAATCTCGAGACTTGGAATACCAGATAACATATCTTGAGTAATCAGCTGATTGAGTGATCGAAAATTTAAATGTCCAAACCTTAAATGCCACAACCAACTATCCTTGTGGTCGACAACAGTTTTTAGACATTGTACTTCAGTCAAACTTATCATGGTCTTAAACGTCCTGTTCTTCGACAACGGAGATTTCAAGACTAAATTGTTCTGGGTGTCGAACAATTTCAAAACTCCATCTTTCATGACAACTGAGAAGCCTTTTTCGACCAGTTGTCCAACACTTAATAGGTTGCACTTCATTCCAGGTACATAGAACACATCTCTGATCATAGCTTTCGCTCCATTACTCAGTTGAAAAACTATGTTGCCAGTACCTTCTGCTTGCAACGAACTATTATCATCAAGTTTTATCTTGCTCTTTTTCGACTCATCAAAATCTGCCAACCACTCCTTTCGATCAGTCATGTGATTTGAGCAGCCTGAGTCAAGGTACCAGATCTTGGATTCGACATGGTTATCTGCTACTGCAGCCATAACCACCATACCACCTTCAGAATCATCTGAATCTTGGCATGCAAGGTTCGCTCCTTCGTCCTTGCCTTTTTCCGATCCATTGTATTTACTGTACCAATAATGTTTGGCCAAATGACCCCTCTTTTCACAGTTATAACACTGTATACCTTTCTTATCTTCTTTGTCCTTTCGATAGTTTCCTCCTCCTCTTTTCGAGGATTCAGAATCTCTATCTTCGACCTGATTCTTGTGAGGGTTCGACCAAGACTCCTTTCCTTGAGTCTTGTCGACTTTGCCTTTGAATTTGTTGGAACCACCATTCTTTTTCCATGACTGAACCTACAGTGCTTGTATCGAATCCTGAACTCCCTTTCTTTCGACAATCCCCATCTCATGCGCCTCCAACAAACCAACCAAATCTTCCACTTTTAGGGTTTCCAGATTGTTGGATTCTTGAATAGCTACAATAACGTGATCATAGTGAGAGGTCAATGTTCTCATTACCTTCTCAACTATCATCTTATCAGTTATGGTTTATCCACAACCCTTCATGAGATGGACGAGTTTCTGAACCTTCGACACATATTCTGCAACTTTTTCATCTTCTCCCATCGACAACAGCTCATATTGTCGACGCAAGGTTTGCAACTTGATAACCTTGACTTTCTCACCTCCTTCATAATACTTCACCAGAATATCCCATGCCTCTTTCTCCGTTTTAGTATGAGAGATTCTGTCGAAGTTAGCAGCATCGACTGCCGTCTGAATGGAATAACCAGCCTTGCAATCTTTCTTCTTGACTTCGTTGTGGGCTTTTTTTTATGTTCTTCGGTTGCATTTTCAGCCAACACAGGAACGCCACCGTTAACCACTTCTAGGGTCTCATGGAAGCCAAATAAGGATTGCATCTATTTTTTCCATCGGATCTAATTCTTGCTGTCAAGCATTGGAAGGGAACTCTGAATGCTCTTATCACCAGTCATCTTCACAGCGGTTGATTCACTTGCCCTGGAAACACGATCTCTGACGTGAAGTTCTTGAAAACTCGATCAAGAACAATAACCAAAAGCTCTGGATACCAATTTGTTAGTGCGTGAGGCACTTTTAGTAAGGAGAGAATAGAGAGAGAATAAGGAAATAAGGATTTGTATTATTGAATTATGTAAATAATGATACAAGCTAGCTCTATTTATATACAACCCTAATTGGGCTTGGGCTAACACAACTTGGATTATATTTAAATATTAAATATAATCAAATCTAATCATATCAAATCAAATCTAATTTAATATTTCAACATTCTCCCTTCTATTACTAATGTTTTATTAGTTGAAGGATTAATGCATAACTTATTGTCCATAAGTCAATTAAGTGACAATGGTTATAATATAATCTTTAATAAAAAAGTCTTGTAAAATTGTTAGTCAGAAGGATGGCTCTATCCTTTTCAATAACAACAGGAAAAAAATTATAAAATAAGACTTTCTGATCTTAAAAATCAAAATGTAAAATGTCTTATGTTTGTAAATGAAGAGCAATGGGTATGGCATAGACAATTGGGCCATGTTAGCATGAGGAGGATTTCTCAGCTAAATAAATTTGATTCAGTCAAAGGCCTTCCTAATCTGAAGTTTGCTTCAGATGCTCTTTGTGAAGCATGTCAGAAAGGCAAGTTTTCAAAAACTTCTTTCAAAGCAAAGAATATTATTTCTACCTATTGACCTTTGGAACTTATGCACATTAACCTTTTTGGACCAGTGAAAACTGCTTATGTCAATGGCAAGAATTATGGATTATTTATTGTAGATGACTACAGTAGATAGACACAGGTTATGTTTCTAAGACACAAGGATGAGTCACATTATGTATTTTCTACCTTCTACTCTCAAGTGCAAAACCAGAAAGACTTTAGAATTGTTAAAGTCTGAAATGATCATGGTGGAGAATTTGAAAACAAAGATTTTGATTTTTTTTTATTGAAAATGTCATTCCTATGATTTTTCTTGCCCTAGAACTCCACAACAAAATGAAGTTGTAGAGAGGAAGAATATGACTTTGCAAGAAATGGCAAGAACCATTATTAATGGGACTAATGTGGCTAGGCACTTCTGGGAAGAGGCACTCAACACAGCATGTTACATTCAGAATAGGATCTCTATAAGACCTATTATGGGTAAGACTCCCTATGAATTGTGGAAGGACAGAAAACCCAACATTTCATATTTTCATCCTTTTGGATGTGACTATTTTATGTTGATCACTAAGGACAATATGAACAAGTTTGATTCTCAGGCACAAAAGTGTATTATGTTATGATACTTTGAACGCTCTAAAGGCTATAGAGTATACAACACAGAAACACGGATTGTTGAGGAATCCACTCATGTTAGATTTGATGATAAGCTTGGTCCTAAAAAATCAAAGCTAGTTGAGAAATTTGCAGATATGAAGATCACATATTCAGGCTCTGAAGGTAAATATTCATAAGCAAAAGATGCTGAGGCAAAAAAAATTGAAACTATTCAACCAAAAATTATAGAAGTTAAGATTCATCTGGGGAAGAACAAACAAAGATCCTCAGACTCTGAAGAATTGATTATGGGAGATAAGATTGAACCTGTCAGAACTAGATCCTAATTCAAACCTTCTAAAAAGACGCTTATGGGTTTAGTGTCCCTTATAGAACCTATATTTATTAATGAAACACTTCTGGACACTGATTGGATTCTAGCTATGCAAGAAGACCTGAACCAGTTCTCCAGAAATGATGTGTGGACTCGTGTGCCTAGACCCAAAGGAACTCATGTCATTGGGACAAAATGGGTCTTCAGAAACAAGTTGAATGAACAATGAGAGGTAATAAGAAATAAGGCCATACTAGTTGCACAAGGCTATAGTCAGCAAGAGGGGATTGACTATATTGAGAACTTTGCACTAGTTTCCAGATTAGAGTTTATTCATCTCTTAATTTCTTTTACTATTAATCATGACATCATCTTGTATCAAATAGATGTTAATAGTGCATTTATGAATGTTACATAACTTAAGAAGTCAATGTACACCAACCTCCTAGTTTTGAAAATATTAAAAACTCATATTTTATTTTCAAACTTAAGAAATCATTGTATGGTCTGAAACAAGCTCCTAGAGCATCGTATGAAAGACTAAGCAATTTTCTTTTAGAAAATGATTTCACCAGAGGGAATGTTGATAAAACTTTGTTTTGTAAAACATTGAAAAATGATATTCTTGTTGTTCAAATATATGTGGATGATATCATATTTGGTTCTACTAATGCTGCTTTGTGCAAGAAATTTGCTAAGTATATGCAGGCAGAATTTGAGATGAGTCTGATGGGAGAACTCAAGTTCTTTTTGGGAATTTAGATTAATCAAAGTTCATAAGGAACATATATCCATCAGATTAAATATACTAAAGAACTTCTGTAGAAGTTTGACATGTCAGAATGCAAGATAGCAAAGACTTCTATGCATCTTACATGTATTCTTGAGAAGGACGAGGTAAGTGCTAAGGTAGAACAAAAGGTATGCAGAGGTAATGATTGTTTCTCTCTTATACTTAACTGCTTCTGGACCTGACATTTTGTTTAGTGTCTGTTTGTATGCTCGCTTCCAATCATGTCCTAAAGAATCCCACTTAATAGATGTTAAGAGAATCTTCAATTATCTGAAAGGTACTATTAACCTTGGTTTGTGTTATAGAAAATCAAAAGAGTACAAGCTTGTGGGTTATTGTGATTCTGATTACGTTGGAGATAGAATTGAAAGAAAAAACACTTCTGGAAGCTTTCAGTTTCTGAGAGATAACTTGATCTCATGGTCTAACAAGAGACAAACATATAAAAAGTCACTCAGATGCCCTAGATGAAAAGTCAACTAGAATATTTTCAGATATATTAGAGTAACATTCTTATTCTCTATGATAATACTTCTACTATTTATTTATCTAAGAATCTCATTTTACACTTTAGAGCTAAACATATTGAGATTAAACATCACTTTATACGTGACTATGTTCAGAAGGGAATTTTAAACTTAAAATTTATTGATACAGACCATCAATGGGTTGATATCTTTACAAAACCCTTGCTGAAGATAAATTTGTTTTCATTCTGAAAAATTTAAACATGGATATATGTCCAGAATGAAAAAGATGAATATCTCAGTATGTTTATTTTTTCATAATGGTTTAATGAGACTCTGAGATATTTTGAATCTGAACAATTGAGCGTTCTAAAGTGAGAAGGTTTCATTAGTTTAGAAGTATCCAGTCAGAACTTGTTTGGTTAAACGTTATATCTTCTGGATACTGAATAGTTTCTGCATTAATTAGCTGTCAATCAGTCTTGGTAAGTGGAACAGTTTTAAAGACAGATGTATTAGAAAACTAAAACACTTATGAACGGATGAGTGACACATTGGGTGAATAAATTTCTTGGGATTGGGTAAAATATTCACGCTTTACTCCTTGTCAGATTTTGTACACTGTTCAAGATTTTATTTATGATTGCAAAATCCCTTATATAAATCCACTTCACTCACTTAACACATTTTTCCTACATTCACTTCCTACACTTTCTCTCTTTCAATCTAAAAGTTCTCTACAACCAAAAACCCCTTCTTCATATGTTCTTCACAATGGCTTTTCAACAACAACTTGATTCATCTGCTCAAGAAATGATCTATGAAGAACCTTATGAAACCCTTGAACTCACTTTAACAACTTCTGTAAACGACTTGGAAGTTATTTGTGAGCTTATGATTGATTTGAGAATCTGAAAGAAAATGGATTCGACCTTTTAAGTGTTGTAAAAATTCAAGGTTGGGAGAAGTATTTTGACCATCTCCATGGTCTAGTTTTCTTTCACTTGGAAAGAGAGATTTGGACTCATGCCAAGACTTCAGTTTTCCAAGTTACTTCTTTTGTTCTCGGAAAGAAGATAGTCATCACTGAAAAACTGATTGCCAAACTCATTGGACACGGTGGGTCTAAAATGAGATGTCATCAGATGGTGGAGAAAAGGTCTGATCTTATTTATATTTCAAAAGTTATTTTCACTTCTGGAGTTCACTCCAACAAGATCAAGGATCTTCAACCTTATTTGAGGGTCTAGGCCAAAATTATTTTGGGGTGTGTTTATCACAAAAAGCCAACGAATTCTGCAGACTACATCAATGGTGACCAGTAATAAATTCTCTACTATATTGCTACTTAGAAAAAGGTTAATCTCCATTCAATTCTCTTTCAATGCCTAAGAGACATAGTAAAGGAAACCAGAGATGGTAACAAGAAGAAGAGGAACTGGATTCCCCTTGGAAGGGTGATATCAGATATTCTGATGGAGAGTACCTGATAGACTCTATAACAGAAGCTCATATCACTAAAGAGCTGGAACCTCAGGTTGGAAGGATGTTCAATTCCAGAAGTCTCAAGAACATGGGCATTATATATGAATTGAAAAGAAACCCTGCTAAAGTTTCCAAGGAAGATATCTCCAACACAAGGATCCCTTTAAAAGACTTTCCAATCATCATAAAGCAAGTTCCTTTGAATGTTTTTATAGATTACCTTGCTAGCTGTCAACTAGGTGCCCAAGACAAAGCTTCTAAAACTTCTTCTATGAGGATGGGGAAGAGTTCTAAGAAGCATTCTAATGGAATATCTAATAAGGTTAAGACTTCTAGTTCTTCTATGATGACTCTGGACACTTCTGTTGAAGAACCTAAAGTTACGGTTGCTACTCCTTCTGCTGGAACTGTCTCAAGTAAGTATGTTATTTCTGAAACTCTATTTCAATCTATTGATAACAGTTCATCCTTTACATCTACCATTATTCTTTCACCTACCCCCAATCTAAATACTTTTGGTTTTATAATCAATCCTCGTCAGAAAACTTCCATAACTATTCATGCTGAAACTGCTCAGTTTGAGCAAGTTCTCTCTGAAATAGTTCCTTCTGAACCACCTGTTTCTTCTTTCTAAAACATTAATCCAAATGATGTTATTCCACTTCTCAAACCACCATTTTATGAACCCCTAACATCTATTATCATACCTACATCTAAACCAAAACTTCCACTTTCCCTTCTATCCCAAATTAGTCAACCTGAAAACCCTCCTTCACCAATTCAATTTGAAAACTAACAACTAGAAAACACCATTCCTTTTAACGCTCCCATTATAGAATCAGATTATAATGACTCTGATTTTGAGTCAGATGTTGTGATCATTATCGTCCCTGACAGAATACCTTGTCTCTATTCTGACCAAATCCCCTTCAAACCAACATACGCCTCACACCTTTGGATGAATTGTTCCTGTAGTTTGAAAGTGAGGTTATTGCCAGAATGAACCTTCCCACAAAAATTTTCACCTCTAATGCAAACCTCTCTGAAGTTCGTACTCTAAGTGACAACTTCAAAATATGGATTGAATTTAGTTCTAGGGAGTTGCAATTCCTTTGCTTAAAGGATACTCAAAGGAACTTCCATGCCAGATTCTCTGGTATTATTGAATCTTTGCTTCAGAATGTTCCTTCAACACTTCTTCTTCCTGCACCTGATATGGAAGCTCCTCCTCCTCCTCCAATCACAGATTTGACAAACATTTCTGGCACCAAGTCTATTATGGAAGTTGAAGATTCTGGGTCTGAACCCTCCTTGGTTCTGAAGACTCTGCAAGAGTTGAAGCAAGATAATGAAGTTGTAAGGACTCGATTGGACAAACAAGATGATATGTTCAAGGAACAAGCTGAAACGAACAACACGATTGAATGGATGTTTCATGCTATCTTATCTAGACTTCCATCCCATTCTTAAACCTTAGTTTTTAAAATGTGTTATTTTCTTAGTCTTTTAAGTTTTTATCATTTTTTATTCTATACGTTATGCATTTTTCAATGAAATGAAGTTCTGTTTTGTTTTAACTTTGCATATCTATTTCTTTTTTATTGATGACAAAGGGGAAGAAGAGTTATACGATTTTGATATACCTATTTCCTTTGTGACATCCAACATTTGTCTTTAATATTCTTATTTCTGACTCTAATTAACTAAATTGGGAACTTTGAATAAGTTCATCATGTTTCAAGTCAATCAAAATTTTCAGGAGTTAAGAATTTTCAGAAGGCATTAACCAAGCTGATTTGAGTTTTAGCTAACCAGACGTATATAAGCTCTGACAATAACCAGATGCATATAAGTTCTGACAAATCAAGCTCTGATACAAGGATGATAACCAGAACTCTGATACTCAAAGCAAACTCAATTCTAAAATACTTCTGTAACCAGGCGTCTGCGTTCAAGGGAGTTATTTCTTTCATGCTGATTAAGATATTTTATATGTTAATATTATTTTAAATTCTTAAATTCAGGGGGAGCTTGCAAACCTAACTATTAAATTCTAAGCAAAAAAATAATTTTAATAGTATAAAATTCAGGGGGATCTTACAAACCTCACTATGATGTTTTTATGTGATTTAACCAAGTTAAAATTGTTCATCAAAATTTATGGTTTTGCCATCATCAAAAAGGGGGAGATTGTAAGAACAAGATTTGGTTATGCATTTAGCCTTATGTTTTGATGATAACAATTCATTGACTCTGAGAGAATAATTTTGTACCTTAATTAATTTGTTTAGTGTGCAGATACTAGACTCAAGTTCTGACTCTGGATGAATGACATGTGATGTCATCAGATTCTGAACCTATTACACTTTGACTCTGAGATATGTGGTTTACAAGATATTCAAGCTCTGGATTTTGTACTTCAACGCTTCTAACTCTACGCTCATCCAAAGCTTTGCAACTCTGATGCTTCTGACCCTGATATGCTCTGAAGCCCTGGTCTCACAACAACTCTGAACTGTGTCACCAGACTCTAAAGACCAGATTCTCATGGAATGTGTCAAGACTCTGAAGATCAAGGTTTAGAAGCTTCTCTCAACCAGATTATGAATATTCTATTATGTATGCTTCATCGCCTATCTATCAGAAGCCCCTGAATATTGAAGATAAGATCAAAAGGTTTTACATGAAAAAAATACACAGTACAACTGAAAATGCTCATTCCACTACGCTGATTTTGTGGAATAAGGATTGTACTATTGTACTATTTTATCTCCCACTTTTGCAAACTGTTATGCAAGGTGCCAGCTCATTTGTGAAGATTTCCACCCACACTCTCCAATGGATCTTTCCTTGCCTGTATAAGGAACACTTGGAAGAATGGAAGATGAGAAGGTTTTTGAATGCTTAATCAATATCTCACAACTCTTTTGCTGAAATGAATATCATTATTGTGAATATAGAAAGAAAACACACATAGAGCTTTTGTTCGTTTATGTGTGATAAATTCATTGTACTCAAATTTGTGTTATATTCTTTCTTATAAGCAATCTTGTAAACACATTTCTTGTATCTCACTGATTGAGTTTGTATTCCTTTAGAGACTAAGGTTTAGTCAGGATTCTCAGGAAGACATTGACGTGTTATCCTTGTGTGTCTGTAATTAGTTTATTATAATGGATTAAGTCCTTGTTGATAAGGAGAAATCACTTTAACAGGTGGACTGGACTAACTTCGTTATAATGAATCGGGATAAAAATATTTGTGTTCATTTATTTTTGTTCTTGTTTCATCTTTGAGTGTTTTGAGTATGAAAAGTTTTGATCTTGAAAACCCAATTCAAGTTCTCATTTGTTGTGTTTCTTGTCACCTTCAATATATATATATATATATATATATATATATATATATATATATAGAGAGAGAGAGAGAGAGAGAGAGAGAAAGAGAAAGAGAGAGATATTAGTTAGTAACTTTTGAGACTTAAAGTTACTTTAAAAAATAAAAAATTATTTAGTGTATGCTTTTGATACATAAACTCGACGCTAGTTGCATCAAAGTTGGAGCCAACACTAAATATCTGAAGCTACAGCATATTTTTCTTGTAGTGAACGTTCTGCGTTGAATGTCCCCAACAAAATGGTTTGGTTGAACGAAAATATCAGCACATTCTAAATATTGCTAGACCCTTTTCTTTTTAAGCTTGCCTCCCTAAAAATTTTTGGCATTTTTCTATACAACATGTTGTGCATCTTATAAATAGAATACCATCTCCCTTATTGAAAAATTGATCTCCTTTTCAACTTTTATTTAACAAAGCTCACACATTATTGCATCTTAAATTTTTTAGTTGTCTTACATATACGTCCATTCTCCATGCTCATAGAATAAAGTTTAACCCTCGTGCTATAAAAACAGTCTTTCTAGGTTATAGACATGGTACCGAAGGATACTTACTTTATGACTTACATTCCTCTCGCTGCGCGAAAAATACCCGAGTGAGTAAACACTTTAATTATAATGAAGTCATCACATAAGTTTATTTTTAAAAGGAAAAACGTCGATAAAAACCCTAAAAGAACAAGCAATATGATCGTCGCAACCAAATTCGAGTTTAGGAGGCGATTATGCGTGGGTTAGATATTAGCACCCCACGACATCCATTAAAAATAATGGTTACCTTTAATTAGTTTTGCAAAAGATAGTCTTAGCCTAAGGTATTTGATTTCTCCTAATTATTATGATATATTTACAAAAAGAAACAGAAGGGGAAAAATACTTTTTTTTTAATTTGGTGCTTGACAAGATGTTGAATCTTGCTCCTACATACCTCCCGGTACCATGGAGAATTCAAAGCTACATAGTTCTTAGTAGCAAAAATTTGTTTGTTGGTTAATTTTAATGAAAAATGTTTTGATCGCATTCGAGTGGAAAAATATTGCTTGATGGCCACGTTAGGGAAGCGTTGTTTGTAAAATGTGTTAGAGTGGATAAAACATTGTTTGTTGATCAAAAATAAAAATATTTTGTCTGCGTTATGGCGGAAAGAAATTTGTTTGATTGGTTGTATTTATTTTTAAGAGCAAGACGAGTGCTCGAAAAGTAAGCTATATGACTTGTATCGGGACACTCGGGAATAAAAGGGATACACATTCAATTAATCATTTTTTATCCAATTTTGTTTATAAAGGAAAAAATTTAAGATGAATCGAGTTTTAGTCTTTTAAATGAAGACAAGCGTTCAAAAGGTCGGTTATACGACTTGTATCCGAACGTCCGGGAAAAAAGGAATATATGTCCAGTTAATCCTTTTTCATATGATGAAAGAATGAACTAAATACGATCAAGTTATTAAATTTTGAAAGGAAGACAAGCATTCAAAAAGAAAGCTATATGGCTTGTGTTCGAATTCTCGGAGATCAAAGAGGCATACGACCAATTGACCCATTTTCATCCAATTTCTATAAAAGAAACAATCATGTAATCATTTTAGGGTTGAGATTACTAATTGTCACAATTCGTCTATCGTAAATTAAAGTTGACAAACTTTATCGATTAGTTTTACCTTATTAGCATTTTTAGATACTTAGATATATGTGTGTGTGTGTGTGTGTGTGTGTGTGTGTGTATGTGTGTGTGTGTGTGTGTGTGAAAGAAAGAAAAGGAATCCAAACCAAACCAATATGTCTGGGTTGAGCATTTTTCTAATTCGGGCAAAAACCGAACCGAACCAATTAAAACCGGTGTTAATTGGTTCGGGTAACAGATTTCTAATTTTCTACCCGTAAACCTGAACCAAACCAATAACAATCAACATAATTAATTCATATAATAAATTATTAATTTTAATTGAGTTATTACTTATCTATTTGAATAAAGAGAATAATTGTTATAGCAATTATCTGGTACAAACCATAATAAAAGAAATAAAGAGGCATAGTCTATGGACATTTCCAATAAAAAACGGAATGACATCTTTCAAATTATCACAAGCATATCAATCAATGATGAAATATAGAGAAACCAAGCATCATAACCATTATAAATCAAACAAATTGCAAACTACAAGTATCTTCAAACCACGACCTTTTTTCCAAATCGTAAAACCTCATATCATAAGTATCTGCAAACTGCAAACCTTCAATTTTATGCTATAGAACGGAGTATGAGTATGCAGTAAAATTGTTTTAAGTTATTGAGTATTTAAGTGAATAACAACAACTATATGACTACATGGTCATAACTTAGTTAAAAATGTGTGTGTCATGTGTTCAATATTTATTTTTCATATTTTAGTGTATAAATAAATAATTTTTATTTTTATTTTGTATATTTATTTTTAATATATCCGATCAATCCAATTCAAACCAATTCATTGTTTTCCGGATCAGTTTGGTTTGGGCTTTATTGCAAAAATATAGAAATCCAATCCAAACCAATCCATTTATTTTTTATTAGTTCAGGTACTGGATTCTCTCAAAATCGAACCAAACCGGTCCGCGAACACCTCTATCTAAAATAGAAATTTTATATTAAATTAAAAAATATTAAATATAATATTTTTAAGATAATATTTTTTAAGGATTTTTTAATATATATTATAAAAAGTACAAGTTGGTATTTTTATGCCTTCATTTTTTTCACTTAATTAAATATATTTTTGAATCTTACTATTAATCTTGGTCAAATGAGGAACCTTGACGGTCAAATAGACATATTTAATTTTTTTTTTCTGAAAAAATAAAAACAATTTTATTTTTCTTTTAAAAATCAAAAAATAAAAAGAAAACAATTTTCCAAAAATTTTATATAAAATGAAAATAATTTATTCTGAAATTTTTTTCTTTTTTTTTAGAAAAATAATTATTTTTTTGAATAAATTTTTTCAATATTATAATTTGTTTTTATAATTAATATTTTTTTTATGAAATTAAAAAAATTATTTTTAAAAGAGTTCAAATTATAAAATTGGTTTATAATTGCAAACTGATTATAAATTAGTTTATAAATACAAACGGGTTTAGTTTTAAACTGAATTGAAATCATTTTAACAGTTAATTGTATTTTTATTGAAATAATTATTATAAACTGAATTAAAATTGGTTTTATATTAGAAATTTTATATTAAATTAAAAAAATTAAATATAAGATTTTTAAGATAATATTTTTTAAGGATTTTTTAATATATATTATAAAAAGTACAAGTTGGTATTTTTATGCCTTCATTTTTTTCACTTAATTAAATATATTTTTGAATCTTATTAATATTGGTCAAATGAGGAACCTTGACCCCACCAAACAATACGGTCCAATAGACATATTTAATTTTTTTTTCTGAAAAAATAAAAACAATTTTATTTTTTATTTTTAAAATCAAAAATTAAAAAGAAAACAATTTTCCAAAAATTTTATATAAAATGAAAATAATTTATTCTGAAATTTTTTTTAGAAAAATAATTATTATTTTGAATAAATTTTTTCAATATTATAATTTTTTTTTTATAATTAACATTTTTTTATGAAATTAAAAAAATTAATTTTAAAAGAGTTCAAATTATAAAATTGGTTTATAATTGCAAATTGATTATAAATTAGTTTATAAAAACAAACGGGTTTAGTTTTAAACTGAATTGAAATTATTTTAATAGTTAATTATTATAAACTGAATTAAATCATAAATATAATTTAGGTGAGTGGTTCTGTGTGAGACAGGTGAGAAATGAGGAGATTATTTTTGTTATTTGGGTTTATATCCCTTGTTCGAATCATTATGGTCCATTTAGTCAGTCTGTTTTTCAATTCATATATGGATATGTGTGTTGGCTTTATACACTCTTATGTGGTCTTTGTTACTACTAATGTGGGACTAAATTGTTAACCACTTGTTTTGTCTTTTCTTTACGATCTCTCTCTTGTTCCAGCTTTCCATATCCATCACCGATGTGAGACTATGGTGTTCCACCTTCCCTTTTTTTTCTCTGCATTATCGCCTCACCCACTTACTCACTTTCCATCACTATCCACACATGGCATACAACCATCCCATTTTCTTCTTGATCAAACTTGCAGCAAATACCAAGCTTCTCACTTCTCCTTCCCATAATTTTCACCTTCATTAATATTTTGAAATTATTTAAAGCAACAATAAGTGTTTTTTCCATATTCCGGTAGTCATTTTGACAGTGTGTCTGAGAAATTTCAAGCAGGCCACTCAATGTGGAAGAGATTATCTCAGTTGTGGAAGCTTTCCTTACGGTGAAGGTGACTTGACCAAAACATTGTAATCAAAAGCCTTGTTGAAGATGATTCCCAACTGATCCTGTCAAGCAATTTTGCAACGATAACAACACAGAGAAAGTATGCTGCAACAAGTATCAAAACATTGTAATCTTATCCAAGTATCTAATTCAAGGCAAAGCAATTAAAAGCAATATATTGTAAAACAGCCAAGTGCTTAAAGTATAGTGTACATTATATAAAAAACTTCACAGAAATACTTATCCAATTATCATTAAGAGTATGTTTTAATTATACACATATTTTGTTTCTCTTGATATGATTCGATAATACTTTGGTTAAGGATATATGCTTTCAATTTCGTTTGTTGACATATATTACAAATATGTTTTTATTATACAGTACTGTACTTATGAAGCATCAAGGAGAAGTTGGAGGCATTTTTAATAATATCTCAAAATTAACATTCAACGAAATTGGCATTTTTTTCATTGTTTTTAGAACATTGCTGAAATTTGAAGTACTGAGACATATTTTTGACATATTTTTTATCCATTCCCTTGACAGACATAGTTTTGACAACAAAAATACAAAGAGATCAATATATGACAACAAAAATACAGACATGGTTTTGACAGCAAAAATACAGACATAGTTTTTTTTTACAGACATATGTTTGTTCCACATCGGTTGTTCCACTTCTGGGTCATTGTGTTTTCTTGTTTTTAATTTAATGGGTATCTTAAAGTCCCACATGGATTGGTATAGAAGCAAAACGAGTCTATATATACCAATCAAACATATATGATAATGAATTGAAAATAATCTTGGAGTATTTAAAATGGGCTTAGGCCCAAATTTAATGTTTTGATAATTTAAAATAACAATTTAAATAAATAAAATTAATACGAAAATTTATTAAAGAAAAAATTAAATAAATAAAAAAATTATAAATTAAATAAAATCTAAAAAAATTAAATAAACGTAAACTAAAAAAAAATTAAAAATAAGCTATTCTCCATGCACAGTCAGCCAAACAAGGGACAAGGGGTTATGCCACGTGTGCAGAATCTTGGTTTTACAAGGGGGAATCGTATATTTAACCCGAATAATAATTTTTTTTTTGAAATTTTTTAGAAAAAGAAAGTTAATAAAAATGACAAAGGAAAATTGATTTTTTGTTCTTTTTTTTTTTTTTTGAAGTTCTTTATAGAAACTAAAATAGAATTTGAAATAGAAAATGAACACAATAGTTAACATTTCTTGAAGTATTTTTAAGTGTTCAAATAAAATTGGGATACGACAAATTCCATGAGTTTTTAGTTTCTAGAAATGTAGTCTTCTATGAGACCGTCTTTCTCTTCAAAACATCTTCTACTCCAACCACCCAATCCCCACATCTATCTTCTAAAACTTATGAAGCTGACCTTGAACTCATCCTCACTCCTAAACTCACTATACCATATATACAACCCCAAATTCACCCTGTTACCCATACCTCTATTGCCGTTAATACTCTCATGCCTCATAATACTCTCTAACCAACATCTCCCCGTATTCCCTTAAGACAATCAACAATGACCAATCGTCCCCCCAGCTACCTACAAGATTACCGTTGTAATCTCCGTCAGTAACATTCTTCTACTAATGTTACTTCTCACGATACTTTTTTCCTTTATCTTCTATTTTACATTATGATAACTACTCTTCTAATTATAATTTTTTTCACATGAGAGCCGCTAAAAAGCTTGATTTTAGAGACGTTGAAATGTTTTAAGATATGGTTAATATCATTAAAAGCTTATTTGAAATCCCTTTACTACCAAAGGAATTATCTGTTGCATCTCAGTTGTCTTCCGTATGTTTGTTCTTAAGTCTTTACGTGATCAAAATCCTCGATTCTTGATTGATTAGATCTTCAGAGTCTGAATCTCCAGATGTTGGCGTCATTCAGAGTCTTGATCTTCAGATGTTGACGTCATTCAGAGTATGGTATTCAACTTCTGATCTACAAAAATCTGGATCTTTAGCTACTCTTTGAATGTCCATTCTCTGAATCAGTACTACGTTTTCTTCAGAAATTTTAGTCTATGATTATGCACACTTGAACATTTGTTAGTATACCCTATTGTTCTTTAAATACTTTGTTATCATCAAAACCTTGAGATACGACACAAATCAATTTTCTTCCAACAATGACGTTTATTCAGTGATTTAATCATGTATAGAGCTTCGTAACTTTGTTTGAGGTGGGGTCAACGACAAATGAAATCTAACAGTTGTGGCTAGCTATTGGAAAAATCGTGGCATAAACCAACAGCTTCGTGGCACGTTTCTGACAACTTCGTAAAATTGTGGTACAACCCAAAAAAGTCGTGGCACGATTCTTTACGCGTCCTGACGCGTTTAAAAGGCAGAAAGCCAAAATTTTCAAAGATTTGACTTTTTAGAGCGTGATTTTTATGGTAAAAGTGTTCAAGGGGCTTAGAAATGAAGGTTTTTTTTCCATTGAAGATCAAATTCTACTTTGAGTTTCATGTGTTATTTCTCTAAACTCATAGCTATGATTAATTGTATTATGAGTAGTTAATCTTCTCTATATTAAGTCCTTAAGATGAAATTGTTCTAACATATTGAACTATGTAATTGACTTTGTACTATTTTTATGATATGAAATTCTAATTTTTTTATTCGGTTAATTTTAATCTTAATGTCTTTTGTGTGTTGACGAGCATATAATTTGATCTTAGGTTGAAGGTGATTATTGACTCTAACGCTTGATACTGAAATTAAATTAATTGTTCAAACTTAATAATTGATTTAAGAATAAATAATTATAAGTCTGTGATTAGAAATTAATGAGTGTTTCCCCTTATTATACCAATAGGAAGAATTACCGGATTCGGAAAAATACCTAGTCGTTTTTATTCTCTAATAATTTCCAATAATTTTTTACTTGTTTTTAATTAAACCAATATTTTAAGTAACTGCAACTTGCATTATTGTCTTAGTTCCATCCTTAACTTTACTTCCGTTACAACTTCTGACGTATTCCAATTCCAACTTGACTTCACGAACCAAAATCATTATGTTCACAAATTAACAAACTTCACGTCCTTAGTCATAGTCTCGTTCCAATATCGAGTTAACTTCTAACGTTGCTTTTTCCATAACTCATCTGTTGTTCCTTACAAAACACTTGGTCCTATCTTACTTCGGAAAGAATGTACCATTCTATACCCTCCCACTGAGTCACAACACACTTCATAAATTGTCAAACAACTCAATTACCAATTCCATCTAGCCTGATGTTGTACACTATACTCATTAAATCTGATATTTCCTTTCTTTCGTATCACGCCAAAGGTAACACACTTAAAACAAGATCTCCTAATTTCCATACTTACAAGCAATAATCTTTCTAAATTCTTATTATCCTGGCTTAACTCTTTCGTCTGTCACCTTCCACTGCACAATCTAAAATTTAACAGTGGAACACCACGAATTCTTGAGTACTACAAATTAGCTAACAGTCCACGGAGAAACACACTTATCCACTGGGGTCTTTACTAACCAACGGTACAAGAAACTTACTGACGTTCTATGGTAGAACAATTTCTTTGCCAACACACAATATTATAACATCCGTCCAACACTCTCCAGATGATAGTGGTACAGGAGTTACACTGCTACATCCGTAACATATACAACTCCAAGTCCATTCTAATCTCGAACTAATATATCCAAAATAGTTTAACACCCTCCAGTTATGGTTACCACATTCCAAATCAATTCTTTTTACGGTTTCCGACTTACTCAAGGTTTCTGTCGTCACCAAATCTCCACTAATGACAATGTGACACTATCACCGAACTTCAAACATATACGAATCACCACTTATCAAAACTCAAACCCTCCAAGGTACAACTATGAGTTTCCACGCTACTCGCCAATTTACTTACAACACCCCTCATATACCCACACTTTCGGAGTCCATACCACACTTCTCAGTTGAATCAACTCTTCTCATTCGTTCTGTTTCATAAACTATTCCCAGTTACATACTTAACTTCGGAACGTCCAATTCTTACTAGTACTTGGAAAGATAACCTACAAATTCCTTCTCTGGTTAGAACACAACTACACACCACTGGTACCACTTTCACGGGGTCGAAATCCAAAACCAAGAACTCACGGAAGATAACAATTACTAACTCCGACCAACCGTTTGTTCCTTAATAACACCATAAATTAAATTACCGATACGATCTTTACAAGATCAACACTTCGAGAATATTTTCCAACTTCGTCCTTAAGACTCGCAACAGCAATAATAACAATACACCTAAGACTTTCTCACACTCAACACAGTTCACAAGATTACTTCCCCAAAGTTAAACTCCCTCGTCGTCCAAACAAATGACCAATTACACAACACCTTTCCACAAGTTACGATTTCAAAACACAATTCCATCTTTCATTTACTTGCAATCCCATTTTCCATTCACACAATACTCTCCACTCGGAGCATCATGAGGTAACAAAACACAGATGAGGGTTCCTAGGGGATTTCACAATTCACACACACGTTAATCGATTACCCATCTGAGGTTAATCGGTTAACTCCTCAAGTTCAAAGCTAAATACCATCCCTGCACGTGTCAATCGGTTAACTCCATTGTGTTAAACAGTTAACACTGCTGCAGAAGCTAAAAAACCAATTCCTTTTAGTTCAAAAGCCCTTCCTGCTCAAAACCATCAATTCGGTTTGTTCTAACCCACAATATCATTCTCAACTCATGGCCTTTTAACTTGTATAACAATTCACTAACCATGATTCCACTCAAGGTAAAACCGACAAAGTCAAACATACAGATGACACACTCCAACCAAGTAACAAGCAAATTTCCAAATTCTGACGCAGTCAGACTACAAAACTTCAGCGAAACAGTTCATTCTCTGCTCATACAACTACACTAGCGGGAAGCCAATAATGACGACATTCTAGGGTCTTAACCACAACTCATACTTGATTCGTCCATAAGAAAAATCCAACACACAACCATTATACGATACTAGGAAAAAGCGATGGATATCTCATATCAAGCATACAACCTTGTTCTCTCACTTGAATTTCCTTGGCGAGAAATAAAACAATAACGTTCTTAGTCCAACAAAAGATAGATTCCGAATATTCCGATTATTCCCAAATACAGAAGTTTCTCTATACTTGCAAGTAAATTGGGCAATGCATCCTCTTGAAGAACCTTTCCATCACTTCGTACACATTAACCAGAATTTCTTATCCTTCATTATCCATTGAACCTCCCACTTACACCAAGTTACTTAATGGAAGACTCGCAACCAACAATTCTCATCAATTATTTACAAAACCTTTCCGGTATAAACCATTCCATGATTTACACTCAGTCCATGCTAAGTCCTGATTTACTTATCGTTGTTTTACCACAATCTTACTTCTTAAAACACAATGCTCATTATTCCACAAAGTACGTCTCTTCACACTTGTCTCAAGAATAAGAATCCATCACGTACACTTGTGACCATGGTGCTACTACTACGCTTATTCTTAATTCCAAAGTGTAACTTCTCCCACTCCACGTCATACTAATAGGGTACTCACGGGTGGGCTATCCGTGATTACACTTCCTTAATTTTAACTTTAATAACATCTTAATAATTCTATTGCACATTCGTCCAAAAATACATTCCGTTAATACCGTTTCCCACACTTCATTTATTTCGCTCTCTATTGTAATCCTCTTAGGTCCAAATATAAACCCATCATTTTAGAATTTCCTTGAGTCCAAGGTACTTACTTTGTTTCTTGACGCAAACTTCTTTCGGTCCGTATCACTACACTTTCTGTTACTAAATAAATTCTAAACTTTCTCCGACACAATACCTTATACTGTTCCTTGGGTAATTTAACAATTCCAAATTGGTCTCTTATTGAAAATAGAAATCCTGATGTATCATCTCGAACTCAATCTCTCTTCATAACTGGAGATACACAATTCATTTCCTACTCCTCGTTCGGCGCACACTTGTTTCACTTGAAGCATGTAACACATCTTTGTGTTCCTTCTCATGCTTCTCTACTACTTTAGGTTCCCATGAAAGCCGAACTTCCTTAACTCTCAACTTTTAACCAGTCGAAAGATATTGTTCCGAACATATTCCTTACGGTACTTTCGTCCCTTCAAGATACCATAGCAACCTTAGAAACTAAAACACCAATACTTATCTCACTTCCAAACCTCACACCACACGTTCCACAAAACAACTCTTCTTCTTCCCGGAATGAGCTTACTTGAGGTCCTTATCCGTACTAGTGGTCAACCCAACTCCACTAGAGATTTACATATTCCTCAATACCCTAACCAATCGTCCGATAAAGGTCCTTAACTTTTCGGACTCTACTCATCCAAATAATTAGTTTGAACAACACACCACTCTTCAATTCCATGTTACCCAAATCACAACTTCTACTAAAAACTCAACTGAGCTGACCAAAACTCCACACTACTAACTCTTGGCTTGAGCCTACCCTCACAGAACAAGCTCCGACAGCACTTCGGAGTCCTCGCGGTCGCTCAATCATGATTTTACCTACCACATACATAGTATTAGGTTTATCAGGCCCAACACTACATAGTATGATATTAAGTTTCATGCTGGCAAGACACACTTAAGAGGCAGAAATAGATTTACTTATGATGTTTCAAGGCTAAGTCGAGGACACGACCTACTCTTATACATACTGTAACACCCTGTATAATATTTATCTAGAATAATGCCATACAAGTGTTTTATTTGGTACTGACACATCAAAAGTACCTAATGGCATAATTCACATACTTGTCCATTTCTAAAACATAAATACAACACATGGCACAAGTCATGGAAACTAGCCAAAAATAATAAAATCTAAGAATAATATACAATATCCTCAATTGTACACAACCAAAAGATTACACAATGGAAATAAGCTCAACTAAGCTTTTCTTGAAACATCCAAGCATAGCTTCCACTTACAAATCGAACCTGCAAACTACACCTAAAATATAGCAACTATAGTGGGGTGAGATACATCAAATCTCAGTGAGTTCCCTATCTTATAGGTCCTATCGGATTTACAAAGTTCTATCAATCCTAACTCAAGTCAAGGGGAAGGGAAATGACTTTGAGTTCACAATTCACAATTAGATAGACATGGTATAATCACAAACATTACAAGTAAACACATATAATAGCATAACATGTCAAACATAATCACATTATAGTTCACACATGTTTTCAAGGCATACTAGCCACTACTATCCCCTACCAAGCATCCTTAGTTAAACATGGTCTAACATCACCCTTTAATAGCACATTGGATTCTCTTTCCAAGGCTTCAAGTCCCATATCAATCAGATTCCCGATTCATGAATTTTGGTGGAAACATAAACCACACTTTTCAGACATACATTACTTTTCCTTATTTTCTTATCAATCCAATGCATAAACATATGTTCCTATTCCACTATCAAAAAGAGCATTGAAAGAGCTTTCCAACGCATCCGACCGTGCCTCAATTCGAGTTACGGATCAAAAGTTATGAAGGAAACAAAATGGAAAATCTGCCACGTTCGCTTTCCTATTCGCAATGCGAACCCCCAGCGAACCGTGGCAGAGAAAAAACAGCATAAAGTTCGCAATGCGAACTTCTGGGCGAACCTTCGCTTTCCCCTTCGGTGGGGTTTGCAAAGCGAACCTGCGAACCCAGAAATTCACAGCAGCGTCAATATAGGTCATATGGGACCAAAATTCATCATTTCTTCCACCCAAACACTTCCAAATCACAATATCTCAACCAAAACATGTTCCAACATAATCAACAAGTATTCTACGCAGTTTATATCGAATTTCATCCGTTAGATTTCATTTTCTCTCAATCTAACCTAAGTTTAATTCATGAGTTTCTAGAACTTAGAGTGTCTAACTAGAACCCACCTGATAATCGAAGAGGAGTTTGAAGAAGATGATGATGATCCATGAGCTTTTTTTCCAATCTTTCCCTCTTTCTCTTCTTCTTTCTCTCTTCCTTCTCTTCTTTCTCTTTTCTTCTTTTTCTTTCCTTTCTATCTTTTCTTTTTCTTAACAAATATATATATATATATATATATATATATATATATATATATATATATAATACCAATATTATATAATATAACTGATAGAGTAAAATATCTCCAATAGATATTTTGTCATCTCAACCAATTGATCAATTATTAGAGTTACCTTAAAATCCTTTCTCGAGTTAAAATAATTGATCTGTCTCTTTCATAAAATAATTGATCTCTTCAGAGTTCGTTAGTTGCTCTATTGATCCCAAATGTCAATACTTAAAGTACTTAGATGATTCCATTAATCCAATTAGCCAAAGATAGAGCACATAGATACTCATCTGACATTCAATTGAGCATTTAAATAATACGGGGTATTACACGCGCTTTCCAGTTTATTACAACAGTTACTGGGTCGTGATTGTAAGTATCATATATACAACCACACTCTACTTAACAACGCGTGCGCCCGCGTGATTATATATCTTTCTTAACCGTTGTTAAATGGGTTTTCCGTAGTAGTGAGTTTAGGTTTTTAATATTTTCCCTTGGATGTTGTATACTGTTTGATCACTAAATGAACTAAATTAAGTATTATCCTCTTTTTTAAGAACAAGTCAAATTTATACTAGATTAATTAGTTAATCATTTTAAAACTATAATATCAAAGCTAAACACAGTTTGAAGATTAATAAACTTATACAACAATCTAAAATTAGGGGTGTTTAGTGGTTCGAAAAAATCTGAACCAAACTGGAATTCAAACCAAACCAATATGTTTGGGTTGGACATTTTTTCAGTTCGGGCAAAAATCGAACCGAACCAATTAAAACCGATGCTAATCGGTTCGGGTAACAGATTTCTAATTTTTTACCCGTAAACCCGAATCAAACCAATAACAATCAACATAATTAATTCATATAATTAATTATTAATTTTAATTGAGTTATTACTTATTTATTTGAATAAAGAGAATAATTGTTATAGCAATTATATGGTATAAACCATAATAAAAGAAATAAAGAGGCATAGTTGAAAAAGAAAAATGCAGAAACACAAAAAAACCTCTCTCTCATTCCACGACTTCTTCTTCCTCATGAAAACAAGATTCTCATTCTGTTCTCAAATGAAAGCACAACAATCAAAAATCAAATCCTTCAAATCTCACTTAAGCAAATCCAAATCGAAATAAAAGAAATTGGAACAAATAAAACAAAGAAAAAAAAAGGAAGCTACCGATGGAAACATGTTGAAGGCGAGTGGTTCTGTGTGAGAGAGAGGAGAGAAATGAGAAGATTATTTTTGTTATTTTGTCTTTTATGTATAGATAATGAAGGAATGGAAAATAAAATAATAATAATAATAATAATAATAATAATAATAATAATTTTTTTGAAATTTTTTAGAAAAAGAAAGTTAATAAAAATGACAAAGGAAAATTGATTTTTTTGTTTTTGTTTTTTTTTTTGAAATTCTTTATAGAAACTAAAATAGAATTTAAAATAGAAAATGAACACAATAGTTAACATTTCTTGAAGTATTTTTAAGTGTTCAAATAAAATTGGAATACGACAAATTCCATGAGTTTTTAGTTTCTAGAAATGTAGTCTTCTATGAGACCGTCTGTCTCTTCAAAACATCTTCTACTCCAACCACCCAATTCCCACATCTATCTTCTAAAACTTATGAAGTTGACCTTGAACCCATCCTCACTCCTAAACTCACTATACCATATATACAACCCTAAATTCACCCTGCTACCCATACCTCTATTGCCGTTAATACTCTCATGCCTCATAATACTCTCTAACCAACATCTCCCCGTATTCCCTTAAGACAATCAACAATGACCAATCGTCCCCCCAGCTACCTACAAGATTACCGTTGTAATCTCCTTCAGTAACATTCTTCTACTAATGTTACTTCTCACAGTACTTTTTTCCTTTATCTTCTATTTTACATTATGATAACTACTCTTCTAATTATAATTTTTTTCACATTAGCGCCACTAAAAAGCCTGATTTTAGAGATGTTGAGATGTTTTAAGATATGGTTAATATCATTAAAAGCTTATTTGAAATCCCTTTACTACCAAAGGAATTATCTGTTGCATCTCAGTTGTCTTCCGTAGATTTGTTCTTAAGTCTTTACGTGATCAAAATCCTCGATTCTTGATCGATTAGATCTTCAGAGTCTGAATCTCCAGATGTTGGCGTCATTCAGAGTCTTGATCTTCAGATGTTGACGTCATTCAGAGTATGGTATTCAACTTCTGATCTACAAAAATCTGGATCTTTAGCTACTCTTTGAATGTCCATTCTCTGAACCAGTACTACGTTTTCTTCAGAAATTTTAGTCTATGATTATGCACACTTTAACATTTGTTAGTATACCCTATTGTTCTTTAAATACTTTGTTATCATCAAAACCTTGAGATACGGTACAGATCAATTTTCTTCCAACAATGACATCTATTCAGTAATTTGATCATGTATAGAGCTTCGTAACTTTGTTTGAGGTGGGGTCAATGACAAATGAAATCTAACAGTTGTGGCTAGCTACTGGAAAAATCGTGGCATGAACCAACAGCTTCGTGGCACGTTTCTGACAACTTCGTAAAATTGTGGTACGACCCAAAAACGTCGTGGCATGATTCTTTACGCGTCCTGACGCGTTTAAAAGGCAGAAAGCCAAAATTTTCAAAGGTTTAACTTTTTAGAGCGTGATTTTTACGGTAAAAGTGTTCAAGGGGCTTAGAAATGAAGGTTTTTTTTCCATTGAAGATCAAATTCTACTTCAAGTTTCATGTGTTATTTCTCTAAACTCATAGCTATGATTAATTGTATTATGAGTAGTTAATCTTCTCTATATTAAGTCCTTAAGATGAAATTGTTCTAACATATTGAACTATGTAATTGACTTTGTACTATTTTTATGATAAGAAATTCTAATTTTTTATTCGATTAATTTTAATCTTAATGTCTTTTGTGTGTTGACGAGCATATAATTTGATCTTAGGTTGAAGGTGATTATTGACTCTAACGCTTGATACCGAAATTAAATTAATTGTTCAAACTTAATAATTGATTTAAGAATAAATAATTATAAGTTTGTGATTAGAAATTAATGAGGGTTTCCCCTTATTATACCAATAGGAAGAATTAACGAATTCGGAAAAATACCTAGTCGTTTTTATTCTCTAATAATTTCCAATAGCTTTTTACTTGTTTTTAATTAAACCAATATTTTAAATAAATTTTCACATTTAAAATTACTTTGTTAAAATAAAACAATTTATATAGAAACAAACTTTTAGAACTTGCAATATTTTTAGTTCACTTTTTAAAAGGTCATAAAAGGCATATTTATGCATAATGAAAAAGAAATTAGAAAAGAATAAATCAGAATGAAGAATTATCACAATAATTCTTATCTTTTACATGATGGACTCATTTCAATATATAGGCCCATTGATAATAGATTGTTAGAGATAAAATCTCTGATTAACATTCAAAACCTAATAACTAAAACCAAACTAAATAATACCAAAATATGAAAGTAATTCATACTGTAACACAAACACCACATGCAAAACTTCTCCACCCCTCCCTTTCAAAATATCATAGTCCAGCAACACCAATCACAGAACTAGTTTTCTCACAAACTCAACTATAGAAACTATTTGGGTCAACATACAATCTAACTTATTAGTACTTCATTCAAACCTGGCTGTAGAATGTAGATAATCTAATTTGAATTACTCAAGTGACCTGCTGTCTCTCAATCTTTTGAGATCATCAATCAAGGCCAACAAATTCTTATCCGACGAGCCGCCTTTTTGAACGGCTCGTCTAGCCTTTTCCCCAAACACTTGAGCGCGGCTTCTGATTTGGATGGCTTCTTCGCCACCGTCCATCAATCTCCTTACAGCCTTCTCAATGACATCTCTCGTCACCAACTTCTCTCTCTCCTCAAAACCAGTCAAACACCATTCTGTTGCACCAACTTCAACTCCAATCCCTCGCACTTCAGTTATCAGTTTCTCATTGTAGAATTGTTCTCCATGCACCGGCCATGTTATCATCGGAACCCCTGCACCAACAGCCTCCACAGTGGAGTTCCATCCGCAATGTGTCATAAATGCACCCACAGCTGGATGGCTAAGAATCATAACCTGTGGAGCCCAACCCCTAATAATCAAACCTTTATTCTTCTCAATGTTTCTCTCTTCAAATCCCTTCGGCAACCACTTTTCTTTCTCCTCTTCGCTATCATCCTCTTTCCCTTTCTTAACAGGTACAACCCATATGAATTCGTAACCTGATGCTTCTATTGCATACGCGATCTCGTAAAGTTGTTTAGCCGGGTAATGGCAGATGCTTCCGAAGCATATGTACAACACTGAGTGATCACCCTTGGAGTTGAGCCAACTCAGACATTCATGCACGCTCACTGCACTTTCTTGTCCTCTCTCTGCTTTCTCTTGAACAGTTTTGCGAATAAGAGAAGCTGGACCAAGATGCCAAGCTTTATGACCTGTAATTTTCTCGTAATGTTGGATACATTCTTCACCGTCAAGTTCAGTGAAATTGTTAACAACGAGTCCATTACTTTTGAGCTCTTTCTCCAGCAAATTTTGCATGAATCCAGCGAATACCTTTGGAGGTGTTGAGCACAAAGTGATACGGTGAGGAAAATTCGGAACAACAAATGAACCCAACCCCAAACCCGAACCTGAATCTATGTTAGAATGGAGTGGATGGTTTGTTCTTATAGATTCCATGAGGGAGACAGTAAATAGAGAGAAACCGTTAAAGACGAGGTTGGGGATCCGAAGCTTAGTGACCAAATCATTAAGCCAAGGGAACATGAAATCGCCGATGATGCAGTCAGGTGGATCTTTCTCCATGAAAACTTGAATGGGCTCATGGAGGAGTACTGCGCCTCTGTGGATTTTGGCAGAGGAGGCAAGGTCCGGGGTGTTGGTCATGGATTCGACGCCGTCTGGTAGACCGATTTGTTGGGAGGGGAAATCGACGGTGTGGAGGCGGAGGAAGAAGGGATCGGCGGAGGAGAGGGATTTTGCAAGGAATTGGGCGTTGGAGGGAGTGGTGATGATTGTCACGTGTTGGCCACGTGATGCAAACAGAGTTGCTATGTCACAAAGAGGGATCATATGCCCAGGGGCTAGATATGGAATGAAGTGAAGTTTAAGTGGCCGTTGAACTTCAGGTTCCATTGTTGATTTATTTTCTAACTCTGTAACAGAGTCTCTGTTCACAAGCTAGCTCTCTGTGTTTCAGTCTCTCTCTATTCAAGCTTAATTTGGTTTTATATGGTTTATACTTATCGTATAGTATACTATTTATATTATGCACGAGAAACCACTAGCTAGCTAGGAGGAGATAAATTGTTTACTTTAATGTCTAAAAGGGCAAAAATATGATAACAATCATATACTTTAATTTCTCCATGAAACCCACGAGGAGCGGAGAAAATAAGATATGGTTTTCTTAATGTATAGTAATCGTAATGATTTATTAAAAAGTATACAAAAGTTTAAATTTTTTTAATAAATATGAAATTTTAGTTTTCTTGCAATTAATTAGTAATCAGGTTTGGACATTTTATTATTAAAATAAATAATCATTCCTATTGAGACCGAGTTGAGATCTGCTCCAATTACAAAATTTTCTAGCTTTTTATTTTTTTTTTACAGGTATAAGACACGTGACATTAAAAATAACCAACAGTTAGAATAAAAAATTCAAAATCAGCATTTTTTTTAAACAAAACAACTGATTATTTTCGAAAAAGCCAAATAATACACTGTTTTCTCTTCTCTTTCTATGCTCATTAGTCACTAATTGTAAACAAATCATCCACAACCATTTTTTTAGAACAGATTAATACACTGATTATTTCCAGAAAATACTCAATTTCTCTTCTCTTTTGAATCTCATTACTCACTTTATCTAAATAAATCACTTATGTTATTTCTTTCACTCTCGCCATTTTTACTGCTTCATTCTGCCAATTTTCATTTTAAGATTTAGGGAAAAATGTGTTCTTTAAATTGTTGTTGTGAATTGACTAAAGAATATTCTATAGTATCGTGTTGTTGTGAAATTGAGGAATAAAATAATAAAACTTTGCATAAACACTTAAAACCATTTCAATTAGGATAGAGCTGGGAAAGATTTAGAGAAAAATTTGTGGACATTTGTGAAGAGCATTTTTGAAATAAAAATTGTGAACTATTTTACAAAAAGATTTGGGGGAAACGCAAAATCAAAACCAAAGTAACATTAAAATTAATAATAAGAAAAGAGAAGCAAACACAAAGTTACAATGGCAGTGGGGGCAGATAACTCATTGAGACCTGTCTCTATACGAGTTAAATAACTAACAGGATAAAATTCGTTTTCATACTTGTTCTCGTGGATATGGTTGGTGATGTTGGTTTTTTTTTTATTGTGGGACTTTCTTTTTCGAGGAACATCTATGCGAGAGACACATCACATATTCACCCAAAATCTTAAGGTACTAGGTGCGTGGGTTCTTTCACTTATAAATGTTCAAAATTTCCACATTTCTAACCAATGTGAGACTATTACCCACACTACTCACACTTGTTACATTTTCAACGGGTTAAAGGGTGTCATCACTAAGGTCAAGTGTATACCAATTACTTTTTTTGTTAAGTAAATTACTCTGTCCATTTCATCTTCTTATAAGTAAATTTTACTTTTTAATTTCATTTATTGAATAAATAATGTATTTTAATTATATATATATATATATATATATATATATATATATATATATATATATATATATATATATAATGAATCTTGTTGGAATTTCATCAAACCTATGGAGAATTTCTAAATCGATCTTGATGAACAAGATGATTTCGCTGCACAATTGATTATGAGGGAAGAAAGAAAAGATGAATTGGGGAAGAAATGAAGATTAGGGTTTTAGAAAAAATGGAAGAAGAGGAATTGTGAAAACTGCAGAGAAACTTCTGGTCTTTATTTTTATGCATTTGCATTCGTTTTTCACACTTTATAACAATAGGGTTTCTCCCTATTTATAGGTTGAGGTTGCTTGCACACCAAGCAAACTCTAACTAACATAACTAACTCAGCTAAAACAAACAAATAAAGCTAAGTCACAATTATATCGAGATACACTTCGACATTTACACATTTCGACAGTAATAAGCATTTCGACATTTCCTTGCTTCTGTCAAGCAACATGCTTCGACACAAGGAATTACATTTTCAACACGCCACCTAATCCATTGTGTCTAAACTATTTATATTCATCATAGATCTTAATTTCATGAACACTTCGACCTGCACACATTTCATCATGATGTCTGCAATCTGATTTTCAGTTCTGCAATGTTCAAAGTTCAGCTCCCTGTTTGTTACGTGCTCTCGAAGATAATGAAACCTCATTTCGCTGTTTTTGCTTCTTCCATGTGCTATCGGATTCTTTCCCAGATTAATAGCCGACATACTGTCAATCTTCATGATAATTACTCCATGATCCTTCCCTGTAATTTCTTCGACCAAATTGGCCATCTATGTTGCTTGACATGCATAGAGAGAAGCGGATATGTATTTTGCTTCACATGACGATAATGCCACTATTGGTTCTTTTCTTGAGTTCCAAGTAACTAGTGCACCACTTAGCATAAACACATTACCAGCTATGGGTTTTCTATCCTGAACATCACTACACCAACTTGAGTCGGTGTGACACACTAGTTTGCATTATTTTCCATTATCAGATGTAGGAAACAAAATGCCATAGTCGATAGTTCCTTTTAGATACCTTAGTATCCTCTTTGTCACTGCTAAGTGTGATCCTTTTGGCTTCTGTATGAATCTACTCATCATATCTATTGTATGTTATATCATGCTTTGTGTGACAAAGACATCTTAATGAACTAATAAGTCTTCTATACTATGTTGGATCAACATCATCTTCCTCTGAGTCTTTCGACAGTTGCAGTCTTGGTTCAGCATATGTCGAAGTCGAATTGTAGTCTTCCATCTAAAATATCTTGAGTATCTCACTTGTATATCTTTTTTGAAATCTCTTGACTATTGTAGAATTCGATGCCAAGGAATTATGAAATGTCACCCAGATCAAACATTTAAAATTCCTTACTAAGACCACCTTTGAAGTCTTAGATCTCTTTCTTGCAGCTTCCTGTTATCAACAAGTCATCGACATAGAGACACAGTATAAGCAATGCATTCTTGCTTCTTCTTACATATACTTCATGCTCGGTTGGGCACTTCACAAATTCTTTCTCCCTTAGAGAGTTATCAATCTTCTTATTCTAAGCTCTTGGAGCTTGCTTAAGCCCATGCAAGGCTTTATGCAGCCTATATACCTTGCGTTCTTTGGCTTGTTTCACAAACCCAACTAGTTATGCAACATAAACTTCCTCAACTAAGGGGCCATTCAGGAATGCACATTTCACATCCATCTGACACATTTTCCATTCGTTCATGTTTGCAAGATCAACAAATAACCTAATTGTTTCGATCCTAACAACAGGTGCAAAAACCTCTTCGAAGTCGATTCCTTCTTTATGAAGAAATCCTTTCGCCACAAGTCTCGCCTTGTGTCGAGTTACTTTTCCTTTGGGATTTAACTTCACCTTGTATACCCATTTCGCATCGATTGCCTTCTTGCCTAGAGGCAATTTGACAAGTGACCAAGTGTTGTTGACTTTGATAGACTTCAGTTCCTCATTCATTACTTTCATCCATTTTGAATCCTTCAATGCTTCAACTGCATTAACTGTTTGTCATTTGCATAGAAAGCATAATGTATCATCTCACCTTCATCATTGACCCTATCATATGATGTAATCACACATTCTTTCAACCTTGCAAGCATGTGTCTCGTTCTTTGAGGTCTTCTTGTGCTTGCTTAACCTCTCACGTCTTCTTGTCGAACTTCTCTTTCGACTTCACTTACTGGGTCTTCACATAAGATTCTCGCTGAATCCTTCTTGACATTTTCAGTCCAATCTCATTGCTCAAGCTCATCTATGATCACGTCCCTGTTGATCACTACTTGCTTGTTCACTAGGTCAAACAACTTGTATCCTCTGATCAAATGATATCCTATTAGGATCATTTGACTCGACTTGTCATCAAGTTTTCTTCTCAACTAATCAGGCACATGTCTATGTGCTACATATCGATATACTTTCATATGACTTAAGCTAGGCTTGACACCTAACCAATATTCTTCTGGCGAGATTCCTTCTAGTTTCTTCGTCGGACATCTGTTCAGTATGTATGTTGCAATCGACACGGTTTCTCCCTATAATTATTTGGGTAGATGCTTGCCTTTCAACATACTTCTCACCACATTCATGATGGTTATGTTTTTCCTTTATGCAAATCCATTATGTTGTGGAGTTTAGGGTGGCACCACCTCATGCATAATACCTTCTTTTTGACATAATGTGTCGAAGTCTTTCGACACATATTCTCCACCACCATCAGTCCTCAGAATCTTAAGCTTTCGACCACTTTGTTTATCGAGCATAGATTTAAATTTGGAAAATACCCCGATCACTTCACTTTTCTTCTTGATCAGGTAAGTCTATAGTTTGTGACTAAAATCATCTATGAGTGTGACAAACTATTTATTACCTCTAATTAAGTCCACCTAGATAGAACCACATACATCCGAGTATATGACTTCAAGAATGGCCTTCGACTTACTTCTTGCATCCTTGCTGAAGCTATTCTTGTGCTTCTTTTCCTGCACACATTCCTCACATACTTCATTTGGAATGTCAATTTCTGGTAATCCTGAAACCATATTTCTTCTTTTCAAATCCCTGATGTCTTTAAAGTTGAGATGGCCAAGTCTATAGTGCCACATCCGTTCATCTCTGCTAGCTGCAGTTGCAAGGTACTTGTGCACCATCACATTAAGTTTAATCTTGAAGGTTCTATTCTGAGACATATGAGCTTTCAAGATTAATCTTCCAGTTGATTTGAGAACTCTCATAATCTTGTCTTCAATCGACACTTTATAATTCTCTCCGACCAACTGCCCTATGCTTAGCAAATTATACTTCATGCCTGGTATGTATAATATATTGGAAATTACCAACCTTTTGCCATCTTTCCTCATAATCAGAACAATGCCTTCAACTACTAGAGTATTGTCATTTACAAATTTCACCATGTTTTTCATTGAGGATTTTATGTTGACAACCCAATCCTTTTTACCAGTCATGTGTGATGGGCATCCTAAATCCAAGTACCATTGTTCCTTGAATCTTTCTTCATCGCTTATTGTGACCATCAACAACATCTCTTCTTCTTCATGCTTTGCTAGCTTTGCATCGTTATCTTGATTCTTTTATTTTTCAGGACAATCACTAGAGTAATGACCATACTTCTGACAATTGAAACACTGAATATGACTTTTGTCAGGTTTTTGACCACCATCTCTTCCTTTACCTCCGACACCACCTCTGTGGTTGCTTTGGTATGAGGACCTTCTCTGGTTTGATGCATGTTGTTCTTGCTGGTTTCCACTACCAGACGAATTGTTGTAGCCTTATCTACCTTTGTTGTCGAACCACTTCCTTTTGCCTTTATTTTCTCTTGCTGGTTGTTCTTGCAAAGCCACATCACTCTTCGACTTGCTTGCAACTCTTTCAACCATTTTTTTTCATGAGATTCAAGTGTCCCTTTAAGTTCTTCCTTTGTCAATGTTGACAAATCTTTTGACTCTTTTATGGCTACTACCACATGGTCAAACTTTGGAGGCAATGACCTAAAGATCTTTGCAACAACTAATCTTGATGTCAACACTTCTCCACATACCTTGATTTGATTCACCAGTTTCATAACCTTGGTGAAAAAGTCAATTATACTTTTAGTTTCTTCCATCTAAAGCAATTCATACGTTCTTTTGTGAGTTTTTAAATTCACCTTTTCAGTGCCTGCAAACGATTTCTCCAAGATTTCCCATGCTTCTTTCGTTGATTCAACATCACTCATCTTATCGAAATTATTTAAATTAACACATTGATGAATTATAAAGTGAGTTTTATAATCTTTCTTCTTCAATTCTTTGTGTGCAGCCTTTTCTTTGTCAGTCGTTTTTTCTGCAAGTGGTGTTACTCCTTCCTTCACAAGATCCCAAAGACTTGACAACATAAAGCAGTCTTCATCTGCTTTGACCAATTCTCATTATTCTGATTCTTCAAAATTGGGAGACTCGCCGCAAACTTCCCGTTCGAATTATTTATTGCTTTATGCTTTCCAAGAATCACACATCCAGTGCTTTAGATACCAGATGTTGGAATTCCACCAAACCTATGGAGAATTCCTAAATCGATCGTGATGAACAAGATGATTTCGCTGCCTAATCGATTAAGAGAGAAGAAAGAAAAGATGAATTAGGGAAGAGAGGAAGATTAGGGTTTTAGAGAAAAGTGAAAGAAGAGGAATTGTGAAAACTGCAGAGAAACTTCTGGTCTTTATTTTTATGCATTTGCATTCGTTTTTTACACTTTACAATAATAAGATTTCTCTCTATTTATAGGTTGAGGTTGCTTGCACACCAAGTAAACCCTAAGTAACCTAACTAACTCAGCTAAAATAAACAAATAAGGTAAATCACAATTATGTCGAGATACACTTTGATATTTTCACATTTTACACATTTTGACACTAACAGGCATTTCGACATTTCCTTGCTTCTGTCAAGCAGCATGCTTCGACACAAGGAATTACATTCTCAACAAATCTGAAAAGTAAAAGTTGTTCATAAAAGAGAATGAAGGAAGTATTGTATACTCTTCGTTCTATAATAAGATTTAGTTAAACATTTTACAAATATTATTAAAATGTATAAATGAATGAGAGGGAATAATGTTTTTATTGATAAATGTAATAGTAGAATTGGAAAAAATAATTAATATTGCATCGAAAATTGAAAAGAGTCATTCATTTGATGACAATTTTATTTTATAAATGGGTCACTCCTTATAGGATGGAAGGAGTAATAATTCATCATTTTACCAAACATTAATTAACTTAATTAAGCAGTCACACATATTTTTTCTCCATGCATCTTCTTGATGTTACTACCTGATTTTTTTTTTATAAATCGTTTTGAACTTTTCACATGTATTAAGAAAAGTAATCATTGTTGTATGGGAAAGAAAAATTATGAAAGATTTTACAATATTGTTCTTCATTAATTGCATGAGAAACATAAATTTAAATAATTGAAATAAAAGATGAGAATAAATATTTAACGGTATAATGTAAAAAATAACATTAATGATTTCTTGATATTGCAAAACCTCTTATATTTTTATACAATTATTTTCTCCAAAGTGACTTATAAAAAAACAGAAGGAGTATTTGATTTCAGGTTTGAATCATTTAAATTAGAGTTGATTATAGATGTATAGAATTGATTTTAAAATGTTTATTTTGTTTTGGGTATAATTGATTATACGTGAAACTATGGGCCTGTTTGTTTTACCTTTAAAGAAATTGATTTTTTCTTTGTATTTTCAATAATGATTTTTACGAAAACGTTTTTTAAAATATTAAAAGTTTTTTCAAATTCATTTTTTATAAATTGAAAGATTAATTTTGAAATCTTATAACATAAACATACATTATTGAATATCAAAACATAGTCATAATCACAATTTTTTAAAAAAATTGTATTTCAAAAACGTTTTTATGAAAAACTATTTAAAATAGCTTCAAATTAAGTGAATTTTTAAAATTTTGATATCCAAAAAAGTTTAAATAAGATGATAAAATACTTAAAATAATATTTTTATAATAACTATTCAAACCAAATTTTCATTTGAAACTTTTATTAAAAATTTCTTTGTAACTTTTTTTAACAAAAATATATTATACTATAAAAATCATTTTTTTTTAAAATGTCAAACAAACGGGCCCTATAACTTGTAGTCTTTTTAGTTTAAACATAATTTTGTATTGATATTTACTATTTAATTATTTTTGTTAAAATTTATCCAAACATAAATCACTTTAACTTAAACTTTAAATAAATTATGTATATATAAATACATAATACTTATATAACCAAATTTTACGTTTTACTTAAAGCTATCTCTTTCCTATCCTTTCCCTTAATTCAATGGTCTAACAATATTTTTAAAGATATATATAAATATATATAAATATATATATATATATATATATATATATATATATATATATATATATATATATATATATATATATATATATATATATGTATATATTTATTTATTTATATATATATATATATATATATAGATATATATATATATATATATATATATATATATATATATATATATATATATATCGAATATCATTTTTATGTGAGAACATGAGAATGAATCACAACCATTAGATTTTAAAATAAATAGTAGAGATTATGTGTCATTTTTTTTCTCTCCTCTATCATTTATTTTAATAATGGAGGAGAGAGAAAAAAAAACCACACATAATCTCTACTATTTATTTTAAAATTCAATTGTTCATATTCATTCTCATGGTATATATAATTTACAAAATGCCTAAGTATAATACAAATAAAAACCAATAAATGCACAAGATTTACCTAACCTAGTCTAAAAAACAAGTAAAACAAAACCTAATATATATATATATATATATATATATATATATATATATATATATATATGGGCTTAATGGTGATGCACTGACAGTGTAAAAAAGTTTTACACTTTCATCCAATAGAAATATAACATTCTGCCATGTCATTTAAATAATTTAAAATTTTCAGTCTGACTTGGCGGGATGCATGATCGTCATTGGTTGACAGTGTAAAACTTTTTTACACTGTCAGTGCATCACCCATTTTCTATATATATATATATATATATATATATATATATATATAGGGAACATATCATATGAGAATGTCATTTTTATGTGAGAACATGAGAATGAATCAGAACCATTAGATTTTTAAATAATTGGTGGAGATTATTAGTCAGTTTTTTTTCTCTCTCCTCCATCATTTATTTTAATAATGGAGGAGAGAGAAAAACAAAAATCACACATAATCTCCACCATTTATTTCATAATCTAATGATTCAGATTCATTTTCATGTTCTTACATTGCATTCTAATATATATATATATATATATATATATATATATATAATTTACAAAATGCCTAAGTATAATACAAATAAAAACCAATAAATGCACAAGATTTACCTAATGTAGTCTAAAAAACTAGTAAAACAAAACCTAAAAGAAATTACAACCTCCAACATAGCTGAAAGAAAAAAAAAACAGCAAAAAAACTAAGTTGCACCAAAGATGAGGATTAAAATCTAGAGCTCGCCAAACAAGGACCAACAAACACAACACCAACCTCAAAATAAAGCACCAGTACACTGTGTTGTGTGGCCAAAGACACTCAAGCTACTATTGCCTCAGAAAAAGAATATGGTGCTCAAGTCATGAAGAGAAAGCACATAAGTTACCGACAGACCTGCCAATGTATCTGTTCCGAACTGGTCCAATGACTAGGCATAGCCCAATCCACTTCTGCTCCTAGAACGACCCAATTGCCTAAGTTCAGCCAACTTAGGGCAGCATTTACCTTTCTACCCATCTACCGGACAAGGCTGGTCGGATGACCCCAAGGATCAGCTGCCCCTCCTCGGTAGTTCCTGCCCGTCACGCACGGTTCTACCATTCAGGAACAGTAACGACGCTTGTGCCCGCAACTGCGTATCTGCTTGTGGCAATGGCTAGTTTCGGGCACCTCTGCCCGACCCAACGACTAGTTTCTGGCAATTACCTATTATTTGGGAAACGGTTATCTCGCCCCAAAAATAGGGACCAATGGCCAAGCGCTTGGAGCATTATAAAAATTCTCTCATTTGAGAAGGTCAGGTATTCTAAATCATCCTACGAAATACACACTTTGTACTTGCCTTCTCTTTCTCCTGATTCTTACTTTAGCATCGGAGTGCCTTGCAGGTACACCCCCTCCTTATCTTTCACACCCAGCATCGCAGACATCATCTCTGACCCACTTCAGGTTCTGATCAGCCGTCAAGATCAGTATCATTTCCAAGCCAAAAAATGTCATATCTTCCATTTCCTTTACTGTCACCGACATATTCAAAAATAAATATCATTTAGAGATTTCTATAATGACTAAATAATTGCTTGCCATATCATAAAAAAGCAGCCCCTAATCCTAGGCATTCCTACAACCATTGTAAGCATCTGAAAAAAGAGACAAAATATCTATGGGAAAAACAACACACCTCAATCAACTAAAGACCTTATATCAAAGTATTGTCGCTACTTCATGGATTACAAAAGGATGAGAGGGTGATTCGAGGGGTTCCAAACAAAGAACAAGAAGCATCTTCAGAACCAAGGGATCCCCTCTTAAGCAAGTAGTATACCACATATTAAATTTAACTTAACCCTCAACAATTAAAATTTTTCTCTCATTTCTTCATCTTATTTCCTTATCTTCTTATACATTTTTATAAATATTTATTATCATATTGAACTAAATTTTAAAATTTCAAGAACACCTAAATTGAACTAAATCAAACATATGAGTTTTAATAAAATTAAAATACATTAAAAAAATGTAAAACTCATAAAGTGTAAACTTTCAATAAACTTCATCAAACAAAGTCCACCTATAAGTTTCATCCAAACCCCAAAATCCATATATGATTGTGGTGACCACCTTTAATAATGGTTTGAGATTTATGGATTATATGTTATTTGTTAGGCAAAAATACGATAATGCAATAGGTTAGAGGGGATGAATATACCTCCTTTTCAAAAAGGACAATTTTCAAAAATTTATTTATTTCAAAAGTTATCGGAGTTTAAAAGCGGTTGGTGAGCAGAAACACATTGTGTATAAAATTTATTATGACTATTGATGCAGCCGCAAGTGACTGTCATGAAGTAATAAAATAGATATCCAACCACGGAGACCAATAGTTTAAGTACCAAATTCTTGTCCTATCGGTGTATATCTAGAGAAACATAAAATAGGAGTTTTGGTAAACAACTTAAACGTGAAAAGCAATTAAGTAAAAACACCTTAACGGAAAAATCACTTAAATCTCAAATTAGGGCAAATAGGACTCGGGGTTACACTTCATATTTATAACACAATCATATGATTCCTGTAACAACTATTGCGAGTCTTTTGTAAAAATGATAGAAAATAGATAAAATTGGGCACTACCTGTTTTTGCTAGCACATTGCCCCTACCGTCGATGAATAAATTTTCGGCTTTCACATCGTCTAGTTTATCATTCGACGAGTCATTACTTTTGCTTATCTATATGTTTTCTCAAACTCGTCTACCGACTTTCGCATCGTTTGGATTAGGTTGTTTAAAAATCTGCACTCCAGTATCGACACATATCCTTTTAAACTACTGTCGATATGTGAGAACCACTTACTTTCGTAACGAAGTTAGAATGTATGAACTCAAATTATAAAATAAGTTTAATTAAAATTCTCACAATTGGTAGTAACAGATCATACGATAGGTCATGGAATAATCCCATAACCCCTAATCCCTAGGAAACTACTCACTCATGGTGAGGGAAAACACAATCACATAGGTATTCATCATCAAACTCATAAAAATCAATCAAAACAGTTGAATAATATAAAGAGAATGAATTATAAAACCTGAAATATGAGTAAACATTGTTCCACAAGTTTCTCCCTTGGAGACTTGAGTTACAGAGAAAAATAATTAGAAACTAGGAATGAAAAGTGAAAAAAGTTGGGAACCTAAACTCATAACAGGCTATGAGTTTTATAGAAAAATAGTAAAAGTGCATAAATTATTTGGTTCAATGTGAAATATTCTGATTTGATATAAATCCAATCATGCCTAAGAGCCACAATTAAAAGCGAATCATTCTAATTAAGGAAGCAAAGACAAATATTGACTTTTCTCTCACCTCCCAGCTACGACCCATAGTAGCTGATACGGGTGGCCGTAGCAGGTCACTGGATCTTCTATTGGAAAGGCTAAAAAGGGAGGCTTGGGCATCATGCTGCTACGGCCCGTAGTAGCTGTTACAGGTGGCCGTAGCAGCCCCCTGGTTTTTGTATGGGAGAAATTGACAAATTGTTGTTTTTCTTCATTTTACATGCCTTGGATCCCTCTTTGTCTTGAATGCTCACTAGACCCTGGAATTAACAAGAAAACACAAACCAACGCATAAAACATGACAATTGAAAGTAAATCGAACAAAATGCAATCAAATACTAAGACAAAGATTGAATTTATGAATTTTCCTCAAGCAACAAAGATTGAATTTATGAATTTTTGGATCAAGCGGTTAACATCATGATAAAGCATACAAAAATGAAGTCATCGGTATTCATACACGAGTCTTTGTTCCGATCGGATAGGCCTAGTTCTCTTGGTAATCATTTGTCAATGAAGGTATTCGCAAAAACACTAACCGCGGTAAAGCCATTGACCTAAGTCTTCCTTTGAGACACCTCTCCAACTATGCTTTGGGATTAAGTCTCTTTTTCCGATTTTTCCCTTCCCCTTTCATTTGGGCAATTAATATTAATGCATTCTATTTTTTTTTTGTCTCATACTCAAGACCATTCGAGAGTTTTTGCTTTAGGCACCTTTTTATTCTTTTTTCTTTTTCGATGAACTTATGTACTTTGGCGTTTATTGGTCCACTTTGGGATGATACTTTGAGTATTTAACCACCGTTAGACTAAATAATCGAGTGAGGGTTACCCAACTTAGAAGGTAGTTGCCTTTTTATTGCCTTTTCATCATTTTGGTGCCCAAAAATTATTGTCTCCCAACCAATAGTACATGTACGTGAGTCTAAATTATGTCGGACTGTCACTTAGAATTAAATAGGGGGTACTGTTCAAAAGCCAGATACTATGGCACAGATCTACACGTTGGACTCACGTCCTACTCTGGGGGACCTAGGGTGTTCGGGTAATACCTAAGTTTTCAAACTTTCCCAATGTCCCTAGTCCTAGCCTTACTTCCCTCAAACTATATATATTTTCTCGTCTTCCCTATAACTGAATCTTATCATGAAAACAAATTTGTACGGCCCTAATTTTGGAAAAGCTACGAAAAAGTGGTCTTATTGAAACAAACAAATTGAAAATAGCTAAAAACAAGAAAGAAACATGAACATAAAAATGCAAGAAATGTTAATGCAAAAAAATAAAGAAAAATGCGAGAAAACAAAGAAGTATCCCCCCTACAAACTTGAACTAAACATTGTGCTTAATGTTTTAGCGCAAGAAAGAGGGAATAGAACTCATAAGAACCAGACTCGGGAGGTAGGAAGCGCGACATGAGTTGTTGCAACATCAGCTGGGCATAATCCAAGACTACTTCTTGTCTTGTTTTCTCTTCCTTCATGAGCTTTTTATTCACAAAAAAAAAACAACAAGAAAATAAATTAGTACAAAAAATGTGGGTTGCCTCCCACACAGCGCTTTGTTTAACGCCGTTTTATCTCAATGGTCGATGAGTGCAAGCACTCAAGGTGGATCTTTCAAAAATGATTCCTAAACCTCACTCTCAGCAGTATTATGTGTCCATGCCCATTTATCAAGCCGTCTCTCATATCCACTACTCTTATTCTTCTCCTTCCTATGGGGTGGTTCATACTTCTGAACATGTGGGGTGGTTCTGGTTCTATCCTAAGTATAAAATTTGCTGGTTTGGATTTTATCCTTTCATCCCCACCTCAATGGTCAACCTTCCCCTTCTTAACATCAATAATTTTCTCAGTTTGATGGTCCTCTAATATTCTATTTTTAGATAAGACCTTAGTTAATGGTTCATCGGTAAGGATCTTTTCCATTATTTTTGCATACCTATTGGATTGAGTGTCTACATTAGCTTCTACAAATCTTTGAGAGAAAGTAATTAATGGCTTGTAGGGAGGAGGATCAACATAATGTGCTTCTTTCTCAACCTCTTCAACAACCTCATTTTCAGGTGGTGTTGGCACACTCTCTTCAACCTTTATCTCTCTCTCTCTCTCTCTCTCTCTCTCTCTCTCTCTCTCTCTCTCTCTCTCTCTCTCTCTCTCACCAGAACTACCCACATGATTTCCATTATGAGTTGTCACGACATTTAAATGTCCCTTGGTATTTTGCTCGGGTTGCCCCAGAAATGATCCGAAAGGGACGGAGGAAGCAGCTTGTCTTTGAGCTACTTGGGGGATTCAAGTCTCTAACATTTTGGTATGAGTGATAACATTGTCAACCTTAGTGTTCAACTGCCTAAGTGCCTCATTGGTAAGGAGGTTTTGATTTCTAAAATCTTCATTATGAGAGTTTGTGTTGCCACAAAACTCTCCATCATAGATTCCAGGTTAGACTGAGTTTGTGTCTCAATAAAATTCTCCATTAACATTTCAAGGTTGGATTATTGGGAATTTGGTGGTTCCTCAAGATACTGAGAGTGGTTATTGTAGAAAAAATTTGGGTGACTAGTCCACCCTTGATTATAGGTATTGGAATAAAAATCTTCTTGGTTATTGTTCACATAGTTGAACATATTTTCGATAGACCCCATGCATACCATAAAAGAAACAACATAGAATAAAAGGTTGCTCTAATCTCTACGATAATAAAATAGAATAATAAAAACGAGTTCTTCGCATACAAGGGCAGCGTATAGAACTATAGCAAAAAAGAAAGAAAAAATGAAATGATAATAATAATAATAATAATAATAATAATAATAATAATAATAATAATAATAATAATGATGATGATGATGATGATAATAATAATAATAATAATAATAATAATAATAATACTCTAGTCTATATGATAATCAAACAGAAATTCAATATTAAACTCAATTGGTCCCCGACAACGACGCCAAAAACTTGATGCAATCACAAGTGCACGGCTTTTGCGAAGTAATAAAATAGATATCGAACCACAAAGACCAATGCTTTGATAGAAACATGTCAATATTGAAATTTCTATTTTGTTGTCTAGATTGCATTGACAATTTATATGGACTAGAATGCACAAGAATTTGTATTAAATTATATGTTTGGTTAATTTGTAGTACAAGATAGAAAAAATATGAACTTTTTACTGATATGGATGCTAAACAGTTTGATATAAAGGACCAATTGGACCAAAAAAATGAACTTTTACCGATATGGATTTAAATTATCTGATCAAAAGAACTAATTAGATCAAATGAATCTATTATGGTTTTGTTGCAGGAATATTCAGGTTTTCCAAGCCCCATTAATCGCATCCTCACCAAGTCATCACATCATCATAACAAGCATAAAATAAAGGTTTCCATGGTTATTCATCAAAGCAAGAGGTTGAAAATCGAAACTGTGGACACATAACCATTTTTCAAGCAAATTGGGCACTTTTTGGCTTCGTTAATCTATTAACAATTTACAGTGCAAAAAGTGTTAATATATTAACCCTTGTAAATTTGGCAGATTTTGCTACTTTTCATGACATCAACTTTTCCTCTACATTTTTGGGGTATACTTGGTGCTAGCATTGTGTGGAATATTCTAGACATCTCTAGATATTTCAAGACTATTCAAGATACTCCAAGTGTATTTATTCTAATGCATCACTCTAAATTAAGTGCACCATGTTCCTTGATTTCCAAGCATGCCAACCTTTGGATTTGAAGCTTACATTGGGATTGCTACCGAGTTAACTACCTAACTAACCGAGTTAACCGCATGACTCAGTGAGTTAGATGTAACTAACTCCTAGCCTAATTTCAAACCACCCAAAGCTAACTCATAGCCTAATTCCAAACCACCCAAAGCTAACTCCTAGCCTAATTCCAAACCTTTGACACTCTAAACCAAAACTCTATATAAACAAACCTTCAATCATTTTTCAAGGACCTTCAACCATTTTCACAATTCACTCTCAATTCTCTCACATTCTCTCTGAATTTTTCTGCAACTTCTTCATCTTCATCTCCATTTTCTCCCAAAACCTCACTATAGCTCAACTTCTCCATTGAAGAATAATCACTTTCACATTGGAAGTGATTATTTCTTGAGCTTAACCTTCATCACTTTGCAATTCTACTTGGTTTTCTGGAGTTTTATTAACTATTGGAGTCATCTCAAGTGTTTATTTTAAGATTCAACGACGTGAATTCGTATTTTGGAGATTTCGTCTACAATTGAAGATTCCTCTGGTTTTCTTTGATTATCTTCATCAAGATTCATTCACAACAATCACCAATCCAATTCTCCGGCTTGTAGGTTGGTAGATCTTACTCTACTCACTGTTTCGATCACTTTCGCGCGTTTACGATGTAGTTTCGATCATTTTTCGGTTCAATTTACCATGCGATTGCTTGATCTTTCATATCCATGTTAATACTTTCAATTTTTATTTAATTGCTCATACATGATGTAATTTTCATGCACAAATGTAAACCATAACATGTGGATGTTCAAATAAGTGATTAACTGCTGGAAGCACTTTTGGAAAACTGATTTTTTGACTCTGCTTCAGTGTTAATCGATTAACACTTTTTAGTGCAAAAAGTGTTAATCTATTAACCAGTGTAATTTTGCTGTTTTTCAAGTGTTAATCGATTAACACTTTGCAGTGCAAAAAGTGTTAATCGATTAACACTGAACCAGAATGTGAAATTTGCCTATTTTTCAAGCTTGTTTGATCTTCTTTCCTCATTTAACTTCCATGGCTTGATATGCTTGATATTTGTGGATGTTTTATGAGATGTTTAACCTCTGTTTGAAGCATGCTTGACAACTTTCGATGCTCGATTTTTCATTTATCAATTATTTTCAATTTTGGCAATGTTTACTCATGATCATTCTTGCACTTTCTTTGATCACATGCTACATGATTTGTAATGCATACTAATTGTCATTTGGTACTATTTTGCAATTTCATTCATGTTTTGCATTAAGTTTGTTCTTCAAAGAATGAGCTTAATCTTGTATAATCAATAATTCACACCTTTTGCATTAATGATTTTTCATTCTCTTTGGAAAATTGTTAGCATATCAATTCCCTTTAATTAATTAATCGAAATGAAGTTTCGATTAGTTGATCTCTCCCCTTGCTCTTCTCATTAGGCTTCCTTTAGAGCTTTTTCTTTCTCCCCTACTGAGCTGGAGGTTCGCACGACGCTCGACACTCGACACTGGAGCACTGTACAATTTGGAGCTGTTACGCTGTCCGTTTCAATTTCTGCACTACACCCTGTGTGTTAGAGAAGGAATGAGAATGGAGAATTCCTACTCTCATTCTAACTATTTCAGGTAGGGGACGGATGACCCTGTTCCTAGCTTAGTCACCTCTATCCCCAGGCGGTAGCGTACCCTCTTCCCCAATCGAGTCGATCCTTGATCACTCTTGCTCTTTTTCAATCTCTCTTTTGATCAATCACTAGTCTCTTGGTTAAAGATCCTTATCACTTGGGGTTAGCACCCATCTCTTGCCTCATTATCCTTTTCTTGTGGTTAATCATTGCCTTTTGATTCCCCAGAAGAGTCTCAAATCCCTTTTCTTTGGTTAAACACAGTCTTTCTGTTAAACACCAAAACTCTTGTGGAGTTCACGACTGTCTCTGGGTTCTTCTCCCTTTGATTAGTTAACCACTGCCTGTCAGTTAAAACACCAATTTTGCATGCCTTCTCAGTTAACCACAACTTGTCTGTTAAAACACTGAGCCCTTTCGAGTTAATCACCTTCTCTTGATTAATCACTCATTTCTGTTCGGTTAATCACAGTCTTCCTATTAACACTGAATCCCCAGCATTTAGTAACCTTCCTTTAGTTCAAATACCCTTTCGTTGGTCAAGTGATGTTTGTTCAGTCAGTGCCAACATCCTCTTTGGGTCACGACCTTCGCTTGGTCCCACACCCGTCCTTTGGGTCACGACCTTTGCTTGGTCCCACATCCGTTCTTTGGGTCACGACCTTCGCTTGGTCCCACACTCATTATTTGGGTCACGACCTTCGCTTGGTCCCACACCCGTCCTTTGGGTCACGACCTTCGCTTGGTCTCACACCCGTCCTTTGGGTCACGACCTTCGCTTGGTCCCACACCCATCCTTTGGGTCACGACATTTGCTTGGTCCCACACCCGTCCTTTGGGTCACGACCTTCGCTTGGTCTTACACCCGTTCTTTTGGTTGATCACAGTCTAACTGTTAAAACCTTTCTTCCCGCACGGTTACAATCTTTTCTTTCTTCGGTTAACCACTGTTCATCAGTTAATACACTGAAATCCTCTCAGAGTCAAACAACTTCTCTTGGTTCAGTACTCTCCCCTTTTGGTTCATCACAGTCTGTCTGTTGATACCAACCCTTTTCTCCACAGAGTCCTACTCTCTTTCTTCGGTTAACCACTGCCAGTCAATTAATATACCGAATCCTTATTCTCCTGGTTTCTACACCATTCTTGCACGTTATCCTCAGCATAGTCTATACTCTTTTCCTTTGCACTTCTTTCTTGGTTTTGACACCAATCCTTGCTCCCTAGTGGAGTCCTTTCTATTCTTTTTGTTCCTTTATCTTCTTGGTTTCTACACCACTCTTGCACTTTAGTCTCAGCACAACTATTATCTTTCCCTTTGCACTCCTTTTTGGTTCTGACACCAATTCTTTTGTATCCCCAGCGAATCTTTTTCTACTTCTTTCGCTCTTGGTTTTGACACCATTTTCCTTTACATTTTTCCGTCTTGGTTCCCCGAACTACGGAAACTCTGAATGTCAGATACGTAGGCACGAGATCGCGATTATCTTGGCGAGCAACCTTCCACCCTTCTTTCTTCCTTTCCCCTTCTTTTCCCTAGTTCCATGAACTACGGAGCTCTGATTTCCTCATTGCACTATGAGGGTACGTAGGCACGAGGGCCCTAATCCTCTGTGAGCAATTTCTTTCTTTCTTTTCTTTTCCTCTCTCTCCTCTCCTTTTAGCTAGAATCCTTTAGATAGATAACCCATCCAAGCCTAGAAGCAAGCAAAATGGTTCCCTTCGATTACGACGGATGCGTTAGGTGCTAGTACCTTCCTTTCGCATAACCGACCCCCGTTCCTGTTTCTCTTCCCCTTGGGTTTTATCAATATTTCCCCTATCCTTTAGGACTAAATAAAGTTTGGTGGCGACTCTGTGTTATCTTTGAGTGTGCGATTCACTCAGGTATAAACCAGCCATCTTCAACTGGCGACTCTGCTGGGGAGTCCTTGCGCTTACAAGATGGGGTCTCGCCTAGTTTTGTTTGCTTCCTTGCTTGTTTGGGTGTTTATCTTTTGCGCTTTAATAGCTTTATATTTATGCTTTTATTTAGATTTATGTTTATTTACTGCATTTCTTTACTGCTTTGAATATTCATATGCTGTATATTTTGGATATTTGCTATTTTCTGCTGTTGTTGGGATGGGTAGATATTATTGGAGAGAAAAGTCCTAACATCGGGCTTAGCATACACATAGGCTAGAACGTGGATAGTCGTGAGGCCTACGTTTTGCCCGTTGGGTTACCACGAGAGCCACATCCCAGATCGTGATTCGCTTGAGAATACTTCCGTCCTGTGAGAATTCACTACGGCGGGGTGTTTTTATTCTGAGTCCTATGGTTTAGCGACCTTTCTAGGGACCACCTTGTTGTGTCTATATCACACCTGTGAGGGGGATATGGGTTTTTGAAGGAAACCAAGCTACTTCATACCTTTGTTCTCTCACGTACGTCAGATTTTTGCACCTATACATAGCTGCATATGCAGATTATCCAGAAGATGTTGCATCTCTAACTTACATTTTTTGCATACTGTTATTGCATCATCATGTATGCCGAACTTTTGAACTTGAGTTATAGCATCATTATATGTGCCGCATTGTTGAGCCTGAGTTATTACATCATCATATGTATGCTGGACTTTTGCATCATATAACCTTTGCATCATTAGGTGTTGCATATACCATTCGCATTCCATCTGCATAAGCAACATGTGCATAAATACATTTGCATTGCATACATCCAGACCAGAAAAAGCTCACTTTCTTCCTTTCATCAGCCAGAAGACAACGACGACCCGACACCGGTACTTCATTAGATCCAACAGATCAAGAATCATGGTTGATTCTGAGAATACCACTTACATAGAAACCTTGACTCAGTTCCAAGGTAGGATGGGTCAATTCCAAGATAACATGGATGACATCATGGAACTCCTTCGTACTTGGAGGGATGCCACTGTTACCTCTACTGTTGTCGCAATTGTCACTGATGCAACTGTTGTCACTCCGGTTGTTACTTCTTCTCCTGCTGTTGAAGTACCAATTGAGACTGTTGTTTAAACTACTGTCAATTTACCAAGCTCTCAGCCTGATCCAAATCAGGTGACTGCTGCCTTTCCATGGGGAATGCCCCCGAATTTCATTCCATAGATTGCTGGTGGTGGTACCTTTATGCCATATCAACCTTTTGTTATGCCCATGCCTAATGGAAATATCACTGCTTACCCATGGGGCATGCCTACTCCCGATTCCACCTCCTGTGGTGAACAATAATGACTATGAGGTTCTTCAGGCATACACTCGCTAGGCTCCTATGCCAACTGATATTGAGACTCCCGAGGAAGATAGGAATGTGTACAGAGGTCCTCCTGCTCATGGTCCAGTCTTATCTCAATCTGATCAAACTGTTATTCATAATGTTCATTCTGGAATACTTTACCCTGGGGCATCCTCAGCTGCTATGGCACCTCTTCATGGTTATCCATATGGTTTTCAGATGGGCCGGGCTAGTGTTCAAATGGTAAATTCTGGGTTGATACATCCATCTCAGTTTGCTTCTCCTCAAGTGCTTGCTCTAGCCGCGTCTCAACTTCCAAATCCTTAGATTCTTATCAGACCTGCTAATCAGAACAAATCTGCACACTACAAGCTATTAGAAGACCGAATCAGAGCTATCGAGGGATTTTCTGCCTTTGACATGGATGCCAAAGGCTTGTGCTTGGTTCCAAACATTGAACTACCCCAGAAATTCAAGATGCCTCATTTGCCTAAGTACAAAGGGTTGAGCTGTCCACGAAGCCACATCATAATGTATTGCAGAAAAATGGCTTCCTACATAGATAATGATGATCTTCTTATCCACTGTTTCCTAGATAGCCAATCTGGGGCTTCCTTGGATTGGTATATGAACCTTGAGCAAGGTAAGATAAGAACCTGGAAAGATCTATTCGAAGCATTCTTGAAGCAATACAAATATAACTTGGATATGGCTCCCACCAGGTTGCAGCTGCAAAATCAAGCCCAGAAAGTCAGTGAATCATTCAGAGAATACGCTCAGAGGTGGCATGAGATGGCTTCACGAGTCCAACCCGCTCTATCTGATACAGAGTTAGTTGACATATTCATGGGCACTCTTCAGGGTTTGTACTATGAGAAGATAGTTGGTAGCTCATCCTCTAATTTTGTTGATGTTGTGAACATTGGAGAACGCATCGAGAATGGGCTCAAAACAGGGAAAATTGTCAGCACTGTGAATCAGTAATCAGGGGTCGATAAGCCACAAGGTGGGTCCTTTAAAGAGAATGAAGAGGAAACAAATGTTGTCATGGCAAGTGTCCACTTTCAAGAGCAAACTCCCATGGCTCCCATGCCGTACTGTCCGTACCCATATGTTGTTGCTGCCCAATACCAACAACCACCATATCAACAACCTCCTCAGGCTCACAATCAGTAAGCACAAGGCCGAGAGTGTCAGAACTAGCGTAAACCCCGGAGCAATCTAGACCGAAGGAATGCTTCTCTAGAGCCAATTCCTGTGACATACAGTCAACTTCTCCCATATCTGGTTCAGAACTCGCTGGTGGTTCCCAAAGCTCTGAAGCCTCCACCAGAACCATTCCCACCTGGGTATGATCCCAATGTGCAATGCGGATATCATGCTGGGTCAGCTGGACATTTGACTGAGGATTGTAACGCTTTCAAAGCTAAGGTCCAACAGTTGATTGACAAGAAACACTTAACTGTTTAAGATGAGAAACTGTGGGTGAACGGAAATCATGTGTCCGTGTAAGGACGGATTGCAAAAGCATCCCTTGAAATAATTGATCAAGCCTGAGAGCACTTCCTCAACATCGGCAATCATCATGTCACTACATCTTTTCCATTTTGTAATCTTTTTGTTTGTCAAGCACTGTTCATTTGTAAAACTTGTGTGTTTTCGAATGATGACAATAATGAAATGAATATGCATGTTTTCGAATAAATTCATTCGTGTTCACTCATACTTTTTATCAATATCGTACATTTGATCAAGCAAAATCAAAAAGAGAATGATGAAATCAAAAAGACATGAGATCACTGTCTGTATGCTTTTGAATAAAACCCTGCTGACGATGTAAGACATTTGTTCAAACCCCCAAACACTGGAGGTATAAGGAAGATGATCCCTAGTCAACCCCTTTGGGCCTTAAAGTAGGAGTTTCTTTCTGTATACAAAAACCCTCAATCTTAACTAGGGGCTGGATAGTCTTCAGTTAGTTTAACCATGCTTTCAAATTTCAAAAGAGGAGTACCCCATTTTGAGGATCAACCACATCCTATCCCTCATGCGGGGTTGGAAAATCACAAATCCACATTGGTTGTCCCTCACCGACCAAAGGAATGAGGCATTCACACTTCACTCTTACAAATCAAACAAACAAGTGTCACACGATTTGTTAAAAAAAATGCAACATCACAAAAGCAAAAAAAAAGCAAAAGAATAAAAGTCCGCTAAGTCAAAAACTCAAAAACAAGTGACTTAGGCAAAAATTAGGGTATCCCGGTAGACTGTAAACTCAAAATAATTAGTCTACGCAAAAATTAGGGAAAAAACAGCGAAGCAAAAGCAAAAACCTTAACAAAAAATAAGTTCGTGTGATCACATGTGACAAAAACAAAAGGTGAGTGACTGCTGCTTCAAAACTCTCGTCGGTTCCTTTACCGTCACTTCCATCATTCAAAATCTTTTTTGAAAGGTGAACGCTTGTGTCAAACTAGCTGAACGTAGGACTGGAGAACATCAAGGAGAATGGGTAAGGTTAAAATAAATTTTGAGCCTTATATCCTTCCTTTCTTAAACCATGAACCAGGCCACGTTACAACCCTCAAAAGACCTAACTGAGGCAGGGTTAATTTCAAAGGCATACTACGGTAAAATCACGTCAAAGCTGACTCTTAATGATTTGCTTATCATTTATGTTGGTATTGACATGGCATTCTAAATGGTGATCCATTCACTGTATGTCATAATCTTAGTGAACACACTTGAATTTCAAAACTGACATATGCATGGCATTAGCATCGTCATTTTCAAAACAAACACTTCTTACTTGTGAACAAGCACTTGACATCAAGAAAGTTTTCACAATGGAAAGTGTAATCACCTCAAGGAGCAAAACGCCTAAAAAATCCGTTGAGCAAAAGGGCAACTAACCTCAATATTTAGCCAATCTGGGGCAATCACGTCGAGATTCGACAAATCTCTCAAAGATCAGTTGGTCAAGGGCATTTCTCCAAAGATCGATCAGCCAGGGGCAAAATCACTTCAAAGCTCATTGGGGCAGGCCACCTCAAGAGCACAAGAAATCAACCTCTCCAAGAGACGGTTAACCAGGGGCATACTGTTCTGATACGCTGGGGCATATCAGAGTCAGATGACAATACTACTTCTCTACTGCTTCTTCTTACATACACTCCTTGCTCAGTCGTACACTTCACAAATTCCTTCTCTCTTAATAAGGTGTCGATTTTCTTATTCCAAGCTCTTGGAGCTTGCTTAAGTCCATACAGGGGTTTATGCAACCTGTACACCTTTCTTTCTTCGCCTCGTTTCACATACCCAGTTGGTTGTGCGACATAAACTTCTTCGTCTAAGGGGCCATTAAGAAATGCACACTTTACGTCCATCTGACATGTGTGCCAATTATTCATATTTGTTAGACAAACAACCAACCTGATTGTTTTGATCCTAGTAACAGGTGCAAACACTTCATCGAAGTCGATTCCTTCCTTCTGAAGAAATCCTTTCGCCATAAGTCTCGCCTTGTGTCGAGTTACTTCTCCTTTAGGATTCATCTTCACCTTGTAAACCCACTTCGCATCAATTGCCTTCTTGCCCTGAGGCAATTTGACAAGTGACCAGGTGTTGTTGACTTCGATGGAGTCTAACTCCTCATTCATTGCTTTCACCCACTTCGAATCTTTTAATGCCTCAGTTGCATTGACTGGTTCGACATCTGCGTAGAAAGCATAATGTACCAGCTCACCCTCTTCATCGACCACATCATCTAATGTAATCACACATTCTTGCAACCTTGCAGGAATGTGTCTCGTTCGTCGAGGTCTGCTTGGGCCTGCTTCATCTCTAACTTGTTCCTGTCGAACTTCTCTTTTGACTTTAGTGGCTGGTTCTTCACAAGAGATTCTCACTGAATCCTTCTTGACATTCTCAGTCCAATCCCATTCTTTAAGCTCATATATGATCACGTCTCTGCTGATCACTACCTGCTTATTCACTGGGTCGAACAGCTTGTAACCTCCAGTCAAATGATATCCTATCAAGATTATCTGATTCGACTTGTCATCAAGCTTCCTTCTCAACTGATCTGGCACATGTCTATGTGTTATAGATCCAAACTCCTTCAAGTGACTGAGGCTAGGCTTGACACCAGACCAACATTCTTCTGGTGTGATTCCTTCAAGCTTCTTCGTCGGACATCTTATTAATATGTATGTTGCTGTCGAAACCCGCTTCTCCCTATAATTCTTTGCGTAAATGCTTTCCATTCAACATACTTCTTACCATGTTTATGATGGTCCTGTTCTTTCTTTCTACAATTCCATTTTTTTGTGGAGTGTAGGGTGGCACCACCTCATGCACAATCCCTTCTTTTTCACATAATGTATCAAACTCTTTCGACACATACTCTCCACCACCATCTGTCCTCGGAATTTTCAGCTTTCAACCACTATATCTTTCAACCATAGATTTGAATCTGGCAGATACCTCGATCACATCACTTTTCTTTTTGATGAGGTAAGTCCACAACTTTCGACTGTAATCATCTATGAACATGACAAAGTATATATTGCCTGCAATAGAATCCACCTGGATTGGACCATATACATCAGAGTATATGACTTCTAGAATTTCCTTCGACTTCCTTTCTGCATCCTTGTTGAAGCTATTCTTGTGTCGTTTCTACTGAACACACTCTTCACAGACTTCACCTGGAATGTCGATTTTAGGTAATCCTGAAGCCATTTTTCTTCTCTTTAGCTCTCTTATGTCATTGAAGTTGAGATGGCCTAGTCGAAAATGCTATAACCATTCATCTCTGTTGGCTGCAGTTGCTAGGCACTTGTGCTCCATCACATTGAGTTCAATCGTGAAGGTCATATTCTGAGACATTGGAGCCTTCAAGATCAACCTACCACATGCATCGAGAACTCATCATCTTTTCTTCGACAACTACCTTGTAGTTCTTTTCGATAAGTTGTCCTATACTGAGCAGGTTACTTTTCATGCCTGGTATGTATAACACATTGGAAATTATTGATTTATTGCCATCCTTCCTCACGATCTGAACATCGCCAACACCTTCAGCTGCTAGAGTGTTGTCATTTGCAAACTTCACCGTGTTCTTTGATGAGGGCTTTATGTAGACAAACCAATCTTTTCTTCCAGTCATGTGTGATGAACATCCCGAGTCCAAGTACCATTGGTCCTGGAATCTCTCTTCATCTCTTGTTGTGACCATCAGCAACATCTCTTCTTCTTCATGTTTCGCCAGCTTTACATCAGTTCCTTGATTCTTTTTCTTTTCTAGACAATCACTAAAAAAGTGACCATACTTCTGACAATTGAAACACTAAATGTGACTGTTGTCAGACTTTCCACCACCACCTATTCCTCTACGTGTAGCACCACCTATTTGGTTGCCTTGGTTCCAGGGTTTTCTCTGTTTGACCAGTTTCCTTCCTGGTGATTTCGACCAGTCGAATTGTTGTAGCCTCATCTACCTTTGTTGCCATTCCAGCTTCCTTTGCCTTTCTTTTCTTTTTTCGACAGCGCCTGCAAAACCATGTCACTCTTCGACTTTCCTGCAGCTCTTTCAGCCATCTTTTGTTCATGAGACTCAAGTGTCCTTTGAAGCTCTTCCTTCGTCAATACTGACAAGTCTTTCGACTCTTCTATGGCTACTACCACGTGGTTGAATTTTGGAGTCATTGACCTCAAGATCTTTGACACAACTGATCTTGATGTCAACACTTCTCCACATACCTTGATTTGATTCACTAGCTTTGTAACTCTGGTGAAGAAATCTGTTATATTTTCATTGTCTTCCATATGATGCTTTCTCCGGATCTGTCGCAGTTTCTGCAAGCGGTGATAGTCCCTCCTTTACAAGATCCCAAAGATCTTGGTAACAGAAAACCACCTTAATATGCTTGCACCAATTCTCATAATTATCTTTCTTGAGAATTGGAAGATTTGCTGGAAAGTGACTGTTCGGGTGATTCATCGCCATCACAATTGTTCTTCCCTGGAATCAAAACCGGAGCTCTAGATACCAGATGTTGGAATTCAACCACAACATATGGAGAATTCCTATTCAATCTCGATCTCAAGATTGTTAACAATCACACAATGACAATGAAAAGAAAAGGTTTGAAAGAAAGAAAGAAAACAACGGCGTTGGAGAAGAAGATGAAAATTTTGCAGAGTTCTCTCTGCCCACAACTGTGGAATTTTATTATCACTTTTGCAACTGCAAAACCGTGATTATCAAACTTGATGATTACAATAATAAGGGTTTATCTCTATTTATAGATTTAGATTAACTTGCATCTCAAGCTAAACCCAAATTATAAAAGCCCAAAAATATCTAATCTAATCTTTCTAAATCAAATATGATATTTCTAAATCAAATTTAATCTTTCTAAAACAATGAATTACATATTTAACAATGGTTCATATATGAACCTGACCTCACTGGACCGAAGTCACGCCTAGCTCCAATATATATATATATATATATATATATATATATATATATATATATATATATGTGTGTGTGTGTGTGTGTGTGTGTGTGTGTGTGTGTGTATACATGATTATGACAGAAAAACAACAATGCAACTTAAACAATTACCAAAATCATTCTCAAAATTTCATACTCAAACAAGTTCCTCTCTTGAACCATAAGTTCGCCAATAATCAGGCCTCACTGTAATTCTTGTGAATTACTCAAATCATAATATAATTATTTTTAATAATTATATTATAACTAAAAAATGATTAACAATTGATTAAAAGTGTATTGTTACTCATCAGCTTAAAAATTCATCAACACGCTTAAAACATCTCAACAGAGTATATTATATACTCATAGCTCATCAAAGGTTATTCCAATTCGTATATATAACTCAACAGAGTTCTCAAGGAACTCTAAGCAGCTTTACAACAACTCCTAAACCTAAAAAATAACTCTATAATACTCAAAAATACTCTAAATTGCTCAAATATGCTCTACTAACAACTTTTCACAAATGATAAGTCTACTGAGCTCTAAGGGGTTGCAGCTTTGCTCAAAACTACTCAAAAATAACACAAAGGTAACAAAAAGGTCACTGACACTAAAGTTACTCATAAATCACCGATTTGACCTCCAAACTCGAAAATTGTCGAAACCAACGCCGATCCTATTTTTCGACTTTTCTGACTTTTTCAACTTTTTTGAATTTTCAATAAAAATTTACAAATTTATGATATTTGACTTTTTTGACATTTAACAGCATTTGGGAAAATACACTAAAAAGGTTTTACGAGAATTCATAGATAAACACATTAACAATAACATACATCACAAAAATTCCAAAAAGGGCAGTCATACCCCAATTTTGTTTGAGCATTTTAAACTTTCATGCATCCAACTTCATTTTGTTTTACTTAGAATAAAATTTCGGTTTTACAAACAGATCGGTTAAATTGATTCTCGATCACGCGTAGGATTTACTGGTGAAAAATTTCGAGTTCGAGCCTTCAGGTTCTGTTTTATTGATTTACGATTTGCGTAGTTTAATTTGGTATGCTCATTTAATTTTTCGGATCCGCGTGCGTTTGATTTTTTATCAGCCTGAGCCTTTTCAACCGAGTACTTTTTACTTTGACATTTGATCTTCAACTGTTTGTTTTTTTTAACTTTATTTCACGTAGATCATTTTAATTCGTTCATTTTATTTTTTTGCGCGTTTTGACGCCTGATTTTTAATCATTTTATTTATTTTTTAGTCAAAATATCGAGAATAATTAAATAGAGACAAATATGTGATCATTTGATTTTATTTGTCTTTATTAAAAAACATTTGATTTTATTTGATTTTAATTGTTTAAACTCCTTTTAATCACAAAAATATCTAGACCATGGTCAATTTGGACATCTGTTAATTTTGTGAACCCTAATAATTTGATATAAGTAGTTGCTCTTATGACCTTGGAAAGAAAAAAAAACCACTCAGAAGACCAATCCAACCTATCATCGGAGGGATTTGGCTTTGCTGCCTTTATGGCGGCAAAGTTACCATGCCTTTAGGCATAATCAGTCAATTTTTTATTTAAAAAAATTAAAACAAGATAAATAAAAGGATGAGAGAGAAAAGCTGAAGAGGAAAAAAGGCAGAAAGGCACGGTGCCTTTGCCGCCATAAAGGCAGCAAAGCCCAGCCCATCATCGGTGCCCCCCACCCTTGTATACTTTTTCATTTTCACTTTCTTATTTTTGGCATGTGAAACAAAACAAACCTCATAAGCTAATCCATAGATAGAGGTGTCAAAAAAGTCCTAAATGACAAAACCCCAATAATTAGGCCCCTTGTTGGCCCCATTTTTTTAGGCCCCTTACTAAATGAATATTTTCTTGGCCCCAAATTTTTAAGCCCCTTCATATTTATGTCTTTAATGGGGCTTAAGTGAAGGGCTCAAAATCTAATTTATTTGAAATAAAATATTTTATATTATAAAACCGATTTTTTCTTAAATCTGTTTTTTTCCTAAAACCGATTTTTTCCAAAAATAAAAAAACAGATATTTTCAGAAATTAAAAAAAACTAATTTTTTCCGAAAATAAAAAAAAATCAATTTTTTCCGAAAATAAAAAAATCGGTTTTTTCAAAAGAAAAAAAAACCGATTATTTCAGAAAATAAAAAAAAAAACCTGATTTTTTTTTCCGAAAAAATAAAAAATCGATTTTTTCTGAAAATTAAGAAAAACGATTTTTTTCAAAAAAAAACCGAATTTTTTCGAAGATAAAAAAAACTGATTTTTTTCAAAAAAAAAAAAAAACCGATTTTTTCCGAAAATACAAAAAAACCGATTTTTTTTTTAAATAGTAAAAAACTGATTTTTTTCCGAAAATAAAAAAAAATCAGATTTTTTCCGAAAATAAAAAAAACTCAATTTTTTCCGAAAAAAAAAACTGTTTTTTTTCGAAAATAAAACAACTCGATTTTTTCTGAAAAACAAACTGTTTTTTTTTTCGAAAATAAAAAACCGATTTTTTCCGAAAATGAAAATCACCGATTTTTTCTGAAAATGAAAAAAACCGTTTTTTTCCAAATATAAAAAAAAATCAATTTTTCCGAAAATGAAAAAACCGATTTTTTTCGAAAATAAAAAAAAAACCAATTTTTTCTGTAAATGAAAAAAACCGACTTTTTCCGAAAATAAAAAAAAACTGATTTTTTCCGAATATAAAAAAACCGATTTTTTCCGAAAATAAAAAAAAACTATTTTTTAGAAAAATAAAAAAACCGATTTTTTCTGAAAATGAAAAAACCCCATTTTTTCCGAATATAAAAAAAAACGATTTTTTCCTAAAATGAAAAAAACCGATTTTTTTCGAAAATATAAAAAAATTGATTTTTTTCAAAAATAAAAAAAATTGATTATTTTCGAAAATTAAAAAAAATTGATTTTTTCAAAAAAAAAAAACAATTTTTTTCAAAAATTAAAAAAAAGGATTTTAAAAAAAATTAATTGAAAAAATCTATTTTTAAAAAAAATGTCAAGTTTTAAAAATGTTGAGGCTTTGAGGCTCAACTTAAATTTTAGGGGTCTTTAATTTAGAGGATCTACATATTTTGGGGCTTATTTAATTTTAAAATTTTAAACCCTTCTATTTTTGGGGCTTGAATTTTAGGCCCCAGCCCCCTAAATTGACACCTCTCTCTCCATAGAGACTAGCAGCGGCGCCGATACCATTGATTCCATTGATTCTCTCTTTCAGCTTTCATTTTGGAGCAAAAAGGTAAAATAAGAAAAGCAAATTTTGAAGAAGAGATGATCTTTTCTTGTTGTTAAAGTTCAGTAACCAAAACTCATAGCACGAACTCCAATCTTCCCTCCATCCACCTCACACTCTTCAAAATCTACAACCGACACATCTTAACCCACACAATCGTTCAACTCCCTTATTTCACGTTAACCACACATTAACAACAAAACAACCTTAACTTGTCCTCCATTAAATGTGGTGCCAACTCATCTCCGCCCTCTCAAAACTGAGAACCCTCCACGCCGGAAACTTCCTCAACCACCGCGAAGAAAGCACAACTCCGGCGATGCTCATCAACCACCTATACACCACCGCACGGAATCCGACCAAGCTGCTCAAACTACAACGAGTTCATCAATCAGCCTCCACACCACAAAAAGTCTTTCATTTTCCGATGAACCACCACGAGCTCGTATTTCCAATAGCAGCACTCGACACTGTTTTTGGTAATGCTCGGTTTTGATTCTTTTTTAAGTTCTGTTTTATTTTTTAGTTTGATTTTGTTTCGATATATTATTTTGTATTGTCGAGTTGCTGCTTGTTTGTTTTCATTTTGATGTTGTAATGCTATAAACACTGTTGCAGTAATGTAATAATCGAGACTAATTTCCTGTTGTTTGTTTATTTTTGTTACGAAGAAATTGAGCCAATTCAATCTGCAGGTTCGACATGGTTTGTATGTTGTAACGCTGTTGGATTTTTATTTCTTATTGCATATTAATGCAAATATTTGGTTATGAGTTGTTATTTATTGCCTATTATTGCGTCAAAATTGGATCTGATAAAGAACGTGTATTCGGGTTAATTTTTGTTCGTCAACATTGTTTTATGCGCATTTATTTCGATTGAGATGACCATGCTCGGGTTAGCAATTTGATGGTTGTTTTGATTTTTATTTAGGTGCGACATTTTTAATTTGGTTGTCGTCGCGTTTTATTCGATTTCGTATGCTCTTTTGATGGTTTGGCATAACGACAATTCGTATTTTGCTTTTCGCCACTTTATGTTTTCGAAATGTGACTTTTGCTTTCGCGATGCTATATTTTATTACATTTCGATTTATTTGCGATGATCGTGCTTATGCATTAGCAACTTGTGATTTGATTTGTGTTGAAATACAACGATTAAATTTTCATTACATTTAATTCGAATTTAAATTCTACTTTGGTAGCTTTTCATCGCACTTCTTCGCATTACGTGACATTAATTTGCATCCTCGCGTTATGATATCTTGATACATACACACTTTGGTTTTATTTACTTTTTTCGATTCAATTGTGATGAGTACGTGTTTTGTTATGATTATATTGTATGTGCATCATTTATCTTGTTCAATTTCCAATTCAATTTATCTGTGGCGTTAAGTTACGCCTCACGCTAGAGTTCGTGTCCTCACACTAGAATTCACGCCGCTTGCGATGCAACTCGCGATCTTGTATTATGATTCCCACCTTTCATTTATTTTGCAACCATTTACATCACCGATTCAAAACTAATTTCAAACCATTTCACAAATCATTTCATAGTTCATATCGCAACGCAAATCAAACCTCGATCAACAATGAGTGCATTTTCCCTAAATTTAATCAAAACATCTAATCACTTTTGAACATATTTTAACAAAAGATGAAAAAGTAAATGGTCTAGTGCCTACTACTCTTTTTCATATTGTTTGGATACGAGTTTCCTAATTTGACCATCCAAACAATTGTCATCTGTTAAAAACCATCAGCCTGATTCATCTCAAACCACTTTTGTAATCAAATCTTAAGCGGTCTTATTTTCATAATAAATTGGATGAAAAAGGAAATGGTCTAGTGGCTACTGTTCTTTTCCTCGAGTACTTGAATACGAGTTGCCTAACTCGATCATTTGAGTATTCTCCGTCTATTCAAAATACCTTAACAATATCTAACCCTTTTGTAATTAAAAGGATGAAAAAGGAAATGGTCTAGTGCCTACTATTCTGTTTCCCGGTTGTTTGGATAAGAGTTGCCTAACTCGACCATTCGAGCAATCGTCATCCACTAAAAAACATTCTAACATATCAAACTTATTTTCTTGCCCCCGATCAATCGAAAACCTTTTCAAAAAGAACATTATTTAGTTCATTCTACTGCGGCACAACCAAACGCTTTAAACCTCCATTCGCGAGCACAAGCAACGTTTAACCTTTAGAGCACGATCTAAACGGTCGTTCAATAAAATCAACCAACCAATATGTAGTTTTCTACGCAGAACTGCGTTGCTTTGAATTTCTCATTGTACCCGAGGATATGCATGAGCGAGACCCGCAATCTCGTCAAGCACCCTAATAAAAACCTTTTTGCAACCCCTTTTATTTTTCTTTTCAATCCTTTAACCACTCGAAGAAAATAAATAACATTAAGCTAACATTCAATCACAAATCTAACTAAAAGGTTCCCGTTGAGTACAACGGATGTGAGGGGTTCTAATACCTTTTCCTTGTATAATTGACTCTTGAACCCGAATTTGGTTGCGCAGCCATTTTCTATTTCATTTTAAGGGTTTTATCAATATTTCCCTTTCCTTCTTTGGAATAAATAAAGTTTGATGGCAACTTTGTTCAATCATTCCGCAAGCATGCGAGTGCTCGTAAGGTCGTATTTTTTTGAGATGCGACAACCGTTGATTCTGCTAGGGATATAAAGGCTCCTGCAAGAGACAATAAAGTCTAATTTGGTTAACCTTGTAATTAAATTGTTGGCTTTGTTTAATTATTTTCCTCCACCTGCTTTATTTTATTATGTGTTATAACTGTTGTCTGTTCATATGATATTATTGGGGCTCTCTGATTATTGCCACTTTGTGCGATAGGCTCTGTACCCGAGTCTGAGGGAAACTTAGGATTAAGATGGTGGTTGTGTATTATTGGCCCATGAGGTGTATTCCTCGTTATGGATGATACGAAGACCCAACCAAGAGTAGATTCTCTTGGAGATATTGTTGTCTGACGATTCTTCGCCACAACGATAATATTTTCAAGTGGGGTCAATGACTCTAGGGACATTTTTAGAACATTGTTGTCGATTTTGTATAGTATTCCTCGTTAAGGATGATACAAAAACCTCACTTAGAAGAGATCATCTTTAGGGTATCACTTTCCGACGAGTCTTCGTCATGGAGGTGATGTTCTCAGAGGTACCGATTATTTTGCCCATCTCTCATTATGATTGACTTAAACATGATGAGCTCGTGATCCTAAACCATGCATATGAATTACATCTTCATAAACATAACAATCAACATTTCTATTTTGTTTCCAGGGAATATAAGAAACTGTAGTTGCAATTATTCGAAGAGTATGAGGTCAGATAGAAAAAGTACCCACTCATTCCGATACAGAGCTCTTAAGTAAGGAAGTCTACTAGAGTTGGTTTCTCGACAAAATCATCTTTGGGGCAAATCATGGGAATCTACTCAGCCTCTTAGGCCAAGAGGTGGATTCACTAGCACTTTTGACACTAGTCTAGTTCTATGATCCTCCTTTGAGGTGTTTTACCTTCCAGGATTTTCAAATGGCACCCACACTAGAGGAGTTTGAACATCTTGCGGGGTTCACTATGAAGAACAAACGTCTGTTTATGAGTATAGAAGAGTTCTCGAAGCATGAGGTCATTGTTATTGCCCTCCATATGCACACAAAAAAAGATCACTCCCAACTTGGAAGTCAAGGGAAATACTCAGGGTTTCTCACTTAGATTTTTGATAGAGAAGGCTTATGCTTTAATTGATGCTCAGAATTAGGAGACTTGTTATGTTGTAATAGGACTGTCTATTTATGGAATCGTTTTGTTTCCAAACCTTGATGATTTCATAGATATGACAACCATTTGCATATTTTACAAAGAATCCAGTTCCTACTCTATTAACCGATGTGTATTACTACTTAAGCCCGAGTCACGAAAAAAAAGGAGGAACGGTTCTTTATGTGCTCCCTTGATGTATAGATGGCTGCTAACCCACATTCCTAAGAAAGGACCCTTCATAGAGCAGCAAGGCAGTGCTAGTTAGCCTCTGAGGATGGGATCCATTAGAGCAAATGACATTTCCTGGTACTCAAGAGATTATGATGGCACTGAGATTGTATTTAGCTGTGTGAACTTCCCCAACATACCGTTCATTAGGACCCGATGGTGTATTAACTCTAACCTGATCTCATTTTTGAGACAACTTGGGTACCCAATGGAGGCCCCTCCGGAAGAGAGGTTGTTATAAGCCTTCTTATTGCATGACCATTGAGTTGAGAACCTAGCCCTGTTCAAGAAGATAAAGAAGGCTTAGGAGAGAGTCAACAAGAAAGGGAAGGCTGAGTTGGAAAAGAAAAATTGCATCGCTAAAGATCATTATTGCAAGTGGATAAGGGAACACTACTACAAAACGGTCAAACAACAATGCCAGGTTTACAACGACATCCTATACACCGTTCTTATAGTGCGTACTGGATGCGCGCGTATTATTTTAATTAGAAATCTCAAGGGTACAATCTAGCTATCATGGGTTCGAACCTCATCGCCCTCAAATAGTTTATCCCTTTGACGTAAATGCTCCCTTTTAAGTTTTATTAATATTTAACTAAAAAATAATAAGGATATCACGACGGCTTTTTCTTAAAACCGTTGTTACAAAATCAAGCTTCTTTTTATGTATTTTAAACACCAAGTATATATCAATTTATCCATTGAAAAAAGAAATAAGATGAAACAACCCTAACACCAACGCCGTCTGTCACCATTGTCAAGAAGAAGACAACAACAACAAGAAAGTGTTCTACTTTAAGGTGTTGCAATGTCACATTTGAAGACAAAATCATCCAAAGGTGTTTCTACGTCTTCTTCCAGTGTAAAATCTCGATCTGGAAATTTGTGTGGTTGTGATGGTCGTATGGTTTCGTATCAATGCAAGAAGGGACAAAATAAAGGAAGGCTTTTTTGGAGATGTCCATTTTGGAGGAGCGGTGAAACATGTAATTTGTTCATATGGGATGAAGACGTGGGAGAAAGAGATGGAAATGACGATGAGAGCATTATGAAGTCAGAGTTGGAAGTTGTGGGCTTTCTGAAGGTTATGTATGAGGATTTAAAGAAAAAGAACAAGAATTTGAAGAACAAACTGAAATCAGAGATATTTTCTGGAAATATCAAGATGTTATGTTTTCTTGTCTCCTTTATGTTTAATGTCTACTTTGTTATGAAATGTAATAGTTGAATTAGGGTTTGAATTACATTGTTGATGTTTAAACTGCAGATGCATTGTGAATTACATTGTTGATGTTTAAACTACAAATGCATTAAGTGAGAAGTTAAGGCGCAGCTTTTCTTTTTTATTTATTTTAAAATTCACAAATAAAAGGGTTATCACTACGATTCTCCTGGTTAGATGTAGTGATATATTTATAATAAATAAATACCTATCTATACGGTTTTTATTTATTTTTAAATTCACAGATAAAAGGGTTATCACTACGGTTATTTTAGTTAACCGTAGTGATATATTTATAATAAATAAATACCTATCTATACGGTTGTTATTGTTAACGGTTGTGAAATAGTTTACCCATATATAAGCAAAATAACTTTCACTTAATTGACAGTAACGCCGTTGCCTTCAAAGTGAAACCCTAGAACCCATTTTTTCTCTTCGTTTTCACCATTAGCCGTGAATCATACATTAAGGTATTCTTCTTATTCCATCTATTGTTAGATATTTCCCATTATCTCGTTTGTGGATTGTTATTTTTGTTGATTGTTCTCATTTTTTCAGATTCGTTTTCACTACCTTAACAAAGACCATGCTTTGGAAACTTCATAATGTTTGCGTAGCTATGGAAAAAAGTACAATAAGCATGAAGCTATGATAGAAACTTCATCCACCTAGTACTTTTTCTTCATAGCTTCACGAACAAGATGTTAGTAAATGAAGAATCAACACTGTAAGCAAACTTTATCTAGTTTTAGAAACAATGAAAAGAAATATAAGAAGAATGAAGCTTTTGTGTAAGCTTTTTCCTCCTTATATTTCTTTTTCATTGCTTCCCAAACTAGTTCAACATCATAATTGATTTCTGTTCCACGATTAGTTTCATTAAAAGGTGCGTTATTCCTGTTCCTCTCTTTACTCTTCATTGGATTATGGTTTTAGGGTTTGTTTTCAACTGAGGATGCTCATTTTTGAAGTTTGCTTTGTTTCCTTTCAGGTTAAGGGGATGATACAGGGTGATGATGCTGGTGGAAGCAAGTGTATTATATCAGTTTATAATTTCTGGATCTGGTATAGAATGTTGTTTGAGTTTATTATATTCTATTTACATTGTTTGTTTCACTAACCCTCACTTAAAGTTTGCTGGTGGTAGCAAGCGTATTATATGAGTTTATAATATCTGGATTTGGTATAGAATGTTGTTTAAGTTTATTATATTCTATGTAGATTGTTTGTTTCACTAACCCTCACTTAAAATACATTCAGTTAATTTGATATAGATAATTATAATCTGCAAATTAAGTTGTATTTGAAAACCAACTTAAACAAACCAATGTTGTTTTCTGATTGCATGCCTCTCATCATCCATCTCACGTTCTTTTATATATAGATTATGGTATAATGATCTGGCTCCTTAGATGCATCGCCATCTTCCATTATAGTTAAATCAAAGATGAGGCAGATTATCCAATGTCTTGTTGATCTTATGGAAATTTAACTATAATCGAAGATAGCGATATATCGAAGGAGTCAGATCAATAAACCACAATATATGTAAAATAACGTGAAATGCACGATGAGACGAATGCAATCAAAAAACAACATTGGTTTGTTTAAGTTGGTTTTCAAGAACAGTTTAATTTGCAGATTATAGACATCTTCATCAAATTGAATCCATGTATATTTATTTAGTGAGGTGTTTGGAAAACAAGCAATCTACATTTAATATAATAAACTTAGGGTACTTACAACAACGGTTATCTATTGTAACCGATATCATAAGTAATTTATGTTTTATATAATTTCGCCGCTGATGGGTTTCGAACCAAGAACCTAAGTGTATGTATCACAATGGTTTATTATCATAACCGTTGTGATATATGGTTCGCGCCCTGCCTTTCAATAATGGTTTTCAGCCCATTGTAGAAGCAACTAACTTACAACGACAATCTACATAACAACGCCTTCGCCCGCGTCATTATATGTCATTCCCAACCGTTGTTAAATGGGTTTTTCGTAGTAGTGGAAATAGTGCAACTAATCAAGTTTCCCTTCAGTATTAAGACCCCGAAAAACTTATGATCCCTGTAATTGACTTAGGAGCCTCCCATTGCAACATTGTGTCTACCTTGGACGAATCAATTGTTATCCCACCACAAGAAATCACATGACCAAGAAAAATTATTCCCTACAACCAGAACTCACATCTAAATAACTTGGCATAGAATTTATTCTCTTTCAAAACTTGAAGCACAACTCGAAGATGTTTAGTATGACCTTCATTTGATTTAATACACCAGAATATTATCAATAAACACTACAACAAACTGATCCAAGTAGGGATGGAATATCCTATTCTTTTACTCCATAAACACACTATGGGCATTAGAGACACCGAACAACATCATTGAGTACTCATAGTACCACATCGTGTCCTAAACATAGTCTTGAGGAAATCTTCATCCTTCACTCGGATTTGATGATATCCTAATCTCAAGTCGATCTTACTAAACACACAAGCACCAACCAGTTGGTCCATAAGGCCATCAATCCTAGGAAGAGGATACTTATTCTTAATTATAACCTTATTCAGCTGCCAATAGTCCACACATAGCCTCATACTACAATCTTTCTTCTTTACTAACAACACTAGAGCTCTCCATGGTGATACACTTGGTCTAATAAACTTCTTTTCAAGCAGATCTTCTAATTGACACTTCAGTTCACTCAATTCTGACACATACATCTTGTATGGAGCCATTGACACAGTCTAGTATCAGGTACTAAATCTATGGCGAACTCAACTTCACGTCCTAGAGTCAATTCACAAATATCTTAAGGGAAAACATCAGGAAATTCACACACCATCGGCGTATCACTAGTCGCCACAACATTCTCCACTCTCAAGGAAGCGAACATAACAAGCACCTAATCATTCTCACTCAAGGATATCATGTCTGACCGTCGAACATAAATCTCAGATCCGCACTCTCTCCGGGTTCAAGAAACAACATAACCTCAACAACACCCTCACCCTGAAATTAGTAACACACTGATCCAACTATCCCCACACTTGAAATATCTCAGAGAAATAAAAAATTATCCCCCGCATGTTTCAATCTTGCTTCTGCTGGGAAGCGGTTAGAAAAACAAGCGAGCACTGAGAGTGTTTCAAACACATGTCGCATATAAGGAGACATATAAAAATCATAAATCCTGGCTGGCCAGACCGAGCTGCTCTGATACCAAATATGTAACAACCTATTTCCCGACTTGCAAAATAATATAATAATTCAGAGTATAATTCACCCAAGGGTCTCACACATTCTCAAATAAAACACCTGTTATGAATTTAAAACAACTTGGAGTGGAAATATCAAACATTAAACAACATCTTCACATGGCCTCATAACAAAATTACTCAATAAAAACATCAGTTGCAAAAAAAAAAAAAAGAACTCAACAATCATTAAAATAAAAGAAACAATGTCCCATCCCATGTGTTATAATACCAGAGTGACACAACGAGTACTAAACAAACAGAAAATAACGAAGAAGGTGTCGTAACCCGAAATTTGACCTCCCTCTTTTGCCTTTTGCATAAGCATGAGCATTCGCATCGCTGGCTTACGCATTCGCATTTGTTCCTCTGGTGTTTTGGTTGCAGGATATTCAGGTTTTCCAAGCCCGATTAATCATATCCTCACAAGGTCATCACATCGTCAAAACAAGCACAAAATGAAGGTTTCCATACCTATTCATCAATACAAGAGGTGCAAAATCGAAACCGGGACCACAACACCCTTTTTTAGGCAAATTGGGCTTATTTTTGCCTGGTTAATCGATTAACCATTTGCAGTGCAATTGTGTTAATCGATTAACACAGGCAAAATAGGCACAATTTGCTGCTTTTTCATGACAGCACCTTTGCACACATTTTGGTCTTGGATTCTAGTAGTATATGGAATATTCTAGATACTTCAAAACATTTCCAAGCTACTCAATTCATTCCAACTGCATTTGCTATCATACTTCACTTCAAATCATGTCCACCATGTTCCTTGTTCACCAAGTAATGTGGATCTTTGGATGTTGGAATTCACCTTGGGATGGTTACCGAGTTGGTTCTAACTAACCGAGTTAACCGCCTTGACTCGGTGAGTCAAGTCCAACTAACTCCTAACCTAGCTCCAAACCCAAAGCTAATTCTAAACCATCTCATATTCCAAACCTAAAGCCTATATAAACACACCTCCACTCACTTTTCAATTCCTCAACCATTCTCTACCATTTTTTTCACCAAGCTTCTCACATTTCACTCTCAATTCTCTCGCTTTTTCTCTGATTTCTCTACTCATTCTTCATCTTCATCTCAATTCTTCTCCATCAAACCGCACCAAAAGCTCTTATTCTTGAAGGATAATCACTTTTCACCTTGAAAGTGATTAATTCTTGAGCTTAACCTTCATCATTTGGAATTCTTTGGTTGGATTTGTGGAAGTACATCTCATTCTACTTCAATCCAAGGGTTTCACACCATTTATTTTGGTCCAAGTTCGATTTCGGCGCATTTTCGTGATTTTGATCGGTTTCGACGCGTTTCGTCTACAATTCAAGGATCCTCTGGTTTTCTTTAATCTTCTGCACCAAGATCACTTTGCAATATTTACCAAGGCACATCTCATCCTTGTAGGTTGGTGGATTTCATTCATTTTATCAGTTCGATCGTTTTCGTATCGTTTGCGATGTAATTTCAATCTTCTTGCATGTGAATTGATTATACTTTTGCTTGATCCATCATCTTGATTGTTAATTGATTCTATTGTTGATCATTTTCTGTTTCTAAACTTGATTTTCCGTGCATAATTGTTTGCCCTAGCATTGGAGTGATTACACAATCAAAAAGTTTTCCAAAAGCACTTTTCAAAACTGATTTTCTGCTCCCTGTACAGTGTTAATCGATTAACACATTGCAGTGCAATTGTGTTAATCGATTAACTAATGTTTTTTTGCACTTTTTCACGTGTTAATCGATTAACACTTTGCAGTGTAATTATGTTAATCGATTAATACTGAACTAGAAGGCCATTTTCTTGCATTTTCAAGTGTGTTTGCCATGCTTTCTTCATTTTAACTTCCACTGATTGTCATGCTTGATTTTATGGATGTTCTTAATGTCATTTCACTTCTGGTTGAAGCATGTTCATGAACTTTCGATGCACATTTTTTATTATTCATTTGTTTCATGTTCTTAGCATTATATGAACATAGAAATTCTTGCACTATTTTTGTTCACATGATACATGAGTTTGTGTGGCATTTTGGTGATCATTTGACACTGTTTTGCACCTTCCATTTCAGATTTGCATTAAGTTTATTCTTCATGGGTAAACTTAATCTTCTATAATCAATAATTCACTCCTTTGTGCTTTAATGACTTTTCATCCTCTTTGAAAAGTTGTTAGCATGTTTCTCCCTTGATTAATTGATCGAAACTTTGTTTCGATTAATCGATCTTCCCTTTTCCCCTCTTTAGGCCTCCTTTAGAGCTTTCTCTCTCATTCCCCCCCGTGGAGTTGGAGTTTCGCGTTGCGCCTTGCATCGGAGCACTGTACAAATTGACGTCGTTATGCTGTCTGTTTCTCTATGCAGGAGCACTGTACAACTTGGAGTTGTTGGGCCGTCCGGTTCAACTTCCGCATTACACCCTATGTGTGTTAGGGAAGGAATGAGAAGGGAGAATTCCTACTCTCATTCTGACTACTTCAAGTAGGGGACGAATAACCCTGTGCTTGGCTTAGTCATCTCAATCTCCAGGCGGTAATGTGTTTTCCTTCCCCAGTCGAGTTGATCCTTGATCACTCTTCTCCCGTTGCGATCTCTTTCGATCCTTGATCACTCCTACCTCAATCTCTCTCTTGATCTATCACCATTCTTCTTGGTTACAATCCTATGTTCCTTGGGTTACCAAGCTTTCTTCGTTTCAATAGCCTATGCTTTTCTTGAAATCAATCATTGCTCTTGATTCCCCTGAAGAGTTTCAATTCTCTCTCTTTGGTCCAACACAGTTTTCCTGTCACGACCATTTTCCCCAGAAGCTCGCAACCTTCTCTTGGTTCTTCTCCTTTCTTGGGTTAATCACCTTCTCTTGGTTAATCACCCGTCTCTTCAGTTAATCACAGTCCGTCTGTTAATCACTGAGCACCTCTTGGGTTAATCACCTTCTCTTGGTTAATCACCCGTCTCTTCAGTTAATCACAGTCCGTCTGTTAATCACTGAGAACCCCTTGGGTTAATCACCTTCTCTTGGTTAATCACCATTCTCTTTAGTTAACCACAGTCCGTCTGTTAAAATACTGAGCCCTTTCGAGTTAATCACCTTCTCCTGGTTAATCACTCGCTTTTCTCTTCGGTTGATCACAGTCCGTCTGTAAACACCGAATTCCTCGCAGTTGGCAACCTCCTCTTAGTTCGAATACTTGCACCCTTTGGTTAGTAACCTTTCTTTGGTTCAAATACCCTTTCTTCGGTTGAGTACTGTTTGTTCAGTCAGTTTACCGAACCCCTTTGGGTCACGACCTTTGCTCGGTCCTATACCCATCCTTTGGGTTATGATCTTTATTTGGTCCTACACCCGCTTTTCTGGTTAATCACAGTTTTTCTCTATTAAAACCAATGTTTCTCTATTCCCACAGAGTTGCAACCTTTGTGTCCTCAGTTAACTTCTGTTTACCAGTTAATATACCGAGGCCCCTTCAGAGTCAAACACCTTATCTCGGTTTAGCACTCTCTCTCTTGGTTTATCACAGTCCGTCTATTGACACCAGCTTCTTTTCGCCGCCAGGGTCTACTCTTTTTCTTTGGTTAACCACTGCCAGCCAGTTAATATACCGAGTCTCTTTTTTTCCTTGGTTTCGACACCAATTCTCTTTGCTATCCCCAGCGGAGATTCTTTCATTCTCGGTTTTGACACCATTCTTTTCCTATTCTTTTGTGCAATCGCTCTTACTGCGGGGTCTTTCCCAGTAGAGTTTTTCTTTCACTCTTGCTCTTGGTTTCGACACCACCTCTTTCATCCTCTTGTTTCTCCCTTGTTTTGTTTTCCGTTCAGTTCCCCGAACTACGGAAGCTTTGATTCTGCATTCTTCTGAATGTCAGATACGTAGGCTTGAGATCGCAATGATCTCGGCGAGCACACTTCCACCTTTCTTCCGTCTTCCTCCTTTCTTTCCTTTTCTTCGTCCCCTGGTTCCATGAACTACGGCGCTCTGACTTCCTCATTGCACTATGAGGGTACGTAGGCACAAGGACTTCGTTCCTCCGCGAGCACTTTCCTTCTTTTCTTTCTTCTTCCCTTTTCTTTCTCTCTTTCTTTTAGCTAAAAGCCTTTAGATAGATAACCCATCCAAGCCTAGAAGCAAGCGAAATGGTTCCCGTCGAGTACGACGGATGTGTTTGGTGCTAATACCTTCCTTTCGCATAACCGACCCCCCGTTCCCGTTTCTCTTCCCCTCGGGTTTTATCGATATTTTCCCTGTCCTTTGGGACTAAATAAAGTTCGGTGGCGACTCTGTTGTATCTTTGAGTGTGCTGTTCACTCAGGTAGAAACTAGCCATCTTCAGCTGGAGACTCTGCTGGGGACAGATTGACCTCTTGTTGGTCCATCCCTTCAGGGGTCTCGCCTAGTTTTGTTTGCTTTCTTGCTTGCTTGGGTGTTTATCTTTAGCGCTTTACTAACTTTATTTTACTTGCTTTAGCTTTATGTTTATTTATTGCATTTCTTTACTGCTTTGAATATTCATATGCTGCATATTCTGGATATCTGCTATTTTTTGTTGTTGTTGGGATGGGTAGATATTATTGGAGAGAAAGGTCCTAACATCGGGCCTAGTATACACATAGGCTAGAACGTGGATAGTCGTGAGGCCTGCGTTTTGCGCGTTGGGTTATCACGAGAGCCACATCCCAGATCGTGATTCACTTGAGAATACTTCTGTCTTGTGAGAATTCACAACGGATGGGGGTTTTCACTCTGAGTCCTATGGTTTGGGCGACCTTTCTAGGGATCACCTTGTTGTGTCTAGATCACACCTGTGAGAGGGATGGGTTTTGCAGGAAAATAAGCCACTTCATACCTTTGTTCTCTCATGCGCGTCAGATCTTCCCACCTACACAGAGCTACATGGGCAGATTATCCAGAAGCTGTTGTATCTCTAACTTACACTATTGCATAATGTTATTCATCATCTTGTATGCTGAACTTTTGAACTTGAGTTTATGCATCAACATATGTATGCTGAACTTTTTCATCATCTAACCTTTGCATCATTGGGTGTTGCATATTTCATCTGCACTCCATCTGCATAAGTAACATGTGCATACATACATTTGCATTGCATTCAAACCAGAAAAAGCTCACTTTCTTCCCTTCATCAGCCAGAAGACAGTGACGACCTGATACCGGTACTTCCTCAGATCCAACAAGTCAAAAATCATGGGTGATTCTGATAATACCGCTTACACGGAGACCTTTACTCAGTTCCAGGGTAGGATGGGTTAATTCCAGGATAACATGGATGCCATCATGGAACTTCTTCATACTCGGAGGGATGCCAGTGTTTAGGGGTGTACATGGGTCGGTTTGGGTTGAATTTAGCCAAAACTATTACCCAACCTATATAGAGTACACTGGTTTGGGTGAGGTAAAATAACCACCCACAACATCATCGGGCCGGGTTGGGTAAAACCACAAATTTGTGGGTAGGATTGGGTTGGGTAGTGGGTTACCCAAATTTTTTTTCTTTTTTTTCCTTATATAATTATAAATGATTTGTCACATTTTTTCTTAATAAATAATTTAACTTATTACCGTTATTTTTTAAAACATCAAATGTCTAAATGCACAATAAAATTCATCATAAACATATTTACAAAAAGCAAAGTTACATTACAGTAATACATAAAATTTATAAAATACTTACAACTTACAAGAATTAGCATCAAAATTATAAAAGTGTGACATCCTAAATAAGTTAAAACCATTACATATAAAATAAAAGATGTGCAATGGGTTGTAATTGAAGCAACCAAGATTAAATACATCAAAGTCATCACTCATAAAATTATAAAAAATAGCTAAAAAATAGTCACTCAATAACCCATGGGTTTTGTGGGTTGGGTGTGGGTTTACCCAAAACCCAATTATTTTGAATGGTTTTTTATTTTTGAAAACCATGTTCACCTAATGACCCGATCCGACCCATTTTTTTGGGTCGGTTTGGGTGGGTTTTACTGGGTTTGTTGGGTTTACCCAACCCATGTACACCCCTACCAGTGTTACCTCTGCTGCTGTCACCACTGTCACTGATGCAACTGTTTTCACTCCTATTTCTGCAGTTGTTGAAGCGCCAGTTGAGACTATTGTTTAACCTACTATCGATTTGCCAAGCTCTCAGCCTGATCCGAATCAGGTGCCTACTGCCTTTCCTTGGGGAATGCCCCTGAATTTCACTCCTCATGCTGCCTGTGGCAATGCCTTTGTACCATATCAACCCTTTGTTGTGCCCATCCCCAATGGGAACTCTGTTGCTTACCCATGGGGAATGCTATTCCTATTCCACCTCCTGTGGTGAACCCGGATGATCATGAGATTCCTCAAACACAGACTCGTCAGGCTCCCGTGCCAAATGATATGGAGACCCTCGATGAAGATGAATATGTTCATGTTCTGGTCTTGTCTCAATCTGCACAAACTGTTGTTCACAATGTTCATTCTAGAATGGCTTACCCTGGGGCATCTGTAGCTGTTATGGCACCTCCTTCTGGTTACCCGTACGGTGTTCAAATGGGTCAGATTTCTGGTCAGATGGTTAATTCTGGGTTGATACATCCGTCTCAGTTTGCCTCTCCTCAAGTGCTTGCTCCAGCCGCATCTCAGCCTCCAAATCCTTGGGTTCTTGCCAGACCTACTAATCAGAACAAACCTGCAGACTACAAGCTATTAGAGGATAGAATCAGAGCTATTGAGGGTTTATCTGCCTTTGACATGGATGCCAAAGACTTGTGCTTGGTCCCAAATGTTGTGCTACCCCAGAAGTTCAAGGTGCCTGTTTTACCTAAGTACAAGGGGTTGAGTTGTCCACGAAGCCACGTCACCATGTATTGCAGAAAAATGGCTTCCTACATAGACAATGATGATCTGCTTATCCACTGTTTCCAGGATAGCCTATCCGAGGCTTCCTTGGATTGGTACATGAACCTTGAGCAAGGTAAGATCAGAACCTGGAAAGATCTATCCGAAGCGTTCTTGAAGCAATACAAGTACAACTTGGATATGGCTCCCACCAGGTTGTAACTACAAAATCAAGCTCAGAAAGCCGATGAATCATTCAGAGAATACGCTCAGAGATGGCGTGAGATGGCTTCACAAGTCCAACCTGCTCTATCTGATTCAGAGTTGGTTAACATATTCATGGGCACTCTTCAGGGTTTGTACTATGAAAAGATGGTTAGTAGCTCATCCTCCAATTTTGCTGATGTTGTAACCATTGGGGAACGCGTTGAGAATGGGCTCAAAACAGGGAAAATTGTTGGCACTGTGAGTCAACAATCAGGGGTTAATAAGCCACAAGGTGGGTTCTCCCAAGAAAAGAAAGAGGAAACAAATGCTGTCATGGATGGTGTCCACTTTCAAGCGCAAACTCCCATGGCTCATGTGCCATACTTCCCGTACCCATATGTTGTTGCTGCCCAGTACCAACAACCACTGTATCAACAACCTCCTCAGGCTCGTGATCATCAAGCCCAAGGCCGAGAGTGTCAGAATCAGCGTAAGCCCAGGAATAATCTAGAACGAAGGAATGCTCCTCTAGATCCGATTCTTGTGACATACACTCAACTTCTCCCATATCTGGTTCAGAATTCGCTGGTGGTTCCTAAAGCTCTGAAGCCTCCACCAGAACCATTCCCACCTGGGTATGATCCCAATGTGCAATGCGGATATCATGCTGGGTCGGCTGGCCATTCAACCGAGGATTGCGAAGCTTTCAAAGCTAAGGTCCAACAGTTGATTGACAAGAAGCATTTAACCGTTCGAGGTGAGAATCTGTGGGTGAACGGAAATCCTGTGTCCGTGTAAGGGCCGAGACCGCAAAAGAATCCCTTGAATAAGCCTGTGAGCACTTCCTCAACATCGGCAACCATCATATCATTCCATATTTCCCATTTGTAATCTTTTTGTTTGTCAAGCGTTTGTTCACTTGTAAAACTTGTTTGTTTTCAGGTGATAATAATAATGAATTGAATATGCATGTTTTGAATAAATTCATTCGTGTTCACTTATACTTGTTATCAGTATCACACATTTGATCAAGCAAAATAAAAAAGACATGAGATCACTGTCTATATGCTTTTGAATAAAACCATGCTGAGGATGTAAGGCATTTGTTCAAATCCCCAAACACCGGAGTTATAAGGAAGATAATCCCTAGTCAACCCCTTTGGGCCTTGAAGTAGGAGTTTCTTTCAGTACACACAAACCCTCAATTTTAACCAGGGGAAGGGTAGTTTTTAGCTAGTTTGATCATGTGTTCAAATTTCAAAAGAGGAGTACCCCATTCTGAGGATCAACCACATCCTATCCCTCGTAAGAGGTCGGAAAAATCACAAATCCACAATGGTTGTCTCTCATCGACCAAAGGAATGAGGCCGTCACTACTCACCTTCACAAATCAAATAAACACGTGTCACACGATTTTGTTCGAGGAAAAAAAATCAAAATCACAAAAGTAAAAGAAAAAAAAGCAAAAGAATAAAAGCCCGCTAAGTCAAAAACTCAAAAGCAAATGACTTAGGCAAAAATTAGGGCATCCCGTTAGACTGCAAATTCAAAATAATCAGTCTACGCAAAAATTAGGGAAAACAAAAAGAACAAAACAGAGAATCAAAAGAGCAAAAATCCTCAATTAGAACAAGTTCGTGTGATCACATGTGACCAAACAAAAGGTGAGTGACTGCCATTCTAAAACCTCGTTGGTCCCTCTACCGTCGCACCTACCATTCAAAATCCTCTTTTGAAAGATGAACACTTGTGTCAAACTAATTGAACGTAGGACTGGAGAACATCAAGGAGAATGGGTGGGGTAAAATAATTTTTTGAGCCTTATATCCTTTCTTTCTTAAACCATGAACCAGGCCACGTTACAACCCTGAAAAGACCTAATTGAAGCAGGGTTTATTTCGAAAGCATACGACAGTAAAATCACGTCAAAGCTGACTCACAACGATTTGCTTATCATTTATGCCGATACTGACATGGCATTCTAATTGGTGATCCATTCACTATATGTTATAATCTTAGTGAACATACTTGGACTTCAAAACTGACATATGCATGGCATTAACATTGTCATTTTCGAAACAAACACTTTTTACTTGCGAACAAGCACTTGACATCAAGAAAGTTTCCACAATGGAAAGTGTGATCACCTCAAGGGGAAAACGTCTGGAAAACTCCATTGGGATTAGCCACTTCGAGATACAGTCAATCCGAGCCAATCACGACGAGATCCGACAAACCTCTCCATTTTCATTTGGTCAGGGGCATTCCTCCAAAGAATAATCAGACAGGGGCAAAATCACTCCAGAGCTCACATTGAGGCAAACCACCTCAAGAGCGCAAGAATCCAACCTCTCCGAGAGAAGGTTAATCAGGGGCATACTGTTCCAATACACTGGGGTAAACCGGATCAAGATCATCCTGTGACACAACTGTTTCCTACCGTGTGACTAGGGAAATCCATGTAGATACCCAACAGACTGGGGCAGAGTCAGGCTACCAAGGTACAAGTTCTCTCCCCATTTTGAGGCCAGAGTAATGGGGCAGCAACAATTGCTGATCCTGAAGTAGGTGTCGGGGAATAACGTCTTTATGGCTTACACCCTAACCTCAACTCTTTCACTTCTCACAATAAAAACACTTGAACCATTGCATAGACCTTCCTCACACTTTGATCACGTCGCTTCACTCATGCACATCCTTCATTTGGCATAGCACGAAGCCTTGATATGAGCCTAATCTAACTTGACATCTTTTCAAAAACCAATTACCTACATTCTGCATATAGTAATCATCATCGCATATCATTACATTTTCAAACGCATAAGCATGTTTATCAAGATGAAGCATTACACCATACAGGTTCAAATGCACGTCCCAATCAAAACCCAGTTCTCGTCTGGTAGTCAGTTCTCGTCTGACTTATCTATTTAAAACCCAGTTCTCGTCTGGTAGTCAGTTCCCGTCTGGCTCATCTTTGCTTAAATCCAGTTCACGTCTGGTAAACTTAATTCCAGTTCTCGTCTGGTCGTCAGTCCTCGTCTGACTTATCTCTTTAACGTCCAGTTCTCGTCTGGTAGTCAATTCCTGTTTGACTTATCTCTTAAATCCAGTTCCCGTCTGGTAGTCGGTTCTCGTCTGGCTTAATCAAAATCCAGTTCTCGTCTGGTAGTCAGTTCTCGTCTGACTCGCCTCTTCCAATTTCCAGTTCTCATAGTCAGTTCTCGTCTGACCTGTCTCATCAATTTCCAGTTCTCGTCTGGTAGTCAGTTCTCGTCTGAACTGTCTCTTTAAGATCCAGTTCCCGTATGGTAGTCAGTCCTCGTCTGACTTGTCCCTTCAACGTCCGGTTCTTGTCCGGCCAACATTTCCAGTTCTCGTCTGGAGCATTTTTTTTCAAAATCCAGTTTTCTTCTGGCAAACCTTTCCAGAACCTTTTCAATTCCTTGGTCCGTCCAAAACCTCTCTGGTCCGTCCATAACCTGTAAATTTGCGACATTGTACCTTAACCTGCATCCTTTGCATTGCATGGTACCAAACATCATGTAGAACCGCGCATACATAGCATATGCATCATAGCATGCTCCCTTTTGCCTGACTTATCTCCCAGCAGATTTTCAGCAATCTTTGCACTTATCTATTCAAACACTTTCAACTCTTCTTTTGTCGCCATCGGCCAAATTCTCGAGCTACTCTTTTATTTAATCCCCTTTTACCTCGAATCATCGAAAAGCTTGCACAATTCGTATATTCAGGTCTAAGAGGATTAAATAGGGGCAGCTGTCGAAACCCAAAATTTGACCTCCCTCTTTTTCCTTTTGCATAAGCATAAGCATTCGCATCGCTGGCATACGCATTCGCATTTGTTCCTCTGGTGTTTTGGTTGCAGGATATTCAGGTTTTCCAAGCCCGATTAATCATATCCTCACAAGGTCATCACATCGTCAAAACAAGCACAAAATGAAGGTTTCCATACCTATTCATCAATACAAGAGGTGGAAAATCAAAATCGGGACCACAACACCCTTTTTTAGGCAAATTGGGCATATTTTGGCCTGGTTAATCGATTAACCATTTGCAGTGCAATTGTGTTAATCGATTAACACAGGCAAAATAGGCACAATTTGCTGCTTTTTCATGACAGCACCTTTGCACACATTTTGGTCTTGGATTCTAGCAGCATATGGAATATTCTAGACACTTCTAAACATTTCCAAGGTACTCAATTCATTCCAACTGCATTTGCTATGATACTTCACTTTAAATCAAGTGCACCATGTTCCTTGTTCACCAAGTAATGTGGATCTTTGGATGTTGGAATTCACCTTGGGATGGTTACCGAGTTGGTTATAACTAACCGAGTTAACCGCCTTGACTCGGTGAGTCAAGTCCAACTAACTCCTAACCTATCTCCAAACCCAAAGCTAATTCCAAACCATCTCATATTCCAAACCTAAAGCCTATATAAACACACCTCCACTCACTTTTCAATTCCTCAACCATTCTCTACCATTTTTTTCACCAAGCTTCTCACATTTCACTCTTAATTCTCTCACTTTTTCTCTGATTTCTCTACTCATTCTTCATCTTCATCTCAATTCTTCTCCATCAAACCTCACCAAAAGCTCTTATTCTTGAAGGATAATCACTTTTCACCTTGAAAGTGATTAATTCTTGAGCTTAACCTTCATCATTTGGCATTCTTTGGTTGGATTTCTGGAAGTACATCTCATTCTACTTCAATCCAAGGGTTTCACACCCTTTATTTTGGTGCAAGTTCGATTTCGGCGCATTTTCGCGATTTTGATCGGTTTCGACGCGTTTCGTCTACAATTTAAGGATCCTCTGGTTTTCTTTAATCTTTTGCACTAAGATCACTTTGCAACATTTACCAAGGCACATCTCAGCCTTGTAGGTTGGTGGGTTTCATTCATTTTATCAGTTCGATCGTTTTCGTATCGTTTGCGATGTAATTTCAATCTTCTTGCATGTGAATTGATTATACTTTTGCTTGATCCATCATCTTGATTGTTAATTGATTCTATTGTTGATCATTTGCTGTTTCTAAACTTGATTTTTCGTGCATAATTGTTTGCCCTAGCATTAGAGTGATTGTACAATAAAAAGGTTGGCCAAAAGCACTTTTCAAAACTGATTTTCTGCTCCCTGTACAGTGTTAATTGATTAACACATTGCAGTGCAATTGTGTTAAACGATTAACTAGTGCTTTTTTTGCACTTTTTCACGTGTTAATCGATTAACACTTTGCAGTGTAATTATGTTAATCAATTAACACTGAACCAGAAGGCCATTTTCTTGCATTTTCAAGTGTGTTTGCCATGCTTTCTTCATTTTAACTTCCATTGATTGTCATGCTTGATTTTATGGATGTTCTTAATGTCATTTCACTTCTGGTTGAAGCATGTTCATGAACTTTCGATGCATATTTACGATTATTCATTTGTTTCATGTTCTTAGCATTGTATGAACATAGAAATTCTTACACTATTTTTGTTCACATGATACATGAGTTTGTGTGGCATTTTGGTGATCATTTGGCACTATTTTGCACCTTCCATTTCAGATTTGCATTAAGTTTATTCTTCATGGGTAAACTTAATCTTGTATAATCAATAATTAACTCCTTTGTGCTTTAATGACTTTTCATTCTCTTTGGAAAGTTGTTAGCATGTTTCTCCCTTTATTAATTGATCGAAACTTTGTTCACTACAAGAAAAAAGGAGATTTACGACACTTGAGTTGCGACAGTTATCACAAAACCGTCCTTATTCCTGGATTGCGACGGTTGTCACGACAGTTAGGGTCAACTGTCGTAGATTTTTTGCGACAGTTATCAAAAAACCATCCTTATTCCTGGATTGCGACGGTTTGAGCCAACCGTTGCAGATTTTTTAGGCATGTTGTATAAAATAATTGCGACATTTACCAAAGAACCGCCCTCTATCCACACTCGCGACAGTTAAGGCGAACTGTCGCAATTACTTTAGCCAATCATAATCACTATTTTTTTTATTCCTTTAATTTCCCACCTTTTTTTTCATTTTTATTTTCCAACCTTTTCAATTTTATTAATTAATTTTAATAAATAATTATTATAATTATTTATTTACTAATATAATAGCAATATCCATACAACAACATTCTAGCTCTCAATTTTTTATTTACTAATATTTTTTTTTAATAAACAATTTGCTATTTTATTTACTAATATAATAACAATATCCATACTAATATAATAGCAATATCCATACTATAATTATTTATTTACTAATATAATAGCAATATCTATACTATAATTATTTATTTACTAATAAAAAAAAAAAAAAAAAAAAAAGCGAAAACCCTTTGGCTCTCAATTTTTTTCCCATATCCACGACGGTGAACCAACCGTCCCCTCTAAAACTCATCTATTTTTTCCCTCATTTTTTTCTTAGATTTCTCTCTCTTTATTTCAGAAGAACAACTCACTCTGAAAAACGCTTCTTTCTCCCCCAAATCACAACCCTTATCATTTCCCTAATTTCTTCAAATTCTAATATCAAAACAAAATCGAATTTTCTCTTAAATTTACAAATCAATGGCGGTCTCTTTTAATGTTCGAAAAATCAGCTTCCACGAAAATTAGGTCACAATCTCCTTCAATCAACTTCTACAAGGATCCGTTCACAACATTCTTATACGCGCAATAATCACGACTAGTTCTTCAGCTTCTTCTCACAAGGTAACCCTAACTCGTTAATTTCATTCCTTTTTTTCCATTTTCATCGATTTCATTCTTCGATTCTACTTGTATCTGCTACTGTTATTACTATTAAACATAAATCATGGTTGCATTTGATATATTATCCAATGGTATTTTATTGATCACTTTTGTTTCATTGTATATCTAGGTTGGAATAGGTGAGGGAGTTTCGCCATCTGCTGCTACTGATCTCATTGCCAGGCATGTGACCATCTAAATACATATTTGGCTCACTCTGATGTGTTATTAATTTGAAAAATACTGTATGTTTTTTCTATTGATTATATTAATCTACACCATGTTGATTAATAATATTGATCACCATGTGCGAGTCAATACCATTGAAAGAACGCTCACGGGTAGTAGCATTTGTTTTTGGTGGCTTGAGTGTAGGAAGTGTTCTGGGGTATGCAATTTCTACTATATAGTAGAATCATATGTGATTGTAATTTATTCTTTATATCATCTAACCTCAATTTCAAAACTAATATTTGTCAGGCTTTTTTTCGCTCCTCCCCTCATCCAAAATCTTGGTATCTGCAAAATCTTGGGGTTTCAATTTCTCGAAGACGGTGAAACACAGTTAGCTGCAAAATCTTATTCATGTAAGCACTTGTTTTAATTTTTAAAGTTTTATTAGTTTGAACAAAATAATCCGATTATTATTGAATGAATGGTCATAAATAATGTCTTTCTCGTTGGAAATATTTTGTCAACATATAAGTGGACGGTTCTCATGATCTGTGCTTTTATTTATGAATTGATAAATTATAAACGAAGAAAGTGTCTATGACTATGCCATTCTTTATATGTTATGCGTTGAATGTTTCATACATGTTTATATATGAGTTGCCCATGCTGTTCGGTTCCAAGCTTTTTTCTTTTGTTTTCTCTTTTTGAGGATTGTGGTTTAATTGGTTGTTTCTCACTTTTGACCTTAGTTATCTACAGCAGTACATGGTAACACGACACAATCATGGCAAACGTCTTTAACAGAAATGAATAACTTTTTGAAGGTATTGGTAAAATATGTTATGATTTACACTCGTTAGATCCTTTTTCTGAGTGAATTCTTACAATATATGCCATGGACCCTTGTTTTGGATTTTGGAATACAAAAACATGTTGTGTTTTATCCGATACCTGTCATCTGCTATTTCCGACTTTCATTTTTTATTTGTTGTTCTCTAGTTAATTTGAAATACAAAAACATGTGACAGGAGAAGTGACTTGGATATAATTGATTTTTAGCAGCCATGGTGTGTGTGAGAAACAACAGTTTTTGAATTGATTAGTTAGTAGTTAAGAGTGAGAAAGATGTGTGGTGTGTATACTCAATGGTATTTGTGGTATATATAATATGCAGTTTAATGGTGAATTGATTATTAACATTTTGGTAGTTTTCAATTTAAAGCTTAAAACAAATTTATCTTCAATATGTAGTTACGTACTCGGGAGAAATGTCTGAATGATACATTCTATGATTAGGTTTTTGGCAAGGTGCTATGGACAAATTCTATGTCAAGGGGTGCGCCTAAAGGAAGCCTTGTACGTTGAAAATATTTTGGATTATAAAAATGAAGGCAGACCAACAGTTTGTTTGAGACAATAATTATAAAAAGCGTATCAACAAATTCACCTCTCATGATAAAAACAAATTAACTAGTAAAGCTTATGATAATACTTCTAATCTACACTAATAGCGAATTAACTAATGGTAATCATCCGAGCAAATTGGTTCCACCACGTGGGTGTAACATTTGTGACTTATTCTGTTTTGGTTTGCAGGAAAGCTGGCGCAGGCCAAAGGGTATTGATTCCCGTGTTAGGAGAAATTTCAAAGGAGTTACTTTGATGCCAAACATTGGATATGGTTCTGACAAGAAGACCCGCCACTATCTCCCTAACGGTTTCAAGAAGTTTGTTGTCCACAATGTCAAGGATCTAGAACTCCTCATGATGCATAACATGTAACAAATTTTAGTCTGCAATTCCATTATTCATGTTAGCATTTAAATTAAAATTTTATCATTCTTCATTAGTACATTCTGACTTTGTTTACTTACATAAAAACATCAGAACATACTGTGCTGAGATAGCACACAATGTGTCAACCAGGAAAAGAAAGGATATTGTTGAACGTGCAACACAATTGGACGTTGTTGTCACAAACAAATTGGCCAGGTTGCGCAGCCAAGAGGACAAATGATTTCTTTTCCAATATATTTCAAACTTATTTGCTATTGTTGTTTCTTGTATGGACATGATAGAATATTGAGTCGTTTTACATAGTCATCTTATGCTCTCTTATGACAAAATGTGCAACAAATTGGCCATTGTTGTCTGAAGGGATCCAGTTTTTGAATCTAAGTATTGACAGCCTGATTTATGATTATTGAGTCATTTTACATAGTCATCTTATGCTCTCTTTTCAAATTCCTTTTAGTGTTTTTACTCAATTATAAGAAGTTGACAAACAAGCTTGGATAAGCATTTTTCTGTGTCATAATCAGAATAATTCCTCTCTACAACCGCCTGCTGCTGCTGACGACGATCTCACCGACTTCAAATCTAATGTATTCTCTCTATTTCCATCTTTTTCCTAATTCGCCGTTCGTTTACCTCGAGTTTTTTTTTTAGAAGTGATAATGATTTTGAATTGGTACGACTTCAATTATTTTTTTTTGAAATTTCAGGAACAAGTCTCAACTTGAAAAACTAGAGGTTCTTGGAAATCATGATTCACAACTGGGCATAATAAATTCAAATGTGAGTTGCATGTTAATTCCCCCTCTCTTTTTATATATTGTTCAGCATAATTTAGTAACAATACTGACTCAACATTGGTGGCATAAATAATATGATAATGTTTTTGGGTCTTGTAATCTTGTGTCAACTTTTGCAAACACATTCATGATTAGGATTTAAACTAGTGTAATTTTTTTACACATGAATTCCATCACATTTCACCATGTAGATATTTGAGGAGATGTATTAAGAACCAACATAACAAAGTGACGTTATGGTTTGATTTAATTGGATACATGTGTCTTACACCATCAATGCATACCAGTTAATCTCTTACAATTATATATCAGTCGGTGAAGCTTCGTGTCGTATCCATAAAATTGTCAAATGCTAAATGCAATATCTGTTATGTTTGGTTAGGATGTGGTGAACTTTGACGAGTTTTCAAGAAACTTGACAGATGAAAACAAAACAAATGTGCAGCTTATATAGAAAGACAGGTGTAATCTTATTTAACTAGTATAACTACAACAGGTAATGAATTTTTTTGACATACAATCAAAACAAATGGCCTCTTTTCCTCAAATAAGCAAGGCAAATAATTTTTTATTTATATTTGTAAGAATAAAATAATCAAATTCTTATATTTATTACAAGGATTAGAATTAGCAAACCTTTTCAATTAATATTTATTGTATTTGTTCTATATGCTGTTATAAAGAAAGACATGTGTAATCTTATTTAAACATACAGAATGACACTGTCTTAAAGTTTTGGTGCAGTCAATCGTGCTCCTCCTCCAGCTAATACTCAAAATGGTGGGGGATCTATGCTTAGTGGTATTGGTTTTACCATAGGTCAAGGTATGTAAAGGGAAACTAAGAATGGTGATGTTTCTGCCATATAGATCCGTAACAATATTCACGTTCTCGTTTTGGTATTTAGTTTTTATACTTTGCAGGTATGACTTTTGGCACTGGAAGTGTTGTGGCACACAGGGCTGTGGATGTCGTCATAGGTCCTCGCACTAGTTTCTTGCTCTTTTCATTATGCACTCTCCATTTTGTCTTTTAGCATATTATCATTGTGAAAACGTTAAAACATAATGAAGATTGCAACTATCCACTACAAGGCTAGCAAATATTGATGGTGTGAATCATGTACGTTGAAGTTATAGGGTTTTCAATACAAACGGAAAAAAGTATCATATCAATTCTGACATTTGAAATACTAAACTTTGAGCCATTTTGTACAGCACCTAGTAACATGATATGGATTCCATTTTCTTCGAACTATTCGGAAACTATCATAAGAATTAAACTTATCATTGGATGGTCAACCAATGTTCCAAACTAATGAAGTACGAAAAGTATCTCCGGTAGTAACAATCAAATCAATGAAGTTGTCAGGAGCAAAGCTTGAAGCATGGAAAATGTGGCATGAAGAAGGTCTTTCTATTCAGAGGAATTCAGTATGTCATACTAATCTGTTGTTACTATTAAAGATCTATGCTTCACATTTTTGGTGTATAACTTCTTCTTTTTCCCTCCCCTGTATTTGTAATCTCTGGCAGCACAAGGCAGTTGGCAGCATGAGAGCAATTGTATCCAAGGCGGTTGGCAGCATGAGAGCAATTGTATCGCAATTCTTTGGCAGAGTCTGGCTAGTAGGACCTGGTGTGGTGCGAATTCGGTTCTGGCGTGTCTTTGAGAGATGCTCTTGGTTGGCAGGAGCGTTGTAGGCTATGCGTCTTGATAAAGATGCACAACTGAAGCCAACCCTGTCTGTAGTGGCAGTATTTTATGATTACTTAAATATGTCCTCATGTTAACCCATGATAATATCATCACTACAAGGAAGAATATTTTTCCGTTTTATTATCATTTCTTATACGTTTCAGTGTTGTTGTTTGATGGTGTAAGAGCAACCATGCTATTCTTCACCTAAATATATAGAGCTAATTGATTTATTACTTACTCTAATGCCTCCAACCAAGTTTTCGTCTCTTAGAAGCAGGTTAGCTTGTTTTAACATGCTGATGATACATATTGTGAAGGGTCAGAAATCTTAATTATGATATTATTTTGGTTTTATTATGTATTATGATATTATTAGATAAGAGGGTGTGAAATCTTCTGTACTATATTTTGGATTCTATGCATGTCATTGGAAACTAGAATTTCCACTTCAGAATATCTTTGAAATCTTCTACAGAATTTGCATACTGCGTGTTTGGAAATCTAGGTTAGGAGTAAGAAATTTTCCATGTTTTTGTATTACTCACTGACATGTTGAAAAAAAATTGTTTGATTTACAAGGTACTGACATGTTGAAAAAAAATTGTTTGATTTACAAGGTACGCAAAATTTTCCAAGGCTTGTTGGGACGTCTAAAGCAGTTGAAATAATGCTGGAACAAACACACTTTTCTGCAGTAGTTACATTCAAACATTCCTCATTGATGTGGTATTGTGGTCTAAGACAATTTTGATAGGTGCTTGTGTCTTGTTCACTGTACAATTTTTTTGAGAACTTACTATAAAGTACAAATATGATTTCATCACATGTAAAAAAGTTACAGTAAAGTTGTTGTTGCCTTATCATTTCATCTTGTATATAGTTGTGATGTTGAAACCAAATCAAAATGACACATAATCTTCAATCTATAATGATAGCTTCCTTGATCATATCAAGCTTGTATAAATGTAATATGATATATGTGTTTAGTTGAATGAAGAATACCCATCTTGTTCATATTTCTACAAACAATTTTTTTTTTAATTTTACAAATAAATTACCTGCGGATTTACCTGTGGAAAGGAAAATTCCTACGGATTTACCTGCGGATGCACCTGTGGAACAGAAAATTGCGATGGTTGGAACCGTCGTAATCAACAATAAAAACAAAAATCAAATGGAAAGTTAAGACGGTTTGTAACCGTCGTAATCAACAATAAAAACAAAAATCAAATGGAAAGTTAAGATGGTTTGTAACCGTCGCAATATGCAGATTATGTCAGTTCCCTACCCGTCGTGAGAGATAATGACGGTTGGTGTGACGGTTTTGACAACCGTCGCGATACGGCCTCGCGACACACGTTTCTACGACAGTGCTGGAACCGTCATTACTTGCAAATTACGGCGGTTTTAACCGTCGTAACCTGCCAAAATAACCATCGCAATCTGGCAATTTTCTTGTAGTGGTTTCGATTAATCGATCTTCCCTTTTCCCATCTTTAGGCCTCCTTTAGAGCTTTCTCTCTCATTCCCCCCCGTGGAGTTGGAGTTTCGCGCTGCGCCTTGCATCGGAGCACTGTACAAATTGACGCCGTTATGCTGTCCGTTTCTCTATGCAGGAGCACTGTACAACTTGGAGCTGTTGGGCCATCCGGTTCAACTTCCGCATTACACCTTGTGTGTGTTAGGGAAGGAATGAGAAGGGAGAATTCCTACTCTCATTCTGACTACTTCAAGTAGGGGACGAATGACCCTGTGTTTGGCTTAGTCATCTCTATCTCCAGGCGATAATGTGCTTTCCTTCCCCAGTCGAGTTGATCCTTGATCACTCTTCTCTCGTTGCGATCTCTTTCGATCCTTGATCACTCCTATCTCAATCTCTCTCTTGATTTATCACCATTCTTCTTGGTTACGATCCTATGTTCCTTGGGTTAGCAAGCTTTCTTCGTTTCAATACCTTATGTTTTTCTTGAAATCAATCATTGCTCTTGATTCCCCTGAAGAGTTTCAATTCTCTCTCTTTGGTCCAACACAGTTTTCCTGTCACGACCATTTTCCCCAGGAGTTCGCAACCTTCTCTTGGTTCTTCTCCTTTCTTGGGTTAATCACCTTCTCTTGGTTAATCACCCGTCTCTTCAGTTAATCACAGTCCGTCTGTTAATCACTGAGCACCTCTTGGGTTAATCACCTTCTCTTGGTTAATCACTCGTCTCTTCAGTTAATCACAGTCCGTCTGTTAATCACTGAGAACCCCTTGGGTTAATCACCTTCTCTTGGTTAATCACCCTTCTCTTCAGTTAACCACAATCCTTCTGTTAAAATACTGAGCCCTTTCGATTTAATCACCTTCTCCTGGTTAATCACTCGCTTTTCTCTTCGGTTGATCATGGTCCGTCTGTAAACACCGAATTCCCCGCAGTTGGCAACCTCCTCCTGGTTCAAATACTTGCACCCTTTGGTTAGTAACCTTTCTTTGGTTCAAATACCCTTTCTTCGGTTGAGTACTGTTTGTTCAGTCAGTTTACCGAACCCCTTTGGGTCACGACCTTTGCTCGGTCCTATACCCGTCCTTTGGGTTATGATCTTTATTCGGTCCTACACCCGCTTTTCTGGTTAATCACAGTTTTTCTCTGTTAAAACCAATGCTTCTCTATTCCCACAGAGTTGTAACCTTTGTGTCCTCGGTTAACTTATGTTTACCAGTTAATATACCGAGGCCCCTTCAGAGTCAAACACCTTCTCTCGGTTTAGCACTCTCTCTCTTGGTTTATAACAGTCCGTCTGTTGAAACCAGCTTCTTTTCCCCGCCAGGGTCTACTCTTTTTCTTTGGTTAACCACTGCCATCCAGTTAATATACCGAGTCTCTTTTTTTCCTTGGTTTCGACACCAATTGTCTTTGCTATCCCCAGCGGAGATTCTTTCATTCTCGGTTTTGACACCATTCTTTTCCTATTCTTTTGTGCAATCGCTCTTACTGCGGGGTCTTTCCCAGTAGAGTTTTTCTTTCACTCTTACTCTTGGTTTCGACACCACCTATTTCATCCTCTTGTTTCTCCCTTGTTTTGTTTTCCGTTCAGTTCCCCGAACTACGGAAGCTCTGATTCTGCATTCTTCTGAATGTCAGATACGTAGGCATGAGATCGCAATGATCTCGGCGAGCACACTTCCACATTTCTTCCGTCTTCCTCCTTTCTTTCCTTTTCTTCGTCCCCTGGTTCCATGAACTACGGCGCTCTGACTTCCTCATTGCACTATGAGGGTACGTAGGCACGAGGACTTCGTTCCTCCGCGAGCACTTTCCTTCTTTTGTTTCTTCTTCCCCTTTCTCTCTCTCTTTCTTTTAGCTAGAAGCCTTTATATAGATAACCCATCCAATCCTAGAAGCAAGCGAAATGGTTTCCATCGAGTACGATGGATGCGTTAGGTGCTAATACCTTCCTTTCGCATAATCGACCCCCCGTTCCCGTTTCTCTTCCCCTCGGGTTTTATCGATATTTTCCCTGTCCTTTGGGACTAAATAAAGTTCGGTGGCGACTCTGTTGTATCTTTGAGTGTGCGATTCACTCAGGTAGAAACCAACCATCTTCTGAAGGCAATAACCATCACTCATCCACACAACAACACTACATGATACATGTATCTGCAACATGGGCATAAAAGCCATGCACAACATAAAGAAAGGGGGTGAGAATAATCCTTACAAATGTTAGCTGTGAAAATAAATAGTATGACAATTATAAATACACATAGATCATTCTCAAAGAGCAACAACAAAAATAGTACAATTTATAATGCCAACGCAAAATGCACAGACTTCTCCTCCAATATGCATGTGGTACCGGGTTTTGGGCCATTATATGTGCGTTACTGATTCATCCATATCTCTGGTTCCTCTATGAACCACATCCCTCTCTGGACATGAGACTATCACGATTCCTCTCTGAACCTGACCTCACTGGACCGAAGTCCTACCTAACTCCAATATATATATATATATATATATATATATATATATATAATTATGGCAGAAAACAACAATGCAACTCAAACAATTACCAAAATCATTTTCAAAATTTCATACTCAAACAGGTTCCTCTCTTGAACCATATGTTCGCCAATTATCGGAACTCATTGTAATTCCCATGAATTACTCAACTCAAAATATAATAAATTTTAATAATTATATTATAACTAAAAATTATCAACATTTGAGTAAAACTGTATTACTACTCAATCAGCTCAAAAATTCATCAACATACACAAAATATCTCAACAGATAATTTTATTATATACTCATAGCCCATCAAAAGTTATAACTATTCATACATATAACTCAACAAAGTTCTCAAGAAACTCTAATCGCTCTCCAACAACTCCTAAACCTAAAAAATAACTCTAGAGTACTCTAAGGTACTCAAATATGCTCTACTGACAATTTTTCACAGGTGATAACGCTACAACGCTCTAAGGGGTTGCAACTTGCCTCAAAACTACTCAAAAATAACACAAAGGTAACAAAAAGGTTATGACAATAAAATTGCTCAGAAATCAACGAACTGACCTCCAAACTCGAAAACTCTCAAAACCACCGCTGGCCTTATTTTTTTTACTTTTTTTAATTTTTCGACTCATCTTATCCCATTTCGGAAAACAAATAAAAAAGGTTTTACGGAAATTCATCGATAAACACATTAAAAGTAACATACATCACAAAAATCACAAAAGGGACAAACACAAATCAACAAGGTTTGACAACAATTCATAACATAATAAATTTTCATATCATATTCATAAAAAATAAAACAATATAAAAATTGATCGCCTCAAACGGTTTTCCCCAAACCTTTTTTGGCAAAAACACAAAAATCAACAACAATTACATATATGTTAGGATTTCATTAATGAAAATTGCCCAAAAGGGCACAAACACAGATCATCAATCGGCAACCTCAAGAGTTTTGGCCAAACCCCTTGGTCCCCAAAAATGCCATAAATTGTGCAACATAAAATATAGAGATGGGAGGGTAAGGACCCCTCACCATCCTGACTGCTTAGAGTCATCCATGAGTAAAAAAAATTTCCTATTACCTCAAAGTTTGAAGGTTGATGGAATTCTTCCTATTTTCTCACTATCGCTCAAAAGTGCTCTCTTCCCTCTTCAAATCCACCTATTTTCCCAAATTCCAATTTCTCCCCGTAGCAACTCTCAAACCCCTCATGTTAGTTTATATGTAACCCTAAAATTCCAAATTGTTTCCACTCCACTAAAAACTGATTTTAACTAAAATAATTATTTTATTTTATTTAAATAAAATCCCACTAAATAATTATTTAATAAAAATTTTATTCAATTGGAGCAAAATAGAACAAAAATTTTATTTAATTGTTAGAATATTTTTTTATAATTTGACGGAACAAAACAAAATAAGTTTTTAGATCATTCCGCATAATACACTCCGAATTTGGGAAAATGAAAATTGAAGGATTAGATGGATGATGCAATAGAATCTATTATGTTCCATTTTGTTCAATCTATTATTTGCAAATTCAAACAATCGAATATGATTATATACCAATCTATTTCATTATATTCCATCACATTTCATCAATCTATATTCCATCACATTTCATCAATCCAAACATATCTTAAAGAATCGATCAAGTTTTACTTTATCTTAGTTAAAGTTGTTAGCGCTATATGTTCAAATTTAATTCATCCAATAATATTTGATAAGTCTGAAAGGTGAATGATTGAATTCAATGAAAAAAGTAACTAGTTTGTCTATTTCATAATTTTGTTTGTCTTGTTGTATTTTTAGTGTTATTGAATTAGATTTTATTCAATGAAATAATTATATTCATCATATTTATTTATTTATTTATTTATTTATTATGTTCACGTAGTTCAGATCCTCTAATTAGTAACTTTTAAAAAAAGGCTTAATGCATCATTTGGTCCCTTAACTTAATTTCAAGTTTCAGTTTAGTCCCTTAACTTAATTTCAAGTTTCAGTTTAGTCCCTTATTGAATAATCGGTCATTTTAAGTCCCTTAAATATACTTTCGTTAGCCACTATGATTATGTCTGTTAAGTTTTGTGAACTTCCGTTAATTAGTGAATATGTGGCACTCCAGGTGGCGTTTATTAGACGACATGGATTTAAGTTTGTAGAATTAAAACAAATGTAAGCTGAAACGTTCATATCTTAATTTGCACTTCACCCACATCAACTTCAGTCTGTGTAATCAAAAACCCTAGAGGAAGACGAAGCTGAAACACATTTCATTTTCACTATGTTCGTTCATTTTCACTGCTCCCTTTTTCATTTTTATTGAAGATGAAGTTTCATCACTCATTAATCCTAAGTACTTTTCATTTAGATTTCTTCATCCATCACGCATCAGCAAACTTTTTAGGTTTTTAACCACGTCGTTACTGCTACTTCTCATTCAAGTAGCTTACTTAGGTCATCGAAGCCTATTTATCCAGAATACGGAGTGGAAGAATAACTTCATTCACCTATAATCATAAGATACAATTTGTTACTAAAAATGACAATGTTTAGGTTTTGTCATCTTCTTCTGTGCTATTTTTTATTTAGGTTGTTTGGTTAGGTCATGGATAGTCATTTTCAGTGCATTGTGCATCATTGGGGTGAGTTTGATGAGTTCACGACATTAGGTTATAAAGGGTTAGAGGAAACATGGGATGTTGATCCATATTTCTGGAGTTACTTTGAAGTTCTGAGTGGGTTAGAGGATTTAGGTTATCCTAGTGTAGACAACCTTTGGTATCATGATCAAATGGAGTTTAATAGCATGGTCTTGTTGAGAGATGACAATGGAACAAGGTGGACGAAGACAATTGCAGTGATGACTGGGCAAGTGAATTTATATGTTATTCATCCTATATTACAATCTGACATCATTGAGGGACCGATACTCTCACTAGAATACAATATGGTAGGTCCCAATGTTGTTGAAGAAGCTACCACTGACACTGAATTAGGAAAGAATAATGTATAGGGGACCACTGAAGTTAAAAATTTGGTTGATGAAGGACACAATTTGGATAAGGGGACCACTGAAGTTGAAACTATTGTGGATGAAGGTGACATTGTGAATAAAGGGGCCACTGATGCTGAAACTGTTCGGGATGAAGGAAACATTTTGGAAAAGGGGACAACTGAAGCTGAAATTGCTGTGGACGAGGGTCAAGGTGAGGAAACTGATCTGGTTGATGAATGACTAAACTGTAACATGGAGGAAGATAAGGGACAAGGTGAGGAGACTGATTTGGTTGATGAGGGACTAAATTGCAACATAGGGGAAGATGGGGGGACAAGGTGAGGAGACTGATTTTGTCGTTGAGGGACTAGACAGTGGAAATGAGGATGATGCTTTGGATATTAATTTTGAAGATTTTGTTGATGATATGAGTGAAAAACATGTCAGAGGCATTCAAATCTGTTTTTGTCATAGCTAGGGACAAACCAAATGTAATAATGATTGAAGAAATCAGAGTGTATCTCATGATGAGGTGGGAGTCAAACAGGTAGAAGATTGCCAAATAAGAAGGTGATATTCTACCAAATATCAAGAAAAGGAGAGCAAAGGAATCAGAAAAAAAAACAATTGGGTTGTGATGTATTGAATGCTGACTTGTTTCCTCACTTGGAATGTGTTTTACATTTGCTGAATTGTTGAATTATTGTTGTTTTTTATGCACCTGTAATATATCTAGTGAATGAGGATACATTGTGGGAGAAAACCAACTATGTTGATTTACAACCACTACCAATCAAAAGACAACCAAGAATACCAAAGAAGAAGAGGATTGGGGATGCGTCAAAGAATATAAGGGATAAGACACAACTAAAGCGAGCTAACATTGAAGTCAAGTGCAGAAGATGCCACATGATGAGGTACAACAAAGCTACTTGTAAGCTACATACACAAACTCAGACAACTCAACTTGGAGCAAGCCAGTCTGCACCAATTCAGAAAACCCAACCTGAAGCAAGCCAGTCTACACTAACTCAAACCACCCAACATTAAGCAAGCCAGTCCGCACCAACTCAGACCACCCAACCTAAAGCAACTGCATTGTGATCTACTTAGGCTTTTTATATTAGTGTCATTTAACACAAATTGTCTCTGTAACTTAGTGATAATCCACTTTTAATGTGTAATTATTATCCCTTTTCAACTATGTTTTTGTATTGGATTAAGAGTTTAATTATTTAATTATACTATTTTTAGGTTGTTTTGCTTTTAGCGCAATAGGTGCTCCTTTTGTAGTTTTCATATGTGTGTTATCGAATTGCAAGGCAGTTTAAAGACAAGTTGAGGCATGCCTGGACTACGCAGTATCTGAGAGGCAGAACTGAAAGGAGAATTAAAAGTTGCTGAGGATCACAAGCAGAAAGTGGCCAAGAGCATGGAGGAAGTTCTTTTCTAGGGCTTGCGTGACAGAATTGTGCTTGAGAGAAATTGAAAATCAAAAGGATAAGATCAAATACACAAGGGATAAAGATGTATTATAGTGGGGACCACCTCTACAAAAAGCGTGCCCTGCACTCTCACATTTTGTCGCCTGCACCTCTGCGCCGCTACCTGTTGCAGCAGCCTGCCATGGATGCCTTGTCCCCCATCATTGTATGTACTAGGATGATTGTTCACTAAGAATTGAGGACAAAAAGAGATTATGTTGATTTGATTTGGGCTAAACCTTATTTGCATCAAAAGCCCATGATCCAAGGCATACTACCTCTCACATCCGCCCTCAAGTCTATAAAACCTGACCTTAGAATTTGGAATGGAAGTTCCACATACAAGCAATATAGTTTAGTAATAGTTTACTTCAGTCTGAGGGTTAATGAGAAAATAGAGAGTTCTTCTTCTCATCTAATCTTGTACTCACTGCTGAGAGCTGGCGCGACTAGAGACGCCACTTATTGTTTATCCAACACAAGAGATCTCTAAGTTACTTTTAGGTTGTCATTCCTTTTACATCTTTTGTTTAAGGATGTTTCCTATTAGTTGCAGTTCAGTAGTTTGTACTCAGCTCATCATGAGCTAAACACTTGTTTTATGAGTAATGTGAAGTTAATATAATGTTACCTTTATGTTAAAGTGATGTGATGTTAAGTATCTTATTTTGTTATGTGTTTTATTCTATACACCTGACTCTTTGAATGATCAACTTAGAAAAAGGTAAAAGTTTGTTGTTGTGAGAGATCCAACAACAAGTGGATTTCATAACAAAAGTGGTTAAACAAGTAAGATAGAGATATTCACTTAATTAGCTTGCTTAAAGTCAAGAGGCTGAGGCCATAAATAAATTTCAGAATATAAACTAGACGTATTTTAGGATTATAAGTGAGACTTAAAGATTTGTTCCCTAGCCATATTAATGCATGTTTTGATGTTGTAGAGATACACATAAAGATCACGTTCTGACCTTTTAAGGCACGACACATCTCATCATATACACATTTTGGCTACTGCATATTAATGGATCATAACTCATCATTCACTCTCTTGATTTTATCAACCCTATATTTATTTCATTTAGTTCAGTGTTGCGCACACCTATAATTTTTTACCAATTATTATTTTGTTACCTTGCTCATACTTATTTAAAAAAAATATTACTTACAAGTGTTCAATCTAAACCTCTTCACTCCCTGTGGGTACGATATCCTTACTATTATCACTTGCTGCATTAAAACATACATGTATACTTGCATGTGACACCATAATAATCTCATTTATTTGAGAACAAGTTTTTGGCGCCGTTGTCGGGGAGTGCCAAGAAGTATTTTGAACCATTGTATTGTTTATTTTTGTTTAAAAGTAGTATTTGAGCTTTTTACCATTTTCTGTATTCTGGTGTCACGACAGGTGTAGAGCTTCTACATGCACAAGTTGTTATCCCCAGAATACAGAGAAGATCCTGAACCTGAAAGAACATTTCGCACACAAAGGAGATTGATACGTGCTACGCAACAACCAGAAGAAGGAAATTTTATTCCTGAATCTCAAGGATTTCAAGAGTGGGTGCAAGAAGACGCAGTCATGACTGAGCCCAACATTATTGGCATATCTAATGACAAGGCTTATAGCATCAGAGACTACGCAGACTTTGATCCTAGTGCTATAAATACTGGAATCATCAGGCCTGAGATAACTACTCCTCAGTTTAAATTCAAGCCTATGATGTTTCAGATGCTGCAAGCTATTGGGCAATATTCTGGATCTTCTCATGAAGATCCTTATCTTTATTTGAGACTATTTTTGGAGGTGTCCAGTAATTTCAAGATCCCAGGTGTGATAGATGATTCATTCAAGTTGAGGCTCTTTCCATACTCTCTAAGGGATAGAGCCAAAAGTTGGTTAAATTCCTTTGAGCCGAATTCCATTGATACTTGGAATACATTGGCTGAAAAATTTATGTCCAGGTATTTCCCTCCTGTCAAAAATACAAAGATGAGAAATGAAATCACCTCATTCAGGAAAGGAGAAGATGAGTCCCTGTTTGATGCATGTAAGATATTTAAAGAGTTGCTTAGACAATGTCCTCACCATGGGATACCCATATGCATCCAACTTGAAACATTTTACAATGGGTTAATTCCATCTTCAAGAAACATATTAAATGCTTCCAGTGGTAGAGCTTTGTTGTCCAAATCATTTGAAGAAGGATACAAGTTGATTGAGAGCATTACGACCAACACTTACCAATGGTCTGTAACAAGGGCTGGAGGAAGTACAACATCAAAGAAACCTTCTAGTGTTTATGAAGTTTTTTTATCCAACCCTCTTGCTGCTCAAATATCTCAAATTCATCAGATGATGAAGAATATGATGACAACCCATGAAGTAGCCAAACCTGAACAATTTAAGGTGGTTACTAACGCGACTGCAATTGCTTGTGTATACTGCGAAGGAGTGTACTTATTTGAAGAATGTTCATCAAATCCTGTCTCCGTTAACTATGTTGGCAACAACAAGTATAACAACCCCTACAACAACATATATAATCCAGGCTGGCATAATCATCCTAATTTTTCATGGACCAATACTCAAAATCAACTCAACAAACCCCAAGCAACACAACACACTCAAGCACCACAAGTTCCACCTAGTTATTCTGCACCCAACTATCAACAAAATCAGGCAGGGAACCAGCTGGAGAATGTTATGAAATATTTCATTCAAGAGGCTGAAACTCAATTTCAAACGCAAGGAGCAAGTATTAAAAACCTTGAAAATCAAATGGGTCAAATCGCTACTGTTCTTAGATCTAGAAACATGGGAACTCTTCCCAGTTCTACTGAAGCCTCTGTTACTACCTCAGGAGTCAAGAATGTTGAGACTCGCAAGGTTATCAAGTTAAGAAGTGGTAAAGAATGTGAAGGAGTAACAAGTAAACAGTCAAATGGATACCTGACACCAAGAGACAACACTGAAGAAAAGGAACCCACTGAGGAACCAACCTCAGAGGAACAAAAAGGAAACATTGACAAAAGAAGCAACGAAGGTGCGATTGCTAGTTCAAAAAAGAAGAAGGGAGTCATGCCTGAAGCTGACAAAACACAAACTATGTCACAAGAAAGACCACCACCACCTTTTCCTCAAAAGATTAGGAAAGATAAGGAAGAACAACAGTTTGGAAAATTTATGGAGATTTTGAAGCAATTGCATATCAATATTCCTTTGATTGAAGCCATACCACAAATGTCAAACTACTCCAAATTCTTGTGTTACTTTAACACAAGAATGTAGTCAGCTTGTGCAAGGAACACTACCACCAAAGTTGAAGGATCCTGGTAGTTTTACAATTCCATGTAATATTGGAGAGTCATTCTGTGGCAGAGCTCTGTGTGACCTTGGTGCAAGTATAAATCTGATGCCCCTATCTATCTTTAAGAAACCGGGTATAGGTGCTGCTAAACCAACAACAATCACACTATAGTTGGCTGATATAAGCATTTGTTATCCACACAGAAAAATTGATGACGTGCTAGTAAGGGTTGATAAGTTCGTGTTTCCAACTGACTTCATCATCATGAATTTCAACGTTGATAAAGATACTCATATTATGTTAGAAAGACCATTCCTTGCAACTGGAAGAACATTAATTGGTGTGGAAAAAGGAGAGTTGACAATGCAAATTAATGGGCAACAAGTTGTGTTCAACGTGTTGAATTCTTTGCAATACCCTAAAGAGGATGTAGCTGAATGTTCAATGATCTCTAGTTGGGAGACCATTATTCACAAGAGTCTTCTCAAATAAACTGATGTTTTGGAACAAGAATTGGGAAGATTAAAGGAAGAGGAGCATTTGAAGGAAGGAATCTTAACTGGACCTTTGTGCAAACCAGTAGATAAAGAAGAACCATTGGAATTATTGAAGCTGACTAAAGATTTAAAGAATCAATGCAAGCCATCAATAGTAGTTCCACCAGAACTAGAGCTCAAGCAGTTACCTCATCACGTGCAATATGCCTACCTGAAGGCAGGACAAAAGTTGTCTGTCATCATAGCTGCAGACTTATCTAAAGAGCAGAGGTGTCAACTCTTGACACTTCTTAAGCAACATAAGAGAGCTATTGTTTGGAAACTGTCTGACATCAAGGGAATCAACCCCACTGTTTATATGCACAAAATTCTGTTGGAGGAAAATTCTAAGAACAATATTGAATGTCAAAGAAGGTTAAACCCCATCATGAAGGAAGTAGTGAAAAAGGAAATCATCAAGTGGTTGGACGCAGGAATCATCTATCCCATTTTTGACAGCGTATGGGTGAGCCCTATCCAGTGTGTCCCGAAGAAAGGAGGCATGATTGTGGTCACCAGTGAAAGGGATGAGCTTATTCCAACAAGAATTGTAACTGGCTGGAGAATCTGCATGGATTATAGGAAGTTAAACAAGGCTACAAGGAATGATCACTTCCCTTTACCTTTCATTAATAAATGTTGGATAGATTGGCAGGAAAAGAGTATTATTTTTTTCTAGATGGATATTTTGGCTATAACCAAATATCCATACATCTGGAAGATCAAGGAAAAACAACTTTCACTTGCCCGTATGAAACCTTTGCTTTCAGAAGAATGCCCTTTGGCTTGTGCAATGCACCAACTACTTTCCAACGTTGTATGATGGCTATCTTTTCAAAATTGATAGAGAACTACATGGAAGTATTCATGGATGATTTTTCAGTTTTTGGAGAGTCATTTGACAAATGCTTGGATTATCTTAATAAGGTGCTGGCTAAATGTTAAGAAAATAATCTGGTTCTAAATTGGGAAAAGTGTCACTTTATGGTTAAGGAATGAATAGTTTTGGGTCATAAGATTTCCAAGAGAGGATTAGAAGTTGATTAAGCAAAGATTGAAGTCATTGAGAAGTTACCTCCACCTGTCAACATTAAAGGAATAAGGAGCTTCTTGGGGCATGCTGGCTTTTATAGAAGGTTTATTAAGGATTTTTCCAAGATAACCAAACCTTTATGTCAACTGCTCCAGCATGATGTGCCTTATGACTTCAGTCCTGAATGTGATCATGCTTTCAATCTGTTGAAGAAAGCTTTGATATCTGCACCCATAGTGAAGAGTCCTGATTGGTCTAAACCATTTGAGTTAATGTGTGATGCAAGTAACTTTGCAATAGGAGCTGTGTTAAGACAAAGGCATAACAAGGTGTTCCACACCATTTATTATGCAAGTAGAACACTCATTGAAGAGCAAATCAATTATACCACTACTAAAAATGAATTATTAGTTGTGGTGTTTTCTTTTGACAAGTTCAGATTCTATCTTGTTGGTACTAAGGTGATAGTATACACTGATCATGCTGCCATCAAATACTTAATTGCAAAGAAGGATGCTAAGCCGCACTTGCTAAGATGGGTGTTATTACTTCAAGAGTTTGATTTAAAAATCAGAGACAAGAAGGGAGTAGAAAATCTAGTTGCTAATCATTTATCAAGACTACCAAAAGAAGTTCAAAGCAAGAGCCTATAAGAAATTCAAGAAACATTCCCAGATGAGAAGTTACTGATGATCACTGCAGGCGTGACCCCATGGTATGCTGACATTGTTAAATACCTAATCAGTGGGTACATCCCACCAGAGTTTAACTACCAACAGAGGAAAAGATTCTTTCACATATCTAAAAGCTATTTCTTGGGGTGAACCTTTTATGTATAAGAAATGCGGTGACTAATTGCTAAGAAGATGCGTGGATCATTCTGAGGCACAACAGATCTTGACTTCTTGTCACAATGTACCTTATGGAGGATACTTTGGAGGGGTAAGAACTGCAGCTAAGGTGCTTTAATCAGGTTATTTTTGGTCTTCTCTTTTTAAGGATGCTCATGAATTTGTTAAATCCTGTGATAGATGTCAAAGAATTAGAAATGTGTCTATGAAACAAGAAATGCCACTCACAAGCATCTTTGAAATATAATTATTTGATGTGCGGGACATAGACTTTATGGGACTATTTCCTTAATCCTTTGGGAATCTATACATCTTGGTAGCCGTTGATTATGTGTCCAAATGGATAGAAGCAGTGGCAACTCCCAGTAATGATGCTACAGTCGTGACCATATTTTTGTTAAAAAACATACTGTCAAAATATGGGATCAAGCACAAAGTTGTTACAGCTTACTATCCTCACACAAGTGGTCAAGTGGAATTGTCAAATAGAGAGATCAAAAGAATCCTAGAAAAAGTTGTTAACCCCACAAGGAAGGATTGGCCTATAAGACTCCTTTAGGAATGTCTCCATACAGACTTGTCTATGGAAAGGCTTATCACTTACCCATTGAGTTAGAGCACAAAGCTTTTTGGGCTATCAAGCAATTAAACTTCAATTTGAACTCTTTTGGCCAAGCTAGAATGCTTCAACTCAATGAGTTAGAGGAACATATGTTGTTCTTGTATGAAAATGTTGAGCTATACAAAGAAAAGACTAAGAGGTGGCACGAAAGTAAATGCCAGAAGAGAGAGTTGGTGAAAGGTCAAAGAGTTTTGCTTTTTAACTCGCGATTGAAATTGTTTCCTGGAAAATTGAAATCAAGGTGGTCAAGCCCCTTCAAATTGATGAAAATTTACCCCCATGGGGCTGTTGACTTACTGAATGAAAAAACTGGTGAAAGTTTCAAAGTGAATGTCCAAAGGATTAAGACTTACTTTGGTGACCCCTCAAACAACACAAGGGGCACCTTCAATTTCATTGATTAAGATCTTTTGTTTTGGTCACGCTATAAGACATTAAAATAGCGCTATTGGGAGGCAACTCAGCTTCATGTTTTCTTTGTTTTAGTTTTATTTTATGCAGGTGATTAATTTATTGCTGAAGTCTGACTGTCAAGAGGTGTCATGACACCTAGGAGTGATTTCAACTTGAAGAGAGAAATAAGAAAGTCTGATGAAAAATTGACTAAGTGTAGGAAAATCCAAGAGATATGTTGAGCTGACATTTTTAATAAATACTTTAACGAAAAAAGTCAAGGATTAATGGAGGAGGGAGAGACTGAAGAGCGTGCGCATGCTGACCCTTGTGCCATCACATCAGCATAACTGCTCTTGCCTGCCATGTCATACTAAGTAGTAACTGCAACATGCCAACTAGCGGAGCAATCACTTTTTGTAGAAAAATTCAAATTTTTCTCTTCCCTCCATTACATCAAACGTCCCTTCACATTTCTTTGTCCTAACCACCACATAATTCTCTCTCACTAAAAAATAACTTCAGATTTTCAACATCATTCTCTCTCCTGTTTCATTTTCTCTTTCCAAACAAAACCCTAAATTCCTCTCTTCAACATCATTCATCAATGGAGACCGAATCTGAAACACGTTACAAGAAGGTTGCGGGAAAAAATTCTACCCCAAAAGTTGTCTATTCGGATGAAGAAGTTGATGCAGCGAAAACCTTCATCAACAACGAAGCCTTCTGTCATTTCACTTATCAGTTATGTGGAATGGGCGTTCTCTCTGAAAGAGGCTTTATTTTTGACACTCAAGAAGACAATCTTTGTTTTCCAGAAGACATTGGAGTTATCATCAAGAACATGAAATGGACCAAGTTATGCAAGCAACCCAGTCCTTACAACATCTCAGTTGTGAAGGAATTTTATGCAAATCTGGCTGACCCAGCAAACAAGAGAATGGAAGTGATAGTGAGAGGTACGAATGTTTTTTAATCTAAGGCAACCATCAACTTGACTTTGAATCTACAAGACAAGAGAAGGCTGCTGGAGAAACCACCTTTGACACAGATAATGTTTTGTGGACTGTTTTATTACAAATGCAGAAAGATCAGAGGGACTTCTTTAAGTTCCAGAAAAAAAAAATTTGAATGGAAAGAAAGGTTATGTGCTATCCAAGATCTTTCAAAGATGATGAACCCTTCAACTTTACCAATGCACATTCTAGGAAAGCTTGAAGATGACAAAGAGGAACCTGAGCCCGTGGTTATTGAGAAAAAAATATGACAAGAAGAAGGAAGGAAAGAAGAAAAGGAAAAATGAGAAGAATAAGAGTGGTAAGAAGAGTTTGGACTTGGAAGCTCTGTTAAGTGCAAAAAGTAAATATTTTTGTATATAAGTTTTGTTGTACTTATCGATACTTTTTGGTTAATATCGTTCGAATAAACCCCGATTTGTTTATAAATACGTTTGCTTTACATTTTAGTGTATATATTGCGTATCGTGTAAATATCAATGAGTTTAATTGATTTTCTCTCATTTTTGCAGGTATTCAATCAAGGATATCTTGCCATATTCATAAAGAGCATTAAATAAGCTTTCTAGCGCTTTCGACCGTGTGTAAATCAGAGTTACGATGCAGAAGTTGTGGTCCAAATAAGAGCTGGTTTGCTGTCATGTTCGCTTTGCGAATGACTGGCGAGTGCCCAACGAAGGCTCCCAGAATTGGATAGGGGAGAAAGAGACTAAAGTTCACTTTGCGAACTGTGCAGCGAGCATTCGCTTTGTGAATAAATCGTTCGCACTACGAACTTCAGGAATTTCGCAGAGGCGGTTTAGCATTTCAAAGGCACTCAAGTGCCATTTTTTGAGGCTCGCTTTGCGAGTAAAACGTTTGCTTAGAGAATGCACGAATTTTGTAATTGTATTTAAGACATTTTCAGTCATTTTTTAGGTATAGGTTTGGGGGTTTTTGCTCCCAACTCCATCAAACTCATTTTTCAGTAGATTAGCTTAGAAAACAACATTGAAGCTTGCATACGGATGATCTGGGGTGGATTGATCATCGATCGGCTCTGACAAACCGCGAGATGTTTGGTTTATTTCTCTTCGTCTTTGTGTTTTTCTTCTATGTTGGGTTGTTGTATATGTATTTATTCTGAACTCATGTATATTTGTCGCCCATGGCGTTGTATGAAATCTGCTTTACAAATCTTTATTGGTGATTGTCTCTGATTTTTGCTTTATGCGCGGGGTTTGAGTTGCGTTAGAGATAATCCTCACAAACTTCGATTAGGGGTGATTATCTGTTAGGTTCTGAATTCTAGAGATAGATTTAGAGCTAACAATCTTCAATAGGCGTCGAAGCTTAATGCCTCCGTGTCTTGAATCGGGTGCGAGAGTGTCGACGATGGTAGCACGGCTGCTCTCTCAACTTTGCGTTAGACATAACCTTTGTTGTGAACGATGCTGGATGATATTGAGGAGTATTGTAGGTGAAGTATAATTGGTCGGTAAGTTTAAGTTTGTGAGGAGTCGATTATGTGCATGCCGGATAAGTTCGTCTCTCTGATTAATGATTTCTTTTTGTTTTAATGTTTACTTTTATGCATTTTCATTTGAACCATTTTAATCCAAACTCATAAACGCGAGAGACTGTCGAACGACATTCTTTCCCTCGAACCGATCTCTGTGGACACGACATAAATCCCGGAGGGAATTCTTCCGAAAATAAATATTTTTGCTGCTTGCCGCTATTCCGCATCCAACAAAATGGCGCCATTGCCGGGGATTAGTTTTGATATTGAATCTCATTGCGATAGTTTCTTTGTTTTTGAGTTTTGTAGATATCGTATATATTGTATATTTTCACTTGTTTATATTGATACCTGTAGATTAACGTTTGTTTAAGTGTTTGGTTAGGGCACTTGTTTTTTATTTGCGCTGTGAGGCATCACCATGGCATGAAGGAAGGAAGTTGCTAGCTAAGCATTGTAAAGGCGTCGAGTTTACGATGTAAAACAAGCATGTTGTATTATTTTCTTTTGTTGTAGTTTAGTTTAGGTAGTATGGTGAACTTTCATTAAACAAGTTGTACTCGGATTTTTCGTAAACTTCTTAAATCTTCACTTTACAACTTGTTTAATGAAATTTCACCCGGTCTTTTAGTTTGTTTATATTAATAGTTTTGTGTTTGTCAATGAACTTGTCTTGAGTAATTCGAGGATGCATTTGGTGATTTTCCAAGTTTGATCGTTTCAACTTGTAGATGTATGGTAATGATATTGTTAAGTTTTGTACACGTTCAAGGTATGTGTTTATTTCTTTCTAGACTTTAGCATATTCATGATACTTAGGCATTTTACAAACTTCCATGCCATTCATTCTTTTGTATACGAGTTCTTGTGTGAATCACTTTAGTTCCCACCTTTTTGTGAGGTAGCCTTCCATTGTTCATATATGCGAGGAGTACCAACATTCTTGTTCTAACTAGATTTTATTATGCTTAATCTTTTGTTTATGTTGATTATGTGAAAGCATGAAAAGGATCAAGGCATTTTGTTTCATTTTGAGCACAACTACCTAGCCAAATAGTCATTCACCTTGTGAGCGTGTGATCATTCGTAACCCCTTTTGAGCTTTTTGATCCATGTTTTATTTAAACTTAATGCTTGTCTATGAGTATTTAGTTCACTTATTTTTGAATGGATTTTGTTTTTTCTTGAACCCTCAATTTTGTGTTGTTGTATGAATTTTTGCCTTGCCTTAGAAAGTAGGGAGTATTCATATGATGATGTGGTTGAATTCAAGTTGGGGAGAGAATGGTTATATACTCATTGGTTGGTTTCTATGAGGTTGAAAAAGAAAAGAAAAAAGAGAAAAATATGACAAAGAAAAGAAAAGAAAAAAGTGAAAAAGGAAAGAAAAAGAAAACCCTTGAGAAAGGAAACAAAAAGAGTTCAAATAATTGTGCTAAATAAGTATTATGTTTTGTGTAACACTTGAGATTTTGGAAGAAGTTAATTGGAATTGTGTGTTTGAGTCTTTGTGAGTTGACTACTCCCTTAGGTTTAGGCAAGTTTTTGTTTCAATTACCTGTAGAAATTGCCCCTTGTTTGTTTACCCGACCACGCTACAACCTTGAAAGTCCTTGTGATTCTTGCCTTTGTATGTTCAATGTGAATTTTTGGATGGTTGCATAATTTAGTCTATTGTTTGCATGATTGTTGTGTGAGTGATAAGTACCTCATTTTGTGTTTTTCATCTACCAATGATTGTTTTTGCTAGGTGTGATTCACATTTGAACTTGTGTTGTTTTAGGATGTTTGGCATGATTTTCGTATTTTGCATTTGTTTCGTGACTATGTTGTCGTCGTAGTTTAGTGGTAAGTATTTACTTTGTGTGTACCATTTTTCATTTGAACCATACATTTGTTTCCGTTTTTCAAAACCTATTGATTCGTGATTCTTTGGTTATTGCTTTTGTGTTTTTAAGTTTGCTTGATTCTTGTTTGTGGACAAACAAGTTTAAGTTGGGGAGAGTTTGATAAGTGCAAAATGTAACTATTTTTGTATATAAGTTTTGTTGCACTTATCGATACTTTTTGGTTAATATCGTTCGAATAAACTCCGATTTGTTTATAAATACGTTTACTTTACATTTTAGTGTATATATTGCATATCGTGTAAATATCAATGAGTTTAATTGATTTTCTCTCATTTTTGTAGGTATTCAATCAAGTATATCTTGCCATATTCATAAAGAGCATTTAATAAGCTTTCCAGCGCTTCTGACCGTGCGTAAATCAGAGTTACGGTGCAGAAGTTGTGGTCCAAATAAGAGCTGGTTTGCTGTCATGTTCGCTTTGCGAGCTTGCCAGCGAATGTTCGCTTTGCGAATGGCTGGCGAGTGCCCAGCGAAGGCTCCCAGAATTGGACAGGGGAGAAAGAGACTAAATTTTGCTTTACGAACTGTGCAGCGAGCATTCGCTTTGCGAATAAATCATTCGCATTGCGAACTTCTAGAATTTTGCAGAGGCGGTTTAGCATTTCAGAGGCACTTAAGTGCCAATTTTTGAGGCTCGCTTTGCAAGTAAAACGTTCGCTTAGCGAATGCATGAATTTTGTAATTGTATTTAAGACATTTTCAGTCATTTTTTAGGTATGGTTTTGGGGATTTTTGCTCCCAACTCCATCAAACTCATTTTTCAGTAGATTAGCTTAGAAAACAACATTGAAGCTTGCATACGGATGATTCGAGGTGGATTAATCGTCGATCGGCTCTGACAAACCGCGAGATGTTTGGTTTATTCCTCTTCGTCTTTGTGTTTTTCTTCTATGTTGGGTTATTATATATGTATTTATTCTGAACTCGTGTATATTTGTCGCCCATGGCGTTGTATGAAATATGCTTTACAAATCTTTATTGGTGATTGTCTCTGATTTTTGCTTTATGCGTGAGGTATGAGTTGTATTAGAGATAATTCTCGCAAACTTCGATTAGGGATGATTATCTGTTAGTTTCTAGATTCAAGTGATAGATTTAGAGCTAACAATCTTCAATAGGCGTCGAAGCTTAATGCCTCCGTGTCTTGAGTCAGGTGCGAGAGTGTCGACGATGGTAGCACAGTTGTTCTCTCAACTTTGCGTTAGACATAACATTTGTTGTGAGCGATGCTGGATGATATTGAGGAGTATTGTAGGTGGAGTATAACTGGTCGATAAGTTTAAGTTTGTGAGGAGTCGATTATGTGCATGTCGGAAAAGTTTGTCTCTCTGATTAATGATTTCCTTTTGTTTTATTGTTTTTACTTTTATGCATTTTCATTTGAACCATTTTAATCCAACCTCATAAACGCGAGAGACTGTCAAACGTCATTCTTTCCCTCGAACCGATCTCTGTGGACATGACATAAATCCCGGAGGGAATTCTTCCAAAAATAAATATTTTTGCTGCTTGCCGCTATTCCGCATCCAACAAGCTCCTGAGGCAAGGAAAGTCATGCCCATGGACGACAAGCCAAGCTCGCCTAGAAAAAAGAAGCAGAGAAAAGAGAAGAAGCTGAAGAAAGAATCACCAGTTAACAGTCTAGTTAAGGACTTTGATTTTAACCAAACTGATCTCGAGGATGAAGAAGATGATAACATTACAAATGACATGATTAAGGATGCTGATAAGGACAATGATGAGATGCAATCCACAACTTTGAAGGAAGCTGATACAGAGGACAATATGAAGGATTTGCACGCTGAAGAAGAAGAGGTTCTTGCTGAAGAAGAAGAAGTGTTGGAGGAAAATGAGAAGGTTGAAGACGAAAAGGTTGATGAAGGAGAGGGCCTAACCAAGTACTACTCTAGAACTGAAGAGTCCACCCCTGGGTCTTACAAAATGGAACCAAAAGGTAGGCCCGATGGAAAGAAGAGTGAAGAAGAGGCTGAGAAGGAGACGAGCGAAGGCAAGACTCTAGTGCCACAGCTGTGACTACTCCAGAGGCGACCCTAGTCAAGATAACTCCTATAAAAGAAACTACTATCAAGAGCCCTACCAAAAATAAAATTCCCCAAAAGAAGGCCCCCACTAAAAAGAGTCCAAAGAAGAAGGCGACCAGCAAAGCAGCTGCTGCAATAGAACCAGAGACGGAGAATCTCAAGACTGAAGTCATCCTTGAAGTTGACAAGGATGCAGAGCCAAAGCCAGCTGAAGTCAAGGGTGCAACAAATAAAGAAGGAAGAAAGAAAAAGGCAGAGTTTCATACCCCAATTTTTACCCCTAAGATCCTACCTCCATTTGCATAATTTGTATATCATCAAGTAGACAAGTGGTTGATCAGTCAATGTATGGTTATGTTCATCAACATCCCAACTATCTCAATCATGGATCAAGAGTCTCTCTCCATCAACAATCAAGTTTAGTTTCACATCAATTCAATATCATCAAGTCTCAATTTCTCAAGTGCACCAAATTAGGGTTTTGGTCAAAGTCAATTTGATATTGACTTTTTTACCACAACATGATCTCATGCTTAGGAACATGATTCAAGACCCTAAAATACATCTTTGGAGTCCACTCACATGACCCAATTAGCTCAAGAAGCTTGATTCATTGACAAGTGCAAGATTGGATTTCATCTGATACAAAGTCCACAATTGATTAAAGTCAAAGTTTGACTTTTGACATTTTTGGTCAAACATGATTTCCTCAAGTCAATAATCATGATAATTTGGAAAATGAGTAAATTGGATCATGATTAATCAAGAAAATCACAAAAGAATCAAAGTTGTCAAATTAGGGTTCTTGAAATTTTTTCTAAGTTATCGAAATGCATGAACAAGTGACCTACTTTCCAAGATCATAAATTCTTCCTCAAGCATCAATTTGAAACACTTGAGAATTGTGTTTAAAAAAGCCATTTAATACTACAAGATAATGGAAATTACAAGTCAACAGCTTTCTTGAAGTGGAAGTTATGACTGATCAAAGTTAAGATTCTTCAAGTTGTTGAAAATCCCAACACTTAGAAATTTTTCTAAGTTTTTCACCTTATCAAGTACATGACTTTATGATCAATTCAAGCAACCATTTTCATGCCCAAAGGATGTACTTAAAGATGACATTACATACTTAAATATTGTGGAAGAATTGGATCAAAAGATCATGAGGATTGGAAATTATGAAGTGCCAAAGTTGAGATCTCAAAGTTGTTAAAATTGCCAAAATACTCAGAATTTTTCTGAGTGTTAAACAGCTGAAAGATTCAATTTTGATGGCCAGTTTTCTTCATGATGCAAGTTGAATTTCCTTAAGTGATCAACATGAAAGTTGTAGTATATTATGTCTTCTTTCCAATGGTACCAAGAGCATAAATTTATTTTGCTTGAATATGAAGTTTCGAAGAGGAGAAGTAGCCATGACAGAGATGATTGTTCAAACCATTATTTTTTCTGAGTACTAGTCAAATTTGGTTACACGAATTTAGGGCCACTTTTGGGCACTTTCTAAGATTCTTTTCAAATCATGATCAACTAGGAACTTGATCCATGTCATGAGATCATCAAGTTGGTAGCAAATTCAGCAAAATTGGATCTTATCTCACAATGCAAAACCTTGATTCAACATGCCAACATGAAGTGATTTTTGGCATTACATGAATTGTTGCTTTAATCATGTTGACTTTTGTTTGAAGGCATAAACATGATCTGAATATTGGATAGAGTTGGTACAAGTTGAAGACATGATCAAGCAAGGTCAACTAGGAGCTACCAAAAGTAAAATCCACTTTTGTACTTTTAACCATCTTTATGATTTTCCTCCAAAATCCACAAAACAAAGTCAAAGTCCATTGATCCTTCTTCAGATCATTTGCACTATAAATAGAGGCTCCATTTCATCTGCAAACACACATAAAAGGCTCCAAGCACCTCAGAATCACATTGAGCCATTTTTCACATTTTCAAAATAAACCAAACTTGCAAAGTTTCCATTTCTCTCCACAAACTTCCAATCTAACTTCGAAAACACCTTCCATAAACATCATAGAAGTGTTCCAATGCGTTAGAACACTTTTGTAACATCTAGAACACCATATACACTTCTCACTTTTCCTCACTTGAAATTTGATTTGGATATAGAGTTTCAGAGGGTTTCCAAACAAAGTGAGCATTGCAACACATTCCTGGGAGGTCAAGGAAGTTGTAGGGATCATCACATTACATCTGGAAGTGCTCTAGAGCCAAACACGATTTCACATTTTTTAGGTAAGTTGTCACTTCTAAAACTCCATGTTTTGGGCATCATTTTGAATGTTTTTTTGATACCAATATGCTTGCCTTGATGTAGTGAGTAGAAGCCCTAAGCTCTTGGCCATTGGTTGTGCATATTAGACATTTAATTTTATTTTGAAATTTTTAGGGTTTTCTGGTTTTGTTAGAAATTCATGAGATAGAGTCAATATAAATGAAAACTAATATTACATTTGGATTTCTCATGAAATTCTAAGCAAGATGCTATATTCACATGTTTGATTTGCTACAAAATTGAGAAAGTTGCATTTTTTTTAAAATTTGAAGTTACAATAACAGTCTCAACAAAGAAGATGAAATTTCTATCTTTCTTTTTATTTTTAAATGTTGTTTAATAAATTATTTCATGGTTGCATGTTCATAACGAACAAGCCCCATGTGGCGTAGTGGTTGACATGTTGGCCTTATGTGTTTGGTGATTGGGAGAGCGTGGGTTCAACTCCTAGCTCCTTCCTTTTTCACATTTTTATCTTTTTCACTCCTTTTGTTCTCCTTTTCCTTCTTTCTCTTTTTTTTTTCTTTTCCTTTTATTCATTTTAATTAATTTTCTTTTCTCTTTTAATTTTCTTTTTCATGTTAACTTTAAAAAACCAAAATATAGCTCCTGCTAAGGGACGAAGGTTCAGGAAATACCGAGTTCGATTCCTGGTAGGAACAATACTTGGCCAGTGTCAGTACCTCTCGACACGATCTCTGGATTACTAGGGCCCCTTTCCTCTGAGAACCAGAGCGCACAAAGCAAAAAAAAACCAAAATATTTTATCTTTATTTATTTTATTTTTATCCACATTAAAAAAATAATAGATATTTACATTTTTATTTAAACCTTGAAAAACCAAAATTATTTTCATTTCTTTTTTTATTTATTTATTAATATTTTATTTATTTATGCTTTTATTTTATTTCTTTAATTTTCATTGATTAATTTGTTTGTATATTTTGTTTATTCATACAATTAATTGTAAATGCATTTGATTTGTTCATAATTTTAATTTCCCTTGATTAATTTGTTGATGTGTATTTTTTTATTAACTTATGATTTTTGTTTAATTCATACATGATGAAATTTGGATGTTTGATCATTTTGTTTAGTCTAAAATATTTTGAATTGATGAATGATATGCATGTCGATAAATATCCTTTGACTTAGTTTTGTTTGAGAAATGTGTTTAACTTTCTTTACCATGTTTAAATTAATCTTGTGAGATGAACCTTGTGAGGAATGAGAACCTAATACATGTTATACCCTAAGTGTGAATTCAATAAACCATGTTTGTTTTCATTTGGTTTTGTCAAGTTATTCTCTGTTGATATCTCATCCATATGTACTTAATATTTGCCTATTGATGTTCAATATTGTTTGTGTTCATATGACTTTGTCAAGTCGTCCTTAGATGATGCTTCATCTATGTGGCTTGTAAGCTTTTGTTTGTCTTAGTTGATTTTTATCATGAACACCCCCATGACTTTGTCAATTCATCTCCTCTTAACCTAATCCTAGGGAGGAAGTTGTTACTTCTTTGATTTGTAAATCATGTATGAGTTGGTGTGTTATTGTCTTAACCCTTACCCATCAAACCCTAATTCTATCTCAAATCCTAATAATCAATCTCAAACTCTATTCAACAAACTTGAACCTTTCCTAAACAAAACTTTGGCCCTTTGTTAAGTGCCCTCTTCAAACCTTGGCCCTTTATCAAGTGCTTTCCTAAAACTTTCATCCTTCTATAAGGATCACTGAAATACTTCAAAATACATCAAAACTCTTTTTGAAATAAACTTGAAAGGAATGGATTGTTGGAATCTAGCATTCTAGCAAAATCCTTGAAAGATTGGTCACAAGTCTTGCACATTGAGATAGCCAATTATTTCCTTCTTTCATCCTTAAAACACTTAATAAATAACTTGGACCAAGAGGTGTTAGAATCTAGAATTCTAGCACAACTCTTTGAACCATTGATCACTCTCAATGTTCTGGGTCTACAAACAATTTTCTTAAACAATCTTGAATGAAAGAGACTGTTAGATTTTAACACTCTAGCATAAACTCTTGAATAATTGATTATCATCAAATGTTCATCATTCCTAAAACATATCAAAACCAGATTCAAAACTTCCAGTTTGTGGATGAACCTTGATTATCATCAAGAGACCAAATACCTTCATAATTATGAGCAAACCTTGATTATCATCAAGTGTATTTTCTTAGACAAAACTTCAAGACATCTAATAAGGTCTAAATATTCTTTTCAAAATGAAAGATGTTGTCTTAATAAACACTAGGGCAATGTTTTGCCTACAACCATTGAGTTGAGATAAGTGGCATGAACGGGATTTGTAAATCCATTCAATGTGGGGAAAATTCTCACTCCTTACTTGTTTTGAGTAAAACAAAGTTCTTACATTAATTAATACAATTTAGCTTTCTCTAAAATCAACCAACAAACTTCTACTCGGACTATGATTGCTCTGATTTCTTCCTTATAAGGATACGTAGGCACTTGACTGCAAAGTCTTGGCGAGCACCCTAATAATAAAAACCTCTTTAGTTTCCCTTTATCTTAATAATAATCTAAAAAACATTTTCTTCCCTATTTTCCCACTTCATAAGCAGAAGATAAGAAATTAACATTAAGCTAACATTCATTCAACCCTAACTAAATGGTTCCCGTTGAGTAAAACAGATGTGAGGGGTGCTAATATCATTCCCTTGCGTAACTGACTCGCGAACTCGAATATTGGTTGCGATGACCATATCCTTGTCTTTCCTTTAGGGGTTTTATTCGATATTTTCCCTTTCCCTCTATGGGAATAAATAAAGACCGATGGTGACTCTGCTAAGTGTCATACCCCAAATTTTGACCACTAAGATTTCCCATCATTGTGAAAATCATCATCACAATATAGAGGAACCATCATACCTCATCAGTCTCCCCAAAGATGGGTGAGCATCCACTACTATCAAATTTAGGGTTTCCAGCCCTCTCAGAGCTTTTAGACAAAGGATTAATCAAGAAATGACATGATCTTCAACTTGTCTAGCCTCTCAAATATCCACAAGGGATCAAGAGGACTCCCACTTTAAGGATTAAGCACAAGGCTGCTCCCTTCCAGGTGGATCAAGCCTTAAGATCGCCAGTGTCACCAAATTAGGGTTTGGTCGACCAGGGCCTCCAGATGAAAATTTTCCTCTGGGCATGAGCCAATGCTTCAAAGCATATCCTAAAATACTCCATGGAACCTCATGGGCCCAAGTATCAAGTCAATTTGACCTCAGGGGATGCATACATAAAAAATCAGGAATTAGGGTTTATTGACCTAATTCACCCCTAAGTTGACTTTTGGGACAAATCATGAGCCAAGACCTCAAGAGAGGATTTAAGGGTCTCCAACATACCACATTGATCCATTTGTAATAATGGATTGATCCAGGAAGCTTGAGCAGCAAGTCTCAATTTCATCAGTACCACAGTTAGGGTTTCGGGAGAAAAGTCAACTGTATCTTTGACTTTTGACCAGGACATGCTCCCAAACCCTAGGACATGATTCAATATACTCTATAACACCCATAGAACATGACCATCAAGTTTGATTTAGGTCAAGGACATGATTTCCTAAAGGATCGCACAGTTTGGAATTCATCTGATAAAAAGTCAACTGTGCACAAAAGTCAACTTTGACTTTTTGAGATTTTTCACAAAAATGGTTTTTTAACCCTAAAATGATGTCAATGTATGATTTGAATCATCATTCATCAAGAAAAATCAAGAAAAGTGGGATAACTTGTAAAAGGGGTAACTATAAAAACTTAGAAAATTTTCTAAGTTATGAACAAAGTGGCAAGGGTACCAACTTTGGAGGATCATAACTCCTAAACCACAAAGCCATTTCTCCCCATCCAAAGCTTGATTTGTAGATCTCATTACCCTCTACGAAAGCTTAAAACTGACCTCCCTCCAAATTCCTCATGGATTTTGAGTTATGGAATGATCAAAATCACAAAAAGTGAAAATGTCACTTTTTTCCAACACTTAGTGAAATTTTCACTAAGTCAGAATCTGCCTTCACTTTTTTCCAAATGTAGGGGGATTTTTCACTTGGATTCAAAAGGTATCAAAATCAAATATGATCAAACAGTTGTTGTATCATATGAGGGCTTTCCAAAATGGCCAAGAACATCACCAAATTCCACTTGGGCCAAGAGATATGACAATGGCAATATGCCTTGCTGAAAACTGCCAAGGCTAGGCAGATTTTTGTATTTTTGCTCGATTTTGAAAAATCAAATAATTCCAAGCCTTGTCATCACTTTGGACACATCTGAGGATCAAATCTAAAGGGGACAAACACTTAGCCAAGCATCCAAAGTTCTTGGAACAAGAAGTAGCATGCCAAACCTAGAATTGCCTAAAAGAGGGACAAGACTCCAATTTTGGATTGGAGCATTTAATGCATACACCAAGGTGGCATAGACTGAGCCATTTGCAACTGAATTCAGTCAAGACTTATCCAAGACCAAGGGAACCACAACCTTGTGCCCTAACCTCTAGTCAATGGCTAGAGGAGACTTGGATTCCAAAGTGCAACCATTGGCCAAACCTCTGCTGCAGTTGACATTCACTATTGCTTGCAAAACAAACTTGCTCTACTATAAATAGAGCTCATTTGTGATCAGTTTGAGTACACCATATCCATTAAATAGATGTTTTCCTCAAAATCTCTTCTTTCACTCCAATTTTGCCTTCTAAGGCAAGTCACTATCGGGTTTTGAGTTTGAGAGCTTTTCCAATCAAACCAATCACTCACACACCTCATAAATATCATATAGAAGTGATTCAAACACTCACATAACATCTGGAACACCAAAATTACAAAATCACCAGCCAGTTGCTCAAGTTCTTGACAGATTTGCAGTTGGGGTACCATCTCAAGTTCCAAATCATTTCAATCCATTCCAAGCATCCAAACACACTCCATGGCACCTAGGGAAGCTAGGGGTGTTCAAAACCAAACCAACCCAATAAAAAACCGCAAACCAAACCAAACCAAACCGAAACCGCAAAAAACCGCATTTGGTTCGGATTTGTTCGGGCCATCTTTTAACAAAACCGCATGGTTCGGTTTGGTTTGCGGTTTGTATTTTGCAAACCGAACTAAACCAAACCAAACCGCATTATGTTACAACCCAAACTTCACTTATCTCACATCTAACCCAAAACTCAAACCCATTTTGCCTTAACCTTGCAATTACGAAATATTTTCTGTTACTCACACTTAACTTTTCAGTTTTAATCTTCTCAAATCTCTCCTAATAGTATTGTGCATTCTTCTCATCTTCTTTGCCATGTACATCTCGCCTCTTCTACACTAATCTCTCATCTCACATGTTCTTTCTTTTTCATCTTCTCATTTTTATGTTACTATTTTCTCTTCTAATTATATTTTTATCGCACCTTTCTTCTCTAATCTCACATCTGTTATGTTCTTTCTTTTTTATCTTCTCTAATCTCCCTTCTCTTATATTTTCTATTTTATTTTAATATTTTGATATTGTTTTATGCTACTATTTTTTCCACTTTTGTTTAAATTGATTTTTGTATATTGAATGAGAACTTTTTGTCTAAATATGATGAGTTTTTTTGTTATTTGGCAATGTATAAATGACTAAACACAAAGTTATGTTGTTCTCCATATATGTAAATATCACTCAATAAAAATATTGTAAAAAACCGAACCAACCGAACCAATCCAAACCGCATTGGTTTGGTTTGGTTTGGTTCGGATTTTTTTTAAAAGCCAACCCAACCAAACCAAACCGCGTGCTTTTTTCCCTTGCGGTTCGGATGATTTTTAGCGTTAAAACCGCCCAAACCGCACCGCGAACACCCCTAAGGGAAGCTATCCAGATCATTGGAACCTAGCTGTAACACCTCTAACACAAAACACGATCACCAGCTACAAGAGGTAAGCATGAGCTCTTCTAACTCTATGATCCATGCAATTTTTGCTACACAATAATTTGGCCATATGTTCATAATCATGCATGGAATGTTTTCCCTCAATCAATTGCATTGTTTGAATCGTGTGTGGAATTTCTGAACCTTCATGCAGAAATTAGGGTTCTTGAGGTTTCTCTTTGATTTCTTATTCCATGTTAAAAATAAATGAAATTAAAGACCATAGACATGATCGTGAGGTTAAAACTAGTAGATTGATATGTAGATTGCATGATATAATCAAGTATTCAGTGAGACTGGATAGAAAACGCAAATCTGCAGAAACAGAGGGTGGCGCGTGTTCTTGCCCTTGTTCTTGGCGCCTTTTTCAAATATTTGAATATTTGAATTTTGTGATTTTATTTTATTGATTCAAAAATTAATTTCTCTCTGAGTTTTAATGATTTGAGTTGATTCTTTTTTTAATAATTCACAAAAATGTTAAAATATTTTATTTTACCAAAAAATCCCAAAAATATTATTTATTTCATATAATTGATATTTTTGCAAAGAATTAATATTTTAATTGTTTTTGACATTTAAAATATTTTTTCCTTCTTGATTTTTCAGATTTTAATGACTTCTAATCATTTTGTAGGTCAAAACATGATTTTTGAAACATTAACCCAAGATCACAATTTGTTTTCCACATGTTAAATAATTTTGGTAATTTTAATTGAATTTATTATTCAATTAAAATGCATTTTGAAAACAAATTAGGGTTTTTGATTAATTCAACCCTCATCAAACTTTTTCAAAACACTTTGGGCCTCTAATAGAGTGTAAGACCCAATCCTTTGTAAATACAAACCTATTTTGGGCCTCACTTATTGTATAAGTCTCGTTGTATTTCAAAAAGTTCGACGCGATTATCGTCCATTGAAAAACAAACCTTGGGCCTCTCCTCGAGCTATAAGACCCATTCAAAATAAATCTTTTGGGCCTCTATTAGAGTGTAAGACCCAACCCCCTTTGAAAACCAAACCATTTTGGGCCTCAATGCATTGTATAAGACCCACCGCGTTTTCAAAAATCTCGGCGCGATCGTCATTTTCAAATAAACGACCCTGGGCCTCTCCTTGAGCTGTAGGCCCCACCACTTGTACAAAAATAAATCTTTTGGACCTCTATTAGAGTGTAAGACCCAATCCCCTTTTAACCAAAACTTTGGGGGCCTCAGACATTGTATAAGTCCCCCAGCGTTAAAGAAAACCTCGGCGCGATCGCCGATAAAAAAACCAATCATCTGGGCCTACCCTCGTGTTATAAGCCCCATTTATTTTCTTTAAAACTTTTTGGGCCTCTTGAGAGAGTGTAAGACCCATCCCCTTGTACAGAAAACCTTTCTTGTGCCTCAGTCACTTGTATAAGTCCCTCTATACAAAACGACAGTACAATCACTGATAAACCTTGGGCCTCTCCTTGAGCTGTAAGCCCCAACATCTTTTCAAAATACTTTCTCCTTTAATTTTGAATATACTGTTGTTTTCAATCTTTCTTCGTTGAACAACTAACCAAACAGCATGGAAGCTCTACAACCGAGTAAGTGTTTATATGCTTTCTTTATCCGTTTTCATATACATATAACTGTATTGTGGGGATGTTTCACTGTAAGTCTTCTTTCATAAACTCATATCAACTATGTAATACTAGTATAGATATTTAGAGTTTCCCCGGCAACTACGTCTAGCACTAAGCCCTGTTGGTCACTCTTAAATAGACAAAACTAGATCCCCATAGGATTACCAGATACAGTCTTCCCTCTTCTTGGGGTTAAACAATATGGAGACGTGAAAGGCAGCATTCTCGGTGAACCCTTTCACAGACTGTCACCCTTAGAAATCGACAAAGAAACTCTACTCCCCAGGGATGATCTTTTCTCTGTGAATGGCATCTCTTGATTTTCTTCCAAATTCTCAAATTTTCCTGGCTTGATCTATTCTCTGTGAATAGCCTGTCTTGAATTTCTCGGGGCTTGGGGACCCACAGGCTTCCTAAAAGCATCCCCGCCTCCTCTTGGGCGTTGTACAAGGACCATACGGCTTCTTAGAAGTATTCACAGCCTCCTCTTAGGCTTTGTATAAGGATTCTTCCTTCGGGAAGAGAGCCTCCTCTTGGGCTTCGTACAAATTATCCCTCGGCTTCTTAAAAGTTTCCAGCCTCCTCTTGGGCTTCGTACAAATTGTCCCGACGACCTCTTAAAGGTATAGGAACAGAAATTAGTCATCTCAATAGAACAGTCTTTCAAAGAGTCTAGATCTTTCTACCGTGAACGTATTGCTATTGTTTCTTTAAACATAGTACAAAAGATAAAACTCTAGACTTGGACAGTCTAATCTCCTTGAGTCTCGAAGGAATTCTGAAGTAGGAAAAATACCAGTAGACTTTGACAGTCTCCAATACCCTCTGGATTCCCCATTTCCTTAAAGAACAGGAAATAACCCTGATCCTCTGATCAATCCCAAAGCATAGCCTTACCTTTAATCAGTCTCTTTATAAGAACTGATTTTCTCTTTTAACCAACCTACTGGACCTGTCACTCAACTGAAACAGCAATCCTTTTAGCCTCTATCTCGGGCTTCGTACGAGATACAAAAAGACTCTCTTGTTGAGTCAATAATCTTTTTAGCCTCTATCTCGGGCTTTATACAAGATACAAAAAGACTCTCTTGTTGAGTCAATCATCCTTTGGCCTCCATCTCGGGCTTCGTACGAGATACAAAATCACTCTCTTGTTGAGTACAAAAGACTCTCTTGTTGAGTTGACCCCTTTAGCCTTCATCTTGGGCTTCGTACAAGACACATATAAAAACACTCCCTTGTTGAGTCAACCTTTTAGCCTCCGTCTTGGGCTTCGTACAAGACACATACAAAAAACACCCTCTTGTTGGGTCAATAGCCTCCTCTTAGGCTTTGTATAAGGAAACCCCGGTTGAGTCAATCAACCTTTTAGAATCAAAACTATGTCGCGTTCACATGAAACAAACATCAACAACTCCTTTCATCTAATCGCTGTAAGCGGCAAGCCTCTGGATTATTTACATCCACGCCACTGTCCCTCTTTTAGCATGAGAAATTCCTAAGGAAAGATAACGTTGCTCTACACTGAGTTAATGTCTTCTCCTTCAGGTTAAAACCCCTATAAAGGAAATTATGGCATTGCTAGGATTCACATATCCCGGTTAAAGTAATCCTCCTTTATAGTCAGTCACCCAACAGTTGTGACAAACAGAACCCCTTTAGAGATGACAAATTCTCTCTAAAGACAACACCTTTTTAGCTTCACGTCTTGGGCTTTGAACAAGACATAAATAGACCTTTCAGCTTCACATCTTGGGCTTTGAACAAGATACAAACCACCTTTAGCGTCACGTCTTGGGCTTTGAACAAGACACCAAAACACCATTTCCTCCCATAGAATAGGAGGAACTACGATCGCTCTGATTTCCCTGTTTCGGTAAACGGGAATACGTAGGCATAAGATTGAAAGAAAAATCTTAGCGAGCACACCACATCTAAAAAACCTCAGGTCACAAATCCTCACATATCCACCAAAATATCCTAGTCCGTATTCCCCACCAAAAGTCTAAATTCAACCAAAATAACCTAAGAGAGGCCCCTCACATTGATCGCAAATCCTCACATATGCACCAAAATATCCTAGTCCGTATTCCCCACCAAAAGTCTAAATTCAACCAAAATAACCTAAGAGAGGCCCCCAACATTGATCGCATCTGTAAACCAACAGTTTTGACTGTTTGACCTCAGTTTGCAAAGCAGGGTTAGTTGGAGACATCTATTTCCCTTCCTTCATCAGCTTCAATAGGATGAAAAATGAATCGACCTATAGTAACCCGAAGCGGTAGTGCTTAAGAACCACGTCCAAAATCGCTCGCTACAGAAAAATGGCGCCCACCGTGGGGCCCTCTTTTTTATCTCTCAGGTAGAAACCAAAGAATGATGACTTCACTAGGGACTTCACTGTGATAGGATTTTTGTTGACCTCACTAGGATCTTAGGTCAAAAACCTTTAAAGTTGGGAAGGTACCACATAATGGCGACTCCGTCGGGGATCCATTTTGTCAGGAACATAGGATTCATAGCTCTTTAAAGTCTAGGACTTTAGGACAAATATATACTGTTTTTCCTAATTGATATCTGTGTTTATTTTTCTGCTAATGGGAATACGTGTGATGCCGCATGTGGAAAGATTGAGTATACACCTAGGAAAAACCTCTTTTAGTAGTGCGGAAACTATTGGAAATGGTTGTCACGCGATACTACCCTCTTCTGATGGTTCTTCGAAAAACATCACCTAGCACGGTTCCCGGCCTGCTGGTGTTTTCTCGACAAGAACTGATGATGTTGAGAGACAGGTACAAAAATCACTAGTATAAACCTTTTGGGGGGGGGGGGGGGTAGAGCCTTGACTTCATGACACCGACCCTTTGACCCCATGTTTTTTCTATGTTTTTGTGTGCTGCATTCATGCATTCATCTAAAAAACATTACATCAAAGAAAAACTTCTCTTCTAGTCTCTCTTTTTCAAATTAAACTAAGACAATGATTGCAAATGTCAGAGAAAAAGATTGCGCTCATGGACTTCGATAGAAGGAGAACTCATAAGTATACCTTCAGGGTTCCAAAACTATAGGATTTGAGAGGATTAGCGAGGATGATCACTAACCCTGATGCTTTCAGAGCCAAGTACGGAGGTCTGCTACCTCTATTAAGAGTCCACGTGATTGAAGGAATCATGGAGGCACTCATTCAGTTTTACGATCCAGTCTATCACTGTTTCACATTCCCGGATTGCCAGCTCGCACCAACGCTAGAGGAATATTCTCACCAACCGATCTACACATTACTAATCGAGCTCCATTTTCTGGACTGGAAGAAATTCCAAAGGATCAGACCATTGCAAGAGCAATCTATTTGGATGAGTCAGAAATCAAGACTCACATGACCACCAAGGGTGGGCTCCCAAGTTTGCCAGCCCAGTTCCTGACAAATAAGGCTCTGTACTTTGCTAGTATAGGGAACATGACTGCTTTTGAAAACATCTTTGTCTTACTCACTTATGGGTTATTTTTGTTTCCCAACATTAATAGCTTCGTTGATATCAACGCCATTAAGGTTTTTCTCTAGGAAAACCGGACTGTGTCTCGGTGGAGCCTTATCTCCACGGGGTACAAACAAGAGCTATTAAGCTAAATATGCCTTATCCTCGTCACGGAGTTCTTCCGCCGAGGGCATCTATCATGTACTTCATGACTGAAACGGAAAAACTCCAGGTAACTCTCAACAAAGTTCAACAGGAGAGGAGGTCTTGGAAGAACAAGTACCGCACCCTCAATGTAGAGTGTACCAAAATACAGCGACTGCTAAAAGATAAGGATGCTCTGATTGAGATTTTGGAGCAACATGCTATGGATAATCAGGATGACCAAAGGAATTTGCTCGTTCCTTTCACTTGGCAAAGGGATGACAACCCGACAACAGCCCAAGAGCCCCGGTCCATGGAAAGGAAAGTACCAGAATCAGCACTCGGTTTCTCCCCAGGGAGGACTCGGGACCCATTAGCTTAGGCTTCTGTTTCCGCACCTTGTAATCTACTGTATTTCCATTTCCGCAATCTTCGAATTCAATAAAACGGGGTTTCCCCACTGTTTGATATTTTCAATCTAATTGTCGAAGTTTATTTTGATTAAGCAAAAAAAACAATTAATATAATCATTGCATTCATCATTCTCACGTCACGTATTCTTCTTACCTACGAATCTCACGTTTGTGTCTCGGTTCTAGAGTCAAGGTGTCTCATTCGTATAATACTCGGGCCAATCGTCAGAAAAAGATGGATGATCTCGAGGAAGAGAACAGAAAGTTGAGATAAGAGATCGACGCTCTGAGAGAGGATATGAGAAAGCTTCATAACGACATGCACGCCATGGGAGAAGCTCAGCTACAAAGGACTGTGATCTCGGAGATCACCTCAACGTCCATAGTGGAGAAGTCCGATCCTAGGTACAAAATGCCAAAAGATCGTCCGTGGGTTATGCCACTTAACTATATCCCGGAAGGATATGTTCTGCCGATCAATGAGGACCAGGGAACCACAGCAGGAACCGCTGGGCCTAAAGGTTATAAACTTCGGGAAAGCGGAGATGACAGGGGCATGACAGCAACTCCTGAAGGTTACAAACTTTGGGTGGCACCGAGAGTCTCGGCCATAATGACTATACCACCACCCGTGGTACAAACTGTCCCGGAAGGACAGATTCCACAGATACCTTCTGGTAGAAAGGAAAGTATGTTTGATAGAATGGATGAATTCCAGGAGAAGTTCTTGGAAATGCAGAAGGATCTGCAAGCCATTCGCGGTCAAGATTTATTTGGAAAGGACGCCGCAGACCTTTGTTTGGTCCCCAATGTGAAAGTCCCGCACAAATTCTAGGTGCCCGACTTTGAAAAGTACAAGGGTAACTCTTGCCCTCAGAGTCACTTGGTGATGTATGCTCGGCGAATGTCAGCTCAGATAGAGAATCAGGATTTACTAATTCACTACTTTCCGGATAGTTTAACTGGTGCCGCACTAAAATGGTACATGGGTTTAAACCGTGCTACGATTAGCACTTTTAGAGATCTTGGCACTGCCTTCGTCCAACAATATAAATACAATCTGGACATGGCACCCGACAGAGATCAACTCAGATCAATGTCACAAAAGGACAAAGAAACCTTTAAGGAATACGCTCAAAGATGGCGTGAAATTGCCGCTCAAATTTATCCACCTCTTGAGGAAAAAGAGATGACGAAGATCTTCTTAAAGACCTTAAGCTCATTTTATTACGACAGAATGGTTGCCAGTGCGCCCAGTGACTTCACCGAGATGGTCGGTATGGGAGTTCGTCTTGAGGAAGCCGTCCGAGAAGGACGTCTAGTCAAAGACACTAGATCATCAAGTAGTACAAAGCGATACGGTAGTGCTCTCCCTAAGAAAAAAGAGCAAGATATTGGAAATATCTCTCTCAGAAAGCAAAGGCTATGTTATCAGCCAATAGCGGCTGTGACTCCTGCTATCAATCCTGCGCCTATTTCTACGTATCAACCTCAGGTTGCGCAGAGCCAACCTAATCAGCAAAGGACTCAACAGCCTCTTCAGCAGGCTCGTCCTATATACAATAACAATCGTACAACGCGGCCACCGGGATTTGATCCTATACCCGTATTGTACGCAGAACTATTTCCGTAACTATTGGCTAAGGGGCATGTCCAGACTAAGTCCCCTCTTATAGTACCGAAAAATCCGCCTTTTTGGTTTAAGGTGGATCAGACTTGCCCTTACCATCAAGGAGGACCAGGGCATAATATAGAGAACTGTCTCAATTTCAAATCTGACGTACAAAAGCTTGTTAGGAGCGGGGTCTTATCTTTCAAGGATACAAATCCTAATGTTCTCAGAAACCCGCTGCCTCAACACGAGAAAGCTACAGTCAATTTGATAGAGGGGGAGACTAACAACGTCTATCAAATTCATTATGTACTCTTGTTAAGGACTAATCTGGTCAAGATGCATTACAGACAGAGTGGATATGTCCATGTGCCACCTCATAACTATCACCAGTGTGATATCTGCTCTAAAAGCAATCAAGGATGTTCTGTGGTGCAATCAGCTCTACAGGAACAGATGGATCTCGGATGGATCCAAGAGCACCGAGTTCGTGGAGTTAACATGGTTTACACAAATTCTAACGTCATTCAGAACCACGACGTCCGTGCAATGAATGTCAACTCGGTGACGATGCACTCCAGGCAAAGCCAGTATCATAATCTGCCGCAGCACGATTACAGTTCCTGTCTGACTTGCTCGGTAAACAAATAGGGATGCTCTTTTGTACAAGAGGCCCTCCAGCGTCAGATGGATCTTGGATGGATCCAGGACTACCATGATAGGAATCCCTATCAGATCAACATGATTCAAATCTTCGATATTCGCTTGATGAATACCAGCCTGGTGGAGTTACATGCTAAACAGGTCCGGCTCGGGTTCCTGGTATCACATGATTATCAGAGCTATAGGGCGGGTTGCGAAAATGATCAAGGTTGTGCCCTTGTCTAGGAAACCCTTCAGCACTTGTTGAACCACTGGTGGCTTCCAATCTATATGGATGAAGACACCCAGCAAATTAGTATTACTGACAGGAACCCTACTCAGCATCAAAGTCGGGACGTTCGATCTGTGGAAACTGACCTAATGAGGTTACATTGTATTCAAAGCGGGCGTGGCCAGGTGCCACCACACAACTATGAACGTTGTAGAGTCTGTTCGGAAAGTAACCAAGGATGTTACCTTGTGCGAGCAGCTCTTCAGGGTCAGGTGGATCGTAGAGAGATTCACCCATATCCGGGTTTCAGACCAATCAACTGGGCGTCGGACTACCTCGTTGATCAAATTGAGGACGTTGTCATAATCTCTGATCATCATAAGGCTAGGGATGTTTGTACCATTACCCTTCTACTTGACGAATCGAGAGTTCCCAACCAAGAGCGGATCGAAATCACTTACGATGGTCAGAAAAATCAGAAGGCTCCCATAGTCATCTATCTACCGGGAGCATTACCGTATGAATCAACTAAGGCTATCCCTTACAAATACGGTCCAACAACAGTCGAGAATGGAAAGGAAATTCCATTACCCTCCGTCGTGAATATTACAGACATCAGTCGAGTAACACGGAGTGGTCGAATCTTCAACCGAGGAGTTGGAGAACATAACAAAGAAAAGGAACCTCAGATAGAAGTTCCCAATCCACCAGTCGGTCAATCCAGTAATCCCGACCTTTCGAAAAACGATGATGAGATGCTGAAGCTCATCCAAAGGAATGAATACAACATTGTTGATCAACTATTACAAACTCCTTCAAAGATCTCTGTGTTGTCACTTTTACTCAGTTCAGAAACGCACAGGGAGGCTCTACAGAAAGTCTTGGAGCAAGCCTTTGTGGAACAGGATGTAACAATCAGACAGTTCGATAGCATTGTCTCTAACATCACTTCCTGCAATAACTTGGGATTTAGTGATGAGGAATTACCTGAAGAGGGTCACCGTCATAACATGGCACTCAATATCACGGTCAGTTGCCAGGGCGATGCTTTAGCCAGCGTACTAGTAGACACAGGGTCAACCCACTTTGATGCACTTATCCTTCAAATGACCCCCGATGAGAACCAGTGAGGTCGTCGTCAAAGCATTTGACGGGTCCAGAAAAACGGTTATCGGCGAAGTCGACCTTCCCATAACTATTGGTCCTCACACTTTCCAAGTCGCTTTCCAGGTCATGGACATCCGGGCAACGTACAGTTGTTTATTAGGAAGACCTTGGATACATCAGGCTGGGGCGGTCACCTCGACCCTCCACCAAAAGCTAAAGTTCGTCCAGAACAACCAGCTCGTCACAATCTGTGGAGAACAAGCCTTGCTCGTGAGTAACTTATCATCATCTACGTGTGTAGAACCCGAGGAGGTTATTGGAACTCAGTTCCAAACACTGCCGGTGAGCAAGGATAATAAATCCGAAGAGAGAACCTCGATTTCCTCGTACAAAGATGTTATCAAAGGAGTCGAGAGTGCCAATACAATAGGATGGGGACAGCTAGTCATTCCTACTGACAATAAAACAAAGAAGGGTCTTGGTTTTTCTGCAACCTGTACCCAGACAGCTACTACCAGTAATGAAAGTCTTCATCCCATTCAAGACTTCTTCCACAGTGGAGATTTCCTTCACCCAGTGCCTCAAGAAGTGCATACCATCAATAAAGATGATTCCTCTAATCGCGGTTCTTAAGCGCTGGTCGCTCTCTGCGGTTTGAGCTTTGACTACAGGTCGATTCATTTTTTATCCTATTGTGAGCTGAATAAGGAAGGGAAATAGATGTCTCCAATTAACCCTGCTTTGCATACTGAGTTTAAACAGCGGTCTGTTAGGATACGGATGCTATCAATGTGGGGGGGCCTTTGTACTGGTTATTTGTATTTTCGCCAATACGGTTTTCTTTCTTTTTTACCTGGGCAGAAGGTTTCTGGCGGGGAACTAGGATTAGGATGTTAGGACTGATGCTTTTGAAATACTGCTTTTGATTGATGGAGATATGGGATTTGGGTTTTTTGTTGATTGTGCTCGCTAAGATCTTTTCTTTCGATCTTATGCCTACGTATTCCCGTTTACCGAAACAGGGAAATCAGAGCATTCGTAGTTCCTCCTATTCTATGGGAGGAAATGGGTTTCTGGTGTCTTGTTCAAAGCCCAAGACGTGAAGCGAAAGGTGGTTTGTATCTTGTTCAAAGCCCAAGATGTGAAGCTGAAAGGTCTATTTATGTCTTGTTCAAAGCCCAAGACGTGAAGCTGAAAGACCTCGGCTTTAGAGAGAATTTGTCATCTCTAAAGAGGGGAGAAGGAGAATTACTTTAACTGGGATACGCGGATCTGAGCAATGCCATAATTTCCGAAGAAAGGGTTTTAACCTGAAGGAGAAGACTTTAACTCAGTGTAGAGCAATGCCATCTTTCCTAAGGAATTTCTCATGCTAAAAGAGGGACAGTGGCATGGATGTAGATGATCCAGAGGCTTGCCGCTTACAGCGATTAGACGAAGGGAAAGGAGTTGTTGATGTTTGTGTACTGTGAACGAGGCACAACTTTGATGCTAAAAGGTTAATTGGATTAACCAATGGTTTTCTTATACAAAGCCTAAGAGGAGGCTAATTTTCGCTAGGAAAATCATTATACAAAGCCTAAGAGGAGGCTATTTTGTGTCCCGTACAAAGCCCGAGAGAGAGGCTAAAAGGGTTGACTCAACCGGAGAATCTTTTATACTCAACAAGAGAGTGTTTTTGTATCTCGTATGAAGCCCGAGATGGAGGCTGTTGCTTGTTTGGCTCAATAAGAACCTTTTTGTATCTCGTATAAAGCCCGAGATGGAGGCGAAAGGAGTGATTGACTCAACGAGAGAGTCTCTTATGTGTCTCGTACAAAGCCCGAGAGAGAGGCGAAAAGGTTGTTTGACTCCACTGGGGAGAATTTTGGTATCTCGTACGAAGCCCGAGATGGAGGCTATTGTAACTGTTTCAGTTGAGTGACAGATCCAATATACTAATTTTAAAAGAGAAAATCAGTTCTAATATGAGTAACACTGTACTCAGGGATTTGATTTGAGGATCAGGGATATTTCCTTCTCTTTGAGGAAACGGGAAATCCAAAGGGTGTCGAGACTGTCCGAGTCTGGGGGTTTCCTTCCTATTTAACGAAGGGTGCTTGAGAATGTCTTTGAGACTCAAGGAAGTTAGACTGTCCGTGTCTAGAGTTTTATCTTTTGTACTATGCTTCAAGAAACAGTAGTAGACTCTATGAAAGGACTGTTCTATGAGGATGACTAGGTTCTGTTCCTATACCTCTAGGAGGTCGTCGGGACAATTTGTACGAAGCCCAAGAGGAGGCTGGAAACTTTTAAGAAGCCGACGGGTCCTTGTACGAAGCCCAAGAGGAGGCTATCATTCCCGGAGGAAGAGATCATTATACGAAGCCTAAGAGGAGGCTGTGAGTACTTCTAAGAAGCCGCAGTGTCCTTGAATAATGCCCAAGAGGAGGCCGATGCTTTTAAGAAGCCCGTGGGTCTTATCATCTCCTTTCCATTAGGAGAGATAACTCTTTTAAAGATAAAAACCACTGGTAAACGTGCGAGGTTTACTATCCAGCGACTTTTAGCTTTTGAAGAGGGTTCCTTAGTTAAGGTCCAAGATTATGACCGTAGTGGGTACCCAAACCCCGAGACATTCAAGGCAAGCTATCCACAAGGAATAGATCAAGTCAGGAAAGTTCGAGAATTTGGAAGAAACTCAAAGATGCCATTCACGGAGAATACATTCATCTCGGGGAGTAGAGCTTCTTGACGATTCCTAAGGAGGACAGCCGAAGAGAAGACTGTATCTGGTGCTCCTATTGGGGATCTAGGCGTCTATTTCTACGAATAAATGAAACGGTGTCACCTAGTTCTAGACGTAGTTGCCGGGGAAACTCGAAATATCTATACTATTATTACACAGTAGATATGAGTTTATGAAAGGAGACTTACAGTGAGCAGCCCTACAATACAGTTTATAATATGAAAGCAGTAAATAAAAGCGATAACCACTTACTCGGTTGTAGTGCTTCCATGCTGTTTGGTTAGTTGTTCAACAAAGAAAGATTGAAAACAACAGTATATTCAAAATCAAAGGAGAAAGTGCTTTGAAAAAGAAAGATTTGGGGCTTACAGCTCAAGGAGAGGCCCAGGGTTTTATCAGTGAGCGCACTGTTTGACTTTGTACAGCGGGACTTATACAAGTGACTGAGGCCCAAAAAAGGTTTTCTGTACAAAGGGATGGGTCTTACACTCTCTCAAGAGGCCAAAAAATGTTTAAAGAAAAGAGAGTAGGGCTTATAACACAGGGTAGGCCCAAATGATTTTTCGTTTAAAAATGGCGATCGCGCCGAGGTTTTCTTTTAACGCAGAGGGACTTATACAATAAGTGAGGCCCAAAATGTTTTGGTTAAAAGGGGGATTGGGTCTTACACTCTAATAGAGGCCCAAAGTGTTTTGAATGGGTCTTATAGCTCAAGGAGAGGCCCAGATGATTTTTATTTTTAAACGGGCGACGATCGTGCCGTTTACTTGTACAGAGGGACTTATACAATGAATGAGTCCCAAAAAGTTTTTGTACAAGGGGGGATGGGTCTTACACTCCCTCAAGAGGCCCAAAAAGGTTTAAAATGATTTATGAAGGTTGAATTAATCCAAAACCCTAATTTGTTTTCAAAATGTATTTAATTGAATAAAAATTCAATTAAAATGATAAAAAATTGTTTAACACATGGAAAACAAATTGTGATCTTGGATTAATGCTTCAAAAATTAAGTATTGACCTACAAAATAATTATAAAGCATTAAAAGTTGCAAAATCAATGTAGAAAAAAATATTTAAAATGCCAAAAACAATTAAAATATTAATTCTTTACAAAAATATCAATTATATGAAATAAATAATATTTTTGGGATTTTTTGTGAAAATAAAATATTTTAACATTTTTGTGAATTATTAAAAAAAGGATCAACTCAAAATCATTAAAACTCAGAGAGAAATTAATTTTTGAATCAATTAAACAAAATCACAAAATTCAAATATTTGAATTATTCAAAAATGGCGCCAAGAACAGCTGAAGAACACGCACGTGTTCTTGGTTTCTCAGATTTGCGTTTTCTATCCAATCTCCATGAATACGTAATCATATCATGCAATCCACATATCATTATGCTCGTCTCAACCTCACGATCATGTCTATGTACTTTAATTTCATTTAAATTAAACATACAACAAGAAATCACGAAGAGACCTCAAGAACCCTAATTTCTGCATGAAGGCTAGGATTTTTGATACACGATTCAAACAATGCAATTAATTGAGGGAAAACATTCCATGCATGATTATGAACATATGGCCAAATTATTGTGCGAGGAAATATGCATAGATAGAGAGATGACCAAGTATGTGCTTACCTCCAAGTCGTGACAGCAAGTTCAAAGTGATTTTTGATTTGGAGGTGTTACAGATGAGTTGTGATGATCTGAACAGCTTCCCTACACCCTATGGATTGTGTTTGGATGGTTGGACTTGATTGAAATTGGCTGGATCATTTTGTGGTACCTCAGCTGCACTTTGATTGAAAATTTGAGCAACCAGCTGGTGATTTTGTGAAATTGATGTTTCAGAAGTAATCTAAGTGTTTGATCAGCTCATATGTGATGTATGTGAGGTGTGTGAGTGATTGGTTTGATTGGAATTGCTCTCAAACTCAAAACCCGATAGCTACCTTGCTAAGAAAGGCATTTTTGCCAAGAGAAAGAGATTTTGAAGAAAGCATCTGTTAGATGGCTTTGGTGTACTCAAACTGATCACAATTGAGCTCTATTTATAGTAGAGCAAGTTTGTTTTGCAAGGAATAGGGAATGGCAGCTGGTAAGTAGGTTTGGCCAATGTTGGCAAATGAAAATCCAAGTCTCCTCTAGCCATTGACTAGAGGTTAGGGCACAGAGCTTTGGTCCCCTTGGTCTTGGATAAGTCTTGACTGATTTCAGATGAGAATGGCTCAGTCCATGCCACCTTGATGGTTCCATTGAATGCCTCATTCCAAATTTGAAGTCTTGTCCCTATTTTGGCCATTCTAGGTTCAACATGCTATTTCTTGTTCCATGGACTTTGGAGGCTTGGCTCAGTGATTGTCCCCTTTAGATTCAATCCTTTGAGGTGTCCAAGTGGATAGGAGCAATTGAATTTGGCTGATTTTGGCAAATCGACCAAAGTTGCAAATTCTGCCTTGCCTTGACAGATTTCAGCAAGGCAACTTGGCAATGTTGTATCTCATGGTGTAGGTTGAATTTGGCAATGCTCTTGGCCATTTTGGAAAGCTCTTACATGATACAACAACTGTTTGAACAAGTTTGGTTTTGATCTCTTTTGATTCCAAGTGAAAAATCCCCCTACATTTGGCAAAAAGTGAGGCAAAATCTGACTTAGTGAAAATTTCACTAAGTGTTGGAAAAAGTGATATTTTCACTTTTCAGCCACTTTGATCACTCCATAACTCAAAATCCTTAATGAATTGGAATGACTTGTAGTTGAAGTTTTTGTAGGTGATAATGAGGGCTACAAATCCATCTTTGGATGAGAAAAAATGGCCTTGTAGTTTAGGAGTTATGGTCCTCCAAAGTTGGTACCTTTGCCACTTTATTTTTAACTTAGAAAAATTTCTAAGTTTTATGGTTACCCCTTTTTCAAGTTATCTCACTTTTCTTGATTTTTCTTGATGAATGATGATTCAAATCATACATTAACATCATTTTAGGGTTAAAAATCCATTTTGGTGGAAAATCTCAAAAAGTCAAAGTTGACTTTTGTGCACAGTTGACTTTTTATCAGATGAATTCCAAACTGTGCAATTCTTCAGGAAATCATGTCCTTGACCTAAATCAAACTTGATGGACATGTTCCATGGGTGTCATAGGGTATATTCAATCATGTATTAGGGTTTGGGAGCATGTCCTGGTCAAAAGTCAAAGTTACAGTTGACTTTTCCCTTAAAACCCTAATTGTGGTGCAGATGGAATTGAGACTTGTTGCTCAAACTTCTTGGATTAATCCATTGTTCCAAATGGATCAATATGGTATATTAGAGACCCTCAAATCATCTCTTGAGGTCTTGGCTCATGGTTTGTCCCAAAAGTCAACATAGGGGTGAATTAGGTCAAGAAACCCTAATTCCTGATTTTTTATGAATGCATCCCCTGAGGCAAAATTGACTTGATGCATGGGTTCATGAGGTTCCATGAAGTATATTAGGTTATGTTTTGGATCATTGCCTTGTGCCCAGATGAAAATTTCCATCTGGAGGCCCTGGTCGACCAAAACCCTAATTTGGTGACACTGTCGATCTTGAGACTTGATCCACCTAAAAGGGAGCAGCCTTGTGCTTAATCATTGAAGTGGGAGTCCTTTTTGATCCATTGTGGATGTTTGAGAGATTAGACAAGTTGAAAATCAAGTCATTTCTTGATTAATCCTTTGTCTAAGCACTCAGAGAGGGCTTGAAACCCTAATTTTGATTGTAGAGGATGCTCACCCATCTTTGGGGAGACTGATGAAGCATGATGGTTCATCCATATTGTGATGATGATTTTCACAATGATGGGAAATCTAAGTGGTCAAAATTTGGGGTATTACAGGATTCCTAGGACGTTTGAACTACATCTCCAGATTCATATTCCTCATGAGCGCGACATGCTCGCCGATTTTCAAATTACTCAAAAAGAATCAGGATTGTGTTTGGACAGAAGATTGCCAAACTGCCTTCGACAGTATTAAGGAATACCTGTTGAACCCTCCGATTCTATCACCTCCAGTGGAAGGAAGACCACTGATCATCTACCTCACAGTCCTGGAAGACTCCATGGGCTGTGTACTTGGCCAACAAGACGAAACCAAACGGAAAGAGTCTGCCATCTACTATTTAAGCAAGAAGTTCACCGACTGCGAGACTCGGTACACTATGCTTGAGAAAACTTGCTGCGCTTTGGCTTGGGCAGCCAAACGTCTGCGCCAGTACATGATTCGTCACACTACTTGGTTAGTCTCTGAGATGGATCCAATCAAGTATGTCTTTGAAAAGCCTGCTCTCACGGGAAGGATTGCCCGTTGGCAGATGTTACTATCAGAATATGACATAGAGTACCATGCTCAGAAATTCGTTAAGGGGAGTATTTTAGCCGATCATTTGGCTCATCAACCAATTTACGATCAAGAATCAATCGGGTTTAACTTCCCAGATGAAGATGTCTTGTATTTGAAAATGAAAGATTGCGATGAACCGCTACCCAGTGAAGGGCCAGAACCAGGTTCCCAATGGGGGCTTATCTTTGACAGAGCTGTCAATCATTACGGAAACGGAATTGGGGCAATCATTATTACACCTCAGGGTACCCACATTCCTTTCACCGCCAGACTTACGTTCAATTGCACAAACAACGAGGCCGAATACGAAGCTTGTATTATGGGTCTCGAGGAAGCAATTGATTTGAGGATCAAAAACTTGGACGTATATGGCGATTTAGCCCTGGTTATCAATCAGATTAAAGGAGATTGGAACACATACCAATCAGGATTGATTCCTTACAAAGACTACACGAGAAGGTTGCTACCCTTCTTCAACAGAGTCGGGTTTCATCATATCCCTCGTGAGGAGAATCACATGGCTGATGCATTAGCCACTCTCTCTTCCATGATTAGTGTAGGTCAATGGAATGACTTACCTAATATCGACATAATGCGCCTTGAACGGCCCGCTTACATCTTCACGATTGAAGCAGTCATAGATGACAAACCTTGGTATCACGATATCAAATGCTTCCTTCAAAAACAAGAGTACCCACCTGGGGCACTAAGGAAGGACAGAAAAACCCTCAGAAGCCTGGCAGGTAGTTTTTCCTGAGCGGTGATACACTCTATAAGAGAAATTTTGACATGGTCTTGCTCCGATGTGTAGACAGACCAGAAGCAGACATGCTGATAAAAGAAATTCACGAAGGATCCTTTGGCACTCATGCCAACGGACACACAATGGCGAGAAAAATTCTAAGAGCAGGGTACAATTGGTTGACCATGGAATCCGACTGCTACAAGTACATGAGGAAGTGTTACAAGTGTCAGATATACTCCAACAAAATTCATGTACCGCCAACGCATCTCAAAGTTCTTTCTTCCCCATGGCCTTTTTATATATGGGGAATCGACATGATTGGCTTGATTGAGCCCAAAGCTACAAACGAACATCGGTTCATTCTGGTAGCCATTGATTACTTCACTAAGTGGGTCAAAGCAGCGTCGTACGCTAATGTAACCCGACAAGTGATGGTCCATTTATCAAAAACAATATCATCTGCCGTTATGGTGTTCCGAGCCAGATCATTACTGATAATGGATCTAACTTGAACAATAAGATGATGAAAGAGTTGTGCACTGAGTTTAAGATCGAACACCATAACTCATCTCCCTACCGACCAAAGATGAACGGAGCGGTAGAAGCGGCTAACAAAAACATCAAAAATATCGTTCAAAAGATGGTTGTAACCTACAAAGATTGGCACGAGATGCTACCCTTTGCTCTTCACGGTTATCGCACATCTGTCCGCACTTCAGTAGGGGCAACCCCTTTCTCTCTAGTATATGGCATGGAAGCAGTGCTTCCCATCGAAGTAGAGATCCCATCAATTCGGGTATTGATGGAAGCTAAGCTTATAGAAGCTGAATGGTGTCAAAGTCGACACGACGAACTCAACCTGATCGAAGAGAAATGAATAGCGGCACTATGCCACGGTCAGTTGTATCAGCAAAGAATGAAGATGGCGTTTGACAAAAAGGTCAGACCTCGTGTCTTCAGGAAAGGAGACCTTGTGCTCAAAAAGATACAATCATTTCTCACTGATTCTCGGGGCAAATGGACTCCGAATTATGACGGCCCCTATGTGGTCAAGAAAACTTTCTCAGGCGGTGCCTTGAGACTTGCAACCATGGACGGAGAGGAATTTTCCTATCCCACAAATGTTGATGTAGTCAAGAAATACTTCGCCTAAAAAAAACGTCTCGGTGGAATGAAAACCCGAAAGGGCGGTCCAGGCAAAAGTTAGAGACATGATCAAAAATCATCCCGGTGGATTGGAAATCTCAAAGTACAATCCAGGCAAAAATTAGGGATAACGGCAAGTAACTACTTTCGACAAAGGGGCAAGTCCCTCAGCAGCAGTTACATCATCCGTCAGGAAAAGTCCAGTTAAGGTCATCATCGGCAGAAGCTCAGGATGCCCAGAATTCAAAGTTGGTAGAAGGATAGTGGTCGTAATGTTTCAACGTAGCCCCTTTTCCCTGTAAATTACCATTTTTAAACTTTGTAAATACTATATGGAATCAGGCGTTTGGATGATTTCCATCCTATCAATAAAATTTGAGCCCTTGTGCTTTTGTTTGCAATTCTTATTTGTTTAGCTTTACATAACGACATTTTAACATGATCAACGATTCTTGAAACGAAACAAAAATGAATTTACTTGTTAAAATTTTTTTGCTTTTAAAATAAAGATGGCAATTTCTTTTGACGGTTGAACATCGAAAGAACATCGATCGCTTCTCCAGAAGTAAACGAGCTTCAAAGTGCAGAATCAAAGTACTCTTTCTAAACCAGTATGCCTGAATGAAGGATCAGCTATGTCAGATGTGAATGCTCCATCTGACCTATTTGGCCAAGTTCCCATCTCCTAAGCCTGACCAGCGTCGCTCCCAACAGGGACCGTTTCTCCTAAGCAAGGCGGAATTGCTATCTTGAACCAGCGGTTCTTCTTCGCCCCGCGATGGCCGAGTATCCAGTCATGTTCATCTATTAGTCTGTATGTCGCGTCAGTTTTGTCAGCATATACATACATACATCATGCATTATTGATTTGTATTCATATTGCATCACTATCACTCCTGTCGGTCTTGTCCCCTAGTGATAGCAATCCTCTCAATCGAGTTGTCAGTTCTTTCCTCATCAGGAAAGGTTGCGTCAGAACAATCTCTCTCCTTCAGTTCAGTTCTGAATCAAAATTGGCCCTTGACCACTTTGATAACTTGAACCTCTGAAAGACCAGAGAACCTTCAACCGATGTCACTCTTCACCATTGAAGATGATATTTTCGCTTTCCCAGATTAAGGAAAATCCCTAGAGGAAGCCTCTTAAGCAGAGATTCGGCAATACAGCAGTTTTTCTTCGGAAAAAAAAACCGCTGATGAAAAGGTCATCAGCACCTCAAAATTGGATCACATCATATGGCGTTTCTCCGGGAAGATCCCGAGAAAAGTATAATGCAATATCCCCAAGCGTGAAAGCAGTCTCTCAAGAGACTCGTTTTCCCCAGTAGAGTCGGTAAATGGCGTCTCCAACGGAGAAGTTTATACACCTCTGCAGCTCAGACGAATGGGTTCCCCAGTGAGTCTAACATCAAAATTTTTCTATCAAATGGCATCTCTCCAGGAAAATTCGGCGAGAAGTTTGAGGAAAATCGCTACGAATAACGTCCCTTGTCAAAAAGTTTATTGACAAAAGAAACTAAGACCAGTTCCTTGGTAGGAAACCAGGATCGAGGGGAAGTTTATTTCAGAAACTAAGACCAGTTCCTTGGTAGGAAACCAGGATCGAGGGGAAGTTTATTTCAGAAACTGAGACCAGTTCCTTGGTAGGAAATCAAGATCGAGGGGAAGTTTATTTCAGAAACTGAGACCAGTTCCTTGGTAGGAAACCAGGATCGAGGCGAAGTTTATTTCAGAAACTAAGACCAGTTCCTTGGTAAGAAACTAGGATCGAGGGGAAGTTTTTACCTTTTCTAAGCATCATTGCTTAGCAAAAGAAGAAGGATGCGCAAGCTGCCATTCTTAACCACCATCAAAATTTCGGGCATTCCGATAATTAATTCTCTTGCACCCCGAATGCCCGAATACCTTCGCCATTCACACCTTCGGGTCCAAGAAGATTAAATAGGGGCATCTGTCATACCCCAAATTTTGACCACTAAGATTTCCCATCATTGTGAAAATCATCATTACAATATGGAGGAACCATCATACCTCATCAGTCTCCCCAAAGATGGGTGAGCATCCACTACTATCAAATTTAGGGTTTCCAGCCCTCTCAGAGCTTTTAGACAAAGGATTAATCAAGAAATGACATGATCTTCAACTTGTCTAGCCTCTCAAATATCCACAAGGGATCAAGAGGACTCCCACTTTAAGGATTAAGCATAAGGCTGCTCCCTTCCAGGTGGATCAAGCCTCAAGATCGCCAGTGTCACCAAATTAGGGTTTAGTCGACCAGGGCCTCTAGATGAAAATTTTCCTCTGGGTATGAGCCAATGCTTCAAAGCATATCCTAAAATACTCCATGGAACCTCATGGGCCTAAGCATCAAGTCAATTTGACCTCAGGGGATGCATACATAAAAAATCAGGAATTAGGGTTTCTTGACCTAATTCACCCATAAGTTGACTTTTGGGACAAATCATTAGCCAAGACCTCAAGAGAGGATTTTAGGGTCTCCAACATACCACATTGATCCATTTTTAACAATGGATTGATCCAGGAAGCTTGAGCAGCAAGTCTCAATTTCATCAGTACCACAGTTAGGGTTTCGTGAGAAAAGTCAACTGTATCTTTGACTTTTGACCAGGACATGCTCCCAAACCTTAGAACATAATTCAATATACCCTATAACACCCATGGAACATGACCATCAAGTTTGATTTAGGTCAAGGACATGAGTTCCTAAAGGATCGCACAGTTTGGAATTCATCTGATAAAAAGTCAACTGTACACAAAAGTCAACTTTGACTTTTTGAGATTTTTCACAAAAATGGTTTTTTAACCCTAAAATGATGTTAATGTATGATTTGAATCATCATTCATCAAGAAAAATCAAGAAAAGTGGGATAACTTGTAAAAGGGGTAACCATAAAAACTTAGAAAATTTTCTAAGTTATGAACAAAGTGGCAAGGGTACCAACTTTGGAGGATCATAACTCCTAAACCACAAAGCCATTTCTCCCCATCCAAAGCTTGATTTGTAGATCTCATTACCCTCTACAAAAGCTTAAAACTGACCTCCCTCCAAATTCCTCATGAATTTTGAGTTATGGAATGATCAAAATCACAAAAAGTGAAAATGTCACTTTTTTCCAACACTTAGTGAAATTTTCACTAAGTCAGAATTTGCCTTCACTTTTTTCCAAATGTAGGGGGATTTTTCACTTGGATTCAAAAGGTATCTGTAGCGGCAAAATCGTGAGTGTAAGCTATTGATTAACTTAACTCGAAAAGCAAGAGTCGCCACCGCACTTTTATTTTATCCAAAAAGGAAAGGAGAAAAGAGCGAACAAAACCTACACAAGCTCTACAATGAGAACAAGTGAAGAGAGTCCGGGTAAGGGGGTTGGTTACGTTAAGGGAAGGTGTTAGCACCCGAAACGTCTATAGTACTCTATAGGAGCCCTTTGAAATATCTACTGCTTTTGGTCTAAAAAGGTTTGCTTGAAAAGTGATTGAGGAGATGAGAAGAGAAATTGTTTTTTAAGATTTTTGTGTTTGGAGAGACTTGTCGTCTCATGCCTACGTACCCACGATGTGCAATGTAGGATCAAAACCCCGTAGTTCGTGGTACAAAGAGTGAAAATTGTTTGTTTTGGTTGTTTTTAAATGTAAAGACAAGTCGTCATTTCCAAGCGAATAATTCCGCTTGAAGAAATGAATCATGTCTAAACTTATGAAAAAGTTAAAGTAAAAAGTGCACGAGGGCACAAAAAAGTGAGTGATGAGTTTGATGTTTTTTAAGTCTTTTGAAAAAGGTGTCAATATGCTTATGTAGTTTAGCATTTGATTAAGAAATGAAAAGAAAAGAGTAAAATCACTTGACAAAGTCAAGGTTTGTTTATGAAAACGGTGAAAATTTGAAATCAAGAAGGTTTTGAAAAAGAGAGAGAGTTTTGAAAATTGAAGAATGGGGAGGAGAAGAAGAGATTATCCTAAAGTATAAAGTAAAAGCTAAGGAAGAGAATAGCCTAACCATACAAGTATGCTTCCAAGTCTTCGAACCATAATTCCAAAGCAAAGGAAGGAATGTCCTAAGTTCTAAGTCCAAGGTTCCAAGAATTGCATTGGATGTCCAAGGTCTAAGTTCAAAACTCCATGTCCATTTGCATAGGATAGTAACCATAGTCCAAGATTCGAATCACAAGCTTTTTAGAGGTTTTGGCCTTTATTAATGTTTTAAGGCCAAGTGGACAAAGAGAAAAAGGCATAAGCATAAACATGTGTCCAACGGACAAAGGAAAAATTGCGGAAGCATAAACATGATATGAAATGATAAAATGAGGCATAAAAGTAAAAGAGATAAGGAGCAATAAGGAATTGTAAATGATTAGTACAATAGTAATGTTAGTAAGTTAGTGATTAGTAGTTAAAGTTAGTGATCAATTATAATTGAATAATTGCACTTAGGTCAAGATTAATGAAAACTCATTAGAGGATTGATAAGACCAAAGCCTCCTAACAACAAGTTTCATAAGTTTTGAACCAAAAGATAAATAATCAACTATTCTTGATAGTTTTCCGAGGCGGGACAAAATTTGGTCTATGTTAAGCGCACGCCGAGTAATTTGTTCGAGCAATTACCCTACGAATGAGGCCGACCATGAATTGTATGTGTTAATGCACGCGAGATAAACGATATAGGGATCGTTATCCTAAAGCGGTGCCACACGAAAAGAAAAGGTGGAAATGATCTCGTCTCGATCGAAATTCAACAAAGAAATTTCACGATCACTTCGACTTTCATCGATCAAAAAGAAAATAGATGAAGAAAAGTGGATCTAAAAATTATGATCCACACAAGCAAACCAAAATGAAATAAAATGAGAAAATCAAGATAGAATGAAAAAAACAAGAAATAAAAAGATAAATCACATAATAGAAATTTTTCATGACTTTTTTCCAAGAAATTTTTAAAACCAAAATTCTAAAAACAGAATTTAAAATAAAACTAAATCAAAATAAAATTACTAAAAAAAAGAAACTAATGGAATTATTTTTTTTTAAGAAAATAAAAGAAATGAAGGAGATATGAAATGGCAAGGTGGTGTTGTAGAAAGAAAAAAAAGAGGCGCATGGGCCAAGCCCATGGTTACATGATTTTTTTGTTTTTAAAATAAAGCAAAAGATTACAAAAGTAATAAAAAACAGAAAAAGAAAAAGGAAATGAAATGTAGCTTCTTCTTCTTCATTTTGCCACGAGCACTATTCACCACCACCATAGCCACCATTTCAAAACTCCCCAAATCAGAGAGGCGGGACACAAAATTAGCACGGTTATGACCGAAAATGAATGCTCTACGCAATGGTATCAATGATCTCAAGAAAGGTTAATGACGGATACGACTCGAAATAACGAGATCTCTTCCATACTACCTTTAAATCAAAGTAAATGATGCTTCAATCTTCCTCTCTTTTTTCTGATGTGAACGGATTGTTGTTGTTGACGAGCGAATGGAGATGTTGCGAATCAGTTGATGTTGGAGTGTTGTTTGTTGAATCGTGGTGAAGGAAAATTGAAGAAGTGATAGATTGGAATTGAAGAAAACTAATTGAAGCTTGGTTTATTGGAGATTATGAAAAATTGTTGAAGGAAGGTTGATGAATTTGGACGGTGAAGGTTGAGTATGGATTTTGGTAGAATTTTTGAGGCTTTCCAAGCTTGATGAATGAAGGAGGGGAAGGCTTTATTTATAGATGAATGAGGTGAGAATTTGAATGTCGTTTGGAATTGATTTTGTGCGTTTTGGTGAGGTATTGAATGCGTGTAGTTGAGTGAGGATGGCGTGTGAGTGAATTCGGCTGGGTTTGGAGCTGATTTGTGTGTGTTGCGCTGGCCGTGTATGTCGTTTGCACAATGTCGTTTCACCTTGGTTTCTTTGCGTTTTGATGCGTGTGCCATTTGTGTGTGAGTGGCTCGGCTTGTACAGGTTGGACGGCTGGGCTTTGTTTTGCGAAATGGCTTGGATTGTAAAGTAGTACATGACTAAAGTGGAATGGCTAATGAAGAAAGAAAAAAGTAGCAGCAAGTGGCATTTGGGAGTGGGCCGTGAGAAATCATGTGGCCTCTCTTGTCCTTTTTTTTTTGCAATTGTTTGTATCTCATGGGCCTAATTTTGTGATTTGGCCTTTTTGTAATGGACTCTTTTTTCTAACATTTTGTAAATGAGATGGACTATGGATAATTGGTTTTAAGAGTGGATAATGTTTTATGGAAAAAATGGATTAATGAAAAAAACCTATTTAGAAAATGGATATGAATTGGATATTAGAAAAAAAATGGATATTGGTTTATGAAAACAATGGATAAAAATTGGAAATGGTTATGGATATTGAAAATTGAAGTGAGTATTAGAAAGCTGACAGCAGGGATTAAAAGTGGATAAAAAAAATGGTTTAGAAATTGGGTAGCCAAAAATGGGAATGGATATGGTTTGGAAAAAGAAATGGTTTAAGGAATGGAAAACAAATCATTTATTTTTTAGCCTAAACAAATCTTGACTTTTTCCACAAGCCTCTGATAAAGTGTACACAGCTGCCACTGAACAAACCACAACTGAACAACAGCCATTTGAATCTGACTTTCTGAATCCAAAACTCACATGAACCACTGCTTGATAAACTGAAAAATCTCAGCACAAGACATCTTGATTTTGAACAAACACCTGTGACTTGAAATCACTTCATTATCTTTGACAAACCTGCACAACACACAGAGAGAAAAACAAGCAAACGACAGCACATTTTTTTGTATTTTTGGTTAGAGGTTAGATAAACAGAAACAAGCAACAGAGAAACACACAGGTGCTCAGCAAAAGCACAAACTGTGATCTTGCTTGCGGTTATGATATGCAAATGAAATGTGAAATCTTAGGGGTAAAAATTAGGGTCTTACAGCTGCCCCTATTTAAGTTTCTTCAATCAGGAGATATGAAGGTTGAAAACTTCGTCTCGACAAGATTGAAGATACTTAAATACAGAAAACCGAATTTTTAGCCATAAGATGTCACAAGACGATATGAATGCAAAGGATGAGACAGACTGCAGGGAGACTTGAAACAAAGGGAGTTAAGGTAAATTGAGAGAGAAGACGCGAAGAGACACGCCGGGGAACACAAGCTATTTTTGGAGATCTGTCAAGGCGACAAGAAGTATCCATCAATAGTTGGAAAGAGAGGGACAAGACCCTGGGAAGACAAGTAGTGACATCCAAGAATAGCATTGGATAGAAACTACAAACGAGACAAAAGGGATGTCGAAAGATGTCCAAGAATGGCATTGAATAGCAACAAGACAGTTTCTGGTAAAAACAGCAGCGTCATCCAAGAATAGCATTGGATGGAGGTGAAAAACACTCTGTTGGGTAAGATATCCAAGAATGGAATTGGATAAAGGCACTGCAACATTCAAGAATGGCATTGAATGAGGCAACAACAAGCATCAGAGACATCCAAGAATAGCATTGGACTCAGCTAAGGAAAAGATATCCAAGAATGGCATTGGACTTAGCTGGGGAAAAGGTGTCCAAGAATGGCATTGGACTCTGTTGAGGAAATCATATCCAAGAATGGCATTGGACAGAAGAAATCACAACATCCAAGAATGGCATTGAATGTAGTGAGAAAAGTTCTGGAAAATATATCAGAATTATCCAAGAATGGCATTGGATAAAAGGTTCACAATATCCAAGAATGACATTGAATAAAGTGAGCAAGGACCTTCAGGAATGGCACTGAAAGTTAAAGATAAACTCATTCAGGAATGGCACTGAATGAACAGATACAACTTTGAGGAATGGCACTGAAAGGTAAAGGTAAATCACTTCATTCAAGAATGGCATTGAATGACAGTGAAAAAGACATCCAGGAATAGCACTGAATGCAAAGGAGAAAACTCATCCAGGAATGGCACTGAATGAACAGGTAAAACTTTCAGGAATGGCACTGAAAGTAAAGGTAAAAACTCATCCAGGAATGACACTGAATGAACAGGTAAAACTTTCAGGAATGGCACTGAAAGTAAAGGTAAAAACTCATCCAGGAATGGCACTGAATGAATAGGTAAAACTTTCAGGAATGACACTGAAAGATAAAGGTGAATCACTACATTCAAGACTGGCATTAAATGACAGTGAAAAAGACATCCAGGAATAGCACTAAATGCAAAGGAGAAAACTCATTCAGGAATGGCACTGAATAAACAGGTAAAACTTTCAGGAATGGCACTGAAAGTAAAGGTAAAAACTCATCCAGGAATGACACTGAATGAACAGGTAAAACTTTCAGGAATGACACTGAAAGATATCCAAGCAGATCTGTTGCGGATTATAGAGGAGAGAAAAGACTTCCAGGAATAGCACTGGGAGAAACAAAGAGGAACAAGATATCCAGGAATGGCACTGGAGATCAAAAGATACAGACATCCAGGAATGGTACTGGAGTGAAAGAATACAAAGATCCAGGAAAGCAGGACGTCCAGTAATAACACTGGAAAGAAAGAAGATAGGACAAAACATCCAGGAATAGCACTGGGTGAAAAGACAGGTAACTGACAACATTCAGGAATGGAACTGAATGAAAAGGCAGGTAAAAGTTTTGGTAGGTGCCAAGTAAGTTGGACTTTGATCTCAAGGTGAGATGTTGAGAGCAACAGGACCTCGGAAAAATGCATATGAGCACTAAGCACACTTTGAGCTATGCAAATGTTTCTATGCAATGATATGTAAATGATTTATGTATGCGATGCAGATGATAGAGACAACTGAGATAAACTCTTTTGTGAGGGTAGAATGGAACTCTGATTCCTCAACACGGGGAACACTGCCCACTCTGCTTGGAGAGAAGATGTTGAACACATCTCTGTCACACTTATGAATTGTATCAGGATGATGGTCTTTTGAGGAAAGACATCTTGAGGATTCTTGAAGAAGACTGCCCCAGATTGATTGATGAGGATAAACTGATCATGGCTTCAGTTTGACTGCTGCAGGGGAAAAATGAACTGATCATGGCTTCAATTCTTGACATGAATGTTGAGGATAAACTGATCATGGCTTCAGTTGCTGGGGATGAATGAACTGATCATGGCTTCAGTTCTTGAAATGAGTGTTGAGAAGGCTAAACTCAGCATGGGTCTTGAAAGAGATCTTCTGGTTAACCAAATCTGAGATTAACTTGCACTGAGCAACAAATCTTGAACTGATTCACAACAGGCTTTGGAAGTAATGTGCCCCTGATAGGATCACTGACCAAGTTTCTCAACTGTTTGAAGTTTTCTTAAATGAGGAAAGTTTACCTGCAAATAGGATTATTCAAACAAACATGGTAATTTTAATGCAAAGCTCATGCAATTTTTGAAATCAAAAATCATTTTTGGAATGATATTATTGATGTAAAGCAAATGAACCACTTGTCAAAACACGGCGGTTTGGACATGCAAAAATGAAAGATAAAGCAAAGGTAAAACAACAAATCAAATGATTGGCAACAAACATAGGAGTCAGTTTACGCAACCTTGCCGTAGTATGCTTTCAAAAAAAACCTGGCTTCAATTAGGTCTTTTGAAGGTTGTAACGTGGTCTGGTTCACGGTTTTTGAAACCAAGGATATAGGCTCAAAGTTTATTTGTACCCAACCCATTCTTCGTGATGATCTCCAGTCCTATGCTCAGTTAATTCAAACTATGCGTTTAGGTTCCAAATGATTTTGGAATTGCAACATAGTTATGATGATGGTTCGAGGACCAAGAGACTTTTTTTGACATAGCAGTCACTCTTCCTTACAACTTTTTGTTGTTTTTGATGAGGACCTTAGTCAACTCGTTTTGTCTTTGAGGATTTTGGTCACCTCTTGATTTTTCTTTTGTCATCCCTAACTTTTGCCTGAACTGTGTCATTTGACTTTACAGTCAGCGGGATGCCCCAATTTTTGCCTAAGTCTCCTTCATAGGATTTGACTTAGCGGGTTCTACTTTTGATTTTTTTTCATTTTTTTTTGAAAGATAGTGACTGCCTGGCTTAATGATTTCAGTGAACCATCATTGGCTTTTGATTTGAAAGACATCTTCGGCACTTCTTTGATGTGTGTGAAGGAAAACTTGTGATTGCAACCTTTATTGGAAGGCATCTTGAATGATTGCATAGTCAAATTAACTGAGAACTACCCATCCCTAGGATAAAATTGTGGGTTTTTTTTTGTGCAGAAAGAAACTCCAACTTCTAGGCTCGAAGGGGTTGACAAAGGATTAACTTCCTTATTTCTCCAGTGTTTGGGAGTCGAAACAATGCATGTACATCATCAGCCAAGTTTTAATTGAAAGCATACAGTTTAGCAATTTCGGGTATTTCGTTTTCATCATCCTCCCTCCAATCTTTGCATAAACAAAAGCTTGATAAAGAAATTGAACAGGAGATATATTTTTTTTGTGAAAAAGAAAGCATAAAGATGCACACAGTGGATATAAATGAATTGAATCAAAAGTTGCATTGCTCATTTCATTGAAATTACCATGAAAGTACAAATAAAATTTGAAAGCAAACAGTCAATACAATCAAAGGAAAATGCAAACAGAAAGAAACAAGGCCTAGTGACTAATCAGCAACAAGGATGAGCTGTCCTGTCCGAAGCACTGGCTTTAGGAGATGATCCGTCTGAACTCACTCAAACTTCACTTGGCATGCTCTGGCAAAGGGTTGTTGACAACATTGGGATTATTATCAATAAAGTCCAGAATCTTTAAGTTCACCAACTCTTGCACTCTAGCTTTTAATGCGAAACAACCTTCCAGGTTATGACCTGCCCCACCTTGATGGAACTCACAGTGAAGATCAGCCCTGTAGCCGGCTGGAAGAGGATTTGGAGGAGGAGGTAGAGCCCTTGTTGTAATCAAACCTTTCTCTACAAGACATGGATACAACTCAGTGTAAGACATCGGGATAGGATCAAAGTTAACCCTATTGCGAGTCTGATTCTGTCTAACAGTCTGACGAGGAGCTTGAGCTGGTTGAGCGTTAACAACTGGAGCAACTGCAGCTACATACTATTGTCTCTGACGAGGCTTCCTCTCAACTGAAACAACATGAGTATCACCATCCTTTTTCTTTTGAAAATTCCCGGCATACTTTTTAGCACCACTGAAAGCTTCAGCATTAGCAATCCTTCCTTTCTTGATACCTTCTTCTAGTCTTTCTCCAATAGTGATTAGGTCAGCAAAATTGGATGATACACTGCCTATCATCTTTTCCCAATAGAGTGGCTGAAGAGTGTCCATGAACAGACCAGTCAATTCTTTTTCAGCTAATGGTGGCTCCACTTGAGCAGCTAGCTCTCTCCATCACTGAGCGTACTCTTTGAAGGATTCTTTTTCTTTTTAAGCCATATTCTGCAATTGACGGTGGTCAGGTGCCATGTCCAGATTGTACTTATACTGCTTTAAGAAAGCATCAGACAAATCCATCCAGCTTTGGATACGGTTCTTATCAAGTCCCATATACCATTTCATTGAAGCGTCACTCAAGCTGTCTTGGAAACAATGAATGAGCAGTTTGTCATCTTTTGCATGAGCGGACATCTTGCGGAAGTACATCACCAAGTGGGTTCTGGGACAAGTGTGCCCCTGGTATTTTTCAAAATTAGGAGTTTTGAACTTTGGAGGAATAACCAAGTCAGAAACCAGACACATGTCCATTGCAGCAGCATTAAAGACATCACTTCCCTCCAGAGCTCTTATCCTTTTGTCTAGAGTTTGCCATTGCTCTCTGACTTCTTCAATGTATCCAGGTTCTCCCTGACTTTCAGATTGTGGACCAGCAGCATGGTACACGAAAGGATTCTCAGGAACAGCTTGAGCAACAGAATGCACAACAGGCTGAGGTTCAGTGAATAAAGGAGCTGAAGATACTGGTGAGACAAACACAGGAGTAGTTACAAAGGGTGGCGAGTAATTCGGAGGTAACCCAAATTCTGGCCAAGTAGAAGCTGGTTGCTGAGTCAGTGGAGGGTCAACAGCAACAGTTGAGGTTTCAACAATCACAGTCCTCTGAGGTTGTTCACCTCTAGCAATCAAAACTTGCAGCATTTCTGTGAGCTTGGTCATGCCGGCCTTCAACTCATCAATTTCCATTCTGACTTCGGCGTTGTGTTGTTCTTGATTTTCCATTCTTAATCTGACAGCAGCTCTAGTTCCGTAGTTGTGTTGAGGAAACAGCTTGACGGTGAACAGGTAACTGAAGAAGGAGATAGTTGAAATGAGTTTCTGAGACAACTGGGAAGAAATGCATATGTATGCTCATGGATGCAAGAATGCATGAATGCAACAACCACAAACAAGATCACTCAAAGCACAGGGGTCCAAAGGTTCGCTCTGAAGAGAACACTGGAATACCAGGTTGATAAGTCCACACTGATAAGAAATCCAAAGTACCGGGCATGTTGGAAGTAAGGGTTTCCTGCAAACCTGTAAACACCCGCCCATTCTCACATGTGGGTACTAAAAAGTCGGGATCCTCAGTTTTAGATTCTCGATTTGAGAAGCAATAGTACATTCATCCCTCGGGGTACAATACTATCGCCAAACAAAGAGGTCGTCCACTGATTCCCCCAAAAAAAAGGAGGGGTCATCCTAACAGGTCATCCAGACTTAGCAGCTCTTCCAGATAGCTCTACCATCGTGGGAAATCCACAACGCAGAATTCTCTAGAGAGAACCACATCCAGATTGTATTTCATATTCCCTCCTCGGACCGAGATGGAACGCGAGAGGATATGAAACACGTTAATCATAAGTGCACTCAGGCCTGGGTATTGGGCCTATCTCTCAGAATATCCCAACCAGAACAGACATATAACAAGCAAGTCAGACAAAAAGCAGTAAATAAATCAAAGTAGGCTAAACCCCTTAAAGGATGGACCAGCAAGAGGTCAATTTATCCCCAGCAGAGTCGCCACTTTTCTGTAGCGGCAAAATCGTGAGTGTAAGCTATTGATTAACTTAACTCGAAAAGCAAGAGTCACCACCGCACTTTTATTTTATCCAAAAAGGAAAGGAAAAAAGAGCGAACAAAACCTACACAAGCTCTACAATGAGAACAAGTGAAGAGAGTCCGGGTAAGGGGGTTGGTTACGTTAAGGGAAGGTGTTAGCACCCGAAACGTCTATAGTACTCTATAGGAGCCCTTTGAAATATCTACTGCTTTTGGTCTAAAAAGGTTTGCTTGAAAAGTGATTGAGGAGATGAGAAGAGAAATTGTTTTTTAAGATTTTTATGTTTGGAGAGACTTGTCGTCTCATGCCTACGTACCCACGATGTGCAATGTAGGATCAAAACCCCGTAGTTCGTGGTACAAAGAGTGAAAATTGTTTGTTTTGGTTGTTTTTAAATGTAAAGACAAGTCGTCATTTCCAAGCGAATAATTCCGCTTGAAGAAATGAATCATGTCTAAACTTATGAAAAAGTTAAAGTAAAAAGTGCACGAGGGTACAAAAAAGTGAGTGATGAGTTTGATGTTTTTTAAGTCTTTTGAAAAAGGTTTCAATATGCTTATGTAGTTTAGCATTTGATTAAGAAATGAAAAGAAAAGAGTAAAATCACTTGACAAAGTCAAGGTTTGTTTATGAAAACGGTGAAAATTTGAAATCAAGAAGGTTTTGAAAAAGAGAGAGAGTTTTGAAAATTGAAGAATGGGGAGGAGAAGAAGAGATTATCCTAAAGCATAAAGTAAAAGCTAAGGAAGAGAATAGCCTAACCACACAAGTATGCTTCCAAGTCTTCGAACCATAATTCCAAAGCAAAGGAAGGAATGTCCTAAGTTCTAAGTCCAAGGTTCCAAGAATTGCATTGGATGTCCAAGGTCTAAGTTCAAAACTCCATGTCCATTTGCATAGGATAGTAACCATAGTCCAAGATTAGAATCACAAGCTTTTTAGAGGTTTTGGCCTTTATTAATGTTTTAAGTCCAAGTGGACAAAGAGAAAAAGGCATAAGCATAAACATGTGTCCAACGGACAAAGGAAAAATTGCGGAAGCATAAACATGATATGAAATGATAAAATGAGGCATAAAAGTAAAAGAGATAAGGAGCAATAAGGAATTGTAAATGATTAGTACAATAGTAATGTTAGTAAGTTAGTGATTAGTAGTTAAAGTTAGTGATCAATTATAATTGAATAATTGCACTTAGGTCAAGATTAATGAAAACTCATTAGAGGATTGATAAGACCAAAGCCTCCTAACAACAAGGTTCATAAGTTTTGAACAAAAAGACAAATAATCAACTATTCTTGATAGTTTTCCGAGGCGGGACAAATTTTGGTCTATGTTAAGCGCACGCCGAGTAATTTGTTCGAGCAATTACCCTACGAATGAGGCCGGCCATGAAATGTATGTGTTAATGCACGCGAGATAAACGATATAGGGATCGTTATCCTAAAGCGGTGCCACACGAAAAGAAAAGGTGGAAATGATCTCGTCTCGATCGAAATTCAACAAAGAAATTTCACGATCACTTCGACTTTCATCGATCAAAAAGAAAATAGATGAAGAAAAGTGGATCTAAAAATTATGATCCACACAAGCAAACCAAAATGAAATAAAATGAGAAAATCAAGATAGAATGAAAAAAAACAAGAAATAAAATGATAAATCGCATAATAGAAATTTTTCATGACTTTTTTCCAAGAAATTTTTAAAACCAAAATTCTAAAAACAGAATTTAAAATAAAACTAAATCAAAAAAAAATTACTAAAAAAAAGAAACTAATGGAATTATTTTTTTTTAAGAAAATAAAAGAAATGAAGGAGATATGAAATGGCAAGGTGGTGATGTAGAAAGAAAAAAAAGAGGCGCATGGGCCAAGCCCATGGTTACATGATTTTTTTTGTTTTTAAAATAAAGCAAAAGATTACAAAAGTAATAAAAAACAGAAAAAGAAAAAGGAAATGAAATGTAGCTTCTTCTTCTTCATTTTGCCACGAGCACTATTCACCACCACCATAGCCACCATTTCAAAACTCCCCAAATCAGAGCGGCGGGGCGCAAAATTAGCACGGTTATGACCGAAAATGAATGCTCTACGCAATGGTATCAACGATCTCAAGAAAGGTTAATGACGGATACGACTCGAAATAACGAGATCTTTTCCATACTACCTTTAAATCAAAGTAAATGATGCTTCAATCTTCCTCTCTTTTTTCTGATGTGAACGGATTGTTGTTGTTGACGAGCGAATGTAGATATTGCGAATCAGTTGATGTTGGAGTGTTGTTTGTTGAATCGTGGTGAAGGAAAATTGAAGAAGTGATAGATTGGAATTGAAGAAAACTAATTGAAGCTTGGTTTATTGGAGATTATGAAAAATTGTTGAAGGAAGGTTGATGAATTTGGAAGGTGAAGGTTGAGTATGGATTTTGGCAGAATTTTTTAGGCTTTCCAAGCTTGATGAATGAAGGAGGGGAAGGCTTTATTTATAGATGAATGGGGTGAGAATTTGAATGTCGTTTGGAATTGATTTTGTGCGTTTTGGTGAGGTATTGAATGCGTGTAGTTGAGTGAGGATGGCGTGTGAGTGAATTCGGCTGGGTTTGGAGCTGATTTGTGTGTGTTGCGCTGGCCGTGTATGTCGTTTGCACAATGTCGTTTCACCTTGGTTTCTTTGCGTTTTGATGCGTGTGCCATTTGTGTGTGAGTGGCTCGGCTTGTACAGGTTGGACGGCTGGGCTTTGTTTTGCGAAATGGCTTGGATTGTAAAGTAGTACATGACTAAAGTGGAATGGCTAATGAAGAAAGAAAAAAGTAGCAGCAAGTGGCGTTTGGGAGTGGGCCGTGAGAAATCATGTGGCCTCTCTTGTCCTTTTTTTTTTTGCAATTGTTTGTATCTCATGGGCCTAATTTTGTGATTTGGCCTTTTTGTAATGGACTCTTTTTTCTAACATTTTGTAAATGAGATGGACTATGGATAATTGGTTTTAAGAGTGGATAATGTTTTATGGAAAAAATGGATTAATGAAAAAAACCTATTTAGAAAATGGATATGAATTGGATATTGGAAAAAAATGGATATTGGTTTATGAAAACAATGGATAAAAATTGGAAATGGTTATGGATATTGAAAATTGAAGTGAGTATTAGAAAGGTGACAGCAGGGATTAAAAGTGGATAAAAATAATGGTTTAGAAATTGGGTAGCCAAAAATGGGAATGGATATGGTTTGGAAAAAGAAATGGTTTAAGGAATGGAAAGCAAATCTTTTATTTTTTAGCCTAAACCAATCTTGACTTTTTCCACAAGCCTCTGATAAATTGTACACAGCTGCCACTGAACAAACCACAACTGAACAACAGCCATTTGAATCTAACTTTCTGAATCCAAAACTCACATGAACCACTGCTTGATAAACTGAAGAATCTCAGCACAAGACATCTTGCTTTTGAACAAACACCTGTGACTTGAAATCACTTCATTATCTTTGACAAACCTGCACAACATACAGAGAGAAAAACAAGCAAACAACAGCACATTTTTTTGTATTTTTGGTTAGAGGTTAGATAAACAGAAACAATTAAGCAACAGAGAAACACACAGGTGCTCAGGAAAAGCACAAACTGTGATCTTGCTTGCGGTTATGATATGCAAATGAAATGTGAAATCTTAGGGGTAAAAATTAGGGTCTTACAGTATCAAAACCAAATATGATCAAACAGTTGTTGTATCATATGAGGGCTTTCCAAAATGGCAAAGAACATCACCAAATTCCACTTGGGCCAAGAGATATGACAATGGCAATATGCCTTGCTGAAAACTGCCAAGGCTAGGCAGATTTTTGCATTTTTGCTCGATTTGGCAAAATTAAATAATTCCAAGCCTTGTCATCACTTTGGACACATCTGAGGATCAAATCTAAAGGGGACAAACACTTAGCCAAGCCTCCAAAGTCCTTGGAACAAGAAGTAGCATACCAAACCTAGAATTGCCTAAAAGAGGGACAAGACTCCAATTTTGGATTGGAGCATTCAATGCATACACTAAGGTGGCATGGACTGAGCCATTTGCAACTGAATTTAGTCAAGACTTATCCAAGACCAAGGGAACCACAGCCCTGTGCCCTAACCTCTAGTCAATGGCTAAAGGAGACTTGGATTCCAAAGTGCAACCATTGGCTAAACCTCTGCTGCAGTTGCCATTCACTATAAATAGAGCTCATTTGTGATCAGTTTGAGTACACCAAAGCCATCAAACATATGCTTTCCTCAAAATCTATTCTTTCACTCCAATTTTGCCTTCTAAGGCAAGTCACTATCGGGTTTTGAGTTTGAGAGTTTTTCTAATTAAACCAATCACCCACACACCTCATAAACATCATATAGAAGTGATCCAAACACTCACATTACATCTGGAACACCAAAATCATAAAATCACCAGCCAGTTGCTCAAGTTCTTGACAGATTTGCAGTTGGGGTACCATCTCAAGTTCCAGATCATTTCAATCCATTCCAAGCATCCAGACACACTCCATGGCACATAGGGAAGCTATCCAGATCATTGGAACCTAGCTGTAACACCTCTAACACAAAACACGATCACCAACTGCAAGAGGTAAGCATGAGCTCTTCTAACTCTATGATCCATGCAATTTTTGCTGCACAATAATTTGGCCATATGTTCATAATCATGCATGGAATGTTTTCCCTCAATCAATTGCATTGTTTGAATCGTGTGTGGAATTATGAACCTTCATGCAGAAATTAGGGTTCTTAAGGTTTCTCTTTGATTTCTTATTCCATGTTAAAAATAAATGAAATTAAAACGAGTAGATTGATATGTAGATTGAATGATATAATCAAGTATTCAGTGAGATTTGATAGAAAACGCAAATCTGCAGAAACAGAGGGTGGCGCGTGTTCTTGCCTTTGTTCTTGGCACCTTTTTCAAATATTTGAATATTTGAATTTTGTGATTTTATTTAATTGATTCAAAAATTAATTTCTCTCTGAGTTTTAATGATTTTGAGTTAATTCTTTTTTTAATAATTCACAAAAATGTTAAAATATTTTATATTACCAAAAAATCCCAAAAATATTATTTATTTCATATAATTGATATTTTTGCAAAGAATTAATACTTTAATTGTTTTTTACATTTAAAATATTTTTTCCTTCTTGATTTTTCATATTTTAATGACTTCTAATCATTTTGTAGGTCAAAACATGATTTTTGAAACATTAATCCAATATCACAATTTGTTTTCCACGTGTTAAACAATTTTGATCATTTTAATTGAATTTATTATTCAATTAAAATACATTTTGAAAACAAATTAGGGTTTTTGATTAATTTAACCCTCATCAAACTTTTTCAAAACACTTTGGGCCTCTAATAGAGTGTAAGACCCAATCCTTTGTAAATACAAACCTATTTTGGGCCTCACTTATTGTATAAGTCCCGCTGTATTTCAAAAAGTTCGACGCCATCATCGTCCGTTGAAAAACAAACCTTGGGCCTCTCCTCGAGCTATAAGACCCATTCAAAATAAATCTTTTGGGCCTCTATTAGAGTGTAAGACCCAACCCCCTTTGAAAACCAAGCCATTTTGGGCCTCAATGCATAGTATAAGACCCACCGCGTTTTCAAAAATCTCGGCGTGATCGCCATTTCAAATAAATGACCCTGGGTCTCTCCTTGAGCTGTAAGCCCCACCACTTGTACAAAAATAAATATTTTGGGCCTTTATTAGAGTGTAAGACTCAATCCCCTTTTAACCAAAAATTTGTGGGCCTCAGACATTGTATAAGTCCCCCTGCGTTAAAAGAAAACCTCGGCGCGATCGCCGATAAAAAAATCAATCATCTGGGCCTACCCTCGTGTTATAAGCCCCATTTCTTTTCTTTAAAACTTTTTGGTCCTCTTGAGAGAGTGTAAGACCCATCCCCTTGTACAGAAAACCTTACTTGGGCCTCAGTCACTTGTATAAGTCCCTCTGTACAAAACGACAGTACAATCACTGATAAACCTTGGGCCTCTCCTTGAGCTGTAAGCCCCAACATCTTTTCAAAATAATTTCTCCTTTAATTTTGAATATACTGTTGTTTTCAATCTTTCTTTGTTGAACAACTAACCAAACAACATGGAAGCTCTACAACCGAGTAAGTGTTTATATGCTTTCTTTATCCGCTTTCATATACATATAACTGTATTGTGGGGCTATTTCACTGTAAGTCTTCTTTTATAAACTCATATCAACTGTGTAATACTAGTATAGATATTTAGAGTTTCCCCGACAACTACGTCTAGCACTCAGCCCTGTTGGTCACTCTTAAATAGACAAAACTAGATACCCATAGGATTACCAGATACAGTCTTCCCTCTTCTTGGGGTTAAACAATATGGAGACGTGAAAGGCAGCATTCTCGATGAACCCTTTCACAGACTGTCACCCTTAGAAATCGTCAAAGAAACTCTACTCCCCAGGGATGATCTTTTCTCCGTGAATGGCATCTCTTGAGTTTCTTCCAAATTCTAGGACTTTCCTGGCTTGATCTATTCTCTGTGAATAGTCTGTCTTGAATTTCTCGGGGTTTGGGGACCCATAGGCTTCCTAAAAGCATCCCCGCCTCCTCTTGGGCGTTGTACAAGGACCCTACGGCTTCTTAGAAGTATTCACAGCCTCCTCTTAGGCTTCGTATAAGGATTCTTCCTTCGGGAAGAGAGCCTTCTCTTGGGCTTCGTACAAATTGTCCCTCGGCTTCTTAAAAGTTTCCAGCCTCCTCTTGGGCTTCGTACAAATTGTCTCGGCGACCTCTTAAAGGTATAGGAACATAAATTAGTTATCTCAATAGAACAGTCTTTCAAAGAGTCTAGATCTTTCTACCGTGAACGTACTACTACTGTTTCTTTAAACATAGTACAAAAGATAAAACTCTAGACTTGGACAGTCTAATCTCCTTGAGTCTCGAAGGCATTCTCAAGTAGGAAAAATACCAGTATACTCGGACAGTCCAATACCCTCTGGATTCCCCATTTCCTTAAAGAACAGGAAATAACCCTGATCCTCTGATCAATCCCAAAGCATAGCCTTACCTTTAATCAGTCTCTTTATAAGAACTGATTTTCTCTTTTAACCAACCTACTGGACCTATCACTCAACTGAAACAGCAATCCTTTTAGCCTCTATCTCGGGCTTCGTACGAGATACAAAAAGACTCTCTTGTTGAGTCAATAATCTTTTTAGCCTCTATCTCGGGCTTTGTACGAGATACAAAAAGACTTTCTTGTTGAATCAATCATCCTTTGGCCTCCATCTCGGGCTTCGTACAAGATACAAAATCACTCTCTTGTTGAGTACAAAAGACTCTCGTGTTGAGTCGACCCCTTTAGCCTCCGTCTTGGGCTTCGTACAAGACACATATAAAAACACTCCCTTGTTGAGTCAACCTTTTAGCCTCCGTCTTGGGCTTCGTACAAGACACATACAAAAAACACCCTCTTGTTGGGTCAATAGCCTCCTCTTAGGCTTTGTATAAGGAAACCCCAGTTGAGTCAATCAACCTTTTAGCATCAAAACTGTGCTGCGTTCACATGAAACAAACATCAACAACTCCTTTCATCTAATCGTTGTAAGCGGCAAGCCTCTGGATTATTTACATCCACGCCACTGTCCCTCTTTTAGCATGAGAAATTCCTAAGGAAAGATAGCGTTGCTCTACACTGAGTTAAAGTCTTCTCTTTCAGGTTAAAAACCCCTATAAAGAAAATTATGGCATTGCTAGGATTCACATATCCCGGTTAAAGTAATCCTCCTTTATAGTCAGTCACCCAACAGTTGTGACAAATAGAACCCCTTTAGAGATGACAAATTCTCGCTAAAGACAACACATTTTTAGCTTCACGTCTTGGGCTTCGAATAAGATACAAATAGACCCTTCAGCTTCACATCTTAAGCTTTGAACAAGATACAAACCACCTTCAGCTTCACGTCTTGGGCTTTGAACAAGACACCAAAACACCATTTCCTCCTACACGATCGCTCTGATTTCCCTGTTTCGGTAAACGGGAATACGTAGGCATAAGATTGAAAGAAAAATCTTAGCGAGCACACCACATCAAAAACCTCAGTTCACAAATCCTCACATATCCACCAAAATATCATAGTCTGTATTCCCCACCAAAAGTCTAAATTCAACCAAAATAACCTAAGAGAGGCCCCCCTGTCGCTCCCAGGATTTTCATCCAGGTACAAACGCGAAAGTGGCGCAGAAAAAATAGTCGTCAGCCGTGTAAATTTATCCCAAGAGAGGGAAAGGGAACACCGCATAAACCTGAGGAAGAGGGAAAGGAATGGTCATCGCAACCATAAACTGGGTTCGGGAGTCGGTTACGCGGGGGGAGGTGCTAACACCCCACGCGTCCATCGTACTCGATGGGATCCACGCTTGTTGTCTATTCTAAGGGTAAGTTATACTATCATCTAGGGCTGTACTAAGACGGGGAGGGAAAGACAAAGACAGACTCGGTAGGACGTCGACGTCCTAGGCCTACGTACCCCCTTTGTGCAATGGGGAATTCAGAGTCAACGTAGTTCGGACCAAGTTCTTTTTGTGTTTTTTATGAGCGACGTTAAGTTCGCGTCCGGCAGTTAGGGTCGATGCCTGTTTGCGACTCAGACGGAAAGTAACGCGCCCTTTTTGAAAATAGCCTTTAGTTTGACAATCCCGAAGGACAAAAAGGTTTGAAGTTGGTTTGTATTTTTTAGGACAGAAGTGACTTAAGTTAGTTCATAAGTTACATTGCACCAAAGTCTAGGGCACAGGGGCGAATACTTAACGCATCGTCCCAAGACAGGACGCTCGCTAAGCACTCTAGAAAGATGAGAGGAAGCCCCTCATTTCTCATTCCCCACGCTTAAGGCTCGTGCGCAATACAATTTATCCTTATTAAGTATTTTCAAGAAGTTTGAGATGAGAAGAGAGAAGACACAAGGAATACTCTAGGGGAGACTAGGGATCCTAAAGTTATCATGCACGGGTGACCTACGGTTACTGAGGTTTGGCGATAACCTAAACCTAAAGGAAAAAGATGAGAGAAGGAAAGAGTAAGGGTGAATGTGGATGACTATCCACACCCTCAAAGGACTTACCTCAACCCCTGCATAAAAAGTTAGTACGAAACAGACATAAGTGATATCCAAAACTTAAAGGAAAAGAAATGAGATGAAGAAAAGAGATGTCAAAGCAACATAAGTGTAAACCAAACCAAAAACAGCAGCAACAACAGCGCTTCAGCATAGCACAGCAGTGCATTCCAGCAATCACCAAGAACAGCATTTAACAGCTCCTATTTCCAGCACATAACAGGTGTAATATCCAGCAGGACAGAATAGCAACATTTAACAGCGCGCATGCACAGAACAACAGTGTATACATCAGCATCATTTCCTACATTTAATCAACTTATGCAGGAGGAGAGTTTAGCAACCGATGAGAATTCATATGCAATTTCAAGCATTAACAAGATCAAGCAAGCACAAATGTCTCAAGTGTCAAAGCACAAACCTCATCTAAGATCAACCGTGCCGAACTCAAGATAACCAAAAAGTTAGCAACTACTTAATAAGAGAAAGTCAATTAAAATTCCAATCAAAATCAACTACGAAAATATTGACGTTTGAACAAAAAGCTCCTCAAGAAATTAATATTAAGATTACCATTGTTAATAAAGAATTAACATCAAAAGTTTAGTCCAAAATAATTAACCCAAAGTCTAATCACTAACCAAAACCAAATTATCCAAACTCAAATTATCAAAAATATAATTAATAAAAAATTACAATCAAATTAATCAAAGGTCAAAATACAATATTAATCAGAGCTAAAATCACCATTCTACAAAACTAAGATAAAAAAATAATAATAATAATAATAATAATAATATTAACATAGATCAATATTTAAAATCTGAATATGAAACTATGATCTAAATCGAAGATTAACAAAACTAAAATCAAACTAAAATAGAGAATAAAAAAATATTAACAAGATAAAGTTAATGTATTGTAAAACTTTACTGTTACGTCATATCTTGTAATAGTAATGATAAGCATAGTAAGGCAGGTGATCATCGCGCATCGTTACGACATATAACGTTAACATGACATTCCTATATGTTAAAATATTTAAAAGTTGTTTATATGTTATATATAAGTATAGTAGGGCAATGAAGTATCTACATCATGTATCAGTAAAGTAATGGACTATATATGTAATGATGTTATTGTAAATTTGTAATCGTGTCACCTGAACCGAAAGTGCAACCTCCCCTCTCAATAAACAACCGCGCCGCGTATCTGTTCTCTTATTTTTCTTTCCGCTCTCCCTTTTTTTTTTTTGACAGTAACAATAATATATAGGGACCAAATTAGGGTTATCCCTAAATTGTCAATAATATCCCTAATGTCCATTTTAAAGCCCAAATAACTAATATTAAAATTAAATAAAACTTAAACAATTCAATTAAAATAAATTTAAAACAGAAACTAAAAATCCTATTTATTTATGAAAAACAATATTAGTTAAATCTGAAAATAAAAATAAATATTTAAAAATAAAAATAAAAATACTAATTATCCTATTTATCTATTCTAAACAATATTAGTTAAAAAAGTAAAATAAACAAACATCAAATAAATAAAAATCGAATGCCCTAGTGATCGAAAAAAATAAATCGAGTACACTAAAATGATTAGTACGAAATATATGACTCGAAAAAATACAGCATTTGGTCAGATTTTAAAATAAATTTTGATCCGTAAAAATGCTCAAATTGATCAAAATATGACGAAAAATTAAAACAAACACGCCAAGTTAAACTACGCGAACCGTAGAATAATATAATTGACGTCTGCAAGTTCGATCTTAAAATTTTCCGTCCCTTGATTTTAAGCACCGCTGAAATTCAATTTGACCATTCTGTCTGTAAATTTCTGAGAAATTATTCCGACCAATATTTTAGGCAGTATGCGAGATGAAAAACACTATTTTATGCTATTTAGATGATGCAGAGTGGAAATACAGTCAGATGAATGAAAATATGAAAATATTAAAAACGCCTGGAATAAGCTGTGAACTCTCAAAATACCCTGTTGGAAAAAGACTGATCTAGTACCAAATTACCGAGCAAAATAAATGTTGGGCCACTCTAATGCTTGCTGCTTAGAATAAGAGAAGTCCTTAGCCACAAGGATACCGTGATCCGATGTCTCGAGAGCTCAATGCAATGCATGATTATGAGTTAAGACCTAAATGAGATGCAAATGAAAAAAAGAAACATAATCCAGAAAAAAGGTAGGGCAAATTTTGGGGTGCTACACCCCCCACATTGATCGCATCTGTAAACCAACAATTTTGACTGTTTGACCTCAGTTTGCAAAGCATGGTTAGTTGGAGACATCTATTTCCCTTCCTTCATCAGCTTCAATAGGATGAAAAATGAATCGACCTGTAGTAACCCAGAGTGCCAGTGCTTAAGAACCACGTCCAAAATCGCTCGCTACACTAAGTCCATCCGCGAGCGCATCGCGAGGTCGTTCTTTTTTCTGAGGTACGACACAAAGGACATTCTTGTCCGCAAGAGCTATAGGCTTTAAGCCTAATGGGTATCACTGAAGGCGAGTGAAGGCATGCCCTTGTCCATCAAGCTGACAGTGAGGACCCTGTCCTTACTTCTAGTTTAGGGGAGAGGTAGCTTCTGGACTTGTCCTTCAATTTCTTTTCTTTGCATTTCTTTTCTGCTGCTTTATTAACTGTTGGTTGGATTTCATGTTTTGGTTGTTTTATGTTTGGTTACATGTTATCTCAGATTTGTTAGTTCTTCCCACCTTGGATTTGTTGACCTTAATTTGGTCTTTGATGTTTCAATGCATGGGTTTTTATCACCTGTTTAAGTTAATCTTATTTGCATGATTTAGTTTGTTTGAATGATTTAGTTTGTTTGAATGAATAAGAAAAGAGAGAAATAATTAATTGCAATCCCTTTGATCAAAGAAAAATGAAAATCCTTTTTGACACTCTGAATAAAAGATTAATTGGACTGTGAAAACTTTTGGAAGCAAAGCTTAGCAATTTGATTTAGAGAGTTGCTGCAGAGGTTGCTAATAACCCCTGTCACGCCTCTGGTAGTCGGGTGAAAAAGTGAGGCCTTTTAAGAAACTAATTTGTTTGAAAAGGAGAAATAAGTGGGATCATGAGGAATCATTAAGGGGAGGTTGACACTGCTTAATTAAGACTTAAACTCTTTTCACAGGACACGTTGCATGACTAAATAAACACACTTAGTGTATAAGGAAGTAGCCAAGTGCACTTTAAATAAAAGAAAGTTCTTGTGCCTAAAATTGGAGGAACAAGTTCCTGTGCCCACAACTGGAGGAACAATCAATGTCTTCACCATAATAACAGGTCAGACTCATTACAAGTGAGATCTCGTCTAGTGAAATGGTGAAACATTGTGCAAAATAATAAAAATAAGTGGAAAGTGTGGTATTTTCTGTTAATGATAGAAGTCAAGAAAGAGTTAGTCAAAACCCCCTCTTGAAACCAAAATATAACCCTTGGAGCTCATGCTTAATCAATTAGAATCACAATAACGATAGTTTTTTCTCCTGAAGAGAACTGGCGTGACTGCATGAGTCTCGTGAACTCAAGCATGCTCTCACTAGTAGCAAGGCTGAGTTGTGCCAATTTTTGACATGGTTCATCAATCTTAAAAATTTGAGTTGTCCCATCATGCATATGTTCTGATCTCAATTGGTTATAATTAGTGTTTTCTTCTCTATCATTCCCTGTCACATCAGCTGAGGACAGACGATAGTTTAAGTTTGGGGGAGTGATAATCAATTTTTAGTGTGCCATTATTATCCCTTTTCAACTATGTTTTTGTAATAGATTAAGAGTTTAATTATTTAATGTTACTATTTTTAGCTTGTTTTGCTTTTAGCACAGTAGGTGCTCCTTTGTAGTTTTCATATGTGTTTTATTGAATTGCAAGGCAGTTTTGAGACAAGTTGAGGTTAGGGGTGTTCAAAAATATGGTTAACTAAATTGTATATTAGAATTGAACTGCATTGCACTATAAAAAAATTGAACCATTTAAATGGTTAATGAACTGAACCATTTAATTAAAACAGTTCAAATTCAGTTAAAAACCGGTTCATAACCACTTTTCTTTTATAAACTGGTTTAATTATATAAATTAATTTGTTTTTAATAAAAGGAATAAAAAATTTACTGAAAGTAAAAAAAAATCTGAAAATTAAAAAAAAAAATGAAAATAAAAAAATTTAGAAAATATATTTTTTATTTCCTTAAAAAAAAAAACTAATATCGATTTTGTCCATAAATTCGATTTTTTTTAAAATACGAAACATTGTTTTTTTTCGAAAATACAATAAATCAATTTATTTTCAAAAATACGAAAAAAAAAATCTAGCTTTTATGGAAATACAAAAAGATTCAATTTATGATATTGTCCATAATAATGAAGGGTACTACTTTCCACTCTGGGCTGACCCGTGCTTCCTATGCCTATTCCTGTTGGTTAATTGCTCTTGGATTTGGAGCTCTAAGAAAGGGGAGGGGATAAAGTAAATCTAGTGTGCTATAAGCTATTTAATTAACCTTTTAGAAATATATCTTAGGCTCTGTTTGGTAAAACTAGCTGATAATTGGTAGCTAATAGCTGGTAGCTGGTAGCTGGTAGCTGATATCTGGTAGCTTATAGCTGGTAACTGATAAGTTAATTTAACTGTTTGGTAAATTAGCTGTTACCCTAGCTGATAATTACAAAATGACTTAAAATGACATTTTTAATTAAGAAATTGGTAATTTCATTATCTTATTATATCATATTATTAAATTAATTTTTATTCGATAAAAGTAAATGCATTAATAACAACATGCAAAACAATTTTAATATATATGAAAAATTAAAATATCATCAAAATATATAAATTTGTATAAAAGTTTTATGGACTTTGCTATTTAGTATGAATATATTGACAACAAAATTCAATAGAAAAAAAAAACCAGCAAACCATATATAAAGCAAGAGTATTTCATAAAGCCATTTAAGAAGACATAAAAGTAAAAGTAATCGTAATAACTACGATTCTTGGTCTAATTAACTCATTCTTTCGTAAAGTATAATTTTTTTTAATTCCTAATTTTATAATAAAATTTAATAAAATATGTGAAATAATAACATTGTAATTTTGAATTTAGTTATATTAATCTAAAAAAAATAACAAAAATAAGTTTATTGTCTAATATTTTACAATAAAACTGTAATAATATTCTGAATTTTCTTTATCTTTGTTGATTTTATTGATTCTATTCCAATGTTTCACTAATTTAAGAATTATCAACACTATTTTTAAATTAATTATATAATTTATATTTAATAAATAAAAATAATATCTAAAATCTTCTATAACATTTTTCAAAATCTCCCTAAATTCAATATTTTAAAATCAATTTTTTAATAGTAAATATTATGTGTTATATATATATATATATATATATATATATATATATATATATATATATATATATATTGTTAAAATAATAAGAGTATAATTGGAATAAAAAGTCATAAGTTAAAAGCTACAAGCTCAAAAGCTACTTCAAATAGCTTTTGAAAAAAAAGCTAAAAGATAGTTAAAAAGCTAAAATGCATTACCAAACAGAGCTTTTTAATCAAAATGAGCTGAAAAGCTAAAAACTACAAGCTAAAAGCTCTTTTTATGGTCTTACCAAACAGACTCTTAACTAAAATAAAAAAGAGAAGAAAGTCTCCGAATGAAATAAGGATAAAGCATAACTTAGGTAAGATATAAATATCTATTAACTTAGGTAAGGATAAAGCAAAGTGAAAATATGAAAAAATCGAGTTTTTGTAGAAATATGGAAATGTTGCGTTTTTTTGAAAATATGCAAAGGTCGAGTTTTTTTCGAAAATATGAAAAAATTGAGTTTTTTCGAAAATATGAAAAAGTCGAGTTTTTTCAGAAATGTGAAAAAGTCGTGTTTTTTCCGGAAATATGAAAAAGTCGAGTTTTTTCGAAAATATGAAAAGGTCGAGTTTTTTCTGAAATATGAAAAAATAGAGTTTTTTCGAAAATATAAAAAAAATCGAGTTTTTTCGGAAATATGATAAAAGTCGAGTTTTTTTAGAAATACAGAAACTCGAGTTTTTTTGGAAATACAAAAAAATCGATTTTTTCCAAAAATATGAAAAATCGGGATTTTTAGATACATGAAAATTCAATATTTTTTTGAAAATATAAAAAATCGATTTTTCTTTGGAAATGTGAAAAACGAGTTTTTTTTTTCAAAAATATGCAAAAATAAAGTTTTTTTTTCGGAAAAACGAGAAAGCTATTTTTTTGAAAAAACAAAATATGAAAATAAAAAAATTGAAAATAAATATTTTGAAGGATATTTTTTTAATATAAAAAAATTTAAATTTTTATGAAGTTAAAAATTTTGGTTTTAAAATAGTTCAAAATATATAATTGGTTTAAAATTGTAAACGGATTATAAACTAATTTATAAATATAAATTAGTTATAAACTAGTGATCGGAGAGGACCAGAAGGAGATCGTCGTGGCCTTCGTGTAGGGCAAGAGTTGGTGCTCGTAAGAGAGGAAAAAGGGGTGGAGGTACCTGTAAGGTACTCCGATGCCAAAGTAAGTATTTGGTCAAAAAGGGGAAAAACAAGTAAGAGAAGTCAAGTATATGATTTGTGATACCTGCCCCTCTCAAGCGAGGGGGTTTTTATAGAGGGATTTCTGGCGAACAAAGCGTCTGATCGACCAATGAGGGATTGCCAGATGGAGGGCAAGGCGCGTGGTCTTTCCAACTGTTTCCGTGATATGCGGGGAGGCAGTTGGTCGCGTGAACTACTCTGCGCGTGAAGGGGACACGCCCAACGGCTATATTGTGCCCAACGGCTATATCGTGCCCAACGGCTATATTGTGCCTATTGGGCCTGTTCGCCAATTATGATGGATTGGGCCTGGCCCTTAAGGGCAGGAAGCCCTGCCCGGTCCAGAACAGGAGCCCCCTAAGTCGTTGCTCTGTTGGAGAGTAATGACTTTAGACTGTTGTGACTTCGACCGTACTGTCGGGTAAGTAGCTGCTCGCGTGGAATGTTCCATTCGTGCCGCGGCCAGGTGTGATCATTAGACAACTATGCAGAACGCCGACCAGGGTTTGTGGCGTGTTCGCAGAAGTTGGTGTTTTTCGTCGAGCAGTCCTGCACGGACATGTTCATTTTGACGATGAGACTTGCTCGTGGGAGCCAGGGACTAGTGAATTTTCTGCATTAAGCCAGTGAAGAGTTTTTGTGACACGTGGTGAGCATTTATGGCTTTTGTCAGTCCTAGGGCCGCATAGGCTATGATGACCTTCACGATTCCCCACGATCAAATGGTTATAAAAGGGTGGAGGAAGGTTTCACCTTCCTAATTTTCACAAGTTTTTACTCTTTGCTCTTATTTGCTCTGCATCTAGTCTCTCGCTGGAGCTTCTCTTCGCCACCGTCAACCTCTTCTTTTTCTTGTAAGTTCGTTCTTCCTTTTTTGTCTATTTCTATGGGTTTTTCGGTTGAACTTCATATTTTCTGGTTGAACTTCATGTGTTCTTCGATGAACACATGAATTTCTGGAAAATTTATGAAGAACATGATGAATTTCAGGATTTTCTACGATTTTTGTAGAAGTTGTTAGCGTAGATCCTTGTAGAATCTGGTTAGGTGTAGAATTTCGTTTGTAGTCGGGCACTAGGCCTGTTCGGAACTTTAACGTGATTTTGAGACGAGCATGCGTTCTCATATGGATATCTGCGAGTTCTAGTCGCGGAGACCTCTCCTAGCGATTGGTAGGTAATTTATACGGGCACGTGGTTGTCCTCGGATTCGTCAACGCCCTTTCACTTGATTAGTGGTGGAAGGGTGGATTTGATCTCGGATGTCGAATTCACTTCTCTTCCTCTGCTTTTCAGGTGAAAAATGGCTGAACCCCAGGATGAAGTTGTGCCCGACACGCAGGAAACACAAGAGGGGCCCAGTGTGCCCGCCGATTATTCAAATATCAAGGTCGCAGGAGGGGACCTTGACTGGCTTGCACATGAGCCTTTGTCGTTTCGATCAACTTTCTCCGCCGAGGAGATACGAGACTTCGACTTGTTAGAGAGGCGTGACGAAGACGCTCCACGGGCATGGAAAGCATTTCGCCCCGGGGAGTATGATAGAATTTGTTCCTCGTACCCAGGATTGCGCTTTCCTATGTACGAGTTCGCTTTTACGGAGGCCAAGATGCGTCTCCCCTTCACCGACTTTCAAGCCTCCCTGTTCACCCATCTGGCCTTGTGCCCATCTCAGCTTCACCCCAATGCCTTGGCTTTTATCCGGGTTTTTGAGTTAGTGTGTCGTTACCTTAATATCGGCGCGACCACGGATCTTTTCTTCTGCCTTTTCCAAATCCAAAGGAGCACAGCGGGGATGAAACAAAGTTGGGTTTCGTTTAAACAACAGAGTAGGCTGTTCTGGCCGTATTCTGATTCAATACGCAATTTCAAGGATAGGTTTCTGATCGTGAAGCCTATTACCGAGGAGGAAAAGAGGACCATTTCGACCATTGAGAAGGTGGTGGTGAATGGTCGGGAGAGGGATGGTGTTGTCTCCATATTTCCTTTGGAGTGGGTCTACACCCACTTCAAAAGCAGAACAGACCAGTTCCTGGTAAAGCACGAGCAGCTTTGCCCCGCGGACAAGGAATCGTACAGGATCCTCCACGCTTACGTGGAGAGCTTTTCCCCAGCCTTCGTCGTTGATCGGGACGGGAAAGAGCTGGTTGGGGATGATGGGCCCGTCCGAGCAGCTAGATATATTAATGTCAAAGCTCTCCTCGAGTGTGATAACGACGATGATGCGATGACCTTGCTTGGTATGCTCCACTGTTTAGTTTTATTTCTTTGAATTCTTGGTCCTGACTTGTTATGTGCGTTCGCAGGTATGATGGCTGACATGCGGGAGCGTCTGATGAGGTCCCAGGCGGCGAAGGTTCACAAGAAAACGACCATAGGTGCCAAGGCCGGGGGTGCCTAAGCAGACAGTGGTGGAGAGTTTTCCTGCTAGACCTACCCCCGTCCCGGAGAGAGCCTCAACGCCGCTGACCCCGGAGGCCTCCCATAAAAGGAAGAGAGATGCTGCGGGGGACTTCTGTGGCCGCTGGTCTGGGGGGGTCCGGTGCCGGTTATCTTGTCCTGCCCGCCTGCTACACGCGCCGAGATTTGTTCGCTGAAGGGGATTCGATAGATGTTCATGATTCTGAAGTCGTGGCTATTCTGAATGCCAATTCTAAAGTGAGGAGAAAACAGCTGTGCCAGGATGCGGCAGGCATGTTTAGGGTCCTTGAAGCTGCCCTTGTCCTCGCCGATGATGAAGCTGCTACTCGGGCGAGCCTCGTGACGTCCAAGAATAGGATTGCCGAGCTGGAGACAGAAAATAACAAGCTGTTCAACGATTTAAAACAGTTTGAAGGTCACGAGGAGGCCAAGGTGCTGCTCCAGATGGAGGTGACCCAGCTGAAGTTAGCTGCGCTTAAGGCTGACGAGGAGAAGGCAAGTCTGCAGGCGAGGATCGCTGAATTGGAAGGCTTGACTGCAGCTGTCCAGGATGAAAATGACGACGAGAAGTCCCTGAAGTCGCAGGCTGACTTGATCGAGAGGATTAGGATCCTTGGCGAGGACAACGTGAAAGCAGCTGAGTTCGGCGAAAGAGCAGATGGTGGCCCTCAACTCTGACGTGCAGCTCATGACGGATGGGATGGGTTTGTTCAACAAGGTGGTTGGCGGTCAGGTCATTCCTGCCGAAGAGGAGAGTGAGGTCGCTGAATAGGACTTTGTTGTTTTTAGCATGTTTTGTGGGCCTGCGTGCCCTTATCAATTTGTATGGGTGCTGCCCCTTTTTGTATGACTTGTATGAGCTGTGCCCCTTTTTTGTATTTATGACATTACCCGGTCATGCCCGGTATTTTAATATACTTGGATTTTGTGAATGTTTTATCATGGACTTTTGCTCTTTTTGTTTAAATGTATGTGTGTGTGCTCGGCGAGGCGTGAAACCTACCAAGGAGGGCGAAGTGGTTTTGCCCATGATGAGGTTAGGACTTCGTTTGAGGTACTAATCTCATAGGCTTGGACTGTTCCCATCGCGAGCTGGGTGTCCTGCCTGAATGGTGCGGCAACGGCGGAGCTCGGTTGAGGTGTCCCCATTGTGCGCAGGATCTGCTCGTACAACAAGCAGAAGCTGGCCGGTGTTGTAATGTGTGTCATGCTTCACCAGGGCATGATACGATGGTCGCGCAGCTCTCCCCGTTTTTGGGTGGTTATGTCGGCAATTTGTCTATCCTCGTGGTTAAGGACTTAGCTGTAGTACTGCTTGAGTTTTTCAGCATTCCATGGTCGAGCAAGTTGTTTTTCGTCCAGTGTTTCCAAGTAATATACTCCAGTGCCCGTTTTGGACTTGACCCTATAAGGTCCTTCCCAGTTCGCTGCCAGTTTCCCTTCGCGAGAATCCTTCTGGTTTCTGCGCATGACCAGACTGCCTACGGGGAAGTCGCGCTTTACGACTCTGGCGTCATGTCGCAACGTTGTTTGTTGCTTTAACGCGGCCTCGCGGAGGGCAGCCCCTGATCTTATTTCTTCGACCAGATCGAGCTCCTCGCGTAGAGCCTCATCGTTCATTTCCTCGTCGAGGGGAGCTTCTGTCCTTCTGGAGGGTTCCCTTATCTCCACCGGTATTACCGCCTCTGTTCCATATGCTAGTCGGAAAGGGGTTTCCCCGGTGGTGGAGTGAGGTGTTGTCCTGTACGCCCAGAGGACGCTGTGGAGCTCCTCGGCCCACCTTTTCTTGGCCTCGCCTAGCCTTCGCTTTAATCCGCGTAGGATTACTCTGTTCGCGGCCTCCGCTTGCCCGTTGGTCTGAGGATGTTCGACCGAAGTAAAGTGTTGTTTCGTTCCCAATTTGGCGACGAAGTCTTGGAATTTTCTGTCTGTGAATTGGGTTCCGTTGTCGGTTACGAGGGCCTGGGGTACCCCGAATCTGGCGAGGATGTTTCTTTTGTAGAAACGCAATATGTTGAAGGCTGTGATCTTGGCGAGCGCTTCTGCTTCAATCCACTTTGTGAAATAGTCGACGGCCACGATTAGGAATTTATTTTGATAAGATCCCATTGTAAAGGGGCCTAGGATGTCCATCCCCCACCAGGCGAAGGGCCACGGCGAGGAGAGGGTCTTCAACTCGTTGGGTGGCGCCAAATGCATGTCCCCGTGGCGTTGGCAGCGGTCACATTTTTGTACATGTTCTTTGGCGTCGTGTTGCATGGTCGGCCAGTAATATCCTGCGCGCAGGGCTTTTCGAGCCAGGGATTTTCCTCCTAGGTGATATGCGTTGATGCCCTCGTGGATTTCTTGTAAGATTTCGGGGACCTGGGCATCGTCGACACACTTCAACAGGGGGATTGAAAACCCTCGTCGATATAATTTGTCCTTGACCAGTACGTACGAGTAGGCTCGTCGCTTAGTTACACTGGCCTCCTTACTGTCTTCGGGGAGTTCCCCTTTGGTGAGATAATTGTATACCGGGGTCATCCAACAACGAGGATCTCCGATGACGTTAACATCTAGCAGGTCGGGTTTTAAAATACTCGGGCTAGTCAGTATTTCTTGTATGATGGACTTGTTTCCACCTTTTTTCCTGGTGCTGGCTAATTTAGAGAGGATGTCTGCTCGGGTATTTTATTCGCGCGGGACGTGCTGAACTTCCCATGCTTCAAACTCCGCCATTTTTTCTTTCACCATGGTCAAGTATTCGGCTAGTTGGTCGTTCTTTGCTTGGAACTTTCCTCGTACTTGGGACGCCACGAGCTGGGAGTCAGTGCAGATTTTTATTTTTCTCGCGCCGACGTCTTTGGCCAGTCGTAACCCTGCGAGGAAGGCTTCATACTCGGCTTGATTGTTGGATGTTTTGAAGGAGAGGACCAGGGACACTTCGATCAGGGTCTCTTCCTCGTTTTCGAGGATAATTCCTGCTCCGCTGCCCGGGGGGCTTGATGCACCATCCACGTAAATGATCCACTCCTGTGTCCCTCCCGGAGGGGATGGTTTCGGAGTCATCTCTGCCACGAAGTCGGCCAGGACCTGTGCCTTGAGGGCTTTCCTCCCCTCGTAGTGAATGTCGAACTCGGCCAGTTCAAGGGACCATTTTAGCATCCTGCCCACCATATCTGGTCGGCTTAACAGTTGCCTAATAGGCTGGTCGGTTCTGACGACGATAGTGTGCGCCAGGAAGTAATATCTGAGTCTCCTCGCGGCGACTATGAGAGCAAGGGCCACCCGTTCTATTTGCGTGTACCTGACTTTGGGTCCTTGTAGGGCTTTACTGGTGAAATAGATGGGGTTCTGTCCGTCAGTAGTCTCGCGAATAAGTGCTGCACTTACTGCTTCGTTGGCCACAGAGAGGTACAGGTATATGGTTTCCCCGTGGTCTGGTCGAGACAGTACTGGTGGCTCGGACAGAGCTTGTTTAAAATGGGCAAGGGCCTGCTCGCATTCGTCCGTCCACTCGAAATTTGCCTCCTTCCTGAGTAATTTGAAGAAGGGCAGGGCGTGCTGGGCAGACTTGCTTACGAAGCGAGCAAGGGACGCGAGCATCCCGTTGAGGGATTGTATCGCCTTCTTCGACCGCGGCGTGGGGAATTCCACGAGTGCTCGACATTTGTCTGGGTTTGCTTCTATTCCTCTTTCGGTGAGGTAAAATCCGAAGAATTTTCCTGCTCGCACGCCGAAGGTGCATTTTTTTGGATTAAAACGCATTTTACATTTTCGAGCTTGGTCGAACACCTTGCGTAAGTGGGTGGTATGGTCGGATTCCTCTTGGTATTTCACGATCATATCATCCATATATACTTCGATCATGTCACCGATTTCTGATCGGAAGACTTTGTTCATCATGCGTTGGTATGTGGCCCCGACATTCTTTAGTCCAAAGGGCATTATGTTATAGTAATAGTTCCCCGAGGAGGTCATGAATGCCGTGTATCTCTTGTCCTCGTCTACCATTGGGATTTGGTTGTATCCCGAATAAGCGTCCATGAAGGACAAGAGCTTGAAACCTGCGGAATTATCTACGAGTTTATCTATGCTCGGCAGTGGATAAGCGTCTTTCGGGCAAGCCCGATTGAGATCAGTGTAGTCAATACACATGCGCCACTTTCCATTACTTTTCTTTACAAGTACAATATTTGAGAGCCAGGTCGTATACTTGGCCTCGGAAATAAATTTTGCCTCTAAGAGGTCTTGTACAAGTTTTTCGGCAGCCTGTGCCTTTTCCTCGGATTGTTTCCTTCTTCGTTGGGCAATGGCGCAGGCAGCTGGATTGATCGTCAAGTGGTGACATGCAGTTTCTGGATCAAGGCCGGGCATATCCGCTGCACTCCAGGCGAACAGGTCGGCGTTGTCGTCAAGGCATTTCTTTAATTCTTCCATTACCTCTTCGGGGAGACCAACACCTATCTTTACTCCCCTGTTGGGGTTGTTGCTGAAGGTGAGGATCTCGAATTCCCCATCTGGAACTGGTCGCAGGAGCGCAGGGGACGGGGAGCTTGTTACTCCTGGCTTTTTATCTTCGCCATGGTCTTCATCTCCGTCTTCAGGAAGTCTGCTATCGAGGTCGATGGTATGCACGGGAAGCGTGGGCTTTTTCTCTGGTTGGCCATCTTCAGCTGGAACCTCGTCCTCTCTAGTGCGCTTTGCTGACTTTGCCGTCGTCGTAATCTGATTCTGTCCTTTTGTTGCGGCCTCAAAGTATCGACGAGCAGCCTCGATGTCACCATGAAGAGTTGCGACGTGTCCTTTCTCGGTGTAGTACTTAAGCTTGAGGTGGACCGTAGAGGAGACAACAACGAGTTCGGCAAGAGCTGGTCTGCCAAGGATGCACTGATAGAGCGACGGGCAATCAATGACTAAGAACTGCATTTTGATTGTCCGAGATGCCTCTTCCTCGCCAAACGTGACTGGTATCTCCACGTAACCCCAAGGTCGGGCTGTTGCCCCGTTGAATCCTTGGAGATCCGATCCCACGTATGGTGAGAGGTTGAACTTATTCAGTTTCAGCGCGCGGAACAGGCTAGAATACATGATGTCCACGGAACTGCCCTGGTCGACCAGGATTCTCCGCACATCGGTAGATGATAATTTGGCCCTGATCAGCAGAGGAATATGGGAATTCGGTGACCCTCCGGGAGTTCTCCTCTGTAGAATGTGATCGGCTGCGAGCGCCTTTTACCTTCGTCGATCGTGCATAACTGCTCGGGGCTGCTGTCTATCAGCTGTTCAAACTTTCGTTTGATGGATCCTATCGTGAGCTCATGGTACCCCCCACATGAGATAACCATGGTCGTGGGAAAGGCTTTCCAGGTGCTGTGTACGAATGCCTGGGAAGTCGGGTCGAGGTGGTCAGGAACGAAGAGGTCCTCTGGTCGGCTGATGGCCATTGCGACCTGTGGGGGAGGACTGGAGGGGGCTAATTCTGCTTCTTTCTTCGGATCAGATGTGTCTCGTCGGGAGGACTCTTCCTTCTTCACGTATTGCTTCAGGTGACCCTCTTTGATGAGGATCTCTATAGCATCCTTAAGGTGCACGCAGTCTTCTGTCACGTGGCCGTGACTACGATGGAAACGACAGTATTTGCTTTTGTCGACGTTTCCTTTGGACGTGGTCGGTTTAGGGAACCTGACACCCCCTTGTTTGAATTCGGTGTTGATGCAGTCAGAGAGAATGCGTTCTCGTGAGGTTGTGAGTACGGTGTACTCCGTAAACCGGCCAGCTGGCCCTTTGCTTTCGCGAGGACGCTCATCGCGCCTTCTCTCTTTCCCTTGCCTGGATGATTCTGCCTCATCTTTTTTTTATGCCCGGGGTGCTTCGTGATCTCTCAAGTCCCGGGCATGGAATGCGGCTTCTTTTTCCTCGTAACGGATGTAGTCTTCTGCTTTCCGAAGAAGCTCTGTCAGTGTGCGGGGAGCTTCGATCCCTACGGCCTTACGGAAGTCGCTTTTGGGCCGGAGTCCCTTTTCGAGGAGGTATTTCTTCATGTGATCCGTTGTTCGGATTTCAACCGCTTCTTTGTTGAATCTTTCAATGTATGCCCGCAGGGATTCATCCCTTCCCTGTATAATGGCCTCCAACGTAGCTTCCGACTTAGGGTGTCATTGGGAAGCTGTGAAATGTCGGGCAAACTGGCTCTTTAACTCCCTCCACGAAGAGATGGATCCGCGAGGAAGTCGTTTAAACCATGTCATCGCTCCCTTTCTCAAGGTGATGGGGAACATTTTGCATCTGATAGCCCCAGAGACACCGTGATATTGGAGCATAACCTCTATATTTTCGATATGCTCGTGGGGGTCAGTTGTCCCGTCGTAGGTTGTCAACGTGGGTGGTTTCTCCAATCCGCGGGGAATTCGTGTGTCGAGGATGTCCCTTGTGAACGGACCGTGGACGTCATCGTCACTGCTGGAACTAGGAGAGTACGAAAGGGAATGACTGTGCTCGCGGCTTCGACTCCGGCGAGGAGAACGCCCGAGGGTGCGACGGTGATCGTACTTATCCGCGTGTCGAGGCCTCTTGGAAACTGGGGAGTGCCTGGATCTTCGCGGGGGAGACTGATGGCGTTGTCGGGCTAGGTCGGGTGTAGGATCCCTCGATTTCGAACGTTTCCTCTCTGGGGAGAGGGTGTCGCGTCTTCGCTTCGAGGGAGTCTGAGGACGTGGGGAAAGACTCGTCAATTTTTCTGATGCCAGGGGTTCCTGAAGGATATGCTCGAGAGCATTGAGTTTCTCCCCCTGCTGGAGGATCAGGAGGTTTGAGTTGTTGAGAGAAGCGATGAGCGCTGCGGTGGTCGAATCAGCATCCCGGGGGACCAGAACGGGCTCGAAGGTGAGCTCCATGGCGGATGTTTGTGGCTTTGGTTCGTTGGGTCTTGGGGAAGCAGGTCTTCCGTCTCGTTGGTCACTTTCCTGCGGGATATGCTCGACGAAAGTGCGGTCGTTACTATTGTTGGCCGCAGGGGCCACAGAGTCTTGGTGAACATCGCTATTGATGAAGGCCATGTCGATCTGAGATTTGGAAGGGTGAAGCTTTGGTCTTTGTTGAACAAGAGAGAATCTTGGTGAAAGACGGGGAAGCGGGTTTCCCACAGACGGCGCCACTGATTGGAGAGGACCAGAAGGAGATCGTCGTGGCCTTCGAGTAGGGCAAGAGTTGGTGCTCGTAAGAGAGGAAAAAGGGGTGGAGGTACCTGCAAGGTACTCCGATGCCAAAGTAAGTATTTGGTCAAAAAGGGGAAAAACAAGTAAGAGAAGTCAAGTATATGATTTGTGATACCTGCCCCTCTCAAGCGAGGGGGTTTTTATAGAGGGATTTCTGGCGAACAAAGCGTCTGATCGACCAATGAGGGATTGCCAGATGGAGGGCAAGGCGCGTGGTCTTTCCAACTGTTTCCGTGATATTCGGGGAGGCAGTTGGTCCCGTGAACTACTCTGCGCGTGAAGGGAACACGCCCAACGGCTATATTGTGCCCAACGGCTATATCGTGCCCAACGACTATATTGTGCCTATTGGGCCTGTTCGCCAATTATGATGGATTGGGCCTGGCCCTTAAGGGCAGGAAGCCCTGCCCGGTCCAGAACAACTAGTTTTTAATTGAATTGTAACCATTTTAATATATAACTGATTTTTTTATTGAAATGGTTATTGCAAACTGAACTAAACCATAAATGTGGTTTTGTTCAATGAAGTTTATGAACCATGAACACCCCTAGTTGAGGGATGCCTGGACTAGGCAATATCTGAGAGAATTAAAAGTTGCTGAGGATCACAAGCAGAAAGTGGCCAAGAGCATGGAGGAAGTTCTTTTCTAGGGCTTGCGTGGCAGAATTGTGCTTGAGAGAAATTGAAAATCAAAAGGATAAGATCACATGCACAAAGGGATAAAGATGTATTATAGTAGGGACCACCTCTACAAAAAGCGTTCCCTGCACTCTCACATTTTGCCGCCTGCACTTCTGTGCCACTATCTACTGCAGCAGCCTGCCATGGACACCTTGTCCCCCACCATTGTTTATACTAGGATAATTGTTCACTAAGAATTGAGGACAAAAAGAGATTATGCTGATTTGATTTGGGCTAACCTTTTTGTATCAAAAGTCGATGATCCAAGGCCTACTACCTCTTACATCCGCACTCAAGTCTATAAAACCTGACCTTAGAATTTGGAATAGAAGTTCCATACACAAGAAATATAGTTTAATATTAGTTTATTTCAGTCTGAAGATTAGTGAGAAAATAGAGAGTTCTTCTTCTCATCCAATCCTGTACTCACGGCTGAGAGTTGGCGCAACTGGAGACGTCACTTGCTGTTTATCCAACACAAGAGATCTCTAAGTTACTTTTAGGTTGTCATTCCTTTTACATATTTTGTTTAAGCATATTTCCTATTAGTTGCAGTTCAGTAGTTTGTACTCAGCTCATCATGAGCTAAACATTTGTTTGATGAGTAATGTAAAATTAATATAATGTTGCCTTTATGTTAAAATGATGTGATGTTAAGTGTCTTATTTTGTTATGTGTTTTTATGCTATACACCTGACTCTTTGAATGATCAGCTTAGAAAAAGGTAACAGCTTGTTGTTGTGAGAGATCGAACAACAAATGGATTTCATAACAAAAGTGGTTAAACAAGTAGGATAAAGATATTCACTTAATTAGCATGCATAAAGATAAGAGACTGAGGCCATAAAGAACTTTCAGAATATAAACCGGACATATTTTAGGGTTATAAGTGAGATTTAAATATTTGTTCCCTTGGCAATATTAATGCATGTTTTGATGTTGTAGAGATACACATAAAGATCACGTTCCGACCTTTTGAGGAACGACACATCTCATCATAGCTCATCATTCACTCTCTTAATTTTATCAACCCTATATTTATTTCATTTAATTCAGTGCCGTGGACACCTATAATTTGTTACCAATTATTATTTTGTTACCTTACTCATGCTTATTTTAAACAAAGATTACTTACAAGTGTTTAATCTAAACCTCTTCACTCTATGTGGGTACGATATCCTTACTATTATTACTTGCTGCAATAAAACATACATGTATACTTGCACGTGACACCATAATAGTCTCATTTATTTGCGAACACTTAGCCTTTTTGTATTATTGTTAATGAACACTAAGTTTGGTTACTTGTATTAGTGTCAATGAACACAAAATTTGGTCTTTTGTATTTGTGTCAATGAACACATATGTAACAATGATTATCACGATGCAAACAACATTTTGTTCTTTCCTTAAATTGTCTTTTTATTGTGTTTGCTTTAAGATGAACAACATGATGGTTCTAATAAATAACATACAACAAAGTTAATGTATTTGTAGTTTGGTTAGAGCATCAAACCTAATCATATAGATTTCAACATAGTCTCTTATGTATTACATTGTTTCAGTTAAGTCCCTTATTTATTATAACATACGACATTTTAGTCTTTCTTCTACATTATTACAAACCAAGTTATATAATACATAACACTTTTGTTATAGCATAAATGATAAAACAGAGTTACTACAATATTAAAGACCACATTTTATTTAACTAACATTGAGATTACATAGTTTCATAATGTAACACCCCCTTTCTATACCCCCAAATAATCAAATAATCATTTAGGCACATATTAAAAATTTCGTCAGAGTATAATTATAACATGGCATAGAAGAGGCATGTCACATCATACACAATTTTACAACATACAACACCGGTTCAAAACATTGATATGCAACAGTGGGGTAACTTTGCAACAGAGGAACTTTGTCCTTACACCCACATTTCAATATTTAGAATAAAAGCGGAAAATCTAAACATTGAACCACATTCAAACATATATACAGGGATATATACTTCACCAAGTATTATCCACCAACCTAATTCATGTTTACATCAACATTTATCCACAAGATACATGTACAAATGTATCACAAAAGAATAATATACATCCTAGCTACCTGGTGCTACATATCAGAGCCAACCGACCAAAAGAATGAAGACACGCTCCACAAAAAGACCTCCAGCATACCTACTCTGCAATGCTTCATAGAGCATTATAAAATAGCAGAAGGGTGAGAAATATTATCATAATAACAATGCCTAGAATTATATATATATATCTTAGCATAAAAATACCCATATTCCACATTCTCACCACAATTCACCCAAACTCACCCGTATACATCACAATGTATATATATATCAACCAAGTATATTCATCATGCATAATTTCACAATTCCCAATCATTCCACATAAACATACACAATTATGTTTACTCAACAACACATCATTATGAAGATGATAAATGCAAATCATAGAGACCGACTCACGACTCTATGCAAATGCAATGCGGTACCGACTCAATCATCTTAAGTTCACTCAGGAACTTCTGCTGGAACCATCGCTCGTTACCAAAGTAAATCCCCGTCGGGCCTACGATGTTCACCCATTGCTCACACCCCACATGGGCACACAATGTTTATGGATCGCTCACACCCCACCTGGGCACACGACCCGATCGCTCACACCCCACACGCGGGCACACGATCTGATTGCTCACACCTCACCTAGGCACACAATCCGATTGCTCACACCTCACATAGGCACACAATCATTCGTAATCATCGCTCACACCTCACATAGGCACACGATGTTACCACGGATTCTCCTTAGAATCGCTCAACACAAGAATGTATTTCATGATGCCTCACATGCAAAATGACACAAGACATTCTTGAAATGCATACATATTCACAATATATTCATGCATTCATCTCATACAATCACATACAATCTATATACATTCACATCAATGCACTATTGTACGATTCGCATTCAAACACACAGTCAAAACGGTAAAAGTCGCTACATAGCACTATTCCCGACTTTCCAACATAATAAAATCGGCCAACATTTTCCACACCATCATAATCACAATGTACAGCTCAATGGCTTTCCAACTATATAAAGAACGCCTAAATCGGAGTTACGGCTCGAGAATTATGAATTTTAAAAGAAAAGAAAATTATATGAAAAAAAACAAAAGCGCCCGGCGACAGGAAAGTTTCGCCCGGCGACGCTTCATTTTCGCCTTCGCTTCGCCCGGCGAAGAAGGGGCGAAGGAAATTCCCCCAAACCTGAACCAAACCAGTAGCTTGGCACCCTCGCGCCTCTCAATTTCGCCCGGCGAAGGCTCGAACCGCCCGGCGCTCTGGGCCTTTCGCCCGGCGCTCTGCACCAGAAGCAGAAATTCTGCTTCGTTTTCACTGTTCTAAAACCCCCAAAATCTCCATTTTCTCCCCCAAATCACTTCCAACAGCAAAACAATTCATAGCAATGATTCATAAACATATGGAGATTATACAACACAAATTATATCGATTTCTATCCGCGAAAACATCGATTTCTACCATTTTCTACACAAATGGGTTTATCCCCCAAAACTCATGAAAATCAACAAAATCAACAATACAATCATACATAATCATACACATTGCTAAGATAACAAGATTTCACACCCTTACCCGAATTCCAACTTGCTCTGTGATTGATCTTGATGAATTTTTCTAGTTTTCCTCTTTTCCTCTTCTTTTCTCTTCCTCCTCTTTCTTTTTCTTCTTCTTTTCTCTAATTCCCTTTTCTTACTATTTTTTTCCTTCTATTTTTCCTTTCTATCTCTTTTCTTTCTATTTCTTTCTTTTCTATTTCTTTCTCTCATTTTCCAAACAATCAATTAATTCATTTTTCTCACAAATTCTAATTCCACTTAATTTCTAATTTATCATTAATTGAGAAAAGTCTAAAATACTCTCCATTCTAATTTCCCCGATAACTCTCAAAACGGTAAAATAACATTTAGCACACCAAATTCACAATTAAAATAATTTATCATCCAATTAAAATAAAAGACTCCACGTAATTGGGAAATAATCAAAATCGGGGCGTTACAACTCTCCCCCACTTTAGAAATTTTCGTCCTCGAAAATAATACCTGATTCAAACAACTCCGGATACGACTCTCGCATCCTACTCTCTAGCTCCCAAGTCATATCGCCTTCCGCAGCGCCTCCCCACGCTACTTTCACAAGCGCAATATCCTTGCCTCTTAGCTTCTTAACTTCTCGATCCAAAATCCTAATCGGTAAAGCTTCAACCGTAAGGTTATCTTTTACTTCAACCTCGTCCATAGGAATAACATGTGACGGATCCGAAACATACTTCCGAAGTTGCGAAACATGGAAAACTTCATGCAAATTCGAAAGATTCGGAGGCAACGCCACACGGTAATCCACAACACCAACTCGTGCAGAAATCTGATACGGACCAATAAAACGAGAAGTCAACTTCTTCGATTTCAAAGCACGACCCACACCTGTAATCGGCGTAACTCTCAAAAACACATGGTCGCCCTCTTGAAACTCAAGATCTTTTCTCCTCTTGTCATGATAACTCTTTTGTCTACTTTGAGAAGCTTTCATTTTCTCACGGATAAACTTCACTTTCTCCGTCGTTTGTTGTACCATCTCCGGTCCAACTACCGTCCTCTCACCTGTTTCATGCCAACACAAAGGTGTTCGACATCTCCGACCATATAAAGCCTCAAATGGTGCCATACCTATACTTGAATGAAAACTATTATTGTAAGTGAATTCAATCAACGCCAAATAACTATCCCAAGCACCACCTTGCTCGAGCACACAAGCATGCAACAAATCCTCCAACGATTGAATTGTCCTCTCGGTTTGACCATCCGTTTGCGGATGATAAGCCGAACTCAATCTTAGCTTAGAACCCAAAGCCTTTTGTAAACTCTCCCAAAACCTCGATGTGAATCTAGGATCTCTATCCGATACAATACTCTTAGGAACTCCATGTAGCTTCACAACCACAAGAACATAAATCTCGGCTAACCTCTCCAAAGGATAACTAATATCAATTGGAGTGAAATGAGCAGATTTAGTAAGCCTATCAACAATTACCCAAATAGCATTATGTCCTCTTTGCGTATTCGGCAATCCCGTGACAAAATCCATCGATATACTATCCCATTTCCACTCCGGAATGTCCAACGGTTGCATCAATCCACTAGGCTTTTGATGTTCTACCTTCGACTTTTGACAAGTTAAGCACGCATACACAAATTAAGCCACATCTCTCTTTAATCCGGACCACCAAAAGAGTTTCTTCAAATCTTGATACATTTTATTCGCTCCCGGATGAATACTTAAGTTACTTCGGTGTCCTTCTTCCAATATCATCTTTTTCAACTCCGCGTCATCGGGAATACAGATACGACCACGGAATCTCAAAACTCCAAAGTTATCAACCTTGAAATCCTCATTTTCATTCATTATCAAATCAACAAACTTCAAGTCCAACTTTTGCTTTTCACACACGGTTGCAAGAAAATCATTTGTAACATGTAGCATACCAAGTCTCACACTTCTCGGCATCATTTCACAAACCAAACTCAAGTCTCTAAAATTATCCAAAAGTTCCCATTCTCTCATCATCAATGAGGACATATGTAATGACTTCCGACTCAAAGCATCGGCCACCACGTTTGCCTTACCCGGATGGTAATTCAAACCAAAATCATAATCCTTCAAAAGCTCCAACCACCTTCTTTGTCTCATGTTCAATTCTTTTTGATCAAATAAATATTTTAAGCTTTTGTGATCACTAAAAACTTCAAATCTTGCACCATAAAGATAGTGTCTCCAAATTTTCAAAACAAACACCACGGCCGCCAACTCCAAGTCATGCGTAGGATAATTCTTTTCATGCATTCTCAATTGTCTTGAAGCATAAGTCACAACTTTTCCATCTTGCATCAAAACACCACCTAAACCAACCAATGAAGCATCACAATACACAACAAATGGTTCCGTAGGATTTGGAAAAATCAAGATCGGAGCCGTTGTCAACCTTCTTTTTAACTCATTGAAACTCTCTTCACAATGAATATCCCAAATGAAAGCCTTTTCCTTACAAGTCAATTGCGTTAACGGAAGTGCCAACTTTGAAAATCCCTCAATAAACCTCCGATAATAACCCGCCAAGCCTAAAAAGCTTCGAATCTCCGTAACCGATCTAGGAGACTCCCATTGCATCACCGCATCAATCTTGGATGGATCAACACTAATACCACTACCGAAAATAACATGTCTGAGGAAACTTACTTCCAACAACCAAAATTCACATTTTGACAACTTAGCATACAATTGTTTCTCTTTCAAGATTTACAACACAATTCTCAAATGCTCTTCATGCTCCTCTTGAGACTTAGAATAAATCAAAATATCATCGATGAACACAACTACAAAACGATCTAACTGTTCATGAAAGATACGATTCATGTATTCCATGAACACACCCGGCGCATCAGAAACCCCGAATGGCATCACAGAATATTCGTAATGGCCATACCGTGTCCTAAAGGCCGTCTTTTGAATATCCTCTTCTTTCACACGAATCTGGTGATATCCCGATCTCAAATCAATCTTGCTAAACACACGCGCACTAACCAATTGGTCCATCAAATCATCGATCCTTGGAAGCGGATACTTGTTCTTAATTGTCACCTTGTTCAATTGTCGATAATCAATGCATAACCGCATACTCCCATCCTTTTTCTTTACCAACAATACCGGAGCACCCCAAGGAGAAACACTTGGCCTTACAAATCTCTTGTCCAACAAGTCATTCAATTGCTTCTTCAATTCTACCAACTCCGATGCCGACATACGATACGGTGCCATCGAAATCGGTTTAGTACTCGGAACTAGATCAATGGAAAACTCAACTTCTCTTTCCGGCGGTACATCCTTAATGTCCTCAGGAAACACCTCAGGAAAATCACAAACAACAGGAAACACATCAAGGGACACTTGACTATCCACAGACAATGATGTAAACAAACCGAACAATTGAGCTTCGTCCGCTAAAAGTTTCTTCAATTCTTTAGTGGAGAGGAAACTCTCTAATTCATCATCTTCCAAAGAAGGAAACCTTACTAACTTGTGATAGCAATCTATATGAACTCGATTAAATCGCAACCAGTTCATACCCTAGATTACGTCTAAACCTTCCAACGGCAAACACACTAAATCCATCTCGAAGTCTTTACCATAAATGGTCAAAGGACAACTTAAACAAACCAACGAAGTAGTTACTGACCCCATTGCTGGAGTATCAATAACCATCTTACCATCCATCAGCGACAACACAAGATTCAAACGCTTCGCGCACTCAGACGAAACAAACGAATGAGTCGCTCCCGTATTAATAATAGCAACTAAAGGCATACTATTAATAAAGCATGTACCTTTAATCAAACGGTCTGCACTAGTAGTTTGAGTCCCCGCCAATGCAAACACCTTTCCGCCCGCTTGAGCTTGTTTCGGCTTAGTACACTTAGTACTAATGTGACCAACTTCTCCACAATTATAGCACTTCACCATATTCCTTCTACAATCTGTAGCAATATGCCCAAGGCCCCCACAGTTAGAACATTTCACCACAGTCTTCCCACACACAAATGATTTATGACCTATTTCACCACACTTATAACACTTAATGGGACCGGAACCTCCTCCTCCAGATCTCTTCTCAAAGTTTCCCCTATGCTTGCCCTTATCAACAGGTGTCACATAAGGTCCACTTCTAGATAGTTGCTTTCCTTTCCTCTCATTCAAACTTTTGTAATGTGTAAAACGAGCCTTGCTATCTTCCTCGAAGATTCTACAACATTCCGTCAAATCCGAAAACCTTCTTATCCTTTGATATCCCACAGCCTGTTTAATCTCAGGACGCAAACCATTCTCATATTTAATACACTTTGAGAACTCAGCAGTAATTGTAGCATAGTGAGGATGGAATTGAACCAACTCCACGAACTTAGCAGTATAGTCCACCACGGACATACTACCTTGTTTCAATTCAAGGAACTCCATCTCCTTCTTCCCTTTCACACTTTCAGGGTAATACTTCCTTAAGAACTCAGTACGAAATAAATCCCAAGTTACCTCTTCATCATCCACCTCAAGAATTTGACGCATACCGACCCACCAATCGTCGGCTTCTTCCTTCAGCATGTGAGACCCAAGCCTCACTTTATTCTCTTCCACACAGTCCATGACTCTGAAGATCCTTTCAATCTCTTTCAACCAAAGTTGAGCACCATCGGGATCAAATCTTCCTTTGAAAACCGGTGGTTGATTCTTCCTGAACTCGTCATTAGCATTCACATTTGGCGCACCTTGCACCGCCCTAGCCATTGCTTCCAAAGCAGCAGCCATCGCATTGTCGTTTCTACCATCCATATTCTAATCATTCTAAAAAATAACAACAAAGTTAAACAACAATTCAAACAATACAACAACAAGACAGACACAACTGACTCAACTCTGGCTCTGATACCACTTAATGTAACACCCCCTTTCTATACCCCCAAATAATCAAATAATCATTTAGGCACATATTAAAAATTTCGTCAGAGTATAATTATAACATGGCATAGAAGAGGCATGTCACATCATACACAATTTTACAACATACAACACCTGTTCAAAACATTGATATGCAACAGTGGGGTAACTTTGCAACAGAGGAACTTTGTCCTTACACCCACATTTCAATATTTAGAATAAAAGCGGAAAATCTAAACATTGAACCACATTCAAACATATATACAGGGATATATACTTCACCAAGCATTATCCACCAACCTAATTCATGTTTACATCAACATTTATCCACAAGATACATGTACAAATGTATCACAAAAGAATAATATACATCCTAGCTACCCGGTGCTACATATCAGAGCCAACCGACCAAAAGAATGAAGACACGCTCCACAAAAAGACCTCCAGCATACCTACTCTACAATGCCTCATAGAGCATTATAAAACAGCAGAAGGGTGAGAAATATTATCATAATAACAATGCCTAGAATTATATATAGATATCTTAGCATAAAAATACTCATATTCCACATTCTCACCACAATTCACCCAAACTCACCCGTATACATCACAATGTATATATATATATCAACCAAGTATATTCATCATGCATAATTTCACAATTCCCAATCATTCCACATAAACATACACAATTATGTTTACTCAACAACACATCATTATGAAGATGATAAATGCAAATCATAGAGACCGACTCACGACTCTATGCAAATGCAATGCGGTACCGACTCAATCATCTCAAGTTCACTCAGGAACTTCTGCTGGAACCACCGCTCGTTACCAAAGTAACTCCCCGTCGGGCCTACGATGTTCACCCATTGCTCACACCCCACATGGGCACACAATGTTTATGGATCGCTCACACCCCACCTGGGCACACGACCCGATCGCTCACACCCCACACGCGGGCACACGATCTGATTGCTCACACCTCACCTAGGCACACAATCCGATTGCTCACACCTCACATAGGCACACAATCGTTCATAATCATCGCTCACACCTCACATAGGCACACGATGTTACCACGGATTCTCCTTAGAATCGCTCAACACAAGAATGTATTTCATGATGCCTCACATGCAAAATGACACAAGACATTCTTGAAATGCATACATATTCATAATATATTAATGCATTCATCTCATACAATCACATACAATCTATATACATTCACATCAATGCACTATTGTACGATTCGCATTCAAACACACAGTCAAAACGGTAAAAGTCGCTACATAGCACTATTCCCGACTTTCCGACATAATAAAATCGGCCAACATTTTCCACACCATCATAATCACAATGTACAGCTCAATGGCTTTCCAACGATATAAAGAACGCCTAAATCGGAGTTACGGCTCGAGAATTATGAATTTTAAAAGAAAAGAAAATTATATGAAAAAAAACAAAAGCGCCCGGCGACAGGAAAGTTTCGCCCGACGACGCTTCATTTTCGCCTTCGCTTCGCCCGGCGAAGAAGGGGCGAAGGAAATTCCCCCAAACCTGAACCAAACCAGTAGCTTGGCACCCTCGCGCCTCTCAATTTCGCCCGGCGAAGGCTCGAACCGCCCGGCGCTCTGGGCCTTTCGCCCGGCGCTCTGCACCAGAAGCAGAAATTCTGCTTCGTTTTCACTGTTCCAAAACCCCCAAAATCTCCATTTTCTCCCCCAAATCACTTCCAACAGCAAAACAATTCATAGCAATGATTCATAAACATATGGAGATTATACAACACAAATTATATCGATTTCTATCCGCGAAAACATCGATTTCTACCATTTTCTACACAAATGGGTTTATACCCCAAAACTCATGAAAATCAACAAAATCAACAATACAATCATACATAATCATACACATTGCTAAGATAACAAGATTTCACACCCTTACCCGAATTCCAACTTGCTCTGTGATTGATCTTGATGAATTTTTCTAGTTTTCCTCTTTTCCTCTTCTTTGCTCTTCCTCCTCTTTCTTTTTCTTCTTCTTTTCTCTAATTCCCTTTTCTTACTATTTTTTTCCTTCTATTTTTCCTTTCTATCTCTTTTCTTTCTATTTCTTTCTTTTCTATTTCTTTCTCTCATTTTCCAAACAATCAATTAATTCATTTTTCTCACAAATTCTAATTCCACTTAATTTCTAATTTATCATTAATTGAGAAAAGTCTAAAATACTCTCCATTCTAATTTCCCCGATAACTCTCAAAACGGTAAAATAACATTTAACACACCAAATTCACAATTAAAATAATTTATCATCCAATTAAAATAAAAGACTCCACGTAATTGGAAAATAATCAAAATCGGGGCGTTACACATAACATCAAATTACATATTTTTTAGCACAACCCTATTTGAAATACATGGTTAAAAACAATAAATTAAAGTCTAAACTAATAATTTCAAACACCATTGCAATTTTCAACATTCCTCTTGTGCTCAAAACCTCATTCTTCAACTTCAATATTTTCTTCCTTTGCCTTTCAATCTTCATATCCCTTCCATCAACAACTTCATCTTCTACCCACTTGAAAAAATTGCATTCCTTCTCCATTTGATTTTTGTAATTCCTACAACCCCAAAATTTTTTTCAAACATTAACAATGTTCAAATCTGTAACAGTACAAATAATGCACTCTTCTCGGCACCAACAATCCCTCATCTTGTTTCTTATGACCACACATGCAAATGACCCACAACTTTGGTTGTTTGATTTTGAATAGTTGTTGAAATTCATTGACATCTTAACAGAAATTATGAAGATGATGGTTTAGAAGAAGATGATTTTTGAAGAAATTTGGAAGAAGGTTGAAGGAAGAAGATGAATAATAGCCCTAGATATAAAACGCGCGACAACGTTACAATGAAGAAACATGAAGCTTACAACGTTAATATAATCTCTTGTTGAGTCACTAATGAAAATACATACTTGTTGTCATGCCACATCAATCCAATTAAGTTTATTAAATAAAAAACTAAATCAAAATTTAAAATTAATGTTAGAGACTTCAACACTAAATAAGTCTTTAACAAACATACTGTAGATTCAAAAATTTGAATGATTTCTTTAGATTATAACTAGGCTTCCTTAGAGAAGTGATGAAAAGAAGTTCAAGTAATCCAACGAGTTTTGTCCGGGGTAAAGTGAACATCACGCTTTGACCAAAAAACGTGGATATCACGTGTGAAGTAAGTGCGCGTGTTGTTAGCAGAGCGCATGTTAGCCTCTTCCCCCACCAATTCGGTGGTGTCCCCCTTGTCCTATCCTGTCCACATCTCAAAATCTGCCGCCCACCACCACCCAAATATGTTACCAAACGCCACCACCACCAAACCCAAACCATTCTTTTTTCTCTTCACCACAAACACCACCTTTTCTCCCACCACATTCCTCCGCCTTAATGACTTCCTCCCCCTCAAACACCATCCTTCCTCCTCTCCCCGATCCGCCCATCGCCGTACCCCTCGCTCTCCCCGCCCCACTCCCTCTCCCACCTTCCACTCGCCGTCTTCCTCCTCCTTGCTGGTCCCCCGACGAAACCCTCGCTCTCATCGATTCTTATCGCGACAAATGGTACTCTCTTGGCCGTGGAAACCTGAAAGCCACTCACTGGCAAGAAGTGGCTGACGCTGTTTCTCATCGGTGCCCTAACGCTTCTCCGGCGAAAACTCCCGTTCAATGCCGTCATAAGATGGAGAAGCTTCGTAAGCGTTATCGGACTGAGATTCAACGTGCTCGCTCACTCCCTCTCTCTCGATTCAACTCCGCTTGGGTTCACTTCAAACTCATGGATTCCATGGAGAAAGGTCCTTCTGCGGTTAAATCTGAAAACAACGATTCAGATAGCCCCGATGATGACGAAGAAGAAGATCATGATCAAGATATCTACATGGATATCAAAAACGGCCACGGATCTAACACTAGAAGCATCAATAAATTATACAGGAACGGTTTTGGTGGCGGTGGCGGTAGCGGTGGTGGAGGTAGTGGTGGTGTTGGCGTTGGCGGAGGGTTCAGAATTAGGTTTCCACAGGCACAACCTGAATCGAGATTTCCTTCTGATCAGAAGTATAACCCTAATCTGAACCATAACTACGGGATGCCGCCTCCTCCGGCCGCCGCAATGAAGGGGTTGGGTAACAAGAGGGAAAGAGATCCATTAGGAGAGGTTGTGTCTGCGATCAAGGTATTGGGAGACGGGTTTGTGAGGATGGAGCAAATGAAAATGGAGATGGCAAGGGAGATTGAAGCTATGCGGATGGATATGGAAATGAAGCGCACCGAGATGATTCTTGAATCTCAGCGTCGAATTGTGGAGGCATTTGCCAAAGCTGTTTCCGACGATAACAACAACAACGAAAGCAACCACAAGATGAAGCCGGTTAATAAGAGAATTCCCTCGCCACAACAACCATAATATTCAACATTCATCATGAGACTCAAACAGTTTGATCTAGTAAGTAGAGCAAATTAAGTTTATGTTTTTGTTGGTTTTTGTTTTGTTTTAGTTGTTTTTGCTTTGTTGCCACTTTTTGTAACTTTATATAAAGATACAGTGATGTGCAACTTGATCTGCTTTAAGTTGATCATTGATGAATCATGAATGTAGCTTTTAGATTTTCAGTTTTTTTTCATGATTTTCATGCTGTCTTTTATATGTTTTATTATTGAAATCTGAGAACAGAAGTATTTATTATTACAATACTAAAAAACAAATGTCATGGTTTAATGGATTTATGGTTCAAACTAATGGCAAACCCTGAATGATCCAATTTTGAAATATAAGGATATCATAAATTCAGGATTATGGTGACTTTCGAGTCATTGATTGAAATATGCATTGGAAGTGCATCAAAATTTTGCCGAAGGTATTAGGAATGCTCAAGTGCAATATAGTTTCTATTCAACAAACACATGCAACTTAGGACTTAAGATTTTGTAACAGAAATCCTACTTTACATCTTAGACAGAGGAGGAAGTGTTATGGAACCAAACTACAACTCGTTGATTATGCTTTGCTAGACAACTTCAACATCCGTTTTCTTGAAATAATGCTGTTATTGTACCTGTTAGTATAGTAGCTGGAATAGTACATCGTAGAACTCTTCATCTTTTGCGATAACTTTTACGGTTTATTGAAAATATAGCATTCTCATATTTAGTAACAATTACTTTTTTTTTTGGATAGAATATTGACAAATATAAGGTTATATTATACATTGTATGTATAACATTTTTCATCAAACCTCTCCTATACATCTTGGGCAATTAATTTATTGTGGGGTTAGTTGTGAGAAAATATTGTGGATGCATTGCTTTAAGGTTATAACTTGCATCAAACCCTATCAACAAGATTGTTAACTAACAATTTCTTCTATCTTGGTGTTTTGTTTTTAGTTTCTATCAACAAAATAGTTGTTTTTTTTTTTTTTTGCCTTTTTTATTAATATAATCATTTGGCTTACCCCAAAGAGTCTCCTCTGCTAACAAGGTTGAAGCCAAAAATAAATAAATAAAAAGTAGATGTTATGTAATTTTAGTTCAAGTGGATGGTTTGCATTTCCTTAATGAAAACACACCTGAGACATCATCATGAATGTTTTAAAAAAACGGTATTAATAATATGCTGGAATATGCTATGACTATCATTGCTTTATCGGTTATGAAATGGGATTAGATTGCATAAGATACTATTCTTTCACATTGAGGACAAGGAAAATAGAATGTGTTAATTTTTATGATTGTTCCTTTCTTTGTTAAGTTATAGGGACTTCTACAATGCAATTAACATTGTGTCTTTCACCTGGATAATATATTTTTAGGAAAACCTGGAAAAAAAATAAATATCTATATCATAATTTGTTCTTTGTAAATGTAAATCCAAACAGGCATTTGCACAGGTAGTGCAATACAACAATGTTTTTTTGTTGGTCTTAGCCTCACGTTGGCCATTATTTTGTGATGTTTAGCAACAATGATAATTAATGATGTTCAAAACTTGAAATCCTTATGAATCTAATGGCTTATATCCCCTCTGTTGCTTAAGATCATCAATCAGGGCCATTAAATTTTTGTGGGACGAACCACCTTCTTGAACAGCTCGTTTGGCCTTTACTGCATACTCTTGTGCACGATGTCGTATTTCATCAGCTTCAATTCCACCGCCCATCAACCTTCTCACAGCTTTTTCTATGATGTCTCTACCCACTAACTTCTTCCTCTCCATGAAACCAATGATGTTCCACTCTTCTGCCCCCACCTCTACACCAATACCTCGCACCTGAGTTATTAATTTCTCGTTGTAGAATTGTTCATCGTGCACCGGCCACGTGATCATTGGAACCCCTGCGCTAACAGCCTCCACAGTGGAGTTCCATCCGCAGTGCGTCAAGAATGCACTGATAGAAGGGTGGCCTAAAATCACCACTTGTGGTGCCCACCCCCTTATGATCATTCCTACGTTCCTCTCTTCAAATCCCTTTGGCATCCATTTTTCGTTCCTGTCATTTCTACCGTTCTTCCCTTTCTTTTCGGGGACAACCCATATGAATTGGTGACCTGATGCTTCTATTGCGCTTGCAATCTCATACAACTGCTTATCAGAGAAATGGCATAGGCTCCCAAAACATATGTAGAGCACTGAGTTTGGCTGCTTTGAGTTTAGCCAACTCAAGCACTCATCCACGCTCACTGTGCTTGTTTGCCCCCTATCCGCTTTTTCTTGAGTGGTCCTACAAATGAGAGAAACTGGTCCGAGATGCCAAGCTTTATGACCCGTGGTTTTCTCGTAATGCTCGATGTACTCTTCTCCGTCAAGTTCAGTGAAGTTGTTGACAATGAGCCCGTAGCTTTTGAGCTCCGTTTCCAGCAATGATTCCATAAATTTGGTCAATGCCTTGGGTGGTGTTGCATTCAAGGTGATACAATGAGGAAGACCCTTAATGACAGACGATTCATAGTTCTGTGCCTTGAGAGATTCCATGGCACATATGGCAAAGAGAGAGAAACCGTTGAAGGCGAGTCTAGGAACACGAAGCTTGTTCGCCAACTCATCTGCCCACAAGAACATAAAATCCGCCACGATGCAATCCGGTGCATCTTGCTCCACAAATTGGCTGATAGGTAACTGGAGCAACATGGTAGCCTGGTGAACCTTGTTGGAGTTCTCAACATTGTTAACAGAGGCAAGGTTTTCAACGCCGAGCGGGAGTCCTACTTGGCAGGAAGGAAACGGAACAGTATGGAGACGGATATGGTGGTGGGAAGGGATGGATTTGAGAAGGATTTGAGCATTAGAAGGAGTTGTAATGATAGTGACATGGTGACCACAAGAGGCGAAGAGTGTAGCTATGTCGCAAAGAGGGATCATATGGCCAGGTGCAGGATATGGAATGAAATGAAATTTCAGTGAACATTCTTCTAAACTGAGAGCACCCATTGTGGTTTACATAGACAATATGAGTTCAGATTGATTGTTGGTATTTATAGTTGAATAAAAAAGATTAATAATCACTGCACTTCTCTGTGGAATCCGAAAAAGCTATGTACTTAGATTATTTTATCGCAAATAGCTGTGCGAGTACAAAATTTTCACCAATGCTTTGGGTTTTATATATGTTTGTAGTTCTTGTCCTTTCCTTTTGGCCAACATTCTTATATCACTTTCTGCTTATTTATAATTGGGTTATAATATTGCCCTAACACTAACACCTGGTCAAAGGGTTAACTTGTGATGAGAACGTTGGGGCCTCAGCCAGTAATAACCACACTTTATCTTTACATGCAGAACTTGTTCTTTTCATATTGGGATGCTGAGGCGGGGATAATTATAGTGTTTAAATATATTTTTAATTTAGTCTTTTTGGGGATGTTTTTGGAAGACGTTCTCAATATGTATTCGAGTCTATTAATATTTTATTTTAATCTTTTTTGTATCAAATGTTTTAGTTTGATCCTTTTGTTAGTCTTTATGATTTAGAGGACCTCTTTGTTTCAACTTAAATTTTTTTTTTTTTTTTTTTTTGTATTTTTAAAAATTTTACAAATTTGTTTTCAAAATATTAGACGTATTTTTATATTTGTTTTTCTAAATTGAAAGATTAATTTTGACATCTTATTACAGAAATAATTTTGACATCTTATGACATCTTAAAGATTAATTTTGACATCTTATTGAAGATTAAAATATAGTAGTAATTGTAATTTTTTAAAATGCTGTATTTTAAAAATGATTTTTATGAAAAATGATTTAAAATAACTTCAAAATTAATTTTTTTTGAAATTTTGATATTAATTTTTTTTTAGTAAAATGATGAAATATTTAAAATAATATTTTAAAAATAATTATTTAAACTAAATTTTTATTTGAAATTTTTATGAAAGAAAATTTTGTAATTTTTTTTCACAATATCATGCTTAATAATGCTAACGAGACTTTTGTGGCGTGTTAATTGATGAGAATTGAATTGATGCAAAATGTATTTGATGTTGTTCATATATTTAGGGACTAATTTGATAGCATTTAAGTAAACATATAAGATTGATTTGATGGTAAGTGGTCAAATACACACATAAATTGATGAATCTATTAATGTTACTCATATTTGTAGGGGTTTATTCGATAGAATTTGAATAAAGATGTGTATTAATTTGTGAGTAAGTCGTCAAATACACAATTTTTTTACCTTTGAAGTTTTAGTGGTATTCGTGCCAGTCGAGGTCTTTGAAACCCCTGCAAAAAGAGCAGGCAAGGATGTCTTAGAATCTTAGAAGATTCAAGGTAAGACAAAGCAACTTTTGTCAGATCTAGTCGACAAAAGTTACCTTGGTCTCTCAGGAAGGAGAAAACATCAACCAAACGATGAGCCATGAAGGTGTGGTCTGACACGTTTTTGTAATGGAGTGTCTGCCACTCCTCAAAATCTTGAGTGCAGTGGTAAGAGAGTGAATAGTCAAAGGAACTAAGGAAAACTTCTCTCCTTATGTAGAACTCATGGCAGCTTGCAAACCACTTTTCGGTAGCGTTGTTGATGGAAAAGCAGAAGGTTTTGCCTTTAGGAACGAAACATTTTGGCTGGTAAGGAGCTGCCATTAGGTCTATCTTGAAAGAGGTAAGTGTTGACCATAGAGCGGTGGGTCCAAAGCAGGCAAGCAGAGTATCATGTATGCCATTGTCTTCTTGTGGGGATGAATTGAGAAAATGTTTCCTGAACCAGTCGGGACTACACTGTCGACTAACAAATGGTGCCATAGTTGAGGTGAAAGTCTTGCAACTATAAAACATTTGAAAATAATGCTCAAATATCTCGAAAGAGACAACTTTTCCATTGTTAGGAGTAAGTTTAGCCAATCTAAGACCTTCGACCCCCACTTCTGAGTCACCTATCTAAAGGCTGATGGGGTTCGCCTTGTCCTTTAAGTCTTCACAGGCCAACCCCAATGATTCGTATAAGCAAAAAATGATTAACCTGCTAAGGCTATTTTTCCTTCCTTCATGGAGTTGGGTGGCTAAGGGGACATACTTCTTCGCTACTTGAACAGATCAAGCGCAAAAGACGTACCTAGAGAGCTAATATGTCAGGAAAACAACGTGTTCCTAAGCGTCCACTCGATCTATCGAACCCCGATGCTCCTCTATGAATGAGCTATAAGCGGTTCTAACAAAGGTAAAACCAGGGGTTGTCTTTGTTTTTGTTAAGGGCTCGAAGGCCTCTCCAGTTGGTCGAAGACTAACTATGGCAGCAATGTCGAAGAGGGTGGAAGTTATCTTTCCACAAGGTAAGTGGAATGTGTTGGTTGACGTGTCCCAGAAGCACATGGCAGAAATGAGCATGTGGGAGTTGTAGGAGGGACCCATTATTAACAACTCAATTAGGTCAAAAATGCCTAAATCCCTCAAAAAATGCTTCTTCTCTTCAACCCAGTCCATCCATCTGATCTATTCAGCGTCCCTAATTGGAGGAGAAGAGCGGAATACCATGTTCTTGAAAAAGTTAAAGTGGAATGGCTTGTCAACGAACACTAAGGGTTCGTAGCCAGGGTAAGTTGGAAAGAAGTCCTTCACCATGCGAGGTTTCTTAATAAGCCTGGGCAGTGGACACATGAATGCATGCACAGAACCAGTAAGAGTGTAAGGAACGAGGAAAACACGATACCATAAGTTCCTTCTTCCATCCTTCATGGGAGGTTTAGGAACATAGGGAAGGTCGTTGACATACAATGGTACATCAATCTCAGCAGCAAAAGGTGGATGAGACTAAGAAGTAAGTGCTATTATGGTAAATGAAGTTTCTTTTGAAGAGCTTAATGGAGAAGAAGGAAAATTGTGAGATTCTAAAGGTTTCTTCTTTGTCTGAGTTTGAGAGATGAAAGTGAGGAAGAAGAAAATGTTGGAGGTAGCATGTTAAATACCCAAAGAAGAAAATGATTCAGTTTTTCCCTCCAAGAGACCGTAGATACGTGGCGTGTTTGAGTCGACAGATGACACCATAAAGGTTATTGGATATATGAAAATGGGATGTAGATAGTTTTTTTATTTCATTTTTATTTAAAGCTCTTAGGAAATAGGAGGTGATCATGAAGATTACACGCACGTCTGTGACATGACGATTTGGTGTAAAGTAATAATTAAATATTGTGACGTTTCATTGAAGTGACATGTACAGACTGGACAAATAGTGTAGAAGGGCTACAAAAACTCATCCTTTCTTCCATCTGATCGCATGATCGAACATGGCCTTTTTGGAAGGCATATGTTAACCTAGGATATTTTACTTAGTAGGAAAAGTCAAATTTGCATTAGTGAAATGCTAAGTGTTAGCATTGATTGACATGAGTCAATAGTAATGACACGTCAACTAAGACTTCCTAACTGACATTTTGAGATTAAAGTTTGGAAGACTCTCTAGAACAGATCTTGAGCTTTGGTTTAGAGGAGTCTCAGGAACAGACCTGTGTAACCACTCGACACCATGTCGATGACGAGTCTTTCGACAAGCATCGAAGACTTAGAAAATTGAGGAAACCAAAGACAGAAAAGGCTTAACACTATCAACAACTACCTTCGACGAGCAGACACTTACTAGTTGTTAAGAGCATTTAGAGAACGTGGGATAATGGTTTCAGCGGTTTCAAAGCCCTGACGATGTGGCAATACTTTGGAAGATAAGGTGCATGCATTCAAAGACGTGTCAATTCTTTAGGTGTAAACTGTATGGAACAATTATTTGTAGTTTAGTATATATAGCAGGCTCATATGTTGTAATTACTGTCGCAAATTTCATATATTTTCTCTATAGAACTGGAGTACCCAAGCCAAAGAGCAAAATAGTTTGTGAGCAATTATGTAAGTCCGCGTCTTCTTTTTTTCTTTGTATTTTATATGTTTCCTTAATTGAAACACCATCTTATTTTTTAATTTAGTGCATTTATTTAATGTTGTTTATTTCAAACTTCTTTTACTTTTATTTAAATCTTATTATCTTTAAAGTTTACTTTTACACTATCTACAACCAGACATTTGTAATCACATCCTACACATACGTTCTTGAAAATGTTTTTGCACAAAGTTATTCCCGAGATTTTTTTAGTTAATCTCAAAGACTTTCAAACTCATGATTGTTTGCTAAAAACCTGCGAACAAGTACTCAACTGACAATCTAATCACCTTTCAAAGTCCAACTTTGTTTGGCGCACATCTTAAAAGCTTAACCTCGTTTGGCTCTTTTCAACAAAAAAAAAAAGCCCTGCTTGTCATACTTACTATGAAGTCCAATTTTCATTGGCGCACATCCCTTAACCCAATACATGCATTGACTAATCTTTATATTTCATGTGTATCATATCCGTAGATGTTGTGTACTATGCCATATAGCCAAAGGCATATCATATATCATCAAATGCATCAACACAAATCATGCATACTAGCATAAGCCAGAATTCTATGAACGCTTGTGGAAGTTCAAATTTAATCCCCCAATTAAGCCGATTACAATTTCCCCTAGTAGGTAACTTCTCCCGTAGAGTCTCATTTGAAAGTTTACCCCATCAGGAGTTCTCCATATTGAGTCCTTTCTGGATCTTTCCTAGTGGATAGTCATCTTAAACAATCCATACCAACCCGTAAGTAGGTATTGACCTGTCATATCCCCGACGAACTTCCTTTGTCTTGATCTAAGCATCAACCTTCAGGTTGATGACGATCTTGTTTTCTTTGATCAAAGCATTGACCTTCGAGTTGACGACGATCTTTTCTTGTTTGATCTAAACTTCGACCTTCGGATTGACGACAATCTTTTCTAGTTTGATCTAAGCACCAACCTTTGGTTGGTGACGATCACCTTTGTTGATCTAAACATCTATATTCAGATTGACAAAGATCTATCTATTTTGATCTAAGTATCAAACTTTGAGTTAACGAAGATCTTTTCCTCTTTGATTTAAGCATCAATCTTCAAATTGACGTCGATCTTTTCCCGTTTGATCTAAGCATCGACCTTTAGTGTAACACCCTGTATAATATATATCTAAAATCATACCATACAAGCGTTATTATCTGGTACTGACACCAAACATAAGTGCCTATCGACATAATTTACATACTCAACTATTCTAAAAGATACAGGACAACCTATGGTACAAGATATGGAAAGTGCCAAAACAATAAAAACTAAGATCTAAGTACAATATCCTTCACTGTACAAGATACACAGTACACAATGCACATCGAATTAAGCATAATCTAAGCTTCTCTTGAAACATCCATGCATAGCTCCACTTGTAAACTAAACCTGCAAACAATACCTGAAAAATAACAACAATAATGGGGTGAGATAATAATCTCAGTGAGTTCACCTATCTTATGAGTTCACTCGGCTCTACAAGGTTCTAGCCAATTTCTATCTCAAGTGAAAAAGGAAAGGGAATAAGACTTGAGTTCACACAATTCACAATGTATAGAAACATGACTCTTGAGTCCATCAACTCAAACAATCACTAGTCAGAAACTATACCAAGGTATCCCCTTTTGTCGTCCTCACCTACGTCTAGGACTTTCGTCCGTGTCATGGATCCTTGTAATGTACTTTGACATACGAAATAAATTCAGATTCAAGGTGCTTTACACATGAATCGTCGCTTCCCATGGGTCCACCCCCATCACAAGCCTTTATCTGTAGGTTCCATTCGTACTCACACACGGGAATCAAACCTGTCAAAGTAATAATGCGTACATTCTGAATGAGCGCTCTCCATAAGCCTAAACTCTAGGAACGACACATCGCAAGGGATTGTTTTCGACTACATGATAAAGCATAACATAACGTCGAATGGATTCAGATTCTAAGGGATAACATCAACCTTTCGAATCACCATATCCATTCGCTTATGTAATCATTAAGGATAACGTGATTGTATTCGACAATCACAAGGCATCACACTCACCTTAACCATAACAACACAATCATACATGCTCCATACAAAGCTCTCCTCACAACTAGACACCTACTTGCCAATAATACACTTCTAGGCATCCTTGCAGAAACATTATCATCTATGTTATTCATCACGACCTAATCATCTTACTAATTCATTTCATTAGTCAACATCAAGAGTTTCCTTACCATTCTTATAATCTTTTAAGCATGTTATCACACATTCACATTCATAGTATAACACATCAAGCAAAAACATCTCACATAAGGCATAAAATCATCATTATTTCTCTACCGACATTCTCGGTTAATTTGTGATCACATAATAGATAGGTCTTTCGGAGCCAAGCCCATCACCAAAGATCAAACCAATCACATGGTGCTCAACACAACACTAGGTGTTCATCCTATCAAACTAATGCATATAGCCTATTTTCACTTTGTATCATATAAAGCATTGGAATATCTTTCCAACGCTTTCGACCGTGCCTCGATTTGAGTTACGGTTCAAAAGTTATGAAAGAAACAAAACTGTAAAAACTGCAGGGTTCGTAGTGTGAAGCCTGGGCGAGGTCCTTCGCCTTGAGTTCGCAGTGCGAACTCTGAGTGAAGATGGAAAAAAATTGAGGCAGTGGCAAAAGGCCTCACCGCTCGCTGTGTGAAGGCCAGGCGAAGGTTCGCTTCCACTTCGATGCCAGCTCGGAGTGCGAGCGTAGTAGGATGATACATTCGCTAGGGGTTCGCTGTGCGAAGTCTGGGAAATGGGGATTTCCAGCAGCGTGAGAATATTGTCTTCCATGGGAAAAACTCCCAAATCCCAACACCCAATACTCACAATACACATCCAAACGTTCCTAAGAACATATATTAGCATGGATATCACCAAATCATCATATAATCCACATTTCAATTCCATTTAGCATGCTTTTACACAAAACCCTAACCCACCATATTCTCATATTTTCCCCTAATGCTATGCTATCTAATGTAACTCACCCCTTTGATGAAGAAGAAGATGAATTGATGATGAATCCAAGAACTCTTCCCTTTTCTTCCTCTAGGTTTTCTTCTTCTTTCCTTTCTCCTCTTTTCCCCTCTTTCTCTCTACTCTTCCTTTCCTCTTACCAACTTTCTTTTTCTTTCTTTTCCAGCAAATATATATATATATATATATATATATATATATATATATATATAATATTACCCAAAGGTATAAAATATCTCTAATTGATATTTTGTCGTCTAATACCAATTGACCAAATGTTAGAGTTACCAAAATATCATTTCTTTCATATACTAATATTGGTGTGTCTCTTTTATTAATAATTTACCTCTTCAGAGTTCGCTAGCTACTCTATTGGTCCCAATTGATGACACTTATAGTACTTAAGAGCTTCAATAATTCCAACTGATACTCAATTGGGCATTTAAGGAAATGTGGGGGTTGACGACAATCTTTTTTATCCTTGATATAAGCATCGACCTTCGGGTTGACGATGATATTTTTAATCCTTGATCTAAGCATCGACCTTCAGGTTGACGACAATATTTTCCTATTTGATCTAAGTATCAACTCTCGAGTTGACGAAAAATATTTTCCTTGATCTAAGCATTAACCTTCAGGTTGACGATGATCTTTTCTTGTTTGACCTAAGCATCAACTCTCGAGTTAAGGACGATCTTTACCTGTTTGATCTAAGCATCAACTCTCGAGTTGTTGAAGATTTTTTCCTGTTTGATCTAAGCATCAACTCTCGAGTATACGATGATCTTTTCCTGTTTGATCTAAGCACAACTCTTGAGTTGACGACGATCATTTCCTGTTTGATCTAAGCATCAATTCTCGAGTTAATGACGATCTTTTCCCGTTTGATCTAAGCATCAACTCTCAATTTGACGATGATCTTTTCCCGATTGATCTAAGAATAAACTCTCGAGTTAACGATTATTTTCTTGTTTTATCTAAGCATCGACTTACTATTAGATGATGGCACTGATCTAGAAGGGGGGTTGAATGTATCACTAATGTTTAATAAAATCGGCGCTTAAAAACTTGTTTTAAAAATGTGCGGAAGCAGCCTTGGATTTAAAATTATCTAAACGAATCGTTATTGGTAAGATCGGATATGCGAAACCGAATGGAATAATATTGATGAGACAACAAAATCAATTTAGTTCCCAATCAAACAATTCAAATAAATACCACTTTGAATTAACCGGTTTCCAATGAATTATAAATGGTAAAATTGAATTGACAATTTTACGAACAGTTTGTGTGCGATCAATATGTCGAACACTTGGTGTGCAAAACACCCAAGTTCAATTTCCTTTGAAATGCCAGTGTATATTTTTCACAATTGCAATCAAAGTGATTGCAATGAATTTCCAAAACAGTTTTTCAACACTACAAATCAATAAAAATGTATCTAACAGTTGATTTCACACAAACGTTAACAACACAAAGTAAAGATATAGAGAGAGAACGACACCTGATTTGTTTAGGCAGTTCCCCTTTCGTCCTCGCTTCGGGTACGTCTGCCCCCAATTCTAAACTAGAATTGAGATATGTATAATATCTAGTTGCAAAGTTTTGTACAAGAGAAGTTATAGCTACCACACACTCAAACCTAATTTTTAATGTTGATTCTATCCACTTCTATCCCCTTGATTCCAGCCGAATCAAGAATATCAAACTCTTCGATCAAACCTCCGGTTACCGCTACTCACTTGATTCTTCAAGTGTTTCACTCGGATGATTTTGATCGTAAGACATTCGACCCCAAATCTTTCAATACAATCCTCCGGTTACCGCTACTTCCTTGACCGAATCCACTATTCTTCAAGGCTTTCACTCGGCTGAATCTATACTGCAAAGATTTGTACAAAAACCCCCAAATCACCAAGATCTTGGAGGACAAAAACCCAAAGGTTTTATTGAAGAAAATCCCATTGATTCTCAACCCAAACAACAATATACAAATCCTAAGTTTGGATGTTATCACACTTGAACAAAGCGCCAACCAACAAGAATGATTATGTGTAATTGTTGATGAATGCAATTTGTGAGAGTGAAGATGATGAGCAATCTAATGTTTCTTTCAATTTTCTTCTTGGTTGTGTAAAAAAAATGATGCATATGAATATATATATATATATATATATATATATATATATATATATATATATATATATATATATATATATATATATATATATATATATATATATATATATATGAGTATGAAAACATAATAGAAAATAACAGACTTTTGAATCACAAAGATGCAGAAAAATGTGTTAAAATACGTGAGAGGTCGACCTCCACAACTTGTGAGTCGACGTGAACATGTCAGAAAGGAAAACTGCGCACAAAATGAAATTGTGCATCGACCTGAAGCCTGACTATGTGTCGACGCATGAGGACCCGAGAGCTCTAATATGGTTTTTAATCAATGTGCGTCGGCCTACGCAGTAGCTGTGTGTCGACGCAAGGATGCTAGAATGTCACAAACACTGTTTTTATCAATTGTGAGTCGACCTATGCCCTGTATGTGTCGACCTAATGGATCAAGAATGATTTAAAACACATTTTACACATAGAGTATGATCCTATATGCCTAGATTCATGTATGTGGATCATTATGCGCATTTTAAAAGAATGAATGCAAGCTTCGACAAGGTGATACCGTCCAAAGTACACAAGTAGGATATTTTCCTAGTTTTGACATCATTAAAACAAAGTAACAAGGAACGATCGGTCACCAATTCTATGAGGTTTCGTTCTTCTATCCGGCCTAAAGCAAGAAATCAGTAACATTTAATGGCTTGTTTTTATTATTTTCGTAAGTTAATTTTATCTTTTTGCAATTTCTTTCTCTTAGTTTATATTCCATGTTTTTATGTTATTTTGGTGCTTTTTATGTGTTGTTTGTAGTTCATGTTGATTTCAGATCATAGGTGGAAGCCCCGGAAGACTTACGCGAAGAATGGAAACCTCAGATCGTTTCAAAAGGCTTTTTGAAGGGTTACAGCAGCCTGGCACGGCCCCAGTGTTGCCTGACACGGGCCGTGTCAGGAGAAAAGCAATAAATGAAGTTGTGAGATGAGACAGTAGGCTGACACGGGTGCCCGTGTCAGCTGACACGGCTCGTGTCAGCAGGCATGGAGCAGCACGCTGTCGCTCCCGAAAGATTCGAATCCAACGGTACAAATGCGAGAGTGGCGCAAAAGAACACAGAGTCGCCAGCAATGTGTATTTATCTCGAGAGAGGGAAAGGAAACACTGCATAAACCTGGAAGAAGGGAAAGAGCATGGTCTCACGACCAAGAGAACGGGTACGGGAGTCGGTTATGCGAAGGGAAGGTGTTAGCACCCAACACGTCCATCGTACTCGATGGGATCCACGCTTGCTGTCTGCATCAAAGGGTGTCGTCGTCTGGAGCTCCACTGCTACTGGAAAGGAAAAAGAACGAGAACGGAAGAGAGAGGAGAAACGGGGAAGAAAAGAAAAGAAATGACTCGATAGGACGTCCTCGGAGTCCTATGCCTACGTATTCCCTCGTGCAATGGGAAAGTCAGAGTCAACGTAGTTCGGACACGAACTAGGGGGGAGGTTGCTCGCCAAGACAATCGCTGTCTTGTGCCTACGTATCCTCAATCGGACGAAAAAAAGGAAATCAGAGCAGTCGTAGTTCGACCTACGGGTCGAAAAGAGACAAAGAGGTGATAAAGAAAGGTTGTGAAAGAAATGTGGAAGGGTCTCAATCGCAAGGGTGCGAGAGAAGGGTCTCGATCGCAAGGGTGCGAGAGAAGAGTGCTCACCAAGGATAGGTATCCTCGTGCCTACGTATCCTCAATCGGACGAGAGAGAGGAATCAGAGCTCACGTAGTTCGTGGGAACGACCACGAAACAAGGGGAGGAAATTGGTGAAAAACGGAAAAGGTAGCCCGCCAAGATCTACGCAATCTTGTGCCTACGTATCTTTACTCGGACGAGAATAAAGAATCAGGGCAGTCGTAGTTTGTGGTAACGACCACGAATTGGGAGAACGGGATCAGTCTCGATCGCACGGGTGCGAGAGAAAAGAGTCGGGACTCACGAAAAGTCTAAGGGGGAAACTCGGTCCTACAAGTTATCATGCAAAATGGCCCTAAGGTCAGGATCAAGAGGGGAATTCTACCTAATGTTATCATGCTTGGATTGAGAGCCTAATGTCTATCCTACTCCGAGCTTAATCAGAAACTAAGTCGGACTAAGAGCCTTAAGGGAGCATGCAAATACAGAGTAAATCAATAAGTAAACATTAGACAGCTCAATCACAGAGAGAAAATCAAATAAGTAACCAAGTAATTAATCAGGAATTAATCAAAATAGACATCCAAAATCAAGCTCAACAATGACTCAAAATATCCAAGTTAAAAATAAAGTGCTAATTAAAATCAAGATCACCAATTAGTCAATAATATCCAAGTTAAAAATAAAATACTAATTAAAAGAAAGATTAAATTCTAAGAAAAGAGTTAATCTAAAATATTAAAAAAAAACTAATTCAAAAGTTAAACCAAGTTGATTTCTATTCTAATTCTAAATCTTAAAGAAATCCAATTATAGAATTAAAACTAATATTAGAATCTAAAAAAACTAACTTCTAATTAAAAAACTAAGCTTAAAAATGAATTAAAAAATATAAATTCTAATTAGAAACCAATTAACTAAAATAGTTATCCTAAGTTAATTAACTAAAACAAAAATTAAAACCAATTAAAACAATTAATCAATTATAAAAACTATTAAACAAACTAAACAAAAAGAGGTGTAGAAATTGAATCGGGGTGGTGGAATCAATTCAGGCGAGTGGGTCTCAAGTTCAGGCCCAAGAACTTTCAGCCAAGAGGAGGGGGTGCGCTTGTGAAAAATGGGTGTGGTGAGAAAGACATGTGGGCTTGAAGCCCGGTCCAGACATTGAACAAGAAGGGTAAAAAAAACCTAAGGGAAGCCAAACTCATTCTCATCTTTCCTCTGAACGCCGTTTCAGCCTCGACCTTCCCTCATCCTCTCAAAATCTTCTTCACACCTGAGCCATTCTCAATGTTCTCGCCGAAACTCCCCAAGTCCACATGTTTTACGCCGCGATTCAACTTATCCCCACTTCAGAACCTCAGCTTCCGACCCACCTCCAAACCGCCACGCCGGCCAATCCGCCATGGCCAACACCATTCCCTTCGTCTGAAACCGTTCTTCTCCTTCCGTCCACATAACCTCACTGGATACGAACTGCTCCGCCGCACCGGAAACCCCTCCCTTGGCTTCATCTTGTTCGCTCACCACCACCAACACACTCAACGCTCATCCTCTTCTCCTTTCCAGAATCTTGTACCAAAAACTTCTCCATCTCCTTTGCATCGCGATTGCACCGTTACAACATCCTCAACGTCGTTCAAACAACCGTTTCACTTTATTTCACGTTCAAACCACAACCACACTCACGGACCGGAACTTAACTCAAAACAAAATCTAATCCAAGTTCAAACCAACAAATATGAACAAAATCGAAAGAGACGGAGTAACGGAGCAGATTAGTGACACTTACTTATCGGAGTCGCTCCGATGGCGCTTCAATCTGCGAATCCAGTTCAGGTATGCATACCTCACCTTCTCAGTATTCGATTTAAATCTCCTCTTCTTCTACCACTTCTCCTTCATGCGTAGCTTCAATTGCTGTTATTGCAAGCTGAGTTTCTGAGTTGCGGATTTGACGTGTTGTTAAATTTGTTGTAGGATCTGAGAATCTTGTTGAGGTTGGTTTCAATTTGGTTGCAGGTTGTTTTGAAACTGCAGAATGCTGGCTTTGTTGAAGGTTTGTTGAAATTTGGTTTTGTGGATTGAAGATGGTGAGTGAAGTTGTTAGTTGATATGCTGAATTTTGGTTTTGTGGATTGAAAGAATGAAAACGATGCTTGGTTTGTTGTGGTTTTTTGCAGATTCTGAATTGAGATTGCAATTTTCTGAAGTTTTTGGTTGATGTATTGATGGTTTTGCAGGCGAATTGAAGTTTGTTGATGGAGTGATCCGTGCAGAGAATGATGAGAAATTTCGTGCCTTCTTCAGAGCAATGGAAATGTTGAATTTATCGCTTGATTCAGAGGGTAGAATAGGTTTTTTGAGTGCAATTCTGTTAGAAACTTTTTTGGTGTGAATCAGAGTGAGCTATGCATTGTATCGTGTAAAGAGTCACACGTTTTGCACTGGCACTGAGTTTATTATTTTTTGTTTTCACTGCTGGCGTGACCTCCTTTTTGCTGCTATGAATGGAGTTGTTGAAATTGGTTCTAAATTCTGCTATTAAGAGTGCCTCATTACTAACATCACATGGCTTGTATTACATTGCATTGAGGAAAACAAATCTGTTGTAATTCACCCGTACTCTTGCAGCAGTTTTTTCTCATGTTGGCACTTAAAATATGGCTTATGAATATGGTTAATAGGATATGAACATGGACAACAAGGTTTTTGGAATTGGACTTAGAATGGCTATTAGTTTGACATGGTTATTTGGTTAGTGGTAAAAGAAAACAATGGTTATTTTCAAATGGACATTGAAACTTTAATTTGGATGTGGATTTAAACTAATGGAATATGGACAAATAGTTAAATGAATTTTCAAATGGATATTGGAAATTTGTTAGAAAAATGGATAATGGAAAACCATATAGACATTGAAAATTGGAAGAATGGATAATAACAAAAAAGGTTAAAATGAATAGATATGGACATGAATTGAAATGGATATGGTTTTATGAATTTTGGTTAGAAATGGATTAGGATTATGGACTTATCTCTAGAATTGGAAAAATGGATATGGGACATGAAATGGATATTTGGAAATGTGGATATGATAAAATGGATTTAGAAATTAGAAATGGTTTATGAATATTAGGAAATGAATAATGGATTTGAAAATCAAAGGTGGATAATAAGAATGGAAATGGATATGGATAAAAAGTGGCTAACCAAATGAATTCAAACCAATCACCTATTTTCCACAAGCCTCTGACAAAATAGTCACAGCTACCACTGAAAAATCTGGCCACCCACATGATCCACTGAAGAATCTCAACCGATAACTATCCACCAGCTCAACTGTAAATAAGAACTCCAATTCTCCCTGGTATGCTGATAAATCTCGAAGAAGATGATTTGAACTGAGAAGAAATCAAACCCTGATTCACACCAATGAACCTCTGACCCAAAGCCTTTGATGAATCCTCTGGACAAGAAAACCTCAGAACTTGACGCACCTCTGAATAGGAAAATACTGATAGCAAGAAAATCCCTCGATCCCATGTCTTAAGAGACCAAAGCAAATGAAAAAATGCAATTATGACCTAGAGATGCAAAAATGAAAAAGAAACATAAGCCAGAAAAAGGTAGGGCAAATTTTGGGGTGCTACAGCTGCCCCTATTCAATCGACTTGAACCTGAAAGGATGATAGCAACGGCTTTCAGACATTCAAGGTAGAAGGTGATTGAATACAAAAAGAACCCAGAAATTTGCAAATTGTGGGGATGATGAAAAAAGTTGTTTACGAGGACGGCCGCAGACGAACTCGAAAAGGGTAGACCAACCGAAGGCGGACTACGCTGGGGGATATAAAGGTAATACGAGGCCATGCTGAAGGTGGGCTCAAAAAGAAAGACCAAGCCAAAGGTGGACTCTCAAACAAAGGATACGAAACCATGCCGAAGGTGGGCTCGAAAAAGAAAGACCAAGCCGAAGGTGGACTTTCAAAGAAAGACTATGCCGAAGGTAGACTTTCAAACAAAGGATATGAGACCATGCCGAAGGTGGGCTCAAAAAGAAAGACCAAGCCGAAGGTGGACTTTCAAAGAAAGACTATGCCGAAGGTAGACTTTCAAACAACAATAAGTAGAATCGACAGATCTACAAAGATGACTCCGCTGGGGACAAGAGAAATCTAAACAGACAACTCTGCGGGGGGAGTAGCTCAACATCGTCAAGGAATTGACAAAGATAACACATTGTCATAGGGATGATAGGAAGAAGATGAAACCCAAGAAACACCTCGTCAAAGGGTTGACGGGAAGAAAACCTAACCGAAGAGAACGCATTGTCATAGGGATGACAGGAAAAAGATGAAACCCATAGAAAGAAAAGTGAACCCCAGAACCGCACCGATTATTTATCCGAAGAACCACATTGTCATAGAGATGACAGAAAGAGAACGAAAACCCGACCGAAGAGACACATTGTCATGGAGATGACAGGGAGAAGATGAACCCCAAGAAACACCTTGTCATAGGGATGACAGGAAGAAGATGAACCCCAAGAAACACCTTGTCATAGGGATGACAGAAAGGAAACCTGAACGGAGAGAACACATTGTCATAGGGATGACAGAAAGAAGATGAACCCCAAGAAAGACCTCGTCAAAGGGTTGACGAGAAGAAATGGAAACCATATCCGAAGGTACACAACCTGAGCTTGGAACACATCGTCAAGGGGTTGACGGGAAGAAACTGAACATATCCGAAGGTACGAAACCTGAGCTCGGAACACATCGTCAAAGGGGTTTGACGGAAAGAAATTGCCTGTTGGGGAATGGCTTGGCATTCTCTTTTGGGATATGTCACTGTCCTGACTGAAATATGATTCGGGCTTCTGCGCAAGATACCAAATCTGGCTTATGCTTCGCATGCATATGCTTGAATTTTGCCGTAATGCTCCACACGAAGTGGAAATGCTACGCATTTGGGAGGATGCCATGCAAAAATGCTTACTATATGCAAAAGGATCCCTCCAGCAAAATAAATGCTGAAGAGAAGTGGCCAACTCCGCTGGGGATGGCGAACTGAACTGTCTCCGAGGTTACGAACCCTGCTGAGGAAGTCACACTGAACGGCCTTCCTGATATAACCCCTGCTGAAGATGAAACCCGAAGAGAACTCCCACTCCGTTGGGGATTACGAATAAACCTTGAAGATGGACCCCAAAGATCTGTTACGGAAGAGGTGTCAATAACCATTGGACTCTGAATCTGGTGGGGATGTCAACCACTGTTGATCAAGCCATTGAGATGACTACCACCTGCTTGGGGAATGAAGTCAATAGCAGCGAACCTGCTGGAGAATATCATTGAACCTAACCTGTGGTCGGGAAACGCCCTTAACCTGCTGGGGAGTACCAGCCACCACCAAGTAATCTGCTTGGGGAACGATGATTGACGACATCAACTCTGCTAGGGGATAACATCGAGCTTACTCCTCTGTTGGAGACTTACTTCTTACCCTTACTCTATTGGGGAAAGAAACTCTACTGGGGACGTCACGTGTCGACCATCAACATGAACCCTACAGATGTGATATGACCAAAAGATGCCCTGATACAGCATAGCCCATACAGGAACCTGTCTTCGAGAGGTCTCATGAAGATCTTATATATCTTCCCCCATGATCTTGATTAACCGTTCTCCTGAGAAATACCCTTTTGCTTTGGGGGTGACCTGCCCAAGTCTTGAAATGATTTTGCCCCTTGACTGGCTGATCTGTGAAGGAGTACCTCTGACTGACTGACCTTCGAGAGATTTGTCGAATCTCGACCTGATTGCCCCAGATTGGCTGAATCTTGGAATGAATTGCCCATTTGAAATGACTTGCCCCTGTTCAACGGAGTACTTAGGCACTCTGCACTTATATTGATCAATCTCTTCATTGCAAAAACTTCCCTGATCAAGCACTTACTCGCAAGTAAAACAATTCGTTTTGAAAAATGATAATTTTAATGCAATGCATATGACAATTTTGAAATCCAAGTCTGTTCACTGGAAAAAAGTGTTGCGACATATAGTGAATGAATCACTAATCAAAGTGTCGCTGATACCAACATGAATGGTAAGAAGATCCTTTTAGGAGTCAGGTTCGACGTGATCTTTACCAGAGTATGCTTTCGAAACAACCCTGCTTCAATTAGGTCTTTTGAATGTTGTATCGTGGCCTGGTTCACGGTTTGAGAAAGAAAGGATATAAGGCTCAAAGTTTTGTTTTAAGCCACCAATTCTCCTTCATGTTCTCTAGTGCTACGTTCAACTAACTCGACATAAGCGCTCACCTTTCAACAAGGTTAATGAATATTATGAGGATAGAAAGAACCCACACGGTTTTCGGAGTGACAGTCGCCCCTTTTTTCTTCGGTGTCGGCGGTCATACGACTTGTTCTTTATTTGAGGATTTTTCTTTTTCCATTTTTTCGCATTTTATTCTTTTTTTTTGTTTTTCCCTGATTTTGCCTGGACTAACTCTCTTGAATTTTTCGATTTTGAAGTCCAGCGGGATGCCCTAACTTTTGCCTAAGCCATTTGTCTTCAAGTTTCGACTTAGCGGGCTTTCTTTTTTTTTTCTCTTTTTTTTTTTGAACAAATCGTGTGACACTGGCTTGTCTGACTTGTTTGCAAGGGTTGTGACTGCCTCACTCTCCGGTTGGTGAGGGATAACCGTTGTGATTTGATCTTCGAATGGGACACTCCTTTGAAATTTGAACGCTTGGTCAAATTAACTGACACCTACCCTGCCCAGGTTAAGATTGAGGGTTTTTTCGTTTTCAGGAAGAAACTCCTACTTCTAGGCTCAAAGGGGTTTACAAGGGATTATCTTCCTTATATCTCCGGTGTTTGGGAAGTTGAAACAATGCCTGTACATCATCAGCAGGGTTTTGTTCAAAAGCATACAATCAGAAGTTCTGCGTCTTTGAATTTCATCATCCTCCCCCAGATCCTACTTAAACAAGGGTTAGATATCAATAAAGAAAATATGAGTGAACACAGATGGATTTAATCAAAACATGCATATTCATTTCATTATCATTATCAACTGAAAACAGACGAGTTTTACAAATGAGTTTGCACTTTAACAGAAAAGAAACTACAAATGCAAAGAAAAGACATGATCTAAAAGATTGCCAGCTTCGGGGAACTGGGCTTTCCAAGCTTGACTTGCTGCTGAACTAGCCATCTTCAAAATTGCTCATCGAAGTCAGTCTGATAAAAACTTGCACGACTGCTCTCGGTGTCTTCTTCCATGACCTGAACTGATGAACCCATATGACTGGATGAAGGAGAATTGTGGATCTGAATACCCTGAGGCGTGAATGAGAACATGTTGGAGTCAAGAAGAGTCTGAATCTTACTCTTGAGCACCTTACAATCTTCAGTTGAATGCCCCTGTGCCCCAGCATGATAGTCACAACGGGCGTTGACATCAAAACCTGGTGGATACGGAGGAATCACTGACTTCAATCCCTTCGGCACTATTAATCCACCTCTGATCAAATCCGGCAACATTTGACTGTACGACATTGGCAAATGGGTGAAATGCCTCTCTGGCTTCCTAGGTCTTTGTCGGGCGTGCTGACGCGGCTGACGGCGGTACGACCGTTGATTCTGAGATCCAGAAGATTGCTGACTCTGAACAGTTGATGCATCTGAATATTGAGGATGAGATGGTGGATGTTCCCAGATGGAATTACTTTCTTCCTCCCATTCTTCTTGAGAACTGACAACTGATCCACTTTCGTTAGCTGGGAACTTCGAGGTATCTTGAATCTTTCCACACTTAATACCGACCTCAATGCGTTCTCCAAGTATTACCAGGTCAGAGAATTTTGATACAGTAATCAACTTTTCGAAGTATGGTCTTTGCAAAGTATCCTTGAACATATCAACCAATTCTCCTTCCGAAAGTGGTGGTTGAACGCGAGCAGCTAACTCTCTCCATCTCTGAGCATACTCTCTGAATGATTCGTTATCCGCTTTCGATAAACCTTGCAACTGTAGGCGGCTAGGAGCCATGTCAAGATTATAACTGTACTGCTTTACAAAGGCACTGGCTAGATCTGACCATGATCGGATGCTACCACTTTCCAACTGCATATACCAACTCAATGATGCCCCAATCAGACTGTCCTGGAAACAGTGAATCATGAGCTTATCATTATAGACATGTGAGGTCATTCTTCGGCTAAACATCACCAAATGCAGCTTCTGACAGCTATCCCCTTCGTATTTCTCAAAATTCGGCATCTCAAAATTCGGAGGCATCACAAGACCAGACACTAAACACATGCCCGAAGCATCCAAATCAAGAGTATCACGCTTCATTAGGGCATCAAGCTTCTCTTCCAACACACGACATCTTTCATCAAACTGAACAACCCGTGGGTCCTTAGGTTTAATCTTTGGAACTACCCCTTGGAAATCTGGCACAGAGAAGGCAAAGCTTTGATAGTCTGTGGCATCAAGAGAAGAAGAATGTCCATCTCGGACGATGGTACGCTCCTTAATAACTTGACCTTCAACAGGGATTCGAACATGCTGAGCTTGAGCAACATTGTTCACTGGAGGTGGAATGACATTCCCAGTAACTGAAGTCCTCTGAACATTGGCCTCTCCCCTATTCATGGCTGTCATAGCTTCCACAAGTTGATCCAACTGACTCTTCATCAACTTAACATCGGCCCTAGTTACAACCTGATTTTGTTCCCCTGAATTCATGATGATCTCCCCAAAAGCTGATTCAAGTCCGATGAGAAAGTCTAAAAATCAACTGCGGTTCAGACAAAGGATGGATAAGCTCTCTGATCAGGCCGGAGACAGATATGCAAAAAAATGCAAGATGCAAATGCAATGCAATATGAATGCAGCAGACATGGGATCAAAGCTTCCACAAATTCTGAATAACTGTTGTGCTGCTGACTGACAAGCTCAAAGGTCTGCTCTGAAGAGAATACCAGAATACCTGAATACCGGATGATCAGAATACCAGAATACCAGGTAGGATAAAAGTCAAGGTTACCTGCAAACCTGTAAACAACCCGCCCCTCTCACATGTGGGTGCTAAGATCCTCAGTATCCCGGGCTCTCAGGTCGAGAAATGATGATACGTTCACCATTTCTGGTTTGGCATCATCATCAATCGAGGAGGCCTCAACTGATTCTCCAAAAATGAAAGATCATCAGCTTTAGAGGTTTAAGAAGCAATAGCACATTCAGCCCGAAGGATACAATGCTACCGCCAATCAAAGAGGTCGTCTGCTGATTCACTTTCAAAAAGAAGGAAAACCTATAGCAAGTTCCCAGCGTTGGGTCCTCGGGTCGAGAATGTGCAATGGGTTTGCCACAGAAAGTGGGCTGCCACTGTCATATCCCGGGAGGAGTGCCGCAACTGAGTCCTCGGGAATGGTCTCCAGAGTCGACAATCCCTCAAGAGAATACCTACTGGCCTGTACCAACGCACAGTAGCAGGTAGCTCCTGATAGAACCTCGTCTGGTTGTGGGTCTCATGAACAACAATACATGGCCACCCCATGCAAGCGTCACGACTTTCCACTCTAAAACCTGTGTGTATGCTCGAGCCTGGGTAGTGAGCTCATCTCTCAAAACATCCCAACCCGCCAAACAGAAAACCAGCCAGTACAGCACAGTAATATCCAGTATGACCATAATAAAATGCAATGCAATGCAATAAAAATTGTAAAAAACAGTAAAGCAAATAAAACAACAAATACAGTAATATACAACAAAGCAAAGCACCACAAAATAAACACCCAAAGAAGAAAGACAACCAAGCGCTAGGATCGACTCGCTAAAGGGGAAGGACCAGCATAGGTCAACCAGAGTCCCCAGCGGAGTCGCCAGCTGTCGCTCCCGAAAGATTCGCATCCAACGGTACAAATGCGAGAGTGGCGCAAAAGAACACAGAGTCGCCAGCAATGTGTATTTATCCCGAGAGAGGGAAAGGAAACACTGCATAAACCTGGAAGAAGGGAAAGAGCATGGTCTCACGACCAAGAGAACGGGTACGGGAGTCGGTTATGCGAAGGGAAGGTGTTAGCACCCAACACGTCCATCGTACTCGATGGGATCCACGCTTGCTGTCTGCATCAAAGGGTGTCGTCGTCTGGAGCTCCACTGCTACTGGAAAGGAAAAAGAACGAGAACGGAAGAGAGAGGAGAAACGGGGAAGAAAAGAAAAGAAATGACTCGATAGGACGTCCTCGGAGTCCTATGCCTACGTATTCCCTCGTGCAATGGGAAAGTCAGGGTCAACGTAGTTCGGACACGAACTAGGGGGGAGGTTGCTCGCCAAGACAATCGCTGTCTTGTGCCTACGTATCCTCAATCGGACGAAAAAGAGGAAATCAGAGCAGTCGTAGTTCGACCTACGGGTCGAAAAGAGACAAAGAGGTGATAAAGAAAGGTTGTGAAAGAAATTTGGAAGGGTCTCAATCGCAAGGGTGCGAGAGAAGGGTCTCGATCGCAAGGGTGCGAGAGAAGAGTGCTCGCCAAGGATAGGGATCCTCGTGCCTACGTATCCTCAATCGGACGAGAGAGAGGAATCATAGCTCATGTAGTTCGTGGGAACGACCACGAAACAAGGGGAGGAAATTGGTGAAAAATGGAGAAGGTAGCCCGCCAAGATCTACGCAATCTCGTGCCTACGTATCTTTACTCGGACGAGAATAAAGAATCAGGGCAGTCGTAGTTCGTGGTAACGACCACGAATTGGGAGAACGGGATCAGTCTCGATCGCACGGGTGCGAGAGAAAAGAGTCGGGACTCACGAAAAGTCTAAGGGGGAAACTCGGTCCTACAAGTTATCATGCAAAATGGCCCTAAGGTCAGGATCAAGAGGGGAATTCTACCTAATGTTATCATGCTTGGATTGAGAGCCTAATGTCTATCCTACTCCGAGCTTAATCAGAAATTAAGTCGGACTAAGAGCCTTAAGGGAGCATGCAAATACAGAGTAAATCAATAAGTAAACATTAGACAGCTCAATCACAGAGAGAAAATCAAATAAGTAACCAAGTAATTAATCAGGAATTAATCAAAATAGACATCCAAAATCAAGCTCAACAATGACTCAAAATATCCAAGTTAAAAATAAAGTGCTAATTAAAATCAAGATCACCAATTAGTCAATAATATCCAAGTTAAAAATAAAATACTAATTAAAAGAAAGATTAAATTCTAAGAAAAGAGTTAATCTAAAATATTAAAAAAAAACTAATTCAAAAGTTAAACCAAGTTGATTTCTATTCTAATTCTAAATTTTAAAGAAATCCAATTATAGAATTAAAACTAATATTAGAATCTAAAAAAACTAACTTCTAATTAAAAAACTAAGCTTAAAAATGAATTAAAAAATATAAATTCTAATTAGAAACCAATTAACTAAAATAGTTATCCTAAGTTAATTAACTAAAACAAAAATTAAAACCAATTAAAACAATTAATCAATTATAAAAACTATTAAACAAACTAAACAAAAAGAGGTGTAGAAATTGAATCAGGGTGGTGGAATCAATTCAGGCGAGTGGGTCTCAAGTTCAGGCCCAAGAACTTTCAGCCAAGAGGAGGGGGTGCGCTTGTGAAAAATGGGTGTGGTGAGAAAGACATGTGGGCTTGAAGCCCGGTCCAGACATTGAACAAGAAGGGTAAAAAAAACCTAAGGGAAGCCAAACTCATTCTCATCTTTCCTCTGAATGCCGTTTCAGCCTCGACCTTCCCTCATCCTCTCAAAATCTTCTTCACACCTGAGCCATTCTCAACGTTCTCGCCGGAACTCCCCAAGTCCACATGTTCTACGCCGCGATTCAACTTATCCCCACTTCAGAACCTCAGCTTCCGACCAACCTCCAAACCGCCACGCCGGCCAATCCGCCACGGCCAACACCATTCCCTTCGTCTGAAACCGTTCTTCTCCTTCCGTCCACCTAACCTCACTGGAGACGAACTGCTCCGCCGCACCGGAAACCCCTCCCTTGGCTTCATCTTGTTCGCTCACCACCACCAACACACTCAACGCTCATCCTCTTCTCCTTTCCAGAATCTTGTACCAAAAACTTCTCCATCTCCTTTGCATCGCGATCGCACCGTTACAACATCCTCAACGTCGTTCAAACAACCGTTTCACTTTATTTCACGTTCAAACCACAACCACACTCACGGACCGGAACTTAACTCAAAACAAAATCTAATCCAAGTTCAAACCAACAAATATGAACAAAATCGAAAGAGACGGAGTAACGGAGCAGATTAGTGACACTTACTTATCGGAGTCGCTCCGATGGCGCTTCAATCTGCGAATCCAGTTCAGGTATGCATACCTCACCTTCTCAGTATTCGATTTAAATCTCCTCTTCTTCTACCACTTCTCCTTCATGCGTAGCTTCAATTGCTGTTATTGCAAGCTGAGTTTCTGAGTTGCGGATTTGACGTGTTGTTAAATTTGTTGTAGGATCTGAGAATCTTGTTGAGGTTGGTTGCAATTTGGTTGCAGGTTGTTTTGAAATGGCAGAATGCTGGCTTTGTTGAAGGTTTGTTGAAATTTGGTTTTGTGGATTGAAGATGGTGAGTGAAGTTGTTGGTTGATATGCTGAATTTTGGTTTTGTGGATTGAAAGAATGAAAACGATGCTTGGTTTGTTGTGGTTTTTTGCAGATTCTGAATTGAGATTGCAATTTTCTGAAGTTTTTGGTTGATGTATTGATGGTTTTGCAGGCGAATTGAAGTTTGTTGATGGAGTGATCCGTGCAGAGAATGATGAGAAGTTTCGTGCCTTCTTCAGAGCAATGGAAATGTTGAATTTATCGCTTGATTCAGAGGGTAGAATAGGTCTTTTGAGTGCAATTCTGTTAGAAACTTTTTTGGTGTGAATCAGAGTGAGCTATGCATTGTATCGTGTAAAGAGTCACACGTTTTGCACTGGCACTGAGTTTATTATTTTTTGTTTTCACTGCTGACGTGACCTCCTTTTTGCTGCTATGAATGGAGTTGTTGAAATTGGTTCTAAATTCTGCTATTAAGAGTGCCTCATTACTAACATCACATGGCTTGTATTACATTGCATTGAGGAAAACAAATCTGTTGTAATTCACCCGTACTCTTGCAGCAGTTTTTTCTCATGTTGGCACTTAAAATATGGCTTATGAATATGGTTAATAGGATATGAACATGGACAACAAGGTTTTTGGAATTGGACTTAGAATGGTTATTAGTTTGACATGGTTATTTGGTTAGTGGTAAAAGAAAACAATGGTTATTTTCAAATGGACATTGAAACTTTAATTTGGATGTGGATTTAAACTAATGGAATATGGACAAATAGTTAAATGAATTTTCAAATGGATATTGGAAATTTGTTAGAAAAATGGATAATGGAAAACCATATAGACATTGAAAATTGGAAGAATGGATAATAATAAAAAAAGGTTAAAATGAATAGATATGGACATGAATTGAAATGAATATGGTTTTATGAATTTTGGTTAGAAATGGATTAGGATTATGGACTTATCTCTAGAATTGGAAAAATGGATATGGGACATGAAATGGATATTTGGAAATGTGGATATGATAAAATGGATTTAGAAATTAGAAATGGTTTATGAATATTAGGAAATGAATAATGGATTTGAAAATCAAAGGTGGATAATAAGAATGGAAATGGATATGGATAAAAAGTGGCTAACCAAATGAATTCAAACCAATCACCTATTTTCCACAAGCCTCTGACAAAATAGTCACAGCTACCACTGAAAAATCTGGCCACCCACATGATCCACTGAAGAATTTCAACCGATAACTATCCACCAGCTCAACTGTAAATAAGAACTCCAATTCTCCCTGGTATGCTGATAAATCTCGAAGAAGATGATTTAAACTGAGAAGAAATCAAACCCTGATTCACACCAATGAACCTCTGACCCAAAGCCTTTGATGAATCCTCTGGACAAGAAAACCTCAGAACTTGACGCACCTCTGAATAGGAAAATACTGATAGCAAGAAAATCCCTCGATCCCATGTCTTAAGAGACCAAAGCAAATGAAAAAATGCAGTTATGACCTAGAGATGCAAAAATGAAAAAGAAACATAAGCCAGAAAAAGGTAGGGCAAATTTTGGGGTGCTACACACGCCTATTAACTTGAAGTTAGGGACCTGACACGGGTGCCCGTGTCAGCTGACACGACCCGTGTAAGGAAGTCTGGAGCAAAACTTAGCTTTTTCTTTGGGCAGAGGGCCAACACGGCCCCCAGTGTCAGCTGACACGACCCGTGTTGGCTTGTGAAGAGAAAATTTCAATTTTTATGAGTTTTTGAAACTTAGTTTCCTGAAAGGGCATTCTGGGGATTTTGCGCTGTTATGTTTGGAATTACTTAGGCTAGATTTTTGAGAGGGAAAAAAGCACTTTTACTTTGACGAATAATTGACAAGAGTTTTTATGCGATCAAGGAAATTTGGAGAAGACGATCGTTCATGAGCGGAAGCGATTGAAGAATTAGTTTTCCTCCGATCAAATTGTAATGTCAACCTTTAACATTCTTATTGTTTTTGTTCTGAATATTAGGAGAGGCTAAACCCCCCAATGCTAGGAGGTGCAGCGAGCGATTTTGGACGTGGTTCTTAAGCACTGTCGCTCTGGGGTACTACAGGTCGATTCATTTTTTATCCTATTGAAGCTGATGAAGGAAGAGAAATAGATGTCTCCAATTAACCCTGCTTGCATATTGAGTTTAAACAGCGGTCTGTTAGGTTACAGATGCTATGTGGATGTGGGGCCTCTCTCTGCTTATTTTTCTAAGAGTGAAATGTCTGGATTATTTGTGAGGATGTTAGGACTGATGCTTTTTTATTGATGTATGAAGGCATGGGATTTTGGGTTTTTTGATTTGTGTGCTCGCTAAGATTTTTCAATCTTATGCCTACGTATTCCCGTTTTAACGAAACAGGGAAATCAGAGCGATCGTAGTTCCTCCTATTCTATGGGACGAAAAAGGTTGTTTTGGTGTCTTGTTCAAAGCCTAAGACGTGAAGCTAAAAGTGGTTCATATCTTGTTCAAAGCCCAAGATGTGAAGCTGAAGGGTCTATTTGTATCTTGTTCGAAGCCCAAGATGTGAAGCTAAAGGGTTTTGACTTTAGAGAGAATTTGTCATCTCTAAAGAGGGATATTTGGTCTGTTTGTCACAACTGTTGGGTGACGGATCATAAAGGAGAATTACTTTAACTGGGATATGTGAATCTAGTAATGCCATAATTTCCTTTATAGGGGATTTTTAACCTGAAGGAGAAGACTTTAACTCAGTTTAGAGCAATGCCATCTTTCCTTAGGAATTTCTCATGCTAAAAGAGGGACAGTGGCGTGGATGTAAACAATCCAGAGGCTTTCCGCTTACAGCAATTAGATGGGGGAAAAGGAGTTATTGATGTTTGTATACTGTGAGCAAGGCACAGCTTTTGATGCTAAAAGGTTGATTAACTTAACCAGGGTTTCCTTATACAAAGCCTAAGAGGAGGCTATTGACCCAACAAGAGGGTGTTTTTATGTGTCTCGTACGAAGCCCGAGAGAGAGGCTAAAAGGGTTGACTCAACAAGAGAGTGCTTTTATATGTGTCTCGTACGAAGCCCGATAGAGAGACTAAATTTTTTTGACTCAACATGAGAGTCTTTTATACTCAACAAGAGAGTGTTTTTGTATCTCGTACGAAGCCCGAGATGGAGGCTGAAAGGGATTGACTCAACAAGAGAATCTTTTATACTCAACAAGAGAGTGTTTTTGTATCTCGTACGAAGCCCGAGATGGAGGCTGAAAAGGTTTGACTCAATAAGAGAGTCTTTTATACTCAACAAGAGAGTGTTTTTGTATCTCGTACGAAGCCCGAGATGGAGGCTGAAAAGGATGAAGTGACTCAACAAGAGAGTCTGAAAAGGTTAGCTCAACTGGGGAGAATCATTGTACAAAGCCCAAGAGGAGGCTAGTGTGTTGGTGACTGTTTCCGTTGAGTGACAGGTCCAGTATGTAGGTTAAAAGAGAAAATCAGTTCTTATATGGGTAATGTTGTACTTTGAGATTGATCAGAGGATCAGGGAGATTTCCTGTTCTCTAAGGAAATGGAAAATCCAAAGGGGTATTGAGACTGTCCAAGTCTACGGGTGTTTTGAGAAATTGATTCTCGGATGGTGAATGATCTTTGTATGATACCCAAGAGAAGGTTGGTATGTTAAGGGATGAAGGTCAACCCATTAACTGGTCTAACACTTGACTCAGAAAGACAACTCTAGCAAATTGATGACTAGGTTCTGTTCCTATACCTGTAGAGGTCTCTGGGTCCTTGTACTAAGCCCAAGAGAAGGCATGAGAGCTTTTAAGAAGCCGAAGGGTCCTTGTACAACGCCCAAGAGGAGGCGGGGATGCTTTTAAGAAGCCTGTGGGTCCCCAAACCGCGAGAAGTTCAAGACATGCCATTCATCGAGAATAGATCAAGCCAGGAAAGTCCGAGAATTTGGAAGAAACTCAAGAGATGCCATTCACGGAGAAAAGATCATCTCTGGGGAGTAGAGTCTTTTTGACAATTTCTAAGGGTGACAGTCTGAGAAAGGGTTCACCGACAATGCTGCCTTTCACGTCTCCATATTGTTTAACCCCAAGAGGAGGGAATACTGTGTCTGGTAATCCTATGGGGATCTAGTTTTGTTTGTATTAAGAGTGACCAACAGGGCTTTACCTAGTGCTAGACGTAGTTGCCGGGGAAAACTCTAAATAACTATACTAGTATTACACAGTTAATATTTGACAGGTATATAAAAGTTTGTGAAAGAAGACTTACAGTGAGCAACCCCACAATACAGTTATATATATATGAAAGCGGATAAAGAAAGCGGGTAAACACTTACTCGGTTGTAGAGCTTCCATGCTGTTTAGTTAGTTGTTCAACAAAGAAAACTTTGATAACAATATTATATTCAAAATCAAAGGAGAAAGTGCTTTGAAAGGATTGTTTGGGCTTACAGCTCAAGGAGATGCCCAAAGTTTTATCAGTGATTGCACTGTTGTTTTTGTACAGGGACTTATACAAGTGACTGAGGCCCAAAAAGGTTTTATGTACAAAGGGATGGGTCTTACACTCTCTCAAGAGGCCCAAAGGTGATTAAAGAAAAAGAATGGGGCTTATAACACGAGGGTAGGCCCAAGGGTTTGATTTTTGAACTGGCGATCGCGCCGAGATTTTCTTTTAACGCAGAGGGACTTATACAATATCTGAGACCCAAAATTATTTTGGTTAAAAGGGGATTGGGTCTTACACTCTATTAGAGGCCCAAAGATTTATTTTTGTACAAGTGATGGGGCTTACAGCTCAAGGAGAGGCCCAAGGTTTTATTTTAAAAAGGCGACGATCGCGCCGTTGTTTTTGAAAATACAGTGGGTCTTATACAATGACTGAGGCCCAAAAAGTGGTGTATTTACAAAAGGGGTTGGGTTTTACACTCTATTAGAGGCCGAAAGATTTATGAAAAAGTTTGATGAGGGTTGAATTAATCAAAAACCCTAATTGGTTTTCAAAATGTATTTTAATTGAATAAAAATTCAATTAAAATGATCAAAATTGTTAAACATGTGGAAAACAAATTGTGATCTTTGATTAATGTTTCAAAAATTAGGTTTTGATCCACAAAATGATTGGAAATCACTAAAATTTAAAAAATCAAGAAAGAGGAAATATTTTAAATGTCAAAAACAATTAAGATATTAGTTCTTTACAAAAATATCAAGTATATGAAATAAATAATATTTTTGGGATTTTTTGGGAAAATAAAATATTTTAACATTTTTGTGAATTATTAAAAAAAGAATCAACTCAAAATTATTAAAACTCAGAGAGAAATTAATTTTTGAATCAATTAAATAAAACCACAAAATTCAAATATTCAAATATTTGAAAAAGGGCGCCAAGAACATGGCAAGAACACGCGCCCTTCCTCTGTTTCTGCAGATTTGCATTTTCTATCCAATCTCACTGAATACTTGATGATATCATGCAATCTACATATCAATCTACTCGTTTTCACCTCACGGTCATGTTTATGGCCTTTAATTTCATTTATTTTAAACATGGAATAAGAAATCTAAGAGAAACCTCAAGAACCCTAAAATTTGCATGAAGGTTCAGAAATTCCATACACGTTTCAAACAATGCAATTGATTGAGGGAAAACACTCCATGCATGATTATGAACATATGGCCAAATTATTGTGCAGCAAAAAATGCATGGATCATAGAGTTAGAAGAGCTCATGCTTACCACTTGCAGCTGATGATCGTGTTTTGTGTTAGAGGTGTTACAGCTTGGTTCCAAGGATATGGATAGTTTCCCTAGGTGCTATGGAGTGTGTCTGGGTGCTTGGAGTGGATTGATTTGAGCTGGAACTTGATTTGGCACCTCAACTGCAAATCTGTCAAAGGCTTGTGCAGATGGCTGGTGATTTTGAGAATCTGGTGTTCCAGCTGTTATGTGAGTGTTTGGATCACTTCTATATGATGTTTATGAGGTGTGTGTGTGTGATTGGTTTGGTTGGAATAACTCTCAAACTCAAAACCCGATAGTGACTTGCTTTGGAAGGCAATTTTGGAGTGAAGAAGGAGATTTTGAGGAAAGCATCTGTTTGATGGCTTTGGTGTACTCAAACTGATCACAAATGAGCTCTATTTATAGTAGAGCAAGTTTGTTTTGCAAGGAATAGTGAATGATAACTGCTGCATAGGTTTGGCCAATGTTGATCAATGAGAATCCAAGTCTCCTCTAACCATTGACTAGAGGTTAGGGCACAGGCTGCTGGTTTCCTTGGGCTTGGATAAGTCTTGACTGAATTCAGTTGTAAATGGCTCAGCCCATGCCACATTGGTGCATCCATTAAATGCTCCAATCCAAAATTGGAGTCTTGTCCCTCTTTTAGGCATTTCTAGGTTTGACATGCTATTTTTGGTTCCAAAGACTTGGGAGGCTTGGGATCAGAGTTGGTTCCTCCTTGGTCCCCCCTTGAGGTGTTCAGATGGATAGAGTTGCTTGCCCTTTGCAAAATTTGGGCAAATCGAGCAAAACTCCAAAATCTGCCTTGCCATGACAGTTGGCAGCAAGGCATATTGGCATTGTCATATCTCATGGCTCAAGTGGAATTTGATGGAGTTCTTGGCCATTTTAGAAAGCCCTCATATGATACAACAACTGTTTGATCATAGTTGGTTTTGATACTTTTTGGATCCAAGTGAAAAATCCCCCTACATTTGGGAAAAAGTGAAGGCAGATTCTGACTTAGTGAAAATTTCACTAAGTGTTGGAAAAAGTGACATTTTCACTTTTTTTGTGTGATTTTGATCATTCCATAACTCAAAATCCATGGTGTATTGGAATGAGTTGTGTTTGAAGCTTTTGTAGAGGGTCATGAGAGCTACAAATCCAGCTTTGGATGAGGAAAAATGGCTTTGTGGTTTAGGAGTTATGATCCTCCAAAGTTGGTACCCTAGCCACTTTGTTCCATAACTTAGAAAAATTTCTAAGTTTTTATGGTTACCCCTTTTACAAGTTATCCCACTTTTCTTGATTTTTCTTGATGAATGATGATTCCAATCACACATTAACATCATTTTAGGGTTAAGGAACCATAATTGTGAAAAATCTCAAAAAGTCAAAGTTGACTTTTGTGCACAGTTGACTTTTTATCAGATGAATTCCAAACTGTGTGATCCTCTATGAAATCAAGTCCTTGACCTAAATCAAACTTGATGAATTGATTTCATAGGTGTTATAGGGTGTATTGGATCATGTCCTAGGGTTTGGGAGTATGTCCTGGTCAAAAGTCAAAGATACAGTTGACTTTTTCCGCGAAACCCTAATTGTGGTTCTAATGAACTTGAAACTTGTTGATCAAGCTTCTTGGATCAATCCATTGTTGCAAATGGATCAATGTGGTTTATTAGAGACCCTCAAATCCTCTCTTGAGGTCTTGGCTCATGATTTGTCCCAAAAGTCAACTTAGGGGTAAATTAGGTCAAGAAACCCTAATTCCTGATTTTTTATGAGTGCATCTCCTAAAGCAAAATTGACTTGAAGATTGGGTCCATGAGGTTCCATGGAGTATTTTAGGTTATGCTTTGAAGTATTGGCTCATGCCCAAAGGAAAATTCCCATCTGGAGGCCCTGGTCAACCAAAACCCTAATTTGGTGACACTGGCGATCTTGAGGCTTGATCCACCTAGAAGGGAGCAGCCTTGTGCTTAACCCTTGAGGTGGGAGTCCTCTTGATCCATTGGGGATGTTTGAGAGGTTTAGACAAGTTGAAGATCATGTCATTCCTTGATTGATCCTATGTCTAAAGCTCTGAGAGGGCCTGAAACCCTAAATTTGATTGTAGTGAATGCTCACCCATCTTTGGGGAGACTAACGAGGCATGATGGTTCATCCATATTGTAATGATAATTTGCACAATGATGGGAAATCTTAGTGGTCAAAATTTGGGGTATGACAGATGCCCCTATTTAATCTTCTTGGACCCGAATGTGTGAATGGCGAAGGTAATCGGGCATTCAGGGTACAAGATGATTAAATATCGGAATACCCGAAATTTTGATGGTGGTTAAGAATGGTAGTTTATGCATCCTTCTTCTTTTGCTAAGCAATGATGCTTAGAAAAGGTAAAACTTCCCCTCGATCCTGGTCTTCAGCCAAGGAACTGGTCTCAGTTTTATTTTGAAATAAACCTCCCCTCGATCCTGGTTTCCTACCAAGGAGATGGTCTCAGTTGCTGAAATAAACTTCCCCTCGATCCTGGTTTCTTACCAAGGAACTGGTCTCAGTTTCTTTTGTCAATAAACTTTATTGACAAGGGACGCTATGCGTAGTGGTTTTCCTCAAACTTCTCACCGAATTTTCCTGGGGAGATGCCATTTGATAGAAAATTTTTGATGTCAGACTTGCTGGGGAACCCATCTGTCTGAATTGTAGAGGGGTACAAACTTCTCTATTGGAGATGCCATTTGTTGACTCTATCTGGGAAAAACGAGTCTCTTGAGAGACTGCTTTTGCTTGGGGATATTACATCATACTTTTCTCAGAGATCTTCTCGGAGAAATGCTGTATGATGTGATCCAATTTTGAGGTGCCGATGATTTCATTAACATTGACTTTTTGGAGAGAAAAGTCAATGTGTTGCTGAAAGTCTTTAGTTGTGAGTCTTTCTCTGGGGATTTTCCTTTATCCGGGAAAGCGACGATATCATCTTCAATGGCGAAGAGTGACATTTGTCAAACATTTTCTCTGGTCTTTCAGAGGTTCAAGTTATCAAAGTGGTCAAGGGCCAACTCTAATCCAGAAATAAATTGGAGGAGAGAGATTGTTCAGACGCAACATTTTCTGACGAGGAAAAAACTGACAACTCGAGTGAGAGGACTTTTATCACTCGGGGATAAGACCGACTAGAGTGATAGTGATGCAATATGAATGCGAATGTAAATCAATAATGCATGATGTATGTATGTTTATGCTGATAAAACTGTCGCGACATACAGACTGACGGATGAATGCGACTGGATACTCGACCACAGTGAGAGATAAAAAGTATCGCTGGTTCAAGATAGCAATTCTGCCTTGCTTAGGAGAAGTAGTCCCTGTGGGGGAACAACCGTTGATCGGACTTAGGAGACGAGAACTCGGTCGAGGGTATCAGATGGGAAAGTCGCATCTGATACAGGGGATCCTTCATTCAGGCGTACTGGTTTAGAAGGAGTACTTTGATTCTGCACTTTGAAGCTTGCTTACTTCTGAAGAAGCGATTGATGTTCTTTCGATGTTCAATAGTCAAAAGAAATTGCCATCTTTAAAAGCAGAAAAATTTTACAAGTAAATTCGTTTTTGTTTCATTTCAAGAATCATTAATCATGTTAAAATGTCGTTCTGTAAAGCTAAAACAAATAAGAATTGCAAATAAAAGCACAAGGGCTTAAATTTTATTGATAGGATGGAAATCAGCCAAACGCGTGATTCCATAGAGTATTTACAAAGTTTGAAAATGGTAATTTAGGGGAAAAGGGCTTCATTGAAACACAACAACCACTATCCTTCTACCAACTTTGAATTCGGGGCATCCTGAGCTTCTGTCGAAGATGACCGTGACTGGAGTTTTTCTTCTGATGGATGGCATGACTGCTACTAGGGGATTTGCCCCTATTGAACATAGTTACTTGCCATTATCCCTAACTTTTGCCTGGATTGTACTTTGATGTTTCCAATCCACCGGGATGATTTTTTTTTATTATGTCTCTAATTTTTGCCTGGACCGCCCTTTCGGGTTTTCAATCCACCGAGACGCTTTTTTTCTTCTCTTTTTTTTAGGCGAAGTATTTCTTGACTACATCAACATTTGTGGGGTAGGCAAATTCCTCTCCGTCCATGGTTGAGAGTCTCAAGGCGCCGCCTGAGAAAGCTTTCTTGACCACATATGGGGCCATCGTAATTCGAAGTCCACTTGCCCCGGGAATCAGTGAGGAATGATTGTATCTTTTTGAGCACAAGGTCTCCTTTCCTGAAGATGCGAGGTCGGACCTTTTTGTCAAACGCCTTCTTCATTCTCTGTTGATACAACTGACCATGGCATAGTGCCGTGATTCGCTTCTCCTCGATCAGATTCAGCTCGTCGTGTCGACTTTGACACCACTCAGCTTCTGTAAGTTTAACTTCCATCAATACCCGGATTGATGGGATCTCTACTTCGATGGGGAACACTACTTCCATGCCATACACTAGAGAGAAAGGGGTTACCCTTATTGAAGTGCGGACAGATGTGCGATAACCGTGAAGAGCAAAGGGTAGCATCTCGTGCCAATCTTTGTAGGTTACAACCATCTTTTGAACAATCTTTTTGATATTCTTGTTATCCGCTTCTACCGCGCTGTTCATCTTGGGTCGGTAGGGAGATGAGTTATGGTGTTCGATCTTGAACTCTGCGCACAACTCTTTCATCATCTTATTGTTCAAGTTAGATCCATTATCAGTAATGATCTGGCTTGGAACACCATAACGGCAGATGATATTATTTTTTATAAATCGGACCACCACTTGTCGGGTTACATTGGCGTATGACGCTGCTTCGACCCACTTGGTGAAGTAATCAATGGCTACCAGAATGAACCGATGTCCGTTTGAAGCCTTGGGTTCAATCACACCGATCATGTCGATTCCCCATATGGAAAAAGGCCATGGGGAAGAGAGAACTTTGAGATGCGTAGGGGGCACATGGATTTTGTTGGGGTATATCTGACACTTGTGACACTTCCTCATGTACTTGTAGCAATCGGATTACATGGTCAACCAGTAGTACCTTGTTCTCAGAATTTTTCTCGCCATTGTATGTCCATTGGCATGAGTGCCAAAGGATCCTTCATGAATTTCTTTTATCAGAATGTCTGCTTCTGGTCTGTCTACACATCGGAGCAAGACCATGTCGAAATTTCTCTTATATAGTGTGTCACCGCTCAGCAAGAAGCTGCCAGCCAGCCTTCTGAGGGTTTTTCTGTCTTTCCTGGATACCCAAGATGGGTACTCTTGTTTCTGAACGAAGCATTTGATATCATGATACCAAGGTTTATCGTCTATGATTGCTTCAACTGTGAAAATGTAAGCGGGTCATTCAAGACGCATTATGTCGATCTTAGGTAAGTCGTTCCATTGACCTACGCTAATCATGGAAGAGATGGTGACTAATAAATCAGCCATGTGATTCTCATTATGAGGGATGTGATGAAACTTAATTCTTTTGAAGAAGGGTAACAACCTTCTCGCGTAGTCTTTATAAGGGATCAGTCCTGATTGGTATGTGTTCCAATCTCCTTTGATCTGATTGATTACCAAAGCTGAGTCACCATATACATCCAAGTTCTTGATCCTCAAATCAATCGCTTCTTCGAGACCCATAATACAAGCTTCGTATTCGGCCTCGTTGTTTGTGCATTTGAACGTAAGTCTGGCGGTGAAAGGAACGTTGGTACCCTGAGGGGTTATGATGATTGCCCCAATTCCATTTTCATAATGATTGACAGCTCCGTCAAAAATTAGTCCCCATTGGGAACCTGGTTCTGGCCCTTCACTGGGTAGCGGTTCATCGCAGTCTTTCATTTTTAAATAGATGACATCTTCGTCTGGGAAGTCTAACTCGATTGATTCTTGATCGTCAATCGATTGATGAGCCAAATGATCGGCTAAAATACTCCCCTTAACGGCTTTTTGAGCGTGGTATTCGATGTCGTATTCTGATAACAACATCTGCCAAGGGCGATTCTTCCCGTGAGAGCAGGTTTTTCAAAGACGTACTTGATTGGATCCATTTCGGAGACCAACCAAGTAGTGTGACGAGTCATGTATTGGCGAAGATGTTTGGCTGCCCAAGCCAAAGCGCAACAAGTTTTCTCGAGCATAGTGTACCGAGTATCGCAGTCGGTGAACTTCTTGCTCAAATAGTAGATGGCAGACTCTTTCCTTTTGGTTTCGTCTTGTTGGCCAAGTACACAGCCCATGGAGTCTTCCAAGACTGTTAGGTAGATGATCAGTGGCCTTCCTTCCACTGGAGGTGATAGAATCGGCGGATTCAACAAGTATTCCTTGATACTGTCGAAGGCGATTTGGCAATCTTCTGTCCAAATGCAGTCCTGATTCTTTTTGAGTAATTTGAAAATCGGAGCACAGGTCGTGGACATAAGGAATATGAATCTGGAGATGTAGTTCAAACGTCCCAGGAATCCTCTGACTTGTTTTTCAGTTTTCGGAGAAGGCATTTCTTGAATGGCCTTGACCTTGTCAGGATCAACCTCAATTCCTTTCTGGCTAATGATGAACCCTAAGAGTTTCCCTGAACGGACACCGAAGGTGCATTTGTTGGGATTCAATCGGAGTTTGTACTTTCTCAACCGCTCGAATAGTTTTGACAGGTGGGTCAGATGCTCCTCTTCCGTCTTAGATTTTGTAATCATGTCATCGACATATACCTCAATTTCCTTGTGTATCATGTCATGAAACAGAGTAGTCATGGCCCTTTGATAGGTTGCCCCAGCGTTCTTCAAACCGAACGGAATTACCTTGTAACAAAAGGTTCCCCATGGGGTAATGAACGGAGTTTTCTCCATGTCCTTCGGCGCCATTTTTATCAGATTATAGCCCGAGAATCCATCCATGAAGGAGAAAACTTTAAACTTTGTTGTACTGTCTACCAGCATGTCAATGTGTGGTAAAGGAAAGTCGTCCTTTGGACTTGCTTTGTTCAGATCCCTGTATTCGACACAGATCCTGACCTTTCCGTCCTTTTTCGGTACGGGTACGATGTTGGCTAACCATTGAGGATATTCCGATGTGGCGAGGAAACCTGCGTCAATCTGTTTCTGTACCTCCTCTTTGATTTTGATGGCCATGTTCGGGTGAGTCCGTCTCAACCTTTGCTTTACTGCCGGACATTCCGATCTCAACGGTAAGTGATGTTCCACGATGCTGGTATCCTACCCTGGCATGTCCTGATAGGAACAAGCAAACACATCGGGAAATTCTCTGAGAAGCTTTGTCAAACTCTCTTTGGCAGTTGGACTGAGCAGTGCCCCAATCCTGATTTCTTTTCTCTCTTTTTTTGAACCTAGGTTGACCATTTCCAACGGCTCTTTGTGAGATTCAATGGACCTTTCCTCCAGTCTGAGTAATTGGGAGATCTCTTCTAGAATTTCATTGTCAACTTCTTCTTTAGCCCCAAATACCGGGAACTCAAAGTCGGGAGAAGGCATCGGATCGTATGTTTCAACGGGGTTTAAAACAAGCAATCTGCATGACGTGATGATTCGTGTTTAGAAGAGATAGAGAAAATGAAAGTGTGTGCAGTGTATTTTTTTTTGAAAAACTGCTTGTTTATTTTATTGTTTGAATTGTTTTTTAGGATTACCATTTTCTGAGAAAAGCAAAAAGAGAAAACAGCAACTGATGTGGAAATTACAGAACAACGTTATTTTATTTATGAACAAGTCGATTCTTGAAACTACAACCCTATAAAACAAAACTCTGTCGCTTCGGGCAAAGCGAAGAAGGAAATTTACAGAAAGCAAGCCCTATCAAAACATTCGTTTCACCCGGGCAGGGTGAAAGGTTAAAGACGACAATTACTTTGACGTATGAACAATCTTCAGAACATCGACAACAACCCATTGGCGGCGAACTCCTCGGTGAATCACAAAGTCTGGTACTTTCCTTGATTTGTCTTCAGAAATGACGCTGATTTCTGGTGGAGCAGGATCATTGGAATCTGTCTGCCAGGCAGAGTTGTCGTAGGAGAGCTCTTCTGTTGTATTTTGCGCAGTGTTTATACTCTCAGGTAAATCTCCCCATCCAGTTGGCTGGATGTCTTCGAGCCTGTTACGAGAGCTTTCAGGAGCGGTGTACTTGACCATGAAGTCAAATTTACCACTTGGTTGTCCTAAGGTGTCCCACACTTCTTTGGAACTGGAGGAGTCATCCCTTTCGATGACGTTGACCTCAGGAAAAGCGTAGTTAAGGAACTCTTGTCCTGCAATTGTTGCAAATTCATCGTTGTACTGGATATTTTCTGAATGACCTGAGTGTTGATCCCATGACATGGTGGGGACGCAGGTATTCTTTTCAATGACGCTCAGCTGATATGCATCGTCGGGCTGACTGTTTTGTCCCGAGTCTCCTGGGTACGGCTGCCAGATAAGCAGGCCATCCATTGGGCCATAATAGTCATGGTCAAAGTTGTCTTTCATCAGAGTGTCTTCCTCTAATGAATTTGGTGGAGCACGACATCCTTCTGGATCGCAATCTCCGTATATCATTTTGACATCTGATCTCGGTATAAATCTCAGACTTTGTGCGGGATAGCAAAATGGCGTAGGCACCTCTTCCTAAGACATATAACCGTCCTCGTTAAGATAGGACTTCCACTCTTCATCTGTATTGGAGGAATCTCCCTCGTAGATGGTATGTACTTCTTGAGACACTAGGTGAAGGAAACCTCAGCTATAGAAGAAGTTCTGAATGGGATGAAGACTTTCATCGTTAGCACCTGTCTGGGTACAGGTTGTGGAAAAACCAAGACCCTTCTTTGTTTTATTATCAGTAGGAATGACAAGCTGTCCCCATCCTTTTACATTGTTATTTTCGATTACTTCGAGAGCATCTCTGTATGAGGAAATCGAGGTTCCCTTCTCTGATTGATTCTCATTGCTCACAGAAAGTGCTTGGAACAGAGTCCCAACTCCCTCCTCGGGTTCTACACAAGTAGATAATGACAAGTTGCTTACGAGCAAGGCTTGTTCTCCACAGACCGTGACGAGTTGATCGCTCTTGACGAACTTCAGTTTTTGGTGAAGTGTCGAAGTGACTGCCCCAGCCTGGTGTATCCACGGTCTTCCTAATAAGCAACTGTATGTTGCCCGGATGTCCATGACCTGGAAAGTGATTAGGAAAGTGTGAGGACCGATAGTTATGGGAAGGTCTACTTCGCCGATAATTGCTTTCCGAGATCCGTCAAACGCTTTGACGATGACCTCACTGCCCCTCATCGGGGGGTCCTTTGAATGATAGTAACATTAAAGTGGACTTCGGCATAAATTTGATGGCCGATCCTGTGTCTACCAGTACGCTGGCTAAAGCATCGTCCTGGCAGTTAACTGTGATATTGAGCGCCATGTTCTGGCTTTTGCCCCCCTCTAGCAAATCCTCATCACTAAATCCTAAGTTGTTGCAGGAAGTGATGTTAGAGATGATGCTATCGAACTGTCGTATTGACACATCCTGTTCCACAAAGGCCTGCTCTAAGACTTTTTGTAGAGCCTCTCTGTGGGCTTCGAAACTGAGTAAAAGTGATAGCACTGAGATCTTTGAAGGAGTTTGTAACAGTTGGTCAACAATGTTGTATTCACTCCTTTGGATGAGCTTCAGCATCTCATCATTGTTTTTTGAAAGGTCGGTATCACTAGATTGACCGACTGGTGGATTGGGAACTTCCGTTTGAGGTTCCTTTTCTTTGTTAGGTTCTCCAACTCCTTGGTTGAAGATTCGACCGCTCCGTGTTACTCGATTGATGTCTGTAATATTCACGACGGAGGGTAATGGAATTTCCTTTCCATTCTCAATTATTGTTGCACCGTATTTGTAAGGGATCACCTTAGCTGATTCATACGATAATGGTCCCGGCAGATAGATAACTGCAGGAGCCTTCTGACTTTTCTGACTGTCGTAAGTAACTTCAATCAGCTCTTTGCTAAGAACCTTTGATTCGTCCAGTAGAGGGATGATGGTACAAACATCCTTGTTCCTCTCAGGGTTAGAGATCACAACCACGTCTCTGATTTGATCTGCAAAATAGTCTGGCGTCCAGGCAATGGACCCCGAAGCTAGGTATGGGTGAATCTCCCTGCGATCCACTTGACTCTGAAGGGCTGCTCACACGAGGTAACATCCTTGGTTATTCTCCAAGCAGACTCTATAATGTTCATAGTTGTGTGGTGGAACCTGGCCACGCCCGCTTTGAATGTAGTGTAACCTCACTAGATCTGTTTCCGTAGATCGGACATCCTGACTTCGATGCCGAGTAAGGTTCCTATCAACCACACTGATTTGTTGTGTGTCTTCATCCATATAGATCGAAATCCACCAGTGGTTTAATAAGTGTTGTAAAGTTCTTTGCACGAGAGCGCACCCTTGGTTACTCTCACAACATCCTTTACAATTCAGATAATCATGCGAAGTGAGAAAACCGAGTTGGACTTGCCTGGCGTGTAACTCCACCAAGCTGGTATTCATCACACGAATATCAAATATTTAGATCATGTTGATCTGATAAGGATTTCTATCATGGTAGTCCTGGATCCATCCTAGATCCATCTGACGCTGGAGGGCCTCTTGTACAAAAGAGCATCCCTGTTTGTTTACCGAGAAAGCCAGATAGGAATTGTAATCGTGCCATGGCAGATTATGATACTGGATTTGCCTTGAGTGCATCGCCACCAAGTTGACATTCATTGTACGGATGTCGTGGTTTTGAATGACGTTGGAATTCATATAGGTCATCCTGACTCCACGAACTCGATGCTCTTGGATCTATCCGAGATCCAATTGTTCCTGTAGAGCTGATTACACCACAGAACATCCCTGATTATTCTTAGAGCAGATATCACACTGGTGATAGTTATGAGGTGGCACATGGCCGTATCCGCTCTATCTATAATGCATATTGACCAAATTGGCTCTTAATAAGAGTACATCATGAATTTGATAGCTGTCGTTAGACTCTCCCTCTATCAAATTGACTGTAGCTTTCTCATGTTGAGGCAGCGGGTTCGTGAGAACATTAGGATTCGTAACTTTAAAATATAAGACCCCACTCCTGACAAGCTTTTGCACATCGGATTTGAAACTGAGACAGTTTTCTATGTTATGCCCTGGTCCTCCTTGATGGTAAGGGCAAGTCTGACCCGCTTTGAACCAGAAAGGCGGATTTTCCGGTACTGTAAGAGGAGACTTAGTTTGAACGTGCCCCTTGACCAGTAGTAACGAAAATAGCTCTGCGTACAACACATGTATAGGGTCAAACCCTGAAGGTCTGTTGTACGGTTGTTGGTGTACGGAGGACGAGCCTGCTGAAGAGGTTGTTGTGTGCTTTGCTGATATTGCTGTTGATTAGGTTGGCTCTGCGCAACCTTAGGTTGATATGTAGGAATAGGCGTGGGATTGATAGCAGGAGTTACAACTGCTACTGGTTGGTAACGTCGCCTTTGCTTTCCGAGAGAGATATTCCCAATATCCTGCTCTTTTTTCTTAGGGAGAGCACTACCGTATCTTTTTGTACTACTCGATGATCCAGCGTCTTTAACTAAACGTCCTTCTCGGACCGCTTCCTCAAGAAGAACTCCCATGCCCACCATCTCGGTGAAGTCACTGGGCGCACTGGCAACCATTCTGTCGTAGTAAAATGAGTTTAAGGTTTTCAAGAAGATCTTTGTCATCTCTTTTTCCTCAAGAGGTGGACAAATCTGAGCGGCAATTTCACGCCATCTCTGAGTGTACTCCTTAAAGGTTTCCTTGTCCTTTTGTGACATCGATCTGAGTTGATCTCTGTCCGGTGCCATCTCTAAATTTTATTTATATTGTTGAACGAAAGCAACGCCAAGATCTCTGAATGTGCCGATCGAGGCGCGGTTTAACCCCATGTACCATTTAAAGGCGGCACCGGTTAAACTATCCTGAAAGTAGTGAATTAGTAGCTTCAGGTTCTCTGTCTAAGCTGACATTCGCCGAGCGTACATCACTAAGTTACTCTGAGGGCAAGAGTTACCCTTATATTTTTCAAAGTCGGGCACTTGGAACTTGTGTGGAACTTTCACATTGGGGACCAAGCAGAGGTCCGCGGTGTCCTTTCCAAATAGATCCTGACCACGAAGGGTCTGCAATTCTTTCTACATCTCTAGGAATTGTTCCTAGAACTCATTCATTCTGTCGAACATGCTGTCGTTTCCACCAGAAGGTATCTGTGGAATCTGTCCTTCCGGGAGAGTGTGTACCACGGGTGGTGGTATAGTCATTATGGCTGAGACTCTCGGTGCCTCCCGAAGTTTGTAACCTTTAGGAGTTGCTGTCATGCCCCTGGCATCTTCGATTTCCCGAAGTTTGTAACCTTCAGGCCCAGCGGCTCCTGCTGCGGTTCCCTGATCCTCAGCGATTAGTGGAACATATCCTTCTGAGATATAGTTAAGTGGCATGCCCCAGGGGCGATCTTTCGGCATCTTGTACCTAGGATCATACTTCTCCACTATGGGCGTAGATGTGATCTCCGAGATCACATTCCTTTGTTGTTGCATCTGAGCTTCTACTAGAGCTTGCATGTCGTTATGAAGTTTTCTCAGATCCTCTTTCAGAGTGTCGATCTCTTCCCTCAACTCTCTGTTCTCTTCCTCAAGATCATACATCTTTTTCTGACGATTGGCCCGAGTATTGTACGAATTAGACAGTTTGACTCTAGAATCGAGACGCAAATGTGAGATTCGTAAGTAAGAAGAATGCGTTTATGAGAATGATGAATGCAATGATTATTAATTATTTTTGTTTATTCAAAGTAAACTTCGACAATTAGATTGGAAATATCAAACAGTGGGGAAACCCCGTTTTATTGAATTCAAAGGATTGCGGAAATGTAAATACAGTAGATTACAAAGTGCTGGAAAAGGAAATCTAAACTAATGGATCCTGAGTCCCCTATGAAGAGAGCTCAAGTGCTGGTTCTGGTGCTTTCCTTTTCTTTGACCGAGGCTCTTGGGCCGTTGTCGGGTTGTCATTCCTTTGCCAAGTGAAAGGAGCGAGCAAATTCCTTTGGTCATCCTGATTTTCTACTGCATGTTGCTCTAAACTCTCAATCAGGGCATCTTTTTCCCTTAACAGTTACTATATTTTCTTACACTCCACATTGAGAATACGGTACTTGTTCCTCCAAGACCTCTTCTCCTGCTGAACTTTGCTGAGAGTCACCTGAAGTTTTTCCGTTTCAGTCATGAAATAAAGGACAGAGTCCCTTAATGGAAGAACTTCCTAACGAGGGTAAGGCATCCTCAGCTTGAGAGCTCTAGTTTGTACCCAATGGGGATAAGGCTCCATCGAGACACAGTCTGGTTTTCCTAGAGACTCTCGTCCTTTCCTGTGAACGTGTTTCCAAGCGTGCACTATTTCTGTCTTTAGTGCCCTGTCATTTTCTCCTTCCTTGAAGAAAAGACCTTCTAGATGAGCATTCCGTGGGACGTGCCTCATCGGGTATCCGAATTAACGACGAACGAGAGTTGGATGATAGTTGATTCCCCCCTTAGTTCCTATAAGGGGTACATTTGGGAAATTTCCACAACGGTCAATGATCCTGATCCCGTCATAGATTCGATTGTACCAATCGATGTCAGAGTTGATAAGAGACATGATTCTCTGCGACCAACGTAATGTATTCTTTTGATCCCAAAATGCAGCAGACTTGGGTAAATAGGAAGTGAACCATTTGTATAGCAGGGGTACACAACATGTGATCATTCCTCCACTGTATAAATTTCTCAAATGTACCGAATGATACGCATCTGCAAGTAAGGTCGGTACGGGGTTTCCGATCAGGAAAATCTTAATGGCGTTGATATCTATAAAGTTATCGATGTCGGGAAACAAAAATAACCCGTAGGTGAGCAAAACAAAGATGTTCTCGAAAGTGGCCACGTTCCCTATACTGGCAAAGTACAGGGCTTTCTTTGTCAAGAACTGCGCTGGCAAACCTTGGATGCCACCCTTAGTGGTCATGTGAGTCCTGACTTCTGACTCGTCCAAATAAATTGCTCTTGCAATGGTTTGATCCTTTGGAATTTCTTCCAGTCCAGAAAAGGGAGCTTGATCAATGATATACAGATCAATCAAGTGAGAATACTCCTCCAGCGTTGGTGCAAGCTGATAATCTGGGAATGTGAAACAGTGATAAACTGGATCGTAGAACTGGATTAGCGTGGACAGGATTCCTTTAATTACATGGACCCTTAATAAGGACATCATTCCTCTATACCTGGCTCTGAAAGCCTCATGGTTGGCGATCATTCTCGCCAAACCTCTCAAATCCTCTAACTTTGGAACCTTGAAAGTGTACTTATGAGTTTTCCTTCTACCGAAATCCATTAGCGCAATCTCCTTTCTCTGATATTTGCAATCATTGTCTTAGTTTAATTTGAAAAAGAGAGACTAGAAGAGAAGATTTTTTTTGTTTTGATGTTTTTTAGATGAATGCAACACACAAAAACATATAAAAAATATGGGGTCAAAGAATCGGTGTCATAAAGTCAAGGCTCTACCCCCCCCCCCCCCCCCCCCCCCGCCCAAAGGTTTATACTAGTGATTTTTTGTACATGTCCACAAAATCATTGACCCCTCTGGGATAACAACAGCAAGCGGATCGCCAGCGAGCTAATGTATCCTGGAGTTATCTCAGATGAGGGTAGTATCGCGTGACAACTATTTTCGATAGCTTCCGCACTACAAAATGGCTTAAGTCTACTAAAAACCTCGGCTTCTCAGATAACCCAGTCGACCACACTACTTTCAACAACCGAAGTCGTATAGGCAATGTATCTGCAAAGGGAGTCTCCACTGAGTTTGATGGTCGATCGGGGGCTCTTAACTGGAATTCACTCCCAGTAAGATTACCCGCATTGACATCACCTATCTTAGGTGTATACTCAATCTTTCCACATGCGGCATCACACGCATTCCCATTAGCAGAAAAATAAACACAGATATCAATTAGGAATAGCAGTATATATATTTGTCTTAATCATCCTAGACCTCTAGTATTATGATCCTATACATACAATGACTCCCCAGCAGGGTTGTCATTTCTGTGACAGTTTGTTGAATCTACGGTTTCCACCGAAAATTGCAAGAAAGAGAAGAAGGCCCCACTGTGGGCGCCATTTTTCTGTAGCGAGCGATTTTGGACATGGTTCTTAAGCACTGTCGCTCTGAGGTACTACAGGTCGATTCATTTTTTATCCTATTGAAGCTGATGAATAAAGGGAAATAGATGTCACTAATTAACCCTGTTTGCATGCTGAGTTTAAACAGCGGTCTGTTAGGTTACAGATGCTATGTGGATGTGGGGCCTCTCTCTGCTTATTTTGCTAATAGTGAAATGTCTGGATTATTTGTGAGGATGTTAGGACTGATGCTTTTCGATTGATGTATGAAGGCACGAGATTTTGGGTTTTTTTTATTAGTGTGCTCGCTAAGATTTTTCAATCTTATGCCTACATATTCCCATTTTAACGAAACAGGGAAATCAGAGCGATCGTAGTTCCTCCTATTCTATGGGAGGAAAAAAGTTGTTTTGGTGTCTTGTTCAAAGCCCAAGACGTGAAGCTAAAAGTGGTTTGTATCTTGTTCAAAGCCCAAGATGTGAAGCTGAAGGGTCTATTTGTAACTTGTTCGAAGCCCAAGATGTGAAGCTAAAGGGTTTTGACTTTAGAGAGAATTTGTCATCTCTAAAGAGGGATATTTGGTCTGTTTGTCACAACTGTTGGGTGACGGATTATAAAGGAGAATTACTTTAACTGGGATATGTGAATCCAGTAATGTCATAATTTCCTTTATAGGGGATTTTTAACCTGAAGGAGAAGACTTTAACTCAGTTTAGAGCAATGCCATCTTTCCTTAGGAATTTCTCATGCAAAAAGAGGGACAATGGCGTAGATGTAAATAATCCAGAGGCTTGCCTCTTACAGCAATTAGATGGGGAAAAGGAGTTGTTGATGTTTGTATACTGTGAGCAAGGCACAAATTTTGATGCTAAAAGGTTGATTGACTTAACCGGGGTTTCCTTATACAAAGCCTAAGAGGAGGCTATTGACCCAACAAAAGGGTGTTTTTATGTGTCTCGTACAAAGCCCGAGAGAGAGGCTAAAAGGGTTGACTCAACAAGAGAGTGCTTTTATATGTGTCTCGTACGAAGCCAGAGAGAGAGGCTAAAAGGTTTTGACTCAACATGAGAGTCTTTTATACTCTACAAGAGAGTGTTTTTGTATCTCGTATGAAGCCCAAGATGGAGGCTGAAAGGGATTGACTCAATAAGAGAATCTTTTATACTCAACAAGAGAGTGTTTTTGTATCTCGTACGAAGCCCGAGATGGAAGCTGAAAAGGTTTGACTCAAAAAAATAGTCTTTTATACTCAATAAGAGAGTGTTTTTGTATCTCGTACGAAGCCCGAGATGGAGGCTGAAAAGGATGAAGTGACTTAACAAGAGAGTCTAAAAAGGTTAGCTCAACTGGGGAGAATTATTGTACAAAGCCCGAGAGGAGGCTAGTGTACTGGTGACTATTTCTGTTGAGTGACAGGTCCAGTATGTTGGTTAAAAGAGAAAATCAGTTCTTATATGGGTAATGTTGTACTTTGAGATTGATCCGAGGATCAGGGAGATTTCCTGTTCTTTAAGGAAATGGAAAATCCAAAGGGGTATTGAGACTGTCCAAGTCTACGGGTGTTTTGAGAAATTGATTCTCGGATGGTGAATGATCTTTGTATGATGCCCAAGAGAAGGCTGATATGTTAAGGGATGAAGGTCAACCCATTAACTGGTTTGACACTTGACTCAGAAAGACATCTCTAGCAAATTGATGACTAGGTTATGTTCCTATACCTGTAGAGGTCTCTGGGTCCTTGTACTAAGCCCAAGAGAAGGCATGAGAGCTTTTAAGAAGCCGAAGGGTCCTTGTACAATGCCCAAGAGGATGCGGGGATGCTTTTAAGAAGCCTGTGGGTCCTTAAACCCCGAGAAGTTCAAGACATGCCATTCATCGAGAATAGATCAAACCAGGAAAGTCCGAGAATTTGGAAGAAACTCAAGAGATGCCATTCACGGAGAAAAGACCATCTCTAGGGAGTAGAGTCTCTTTGACAATTTCTAAGGGTGACAGTCTGAGAAAGGGTTCACCGAGAATGCTGCCTTTCACGTCTTCATATTGTTTAACCCCAAAAGGAGGGAAGACTGTGTCTGGTAATCCTATGGGTATCTAGTTTTGTTTGTATTAAGAGTGACCAACAGGGCTTTACCTAGTGCTAGACGTAGTTGTCGGGGAAAAATCTAAATAACTATACTAGTATTACACAGTTGATATTTGACAGGTATATAAAAGTTTGTGAAAGAAGACTTACAATTAGCAGCCCCACAATACAATTATATATATATATGAAAGCGGGTAAACACTTACTCGGTTGTAGAGCTTCCATGCTGTTTGGTTAGTTGTTCAACAAAGAAAACTTTGATAATAATATTATATTCAAAATCAAAGGAGAAAGTACTTTGAAAGGATTGTTGGGGCTTACAACTCAAGGAGAGGCCCGAAGTTTTATCAGTGATTGCACTGTTGTTTTTGTACAGGGACTTATACAAGTGACTGAGGCCCGAAAAGGTTTTCTGTATAAAGGGATGGGTCTTAAACTCTCTCAAGAGGCCCAAAGGTGTTTAAAGAAAAAGAATGGGGCTTATAACACGAGGATAGGGCCAAGGGTTTGATTTTTGAACTGGCGATCGCGCTGAGATTTTCTTTTAACGCAGAGGGACTTATACAATATCTGAGGTCCAAAATTATTTAGGTTAAAAGGGGATTGGGTCTTACACTCTATTAGAGGCCCAAAGATTTATTTTTGTACAAGTGATGTGGTTTACAGCTCAAGGAGAGGCCCAAGGTTTTATTTTAAAAAGGCGACGATCGCGTCGTTGTTTTTGAAAATATAGTGGGTCTTATACAATGACTGAGGCCCAAAAAGTGGTGTATTTACAAAAGGGGTTGGGTCTTACACTCTATTAGAGGCCCAAAGATTTATGAAAAAGTTTGATGAGGGTTGAATTAATCAAAAACCCTAATTGGTTTTCAAAATGTATTTTAATTGAATAAAAATTCAATTAAAATGATCAAAATTGTTAAACATGTGGAAAACAAATTGTAATCTTGGATTAATGTTTCAAAAATTAGGTTTTGATCCACAAAATGATTGGAAATCACTAAAATTTGAAAAATCAAGAAATACGAAATATTTTAAATGTAAAAAACAATTAAAATATTAATTCTTTACAAAAATATAAAGTATATGAAATAAATAATATTTTTGTGATTTTTGGGAAAATAAAATATTTTAACATTTTTGTGAATTATTAAAAAAAGAATCAACTCAAAATCATTAAAACTCAGAGAGAAATTAATTTTTGAATCAATTAAATAAAACCACAAAATTCAAATATTCAAATATTTGAAAAAGGGCGCCAAGAACATGGCAAGAACACGCGCCCTTCCTCTGTTTCTGCAGATTTGCATTTTCTATCTAATCTCACTGAATACTTGATGATATCATGCAATCTACATATCAATCTACTCGTTTTCACCTCACGATCATGTCTATGGCCTTTAATTTCATTCATTTTAAACATGGAATAAGAAATCAAAGAGAAACCTCAAGAACCCTAAAATTTGCATGAAGGTTCAGAAATTCCATACACAATTCAAACAATGCAATTGATTGAGGGAAAACACTCCATGCATGATTATGAACATATGGCCAAATTATTGTGCAGCAAAAAATGCATGGATCATAGAGTTAGAAGAGCTCATGCTTACCACTTGCAGCTGATGATCGTGTTTTGTGTTAGAGGTGTTACAGCTTGGTTCCAAGGATGTGGATAGTTTCCCTAGGTGCTATGGAGTGTGTCTGGGTGCTTGGAGTGGATTGATTTGAGCTGGAACTTGATTTGGCACCTCAACTGCAAATCTGTCAAAGGCTTGTGCAGATGACTAATGATTTTGAGAATCTGGTGTTCCAGATGTTATGTGAGTGTTTGGATCACTTCTATATGATGTTTATGAGGTGTGTGTGTGATTGGTTTGGTTGGAATATCTCTCAAACTCAAAACCCGATAGTGACTTGCTTTGGAAGGCAATTTTGGAGTGAAGAAGGAGATTTTGAGGAAAGCATATGTTTGATGGATTTGGTGTACTCAAACTGATCACAAATGAGCTCTATTTATAGTTGAGCAAGTTTGTTTTGCAAGGAATAGTGAATGGCAACTGCTGCATAGGTTTGGCGAATGTTGATCAATGAGAATCCAAGTCTCCTCTAACCATTGACTAGAGGTTAGGGCACAGGCTGCTGGTTCCCTTGGTCTTGGATAAGTCTTGACTGAATTCAGTTGGAATTGGCTCAGTCCATGCCAACTTGGTGCATCCATTAAATTCTCCAATCCAAAATTGGAGTCTTGTCCCTCTTTTAGGTATTTCCAGGTTTGACATGCTATTTTTGGATCCAAAGACTTGGGAGGCTTGGGATCAGAGTTGGTTCCTCCTTGGTCCCCCCCTTGAGGTGTTCATATGGATAGAGTTGCTTGCCCTTTGCAAAATTTGGGCAAATCGAGCAAAACTCCAAAATCTGCCTTGCCATGACAGTTTGCTGCAAGGCATATTGGCATTGTCATATCTCATGGCTCAAGTGGAATTTGATGGAGTTCTTGGCCATTTTGGAAAGCCCTCATATGATACAACTACTGTTTGATCATAGTTGGTTTTGATACTTTTTGGATCCAAGTGAAAAATCCCCCTACATTTGGAAAAAGTGACATTTTCACTTTTTTGTGATTTTGATCATTCCATAACTCAAAATCCATGGTGAATTGGAATGAGTTGTGTTTGAAGCTTTTGTAGAGGGCCATGAGAGCTACAAATCCAGCTTTGGATGGGGAAAAATGGCCTTGTGGTTTAGGAGTTATGATCCTCCAAAGTTGGTACCTTAGCCACTTTGTTCCATAACTTAGAAAAATTTATAAGTTTTTATGGTTACCCCCTTTTACAAGTTATCCCACTTTTCTTGATTTTTCTTGATGAATGATGATTCCAATCACACATTAACATCATTTTAGGTTTAAGGAACCATAATTGTGAAAAATCTCAAAAAGTCAAAGTTGACTTTTGTGCACAGTTGACTTTTTATCAGATGAATTCCAAACTGTGCGATCCTCTATGAAATCAAGTCCTTGACCTAAATTAAACTTGATGGGTTAATTTTATAGGTGTTATAGGGTGTATTGGATCATGTCCTAGGGTTTGGGAGTATGTCCTGGTCAAAAGTCAAAGATACAGTTGACTTTTTCCGCAAAACCCTAACTGTGGCTCTGATGAACTTAAAACTTGTTGATCAAGCTTCTTGGATCAATCCATTGTTGCAAATGAATCAATGTGGTTTATTAGAGACCCTTAAATCCTCTCTTGTGGTCTTGGCTCATGATTTGTCCTAAAAGTCAACTTAGGGGTAAATTAGGTCAAGAAACCCTAATTCCTGATTTTTTTATTAGTGCATCCCCTAAAGCAAAATTGACTTGATGATTGGGTCTGAAATTCTGGTACAGATGTGTGATGTCTAGTAACAGTAAACCAACACAAGGATTGTTCACCCAGTTCGGTTCAACAACCTACATCTGGGGGCATACCAAGCCAGGAAGGAAGTCCACTATTAGTAGTATCAAATTACAGACTCAACAAACCAGTTGACAATCTACCTAATCTAATCACTACCCAATGACCCTTCTATCTAAGTCCTCCCTAGATAAGAGACTCCATCTCACTCCCAATCATCGCAATGATGTCTAACAGTCAACATATCCGCCACTGCATCAACAGCTTGATTACCAACAGCTTTTCAACCACAGAAAAGTAGAAGACACACTTCCATGACACACATTGGAGTTGCTTCAAAGCTTCCTCCAAGAATAATACAATACTCATTACCTACAGGTTTCTGAGTAATACCACAGTGACCATCTCACAACCCGAGTGGTTCACTTAGATAAAGCCCTAATGATCTACATCTTGGACCCGTACCCATCCTATATTACAAGCATTCTATTTATAACCTTTTCCCATCTGGATTTGGGCCTTCAAATCATATCAAATCTCCTGTACCAAATCTGTAAAAGATTCTGCTTCTAAATAGATATTCAATTAACTTCAATTAAACTCTAAATATTCTCCATATATTTATGCATTAAATTTGCAACAAACTAATCTTCTTCATACATGCTTGCAACATAATATATCTCCCATGATATTCGCCTGCAATCTCTGATTTTCTTCAGCAGAATGTTTCATTCAACCAAACCACGTGTAGCCCTAAACATCTCAGACCTGATGTTCACTACTGATGTTACGACATCGGGTGTAACATCAGCACACAGCTGCAACCCTTATATCTTTAACAGACCTGAATGTTACCTAAGCATATCAATAATGCTAGAAGCTCATGTTGCAACATCAACCATGACATCAGCATTGTTTTAACAAAATTTCAGCCAATTACAAGAACTTACAATCTCCCCCTTTGGCTAATTTTGGCTAAAACATATATAAACATTACAACTCAAATTACAGCAGCAATAACAGCCCTATACTACTGTTATAAGTCATCTGATCTTAACAATAATCATCAGTAATTGTCAGTAGTCAGCAGAAGCTACTGTGTACTGCATCCATGGAGAATCATCTTCTTGGATAATTTTGAATGATGTTAGAACATCATGTTGGACATAACATCACCATATAACAGCAACTCCAGGCAGCACATCAGGACCTAAGTACAAGACAGTCCTGAAGTCATTTGGTGTTGTCATACCCCAAATTTTGACCACTAAGATTTCCCATCATTGTGCAAATCATCAGCACAATATGGATGTACCTTTGTACCTCATTAGTCTCCCCAAAGGTGGGTGAGCATTCACTACAAACAGGATTTAGGGTTTCAAGCCCTCGCAGAGCTCTTAGACAAAGGATCAATCAAGGAATGACATGATCTTCAACTTGTCTAGCCTCTCAAATATCCACAATGGATCAATAGGACTCCCACTTCAAGGATTAAGCACAAGGCTGCTCCCTTCTAGGTGGATCAAGCCTCAGGATCACCAGTGTCACCAAATTAGGGTTTGGTCGACTAGGGCCTCCAGATGGAAATTTTCCTCTGGGCATGAGCCAATGCTTCAAAGCATAACCTAAAATGCTCCATGGAACATCATAAACCCCATCATCAAGTCAATTTAGCCTCAGGGGATGCATACATAAAAAATCAGGAATTAGGGTTTCTTGACCTAATTCACCCCTAAGTTGACTTTTGGGACAAAACACGAGCCAAGACCTCAAGAGAGGATTTGAGGATCCCTAACACACCACATTGATCCATTTGCAATAATGGATTGATCCAAGAAGCTTGAGCAACAAGTTTCAATTTCATCTGAACCACAATTAGGGTTTCGCGAGAAAAGTCAACTGTAGCTTTGACTTTTGACCAGGACATGCTCCCAAGTCGTGGGACACGATTAAATATACCCTATAACACCCATGGAACATGTCCATCAAGTTTGATTTAGGTCAAGGACATGATTTCCTAAAGGATCGCACAGTTTGGAATTCATCTGATAAAAAGTCAACTGTGCACAAAAGTCAAACTTTGACTTTTTGAGATTTTTCATAAAAATGGTTTTTTAACCCTAAAATGATGTTAATGTGTGATTGGAATCATCATTCATCAAGAAAAATCAAAGAAAGTGGGATAACTTGTAAAAGGGGTAACCATAAAAACTTAGAAATTTTTCTAAGTTATGAAAAAAAGTGGCAAGGTTACCAACTTTGGAGGATCATAACTCCTAAACCACAAAGCCATTTTTTCCCATCCAAAGATGGATTTGTAGCCCTCATGGCCCTCTACAAAAGTGGCAACTACACTTCATCCCAATTCATCATGGCTTTTGAGTTATGGTTGGATCAAAATGGCTAAAAACCTAAAATTGACATTTTTCAGCACTTAGCCAAAAATCTGCCTTGTAATTTCAGCACAATGTCCCAACTTCAAGGCTGTTTTTCTCCATGATCCAAGTTGAACCAGGTCTAATGTCAAACATCAAAGTTGAAGTACATCATCTAAGCTTTCCGGAAAGTCCTAGAACGTCTATGTAGCATACTCGAGCAGGGAGTTATGGATCTTACAAAAGGCCTTGCTGAAGCTGAATTTTTCAGGGCAGATTTGCACTTTTTTTGTGCCACACGAATTTTCAAGCCTTGTCATCAGTTTGGACACATCTAAGGATCAAATCCAAGTGGGATGATCTGATCCATGAACCTCCCAAGTCCAAGGAACCAAAAAAAAGCATGCCAAAACCTAGAAATCCCTAAAAGAGGGACAAAACTCCAATTTTGGTTTGGAGCATTTAATGGATGCTTAGAGGTGGCATGGACTGAGCTATTCTCATCTGAAATCAGTCAAGACTTATCCAAGACCAAGGGAACCACAACCCTGTGCCCTAACCTCTAGTCAATGGCTAGAGGAGACTTGCATTTCCATTGGCCAACATGGAACAAACACCTGCTGCAGTTGCCATTCACTGTGGATCCCAAAACAAACTTGCTCCACTATAAATAGAGCTCATTTGTGTTCAGTTTGAGTACACCAAATCCATCAAACAGATGGTTTTCTCAAATTCTCTCTTTCACTCTAAAATGCCTTCTTTAGTAAGGAAATTCTGAGTTTTTGAGCTAGAGAGCAATTCCACTTAAACTAATCACACACACACCTCATATATATCATATGTAAGCTGTGCAAACCATCAAAAGTAACCTGTAATCACAACATCACAAAGTCACCTCTCAAAACCTCAAAATGACACTTTTTTGCATTTTTCAAGCCATGTCTTGATTCAGTCACTTTCCAAACCAGATAAAACCTCAAACACACTCTAAATATCATCCTTGGACTGTCCCAAATGGTGCCACACATCTGGAACACCATTTGAGAGAGTTGGCATTTTGGCCACTTTTGACCATTTTGCGAGAAAGTGCACAAACTTGCTCCAGAGGTTTCCAGCCGATTCCAACCATCCTAAAAGCTTCTAAGAGGTCATTTGAGGTTGTTCAAAGCATCAAATCATTTCTGGAACAAAGCACTTGGTAGGTTGCCCAAAATCTCCAAAAAAGAGGTAAAATCCACAACTTGAATTCTTTGAATCATGCTTTCCTTTGTTGTCCACATACATGCATCATATTGAACAATTCTTGAGGCAAAAATGTAGTCCTTAATGTGTATGTTGTGATCCTCCCACTGTTTGCATTTTAACATGTTTATATGTGGAATTTTGGTTGTTTTAAAATCATATCCAGTTCTGGTTTTTTTTATTGATGTGTTATGTACATTAAGTTTTAGTGTGCATGAGTAACACCATTGGATTCCTTGCGAAAAATCGGTCAAGATAGGTTTTTACGGATTTCAATTCCGATGAAAATTGAGAGAGTTACGCGCGTTGGAAATTTGACGCGAAACGACGTCGAATTAACGATAACAATTTTGGTTTTTTAATTTCTGCGTTTTGTGTGTTGATTTTCCATGTGCGTGAGTAATACCATTGGATTCCTTGCAAAAAATCGGTCGAGATAGGTTTTTACGGATTTCAATTCGGTTAAAAATCGAGAGAGTTACGCGTGTTGGAAATTCGACGCGGAACGACGTTTTCACAACGTAGCAGCTCTTGTTTTTTTATTGCTGTGTTTTGTACGTTGAGTTTCAGCATGCATGTGTGATACCATCGGATTCCTTGCGAAAAATTGGTCGAGATAGGTATTTTCGGATTTCAATTCGGATAAAAATCGAGAGAGTTACGCGTGTTGGAAATTCGACGCGGAACGATGTTTTCAAAACGATAGCAGTTTTGGTTTTAATTTCTGCGTTTTGTGTGTTGAGTTTCCGAGTGCGTGAGTAATACCATTGGATTCCTTGCGAAAAATCGGTCGAGATAGATTTTTTCGGATTTCAATTCGGATAAAAAACGAGAGAGTTACGCGTGTTGGAAATTCGACGCGGAACGATGTTTTCAAAACGATAGCAGTTTTGGTTTTAATTTCTGCGTTTTGTGTGTTGATTTTCCGTGTGCGTGAGTAATACCATCGGATTCTTTGCGAAAAATCGGTCAAGATAGGTACTTCCGGATTTTGATTCCGATAAAAATTGAGAGAGTTATGAGTGTTTGAAATTTGATAAAAAACGTGTTGAAAATTAAAGTTTCGGTACTCGTTTTTACCCCAAAAGAAATGTCGGAGATGATATTTTGATATCTTTCCTCTTTTTCTTACTTTTTATTTTCAAAACTCAACCAATTTTTTTTACATAGCAAAAAATCATCATTTTCCAATTCATACCCCATAATATTTTAATCCACAAAAAATCACAAAAAAAAAGTATTATTTTTAATATATTTAAAAATAGTGTTTTAAATTGTTTTAAATGCTTTTAAAATGATTTCTTTTTTCTTGATTTTTAAAACCAAAATGATTTTAAATATTTATGTTGATAAAATATTTTTTTTCATAAACTTTAATCATTATTTAATGATTTTATTTGATATTTTTATCATTTTTTACTTAATTTTTCTTGGAAAAATGCCTAAAAAAATGAAATTGGGGTTTTCTTTGATTTTCACCCTAACAAATCTTTTTCAAACATTTGGGCCTCTAATAGAGTGTAAGACCCAACCCCTTTTTCTCATTTTTCATATTATTTTTTAATGATTTGGAAAATTAATAACTCCCTCAATTTTGATTATTTTTTATTGGTTCTCTTTCTGAAAAATCACAAAAATAGTAAAATATTTTATTCTACAAAAAAATCAAGTTTATATTATTTATTTAATATAGTTGGTATTTTTGTGAATAAATTCATTTTTAATTGTTTTTAAGCATTTTAAAAGTGAATATTCATCTTGAAAATAAAGACCATTGGGCCTACCCTCGAGTAGTAAGACCCATTTCTTTTCTTTAAACTCTTTGGGCCTCTATTAGAGTGTAAGACCCAACCCCTTGTGTACAGAAAACTTTTTGGGCCTTATTCGTTGTATAAGTCCCTCTGTACATTTTCAAATAAACGACGCGATCGTCGCCAGTTTAAAATTATCCAACTGGGCCTACCCTCGAGTAGTAAGACCCATTTCTTTTCTTAAAACTCACTTGGGCCTCTTGAGAGAGTGTACGACCCATCCCTTTGTACAGAAAACCATTTTGGGCCTCAGTCACTTGTATAAGTCCCTCTGTATAAATTCAACAGTGCGCTCACTGATAAAACCCTGGGCCTCTCCTTGAGCTGTAAGCCCCAAATCTTTTTATTTCAAAGCACTTTCTCCTTTGATTTTGAATATACTGTTGTTTTCAATCTTTCTTTGTTGAACAACTAACCAAACAGCATGGAAGCTCTACAACCGAGTAAGTGTTTACCCGCTTTCATTTACCGCTTTCATATGTATATAACTCTATTGTGGGGCTGTTTCGCTGTAAGTCTTCTTTCATAAACTCATATCAACTGTGTAATAATAGTATAGATATTTAGAGTTTCCCCGGCAACTACGTCTAGCACTAGGTAAAGCTCTGTTGATCACTCTGAGCTTACAGTCAAACTAGATCCACATAGGATTACCAGACACAGTCTTCCCTCCTCTTGGGGTTAAACAATATGGAGATGTGAAAGGCAGATTATTTTTGAACCCTTTCTCAGACTGTCACTCTTAGAAATAGACTGAACTAGATCCCAAATAGGATCACCAGATACAGTCTTCTCTTCGGCTGTCCTCATTAGGAATTGTCAAGAAACTCTACTCCCAAAGATGAATGTATTCTCCGTGAATGGTATCTTTGAGTTTCTTCCAAATTCTCGAACTTTCCTGACTTGATCTATTCCTTGTGAATAGGTTGCCTTGAATTTCTCGGGGTTTGGGGACCCACGGGCTTCTTAAAAGCATCGGCCTCCTCTTGGGCATCGTACAAGGACCCACAGGCTTCCTAAAAGCAACCCCGCCTCCTCTTGGACTTAGTACAAGGACCCGCCGGCTTCTTAGAAGTATTCACAGCCTCCTCTTAGGCTTCGTATAATGATCTCTTCCTCCGGGAATGATAGCCTCCTCTTGGGCTTCGTACAAGGACCGATCAGCTTCTTAAAAGTTTCCAGCCTCCTCTTGGGCTTCGTACAAATTGTCCCGACGACCTCCTAGAGGTATAAGAACAGAACTTAATCATCTTCATAGAATAGTCCTTTCATAGAGTCTACTACTGTTTCTCAAAGCACAGTACAAAAGATGAAACTCTAGACTTGGACAGTCTAACTTCCTTGAGTCTCAAAGAAATTCTCAAGTGACCCCTTCGTCAAATAGGAAGGAAACCCGTAGACTCGGACAGTCTCAATACCCTTCGGATTTCCCGCTTCCTTAAAGAACAGGAAATATCCCTGATCCTCAAATCAAATCCCTGAGTACAGTGTTGCTCATATAAGAACTGATTTTCTCTTTAAAATCAGTATACTGGACCTATCACTTAACTGAAACAGTTACCATAGCCTCCTCTTGGGCTTTGTACAATGATTCTCCCCAGCGGAGTCAAACAACGTTTAGCCTCCATCTCGGGCTTCGTACGAGATACCAAAATTCTCCCCAGTGGAGTCAAACAACGTTTAGCCTCTCTCTCGGGCTTTGTACGAGACACACAAAAGACTCCCTCGTTGAGTCAATCACCCCTTTCGCCTTCATCTCGGGCTTTATACGAGATACAAAAAGGTTCTTATTGAGCCAAACAAACAACATCCTCCATCTCGGGCTTCGTACGAGATACAAAAAAACTCTCTTGTTGAGTCAAATAGCCTCCATCTCGGGCTTTATACGAGATACCAAACGACTCCATCGTCGGGTCAAAACCTTTTAGCCTCTCTCTCGGGCTTTGTACGAGACACATAATAGCCTCCTCTTAGGCTTTATATAATAAACCCACTGGTTAATCCAATTAACCTTTTAGCATCAAAGTTGTGCCTCGTTCACAGTATACAAACATCAACTCCTTCCCTTTCATCCAATCGCTGTAAGCGGCAAGCCTCTGGATCATCTATATCCATGCCACTGTCCCTCTTTTAGCATGAGAAATTCCTAAGGAAAGATAGCATTGCTCTACACTGAGTTAAAGTCTTCTCCTTCAGGTTAAAATCCCTATAAAGGAAATTATGGCATTGTCGGATTCACAAATCTCGGTTAAAGTAATTCTCCTTTATAACCATTCACCCAACAGTTGTGACAGACAAACCCTTCTTTAGAGATGACAAATTCTCTCTAAAGTCGAGGTCCTTCAGCTTCACGTCTTGGGCTTTGAACAAGACACAAATAGACTTTTCAGCTTCACGTCTTGGGCTTTGAACAAGACACAAATAGACTTTTCAGCTTCACGTCTTGGGCTTTGAACAAGACACAAATAGACTTTTCAGCTTCACGTCTTGGGCTTTGAACAAGATACAAATAGACTTTTCAGCTTCACATCTTGGGCTTTGAACAAGATACAAATCACTTTTCGCTTCACGTCTTGGGCTTTGAACAAGACACCAAAAACCAATTTCCTCCCATAGAATAGGAGGCACTACGAACGCTCTGATTTCCCTATTTCGGTAAACGGGAATACGTAGGCATCAGATCGAAAGAAAAGATCTTAGCGAGCACAATCAACAAAAAACCCAAATCCCATATCTCCATCAATCAAAAGCAGTAATTCAAAAAGCATCAGTCCTAACATCCTAACCCTTGTTCCCCGCTAGAAAGTCCTAGAAAGAAAGAAAACCGTATTGGCGAAAATACAAATAACCAGTACAAAGGCCCCCCACATTGATAGCATCCGTAACCTAACAGACCGATGTTTAAACTCAGTATGCAAAGCAGGGTTAATTGGAGACATCTATTTCCCTTCCTTATTCAGCTCACAATAGGATAAAAAATGAATTGACCTGTAGTTTAAGCTCAACCTCAGAGAGCGACCAGCGCTTAAGAACCGCATCCAAAATCGCTCGCTACAGGTGCACATGAGGAAGAAGATATCTGACACTCCCCCTTAACACAACACATTTCTTTTCCTTCCAGGACAGACCCAGAACAAATGTAGAAGACTCCTCCAGAAAAGAAATGTTTGTCTATTCATCACAGACCAATGGTGGCATAAGATAATTTTGCACACCTTCATTGATCAAACACTTGGTTTAATCCGTAGCATAAGATGAAACTTAAGAAGTGTCGTTCTGCCAACCCAGGTAACTCAGAACACAAGTCACAACTATGTTCATAACTCAGGACACAAGTCACAAAGACTCAATCACCAACAGTAGGATAGGATATCCTCTGCAACATCTGGAACTGCAGACTCCAGACATAACATCTGCGCAAACCATTTAGCCAAACACTTTCCTTTCTCCCCCTTTTTAGCCACAAATTGGCAAAGGAAGCCCTCACAGAACCAGACCCAAGTAGTGCTCACCCAGAAACGAATAAACGCCATAAGACTTAAGAACACTCACTGGTCGAAGGAGAATAGAATAACCCCTATAAATAGCTGATCAGTTACTTAGGAATTAACGAGCTTTGAATAGTCAAGGTTCTTGGTCATAGAAACGCTATTTTAGGAACTAAAAACTCCATCCAAATTCAATGTCTATCATCCAAAACAGTCTTGACCACTTTTATTGTTTCCTAACTGATTTTTACCATAAATTGTGCCAAAACAGTTCCATTCACAGTCGAAGCCACGTGTTTCACCTTATCCTTACACCACCGTCCAAAAACTTCCTTGTTTGGCTAAAAAAAACATGTCTTATACCATGTTCTGACATCTTATCAGACATTGTCTGCTGGCTTACAAAATTAACAACCCAAGACTCCTCAAAATATTTTGCACACAACACACAATCCCTTCTAGATTCCTTCAGAATAGCAGAGAAAAACAACTTCTTCAACAAAAGATCAACTCCCCCTATCTAAGATAACTAGTGCTCCTTTGCAAGAAGAATACTTTAAATGAATGGAAAACATAAGACTCATCTTCATATCTTCAAGAGCGCACCCTCTGTTCAACTCACCTGCTGAATCCTCAACCAATCCATATACCAAGACTCACATGATTCCCTCTTGGTTTGTTATCTTCTCATGCTCCAAAACTCACATCTTGCCAAGATGATCAACTTCTCTCAGGAATGAACTTCTTGATCCAGACATAGTCTTCATTCATCCTGTCAGGAATGCTTCACACAAACATCCACAAGTTCTGAGGCACAAATACACTGCCTTCCACTATACTTTAAGTCAAGTCTTCTTACTTAAAAACACACACCTAGACAAGTGTGACATCTCCCATCAACAAAAACCCCTACTGAGCACATTCTCCCAGACACAGACAAAACTGCCCTTCAGACTCCTCCTCAGAAGCATGTGTGCATATGATTCAAACAAATAGCTTCACAAGGCTAGAATCATTCATGTCCACACTTAACATGTCATAACATGTTATCTGACATTATACCCTCATAAGATTCAACCAATCTTCACAATGTACCTTTGCTGCAAAATCCATTGACAAGTACTCCCCCTGTCATGGTTAACTAATGCATTTGAGCACACTTGCATTTTGGTACCATTGTCCCTTTCTCCAAAGGTAGTCATTTTCTATCATACTCTTCATCTTCAGATTTCCAATCAATCAATACCTGATCTACTTCAGTCTTCTCTACATTCTTCATCCAAGTCAGACCTTCTACTTCATCATTCACCCATATGACTATGTAGATGCTCCTTAGGCATAATGTAGGCACCAAGCTCCTGAATCAGAGCATAATCATCCTTCATCAAGGATATTCAACCAGATAATGTCCCAACACAAGTTAGAATATCTGCCACACACCAAGACATCATCACCATGATTCTTGATATGCTCCACCAACTGGACTTACTATTGCATAGTGATCCAAAGAACTAGAGAGTTAACTTCTCATCCACCTTCAAGAAGACTAATCTCCTTGAGTCTTCAACTCATCACCCTTCTGTCCAAGAGTAACTTGTTCCAAGACAATCCTCAATAATAACCAGCTGCCACACTCTGATTATACTGATTCTTCGAATCCACTACTGAGATCAACCAACAGCCACAGTTTGATCACCTCATTCACGAATCCTCGTATGAAAGCAACCAAATGCCATATTTTGACCTTTTTCACGTTTGTCAGAACTCTCACAACGATATCTTGATCCACCAAGGAACCTTGATCTTCAAGTCACATGTTCCACTTGCCCAAAAGCAACCACACTTAGATTCCCTAAGCCATGGTCATGTAACATCTTCTCCTTCCAGCAGCTCCTGCAAACTGCCATGAGAACGCTCTTTTTGAAGCATCCTATTGTTCATTCCTATTGATCACCTTATCATTAGCTGATGTGCCACATCACCAACTGAGACTCCTGATGTTAAGCTAGATGTCAGAACATCCAACTGTTGAATTCAGCTCTACCCTGTGCCACTCAGAAGAACCTCCTCCCTTTGCAGAAACAAATTTCCATGCTCTCATAGACTTGATTCAACAATCAAGTATGAGTAGACAACCTTCATCCTGCTTAGAAACTCCAAAGACTTCAAACCTACCACATCTGAATCTTCAGAAAATAAGTAGTCCAAGACTACCCCATAGCAATACTAAAGAAAGTCACTTCCCTTAGTAGAGTCGTCAGTAGAAATCCAGAGATAACTGCCACTTATCCTCGACCTTCACAACCAGAGCACACACCATGCTCTAACCTGATCCAAGCTGTAACCATCACGATGTGATGTCTTCATATCTTTCAGCCTTAAAGCCAGCAACATGTCTGACTTGAGATGTTGGATGTCATCAACGTTCCACAATCAAACTGCCTCTCATAATCCAAGCACATCCCAGACTATTTGGATGATACTCCATAGTAACCAATCAACCCCACCAGTTGATTCAACTCCAAAGTGCTTAACCCTTGAAAATACTTCCAAAACAGCTACATAGAGAAAAGTAAATTCTCAACACTTCTGCAGTCCTGCACTTTTACCTTAGACATATACATAGTCTCCCGTTAATGTATATTGTCGTTAGTTGAATGCACGACATTATCAAAAACAGACAAATACTCAAATATTGTCAAGCTATTTATCACAAGAAACACCATCTGGTCTGACATCCTTTTCCTACAGACTTGAGGCACTAGTTGATCCCTCTTTTGCTAATCCACACCACTGATTACTTCAGATTAGGCAAGTGGCTTGACCTGATACTTCACCATAAGCACACCTAACTTTCTTTGGCTGAGAAAGCAAAGAACTGAAATGATGTTTCAACATCAGTTCTGACATCACCTTAAATAACTGCTATGGCTTTGGAGACTATATCCACACATATCTCTTGGAGGGAACACATGAGAACAAATCAAGCTCAGCTTATTTCTTCATGTATCTTCAAATATACAAGAACTATATCATAACCATAAAGATCCTCCTAATTAGGACACCACTACTTAAGAGATAACTTATCAAGTTTTTCACTCCTGCATGAAAGTTTTGACAGTGACAATCTTTTGCTTTGGTTCCACCCTCTACTTTCATCAATGTTCTGAACAGATTGGTCTTCAATGCCTGATTTGAAACAGAACCTTCCATGTCATACAGTCTTCAATTAGATCCATTCATCTTTTTGTCACTTCTTTCCCCAAAACAAAGAAATGAGATAATCCTCAAGTGACTTTGGTATCTCTAACAAAACGGTTGAAGTTGTCTTGCATCAACTACAACATCATAGAACATCCTGTTGAGGAGACCAAACCCTAATGTCTTTCCAAGAGAATACCTTCCTAGAATCTCACCACCAGAGATACAAGAACCAACCAGGGTTACATCAGATACCAAGCAGGGGAACACACACCAACTCCTCAACCACCTTTAGGCACTACTCAATGATCCATAAACCAAGTGCCAACAACTCAAGCAATTCTCCAATACATACTCTATCATGAATAGTCCATCCTTCACTCCAAGGGATCATACAACTGAACAAGTCCAAAACTCAGCAAAACTATCTTCCTTGCTCATGAACCAGAAAGTATCTTCCCTAGATCTCATCCAGAAACAGACATGATGCCTGCTCTGATACCAATTGAAATTCTGGTACAGATGTGTGATGTCTCGTGTAATGTCACAACATCGCAATCTTCTGTATAAACAAGGCAATAATAGTAACAGTAAACCAACACAAGGATTGTTCACCCAGTTCGGTTCAACAACCTACATCTGAGGGCATACCAAGCCAGGAAGGAAGTCCACTATTAGTAGTATCAAATTACAGACTCAACAAACCAGTTGACAATCTACCTAATCTAATCACTACCCAATGACCCTTCTATCTAAGTCCTCCCTAGATAAGAGACTCCATCTCACTCCCAATCATCGCAATGATGTCTAGCAGTCAACATATCCGCCACTGCATCAACAGCTTGATTACCAACAGCTTTTCAACCACAGAAAAGTAGAAGACACACTTCCATGACACACATTAGAGTTGCTTCAAAGCTTCCTCCAAGAATAATACAATACTCATTACCTACAGGTTTCTGAGTAATACCACAGTGACCATCTCACAACCCGAGTGGTTCACTTAGATAAAGCCCTAATGATCTACATCTTGGACCCGTACCCATCCTAGATTACAAGCATTCTATTTATAACCTTTTCCCATCTGGATTTGGGCCTTCAAATCATATCAAATCTCATGTACCAAATCTGCAAAAGATTCTGCTTCTAAATAGATCTTCAATTAACTTCAATTAAACTCTAAATATTCTCCGTATATTTATGCATTAAATTTGCAACAAACTAATCTTCTTCATACATGCTTGCAACATAATATATCTCCCATGATATTCGCCTGCAATCTCTATTTTCTTCAGCAGAATGTTTCATTCAACCAAACCACGTATAGCCCTAAACATCTCAGACCTGATGTTCACTACTGATGTTACGACATCGGGTGTAACATCAGCATACAACTGCAACCCTTATATCTTTAACAGACCTGAGTGTTACCTAAGCATATCAATAATGCTAGAAGCTCATGTTGCAACATCAACCATGACATCAGCATTGTTTTAACAAAATTTCAGCCAATTACAAGAACTTACAGGGTCCATGAGGTTCCATGGAGTATTTTAGGTTATGCTTTGATGCATTGGCTCATGCCCAAAGGAAAATTCCCATCTGGAGGCCCTGGTCAACCAAAACCCTAATTTGGTGACACTGGCGATCTTGAGGCTTGATCCACCTAGAAGGGAGCAACCTTGTGCTTAATCCTTGAGGTGGGAGTTCTCTTGATCCATTGGGGATGTTTGAGAGGTTTATACAAGTTGAAGATCATGTCATTCCTTGATTGATCCTATGTCTAAAGCTATGAGAGGGCCTGAAACCCTAAATTTGATTGTAGTGAATGCTCACCCATCTTTGGGGAGACTAATGAGGCATGATGGTTCATCCATATTGTGATGATAATTTGCACAATGATGGGAAATCTTAGTGGTCAAAATTTGGGGTATGACAGGGGGTGTCCCTGAATTGTTATGTAATGAACATCTTTTGAATTATTCGATGAGACTATGCATTTTTACCTTAATCTTTTGTTATGCAATTTGTTTAACTCTTTTTCGATCGGACAAATTGGAAATGATTTACGATTAGGGATTTGGCCTGAAAAACCAACCTAATGCTTTTGCGTAATAACATTACGGTAGATATTTCCTAGGAATAGGGATATCCTGTAGTGACTGATAAAACCTTGTTAGAACTATTGCTTGATGTTCTTCCTTGACTGCTGAGGAATTAGGGTCAAGGGAGAATCTCAAAGGTTTTTCTGTTAAGGAATTAAAGAAAAATATTATTGAGGTTCAGTAAAATTAAGGTTTTGAGGCATGTCTCTGTGATAATGATTTCGGGTTCTTACTGAGCAATTCATACACATTTCCCTAGCATATTTTCTCATAATTGTTTAAGTCATTTTTATTATTCTGCTTATTTTATATTGTCATTATAACTATTGTCAAACCAAACAAAACCCCCCAAAGTCATTTTTGTTTGATTGAAATAACATCTACAATTACAAATTATACGCAGTCCTCGAGAGATCGATTCTGGGGATAACCCCACTTATTACTACATCGGTGAAAATAGTACACTTGCTATTTTTCCGATCAAGTTTTTGGCGCCGTTGCCGGGGACTGCCAAATTTTAAGTACTTTGTTAGTTCAATTGGAATTTTTTCACTCTGTGACTAAAATTTGTAATTTTATTTTTCTGCTATTTTTTTTTAATTACTAATAATTCTCTAACCTGTGTATGCGAGGTAAGGCCTCAGCTGTATTTTCTTTTGACGCAGAACTAGAGAGATCTTTGCACACCAGACACCGTCAAGCCAAAATAGAAAGACTGGCAGCGTCGGGTTCAGGACCAATTATTTCTGAGCAAGAAAAAGAAGAAGCAGTTTCAGGACACTCTGAGCACACTTATTCCGGCACAAACTCAGAGCCGGAAACTCTTATTATGGCTGACGATCCACCAGCAGAAAGACTTCTCGGTGACTATGGAAAGGTGAATGCTCCAACAGTGCGGTTGACAATTGTTAATAAACCAGCTACTGTTCACTACTACAAAACGCGTAAACAACGACGCCATGCTCACAACGCTTCATCCCTACACCGTTGTGACATATCTAAACTAAGGCGCGGTTGTATTTTATTTGTTTATTGTATAAAACTTATCTGTATATGACAACGGTTGATAAACCAACCGTGGTGATTATCTGTATATAACAACGGTTGATAAATCAACCGTGGTGATACCTTCAAGATTTCATGTGTTCGAACCTCAGCGCATTCATATATATTATTCCTTTTATGTTAAAGCGCGTCTTTACTTTTTTATTTACTTTTAATTAAAAAAATTAAAAGTTATGACTACGGTTGTTTATATACACCGTTGTGATATATTTTGTATGTTTTTTTAATTTTTAATTCTAAAAATAACTCTGGCGCTTTAATATGAAATTTCATTATGTAAATAATATATCATAGTGGTGTAAATTCTTGACCGTCACAGTAGTGTTTCAATAGTCTCCAAACTAGCTAGTCTCATTGTCTCTTCAGTATCCTTTTTTCCATTGAAAGTAGAAACCAGACGAAACGTTACACGATTTCAACCCTAAACCCTATCCTTCAATACTGTGAAATAATACACGATTCCACCAAAGCTTGCATCATCAGTATCCATTTGTTGTCATTTTCGTCATCATCGTCATGATAGTGAAGAAAATAGAAGATTACACACATACCAACACCGTCGTCATCATCGTCACCATCAAGAAAGAAGATAACAACAACACCGTCGTTATCGTAAGGAAGGAAGACAACAACAACACCAACACCAACATCGTTTACTTCGTCGTCACGTTTAGGGTACGTAAAATATTTTCCCCATGCATCTACAGTAAACTCTTTTGCCATTGTTGTTCATGTTGCTGTTGTTGTTTTTGAACTTAGATGTCGACCTTGTCGAGTTCTTCATCAGAAACCAGCGAAGAAACTCAAACAAATGAAAGGTTAGCCAATGAAACTCAAACAAATGAAAGTCAAACGAAAAGATCACAAAGAGGTGTCACAATGATGCCCCAATTCACATCAGTCCGCAACTCATCTGGTGTAAAAATTCCGATCGAGTTTGATTCGCAATACAGATTAGTGGATTGTCCACATTATGCTACTTTTAGGAGTTATGTTGCGTTCCTTGCACGTAGCAAAGTCAGTATACTGATTGATGATTGGAGAGAAGTGGATGGTAATGTCAAAGACAGCATATGGACAGACGTTAAGGTATTTCATACTATAATTTTCATATATTTGATATCACTACCTATAGTTTCTAATTCATACTTATATATTGATTTAATGTAGTTGAATTTTGAGTTTACCGATGACTCAAAATTGAAAAGAAAGTGGATAACTTATGCCGGTGTTCGTTGGAGGGGATTTAAGTCACAGCTCACGGCTGACTACATTACGAAGCCTAAGAGCGGTTTTCAACCTCCATGGATTCGGTATAATTTTTTATCGAAGAAGGTGTGGCACAAGTTTGCGAAGAAACGCCGTTCTGAGGAATTCAAGATTAGTACTAGTCTTATGTAACCTATAATGTTATGCTAATGAGTTATAGATACTAATCATTCACATTTTTCACTATGTTAATAACAGGCTAAAAGCGAAGTAGGAATTCAGAACAAGGCGAAAAACATGTACCCCCATAGATTGTCTCGTGGGGGTTACAGGAAACTTGAGAAGAGGATCCTGCAGGAAAAACTACAAGAAGGAGGAGATGGTGACATTCCATCTCCACCTTCAAGACATGAGAAATGGAAGAGGGCTCGATTAAGACCTAATGGAGAGTACACCTTTGAGGCTTCAAGAGTAGTTGCTGAGAAAATTGTAAGTATATGTTTTGTTTAAATGTGTTTGCTTATGTAAATTGCTCATTAGTTGTTATTTAAATGCGTTTGCTTATGTAAGTTGCTCATGTTGTGTAGGATAACTTGGTTGTGGCGGCCCGTGAAGGCACATTTGTTCCGGAAGCACGACATGACATATTAGTCAAAGCTATCGGAACAGCTGAGCATGGAGGCCGTGTCCGTGGTGTTGGAGATGGTGTCGGCTTGAGGTCATACTTTGGATCTCAAAGAAGAAGCACCGAAATTGCTGAATTTCTTGCTCAACGACAAAAGATTGATAATTTTGAGAAGCAATTGGCGAAGCAAAGGAGGCTGTTTGAGGAGGAGAGGGAAAAAAGGGAGAAAGAAGTGGAAAGGTTACAAGAGATGTATTCGGTATGTGTCGTAAACCGCGCTTATTTTTGTATGATATATATTATATATTCTAATTGAATATATTGTGCTTATTTTTGTTTTATGTTCTAATTGAATGTTATGATGTAGAGATTAAGTGAAAGCCTCGAACAACGGACTAATGAAGATCGTCGTTGCGTTGGTGATGATCAAACTCCAAGTAGAAGTGTCGTAAATCAAGCTTCTACAAAAGGGAGTAATTGTATAGCCCCTCCCCCACCTGTAGATAACCACAATGGGATATTGGACCCTAGTCCAAATGAAATAACAAGTTTATACTTGTCCATTTCAACAACAGACTTGCGCAAGCTCTCCCGCTAGAACATTGCCCAAAATTGGATTTAGTGTATTACACTCCTGAAGATGTGAGGGATTTTCTCGCAGGATATAAGTGGCTTGACATATATATTTTGCAAGTTTGGTGCACGTAAGTATATAGTCGAATATACATGTCATTATAGAACATTATAATTTTTTGTATTTTCTCCCTTAATTTATTCATTTTCTTTGACCATTTAGGTCCATTCACCGTGTTTGTATAGAATTGAATAAATCAAGTACCTATGGAATCTTGGAACCAAGTTTTATTGCTTGGGCGTATAATGAAAAAAATATCAGAGAAAACTACTTGAAAAGCCGGCTAAATGACGGAGGAAAAGAATGTTACCTTGCACCATTCCTATGTAGGTTAGTATTGTTGTAATTTATTTCTATATTCTATATTTAGTTTTGTTTTAGTAACAACTAATAATATATATATATATATATATATATATATATATATATATATATATATATATATATATATATATATTCCCGTGTTCATTCAGTGGTCATTGGTGAAATTCTGGTGCATGTGCAGAATTCAGATGTCCTAGAATATGTCGTTCGACATCTGGTCTGACATGATCATAAATGGCAAGGTATAATCCAATAAACATGGTACTAAAAAGAAATAAGAGCAAGACACACAGAATTGTTAACCCAGTTCGGATCTAACTATCCTACATCTGGGGGCTACCAAGCCAGGGATGAAGTCCACTATTAGTAGTATCAATTCAAAGCTAAACAACCCGTTTACAACTTATCACTTAATCACTACCCAATGACCCTTCTACCTATATCCTCTCTAGATATGAGAAACCCTTCTCACTCCCAATCATCGCAATGATGTCTAGCAGTTGACAATCTGCCACTGTATCAACGGCTCTTTACCTACACAACAATTCAGCACGGAAGACACCCTTCCAACACACACCTTAGAGTTACTTAAAAGCTTCCTCCAAGAACAATACTCCTCTTACTTAACAGTTTCGAGGATCACACTAACAAACTGTCCAACTCACAGGTCGAGTGGTACAGGAACCAACCCTAATGATAGAACTTTACATCTTTGGTTCGTTACCCAATTAGGTTACAAAACATCTATTTATAACCTATTCCCAACTGGATTTGGGCCTTCAATCACAGCTTCAGCAGCTGTTACAAATCAGCAGAAACTTCTGCTACAAATCAGGTCTTCAAATCACTAACTTCCTAAAATATCTCCATATTTAGAAAGTCTCGGTTCTTCAATATTTTCTCTCTATCTTGAATCTTCAGACCTAAAATTCAGCGCCTCATGATTGTATAATGTTCCAGAATATTCTGCATTAGTTAAAACCTAACAGAATTAATAAACCACTTCAGTTCTGGCGCGATGTCGAATGGACCTGCATGGGACATCTTCTTCGACATGTTGTTCCAGTAGTTGAATAACTTCAACACAACATGTTCCATTGCACAATAGGACTTCTTGTTGTACTTGTTCTTTCATGATGATCTCAGCAAGTTTATTCATCCTATTTTACATTACTATTATTATTTGTTTTACAAAATTAATGCCAACCCTCAAATTTAAAGAACTAACATTCTCCCCCTTTGGCAAATTTTGGCTAAAACAAATACATAAACATTACAACTCAGATTACAGCAGCAATTACAACCCTACACTATTGTCAGTAGCCATCAGTAGCTACAGTGTAAAACAACCATGGATAATCATCTTCTTGAACAACTTGAATGATGTTAGAACATCATGTTTGACAACTTTTTCAGCACAACACCTTCAGGTAGCACAGCAGGACTTAAGAAGTAGAAAGTCCCGAAGTTATTTGGTGCACATGAGGAAGAAGATATCTTACTCCCCTTTAATACAGCACATTTCTTTTTCCTTTCAACACAATCTTCGAACACTTGAAGAAGACTCCTCCAGAAAAGAAATGTCTGTCTAGACATCGAAGACCAATGGTGGCATGAGAGATTTCAACACACCTTAATTGATCAGACGCCCCTAGTTGACCTGTGGCATAAGATGAAACTTGATAAGTATCGATCTATCAACCCAGGTAACTCAGAACACAAGTCACAACTGTGTTCATAACTCAGGACACAAGTCACAAAGACTCAACACTCAATACCAACTTCCCTTTTTGACCATTCTGAAACACATTTGGAATTGCACACTCCAGACACAGCATCTGCGCTCCCTATTTAACAGACCCTTTCTCCCCCTTTTTAGCCAAAAATTGGCAAAGAGAGCCCTCACAGAACCAGACCCAAGACGTGCTCACCCAAATACAAACAAACGCCATAAGATTTAAGAAACAAGAACACTCACTTGGCTGAAGGAGAAGAGAACAACCCCTATAAATAGTTGACTGGTTACTTTGGGATTTACGAGCTTTGAATATGTCAAGGTTCTCGGTCAAAGAAACGCTATTTTAGGAAAAAGAAACTCCATCCAAATTCAATGTCTTCCGTCCAAAAGTGTCTTGACCATTTTTATGGTTTCCTAACTGATTTTTACCATAAATTGTGCCAAAACAGATCCATGCACATTCGAAGCCACGTGTTTCACCTTATCCCGTCACCACCGTCCAAAGTAATTCCTTGTTTAACTCAAGCAAAACATGTCCTGTACCATGTCCTGACATCTTATCACAAAAAAAAATCGGCTCAATGTGAAACTCCTCCTCGAGATAGGAACCAGCTGTTCAAGCTAGTACACTCCCCCTCAATCCATCAGTCAACACACAGACCCTTCTAGATTCCTTCATCAGAGAGAAAAATGAATTCTCCCAGAAGCGACACTTCTGCACCCTTGAGGAAATAGTCCATAGACATCAGCCTTAGCTCCCCAACCAATGATAGCACAATGATGTTACCACATTTTCAACATGAAGAACTGCCTCTTCTTGAAATTTTGAGCATAATCTCATCATGTTTAAACATGGTCTTCCAAATCCAATATAAAAGCCCACCTGATTTGGAATTTCTCACATATTCCATACCAAATGTCTTTAGATTACTTCCAACTCAAGATAAGGACTGCCACCACCTTTACCACTGACAACACCCTTCTGTCCTTACATTCACAAGCTCCTAATGAAGTCTTCATTATGAAAGTAGTCATGTATTGCCAGAACCAACTACTTATCATCAAGATCAGAATCTGCCCATTCTAATCCACATTATGCCAGAACTGCCACTTCAGACAATAATGCTGCTTCTTCCAACTCCATAAGTATGGTACATAACAAACAATAATGTTGTAACAAAATGTAGGACATCAGCACGAGACCAAAGACCACACCACTTGATCACAACCAGCAACCAGCAGACAGCCAGACAAGACCTAGGCTCATCCTACTAGGGCGGCCTCTACCAAGGCACCAGACACGAAGTTCTGGTATCCAATGTGCCAAAAAAAAGCTCTCAAGAAAACAAATTCCCATGCCAAAGGCAGCTTTGACCGGTCAGGCGATACAACCAAGGTCTCTTCATCCATTATAAATACCAAGCCTCCTTGCTCCTACCAGTACACCAAGCATGAGTCAGTCTAACAAGAGTGCAGGAAAGAGACACATGCAGGAGGACAAGAAGCCAGATCCTCAGAAGTTGAGGGACACAACACTGTCCACAGCTGGAGCATCTTCAGGAGCAACACGAACCCGAAAGGCATCAGAAACAAGGATGAAGACCATCAAGAAAACTCAAGTGCAACTTCAAGCTTCTGATGACGAATGGGACGAAGATTGGAATGCTTTTCTTGATTCGGGGGGTTGGGAAAACCTTTAGATCCTTTGTATGGTGTTTTCACAAATCTTGTATGCTTTCAGAAAATATGTAATAAAATTCTGTTTTAATTTTGTTCCATACTACATCCTTATGTCTCCAAATTCTTAATCTGCTGCACAATACGCGCTAACATATTTATTAATCTCCCCCTTAACATCACACGTCCAGCTGCATAGAATTGTAACATTCTCCCCCTATCATGTGCTTCTTAGTACACTGAAGAATGGAAAACACAAGACTCATCTTCATGTTTTCAAGAGCTCACTCTTTGTTCAACTCATAAGTTGACCACAATCATCACTTGTACCAACACTCACATGATCTCAATCTGATCAACTTTTCTCTATATAAGACTACATGTACTCCTTTGCAAGAATAATGCCTTAAATGAATGGAGAACATGAGACTCATCTTCATGTTTTCAAGAGAACATTCTCTGTTCAACACTCATGCTGAACACATTCACCTACTGCTTAACTCTTACATCAGTCCATAAGTCAAGTAGAGACATGTGATCTCTGGAGACGCACACCACAGCATTCTGTTCTGTCAACAAATGTTAAGACATCAGTCTTGACATCATGAAAAGAAAGAAAAACACCCCATTTCACAACCAGAATCTCCAAACATCCCTTTTTAAGCCTCGGGACCAGCCATCTCATCACAGAAGCGTGAGAGTAGTAATCTTTCATCCAACTCTCATCATCCAGACAGCTTGAGACATGTCTTCAAGGACTTCCAAAACATTCTTCCCTTTAATAGCAGCACAGACTGTGATTAGATCCTTAAGTGCACGCAGTCAATACAAATCTAGCTTCACAAGATCATTCAGAACATGCCTCCAAAAAGAACATGACCTTGATCTTTGGCCTTCATGTTCAAGAAGTCTGCTAGAGATAATACTTCTTGAATCTCAGGTTCTCCACTCCTGCAGCAAGGACCAGAAATAAACTGACCTCAGGAGTAAATAACATGTTGATCACACCTTGATCAACTTACACATCTAAGATAAGTTTCAAGGCCAGAAACTTCTTAGACATAACACCCAGATGCCTCCTCTTCCAGATCAGGAGTAGGTTCCAAACTCATGTGATCAAACCACATTAGTTTAGCACCCAGAGCATCTGCTATGCCATTCCTATAGACATCAGAATTCTGCACAATTCTGACGTGATGTTCTAACACAAGATAGGACATAATTCCAAGGAACACAACAAGAGATCAAGGACTGGAGATTAGTCCTCTTAGGAGTAGAAGCAAAAGTAAATTACTTCTCTTCCTCACACCTTCACTTATCAATGTCTTTATGAGTGGACTTGAACAATAATCTTCAAGTATCGTTGACACTGTAAGTTGAAGCAGTCTTGCATAAATCCCATCACCATAGGATATACAACCTCAGGAGTTTTCAGATAGATTCGCAGCGGATCAAAAACAAACTCCTCAACGCCTTCAGGTGTCACATATTAGCCCTAGCATCATAATTCAGGTGACACCACAATACCACAGGTTTGAAACTAAATCAAACCTGACATAATCACAACACAGCAGCTATTCAGCCAAAAGCTCCAACAGCGCATGCCACTGCCTGTCACGAACAGTCCATCCTCCACTTCTAGAGACCATCCTCACAACTATATGAACTACTCCAAGTTCAAACATCTTTTCAGTAGAAAGCTTCTACCTTGCCCATGAACCAGAAAGTATCTTCCCTGGGATCTCATCCAGATACATAACAGAATGACCTGCTCTGATACTAATTGAAATTCTGGTGCATATGCAGAATTCAGATGTCCTAGAATATGCCGTTCGACATCTGGTCTGACATGATCATAAATGGCAAGGTATAATCCAATAAACATGGTACTGAAAAGAAATAAGAGCAAGACACACAGAATTGTTAACCCAGTTCGGATCTAACTATCCTACATCTGGGGGCTACCAAGCCAGGGATGAAGTCCACTATTAGTAGTATCAATTCAAAGCTAAACAACCCGTTTACAACTTATCACTTAATCACTACCCAATGACCCTTCTACCTAGATCCTCTCTAGATATGAGAAACCCTTCTCACTCCCAATCATCGCAATGATGTCTAGCAGTTGACAATCCGCCACTGCATCAACGGCTCTTTACCTACACAATAATTCAGCACGGAAGACACCCTTCCAACACACACCTTAGAGTTACTTAAAAGCTTCCTCCAAGAACAATACTCCTCTTACTTAACAGTTTCGAGGATCACACTAACAAACTGTCCAACTCACATGTCGAGTGGTACAGGAACCAACCCTAATGATAGAACTTTACATCTTTGGTTCGTTACCCAATTAGGTTACAAAACATCTATTTATAACCTATTCCCAACTGGATTTGGGCCTTCAATCACAGCTTCAGCAGCTGTTACAAATCAGCAGAAACTTCTGCTACAAATCAGGTCTTCAAATCACTAACTTCCTAAAATATCTCCATATTTAGAAAGTCTTGGTTCTTCAATATTTTCTCTCTATCTTGAATCTTCAGACCTAAAATTCAGCGCCTCATGATTGTATAATGTTCCAGAATATTCTGCATTAGTTAAAACCTAACAGAATTAACAAACCACTTCAGTTCTGGCGCGATGTCGAATGGACCTGCATGGGACATCTTCTTCGACATGTTGTTCCAGTAGTTGAATAACTTCAACACAACATGTTCCATTGCACAATAGGACTTCTTGCTATACCTGTTCTTTCATGATGATCTTAGCAAGTTTATTCATCCTATTTTACATTACTATTATTATTTGTTTTACAAAATTAATGCCAACCCTCAAATTTAAAGAACTAACAATTGGCAATTGATCGTAATATCGTTTAGGACAAATACGGTGACATTACTATGTTCCTTGCGCGATCCACTCCACAAACCAATGAAAGATCTTGTATTAACGTAAGTGTCTTTGTTTAATATCATTTTCTTTGGCATTAATTGTAATTAGTTTATCATGTAATATGTTTAATTCAATTTTCAATGTGCAGTATTGTGGAGCAAGTTAATATATTGAGGAATGTTATAAAAAAGCCCACATACCTTGCTCCTAAAGTAAGTGGCCCGATTACCTGTTTATTTCATTTACATTCATGCATGTGTGGTTGTATTCATGTTTTTATATTCATGTAATTTGTAGTCGAGGAAACAATGCGGGAGTTACGAGTGTGGGTATTTTATCATGAAATACATGTTAAACATCGTCCTTGCCGGCACTGTTGATTCATGGGATACGGTAATATATGCCATAAAATTTTTACATATATTAATATATAAGTTGACTATTGAATTATTATCATGCATGATATATCTTCAATTTTTTGCTCTTATGTAGATGTTTAACGACGAAACCCCATTCCCCCTTGAGGACTTTGGGGATCTTCGTAAACGTTGGGCGTATATCCACAATGAGCTTAAGGGTTCTGCTCCTGCTGTATGATATATCAGCAACATTTTTTGAAGCACATATTTTTTGCTTTTGATGCACATAATGTGAACAATAGTTTTGTCTTTTGATGCACATAATGAAATCAATAATATTGGCTTTTGATTTAAACAATGTTAGCAGTTTAATTCTCTGATTCATTTAGCTTTTAATGTAAATTTCTTTTGATGTAAATTCTCTGATTCATTTATAAGGATAAAATATAGGAAGAATTGTGTTTGATGCACATATTGTGTTTGCATGTAAACAGGAGCTGTTTTGACAGGATAAATTATGGGAATAATTTGATACGCGGATAAATTTTATATTTAAAATAGTCTATTTTTGGCAGCGGTTATAAACCTATCAGTAGTTGTATGTCAAACGCTAATATAAATAAAAAATGTTGTTGCTGAGAATCAAACCAGATCACAGTTTAATATATCACAACGGTTGACTAAACTAACCGTCGTAAAATGGTGCGCGCATACTGGAATACAACAATGTTTCCTAAGACCGTCATTGTATGTACCTCATATACAACAACACTCTACATAACAACGCCTTCGCCCCCGTCATTATATGTCATTTCTAACCGTTTTTAAATGGGTTTTTCGTAGTAGTGGTTGCGCAATTCCAGCTGCACCCTGAAGGTGCGAGAAGGACACAAGAAAGGGGGGTTTGAATTGTGTATTCACTCTTTTTAGAATTTTTCGCTTCTTATCGTTAAGGTGCTTATGATAACATCAGAGTTAGTTGAAAGACTCTGACCTGCGAAGAACATTCAGACTTGGCAATGCATAAAGCATGAGAACCACTAAGAGTCTGAATGCTATATGTAATATTCAGAACTTGCAGAGCAGAAGCTTATTAGAGTTTGTCTGCAAGGTTATGACTTGCTTATGTAAGGTTTTGATTACTCAATACAGAAACATAAATAATAACATAAAGCATAGCAAGAGTAAAGAACACACGATATATCCAGGTTCACCACAAGGCTAATCCAGTCCACCCTCCTCAGGTGATTTCGCCTTAAACACAAGGTCTTAATCCATTATAACCCAACTGATTACAGGTGCACGGGCTAATGCCGGTGACTAACACACAATGAATCGTTTAGGGATTCAACTTAATGAATATAACGAACATTGACCTGCAGGTTCCAATATCGCAAGATCTACTGCTAGGATTTCAACAGCTAGACGTTCAGGGATTCATCGCAATGAATATAACGCCTACTTACCCTATTTCAGGATTTACCACAATAACACCCAACCATTGTCTTCTCGAGTCCCAGGTCACACTGATAACTCAAGGAATCCTAATTCACCAAGAATTAGTTAACATGAGATTACTATAATGCTTCTTAATAAGCAGATTACTCCTAAGTTTAAGTACAAAGAACACACAAGTGTTCATGCAAGATATGAGCAACATCTCCTTGCTATTCTAAGAAACTACAAAGATGTATTTGAATTTGACAGTTGTTGACATCTTCTAGATCTTATTCTTCTTCGTCTTCTTGGTTGAGCAAGCTTGGAGCAATAACTCCTTGCTTCAGATCTTCAACATAGTGTTGACGAGAAGGTGGTTGATGACTTGACTGATTTTCAATGTTGTCTTCTTCATCAACAAATTCTGTTCCAATTTTTTGTTGTTGTGTTGATTTTTTATTTTAAGCTTCAACAACAATGGTCATGTGTAAAATGATGATAGCTTTGAATGTTTAAGTGTTACAACGAGAACTCATCTTTGTTGCTATCTTCACACAATGACTTGATCGATTCTGTAAATGATACAGCCAATCGATTACTTCAGAAGCGTTTTCTCCTTTCTTTAAATAACCCAGAAGAATATAGCTGTTTGAAATACTGTTGGCTATAGAAAAGAGACGTTGTGTAATAATGAAGCTGTACTAACACATCTCCTTTTTACTGTGGAGGAAGTGACATGATATATCTTCTTGGGCGCAGTGCACAATCATTCACAACGGTAACATTTGTCTTCAAATCTTCAGAGGCTTCTGATGGTAATTAATTAAAGCATGAGTAGAGACATTATAACAGGGTATCCAAATCTCCAAGTCTTCAGTCTTCTAAAGTCGTCCATTAGGAATCAGCCTTCAGAACTTCAGCACTTGTCTAGAAATCCGTTGTTCTTCATTGCTTCAAGTCTTCAGATCTTCAGAGCTTGTCCATTAGGAATCTGTCTTCAGAGTCTTCAGCACTTGATCTTCAGAGCCTTCAGCCTTCAGAACTTCAAGTCATGAGAGTCTTCAGCACTTTGGTTCTCTATAGGATTATCTTCTTCAGAAGCATCACTATCTTCAGAATCTTAACCACTTTCAGAGAGCATCCACAAGAGCATTGCAACAACAATATTAGCATCCTTGGATCTGACTGATCATGATCAGATACAGAAGCATTCTTGCTTCTTGTGACTTGTGTCACATATAGTAACTTCGTATATTATCAATTACGCTCATCTGGCTGGTGCTTTGTTGGATCTGATATCTTATGTAATTATGATCTGCACACAACACACGTTAGAACACAAAATGGTTCTTTCACAAATACGCTTGTTATCATCAAAACATAGATTCGACTTTTAGAGACAATACTTGCTCTCACAATCTCCCCATTTTTGATGATGACAAAACCAAGTATTTTGATTGAACATTTTATACAGGGTAATCACCAAACAAACATATTCAGAGTCTGGAACAACAGCCCGCCTGAATGTGTTATCCTCAAAGTTTTATCTGTGATTATCTAGAATCTTATATGATCCAAAGTCACACAAAATAACAACTTGAGTTGTCAGAACAAAGAATAGAAAAGGATTACTTCTCTATCTTGTCTTTAAGGAGACAAAATTCTTCAGCATCTGGACTAGTTCATCAGAACTTCCATCTTCAGATCTTTAGAACTTAGTTCCCTTTTAATGTCATATCAGAGCTTATAATCTTCAGAGACATCTGAAGCATTTTCTACTTTTCAGGAGAATCATTTAAGCACAGGAACATATCAGTTCTTATCTAATAACATAGCCTTGCTAGTTATCAGAACCAGACACTGTCTTAAGAAACTCCCCCTGAGTTTCAGACTTTGTGAAGATTTTAGAATTTAACATTTGAATCTTCTGGGTAGTCTCCCCCTAGTTTCCATAAGTCAGATATTGGGATCTTCAGAACGTAGTTCAGAAATATTAAATTTATTATCACCAATAATGATCATGACTTTTCAGAGTTTGACTTTGAACACATGCCTTCATCTCAGAACCTTGTTACTATCATAACTCAGTGGTTCATCAAAGCTTGATTTTTTATCAGATACCAATAGAAGGTTAATTTAGTGATTAATCAACGCTTGATTCTGAATCTGGTACGAATGTTTGATTCTAGTTTGATGCCAAGTTATACTAGAGTAAGTTGATTCTGACACCAACTGAGGTATTTTTCTCATACCACTTGAAGGTTATTCCTTTGTGTGCTGAATTGATACCAATGAAGGTATTTGACACTATTTCACAGCTTTGCTCTGATTGATATTACTTCAGACTGAGTCTGATACCAATCCTTATATACTGAGTCTGATTTTTAGTTGTTGATTTAGTCTGATACCAAATCATTTTCTTTTTAATTGGTTCTTGGTTAACATTAGAACTACTTCTTCTTGGATCTTCAATCCAGATCTTCAGACAGTTCTTGACTTCTGATTTGCACAGTTATTCTGAATAACCATCTTGAGATGTGGACTTTGTCTTGACTGCTTTCAGAGCTTTCCTTCTTCAGATTCTTATGTTCTGAATCTCATATTCTCAGACAACTCATAGATTTTGAACCAAGTGAGACAGAGATCACGATAAACTTCTACTTTCAGAAAGTTCTCAACTTTTGAACAGTACTGGGTAGATCTGATTCTGAACACCTGTTCACGAAGTGTACAATTTCGATCGTATGAACAAATAGTTCATAAGAACTTCTAACAGAGTTCTTCCTTTCTTAACATGTTCTTAGAATGCCTAGTGAACTTGTTTCCTCAGTTAAACATCAAACAATAAACATTAGTAGAAACTGCATTTTATATGATTCATTATTTTAGTTTGCATTCTTTCTTTCTGTTAATCTTTTTAATCAAAATCATTATATTTCTCCCCTTTTTGACATCATCAAAAAGTTTAGAGCATTTGAGCATAATTAGATCAATATGATAAAGAGCAATATAGGGATAAACATCTTTAGAGATCAAAGCATTTTCATTGATTAATAATAACATACATGTAACAGAGATAGATACATCAACACAAAATGACACAAAGCGATAATCAACAAAACATAAAGACTGTTTAAAAGACATTAGGGTTTAAGCATTAATCATCAAAATCCTCAACATTGTCCACTCTCTCACATCTGGTTTCAGCCGGCGAGGATCCTGGTTAAATCCTGCTAATTAATCCTTAGGTCTTTTCTTTTAGAAGTATTTCAGATATTATTCTTGCATGTGGAATGAAGGCATGCATCTTGTTTCTTGAGACTTTGATAGAATGTCTCATGTGGTTAAAGATGGTCTTGGGAAGGTCTATTGTAACATGATGTGTTAAGAGGAAGACGAAGATTCTGTCGTCATGAGCCATAGTGCTTCTCGCAGATGCACGTGGACGAAGGTTGGTCAAAGAAAATTTGAACCAGGTTTTTGGAGAAGGAAGAAGCTTCTCTGGGTTGTTCGGTTCATAAGGAACTGAATTGTCAAACAGAATTCTGCATCTCTCCACCATGCTTAAGTCTGATTGGTAGTCATCAATCGCGGCTCTGAAGGAGATACAACCAGTGATTCTCTCAATCAAGGAGACAGAGATAGTGATGGGTTGATAGTGGACTTCTGACCAGATAGTTTTTCCATCATTGCTGACCCTTGCAAAATTCCAGAATTCCTTAACAAGGTTGGGAAAAATGGGACCATTCAGGAGAGAATAATAGCATTGCCAAGACTGAGCTTGCATGCTTCTGATTATTTCCAAACCATCGATTCTGAGACGAGCAAGGTTTGGCCTTTTCTCAACAATAATATCTAAGTTTTCTTTTATTCCTAGAAAGGTTGGACCGGTTCTCTGAAGAGCCATTAATTTTGAAAAACAAATTTGGAGGATGATGTTTTAGGTTTGAGAGTGAATTAAGTTGAGAAAGGATTCTGCTACTTATAGACGAGTGAAGATGGAGAGTAATGATTTGGATTGTTACTAAGGATTTGTGTTTATTATTCCTAGGTGATTCATGATTGCCTAGGGTATACTAATGGTTGTAACTGTGTGGGAAAAGAAAACGGAACAGGTACGTATTTATTAATTAGTTCTGGATAATAACTACTTTTTAGTGCATGGCAAACGTAGCTGATGTATTTTAATAATGATGGTTTCTTGAGCCACACAAACATCATTCAGATATCTTTCAAGAGATGGCATGGATCTACTTTTAATGCTTGTCAGATTTTTAATTTGCTTAATTCTAACTAGGATTAGTAATGTGAGATTTTCATATTTTTAGAAAAATATATTTCATTAATTAAGACACTTATAAGACATAATCTTGGCGATACATTAATCCTTAATAATTCAAAAGATAAACTGACACGGGGGTACATGAGATTAGGTGAAACTTAAACCATTACATAATACATATAGCAGACATAGAGATGGATCTGGTTTACTAGTTGCTAAAGATTTCACATTTAGTCTTCGACAAGTAGTTCTCTGGAAGGCTTTCAGGACCATCTTCTTCAGTTTTCTCCTTGATCATGTCCACAAAACCTTCTCTGAAGAAAATTTCAGATAAAACTCTCGTATAAGGAGTGTAAGACTTTGTGAGGTTTCTGGACATAGAGATGGAGTCCTAGAGACAGTTGAAGATAGTGTGTGGAAGGTTTATCTGAAAATCATTCATTAGTAAGTGAATGAATTGGTGGTCATGAAATCTTAGTATGTCATGGTATTCTCCTCTGGGAAGGAAATTTGACACTACTAGTTTATACCAGGCTTTGGGAATGGGTAGGAGGTTTTCAGGATTGGATGGTTCATATCCAGATGAAAGGTTATGAAGGAAGGAAAATCTTCTAGCAACAAAGAATTTGTTTAGGTCATGATCAACAGTGATTCCAACATTCTCACATCCAGTTGCTAGGGTGACTGAGAAAGGAGTGATAGTGATGGGAAGTTCAAGGACAAAAGAAGTGATATGTCCGGTTTGATGGTCAAGGAAGGCATGCTTCCAGAAATCCTTAACTAGATTTACATAAATGGGTTTTTCTAGCATAGTGCAGTATCTGGTCCATTGTTGAGTGTAAAACACATCTGCTATACTGCTAGCAATGTAACTTGAAAGAGGAGGGGTGTTGATTACAATCTGTTTTTCAAGAATGATTTCAAGAAGATCTTGATCTCCAAGAAAAGTTAGTGGAGGCATGATGGCAGATGGACAATGGAAGTTTTGAAACTTTAGGTTTTATGATAGAAGGATTTGAGTATGAATTGTTTTGACAGAGAGAGGCGATTTGTATACATATAAATAGATAGGATGAGTTGTACCTAGTCTAGGAAAAACATAGATCAAGTACGAGAAAGATTTTATTAAGATTTCTAGAGAGCTCGTGTTGTCAGGGATATGTTATGATTACCCAAGATTTGCAATTATGATTGAAGTTACTTTTGAGTGCACGTAATGTCAAAAGATTTTTCTTATAAGACATGAATATTTCAAACCATATATTTTGAGTGAAAGGAGTCGTACCTTGGATATTCTGAAGTCTCTGTTGTCATACTTTGTATTTAGTTCTGACTTAGAACTGCTGATCATTATCTTTCTGAATCTGTTTGCATCTGAGTGAACTGCTGCTGGTTCCCATGTTCTTCAGGGGTTTGCTTTTGTATATTGATTTCTTAATGATACTGAGATCTTTACTGATCATTTGAGTACTTTCCATTCTGATTCTGATCATCATCCTTTCTGAAGAATGTATTCCGATTCCGAGCTTCTGTTCATTAGTTTTCAACTCCTGCTTCCTTCTGAGTGGCCTATTTGGACCAATGCTGAATCTCGCCTAATTCAGAATTTTTAAGTTGAATGAATTAGATATTCCCTATATTCTGAACTCAGGAATCATATTCCAGATGATTCTTTCTTTTCCTATTCAGATTTATTCATCTGACTTCTGAGAACAACCAATCAGAGATTCTTGAAACTACGTTGTCAGAACAAGCAAGCTTCCATCAAGCTTTCTGGTTTTCAGAAGATCATTAATTTCTTAGCAAAATCATAAACCATTGAAGGTTATGTGCTTCGAGATTTGATTTTTACAAAATCTTCTGACTTTGTTTCTTAAAACGGATGCAGATCAAGTTTATAGCTAATTATCATAAAACATGTGGATAACATGTAATATAGTTTGCATGACATTTCTTGATATCGTAATGATGATCTTTCTTGTTATAGAATTAGTCCATCATGGATTAACAGTATATCTGCTTCCAGAAGATATTGTTAATTGATCTCTTCAATCTAAAGGACATTAGCAACTTAAAATCCTTTTGACTACAAGTAGAGGACTTAAGTGTTTGGATTAATATCTTCTGATTCCGATTTAAGAAGTTCTGAGAAATATATCAGATAGGATCTGACCAGTAACATTTGTTTCATCTGAGATAGAGTCTCAAGATGTTAGAACTTAATCATCTGTGATAATTCAATCAAGACTTAGAGTATACAATAGTTAAGTACTTGATGAATCATTGGATTTCTTGTTTCTGAATATTCTTTCAGTTTTCTGCAGAGCTTTCCAAGAAAACAATATTCAGTTCTTTAATGATTCTTTTAACTTCTTAATCAGTCAAGATTCAAATGTTGAATCATATCTAAGAGTTTGAATTCTTCAGATTTCTGACTTCAGCAGACTCTTATTCTGAAATTCAAAATCATAGAACAACAATCTTTCTTCTTTACATGAAGAGATTCTGAATGAGTTTTAAACGAGAAAGTCAAGGGTGGACCTAATCCGTTTCTTGAAAACATCTTAAAAACTCATAAAGAATTAATCTTCAGCAAACAAGACTTCTTGTTTTCTAATGATCCAACTTTGAACAAATACGTGGTTTATTCACACGTATCTTCTAAGATAAGCATTCAACAGATACTACTACTTATCTGATGAATCTATCTTGTCAGCTGATTCTTCTATCTTCATTAAGAGTTTAGAGAGGAAGATTTAGTTGTTGGTCAACAACAACGCTTCCAAAATCAGTGACTTGCTCACGTAATCAGATTGGTTATAATTTTGTATACAGTCATCTTCTGAGTTGTTACAAAAATTGTAAGTGGATTGAAATCTCACCCAGAGTATTTCTACGCACCGCATCCGGATCTTTTTCTGACACTATTAAGTGTTTTGATATCCATCAATAATAGAACCAGGCTCTGATACCAATTAAAGGTGCGAGAAGGACACAAGAAAGGGGGGGTTTGAATTTTGTATTCACTCTTTTAGAACTTTTCGCTTCTTATCATTAAGGCGTTTATGATAACATCAAAGTTAGTTGAAAGACTCTGACCTGCGAAGAACATTCAGACTTGGCAATGCATAAAGCATGAGAACCACTAAGAGTCTGAATGCTATATGTAATATTCAAAACTTGCAGAGCAGAAGCTTATCAGAGTTTGTCTGCAAGGTTCTGACTTGCTTATGTAAGGTTCTGATTACTCAATACAGAAACATAAATAATAACATAAAGCATAGCAAGAATAAAGAACACACGATATATCCTGGTTCACCACAAGGCTAATCCAGTCCACCCTCCTCAAGTGATTTCGCCTTGAACACAAGGTCTTAATCCATTATAATCCAACTGATTACAGGTGCATGGGCTAACACCGGTGACTAACACTCAATAAAGCGTTTAGGGATTCAACTTAATGAATATAACAAACATTGACCTGTAGGTTCCAATCTCGCAAGATCTACTGCTAGGATTTCAACAGCTAGACGTTTAGGGATTCATCGCAATGAATATAACGCCTACTGACCCAATTTCAGGATTTACCACAATGACACCCAGCCATTGTCTTCTCGAGTCCCAGGTAAAATTGATAACTCAAGGAATCCTAATTCACCAAGAATTAGTTAACAGGAGATTACAATAATACTTCTTAACAAGCAGATTACTCATAAGTTTAAGTACAAAGAACACACAAGTGTTCAAGCAAGATATGAGCAACATCTCCTTTCTATTCTAAGAAACTACAAAGATGTATTTGAATTTGACAGTTGTTGACATCTTGTAGATCTTCTTCTTCTTTGTCTTCTTGGTTGAGCAAGCTTTGAGCAATAACTCCTTGCTTCAGATCTTCAATGTAGTGCTGACGAGAAGGTGGTTGATGACTTGACTGATTTTCAATGTTGTCTGCTTCATCAACAACTTCTGTTCCAATTTGTTGTTGTTGTGTTGATTTCTGATTTTAAGCTTCAACAACAATGGTCATGTGTAAAATGATGATAGCTTTGAATGTTTAAGTGTTACAATGAGAACTCATCGTTGTTGCTATCTTCACACAATGACTTGATCGATTCTGTAAATGATATAACCAATCGATTACTTCAGAAGCGTTTTCTCCTTTCTTTAAATAACCCAGTAGAATATAGCCGTTTGAAATACTGTTGGCTGTAGAAAAGAGACGTTGTGTAATAATGAATTTGTACTGACACATCTCCTTTTTACTGTGGAGGAAGTGCCATGATATATCTTCTTGGGCGCAGTGCACAGTCATTCACAACGGTAACATTTATCTTCAAATCTTCAGAGGCTTCTGATGGTAATTAATTGAAGCATGAGTAGAGAGATTATAACAGGGTATCCAAATCTCCAAGTCTTCAGTCTTCTAAAGTCATCCATTAGGAATCAACCTTCAGAACTTCAGCACTTGTCTAGAAACCCGTTATTCTTCATTGCTTCAAGTCTTCAGATCTTCAGAGCTTGTCCATTAGGAATCTGTCTTCAGAGTCTTCAACACTTGATCTTCAGAGCCTTCAGCCTTCAGAACTTCAAGTCATGAAAGTCTTCAGCACTTTGGTTCTCTATAGGATTATCTTCTTCAGAAGCTTCGCTATCTTTAGAATCTTAACCACTTTCAGAGAGCATCCACAAGAGCATTGCAACAGAAATATTAGCATCCTTGGATCTGACTGGTCATGATTAGATACATAAGCGTTCTTGCTTCTTGTGACTTGTGTCACATATAGTAACTTCGCATAGTATCAATTACGTTCATCTGGCTGGTGCTTTGTTGGATCTGATATCTTCTGTAATTATGATCTGCACACAACACACGTTAGAACATAAAATGGTTCTTTCACAAATACGCTTGTTATCATCAAAACATAGATTTGACTTGTAGAAACAATTCTTGCTCTCACACACCCGTCAACTATCAGCAACTTCAGAGTAGGCCTTTTTCAGGAAGGATCAATGAAGATGCAAACAAGCATCTACAAAGGTTCCTTACTATGAGTACGTCATTAAAAATCGAAGGACATTCTGAAGAAGCGAAGAGGCTGGTTATGTTTCTGTTTACTCTATCTGATGAAGCCGAAGAGTGGTTTTACTCATTACTTGCTGGGAGTATTACTACTTGGCAAGAGATGGAAACAACATTTCTCAATGAATACTTCCCTGCTTCTGTGTACATCTGAAAGCGGTACGACATCGTGAACTTCAAGCTGAAAGAGGAAGAATCACTTAGAGATGCGTATAAGAGGTTTAAGAGGTGTTTGGTTGTGTGTCCCACTCATAACATGGACGCAACCGAACAAATGCAGAATTTTGTGAATGGTCTCAAGAATAAGACTAAGCAGCTTATCGATACAGCTGTCGGTGGCTCAACCAACTTTTCAACAGCCACTGGCTTCAAAAAAATAATTGAGGCTATTACAGCAAGTGAGCACCTGGAGTTGTATGATCGCAGTGTAAGCCAACCTGAGAAGATAATTAATTTGAAGCTTACTGAACAAGTGGTAAAAATGGAAGACCAGATTGCAGCTGAGGTAGAAAGAAGGATTAAAAAGATGAGTCGTGATGCCCAAACTGTAGCACAGGTTCAACTAGTTCAGGCGGTTAATTGTGAAATCTGTGGGGGGACCGCATTTTACTGTGCATTGTGTTGCAACTGCGCAACAAGTGGAAGCAATAAAATTTTTGAAGCAGAATAACCCTTATTCCAACACCTATAATCCGGGGTGGAGGAATCATCCAAATTTCTCATGGAAAGACCAGCAAGGGAATGTTCAAAAGCAAGGGGTTGCTCCACCTCCAAACCAACCGCAACAACAACAGTACCGTCCTCAACAACAACAACCTTAGCAGTTGTATCCTTAATAATTTCAGCAACAGTTTCAACAACACCCACAACAGTTTCAACACCAAGCACCAAGAAAAGCTGATTGGGAAATCGCCATTGAAAAAATGGCTGCTCAAAGCTCCCAATTCCAAGAAGAGACAGGAAGCAATCTTAGGAACACAGGTGCTTCGATAAATAACCTTGAAGTCCAGATGAGCCAAATAGCACAACAACTAGCAAGTTCTCAAGCACCAGGTGCTCTACCTAGTGCCACTGTGCCCAACCCGCGGGATCATAATAATGTTAGTGCCGTGACCACAAGGAGTGGTAAATCTATTGATGTTCCTGAGAAAAATTATGAATTGGAAGATCAACTGCTTGAGGTCGATCTTGAGATCAAACAAAATGAAGTAGTTGCTGAAAAGGTGGTGTCACTGGAACAAGTGGTGAAAGAGAAAGTTATTGAGCCCAAACCGGTCATTAAGCTTCCTTATCCTCAAAGGAACAAGAAGAAGGGGCCGCAAGAGAAGAACTTTGAAACATTCTGGGAGATGTTCAAAAAGCTTGAGCTCAATATTCCATTTTTGGAGGCACTCGAGCAAATGCCCACTTATGCAAAGTTCATGAAGGATACTATTTCAAAGAAGTGAACCGTTGACACGGATCCGATTATTCTAACCGAAACTTGTAGTGCTATTTTGCAAGGCATGAAGATTCCGATAAAGAAGAAAGATCGAGGTGCCTTCAATATTCCTTGCATAATTGGGGATAAATCATTCCAGAAAGCTCTTATTGACTTGGGTGCTAGTGTAAGCCTAATGCCCTTATCCATCTGCCGAAAGTTGGGTATAGGTGCGGTACAAGACACTAGGATGACACTTCAATTCGCAGATCACTCGGTAAAGAGACCTTATGGGGTCGTGGAAGATGTTCTAGTGAAAGTTGACAAGTTTGTATTCCCGGTGGATTTCGTGATTCTTGAAATGCCGGAAGATGAAGAGATTCCCCTTATTCTTGGAAAACCATTTTTGGAAATCGGGAGATGCTTGATTGATATAGAAGGGGGAACCATTACTATGAAGGTTTATGATGAAGAGGCGAAGATTGATGTGAGGAATACAATGAAGCACAAAAATGATTTTGGCACAAGCAATAATATTGGGGTGATCAACCAAGTTGCTGCAAATGAAAATCTTGAAAGTGAAGCCCAACTGCCTCTAGAAAAAGTGTTGAGTTTGTCAATTTTCGAAGATACTGAAGAAGTGGGTGAGGGAGAGTTGGAAGTGTTAGCCATGATGGAAGCTCTACCTCCTTGGAAGGGATCTCGACCACACCGGTGGGAGGATCTAAGACAACCTTTATCGGTGGAGGGGAGTTAAGAGACCAAAAAGAGTACGAAATTGAAACAACTTTCGGAAAACCTCAAGTATGTCTTCCTCGATATCGAAGGTAAATGTCCAACCATCATAAGTGCTAGCCTCAAAACTATCCAAGAATATAAGTTGATTGAAGTTCTCATAAAGGTACAAGGGGGCTATGGGTTGGAAAATTGAGGATTTGAAGGGTATTAGTCCCACTGTTTATATGCACAAAATTCTCATGGAGGATGATCATAAACCGGTTGTCCAACCTCAAAGAAGGTTTAATCCAGCTATGAAAGAAGTTGTAAGAAAAGAAGTGGTGAAGTTGTTAGATGCAGGTCTGATTTACCCAATATCTGACAGCTCATGGGTGAGTCCAGTCCATGTGGTGCCCAAGAAGGGGGAACCACCGTCATCAAAAATGAGAAAAATGAGTTGATTCCTACAAGGACGATTACAGGGTAGCGGGTGTGTATTGACTACAGAAGGTTAAATCTTGCCACAAGGAAGGACCACTTCCCACTACCGTTCATTGATCAGATGTTAGAACGGCTAGCGGGTCATGAGTACTATTGTTTCCTAGACGGCTACTCCGGTTACAATCAAATTGCGGTTGCACCGGAAGATCAAGAGAATATGGCTTTTACATGCCCATATGGTGTTTTTGCTTATAGAAGGATGCCATTCGAGTTATGTAATGCCCCTGCTACATTTCAGAGATGCATGACTTCCATCTTTGCGGATATGCTTGAAAAGCATATGGAAGTCTTCATGGATGACTTCTCGGTATTTGGGTCTTCTTTTGATAATTGTTTAACTAACCTTTCTCTTGTTTTAGAAAGATGCCAGGAGAGCAACTTAATCCTCAACTGGGAGAAATGCCATTTCATGGTCCGTGAAGGTATAGTGTTGGGTCACAAAATTTCCCACAAGGGAGTTGAAGTAGATCAAGCCAAATTGGAGGTAATCTCAAAGCTTCCGCCTCCGGTGAATGAAAAAGGTATACGAAGTTTCTTAGGCTATGCGGGTTTCTACCGCCGGTTCATAAGAGGCTTCTCTAAAATAGCCAAGCCTCTAACTACTCTTTTGGTTAAGGATAAGGTTTTTGTTTTTGATAAGGAATGTGCCGATGCATTTGAGACATTGAAAAATAAATTAGTGCCAACACCTATTGTTATTTCCCCCGATTGGTCTCTACCGTTTGAGATCATGTGCGATGCTAGCGACATTGCAGTAGGGGGTGTTCTTGGACAACGAAGAGATAAGCTATTGCATGTTATTTACTACACTAGTCATGTGTTGAACCCTGCACAGATGAACTACGTAACTACCGAAAAGGAGTTGTTAGTCGTTGTGTATGCCTTCGATAAATTTAGGCAATATCTGTTGGGTTTAAGAGTCATTGTTTATACTTACCATGCTGCTTTGAAGTATCTGTTTGCTAAGTAGGATTCTAAGCCAAGACTCTTGAGATGGATTCTACTCCTTCAGGAGTTCGATGTTGAGATTCGTGACAAGAGATGGTGTGAAAATACTGTTGCTGATCACCTCTCTCGAATGTCACCGATTGAAGAAACAGAAGAAAAGCGCCCAATAAAGGATGAGTTTGCTGATGAACACATCCTTGATGTTATTAATGTTCCATGGTTCGCAGACTATGCGAATTATCTAGTAGGTGGTATTATCCCTGATGATTTTGATTCTAACCGGAAGAAAAAGTTTTTACATGATTGCAGGTTTTATTTATGGGATGATCCATTCTTATACAAAAGAGGAGTTGATGGGTTGGTAAGAAGGTGTGTGCCTAAAGAAGAACAGAGGGATGTGTTGAAAGCATGTCATGACTCAGATTACAGAGGGCATTTCAGTGGTGATAGAACTGCAGCCAAAATCCTTCAGTCAGGGTTATACTGGCCCTCCTTGTTCAAAGATGCCCAAGAGATGGTGAAAGAGTGTGACAAATGTCAGAGAACGGGGAATATATCCAAGAGGAATCAGATGCCCCAGAATTCCATGTTAGAAGTTGAGTTGTTTGATGTTTGGGGCATAGATTTTATGGGGCCATTTCCACCGTCCTTCGAAAAAATTTATATTTTAGTGGCGGTGGATTATGTTTCTAAATGGGTGGAAGTCGTGGCTTTGCCTACCAATGATGCAAATGTAGTGGTGAAGTTCTTGAAAGAGAACATTTTTGCTAGGTTTGGAGTGCCGAGAGCGCTTATAAGTGATGAAGGAACACATTTCCTAAATCACCTCATGGAAAGGTTACTCCAGAAGTATAATGTGAAGCATCAGATAGCCACTCCATACCATCCTCAAACTAGTGGCCAGGTAGAAGTGTCCAATAGGCAACTCAAGAAGATTCTTGAAAAGACCGTTAGTTCCTCTTGGAAGGATTGGGCTACTAAGTTAGATGATGCTCTTTGGGCGTATCGAACGACATTCAAAACGCCAATAGGTATGTCTCCCTACCAACTTGTGTATGGAAAAGCATGTCATCTACCTCTTGAGTTGGAACACAAGGCTTTATGGGCCTCTAAGTTCCTTAATTTGGACCTCACGAAAGCAGGAGACTCTAGGATCCTTCAACTCCATGAGCTAGAGGAATTTCAGAATCGGGCGTATAAAAATGCCAAAGTCTATAAAGATCAAACAAAGAAATGGCATGATAGGAGGATTCAAAAGAAAGAGTTTTGGGAATGCCAGCTGGTCCTTTTATACAATTCCCGGTTGAAACTATTCCCGGGAAAGTTGAAGTCTAAATGGTCGGGACCGTTTGTAGTTCACAAAGTGTTTCCCCATGGGGCTATTGAGTTGAAGAATTCAACGAATGGAGACACATTTAAAGTGAATGGGCAAAGGTTGAAACCTTATTTTCAAGGACAACCAAGTGAAAGAATTGAAGTCGTTCATCTTACAGAGTAGGATGGACGACCGTCGAGCCATGCGACGTTAAACGAAGCTCTTCGTAGGAGGCAACCCACACGTTTTTTTCTCATCATTTTGTTTTTGTGTGTTTGTTTGTTTTGTTTTGTATAGATACTCACATATGTTGCACTACTTCAGAGGAGGAATAAAAAAAATGAAGAAAAAAATAGCAAATTGGCAAAATTGTGAAAATCAGGGGCCTGACACGGCCACTAGTGTCACCAGACACGGCCCGTGTCAGGGGGCGAGCAAGAGCTAGGAAAAAATGGAGAAAAGTATACTTCCAGGGGGCTGACACGACCGCCCGTGTCAGCTGACACGGCCCGTGTCAGACCTCCTGAAGCTTGGTTGGAAAAATTTGAACATTTGAAGAGGGGCAGGGACCTGACACGGCCGCCCGTGTCAGGAAAGCGATTTTTTTTTATAATTTTCTATCCTACTCATTATCCCATGGGGCCCACTCACTTAAACACTTCACCCTCTATTCTCCATCAGATTTTCTACCCTATTATCTCATTATTCCCCCTAACCCTTCATTATCTTCTTCATCTTCTCTAAAACCCCGTAGCCCCCACAACTAAAAGCTTATACTTTCACCATTTTTACTCCTCAAAACCTCTAACTCCCTTCATATATCTTGCTCGGATTTTCATCCTCTTCCTTTGTACGGTAGCGTTTTCTTCTAATTCTATTGTTTTTGTTTCTCTCTGTTTTTGTCTCAGGTTAACCCAAGATGCCACCAAGAAGAGCACCCACAGGAAAACAACCAGTTGCCGAGGGATCGGGAACTCGCAAAAGGAGTGTCCGTAATCCAAATCCCCACGATATCATTTTCACATCACCGGCTCAAGAACGGCGCTACCACAATCATGTAAAACGAAGAATAACTCCCACAAGGTATATGTGTGACACTACCCTTTCTAATCTCGGATTAATGGTGGAGGTTCACCGGATGTTCCATTCGATAGACATACTAACATTTATGCAATTAGAAGCTCCTACTTATGAGCGTATCACGCTAGAATTTTTAAGCACTGTGGACTTTCAATTGCATAAACGTTGGACAGGTCGAGAACGGGAATATTACGGTACGTTACATTTCCATCTCTTTAATGCAGATCACTCTTTGACTATGAAGGAGCTGTATTTCTTGTATGTTGTGTCAAAGAATTTGTAGGTGAATGTTATTGCTTTTGCGGCTGATTATTTGGGGCGAATGGGTCGAGCGGCCCAAGGTGGTATATCTATTGGAGGAATGATCACCCAGATAGCACGTCATTTTGAGTATGGCCCTATCTTGGATACTCAGGACCCGGTGGTAGGTAAGACAAAACTAGACATGAGTGCCTTGGTCCAACAGGGCATGATTGCTATAAGATATTACTATTTTGTTGTTCTCACTAATAATAATTTTGTGATCGCTCTCCCTAATGTGGAGAAAATTTCTATTCTAAATCATGATAACTGGTTGTATGCTGAGACCGTCCCTGAGGAAGAGGACGAGTTTAAAAACTTTGATACAGGTGACCAACAGGGTGAGGAGGCTGATGACGAAGAGCATTTTATACCACCGTGTAGCACCCCAAAATTTGCTCTCTTACTTTTAGTACTAACTGGCTTATGTTTCATTTCATTTTACATATTCTTATGTGCATATCATTGGTTCTTAGCATGAGGTCAAGGTGCCTGAGGCAGTTCAAGAGGAGAAGATGTTCTCCAAAGGGTCAAGCAAAAGTCCATGTATTGTCCAAGAGATCAAGAGGAGAAATGGTTATTGATGCCACCATTATTTGAGTCACTAAGGGGCCTTGGGCCTCAAGAGATCCTATTTGGTCTATCACATCACCAAGAATTCACAATTGGCAAGAGATCTCAAGTGAGCCACTCTCTCCTAACCAGTGCAGAAATTAGGGTTTTGAGATTCTTGGGTTTATTGCTCCAATGGGCAAGCTCCTTGAGTTTTCTATCATCACCAAATGGCATATCTCATCTTTGTTGGAGAGGATACACATCATATTTAGAGGAATTTGGATTTGGAGGATGTGCTAATTCCTCCTAGACTGAGGGTACCAAAATTAGGGTTTGCTATAAAATCAGTTTATTTCTGATTTTTTTAGGCAAGACTTGATTCTATGGTATTCCTTGGGTCCCTAAGTATCTAGGAATGGAAAATTGTCCATCAATTTGATTCATAAGAGGTTCAATTGATCAATTGATTGAAAATCAGGAGAATTGGGGAAAAGTCAACTGTGCAGAGGAAAAAGTCAACTCCTGACTTTTTGAGGTCAAATTCATGTTCCTCATCTAAAATATGTCCATTGATGAAGATTTGATCAAGAAATATCAAGAGATTCACCAAAAATCAAGAGATGTGAAAAGTTTCCAAAAATAGAAACTAGGGTTTCCATTTATGGTAAGTTTTGGCAACTTGAGTACCCATCTTTGGAGCATTCTTTTTCATTGATCCAAGCTCCAAACTTAAGGGTTATGGAGGCCTTTCAAAAGTTCACATTTCAAGCTTCAAAACCATACCAAGAACATCCCCATTGGATTAAAATTGAGTGAGATATGGTGGTTTAAAGTTTGGGGTTTCTAGGGCAAAATGACCAGCCATGGCAAGTCATGGGCGAGCCAGCACGCCCTCAATTTTACAAACACTTGGTGTGCATGTTTTGTCCAACTTCAAGGGGAAATATCTTGTTGATAGAGGCTTCAAATGGAAAATTGCTCAACATGACTTTTGTTCCTCTCAATCTCCTCTACAACTTTTGTGTTGGAAGTTTTTTTATATGACCAACCATTTGGGAGATATGATGATGCAAAGTGAGTGACCTCAAGCTGAAAATCTCACACGCCCATGAGCAAGTCACAACCAGGTTAGGTGACATACAAAATCAGTTTCAACCACACAACTTTGGGGTCATTTTTAGGTCCCTTAGAGGACTCCATTCCATTCCATTCCAACACCAAAGTTGTTGTCCTCATGGCCCTCTATTCAAAGAGCACAAGAGTGCACCAAATGGACACATAATTCTCAAGCTATGAACACCTAAAGTGTTGGGTACGAATCTGAGTATGCATGGCAATGTTGTGATCAGATGCAATCAAAACTTTCCATATTTGTAAGCTGGGTAACTTAGCAATGTTCAGGCCCAAAACACCCACCAGAATAACCCTAATTCATGCCTATAAAAAGACCTGAAAACTGAGTGAAAAACACACGAATTTGGAGAGGAAAAAGAAGTGTTATGCTGCTGAATTTCTGAGTAATCTACAAGCACCCCATTGCCTTTATTTGGCCAGTTACAATCATCAAGCATCAAGGATTTCTTGGCCAGTTTCTTGGATCACAAACCATCAACCAATCCGTAGGTATAACCACTCTAAACTCTACTGATTGCATGTTATTTTCTTGTGTTTTTACTTGTTTTGAAGTCCACTAGGGACTTTGTGTGAATCTGGCTAGTGATAGGCACCATACGTGTGTAGTTTATTTTTCTAGGGCAAACTTTATCTCTTCGAATCTCTCTGTGTGCATGTTATTTTTCATTTTTGAGATTGGATATGTGATCTACTTGATGAGAGGATCATTTTGGTATAAGGTTCATGAATTTCTAGGCACATGTGGTCATCCCCACGGCGGAGACTCGCCGGAGAAGACGACCGGAGTCTTCTCCGGCCACCTGAAACACCAACCTTAGCCTGAACCCTAGTCTCATCCCAGAACATAACACAACCGTTGATTATTTTTTATCCAAGGGTTAGGGTTGTGACAGCACATTAATGAGAGAGGGTGAGGGGTACGTGCGCGTCTTTTTATTTTTCTGAATTGATTAATGATTATGTGTGGCTGTCTCACGTTATCATGTTGTGTACTTGCATCCTGGCCCTTTGATTTATTTACTTTTTCTGATCATCCATGTTGACTAGATCCTAGGGCTATTATTGAGTCAAACTTTTGACTGACCCCCATGCCATGAACCATCAGACCCACGCGCCTATGGGCCTTGCATCTTTACTATCTGCACCCCACCTTTTTTGAGCCCAATACATTTATAACATGATTTTCGCTTACGTTGCACCCCCTGGCCCATTTATTCTATTTTTATTTTCTTTTTTGCTACTTGTTTCATTTTTATTTATTAAAAATATTTCTGAGAATTATAAAATTCCCAAAAAATTCATGATGCATTCTTAAACATTTAAATAATTTTTTGCATATTTTATTTTCTTATTTTTGCATATTTTAATGTTTCATTTGGAATTTTCTTTTAATTTCTTTTATAAGTGCATTTAGTCATGGTATTTGCATTTTCCCATTTTTGTTTGACATAGTTATGATCTGAATTTTCACATGAAACTTGATACATGATTGTATGATACATTGAGGCATTCTATTCATTTTTTATAGATTTTTTAGGGCATTTCTTGTTGACTATTGAGGGCCATATTTGGACAACTTATTTGTATGATTTGCATGAGATGTTGAGGCATCTTTGGTCATGTTTGGTGATGAGTTTTTGCACATCTTTTTGACACATGTTTACACACTGGTTGAACTTCATATTACTTGCATCTTTTATTTTTTTCCAAACTTTTAATATCACTTTTGATCCATGTTTGCATGTGTGTTTGTTAGTGAACTCATGCTAGGGTTTTAGTATGTTTTGAACTTGTTTCCTTGTGACGTTTGTTGAGATGTTTTGACATCATTTGCTAGGCATCTCATAGGACCTTCTCATTCATTCTCATTGGATTCCTAATGTCATCTTGCATTCCTCCTAAGTTCATGAACATCTGACATTCATTTGAAGTTATTTGAACCATTTTTACTTTCTTTCTTCTGTGGGTTTCAACATGAGATTTGCATGAACTTTGTATGTTTATTTTCACATATTAGATGCTATCTCACATGTCATATGTTGCTGGTTTGCATTCATTTCCATACTTGTTCATCTTGCATCTTCATTCTTTGCTTATGTTACAAATATGTTTCATGTATAGACTTAAGTGAATTGTTTTCATTTCTTCTTGCTTAACCATCCTCCATGTTTGCATTCATGACTTTAATGCCTTCTTGAGGACATTTCCATGCATTTTCAAATGTCATTTGCTTCTGGGTTTAGTGTTTGCATATGCATTGTTGCATGATCCATTTGCTTTCATTTCTCATAGTTGGTCCATAACTTATATTTGCGTGATCTGTGGGTGCATGTTTTAATTTAGGTTGACCTTTGTCTAGTACCTTAGCCTTGGTATGTCTCATTGGCCTATACCTACTACCCTAGGAAGTCCCTTAGCCTTTAGGACCTCCCCCTTTTGGTGTGAGGGTAACTTGCTTCTTAGGTTGTCTTCTCAAGGCAACCAGTTTGTTTTGATTTATCTTTCAGTACTTGCCTTCAATTACTGTTACTGTTCTGTGTTAACCTTTTGTGCCGGGGCAGAGGTAAGGCATTTGAGGGTGTGGATAGTTATCCATGTTCACCCTCACTCTTACTTTCTCTCATCTTTCCTTTTCTTTAGACTTAGGTTGTTCTCAAACCTCTCCTTAGGGCCATCTTTGCATGATAACATTAGGATAGAATCCCCTTAGTGTTTTTATTTTCTTTTGAGTCCCTCTTCTCATCTCATAACCCTGCTAAGATACTTAATAAGGTCAACTTGCCTTGCACACAAGCCTTAAACATAGAAAGTGAAGATTGAGGGGTCCCCCTTCTCTCTTCTAGAGTGTTGAGCATACGTCCCATTGTGGACGACCATGCGACGCATTCGTTCCCGTGTCATAGACTTTGGTTCAAGGGGAGTTATGAACTAACTCAAGTCACTTCTGTCTAAAAAATACAAACAAATTTCAAATCATTTTTGTCCTTCGGGATCGTCAAACTTAAGGCTATTTTCAAAAAGGGCACGTTACTTTCCGTTTTGTCGCAAACAGGCATCGACCCTAACTGTCGGATGCGAACTTAACGTCGCTCATAAAAAACACAAAAAGAACTTGGTCCGAACTACGTTGACTCTGAATTTACCATTGCACAAAGGGAGTACGTAGGCCTAGGACGACGACGTCCTACCGAGTCTGTCTTTGTTTTCCCCTCCCCCATTTCAGTACAGCCATAGATTTTAGGATAACTCACCCTTAGAATAGATAACAAGCGTGGATCCCATCGAGTACGACGGACGCGTGGGGTGCTAGTACCTTCCCCTCGCGTAACCGACTCCCGAACCCAGGCTATGGTTGTGATGGCCATTCCTTTCCCTCTTCCTCAGGTATATGTGGTGTTTCCTTTCCCTCCCTTGGGATAAATATACATTGCTGGCGACTCTGTTTCCGCGCCACTTTCGCGTTTGTACCTGGATGAAAATCCTGGGAGCGACAGCTGGCGACTCTGCTGGGGACTCCTGGTTCCCTAAGCGAGTCTCTCCTAGCGCTTGTTTGTTTTTGTTCTCTTTGGGTGTTTATTGTTTTGCTTTATTTATTGTATTTTATTTTCACCGCATTTATTGCATTGCATGTTATTATTATCTGTTGCGCTGCACTGTTTTCTGTTTGGCAGGTTGGGAATTCTGAGAGGCAAGCCCAATACCCAGGCTCGAGCATACACTTAGGATTAGCGTGGAAAGTAGTGTGACTTGTGTGGCATTTGGCCAGACATAGTATACATGAAAACTCCACATCCGGACGAGGTTTTCTTTGGTAATATTCTATCCTGCGCATTGGTGCAGACGATGGAATGTGACCTGGAAAATTGTCGACTCTGGCGACCATTCCCGAGGACTCAGTAACGGCACTCCTCCCGATAAGTGATAATGGCAGACCAGAAATGGCAAACCCATTACACATGTCGATCCGAGGACCCAATGTTGGGAACTTGCTATAGGATGACCTTTTTGAAAGAGAAGCAGTGGAGGCGCTCCTCGATTGGCGATAGTACTGTACCCCGAGGGATGAATGTACTATTGCTTCTCGACCTCAGTGCCAGAAGCTGAGGATCTTTCATTTTCTAGTACCCACATGTGAGAGGGGCAGGGTGTTTACAGGTTTGCAGGTAACCTTAACCTTCAACACGCCCGGTTTTCTTGTCAGCAGATTTATCAGTGTGGCATTATGGTTATTCTGGTATTCTGGGTATTTGGGCAGATCCTTGAGATTATTCAGTTTGTTCAGTGCAGCAGTTATCCAGTATGTGTGGCATCCTTGATCCCATGTGTGCATTTGCATCATCATTTTGCATCCTAACATGTTTATTCATTTGCAGGGTTGCATCCTAACTTTGATTCTGGTTTTTGAAGACTATTAAGAATGAGTACTGCGAAGAAAAAGAATATCATAGTGTACAAGTTCCCATCACTTATTCTGGATCCTGTTCGCAAGATTGTGTCTATGGCAGAACCTGGGGTATTGGCAGACTTTAGAGGAGAGTATGGAAGAATTCTGAATTTTGCTCGTGACATCACCGAATACGAGTATAGGGCTTTGCACACTCTGGTGCAATTCTATGACCCTCACCAGCGATGTTTTCTATTCACTGATTATCTTTTGGCTCCGACATTGGAGGAGTTTGCTCTTATTCTGGATGTTTCTATCAAAGAAGAGGCTTCTTTCTATCCTTCTAAAGAACTTCCTGATTTAGAAAGGGTCTCCGAGGCTTTCCATTTAGATCCATCTTTGTTGAAAAACAACATTTCCAGTAAGGGAGGGTGTAAAGGCTTTCACGTGAAATTTTTGGTAGAACAGGCTGCTGTACATGCTAAGGCTAGATGTTGGTCGATTTTCAACGCCATCTTGGCTATGTGTGTCTATGGAACGGTGTTGTTCCCGAATGTGAAGGATTTTGTGGACATGCACGCTGTCCGGATATTTACCATGAAGAATCCGGTACCTACTTTGCTTGGAGATCTGTACCACTCAGTGCATTATAAGAACGAGAAGAGGAGGGGAGGACCCCTTAATTGTTGTGCGCCAGTCTTCTACAAATGGTTTGCAGATCGTCTTCCCAAATCTGGGGCATTTATAGATACTCAAGGAACATTGGATTGGTCCAAAATATTAATGGGCTTGAGGGCAGATAATCTAATTTGGGTTAACCGTGACTTGTTGGGCCAAGATATCAAGATTAGTTGTGGAGGTCTCCCAAATGTGCCTCTAATAGGAAGGAAAGGGGGAATTAACTACAACCCTATTCTTGCTATTAGGCAATTCGGGTATGCCTTGAAGGAGCCACCAAAAGACGAGGATGTCCAAGAATCTCTATATCTGAGTAGGGAAATCAATCCAGAACTGTTAAAAGAAGCTGCAAATACTTGGGAAGATCGTCATAAGAAGGGGAAGACTTCTTTTGGGAAGAGCAACAACAGAGAATTTCCTGCGTACGAAGATTGGATTCAGAAAAGGGTAGAGAAGGAACTTTTGCCATTCTCCAAAGAACCACCATCTTACCCCTTGCTGATTGAGCCTCCTAGTACAGTTGAGATAGAGAAGTTTAATAAGTTGTGGGCTGAAAAGGAAAATCTGCGAGAAGAGAACGGTGAGCTACAAAGAGAGATTTACCAGTTGAAACATAAGAGGGGTGAGGCTGTTCATGTTGCCAAGTTGAAGACAGAGCTTCTCGCTAAGAAAGAAAAGGAGCTAGCAGACGAGGTCACGGCCAGACAAAGGGTAAGGCAAGCTCTAGATGGTATCAGCAAGGTTCTCAAGTCTAAGAAGGAGGAATTGGCCAAGGCATTGTTAAAAATTCACAAGTTCAATGCTCACCGAGACACTAAAATGGCTGATAATAAGCGAAAGGAAGACGATTATCTAGCTCAGATTGGTCAATTGAAGTTGAAGCTCAAGAAAAAAGACGCTGAGATCCTATCAGGGGTTTTCCAGAGACAAGTAGTCGAGGGTCGACTCAATGAAGCCATAGCCTCCATAGAGGAACTGAAGATCCAAGCTGAAGTGAAGAGACCTAGAAACGAGGGTCCTAGTATGGATGGTGTTTTTGGAGAAGATGCTTGGGAGTTGCATTGCCGATACTTGAAAGGGATCATGCATAGGAGAGATATTCTCATTCAAGAGCTGATTCAGAGACCGAAGCATCCCGACACAAAAAAGTTGTTCAAGGAAATTCAAGATTGGAGCAAAGAGCATAATGGATGGGGCGATTGGCACTTGTGGACTTTGATGACATGCCATAGTTTTCTATTTTCTTTTATTGTATTTGGATCACCACCAGGCTTGTTGGTCGGGATCTATGATTATTGTGTTCAGACTTATTATTTTGGGTTGTGATTGTTGACAATTGGTTATCCTCTGGTTTTTCTTAATACATGAGCAGAAGTTCCGTTCTATCTTGTTGTTAAACTGGAATCAAGGGGTGGATCGCCCTGCGAATATTCAAACATGTTCATTTGCATTTGCATATTCATGATCATTTTGCATAACAGGTGTTTATCTCTGGTGTTCTTATCTTGTTCTCATCCGTAGCGCAGGATAGCGGATCAACACATTCACCGGTATTCTACCAGACAAAATCAGAAGAAAGTCATGGATCAACTACAAGCCGAGATGACTGAGATGCGGACTCGCATGACTCAATTCATGGATTTAATACAAGGTGTTGCTCAAGGCCAAGAGCAGTTAAGGACTCTTGTTCAGCCACTGATTGCGAGAATTGATGAAGAGGGTGTCCTTCATGGAGGAGTTCATACTGGTGTTACTGGTAATAATGTTCAGAATGGCCCTCCGGGCGGAGGTATTCCTGTTACTGGTGTTGTGATCCCTCCGGGCGGAGGAGAAAATGTTGTGGTTCCCACTTTAGTGGGAGGAGGTAACAGTGTCTGCACAATTCATGGTCGTCAGTATGATGATCTTCAGGAAGATGCATTCTCTGTGCCAGGTGGGGATGTTGGCCCCCAGATTGACAATGATCAGAGATTCAGGTTGATCGAGGAACAACTAAGGGGTGTTGTGAATCAAGATTCTGTGGGTATGGATCTGGAGGATTTGGGGTTGGTTCCAGGCGTCATTATCCCACACAAGTTTCAGACTCCTACTTTTGAAAAATACAATGGTATGACTTGCCCAAGGACTCACGTGAGGGTGTACGCAAGTAAGATGGCTGCTCATGCAAAGAATGAGAAGTTGATGATGCATTGCTTTTAGGATAGCCTATCTGGGGCATCCCTGGAATGGTATATGCAGCTAGAGAGGAAAGATGTTCGTAGTTGGAGAGAGCTGGCAGGGGCTTTTATCAAACACTATCAATATAACACTGACATGGCTCCAAGCAGAACACAGCTGCAGAACTTGTCACAGAAGAACAATGAGAGTTTCAAGGAATACGCCCAGAGGTGGCGAGAATTGGCAGCGAGGGTTCATCCTCCCATGTTGGAGCGAGAAATGATAAGTATGTTTATGGCCACCTTGCAAGGTCATTACTATGAAAAGCTGGTACCGTGTATGACTAGAAAGTTTGCTTATTTGATCTTAGTGGGAGAAATGGTGGAAAGCGGAATTAAGGCGGGAAAAATATCAGGCGGTGATGGGTCCTCATCTGGAGGAGGTAAGAAGCCTTATGCCAGTGGTTACAAGAAGAAGGAGGGAGATACAAACTCTGTGTTATCATATCATGGTAGAGAAGGACCTCGTCAGAACTTCAATCAACAGGTGGCTTCTGTAACCATCCCAGCAGCACCTCAGCAGCCAGCAGTGCCTCAACAACAAAATTAGGCTCCTCGCAGACCGCAACCTCTGTCTAGGCAGGATAGGCATTTTGACACCCCACCTCTTCCCTACTCTCAATTATTTCAACACTTGTTACAGTTACAATTAATTCAGAAAAGGAAATTGGCTCCACCCACTGGCAATCCACCTCCCGGCTATGATGCCAACGCCCACTGTGAGTTTCATTCTGGGGCACCCGGACATTATATTGAGAACTGTAAAGCTTTTAAGCATCAGGTTCAAGATTTGGTGGATTCAAAAGCCATCAATTTCTCCAACGATGCTCCAAATGTGAATCAGAACCCGATGCCGAATCACGGTGGGCCAAGGGTTAATGTTATTATTAAAGATTGTGAAGACTTGAATTTGATTTCAGATGTGAACGAGGTCCAAACACCTTTGGGTGTGGTGAAGGAAAGACTGTTGAAGGGAGGGGTATTTCCTGGTTGTGATAAAGGTTGTGCAGGGTGTGTGGCGCAACCGGACGGTTGTGATTTATTGAAAGCAGGTGTCCAGAGAATGATCAATGAAGGGATATTACAGTTTGACGGGGGTTGTAAGCAGATCAAAATTACTGACAGAAGGATTGATGTTGCCACAGTAACGATTCCATTCAAGACAATAACTATATCAGCGCCGGCGAGACCAGCGCCGGTCATTATCACTGTCCCTGGGCCAGTCCCGTATGAGAGTACCAAGGCCATCCCGTGGAACTATGGGGCTGAAGTATTTGTTTATGGTAAGAAGCAGGAGTTGGTAAAAACATCAGCTATGAGTACAGGGGTTGAAAATCTTGTTGAGGCAGGGGCTATCACTAGGAGTGGTAGAGTCTTTATTCCGTCTGAGGATCAAGGTGGCAGTTCGAAGCAAGACAAAGGGAAACAGGTGATGGATGAGTCTGTACAGAGACAGGAAGCAAATAATTCTATGACAAAGCAGGTTGGGGATACTTTCTCAGAAGATGTAGAAGAGTTTATGAGATTGATCAGGAAAAGCGACTACAAAATTGTTGATCAACTTCACCAAACTCCATCGAAGATTTCCATCCTATCTTTACTGTTGTGCTCTGAGGCACACCGAAATGCATTGCTGAAGGTTTTGAATATGGCCTATGTACAGTAGGAAATATCCTTCAATCAGTTAGAAGGGGTTGTGGCTCATGTGAATGCTGGTAATGGCTTGGGTTTCACCGATTTAGATCTGACTCCAGCTGGGAGGAATCACAATAACGCTCTGCATATTTCAGTGGAATTCCGTGGTTCCTTAATGTCGCATGTGTTAGTTGACACTGGGTCATCTTTGAATGTGTTGCCGAAGAAGGCTTTGATGAAGTTAGATACTTGTGGGTTGATTTGTACGCCGAGTGACTTGGTGGTACATGCTTTTGATGGTTCCAAGAGGTCAGTTTTTGGAGAGTTAGTTCTGCCGATCAAGGTGGGTCCTGAGGTCTTTAACACCACCTTTTACATAATGGATATTCAGCCTGCCTATAGTTGTTTGTTGGGTCGCCCTTGGATCCATAGTGCTGGGGCAGTAACATCTACGCTGCATCAAAAGTTGAAGTATATGGCGAATGGACACGTTGTGACAGTTTGTGGTGAGGAAGAAATCATGGTAAGTCACCTATCGACCTTTAAGTATGTAGAGGTAGATGGTGAAGTACAGGAAACTTTGTGCCAAGCCTTTGAAGCTGTGAAAATTCCCGAAGAACCCCCAAAGGTAGCCAGTCAGCCTGAGGTGGTTGCCCAACCTGAAATTGTCAGACAACCAGAGGTTTCGATGTCCTCTTTCAAAGAGACGCGCGTTGTAGTTGAAGCTGGTAGTTCTCAGAGGTGGGGCCGTGTCATTGATGTTCAAAGGAAGCATGATACCCATGGACTAGGGTACAAGCCACCTCGACGAGCTCAAGAGCCTCCCAAGTATGCTGGCCCGACTCGGTTCACAAGTGCTGGGGTTTTCTTTAATCAGGTTAACGCTATTGAGGATGAAGGAGATAATGACTGTGACATGGATGAGTGGATCCGTCCCTGCACCCCTGGTCAGAGTTTAGGCAACTGGTCTTCCGAGAAAGTCATCCAAGTGACTCGCCCGGAGTAATTTACTTTTGTTTTCTGTTATGTTAAATCCTACGTTCTGCCCAAGACGTAGTGATATTTATATGTAGGGCTTGGATGTTTTATTTGCTACTTTTATCATCAATAAATGACGTTTTTTCATTCAAATATTTTGATCCCTGTTTTTCGGTTTTTTTACTTTTTGCATTAACCCACATCAAAATGGCAATGTGTTTTCTTGTTTGTTGCACTCATAATAAACATAAAACATCCATCATGCAGGTTTCTTTGTTCAGATTCCACCCATCATGTCTTAGCTATGGCTCGATATGACTTCGACAATCCTATTTATCAAGCTAAAGAAGAGATTGATGAAGACTATGACCTGCCAGAAGAATTAGCCAGGCTGCTGAAACAAGAGGAAATGGTTATTCTACCTTATCAGGAGGAAGTTGAGACTGTTAATTTGGGAACCGAGGACGTTAAACAAGAAGTAAGGGTTGGGACTACTTTGGAAGACACTATTAAAGGAAGATTGGTTGAGTTGCTTTGAGAGTATGTGGATATCTTCGCCTGGTCTTACCAAGACATGCCTGGGCTTGACACTGACATTGTTGCACACCGGTTGCCACTTAAAGAGGGTTGTACTCCAGTCAAGCAGAAACTGAGAAGGACGAAACTAGATATGGCTGTCAAGATCAAGGAAGAGGTTCAGAAACAGTTGGACGCCAGATTTCTTGCTGTGACAAATTATCCTCCGTGGGTTGCTAATATCGTACCTGTACCTAAGAAGGATGGGAAGGTCAGGATGTGTGTTGATTACCGAGATTTGAATAGAGCAAGCCCGAAGGATGATTTCCCGCTCCCCCACATTGACGTGTTGGTGGACAACACCGCTCAATATTCTGTATTTTCCTTTATGGACGGCTTCTCTGGGTATAACCAAATCAAAATGGTCCCAGAGGACATGGAGAAGACTATGTTCATAACACCATGGGGAACATTTTGCTACAAGGTAATGCCCTTTGGATTGAAGAATGCTGGGGCAACCTATCAGCGGGCAATGGTGACTCTCTTTCATGATATGATTCACAAGGAGATCGAAGAGTATGTTGATGACATGATTGCGAAGTCACAAACGGAGGAAGAGCACCTGGTGAACCTTCAGAAGCTGTTTGAAAGGTTAAGGAAATTCAGACTGAGATTGAATCCAAACAAGTGCACTTTTGGTGTGAGGTCTGGTAAATTGCTGGGATTCATTGTTAGTGAAAGAGGTATTGAGGTTGATCCTGCAAAAATAAGAGCCATACAAGAGATGCCTGAGCCAAGAACAGAGAAAGAGGTTCGTGGTTTCTTGGGGAGGTTGAATTACATTGCTAGGTTCATCTCTCATCTTACGGCCACATGTGAACCAATTCTCAAGTTGTTAAGAAAAGATCAAGAGGTCAGGTGGAATGAAAATTGTCGAGAGGCGTTTGAAAAGATAAAGGAATATTTGCAGGAACCTCAAGTCCTTATGCCACCGGTGCCCGGGAGACCATTAATTATGTATCTTACGGTTCTTGAGAATTCGATGGGTTGTGTGCTCAGTCAACACGATGAGACAGGTAAGAAAGAGCACGCCATTTACTACCTGAGTAAGAAGTTCACTGATTGTGAATCAAGATACTCTATGTTTGAAAAGACATGTTGTGCACTCGCTTGGGTAGCCAAGCGTCTGAGGCAGTATATGTTAAACCACACAACCTTGTTAATTTCGAAGATGGATCCGATTAAGTACGTGTTTGAGAAGCAATCACTTTCTGGAAGGATAGCCCATTGGCAGATGGTTTTGACAGAATACGATATTCAGTATGTTTCCCAGAAGGCCATTAAGGGAAGTGTTCTGTCAGAATATCTTGCCGAACAGCCGATCGAGGATTATCAGCCAATGAAGTTTGAATTTCCAGACGAACATGTTATGTTTCTGAAAATGAAAGATTGTGAAGAGCCTCTGCCTGATGAAGGACCTGAGATTGGGTCTCAATGGAAGCTAATTTTTTATGGGGTTGTCAACTCATATGGTAACGGAATCGGGGCAATCATTACAACCCCAAAGGGTTCTCATATACCTTTCACTGCCCGGTTAGCATTCGTGTGTACCAACAACGAGGCGGAGTATGAAGCATGCATCATGGGGTTAGTAGAAGCAATTGATTTGAGAATTAAGAACCTCGATGTCTATGGTGATTCCGCGTTAGTAGTTAATCAGATTATAGGAGAATGGGAGGCTCGTCAGGTGAATTTGGTGCCTTATAACAACTATGCCAGAAGGTTGTTACCTTTCTTTGACAGGGTGGATTTTCATCATGTGCCCCGAGCTCAGAGTCAGATGGCTGATGCGTTGGCGACATTGGCATCTATGTATAAGGTGAACTGTTGGAATGAAACTCCTTCGATTAGAATCATGCGTCTGGATAGACCAGCTTTTGTGTTTGCAATTGAAGATGTGTCTGATGGCAAACCGTGGTATCATGATATTAAGGTTTTTCTGAAGAGACAGAAGTATCCAGAGGGTGCCTCCACCAAGGATAAGAAGATTCTGAGAAGGTTGGCAGGAAACTTCTTTCTGAACAAGGATGATGTGTTATATAAGAGGAACTTCGATATGATCTTGCTACGTTGTGTTGATGAACACGAGGCAGGAGGAAGTTCACGAGGGTTCTTTCGGTACTCATTCCAGTGGACACACCATGGCTAGAAAGTTGTTGAGGCCAGGATATTACTGGATGACTATGGAGTCTGATTGTTTCAAGTACGCCCGAAAGTGCCATAAATGCTAGATTTATGCAGATAAAACGCATGTACCGCCTACGCCTCTAAACGTGTTATCATCTCCTTGGCCTTTTGCAATGTGGGGCATAGATATGATTGGAAAGATTGAGCCCACTGCTTCCAATGGGCATCGTTTCATTTTGGTTTCCATTGACTATTTCACAAAGTGGGTGGAAGCAGCCTCGTACGCCAACGTCACCAAGCAAGTGGTAGCCCGGTTTATAAAGAAGGACATCATCTGTCGTTATGGGGTCCCGGAGAGAATCATTACCGATAATGGCTCGAATTTGAACAATAAGATGATGAAGGAACTATGTCAGAGTTTTAAGACCGAGCATCATAATTCCTCTCCATATCGTCCGAAGATGAATGGGGCTGTTGAGGCAGCGAATAAGAATATCAAGAAGATTGTGCAGAAGATGGTGGTAACATATAAGGACTGGCATGAGATGCTACCTTATGCCCTACATGGTTATCGTACTTCGGCGCATACGTCAACTGGGGAAACCCCTTTCTCATTGGTATATGATATGGAAGCAGTTTTACCCTTAGAGGTCGAGATTCCGTCTTTGAGAATTCTGGCAGACGTAAAGCTTGATGAAGCTGAGTGGGTGCGTTCCAGATTGGATCAGTTGAACCTTATTGAGGAAAAGAGATTGGCAGCCATTGCACATGGTCGGTTGTATCAGAGCAGGATGAAGAACGCCTTTGACCAGAAAGTGCGTCCTCGGAGTTTTCAGACAGGTGAATTGGTTTTGAAAAGGATCCTTCCTCCTCAAACAGATCACAGGGGCAAATGGACTCCAAACTACGAAGGGCCATATGTGGTAAGAAAGGATTTCTCTGGTGGAGCCTTACTACTTTCAACTATGGATGGCGAAGATTTCACGTCCCCTGTGAACGCAGACGTAGTCAAAAAATACTTCACATGAAAGAGACCCGCCGGACATAAAAAGAAAGTCCAGACAAAAAAGGGGGCATCCCGGCGAACCATAAAAAAGGAAAGGTTCGGGCAAAAATTAGGGATAAAATGTAAAAAAGAAACATGTAAACCTGCAAAGTTGAAAACCGGAAAAGGCAACTTTGGCAAAAATGGATATCCCGATGGATTGAAAACCCGAAAAGGGCGATCCAGGCAAAAGTTAGGGATTTGAAAGCGAAAGGCTATGGCCTGCGTTCGATCTGTGAAGCACTGTCGATACTTGGAAATTCTGAAAGGAAGGAATTAGTACAGTTAGTCTCTTCAGAGGTCAAGATATTTATGGATAAGCAGGACATATGGGTCATATCTGAGTTGAATCATGGTGGATATTTGTTCCCGCATTGCCGACATATGTATTTTCTTTTTTCTTTTGCGCAATTACCTCTTTTTAGGAATTGCTTCCAATTGTAAATGCCTATTTACAGGCCACTTTTCTCAATAAAATTTTCATTTCACTCAAAGAGCTTTCCATGGTTTGTTTTACTTTTACTGTTTTGTTTGCAAAAACGTTCGATATTTTGATAAACATCGCATATAAAACTTCGAGCTTTGCGGAGCATAACGAATAACAGTAGAAATTGCTTAGGCATTAGTTATGGTGAGTGGTAACTGAGATAGTCATGTTGTGGCATATTCTGTTTGGTGTTATCTGATTTGCAGGGCAACAGGATTGTACTTCCCCAGTAGGGTTGCTCTCCCCAGTATTGAGATTGTGCCTTCCTCGGTAGAGCAGACTCTCCCCAATAGGAGACTTGGGGAATTTGTCCTCTGGATCAAGACGTTGTTTCCCCACAAAATCAGGGTGTCCACTTTCCCCATCCAGTCAGGGAGTGTGCTTTCACCGACAATGTTATGTTCTATTCCCCAGCAAGGTGAGGGTAAAGTCATTCTCCCCATCAGTAGGCTAAGTTCAGCAATATCCCCAAGCAGGATGGTGGTATGGACTGTTTTCCCCAAGCAGGGTCTGGTAGCAATTGGCGCCGTTATTCGTACAGTAGGTGGTTGGTGTCCCCAGCAGGTTCTGAGCCCAATTGTTATTGGCAATTTTCAAGTAACAGACTTCTGGTTCCGGTATCGGCAGTCATTCTTAATTCCCCCAACAGAGGAGAAACCTCAGGTCTTGGATGTTACTTTTGGTAAAGAGCATGCGTAATCCCCGGCAGAGTGGATGTTCTTTCGGATTTCATCCCTGGCAGAAGTTGTTGATCCAAAGAGTCGGTCAGTGTGATCCTTCTCAGCAGAGTTCCTGGATTCAGAGGACAATTTATTTTGTCATCCCCCGGCGGATTTGGTCTCTTCTCTTCAGCATTTATTTTGCTGGAGGGGTCCCTTTGCATGTCATAAGCATTTGCATTGCATCCTCAGACGCGTAGCATTTCCATTTCGTACGGAGCATTGTGCCAAAATTCAAACATTTGCATTCGAAGCATAAGCCAGGTTTGATACTTTCTTTGCCAGTTCTCTTTCTCAGCAGAGATGGCATAACTCAGGAGATTTTGGTTTATCCTCGGTGAGATCGTCGAGGGACGTGTTCCTCATACCTATGCTCCCCGGCAGAGTCTTTTATTTAGACTTCTCCTTTCCCCAGCAGAGTCATCTTATCTGTAGATTGTGAGTCTGTTAGGAGTTTGCCTTTGTTTGGCCTTTCTCTTTTATGAAAATCCAGTTCTCGCCTGATAGTCAGTTCTCGCTTGACGTATTTTATTTGCCAGTTGCTCTCTCTCAACAGGGGTGGTATAAATCAGAAGTTTTGTTTCACGTTATCCCCAGCGAAGTCCACTTTCTGTAGGTCTTCCTTTGTGAGTACGATTGAGGTCGTATTCATGTTATTCTTCTGGGTAGAGTGATTGAGGCCAGTCTTCCTTTGTGAGTACGGTTGAGGTCGTATTCGCGTTATCTTTGTGGGTAAAGTGATTGTGGTCAGTCTTCCTTTGTGAGTACGATTGAGGTCGTATTCGTATTATTTCTGTGGGAAGAATGATTGCGGCCAGTCTTCCTTTGTGAGTACGATTGAGGTCGTATTCATGTTATTCTTCTGGTTAGAGTGATTGAGGTCAGTCTTCCTTTGTGGGTACGATTGAGGTCGTATTCGTTTTATTTCTGTGGGTAGAGTGATTGAGGTCAGTCTTCTTTTGTGAGTACGATTGAGGTCGTATTCGTTTTGTTTCTGTGGGTAGAGTGATTGCGGTCAGTCTTCCTTTGTGAGTACGATTGAGGTCGTATTCATTTTATTTCTGTGGGTATAATGATTGCGGTCAGTCTTCCTTTGTGAGTACGATTGAGGTCGTATTCATGTTATTCTTCTGGGTAGAGTGATTGAGGTCAATCTTCCTTTGTGAGTACAGTTGAGGTCATATTCGCGTTATCTTTGTGGGTAGAATGATTGCGGTCAGTCTTCCTTTGTGAGTACGATTGAGGTCGTATTCATGTTATTCTTCTAGGTAGAGTGATCGAGGTCAGTCTTCCTTTGTGGGTACGATTGAGGTCGTACTCCTTATTTTTCGGCACGCTCCATTTCGTTATCCCCACCATTTGCAAATTTCAAGGGTTCTTTCGGTATTCAATCCCCGTGTATCCTGGAATGTCTGAAAACCGTCGCTATCATACCTTCAGGACCAAGTTGATTGAATAGGGGCAGCTGTAGCACCCCAAAATTTGCTCTCTTACTTTTAGTACTAACTGGCTTATGTTTCATTTCATTTTACATATTCATATATGCATATCATTGGTTCTTAGCATGGGGTCAAAGTGCCTGAGGCAGTTCGAGAGGAGAAGATGTTCTCCAAAGGGTCAAGCAAAAGTCCATGTATTGTCCAAGAGATCAAGAGGAGAAATGGTTATTGATTCCACCATTATTTGAGTCACTAAGGGACCTTGGGCCTTAAGAGATCCTATTTGGTCTATCACATCACCAAGAATTCACAATTGGCAAGAGATCTCAAGTGAGTCACTCTCTCCTAACCAGTGCAGAAATTAGGGTTTTGAGATTCTTGGGTTTATTGCTCCAATGGGCAAGCTCCTTGAGTTTTCTATCATCACCAAATGGCATATCTCATCTTTGTTGGAGAGGATACACATCATATTCAGAGGAATTTGGATTTGGAGGATGTGCTAATTCCTCATAGACTAAGGGTACCAAAATTAGGGTTTGCTATAAAATCAGTTTATTTCTGATTTTTTAGGCAAGACTTGATTCTATGGTATTCCTTGGGTGCCTAAGTATCTAGGAATGGAAAATTGTCCATCAATTTGATTCATAAGAGGTTCAATTGATCAATTGATTGAAAATCACGAGAATTGGGGAAAAGTCAACTGTGCAGAGGAAAAAGTCAACTCCTAACTTTTTGAGGTCAAATTCATGTTCCTCATCTAAAATATGTCCATTGATGAAGATTTGATCAAGAAATATCAAGAGATTCGCCAAAAATCAAGAGATGTGAAAAGTTTCCAAAAATAGAAACTATGGTTTCCATTTATGGTAAGTTTTGGCAACTTGAGTACCCATCTTTGGAGCATTCTTTTTCTGTGATCCAAGCTCCAAACTTAAGGGTTATGGAGGCCTTTCAAAAGTTCACATTTCAAGCTTCAAAACCATACCAAGAACATCCCCATTGGATTAAAATTGAGTGAGATATGGTGGTTTAAAGTTTGGGGTTTCTAGGGCAAAATGACCAGCCATGGCAAGTCATGGGCGAGCCAGCACGCCCTCAATTCTAAAAACACTTGATGTGCATGTTTTGTCCAACTTCAAGGGGAAATATCTTGTTGATAGAGGCTTCAAATGTAAAATTGATCAACATGACTTTTGTTCCTCTCAATCTCCTCTACAACTTTTGTGTTGGAAGTTTTTTTATATGACCAACCATTTATGAGATATGATGATGCAAAGTGAGTGACATCAAGCTGAAAATCTCACATGCCCATGAGCAAGTCACGACCAGGTTAGGTGACATACAAAATTAGTTTCAACCACACAACTTTGGGGTCATTTTTAGGTCCCTTAGAGGACTCAATTCCATTCCATTCCAACACCAAAGTTGTTGTCCTCATGGCCCTCTATTCAAAGAGCACAAGAGTGCACCAAATGGACACATAATTCTCAAGCTATGAACACCTAAAGTGTTGGGTACGAATCTGAGTATGCATGGCAATGTTATGATCAGATGCAATCAAAACTTTCCATATTTGCAAGCTGGGTAACTTAGCAATGTTCAGGCCCAAAACACCCACCAGAATAACCCTAATTCATGCCTATAAAAAGACCTGAAAACTGAGTGAAAAACACACGAATTTGGAAAGGAAAAAGAAGTGTTATACTGCTGAATTTCTGAGTAATCTACAAGCACCCCATTGCCTTTATTTGGCCAGTTGCAATCATCAAGCATCAAGGATTTCTTGGCCAGTTTCTTGGATCACAAACCATCAACCAATCCGTAGGTATAACCACTCTAAACTCTACTGATTGCATGCTATTTTCTTGTGTTTTTACTTGTTTTGAAGTCCACTAGGGACTTTGTGTGAATTTGGCTAGTGATAGGCACCATACGTGTGTAGTTTATTTTTCTAGGGCAAACTTTATCTCTTTGAATCTCTCTGTGTGCATGTTATTTTTCATTTTTGAGATTGGATATATGATCTGCTTGATGAGAGGATCATTTTGGTATAAGGTTCATAAATTTTTGGGCACATATGTTCATCCCCACGGCGGAGACTCGCCGAAGAAGATGACCAGAGTCTTCTCTGGCCACCTGAAACACCAACCTTGGCCTGAACCCTAGTCTCATCCCAGAACATAACACAACCGTTGATTGTTTTTTATCCAAGGGTTAGGGTTGTGACAACACATTAATGAGAGAGGGTGAGGGGCACGTGCGCGTTTTTTTATTTTTCTGAATTGATTAATGATTATGTGTGGTTGTCTCACGTTATCATGTTGTGTACTTGCATCCTGGCCCTTTGATTTATTTACCTTTTCTGATCATCCATGTTGACTAGATCCTAGGGCTATTATTGAGTCAAACTTTTGACTGACCCCCATGCCATGAACCATCAGACCCACGCGCCTATGGGCCTTGCATCTTTACTATCTGCACCCCACCTTTTTTGAGCCCTATACATTTATAACATGATTTTTGCTTACGTTGCACCCCCTGGCCCATTTATTCTATTTTTATTTTCTTTTTTGCTACTTGTTTCATTATTATTTATTAAAAATATTTCTGAGCATTATAAAATTCCCAAAAAATTCATGATGCATTCTTACACATTTAAATAATTTTTGCATATTTTATTTTCTTATTTTTGCATATTTTAAGGTTTTATTTGGAATTTTCTTTTAATTTCTTTTATAGGTGCATTTAGTCATGGTATTTGCATTTTCCCATTTTTGTTTGACATAGTTATAATCTGAATTTTCACATGAAACTTGATACATGATTGTATGATACATTGAGGCATTCTATGAATTTTTTATAGATTTTTTAGGGCAATTCTTGTTGACTATTGAGTGCCATATTTGGACAACTTGTTTGTATGATTTGCATGAGATGTTGAGGTATCTTTGGTCATGTTTGGTGATGAGTTTTTGCACATCTTTTTGACACATGTTTACACACTGGTTGCACTTCATATTACTTGCATCTTTTATTTTTTTTTCCAAACTTTTAATATCACTTTTGATCCATGTTTGCATGTGTGTTTGTTAGTGAACTCATGCTAGGGTTTTAGTATGTTTTGAACTTGTTTCCTTGTGACGTTTGTTGAGATGTTTTGACATCATTTGCTAGGCATCTCATAGGACCTTCTCATTCATTCTCATTGGATTCCTAATGTCATCTTGCATTCCTCCTAAGTTCATGAACATCTGACATTCATTTGAAGTTATTTGAACCGGTTTTACTTTTTTTCTTCTGTGGGTTTCAACATGAGATTTGCATGAACTTTGTATGTTTATTTTCACATCTTAGATACTATCTCACATGTCATATGTTGCTGGTTTGCATTCATTTCCATACTTGTTCATCTTGCATCTTCATTCTTTGCTTATGTTACAAATATGTTTCATGTATAGACTTAAGTGAATTGTTTTCATTTCTTCTTGCTTAACCATCCTCCATGTATGCATTCATGACTTTAATGCCTTATTGAGGACATTTCCATGCATTTTCAAATGTCATTTGCTTCTGGGTTTAGTGTTTGCATATGCATTGTTGCATGATCCATTTGCTTTTATTTCTCATAGTTGGTCCATAACTTATATTTGCATGATTTGTGGGTGCATGTTTTAATTTAGGTTGACCTTTGTCTAGTACCTTAGCCTTGGTATGTCTCATTTGCCTATACCTACTACCCTAGGAAGTCCCTTAGCCTTTAGGACCTCCCCCTTTTGGTGTGAGGGTAACTTGCTTCTTAGGTTGTCTTCTCAAGGCAACCAGTTTGTTTTGATTTATGTTCTGTGCTAACCTTTTGTGCAGGGGCAGAGGTAAGGCATTTGAGGGTGTGGATAGTTATCCATGTCCACCCTCACTCTTTCTTTCTCTCATCTTTCCTTTTCTTTAGACTTAGGTTGTTCTCAAACCTCCCCTTAGGGCCATCTTTGCATGATAACAATAGGATAGAATCCCCTTAGTGTTTTTCTTTTCTTTTGAGTCCCTCTTCTCATCTCATAACCCTGCTAAAATACTTAATAAGGTCAACTTGCCTTGCACACAAGCCTTAAACATAGGAATTGAAGATTGAGGGGTCCCCCTTCTCGGTTCTAGAGTGTTGAGCATACGTCCCATTGGGGACGACCATGCGACGCATTCGTTCCCGTGTCATAGACTTTGGTTCAAGGGGAGTTATGAACTAACTCAAGTCACTTCTGTCTAAAAAATACAAACAAATTTCAAATCATTTTTATCCTTCGGGATCGTCAAACTTAAGGCTATTTTCAAAAAGGGCACGTTACTTTCCGTTTTGTCGCAAACAGACATCGACCCTAACTGCCGGACGCGAACTTAACGTCGCTCATAAAAAACACAAAAAGAACTTGGTCCGAACTATGTTGACTATGAATTTCCCATTGCACAAAGGGAGTACGTAGGCCTAGGACGACGATATTCTACCGATTCTGTCTTTGTTTTCCCCTCCCCTGTTTCAGTACATCCATAGATTTTAGGATAACTCACCCTTAGAATAGATAACAAGCGTGGATCCCATCGAGTACGATGGACGCGTGGGGTGCTAGTACCTTCCCCTCGCGTAACCGACTCCCGAACCCAGGCTATGGTTATGATGGCCATTCCTTTCCCTCTTCCTCAGGTTTATGCGGTGTTTCCTTTCCCTCCCTTGGGATAAATATACATTGCTGGCGACTCTGTTTCCGCGCCAATTTCACGTTTGTACTTGGATGAAAATCCTGGGAGCAACACACCGCCTGAAATGCCTACCTAAACCGGCGGAGAGTCATCTTAGATGCCTCAAGGTCCATGGTCTTGGGCGCGATCTGAGTTAGGTGACATCCGAGCTGAAAAATCACGTCAAGGGGCAGAACAGGCTCGGCAAGGAGCTGTAATGGATGAAATGCACCAACTGATGCAGCAGTTGATGCTGCAATTTCCTCAACCTCCTCCTCAGTGAGGCTATGTGAGTCCCCTCTCACGATCGTTCTACAACAGTGAGGTCACTGTTTAGTTCAAGTGTGTGGGGGGGTTTATTTGCTTTTTATTTGTTTTATTTTTCCGTCATTTCACTTTTATTTAAGTATTTAGTTTATTTGGTGTGTTTTATGTTAGTGTGTTACAGATTGGAGACTTTGGTGCCGGATAATCATGAAGTTCGTAGTAAGTGGATGAGAAGTTGCGGCCCAAGATTGATCTCAAGGAAACTCCCAGAAGTTGATACTGCTGAAACAAGGGATCGGACGCAACTCCCCAACATGGGACTGATTCGGGAATACTGTGCACCTGAGACGGGAATGATAGCACATCACACAAGAGGTACTCTGGAAACTGTCAGCAGGCCAAACATGGTGAGGATTATACAAAGCCAAATGCATTATCAATATGAGAGTTATCCGTTATGTCATTGTCACTCTTAGTTTGCGTATTTGTCTGTTGGATTGTTTTATGCACACATCTACACACTAAGGCACTTGTTTTTGGTTAACCCTGAGCCTTTCTAGCCAACCCTCATATGTTATCCATTGTTAGCCCTTTCGAGCCATAGTCCCTTTTGTTTGTTATCAATCACATTGTGTAAACCATAAACCAAACAATCTCCCACCCTACTCGGATATGTGTCATTAATTTCTGACCTGTGCAAAAACTCTAAGTTTGGGGTTGAAACACTCGCAATAATGAAAGTAAGTGCATTAAAAAAAAGAGAAAATAGAGCAAAGAAAAAGCCTAAAAAAAAGAGATGAAAGAATGCACTTACCTATAGGAAGATCCAGTTAAAAAATAAAAAACATAAAAAAAATCTAAGAAGAACCTCGAAGTTACATTTGAGGAGAGAAACTGGAAAATCTTAATAAGTGTGTCCAACGCCCATGAGCATGAAAAGTGCAAGCTACACAGGGATGAGAGAAATGACATTGCGTCTGAGCACAAAAACCCTTTGTTTTTCCCTGTTTGTTTGTTTATCTCACTGTGTCCCAAAGCCCCGTTACAACCTTTAAAGCCCTCAAAAAGTGTGTGTTGCGTGTATGTGATATGATAATAAATGGTATTCAAACTTATGAGTCGATTCTGCATGCTGTGATTTTTGAGTGTAAACACTTTAACCCGAGAAATTTGGTGAGAGTGTGAAAAGCTGACAGGTGAAAGGATACTTCGAAGTGGAAGTTTGGTGGAACGTCAAAAGTAGGGTAAGGAGGAAACCGTTGAAAGGAACATTGAAGGTGAGTTGCGAAGGTCCTCAGCAGCATTGTGGTAAAGTTAGGATAATTTGGGGGTGACCGTCTTGTTGTCTCGAGCATCACTTGAGGACAAGTAATGAGATAAGTTTGGGGTTGTGATCGGTCATCAATTCTATGAGGTTTCGTTCTTCTATCCAGCCTAAAGTCAAGAAATCAGTAACATTTAATGGCTTGTTTTTATTGTTTTCGTAAGTTAATTTTATCTTTTTACAATTTCATTCTCTTAGTTTATATTCCATGTTTTTATGTTATTTTGGTGCTTTTTATGTGTTGTTTGTAGTTCATGTTGGTTTCAGATCATAGATGGAAGCCCCAGAAGACTTACGCGAAGAATGGAAACCTCAGATCATTTCGAAAGGCTTTTTGAAGGGTTACAGCAGCTTGACACGGGCCCCAGTGTTGCCTGACACGGAGAAAAGCAAGAAATGAAGTTGTGAGATGAGACAGTGGGCTGACACGGGTGCCCGTGTCAGCAGGCCTGGAGCAGCACGCCTATTAACTTGAAGTCAGGGACCTGACACGGGTGCCCGTGTCAGGAAGTATGGAGCAAAACTTAGCTTTTCCTTTGGGCAGAGGGCCAACACGGCCCCCAGTGTCAGCTGACACGGCCCGTGTTGGCTTGTGAAGAGAAAATTTCAATTTTTATGAGTTTTTGAGACTTAGTTTCATGAAATGGCATTTTGGGGATTTCACGCTGTTATGTTTGGAATTACTTAGGCTAGATTTTTTAGAGGGAAAAAAAGCACTTTTACTTTGACGAATAATTGACAAGAGTTTTTATGCAATCAAGGAGATTTGGAGAAGACGATCGTTCATGAGCGGAGGCGATTGAAGAATTAGTTTTCCTCTGATCAAATTGTAATGTCTACCTTTAACTTTCTTATTGTTTTTGTTTCGAATATTATGAGAGGCTAAACCCCCCAATGTTAGGGGGTGTCCCTCAATTGTTATGTAATGAACATCTTTTGAATTATTCGATGAGACTATGTATTTTTACCTTAATCTTTTGTTATGCAATTTGTTTAACGCTTTTTCGATCGAACAAATTGGGAATTATTTACGTTTAGGGATTTGTCCTGAAAAACCAACCTAATTCTTTTGCGTAATAACATTACGGTAGATATTGCCTAGGAATGGGGATATCCTGTAGTGACTGATAAAACCTTGTTAGAACTATTGCTTGATGTTCTTCCTTGACTGCTGAGGAATTAGGGTCAAGGGAGAATCTCAAAGGTTTTTCTGTTAAGGAATTAAAGAAAAATATTATTGAGGTTCAGTAAAATTAAGGTTTTGAAGCATGTCTCTGTGATAATGATTTAGGGTTCTTACTGAGCAATTCATACACCTTTCCCTAGCATATTTTCTCATAATTGTTTAAGTCATTTTTATTATTCTGCTTATTTTATATTATCATTATAACTATTTTCAAACCAAACAAAACCCCCCAAAGTCATTTTTGTTTAATTGAAATAACATTTACACTTACAAATTATACGCAGTCCTCGAGAGATCGATTCTGGGGATAACCCCACTTATTACTACATCGGTGAAAATAGTACACTTGCTATTTTTCCAACCAGAACCTTGCCCTTACACTTACTAGTTGACAACGATTGTTTCCCATTTGATCTAAGCGTTAACCTTCTGGTTGACGACGATCATTTCCTGTCTGGTCTAAGCATCGACCTTCGAGTCAACGATGATCTTTTCTTGATTAATCTAAGCATCAACTTTTGGGTTGACGACGATTTCCTTACTTTGATCTAAGCATCAACTCTCGAGTTAACGACAATCTCCTTACCTCGATCTATGCATCAACTCTCGAGTTGACGACGGTCTTGCGGCTTATCCTAATCTAGATGTCTTCTTATTTCTTCCATGCCTCGGTGGACATATTTTGGGGTTATTTTTGTATTTAATTATCTTTGACCATGAATGTATGAAGACCGTTGCCATTAATACTCTCGAGTTAAAGGTAATTAAATAGGGGCAACTGTCATACCCCAATTTTGTCCAAGCATTTTTTAGGCAACCAACTTTGTTTTGTTGAGAATAACAATACTTTTTTGCAGACAAATCAGTTGGATCATTTTTTAAACCACACGTAAAATTAGAGAATAGTGTTTTCAGGTTTATGTTTGTGACTGTATGTTTTACTGAACTACATTACACGTAGGTTAGTTTAGTATGCTCATTCAATTTTTTCGCTTCAGGTGTCTTCGCATTTTATTTAGTTTGAGTCTTTTCATCTGGGTATTTTTAACTGCAATATTTGATCTGCGACTATATGTTTTTTTGAATGCTAATACGTGTAGCTTAGTTTGGTGTGCTTATTTTATTTTTCCACATTTGTGTGTGTTCATGTTTTATTCAATTTGAGCCCTTTTATCCGGGTACTTTTAGCTGCGATAAATGATCTGCGACTGTATGTTTTTCTGAACGATAGTACACGTAGATCAATTTGGTGTACTCATTTTTTTTTGTATTCACGACTATTCACATTTTATTTAGTTTGAGTCCTTTTACCCGGGTACTTTTAGCTACGATAAATGATCTGCGTCTGTTTGTTTTATTGAACTCCATTGTGCGTAGGTCAGTTTGGAGTACTCATTTAATTTTTTCGCATTCGTGCGCGTTCATATCATTCTTTTTAAATTCCTTTTCATTTTAATAATAAATATCTTGTATCATTTATTTTATTTTCCACTAATTCACAAAAAAAATCTTAAAAAATATATTTTATTTCAAAATTCCAAAAAAAATTAATAAATAGAAAAACCAGAAAATTATTTTACCCTTTATATAAAAATCATTGGTATTAATCTTTGTTAATTTGATTTATTAATGTTATTATTTGATTTTAAGGCCAATTAAATATTAGATCTGATTCTTATCTATAAAACACACAATTAAACTCACACAAGGGGAGCATAATTCCATAACAAAAGACCACTTATTGCCCACTCTCTCTTACATAAGAAAAACCTCAGACCACTCTTCATGAAGATAATACCTTTATTTTCATATTATACTACATAACTATAAGCCATCATCTCTCACTCTTCACCATCCAATACCAAACCTCCACACTTCACAACCTCATCATTTTCATAACCATAAACACAACATAACAATCATCACATCATATTCATAATCAAAATCTTATCCTTCCTTCAATCATTAAACAAAACTTCATAACACTACACAACAACAAAGAACCAATACCAAAAACAATTAATAAATCTAAAAAAAGAAGAAGAAGAAAAAATCGCAAACTCAATCAGACAAAGTTTCAACATTAAGCCGCCTAACCACCCAGGAAACGTGAAAACAACCATCATAACTTCACGCCACAACATTGTTTCCAGTTTTGACATCATTAAGTCATCCTTGCAGCTCGGAGCCGCGTGCAACCTTTCCTGCCACCATCGTTCAATCATTTCAGTAGGTCTCCTCCTTCTCCTTTTTCACAATTCACTATTTTGATTTTCGTTTAGCTTTGTATTTATTTTTGGATCTCGGATATGTATATATCTTTGATTTGTGTTTGATTGTGGTTTGGAAAGCAAAAGCGATTCTGCCATGATAACGACCTTGAGAGGATGAGAGATTTATGTATTTCTTTCTTTCTTTAGAAAAGAGATTAATAGAGAGAGAGAGAGAGAGACAATGCTTTTTTTGGCCTTTAACAACGCTTAAAAGCGCTGCCTAAGGTGGCGCTGCCGTAGGTAAAGACAACGCTTTTTTTTATGAGAAAGCGCTGCTAAAGGCCTACTTTAGGCAGCACTTTACCTTTAAAAGCACTTTCTAAAGTAGGCCTTTAGCAGCGCTTTTAACTGAAAAAGCGCTTTCTAAAGTGGCCCTTTAGCGGCGCTTTTTCTATCCTTTTATGCTTTCTATTGGCATCTTTAGGCAGCGCTTTCGTAGGAAAAAGTGCTTTCTATTGTCCCCCTTTAGACAACACTTTTGAAAACGCTGTCTAATTTATTTTTTATTTTCACCTTTAGGCAGCGCTTTCTCAGGAAAAGCGCTTTCTATTTCCCCCCTTTAGTCAAAAGCGCTGTCTAAATTTTTTTTTATTTTCACTATAGGCAGCGCTTTTTATTAAAAGCGCTGTCTTTTCTTCACGTTTTTTTAATGGTTTTTTAAAAAAATCAAATTTTCCTTCTTTTTTATGCAGAAACCTGTATATATTTTCCTTCATATTTTAGGCCATTTCCAATCCATCACATTTTAGGCCATTTCTAATCTTTATAAATCACATAAACCATTCTAATCCATGATTCACATTTTAGGCCATTTCCATTAACCATTTCAATAATTAAACCATTCAAATCCATAAACCATTCACATAATTAAACATAAACCATTCACATAATTAAACTATTCTAATCCATAAACCATTCACATAATTAAACCATTCTAATCCTTTAACTTCTAAAGATCTCCTAACAACAACTTTCAAAACTATACAATTACACTCCATAACTACACACCAACTTCCATACCTTATATGATTCTTTTCTCAATAAGGTATTCACACAATTCCTACTTGATTTCTTCCAATTTATCTTTCGTGTAATGAGCACACGTGTATTCATCAAAGTACTACATAACAAAACACAATATGCATGATTTAGTTTAAAATAATAAATTATATGAAATATCCGATAAGTATTAAAATAAATCCTAAGTTATAAATCCATACCATGATGGGAATCTCTAATCGATCCAAATGAAGGATTTCTCGCATAAACCTCAAAACGAAATAACCGCAGTCTATACCGTTACGCTGACGAGGACACTACACATAGAAAAACAAATAAGAATTAATATATAGTTCTCTTGTGTTATCAAGTAGCATCACTATTATAAGCAACATTGTGAAAATTAATATACCTCCACTTTGATCCATGTAATGTTGTTTGCTTTAGACCGTGATACTCGAGCTTCTCTTTGTGCTCGGTATACTAGTATTGTTCTATAAAAGAAAAACGTAAATTTAGAACAATCTCACAGAAATAATTAAATATACAAATGCACACGAATATTTAGAACAATCTCACTTACGTATCAACCAAATCCTTCATATTCTGATATGTTGTCCAATCATGATCTAATGAATTCAGATAATACAGCACTTCTCTTGTAGGATTAATAGCAACCAACAACCAGTGTCCATTGTAAAATATAACAAAAGTTTAAATGGATAATTTCTACGCAAAAGATACAAAGATTAGAATGAAATTAGAATGAAAATCTTACCCGTTTCCAGTATTATACGGTAAAAGATACAAACTTTCTGTACTGCTGGCCATAAATCTCTCGAGTAAGTGATTTCTTACTGAATTTTGATCAATAGCAATTGCCGGTGCATTGACACGGGCGCAAGACAAGAAATAGAATCGGTTTGACAATTGATTCCCGCGCATCAATTTCTCATACAAGCACCTTAAATAAAAACATAATAAACATTAGACTATTTTCATTGAAATGTGTAAATAAATTGTTAACTAATTAAATAATAGATTGATCGGAGTACCAGATATATGAATGCATAACACCGATGCCTAATTCAAGATGCCGAAAAATCTGTTCCATGTCCTCTTTTACAATTATTTCAGAATGAGGAAAACAAAAAACACCTTCGTCCATGTCTATTTGACGAATAACACCATCCATCAAATCTGATGTTGCCACAAGTGTTTCAAGACACATCCGAAAGCGAGGTGTAAGAGCTCTTTTTGCCTGTCCGGTCTTTGTAGGAGCTCTTTTCTTGCTGGCTTATTGTGAAACTTGAGCAGGAACCTAAATCATATAAGTTAGGTAAAGTAGAAAATCATGAAGCTTTTGAATTTAGATCATAGAATAACACTTTCAATGTACCTCTTTTTGTGATGCAACAGACTCGTTGTGCAGCAAAATCCCTTTATCCTTAGATGCGGGTTTTGTAGGAGTCTAACGTTACCATGTAAAAAAAATGTACGTAATGGTTCAGAATGATTTTTATAATGGTTCAGAATTGACATTTGAATACTAAAAGATTCATAATGGCTTTCAACATACCTCATCATCTATGAAAATGAGGTCTGATGGCCATGCAACAAACGATCCTATTGTATCCCGCAACAATGTTGTCTCTGAAACAACGTCAGGTATCGGTAGCAACGCATCAAGCTCTAATGCAATATCAACTGATACTTTCAAATATCCATCAGGGAGCGGTTTATGGTGAAGTAAATCTCCCAATGTGTTATGCACTTTTCCCTTGCCAACTATGCGATAAGTCGGTAACGATAAAAATAGCTGACAAGATGAAATGCCCTAAAGCAATAATAAATATGTAACTGTTAATGTGTATATATGTTAATTAAAATAAACGTGCTAATTTAATTAAAATAAATATATGCCAATTAAAATAAACGTGCTAATTACCTCGGGAATTTTCTTTTGACAATTGATACTAGCTTTGTCACTAGTATCTTTCAACTCTGAACCGCGCTTTTCCGCCTCATATCTCTCTTTATCCCTTTGCAATTCACGGACTTGCGCTTTTAATTCCTCCAACGATTGCATCACTTCTTGATTGCTAGGATTTTTTTCTCTTTGGTTGCTTATATAAGGAAGATGGAGTCACACCAAATCCTTTACCTCTCACCCGACCGGAATACTCAGGAACATTTAGTACTCGACTAAGTATGCTCCTGCAATCCTCCTCAGCTGTGGTTACGGGTTTAGATAGAGTCTCCTGAAATTCATTGACATATCGAAAATTATTAGTGGGGATTAAAAATTAATTATATTTTAATAAAATTTCGATTAACTTAAAGACATAATGTTATACTTACACATTTGTCATAAACATGCTGAACATCTTCCCTAACAACTCCATCCTTGCCCACACGAGCTTCCTTCCACAAAACATGGTCCGGAAGTGATGTTTCTTCACTTTTCGTCTCTTCTAACTACACATTGAGATAAATAATAAGATCATCAATTATAACACAATAAGACAATTAATAAAATCATAGCATTTATATATACTTACCAATTTTTGCTGTAAGTGTGCATATCCCACACGCCCTTTTCTGTATGGATACGCGGGTTTTGATGCTCTTTTGCGATTAATGGCACTCAATTCCTGGATAAACAAGTTTAAGTCATATCAGAACAAACTAATGCAACAAGTATATAATACAATTAATAGACATGACAAATTAACATTACATTGAATTTTTCGGATTTTCGTTTGGCTACAAAAGTACTCCATTCTTCAGGTGCAATCAAGTCCGCATACAACTGTGGAAGTTCTGCTTCAACAAAAAAAATTTCCGCATCCCTAAGATATTTGTTTAATAACATAGTTCGAAAGCCTCTGTGTCTTTTTCCGGCCAATTGAAGACAATACTTTTTTCGGCTTTCATCAATATTAAAAGACCTCTACAAAAAAAACATACACATAGAGTGTGTTAGTATAAGTAAATTAAAGACTTAATCGTCAACAAAAATCTAATAACATCAATCATATTTGGTAAGTACCTGTATCTCAGTCCATATTTTATATTTACCGGCTTGCAACAATGGATTCCTCCAATTATCACTGGTGATTGGAATGTGCTGACGGACAAGGGAACCTATGTAACTAGTCAACATTGAACCGTTTGGCTCAATTAGTTGGTTTTCATCACTCCAATGTACATCAAATTTGATCCCTTTATCTCTTGCACGGATGATTGACTTCATAATAGTTATTCCTCGTTTAATTTCACTTTCTACATTCTGAGCTTCATTTGTATCATGTGTCTCATGTGAGTCTTCCTGGTTACTAGCCATTTGACCTGTAAGAAAGAAAAAAAAACAAAAATTAAATGACAAATATAAAAATTAAATGAATAATATATTGAATGATATAAGCTATAATTTTATAACTAGTACCTTTTTCACTAACGTCTCTTTCTTTTCTTGGTTGGAATATGTTCTACCCGTCTCTTAACAACACGGACGGTTGGATTGATCCAAATACCCTCATTATGATCATTTCTAGTATATGATTCATTCGCTATAATATTTTCATCTTGATCATTTCTAGTAAATGATTCAATATCAACATCAATATCACCCTAATCTCCAATGTTTTCATCAATTACTTTGTTAGATAAAAGCACTATAGACCATTTTGTACTTGTCGGATCAGTGACATAGAACACTTGTTTAGCTTGAGAGGCTAGAATAAAAGGCTCATCTTTGTACCTCACCCTATTAAGATCCACTTGCAAAAATCCTGACTTATCCATTCGTATGCCATTATTATTTTCAACCCACTTGCAATGAAATATAGGAATCTGAAACTTCTCATAATCAAACACCCAAATGCGCTCGATAACCCCAAAATATGACAGATTTGCAAATTTGGGGTTTAAGTCCTTCACACTTGAAATGTGCATTGCTTCAGATACCACGGTGACACCACTATTTTGCATAGTACTTTTATCATCTTGTTCTTTGGTATAAAATGTGTATCCATTAATTGCGTATGCGCTATAAGAAAACACAACCAAACTTGGACCATATGCTAAACATCTCAACCTTTCTATTATTGAAGCGGGATCTGAATAATACGTTGAATAAATATGATCCTTAAACCAATGTATGAAACTTCGATTGTGCTCTCGTATTCAATTCTCATTTCTATTCGGATTTAAACCTCGGAGAACATCCTTGTGCATTTCAACATACGGCTCAACCTCATTCTCATTGTGCAAAACATACAAATGCACTTGATCCCGTTCGACCCTTGATACTGTCACAACTTCATTTCTAATTAACTTTTTTCCTTCTTTTTTTTCGACAATATGAGATTTGGGGAGTCCAATTGATTGTACATTGGACAGATATTCAGTACAAAACTCAATCGCTTCTTCAACAATGTATCGTTCGACAATACAACCCTCTGGTCGACTTCGGTTTTTCACATACCCTTTTAATATTTTCATATAACGTTCAGTAGGGTACATCCATCTCATATAAGCCGGTCCACACAATTGTGTCTCTTTCACCAGATGAACAACTAGATGAACCATTATGTCAAAAAACGAGGGAGGAAAATACATTTCAAGATCACACAAAGTAATAACTATTTCTTTTTGCAATGTTGGTAAGATCGCAGGATCGATCACCTTACTGCAAATTGAATTGAAGAAAAAACACAATTTAGTTATTGCGCTTCTAACTTTTTCTGGAAGAATAGAACGTATTCCTATTGGTAGAAAATGTTCCATCATAACATGGCAGTCATGCATCTTTAAACTCTTTAACTTAAGGTCTTTCATTGACACAAGTCTTCTAATATCTGAAGAGTATCCTTCTGGAACTTTTACTTCACTTAGAAACTTACACAATACTTTTTTCTCCTTTCTAGATAGAGTATAGGCAGCAGGTGGTAGATATGTTCGTTTTCCTTTCTTCAAGGGTCCTAATTTAGTTCTTATCCCCATCGCTATCAAGTCCTTTCTTGCTTTAAGGTCATCCTTAGACTTTCCTTGTATATTGAGTAACGTAACAATAACACTGTCAAATACTTTTTTTCAATATACATAACATCAAGAAAATGTCTTACATACAACGACTTCCAATATGGCAATTCAAAAAAAATTAACCTCTTCTTCCACCCTCTCTTGACAAGGGTATGTGCAAAAGGCTTGCCAAACTGAGTACTCAAATCTTTCACCTTTTCAAAAATTTGATCACCTGTCAATATAGGTGAAGCTCTACCTTGTTCTGGCTCTCCATTGAATGCTTTTCTCCACCCACGGTAGTGATGATTAGAATTTAAGAATCTATGATGACCGAGAAAGACATTCTTCTGACCAAACTCCAGTCGTGTCGAATCTGTTTTATCTTCACAAATAGGACACGCACATTGACCTTTTATGCTGTACCCTGATAGATTTCTGTATGCTAGAAAATTATTAATTGGGCCAAACAACATCGCCCTCAAGTTGAAACTTTCTTTCCTATACCCATCATAAACCTCAAAACCGTTCTCCCACAAAAACTTTAAATCTTCGATTAAGGGTGCCAAGTATACGTCTATGTCATTCCCTGGTTGTCTAGGCCCAGAAATTAACATAGATAACATCATGTACTTACGCTTCATACATAGCCATGGAGGTAGGTTATAAATCATAATGATCACAGGCCAAGTGCTATGTGAGATACTTTGAAGACCGTGTGGGTTCATTCCATCAGTAGATAATGCCAAGCGAAGGTTTCTTGCTTCTTTTCCAAATTCAGGATAATCATCATCAATTTTCATCCACTGTTGTGAATCTGCCGGATGTCGAAACTTTCCATCAATAATTCTTTCATCTGCATGCCAAGTCAAGTATCTTGAATCGGTCTCACTATGAAACATACGTCTAAATCTCGGAATTATAGGAAAATACCATAAGACTTTTGCTGGAGACAACTTTTTCTTATATCGAGAGACACCGCATTTAGGACACTCATTTAACGATGCATACTCATTTCGAAACAAAATGCAATCGTTTGGACATGCATGTATCTTATCATAGCTCATGCCAATAGAGCACAACATCTTTTTGGGCTCATATGTTCAATTGGGAAGAACATTATCCTCTGGAAGCATATCTTTCATAAGGGCCAATAACTCTGTGAAACTTTTATCCGACCATCCATTACCCGCCTTTAAGTTGTACAACTTTAATACCGCAGACAATCTTGTGAATTTAGTGCAACCATTATACAACGGTTTTTTTTGCATCGCTAACCAACCTCTCAAACATTTTGGGACAATCCTTAAGATCTTCTTCAAGAGCTTCTGCAATCTCTTCGACTCGATCATAATCGTATGTATCTGTGCCATTGTCCATTGAAGAATATGTCGTAGTATCCCCCGGTTCAACATTCCCGTTAATTTTCTCACCATGCAAATTCCAACATGTATAACTTTTATCAATTCCACGCCTCTTTAAATGCGATGCCAACTGAACCGCGTCAACCCGACTTCCAAAACAACAACCCAAGCAAGGACATATCATTCGACTGGGGTCATCGGCGTGCACAACAGCAAACTTAACGAATTTTGATACCCTATTCTCGTACTCTTTCGACAATCGACTTGAAGACATCCATTTCTTATCCATAGTTATACTAATTAAGCTAAACAAAAACAAAATAAAAAATATTTACCTGTAGGGAAACGATCCGACTTTCACACTTTGATCAAAAGTAACCCCTATATATAGCAAATTCAATAAGTTAGTTCTCAATCATTGCAAGCAATGGTCATCCATCATAGCAGTTCATTCAAATGGTTTTACTAATTAAGCTAAACAAAACCGTTAATTATTCACGCAACTATAGCAAAAGAACAATTAATTACCTGTAGAGAAGTAATCAAGTTCTGGATCCACACAATGTAAGATTCCTCCAACGATCAGACTTTCACTCTGCACCTGTAAAACAATCATACTATCAATATCAATCCAACTTTTCACTTTTCAATGTCTCTTCAACAAGATATATCCTATTCCAAATTCTAATAGTACTTTATTCATGAGAAGTCCAACATCACACCATAAAACAAGATGAAGATACAAAATCAAAGAGGGTTTGAAGCATTTTGTGATTATGATGTCCTCTTTGTAAGAGAGATTTTTTGTAGTCTGGCAGATATAAAACATGATTCTTTATATGAATTCATATTATTTCATTGTAACTTAAAAAAACAGACACATATATTATGCCAAGGATTAGTCCTTTATTCCAACAAGTAATCAAACACATATATTCTGCCAAGAATGAAGCATTTAGAGTAATTCTTTACAACTTCTTCCAACAAAAACCAAGAAAGCTGATAAAACAATAAAAAGTATGTCAAGAATTTAAAAATATATAGACGGGTTAAAAAATGACAAAATAAATTCAGTTCTACTATCGTAAAACAGATGCAACACAATATCATAAAAATATATTCAGTCATACAAACTAAAGAGAAAAAACTTAAATATAAACTTAAAGCTAAACTAAATATAAACTTTCATCTTCTTCATTCTTTGTATCTAATTTTGTGACACCAAAATTAGTCAAAAGACAGTCCTAGATAACAAATGGATAACAAATGGCAAATGGCAAATGGCAGTCATATAAATTTTCATCTTCTTCATTCTTGAATCGAATATAAACTAAATATAAACTTTCATCTTCTTCATTCTTGAATCAAAATAGATAACAAATGGCAAACCAGAAAAAGACAGTCATAGAAAATGGTAAACTAAACGCATGCACACAATATATTTACACTAAAATAGCCATTGACAATACCTTGACACAAAATGTATCAACAACAACATAAAAGACAACAACATTGTATCAACAACAACGTACCTCTTCTTACTTCACGCGAGAGAGAGATGAGGGAGCAGTCGCGAGAACAGACGCGAACAGAACAACGGCGGTGGGAGAAAGAACAGAACAACAGCGGTGGGAGAACGAATAGAACAACAGTGGTCGGAGAACAGAATGCTGGTGGGAGAACGATGGTGGTCGGAGAAATCGCGAGAGAGAAAGGAGGTAGAAGTCTTGAGTGAAAATGAATAGGGTTCTGAAAATTTAGTGTTATTTTATTTTTTAATAATAATTGACCTAAGACAGCGTTTTTTCCTAATAAAGCGCTTTCTTTGAATTGGCCTATAGCAGCGCTTATTAAAAGCGCTTTCTAAGGTTATCTTTTAATTGGCCTATAGCAGCGCTTTTTAAAAGCGCTTTCTAAGGCTATCATTTAGCAGCGCTTTTTAAAAGCGCTTTCTAAGGTTATACCTTTAGCAGTGCTTTTTAAAAAGTGATTTCTAAGGTGGGGACTATTTACGGCCTTTAGCAACGCTTTTAGAAAGCGCTTTCTAAAGGTATCCTTTACCAGCGCTTTTTTTTTAGCGAATTTTTTTTATTCCTTATAGTAGCGCTTTGTGATAAAAGCGATGTCTTTTTAGTGCTGCCTAAGGCTATTTTTGGCGTAGTGGAGAGAGAGAGAGAGAGAGAGAGAGAGAGAGAGAGAGAGAGAGAGAGAGAGAGAGAGAGAGAGAGAGAGAGAGAGAGAGGAAATTGGTTCTAGTGATTGGTTTTTTTTTCTTCAATTAAATTACTAGTAAGATATCTAAGCGTTTCCACAGATAAATACATTTGATACAATGTAAAATGTATTTAGATAAACATGTAAATTTGAAATAAATTAATTAATTATAAAATGAATAATAATGATATAAACTCAAATATATGAAATATATATTGCGTTGTAAGATGAAAAATTAGTTGTTTATATGACTGTTGAGTATTATCCAATTTGATACTGTATAAAATGTATATATATATATATATATATATATATATATATATATATATATATGTAAATTTAAAATAATTTACTTAATTGTAAAATGAACAAAGATCATATAAACTCAATTGATGTTGATTAAAAATAAAATAGGTATTGTGCTTATAGTGGTCTGTGAGATGAAAAGTTAGTTGTCTGCACGACTATGAAGTATATCCAATTTGATACGTATAAAATGTATTTAGTTATATATGTAAATTTGAAATGAGTCATTTAATTGTAAAATGAACAATAATCATATAAATCAAATTGTATTAAATAACCGTACAAAAATAAAAATGAAACTCATGAGATGGAGAAAGAAGAAAAAAAAATTAAAATTTAAAAGTCAAGATTTTATCTCTCAAATAAAGACAATTGTTGATTGAAATAAAATAGATATTGTCCTGATAGTGACATGTGATATAGAAAGTTAGTTTTCTAATATTGCTATTGAGTATTACCCAATTTGATGTGCTATAAAATGTATTTAGATACACATGTATATTTGAAATGAGTTACTTAATTGTAAAATGAACAATGATCATATAAACTCAATTAATATTGATTAAAAATAAAATAAGTATTGTGGTGATAGTGACCCGTGAGATAAAAAGTTAGTAGTTATTTACATTACTATTGAACATTATCTAATTTGATACGATATAAAATATATTTAGATATACTTATAAATTTGAAATGAGTTACTTAATTGTAAAATAAACAATGATGATATAAACTTAATTAATGTTGATTAAAAATAAAATATGTATTGTTTTAGAAAAATAAAAAGGGAAAGAGAAAATAGAAAAAAAAAATGTTAAAATGAAAGTGAGAAAGTGTGGAAAAATGAAATGTGAGAGAAATTTGAAATTTGAAAAGTAATTTGCCACTTGTTAAGTTGTAGTTGATTTAAAAAGAGAATAATTGATTCATTAGATAACTAACAAATAGTCCTTAATGTAGTGTAAATAGTATTAACACTAAAGGACAATTTATGACTTTTGCTAGTATGTTATTTTAAAGGATGGATAGTTGATGCCACTTACCGTGTTGTTATTGGGTGGTACTAAAATATTGAAACAGATCAAACTTTGATTGTAATTTATTTATTTATTTTCTGATAAAAAATGAAAATGACCCAGGGGGCGCCACCCCATGTTCCTTGTTTGGTTATATTTTTTCTTTTTCTTTTTTGTATTGTTATTAGTAGGATTAGGCATTATGTCTTTTGGTTCAAATGGGCCATTTGCTTTGTTTTCACACCGCCCACCGGAGAGCAAATATTTCATACACAAATACAAAGTAGATAAAGCGGCGTCCAACTGGTTAAAAGTTGGCCGCCCTATAATCATATTGTACGAATAAGGGATATCGTTGTCTAAATACCTGACCTTTATTTATTTGGCATGAACTTGTTCTTCGAAAGTGATCTTCAAGGTGACATATCATTTTACTTGTACATGCTCTCCAGAGAATCCAATCAATGATCATTTGAAAGGATTCAAATCTTTTGGTTCGAGGTGAATTATTTCAAACGCCTCCAAGTAAAGTATATCTGCATAACTCCCTTTGTCGACTAGAACCCTTTTTATTTCCCATTCGCTGCACTTGACGGTAATTATCATGGGGTCAACATTATGAGGGTGGATGCTAGCTACATATTTATTTGAGAAGGCGATCATGGCCTCTGGCGCACGGAGTTCATCCTCGCTCTCGACTTTTAGGAGGTCTTCTATACTCAGGATCTGGCAAGTGTACCTTTTGCGAGCGGAACTAGTTTTTCCTTTCCTATCCCCGATGAATCCTCCTACTATGCTGTTGAGTGTGTGGCGCACAATTTTACTTCCCTTTCCTTGTGACACCTCTTTCTTTTTATTGGTCCAGGACTTCCCATGCTCTCTCCCCATGGGAGTTAGACTGTCTGATGTATGAGAGGAGTCACTCTTCACATATTTCTTGAGGTTCCTTTCCTGGATCAGCCTCTCAATTTCCTTTTTAAGCTGGTAGGAATCTTTAGTGTAGTGTCCCTTGACTCTATGGAACTTGCACCATCTTCCTTTTTGGAACAAATGGTGTAGGGATGTTGTGCAAGTGAAGAACCTTGCATCAGATCAGCTCACGCTGGGTGTTCAAGGGCGTGAAGTTCTCTGTCGCCTTGCCTATCCTCTAGAATGTAGTCTTGTATTTTATAGGAGGAGTATAATTACTCTTTCTCTATTGGTGTGAACCCTTGATGTTGGAAACACGCTCCTTGACATTACACGCCCTCTTTTCGGCGTTGTTCTCCTCGCCTTTTATGTAGCATTCTGCTTGGATGACCACCTCTGCCAATGAAAGTGCTCGCTTTTGGGAAAGAGATTCGTTGAAGTGTCCCTCCTTTAGTCTATTTTGGAATGACCCCACAAAAATTTCTTGGTTTGGTTGGACGACCTTGATTGTGGCCTCATTAAATTGAGAAATCTGGCTAGTGGTGGACATCTTTCTGTGACAGTTGGCGGCGAACTGGTACACAAGCTTCCTTACCAGCTCCTAATTGATGGTGATGGAAGCACGGGGCAACTCATATACCATCGAAGGGTGGTGTCTCTGAAGGTGATAGATAGTAGCTTTCACTTTAGGGAGTCAGACGCTCCTATGATGGTCATCTATGTGTTAAGGGATGCGACGTGCTTGTAGGGGTCAATGTGCCCATCAAACTTGGCTTACGAGGGGGTTTAAATCCCTCTAACATAGGATGGGGATCAGATAATTCTAACTCTTCCCGGAGGTTGGACTCTTGTTAGTGCTGTCTAAAGTTGTGGACATCATCCTTTAGTGTCTAGTTATGGCAGTGTAACTTGTCCGTGGCGACACACATCTCCTCCAAGACATTGAAATCACCGTTACCGCTGGTACCTTCTAGAATAAGGGATGGAGCTCTCTCGTTAACCATGGTCAAATGGGGTTAAGTGTATGAGTGAAATGAAATTGTGAGTAGGGTGATGTTGATGGAGAAGGTGTGACCTATGTTAGTTTTACCGGGACCCCATTGTGGGCGCCATTATATTGGTAGAAAAGTACACGCATGTGTGTTCTTCCTGCAAGGGAAGGAGGACTCAGAGGTCTTTGTAGGTGTATGACAAATAAAGATGGTCAGTCCTTGCCCACGGGGGTGAGTAGCCCTGTACGGTGGTAATTTGTGGTGGTTTTAGGGACCTATTCACGTGAGGTGAGAGACCTTGTTACAGAATAATTGCTTGTGTATAAGCGTGTATAGGGGTATGATCTATATTACTTAAGATATTTTTTCTCCCCTTGAGGGGATAGATTTATAGAGGCCCTTGGGTCTAGGGTTTGAGTCACCTTTGAGGTGGCAACCGCTGCCTTATACGTAGGGGAAGTTATTTGACCACCTACTGTTTCGGAGGTAGTGGTGGACTCCATCTCCTTTGACTAACAACATTACTCATCATTAATGTCAAGGGCGAGCCCTTTATTCTACTGTGGATGTCGCCTAGGCAATGTATCACTTAAACGAGGGCACCCTTGTTGAGGGTGCTCATAAATATAACACTTAAACAATCTCAAGGTTAATTTTTCAGTGTTGATTTCATATTTTAAGCCTTCCTTCATTCTGGGCCATATATTCCCCATTTCATGTTCTTATATAATAGTGACCTTTTATTTTGAATGGTTATTTTTCACTTTTTCGCGTAAATGTATCACTTCTCTCAAATTCTTATATGCTCTTTGTTGGGTTACAATCACTACTACGAAAAACACAAATAATGACGGGTGTGAAACACATATAATGACAGTTTCATGTCTGTTGTTAGGTAGCACGTGATTGCATGTATGGTGGTTTCCAGAACGAGCTTGTGACTGTGGTTATAAGCTAGTTAGCGCGCTACCTATCACAATAGTTATATTAAATAACTGTTGTGATATATATTTAGGTCATAGGTTCGAAACTCAGCAACAACAACAATTGATTTGGAATATAATTAACATTTCACCATGGTTATAAAAGATAACCGTTGTGAAAAGTACCTTGAATTTATTATATAATATGTAGATTGTTTGATTTTCCTTACACCTCACTAAACATATACAACCATTAAAATTGATGTAGAATATAATAATTTGAAAAATTAAATTATTCTTAATAAACAACTTATACGAACCACTATTTTTCAAATTGCATTCATATCGTAATTCATCTCTTGCTTCTTAACATATAGTATTTGATTCAATGCCCGAGTTTTTCAAAGCAATTGTTCATTCCTAGTTTATTTTGCTAAGCATCAATATGTTGACGAATTCAGAATCATCATCATCACTATCATCACCATTATTTTAATCATTGATGAAGATTATTATGATGACAGTGATGAAGATGATTCAATTTCTCAACAAATTTGATGTTTTGCAACATAAATTAATAGATAACGAACTGTTGCTTTGAAGAACCTGGGACAATAAACCAAGTTCTACGTGTTAAAGAGCGATATAGATGAATTACGAGATGCATGTAATTCAAAAAACATGTTTGATATAAGTTGCATTTTAAATATAACTTAATTTTCAGATTATGCATTTTCTAAATCACTTTAAATGAATGCATGTTCGACGAATGCATATCAAATATAACAGTCATACCGTTGTAGTTTAGTGTGCCGAAATGTCTATTTTGTAGTGAATGATACATGTTTGATTGGTTCATCTGACTCTTCTTCCTTGATATTTGTTCCATCTATAGTTTATAAGTCTCTAGGTGGTTTTTTCATCATCTTCTTTGCTTCTTCCTTCACAATTTGTCTAAGGTAACAACTCGTTCCCTCTTCATCCCTATAGTGTTATTCTTACTTTGTCTTCAATCATTGCCAATTTAGGAAATCCAAATATGAACTTTATGGACTTATCAAGTTAGGATGAAATAAGCGATGCCTCTTTGTGCATTTTAGTTATTGACCTGAAAACACTTTCACAAGGGTCCACTAAGAAACACACCTTCACTGACTTCTTGTTTTTTTCCTTCTCTAACGAAAATCAATAATTCTTTAGTACAACAAGGGTGAGTAACTGACTCATTGAACACCTATTGACTACTTCCTTCATATGGCGCGAGGCCTTCTTTGTTAAGCCCCAGTCATATGGACATGCTGCCATACATGACGTCGCAAGAACTTTCGACATCGATAAGTATTCTTGAGACTGTGCAGTGGTCCATGACGGCGACCATCACTGATGGAAGCATCACGTTACAGATCCTTTCCAACTTCTCGCTATCTCAAAATCTTATGACGTATCTCTCTTTCTTTTATTTTCCTTCCACTCTTTAAGCATTTGAGGAACTTTTCACTGAGTGTTTCTCATTCAGTTCTTCCTTACCGAATGATCCTTCGTCAATGGGGAAATAAAAAAGTTCGCTGATGATCTCAAGGTAGGTGCTCGGGAGGTGACTTTGATGGCCGAATCAGAAATTATCCTCGCATACCGTGTGAGATTTATGTTAATGAGATATGACTTTCAGAATTAGATGAACCTGATGTGAAAGTTTGTGAGAATCACAAGCAGATTCCCACATACTTCGATACTGTTTCGCGGTGGAACGAGAAATATGTGTGATGAGGGATTGAGCAACTAGACTCGTGCGTGGCGCAAAATTTTAATTAATTAAAAATAAACACAAATATTAAATATTTTTAAAGTTATTTTACTATATTTTTTTCTATAAAAATAAAATAAGATGTACTACTAGGGGTGACAAAACAGGTCGGACCCGCCGGATCGGCCCGTTTGACTCGCCATTTTTGGCGGGATGAGCTGAGGTTTTTGGCTCGGTACCTTAAGTTGGCCCGTCCCACCTAACTCGCTGGAAAAAGCGGGGCAGGGCGGGGCGGGCAGATTTTGCCCACGTGCTTTTTGTTAAAACTTTTTTTTTATTTAGAATTAAAACAACTTTAACTATAAAAACAACACTCTTCTCTTAGGTTTATGTTGATTGGATTGTATTATAAATTATTATACAAGCAAAATGAATTATAATTGTAACGTTCTTTCTATAACTTTATAATACACATGTTGATTGAAAAAACTTAGAATAAAAGAACAATTGTATGTCATAATTATTAAGTTGTCAAACATTAGCTCACATGTTTTCTTTAGAAATAGATGTTGATTTTAAGAAAATGAAGTATTTGATTAGTGTATACGTGTGACAAATTTAGGATTTAACTATTAAAGAATCAGTCAATATAAGAGTCTATATGATGTAAATAGTGAGAAAGTAAGGTGTTGATATTTTATGCACTATTATTTTATGCACTGTGATGTTTTATGCAATGTAATTGTTATTATTGTTTGTCTTTTGTAAATTCTTAATTGAATTCTTTTAGTAGTTAGTTTTTAAATAGGATTAAGATGATATGTATTGTTTATTTATTTAGTTATTTATTTTGATACATTTTTTATTGTGCTTGAGTTTATTTCGTTATTTTTTTTGTTGTAATTGGTCTTTATTTATATTATTTTTTTAAATTGTTTGGACTTAAGACATAATAAAGTTCTATTATGCGTTTTTTTTTTAAATTTGTGCACCTCTTTGGTAATAAATAAATTTTTCGTAAATTATGTAGTAAATCAAATTGTAAAATAAAAAATTAGCGGGTCAGCCCGCCAACCCACCAACTCGTTAGTAAACGAAGTAGACTTGACTTTTGAGCTCAGACACTTAAGTTGATCCGCTCTGCTCCGCCTCGCTTTTGGTCGGACTTAAACGGAGCAGGCTTAAATGGGATAGGCTGCCCACTTTACCACCCCCTATGTACTACAATTTGCATATTTATTACATAATAGAGTTCATTAAATAAAACTCTAACACAATATTATTAACGTTTATTTTATTTAACAAAACATTAATTTTTTTTTAATTTTTAAATCTTGATATTTATTTTTGCGAATGATTAATTAAAAAAAAACTAATTTTCCCGTCTATTAAAGAAGATTCATCTAAAACTAGAGCAAATTCTGTATGAATTAATCCAAAACAAAAATTGATTAACCTAAGAATTTACCTAAAAATTTAGAACATACTATCAAAACCTAAAAAAAACATTAACTTTTAATCTATTAACATCTATAAAGGGGATACGTATATTTGGTCTTGCATATTTTGTTTCTTAAATTAACCTTAAACCACTGCCATGTTTACTAAATAACCCTTCCACTAACGGTCGGGTGGTTACAAATTCTTAACATCTATAAGGGAATACGTGTATTTGGTCTTGCATATTTTGATCCTTAATTTAACCTTTAGCCATTGCCATGTTTACTAAATAACCCTTCCACTAACTGCAGGGTGGTTACAAATGCTGCTAAAAGATGCTACACCACATAAACTCAAAAACAAAAATTGATGCATAACACAAAAAATACGTGAGCATTTTTTTGGTGGATTGTTTTCTTACTTGCAAAATCAAACACTAACAACTACCGATTGAAACCATTCTTCTACCTTGGCTATGGTAATCAACTTCTCTTTTAAACGTTCTTTTTAATTCAATCTTTATGTTCTATTGAACTTATTTTTCAGAAATAAGATTGGAAATTATAATTGTTACATTAAATTTTTTTTTTTACTTTATAATTACTGTAATTATGAAATAGTTATAGAAATTGGAATATTGCATAACTTTTGACGAGCACTTCCAGTATAAGTTTTTGGTGTTTGGCTGTTTGTAGATTATCCTAAGAAATTGTTTCGAAGTTTTCATTTGGTGTTTGATACAATTGGTGTAGTTATTGACGAAATACGACACTACACATAGTGTTTTGAAGTTTTCAAAATTCATGCACCGTAAACGGTCGGTCGAGGGTTCCATTTCAAATTATATTTAACTCTTGGGAAAATATTTCCTAATTGTTTTTAAATAAATTGTATACTTTGGGAATTATATATTATCTATTTTGTGATTTATCCTTCGTCAGGTATAATTTTCATATAGTTTTAATTTGGTATTAGTGTAATTTGTTTAAGTTTAGTGTAATTTAGCATATGCATTTTTGACAGATATATTATCATGGAAAATAATACCCGTCAAATGTCAAGCCAACATCAAAGGGCACGAAGGGCAGAAAATGAACGAAAAAGAAAACAAAATATGGACAACGAACAACGAGAAAACTATTTATCGAGGCGACAGGAACTTTATAGGCGACGACAAGATCAAGAGAAACAAGTTCAAAAATCACGCACTGTAGACAATCGGTCGAGGGTTCCATTTCAAAATTTTACAAATATGACTTTTCCAAATTCTCGCTTTCAAGGAACTTATGACAATGAAGCCGGTCCAAGTAGAGTTGCACATGTTAATGGGGTCGCACCAGGTTTGTGCTTTTTATTTAATTTTGTTTTTAATTTGATTTAACTATGTAATAAATTTTGTGATATATTGATAACAACTTATTTATCTAAGACTTTTTATTAGTATTTTATTATTTAATACAAATTCATGACACAGTGAGATTAGGATATGTCACTGATATGGTTTTAATTCAGATCTGGTAATTTAATAGACTTAAAATAAGGCACGGGAGTTGGATTTATTCATGTTTTAATTCAGATCATTAATACATACCTATATTACCCCAAGGTTTTGATTATAGCAATAAAGCTTAATAATACAATCTGAAGTAAAATATTTTATTTTACTTAGTGACATACCTATATACAAATTCATGTCTATTGTACTCTAAGATGTATTATTGTCAGGGATTAATATATATTAAACATTATTAAAATAAATATATATATTAAAATAAATAAATTTATTAAATGTGTGATACTGTGTCATAAGTAAATTGGACCATAACTCACGCCTATATATGGATTCAACTCATCTACTAATAAATTTAGTCAATTTAATATATATATATATTAATAAATAATTTCAAGGTTAATTATTACTATTTTAAATAAATGTAAATTTTTTTGATAAAAATTGAATAATATTTTATTAATTACAAAAATGCCAACACCATTTATTCTTGAACATCTCGATAAAAAAACTCAACCATTCTTCAATCCTTAATGAAAACTTTAAAATTATAGAGAAATCAATCATAACTTAAAATTTCTCTTCAATCTTCATAATCACTGCATTAAAGACAACTAAATAAAATCAATTACATCAATGATATGAAAACCTTGCTAATTGATAATTAATTACATCAATGCAACCAAAACGATTTACAAAAAAATTATGGTAATTACTACTATTTAGCAAAAGAAGTCTTTGTTAATATAGTTTTTTATGTTTACAATATTGATAATGTTGGAAAATAACTACCACCCTGAAAACACTCTCCTTCTCGCTTCAATTTCACTCTATTTCTAACCTCTACATCTATTTTTGTTTTGATTTTTCTTAATTAACGTAGATTGTGAAAGTTATGAAAGGAATATATGAAAGTGTTTATGAAATGAACGTATAAATTGGAAAAAGTAATGGACAAAAATATAGAAGAGAAGAGTCATATGGAGATGAAAAAACTTGAGGAGAGTATTCTGCATTATTAGAAATAGAAGCAGGAAGTAGAATTTGAAAAAAAAAAAAGGTAAAACTACAAATTTGTTTGAAATACTTACGCATTAAATAAATAGTTTGAATACATCAAAATACAAAAGCTACTAAGTGCACAGTTAAGAGAAAGTAGAAAAATAGCAGTTATAGCTTACTACTGTAGTTTTTTTTTTTAATTTAATTTTGTTTGTGATTCTTTTAAATTTAATTTTGTTTGTTATTTATGTGAAAAGTAGAGGGTAAAATAGACTTAAAATAAGGCCAGTCCAAAATGACCATAATATTCATCGAGAGAAATTTCTAACATAATATTCTAAAAAATCACATATAGTAATAGCTAATTATTAATTATCAATACTTAAATATATAAGAGTAAATATATAAAAAGATTTATGAATGAAAAGAGAATCAACACAATGAAAGAATAGATGGAAGTATGGTGGCAAACTATAAACTTATCAATTTTCTCTCATACATGTGAGAAACATTTTTTCTCCTTTTTCCTCAATTTCACAAAAGAGATAATCTTCACTCCTCGCTAATCATGAATTTGAAAGGAATATTTAAGTCAAAGTCAACTAAGAGATAGAATTTATCCAAAACTGCAAATAAGTCAGCCCAAAATTCTCTATTCCCCTCATATATTTTTCCATTGTAAAATATTGTAGACTTTTCGTTTAATGTATGTAATTAATCCCACAGATCGTCGATATGCATCACCTAATCAAGACATCAATAACAGTCAATCTGGTACATGTATAATTAATATTGTTCTAAATTTGCGATAATTTTTTTAACACATATATCTATGTATACATATGTTAATTATAATATTTGTATCAGATGATATGCATGTTGATGATTCTTTGGAGGATGTAGTAATGTCGCATGCTAATATGGAAGGCAGAGATACTAATGCATCGTCATGTCATCCTCAAGGTATGTTCAATTACTCTCTGCAATCAATTAATTGTAGTTTATATTCAATAGACATGAAATTGAAAATTATACAATGTTAAATACTATAGTTAAGGCCCTTTGCATTAATTTCTTATTTTTATTTTAGAGTTTAGATAAAATTTAGTGATTGACATCAAACTCCTACGTGTAGAATCACGACATGCATTTCGAGCAAGATACAATATTGCTCGAAATTTCAACAATAAAATGATGATGGCAAAATCCTGTTTGCCTAATCCAACTACCTGTAGACGTTCCAATGCAAGATTGTTTCACCATGAATCACGCGACACATGTTGTGCTGGTGGGAAGGTATCATTTCCACGGGTTAATGCTCCTGGAGAATTGCAACAATTATTTTCTGATGGTTTAGCAGAAGGAAAGCATTTTAGGCAACATATTAGAAGTTACAGCCATGTACTCTCATTCACTTCAATTGGTGTTCATGTCGATGAAAATATTCTTGCATCTGGTCGTGGTATATATACATTCCGTGCTCAGGGTGCTTTTTACCATAACATAGGAGGTTTCTGTCCAAATGATGGTGTCAGACCGCGCTTCTTACAATTATACATCTATGACACAGATAATGAGCTACATAATAGAATGCAGGAAAATCCACGTCTACACCAAACCGTAGTTCATAAATTACAACAAATACTCCATCAATATAATCCTTTTGTAATTAGGTTCAAGCAACTGTCACTACTTCCAAATATCAGGGACTGTAGCCTCATACTTAAAGAGCGTCCAAGTAATCACCCTTAATATAATCTTCCATCTGCAGAACAAGTCGCAGCAATTATTGTTGGCGATGATTCTGAATCTATGGAATATGGAAGAGATATTAATGTTATTCGTCATCATGGAAATCTAAAGAAAGTTCAAGAAACAAAGGGATATTATGATCCCTTGCAATATGCTATATTGTTTCCATTTGGGACACATGGTTGGGATATTAACACAACAAATTGTAGTGGACGAAGAGTGTCATGTCGAGCATATTACAGTTTCATGCTTCAGGTACATTTAAGCTATTTTTCATACATATTTTATTTACTTAAATTAAATATAGTTATAATTACATTAGAGACATTATCGACATGTATTTCAATCAATTATAGATTCGTCCAAATGATCAATCAATGTTGTTAAATGCTGGTAGACTATTACAACAATATGTCGTGGACAATTATGTCAAAATTGAATCAGGGCGGTTAAGGTGGATTCGAGAGCACCAAGAAAATATACGTGCTGAAGTGTACCAAGGTTTACAAGATGCTTTGTATGTTGGTGAAACTAACGCAGGTACTATTTAATGTACCATAAATATATAGTTGTAGATTAATAATTCATTATGGATTAATGTTCACAATCATTCGTGTATTCTAACACCAATTCATTTCATGAATCAACATAGAAAACATTGGAAAAAGAACAATATTACCATCATCATTTATTGGCGGCCGTCGAGACATGACACAACGTTATGAAGATGGCATGGCTATTGTTCTTAATGGTGGTAAACCAGATATTTTTCTGACAATGACGTGCAATCCTTCTTGGAGTGAGATAACATCAGAACTTCTACCTTTTCAAACACCACAGGATTGTCCAGATTTGCTAACGAGAATTTTCCGTTCTAAATTCGAGCAATTGAAGGATGATGTTATTAACAAATGCGTCTTAGGAAAGGTTAAAAGTTACATGTATGTCACTGAATTTCAGAAACGAGGATTGCCCCATGTGCATATGTTGTTGGTCTTAGAAAGTAACGACAAATTACGTGACCCAAAAGATTATGATAGTGTGGTTAGAGCAGAGATACCTAAATTAGAATGTGAACCGCAATTGCATGAAGTGGTTCTAAAACATATGATCCACGGACCATGCGGTGTAATGAATCGGAAGTCTCCCTGCATGAAAGATGGCCAGTGTAAAAAAAGGTATCCCAAACAATTCTTAGATGAAACGCGTCAAGGCACTGACTCATATCCGGAGTACAGGAGAAGGTTTGATGAACCTATATCGTTAGGTAGAGGTAGGTCTGTCGACAATAAATGGGTGGTTCCTTATAACCCTTGGTTATGACTGCCACATAAATGTAGAGATTTACAGTAGCATTAAAAGTATCAAGTATCTATACAAATATGTGTACAAGGGCCCTGATCGTGTGGCTATGGAGGTTCACAAAGGATCGTACATGGATGAAGTTCAACAATATGTTGATGCAAGATGGATTTGTGCTCCTGAGGCATTATGGAAAATATTTCGCTTCACTCTTTACCGATTATATCCTTCTGTTGAAAGATTGCAGATCCACTTGCCGAACCGCCATCAAGTGCGCTTTTATGATCATCAGCGAATTATGGATTTGTTAAATAATGAACGCAATTCCAAAACAATGCTCACACAATTCTTTGCTTTAAATCTAAGAGATCCAGAAGCAAGAAATGATCTGTATAGAGAGATTCCAGAGCATTATTGCTGGAACAATAGGGACAAGGAATGGCATCGCAGGTGGTCACCAAGAAAAGTTATCAGGAGAATCTATACGGTATCACCTTCGGAGGGAGAGAAGTTTTACTTGCGAGTATTGTTATCTCATGTCAGAGGTCCAACCAGTTGGGAATATCTCCTTACAAATAATGGCACTCCTTTCAGTACATTCAAAAAATCAGCCGAGGATAGAGGATTTCTAGAGATTGATCATAATATTCGTGATTGTTTGGTTGAGGCTGCAAGTCTCCGAATGCCATATGCTTTACGGAGGTTATTCGTGACGATTCTCATATTTTGTGAACCTACTGATGTTAGAAGCCTTTGGAATGAGTTTTTTACACATATGACAGAGGATTATCAACCACCAAACAATGTTTTAGAATCGGTCTTGACTAATATGTTGTTGAAGGACTTGAATGAACTCTTAAACCTGCACGGTAAAAAGATTGAAGATTATGATCTCCCATCTCTACCCCTTGATACAATACAAGAAGATTCAATTACAAGTGTCATACAGGAGGAGTTAGCAGTCGATATCCCCAATGAAGATATTGAATATGTTGCTAAGTTAAATAATGACCAAGTGATTGCGTTCAAAACCATTATGAATGTAATTGATAAAAAACACAGTGGGGTATTTTTTGTTGATGGTCCTGGAGGAACAGGTAAAACATTCCTTTATCGAGCATTAATGGCAAGTTTAAGAAGTAGAGGAGAAATTATCTTGGCAACTGCATCATCTGATATAGCTACAACATTGTTACCCGGTGGTAGAACTGCGCACTCTCGATTTAAGATACCTATCGATATACAACCGAGTTCCATTTGTGTTATTCAAAAGCAAAAAGATCTTGCAAATCTCATTAGGGTTGTTGCTGCTATAATTTGGGATGAAGCCCCAATGACAAACAAAAATTGTTTGGAAGCCTTAGATCGATCATTACAAGACATTTGTAGCAACAATGCTCTATTTTGAGGAAAAGTTATGATCATGGGGGGGGGGGAGATTTTCGTCAAGTTCTTCCTGTTGTAAGAAAAGGTACTAAGGCACAAATGATTTCTGCATGTATTGCTCAGTCTCATTTATGGGCTCATACCAAGATTTTGCGATTGCGTCAAAATATGCGATCGTTGCATGATCAAGAGTTTACAGAATTTCTTATGCGCATTGGTGATGGTGTTGAACCTACCAAACCAGATGACATGGTGAGGTTACCTTCACAGATTGCAGTCCCATGGGAAGGTGACCATTCCATACAAGTACTTATCCAACATATTTTTCCTGATTTAGAATTGCATGGTTGGGATGCCCCTTATTTGGTACAAAGAGCTATTTTGACCCCAACAAATGATGATGTCCAAAAATTGAATGATATAATTATTGATCAGTTTCCAGAAGAAGAACATAATTTGTTATCATTTGACGAGGTTGAAGGGGATAATCATAATTTATACCAACAAGAATTCTTAAACTCAATTGCACAAGGTAGTTTGCCACCACATATTCTAAAGATAAAAAAAGGTGCACCATTGGTGTTGTTGCGAAATCTAGATCCTAGATATGGGTTGTGTAACGGAACACGGTTATTACGTCGTGGTTTATATATGAATATGTTGGATATGGAAATCTTGACAGGAAACAACGCAGGAAAACGAGCTTTCTTGCCCAGAATTAAAATAAAAACATCTGCAAGTGATGGGTTGCCTTTTGTCCTTAGTAGAAAGCAGTTTCCTGTGCGACTAAGTTTTGCAATTACAATAAATAAGTCACAAGGACAAACCATTCCAAATGTTGGAATATATCTTCCACGACATGTTTTCAGTCATGGACAATTATATGTGGCTTTATCTAGAGGTGTTTCACAGGCTACAACAAGAGTTTTAACCAGGGAGGGAAAATTGGAAGGAGAAGATGGTGACTACACAAAAAATGTAGTCTTTAAACAAATTCTTTTATCGCACCCGCAGGTATTCATTAAGTACAATAAAAAAAATTTTACGCATTGATTCCCATTTTGGTTGCAAGTGACTAACAAGAACATATTGTATATTGTTTAATGATAACTAAATGTAATATTACTTTGATTTAATGTACATCCAAATTAAGATATGGTGAAATCTTCCAATTATGTAAGGAGCTGAACATAAAGAATGTTGAAGCTTGCTTCGACATAAAAGTAAGTTATGCTTAACCATTTCAACTGTATTTTTATATTATGCAATTGGTTCATAGTTATTCTCATTATTGTGGTGGAATACAAACTAGATGAAAGACTTTGAAGATAAGTGGAACACATGGAAGAATGAGCATACAATTCCATTCATTGGCAAATTCGACAATAAGGTGTATTTGCATTTTCCACAATATATGCGATAAAAAACTATTTATAAAATCTTCATCATCATTTTACTATAACTTTTATCGTCTTTATAGCGGCAGGTCAAACGTCTAAAAATTTATTCTATTGGTTGGAGCTCCACTGTGATATCAGATAAAACACAACTTTGGAAGATGGTGAAAAGAGAAATAATAGCTCAAAGGATAGAAAGGTTTTTATTTTATTTATTTATCCGTAATCTTTACTTGGATGAATTTAAATTTTATTATTTGTTAATTTTTTTAATAAAACCATATTGGCTGCTACTAAGTCAATTGTTTTCCTTTTTTTTTTACCAGGAATCAGTGTAATTCGACAATCAGTCAAGATTGTAGTTCTACCAGATCTGAATTAAAACAAAGTATCACACTTCACCAGGTATTATGTTTTTTATTATGTTTTTTAAACCATATTATACTCTACAATCTAACCTATAAATGTATTTAGTTTGTTGATCTGACATTTCGTGCCTACTTTGTAGTTTTTTAGAACTCAAGATTTTATTGATAAAGAGATGTATGAAGAATTGCTTCGAATATTTACAAGGTAAAAAATACTATACTTTACACTAATTACAGTTAATTTCACTATTCTTCTTTATTTTAAAAACGTTCTTATATGAGAAATTTATATTTTGCTTTACTGCATCAATATTATAGGGAAAAAGAAAATTCTTCAGATAAAGATCAAGATTTCATGTTTGGTCTTCCTCTTAAAGCACGTCATTGATGATACAATGTCAATAATATTTTGTATGATTTAGTTCTTGATTATAATTTAGAATATTATTTACAATTTTCTAAATGCATTGATGCTATTATTTATAGAGAATATTTTTCATGTTGAGTGTGTCGTGGACAATGAATTTAGGTGCTCAGGAGCAGCAATGACATATTTTGTTTAGAGTCGATTTTTGCGTGTTGACAATTTTTTTAAATCCTATATCACAATCATGTATAAATTAAAATATATTATACAATCAAAATATGTTAACAATTCTTTTAGAATCAATTTCTGAGAGTTAAGTGGTATGCAAATATGTGGGCAAAGAGAAAGAAAAACATACCCACGACAACAATTAATTTCACTATATTTTTTTTTTAATTCACTATAGTATTTTATGAGTATATAATTTTCATTTTGATTTTTAATTCTACTAATTATATCTAGATAATTTTATTTTTAATGCGAATTACAATAAATATATCTCATATAAAAAATATACGCATGAATACTTTTCCGCTGTGCGCATTAAAAAAGCAGAAAGACGGATACAGGAGTGTCCAGACACAAATAAACACAAACTTAATATACAATGGTTACCGATCTAAATTTTATATCAGTCTCTCTCTAGTCTCTTCTAATCTAAACATGTTTTTTCAAAAATAAAAAATAAAAACAAAAACACGATGAACCCGGAATTGTCACAAGGTTGAGGTGCCATAATACATAGTTGCTTCTTGTTTCGGTCGTAGCAGCAATGTCCAGTGGTTGCAGCGTCAGAGCAATCTGGATTCTCAACAACCTCGACGCCGTCGCGTTCTCCAGGTAAACAACCACCACCGCCTTCTCTTAACACACTCTCCCCAATTAGATCCAATTTCATTCATCTCGATTATCATTACAGGAGATTCCCGGTAGTAGAGAAACGTTGGCGAACTGCTTGCAAAACCAACAATGAAAACAGCGATAAGGTTTTCTCTTCTTTACCTACTGACTCTGACCTAGCTGATGCTTTTCTCCAAAGAAAACTTAGGTTTGTTCACTTAATTATATAATAATGCTGTTGAATTATTGAATCGGTGCTTTGAATGTTATTATAGAATTTGTTGTGTTTGTTTAGGGAAGGATCTGCGCGAGGATTTGGGATTCGAAAGAGTAATTCAACTCTAGGATCAGATTCTTGGGTGGATGATCCGATGACTCGTCATATAATAGGTCTTTACATTAACAAAGAAGCGGAGGATGATAAGAATCTTTTGTGGCCGTTAATCTTGCACATAAGGGGGCATTATAGTGTCCTTGTTCTGCCGATGGTCGAGCCTAGGCATGTAAAGGCTTATGAAAAGTTATGTAAAAGACCTGAATGTGGTACCTCTCTTGGTCTCGATGATGGTTTGTCTTCCCTCTTACTTGAACTTCCGGCAATAACAGGGTATGCTAAGTTATTTTAACTGCAAATGGTAAAGAGAAATCGAAATCCCCTAACCCTATTGTAGTCCAAAAAGAGTTTGTTTGCCGATTGATAGCAGTGGAATTTTGCTTCATTGTATATACTTTTCATGCAACTTTTGCTTCTCATTTCACAGGGCATTTATGATTGCACATGCCATTGGTGATATTATTAGTGGTGATATAGTAGAACCTGAAGTGATAATCGCTACAGCTCCCTCTGTTGGTGGACTGTTTGATTCATTAACTGGTAGTATAGGCATATCCTCCCGGGCCAAACCTGTAGCTCCACAAGTTGCTTCTTCTTCTCCTATGGGAACAGCTGGACAAGGATCTGTCACAGCAGATACTCCGAAAATGGGGTCTAGGCCTTTAGACAAAGATGCACTCAGAACATTTATCAGTAGTTCAATGCCCTTTGGTTGGTACCTTTTATTATGGTATTCCTCATCTCATATTTTTGTTGTTGTTTTACAAGTTAAGCTGGAAATTACCTGTTGCTTGCAAATTTATTTTGTCAGTGTAAATTTTATATACAGGTACGCCCTTGGACCTTAATTATTCCAATATTTTTACGATCAAGGCGAATGGATTTTCTGCTTCAGATTTGGCCCCTACTGACCAGAAACAACCAGCATGGAAGCCATATCTGTTCAAAGGAAAGCAGAGAATGCTGTTTACGACGCATGAGATTGTTCATGCAGCTCTGTATGACAGAGATGAGATTCCGGACAATATATCAGTTTCTGGTCAAATTAATTGTAGAGCTGATTTGGAAGGGTTGCCAGATGTATCGTTTCCCTTAACCAGATTAAACACAGCAAACCTTGAGGTTTCATCATACCATCCTTGTGCTCAAGTTTCAGACCAAGGTCCAGATAAGCAGGGGGTGGTGTTTTCTCCGCCATTAGGTAATTTTGTGTTGATGCGATATCAGTCAACTTGTGCTCTTGGACCTCCTGTAAAGGGATTCTATCAGTTGTCAATGGTTTCTGAGGATAAAGGTGCATTTCTATTCAAGTTACATCTAATGGAAGGTTATAAGTCTCCTCTGACAATGGAGTTCTGTACTGTGACTATGCCCTTTCCTAGGAGGAAGATTATTTCCTTGGACGGTACTCCTTCCATGGGAACAGTTTCAACTTCAGAGCACTCTGTCGAATGGAAAATTGTGACAAGTGGACGGGGACTGAGTGGAAAAAGTATTGAAGTTACATTCCCAGGAACAATCAAGTTTGCACCATGGAAAAACCAAGTGGTGTCTTCCTCTGGGTCAGTCTTTGGAACGATTGTTGACGAGGATAGTGATAATGAGGCAGAAAATGCTAGCAACATGGTTAATGAAGAACATTTGATGGAGAAAATGAACAAGGATCTTCCTCCGGTTGATCTAGAGGAGCCGTTTTGCTGGCTAGCATACAACTATGCCAAAGTACATGCCTCCCTTTTAGCATTTTATGAACTCTTACATTTCTTTGTTAGCTGAAATCTGTTTGATTGTTTTCTTTTCGTTTTACATTAGTTTATTATGTCATTATAATCTGTTACTTTCCTGTGTTAGTAGAGTATTAGCTGTTATCTTTTCGTGTGTAGTAATTACATATTTTGAATGCACGTTAAAGTTCCAATTCCATGACAAATAGGTTTTCTTATATAGATATATACTTATCATGCAGGTATCATTCAAGATTGTTGGGGCATCAGTATCTGGAATTTCAATTGATTCGAAATCTGTGAGTCTCTTTCACTTTTGGCTGAAATTCTTATTTTGGACAGGAGTTAAGATCCATATAGTTTTGTTGAAGTATCACAAATTCACCATTATAGGAGTCATCATCCTTTTGCTGTCTGTCTGATAATATGTGTACTTTGCAGTTAAGCATCTATCCAGCCGTAAAAGCGCCGGTCGAGTTTTCAACTCAGGTATTTGTTTGTTTTTGTGTCTGTGCAAGATCAGCAATTCATATTTTGAGCAAGCCCAATTTTTTTTGCTCCTTCCAGTGTGAATAATGTATATTCATCGTCTTGTACTATTTCTTTGCCCAGGTTACTTCTGGGGACTATATTTTATGGAATACTCTTGGTAAGTGCCCATGTGTTGCTACAGTGTAAAATTTGGAATGGCTCTGGAGAGGCATCTGAATCTGAATGGAGGTGGCACCATCAGATATTTATAGAAACACTGATGATGTTTTTTAATTCTGAGTCATTAACCAGATTCGCTTGCTATAGTTTTTTTTGCCACTTGAGTCAATTATGCAGATGGCCTGGCCTCTTGGTAATAAGTAATCAAACAATTGGAGTGTATCTTCAACTTTCCATTTCTTGTAATTTTTTGAGTCTTAAATATAAGTAAAAGTTAAAATGTATTCATTTTAGATTTAAATCAAACATATTTTTGTCTCTTGCTTGTATATAAAACCAGAAGCAATATTTATTTATTTGAAAAAGGAGTGTGCGAGTTGTTTATTTTAAAGAGTAGATTATATTCAATCAACTGTCAATCAATGATTGTTCTAAGACATGAAATTCTTTTAATAAATAATCAGCTAATCTATCTACTAGACAAATTAATTAATAAACTTATCCAATTTATTCATTTAAAGTTATAAGTAAATTTAATTCATCCAACATATTTTAAGAATTTAATAGATGTTATTGTAAAATTTTAAATCTAATAAATCATATTTATAATAAAACAATAAAAAGTTAAACAATTATGATCTTACTTGATCAGAAATGGATTAGCAGCCAGCAACACGTCGTGAGTTCCTTTAGTCGCTGGTGGTGGTGAAGAGGTGGGGGGTGTACCTGCAAAGTACTCCGATGCTAAAGTCAGAGACGGAGTAATCAGTGCAAGTATCGAAAAAACGTGTAAAGAATAGAATACCTGACCCTCTAGTAAAAGAGGGTATTTATAATGTGCCTCCAGAATAGGGTCAACGATTACTTGGCATTGGGTTGGACTGCAAGACCCAATACGAGTAACTGTCAGGGCTTACGTGGCGTAGGGAAGACTAGCATGTGGTCTTCGCCCTGAATCAACTGCCCCGTGATCTTCGGAAGGTGGGCTGACCAGCTCTTTCGAAAGTGGGTAGTTGCCTGATGACGTGTCCCCGCGTGGGGGGCACGTGGAGTCCGTAGTGGAGGCGTGTGAGAGCTCATTTGGTGTGCAAATGGGCTGAACTTAATTGGGCCCTCCCCGACGAAGACTTGGGTTGGGTCATGCCCGGCAGTAGGCCAACCTTAGGCTCAGTCCAGAACAGGAGCCCCCCCAAGTCGTTGCTCCAAAGTAGAGGAGTAATGACTTAAGAGTCAGTCCAATCATCGGGGACCCGTCCAGTGGGGTGTCAGCGTGTCCGAAACACCGAGCCGGTGGGTGATGCGTGTGGCTAGGAGTAGGAGATGCTCGACGAGACAGAAGTTCGCGGGGAGGTTTGTCTGCCAGACGTTCTACTGGCCCTTCCTCCTCTAGGTATGTCCCCATTTGGTGCCTTGGCCGACGATGTGGGGGAGACTGAAAGGAACAGACATGCCCAGTCTACGGGCATGAGGGGAAGCTGAGAGGACGCACACAGTGTCTTCAGCGCCACGTGTCATGCGTGATTAATGCCTAAGGCGGCTACGCGTATGGGCACTTGAGTGCCTAGTGCTGCCTCGCTTCCCGTGCTAGGATTATAAATAGGAGGAAGGCTCCATTCATTTTTACGTCTCCCCTTCATTCCTCTCAGAACTCTCAAAGTCAATATTGAGTTGTGAGAAAAATTAAATTCAATCAAGAACTTAAATCACAACTATAAGAGACATCCTTAAAGGAAAAAAATAGAATTTAATTTTATCTAGACACAATGATTCCCAAAGATAACAAAATAGTTTTCGTTACGAGAATAACATTTATGAAAGGATCCATATTTCTTAGCTTAACTAAACATAACTGGTTATATTTATTAATATGACTCAAGGATCAGAAGACAAAGAATTCCTAGAAAAACTCTAACTTAGGGTCTTCTGAACTAGAAGATTATTTCTCATAGAGAACTAACTGGTTCAGAGTTAGATTGTTGATAGTCATAAAGTTGAAGGATAAAACATACATAGATAAAAACATAAGTTAATGACTATTAGGAGAGATACATGGTATTCATAACATGTATATCATTAACCATAAGATATTATCCAACAACAGATAAACCAAGTGTCAGAAAGAACCTTTCAGATTCATAACACATAAGTGAGCATATGTCAAATATAAAATGACCCACTTATATGCTATTAAAGACAGTAGATCAAATTCTGAGTATTAAAGGTTGCGTTGCTCAGATGTTATTATTCATCAAAAGCTTGTTCATAGCTTCTGACCACAGTAACTTCTGATCATCATCAGACTTTGATTCTCCAGTTTAGAGGCAAGCACTAATCCTTAACAAAATGCATGTTTAGATTCTTTTTGATAAACTCAAATCTTTCAATAGTAAGAGGCTTGGTAAATATATCATCCCATTGATGATCTGTATCAATGAACTGTATACCTATCCCACGCTTCTGAACATAGTCTCTTATAAAATGATGTTTTATTTCTATGTGTTTGGTTCTAGAATTTTGAATAGGATTCTTTGTCAAACAGATAGCAGCAGTATTATCACAAAAGATTGTAATACTTCTTCCAATGATCTACTAGTCTTTCAACTAATGTTTTATTCCGAGTAGTTGTTTGCAACAACTTGCAGCTGAGATGTATTCTGCTTCTACTGTAGACAAAGCAATTATTTCTTGTCTTTTACTAGCAATGATATTAGATTTTCACCTATGAATTGACAGCTTCCACTAGTGGATTTTCTTTCAATTCTATCCCTAGCATAATCAACATCAAATAATCCAACTAGCTTATAATATAGAGATTTCTTATAAAGCAGTCCTAGATTTGTTGTTGCCCTCAGATATCTAAAGACCCTCTTAATAGCAGTTAAGTGAGCCTCTCTAGGATCTTATTGAAATTTTGCACACAGAAAAACACTAAATAAAATATCTGGTCTAAAAGAAGTTAAATATAGAAGAGAACCAATCATACATATGTACAACTTTTGACAGACCTTAGTGTTACTTTTATCTTTGCTCATGTTGCAGGTTGGATGCATGGGAGTGCTCATGATTTTGCAATCATCAAGCTTGAACTTCTTCAGAAGCTCCTTTGTATATTTATTTTGATGAACATAAACTCCCTCTTTGCATTGATTGATTTGAATTTCAAGGAATAACTTCAGCTCCCCCATCATACTCATTTCAAATTCATTCTGCATTGTCTTAGAAAATTCTTGGTAAAGAAAAGCATCAGTTGAACAAAATATAATGCCATCAACATACACTTGGACAATTAAGATATAATTCTAAAGATTCTTTATAAAGACTGTAGTGTGTACTTGACCTTTCTAAAATCTATTTTCTAATAGAAAATCATCCAGTCTCTCATACCAATCTTTGGGAGCTTGTTTGAGTCCATCGAGAGATTTCTTTAATATGAAAACATAGTCTGGGTGGACTGAGTCCTCAAATTCAGGTGATTGTTTTACATATACTTCTTCAGATATGACACCATTTAAGAATGCATTATTAACATCCATTTGATATAGAATAATGTCATGATTGATAACATAAGAGAGAAGTAACCTGATTGCCTCTAACCTTGCAACTGGTGCGAAGGTTTCAGAGAAATCTATACCTTCTTACTGATTGTAGCCTTAAGCTACAAGTCTAGCCTTGTTCCTTACCACATATTATTGTTTGTTGAACTTGTTTCTGAATACCCGTTTTGTTCCAATAATGTTCTTATGTGAAGGTTTAGGTACCAGTTTCCACACATCATTCCTTTAAGACTGATTTAACTCTTCTTGCATAGCCACAATCTAGCCATCATCGGAAAATGTTGAATATCTTCTTGGATTGTGATGCATCTGCAGAGTTATCTTGGGCTTCTTCAAATTCTTCATTATCAGGATGAGCTTCTGAGTTAAGATCAACTTTTAGATCATTAGCTTCTGGATTTCTGATGACTTCTGAGAACTTAGCATTAGATGGATTGATTGCTTATGATCTTCTAGATTCTTGACCTCTAGCTCCTGATGTGCCTTCAGATACACAGATTTCTAAAAAATTTTGAACTAGCTCTGACATTTTACTGTCAGACTATTTATCATCAAAGTTAATGTATAGTGACTCTTCAACCACATTTTTTTAGATTTATACACTCTGTATGCTTTAGAGCGTTCATAGTATCCAAAAATGATACCCTTCTGAGCTTTAGCATCAAATTTCTTCAGATAGACTTTGTTGTTTAGGATATAACAGGTACATCCAAACTGATGGAAATAAAAGATGCGTGACATTCTTTCCTTGAATAGCTCATATGACGTCTTGTTTAGAATAGGTATAATATAGATTCTATTATGAACATAACATGTTGTGTTTACAACTTCTGCCCACAAGTACTTGGGTAAGTTGTTCTCATGGGTCATGGTTCTGGCCATTTCTTGTAAAGATTTGTTCTTTCTCTTTACAACTCCATTTTGTTGCGGAGTTCTAGGAGAAGAGAACTCGTGGAGAATTCCATGTTTTTCACAAAATAGTTCAAATGGATCTTTTTCAAATTCACTACTATGATCACTTCTTACCATTAAAATTTTGGATTCTTTTTCAGTTTGTACTTGTATCCAGAAGATGCTGAACACATCATAGGATTCATCCTTGGTTCTTAAGAATTTAACCCCAAGTCCATATGCTATAGTCATCAACAATGACTAGATCATATTTCTTCCTATTGATTGATGCAGTATTAGTATGTGCAAACATATTAATGTGAAGTAGTTCTAAGGGTCAAGAGGTAAAGACAATATTTTTAGATTTGAAAGAAGACTTGATGGTTTTTCCTACTTGGCATGCTGAACAAAGAGAATCTGAGTGATAATTGAGATCTGACATTCCTTTAACAAGTTTTAACTTGTTAAGTTTAGAGATTAATATCTAGTTAGCATGACCTTACCTTCTGTGCCATATCCACTTCTCATCACTCACAGATAGAAGGCTAACTAACTCCTGATCAACCAATTCAGAAAAATTGATTTCATAGACATTGTCCTTTCTCTTTCTTATGAACACTATGGACTTGTCAAATTTGTTCATGACTATGCAACTGTTCTTATCAAACAAGACTTCATAACCACTGTCACAAAAATTAACTAATGCTCAATAGATTATGTTTAAGTTCATCTACAAGCCAAACATTAGTAATTCAAATAGAGGAGTTACCAATAGTACCCATACCAATGATCTTTCCTTTTTGGTTTCCTCCAAATCCAACAGTTCCTCCCTCTTTTAGAGTTAGGGTTTGGAACATAAGCTTTTCTCCTATCATATGTCATAAGCAACCATTGTCCATGTACCATGACTACTGCTTTGCTTCTCTCTCGAAACATATCTACAACAAAGATAATTTGAGATTTAGGTACCCATAAAGTTATGGGTCCTTTATGGTTAGTTCTGACAGGTCTTCTCTTGTTGTACCTTTGCTCTCATATGACTAGGTTTGGAATTATTCAAGACTTTTGATTTAATATTTTTCGTCTTGAATAGACCTCTGCCTTAGGTTCCGCACCTCTCAAAATCTTTTCTTCTACAACTTAGGTTCTGTCTTCTTCAGAACCTTTGACTTTAGAGTCCTGGGTTCTGGTTTCTTTAGAGCCTTTTATTTAACAACTTTAGGTTCTATATGAGTCAGATTATTTTCATTTTTAACAGTAGGTGCAAAATAAGATTCAAGCCTTTTTTTAGAAGAGCTTGAAGAGGAAGAGTCTGTTGGTTTACTCAAGGTCTCAAACCTCGGATTACAAGTTTTTTGTGAGTAACCTAGACCTTCCCCTTTGCTTATACTTACTCCATAGATCATTGAAGCAAGTTTAGTTCTATTGAATCCATTTATGAGAAATTATTGAAGAGCCATTTATGCTCATCAAGAGGTTTGTCAGACACTTTCTTTACTAGAGCAATATGTTCTTTCTCTAGAGATTCATTTTTTTGAACATATTTTAGCTCTTCTTTCAAAAGATCATATTGCTTCTTTAGTATTTTCATGTGTCTGGCTTTCTCTTGACATCTTCCCATAAGCTCTTGAACAAAATTAATTAAATTAGAACGAGATAGTTTAGAAAATACCTTATCCTCTACCTCAGACTCTGAGTTAGATTCTGCTTCTGAAGATGTAAGAGCTATTAATGCAAGCTTGGCTTGCTCTTAATCTTTTTTAGAGTCTTCTTCATTGTCATGTTCATCACATGTTGCCGTGAGACTTTTCTTGAATCTGTTCTTGAAGCTATACTTCTGAAAGCTTCCATTCTTTGGCTTTACCTTTTGTATTTATATACATTCAACAATAAAGTGACCGAGCTTCTTCCAGTTTAAGTATCCTTTTTTATCATCCTTCTTTTCTATGGAGGCAGATCCTCTGAAGCCACTAATTTTTCCAGAGAATCTTTTGTTCTTCTTGGTCAGATGCTAAAATATTCTTATTATGAAGGTCACTTCCGCATCATCTGAGTCATCTTCAGAATCTTCTTCTTGAGAAGTTTCTTCAGACTCCCAAACTTGAGGAGCCTTTGCACTTTTAGCAATAGATATCAAAGCATGATGCTTTGTCTTTTTGATAGGTTCATCTTTACTAAGCTCCATCTCATGGCTCTAAATATTATTGAAAAGACTCTCAAGGCTTAATGTGTTTAAGTCTTTAGCCTCATGTATAGCTGTCATTTTTTGTCTGTATTTGACATGAAGACTTCTAAGAATACTTTTTATAATATCAGACGCAATATATCTCTTGTTAAGAACCTAAAGTCCGGATACAAGAACTTGAAACCAAGAGAACATGGTTTCAATGTCTTCATCCTCCTTCATTCTAACCAACTCATAATGTTGAACCAGAAGGTTAGCCTTAACTTCATGGACTTATTGATTCCATTTATAAGTAGCACATAAGGAATTGAAAATGGTTTTAGCAGTAGATTTGTCAATGATTTTGATGTACTATGAATGAGGTAGAGCATCAACCAAGATGCCTCTAACTCAATGATGCTTTCTATAGACCTTTTTCTGAGCAACACCATTTACAGGAATATTAATGCCATCTTCTAGAATATCCCACAACTCATCATCAAGGCCTATGATATGAGTATAAATCTTTCTCTTCCACCATTCAAACCCAGTAGAGTCTCTACTGAAAGCTGGAGATCTCGCTGTATAGTTGTTCTTTTCTGGATTGCTATAATCATGGTTTATAGCAGTATGTGAAGTAGAAGTACCACTATGCGCTCTAGTAACACCAGACATGTTTCAATATGTTTTTCTCAGGATCTTTTTTGTACCACTATTAAGTGTTAAGCAGAGACCGTGCTATGATGCCAACTGAAGGTGAGAAAAACACAAGAGGGGGGGGGGGGGTGTCGCATCTGCGAAAATCAACCGGCGGAAAGAACAGAAGAGTCGCCCCGAACGTTATTTATCCCAACGCAGGGAAAGGAAACGATCTAAGAAAACCTCAACAAAGGGAAAGGAATGGTCATCGCAACCATAGCCTGGGTTCGGGAGTCGGTTAGGCGAGAGGAAGGTATTAGCACCCCCTCGCGTCCATCGTACTCGATGGGATCCACGCTTATTGTTATCGATCAAAGGGTGTCGGGTATCTGAAGCTCAACTGCTAAACGAAAAGGGATGAGAAATGGGGAAAATGGGAAAAGAAAAGAAAAGGTGACTCGATAGGACATCGCCGTCCTAGGCCTACGTATTCCCTCGGGAGCGGGAAAGTCAGAGTCAACGTAGTTCAGACTACGATTTTGTGGGGGGAAGGTTACTCGCCAAGACATCGCTGTCTCGTGCCTACGTATCCTCAATCTTATCGGAGAGAGGAAGTCAGAGCAGTCGTAGTTTGACCTAACGAGGTCGGTTTTGTTTTGTGTTTTTTAGGTGGAATACGTCAACGTTCGCATTCTAGCAGTTTAGGTGTTGTCGCTCGTTGTGGGAGTCTTACGCGTTTACCTGTTTGCGGTAGAACGGAAATGACGCATCCTTTACGATGAGAGTGAGTGAGATGAGAAGAGAATCCCGAAGGAAGACGAATGCTTGTTTTTTGTCTTTTAGAAGAAAGTGTTTTGATTGTTGGTGTTTGTAACTCATATTGCATTAAAGTCTATGACATAGTAGCGAACGCACCGCATGGTCGCCCCCAATGGAACGTATGCTAAACACTCTAGAAAGGTGAAAGGAGACCCTACCCCTTTCATTTCCCATGTACTTAAGGCTCATGGCGTATAATACTCGTTGCCTTTATTACATGTTTTGATTTTGTTTTGAGATGAGAGAAGAGACTCAAGTTGAAAAGAAAAAACAACTAAGGGGAGACTAATTGTATTCCTAATGTTATCATGCATTGATGGCCTTATGGTTGAGTTAAGAAAGGAAGTCTACCTAATAGTCAAGGAGGGATTTCACCATCCAATGCTTATCTTACCTTACCTTAATAAAAAAATAAGGTTAAGCTAAGATCCCAAAGGGGTGTGAAAGAGTTATTCAAACAAGCATTATATCATACAATCCACAAATGAAAGAATAAGAGAAAGTAAAAGAGAAAGAGATGAAAGAAGAGTTGAGTAATCATGTACTCAAGCACCTTACCTCATGAGCCAACCTAAGCAGCCTTGGTTAAAAGAAGGTAAATCACATGCACTAGTTACCAATTAGTTAAAAAGTTATGCATTAAGCTCCTAAAACTAAGACTAGATGCCTTACTTGTATTAGATGCAACATACAACTATAAACAATGCAAGATGAGTTCTAAGAGTGAAGTAGCATACAAAGTTCAGTAAGTATACTCAACTAACTTCTACTTATGTTAACATATCAAAAGAAATCAAACTAGGTCAGACTATGTATCAAAACAACACACAAATGCACATTGTTTACAAACTAGGTGAGAATAGATGTTTAAGAATCATGTAAGTGGATTAGAGCATGAGTATCCCTCAAAGTCAGAAGTGAATAAAGTATATTAATGAGTGTAAATATCATTGGGTTAACATGGAAGTCATACATCAAAGTATTCACAATGTTTAAGCAAGTTATGCACAAGTATAGTCAACTAGGATGCAACATACGATTATGCTTATGTAAGAGACATGTGAGGATGAATGTATGCTACGGTATGGAGTGAAATCAGAAGTGATATCATGTTAAGAATGCATAAAACAAATCTCAATCATCATGGAAGCTCACAACATTTCAAGTTTTACAAGCTATTGCAAGGCAAGTACAAAACAATGTTCAAATAAGTCCTAGAAGTTAGCTACTTGTGACACAAGTAAAAGGGAAGTGTGAAGGGTGCATACACATGTTTAGTGAGCTAAGTCAATACCTAATGACCTCTAATAGGTCATGTCTAAAGCCTATAAGATTTGGGAAAGAATGGAACATGAAAGAGTTAGACAACTAAGCAAACAAAGTTCAATTAAGAGATGTAAGTCAAGTTGCCTTTTATGAAACATGGAATGCAATTACAAGTCATTATGCTTTATGCGAGTTATGTACATATGAAAAATGAATTTAGGATTCACTTAGAAGGGAGTTAAAATTGGCATATCAAAGCATACTTGGAGGCTATACAAGCAAAGACAAGTTTCAATCCTATTGCAACATTTAAGAACCAAAACAAGTTCAAACATGTGAAATGGAATTAGAAGTCAAGTGAGTTAGGTTAGGAATGCTACAAGTCAGTACCTATATCATGCCATATTTAACTTTCAAACTCCATAAGAAATAGACAAGGGATGTGTCTTAAAGGTGCACAAAATCAAGCCTAATTCTAAGCATCCTCAATCAACTAGGTCACCAAACAAAATTCCATGAGAAATAGCTACATGTCTTAGAAAATTATGAGATTTTAATCAAAGAACAATGAAGTCAGTAGCTAATCCTACTCAAAATAGGTGTACAAAATTATGATCAAAATTGCTCAACCAATCTCACACAAATGCAAGTTATCATTCAAAAGATCAACCAAAACAAACCTTCCAACATGACTTCAAAAGTATGCTAAAAATCACAAGATAAGTGTACAATACTCTTCAAGATGTCCTATACCATCATGACCCATTACACACAAAAGTTGAGATTGAAACCCTTTGGAAAAAATCACTTTTGAACCCTTAAACCAAGACTAGGTCCATCGGTGTAGCTTTGGATCAAAATTCCAGAATAATTACCAACACTAATCAAAACTGGAATTAAAAATTATATAAAATTAAATAAAGCGTTTAGGATCATTCATGAATTTTTACAGAATTTTTGAGCGACTGGATATATTTTTAGTAAAGCAAAATTGACCTAGGATCACAAAACGATCAAGAATAACTTAAACATTAAATCTCGAGATCGTCACATTTTGCTCTAATTCTAACCACAAACATTGCCTCAGGTAGGAGGACTTCAGATGCAGCTACATGATGATCCTAACCACATGTATTCTACAATGATGCTCAAAGTTTCAATAAATCTTACTTGGTCGGAGACGTGATTCACGCATATAGAAACCCGAAAACTTCCCCACAATATCTTCTAATCAACCTTGGAGGCAAAATAAATGCCTTAAGCTCCAAATTTACTCCATGATGAGCTATGTTGTTCGAAATCGATCAACACGAATCAAAAAATCTATGAACACTTTAATCGTCATTAGTGACCTTAACCAAAATCAAAATTATCAATAAAGGTCTAATTGAGAATTAACAAAAATTCTAATCAAGATATTAATCCAAGATAATTAACAATTACCAAAATCATCAAGATGAATAAACAATTACCATCATTAATCCAAAAACTACTAATCTCAATTAGCAATAAAATAATCAATAATTTAAATAGACTCAGAGAGGGGTGCAGAAAGTGGTCCTGATGGTGTGAATCCCAATTCCATGTGGGTTATGTGAGCTTCGTAGACGGGGGTGTAAGAATGAAAACGTGTGCAAAAAGAAGTTCCATGGAGTATGAGATGAGGCCCAAACCACATTGCAGAAGAAAACCCTAATTATACTCCATGTCTGTTTAATCCTCTTCTACGGACTCACAATTTCGCCGCCCCATCTTCATCATCTTCTCTGCATAACCTTCGATTCCGCCGCCGTCAAAACACCAACATGCCCTCAACTTCTCCATCCGACCGCAACAAACAACAAACATCACCGTCCGATTCTCCTCTTCGTCTTCTTCTCCATGTGTCGCAAACGAATGAACTTGCGTTAACGTCGAATTACCGGTGAGCTCCGTTATTCTCTTAACCTTCTTCTTCGACCCTTGTTTGATGTTATCTTTGAAATCGCAATCGTTATGAGTTCGTTACAGCACTTGAATTTTCTTGGCAATTGCAGGTTCATGACTTGATTCGGTGGAGGTGATTTGTGTAAAGTGAGAATTGATGAACCTCCGACGTAGAAGATGGCGCCGAATTCTGTAGATTGTCGAAGATGGTGAACAAGCACGAAGATGATCTCCGCTCAGGTAAATTCAGAGTTTGCATATCTTCTCTTCCTCGTTGCGAATCTACATTCTTCCTCTTGTACGCTACGTTTCGATTTGTTGTTGAATTGCCGTTCAGAATTGCTTTGAATTCTTGATGATCGATCTATTGTTGCAGGTTGTGACTTCTGTAGGTTGAAGATTGGTGATGCAAAATTTTGAACGAACATTGAAGATGATGCCGAGGTGGATTAAAGATCGGAGATTGATAAAGATTAAGATTAGAAGATTGGAGAAGAAGGTTCCAAAATGAAGTGAAGAAAAAGAGAGGTTATCAGAGATTGAAGGATGATTCTGAAGATTGAAGGAAGATAGAGATGAAGGTTTTGAGGGTGAGATAGTTTGTTAAGAGTTTCGGTTAGGAGTTTTTCTGGTTTTTCTCTGTTAGAAATTGGTTAGGAAAAAGTTGTTAGGAAGTGGTTAAAAGTTACAGAATTTTGTTAGAGGAGTTGTGTTGTTTTAACTTTCCACTGCTATTTTCTTTTTTTCTGTCATGAAAATCTGATTTTCATCCAATTTGCGGCTATGTAACTTTTTCTTCTGTGATAGCTTTTCTTTGTTTGTGCAGACAGGATTTTACTTAAGGATTGAGTGCTTGAAAGTGGACCGTGGATTTTCTCAACCGAAATACTCATCCTGACATTATTTTGCCATGTTGGTTGCTGAAGTAACATTGCGTTCTGATCCATAAAAACTGCCATAGCCAGAGACGAAATATCAACAGTATTCAATCTTGTGTATTATGAGGCAAAGGTGTCATACCCCAAAATTTGACCACTAAGATTCCCCATTATTGTGCAAATCATCATCACAATATAGATGTACCATCATGCCTCATTAGTCTCCTCAAAGATGGGTGAGCACTCACTACAAACAAAAATTTGGGTTTCAAGCTCTCTTTGAGCCTTAGACAATGGATCAATCAAGAAATGACATGATCTTCAACTTGTCTAACCTCTCAAACCTCTACAATGGATCAAAAGGACTCCCACTTCAAGGATTAAGCACAAAGTTGCTACATTCCAAGTGGATTAAGCCTCAGGATCGCCAGTGTCACCAAATTAGGGTTTTGGTCGACCAAGGCCTCCAGGTGGAAATTTTCCTCTGGGTATGAGCCAATGCTTTAAAGCATATCCTAATATTCTCCATGGAACCTCATGGACCCAATCATCAAGTCAATTTTGACCTCAGGGGATGCATTCATAAAAAATCAGGAATTAGGGTTTCTTGACCTAATTCACCCCTAAGTTGACTTTTGGGACAAAACATGAGACAAGACCTCAAGAGAGGATTTGAGGGTCTCCAATACACCACATTGATCAATTTGCAACAATGGATTGATCCAATAAGCTTGAGCAACAAGTTTCAATTTCATCTGAACCACAATTAGGGTTTCGCGGGAAAAGTCAATTGTAGCTTTGACTTTTGACCAGGACATGCTCCCAAACCCTAAGAAATGATTCAATACACCCTATGACACCTATGAAATCAATCCATCAAGTTTGATTTAGGTCAAGGACTTGATTTCATAGAGGATCGCGCAGTTTGGAATTCATCTGATAAAAAGTCAAAGTTGACTTTTGTGCACAGTTGACTTTTGATTTTTTCCCATCCAAAGCTGGATTTGTAGCCCTCATGGCCCTCTACAAAAGCTTAAACTACACATCATTCCAATTCATCATGGATTTTGAGTTATGGAATGATCAAAATGGCTGAAAACATGAAATGTCACTTTTTCTAACACTTAGTGAATTTTTCACTAAGTCAGAATCTGCCTTACTTTTTTTCCAAATGTAGGGGAATTTTTCACTTGGATCCAAAAAGTATAAAAACCAATTATGAACAAAAAGTTGTTGTATCATATGAGGGCTTTCCAAAATGACCAAGAACATCACCAGACTCAACTTGAGTCATGAGATATGACAATGGCAATCTGCCTTACTGAAAACTGCCAAGGCTAGGCAGAATTTTACACTTTTGCTCGATTTGGCAAAATCAGATAATTCCAAGCCTTGTAATCACTTTGGACACATCTGAGGATCAAATCTAAAGGGAATAAACACTGATCCAAACCTCCAAAGTCTTTGGAACAAGAAGTAGCATGACAAGCCTAGAAATCCCTAAAAGAGGGACAAGACTCCAATTTTGGATTGGAGCATTTAATAGATGCTTAGAGGTGGCATGGACTGACACATTTGCAACTGAATTCATTCAAGAATGATCCAACAACTAGGGAACCAAAGGCCTGTGCTCTAATCTCTAGTCAATGGCTAGAGGAGACTTGGCTTCCCATTGATCAACATTGGCCAAACCTCTGATGTGGTTGCCATTCACTATTGATCCCAAAACAAACTTGCTATACTATAAATAGAGCTCATTTGTGCTCAGTTTAAGTACACCAAAGCCATCAAACAGATGCTTTCCTCAAAATCCCTCTCTTTAGGCCAAAATGCCTTCTTTAGCAAGGTAACTCTGAGTTTTTGAGTTAGAGAGCATTTCCATCACAACTCATGATCCTAACACCTCCAATATATCATATCTAAGTTATCCAAACTCTCACAAGTGACCTGTAATCCTTAAATCACAAAGTCACCTCTCAAAACCTCAAAATAGTACTTTTGTGCATTTCTCAAGCCATGCCTTGATTCAGTCACTTTCCAAACCAGATAAAACCTCAAACACACTCTAAATATCATCCTTGAACTATCCCAAATGGTGCCACACATCTGGAACACCATTTGAGAGAGTTGTTATTTTGGCCATTTTAACCCCTTTTGCAAGAAAGGGCCAGTTTGTGTTTTTGCAGGTTCCAGCTGATTTAAATCATACTAAAAGCTTCTAATGGATCATTTGAGAGTGTTAAAAGCATCAAACCATTTCTGGAACAAGGGACTTGGCAGATTGCACCAGAAACTCCAAAAGCTCAAAAAGAGGTAAGCATCATGACTTGAACTTTCCAAAATATGCATTGCTTTGAAGTCCACTGATCATGCACATATCATACATGTTATATATGTTGTGTTTGAACCAATTCATCATGTAATTCATGCATGTACCAAAGTGTAGCATAGAAAATGCAATTATAGGCCTATTTCAAAACCACTATCGGATTTTGAGGAGGGAGCATGATCTGAAAAAAATACCACCACCATTGGATTCCTTGTGAAATTCTAGGCCAGATGCATATAAATTTTGTCCCCAACCATGGGGAAATGAGAAAGTTATGGACATTTCCGTTTCTTGCCAAAACTTGCCTTGCCTTGCCTTGGCCAGGCCTAGAAAACAAGGCAAGCCTTGTGTATTTGTTGTTTTGTTTCAATCAACGGATGTATCACCACCCCAGTAGTAAGGCGCGCACCCTATAACCTTGAGGTCGTGGGTTCAAACCCCACCCATGCCATTTTGTGTTTTCTCACAATTTTGCTATTTTTTCCAATATTTTCATGTTTTGTTAATTAATTGGAAAATTAATAACTACCTCAATTTTAATTATTTTTTATTGGTTCTTTTTGCAAAAAATCACAAAAATGTTGAAATATTTTATTCCCAAAAAAAATTAGCTTTATATTATTTATTTAATATAATTAGTATTTTTGTGAATAAATGTATTTTATTTGTTTTTAAACCTTTTAAAATTAAATAACCACTTTGAAAAATCAAAACCAAATAGGTTTTAATTCATCTTGTGATTAAAGCCTCATTTTTCAAACCTAAAATCAAAATTAAAAGTTGTTTATTCAAACTTATTTGGAATTTTTATCATTTGTATTAATTTTCTTTGAGTAAATTATATTAAAAAATGATGAAATTAGGGTTTTATTGATTTTCTCCCTAACAAACTTTTCCAAACACTCATGGGCCTCTAATAGAGTGTAAGACCCAATCCGTTGTAAATACAAACCTATTGTGGGCCTCACTTATTGTATAAGTCCCGTTGTATTTCAAAAGTTCGGCGCGATCATCGCCCGTTTAAAACAAACCATCTGGGCCTCTCCTCGAGCTATAAGACCCATTCAAAATCATTTTTGGGCCTCTAATAGAGTGTAAGACCCAATCCCCTTTTAACCAAAACAATTTTGGGCCTCATATATTGTATAAGTCCCTCTGCGTTAAAAGAAAAGCTCGGCGCGATCGCCAGTTCAAAAGAATCATCTGGGCCTACCCTCGTGTTATAAGCCCCATTATTTTTTCTTTCAATCATTTTGGCCCTCTTGAGAGAGTGTAAGACTCATCCCCTTGTACAGAAAACCTTTTTGGGGCTCTGTCACTTGTATAAGTCCCTGTACAATTTCAAACAACAGTGCAATCACTGATAAAACCCTGGGCCTCTCCTTGAGCTGTAATCCCCAATTTTCCTTTCCAAAAGCACTTTCTCCTTTGATTTTGAATATAATATTGTTATCAAAGTTTTATTTGTTGGACAAATAACAAAACAGCATGGAAGCTCATTTACCGCTTTCATATGTATATAACTGTACTGTGGGGCTGTTTCACTGTAAGTCTTCTTTCATAAACTCATATCGACTGTGTAATAATAGTATAGATATTTAGAGTTTCCCCAGCAACTATGTCTAGAACTAGACAAAACCTCGTCTCCCTACATCTGACGTTATACCGGATATTTCAACATAACCTAAACCATGAGAATTTTCTTTCACAACAATTTTAGATAACTAGATTTAAGAAATCTCCCCCTTGAACAGTTCATATACAGAAGGCCAATGTTCCAAGTGAAACCCCTTCTGGAACTGTTCATTAGCCTCCTCTTGGGCGTTGTACAAGGACCCGTCGGCTTCTTAGAAGTTTTCATAGCCTCCTCTTAGGCTTCGTATAATGATTCTTCCTCCGGGAAGATAGCCTCCTCTTGGGCTTCGTACAAATTATCCCTCGGCTTCTTAAAAGTTTTCTCGCCTCCTCTTGGGCTTCGTACAAATTGTCCCGACGACCTCCTAAAGGTATAGGAACAGAAATTAGTCATCTTAATAGAACAGTCTTTCAAAGAGTCTAGATCTTACTACTAATGTTTCTTAAGCATAGTACAGAAGATAAAACCCGTAGACTCGGACAGTCTAAAGCTCCTTTGGATTCCCCGTTTCCTTAGAGAACAGGAAATAATCCCGATCCTCAGATCAAATCCACGAGTACAACATTACCCATATAAGAACTAATTTTCTCTTTTAACCAACACACTGGACCTGTCACTCAACTGAAACAGTTACCCTAGCCTTCTTTTGGGCTTTGTACAAATGATTCTCCCCAGCGGAGCAAACCTTTCAGCCTTCATCTCGGGCTTTGTACGAGATACAAAATCACTCTCTTGGTGAGTATAAAAGACTCTCTTGTTGAGTCAAACATCCTTTAGCCTCCATCTCGGGCTTCGTACGAGATACAAATCACTCTGTTGTTGAGTATAAAAGACTCTCTTGTTGAGTCAAACTCCTTCAGCCTCCATCTCGGGCTTCGTACGAGATACTAAAACACTCTCTTGTTGAGTATAAAAGACTCTCTTGTTGAGTCAAACAACCTTTAGCTTCCGTCTTGGGCTTCGTACAAGACACACAAAAAGACTCTCTCGTTGAGTCAAACCCTTTTAGCCTCTCTCTCGGGCTTCGTACGAGACACATAAAAACACCCTCTTGTTGAGCCAACACCCTCCTCTTAGGCTTTGTATAAGAAAACCCCGGTTGAGTCAATCAACCTTTTAGCATCAAAGTTGTGCCTCGTTCACAGTATACAAACATCAACAACTCCTTTCCCCTTCATCTATTTGCTGTAAGTGGCAAGCCTCTGGATTATTTACATCTACGCCACTGTCCCTCTTTTAGCATGAGAAATTCCTAAGGAAAGATGACATTGCTCTAAACTGAGTTAAAGTCTATCTCCTTCAGGTTAAAAATCCCCTATAAAGGAAATTATGGCATTGCTGGGTTCACATATCCCAGTTAAAGTAATTCTCCTTTATAATCAGTCACCCAACAGTTGTGACAAACATACCCTCTTTAGAGATGACAAATTCTCTCTAAAGTCAAAACCCTTTAGCTTCATATCTTGGGCTTCGAACAAGATACAAATAGACCCTTCAGCTTCACATCTTGGGCTTTGAACAAAATACAAACCACCTTTAGCTTCATGTCTTGGGCTTTGAACAAGACACCAAAACACCATTTCCTCCCATAGAATAAGAGGAACTACGATCACTCTGATTTCCCTGTTTCGGTAAACGGGAATACGTAGGCATAAGATTGAAAGAGAAATCTTAGTGAGCACACTAATCAAAAACCCAAAATCCCGTACCTTCATACACCAATCGAAAAGCATCAGTCCTAACATCCTACCAATAGCATAGTCCCGTCATTTCAGTCTTAACAAAATAAGCAGAAAGAGGCCCCACTTCCACATAGCATCCGTAACCTAACAGTCCGCTGTTTAAACTCAGTATGCAAGCAGGGTTAGTTGGATACATCTATTTCCCTTCCTTCATCAGCTTCAATAGGATAAAAAATGAATCGACATGTAGTATCCCAGAGCGGCAGTGCTTAAGAACCACGTCCAAAATCGCTCGCTACAGAAAAGTGGCGCCCACCGTGGGGCCCGTCTTTCTTTCTTACAATTTAAGGTGAAAACCTTGGACAAGTTATTTTCATGACGGTTCCATCAGGGAATGTCATTATTGCTAGAATCGGCCCTCACTAGGATCTTAGGTCAAAACCTTTAAATTGGGAAGGTGCCACAGAATGGTGACTCCGCCGGGGAGCCATTTTTTGTCAGGAACATAGGATTCATAGCTCTTAAAAGTCTAGGACATTAGGACAAATATATATATACTTCTTTTCCTAATTGATATATGTGTTTATTTTTCTGCTAATGGGAATGCGTGGGATGCCGCATGTGGAAAGATTGAGTATACACCTAGGAAAAACCTCTTTCAGTAGTGCGGAAGCTATCGGAAATAGTTGTCACGCGATACTACCCTATTCTGAGATTCTTCGAAATACATCACCTAGCACGGTTCCCGGCCCGCTGATGTTATCTCGAGAAGAATCAATGATTTTGAGAGACAGGTACAAAAATCACTAGTATAAACCTTTGGGATGGGTAGAGCCTTGACTTCATGACACCGACCCTTTGACCCCATGTTTTTCTATGTTTTTGTGTGCTACATTCATGCATTCATTTAAAAAACATTAAGCAAAGAAAAATTTTCTCTTCTAGTCTCTCTTTTTTCAAATTAAACTAAGACAATGATTGCAAATGTCAGAGAGACAAGAATTGCGCTCATGGATTTCGGTAGACGGAAAACTCACAAGTATAACTTCAAGGTTCCAAAACTAGAGGATGTGAGAGGATTAGAAAGGATGATCACTAACCCTGACGCTTTCCGAGCCAAGTACGGAGGTCTGCTACCTCTGTTAAGGGTCCATGTAATTGAAAGAATCATGGAGGCACTCGTTCAGTTTTATGATCCAGTTTATCACTGTTTCACATTCCCAGATTACCAGCTTGCACCAACGCTGGAGGAGTATTCCCATCTGATTGATCTACCCATTACTGATCAAGCTCCCTTTTCTGGACTGGAAGAAATTGTTAGTTTCTTGGATTGGCTGGAGTTTTGGTAAAACAAAGGTTGTTCATTGTGTGATGTCAAGGTGGTGATGTCACAACATTGAGTCTTAACATTGGGCTGTGTTAAGAGTTAAGTTGGATGTCTGATGTCACATGCGATGTTGTGACATTAGATCTGCAGAATTAATAACATCAGGTTTTGTGATGTTGTTAGGGTTTGCGTGTTAGCTGGAATTGTGGAGAGCAGGATGTCTCATTAGATGCGAATATCTTGGGATAGATATTTTCTGTTGCATAGAGATTTGATGCAGATTTGTAGGAGATTTAAAAGGTTGAAGATTTGAAAAGATTTTAGGAGAAAATCTGTTTTGAATATTCAGTTTTAAATAACAAATCAGGTCAGATATTGTAGCAGGTCCAAGTCCAATTCAAAGAGTTATATAAAGCGCACCAGTACTGAAGAAAAAGTAACGAAGAAAGAGAGCTAAAGACTGAGTGTCGATTGTATCTTCGTGTATGTTTGTAAACCATTCGAGTGTGAATTGGTATTGTTGATTTGAGTTGTTCTTGATCAAAGCTGTGAAGCCGAATCAAGTAGTGTTGTTCAAAGTGTGTGATCTTTGAATTGTGTCACTGAAGAGTTCTTAGGGATTGAGTAGTGTTCTCATATCTAAGTGGTTTCTTAGGTAGAAAGTCACTGGTAGGAATTAAGATTAGGAGATTGTCAACTGGGTTGTTGAGTCTGTAATTTAATTCTACAAGTAGTGAATTTCATCCCTGGCTTGGTAGCCCCCAGACGTAGGTAGTTAGACCGAACTGGGTGAACAATTAATTATGTTGATTTATTGCACTGTCCATTGTTCAGAGTGTGTTGTTGTGACATCGCACCTTAACATCACACATCTGATACCAGAATTTCAATTGGTATCAGAGCAGGCATCCTGTCTGTCTGTGGGTGAGATCTAGGGAAGGTACTTTCTGGTGTAAAGATGGACAAAGAAGTTGGAGGATTTGTCAACAGACCCCCTATTTTGGATGGCTCGAATTATGACTATTGGAAGCCAAGGATGGTCACCTTTTTGAAATCCTTGGACAGCAGTAGAAGGCTATTGTTAAAGAATGGAAAGCACCTGCTGTGTTTGAAAAAGATGATGCTGGGAAAGACAAAGAGGGCACTGCCAAGCTGAAGCCTGAAGAAGAATGGACCAAGGAAGCAGATGAACTGGCCCTTGGTAACTCTAAAGCCCTAAATGCTATCTTCAATGGAGTTGATAAGAACATCTTCAGATTGATCAACTCATGTGAAGTTGCTAAGGAAGCATGGGATATTTTGAAGGCTACACATGAAGGAACATCTAGAGTTAAGATGTCAAGACTTCAGATTCTAACATCAAAGTTTGAAAGCCTGAAGATGAAGGAAGATGAGACTATCCATGACTTCCACATGAGTATTCTTGAGCTATCCAATGCATCCAGTGCTCTTGGTGAAAAGATGTCAGAAGAAAAGCTTGTAAGGAAGATCCTTAGGCCCCTTCCTAAGAGGTACAAGATGAAGGTGACTGCTATTGAAGAAGCTCAAGACATCAGCAAAATGAGGGTTGATGAGCTTATTGGATCTCTTCAAACATTTGAACTAGGGTTAAGTGAAGAAGAACCTGAGAAGAAGTCCAAGAGTATAGCTTTAGTTTCCAGTTCTGAAGAAGCCAAGAAAGAGAAAGTAGATGACTCTCAGGAGGAGCTGTCTCAGGCTATTGCTTTGCTGGGTAAACAGTTTAACAAAGTTATGAAGAGGATAAATAGGAGTTATAATCCCAATGTCAAGAACATTACCTCTGACATCAACAGATCAGGAGAACAAGGGAAGAAGTATAAAGATGAAGAAAAATCCAGTAATGACAAAGGGGTACAATGCTTTGAGTGTGAAGGGTATGGACATGTCAAGAAGGAATGTCCTACTTTTCTAAAGAAGCAGAAAGGGTTATCAGCTTCTTGGCCTGACAGTGAGAGTGAATCTGAAGAAAATTCAGCTAAACTTGCTAGAGCTGTGGTTGGGGTTTGTGAGTCAGATGATGAGTCTTGTGATGATGAGGTCTCTTACGATGAACTTGCTGTCACTTACAAAGATCTTTTCGTGAGAAGTGAGAAAGTGTGTCTTGAAGGAGAAGAGCTGAAGAAAAACATAGTACAGTTGAAAGCAGAAAAAACTGAACTTGAAGCTGAAGTCAGTATGCTCAACTATAAGCTGGACTCTATGACCAAAACTATCAGAATGTTGAATAATGGTACTGATGCATTAGACAACATTCTCAGTATTGGGAAAATGGCTGGAGACAAATGTGGTTTGGGATTCACCAGTGATACAGGTTCTATCACCCCAAAACCAGTGATGTTAAAACAGATGTTAAAACATCATGACAGAACTCCATCTAAGAAGAAATACAGACGCTGGAGATGTCACCATTGTGGATGTTTTGGACACATGAAGGCTTATTGTTATAAGCTACATGGGTATCCACAGAAGGCTCATCAGGCTGTTCCCAAACAGAACTATTATAAAGGAAGGCAGGTTTCCAAGCCTAAGAAGCAATGGGTCCCTAAAGTTAAGGTTACCAGCTTGATAGCTCACACTTCCTTAAGGGTTTCTACCAAAGAAGACTCGTACTTTGACAGTGGGTGTTCAAGGCACATGACTGGAGTAAAGAATCTGTTGGTAGATATGAAACTTCAGTCTTCAGGCTATGTTACATTTGGTGATGGGGTCAAAGGAGAGATCAAGGGGATTGGTGAACTAAACTGTGTTGGTGCTCCCAGACTGGAGGATGTTCTTCTTGTTAAAGGACTAACAGCAAATTTGATTAGCATTAGTCAACTTTGTGACCAAGGATTCAAAGTAGACTTTACAAAGTCTAAATGTATTGTCAAAGATGATAAAGGAGAAGTTATTATGAAGGGGGCCAGGTCTAAGGACAATTGTTATCTTTGGGTGCCTCAAAACTCAAATTCTTCCACGTGTGTGCTTGCTAAAGAAGATGATGTCAAAATCTGGCATTAGAAGTTGGGACATCTTCACCTAAAGGGGATGAAGAGAATCATCTCCTCAGAAGCAGTTAGAGGAATTCCCAAACTTAGTATTGAGGAAGGAAAAGTGTGTGGAGACTGTCAAAAAGGGAAGCAGACAAAGATGTCTCATCTGAAGCTTCAACATGACACCACCTCCAAGGTATTGGAACTACTTCATATGGACTTGATGGGACCTATGCAGGTGGAAAGTCTGGGTGGAAAGAAATATGCATATGTAGTTGTGGATGACTATTCAAGATACACCTGGGTGAACTTCATCAAACACAAATCAGAGGTGTTTGATGTTTTTAAAGAGCTTTGTCAAAGACTCCAAGAGAAAAGGAGAGTAAGGTTATCAGAATAAGAAGTGATCATGGAAGAGAGTTTGAGAATAGCAAGTTTGAAGAATTTTCCTCTGCTGAAGGTATAAGTCATGAGTTTTCATCTCCTATTACTCCTCAGGAAAATGGAGTAGATGAGAGGAAGAACAGAACTATCCAAGAGTCTGCTAGAGCGATGATCCACGCCAAGAAACTTCCTTATCATTTCTGGGCTGAAGCCATGAATACTGCCTGCTACATTCACAACAGGGTTACCCTTAGAAGAGGCACTTCATCCACTCTGTATGAACTATGGAAGGGAAGAAAACCTAATGTTAAATACTTTCATGTTTTTGGAAGTAGATGTTATATACTGGCTGATAGAGAACAAAGAAGAAAATTGGATTCCAAAAGTGATGAAGGAATATTTTTGGGATACTCTACTAACAGCAGAGCATATAGAGTTTTCAACTCTAGAACCAAGGTGATGATGGAGTCAATCAATGTGGTGATTGATGATAGTGACAAGCAGGAAGATGATGATGTCCCAGATGTTGTTGAGACATCAGTTGGTGAAGTTGCACCAGAAGCTGAAGACAGAAGCCAAACACCTAGTGTTGCTGCTGAGCCTGAAGCTGAGCAACCTCATAAGGATCCCTCCATCAGAGTGCAGAAGGACCACCCAAAGGAGCTCATTATAGGTGATCCAAACTCTGGAGTGAGGACTAGGTCAAGAGATGTTATAGCAAGTTCATGTTTTGTCTCCAAAATTGAGCCAAAGAATGTCAAGGAAGCATTGACTGATGAGTTTTGGATAAATGTAATGCATGAAGAGCTGGAGCAGTTCAAGAGGAATGAAGTATGGGAGGTTGTTCCTAGGCCTGATGGAGTTAATGTGATTGGCACCAAGTGGGTCTACAATAATAAATCTGATGAACAAGGAGTGGTCACCAGAAACAAGGCCAGATTAGTTGCTCAGGGATACGCTCAGATTGAAGGAATTAATTATGATGAAACCTTTGCTCCTGTGGCAAGACTGGAATCTATCAGATTGCTCTTAGGCGTGGCTTGTAATTTCAAATTCAAGCTCTTTCAGATGGATGTTAAAAGTGCCTTATTGAATGGTTACTTGAATGAAGAGGTGTATGTTGATCAACCAAAAGGATTTATTGATCCAACATTTCCTGACCATGTGTACAAACTAAGGAAAGCTCTATATGGTTTGAAGCAAGCACCAAGAGCTTGGTATGAAAGACTTACTAAATTCCTGGGTGTGAATGGCTACAGAAAAGGAGGGATTGACAAGACCTTGTTTGTTAAAGAGGAAGGAGGAAAATTGATGGTAGCTCAAATCTATGTTGATGACATAGTATTTGGTGGGATGTCGGATGCGATGGTGAAACATTTTTTGGAACAGATGCAGTCTGAATTTGAAATGAGTCTTGTTGGTGAGCTAAACTATTTTCTTGGCCTACAAGTTAGACAAATGGAGGACTCCATATTTATTTCGCAGAGCAAGTATGCAAAGAACATAGTGAAGAAGTTTGGTTTGGAGAATGCTAATCACAAGAGGACTCCTGCTCCTACTTGTTGCACCCTAATTTTTGACCTTAAGATCCCTTTTCTTTTTGCATAGCATATTAGGTCAATCATTCGTGCATAACTAACCGCTTTATCTAGCTTTGTCTGTTTGTTTCTCTTTTAAGGGCAGGTGCTGTTGCAGAAGATTCGGGGTCCTGAAGGCTGTGTTGTGTGTGTGATTGTGGAGGTTCTCTGGTCCTGTGAGATTGTGCCCTCACCCTTTTTTGATCCCTCAACCACTACCAAGCCTTTTCTCCCTCAAGACCCCTCAGTTTTCCCCCACACAGATTAAATCCTTATACTCTTTGATATGGAATTTGGTACCCTAAGACTGGTCATTGGTTGTGTGGTAAAGTATACTGCGAGATGGCATCCCCCTTTATAAGCTCCTCAAGATTAAGAGATGTGTTTGATCTATGCTCCTAGAGAATGGTTCATCAAAGAAAGTTCAAGTTGGGAAAGAATTAAAAGTTGATTTCTAAAGCGCAAATTCCAGTCCATTGTTGTCACAAGTTTACAAGATCAAGTTTGAAGTTCCTAATTCATTCCCTTGATTTTAACTCATTTGGTTCCAGTATGAAACGCATGTCCTCTAGGAATATTTGAAGTTGTCAAGCTTTCTTCAAGCAAGTTTGAAGATCATTGGAAATTAAATGATCAAGATGTTTTGACCATTGATAAAAGATTGAGGATCCTTACAAAGCTTTAAGTTCTTGTTTGTTATCATTGGTAATAAAGAGTGGAATGTTATAATCAGCTGGTTGAGAGATTTTAGCCCATAACATTGCATCAATATTTTACAAAGGCTTATTTCTTGTACTTTCTAAAGCTCATAGAAATACACAAATGTTGTTTACAAACTCAAATTCATGTCCCATTTACAAGGTTTTGCCCGTGGAAATTCAGATTGATTCAAGGCCTTTGACTTTATGAAGTTTAAGCATGCTTAATTCAAAAGAAGTTTTCGCAAAGTTGGATTCGATTGTTTTAATTATGGCCTCAAGTTTGTTTTAAAAGTAATTCAAGTTTTCATCACTACTTAATCATTTTGGTCCTTTGGAAGTATACTCAAAGTATACAAAAATTCATTGCAAGTGGAAATAATGGTTACCAATTCAAGGCGTTTTTGCAAAGATCCCATGAGCATCACAATACATAGCAGCGAAAAATAATTCTGCAGGAAAAATAGTTGAACTTCATACCAAATAGATTACATAGTGAGAGAACCAAAGCTCTAACAAATTTAAAGCATTACAACAAATTGCATATTGCTCATCCACTAAAAAGATTAACTCAGAAGCATTGTAGCTTCCCCAACAAATGCCGACAGCGTCATTCATCACACTTGATGTTCATGCAGCCTTGTCATATCCAACCTTCCGCGTCGCTTAAAACAACTACATTCCACACCGGCATGATTAAAGCTGCAGCATCCAAACAGGTGTATTAATTAGAAATGGATGCAAAAGAAAACACGTATATCACATTCGAAAACATCTAATACCGAGCAATGGCCAAAGTAATTGAACATAATTTAGTACCAAGAGCTAGAGTAACAACCTGGTTCAAGGCTGGCTATGTCCTCCAAAAACGAGACTGCTACACCATAAAGGTAGGAGTACATATTGGTTGTGGTTATAGTGGACTATCTCCTACTCTTTGTGGATCCGAGCCTTCCATTTTCTCCGGATCAAACAGAAGACGACAAATTCACAAGGCATGTTTTCAATACAACACATATCTCCATGAGGATAAATATAACATTTAGCATGACATTAATTCAACCAAACCAGTTTCGACCTACACAATTTGACATAACTGGTCACATGTAGCATACATCATATTTGGCTACTTCATATACCAACTCATTTAGCAGGAATGACAATTGATTCAATTTCTAACAGCCAGAAACTCTAACAGTTGGCATCATAATCCCAAGTTCTAACTACGTACCTGTCAGAATTTTTAGATGTTTGCTCTCGGAAATAACATGAATGTAAACAGTGAGAAGTTTCGCCGCGTGGTTCAAGTAACAAAAGTGAGACACCAAATTTTAAATGTTGCTTCCTGATGTGCCCAATACGGTAATACTATTCTCGATACCAAAGTTTAACGATTCCTGACAAGATGCTTCCAAACATGATATTACCTAAGCAAGAATGACAAGAATCAGGAATTACAACTCTATTTGAAGGTGAAGCAATTTGGAAACTAACAGAGCATTTCATATTCAGAGTTGGAATTTTAGATTCTTGCTACAGATACACAATTAGATCATATCAGTTTGTCACTAAACTCGATTTCATCAATAGGATACAACAGAATCCTCAACTAACCTCCAACAAACTTCAACCTTCAATCTTGTACAAACTAACGCATAAACCACAATCTTCGATAATCCTGTAAATTACACCACCAACAAATTCAATTCATTAGAACTAGCACTGCTACACATAAAAGAACCTTTATTTACATAAGCTTGCTCAAGATTTACGTCGCAACAACACATCAAGTTAAAAGAAGCAAGAAGAGAAGTATTTAAGTGATTCTTACTTTTAATTTGAAGGCACTTTGGTGAACTCTTGAGGGGTAAATCCAAGCTGGTGTTGGAATAATGTTTGGATTTGAGAGCATATCCATCCACTTGAACTGCTAATGACTATGCCGGTGCAAAGTTTTTGCCAAAGTCTGCTTGATCTCCAAGCGGAAAACCATATCAGCACCATGAGGTCCAAGTTCCCAAGACTTCTTGTCCATGCGTACCTGTAAAAAAAGAAAGGGGGGAATGCCAGACTGTCACAGTTCATCAATACCATTTGGATTTACGAATCATCAATAAAAATTTGGAATTGAATGAGAAATTTGAAACATGTTTAGACATGATTGTACAAAAAAGGAAAACGACTTTACCACCAAAAACAGGTTCAGTAAAACCTTTGCAACACAATCAGACACCATAATTACATGCCAAACATCATCAGACAATCTTTGAATTCTTTCCAAAGGGAGAAAAACATGTTACAGACCAGATTTCAAAAACTTATCTAATTGCACCAGACGTGTTTAAACAATAGATTTAATGTATTCATAACAGGTTCATAGTCTTGGCCTATAAATACACATACTCATACGCAGCAGAGGGGGGAATCACTATAAACCAAAAAACCATAAACAAAAGCATTCAGTAACCCAATCACTTTAGAAATCCAATCCAACCAAACATCACAATTCATACACCCGCAACCATTCAGTACACATATCAGAAACTAAACATATCAAAACCAGTCAAAACATTCACCAAAATTCAACCATCCATCAAACCTCATACGACAATTCACCAACATATATTACAAACACACACGCAAAAAATCACACATCAACAGAAGAAGGTTCGTGAAAGGGAGTTACCTGACGCTCTCGACCCAGTGGCAGATGCTCCTCCTCCTCTACTTTTTTTTGCGATTTCAGCTTTGTAATATGTAATCGATTTAAACATAATGAAATTGGGGTCTGAGGGGGTTCGTATTGGGGATTAGGGTTTAGATTTAGGGTTTTGTGATTGTGTTTTTGATTTGTTTGGATTCGAGAGAGAGAAGACAATGAGAGTGAGAAAACGGAGAGATTGAGAGAGTTCTCGAGAGAAGACAATGAGAGTGAGAAGACGGAGAGAGTGAGAGGGTTCTCGAGAGAGAAGACAATGAGAGGCCCTCCTTTTTTTCCTGATTTTGTTTTCCCTTAATCATGTACACGCGCACACACCACGCAAACATACACCCTCCGCTTGGCACTTTAGATCTATCACAATAATGCATCACACGGCCACGATCCGAGGGTCTATCGTAGACTCTCCCCCTTGCACAACACATAATCCCTCCGTTTTATTTTAGTAATCAACCCGTTTTTTTTAATAAATTCATAATCAAATTTGGTTTCTCATTAGATATAACCACTTTGTTAGAAAATAAATATATAAAATCTTTCTAATACAACCTTTTTTAATATAACCTCTTTTATATTTAAAATATCACTTTTTATAAAACATAACTAAAAATAAAATATAGAACTTTTTTTTAGATAACCCTTCTTTTTTTTAAACTTAATTTCTTTTATACTAAATTTTCTTTTTAGTAAAATAAATAAATCTAATTAATTAATAAAAAAACTTTTTGTTAAAACCTTTTTTAAAATTAGTAAAAACCTTTTTTCCATAATAAAATCTTTTATTAAAATATTAAATCTTCTTTTAATAAGAAACTCTTTAATAACTTTTTCTTTTTTTTTTAACCAAAAAAATAATAATAATAAAAACCTTTTAAACTCTTTTTTATGAAAATCTTTATTAACTTTTAATATAACTTTAAGACTAAAAACAATAATATTTTTTAAAAACCTTTTTTTTAGAAACTTTTAACTTTTTCAAATGAATAATTAATCTTTAATATAATAAATAAAAATGAAATAAACCCTTAATTTCCCCTTAAGTTTACTTATCAACTCTTTTTAATAAACCATTTCCCATAAGAGTCCCTCACGCTTGAGTGCTATAGATTAAGACCTTTAGTTGTTATGCCATACTTATGCGTTTGTGTGTTTACTATTGTATGCGATGAATGTATGTTATTACTCAAACCTTTTCAAAAATTGAAAAATCCTCGATCCAACGTCGAGCCAAATTTTCACCCATATAAGTCGATCGCCTTAGGGCATCGCATTCGACCTATTGATCACTGGACACAAGTCTAGCATCACTTTGCTAGCACCCTCGCCTAAATAATATAATTAACCGCATAAAATATCCAAGGGAAAATCCCATGCATGATAACCACGTTCTTGTGCATGGTGCATTTCATTTGCATCATAATCGATACCCTTAAGATAAGTCAATTAGACAACTTAGGATAGACTTCCTAGGTTAGTCCCCCCTTAACTTTGATTTTTAATCAAACTTTAGCCCACCTAATTCTCCAAACAAGGGAATTAGATTTAATCAACTCAAAGAAAGGGACATACAATCCCATACCCCACAAAAATTCAAACATTTTCAAAAGTGTGGTGGTCTTTCTTAAGATGATGACTCGTCTTCTTTTCCCTACCCTTAAACCCTTAGCAAAACAGATAACAAATAACATAAAGAGAAAAACAAGAGGTTCCTGTAGAGTACTACAGATATCTAGGATGCTAACACCTTCCCTAGGTATAACCAACCCCCGAACTTAGAATCTTAGTGCATTTGCATTGCATTGTGGGAATTCGGTTTTTCTCTCTTCCCTTGGATAAAATCAAAGACCGGTGGTGACATTAAAAAAATGCGATCCTAGTTAACAAATAACTATGGTATCCAATTTTCACCGCGACACTACTCATCTAAAATAGTCCAAGGATGAGCATGGTGTCAGTGTGGATCAAAGTTTATATAGAAGCATGATTGGGAGTCTATTGTATCTCACAGCTAGCAGACCTGACATTGCTTTTGCTGTTGGAGTTTGTACCAGATATCAATCTGAACCTAAGGCCAGTCACTTGAATCAAGTGAAAAGGATCTTGAAATATGTTAATGGCACCAGTGACTATGGGATGCTGTATAGTCATGGATCTGGGACTGAGTTAAGGGGATATTGTGATGCTGACTGGGCTGGGAGTGCAGATGATAGGAAAAGCACTTCAGGAGGTTGTTTCTTCTTGGGGAATAATCTGATATCATGGGTTAGCAAGAAGCAGAACTGTGTCTCTCTCTCTCTATTGCTGAGGCTGAGTACATAGCAGCAGGAAGTAGTTGTTCTCAACTTGTTTGGATGAAGCAAATGTTGACTGAATACAATGTCAAGCAAGATGTCATGACATTGTACTGTGATAATTTGAGTGCAATCAATATTTCTAAGAATCCTATTCAGCATAGCAGGACTAAGCACATTGATATAAGGCATCATTTTATAAGAGAGTTGATTGAAGACAAAGTTGTTGTCTTAGAACATGTAGCTACAGATAAGCAATTAGCAGATATCTTCACTAAAGCATTAGATGCAAACCAATTTGAAAGTTTGAGAAGTAAATTGGGAATTTGCATACATGAAGATTAAATGTGCAAAAGAGTGTATTAAGCAGTTGTAGTATTTAGTAGAAATGGATTTTGTTCAACTGCTGATAGCATACAAGTTTGAAGTACATCATAAGTTACAGATTATCCCAACCCCCTGCATCTAGAAAAGCTTTCCAGTCTTCATCCCAATCATTATCAGCAGCTTGTTGTTGCACAAGAAGCTTTTTGCTTGGTTTCATGGTTGTTTCTGAGGTTCTGCCTGTCCCTTTGGCTCCTGAAGTAGTTGCAGCTCCAGTCATTGTTTTGTTTCTCTGCTGAGGTGGATCTGTAGTCGTGCTCGTCTGCTTGAAGTTCTTTGCTACATCTTTGCTGTTTGACTGGCTCATTCTTGGTTGCTGAGTGGTGCTACTAGTGGAAAGGCGTATGTTTATAATGAAAAACAAGGAGCATCGTGTGTATCGACTGGACAGTCCATGTGTTGGAACTTGTGTTTTTTGGGAAGCACGTTGTTTGACCATGTCTTTATGTCAGAACATAGTGTTTGGTGATTGTCAAATTGTGGCTAAAAAGGGGAAGAAGTAGCCTAGGAGTTGTCAAATATTCTGAGGATGATGGTTGTTGCTGCTAAGGAATGAAGTCAAGAAATATGCAGCTGAGGATGTAGCTGATTGCTGATGTTATAGTTTAGAAGTGCAGATATTGAGGGGGAGCAGCACCATTGGTGGTTGTTGAAAATTGTAGCTGTTGAAGATAGTGCTGCAGCAGAGTTTAGTTTTTTTGTGAAGTGAAGTCATTATGTTTTGAAGATGCTGCTGCTTGGAGTTTTAAAATTATTGAATTTTATTCCGCTGCTGAAGTCTCTGAAGGTGCATAGATTATTTTAGCCAAAATTAGCCAAAGGGGGAGATTGTTAGTTTCTTGGATTGGCTGGAATTTTGGTAAAACAAAGGTTGTTCAATGTGTGATGTCAAGGTGGTGATGTCACAACATTGAGTCTTAACACTGGGTTGTGTTAAGAGTTAAGTTGGATGTCTGATGTCACATGCGATGTTGTGACATTAGATCTGCAGAATTAATAACATCAGGTTTTGTGATGTTGTTAGGGTTTGCGTGTTAGCTGGAATTGTGGAGAGCAGGATGTCTCATTGGATGCGAATATCTTGGGATAAATATTTTCTGTTGCATAGAGATTTGATGCAGATTTGTAGGAGATTTAAAAGGTTGAAGATTTGAAAATATTTTAGGAGAAAATCAGTTTTGAATATTCAGTTTTAAATAACAAATCAGGTCAGATATTGTAGCAGGTCCAAGTCCAATTCAAAGAGCTATATAAAGCGCACCAGTACTAAAGAAAAAGTAACGAAGAAAGAGAGCTAAAGACTGAGTGTCGATTGTGTCTTCGTGTATGTTTGTAAACCATTCGAGTGTGAATTGGTATTGTTGATTTGAGTTGTTCTTGATCAAAGCTGTGAAGCAGAATCAAGTAGTGTTGTTCAAAGTGTGTGATCTTTGAATTGTGTCACTGAAGAGTTCTTAGGGATTGAGTAGTGTTATCATATCTAAGTGGTTTCTTAGGTAGAAAGTCACTAGTAGGAATTAAGATTAGGAGATTGTCAACTGGGTTGTTGAGTCTATAATTTAATTCTACAAGTAGTGAATTTCATCCCTGGCTTGGTAGCCCCCAGACGTAGGTAGTTAGACCGAACTGGGTGAACAATTCATTGTGTTGATTTATTGCACTGTCCATTGTTCAGAGTGTGTTGTTGTGACATCGCACCTTAACATCACACATCTGATACCAGAATTTCAGAAATTCCAAAGGATCAAATCATTGCAAGAGCAATCTATTTGGATGAGTCAGAAGTCAAGACTCACATGACCACCAAGGGAGGAATCCCAGGTTTACCAGCCAAGTTTCTGGTAAAGAAAGCTTTGTACTTTGCCAGTATAAGGAATGTGACTGCTTTTGAAAGCATCTTTGTTTTACTCACCTACGGGTTATTTCTGTTTCCCAACATTGATAACTTCGTCGATATCAACGCCATTAAGGTTTTTCTCATTGGAAACGTCGTACCAACCTTGCTCGCAGATGCGTATCATTCTGTACATTTAAGGAACTTATAAAGCGAAGGAATGATCACGTGTTGTGTACCCCTGCTATATAAATGGTTTATCTCCCATTTTCCCAAGTCTGCTGCATTTTGGGATCATAAGAGTGCTTTACGTTGCTCGTAGAGAATTATGTCTCTTACTAACTCTGACATCGATTGGTACAATAAGATTTATGACGGGATCAGAATCATTGATCGTTGTGGAAACTTTCCAACGTACCCCTCATAGGAACTAAGGGAGGAATAAATTATCATCCAATTTTAGTTCGTCGTCAATTTGGATACCCGATGAGGCATGTCCCGTGTAATGCTCATCTGGAAGGTCTTTTCTTCAAGGAAGGAGAAAATGATAGGGCACTAAAGATGGAAATAGTGCACACTTGGAAACATGTTCATAAGAAAGGACGGGAGTCTCTAGGAAAACCGGACTGTGTCTCGGTGGAGCCTTATCTCCACTGGGTACAAACTAGAGCTCTCAAGCTAAGGATGCCTTATCCTCGTCACAGAGTTCTTCCACCAAGGGAATCTGTCATGTCCTTCATGAATGAAATGGAAAAACTTTAGGTTACTCTCAACAAAGTTCAACAGGAGAAGAGGTCTTGGAAGAACAAGTACCGCATTCTCAATGTGGAGTGTACCAAGATACAGCAACTGCTGAAAGATAAGGATGCTCTAATTGAGATTTTAGAGCAACATGCTGTAGAGAATCAGGATGACCAAAGGAATTTGCTCGCTCCTTTCACTTGGAAAATGAATGACAACCCGACAACGGCCCAAGAGCCCCGGTCCAAGAAAAGGAAAGTACCAGAATCATCACCCGAGTTCTCCTCAGAGAGGACTCGGGACCCATTAGCTTAGGTTTCTGTTTCCGCACCTTGTAAATTAGTGTATTTCCATTTCTGCAATCCTTTGAATTCAATAAAACGGGGATTTCCCCACTGTTTGATATTTTCAATCTAATTGTCAAAGTTTATTTTGATTAAACAAAAAAAATCAATTAATATAATCACTGCATTCATCATTCTCACGTCACGTATTCTTCTTACCTACGAATCTCACATTTCTGTCTCGGTTCTAGAGTCAAACTGTCTCATTCGTACAATACTCGGGCCAATCGTCAAAAAAAGATGGATGATCTCGAGGAAGAGAACAGAGAGTTGAAAGAAGAGATCGACGCTCTAAGAGAGGATATGAGAAAGCTTCGTAACGACATGCAAACCATGCCAGAAGCTCAGCTACAAAGAACTGTGATCTCAGAGATCACCTCAATGCCCATAGTAGATAAGTATGATCCTAGGTATCAAATGGCGAAAGATCGTCCCTGGGGCATGCCTGTTAACTATATCCCAGAAGGATATGTTCCGCCGATCACTGAAGATCAGGAAATCATAGCAGAAGCCGCTGGTCCTAAAGGTTACAAACTTTGGGAAAGCGGGGATGCCAGAGGCATAATGAGGACTCCTGAAGGTTACAAACTTTGGGAAACGCCAAGATTCACTGTCGTAGTAACGGTACCACCCCCTGTGGTGCACACTGTCCCAAAAGGACAGATTCCACAGATACCTTCTGGTAGAAAGGAAAGTATGTTCGATAGAATGGATGAATTCCAGGAGCAGTTCCTGGAAATGCAGAAGGAACTGTAAGCTATTCGCGGTCATGATCTATTTGGAAAGGACGCCGCAGACCTTTGTTTGGTCCCCAATGTGAAAATTCCGCACAAATTCAAGGTGCCCAAATTTGAAAAATACAAGGGTAACTCTTGCCCTCAAAGTGATTTGGTGATGTACGCTCGGAGGATGTCAACTCAGACAGAGAACCAACAGCTACTGATCCACTATTTCCAAGATAGTTTAACCAGTGCCGCACTCAAATGGTACATGGGTTTAAACCGCACTAAGATCGTCACTTTCATAGATCTTGGCGCTGCCTTCGTTCAACGATATAAGTATAACCTAGACATCGCACCAGACAGAGATCAGCTCAGAGCCATGCCACAGAAGGATAAGGAAACCTTCAAGGAGTATGCTCAGAGATGGCGTGAAATTGCCGCCCATATTTGTCCACCTCTTGAGGAAAAAGAGATGACAAATATCTTATTGAAAACCTTGAGCTTATTTTACTACGACAGAATGGTCGCCAGTACGCCCAGCGATTTCACCGAGATGGTAGGCATGGGAGTTCGTCTTGAAGAAGCGGTTCGAGAAGGACGTTTGGTCAAAGATGTCAGACCATCAAGCAGTACCAAAAGGTACAGTAGTGCTCTCCCTAAGAAAAAATAGCAAGATATTGGTAATATCTCTCTCGGAAAGCAAAGGCCACTACGCCAAACAAGACCTTAGACAGCGCTTTTTTTGGCCTTAGACAGCGCTTTTAAGCGCTGTATAAACCCGCGCTGCTAAAGGTTTAGACAACGCTTTGGGTAATACCAAAAGCGCTGTCTAAAGGGGGGTATATTTAATGAAAAGCGCTGTCTATGGTACCATTAGACAGCGCTTTTTGACATTTTTTAGGTATATCTTAGACAGCGCTTTTTTTAAAAGCGTTGTCTAAGCCCCACCTTTTTGAACTTTTTTAGGTATACCTTAGACAGCGCTTTTTGTGAAAGCGCTTTCTAAGCCCCACCTTTTTGAACTTTTTTAGGCATACCTTAGACAGCGCTTTTAGTGTAAAGCGCTGTCTAAGGTATACGAAAATTTTTATATAAATTTTTTTAAACCACAATTTTTACCAGGTTTTTCAACCAGAATTTGACCTGTTTTTCAACCAATTTTTTTCCAGAAAAATACCACAATTTGGAGATTCAAATCAATCCAATTTGGCCTATTTAAATGTACCAATTTACACCAAAATTATATATCCAAAACAATTGGCAATTCAAACCAATATATATATATATATATATATATATATACACCAATTTATAATTACAAATCATTACATTTTTTCTACAAATGTACATATTACTTATACTAGTACTTTTGCATCCAACCAAAGCATTGCTTCAAATCTACATAGGTCCTGAAAGAACACAAAGATTGTAATTCAATTAAAAGAATACATCAACAATGTCTATAGTTAGAAAGTTACACATATTTAAATTCTCATCAATTAAAGTAAGAGTAATATATTATACCTGATAAAACTCCGAGCTCCATAATGTATTGACACCAATCCTCTTTAATTTCATCCAATTGAGAAATTGAGTAATGAGCACACTTGCATTCTTCAAAGTACTACATTATAATATAACATAGTTTGATTTAGTTTTAACTATTTCATTATATGAGAGATATGTGTTAAATATAAAAATAACTCATAAGTTAAAAATAACTCATAAGTCTACTCTATGGACTATCATCATTTTTTACTGGACTATCACCATTTTTACAGGACTATCATCTTAAAAAACTGTATATAATGCAGGAAATATTTGGTTGCAGAATTAGTGTTGCCAGGAGCTACTGATAAAATGACTTATCCTCCACTATTTTCTAGAAGCCTAAACACAAGTGACCACAGTACATAATTGTTGACCCTCCTAGAATAAACAATTCAATTTTATGTTACTTAATTAGTAATTGTTCATCTTTGTTCCTAAATTGGGAAAAGAGTTTCAAAAACGACGTTTCACTTTCTGGTCATCAGAGTTTTATTACCTTTCCAAAACAAAATATGATGGTCCAAAGCAAGGAAGTTTATATAAGTTACTATTTACATGTTCAATCAAAATGTAAATTTAAGATCAAAATTGATGAAAAATAAAGTTTATATGCAACAATTCTAGACACTATCTGCATTAATAGTATCTATTTCTACCAGCTTTAGTTTTCCTTTTACAACACAAACAACTGCAAGGTCTACTGTTTTTTTTGTTGTATATCTAGAAAAGAAGACACCGGTTATTAGTAGTTTATCAACTAAGTGATGGCGCTAAAACTTTGGAAAATGACTTCAATACGTAGATGGAGATATGAGTGAGTATTGAATTTGAATCTGCATTTCATAATTCAATCTTATAGTTAAGAATAGGACCTTGTATACAAGAACAATAAGATATCTCACTAACCCCACCAACCGAAAAACTTTCATCTAATTAATTTCTCAACGTATGATGTCATTATCAAGAGAAATAATAATTATAACACAAAGTATTATCTCTCACTATACCCTTCAACATTCTAATATCATGCTTTAATTTATTGGAGATTAGTGTTTGTATCAAAACATTGACCTGGCAAGGTAAACAACAATACATATAAAAATGGTGAAGTATTTTGCCAGCCAAAAAGACACAAAAGGAACAAAAAAAAACATTAAACTATGTCATAGAATCCATAGCACCAGATACACAATTTCCTCAAATAAAAAAGTACCAGATATACCCAAAAACAAAGGGAAAAACAAAGGGTGACAAGAAACAATTACTTACCTGAATAAAAAGAAAAGGGTCAGCAACAAAATTACTTGGAAATCCAGCATCAGAAACAGAAGCACAAGTCACTACAGGATTAGCAACCGGCCAAGCAGCGCTATCATCGTTCGAAATATTCGACTGCAAACAGTCAAAAACATCATCACTTCCATGGAACAAAAACTAATCCATCCCTCAAAAACCCACACCCAATTCATAAAATTATCACTTCCCAACACCATAATTCACAATACACAAAAAAGGTATATAAAAAATAAAACAAAAAACTGATTTTTAATATTAAAAAACACTGAACAAAAAATATAGTTTTTAAATTCCATTTAAACATAAACGCATAAACACATAAACTAAATGCGAATAAACTTACAGATTCAATAGGTTTGAGAGAAAAGGGTGAATCACCATAGAAAATCCCAATAGACTAAGAACCCTCATTGTCATCTTGACAACCAAAAGGGGAAAGAGCGGAATGAACAGAAGGAGAAAACGCGAGCCAGCCATAAAAGCTAGCAATCGATCCAAACAGAACGAAACAACCAAAGAAGAAAACGAAACCAGAAGAGAAAAACCGGTTATAGTAGTGTTGATTCTCTAATCTCCACCTACACCAACAGAAAAATATGGTAACAAGAACAAAACCCTATTCTTCACAACAACGATGTACCTTTAACGACGGTAACAACGACAATGCAAGAACGAAATGTATCAGTTACAAAGAGCAGAAACGAACGACGGCAATGAGTTCGCAACGGACGGCAATACAACGACGGCAACGGACGGACGACAATGCAACGACGGCAACAACGAACGACGGCACGGTGGAGGACGGTTGACGGTGAAGGTTTGAGTTCGCAAGGGTTTTGAGCTCAGTTCGCATGCAGGGGAGAAGAAAGAGCGGAAATATGAAAATGAATACTGACTATTCATATATTTTAATTTAATTAGACCTTAGACAGCGCTTTTCATAAAAGCGCTTTCTAAGGTGGACCTTAGACAGCGCTTTTAAAAGCGCTTTCTAAGGTTGGCCTTAGACAACGCATTTGATTTTATTTTTTTTTTATTTTTAAGACCTTAGAAAGCGCTTTTAAGGAAAGCGCTGTCTAATATTTTCCTTTAATTTTTTTTTTAAAATTAATAAAACTTTAGAAAGCGCTTTTGACCGAAGCGCTGTCTAAGGTCTTATATTTTTTTTAAATTTATAAGACCTTAGAAAGCGCTTTTAACTAAAGCGCTGTCTAATATTTTCCATTAAATTTTTTAAAAAAATTTATAAGACCTTATAAAGCGCTTTTGACCAAAGCGCTGTCTAAGGTCTTATATTTTTTTGCGCTTTTATTTTTTTAAATGAATAGTTTCCTTGTTTTTAACTTATAGCAGCGCTTTTGTATTAAAGCGCTGTCTAATGTGCGATGTTATAACTTACTTTTGTTGTAGTGGGCGACGGTACCAACTAGTAGCAGCTGTAACTCCTGCTATCAACCCTGCGCCTGTTCCTACGTATCAGCCTCAGGTTGCACAAAGCCAGCCGAATCAACAACAATATCAGCAAAGGACACAACAGCCTCTTCAGCAGGCTCGTCCTCCGTACAACAACAACCGTACAACGCGACCACCAGGGTTCGACCCTATACCCATGTTGTACGCAAAACTGTTTCCATTATTACTGGTCAAAGGGCACGTCCAAACCAGGGCTCCTCTTGCGATACCGGAGAATCCGTCTTTTTGGTTCAAAGCGGATCAGACTTGCCCTTACCATCAAGGAGGACCAGGGCATAACATAGAAAACTGCATCAGCTTCAAATCCGACGTACAGAAGCGTGTTAGGAGCGGAGTCTTATCCTTTAAGGATACAAATCCTAATGTTCAGACGAACCCGCTGCCTCAACACGAGAAAGCTGTGGTAAATTTGATAGAAGAAGAGTCTAAGCACATCTATCAAATTCGTGATGTACTCTTATTGGGAACTAACCTGGTCAAGATGCATTGCAGGCAGAGCGGATATGGTCATGTACCATCTCATAACTACCATCAGTGTGATATCTGCTCTAAAAACAATCAAGGATGTTCTGCGGTGCAATCTGCTCTACAGGAACAGATGGATCTCGGATGGATCCAGGAGCACCGAGTTCGTAAAGTTAACATGGTTTATACGAATTCCAACATCGTTCAGAACTGAGACATCTGTACGATGAATGTCAACTTGGTGCCAATGCACTCACGGTAAAGCCAGTATCATAATCTGCCGCAGCATGAGTACAATTCCTGTCTGACTTACTCGGTAAACAAACAGGGATGCTCTTTTGTACAAGAGGCCCTCCAGCATCAGATGGATCTTGGATGGATTCAAGACTACCATGATAGGAATCATTATCAAATCAACATGATTCAAATCTTCGATATTCGATTGATGAATACCAGCCTGGTGGAGTTACATGCTAAACAGGTCTGGTTCGGGTTCCTGGTATCACATGATTATCAGAGCTGTAAAGCGGGTTGTGAAGACGATCAGGGTTGTGCCCTTGTCCAAGAAACACTTCAGCACTTGTTGAACCACTGGTAGCTTCCAATCTATATGGATGAAGACACCCAGCAAATTAGTATCACTAACGGGAATCCTACTAGTGTCGCACCCTAATTTTTGACCCTAAGATCCTCGCTTTCTCCTTTGCATCGCATATTTAGGTTAATCTTTCGTGCATAACTAACCGCTTTATCTAGCTTTGTCTGTTTGTTTCCTTTTTTCAAGGACAGGTACTGCTGCAGGAGATTCAAGGTCCTGAAGGTTGTGCTTTGTGTGTATTCGTGGAGGTTTCTCTGGCTGCTACAAAGTGTGTGTGTGTGTGTGTGTGTGTGCTCCTGTGAGATTGTGCCCTCACTCTTTTTGATCCCTAAACCATTACCAAGCCTTTCCTCCCTCAAGACATCAGTTTTCCCCCCCAAAGTTTAAGCCCTTACACCCTCTGATATGGAATTTGGTCCCCTAAGACTGGTCATTAGTTGTGTGGCAAGTTACCTTACAAATTGCATCCTTATTTCAAGGAGTGGTTCATGTGCTGAGTTCGCCCTCATCTAAATCTTTGATTGTGTGGGTAGTAAAGGTCAAGCAAGGCTTTGTTCTTGAGCCTAGATCATGAGTTAGTTCTTTTGATTCTTAAGAGAAAGAATGTGGATTGTCCTGCTGGTAGTTCATGATCAAGAGTGTTGGATAAGAGATATGAGAATGACTCAAATTTCACTATAAGGAATTTAATATTCAAGAGCTAAGTTACAAAGAGATTTTGGGTGGTTCGCACTAAGCTTTAATCTTAAGTTTCGGTATTACATGTTAAGCCCAGGATAGGAGTTCGAGAAAATGGTTGAAAGTTCTTAGTAGCCAAAATTACAACACGTACACAAGAATTCACAATGTCCAAAAGTACTCATTTCAAAAGCCATTTCAAGCTGCTATTTGCTGGTTACAAAGACAATTCTCTCCTTCTCTTTGTTAACCAAATTTCAAACACTAAACATTTCCACATCCACCTCAACATTGAAGAGTAAGCATAAATGACTAGAAATCATTTTGAGAAACATTACACGGCAGTAAATGCAATGCTGGTGCAAAAAAAATTACAGGATTCATGTTGTATCCTAATTTCTAAAATGAAATCCTAGTCCTAAACCACTCCTCCAAGCTGTCCAAGTCCAAAGCAAGCAGGCTGATCCAATCTCAAGCCAGGAATTCTCCGAGAAACCATGAATAATCACTCCACATGTGTTTTTGATGGTGCTAAACCTCAACTTGCATAATACGGGAGCTATTAGGCGAATTGCAAACATTTGAAGAAAACTACCAATAATCACAATCCAAGATGTTGCAATATTACGACGACAACATGACAAAATCCATATCATCATTCAAAGACTATTCGCAGCAATACCACTCAAGCTTCAAAGTGTCAGCAATACAATCCTAGACCTTAATACAGACAATAGATTGAAGTGTAGATATTAACAAGTTACGGAAGACACGATTTCGGTACCAACATGACCAAACCAAGCCTAATCCTACAAGCTGAGAGTGAAGCCAAGCATACCCAAAAACCTGTCGTGACAATCTTGAAATCAGCAACAACACTCCCAAGTGAAGGATGCTGCAAAATATCAGAATTATGATGGTGCACCATGAGATTTCCCTCTCCCCTGCTGCTTCGTCCAAGAACCTGTTCAAAAGGAAACATCAATGCGACGTTAGAGGCAATAAAGATAGGAAAATTTGAATATTAGAATGACAATTGCTAATTTTGGATATTAAGACCCTTCAATGCTACCAACCGTGATAGGTAGATTCACCCTTTCAATTAACACTCGAATGGAATTGTTCTATAGACCAAAAAAACGAAGGCTGCCACAACGATAATGAACAGAAGTAAAATCATATGGATGTGGTGATGATATTGCTCGGAAACAAAATTTAAATAGAGCATAATGTTGAACTATGTATGGCAAAACTTCTCTTGTCAATTCGGCTATTACAGGATACCGTCACAGATTCGAACGATGCACTTGAAGTACCTCCAGATATGATCGAAATGTCCTCGGGTATGATCGACAAGATGTCACTAAAAGGTTTTTTTTTCTTTCAAAGAAGCAACCTCTGATCCTCCATCCAGCTCTGGATCATTTCTTCCTCAATGTAATACATGATACACATTAATTTCAGATTGTGATTAGAGCAGAAATTCACAAAACGTGATAAGACGAAAACAACAAGAATCATAACCCTGTTTATTTCCATAGCAGTCACAAACATAACAACGCAAAAATGGAAAACGGTTAGCATAGTACCAAGAGCAGACATCGGGTTTTTCAAAACGTGTATCGAACATTTATGGCAAGTTTTTGGAATCCTTTCCCTACAGAATCAGACGTGTCGAATTAGGCGGCAAAGAATTTATTACAAGAATCACAATTCCTGATTATTTCCAAAATATAATCAAAACATTCTTGGCAATCCTCATCAATCATTCAAGGAGGAATCAAAATTGAAAAAGGAAAGAAACATGTTTGGATCAAAAGGAGAAATAACATTCATCACGAAAATGTATCCAAGACAAATTCAGGACTCTCCAAAACCAATTTCCCAAATTTGTAAAAGAGTCTAGGCCTCAGAATCGTAAAGGGATCACAACCATTAATTGGAAAAGATGCGCAAATTTTAGAATCAGAGATTATCTCATCATTTTCAATTGGAAATTATTGGGCAATATTACAAAGATACCGCCAACAAAATTTCCAAAACTTGCCAAATTCGAAAATCAAATCATATCAGGCACAACCGAGATTTTCCCAAATAAGCACCAAACAAATCAATTCGCAGATCACACGTTATCACACCAGCAATCAGCATTAAAATGCTTCCCAAATAAGTTCATCACTGGCCATCTATAAAAAGGGACCTATTCTCATCAGAAAAGAAACAAAAAAATGGAGCAGAGAATCATACGAAATTCAGAAAGAGAGAAAAGATAACAAAGGCAACCATCGCAAGGTCCACCATCAAACCCACAAAAAAAAACACACAGAGATTCAAATCATCATCATCTCGAGAAGGAGGTAGCAAACAACGAAGAAGAATAACACAAAGCGATCGAATCACACGCAAGGAGGTAGCAAACAACGAAGAAGAATAACACAAAGCGATCGAATCACACGCAAGGAGGTAAAGAGAAAGGAGATCTTCCCTGAACGATTCACAACAACGTCGCCACCGTCACCGACCGCCTTTCCTTTTTATTTTTATGCTTTGAATCATTGTATCCTGTACTTATAACTGCAAAATCATAGTGAAAACTGGGGTATTGGGTTGTGTGGGGTTAGGGTTTGTTGGCTTGATTGTTCGATCGAGAGAGATTGAGAGATAAGCGACGACGGCGCAATTTATGTTTTTTCCCTAGTATCATTTTGAGAGAAGAAGGAAAGGCGAGAGTGAGAGAAGAGCGTTGATCCGTGTGAGACTCCCTCCGTTCTGTTTCTCTTTGTCAACCTTTCTTTTTCTTTTTCTTTTTTAATAACCAAATCTTTTTTATTCTTTTTTATGCAATTAAAAAAAGAACATTTTTATATTAACACATCTTTTAATAGATAACTAATTTAATGAATAAAACCTTTCTTTAATAAATTGACCTTTGATAAAAACCTTTTATTTAGTAACGTTAAAATGATGAACTTCTAATACTAATCTCTTCACATCAAAATATAGAACCCCTTTTTTATAATACAATAATTAACTTTTTTCTAACAACATTTAACTTTTTTTAATATAATTGACTAATTTAACTAAGTATAGCTTTTTCTAAAGTGTTAAGGTTATAATAACTTTTATTCACTATTAAACTAAAAATCTTTTTCTAAATAAATAATAAAACCTTTAACTTTTATCAATAAACCTTAAAATCAACTTTTTCGTAATAAACCTTAAAGTCAAATCAACTCCCTCTTCTCAATAAATCAAAACTCATTTAGAATCTCTCGCGCCCGAGTGTACGCTTGCGTGTTTATCTGTTTACTTTGCCTCTATTTGAATCTATTCTTTGTATGTGTAAACCTTTTCAAACTTATAAAAATCTCTATCCAACGTCGAGTCCACTTTTCTTCCCATGTAAGTCGATCGCTTTAGGGCATCGCATTCGACCTACCGATCACAAGACACAAGTCTAGCATCACTTTGCTAGCACCCTCGCCTAAATAACAATAATTAATCGCATTAATATCCAAGGGAAAATCCCATGCATAATAACCATGTTATTGTGCATGGTGCACATCATTTGCATCATAATTGACACCTTAAGATAAGTTATATTAGACAACTTAGGATAGATTTCTTAGGTTAGTCCCCCTTCAATTTTGATTTTTTAAATCAAACTTTAGCCCACCTAATTCTCCACACAAGAGAGTTAGATGTTAATCATCTCAAAGAAGGGACATACAATCCCATACCCCACAAATACAAACATTTTCAAAAAACTGTGGTGGTTTTCTTAAGATGATGTCTCATCTTCTCTCCTGAACTTTTAAAACATTTTAGTATCCTTAATAAGGGACTACAAGTGCTCTGATTCCCTCCTGACAGGATATGTAGGCACAAGATGCGATATCTTGTCGAGCACACTTAGGATTAAAAAATAATAAATCACCTACTCTTAAACCCTTAGCAAAACAAAAACAAATAACATAATAAAACAAGAGGTTCCTGTAGAGTACTATAGATATCTAGGATGCTAACACCTTCCCTAGGTATAACCAACCCCCGAACTTTAGAATCTTAGTGCATTTGCATTGCATTGTGGGAATTCGGTTTTTCTCCCTTCCCTTGGATAAAATCAAAGACCGGTGGTGACATTAAAAATGCGATCCTAGTTAACAAATAACTATGGTATCTAATTTTCCCCGCGACAGAAATGGCGACTTCACTGGGGATATCTCATAAGAGGGTTCCCCTTAACTTGATTAATTATGTTTTTATATATTTGTATCTGTTATGTTTGCTTGGGTTATTACTTGTGTGGTGAGACAAAGTCCTACACCCGGACTAGAGTGAAAATTATGATAGGAACGGTGAGAATTCAAGGATACTTTGAGGGAGTCGATTCCTGAAGAAGTTGAATTGAGACTTCACCACTCAGTCTAGGCCCTCTTGAATTTAATTTTGTCCAACGAGTCTATTCGTGAAGACGCTATTATTTCGATCTAAAGGCCATCGAGACTGGGGACCGTAGTTACCTTTAACCCAACTTGGCCTATTAGGATGTAGTACGGGGACTATGCGGGAGTCTATTTCTACAATAGTCGCTACGCGATACTACACTCAGATGAGATTCTCTTGAGAATATTATTGACCACCAAGTGATTTGGAAAATCGATAATATCCGAAAGATGGGTTGTAGACTCTGGGAACTTTGTAGAACCCGTTCGGCAGGTACATTTGAAACCGTAGTACACACCTATTGGGATGGTTAGACCTTGGCTCCATGATGTAACCTTTCAAACCTAGGACCCCTTTCCTGTTTGTGTGCTTTGTGTGTTGCATACATTCATTAGCTGATTATCAATTGGTACCTATCCTTGAAAAATTTCCTCAGCTGATGGAGTTACTAATTTAAGACAAAAACTCATTTCCTATCTCCGGTTAATATTCAAGCTAAGATGACTACAAAAGAAGGTTTATTAGAAATGAGCTATTTTTTTGCAATAAACGGAAAGCTCAAGGCGTCTTATCCCATTCCAGTCATCAGCCAACACTTCGTCTAGAAGAAGCTCAGTTGGAATAAAGTCAAGGACTCAAGGAAGACCGTTGGAAAAGTCTCCTTAGATTTATCATTAGCTTTTATTTAGCTTTACGTTATGATTGTTGTAAGGCATACAGACGCGTTTTAATTTTGTATTAAATCAATTTTTAGTATTCCGATACTAATGGTTATAACCATTTAAAAAAATGCGTCTTTTGATATTCCCTAATGATTATAAATAGCTGAGTTCCATGAATCTTGTTACATCATGTGCATCATTTGCATTTGCATTCCTTTGCTTTCCAGGTTTTCATTCGTGTCTCTCTTCTCAGTTAAGTTGAATCATCGATACGATACTCTAATCGGTCGCAAGAAAATGATGGATCATTTGGAACAGGAAAACCAAGCACTCCGAGCGGAGATTGCCACTCTAAAGGCCAACATGGAAACTTTTTCTACTACTATGAAGAATCTGATAGACATTCAAGAGCATGAAAAGCAAGAACTTCGCGATGAGGTTGCGGACTTAAAGATTACCAAGAGGAGCCTGATGGATTTGGTCAAAGAGTTGGCCATATCCCAACGCCGGGATGGATTTTCTGCTTCCTCAGCCAACCAGCCAGTTAAACGAAGTGGTGAATTTTTGGATATCCCTGTTCTCTACGCTAATATGTTCCCTACCCTCTTACTATATGGTTTAATCAAGAAGGAAACTCCACTATCCGTCCCGGTGACCCATGGGAGTTATTTCAAAGCTGATGCCTTCTGTGCCTTCCATCAAGGGGCACCCAGCCATGACATCGAGGAATGTCATGTTTTGAAGAAGAAAGTGAAAGAGATGGTTGAGAAGGGAGTCTTGTCTTTCGAATTGTGCGAACCCCAAGTTGAGATCCATCTCTTACTTGAACAAGAAGCAATCCCCTCCTTGCACATGGTGGATTGATACCAAGGACGATTTTCTTTAAGGCTACGTCTCGTCATATTTTATGCTTATTTGTTGTTTTCATATGCATTTTTCTATAATTGTTAATGCATTTGTTTTGGCATGTAAGAACTTGTTTGTTTTGAATAATTTATGCAATGAATAATGTTTGTCTGGAAGAAATCCATTTGTTTCACTCTTTTTAAAATGTTTTTTCTATTTTATAATGCCAATGCTGCCCAATCTCTTGCCTTGGCAGAGAACTGAATGGAGGATGACGAAATCAAACGGAATACCTCTTGTCGTATGCTTTTGAATAAAACTCTGCTGCTGATATAAGGCATTATTTCAAAAATCCTAAACACCGGAGACATAAGGAGATAAACCCTCGTTAACCCTTTTGAACCTTTGAAGTAGGAGCTTTCTTCTTCCAAATCAAAAAAACCCTCATTCTTCACCTGGGCAGGGTAATTTTAAAAAAAAAAAGGAGTAAAACATCACGAAGATTGGGTGGGCATGAACAAGCTTTGAGCCTTATATCCTTTATTTGTTTAACCGTGAGCCAATCCATGATACAACCCTCAAAAGACCTAATTGAAGCACTGTTTTATTTCAAAAGCAGACTCATTGAGATATCGTTTCCTGACTCCTATGAGCTATGCTCAAATTTGTGTTGGCATTATAAAATCGATAATTCAACCACAAATATTTTTTTAAATAAAACTTCAAGACAAACATACGTTGCATTATCTGTTTCAGGATTAACATTTTCTACTTGCTAACATTGCCTGACATCGTAGAAATTAACATACGTGTGGCATTGATGAGCTAAAATTTAGTACTATTTCAAGGAGATGATAGTATCCAGGGGCACGTTACCTGAAGACTTTGCTGAGCAGGGGCAAGCCGTTTCCCGGTTGTTTCTTTCATAGTCTGTCCCCCGAGGGGTAAGTTTGAAGTCTCAGGATACCGTCAATCAGGGGCAGTTACGTCGAGATTTGGTAAATCTCTCAAAGAATTTGAAGACTCGGTTACAGAACACAGTCAATCCGGGCCAGTTACGTGGAGATTTGGCAAATCTCTCCAAGAGTTTGAAAACATTGGGACAGTTGGACGCCAAGTTTTCTGTAAAATCCTCTTGGGATGACTTCTTCTTATAAACCATATGATCTGGGGCATTTAGAGAAAGTGAAGATTACTTTTCATCCACTCACAGCAACTGTTGTTCAAAATGGCGACCACTATGCAGGTTATCAATACAGAGTTACATCAGTCTCACAATAATCTTTGTAATCCATGACTCAAAGGGCTTCTATCCCAGATAATGTGGCAACTCCCCAGGAAGTTTTACTTCAGGTGGTCGCGACTATTCCTCGGTAAACCTCTACTTCAAGAAGTTATGACACCTTTGATGCAAGACTCCTCCGACTGACAGCCTAAGAATACCCGGTGAACTTCTTCGGTTTCGACCTTCCCCAACGAAGCGAGTGTTTATTTCACTCCTCATAAGACTATATCAATCTTCTCCAGTGAAAGCGGATGTTTATTTCATCCCCTCAAAGTTTTTATCTCTGACATTTTCAACTACTATTGATCCAAGCTTCCCCGATGAAGTGGATATTTATTTTATCCAGTTACAACTCTCATTCAGACTACTTCAGCTCGCAGTGGATATTTATTTTATCCCCCATGAAGTCTTTTCGATCATGAGTTTGATTCGTTCCCAGTGAATCTTTCGCATTCCCAACAGAATCCAGGTTCATCCTGACAATCCTAAGTGAAGTCACAATGTCCATCCCCAAGTGGAGTGCTCTCTTTTCCCCAGAGAAGTTCCAAGCTGTGAAGTGGGACTTGTTTCCATATACGGTTTTCCATTTATCCCCAGTGATGCTTCTTATATTGCAAAGATTGGCTGAGTATCCGTATCGAGATGCTTGTTTTTTGTCTCCAGTTTGCTTCTTGTTGTTGTTTTGTCAGCATACGCATAAGCATAGCATGGCATTTTCTCATATAGATTCGTGGCATGTGCGCATTTTGCATCTTGCATCTTTGTGTTTGTTTGTCTGTTTCTTTCGCTTTGGTTTCGCTTATCTCTAAGTGACTGGGTTTGTTGTCTGCTCCCTCCAAGTAGAATCGTCAGCCCTAGGCAGAAAGAGCACACCCTTTCTAATTCCCCACTGAGTTCGATCCTCGTGGAAGATGGTTGCTTTAGTTTTCTTTTCCATTTTTAGATAAAGACAAACCCGTTGAGTTCAATTCTCAATGGATGGAGTCCTTGTTTGACCGTTTCTCTCCAGTTATTTCCTGGATTGAACTTTGGTCCCTGACAATCACAATTTTAGATATTTCTGAGATATTGAGCCTGGACTAAGCGTGCATTTATTTTGCACTTTGTCTCTCAAAGAAGAGTTTACTTGAAGATCTCTATGGAAGACATAAATTATTTCTCCAACAATGATTACTACATTTTCAAGGGATTTACACCCAGACAACAAGTAGTAGCTCTTTATTTGAGCAGTTTGGTTATCAAGATTTTTACAACAAATGGAAGTCTCCTCAAGACAGTTTGTCTATCCCCAGCAAGTTATCAAGATTTTCCATTTATTCTCCGTCAGATATTACCTCCCCGGAAATCCGTCAGAGAAACTTATTGAAGACTTTGCAGGCATTCTCTTTATTTGAGAACTCCCGTTGCAACAATTCTATTTACTTCACTGAAATTTCAAATACAACAATATCGCTCTACAATGGCTATCTCCAGTGAATCCACTATTCAAGTTACTCCCACCAGATGATATCTCTTTGAAGAGGGTGGGAAATTCAAGATTTTGTTTGAGGCAGAGAACCTCACAACATCTATTCAAGACTTTACTCGAGGCAGACAACTTCGCAACAGTTATTTCAAGACTTACCCGTGGCATACAACCGTGGGGCATGGGAAAGTATTTACTCTTCCTAAGCAGAACATTTAAGGAAGCAGAATCATCATCTTGATCATTGAAGCTTATTCCAGCCTATTACCTCTGCTTAGGCTATCGTGGGATAATAGGTAATACATCTGTATTTTGGTCAGATGCCTCGCTTAGGCTACCGTGGTGGTAGTAGGTCATCTTTCCTTCTGTGTTTACCTCGCTTAGGCTACCATATGCTTGATAGTAGGTAACACACCTTTTGGTCGGACGCCTTTGCTCAGGCTGCCACAAGTTGGCAGTAGGTGATCCTTCTTTTCCAGTCTATTACCTCTGCTTAGGCTATCGTGGAATAGTAGGTAATACGTCTGTATTTTGGTCAGAGGCCTCGCTTAGGCTACCATGGTGGTAGTAGGTCATCTTTCCTTATGTGTTTACCTCGCTTAGGCTATCATATGCTTGATAGTAGGTAACACACCTTTTTTGGTCGGACGCCTTTGCTCAGGCTTCCACAAGTTGGTAGTAGGTGATCCTTCTTTTCCAGTCTATTACCCTTGCTTAGGCTATCGTGGGATAGTAGGTAATACGTCTGTATTTTGGTCAGATGCCTCGCTTAGGCTACCATGGTGGTAGTAGGTCATCTTTCCTTTTGTGTTTACCGCGCTTAGGCTATCATATGCTTGATAGTAGGTAACACACTTTTTGGTCGGACACCCATGCTTAGGCTACCGTGTTTGGTAGTAGGTGATCTTTCCTCCACAGTCTATTACCTCTGCTCAGGCTATCGTGTGTGATAGTAGGTAATATACACCCTTTTATTGCAACTGAATATCTTTGCTTAAGCCACCAGCTGTTGGTAGTAGGTTATCCCTCCTTTCAAGTTTTTTGCCTTATGTTTAGGCTACCTTGTGATTGTCAGTTGGTAGTCTCTTTCCCTAGTGGAGTTGGATCTTTTCCCCATGGAGTCTTGATTTGCTAGGCTGTTCCTCGTCGGGTCTTCCTTTCTTTAGCTGTTTTGTATGTTTCAACTACAGTTATCCCCTGTGACATTATTCCCTACAGGATCCTTGTCTTGCATTCCATAACATATCATGTGCATTTGGCGGCATCTTAGGGCCAAACAATTTTGTGCATGTTTGTATTTAAGTCCCTCCTATCTCGTCGAGACGAAAATTTCAATCTCCATATCTCCGAATAGGAGAAACTTAAATAGGGGCATCTGTCGCACCCTAATTTTTGATCCTAAGATCCTCGCTTTCCCCTTTACATCGCATATTTAGTTTAATCTTTCGTGCATAACTAACCGCTTTATCTAGCTTTGTCTGTTTGTTTCCTTTTTTTCAAGGACAGGTACTGCTGCAGGAGATTCAAGGTCCTGAAGGTTGTGCTTTGTGTGTATTCGTGGAGGTTTCTCTGGCCGCTGCAAAGTGTGTGTGTGCTCCTGTGAGATTGTGCCCTCACTCTTTTTGATCCCTAAACCATTACCAAGCCTTTCCTCCCTCAAGACATCAGTTCCCCCCCCCCCCAAAGTTTAAGCCCTTACACCTTCTGATGTGGAATTTGGTCCCCTAAGACTGGTCATTAGTTGTGTGGCAAGTTACATTACAAATTACATCCTTATTTCAAGGAGTGGTTCATGTACTGAGTTCGCCCTCATCTAAATCTTTGATTGTGTGGGTAATAAAGGTCAAGCAAGGCTTTGTTATTGAGCCTAGATCATGAGTTAGTTCTTTTGATTCTTAAGAGAAAGAATGTGGATTGTCCTGCTGGTAGCTCATGATCAAGAGTGTTGGATAAGAGATACGAGAATGACTCAAATTTCACTATAAGGAATTTAATATTCAAGAGCTAAGTTACAAAGAGATTTTGGGTGGTTCGCACTAAGCTTTAATCTTAAGTTTCGGTATTACAAGTTAAGCCCAGGATAGGAGTTCGAGAAAATGATTGAAAGTTCTTAGTAGCCCAAATTACAACACGTACACAAGAATTCACAATGTCCAAAAGTACTCATTTCAAAAGCCATTTCAAGCCGCTATTGGCTGGTTACAAAGACAATTCTCTCCTTCTCTTTGTTAACCAAATTTCAAACACTAAAAATTTCCACATCCACCTCAACGTTGAAGAGTAAGCATAAATGACTAGAAATCATTTTGAGAAACGTTACACGGTAGTAAATGCAATGCTGGTGCAAAAAAAATTACAGGATTCGTGTTGCATCCTAATTTCTAAAATGAAATCCTAGTCCTAAACCACTCCTCCAAGCTGTCCAAGTCCAAAGCAAGCTGGCTGATCCAATCTCAAGCCAGGAATTCTCCGAGAAACCATGAATAATTACTCCACATGTGTTTTTGATGGTGCTAAACCTCAACCTGCATAATATGGGAGCTATTAGGCGAATTGCAAACATTTGAAGAAAACTACCAATAATCACAATCCAAGATGTTGCAATATTACGACGGCAGCATGACAAAATCCATATCATCATTCAAAGACTATTCGCAGCAATACCACTCAAGCTTCAAAGTCTCAGCAATACAATCCTAGACCTTAATACAGACAATAGATTGAAGTGTACATAATAACAAGTTACGGAAGACACGATTTCGGTACCAACATGACCAAACCAAGCCTGATCCTACAAGCTGAGAGTGAAGCCAAGCATACCCAAAAACTTGTCGTGACAATCTAGAAATCAGCAACAACACTCCCAAGTGAAGGATGCTACGAAATATCAGAATTATGATGGTGCACCATGAGATTTCCCTCTCCACTGCTGCTTCGTCCAAGAACCTGTTCAAAAGGAAACATCAATGCGACGTTAGAGGCAATCAAGATAGGGAACTTTGAATATTAGAATGACAATTGCTAATTTTGGATGTTAAGACCCTTCAATGCTACCAACTGTGATAGGTAGATTCACCATTTCAATTAACACTCGAATGGAATTGTTCTATAGACCAAAAAAATGAAGGCTGCCACAACGAAAACGAACAGAAGTAAAATCATATGGATGTGGTGATGATATTGCTCGGAAACAAAATTTAAATAAAGCATAATAATGAACTATGTATGGCAAAACTTCTCTTGTCAATTCGGCTATTACAGGATACCGTCACAGATTCGAACGATGCACTTGAAGTACCTCCAGATAGGATCGAAATGTCCTCGGGTATGATCGACAAGATGTCACTGAAAGGTTTTTTTTTTCTTTCAAAGAAGCAACCTCTGATCCTCCATCCAGCTCTGGATCGTTTCTTCCTAAATGTAATACATGATACACATTAATTTCAGATTGTGATTAGAGCAGAAATTCACAAAACCTGATAAGACGAAAACAGCAAGAATCATAACCCTGTTTATTTCCATAGCAGTCATAAACATAACAACACAAAAATGGAAAACGGTTAGCATAGTACCAAGAGCAGATATCGGGTTTTTCAAAACGTGTATCGAACATTTATGGCAAGTTTTTGGAATCCTTTCCCTACAGAATCAGACGTGTCGAATTAGGCGGCAAAGAATTTATTACAAGAATCACAATTCCTGATTATTTCCAAAATATAATCAAAACATTCTTGGCAATCCTCATCAATCATTCAAGGAGGAATCAAAATTGAAAAAGGAAAGAAACATGTTTGGATCAAAAGGAGAAATAACATTCATCACGAAAACATATCCAAGACAAATTCAGGACTCTCCAAAACCTATTTCCCAAATTTGTAAAAGAGTCTAGGCCTCAGAATCGTAAAGGGATCACAACCATTAATTAGAAAAGATGCGCAAATATTAGAATCAGAGATTATCTCATCATTTTCAATTGGAAATTATTGGGCAATATTACAAAGATACCGCCAGGAAAATTTCCAAAACTTGCCAAATTCGAAAATCAAATCATATCAGGCACAACCGAGATTTTCCCAAATAAGCACCAAACAAATCAATTCATAGATCACACGTTATCACACCATCAATCAGCATTAAAATGCTTCCCAAATAAGTTCATCATTGGCCATCTATAAAAAGGGACCTATTCTCATCAGAAAAGAAACAAAAAAAAAAAACGGAGCAGAGAATCATACGAAATTCAGAAAGAGAGAAAAGATAGCAAAGGCAACCATCGCAAGGTCCACCATCAAACCCACAAAAAAAAACACACAGAGATTCAAATCATCATCATCTCGAGAAGGAGGTAGCAAACAACGAAGAAGAATAACACAAAGTGATCGAATCACACGCAAGGAGGTAAAGAGAAAGGCTGGACGATTCACAACAACGTCGCCACCGTCACCGACCGCCTTTCCTTTTTATTTTTATGCTTTGAATCATTGTATCCTGTACTTATAACTGCAAAATCATAGTGAAAACTGGGGTATTGGGTTGTGTGGGGTTAGGGTTTGTTGGCTTGATTGTTCGATCGAGAGAGATTGAGAGATGAGCGACGACGGCGCAATTTATGTTTTTTCCCTAGTATCATTTTGAGAGAAGAAGGAAAGGCGAGAGTGAGAGAAGAGCGTTGATCCGTGTGAGACTCCCTCCGTTCTGTTTCTCTTTGTCAACCTTTCTTTTTCTTTTTCTTTTTTAATAACCAAATCTTTTTTATTCTTTTTTATGCAATTAAAAAAAGAACATTTTTATATTAACACATCTTTTAATAGATAACTAATTTAATGAATAAAACCTTTCTTTAATAAATTGACCTTTGATAAAAACCTTTTATTTAGTAACGTTAAAATGATGAACTTCTAATACTAATCTCTTCACATCAAAATATAGAACCCCTTTTTTATAATACAATAATTAACTTTTTTCTAACAACATTTAACTTTTTTTAATATAATTGACTAATTTAACTAAGTATAGCTTTTTCTAAAGTGTTAAGGTTATAATAACTTTTATTCACTATTAAACTAAAAATCTTTTTCTAAATAAATAATAAAACCTTTAACTTTTATCAATAAACCTTAAAATCAACTTTTTCGTAATAAACCTTAAATTCAAATCAACTCCCTCTTCTCAATAAATCAAAACTCATTTAGAATCTCTCGCGCCCGAGTGTACGCTTGCATGTTTATCTATTTACTTTGCCTCTATTTGAATGTATGCTTTGTATGTCTAAACCTTTTCAAACTTATAAAAATCTCGATCCAACGTCGAGTCCACTTTTCTACCCATGTAAGTCGATCGCCTTAGGGCATCACATTCGACCTACCGATCACAAGACACAAGTCTAGCATAACTTTGCTAGCACCCTCGCCTAAATAACAATAATTAATCGCATTAATATCCAAGGGAAAATCCCATGCATAATAACCATGTTATTGTGCATGGTGCACATCATTTGCATCATAATCGACACCTTAAGATAAGTTATATTAGACAACTTAGGATAGATTTCTTAGGTTAGTCCCCCTTCAATTTTGATTTTTTAAATCAAACTTTAGCCCACTTAATTCTCCACACAAGAGAGTTAGATGTTAATCATCTCAAAGAAGGGACATACAATCCCATACCCCACAAATACAAACATTTTCAAAAAACTGTGGTGGTTTTCTTAAGATGATGACTCATCTTCTCTCCTGAACTTTTAAAACATTTTAGTATCCTTAATAAGGGACTACAAGTGCTCTGATTCCCTCCTGACAGGATATGTAGGCACAAGATGCGATATCTTGTCGAGCACACTTAGGATTAAAAAATAATAAATCACCTACTCTTAAACCCTTAGCAAAACAAAAACAAATAACATAATAAAACAAGAGGTTCCTGTAGAGTACTACAAATATCTAGGATGCTAACACCTTCCCTAGGTATAACCAACCCCCGAACTTTAGAATCTTAGTGCATTTGCATTGCATTGTGGGAATTCGGTTTTTCTCCCTTCCCTTGGATAAAATCAAAGACCGGTGGTGACATTAAAAATGCGATCCTAGTTAACAAATAACTATGGAATCTAATTTTCACCGCGACAACTAGATATCAAAGTCAGGATGTTCGGTTAATGGAAACAGATCTAGTAAGGTTACACTGTATTCAAAGCGGACGTGGCCAGATGCCACTACACAACTATGAGCGGTGTGGAGTTTGCTCAGTGGATAATCAAGGATGCTACTTCGTGCGAGCAGCCCTTCAAAGTCAGTTAGACCGCAAAGAGATTCAACCATCTTCAAGTTATGGATCAGTCAACTACTTCGCTGATCAAATCAAGGACGTTGTCGTAATATCTGATCATCAGAGGACTAAGGATGTTTGTGCCATAATCCCTCTACTTGACGAATCGAGAGTTCCCAACCGGGAATGGATCGAAATTACTTATGATGGTCAGAAAAGTCAAAAGGTTCCCATAGTCATCTATTTACCGGGACCACTACCGTATGAATCAACTAAGGCTATCCCTTATAAATGTGGTGCAACAAAAGTTGAGAATGGAAAGGAAATTCCATTACCCTCCATCGTGAATATTGCAGACATCAGTCGAGTAACACGGAGTGGTAGAATCTTCAACCGAGGAGTTGGGGAACCTAACAAAGAAAAGGAACTTCAGACAGAAGCTCCTGATCCACCATTCGGTTAATCCAGTAACCCCGACCTTTCAAAAAACAATGATGAGATGCTAAATCTCATCCAAAGGAGTGAATACAACATTGTTGATCAGCTATTACAAACTCCTTCAAAGATCTCGGTATTATCACTATTACTTAGTTAGGAAGCGCACAGGGAGGCTCTACAGAAAGTCTTGGAGCAAGCCTTTGTGGAACGGGATGCAACAATTAGACAATTCGATAGCATTGTCTCTAACATCACTTCCTGTAATAACTTGGGATTTAGTGATGAGGAATTACCTGAAGAAGGTCGCCGTCATAACATGGCGCTCAACATTACAGTCAACTGCCAGGACGATGCTTTAGCCAGCATACTGGTAGACACAGGGTCAACCATGAATGTTATGCCAAAGTCCACTTTGATGCAATTATCATTCAAAGGACCTCCGATGAGAACCGGCGAGGTCATCGTCAAAGCATTTAATGGATCCAGAAAAACGGTTATCGGCGAAGTCGACCTTCCCATAACTATCAGTCCTCACGCTTTCCAAGTCACTTTCCAGGTCATGGACATTCGGGCAACATACAGTTGTTTACTAGGAAGACCTTGGATACATCAAGCTGGGACGGTCACTTCGACCCTCCACCGAAAACTAAAGTTCGTCCAAAACGACTAACTCGTCACAGTCTGTGGAGAACAGGCCTTGCTCATAAGCAACTTATCGTCATCCACTTATGTAGAACTGGAGGGGGTGATCGGAACCCAGTTCCAAACGCTTTCGCTCCATAAGGACAATCAATCCGAAGGGGGAACTTCGATTTCCTCGTACAGAGATGCCATCAAAGCGGTCGAGAGTACCAACACAACAGGATGGGGGCAACTTGTCATTCCTATTCATAATAAGAAAAGGAAAGGTCTTGGCTTTTCCTCAACCTGTACACAGGCTGCTACCAATAATGAAAGTCTTCGTCCCATTCAGAGCTTCTTCCACAGTGGAGGTTTCCTTCACCCAATGTCTCAAGAAGTACATACCATCAATGAAGATGATTCCGCTAATACGGAGGAAGAATGGAAGTCCTATCTCAACGAGGACGGTTACACGTCTCAGGGTGAAACGCAGACTCCCTTTTGCTTTCCTGCACAGAGCCCGAGATTTATATCGAGGTCAGACGTCGAAATGATATATGGAGATTGTGATCCGGAAGGATGTCGTGCTCCGCCAAATTCATTAAAGGAAGACACTTTGATGAAAGACAACTTTGACACCAGCTACTATGGCTCGATGGATGGTCTGCCTATCTGGCAGCCTTACCCAGGAAACTTGGGGCAAGAAAATCAGCCGAACAATGAAAATCAGCTGAGCATCATTGAAAAGAATACCTGTGTCCCCACCATGTCATGGGATCAACACCCAGGTTATCCTGAAAATACCCAGCACGATGATGAATTCACAACGTTTGCAGGACTAAAATTCATTAACTATGCTTTTCCCGAGGTCAACGTCATCGAGAGGGATGACTCCTCCAGTTCCAAAGAAGTGTGGGACACCTTGGGACAATCGAGTGGAAAATTTGACTTCATGGTCAAATACACCGCTCCTGAAAGCTCTCGTATCAGGCTCGAAGACATCCAGCCAACTGGGTGGGGAGATACAGCAGAGAATACAAATACTACGCAAAATACAACAGAGGAATTCTCCTACGACAACTCTGCCTGGGAGACAGATTCCAATGATCCTGCTCCGCCAGAAATCAGCATTATTTCTGAAAACAAATCAAGGAAGGTACCAGACTTTGTGATTCACCAAGGAGTTCGCCGCCAATGGGTTGTAGTCGATGTTTCGAAGATTGTTCATAAGTCAAAGTAATTGCCATCTTTACTTTAACCTTTCACCCTGCCCAGGTGAAACTGATGTTTTGATAGGGCTCGCTTTCTATAAATTTTCCCTCTTCGCTTCGCCCAAAGCGACATAGTTTTGTTTTATAGGGCTGTAGTTTCAAGAATCGACTTGTTCATTAATAAAATAACGTCGTTCTATAATTTCTGCATTAATTGATGTTTTCTCTTTTTGCTTTTCTCAGAAAATGGTAATCCTAAAAAACATCTTAAATAATAAAAACAAGCAGTTTTTCAAAGAAAAGACACTGCACACACTTGCATTCTCTCTATCTCTTCTAAACACGAATCATCACGTCATGCATATTGCCTGTTTTAAACCCAGTTGAAACATACGATCCAATGCCTTCTCCCAACTTTGAGTTCCCGGTATTTGGGGCTGAAGAAGAAGTTGACAACGAAATTCCAGAAGAGATCTTCCGACTACTCAGACAAGAGGAAAGGTCTATCGAACCTCACAAAGAGCCGTTGGAAACAACCAAACTGGGTTCAGAAGAAGAGAGAAAAGAAATCAGGGTTGGGGCTCTGCTCAGTCCAACTGCCAAAGAGAGTTTGACAAAGCTTCTCAGAGAATTTCCCGATGTGTTTGCTTGGTCCTCTCAGGACATGCCAGGGTTGGATACCAGCATCGTGGAACATCATCTACCATTGAGATCAGAATGTTTGCCGATAAAACAAAGGTTAAGACGGACTCACCCGGATATGGCCATCAAAATCAAAGAGGAAGTACAGAAACAGATTGACGCGGGTTTCCTTGCTACGTCAGAATATCCTCAATGGTTAGCCAACATCGTACCAGTTCCGAAAAATGACGGAAAAGTCAGAATGTGTGTCGACTACAGAGATCTAAACAAGGCTAGTCCAAAGGACGGCTTTCCTTTACCACACATTGACATGCTGGTAGACAGTACAAAAAAGTTCAAAGTTTTCTCCTTCATGGATGGATTCTCGGGCTATAATTAGATAAAAATGGCGCCGAAAGACATGGAGAAAACTTCGTTCATTACCCTATGGGGGACCTTTTGTTACAAGGTAATGTCGTTCGGTTTGAAGAACGTCGGGGCAACCTATCAAAGGGCCATGACTACTCTGTTTCATGACATGATACACAAGGAAATCGAGGTATATGTCGATGATATGATTGCCAAATCTAAAATAGAGGAGGAGTATGTGACCCACCTGTCAAAACTATTCGAGCGATTGAGAAAGTACAAACTCCGCTTGAATCCCAACAAATGCACCTTCGGTGTCTGTTCAGGGAAACTCTTAGGGTTCATCGTCAGCCAGAAAGGAATTGAGGTTGATCTTGACAAGGTCAAGGCCATTCAAGAAATGCCTTCTCCGAAAACTGAAAAACAAGTCAGAGGATTCCTGGGACGTTTGAAATACATCTCCAGATTCATATTCCTCATGATCGCGACATGTGCGCCGATTTTCAAATTACTCAAAAATAACCAGGATTGCATTTGGACAGAAGATTGCCAAACCGCCTTTGACAGTATCAAGGAATGCCTGTCGAATCCACCGATTATATCACCTCCAGTGGAAGGAAGACCACTGATCATCTACCTCACAGTCCTAGAGGACTCCATGGGTTGTGTACTTGGCCAACAAGACAAAACCAAAAGGAAAGAGTCTGCCATCTACTATTTGAGCAAGAAATTCACCGACTGTGAGACTCGGTACACTATGCTCGAGAAAACTTGCTGTGTTTTGGCTTGGGCAGCCAAACGTCTTCGCCAGTACATGATTCGTCACACTACTTGGTTGGTCTCCAAAATGGATCCAATCAAGTATGTATTTGAAAAACCTGCTCTCACGGGAAGGATTGCCCGTTGGCAGATGTTGTTATCAGAATATGACATAGAGTACCATGCTCAAAAACCCGTTAAATGAAGTGTTTTAGCCGATCATTTGGCTCATCAACCGATTGACGATCAGGAATCAATCGGGTTTAAATTCCCAAACGAAGATGTCATGTATCTAAAAATGAAAGATTGCGATGAACCGCTACCCAGTGAAGGGCCAGAACCAGATTCCCAATGGGGACTTATCTTTGACGGAGCTGTCAATCATTACGGAAATGGAATTGGGGAAATTATTATAACACCTCAGGGTACCCACATTCCTTTCACTGGTAAACTTACGTTCAAATGTACAAACAACGAGGCCGAATACGAAGCTTGTATCATGGGTCTCGAGGAAGCGATTGATTTGAGGATCAAGAACTTGGATGTGTATGGCGACTCCGCTTTGGTCGTCAATCAGATCAAAGGAGATTGGAACACATACCAATTATGATTGATTCCTTACAAAGATTACGCAAGAAGGTTGTTACCCTTCTTCAACAGAGTCGAGTTTCATCATATCTCTCGTGAGGAGAATCACATGGCTGATGCATTAGCCACTCTCTCTTCCATGATTAGTGTAGGTCAATGGAACGACCTACCTAAGATCGACATAATGCGCCTTGAAAGACCCGCTTACATCTTCGCAATCGAACCAGTCATAGACGACAAACCTTGGTATCACGATATCAAATGCTTCCTTCAGAAACAGGAGTACCCGCTTAGGGCATCCAAGAAAGATAGAAAAACCCTCAGAAGACTGGCTGGCAGTTTCTTTCTGAGCGGTGACACACTCTATAAGAGAAATTTTGACATGGTCTTGCTCTGATGCATCGACAGACCAGAAGCAGACGCACTGATAAAGGAAATTCACGAAGGATCCTTTGGCACTCATGCCAATGGACACACAATGGCGAGAAAAATTCTGAGAACAGGGTACTACTGGTTGACCATGGAATCCGACTGCTACAAGTACATGAGGAAGTGTCACAAGTGTCAGATATACTCAGATAAAATCCATGTACCACCAACACATCTCAAAGTTCTTTCTTCCCCGTGGCCTTTTTCCATATGGGGAATCGACATGATTGGCATGATCGAACCCAAGGCTTCAAACGGGCATCGGTTCATCCTGGTAGCCATTGACTACTTCACCAAGTGGATCGAGGCAGCCTCATTCGCCAATGTCACCCGACAAGTGGTGGTCCGATTTATCAAAAACAATATCATTTGCCGTTATGGTGTTCTGAGCCAGATTATTACGGATAATGGATTTAACGTGAACAACAAAATGATGAAAGAGTTGTGCGCTGAGTTCAAGATCCAACACCATAACTCATCTCCCTACCGACCCAAGATGAACGGCGCGGTAGAAGCGGCTAACAAGAACATCAAGAAGATCGTTCAAAAGATGGTTGTAACCTATAAAGATTGGCACGAGATGCTACCTTTTGCTCTTCACGGTTATCGGACATCTATCCGCACTTCAACAGGGGCAACCCCCTTCTCTCTAGTATATGGCATGGAAGCAGTGCTCCCCATCGAAGTAGAGATCCCATCAATCCGGGTATTGATGGAAGGTAAGCTTACAGAAGCTGAATGGTGTCAAAGTCGGCACGATGAACTGAATCTGATCAAAGAAAAGCGAATCACGACAATATGCCATGGTCAGTTGTATCAGCAAAGAATGAAGAAGGCGTTCGACAAAAAGGTCCGACCTCGCATCTTCAGGAAAGGAGACCTCGTGCTCAAGAAGATACAATCATTTCTCACTGATTCCCGGGGCAAATGGACTCCGAATTATGACGGCCCCTATGTGGTCAAGAAAGCTTTCTCAGGCGGCGCCTTGAGGCTTGCAACCATGGACGGAGAGGAATTTTCCTACCCCACAAATGTTGACGTAGTCGAGAAATACTTCGCCTAAATAAAAAAAAACTTCTCGGTGGATTGAAATCCCGAAAGGACGGTCCAGGAAAAAATTAGAGACATAATCAAAAAATCATCCCGATGGATTGGAAATCTCAAAGTACAATCTAGGCAAAGATTATGGATTAATGGCAAGTAACTACGTCTGATCAGTTCAGCTCCTCAGCAGTTACATCATCCGTCATGAAAACTCCGGTCAAGGTCTTCTTCGACGGAAGCTCAGGATGCCTGGAATTCAAAGTTGGTAGAAGGATAGTGGTCGTTATGTTTCAACGTAGCCCTTTTCCCTGTAAATTACTATTTTCTAACTTTGTAAATACTCTATGGAATCACGCGTTTGGCTGATTTTCATCCTATCAATAAAATTTGAGCCCTTGTGCTTTTATTTGTAATTTTTATTTGTTTTAGCTTTACAGAACGACATTTAAAGATGATTAACGATTCTTAAAACGAAACAAAAATGAATTTACTTGTCGAACTTTTTTCTGCTTTTTAAACTTAAGATGGCAATTTCTTTTGACTGTTGAACATCGAAAGAACATCAATCACTTCTCCATAAGTAAGCGAGCTTCAAAGTGCAGAATCAAAGTACTCCTTCTAAACCAGTGCACCTGAATAAAGGATCAACTGTGTCAGAGATCTTTGTTTCGTCTGACACCCCCGACAGAGTTCTTATCTCTTAAGCCCGACCAATGGTTGTTCCCCGCAGGGACTATCTCTCCTAAGCAAGGCAGAATTGCTATCGTGAACCAGTGATACTTTTCATCCCCCACTGTGGCCGAGTATCCAGTCGTGTTCATCTACTAGTCTGTATGTCGCGTCAGTTTTGTCAGCATAAACATACATACATCATGCATGGTTGATTTACATTCGCATTCATATTGCATCACTATCACTTTAGTTGGTCTTATCCCCTAGTGATAAAAGTCCTCTAAATCGAGTTGTCATTTCTTTCCTCGTCGGGAAATGTTGCGTCTGCACTATTTCTCTCCTCCACTTTATTTCTGGATTGGAGACGGTCCTCGACCACTTTGATAACTTAAACCTCTGAAAAACAAGAAAACGCTCGACGAATGTTACTCTTCGCCATTAAAGATGATATCTTCGCTTTCCCGGATTAAGGAAAATCCTCTGAGAAAGCCTCACGACTAAAGACTTTCGGCAACACATTGGTCATTCTCTCCAGAATGTCAATGTCAACAAAGTCATCGGCACCTCAAAATCGGGGTACGTCGTATGGCATTTCTCTGAGAAGATCTTGAGAAAAGTATGATGTAATATCCCCAAATGAAAGAAGTCTCTCAAGAAGACTCGTTTTCCCCAGTAGAGTCGACAAATGGCGTCTCAAATAGAGAAGTTTATGCTTCTCTACAATCAAAACTTTTTCCATCAAATGGAATCTCCCCAGGAAAATTCGGCGAGAAGTTTGAGGAGAACCGCTACAAGTAGCGTCCCTTGTTAATAAAGTTTATTGACAAAAGAAACTTAGACCAGCTCCTTGGTAGGAAACCAGGATCGAGGGGAAGTTTACAAAAGAAACTTAGACCAGTTCCTTGGTAGGAAACCAGAATCGAGGGGAGGTTTATATCAGAAACTTAGACCAGTTCCTTGGTAGGAAACCAGGATCGAGGGGAAGTTTGTATCAGAAATTGAGACCAGTTCCTTGGTAGGAAACCAGGATCGAGGGGAAGTTTACCTTTTCTAAGTATCATTGCTTAGCAAAAAAAGGGGGATGCGTGAATTACCATTCCTAACCGCCATCAAAATTTCAGGTATTCCGATGTTTAATCCTCTTGCACCCCGAATGCCCGAATACCTTCGCCATTCACACCTTCGGGTCCAAGAAGATTAAATAGGGGCATTTGTCATACCCCAAATTTTGACCACTAAGATTCCCCATCATTGTGCAAATCATCATCATAATATGGATGTACCATCATGCCTCATAAGCTCCCCAAAGATGGGTGAGCACTCACTACAAACAAAAATTAGGGTTTCAAGCCCTCTTTGAGCCTTAGACAATGGATCAATCAAGAAATGACATGATCTTCAACTTGTCTAACCTCTCAAACCTCTACAATGGATCAAAAAGACTCCCACTTCAAGGATTAAGCACAAAGTTGATACATTTCAAGTGGATTAAGCCTCAGGATCGCCAGTGTCACCAAATTAGGGTTTTGGTCGACCAAGGCCTCCAGGTGGAAATTTTCCTCTGGGTACGAGCCAATGCTTCAAAGAATATCCTTATATGCTCCATGGAACCTCATGGACCCAATCATCAAGTCAATTTTGACCTCAGGGGATGCATTAATCAAAAATCAGGAATTAGGGTTTCTTGACCTAATTCATCCCTAAGTTGACTTTTGGGACAAAACATGAGCCAAGACCTCAAGAGAGGATTTGAGGGTCTCCAATACACCACGTTGATCCATTTTCAACAATGGATTGATCCAAGAAGCTTGAGCAACAGGTTTCAATTTCATCTGAACCACAGTTAGGGTTTCGCGGGAAAAGTCAATTGTAGCTTTGACTTTTGACCAGGACATGCTCCCAAACCCTGAGACATGATTCAATACACCCTATGACACCTATGAAATCAATCCATCAAGTTTGATTTAGGTCAAGGACTTGATTTCATAGAGGATCGCGCAGTTTGGAATTCATCTGATAAAAAGTCAACTGTGCACAAAAATCAACTTTGACTTTTTGAGATTTTTCACAATTATGGTTTTTTAACCCTAAAATGGTGTTAATGTGTGATTGGAATCATCATTCATCAAGAAAAATCAAGAAAAGTGGGATAACTTGTAAAAGGGGTAACCATAAAAAACTTGGAAATTTTCTAAGTTATGGAACAAAGTGGCTAGGGTACCAACTTTGGACGATCATAACTCCTAAACCACAAGGCCATTTTTTTCCCATCCAAAGCTGGATTTGTAGCCCTCATGACCCTCTACAAAAGCTTCAACTACACCTCATTCCAATTCATCATGGATTTTGAGTTATGGAATGATCAAAATGGCTGAAAATATGAAATGTCACTTTTTCTAACACTTAGTGAAATTTTCACTAAGTCAGAATCTGCCCTACTTTTTTCCAAATGTAGGGGCATTTTTCACTTGGATCCAAAAAGTATCAAAACCAATTATGATCAAAAAGTTGTTGTATCATATGAGGGCTTTCCAAAATGACCAAGAACATCACCAAACTCAACTTGAGTCATGAGATATGACAATGGCAATATGCCTTGCTGAAAACTGCCAAGGCTAGGCAAAATTTTGCACTTTTGCTCGATTTGGAAAAATCAGATAATTTCAAGCCTTGTCATCACTTTTGACACATCTAAGGATCAAATCTAAAGGGAACAAACACTGATCCAAGCCTCCAAAGTCTTTGGAACAAGAAGTAGCATGACAAATCTAGAAATCCCTAAAAGAGGGACAAGACTCCAATTTTGGATTGGAGCATTTAATGGATGCTTAGAGGTGGCATGGACTGACACATTTGCAACTGAATTCAGTCAAGAATGATCCAACAACTAGGGAACCAAAGGCCTGTGCTCTAACCTCTAGTCAATGGCTAGAGGAGACTTGGCTTCCCATTGATCAACATTGGCCAAACCTCTGTTGTGGTTGCCATTCACTATTGATCCCAAAACAAACTTGCTCTACTATAAATAGAGCTCATTTGTGCTCAGTTTGAGTACACCAAAGCCATCAAACAGATGCTTTCCTCAAAATCCCTCTCTTTAGGCCAAAATGCCTTCTTTAGCAAGGTAACTCTGAGTTTTTGAGTTAGAGAGCATTTCCATCACAGATCATGATCCTAACACCTCCAATATATCATATCTAAGTTATCCAAACTCTCACAAGTGACCTATAATCCTTAAATCACAAAGTCACCTCTCAAAACCTCAAAATAGTACTTTTGTGCATTTTTCAAGCCATGCCTTGATTCAGTCACTTTCCAAACCAGATAAAACCTCAAACACACTCAAAATATCATCCTTGAACTGTCCCAAATGGTGCCACACATCTGGAACACCATTTGAGAGAGTTGCTATTTTGGCCATTTTAACCCCTTTTGCAAGAAAGGGCCAGTTTATGTTTTTGCAGGTTCCAGCTGGTTCAAATCATCCTAAAAGCTTCTAAGGTATCATTTAAGAGTGTTCAAAGCATCAAACCATTTCTGGAACAAGGGACTTGGCAGATTGCACCAAAAACTCCAAAAGCTCAAAAAGAGGTAAGCATCATGACTTGAACTTTCCAAAATATGCATTGCTTTGAAGTCCACTGATCATGCACATCTCATACATGTTATATATGTTGTGTTTGAACCAATTCATCATGTAATTCATGCCTGTACCAAAGTGTAGCATAGAAAATGCAATTATAGGCCTATTTCAAAACCACCATCGGATTTTGAGGAGGGAGCATGATCTAAAAAAATACCACCACCATTGGATTCCTTGTGAAATTCTAGGCCAAATGCATATAAATTTTTTTCCCCAACCATGGAGAAATGAGAAAGTTATGGACCTTCCCGTTTCTTGCCAAAACTTGCCTTGCCTTGACCAGACCTAGAAAACAAGGCAAGCCTTGTGTATTTGTTGTTTTGTTTCAATCAACGGATGTATCACCACCCCAATGGTAAGGCGCGCGCCCTATAACCTTGAGGTCGTGGGTTTAAACCCCACCCATGCCATTTTGTGTTTTCTCACATTTTTGCTATGTTTTCCAATATTTTCATGTTTTGTTAATTAATTGGAAAATTAATAACTCCCTCAATTTTAATTATTTTTTATTGGTTCTTTTTGCAAAAAATCACAAAAATGTTGAAATATTTTATTCCCAAAAAAAATTAGATTTATATTATTTATTTAATATAATTAGTATTTTTGTGAATAAATGTCTTTTATTTATTTTTAAACCTTTTAAAAATAAATAACCACTTTGAAAAATCAAAACCAAATAGGTTTTAATTCATCTTGTGATTAAAGCCTCATTTTTCAAACCTAAAATCAAAATCACAAGTTGTTTATTCAAACTTATTTGGAATTTTTATCATTTGTATTAATTTTCTCTGAATAAATTATATTTAAAAAATGATGAAATTAGGGTTTTATTGATTTTCTCCCTAACAAACTTTTCCAAACACTCACGGGCCTCTAATAGAGTGTAAGACCCAATCCTTTGTAAATACAAACATATTGTGGGCCTCATTTATTGTATAAGTCCCGTTGTATTTCAAAAGTTCGGCGCGATCATCGCCCGTTTAAAACAAACCATCTAGGCCTCTCCTCGAGCTGTAAGACCCATTCAAAATCATTTTTGGGCCTCTAATAGAGTGTAAGACCCAATCCCCTTTTAACCAAAACAATTTTGGGCCTCAGATATTGTATAAGTCCCTCTGCGTTAAAAGAAAAGCTCGGCGCGATCGCCAGTTCAAAAGAATCATCTGGGCCTACCCTCGTGTTATAAGCCCCATTCTTTTTTCTTTCAATCATTTTGGGCCTCTTGAGAGAGTGTAAGACCCATCCCTTTGTACAGAAAACCTTTTTAGGCCTCCGTCACTTGTATAAGTCCCTGTATAATTTCAAACAACAGTGCAATCACTGATAAAACCCTGAGCCTCTCCTTGAGTTGTAAGCCCCAATTTTCCTTTCCAAAAGCACTTTCTCCTTTGATTTTGAATATAATATTGTTATCAAAGTTTTCTTTGTTGGACAACTAACAAAACAACATGGAAGCTCTACAACCGAGTAAGTGTTTACCCGCTTTCATTTACCGCTTTCATATGTATATAACTGTACTGTGGGGTTGTTTCACTGTAAGTCTTCTTTCATAAACTCATATCGACTGTGTAGTAATAGTATAGATATTTAGAGTTTCCCCGGCAACTACGTCTAGAACTAGACAAAACCTCGCCTCCCTACATCCGACGTTATACCAGATATTTCAACATAACCTAAACCATGAGAATTTTCTTTCACAACAATTTTAGATAACTAGATTTAAGAAATCTCCCCCTTGAACAGTTCATATACAGAAGGCCAATGTTCCAAGTGAAACCCCTTCTGGAACTGTTCATCAGCCTCCTCTTGGGCTTAGTGCAAGGACCCACAGGCTTCCTAAAAGCATCCCCGCCTCCTCTTGGGTGTTGTACAAGGACCCGTCGACTTCTTAGAAGTTTTCACAGCCTCCTCTTAGGCTTCGTATAATGATTCTTCCTCCAGGAAGATAGCCTCCTCTTGGGCTTCGTACAAATTATCCCCCGGCTTCTTAAAAGTTTTCTAGCCTCCTCTTGGGCTTCGTACAAATTGTCCCGACGGCCTCCCAGAGGTATTGGAACAGAAATTAGTCATCTTAATAGAACAATCTTTCAAAGAGTCTAGATCTTACTACTACCTTTTCTTAAGCATAGTACAAAAGATAAAACCCGTAGACTCGGACAGTCTAAAGCTCCTTTGGATTCCCCGTTTCCTTAGAGAACAGGAAATAATCCTGATCCTCAAATCAAATCCATGAGTACAACATTACCCATATAAGAACTGATTTTCTCTTTTAACCAACATGTTGGACCTGTCACTCAACTGAAACAGTTACCCTAGCCTTCTCTTGGGCTTTGTACAAATGATTCTCCCCAGCGGAGCAAACCTTTCAGCCTCCATCTCGGGCTTTGTACGAGATACAAAATCACTCTCTTGGTGAGTATAAAAGACTCTCTTGTTGAGTCAAACATCCTTTAGCCTCCATCTCAGGCTTCGTACGAGATACAAATCACTCTCTTGTTGAGTATAAAAGACTCTCTTGTTGAGTCAAACTCCTTCAGCCTCCATCTCGGGCTTCGTACGAGATACCAAAACACTCTCTTGTTGAGTATAAAAGACTCTCTTGTTGAGTCAAACAACCTTTAGCTTCCGTCTTGGGCTTCATACAAGACATACAAAAAGACTTTCTCATTGAGTCAAACCCTTTTAACCTCTCTCTCGGGCTTCGTACGAGACACATAAAAACACCCTCTTGTTGGGCCAACAGCCTCCTCTTAGGCTTTGTATAAGAAAACCCCGGTTGAGTCAATTAACCTTTTAGCATCAAATTTGTGCCTCGTTCACAGTATACAAACATCAATAACTCCTTTCCCCTTCATTTATTTGCTGTAAGCGGCAAGCCTCTGGATTATTTACATCCATGCCACTGTCCCTCTTTTAGCATGAGAAATTCCCAAGGAAAGATGGCATTGCTCTAAACTGAGTTAAAGTATATCTCCTTCAGGTTAAAAATTCTCTATAAAGGAAATTATGGAATTGTTGGGTTCACATATCCCAGTTAAAGTAATTCTCCTTTATAATCAGTCACCCAACAGTTATGACAAACAGACCCTCTTTAGAGATGACAAATTCTCTCTAAAGTCAAAACCCTTTAGCTTCATATCTTGGGCTTCGAACAAGATACAAATAGACCCTTCAGCTTCACATCTTGGGCTTTGAACAAGATACAAACCACCTTTAGCTTCATGTCTTGGGCTTTGAACAAGACACCAAAACACCATTTCCTCCCATAGAATAGGAGGAACTACGATCGCTCTGATTTCCCTGTTTTGGTAAACGGGAATACGTAGGCATAAGATTGAAAGAGAAATCTTAGCGAGCACACTAATCAAAAACCCAAAATCCCATACCTTCATACACCAATCGAAAAGCATCAGTCCTAACATCCTACCAATAGCATAGTCCCGTCATTTCAGTCTTAACAAAATAAGCAGAAAGAGGCCCCACTTCCACATAGCATCTGTAACCTAACAGACCGCTGTTTAAACTCAGTATGCAAGCAAGGTTAGTTGGAGACATCTATTTCCCTTCCTTCATCAACTTCAATAGGATAAAAAATGAATCGACCTGTAGTACCCCAGAGCGGCAGTGCTTAAGAACCACGTCTAAAATCGCTCGCTACAAAAGAATTTCTTGTTACGAATTCAGAAGCCGCCCTCACTGTATTTCTAACAATTCTGGTGAGACTTGTACACTGATCAACAAGATTTGTAGTGTTTCCAATTATATAAGCTGGTAATCCCAAGTTGAATAGCATGTAGAAAACATCCAATATCATTTTTTTCATATGGTACGAATCACCATGGCCAGTTGTAGTCATTGTGAGAATAGCCCAATAAATTGATGTCATAAATTCATTCCACATAAATGTTTCTTTGTCTTGGATACACAGAATTAATCTGTGTATCATTTGGATCACTGTGCTTAATAAAATAATTAAAGTACACGACAAAGTGTAACACAAACAAGTTCAACGCAATAAGCTTTATACACCTAGTCCAAAAGTAATTGAAGCGAATATGCTTCTCGAACCTTGCGAAAAGAGAGCTGAGAGAAGAATGACATGATGGCTGGGATCCTTTGAAATTAAAGAAGATGCATTTAACTATGGTATTGTAATGGTCTGGTGTCTTTTGGATAGTTTGGTTATGAATATGTGGGTTTAATTTGGGTTTACAAATGAAAATGGATAGGGATAAAAATGGTTATTGGTTTTACAAAAATGGATTGAAAATTTTAGATTTTGAATTGGACTTGGAATTTGGATATGAACTTTAGAAATGGATATTAAATGTGTCATTTGGAATGGATAATGTTTAATTGGTTAAAATTGGATAACATGGTTTATGGATTAAGAATGACATGGTTTAAAATGCGGACATGGAGTGGATATGAATATGGTTTTATGAACTTGTATCTTGAACTTCAAGTATCTTAAGGCACTTGCCCAATCCAAATTCAAACTCAAAATACTCAATGAACTCCCAACTCGAATCAACTTCAACTTCCTCACTCAATAACTTGTATTACACGCAATTAACAATAAGCAACTGAGAGAATAACACTGCCCTGACCATAATGTGAATCCGCAACTGAATCTCATGTCAAGACGCCTTTGCCATGAACCCTAACCACCATCTTTAATTGATGAATACCAACCAACTCGTACAAAATATAAGAAACCCTGAGCCACCTGATACTCATGAGAAAGCTTGCAGAAGATACACTTGATGAGAATTCAACCCTGAATGAAGATGGGAGTCTCACAACAAGAGAGAATTCTGAACCTGCACATAATACTTTGATCACATGCCCCTAGAAGACCAATGTAAATGTATGATTATGAAGTTATGACCTAATGTGGATGCAGATGAATGTGAAGCACAAACCACTAAATGGGTATAAATAAGAGGGCAAATTTTGAGGTGTTATAGGGGGGTTTGAATTATGTTGACTATTTATTTCTTTTCAAACTCTTAAGTCAGATTTTAAACACAATGTTATAAAATATGAGTTAGTTAGAGATATACATCGAATATAAAGTGCAAGAAAGAATAACAACACACATATTTATCTTGGTTTCTCACAGAAATTGAGAGTAATCCATTCCCCTTGTACTTACAAGAGATTTTCAATATAATAACACAAGATTACAATTTTCTCAAGCACACAAGCAAGATATTTCTTTTCTTACACACACAAGTATAAGACTTCCTTACTCAAAATGATAAGTCTAAAACTTCCTTGCTCAAGCACAAAAGCTCAAGACTTCCTTGCTCACGCACAAGTATGAGATTTCCTTGCTCAAACACACAAGTTTGATACGCCCTTGCTCAAGAACATAATATCAAGACTTCATTGATGAAGCACACATGCTAAAGACTTCCTTGGTCACACACACAAGTATGAGACTTTCTTGCTCGAACACACAAGTCTGAGACTTCCTTGCACAATCACACAAGCTCAAGACTTCCTTGCTCAACCACTTAGTAAGATACTTCTAACATTCTACCTAGAAGATAAATGATTCTTGGGTGAATACACTTGATATACAATAAGAGGTGTATCAATAATACAATACAATATGACTCGTTTAAGACTTGGGTATTTCTAAGATATACAAGGATAATAAATCCTAAGTTTAGCTTGTGCTAAAACTTTGATAGAGTATTTTCTCTTTGATTATCGATCGTTGTTTATCATGTATGTGTGATGTCATGTATTGTATAATGTGTTGTTCTCTTCTCACATATCTTCAAGTCTTTTTGTTCCTTAAATAATGAGGAAAAGAGTCGTTGAAGATGCAACAGTTAAGTCCTTTGAGAAACTTCAAAAGTGACGTTGGGAGACGTTGGGATGTTTCACCAAACTGTAAGGTTAGGTGAAACCTAGTTTGAAAAATCTTTTCTACAAAAGTAATTAATAGTTTTATCCCAGCAGACTCTATGAAAAACCTAGAGCTTTAGGTTATCATGCAATAAAGTATGTTCAGAGATGAACAATGACCAATCAGTGTCACCATAGTCCTTGCGCTTTGACTAACTCAAGTTCTGATCATCGGAAGCAGACTTATCCAAAGTATGTTCTTGAGAGGCCGATACCTTTAGATTCTGATGTCTGAATGCTGACTTCTTTAGTGTCAGTTCTTCAGCTTATAATAAAATCAGAATATGCTCTTCATGCTTCTCTTTGGATGTTTAGAGTCAGAACCAGTACTTGGATTTAATATGAATTTTAGTCTATGGGCCTGCGTGCATGAACAAACATTAGTATACCTATTGTTGTTTAAATACTTTCTCATCATCAAAACTCAAGGGATATGGGACAAACCAATTTTTTTTCCAACAAGATGGTTATATAAGACAAAGCTGAAACCAGATGGGTCAATTTCTAACTACAAAGCAAGGTTAGTTGTGTGAGGATTTCTACAAAAATCTGGTTTACACTACTTTGAAGTGTTTGCACCTGTAGCTAGACCTGAAACCATATGGTTGATTATTGCTATAACTGTAAATAAGAATTTTCCTCTGATGCATTTAGATGTTAATTCATTTTTTCTGAATGGTCCTTTAAAAGAGGATGTTTATGTGTCGCAACCTCATGGATTTGTGAAAAAGAATCAGGAAGGGATGGTGTATAAGTTGCATAAAGCTTTGTATGGACTGAAACAAGCTCCAAGAGCTTGAAATTTTAAACAATTTCTCCACTTGGGAATATTACACTTATAATGACTCTAACCGTACACAATTACCAAGCACACTTTCTACACTACAAAATGATGCTGAATATACTCCCACTGATAAACTAAACCCTTTTCAAAATCCAACCACAAATAATGAAACCTTAGATCATCCAAACACAAACCATGAATACTTAGAACAAGATGAAATGGAAAATGATCTTGATTCCTTAAAACAAGATGAAATGGAACATGATCATAATACCTCAGATCAAGCTGACATGGAACATGAAATTATCACCCAAGATAGTGAACCTTCAACACAAACTAGACCTACTAGAACCAAACATGCACCTTATTATCTCTTAGATTATGTTTTCAATACATCTAATGTTTCAACAGACAAGCCATCTTCAGGTAAAACAAAAATTATTTATCCCATTTCACATTATGTTTCTTTGTCACATTTTTCTGCATCACATCGTGTTTTTACAACTTCTATTACACACACAAATGAGCCAAAGAATTACAAAGAAGCATGTTTATCCGAGCATTGGATCAAGGCTATGGATTTTGAATTAAAGGCATTGCATGAGAATGGAACTTAGAACATAGTTGATCTGTCATCATATGTCAACCTATTGGGAACAAATGGGTTTTCGAGGTAAAACATAAAGCAGATGGTACAATAGAGAGGTATAAAGCGAGTCTCGTTGCCAAGGGTTACAATCAGATTGAAGGACTCGATTTTTCGACACTTTTTCACCTGTAGCTAAGCTTACAACAGTTAGAATACTTCTTGCAACTATTGCCATCAATAATTGGTTTTTTCACCAACTTGATGTTAATAATGCATTTTTGCATGGAGAATTACAAGAAGATGTTTATATGACAATACCTGAAGGAGTTATATGTCACAAGCCTAATAAGGTATGCAAGCTAGAAAAATGTCTCTATGGTTTAAAGCAATCCAGTAAAAAATGGTATGAAAAATTAACAACCTTGCTGATTCAACAAGGTTATACTCATTCTGTTTCTGACTATTCATTATTTACTTTGAAAACTAACAAGCACTTTACAACAATTTTAGTTTATGTTGATGACCTAATACTAGCTGACAATTCTATGCATGAGTTCACTCGTATCAAAGTCTCTCTTGATGAAAATTTCAACATCAAAGACTTGGGAATGTTGAAATACTTCCTTGGTTTGGAAGTATCTCATTCAAAAGAAGGGATTTCTTTATCCCAACGGAAATATTGCCTCGATCTTTTGCAGGAATTTGGTCTTCTTGGATCTAAGCCAACTGCAACACCACTTGATCCATCAATTAAAATTCATGCTGACAATGGAAAATCATTTGAAGACATTGGAGCTTATAGAAGATTGATTGGTTGTTTATTGTACCTCAACACTACACGCCCAAACATCACATATGCCACCCAACAACTCAGCCAGTTTCTACATAATCCCACAATGGCACATTATCATGCTGCTTGTAAAGTAATTTGTTACTTGAAAAGTAGCCTTGACAGAGGTCTTTTGTTTCACAGAAAATCTGAATTCTAACTCCTCGTCTTTTCTGATGCTGATTGGGCAGGGTGCCTCGATTCTAGGAAGTCTATTTCAGGCTATTATTTTTTCTTGGATCCTCCCTCATATCATGGTGTGCAAAGAAACAACAAATAATTTCCAGATCATCATCAGAGGTTGAGTATCGGGCATTGTCCTTCGCCACATGTGAGTTGCTTTGGTTGACTTTTTTAATGAAAAAAAATGAACATCATATGTTCTAAGCTCCCGGTCCTTTAATGCGACAGTCAGAGTGCAAAGCATGTTGCATCCAATCCTGTGTTTCAAGAACGCACCAAACATCTAAAGATCGATTGCCATTTGGTCCGAGAGAAACTCCAACAAGGTTTACTTCGTCTTCTTCCCATATCCACTCATGAGCAGCTTGCAGATATCTTAACTAAGGCTCTACTATATCAACTTTCAACAAGTTCATTTCCCAGCTTGACATGATCAACATTCACCATGCTTAGCTTGATAGGGGCTGTTGTGATTAGCTATTTTAATTTCTTGATTAGTTTAGCTAATTACATAGAGCTGATTGGCCATTAGTTTTTTAGTTAGTTGTTGGTTGTCATGGTGAAATAACTAGATTTTGATTGGTTGGTTAGAGATAAAACTTTTACTCTCTTCCCTCATTTTCTCTGATTTAGATTGTAATGTCTATATACGGAAGCTCTTCTTTGAATTCAATAATGAAACATTACTATCTTTTCCACCATTTTACTTCATTCTTTCTTCTTATTTCATGATCAATATGCTTCATCATAATAAGATTGGAACAAGATAAACTTCTAAAAGCGAAAGATCCAAAAGCTCCATCGAAAAAATAAAAGAAGATATTTGTTGTAATTTGACAATTTTTTTTATTGATTGTTATATATATATATATATATATATATATATATATATATATATATATATATATATATATATATATATATATATATATATATATATATATATATAACAATCAATAAAAAAATCGTCAAATTACAAAAATTTTTTTTTTTTTTTTTATGGGCTTTTGGATCTTTCCCTTTTAGAAGTTTATGTTGTTCCAATCTTATTATACCGAAGAAATTAAAGTAGAATTTTAAATTGAAATGCTTATTATTAAATGTTTTAGCAACAACAATAAAATAATTTAAAAGTAAATAAAATTTTAAATTGTAATTCAATGATTGAAAGTCGTGAGTTTTGTGCTATTGGATTAAATAATATATTTGTAAGAATTAAAAACAAAAATATATTATGACAACTCTTGTTTGTTGCGGACTTTTAATTTTTTTATACAAATTACTCTCTCGTTTCTTCAGTCCTAATAAGATTGATGAAATAGACTATACAATATTGAATAGTATATAGTATTCGATTGTTTTAATTTAATTTAATTTAAGACTCCCTCTAACCCCTTTTGGTTTTTTGTGCATATAAGGAAGAAGAGAATCCAAGTACAGTCACTGCATAAAGGATATAATTGCCATTTCCATCTTCTATGCTTGTTCTACACGTTAACTGAAAATAAAATAATATAAAAACCGTAGAAAACAAAATGGTCGAGGTTAACCTTTAAGAAAAGCTTTACTAGTATAAAGGAACATTAGAGCTGAAACAGAAAGAGGAATTATTGTGGAGAACGTGATGACGGCCGCCGGCGACGCTTATCTTCTCCTCCTCTTTACCTGAAATCAAATTCACGACTGCGTTGCCTTCCCTTTTCAGTAGCTTTTTTCAAATGGAAACAGAACACTGCTTTTTTCATTTCTAAAATAGGCATTGCGAATGAAATTTCCTTGAAAGCACGAATCAATGCGTATTTTGAAATGAAAACAACAATTCACTGTTTCCATTTCAAACTATTGTTAAGGAAGATAATGCTGACGAGTTCTTGATTTTGATTTTAGTTGAAGAGGATCGTGTTTCAATCATCATCATCATCATCCAACTATCAAGATTTGCTTCTCTTTTTTACTCGATTCATTGATTATTATTGATTTTGTTAATTTTCATTCTTAGTTTCTTCTTTTTGAGTTTCTTGTTTATTTTCTTCTCCACAAAGGATATGATTTATTCTGCAGGATTGCTGGGGATGCTGCTGTGCATAAAGAACCTCTCTCTCTCTCATGCGCTTTCTGAAATTCTGAGTTTTATTTACTTTCTGCTGCTTCATATGGCTCCAAATGAGTTGTGTTATTGTGATCATTCTGATAGCCTTAGCTCATTTATAGATTCTGTTAGCCTTGTATTTCTAATTAAATAAATACTAATGTTAAAATTTTTAATCTGATATGATTTTAGCAGGAAACAAAGAGGTCTCATGTTTCAAAAAAAATTTCACTGTAAAAGCCATTCTTGCATTTGTCTAGTTACTCTTGCCTCCGTCCTTTTCCTTTCTCCGATGCTGATTTCTTTCTCTGTTACAGTTCGAGTCTTCTTTTTCCTCCTTGCTTTCTATTGTCATCTTCCACGCGATTTCTTATCTACCCACTTAAAAAAAGTTGAGTAACTTTACCCAACTTAATTGTCAACAAATGGTCCATCTGTCCAACTTTTTATATTATTAATAATTGATACCACTATTTTATAATTACAATTTTACTCAAATACATTTAATGCATGTTATCATTTTCAAGTCAATTGACTATTCCCTCTTCCACGATTTACATCAATTTCCATGTCTCCACTTCAATTGAGTGTTCACTCTTTTCATTGCCTCCTCCATCACGTTCGTATATACTATGTATATGTTACTCTACTTCAAAATTTTAAAATAATATACAAATGCCACCATTTCTTTATAACAAATTTACAATGATTTTATTTTTGATATGTTTAAAAGTATATAAAATATATTAAAATAAAATATTAATATATTTATTATATTTAAAAATTAACTAATATCATTAAATTATTTTATATTAAAACTAGTATGATACCCGTGCATTCGCATGGGTATCCGTCGATGACGCGCATTTATCGTAAAAATGATTTTTTATAAAAATAAAAAATAAAAAATATCTAATAAAATCAATATATTTGATAAGTTTAAATATTTATATTATAGTCCAGAATAGATATAGATATACGAACACAAAAGGTTGCACTTGCAGCTTAACACTCCCATTACAAAGTTGTAAATATTTATAGGTAATGGATTCAAAATTGTAAATGAAAAATAAAAATAGGTTTGTTAAAATAGTTTAAATAAATGTGAAATAAAAAATTTGTTACAATAATAAGTAAAATAATTTTTTCGGAAGGTATATATTGGGGTAAAATTTGAGAATTTTGCACAAATAATATTTAATGGAAAATAATAAAAAATGTAATAGTAATAATAAATATATAGGAAAAAAATTATGTTTATGAAAAATAATTAAAATGACGGATTAGTAAAGAAAAAAAAAACTAAGGAAAAAGTATTGAAAATAAATAAAAAAATAAGTTAAACAAAATGAAAAGGAATATAAAATAAGATGAGGCAATTATATTAATGTAATATAGACCCGTGCGTTTGCATGTGCCGCGGTTCGCACGAGTCACGCAATATCGTTTTTTTAATGGTTAGAATATTAAATTAATATAATATAGTAAATTTTAAGAAATATATACAAATTAAGTAATTTTGATCCGTCAAAAATATATATTTTAGTAGAAAAATATATATTATTATGAACTCGATTGTTTTTTTTTATAAGCAATTGTATTAAAAGGGAGAAACATAGATTCTCCAACCCGATACAAAAGATTAATCAAAAGAGAAGGGCAAAACAAGACCCTAAATAGATTACAAAAGACTCAATTGTATTAAATAATCATACAAAATAAAAAAAGAGTTTGTGAAATGAAGAAAGAAAAAATAAAAAATTTTAACATTTGAAAATAATAATTTTGTGTCTCAAATAGAGACAATTGGTAATTATAATAAAATAGATATTTTGATGATAGTGACCCGTGAAAAAAAAAAGAAAAATTTTGATATTTGAAATATAATTAATAAATATAATATAATGATTGTTAATAAATGTATATAAAATGTTGGAATGTAATATTAAGAAACTCGTGAGTTCGCACGAGTCACGCAATGTCGTTTTTTTTTTAATTGTTAGAATAGTAAACTAATATAATATCGTGAATTTTAAAAAATATATACAAATTAAGTAATTTTGACCCGTCAAAAATGTATATTTTAGTAGAAAAATAAATATTATTATGAACTCAGTTGTATTAAATAATCATACAAAATAAAGAGTTTGTGAAATGAAGAAAGGAAAAAAAGAGAAATTTTAACATTTGAAAATAATAATTTTGTGTCTCAAATAGAGATAATTGATAATTATAATAAAATAGATATTTTGATGATAGTGACCCGTGAAAAAAAAAGAGAAATTTTGATATTTGAAATATAATTAATAAATATAATATAATGAGACTCGTGCGTTCGTATGGGTCACGGTTCGCACGGGTCACACAATATCGTTTGTTTTTAATTGTTAGAATAGTACATTAATATAATATAGTGAATTTTAAAAAATATAGACAAATTAAGTAATTTGGATCTGTCGAAAATGTATATTTTAGTAGAAAAAATAAATATTAATATAAACTCAGTTGTATTAAATAATCATACAAAATAAAAAAAAGAGTTTGTGAAATGAAGAAAGAAAAAAAAAAAGAAATTTTAACATTTGAAAATAATAATTTTGTGTCTCAAATAGACACAATTGATAATTATAATAAAATAGATATTTTGTTGATAGTGACCCGTGAAAAAAAAGAGAATTTTTTATTTTTGAAATATAATAAATAAATATAATATAATGATGGTTAATAAATGTATATAAAATGTTATAATCGTCTCATGTTTTTTATTTATAAAAATAAAAATTTGTAGTATTTTTTCGTGATTGCCTCATGAATTTTTTTTTAATTGTCTCATGTCTTATGCATTTTTTTGTGATTATCTTTTTTTTTTGTGATTGTCTCATGTATTTCGAACCGTGTCTTATTTTTTCATGTGTCTTATAAATTTATATTTTAATATATTTTAATGGATTTCGAACTGTGTCTTATTTTCTCCCGTGTCTTATAAATTTATATTTGAATATATTTTAAAATTATTAATTATACTATAATCTTTCATAAATTATTAATTTTAATTATGATTTTTTAATAATGTATAATTATTTCTAATGATTCTAATATCAATAACACATTTTTATAATTATTTCTAATGATTCTAATATCAATAATGATTATAATTATTTTTAATTTTATATAAAAGCAATGAATTTTTTTAATTATTATTATTTATAAAAAAATTGACTATTTTTTAGTCATTGAAAAATGAGGAGAGTTAGTTATTTATTTGATAAAAAAATAATATTTAAAAAAAATTGGAGTTTAATTATTAATGATTTATTATCATTTTATTGGTAGAAATAATGAGACTATTATTATGTGTAACATGTAAAATTGTTGGTAGGAATGAGATATAATGGATGAAAGAAGAACTTACATATAATAGATGGAAAACAAAGAGTTTATTCTATCTTCCAAGGTTGATATTGTAAAGGATAATTTTATTTTTGTTGAGTATTTTTCCTTTTTATAATTAAATTTAAAAATAAGTTTTTCATTTCTCACTATTATAATTATACATTAATTAGTATTATATTTATTTATTTTTCATCAATATGCATTTAAGCTGATTTAATTTCTTTATTTTAATGAAAAATATAGTATACAATAATATAAAATACAGATTTTTTTTAGTTACAATTTATAAATATTTAAAAAATTTATGATACTTAAAAACATATTTATTATTTAGTAAGTTTTTTATTTTCTATATATAAATAATAATTATAAATATGTAGTAAAAAACTATTTTTTATTGTGATATCACACCATAAGACTACACAAAATGTTTGATGTGGTCTATCTTTAATGCTGGCAGCCGTAATGCTTGTCTCCCCTTTGTTGGGAATTTTGGATTTTTATGGTGGTGCATTTATCTATTTCCTTGTGTTGTTTTGAGGACTATTATTATTTTAGATTTCATTTGTCCAAGAGGTTGTCTTGAGGCATTTTCAGATGTCCGGGTTTAATAATCTTTCACAAGTTGTTCAAGAAAAATAACTCGCATAAAATAAATCAAGTTTAATAATTTGCTCAATATCCAAAATTAGTAAAAAATTTTAAGTAGCAAGCAATCTATTGTACAATCATAAACTCTAGCTACTGCTACTGCAGTCACCATGCCATTATCAATAAAAAACCAAAAGTTTGAGGAAATAAAAGTTGAACTCAAAAGAGGATTTTTACTTTGCTATATAGAAATATTGTATACGATAAATTAGTAGTATAGATTTATATAATTCTTTAGATATTGTCAAGAATGTATTAGAACTAATCAGATAGAGATTTCTCTAGTTATTTATAAAACATTCATACGATATTGTCCATCGTCCGTACATTCATTATTCATAACCTGTCATGGCTTGATAAGGTCGTAGAAAGAAAAATTCACAACTTTCTTGATGAGCATATACCACTGCGATTATTACGCATCTTTTTCAATGCCTGCTGCAGAGTTGTGGCCAACCATCCCAGTGAGTTTTCTATCTAGCTCAGGAAGAACTTTTCCAACAGCCTGGGATTTCACAAAATGCAAAACTAATTTAATAAATGTAATTGGTAAGCACATAAACTCTTATGGCAATCCATCTCTTACCTTTGCAGCATCAGTTGAACTTGGAATTATATTTTGAGTTGCACCCCTTCCCCCTCTCAAAAGGAAAAAGAAAGCAGAAGTTTTAACTGGAAAATGTGCAACAGACCTGTTGTTGCTAGCACAGTTGTCATCAAACCCTCAATTATACCAAACTCCTCATGAACCACCTGATAAATAGTTTATATAAGAATTAGATGCTTGTATGCAAGATTCTGATAAAGAAGGAAATAAGAAACAAATGGGGGTGGGGCATCAAGTCGGATAATTCTTGAGCTAAAGACATATATTAATTCTGAAAGATCAGTATTTATTCCATGAAGTTAACTTCTCTCAATGGTTTAATTTGTTTTATTAGAAGAGGTATTACTAAAAAAACTTGATGACGAATCAATTGTGTATGAACTCCATAATCCTATTAGTTTTACTTTTACTACTTTCCACACTCTAAGTAGCTAAATATTAAAACTCAAATGAAGTTGCCATGTATGATTTCACAAATAACTACAGAAAAATAAATTAAAACTGAGAAGGGTTGAAGGGGGAATAAAAACAATGAGGGAAATTAAGAACATATCAGAGGAAGAAAAATAAGAGAAAATAGCAAAACAAAAGGAACATAAGATAAAGAAAAAATATCAGGGCCAAATGAAAAAGGAAGTAGGTAACAGAGCAAAAAGCTAAAAAAACAGGAATTCACAACACGTTTTAACGTTTCAATGTTTTAACTCTAACTATCTAAGATATTTTAAAATGAAATTAGCTTACAATTCACAAATGAACTTAACTTGCAGGAAACAAAGAGAACAAAGCAACCAAAGAATCATTTCAGCTTGTAATTTGTAAATTGTAATGGATTAAAAAGTTAAAACTTGCAGGAAATAAAGCATAAAAACGATATAAACTTGTCATTCATCTAGAAATTAAGAGTTAGAATCACACATTTACATAAATACATTTTGAAATTACAAATCTTTTGATTAAAACTTATGTGACACTGAGGGAAACAACGTCGTTACACCGTCGTGGTCGAAACCTAATTCGTTTGATTAATTCTCGGATAAAAGAGCTTCTAAATCGCGATCCATAACAGAGAAATCAGAGACCTCTAACAAACATCTCAATCTCCCATCATATCTACAATAATTAAGTAATTGCAATTTAACAGAAAATACAGATTATGTTATTTCAATATGGTCAAAAGCAGACATAGTGCAAAGCCTACATTGTTACATAAACAGAACCACATACACCATCTTTGGATAACAAAAAATCATCATTCACTCACACAAAACCTGTTTCCACAACATAATTATATCTCTACAAACACATACAGGATCAATCATTACTTTCCAATCATAACAAAAATCACTATCGTTGTGCAAAATCAAATTCTCAGTAATGTATAAAGAGATGATCATTGTGTCAGCAAGCAAGAGAAAAAGTCCTTATTCTTAGACTTACTGCTCTCACATTGCAAATTCTGCAATCCAATTCATATACCGTCATTCTGTTCCCGCTCATCGTAGAATAGAGGAAAGTCCTCTCAACTCCGATAGCATTTTTCGTCGGTTGCTGAGTCACGCAGACCCCTTCAACCTCTGTATTTCAGCCCCTAATTATTGGATAAAAATAGAACAAAATAATGAAGCAAACTTAAAAAAAAATGACAGAATAATAAAATATTACTTGTTGCTCAACATTTATAAGTGAAGGATCAACTTGCTTCAACAATTCTTCTTGTGTCTTTTTTTCTTTAACGCGAGCAAGGCCCTATCTTTCTTCTTAGAAACTTTCATCAAACACTTTGTAGGCAAGATTGCAGGCAAGGTGCAACACTCTGTATTTTGAAAGCAGATTATTAATAGAAATAACTCTCACAGTAACAACATCAAATAACACCACACAAACAAAACAGAAGCAAAAGAAAGAAGGAGAGTCATAACTGAAATCAAAAGCGAAGAGTTTAACGTGGAGCCATCGGAAACTGCACCGCCGACTAATCTTCCCCCTTTCTCATAAGCCAACATCACCTAACCTGAAACAACAAACACCAATTCAAAAACAAAATCGAACCTTTCTCAAATACACAGAGATGAAAGATTTATGTTGTATATTTATAGTGTGTAAGCATTGACATTTTGAGATTTCAAAAGGAAACAAAGAACACCGAGGGGTTATTTTCTGAGACATGTTTAAATTGATCGTGGTTTGTAATGGGGTGTTGGTGAGGGACGGTTTCTGAATTTGTTGTGAAGGAAGAACAATTTTTGAATTTGTTGGGAAGATAAAGGAAAGGAATAACGGTTTTTGAATTTGTTGGGAAGAAAAAGAAACTAAAATGCACGTTAAATGAGGAAAATAAGAAAGAATGAGGAATAATTCAACTGCTTCTAATAAATATATTTTATTAATTGTGAATTAATTTATTAAATGGATGCTAATTCTTTAAGTTGTCAAGTGGCAGATTATTTGTTAATAAGAGTAATTAGGGGTTTTTAAGACCATTTTTTTTTCTTATATGACAGATTATATCATCTTTAAATTAATTATTTTTCTTTGTTAAAAATTTAATTTAACTAAAACTAAATTTGAGACTTGACTCAAAATTTTAATTCATATATATTAAGATATTAGTCAATTTAGATCAAGTGTTAGTATGAAACTCTAGTTTTTTTTTTAAATAAATAAATAAAGTGAAAAATTTCATTAAAAATAGTTAAACTAATTACTATTTACATGAATGAAATTGGAAGAGTATATTTTGAAGTTACAAAGCTAAATTTTAACACTAAATTGAGATACATAATCAAGTAACTATTTTTAATTTATTACAATTATTTTTAAAAAATTAAAAGAAATTATCAATCCATTTATTTTATAAAGAAATAATAAATTATTATTATTTAGAACAAATTATATTTTAATATAATTTGACAAATATATTATTTTGAAGGTTGTCGTCATGCTGAAAAATTATCAATCTATTTTCATTTTGTAAATTTTGGTATCCGACCTTGCGACCAACTAATCTAAGAGGGACCAATCCTACCGTCCACTAGCGGGGTCCCGTTTAAAATCAAAGCAAAGCTCCGTATAGACTGACCCACACAAGAATTGATTGCACATAGTAGGATTCGAACTTGAGACCTTGAGAGGAGCACGCTCTCAAGACCCAAGTCTCCACCACTAGGCCAACTCTTGGGGGTTAATTATCAATCTATTTATGTTTGTTAGTCCGTTTTAGAGGTTGTGGACAGTCTGCTGTCGAAAACTCGAGTCGGTGTTCGTATAGGGTTGGAATGAGTCGGTAGAGAATGACATTTTCTAGTGTGACACTTATGAATTTTGATATGGGAAGGTGATGGTGGACCTCCGGGAGTCCGATTGTTTAAAATTTTGAATTTCTATGTTTGCTAGTCTATTCTACATGTTATGGATGATCTAATGTTAAAAATTCAAGTCGAGAAGAAAACTTTATAGTGTGCCACTTGTGAATTATAATCTGAGAAGGTGATGGTGGACCTCAAGGAGAGTGATTGCCTAATTTTTTTAATTTATATGTTTGTTAGTCCACTTTACAGGTTGTTGTTAGCCTAGACATTTTAGCTAAAAAAGTCAACAAAGAATGGTTGTAATTACGTTAGAAAATGCTAAGTATTAAGAACTTCAATCAAAGGCTTCGACATATTAACTATGTCAACTAAGATGTTTCGACTAACATATTAGATGAGTTAAGGCAAAGATTGGTTTGGAGGAGTCTCAGGAACAGATCCACTTGATTAAGATAACTCTCTCTTCAAAACATGTTTCGAATCTCAAAAAGAGCTACACAAATAAGCTCTTCAACAACGGTCGAGATTGACACCTCCACTAGATGTTAGGGACTTGTGATATTCTTAAATCCAAAGACTATATGATGTGGAGATATCTCAACAACACTATAGGAGTGGACAAAAGACTCTCGACAAAGGCAGTTAAGAGGTTCAAAGCTATTTCTAATGCATTTATCATCACGATGGTTGATTTTTAGCAGGTTTATCTTTGAAGACGCCTGAAAGTAACTTAGAGCGATGAAACCTATGTAATAGGATACGTGTTAGATCCTGAGGATCTATCCATTGTCGACGGTTACTATCGTATTAATATATAAGTCAATTTTAGTGTATGGGATTGAGGTCGCAAATTTTCACTCATTCTCTATAGAACTAAAGTATCCAAGTCACAAAGAGAAATAATTTGTGAGAAATGTATGAGTCTACGTCCATCTTTTAAATTTATTTAAGTCTTTTAAATCAAAACACTTATTTTATGACATTTATTATACTTTTTCTTTACTTTATTTCTCCAAAGCAATTATGCATTTACATTCAGTTTGTTAATTTTCAAGCATTTAAGTATCAGCCACAGACACTTTTCTTTGCACTTTTCTGCACAGATTGTCTTTGAGATTTTTTTCGAGTTTAATCTATTAAGTGGAGCAAATTAGTAATTTTTTACTAAAAATATCAGTAAAAAATTGGCACGCTTAGTGGGACACTTTTGTGCAATAATTTTTTTTACATAAAAGTGTCGTGTCTTTTACATTGTTAATTTTGTTTTTCATACATGAATTATCTTTATTTGTCAAGTGTTTATGCGCCTGAGGAGTGGTAAAACTCTTCCAGAATTGACTCGCCCAACATCAAAAAAACCCATTTCCCCCACGGAGCAACGCTCCTAACATAGAAGAACAATCAATAGATTTGAAGGTTGGCAATACAAGGACTTCAACCCCCATTGGAGAAAAACTACTGTTATAAGCTAGATATCAGCGTCGGTTGTACCACCAGAAGTTGTGGTATCCTTACCAAAGGTAACGTGTGCATGCTATTCCTAGGGCTATACAAAACCTGATAAGAGACCCAATGCCTCATTTTCCCTTAAAATTTACGTTCGCCCCACCAAGTGGTAGGGATGTTCCAGGAAAGAGTCAGTTGAGAAGGACCGTTTCAAGTGTAACACTTGTGAATTGTGATCTGGGTAGGTAATGGTAGACCTTCGGGAGGCCGATTGTTGAAAACCATGAGTTTCCATGTTTGTTAGTCTGTTTTACACATCATGGACGGTCAAATATTGAAAATCAGAGTTTGTGTTATTCTAGGGTTGGAAAGAGTAATTTGATAATGATTCTTTATAATTTGAAACTATTAAATTATTATTTGGGAAGGTGATCATAGACTTCTGGGAGTCCGATAGTTTAAATTTTTAAATTTCAATATTTGTTGGTCTGTTTTACACGTTTTGGACGGTCAGATGTTAAAAATTTGAGTCAGTGTTTGACCAGGGTTTGAAAGAGTAAGCTGAGGAGGACCCTTTATAGATTGACACTCGTGAATTGTGATGTGAGAAAGTGATTGTGGATCTACAAGGGTACGATTATTAAAATTTTTGAATCTTTATATATTTTTTAGTTTATTTTACACATTGTGGACTAACCGGTGTTGAAAATTGGAGTCGGTTTTTTTTTCTTCAGAAAAGAGTCAGTTGAGAAGGACCGTTTCAAGTGTAACACTTGCGAATTGTGATTTGGGTAAGTAATGGTAGACCTTCAGGAGGGCGATTGTTGAAAATTTTGAATTTTTATGTTTGTTAGTCCGCTTCACACATTATGGATGGTCAGATATTGAAAATCCAAATCTCTGTTCCAACCTTGGACGAACAGAGACATTAAAGTCTCTGTTTTTGTTTTTGTTTTCCGTTCTAACATAATTAACTTTGTATATAATACAAAAATTTCATTTATAATATTTTTATTTTAAAATAATTTAAACTTTATAATATCAATAAGTTTTTTTCAATAATATACTTTTATTCATTGAACCTCATTTCACCTTATTACTTTACTAATTATAATTCACAAAAATATTTTAATAAATAAATTAGTTTTATTTAAATATTTATTTTTTAGAAACTACACATAATTTTTATAAAATATTTTTAATGAGAGAAGAGTAGTCATCCAACATATATTGATTAAATATATCATATATATTTTATAAAAGAAATTGTAAATCATATTAGTATTATGACAAGTATTTTGGAAGCAAATCTTTAAAAAATAGAAAATATAATAATCAAAACATTAAACATTAATACTAAACAAAAACAAAAACAAAAAGGAAACTTGAAGCAAGCATAATGTAAAGTGTGCATGCACAGTGAATTAATTTGTAGCTTATGTCATAAATAAAAATCGAGCCTTGGAAACTAGCGTCAATTTAATTACAATGATGATATTACAATTATGAAAAGATATAGCACCCGTAAGTTATAATTATACAGTAATTTTTTAATGACATGTCATCTAACATATTTTTAACCAATCAATTGTTTACAATTCCTGTTGGTAAAGTTACCCAACTTATTTTGTTGGGTAATGAAGTTGCCCCCTTCTTCCACATGTTTCCTTAGATTCTTTAATGGAGAAATCTGATGGAAAATCCTAACACCCCATAATTTGATTAAATTATTTAATCAAGTTATCTTATATTTTAATTAATTAATATTTGATATATTTTAATTAAATATGTATATTGATTTGTATGTGTTTTGGGAGGCATTTGTTTGGGTAGTACTATTAGTTTATGAGATTTTGGATAGGAGAGATAATTATATTTATGTTTAAATAGTATTTTTGTCCTGTAAGTTGACGAGTTTTTGGTTTTCGTCCCTGAATTTTTTTTTTCGTTTTAGTCCCTCTATCTTACTTTTTGTTGGAGTTTAATCCCTGCAGAGGTTTCCTGCGGATTTTGGTTTTAAGGAAAATCCACAGGAAACCTTCGGATTTTCCTGCGAATTTTGGCTTTAGGGACCAAACACCAACAAAAAGTAAGATATAGGGACTAAAACAAAAAAAATAAAATTCAGGGACGAAAACCAAAAACTCGCCAACTTACAGGGACGAAAATATTATTTAAGCCTTATATTTATTTAATTAAAATAATAGAATTAGAATATCAGAAGAAATAACGAGGAAAATATTATTAGTAATATTAAAATAAAATTAGAGTTAAGGAGGGTATTGTGGCGAATAAGGGAATAAGTGAGAGCATAGTGGAAAACATAATTTTAAGGAAAATTAGGTTATTAATAAAAATGTTAGTAGAGAGGTTTTGAGATTATTCTACGTAAAATAGAATTTTGGAGAAGAAAGAGGTTAGGGCTAGAAGAACCTCCATTGATAGAACTTGAGGGTCTTTTGCTAGAAAATCCAAGGGAGGGGGATTATTCCTAATATGGTGTAGATTGCATGAATGGGCGGAGGGAAGTCCTTAATCCCATTAGCTTTTCCCTAACTTTTTCTTTTTAATGAATGATCGATAAACATGATGTAAATTATGTAATAACATGATTTATGTGATGCAATATGTAAAATTCGTGCATTGTTTTACTATGGAATTTATGTGTTATTGTTGATAAAGTTGATATGAAGTTGTGTTCATTATTGTGTTGTGAATTTGATGAACAAAACATGTTAAATCCAAGATTAATTGATGAAATTGCATGTTAATTAATAAATAAATGTTGTATTGATGTTACATTTTATTTCCCTTGATGTTATTATTCGATTTGGGGTCTGGGGAGGTAAAATCAGATTTATTGTTTGAACTCCAATAGAAGAAACACAGGTTCTGTTTCTGCTTCAAGTTGACGGGCGTTGTCCTAATGACACCCTGGTCGTCACGTGTTACGAAGCGCTAACGGGCGTCAGGTGTCTGAATGGCAGACCGTCAAGGTCCCCATGCATAATTTTATAGGACAATCGTCATATGAATGATGTGTAAGGTGACGTGGGTGGTGACAAGTAACCTATCATTCTGGCAGAATGAGCGTCATTCGCTTGTTTGCTTCAAATTGAATTCCGATTTTTGATGTTGTTCTGTGATTAGGCTATTATTCAGCCACTGTTTGAAGGTGTTTTGATGTTGTTTGTTATAGATTATTGAATTAATAAATTATTATGGTGTTATGTATAATTTTGGTCAGAATTTTGGTGATAGTGCATGTTGTGGTGAATCATGTATCATGGTGTACGAGTTTTAGTTCAATTTTAGTGTGCACTGGTCCGATGGTGTGAATTGAGGATTGAATATCTGGTTCCAAATAGGAATTATTGAAAGCGTTACTTATGGTGATAGTAGCGAATTGGTGTGAGCTGGTCCTATGGTGGGGATTCAGGAGCGAGATGGACTTGTGTTGTCTATTATGGTACCACATGCATTGTAGAAGCTAAGGGATGACGTTGAGGCTGTTCTTTGGTGATGTATGTGAATGAATTATGTTAAATGATTATTGATGTTTGTTTAGGCTACCCTTGCATACTTTTATACCTTTATACATTATGAGCGTATCCCCCCCTTTGTTGTTTGTGTGGTTCTCTGCTCCTTCTTGGGGTACAAACAAGTAGATAAATGAGCAACGACTTGGAAGCTAAGGGATGACATTGAGGTTGTTCATCTTTTTCCCATTTTTATGCGATATTTAGATTTCGTTGCTCTGATCTGTAACACTGGGCAGATGAACAATTCATTTTGTTAATTGTTATTACTTGCGATATTGTTGATGTTGAAGGCATTTTTTATAACCATGTTTTATGTTATGAGACTTATTTGGCTGTTGAGTTGCTTTAATTTATTTATTTCTGCTGTGATGAGCCTATGTAAAGGAGAGCATGTGAAGACAGATGTTTAAATTATTGCATGTTTTTATCTAAACCATGTTATGGAGCAGGTTATATTGTATTTGAGTGACACCCTATGTATGTAGTTGTTTTATTTTCGTATTACTCCGCATTTTGGGGTTTAGGGTGTTACATAGTGGTATCAGAGCATGTCGGTCCATTCGGCCAGATTTTTGACGTGTTAATTGTTCCCTAGTATGCGACATGTGTGTGAACACTGTTGGTGAGTTGTTTCTTCTAATATCTGTTTGCTGGTGTGCAGAATGGCTGGAAGAAACAATTGCACTATTGATGATGCTTTGGAGTCAGTGGCTCAAGCGTTATAGTGTGAGCAAGATCAGGCTGGTGATAAGTTTAGTGGGTTGGCAAAATTTTAGAGAAACAATTCGCCAACATTCAAGGGTAGGTATGATCCGGAGGATGCTTAGGCATGGCTCAGAGATATCAATATGATTTTCCAAGTGTTGGCTTGTATTGAGAAGCAGAAGGTATTGTTTGGTACTCACATATTGTTAGAGGAATCTGAAGACTGGTGAGATAATGCGCGTCAGAGACTGGTGAGATAAGTGCATCAAGTTTAAAAACAGAACGCATCCTGAGATTAAGCAAGGTATTGGTTTTTAGGAGTGTAGTACCTCAAAAAAATAATATGACCTCGCGATGCGTAATCTCACAATTGAGGGATGGACTTAACAGAATTGCCACATAACTTTATTTATTCCTAAAAAAAGAAAGGGGAAATATCGATAAAACCCAAAAAGAACGACTATGATTATGGTCATAGAAACTAAATAAGGGTTCAGGGGTAAATTATGCAAGGGAAATGTATTAACACCCCTCACGTCTGTTGTACTCAATAGGAACCATTTAGTTAGTTTCAAGTGAATGTTAGTGTGATGTTAGTTTGCGGTCTTCTACTTATTATGAGAGAAAAAGAACAAAAGGAGAAATGTTTTTGGACTTTTTTTATTAATGTGCGAAGGACTAAGAAAAGATTTTTTTATTAGGGTGCCTGACGAGACTTTGAATCTCGCTCCTACGTATCTCCGGGTGCAATAGAGAACTCAAGGTTTATGTAGTTTTGGGTAGAAAATTTTTTGTTTGTTAATCGATTTTAGCAAAAGCTGTTTTGTCTTAATCAATGGAAAAACATTGCCTGCTACTCAAAACATGTGAGGAGCGGGAGTTTTCATCACATTGAATGGGTTTCTACATATCAAGAGTCACGGGAAAACGTCACTTATCTCAACTCACACAATTGTGGACTAAGCATTTTCTTGCATTATCTCGAGACGAAATATCTTTCGTTTGTGAAAAGGTTTTTCAAGATCATCGCGCGGCGGCGAGAAAAGAGTTTGATGTATTGGATGTTTTATAGGTGAACAACGAACGCTCGATGAGAACGAAACATAAGCCTTGGGATCAATCATTCGGGGTTCCACCAGAATGCTAGATTTTAATGGCCATTTTTCATTCAAGGTATTTAAGAAAATTGTTTAATGGACAACGAACGATTGATAAGAACAAGACTTGTGTCTCATAATCAATTATTCAAGGGTTCCATCGGGATGCTAGACTCCAATAGTCCTTTTTAGTCCAAGTTTATTAAGTGTTTTAAGAGTGAAAGAAAGAATGAATGGCTAGCCCAAAACGTGTGCCTCGGGACAAATTATTCGAGGGTTCCCATCGAAATGCTAGACTCTTACGGTCTTTTTCTTACATGTTTGTTTAAAAATAGGATTTTATATAACGTTTAATTTAGGAAAAGTCACTCGATGTTGATCGAGGTTTAACTATTATGGATGAGACATGATTTGAAATTGGTGAGATTTTGAAAATTAACTTGATATCAATCAAGCGTTTGTTCTTATTTGAAAGGTTGATTTTATATTTTGTTTTTGTTTATTTATTTATTGATTAACACACTACCTAAGGCAAACTAAAAAACACGAAAATAAAATACAAATTACAAATAAGGGACGGAGGTACATTTGTCAATTAGGGATATAACAAATCGATAAGCTTACAGGCTATCAAACAAGTAAATGTAAACACAAGTATCTCATTGTAAGAAGGCCCAAGAGTAAGCCACAGGACCGAAAACTAAACGAAATCGAAATTAACTAAATTTAGTGCTATGTTTTAGTTAACTTGAAGTGGATTCATGTATGAATCACTTTATAAGAAGTTGAGAAAAAATCTATGCGTCCTAACGATTTTTGAAAGTTAAATTGAATTTTAACTCCGAGATCGTAACACAATTATGAACCGAGCAACAACCAAACATATTATTATAATTATAAGTGGTGTAACATATTTTACCTAAATTCGAGGTAATTGAAAAATATAAAGTTAAGCATCACACATACACGCTATATTAGTAGCATGTTAATATTGTTTTCATATTCTATTTTATTTTTGCTCTATTTCGATTATGTAGCAGTGCAGATTCATTGTGGGTAGTGTGTGTGTGGTGTTTAACTTTCTATTACTAATCCTTGTTGTTCTTCTTTTCTTTTACCATCTTTTCTTCCCTTGTGTGTTTCTTGATCATAAAGAAACAATTTATAATTTGTTTCCAAGGTATCGGATTTCACAACAAATTGGTACAGTGAGTGTGGAGGAAAATGCCTTCAACAAAGTATGAGATTAAAAAGTTCACTGGAGTGAACGATTTTGGTCTGTGGCGCTTGAAGATGAAAGCCCTAGTGGTTCAGCAGGCTTATTTGGAAGCGTTGAAGGGAGCTGCATCCATGGACGTTGCATTCATGGAAAAAGAAAGAACGAGTATGGTAGAGAATGTAACACCCTAAATAATCCCCCGTGTAATATAAATAAAATCGGAGTAAAATAAAATATCAAACATTTTAGGATGCTACTTTCATCAAACACCTGCTCATATACTTGATATGCAACCCATCATTTTAAAATTATTTTAACAACAACGATAATGATAAAAGATCTCTAACTTCATTTTCATTTTATTAAAACAGTGGAAACATCAACACACATATTCATTACAATGTAAGCATAGTATTTCACTTAAATAAATAACTAAAATTAAGAGATATCTAAAATCTCAAGCAAAACATAGCCTAAGAAAACATAACGTTCCATGACCCTAGTGTTACATATCAGAGCAGACACCGACACAAAGGCATAAACGGAAGACTCCATCTTCCACTCACATCCGATCTCCCACTGCGGATTATCTGCACGTTACCCACGTGGAGGCAACATTCAAACTGAAGGGGTGAGATTCTCAAATCAACAAAAGAAACAGATGATATAAATATGAAAGCATAAATCATCAAGGAAAACATTAGGAAGCACCATGTCACAAATTCATCAATGCCACTTAAAATGCAATGCACAACAAGACTCATGCATGTGGTACCAATCGTCATAATAGATGGACACTAGGCCATCAACCCTCCAAAGATCCCCGTCAATAGGATCGATCCCGCATTTGGAACCGGAGCACGTCATAGTTACCTCATATCCGCACAATGGGAATGAAGCATCGTCACAGAGTATGCATATGAATGTATGATACACAACATCACTAATCATCATCATCAAAATAAACTTCATAATGTGCATCATCATTCATTATTTTTCACAAAATTTATATCATCATATATTCATCAAAATATGCCTATCACATAACATGCCGTAACAACTCAACTTCATCATCATACTACCACATAAGTAACGGCTAGTGCATTTACAAGTTACGTCACAACAACTCAACAACAACATCATGCAACTTCATAAACAACAACTATTGCATTTATCAGTTAAGTTACAACACATCATATCATAACTAGTCAAAAATATCATCACACAATATTATAAGCAACAACGATTACAATCACATGGTATGCTACAACAACTTCTCAACAACCTCACGCAACATCATAAGCAACAATCACAACACACATTCATACGACTAACTCCCACATTTCACATTTCAACACATCGGAACCTACACGGAAACTCATATGGCGCGTCGAATAGTTAGAAATCTATCATTGAAAATAATTTTAACATAAAGTACATAAAGTCAGCTTTCCAACGATTAGAACGACGACCCAAACGGACTTACGAGTCAAAAGTTATGAATTTTCAAAGTTTTTAAAATAAACTGCCCAAGGGGACCGCGCTAAGCGCAAAAAATCGGGCTAAGCCCGCTCTGCGATTCAGCCAAAAGTGCCTGCGATGACAACACTTATCCCACTGTGATTTCACACCCTTAAATTGCATTTTTAACCCCCAATAACCCCAGTTTAGGTCATTAAAACCCATTTATACCACATATACATTATTCACAACAATCTCAACAATTCGAATATAACAATTTCATCAATTCCAAACATTTTAGTTATAGATTCTTCCCAAAAACCCCAATTAATCCACAAACAACAATCCATGACATCAACCTAATGATTCCTACCCACATACATACATCATCTAACCCTTGAGTGATTAAAGAAATCTCACCCTTACCTTGTATTGATGAGCTTCCCTCTTCCTCAATGGGTTCCTCTCCTTCTTCTTGCCATAGCCTCTTCTCCCTTTTGCTTTCCCTTTCACGTATGATTAAAACTCCCTTCTCATTCTCTAATTTTTCTTTATAAAGTCCCTCATTATGGATTACCTCTTTTACCCTTACTTACTCTTCTACCATTACGAGTTTGCCCCTCAATTATCTACACACCTTATTTTCTATTTATCCCATTACATTATTAGTAATATTTTTGGATCCAACTAAATACTAATAATAATAATTCTCGTCAATTATATCATTCTGCTAATGTCCATTTTACACTATGATTAAGCAAATATTAATTAAATAAGCCTAACTAATTTTAGTCTCCACACTACCAACTTCTACGCTTTCGGTCATACACCCCTACGACCCTCAAGACTCAATCTTAAGGCCACTACTCTTCACTACAGGTACATAAAACATAACAAATACACAACAACATACAATCAACTACAACAACTCATTATTATATTCACAAATAATAATTAAATAAAAACGGGCGTTACAGAGAAAGCCCACAACGCCATCTTATTGAGCGTTGGTGATAAGGTTCTACGACAGGTTTCAAAGGAGATGACGTCGAGGTTATGGGTGAAACTTGAAAGTCTGTACATGACCAAATCGTTGGTCAATCGCCTCTACTTGAAGCAAGCTCTATATTCATTCATGATAAGTGAAGACAAAGTTTTGGCTGAGCAGTTGGATATGTTCAACAAGCTGATTCTTGATCTTGAAAATATCGATGCCAAGATTGATGATGAAGATCAAGCGCTATTGTTGTTGTGTGCTTTACCCAGATCACATGCTCATTTTAAAGAAACTCTCTTGTATGAAAGAGAGTCTCTAACCTTTGAAGAAGTTCAGTCAGCACTGTATTCGAAGGATTTGAACGAATGAAAAGAGCACAAGCCATCTTTGACTTGTGAAAGCCTATCGGTCAAGGCGAAATTCACAAATAGAGATGACAAGTTTGACAAGAAGAAGGGTAAAAGTCAACAGAAGTCTTATAGTGGGGATGCATCTGGCATTCGATGTTATCATTGTAAAAAGGAGGGTCATACAAGAAAAGTGTGCCCTGAACGCCTGAATAATCATGGAGATAAGAATAATGGCAATGCAGTTATTTTGCAATATGATTATGAATCATCTGATGTCCTTGTGGTTCTGAGCAACAACTCTTGCAAAGAGTGGATAATGGATTTAGGTTGTATTTGACACATGACTCCAAACAAAGACGTGTTTGAGGAATTGTGTAATCAAGATGGTGGATCATTGATGTTGGGAAACAACAAAGCTTGCAAAATTGCAGGTATTGGATCTATGAGATTCAAGCTCCATGATGAGTCAATAAGGCTATTGACTGAAGTTAGGTATGTACCTGATTTGAAGAGAAATTTGATTTCTCTTGGTGAATTCAACAAGAAGGGATATGTTTTTCAAGGAGAGAAAAGTATCCTAAGAGTCGTGAAGGGGTCAAAGGAAGTCTTGAGAGGCTTGAAGAAACAAGGCTTGTATACCCTTGAGGCTGAAGTTGTAAGTGGTTCGACAAATGTTGCATCCATGAAACCTTTGTCGAAGACAGAAATTTGGCACATGAGGTTGGGCCATGTCAGTGAAAGGGGTCTGGTCGAATTGGGGAAACAAAATCTGCTAGGTGGAGACAAAGTCGAAAAACTGAAATTTTGTGAACCCTGTGTACTTGGAAAATCTTGCAAAGTGAAGTTTAATAAAGGCAAACAAAGAACACATGGATCCCTTGATTACATCCATGCTGATCTTTGGGGGCCTTCGAGGTGTCCAACATATTCAGGCGGAAAGTATTTTCTATCCATAGTTGATGATTATTCCAGAAAGTTATGGGTATTCATCAAGAAGACTAAGGATGAAACTTTTGAGAATTTCAAAGGTTGGAAGACTCTGGTCGAAAATCAGATTGGCAAAAAGTTCAAGAGGTTGAGAACCGACAATGGCCTTGAATTTTGCAATGAGGCGTTCGACAGCTTTTGTGCTGCCTTAGGTATTGCAAGGCACAAAACTACTGCAGGTACTCCATAACAACATGGTTTGGTGGAAAAGTTTAATCGAACTATTTTGGAAAGAGTTAAATGCATGTTGACTAGTGCTGGGTTAAAGAAGGTGTTTTGGACTGAGGCTGTTTCGACATCAACATATATGATAAACAAATGTCCTTCGAATGCGTTAGATATGAAGACACCTGAAGAAGTTTGGTAGGGACATCCACCAGATTTTGACAAATTTAGAGGATTTGGTTGTGTGGCCTATGCTCACATTAGGCAAGACAAGGTCGAACCTAGAGCCCTGAACACTACTACAAAATGCGTAAACAACAACGCCAGGTTTACAACAGACTCATATACACCGTTGTAATAGTACAAACTGAATGCGCGCATTTTTTAATCTTATTGAAATGCTTTTAATCACGGTTAAAATTCCAACTGTGGTGAAATGTGAGGCCTTTCACCACAATTATTTTAAAAATCGTGATTATAGGTAGCGTCTGGTCATGAGTTCAAGTCCCAGTACCAGCATTTATGGTTTTTTACTTATTTTTTCAAAATGCTGACAACCTTTCACCATGGGTATTTAAAAAACCATGATTATATCCTATAGTTTAGTTTTAGGCTATAATCCAGAAAATCTGGTTTTAGGGAAAATCACCTCCTTTTTGAAATCTGTTTCGTGCATTCTGAGCAGAAAAATCGTGCGATCATTTGACCATACTCTAGAAGAGTTAAGGGATTTCACCCTCAAAACCCCAAATTTACCTTTGTTTTTCTATTTTTAATGAATTTTTTACTGTTTCCATAGTCTCAAAAAATTCCAAAAAAAAATCTCAAAATTCTTATTTTACTTAATTAGATTAAGTTTTGTGTTTTTGTATTTTTCTGAATTTATTTTAATCATGTTACTTCTTTTCTATTTTTTCAAAATGATGACAGACCTTTCACAATGCGTATTTAAAAAACCGTGATTATAGGTAGCGTTTTTTACTTATTTTTTCAAAATGCTGACAGACCTTTCACCACATGTATTTAAAAAAACCGTGATCATAAGTAGCGTCTGGTCATGGGTTCAAGTCCCAGCACCAACATTTTTGGTTTTTTACTTATTTTTTCAAGTCCCATTACCAACATTATAAGTGGCATGCTTATTGAGTTTATTCACTATCCTTAAACAAATCTTGGTTGTTCATTTAGTGATTATCAACGGCCAAGAAACTATTATTAGTGATCTGCATGAAACCTAAAACTTAGACGAACTACGTCTTCTACCTCCAAACATCATTTTTCATTTACGATACTCTATTTCTCCACTAAACCAAATTTCAGAATTCCATCATCTCTTCTACAACTTGAATGACACGAGGAAAGTATGGATTTGAGTTAAAAATGTTAGTTGTTGGTGTTTTTTTTTAATTATTGTTGTTCTTGTTGTTCTTTTTTATTATTGTTGTTCTTGTTGTTCTTGTTGTTATTATTGTTATTGTTGTTGTTGTTGTTATTATTATTTTTGTTGTTGTTGTTGTTCTTATTCTTATTGTTGTTCTTGCTGTTGTTCTTGATGTTCTTGTTATTCTTGCTGTTGTTCTTGTTCTAATGCTGCAATTTTTATTTTATTTTATTAAAAGACATACAACAACGGTTATTTAAAATAACCGTGATTATAGGTAGTTCTAATGCTGCATTATTTTATTTTATTAAAAGACATACAACAACGTTTATTTAAAATAACCGTGACTATATGTAGTGCGCTTTCCAGTTTATTACAACGCTTATTGGGCCGTGATTGTAAGTATCATATATACAACGACACCCTACATAACAACGTCTGTGCCCGTGTCATTATATATCTTTCCCAACTGTTGTTAAATGGGTTTTCCGTAGTAGTGGAAATGCATGTTCATGGGATCCAAAGCTTATAGGCTATGGTGCCTAGAGTCAGGTCACAAGAGGTGTATCACCAATTGAGATGTAGTTTTTAATGAAGTTGAGATGACCTTCAAGAAAACTGATGATGCTGACGAAGAGTTGGAATAGGGAGAGATTCCTGTTAAGGTGAACATGTTGATGCTGAATTGCTGTCGTACCTCACGTTCGTTGTACTCAACGGGAACCATTAGGTTAGGTCTGCGAGTTAATGTTTGCTTCTAAATGTTAGGCTTTTCAAATTATTAGGAAGGAAATAGAGTATGGACTAGGTGGTTTATTTACCTAAGGTGCTCGTCAAGATCATCCCAATCTCGTGCCTACGTATCCTCATAGTACAATGAGAAAGTCAGAGCAATCGTAGTTTGGGGAACTACGAGAAAAAAAGGGGAAAGGATAAAGGTTGCTCGCCAAGATCATCGCGATCTCGTGCCTACGTATTCCTATTGACAAATGAGAAATCAGAGCGTCCGTAGTTCGGCTAACTACAGTTTGAGAGTTAATTTTAGGATGAGGAGAGCTTGAATCACGAGATCTACCTCTCGGATCCTCACTCTCGGGGAGACGTTGACTACACCTAGCTCCTTTTTCATCGTTTATTAAAAAGTGTCTAAGTATAATTAAGTTGATTAATTTTGACTTAGAAAAGGCCACTTGATGTTGAATCAAGGGTTTATTCATGATGTAAAGGTTTAAACTAATGGAAATGGAGATCCTAAGGTAAAAGGTGAGGTCGATGGCGATGCACAAGGCAATCCACTTACAAAAGTAAAATGCAAAATTGAGTGAGACGGATAATAGTTGACGGTTATGGAAATCCTATTGAGTTGATTTATTATAAAAAATGCTTGACGTTGGATCAAACTTATTTGTGAATTTTGGAAAAAAATTTGGTTGATTTTTATCTTGATTAGAAACTACCTAAGCGTAACGGAACGAACAAAGCAACACAAATATTATATCTCAAGGGAAGGGGATACAATTTGAATATGTAAGATAAAGTAAGCACCCACACAATCGAGCATGCATACAATCAAGACATGAACACACAATCTAAACATAAACCAAAGAGAATAAACATCACACATAAACACAAATAAGGAAGAAATCATTAACCAAATTAAATATAAATATTTAATAAGGTTAATCAATAATTTAATTAACCACTATTAAATAAAAATGTTTAAGATGATTAAAAACTTAACAAAATATTTTTGGATATTTTTTGTAGAATTAAATTAATAAACATAATTAATTAAATTAAACATAAATATTTAATAAAATTAATTTTTAAGTAAATTATTTAATATTAAATATAAAGGTTTAATAAAATTAATTAGAATTTGATTAGAAAAATATTTTTGGTTTTTTTAGAGTTAAATTAATAAACATAATTAATTAAATTAAACATAAATATTTAATAAATTAATCTTTAAGTAAATTAATTAATATTAAATATAAAGGTTTAATAAAACTAATTTGAATTTGATTAGAAAAATATTTTTAGTTTTTTTAATTAATGAAATAAGAAAAAAAAATAGTTAAAATGAAATAGAAATTAAAAAGGGGAAATAAATAAACAAAAAAACTTGGGATATACGGGATAGAAATGGGGTGTTAATAGTAGACACTAAAAAAACCCCAAAGAAAGAGGCCCAGGCGCAGTAGAGGTCCACATGAGGACTAGATTAACTGTAGTTGACATGAAGGGTCAGCCAGGACCGTCAGATTCTGAGATCTGATTTGGTGTTCTGATCGCATGGAGGACCACGTGCAAGACCATGGCGTGACCAAGGGAGGTCACTCCCATGAGATCCCAACGGGTCACACTTGGAATACCAGCAAGGAGATAAAAACAAAACATGGGGAAGACCAAAACCACACTTGGGAAAGGACGTGCAGTCATTGAGAAACGACAAATTATCCATTAACAATTAAGGCAAAATCAACAAACAAACAAAATAAATTTTGAGAAAATAATAAAAAGAATAAAAACATTGATTAAGAACGAACGAACAAATTAAAACCCAAAAGTAATTTTCTCTCTCTAACCCTTTGCCTCTCGCCTCTCGCCCTCTAAAAACCTCTTCTCTCTGCATTTTCACACTCCACCCAAACTTTTTCTCTGTTCTTCTTACCCACCTCTCTCTCTCTCTCTCTCTCTCTCTCTCTCTATTACTAAACCCTATTTCATTCTGAAAAAGAAGTTTTCCAAACCCATATCACACGAACCGTATGGATCCACCCTTTGTCTATACATTTGAGTTCGATGAACACCAAAGGATATTCATCCTAAGGAACTCAGATTTTCGCCCCTAATCCTCATCAATTTCCGCAAACACAACACAACAAACAAAAGCATCAACTCAACATCATGACTAAACAAAGAATTAACAATCATAAGCAGTAAGAAACTAACACAAAGCTTGGAGTAACATCACTGAATCAAACACATAGAGCGGAGAAAAAAAGGTTCGCCATTTTACCTCAAGTGAGTTTGAACAATCCTTTCTCTATTTGTATGTTTGCTACGATCCATTTTCTCCTCCTCCAAGCATTATGTTCCTTTAGGTGTATTGTTGTCGCTGTTTGTTTCTATTGATGAAGACTAAGCTCGTCTTCTGCAGAGTTTCAATGTGAAACTCTTAGAAGAAACTTGATTAGAGCTTTAGTGAGGGTATTGAGGTTTTTTCGTAGAGCAAAGGTTCTTCTTAGGTTTTTCTTCCCCCTATGAGATGAACAGTGGTGCTTATATAGGCTCAGAATTAGAGTTTATTATCATAAATTATGGGGTGGTGAGCTGGAAAAATAGTACGATCGAAACTTGCTGAGGAAGAATAATTTGAGTGGAGAGTGTCATGTACGGATTTCAGAAATTGCTTCTTTGAAATTTGTCTGTTAGTGAAACAAAAACAGGGTCCCACTTGATTTTCTTACTGACGACTCCTTTTCTAATTCACTGCTTGCAAAAAGGAATTTACTGCCAGGACCTCTTGAATGACATCTTTTTTCTGAACATGATATGTGTGTATGAACATATTGTGAGAGAATGTTTGATGATTATGCCATGTTAGAATGCATGTTAGAAATTGCTGAATTTTGCTTTTGATGATGTGGTATGATTGAGTTGGATTTTGAATGCATTGAATTAATCTTGAATATGATGATGGAGTGACTTGAAATGAGTATGATTGATATGAATATGAATGACTTGATGAACATGCCTGCACAAGATGCTTAGAGTTGAAAGTTTATAGCCTTGAAATTGTATGATGAAAATGTTTGAATTTGCAATATGAATGGTGAGCTAAATAGACTGTATTGTTTGACAGGTTCACAATCATGAGGAAATGAGGTAGAGGTTGATGTGTTCAGTAGGTGATTTGTCTAAGATTTTGCTTCTGCAGTTGTCAACATCTTCGTTTTTTTGTTGTCAGTAGTACAATGAAACCCCGCAACAATTGGACAGGTATTCTTCCTCAGGGATACACTGCTGCAGAACTTGGCATATGCTGTCCAAGTTAGTATGTGGCGTAATTGATTCACCACTATCCACCAAAATACCATCTTTGGTCTTAACATTCGATGCTTTTGCAGTGCCAAAATTGGTAGTCTTTAACCATTGAAGTAAGCTAGATAGGTATGGATCAGGAGCCAAAACAAAAAATCTTTCCTTTGAAGCAGCAAGGATTTCATGCTCATAGTTTTCACTATATTGATGAGAGTGAGAAACACAACCAAATGAACCATAGTGGTCTTTTTAAATCAGATTGTGAATAAAAAACCACCAAGTGGTATAAATGAGTCCATTAAGCTTGGTCTGGGACTACTCTGACTGAGATGCATTGTGTTGCAATTCTTGTTGCCTTGCTTGAAGGCATGTACAAAATTTCCAAATCACTAAGGTGACATAAACTTTTCCAGATCCTGCAAGCTTTTGATTTAATGACTTGTTTCCGACTTGTGACGTTTGGCGGCCTTCTCTTGGTTTGTTGTTTTGTGCAGGTTTTTGCGTTGTTGCAATGACTCATGGTTTGGTTGTGTGACTTTTGTGCAGGCGAAGGGTTTGTATGTTGGAGGCTGGGAATCACGCGTAAGGTGCGTAACCGTTTCATCAAGGTTGTTGTATGGGTGGAATGTTGCTTCATTTAATGATTTGAAAATGATGTATTTTCTGGTTTGATGCAAGAAGTATGCGAACGAGTGCGAGTTTTATTTATTTGCAGCAGGTACAGATGTTGAAGTTGGTCTGTGAATTGTGGGGCCGGTACGGAGTGTTTTTTTGCAAGTTGTTGCGTCTTGTTCCGGTCAATAATCCAGTGTGAGAGTCAAACCTCGGAAGACGATGACGTGGACATGGAAGGTAGCCAGCAAGCACGGCCATAGTAATCCCAGCAAAGCATGTATACGTATCACCAACAAAACTGTGAGAAAGTAAAGCCAAAGAGGTAGCTAGCAGTGGCTGCACTAAGTAAATGGAGAATGCATGTGCTAGGATCTTTAGACGCACCAATTTGCATAATATCATGTATCAAAATAGCGTATGTGGTAACCACAGTCTGTCCAACTTCAAGGCCGTTTAATCCAGCATGAATATTAATTGAATTTGTGCAAAAAAAACAGCCAATAGCCCCCATGTATAGTTTATATATCCATCCAAGATCCAAAATCTCTATGCCAATGTGTGGTACAAGTGGTTTAGAAAAATTTCAAATGGCTGGAAACTTAGAGCTCTTCCTTCTTATTTTTGCAAACCCCTTTTTTTGTAATGTGGACTTGTACATGTATGGGCTTTTGAAATGTAATGAGATTGAGCTTTATTGGATTTGAATAATAACTTGAATAATTTTTAATAAAAGTGAATTTGAGATTGAACTTGGACTTGAATTTGGGCATAAAATTGTATTTGAACCTTGAATGCATGAAATTGGAATTTGGATGGCATTTGAATTAGTAACATTGACATGAGTGGTGTAGTGAAATTTTAATCTTGACATGATTTTTTTGGTAATTGGCATGAATGAGTGAAAATTGAAATTTAGAAATGTGACTATGAATTTGAAAATTGAGATGAAATTTGAATGAATTGTAACTTGACATGGATTGAATTTGGAACTTGGAAGAAAATTTGAATTTGAATGAAGTTGAAAGGAAATTGGAATGAGTTTGAAATTGAACATGGAATTTGGAGTTTGAATTTTGAGTCATGAATTAAAAATGAGATTGGAAAGAGGAACTTGAATTGAAGTTTGAAATTTTGGAAAGAAACTTGAACTTGAATTGTGAAACTTGAATTTTTGAATGGACTTGAAATTTGGATTTGACTTGGATTAAAAAGAAACTTGAATTTGAAATTTGAAATAGGATTGAACTTGAATTGGAAATCGAAAAGAAACTTAAACGTGAATTGGTTTTGAATTGGAATTAAATTGAATTCTGAAGGCTAAACTTTCATTAGAACTTGGATTAGAATTGAAATATGAAACTTGAATGCTTGAACTTTAATACTTGAATTAAAATGAAATTGGATTGGAAATGGATTGAGGTTGAAACTCGACTCTTGAATTGAAACTTGAAGCTTGAAACGTGCACTCTCCATTTGATGCTTGAAAATTGAAACTGAGAATTCTTGCTCTTTCCACATGAAATAACTTGGCATCTTGAATCAATTCCTTGGGAAATGGAATCAAGCATACCTCGATCTAGAACCAGAAATGCATTGAAACTATGAATCAATTCCATAAGAAATAACACCACATCCTGATTCCATCTTGAAATGGTCTTATCAAGAACACGAACCACATAATCAGGACTTGCGAATGATTTGAAATATTGACTAGAAGTCCCGACTTTTGATGGCTTTGCAACTGGACTTCATCAGGTAAACCTTGACCTGGCACAAACCCTAATCTAGATCACTTGATGATTTTCAGACATAAATCACTCGAGTTTGACATTTCTTTGCCCTCACAATGATCCATAATGCATGTGACCTGAGATATGAACTATGTTGCCACTGTACCAAAACCATAATCGAAAGGGAACTCAATTCTGATGATTATCCTCCTTGAATCAACCGCCTTTGCCATAGCCTGCTAACTTAATACCGAGGCAAACCACTTTTTTGACTAGGATTAGGTCAAGCTCCACTGAATTCAATTAGCACTGCCCACACACTTGACCTAAAACAGTACTGCACTTACATTGAACCTGCTAGCCTCGAATGAAACACAACTGAACGACACTTGCTCATCTTAAACACGAAAGCTGAGAAACCCTAATCTTCACCTTGAGTGCACACTGATGAAACAATGACATTGTTGAGAACCAAATTCCTGATTCAAAATCTTTGCCATAACCTGATAACATGATACTGAAGCAAATCATCTATTTGACCGAGATTAGGTCAAACTTCCACTGAATTTCAACTAAAATTGCACACGTACTTGCCTTGATAACTTTTCCAGAACCTCGATACGATCTTGCAATACCTAAGCTTAGGAAGAAAAAGACACGTATATTTTGTAGGCACAAAGGTTAGATGATCTGAATAATGGATATGATGCACAAATGATGAAAATGCTATGATATGCATAGTTGGCAATTCAGGGTCAAAATTAGGGTGTAACAATTGCGTATCCCAGATGAAGTCGAAGAAGAAGCAGAAGATAATAAGGAAGTTGAGGAAACTATCGATGAATACCTATTGTCAAGATATAGGTCGAGGAGATTCATCAAGCTGCCTCATAGACTTGGGTATGCAGGTCTTATAGCTTATGCCTTAATCTCGGCAAGTGAGGTTCTAGAATAAGAACCTAGAGACTATAAGAAAGTAATGAGGAGTCAAAATAAGACTGAATGGCTAAAGGCCATGAATAATGAGATGAAATCTCTTCATGATAACAACACCTGGGAACCGATCAAGAAACCTGCTGGAGCCAGGTTAGTCAGCTGCAAGTGGATTTTCAAAGTTAAGGAAGGAATCGAAGGAGTGTCGTCTAAGAGATACAAAGCAAGATTGGTCGCTAGGGGTTTCACTCAGAAAGAAGGTGTCAACCTCAATGATGTGTTCTCTCCTGTTGTGAATCACATGTCCATTCGAATGTTGCTTGCCATGGTGGCACAGTTCGTCCTTGAACTAGAAGAGATGGATGTGAAGATTGCATTCTTGTATGGTGATCTAGATGAAACAATCCTGATTAGGCAACCTAAAGGGTATGTTGAAAGGGGGAAGGAAGATTATGTGTGCAAGCTGAAGAGATCTTTATATGGATTGAAACAATCTCCTCAACAGTGGAATAGGAGATTCGACAAGTTCATGGCACACATAAGGTTCATTAGAAGTCAGTTAGACCACTGTGTTTACTTCAGATTTCGACCTGGTAATTTATTTGTTATTTTGTTACTTTATGTGGATGATATTCTAATAGCAAGCAACAATGTCGAAGATGTAATAGGGGTGAAGGTTGAACTCAATAAAGAGTTCGACATGAAGCATCTGGGAGCTGCATCCAGGATTCTTGGGATTGACATCCAAAGAGATAGAAAGCAGTCAAAATTATACTTATCTCAAGAGGCATACCTACGGAAGATTCTCGAAAAGTCTGGTATGTCGAATTCAAAGCTTGTTGTGACTCCGAAAAACCCTCAACTCAAGCTAAGTATAGATCAGTGTCCCAGTACCGATGTCGAAAGAGCTTATATGAATAGCATTCCATATGCTAATATAGTGGGTTCTTTGACGTATGTTATGGTCTGTACTAGACCCGACATAACATATGCAGTAAGTCTTGTAAGCAGGTACATGGAGAATCCTAGAAATGTTCACTAACAATCATTGAAGTGGATTCTAAGGTACATAAATGGGTCTCTGAACAGAGTCCTAATTTATGGTGGAGCCTTGGGTGAAGATAGTAAAGTAGCAATCGTAGGATATGTCGACTCTAATTATGCAGGTTGTATGGATTCCAGAAAATTTATTTCTGGATATGTGTTCACTATGTTCGGCACAACAATCGGTTGAAAAGCAACACTTCAGAAGGTTGTTACCTTATCAACCACTGAAGCAGAATATATCGCCCTAACTGAAGTTGTGAAGGAAGCATTGTGGCTTGAAGGTTTTGCAAAGGAACTAAAACTTCAAGGTCGAGTTATCACTGTTAAATGTGATAGTCAAAGTGCAATACACCTGTCAAAGAATTCAGCCTATCATGAGCGAACCAAGCACATCGATGCGAGGTTGCATTTTGTCAGAGGGGTAATCGAGCGTGGAGAAGTCCAAGTGCTGAAGGTTTCAAAAGATCATAATGTTGCTGATATAATCACCAAGACATTTCCCAGTTGCAAGTTTTTTTCCACTGTATGTATTTGATAAAGCTGATCGAAGAAAGTTAGTTTGTTCCTTGATGTTATAGAGTTTGTTCCAAGGTGGAGATTTGTGAGATATTGGATCGAACTCTAGTATGATCGAAGGTAGCTTCTTGGTTCGACAGTTTGACAAATGTTTAGCATGCAGTCGAAGGTTGTTCACATGCTGTTGTTGAAGTAATGTATACTGTAGTCGAAGTAGGGTTAAGCATGTAGCTGTCGAAAATTCTAGATTAGTTAGCATGTCGAATTGGGCTTGTTTGTTATGTCCAATTGTTTAAGTTAGCTTGTAATGGGTAATTGTTAAAAATCCCATTAGTTTACTATGTTAGGTATTATTATAAATAACATACTAGTCTCTCATCATAAGTGTGGCAAATCCTAATTAGGGTGAGAGAGTTATTTGCTATTCTTGAGTACTTGCAATCTGATTTGAAGAGAAAGTAAATAATAACAGTTATAACCAATCCTTGTTGTTATTCTTTTCTTTTATTATCTTTTCTACAATTGTGTGTTTTTTGATCATAAAGAAACAGTTTATAATTTGTTTCTAAGGCATCAGATTTCACAACAAATTGGTGCGGTGAGCGTGGAGGAAGATGCCTTCAACAAAATATGAGATTGAAAAGTTCACTGGAGTGAACGATTTTGGTGTGTGGCGCTTGAAGATAAAAACCCTACTGGTTCAGCAGTGTTGTTTGGAAGCGTTGAAGGGAGCTGCAGCCATGGACGCTGCGTTAATGGAAAAAGAAATAACGATTATGGTAGAGAAAGCCCACAATGCCATCTTATTGAGCCTTGGTGATAAGATTCTACAATAGGTTTCAAAGGAGACGACGACACCGGGGTTATGAGTGAAATTTGAAAGTCTGTACATGACCAAATCATTGGTTAATCGCCTCTACCTGAAGCAAGCTCTGTATTCATTCAAGATGAGTGAAGACAAAGTTTTGGCTGAGTAGTTGGATATGTTCAACAAGCTGATTCTTGATCTTGAAAATATTGATGTCAAGGAGCATAAGCCATCCTCGACTGGTGAAGGCCTATCGGTCAAGGCAAAATTCACAAAGAAAGATGGCAACTTCGACAAGAAGAAGAGTAAAAGTCAGCAAAAGTCTTATAGTTGTGATACATCTGGAATTCAATATTACCACTGTAAGAAGGAGGGTCATATAAGAAAAGTGTGCCCTAAACTCCTGAATAATCATGGAGATAAGAACAATGGCAATGCGACTATTGTGCAAGATGATTATGAATCATCTGATGTTCTTGTGGTTTTGAGCAGCAACTCTTGCAAAGAGTGGATAATGGATTCAGGTTGCACTTGGCACATGACTCCAAACAAAGACGTGTTTGAGGAATTGTGTGATTAAGATGGTGGATCAGTACTACTGGGAAACAACAAAGCTTGCAAAAGTGCAGGTATTAGATCTGTGAGATTCAAGCTCCATGATGAGTCAATAAGGCTATTGACTGAAGTCAGGTATGTACCTGATTTGAAGAGAAATTTGATTTCTCTTGGTGAATTCGACAAGAAGGGATATGTTTTTCAAGGAGAGAAAAGTTTCCTAAGAGTTATGAAGGGGTCGAAGGAAGTCTTGAGAGGCGTGAAGAAACAAAGCTTGTATACCCTTAAGGATGAAGTTGTAAGTGGTTCGACAAATGTTGCATTTACGGAACCTTTGTCGAAGACAGAAATTTGGCACATGAGATTGGGCCATGTCAGTGAAAGGGGTCTGGTCGAATTGGGGAAATAATCTGCTTGGTGGAGACAAAGTCGAAAAACTGAAAATTTGTGAACCTTGTGTACTTGAAAAATCTTGTAGAGTGACGTTCAATAAAGGCAAACAAAGAACACATGGATCCCTTGATTACATCCATGTTGATCTTTGGAGGCCTGCGAGGTGTCCATCATATTCAGGCGTAACGTTTTTTATCCATAGTTGATGATTATTCCAGAAATTTATGGGTATTCATTCAGAAGACTAAGGATGAAACTTTTGAGAATTTCAAAGGTTGGAAGACTCTGGTCGAAAATCAGACTGGCAGAAAGATCAAGCGGTTGAGAACAGACAATGGCCTTGAATTTTGCAATGAGGCGTTCGAAAACTTTTGTGTTGCCTCAGGTATTGCAAGGCACAAAGCTACTGCAGATACTCCACAATCAAATGGTTTGGAGGAAAGGTTTAATTGAACTATTTTGGAAAGAGCTAGATGCATGTTGACTAGTGCTGGGTTAAAGGTGTTTTGGGTTGAGGCTGTTTCGAAAACAACATATCTAATAAACATATGTCTTTCGACTGCGTTAGATATAAAGACACATGAAGAAGTTTGGTCGGGACATCCACCAGATCTCGACAAATTGAGAGTATTTGGCTGCATGGCCTATGCTCACATTAGGCAAGACAAGGTCGAACCTAGAGCTCTGAAATGCATGTTCCAAGATACCCTGAAGGAGTCAAATATTATAAGCTATGGTGCCTAGATTCAGGTCACAGGAGGTGTATCACCAGTCGAGATGTAGCTTTCAATGTAGCTGAGACGGCCTTCAAGAAACTGATGATGCTAACGAAGAGCTGGAACAGGGAGAAATTCCTATTGAGGTGGAACATGTTGATGCTGAATTGCGTATCCCCGATGAAGTCGAAGAAGAAGCAGAAGATACTGAAGAAATTGAGGAAACTATCGATGACTACCTATTGTCAAGAGATAGCTCTAGGAGAGTCATCAAGCCACCTCAGAGACTTGGATATGCAGATCTTATAGCTTATGCCTTAATCTCTGCAAGTGAGGTTCTAGACGAAGAACCTAGAAACTATAAGGAATTTATGAGGAGTCAAAATAAGACTGAATGGATGAAAGCCCTGGATGATGAGATGAAATCTCTTCATGATAACAACCCCTGGGAACAGATTAAGAAACCTGTTAGAGCCAGGTTAGTCAGCTGTAAGTGGATTTTCAAAGTTAAGGAAGGAATCAAAGTAGTGGCGTCGAAGAGATACAAATCAAGATTGGTCGCTAGGGGTTTCACTCAGAAAGAAGGCGTCGAATTCAATGATGTGTTATCTCCTGTTGTGAATCACAAGTCCATTCGAATATTGCTTCCCACGGTGGCACAGTCTGACCTTGAACTAGAACAAATTAATGTGAAGACTGCATTCTGTAGTGTGTGATTTTTGTCGGTGACGCGACCACCTTACCGCAATGGTTGGAATTTGGTTGCTACTTTCTGATTTCTTATTTATCCTATAAAGCTGGAAAGGAAAGGGAAGATATCTAAAACTAACATTGCGCGCAAATGTTTTCTTTAACAAATGGTAAGAGATCGGGGACCGGGCTCGAGTTATACAAAGGGAAGCTATTAACACCCAGTGTATATATGGTTATCCATAGGAACTTTTTATGGCATGTGTCTCTGTTAATTTGAATTGCTTTCTTGTGTTTATCTGCTGTGGTTTGGGAAAGTTTCTCATTTGGGAGAATTGAGAGAATGTTTTTGTGGTTTTCAAGTTTTCTGTTGTTTTTGGGAAGGTGCTGAACCTAGAGTTTTTGATTTGTGTGCTCGCTAATCTTTCGCAATCTTATGCCTACGTATTCCCGTAAAGAGATTTGGGAAATCTGAGAAATCGTAGTTCCTCCTATTTCTATGGGAGGAAAATGTTTGGTGTCTTGTTTTAAAGCCCAAGATTGAAGTTGACTGAGTATTTGTGTCTTGTTCAAAGCCCAAGATTAAAGCTAAAAGGGTGACTGAGAGAGAATTCGTCATCTCTAAAGGGAGAACATCTCACTTATTCATCACAAAAGTTGAGTAATTGGTTATAAGGGAAATTACTTTAATTGGGATATGTGAATCCAGCAATGCCATAATTTCCTTTATAAGGGTGATGTCATGAAGAAAGAAAGCTTTAACTCAGTGTAGAGCAATGTCACTTTTTCCTTATGAATCTTTCATGCTAAGAGAGGGACATTGGCTTGGATGTATAGAATCCAGAGGCTTGCCACTTACAGCTGTTAGATGAAAGATGAATTTTAGCCAGGATAAAGGAAGAACTCCAGCTTGGATTTTGAATCAACAAGTGTGCCACTTACAACAATTATTTGGAAAAAGGTTTTGATTGTTTGTTTTGATATGTGATGTATAGAAGAAATATCCTTCTATAGAGTGGACTCATGGTCTCATCTAAGGGGATGTTGATTTTTTGTGTGCCTTGATCAAAGCCCAAGGTTAAAGCTAAAAGAAACTGACTCTACTGAGGAAGGTTTTCATCTGTCTTGTACAAAGCCCAAGATTGAGGCTGACTGACTCCACTGGGGGAAATTCTTATATGAAGCCTAAGAGGAGGCTATCTCTTGCTGAGGATTTATGGAAATCCAAGAGCAGGTCCAAATGGTATCGGGGAATCCAAAGGTTTTACTCTTTCTGAGGATCAGGGAAGAGTTGAGATATCAGATGCCATGAGGCTCTAATTCTCTTGGGGGATTTGTTGATGGTAAATTGACTCTGACTGGGATTTCTTAAAATGAAAGCTTAAGCCTTGTTGGGGGGTCAGATGGGTTTAAAGTTGAGTTTGAAAACCTATAGAGGTTTTAACTCTGCTGAAGATTAGTATATTTTCTTTGTGAGATTCAAGAGAATATAGGACTTTCCAAGTCTAACTTGAATGAAGCCCAAGAGGAGGCTGAGACTGTCCAAGTCTCTCAAGGAGTGGTAGGCTCTAGTATAGAGAGGGGTCTTTGTATGATGCCCAAGAGGAGGCTTAGGGTTTAAGATGCGAAGATCAACCCTAGAATGATCTGATGTTTTGGAATTTTGACTCTCCTGAGGATTGAACTAGTAGAGATGACTAATTTATGTCCCATGCCTTTAGGAGGCCTTTGGGTTCTTGTACTAAGCCCAAGAGGAGGCTGAGGAACTTCTAAGAAGCCTGTTGGTCCTTGTACTAAGCCCAAGAGGAGGCTGGGGATGCGTTTAAGAAGCCTGTGGGTCCAAGCCTAAGAAAAGTTCAAGAAAGGTTTCACCGGGATTAAGTCATTTCTTTGTTTGAACAGTTCTAAGGTTTGGAGAAATTCAAAAGAGGTTTCACTGGGAATTAATCCTCCTTGGGGGAATGAATTTCTTATATACACATATATTTCAAAGTTTGACAGTCTTGAGAAAAGTTTCACCCGGAATAATGCCTTTCTCTGTTCCATATTGTATAAGCCTAAGAGGAGGCAAACTGTATAAGGAATTTCCTATGAGGAACTAGTTTTGACTATGTTGTAAAGTAAGCTCTGGTTTGACCTAAACATAGACCTAACTGTTGGGGGGAACTCTAAAAAGATATGTACAAGTATATACAGACAATTATATTGATAGATATATATACAGATATGCATTAAAAAGATACGGAGACTTACCTTCTGAGAAGAAGCCCAAGCATATTGTGATCTATTGTATTGACTACAACTGTATTGCCTCTTTAAGGGTTTCAAGAAATTGAAGAAAGTTTTGAAAGAAACAACATTGAATTTGATTTTTTGAATTAAGAGAAAATTGGTTTGGAAGAATGTTTGGGGCTTATAACTCAAAGAGGGGCCCAGATGACTTATTTGAAAACATTGATCGCACTGCGATACCGACAGACGTTGTGGGACTTATACTATAGTAGAGGCCCAAAATTGTTTTTGTACAAAGAGGGGTTGGGTCTTACACTCTATTAGAGGCCTAAAAGTGTTTGTGAAGAAAGAATAATGGGGTTTATACTCAAGGAGAGGCCCATATGGTTTATTTGAAAAGGCGATGATCGCCCCGTGATTTAAAAAACCACAGAGGGACTTATACAATGACTGAGATCCAAAATTATTTATGTACAAGAAGGAATGAGTCTTACACTCTAATAGAAGCACAAAAAGTTATTTTTATACAAAAGTTGGGGCTTACAACTCAAGGAGATGCCCAGATGAAAAACATCGATCACACCGTTTATCGTATCGGGACTTATACAATGACTGAGGCCCAAAAATGGTATATTTACAAAGGGGATGGGTCTTACACTCTATTAAAGGCCCAAAAGTGTTTGAAATTAAGTTTGAAAAAATCAAAATTAAGAAAAACCCTAATTTTAATTTAGAAATATAAATTTTCAAAGGAAATTAAATAAAAAATGATATAAAATATCAAATATATTCAAAAAACAAGTTGTTAACTTTGAAAAATAATTTGAAAAATCATGTTTAATCACATGAAAGCTTGGAATCCAATTGAATTTGAAAATTCAAGGTGGAAATCTCATTTTAAAAATGTTTGAACATAACTAAAATGAAATTAATTACAAAAATTCAAGCTATATTAAATAAATAACATAAATTTTTTTTTGTAGAATAAAATATTTCAACATTTTTGTGAATTTTGAAAAAAAAGAATCAATAAAAATTAATTAAAATTGAAGGAGAAATTAATTTTGAGATTAATTAAGAAAAATAATGAAAAATAGCAAAAAAGGAGAGGGAACCAAAAATGGTCTGGGTGGGTGTTGAACCCACGCCCTCTAACCAAACAAACACACACTGCTACCACTGGGGTGGGTTATACATTAGTGTATCAAAACCACCCCATATGCATATAAGGGTGACCTAATTTCTAGGTCAGGCCAAGGCAAAAACCAGATTTTGGGGTATTTACAAGAAGGCCATAACTTCTCCATTTCTCCATGAAAATGGATGAAATTTAGATGGACCCTACCTAGAATTTCATGAGGAATCCAATGGCGGTCTTAGAATTTTCTAAAGATGCCTACATTTTAAAACCCGATAGTGGTTTCAAAATAGGCCAAAATTTTCAAGTTCTATGCTATCACTTCATACAAGCAATAATAGCATGGTAAATTGGTTCAAACACAAGACATATGATATGTATGACATGTTCATGATTAATGGACATCAAAGCAATGCATATAAGAGTTCAAGTTGTTATGCACTTACCTCTTGAAGCTCCTTGTGCTATCTTTCAAAAAACTTGTGCCAGAAGTAATCTAATGCCTTAGACACTCTTAATAGATCCCTTAGAAGATTTTGGGATGATCAAAACTAGCTGGAAATCTCAGGAACAAGAACTGGCTCTTTCTTGCAAAAGTGGCAAAGGTAACCAAAATGGTAACTCACTCAAATGGTGTTACAGTTGAGGGACACTTGTTGGAACAACTTAGGGATGATATTTGGAGAGTATTTGAAGGGTTACTTGGCTTTGAAAGTGGCTGAATCAAGACATGGCTTGAAAAATGCAGAAAAGTCAAAATTTGAGGTTTTGGTGGTTGACTTTCTGATTTTGGTGTTATGCAATAAATATGAAGGTTTGAACACTTCCAGTAGATGATTTATGATGTGTTTGGATGGTTATTTGAGTGGTTTTTGCTCTGGTTTCAAGAATCACCAAATTGCTCCATTGTGACTTGAAAATGAAGTAAGAGAGGGAGAGTGAGAAAACAAGGCTTTGGTATTGTTTTGGTGTGGTTTGAAACCTCAGAAATGACCTCTATTTATAGTAGAGGAAGTTTGTTTTTGAATGAATAGTGAATGGGGGCTGGTTCACTCTATTATCCAATGGATATGCCCATGTATCACTTTCTTAAATGCCAAGGTACCAAGTCTATTCTAGCCATTGACTTGATCTGATCTTTGTAGCTTTAGGTCTTCTGATTTTTGAAACAATCTTGACTCAAATGGAGTGTCATGGACTGATGCATGCAACCTCAATGTATTGCATTGATGTTACCTTGCCAAATTTGAATTTCCAAGTTTCATGTCATGCTAGTTTTCATATGCCTAGTTGAAATCCTTGACTCCTTGATCAAGAAACAAGTGAGTCATCAGATGTTTTGTGTTTTTGGAAGATGACAAAGTTGTCAAAGTGACAAGATTTGAAGGAGAGAATCGTGTGGCACAAGTTTGGTTTTCATGTCATTGTGTGGGCAGGGTGAAAAATGCCATTTTTTGAGGCTTATATCTCCTTGCTCAAGTTGAACCATGAGAGGCTCTTGTACTTTTTGGAAAGCTCCAATAACATACTTCAACTTTGATGTCCAACATTGGTCTTGAGTCATCTTGGATCATAATGAAAAATGGCCTCAAAGTTGGTGAAAATGCAAAACAGATTTTGTCCAAAATTTCACCAAGTGTTGGAAAAATGGCCATTTTCACATTTTTGTGATTTTGATCAATCCATAACTTAAAATCCATGAGGATTTGGAATCTGATGTAGTTGACAATCTTGAAGTATGTAATGAGAGCTTTCATTTGAGCTTTGGATGGAAGAAAAAGATTGCTTGGATCACAAGTTATGGTCTTGCAAATTTGGGTATAAATTACTTTTTTTCATGACTTAGTGAAATTTCAAGTTTCTTAAGATTGCCCCTTTTGCAAGTAACCCCACTTTTCTTGATCTTTCTTGATGGATGATGATCCAAACCATAAGTTAACATTGTTTTTAACTTAGGGAAGCCATGTTTGTCAAGAAATTCAAAAAGTCAAACTTGGTTTTTGGTATAGTTGACTTTTTATCAAATGAATTTCAAACTTGGTGATCCTCTATGAAATCAAGTCCTTCACCTAATTTAAACCTAATGGATGGATTCCATAGGTGTTATAGAGTGTCTTGAATCATGTCCCAAGGTTTGGGATTATGTCTTGGTCCCCGTTGTTTTTGGGAAGGTACTAGACCTAAAGTTCTTGATTTGTATGCTCGCTAAGATTTCCTAATCTTATGCCTACGTATTCCCGTAAAGATATATGGGAAAACAGAGCAATCGTAGTTCCTCATATTTCTATGGGAGGAAAAATATATGGTGTCTTGTTTAAAGCCCAAGATTGAAGCTAAAAGGGTGATTGTGTCTTATTCAAATCCTAAGATTGAAGCTAAAAGGTGACTGAGAGAGAATTTGTCATCTCTAAAGGGAGAATATCTCACCTATTCATCACAAGTTGAGAAACTGGTTATAAAGGGAAATTACTTTAACTGGGATATGTAAATCCAGCAATGCCATAATTTCCTTTATAGGGTGATGTCACGAAGGAAGAAACTTTAACTCAGTATTGAGCAATGCCATTTTTCCTTATGAATCTTTCATGCTAAGAGAGGGACATTGGCTTGGATGTTAGGAATCCAGAGGCTTGCCACTTATAGCTGTTAGATGAAAGATGAATTTTAGCCAGGATAAAGGAAGGACTCCAACTTGGATTTTGAATCAACAAGTGTACCACTTACAACAATTATCTGGGAAAAAGATTTTAATTGTTTGTTTTGATATGTGATGTATAGAGGAAATATCGTCTTGTAGAGTGGACTCATGGTCTCACCTGAGGGGATGATGATTTTTGTGTGCCTTGATCAAAGCCCAAGGTTGAAGCTAAAAGGTTGACTCTACCAGGAGAGTTTTATGTCTGTCTTGTGCAATGCCCAAGATTGAGGCTGAAAAGAGATTGACTCTACTGAGGAGGGTTTTATCTGTCTTGTACAAAGCCCAAGATTTAGGCTGAATGACTGACTCCACTGGGGGAAATTCTTATAAGAAGCCTAAGAGGAGGCTATCTCTTGCTGATGATTATTGGGAATCCAGGAACAGGTCCAGATTGTGTTGGGGAATCTAAAGGCTTTACTCTTTTTGGGAATCAGGGAAGAGTTGGAGTATAATATGCCATGAGGTTTTGTTACTGTTGGGGATTTATTGATGGTAAATCGACCCTGTCTAGGGATTTTTAAGGTGAAGCTTCAACCTTATTTAAGGGGTCAGAGGGGATTTAAAAACGAGTTTGAAAACCTTAAAGGATTTAACTCTGCTGGAGATTAGTATATTGATGAAATAATCAGGGTTTTTCCTATCCTTTTAGGAAACTTGAGGGTTTCTTAGTGAGATCCAAGAGAATATGAGACTTTCCAAGTCTACTTGTATGAAGCCCAAGAAGAGGCTGAGACTGTCCAACTCTCTCCAGAAGTGGTAGGCTCTAGTGTAGAGAGAGATCTTTGTATGATGCCCAAGAGGAGGCTGTTGGTCTTAAGGGATGAAAATCAACCCTAAAATGGTCTGATGTTTTGGAATTTTGACTCACCTGAGGATTGAACTAGCAAAGATGACTAATTTTTGTCCTATACCTGTAGGAGGCCTTTCGGTCCTTGTACTAAGCCCAAGAGGAGGATGGGGATGCTTTTAGGAAGCATGTGGGTCCAAACTAAAGAAAACTCCAAGAAAGGTTTCACCGGGAATTAATCCTTTCTTTGTTGAACAGTTCTAGGGTTTGAAGAAATTCAAAAAAGGTTTCACCGGGAATTAATCCTCTCTGGGGAAATGAATTTTTTGTACACAATATAATTCAAAGCTTGACAGTCTTGAGAAATGTTTCACCAAAAATAATGCCTTTCTCTGTTCCATATTGTATAAGCCCAAGAGGAGGCAAGACTGTATAGGGAGTTTCCTATGAGGGAACTAGTTTTGACTATGTTGAAAGTAACCTCTGGTTTGACCTAAACATAGACCTAACTGCAGGGGAAAAATCTAAGCAAATATGTACAAGCGTATATATACAGACAAATATATTGAAAAATATATATAAGAAATAAGCACTGAAAAAAGATATGGGGACTTACCTTCTGAGAAGAAGCCCAAGCATAATGTGATCTGTTGTATTTACTACAACTGTATTCCCTCTTTTAGGGTTTCAAGAAATTGAAGAAAGTTTTGAAAACAAATTGAATTTGAATTTGAATTAAAAGAAAGTTGTATTAAAAAGATTTGTTTGGGGCTTATAGCTCAAGGAGAGGCCCAAGTGACTTATTTGATAACATTAATCGCACTGCGATACCAACATACATTGTGGGACTTATACTATAGCAGAGGCCCAAAATTGTTTTTGTACAAAGATGGGTTGGGTCTTACACTCTATTTAGAGGCCCAAAAGTGTTTGTGAAAAGAGAAAATGGGGCTTATACTCAAGGAGAGGCCCAGATGATTTATTTGAAAAGGCGACGATCGCGCCGTGATTTTGAAAACCACAGAGGGAATTATACAATGACTGAGGCCCAAATTTATTCATATACAAAAGGAATGGGTCTTATACTCTAGTAGAGGCCCAAAAAGTTATTTTTATACAAAAATTAGGGCTTATAACTCAAGGAGATGCCCAGATGCAAAACAGCGATCACACCGTTATTTTGAAAATCGTATTGGGACTTATACAATGAATGAGGCCCAAAATGGTATATTTACAAAAGGGGATGGGACTTACATTCTATTAGAGGCCCAAAATGTTTGAAAAGAAGAAAAATGGGGCTTACAACTCAAGGAGAGGCCCAAATGAAAATTATTTTGAAAATGACGATCGCGCCGAGATTTTTAAAATCATATCGGGACTTATACAATGACTGAGGCCCAAAATCAATTATTTACAAAGGGATGGGACTTACACTCTTTAAATAGGCCCAAAATGATTTTGACAAGAAGTTTGAAAAATTAAAATTAAGGAAAAACCCTAATTTTATTTAAAAATATAATTTTTCAAAGGAAATTAAAAATAAAATCTCAAATATATTTAAAAACAAGTGGTATGCTTTGAAAATATTTTGAAAAATCATGTTTAATTACATGAAAGCTTGAAATCCAATTGGTTTTGAAAAATTAAGGTGAGAATTTCATTTAAAAATGTTAAAAAACAATATAAATGAAATTAATTACAAAAATTAAAGATATATTAAATAAATAATATAAATTTAATTTTTTTTAGAATAAAATAATTTAACATTTTTGTGACTTTTGAAAAAAAGAACCAATAAAAAATGATAAAAAATGAGAGAGAAATTAATTTTTGAAATCATTTAATAAAAATATCAAATATTCAAAAATTCAAATATTTGAAAATGGCGCCTAGGCCACCTTCTTCTTCCTCACGACTTCCCGCCATGGTCGTTTTGCAAAACCTCTCATATCTCTCTGATTACTAAATGAAAATGACTTTTGTAAACATGAAAGTTGTGTGTTTTTGAACAAGGATTTCAATTATATAAATTAATTGCATTTATATTAAGTGTGGAGTGAGAAATCAAGTGATGAACTCAAGAACCCTAATTTCTGCAAGAATATTATGAAATCTTATACACGAAAACTACAAAGCAATTGATTGAGGGGAATCACTCTATATAAGTGCAGAAACATGTTTGTAACTTGAAAACATATTTATGATGCATGGATTATAGAGTTTGAGAGTGTAAGGCTTACCTCTTGCAAGAAGAATTCAAATTCTATGTTGGAGGTGTTACAGATGTTGTGTAATGATCTGGACAGCTTAAATGGACCTAATACAAGGTGTTTAGAAGCTTGTAATGGATTGAATCATCCTTGAACTTGTTGTGGCATCTCAACTGCAAATAGGCCTAAAAGCTTGAGCAAATGGGGGTGACTTTGTGATTCTGATATTCCAGATGTGTTTTAAGGTTATAGATCACTCATATATGATGTATGTGAGATGTTGGCATGATTGGTTTTGATTGAACTGTTCTCAAATTGAAAATTCGATAGTGACTTGAAAGAGAAGCAAAATCTAGTTTTTTGAGAGTGATTGGAAGGAAAACATGAATTCAGATGTTTTGGGGTGGTTTGATCAGTCACACATAACCTATTTATAGTAGAGGAAGTTTGTTTTGGAAGCAATAGTGTTTGGAGGCTGATCATGGCTGTAGCTTGTAGCCATTGACTTGGATAATCCAAAGGTGCCAAGTCAACTCTTCTTATCTTGACTCCATTAATCTTTGCAGGTTTGAATGCTCAGAGTTTGGACTAGGACCTTGACTGGTTTGGAGTGTTGTGATCTGGTTCATAACACCTCAATGCATTGCATGGATGTTACCTTGTGTAATGCCCTGTATAATATTTATCTAGAATAATACAATACAAGCATTTTATTTGGTACTGACACTATCATAAGTGCCTAATGGCGTAATTCACATACTTGACCATTCTAAAACATAATACAATCTATGGTACAAGATATGGAAACTAGCCAAAAATCTAAAATCTAAGAGCAATATACAATATCCTCAATTGTATACTACAAATACACAGCGGAAATAAGCTCAACTAAGCTTCTCTTGAAACATCCCAACATAGCTCCACTTGTAAATCAAACCTGTACTCTAAACTTGAAAATAATCAACAATAGTGGGGTGAGATACATCAAATCTCAGTGAGTTCCCTATCCTATGGGTTCTCTCGGCTTTACAAGGTTCTAACCAAATCCTAACTCAAGTCAAAGGGAAGGGAAATGACCTTGAGTTCACAATATCACAATCTCACACTATATGGAAACATGTCATGAGTTCATCAACTCAAAATATCACTAATCGATAACCACACCAAGGCATCCCCTTTGCCCGTTCGCTTCTACATCTAGAAGTCGACACGAGTCATGGATCCTTGTAGTTACTTGGCATACGAACTGGATTCGGGTTCTACGGGCCATTAACCGTTATGAACCGTCACTTCACGCGGGCCATAAACTGCCACAAGTCTCTACCCATAGGTTCCATTCGTACTACACGCGAGAATCAAACCTACCAAGTAATTGTGCATCCATTTCAGAGGAGCTCGAGACTCATGAAACTGAACTCAAGATAACCGGTTACGATTACGTGATCACACACAAACAAACATGATTGTAATCGACAATCATAAGGCCACATTCGCCTTTTCTCATAATCACAAAAGTTTACACACATGTTCCATACTAGTGTTCACTCTCTCCTAGACCAATCTCATCACGGGTGCACCTTTCTACACCAAGTGCTCGAGCCTTGCCATCTAGGTTATCTACTCCAGGCCAGAACTCGCCAATGAATGCACGAGCGTCGCCATCCAGAGTTTATATCAATTTCTAGTCACAACCTAGAATCATATCATTTTGTTCTGGGGTAAAGTTTCCTCACTCTTCCTAATTCATATTTTAAACATGCATATTTTCTTTCATTCACAGTTCACAATTAAATAGATATGGCATAACACAATGTACACAAGTAAAACATTTAACATAACATATCACATAAACATTATTTTTCACTCAATTACGTAGTTAACACCATTCTTAGGTTCCCTCCGATTCATTTAATCGTCTATCGAAATCAATATTTCTCCCTCTTATCCCGTAGGATATTTCCATAGCTTTCCAACGACTATTACTATGCCTCGATCGGAGTTACGATCTAAAAGGTATGGTTTTTTAAAACATTTTCACAAACATTACATTTCTATATTTATCTCATCAATCCATGGCCTACAAACATGTTTCTACCTCACTATCACAAAGATTATGAAATTAGCTTTCCAATGCTTTCGACCGCGCGTCAAACGGAGTTACGGATCAAAAGTTATGACAAAAATACGAAAACAATGTTTTTGCTGTCCCAGTCAATTTCGCTCGGCGAATCCCTGGCGAAGCAGACTCGTCTCTAGCTCGCCTGGCGAATCTGGACGAACCAGAATTCTCCCAAAACGGGTTTGGGACCTAAAAATGATCAAAACCTTCAACCCACATCATATTATTGCATCCAATGACCCAAAACAACATGTTATAACACATTTAGACATGCATTTCATCAAATCATCCGTTAGATTTCATTGATTTATCCGTTTAATCATTTTCTCTCAAATCTAACCTAAGTTCTAAATCCTTAACTCTAGAACTTAGAGTTTCTAACTAGAACCCACCTGATAATCGAAGAGGAGTTTGAAGAAGATGATGAACATTGAAGATGATCCAAGGCTTTTCCTTCTCTTCCATTTCCTCTTTCTCTTCTTTCTCTCTTTCTCCTTCTCTTTTCCTCTCCTTCTTCTTACTATCTTTCTTTTTCTTTTCTTACAAATATATATATATATATATATATATATATATATATATAATACCATTATTATATAATATAATCCAACAGGGTAAAATATCTCCAATTGATATTTTGTCGTCTCAACCAATCAATCAATTATTAGAGTTACCAAAATTACTTTCTTGAATTAATAAATATTAATCCGTGTCTGTTATAAAATAATTGATCTCTTTAGAATTCTCCAGTTGCTCTATTGATCCCAAATGTCAATACTTAAAGTACTTAGAGGATTCTATTAATCCAATTACCCAAAGATAGAGCACATAGATACTCATCTGATCTCATCTGATATCCAATTGAGCATTTAAATAATATGGGGTATTACACTCCCTCCCCTTAAATTGAAATTCGCCCCCGAATTTCCTCTACTCGACAACAACAACAACTTATATCCCTGTCTTAGATCCACACTTAACTTTACTTCCGTTAGAACTTCTGACGTAATCAATTCCAACTTGACTTCACAGTTCAAAATCCTTATTTTCACAATTTATCAAACTTCGTGTCCTTAGTCATACTCTTGTTCCAATATTGGTTTAACTTCCAACCTTGCTTCCCCTCAATTCATCTGTTATTTTATACTAAAACACTTGGTCGCATTCTATCTTCGGAAAGAATGTACCATTCCATATTCCTCTACTGAGTCACAAACAAGACCGTTGCACCTCATCTTGGTTTTAAGGTAACAAACACTCATCAAATCCTTGCGATGTAAATCAGTGATTCCTTAACTTCATGCAGTCACCGACGACTATCCTTTCATAAATTCCTTAATGTTCAAAACCACTTCATAACTAGTCAAACGAATTCTTTACCAGTTCCATCTGGCCTGATGCTAAACATTGTAATCATTACATCCGAAAAATCACCTCTTTCGAATGACCCCAAAAGTAACACGCTTAGGACAAGATCTCCTTATTTCCATACTTACAAGTAACAATCATTCTAATCCTTATTAGTCTGAATGAACTCTTTCATCTATTACCTTCGACTGCGCAATCCGAAGTCTCACAATGGAAAGCCACGAATTCTTAAGTACTACCAGGTAGCTAACTGTCTGCGGATGAACATACTTATCCACTGGGGTCCTTACTAACCCGCGGTATAAGAAACTTACTGAAGTCCTATGGTAGAACAATTTCTTTGCCAACACACAATATTATAACATCCGTCCAAAACTCTCTAGACGATAGAGGTACATGAGTTATACTGTTACAACCATAACATTCACAACTCCGAAATTCATTCTAACTCGAACCAATACATCCCAAAATAACTTAACAACTTTCAGTTCTGGTTACCACATTCCAAATCGATCCTTCCTATGGTTTCCAACTTACTCAAGGTTCCTTGTTGATTCTAGATCTCGACCGAAAACGACATAACACCAACACAGAACTTCAATCATACGCAAGTCACCACTTATCGAAAACTTAAACTGTCCAAAGCAAAATTGTGAGTTTCCATATTACTCACCAATTCACGTACAACACTCCACATACACACACACTTTCTAAGTCCATACCACACTTCTCAGTTGAATCAACTCTTCTCATTCGTTCTGTTTCATAAACTATTCCCAGTTACATACTTAACTTCGGAACTTCCAATTCTTACTAGTACTTGGAAAAATAACCTACAAATTCCTTCTCTGGTTAGAACATAACTGCACACCACTGGTACCACTTTCACGGGGTCTAAATCCAAAACCATGAACTCACAGAAGATAGCACTTACTAACTCCGACCAACCGTTCGTTCCTTACTAACACCATAAATTAAATTACCGAAACGATCCTTTCGAGATCAACACTTCGAGAGTATTTTCCAACTTCGCCCTCAAGTCCTTCAACAGTAATACACTTAAGACTTTCTTATACTCAACACACTTCACAAGATTACCTTCCCAAAAGTCAAACTCCCTTGTCGTCCAAGCAAAAGGTCCACTATGTAACACCTGTCGTAAGTTCCGATATCGAAACACAAATCCTTCTCTCATTTACTTGCAATTCTGTTTTCCATTCACACAATACTCCCCACTCAGAGCAACATAAGGTAACAAAACACCGATGATGGTTCCTAAGGGATTTACAATTTACACACATGTTAATCGATTACCCATCTGAGGTTAATCAGTTAACTCCTCAAGTTCAGCGCTAAATACTATCCTTGCACGTGTCAATCGGTTAACCACATAGCGTTAAACGGTTAACACTGCCGTAGAAGCCGAAAAACCAATTCTTATAACTCAAAAGTCATCACCACTCAAACCACCAATCCTATTTGTTCTAACTTGAAATATCATTCTCAACTTGTGGCTCCTTAACTTGTGTAACATTCACTAACCATGATCCACTCAAGATAAAACCGACAAAGTCGACGACACACTTCAACCAAGTGACAGGGCAAAATTCCAAATTCTGTCGCGGTCACACGACAAATCTTTGGCGGGATAATTCATTCTCTATTCAGACAACTATATTAGAGGAAAGCCAATAATGACGACATTCTAAGGCTTTAGCCACAACTCATACTTAATTCGTCCATAAGCAAAATCCAACACCCAACCATTATACGGTACCACAAAAGCGATGGACATCTCATATCAACCTACAACCTTGTTCTCTCACTTAAATTTCTTGGTGAGAAATTAAAACAACAACGTTCTTAGTTCAACAAAAGGTAGATTCCGAATATTCCGATTATTCATAAATACAGAAGTTTCTCTATACTTGAAAATAAATCAGGGTAATGCATCCTCTTGGAGAACCTTTCCATCACTACGTACACATTAACCGGGATTTCTTACCCTCCATTAACCATTGCACACCACACTTACACCAAATTACTTAATGGAAGTTTCGCAACCGACAACTCTCAACAACTACTTACAAAACTTCTCCGATAGAAACCGTTCCATGATTTACACTTAGTCCGTAATAAGTCCTGAATTGCTTCTCATTATTTTACCACAATGCTACTTCTTAGGATACAATACTCGATGTTCCACAAAGTATGTCTCAAGGGTAAGAATCCATCACGTACACTTGTGATCACGGGCTACCACTACGCTCGTTTTTAATACCAAGGTGTAACTGTCTCATAACATATTATTAATACCATTTATTCCACATAATCGAATAAAATCCACCTCATAAATAATATTTTCACTTTCCACATCATAAAACACTTTCATAGCTTCATATCGATATAAAGAATGCTTAAATCGGACACCCGAGTCAAAAGATATGCTTTTTTTTAAGGAAAGTCAATTATTGGAAAAAAGCCAGATCCGCCTGGCGAGTAAGGATTTCGCCTGGCGAATACCTCTTCGCCAGCCCTTCGCCCGGCGAACCAGCGGCGAACCCTGATTTTTCTGAAAACCCAAAAGTTCCAGTAGCTGCACATGTTCCGTGTCTTCATTTTCGCCTGGCGACTAAGTAATTCGCCTGGAGATTTCTTCTTCGCCAGCACTTTGCCCGGCGATCCAGTGGCGAGACCTCATTTTCCTGGCGATTCCTGATTCGCCTGGCGAATCGCACCAGAAGCAGAATTTTCTGCTGCGTTTTTCATGGTTCCCCAACCTCAAAAATCCAACTTTTCCAAACCAAAACATTTTCAAATTCCATATTGGTCTCTCATCGAATACAGAAAATCCCGATGTAATATCTCGAACTTAATCTCTCTACATCACTGAATATACTCAATTCATCACCCACTCTTCGTCCGACACATACTTGTTTCACTTGAAGCACGTAAACACATTCTTGTGTTCCTTCTCACACTTCTCTACTACTTCAGGTTCCTATAAAAGTCGAACTTCTTTAACTCTCAACTTTTTAACCAGTCGGAAGATATTGTTCCGAACACCCTCCTTAAAGTACTCTCGTCCATTCAAGATACCATAGTGACCTTAGAGAATGAAGCACCAAAATTTATCTCACTTCCAGACCTTATGCCACACGTTCCACAAAACAACTTTTCTTTTTCATGGAATGAGATTACTTGAAATTCTTATCCATACTAGTGGTCAATCCAGCTCCACTAGCGATTTTACATATTTCTTGATACCTTTACCAATCGTCCAATAGAGATCCTTAACTTTCGAACTCTATCCATTCCAAAGGATTACTTGAACAACACACCACTCTTTAATTTCCAAGCTATCCAAAACACAACTTCTACGAAACTTCACAGAGCTAACCAAATCTCCTCACTACTAACTCTTGGCTTGAGCCTTTCCTCACACCACAAGTTCCGACAACACTTCAGAGTCCTCGTGGTCACTCAACCATGATTCTACCTATCACATACATAGTATTAGGTTGATCAGGCCCAACACTACATAGTATGATATTAAATTTCATGATGGCAAGACACACTTAAGAGGCAGGAATAGATTTACCTATGATGTTTCAAGGCTAGGTCGAGGACACGACCTGCTCTGATACCAACTGTAATGCCCTGTATAATATTTATCTAGAATAATACAATACAAGCATTTTATTTGGTACTGACACCATCATAAGTGCCTAATGGCGTAATTCACATACTTGACCATTCTAAAACATAATACAATCTATGGTACAAGATATGGAAACTAGCCAAAAATATAAAATCTAAGAGCAATATACAATATCCTCAATTGTATACTACAAATACACAGCGGAAATAAGCTCAACTAAGCTTCTCTTGAAACATCCCAACATAGCTCCACTTGTAAATCAAACCTGTACTCAAAACCTAAAAATAATCAACAATAGTGGGGTGAGATACATCAAATCTCAGTGAGTTCCCTATCCTATGGGTTCTCTCGGCTTTACAAGGTTCTAACCAAATCCTAACTCAAGTCAAAGGGAAGGGAAATGACCTTGAGTTCACAATATCACAATCTCACACTATATGCAAACATGTCATGAGTTCATCAACTCAAAATATCACTAATCGATAACCACACCAAGGCATCCCTTTTTCCCGTTCGCTTCTACGTCTAGAAGTCGACACGATTAATGGATCCTTGTAGTTAATTGGCATACGAACTGGATTCGGGTTCTACGGGCCATTAACTGTTATGAACCGTCACTTCACGCGGGCCATAAACCGCCACAAGTCTCTACCCATAGGTTCCATTCGTACTACACGCGGGAATCAAACCTGCCAAGTAATTGTGCATCCATTTCAGAGGAGCTCGAGACTCATGAAACTGCACTCAAGATAACCGGTTACGATTACCTGATCACACACAAACAAACATGATTGTATTCGACAATCATAAGGCCACATTCGCCTTTTCTCATAATCACAAAAGTTTACACACATGTTCCATACTAGTGTTCACTCTCTCCTAGACCAATCTCGTCACGGGTGCACCTTTCTACACCAAGTGCCCGAGCCTTGCCATCTAGGTTATCTACTCCAGGCCAGAACTCGCCAATGAATGCACGAGCGTCGCCATCCAGAGTTTTTATCAATTTCTAGTCACAACCTAGAATCATATCATTTTGTTCTGGGGTAAAGTTTCCTCACTCTTCCTAATTCATATTTTAAACATGCATATTTTCTTTCATTCACAATTCACAATTAAATAGATATGGTATAACACAATGTACACAAGTAAAACATTTAACACAACATATCACATAAACATTATTTTTCACTCCATTACGTAGTTAACACCATTCTTAGGTTCCCTCCAATTCATTTAATCAGGTATCAAAATCAACATTTCTCCCTCTTATCCCGTAGGATACTTCCATAGCTTTCCAACGACTATTACTATGCCTTGATCGGAGTTACGATCCAAAAGGTATGGGTTTTTAAAACATTTTCACAAACATTACATTTCTATATTTATCTCATCAATCCATGGCCTACAACCATATTTCTACCTCACCATCACAAAGATTATGAAGTTAGATTTCTAACGCTTCCGACCGCGCGTCAAACGGAGTTACGGATCAAACGTTATAACGAAAATACGAAAACAATGTTTTTGCTGTCCTAGTCAATTTCGTCCGGCGAATCCCTGGCGAAGCAGACTCGCCTCTAGCTTGCTTGGCGAATCTGGACGAACCAGAATTCTCCCAAAACGAATTTGGGACCTAAAAATGATCAAAACCTTCAACCCACATGATATTATTGCATCCAATGACCCAAAACAACATGTTATAACACATTTAGACATGCATTTCATCAAATCATCCGTTAGATTTCATTGATTTATCCGTTTAATCATTTTCTCTCAAATCTAACCTAAGTTCTAAATCCTTAACTCTAGAACTTAGAGTTTCTAACTAGAACCCACTTGATAATCGAAGAGGAGTTTGAAGAAGATGATGAACATTGAAGATGATCCATGGCTTTTCATTCTCTTCCATTTCCTCTTTCTCTTCTTTCTCTCTTTCTCCTTCTCTTTTCCTCTCCTTCTTCTTACTATCTTTCTTTTTCTTTTCTTACAAATATATATATATATAAAATACTATTATTATATAATATAATCCAACAGGGTAAAATATCTCCAATTGATATTTTTCGTCTCAACCAATCGATCAATTATTAGAGTTACCAAAATTACTTTCTTGAATTAATAAATATTAATCCGTCTCTGTTATAAAATAATTGATCTCTTCAGAGTTCTCCAGTTGCTCTATTGATCCCAAATGTCAATACTTAAAGTACTTAGAGGATTCCATTAATCCAATTACCCAAAGATAGAGCACATAGATACTCATCTGATCTCATATGATATTCAATTGAGCATTTAAATGATATTGGGTATTACACCTTGCTAAAGTTGAATTTCAAACTTCTTGTCATGATGGTTTTCACATGCCAAATTGAATTCCTTGCCCCTTTGATCATGAACCAAGTGAGTCATCAGATATTTTGTGTTTTTGGAAGATGACAAAGTTGGCAAAGTGACAAGATTTGAAGGGCAAAATCGTGTGGCTCCAGTTTGGTCTTCATGCTGTCTTGAAAAATTAGGTTTTAAGGCCATGTTTCAAGGCTTGTAACTCCCTACTCAAGTGGAGTTAGGGTGAGTTCTTATACTTTTTGGAAAGCCCCAATAACATACTTCAACTTTGATGTCCAACATCGGTCTTGAATCATAATGAAAAATGGCCTCAAAGTTGGTGAAAATTCAAGACAGATTCTGTCCAAAATTTTCACTAAGTGTTGGAAAAAAGTGTCTATTTTCATGTTTTTGTGATTTTGATCAATCTATAACTCAAAATCCATGAGGATTTGGAATCTTTTGTAGCTGACAATTTTGAAGTATGTAATGAGAGCTTTCATTTGAGCTTTGGATGGAAGAAAAAGGCTTTGTGGTTTAGGAGTTATGACCTTGCAAAGTTGGTACCAAATCACTTTTCTTCCATAACTTAGAAAATTTTAAGTTTCTTAAGGTTGCCCCTTTTGCAAGTAACCTCACTTTTCTTGATTTTTATTGATGAATGATGATGAAAACCATGAATTATCATTGTTTTTGACTTAGGGAAGTCATGATTGTCAAGAAATTCAAAAAGTCAAACTTGATTTTTGGCACAGTTGATTTTTTGTCAGATGAATTCCAAACTGTGTGACTCTCTATGAAATCAAGTCCTTGACCTAATTCAAACCTAATGGACGGAATCCATAGGTGTTTTAGAGTGTCTTGAATCATGTCCCAAGGTTTGGGATCATGTCTTGGTCAAAAGTCAAAGGTACAAATGACTTTTCATCAGGAAACCCCACTACTACGGAAAACCCATTTAACAACGGTTGCGAAAGAGATATAATGACGCGGGCACATGCGTTGTTATGTAGAGTAACATTGTATATATGATACCTACAATCACGGCCCAGTAAGCGTTGTAATAAATTTTAAAACGCGCTACCTATAATGACGGTTATTTTAAATACCCGTTGTTGTATGTCTTTTAATAAAATAAAAAAATGCACCATTTGAACTACCTATAATGACGGTTATTTTAAAGAACCACTGTTGTATACTACCTATTATGATGGTTATTTTAAATAACCGTTGTTGTATGTCTTTTAATCTAATAAAAAAAATTGCAGCATTAGAACAAGAACAACAGCAAGAACAACAAGAACAACAAGAACATCAAGAACAACAATAATAATAACAACAACAACAAGAACATCAAGAACAACAATAATAATAACAACAACAACAACAACAATAACAACAACAACAACAACAACAACATCAACAACAACATCAATAACAACAACAACAATAACAAGAAGAAGAAAAAGAAGAAGAAGAAGAAGAACAAGAACAACAGTAATAATAAAAATAATTACAACAAGAACACCATTAATAAAAAAGAACAACAAGAATAACAATAATAAAAAAGAACAACAAAGAACAACAATAATTAAAAAAGAACACCAATAACTAACATTGCTAACTCGAGTTCTGAAATTTGGTTTAGTGAAGAAATAGAGTATCGTAAATGAAAGATGATGTTTGGAGGTAGAAGATGTCTAAGTTTTAGGTTTCACGCGGATCACTAATAGTAGTGTCTTGGCCGTTGATAATCACTAAATAGACGACCAAGATTTGTTTAAGGATAGTGAATAAACTAAATATGCACGCCACCTATAATGTTGGTAATGATACTTGAAAAATGCTGGTGCTGGGACTTGAACCCATGACAAGACGCTACCTATAATGACAGTTGGTTTAAATTACCCGTGGTGAAAGGTCTGTAAGCATTTTGAAAAATTAAGTAAAAAACGCTACCTATAATGACGGTTGGTTTAAATACCCGTAATTAAAGGTCTGTCAGCATTTTGAAAAAATAGGAAAGAAGTAACACGATTAAAATAAATTCAGAAAAATCTAAAAAAACGAAGTTTAATCTAAATAGGTAAAATAAGAATTTCGAGAATTTTTTTGGAATTTTTTGAGACTATGAAAACAGTAAAAAACATTAAAAATAGAAAAAAGATGAATTTGGGGTTTTGAGGGTGAAGTCTCGTAATGGGACTAATGACCGCACGATTTTTCTGCTTCAGATGCACGAAACAGATCTAAAAAAAGGAGACAATTTTCCCTAAAACCGATTTTTTGAAGAGCAAGACCTAAAACTAAACTATAGGCTATAATGACGGTTTTGCAAATACCCGTGGTGAAAGGTTGTGGGCATTTTGAAAAACTATGTAAAAAACCATAAATGTTGGTGCTGGGAATTGAACCCATCACCAAGCGCTACCTATAATGACGGTTTTTTAAATACCCGTGGTGAAAGGTCTCACATTTCACCACGGTTGAAATATTAACCGTAATTAAAAGCCTTTTAATGAGATTAAAAAAATGCGCGCATCTATTACAACGATGTATAGGCAAGCCGTTGTAAACCTGTCATTGTTGTATGCGCGTTTTGTAGTAGTGCCCTAATTGGTCTAGATGAATTTGAATCCTTGTACTGCTTATGAACCAAGTTCTTTGAATTAATCCAATCTTGTAAATGGATCAATATGATGTATTAGAGGTCTTCAAAACACTTTTTGAGATCTTGGCTCATGCCTTGCTCCAAAAGTCAACTTAGGGGTGAACTAGGTCAAGAAACCCTAATTCCTGATTTTTGATGAATGCATCCCATGAGGCTATTTTGACTTTATGATTGGGTTCATGAGGTCCCTTTGAGCTCCTTGGATCATGTTTTGAAGTATTAGCTCATGCCTAGATGAAAACTTTCATCTGGAGGCCTTATTCGACCAAAACCCTAATTTGGTGACACTGGCGATCTTGAGGCTTGATCCACTTGGAATGTTGCAACCTTGTGCTTTATTCTTGATGTAGGAAACCTCTTGATCCTTTATGGGTGTTTGAGAGGCTTTACAAGTTGAGGATCATGTCTATTCTTGATTGATCCTTTGTCTGAGTGCTCTGAGAGGGCTCAAAACCCTAATTCTTGGTTGTAGTGTATGTTCAACAATCCTTGATAAGATTGATGAGGTATGATGGTACATCCATATTGTGGTGATGGTTTGCACAATGATGGGAAATCTTGTGGTCAAAATTTGGGGTATGACAGATGTCCCTATTTAATCTTCTTGGACCCGAAGGTGTGAATGGCGAAGATATTCGGACATTTAGGGTACAAGAGGATTGAATATCGAAATACCCAAAATTTTGATTGTGGTTGTGAATGGTAACTGATTTGCTCGTCCATCTTCTTTTGCTAAGTAATGATACTTAGAAAAGGGTAAAAGTTCCCCTTGATCCTGGTTTTCATCCACGGAACTGGTCTTAGTTTCTTGAAGAAATAAACTTCACCTCGATCCTGGTCTTCAGCCATGGAACTGGTCTTAGTTTCTTCTTAAATAAACTTCCTCTCGATCCTGGTCTTCAGCCATGGAACTGGTCTCGGTTTCTTCTTGTCGAGTTCCTTCCTCGACAAGGAACGCTATTTGTAGCGATCTTCGTCAAACTTCTCGCCGAGTTTTTACTGGGGAGACACCATTTGATGGAGAAAGATTTGATGTCAGACTTGCTGGGGAAACCCATTTGTCTGAACTGCAGAGGTGTACAAACTTCTCTGTGGGAGATGCCATTTGTCGACCTATTGGGGAAAGCAAGTCTCTTGAGAGATTGCTTGTTGCTTGGTGACATTACATCATACTTCCCTTTGAGACCTTTTCGAAGAGACGCCATGTGATGTATTCCAATTTTGAGGTGCTGATGACTTCATTGAAAGCAATTTTTCGGGGAGAAATCATCGTATTGCTTAGAGTCTTCGGTTGAGAGGCTTTCTCTGGGGATTTTATTTAATCCAGGAAAGCAAAAATATTATCTTCAATGGTGAAGAGTGATGTTCCAAAGGTGTCCATTGAATGTTTTTTTTGCCTTTCAGAGGTTCAAGTTATCAAAGTGGTCGAGGACAGTCTCCAATCCAGAAATAAACTGGGGAGAGATTGCTCAGACGATACATTTTTGGACGAGGGAAGAACTGACAATTCTATCGGTGAGAGGACATTTATCATTTGGGGATGAAAATGACCAGAGTGATATTAATGCAACATATGTATGAATATGTATCAATCACGCATGATGTATGCATGTTTATGCTGACAAAACAGATGCGACATACAGACTGGTGAATGAACGCAACTGGATACTTGGCCACTTTAGGAGACAGGGTATCACTGGAGGTTCTGAAGGTAGTATTTTGCTCGAGAATAGGGATTCCTGCATTTGTTCCAATTTTGGGATGTACAAACCTGCTAGGAATATATATCCGTTCTTGTTTTTCAGAGGTGGACCCTTCTGGGGAGAGAAACCAAAAATTGGTTTTCAAAGGTAAGAACTCTGTCGGGGATGTCAGATGGGGCATCCCATCTGAAGTAGTTGATCCTTCATTTAGGGTGTACTAGTCAAAAGGAGTACTTTGATTCGGCATTTTGAAGTTAAATCACTACCAGAGAAGCAGTCGATATTCCTTTTTTTTGTGCTCATTAATCAAAAGGAAATTACCATCTTTGTTTTAAAGTAAAACTCGAACTTCTCGTTTTGAAAAATGTAAATTCACTTTTGTTTCAAGAATCGTTGATCATATTAAAATGTCATTTTGTAAAGTAAAATAAATGAGAATTGTAAATAAAAGGCACACGGGCTCAAATTTTATTGGTGGAATGGTGATCAGCCAAGCGTGTGATCCCATAGAGCATTACAAAGTTTAGAAAATGGTAATTTAAAAGAAAAGGGAAACATTGAAACATAACGACTGCTATCCTCCCACCAACTTTAAATTCTAGACATTCTGAGCTTCTGTCGAAGATGACCTTGACTTGAAGTTTTCCCGACGGATGACGTTGCCCCTGAGGAGTCAATATTGTCGGATATAGTTACTTACCATGTATCCCTAACTTTTGCCTGGATTGTCTTTTCAGGCTTTCAATCCATCGGGATGATTTTTCTTATGCCTCTAATTTTTGCCTGGACCGCCCTTTCAGGTTTTCAATCCATTGAGACGTTTTTTTATTTATTTAGGCAAAGTATTTCTTGACTACATCAACATTTGTGGGGTAGGTAAACCCCTCTCCGTCCATGGTTGCGAGTCTCAAGGCACTACCTGAAAAGGCTTTCTTAACAACATAAGGGCCATCGTAAATCGGAGTCCATTTTCCCCTAAATCAGTGAGAAATGATTGTATCCTCATGAGCACGAGGTCTCCTTCTCGGAAGACACAGGGTCGGACCTTTTTGTCGAACGCTTTCTTCATTCTTTGTTGATATAGCTGACCGTGACATATAGCTGTCAAAACCCAAATTCTTAATTGATCCTTTGTCTGAGTGCTCTGAGAGGGCTCAAAACCCTAATTCTTGGTTGTAGTGTATGTTCAACAATCCTTGAGAAGATTGATGAGGTATGATGGTACATCCATATTGTGGTGATGGTTTGCACAATGATGGGAAATCTTGTGGTCAAAATTTGGGGTATGACAATGGGGTTTAAAATAAGCAATCTGCATGACGTGATGATTCCTTTTTTAGAAAAGACAGAGAGAATGCAAGAGTGTGTGCAGTGTATTTTCTGAAAATGCTTGTTTTTATTTTGGGTTATTTTTTAGGATTACCATTTTCTGAAAAACAAAAAGTGAAAACAACACTAAATGCGGGAATTCAAAATGACATTATTTATTCATGATTTGTCGATTCTTGAAACACAGCCCTATAAAATAAAACTCGGTCGCTTTGGGCGAAGCGAAGAGGGACATTTACAGAAAAGTGAGCCCTATAAAACATCCATTTCACCCGGGCAAGGTGAAAGGTCAAAATAGAGATGGTAATTACTTCGACTTATGGACGACTTTCGGGATATCGACTGCAACCCAATGGCGACGAACTCCTCTGTGAATCACAAAGTTTGATACTTACCTTCTTGGTTTGTCTTTAGAAATGACACTGATTTCTAGTGGAGTAGGATCATTGGAGTTTTCTTCCCGTGCAGAGTTATCATAAGAGGACTCTTATGTCGCATCTTCCATAATGCTTTCACTCTCGAGAGGATCTCCCCATCCAGTTGGTTGGATGTCCTCGTATCTGATACGAGAGCTTTCGGGAGCAGTGTAATTGACTAGAAAGTCGTACTTGCTGCTTGGCTGCCCCAAGGTATCCCAGGTTTCTGTGGGAATAGATGAGCCATCTTCCGTAATGACGTTGACATCAGGAAAGGGATAGATAATGAATTCTTGTCCTGCAATCTTTGCAAATTCATTACCATGGTGTCGGACATGTTCGGAATGTTCCGAGTAAGGATTCCATGACTCTGTGGGAACATGGGTATTCTTTTCAAGATTACTTAGCTGATATGCATTTTCTGGCTGACTCTTTTGCCCCGAGTCTTCCGTGTATGGCTTCTAGATAGGCATGTCAGCCAGGGGATCATAATAATCATAGTCAAAGTTGTCTTTCATCAGATTGTCTTCCTCTAATGAGTTAGGTGGAGCACGATATCCTTCTGGATCACAGTCTCCATAGATCATTCGGACGTCTGATCTTGGTATATATCTTGGGTTCTGCTTTGGAAAATAGAATGGCACGTGTGTTTCTCCCTGAGACATATAACCGTCATCGTTGAGATAAGACTTCCAGTCTTCATCTGTATCAGAAGAGCTATTCTCCTCAATGGTGTGGACTTCTTGAGATACTAGGTGGAGGAACCCTCCTCCGTGGAAGAAATCCTGAATGGGACGAAAACTTTCGTCCTTCTTTGTAGTCTGGGTACAGGTTGGGTAGAAACCAAGACCTTTTGTTGTCTTGTTATCAGTAGGAATTACAATCTGTCCTCATCCTTTTATGTTACCACTCCCCATTACTTTGAGAGCGTACTTGTATGAGGAAATCAATGTTCCTTTTTCTTGGTGATTCTCATTTCTCACCGAGAGTGCTTGAAACTGAGTTCCAATAACCTCCTCTGGTTCTACACAGGAGAATAATGATAAGTTGCTCACGATTAAGGCCAGTTCTCCACACACCGTGACTAATTTGTCGTTCTTGACGAACTTGAGTTTTTGGTGAAGTTTCGAAGTGACTGCCCCAGCCTCGTGTATCCAAGGTCTTCCTAATAAACAGCTGTATGCTGCCCGGATGTCCATGACCTGGAAAGTGACTTGGAAAGTGTGAGGACCAATGATTATGGGAAGGTCGACTTTGCCGATAACCGTTTTTCTGGATCCATCAAAGGCTTTGACGATGATCTCACTGCCTCTCATCGGAGTTCCTTGAAAAGAAAGTCAAGCCAGAGTTGAACTTGGCATGACATTTAAGGATGAACCTGTGTCTACCAGTACGCTGGCTAAAGCATCGTCTTGGCAATTGACTGTGATGTTGAGTGCCATGTTATGGTTTTTGCCTTCCTCGGGGAGTTCTTCATCACTGAATCCCAAGTTGTTGCAGGTAGTGATGTTGGAGATGAAGCTGTCAAATTGTCCTATCGTCACATCTTATTCTACAAAGGCTTGTTCTAAGACTCTCTGTAGAGCTTCCTTGTGAGCTTCTGAAATAAGTAGGAGAGATAGTACAGAAATTCGAGACGGAGTTTGCAACAATTGATCCACAATGGTGTACTCGCTTTTTTTGGATGAGCTTTAGCATCTCATCGTTGTTCTTTATAGGTTCTGGATTATGGGATTGACCGACTTGTTGGTTAGGAACTTCTGTTTGAGGTTCATTTTCTTTGGCAGGTTCTCCAACTCCTCTGTTGAAGATCCGACCGTTCTGGGTAACTCGACTGATGTCGACAATGTTCACAACAGAGGGTAATGGAGTTTCTTTTCCATTTTCTATGGTCGTTGTACCGTACTTATATGGGATAGCTTTGTCTGACTTATACGGTATTGGACCTGGCAAGTAAGACGACCACAAAGGCTTTTTGGGCCTTTTGATTATCGTAGGCAACCTCGATCAACTCTAAGTTTGGAATTTTCCTAGTCAAGAGAAACTTTTGACTCATCGAGTAGAGGAATTATGGCAAAAACATCCTTGGTTATTCCATGATTGGAGATTATGACAGTGTTTTTGTTTTGAAAAGGGATGTAATTTTGTATCATGTTGATTGATTTAGAATTCGAACATGGTTGAATCTCCTTTCGGTCCAACTGATGCTGGAGGGCTGCTCGCACTAGGTAACATCCTTGGTTATTTTTCGAGCATGCTCTACAATGTTCATAATTGTGAGGTGGTACCCGACCATATCCACTTTATATGCAGTGCATCCTCACTAGATCCGTTTCTATTGAGCGGACGTCACGACTTTGATGTCTACCAGGATTCCCATCTGTCATGCTAATCTATTACGTGTCTTCATCCAGGTAAATCGGAAGCCACCAGTGGTCCAACAGATGTTGAAGAGTCCTTTGCACAAGCGCATACCCTTGGTTGTTTTCGTAGCATTCTTTACAATCTTGATAATCATGTGACGCTAGAAAACCAAGTCTGACTTGCTTATCATGTAATTCCACTAGACTGGTATTCATCAAGCGGATGTCAAAGATTTGAACCATATTGACTTGATGATCACTTCTTTCATGGTAGTCTTGGATCCATCCGAGATCCATTTGACGGAGGAGGGCCTCTTGTATAAAAGAACATCCATGATTGCCTTTTGAGCAGATCATACAAGCGTTGTAATCGTGCCGCGGCAGATTGTAATACCGACTTTGTCTTAAATGCAAAGCCACTAGATTGACGTTCATTGCACGAATTTCGTGGTTCTGAACAACTTTAGGATGTGCATGGGCCATGTTTACTTCACGAATCCTGTGATCCTAAATCCAGCCCAAATCCATTTGTTCTTGTAGAGCTGCTTGTACTATAGTACACCCTTGATTGTCCTTGGAGCAGATATCACACTGATGATAGTTGTGAGATGGCACATGGCCGTACCCGCTCTGTTTGCAATGCATCTTCACCAAGTTGGTTCCCAGTGAGCGTACATTGTGAATTTGATAATTGTTGACAGGTTCTCCTTCTATCAAATTCACTGTAGTCTTGTCTTGTTGTGGTAATGGGTTCGTCTGGACATTTAGATTAGTATCTTTGAAAGATAAAACCCCATTCCTGACAAGTTTCTGTACATCAGACTTAAAGCTGAGACAATTCTCAATGTCCCGATCCTCCTTGATGGTAAGGGAAAGTTTGGTCTGCTTTAAACCAAAAAGGTGGATTTTCTGGTACTGTAAGAGGCGTCCTGGTTTGAATGTGCCCCTTGGTCAGTAGTAGTGGAAATAGTTTTGCGTACAACATTGGTATAGGGTCGAACCCTGATGGTGGTGTAGTATGATTGTTGTTATTGTATTGAGGGCGAGCCTGCTGGAGAGGCTGTTGCGGCATTTTCTAAAACTGTTGTTGATTTGGTTGGCTCTGAGCAACCTGAGGTTGATATGTCGGAGCTGGCGTCGGGTTGATAGCGGGAGTTACCGCTGCTACCGGTTGATACCTTCGCCTTTGCTTTCCCAGAGAGATATTACTAATATCTTGCTCTTTCTTCTTTTGGAAAGTACTACTGTATCTTTTGGTACTGCTAGATGGCTCTGCATCTTTGAACAATCGTCCTTCTCTGACCGCTTCTTCAAGGCGTACTCCCATGTTCACCATTTTAGTGAAGTCACTGGGTGCACTGGCAACCATTCGGTCGTAATAAAATGAGCTCAATGTTTTTTTGGAAGATATTTGTCATTTCCTTTTCTTCGAGAGGAGGACAGATCTGGGCGGCGATTTCACGCCATCTCTGAGCATATTCTTTGAAAGTTTCTTTATCCTTTTGTGACATTGCTCTGAGTTGGTCCCTATTTGGTGCCATATCCAAATTGTATTTATACTACTAAACGAAGGCTGCCATGAGATCTCTGAAAGTACTGATCTTGGTGCGGTTTAAACCGATGTACCATTTGAGTGCGGCACCGGTTAAACTGTCTTGGAAGTAATGTATTAGTAGCTGTTGATTGTCTGTCTGGGTAGACATTTTTCGAGTGTACATCACCAAATGAATTCTAGGGAAAGAGTTGCCTTTGTATTTTTCAAAGTCGGGCACCTTGAATTTGTGCGGTATCTTCACATTAGGGACCAAACAGAGGTCGGCGGCGTCTTTTCCGAATAATTCTTGACCTCGAAAGGCATACAGTTCCTTATGTATTTCCAAGAATTGTTCTTGGAACTTATTCATCCTTTCGTATACGTCTTTGTTTCCGCCAGAAATCGCTTGTGGAACCTGTCCTTCTGGAACAGTGTGTACCACTGTTTTTGGTATAGTCATTATTACAGTGACCCTTGGCGCTTCAGTGATGTGAAGTTTGTAACCTTCAGGAGTTTCTACTGTAACCCTTGCATCTTCATTTCCCTGAAGTTTGTAACCTTCAGGTCTTGGTGTTCTTGCTACGACTTTCGGGTCTTCAGTGACCAGTGGGATGTATCCTTCAGGTATGAAGTTGTGAGGCATGCCCCAAGGGAAACCTTTAGGCATGTTGTACTGAGGATAACTGCCAGGCGTCTCAAATGCCAGTGTGGATGTAACCTCTGAGATTATAGTCCTTTGATGTTGTTGTTCTTAGGCTGCTGCCAAGGATTGCATGTCGTGATGGAGTTTCTCCAAACTCTCCTTCAGAGTGTTGATTTCTTCTCTCAGCTCTCTGTTCTCTTCCTCGAGATCGTCCATTTTCTTTTGTCGATTGGCCCGAGTATTGTACGAATGAGACAATTTGACTCTAGAGTGCGACACATATGTGAGACTCAAAGACAAAAATGTGCTATGTGAGAATGATGAATGATATGCAAAGAATGATATATATATATATATATATATATATATATATATATATATATATATATATATATTTGTTTTCAAAAGAACTGTTAACAATTATATTGCAAATATCACACAGCGGGGGAGACCCTTTTATTGAACTTGAAAGATTGCAGTATTTTACAAAGAAAAGTACATTATTTTACAAAGTACAAGAAAGGAAAATTAGGCCTATGGATCCTGAGTTCTCTCTGAGGGTAGCTCAGATGCTGGTTCCTGAACTTTTCTTTTCTTTGATTGGGCTCCTTCATTCGTTGTCGGGTCGATGACTCTCTGCCAAGTGAAAGGAGTGAGTAAATTTCTCCGCTCCTCCTGACTTTCCATAGCATGCTGCTCTAATATCTCAATCAGAGCATGTTTTTCCTTTAGCAGTTCCTGAATTTTAGTACATTCCAAATTAAGGATCTGGTATTTGTTTTTCCAAGAGTTTCTCTCACGTTGGATTTTGTTGAGAGCGACATGGAGTTTTTCCGCACCGGACATGAAATAAAGGACAGATTCCTTTAAGGGAAAAACTTCTTGACGAGTGTAAGGCATCCTTAGTTTGATAGCCCTAGTTTGCACCCAGTGGAGATAAGGTTCTGAAGAGGAACAATTTGGTCTTCCTATGGATTTTCTCCTTTTCCTGTGAATATGTTGCCAGACATGCACTATTTCTTTCTTCAGTACCCTGTCATTTTCCCCTTCCTTGAAGAAAAGACCTTCCAGATGAACATTATGTGGGATATTCTTCATCGGGTATCCGAGTTGACAGGGAGCTAGGATTGGATGATAGTTGATCCCTCCTTTAGTACCAATAAGGGGTACATTGGGGAAATTTCTGCATCTGTCGATGATTTCTATTCCTTCGTAAATCCGATTGTACCAATCTATGTCTGTATTGGTAAGAGACATAATCTTCTGTGACCATCGCAAATTACTCTTGTGATCCCAAAAAGAAGCAGACTTGGGTAAGTGGGAAATAAACCATTTGTAGAGTAATGATACACAACATATGATCATCCTTCCACTGTATAAATTCCTTAAGTGTACAGAATGATAAGTATCCGCTAGCAAGGTTGGTACTGGATTTCCAATTAGTAATATCTTAACAGCATTGGTGTCGACGAAGTTGTCAATGTTGGGAAAAAGGAATAACCTATATGTGAGTAGAACAAAGACATCTTCGAAAGCAGTTATATTTCCTATACTGGCAAAGTATAGAGCTTTCTCCATCAGGAATTTAACTGGTAAACCCTGGATTCCTCCTTTGGTGGTCATGTGAGTCCTGACTTCTGACTCATCCAAAGAGATTGCTCTTGCAATGGCTTGATCCTTTGGAATTTCTTCCAGTCCAAAAAATGGATCTTTATCAGTGATAGGTAACTCAATTAAGTGGGAGTATTCTTCTAGTGTTGGTGTAAGCTGGTAGTCTAAGAAATTGAAGCAGTGGTAAACCGGATCGTAGAACTGAACCAGCGTAGACAGGATCCCTTCAACCATGTCGACCTTCAGAAGAGACAACAAACCTCTGTGCTTTGCTCTGAAAGCCTTCGGATTAGTAATCATCCTTCCCAATTTCCTCAGGTCTTCCAGTTTTGGAACCTTGAAGGTGTACTTATGCGTTTTTCTTCTTCCGAAATCCATAACACAACCTCTCTCTGATATTTGCAATTATTGTTTTAGTTCTTTTAGAAAAGATTTTTCTTGTTTTGAAAAAAAGTTTTTTAATGAATGCATGAATGCATGAATGTAGCAAACAAAAACACTTGAAAACATGGGTTTAGGGGTTCGTTGTCACGAGCATGGAGCCATGTATCTATCCATCCCCAAAGGTTGTACTAATTGGTCAATTTTTATACATGTAGAATGGGTTCTAACAGAGGTTCCCAAAATCATTGACCACTCTTAGGGATATTAAAAGCAAACCGATTGACTCAGTAGAGTTGTAATATCTTAAGATGAATCTCTTTTGGGTGTAGTATCGCGTGTCAACTATTCCCGATAGTCACCGCACTACCTAATGGCCAAAATGGTTAATTGTCTACTAAATCTTCAAGGTCATGGGTACCGCACTGGGAAAAACAATGCTTTCATGACATGCTCGCTCAACATTAGCAATTCCACACGGGTGCCTCAACTGATTTGGTGGACTTCCAGGTGAACTTGCTCGGAATTCACTCCCTATAAGTTTTCCCTGGAGACGTCACCACTTATCTTAATGTTCTCTCAGACTCACCATATGCGTATCAACCGCATTCCCAATTAACAGTAATTTAAACACGGGTATCAAGTAAGGTAACAGAATATGATATATATATATATATATATAGCAAGTAAATAAACAGGGAAAAAATGCAAAGCAAAGCCTAGAACTCTTAGGAACTATAATCCTAAATGATCCCCAGCAGAGTCTCCATTTTTCTGTAGCGTGCGATTTTTGTCGGTGACGCGACCACCTTACCGCAATGGTTGGAATTTGGGTGCTACTTTCTGATTTCTTATTTATCCTATGAAGCTGGAAAGGAAAGGGAAGATATCTAAAACTAACCTTGCACGCAAATGTTTTCTTTAACAAATGCTAAGAGATCGGGGTCGGGTTATACAAAGGGAAGCTATTAACACCCAGTGTATATATGGTTATCCATAGAAAATTTTTATTGCATGTGTCTCTGTTAATTTGAATTGCTTTCTTGTGTTTATCTGCTGTGGTTTGAAAAAGTTTCTCCTTTGGGAGAATTGAGAGAATGTTTTTGTGGTTTTTGGGTTTTCTGTTGTTTTTGGGAAGGTGCTGGACCTAGAGTTTTTGATTTGTGTGCTTGCTAAGATTTCGCAAACTTATGCCTACGTATTCCCGTAAAGAGATTTGGGAAATCAGAGCAATCGTAGTTCCTCCTATTTCTATGGGAGGAAAATATTTGGTGTCTTGTTTTAAAGCCCAAGATTGAAGCTGACTGAGTATTCGTGTCTTGTTCAAAACCCAAGATTGAAGCAAAAAGGGTGACTGAGAGAGAATTCATCATCTCTAAAGGGAGAATATCTCACCTATTCATCACAAAAGTTGAGTAATTGGCTATAAGGGAAATTACTTTAACTGGGATATGTGAATCCAGCAATGCCATAATTTCCTTTATAAGAGTGATGTCATGAAGGAAGAAAGCTTTAACTCAGTGTAGAGCAATGCCACTTTTTCCTTATGAATCTTTCATGCTAAGAGAGGGACATTGGCTTGGATGTATAGAATCCAGAGGCTTGCCACTTACAACTGTTAGATGAAAGATGGATTTTAGCCAGGATAAAGGAAGGACTCCAACTTGGATTTTGAATCAACAAGTGTGTCACTTACAACAATTATCTGGAAAAAGGTTTTGATTGTTTGTTTTGATATGTGATGTATAGAAGAAATATCCTCCTGCAGAGTGGACTCATGGTCTCATCTGAGGGGATGTTGATTTTTTTGCGTGCCTTGATCAAATCCCAAGGTTGAAGCTAAAAGAAATTGACTCTATTGAGGAGGTTTTTTATCTGTCTTGTATAAAGCCCAAGATTGAGGTTGACTGACTCCACTGGGGGAAATTCTTATATGAAGCCTAAGAGGAGGCTATCTCTTGCTGAGGATTTATGGAAATCCAGGAGCAGGTCCAAATGGTATCGGGGAATCCAAAGGTTTTACTCTTTCTGAGGATCAGGGAAGAGTTGAGATATCAGATGCCATGAGGCCCTAATTCTCTTAGGGGATTTGTTAATAGTAAATTGACCCTGGCTGGGATTTCTTAAAATGAAAGCTTAAGCCTTGTTAGGGGGTCAAATGGGTTTAAAGTTGAGTTTGAAAACCTATAGAGGTTTTAACTCTGCTGGAGATTAGTATATTGATGAAATAATCAGGGTTTTTCCTGTGCTTTTAGGAAACTTGAGGGTTTCTTTGTGAGATTCAAGAGGATATAACACTTTCCAAGTCTGACTTGAATGAAGCCCAAGAGGAGGCTGAGACTATCCAAGTCTCTCAAGGAGTGGCAGGCTCTAGTATAGAGAGGGGTGAAATTCTGGCCTATGCAGACAACAGATGTCCTAACACATGTCAAGACATTGTGCTACATAATCATTTAAACTTGGAGGCGCAATAGCAGACTGATACCTTGAATATCAGAACTGCACCATCACAGATATCACAACATCTGATCCAACATGTTCATCATGAACCCTAACAGAAACGTAAATCTGCAGAATGATAAAGAACACAGTAATTGTTAACCCAGTTCGGTGCAACTCACCTACATCTGGGGGATACCAATCTAGGAAGAAGACTTCACTATTGTTTAGACTGTTACAAAGTTAAACTCCCATGTTTACAACTTTATTCCTAACATCTACCCCATGAACATCTTTACCAAGGTTAAACTCAAACATTTAGAACCCTGATACGAGATACCCCATTCACTTCCCTTACTCACCAACTGTGATTTCTACATCATCCCTATCAATACAGAAATCTGTCAAGCATACTTGACAAACAAGCTAACTCGGATTTGCTTAAAAGCTTCATCCAAGAACAATACACAATCCAATACCTCAAGGCTTATGGATCTGTGTGACACCTATATCTACCACAGTGTATCAACTGATACAAAGGGAGACTTACAACCTAGAAAGCCAATGACTCTCAAAACCCTAAACCCTTGTTTCTTACACAAGAAAACAAGGTTACAACAAGCATACTCAGGCATCCCAGAACCTAGGTCTAAGTCTTCTATTTATAGGCTTCTGCTTCTTTAGGCTTCTGCTTCTTTGGGCTTCAATCTTCAGTCCTTGATCCATGCACATTATTCACTTGCTAAATCAGTGCAGTACTTCAGGATGTCATGACTTTAGGTTATGACATCTTCTTCGACATCTTTGTTCAGTCCAGATTTATTCATCTTTATCATCAACGTGTTTTACCAAAATTTATCAAACCAATAGGTGCTTTCAATCTCCCCCTTTTGACAAATTTTGGCTAAAACGCATTTTGAACGTCTCTTCACCCTGAGTGGTGGCTATGATAGGAATACTGTGCAAACTGAGTCTGTGTTGGTGTACATGAGGAAGAAGATAACTCTGGCCCCCCTTAACCAATGAACAGTACTGCCACTCTTGAGGAAAGTAGTAAACCAGAATGAGTGAATTTGATATAACTGTCCAGGAAATAGAAACTTCTAAAGAAGTTTGTAAAAACTTTGAGACCAGAAGACATAGGACATCTTTTTCAAATACACTCCCCCTCTAGAGATCAGTTGTAGTCTTCTTGAATCTGAGCATGTAACTCAGGTCACAAGACACAACTTGATTCTTAACTCAACTCACAAGACACAAAGGGATCAAACTCAAACACACAGGATGTTAGAACATCCTGTTTATCATTCTTGCAAGGCAACTGCAAGAACAACCCTTGAAACCCTTGACCTAGTGACTCATACTCCACCTTTTTAGCCAAAAATTGGCAAAAGAAACCAAGACATTCCCATACCCAACCAACACAAAACCAGACTTGAACAAAATACATCTTGACTGAAGAAGTACCACAATCTGAGGAAACCTGCTTCAGAAAATTCCTTAAATAACCAAGAATTTTCCTTCGAATGTAAAAATCTGTTGAAATTCAATGCAGTTATTATTCTAAGGTTGTAACTTTCCCTAGTCCCAATGTGCACCGGCTAAGAATATTTTGACTGTTTATTTTTCAAGGAAACCATCCAACAATAATGCAAGTAACGATGAACATGTTTAGCACGTGCAAAACCCACCTTCCAAAATTCCTATTACCCATCGAGCATGTCCTTAACAATGTTCTCACATCATGTCAGACATTGTCCCTCAAGAAAACTTCTGTATTGACGAATAACTTAACAATTTTGTGACTACAATCTGCAGAGAAAAATAAATTCTCCCAGACTCATCAATGATTCTTAAGCATCCAATAAGAACCACTCAAGTATGCATTACCAAGTTTCCCACAACTTACAACAATACTCTAATGTCAAGACATCCTCCTTGACATCTCAGTTTGCTTGACGCACAAATGCAAACTGGAACTACAACACTAATGTCAAGCCATCCTCCTTGATATCTCAACTTGCTTGACGCACAAATACAAGCTGAAACTTCATCTCAGATCAAAATGCCTCTCCCCCTAACTAAGGTAACTGGTGCTCCTCCACTGAACACCCAAGCTAATGACTGGAAAACATAAGACGCATCTTCATGTCTTCAAGAGCGCATCCTCTATTCAACACACCTGCTGAACGCAACCATTAACTTTTTATTGTTCCCTCTGACAAGAAACAATAATCACTCACACATGATCACCATCATGCTACCCGTGAGGAAGTGTATACCAACCATAACAAACTCTTGGCTTAAGATCAAAGTCCCATTGATCCCCCTCATCCTGCAACCATCTACACACCACACGAAATCCTCTTGAATTCTCATGTATAGAACTCCAACTGCTTGAGGCACAAACCAATTGAATCAGAATGCTTCACATTCCTCAAAGAGACGCACATGGCCCCTTAGTTTGTTATAACGATGTCAGCTATCGTATGCATGCTCCAGAACTTCACAGCTGCTAAACTGATCCACTACTAGCATGAATTGCTCCAAGGGATCCAATGTCGTATGCAAGATTTTCCACTGATCTCACCAAGCCAGCATTAGAGACAAACACCCTGCAATCCAAGACAATCATTCCTATCATTCTCCCGTATGATAACCTGGAATACTTCTGATTTATGGTGAATCTCCACTTCTGAACACATTCAGGAAACAAACTTCCTTGCAATCAACACATGATCCACTTCAGTCTTCACAAACTCTTACATCCTCCTTCCAAGGAACCCTTCTACTCCATCATTCTCCCGGATGATCATGTAGATACTTCTTGGACACGATGCAAGTAACCAGTTCATCACAGAACCTGAAATCCTTCACCAAGGATAACTAACCCAAGGATTTTTTAACATCTATTAGGACATCTTCAGCACATCACAGACACCACACACCATGGTTCTTGATATGCTCTACCACTGGACTTACTATCAGCATAGTAATCCACACTGAAGATCTTCACACAACACTGATCCACTAGCTTGAACAAAGAAGACTTCAGAAACCCAGAGAGAAATAAACTCTCAACCACCGAAGAAGGTATGCTTCCATTCTCAACTCAGAACTTCTGACACAAGCTCCCAGAGAACCAGAACCTTCAAACAATTTCAACTAACTACTCTTCCACAAAAGAGCAATCAGTTTTAAGCATTCTGCTTGAACGCACATTATGAACCCAATCAAATGCCACCTTTTGATTGACCTCACTCATCTTCAGAATTCCCACAAGATACCCTGATCTACTAATGAAATCAGATCTTTAAGTCAGATGAACTACTTGCCCTATAGCAAGACATCTTGGACCCACCAAGCCTCTTAGTCATGTAACATCTTCTCATCCACAGCTCCCGCAAACTGCATGAGATAGACCTTTTTGAAGAATCCATCACTCCCATTCTCCTGTAGATCACCTTATCTTAAGCTGATGTGCCACATCCCCAGCTAAGACTTCTGATGTAAAGCTAGATGTCAAAACATTATGACATCCAACTGTTGAATTCAGCTCCTCCTTCTGCCACTTAGAATAACCTCCTCCCTTTATAGAAACAGATTTCCATGCTCTCACAGACTTGATTCAACAACCAAGTTTGAGTAGACAACCTCCATCCTGCATTGAAACTCCAAAGACTTCAAACCAGCCACGTCTGAATCTTCAGAAAATAAGTAGTCCAAGACTGCCCTATAGCAATACCAAAGAATGCCACTTCCCTTAGTAGAGCCGTCAGTAGAAAGCCAGAGGTAACTGCCACTTATCCACGACCTTCACAACCAGAGCAAACACTATGCTCCAAAGCACCTGAATCAGAAATAAACTGACCTAAGCGGTAACCATCAAGATTATGATGTCTTCATAGTCTTCCATCTCCATCTTCAACAGCATCACCATCTGGATAAGTCATTCACAATACTTTCCAGGAACAGATGCTAAACCAATAATCCCAGGTCAACACCTAGGAGACTTTTGAGTGAATGCAAAACCCCTCCCATGATTCTCCAAGCCTCTGATGAAAAGATGTTAGAACATCTGATAGAACATCCTTAATCTTGACTTTCAAGGATAATCAATTAAATACATGTGGATTCCACAAGTAACAATTGATCTTAAATCCTTGTATAATAACCCTTCTTCACTGCTGTAGCTGAGCTCCACCAGATCATGTCATGAACACTTATACAGTATTCAATCTTTTTACAAGTATCTTCTTCAATGACAATGTTGAGATACCAAGGCTGCCACCCTTGACTCAAGTAACTAAGACTTTCTCTTAACAAGTCTTATTTACCTCAACAATTCTTCAATCAGATTGGATTCACTCTTAGGGTCAAGAGAGATGAATCCTTCCTTGCTGTTTTTGGAAGGAGAAAATAAATCACCTCCACATTCTACAGATTGTGTCTCAAGGAAACACCTTCTAGTCAGAAGAGTAACTAGAATACTCCAAATACACGACATAGATGTCTTTATGAATGGACTTGAGAGAATTCTCAAGTATCTTTGACAACCTAGCCGACCAAACATTTATCAAACTCCTAGAGCAGGAACCTGATAAAATTTAACTCAACTCCTCTCCTCTTCAACTGACTCCAAACTACACTAAGAAACCAAGCTTCCTAGTATCAAGTCACCATACCAGATATCTAACCATAATTCCCTTTACTCCATTGCTCATGACTTTGGAATAAAAGAATGCAGATATCTTCAAACATAGAGGCCGACGATTGAGACCTTCCACCAACTGTCTTCAGTAACAACTCCAGAATCCCATAATTCTAGAGCTCTTCCATCAGAAACACATTCAGCGGAACCACCAAGGAACAAATCCTGCTTGCCCTAATAAGATGTCACAACATCTTATAAGACACACCAACAAGAGAACTAACCACTTCTCCTGTAGTTGTTGTAGAATCTCCTCAGCAACATGAACAACCTTCGGGTTGCTCCCTTCGATCCAGAACATTCATTTCATCCATTAATACCCTTGGGTATGTTTGAATTGATTGATCTGATCTCCAAAACTCCTCCTTGTTTAAACGCCAGAAAGTATCTCCTAAAGATCTCATCCAGAACCAGACAGGATGCCTGCTCTGATGCCAATTGAAATTCTGGCCTTTGCAGACAACGTATGTCTTAACACATGTCAAGACATTATGCTACATAATCATTTAAACTTGGAGGTGCAACAACAGACTGATACCTTGAATATCAGAACTGCACCATCACAGATGTCACGACATCTGATCCAACATGTTCATCATGAACCCTAACAAAAACGTAAATCTGCAGAATGATAAAGAACACAGTAATTGTTAACCCAGTTCGGTGCAACTCACCTACACCTGGGGGATACCAATCCAGGAAGAAGACTTCACTATTGTGTAGACTGTTACAAAGTTAAACTCCCACATTTACAACTTTATTCCTAACATCTACCCCATGAACATCTTTACCAAGGTTAAACTCAATCATTTAGAACCCTGATACGAGATACCCCACTCACTTCCCTTACTCACCAGATGTGATTTCTACATCATCCCTATCAATACAGAAATCTGTCAAGCATACTTGACAAACAAGCTAACTTAGATTTGCTTAAAAGGTTCATCTAAGAACAATACATAATCCAATACCTCAAGGCTTATGGATATGCGTGACACCTATATCTACCACAGTGCATCAACTGATACAAAGGGAGACTTACAACCTAGAAAGCCAACGACTCTCAAAACCCTAAACCCTTGTTTCTTACGCAAGAAAACAAGGTTACAACAGGCATACTCAGGCATCCCAGAACCTAGGTCTAAGTCTTCTATTTATAGGCTTCTGCTTTTTGGGCTTCAATCTTCAGTCCTTGATCCATGCGCATTATTCACTTGCTAAATCAGTGCAGTACTTCAGGATGTCATGACTTTAGGTTATGACATCTTCTTCGACATCTTTGTTCAGTCCAGATTTATTTATCTTTATCATCAATGTGTTTTGCCAAAATTTATCAAACCAATAGGTGCTTTCAAGGGGTATTTGTACGATGCCCAATAGGAGGCTTAGGGTTTAAGGTGTAAAGATCAACCCTAGAATGATTTGATGTTTTGGAATTCTGACTCTCCTGAGGATTGAACTAGTAGAGATGACTAATTTATGTCCTATGCCTTTAGGAGGCATTTGGGTCCTTATACTAAGCCAAAAAGGAGGCTGAGGAACTTCTAGGAAGCCTGTGGGTCCTTATACTAAGCCCAAGAGGAGGCTGGGGATTCTTTTAAGAAGCCTGTGGGTCCAAGCCTAAGAAAGGTTTCACCGGAAATAAGTCATTTCTTTGTTTGAACAGTTCTAAGGTTTGAAGAAATTCAAAAGTGGTTTCACCGAGAATTAATCCTCTCCGGGGGAATGAATTTCTTGTATACACATATATTTCTAAGTTTGAAAGTCTTGAGAAAAGTTTGACCGGGAATAACGCCTTTCTCTGTTCCATATTGTATAAGCTCAAGAGGAGGCATACTGTATAGGGAATTTCCTATGAGGGACTAGTTTTGACTATATTATAAAGTGATCAATGCATTTTAATGCACATTATCTTATGTTTGTACTTAGGCATTCCCTTAGTTTATTTTGTTTATTTTAGTGTTTTATTATGTTTTTACAGTTAAGTCTTTGTTTGCCGTTAATCTATTTTCGTAGCTTATTTTCAGCTTTAGCGGTTATTTGATACATGTCCACTCTTCGAATCATAACTGGAGATACGAGAATCAGATTTGCGCGTTCTACCATTCGTTGAAAATATGAGACAAAGAGCTACAACTTTCATGTTTTACAAAGAATCTTATTCGGAGTGTAGCAGGCTCAAATAATTCGTTGAAGTTAGGTCCCAAATTCTGCCTTTAGAAATATTTAGTTTGGGGCCAGGTTTTTTATGTTTTTCGACCCAGTTGGGTTAAAACTGAATTTTTGTGTGCTTCCCTATACCTAGTAGCAGCTGTGCAACTGTTCATTACGTTTCTTTTCACATTATTCACGAATTTTCTCGGAAGCTTTATACGGGAAATTCATGGAGAACTAATTTCAATTGTTGATTTGTTGTATTCGGTTCCGACACCTTGAGGTTATAATAATTTCAATTCAGTTTTTATTTTTTTCAATCTTATTCTATGATTCTTGCTTGCTTAATCCAATTTTCATTGGGTAAGTTGATTTAATTCGATTGTTGTATGATCCTTAACCGTAATCACGTTAGCGTTTGCTTAATTCGTTATCATGATTGATCAAATCGTGTTTGCTTAATTCACGAGGGATTAATTCCGTTTGCTTAATTCAGATAATAGGAACCTACATCACACAATACAAATGCGCTTGTCAATGAGTTTGTAATCGAATAGGAATAGATAATCCGTTCGGAGATTGGAATTATAATAGCCGATGATAGGTAGGAACCAAATCAGCAGATTAACTTTTTAGCTTATTTGATAATCACTTATTTTCATTATTAATCGAAATTCAAACCCCCCATAAGCCGTTACTGTAATTGGTTAATACATTACAAGGATCCTTGAGAACGATACTCGAGTTGTCGTTACCGTTACTATTTTTCTTAAAATTACTCGTTTTTGATCCGTGCGCGACAGCAGCTCAAATTGGCTCTGTTGCCAGGGATTCTTGTTGTTTTTAACCATTAGTTGAGTCATAGGTGTCTATTAGTGCGTTTTGAACTTTCGTCTTGTTTTTTTTCCGTTTTCGCGTCCGGACGCCCAGTCTCGCGTCCGATCTAGTAAAAAAAATCGGTTTTAGGAATCGTCTCAGATTAGTCTGATTCTTTTTCAATTCATTAGAAAAAAATCAGGGATTAAAAGCCTCTATTTAAAAAATAAATAGTGGACGTCGTCCTAAAAATCCAGAAATCATCATTTTTCTATTTTTTTATTTTAATAGCTTTTTTTGTATTTTCCATCTATTTTGCTGTTTCTAGACATTGCTGATATTTTCCTATTTGTTGTTGCGTTGCTGATTCTTGTTCTCTCATAATTTGTTTAATTCCGATTTTAAGTTTCATTACCATAACATGAGTGAAAAAAGAACCTTAAAAAAACTTGCTGCACCTGATTCACTTTTTGCAGATTTCCCTTCTATGTCTGATTTGGATGATAATTATACTTGTGATGTTTGTACTAACTTTCACTTATGTTCAGTTTGTGCTGAAATTGAAGATGCCTTACAGGTTGATATTTCTTATGAGATTACTACTGATAAAGTTGATGTTGCTGATTTAAATGAACAAAAAGTGTTGCAGGTATTAAAGAAACATAAGAAGGCAATTGGATGGACCTTGACTGACATTCCTAGTAATAGCCCATCCATGAGTATGCATAGGGTCTCACTTGAAGATGGAAAAAAATTAGTGAGGCAGCCCCTTAATCCTTTGATTCTTGACGTTGTGAAAAATGAGATCACATTCACGTGCCCATTCGACACTTTTACTTATCGAAGGACCTTCTTTGATCCTGGAATAAAAGACGAAGGCATTACTAAAAATTCAAAAACAATGGTCACTGCCCAAAGCTACTCCATGAGAGCCCCACTTTGGCAGAAGAGACTGTAGAAGAGCTCTCTTTAGGAAAGGTTGTTTATGCGATCTTCTATCTACCTTGACTCCTCGGGTGTGTCCTTTCATATCTCTCCTCACTCTTATTTTATATTTTTGTTCTTTCATTGAGGACAATGTATGTTTTAAGTGTGGGGGAGGGAACCATTTCTTTGTTTCGTTTTCTGGTAGTTTTCTTCGTTTTTTGTTTTTTTTAACTGAAAAAAAAAATTAGACTTAGATACGCAATGCATCTTTTGAAATTTTTAGGCTATAGATTAATTTGAGGTTAGAGTGTGGAGACTTGGGAAACATTCATAATATCGGTATTGTTTTAACACCTTAAGTCTCCCGAATATAGAAACTGATTTAAATACTTGTTATGACATAGCTTTGAGTTCTCATCCTTTAATAGCTCTTAAGGAGTTTATCTAGCAGTCAACACCATCTAGAAATCACACACTAAGTAATTAATCTGATGCAAATAAGTGAATGCTCCCGTGCTTAATAACAAATCTATATAGGAATCCGCCTTTTAAGTTAAGTGACCAGGTGAGAGTCACCTAACTTAGGCTAACGGTTGTGAAACCTTCAAAAAAAGAGAAAAAAGTGGTTAATTTTGAAGTGTTGACAAAATATAGATCATAGTCACTAACAGGCTTATTTACCATGTGTGTGAATAGATAACGGGTTTAATGTGATTGCATTAGAATGAAAGAGAGGAAAAAGGAGGATGAGTAAGTTAGGCTTAAGCATAACAACATGATTCGGATTGGTTTGTATAGGATGGAGGTTTATAACCGCACAATTGCAAATTTGTGTTCTTACGATATTCTTAGTGTGAAAAATTAGTACCTATCGATGCAATCTTGACCGAAGAATAGTTTGTGGCTTAGAATGAGTTTCCGGATGCTATTGTTTTTCTTGAGTCTTGATACTATTTTGCTTGGAGTTCAAAAGTTCAAGTGTGGGGGAATTTAATCAGTGCATTTTAATGCACATTCTCTTATATTTGTACTTAGGTATTTCCTTAGCTTGTTTCGTTTATTTTAGTGTTTTATTATGTTTTTACAATTAAGTCTTTGTTTGCCGTTAATATATTTTCGCAGCTTATTTTCAGCTTTAGCGGTTATTTGATACATGTCTACTGTTCGGATCATAACTGGAGATACGAGAATCGAATTTGCGCGTTCTACCAGTCGTTGGAAAAATGAAACAAAGAGCTACAACTTTTATGTTTTACAAAGAATCTGATCCGGAGTCTAGTAGGCTCAAATAATTCGTGGAAGTTAGGACCCGAATTCTGCCTTTAGAACTATTTAGTTTTGGGCCGGGTTTTTTATGTTTTTCGACCCAGTTGGGTTAGAACTGGATTTTTGTGTGCTTCCCTATACCTAGTTGTCATACCCAAAATTTTAACCACCAAGATTTCCCATCATTGTGCAAATCATCATCACAATATGGATGAACCATCATGCCTCATCAATCTCCTCAAAGATGGTTGGGCATTCACTACAATCAAAGATTAGGGTTTTGACCCCTCTCAGAGTACTTAGACAAAGAATCAATCAAGAAATGACATGATCTTCAACTTTTCTAGCCCCTTAAACATCCATGAAGGATCAAGAGGACTCCCACATCAAGAATAAAGCACAAGGTTGCAGCATTCCAAGTGAATCAAGCCTCCAGATCGCCTGTGTCACCAAATTAGGGTTTTGGTTGACTGAGGCCTCCAGATGAAAATTTTCTTCTAGGCATGAGCCAATGCCTCAATGTATGGTCCTATAAGCTCTAAAGGATCTCAAGAGACCATCCACAATGGCAAAATCACCTTGAAAGTCCATGTATAAAAAAAATCAGGAATTAGGGTTTTGACCTAATTCAACCCTTAAGTTAACTTGTGAAGTGAGGCATGGCTTGAAGCTTCAAAATTAACTTCAAAGGCCTCAAATACATCATATTGACATGTTTACAATATTTGATTGACTCAAAGAGCTCAAATCGTAAGCCACAAGAACTCAAAACCATTTGATCACAAATTAGGGTTTCTGATGGAAAAAGTCAACCCTATCCTTGACTGTTGACCTACCCTTGATCTCAAACTAAGGGGAGGGGTCCAAGACATTACTAAATACCCTTGGAGGCCATACATGAAGTTTAATTGAGCCCAAGGATTGATTTCACAAAGGGATCACAAAGTCAAAATTTCATCTAATGAAAAAGTCAACTCTGCAAAAATCCAAGTTTGACTTTTGGGATATTTGGTCAACCAAGGTTCCTTAACCCTAAAACAATGTTAATATGTGATTTGAATCATCATTCATCAAGAAAAATGAAAGAAAATGAGTTAACTTGTTAAAGGGGTAACCATAAAAAACTTATAATTTTTTTAAGTTATGGAACAAAGTGGCTAGGGTACCAACTTTGCAAGGCCATATCTCCCAAACCCTAAGGCCTTTTTCTCCCATTCAAAGCTCATATTGAAGTTCATGTTACATACTTCAAATATTTCAACTAGACCTCATTCCAATTCATCATGGATTTTGAGTTATTATTTGAGCAAAATCACAAAAAAACATGAAAATGACATTTTTCAAACACTTCGTGAAAATTTCACTAAGTCAGAATCTGCCTTATTTTTTCCAAAATGTAGAGACATTTTTCATTGTAATTCAAGTTGATTCAAAACCAAAGTTGGACATCATGTTGAAATAGGATATGCCAGCTTTCCAAAATGTCCAAGAACTCCATCAAACTCCACCTGAGCTAGGTTATGACAACCGCAACATGCCTTGCTGCAAACTGTTTGTGCAAGGTATATTTGTGCCTTAGTGCTCGAATTGATCAATTTGGGAAAATTGAAACATGGTTATCCATCTTCACACCTCAAGCGGGAGCAACCAAGGGACAAACACTGATCTATAAGCCTCCGAAGTCTTTGGAACTACATGTAGGTGTGCCACCCCTGAAAGCTAAAGATGCCTCAAGACTCCAATTTTGTTTTGAGACATTCAATGGATGCATAGAGCTGGCATGTATCAGTCCATGATCAACCAAATGATTCAAGATAAGCTCATACAATAGAGGACCTAAACCTGCAAAGTTTGGCACAAGTTAATGGCTAGAGGAGACCCTTGACCAAAGAACCAAGGCATTCAATACAATCTGATCCAAGCTGCCAAACACTATTGATGCCAAAACAAATTTTCTCTACTGTAAATAGAGCTCATTTGTGCTAAAATTAAGTACACCAAATGTCCTAAACATATACCTTTCTCAGAATCACAACTTTCACTCCAAAAATACCTTCTAATGCAAGTTACTATCGGGTTTTGAGTTAGAGTGTGTTTCCAACCAAACCAATCACACACACACACACCTCACAAACATCATATGTGAGCTGATCAAACACTAAAACAACATCTGGAACACCAAATTCACAAAATCACCATCCATTTGCTCAAGCTTTTAGCAGAGTTGCATTTAGGGTGCCACAACCAGTTCTAGCTCATTTCAAATTAATCCAAGCATTCAAACACATTGTTTGAGGTACAAGGAAGTTGTCCAAATCATTGGAACTCATCTGTAACACCTCCAAACCAGAATTCGATTCTCACTTGCAGAGGTAAAACTTGAACTCTCAAACTCAATGAATCATGCATCATAAACATGTTTTCTTGTTACCATTGTGTTTCTGGATGTTTGTAGATCATTTACCCTCAATCAATTGTTGTTTACAATTCATGTATAGGATTTTATTGAGTTCATGCCAATTTTAGGGTTCTTCACGTTTTATCATGATATGTTCTGATTTAATTAATTTCAATAAAATTGGATATTGCCATTGTGTTCCTCATCTCAAAACGCACGATTTTCATATTTGGATCACGTGAAATGATTGAGAGATGAGGGAGATATGAGCCTTCACGTATCTGAGCTTGAGGTTGAAGATGGCCATGGCGCCATGCTTCAGAAATCCAACTTGTTTTACCATATAATTTTCACTTGCCATATTATTCTTGAATTGGCATTGTGCCCCAGTGGTTGATCAACTGGTTTGTGTGTATTAGCGAGCGAGAGGTCTGGGGTTCGAATTCCCCTCGCCCCAGACCTCTTTTTTATCACTTGTTTCATTTTTTTTTACTATTTTTATTTTTCATATTATTTTGTTAATAACTTTGAAAATTAATTTCTCATTCAATTTTAATCATTTTTTATTGGTTCTTTTGCTGAAAAATCACAAAAATATTAAAGTATTTTATTCTACAAAAAAATCAGATTTATATTATTTATTTAATATAGTTGGTATTTTTGTGAATAAATTCACTTTTATTGTTTTTTAAACATTTAAAAAGCGAATTTTTATCTTGAAAATCAAAATTAAATGAGTTCTAAATCATCTTGTGATTAAACTTCATTTTTCAAACTTTAACCAAAAATCACAAGTAGTTTATTTAAACTTATTTGGTATTTTTATCATTTTTTTTATTAATTTTCTTTAAAGGATTACTTTAAAAAAATGAAATTAGGGTATTTTTTGATTTTTTGATCCTTATCAAACTTTTCAAAACACTTTTGGGCCTCTAATAGAGTGTAAGACTCAACCCCCTTTGTACATAAATAATTTTGGGCCTCAGTCATTGTATAAGTCCCACTGTATTTTCAAAATCACGGCGCGGTCGTCGCCTTTTAAAACAAAATCATCTGGGCCTCCCTTCGTGTTGTAAGTCCCATCTTTCTTTTTCAAAACATCTTTGGGCCTCTTGAAAGATTGTAAGACCCAACCCTTTTGTAAATAAACCTTTTTGTGTCTCAGTCATTGTATAAGCCCAAGTACAGTTTACAGAACAACGGTACGATTACTGTTTTTCCTCTGGGCCTCTCCTTGAGTATAAGCCCCAGCAATCTTTTAAAAAAAACTTCTCTTTTGATTTAGATTCAAATATACAGTTGTTATCAAAACTTTCTTTAATTTCTTTGAACAACTAACAATACAGCATGGAAGCTTGCTCACTTGTAAGTTTTTATCGGCTTTCTTTTACATGCTTTAATATATATATATATATATATATATATATATATATATATATAATTGTATTGTGGGAAGTTGCTCCCCTGTAAGTCATTCTTTCATACCCTTTTACATATTTGTCATATATCAACTGTATATATACTAGTATATCTATTTAGAGTTTTCCTCGGCAACTAGGTCTAGAACTAGGTCAAGCCAGTTGGCCACTCTTTGATACATTCAAAACTAGACCCCCATAGGATTTCCAGATACAATCTTGCCTTCTCTTGGGCTTAAACAATATGGAACAAAGAGAAAGGAAGTATTCTCAGTGAACCTTTTCTCAGAATGTCACTATTAGAAATTGTCAAAGAAATTCATTCCCCCAGAGTGGATTAATTCTCGGTGAAACCTCTCTGGAATTTCTTCAAACCCTAGAACTATTCACTAAAGAAAAGATCATTCCCAGTGAAACTTTTCTTGAACTCTTCTTAAGTTTGGAACCACGGGCTTCCTAAAAGCATCCCCGCCTCCTCTAGGGCTTTGTACAAGGACCCTCCGGCTTCTTAGAGTTTCTCATGCCTTCTCTTGGGCTTAATACAAGGACCCAACGACCTCCTAAAGGTATAAGACAGAACTTAGTCATCCTTTGTTAGAGCAGTCTTTCCAGTGTCAATACATCAAACCATTTTAGGGTTGATTCTCATCCCTTAAAACACTTGCCTCCTCTTGGGCATCGTACAAAGATAAACTCTTCCACAGCAGTAGACTTGGACAGTCTAAATCTCCTTTTGAGTCTCAAAGACATTCTCAAATTCCCTACAAACATAGGAGAAACCCTGGTCATTCTGGATCAATCTCCAGTAGAGTTAAAAGCCATGGGTTCTAAAACCCAGTCTCTCTCCTAAAATCCCCAAGCCAGGGTCAGTTTATCCTCAGTATAACACTATCCCAAATCAGAACCTCAAGGCATCTGATACCTCAACTCTTCTGTAACCCTCAGTAAGAGTTGATTCCCCATTTGGACCTGCCTCGGGATCTCAACAATCCCCAACAAAGCTAGCCTCCTCTTAGGCTTTGTATAATGATCCTTCCTCAACAAAGTTAGCCTCCTCTTGGGCTTTGTACAATGATTCTCCCCAGCTGAGCTAACCCTTTCAGACTCTTTTGTTGAGTCAATCACTTTTTCAGACACTCTTGTTGAGTCAATCACCTTTCAGCACTCTCTTGTTGAGTCAACCCTTTTAGCCTCAATCTCAGGCTTTGTACGAGAGAGATAAAAACACTCTCTTGTTGAGTCAATATTTTCCAAACTCCTTTTAGGTTTGGTATAAAGATTCCCCATAGAAAAAGTTAACCTCCTCTTAGGCTTTGTATAATGATTTCTCCGGCTTGTTCAGCCACAATCCTGGGCTTTGTACAGGACAGATAAAAGCACTCTCTTGTTGAGTCAAACCCTTTTTGTAACGCCCCGGTTTTGTTAGATTTATTTAATAGAGTAGATTTAACTGGTTTTGGTTTTATATTATTTTATTATTGACTTTTATTTGACAAAATGTTATTTTTCATCATTGTTTATGTTTTATCGCATTTTGAGGGCGTTTGCGAGATATTTGAGTTTGAGGGGTAAAATAGTCTTTTAGGGGTTTAGATATTTTATATAAATAGGAAGTGGAAAGAAAAAGAGAGAAAAGAAAGAAAAAGGAAAGAAAGAGAAGGGAAGGAAAGGAAGAGGAGAGAAAAGAGGAGAAAAGAGGAAAATCAAAGATTCTCCGTTTCGAGCGCGAATAATCGGGTAAGGGTGAGAAGTTTCAATTATATCTTGCTTGTGTATGTATATGTGTTGTTTGTTGTAAATGTTTTGATTGTTTCGTGACTTTTCGTATCGATTGGAATTAGGAGCGATTGATAGAAATCGATGTTTTCGCGGATGAAATTCGATATAAACCGCGTAGAATACTCGTTGATTATGTCTAAACATGTTTTGGTTGTTCTGGTATGAATTAGAAGGGTTTGGGTGATAAAAATGATGTATTTTGGTCCCATATGACCTAGGTTGACGCTGCTGCGATTTCTGGGTTTCGCAGGTTCGCCTAGCGAACCCCAGCGAAGGAACTGGCGAATGTTCGCTAGAAGGTTCGCCTAGCAAACTTTAGGTCTGTTTTCCACTGCCTTGATTCGCTAGGGTTCGCCTAGCGAATACTGGAGCGAACGTGATATTTTCCAATTTTGTTTTCGTCGTAATTTTCAAACCGTAAGTCCGTTTTGGTCGCCGTTCGAAGCGTTGGGAAGCCAATGAAAAGCTCTTTCTTTTTAAAATGGTTTGGAGGGCAGTAGATGAATTATTTAAGTCGTGATTTTGAAAAAGTGTTGGTTTGTCGGATTTTCACCGTCGTATTGGTGTGCGAATGATGTGTTATCATGCTATAGGCTTTTAATATGTATCATATGGCTTGTGTGCTGGTATATTATGTGAATATATGTGATAAGTGTTGGTGATGATGGTTTGTGGTGTTATGGAGGAATAAACGTGTGTTTTGGGTTTTGATTTCAATGTGCGATAATGATGTGTTGTGAGTAGCATTTGATATGTAAATCCCTTGTGTGAGGAACTATGATGTTGTTGTGATTTGTGGTATGTGATATGATTGTGGTATTTTATGGCTTGTGATGAAGTGCATTGTTTATGTGAAATTTCAATGTATGTTGTGTGGTGGCATTTAGGGTTTGAAATGCATTGTTTGAATTGCTTTGTAATGCATGAATGTGATGATGTGGAAGCATGTGATAAGTTGTTGTAATTGTTGTGGTTGTGATTTGTGGCCGAAAGGCAAGAAAATGCCAAGTGTTGTATTTGATGATTTATGCATGATTATGAATGTGTGCATGGATGCAATGTGAGTGTCATGAGTCATTGTATGCCAAGCATCATAATGTGCATTGTGAAAACGTCCTGAGTGACGGTTTGATTCCTGAGGGAATATGCTATACCATCGTGTGCCTCGAAAATATGAGGCGATGCCTGAGGACTTAAAGCGATGGGTATAGACGATTGTGGGCTCCTTTGGAGACTTAAAGCAATCCTTAACGTCGTGGGCCTCGAAAATATGAGGCGATGCCTGAGGACTTAAAGCGACGGGTGAACATCGTAGGCCCGACGGGGAGTTACTTGAGATTCTCAGTAACGAGCGATGGTTCCAATAGTTCCTGAGTGGACTAATGACGTGACAAATGACGTGACAATGGAAGTCGGTACCGCATGGCATGTGCATAGAGTCGTTGTGTCGATCTATGTGCATTTGCATAAATCATGAATTAATTGTGCATGGAAATGTGATTGTGATTGATGAGATGAAATATGTGCAATTGAATTGAATGGTATATGTTTGATTGGAATATGTGATTATGTGTGAGAAATGTGAATGGATGCATTATGTGTGAAAAATCATGATTTGATTAATTATGTGTGGAAATTGTGCATTGATTTGTTATGTGTTGAGATTGTAATAGCATTGGTAATTTGATGTGCATATGTGATAAATGCTATGACTTGGTATGCCTTATGTGCAAATGTGTAATTATGTTGGTATAATTGTTCTATGCTATGTGGTTGGATTGTTAGAAATATGTTATACATCTATGGCTTGCTACATGTATTGGTATGTGACGTGTGGGGTGAGAATAACTGTGTATGTGATTTTATGTGTTTTTGCATATTATTATGCAATCTTGGTTTAGTTGTTATTTCTCACCCTTCTGCTGGAATATGCTTTTTATGGCATAGTGCAGATTGTCAGCTTTATAGGCGTGGAGGCAAGTGGAAGAGTTAGATCTTCGTTTGCTTAGGTCTTGGTGTCTGCTCTGATACGTAGCACGGGAGTCGGGGAACGCTTTAAGTTAATTGTATATAATTGTTGAATATGTTTTGTATGATCTTTGTATGTATATTTTGATGTTCTAAAACGATTCATTTTGTAAAACAAGTCGGTTATGGATCTTTCCGCTTTATTCCATAATTGACATTCATTTTATATGGAAAAAGGTTCCCTATGGGGTTATCCTATTTTGTGCTATGTATCAAAATAATTGAGCAGGGTTTGTATTTTCTTTCTTTAAGTGTGACATCCCTGTTTCCTGTTGGAAAAATAAATTTTTAGTTACTCTGATTTATATTTGTATTATTTATTCGCGAGGGGAATTGGGGTGTTACATTAGTGGTATCAGAGCAGGTCGGTCCGTCCGGCCAAGTTGTTGAGTCAGTTGGTGTGATAGTTGAATACTGTCATTGTTGTCTGTCCCTTAGTACGTGATATGTGTGGGAGGCACTGTCAGTACTTTCTGGTTTTCTAATCCTTTGTTTTCAGGAGTTAGAATGAGATAAGTGGGGGAGAAGCTGGTACTTCTCCATGTTGCTTCAGGTGTGGAACGCTGGCTCAGTGTGTTGTGAATTGCAAGATTGTAAGTGTTGTTTGGACAGTGTTGTTCCCGGTTCCGGAGGGAATGCGGAGGTAAGGTTTATGTCAACTAAGGATTGGTACCTTAGGTAGTTTTGTGCGTGAGATGTAAGTAACGCTATTATAGTTTGGTAAAGATGGTTTATGCCCCATCATGATTGTCGGCTGTCTATTGACAAATTGAGGAATTGATCACCCTTAATCTGTTGTTGATAGCAGACGGGAATTATGTTGGATGGAATAGGCGTGTCTTTCCAGCTTGGATAGTGTGTGCCATGAATTGTGTAGAATTGAGAAAATGATTACGGATTGTTTCGATGAGTTGAGGAAGATTCTTATAGCTGAAGGTGAGACGGATTGGAGGTTTTGGTATGTTGGTCTAGTGGGAAGTCATTGAGGGAGAACGATTGGGTATTGTCAAAGGTGGTTCTCAGAGAGAAGAGTGTGAACTCGAATTTGACGAAGGTGAAGATTTGAGGTTTGGATCTGCTAAGTAAGTAGAAAACTCTTAGTAGATGGGACTAAGATGTTTGTTGGTCTGTGATGATAGTGTTCTGGAAATTGGCAGGAAGTCACAGTGTTGGACCGTCAGTTGTGCATGGTTTTCAGATGTGTTATGGATGGGACATTAAGGTGTTGTCTTAGGGAGCTCCAGTTTGGTTAGTAACAAAAAGGAAGGATGGTTGAATGGAATAACAAGTATGATGCATATGATGGTATTGGTTTTGAGACTATGGAAAGCGAAGCTTAGAGTTCTGGTGAGGTTTGGCGTCTTTGGAGTTTTAGAGCATTAATGGAAATTTTGAGAAAAACCTAGGTGTGGATGTAATGTTTGAGAGTTCTTTTGAGATGGTTGTTGCTACACGTGGGGATTTATGGAATTTGGACTGTTAAGAGGAGAAATTGTGTTTGGATTACTAACAGTTGATTGAGGTAACGATTGAGAATAAGTGTCCACTTTCATGAATAGATAACTGGAATGGTTTGGTTAAGTTTGAGTGAAATCGCAATTGGATGGAATGTTTGATAAGAGTGGTGAATGGTGTGAGTTGAGGGTTTGATTGATTTAATGTGAGTCTGGACAAGTTTGAATGAGGTTTGGTTTGTTTGGGCATTACAACGTGCAGTGATGTTGTTCGGTGATAGTAATGCGCCTGTAATATTTGTGGAGTAGAGGAATCGTATCTTCCATATTTATGTGGATAAGTTCGTAATGGCTTTGATTGAGGATATTCAGATCTGTTATAAACTCAGAGGAAGAACAGGTAGAGTGTTTGGGATTTGAATTACAAGTGTCAAAAAGAGACGAAGTTTTATGCAGAGTTATTCGAGTGAGAATTTGGGTTGAAAAAGGTTAGTTTATTGGATATGTTATTTCAGATGAGAGTATGATTGTGGATCCATCGGAAGTAGATGCAGTTCTACATTGAGAGGTATTATTTTAAGGGTTTTAGGTTCAAGGTGTTTGGATGGAGGAATTGACAGTTTTGGATATGTAACAAGACTGTTGTAATTCTGAGTTTTCGCAGGTTTGCCTAGCGAACCATTCAGCGAAGGGTAGCGAAAGTTCGCTACGGGTATTCGCTTAGCGAAGGCGTGAGCGAAGGTTCGCTAGAGTGTTCGCCTAGCGAACTTTGGGTGTTTTTGGTTCTGACTTGGTTAGCCAAGTGCTCGCCTAGCGAACTTTGTGTCTGTTTTTAGCTAACAGTTGGTTCGCTGGAACATTCGCCTAGCGAAGGAGCTAGCGAATGCTCGCGAGGGATGTTCGCCTAGCGAAGGTGCTAGCGAATGCTCGCGAGAAGGTTCGCCCAGCGAACAGTGCCGTTTCTGTAATTTTGTTTTCTGCATAACTTTTGATTTGTAACTCGGAATAAGGCACGGTCGGATGATTGGAATTCCTGATTAGTTATGACTTTGGCTCGAATTATCCTATTGGTAAAGTTTATGTCGTGCGTGATGAGTTGAGTCGAAAGTTTTACTTATGTTTGCTTTGATGGTTAAAAAGTGGGAACTTTTGGGAGGATTTAGAGATTTGGGTTGGTGTGTGAATTGACGTCTGATAGTGTGCGGTTGGGTATATTAACAGTGAACAGTGATTTTTGGTGAAAATGAGAAAGAGTTAGACTTTGGACGTGAGATCGGTAGTTTTGATGGTTACGAGTAATCAGAGTGCGCGGCGGAAGCGTGATATGGCACATTTTGCATATGCGTATGGGACTGGTAAGAGTTCATAAGTTGAATATTAGAAATATGTAGGAATGAGGAGACCATTGGACGATTCAAAATGAAAGTGATAAGTGGAAGGTTTCAATATTAATCAGGTACTAATATGTAGTTGGGTGTTTTGGTTATATGTTCGATTGGTGAATTATAGCATTGTTGTAGTATGGTTGTGTGACAAGGATGTTGGTGTTCTGGTTTTGTTGATGTTGTGGAGACCTTGTGGTGTCGTGGAACTTTATGTTCTTGTTTGTGTTGTTGCCTCGTTTCCATGGTGATGGTTCGAGTGTGTGTAGCTAATTCCTGTGTGGGGAATTAGGGGAGTGTTACCTAGGGTAGGGTAACGATCTTGTTGTGTTTCGGTTCTAGAGTGAACCGGTGTGTTGGTATCTTGGTTTTTTTTTTTGAGTCGTGAGTTAGTCGTCAAGTGCATTGTATGGGCTTTGCATCTTGTCGTCGTTGTTGTATCTGCTATTGGCAAGTGGTTTGCCAGTTGTGTTATTCATGGTTTGCCTTTGTTGGCATGTTGGGTTGTTAGTCGGATGCGGGAGTCGCGTCCGGAGTTGTTCGTCTCGATATATTTTCGAGGACGAAAATGTCTAAGTGGGGGAGAATTGTAACGCCCCGGTTTTGTAAGATTTATTTAATAGAGTAGATTTAATTGGTTTTGGTTTTATATTATTTTATTATTGACTTTTATTTGACAAAATGTTATTTTTCATCATTGTTTATGTTTTATCGCATTTTGAGGGCGTTTGCGAGATATTTGAGTTTGAGGGGTAAAATAGTCTTTTAGGGGTTTAGATATTTTATATAAATAGGAAGTGGAAAGAAAAAGAGAGAAAAGAAAGAAAAAGGAAAGAAAGAGAAGGGAAGGAAAGGAAGAGGAGAGAAAAGAGGAGAAAAGAGGAAAATCAAAGATTCTCCGTTTCGAGCGCGAATAATCGGGTAAGGGTGAGAAGTTTCAATTATATCTTGCTTGTGTATGTATATGTGTTGTTTGTTGTAAATGTTTTGATTGTTTCGTGACTTTTCGTATCGATTGGAATTAGGAGCGATTGATAGAAATTGATGTTTTCGCGGATGAAATTCGATATAAACCGCGTAGAATACTCGTTGATTATGTCTAAACATGTTTTGGTTGTTCTGGTATGAATTAGAAGGGTTTGGGTGATAAAAATGATGTATTTTGGTCCCATATGACCTAGGTTGACGCTGCTGCGATTTCTGGGTTTCGCAGGTTCGCCTAGCGAACCCCAGCGAAGGAACTGGCGAATGTTCGCTAGAAGGTTTGCCTAGCGAACTTTAGGTCTGTTTTCCACTGCCTTGGTTCGCTAGGGTTCGCCTAGCGAATACTGGAGCGAACGTGATATTTTCCAATTTTGTTTTCGTCGTAATTTTCAAACCGTAAGTCCGTTTTGGTCGCCGTTCGAAGTGTTGGGAAGCCAATGAAAAGCTCTTTATTTTTAAAATGGTTTGGAGGGCAGTAGATGAATTATTTAAGTCGTGATTTTGAAAAAGTGTTGGTTTGTCGGATTTTCACCGTCGTATTGGTGTGCGAATGATGTGTTATCATGCTATAGGCTTTTAATATGTATCATATGGCTTGTGTGCTGGTATATTATGTGAATATATGTGATAAGTGTTGGTGATGATGGTTTGTGGTGTTATGGAGGAATAAACGTGTGTTTTGGGTTTTGATTTCAATGTGCGATAATGATGTGTTGTGAGTAGCATTTGATATGTAAATCCCTTGTGTGAGGAACTATGATGTTGTTGTGATTTGTGGTATGTGATATGATTGTGGTATTTTATGGCTTGTGATGAAGTGCATTGTTTATGTGAAATTTCAATGTATGTTGTGTGGTGGCATTTAGGGTTTGAAATGCATTGTTTGAATTGCTTTGCAATGCATGAATGTGATGATGTGGAAGCATGTGATAAGTTGTTGTAATTATTGTGGTTGTGATTTGTGGCCGAAAGGCAAGAAAATGCCAAGTGTTGTATTTGATGATTTATGCATGATTATGAATGTGTGCATGGATACAATGTGAGTGTCATGAGTCATTGTATGCCAAGCATCATAATGTGCATTGTGAAAACGTCCTGAGTGACGGTTTGATTCCTGAGGGAATATGCTATACCATCGTGTGCCTCGAAAATATGAGGCGATGCCTGAGGACTTAAAGCGATGGGTATAGACGATTGTGGGCTCCTTTGGAGACTTAAAGCAATCCTTAACGTCGTGGGCCTCGAAAATATGAGGCGATGCCTGAGGACTTAAAGCGACGGGTGAACATCGTAGGCCCGACGGGGAGTTACTTGAGATTCTCAGTAACGAGCGATGGTTCCAATAGTTCCTGAGTGGACTAATGACGTGACAAATGACGTGACAATGGAAGTCGGTACCGCATGGCATGTGCATAGAGTCGTTGTGTCGATCTATGTGCATTTGCATAAATCATGAATTAATTGTGCATGAAAATGTGATTGTGATTGATGAGATGAAATATGTGCAATTGAATTGAATGGTATATGTTTGATTGGAATATGTGATTATGTGTGAGAAATGTGAATGGATGCATTATGTGTGAAAAATCATGATTTGATTGATTATGTGTGGAAATTGTGCATTGATTTGTTATGTGTTGAGATTGTAATAGCATTGGTAATTTGATGTGCATATGTGATAAATGCTATGACTTGGTATGCCTTATGTGCAAATGTGTAATTATGTTGGTATAATTGTTCTATGCTATGTGGTTGGATTGTTAGAAATATGTTATACATCTATGGCTTGCTACATGTATTGGTATGTGACGTGTGGGGTGAGAATAACTGTGTATGTGATTTTATGTGTTTTTGCATATTATTATGCAATCTTGGTTTAGTTGTTATTTCTCACCCTTCTGCTGGAATATGCTTTTTATGGCATAGTGCAGATTGTCAGCTTTATAGGCGTGGAGGCAAGTGGAAGAGTTAGATCTTCGTTTGCTTAGGTCTTGGTGTCTGCTCTGATACGTAGCACGGGAGTCGGGGAACGCTTTAAGTTAATTGTATATAATTGTTGAATATGTTTTGTATGATCTTTGTATGTATATTTTGATGTTCTAAAACGATTCATTTTGTAAAACAAGTCGGTTATGGATCTTTCCGCTTTATTCCATAATTGACATTCATTTTATATGGAAAAAGGTTCCCTATGGGGTTATCCTATTTTGTGCTATGTATCAAAATAATTGAGCAGGGTTTGTATTTTCTTTCTTTAAGTGTGACATCCCTGTTTCCTGTTGGAAAAATAAATTTTTAGTTACTCTGATTTATATTTGTATTATTTATTCGCGAGGGGAATTGGGGTGTTACACTTTTAGCCTCAATCTTGGGCTTTGTACAAGACATAAATCTTCCTAACATTCTCTTAAGCTTGGGACAAATATCTTCCCTAGCGGAGTCAATTCCTCCCAGCCTTCTTTTAGGCTATGAGAAATAATACCCTAAGCAGAGTCAATCCTCTTTTCAGCCTCAATCTTGGGCTTTGTACAAGATAGATAATACTCTCCAGCAGAGTCAAACTCTTTTCAGCCTCAATCTTGGGCTTGGTACAAGACACTTAAAGTATCCTCAGCCGAGTCAGGAAAGTCTCATTTTAGCCTTAATCTTGGGCTTTGTACAAGACAGATAAAGATTTCTTTCCCACATAGTCAGTCTTCTTTTCAGCCTCACTATTGGGCTTTGTACAAGATACATACAAACCCTCCCCAGTAAAGTCAAAATACCCTTTTAGCCTCAATCATGGGCTTTGTACAAGACAGATAGAACATTTTCCCCAGAAAAGTTAACTTTTAGCCTCCTCTTAGGCTTTGTATAATGATATCCCCAAAGAGTCAGTCTCTTTTTTGCCTCAAACTTGGGCATGTGCAAGACATATAAACACTCTCTTGTTGAGTCAGTCATTCCCAACCCCCTCTTAGGCTTTGTGTAAGGACTTTCCTAGTGGAGTCAATCAACCTCTTAGCTTCAACCTTGGGCTTTGATCAAGGCACACAAAAATCAAAATCCCTCTGTAGGAAGGCATTTCTCTGTTTATCACTTATCAAAACAGACATCCAAAACAAACCCTAATCCCAAGTAGCTGTTGTAAGTGGCACACTTGTTGATTCAAATATCCAAGCTGTCGTCCATCTCTTATCCTGGTAAATCCTCTCTTTCATCTAATTGCTGTAAGCGGCAAGCCTCTGGATTATTTACATCCATGCTAATGTCCCTCTCTTAGCATGTGAAATTCCTAAGGAAAGATGGCATTGCTCTACACTGAGTTAAAGTTTTCTCCTTCAGGATAACACCCCTATAAAGGAAATTATGGCATTGCTGGATTCACATATCCCAGTTAAAGTAATTCTCCTTTATAAATAACCACCCAACAACTGTGATAAACAGACAAAATGTCTCCCTTTAGAGTTGACAAATTCCCTCTCGGTCAAACCTTTTAGCTTCAGTCTTGGGCTTTGAACAAGACACAAATAAACCTTTTAGCTTCAATCTTGGGCTTTGAGTAAGACACCAAAATATCTTTTCCTCTCTTAGAATAGTAGGAACTACGATTACTCTGATTTCCTTGTTTCGTTTAAATGGGAATACGTAGGCATAAGATTGCGAAATCTTAGCGAGCATACCAATCAAAAACTCTAGGTCCAGTACCTTCACACATCAATCAAACATTAGGTCCAGTACCTTACCAAAAACTTCAGAAAACTCGAACATCATAAAAAACTCACTCTCTCTCATATTTCCCAAGAAACTTTCCCAACCCATTAACGGATAAGCACCATCAAGTACAAAGCGAAACCTAAAGCTAACATCCTGTGGATAACCATATATAGGATGGGTAATTAACAACTCCCCATCGTATAACCTGACCCTGAACTCCCCGAATCTCTTTAAGCGTTTGTTCAGTTAGACATTCGCGTGCAAGGTTAGTTTTAGATAGCTTCCCTTTCCCTTCCAGCTTCACGGGATAAATAAGAAATCAGAAAGTAGCAACCCCCTCCTCTTCATTGAGGAGAAAACTCAAATTCCGCGATAAGGTGGTCGCGTCACCGACAAAAATCGTGCGCTACACTAGTAGCATCCGTGCTACTGTTTATTACGTTTCTTTTCACACTATTCACAAATTTCTCGGAAGCTTTGTAAGGGAAATTCATGGAGAACTAATTTCAGTTGTTGATTTGTGGTATTCGGTTCCGACACCTTGAGGTTATAATAATTTCAATTCAGTTTTTATTTCTTTCAATCTTATTCTATGATTCTTGCTTGCTTAATCAAATTTTCATAGGGTAAGTTGATTTAATTCGATTGTTGTATGATCCTTAACCGTAATCACGTTAGCGTTTGCTTAATTCGTTATCATGATTAATCAAATCGTGTTTGCTTAATTCACGAGGGCTTAATTCCGTTTGCTTAATTCGGATAATAGGAACCTACATCACACAATACAAATTACGCTTGTCAATGAGTTTGTAATCGAATAGGAATAGATAATCCGTTCGGAGATTAGAATTATAATAACCGATGATAGGTAGGACCAAATCAGCAGATTAACTTTTCAGCTTATTTGATAATCACATTTTTTTAATAATCACTTATTTTCATTACTTTTCCTTTAATTGAAATTCAAACCCCCATAAGTCGTTACTGTAATTTGTTAATACATTACAAGGATCCTTGAGAACGATACTCGAGTTGTCGTTACCATTACTATTTTTTTTAAAATTACTCGTTTTTGATCTGTGCGCGACAGCGGATCATAAAGTAACATCTGGTTTGACCTAAACATAGACCTAACTGTTGGGGGAAACTCTAAACAAGATATGCACAAGTATATACAGAAAATTATATTGATATATATATATATATATATATATATATATATATATATATATATATGCATTGAAAAGATATGGGGACTTACCTTCTGAGAAGAAGCCCAAGCATATTGTGATCTGTTGTATTGACTACAACTGTATTGCCTCTTTTAAGGTGTCAAGAAATTGAAGAAATTTTTGAAAGAAACAACATTGAATTTGATTTTTTGAATTAAGAGAAAATTGGATTGGAAGAATGTTTGGGGCTTATAACTCAAAGAGGGACCCAGATGACTTATTTGAAAACATTGATCGCACTGCGATACCGACAGATGTTGTGGGACTTATACTATAGTAGAGGCACAAAATTGTTTTTGTACAAAGAGGGGCTGGGTCTTACACTCTATTAGATGCCCAAAAGTGTTTGTGAAGAAAGAATAATGGGGCTTATACTCAAGGAGAGGCCCGAATGGTTTATTTGAAAAGGCGATGATCGCGCCGTGATTTAAAAAACCACAGAGGGACTTATACAATGACTGAGGTCCAAAATTATTTATGTACAAGAAGGAATGGGTCTTACACTCTAATATAGGCCAAAAAAGTTATTTTTATACAAGAGTTGGGGCTTACAGCTCAAGGAGATGCCTAAATGAAAAACAGCGATCACACTGTTTATCGTATCGGGACTTATACAATGACTGAGGCCCAAAATTGGTATATTTACAAAGGGTATGAGTCTTACACTCTATTAGAGGCCCAAAAGTGTTTGAAATGAAGTTTGAAAAAATCAAAATTAAGAAAAACCCTAATTTTAATTTAGAAATATAATTTTTCAAAGGAAATTAAATAAAAAATGATACAAAATATCAAATATATTTAAAAAACAAGTTTTCAACTTTGATAAATAATTTGAAAATCATGTTTAATCACATGAAAGCTTGGAATCCAATTGAATTTGAAAATTCAAGGTGGAAATCTCATTTTAAAAATGTTTGAACATAACTAAAATGAAATTAATTACAAAAATTCAAGCTATATTAAATAAATAACATAAATTTTATTTTTTTTGTTGAATAAAATATTTCAACATTTTTGTGAATTTTGAAAAAAAGAATCAATAAAAAATAGTTAAAATTGAAGGAGAAATTAATTTTGAGATTAATTAAGAAAAATAATGAAAAATAGCAAAAAAGGAGAGGGAACAAAAAATGGTCTGGGTGGCTGTTGAACCCACGCCCTCTAACCAAACAAACACACGCTGCTACCACTGGGGTGGTTATACATCCGTGTATCAAAACCACCCCATATGCATATAAGGGTGACCTAATTTCTAGGTCAGGCCAAGGCAAAAACCAGATTTTGGGGTATTTGCAAGAAGGCCATAACTTCTTCATTTCTCCATAAAAATGGATGAAATTTCGTGGACCCTACCTAGAATTTTATGAGGAATCCAATGGTGGTCTTAGAATTTTCTAAAGATGCCTACATTTTAAAACCCGATAGTGGTTTCAAAATAGGCCAAAATTTGCAAGTTCTATGCTATCACTTCATACAAGTAATAATAGCATGGTAAATTGGTTCAAACACAAGACATATGATATGTATGACATGTTCATGATCAATGGACATCAAAGAAATGCATATTTTAAAGAGTTCAAGTTGTTATGCATTTACCTCTTGAAGCTCCTTGTGCTATCTTTCAAAATACTTGTGCCAGAAGTAATCTAATGCCTTAGACACTCTTTAGATCCCTTAGAAGCTTTTAGGATGATCAAAACCAGCTGGAAACCTCAGGAACAAGAACTGGCTCTTTCTTGCAAAAGTGACCAAAATGGTAACTCACTCAAATGGTGTTACAGTTGAGGGACACTTGTTGGAACGACTTAGGGATGATATTTGGAGAGTATTTGAAGGGTTACTTGGCTTTGAAAGTGGCTGAATTAAGACATGGCTTGCAAAATGCAGAAAAGTCAAAATTTAAGGTTTTGGTGGTTGACTTTCTGATTTTGGTGTTGTGTAATGAGGATGAAGGTTTGAACACTTCCAATAGATGATTTATGATGTATTTGGATAGTTATTTGAGTGGTTTTTGCTCTGGTTTCAAGAATCCCCAAATTGCTCCATTGTGACTTGAAAATGAAGTAAGAGAGGGAGAGTGAGAAAACAAGGCTTTGGTATTGTTTTGGTGTGGTTTGAAACATCAGAAATGACCTCTATTTATAGTAGAGGAAGTTTGTTTTTGAAGGAACCGTGAATTGGGGCTGGTTCACTCTATTATCCAATGGATATGCCCATTTATCACTTTCTTAAATGCCAAGGTACCAAGTCTCCTCTAGCCATTGACTTGAGCTGATCTTTGTAGCTTTAGGTCTTCTGATTTTTGAAACAATCTTGACTCAAATGGACTGTCATGGACTAATGCATGCCACCTCAATTTATTGCATTGATGTTACCTTGCCAAATTTAAATTTCCAAGTTTTATGTCATGCTGGTTTTCACATGCCAAGTTGAAATCATTGACTCCTTGATCAAGAAACAAGTGAGTCATCAGATGTTTTGTGTTTTTGGAAGATGACAAAGTTGGAAAAGTGACAAGATTTGAAGGAGAGAATCGTGTGGAACAAGTTTGGTTTTCATGTCATTGTGTGGACAGGGTAAAAAATACTATTTTTGGAGGCTTATATCTCCTTACTCAAGTTGAACCATGGGAGGCTCTTGTACTTTTTGGAAATCCCCAATAACATACTTCAACTTTGATGTCCAACATTGGTCTTGAATCATCTTGGATCATAATGAAAAATGGCCTCAAAGTTGGTGAAAATGCAAAACAGATTCTGTCCAAAATTTCACTAATTGTTGGAAAAATGGTCATTTTCACATTTTTGTGATTTTGATCAATCCATAACTCAAAATCCATGAGGATTTGGAATCTGATGTAGTTGACAATCTTGAAGTATGTAATGAGAGCTTTCATTTGAGCTTTTGATGGAAGAAAAAGGTTGCTTGGATCACAAGTTATGGTCTTGCAAAGTTGGGTATAAATCATTTTTTTTCATGACTTAGTGAAATTTCAAGTTTCTTAAGATTGCCCCTTTTGCAAGTAACCCCGTTTTTCTTGATTTTTCTTGATGTATGGTGATCCAAACCATAAGTTAACATTGTTTTTGACTTAGGGAAGCCATGTTTGTCAAGAAATTCAAAAAGTCAAACTTGGTATTTGGTACAGTTGACTTTTTATCAGATGAATTCCAAACTTGGTGATCCTCTATGAAATCAAGTCCTTGACCTAATTCAAACCTAATGGATGAATTCCATAGGTGTTATAGAGTGTCTTGAATCATATCCCAAGGTTTGGGATCATGTCTTGGTCAAAAGTCAAAAGTCCAGTTGATTTTTCATCAAAAAACCCTAATTGGTCTAGATGAATTTGAATCCTTGTAGTGTTTATGAACCAAGTTCTTTGGGTCAATCTAATCTTGTAAATGAATCAATATGATGTATTGGAGGTCTCCAAAACACTTCTTGAGGTTTTTGCTCATGCCTTGCTTCAAAAGTCAACTTAGGGGTGAATTAGGTCAAGAAACCCTAATTCCTGATTTTTGATGAATGCATCCCCTGAGGCTATTTTGACTCTATGATTGGGTCCATGAGGTCCCTTTGAGCTTCTTGGATTATGTTTTGAAGTATTGGCTCATGCCGAGATGAAAATTTCTCTCTAGAGGCCTTGGTTGACCAAAACCCTAATTTAGTGACACTGATGATCTTGAGGCTTGATCCACTTGAAATATTGCATTCTTGTGCTTGATTCTTGATGTGGGAGACCTCTTGATCCTTCATGGATGTTTGAGAGGCTTGACAAGTTGAGGATCATGTCCATTCTTGATTGATCCTATGTCTGAGTACTTTGAGAGGGCTCAAAACTCTAATTCTTGATTATAGTGAATGCTCAACAATCTTTGAGAGGATTGATGAGGCATGAAGATACATCCATATTGTGGTGATGATTTGCACAATGATGGGAAATATTGTGGTCAAAATTTAGGGTATGACACATTCTTGTATGGTGATCTAGATGAAACAATCCTGATGAGCCAACTTGAAGGGTATGTCGAAAGGGGGAAGGAAGATTATGCGTGCAAGCCGAAGAGATCTTTATATGGACTGAAACAATCTCCTCAATAGTGGAATAGGAGATTTGACAAGTTCATGGCACGCATAAGGTTCATTAGAATTTAGTTCGACCACTGTGTTTACTTCAGATTTCGACCTGGTAATTCATTTGTTATTGTTACTTTATGTGGATGATATTCTAATAGCAAGCAATAATGTCGAAGATGTAATAAGAGTGGAGGTTGAGCTCAATAAGGAGTTCGACATGAAGGATCTGGGAGCAGCGTCCAGGATTCTTGGGATTGAGATCCGAAGAGAGAGAAAGCAGTCAAAATTTTGCTTATCTCAAGAGGCATACCTACAGAAGATTCTCGAAAAGTTTGGTATGTCGAATTCAAAGCTTGTTGTGACTCCGACAAACCCTCAATTCAAACTGAGTATAGATCAGTGTCCCTGTACTAATATCAAAAGAGGTTATATGAATAGCATTCCATATGCTATTATAGTGGGTTCTTTGATGTAAGATATGGTATGTACTAGACCCGACATAGCATATGCAGTAAGTCTTGTAAGCAGGTACATGACGAATCCTGGAAATGCTCACTGGCAAGCATTGAAGTGGATTCTAAGGTACAAAAATGGGTCTCTGAACAGAGTCCTAATTTATGGTGGAACCTTGGGGGAAGATAGTAAAACAGCAATCGAAGGATATGTCGACTCTGATTATGCAGGTTGTATGGATTCTATAAAATCTATTTTTGGATATGTGTTCACTATGTTCGACACAACTGTCAGTTGAAAAGCAAGACTTCAGAAGGTTGTTACCTTATTAACCACTGAAGCGAAATATATCGCCCTAACTGAAGTTGTGGAGGAAGCAATGTGCCTTGAAGGGTTTGTAAAGAAGCTGAAACTTCAAGGTCGAGTTATCACCGTTAAATGTGATAGTCAAAGTGCAATACACCTGTCAAAGAATTCAGCCTATCATGAGCGAACCAAGCACATTGATGTGAGGTTGCATTTCGTTAGAGGGCTAATCGAGCGTGGAGAAGTCCAAGTGTTGAAGGTTTCGCAGATCATAATGTTGCTGATATGATCACCAAGACATTGCCCAATTGCAAGTTTTTCCACAGTATGTAGTTGATAAAGTTGCATGAAGAAAGTTAGTTTGTTCCTTGATGTTATAGAGTTTATTCCAAGGTGAAGATTTGTGAGATATTGGATCGAACTCTAGTATGATCGAAGGTAGCTTATTGGTTCAATAGTTCGACAAATGTTTAGCTTGTAGTCGAAGGCCGTTCACATGCTATTGTCGAAGTAGTGTATACTGTAGTCGAAGTAGGGTCAAACATGTAGTTGTCGGAAATGCTAGATTTGTTAGCAAGTCGAATTTTTCTTGTTTGTTACGTCCAATTGTTTAAGTTAGCTTGTACCCTAAGTTATCTTGTAATCTGTAATTGTTAAAAAGCCCATTAGTTTAATATATTAGGTATTATTATAAATAACATACTAGCATCTCATCATAAGTGTGGCAAATCCTAATTAGGGTGAGAGAGTTATTTGTTATTCTTGAGTACTTGTAATATGATTTGAAGAGAAAGTAAAGAATAACAGTTATAACCAATCCTTGTTGTTCTTCTTTTCTTTTACCATCTTTTCTACCCTTGTGTGTTTCTTGATCATAAAGACACAATTTATATTTTATTTCCAAGGCATCAGATTTCACAACAATCTAATTAGTCCAAGTTAATTATAGAGCATAAAAGCTAACATACCCTGCCTTCAGTATATCTTGATATATAGCCAGACACTGTTGCACTTTACGTAAGGATCCATATTTGCTTCGCGCCCTTAGAAGTGTATTATATGTCACTTGAGAAGATGATTAATAAAACCAGTAGATATTAACTTGATGAAACATGCTATTTCTTCATAATTTCTCGATAATTTTTGCTAAAAAAAGTACATTAGAAAGAAGTTTTAGTCAAGTCTAATGCTGCAAAAGTGTAGGAACTACCATTCCAAGGATTATTTATTATGAATCTCTATGTGTGAGGTGTTCCTAACCACATTTGCATTGTGCATTAGAACGTACCAGATTTCCACTGAATCAAACTCACTGTTCATTCGAGGCTTACCTATTTTGTAGAGAACATTTTAAAAACAGTATAACTTCATAGAGAAATTTGATAAAGCATCAATATAAAACCAGTGACAATCAAAGTCCAGGACAACATAGAATAAGCCTAGCCTTACTCCTTGTAGTCAAGATCCCGACAACTTTTTCCTGAGTTCCTTTCTTCTTTTTCACAACCTCATGAAGAATTTCAGTTTCACTTTGTGCCAATCTTGCATTCACATCATCACCAGCATACCTAAATGCAGTCATCAACCCTACTAAAAGCTGCTCAAAAAAATCAACCACAAAATCTCATAAATACAATAAAAAATATCACAAACCCCTAAACCCTAAATACGAATTCGTGATTTAAAATCCTAGATCAGAAAAACTACTTCCCTGTTGAAGATGACCGGAGGTATGAGTAGCTAAATCCTCTTCCAAGGAGTGCTTATAGCATTTGATATAAGCGCGTCTCACAGTAACATATATATTCCAATATATATGTTGAAATAATTCGATTCATAGATCTCTGTAAATCCTCCAAGAACTTTGTAATCTTTGTTGAAGAAAAGCAAGAGAGAAATACGAAGATGAAGAGATTAGGAAGAAGAAGAAGAGAGAGGTAGCAGACCAGAGAAGAAAGAAGAAGAGGAAGAGAGAGGCAGTAAAGAGAGAAAGATGAAGAGGAAGAGAGAGAACGTGACAATGCATTGTTTGTGGGAAAGAATAAAAACTTTTGAATTGAAGCTGACATTGAGAAAAGAGAAAAGAGGAAAAACAATTGCAATTGAACCATGCGACATCATCAATTAATCTAAACCGAGCAAGCAAAAATATAATACAATAAACATATAGATGGAATTGAACAGTGTAATATCGTTAATTGCAAAAAATAATTTTTGACCAAAATTATCAATTTTAATGAAGTGTCAGATAAAGAAAAAAAAGACAAAATAGTGTTTTTTACACCATCTAATTTTCTTATATTATAAATGATTTCCTGTAATTATGGAATATGTCTATACTTAATGTACTATGATTTGATGTAATTTTAGTTACAATATAATATTAGTTTCCTAAACACACTTTGATAATAATTGTATATTATTAAAAAAAAACATATCAATGAGAATCAAGAAATTGAATTCTTACAATATTCTCTCTCATTCTTCGCTCCCTTTCCTCCATTCCATTTATCTCGAACCAAATCAGACTCTTAGTTGTATCATCGTCTAAAATAAAATACAATAACTAATACCAGAATTAAATATTAGTATTAGAAACAGCCAAAGAGGTCTAACACATCCTTAATCTATCCAAGACAGCAAAACGGGTGAATAAAATGTTGTAATAGGCGTTTGCTTTCAAATCTTCTATTTCAATCTTCTATTTGAAGATAAAAAATCCCAGTAGTAACCCGATTCCTGATATTACACAAGTAGCAAAATCAATGCCGCCTAAAAGCCTACAAATCTTCTGAACTTTCTCCCAATCTTCAGGTGAAAAGTTGGAAACCATTGTTCATATGATTCCCGTTCCTTTTAAGCCGAAAAACAAATTTGAATTTTGAACTATCAATAACAAACTTCTTATCTTTCAAGTGTGTTGGTCAACAATATCACATGAATCCTTCAACCTCGAATCATTTCGAAAAATACCAAAGACAAATAAAGGGACAAAAAAAATTGCTAACATCAAGCTTGCATGTTGTTGGAGGTTTATTCTTTGCATATATGATTTGAATTGGAACCTAACAATGTTTGCCAAACTATCATCACCGATCCATCAAATAACACTTTTTTTTGTGTTAGACTAATTAATCTGCACAACTAGTTTATTGTTATGCATTTACAATCACCATGAGCAAAAAATGAAACAAAGAAAAAAAAAGCTAAAGACAAAGAAAGGGAACAAAAAAAAAATTTACAACTCCAATATTTCTTGCTCATCAAGCTACATTTCTGTTGGAGGTTTAATTAGTTCCTTTCTTGTCAACAAAAATTTGAGTTATAGAAATTCATCCAACAACCCTTTCTCATTATAGAACTCTCTCTTTTCCATCCCATTTCTCAAATTATTCTTCGAAAAAATGTCTCGAAGATCGATATAGATCGTAAGGAGCCCATAAATGATCCACAATGCATGGCTTTCGAGAATCCAACCTCAACCATGGTTTACCCTTTCCACTCCAATGCAATAAACTAATAGGACCCGGGTGTAGGCTTCTACATTTACCTTCAAGGTTATCACCACCTAAACCATGTTGGTTCCATCTATGATCAACCGCTTTAATATTCCCTGCCAAAACCAACAAAAATGGTGGAAGAGAACCTAAATGATATATCCTCTTACGTTGCTTCTGAACCGCCATCCATTTTTCAACTTTTTCTGTATATTTTTCTTTTCTCCATTTGTCCACATCCATCACCATTACACCAGTGTTGAAATAACAAGGGTTTCTTCCCTTAAACGTCTTTGAAAGATCGGGATCCTCCCAAAACTCTTTCGTGAAATACAATGAGAAATTTGCATGGCAATATTCTGGTGCAGCTACTATTTTCCCTTCCATGTCTACACTCCAGAGTTTAGCTATATCGTCGACCACAACAAGGTCGGAATCTAAATATATAACACGTTGTACGTTCTCCGGTATTGTATCTGCAAGATATATCCTTGCATAATTCAGAGGCTGATCCAATGCTTGTCGAATGGACTTTGATATCTTTCCGCGAACACGGTTAGAGTCGAACCGATAAATCGTCATGTTTAGATAAGGGAACGTTGATCTTATGCTTGTGAATAGTTCAGGAGATTCATGAGCAGATAAAAAGTAAAAAGCAAGATTTTCTGGACATGTTGAATGTTGCAACATGGATAATACCGCAGCCATTGTTCCACGTAGGTAATTTACATCTAGGGTCATGGCAACGTTTATCCGATCAGCTTCTGATGAGCCACATCCAATGCCGTTTCGGAAAGCTGGAGCTTCGCGAAAAGAAGGGAGGTCCGGCAAGGGTAAACGGACAAGGCCAAGGCGGATAGAGGTGAGGGGTTGGAGGAAGGACAGGAGGCTTAGGAGTAAGACAACTACTTTTGAGGTGGTGGTAAAACTCCAAAAGACCATCCTGTCATGAATGAAAAATGAAAAGCGTTAATCTTGTTTTGAAAGAATCTTAGTTTTGGAGATTTCATAAAACAAAATCTGATAAAGAAAGGACATTGAGTCTTGCGTGGGTGATAAGATTGTGAGTGCAATATTGTGTTTGTGAGGATGAGAGAAACTTTCGGGTAATCTATCTTTGATTTTGACTTTTGACTAATTTTAAAGCAGTCAAGAAAATTAGATTCTTTTTCATTTTATATCCTCAAAATGGTTTTCTTTGTTTTTAGCTAATTAATGAGTTCATAATTCCTAAAATAATACTTAATGAGATGCGAATTAAAAAGTCAATCCTTTGTCAAAGTTGCATAAGCATAATGGACTAATTCGCGTATGAATTTATCTATTTATTTTCTTCTATTTCTTTCACATTTGTTGATGCACAAGTGAAAACTTTATCATTATTAACAAATATACTAGATAGTTTACACCAACGTGCCAAATCTTAATAAACATACTTTGATCATAGCCCTAAGATCTAAGGAGAAGAGAAACCTAAAAACAAATCTAAGATCGTTGGGAAGAGCCGGATGCTCCCTTAAAAAAAAACAACCTTAGAGGGAGTCGGTTCTCTCAAATTGTCGGGGGAAATTTCGACTCTTATTAAGGTTATGGGTTAGGATTAGTTTTCTATCTTGGTTAAAGGTGGTATAGATTTAGATAGGGAAGTGTGAATTGCAAGTCCTTTAATGTAATTTGGTGTGTAGTGTGTTAGTGGTTTTGGAGCTTTATTTCTCCTTTGATCTTTTATTGTTTGTATGGAGTCTGGATTATGAAATGATTTTATTTTAGCTTCAATATATAAATAAAGTTTATTTATTTCTTTTTCTATGCTGTGTTTAATTTTTATTCTTTTTCCAAATGGAGTTTAGGGGCCCGTTTGTTTTGGCTTTTTTTAAAAATGATTTTTATAGTGTAACATAATTTTGTAGGAAAAAATTTTACAAAGAAACTTTTCATAAAAGCTTCAACTGAATATTTGGTTTGAATAGTTATTCTTAAAATGTTATTTTAGGTATTTCATCATTTTAGCGAAATTTTTTTTGGATATCAAAATTTCAAAAAATCACTTAATTTTGAAGCTATTTCAAATAGTTTTTCATGAAAATCATTTTTGAAATACAAATTTTTGAAAAAATTGTGATTTTGACTATGTTTTGGTCTTCAATAATGTATATTAATGTTAGAGAATGTCAAAATTAGTCTTTTAATTTATAAAAAACAAACTTAAAAAAACTTGTAATATTTTAAAAAACGTTTTTGTAGAATCCATTTTCAAAAATACAAAGAAAAAATCCATTTTTTTAAAGATGAAACAAACTGGCCCTATTTCTGCTTTGATGTTACTTAGTAGAAGTGAGGTTAATATAGTTAATAGTTTGTATGGTTTCGTGTGATAAGAAATAACTTATTATAAACTATGATTAATGGTAAGGGTTAATACTCATTTTGCCCCCTGCCATATAGGCGCTTTTCGAAAAACCCCCATGTAAAAAAAAAAATTTGCAAAAAAAAACCCTAACATTTGAAGATTCTCTCAGTTTTGACCTTCATCACATCCAGTCACTAAAAGTGGCAAAATGGCAGGGGTCAAAATAAAAACGCTGCCAAAATGGCAGGGGTCAAAATGAAAACGCTGCCAAAATGGCAGGGGTCAAAATAAAAACGCTGCCAAAATGGCAGGGGTTAAAATGGCAGGTTTTTGGTGACTGAATGTGATGAAGGTCAAAATTGAGAGAATCTTCAAATGTTAGGGTTTTTTTTGCAAGTTTTTTTTTTTACAGGGGGTTTTTCAAAAAGCGCCTATATGGCAGGGGGCAAAATGGGTATTAACCCTAATGGTAAATATGGTAATTAGATTAACGACCTTTACTTATAGTCTAATGATAGATGGAGATTGCTCGCTATGATACGATGAAAATGTATAAACTGTATTTAAAACTCGTACTAAGATAACTAATAAGAGTTGCCACTAGGGGTGTTCGCGGTGCGGTTTGGTTCGGTTTTGAGCATAAAAATCATCCTAACCGCGAAATAAAAATGCATGCGGTTCGGTTGATTTTTAAAAATTCATCCAAACCAAACCAAACCAAACCAATGCGGTTAGAATCGATTCGGTGGTTGCGGTTTATAGACTTCTTGATTATGGAATTATAAAACTAAGAAACTAATCATAAAATTTCCTAAACAGAACAATCATACAAAGCAAGTTGTTTATTACAAATAAGTTGTTTATTAAAAAATGCTAGTTATATGGCCATGTTTTTCTGACAGGGGTAATAGTTACCGCATATAAAACATATCCATAAAAGTTAATCTTCAAAAAAAATAAAATAATAATAATAAAATAAAACAAACATTACTTAAATTAAATTAATAGAGATACTGCAGTCATTTTAGAAGGGAATCTTATCACTAACAAAGAAAATACAATTTGGAATTGAAATTGAGATTGCAGTCAATAAATTAAAATTGAAATTGAAAGTTTAATTTAAAATTAAAATAGTAGTATTACTGTATTAAAAAAGAAAACAAGTTTAATATGATAATAAAAATTAGATATTAATATTGAAAGCTAATGACTGAATGGAATTGGAAGTGAGTCACGTGGAATTGGAAATATAATAATAGAAATTAGTAACTTAAGTTTTAAATGCGGTTTGGTTCGGTTTTGTGAAATGAAAACCGCAAACCGAACCAAACCGTGCGGTTCAGTAAAAAAATCATCCAAAATCATCCAAACCAAATGCGGTTTTTGCGGTTTTCGGTTTGGATTGGTTCGATTTGCGGTCTTGCTTTTGGATTGGTTCGGATACGATCACCCCTAGTTGCCACTAGTTGTATGAATTAAAAAAACTTTGGATTTCGTTGGATGAAGTATATTGTATTGTGATAAAAAAAATTGTTAAAATAATTGCTTCAAATGTCACAAATTCGTTTGTAATAATGCTAAAACTTTTGGGAAAATTTTATAATTTTAAAAATATTAATTATTTGTGGCGGTTTCAAACCGTCGAAGTTTACTTTCAAAAACAAAAGGCTCATGGACATCGATTTCAATGGGCGTCGATTTCAATGGAACACCACTTCCTGGACATTTTGATACAAGTAAGTCGGTCCCTTTCTCGAACCAAAGGCTCATGATACCATTTGTTGGAGGGAGTTTACTAGGGAGCATTGATACATAATGTATGACTAGGCACCTTTGTGAGAGACACACCACTTGTCCACCTAAAACCTTAAGGTGATAGGTGAGTGGGTTCTCCCACTTATAAATGCTCAAGTCACCACATTCCTATCCAATGTGGGACTATTTCCCGACTTACTCACACTTGCTTATATTATTATTCTAATATTCCTTTCGTTTATCATCAAAAACATTAAGTTCGTCAAAAACAACATGCATATTTTTTTTCTACAATTTGATTTTTGAGATCGTATACCCTATATTTTCTTGAGGATGTAGAATATCCTAAAAATATGCCTTTGGTTGATTTTGAGTCAACTTTTCCAAACTTTATTTTAAATTATAACAATTACACCCAAAAATTCGAAAGTATGATATGTTTGGTTTTTTATTTTCCCAAAGTTCATTTGGAGTTTTATTTAAGATATCTCTAATAGAACAACGATTCAAAACATAGCATTAAGTGTTAATGGCTTCGGCCCAAAATTGTTTTTCAACATTTGATTCAAATACAAATTTTCTAGCCATTTCTTGCAAGGTTCTAATTTTTCTCTCAACAATTCCATTTTGTTTGGAAGTTCTTGTAAATGATAAATTATTAGAAATTCCATTTTCATAAGAGAAAGATTTAAAGGATGAACTTTCAAACTCTTTGCATTGATCACTTCTCACATATATGATATGCACATGTTTTTCATGTTGAACCTTTTTGTAAAACTTTTGAAATGCTTCAAAAGAATCATATTTTTGTTTTAGAAATAAAACCCAAGTGAGAGAAATCATCAACTATCACAAAACTATATTTCTTTCTACTAAGGCTTGCAGTTTTGATAGGACCAAAAAGATCAATGTGAAGAAGTTCAAGAGGTCTTTTTGTATAAATTGTGTTTTTAGAATATAACTTACTTTTGACTTGTTTTATTTTGATGCACAATTCACACATTTTATCTTTATCAAAATTAATTTTAAGAAAACCTTTAACTAGATCAAGATTGGATAATTTTGAAATAGTCTTTATACTTAAATGACCAACTCGTCTATGCCATATCCATTTATCTTTTTTCTATGGTTATGAAACATAAATCAGTTGGGAGTTCATTTAAGTCTAAGATATATAGATTTTTCTTTCTTTATCCAGAGAAGATAGTTTTTCTCAAAGATAGTTGTTTTATTTCACACATGTTAGGTTTGAAAATAACTTCAAAGCCATTATCACATAGTTGACTTATATTTAGTAAGTTACATTTCAAATCTTCCACGTATTGAACATCCTCAATCTTAGTAGAATAATTCTTACCAATGATACCAATACCTTTGATTTTTGATTTGAAACCATTTTCATAAGTTATTGATCCACCATCTTTTTCTTTCAATGATAAGAAACAATTTCTATCTTCAGTCATATATCTTGAGCAACCAATGTCCAAGTACCAAAGCTTTTTCTTGTTTTTTAGAACATATTCCTGCATCACAAGCTAATAATGATTTAGGTACCCATATGGACTTGGATCCTTGATAGTTAGTTTTTATGAGATGTGTAATCATGCTAAAACAATTGGATTCATGATGATCCGTTTTATTGCAATAAGAACATTTTATCTTTTTTCTAAAGTAACCGTTTGATTCGTGATGGTTAGTTTTTTGCAATAACAACATCTTTTTATAAGTTTTTCGTAGTTTGTATTTTTCTTGATACTTTCACCATCATTGCATATAAATTTTTCCTTTTTGATTTCTTAATTTTTGCTTTCAGGAACACAAATAATTTTGTAGTTGTTGACATCTTTCTTAAAACTTTCATCTTGATTGCATACATGTTTTTCCTTTTTGATTGTTTCATCATTGATATTAGGGACAAAAAAGTTTATGTAAATCCTTTAATTTTTGCAAGTATTGAATCTAATTCTATCTTTGTCAAAAACTCCTACTTGAGATCCCATGATTTTTTGAAATGTTTCAGTAGATTTTATATATTTAGAAATATCATTTTTTAGTTCTTCAACTTTTGTTTTCAAAGCATTGTTCTATTTTTGAGTTTCACAAGAATTTTTAGAATGAACCTCACTCGTTCCTTCATTGAGATTCTTATATTTCTCAGACATTTCACAATGAGTTAGCTGCATGTTTTGAATGATTTTAAGATATTCATCATTTTTAATTTGCAGGATTTCATTTTCTTTCTTTATCTCATAAAGTTGATTTTTTAGTGACAAACATTTTTTAGACAAAATGTTTGAGTCATTTAAAAGATTACCAAACTCTATTTCAAGAAGTTTACATAAAGGACAAGGTTGAGAAAAATTTACCTTTTCAATATCAGAGTTTGCCATTAGACACGTGTTGACTTCTCCCTCTTCTACTTTTGAGGATGACATTTTATGCATTTCTGAAATTGTTTTAGAATTCCATAATTAAATTCCATCCTCAATTTGTTGAGTGTGATGTTCATGCTTCATCTTTCTCTTTCGTTGAGAGTGTTTTTTATTCTGAATCGTTTCATTAGAATATAATGCTATACTTGAAGACTTCGATGCATGTACGCACTTTATTGGTTTTGAAATTTCTTCTTGGATCTTTTCCTCTTACATTGTTAAGTGCTTTAACCTTATAAGCCGTGCTCTGATGCCAATTAAAGTAGATAGAAATGTCACTAGAATGGGGGGTTGAATAGTGACCCTTTTAAAATCTTGCTTTTAATTTCTGAAACAAATTTATCAAAATAAACTATGAATATAATCAATAATTAAAGTGTTTGTAGTGTGCGAATTGTTTAGAAATAAGCAAGCTTTAAAGGAAAGAGTTTAAGAAAGAAAAAATAGAGATTTATCCTGGTTCATCAAACTTGGCTACTACAGTCCCCGCGTTTCGTGAGATTTTCTAATTAATAATCAATATCTTTTGATCCTTTTCTTGCATCAAGATGTATTTTCTTTAGTCTCACCAGGCTTACAACACTGATTACAAAGCTTCAGCTAGCTTACATTATCAACCAAGATCAACCTTGACGTGAGGATATACAAAGTGTTAATAATATTTGTAAGGAGGATCAAATTCACAATTCCTCAACAAATGATTATTGGGAGGATGTGGTTTAAAGATAAATAATCTTATAAATAGAGATCCTTGATTCTAAGATTACGATTTTAATGAGAATATAATTTTGGAAGTGTTGTGATCACAAACGATACCTTTCAACATTTTTTTGAATGAGAAACGAAGTTTCTTGGGTGAACAATGAAACTGTTAGAATAGCGAGAGTGAGAGAGGGAGAGGGAGAGAGAGAGAGAGAGAGAGAGAGAGAGAGAGAGAGAGAGAGAGAGAGAAAGAAGAAGAAAAAATAAAGAAGAAAGAAGGAGAATAGGATTCTTGGGCAAACTTTTTTCTATTCACTTTCTCATTTAGGGTTTACAAATGAATAACACAATTGGTCTCACTCAACAACCTGAGTGATCTAGCCTATTTATAGACTACAAGGTAACTTAAATAACAAGCGAACATAAACAATTGGATCCTAAACACAAGGCCAAATTTGACACTACATACTAGAACTGACTTCGACTACAGTATGTAAACACTTCGACATCAGCATGTGAGCAATATTCGACTTCATGCTTGTCTCCTATTGAATCCTAAAAGCTATCCCAGTCGACACATCTCAGTCGACAACACTAGAGTTTGATCCAATATCTCACAAATCTCCACCTTGGATCAAACTCTACAAACAACAGGGAATAAACTAGCTTTCAGCATGCAGCTTTATCAACTGCATACAATGGAAAAACTTGCAACTCAGTAATATCGGTGATCATATCAGCAGCATTGTCATCAGTCGAAACCTTTAGCACCTGGACTTTATCAATCTCGATTATCTCTCTAACAAAGTGCAGCCTCACATCGATGTTCTCCGTTCGCTCATGATAGGCTGAATTCTTCGACAGGTGTATTGCACTTTGACTATCACATTTAACAGTGATAACTCGACCTTGAAGTTTCAGCTCCTTTGCAAAACCTTCAAGCCACAATGCTTCTTTCACAGCTTCAGCGAGGGAAATATATTCTGCTTCAGTGGTTGACAATGCTACTCATATAGATTCTTCAAGCTTCAGTACCCAGACTTTGAGTAGTACTAAGCTTAAATTGAGTATTTGTCGGAGTCACAACAGGCTTTGAATTTGACATACAAAACTTGTCGAGAACCTTCCGTAGGTATGTCTCTTGAGATAAGCATAACTTCAGCTGTTTTCTATCTCTCCGTATGTCAATCCCAAGAATCCTGGTGGCAGCTCCCAGATCCTTCATTTCGAACTCATTACTGAGTTCAGCCTTCACATCCATTACATCCTCGGCAATGTTGCTAGCTATAAAGATATCATCCACATAAATCAACAAAATAACAAGTGAATTTCTAGGTCAAAATATTGAGTAAACACAGTGGTCGAACTGGCTCCTAGTGAAACCAATGTGTGCCATGAACTTGTCAAATCTCTTGTTCCACTATCGTGGAGATTGTTTTAGGCCATACTATTCTCTCGCGCGAACAACCGCTGGCCTCCTGTCGTAGGTTTACTTGCGGGAACGGCCACAAAAATCCCATAACTCTTGGGTTGGAAGTGTATGTTCGTTTAATGTGACAGTTTCGCTCTTGGAAGAGTTGTAAAGAAGTTGAATGAATAAGAAAACGCTTTGTATTGAGAAATGAAAACAAAGTAAAAGGAAAAGAAGAAAACAAGTAAATGACGATAATTTAAATTTTGATTGTAAATTGCATTAAAAAAGTGTGGACGCTATCATACATTCTTGCGGGAGTGAACTCGTTTCTCTCTAAGCTTGGTACTTTAAGTGTTTTCCCTTTGCAATGTTACAAATGCGACCCCCTTAAAGTAGAAATAACTAGTGCCTTATATAGGCTAACAAAATAACTGTTCTTCTACCCAGATGGATTCTAGTTCTGAAACATGTCATCCCACTATCTTTTCAACTCTCCATGTTCTTGGAGCTTTCAAATTTTCCCGCTCAAAAGTGTTTATCCTTGTATCGGTTTTGTCCATCGCTTAACACTCTCCGACACCATTGCCTTCAAGCCTCCTTCCGACGCGCCCCATCAGCTATGTCAGACCAACGTCCTAACTCCCTCTTGACGTCGACTGGTTTTGGATTTCATCTTCTTCATTTGCTTTACTTGGTCGAAATCTCTTCGCCAACAAATTTCCCCCCCAAAAAAGCCAGTTTTGACTGAGCGTTATGTCGACTGAGAAATCTGGCTTTTTGGTTTCCTATGAGATTTTGATGACGCTTTGGCTCCGACTCACCAGCCAGCGTTATGTCTTCCTCTGAGCCATGTGTCACCCGCCGTCTAACATGATGATGGCAACTTTTGTACCACGATTTCCAAGACAATGCCATGATGGCTAGTCCCGTCCTAAGTTATGGGCCTCGAAACCAACCCCCACTTACTTTAGAAGTTGAACAGTTTTGTGATCTTTCTTATTTGCATACGTGTCTCTTATAAATATCACCGATCCCAAACTGGTTTTCCTTTCACCTTTCCTCCATAACTTCTTCTTCTTTAACTTCTCCTAGTTCTTGAAACAAACTTTGTACTCTCCTCTTTACAAATGGCCTCATCAGCAAACGTCACTACTTATATCCCTCAGACCACCGGAAATAACCCGCTCACTTTTGTTTTTTCTGAAGCAGAAACCCTCAGTCCCCTTCCTCAATCGTCGTCCGCTGATGAAGCGGTGGTGAACAACTGGCGTCGTTAGATGGTTATCCCCTTCGCGGTGGCCGGTAAGCTTCATGCTTTTCACGGCCCATATCCGGACAAAAACTCAAATCACCAAGATCTCCAAGTGTTCTTTCCTTGTTTCGCACTGACACGCAGACTATCCCATCGGCTTTCGAGAAGGGTGGCACTTTACATCTCAAATTTATGGCGCCCAAATCTAGAGTCTTCAGATCCATGCCTACTCCAGGAAACAAAGACTACCTCGCCTGGCTCCAAAAAGTTGAAGGTCAGCGTAAGGAGCAATGGAAAAAGTCTGGCATTTTCGACGCTATCCAGCTTTCAAGAACCGCTTATAGGGTTAACCCCTGTCTGCTACTTGCGTCGATGTACTTCTGGGAAGGATCGACAAACACATTCCATCTCCCCTGTGGCATATTTACACCAACGTTTTTCGATGTGGCAGCCATTACTGGCCTTTCTCCACTAGGAAAAACGTTCGACCCGACCCTGGAGACAAACAGCACCTTCGACTTTGAGCATGCCAATTTCCAGAATTACATCGAAGATCATCACAACAAATGCTCTAAAGAGGTGTCCGATGAAGAGCATATTGTGTTCTTGACATTATGGTTATCTTACTATTTATTCTGGTCTGGTTCTTTACAGATAGCCAAAAGTTATATCAACCTGGCCATCCAGATTCATGAGGGTCGATAGGTATCCCTAGCCAAGCTTCTGCTAGCCTCCCTCTATCCTTCTCTTGGCTTGTCGGCCATGCGATTGAAACTTCTCCATCAGACTACCAAGGCTCTAAACATCTCGGGGCCTATATGGTTGTTGCAACATTGGATCAATGTCACTTTCGAGCATAAATTAGGATACCCCGCTTCTACTACAATGGAGTGCTTAAACAAAGAGCGTTCCGTCGAAGGCATGCGACTTGCCTTGATGACTACCCAAGAAACCCCTAAGAAAAACCTTTTCATGAGGTATCTCAGTATGTTGGTGGAGACCACTTCCTTCGTCCCCGACATGGCGCCTTTCATAGCACGTAAATTTGGTTCGGAATGGTTTAAAAATCCATTTCCTGGAGTCTCCCCCCGAGCTGCAGCACAGTCGAATGCCATATGGCGAGCGTTTCTTACTCCTACCATGATATCCTTTCGGATCGAGACGGGGAACACAGGCTATGGTTTTATGAACTATCAGCCTAATTTGGTGGCTCGATAATTTGGCTTGAGCCAAATGCTGCCAAAATCCTTGGTGAAACATTCTGACGACATCGTGCGGTCTGGCCGACGCTTGAACATGGCAGGCCATAAGGCTTGTTTGAGATTTGCCAAGTCTACGCAACATCTCGAATTTCCTGTCTTTGCATTCTAACCTTCCTTTTTCACTACGCAAGAGTTTGACGTTTGGTGGTCAGACTATCAAGCTCAAACTTTTAAGCCAAACCTTTTCCTGGAGAATGTGGTTGACGCCTTTGCTCTTCTTGCTAGTGAAGCTCCTAAGCCATCAATTGTTGCTTCTGTCGCGGATCTCCCAACTGCTGACGCCGCAGAAGACCCATCAAAGAAGGTTGACTCTGGACTCTTTAATTTTATTTCATCCGTGAGCTTTAACTAACCATTTCGTCTTATCTCTAGGGTTGAAAACGGGACGCAGCTACTGCGTCGACCTCTACTAGGCTTGCTAAGAAACCCAAGACTACCGTTCCACAAGCATATTTCGTCTCTTTCATTCTTCTCTCTTTTCTCTGCCCTTCATCTAACATTTATCTGCATAGGCCTCTGAAAAAACCCCTTCTCCTGAGGGGTCTGCGTCGGATGAAAGCACTCAGTCTCAAATTTTCCCTACCACAGCTCCAGCGTCTCCTCCAGCCACTCCTTTGGTGAGGAAGAAAAAAGCTTTAACCAAGAGAACGCCTTTAAGAGCGGGCATTTCGATTGTGGACTCTGTTGTCCCAAAGAATCTTGAAGAAGTCTTTGAGCCCATTCCAACTGAAGCTCCTCCTAAAAAAAACTTCTCCACAACCTGCAAAGGTATTCGTTTTCCCTGTTCCATCAGTTAAGATGATACTTGGACGAAACTTCTTACTGAAACTTGTTTTGCAGGAAAACGTGGTCGCCCCGACCACTGTAGAAAAAGATGATGGTGAATTAGCTGCCAATACCAATCCTCCTAAAACCACGACCATGTCAAGTCCTTAGACGGTCGACAAATTCCAGACGCCCTCGACAGAGGAGAACTTAGTGGCGAAAACGCTCCCTCCTCAACATGTCAATCTTGAGACTGAAAATTATGGTGCAACCCCTGGTGAGAATGCAAATCCTTCAATTATTGCCAGCACAACTGACGTCGAGGTGAATCCTACAGCCCCTGAAGATGGCTCACATACCTCCCCGTCTGTTGTCGACAAAATCCTTACCCCAGAGGAGATTTTGGCGACTATACAAACAAATCCAGCGGCGACCCTGAGGGCGTTGCACAAATTTCATAAAGAAGCTGAAGATGCTCAACCCACCTGGTCGACAGCTATTCCAACCCTAGACCTGGACGCCTCCTTCTCTCTCAAGCTCCAACAGTTGAGGACCTACCTGTTTGAGGAACATTTTTTGGCGGCCGTCGCAGAAGAGGCAGTTATAGCTAATGAAATTTTCAAGATCTTGGATGAACTTGCTGGATACCAACTCCCTGCTCCCATGGCCATGTACTTAATTGAGTTCGAGGCCTTTTGCACACAATTGGCTAAGGACCTTTCCATGTGCCATCAAGCCAATGCTCAAATCCGGCTGAAACGTAATGACATGAAACGTGAGTGGTATCTCAGCCCAGTTTGTGAGAAGAAACTTGAAGATTTTGAGGCCAAAAAGCAGGAGCGTTTCGACAAGCGTCGTGCTTTCGACCACCAGATATCTGACTACCAGGCTCAGATAGCAGAACTAACAAAAAAGATTGTTGAAGTCGAATAACAGAAAGCCTCTTTGGACTCGACTGAGCCCTTTTCTACCCAGGAGACCATCGACCAAGAGAGAGCCCAGGGAATTGCACATGTCGAAATGGCCATTCAGATCAAGGATGCCATTGGTCGCATGCAGATGAAGGTGCTTCTCGAGAATAAGGTTGTCCATGATGTTGCGGTGAGAATCGGATAATAAACTATTAATTAACTTGCATCACATTTCTTTGAATTCACCACCGAGCTTTGATTTATCCAAAGAAAAGGGTAAAGATCGACGAAAACCCTAAGAGGATCTAGGTTCCGGGGTTGGTTATATAAAGGAAAGGTGTTAGCACACTAAGTATCTGTAGTACTCTACAGGAGCCTCTTGTTTAGTTTATGTTATGTTTTGTTTGCTTGCTAAAGGAATCTGTTAAAGGTATATACACTAAGTTTACTCGCCAAGACGTCGCATCTTGTACCTACGTATCTGACTAAAGAATCAGAACAACCATAGTTCACCTATTTAAGAGTTTTGGAGGAACCATTGACTGTGGCCAAAGTTCCAAGGGGAATGAGTATGGGCTCATGTAGAGTTTTAAGAAACTCTCTAAGTCTAGGTTATGATGGGGGAAGTGAATACTCAAGATGATGAGTTCACATAGAGTCTAAGAACTCTAACTTAGTTCTAAGTTGTGAGATTGAGTGGCTATGAGGCCAAGGAAAAGTATTCTATGACTATGAGGTCACAGAGAAGGTGGCCATGACTATGAGGTCAAGGCTGGTCTCCTATGACTATGAGGTCAAGGAGGGAGGTGGCTATGACTATGAGGTCAAAGCTGGTAATGAGCATTCTATGACTTGGGGGCCAATAGAGAGACTTTCCTTTGGAATAAAGGGGCAACAACTTGAGAACAAGAGTTGAATGAACAATATGAGTTCAACGGTTCGAAGACAGAAAAAATTAACCAAACTGAAATTCCAAGCATGAACACGGAAAACATGGATAAACACATGAGTACGACCGAGATAACATTTTCCAAATTAAAAACATGGTGAGTGATGGATATTAGCAACAAAAGTCAAGACTTACAAACAACATCCTAACAGAAAGATTTTATTCAAGTCAAGGAACAAACTTTCAAACAACACAGAAAATTCAAAAGAGAGTTCTTAAAAGTTTTTAAGAAATAATCGACAATTCTCACAAGAAAGTCCAAAAGTTAAACATGAGGTTAAGCATATATATATATATATATATATATATATTTTGAAATTTTAGAAAGGAAATGAAATTTGATAGAAAGTGAAATGAAAATAAAATAAAAGAAAAAACTAAAGTGTAACATGGCAGGTGCCATGAAAAATCATGGAAGACACTATTCATGGTGGCAAGTGCCACCTTAATGCATGGCATGCACTATTCCTATACATGGCCAATGCCATGTTTAGGCCTTGTGAAGTAGCGGCAGGCGCCCACTTTGTATGTAGCCAGTGCCACATTCATTTGTGGCAGGCGCCACAAACTCTCCCTTTTTTTTTGTTTTATTTTAACTAACAACTATAAAATAAAATCACAATAAAATCATGCATAAACATTTATTCAGAAATCAATTACTAACATGATAACAAAATATAATGATATGTAACAAATGATTACGATACCGTAAAACCGAAATGAAACAGAGATGTGAATGTTACCTAGTGGAGACGGTCCACTTCCTCTTCACGAATACGCATTCGGAAAAATGGACAAACTTTTTCTTCCTCACAATACCAGTTACTGAAGGTGGTGGAAAGTGAAAACTCGAACCACAAAAATTCTTGCAACAATATTAAGAGTGAGTGGGGGGAGAAAAATAATGAGAGTATTCAGCCAATTTTTCTGGGTGAATCTGGTGTCTGATACTGAAGATGGACGTCCTATTTATAGGAGAAAATGAGGAGCTTGAAGTATTGTCGAGATTTCCCTTTTCCATATTTTGGGGCAGTTGCAAGTGGCTTGGTTGAAAAAGTCTTCATTTCAGAAGTAGGTCCAGAGAATAGCTTGTGTTGAAGAGACGTGAACCATACCTCTACTGAAAAGCCTTTCCTTTGTCATGATGAATTGAATCCACTTGCTTAGCCTTGTTTAAAAATGTATTATTTTAATTGGAACAAGATTTTCTGAAGTGTAAAAAAAGAAGTGAAGGAAAAAAGGTAAGGTGGCCAATGCCACATTAATTCATGGCAGGTGCCACAAATTAATGTGGCAGGTGCCACACTTTTTGGTGGTGGGCGCCATGTGCTGCCAAGGTGGTGGGCGCCATGTATTGTTTTATTGAATGGTGGAAGGCACCACCTTTTTGTGGCCAGTGCCACAACTTGTTTTCTCTTTTTTTTTTTTTCTTTTTCTTTCTTTTTTTCTTTTTATTTCTTTTTTCAAATAAAATAAAATTCACAAGTGCCGATTCCTCGTGTCCTCAGTCAATGGTCAATTATATTAAAACGAGACATGGCTCAAATGCTTCATTTGACCCAATAACATCAGAATCGGAGGCTCGATTTTTTCGGTCAAAACCCTAATTTCCTCAGAAATTCCAATGGATGATCTTTGAGGATCTTGCTTCTTCATTGTCTTCCAAAGCCCATAGATGGTCTCTAAGGATGTCCAGTATCAGGTGAAATCGTATTCTGAAGCTTGGAAATAGGTCTTGATCAAAATTAAAGGCACTGGTTGACGGATGCTGATAAAACCCTAGTTTTGAATCCTGGTGAATCTTGTGGCTCAAGGTACTTGTAATAGGAACAAAATACACTTGATTTCTTGTTGAATTGGACCTCTAAGATGTATGTGAACTCAAGTGGTTGCATTTGGAGCCTCAGCTGTCCTTCTCGAATAGATGACTTCTCATACCAATCGCAATTCACTGGCGAACACTTGTGATGATTGTATGGAGCCAAAGAATGTCTTAGGAGACCTTGAAATATGTGAGAGTCTGACTCATTGACTTTTGTTCTCTTTCCAGTGCAAGCCCTATCTTTCACACAAAAGAACAAACTAGCAAGATACGATGGTTAGTTAACAATGCACAGATGATTGATCCCTACATGTAAGTGCAAGATGTTATGACATCTAAGGGGTAAAATTTGGGGTACAACAGTTGCCCCTATTTAAATAGCTTTACCAGATGGCATGAGGAAATGAAGGTCCTCAGGACATCCAGGTGAAAGGTATTTAAATATAGCAAACCGAAAATTTTACCCTTAGATAGAATGCAGATACTAAGGACAGACATGCATATACTGACATGCCATGAACTTCTAGTATGATGACATGATGCCATAATAGTGCAAAGATGCAGACGAACAAGACATCAAAGATAAAGGTCAAACAACCACAGGTGAGCATCACTGGGGATGGAAGAAGGTTAGTATCCATAAGGAAGACTTATTGGGGATACAGGCTGACCAACAAAAGAGACTCACTGGGGAGACTCGGAAGCAACACTGGGGGAAAAGTAAAACTGAGGGGGAAACCTTACAGGTCCTTACTGGAGACAGGAGCCAGAAAGGTGTTCTCCACTGGGGGAAGCTCCAGGGAGATGGATGACAGGTTCATAGGTGACTGGACGACACTGGGGAAATAAGACGCATTTTTACTAGCCATGAAACCAGAAAGAAGATATGATCTCCACTGGGGATCAATTTGAGATAAAAGGATAGACATCCGAAAAAGATTTTCTGGGGACTTCTTATACTGAAGAGTTCAAACGGGATTTTCAAGGAAAGCCAGAAAAGACGGAGATAAACTTTGGGTACCAGTATAAGCTGGATTTAAAATGCCAATATGAGCTGGACTTTGAATGCCAATATGAGTTGGACTTGGAGTACCAGTATAAGCTAGATTTTGGGTACCAGTATGAGCTGGATTTGAAATGCCAATATGAGTTGGAATTTGAATTTTAGGTTCACAATTGATCTGATGTTTAGGTCCATAACTGACCAAAATTCACATTGTCAAAAAGGGTTGACGGCAAGGAGCAAAAACAATATCCAAAGGTACGGAACCTGAGCTCGGAACACCTCATCAAATAGATTGACGACAGGGAATAATAACATATCCGAAGGTACAAGACCTGAGCTCGGAACACTTCATCAAACAGGTTGACGGCCAGGAATAATAACATATCCGAAGGTACAAAACCTGAGCCCGGAACACCTCATCAAACAGATTGATGGCAAGGAATAATAACATATCCGAAGGTACGAAACCTGAGCTCGGAACACCTCATCAAATAGATTAATGGCAAGGAATAATAACATATTCGAAGGTACGAAACCTGAGCTCGGAACACCTCACCAAACAGATTGATGGCAAGGAATAATAACATATTCGAAGGTACGAAACCTGAGCTCAGAACACCTCATCAAACAGATTGATGGCAAGGAATAATAACATATCCGAAGGTACGAAACCTGAGCTCGGAACACCTCTTCAAACAGATTGATGGCAAGGAATAATATCATATCCGAAGGTACGAAACCTGAGCTCGGAACACCTCATCAAACAGATTGATGGCAAGGAATAATAACATATCCGAAGGTACGAAACCTGAGCTCAGAACACCTCATCAAATAGATTGACGGCAAGGAATTACAACATATCCGAAGGTATGAAACCTGAGCTCAGAACACCTCATCAAACAGATTGATGGTAAGGAATAATAACATATCCGAAGGTATGAAACCTGAGCTCGGAACACCTCATCAAACAGATTGACGGCAAGGAATACCTCAAATAGGGATCACATCAAACGGGTTGACGGAAAGTAACTGATAAAATATAGAATCATTGGTAACTGTAGAAGTATGAGTAAACCCAAGGACGGATAAGCTTCCCATGAGAGAGATTGTCACTTATCGTTGTAAAGGTAATGATAGAAAAACAAGCTTCTCAAGGAGATTGCCACTTATTGTTGGGTATAAATTCCAAAGAGATGTTGATATTATAACACTACTGGAGAAACAATTTTATCTTCAATGAGGATCTGTAAAAGATTCTTCCTGCGAGACACGATGCAAAATAAATGCACGTTCAAACTAGGTTCAGCAACCTAATCTGCTAGGGACCAAAGTTCGATCTAGGGACAAGCTAGAAAGAAACGGTCAAACAAGACTCCAATCATTGAGGAATGAGCTCAAATGGGGATTTATCCTATCCATGCATGGAAAAGATAACTGGACCAACCATCATCCACGAGAACCAATCTCTATCGGGAATTCAGAAAGATGGGCACTTTATGCCTATGGCTGGCAACTCTATTGGAGAGAATAGACATACCCAGTCATTTGGGGAGATGAACACCAAAGTGAACAAAGCAGGTAAACACCAAAAAGGGTAGCATAAATGCTAAGATGCTATGCACATGAATGCGTGAATGTCATGCTTATGCTTATGCTGATAAAATAGACAAAATGAAGCGAGATTGGAGATGAAATAAACATCTCGACAATGATACCCAGCCAAACTCAACAGATTGGACCATTACTGGGGATTAATAAGTAGGATCAGTAACTCTACTTCAAGGTTATGACTTTCTCTAAGGAAAAGAGTACCCCACTTGGTATGGCGTCATGACTTCACTAGGATTGCCATCATGAGCTTGATTTCTTTGCTGGAGGGAAATCCATGGAGAATTGCCAAGATTAGCTAAAGTAAACAGCTTACTGGGGAGATAGCAAAAGATATCGTGAAAGATGAGTAATTCTGCATAACTCATCTGTCCCAGAGTACATGGTCTATCAGAAGAAAATATCAGGAGGATTTTACAGAAGGATTGGCACACAAGGTGTTTCAATATCTTCAAACTCTTAGAGAGATTAATGAATTTTGGCATAACTGTCCCAGATTAACTGCATTTACACAACAAGGTCCTTGGACTTGTGCTTCAGACTGGTTGTTGTTTACTTTTAGAGATTTACCGAATCTCGACCTGATTGCCTCTGATTAACTGATCTGTGAGAATAGGTCATCAAAAGAATTTTACAGAAGAATTGGCATACCAATATCTTCAAACTTTTAAAGAGAAATGAACCTCGACATAGCTGCCCCTGTTCGACTGTATTTGCAAGACAAAGTACTCAGCCTGTGGTAGAAACAACTGGGGAACAAACTTGTCCCTGTTGGAAGGTCATTGGAGTCCAAACTTGTCATAAGATGATTTTAAGAAGGCTTGCCCCAATATTCTGAACTTTGAAGAGTTTTTCCCCTTATTCACTAGCTCTTAGAATGGTAGATCAGAAAATCCTCATACTTGGTTGCCCGTGACTGAGCTTCCTTTATCAAGTCTAATTCCCTGGCTGGCTGCATTTGTTGGGATTCCTTTGATATTGAATTATTTTGTAAACAAGTATTATTCAATTAAAAATTGGCATTTTCAATGCAACATTAATACAAACTTTTGAACTCAAGTTTATTAATGAGACACACACGGTGGAATGATTAAATAACCAAAACAAAGGTGGGTCTGGCCACTTATGGTCTGGCGGATGAAGTGGTCAACATATGCATTTAGCAAAGATCATTAGAAGTCAGCTTAATCAACCTTGTTGTAGTATGCTTTCAAAAAACCTTGCCTCAATTAGGTCTTTTAAGGGTGTAGCGTGGTTTTTGTGGTTTCGAATCACTATCACTTTGGGGTGCTACAATTCGATTCATTTTTTATCCTGTGAAGCTGATTAAGAAAGGGAAATAGATGTCTCCAATTAACCCTGCTTGCATACTAAATTTAAACAGATGACTGTTGGTTTACAGGTGCTATCAAAATAGTGGGTCTCTCCTAGGTTATTTTGCTTTAGAATAGAGTGTCTTGACTGTTCGTGAGGCTTTTGGTAAGATGCTAGACCTGGTTTTTTGATTGAGGTACAGAGGTACTGGACCTAGAGTTTTTGATTAGTATGCTCGCTAAGATTTCGCAATCTTATGCCTACGTATTCCCGTTTTAAACGAAACAGGGAAATCAGAGCAATCGTAATTCCTCCTATTCTAAGGGAGGAAAAAGATGTTGTGCTGTCTCGTATGAAGCCCGAGTTGAGGCTAAAAGGAGATTGACTCAACAAGATAGTCTTTTATACTCAACAAGAGAGTATGAAAGGGTTAGCTCCACTGGGAAGAATTATTGTACAAAGCCCAAGAGGAGGCTAACTGTGTTGGAGAAGTATCATTTTACAAAGCCTAAGAGGAGGCTATCTTCTACCGGGGATTATTGAGATCCCGAGGCAGGTCCAAGTGGGGAACTTCCATGAGAGAGACTGGGTTTCTGCTGGAGATTGATCCAGAGTGACCGGGGTTTCTTCCTATGTTTAGAAGGAACTTGAGAATGCCTTTGAGACTCAAGGAGATTAGGTTGTCCAAGTCTGCTAGTGTAGGCGAGTTTTATCTTTTGTAAGATGTCCAAGAGGAGGCGCGAGCATTAAGGAATGAGGATCAATCCTAAAATGGCCGGAGTTTTGACACTGGAAAGACTGCTCTAGAAAAGGATGACTAAGTTCTGTCTTATACCTTTAAGAGGTCGTCAGGGTCCTTGTACTAAGCCCAAGAGAAGGCATGAGCACTTCTAAGAAGCCGAACGGTCCTTGTACAATGCCCAAGAGGAGGTGGGGATACTTTTAGAAAGCCTGTGGGTCCCAAACCGAGAGAAGTTCAAGAAATGCAATTCACCGAGAAGAGATCATTTCATGAAAGTTTGAGGTTTGAAGAAACTCAAGAGATGCCATTCACCAAGAAAAGATCATCTCTTGGGAGTAGAGTTCCTTTGACAATATCTAGGGGTGACAGTCTGAGAAAAGGTTCACGAAGAATACTGCCTTTCTCTCTATTCCATATTGTTTAACCCCAAGAGAAGGGAAGATTATATCTGGAATCCAATGGGGGATCTAGTTTTGTTTGTATTCAAGAGTGACCAACAGGGCTTTACCTAGTTCTAGACCTAGTTGCCGGGGAAAACTCTAAATAACTATACTAGTATATATACAGTTGATATATGACAAGTATTTAAAGAGGGTATGAAAGAAGACTAACCATGCGCAGCTTCCCACAATACCGTTATATATATTTGACATGTATTTAAAAGAATGAAAGAAGACTAACCATGCGCAGCTTCCCACAATACAATTATATATATGAAAGTAGATAAAAGAAAGCGGATAAACACTTACCCGTTGTAGAGCTTCCATGCTGTTTTGTTAGTTGATCAACAAAGAAATTATAGAAAGTTTTGATAACAACTATATACCTGGATTTATAATCAAAGGAGAAAGTATTTTGAACAGAGATTGGGGCTTACAGCTCAAGGAGAGGCCCAAATTTTAATAGTGATTGCACCGTGGTTTTGAATTTGTACCGGGACTTATACAAGTGACTGAGGCCCGAAAAAGGTTTCCTGTACAAATGGATGGGTCTTACACTCTTTTAAGAGGCCCAAAAGTGTTTTAAAGAAAAGGAATGGGACTTATAACACGAGAGTAGGCCCAGATGATTTTTCGTTCTGAAATGGCGATCGCGCCGAGATTTTTGAAAACACCGTGGGTCTTATACAATGACTGAGGCCCAAAATTTTGGTTTTTAAAAAGGGGTTGGATCTTACACTCTATTAGAGGCCCAAAAGTGTGTGAAAAAGATTTGTTAGGGTGAAAATCAAAGAAACCTAATTTCATTTTCTTTTAAAATTAATTCCTTTAATAAAATGAATAAAAATGACAAAAATACTGTAGCGCGATTTTTGTGGTCCTGAGTCACGATCGCTTGGGTACTACAGTTCGATTCATTTTTTTATCCTATTGAGCTGATTAAGGAAGGGAAATAGATGTCTCCAATTAACCCTGCTTGCATACTGAGTTTGAACAGCGGTCTGTTAGGTTACAGATGCTATATGGATGTGGGGCCTAATCTTCGGTTATTTTGCCTGAGAACACGATGTTTGGACTATTTGTGAGGTTTTTGGTAGGATGTTATGACTTGGTGCTTTTGGGTTGATATATGAAGGAGATACTGGATTTTGGGTTTTTGATTAGTATACTCGCTAAGATTTTTTTCAGTCTTATGCATACGTATTCCCGTTTGATGAAACAGGGAAATCAGAGCGATCGTAGTTTCTCTTATTCTATGGGAGGAAAAGAGGTTGTTTTGGTGTCTTGTTCAAAGCCCAAGACATGAAGCTAAAGGTGATTTGTATCTTGTTCAAAGCCCAAGATGTGAAGCTAAAGGGTTTATGGATGAGAGAGAATTTGTCGTCTCTAAAGGGAGATATTTGGTCTGTTTATCACAAATGTCAGGTGACTTATTATAAAGGAGAATTACTTTAACTGGGATATGTGAATCCAACAATGCCATAATTTCCTTTATAGGGGATTTTTTTAACCTGAAGGAGAAGACTTTAACTCAGTTTAGAGCAATGCCATCTTTCCTTAGGAATTTCTCATGCTAAAAGAGGGACAATGGCGTGGATGTAAATAATCCAGAGGCTTTCCGCTTACAGCAATTAGATGGGGGGAAAGGAGTTATTGATGTTTGTATGCTGTGAGCAAGGCACAAATTTGGATGCTAAAAGGTTGATTGACTCAACCGGGGTTTTCTGTATACAAAGCCTAAGAGGAGGCTAGTGACCAAACAAGAGGGTGCTAACAAGTGACTGACTCAAAAAGAGGGTGCTTTTATGTGTCTTGTACGAAGCCCAAGACGGAGGCTAAAAGGGAAGTGACTCAACAAGAGAGTCTGTTTGACAGGTGATTGACTCAACAAGAGAGTCTTTTATACTCAACAAGAGAGTGTTTTGCTGTCTCATACGAATCCCGAGATAGAGGCTGAAAGGAGATTGACTCAACAAGACAGTCTTTTATACTCAACAAGAGAGTGATTTCTATCTCGTACGAAGCCCGAGTTGGAGGCTAAAAGTGGTTGACTCACCAAGAGAGTTTTTTATACTCAACAAGAGAGTGATTTCTATCTCGTACAAAGCCCGAGATGGAGGCTAAAAGTTGTTGACTTAACAAGAGAGTCCTTTATACTCAACAAAAGAGTGTTTTGTATCTCGTACGAAGCCCGAGATGGAGGCTAAAAGTTGTTGACTCAACAAGAGAGTCTTTTATACTCAACAAGAGAGTGTTTTTCTATCTCGTACGAAGCCCGAGATGGAGGCTAAAAGTTTGACTCAACAAGGGAGTCTTTTATACTCAACAAGAGAGTGTGAAAAGGTTAGCTCCACTGGGGAGAATCATTGTACAAAGCCCAAGAGGAGGCTAAGTGTGCTGGTGACTGTCTCAGTTTAGTGACAGGTCCGGTATGTTGGATAAAAGAGAAAATCAGTTCTGATAAAAGGAAAGATTAAAGGTATGGTTGTGCCTTGGCACTGATCAGAGGATCAGGGTTATTTCCTGTTCTTTAAGGAAATGGGAAATCCAAAGGGTATTGAGATTGTCCAAGTCTACTGATGTTCTGAGAAATCGATTCTCAGATAGTGAATGATCTTTGTATGATGCCCAAGAGAAGGCTGGTATGTTAAGGGATGAAGGTCAACCCATTAACTGGTCTGACATTTGACTCAGAAAGACAGCTCTAGCAAATTGATGTCTAGGTTCTGTTCCTATACTTGTAGAGGTCTCTGGGTCCTTGTACTAAGCCCAAGAGAAGGCACGAGAGCTTTTAAGAAGCCAAAGGGTCCTTGTACAACGCCCAAGAAAAGGCGGGGATGCTTTTAAGAAGCCTGTGGGTCCCCAAACCCTGAGAAGTTCAAGACATGCCATTCACCGAGAATAGATCAAGCCAGGAAAGTCCGAGAATTTGGAAGAAACTCAAGAGATGCCATTCACGAAGAAAAGATCATCTCTGGGGAGTTAGAGTTTCTTTGACAATGTCTAAGGGTGACAGTCTGAGAAAGGGTTCACTGAGAATGCTGCATTTCCCGTCTCCATATTGTTTAACCCCAAGAGGAGGGAAGACTGTGTCTAGTAATCCTATGGGGATCTAGTTTTGTTTGTATTTAAGAGTGACCAACAGGGCTTTACCTAGTGCTAGACGTAGTTGCCGGGGAAAACTCTAAATAGCTATACTAGTATTACACAGTTGATATTTGACAAGTATATAAAAGTTTGTGAAATAAGACTTAAAGTGAGCAGCCCCACAATACAGTTATATATATATATATATATATATATATGAAAGCGGATAAAGAAAGCGGGTAAACACTTACTCGGTTGTAGAGCTTCCATGCTGTTTTGTTAGTTGTTCAACAAAGAAAGCTTTGATAACAATATTATATTCTAAATCAAAGGAAAAGGTGCTTTGAAAAGATTTTTGGGGCTTACAGCTCAAGGAAAGGCCCAAGGTTTTATCAGTGATTGCACTGTTGTTTTGAAATTTTACAGGGACTTATACAAGTGACTGAGGCCCAAAAAAGGTTTTCTGTACAAAGGGATGGGTCTTACACTCTCTCAAGAGGCCCAAAGGGTTTAAAGAAAAGGAATGGGGCTTATAACACGAGGGTAGGCCCAAAGGGCTCTCTTTAAAAAATAACGATCGCGCCGAGATTTCATTAACGTATTGGGTCTTATATAATACATTGAGGCCCAAAAAGGTTTTATCTACAAGGGATGGGTCTTACACTCTATTAGAGGTCCAAAGGTTTATTTTTCTACAAGTGGTGGGGCTTACAGCTCAAGGAGAGGCCCAAAGGTTTTTGTTAAAAAAGGCGACGATCGCGCCGAACTTTTTGATGGTGTCGGGACTTATACAATACACTGAGGCCCAAAAAGGTTTGTATTTACAAGGGATTGGGTCTTACACTCTACCAAGAGGCCCAAAGAGTTTTGAAAATGATTGATGAGGTTTGAAATCAAAGAAACCCTAATTTTTGGAGCTTCAAGTTGAGATGCTTACCTCTTTTTAGAGCTTTTGAGAAATCTATCAAGTGCTTTATTCCATAAATGATTTGATGCTTTGGACACCCTCAAATGATCTCTTAGAAGCTTTTAGGATGGTTGGAATCAGCTGGAAACCTCAGGAACAAGTTTGAGCTCTTTCTTACAAAAGGGGCAAAAGTGGCCAAAATAACAACTCTCTCAAATGGTGTTCCAGATGGGGGGAACCATTTGGGATAGTTCAAGGATGATATTTGGAGTGTGTTTGAGGCTTTATCTGGTTTGGAAAGTGAATGAATCAAGACATGGCTTGAAAAATGCACAAAAGTCCAATTTTGAGGTTTTGAGAGGTGACTTTGTGATTTTGGTGTTACAGGTCACTTGTGAGTGTTTGGATCACCTCTATATGATATTTATGAGGTGCGTGTGTGATTGGTTTGGTTGGAATTGCTCTCAAACTCAAAACCCGATAGTGACTTGCTTTGGAAGGCAAATTTGGAAGTGAGAAGGTGATTTTGAGGAAAGCATCTGTTTGATGGCTTTGGTGAACTCAAACTGATCACAAATGAGCTCTATTTATAGTAGAGCAAGTTTGTTTTGGGAGCAATAGTGATTGGCAACTGCAGCAGAGGTTTTGGGAGCAATAGTGATTTGTAACTGCAGCAGAGTCATCCCACCTTGGTGCATCCATTAAATGCTCTAAAACAAAATTGGAGTCTTGTCCCTCTTTTAGGTATTTCTAGGTTTGGCATGCTACTTTTGGTTCCAAAGACTTGGGAGGCTTAAGGATCAGTGTTTGTCCCTCCTTGGTCTCCCTCTGAGGTGTTCAGATGGATAAGTGTGTTTGTCATTTGCACAAATTTGGAAAATCGAGCAAAATGCACAAATCTGCCTTGCTTTGACAATTTTCAGCAAGGCATGTTGCCATTGTCATATCTCATGGCTCAAGTGGACTTTGATGGAGTTCTTGTCCATTTTGGAAAGCCCTCATATGATACAACAACTGTTTTATCATTATTGGTTTTGATACCTTTTGGATCCAAGTGAAAAATGCCCCTACATTTGGAAAAAAGTGAAGGCAGATTCTGACTTAGTGAAAATTTCACTAAGTGTTGGAAAAAAGTGACATTTTCACTTTTTGTGATTTTGATCATTCCATAACTTAAAATCCATGAGGAATTGGAATGAGTTGTGTTTGAAGCTGTTGTAGAGGGCCATGAGAGCTACATATCCAGCTTTGGATGGGGAAAATGGCCTTGTGGTTTAGGAGATATGATCCTCCAAAGTTGGTACCCTAGCCACTTTGTTCCATAACTTAGAAAAATTTCTATGTTTTTATGGTTACCCCTTTTACAAGTTATCCCACTTTTCTTGATTTTTCTTGATTAATGATGATTCCAATCACACATTAACATCATTTTAGGGTCAAAGAACCATAATTGTGAAAAATCTTAGAAAGTCAAAGTTTGACTTTTGTGCACAGTTGACTTTTTGTCAAATGAATTCCAAACTGTGCGATCCTCTATGAAATCAAGTCCTTGACCTAAATCAAACTTGATGGATTGATTTTATAGGTATTATAGGGTGTATTGAATCATGTCCCAAGGTTTGGGAGCATGCCTGGGTCAGAAGTTAAAGGCACAATTGACTTTTCTCGCGAAACCCTAATTGTGGTTCTGATGAATTTGAAACTTGTTGTTCAAGCTTCTTGGATCAACCCATTGTTGTAAGTGGAATAATGTGGTGTACTAGAGACCCTCAAATCATCCTTTGAGGTCTTGGCTCATGTTTTGTCCCAAAAGTCAACTTAGGGGTGAATTAGGTTAAGAAACCCTAATTCCTGATTTTTTATGAATGCATCCCCTGAGGTAAAATTGACTTGATGATTGGGTTCATGATGTCCCTTGGAGCATCAAAGGTTATGCTTTGAAGCATTGGCTCATGCCAAGAGGAAAATTTCCATCTGGAGGCCCTGGTCGACAAAAACCCTAATTTGGTGACCCTGTTGATTTTGAGGCTTGATCCACTCAGAGTGCAGCAACCTTGTGCTTGATTCTTGCTGTGGGAGTCCTCTTGATCCATTGGGGATGTTTGAGAGGCTAGACAAGTTGAAGATCATGTCTTTCCTTGATTGATCCTTTGTCTAAGAACTCTAAGAGGGCTTGAAACCCTAAGTTTGATTGTAGTGAAGGCTCACCCATCTTTGGGGAGACTAATGAGGCATGATGGTTCATCCATATTGTGATGATGGTTTGCACAATGATGGGGAATCTTAGTGGTTAAAATTTGGGGTATGACAGATACCCTATTTAATCTTCTTGGACCCGAAGGTGTGAATGGCGAAGGTATTCGGGCATTTGGGGTGCAAGAGGATTAAATATCGGAATACCCGAAATTTTGATGGTGGTTAAGAATGGCAGTTCACACATCCTTCTTCTTTTGCTAAGCAATAATGCTTAGAAAAGGTAAACGTCCCCTCGATCCTGGTCTTCTACCAAGGAACTGGTCTTAGTTTCTGAAATGAACTTCCCCTCGATCCTGATTCCCTACCAAGGATCTGGTCTTAATTTCTTAAATAAACTTCCCCTCGATCCTGGTTTCCTACCAAGGAACTGATCTTAGTTTCTTTTGTAAATTTCCCCTCGATCCTGGTTTCCTACCAAGGAACTGGTCTTAGTTTCTTTTGTAAACTTCCCCTCGATCTTGTTTTCCTACCAAGGAACTGGTCTTAGTTTCTTTTGTCAATAAACTTCTTGACAAGGGACGCTGTTTGTAGCGGTTTTTCCTCAGACTTCTTGCCGAATTTTCCTGGGGAGATGTCATTTGATGGAAAAAGTTTTGAGGTCAGATTTGCTGGGGGGCCCATCTGTATGAATTGTAGAGGTGTACAAACTTCTCTGTTGGAGATGCCATTTGTCGACCCTACTGGGGAAAATGGGTCTCTTGAGAGACTGCTTCCAGCTTGGGGATATTACATCATACTTTTCCTCGAGGTCTTCTCAAGGAAATGCCATATGATGTACCCCAATTTTGAGGTGCTGATGACCTTTTTCGTCAGCGGATATTTCGGAGAAAATCAGTTGTATTGCCAAATCTTTTATTAAGAGGGCTTTCTCTGGGGATTTTCCTTAATCCGGGAAAGCGAGGATATCATCTTCAATGGTGAAGAGTGATGTTTGTTGAAAGTTCTCTAGTTTTTCAGAGGTTCAAGTTATCAAAGTGGTCAAGGGCCAACTCCAATCCAGAAATAAACTGGAGACGAGGTTGCTCAGACGCGACATTTCTTGACGAGGAAAGAACTGACAACTCGATTGAGAGGACTTTTATCACTAGGGGATAAGGCCGACCAAAGTGATAGTGATATAATATGAATATGAATGTAAATCAATAATGCATGATGTATGTATGTTTATGCTGAAAAAACTGACGCGACATACAGACTAATGGATGAACAAGACTGGATACTCGGCCACTGCGGGAGACGAAAAGTATCATTGGTCCAAAAGTAGCAATTCTGTCTTGCTTAGGAGAGATAGTCCCTGTGGGGAACAACCGTTGGTCGGGCTTAGGAGGTAAGAACTCTGTCGGGGGTGTTGGACGGAATATTCGCATCTGAAACAGCTGGTCCTTCATTCAGGTGCACTGGTTTAGAAAGAGTACTTTGATTCTGCACTTTGAAGTTTAATTACTTCTGGAGAAGTGATCGACATTCTTTCGATGTTCAACAGTAAAAAGAAATTGCCATCTTTATTTAAAAGCAGAAAAATTTTATCAAGTAAATTCATTTTTGTTTTATTTCAAGAATCGTTGATCATGTTAAAATGTTGTTCTGTAAAGCTAAAACAAATAAGAATTGCAAACAAAAGCACAAGGGCTCAAATTTTATTGATAGGATGGAAGTCAGCCAAACGTGTGATTCCATAGAGTATTTACAAAGTTTATAAAATGGTAATTTTAAGGGAAAAGGGCTACATTGAAACGTAACGACCGCTATCCTTCTACCAACTTTGAATTCTGGGCATCCTGAGCTTCTGTCGAAGATGACCTGGACTGGAGTTTTCTTTCGATGGATGGTGTAACTGCTGCTGAGGAATTTTCCCCTTTGTTGGACGTAGTTACTTGCCATTATCCCTAACTTTTGCCTGGATTGTACTTTGAGATTTCCAATCCACTAGGATGATTTTTTTTATGTCTCTAATTTTTGCCTGGACCGCCCTTTTGGGTTTTCAATCCACCGATAAGTTTCTCTTTTTATTTTATTTAGGCCAAGTATTTCTTGACTACGTCAACATTCGTGGGATAGGCAAATTCCTCTCCGTCCATGGTTGATAAGGCTTTCTTGATCACATAGGGGCCGTCATAATTCGGAGTCCATTTGCCCCGGGAATCAGTGAGAAATGATTGTATCTTTTTGAGCACGAGGTCTCCTTTCCTGAAGACACGAGGTCGGACCTTTTTGTCGAACGCCTTCTTCATTCTTTACTGATACAATTGATCGTGGTATAGTGTCGTTATTCTCTTTTCTTCGATCAGATTCAGTTTGTTGTGTCGACTTTGACACCATTCAGCTTCTGTAAGCTTAGCTTCCATTAATACCCGGATTGATGGGATCTCTACTTCAATGGGGAGCACTGCTTCCATGCCATATACTAGAGAGAAAGGGGTTGGCCCTGTTGAAGTGCAGACAAATGTGTGATAACCGTGAAGAGAAAAGGGTAGCATCTCGTGCCAATCTTTGTAGGTTACAACCATCTTTTGAACGATCTTCTTGATGTTCTTCTTAGCCGCTTCTACCGCTCCGTTCATCTTAGGCCGGTAGGGAGATGAGTTATGGTGTTCAATCTTGAACTCAACTCACAACTCTTTCATCATCTTATTGTTCAAGTTAGATCCATTATCAGTAATGATCTGGCTCGGAACACCATAACGACAGATGATACTGTTTTTGATGAATCGGACCCCCACTTGTCGGGTTACATTGGTGTATGACACTGCCTCGACCCACTTGGTGAAGTAGTCAATGGCTACCAGGATAAACCAATGTCTGTTCGAAGCCTTGGGCTCAATCAAGCCAATCATGTTGATTCCCCGTATGGAAAAAGGCCATGGGGAAGAAAGAACTTTGAGATGCGTTGGCGGTACATGGATTTTGTCGTAGTATATCTGACACTTGTGACACCTCCTCATGTACTTGTAGCAGTCGAATTCCATGGTCAACCAGTAGTACCCTGCTCTCAGAATTTTTCCCGCCATTGTGTGTCCGTTGGCATGAGTGCCAAAGGATCCTTCGTGAATTTCTTTTATCAGCATGTCTGCTTCTGGTCTGTCTACGCATCAGAGCAAGGCCATGTCGAAGTTTCTCTTATAGAGGGTATCACTGCTCAAGAAGAAACTGCCAGCCAGCCTTCTGAGGGTCTTTCTGTCCTTTCTTAGTGCCCCAGGTGGGTAGTCTTGTTTCTGAAGGAAGCATTTGATATCGTGATACCAAGGTTTGTCATCTATGACTGCTTCAATCGTGAAGATGTAAGCGGGTCATTCTAGGCGCATTATGTCGATCTTAGGTAAGTCGTTCCATTGACCTACACTAATCATGGAAGAGAGGGTGGCTAATGCATCAGCCATGTGATTCTCATCACGAGGGATATGATGAAACTCGATTTTGTTGAAGAAGGGTAACAACCTTCTTGCGTAGTCCTTGTAAGGAATCAGTCCTGATTGGTATGTGTTCCAATCTCCTTTGATCTGATTGATGACCAGAGCTGAGTCGCCATATACATCTAAGTTTTTGATCCTTAAGTCGATCGCTTCTTCGAGACCCATGATACAAGCTTCGTATTCGGCCTCATTATTTGTGCACTTGAGTGTAAGTCTGGCAGTGAAAGGAATGTGGGTACCCTGAGGTGTTATGATGATTGCCCCAATTCTGTTTCCAAAACGATTGACAGCTCTGTTAAAAATTAATCCCCATTGGGATCCTGGTTCTGGCCCTTTACTGGGTAGCGGTTCATCACAATCTTTTATTTTCAAGAACATGACATCTTCGTCTGGGAATTCAAATCCGGCTGATTCTTGATCGTCAATCGGCCGATGATCCAAATGATCGGCTAAAATACTCCCCTTAACAGCTTTTTGAGCGTGGTATTCTATGTCATATTCTAATAACAACATCTACCAACGGGCAATCCTTTCCGTGAGATCAGGTTTTTCAAAGACGTACTTGATTGGATCCATTTCTGAGATTAACCAAGTAGTGTGACGAATCATGTACTGGCGAAGACGTTTGGCTGCCCAAGCCTGAGCACAGCAAGTTTTCGCAGTCGGTGAATTTCTTGCTCAGATAGTAGATGGCAGACTCCTTCCTTTTGGTTTCGTTTTGTTGGCCAAGTACACAACCCATTGAATCCTCTAGGACTGTTAAGTAGATGATCAGTGGTCTTCCTTCCACTGGAGGTGATAGAATCGGTGGGTTCAACAGGTATTCCTTGATACTATCGAAGGCGGTTTGACAGTCTTCTGTCAAAACGCAGTCCTGATTCTTTTTGAGTAATTTGAAAATTGGCGCGCATGTCGCTTTCATGAGGAATATGAATCTGGAGATGTAGTTCAGACGTCCCAGGAATCCTCTGACTTGTTTTTCAGTTTTCGGAGAAGGCATTTCTTGAATGGCCTTGACCTTGTCAGGATCAACTTCAATTCCTTTCTGGCTGACGATGAACCCTAGGAGTTTCCCTGAACGGACACCGAATGTGCACTTATTGGGATTCAAGTGGAGTTTGTACTTTCTCAGCCGCTCGAATAGTTTTGACAGGCGGGTCACATGCTCCTCTTCTGTTTTAGCTTTGGCAATCATATCATCGATATATACCTCGATTTCCTTGTGTATCATGTCATGAAATAGAGTAGTCATGGCCCGTTGATAGGTTGCCCCAGTGTTCTTCAGACCGAACGGTATTACCTTGTAACAAAAGGTACCCCATGGGGTAATGAACGAAGCTTTCTCCATGTCTTTCAGCGCCATTTTGATTTGATTATAGCCCGAGAATCCATCCATGAAGGAGAAGACTTTGAACTTTGCTGTACTATTTACCAGCATGTCAATATGTGGTAAAGGGAAGTCTTTCTTTGGACTAGCCTTGTTTAGATCTCTATAATCGACACACATTCTGACCTTTCTGTCCTTTTTCAGAACGGGTATGATATTGGCTAACCATTGAGGATATTCTGATGTGGCGAGGAAACCCACATCAATCTGTTTCTGTACCTCCTCTTTGATTTTGATGGCCATGTCCGGATGAGTTCGTCTCAACCTCTGCTTTACTGGCGGACATTCCGATTTCAAAGGTAAAATATGTTCCACGATGCTAGTATCCAACCCTGGCATGTCCTGATAGGACCAAGCAAATACATCAGGGAATTCTTTGAGAAGCTTTGTCAAACTCTCTTTGGCAGTTGGACTGAGCAGTGCCCCAATCCTGACTTCTTTTCTCTTTTTTTCCGAACCCAAGTTGACCGTTTACAACGGCTCTTCGTGAGGTTCAATGGACCTTTCCTCCTGTTTGAGTAGTCAGGAGATCTCTTCTGGAATTTCATCGTCAACTTCTTCTTCAGCCCCAAATACCAGAAATTCAAAGTTGGGAGAAGGCATCGGATCGTACGTTTCAAAGGGGTTTAAAACAAGCAATTTGCATGACGTGATGATTCGTTTTAGAAGAGATAGAGAGAATGCAAGAGTGTGTGCATTGTATTTTTTTATAACTGCTTATTTTTATTATTGAGATGTTTTTTAGGATTACCATTTTCTGAAAAAGTGAAAAGAGAAAACAATAATAAATGTGGAAATTACAGAATGACATTATTTTATTTATGAACGGTCGATTCTTGAAACTACAGCCCTATAAAACAAAACTCTGTCGCTTTGGGCAAAGCGAAGAGGGATAATTACATAAAGTGAGCCCTATCAAAACATCTGTTTCACCTGGGCAGGGTGAAAGGTTAAGATAAAGACGTCAATTACTTTGACTTATGAACGATCTTCGGAACATCGACAGCAACCCATCGGCGGCGAACTCCTCGGTGAATCACAAAGTCTGGTACCTTCTTTAATTTGTCTTCAGAAATGACGCTGATTTCTGGCGGAGCAGGATCATTGGAATCGGTCTCCCAGGCAGGGTTGTCGTAGGAGGATTCTTCTATTGTATTTTGCATAGCATTTGTGCTCTCAGGTTGATCTCCCCACCCAGTTGGCTGAATGTCTTTGAGCCTGATGCGAGAGCTCTTAGGAGCAGTGTACTTGACCATATAGTCGTATTTTCCACTTGGTTGTCCCAAGGTGTCCGACACTTCTTTGGAATTGGAGGAGTCATCCCTTTCCATGACGTTGACATCTGGAAAAGCATAGTTGATGAATTTTAGTCCTGAAAACTTTGTGAATTCATCGTCACACTGGATATTTTCTGAATGACCTGAGTGTTGATCCCATGACATGGTGGGGATGCAGGTATTCCTTTCAATGATGCTCAGCTGATTTTCATTGTTCGGCTGATTTTCATGCCCCAAGTCTCCTGGGTACGGCTTCCAGATAGGCAGGCCATCCATTGGGCCATAATAGTCGTGGTCAAAGTTTTCTTTCATCAGAGTGTCTTCCTCTAATGAATTTGGTGGAGCACGACATCCTTCCGGATCCAATCTCCGTATATTGTTCTGACATCTGACCTGGGTATAAATCTCGGACTCTGTGCGGGATAGAAAAATGGCATATGCACCTCTTCCTGAGACATATAACCGTCCTCGTTAAGATAGGACTTCCACTCCTCATCTGTATCAGAGGGATCTTCCTCATTGATGGTATGGACTGCTTGAGGCACTGGGTGAAGGAAACCTCCAATGTGGAAGAAGTCCTGAATGGGATGAAGACTTTCATCGTTAGCAGCTGTCTGGGTACAGGTCACAGAAAAACCAAGACCCTTCTTTGTTTTGTTATCGGTAGGAATGACAAGTTGTCCCCATCCTTTTGTATTGTTATTTTTTATCACTTCGAGAGCATCTCTGTATGAGGAAATCGAGGTTCCTTTCTCTGATTGATTCTTATTGCTCACCGAAAGTGCTTGGAACTGGTCCCAACAACCTCCTCGGGTTCTATACAAGTAGATAATGACAGGTTACTCACGATCAAGGCTTGTTCTCCACAGATCGTGACGAGTTGATCGTTCTTGATGAACTTCAGTTTCTGGTGCAGAGTCGAAGTGACTGCCCCAGCCTGGTGTATCCAAGGTCTTCCTAATAAACAGTTGTATGCTGCCCGGATGTTCATGACCTGGAAAGTGATTAGGAAAGTGTGAGGACCAATAGTTATGGGAAGGTCGACTTCGCCGATAACTGCTTTCCAAGATCCATCAAAGGCTTTGACGATAACCTCACTGCCCCTCATCAGGGATCCTTTGAATGATAGCTTCATTAAAGTGGACTTCGGCATAACGTTGATGGCCGATCCTATGTCTACCAGTATGCTGGCTAAAGCATCGTCCTAGCAGTTGACTGTGATATTGAGCGCCATGTTGTGACTTTTTCCCCTCTCTGGCAAATCCTCATCACTGAATCCTAAGTTGTTGCAGGAAGTGATGTTAGAGATGATGCTATCGAACTGCCGTATTGACACATCCTGTTCCACAAAGGCCTGCTCTAAGACTTTCTATAGAGCCTCTCTGTGGGCTTCAGAACTGAGTAAAAGTGATAGCACTGAGATATTCGAAGGAGTTTCTAACAGTTGATCAACAATGTTGTATTCACTCCTTTGGATGAGCTTCAGCATCTCATCTTGTTCTTTGAAAAGTCGGGATTACTGGATTGACCGACTGGTGGATCAGGAGCTTCTGTCTGAAGTTCCTTTTCTTTGTTAGGTTCTTTAACTCCTCTGTTAAAGATTCGACCGCTCCGTGTTACTCGACTGATGTCTGCAATATTCACGACGGAGGGTAATGGAAGTTCCTTTCCATTCTCAATTACTGTTGCACCGTATTTTTAAGGGATCGCCTTAGCTGATTCATACGTTAATGGTCCTGGCAAATAAATAACTATAGGAGCCTTCTGATTTTTCTGACTGTTGTAAGTAGCTTCAATCAGTTCCTGGCTAGGAACTTTTGATTCGTCCAGTAGAGGGATGACGGTACAAACATCCTTGGTCTCTTCGTGTTCAGAGATTACGACAACATCCTTAATCTGATCAACGAAATAGTCTGGCGTCCAGTTGATTGGCTCGGAACTCGGACACGGGTGAATCTCTTTACGATCCAACTGACCTTGAAGGGTTGTTCGCACGAGGTAACATCCTTGATTATTTTCCGAGCAGACTCTACAGCGTTCGTAATTGTGTGGTGGAACCTGGCCACATCCGCTTTGAATGCAGTGTAACCTTACCAGGTCAGTTTCCATAGATCGGACATCCTGACTTTGATGCCGAGTAGGGTTCCCGTCAACCACACTGATTTGTTGCGTGTCTTCATCCAAATAGATTGGAAGCCACCAGTGGTTTAACAAGTGTTGCAAAGTTCTTTGAACAAGATCGCACCCTTGGTTACTCTCACAACATCCTTTACAGCTCAAATACTCGTGAAAAGTGAGAAAACCAAGTTGGACTTGCCTGGCGTGTAACTCCACCAAGCTGGTATTCATCAAACGAATATCAAAGATTTGAATCATGTTGATCTGATAGGGATTTCTATCATGGCAGTCCTGGATCCACCCAAGATCCATCTGACGCTGGAGGGCCTCTTGTATAAAAAAGCATCCCTGTTTGTTTACCGAGCAAGTCAGACAGGAATTGTAATCGTGTCGCGGTAGATTATGATACTGGCTTTGCCTTGAGTGCATTGCCACCAAGTTGGCATTCATTGCACAGATGTCGTGGTTTTGAATGACGTTGGAATTCGTATAGGTCATGTTGACTCCACGAACTCGATGCTCTTAGATCCACCCGAGATCCAATTGTTCCTGCAGAGCCGATTGCACCATAGAACATCCCTGATTGTTTTTAGAGCAGATATCACACTGGTGATAGTTATGAGGTGGCACATGGCGTTATCCGCTCTGTCTATAAGGCATCTTGACCAAATTGGCCCTTAATAAGAGTACATCATGAATTTGATAGATGTTGTTAGACTCTCCCTCTATCAAATTGATTGTAGCTTTCTCATGTTGAGGCAGCGGGTTTGTGAGAACATTAGGATTCGTATCTTTGAAAGATAAGACCCCGCTCCTAACAAGCTTTTGCACATCGGATTTGAAACTGAGACAGTTTTCTATGTTATGCCCTGGTCCTCCTTGATGGTAAGGGCAAGTCTGATCCGTTTTGAACCAAAAAGGCAGATTTTCCAGTACTGTAAGAGGAGACTTAGTTTGGACGTGCCCCTTGACCAGTAGTAATGGAAACAATTCTGCGTACAACATGGGTATAGGGTCGAACCCTGGCGGTCGTGTTGTACGATTGTTGTTGTACTGAGGACGAGCCTGCTGAAGAGGTTGTTGTGTCCTTTGTTGATATTGTTGTTGAATTGGTTGGCTTTGCACAACCTGAGGTTGATACGTAGGAACAGGCGCGGGATTGATAGCAGGAGTTACAGCTGCTACTGGTTGATATCGTCGCATTTGCTTTCCGAGAGAGATATTCCCGATATCTTGCTCTTTTTTCTTAGGGAGAGCACTACCGTATCATTTTGTACTACTTGATGATCCATCATCTTTAACTAAATGTCCTTCTCGAACTGCTTCCTCAAGATGAACTCCCATGCCTACCATCTCGGTGAAGTCACTGGGCGCACTGGCAACCATTCTATCGTAGTAAAATGAGCTTAAGGTTTTCAAGAAGATCTTTGTCATCTCTTTTTCCTCCAGAGGTGGAAAAATCTGTGCGGCAATTTCACGCCATCTCTGCACGTACTCCTTAAAGGTTTCCTTGTCCTTTTGTGACATTGATCTGAGTTGATCTCTATCTGGTGCCATGTCCAAATTGTATTTATATTGTTGAACGAAAGCAGCGCCAAGATCTCTGAATGTGCCGATCGTAGCATGGTTTAAACCCATGTACCATTTTAATGTGGCACCGGTTAAACTACCCTGAAAGTAATGAATTAGTAGCTCCTAGTTCATTGTCTGAGCTGACATTCGCCGAGCGTACATCACCAAATGGCTTTGAGGGCAAGAGTTACCCTTGTACTTTTCAAAGTTGGGTACCTGGAACTTGTGCGAAACTTTCACATTGGGGACCAAACAAAGGTCTGCGGCGTCCTTTCCAAATAGATCATGCCCGCGAAGGGCTTGCAGTTCTTTCTGCATCTCCAGGAATTGTTCCTGGAATTCATTCATTCTGTCAAACATGTTGTCGTTTCCACTTGAAGGTATCTGTGGAATCTGTCCTCCTGGGACAGTGTGTACCACGGGTGGTGGTATATTCATCATGGTCGATACTCTCGGTGCCTCCCGAAGTTTGTAACCTTCAGGAGTTGCTATCATGCCCCTGGCATCTTCGTTTTCCCGAAGTTTGTAACCTTCAGCCCCAGCGGCTCCTGCTGCGGTTCCTTGATCCTCATTGATCGGCAGAACATATCCTTCCGGGATATAGTTGATAGGCATGCCCCAGGGACGATCTTTCGGCATTTTGTACCTTGGATCATACTTCTCCACTATGGGCGTAGATGTGATCTCTGAGATCACAGTCCTTTATTGTTGCATTTGAGCTTCTGCTAGAGCTTGCATGTCGTTATGAAGCTTTCTCAGATCCTCTTTCAGAGTGTCGATCTCTTCCCTCAACTTTCTGTTCTCTTCCTCGAGATCATCCATCTTTTTCTGGCGATTGGCCCGAGTATTTTACGAATGAGACTGTTTGACTCTAGAATCGAGACGCAAACGTGAGATTCGTAGGTAAGAAGAATGCGTGAAGTGAGAATGATGAATGATATGCAATGATTATATTAATTGTATATATTTTTGTTTATTCAAAGTAAACTTCAGCAATTAGATTGCAAATATCAAATAGTGGGGATGATCCCGTTTTATTGAATTTAAAGGATTGCAGAAATGGAAATACAGTAATTTACATAGTGTTGCGAAAGGAAATCTAAGCTAATGGATCCTGAGTCCTCTCTGAGGAGAGCTCAGATGCTGGTTCTGGTACTTTCCTTTTCTTTGACCGGGGCTCTTGAGCCGTTGTCGGGTTGTCATCCCTTCGCCAAGTCAAAGGAGCGAGCAAATTCCTTTGGTCTTCTTGATTCTCTACAGCGTGTTGCTCTAAAATCTCAATCATAGTATCCTTTTCTTTTAACAGTTGCTGTATTTTCTTACACTCCACATTGAGAATACGGTACTTGTTCCTCCAAGACCTCTTCTCCTGCTGAACTTTGCTGAGAGTAACTTGAAGTTTTTCCGTCTCAGACATAAAATAAAGGGCTGAGTCCCTTAATGGAAGAACTTCCTGGCGAGGGTAAGGCACCCTTAGCTTGAGAGCTCTACTTTGTACCCTGTGGAGATAAGGCTCCACCAAGACGCAGTCTAGTTTTCCTAGAGACTCTCTTCCTTTCCTGTGAATGTGATTCCAGGCATGCACTATTTCCGTCTTTAGTGCCCTGTCATTTTCTCCTTCCTTGAAGAAAAGACCTTCCAGATGAACATTACACGGGACATGCCTCATCGGGTATCCAAATTGACAACGAATGAGAATTGGATAATAGTTGATTCTTCCCTTAGTTCCTATAAGGGGTACATTTGGGAAATTTCCACAACGGTCAATGATTCTGATCCCATCATAGATTCGATTGTACCAATCGATGTCAGAGTTGGTAAGATACATGATTCTCTGCGACCAACGTAAAGTATTCTTTTGATCCCAAAATGCAGCAGACTTGGGCAAGTGTGAAGTGAACCACTTGTACAGCAGGGGTACACAACACGTGATCATTCCTCCGTTATACAAATTCCTTAAGTGTACTGAATGATAAGCATCTACGAGCAAAGTCGGTACAGGGTTTCCAATCAGAAAAATCTTAATGGCGTTGACATCTACGAAGTTATCAATGTTAGGAAACAAAAATAACCCGTAGGTGAGCAAAACAAAGATGCTCTCGAAAGCGGCTACATTCCCTATACTAGCAAAGTATAAAGCCTTCTTTATCAAGAATTGGGCTGGCAAACCTTGGATGCCACCCTTAGTAGTCATGTGAGTCCTGACTTCTGACTCGTCCAGATAAATTTCTCTTGTAATGGTTTGATCCTTTGGAATTTCTTCCAGTCCAGAAAAGGGAGCTTGATCAGTAATATGCAAACCAGTCAGGTGGGAGTACTCCTCCAGCGTTGGAACTGGATCGTAGAACTGGATTAGTGTGGACAGGATCCCTTCGATTACATGAACCCTTAACAAGGACAGCAATCCTCCATACTTGGCTCTGAAAGCCTCATGGTTAGTGATCATTCTCGCCAGACCTCTCAAATCCTCTAGTTTTGGAACCTTGAAGGTGTACTTATGAGTTTTCCTTCTACCGAAATCAATTAGTGCAATCTCCTTTTTTTGACATTTGTAATCATTGTTTTAGTTTAATTTGAAAAAGAGAGACTAGAAGAGAAGATTTTTTTGAATGTTTTTTAAATGAATGTATGAATGCAGCATACAAAGACATAGAAAAAACATGGGGTCAAAGGGTCGGTGTCATGAAGTCAAGGCTCTACCCCCCCCCCCCCCACCCCCAAAGGTTTATACTGGTGATTTTTTGTACCTGTCCGCAAAATCATTGATCCCTCTTGGGATAACAACAGCAAGCAGATCACCAGTGAGCTGATGCATCTTAGAGCGATCTCAGATGAGGGTAGTATCACGTGACAACTATTTCCGATAGCTTTCGCACTACAAAATGGCTTAAGTCTACTAAAAACCTCAGCTTCTCAGATAACCCAGTCGACTACACTACTTTCAACAACCGAAGTCGTATAGGCAATGTATCTGCAAAGGGAGTTTCCACTGAGTTTGATGGTCGATCAGGGACTCTTAACTGGGATTCACTCCCCACAAGATTACCCGCATTTCCGTCACCTATCTTAGGTGTATACTCAATCTTTCCACATGCGGCATCACACGCATTCCCATTAGCAGAAATTTAAACACAGATATCAATTAGGAAAAGCAGTATATATATTTGTCTTAATCATCCTAGACCTCTAGTCTTATGATCCTATACAGACAATGACTCCCTAGCAGAGTCGCCATTTCTGTGACATTTTATGAACTCAAGGTTTTCACCGAAGATTGTAAGAAAGAGAGGACGGGCCCCACGGTGGGCGCCATTTTTTCTGTAGCGCGATTTTTGTGGTCCTGAGTCAAGATCGCTTGGGTACTACAGTTTGATTCATTTTTTATCCTATTGAGCTGATTAAGGAAGGGAAATAGATGTCTCCAATTAACCCTGCTTGCATACTGAGTTTGAACAGTGGTCTGTTAGGTTATAGATGCTATGTGGATGTGGGGCCGAATCTTCGGTTATTTTGCCTGAGAACACGGTGTTTGGACTATTTGTGAGGTTTTTGGTAGGATGTTAGGACTTGGTGCTTTTGGGTTAATATATGAAGGAGATACTGGATTTTGGATTTTTGATTAGTATGCTCGCTAAGATTTTTTTCAATCTTATGCCTACGTATTCCCGTTTGATGAAACAGGGAAATCAGAGCGATCATAGTTCCTCCTATTCTATGGGTGGAAAAAAGGTTATTTTGGTGTCTTGTTCGAAGCCCAAGACATGAAGCTAAAGGTGATTTGTATCTTGTTCAAAGCCCAAGATGTGAAGCTAAAGGGTTTATGGATGAGAGAGAATTTGTCGTCTCTAAAGGGGGATATTTGGTCTGTTTATCATAACTGTCGGGTGACTGATTATAAAGGAGAATTACTTTAACTGGGATATGTGAATCCAGCAATGCCATAATTTCCTTTATAGGGGATTTTTTAACCTGAAGGAGAAGACTTTAACTCAGTTTAGAGCAATGCCATCTTTCCTTAGGAATTTCTCATGCTAAAAGAGGGACAATGGCGTGGATGTAAATAATCCAAAGGCTTGCCGCTTACAGCAATTAGATGGGGGGGGGGGGAGGAGTTATTGATGTTTGTATGCTGTGAGCAAGACACATATTTGGATGTTAAAAGGTTGATTGACTCAACCGGGGTTTTCTTTATACAAAGCCTAAGAGGAGGCTAGTGACCCAACAAGAGGGTGCTAACAAGTGACAGACTCAAAAAGAGGGTGCTTTTATGTGTTTTGTACGAAGCCCAAGACGGAGGCTAAAAGGGAAGTGACTCAACAAGAGAGGTTGTTTGACAGGTGATTGACTCAACAAGAGAGTCTTTTATACTCAACAAGAGAGTGTTTTGATGTCTCGTACGAAGCCCGAGATAGAGGCTGAACGGAGAATGACTCAACAAGAGAATATTTTATACTCAACAAGAGAGTGATTTCTATCTCGTACGAAGCCCTAGATGGAGGATAAAAGTGGTTGACTCACCAAGAGAGTCTTTTATACTCAACAAGAGAGTGATTTCTATCTCGTACGAAGCCCGAGATGGAGGCTAAAAGTTGTTGACTTAACAAGAGAGTCTTTTATACTCAATAAGAGAGTGTTTTGTATCTCATACGAAGCCCGGGTTGGAGGCTAAAAGTTGTTGACTTAACAAGAGAGTCTTTTATACTCAACAAAAGAGTGTTTTTCTATCTCGTACGAAGCCCGAGATGGAGGCTAAAAGTTTGACTCAACAACGGAGTCTTTTATACTCAACAAGAGAGTGTAAAAAGGTTAGCTCCGCTGGGGAGAATCATTGTACAAAGCCCAAGAGGAGGCTAAGTGTGCTGGTGAGTGTCTTAGTTTAGTGACAGGTCCGGTATGTTGGATAAAAGAGAAAATCAATTCTTATAAAAGGAAAGATTAAATGTATGGTTGTGCCTTGGCACTGATCAGAGGATTAGGGTTATTTCCTGTTCTTTAAGGAAATGGGAAATCTAAAGGGTATTAAGACTGTCTAAGTCTACTGGTGTTCTGAGAAATCGATTCTCAGATAGTGAATGATCTTTGTATGACGCCAAAGAGAAGACAGGTATGTTAAGGGATGAAGGTTAACCCATTAACTGGTATGACACTTGACTCAGAAATACATCTCTAGCAAATTGATGACTAGGTTTTATTCCTATACCTATAGAGGTCTCTGGGTCCTTGTACTAAGCCCAAGACAAGGCATGAGAGCTTTTAAGAAGCTGAAGGGTCCTTGTACAATGCCCAAGAGAAGGCGGGGATGCTTTTAAGAAGCCTGTGGGTCCCCAAACCCTGAGAAGTTCAAGACATGCCATTCACCGAGAATAGATCAAGCCAGGAAAGTCTGAGAATTTGGAAGAAACTCAAGAGATGCCATTCACAGAGAAAAGATCATCTCTGGGGAGTTAGAGTTTCTTTGACAATGTTTAATGGTGACAGTCTGAAAAAGGGTTCACTGAGAATGCTGCCTTTCACGTCTACATATTGTTTAACCTCAAGAGGAGGGAAGACTGTGTCTGGTAATCCTATGGGGATCTAGTTTTGATTGTATTTAAGAGTGACCAACAGGGCTTTACCTAGTGCTGACGTAGTTGCCGGGGAAAACTCTAAATAACTATACTAGTATTACACAGTTGATATTTAACAAGTATATAAAATTTTGTGAAAGAAGACTTACAGTGAGCAGCCCCACAATAGAGTTATATATATATATATATATATATATATATATATATATATATATAAAAGCGGGTAAACACTTACTCGGTTGTAGAGCTTCCATGCTGTTTTGTTAGTTGTTCAACAAAGAAAACTTTGATAACAATATTATATTCTAAATCAAAGGAGAAGGTGCTTTGAAAAGATGGTTGGGGCTTACAGCTCAAGGAGAGGCCCAAGGCTTTATCAGTGATTGCACTATTGTTTTGAAATTATACAGGGACTTATACAAGTGACTGAGGCCCAAAAAAGGTTTTTTGTACAAAGGGATGGGTCTTACACTCTCTCAAGAGGCCCAAAGGGTTTAAAGAAAAGGAATGGGGCTTATAACATGAGGGTAGGCCCAATGGGTTCTGTTTGAAAAATGACAATCGCGCCGAGATTTCTTTAACGTACTGGGTCTTATACAATACATTGAGGCCCAAAAAGGTTTTATCTACAAGGGATGGGTCTTACACTCTATCAGAGGCCCAAAGGTTTATTTTTGTACAAGTGGTGGGGCTTACAGCTCAAGGAGAGGCCCAAAGGTTTTTGTTAAAAAAGGTGACGATCGCGCCGAACTTTTTGATGGTGTCGGGACTTATACAATACACTGAGGCACAAAAAGGTTTGTATTTACAAGGAATTGGGTCTTACACTCTACTAAGAGGCCCAAAGAATTTTGAAAATGATTGATGTGGTTTGAAATCAAAGAAACCCTAACTTTTCCCTTTAAAAGTAAATATTTAAAGAAAATCAATAAAAATACCAAATGAGTTTGAATAAACCACTTGTGATTTTTTTTTTAAGGTTTGAAAAATGAGATTTTAATCACAAGATGAATTAAGACTCATTTGATTTTGATTTTCAAGGTAAATATTCACTTTTAAAATGTTTAAAAACAATTAAAAAGGAATTTATTCACAAAAATACTAATTATATTAAATAAATAATATAAACTTGATTTTTTTGGAATAAAATATTTCAACATTTTTGTGATTTTTTGCAAAACTAACCAATCAAAAATAATTAAAATTGAGAGAGTTATTAATTTTCCAAACTATTAAAAATAATGTGAAAAATAGTAGAAAAGTGGAAAAAGAAGCAAAAAGAGGGTCTGGGGCGAGGGGGATTCGAACCCCAGACCTCTTGTGTATAGGGCGTGCGCCTTACCACTGGAGCGGTGATACATCCGTTGATTGAAACACAAACACAAATATACCAGGCTTGCCTTGTTTTTGGCCTGGCCCAAGGCAAGATTTTGGTTAGAAACGTGAAGGCCATAACTTTCTCATTTCTCCATGGATTGGGACAAAATTTAAGTCTTTCATGCCTAGAATTTCACAAGGAATCCAATGGTGGTGGTGTTTTTTTTCAGATCATGCTCCTATTGAAAAACCCGATAGTGGTTTTGAAATAGGCAATGATTTGCATTTTCTGTGCTATCTCTTGGTACAGACATGAATTACATGATGAATTGGTTCAAACACAACACATATAACATGTACAAGATGTGCATGATCAGTGGACCTCAAAGCAATGCATATTTCAAAGAGTTCAAGTTGAGATGCTTACCTCTTTTTGGAGCTTTTGTGCAATCTGCCAAGTGCTTTGTTCCAAAAATGATTTGCTGCTTTGGACACCCTTAATTGATCTCTTAGAAGCTTTTAGGATGGTTGGAATCAGCTGAAACCTCAGGAACAAGTTTGAGATCTTTCTTGCAAAAGGGACAAAAGTGGCCAAAATAGCAACTCTCTCAAATGGTGTTTCAGATGGGGCGACCCATTTAGGACAGTTCAAAGATGATATTTGGAGTGTGTTAGAGGTTTTATCTGGTTTGGAAAGTGACTGAATCATGATATGGCTTGAAAAATGCACAAAAGTCCAATTTTGAGGTTTTGAGAGGTGACTTTGTGATTTTGGTGTTACAGGTCACTTGTGAGTGTTTGGATCACCTCTATATGATATTTATGAGGTGTGTGTATGATTGGTTTGGTTGGAATTGCTCTCAAACTCAAAACCCGATATTAACTTGCTTTGGAAGGCAAATTTGGAAGTGAGAAGGTGATTTTGAGGAAAGCATCTGTTTGATGGCTTTGGTGAACTCAAACTGATCATAAATGAGCTCTATTTATAGTAGAGAAAGTTTGTTTTGGGAGCAATAGTGATTGGCAACTGCAGCAGAGGTTTGGCCAATATTGATAAATCAGAATGCAAGTCTCCTCTTGCCATTGACTAGAGGTTAGGGCACAGGCTGCTGGTTCCCTTGGTCTTGGATATGTCTTGACTGAATTCAGTTGGAAATGGCTCAGTCCATGCCACCTTGGTGCATCCATTAAATGCTCCAAAACAAAATTGGAGTCTTGTCCCTCTTTTAGGTGTTCCTAGGTTTGGCAAGCTACTTTTGGTTCCAAAGGCTTGGGAGGCTTATGGATCAGTGTTTGTCCCTCCTTGGTCTCCCCCTGAGGTGTTCAGATGGGATAAGTGTGTTTGTCATTTGCACAAATTTGGCAAATCGAGCAAAATACACAAATCTGCCCTGCTTTGACAGTTTTCAGCAAGGCATGTTGCCATTGTCATATCTGATGGCTCAAGTGGACTTTGATGGAGTTCTTGGCTATTTTGGAAAGCCCCTCATATGATACAATAACTTTTTGATCATAATTGGTTTTGATACCTTTTGGATCAAAGTGAAAAATGCCCCTACATTTGGAAAAAAGTGAAGGCAGATTCTGACTTAGTGAAAATTTACACTAAGTGTTGGAAAAAAGTGACATTTTCACTTTTTGTGATTTTGATCATTCCATAACTTAAAATGCATGAGGAATTTGGAATGAGTTGTGTTTGAAGCTTTTGTATAGGGCCATGAGAGCTACAAATCCAGCTTTGGATGGGGAAAATGGCCTTGTGGTTTAGGAGATATGATCCTCCAAAGTTGGTACCCTAGCCACTTTGTTCCAAAACTTAGAAAAATTTCTAAGTTTTTATGGTTACCCCTTTTACAAGTTATCCCACTTTTCTTGATTTTTCTTGATGAATGATGATTCCAATCACACATTAACATCATTTTAGGGGTCAAAGAACCATAATTGTGAAAAATCTCAGAAAGTCAAAGATTGAATTTTGTGCACAATGGACTTTTTGTCAGATGATTTCCAAACAGTGCGATCCTCTATGAAATCAAGTCCTTGACCTAAATCAAAGTTTATGGATTGATTTCATAGGTATTATAGGGTGTATTAAATCATGTTCCAAGGTTTGGGGCATGCCTGGGTCAAAAGTCAAAGGCACAGTTGGACTTTTCCTCGCGAAAACCCTAATTGTGGTTCTGATGAATTTGAAACTTGTTGCTCATGCTTCTTGGATCAATCCATTGTTGCAAATGGATCAATGTGGTGTATTAGAGACCCTCAAATCATCATTTGAGGTCTTGGCTCATGTTTTGTCCCAAAAGTCAACTTAGGTGTGAATTAGGTCAAGAAACCCTAATTCCTGATTTTTTATGAATGCCATCCCCTGAGGTAAAATTGACTTGATGATTGGGTTCATGATGTCCATTAGAGGATCATAGGTTATGCTTTGGAGCATTGGCTCATGCCCAGAGGAAAATTTCCATCTGGAGGGCCCTGGTCGACCAAAACCCTAATTTGGTGACCCTGTTGATATTGAGGCTGCAACCTTGTGCTTGATTCTTGATGTGGGAGTCCTCTTGATCCATTGGGGATGTATGAGAGGCTAGACAAGTTGAAGATCATATCATTCCTTGATTGATCCTTTGTCTAAGAACTCTAATGAGGGCTTGAAAACCCTAAGTTTGATTGTAGTGAAGGCTCACCCATCTTTGGGGAGTCTAATGAGGCATGATGGTTCATCCATATTGTGATGATGGTTGCAAATGATGGGGAATCTTAGTGGTCAAAATTTGGGGTATGACAAATACCAAATAAGTTTAAATAAAACTACTTGTGATTTTTGGTTTAGGTTTGTAAAATTAAAGTTTTAATCACAAGATGAATTAAAACTCATTTGGTTTTGATTTTCAAGATGAATATTCATTTTTAAAATGTTTAAAACAATAAAAATGAATTTATTCACAAAAAAATCAACTATATTAAATAAATAATATAAACCTAATTTTTTGTGGAATAAAATATTTCAACATTTTTGTGATTTTTTGCAAAAAGAACCAATAAAAAAATAATTAAAATTGAGAGAGTTATTAATTTTCCAAATCATTTAAGAAAATAACATGAAAAATAGTAAAAAAAAGTGGAAAAAGTGGTAAAAAAAAAGGATTTGGGGTGAGGGGGATTCGAACCCCAGACCTCTTGGGTGCATTGCGCGGCTTCTACCACTGGGGTGGTGATACATCCGTGTATCAAAACCACCCCATGAATATATGAGGTATGACTTGTTTTTTTGCCTGGCCAAGGCAAGGCAAGGCAAGATTTTGGCAAAAAATGTGAAACTTGTAACTTTCTCATTTCTACATGGATTGGGACAAAATTTAGGTCTATCCTGCCTAGAATTCACAAGGAATCCAATGGCGGTGGTGGTTTTTTCAGATGAGGCTCCAATTTCAAAACCCGATAGTGTTCTTGAATAGGCCTATAATTGCATTTTCTATGCTACCTCTTGTTACAGGCATCAATTATGTGATGAATTGGTTCAAACGTGACATATATAACATGTATGAGATGTGCATGATCAGTGGACTTCAAAGCAATGCCATATTTCAAAGAGTTCAAGTTGTGATGCTTACCTCTTTAGGAGCTTTTTTGGGCTATCTGTCAAATTATCTTGTGCCAGAAACAATTTGATGCTTTGGACACCCTCAAATGATCCCTTAGAGGTTTTAGAATGGTTAGAACCAACTGAAACCTCAGGAACAAGTTTGAGCTCTTCTTGCAAAAGGAGCAAAAGTGACCAATATAGGAACTCTCCTCAAATGGTGTTCCAGATGTAGGGAACCATTTGGGACAATTCAAGGATGATATTTGGAGTGTGTTTGAGGTCTTATCTGGTTTTGAAAGTGACTGAATCAAGACATGGCTTGAAAAATGCAAAAAAGTCCAATTTTGAGGTTTTGAGAGGAGACTTTGTGATTTTGGTGTTACAAGTCACATATGAGAGTTATTGGACAGCTTAGATATGACATATTGGATGTGTTTGGATCATGAGCCATGATGGAAATGCTCTCTAACTCAAAAACTCAGAGTTACCTTGCAAAAGAAGGCATTTTGGCCTAGAGAAAGGGATTTTGAGGAAAGCAAGTGTTGTAGTACTTTGGTGTACTCAAACTGAGCACAAATGAGTTCTATTTATAGTAGAGCAAGTATGTTTTGCAAGCATAGTGAATAGTGGCTACAGCAGGCCTTTGGCCAATTGGATCACTTTGGAATCTTAAGGTCTCCTCTAGCCATTGACTAGAGGTTAGAGCAAAGGCCTATGGCTCCTTTGGTTTCAGAGCTTATTCTTGACTCATTCAGTTGAATAGGCTCAGTTCATGCCACCTTGGTGGATCCATTGAAGGCTTTTTTTAGCCTTTTTAGGGATGACAAGCCTAATGTAGATTCTTGGACTTTGGAGGCTTGGGGATCAGATTATTCCATCCTTGTTTTATCCTCAGATGTGTCCAAAATGATGACAAGCCTTAGAGTTGCTCAAATTGATTAAATCGAGCCATAATTCACAAATCTTCCTTGTGTGACAGTTTGCATCAAGGCACGTTGCAACTATCATAACTCATAGATCATATGGAATTTGATGGAGTTCTTAGACATTTTGGAAAGCTGGTATATCCTATTTCAATGTGATGTCCAACTTTGGTTTTGATCCAACTTGAATTACATTGAAAACTGCCTCTACATTTGGGAAAAAATAAGGCAGATTCTGACTTAGTGAGAATTTCACTAAGTGTTGGAAAAACGTCACTTTTGTGTTTTCAGCCATTTTGATCACTCCATAACTTAAAATCCATGAGGAATTGGAATGAGCTATAGTTGACACATTTAAAGTATGCCATGAGATCTACAAATCCATCTTTGGATAATCCAAAAATGGTTGCTTGGATCTCAAGTTATGATCCTTGGAAGTTGGTACCCTAGCCACTTTGTTCCATAACTTAGAAAAATTCTAAGTTTTTTATGGTTACCCCTTTTACAAGTTATCCCATTTTCTTTGATTTTTTCTTGATGAATGATGATTCCAATCACACATTAACATCATTTTAGGGTCAAGGAACAAAATTTGTGAAAAATCTCAAAAAATCAAACTTGACCTTTTGTGCACAGTTGACTTTTTGTCAGATGAATTCCAAATTGTGCGATCCTTGGTGAAATCAAGTCCTTGACCTAAATCAAACCTAATGGGTACATTCCATAGGTGTTATAGGGTGTATTGAATCATGTCCCAAGGTTTGGGAGCATGTCTTGGTCAAAAGTCAAAGATGCAGTTGACTTTTTCCTAGAAACCTTAATTATGGTCCTGATGAAATTGAAACTTGTGGATCAAGCTTCTTGGATCAATCCATTGTTGTAAATGGATCAATATAGTGTGTTAGAGACCCTCAAATCATGTCTTGAGGTCTTGGCTCATGTTTTGTCCCAAAGGTCAAATTAGGGGTGAATTAGGTCAAGAAACCCTAATTCCTGATTTTTTGTAAATGAACCCCCCTTAGGCTAAATTGACTTGATGATTGGGTCCATGAGGTCCCTTGGAGTATCTTGAGTAATGATTTGAAGCATTGGCTCATGCCCAGATGAAAATTTCCATCTGGAGGCCTTAGTCGACCAAAACCCTAATTTGGTGACACTGACGATCTTGAGGCCCGATCCACTTGGAATACTGCAATCTTGTGCTTGATTCTTGATGTGGGAGTGCTATTGATCCTTTGTAGGTGTTTGAGAGGCTAGACAAGTTGAAGATCATGTCATTTTTTTATTCATCCTTTGTCTAAGTGCTCTGAGAGGGCTCAAAACCCTAATCTCTGATTGTAGTGAATGCTCAACAATTCCTTAAGGAGATTGATGAGGCACAAAGGTACATCCATTTTGTGATGATGATTTGCACAATGATGGGAAATCTTACTGGTCAAAATTTGGGGTATGACAGATGTCCCTATTTAATCTTCTTGGACCCGAAGGTGCGAATGGCGAAGGTATCCGGGCATTCGGGGTGCAAGAGGATTAAATATCGGAATACCCGAAATTTTGACAGTGGTTATGAATGGCAGCTTGCTTATCCATCTTATTTTGCTAAGCAATGACGCTTAGAAAAGGGTAAACTCCCCCTCGATCCTGGTCTTCAGCCAAGAAACTGGTCTCAGTTTCTGATATAAACTTCCCCTTGATCCTGGTTTCCTACCAAGGAACTGGTCTCAGTTTCTGATATAAACTTCACCTCGATCCTGGTTTCTAACCAAGGAACTGGTCTTAGTTTCTGATATAAACTTCCCCTCGATCCCGGTTTCCTACCAAGGAACTGGTCTCAGTTTCTGATATAAACTTCCCCTCGATCCTGGTTTCCTACCAAGGAACTGGTCTCAGTTTCTTTTATAAACCTCCCCTCGATCCTGGTTTCCTACCCAGGAACTGGTCTCAGTTTCTGATATAAACTTCCCCTCGATCCGGGTTTCCTACCAAGGAACTGGTATCAGTTTCTTTTGTCAATAAACCTTCTTGACAAGGGACCCTATCTGTAGCGGTTTTCCTCAAACTTCCCGCCTAATTTTTCTGGAGAGATGCCATTGGATGGGAAAAAGTTTTGATGTCAGACTTGTTGGGTGAACCCATTCGTCTGACCTGTAGAGGTGCACAAACTTCTATATTGGAGACGCCATTTGTTGACTCTACTAGGGAAAATGAGTCTCTTGGGAGACTGCTTTCTGCTTGGGATATTACATCATACTTTTCCTCGAGATCTTCTCGGAGAAATGCCATGTGATGTGATCCAATTTGGAGGGGCTTTCTCTGGGGATTTTCCTTAATCCAAGAAAGCGAAGATATCATCTTCAATGGCGAAGAGTGATATTTGTTGAAGGTCTTCTCACCTTTTTATAGGTTCAAGTTATCAAAGTGGTCAAGGGACCAACTTCAATCCATCAGTACACTGGAGGAGCGATTGTTCAGACGCCACCTTTCCTACCGATGAAAGAACTGACAACTCAATTGATAGGACTTTTATCACTGGGGAACAAGACTGACTAGAGTGATAGTGATGCAATATGAATATGAATGTAAATCAATAATGCATGATGTATGTATGTTTATGCTGACAAAACTAACGAGACATACAGACTAATAAATGAACATTACTAGATACTCGGCCACTGCAGGGGACAAAGAAGTATCTTCTGTTCAAAATAGCAATTCTGCCTTGCTTATGAGGGATGATTCTGGTGAGTAACCACGTTGGTCGGGCTTAGGAGATAAGAACTCTGTCGGGGGTGTCAGATGAAACATGGTCTTTGACACGGTTGATCCTTTATTCAGACGTACTGACTCAGAAGGAGTACTTTGATTCTGCACTTTGATGTTCGATTACTTCTGAAGAAACGGTCGATGTTCTTTCGATGTTCAACAGTCAAAAGAAATTGCCATCTTTATTTCAAAAGCAGAGAAAGTTAACAAGTAAATTCATTTTTATTTTATTTCAAGAATCGTTAATCATGTTAAAATGTCATTCTATAAAGCTAAAATAAATGAGAATTGCAAACAAAAGCACTAAGGCTCAAATTTTATTGATAGGATGGAAATCAGCCCAAACGCGTGATTCCATAGAGTATTTACAAAGTTAGAAAATTGTAATTTACAGGAAAATGGCTACATTGAAACATAACGACCACTATCCTTCTACCAACTTTGAATTCTGGACATCCCGAGCTTCCATCGAAGATGACCTTGACTAGAGTTTTCCTTGGATGGCATGACTGCGATTGAGGGACTTGCCCCTTTGTTGGACGTAGTTACTTGCCATGAATCCCTAACTTTTTCCTGGATTGTACTTTAAGGTTTCCAATCCATCGGGATGATTTTTTATTATGTCTCTAATTTTTTCCTGGACTGCCCTTTCGGGTTTTCAATCTACCGAGACGTTTTTTTTATATTTTTTTATTTAGGCGAAGTATTTCTTGACTACGTCAACACTTGTGGGGTAGGCAAATTCTTCTCCATCCATGGTTGCGAGTCTCAAGGTGCCTCCTGAGAAAGCTTTCTTGACCACATAGGGGCCGTCATAGTTTGGAGTCCATTTGCCCCGGGAATCAGTGAGAAATGATTGTATCTTCTTGAGCACAAGGTCTCCTTTCCTGAAGACGCGCGGTCGGACCTTTTTGTCGAACGCCTTTTTCATTCTTTGCTAATACAACTGACCATGACATAGAGCCGTTATTCATTTTTCTTCAATCATATTCAATTCGTCGTGTCAACTTTGACACCATTCAACCTCTGTTAACTTGGCTTCCATCAATATCCGAATTGATGGGATCTCTTCTTCTATGGGAAGCACTGCCTCCATGCCATATACTAGAGAGAAAGGGGTTGCCCCTGTTGAAGTGCGGACAGATGTACGATAACCGTGAAGAGCAAAGGGTAGCATCTCGTGTCAGTCTTTGTAAGTTACAACCATCTTTTGAACGATCTTCTTGATGTTCTTATTAGCCGCTTCTACTGCCTCGTTTATCTTGGGTCGGTAGGGAGTTGAGTTATGGTGTTCGATCTTGAACTCAGCGCACAACTCGTTCATCATCTTATTGTTCAAGTTAGATCCATTATCGGTAATGATGTGGCTTGGAACACCATAACGGCAGATGAGATAATTCTTGATGAAACGGACCACGACTTGTCAGGTTACATTGGCGTATGATGCTGCTTCGACCGACTTGGTGAAGTAGTCAATGGCTACTAGGATGAACCGATGTCCGTTCGAAGCCTTGGGTTCGATCATGCCAATCATGTCGATTCCCCATATGGAAAAAGGCCATGGGGAAGAGAGAACTTTGAGAGGTGTGGGCGGTACATGCATTTTGTCTGAGTATATCTGACACTTATGACATCTCCTCATGTACTTGTAGCAGTCGGATTCCATTGTCAACCAATAGTACCCTGCTCTTAGAATTTTTCTCGTCATTGTGTGTCCGTTGGCATGAGTGCCAAAGGATCCTTCATGAATTTCTTTTATCAGCATGTTTGCTTCTGGTCCGTCTACACATTGAAGCAAGACCATGTCGAAATTTCACTTATAAAGTGTATCACCGCTCAGGAAGAAGTTCCCAGAAAGTCTTCTGAGGGTTTTTTTGTCTTTTCTGGATGTCCCAGGTGGGTATTCTTGTTTCTGAAGGAGGCACTTGATATCGTGATACCAAGGTTTGTCGTCTATGACTACTTCAATCGTGAAGATGTAAGCAAGTCGTTCAAGGTGCATTATGTCAATCTTAGGTATATCGTTCCATTGACCTACGCTAATCATGGAAGAGAGAGTGGCTAATGCATCAACCATGTGATTCTCTTCATGAGGGATATGATGAAACTCGATTCTATTGAAGAATGGTAACAAACTTCTCGCGTAGTCTTTGTAAGGAATCAATCCTGATTGGTATGTGTTCTAATCTTCTTTGATCTGATTGATAACCAGGCCTGAGTCGCCATACACATCCAAGTTCTTGATCCTTAAGTCAATTGCTTCTTCGAGACTCATGATACAAGCTTCGTATACGACCTCATTATTTGTACACTTGAATGTCAGTTTGGCAGTGAAAGGAATGTGGGTACCCTGAGGTGTTATACTGATTGCCCCAATTCCATTTCCATAATGATTGACAGTTTCGTCAAAGATTAGTCCCCATTGGAACCTGGTTCTGGCCCTTCACTGGGTAGCGGTTTGTCGCAGTTTTTCATTTTCAAGTACATGACATCCTTGTCTAGGAAGTCAAAGCCGGCTGATTCCTTATCGTCAATCGGTTGATGAGCCAAATGATTGGCTAGAACACTTCCTTTGACGGCTTTTTGAGCATGGTACTATATGTCGTATTCTGACAATAACATCTGCCAATGGGTAATCCTTCCCATGAGAGCAGGCTTTTCAAAAACATACTTGATTGGATCCATTTTGGAGATTAACCAAGTAGTGTGACGAATCATATACTGGCGAAAACATTTGGCTGCCCAAGCCAGAGCACAGCAAGTTTTCTCGAACATAGTATACCGAGTTTCATAGTCGGTGAATTTCTTGCTCAAATAGTAAATGGCTAATTCTTTTCTTTTTGTTTCGTCCTGTTGGCCAAGTACACAACCCATTGAGTCTTCCAAGAATGTTAGGTAGATGATCACTGGTTTTCCTTCCACTGGAGGTGATAGAATCGGTGGGTTCAATAGGTAGTCCTTGATACTGTCGAAGGCGGTTTGGCAGTCTTCTGTCCAAACGCAGTCCTGATTCTTTTTGAGTAATTTGAAGATTGGCGCACATGTCGCGGTCATAAGGAATATGAATATGGAAATTTAATTCAAACGTCCCAAGAATCCCCTGACTTGTTTTTCAGTCTTTGGAGAAGGTATTTCTTTAATGGCCTTGACCTTGTCAGGATCAACCTCAATTCCTTTCTGGATGACGATGAACCTTAAAAGTTTCCCCGAACGAACACCGAATATGCATTTGTTGGGATTCAAGCGGAGTTTGTACTTTCTCAGATGCTCGAATAGCTTTGACAGATGGGTCACATGCTCCTCTTCTGTCTTAGATTTGGCAATCATGTCATCGACATATACTTCTATTTCTTTATGTATCATGTCATGAAACAGAGTAGTCCTGGCCCGTTGATAGGTTGCCCCGGCGTTCTTCAATCCGAACGGCATTACCTTGTAACAAAAGGTGCCCCATGGGGTGATGAACGAAGTTTTCTCTATATCTTCCGGTGCCATTTTTATCTGATTATAGCCCTAGAATCCATCTGTGAAGGAGAAAACTTTGAACTTTGTTGTACTATCTACCAGCATGTCAATGTGTGGTAAGGGAAAGTCATCCTTTGGACTTGCTTTGTTCAGATCCCTGTAATCTACAAACATTCTGACCTTTCGGTCCTTTTTCGGGACTGGTACTATGTTGGCTAACCATTGAGGATATTCTGATGTGGCGAGGAAACTCGTGTCAATCTGTTTCTGTACTTCCTCTTTGATTTTGATGGCCATGTCTGGATGAGTCCGTCTTAGTCTTTGTTTTACCGGCGGACATTCTGATCTTAATGGTGGATGATGTTCCACGATGCTGGTATCCAACCCTGGCATATCCTGATAGGACCAAGCGAATACATCGGGAAACTCTTTAAGAAGCCTTGTCAAACTTTCTTTGGCAGTTGGACTGAGCAGTGCCCCAATCTTGACTTCTTTTCTCTCTTCTTCTTAACCCAAGTTGACCGTTTCCAACGACTCTTTGTGAGGTTCAATGGACCTTTCCTCTTGTCTGAGTAATCGGGAGATCTCTTCTGGAATTTCTTCGTCATTTTCTTCTTCAGCTTCAAATACCAGGAATTCAAAGTTGGGAGAAGGCATCGGATCATATGTTTCAATGGGGTTTAAGACAAGCAATCTGTAAGGCGTGATGATTTGTTTTTAGAAGAGATAGAGAGAATGCAAGAGTGTGTGCAGTGTTTTTCTTTGAACAATGCTTCTTTTTATTATTTGTTGTTTTTTAGGATTACCATTTTCTGAAAAAGCAAAAAGAGAAAACAACAATAAATGCGAAAATTACAGAACGACGTTATTTTATTTATGATTTTGTCGATTCTTGAAACTATAGCCCTATAAAACAAAACTCTGTCACTTTGGGCAAAGCGAAGAGGTACATTTACAGAAAGTAAACCCTATCAAAACATCTATTTCACCTGGGCAGGGTGAAAGGTTAAGATAAAGACGGTAATTACTTAGACTTATGAACGACTTTTCGAATGTTGACTGCAACCCATTAGCGGCGAACTCCTCGGTGAATCACAAAGTCTGGAACCTTCTTTCTTGGCTTGTCTTCAGAAATGGCGTTGATTTCTGGCGGAGCAGGATCGTTGGAATCTGTCTCCCAGGCAGAGTTGTCGTAGGAGGATTCTTCAGCTGTATCTTGCGCATATTTGTACTCTCAGGTATATCTCCCCATCCAGTTGGCTAGATGTCTTCGAGCCTGATACGAGAGCTTTCGGGAGCGGTGTATTTGACCATGTAGTCGTATTTGCCACTCGGTTGTCCTAAGGTGTCCCACACCTCTTTGGAACTAGAGGAGTCATCCCTTTCGATGACGTTGACCTCGAGAAAAGCATAGTTAATTAACTCTTGTCCTGCCATCGTTGCAAATTCATCGTTGTACTGGATATTTTCTGAATGACCTGAGTGATGATCCCATGATTCTGTGGGGACGCATGTATTCTTTTCAATGATGCTCAGCTGATACGCATCGTTCGACTGACTCTCTTGACCTGAGTTTCCTGGGTACGGCTGCCACATAGGCAGGCCATCTATCGGGCCATAATAGTCGTGGTCAAGGCTGTCTTTCATCAGAGTGTCCTCCTCTAATGAGTTTGGTGGAGCACGACATCCTTCTGGATCGCAATCTCCGTATATCATTTTGACATCTGACCTTGGTATAAATCTCATACTTTGCGCGGGAAAGCAGAATGGAGTCTGCGTTTCGTCTTGAGACATATAACCGTGTTCGTTAAGATATGACTTCCATTCTTCATCCGTATCGGAGGAATCTCCCTCGTTGATGGTATGTACTTCTTGAGACACTGGGTGAAGGAAACCTCCACTACGGAAGAAGTTTTGAATGGGATGAAGACTTTCATCGCTAGTAGCAGTCAGGGCACGGTTTGGAGAAAAACCAAGACCTTTCTTTGCTTTGTTATCAGTAGGAATGACAAGCTGTCCCCATCCTTTTGCATTATTACTTTTGATCGCTTCGAGAGCATCTTTGTATGAGTAAATCGACGTTCCTCTTTCTGATTGACGGTCATTGCTCACCGAAAGTGCTTGGAACTGGGTTCCGATTACCTCCTCTGGTTCTACACAAGTGGATGACGATAAGTTACTCACGATCAAGGCTTGCTCTCCGCAGACTGTGACGAGTTGGTCGTTCTTGACAAACTTCAGCTTTTGGGGAAGCGTTGAAGTGACTGCCCCAGCCTCGTGTATCCAAGGTCTTCCTAACAAGCAACTGTATGTTGCCCGGATGTCCATGACCTGGAAAGTGACTTGGAAAGTGTGAAGGCCGATAGTTATGGGAAGGTCGACTTCGCCGATAGCTATTTTTCAGGATCCATCAAATGCTTTGACGGTGACCTCACTGGCTCTCATCGGAGATCCTTTGTATGATAAACGCATCAATGTAGACTTTGGCATTACATTTAGAGCTGATCCGGTGTCTACCAGTACGATGGCTAATGCATCGTCCTTGCAGTTGACTGTAATATTGAGTGCCATGTTGTGACGGTGGCCCTCTTCCGGCAGTTCTTCATCACTAAACCCCAAGTTATTGCAGGAAGTGATGTTGGATACGATGCTATCGAACTGTCGTATTGTTACATCCTGTTCCACAAAGGCTTGCTCTAAGACCTTCTGTAGAGCTTCCCTGTGAGCTTCGGAACTCAGTAAAAGAGATATCACTAAGGTTTTTGAAGGAGTTTGCAACAGTTGACCAACAATGTTGTATTCACTCTTCTGGATGAGTTTCAGCATCTCATCGTTGTTCTTTGAAAGGTCGAGATTACCGGATTGACCGACTGGTTGATTAGGAACTTCGGTTTGAGATTCCTTTTCTTTGCTGGGTTCTCCAACTCCTCGGTTGAAGATTCGACCGCTCTGTGTTACTCGACCGATGTCTGCAATATTCACAATGGAGGGTAATGGAGTTTGCGTTCCATTCTCAATTGTTGTTGCATCGTATTTGTAAGGGATAGCCTTAGTTGATTCATCGGTAGCGGTCCCGGCAGATAGATAACTACAGGAGCCTTCTGATTTTTCTGACCGTTGTAAGTAATTTCAATCAGTTCCTGGTTAGGAACTTTTGATTCGTCAGGTAGAGGAATGATGGCGCGCACATCTTTGGTCCTCTTATGATCAGAGATTACAACCACCTTTGATTTGATCAGCAAAATAGTCTGGATCAACTTGATTGATCCAGAACTTGGACACGGTCGAATCTCTTTGTGGTCCAACTATCCTTGAAGGGCTGCTCGCACGAGGTAACATCCTTGATTATCTTCCGAGCAAACTCTACATCGTTCATAGTTATGTGGTGGCACCTGGCCATACTCGCTTTGAATGCAGTGTAATCTTACTAGGTTGGTTTCTATTGATCGGATATCCTGGCTTTGATGTCTAGTAGGGTTCCCATTAGTCAAGCTGACTTGTTGTGTGTCTTCATCTAGATAGATCGGAAGCCACCAGTGGTTTAACAAGTGTTGCAAAGTTCTTTGAACGAGCGCACTTCCTTGGTCACTCTCATGGCATACTATACAACTCTGATAATTATGCGAAGTCAGAAAACTGAGCTGGACTTATGTAGCGTGTAACTCCACCAAGCTGGTATTCATCAAGCGAATATCAAAGATTTGAATCATATTCACTTGATGCTAATTTCTATCACGGTAATCCTAAATCCATCCAAGATCCATCTGACGCTGGAGGGCCTCTTGTACAAAAGAGCATCCCTGTTTGTTTACCGAGCAGATAGGACAGGAATCGTAATCGTGACGTGGCAGATCATGACGCTGGCTTTGCCTAAAGTGTATTGCCACCAAGTTGACATTCATCGCACGGATGTCGTGGTTCTGAATGATGTTGGAATTTGCATAAGTCATGTTGACTTCCCGAATTCGGTGCTCCTGGATCCATCTGAGATCCATTTGTTCCTGTAGAGCTGATTGCACCACAGAACATCCTTGATTATTTTTAGAGCAGATATCACACTGATGATAATTATGAGACGGTACATGACCGTACCCGCTCTGTCTGCAATGTATCTTGACCAATTTGGTCCCCAATAAGAGTACATCGCGAATTTGATAGTTGTGCTTAGACTCTTCTTCTATCAAATTCACTGCAGCTTTCTCGTGTTGAGGCAGCGGGTTTCTCAGAACATTTAGATTTGTATCCTTGAAGGATAAGACCCCACTCCTAACAAGCTTTTGCATATCGGATTTGAAACTGAGACAGTTTTCTATGTTATGCCCTGGTCCTCCTTGATGGTAAAGACAAGTCTGATATGCTTTGAACCAAAAAAGAGGATTCTCCGGTATTGCAAGAGGAGACCTGGTTTGGACATGCCCCTTGACCAGTAGTAATGGAAATAGTTCTGCGTACAACATTGGTATAGGGTCGAACCCCGGTGGTCGCGTTGTACGGTTGTTGTTGTATTGAGGACGAGCCTGCTGAAGAGGCTGTTGTGTCCTTTACTGAAATTGTTGTTGAATGGGTTGGCTTTGCACAACCTGAGGTTGATATGTTTGAATAGGCGTAGGGTTGATAGTAGGAGTTATCGCTGCTACTGGTTGGTACCGTCGCCTTTGCTTTCTGAGAGAGATATTTCCAATATCTTTCTCTTTTTTCTTAGGGAGAGCACTACCGTATCTTTTGGTACTACTTGATGATATGGCATCTTTAACTAGACGTCCTCTTGAACTGCTTCATAGAGACGAACTCCCATGCCGACCATTTCAGTAAAGTCACTGGGCACACTAGCGACCATTCTGTCGTAGTAAAATGAGCTCAAGGTGTTTAAGAAGATCTTTGTCATCTCTTTTTCCTCAAGAGGTGGACAAATCTGGGCGGAGATTTCACGCCATCTCTGAGCATACTCCTTAAAGGTTTCCTTGTCCTTTTGTGACATGGCTCTTAGTTGATCTCTGTCCGGTGCCATGTCCAAGTTATACTTATATTGTTGAACGAAGGCAGCGCCAAGATCTCGGAAAGTGACGATCTTAGTGCGGTTTAAACCCATGTACCATTTGAGTGAGGCACTGGTTAAACTATCCGGGAAGTAATGGATCAGTAGCTGGTGGTTCTCTGTCTGAGTTGACATCCTCCGAGCGTACATCACCAAATGAATTTGAGGGAAAGAGTTACCCTTGTACTTTTCAAATTAGGGCACCTTAAATTTGGGTGGAACTTTCACATTGGGGACCAAACAAAGGTCTGTGGCGTCCTTTCCGAATAGATCCTGACCGCGAAGGGCTTACAGTTCTTTCCGCATTTCTAGGAACTGTTCCTGGAACTCCTTTATTCTCTCATCCATACTTTCATTTCCACCAGAAGGTATCTGGGAAATCTGTCCTTCTGGGGCAGTGTGTACCACGAGTGGTGGTATAGTCATTACGGTCGTGACTCTTGGCACTTCCTGAAGTTTTTAACCTTCAGGAGTTGTCGTCATGCCACTAGCATCTTCGCTTTCCCAAAGTTTGTAACCTTCAGGCCCAGCGGTTTCTGCTATAGTTCCTGGATTTTCAGTGATCGGCAGAACATATCCTTACGGGATATAGTTAATAGGCATGCCCCAGGGATGATCTTTCGACATGTTATACCTAGGATTATACTTCTCCACTATGGCCGTTGATATGATCTCTGAGATCACAGTTCTTTGAAGCTGAGCTACTGCCAAAGCTTCCATGTCACTATGAAGTTTCCTTAGATCCTCTTTCAGAGCGTCGAGTTCTTCTCTCAACTCTCTGTTCTCTTCCTCGAGATTATCCATCTTTTTCTGGCGGTTGACCCGAGTATTGTACGAATGAGACAGTTTAACTCTAGAATCGAGACACAAACGTGAGATTCGTAGGTAAGAAGAATGTGTTTATGTGAGAATGATGGATGATATGCAATGATTATATTAATTATTTTTTGTTCATTTAATCAAAATACACTTCAACAATTGGATTGCAAATATCAAATAGTGGGGAAACCCCGTTTTATTGAATTCAAAGATTGCAGAAATGGAAATACAGTAAATTACAAAGTGCTAAAAAAGGAAATGTCTAAGCTAATGGATCTTGAGTCCTCTCTGAGGAGGGCTCAGGTGCTGGTTCTGGTACTTTCCTTTTCTTTGACCGGGGCTCTTGAGCCGTTGTCGGGTTGTCATTCCATTGCCAGGTGAAAGGAGCGAGCAAATTCCTTTGGTCTTCTTGATTCTCTACAACATGTCGCTCTAAAATATCGATCAGAGCATCTTTTTCTTTTAACAGTTGCTGTATTTTGTTACACTCTACGTTAAGAATACGATACTTGTTCTTCCAAGACCTCTTCTCCTGTTGCACTTTGTTGAGAGTAACCTAAAGCTTTTCCGTATCAGACATAAAGTAAAGGACATAATCCTTTAACGGAAGAACTTCTTGAAAGGGTAAGGCATCCTCAGTTTGAGAGCTCTAGTTTGTACCCAGTGGAGATAAGGTTCGCCCGAGACACAGTTCGGTTTTCCTAGAGACTCTCTTCCTTTCCTATAAACATGTTTCCAAGCGTGCACTATTTCTGTCTTTAGTGCCCTGTCATTTTCTCCTTCCTTGAAGAAAATACCTTCCAGATGAACATTACGCGGGACATGTCTCATCGGGTATCCAAATTGACGACGAACTAAAACTGGATGATAATTGATTCCTACTTTAGTTCCTATGAGGGGTACATTAGGGAATTTTCCACAACGGTAAATGATTCTAATCCCGTCGTAGATTCGATTGTACCAATCTATGTCAGAGTTGGTAAGAGCCATGATTCTCTGGGACCAACGTAGAGCACTCTTATGATCCCAAAATGTGGCAGACTTAAGTAAATGGGAAGTGAACCATTTGTATAGCAGGGGTACACAACATGTGATCATTCCTCCGCTGTACAAATTCCTTAAGTGTACAGAATGATAAGCATCTGCGAGCAAGGTCGGTACAGGGTTTCCAATCAGAAAAACCTTAATGGCATTGATATCAACGAAGTTATCAATGTTGGGAAACAGAAATAACCCGTAGGTGAGTAAAACAAAGACGCTTTCGAAAGCAGTCACGTTCCCTATACTAGCAAAGTACAGAGCTTTCTTTACCAGAAACTTGGCTGGCAAACCTTGGATTCCACCCTTAGTGGTCATGTGAGTCCTGACTTCTGACTCGTCCAAATAAATTGCTCTTGCAATGGTTTGATCCTTTGGAACTTCTTCCAGTCCAGAAAAGGGAGCTTGATCAGTAATGGGTAAATCAGTCAGGTGAGAGTACTCCTCCAGTGTTGGTGCTAATTGATAATCTGGGAATGTGAAATAGTGATAAACCGGATCGTAGAACTAAATGAGCGTAGCCAGGATTCCTTCAATTACATGGACCCTTAACAGAGACAGCACCCATCCGTACTTGGCTCTGAAAGCATCAGGGTTGGTGATCATCCTTGCCAACCCTCTCAAATCCACTAATTTTAGAACCTTGAAGGTGTACTCGTGAGTCTTCCTTCTACCGAAATCCATAACGCAATCTTTTTCTCTGACATTTGCAATCATTGTCGTAGTTTATTTTGAAAAGGAGAGACTAGAAGAGAAGATTTTTCTTTGTTTAAAGTTTTTTAATGAAATGAATGCATGAATGCAGCACACAAAAACATAGAAAAAACATGGGGTCAAAGGTTCGGTGTCATGAAGTCAAGGCTCTACCCATCCCCTAAGGTTTTACTGGTGATTTTTTGTACCTGTCCTCAAAATCATTGACCCCTCTTGGGATAACAACACCAGGTTGGTTCACCCGAGCGAGCTGCAGTATCTTAGAGTAATCTCAGATGAGGGTAGTATCGCGTGACAACTATTTCCAATAGCTTCCACACTACAAAATAGTAACAAGGTCTCAGTCTACTAAAATCATCAATTTCGACGACAACCACAATCGAACAATCTGCTTTCAACAACCGAAGTCGTATAGGCATTTAATCCACAAAGGGTGTCTCCACTGATTCGATGGTCTACCGAGGTCTCTTATTTGGGAGTCACTCCCTGTAAGATTACCCGTCTAGTGCCATCACTTATCTTAGGTGTATACTCAATCTTTCCACATGTGGCATCACACGCATTCCCATTAGCAGAAAAATAAACACAGATATCAATTAGGAAAAGCAGTATATATATTTATCCTAAAACTAACATCCTAGACAACTTAAGAGCTATAGCCTATGATCCTAACAGTCAATGAATCCCCAGTAGAGTCGCCATTTCTGTGGCACTTTCTAAACTTAAGGGTTTCTACCTAGGATATGGGAGAGAGACAGATAATACGCTCCCACTGTGGTCGCCATTCTTCTGTAGCATGGTTTTTGTGGTTTCGAATCACTATCGCTTTGGGGTGCTACAGTTCGATTCATTTTTTATCCTGTGAAGCTGACTAAGAAAGGGAAATAGATGTATCCAATTAACCCTGCTTGCATACTGAATTTAAACAGATGACTGTTGGTTTACAGATGCTATCAAAATAGTGGGTCTCTCCTAGGTTATTTTGCTTAAGAATAGAGTGTCTTGACTGTTCCTGAGGCTTTTGGTAAGATGATGGACCTGGTTTTTTTATTGAGGTACGAAGGTACTAGACCTAGAATTTTTTATTAGTATGCTCGCTAAGATTTCGCAATCTTATGCCTACGTATTCCCGTTTTAAACGAAACAGGGAAATCAGAGCAATCGTAGTTCCTCCTATTCTAAGGGAGGAAAAAGATGTTTTGGTGTCTTGCTCAAAGCCCAAGATTGAAGCTAAAAGGGTCCTGGCTGAGAGAGAATTTGTCATCTCTAAGGAGGATTGTTGATTTTTGTGTGCTTTGATCGAAGCGCAAGGTTGACGCTAAAAGGTTAATTGACTCGGCTGGGGGATTTCTTTATACGAAGCCTAAGAGGAGGCTAAAAGTTTGACTTTTCCTGGGAAAATATTCTTTCTGTCTTGTACAAAGCCCAAGATTGAGGCTAAAAAGGATTTTGACTCCTGTTGGGGAGGTTTGTATGTGTCTTATACAAAGCCCAAGATTGAGGCTAAAAGGGTTTGACTCAATAAGAGAGTGTTTTTATCTGTCCTGTACAAAGCCCAGGATTGAGGCTAAAATGGTTGACTCAAAAAGAGAGTCTGAAAAGGTGACTGACTCAACAAGAGAGTCTTTTATACTCAACTAGAGAGAGATTTGCTGCCTCGTACGAAGCCTGAGATTGAGGCTAAAACGAGATTGACTCAACAAGAGAGTCTTTTATACTCAACAAAAGTGTGGTTTGCTGTCTCGTATGAAGCCTGAGATTGAGGCTAAAAGGAAATTGACTCAACAAGAGAGTCTTTTATTATCAACAAGAGAGTCTGAAAGGGTTAGCTCCGCCGGGGAGAATCATTGTACAAAGCCCAAGAGGAGGATGACTGTAATGGAGAAGTATCATTATACAAAGGCTGAGAGGAGGCTATCTTCTGCCGGGGATTATTGAGATCCCGAGGCAGGTCCAAGTGGGGAACTTCCATGAGAGAGACTGGGTTTCTGTTAGAGATTAATCCAGAGTGATCGGGGTTTCTTCCTATATTTAGAAGGAACTTGAGAATGTCTTTGAGACTCAAGGAGATTAGACTGTCCAAGTCTGCTAGTGTAGGCGAGTTTTATCTTTTGTACGATGCCCAAGAGGAGGCACGGGCATTAAGGGATGAGGACCAATCCTAAAATGGTCGGAGTTTTGACATTGGAAAGACTGCTCTAGCAAAGAATGACTAAGTTCTGTCTTATACATTTAAAAGGTCGTCATGGTCCTTGTACTAAGCCCAAGAGAAGGCATGAGAACTTCTAAGAAGCTGAAGGGTCCTTGTACAACGCCCAAGAGGAGGCGGGGATGCTTTTAGGAAGCCTGTGGGTCCCAAACTGAGAGAAGTTCAAGAAATGTAATTCACCAAGAAGATATCATTTCATGAAAGTTCGAGGTTTGAAGAAACTCAAGAGATGCCATTCACCGAGAAAAGATCATCTCTGGGGAGTAGAGTTCCTTTGACAATTTCTAGAGGTGACCGTCTGAGAAAAGGTTCACGAAGTATACTGCCTTTCTCTTTGTTCCATATTGTTTAACCCCAAGAGAAGGAAAGACTATATCTGGAATCCTATGGGGGATCTAGTTTTGTTTGTATTCAAGAGTGACCAACAGGGCTTTACCTAGTTCTAGACCTAGTTGCCGGGGAAAACTCTAAATAACTATACTAGTATATATATACAGTTGATATATGACAAGTATTTAAAGAGGTTATGAAAGAAGACTAACTATGCGCAGCTTCCCACAATACAGTTATATATATTTGACATGTATTTAAAAGAATGAAAGAAGACTAACCATGCGCAGCTTCCCACAATATAGTTATATATATGAAATCAGATAAAAGAAAGCGGATAAACACTTACCCATTGTAGAGCTTCCATGTTGTTTTGTTAGTTGTTCAACAAAGAAATTAAAGAAAGTTTTGATAACAACTATATATCTGGATTCAAAATCAAAGGAGAAAGTATTTTGAACAGAGATTGGGGCTTACAGCTCAAGGAGAGACCCAAATTTTAACAGTGATTGCACCGTGGTTTTGAATTTGTACCGGGAATTATACAAGTGACTGAGGCACGAAAAAGGTTTCCTGTACAAAGGGATGGGTCTTACACTCTTTTAAGAGGCCCAAAAGTGTTTTAAAGAAAAGGAACGGGACTTATAACATGAGGGTAGGCCCAGATGATTTTTCGTTCTGAAATGGCGATCGCGCCGAGATTTTTGAAAACACCGTGGGTCTTATACAATGACTAAGGTCCAAAATTTTGGTTTTCAAAAGGGGGTTGGGTCATACACACTATTAGAGGCCAAAAAGTGTGTGACAAAGATTTGTTAGGGTGAAAATCAAAGAAACCCTAATTTCATTTTCATTTAAAAGTAATTCCTTTAATAAAATGAATAAAAATGACAAAAATACCAAATAAGTTTAAATAAACTACTTGTGATTTTTGGTTTAGGTTTGGAAAATGAAATTTTAATCACAAGATGAATTAAAACTCATTTGGTTTTGATTTTCAAGATGAATATTCATTTTTAAAATGTTTAAAAATAATAAAAAATGAATTTATTCACAAAAATATCAACTATATTAAATAAATAATATAAATCTGATTTTTTTGTGGAATAAAATATTTCAACATTTTGGTGATTTTTTACAAAAAGAACCAATAAAAAATAATTAAAATTGAGAGAGATATTAATTTTCCAAATCATTTAAGAAAATAACATGAAAAATAGTAAAAAGTGGTAAAAGTGGTAAAAAAAAGGATCTGGGGCGAGGGGGATTGAACCCCAGACCTCTTGGGTGCAGTGCGCACCATCTATCACTGGGGTGGTGATACATCCGTGTATCAAAACCACCCCATGAATATATGAGGTATGACTTGTTTTTGGCCTGACCAAGGCAAGGCAAGGCAAGGCAAGATTTTGGCCAAAAACGTGAAGCTTGTAACTTTCTCATTTCTCCATGAATTGGGACAAAATTTAGGTATATCCTGCCTGGAATTTCACAAGGAATCCAATGGTGGTGGTGGTTTTTTCAGATGAGGCTCCTATTTCAAAACCCGATAGTGTTCTTGAAATAGGCCTATAATTGCATTTTCTATGCTACCTCTTGTTACAGGCATCAATGATGTGATGAATTGGTTCAAACATAACATATATAACATGTATGAGATGTGCATGATCAGTGGACTTCAAAGCAATGTATATTTCAAAGAGTTCAAGTTGTGATGCTTACCTCTTTAGGAGCTTTTTGGGCTATCTGTCAAATTTCTTGTGCCAGAAACAGTTTGATGCTTTTGAAACCCTCAAATGATCCCTTAGAAGCTTTTAGAGTGGTTGGAACCAACTGGAATCCTCAGGAACAAGTTTGAGTTCTTTCTTGCAAAAGGGGCAAAAGTGACCAATATAACAACTCTCTCAAATGGTGTTCCAGATGTGGGGAACCATTTGGGACAGTTCGAGGATGATATTTGGAGTGTGTTTAAGGTCTTATCTGGTTTTGAAAGTGACTGAATCAAGACATGGCTTGAAAAATGCAAAAAAGTCCAATTTTGAGGATTTGAGAGGGAACTTTGTGATTTTGGTGTTACAGGTCACATATGAGAGTTTGGACAGCTTAGATATGACATATTGGATGTGTTTGGATCATGAGCCATGATGGAAATGCTCTCTAACTCAAAAACTAAGAGTTACCTTGCGAAAGAAGGCATTTTGGCCTAAAGAAAAGGATTTTGAGGAAAGCAAGCATTGTAGTGCTTTGGTGTACTCAAACTGAGCACAAATGAGCTCTATTTATAGTAGGGCGAGTTTGTTTCGCAAGCAATAGTGAATGGTGGCTGCAGCAGGCCTTTGGCCAATTGGATCACTTTGGAATCTTAAGTCTCCTCTAGCCATTGACTAGAGGTTAGAGCATAGGCCTATGGCTCTTTGGTTCAGAGCTTACCCTTGACTCATTCAGTTGGAATATGCTCAGTTCATGCCACCTTGGTGCATCCATTGAAGGCTTGGAGACAAAATTGAATTCTTGGCACATTTTAGCCTTTTTAGGGATGACAAGCCTAATGTAGATTCTTGGACTTTGGAAGCTTGGGGATCAGAATATTCCATCCTTGTTTTATCCTCAGATGTGTCCAAAATGATGACAAGGCTTAGAGTTGCTCAAATTGATCAAATCGAGCCATAATGCACAAATCTGCCTTGTGTGACAGTTTGCATCAAGGCACATTGCAACTGTCATAACTCATAGCTCAGATGGAATTTGATGGAGTTCTTGGACATTTTGGAAAGCTGATATATCCTATTTCAATGTGATGTCTAACTTTGGTTTTGATCCAACTTGAATTACATTGAAAACTGCCTCTACATTTGGGAAAAAATAAGGCAGATTCTGACTTAGTGAGAATTTCACTAAGTGTTGGAAAAATGTCACTTTTGTGTTTTCAGCCATTTTGATCCCTCCATAACTTAAAATACATGAGGAATTGGAATGAGCAGCAGTTGACACCTTTAAAGTATTCCATGAGATCTACAAATCCATCTTTGGATCATCCAAAATGGTTGCTTGGATCTCAAGTTATGATCCTTGAAAGTTGGTACCCTAGCCACTTTGTTCCATAACTTAGAAAAATTCTAAGTTTTTTATGGTTACCCCCTTTAACAAGTTATCCCATTTTCTTTGATTTTTTCTTGATGATTGATGATTCCAATCACACATTAACATCATTTTAGGGTCAACGAAAAAAATTTGTGAAAAATCTCAAGAAGTCAAACTTGACCTTCTGTGCACAGTTGACTTTTTGTCAGATGAATTCCAAATTGTGTGATCCTTGGTGAAATCAAGTCCTTGACCTAAATAAAACCTTATGGGTACATTCCATAGGTGTTATAGGGTGTATTGAATCATGTCCCAAGGTTTGGGAGCATGTCTTGGTCAAAAGTCAAAGACGCAGTTGACTTTTTCCTCGAAATCCCTAATTATGGTCCTGATGAAATTGAAACTTATGGATCAAGCTTCTTGGATCAATCCATTGTTGTAAATGGATCAATATAGTGTGTTAGAGACCCTAAAATCAAGTCTTGACGTCTTGGCTCATGTTTTGTCCCAAAAGTCAAATTAGGGGTGAATTATGTCAAGAAACCCTAATTCCTGATTTTTTGTAAATGAACCCCCTGAGGCTAAATTGACTTGATGATTGGGTCCATGAGGTCCCTTGGAGTATATTGAGTTATGCTTTGAAGCATTGGCTCATGCCCAGATGAAAATTTCCATCTGGAGGCCTCAGTCGACCAAAGCCTTAATTTGGTGACACTGGCGATCTTGAGGCTTGATCCACTTGGAATGCTGTAATCTTGTGCTTGATTCTTGATGTGGGAGTCCTCTTGATCCTTTATAGGTGTTTGAGAGGCTAGAAAAGTTGAAGATCATGTCATTTTTTGATTGATTCTTTGTCTAAGTGCTTTGAGAGGGCTCAAAACCCTAATCTCTGATTGTAGTGAATGCTCAACAATTCCTTGAGGAGATTGATGAGGCACAAAGGTACATCCATATTGTGATGATGATTTGCACAATGATGGGAAATCTTAGTAGTAAAAATTTGGGGTATGACAAAGGATTGTAACGTGGTCTGGTTCACGGTTTATGAAACAAAGGATAAAGGCTCAAAGTTTATTTGGTCCCCACCAAATCTTCGTGATGAACTCCAATCCTCGCTTAGTTAACTCAAGCTTATACATTCAGGTACCTATAGGATAGGAATTGAGCTGGTGATAGTTGATGATGATTCAGACACCTTTGTAGTCATTACCCCCTTGCAGAATTTGGTTATCCTTTAAGGTTTTGAGACCTCTTCTCGTCTTTGCTGAGGTAATGAGACCTCTTCTTTTTGTTTTTGCTGAGGTTATGAGACCTCATCTTTGTTGAGGTTATGAGACCTCTTTTTTTTTCTGAGGTTATGAGACCTTTTCTTCTTGGTTGTTGTACAAGCCTTCTTGTATAAGGCAAAGTTTGGGCTTCCCATATTTCTTGGCTTTTGCCTTGAAAGGGACTCGGCTCTTTCTTCGATCAAGGATTTCTCATCGATCCTTCCTTATTTCCGGCTTGGAGGAACAACTTGTACAACACTTTCTCATTTGATTTGAGAGAGCTGACTGGTGTCTTGCATGAAGCGTTTGCATTCGAGTGCATAACCAAATTAAACTGAGAGCTACCCTGCCCCAAGGTTGAGATTTAAGGGTTTTTTTATGTAAGGAAAGAAAACTTCTACTTCTAGGCTCGAAGGGTTAACGAGGGATTATCTTCCTTATTTCTCCAGTGTTTGGGAATTGAAACAATGCCTTACATCCTCGGCAAGGTTTAATCAAAAGCATACCACAGCAATTATGGATATAACATTTTCATCATCCTCCCCAATCTTTGCTTAAACAACAGTTTGATGAAGATAAGTGGATGGAAAATAAAATTCTTTTTGTTTGTTTTTATAAAAATGAGTGAACACGAATGGATTGACCCAAAAAAATGCATAAACATTTCATTAATCTTACCAATTTGAAAGTACAACAATGCTTATAAGCGAATACAATTCAAAAATGCAAAGAAACAAACAAAAAAATGCTGAAACAACCAAAAGATTGTCAGCTTTAGGCTTTCCTTTCTTGATTTGCCAAACCGAGATAATCATCTATAGGGTTGACTGTCGAGATCAGTTTGAGAATCGTCTTCACATCCACTCTCAGCAATTTCTTTCAGTTTAGAGTCTGATGTATCCGCTTGATTAGGTGAAGGATTGTTGATTTGAATGCCTTGAGGCGTGAATGAGATCACATTGGAGTCAAGCAGAGCCTGAACCTTGTTTCTGAGCACTCTATAATCTTCATTTCAATGCCTCTGTGCCCCTGCATGGTAGTCACAACAGGCGTCGACGTCAAAGCCTGGCGGGTACAAAAAAGGAACTGGATCTATCGCCTCTGGCACTATCAATCCACTTTTGATTAAATCTGGCAAAAACTGACTGTATGGTATTGGCAATGGAGTGAAATTCCTCTTTGGCTTTCTTGGCCTTTGTCGTGCATGCTGACGCGGCTGACGGCCGTTGATACTGAGTAGGTATTTGATTTGGAGAAGAAAAATATCCCTTTGGAGAGATTGGTGTCTGACGCTCAGACCCGAAAGATTGCTGACTCTGAACACTTGAGTTGCATGAGCGCTGAGGCTGAAGTGTCGGGGATTCCCAAGTGGAATTACTTTCTTTCTCCCATTCTTCTTAAGAACTGACAATTGACTCACTCTCACTAGCTGGGATGTTCAAGATACCTCGGATTTTTCCATTCTTAAGACCGCTCTCAATGCGCTCTCCAGCTATTACCAAGTCAGAAAAGTTTGATGTCGCAATGCTAAATAACTTTTCTCAGTATGGACCTTGCAAAGTATCCACGAACCAGTCAACTAATTCCCTATCCAAAAGTGGTGGTTGGATGCGAGCAGCTATTTCTCTCCACCTCTGAGCATACTTTCTGAAGGACTCATTTTCTTCTTGAGATAAGTTTAGCAAATGCAAGCGACTGGGAGTCAAGTCAAGATTGTAGTTGTATTGCTTCACAAAGGCATTAGCTAGGTCTGACCATAACTGGATGTTGTTGTTTTCCAGCTGCATGTACCAACTCAGCGATGCTCCATTCAGACTGTCTTGGAAACAGTGGATCATGAGCTTATCATTACGGACATATGAAGTCATTCTTCTGCAAAACATCACCAAATGTTGTTTCAGACAACTATCCCCTTTGTACTTCTCAAACTTTGGCGTCTTGAACTTAGGTGGTATCACAAGGTCGGGTATCAAACACATGTTCAAAGCATTCAGATCAGCAGTGGCACAACTCTTAAGGGCATCTAGCTTCTCTTCCAAGGCATGACATTTTTCCATAATCTCAATGTCTCGTGGGTCCTGGGTTTTCATCATAGGGATTACCTCTGGCTCAGAGAATGCGAAACTACGATATTCCATAGCATCAACAGAAGAGGAATGTCCATCTCGGACAATGGCATGCTCTTGTATAACCTGGTTCTCAACAGGAATTTTCACAGGTTGAGCTTGGGCAACATTGTTCACTGAAATCCCATGAATATTGTCGTCTCTCTTTACCAAGGCTTTCATAGCTTCCACTAACTGATTCTTCAACAAGTCAAAATCTGCTCAGGTCACAAATTGGCTCTGCTCTTCTGAGTTCATGATCCTTCACAGGCTACATTAAGTCCAATGATGGCTTTGGGAAGTCAACTGGGTTTTAGACAAAGGATAGATGAGACTCGAGGCTGAGAAATGCAAATGCAATGACATACAATGCCAATGCGAGCCAAATCGTTTGCTATGTTTGCTATCCATTCGACGTACCTTGCAGTTCTGATGAACCGGCTTTTGAGCAGTCTTTTGATTTCCTGCTTGATCTTCGACGTCACCTCTGGAGTGAAATGTCGAGGCTGCTGTTTTACTGACCTTTTACCTGGCTGAATTGGAAGTCGATGCTCCACCACACTTCGACTCAAACCAGGAATTTCGCCATAATCCCAGGCGAAGCAATCCTTGTATTCTTTTAATACCTTAATTAGCTTGGCCTTCATCTTTGGCCCCACTTTGGTGCTCACATAGGTGGGTCTTCTGATCACCCCCATCTCCTAAGTCAACCTCTTCTAATGGATCATGCGCCTGCATTCTTTGCAGCTCACTATTTGGGTCTTTTTCGAACCCCAAAGGCTCATTATCATAAATACAATCGAGCCTCCGACTTTCTGAAGTTGTTGTCTGGCCTTGTGAGCCACATGTTTGTGCGTCGCAGTCGGCTATTCTGGCTGTATTATGTTGTTCTTCCACTTCTAATGCAGACATTTTCTTATTTTCAGCCAGGTAGGCCGAAATTCGAATCATGCCTTCTGACTCAATAGTCATTCTCACTGACCGTTGGCCACCCCCGTAAGTAGCATTTCTATAGGCTTCATGGCTTCGTCGGCAGCATCCCAGATGAACCCATGGTCGGGATCTAAGTTCAGGACGCGACCCGTGTCGACGGAGGTATAGGACCCCGACCCGTCATTGTCATACCCCAAATTTTGACCACCCATTGTTAAAACCCGACTGTGTTTTCACTTCATGACATCTGCATATCATATCATCTGTTTTAGTCATGCATATTGTTTGAATTTTCAGTCAAAATATACGCGTTGAAATTTCAGTCATTTTTGGTTAATTATGCGAAAAAATCAATGAACAGACGTTTTTTCAACTGAAATTGCAAATGTTCATTTTCCATCTATCTTTCGCGCGAATTTAAGTCAATCTCATTTTATTTTTATTTTTTACATATATGTAATAAAAACGAAATAATAAAATAAAAAAATAAGAAATATATATATTTATATATTTTTCTCACGTTTATATACATATATATATATATAAATATATATATATATATATATATATATATATATATATATATATATATATATATATATATATATTTGTTTATTTGTTTATTTTTAGAAAAAATAATGTAAATTCATATATTTTTATATAATTTTGTTTTTTATGAATTTTTGTTTTTTATGTATTTTGTTTTTAATACAATTTGTTTTTTATATAATTTTGTTCTTATGCATTTTGTCTTATTTAAATGTTCTAGATAAATGCCTTCATTTTCAATCTAATATTCCATTTTGCTACCTATTTTTCAAAGACATATTCCTTTTCTCTTACAAACTTTGAATTTTTGATTATTCTATCTTTTTCTTTCTTCATCACCAAGTTATCTTTTTCCTATAAATACCACTACGTTTCTCATTTCAAAATACACCATGCAATGTAGTAAACTTGTTTCTCTCTTCTCTCTAATCTTTCTATGTCACTTAGAAACATGGAAAAATTGTGAAAAATTCACACACACACAAAGAGGTGGTGCGCCTCCCCCCCCCCCCCCCCCCCCCTCTCCTTTGGTAAGTTTTTTTCTCATTTTTTCTTTTCATATTTTGTCACACATTTTTGTTTAATATTTATTTTGATAATTATTAAATAAATTAATTATTTATTTAGTTTTACTAATATTAATTAGTTATTTTTACTAAATATATTCCAATTAATTTAATTTGTGTGATTAATCATTTAATTGTTTAATTGATTATTTGATTTCATCTTAACTAAAAACATGTCATATTCTTAATTTTGTTTTTCGAAAAAGAATTATTTGTAAATAAGTGTTCACATCACTTATAATTTCAATTCAATTTTAACCACTTAATAAGAAAAAAAGCATTTCTATGTGATCTCTGGTTTTCTCTGTTTGTTTCTGGTTTTTTTCATATGATGCAGGAATTCTTAATCAATATCTTGACGATCATTGGATGATTAGAAGCTTTATCGGGTACCTTGGGATCGTCTGATGCTCCTCTGCCTTGCGTGAAAATTCACCGGTGTCCGGTACACTTTATATTTAATCTTTGCTTGTGCATCATGTTTATGATTAAATAAATCTTCTTTACAAAACTTTTTCAAAACAAACTTTTGGGCCTCTAATAGAGTGTAAGACCCAACCCTTTTTGAAAACCAAAATAATTTGGGCCTCAGTCATTGTATAAGACCCACGGTGTTTTCAAAAACCTCGGTGCGATCGCCAGTTTAAATAAAAAACAACTGGGCCTCTCCTTGAGCTGTAAGTCCCATCACTTGTACAAAAATAATCTTTGGGCCTCTAATAGAGTGTAAGACCCAATCCTCTTTTAACCAAAACTATTTTGGGCCTCGGATATTGTATAAGTCCCTTTGCGTTAAAAAGCAAAATCTCAGTGCGATCGCCAGTTCAAAATCAAATCACCTGGGCCTACCCTCGCGTTGTAAGTCCCATTTCTTTTCTTTAAATAATCGTTGGACTTCTCCTTGAGTTGTAAGACCCAACCCTTTTGTAAATAAACCTTCGTTGGGCCTCAGTCGTTGTATAAGTCCCGATACGATCTTTAAAACAACGGTACAATCACTGTTAAACCTAGGACTTCTCCTTGAGTATAAGCCCGAAAAATCTTTTCAAAGCAATTTCTCCTTTGATTTAAATTCAAATATACAGTTGTTATCAAAACTTTCTTTAATTTCTTTGTTGAACAACTAACAAAACAGCATGGAAGCTCTACAACGGGTAAGTGTTTATCCGCTTTCTTATATCTGCTTTCATATACATAACTGTATTGTGGGAAGATCCGCATGGTTAGTCTTCTTTCATACTCTTTTAAATACTCGTCATATATCAACTGTATATATACCAGTATAGTTATTTAGAGTTTTGCCCGACAACTAGGTCTAGAACTAGGTAAAGCCCTGTTGGTCGCTCTTAAATATAGTCAGAACTAGATCCCCATAGGATTTCCAGATACAGTCTTCCCTTCTCTTGGGGTTAAACAATATGGAACAAAGAGAAAGGCAGTATTCTCGGTGAACCTTTTCTCATACTGTCACCCTTAGAAATTGTCAAAGAAATTCTACTCCCCGGAGTTGATCTATTCTCCGTGAATAGCATCTCTTGAGTTTCTTCCAAACCCTCGAACTTTCCTGGAATGATCTCTTCTCTGTGAATTGCATTTCTTGAACTTCTCTTGGTTTGGGGACCCACAGGCTTCCTAAAAGCATCCCCGCCTCCTCTTGGGCTTCGTACAAGGACCCTTCGGCTTCTTAGAAGTTCTCATGCCTTCTCTTGGGCTTAATACAAGGACCCTAACGACCTCTTAAAGGTATAAGACAGAACTTAGTCATCCTTTGATAGAGCAGTATTTCCAGTGTCAAACCTCAGGCCACTTTAGGGTTGATTCTCATCCCTTAAGGCCATTGCCCTCTTTTGGGCATCCTACAAAAGATAAAACTCTTCAACACTAGTAGACTTGGACAGTCTAAACCCCCTTTGAGTCTCAAAGACATTCTCAAGTTTCTTTCAAACATAGGAAAAAACACTGATCACTCTGGATAAATCTCCAGCAGAAACCCGGTCTCTCTCATTAGAGTTCCCCACCCTTGGGCCTGCCTATGGACCTAATCCTCAGCAGTAAGGTAGCCTCCTCTTAGGCTTTGTATAATGATCTTTCCTCAATGCAGTCAGCCTCCTCTTGGGCTTTGTACAATAATTCTCCCCCCCTAGCGGAGCTAACCTTTTCAGACTCTCTTGTTGAGTCCATCACTTTTCAAGACTCTCTTGTTGGGTCGATCTCCTTTTAGCCTCAATCTCGGGCTTCGTACGAGACAGAAAATCACTCTCTTGTTGAGTATAAAAGACTCTCTTGTTGAGTCAATCAACTTTCAGACTCTCTTGTTGGGTCAATCACCTTTGCAAGACTCTCTTGTTGAGTCAACTCTTTTAGCCTCCGTCTTGGGCTTTGTACAAGACATATAAAAGCACTCTCTTGTTGAGGCAAACTCATTTCAGCCTCAATCTTGGTCTTTGTACAAGACACATATAAACCTCCCCAACAGAGTCAAAAATCCCTTTTAGCCTCAATCTTGGGCTTTGTACAAGATAGAAAGAACATTTTCCCCCGGAAAAGTCAAACTGTTAGCCTCCTCTTAGGCTTTATATAATGATATCCCCAAAGAGTCAGTCTCTTTTTTTCCTCAATCTTGGGCCTTGTACAAGACATATACACTCTCTTGTTGAGTCGGTCTTATCTAGCCTCCTCTTAGGCTTCGTATAAAAGAGATCCCTACATGAGTCAATCAACCTTCTAGCATCAACCTTGTGCTTTGATCAAGGCACACAAAAATCCAATCCCTCTTTAGAGATGACAAGTTCTCTCTCAGCCAAAACCCTTTAGCTTCAATCTTGGGCTTTGAACAAGACACAAATAAACCTTTTAGCTTCAATCTTGGGCTTTGAACAAGACACCAAAACATCTTTTTCCTCCCTTAGAATAGGAGGAACTACGATTGCTCTGATTTCCCTGTTTCGTTTAAACGGGAATACGTAGGCATAAGATTGCGAAATATTAGCGAGCATACTAATCAAAAACTCTAGGTCCAGTACCTTCATACATCAATAAAAAAAACTAGATACAATATCTTTCTAGAAGCCTCATGAACAATCAAGACACTCTATTCTTAAGCCAAATAACCTAAGAGAGGCCCACTATTTTGAAAGCATCTGTAAACCAACAACCATCTGTTTAAAACTCAGTATGCAAGTAGGGTTAATTGGAGACATCTATTTCCCTTCCTTAATCAGCTTCACAGGACAAAAAATGAATCGAACTGTAGCACCCCAAAGCGATAGTGGTTTGAAACCACAAAAACCGCCCTACAGAAGAATGGCGACCCACAGTGGGAGGAATTCTTCTGTCTCTTAGGTAGAATCCCTTAAGTTTAGAAGGTACCACGGTGAATGGCGACTCTGCTGGGGAGTCAATGACTATTAGGATCATAGGACTAGAGGTCTAGGATGTTAGGACAAATATATATACTGCTTTTCCTAATTGATATCCGTGTTTATTTTTATGCTAATGGGAATGCGTGTGATGCCGCATCTGGAAAGATTGAGTATACACCTAAGATAAGTGATGGCACTAGACGGGTAATCTTACAGGGAGTGATTCCTAAATAAGAGGTCCCGGTCGACCATCGAATCAGTGGAGATGCCCTTTGCGGATTCAATGTCTATACGACTTCGGTTGTTGAAAGCAGATTGTTCGATTGGGTTATCTGAGAAGCTGAGGATTTTAGTAGACTGAAACCATTTTGTAGTGCGGAAGCTATCGGAAATAGTTGCCACGCGATACTACCCTCATCTGAGATTACTCTAAGATACATCAGCTCGCTCGGGTGATTCAAGCCTGATGTTGTTATCCCAAGAGGGGTCAATGATTTTGAGGACAGGTACAAAAAAAATCACCAATACAACCTTTGGGGATGGGTAGAGCTATGACTTCATGACACCGAACCTTCGACCCCCATGTTTTTTCTATGTTTTTGTGTGCTACATCCATGCATTGCATTTGCATCCCTTGCATATTTCATACATACTTCTGGGTCATCGTCAATTCATTCCAATCTTCTTTCTTTCTTTCAGTCATCTGTAAGTCGTCAAACTGATTCCTCATCACCGATACGGGACTAGAGCTAACGTCAGGCGTAAAATTTCAGAACAAGAAGTACACAATGTAGAGATTAGGATGGAAATAGATGATCTGAAGTCAAGCATGACTAATTTAATGGAAATGCTTCAGGTCCTAATTGCCAGAGGAGAGCCACCTCAGAGGACTGTCATCCAAGAAATCACGAGTGCTACTATTGAGCCTCAGCCTGTTCGGATGCCACCATCTACATGGCCGGTGTCGCGTCCGGCAAAAATATTGAGTCACCATCATATTTTTAAAGGAAAATAAATGATAAACCTAAAATCCTAATCCCAAGGGCAGAGATTCCTACGGTTCGGGAGTCGGTTAAGTGAGGGGAAGGTATTAGGCACCCCTCACCTCCATTATACTTAATGGGATCCTCATTAAGTTCTAAGGTATTCTTGTTTGTTTGTCTAAATTTTCTATTTACAAAAGAATCCTAAGTTTTTTATTAATTGTGCTCGCTAGGGTTTACAACCCTATGCCTACGTACCTTCAATTTTGAAGGATCAGAGTAACCGTAGTTCACCTCCCCTATTCCTACCCCTAATCCTATTCCTAACCCTAACCCCAAACCCAATCCACTATTTATACTCTTGGATAAAGAGTTCTATCCCTGAAATCTATTATTTATACTCCTAGATAAGGAGTTCTATCCCTTAAATCCCGATCCTTTTATTTATACTCTCGGAGGTAGAGTTTTATCCCTTATCCATTATTTATACTCTCGGATGGAGAGTTCTATCCCTTATCCATTGTTTATACTCTCGGATGGAGAGTTCTATCCCTTATCCATTGTTTATACTCTCGGATGGAGAGTTTTATCCCTTAATCCCTTATCCCTTGGCCTATATTTATACTCTTGGAACCTAAGAGTTTTATCCCTAATTCCTATCCTTTATTTAGGCTCTCGGACCAAGAGCATTATCCCTTGATTTTATATCCCAAAAAGAACTCCTTTTTTATTTTTATATTTACCAACAAGAAACAAAATTCCATAAATAAAATAAAAAACCCAAAATGCCATTTAGTGCTAAAGAAAACAAATCCCAAATTATTCCAAAACGATTTCTGGATTTTCAATAATCCCAAAAAAAAAATATTTTAATCCCCAATTATTATCAAACCTAATCAAATAATTAAATTAAGTTATTAATTTAATTAATTAAAAACCCAAAAACCATATTCCTAAACCCCAATTAAAATCTAAATCCTTATTAAGTAATTAAATCAAGTTATCAATTTAATTAATTAAAAACCCCTAAAACCCTCTTTCTAAACCCTAATTAAGATTAACCTAATTACATAATTAAATTAAGTTATTAATTTAATTAGTACAAAAAACCCTAAATTAAAAACTTTAACCTAATTAAACAATTAAATTAAGTTATTAATTTAATTATTTAAATTAACCCTAAAACCCTATTTCTAAAATCCTAAATTAAAATTATAAAACTCAAATACTAATTAAATTATGTTAATAATTTAATTGAATAAAAAACCAGGGGGTGCATTTTATACTGGAAAAGTAATGGGCTATTGAAGTGGGGGTGCAGATAGTAGAGGGCGTTAAGCCCATCCACACAGAAGCCCGACGTGGGTCCAGCGTCCGTGGAAAAGTCAGCACAGTTGACTCCATTGTTGGGCCGTATGATCATAGATCAGTGGACCTGATCCAAACTTCTCCTTGCCTTTGTTCTTCGTGTAAGCACAATGGACGACCACGATGAGAAGCCAAAGGGGGAACACCGAACGTACGCGCACACAAGATCTCTGGTTAACCAACCAGTCCACTGATCTGAAGCGTGAGGAGGATGTCACTTGGCATGCATCCAAGGTTTGATGGAGGGAGTACATAATCCCATTTCCTCTCAGACCCTTGCCATTTCCACACTTTCTTTCTCTCTCTTCATTCGCTCCTTCTCTCTCTGTCTCAACTCTCTCTCGCTTCTCTCTAAGTCTCCGTCGCCGGTGAACCGTCCGGCCACCCTGCGACACCCCACAAGCCACCATAAATTCTAGAATCCGGTTGAGGATTCAACCGAGATCTTCAACCACCAAGAACCCTAACCCCCCAAAATATGAACCCTAACCCTTCTTTAACCCAGAACCCAGATTTCCCTTGAACCCTAAGGGTTCAATGATGAACCCTAACCCTAACCCGTATGAACCCTAACCCTAAACACGAACCCTAACCCTATTAAATTCCCAGAAACACCCGAACCCCACACAAAACCAACAATTAACACCAAACGAAGGCGGATTCACAGCAATCAACAACAACAAAATAAAAAGCTACGTATGCCTACCTCTCCCGCAGTGACACTGGTCGTATATTCTATTTTTTCCTCTTCTAATCTCTCTCCTTTTTCTTGCAGGTAAACAAAGGATTCTCAGTTGGGTTCGATTCGCCTCCATCCCCCCTTTTTTTTAGATTTTTTGCTTTAGTTTATATAGGATTAGAACTTAGGTTTAGAAATTAATTGTAGATTGAATCCATTTTAGGAATTTTTGATGTCCTTTTTTATTTGTTGTAACTTTTAGAATTAGGGTTTCTATCATTTGTAACTTTGGATCTGATTTGGACTTTGATTCAATTTTGTATTGTAATTAGATTGTAAAGTTGTACCAATTTGATCTGGAAAATTAATAAAATTGATTTTGATATGATTTGATTCATTCCATTATCATCTGCGCAGATTTAGGGTTCCTAATTGGGGATGAAGACGACGCTATTGGTCAACAAATTGACCAAAAAAATAAAAAACGATAATAAAATAAATAATAAAATAAAAAGTAAATAACAATAACGTAAAACCCTAATGTGATCCCCATCTAAATATAAAATAATAATAAGAATAATAATATAAATAATAACTATAAACTATATTAGTAAATAAATAAAAACCAATCCTAATCACTCCTAAACCTTAAAAAATAGTTCTCCCTAATTAATAACTAATAATACATATTTAAAATCTAAATCTTAATTAAAACAAAATTCCAAACTAATGATAAAATAAATTTAATAAAGTAAAAGGATATTAATAAAATATTTAAACTAATTACCACTAAAATAAAACCTAATTATTTTCTAAATAATCTAAAAAACCCAAAATTCTAAAATAATACCCACTTAACTTTTTCTAAAATAATAAACTCTAAAAATGAAATCATAAATAAAAACCCTATATTTCCTAATATAAAAAAACAATTAACCCAAAAATTCTAAATATTATCTAATAAATTAATCTAATACTTTTAATTCTTAATTAAAAATAATAAATAAATAAAACCTATACATGAAACTCAAATCCCAAAATAAGTCTAAAAGTGTTAGCAGACCCCCCAAAAGCCCCAACTGACTCTGAATGACACCCCCTAGTAGCCCAAAGGTCCTTAAAAGGATGAAAAAATTACTGGTCAAAATTTAGGGTGCTACAGCCGGAATATGGATTACCTCACAACTTCATTCCACAACAGGTCACTGCCACTTTGGTCGGTCAAGCTCCAAGACCAGAGTTTCAAGTCCCTATTGTCTCAGAACCTAGACCTCTGGTACGGACTGCCAGAATTCCCTTCGAGAATCCTAACTTTGATTACAATGCTAATGCTCAAAGTGAGGACAATGTGGACATTGAGCCTGAAGATGCCAATGAACAATATCAAACTTTGGAGAAAAGACTCAGAGCAGTAGAAGGAAATGACTTCTTCAATGTTGATGCAGACAACATGTGTCTTGTGTCTAACCTCGTCATGCCAGCCAAATTTAAGACCCCTGAGTTTATAAAGTACAAAGGCGACACCTGCCCAAAGGCTCATTTGATAATGTACTTTCGTAAGATGGCTGCCTACACCAAAAACCAGAAGTTGCTCATCCACTACTTTCAAGATAGCTTAAGTGGAGCTTCACTCAAGTGGTACATGAACCTTGAACAAAGCAACGTTCATTGCTTTCAGGATCTTATCAATGCTTTCATGAATCAGTACAAGTACAACATGGACATGACTTCAGATGGTCGTCAACTCCAGAACATGATTCAGAACGAGAAAGAATCTTTCAAAGAGTACGCTCAACGGTGGAGGGAGTTAGCTTCTTAGGTCGAACCCCCTTTGGCTGAGAAAGAGCTTACCGGAATATTCTTAGACACCTTGTCTCCCATCTTTTGGGAAAAGATGATTGGCAGTGTCTCATCAAACTTTACAGACTTGGTCATCATTGGCCAGTGACTTGAAGAAGGTATCAAGAATGGAAAGGTCTCTAAAACCGCTAAATCTTCTAACGCTGTAAAGAAACCCTATGGAAACTTCCAAAAGAAGAGGGGAGATCAGACTAATTCTATATTGACTAAGGACAGGAAAACTCATTACAGACCTCAGCAGCCTAATCAAGCTCATATTGCTGCTCTCACTCCTCTGTTGGCTGCTCGACCAACTTAAGCTCCTCAACGTCCGGCTGTTGGACAAAACCAAAACTACAATATTACTCACTTTGATCCTATTCCTATGACGTACACTGAACTGTACCCTATTTTGGTTCAGAAAGGAGCAATTGCTACTAAGGCAATACCTCTTCCTCCAAATCCACTTCCACCTGGATTCAGATCAGACCTTCATTGTGCATTCCATGAAGGAGCTACGGGCCACAATTTAGAAAGATTCTATGCACTAAAGGCTAGAGTGCGGGATCTGATCAGGGACAACCTCCTTAGCTTTCGTGACACCAATCATAATGTCCAGCACAATCCTCTGCCTGAACATAAGAACTGAAACTTCAATCAACTTCAGCTCAGTTACTTCCCAAAGACAGGACAGCTCATCCTTGTGTTTGATTAGTCACTGACCTTGTTTCTGTCTATTTTACATCTTCCTTGTTTGTATCATATTTGCTTTCAGCTTGTTTTTTTTAAATGTCAGCTTTAATGAAATGAGGATGTACAGTATTTTGATTCAAATCATCTGTTTATTCGCATCTTTATGTTTTCTCTTTCAAAAACTTTAAAAAAAAATACACCTCTTTTTCAAATTTTTGACTATGAAAATATTTGTGGGAGGATGATAAAAATATAATACCCATAATTGTTGTTGGTATGCTTTCAAATAAAAAACTTTGCCGACAATGTAAGGCAATTTTTCAATTCCCAAACACTGGAGATATAAGGAAGATAATCCCTCGTTAACCCATTTTGAGCCTTGAAGTAGGAGTTTCTTTCTTTATAAAAAACCCGCAATTTTAACTAGGGGCAGGGTAGTTCTCAGTTTAATTTGGGTTGTGTATTCAAGTTCAAAAGTTTACATACAACAAGCAGATGCTGAAAACGTCTTTCAAATCAAAAACCAGTGATGGTCCGTCGTAATCATCAAATCAAGCAGTCACTTTCTTTCTAAATAAAAAAAGAAAAAGCCCGCTAAGTCAAAAACTTAGGCAAAAACTAGGGCATCCCGCTGACTATAAATTTCAAAAGAAATAGTTCAGGCAAAAGTTAGGGATAATACAGCGAAGAGGTCCTTAAATCCTCGGTCTTCAAAAAATCCACAAAGACGAAAAAATAACTAAATATTGTAAAGAAGCAGTAGCTATCGTCTCAAGACTTCTGGATCATCGTCATCACTATCATCAGTACAATTCCGAAACCTTTTGGAACCTGAATGCACAATTTAAGTTTAACTGAGCATAGAACTGGAGAACATCGCGAAGTTGGGGTGGGCACAAATAAATTTTGAGCCTTTATCTTTCTTTCATAAACCGTGAACCAGGCCACGTTATAACCCTCAAAAGACCTAATTGAAGCAAGGTTATTTTGAAAGTATACTTCAGCAAGGTTGCGTAAATTGACTCCAAAATAATTTTTTGCAAATCATTTGTTTTGGTATTATACCTCTGTTTTACTGTTCATTCAAAATATTTTAAACCACTGTGTTTTTAATCAGTAATTCATATTACTATACTTTTTTCTAAACAATGATTTTGTTTTCAAAATTTTTTACATGAACTTTGCATTAAATTTGCCATGTTTAAATAAACATTCTTGATGGCAAACTAGCTTTCCTCTCAAGGAACTTTCAAAATAGTTTAGAAACTTGGTCAGTGATCCTATCAAGGGCAAGTTCTTTCCAAAGCCTGTTAAGAATCAGTTCAAGATTTGTTCAGTGCAAGTCCTTCTCAGAATTGGTTTATTCAGAAAAACTTTCAAGACTCATTACTGGGGCAAGCCTCCCTAGTATACATCATACAGTCATTATCATTTAACCTGAAGCAATGATCAGTTCATCTACAACAGTCAGCAAGTCTGGGGCAATTTATTTGGAAAAATCCCCAAGCAGGCTATCCAGCTTTCCTCCAAGGATTATAAACTTGATAAAATTTATCAGTATGACAAAGAGGTGTTTAACAAACAACATTTTCAGTCTCTAAACAATGGCAGTGATCTCTGTGTTGAGGAATCAGTCTTGTCTGTCACTCCCCAAAAGAGTATAAACTTGTTGATTTTCACTCTTCAAAGAGTCTAAACTTGTTGTCAGCATTTTCATTTACATTACATACATTTAATCATACATCATGACATTTTCATATACTATGCATTCAATAGTGTTTTAATCCTCATTTGCATTCATCAGTGGTCGTGTTATTATCAACATCTTACCTTTCTACAAAGTCCGACTTATCTGGCACCAATACTTTTATGTCTTATCTGATGTTCTTCCAGATATAACTTTCTTTCTTCATTCGATGTTCTTCCAGATATGTCTATCTTTTCTGATGCTTTTCCAGAACGTTTATCTGTGTCTACCCGAAGTTCTTCCGGATGTATCTTTTGGTTTTGAAGTTTTTCCAAAACCCGTTCTGATGTTTTTCCAGAACTTTCTTTGTTTCTATCCGATGCTCTTTCGGATATGTCTGTCTGTTCTGATGCTTTTCCAGAACTTTCTTTGTGTTCATCCGATGCTCTTCCGGATATGTCTCTTTTATTCTGATGCTCTTCCAAAAACTCTTTACATGTCTATCTAATGCTCTCCCGAATATGACTTTTTCTCATCTGATGTTTTTCCAGATGTAACTTTTGTTCTGATGTGCTTATCTGATGTTTTTCCGGATATGTCCATCATTCAGCTAGTCTTCTAAAAAAAATTTCCAGTACATTTAACGCTTTTCTAAATGTTTTGGATTTACCCTCAAAGTTATTTTTAATACATCTAACGCTTTTCTAGATGTTGCAGATATGTTTCCCAGAGTGTGTTACCTCTTTCGCATCTGATGTTTTTTCGGATGCCTGTATCTTTGTTCCAGGGTTTATCCCTCTCTTTCTAAATATTGCTGGATACTTTTGTCGCATCGGCAAATTTCCACAATATCTTATATCCCAAGAAAATTTTGTTGGTCTGTCTCCTGTGACATCATTTCCCACAGTGTTCAAAAGTCTTCCATTCATCACATATCATTTCATCTACATTCACGATCAAAATTCTAGGTACTCTAATATTTAATCCTCTTATACCTCGGAAGTCTAAAACTCTTTGCTATTCATACCTTCAGGCCTAAGAAGATTAAATAGGGGCATCTGTCATACCCCAAATTTTGACCACCCGTTGTTAAAACCCGATTGTGTTTTCATTTCATGTCATCTGCATATCATATCATCTTTTTCTGTCATGCATATTGTTTGAATTTCTAGCCGAAATATATACGTTGAAATTTCTGTCTTTTTTGGTTAACTATGCGAAAAATCGATGTTGTACCCCAAATTTTACCCTCAGATATTATGATCATTTGCACATCATTCTAAGTCGGCCATTTTTGTATTTCTAGTTAAACATTTTATTGACCATTAATCATGCATTTTCTTCTTCTTTGTCATTCTTGATTTTTAGTAATTATTGTATTTATTTATATTTAATTCGTTATAAGTATCTTAGATATATTTAGGATTTTTATAGTTTAATTTCAATTTAGCTTTTTTATATATAATATATTTAAGTTAGTTTAATTTAATTATAACTTTAATTTTAAACTTAATCTAATTTTTATTTTAGTTTTTTATTTATTTTAGTTTAGTTTTGATTAACCTTAATTTTAATTTAGTTTTTATTTAGGTTTATTGGTTTAGCTTAATTTTATCTTAATTTTAATTTTTATTATAATCATATTTTTATTTTCCTTTTGTTTTTTTTATGGTTAATTTAAATTAGAGTAACTTAATTAGTTTTAAAGTTTTACGAAAATGACAATTCAAAAAGCAAAAATAAAAGGTCCCTTTTACACTTTGACCCAACCGTACCATTTTGCTACCTCCCACACCATGTCACTACACAAAATCTCCAAAGCAATGTCAGTACAACAATGACTTTACAAGCCTGCTACAAAACGCTGCATCACAATACCAAAACCATGTATGAACCTGTTCGACACCAAAACTTGCAAACCGCGAAAGCAACGTTGCAAGCAACAGCGACCTCTCCAAAACGTTGCTGCAATATGACCTGCAATGAAAATAACATGTCAAGGACAGGACAAAGCTAATATGTACTTTCAACTTACCTTACAAGTTTCAAATTGTTTTAAAAGAAGAAAAATCACATCTCTTCTCGAGAGAAAGAAAAAAGAGGAGGTTTCAGTTTCGCATCAAAAAAACACCTCGAACCTCACTCAGAACAACAATTTTTGACCACCACATCACCCGTTTTCTTTCACCCTCCAATCTCCCTCCGTCTACAACCCATACCAACCTTCCTCGCATTCAATCTTCAACCTAACCTCCATACGCCTCAGCTCCAATCTCTGTTCCCAAAACCGTTCCATAACCTTCAACCACCAAAAAAAACTTCAATCGTTAACCCACCTTCAACGAACCACACTGCCATCAACATTCTCAAACCACACCTCCACTTCTACCTCAGAACACCAACATAGCTATCCACAACTCTCAAACCTTCTGCTTTCAAACCATTCCAACCTTCTTCAACACCTATCCTTCAATTTCAAATCGCATAAACACCCATACCCATTTCAAAACCAAATTCAATTTCAGAAATAAACAGAAACTGAGAGAGAGATGAAGTGAGACTGGATCGGAAAATACGAACACAAACTTGATTCGAAAAAACCTGGAAGCAAAAGATTGAAGCGGATCGCGGGAGAGAAGGTTGGAACATACATTGATCTCGCTTCTTGTTCTTTCCGGTCAATGCACGTTTCCTCAAGGTCTTGTTTTTCCAATTTTGTTTTGAACAGAGTATAGTGAGTTTGTGATTTGGTCTTGTTTAAAAAATGAAACTGATATTGTTAATTGCTTCGTAAACCGTGCTTTTGACTTTCATATGACCTTGTTTCTTTCCCTTGAATTTGTTCTTAAAATAGGAAATATTAATATGTTGAGATGATGGATCTGATGGTGTTCGGTGTTTGTTTGTTCGGCATAACTTGTTTTTTTTCTCTTTTTTTTATATATTTCATTTTGCTATTTTAAAAATGGAATAAGAAGTGTGGCCATGGATGGCTATTTGGATTCAGCCTTTTTTAATGCCTTGTGTTATTTGTTCGCGGGTCTAGGATGATGGGCCTTGGGCTCATGTGATTCCTAAGTTTTGTTTCATTATACACTATCAAATCTGTTTCCATACACCCACTCTATTTTTCTTTATGATATTTGTTCCCTTCTTTCAATTCTATTTATTTTTCTAAAACTTTCTTAAACAAAGTCTCTAGTTTTTTTAATCTTACTTTTTTATGACTTTCACCAATTTTATCCATGTTAATCCATTTATTTATCTCATTATTGAATTCCTATTTCATTTTTTTGGGCCAATGATATATAAAAAATCTTGATTGGTTGATTTTCTTCAAACCACTAAAAATCTTGATAAATATGAGGCCATATTTCATTTTTTAGGTCATCGGTCAATGAAAGTCAAATATCATTAGATTATCGATTTCTCGATTAAATTGTGATTGAGACGAGACCATTTCGATTTCATTTCGATTTTCATTTCATTAAACAATTTTCAATTTCAAACCATTTCACAAATTATTTTCAACTTATGAATCAAACCTCGATCAAGCATCGAGTGACTTTAAAAATCGAATGTTAAAATCTGTTTCTAAATAAATGCGAAAGAAGAGGTCCGTTAGAATCTAGCATTCTAGCAGAAACCTCGAACGATTGGTCTCAAGTCTCACACTTTGGGGTAGCCATTCATTCGTTCTTTCGCTCCTCAAAATACCTTTAATTAATTTGGACAAATAAGAGCCGTCAAGATCTAGCATCTTGGCATAACTCTTCGGACAATTGATTTTCATCAAGCGTTCATTGTCTATTAAACAACTTTCATATCAATTCGGACAAATAAGGACCGTTAAGATCTAGCATCTTGACATAACCCTTTTGAGCTTTTTTTATCATCAAAAGCTTGTTGTCTTCAAAACAATCTTAATCATAACTTGGACGAATAAGAGCCATCAAGATCTAGCATCTTGGCACAACTCTTCGAACAATTGATTATCTTCAAGAGTTCATTGTCCATCAAATATTTTTCATTTCAATTTGGATGAATAAGAGCCGTTGAGATCTAGCATCTTGGCGCAACTCTTGAACAATTGATTTTTATCAAGCATTCACTGTCCATTAAACATTTTTCATATCAATCTTGAATGATAAGGACTGTTAGAGTCTAGCACTCTGGCATAACCCTTTGTCATTCTTAAAACATATTCAAGCCTCTTTTAAACCACTAGCTTTTCCAAGAGATAACCATTAATCTCTTGTAACTTTTAACCTTTTCTTTAACCTTCCCAAGAGATAGCCATTAATCTCTTGTAACTTCTTACTAAACTTTCCTTAGAGATATTCATTAATCTCTTCTCCTAAACAATCAATCCTCACAAGCTTTGCTTTTAAGCTTTTCACCCGTAGCCAGAACTACGGACGCTCTGATTTCTCAAGTTCATCTTGAGAATACGTAGGCATAGGATTGCGAGATCCTAGCGAGTTACCTTTTTGTTTTTCCACCTTTGCATTTTTCATCCTAGCCCCGAACTACGAAGGCTCTGAGTTCCTCATTGCACTATGAGGATACGTAGGCACGAGATTGCAAAGTCTTGTCGAGCCCCCTAGTAATAAAAACCTTTAGGTCCTCTTCCCCTTCAATTTGAAAATCTAAAAAACATTTCTTTCTCTTCCCATTCTAAGTAGAAGATTAGAAACAAACCTTAAGCTAACATACATTTAACCCTAACTAAATGGTTCCCGTTGAGTACAACGGACGTGAGGGGTGCTAATACCTTCCCCTTGCGTAACCGACTCCCGAACTCAGACATTGGTTGCGATGACCATATTCTTATCCTTTCTTTTTTGGGGTTTTATTCGATATTTTCCCTTTCCTTCTATGGAATAAATAAAGATCAGTGGCGACTCTGTTAAGTCCATCCCACGGGCGTACGATTGCGCTTCGCGAGGTCGTTCTCATTTTTCGAGTTACGACAGATGGCGACTCTGCTGGGGACGACATCCTTAAGTGAGTCAAGCCTAGTTTAGTTAGGTTTTCATATGTGTGTTTAGCTTTTGTTTGTTTCTCTTTTTCCTTTAATTATATGTTTTATTGCTCTTGTCTTCTTGCTTTTTCATATATATCTCTGTATATCCATGTGCGGGTTTTAGGGATCTGATATCATAATTAAAGCTCTATACCCGAGTTTTGGAAAAAGCAGAGAGAAAACATAGGGTTAGATTTGGTAGTTAGTAGTGTTAGACTACAAGGGCAAGCTCCTTGTAGCAACTAACATGAAAGCTCCTCTAGAGTAGACCTGTTTGTAGATCTCGTTATAAAACAGCTAGCCTGTTGCATGACGCTGATTCATGAAGGGTCCGTGACTCTAGGTCCCCATTTAGAACCAGTGCTATTTTGGTGGTTGTGTAATATTGGAGTTCAAGGATATCTCCTTGCTCCAACCAATATGAAAACCCCGATCAGAATAGACCTTTTCGTCACTCTCGTTGTAAAATGGCTAGCCCGTTGCATAACGTTGATACGACTAAGGTCCGTGACTCTGAAACCTTATCAAAAACTTAGAAAATATCCCGTGAGTAGGTTTATGGGTAGATAATCTAGAACTATCCGTTATAGGGAGACCTACCTAATAGGATGCTCTGATTTATTCGGGTTATCTCAGATCCTAACCATACTTATTGCATTTTCATTTTTGCATCCTTTGTTGTATGACATTGCATATCATTTGCATCTTTGCATGATTCATTGCATACGTCTGTTTGACCAGCAACTCAGTTCCAGTTGTCTCTATCCTCCAGTGTCTTCTTTCAGTCATCAAGCTGATTCCTCGACACCGACACAGGACTAGAGCTAACATCAGATGCAGAATGTCAAGAACAATCCTCTGCCAGGGCAAGTGAAGCTTCAGTCGACTTCAGCTCAGCTACTTTTCGAAGACAGGACAACTCATACTTGTAGTTGAATAGTCATTAGACCTTGTTTCTTATTGTTTGCATTTTCCTTTGTTTTGTACTAGCTGTTTGCTTCCAAATTATGTTTGTACTTTCATAAGCATTTGTAACTTTTTGATTCAATTCATTTGTTTTTTCTATTTACTTCTTAATGCTTTCTGTTTCAAGAAAAATAAAAAATAAAATTCTCTTTTCCACTTTCTTTTTTATTATGCAAAGATTGGAGGGAGGATGATGAAAACGTTATACCCATAATTGATGTTGGTATTCTTTCAAATCAAAACTTTGTTGACGATGTAAGGCATTGTTTCAATCCCTAAACACTGGAGAAATAAGGAAGATAATCCCTCGTCAACCCCTTTGGGCCTTGAAGTAGGAGTTTCTTTTCTTTACAAATAAAAACCCACAATCTTAACCTGGGGCAGGGTAGTTCTCAGTTAACTTGATTGTGCATTCAAATACAAGAGTAGCATTCAAGACGCATTTCGACAAAGTTCACAAATGTTCCTTCGCACACAGCAAGCAAGTGTTGAAGATGTCTTTCAAGTCAAACGCCAATGATGGTTCACTGTAATCATTAAGCCAGGTAGTTACTAAAAAAAAGAGTGAAAAAAAAAGAAAAAAAAAAGAAGAAAAAACAAGCTTGTACGACCACCAAATGTTGTGAGAAGCGATGACTTCCATTTCAAAGTCTCTTAACTTCTGAACCATCATCATTATCATCATCAGTGCAATTTCCTAACCTATGGGAGCCTGAGTGCATAGTTTGAGTTAACTGAGCATAGGACTGGAGTTCATCACGTAGATTGGGTGGGTCAAAAATAAACTTTGAGCCTTTATCCTTTGTTTCTTAAATCGTGAACCAGGCCACGTTATAACCCTCAAAAGACCTAACTGAAGCAAGGTTATTTTGAAAGCATACTACAGCGAGGCTGCGTAAACTGACTCCAAAAGATCTTTGCGGATCATCTATTCTGACATCATACCTTTTTGCTTTACTTCTCACTTTGAATGTCTTGAACCGCCGTGTTCAGACCAGTGACTCATATACTTCACCTTTTTAAAAAATGATTGATTTCAAAAGTTGCATGAACTTTGCATTTACCATGTTTGTACAAATATTTTTGCTTGCAAACTAGCTTTCTTCTTAAGGTATTTTCAAACAATTAAGAAACTTGGTCGGTGATCCAATCAGGGGCCAGTTCCTTCCATATCCTGTGGAGAACCAGTTCAAGATTTGTGGTTTAATGGCGACTTCTCAAATTGGTTTATACAGAAGTTTTTCAAGACTCAGACTGGGGCAAGCTTTCCAAAGAGAACCATGAAATGGTCATTTCCATAATCAATCAAACTGAAGCAATGATCAGCTTATCTACAACAGCCAGCTAATCTGGGGCAGTTAATTTGAAGAATCCCCAAGCAGCACTTCATCCTTCCAACAAGGATCATCAACTTGATACAGTTTACCAGTGTGGCAATGATGTGTTCAGTAGTAGCATCTCTAGTCCCCAAGCAGAATGACAGTAATCCCCGTTTTGAGGAATCAGTCTTCTAATCTTGTCTTCTTCCCACCAAAGAGTCGTGTTGTGTCGTCAGCATCGACATCTGCATTTGCATTTGATCATATATCATCTGCATAATTTATACCATATGCATAGCATGAGTGTTTCATCCTCATTTGCATTTCTCCCGAGGTCGTGTCGTTATCCACGTCTTACCTTACCAAAACGTTACCTGTCCTTTTCATTCAGTGCCATTCTTGAATGTTGTCATTCTCTTGCGCATCTAATCTTGTTGCTAGATGTTGGTCTTCTCTCATTCCAGTGCTATTCCTGGATCTTTATATTCTTTCACTCCATTGCCATTCCTGGATGTCCGTCTCTTGTGATCTCCAGTGCCATTCCTGGATATATTGTTCCTCTTGTTTCTCCCAGTGCTATTCCTGGAAGTTTTGCCTCTCTTTTGTAATCCTCATCAAATTTTCTTAATATCTTTTAGTGCTATTCCTGAAGGTCTTATCTGTTCATTCAGTGTCATTCCTGGATGAGCTTTCTCCTTTGCATTCAGTGCCATTCCTAGATGTCTTTCTCACTATCATTTGATGCCATTCTTGAATATAGTGATTTGCCTTTACTTTCAGTGCCATTCCCGAAAGTTCTTTCCCCTTATCCAATGCTTTCTTGGGTATATCTTCATTCATTCAATGTTGTCTTGAATACCGTGGTTCCTTTTGTCCAAGGCTTTCTTAGATTCCTATCATGTTCACTTTTATCTACAGCCATTATTAGATATTGTGATCTATACCTTTCATTCAAAGCCATTATTGGATGTCTGGTTTCTCTACCATCCGATGCCTTTCCGGATGTGTCTCTCTTTATGATATTTTACCAGATCGAGTCTTTGTTCACTTTATCTAAAGCCGTTATTAGATATTGTGATTTATACCTTTTGTTCAAAGCCATTATTGGATGACTGGTTGCTTTGCATTCAAAGCCATTCTTGAATGTAGTATTTGTTCACTTTATCTAAAGTCGTTATTAGATATTGTGATTTATACCTTTTGTTCAAAGCCATTATTGGATGACTGGTTTCTTTGCATTCAAAGCCATTCTTGAATGTAGTCTTTGTTCACTTCTATCTAAAGCCATTTTTAGATATTGTGAGTCATACCTTTCATTCAAAGCCATTATTGGGTGACTGGTTTCTTTGCATTCAATGTCATTCTTGAATGCAGTCTCTGTTCACATTCGTCTAAAGCCATTATTAGATATTGTGATTTGTACCTTTTGTTCAAAGCCATTATTGGATGACTGGTTTCTTTGCATTCAATGCATTCTTGAATGTAGTGTTTGTTCATACTCATCTAAAGCCATTATTAGATGTTGTGATTCGTACCTTTCATTCAAAGCTATTATTGGGTGATTGGTTTCTTTGCGTCCAATGCTGTCTTGGATCCCTACTTTATTCACATTCATCTAAAGCCATTATTAGATATTATGACTTGTACCTTTCATTCAAAGCCATTATTGGATGACTAGTTTCTTTTGCCATCTGATGTTTTTCCGGATGTTTCTTTCTCTGTCTTTTCTGGTTTTTCTTGAAGATCCCGTTTGAACTCTCCAGTATAAGAAAATCCCAGAAAATCATTTGTTGATGTCTATCCTTTTATTTCAAATTGATCCCCAATTGAGGCCGTGTCTTCTTTCTAGCTCTATTCCCGGTAAGAGTATCTTCTATTTCCCTAGTGTCATTCGGTCACGCATGAACCATTTGCTTCATCACCTTATATTTTCTCCTGTTTTATTTCTGTTCCCCAGTGTTGTTGTCTTCCCCAGTGAGTGTTTGCTCATTGTGTGGACTTTGTCCCTGTCTGCTTTTGTCTCCCTCTGCATTTTAGCATTTACCTTTCCAGCATTATCATCATACTAGAAGTTTATGGCATATCTGCATTCCATCTAAGGGCAAAATTTTTGGTTTGCTATATTTAATACCTTTCACCTTGATCTCTTGAGGATTTCCATCCCTCATGTCATCCGGTGAAGATATTTAAATAGGGGCAACTGTTGTACCCCAAATTTTACCCTCAAATATTATGATCATTTGCACATCATTCTAAGTCGGCCATTTTTGCATTTCTAGTTAAACATTTTATTGACCATTAATCATGCATTTTCTTCTTCTTTGTCATTCTTGATTTTTAGTAATTATTGTATTTATTTATATTTAATTCGTTATAAGTATCTTAGATATATTTAGGATTTTTATAGTTTAATTTCAATTTAGCTTTTTTATATATAATATATTTAAGTTAGTTTAATTTAATTATAACTTTAATTTTAAACTTAATCTAATTTTTATTTTAGTTTTTTATTTATTTTAGTTTAGTTTTGATTAACCTTAATTTTAATTTAGTTTTTATTTAGGTTTATTGGTTTAGCTTAATTTTATCTTAATTTTAATTTTTATTATAATCATATTTTTATTTTCCTTTTGTTTTTTTTATGGTTAATTTAAACTAGAGTAACTTAATTAGTTTTAAAGTTTTACGAAAATGACAATTCAAAAAGCAAAAATAAAAGGTCCCTTTTACACTTTGACCCTACCGTACCATTTTGCTACCTCCCACACCATGTCACTACACAAAATCTCCAAAGCAATGTCAGTACAACAATGACTTTACAAGCCTGATACAAAACGCTGCATCATAATACCAAAACCATGTATGATCCTGTTCGACACCAAAACCTGCAAACCGCGAAAGCAACGTTGCAAGCAACAACGACCTCTCCAAAACGTTGCTGCAATATGACCTGCAATGAAAATAACATGTCAAGGACAGGACAAAGCTAATATGTACTTTCAACTTACCTTACAAGTTTCAAATTGTTTTAAAAGAAGAAAAATCACATCTCTTCTCGAGAGAAAGAAAAAAGAGGAGGTTTCGGTTTCGCATCAAAAAAACACCTCGAACCTCACTCAGAACAACAATTTTTGACCACCACATCACCCGTTTTCTTTCACCCTCCAATCTTCCTCCGTCTACAACCCAGCCCAACCTTCCTCGCGTTCAATCTTCAACCTAACCTCCATACGCCTCAGCTCCAATCTCTGTTCCCAAAACCGTTCCATAACCTTCAACCACCAAAAAAACTTCAATCGCTAACCCACCTTCAACGAACCATACCGCCATCAACATTCTCAAACCACACCTCCACTTCTACCTTAGAACACCAACATAGTTATCCACAACTCTCAAACCTTCTGCTTTCAAACCATTCCAACCTTCTTCAACACCTATCCTTCAATTTCAAATCGTATAAACACCCATACCCATTTCAAAACCAAATTCAATTTCAGAAATAAACAGAAACAGAGAGAGAGATGAAGTGAGACTGGATCGAAAAATACGAACACAAACTTGATTCAAAAAAACCTGGAAGCAAAAGATTGAAGCGGATCGCGGGAGAGAAGGTTGGAACATACATTGATCTCGCTTCTTGTTCTTTCGGTCAATGCACGTTTCCTCAAGGTCTTGTTTTTCCAATTTTGTTTTGAACAGAGTATAGTGAGTTTGTGATTTGGTCTTGTTAAAAAAATGAAACTGATATTGTTAATTGCTTCGTAAACCGTGCTTTTGACTTTCATATGACCTTGGTTCTTTCCCTTGAATTTGTTCTTAAAATAGGAAATATTAATATGTTGAGATGATGGATCTGATGGTGTTCGGTGTTTGTTTGTTCGGCATAATTTGTTTTTTTTTTATCTTTTTTTTTTTATATATTTCGTTTTGCTATTTTAAAAATGGAATAAGAAGTGTGGCCATGGATGGCTATTTGGATTCAGCCTTTTTTAATGCCTTGTGTTATTTGTTCGCGGGTCTAGGATGATGGGCCTTGGGCTCATGTGATTCCTAAGTTTTGTTTCATTATACACTATCAAATCTGTTTCCATACACCCACTCTATTTTTCTTTATGATATTTGTTCCCTTCTTTCAATTCTATTTATTTTTCTAAAACTTTCTTAAACAAAGTCTCTAGTTTTTTTAATCTTACTTTTTTATGACTTTCACCAATTTTATCCATGTTAATCCATTTATTTATCTCATTATTGAATTCCTATTTCATTTTTTTGGGCCAATGATATATAAAAAATCTTGATTGGTTGATTTTCTTCAAACCACTAAAAATCTTGATAAATATGAGGCCATATTTCATTTTTTAGGTCATCGGTCAATGAAAGTCAAATATCATTAGATTATCGATTTCTCGATTAAATTGTGATTGAGACGAGACCATTTCGATTTCATTTCGATTTTCATTTCATTAAACAATTTTCAATTTCAAACCATTTCACAAATTATTTTCAACTTATGAATCAAACCTCGATCAAGCATCGAGTGACTTTAAAAATCGAATGTTAAAATCTGTTTCTAAATAAATGCGAAAGAAGAGGTCCGTTAGAATCTAGCATTCTAGCAGAAACCTCGAACGATTGGTCTCAAGTCTCACACTTTGGGGTAGCCATTCATTCGTTCTTTCGCTCCTCAAAATACCTTTAATTAATTTGGACAAATAAGAGCCGTCAAGATCTAGCATCTTGGCATAACTCTTCGGACAATTGATTTTCATCAAGCGTTCATTGTCTATTAAACAACTTTCATATCAATTCGGACAAATAAGGACCGTTAAGATCTAGCATCTTGACATAACCCTTTTGAGCTTTTTTTATCATCAAAAGCTTGTTGTCTTCAAAACAATCTTAATCATAACTTGGACGAATAAGAGCCATCAAGATCTAGCATCTTGGCACAACTCTTCGAACAATTGATTATCTTCAAGAGTTCATTGTCCATCAAATATTTTTCATTTCAATTTGGATGAATAAGAGCCGTTGAGATCTAGCATCTTGGCGCAACTCTTGAACAATTGATTTTTATCAAGCATTCACTGTCCATTAAACATTTTTCATATCAATCTTGAATGATAAGGACTGTTAGAGTCTAGCACTCTGGCATAACCCTTTGTCATTCTTAAAACATATTCAAGCCTCTTTTAAACCACTAGCTTTTCCAAGAGATAACCATTAATCTCTTGTAACTTTTAACCTTTTCTTTAACCTTCCCAAGAGATAGCCATTAATCTCTTGTAACTTCTTACTAAACTTTCCTTAGAGATATTCATTAATCTCTTCTCCTAAACAATCAATCCTCACAAGCTTTGCTTTTAAGCTTTTCACCCGTAGCCAGAACTACGGACGCTCTGATTTCTCAAGTTCATCTTGAGAATACGTAGGCATAGGATTGCGAGATCCTAGCGAGTTACCTTTTTGTTTTTCCACCTTTGCATTTTTCATCCTAGCCCCGAACTACGAAGGCTCTGAGTTCCTCATTGCACTATGAGGATACGTAGGCACGAGATTGCAAAGTCTTGTCGAGCCCCCTAGTAATAAAAACCTTTAGGTCCTCTTCCCCTTCAATTTGAAAATCTAAAAAACATTTCTTTCTCTTCCCATTCTAAGTAGAAGATTAGAAACAAACCTTAAGCTAACATACATTTAACCCTAACTAAATGGTTCCCGTTGAGTACAACGGACGTGAGGGGTGCTAATACCTTCCCCTTGCGTAACCGACTCCCGAACTCAGACATTGGTTGCGATGACCATATTCTTATCCTTTCTTTTTTGGGGTTTTATTCGATATTTTCCCTTTCCTTCTATGGAATAAATAAAGATCAGTGGCGACTCTGTTAAGTCCATCCCACGGGCGTACGATTGCGCTTCGCGAGGTCGTTCTCATTTTTCGAGTTACAACAATCGATGAACGGACGTGTTTTTCAATTAAACTTACAAATGTTCATTATTCATCTATCTTTCGCACGATTTAATCGATTTCTAAGTTTTATTTAATTTTTACATATATAAAATAAAAATGAAAATAAAAATAATAAAAAAAATAATATAATAATAATAATATATATATAAATTTCCGTATATATATATATATATATATATATATATATATATATATATATATATATATATATATATATATATATATATATATATATATATATATATATATTTTGTTTTTTTGTCTTTTCAGTTTTTATATATTTTTCATATTTTTTATATGTATATATATATATATATATATATATTTAAATTATTTTTAAAATTTATATATTTTGTTTTTTATGAATTTTTGTTTTTTTATATATTTTGTTTTAAATAAATTTTGTTTTTAATACAATTTTATTTTTTATATAATTTGTTTTATATGCCAAATTCATCTTTGTTATATATATATATATATATATATATATATATATATATATATATATATATATATATATATATATTTTTTTTTTTTTTTTTTTTAATTTTGTAACAAACTTTGAATTTTTGAATAAAAAACCATTATTAATTTTGAATCTTATGCACCAAGTAATGAAGACTTGGAATTCAGACTTTGATTTTTTTATTATTCTATCTTTTTCTAACTTGATCACCAAGTTTCTTTTTCCTATAAATACCACTAAATTTCTCATTTCAAATTACACCAAACAAGGTAGTAAACTTGTTTCTCTCTTGTCTCACTCTCATAAGTTCTTCATGTAACTTGGAAACATGGAAAAATTGTGAAAAATTCACACATACACCAAGAGGTGGTGCCCCCCCCCCCCCCCCCCCTTTTGTAAGTTTTTCTCATTTTTTTCTTTTCATATTTTGTCACACATTTTTGTTTAATTTTTATCTTGATAAGTAATTATTAAATTAATTAATTAATTCTTTAGTTGTACTAATAATAATTAGTTATTTTTGCTAAATATATTCCAACTAATTTAATTTGTGTGATTAATCATTTAAATGTTTAATTGATTATTTGATTTCATTTTTGCTAAAAACATGTCTTACTCTTAAGTTTGTTTTTTTTTCAAAAAAAGAATTATTTGTAAATAAGTGGTCACATCAGTTATAGTTTCAATTCAATTCTAACCACTTAATAAGAAAAAAAAAAGCATTTTCTATGTTATCTCTGGTTTTCTCTATTTGTGTGTGGTTTTTCATCTAATACAGGAATTCTTAATCAATATCTTGATGATCATTGGATGCTTAAAAGCTTTATCAGGTACCTTGGGCTCGTCCGACGCTCCTCTGTTTGCGTGAAAATTCACCGGTGCCCGGTACACTCTATATTTAATCTTTGCTTGTGTATCATGTTTATGATTAAATAAATCTTCTTTATAAATTTTTTACAAACTCTCCTGGGCCTCTTATAATAGAGTGTAAGTCTCATCCCTTTGTACATAAAACATTTTTGGGCCTCTAATAGAGTGTAAGACTCAATCCCATTTTATACCAAAACCATTTTTGGGCCTCAGTCATTGTATAAGTCCCGATACATTAGAAAATCTCGGTGTCTCACGATACTTTGCCGTGAACTTTGTGTTTATTTTACACGATGTTTTGCCGTGTATTTTCTCTCTGTTTACCCACGATGTTTTGCGGTGTATTTTCTCTCTGTTTTTATCACACGATGTTTTGCCGTGTATATGCTTTTATCTCACGATGTTCTTCCGTGTATATTTTATCACATGATGTTTTTCCGTGTATATTTTATCTGTCCCGATGCTTTGCCGTGTATTCATTTATTCCGTGATGTTTTGCCACGTATGCATGCTCCCTTAGGATCTCTTGGTTCAAACTTAATTTTTGATTAGGTCTGAAATAAGACAGACATTGGAATATTCAACCAAGCATGATAACTTTAGGTTAAATTTCCCCTCTCGCCGCCGTGCGATTTAAACTTTATTTTCTGTAGTTCGTGCCCCGTAGGGGCGAACTACGACCGCTCTGATTTCTCAAGATCCCATTTGAGAATATGATGGCATAAGACTGCAAAGTCTTAGCGAGCGACCTTTTTATTTCTCTTTCAATCCGACGTTTTCCAGGATATTTTCAACCTTTTATCATCTCTTTACATCCGACGTTTTCCCGGATATTTGTATTTTCAACCTCTTATTTTTATCTCTTTTTATCCGATGCTTTCCCGGATATTCATATCTGCAATCTTTTCTTGCAATCAGGTATTTTCCCGGATATTCATATCGTTTCTTCTCAAAACAACTTTCCTTGTGATTTAAATCCAAATATATATTTGTTATCAAAACTTTCTTCAATTTCTTGAACAACTAACAAAACAACATGGAAGCTCTACAACGGGTAAATGTTTATCCGCTTTCTTTTATCTGCTTTCATATACATAACTGTATTGTGGGAAGCTGCGCATGGTTAGTATTCTTTCATACCTTTTTAAATACTTGTCAAATATCAGCTGTATATATACTTGTATAGTTATTTAGAGTTTTCCCCGACAACTACGTCTAGAACTAGGTAAAGCCCTGTTGGTCACTCTTAAATACAAACAAAACTAGATCCCCTGTAGGATTCCAGATACAGTCTTCCCTTCTCTTGGGGTTAAACAATATGGAATAAAGAGAAAGGCAGTATTCTCGGTGAACCTTTTCTCAGACTGTCACCCCTAGAAATTGTCAAAGAAACTCTACTCCCCAGAGATGATCTTTTCTCCGTGAATGGTATCTCTTGAGTTTCTTCCAAACCCTCAAACTTTCCTGGAATGATCTCTTCTCTATGAATTGCATTTCTTGAACTTCTCTTGGTTTGGAGACCCACATGCTTCCTAAAAGCATCCCCCCTCCTCTTGGGCATTGTACAAGGACCCTCCGGCTTCTTAGAAGTTCTCATGCCTTCTCTTGGGATTAGTACAAGGACCCGACGACCTCTTAAAGGTATAGGAAGATAACCTAGTCATCCTTTGCTAGAGCAGCCTTTCTAGAGTCAAAACATCAAACCAATTTAGGGTTTATTCTCATTCCTTAAACATCATCCTCTGCTTGGGCATCGTACACAGATAAAACCAGTAGACTTGGACAGTCTTATTTCCTTTTGGATCTCAAGAAACCCTCTCCTCTTTTTTAACATCTGATGCTTTCCCGGATATTCCTTCTATTTTCATCCGACGCTTTCTCGGATATTCCTTCTATTTTCATCCGATGTTTTCCCGGATATTTATCTTTAATCTTTTCACTCTTTCAAATCAATTCCCACAAACATCCCTTTAGCTTCAATCTTGGGCTTTGAACAAGACACAAATACTCAACCTTTTAGCTTCAATCTTGGGGTTTGAACAAGACACCAAATATCTTTTTCCTCCCTTAGAATAGGAGGAACTACGATTGCTCTGATTTCCCTGTTTTCTTTAACGGGAATACGTAGGCATATGATTGCGAAATCTTAGCGAGCACACTAAACAAAAAAAACCTTAGGTCCAGTACCTTACCAAAAACATCGAAAAACCCGAAAACAACAAAAAATATATTTTCAACATCTCTCAACATTCCCAAAGGAGAAACTTTCCCATTTACAACAAATAAACACCATCAAGTAGAAAATAGTAGAACAGTAGAAAATTGCTATCAACCCATGGATAACCATGTATAGGATGGGTAATTAATAACTCCCCATTGTATAACCTGACCCCGAACTCCCCAATCTCTTAGCATTTGTTAAAGAAAACATTTGCGTGCAAGGTTAGTTTGAGATAGCTTCCCTTTCCTTTCCAGCTTCATAGGATAAATAAGAAATCAGAAAGTAGCACCCAATCCCATCCGCAGACGGATGTGGGCGGTCACGAAAACCGCGCTACACCCTGGTTAAAGAAAAGGAAAATACCAGAACCAGCACCTGAGCTCTCCTCAGAGAGGACTCAGGATCCATTAGCTTAGACATTTCCTTTTACAGCACTTTATAAATTATTGTATTTCCATTTCGCAATCGTTGAATTTAATAAAACGGGGTTCTCCCCACTGTATGATATTTGCAATCCAATTGTCGAAGTTTCTTTTTGAACAAAAAATAAATTAATTAAATCATTGCATATCATTCATCATTCTCATGTAACGCATTCTTTTTACCTACGAATCTCACGTTTGTGTCTCGATTCTAGAGTTAAACTGTCTCATTCGTACAATACTCGGGCCAGTCAACAAAAGAAAATGGATAATCTCGAGGAAGAGAATAGAGAGTTGAGAGAAGAACTCGACGCTCTGAAAGAGGATTTGAGAAAGCTTCACAACGATATGCAAGCTCTGGCAGCAGCTCAGATGCAACAACAAAGGACTGTGATCTCAGAGATCACATTGGCACCCATAGTGGAAAGGTATGATCCTCGATATACCATGCCTAAAGATCGTCCCTGGGGCATGCCACTCAACTATATCCCGGAAGGATATATTCCGCCAATCACTGAAGATCCAGAAACTGCAGCAGGAGCCGCTGGGCCTGAAGGTTACAAACTTCGGGAAAGCCAAGATTCCAAGGACATGACAGTAACTCCTGAAGGTTACAAACTTCAGGAAGCACCAAGAGTCTCATTCGTAATGACTATACCACCACTCGTGGTACACACTGTCCCGGAAGGACAGATTCCACAGATACCGTCTGGTGGAAACGAAAGTATGTTCGACAGAATGAATGAGTTCTAGGAACAGTTCCTAGATATGCAGAAAGAACTGCAAGCCATTTACGGTCAGGATCTATTTGGAAAGGACGCCGCTGACCTTTGTTTGGTCCTCAATGTGAAAGTTCCGCACAAATTCAAGGTGCCCGAATTTGAAAAGTACAAGGATAACTCTTGCCCTCAGAGCCATTTGGTGATGTACGCTCGGAGAATGTCAACTCAGACAGAGAACCAACAACTACTGATCCACTATTTCCAAGATAGTTTAACCGGTGCCGCACTCAAATGGTACATGGGGTTAAACCGCACTAAGATCGTCACTTTCAAAGATCTTGGCACTGCCTTCGTTCAACAATATAAGTATAACCAGGACATGGCACCAGACAGAGATCAACTCAGATCCATGTCGCAGAAGGACAAGGAAACCTTTAAGGAATATGCCCAAAGATGGCGTGAAATTTCCGCTCAAATTTGTCCACCTCTTGAGGAAAAAGAGATGACAAAGAACTTCTTGAAAACCTTGAGCTCATTTTACGACAGCCGAATGGTTGCTAGTGCGCCTAGTGACTTTACTGAGATGGTGGGCATGGGAGTACGTCTTGAAGAAGCAGTCCGAGAAGGACCTTTAGTAAAGGACGATGGCTTATCGAGCAGTACCAAAAGGTACGGTAGTGCTCCCCCTAAGAAAAAAGAGCAAGATATGGGTAATATCTCTCTCGGAAAGCAAAGGTGACAGTACCAACCAGTAGCAGCTGTAACTCCTGCTATCAACCTTGCGCCTGTTCCTACGTATCAACCTCAGGTTGCTCAGAGCCAACCTAATCAACAACAATATCAGCAAAGGACACAACAACCTCTTCAACGGGCTCGTCCTCCGTACAGCAATAACCGTACAACGCGACCACCAGGGTTCGACCCTATACCCATGTTGTATGCAGAACTATTTCCACTACTACTGGTCAAGGGACACGTCCAAACCAGGTCTCCTCTTACAGTACCGGAAAATTTGGCTTTTTGGTTCAAAGCGGATCAGACTTGCCCTTACCATCAAGGAGGACCGGGGCATAACATAGAAAATTGTCTCAGCTTTAAATCCGATGTGCAAAAGCTTGTTAGGAGCAGGGTCTTATCCTTTAAGGATACCAATCCAAATGTTCAAACGAACCCACAGCCTCAACACGAGAAAGCTGCAGTAAATTTGATAGAGAGAGAGTCTAACCACAGCTATCAAATTCATGATGTACTTTTATTAAGGGCTAACCTGGTCAAAATGCATCGCAGACAGAGCGGATATGGGCATGTACCATCTCATAACTATCACCAGTGTGATATCTGCTCTAAGAACAATCAAGGATGTTCTATGGTGCAATCAGCTCTACAAGAACAGTTGGATCTCAGATGGATCCAGGATCACCGAATTCGTGAAGTCAACATGACTTATACGAATTCCAACGTCATTCAGAACCACAACATTCTGGCAATTAATGTCAACTTGGTGGCAATGCACTCAAGAGAAAGCCAACATCATAATCTGCCACGACATGATTACAATTCCTGTCTGATCTGCTCGGTAAAAAATTAGGGATGCTCTTTTGTACAAGAGACCCTCCAGCGTCAGATGGATCTTGGATGGGTTCATGATTACCGTAATAGAAGTCAGTATCAAGTGAATATGATTCAAATCTTTGATATTCGCTTGATGAATACCAGCTTGGTGGAGTTACATGCTAAGCAGGTCCAGCTCGGTTTTCTGACTTCGCATAATTATCACAACTGTACAGTATGTCGTGAGAGTGACCAAGGATGCGCTCTCGTTCATATAACTTTCCAACACTTGTTGAACCACTGGTGGCTTCCGATCTATTTAGAAAAAGACACACAACAGTCATCATGATTAATGGGAACCCTACTAGGCATCAAAGTATGGATGTTCGATCAATGGAAACAGATCTAGTGAGGTTACACTGCATACAAAGCGGACTTGTCCAGGTGCCACCACATAACTATGAACGTTGTAGAGTTTTCTCTGAAGATAATCAAGGATGTTACCTCGTACGGAAGCCCTTCAGAGTCAGTTGGACCACAAAGAGATTCAACCATGTCCAAGTTCTGGGTCAACCAATTCGATGCCAGACTTTGTCGCTGATCGAATCAAGGAGGTTGTCGTAATCTTTGATCATAAGAGGACCAAGGATGTTTGTACCATCATTCCTCTACTTGACGAATCGAAAGTCCCCAACCAGGAACTGATTGAAATTACTTACAATGGTCAGAAGAATCAGAAGGCTCCTGTAGTTATCTATCTACCGGGACCTTTACCGTATGAATCAACTAAGGCTATCCCTTACAAATACGGTTCAACAACAATTTAGAATGGAAATAAAATTCCATTACCCTCCGTCGTGAATATTGCAGACATCAGTCAAGTAACACGGAGCGGTCGAATCTTCAACCGAGGAGTTGGAGAACCCAGCAAAGAAAAGGAACCTCAAGTAGAAGTTCCTGATCAACCAGTCGGTCAATCCTTCGATCCCGACCTTTCAAAGAACAACGATGAGATGCTGAAGCTCATCCAGAAGAGTGAATACAACATTGTTGATCAGCTGTTGCAAACTCCTTCAAAAATCTCTGTATTATAACTTTTACTCAATTCTGAAGCTCACAGGGAGGCTCTACAGAAAGTCTTAGAGCAAGCCTTTGTGGAACAAGATGCGTCAATAAGACAATTTGACAGCATCATCTCCAACATCACTTCCTGCAACAACTTGGGGTTTAGTGATGAGGAATTGTCGGAAGAAGGCAAAAGTCATAACATGGCGATTAATATTACAGTCAACTGCCAGGACGATGCATTAGCCAGTGTACTGGTAGACACCAGATCGGCTTTAAATGTTATGCCGAAGTCTACTCTAATGCGACTATCATTCAAAGGATCTACGATGAGAGGCAGTGAGGTCATCGTCAAAGCATTAGACGGCTCCCAGAAAATAGTTATCGGCGAAGTCGACCTTCCTATAACTATTGGTCCTCACACTTTCCAACTCACTTTCCAGGTCATGGACATCCGGGTAGCATACAACTGTTTGTTAGGAAGACCTTGGATACACAAGGCTGGGGGAGTCACTTCGACACTTCATCAGAAGCTGAAGTTCGTCAAGAATGACCAACTCGTCATAGTCTGTGGAGAACAAGCCTTGATCGTGAGTAACCTATCATCGTCCACTTGTGTAGAACCCGAGGAGGTTGTTGGAACCCAGTTCCAAGAATTTTCGGTGAGCAACGACAATCAATCAGAAAGAGAAACGTCGATTTCCTCGTACAAAGATGCTCTCGAATTGATCAAAAGTAACAATGCAAAAGGATGGGGACAACTTGTCATTCCTACGGATAACAAGACAAAGAAAGGTTTGTGTTTTCTTCAACCTGTACCCAGACTGCTACTAACGATGAAAGCATTCATCCCATTCATGACTTGTTCCACAGTGGAGGTTTCCTTCACCCAGTGTCTCAAGAAGTACATACCATCAACGAGGGTGACCCCTCCGATACAGATGAAGAATGGAAGTCATATCTTAACGAGGACGGTTATATGTCTCAGGAAGAGGTGCCTACGCCATTTTGCTTTCTGGCGCAGAGTCCCAGATTTATACTGAGGTCAGATGTCAAAATGATATACGGAGATTGTGATCCAGAAGGATGTCGTGCTCCACCCAACTCATTAGAGGAAGACACTCTGATGAAAGACAACTTTGACCACGACTATTATGGTTCGATGGATGGCCTGCCTATCTGGCAGTCGTACCCAGAAGACTTGGGGCAAAAGAGTCTGCCAAACGATGCATATCAGTTGAGCATCATTGAAAAGAATACATGCGTTCCCACCATGTTATGGGATCATTATTTAAGGCATTTAGAGTGAAATTCTGGCCTATGCAGACAGCAGATGTCCTAACACATGTCAAGACATTGTGCTACATAATCTTTTAAACTTGGAGGCGCAACTGCAGACTGATACCTTGAATATCAGAACTGCACACTCTCAGATGTCACGACATCTGATCTAACATGTTAGTCAAGAATACATACAATAAGACAGTAAAGTGCAGAATGTAAATAACACACTAATTTTAACCCAGTTCGGTGTAATTCACCTACATCTGGGGGATACCAATGCAGGATGAAGATTTCACTAACTGTAGATTGTTACAAAGTTAAACTCCCACGTTTACAACTTTATTCCTAACATCTACCCCATGAACATCTTTACCAAGGCTAAACTCAATGATTTACAACCTTGATATGAGATACCCCACTCACACCCTAATCACAATTTGTGTTATCTCTGTCATCTGCCAATTCAGAGCTGTCGTGGTTTCTTGACCTACAAGTTATCTTGGACTTGTTTCAAAGCTTCGTCCAAGAACAATACAACAACCATTACCTACAGGCTTCTGGTTGTGTCTCTGTACCTATGCCTTCCACCCTGCATCCCATAATATAGAGTGGAGACTTACAACTCCTAAGAGAGCCAACGACTCTCAAACCGTAAACCCTTATTCAACACAAAGGAACTGGGTTACAAAGTTACAAGTGATACAAAACATACAGTCCCTGTAAACCCTAGGTCTAAGTCTCCTTATATAGTCTTCTGTTGTCTTGGGCCTTCAACCGTTTCTCCTGTGCTTCCTTGATGCATTCCTTAATTCTTGCAACAGATTAAAACCTGCTAACTTACCAAGTCAGCCAGGATGTCGAGACATTTCCTTCGACATCTTTTTCTTCTGCAGATTCTTCAAGTTTATCATCAGAATGTTTTAGCAAAATTTAGTCAAACAGCAGGTGCTTTCAATCTCCCCCTTTTGACAAATTTTGGCTAAAACAAACATTTTCTTCTGCATTCTGCAAACTACAAGGCTCCTTCATCAAGACTTCTTTATCTTCAGAATTGATTGGAGCTAAGGTCTGAGAGAGTCTCCCCCTCAACATATTCTCCCTCCTTCTAAAAAAGAACCAACAGTTATAGACTTCGTAACACTGAGAATATAGATTGCGTAACTCAGGTCACAAAACACAACCCGCTTCATAACTCAGATCACAAGACACAAAGAAAAACTTGTTAAGATGTTAGAACATCTTAACCAACATTCTTGCAAAACAACTGCAGGAATGTACCCAAACCCAGACAGCCTCAGAAAACTAAAACTTGGCAAAAGTGACCAAGACAGCCCCAAACCCAGATACAACATACCCAGATTTTGAAGAACCCCATCTATCACCAACCCAAGGAGAGTATTGAGACTAAAGAAGATCAAGGCAATCCTATTTATAGCAGAGCCATTTCCTTAGGAAGTAACGAACCCAGGAAAAAAAATGCTGGTCAATTCAAAGGACCATTAATCGACGGTAATAACTCCACTAATAACGCTTTGACCAAGACTGCTTTGACAGTTTCTTCTTTTGAGAACACCGACCAACAAACCTATTACATGCAACATGTTCAACAACAATGTCCTGATGTCAGACATTGTCTATTCTTCATAGGCACTATTTTGCTTTGGTCTTCCAGAGATTTCTTCACACCTATGTGATTCTGCAAGAGAAAAATAAATTATCCCAGACTCAGTCAATGATTCTTATGCATCCACTAAGAACCATTTAAGTATGCATTGCCAAGTTTCCCACAACTTGCAACAATACTCTAATGTCAAGACATCCTCCTTGACATCTCAATTTGCTTAACGCACAAATGCAAACTGGAATTTCCACAATAATGTCAAGCCATCTTGACATCTCAGTTTGCTTGACGCACAAATGCAAACTGGAACTTCAACAATAATGCCAAGCCATCTTGACATCTCAGTTTGCTTGACGCACAAATGCAAACTGGAATTTCAACAATAATGCCAAGCCATCTTGACATCTCAGTTTGCTTGACGCACAAATGCAAACTGGAACTTCATCTCAGATCAAAAGGCCTCCCCCCTGACTAAGGTAACTGGTGCTCCTCCACTGAACACCCAAGCTAATGACTGGAAAACATAAGACGCATCTTCATGTCTTCAAGAGCGCACCCTCTGTTCAACACACCTGCTGAACGCAACCATTAACTCATTATTGTTCCCTCTGACAAAAAACAATAATTACTCACACATGATCAAAGTCATGCATCCCATGAGTACGTGTATACCAACCATAACAAACTCTTGGCTTGAGATCAAAGTCCCATTGACCCCCCTCATTCCACAACCATTTTATACACCACACGAACTCCTCTTGAATTCTCATGTATAGATATCCCGTTGCTTGAGGCACAAACTAATTGAATTAGAATGCTTCACATTCCTCAAAGAGACTCATAGGGCCCCTTAGTTTGTTACCACGATGTCAGTTATCGTATGCATGCTCCAGAACTTCACAGCTGCTAAACTGATCCACTACTAGCATGACTTGCTCCAAGGGATCCAAATGTCGTATGCAAGATTTTCCACTGACCTCACCCAGTCAGCAATAGAGATAAACCCCACAATCCAAGACAGTTATTCTTATTATTCTCACGTATGATAACTTTGAAAACTTCTGATTTATGGTAAATATCCACTTCTGAATGCATTCAAGAAACTGACTTCCATGCACTCAACACATGATCCACTTAAGTCTTCACAAATACTTACATCCTCCTTCCAAGGGACCCTTCTACTCCATCATTGTCCTGGATGATCATGTAGATACTTCTTGGACACGATACAAATAACCAGTTCATCACAGAACCTGAAATCCTTCACCAAGGATAACTAACCCAAAGATGTTCTAACATCAGTTAGGACATCCTCCACACATCACAGACACCACACACCATGGTTCTTGATATGCTCCACTACTGGATTTAGTATCAGCATAGTAATCCACACTGAAGACTTTCACACAACACTGACCCACCAGCTTGAATAAAGAAGTCGTCAGGAACCCAGAGAGAAATAAACTCTCAACCACCAAGAAGGTATGCTTCCATCCTCAACCCAGAACTTCTGCCACAAGCTCCCAGAGAACCAGATCCTTCAAACAATCTCAACTAACTACTCTTTTACAAAAGAGCAATCAGTTTCAAGCATCCTGCTTGAATGCTCATTGTAAAACCAATCAAATGCCACTTTTTGATTGACCTCACTCATCTTCAGAACTCCCACAAGATACCCTGATCTACTAATGAAACCTGATCTTCAAGTCACACGAACTACTTGCCCCACAGCAAGACATCTTGGATCCACCAAGCCTCTTAGTCATGTAACATCTTCTCATCCACAGCTCCCGCAAACTGCATGAGATAGACCTTTTTGAAGAATCCATCACTCCCATTCTCCTGTAGATCACCTTATCTTAAGCTGACATGCCACATCACCAGCTGAGACTTCTGATGTTAAGTTAGATGACCAAACATTATGACATCCAACTTTTGAATTCAGCTCTTCCTTCTGCCACTTAGAAGAACCTCCTCCCTTTGCAGAAACAGATTTCCATGCTTTCACAGACTTGATTCAACAACCAAGTTTTGAGTAGACAACCTCCATTCTGCTTTGAAACTCCAAAGACTTCAAACCTGCCATGTCTGAATCTTCAGAAAATAAGTAGTCCACGACTACCCCATAGTAATACCAAAGAATGTCACTTCCCTTAGTAGAGCCGTCAAAAGAAATCCAAAGATAACTGCCACTTATCCTCGACCTTCACACCCAGAGTAAACACTATGCTCCAAAGCACCTAGATCAGAAATAAACTGACCCAAGCTGTAACCATCAAGATTATGATGTCTTCATAGTCTTCCATCTCCATCTTTAATAGCATCACCATCTGGACAAGTCATTCACATTACTTTCCAGGAAACAGATGCTAAGCCAATAATCCCAAGTCAACACCTAGGAGACTTTTGAGCGAATGCAGAACCCCTCCCATGATTCTTAAAACCTCTGATGAAAAGATGTTAGAATATCTGACAGAACATCCTCAATCTTGACTATCAAGGATAATCAATTAAATACTTGTGGATTCCATAAATAGCAATTGATCTTAAATCCTTGTGCAATAACCCTTATCCAAATCCAGCATATTCTGAATATCCCAAGATATTCCTCATCATGCTGTCTTCTTCCGTTTGTGCTAGTTGTTAAGATATCAAGGCTGCCCCCTTGACTCAAGCTCTTAAGATTCTCTCTGAATGAATCCTAATTGCCTCAATTGTGTGAACTCATTCTTAGGGTTGAAAGTATGAGTTCTTCCTTGCAAGTTTTTGTGAATGGTGAAAATAAATCACCTCCAGGTCTTCACTTTGTGTCTCAAGGAAACACCTTCTAGTCAGAAGAGTAACCAGAAGACTCCAGATACACGACATAGATGTCTTTATGCGTGGACTTGAGAGAATTCTCAAGTATCTTTGACAACCTAGCCGTCCAAACATTTATCAAACTCCTAGAGCAAGAACCTAATAAACTTTAACTCAACTCCTCTCATCTTCAACTGTCTCCAAACTGCACTAAGAAACCAAGCCTCTAAGTACCAAGTCACCATACCAGATATCTAACCACAACTCGCTTCACTCCATCGCTCCCAACTTTGGAATAAAGGAATGCAGATATCTTCAAACATAGAGGTCGATGATTGAGACCTTCCACCAACTGTCTTCAGTAACAACTCCAGAATCCCATGATTCTAGAGCTCTTCCATCAGAAACACATGCAGCGGAACCACCAAGGAACATATCCTGCTTGCCCTAATAAGATGTCACAACATCTTACAAGACACATCAATAAGAGAACTAGCCACTTCTCCTGTAGTTGTTGTAGAATCTCCTCAGCAACATGAACAACCTTCGGGTTGCTTCCTTCGATCCAGAACATTCATCTCATCCATTAATACCCTTGGGTATGTTTGAGTTGATTGATCTGATCTTCAAAACTCCTCCTTGTTAAAACGCCAGAAAGTATCTCCCAAAGATCTCATCCAGAACCAGACAGGATGCCAGCTCTGATACCAATTGAAATTCTGGCCTATGCAGACAGTAGATGTCCTAACACATGTCAAGACATTGTGCTACATAATCTTTTAAACTTGGAGGCGCAACTGCAGACTGATACCTTGAATATCAGAACTGCACACTATCAGATGTCACGACATCTGATCCAACATGTCAGTCAAGAACACATACAACAAGACAGTAAAGTGCAGAATGTAAATAACACACTAATAGTTAACCCAGTTTAGTGCAATTCACCTACATCTGGGGGATACCAATCCAGATGAAGATTTCACTAACTGTAGACTGTTACAAAGTTAAACTCCCACGTTTACAACTTTATTCCTAAAATATACCCCATTAACATCTTTACCAAGGCTAAACTCAATGATTTACAACCTTGATACGAGATACCCCACTCACACCCTAATCACAATTTGTGATATCTCTGTCATCTGCCAATTCAAAACTGTCATGGTTTCTTGACCTACAAGTTATCTTGGACTTGCTTCAAAGCTTCATCCAAGAACAATACAACAACCATTACCTACAGGTTCTGGTTGTGTCTCTGTACCTATACCTTCCACCCTGCATCCCATAATACAGAGTGAAGACTTACAGCTCCCAAGAGGGCTAACGACTCTCAAACCCTGATGTGTGTTATCCGCAAGTATACGGATTACGTCAGAGTAATATAAAAGATTTATCGATCCCACAGAGACCAATGTCAATCTATCGATTACTATCGTTATGTTGTTTATCTAAGGCTAATAAATATCAGGGTAAAAGTTTTCTATAGAACGAAAATAGAATTAAATCAGATAAATACTATACTGGAATGTAATTCACATCAATCAAGCAATACTCCTGTTATCCAAATAGTAACACTTACGGGGCGATGTTTTCTTCTTTGAAAAAGAGTTAATTAAAAAGGATCCGCCGCGTTAGCGTGTTCGGAACCAGACCTAACCTTTAATCTATACCAGCCGCTCACGCTGCACCGGTCGCTCTCCGCGTTAAAGTGATAAAGTCCTTTTTTATGTAATTACCTCTAAGACTTAGTTAAAAAGTGCTTTCGATTGAAAATATTTTATACCAAAGGGTTTCCGGCATATGCTCGGCCAACCGGATCTAAATCTATAAACGTGTCCGAAAATAGTTTAAAACCTCTTTCTAATAATATAAAACTTTCCTAGTTAATTAATAAAGTGCTTCCGCTGTATTTATCAATTAACAACTAACAAACTCTTTTCTAAAATGCCAGACAGTTTTTGATCTTACCTGATCTAGTCACGGTCATTACGCAAATAAAATCACGGTCTCGTTTACGTAATGACCGATCAGTTGAAGTTCAGAAGAGGTTAATTAAAATAAAAAACAGCCCCTAAAGTATTTCTAAAGAGATGACATGTGGAGTACCGTCGGAACGATGATCCTCACATCCCAGCACAAGGGATTTAGCTGGACATGGTAACTAAAAACATAACAATAAATTGGTTTGCAAAGTAAAGCCTTTGTAAGATAAAAACGTGCAAAGTGTGAGAGTATATTTTGAGAGAATGAATACAAGTGTCAAGCTTGAGTTCAGTTCCAAAAGATAAACAGGTCACACAGAAACTTAAAATAACAAAATAAGGGCAAAGACAGAAAATAAATGAATGTAAAGCAGTGCAGGAAAAATAAACGAATATAAAAGCGATGCGGAATATAATTTATAAAAGAAACCTGCTCCAAAGCGGAGACTGAATCTGGTACGGAGCTGGAAAGTAAATTGAGGGAAAGTAAATAATTTCTAACTATGATTGCTCCAATCTCACTAACAACTATAGTGCAACAACCCCTCGATATGACGGATTCTTGCTTTACAGAATGAACTTTATGCCTAAGGTTGAAAACTAAGATTGGATGAAATGAAAGTGAAAATACAAGGCCTATTTATAGTGTTAATGAGGCTGTAACGTCCGCACAACGTTATAGAAAACGGCTAAGTAATAATTTCCAAACGTGTGTAACTGCCTCTAACGTTTCTGACTGTTTGCATGTTACAACGGTCGGCGCCCGCCGACCCCTACTCCGCGTCCTCCGAGTGTGTCCATGGAATAAAACGTATTTTGAGACCATTGGAATGAGGGTGAAATCCACTACTCAAAATGCGTTCTCTATGGCGTTCGCTGAATGAAATGGTTAGTGTATAATTTGCACAAGAAATCTTTGTTTTAGCCTCTTTTTGCGTCGTTTCCTCACTGTAAGCTCAAATTAGGCAATGTATCTGAAAGTAAAACAAAATACCATAATAACATGGGAAAATAATAAATAAACAACTAAAAACATGTGCAATCGGAGTCAAATATACAGTGTGATTTGGTGTTATCAAATTCTCCCACACTTAAACCTTTGCTTGTCCTCAAGCAAACTCTCATAAGGAAAAGAAAAATAGCAAACATACAAGTATCTAATCTGGGCTAAGAACTTAAGTTTGATCAATGATACATCAGTAGGTACTAACTCATGAACCAAGGGTATCGTAATGACACTTTCTGCGATTTGCGGGCATAAGTTTCTCTCCTATACAAACCAATCCAAATCGTGATGTTATACTTAGGCCTATCTTACTAATTCCTTTCTTACCCCTTTTCATTCAAGCGTAGTCACATTTAGCCCGTTATCTTTCACTCGCATGGTGAACATAACCTGTGGTAATCCTGATCCTTTTATATCAATGGTTTGATACTTTTTGGATATATAATTTTTCAAAAAAAAATTTTTTTTTCTAAAGATACTTTAGCATCTTCTTGGATTTTTCTTTTTCTTTTCTTTTTCTTTTTGTTTTTGCAGGATCTTACCTATTTGCATTGGTTTGTCACTTAGCGGTGGCTAAGATGGTGCTGACTGCTAGAATAAACTACTTAAGGGTAAGTGATGAAGGGTGAGATTTTAAGGCCACCGTATAAAAAAACTGGATAGGCCCATATATTGGAGAAACTTACGGTGTAAAAACGATATCGATCTTTCAAAAAGTTTTCCCAAGCCTTTGCAAATGATACTTACTTGTCCTAATAGCCCAAATTTTCAAAATAAATGTTGTTTTCTTTGTTCAAAAGAAAAATTAATTTTAGTTAAGGCTCAAGAAATGGGAAAATAGACAAACTCACACAAAATGACTCGTCGAGCACATGTGGAACTTTTTTTTTAGAACAAACTTAACTATACTAGAAAGTAATAATAAAATAGAAATGCTAAAAACAAGTAAAAACAGTAATATCTCCTCCCACACTTAAACCGAACATTGTCCTCAATGTTTCAATAAAAGTAAGAAAGGGATAGGCGAAACCTGGCAATCAATCATGTCGACCACTGGGGCCATCACCATCATCCTCTGAACGTCTGGGACGACGACTCCTACTGCGGTGTCTGGTGGTATGTGACAGCTCCATTTGCTCAATCCTCTCTATTAGAGAGGTATTTTGATCTCTAAGAGCTTGGAAACTCTCAAGAGTGGATTGATGTGACTCCCGTATAAAATCCATCATCTCCTGCTGTTGCTGGTACATGGCATAGAACATGCCATCACGCTCTTCTTCTCTAGCTTGCTGTGCTTGCCACATTTCTTCGCTTATATAAAATCCGGAAGAAGTACTTGCAGAATGGTTAGTAACAGGTGGGGTATGTGCAGGTGATACATGGATGGGAGACTGTTCCATATGATCATACTCATCATCAGTCTCGTTTCCTTCGTCCTCGGGGACGTTTGGTAATAGCGGATCTAAAATAGGAGTAGCCCTCAAATCATACAGCCAGTTTCCTCTTTTACGCACATCAGTGCGACTTGAGCAAGGGAAAGCGACACTCAGGATGGCAGCATTGCGAACCATGAGGATATAACCTCCTTCCTGCCTCGTTTTGCATAAACGCATGTCTCTCAGAAATTTCAAATCAATGGTGCGAGGCGGGAGTGGTTCCAAAGTGGCCAACTCGGTGTCCAGGTGGAGGGCTCGTGCAATGAAGGTAATCAATCCTCCAAATGACACGGTGTTGCCCTTTTTCTCAATAGTTCGCATATGTGCTATCATAAATGGTACAAGATTTAATCTTTTTCTAAGTAAAGCAGCCTGTAAAAATATAAATTCTTTGGAATTCAACTTGTTAGAATTTTCACGAGCAAAAATAGTATAAGCTAATAAAAGGCGGAATACTCGTATGGCTGGGTTATGAATGTCGGAAGCCAAATTTCCGTCAAAGGAGTAGGTGGTCTGACCTGAGATGTCTCTCCACAGTTGGAAAGCCTCAGTCGACCAATTTGTGTCTATGGGTGCCTCACAAACGGTACCATTCCCGAAATGGAATCCTAATAACTCAGCAAGTGTATTAGTGGTGTAAATCTATTCAACATTGAACATCCTAAACCTCATTGTGCCTACAGTGCTAACAATGTTTTCTCTGACAATGTACTCCAAAGAACTCAAAAATTCGCGTGTTAGCCTTTCATAGGTAGGCTCCTTGCGACTAAAAATACTCTCTAATTTCAAACTTTTTAACAGATAAAATACGCTAAATCTTATACCAAGGTTATACAGACAAATATCATTAATATACCTCATTGCAAGGATGTTGCGTGTCTGTAGTCTCTCCCATTTTTTCCATTGCTTGACTCCATCATCTCCATCTCGAAAAATGATGTTTTCTTGGTTCTCCGCTGCCATTGTTGAAGTGAAATGAAGGTTTGGTGAAGGAAAATGGGTAACTTGGGTTTTTGTAGATTTGGGTGAAATCTATGGTTTTTATAGAGGTAATGTGTAATGGAAGGTGTAATGGTAGTGGGGAAGTTATGAAATAAGGGATTTTAATGGTTTAATGGGGTTTTATGGTGATTAAAATCGGAATTTTTGGAGGTAGAAGATGAAGAGAGTGGTAAAAATGGGGGTTTTCTTATTCTGGTCCGTTTAAATCCCAGGACGCCTCCACGTCCGCCAAGCAGGGGTCCGCGTCCGCGGACTGTGTAAATTGGGCTGACACGGATTTTGGGCTTTGTTGGTCAATGTACCACTCCTTGGGGTGTCTATAGCATATTGGTACATGTAAGAAACATAGAGAATATTTTGTTTATTTATTTTTTTATTTTAATATATTTGGAAAATGCGAATGTAGAAATAATAATTATATTAGTAATTCTAAAGAGTTTTAAAATTATGAGAATAAATAAAATAAATCCTTTAAATATTACCAATAGATTGGAATAACGTAGATATTTATTATAACTTGAAATAATATAACACTCGCATATAGCATATGGTTGCAATGGGTCTAGTAATAATAACGATGGAAAATAAAATCTACTAATAGTCTGATGATAATAACGGAAATGATAAAAATGCGGTAAATGTAAAAAATAAACTATCATAATAAGCATGTGGTAAGTCTCTCCACACAAAGGGTGCGCTATGTCCCAGAACTCCTGAATATCTTCTAGAAAGACTGACGGCGGACATCCTGGCTCATGTGAGGACAAGATGCCCTTGCTTCTGCAAGCTGGCGTCTGAGATCGCAAATCTCCTGGTGTAAAAGATCATAGGATGAAGCATTTATTTTGTCTGATATCTGTATCTGTAAGGTAAGCTCGGCGCATTCTTCGCGAAGAGAAATGATCTCCTTGCGCATAGCGTCAAACTCTGAATATATGTCCCTGCGTTGCAGATTGACGTTAGAGGAATAGACAGTAGTCCTTTCAGGGTAGGGTGTAGGGTGGTACTCAGGCACAGGTGGGGTCCTAGGTTGGATGGGTGTCTCGTCTTGACCTTCCAAAGCATATGACCAGTTAGTTTTATCATGGATACTTGTCCGGGCATGGTTTGGCAAACCAAAGTAGTGAACAACTTCGTTGTCTATCAAGAGCTTATAGTTATCGGTACTAAAGAATGTTCTCCTGATAAGGCCACGGTCAAAGCAGTGATTAATGTCAATTAAGGTGTAGCTACAATGAGAGGTAAGATGAGTTAGCTTGCTTGCTAGACCTAGGGCATAAGTTATGTGTGTAACAGTACCGCCTACATGGATAGGTCCTCTGGTATATTCAGCATTCAAGTATAGGTTATACATCAGAAAATTACCACAGGCTAAAGGGCGTGACTCAACAGTATAAATGGTTCTCGGTTTCACTTCTACCAAAGAAAGTTTCGGCTAGGATCATTTGGAAATAATGGAAAGCTGGGTTGTTGATTTTGTTTGCTAATTGGGTGGAAGGATCAGGTCCTCCTCCACCGGTGATTTTGCTCCAGAATATGTCAAGCTCATCCTGTATGACATTGACTTCATGCATAAAATGGATGGCATCCATGCCACACTGAAAACCAAGTAATCTAGCAAAATCCCTGTGGTTAAGTTCATACTCGTTCCCAAATAGTCTGAATCTTATGCTTCCACTGTTGTAACCTCTTCCACTGTAGGGGTCATAAATGAGTGAACTGAGGAACTCTAAGGTTAGATGCTTATACGTTACATTCATTGCTTCAGAATACTCATCCCATTGGAGCTGGTGACAAAGGTACCTCACACTAGCCTCAATACCTAAGGTCGTTATACAGTTTGGGTCAGGGTACCTAGTGGGTAGTATCGATCTCTCAGAAAGGACTACATATTTCTTCCTCTGTGCGTCATCTCTGAACACGATGTGCATGTCATCATAGCTCTGCATCCTAAAAATAAAGTTAGTGTAGAATATCTGAGATGATGTGATCTGTAACGTTATGGATGTTGCTATAGGTGGGTCTATCAGAGTGTGACCAGAGTAGTAGGTAGGGATATCACCTCCACAGTAGAGTTTTAATCTTTGTTCGTTTACTAAAAAGGGACTACATGAATGATTTGCAATTTCAAATGCTCCAGATTTCAGGACTTTGGTGACCTCATAGGGTCCAGTCCACCTCGAGCGTAACTTACCTGGAAACAATCGTAACCTAGAATTGAAAAGAAGTACAGGATCTCCTACGTTGAACTCTTTTTTGGCAATCCTTTTGTCGTGCCATGCTTTGGTTCTTTCTTTATATATTACGACATTTTCATAAGCATTTCGGCGTAACTCTTCTAATTTGTGAATATCTAGAATACGTTTATCTCCGGCTGTTAAGTAATCCATATTAAGAGCTTTTATGGCCCAGTAGGCCTTATGTTCAAGCTCGAAGGGTAAATGGCAAGATTTCCCGTAGACTAATTGATGGGGTTGTTCCTATAGGGGTTTTAAACGCGGTTCTGTAAGCCCACAAGGCTTCTTGTAGTTTTAAGGACCAATCTTTTCTAGAGATTGATACGGTTTTCTCTAAGATTTGTTTTTATTTCCCTATTTGATACTTCTACTTGTCCACTAGTCTGCGGGTGATAAGGTGTAGCTACTCGGTGTTTAACTCCGTACTTCTATAAAAGGTTTTCGAATATCCTAGATATGAAGTGCGATCCTCGATCGCTTATAACTAATCGAGGTACCCCAAACCTAGGGAATATATAGTTTTTAAACAGTTTAATGACTACACGAGTATCGTTTGTGGGTGAAGCTATAGCTTCAATCCATTTGGATACGTAATCAACAGCTACGAGGATATACTTGTTTCCCATCGAAGATGGAAAAGGTTCCATAAAATCTATACCCTAAACATCAAAGAGTTCTACCTCTTGAATATTTCTCAGAGGCATTTCATCTCTTCTTGAGACGTTCCCATTGCGTTGGCATCTGTCACATCTTACAATGTAGGCATGAACATTGCGCCATAAAGTTGGCCAGAAAAGACATGCTTGAAGTATTTTAGCGCATGTTTTGGATGAGCCTAGATGTCCACCATATGGTGATGAGTGACAATGCTTAATTATAGTTTCTACTTCTTCTTCAGGGACACAGCGACGGAAAATGCCATCTGCGCCTCTCTTGAATAGAAGGGGTTCGTCCCAATAGAAGTGTTTCACCTCATGAAAGAACTTCTTCTTCTATTGGTAATTTAGATCAGGTGGTATGATATCAGCTGCTAGATAGTTAACAAAATCTGCGTACCAAGGTGTGGTCGTCACAACGAAAGCTTTTTCAATGTCTAATTCTAAATAGGGGTCAGGATCATCATCATGGATGGTTCTAACTGTTGCTACTAATCTATCGTATGCGAAATCATCATTGATAGGAACAAGATCTGGCTTTAGATATTCAAGCCTTGAATGGTGGTCAGCGACCACATTTTCGGTGCCTTTCTTATCTCGGATCTCCAAATCAAATTCTTAAAGTAAAAGGATCCAGCGTAGTAATCTAGGCTTAGCATCCTTTTTGCTTAATAGATATCTTATTGTAGCATGATCAGTGTAGACTATGATTTTTGCTCCTATTAAATAGGATCGAAATTTTTCGATTGCAAAGACTACTGCCAGGAGTTCCTTCTCGGTTGTGGCATAATTAAGCTGAGCCGCATCTAAAGTTCTACTGGCGTAGTAAATTACATGGAGTTTCTTATCCTTTTTTTTGTCCTAAAACAGCGCCAATAGCGTAATCGCTAGCATCGCACATAATTTCAAAAGGTTGGTTCCAATCAGGAGGTTGAATGATGGGTGCGGAAATCAGTGCTTGTTTTAGGTATTTAAAGGCATCAAGACATTTATCATCGAATTTGAATTCGGCGTCTTTCATAAGTAAGTTGGTTAATGGTTTACTTATTTTGGAGAAGTCTTTAATGAAGCGTCGGTAGAAACCGGCGTGTCCAAGAAAACTTTGGATTTCTCTAATGGTTTTAGGTGGTTGGAGGTTTTCTATTACTTCTATTTTAGCTTTATCAACCTCAATGCCTCTTTCGGATACTATGTGTCTTAGTACTATGCCTTCAATCACCATAAAATGGCATTTTTCCCAGTTTAAAACGAGGTTGACTTCTACGCATCTCTCCAGGATTTTCTCGAGGTTTGTTAAACAGTTTTTAAAACTGGATCCACATACCGAGAAATTGTCCATTAATACTTCCATGATCTCATCAAGGAAATCTGCGAAGATTAACATCATACAGCGTTAGAAAGTAGTTGGGGCATTGCATAGTCCAAATGGCATTCGTCTGTAGGCAAATGTTCCATAGGGACATGTAAAGGTTGTTTTCTCTTAATCATCAGGGTGAATGGGTATCTGGAAAAATTCTGAGTATCCATCTAAATAACAAAAGTAGGAATGCCTAGCTAAACGTTTGAGCATTTGGTCTATGAATGGAAGTGGGAAGTGATCTTTCCTAGTTACCTTATTAAGCTTCCTGTAATCGATACACATCCGCCAACCATTTTCTATACGTTTGGCTATTTGTTCTCCTTTTTCGTTCGGTACAACGGTGACACCTCATTTCTTAGGTACCACATGTACGGGGCTTACCCATTTACTCTCGGATATTTGGTATATTATTCCAGCCTCTAACAACTTTAACACTTCCTTTTTTACTACGTCACTCATTATAGGATTTATCCTTCGTTGATGTTTTATGGAGGGTTTTGCGTCTTCCTCCAGCATAATTCGGTGCATACACACGGAAGGACTTATTCCTTTGAGATCGGAGATATTATAACCTAGAGCTGAGGGATATTTTCTTAAAACATCTAAGAGTTGATTAGTTTCAGGACCATCTAACGTGGCACTGACTATGACTGGGCGGTTTAATTCTTTGTCCAAGAACTCATATCTTAAATTCTTAGGAAGCTCCTTAAGCTCTATAGATGGTTTTTTCGGACATGGCATATGATCTAGGGTAAGTGCCAAGCATTCGTAAAGACCGTTATCTATGTAAGGTTCAGATAAGCGTTCAAGTCCGTCATCCTCCATAATGGGGATCGAAGTTAGTTTAATGGTTTCTACTGGATCTTCTTTATCCAGTTCTCTTATGCATTCATCAATTATATCGATGACATAACATGAGTCATCTATGGCTGGTGCATTTAAGAAATGGGATAGTATAAATTCTACTTTTTCATTACCTACCTCGAATGTCATTTTTCCTTTTTTGACGTCTATTATAGCTCCAGCTGTTGATAAGAAGGGTCTACCTAAAAGGATTGAGATCTCATCGTTTTCCTTAATGTCCATTACGACGAAATCTGTTGGAATATAGAGTTTACCAAGCCTAACTGGGACGTCTTCCAAAATGCCAATTGGATACTTAACTGATCTGTTGGCTAATTGGAGAGACATCCTAGTCGGTTGCATTTCTCCTAGGTTTAACCTTTTACAAACAGCTAAAGGCATTAAGCTTACACTTGCTCCTAAGTCCAGAAGTGCTTTATCAATAACTTGGTTTCCCAAAACACAAGGTATATAAAAACTTCCTGGATCTTTCTCTTTCTTAGCAAGCTTACTCTCAGCAATTGAATTACATTCTAAGGGTTTAGGATCATCTAATATTCGTTTGTTGGTTAGAATGTCTTTAAGGAATTTGGCATAAGATGGTATTTGGGTAATAGCTTCTGTGAATGGAATCTCTACGTGGAGTTTCTCAATGACTTTTATGAATTTCTTATATTGGTTATCTAATTTGGTTTGTTTAAGTCTTTGTGGGTATGGAATCGGAGGTTTGTAAGGAGGGGGTGGTACATAAACTTTTTCATTCTCTTCTCTTTCCTTCTCCTTAACTTCCGTATCCTTAGATTTCTCCGGTTCCACCGATTTCTCAACTTCTTTCTCAGGTGTGGTTACAACCTCTTTCCTAGGAGGTTCTGGATTATTTAACCTAGGGTTTATAGGCCCATTGTAAGTGGTCCCACTCCTTAGGGCTATAGCATTTGCGTGCCCTTTAGGGTTAGGTTGAGGTTGTCCAAGGAATTGTCCTCCTGATGTAGCATGGGTGGATTGTTGTTGTGCTACTTGAGAGATTTGGGTTTCAAGCATTTTGTTATGCGTAATTACAGAATCGAGTTTAGTACCCAACTGAGTAATTAGTCCATTCATATGAATGTTTTGGTCCATGAAATCCTTGTTCTGCTGTAATTGAGCTGAGATGAATTCGTCCATCTTTTTCTCAAAATTTGATTTCTGAAGAGCATATGGCGCAGATTGGTTGGGTCTTTGAGTTTGGAAACCGGGTGGTCTTTGAGGTGTTGAATTTTGAGTAGGGTTATTATTCTTATAGGAAAAATTTGGGTGATTCCTCCATCTGGGTTGTATGTGTTTGAATAAGGGTTTCCTTGGGCGTAATTAGCCTGATATGTGGCACTCTCGGCTAAAAGGTTGCATTCAGCTACAATATGTCCTGAGGTTCCACAGATTTCACATCCGGGTTGTATAGCTGCTATGGTTGTTGTGGGGTTGATAGTCAGGTTTTCTACCTTTTGAGCTATAACGTCCATCTTTGCGTTCATATGGTCAAAACAACTCACTTCATACACACCTCCTTTGGTTTCTTTCTTTTCCACCGGTGCTCGTTCGGTTCCCCATTGGTAATGGTGTTGTGCCATATCCTCAATGAGAGCACTAGCCTCGGGGTAGGGTTCGTTCATTAGAGCACCACCAGCAGCAGCGTCTATGGTCATCTTTGTGTTGTACATGAGTCCATTATAAAAGGTATGGATTATGAGCCATTGTTCTAAGCCATGATGTGGACATGCTCTCAATAGTTCCTTATATCTCTCCTAGGTGTCGAAAAGTGATTCTCCCTCGCTTTGGGTAAATCGAGTTATTTGGTTTCGTAGAACAGCAGTTTTACTCGGTGGAAAGTATCTAGCAAGGAATACTTTCTTTAGATCATTCCAAGTGGTTATAGAGTTGCCTGGAAGGGAATCTAACCATGATCGGGCTCTATCTCTGAGGGAAAATGGGAATAGTCTTAGACGTATTGCCTCAGAAGGAGCTCTGTTCGCTTTTAAGGTATCGGCTAGTTGAATAAAGACTTTAAGATGTTGGTTCGGGTTTTCTGTGGGAAGACCTACGAACTGGTTATGTTGTACTAATTGTAATAGAGATGGTTTTAATTTGAAATTATTGGCTGGTATAGCTGGGTTAACTATACTAGAACGAGGTTCTTCGTTAGAGGGTAGGGCGAAATCCTTAAGAGGTTTAGCGTTTTCTTCGTCTGCCATTGCTCTTCTGAGTTTTCGAAGTAAAAGACGAGCTCGGGCGTAACGTTCAGGTTCTTCAAATGGATCAACTAAGTTTCCGGTACTGCGAGTTCTTCGCATTTACGGGCTAAGGTATGCCTTAGTCTAGACGGTGTAACAACAGGGTACCAAAATTTAACGTAATTGGTCCCCGACAACGGCGCCAAAAACTTGATGCGTGTTATCCGCAAGTATATGGATTACGTCAGAGCAATATAAAAGATTTATCGATCCCACAGAGACCAATGTCAATCTATCGATTAATATTGTTACGTTGTTTATCTAAGGCTAATAAATATCAGGGTAAAAGTTTTCTATAGAACAAAAATAGAATTAAATCAGATAAATACTATACTGGAATGTAATTCACATCAATCAAACAATACTCCTGTCATCCAAATAGTAACACTTACGGGGCAATGTTTTCTTCTTTGAAAAAGAGTTAATTAAAAAGAATCCGCCGCGTTAGCGTGATCGGAACCAGACCTAACCTTTAATCTATACCAGCCGCTCACGCTGCACCGGTCGCTCTCTGCGTTAAAGTGATAAAGTCCTTTGTTATGTAATTACCTCTAAGACTTAGTTAAAAAGTTCTTTCGATTGAAAATATTTTATACCAAAGGGTTTCCGGCATATGCTCGGCCAACCGGATCTAAATCTATAAACGCGTCCGAAAATAGTTTAAAATCTCTTTCTAATAATATAAAACTTTCCTAGTTAATTAATAAAGTGCTTCCGCTGTATTTATCAATTAATAACTAACAAACTCTTTCCTAAAATGCCGGACGGCTTTCGATCTTACCCGATCTAGTCACGGTCATTACGCAAATGAAATCACGGTCTCATTTACGTAATGACCGATCAATTGAAGTTCAGAAGAGTTTAATTAAAATAAAAAATAGCCCCTAAAGTATTTCTAAAGAGATGACATGTGGAGTACCGTCGGAAGGACGATCCTCACATCCCAGCACAAGGGATTTAGCTGGACATGGTAACTAAAAACATAACAATAAATTGGTTTGCAAAGTAAAGCATTTGTAAGATAAAAACGTGCAAAGTGTGAGAGTATATGTTGAGAGAATGAATACAAGTGTCACGCTTGAGTTCAGTTCCAAAAGATAAACAGGTCACACAGAAACTTAAAATAACAAAATAAGGGCAGAGACAGAAAATAAATGAATGTAAAGCAGTGCAGGAAAAATAAACGAATATAAAAGCGATGCGGAATATAATTTATAAAAGAAACCTGCTCCAAAGCGGAGACTGAATTTGGTACAGAGCTGGAAAGTAAATTGCGGGAAAGTAAATAATTTCTAACTATGATTGCTCCAATCTCACTAACAACTATAGTGCAATAACCCCTCGATATGACGGATTCTTGCTTTACAGAATGAACTTTATGCCTAAGGTTGAAAACTAAGATTGGATGAAATGAAAGTGAAAATACAAGGCCTATTTATAGTGCTAATGAGGCTGTAACGTCCGTACAACATTATAGAAAATGGCTAAGTAATAATTTCCAAACGTGTGTAACTGCCTCTAACATTTCTGACTGTTTGCATGTTACAACGGTCGGCGCCCGCCGACCCCTACTCCGCGTCCGCCGAGTGTGTCCATGGAATAAAACGTATTTTGAGACCGTTGGAATGAGGGCAAAATCCACTACTCAAAAGGCGTTCTCTATGGTGTTTGCTGAATGAAATGGTTAGTGTATAATTTGCACAGGAAATCTCCGTTTTAGCCTCTTTTTGCGTCGTTTCCTCACTGTAAGCTCAAATCAGGCAATGTATCTGAAAGTATAACAAAATACCATAATAACATGGGAAAATAACAAATAAACAACTAAAAACATGTGCAATTGGAGTCAAATATACAGTGTGATTTGGTGTTATCAAACCCTAAACCCTTATTCAACACAAAGGAACTGGGTTACAAAGTTACAAGTGATACAAAACGTGCATTCCTTGTAAACCCTAGGTCTAAGTCTCCTTATATAGACTTTTGTTGTCTTGGGCCTTCAACCGTTTCTCCTGTGCTTCCTTGATCTGTTCCTTAATTCTTGCAACAGATTTAAATCTGATAACTTACCAAGTCAGTCAGGATGTCGAGACATTTCCTTCAACATCTTTTTCTTCTGCGGATTCTTCAAGTTTATCATCAGAATGTTTTAGCAAAATTTAGTCAAATAACAGGTGCTTTCATAGAGAATATCCAGTACGACGATGAATTTGCAAAGATTGTAGGACAACAGTTCATCAACTACGCTTTTCCCGAGGTCAACGTCATCGAAAAGGATGACTCCTCCAGTTCCAAAGAGGTATGGGACACCTTAGGACAACTGAGTGGAAAATTCGACTTCTTGGTCAAGTACACCGCTCCGAAAAGCTCTCGTATCAGGCTCGAAGACATCTAGCCAACTGGATAGGGAGATATACCTGAGAGTACAAATACTATGCAAGATACAACTGAGGAATCCTCCTACGATAACTCTACCTGGGAGACAGATTCCAACGATCCTGTTCCACCAGAAATCAGCGTCATTTCAGAAGACAAACCAAGAAAGAAGGTTCCAGACTTTGTGATTCACCGAGGAGTTCACCGCCAATGGGTCACTGTCAACGTTCTGAAGATTGTCCATAAGTCTAAGTAATTGCCATCTTTGTTTTGACCTTTCACCCTGCCTAGGTGAAACGGATGTTTTGATAGGGCTCACTTTCTGTAAATGTCCCTCTTCGCTTTGCCCGAAGCGACAGAGTTTTGTTTTATAGGGCTGTAGTTTCAAGAATCGACAATATCATAAATAAAATAACGTCGTTCTGTAATTTCCGCATTTATTGTTGTTTTCTCTTTTCGCTTTTTCAGAAAATGGTAATCCTAAAAAACAACTCAAAAAATAAAAATGAGCATTTTTCAAAAATTACACTGCACGCACTCTTGCATTCTCTCTATCTCTTCTAAAAACAATCATCACGTCATGCGGATTGCTTGTTTTAAACTTCGTTGAAACATCTGATCCAATGCCTTCTCCCAACTTTGAATTCTCGATATTTGAGGCTGAAGAAGAAGATGACGAGGAAATTCTAGAAGAGATCTCACGATTACTCAGACAAGAGGAAAGGTCCATCAAACCTTACAAAGAGTCGTTGGAAATGGTCAACTTGGGCTCAGAGGAAGAAAGAAAAGAGGTCAGGATTGGGGCACTACTCAGTCCAACCGTCAAAGAAAGTTTGACAAAGCTTCTCAAAGAGTTTCCCGATGTATTCGCTTGGTCCTATCAGGAGATGCCAGGGTTGGATACTAGCATCGTGGAACATCATCTACCGTTAAGATCAGAAAGTCCGCTAGTAAAACAAAGGTTGAGACGGACTCATCCAGACATGGCCATCAAAATCAAAGAGGAAGTACAGAAACAGATTGACGTGGGTTTCCTCACCACATCGAAATATTCTCAATGGCTAGCCAACATCGTACTAGTTCTGAAAAAAGGACGGAAAAGTCAGAATATGCGTAGACTACAGGGATCTGAACAAAGCAAGTCCAAAGGATGACTTTCCCTTACCACACATTGACATGCTGGTAGACAGTACAACAAAGTTCAAAGTATTCTCCTTCATGGATGGATTCTCGGGCTATAATCAGATAAAAATGGCGCCGAAAGACATGGAGAAAACTTCCTTCATCACCCCATGGGGCACCTTTTGTTACAAGGTAATGCCGTTCAGTTTGAAGAATGCCGAGGCAACCTATCAAAGGGCCATGACTACTTTGTTTCATGACATGATACACAAAGAAATCGAGGTATATGTCGATGATATGATTGCCAAATCTAAAACAAAAGAGGAGCATGTGACCCACCTGTCAAAACTGTTCGAGCGGCTGAGAAAGTACAAACTCTGCTTGAATCCCAATAAGTGCATGTTCGGTGTCCGTTCAGGGAAACCCTTAAGGTTCATCGTCAGCCAGAAAGGAATTGAGGTTGATCCTGACAAGGTCAAGGCCATTCAAGAAATACCTTCTCCAAAGACTGAAAAACAAGTCAGGGGATTCATAGGACGTTTGAATTACATTTCTAGATTAATATTCCTCATGACCGCGATGTGTGCACCGAGTTTCAAATTACTCAAAAAGAATCAGGACTGCATTTGGACAGAAGATTGCCAAACCGCCTTCGACAGTATCAAGGAGTACCTGTTGAACCCACCGATTCTATCACCTCCAGTGGAAGGAAGACCACTGATCATCTACCTAACAGTCTTGGAAGACTCGATGGGATGTGTACTTGGCCAACAAGACGAAACAAAACGAAAAGAGTCTGCCATCTACTATCTGAGTAAGCAATTCACCGACTGCGAGACTCGGTACACTATGCTTGAAAAAAATTGTTGTGCTCTGGCTTGGGTAGCCAAACGTCTTCGCCAGTACATGATTCGCCACACTACTTGGTTAATCTCCGAAATGGATCCGATCAAGTACGTCTTTGAAAAGCCTGCTCTCACGGGAAGGATTGCCCGTTGGTAGATGTTGTTATCAGAATACGACATCGAGTACCATGCTCAAAAAGCCATCAAAAGAAGTGTTTTAGCCGATTATTTGGCTCATCAACCGATTGACGATCAGGAATTAGTCGGGTTTGACTTCCCAGACGAAGATGTCATGTATTTCAAAATGAAAGACTACGATGAACTGCTACCCAGTGAAGGGCCAGAATCAGGTTCCCAATGGGGACTTATCTTTGACGGAGCTGTCAATCATTATGGAAACGGAATTGGGGCAATCATTATAACACCTCAGGGTACCCACATTCCTTTCACCTCCCGACTGACATTCAAGTGTACAAACAACGAGGCCGAATACGAAGCTTATATCATGGGTCTCGAAGAAGCGGTCGACTTAACGATTAAGAACTTGGATGTATATGGCGACTCAGCTCTGGTTATCAATCAGATCAAAGGAGATAGGAACACATACCAATCAGGACTGATCCCTTATAAATATTACGCGAGAAGGTTATTGTCATTCTTTAACCGAGTCGAGTTTCACCATATCCCCCGTGAAGAGAATCACATGGCTGATGCATTAGCCACTCTCTCTTCCATGATTAGTGTAGGTCAATGGAATGACATACCTAAGATCGACATAATGTGCCTTGAACGGCCCGCCTATATCTTCACGATTGAAGCAGTCATAGATGCCAAACCTTGGTATCACGATATCAAATGCTTCCTTCAGAAACAAGAGTACCCGCCTGGGGCATCCAAAAAAGACAGGAAGACCCTCAGAAGGCTGGTTGGAAACTTCTTCCTGAACGGTGATACACTTTATAAGAGAAACTTTGACATGGTCTTGCTCCGATGCGTAGACAGACTAGAAGCAAACACGTTGATAAAAGAAATTCATGAAGGATCCTTCGGCACTCATGCCAATGGACATACAATGGCGAGAAAGATTCTGAGAGCAGGGTACTACTAGTTGACAATGGAATCCGACTGCTACAAGTACACGAGGAAGTGTCATAAGTGTCAGATATACTCAGACAAAATCCATGTACCGCCAACGCATCTCAAAGTTCTCTCCTCCCCATGGCCTTTTTCCATATGGGGAATCGACATGATTGGCATGATCGAACCCAAGGCTTCGAACGAACATCGGTTCATCCTGGTAACCATTGACTACTTCACCAAGTGGGTTGAAGCAGCGTCGTACGCTAATGTAACCCTACAAGTGGTAGTCCGATTTATCAAAAACAATCTCATCTGCCGTTATGGTGTTCCAAACCAGATCATTACTGACAATGGATCCAACTTGAACAATAAGATGATAAAGGAGTTGTGCGCTGAGTTCAAGATCGAACACCATAACTCATCTCCCTACCGACCCAAGATGAATGGAGCGGTAGAAGCGGCTAACAAGAACATCAAAAAGATCGTTCAGAAGATGGTTGTAACCTAAAAAGATTGGCACGAGATGCTACCCTTTGCTCTTCATGGTTATCGCACGTCTGTCCGCACTTCAACAGGGGCAACCCCTTTCTCTCTAGTATATGGAATGGAAGCAGTGCTCCCCATAGAGGTAGTTATCCCATCAATCCGGGTATTGATGGAAGCTAAGCTAACAGAGGCCGAATGGTGTCAAAGTCGACACGATGAATTGAACCTAATCGAAGAAAAGCGAATAACGACATTATGCCATGGTTAATTGTATCAACAGAGAATGAAGAAGGCGTTTGACAAAAAGGTTTGACCCCGTGTCTTTCGAAAAGGAGACATTGTGCTCAAAAAGATACAATCATTCCTCACTGATTCCCGGGGCAAATGGACTCCTAATTATGACGGCCCCTATGTGGTTAAGAAAGCTTTCTCAGGAAGCGCCTTGAGACTCGCAACCATGGATGGAGAGGAATTCGCATACCCCACAAATGTTGACGTAGTCAAGAAATACTTCGCCTAAATAAAAAAAATGTCTCGGTGGATTGAAAACCCGAAAGGGCGGTCCAAGCAAAAATTAGAGACATAATCAAAAATCATCTCGGTGGATTGGTAATATCAAAGTACAATCCAGGAAAAAGTTAGGGATAATGGCAAGTAACTATGTCTGATCAGTTCAACTCCTTAGCAGTCATACCATCCATCAGGAAAACTCCAGTCAAGGTCATCTTCGGCGGAAGCTCAGGATGTCCAGAATTCAAAGTTGGTAGAAGGATGACGGTCGTTATGTTTCGATGTAGCCCTTTTCCCTTAAATTACCATTTTCTAACTTTGTAAATACTCTATGGAATCACGCGCTTGGCTGATTTCCATTCTATCAATAAAATTTGAGCCCTAGTACTTTTGTTTGCAATTCTTATTTTTTTTAGCTTTACAGAATGATGTTTTTAATATGATCAACGATTCTTGAAAACAAAACAAAAATGAATTTACTTGTCAAACATTTTCTGCTTTTAAAATAAAGATGGCAATTTCTTTTGACTGTTGAACATCGAAGGAACATCGATCGCTTCTCCAGAAGTGATCGAGCTTCAAAGTGCAGAATCAACGTACTCCTTCTTAACCAGTACACCTGAATGAAGGATCAGCTATGTCAGATGCGAATATTCCATCCGACATCCCAGGAAGAGTTCTTATCTCCTAAGCCCGACCAACGGTTTTCCCCACAGGGACTACTTCTCCTAAGCAAGGCAGAATTACTATTTTGAACCGAAGATACCTCTTCATCCCCTACAGTGGCCGAGTATCCAGTCATGTTCATGTATTAGTCTGTATGTCGCGTCAGTTTTGTCAGCATAAACATACATACATCATGCATTACTGATTTACATACATATTCATATTGCATCACTATCACTCTAGTCGGTCTTGTTCCCTAGTAATAAAAGTCCTCTTATCAATCGAGTTGTCAGTTCTTTCTTCATCAGGAAGTGAATCATCTAAGCAATCTCTCTCCTAGTTTATTTTTGGATTAGAGACGGTCTTCGACCACTTTGATAACTTGAACCTCTGAAAAGCAAGCAAACATTCGACAAATATCACTCTTCGCCATTGAAGATGATATCTTTGCTTTCCCGGATTAAGGAAAATCCCCAGAGAAAGCCTCTTAATCAAAGCTTTGGCAATATAGCAGTTTTTCTCCGAAATATTCGCTGACAAAGAGGTCATCAGCACCTCCAAATTGGATTACATCACATGGCATTTCTTTGAGAATATCTCGAGGAAAAGTATGATGAAATACCCCCAAACATGAAACAATATCTCAAGAGACTCGTTTTCCCTAGTAGAGTTGACGAATGGTGTCTCCAACAGAGAAGTTTGTGTGCCTCTACAGCTCAGACAAATGTATTTCTCTAGCAAGTCTGACATTAAAACCTTTTCCCATCAAATGGAATCTCCCCAGGAAAATTCAGCGAGAAGTTTGAGGAAAACCGCTGGAAACAGCGTCCATTGTCAAGAAAGTTTATTGAGAAAAGAAATTGAGACCAATTCCTTGGTAGGAAACCAGGATCGTGGGGAAGTGTATATCAAAAACTGAGACCAGTTCCTTGGTAGGAAACCAGGATCGAGGGGAAGTTTATTTCAGAAACTGATACCAGTTCCTTGGCTGAAGACCAGGATCAAGGGGAAGTTTACAAAAGGAAACTGAGACCAGTTCCTTAGTAGGAAACCAGGATCGAGGGGAAGTTTATATCAGAAACTGAGACCAGTTCCTTGGTAGGAAACCAGGATCGATGGGAAGTTTATATCAGAAACTGAGACCAGTTCCTTGGTAGAAAACCAGGATCGAGGGGAAGTTTATTTCAAAAAACTAAGACCAGTTCCTTGGTAGAAGACCAGGATCGAGGGGAAGTTTATTGACAAAAGAAAACTGAGACCAGTTCCTTGGCTGAAAACCAGGATCGAGGGGAAGTTTTTACCTTTTCTAAGCATCAACGCTTAGCAAAAGAAGATGGATGAGCAAACTGCCATTCATAACCATTGTCAAAATTTCGGATATTCCGATATTTAATCCTCTTGCACCCCAAATGCCCGAATACCTTCGCCATTCACACGTTCGGGTCCAAGAAGATTAAATAGGGGCATCTGTCATACCCCAAATTTTGACCACCCATTGTTAAAACCCGACTGTGTTTTCACTTCGTGACGTCTGCATATCATATCATTCTGTTTTTTCATGCATATTGTTTGAATTTTCAGTCAAAATATACACGTTGAAATTTCAGTCATTTTTGGTTAATTATGCGAAAAATCGATGAACGTGCGTTTTTTCAACTGAAATTGTAAATATTCGTTTTCCATCTATCTTTCGCGCGAATTTAAGTCAATCTCATTTTATTTTTATTTTTTACATATATGTAACAAAAACGAAAATAAACATAAAAAAATAATAAATAAAAAAATTATATAAGAAACAAATTATATAAAAAACAAAGTGTATTAAAAACAAAATACATAAAAAACAAAATTCATAAAAAAAAAAATTGTATAAAAATATATGAATTTACATTATTTTTTCTAAAAATAAACAAATAAACAAATATATATAAATATATATATATATATATATATATATATATATATATATATATAATAGTTATTATTTTATATATATATATATATATATATATATATATATATATATATATATATAAATAGTTTTTATTTTATATATATATATATATATATATATATATATATATATATATATATATCTATCTTTTTATTTTTTTCGCATATATATATATATATATATATATATATATATATATATATATATATATATATATATATATATATATATATTTGTTTATATGTTTATTTTTAGAAAAAATAATGTAAATTCATATATTTTTATACAATTTTGTTTTTTTATGAATTTTTGTTTTTAATACAATTTGTTTTTTTATATAATTTGTTTCTTATGCATTTTGTCTTATTTAAATGTTCTAGATAAATGCCTTCATTTTCAATCTTTTTCTTTCTTCATCACCAAGTTATCTTTTTCCTATAAATACCACTAAGTTTCTCATTTCAAAATACACCAAACAATGTAGTAAACTTGTTTCTCTCTTCTCTCTTATCTTTCTGTGTCACTTAAAAACATGGAAAAATTGTGAAAAATTCACACACACACCAAGAGGTGGTGCGCCCCCCCCCCCCCCCCCCCCCCCCCCCTCTCCTTTGGTAAGTTTTTTTTCTTCTCATTTTTTCTTTTCATATTTTGTCACACATTTTTGTTTATTATTTATTTTGATAATTATTAAATAAATAAATTATTTATTTAGTTTTACTAATATTAATTAGTTATTTTTACTAAATATATTCCAATTAATTTAATTTGTGTGATTAATCATTTAATTGTTTAATTGATTATTTGATTTCATCTTTGCTAAAAATCTGTCTTATTCTTAAGTTTGTTTTTTCGAAAAACAATTATTTGTAAATAAGTGTTCACATCACTTATAATTTCAATTCAATTCTAACCACTTAATAAGAAAAAAAGCATTTCTATGTGATCTCTGGTTTTCTGTGTTTGTTTCTGGTTTTTTTCATATGATGCAGGAATTCTTAATCAATATCTTGACGGTCATTGGATGATTAAAAGCTTTATCGGGTACCTTGGGCTCGTCTGACGCTCCTCTGCTTGCGTGAAAATTCACCGGTGTCCGGTACACTTTATATTTAATCTTTGCTTGTGCATCATGTTTATGATTAAATAAATCTTCGTTACAAACCTTTTTCAAAACAAACTTTTGGGCCTCTAATAGAGTGTAAGACCCAACCCTTTTTTAAAACCAAAATAATTTGGGCCTCAGTCATTGTATAAGACTCACGGTGTTTTCAAAAACCTCGGCGCGATCGCTAGTTTAATTCAAAAACAACTGGGCCTCTCCTTGAGCTGTAAGCCCCATCACTTGTACAAAAATAATCTTTGGGCCTCTAATAGAGTGTAAGACCCAATCCTCTTTTAACCAAAAATATTTTGGGTCTCAGATATTGTATAAGTCCCTCTGCGTTAAAAAGCAAAATCTCGGCGTGATCGCCAGTTCAAATCCAAATCACCTGGACCTACCCTCGTGTTGTAAGTCCCATTTCTTTTCTTTAAATAATCTTTGGGCTTCTCCTTGAGTTGTAAGACCTAACCCTTTTGTAAATAAACCTTCGTTAGGCCTCAGTCGTTATATAAGTCCCGCTACGATCTTTAAAACAACGGTATGATCACTGTTAAACCTAGGGCCTCTCCTTGAGTATAAGCCCCAACAATCTTTTCAAAGCAATTTCTCCTTTGATTTAAATTCAAATATCCAGTTGTTATCAAAACTTTCTTTAATTTCTTTGTTGAACAACTAACAAAACAGCATGAAAGCTCTACAACGGGTAAGTGTTTATCCGCTTTCTTTTATCTGCTTTCATATACATAACTGTATTATGGGAAGCTGCGCATGGTTAGTCTTCTTTCATACTCTTTTAAATACTCGTCATATATCAACTGTATATATACTAGTATAGTTATTTAGAGTTTCCCTCGGCAACTAGGTCTAGAACTAGGTAAACCCCTATTGGTCGCTCTTAAATACAATCAGAACTAGATCCCCATAGGATTTCCAGATACAGTCTTCCCTTCTCTTGGGGTTAAACAATATGGAACAAAAAGAAAGGCAGTATTCTCGGTGAACCTTTTCTCAGACTGTCACCCTTAGAAATTGTCAAAGAAATTCTACTCCCCGGAGTTGATCTATTCTCCGTGAATAGCATCTCTTGAGTTTCTTCCAAACCCTCGAACTTTCCTGGAATGATCTCTTCTCTGTGAATTGCATTTCTTGAACTTCTCTTGGTTTGGGGACCCACAGGTTTCCTAAAAGCATCCCCGCCTCCTCTTGGGCTTCGTACAAGGACCCTTCGGCTTCTTAGAAGTTCTCATGCCTTCTCTTGGGCTTAATACAAGGACCCTAACAACCTCTTAAAGGTATAAGACAGAACTTAGTCATCCTTTGCTAGAGCAGTCTTTCCAGTGTCAAACCTCAGGCCACTTTAGGGTTGATTCTCATCCCTTAAGGCCCTAGCTCTCTGTTGGGCATCCTACAAAAGATAAAACTCTTCAACACTAGTAGACTTGGATAGTCTAAACCCCCTTTGAGTCTCAAAGACATTCTCAAGTTCCTTTCAAACATAGGAAAAAACACTGATCACTCTGGATAAATCTCCAGCAGAAACCTGGTCTCTCTCATGAGAGTTCCATACCCTTGGGCCTGCCTATGGACCTAATCCTCAGTAGTAAGGTAGCCTCCTCTTAGGCTTTGTATAATGATCTTTCCTCAACGCAGTCAGCCTCCTCTTGGGCTTTGTACATTAATTCTCCCCCTAGCGGAGCTAACCTTTTTAGACTCTCTTGTTGAGTCTATCACTTTTCAAGACTCTCTTGTTGGGTCGATCTCCTTTTAGCCTCAATCTCGGGCTTCGTACAAGACAGAAAATCACTCTCTTGTGGAGTATAAAAGACTATCTTGTTGAGTCAATCAACTTTCGGATTCTCTTGTTGGGTTAATCACCTTTGCAAGACTCTCTTGTTGAGTCAACTCTTTTAGCCTCCGTCTTGGGCTTTGTACAAGACATATAAAAGCACTCTCTTGTTGAGGCAAACTCATTTCAGCCTCAATCTTGGGCTTTGTACAAGACACATATAGACCTCCCCAACGGAGTCAAAAATCCCTTTTAGCCTCAATCTTAGGCTTTGTACAAGACAAAAAGAACATTTTCCCCAGAAAAGTCAAACTGTTCGCCTCCTCTTAGGCTTTATATAATGATATCCCCAAAGAGTCAGTTTCTTTTTTGCCTCAATCTTGGGCCTAGTACAAGACATATACACTCTCTTGTTGAGTCGGTCTTATCTAGCCTCCTCTTAGGCTTCGTATAAAAGAGATCCCTAGCTAAGTCAATCAACCTTTTAGCATCAACCTTGTGCTTTGATCAAGGCACACAAAAATCCAATCCCTCTTTAGAGATGACAAGTTTTCTCTCAGCCAAAACTCGTTGCTTCAATCTTGGCCTTTGAATAAGACACAAATAAACCTTTTAGCTTCAATCTTGGGCTTTGAACAAGACACTAAAACATCTTTTTCCTCCTTTAGAATAGGAGGAACTACGATTGCTTTGATTTCCCTGTTTCGTTTAAACGGGAATACGTAGGCATAAGATTGCAAAATCTTAGCGAGCATACTAATAAAAAACTCTAGGTCCAGTACCTTCATACATCAATAAAAAAAACTAGATACAGTATCTTCCCAGAAGCCTCATGAACAGTCAAGACACTCTATTCTTAAGCCAAATAACCTAAGAGAGACCCACTATTTTGATAGCATCTGTAAACCAACAGTCATCTGTTTAAACTCAGTATGCAAGCAGGGTTAATTGGAGACATCTATTTCCCTTCCTTAATCAACTTCACAGGATAAAAAATGAATCGAACTGTAGCACCCCAAAGCGATAGTGATTCGAAACCACAAAAATCGCGCTATAGTCATCACAAGGAGCCACATTCGCTAGGTGTTGGTCAAAAGACTTCTTACTACCCTTAGCTTCATCGATTTTATAGTAACTCTGATCTGCCTCAATATTCTCGACGATACCATCTTTCCTCCAGATGGTCAACCTCTGGTGCATCGTCGACGGTACTATCCCTATTTCATGGATCCACTCCCGACCCAACAACGGGTTAAAATTCGCCTTTGAGTTGATAACCATAAAGAGTGTTGATCTGTTGGTTGTACCTACTGCCAAGTCCACTTGAACAACTCCCAGGATATTACTGGTCTTTCCTTCGTAGTTGGACAAAACCATGTTGTGCTGTCGGAGGTCAGCCTCTGTCTTTCCAATTTTCTTAAATAGGTTGTGAGGCATTAGATTGACAGTTGCCCCACCATCTACAAACACCTTGTTGACCGCCACTCCGTCCACCTTCGTCTTTATGAATAACGGCTTCAGATGGAACATCATCCCAGAGCTAGGTCTTTCAAACATGGTCATTTGTTCCTCGACCACACCACTATTCATTACATAATAGCACAGCGATTTGTCATCCGCATTTTCGTCAGGAACGAAATCTTCTTCTACTTCAGAGATCTCTGACACCACATCATATGCAGCCGGTAGTATCAACACGATACCACAGTTCAACACAAAATCTTCACCATAGGTGTCATCATTGGTGTCATCGTACATGTCTTCATTAAAATCCCTGTTTGGTGAAGGGGTATATTCATCGTCCAACTGAGGAGAATATTTTGGCACTTCCTCATCCGACTGAGGGGTGTATTCTGGATCCTTCTTGCTTTGAACCAGCGAAGTACATTTTGAGCTCTAGGTCGAAACTACCCCCTTCTCTCCTGACGCATCCACGGTTACTGCCATGGTCTGATTTGTCACTACTCTGTCTTTTTCTACCCATTTTCCTCTTGGGTGTTGCCGTTTTTGTCCAGAAGTTCCGACAGGCTTCAACTGTGAAGTAGCAGCCTCTTTCTCAACTTTCTTGCTGCGCTGATGGCGTCTCCACTGAGTCCTGGTCATGGGGTTTTTTTTTACCTTGTAGTTGGGGGACACCACATAGCCCATTGGTTCGACTCTCTTGTCAGAGACATTCGCTTCTTTTTCCAAGTCTAAGACCTTCTATTTTAGTCTCTTACTTCCTTTCTGGCTGACTGGTGCCATCCATCTCTCCCGTGGGGTGTCCGACGAAGGCACAAAAGTTTTAGGTCGTGCTTCTTGGGCTAGCTTACTGTATTCTTTGTTTCGACGAGGGGCCCCACTCCTGTCGAACACAAACCTTGGGACAGGTGGCTTATTTTTCTGCAACATTTCCTTCTTGCTTGCCTCATATCTCTCAGCAGCTTTCTCATCAAACACTGCGTTGCACCTAGGACATAATGGAGCCTTCGACCCACTTATCCTGCATTTTTCTTGGAAATCCGCCAAGCTTTCGCCAACTTGAGGGTAAACTGCTTCGAGTTTTTCTTCAGTTCTTTTGTCGGAACCCTCAGTGGTTTCGACCAACATGCATTCCACAACTTAAGTCGTTGGTTGTCTGTTGAGACCCTCAATAGCCTCGACCATCATGCACTCATACAACTCTGAATATAAAGCCTCCTCGACCTTCAGCGGGTCGGTGTCAACCTGCATCTTTGGCCTTTCGCCAAATTAAAGTCGGCCCTCCTTCAAAGCCTTCTGCGCCAAATCCCTGAAAGAACACATTGAGTTGTTTTATGACCAAGGAAATTATGAAATTTACAAAATCCCCTTTTTTCTTTTGTTCTAAAGGGGGTCTTTCAACCCAGGAGGCACAATTATCTGACCATCTTTAACTAACAAGTCAAATATTTCGTCACATTTAGAAACATCAAAAGTATAAGTTTTAGCAACGTATTTATCCGTTTTTCCAGTTTCGACGGGATTTTTCCCGTTTGATGGTTTCAGTAGTTTGCATGTGTATGGGGGCCCTGGCTTGAGGTCTACCACATTGACCTCACTTTCATCGACGAATTCTTCATCATCGGAGGAATATTCGTCGATCGCCATATACGACACTTTTTCTTTCTTGCGATATCTGTTAGTCTGAGTTTTCTCAGCTTTCAACCGTTTGACCTGTCGGACTCGGTCAGCCAGCTGTGCCATATCTCTAAGATATTGCATATCCAGCTTCTTCCTAATGGAATAATCTAAACCGCCGGCTGCCATTTCGACTAACTCATGTTCAGGGACTTGAGTAAAGCACCTTGCTTTCAAAAGCCTAAACCTGTTCAGATACTGGTCCACTGACTCCGTGGCCTTCTGTTTGACGCTGGCCAACTCTTTAAAACTAATTTTCGACTGCCCCATGTAAAACTGCTCGTGAAACAATCTTTCCAATTGTTCCCATGTGTGGACAGACTAAGGGGCAACGTAGTAAACCATGTAAACGCATTCTTCGTGAGGGAACTTGGGAAATATTTCATTTTCAAGTCCTCATTATTTGCTATATTGCCGGCCTCGGTTTGATACCTAGCGACATGCTCGACGGTGGATTCCTCGGTTTCCCCGACGAATTTGGTGAACTTTGGCACGTTCCAACCCCTGGGTAATTCTGTCTGTAAGACAAAATCTGGTAATTGGGACGTGTACGTTGCTCGTCGAAGGCCTGGATTTGCCCTATTACAGACTATAATGCATTCGACCATGGCCTCTAAATTTGGTTCCCCAGCTAAGGCATCCTGTCGAACTTGTCTGACCACATAATCTGAATCTTGGTTCCTATGGACTATCACAGGAGGCATTTGGGCCATTCTAGGGATGTGTTCTAACTCCTGGGGTTGTTCAATTGTTTCGCCGAATACCTCATCTTGACGGACGGATGTCTCTGGTCGAGGCAGAGAAGTCTGTCGACCCTGTGCCCTAGGAGCGCCTAGGAAGTCACCTGTCTGTGTCATCTGAGTTGCCAATTGCTGGTAACTCTGGGTCGAATCCTGTATTAATGGCCTCAATATGGTGCCCATATGTTGAGTCAACATATATCTCGTGATTACTTTCATCCATCTGCTGCCTCATTACCGCAACAGAACTTGACGTGAATGTGGGTATTGACTGGGAAATCAGATTGAAACCCGAGAGTCGAGTAACCTGATTCGCCAAAGGCCCTAATCCCAGGTATAGGGAGAACACTAGGGACGAGCTTTCCCCAAACAAAGGGCTGCTAGAGTCCAAACTCGACATAAACTCTGTCGGCATCCCATAAGATCGAGGGATGGGCATTGTGAATTTGTGATACTAGGCGCATACTGCCCTGTAGTCCCTGCCATTTTTGGCCTCGGGTCGTGTCGACGTGACGTCGCGGTCGGCCCACTAGGGGTAGTTGAAACCGCTGACACGGCCCCAGAGGCAACATCATTCATTTGCATTACAACTGTACTTTTCGTCGAAGATGGTTCTTCGTTCGGACGTGGTGTTACCATCTTACCACTACGTAATTGCATACACTCAACTCACACGGGTCCCACCAGGTGTGCTAATTTGTTCGCACGCGCGAACAACCACTGGCCTCCTGTCGCAGGTTTACTTGCGGTATCGGCCACAGAAATCCAAGAACTCTTGGGTTGGAAGTGTATGTTCGTTTGATGTGACAGTTTCGCTCTTGGAATAGTTGTAAAGAAGTTGAATGAATAAGAAAAGGCTTTGTATTGAGAAATAAAAACAAATGAAAAGGAAAAGAAGAAAACAAGTAAATGACGATAATTTAAATTCTGATTGTAAATTTCATTAAAAAAGTGTGGACGCTATCATACATTCTTGCGGGAGTAAACTCGTTTGTCTCTAAGCTTGGTACTTTGAGTGTTTTCCCTTTGCAATGTTACAAATGCGGCCCCCTTAAAATGGACATAACTATTGCCTTATATAGGCTAACAAAATAATTGTTCATCTACCCAAATGGATTCTAGTTCTAACACGTGTCACCCCACTATCTTTTCAACTCCCCATGTTCTTGGAGCTCTCAAATTTTCCCGCTCAAAAGTGTTTATCCTTGTGTCTGTTTTGTCCATCGCTTAACACTCTCCGACACCATTACCTTCAAGCCTCCTTCCGAAGCGCCCCCTTAGCTATGTCAGACCAACGTCCTAACTCCCTCTTGGCGTCGACTGGTTTTGGATTTCATCTTCTTCATTTGCTTTACTTGGTCGAAATCTCTTCGCCAACACATAGAAAGACCTATTCAACTTGCACACATGATCTTCCTTATCCTTTTCTGCATACCCTTCAAGTTGTTGCATCAGGATCGTTTCATCTAGATCACCATCAGAAATGTTGTCTTCACATCCATTTGTTCAAGTTCCAGGTCAAACTTCGCAACCATGGCTAAAAAAATTCTAATCGATCTACGCTTTACAACAGGTGAGAACACATCATTGAAGTTGACACCTTCTTTCTAAGTGAATCCCCTAGCAACCATCCTTGCCTTAAAGCGCTTCAACATCACTCATTCGATTCCTTCCTTGACCTTGAAAATCTACTTATAATTGACTAACCTTGCTCCTGCAATTTTCTCAATCAGATTCCAAGTGTTATTAACATGAAGAGATTTCATCTCGTCATCCATGGATTTTCTCCATTCAGTCTTATTTTGACTCCTCATAGCTTCCTTGTAGTCTCTAAGTTCTTCCTCAAATACCTCACTTGCAGAGATTAAGGCAAAAGCTATAAGATCTGCATAACTAAGTCTCTGAGGTGGCATGATGACTCTTCTCAACCTATCTCTTGTCAGTAGGTAGTCATCGACAGTTTCCTCGGTCTCTTTAGCATTTTACTCTTCTTCTTCGACTTCATCTGGGTTATGCACTTCAGCATCACTAAGCTCCACCTCAATAGGAATCTCTATTTGTTCCAGCTCCTCTTCAGATATTTTGCACTTCGACCAGCATCACCAGTTTTCTTGAACGCCATCTTGAATTCATTGAAAACTACATCACAACTTGTGATACATCTTCTGTGACCTGGTTCTAGGCACCACAACCTATAACCCTTGACTCCCTCAGGATATCCAAGGAACATCCATCTCATAGCTCTCTAGGTTCGACCTTGTCTTGCCTAATGTGAGCATAGTCTAAACAGCCAAATACTCTCAGTTTGTTGTGATCTGGTGATTGACCCGACCAAACTTCTTCTGGTGTCTTCATTCCCAGGGCAGTCGAGGGACATCTATTTATCAGATAAGCTGCTGTCGAAACAGTCTCCGCCCAAAACACCTTCTTCAATCCAGCACTAACCAACATGCACATAACCCTTTCAAAGATTGTTCGATTGAATCTCTCAGTTAACCCATTTTGTTGAGGAGTACCTGCTATAGTCTTATGCCTTGCAATCCTAGACTCGACACAGTAGTTGTCGAAAGCTTCATTGCAGAATTCAAGGCCATTGTTGGTTCTCAACCTTTTGACCTTTTTGCCTATTTGGGTTTCGACCAGAACCTTCTAACTTTTGAAATTATCGAAAGTTTCATCCTTAGTCTTCTTGATGAATACCTATAATTTTCTGGAATAGTCATCAACTATGGATAGAAAATACCTTGCACCTAAATGTGAAGGATTCCTTGCAGGCCCCCAAAAATCAGCATGAATGTAATTAAGGGATCCATGTATTCTTTGTATACCTTTGTTAAACTTCACCCTACAGGATTTTCCAAATACACAAGGTTCACAAAACTCTAACTACTCAACTTTGTCACCGCCTAGCAAGTTCTGTTTTCCCAGTACGACTTGGCCTTTTTCGCTGGCATGGCCCAATCTCATGTGCCATAATTCTGTCTTCGACACCGTTTTCGTGTATGTAAAATCTGCTGAACCACTTACAACCTCAACCTCAAGGGTATACAAGCCTTGTTCTTCACGCCTCTCAAGACTTCCTTCGACCCCTTCATGACTTTCAAGATACCTTGCCCTCCTTTAAAGACATATCCTTTCTTGTTGAATTCACCAAGAGAAATCAAATATCTCTTAAGATCAGGTACATACCTAACCTCAGTCAATAGCCTTATTGACTCATCATGGAGCTTGAATCTCACAGATCCAATACTTGCAATCTTACAAGCTTTATTGTTTCCCAACAACACAGATCCACCATCTTGATCACATAATTCTTCAAATAAATTCTTGTTTGGAGTCATATTCCAAGTACATCCTGAATCCATAATCCACTATTTGGAAAAGTTGCTGCTCGACTCCACAAGGACATCAGATGATTCATAATCATCTTGCACAACAACTGCATTGCCATTGTCCTTACCTCCATGATTATTCAGGCGCTCAGGAAACACCTTTCTTGTGTGACCCCCCTTTTTATAGTGATAACACTTAATACCATAAATATCACCACTATAAGACTTCTGCTGAGTTTTACCTTTCTTCTTCTCAAACCTACCATCTCTCTTAGAGGATTTCCCCTTCACGGATAACCCTTCGCCAACTGATGATGATGGTTTCTGCTCCTTTCTTTCGTTCAAATCTTTCGAATACAAGGTTGTTTGAACTTCTTCAAAGGTCAGGGACTCTCTTTCATACAAGAGGGTTTCTTCCTCACTGATGGTAAAATCAATATTTTCAAGATCAAGAATCAGCTTGTTGAACACATCTAGCTGCTCTAACACCGCTTTATCTTCATTCATCTTGAATGAATACAAAGCTTGCTTCAAGTACAAACGATTCATCAAGGGTTTTGTCATATACAATACTTCGAGTTTCAGCCAAACACCAGCTGCCACCGTCTCCTTCGAGACCTTCCTGAGAACCTTATCACCAAGACTCAAAAAATTGCACTGTGCAATTTCTCAATCATCATTGTGTTATCCTTCTCCGTCAATGTAGCACCCATGGTATCTCCTCCCTTTAAGGCTTCTAGAAAACCCTGTTGAATAAGAAGGGCTTGCATCTTCAAGCGCCATAAACCGAAATTATTAACTCTGGTGAACTTCTCAATTTCAAACTTTGTTGACGGCATCTTTCTCCACGCTCACTGCACCAGTTTTTTGGGATCACAAATGATATCTTTCAACACCTTCTTGAATGAGAAACGAAGTTTCTTGGGTGAACAATGAAATGGTTAGAACAGAGAGAGAGAGAGAGAGAGAGAGAGAGAGAGAGAGAGAGAGAGAAGAAATAGTAAAAAAGAAAGAACGATAATAGGATTCTTGGGAAAATTGTTTTCTATTCACTTTCTCATTTAGGGTTTACAAATGATTACAAATGAATAACACAATTGGCCTCACTCAACAACCTGAGTGATCTAGCCTATTTATAAACTACAAGGTAACTTAAATAACAAGCTAACCTAAACAATTGGATCCTAAACACAAGGCCCAATTCGACATAATAATTCGGCACTACATACTAGAACTGACTTCGACTACAATATGTAAAAACTGTGACATCAGCATGTAAGCAATCTTCGACTTCATGCTTGTCTCCTGTCGAATCCTAAAAGCCATCCCAGTGGACAACACTAGAGTTCGATCCAATATCTCACGGAAAGAATATAATGAATTTTCTCTCTTGAACTCTCCTTGAATGAAGGTGTTTTCTCTCTTGATTTTTCCTTGAATGAATGATGTGATTTTAAGACAAATATTCTTAGAAAGGAATATCCTTGATTCTAAGAATAAGATTTTAGTGAGAATATGAATTTTGGAAGAATTTCATGAATATTTCTCTTGATTTTTCCTTGAATGATTGTCTTGAAATGAAGAGAATATGAATGACTATTTATAGAGGTTTTGATCCTCTAGTTTCTTGAATACCAGATCTTCCCTGAGTATATACTTGAAATTACAATTTTTCCATTGATAGTATAAATGTGAAGATCATCTATTTACAAAATTGTCATTGAGTAAGGTTGATACTCATGTTGTGTTTCTTGATCCTCAACTGCTTTATGTATTTACAAAAAATGCCATTTGGTAAAATTTGATCCTCTAGGATATTTACAACTTTGACATTACTTTCTTTCTTGATACTCACACATGTAACATCTCTATTACAACTTTGGCATTGCTTCAAAAGTTGATCCTCTTTAGTAGTGCAGAATTACGATAATGCCATTATGTGACTTATTTCTTTGTCACACTTGGTATTTTGTGTTCCTTTCTAACATATGATTTTATTTTCTTGTAATGAGCTTAATAATAAACTTGAGAACCATTTCTTCTCGCATCCCATTGATGATAATATTTATACATACCTGTCTTATTAATTTCCACTCAAGAGCACAGATCAAATAACAAATAAGATCATAATCTTAATATATTTACACAAAAGCTTGTCATCTTCATAACATCAAAAATGATTTTTCTTCAACAAGCCTTCCAAAACACCCCATAATTTTGCAGTTATGAGATTACAAATATCGACACTTTTGGAAAAACCACACAACCACTCACTTACGCAGTTCCTTACTAGCCCTCCATAATCAGCTACCTTGTTCATTGTTACTGCGCCATCAGTGTTGATATAAACCCAGATCTTCTTAGACCTTTTCTAATCAGTGAGAGTTGAGGTAGTGGCTCTGTGTTGAATCTTGTTATAGAACATCATATTATGCGGGTAACTTCTGACTTTTTCCTTAATGTCACCTACCATGTTGTATGGACAAATATAATATGATACATAAATCCTTTGATTTCTCCAAAACTAGAGTTCGTGACAGTAGTCTCCCATATGGATTTCAAATTTGCCTCCTTATCTCCATGGTTCATATGCAAATTGAGCAACAGCCAATATGAAAGATTACAATAAAAAAAAGTGCATTCTATCAGTTATTCACAGTAATTGCGTACAGATTGGGTTAACATGACTATAATCCCTCATTACATGAAGGATAATCTCGTCTTCATCAGTACACTCGTCAAAAAAAAGCTCTCTTAACTTTAGATGGCTCGGGTATTTGTTGGTCTTGATACCATTATGAAAAAACATCTAGATAAAACTGTGAATTCTCTCATGGACAACTAACTTCTAAATAAGGTTTCAATACTCTATAAGATATGGTTCACTTGTACCTACAATAATAAAAAAGACACTGGATAATATGAAATATCATGAGTTAGTTCCTCCCCAAATGCACTTGTCAGAATCCGTGTTATCCAAATTAGGAGGTTCTATCACTCGAATGCTTTCCACCATGTCACGCGGAAGAGTGTTCCTCAAAAGCATGGTTGTCAAGATCTCGATCTAGATCTTAAAATCTTACGATTTTGCAATCTCACTCGACCCCAACGATCCCGATCTTAACTAGAATCGAGTGTTGTAGCCAAATAGTGAAAAAATTGTAAAACCATTGATTTTGTGAGATCTTGGCCAGTTCCGGCCACAATAAGTCATTTTTCGGCCAAGCCTGTCGTTTCCCGGCCACAGCCGTTTTAGGCCGAGTGGTTGACAAGATGCCGGGGCGCATCAATTACGATTCTGCGGAGGCTATTTTCCCACGAATATACTTGCCAACCAACATATCATGTAACACTATGCCAAACAAGACATTAGACAACGCTTTTTTAGGCCTTGGACGGCGCTTAAAAGCGCTGCCTAAGGTAGCGCTGTCGTAGGTAAAGACAGCGCTTTTGATTTATGGAAAAGCGCTCTCTAAAGTATACATTAGACAACGCTTTTTCCTTAAAAAGCACTCTCTAAAGTGGGCCTTTAGACAGCGCTTTTGCAGAAGCGCTATCTAATGTATACGTATAAAATTTTAATGAATTTTTTATATACCTTTAGAAAGCGCTTTTTCAGGAAAAAACGTTGTCTAAAGGCCCTCTTTAGATAGCGCTTTTTAAAGCGCTGTCTAATGTATGCCTATAATTTTAGTTATCAATTTTTCTATACCTTTAGAGGGAACTATAGACAGCGCTTTTTCTAGAAAGCGCTGTCTTTTCTCTACGTATAATTTTAATGATTTTTTTTTAAAATCCCATTTTAACCATTTTTTATGCAGAAACCTGTATAATTCAAGCCATTTCAATAAACCTGTATATTTCACATTTCCATTAACAATTTCTAATCCCATAAATCACATAAACCACATAAACCACATAAACCAATTCCATTATAATTCAAGTTATTTACATTAACTATTCACAAAACTATACAATTACAATCCAAAAACACATAAAGGGCATAAACCATTCACAAAACTATACAATCCCATAAAATAAACCATTCACAAAACTATACATTCACATAATCCCATAATCATATACCTTATATAGGATTCTTTTTTCAATAAGGTATTCGCACAATTCCTCCTTAATTTCTTGCAATTTATCCTTCGTGTAATGAGAACACGCGTATTCATCAAAGTACTACATAACAAAACAAAATATGCATGATTTAGTTAAAAATAATAAATTATATGACATATCCGATAAATATTAAAATAAATCCTAAGTTATAAATCCATGCATACCGTAATTGAAACCTCTAATCGATCCATTTGACGGATTTCTCTCATAAACCTTAAAACGAAATACCCGCAGTCTATGCCATTAAGCTGACGAGGGCACTACACATAGACAAACAAATAAGAATTAATATATAGTTGTTTTGTGTTATCAAGTAGCATCACTAATAAGCAACATTGTGAAAATTAATATACCTCCACTTTGACCCATGTAACGTTGGTTACTTTAGCCCGTGCTACTCGAGATTCTCTTTGTGCTCGGTATACTTCTCTTGTAGGATTAATGGCAACCAACAAGCAGTGTCCACTGTAAAATATAACAAAATTTTAGATGGATAATTCCTACGCAAAAGATACAAATTAAAGATTAGAATGAAATTATAATGAAAATCTTAGTACCTTTTTCACTAACGTCTCTTTCTTTTCTTGGTTGGAATATGTCCTACCCGTCTCTTAACAACATGGACGGTTGGATTGATCCAAATACCCTCATTATGATCATTTCTTGTATATGATTCATTCGCTATAATATTTTCATCTTGATCATTTCTAGTAAATGATTCAATATCAACATCAATATCACCTTGATCTCCAATGTTTTCATCAATTACTTTGTTAGATAAAAGCACTATAGACCATATTGTACTTGTCGGATCAGTGACATAGAACACTTGCTTAGCTTGAGAGGCTAGAATAAAAGGCTCATCTTTGTACCCCACCTTATTAAGATCCACTTGCAAAAATCCTGACTTATCCATTCGTACGCCATTATTATTTTCAACCCACTTGCAACGAAATATAGGAATCTGAAACTTCTCATAATCAAACACCCAAATGCGCTCGATAACCCCAAAATATGACAGATTTACAAATTTGGGGTTTAAATCTTTCACACTTGAAATGTGCATTGCTTCAGCTACCACGGTGACACCACTATTTTGCATAGTACTTTCATCATCTTGTTCTTTGGTATAAAATGTGTATCCATTAATTATGTATGCGCTATAAGAAAACACAACCAAACTTGGGCCATATGCTAAACATCTCAACCTTTCTGTTATTGAAGCAGGATCTAAATAATACTTTGAATAAATATGATCCTTAAACCAAGGTATGAAACTTCGATTGTGCTCTCGTACTATCCAATTCTCATTTCTATTCGGATTTAAACCTCAGAGAACATCCTTGTGCATTTCAACATACGACTCAACCTCATTCTCATTGTGCAGAACATACAAATGCACTTGATCCCGTTCGACCCTTAATACTGTCACAACTTCATTTCCAATTAACTTTTTTCCTTCTTTTTTTTCCGACAATATGAGATTTGGGGAGTCCAATTGATTGTACATTGGACAGATATTCAGTACAAAACTCAATCGCTTCTTCAACAATGTATCGTTCAGCAATACAACCCTCTGGCCGACTTCGGTTTTTCACATACCCTTTTAATATTTTCATATAACGTTCAGCAGGGTACATCCATCTCATATAAGCCGGTCCACACACCAGATGAACTACTAGATGAACCATTATGTCAAAAAACGAGGGAGGAAAAATCATTTCAAGATCACACAAAGTAATAACTATTTCTTTTTGCAATGTTGGTAAGATCGCAGGATCGATCACCTTACTGCAAATTGACTTGAAGAAAAAACACAATTTAGTTATTGCGCTTCTTACTTTTTCTGGCAGAATAGAACGTATACCTATTGGTAGAAAATGTTCCATTATAACATGGCAGTCATGCGTCTTTAAACTCTTTAACTTGAGGTCTTTCATAGACACAAGTCTTCTAATATCGGAAGAGTATCCTTCTGGAACTTTAACTTCACTTAGAAACTTACACAATACCTTTTTCTCTTTTCTAGATAGAGTATAAGCAGCAGGTGGTAGATATGTTCGTGTTCCTTTCTTCATGGGTCCTAATTCATTCCTTATTCCCATGTGCAACAACAAACTTAACGAATTCCGATACCCCATTCTCGTACTCTTTCGACAATCGACTTGAAGCCATCCATTTCTTATCCATAGTTATACTAATTAAACTAAACAAAAACAAAAATAAAAAATATTTACCTGTAGAGATGTAAACAACTTCTAGACCCACACAGTGTCCAGATAGGTTAGAATTACCAAGATCCCCCTGTACACGTATCATAAAAAAATATGTATTAGAGATTTGTTGAAAAAATAGTGTTTGTAACATAAAGTGGTAATTGTAACACTTTAAATCTTAATTCATTCAAGTAATAATAAGAAATTGTAATAGTTGTAGGCATAGTCATTGACAAAAATGCGTTTAGTGTCTAACAATTTATCATTTTTTTTCTTTTCTCTAACTTTTTTAATAGCAAAATATTATATTAATAAAGAGGTGAAAATCACCATAATACAAAATAGAAAAAAATTAATAGCATAAAGAGTGTTGAACAAATCTCCTCAAGGAGATACAAAAATGCAGAAAAATAATCAATACAAGTTGGTCCAACAAAAATGCCTAAAGCGAACCAAACAACAAGAACAACAATGACGGAAAAAGTATCAACAATGACGGAAAAAGTTTCAATGGTAAGACGCAAGAACAACAACAAGAACGTACCTCTTCGTTTTCGTCTTCTCCTTCACGAATGCGAGGGTTTCAGAACGGCGGCAACTGTGACGGAAAAAGTATCAGAACGATGGCAACCGTGACAGAAAAAGTATCAGAACGACGGCAATGGCAAGGTTTCAGAACGCAAGTCTTCTAATATCGGAAGAGTATCCTTCTGGAACTTTAACTTCACTTAGAAACTTACACAATACCTTTTTCTCTTTTCTAGATAGAGTATAAGCAGCAGGTGGTAGATATGTTCGTGTTCCTTTCTTCATGGGTCCTAATTCATTCCTTATTCCCATGTGCAACAACAAACTTAACGAATTCCGATACCCCATTCTCGTACTCTTTCGACAATCGACTTGAAGCCATCCATTTCTTATCCATAGTTATACTAATTAAACTAAACAAAAACAAAAATAAAAAATATTTACCTGTAGAGATGTAAACAACTTCTAGACCCACACAGTGTCCAGATAGGTTAGAATTACCAAGATCCCCCTGTACACGTATCATAAAAAAATATGTATTAGAGATTTGTTGAAAAAATAGTGTTTGTAACATAAAGTGGTAATTGTAACACTTTAAATCTTAATTCATTCAAGTAATAATAAGAAATTGTAATAGTTGTAGGCATAGTCATTGACAAAAATGCGTTTAGTGTCTAACAATTTATCATTTTTTTTCTTTTCTCTAACTTTTTTAATAGCAAAATATTATATTAATAAAGAGGTGAAAATCACCATAATACAAAATAGAAAAAAATTAATAGCATAAAGAGTGTTGAACAAATCTCCTCAAGGAGATACAAAAATGCAGAAAAATAATCAATACAAGTTGGTCCAACAAAAATGCCTAAAGCAAACCAAACAACAAGAACAACAATGACGGAAAAAGTATCAACAATGACGGAAAAAGTTTCAATGGTAAGACGCAAGAACAACAACAAGAACGTACCTCTTCGTTTTCGTCTTCTCCTTCACGAATGCGAGGGTTTCAGAACGGCGGCAACTGTGACGGAAAAAGTATCAGAACGATGGCAATGGCAAGGTTTCAGAACGCATGCAAGAACGATTGAAAGCAAGGGTTTCAGAACGCATGAAAGCAACGGTCGAGAGAAGAAAATGAAAAGAGGTTTCTGAAAATGAATAGAAATTGTTTTATAATTTAATTCATAATTGACCTTAGAGAGCGCTTTTCATAAAGCGCTTTCTTAAGTGCCACATATAAGAGCGTTTTTCTGAAAGCGCTTTCTAAGGTTAATACCTATAGCAGCGCTTTTTCCAAAAAGCGCTTTCTAAGGTGGCTACCATTTAACAGCGCTTTTAAAAAGCGTTTTCTAAAGTCTGTCTTTTACATTGCTTTTTTTAGCAAAATTTTTTTATTCTTTTTAGCAGCGCTTTGTGCAAAAAGCGCTTTCTAAGGTGGTTTCCATTTATGGCATTTAACAGCGCTTTTAAAAAGCGCTTTCTAAAGGCTGTCTTTTACAGCGCTTTTTTTAGCGAAATTTTTTTATTCTTTTTAGCAGCGCTTTCTGATAAAAGAGCTATCTTTTTAGTGCTGTCTAATCCTATTTTTGGCGTAGTGTAAAAAACTTCAAATATATAGTATAATTTTTTTCGCATTAGTAATATCTTACAATTTTTGTTAAGATCTTAGTTACGATCTTATGTTTTACGATTTTACTGTCCCCATCCGATCTTATGCAAGATCTCGATCTTGACAACCTTACTCAAAAGCATCTAGTTCTAATTTCCATTGTTCAGCATAACAAATGATAGAGAGACTTGATCCCAATTATCAATAGGACTAGTTATCAAATTAATTAGCCTGGTACCTTAATCAACCCTGAAATCCGACTAGACTTTTATTGTTTGACCATTTCTCACTTCCCACTTAGACATTATATCAAATCAAGCATAGGCCAAACATTAACAATTTGTTTCCAAAGGCTCGAATAATAAGCTTTGACAATAACATCATTCTTCCTAATGTATTTTCCACACATTAAATAACCCGACAAAGACTTTTCTCTAACTTTAATCTTCCGCCCTAGTTTAGCAATGCAAGCCTCATTCATTTGTTTGAGATTCCTCAAACCCAAGCTTCCAAGTTTTTTAGGTTTAGTAATCTCCTTCAAACTAATGGTATGCATCCTTTTCTCATCTTCACTATGACCCCAGATAAATTTCCTTTGTATCTTCATTGTTAAGATCACTTGGTAATAAATAATAATAATAATAATAATAATAATAATAATAATAATAATAAACCAAATTTTGCACTTATATAATATGTCATAAACAATGACTTTTTTAATTTTGACTTTTCAATATCTCTCTAAACTTTTTTTTTTTTTTGGTTAATGATATGTAAAAACTTACTTAATACAATTAATAGTTTGGTTAATATGTGTTATGACATTAAAAAAATAGTCGTAAGTGCTAAAACAAAGTCGGTTACTTTAGTGTAAAGAGTTGGTTAATACAAATCATAGTATTGTTATTAGGTGCCATGATATAAGAAAAAAGTCTTACACAGTAAATGAACTTTGATTAATTGTATATAAAATAATTGTTAATATAGTTAATATTATAGTTAATAAGTGTTTGGACATTAAAAAATAGTCTTAAGTATTAAAATAAATTTGATTAGTAAGGTTTAAAATGTTGGTTAGTATATTTCATAATTTAATTTTTGAAAGTTGTTAATGTCGTGTATTTTGTTGTTTGATGAAGTAGTAAAAATGGTTTGTAAATTTTAAGTAAAATAAGTTCTTAATAACATGACCGTCTTTGAAGGTGTCTAAGACAGTCTATAACACATGGTCTTACATTCTTTCATGATTAACCTATGGAGAAAAGAGCCCCGATATACATATTTTATTATTAATTTAGGGTTAAATATAGCTCTTTAAAAAAATTCAGGACTCAAGTGAAACTAACTTTAACATCTTACACAAGGGCTTTCAAAAGTTTGAAACGAATCTAGTTAAAAACATATATTTTTATGATTAATAATGTGATGAAATTTGTTAATAACACATTACTAAAAATATTATATTTTATGACAAAGTTTTTACCTCACTCAACAAAAAACTAAGGTACAATTCTATGACACGTTATGTTATTCTTATTTTCAAGAAATTATCATATATTCTCTCGATTTAAGAAAAAACTGAGGGATAAACTAATTTAGGGTACATGTTTCGAGTCCCAACAATTTCTGCTTTTGTTTTTTCTCTTTAAAAGTGACGTCTTTTTTATTATTTAAAATTTTATTTTATTATTAAATATTCTATTCCCTCGGTTTCTCAAATAATCAAGGGGTGTCATACACATATTTTACTATAAAAGGATTCCTTCACTAAGTTTTATCCTAAATATAACTCACAAGTTCAGTTGCTTCATACTCTTAAACATCATTTTGTCTGATGGATTGCGAGGCATAAAAAAATTTGGTTTTGTGATATTGTTCTTCTTACACCAACCTTTAACAAATGATTTTTTTGTTCTTGCAATCTATCTAACATAATGGTGTTTTTGTTCACGTCAATGTTTAATAGAATAACTTTCCAATGTTGTTAATCAAAGAAAACTTTCTATCTTAGATATTAATTTCTTCGGTTGACAACATTGAGAAATTTATTCTTAATCATATCACAACACACAAAGAAATTGGTGAATGATAAAAATTTGAAAAAAAAAATCATTACATGCTACTTTAATTTTTTTTTCCATTCACCATTTTTGGCAATAGAAGTCAATTATTACCTCGCTTCTTTTAGAATTCTAAGTTAAAACCGAATAGAAAAATAAGTGTGTTTATTGAGTTTATATGTATTCCTTAAACAAATAATTGTCGTCCATTTAATGAGTATCAACACTCAAGACACTACCATTAGTGATTTGCGTGAAATCTAAAAGACTTATATTTAGAAGGCTCATTGATAACGAGAAATCGTATCATATAAACACCGCATTTTTAGTCCATTTTCATAGTGCATTAATCCGTTTAACTCCCGATTGTTTCGAGTTTTTATGTTTTTCCACAGGTACAATGGTTCTCTACTCAAAGGTGTGCAAAAAGATCATATGAAGAAATTCAACATGAAAAGATAGAAGAAACCAACAATCTGCCAAAGTCTGCATTTTTTGTAGCTCTGACGGTCGTAACAGCTCTCTTACGATCGTAACACACTTCTAGCGCGTGACGACCGTCACATATTGGTTACGACCGTAACACGCTACTTAATGTGAAAAATGCCCGTCACCAAGTTCTTACGATCGTGACAAGCCCAATTTAGTTTTATGAAGAATGTGGAGACGTGGCCAACGAAAGGTGGAAGAGTCTTCAGTGACTCCTACTTTCTCTCAACCTCAACGACCAACTAAGCTGCCCAGTCTCCTGATTTCTCTCAACAAACAGCATGCTGAAGCCCACAAACTTTCTCCAACTGACAAACATAAATGCTTATAAATACCAAAGAATCAGATGAAGAGAGGGACGGAGTTTTTGATATAATTTTCTTGCGGAAGCTCTGCCGAACTTGCAACCTAAATTTCCAGTTTTATTTCAGTTTTTTATTTCTGTTCTTCATTTCCTGTTTTCCCCTTTACCGTTAAATAGAAATTTCCAACATCAGGAAATTGCTATCGTAGCTAGGATTTATTTGTTTTAGCCTCAGAACTTGTTAAATTTCAATTCCAAGAGTTCCAAACTTGCCATCATCTGTGGAAGAGGGAGCTTGAGGAATAGTGCATTGTATCAGGTTCTGAACCGTATTAATATAATTGTCATTTGTTTTATGCTAAATTATCGTTATTTAATTACTATGAGTATTCTACTGCATCTAGATTATATCGTTTGTTTATCTGTTTTGATTAGTATGTCTAGCTAATTTTCTAGAGTCGGTATGTATAAGAGTAACTGAACGGGTAAAACCGATCCTAAGCTAAAATCCTAAATAACTTAATTTCTGGCTGTGACTTTTTATTATAAAACCAGGCTTTTTGTTACGAGAGTAAGAAAAGTAGAATAGGTTAGGATCAAGACCACGAGAGTGTGAGGTTTTAACCGGATAGCTAAAGTTAGGCATTTGATTTAAATACAGCGAGAGCGCTTTAAAATGAATTAGACTTTATTAAGTTTTCAAAGAGTATTTTCTAAACACTTATGGGCTAGCGAGAGCAGGCATAGGGCTTTAGGAGTATAATCTAATACAAGACCACGAGAGTGTGAGTTGAGGGTTTTTAAATTGATAATTTCTACAGAATAACTTAAGTGAAATATTTTCATATGCTTAGTTTCGATTAAATCCGCATAGGTTCACTATACTACATACCGACTGCTTTATTAATATTTCTTAATCCAATTTAGTTTCCCGCTTTAATTCTTTAGAAATTAAAATCGTGACATTATCCGCCTTAGCTAAACATAGTAACTATAGGTAGCACTAGATTGATTATCAAGTCCTTGTGGGTTCGATATCTTTTAAAACTACGCGATAGGACTGTGCACTTGCAGTCAGAATCTATAGACGTACTAAGTCGCGATCAAGTTTTTGGCGCCGTTGCCGGGGACTTCGATTTAGTCAATAGTGCAATTCCATTGTTGCGCCGTATAGACTAAGGCACCAACCATATTTCCCTTTTATTTGTCGATTGTATGCCAAGTACCCGCTCTCAAGGCGACATCTTGCAACCACCAATCGACGAATTAGAACGTTTCTTACGTTTAAGACGCAGAATAGTAGAGTATCAACGCAAGCATAACATTCCCGATCTTCTTGCTTATCCTCCTGAACCAGTCAACGAACAAGACATGGCCGAAGGACCTCAAGACAGACCGCTGAAGTATTACGCTACTCCGTCTCAACAGGAGCCTCATACTAGCATTGCTGTTCCCGCTATCAACCGAAACGATTTCGAGTTGAAACCTTCATTGCTGTCAGCCGTACAACAACACCAATTTTCTGGAAATCCGACGGACGATCCTAATGAACACTTGACCAAGTTTGTACAGTATGCTGACACAGTGAAAGCAAATGGTGTGACTCCAGACGCGATAAGACTACGTCTTTTTCCTTTCTCTCTAAGAGATAGAGCTTGGGCTTGGTTGCAATCCTTGCCATCCAACTCTGTTACTACGTGGGAGGAGTTAAAGAACGTTTTCTTAGCAAGATATTTTCCACCGAGTAAAACCGCTATGCTAAGGGCTCAAATCAACGGGTTTAGACAAAAAGATTCAGAATCTCTCTACGAAGCGTGGGAGAGATACAAAGACATGATGAGACTTTGTCCACATCACGGTCTTGAAAACTGGGTAACCATTCATACCTTCTACAATGGGCTTCTATACAACACCAGATTAACAATAGACGCTGCCGCGGGCGGTGCACTTATGGACAAGCCATACAATGAAGCCTATACCCTCATTGAAAATATGGCTCAAAACCATTGTCAATGGGGAGGTGAGAGAACTGTTGTGGAGAAACCCCAGACGAAAGGCGGAATGTATGAAGTAAGCAGCCTAGATCACGTCCACGCGAAGGTAGATGCCCTTGCCCAAAAGATTGATAACTTGACCATAACACCCCCAGCCACCGTGGCTGCTGTAAGTCCAAATTGCGAAATATGCGGAACTCCAGGACACACTGCCCCAGAATGTCAAATTTTAGCTGGAATGACCACAGACCAGGTGAATTATGCTCAAGGAAATCCGTACTCAAATACCTATAACCCAGGCTGGAAAAATCATCTGAACTTTTCCTATAAGAACAATAATGCCTTGTATGCACCTAACCAAGCACCTGTTGTACCACCGGGATATCAAAAACCAGCCATAGCCGCTCCAAACGTTCCTAGAAAATCCAACCTTGAATTGATGATGGAAAATTTCATAGCTACCCAAACTCAAACGAACAAAGAATTCCTAAATCAAAACATGCACACTAGTGAACAGATTAAGCAATTAGCGAGCAAAGTAGACGCTTTAGCCACCCACAATAAAATGCTTGAAACTCAGATTTCACAAGTGGCTCAACAACAAGCATCTACTGCTGCTCCAGCTGGCACATTTCCAGGACAGCCACAACCAAATCCAAAAGGTCATGCAAACGCAGTTATATTAAGAAGTGGAAAAGAATTAGACGGACCTATTGATCTTAGGATTGAAAACCCAGCTATGTACCAGAAACCAGATAAACCAACTGAAAAGGAGAATGAACCAGAAGAGAAGGAAGACAAAAATCAAGAGGCTGTGGAGAATGAGAAGCCTTATGTGCCTCCACCACCTTATAAACCACCAATTCCGTACCCTCAGAGATTAACCAAGTCCAAAACGATGGGCCAGTTTAAAAAGTTTGTTGAACTTCTGAAACAGTTGAATATTACTATTCCATTTACAGAAGCTATCACTCAGATGCCCTCGTATGCTAAATTTCTCAAGGAAATCCTATCTAACAAGAAAAAGATAGAGGACAACGGAACAGTTACACTTACTGCTGAGTGTAGCGCTATTATTCAAAACAATATGCCCCCTAAGTTAAAAGATCCAGGTAGTTTCTCTATACCTTGTAACATTGGAAAGTTCGTCATAGACAAAGCTCTATGCGACTTGGGAGCAAGTATCAGTGTCATGCCCCTATCTATTTGCAAAAAGCTGGAAATGGGAGAACTTAGACCCACCAAAATGTCCGTTCAACTAGCTGACCGATCAGTTAAATACCCTGTAGGTATACTGGAAAACGTTCCAGTAAGAATAGGTCAATTCTATATCCCGACCGATTTCATAATCATGGACATTACAGAGGACTCAGTTACCCCAATCATATTAAGAAGACATTTCCTAGCCACAGCTGGAGCCATAATCGACGTGAAAAAGGGCAGACTAACATTCGAAGTCGGAGAAGAAAAAGTGGAGTTCATCCTCACTCAATTCTTACAAGCACCATCCATGGATGACACATGTTATCTGATTGACGTGATAGACAAATGCGTAAGAGAGATGGAAGCAGAACAAACCATATATTCGGAGATAATGAAAATCCAAATCCCCCCGATTTTCGAAGATGACGATTGGCGCGAACCGTATCAAGATGATAGTCTAAGGGTAAGTTTAGCACTTACACCGGATCATATGCCAAGTCCAAAGGAATCATACTCAGAACTGAAAACCTTACCCAGAAACCTAAGATACGAATTCCTAGACACCGAATGTAAGCGACCAGTAATAGTCAATTCCAATTTAGGAACGCTCGAAACTAAGAAATTATTAGACGTCCTAAGGAAGTACCCGACTGCACTAGGTTACAACATTTCTGATCTGAAAGGAATATGTCCTTCAATCTGCATGCACCGTATTATGCTAGAAGAAGATTGCAAAACCTCTAGAGAACCTCAGAGAAGAATTAACCCAATCCTCAGCACTGTAGTCAGAGATGAAGTTAAGAAGCTACTGGAAGCAGGAATTATATATCCGATCTCCGACAGTCAATGGGTTAGCCCAGTGCATGTCGTACCAAAGAAAAGAGGTATCACTGTTGTGAAGAACGCAAAAGGCGAATCTATAACTCAAAGAGTTGTGACTGGAAGTAGAATGTGCATCGACTATCGAAAACTAAATAAAGCTACTCGAAAAGATCACTTCCCTCTACCTTTCATAGATCAAATGTTAGAACGATTAGCCAAACACTCGTATTTCTGCTATCTAGATGGTTACTTCGGATTTTTCCAAATCCCTATTCACCCTGATGATCAAGAGAAGACTACATTCACGTGCCCCTATGGAACGTTCGCTTATAGACGAATGCCCTTCGGATTGTGTAATGCCCCTGCAACCTTTCAACGATGCATGATGTTAATCTTCGCAGATTTCATAGATAACATCATGGAAGTGTTCATGGACGACTTCTCTGTATGCGGGCAAAGTTTTGAAGGATGCTTATCAAACCTAGAAAAGGTACTAGAAAGATGTGTGAAAGTAAACCTCGTGCTTAACTGGGAAAAATGCCATTTCATGGTCAGAGAAGGAATCGTGCTAGGACATGTTATATCAGATAAGGGAATTGAAGTTGATAAAGCTAAGATAGAAGTCATAAAAGACCTTCAACCCCCAAAGACCGTACGAGAAATACGAAGCTTTTTAGGCCACGCCGGTTTCTACCGACGTTTCATTAAAGATTTCTCGAAAATCACTAAACCCCTTACCGGTCTATTAATGAAAGACGCTGAGTTCATATTCGATGAAAAGTGTCTTAACGCTTTTGAGACTCTAAAAATAGCTCTTATCACCGCACCAATCATGCAACCACCCGATTGGAGATTACCCTTTGAGATCATGTGCGATGCGAGTGATTATGCCGTAGGCGCAGTTCTAGGACAAAGGAAGGACAAGAAACTTCATGCAATCTACTATGCTAGTAGAACCTTAGATTCCGCTCAGATGAACTACGCCACGATTGAGAAAGAACTGTTAGCAGTTGTCTTCGCCCTTGAAAAATTTCGTTCCTATCTAGTAGGAGCTAAGATAATCATTTACACGGACCACGCTGCTATCAGATACTTACTAACCAAGAAGGATGCCAAACCAAGACTCCTAAGATGGATCCTACTATTGCAAGAGTTTGATCTGGAGATCAAAGATAAGAAAGGCACTGAGAACGTCGTAGCAGACCACTTGTCAAGAATAGAAAGTATTAAACCCGAACAAGTGCCTATTAACGACAATTTTCCATACGAACAGCTGATAGCGCAAATAAGAAGCGATCTAGCTCGACTAGATCCAAACAAACCAGAACCTAAAGAAGCCGTGGAAGAAATCCATACAGATGAAAGACTGCCATGGTATGCTGACATAGTCAACTACTTAGCTGCAGGCGCACTTCCACCGGATTTGACATATCAGCAGAAAAAGAAATTCTTCCATGATCTCAAGTACTATTATTGGGATGAACCCTTATTATTTAAGAGAGGACCAGATGGAATTTTCCGTCGATGCATACCCGAAGAAGAAATAGAAGATGTCATTTCTCATTGTCATTCATCTCCATATGGCGGACATGCAAGCACTTCGAAAACTTGTGCCAAGATCTTACAAGACGGCCTATTCTGGCCTAATCTATGGAAAGACGTCCACATTGCTGTGATCAACTGTGATCGGTGTCAACGCACTGGTAATATCTCAAGACGCGATGAAATGCCTCAAAGAGGAATATTAGAGGTGGAAGTCTTCGATGTGTGGGGAATCGATTTCATGGGACCCTTCCCATCTTCTTTCAGAAACAAGTACATACTCGTAGCTGTTGATTATGTTTCAAAATGGATCGAGGCTATAGCTTCTCCTACAAATGACACACGAGTAGTAATTAAACTCTTCAAGAATGTAATCTTTCCAAGATTTGGGGTGCCTAGACTTGTCATTAGTGACGGTGGCTCTCATTTCATCTCGAAAATATTCGACAAATTACTGTCTAAGTATGGAGTCAGACACCGTGTAGCAACACCTTATCACCCACAAACCAGTGGACAGGTTGAAGTCTCAAACAGAGAAATAAAGCAAATTCTAGAAAAGACTGTCGCCATATCTAGGAAAGATTGGTCATCCAAGCTTAACGAAGCTTTATGGGCTTATAGGACCGCCTACAAGACACCTATAGGAACTACACCCTTCAAACTTGTGTACAGAAAGTCCTGTCACTTCTCGGTAGAACTAGAACACAAAGCATATTGGGCGATTAAGATGCTGAATATAAACTACATTGCCGCAGGAGAAAACCGAATCCTTGATATAAACGAACTGGAAGAATTAAGATTAGACGCTTATGAGAACGCTAAGATATATAAAGAAAGAACCAAAAGATGGCACGACAATCGTTTATCTAGGAAAGAATTCAGTGTGGGAGACGTTGTGCTCCTTTTCAACTCTAGACTTAGGCTCTTTCCTGGGAAATTGAAATCTAGATGGTCAGGCCCCTTTGAAATTACGAAAGTGTTCCCTAGCGGAGCGATAGAAATTAAGGGTAGGAATAGTGAACCGTTCACAGTAAACGGACAACGATTAAAACATTACCATCACATAGAAAATAGAGACTATGCGAATAGTCTAAAACTCTTAGAGTTGTCCACTAATTCCCCTGACTAATCTACTACTAAGCACTACGTCAGGCTTATGACGGTAAAAACAGCGCTTAGTGGGAGGCAACCTACCTTATTGCTTTCTTTGTTTTATTTTTATTTGTTTCTCTTCATCATTATTGATTTTATCTTATTTTCCACTTTCTGCATTTTCGTTTCTTTTAAAGCTTTGTTTTCATTATTTTCTTTCGTTTTGTTTTCAAAAAATTTTTATAAAACTGCTGTACTGATTTAAAAATTCTACATGCTACAGGATTTCGAAAAAGCCTTTTCTACCTTACCCTTTTTTCCCTGATTTGTTTCTCCTTCTCTAACATTCACTATGGAACCAAAACCACAGAACTTTATGGAAACCACTTTTAGAGGAAGAAACCAAATGAGGAGGTTTGAAGAGTTGTCACAGAGGAACATTGGTATGACTCTGTATTATGATGAACCAACTATGGACATCCTAGGTATCTCTGACAGTATCCTTTACCTGTATAACCAACTTGGATGGGAAAAAGCCCACATTAAGTCTAGATTTGTCACCTACCGCGATCTTACCTTTGAATTCTTGAGCTCCCTAGTTCATATACCTGAGCGCGGTTTCGGACCTAGAAAAGGATTTATCGGTTTCAGACTATTCGGTATTGAATTCGGTTACAACCATAAGGAATTAGCTGACCTCCTAGGATTCCCTAGCGGACCTTTTGCTTTTACTGAAACCCAGGTAGAACTGATGGATATTGAGCTGGATTTCTTTTGGGGAACCTTAACCGGAAATTATCACCCTGAGCCGAATAACATGGATAACAATGAAATACATAATCCCGCTATTCGCTATTTCCATAAGATCCTAGCCCATACCATATTCGGAAAGGAAGAAAACCGAACCGAGGTGTCTAAGGATGAGATATTTTTACTGTACTGTATGACCCAAGGCCGCCCTGTCAATGTTGTGCCCTTCATGATGAAAACCTTTTGCCGCATTCTTCAGGACCCTGATGCACCGATCATCATAGGAGGCCTTGTCACTATGATTGCTAACGCACTTGGACTTAGATACCAGCTGCATAAGTGTACACCCTTTGGTTCCATTCGTCCTATGAATATAGATTTCTGTTTTGACCGACGCCTAATAGGAAATATAGGACCTGAACCTTTTGAATACCTAATAAGGGACGAAGTTGTCACCTTATTCACCCTTCCGAACCATGCAAAAGTGAGTGTCCACAATCGTGACAATTGGCTTTATGAGCTGAACCCACCTGACCATCCATCAACACTTGAGACACCACAATCTTATCAAGTCATTGATGAAAAGATGTCTGATTATGAGAATGATCCTGAGACCCCTCCTGGTTATTATGAAATTAACAACATTGTTGAGGATACTGATGCCCCTTAAATAAACAAAGGAGAGTACACTGAGAGTTTGAACAAAATCTTAACCACTCTGGAAGTTTATCGGACTGAGATTAATGGAGTTAAGGATGAATTGAAAAGCATGTGTCTCGATATAATAGGCTTAAATGACATTACAGTGGACCAGTTTTATCATATGAATTCAGCCTTGGAAGAATTAAAGAAGAGACTTGGATGATGCAGTAGTGATCAGCATTTTTATTTTTCTTTCTGTTTTTGTTTCTAGGTAGTTTCCCTTTTTGCAATTTACATTTCAGTCTGATTCAATTCTGCACAATTTTACTTTCTGCAAATTTTAAATTTCTGTTCAAGAACAAGTATTAATTTCAATGCAAATTTCATTTAGTTTTCTTATTTACAAGTTTCGTTCAAATTAAATTTACTGCATATTTATTACTTTTCTGCTCATTAAATTACTATCAGTAACTTATAACACTGATATCTCCATTTTGAAATTTTTTTTATTGGCTATATAATGATTGAGATGTGTTTTAAATTTCTGATATTATGCTAATTTTATATAATGTTGAAATGATGTGTTGGAAGAGCTGTGATAGAATGAAAATATAAGTGATTTCTAGGGAGAAATTCAAAAATTGTTGTTGTAACGGTCGTATCATACCCATGACGATCGTAACGCGCATTATCCCGTGTTACGACCGTAAGCCCTTCGTGACGACCGTCACGCCGTTCTGAAACACGTCTGTTCTTCCATTAACCACCCATTATCACCACTTAATCCCCACTACCCCATTCACATTCCAACTTCCCACAGTCACATTCCAACTTCCCACGTTCTTTTCCTCATCTATATATTCAAACCATTTCTTCTTAAATCTCCACATCTCTCAAACACAAACCTTTCAATCTCAAAACTTGTTGCATGCTATGGCCAACAACCAACAACAAATCCCTAACCTCATTTTCAGAGATGGAAACCAAGGAGAAACCCAAAGAACCAGATACCAGAAATTCCAACGCCGCGGTCTCCAACCGACTCGGTATGTCGACCATGACTGCCTGAGGACATTGGGACTATTTGAGAGTGTTCAACATCTTCTGCAGAATGTCAACTTATGGCATCTGTGAAGCCAGCCTCAACCTATTTACGAAGCCCTCATGTTGGAGTTCCTGAGTTCATTTGTTTACATAACCCCATCAGGATCTACCAGCCAACTCACTGGCGTGGCCACATTCCGCATGTTTGGCGTAGAGTATCAGTACACACAAAATGATATCACGCATTTGCTTGGTTTTCGTTACGGTGAGGGAGTTCATCACCGCGTGCCCGGTAATTTCAATGAGGAAGCCTTTAATTTATGGCACAGATTGTCCAACAATCGTGCAGCATTATTCGAGAGCCTCAACGCCACTCTCATTCATAACCCCGCCATCCGATACTTCCACCGCATCCTATGCAACACTATTTTCGCCTGAGATAGCAACCACAAGCTCAATTCCAAGGAACTTTTCTTCCTGCATTGTGCATTGACCGGCCAGCAAATAAATGCCGCTCCGTTTCTCTTGGCTCATATTCACTCCATTTGCACAAGAGATCGCCAACCCTTCTATTTTGGAGGGATTGTCACTTCTATTGCCTTAGGTTTGAATCTTGGTGCCGCTCTCACTGATATGCCTTCTATGGCACCGACTTTGCTTACCCTGGACCACTGCAAGTCTGCACACCTCATCCATGAGCGAGAAGATGGCAAATTCAATCCGGTGATCCGAGGTGTCATTTATCATAACATTATTTTGCCTTGCAGGAACCGAATTGATCCACAAAACCCAGCCAATTGGCTATTTGATCCAGCAGCTCCCAAGGGCCACATTCCTATTCATGAAGAACAGCCTAATGTCCCCGTGGACGAGATAGAGGAAGAGATGGACCGTACTGCCCCCGTTCACGACATACCTGAGACTTCATCCAGGCAGCCTCCAGCCGATGTCACTCTTGAAGAAATTCTCTGTGCCATCCACCAACAGAACCAACTTGCCGCCGCACTTGAAAGGAAGCAACAAAAGCAATATGATAGCCTCTTTGCACAAAATGTTCAGATCTTAAGCAGGCAACAGGCGATGGACGAGAAGCTCGCAGAAGATTTAAGTGAGATGGGCGCCTTGAGAGCGAAAGTCAGCACTCTTAGCGTCCATGACTCCGACAGCGAAGCCACACCTACTAGACATGCACGCACCAGGAGCAGAGGACGCAGTCATCAGTAGTCTAGTTTTATTTTAGATTGCATTTTCCCTTTCATTTTGTTTTTATATTGTATTTCCCTGCTATTATATCACAACATTGAGGACAATGTCTGATATAGTGTGGGCGACATACCTTTCCTTTCCTTGTATTTCCCTTCCGCATTTTCACTTAAGCATGAATTTCTATATGATATCTCTCATTTTCAATTTTCCCCGCTTTATTTAGCCATACCGAAACTTTTTGCTTTATCTTCGCATAGCTCGACATATCTACCTTAATGGAATCTTAGATAGGAAGCCGAGAAAGATTCAACAAGATCGATACAGTTATGACACCTTTGACTTCTTACTTACGCGATCCGTTTCAATAACTGTTATACCTATATCTTAAGTTTTAGTTCTAGAGTAACCCCCAGTAGTTTATACTAGCAGTCAGCACCGTCTAGACACAAACCACGTGGGGAGCCGATGAATATAAGTGTTTGATGCCTAATCAATGAAATATCCTTCTTATCTCGCTGCTAAGAAAGAAAAATTTGCACCAAAATTATACGGTCGCATACAAGAGATGAGCAAATAATGAAGGAATCCATTGTTGGTTGGTTCAGAGGTATCTGGTTCTGAACTCGGTAGGGCGTGCGACGGCTCGATCCCCCACAACCTCCAATTTGGATAATATGTAAAGGGTTACCACACTCGTGTACCAGACCTCGTGCTAAAAAGGATCAAATTCACTAACCGGCTACTCCACTACGTGCGCGAAAAGACAAAGGGCTTAATGTGATTGCGCTAGAACAAAATCGGGTGAAATAAGAACAAGAGACTCTAGGCAGAATTATAACAGATGTATTGAACAGCTTGTTTAAAATGGAAGTCCACGACTCAGCTTGTTGCTTGTGTCATTAGTGTATCGTTAGTGTTTTACTTAAGTATCGGTCGAACTAACAAATGGTTTCCCGTAATTGTTTCGAAAACCAAAGATATGTTATGCATGTGCGTCTGATAAAACTTGTCCGATTTTCTAATTGATTATTTGCTTGAGGACAAGCAAAGGTTTAAGTATGGGGGAGTTTGATAACGAGAAATCGTATCATATAAACACCGTATTTTTAGTCCATTTTCATAGTGCATTAATCCGTTTAACTCCCGATTGTTTCGATTTTTTATGTTTTTCCACAGGTACAATGGTTCTCTACTCAAAAGTGTGCAAAAAGATCATATAAAGAAATTCAACATGAAAAGATAGAAGAAACCAACAATCTGCCAAAGTCTGCATTTTTTGTAGCTTTGACGGTCGTAACAGCTCTCTTACGATCGTAACACACTTCTAGCGCGTGACGACCGTCACATATTGGTTACGACCGTAACACGCTACTTAATGTGAAAAATGGCCGTCACCAAGTTCTTACGATCATGACAATCCCAATTTAGTTTTATGAAGAATGTGGAGACGTGGCCAACGAAAGGTGGAAGAGTCTTCAGTGACTCCTACTTTCTCTCAACCTCAACGACCAACTAAGCTGCCCAGTCTCCTGATTTCTCTCAACAAACAACATGTTGAAGCCCACGAACTTTCTCCAACTAACAAACACAAATGCTTATAAATACCAAAGAATCAGATGAAGAGAGGGACGGAGTTTTTGATATAATTTTCTTGTGGAAGCTCTGCCGAACTTGCAACCTAAATTTCCAGTTTTATTTCAGTTTTTTATTTCTGTTCTTCATTTCCTGTTTTTCCCTTTACCGTTAAATAGAAATTTCCAACATCAGGAAATTGCTATCGTAGCTAGGATTTATTTGTTTTAGCCTCAGAACTTGTTAAATTTCAATTCCAAGAGTTCCAAACTTGCCATCATCTGTGGAAGAGGGAGCTTGAGGAATAGTGCATTGTATCAGGTTCTGAACCGTATTAATATAATTATCATTTGTTTTATGCTAAATTATCGTTATCTAATTACTATGAGTATTCTACTGCATCTAGATTATATCGTTTGTTTATCTGTTTTGATTAGTATGTCTAGCTAATTTTCTAGAGTCGGTATGTATAAGAGTAACTGAACGGGTAAAACCGATCCTAAGCTAAAATCCTAAATAACTTAATTTCTGGCTGTGACTTTTTATTATAAAACCAGGCTTTTTGTTACGAGAGTAAGAAAAGTAGAATAGGTTAGGATCGAGACCACGAGAGTGTGAGGTTTTAACCGGATAGCTAAAGTTAGGCATTTGATTTAAATACAGCGAGAGCGCTTTAAAATGAATTAGACTTTATTAAGTTTTCAAAGAGTATTTTCTAAACACTTATGGGCTAGCGAGAGCAGGCATAGGGCTTTAGGAGTATAATCTAATACAAGACGACGAGAGTGTGAGTTGAGGGTTTTTAAACTGATAATTTCTACAGAATAACTTAAGTGAAATATTTTCATATGCTTAGTTTCGATTAAATCCGCATAGGTTCACTATACTACATACCGACTGCTTTATTAATATTTCTTAATCCAATTTAGTTTCCCGCTTTAATTCTTTAGAAATTAAAACCGTGACATTATCCGCCTTAGCTAAACATAGTAACTATAGGTAGCACTAGATTGATTATCAAGTCCTTGTGGGTTCGATATCTTTTAAAACTACGCGATAGGATTGTGCACTTGCAGTCAGAATCTATAGACGTACTAAGTCGTGATCACTCATGCCACATTATAAAAGTATTCTGAATATAAAAAATTGATCATGAAATCATTTGTCATGAAAACGTTGAAACGTATTTGTTTTAGCACAACCGCCTCTAACCTCCTGGTGTCCGCCTGATGAAGGGAAGGTAAAGTGCAATGTAGATGCGAGTTTTAATATCAACCATGGAACTAAGAATAGGGGCTAGTGCGTGAGAGATAACTTAGGTAGATTTGTTTATGCAGGTGTAGCTTGGGATTTTGGTTTCCACTCCGCTGTAGAAGTGAAAGCCTTGGCCCTCGAAGAGGCAATCCATGGGACTATAGCAATGCAATTGGATAATGTTATATTTGAAAGTGACTCCCAAAGAGTTATTCAAACTATTCGGTCTAGTAACAATTGTATTTCTGAATTTAGTTCAATTATTCTGTCCATTCAAAACTTGTTGCAATTTTATTCCAACTTTGAGGTAAATTTTGTTAAGCGTCAAGCGAATATGGTTGCCCACTCCTTAGCGAAGGCGACCGATTATTGGTTTAGGTGTAATGTTGTTAATTTAGTTCCTCGTTGTATTGAACACTATTTGATGAATGAAATGTGTTAAGTTTGTTTTTGTGAGAAAAAAAAAATACTCTGACCGGTCATCTATCGGTCAAGTTATTGGGTTAATGGGCTAGCGGTCGGACCAATGGGTCACTGGTCAGACTATATGACTTCTAATTCAATTTATCTCAATTAAAAAAATTATTCATGAAATAAAATTCTTGACATAAATCTCATAACAATAAAATCTATAAGAAAATTCTATGAATTCATTCGTGTAAATATGTTGAATAAAAATTTTAAATAAAATTTCAACGTCCAAACATAAAATTTGATGATGCTTATAAATTAACAAAAGTTGAAAAAGTAATTGTATGATATAATATTATAGTAATCTAATAAACTAATATAGAACATAAACAAATATTATGCTCTATATAAATAATTAAAAATAAAAGATAAAGTAGAAAAATAAAAATCTACAACTAAAAAAATTTATAAAAATTATGTGACTTTTACATAAAAATAATAATGAGATTTATATTAAAAATAATATAAAAATTTAATTTCATTTTTTTTACAATATAATTTTTTTCTTCAAATAATAAGATTCTTACCAAAAATAATGTAAAAATATAATTTCATTTTTCTTTTATATCAAGATTTGTTTTCAAAGATTTTGTTAACTTATAAATATAATTTCATTTTTGTTTTGAAATTGTATTATAAATAAGTTAAAAAATTATTTTTTTTATTTTGTTAATGAAATCGAATTTTAAAACAATGACACCAAAATTTAAGAAAAATAAAAATAAGATGATCAAAATTATAATTAAGCTAAAAAAAACATAAAAAGTTTATCCCACTGGATCAAGAAACTCATTGGTTCACTGGTCTGATCAGTGAACTAACCGGGTCATATCAATTTTCACCGGATCAATTACACCTATGGTTCGATGACCTTACCGAACCGCTTTACCATCCGATTCACAGTCTAACTGGTTCGACCAGCTAGAATGATCTGAGTTTTAAAACACAGTGTACTATATCCTTACAATTATTTATTCATTGATTTAGCAATAATAAAAAATTTCAACTATACTTTCATTTTTGTCATTTCCTTTCACACTATAAGAAATTTAATAAAAGTTTTATGTAATTTTACTTACGACTTTTTTTTACACTACGTAATTTTAGTTACCACTTAACCATGACTAAAATTAATTTTTTGGTATTAAAAATGTCTACTGAAAAATTTGATGATAAGATTTTTGAAAATTTACATGACTCATAAATATGGTAAATAAAAAATTTTGAAAAAAATTAATTTTAAAAAATTTCCAAATTTAAACACGAAAATTAAAAAAAAAAAGTTTGTGAAAAGAGACTTTTAGACATTTACTCATGATTTAACAATTAAATATACATAAATTCGATTAAATAAATAAATTAGAAAAATGGAGTGTTACAGTTATATTCAATTCTTTAGTGTATAACTCACTATTTTATACTACAACTCCCTAATTTTTTAGGCCAGTTTGACGTTAAAACAAGAAAATTCGGCATGTTAAACCTTGAGTCACAAATGAAAAAATTTGGTTCCTAAATCAATTACTGAGTTGAACAATTAATATAGATAAGTTTCACAGAATTAGGGTCAGTAATTCCTATAAATCTAAGTTCATTCTATCAATTTGTCAACGCGTAAAAAACTTTACATAAGAGATTAACTAAATAAAAAATACTTAAATATATCAATTCATGCAAATAATACAAAACCAAACATGTGTACCAACAAATCCATAGAGGTTCATCTAACTAAACCTAATAAAAAAGAAACTTAACTACTCATAATATAAATAATCATATCTATGACTTTAGAGTAATAATACATTAAACTTAATGTAGAATTGGTCTTCAATGGAGGGAAACCTTCATTCAAAAGATTTGTGCACTTCCTTGTCGTCAAAAATTAATTTCCAACCATAATCCTATTAAAGCAAATCATGTTTCCTTCATTAAATACCTCTAAAAACATCCTGATGTTGCCAAACACGTTTGAAATTGTAGACGTCTGGAGAGGTCTAGACGAGTTCGCATACTCGTATAAACATGAGTTTTCTTCTCGTGGAGTTTTCCTCTTCACTTTGGGTTCTATAACACGGATCAAACCTTTCAATATAAGGTCGTATTGCTTAGATAATATTAAAAACTTCGTGAAACTGATGAAATTCAAAACACTAAATAGTTTCTAAATTATAAGAAAATGAACTGATGAAATGTAGCAAAATGATGACTAATTAACTGCCATGATAACCCCAAACCTTTAATGTTGCTTGTTCGCAAGGAACTTGTCCATAAACTAAAAGTTTCAACATAAACAATATAAACAATATACTCACCAAACCAATGACAAACACCAATATCAATTAAGGTTTTTACTTTTGTTCCGTGCTTCAATTCATATAATTCATAAGAGTTTTCTCTAACCTTGGTGTACACAACGGGTCTCTAAATCTCATATGTTCACTCGAATTGGGTAAGTGTGGCAATCTCTTAATCAACATACTAAACTTATTAACCAATGCATTTGAAATAATCAGTCAATGTCTATTCAAATACACATTTTTGAGGTCTTTTCAGGTTGCAACAAGACTTATCTCACTATATGATATTTTTCGGACATAAATCTTAATTTTTTGGAGTTAAGTATCTTCTATTTTCTTTTATATATATATATATATATATATATATATATATATAAAGTTTGTGAAAGATGAATAACAACGACGACGATGACGACGACGACGACAACAACAACAACAACAACAACAACAACAACAACAACGACAACAACAACAACAACAATCACAACAACAACAACAACGACAACGACAACAACAACAACAACAACAACAACAACAACAACAACAATCACGACGACGACGACGACAACAACAACAACAATCACGACGACGACGACAACAACAACAACAACAACAACAACAATCACAACGACGACAACGACGACAACGACGATGACGACGACAACAATCACAACAACAACAACAACAACAACAACAACAACAACAACAACAAAAAGAAGAAGAAGAAAAAGAAGAAGAAGAAGAAGAAGAACAACAACAACAACAATAATAATAACAACAACAACACATTAATAAAAATGAACAATAAGAACAACAATAATAAAAAAGAACAACAAAGAACAAAAATAATTAAAAAAGAACGCCAACAACTAACATTGCTAACTCGAGTTCTGAAATTTGTTCTTAAATTTGGTTTAGTGGAGAAATAGAGTATCGTAAATGAAAGATGATGTTTAGAGGTAGAAGATGTCTAAGTTTTAGGTTTCACGCGGATCACTAATAGTAGTGTCTTGGCCGTTGATAATCACTAAATGGACGACCAAGATTTGTTTAAGGATAGTGAATAAACTCAATATACACGCCACCCATAATGTTGGTAATGAGACTTGAAAAATGCTGGTGTTGGGGCTTGAACCCATGACAAGACGCTACCTATAATGACGGTTGGTTTAAATTATCCGTGGTGAAATGTATGTAAGCATTTTGAAAAAATAAGTAAAAAACGCTACCTATAATGACAGTTGGTTTAAATACCCGTAATTAAAGGTCTGTCCGCATTTTGAAAAAATAGGAAAGAAGTAACATGATTAAAATAAATTCAGAAAAATCTAAAAACACGAAATTTAATCTAATTAGGTAAAATAAGAATTTTGAGATTTTTCTTGCAATTTTTTGAGACTATGAAAACAGTAAAAAAAATCATTAAAAATAGAAAAAAGATGAATTTGGGGTTTTGAGGGTGAATTCCCGTAACTCTTCCAGAGTAAGGGTTTAATGACCGCATGATTTTTCTACTTCAGATGCACGAAACAGATCTAAAAAAAGAGACGATTTTCCCTAAAACCGATTTTTTGAAGAGCAATACCTATAACTAAACTATAGGCTATAATGACGGTTTTGCAAATACCCATGGTGAAAAGGTTGTGGGCATTTTGAAAAAATATGTAAAAAACCACAAATGTTGGTGCAGGAAATTGAACCCATGACCAAGCGCTACCTATAATGACAGTTTTTTAAATACCCGTGGTGAAAAGCCTCACATTTCACCACGGTTGGAATATTAACCGTCATTAAAAGCCTTTCAATGAGATTAAAAAAATGTGCGCATCTATTACAATGGTGTATAGGCAAGCCGTTGTAAGCCCGACGTTGTTGTATGCGCGTTTTGTAGTAGTGGTACAAGTTAAATGGTTCTTATTGCATGCTTAAGAATCATTGATTGAGTCAGGGGAAATTTATTTTTCTATGCAGACTGTGATCATAATTCTGTGAAGAATTCTCTGTATTGTCTAATCAGAAGAAGAACCTAGGAAGAATAGACAATGTCTGACATAATGTCAGGACATTGCTATAAAACATGTTTGCATATAATGGGTTCCTTGGTCAGTGATCTTAAAAGAAGAAACAGTCAACAGCCTTGGCCGGTGCGTATTTGGTGGAGTTATTTCCTTTGGTTAATGGTCCTTGAATTGACTAGCGTTATTTTCTGTGGTTTGTTACTTCCTAAGTAAATGGCTCGGCTATAAATAGGACTGCTTTGATCTTCTTTAGTCTCAATACTCTCTCTTTGGGTTGGTGACAGATGGGGTTCTTCAAAATCTGGGTATGTTGCGTCTGGGTTTGGGGTTGTTTTGGTCACTTTGGCCAAGTTTTGGCTAAAAAGGGGGAGAATGGCTTTCTGTTATGTTCTGTTATGTTTTTCTGTTGCTTTTGGGTACATTCCTGCAGTTGTTTTGCAAGAATGTTGGATAAGATGTTCTGACATCTTAACACGTCTTTTTTTTCGTGTCTTGTGATCTGAGTTGAAAAACAGGTTGTGACTTGTGATCTGAGTTACATATTTTATGAACTCCATGTCACGACTGTTTAAGCTCTTTCTGGAATTCAGGAAGAAGATATCAGAAGGGAAACTCTCAAGATGAATAGACTCAAGAACCTTTATCAATTTCACTCATCCAACACAGAAGGGAATGTTTTAGCCAAAATTTGTCAAAAGGGGGAGATTGAAAGCTCCTGTGGTTTAACGAAATTTTGGTAAAACATGAATATGATAAAGATGAAGAAATCTGCTCAAGATTAAAGATGTCGAAGAAGATGTCCCAACAGCAAAAGTGGACATCTTATTAATATAGCAGGTTTCATTATACAAGAGTTGGTGCGAATTTTCAGAGTGCATAAAGGAGAAAAGATTGAAAGCCCAAAACAACAGAAGACTATATAAGGAGACTTAGACCTAGGGTTAAAATATTCCTTGTATTTTTTGTATCACTTATAACTTTGTAACCTAGTGCTCTTGTGTTGAATAAGGGTTTAGGGTTTGAGAGTCGTTGGCTCTCTTAGAAGTTGTAAGTCTCAGCTCTGTAATATGGGATGCAGGGTAGAAGGCATTGGTACAGGGACACAACCAGAAACCTGTAGGTAATGGTTATTGTATTGTTCTTGGACGAAGCTTTGAAGCAAGTCCAAGATAACTTGAAGGTCAAGAAACCGCGACATGTTCTGGATTGGCAGATGATAGAGATTTCACAGGTTGTGATTAGGATATGATTGGGGTATCTCATATCAGGGTTGTAAACGATTGAGTTTAGCCTTGGTAAAGATGTTCATGGGGTAGATGTTAGGTATAAAGTTGTAAACGGGGGAGTTTAGCTTTGTAACATTTCTACATATAGTGAAGTCTTCATCCTGGATTGGTATCCCCCAGATGTAGGTGAATTGCACCGAACTGGGTTAACACATATTGTCTTATTTAACATTCTGCAATTTACAGTTTTGTTATTGTTCTTAATTGACATGTTGGATCAGATGTCGTGACATATGTGATTGTACAGTTCTGATATTCAAGATATTAGTCTGTTGTTGCGCCTCTGAGTTTAAATGATTATGTAGCATAATGTCTTGACATGTGTTAAGACATCTGTTGTCTGCATAGGCTAGAATTTCAGTTTGATCAATTTTTTTTACAATAAAATATTATAGAATTTTTTATTTATTTAAGGTTATGTTTTGATTGATGGAAGGGGTGAAGTGAGATGGAATGGAATGGAATAAATTTATGTTATATTGTTTAAATTAATTTTAAAAAAAGATGAAATGGAGTGGATTATGAAAGAATGTATTTCATTTCATTCCATCACTTTTCTTCATTTTAAATACTCTCCGATATGTTTTGTTCTACTTCTTACTCTATTATGCTTCATTCTACTCCATTCGTTTTACAATACTAAAACATAATTGATCGAAGGTGATTAGACTGGATCGTCATGGCCTTCGTGTAGGGCAGATGAGGATGCTTGTTGGAGAGAAAAGGGGGTTGTACATGCAACGATGTCAACGTAAGTGTTTGGACAAAGAGAGAAAGCAAGTACAAAGGTAAGATTTCAAGTATTGAATAGTGATCAAACCTGCCTCTGTATTTATAGAAGTAACCCCCAGCGTGGGGCCAAGGTCTCCTATGTGGCCGAAATGCCTGGTCGACCAACGGTAGACTGCGAGGTGGAGGGTCAGGCACGTGACCCTTTTACCTGGTCCAACTGTTTCCGTGAGATCCGGGGAGACAATTGGTCGCGTGAACTGCCAAGCGAGTGAGGGGGACATGCCCAATGGCTAGTTTCTGCCCAACGGCTAGTTTTTGCCCAACGGCTAGTTACTGGCTATTGGGCCTGGCCAAGAGTTGGACTGGATTGGGCCTTGCCCTACTAGGGTCCAAGCGCTTGCCCAGTCCAGAACAGGAGCCCCCAAGTCTTTTCTCTGTGGAAGAGTGATAACTTGATATAGTTCCGTGGAAAATTGCCCTTGACTAGCGATATTCGGGCATGCACTCCTTGCCTGTCCCAATGTTGGGGTTGTCAACATTGGTCATTTATCAGCCCCGGCATGCCATTCATGTGCGAGGACATGCTCGTGGAAATAACGTTTTTATGTCGACCAGGTTTAGGAAGGGTGCACGCTGAGGTGTCGTTTTATGTCGACGAGACTTAATGAGGACATAAGTTACGCGCATGGTCGAGGAAGATCTGCTCGTGGGGTAGCAGAAGACTTGGTAGGTGTAACGTCTAGCCTTGGGCATGCCAAATGAAGATTCCCTTTCTGACACGTGGTGGAGCATTCAAGTTTTGTCAGGCCTAGAGGTGCCTAGGCTATGATGGCCTTTGAGCTTCCCAAGCGAGGAAGTTCCTATAAATGGGGGGGAGAGAGGATTCATTTGATACTTTCTTCAAACTTTTATCCCCAACTCTCCACGCTCTGCAACTTGTGCTCTCGCCGGAATGTTTTTGCCGTCGTCGACCTTCAACGCCCAGTTCGTGATCTTCATCTTCTACCTTCGAATTAGCAAGTAAGTTCTTATCCCTTTATGCAAATTCCCAGGTGTTCTTCATTTCTGGAAAATCGCATGAATTTTCTGGCGACACATGAGTTTTCCGGTTGAATGGTCGTGTGTTCTTCGATGAACTCGTGAACTTCTGGAAAATTCATGATGAACCTGAAGAACAAGAAGAACATGGGATGAATGTTATGATTATTGCGTAGGTTTATGTAGATCCTCCTAGATTCTGGTTAGGATTAGTTTTAAGTTTGTAGTCGGGCATTAGGCCTGTTCGACATGGAACTTTGGCTTTCGCGCGACGAGCTTATTTTGTCGAGTAAGCTCCTTGAGTCTTCGTGAAGTCTCGGGGACTCGTCCTCGTTGTAGGGGAAAGTGAAGTCATCGTATTCTGTCGTGGTCGACTTAGGCTCAAGGTTATCCTCGACTTCTTCCTCGCCCTTTCACTTGACTAGTGGTGGAAGGGTGGATTTGATCTTAGCCGTCGAATTCACTTTTTCTTCCTCTGCTTTTCAGGTGAAATGGATGACCAACGCGAAGGAACCGTGCCCGACGTTGGGGTTGCGCATGAGGAGGCAGCGCAGCCCACAGATTACGCCAACGTCTACGTAGCTGAGGGGGACCTTAAATGGATCGCCCAGGAACCCCTGTCGACGAGGTTGACGTTTACTGAAGAGGAAGCACGGGAGTTTCCCTATCTAGAGGACCGGGCTGAGGGTGCGCTGGTGCATTGGAGGGATATCTGTTCGATAGAGAATGATCGAATCTGCTCGATATATCCGGGGATGCGGTTCCCCATGTACGAGTTTGCCTTCGTGGAGGCTAAGTTCTGTCTACCCTTCACCGACTTCCAGGAGGCCATCTTCTGCTACTTAGAATTGTGCCTCGCCTAGCTCCATCCAAACACACTGGCATTCATTCGCGCTTTTGAGCTGGTATACCGTTACTTGAATGTCGGGGCAACCGTGGACCTTTTCTTCTGCATTTTCCAACTCCAACGGAGCACAGTGGGCACGAAGCAAAGCTGGGTTTCATTTAAGCAGCAGAGTAGGCTCTTCTGGTCGTATTCAGAATTTGTCCTGCATTTCAAGGACAGGTTCTTGGTCGTAAAGCCTATTTCTGAAGCGGCTAAGAGGCCCATCTCTACACTTGAGCCCGTCGATGTTGATGGCCAGCAGGTGGAGAAGCATGTGTCCAAGCTCCCTTTGGAGTGGCTGTACACCCAATTCAGATATAGGACCGATAAGTTCCTTCTCAAGCACGAGCAGCTCTGTGAGGGGGATAAGGAGTCCTATCGGGTTCTGCATGCCTACATGGAGACATGGATTAGTTTTAAGTTTGTAGTCGGGCATTAGGCCTGTTCGACATGGAACTTTGGCTTTCGCGCGACGAGCTTATTTTGTCGAGTAAGCTCCTTGAGTCTTCGTGAAGTCTCGGGGACTCGTCCTAGTTGTAGGGGAAAGTGAAGTCATCGTATTCTGTCGTGGTCGACTTAGGCTCAAGGTTATCCTCGACTTCTTCCTTGCCCTTTCACTTGACTAGTGGTGGAAGGGTGGATTTGATCTTAGCCGTCGAATTCACTTTTTCTTCCTCTGCTTTTCAGGTGAAATGGATGACCAACGCGAAGGAACCGTGCCCGACGTTGGGGTTACGCATGAGGAGGCAGCGCAGCCCGCAGATTACGCCAACGTCTACGTAGCTGAGGGGGACCTTAAATGGATCGCCCAGGAACCCCTGTCGACGAAGTCGACGTTTACTGAAGAGGAAGCACGGGAGTTTCCCTATCTAGAGGACCGGGCTGAGGGTGCGCTGGTGCATTGGAGGGATATCTGTTCGACAGAGAATGATCGAATCTGCTCGATATATCCGGGGATGCGGTTCCCCATGTACGAGTTTGCCTTCGTGGACGCTAAGTTCTGTCTACCCTTCACCGACTTCCAGGAGGCCATCTTCTGCTACTTAGAATTGTGCCCCGCCTAGCTCCATCCAAACACACTGGCATTCATTCGCACTTTTGAGCTGGTATACCGTTACTTGAATGTCGGGGCAACCGTGGACCTTTTCTTCTGCATTTTCCAACTCCAACGGAGCACAGTGGGCACGAAGCAAAGCTAGGTTTCATTTAAGCAGCAGAGTAGGCTCTTCTGGTCGTATTCAGAATTTGTCCTGCATTTCAAGGACAGGTTCTTGGTCGTAAAGCCTATTTCTGAAGCGGCTAAGAGGTCCATCTCTACACTTGAGCCCGTCGATGTTGATGGCCAGCAGGTGGAGAAGCATGTGTCCAAGCTCCCTTTGGAGTGGCTGTACACCCAATTCAGATATAGGACCGATCAGTTCCTTCTCAAGCACGAGCAGCTCTGTGAGGGGGATAAGGACTCCTATCGGGTTCTGCATGCCTACATGGAGACATGGATTAGTTTTAAGTTTGTAGTCGGGCATTAGGCCTGTTCGACATGGAACTTTGGCTTTCGCGCGACGAGCTTATTTTGTCGAGTAAGCTCCTTGAGTCTTCGTGAAGTCTCGGGGACTCGTCCTCGTTGTAGGGGAAAGTGAAGTCATCGTATTCTGTCGTGGTCGACTTAGGCTCAAGGTTATCCTCGACTTCTTCCTCGCCCTTTCACTTGACTAGTGGTGGAAGGGTGGATTTGATCTTAGCCGTCGAATTCACTTTTTCTTCCTCTGCTTTTCAGGTGAAATGGATGACCAACGCGAAGGAACCGTGCCCGACGTTGGGGTTGCGCATGAGGAGGCAGCGCAGCCCGCAGATTACGCCAACGTCTACGTAGCTGAGGGGGACCTTAAATGGATCGCCCAGGAACCCCTGTTGACGAGGTCGACGTTTACTGAAGAGGAAGCACGGGAGTTTCCCTATCTAGAGGACCGGGCTGAGGGTGCGCTGGTGCATTGGAGGGATATCTGTTCGACAGAGAATGATCGAATCTGCTCGATATATCCGGGGATGCGGTTCCCCATGTACGAGTTTGCCTTCGTGGAGGCTAAGTTCTGTCTACCCTTCACCGACTTCCAGGAGGCCATCTTCTGCTACTTAGAATTGTGCCCCGCCTAGCTCCATCCAAACACACTGGCATTCATTCGCGCTTTTGAGCTAGTATACCGTTACTTGAATGTCGGGGCAACCGTGGACCTTTTCTTCTGCATTTTCCAACTCCAACGGAGCACAGTGGGTACGAAGCAAAGCTGGGTTTCATTTAAGCAACAGAGTAGGCTCTTCTGGTCGTATTCAGAATTTGTCCTGCATTTCAAGGACAGGTTCTTGGTCGTAAAGCCTATTTCTGAAGCGGCTAAGAGGTCCATCTCTACACTTGAGCCCGTCGATGTTGATGGCCAGCAGGTGGAGAAGCATGTGTCCAAGCTCCCTTTGGAGTGGCTGTACACCCAATTCAGATATAGGACCGATCAGTTCCTTCTCAAGCACGAGCAGCTCTGTGAGGGGGATAAGGAGTCCTATCGGGTTCTGCATGCCTACATGGAGACTTTCAGTCTAACCTTTGTGGTGGACAGGGACGGCAGGGAGTTGCTCGGGGAGGACGGAGAGCCTGCTCGGGCAGCTCGCTATATAAAAAATAAGGCCCTTCTTGAGTGTGAAAACGACGATGTTGCGTTCCAGCTCCTCGGTATAACTTGTTCTTGTGCCCGTGTTTGTTAATTCTTTTCTAATTGTGCTGACCTTTCTTTCTTTATGTTCGCAGGGAAAATGGCGATACGAGGGAGCGCCTGATGAGGTCCCAAGCAGCCAAAAACCAGAAGAAGGTGCCTCCTATGCAAAAAGCTGGTGCGCCCAAGCAGCAGGTGACGCTGGAAAAGTTCGTGAGATCCGGGGAGACAGTTGGTCGCGTGAACTATTAAGCGAGTGAGGGGGACATGCCCAACGGCTAGTTTCTGCCCAACGGCTAGTTTATTGCTATTGGGCCTGGCCAAGAGCTGGACTGGATTGGGCCTTGCCCTACTGGGGGCCAAGCGCCTGCCCAGTCCAGAACAATAATCTAATCAATTAGAATTAATTGAATTTATACAGACGGACCCAAGCCTCAAATCCCTAAAGATAGGATTTTAGATTTCAAACACTTAGGCTAAAAGACTTCAAAATAATAATTTGTTATAAATATTATTGTAACAAGTTATTAACAAGTATTTGTTTAGCTTAGCTGGTTAATATGTGAGTCTCTTGTTTTAATGTCTGTTCATCAGTTTGCAAACTTTTATTATATATTTAATTTTAAAAATTTTATATTAAATATTTTTTAGATACATAAATAATCAATATATCAAAACTAGTATATATAAATAAGATATATTGATTATTTAACGTACTAAAAAAACTATAAAAAAAATTATAATATGTAACAAAGAGAGTGTTTTCTTAAGTTCTTTCAATAAAAAAAATTATTAGCAGTTTCATTTCAATGTTAATGTGATATCCATATAGTAGTATATATTCTCACTCTTTTTCCTTTAATTTGTATGGGCGTGTTCATAACATCTTTCTAGATAGATTTAGTTCTGGCATGGCTATGGCTCGAGGCATGACATAATACATTTCAAAGAGACTATAATAAGCAAACTTGGAACTTCTCCAAAATACATTAGAGGCATATGCAGCAGAACAAGATAAAACCAGCCTCACAGAGCACGACATCAAAGAGAAATAAACTCTCACAAAAGAAACTTTCTGCAGAGAAAAATAAATTCTCCCAAACAGGATGTCAAGACATCAGGTATAACATCACATGAAACCATACATTAGACACAGAAACAAAATCATCTCCAGTCAAACATCATGAACATCATGCTCCCCCTAAACACCAGAACAAGAGCAAAAATTACTACTCCCCCTCAAGTAGTACTTCCCCTTAAGGGCAAATCAAGCATACATAAATTCTACCAACTACTCTCCCTTTTTAGCCACAATTTAGAAAAAATAACTACACATTCACCAGGAGCAGAAACTGACTCTGTAGCAGATACAAAAGCAATAAAAAATAGGGCACAACAAATGACAACACTACTATATATTTCCTCATCTTTATTACAACCTTACCAGATTTCACAACAATTTCTGGGACATCTGTCCCTGCAAACAATCTATAGTGCAAAGAAAGAGGAGAGCAACTAAGATCAAATGCTTCCTACAGCAATATACTCAACCTCAGTTGTAGGCAAAGACACACAATTTTGCTTCTTACTAAACCAAGATATAGGATTGTTTCCAAAGAAGAAACATCCTCAAGAAGTACTTTTTCTATCATCAGCACTACCTGCCCAGTTTGCATCACAATACCCTACAAGCATGGAATTTGGACTATGAGAATACAATATTCCATAATCACTAGTACCATTGATGTATTTAAAGATCCTCTTTACTTGAGTAATGTGGCTCATTTTAGGCCCATCCTAATATCTAGCCCAATCTCCTACAGCAAAAGTTATGCCAGGTCTGCTAGCTGTAAGATACAGCAGACTTCCAATCATAGTCCTGTATAAACTTTGATCCACATCAACACCTTTTTTCTTAGCAGAAGGCATGATGTCTTGAACATATTGTTCAACATCATACTCAGAGTCACTTGAGGGTACTTCCTTTCTTTTCAATGACTTTTTCTTGGTAGCTGGGGCCACAACTTTACTCCATCCTTTGTCAGATCCAACCTTATTACTTTTCTTGGATGCCTTAGAAGGCTTGCTTGTAGACACAACAACCTTCCCTTTTCTATTCCTCAATCTTTTAGCACTACCCGGAGCCAATTTCTTTTCTATAGGCTCATCTTCAGAATCTATATGATCTACATTGACAATGTCAGTAGACTGATCCTTCTTCACACCATCACTCTCTTCTTTATCTTCTTTGTCAGACAGATCTTTCTCCTCTTCCATAGACATAATATTATAATCAAAATCATATCTTTTACCACCAACAGAATCATCTTCAGCCACATTCTCTGGAGGTTTTTCAGGAGACTCACTATGAGAGTTTTCTTGTGTGGTTTCAACAGGATGATCAGGTTGGGCCAAGGATGTCGCGACATCCAGGACTACACCAGACTCAGGGTCAGTAACCAAGATCTTAGAGTGAGAGATATAAATATTTGTATCAACAGTGTCATTAACAACAACATTCAAACTAGATTGACTTAGGGTTTCTTCTGCTTTAGGGTTATCTAGACTCACAATTTCAGAGGTAACAACATTTGAAACATTTGAAACAACAAAATTTGAACCAGAAGTATCAGCAATGCCCACAAATATAAACCTTTTCCCAATAAGACTTTCAACCTGCATTGACCCCATTAAGTCCATATGAAGAAGTTCTAGAACTCTGGAAGTGGCCTGATATTGTGACTTCGGGTGTGACATCTTGGTTTGCTTTCCAATTTGACACTCACCACAGATTTTTCCCTCCTCAATTCTAAACTTGGGTAGACCTCTAACATCATCTTCAGACATAATCTTCTTTATACCTTTGAGATTCAGATGTCCAAGATTATGGTGCCATAACTTTACTTCATCTTCCTTGGACATTAAACATGAGGAATAATAGGTAGTTTCTTGTGGTACCCACAAATAGAAATTGTCTTTTGACTTGACTCCTCTCATTAGAACATCATTTTTCTCATTGGTAACCAAACATTTTAACTTGCTGTAATTGACTTTTAGACCTTGACCACATAACTGATAGATACTGACCAGATTTGCAGTCAATCCTTTCACAAGAAGAACATCATCTAGTCTAGAAAGTATAGTACATGCTAACTTTCCTACTCCCTTAATTTCACCTTTAGCTCCATCACCAAATGTGACAAAACTAGTGGAATAAGAGTTAATGTCCACCAAATACTTCTTGACTCCAGTCATATGTCTAGAACATCCACTATCAAAGTACCAATCCTCTCTAGATGAAGCTCTAAAAGAAGTATGGGTTATAAGACTAATACTAACAACCTTAGGTTTCCATTTATTTCTAGTTTTAGCGATCATATGACTAGCCCTAGGTTGTGTTGGACGTTTTGGATAACCATACAGTCTGTAACAAAAAGGTTTGATGTGACCATATTTAGCATAATAATGACACTTCCATGACAAGAACTTGGCTTTGGTTTGAGTTTCTAATGTCTGGCAGGATATCGAAACATTTGGTCAAACATTGCAAGCTCAAACTTCTTTTCAGAAGATATAAATTTTGTCACATGAGTGTTTCCTTGTTTATTTTGAGATTAGTAATCAAAACCTAAACTTGTTAAGGTTCCAGCCTCTTTCCCAACTTGAAGAATTTCATCTAGTATGTCAAACTCACTTTTCAACATTCTAACTAATTTGGTCATGTTTTCAAGTTTAGAATTCAATAGGGTTACCTCATCTTAAAGACAATAAATAGTAGATAAAAGTTTCTATTTTTCATGCTGTAGTTGAGTTATAAGAATCTTCTGCTTTTCTCCTATCTTACAAACCTCTTCACTTCTGACACAATGTTCCTTGTAGGAAGCAACTAATTCTTCATAAGAGACATCCTTATCATAGGAATCTTCATCAGAATCACAGTTTCCAATGAGGGTTGTAACATGCTTAGCAGTTTCAACATCAGGTTCACTTTCAGAATCATCATCAGACCAAAAAACAGACATGCCATTCTCTTGATTCTTGAGGTACATGGGACATTCTGATCTAATATGACCAAAACCCTCACATTCATGACACTGAATACCTTTTCTTGGATTTTGCTTTTCCTCTGTTCTTGATTTTCTCTTAAAATTATTGTTCTTTCTGATGTTGAATGACATGTTCTCGACATCTGATCTTGACTTCCTATCCATATTCTTCAGCAACTTATTGAATTGTCTCCCAAGAACCACATGAAAGCTCAAAAATTTTGGACAAAATTTTGGGGAAAACTCAGTGCTGAAGGAGATGTTTCAACATAAAGACCAGAGTTGAAGAATTCTGCCAAAGCACAAAGATGTCGAAAGAGATTTCTCAACTTGAAGACTCGACATCCTAGACTGTTATAACAGATTGGTTTAAATCTGTCTTATCTTTGTTGCAAGATTCAAGGAAGAAATTGCAGCATGGATCAAGGACCGAAGATTGAAGCCCAAGGAAGCAGAATACACTATAAAAGAAGACTTAGACCTAGGATTTCATATGCCTTTTGTAACCTAGTTCTCTTGCGTAAGAAACAAGGGTTTAGGGCTTTGAGAGTCGTTGGCTCTCTAGGTTGTAAGTCTCCCTTTGTATCAGTTAATGCATTGTTGTAGATATAGGTGTCACACATATCCATAAGCCTTGAGGTATTGGATTGTGTATTGTTCTTGGATGAAGCTTTTAAGCAAATCCGAGTTAGCTTGTTTATCAAGAAAGCTTGACAGATTTCTGTATTGACAGGGATGATGTAGAAATCACAGTTGGTGACTAAGGGAAGTGAGTGAGGTATCGTATATCAGAGTTGCAAATGTTAGAGTTTAGCTTTGGTAAAGATGTTCATTGGGTAGATGTTAGGATAAAGTAGTAAACGGAGGAGTTTAGCTTTGTAACAGGTCTACAGATAGTGAAGTCTTCTTCCTGGATTGGTATCCCCCAGGTGTAGGTGAATTGCACCGAACTGGGTTAACAATTGTTGTGTTTTTTATCATTCTGCAGATTTACGGTTTCTGTTAGGGTTCATGATAAACATGTTGGATCAGATATCATGATATCCGTGATCCTGCAGTTCTGATATTCAACGTATCAGTCCGTTGTTGCTGCTCCTATTTAAATGATTATGTAGCACAATGTCTTGACATGTGTTAGGACATCTGCTATTTGCATATGCCAGAATTTCAATTGGTATCAGAGCAGACAACCTGTCTGGTTCTATATGAGATCTTTGGGAAATACTTTCTGGCATTTAAATAAGGAGGAGTTTTGGAGATCACATCAATCAACTCATACATACTCAAGGGTATTAATGGATTAGATGGATGATCTGGATCGAAGGTAACAACCCATAGGTTGTTCATGTTGCTGAGGAGGTTCTACAACAATTGTAGGAGAAGTGGCTAGTTCTATTGTTAGGGTGCCTTATAAGATGTTCTGACATCTTATTAGGGCAAACAAGATATGTTCCTTGGTGGTTCTGCTGCATGTGTTTCTGATGGTAGAGCTCTAGAATTATTGGATTCTGGAGTTGTTACTGAAGATAGTTGGTGGAAGATCTCAATCGTCGGCCTCTATATATGAAGATGTCTGCATTCTTTTATTCCAAAGTCGGGAGTGATGAAATGAAGGGAGTTGTTGGTAGATATCTGGTATGGTGACTTGGTACTTGGAAGCTTGGGTTCTTGGTGCAGTTGAAGTCAGTTGAAGAGGAGAGAAGTTGAGTTTAAGTTTATCAAGTTCTTGCTCTGGGAGTTTGATAAATTATTGATCGGCAAGGTTATCAAAGATACTTGAGAATTCTCTCAAGTTCACTCATAAAGGCATCTCAGTTGTGCATCTGGAGTCTTCTAGTTATTCTTTTGACTAGAAGGTGTTTCTTTGAAACACAATCTGAAGAAAGTGGAGGTGATTTATTTTCACCATCCAAAACAACAAGGAAGGATTCATCTCTCTTAACCCTAATGGTGGATCTAATCTAATTGGAGCTCTAAGAATTGTTGAGGTAAATAAGGTTTGTTCAGAGAGAATCTTAGTTACTTGAGTCAAGGGTGGCAGCCTTGGTATCTCAACACTGTTTGTCAAAGAAGATACTTGTAAAAAGATTGAATACTTGATAAGTGTTCTTGAAGTGATCTGGTGGAGCTTAGCTACAACAGTGAAGAAGGGTTATTGAACAAGGATTTAAGATCAATTTCTATTTGTGGAATTCACAAGTATTTAATTGATTATCCTTGAATGTCAAGATTATTGATGTTCAACAAGATGTTGGAACATCTCATCATCAGAGTTTGTGCAGAATCATGGGAGGGGTACTGCATATGCTTTAGCATCTGTTTTGATCTTAGGTGGTGATCTAAGAAGCTGCTTCAGTCGGGTGTGACAGAAGCATGTGTTCTTTGGAGAGTTTCCTGGCAAGAAACTGGTCTGGACTTTGATGCTGTTGAAGATGAAGGTGAAGACATCATAATCGTGATGGTTACTACTTGGATCAGTTTATTTCTTATCTAGGTACTTGGGAGCATGGGATTTTGCTTAGTTTGAAGGTCAAAGTTAAGTGGCAGTTATCTCTGACTTTCTACAGTTTGCTCTACTAAGGAAAGTGGCATTCTTTGGTATGGCTATGGTGTAGTCTAGGACTACTTATCTTCTGAAGACTCAGACGTGGCAGATGTGAAGTTTTTGGAGTTTTAAAGCAGGATGGAGGTTGTCTACTCAAACTTGGTTGTTGAATCAAGTCTATGAGAGCATGGAACTCTTGTTCTGCAAAGGGAGGGGGTTCTTCTAAGTGGCAGAAAGAGGAGCTGATTTCAGTATTTGGATGTCGTATCAGAATGTTCTGACATCTAGCTTAACATCAGAGTCTCATCTGGTGATGTGGCACACCAGCTTAGGATAAGATGATCTACAGGAGAATGGAAGTTATGGATGCTTCAAAAAGGTCTATCTCATGCAGTTTGCAGAAGCTGTTGATGGGAAGATGTTACATGTCTAGAGGCTTGGTGGTTCCAAGATGTCTTGCTATGGTGCAAGTAGTTCACGTGACTTGAAGATCTGATTTCATTGGTGGATCAGTGTATCTTGTGGGAGTTCTGAAGAAAAGTGATATCAATCAAAAGGTGGCATTTGGTTGGTTTCATAATGTGCATTCAAGGAGGATGCTTGAAACTGATTGCTCTTGTGCAGAAGGGTAGTTAGTTGAAAACGTAAGGAGGTTCTGGTTCTCTTGGAGCTTGTGGTAGAAGTTCTAGGTTGAGGATGGAAGTACACCTTCTTTTGGTGGATGAGAGTTTATTTCTCTCTGGGTTTCTAAAGTTCTCTTTGTTCAAGCTGGTGGCGCAATGTTGTGTGAAGATATTCAGTTTGGATTACTATGCTGATAGTAAGTCTAGTGGTGGAGCATATCAAGAACCATGGTGTGTGGTGTCTATGATGTGTGAAGGATGTCCTAACTGATGTTAGAACATTTTTGGGTTGGTTATCCTTGGAGGAGGATTTCAAGTTCTGTGAGGAACTGGTTACCTGCATCGTGTCTAAGAAGTATCTACCTTGTGATATGGGAGAATGATGGAGTAGGAGAACTATCTTGGATGTCGGATGTAAGGGTTTTGGTAAGACTGGAGTGGATCACGGGTTGATTGCATGAAGGTCTAGATTCTGATGCGTTCAGAAGTGGATATTCACCTGGAAAATTAGAAGTATTCTAGGTTATCATACAGGAGAATAATGAAGGAATGACTGTCTTGGATTATGGGGTGTCTATCTCAGTTGCTGGCCTTGGTAAGGTCAGTGGAAAATCTTGTGAAGGGGATACTGTCCCTTGCTGCAAGTCATGCTAGTAGTGGATCAGTTTGGCAGCTGTGAAGTTTAGGAGCATGTATACGATATCTGACGTTGTTATAATAAACTAAGGGGCCCTGTGCGTCTCTTTGAGGAATGTGAAGCATTCTAATTTAATTGGGTTGTGTCTTAGGGAACAAAGAGGTCTATACATGAGAATTCAGAAGGAATTCGTGTGGTGTATGGATCGTTTCTGAACGAGAGGGATCAATGGAGTTTTGATCTCAATCCAAGAGTTTGTTATGGTAGGATGGTGATCTTAATATTTTCTCACGGGTAGCATGATGGTGTTCATGTGTGAGTGATTATTAGTTCTTGTTAGAAGAAGCAATAAGAGGGTTGATAATTGTGTTCAGCAGGTAGTTTGGACTGAGGGTGCGCTCTTGAAGACATGAAGATGCGTCTTATGTTTCCATTCATCAGCATAGTGTTCTGTGGAGGAGCACTAGTTATCTTAGATATGGGGAGTTGCTCCTTGATCTAAGATGTATTACTGCGAGGGTGCAGTTGAAGTTCCAGTTTGTATTATGCGTCAAGCAAGCTGTGATTGTGTGTCCATCCTGGGAGGATGAGATGTCGAGAAGGATGTCTTGACATATTTATATTGTTGCAAGTTGGAGGAGACTTGGCAGTTCAAGTTACATGGTTCTTATTGGATGCTTAAGAATCAGTGCTTGAGTCTGGGGGAATTTATTTTTCTCTCCATACTGTGATCATAAAACTGTGAAGTTATTGATCAATACAGAAATTTTTGATAAACATTGTCTGACTTGATGTCAGGACATTGTTAAGAACATGCTTTTGAGGTAACTGGGTCATTATGGACGGTGTACCTTGGAATGTGGAATATGTGCATGTGCAAAACATATTCTCCGGGCTTTGCAAAATCTTTGGACGATGCTCCTTATAGAAGAAACAGTCAAAGAGTTCTTGGTCGGTGCACTCTTGGTGTTGGTGAAGTCTCATCTGCTATTAATGATCTTCTCTTGGCTCTTTGATTCCTATGAAGGCCGCTTGGGTATTTATAGGAAAGCCTTGGTCACCTTTGGCTCAAGATATGTGTCCTCATGGTATTATTCAGAATTGTTCCTTGGGTGTGGTGAGTCTGGGCTGGCTTGGTACATTTTTTTGTCAATTTTTGGCAAATAGGGGGAGAAAGGACTCGTACAGGCCTCGTACCTCAGCTTCGTTTTTGTCTTGTGTCCTGAGTTAAAAACACAGTCATGTGTTTATGGGAAGTTTTATTCTCGTCTACATGAACATCAATATAAAGAAAAATTAATTTAAGATTTCTGGAGTCTCGGTCTCAGGAGTCTTAGGATTTCTAAAGTCTTAGGATTTCTGGAGTCTTAAATTAATAATTATGAGTTGGTTATTCAGGTTGACATAAATTCAGGAGAATCCTGACTTTATTGTACAAAGAGTTTTAGCCAAAATTTGCCAAAAAGGGGGAGATTGAAAGCTCAAATATTTTGGACAAAATTTTGGGGAAAACTCAGTGCTGAAGGAGATGTTTCAACATAAAGACCAAAGCTGAAGAATTCTTCCAAAGAACAAAGATGTCGAAGGAGATGTCTCAACTTGAAAACTGGACATCCTATACTGTTATAACAGATTGATTTAAATTTGTCTTATCTTTGTTGCAAGATTCAAGGAAGCAATTGCAGCATGGATCAAGGACCGAAGACTAAAGCCCAAGGAAGCAGAAGACACTATAAGAGAATACTTAGACCTAGGATTTCATATTCCTTTTGTAACCTATTTCTCTTGCGTAAGAAATAAGGGTTTAGGGTTTTGAGAGTCGTTGGCTCTCTAGGTTGTAAGTCTCCCTTTGTATCAGTTGATGCATTGTCGCAGATATAGGTGTCACACAGATCCATAAGCCTTGAGGTATTAGATTGTGTATTGTTCTTGGATAAAGCTTATAAGCAAATTCGAGTTAGCTTTTTGTCAAGAAAGCTTGACAGATTTCTGTATTGACAGGGATGATGTAGAAATCACATTTGGTGACTAAGGGAAGTAAGTGGGGTATCTCATATCAGAGTTGTAAACGTTAGAGTTTAGCTTTGGTAAAGATGTTCATTGGGTAGATGTTAGGATAAAGTTGTAAACGGGGGAGTTTAGCTTTGTAACAGGTCTAGAGATAGTGAAGTCTTTTTCCTGGATTGCTATCCCCCAGGTGTAGGTGAATTGCACCGAACTGGGTTAATAATTGTTGTGTTCTTTATCATTCTGCAGATTTACATTTTTAGTTAGGGTTCGTGATAAACATGTTGGATCAGATGTCGTGACAGCTGTGATCCTGGAGTTCTGATATTCAAGGTATCAGTCTGCTGTTGCTGCTCCTATTTTAATGATTATGTAGCACAATGTCTTGACATGTGTTAGGACATCTGCTGTCTGCATATGCCAGAATTTTACCACAATAGCATTAGAAATTCCTTCATCACTCTCCATGTCACATTGAACATCTTCATCATTAGTGTTGGCGATAAAAGTTATACTCTTGTTCTTCTATTCAGATCTTTCATTGATAGCCAATTCAAAGGTTTGAAGTGACCCAACAAGTTCCTCCACTTTCACGTTGATGATGTCTTGGGCTTCTTTAATCGATGTGACCTTCATGTCAAAATTCTTAGGCAACGACCTGATAAACTTTCTAACCAGCTTCTCCTCTGACATCTTCTCTCCCAAGGCACTAGATGTATTGGCAATATCAAGAATATTAATGTGAAAATCATGAATGGAGTCGTCATCTTTCATCCCGAGATTCTCAAATTTGGTGGTGAAAAGTTGAAGTCTTGACATCTTTACTTTTGATGAGTCTTCATGAGTGGTTCTGAGGATTTCCCATACATCTTTGGCCACGGTACAGGTACTTATTAACCTGAATATATTCTTGTCAACCCCATTGAACAAGGCATTCAAAGCTTTGGAGTTTCCAAGAGCAAGATCATCTTCTTCATTAGACCAGACCTCTTTTGGCTTCAATTTAGTTGTGTCCTTCCCATCTTTGCCCTTCACAACAGGGTGATGCCAACCTTTGATAATTGCTTTCCAGGTTTTGCTATCCATAGATTTTAGAAAACCCACCATATGCGCCTTCCAATAATTATAGTTGGTGTCATCCAAAATAGGTGGTCTGTTAAAAAATCCTCCTTCCTTATCCATAGTACCAGAAAATATCTCCCTGGAGCTCACTGAAAACAGAATAGGGTGTCTGCTCTGATGCCAATTGAAATTCTGGAACTAAGCGGACGGATGTCGTATATGATGTCACGACATCAGAATGTCGAATGCGATGTCAAGACGTTGTGACAGCATAATTGACAATGAACAATTTAAACAAAATTGCAGGAAGTAAATAACACAAGGAAGTTGTTAACCCAGTTCGGTGCAACCTCACCTACATCTGGGGGCTACCAAGCCAGGAAGGAAATCCACTATAATAGTATTAGTTTGAAGTTATAAACAACCTCTGGTTTTATAAACTTCATACCTAATCACTACCCGTGATATTTCTATCAAAGACTCTCTTAGATATGAGACCCCTCTCACTTTCCCTAAATCACACAACAGTGATGATAACAAAATAACAGTCAAAGAAGGAGACACACTCCAATAAACAGAATCCACTATTGATTAAAAGCTCATGAGTGATTCACAAATTCAACTCAACTAAAACAATCCAACCTTATTATCAAGGTGATACAAGAGTGGCTCACAAACAATAATGAACAAACAAAACCCTAAAGATCTCTCACAAAAATATGGCTCTCACCTTCTTTAGGTTTTTAGTCCTCTTATAAATAGCCTTCAAAAATTGCATATTTGATGAGAAAATTTTGGTAAATTAAATAGCACATCCATAATATTCTAGAAAATAATATATTATTAAATGCAGATCCATAATATATTATTTCCTAAAGTTCAGATCCAAATCAAATCTTCTGCAGAAACAAATCAAATCAAATCTCATCAAATCTCATGTTTCCTTAAATGATATGTCAACAATTCTTAGGAAATATTGCACAATTGGAAGTGAACTTTGAGCTTCTAAAACCACACGCTTCTTGGATTGTAATATATTGGAATCAAATCTTCAAAGAATCTTCACTAATAAAACCAAATCTTCCAAAACACGAAACTATATCAACTTCAGTATCGCAACAACATGTCACGACATTTGGTACGACATCTCACTAGAATACTTGAACAAGATTTGCTTCAGTATCGCACCAACATGTCACGACATCTGGTACAACATATCTCTAGAATACTTGTTTTAACAAAACACAACCAATCATAAAACATACAACCTAACAGTTAATATATTTCATAATTTAATTTTTGAAAGTGGTTAACGTTATGCATTTTGTTGTTTAATGAAGTTGTAAAAATGGTTAGTAAATTATAAGTAAATTAAGTTGTTAATAACATGGCCGTCTTTGAGGGCATGTAAGACGACCTACAACACGAGGCCTCACATTCTTTCATGATTAATCTATGGAGAAAAGAGCCTCCATATACATATTTTATAATTAATTTAGGATTAAATAGAGCTCCTTAAAAAAATTCAGACTCAAGTGAAACTAACTTTAACATCTTAGCAATGCCTTTCAAAAGTTTGAAACGAATCTAATTAATAACATATATTTTTATGGTTAATAAATTGATGAAATTTGTTAATAACATAGTACTAAAAATACTACATTTTATGACAAAGCTTTCACCTCACTCAACAAAACCCCAAGGTACAATTCCATGACGCGTTATGTTGATTTATTCAAGATATTATCATCTATTCCCTCGATTTAAGAAAAACCGAGGGGTAAATAAATTCAGGGTACATGCTTCGAGTCCCAACAAATGCCGTTTTTGTTTTTCTTCTTTAAAAGTGACGCCTTTTTTATTATTTAAGATTTTATTTATTATTAAATATTCTATTCCCTCGGGTTCTCAAATAGTCGAGGGGTATCATACACATATTTTACTATAAAAGGATTCCTTCGCTAAGTTTTATCCTAAATATAACTCACAAGTTCAGTCGCTCCATATTCTTAAACATCATTTTGTTTGATGGATTGCGAGACATAAAAAAAAATTTGGTTCTGTGTTGTTGTTCTTCTTACACCAACCTTTAACAAATCATTTTTCTGTTCTTGCAATCTATATAACATAATGGTGTTGTTGTTCACGTCAATGTTTAATAGAATAACTTTCCAATGATGTTAATCAAAGAAAACTTTCTATCTCAGATATTGATTTCTTCGGTTGACAACTTTGAGAAATTTATTCTTAATCATAACACAACATACAAAGAAATTGGTGAATGCTAAAAATTTTTGAAAAAGGAATCATTACATGTTGCTTTAATTTTTTTTCATTCACCATTTTTTGGTAATAGAAGTAAACTATTACCTCGGTTCTTTTAGAATTCGAAGTTAAAGTCGAATAGAAAAATAAGTGTGTTTATTGAGTTTATTTGCATTCCTTAAACAAATAATTGTCATCCATTTAATGAGTATCAACACTCAAGACACTATCATTAGTGATTCACGTGAAACCTAAAAGGGTTATATTCAGAATGCTCATGCCACATTATAAAAGTATTCTGAATATCAAAAATTGATCATAAAATCATTTTCATGAAAACATTCAAACTTAATTGTTTTATATCAGAAACAATGAAACATTGTTCTCTATGATGGATTGAAAGAGTCGAATAATCTTTGGGTTTACGGTTTGTGTTCTTAAATAATCATATAACTGAAAATTTATTTTATTTATCTAACCCTTTTTTATATCATAGTTTCTTTGTTTTAAGCTAATTAATTTGTTCATAATTCCTAAAATAATATTAATGAGATTGGGTTTAAAAAGTCGAGTTCCTTTATAAAAGTTACATAAGCATAATGGACTAATTAGCTAAGGATGGTATGAATTTACCTATTTGTTTCCTTTAATTTCTTTCACATTTGATGATGCATAAGTGAAAAGCTTATCATTAATTACAAACATACTAGATAGTTTACAATAGCATAACAAATCTTAATAAATACACCCGAGATCATATCCCTAGGACCTAAGGAGAGGAAAAACTCAAAAAAAAATCTAAAATCCTTGGGAAGAATCGGATGCACCCTTAACCACCTAAAAATCATATATCATACACTAGCAACCAAGCTACATGTCACAAACAAATGGAAGGCTGACACTACTTGGTCCCCACAAAAAGTATAGGAAACCCCCTCTCGATCAGTAGTGATATTCCTCTTGAATAGATTTTTATAAAGAAAATGTATTTCGCAGAAGTTAACAAGAAAAAACCATAACCTTATAGTTGTCATTTCTCCCAAATTGTCGAAAGAGTTGGGACCACATTCTCAACACTCTCAACAAAAATAGAACCACAACTAGCAAGTGTGAGTGCTACTTTCCCTTAGGTGTATTTTGAATGTTGTTAAAACTAGGATAGTGTAGTGTTAATGTATATTGGAAGATATACTCCTATTATAGATAAGCATCTTAGTATTAGGAAGCATTAAAATGGTTTGGAAAAGGATTGTACATCATACATGCATTGAAAACAAGGTTTTTGTGAAAATGTATCGAAAAATAAGTTTTTAAGAAAACAATACATCTTAGGTCGACCTATAGAAGTTCGAACTTCAGTATAGGTCTACACATAGTTATCTTAGGTAGACACCCATGTATCAATAATACAGCCTGTAGCCATTGCCTTTAAGCTGTCTCACTTAGGTCGACAGAAGGTCGACACAAAACCTGCATAGGCCGACCTGAGACCTTCACAGGCCGATCGTAGTACCTTGAGAGGCCGACCTATTGCTTTAATAGGCCGACAAAATCGATGCCCTTTCTTAAAAAAATTATTTTTCCTCCATCCATTTGCATTCCTTTTGCTTCATATCTCTCATATATATATATATATATATATATATATATATATATATATATATATATATATATAAACTCATTGCCTTTAAGTTGTCTCACTTAGGTCGACAGAAGGTCGACACAAAACCTGCATAGGCCGACCTGAGACCTTCACAGGCCGATCGTAGTACCTTGAGAGGCCGGCCTATTGCTTTAATAGGCCGACAAAAACGATGCCCTTTCTTAAAAAAATTATTTTTCCTCCATCCATTTGCATTCCTTTTGCTTCATATCTCTCATATATATATATATATATATATATACACACACACATATATATATATATATACATATATATATATATATACATATACATATACATATATATATATATATATATATATATGTATATATAAACTCATCATCTGGAACCTTTCTTCAAGGAATACATACAATCAAACTACACATAATCATTTTTTGATTGGGTACCCATCTAGACTATGGTTGATAACGTCCAATTAGGTTGGTGTAACCGAGAATATTGGGTTGGGTTCTTTGTGTGATTCAAAAAAGAAAATAAAGTTAGGGTTTTCCTTCAAGATCATTGAGGATTTGAAGGTTTTCGACAAGATTACACAAATACGAATTCGATTGAGTGAAGGCCTTGGGATAAGGTAGGTGGTACCTTACAAATGAGTAGTGTGAGACAGTGGATCGTGTTCGTGAATCTTCAGTTCAACAAGTGCGTTCTTGGTATTAAGTCGACCGAGTAAAACCCTTGAGACGGGGGATCTTGTAAGGTAGTAACAAGAACTGGTAGATTGAAGCAACATTATTGGTGACTTTATCAAACTTTGATCAAGGGTTTGGAGGTGGTAAAATCAACAAAAAACCATAGGGTTTGTAGGGTTAGAGTTCATCATCTCTTGTATATACTTTGTTTGCAAAGTAAGGTTAATTGTAACTATCTCAATTCGAAATCGAATTGAGGGGAGACGTACCCATAGCGAGGCCAATTGGGGAACTTCCTAAACAAATCCTTATTTCTCTCTCTCTCTCTCTATCTCTTTCTCTCTATCTGTCTCTCTCTCTCTCTCTATATATATATATATATATATATAGGGAAATGCTAGCACACACCCAAAGATTATATATATTTATAATCTTTGTTTTTACAAATTATCGAATGTTTGTTGTTTTGATCAATTAAATCGACTTTTTGATAACGTTTTGAATTACGGTTTATTGATATAATCATAATCACTTTAATTGTGATTAGCTTTGACATCAATAAATAATATTAAATTTCTAAACATTATCGATTGCACACAATGTGTTCTATAAATTGTGTCTATTGCTTTTAATTGTTTTTTGAGCATTTGAAATAAGCTCTACATGTATCTTAGCATTTAATTAGTTTGTGATTAATCATTGTTGATCAATTTGTGTTAATTAGCATTTGATTGTGTAACTTTTCGCATATCCGAGCTTTTTGATAGTAGGTTTGGTTAGACAATTCGATTCGGGTTGTTTCCGTTGTGCCATCAAACTTTTGAAAACCATTTTTTCCAAAAGTTCAATTTTAAAATTTGTGACCTATTCACCCCTCCTCTAGATTGAAGCCTATCGTCTAACAAGTGGTATCACGAGCTCCGGCTGATTCTGTACTTGAGATTTACTTTTTTAGAAGAATGACTACCAAACCTAAGAGAGCATATAATAGAGCACAAATTTTCACTGGAAAAAATTGTGGTTATTGGACATCTTGTATGCGTATTCATGTCAACACCGTTGATAAAGGTATATGGGATGCCATCCAAAATGGTCCAAATGAAATAACTGTGACCAATAATGGTGTTACATTACCTAAATCAGAAGCACAATGGGATGCTAATGATTGGAAATTATGGTCACATGATTGGAAAGCGAAAAATATTCTCACATCCGCTTTAGGTGTTGATGAGTATTATTGAGTTTCTCACTGTGAGACCGCCAAAGCTATGTGGGACACATTAGAGGTTGCCCATGAGGGTACTAATGATGTCAAACAAGCTAGGATCAACACATTAAATCAAGAATTTGAGCTATTTTATATTGAGCATGGTGAAACCATTGCGGACATGCAAAAATGGTTCGCACATCTTATCAATCGATTAAATGCGATAGGTAAGCCTATTTCCAATGAGATTGCTACTAACAAAGTTTTGAGATGTCTAAGTAGAGAATGGAAACCCAAGGTTACCGCCATCAAGGAGGAAAATGATCTTAAAGCGCTTGATCTCACGACTTTGTTCGGTAAATTAGAAGAGCATGAGCAAGAACTCATTTTCTTAGCAAAATATGAACAAAGAGCAAGAAAAGAAGGTTAAGAAGGAGAAAGGCAAAGAAAAGGAAGAAGGGAATAAGTCAATAGCTCTAAAGACTTCTAGCTCAAAGTCATCACATTATGAGCTAAGTGATAGTGAAAGTGAAGATGACAAGTGATCGTGAAGGCTTGATCAGATCCTGTGATGGGTCACCAAGTACGTCTGAGATGTTGGGCGTGTGATGAGGAGGAGGGGGTGTACCTGCAAGGCACTCCGACGCTCAAGTAAGAAAGGGTCAGAGAAAAGGGACAAGTACAAAGTGTGAGTTCTTAGGATGATTATTGGATACCTGACCCTCTCAAGTGAGAGGGTTTATATAGTGCCCCAGCGCGTGGCCAACAGTCCTATTTTCGGGGCGAAATAACCGTTTTCCCGAAGAATAGTTAATTGCCCAAAACTAGTCATTATGTCAGGAAGGGTGCCCAAAACTAGATGTTATGTCGGGCACATGCATTTAGCTATTCGGGGATTGAAGAAGCCGTGCGGAACGGGCAACAGTTCCGGGGAGGAGCAATGCAATCCTTGCCCGATTGGGCGCAGAAATGTAACTTCTGCCCCTTTGTGGATTGGACTTAGGAAATTGGGCCATTCTGGGAGCAGAAGTGGATTGGGCCATGCCTAGCCATTAGTTAGTTCAGAACAGGAACCCCCCAAGTCGTTGCTCCAGAGCATGGGAGTGATGACTTAAGGACAGCCCGTAGTTTCGGGGAACTAGTGTCGAGTCGTCGTTGGTGACGGAAGGAATTGTCTCGTGGTGCCCGTGACCCCTGGTGTTCGTGAGATCCATGTCCGTGTCTGGCTTGCCCATCGTACGGGGAGACTAACAGTTAGGAAGAATTGAAACGTTGGGGCGCCACATGTGCCTCGAGCATTATGCTGCAGTAACTAGGCAATGTTAGCTAGTCTACAGTCATGATGACCTACGAGGGTGTGCCTCTGCACGTGCTCTTCAGTAGTATAAAAGGAGAGGAGCTCACGCCATTTGGAACTTTTGCTTCTCTCTCTTCTTCTTCGTCTTCCTCAAAGCCTTTGCCCGCCGCCGTCGTCTGCTGCTTCAACCGCCGCCATCAGTTCCGAGCAACTGTTTTCAGCCTTTTAACCAAGTAAGTTCCCTGATCTTGTGTTCCTTTTCCTTTTTGACGGTTGTTTTTAGATTGCATGTGGCTAGGTTTACGCATAGATGACGTATGGTTGCTTTTCCCGGTGGTTGTTGGTGGTGGACGGTGGCTAAGCCATCTTCTGCCGCCGACGAGGCCGCTGGAGCCCCTTAGATATCTCACTAGTAGGGCATTTTTCGGCATCGTCACGATGATGATGCATGCGTAACCGTCGCAGTTACTCAGATTTCGGTGCTTCGATGAAGTTTCCCCCGAACGTTTGTAGTTTCCGGTGAAGCTTCAAAGGGAAACTGGGAAGTGGCCCGCGGAAATTCCTCGTACGGGAGTGGTTTGTCCCGAGCGTCTCCTCGTGGAAGACTCTTGAGTTTTTGTTTGATGTTAGGGCTAAGGCCGGGGACGTTGTCCTCAGCCCTTTGCGCGCCCTTTCACTTGACTAGTGGTGGAAGGGTGGATTTTATTCTTCATCGAATTCATTTTTTTCTCTGCTTTTCAGGTGATCGATATGGTGACAGGGCCAAACGGGGAGATTATACTAGACTCGTCAGAGGAGAGCTCCTCTGAGAGCAGCAGTACGGAGGCTTCCACTATCCCTAGCAAAGTCGGGGAGGAGGTCGTTGAGGATTCTACGGAGGAGTGGTCGGTGGCTGAGCCTGCCGAGCCCGTATCTACTTTTGTGACCTATCTTGGGGATGTCTTCATGGTCGTTGGGCCAGAAAGGGAGTGGAAGGTGCACTTACCCTCTGAGGATGATCGGGTTTGTAAAAACTTCAGGGAGCGGTTCGCTATGTACGAATATGCATTTAAAGAGCTGGGATTGAGGCTGCTCTTCACCGATTTTCAGCAGTTAGTCTTCGTGCACCTGGACCTAGCTCCGTCGCAGCTGCATCCCAACTCGCTGGCATTTATCTGTGCCTTCGAGTTGACGTGCGAGTACTTGCGGATAGGAGCCACTCTTCCTCTATTTTTCACCGTCTTCCATCTTCTGCGGCAGCTGACGGGGAGGAGATATGGTTGGGTTTCGTTGAAACAGCCTCACAAGTTGTTCAAGCCCTTTTCAGAGTCAATTTGGACGTTCAAAGAAAGATTCTACATTATAGAGTCTGTGTCGGAGAGGGCCTAGGACAGTACGTATGTCTGGGCGGTGTCCCTTGACGAGGACGACAACGATATGCGCGATGAAAATGGGAAGCTGATCGGGGAGAGAGAGTTCAAGTTTCCCTTTCACTAGGGACCTAGCCACTTCTCCAAGGAGCCCAATGAATATGTGAGTCAGTCGCACATGCTAGACGGGCATGAGTCTGTTGCCTATGATACGCTGGTGAACTTTGTCAACTCTTTATGGCTCGCTGAGTGCTGGACGAAGAAGGGGTCCCCGATTTACGAGGAGGACGGTAGCCAGCGTGTGGAGTACCGCGTTATCAACACCAAGGCGCTTTTAGAGTGCAAGACTCCTGCGGATGCTTATATATTGCTCGGTAGTCTTAGTTGTTTGACTTGCCCGACATATTTTTTCCTTCGTCGTCTAACATATTTATTTTATTTGTGCAGGTGAGATGCCTTCCGCCCATGAACAAATGGTGAAGAATGACACGGCAAGGAACAAGCCCGGGACGGCTGCTCCCAAGACTTGATTTCCTCAGCGTGCTCCTCCTCCTCCTCAAACTGCATCGAGGAGTGCTTCGCCTATCCCTGCTCAAGGATCCCCATTGGCTATGGTCTCGAGGTTCAAGCGGTCCAGGACTAGCGAGGCGGTAGACCTCAGTCGGGCACCAGAGAAAGGGAAGTTCGAGCTTTCTCCGTGTATCATTGACTGAAAATTCTTTGAGGGACATCCTTGGTCGTGCCACGAGCAGAGTCTCTCTAGTTGGAGGGCATGGTCGCCTGAGCAAGAGGGCGCTGGTGGCCCAAGATGCCTCTGCATTAGTCAGAGTTTTAGAGATGGCGGCCATCTATGCTGAAGGGGACTATGCAATTGAGTCCGAACTCAGAGCTGCTCGGGCTACCATAGCATCTCTAGAAGAGATGGCGAGGAAAGCCAAGGAGGAGGCTAAGAGTGCTGATCATGCTCGAAAGAAGGCGGACGAGGAGGTTACCAGGCTGAAGGGGGACAACGTTACGCTGGCCGTGGAGAAGAAGGCAGCTGAGGAGCTGGTCGGGCAGCTGAGGTTGGCAAGCACTCTGGGTGAAGATGAACCTGAGGATGTGAAAAAAATAAAGATGAGGGCCGAGTTGGTTGCTCGCATGTTGAGGGCTGAGGACGACAACATTGTCATTGGGGAAGAATCCTTCAGGAATGCTGTGGCCCAACTGCGGGTGGTCAACCCCGGGGTTGATATCTCCACCGAAGACGGCCGGATAGTCAGCCTGAACTCCCTCCTCATTGGCAACGAGCATGCCAAAAATCTGAACGGGGAAAGCTAGGAGCCTCAGCCTAACGTCGAGCAGTCTGATCGGATGGACGAGTGAAGGGTCTTTTGTTGTTGTTCTAATTTGTCCGGCCTGCGTGCCGTGTATCTTTGTAACTTATCATTTTGAATGGGGGCGTGGCCCCTGTTTATGTAACAAGCACAATTGTGGTCCTTGTGACCACTTATTACTTAATTATGTGTCCGATCCTTGTGGTCGGTTTTGTGACTTGCATGGCTTTATCTATTTTAAATTCTGCTAAGTGTTGTATTTTTGCTCGACATGAATGTGTGTCCGTGATAGGGGTTACTTTGATTTGCTTTAAGTTTCAGGGAATTTCTCGTTATAGATGTGTTCGGCGGTGAGGGGTACTAGTCGAACGGCCAGGGAATGTCCAGGCGAGAGAGCAGAGCTCAAATCGCGTTTGAGGTCTGAGTTCGCAGCGTGAACCTCCCATCGCGAGCTGGGTGTTCTGCCTGTCGTGGTACTTTGATGATGGCGGTGCTCGATTGAGGGACCACTGTCGAGCAGGGACCTGACTCATTCCTGAGTGGGGTTCTAGTTTACTGGCATGCGAAGCTTGTACCTAGGCGTGCATCGTGGTCGGTAGGCGATGCTCGTCATCGTGACGGATTAAACTGACAGTTAAGGCCTTAGCTGTAGTATTGTTTTAGCTTTCCTCCCTTAGTGCTTCATCATTCATTTCCTTGTCTAGGGGCGATTCAGTTCGCCTGGAGGGTATGTGAACTTCAATGGGAATTACGGCTTCGGTCCCGTAGGCCAGGCGGAAAGGTGTTTCCCCAGTTGAAGAGTGTGGAGTTGTGCGGTATGCCCATAAGACGTTGTACAGCTCCTCGACCCAAGCTTTCTTCGTTTCGTCCAGCCTTCGTTTGAGGCCTCGAAGGATAACTTGGTTCGCCGGTTCGGCTTGCCCGTTGGTCTGGGGATGTTCGACGGATGCGAAGTGTTGCTTCGTGCCCAGCTGGGCGACGAAGTCCGAGAACTTCCTGTCTGTGAACTGTGTCCCATTATCCGTGACTATCGCCTGGGGGATGTCGAAACGTGCAAGGATGTTTCGTTTGTAGAAACACAGTATGTTAAGGGTAGTTATCTTGGCTAGGGCCTCCGCTTCTATCCATTTTGTGAAGTAATCCATGCCTACTATTAAGTATTTATTCTATTGTGATCCTACCACAAATGGCCCTAGGATGTCCAGGCCCCACCAAGCAAATGGCCACGGGGAGGACATAGCCATGAGCTCGCTAGGTGGGGCTAGGTGCATGTCCCCGTGCCGTTGGCATTTATCGTATTTCTTCATGTGCTCTTTAGCATCTTGTTGCATGGTTAGCCAGTAGTATCCTGCTCGAAAGGCCTTCCGGGCAAGGGACCTTCCTCCGAGATGTTGGGCATTGATACCTTCTTGAATTTCGTGTAAGATGTGGGCGACCATTTCTTCCTCGACACACTTGAGTAGCGGAATGGAGAACCCTCGCCTGTAGAGTTTGTCCTCGACCAGGACGTATGAGCAGACTCTTCGCCTGACTACGCTGGCCTCGCTGGGGTCGGACGGGAGTTCATCCTTAGCGAGATAGTTGTAAACGGGGGTCATCCAGCAGTTGCTGTCGCCGATCATCTATACGTCAAGGGTCAGGGAAGTCTTCTCGATACTGGGTCCCAGGAAGTACCTCCTGTATGACAGACTTGTTTCCGCCTTTCTTCTTTGTGCTTGCCAGTTTGGACAAAATGTCTACCCTGACGTTGTGTTCGCGGGGAACATGCTTTACCTCTACCGCTGCGAACTTCGTCATTTTTTCCTTTACTAGCGCTAATTATTCATACATATTGTCGTTTTTGGCTTGATATTCTCCTCGAACTTGGAGGGCCACGAGCTGCGAATCTGTGCAGATGACAACTTCTTCCGTGCCGAGATCTTCGGCCAGGCGTAAACCGGCGAGGAAGGCTTCGTACTCAGCCTGGTTATTAGAAGTGGGGAAGGATAGGGTAAGTGATACTTCAATGATTATTCCTTCGTCGTTTTCCAATATGATGCCTGCGTCGCTTCCTGCCGAGTTGGATGCTCCGTCTACGAAAATGGTCCATTTGCGCGCCCCGCTGGTAGAGGAATCTGCGAACGTCATCTCTGCGACGAAGTCAGCCAAAGCCTGGGCTTTGAGGGCTTTTCTGCTTTCATACTGAACGTCGAATTTGGACAGTTCTAGCAACCATTTGAGCATTCTGTCGGCCATGTCTGGTCATCCCAGCAGCTGCTTTACAGGTTGATCTGTACGGACCACGATCGTGTGGGCCAGAAAGTAGTGTCTCAGTCTTCTAGCTGCATTGATGAGGGCCAGTGTCACTTTTTCTATTTGTTGGTACCTTAGCTCTAGTCCTTGCATTACTTTTCTCATGAAATATATGGGTTCTGCCCGTCAGGTGTTTCGCGGATAAGAGCGGCGCTCATTACCTCGGTTGCTACGGCGAGATACAGATAAAGAGTCTCGTCGTTATCTGGGCGAGAGAGGACTGGTGGCTCTGAGAGTGCCCTTTTTAGGTGGAGGAGAGCCTGGTCACATTCCTCCGTCCATTCAAATGCTGCCTCATTGCAGAGGAGTTTGAAGAAAGGTAGGGCGTGTTGGGCAGATTTGGCCACGAAGCGGGATAACAATGCGAGCATCCCGTTGAGGGACTGGATGGATTTCTTCGATTTGGGCGTTGGAAACTCGGAGAATGCTCGGCACTTATCGTGGTTGGCTTTGATTCCTCGTTCCGTTAGGTAGAAGTCGAGGAATTTGCCTGCCCAGACATCGAACGTGCACTTCTCCGGGTTGAAACGCATCTGGTATTTCCTGGCATGTTCGAAGACCTTTCTTAAATGGGCAGTATGATAGGTTTCCTTGTGGGATTTTACGATCATGTCATCCATATAGATTTTGAGCATGTTGCCTAACTCTCCCCGGAAGACCTTGTTCATCATCCTCTGATAGGTCGCGCCGGTGTTTTTCAGGCCGAAGGGCATTACGTTGTAGTAATAGTTACCCGATTCGATCATGAAGGTCGTGTATTTTTTATCGCTCATGGCCATTGGTATTTGATTATAGCCTGATTAGGCGTCCATGAATGATAATAGTTTAAAACCAGCAGAGTTATCAACAAGTTTATCAATATTGGGGAGGGGGTAGGCATCCTTCGGGCATGCCTTGTTAAGATCGGTATAGTCAATACACATTCGCCATTTGCCATTAGATTTTTTCACAAGTACAGCGTTGGATAGCCAAGTGGTGTACTTGGCTTCTGAGATAAATTTTACCTCGAGGAGGTCTTTTACAGCTTTTTCTGCAGCCTCCGTTTTCTCCGAAGACTGTTTTCTCCTACATTGTGCTACTGCTTTGACGGCTGGGTCAATCGTGAGTTTATGGCAGGCGACGGATGGGTCCAAGCCGGGCATCTCGGCGGCGCTCCAGGCAAGCATATCTACATTCTCATGGAGGCGGGCTTTGAGTTGCTTCCTTGCAATTTCAGGGAGATCTGCTCTAATCTTTACTCCCCGCTGGGGGTCGTCGCCGAACAAGACAAGGTCGAAATCGCCATCCGGGATGGGGCACATCGGATGGGAGCTGCTGCTGGTCGGGGCAGATGAGCTGCTCGAAGCTGCTTGGTCTTCCTTCCGGTCTTCTTCGGGGAAGCGACTGTCGAGGTCGATGGAGTCGACCTGAGGTAGTGGCTTCGCTTCCTCGGAGCTGCTTGGCAAGGCTAGCTTGTTAGATTCCTTAGGGTTGGACGCGATGGCGTTGAGTCCCTTCGTGGCTGCTTTGAAACATCGTCGTGTGGCTTCGATGTCGCCGTGGAGGGTGGAGACCATCCCCTTTGAAGTGTAGTACTTTATCTTGAGGTGGACGGTTGTAGGCACAACTACCAACTCGGCCAATGTTGGTCTTCCGAAGATGCACTGGTACAGAGACGGGCAATCGATTACCAGAAACTATACTTTAATGGATCTTGCCGTCTCCGCTGATCCGAAGGTTACGATTAGTTCGACGTATCCCCAGGGTTTGGTCATTGACCCGTTGAATCCTTGCAAGTCAGAACCCACATAGGGAGTGAGGTGTGACTCGTTCAGCTGGAGCGTCGAAAAACAGCTAGGAGTACATAATGTCGACCGAGCTGCCTTGGTCGACGAGAATCCTGCAAACGTCGAAGTTTTCCATCCGAGCTCTAACGAGCAGGGGAATGCTCGAGTTTGGGGATCCTTCGAGGAGCTCTTCCCTGTAGAAGGAGACGGGGATAGAGCCCTTATGGGCTTGGTTAAGCGTGGTCACCTTGCTGGAGCTCGTGCTGATCAGGTGCTCGAATTTCCTTTTCACGGAGCCCACCGTGACTTTATTGAAGCCTCCCCATGAGATGACCATGGCGGAGGGGAACGTTTCCCACGGGCTGTGGGCTGCAAAGTAGGCAGGAGCGCTGAGCTCATCTGGGACGTAGAAGTCCTCTGGTCGCGATACGGAAATGGCGACCTGGATGTTGGCCTCTTCCGAGGAAGGCACCTCTTCCTCCACCTTCTTGGACTCCTGGGCATCTTGTCGGGGAGCGTCTTTCTTTTTCGTGAACTGTTTCAGGTGGCCATCCCTGATCATTATTTCGATAACATCTTTTAAATGGATGCAATCTTCCGTGGTGTGGCCGTGACTCTTATGGAAACGGCAGTACTTTGATTTATCGGCGTTGGGTTTTGCCGATATTTGATTGGGGAAGCAGACCCCTGCTTGTTTGAATTCCAAATTTGCACGTTCGGACATTATCTTCTCCCTGGAGACAGTCGGGGATGGTCTTCGCGCTTCCCCCTACTTATTTGAATTCTGAATTTGCACGTCCGGAAGGTCCCTTGCTATCGCGGGAGTCCCGAGGACGGTCTTCGCGCTTCCTTTCTCCTCGACGAGATGTCAAGGGCTCTTCATCTTTGGAGGCCTGGGCGTTCTCCTGGTGGCGGGAGGCTCGGGCAGAGTTGGCCGCTTCCTTTTCCTCGTACTGAATGTACGACTGCGCCTTGAGGAGGAAGGCGTCCAGGTTCCTCGGAGGTGCGAGGCCGACAGCTTTGGAAAACTCTGAATGTGGGCGGAGTCCATTTTTGAGCAGAAATTTTTTCATATCGTCCGTTGTGGGGACCTGCACCGCTTCTTTGTTAAACCTCTCGATGTATGCCCATAGAGGTTCGTCCTTCCCTTGGATTATGGCCCCAAGGGAGGCTTCAGTCTTGGGGTGGCGGCGTGACATTGTGAAATGTCGGGAGAACATTCTGCCTAGTTGCTTCAATGAAGTAATTGACTCTTCAGGCAACTGCTTGTACCAAGTCATTGCTCCTTTTCGGAGCGTGGTCGGAAACAGCCGGCACTTGATGGCGCCCCGGATGCCACGGTAATCCAACAGCGCATCAATGTTCTCGATGTGCTCGTCGAGGTCAGTTGTACCATCGTACGTGCCCAATGCTGGGGGCTTCTCTAGGCCCTTGGGGAGGCGCGTTGCCAAGATTTCTCGGGACAATGGGCCGTGAGGCTCATTATCACTGCTGAAACTGGTTAGTGATGGGGGCCGGACGACTCGCTCGTGGCGGCAACTTCTTCGAGGGGAAGGTGTACGGGCCCGACCCTTTGACCTGACTGGGGGTAACTGTTTGTCCCTTTGGGTTCTTTTGTGACCGGGAGAGTGCTGGTTTCGCGGGGAAACTTGGTCGCGTTTCCGGACAGCGTGAGATTCTAGTTCTTGGTGTAGCCTTCAGTCGACTTCTCGCCGGGGTTACAGGCTCTTGGATCGTCGATGGCTTTTCCTCGGAGGGGGGGATCTTGGATGGGCAGATTCTTCCATTTCCCTGATCCTTTCGTTCAGCTGCAGGATCAGGAGGTTGGTTTTGTTGATCACCTCAAGAAGGGCCACCACGGCCGGGTCGACGTTGGGTGGAGCAGGAATGGACTGGACTACCAGTGAGGGTTGATCGTTGTCGCGGTTAGCATGAGTAGGGGAAGCAGAGGATATGGCCCCGTATCTCAGAAAACGGGGGTCTCTGAGGACAGATGAAAGACCGTCAACGTCAATCTTATTGACGGGGATGACAGCGGACTGGAGAGCACCTTTGACATGATCTTGAGAGGCCATGATGATAATCTTGGACGAGAGTGTTTTGATCTTAGTATCTGAAGTGGATGTTAAGACGGCGAGAACAATGTTCCCACAGACGGCGCCACTGATCGTGAAGGCTTGATCAGATCCTGTGATGGGTCACCAAGTACGCCTGAGATGCTGGGCGTGTGATGAGGAGGAGGGGGTGTACCTGCAAGGCACTCCGACGCTCAAGTAAGAAAGGGTCAGAGAAAAGGGGCAAGTACAAAGTGTGAGTTCTTAGGATGATTATTGGATACCTGACCCTCTCAAGTGAGAGGGTTTATATAGTGCCCCCAACGCGTGGCCAACGGTCCTATTTTCGGGGAGAAATAACTGTTTTCCCGAAGAATAGGTAACTTCCAAAAACTAGCCGTTATGTCGGGCAGGGTGCCCAAAACTAGGCGTTATGTCGGGCATAAGCATAGTTTCGGGCACATGCCCTTAGCTATTCGGGGACTGCATAAGCATAGTTTCGTGCACATGCCCTTTTGCCCCTTTGTGGATTGGACTTAGGCAATTGGGCCATTCTGGGAGCATAGGTGGATTAGGTCATGCCTAGCCATTGGTCCACTCCAGAACAACAAGGATTCCTATGGTGAGGATATGGGGTTGTTTGTCAAAATATACCAAAGTTATATTAGGAGGATTGGAGTTAGACACTTTGAAAAGAACATAGCCAAATTTAGAAGGTTAAAAAACTCCTCAAAGGATGATGAGGATAGGAAGAGTAAGCTTAGAAGATATTGTTATCATTATGGTGAAGTTGGTCACTATAGAACGGAATGTCCTATGAGGAAGAAAGACAAAGAAAAGTGTCATCACAAGAAATCGAGCAAATCTAGAAGAGCTTATGTCACTTAGGAGAGTGCAAGTGACTCCTCTAGTGATGAAAGCACAACTTCAAGTGTTGAATCGGCTAGAATTTACCTTATGGAAAATAGAAAGAAAAAGAAAAATGTAAGTCTCTCTAAGCTTGAATCTATTAATGGTTTATCCTATTCCCAATTACAAAAATCCTTTGAAAATCTTCATAGAGAGGCCTTAAGAGCTTTTAACAAGTTAGATTCACATGAAAAAATTATTTTAAATTTGGAAGCTAAAGTGTTAGAATACGAAAGAAAGTTTGAAGCTATTAAGAAATCTATGACAGATATTTGAAGTGACAAGAATGAAGATATAATACCTCCTAGGTTTGGTTGTGAACATTGTCATAATAGACAAGAGGAGGTAAAATCTCTTCAAGTCAAATTGGAGGATGCCTTACAACCTAAAATTGCATTTGCTATTGATCCTTCAAAGTTTGGAAAATCCTTGAATCATGTGAATAAAAATCATAGATATTTTCCTAAGGACTCAAATATAAAGAGCAGATCTCATAAAAATCTATCTTGTCATTATTGTAGCAAGAAAGGCCATACTATTGAAAGGTGCAAATATAGGAAACTTTTGGTTCCTAAAGGAGCTACTCAATGGTTGTCTAAATGCAACTTTGATTTCAATCACTCTCAAATACCCAATGAAAATTGGGTATTTATTTCATTTGTTTGATTCCACAGGTTGAATGTCTTGACTCTACTGAAAAGGTGAAGTATCTTGATAGTGGATGTTCAAGGCACATGATGGATGATATATCTCTCTTCATTGACTTTGTACCAAAGAAAGGGATTCGTCACTTATGAAGATGTGAGATATTGGATCGAACTCTAGTATGGTCGAAGGGTAGCTTCTGGTTCGACAGGAATTAAGCATGAGGTCAAAGTTTGTTCGCATATGTTCTGTCGGAATAATGCGTGTTATAGTCGAAGTTTGTTCTAACATGCATTAGTCAATATTGCTAGGTTTGTTAGCATATTAAATTGGGCATTGCTTGTAAGCCCAATTGTTTAAGTTATCTTGTACCCTAAGTTAGCTTGTAATGGGTAATTGTTAAAAATCCCGTTAGGTTAGTGTGTTAATTTTCTTATAAACAGCATGCTAGTCTCTCATCTTGTATAAGGAAAAATAGGAAGATAAAATCCTAATTCAAGTGAGAGAGAGTCATACCCCAAATTTTGACCACCAGGATTTCCCATCATTATGAGAATCATCACCATAATATGGATGTACCATCATGCCTTATCAATCTCCTCAGGGATTGTTGAGCATTCTCTATAATCAAGGATTAGGGTTTAAACCCCTCTCAGAGCCTTTAGACAAAGGATCCATCAAGAGAGGACTTGATCTTCAACTTTTCTAACCTCTCAAATATCCATGAAGGATCAAGGGGTCTCCCATATCAAGAATCATGCATAAGTATGCAACATTACAAGAAGATCGAGCCTCAGGATCGCCAGTGTCACCAAATTAGGGTTTTGGTCGACCAGGGCCTCCAGATGAAAGTTTTCATATGGGCATGAGCCAATACTTCAACATATGGTCCAATGAGCTCAAAATAATCTCAAGAGCCCATCCATAATGGCAAAATCACCTTGAAGGCCATCTATCAAAAAATCAGGAATTAGGGTTTTGACCTAATTCAACCCTTAAGTTAACTTGAGGAGCAAGACATGACTTGAAACTTCAAGATGAACTTCAAGGACCTTAAATACCTCACATTGACATGTCTATAATAATTGATTAACTCAAAGAGCTCAAATCATAAGTCACAAGAACTCGGAGCCATCAGGTCACAAACTAGTGTTTCTTTTGAAAAAGTCAACCCTACCATTGACTGGTGACCTACCCATGATCTTAAACCTTGGGGAAGGGTCCAAGACATTCCTAAATACCCTTAGAGGCCATCCATGAAGTTTAATTAGGCCTAAGGATTGATTTCACAAAAGGATCGCAAAGTCAAAGTTTCATCTGATGAAAAGTCAACTGTACGAAAATCCAAGTTTGACTTTTTGAAATTTTGGTCAACCAAAGTTTCCTTAACCCTAAAATTATGTTAATATGTGATTTGAATCATCATTCATCAATAAAAATCAAGAAATGTGAGATAAATTGTAAAAGGGGTAATCTTAGAAACTTAGAATTTTTCTAAGTTATGGAACAAAGTGGCTAGGGTACCAACTTTGCAAGGCCATATCTCCTAAACCACAAGGCCTTTTTCTCCCATTCAAAGCTCAGGTTGTAGTCCATCTAACATATTTCAAATGTGTCAACTATAAGAGATTCCAAATCTTCATGGATTATGAGTTATGGATTGATCAAAATCACAAAAACATGAAAATCATACTTTTTCCAACACTTAGTGAAATTTTCACTAAGTCAGAATCTGTTTCATTTTTTCCAAAATGTAGAGGCATTTTTCAACCAAATGTAAGTTTATTCAAAACCAAAGTTGAACATCACATTAAAGTAGGATACATCAGCCTTCCAAATTGTCCAAGAACACCATCAAACTCCATCTGAGCTAGGAGTTATGTATCTCCAAAATTGCCTTGTTGTAAACTGTCTCCATGACAGTTTTAGGAAGATTTTGTGCAAACTTTCACCCCACTATTTCCTAAACCAATTTGGCATACTTTGATCATTGCATTTCTGATCAACTACAATCCAAATGGATGGATGATCTGATCCACAACACAAAATGCCAAAAGACTTGGCTTGCCATGTGCAAAATCATCATGAATGGAACCTTGAATTTCAATTTTGGCATTGAGCATTAAAGTGATGCATTGAGGTGGCATGGATGAACCACAAACCAGTCCAATTAAGTCAAGGTTGTTGCAAGAATCAGAAGACCTAAACCTGCAAAGCCTGGTGCAAGTCAATGGCTAGAGGAGACCATTGACCAAAGGAACAAACATTCAATACAATCTGATCCAAGTTGCCATTCACTATTACTTACAAAAAAAACTTGCTCTACTATAAATAGAGCTCATTTGTGTTCAGTTTTAGCACACCAAAGCCCCCAAACTGAGGCTTTTCTCAGAATCACACTTTCACTCCAATTTTTGCCTTCTAAACCAAGTCACTATCGGGTTTAGAAATTGAGAGTGATTCAAACCAAACCAATCATGCCAACACCTCATAAACATCATATATGAGTGATCCATAACACAAAATCACATCTGGAACACCAATTTCACAAAATCACCAACCAACTGCTCAAGGTCTTGACAGAGTTGCTGTTGAGGTACCATCTCAAGTTCCAGCTCAGTTCCAACCACTCCAAGCATTCAAACACAAATCTTGGCACCTAAGGAAGCTGTCCAGATCATTGGAACCAGCTTGGAACACCTCCAACTCAAAACACGATCACCAACTGCAAGAGGTAAGCCTGAACTCTTCAAACTACATGATGCATGCATATTTTACTACACAATAATTTTGCCATATGTTCATAATCATGTATAGAGTGTTTCCCCTCAATCAATTGCTTTGTATGAATCCTGTATGGAATTTCTTAGTGTTCTTGCAGAAATTAGGGTTCTTGAGATTTTACTTTGATTTCTCATTCCATACTTAAACTAAATGAAATTAAATACCATAGACATGATCGTGAGTTGAAAATGAACAAGATTGACACTTGAATCATTCAAAACCATTGAGAAATCATGGAGAAAAGCGAGAAAATGCAAATCTGCAGAAACAGAGTGCGCGTGTGTTCTTCCTCTTGTTCTTGGCGCCCTTTTTCAAATTTTCAAATATTTGAATTTTGTGATTTGATTTAATTGATTCAAAAATTAATTTCTCTCTGAATTTTAATGATTTTGAGTTGATTCTTTTTTTTTTAAATTTACAAAAATGTTAAAATATTTTATTTTACAAAAATTTCCCAAAAATATTATTTATTTCATATATTTGATATTTTTGCAAAGAATTAATTTTTATTTATTTTTTTAACATTTAAAATATTTTTTTCTTCTTGATTTTCCAAACTTAAATGATTTTTAGTCATTTTGTAGATAAAAACATGATTTTTGAAATATTGATCCAAGATCACAACTCGTTTTTTCACATGTTTTCAATAATTTTATTAATTTTTAATCAAAATTAATTCCATTTTCAAATAAATTAGGGTTTTGATTAATTTCCCCCTCACCAATCTTTTTCAAAAACACTTTGGACCTCTAATAGAGTGTAAGACCTAATCCTTTTGTAAATAAACCATTTTGGGCCTCACACATTGTATAAGTCCCTCTGTACATTTTCAAAATCACGGCGCGATCGTCGCCTTTTTAACAAAATCACATGGGCCTCTCCTTGAGCTATAAGTCCCATCTTTATTCATTTTCAAACTCTTTGGGCCTCTAATAGAGTGTAAGACCCAATCCCTTTTCAACCAAAATCATTTTGGGCCTCAGACATTATATAAGTCCCACTGTATTTTCAAAAACCTCGGCGCGATTGCCAGTTCAAAATCAAATAACCTGGGCTTCTCCTTGAGCTATAAGACCCATTTCTTTTATTTTAAACACCTTTGGGCCTCTATTAGAGTGTAAGACCCAACCCCCCTTTGTTTATAAATAATTTTGGGCCTCAGTCATTGTATAAGACCCGATCCAGTTTTCAAAATAACAGTGCGATCATTATTTTCATCTGGGCCACTCCTTGAGTTGTAAAACCCAATCTTTTGTAAAAAAAATAATCTTTGGGCTCTCTAATAGAGTGTAAGACCCAACTCTCTTTGTAAATATTCTGTTAATCATACAGTCTGTATTCAAATAAATCATCAGGGCATCTCTTGTTGAATAAGCCCCAACTTTTCTGCTTTAAAATAATTGCTATGAAAACTTGCTTCAATTTCTTTGAACAACTAACATTACAACATGGAAGCTTGCTCACCTGTAAGTATTTATCTGCTTTCATTTACATGTTATATATATATATATATATAACTGTATTGCTGGAAGCTTGCACACCTGTAAGTCCTTCTTTCATATCCTTTTAAATACTTGTCATATATCAGCTTATATATACTTGTATATCTGTTTAGAGTTTTCCCCGGCAACTAAGTCTAGAATTAGGTAAAGTCAGTTGTTTACTCTTTCAATACAATCAAACATAGATCCCGCATATAATTTCCAGATACAGTCTTGCCTTCTCTTGGGCTTAAACAATATGGAACAAAGAGAAAGGCAGTATTCTCGGTGAACCTTTTCTCAGACTGTCACTATTAGAAATTGTCAAAGAAATTCAATTCCCACAAAGAGGATTAATTCCCGGTGAAACTTCTCTTGAATTTCTTCAAACTCTAAAACTGTTCACATAAGAAAGGATTAATTCCCGGTGAAACTTTTCTTGAACATTCTTAAGTTTGGACCCACAGGCTTCCTAAAAGCATCCCCAGCCTCCTCTTGGGCTTTGTACAAGGACCCTCAGGCTTCTTAGAAGTTCTCATGTCTCCTCTTAGGCTTAGTACAAGGACCCAGAGACCTCCTACAGGTATAGGACATAACCTAGTCATCATTTGCTAGAGCGGTCTTTGTGAGTCAAAACATCAGACCAGTTCAGGGTTGAACTTCATCCCTTAACATACCAGCCTTCTCTTGGGCATTATACAAAGATCTTTCACCATCTGAGAACCAATTTCTCAACACCAGTAGACTTGGACAGTCTCATTTCCCTTTGGATTTCCATGAAACCATTTTCCTTAAAGAACAGGAAATAACCCGGATCATCTGATTAATCTCGAAATAGAGTTAAAACCATAAGTTTCCTAACTCAATCATTAAACCTCACACCTTTAATTTTCCCCATCATTGGGTCAATTATTGTAAACTCACCAAAAACCCTCATCAGAGGAAAGAACTTCAACAGTTATATCTCCAGTTAAAATTCCCAGCTAGGGTAATTTTACTATCACAATCCTCATCAGAACCTCAAGGTCTCTGATATCTCAATTCTTCTGTAATCCCCAGCAAGAGTTGATTCCCCAATATGGACCTGTCACTGGATTTCAATAATCCTCAGCCGAAGTCAGCCTCCTTTTAGGCTTTGTATAATGATTATTCCTCAGTAGTCAGCCTCCTCTTAGGCTTTGTATAATGATAACACCTCAGCTGAGTCCCCACTTTTAGCCTTAATCTTGGGCTTTGTACAAGACACCCTCCAAATATCTCTACAGCAGAGTCAGACATAACTTTTCAGCCTCAATCTTGGGCTTTGTACAAGACAGATATAATAACACTCCTTAAACAGAGTCATAACCTTTTCAGCCTCAATCTTGGGCTTTGTACAAGACAGATATTCTCTAACTGAGTTAACCCTTTAGCCTCAATCTTGGGCTTTGTACAAGACACATATAAATGTCCTCCCCAGTGGAGTCAAATCTTTTTAGCCTCAATCTTGGGCTTTGTACAAGACAGATAAAATCATTTCCCCAAAGAGTCAAATCTCTTCCAGCCTCAATCTTGGGCTTTGTACAAGACACCCAAATAAACACTCTCTGGTTGAGTCAGTCAATCCCAGCCTCCTCTTAGGCTTTGTATAATGATTTCCCCCAGTGGAATCTAATCAATCTCTTAGCTTCATCCTTGGGCTTTAATCAAGGCACACAAAAATCAACATCCCCTCAGAGGAAATCAAAAATCTCTGCAAGAGGATATTTTCTCTGTCTAATCACATCAAAACAATCAAATCAAAACAAAACCCTCAATTCCAGATAACTGCTGTAAGTGGCACACTTATTGATACAAACATCCAAGCTATCTGTCCATCATTATCCTGGTTAAAACCTTCATCTAATTGCTGTAAGTGGCAAGCCTCTGGATACAAACATCCAAGCCCATGTCCCTCTTTTAGCATGAATTTCTAAGGAAAATGGCATTGCTCACACTGAGTTAAAGTTTTCTCCTTTAGGAAAAATCCCCCCTTAAAGGAAATTATGGCATTGCTGGTCTCCATGCATTCCAGTTAAAGTAATTTCCCTTTCTAAACCAGTTACCCCAAACAATTGTGATTAACAGATGAGATATCTCTCTTTAGAGATGACAAATTCTCTCTCAGTCAAAACCTTTTAGCTTCAATCTTGGGCTTTGAACAAGACATAAACAAATAACCTTTTAGCTTCAATCTTGGGCTTTGAACAAGACACCAAACATATGTTTCTCCCTTAGAATAGGAGGAACTACGATTGCTCTGATTTCCCTATACTCCATAACATGGAATATGTAGGCATAAGATTGCGAAATCTTAGCGAGCACACTAAACAAAAAACCTTAGGTCCCTGACCTTACCAAAAACAACAAAAACTCTCTCTTAAATATCCCACCAAGACAAACTTTTCCCATTTCACAGACAAACACAATCAAGTATCAAAGCTGATCCTAAAACTATCATCTCATGGATAACCATGTATAGGATGGGTAATTGACAACTCCCCATTGTATAACCTGACCCCGAACTCCGCAATCTCTGTCAAGCGTTTGTTCAGTTAAACAAATGGGTGCAAGGTTTGTTTTAGATAACTTTCCCTTTCCCTTCCAGCTTCACAGGATAAATAATTAATCAGAAAGTAGCAACCAACGTTCCACCCACTGAGGTGAGGAATCCCCAATTTCAGCGATAAGGTGGTTGCATCACCGACAAAAATCGCTAGCTACTAAAAAATGGCGACTCTGCTGGGGAGTCATTGACTGTATAGGATATAGGACTAGCTTTCTAAGAGGTCTAGGATGTTAGTTTTAGGATCAATACTATATATATATTGCTTTCCTACTTGATATCCATGTTTATTTTTCTGTCAATGGGACTGCAAGTGATGTCGCATCTGGAAAGTTTGAGAGAAACCATAAGATAAGTGATGGCATAGAAGGGGGGTATTATACGGAGTGAATCCCAAATAAGTGAACCTGGTAGACCATCTAATCAGTGGAGGTACCCGTGTGTTACTATGCTGAACAACCTCTGGTTGTGAAAGCAGACGATTTCATAGTGCGGTGACCCGTGAAATTGAGGATTTAGTAGAATTTAAACATGTGTCCTTTTGGTAGTGCGGTGGCTATCGGGAATAGTTGATACGTGATAACTACACTCAATCCAAGATTTCTTCTGGGATACTATAGCTCACTCGGGTGAACCAGCTTGCTGTTGTTATGTCTGGATTAAATCAGTGATTTTTGAGACCTTACCCGTTCTACATGTACAAAAATCACCAAAATAGATCAACCTTTTGGGGATGGGTAGAGCCATGACTCCATGCTTGTGACGCTGAACCCTTGAACCCATGTTTTTGCTATGTTTTTGTGTGCTGCATTCATGCATTCATCTAAAAAACTTTCAAACAAGAAAAAATCATTTCTCTTCTTATCCCTCCCTTTTTTTCAAAATTAAACTAAACGATAAATTGAAAATATCAGAAGGATTGTGTTATGGATTTCGGTAGGAGAAAGACGCACAAGTACACCTTTAAGGTTCCAAAACTAGAGGATTTAAGGAAGTTGGCAAGGATGATTACCAACCCGGAGGCTTTTAGAGCCAAGCACAGAGGACTCTTATCTTTATTAAGGATCCATGTAGTTGAGGGAATTCTGTCTACGCTGGTTCAGTTTTACGACCTGGTCTATCACTGTTTCACCTTCCCGGATTACCAACTTACACCAACCCTAGAGGAGTACTCTCACCTAATCGATTTACCGATCACTGACCAAACTCCCTTTTCTGGACTGGAAGAAATTCCAAAGGAACAAATCATTGCAAGAGCAATCTATTTGGACGAGTCAGAGGTCAGGACTCATTTAACCACTAAAGGAGGAATCTAGGGCTTATCAGCTAAGTTCCTGATGGAGAAAGACCTATACTTTACCAGTATAAGAAACCTAACCGCTTTCGAGGATATCTTTGTCCTACTCACCTAAGGATTATTCCTTTTTCCCAACATTGATAACTTCATCGATATCAATGCAATTAAGATATTCTTGATTGGAAACCCTGTACCTACCCTGCTCGCAGATGCTTATCATTCCGTACACTTAAGGAAATTGTACGCTGGAGGAATGATCACATGTTGTGTACTCTTGCTTTACAATTGGTTCATTTTCCATCTTCCCAAGTCTGCTGTATTTTGGGACCATAAGAATACTTTACGTTGGTCGTAGAGAATCATGTCTCTCACCAACTCTGACATAGACTGGTCAAATAGGATTTATGTGGGTGTAGAAATCATCAACCAATGTGGAAACTTCCCTAATGTACCCCTCATAGGAACTAAAGGTGGAATTAATTATCATCTAGTTCTAGCCCATCGTCAATTCGGATACCCGATGAGACATATCCCGTGAAATGTTCATCTGGAAGGCTTTTCTTCAAAGAAGGAGAAAATGACAGAGCACTTAAAAAGGAGAAAGTGCGTGCCTGGCAACACATTCACAGGAAAGGACCAGATTCTCTAGGAAAACCGGATTGTATCTCTTTGGAGCCCTATCTCCACTGGGTGCAAACTAGAGCTCTCAAGCTGAGGATGCCTTACCCTCGTCAAGAAGTTTTCCCCCTAAAGGAATCAGCCCTTTATTTTATGTCTAATACGGAAAAACTCTAGGTTGCTCTCAACAAAGTTCAGCGAGAGAAAAATTCTTGGAAAAACAAATACAGGACTCTCAACATGGAGTGTGTTAAATTCCAGGAACTGTTAAAGAAAAGAATGCTCTAGTCGGAATATTAGAGCGACAAGTTGAGGAGAGTCGGGAAGATCAAAAGAATTTACTCACTCATTTCATCTGGCAAAGAACTGATAACCCGAAAATGGTTGACCAACCTCGATCGAAGAAAAGAAGCTACCGGAACCCGTTTCTGAGCTCTCTTCAGAGAAGACTCAGAACCCTTAAACTTAGACGTTTTCTTTTACCAGCACTTTGTAAAATACCGTACTTTTCTTTGTAACATATCGCAATCCTTCAAATTTAATAAAACGGGGTTCTCCCTCCTCTGTATGATATTTACAATTTATTCAAAGTTTCTTTTTGATTAAAGCTAAAAAAAATATGTCATTGCATTCATCATTCTCACATAATGCATTCTTCTTTCTCTCGAGTCTCACGTCTACGTCTCGATTCTAGAATCAAACTGTCTCACTCGTACAATACTCGGACAAATCGGCAAAAGAAAATGGACGATCTCGAGGAAGATAATAGAGAGTTGAGAGAAGAAATCGACGCTCTAAAGAACGATCTAAAGAAACTTCATAGTGACATGCAATCCCTGACAGCAGCTCAGGAGCAACGTCAAAGGACTGTGATTTCGGAAATCATCTCTACACCCATAGTGGAGAAGTCACTTGAGATTCATCCGCAGTACAACATGCCTACAGGTCGGCCCTGGGGCATGCCACATAACTTTATTCCTGAAGGATACATTCTGCCGGGCTCGGACGACCCGGACACTATAGCAGGAGCCACTGGTCCTGAAGGTTACAAACTTCGGGAAAGTAAGGACGTAAGATTTACGACAGGAATTCTTGAAGGTTACAAACTTCAGGGCTCTGAGGAACCCAGAGTCACAGCTGTAATGACCATACCACCAGCAGTGGTACACACTGTCCCGGGAGGACAGATTCCATAGACGGTCTCTGTTGGAAATGAAGAGATGTATGAAAAGATGAACATGTTCCAGGAATAGCTCTTAGAAATGCAAAAGGAATTGCATGCTATTCACGGTCAGGATTTATTTGGAAAGGACGCCGCTGACCTTTGCTTGGTCCTGAATGTCAAAATCCCGCATAAATTTAAGGTGCCCAACTTTGAGAAGTACAAAGGCAACTCTTGCCCTCAAAGTCACTTGGTGATGTATGCTCGCAAAATGTGAACTCAGACAGAAAATCAACAGCTACTGATCCACTATTTTCAGGACACTTTAACTGGTGCCGCTCTCAGATGGTACATGGGTTTAAACTATACTAAGATTAATACTTTCAGAGATCTTGGCGCTGCCTTCGTCCAACAATACAAGTATAACCTAGACATGGCAAGAGATAGAGATCAACTCAGAGCGATGTCTCAGAAAGACAAGGAGACATTTAAGGAATACGCTCAAAGATGGTGTGAAATTACCGCCCAGATTTGTCCACCTCTTGAGGAAAAAGAGATGACAAAGATCTTTCTGAAAACCTTAAGCTCATTCTACTACGAGCGGATGGTCGCAGTGCGCCCAGTGATTTCACCGAGATGGTAAACATGGGAGTACGCCTCGAAGAGGTAGTTCATGAAGGACGGTTAGCCAAAGAGGCTGAACCCTCCAGCAGTACCAAAAGATACGGTACTGCTTTTCAGAAAAATAAAGACAGGAGATCAGTAATATCTCCCAAGGAAAACAAAGGCGACGGTATCAACCAATAGCGGCGGTAACTCCTGCTATTAACCCTGCGCCAGTTCCGACTTATCAACTTCAGGTTGCTTAAAATCAGCCTAATCAACAACAGTATCAGCAAAGGACTCAACAGCCTCTTCAGCAGGCTCGTCCTCAGTCTAACAATAACAATCGTACAACGCAATCACCAGGGTTTGACCCTATACCCATGTTGTACGCAGAACTTTTTCTACTGTTGCTGGCCAAGGGGCATGTCCAGACCAGGTCTCCTCTTGCAGTACCAGAAAATCTGCCCATTTGGTTTAAAGCGGACCAAACTTACCCTTACCATCAAGGAGGATCCGGGCACAACATCGAAAATTATCTCAGTTTCAAATCTGACGTACAGAGACTTGTCAGGAACGGGGTCTTATCTTTTAAAGATACTAATCCGAATGTTCATACGAACCCGTTACCACAACATAACAAGGTTGCAATAAATTTAGTAGAAGAGAATTTAGCCACAGTTATCAAATTCGCGATGTACTCCAGTTGGGGACCAATCTGGTCAGGATGCATTGCAGACAGAGCGGGTACGGTCACGTACTACCTCACAATTATCACCAGTGTGATATCTGCTCAAAGAATAACCAAGGATGTTATGTAGTATAGCTAGCTCTACATAAACAGATTAATCTTGGATGGATTCAAGATCACAGAATCCGAGAAGTCAACATAGCTCATGCTAATCCCAACATTGTTCAGAACCGCGATATTCTTGCGATGAATGTCAATTTGGTAACCATGCACTCTAGGCAAAGTCAATATCATAATCTGCCGTGACACGATTATGATGCCTGTCCGATCTGCTCAACAAGGAATCAGGGATGCTCTTTCATACAAGAGGCCCTCCAACATCAGATGGATCTCAGATGGATCCAGGACTATCAGGAAAGAAGTACTCATCAAGTCAATATGGTTTAGATATTTGACATACACTTGATGAACACCAGTCTGGTAGAACTACATGCTAAACAAGTCAGGCCTGGCTTTCTGGCTTCACACGATTATCAAGACTGTGAAGAGTGTCAAGAGGACGACCAAGGCTGTGCCCTTGTCTAGAGAACACTTCAACACTTATTGGACCACTGATGGCTTCCAATTTACTCAGACGAAACTACGAAGAAAATCAGTATGGCTGACGGAAATCCTAGTAGACATCAGAGTCAGGATGTCCGCTCGATGGAAACAGATCTGGTCAAAATGCATTATATACAAAGTGGACGTGGCTGGGTGCCACCTCATAATTATAAACGCTGTAGAGTTTGTTCTGAGAACAACCATGGATGTTATCTTGTGTGTTCAGCTCTTCAAGATCAGTTGGACCGAAAAGAGATCCTACCCTATTCCAGTATTGGGTCGATCAACGTGATACAAGGATATCTTCCTGATCAAAGTGAAGATGTTGTCAACATTTCCAATCATGAAATGGTCGAAGATGTTTGCGCCATAATCCCTCTGCTCAACGAGTCGAAATTTCCTCTCGAAAGTAGGAAGATTCTCAACCTTGAACCAATTAAGGGTGAGTATGATGGTCAGAAAAATCAAAAGGTTCCAGTGGTGATCTATTTAACAGGACTATTACCGTACGAGCCATCTAAGGCGATCCCTTATAAGTACGATGCTACAACGATCGAAAATGGAAAGGAAACTCCATTACCCTCCGTCATAAACATTGCTGACATCAGTCGGGTCACACGGAATGGCCGAATCTTCAACTGAGGAGTTGGAAAACCTGCCAAAAAGAAAGAAACTCAGGCAAAAGTTCTGAATCAGCAAATCGGGCAGTCCAGTAGTCCCGAACTTTCAAAGAACATTGATGAGATGCTGAAGCTCATCCAAAGGAGTGAATACAACATTGTAGACCAACTGTTGCAAACTCCGTCCACAATATCTGTTATATCTCTCCTACTTAGTTCCGAAGCTCACAGGGAAGCTCTGCAGAAATTTTTAGAGCAAGCCTACGTGGAACAGGATGTAACTGTAGGAAAATTCGACAGTATCATTTCAAACATCACTTCCTTCAACAATTTAGGATTCAGTGATGAAGAATTGCCAGAAGAAGGCAAAAATCATAACATGGCGCTTAACATTATAGTCAACTGTGATGACTCGATTCCGTATCGTTTATTTTGATTCAATTCGTGCATGTTTTATCATATTTTTATCGATTCATTTTCATTTCATGTATCATTTGCTTATGTTTTCGTTTCTTTTCCATTTACAGGTCCAACATTAGCTCCATAGAAGGAAAGATCAAGAATTAAGCTTAGAAGAGAAGAAAAAGTGGAGAAATTGCTTGATTCTGCCTCATCCAGATGAAAGACGTTGGCCATTCCCCCCCAGCTCAAATGAATGGCGCTCGCCATAGCAGAAATGGAGGGGAATTCAAAGTCCAGATGAATGGCAACCCCCATTAGCCCTAAGGCGACCGCCGTTGCTTCGCGGGAGCAGTTTCTTGATGCAGTTCTGGCAGTTTGCAAGTTAAGTTTCAAATTTCGAATTCAACTGCTTGGAGCCAAAACTTTCTATATATAGAGCATCAGAGGTCTGCATTTGGGGGATCCAAGAACCTTGCGGAAGCGCTGCCAAAATTTCATTATCCTAACCACTTATATCATTTGCCATAGTATTGATCGCTCACACCGAGAGATTGATACATTTGTTGTACTTTTCGTTTCTATTATTGTTGATGTACGCTTGGATCAACTATTTAATACAAGTTTCATTTTTCGTTTAATTACTTCGCATTTCAGGTTATTTATGATTTATCCATTTTACTGCATTGTTTAATCTAATTTTTATGCTCTATAATTTGTTTCATCATTAAAGTGTAAATCTGATCTTAAATAAAAACTAACCAATATGTATGTTTTAAAATTCAGAAATGTTAATGCATTAGTGTTAGATTTAATTATGTCTGAGTAGAATTGATTTAAGTCTGTAGATTGAGGACCGTCGTTCCGACGGGACTCTGTAGAACCATCTGTGTTTAACTTATGTTTTTAAAATTTTGGTCTTGGTGTCTAAACTGAATTTAGACAACCTTGTCGTGAGAGCGAGGGGCTGTTTAATAGCATTTCGTCACGAGAGTGAGAAACGCACCAAGGCGTGTCGAATAGAGCGAGAGTTTGAGGTAATCGCCGGATAGTAGGCATCGGACATTGAGTCTAAATGCAGCGAGAGCGCTTTAGGGCATCATTTAGTTTATGTTAGTTTTCAAAATGCACCTTTAAACTACCGAGCGAGCGAGAGCCAAATCTTGGGGTCATTAGGCGTGGCTTGGTTAAGACCGCGAGAGCGTGAGGTCGAGCCTTTAAACTGGTATATCCTTCAGACCAATTTCAAGACCTTTGTTAACACTTAGATCTTACGGAGTCCCAAGGAGCACAGAAATCACTCTTCGGTCTCATCTTTATTGTTGTTCTCATATCCCGTTAAAAACCAAATTTCTTTTACCGCCAAATCTAGCCATAGCTTTACACCGCAATAATCGATCACTCTAGGTTGATTATCAATCCCTGTGGGTTCGACAATCTTTTAAAACTATGCGATAAGCTGTATACTTGCAGCAGTAATCTGACCAATACGCAAAGTCGCGATCAAGTTTTTGGCGCCGTTGCCGGGGATTAATTTAGTCAATATTGTGATATTTTTGTTGCACAGTATAGACTAAGGCAACTTTTTATTTTTCCTTTACGATTCGTCAATTGTATGCTAAACACTCACTCACAAGGTGAAGATTTGGAGCAACCAATCAATGAAATCGAATGTTACATACTTCTGAGAATCCGAATTAATGAATTCCTTCTTAGATATAACATCCCAGATCCTCTTATTCCCTACTCAGATTCAGAAACCGAATCAGAACCAGAACAAAACATGGCCGACGGACCGAGAGACCGTCCTCTAAAGTATTGTGCTGTTCCATCACAAGAAGAACCACATAACAGCATTGCTTCCCCAGCTATTAACCGTAATGATTTCGAGCTGAAACCTTCGCTAATATCCACAGTTCAACAAAACCAATTCTTAGGTAATGCTACGGATGACCCGAACCTTCACTTATCAATATTCGTGCAATATGCAGACACCGTAAAAGAAAATGGAGTTAGTCAAGAAGCAATTAGACTAAGACTTTTTCCGTTCTCATTGAGAGATAGAGCGAGAGCTTGGCTCCAATCTCTTCCATCCCACTCAGTGACGACATGGGACGAGTTGAAGAAAGTCTTTTTAGCCAGATATTTCCCACCAAGCAAGACAGCTATGCTGAAAGCCCAAATTAACGAATTTAAGCAAAAGGATAACGAATCTTTATTCGATGCTTAGGAGAGATACAAGGACATGTTGAGGTTATGCCCACACCATGGACTTGAAGAATGGATGATAATACATACCTTTTACAGCGGGCTGTTGTACAATACCAAAATGAATCTTTGCGCTGCCGCAGACGGTGCTCTAATGGATAAACCGTATGCAGAAGCTTATGAACTCATAGAGACTATGGCTTAAAACCATTTCCAATGGGGAGGTGAACGCGCTGGTATAGAGAAACCAACTCCGAAAGGAGGAATGCACGAAGTTAACGGTATAGACCGAGTCAATGCTAAAGTGGACGCGCTTGCTCAAAAGATTAAAAGTTTAGCAATAGCACCACCAGCAGCTACCGTAGCTGCAGTGACACCTAATTGTGAAATATGCGAAAACCCTGGGCATACAAACGCTGAATGTCAAGTGATGGCTAGTACTCCTACCGACCAAGTGAACTACGCTCAAGGGAACCCGTATTCAAACACTTACAATCCTGGCTGGAGAAAACACCTGATTTTTTCATATAAGAATAACAATGCCTTACATCCACCTAACCCAGCACCTGCTATTCCACCTGGATTTCAAAAAGGAGCGCAGCCCGCTTCACCTCTACCTAAAAAATCAAATCTGGAAATCATGATAGAAAACTTTATGAATGCTCAAGCTCAGCAAAACAGAGATTTCGCAAATCAAAACGCTCACACGAGTGAATTGATGAAACAATTGTCAAGCAAGCTTGATGCTATAGCTACTCATAACAAAATGTTAGAAACTCAAATTACTCAGGTAGCCCAACAACAATCAACTAACTCAGCCCCCGCTGGAGCATTTCCTGGCCAACCACAACCAAACCCAAAAAGTCATGCTAATGCTATTACTTTGCGAAGCGGAACAGAATACGATGGACCCGTTGACCCGAGATTCCAAAATTCAGCCATGCACCAAAATTTACTAAATGGAACTAAGAAAATAAGAGAACTTAACACAGAGAAGGAAGATGAAAGCGGAAAGGCCGTAGAGAAAGAAACACCCTATGTCCTCTGCCACCATATAAACCACCTGTGCCTTATCCCCAAAGACTAGCTAAATCCAAAAACGAAGGACAGTTTAAGAAATTCGTAGAGCTTCTAAAGCAACTGAATATAACGATACCTTTTACAGAAGCTATTACGCAAATGCCCTCATATGCCAAATTCCTTTAAGAGATCCTATCAAACAAGAAAAAGTTAGAAGATAACGAAACTGTTATGCTCACTGCTGAGTGTAGCGCCATACTTCAAAATAACAAGCCTCCTAAACTAAAAGATCCAGGTAACTTTTCAATACCTTGTGTAATCGGAAAGACTATCATAGACATAGCGTTATGTGACTTAGGAGCTAGTGTTAGCCTAATGCCCTTATCCACATGTAAGAAACTTGACTTAGGAGACCTGAGGCCAACAAAAATGTCTTTACAACTAGCAGATCATTCTGTGAAATATCCAGTAGGTATGCTAGAAAACGTGACAGTTCGCATAGGTCAGATTTATATTCCGGCAGATTTTGTGATAATGGACATTAAGGAAGATTTTATTATACCAATCATCTTAGGTAGACCGTTCTTAGCAACAGCTGGAGCTATGATAGATGTAAAGAAAGGAAAGTTAACCTTCGAAGTAGGGGAAGAAAAAGTCAAATTTATCTTAGCTCAATTTCTAAAAGCTCCTACTTTAGACGATTCATGCTGTTTTCTAGAAGTTATCGACGAATGCATCAGAGAACTGGAGAAGGAACCGAAAAGGTACACAGAAGTACTAAAGATTCCAGCCCCTCCAATATTCAAAGACGATAACTGGCGTGAGCCATATGAAGATGACAGTGTAAGAGAATGCCTAGCACTCACACCCGATCCAATGCCTTGCCTAAAGAAACCATCTGTAGAACTCAAAACATTACCCAAAGATCTAAGATATGAATTCCTAGACACTGAACTTGAAAACCCCGTAATAGTTAATGCTGATTTAGGACAAATAGAAACTGAGAAATTATCGGAAGTCTTGAGGAAATATCCCACAACTCTTGGATATAACTTCTCTGATCTAAAAGGGATAAGTCCCTCTATATGTATGCATCGCATCATGATGGAGGAAGACTGTAAGACATCCAGAGAACATCAAAAACGATTGAACCCTGTCTTAAGCGATGTAGTAAAGAGAGAAGTACAAAAAATATTGGAAGCAGGAATCATATATCTGATATCTGACAGCAAATGGGTCAGCCCAGTGCATGTCGTACCAAAGAAGGGTGGTGTTACAGTTATAACTAACGAAAAAGGCGAGTCCGTAGCCAAACGAACTCATACTGGATGGAGGATGTGCATAGACTATAGAAAGCTGAATAAGGCTACTCGAAAAGATCATTTTCCTTTACCCTTAATAGACCAAATGCTTGAACGGCTAGCCAAACATTCATATTTTTGTTACTTAGACGGATACTCAGGATTTTTCCAAATACCTATTTATCCTAATGACCAAGAGAAGACCACATTTACCTGCCCCTATAGCACATTTTCCTATCGTCGAATGCCATTTGGACTGTGTAATGCTCCCGCAACATTTCACAGATGCATGATGTCGACCTTTGCTGATTTAATAGACGACATAATGGAAGACTTTATGGACGATTTCTCTGTATGTGGGGGAAGTTTCAAACACTGTTTGTCAAACCTCGAGATGGTACTTGAACGAAGCGTCAAAGTGAACCTTGTGTTAAATTGGGAGAAGTGCCATTTCATGGTGCGACAAGGTATAGTTCTTGGACATGTAGTATCCGATACAGGTATTGAAGTAGACAAAGCAAAGATTGAAATCATATAAAACCTTCAACCACAAAAAACAGTTAGAGAAGTGCGAAGCTTTTTAGGACATACCGGTTTTTACCGACGATTCATTAAGGACTTCTCTAAGATTACAAAACCTTTGACTGGACTACTAATGAAAGAAGCTAAATTTATATTCGATAAAAAATGCGTGAAAGCATTTGAACATCTGAAGAATGCTCTTATTACCGCACCAATTATGCAACCACCTGATTGGAGTTTACCATTTGAAATAATGTGCGACGCTAGTGACTATGCTGTGGGCGCTGTCCTAGGACAAAGAAAGGATGAAATGCTTCATGCTATTTACTACGCAAGTAGGACCTTGGACAATGCACAGATGAACTATGCGACCGTGGAAAAGGAACTCCTGGCTGTTGTGTTCGCCTTAGATAAATTTCGTTCCTATTTAGTGGGAGCGAAAATTATTATATATACCGATCAAGCCGCGATTAGGTACCTGTTGACTAAGAAGGATGCCAAACCAAGGCTCTTGAGATGGATCTTGCTTTTGCAAGAATTTGATTTAGAAATAAAAGATAAGAAAGGTACTGAAAACGTGGTAGTAGATCATCTCTCTAGGATTGCGGATCTAAAGCCCGAAAGAGTACCTATAAACGATGATTTTCCTTACGACCGACTAGTTGCCCAGTTGGAAAGGGAAAGCAAAACTGTAGAATGTTCCTTGTTATTTAACGATGCTGAGACAAATGAAGTAGTAGAAGCAATCTATACAAAAACCACATTGCCATGGTATACTGACTTTGTCAACTACCTAGCAGCCAAAGTGCTTCCAATAGATCTAACATACCAACAGAAGAAGAAATTTTTCCATGATCTTAAACAATATTACTAGGATGAACCCCTATTATTCAAGAGAGGCGCCGATGGAATATTTCGTCGATGTGTCCCTGAATCGGAAATAGAGGATGTCATATCCCAATGTCGTGCTGCACCATATGGAGGACATGCCCTACATCAAAAACATGCGTAATGTGACGCCCCCAATCTATACCCCAAAAACAGTTAAAGCAATAAAAGAAAAATTCAAAATTTCGTCAGAGTATATCTAAAAACACGGCATAGACCGAAGGGGTCACATCAATAGAAAACAAAATACAGATAACATACAACACCTGCTCATAAAGATATGCAACGGTGGGGTAGCAATCAAACAGAGGAAACTCAGTTCCTTACACCCACTTTTCAGAAATTAGAATAAAAGCGGAAAATCTAAAATCTGAATAACATATATACATATATCATATAAAAAGTATGTCATACATCAAGTTATACACGTACAATTCCAAAAGATATCATCACATATACAAAATAATCACAAACGGCCACCCTAGCTACCCGGTGTCACATATTAGAGCCGACCGAAAAAAGAATGAAGACGCAACGCTTCACAAAAAGAATACCTCCAGCGACTCTAATCTGCAATGCCTCGTAGAGCATTATAAAACAGCAGAAGGGTGCGAAAAACAACCATAATATACTTGCGTAAAATTATATATTACCACAAAAATACTCAAGTAGGCATATTCTCACCACCATTGCACAACAATCAAACATAACACAATACGGTACAATTTTCACGTATCAAATACCACTGCACTTCAATCATTCACAATTCAATTACACATATTCCATCTCATCAATCACAATCACAAATCCATGCACAATTAATTCATGATTTATGCAAATGCACAGAGACCGACACAACGACTCTATGCACATGCTATGCGGTACCGACTTCCAATGTCTCATCATCAGTTCACTCAGGAATTACTGGAACCATCGCTCGTTACTGAGGATCGCTCAATAACTCCCCGTCGGGCCTACGATGTTCACCCGTCGATTTAGGTCTCCACATGAGCACACGACGTTATGGATTGCTTTAGGTCTCTACATGAGCACACAATCCGATCGCTTTAGGTCCCCACATGGGCACACGATCGTCTATAACCATCGCTTTAGGTCCTCACATAGGCACACGATGTTATAGCGGATTCCCTCTGGAACCAAACCGTCACTCAGGACGTCACAACAATGCATATCATGATGCTTGGCATACAAATGACTCATGACAATCCAAGGCATACATATATACAACCATGTGAACCATTTCAACATCAATAATCATGCATTGAAAATCAATTCAAACAATGCATTCATCATTAACCACAAATCACAACAACAAGCATATTATCATATGCATTCACACCAATTCACATCAATTACACCAAACGGCAACGAGCATCGCTTTACCACCCAAACGGCAACGAACTCTTTCACAATTAACATGCATTTACATTTAATTTAAACAGTGTATTTATTTGCCAAAAGGCCACAATTCACAATAATTTTCACAATCTAGGATTCACGCCATAAGGCTACCCACAACACATCTTATAACAGTACACACAAGCTATACGTTATATAACAAAAACATATTGCACGATAACACCTCAATCGCACGCATTCACGACAGTAAAAATTAACACAACAATACGGTTTCAATTTTCTGCTATAATTGAACCATATACAGACATCAAAACTATTTTTCCTAGAAAGAACATCTCGTTAGCTTTCCAACGCTTCGAACGGGGGTCAAAACCGACTTACGGTTCAAGAGTTATGAATTTTTGAAGTTTTGCAAAAACCAGAATTTTTTCTGCTAACAGCCCTACGGGTTCATGCAATTTCGTCCGAAAATCCGACCGATTCAATTATTTTCTTCGAAACAAACACATACTCATTCATACCAAACATATAGTAGTGATTTGGAACCATTAAACGTGAATTCTACGACTTTCGATTTCACTCCGAATCTTAAACTCTCAATTCTCCAAAAATGAAAAAACTTACAAACTCAACCAAATTCGATAAAACAAGCGTACTCGATCACGGCTTAACATTACTCGACACATCTACACAATTTATTCCGACTTTCGTCCGTAAAAACATCGGTTTCTATCGATTTCTACCGTTTCGACCTAAAAGTGAAAACTATGAAAAACAAGCAAACATTCCAAGAAAACATACATAATCTTACACAAGCATAAGATAATCGAGTTTCGCACCCTTACCCGATTAATTCGCGTTTAAAAAGTAGGTTGAATCGGTTCCTAAATCCACAAGTTTTTCCTCTTTTTTTCTTCTTTTTCCTCTTCTCTTTCTCTTCTCCTTTTCTTTTTCTTCTTTCTTTCTCTCTTTTCTTACTACTTTTCTATTTTTATAACAAATCAAAGTATCTAACCCCAAAAAGACCAAAATATCCCTCAGCTCAAAAATCTCCCAAACGCTCTCAAAATGCGATAAAACATAAACATACCGATGAAATATATTTCGAGAAATAAAAGTTGAAAAGAAATTATAATTTATTGCAAATATTTTACCTATCAGAGAAATTATCCAATTAACAGGTAAAACTCATTTAATTTACACAATTCAAAAAAAGGCCAAAAACTCACTAACTTCCACCAGTGGAACTCAAGTGCAAAACGTGACATAACCAAAAATAACACTAACTTCCACCAGTGGATGTTAGTTCAAAATGTGACACATTTATGCCACAAAACTCTCAATGCCCAAACATGATGCATTAACATGAAACACAATAAATCACACAATTCACAAAATTTCACATAAATGGAATAATTAAATACGGTTAAATAAATCGGGGCGTTACAACTCTCCCCCACTTAGAAATTTTCGTCCTCGAAAATATTACCTGAGACGAACAACTCTGGATACGACTCCCGCATCCTACTCTCCAACTCCCACGTCAAATTGCCCTCAGCAGCGCCTCCCCACGCCACTTTCACAAGTGCAATATCTTTGCCCCTCAACCGCTTCACCTCGCGATCCAAAATACTAGCTGGTAAAGCCTCGACCGTAAGGTTCTCCCTTACCTCAACCTCGTCCATCAGAATCACATGTGAAGGATCCGGAACATACTTCCGAAGCTGTGAAACATGAAACACATCATGCAAATTCGACAGATTCGGCGGTAACGCCACCCGATACGCCACAGCACCCACTCTCGCAGATATCTGGTAAGGACCAATAAATCGAGAAGTAAGCTTCTTAGATTTCAATGCACGACCAACACCCGTTACCGGCGTAACTCTCAAAAATACATGGTCACCCTCTTGAAACTCAAGATCCTTCCGTCTCCGATCATGATAACTCTTTTGTCTACTCTGAGAAGCCTTCATTTTCTCACGAATAAACTTTACCTTTTCTGTCGTCTGTTGCACCAACTCCGGTCCAACCACCGAAATTTCACCAGATTCGTGCCAACACAACGGTGTTCGACATCTCCGTCCATATAAAGCCTCAAAAGGTGCCATTCCAATACTAGAATGGAAACTATTATTATACGTGAATTCAACCAATGCAAGATAACTATCCCACGCACCACCTTGTTCAAGAACACAAGCCCTCAACAAATCTTCCAACGATTGAATGGTTCTTTCGGTCTGACCATCCGTCTGCGGATGATAAGCCGAACTCAACCTCAATCTAGAACCCAAAGCCTTCTGTAAACTTTCCCAAAATCTCGAAGTAAACCTCGGATCACGATCTGAAACAATACTCAATGGAACACCATGTAACTTCACAATCACACTGATATAAATCACAGCTAACCTCTCCAAAGAAAAACTGATGTCACTCGGAATGAAATGCGCCGATTTAGTCATCCTATCCACAATCACCTAAATAGCATTATGCCCTCGCTGAGTATTTGGCAACCCTGTCACAAAATCCATAGAAATGCTATCCCATTTCCACTCCGGAGTATCTAACGGTTGCAACAAACCACTAGGCCTCAGATGTTCCACCTTCGACTTCTGACAAGTCAAACATGCATACACGAACTGAGCCAGATCTCTTTTCAAACCAGACCACCAGAAAATCTTCTTCAAATCTTGGTACATCTTATTCGCTCCTGGATGTATACTCAAATTACTCCGGTGTCCTTCCTCCAAAATCATTCTTTTCAACTCCGCATTATCAGGAATGCAAATTCTACCTCGGAACCTCAAAACACCATTAACATCCACTTTAAAGTCCTCATTCACACTTTCCTCTCCCACCGTCATCAAGTCCACAAATTTCACATCCAACTTTTGTTTTTCACTAACCGTCAATAAAAATTCATTAGTGACTTTCAACATTCCAAGTCTCACACTAACCGACGCCACTTCACAAACCAAACTCAAATCTCTAAACGATTCCAAAAGTTCCCACTCCTTAACCATCAATGCGGACATATGCAAAGATTTCCGGCTCAATGCATCGGCTACCACATTAGCTTTACCAGGATGGTAATTCAAGCCAAAGTCGTAGTCTTTCAAAAATTCCAACCATCTCCGTTGCCTCATGTTCAACTCTTTCTGATCAAATAAATATTTCAAGCTTTTATGATCACTAAAGACTTCGAACCTTGCACCATAGAGATAATGCCTCCAAATCTTCAACACAAAAACCACAGCCGCTAATTCCAGATCATGAGTAGGATAATTTTTCTCATGAACCCTTAATTGCCTTGAAGCATAAGCCACAACCTTACCTTCCTGCATCAACACACCACCTAAACCAATCAGAGACGCATCACAATACACCACAAATGGTTCATTAGGATTCGGTAAAATCAGGATCGGAGATGTCGTCAATCTTCTCTTCAGCTCACAAAAACTTTCTTCACACTAAATATCCCAAATGAACGCTTTGCCCATACAAGTCAACTGAGTCAAAGGAAGAGCTAGCTTAGAAAAACCTTCAATGAACCTCCGATAATAACCAGCCAAACCCAAAAAGCTTCGAATTTCAGTAACGGATCTAGGAGCCTCCCATTGTAGAACTGCTTCTACTTTAGATGGATCCAAAGCAATACCATTACCTGAAATTACGTGCCCAAGAAAACTCACCTCCGACAACCAGAATTCACACTTGGACAATTTGGCAAAAAGCTTCCTTTCCTTCAAAACCTGCAAAACAATACGCAAATGCTCTGCATGCTCCTCACGAGACTTAGAATAAATTAAAATGTCATCAATAAACACCACGACAAAACGATCCAAATGCTCATGGAAAATACGATTCATGTATTCCATAAACACACCAGGCGCGTTAGAAACCCCGAACGGCATCACAGAATATTCATAATGACCGTAACGTGTTCTAAAGGCCGTCTTCTGAATATCCTCTTCTTTCACTCTTATCTGATGATACCCCGATCTCAAATCAATCTTACTAAATACACAAGCACCAACCAACTGATCCATCAGATCATCAATCCTTGGAAGCGGATACTTATTCTTAATCGTCACCTTATTCAACTGGCGATAATCAATACATAATCGTATACTCCCATCTTTCTTTTTCACCAACAAAACTGGAGCACCCCAAGGAGAAACACTTGGTCTCACAAACCTCTTTTCCAATAAGTCATTCAACTGCTTTTTCAACTCCACCAACTCAGATGCCGACATTCGATAAGGTGCCATAGAAATAGGTCTAGTACCAGGAACTAGATCTATAGAAAACTCCACCTCTCTCTCTGGCGGTACATCTGAAATATCCTCAGGAAACACTTGAGGAAAATCACACACAACAGGAAACACATCAAGTGAAACTTGACTATCTACAGTCAATGATGCAAACAAACCAAACAACTGAGCTTCATCCGCCAAAAGTTTCTTCAACTCTTTGGTAGATAAGAAACTCGAGTCTTCGTCTTCCTCAAGAGAAGGAAACCTTACTAGCTTATGATAACAATCAATGTGAACCCGATTAAATTGCAACCAATTCATTCCTAATACCACATCTAAACCTTCCAACGGTAAACACACCAAATCCACCACAAAGTCTTTACCATAAATGGTCAAAGAACAACTTAGACAGACCAAAGAAGTAGTTACTGACCCCATCGCTGGAGTATCAATAACCATCTCAAAACCCATCACAGACAACACAAGATTCAAACGCTTCGCGCACTCAGACGAAATAAACAAATGAGTCGCTCCAGTATCAATAATAGCAATTAAAGGCGTATTATTAATAAAGCAAGTACCTCTTATCAGACGATCTGCACTTGAAGTCTGAGTTCCCGCCAATGAAAACACTTTACCACTAGCTGTAGCTTTCTTCAGATTAGGACACTTCGTGCTAATGTGACCAGGTTCCCCACAACTGTAACACTTCACCACATTCTTCCTTTTACAATCAGCTAAGACATGTCCGATACCACCACAATTAGAACACTTATCCAACTTCTTCCTACATTCTGTCTGACGATGACCCAATTCGCCACACCTAAAACACCTAGGAGAATTAGACATACCTCCTCCACCTGACCTTCGATCAAAAGTACCCCTTTATTTACCCTTATCAGCCAGTGACACATACGGACCACCACGGAATTGTTGCTTCCCTTTCCTGTCACTTACACTTTTATAGTGAGCAGAACGAGCCTTACTATCTTCATCATAAATCCTACAGCATTCCACCAAATCAGCAAACCTTCGAATCCTCTGATAACCGATAGCCTGCTTAATCTCAGGACGCAATCCACTTTCATACTTCACACACTTAGAAAATTCAGCAGTTGCCTCCGCATAATGAGGATAAAACTGCACAAGTTCCACAAATTTAGCAGTATAGTCAACAACAGACATATTACCTTGTTTTAACTCCAAAAACTCTATCTCTTTCTTTCCTCGGACATCCTCGGGAAAATACTTCCTTAGAAACTCTCGGCTAAACACTTCCCAAGTGATCTCTTCTTCCTCCGCAGCTTCCAACACCTGACGAGTACCGACCCACCAGTCATCAGCCTCTTCATGTAACATATGAGTACCTAGCCTCACCTTATGATCATCTTCACAATTCATCACCCTGAAAATCCTTTCAATCTCTTTCAACCAAATATGTGCACCATCCGGATCATGTTTCCCTTTAAAGACCGGCGACTTATTCTTTCTGAACTCATCATTTCCGGCAGCATTCGGTGCACCCTGCACAGCTCGTGCCATAGCTTGCATCGCAGCAGCCAAAGCAGCATCATTTCGACCAGCCATATTCTGTTCGTTTCCAATAACAGAAATTATGGTTAAACAACAACTCACCCGAACACAACTGTCACACAACAACAACTCGCCCAATATGCCAGACGCAACAGACACAACTGACACGGACTGGCTCTGATACCACTTAATGTGACGCCCCCAATCTATACCCCAAAAACAGTTAAAGCAATAAAAGAAATATTCAAAATTTTGTCAGAGTATATCTAAAAACACGGCATAGACCGAAGGGGTCACATCAATAGAAAACAAAATACAGATAACATACAACACCTGCTCATAAAGATATGCAACGGTGGGGTAGCAATCAAACAGAGGAAACTCAGTTCCTTACACCCACTTTTCAGAAATTAGAATAAAAGCGGAAAATCTAAAATCTGAATAACATATATACATATATCATATAAAAAGTCTGTCATACATCAAGTTATACACGTACAATTCCAAAAGATATCATCACATATACAAAATAATCACAAACGGCCACCCTACCTACCCGGTGTCACATATCAGAGCCGACCGACAAAAGAATGAAGACGCAACGCTTCACAAAAAGAATACCTCCAGCGACTCTAATCTGCAATGTCTCGTAGAGCATTATAAAACAGCAGAAGGGTGAGAAAAACAACCATAATATACTTGCGTAAAATTATATATTACCACAAAAATACTCAAGTAGGCATATTCTCACCACCATTGCACAACAATCAAACATAACACAATACGGTACAATTTTCACGTATCAAATACCACTGCACTTCAATCATTCACAATTCAATTACACATATTCCATCTCATCAATCACAATCACAAATCCATGCACAATTAATTCATGATTTATGCAAATGCACAGAGACCGACACAACGACTCTATGCACATGCTATGCGGTACCGACTTCCAATGTCTCATCATCAGTTCACTCAGGAACTACTGGAACCATCGCTCGTTACTGAGGATCGCTCAATAACTCCCCGTCGGGCCTACGATGTTCACCCGTCGCTTTAGGTCTCCACATGAGCACACGACGTTATGGATTGCTTTAGGTCTCCACATGAGCACACAATCCGATCGCTTTAGGTCCCCACATGGGCACACGATCGTCTATAACCATCATTTTAGGTCCTCACATAGGCACACGATGTTATAGCGGATTCCCTCTGGAACCAAACCATCACTCAGGACGTCACAACAATGCATATCATGATGCTTGGCATACAAATGACTCATGACAATCCAAGGCATACATATATACAACCATGTGAACCATTTCAACATCAATAATCATGCATTGAAAATCAATTCAAACAATGCATTCATCATTAACCACAAATCACAACAACAAGCATATTATCATATGCATTCACACCAATTCACATCAATTACACCAAACGGCAACGAGCATCGCATTACCACCCAAACGGCAACGAACTCTTTCACAATTAACATGCATTTACATTTAATTTAAACAATGCATTTATTTGCCAAAAGGCCACAATTCACAATAATTTCCACAATCTAGGATTCACGCCATAAGGCTACCCACAACACATCGTATAACAGTACACACAAGCTATACGTTATATAACAAAAGAATATTGCACGATAACACCTCAATCGCACGCATTCACGACGGTAAAAATTAATACAACAATACGGTTTCAATTTTCTGCTATAATTGAACCATATACAGACCTCAAAACTATTTTTCCTAGAAAGAACATCTCGTTAGCTTTCCAACGCTTCGAACGGGGGTCAAAACCGACTTACGGTTCAAGAGTTATGAATTTTTGAAGTTTTGCAAAAACCAGAATTTTTTCTGCTAACAGCCCTACGGGTTCATGCAATATCGTCCGAAAATCCGACCGATTCAATTATTTTCTTCGAAACAAACACATACTCATTCATACCAAACATATAGTAGTGATTTGGAACCATTAAACATGAATTCTACGACTTTCGATTTCACTCCGAATCTTAAACTCTCAATTCTCCAAAAATGCAAAAACTTACAAACTCAACCAAATTCGATAAAACAAGCGTACTCGATCACGGCCTAACATTACTCGACACATCTACACAATTTATTCCGACTTTCGTCCGTAAAAACATCGGTTTCTATCGATTTCTACCGTTTCGACCTAAAAGTGAAAACTATGGAAAACAAGCAAACATTCCAAGAAAACATACATAATCTTACACAAGCATAAGATAATCGAGTTTCGCACCCTTACCCGATTAATTCGCGTTTGAAAAGTCGGTTGAATCGGTTCCTAAATCCACAAGTTTTTCCTCTTTTTTTCTTCTTTTTCCTCTTCTCTTTCTCTTCTCCTTTTCTTTTTCTTCTTTCTTTCTCTCTTTTCTTACTACTTTTCTATTTTTATAACAAATCAAAATATCTCACCCCAAAAAGACCAAAATACCCCTCAGCTCAAAAATCTCTCAAACGCTCTCAAAATGCGATAAAACATAAACATACCGATGAAATATATTTCGGGAAATAAAAGTTAAAAAGAAATTATAATTTATTGCAAATATTTTACCTATCAGAGAAATTATCCAATTAACAGGTAAAACTCATTTAATTTACACAATTCAAAAAAAGGTCAAAAACTCACTAACTTCCACCAGTGGAACTCAAGTGCAAAACGTGACATAACCAAAAATAACACTAACTTCCACCAGTGGATGTTAGTTCAAAATGTGACACATTTATGCCACAAAACTCTCAATGCCCAAACACGATGCATTAACATGAAACACAATAAATCACACAATTCACAAAATTTCACATAAATGGAATAATTAAATACAGTTAAATAAATCGGGGCGTTACACGTAAAGATATTACAATTTGGCCTCTTTTTGCCAAACCTTTGGAAGGACGTTCACATTGCCGTTATGAACTGCGACCGGTGTCAATGCACTGGAAACATTTCTAGACGCGATGAGATACTGCAAAAGGGAATTTTGGAAGTCGAAGTCTTTGATGTATGGGGCATTGATTTCATGGGACCCTTTCCATCTTCTTTTGGAAACAAATACATACTCGTCGCAGTTGATTACGTATCAAAATGGATTGAGGCAATAGCTTCACCTACAAATGATGCACGAGTGGTGGTAAAACTTTTCAAGAACATAATCTTTCCTAGATTCGGTGTACTGAGAATTGTCATTAGTGATGGCGGTTCCCATTTCATTTTGAATGTTTTCGAGAAGCTATTGCTTAAATACGGAGTACGACACCGAATAGCAACACCATATCACCCTCAAACTAGTGGACAAGTAGAAGTGTCGAATAGGGAGATTAAGCAGATTTTAGAAAAAACCGTTGCAACCTCTAGGAAGGATTGGTCAACTAAACTTCATGAAGCTCTGTGGGCTTACAGAACAGCCTACAAGACCCTCATAGGAACCACACCGTACAAACTAGTTTATGGAAAGTCGTGCCATCTGCCTGTGGAACTTGAGCATAAAGCTTATTGGGCCACTAAGACCCTGAATATGAATCATAAGGCAGCAGGCGAGAAATGGATTATGGATATCCATGAATTAGAAGAACTAAGACTAGATGCCTATGAAAATGCCTGAATATACAAAGAAAGAACCAAGAAGTGGCATGATAAAAGAATAACAAAGAAGGAGTTTAACGAATGAGGCATAGTTCTTCTCTTTAACTCTAGGCTTAAACTCTTTCCCGAAAAATTACGTTCTAGATGGTTTGGTCCTTTTGAAGTTACAAAAGTCCTACCAAGTGGAGCAGTTGAAATTAGAGGAAAGTCGAATGAGACGTTCTTTGTGAACGACCAGAGACTCAAGCACTACCACTTAGTAGAAAACAAGGAATTTGTCACTAATTACAAGTTGGAAGAGCTTCCCGCTCTTCCCGACAAATGATGCCCTTTTCAATTCTAATGTCGAGTTTTCGACATTAAACAAAGCGCTCTGTGGGAGCTAAACCACGATCTTTAGTTTTTATTTTACTTTGTTAGTTTTAGGACATTGCATGCATGTTTAGTATAAAATCTATACAATTAGGGCTGGCAATGAACCAAACCAACTCGAAAATAGTTCGAAATTCGATTCGAAAATTAAATCGTTGAACTAGGTTCATGAACCAAATGAGCTGAATATGAGCTAAAAACTAAGTTCGTTAACTAAATGATCTGAACTTGAACTATACATAGTTCGACTCGTTAGGTTCATGAGTCAATTCGATTATATATGAGATAGATTATATTGTCTTTAAGAGTAGGTTTAAAGATTTGTTCTAAATCTTAGTCTCATATTTTCTTTTAATTTAACGGTTTTAATTGATAATTTATATTCTCAAGTGAGTAAAATATTTCTACGAATAATTATACAAATAAAATTAACATCGTATAAATTTCAATCTTATAACTTTTATTTTATTTCTATATATTTTATTTAAAAAATATTAATTTAAAATGTCAAATATGTATATATATATATATATATACAAAATAGACTTTAAAAAATTACTTTTGAGTCTGTGAAATAAGCGAGTTGAATCTAACAAGATAAACCTAACGAGTTGAACCGAGATATTCGTGAACTTCTAACAAGTCGAGTTTGACCTGAAAAAAAGTTTGTGATGAACTCGAACTCGAACTCGAACTCGGCCAATTCTTAACGAGTCGAGTTTGAGCTGAAAAAAAAGTTCGTGATGAACTCGAACTCAGCTAATTCTTAACAAGTCGAACTGAGTTAAGGCTAGTTCGACTCGACTCGACTCATTTCCAGCCCTATATACAATATACATCACTGTTTGTTGCATCTCATTATTGTTGCTATCATTATCAGTACTATGATTATTATTACTATTTTTATCTTACTAACGCGTAGCTAATAGTATTATTCCCCTAATATTGTAATGTTTTTCAATTTTCAGGAGACCCTTCTCTAGGAAACCTTTGACCAGCAACCATGCAGACATTTGAAAACCGTGTCGTTGTTTTCAGGAACAATGTCCAGAGGCGTCAATTTGAGGCTTTGTCTCAAAGTGACTTTGGTATGTCCATCTATCCTGACAACTCGGCTATGCAAACCCTTAGCATCCCAGACAGTGTTATTTTCCTTCTGAGCCAGATAGGCTGGTCTCACTTTGCTTTAGAGAAGAGATTTAGCATTTACCGTAGCCTGACCTTGGAGTTCCTAAGCTCCCTCTATTATGATGCCACCCGTGGTTTCGGATTTGGCCATAGATTGGCTACCTTCAGGTTATTCGAAAACAAGTACAGATTCACCCACCATGAATTCGCTGAATTATTGGGTTTTCTTAATGAACCCGATGTTGTGACCAAGACCCCTGCTGATGCCTTCACTAGCTATGATCTTCAACATTTCTGGGGTACCATAGCTGGAAACGGTACCACCGAACCTGATTCTATGTTCTCCGAAAGCATCCACAATCCTAGATGGAGATATTTCCATAAGGTTCTTGCTCACACCTTCTTTGGCAAAGAAGAGAACATTACATCTGTGTCGAGGGATGATCTATATATCATGCTCTGCGCATCCCAGGGAAGACCTGTCAATGCAGCCCCGTATTTTCTTGCTAATTTCAGTCGAATTGCCTGTGATTCCTTTGAACCGATCTTAATAGTTGGGTTGGTGACTATGATTGCTAATGCAATTGGGATGAGGTACCATATGAACCGTTCCTTTGCATTCGGTGGTTTTCGCCCGATGGACATTAGTTTTTGTTTCAACAGAGGCATTATTGCTAATCTTGGCCCGGTTGAATTCGAGTTACTTATTGATAATGCTTTAGTCCATGTTTTCACCTTACCCAACCATGAAAAGACCAGTGTGCACAATAAGGACAATTGGCTCTATGACTTAGAGGTCGTCAATGAGTTTCTGATTCCACCCGATTCCCCTCAGGCTTATGAAAATCGAGATACCATTATGCCTGCCGAGGCCACTCAAGGTTCCAAAGTCGATCCTGATATACCACCTTTGAATGTAGTTGCTACTATTAATGCTCTCCAAGCTGAAGTAGATTCCTTCCGAGATGAGATTTCCTCTCTCTGAGTCGACTTCATTGGACTAATGGATGTTGTTCGTGAAGAGTTGGACCATACGTTCCAAATTGTCTACTCCCATAGACAACATCATGGATGATCCATAGCCACACCTATTTCCCTGTTTTTCTTAGGATAGTTTATTTACATGTATAGTGTTTCCCTTTCTTGTATCGTATGTACTGTTAATTTCCATTCCACTGTGTACCGTCGGGTTGCCGACGTGTAAATGTAATGCACTTCAGTTTCATCTAATGCAAGTTTCTTACTCTTTAAGTTTTTATTTTAGTGTTCTAAATCCTTACTTAACTAGTTGTTAATGTTTAGAAAATTTAGATTTGTCAAGAAAACAAGAAAAAAAAAATTAGTAACAAGTTTACATTCTGCCAATCCAGAAACCGAAAGGCGTGCCTGGAGCAAATGGCGGTCGCCATATGCATAAAGGCGCTCGTCGTTCATTCGAACAGGCAGAACGAGCTGTTTTCTTTGTGAAATACACTTTTGCCTCCTTTATTCCCATTCAAGACACTCTTGCATGTTCCTAAACCCCCTAAGTACCTAGTAAACCCTTCATCATCCCACATTAACTTCCAACCATCCATATTCACCCACTTAATCCTTATTTAAACACCTCTAACCACACATTACCATTCACCTTTCTTAAACCCACTTTACATTTCTCTACCCATTTCAGAAAACATTCACAAGCACCATCCTCCTAAGAAACAACCATGGCTGCTAACCAAAAGATAGATTACATAGGCATTGAGTTCTCCTACGGAGAAATTGGAGCCACCATGTGTTCGAACTTTCACAGAGTATCCAAAAGTCCAGTCTATGCCATAAGGTATCCAGAGCCAGAAACTTTTCGCACCTTGGGTCTTTATGATAGTGTCTCGTGGATGCTCAGGAACTTAGGTATGACTCGTTTTTGGTCCATGTTTAATCCCTCTTCCGTTAGACTTACTTATGAGTTTCTTAGTTCAGTCCGATATGTCCATGATCTTAACCGCACCACCGGAACCATTTACATCAGAATGTTTAACGTAGACTATTCGCTAACTCATGAGCAGACAGCTGAATATTTTGGTTTTCCCACCGGTGAGGGTCTTGCAACTCAAGCACCCTTGGATAGTGACTGGGAGGAAGGAGCTTTCCAATTCTGGAATCAAATAACCAACACAAGAGCCACCAAATGGGAGGGCTTGAAAGCCACGACCATCCATAACCCTGTTATTCGTTACTTTCACCGCACCCTCACCTCCACCATTTTTGGCCGAGAAAACCCATGGAACGTGAATTCTAAGGATCTGTTCTTTATTCACTGTGCACTTTTCCAAACCCGAGTGAACCCTACACCGTTCCTCCTTGCCCATTTTGTTAGTGTAGCAAACAGAGTCGGCGGTTCCATCTGCACAGGCGGTATCATTACTGCAATAGCTATCTCTTTAGATTTAGAGGCCGCCTTGGAAAACGAAGAGAGTATACCCTGTCTCTATGCTGACATTGACTTTTGCCGTAATGCGCGACTTGTCAAGAGTTTGCATTGTAACAAGTATCACTTTATGGTACGGACACATGAGTTTCGAGGGTTTTCTTTGCCAAATGTTGAGCGCATAAATGAGTGTCAAAGCGCCAATTGGCTATTGTGATTTAGAGGCGGAGAGCGATGAAAGTCACTACTGGATGTCATGGGGCAGCATTCTGAGCAGCCCCGTACTCATAGCTATACCACTGACATACCTGGGTCTAGCACCCAAGCACACACGACACCTTTTTCTAATTTTGTAGGTATTCGTTCTTCATTGGATGAAGTTCTATTAGAGCTTAGACAATAGAGAGAGAGAGAGAGAGATGTCGCGCGTGATGTGCAGATGCATGAGTTAGAGAGGAGGCAGTACGAGTTTATGGCCAAGGCCGAGTCAGATTTGAGATATGTTGTCTCAGAGATGGCGGGACTGTGCAGGGAGGTAAACCGAATTGCAGATTGTGTCCAGCATGTCCCCCAGGACAACCCAGCCATCAGGCAGGATAGACAGCCTTGTGGAGGGCGTGCTCCCTATCATTGATGTATCTAGGTTCTATCGCTCCTTCTTTCACCTTAGACTAATACATTGAGGACAATGTCTAATTTAAGTGTGGGAGAGGAGCCGTTTATTGCATTTATTTATTTCTTGCTTTCTAGTTTAGTTTGTTTTCATTATTGAGTTATATGCACGTTTGAGTCGTTTTACTTTACGTTTTTTTTTGTGTCTAATAACTCCCTTATTTGACCCTAAATTTCAAAAAAAATTATTTAGACTCAAAGGCATGACGCGTATAGTATAGGTTGTTTCATTCCTTGATTTAGGCTAGGTAGGCAGACTTGGGAAAGTTTTGAAAATATCGGTACCATTCCTACACCTTAGATTCCCTAAATATGTGGTATTGATTTAAATAGACATTATGCCATGACCTTATGCCTAGTTTCTTAGAAGTAACCTCTTGATTAGTTTATTCTAGCAGTCAGCACCATCCGTGTGTACGAACTAAGTAACGAACTGATGCAAATATGTGTGATCTCAAAAGTTGATTTATGTGATTTCTATAGAAAAAAATGAATGAAAGACATGTTTCCGCTAAGTTAGGTGGTCCTCACCCGACCATTTAGCCTAAAGGTTCGGACTCTGGAAATTCGTAAGCAAAAGAAAGCATAAAATGCGAAAAAGAAAAAAAATTTGTTGAATAAGAGATCATGAAACACTAACAGGTTCGCTTACCATGTAAGTACAAAGGATAACGAGCTTAATGTTATTGCGCTCGAATGAAAAAGAGGTGAAACAAGATGAAGGATATAGGTCTAGTTATAATGTTGTAATTTGAATTGGTATTGCATAGGAAGGGAATATTCGTCCGCTTTTGTAGAGTCGTGTCATTACGGTATCCTTGTTTTCACTGTCCAGTACCTATCCATTTCACTTTAGCCTAACAACCTTGTGCTTACATTGTTTTTTTGTCGTGCCTAAGAGTCGAAACATCATGCTTACTATTTTATTACATTGGGAGTTTGCTTGAGGACAAGCAAAAGTCTTAGTGTGGGGGAGTTTGATGACTCGATTTCGTATCGTTTATTTCGATTCAATTCGTGCATGTTTTATCGTATTTTTATCGATTCATTATCATTTCATGTATTATTTGCTTATGTTTTCATTTCTTTTCCATTTACAGGTCCTACATCAGCTCCATAGAAGGAAAGATCAAGAATTGAGCTTAAAAGAGAAGAAAAAGTGGAGAAATTGCTTGATTCTGCCTCATCCAGATGAAAGGTGTTCGCCATTTCCCCTAGCTCAACTGAATGGCGCTCGCCATAGTAGAAAAGGAGGGAAATTCAAAGTCCAGATGAATGGCAACCGCCATTACCCCTAAGGCGACCGCCGTTGCTTCGCGGGAGCAGTTTCTTGATGCAGTTCTGGCAGTTTACAAGTTAAGTTTCAAATTTTGAATTCTACTGCTTGGAGCCATAATTTTCTATATATAGAGAATCAGAGGTCTGCATTTGGGGGATCCAAGAACCTTGCGGAAGCGCTGCCGAAATTTCATTAGCCTAACCACTTATATCATTTGCCATAGTATCGATCGCTCACACCGAGAGATTGATACACCTGTTGTACTTTTCGTTTCTATTGTTGTTGATGTACGCTTGGATCAACTATTTAATACAAGTTTCATTTTCCGTTTAATTACTTCGCATTTCAGGTTATTTACGATTTGTCCATTTTACTGCATTGTTTAATCTGATTTTTATGCTCTATAATTTGTTTCATCATTAAAGTGTAAATCTGATCTTAAACAAAAACTAACCAATATGTATGTTTTAAAATTCAGAAATGTTAATGCATTAGTGTTAGATTTAATTATGTCCTAGTAGAATTGCTTTGAGTCTGTAGATTGAGGACCGTCGTTCCGACGGGACTCTGTAGAACCATCTGTGTTTAACTTATGTTTTTAAAATTCTGGTCTTAGTGTCTAAATTGAATTTAGACAACCTTGTCGTGAGAGCAAGGGGATGTTTAATAGAGTTTCGTCACAAGAGTGAGAAACGCACCAAGGCGTGTCCAATAGAGCGAGAGTTTGAGGTAATCGCTGGATAGTAGGCATCGGACATTGAGCCTAAATGCAGTAAGAGCGCTTTAGGGCCTCATTTAGTTTATGTTAGTTTTCAAAACACACCTTTTAACTACTAAGAGAGCGAGAGCAAAATCTTGGGGTCATTAGACATGGCTTGGTTAAGACCACGAGAGCATTAGGTCGAGCCTTTAAACTAGTATATCCTTCAGACCAATTTCAAGACCTTTGTTAACACTTGGATCTTACGGAGTCCCAAGGAGCACGGAAATCACTCTTCGGTCTCATCTTTTTTGTTGTTCTCATATCCCGTTAAAAATCAAATTTCTTTTACCGCCAAATCTAGCCTTAGCTTTACATCGCAATAATCGATCACTCTAGGTTGATTATTAATCCCTGTGGGTTCGACAATATTTTAAAACTACGCGATAAGCTGTATACTTGCAGCAGTAATCCGACCAATACGCAAAGTCGCGATCAAACTGTCAGGACGATGCTTTAGCCAGCGTACTGGTAGACACAGGATCATCTCTGAATGTTATGCCAAAGTCGACTCTGACACGACTATCATTTCAAGGAGCTCCAATGAGGGGCAGTGGGATCATCGTCAAAGCTTTTGATGGATCCAGAAAAATAGTTATCGGCAAAGTAGATCTTCCCATAACCATCGGTCATCACACTTTTCAAGTCACTTTCCAGGTCATGGACATCCGGGCAGCATACAACTGTTTATTAAGAAGACTTTGGATACACGACATTGGGGCAGTCACCTCGACACTTCACTATAAGCTGAAGTTCGTCTAGAACGACAAACTCGTCACAGTCTATGGAGAGCAAGCTTTGATAGTAAGCAACTTATCATCTTTCTCCTCTGTAGAACCCGAGGAGGTTGTTGGAACTCAGTTCCAAGCTCTTTCGGTGACCAATGAGAATCGACCTGAGAAAGGGACGTCGATTTCCTCATACAAAGACGCTCTTGAAGTAATCAAGAGTAAAAATGTAAAGGGATGGGGACAACTTGTGATTCCTACAGATAACAAGAAAAAGAAAGGTTTAGGATTCTCCTCGACCTGTGCCCAGACTGCTAAGAAAGACGAAAGTTTTCGTCCCATTAAGGATTTCTTCCTCAGCGGAGGATTTCTTCACCCAGTGTCTCAAGAAGTACATACTATCAATAAGAGTAAATCCTCTGATATGGATGAATATTGGAAATCATATCTCAACGAGGATGGTTATTTGTCTAAGGGAGAGACACCTACGCCGCTTTATTTTCCCACACAGAGTCTGAGATTCATACCAAGATCAGACGTCAAGATGATGTACGGAGATTGTGAATCATAGGGATGTCGTGCTCCACCTAACTCACTAGAAGACAATCCGATGAAAGATAATTTTGACTACGACTATTTTGACCCACTGGATGACTTGCCTATCTGGCAGCCTTACCCAGTGGACTTGGGGCAAAAGAGTCAGCCCAACGAGGCATATCAATTGAGAAACATTGAAAGGAATACTTACGTCCCTACCCAGTCATGGGATCATTACTCAGGATATTCGAAAAACGCTCATCACAACGATAAACCTGCACGGACTGCAGGACAAGAGTTCATCAACTACGTTTTTCCCGAGGTCAATGTCATCAAAGAAGATGACTCCTCTTCTCCTGCTAAAGTGTGGGATACTTTAGGACAGCCAAGTGGCAAGGATGACTTCTTAGTCAAGTATACTGCTCCTGAAAGCTCTCGTATCAAACTCAAAGATATCCAGCCAACTGGATGGGGAGACTCCCCTGAGAACGAGGAAACTATGGAAAATACAATAGAAGAGTTTGTTTACGACAACTCTGCCTGGGAAGAGGATTCCAATAATCCTGATCCGCCAGAAATCAACGTCATTTCTGAGGACAAACCAAGAAAGAAGGTTCCAAACTTTGTGATTCACCGAGGAGTTCGTCGCCAATGGGTTGCTGTCGATGTTCTGAAAGTCGTCTATAAGTCTAAGTAATTGCCGTCTTTATTTTGACCTTTCACCTTGCCCAGGTGAAACGGATGTTTTATAGGGCTCTCTTTTCTGTAAATATCCCTCTTCGCTTTGCCCAAAGCGACAGAGTTTTGTTTTATAGGGCTGTAATTTCAAGAATCGACAAGATCATAAATAAATGTCATTCTGTAATTCCCGCATTAATTGTTGTTGTCTCTTTCCACTTTTCAGAAAATGGTAATCCTAAAAACAAACTCAATAAAATAAAAACAAGCATTTTTCAATACACTGCACAACGCTCACATTCTCTCTATCCCTTCTAAAAAAACAAATCATCACGCCTTGCAGATTGCTTGTTTTAAACCCCGTTGAAACATACAATCCCATGCTTTCTCCCAACTTTGAATTCCCGGTATTTGAAGCTGAAGAAGAAGAGGACGCAGAAATTCCAAAAGGGATCTCTCGATTACTCAGACAAGAGGAAAGGTCTATTGAGCCTCACAAAGAGCCGTTGGAAACGATAAATTTGGGTTCATAGGAAGAGAGAAAAGAAATCAAGATTGGGGCACTACTCGATTCGACCGTCAAAGGAGATTTGGTCAAACTTCTCAAAGGATTTCCTGATGTATTTGCTTGGTTCTATCAAGACATGCCAGGGTCGGATAGCAGCATAGTGGAACATTATTTACCGTTAAAGTCAGAATGTCCACCAGTAAAGCAAAGGTTGAGAAGGACTCACCCGGACATGGCTATCAAAATCAAAGAGGAAGTGCAGAAACAGATAGACGTTGGTTTCCTTGCCACCTCAGAATATCCTCAATGGTTAGCTAACATAGTGCAAGTTCCGAAAAAGGACGGAAAAGTTAGGATGTGTGTAGATTACAGAGATTTGAACAGGACAAGTCCAAAGGACGACTTTCCCTTACCACACATTGACATGCTGGTAGACAGTACAGCCAAATTCAAAGTATTCTCCTTTATGGACGGATTCTCGGGCTATAATCAAATCAAAATGGCGCCGAAAGACATGGAGAAAACTTCCTTTATCACCCCATGGGGCACCTTTTGTTACAAGGTGATGCCGTTCAGTTTGAAGAATGTCGGGGCAACCTATCAAAGGGCCATGACAACTCTGTTTCATGACATGATGCACAAGGAAATCGAGGTGTATGTCGATGATATGATTGCAAAATCAAAAACAGAGAAGGAACACATTGAACATTTGTCAAAATTGTTCGAACGTCTAAGAAAATACAAACTACGCTTGAATCCGAACAAGTGTACATTCGGTATCCGCTCAGGAAAGCTCCTAGGGTTCATCGTCAGCCAGAAAGGGATTGAAGTCGATCCTGACAAGGTCAAGGCCATTCAAGAGATGCCTTAACCTAAAACAGAGAAACAAGTCAGAGGATTCTTAGGACGTCTGAATTACATCTCGAGGTTCATATCCCTCATGACCGCGACTTGCGCGCCAATCTTCGAACTACTCAGAAAGAATCAAAACTGTGAATAGACAGAAGATTGTCAAAAAGCTTTCGACAGTATCAAGGAATATTTTTTGAACCCACCAATTCTATCACCTCTAGTGGAAGGAAGACCACTGGTCATTTACCTTCCAGTCTTGGAAGACTCGATGGGTTGTGTGCTTGGCCAGCAAGACGAAACCAAAAGAAAAGAGTCTGTTATTTACTATTTAAGCAAGAAATTCACCGACTGTGAAACTCGGTACACTATACTTGAGAAAACTTGCTGTGTTTTAGCTTGGGCAGCTAAACGTCTTCGCCAGTACATGATTTTCCACACTACTTGGTTGGTCTCCGAGATGGATCTGATCAAGTATGTATTTGAGAAACCTGCTCTCACGGAATGATTGCCCGTTGGTAGATGTTACTATCAGAATATGACATTGAGTACCACACTCAGAAAGCCATTAAGGGAAGTAATTTAGCCGATCATTTGGCTCATCAACCGATTGACGATCAGGAATCAGTCGGGTTTGACTTCCCAGACGAAGATGTCATGTATCTAAAAATGAAAGATTGCGATGAATCGTTACCCAGTGAAGGGCCAGAACCAGGATCCCAATGGGGATTAATTTTTTGACGGAGCTGTCAATAATTACGGAAACAGAATTAGGGCAATCATTGTTACCCATCAGGGTACCCATATTCCTTTCACTGCCTGATTGACATTCAAGTGTACAAACAACGAGGCCGAATACGAAGCATGTATCATGGGTCTCGAAGAAGCAATTGATTTAAGGATAAAAAACTTGGATGTATACGGTGACTCAGCCCTGGTTATCAATCAGATCAAAGGAGATTGGAATACATACCAAACCGGGTTGATTCCTTACAAAGATTACGCGAGAAGGTTGTTACCATTCTTCAACAGGATCGAGTTTCACCATATCCCTCTTGAGGAAAATCTCATGGCTGATGCATTAGCCACTCTCTCTTCCATGATTAGTGTAGGTCAATGGAACGGCGTACCTAAGATTGACGTAATGCGCCTAGAAAGGCCCGCTTACATCTTCACGATTAAAGCTGTCATAGACAACAAACCTTGGTATCACGATATTAAGTGCTTCCTTCAGACACAGGAATACCCACCTAGGGCATCGAAAAAAGACAGGAAAACTCTCAGGAGACTGTCTGGAAACTTTTTTCTAAATGAAGATACACTCTATAAGAGAAACTTCGACATGGTTCTGCTTCGCTGCGTAGACAAACCTGAAGCGAACATGTTGATGAAAGAGATTCATGAAGGATCCTTTGGCACTCATGCCAAAGGACATACAATGGCGAGAAAAATCCTAAGAGCAGGGTACTATTGGCTGACAATGGAATCTGACTGCTACAAGTACATGCGAAAGTGTCACAAGTGTCAGATATATGCTGACAAAATCCATGTACCGCCAACGCATCTCAAAGTTCTTTCTTCCCCGTGGCCTTTTTCCATATGGGGAATCAACATGATTGGCATGATTGAACCTAAGGCTTCAAATGGACATCGGTTCATCCTAGTCGCCATTGACTACTTCACCAAGTGGGTCGAAGTAGCGTCCTACACCAATGTAACTCGACAAGTGGTAGTCCGATTTATCAAAAAGAATATCATCTGCCGTTATGGTGTTCCAAGCCAGATCATTACTGATAATGGATCAAATTTGAATAATAAGATGATGAAAGAGTTGTGTGCTGAGTTCAAGATCGAACACCATAACTCGTCTCCCTACCGACCTAAGATGAACGGAGCGGTAGAAGCAGCTAACAAGAACATTAAGAAAATCGTTTAGAAGATGGTTGTAACCTACAAAGACTGGCACGAAATGCTACCCTTTGCTCTTCACGGTTATCGGACATCTGTCTGCACTTCAATAGGGGAAACCCATTTCTCTCTAGTATATGGCATGGAGGCAGTGCTCCCCATAGAAGTAGAGATCCCATTAATTCGGGTATTGATGGAGGCTAAGCTAACAGAGGCTGAATGGTGCCAAAGTCAGCACGACGAACTGAACATGATCGAAGAGAAACGAATAACGGCTCTATGCCACGGTCAGTTGTATCAACAGAGAATGAAGAAGGCGTTTGACAAAAAGGTCCGACCCTGCGTCTTTAGAGAAGGAGACCTTGTGCTAAAAAAGATACAATCATTTCTCACTGATTCTCGGGGCAAGTGGACTCCGAATTATGATGGCCCTATGTGGTCAAGAAAGCTTTCTCAGGCGGTGCCTTGAGACTCGCAACCATGGATGGAGAGGAATTTGCCTACCCCACGAATGTTGATGTAGTCAAGAAATACTTTGCCTAAACTAAAAAAAACTTCTCGGTGGATTGAAAACCCGAAAGGGCGGTCCAGGCAAAAATTAGAGACATAAACAAAAATCATCCCGGTGGATTGGAAATCTCAAAGTACAATCCAGGCAAAAATTAAGGATTCATGGCAAGTAACTACATCTAACACAGGTAAATTCCCCAGCAGTATTACTTTCCATCAGAAAAAAAGACTTTCGTCAGGGTCATCTTCGACAGAAGCCCAGAATGTCCGAAATTCAAAGTTGGTAGAAGGATAACGGTCGTTATGTTTTAATGTAGCCCTTTTCCCGTAAATTACCATTTTCAAACTTTGTAAATACTATATGGTATCACGCGCTTGGCTGATTACCATTCTATCAATAAAATTTGAGCCCTCGTGCTTTTGTTTGCAACTCATATTTGTTTTTGCTTTATAGAATGGCATTTAACATTCTCACCGATTCTTGAAATAAAACAAAAATGAATTTACTTGCAAAATTTTTCTTCTGTGTTTAAAATAAAGATGGCATTTCCTTTTGACTTTAAACGTATGAAAGAACATCGACAACTTCTCCGGAAGTGATTTAACATTCAAAGTGCAGAATCAAAGTACTCCTTCTAAAATAGTGCACCTAACTGAAGGATCAACTATTTTGAACATCAGGTTCCACCTGATACACCCGGCAGAGTTTTTACCTCCTAAGACCGACCAATAATCTTTTTCTCCCCTGCGGAGTCTGCTTCTCCTAAGCAAGGCAGTATTGTTATCTTGAACCATTGGTACTTTTCGTTCCCCGCAACGGTCGAATATCCAATCCAGTTCATTCACTAGTCTATATGTCGCGTCTGTTTTGTCAGCATAAACATACATACATCATGCATTATTAATTCATATTCATATTCATATTGCATCACTATCACTCTGGTCAGCTTCACTCCCAAGTGATAAAGTCCTCTTGTCGATCGAGTCGTCAGTACTTTCCTCGTCAGGAAATGTTTTGTCTGAGCGACCTCCTCTCCAGTTTACTTCTAGATTAAACCGTCCTCGACCACTTTGATAACTTGAACCTCTAAAGGACAAGAAAACGTCTAACAGACATCCTTTGGAACGTCACTCTTCACCTTTGAAGATGATACCTTTGCTTTCCCAGATTAAGGAAAATCCCCAGAGAAAGCCTCTCAACCAATGACTCTCGACAATACATCAGTCTTTCTCCAAAGAAACCGATGTTAATGAAGTCATCTGCACCTCAAAAGTGGATCGCGTCACATGGTGTGTCTTCGTGAGAATCTCGGAGAAAAGTGTGATATCCCCAAACAGTCTCTCAGAAGACTCGTTTTCCCAGTAGAGTCCACAAATGGCATCTCCCAACAGAGAAGTTTGCATACCTCTACAGCTCAGACCAAGGGTTTTCCCCAGCAAGTCTGACATCAAATTTTCCATCAAATGGCATCTCCCAATAAAACCCGGCGAGAAGTTTGGTAAAAACCGCTATGGATAGCATCCCTTATCAAAAACAGAAACTCGACAAGAATAAACTGAGACCAGTTCCTTGGTAGGAAACCAGGATTGAGGGGAAGTTTATTTCAGAAACTGAGACCAGTTCCTTGGTAGGAAACCAGGATCGAGGGGAAGTTTATTTCAGAAATTGAGACCAGTTTCTTGGTAGGAAACGAAGATCGAGGTGAAGGTTATTTCAGAAACTGAGACCAGTTCCTTGGTAAAAAACCAGGATCGAGGGAAAGTTTTAACTTTTCTAAGTATCAACGCTTAGCAATAGAAGATGAATGAGTAAACTACCATTCATAGACACCATCAAAATTTCAGGTATTCCGATATTTAATCCTCTTGCACCCTGAATGTCCGAATATCTCCTCCATTCACACCGGGTCCAAGAAGATTAAATAGGGGCATCTATCATACCCCAAATTTTGACCACCAGGATTTCCCATCATTATGAGAATCATCACCATAATATGGATGTACCATCATGCCTTATCAATCTCCTCAGGGATTGTTGAGCATTCTCTACAATCAAGGGTTAGGGTTTTAACCCCTCTCGGAGCCTTTAGACAAAGGATCAATCAAGAGAGGACTTGATCTTAAACTTTTCTAACCTCTAAAACATCCATGAAGGATCAAGGGGTCTCCCATATCAAGAATCATGCATAAGTGTGCAACATTCCAAGAGGATCGAGCCTCAGGATCGCCAGTGTCACCAAATTAGGGTTTTGGTCGACCAGGGCCTCCAGATGAAAATTTTCATCTGGGCATGAGTCAATACTTTAACATATGGTCCAATGACCTCAAAATAATCTCAAGAACCCATCTACAATGGCAAAATCACCTTGAAGGGCCATCTATAAAAAAAATCAGGAATTAGGGTTTTGACCTAATTTAACCCTTAAGTTAACTTGAGAAGCAAGACATGACTTGAAGCTTCAAGATGAACTTCAAGGACCTAAAATACCTCACATTGACATGTCTATAAGAATTTATTGACTCAAAGAGCTCAAATCATAAGTCACAAGAACTCAGAGCCATCTAGTCACAAACTAGGGTTTTTGATGAAAAAGTCAACCCTACCATTGACTGGTGACCTACCCATGATCTTAAACCTTGGGAAAGGGTCCAAGACATTCCTAAATACCCTTAGAGGCCATCCATGAAGTTTAATTAGGCCTAAGGATTGATTTCACAAAAGGATCGCAAAGTCAAAGTTTCATCGGATGAAAAGTCAATTGTACGAAAATCCAAGTTTGACTTTTTGAAATTTTGGTCAACCAAAGTTTCCTTAACCCTAAAATGATGTTAATATGTGATTTGAATCATTATTCATCAAGAAAAATCAAGAAAAGTGAGATAACTTGTAAAAGGGGTAATCTTAGAAACTTAGAATTTTTCTAAGTTATGGAACAAAGTGGCTAGGGTACCAACTTTGCAAGGCCATATCTCCTAAACCACAATGTTTTTTTCTCCCATTCAAAGCTCTGGTTTTAATCCATCTTACATATTTCAAACGTGTCAACTACAAGAGATTCCAAATCTTCATGGATTATGAGTTATGGATTGATCAAAATCACAAAAACATAAAAATCACACTTTTTCCAACACTTAGTGAAATTTTCACTAAGTCAGAATCTGTTTCACTTTTTCCAAAATGTAGAGGCATTTTTCAACCAAATGTAAGTTGATTCAAAACCAAAGTGGTACATCACATTAAAGTAGGATACATCAGTTTTCCAAATTGTCCAAGAACACCATCAAACTCCATCTGAGATAGGAGTTATGGATCTCCAAAGTTGCCTTGTTGTAAACTGTCTCCATGACAGTTTTAGGCAGATTTTGTGCAAAAATTGCACCCAACGATTTCCTAAACCAATTTGGCACACTTTGATCATTGCATTTCTGATCAACTACAATCCAAATGGATGGATGATCTGATCCACGACACAAAATGCCAAAAGACTTGGCTTGCCATATGCAAAATCATCATGAATGGAACCTTGAATTTCAATTTTGGCATTGGGCATTAAAGTGATGCATTGAGGTGGCATGGATGAACCACAAACCAGTCTAATTGAGTCAAGGTTGTTGTAAGAATCAGAAGACCTAAACCTGCAAAGCCTGGTGCAAGTCAATGGCTAGAGGAGCCCATTGACCAAAGGACCAAACATTCAATATAATCTGATCCAAGTTGCCATTCACTATTACTTGCAAAACAAACTTGCTCTACTATAAATAGAGCTCATTTGTGTTCAGTTTTAGCACACCAAAGCCCCCAAACTGAGGCTTTTCACAGAATCACACTTTCACTACAATTTTTGCCTTCTAAACCAAGTCACTATCGGGTTTAGAAATTGAGAGTGATTCAAACCAAACCAATCATGCCAACACCTCATAAACATCATATATGAGTGATCCATAACACAAAATCACATCTGGAACACCAATTTCACAAAATCACCAACCAACTGCTCAAGTTCTTGACAGAGTTGCAGTTGAGGTACCATCTCAAGTTCCAGCTCAGTTCCAACCTCTCCAAGCATTCAGACACAACTCTTGGCACCTAAGGAAGCTGCCCAGATCATTGGAACCAGCTTGCAACACCTCCAACTCAAAACACGATCACCAGCTGCAAGAGGTAAGTCTGAACTCTTCAAACTATATGATGCATGCATATTTTACTACACAATAATTTTGCCATATGTTCATAATCATGTATATAGTGTTTCCCCTCAATCAATTGCTTTGTATGAATCGTGTATGGAATTTCTTAGTGTTCTTGCAGAAATTAGGGTTCTTGAGGTTTTACTTTGATTTCTCATTCCATACTTAAAATAAATGAAATTAAATACCATAGACATAATCGTGAGTTGAAAACGAACAAGATTGACACTTGAATCATGCAAAACCATAGATAAATCATGGAGAAAAGTGAGAAAACGCAAATCTGCAGAAACAGAGTGCGCGCGTGTTCTTCCTCTTGTTCTTGGCGCCCTTTTTCAAATTTTTAAATATTTGAATTTTGTGATTTTATTTAATTGATTCAAAAATTAATTTCTCTCTGAATTTTAATGATTTTGAGTTGATTCTTTTTTTCAAAATTTACAAAAATGTTAAAATATTTTATTTTACAAAAATTTCCCAAAAATATTACTTATTTCATATATTTGATATTTTTGCAAAGAATTAATTTTTATTTATTTTTTTAACATTTAAAATATTTTTTCTTCTTGATTTTCCAAACTTAAATTATTTTTAGTCATTTTGTGGATAAAAACATGATTTTTGAAATGTTGATCCAAGACCACAACTCATTTTTTCACATGTTTTCAATAATTTGGGTCTCTAATAGAGTGTAAGACCCAATCCTTTTGTAAATAAACCATTTTAGGCCTCACACATTGTATAAGTCTCTCTGTACATTTTCAAAATCACGACGCGATCGTCGCCTTTTTAACAAAATTACATGGGCCTCTCCTTGAGCTAAAAGTCCCATCTTTATTCATTTTCAAACTCTTTGGGCCTCTAATAGAGTGTAAGACCCAATCCCTTTTCAACCAAAATCATTTTGGGCCTCAGACATTGTATAAGTCCTACTGTATTTTCAAAATCCTCGGCGCGATCGCCAGTTCAAAATCAAATAACCTGGGCTTCTTCTTAAGCTATAAGACCCATTTCTTTTCTTTTAAACACCTTTGGGCCTCTATTAGAGTGTAAGACCCAACCCCCCTTTGTACATAAATAATTTTGGGGATCAGTCATTGTATAAGACCCGATCCAGTTTTCAAAATAATAGTGTGATCATTGTTTTCATCTGAGCCACTCCTTGAGTTGTAAGACCCAATCTTTTGTAAAAAAATAATCTTTGGGCTCTCTAATAGAGTGTAAGACCCAACTCTCTTTGTAAATATTTTGTTAATAATACATTCTGTATTCAAATAAATCATCAGGGCATCTCTTGTTGAATAAGCCCCAACTTTTCTGCTTTAAAATAACTGCTATCAAAACTTGCTTCAATTTCTTTAAACAACTAACATTACAGCATGGAAGCTTGCTCACCTGTAAGTTTTTATCTGCTTTCATTTACATGCTTTATATATATAACTGTATTGCTGGAAGCTTGCACACCTGTAAGTCCTTCTTTCATATCCTATTAAATACCTGTCATATATCAGCTGTATATATACTTGTATATCTGTTTAGAGTTTTCTCCGGCAACTAAGTCTAGAATTAGGTAAAGACAGTTGTTTACTCACTCAATACAGTCAAACATAGATCCCCCATAGGATTCCAGATACAGTCTTGCCTTCTCTTGGGCTTAAACAATATGGAACAAAGAGAAAGGCAGTATTCTCGGTGAACCTTTTCTCAGACTGTCACTATTAGAAATTGTCAAAGAAATTCAATTCCCACAGAGAGGATTAATTCCCGGTGAAACTTCTCTTGAATTTCTTCAAACTGTAGAACTGTTCACACAAGAAAGGATTAATTTTTGGTGAAACTTTTCTTGAACATTCTTAAGTTTGGACCCACAGGCTTCCTAAAAGCATCCCCAGCCTCCTATTGGGCTTTGTACAAGGACCCTCAGGCTTCTTAGAAGTTCTCATGCCTCCTCTTCGGCTTAGTACAAGGACCCAGAGACCTCCTACAGGTATAGGACATAACCTAGTCATCATTTGCTAGAGCAGTCTTTCTGAGTCAAAACATCAGACCAGTTCAGGGTTGACCTTCATCCCTTAACATACCAGCCTTCTCTTGGGCCTTATACAAAGATCTTTCACCATATGAGAACCAATTTCTCAATACCAGTAGACTTGGATAGTCTCATTTCCCTTTGGATTTCCATGAAACTATTTTCCTTAAAGAATAGGAAATAATCCGGATCATCCGATCAATCTCCAAATAGAGTTAAAACCATCAGTTTCCTAACTCAATCATTAAACCTCACACCTTTAATTTTCCCCATCATTGGGTCAATTACTGTAAACTCACCAAAAACCCTCATCAAAGGAAAAAACTTCAAGCGTTATATCTCAAGTTAAAATTCCCAGCTAGGGTAATTTTACTATCACAATCCTCATCAGAACCTCAAGGTATCTGATATCTCAATTCTTCTGTAATCCCCAGCAAAAGTTGATTCCCCAATATGGACATGTCTCTGGATTTCAATAATCCTCAACAGAAGTCAACCTCCTCTTAGGCTTTGTATAATGATCATTCCTTAGCAGTCAGCCTCCTCTTAGGCTTTGTATAATGATAACACCTCAGCTAAGTCCCCAGTTTTAGCCTTAATCTTGGGCTTTGTACAAGACACCCCCCAAATATCTGTACAGTAGAGTCAGTCATAACTTTTCAGCCTCAATCTTGGGCTTTGTACAAGACAGATATAATAACACTCCTTAAACAGAGTCATAACCTTTTCAGCCTCAATCTTGGGCTTTGTACCAGACACATATAAATGTCCTCCCCAGTGGAGTCAAATCTTTTTAGCCTCAATCTTGGGCTTTATACAAGACATATAAAATCATTTCCCCAAAGAGTCAAATCTTTTCCAGCCTCAATCTTGGGCTTTGTACAAGAAACCCAAATAAACACTCTCTTGTTGAGTCGGTCAATCCCAGCCTCCTCTTAGGCTTTGTATAATGATTTCCCCCAGTGCAATCTAATCAATCTCTTAGATTCAACCTTGGGCTTTAATCAAGGCACACAAAAATCAACATCCCCTCAGAGGAAATCAAAAATCTCTCCAGGAGGATATTTTCTCTGTCTAATCACGTCAAAACAATCAAATCAAAACAAAACCCTCAATTCTAGATAACTGCTGTAAGTGGCACACTTGTTGATATAAACATCCAAGCTGTCTGTCCATCATTATCCTGGTTAAAACCTTAATCTAATTGCTGTAAGTGGCAAGCCTCTGGATACAAACATCCAAGCCCATGTCCCTCTTTTAGCATGAATTCCTAAGGAAAAATGGCACTGCTCACACTGAGTTAAAGTTTTCTCCTTCAGGAAAAATCCCCCCGTAAAGGCAATTATGGCATTGTTGGTCTCTATGCATTCCAGTTAAAGTAATTTCTCTTTCCAAACCAGTTACCCCAAACAACTGTGATTAACAGATGAGATATCTCTCTTTTGAGATGACAAATTCTCTCTCAGTCAAAACCTTTTAGCTTCAATCTTGGGCTTTGAACATGACACAAACAAATAACCTTTTAGCTTCAATCTTGGGCTTTGAACAAGACATCAGACATCTGTTTCACCCTTAGAATAGGAGGAACTACGATTGCTCTGATTTCCCTATACTCCATAACAGGGAATACGTAGGCATAAAATTGCGAAATCTTAGTGAGCACATTAAACAAAAAACCTTAGGTCCCTGACCTTACCAAAAACAACAAAAAATCTCTCTTAAATATCCCACCAAGACAAACTTTTCCCATTTCACAGAAAAACAAAATCAAGTATCAAAGCTGATCCTAAAACTATCATCTCATGGATAACCATGTATAGGATGGGTAATTGACAACTCCCCATTGTATAACCTGACCCCGAACTCCCCAATCTCTGTCAAGCGTTTATTCAGTTAAAAAAATGCGTGCAAGGTTTGTTTTAGATAACTTTCTCTTTCCCTTCCAGCTTCACGGGATAAATAAGCAATCAGAAAGTAGCAACCAACGTTCCTCCCACTGAGGTGAGGAATCCCCAATTTCAGCGATAAGGTGGTCGCGTCACCGACAAAAATCGTTAGCTACAGAGAGGTTATAGTGTTATTCTTGTATACTTGTAATCTTGTTTGAAAGAGAAAGGAAAGAATAGCAGTTTATAACCAAATTTGTGTGACAAACCCTTATTAGGTTGAGAGAGGTTAATTGTTGATATTCACTTGTAATCTTTGACCCTATTGAGAAAGTGAATAGTAAAACAGATTTAACCAAATTCTCTATTCTTCTTACTCTTGTATTTTCCTTTGTGAACCCTAATAGGGTTTCAGTTGTTTTTCCTTGTTAACCCTAACCCTTGTGTGTTTCTTGATCATAAAGAAACTGTTAATACTTTGTTTCAAGGTATCGTTTTTCACAACAAATTGGTGCGGTGAGTATGGAGAAGATGCCTTCAACAAAGTATGAGATTGAAAAGTTCACCGGAGTGAACGATTTCGGTCTGTGGCGCTTGAAGATGAAAGCCCTACTGGTTCAGCAGGGTTGTTTGGAAACGTTGAAGGGAGAGGCAGCCATGGATGTTGCGTTAACGAAAATTGAAAAGACATTGCCTAGTTACAAGTTTTTCCACTGTATGCAGTTGATAAAGCTGCATGAAGAAAGCCAATTTGTTCCTGATGTTATAGAGTTTGTTCCAAGGTGGAGATTTGTGAGATATTGGATCGAACTCTAGTATGGTCGAAGGGTAGCTTCTGGTTCAACAGGAATTAAGCATAAGGTCGAAGTTTGTTCGTATGTGTTCTGTCGGAGTAATGCTTGTTGTAATCGAAGTTTGTTCTAACATACATTAGTCAATATTGCTAGATTTGTTAACATATTGAATTGGGCATTGCTTGTAAGCCCAATTGTTTAAATTAGCTTGTACCCTAAGTTAGCTTGTAATGGGTAATTGTTAAAAAGTCTGTTAGGTTAGTGTGTTAGTTTTCTTATAAATAGCATGCTAGTCTCTCATCTTGTTTAAGGAAAAATAGGAAGATAAAATCCTAATTCAAGTGAGAGAGGTTATAGTGTTATTCTTGTATACTTGTAATCTTGTTTGAAAGAGAAAGGAAAGAATAGCAGTTTATAACAAAATTTGTGTGACAAAACCTTATTAGGTTGAGAGAGGTTACTTGTTGATATTCACTTGTAATCTTTGACCCTATTGAGAAAGTGAATAGTAAAACAGATTTAACCAAATTCTCTATTCTTCTTACTCTTTTCTCTTCCTTTGTGAACCCTAATAGGGTTTCAGTTATTTTTCCTTGTTAACACTAACCCTTGCGTGTTTCTTTCCCATAAAGAAATCGTTAATATTTTGTTTCAAGGTATCATTTTTCACAACAGAAGACGATAATAAATGAGCTATACTTGGAAAAGGTAGTGTAGGTAATCCCTCATTTACTACTATCTCCGATGTTATGCTAGTCGATTGCCTTAAACATAACCTTTTAAGCATTAGTTAACTTTGTGACAAGGGTGCATGATGAAAAGAAGGAGTGTAGGTTTAAAGGCTTGAGGGTTAATAATACTTATATGCTTAACTTAGATGAGATATCCTTGGTTGAAACGAAGTGTCTAGCTACCATGAGTGAAAACTCTTGGTTATGGCATAGACGCCTAGCACTTCTTAACTTTGACTTACTAAACAAAGTAGGCTCAAAATATTTAGTAATAGGTATACCTAAAATGAAGTTCACTAAAGACCATTTATGTGAAACTTGTCAAATGGGGAAGCAAACGAGAATCTCTTTTAAATCAAAAAATCTTGTTTCTACCTCGAGACCTTTAAAGTTTCAACATATGGACTTTTTTCGTCCCTCGAGGACCAAAATTATAAATGGAAACTATTATGGCTTTGTTATTGTAGATGATTTTACTCAAGATTTTGTTAGGTTTTATTTTTTGTCTAGTAAAGATGAGACCTATCCAGCTTTTAAACAATTTGCTAGATTATTCCAAAATAAAATGAATTTGAAAATCGTTTCCATTCGAAGTGATCATGGAGGATAATTTCAAAATCACGTCTGTGAGAAGCATTGTGACAAATATGACATTGAGTATAACTTTTCCGCTCCTAGAACTCCACAACAAAATGGTGTTATGGAGCGTAAAAATCATATTTTAAAGGAGTTAGCGAGGACTATGCTAATGAAGGTAATTTTCCTAAGTATTTTTGGGTCGACACCATTAACTCGGCTTGTTATGTCATGAATAGGATTCTCAAACGTCCTATTTTAGACAAAAACCCCTATGAACTACTTAGAGGTAGAAAACCTAATGTTTCTCACTTACATGTTTTCGGATGTAAATGTTATATTTTGAATAATGGAAGGGATAATCTTGGTAAATTCAATGCAAAGGCCGATGAGGGTTTCTTCCTGGATACTCACAATCTAGTAAAGCGTATAGGGTTTATAACAAGAGATTACTTATTGTTGAGGAGTCCGTACATGTTACGTTTGATGAGTCTTACCCAAAAGATGTTGGGAAAGGTGCTTCTTTTCATGATGTAGGTGTATCTTCGCAAGAAATTCTCAATGGAACCGTACAAGGAATTTATCAACCTAAAGCGGTGGAACTTGAGAAGAAAAAAGATGACGATCGTGAAGAGGAGAAGGTTGAAAGTCCAACTACAATGGAAGATATATCTTTGACTTGAAAAACATCCAAAGATCATCCTATTGACAACATACTTCGGGATATCACCAAAGGCGTAACAACGTGCTCTAAGATAAGTAATTTTTGTTATCACTTTGTGTTTGTTTCTCAAGTCGAGCCTAAAAATGCTAAAGATGCAACACCAAACATAACTTGTTATTTTAATACACTCACTTCTAGTACCCTTATCACAAATTTAAAATGTTGTTAGTTCCAAAGTAACACCAAACTTAGCACTTTGCATTAACATGGAAAACTAACATTCTACGTACCTAACTCTAAAGGGAATAGAAAAAATAATCTTTTAAGTCATTTGACTCAGAATGTGACTAAGTCACCGAATAAAAAGACTAAGGCTCAAAGAGATTAAATAACGGATAAATTTATTACAATAAAATGCTATTGGTTGAGATTAAACATCGGCTAAAAAGACTAAGGCTCAAAGAGATTAAACACCAATGCTTTATTACAATAAAATATTATAGAAATTTTTTTAACTTAAGCTTATGTTTGGATTGATGAAAGGGGTAAAGTGAGATAGAATAGAATGAAATAAATTTATGTTCGATTGTTTAAATTAATTTAAAAAAAGAAAGATAAAATAGAGTGGATTATGATAAAATATATTTGATTTGTTCCGTCACTTTTCTTCATTTTACATATTCTCCACTATATTTTGTTCTACTTCTTACTCTATTACGCTTCATTCTACTCCATTTATTTTACAATGCTCCTGATCAATTCGACTTAATTGAATTTATACAAGCTTCAAACCATCAAAAATAGGATTTTAGATTTCAAAAATTTAGGCTAAAAAACTTCAAAAAATAATTTGTTATAAATATTATTTTGACAAGTTATTTGCTTAGCTTAGCTGGTTAATATGTGAGCCTCTTGTTTCAATATCTACTCATCAGATTGCAAAATTTTATTATATATTTAACTTTTAAAAATCTTATATTAGATAATGTTTTTCAATACATAAACAATCAATATATCAAAACTAGAATATATAAATAAAATATATTGATTATTTAATGTATTAAAAAACTAAAAAAAATTATACTGTAGTATGTAACAAAGAGAGTGTTTCTTTAAGTTCTTTCAATAAAAAAAATTATTAACAATTTCATTTCAATGTTAATGTGATATCCATATAGTACTCTTTCCATCTCATAAAAAGTGTCTCATTTGCACATTTTTTTTTGTCTCAAAATAATTGTCCATTTATATTAGTAGTATATATTCTCACTCTCTTTCCTTTAATTTGTATGGGTGTGTTGATAACATCTTTCTAGATAGATTTAGTTCTGGCATGGCCAGGGCTCGAGGTATGACATAATACATTTCAAAGGCACTACAATAATTTTGTCACCTTAGCTTGGTTTGTGTGGCAAGGGACCATAGTTTCTGTTTGCTTTCATTATTGTGTGAACTTCCTATGAGATTGGCAGTTCAGAGAATGTCTTGTTTGCTTCAATAAAATCTTAAGCACACCTATCAGGAATGATTCTTGTGGGAGCCATTCTTTGTAGTTCTAAATTACTACCATCATAATTCTTTCTTGTCAATACAATAATATGAACCACTTTGTGGTCTCCTCTAAGTTTTTAGTAATTCTGATTTTAAAAATAAACGCAATATATCCAAATCAGTTTAGAATGAAACCCCTTAATTTTATATTTGCATGGTTAATGTTTCCCAAAACAATCCTCCAGCATGTTCACACAATCATCAATTTCATACTTTGATCATAATTGATACATTACGTCTATGTTGTTTAGTTTCAACTGGTTGGAAAAAATTGTTATAGTATTAGGTGTCGGTAAGAGATTTATATTGAAAGAAAAAATAGATGTTAAACATTATATAAATAAGTGAATATTAAATTATATATAAGTGAAATTATTCATATAATAAATATCTTAAAATTTTAAGTGAAAATGGAATTTTTAATTCCATTAATTTGTTGCTCAAGTTGAATGTGATGAACTTTCTCATGATTGATTTTAAATTTTAAAATGAATATTAATAGTTTTTACTTTAGACAATTTTTATCTTTAAATTTATTGTTTAATTAACAGCTTTACAAAATTTTAATCAAATATAAATAACTTCATATTCACCTTATTTAGTTTAAACAAAAATTTAGTTATTTAAAATAATTTCTTATTCATCGGAGAACTAGGCATATATTAGATTTAAATTTGATATTGTTAAGAGTCCTACATCAAATAATATATGGCCTGATTATAAGTGGGGCAATCGTCATCCTACCGACCAGTTTTGTATGATCTAATTAGGTCCAACTACGTTTCTTAATATGATATCAAGAGTCTTGGTTTAAAATTCGGTGGATCATCTGCTATCAGATTTCCGCTATCGGACAACCCACTATTTATTTCCACGTTTTAGTTATCTAGTCTTGAACGTGAGAGAATCTGTTAAGAGTCTCACATAGAATAATATATGGCATGTACATGTGTTTGTAAGTAGGGACAATTATCATCCTATCAATCAATTTTGTAGGATTTAATTAAATTCAACCACATTTTTTAACATGTACTCCACAACAATTAGTAGTTGACACCTAAGTGTTTAGGCCATATTGATTTGTTGATGTTTCATCCAATCCAATAGCTTATGTTCTGTGACTAAATGCACGAGATTAAAGTCCTGTTTATCTTGCACTGCACGTCACGTTTTTTTAGATTTTTTTACTGTTCTACCCTCTTCAGAAATTTTAAATATAAAAATATCCTCTTTTGAAAAAAAATTTCCAAGATACCCTATTTGTTGAGGGTGCTCGTCGTATGGGTTCACGAGCACGTGAACAAAATTACACCAAGAAGGTGCTCGCCACTTCAGATCACGAGCACGTGAAGGCCATTTTTTTTTGTTTTATATTATATATAGTAATTTAAATGGTTTAATTAATTAATTTAATTATTTAAACTAACATATATTAATTAAATAATAATATAATAATAAAAAAATTCAGAAAATTAAATAAGAAATAAAAATATATAATAAGAAATATTTATTTAAACAATAATTTTTTTATTCAAAATTCACAAGTGAAATACATTACATTAAAAATGGTCGCCCGTTCCACACCTAGTGCTCTTTTTAAGTCGACATCCCCTACCCATCGGTTCATTTGCACTTTTTGTAGGTGACTGAGATGAGTCAGAAGACATGTATTCACCGTGTTATGTTGTTGGGGGTTTGGTCACGTTGAAAAGGGGTCCGCTTGTCTTGGTGTTTGCTCTGCAAGAAGATCATCAATGTTTAAATCAGGCATTTGCATTAATTGTTCTTCTGTCAGCAAAAAGTGTTGAAATGAATGTGGTGGTTGTGGTGGTTGGAGGGTTGGGATGTAGACATCGTCAGGTGTGAAGGTGGATGTGGATTGAGAGTATGAAGTGTTGTATGTTTGTTGTTGATAATGGGGATATGATTGGTCAAAGTTTGGTGGTGAAACGGGTGTGAACTGTATGGGTGGGTGATGGGTGGTTGTAGTTTGTTGGTTGTAGTTGTAGTGGTAGTTTTGTTGAGGGAGTGGAGTGTATGGAGTTTGGTGTTGTGATGGTCTGCGTAGAAAGTGTGTTGTTCGGTGGTCTGTGTGGGTTGGTATGTATGCTGAGCGGTGTTCAGTGGTCTGTGTCTGGGCCTCACACATGCAGTGCCACGTCTATGGCACAGGACCATAGAAAGCTCAATTCACAAATGATCAGCCACAACATCAGAGAGCTTGTCAACTGTGACGCTTCCCTAAAGGTGAATGTGATCATTGCCCATATACTTGAAAAATACAGGTACATAATATCCTACAGGAAAGCATGGATTGCCAAGTGCAAGGCCGTAGAGTCGCTGTGCGGTAATTGGGAAACATCTTACAACGACCTGCCACAGTGGATATTGGAAATGAAAACCTATCTTCTTAGAACCATTATTGAGTTGCAAACCCTACCGACAATTTCAGATGACGGTTCCCAAATATCTGGCAAACGAATCTTCCATCGTCTGTTTTGGGCATTTTGACCTTGTATACGTGGCTTCGCCTACTGTAAGCCCGTTATCCAAGTTGACGGAACATTTTTGTATGTCAAGTATAAAGGAACTCTGTTGATGGCGGTGGCACAAGATGGAAATGCAAATATTTTCCCAATAGCTTTCGCTTTGGTCGAAGGTGAAACAAAGGAAGCCTGGAGCTTTTTTTTAAGGAACCTTATGTTACACGTGACACCACAGCCTAATTTGTGTCTAATCTCAAATAGACATGAATCAATAAAGAGTGCATATAGCAATCCTGAGAACGGATGACAAGATCCACCGTCTACACATGTCTATTGTATTAGACACATTGCTCAAAACTTCATGCGCCAGATTAAGGACAACGCACTACGCTTACAATTTGTTAACATGGGTAACAAATTACATTTCAGTTAACTGACCTATTTTTTTGTTCTTTGCTATGTTTTGCATAACATTTCTGTTACAGGTTACGCTTTGATGGAGGCAACATTTAATTACTATTGCGGCGAAATCCATGAGAAGAAATAAGAAGGGACGTCCAATCAGTAGTAGGAATGATTAGTGTTGATACACGACGACGTTTATTTATAGAAAAATTTTACGTTTCTGCTCGTCAACTCATTCGACGAGTATCACTCATTTTTAAAATATTTTAAAAAAAAATTAATTTTCTAAAAATAATAATAATTTTTTTAATATTATATTATTATTTAATTAATATTTTTTTTTTAATTAATTAAATGATTTAATTAAAACATACAAATTATTAAAAAATTAAAAAACGAAAAAAAAAGGAGCCCTTCACATGCTCGCCATCTCAGTTGGCGAGCACCTTCTTTGTGCATTTCTCTTCACATGCTTGTGATCTAAAGTGACGAGCACCCTCAACAAATAGGGTATTCTGGAATTTTTTTTTAAAAGAGGGTATTTTGGTATTTAAAATTTTAGAAGAGGGTAGAACAGTAAAAAAGTCGTTTTTTTATTGATTATTATGATTATAATAAGTGGAAAGGAAATAAGATTAAGACGTATGAGACAGGGCCACACAAATCAAACGTATCAATCCAATGATCTTGACACTCCTCAAAAGCTTAAGAAGTGTATGCCATGTCTAGATACAAAGACAAAACAGTAATGAATGAATAGAAAGAAGCTAAAGGGTTCTAAATTTTTAGTTGAAGCATAATGGGTGGGTGGGCACCATGTTTTTAAATTGTCACTAGCAAGCATTTTACCAATAACTATGCGCATGGTACAGTGGTACTACCACTCACTCACTCATTCACTCACTAACTAGTTGTGTTGATTTGTGTTATGTTGTGGTGTGCACACTCAAAAATCAAAATCAACCTAGCCAACCAATACAATAGTTCACATGTGTGGCAAAAAAAATGCGCATGCTAAGCAAGTATGGCGGCTTAAGCTTGTTTGTTCCTTACCAACTAAAGCTGTTGTCTGAAAGCTAAGGGTATGGCGGGGACCACTTGTCTCATAAATCTAATGTACACTTGAAACAAAGATGGACCTAAATGTACCATGAAGTTGGAACACATGCTAGATGATGTGTCGGGACCACATAGTGGGACCAATCATGAGTTTTAGGACAAAGGGGGAGGCTTGTAGCGTATAGTAGTAACTACTTTTAGTGGGGTCAAAACAATTAAGATTATGATGGGTTTCAAGTAGTATTGGGATTTTTTTCTATATCATCAGCCCATCGAATTGACTAATTTGATTTAAATGTTAGTTTTGATATCAAGTGGTTTCAATTTATTTTCAATCGCAATTATAGAAGATCGAATTGTGATCTCTCCTACCAAATTTAATATCAATCACTACTGATTCAATTAACATTTAATAGTATTGTGATTTTATATTAATTAAGGATACAATCTCAAAAGATTTGTATAGAGTGTCACTCCTCATTTTACAAACAAATTTTATAAGGATGATTAGGTCAAATTTTAAGTTCATCATGATATCACGAGTCTATTAATATGCGCACCAAATTCAATAATCTTAAACATAAGAGAGTATGAAGAAGGAGGTCAAATTTTAAGTTCATCATCTTCGAATCGACAAAGAGAAGAAGGATGTATGAAATTCATTTTTTAAATGAAAGACTTATATGAATTTCATCTGTATATTAAAAGAGAGTGTTGTAACTTTTTAACTATTTTTTGAAAAGGTGGTAGTACCGTTTTTGTTTGTGTTGAAATTACCTAAGTCCACGCCAAGAATTAAATTAAGGTTTAGTTAGAAAAAGTGGAATTGTTTAGTTGAGAGATTGTTTGGGACTTTTAAAGAAAGATTTGATTGGGCGAGTTGGAGGATGATTTAGTTTCTTTTTGTGATGGATATATGCAAAATGGGGAATATGTGGTATGTTGCGTGAGGTTAATTGGGAGATAGAGAGTGTTTTGAGTTTGGTGATGCGCGTGCATTACATAATGCTGGCTGCCAGCCACACCCATTCATTTTATTCACCAGGCCATACATTATGCATCATTTCTATTTCTCAATACAGAAATTTTTCATTCTGAACTCACAATTCTTCATCATTGCTTTTCCCTCTCACTACTCTTATTACTGGTCTTCATAACCACAAATCTATGTATTGTATTCTTACATATTTAAAAAAAAAAAAACAATTTAATCAAGTATTTGAGCTAATGAATTTTATTTAAAGACAAATTATTCGAAAGTACTCAAATTTAAATTTCGATTAAAACAATTTGTTATTGAATTTTATCTAAAAATTGTTAATACTACTTTATTTTGTCTATAATTTGTTGTGGAGTGTGCCTTAGAGAAATCAAGAAAGTAAAGAATTTGATCAATTCAATTATATGTCATAAATGTGTGTATTCTAGATAAACATTTATAAAGAAATTTGAATCAGCGAGACGTTTCAGGGGAAATGTGAGGTGTTTTGTCTCAGAATATGTGTCGTATTAAAATCTTCCAACCTTTTTAAGTCAATTGGTATTTGGAACACATCATTGCCTATGTTCACTGCGTGAATGGGGCTAATTTGGATGACCCAAATCTAAGTAGGCAACTAGGTACTCATGTCGGGAGAGTATCTCTCATCACCTGACGTCATGAGGCAAAGCTTTGAGCAATCAAAGATCCTACCCATATACTCGCGCAACCCAGTGTGTTTGGCTTTTCCTTGTTATTCTCAAATTATTCCTCTTTATGGTCAAATAAGATTATACATATACACAAACCCTCAAGCATGAAGACTTAGAAAGGATGAAATGATTTAGCTTCTCATAGATTTTAGGCGTCTATAATAAGAGTTGCCTTGATTCTGACGCCTAGGCTCCATTTTGGTCTGAGACTTTACGTTGAGTCCCTCAGACAAGACTTTAAGTTAAGTCCCTCAGACGAGACTTTAAGTTGAGACTCTCGGGCGAGACTTTAAGTTGAATCCCTCAGGCAAGACTGGTACATGCAAGTCACGCAAGTGAGACTTTAAAGTTGAGTCCCATGAGCCCTTGCTTTTGTACTATTTGTTTTAACGCCACTTTAGAGAGGTCTTGTGACATCATCGTTTGGATATTTTTATTGATAATACTCTCGCCTTAGGTGACTTGTTTATTGATTCCATGTTATTATTGTTCTTTGAGTTAACGAATTTACATGGTGGGGTTTAGCCTCGAGAGGTGGTGAAAGTTAGGGGTGAGTCCCTCATGCTTTGCTTAGGACAAGTCCCTCAAGATTTGCAGGACTCAGTATTTTAGGTATGTACTAAAATTCTGGTAGCAGTTCTCAGACGTCCTGAGTGATGTCGAGACATTGATCTCTGCTTCTCTGAACAAGGCCAAAAACAAAAACATCCAAACAAAACTGCAAATTCATCACAGTGTCATAACAGATGTTTCAACATCTGTTATGACATATAGTTTAGAACATAATATTAGACTGAATAGGACATAACAGAAAGATAAATAACACCAAGATATGATGACCCAGTTCGATGAACAACAACCCTACATCTGGGGGCTACCAAGCCAGGAATGAGTTCACTATCAATAGTATTAATTCTAAGTATACAACCTCCGGTAACTTATCACCTAATTTCCTACCCAGTGCAATTCTATTTAGAAACCTATCTAGATAAGAGAAGCCCGTCTCAATTCCTAAATCACCTTAGTGATATCTAACAGTTACAACCTCCGGCAACTGTATCAAACTGTTCAATTGAAAGACAGCTCTTCCAATACAATATTCAGTCAAGACTCTAGACTAACAATAACACTTGAATTTGCTTAATAGCTTCATCCAAGAACCATATATAATTCATTACCTACAGGTTTATGAATATGTAAACTTATGTCAGCCACAATGTATCAAACTGATACAAAGGGTGACTTAAAACACAAGAAAGTACACGACTCTCAAAACCCTAAACCCTTATTATATTTTACAAAAGTTTTAACAAGGTCTGCTACTTTTCCCTAGGTCTTTGTCTTTCTTTTATAATCTTCAGTTGTTCATGGGCTTCGAAGTATCTGTTTAATCATTCCTTGATCCATGTTCTGATTGCGCCTTAAATCTTGAAGCAGATATGCAACAACCTGTTGTATCAGACCAAGATGTCGAGTCCTCAAGATAGGACATCTTGTCTGGCATGTTTTCTTTTAACAAATTTCTTCATGTTAGAACATCTTGTTCAACACCATGTTTTACCAAAATTTAGTCAAATCTTTAAAGCCTTCAATCTCCCCCTTTTGACAAATTTTGGCTAAAACTCCTTGTGCACAATAAACCCAGGAGAACAAGGAGAGAAGTAGTAGAAAGTCCTGAAGTCATTTCAGCCAGCCTGTGACGAGTCTAGCAAAAAATAATGAGACTCCTAGAAGCTTTCATTCTTCCTATCCAGCTGTATGGATGGTTTACACTGTGCACACCACATGTTGTATGTCGTGTACCCTTTGACCTTGTGTACATGAGGAAGAAGATGCACGAGACTCCCCCTCAAAACTGGTCCCAATTTACCACCCTCCATTATCCATACCAGGGCTTAGAGGACCGGACTCCAGTTCCAGATAATTCAGAACACAAAACACAATTGTGTTCATAACTCAGATCACAAGACACAAAAAGAAGACTCAGAACAAAAACAACTGAGACACATATAGGATGTTAGGACATCATATCCAACATCCTTGCAAAACAACTGCAAGAATGAACTTAACCCACAAAAGTAGACCAGTCATGTGTTGTAAGGAACACCACACAACTGATATGGACAATAAACTTTTCTCCCCCTTTTTAGCCAAAAATTGACAAACGAAACCAACACAATCCCAGACCCAAACAGTACTCACCCACACCCGGACGAAGGCGATAACCTTACAACCCACCAAAAGAGACAACCTGAGACACAAGAGGCAGCGACCCCCTTTAAATACCCAAGCAGTTTCTCTAGGAATTAACGGTCCATAGAAGTTACCGAAGAACAATTTAATAAAGATATAAATTGAGGTAGATAACTTCATCATAAATGACTGTGCACCGCCCGAATCAGATTTGACTGTTTCAACTTTAGGGAGAACCGTCTAAAGAATACGCATGTACCAAGACACGTGTTTTGCACGCCTTCTCTAAGGCACGCTCTCCATTGTCCAAGGAACACCGTCCAAATAAATCTACTTGGAAACAACCACAAGTCCTAAACAATGTCCTGACACCTAGTTAAACTTTGTCTACTCTCTCTTGTAAACCTGAAGCATAGTCACAATGCCTTCCAATGAATCCCAAGTCTATGCCTTACAGTCAGAATTAAAATAAACTGACCTTGATGTCAAGCCATTATGTCTGACATCTCCCAACAAAGACTCATATGAACCTTATTTCAATCTGCATAGAAAAATAAATTCTTCTAGACAAAACCCAATCTTATTTCTCAGGTCTCTCCTAAGAATTAAAAACAAAGTTGAAATAAGTCAATAGCCTTAACAATTCAAACTTCCAAGCAGAGCTGACTAAGCCAAATGGATCAACACACCACGATGTCAAAAAATCTTGCCTGAAATCACAACCTCACAAGAATCACATGAGTATATTCATGCTCATAATGAGAAAAATACCAGGACCACACTCCTTGTATCATAACCAAAGAACTTTGGATTGAGACCAAATTACACCATTGATCACTCTCCCCCTGAACACATCCTCACACTGTACAAATCCTTCTTGAATTTTTACAGCCATAGACATCCTTGTTCTTGAGAATAAATCCAATTAAATCTGAAATGCTCACATCCCAGAAGGAGACATACAACTTATCTTAGCTTCTTGGTTACACAAAATGTCATCCACGCTTGGAAGACACCAGACCCCTTCTCCATATAAAGAGTGATACAACTTCAACCTACTTCCTTCTCAAACTTCAGCCTGATACATTCTTTTCTAGTGATACTTCCAGTATAACCTATCACCAGAATCCATACAGTCTTGACAGTAGCTCTACACCTTACTCAAAAAGGTATAGAAACAGCTCCAAAGATGAAAGTCAAACACAGTCATCCTCCAAGAATAACCAGTAGCAAGGATGATGTTCCAGCATCATTTAGAACATTAGTATCAATAAGAGGAGTCATGAACTATGTTTCTTGAAACACCAATCACTGGACTTACCATTCTTACACTTCCAATGAGTACATAAAGATCTTAAGATGATATACACTTGTCTCACCGTACATGCATCAGAAAACCACTAAAGGAGATAAACTCTTATGCAACTCATGCAGCTTCTACCAGACATAGAATGTAGAAACATCCTATCTGATGTTTAAGGACCTCACTCATCCTTAAGCACCTTGGGATTTCTTCTATCTCAATAGAACAAGAGTTCCATGTTCTCATAGACTTGAACTTTATATTAAAGTTTGAGTATACAACCTCTATCCTGTTTTTTAAGAACAACACCTGGTCTTCAAAAAAACTGATCAATTGCTTATTTAAGTTCCTTTCCCCAACAGAAGCATCCATACCAGAGACACGAATCTAGCTATCTATGATAAGAAGAATCTTCAAGAAATCTGAGCAAGAGTCCTGGATATTTGATTTTCTCCTCCATATAGTCTGGTTGAGATGCCTTTAGTAGTCTTCCACTAGGAAACAGAACAGCTACTCCTATAGGAGATAATAGAACATAGAATTTGCACCCTTAAGCGCTTAGATAAAAGATAACTGCCCCAAGGAACGTTCACCTCCACCACATCAGCACACCTCGGCATAGGAAAGATGTTTCAAAATTTGATTGAACATCAACTTCTTCTCAACCAAACTGTCGTAACCCAAAATTTGACCTCCCTCTTTTGCCTTTTTGTATAAGCATGTACATTCGCATCGTCGGCACACGCATTCACATTTTTCTCTGTGTTTCTTGTTACAAGACTTTCAGGTTTTCTAGCCCGGCTGATATCATCCTCACAAGATTACCATCATCATCAAAACAAGCACAAAATGAGGGTTTCTATGCCTATTCATCAATACAAGAAGTGGAAAATCGAAGTCGGGACCACAACACTATTTTTTAGGCAAATTGGGCATATTTTGGCCTGGTTAATCGATTAACTATTTGCATTGCAATTGTGTTAATCGATTAACACAGGAAGAATAGGCACAATCTGCTGCTTTTTCATGACAGCACCTTTGCACACACTTTGGTCTTGGATTCTACAGTATTCTAGCTGCATGTGGAATATTCTAGACATCTTTAGACATTTCAAGGCTATTTAATTCATTCCAAGTGCATTTATTCTAATGCTTCACTTCAAATGAAGTGTGCCATGTTCCTTGTTTTCCAAGTAATGTGGATCTTTGGATGTTGGAGTTCACCTTGGGATTGTTACCGAGTTAGCCCTAACTAACGGAGTTAACCGCCTTGACTCGGTGAGTCAAGTGTAACTAACTCCTAGCCTAGTTCCAAACCCAAAGCTAAGTCCAAAGATAATTCCAAACCTCTCACACTCCAAACCAAAAGCCTATATAAACACACCTTCACTCATTTTTCAAGGGATCCACCATTTTTCACCAAATTTCTCGCATTTCACTCTTAATTCTCTCACATTCTCTCTGATTTTTCTCTGCTACTTCTTCATCTTCATCTCAATTCTCTTCCAAAACTTTACCAAAGCTCTTAATTCACCATTGAAGAAAAGCTACTTTCACCTTAAAAGTGCTTTTTCTTGAGCTTAACCTTCACCATCATTCCATTATACTGGTTTTTGTGGAGTTTCAGTAGCTTTTGGATTCATCTCAACTGATTGATTCAAGCTTCTTCAGTGATAATTCTCATTTTCAGAGTTTTAGTCGCGATTTGATCGGTTTTGATACGTTTCGGCTATAATTGAAGATTCCTCTGGTTTTCTTTGATTATCTTCATCAAGATCAAATTGCAACATTTACCAAGGCACATCTCAGCCTTGTAGGTTGATGGATCTCATTCATTTTATTGTTTCTATCGTTTTCGTATCATTCGCGATGTAGTTTCAATGTTTTTGCATGTGAATTGATTATACCATTGCTTGATCCATGATCTTGATTGTTTAATTGATTCTATTGTTGATCATTTGCTGCTTTTAAACTTGATTTTTCGTGCATAATTGTTTGCCCTAGCATTGGAGTGATTGGATAATCAAAAAGTTGGCCAAAAGCACTTTTCAAAACTGATTTTCTGCTCCTGTCCAGTGTTAATCAATTAACACTTTGCAGTGCAATAGTGTTAATCGATTAACCAGTTTTTTTTTTGCATTTTTTCAAGTGTTAATCGATTAACACTTTGCAGTGCAATAGTGTTAATCGATTAACACTGAACCAGAAGGTCATTTTCTTGCATTTTCAAGTGTGTTTGCCATGCTTTCTTCATTTTAACTTCCATTGATTATCATGCTTGATTGTATGGGTGTTTTAAGTGTCATTTCACTTCTGGTTGAAGCATATCCATGAGCTTTCGATGCACATTTTCGATTATTTTTTTATTCTTGGCATTGTATGAACATGACTATGCTTGCACTATCTTTGTTCACATGGCACATGATTTTGTGTTGCATTTTGATGATCATTTGGCACTGTTTTGCACCTTCCATTTCATGCTTGCATTAAGTTTATTCTTCATGGATAAGCTTAATTTTGTATAATCAATAATGCACCCTTTTGCCTTAATAGTTTTTCAATTCATATTGGAAAATTGTTGGCACTTTCCTCCCTTTTGATTGTTTAATCGAAACTTCGTTTCGATTACCGATCCTTCCCCTTAGCTCTCTTTAGGATTCCTTTAGATCTTGCTTTCTCTTGGTCGCCGGCTGAGTTAGAGTTCGCGCAACTTGGAGTTATTACGTTGTCCATTTCACAACACACTGAGCACTGTACAACTTGGAGTTGTTGTGCTGACCGTTTCAACTTCTGCATTACACCCTGTGTGTTAGAGAAGGAATGAGAAGGGAGAATTCCTACTCTCATTCTGACTACTTCAGGTAGGGGACGAATGACCCTGTGCTTGGCTTAGTCACCTCTATCTCCAGGCGGTAGTGTACATTCTTCTCCAGTCGAGTTGATCTTTGATTTACTCCTATCTCTTTTAATCTCTTTTGGTCAATCACCTTTCTTTGGGTTAAGATCATTGTTCTTGTGCTGACAGAATCTCTTTGTTTCAATACCCTACTTCCTTTTCTTGTGGTCAATCATTGTTTTTGATTCCCCTGAAGAGTCTCAACCCCTTTTTCTTCGGTTAATCACAGTCTTTCTGTTAAAACCGAATCTTCAAGAGTTCCTAACCCTTGTTTGGTTTTTCTCCTTTTGTTTGGTTAATCACTGTCCGTCAGTTAAAACACCAATTTGCACTCCTTCTCAGTTACCCACAGTCCGTCTGTTAATACAATGAGTTCTTTGGGTTAATCACATTCTCTTGGTTAATTACCCTTTTCTTCAGTTAAACACGGTCTATCTGTTAACATACTGAGTTTCCTCTTGGGTTAATCACTTTCTCTTAGTTAATCACCCACTTTTTCAGTTAACCACAGTCTGTCTGTTAAAATACTGAGCCCCTTTGAGTTAATCACCTTCTCTTGATTAATCACTCATTTCTTTTCGGTTAATCACAGTCTTTCTATTAAAATCGAACCCCCAGCAGTTGGCAACCTTCTCTTGGTTCGAATACTTGCACCCTTGGGTTAGTAACCTTCCTTTGGTTCCAATACCCTTCTTTGTTGGTCAAGTGGTGTTTGTTCAATCAACACTAACATCCCTTTTGGGTCACGAACTTCGATCGGTCCTACACCCGTTCTTCTGGTTGATCACAGTTTTTCTTTGTTAAAACCAATGCTCCTCTACCTCCCCGTAGAGTTGCAATCTTTGTTTTCCTCTGTTAACCACTGTTTTATCAGTTAATATGCCGATGTCCCCTCAGAGTCAAACACCTTATCTAGGTTCGATACTCTCTCTTTTGGTTAATCACAGTCTGTCTGCTAAAACCTTTATCCCCACCAGAGTCCTAATCTCTCTCTCTCTCTCTCTCTCTCTCTCTCTCTCTCTCTCTCTCGGTTAACCACTGTCAGTCAGTTAATATACCGAATTTTTCTTCTCTTGGTTTTGACACCATTCCTTTTCATGTCCCCCAGTAGGGTCGCTACCCTCTGTCTCCTAGCACAATTCCTGTTTCTCTTGCTTCCCCGGTGGAGTCTCCTGTTGTTCTGTCCATTATCTTCTTGGTTTTGACATCAGTACTTTGGAATTCCCCAGTGGAGTTTCTCTCTTTCTCATGTTCTTGGTTTTGACACCATTCATTTCTTATTTCGTGTACAGTCGCGCTTACTGTTTGGCTTTCCCCAGTAGAGTGTCTTTCTCTTTTTGCTCTTGGTTTTGACACCGCTTTCTCTCTGTCCTGTTTTGTTTTCCGTCTTAGTTCCACGAACTACGAAAGCTCTGATTCTGCATTCTTTCGAATTTATGATATGTAAGCTCGAGATCGCGATGATCTTAGCGAGCACACTTACATCATTTTTTCCATTCTTCTTTGTCCCCTAGTTCCATGAACTACGATGCCCTGATTTCCTCATTGTACTATGAGGGTACGTAATCCTCCGCGAGCACTTTCTTTCTTTCTTTCTTCTTTCCCCCCTTTCTTTCTCTCCTTTCTTTTATTTAGAAGCCTTTAGATAGATAACCCATTCAGGCCTAGAAGTAAGCGAAATGGTTATCGTCGAGTATGACGGATGCGTAAGGTGCTAGTACCTTCCTTTCGCATAACCGACCCCCGTTCTCGTTTCTCTTCCCCTTGGGTTTCATCGATATTTTCCCTGTCCTTCGGGACTAAATAAAGTTCGGTGGCGACTCTGTGTTATCTTTGAGTGTGCGATTCACTCAGGATGTAAACCAGCCATCTTCAGCTGGCGACTCTGCTGGGGAGTCCTTGCTTGCAAGTTGGGGTCTCGCCTAGTTTTGTTTGCTTTCTTGCTTGCTTGGGTGTTTATTTTTTTTGCGCTTTACTCGCTTTATCTTTATGCTTTAGCTTTATGTTTATTTATCGCATTTCTTTACTGCTTTGAATATTCATATGTTGTATATTCTGGGTATCTGCTATTTTCTGCTGTTGTTGGGATGGGTAGATATTATTGGAGAGAAAGGTCCTAACACTGGGCCTAGTATACACATAGGCTAGAACGTGGATAGTCGTGAGGCCTGCGTTTTGCGCGTTGGGATATCACAAGACCCACATCCCAGATCGTGATTCGCTTGAGAATAATTCCGTCCTGTGAGAATTCACTACGGTGGGGGATTTTCACTCTGAGTCCTAAGGTTTGGGCGACCTTTCTAGGGACCACCTTGTTGTGTCTCGATCACACCTGTGAGGGAGATGGGTTTTTCAGGAAACCAAGCCACTTCATACCCTTGTTCTCTCACACACATCAGATTCTTCACCGACATATCAGATTATGTTGCACCGACACAGAACTATATGCAGATATTCGAATTGTTCAGACTTGATTATTCAGACAGTGTTGGCTTCTTGTTGTTGTGTGCATATTATTTCATCATGTAAATTAATTTTTCCATGTGCATTTCCAGGTTTTCGAGGACTTATTCTTTGTTGGCATTATCATAGAGATGAGTACTGGTTGTCGAGGCATCTTCAGTTACAAGTTTGTGGAGCCTAAGCTGGGTATTTTGAGAGGTTTAGTATCTTTGTAGGTTGGAGATCACAGAGGGGTTTTCATAGATACTTATGGTAATCTGACATCCATCCTCAACACTGAAGTCAACATCACTGATATTCATACTCTGGTTCAGTTCTATGATCCGCCGTATAGGTGCTTCACATTTCAGGATTATCAGCTAGCACCTACACTCGAGGAGTATGCTTATATTCTTGGGGTTTAGATCAAGAAGCAAGTTCCTTATGTTTACACTAGTGGTTGTCCGAAGTTTCATCTTATTGCTGATGCACTTGGCATTAGTAAGAAGGATGTGGAGGACAATTTCAAGACCAAAGGGAAAGGTATTCGAGGGTTTGCTTCGAAGTTCTTGGTTGACAAGGCCACTTCTTTTGCTAAGGATGGACACTGGAAGGCTTTCAACGCCGTTTTTGCTCTGTTGATATATGGGATTGTCTTGTTTCCGAACATGGAGGATTTCGTAGATCAGGCTGCCATTAGTATCTTTTTGTCCAAGAACCCTGTTTCGACACTTCTTGCTGATACCTACCATTCTATTCATTCGAGGAATGAAAAGAAGAAGGGAATCATTGTCTGTTGTGCTCCTCTGCTGTACCGATAGTTCATGTCTCACCTTCCACAAAATGGACCTTTTGTTGAGAATAAGAGTAATCTCAAGTGGTCTCAACGAATCATGTCTCTTACTGCTGATGGCATTTCCTGGTATTCTCGAGTCTTCGATGACACTGTGATCATTCTTCATTGTGGGAAATTCTCCAATGTACCTCTCTTGGGTACAAAGGGTGGAATTAACTACAATCCGAGGATTGCCTTTCGACAGTTGGGATACCCCATGGTTTCCAAGGCAGATCCTGAGGTAGTGGAAGAGTTCATCTTTCATGAAGGGGTTGATGACATGGGATTACTGAAGAGGTTTAGTGTCGCTTGGACTCAGATTCACCTCGAAGGAATAGCTGATTTGGGTAAGAAGAATTGCGTAGCCAAGGAAGCTTACACACTTTGGGTCAAAGAGCGCGTCAAAGAGATCTTGTTGCCATTTTCTTTCATGCCTTCCATGAGCGCCAAGCCTCCTGAACTTTCCATTGTTCCTCCGTCTGAAGTCGATCAACTCAAGCTGATTATTGAGAAGTTGAAGAAGGAGAATGTTGATCTTCGTCTCAACCTTGATAGACTCACTTCCGAGAAGGATAGATTACAGATTGAGCTCCATCAGAAGCGCGAGCGCATGCTCAAAGAGGTGGAGGTTGAACAGAACAAGCGAAGAAAGGTGGGTGATGCTTTGAAGAGCACCTATGAGGGACTTGCTTCAAAGAAGAGACAACTTGCTGATGCTCATTATCAAACCTACAAAGAGGAGTTGAGCTACAAAAAGCAACTTGAAGAGCTTCAAGGGATGTTATCTGAGTTTAAGACAAAGTGGCAAAGTGAGCAAGACTGTGCTAATCAGTTGGTAAAGGACTTTTCTCAGTGTCAAGCTCAGTTTGACAAAGTCTTTGGTGAGATTCAGAAGCTGCAAGATCAAGTACATCAGAGCAGAGAGCAGATTAGTCAGCTCAACACAGAGAGCACTCATTAGGAGCATCCAAGCCGTCATCTACATAACCTCTTGGATCAGAAAAAGGCCTTTCTTCAGGATATGCTTCAGGGACCTAACCATTCTTTGCTGTGTAACCTCATGAAGGATGCAAAGTATTGGAGTGAGAGGCATGTTCGTCTAGCCCGATTTGCTAAGCATGCATTAGAGGATCTACCCGGGTTGTTGAGAGATGTATATGCTGACGTGTTGCCACACCAGCTTCCTTGGGCTATTTTCCACTTTTTGTCCATTTGTAGGGTGGTATTTGATAGGATCCGTACGGATTTTATTGTAGTCCAAAAGGTAAATATTTGACTTGTACTCGACTTATACTTCTTGCCTTTATTGTTGAATGAATGAATGAAGTTGCTTACCAATTTTATCTTTTGCACCTTTACTTATATGCTTTATGATTATTGTCAACAAAGATAAGTTTAAGAATTCCTGGAATTTAAAAATTTATTTTTGCATGCATGTCATATATTCATTTGCACACATATGCACGTCCCTTCATCCGAAACCGTCGCTCATCCTTTTCCGCCTTCCTTGTAGCAAGACGACGACTCGACATCGGTATTTCACTCGATCAAACAATTCCAGAATCATGGCTGACTTTGAAGCTGAGAACGCTGCTTACAAGGAAACTCTGGCTCAATTCCAAGTCCGGATGGATCAGTTCTAGACTAACATGGATGTAATCATGGAACTCCTTCGTGCTCAGAGAGATGTCGCTGCTGCTGCCACTGTTGTTGCAATTGCTACTAACGCAACTATTGTCACTCCTGTTGTGACTACTTCTCCTGTTGTTACAGTCATTCCTGTTGTTGTTCCTTCTCCTATTGCGGTTGAGGTGCCAGTTGAGCCTGTGAATCAGCCTGCTGTTCATCCGTCAAATTCTCAGTCCGGTTTGAACAAGATGCCTGCTGGTTTTCCATGGGGCATGCCTCCAAATTACAATCTTCAGATTGCAAACAATGGTAGTGCCTTCATACCATATCAACCTTTTGTTGTGCCCATGCCCAATGGGAATGCTGTTGTATATTCATGGGGCATGCCTACTCTGGTTCCACCTCCAGTAGTGAATGATGATCCTGAGAATCCTCGGGTTCAGGCCCATCAAACTTCCGGGTTGGCTGACATTGAAACACCTGATGAAGAAGAGCGTGTGTATAGGGGTCCTCCTGTTCATATTTCGGTCTCATCTCAAGCTGGTCAAACTGTTGTTCAGAATGTTCATCCTGGGATGTTCTATCCTGGGGCATCTTCCTCAGCTGCTGTGGTACCTCCTCTGAATTATCCATTTGGTGTTCAGATGGGTCAGAATGTTGGTCAGATGGTTAATCTGGGTTTGGTGTATCCTTCTCAGTTTGCTACTCCGCAAGTGCATGCTCCAGCCGCATCTCAGCTGCCAAATCCTCAGATTCTTTTCAGGCCTAATAATCAGAGTAGACCTGCTGACTACAAGTTGTTGGAAAACCGTATCAGAGCCATTGAGAGGTTTTCTGCTTTTGGCTTAGAGGCCAAAGACCTATGTTTGGTTTCGAATGTTGTACTGCCGCAAAAATTCAAGATACCTGAGCTTCCAAAGTATAAAGGTTTGATTTGCTCGCATAGTCACATCACTATGTACTGCAGGAAGATGGAATCCTATATTGATAATGATGAATTGCTTGTTCATTGTTTTCAAGATAGTTTGTCTGGTGCTTCATTGGATTGGTACATGGGCTTAGAACGCAGCAAGATCCGTACTTGGAGGGATCTGTCTGAGGCGTTCTTGAAGCAATACAAATATAACCTTGATCTGGTGCCTACCAGATTACAATTGCAGAATCAGGCTCAACGCTCAACTGAAACGTTCAAAGAGTATGCACAAAGATGGCGTGAGATGGCATCTCATGTGCGACCTACTCTCTCTGACAATGAGTGGTTGACATCTTTATGGGTACATTGCAAGGATCCTACTATAAGAAAATGGTGGGTAGTTCTTCATCGAACTTCGCTGATGTTGTAACCATTGATGAACAGATTGAGAACGGTTTGAAGACTGGAAAGATTCCTGGAGCTGCTTCCCAGCAGTCGGCCAGAAAATCTCAGAACAGTCAGTCAAAGAAGAAAGAAGGAGAAACCAACACTGTGACTGTTCAAGTTCCTCCTCAATATCAAGCTCCCGTGGCTCCTATGCCATACTATCCATATCCGTACATTACTGCTGCACAATATCAACAACCTCAGTACCAATATCATCCGCAACAATCAGTTCAGAATGTTCAGAATCAGTAACAGACTCAACAGAACAAAAATCAGCAGAATCAAAATCGTCCAAACAACAATAATCAAGGCAATCGCAAGCGTCCAAATTTTGATAGAATTCTGGTGTCATACACGAAATTGTTTCCTTACTTGGTTCACCAAGGGGCAATTGTTCCCAAGCAGATTGCACCTGCGATTCCTCCATTTGGCCTAAAGCATAATCCAAATGCGTCATGTGCTTATCATGCTGGATACATAGGACATGCGACAGAGGACTGTTTTGTTTTCAAAACCAAGGTTCAGGAACTCATTGATAAAAAGATTCTGACTTTCGCTGAGGAAGGTCCTAACATTCAGAATAATTCGTTGTCGAATCACAATGGACCTGCGGTTAACATGATTGAGGATAGTTTAAAGGCTGAATTGATCTTGGATGTCGACGAAGTAAAGACCCCGATGACTGTGGTTTTTAAGAAATTGAATGAACACGGGATGTTGAAAGGGTTGCCTGGTAAGTGTCATATTTGTGACGATAATCCTAACCAGTGTCGAAGGCTGAAGGGTTGTGTCCAGATTTTGATGAACCGAGGCGAAGTACAATTTGCCAAGTCTAAACCTGTTGAGGAAGTTGCTGCTATCGAGCCGTTCACCATCGTCTATAGGAAGGTTCCTGTGGAATCCTCTAAGCAGAAGAAGGTGCAACCGATCGTTGTTTGCCCTCCAAAACCGTTTCCGTATCAGAATTCTAAGGAAGTACCTTGGAGATATGGGTCAACTGTGTTTTCTAGAGGTCAAGAGATAAGGTTTATGGATTCTGAGATCGTAAATGTTACAGTCGTTGGAGGTATGACTCGTAGTGGACGTGTGTTTGCTTCGAAGGTCACTACAAAGCCTATTCAAATTCCAACTATTGTTCCTCCCCAGGAGACGCCTGCACTCGCAACCCCTGTTGGTCAACAAGGGGCATCTTCTAATGCCATTCCAGTACCGAATGTTCCGTCTGAGGATGTTTCAAAGAGCAACGAGACACTTGATGATCAAGAGTTCCTTAAGTTGATCAAGAAAGTGACTTTAAAATTGTGGATCAGCTGAGGCAGACTTCCTAAAGGCTCTATCTTGTCTTTACTCATGAGCTCGCCCGCGCATAGATCATCTTTATTGAAGGTCTTGAACACTGCCCACGTGATGCATGACATATCCGTTGTCGAGTTCGACGACGTAGTGGCCAACATAACCGCAAGTCAATACTTGGGCTTTAATGAATCATAATTACCTCCTGAAGGAGCTGCCCATAACAAAGCACTGCATATTTCTGTAACTTGCACTGACATCCTGTTATCTCGTGTTCTAGTGGATATCGGTTCTTCCCTCAATGTGATGCCTAAGGGCACATTGAGCCAATTACTGGTGGAAGAAAACGAGATGAGACAAAGCGCCTTAGTTGTCAGAGCCTTTGACGGTTTGCGAAGGCAAGTCATTGGAGAAGTGGATTTACCCATCAAGGTTGGACCGCATTTGTTCACCATTACTTTCCAAGTGATGGATATCAATCCCGCATATAGTTTCCTACTGGGTCGTCCGTGGATTCACGTTGCAGGGGCAGTTACCTCCACTTTACATCAGAAGTTGAAGTTCATGTTTGATGATCAGCTTGTCATCGTCTGTGGTGAAGAGGATTTGATTGTGAGCGAGTTATCATCTTTCCGATACGTCGAGACCGAAGAAGGCATAGCTGAGGTGCCGTTGCAGTGTCTCGAATTCGAAGATGTCAGGTCTGCTTCATTTAGTCAAGGTAGATCACCGAAAATGACCTTAACTTCTGCTAAGAGTGCTAAAGAGACCATTGAGAGAGGTGCTTTGCCAGGCTGGGGCATGTAATCGATGTGGTTGAAAAGTATAATCGTTTTGGATTAGGTTATCGTTCGAGTCGATAGTCACATGGTCAGAACCAGTGCAGTTCAATCAAGTTCAATAGCGCGGGTTTCCAACAAGGTGACATCATGGCAGCCACTGATGATGCTGGTCCCAGTAATCAGATTTCAAGCTTTGTACGCAAGTGTCCGCCGGGCTTCAAGCTCAACAATTGGACATCTACCGTGATTCCTGTGGTTTTTCCAAATAACATGTAATGCATTTTGCTTTCTCATTCCCTCGTCCTCGCTCGAGACGAGTGGATAGCTTGTAAAGGGCCTCGCGTTTTTGCAATATTATGTGATCAATAAATAAAAGTTTTTTGCATTCAAAATCATGCTCTATTTTCTTCCTTTATTTTTTACTTTTCACAAATAAATGGTAAAAGTTTCTTTTATTTTCACTTTTCAAAATAGCTCATTCTAAATATATTCCTAAACATGCAGAACTAATAAAAGCATTGATAACAACATGGCAAACATCCATTGTAATTCTGGAATTCCAATTAACCAAGCCGGAGAAAATGGTGAGGAAGATTGTGAATTGATGCGTCCGCAAGTGCATGGAAATATCGAAGTAATATAAAAGATTTTTGAACCTACAGAGACCAATGTCAACCTACCGTTATCTATTGCTGCGATGTAAAGTTAAGGCTAATGATATTCGATGAAAGGGAAACTAAGACTAGAACTAAAATAAAACTAAAAAGAACTCAAAAAATATGATAATAAAGAGAGGCCGGAATATGGGTTCCGCGTTCCTAAAGGACTTTGTAGAATTCGGGTACTAATTACAACTATAATTTAGTTCCGTAGAATATACCAACTTAAAGACTTCGCCTCACGCTCTCGCGGTATTAACTAAAGTCATGTTCCCTAATCCCAAGATTTTGCTCTCGCTCGCCCGGTAACTAGGAAATATATTTTGAAAGCCAATAATATCCTAAACGTATCTAAAGTGCTCTCGCTGTATTTAGATATGTTGCCTAATTTCCACTATCCGGTTCGATCCCATACGCTCTCGCAGTGCCGGCTCTAACCTTTATTAATTTCTCACTCTCGTGACAAAAATGTGTTAAATACCCTCTCACTCTCGTGACAAATCCATTTAAATTAGACTTGGAAATTAAAACCAAAACCGAATTTTAATCATAAGTTCGTACCTATTATTTTCTACCGAGTCCCGTCGGTAACGACGGACCTCATACGCCGGACTCAGGACAATTTAGCAAGACATGGAATTAAACGTAAACAAATTAAAGATTATAATTGCATTTGAAAACATCATAATAATTAATTTAGGAAAGCGATAAACAATAATAATAAGCAATGCGATAAAGAACCTGTAAAGACTTGAAGTAAAATGCGGGAAATAAAGAAACTTGAATTAACTTTAACTTCAATAATGACGACAAGATTATTGACCCAAGCAAGTTACATAGAACATAGGCCTAAATTCTAATGGTGGAGTAATTCCTCGATGTGAGAAAATACTCCTTTTACAATTGTAATTTTCTGCCTAAAACTACGAACAGCGCTTTCGCGCACAAAACTCCGATCCCCTTGAAACTAAATGATAGGTCCTATATATAGTGATAACAGGTTGGAAGTTACTTCCGAATTCATGTGAAAAGTAGTGGAGATAATGGGGCGTTGGAGAAGTAGTGGAGATAATGAGAAGTTGGAGAAGTTGTGGCCGAAAATATCTGAAGCACTTCCTTGACTGGCTGAACGTGGTTTTGGTCTAGTTGATACCCGTTGAGAAGTCCACGTAGTTTAAAATTGGATTCTGAGAATTTCCCTTGTGTCGGTCGCCATGGACCTGTGATGAGCGTCATAGCTTTTAGCTTGTGACAGTCGCCATGCCTATGTTACGGTCGTAACGCTTCCTTAATGTAGACTCCTTATTTCTACTGTCAAAACACCTGCTTTTCTTCTATTTTCTTCTGTTTTCTTCTTCTTTCTTCTTGCTGGTTGACTTAAAGATAATTCCTGAAAATGAACTTAATACTCGCAAATACAATGTTAACAAACGAAAATAACGAAGTAAATCAATGTAATTCGGGGAAAAATATACTATGCATTTTTGAGTTATCATGAATTGTTGGCTGAACTAGCAAGGCTCCTTGAGCACGAGCATAGAGAGATTCAGCCACACAAAAAGCCAGTAGAAGTGGTCAATCTTGGTACTGATGAAGACAGAAGAGAAGTCAAGGTTGGTGCATCCCTCGCTAAGCATGTACACTCCGAGTTGGTCAAGTTATTGAAATAGTATGTCGATATCTTTGCCTGGTCCTATCAAGATATGCCTGGGTTGGATACCAACATCGTTGAACATCACTTGCCATTCAAGACCGAATATCCTCCTGTCAAGCAGAAACTCAGAAGGACTAGACCCGACATGGCACTCAAAATCAGAGGAGAGGTAAAGAAGCAGCTTGATGCTGGGTTCCTAGCCACTTCCGAATATCCTGAATGGATTGCCAACATCGTCCCAGTTCCTAAGAAAGACGGGAAAGTCAAAATGTGTGTGGATTATCGAGATCTCAACAAGGCAAGCCCAAAGGATGATTTTCCTTTGTCTCACATTGATGTCTTGGTAGACAACACAGCACAGTTCTCTGTCTTTTCGTTCATGGACGGGTTTTCAGGGTATAATCAGATAAAAATGTCCCCAGCTGATATGGAGAAGACTACTTTCATCACGCCATGGGGTACATATTGCTACAAAGTTATGCCATTCGGTCTGAAGAATACAAGGGCAATATAACAACGTGCCATGACAACCCTCTTTCACGATATGATCCATAAAGAGATTGAGGTTTACGTGGACGAAATGATTGCCAAGTCCAAAACTGAAGATGATCACCTGGTCCATCTAAAGAAACTGTTTGACAGACCTTCGGAGTTCGATCTAGTAAACTGTTGGGCTTTATTGTGAGTCGGAAGGGCATTGAAGTTGATCCTGGTAAGGTTCGGGAAATTCAGAACATGCCGCCTCCCAAAACAGAAAAAGAAGTCTGTGGCTTTCTGGGCAGACTTAATTACATCTCAAGGTTCATTTCCCACTTGACGGCTACCTGTGAACCAATGTTTAAATTACTAAGGAAAAATCAATCGGTTGAATAGAACAATGAGTGTCAAGAAGCATTTGACAAAATAAAACAATACTTGCAAGAACCACCGATCTTAGTACAGCCGGTTCCGGGTAGGCCTTTAATTATGTATCTCACCATCCTCGATGAATCAATGGGATGTGTATTGGGTCAACATGATGACACTGGCAGAAAAGAACATGCAATTTACTATCTGACCAAGAAGTTCACTGATTGTGAGACCAGATACTCACTCTTGGAGAAAACTTGTTGTGCTCTGGTCTGGGCAGCTCGACGCCTAAGACAATACATGATTTGCCATACTACTTTATTGATATCCAAAATGGATCCGATAAAGTACATATTCGAAAAGCCTGCTGTCTCTGGAAGGATTGCTCGGTGGAAAATACTGTTAACTGAGTATGATATCCAACATGTTACCCAGAAAGCAATAAAAGGTAGTGTCTTGTCTGACTACCTTGCTCATCAACCTATAAAGGGTTATCAACAAATAAAGTTTGACTTTCCCGATGAGGATGTTCTGTTTATCAGAGAATATGAGACCCCAGACCCTGACATAGGACCCAAACCAGGGGAGCGATGGACGCTCGTGTTCGATGGTGCCTCTAATTCTAAAGGTCGTGGAATCGGTGCTATCCTCATCTCTCCAACAGGTTTTCACCTTCCCTTCACCGCCAGATTATGCTTTGCATGTACCAAAAATATGGCTGAATACGAAGCACGTATCTACGGTATTAAAGTGAAAATTGACATGAGAATCAAGATTCTTAAGGTCTATGGAGATTCTGCTTTGGTTATCGGCCAAGTCAGAGGGAACTTTGTGACTCGAGATTCCAAGTTGGTTCCGTACCAACAACACATTGCGAAGTTGATTCCTTACTTTGATGATATTTCTTTTCAACATATCCCCAGAGATGAAAATCAACTAGTCGATGCTCTTGCCACTTTAGCATCCATGTTCAAGGTCAAGTGGAAGAATGAAGCTCCTCATATCCGCATTGATCACTTGAACGAGCCAGCACATTGTTTAGTAATCGAGGATGAGTCTGATGACAAGCCTTGGTTCTACGACATTAAGAGATATCTAGAAAAACAGGAATATCCCGAGGGTATTACTATCACTGACAAGAAAGCTCTTAGCCGGCTCTGCGCCAAATTCTTCTTAAGTGGTGGTGTACTATACAAGAGGAATTATGATTACGTGTTGCTAAGATGCGTGGATAGACACAAAGCACATGTAACACCCCGATTTAATTTAATTATTTTTCATGATTAAATTGAATATTGTTGTATGTATTGTGTGTTGGTGTATTTTGGCCAAGTTTGGGGTACCCTTAGGGTGAGGGTAGTACCCTTAGAATTATGAAGGATAAGGTGTTGGATGAAGGGTTAGTTGGTTAATATTATTATTTGAGTTATTGAGAGATATTGTTGTTATTAATTGAGTCGGTGAAATAATAATAATAATAATAATAATAATAATAATAATAATAATAATATCTAAATAATAGTAATAATAATATTAGAAAACAATATTTGGATAATAAGGAAAATATAAAGGAAAAGGGTTAGGAAAGGAAGAGGTGGTCAGTACGTGTTTTGAAAAGAAAAGGAAGAGCAGAGAAAGCTAGGTCAGAGAAGGAGAAATTGTGAAAGAAGAAATCAAGAATCCTAAGGTAAGGGTGGGATTTCTTTCATCTCTCAAGGGTTAAATGATGTAGGTATTGAATTAGAAATAACTAAGTTAGAATCCATAGGGTTGAGTGAGGGTTTTAGGAAGATTTTGTGATAATATGATTGGAACTAATGAATTAGCTTTGATTGATTTGTTTGGTTGAATTGCAAATGTTAGATATAGGCTATTGGTGAAAAATCTGTGAACAATTGCTGTTAAAAATCAGTTTGAGTGCATAAAATCGCAGTTGGGAGATGCTGTTATCGCAGGGTTTTTCTGCCAAAATCGCAGAGCCCTCTTAGCACGGTCTAGCGCGCTTAGCGCGGTCTGGAGAAATTTCGCCTCTTCGAGGCAGTGAGTAGTACGCTTAGCGCGGATAGGGGCGCGCTTAGCGCGACCTGGGACTGAAAAAAATATTATTTTAATTACTTAAAATTCATGGAAAATATCTGTTTTACATTATATTGATGTTGTGTTGTTGTTGTTGTATGGTGGGCATGTATTGAGGTGTTATGTGCTTGTTTTGTTGATGTTGATGTGATAATGTGAAATGCATGATTGAATGATGCAAAGATGGGTAGTTGTTGTATTGGTGCAATGATGTATGTTTCGATGAATGCATGTTGATTGTTAAATGATGTTGGTATGAAAATTAGTATACTATGTGTATGCATGAGTCGTTGTTGCATGTTGTCATTGATGGTGCATGGCATGTGCATAGTGGTGGGATGGCGTGCCCATATGGGGTGTTATCGTCTATCCGAATTCCTTGATGGAATCATTGTTATTGATGTGATTGTGTGCCGATATGGGGTGTAAGCAATCACAGTTGTTGGTGTGACCATGAAATAGGGGTCGTTGGTGTGATCATGAAATAGGGGTCATACTTGACCATGAAACATGGGTCGAGAGTTCCGACGGGGACTGTGATCATGAAACAGGGATCGATTTTGGTACCACATGCATTGAGTCTAGTCGAGTCTCCTTTGCATTCTCTTGTTGGATGTGTTGCATGCTGATTGGTATAATTATCGATGATTGTCTGTACATAATTTGAAGTATGTGATTCTTGTTGGATGTTATGATATGGTGAATAACTTGATGATGTATGTTTTCTATTTATATCATCTCTCTCTTTCATTGATTTAAGAATCTTACCCCTTCTGTTTGAATGTTGCCTCTATGCGGGTAACATGCAGATAAGCATGATTAGTTCGTAGGTGGAGTGGAGAAGACGAGGTCTTCTGGTGCGAGTTATCGAGTCGCGTCTGCTCTGTGTTTGTAACACCGGGGGTGTCAGAAGGCTGGAGTCTTTTAATTCTTATTATATGTTATTACTGTTTTCATTAAGGATCTTATGTGTAACCAAACATGTTTCTTTTGCGTTGACTTTTCCGCTGTGCATAATTGTTGAAATGCTATGTTTAATTTAATATCAACGTAATATTATTGTGTGCATGTTAAGTTGAGTAGTAGAAGTAGCATCCTAAATCCATGTGTTCTATTTTACTCAGATAAATTACGATTAAATTGTCGCGGGGGTTTGGGGTATTACAAAGTGGTATCAGAGCAGGTCGGTCCGTCCGACCAAGTTGTCGAGTCGTTGTCGTGTGCTAGTTGTTTAGTGTCGGTGTCGGTTCCTTAACCATTGTGTTCTGTTTTTTGTGTGTGACAGATTTAGAATGGCTGGAAGGAACGATGCTGCTCTTGCTGCTGCTTTGCAAGCTATGGCTCAAGCAGTACAGAATCCACCGCGTGCTAACGAGAATGATGAGTTCCAGAAGAACAACCCACCTACTTTCAAGGGAAGATATGATCTGGATGGAGCGCAGACTTGGCTCAAGGAGATTGAGAGAATCTTCCGGGTTATGGAGTGTCCTGAAGCACAGAAGGTGCGGTTAGGTACTCATATGTTGGCTGAGGAGGCTGATGACTGGTGGGTTAGTACTCGTCAAGTGTTGGGAGCAGCAGGTGAGGCAATTACTTGGGCTGTGTTCAGTAGAGAGTTCTTAAGGAAGTATTTCCTTGAAGATGTCCGAGGAAAAAAGGAGATTGAGTTTTTGGAACTGAAGCAGGGTAATATGACAATTATAGAGTATGCTGCTAAATTCTCAGATTTGGCTAAGTTTTATCCTCACTATAGTGCGGCAACTGCAGAGTTCTCGAAGTGTGTAATGTTTGAGAACGGTTTGAGGCCTGAGATCAAATAGGCAATTGGGTATCAACGTATCAGAAGATTTCCTAATTTAGTGGACTGTTGCAGAATATTTGAGGAGGATAGCAAGGCTCGATCGACTCACTATAAGGGGTTGGCCGAGAGAAGAGGGAAACAACCGGTGAATCGTGGGAAGCCTTATGTAGCTCCAGCTGAGAAAGGTAAACAGAAACATGCGGATGGCAAGAAGCCAAGTGGGGGAGGTTCTTCTACTCCTCTGAAGTGTTACAGGTGTGGCGAGTTGGGACATCGTGTCAGTGAGAGCACGAGTGATGTGAAGAAGTGCTTCAAATGTGGACAGGCAGGACATATGATTGCTGACTGCAAAGCTAATGTGGTTACTTGTTACAATTGTGGGTAACAGGGCCATATTAGTACTCGTTGTCAGAAACCAAAGCAAGCTTCGACTGGAGGAAAAGTGTTTACTTTGACAGGGACTCAGACTTCCAGTGAGGACAGATTGATCAGAGGTACATGTTATATTAATAACATGCCTTTGATTGCTATTATTGATACTGGTGCTACTCACTCTTTTATTGCTGCTGATTGTGTAAGGAGGCTAGGCCTTGTTGTTTCTCCTATGAAGGGAGAGATGGTTATCGAAACTCCTGCTAAGGGATCGGTGACTACTTCTTTAGTCTGTATGAATTGTCCATTGTCAATCTTTGGTAAGGACTTCGGTGTGGATCTGATTTGTTTACCGTTGGGAGGTCTCGACGTGATTTTGGGGATGAACTGGTTGGAGTTCAACCATGTTCATATTAACTGTTTTAATAAGTCGGTTCAATTTCTTGCTCCTGAGGAAGAGGGAGAAGATGGTTTTCTGTCTGCTAGAGAGTTGAAGGAGCTCTTGGAAGAAGAAGCTCAGGTGCTCGCATTTTGTGCATCTTTGTCAGTAGAGAGTAATTCAGTGATTAATGAATTGCAAGTAGTGCGTGAATTCCCGGAAGTGTTTTCGGATGACATTGCTGATGTGCCACCAGAGAGGGAAGTAGAATTTGCTATTGATCTTGTCCCTGGTACCTGACCTATTTCTATGGCACCATACAGGATGTCGGCATCAGAATTGTCAGAACTGAAGAAGCAACTGGAAGACTTGTTAGAGAAGAAATTCGTGAGACCAAGTGTATCGCATTGGGGAGCTCCAGTGTTGTTGGTAAAGAAAAAAGACGGTAGTATGAGGTTGTACATCGATTACAGACAGCTGAATAAAGTAACAATTGAGAATAAGTATCCGCTTCCAAAAATAGATGACTTGATGGACCAGTTAGTGGGTGCTCGTGTGTTTAGCAAGATTGACTTGAGGTCGGGTTATCATCAGATACGGGTAAAAGACGAAGACATTCAGAAGACGACTTTCAGAACTTGATATGGACATTATGAGTATGTGGTGATGCCGTTCGGAGTTACTAATGCATCTGGTGTATTCATGGAATATATGAATCGTATCTTTCATGAGTACTTAGATCAGTTTGTGGTTGTATTTATTGACGATATTCTGATCTATTCCAAGTCAAAAGCAGAACACGCGGAACATCTGTGGATTTTGTTGCAAGTGCTGAAAGAAAAGCAGCTCTACGCTAAGTTTTCTAAGTGTGAATTCTGGTTGAGAGAGGTAAGTTTTCTTGGTCATGTTATTTCTGGTGATGGTATTGCTGTAGACCCATCCAAGGTAGACGCTGTTCTACAATGGGAGACTTCGAAGTCGGTGACCGAGATTAGAAGTTTCTTGGGTTTGGCTAGTTATTACCGAAGGTTTATTGAAGGGTTTTCAAAGTTGGCACTTCCGTTAACTCAATTGACGTGCAAGGGGAAAGCATTTTTGTGGGATATTCATTGTGAGAAGAGTTTCGTTAAGCTGAAGAAAAGGTTGACTATGGCTCCAGTGTTGGTTCTACCTGAACCAAATGAATCGTTCGTGGTGTATTGTGATGCTTCTTTGATGGGGCTAGGAGGTGTGTTAATGCAGGATTGTAAGGTTGTGGCGTATGCTTCACGACAGTTGAGAGTACATGAGAGGAATTATCTGACTCATGATTTGGAGTTAGCTGCAGTGGTTTTCGTATTGAAGATTTGGAGGCATTATCTCTATGGTTCCAGATTTGAAGTGTACAGTGATCATAAGAGCTTGAGGTATCTGTTTGATCAGAAGGAATTGAATATGAGGCAAAGAAGATGGTTAGAATTCTTGAAGGATTATGATTTTGGCTTAAACTATCATCCCGATAAAGCTAATGTCGTGGTTTTTGCTTTGAGTCGAAAATATTTGCATATGTCTGCTATGATGGTTAAAGAGTTGGAATTGATTGAACAATTCAGAGATATGAGTTTGGTTTGTGAACAGACACCGCATAGTGTAATGTTAGGTATGTTGACGATTAATAATGAATTTCTTAATAATATCAGAGACAGTCAGAAGTTGGATGTGAAGCTAGTGGATTTGATGATTGGAGATAACCAAGCAGAAGGTAATGAGTACAGGGTGGACGAATAAAGTGTGTTGCGATTCCGTGACAGGATTTGCATTCCTGATAATACGGAGTTGAAGAGAATGATCTTAGAAGAAGGTCATCGGAGTAGTTTGAGTATCCATCCAGGAGCTACGAAGATGTATCAACACTTGAAGAAGATATTTTGGTGGCCTGGATTGAAGCGCGATGTGGCTCAGTTTGTGTATGCTTGTTTGACTTGTTAAAAGTCGAAAGTGGAACACCAGAAACTTGCTAGTAAGATGCATCCGTTAGATATTCCAGAGTGGAAGTGGGATAGTATTTCTATGGATTTTGTGACAGGGTTGCCTAATACGCCGAAAGGACATGATTCTATTTGGGTGGTAGTGGATAGACTGACGAAGTCGACATATTTTATTCTGATTAATATCAGTATTCCTTTGCAGAAGTTGGCAGAGATTTATATTCAGGTAATTATGAAGTTGCATGGAATTCCGTTGAGTATTGTGTCGGATCGAGATCCAAGGTTCACTTCCAGATTTTGGGAAAGTTTACAGGAAGCTTTGGGATCAAAGCTGAGATTGAGTTCAGCTTATCATCCACAGACGGATGGTCAGACAGAAAGAACTATCCAGTCTTTAAAAGATTTGTTGAGGGCTTGTGTGCTTGAACAAGGAGGTGCTTGGGATAGTCATTTGCCATTGATTGAGTTCACTTATAATAATAGTTATCATTCCAGTATTGGAATGAAACCTTTTGAAACGTTGTATGGTCGGAGATGTCGGACGCCTTTGTGTTGGCACGAATCCGGTGAGAGTGTGGTGCTTGGACCTGAGATTGTTCAGCAAACTACCGAAACGGTGAAGTTGATCTGGGAAAAGATGAAAGCTTCGCATAGTAGGCAGAAGAGTTACCATGATAAGAGGTGGAAGGATCTTGAGTTTCAAGAAGGAGACCCAGTGTTATTGAGAGTCACTCTAGTGACCGGTGTTGGTCGTGCGTTGAAGTCGAGGAAGCTTACTCCTCGGTTTATTGGTCTGTATCAGATATCTACAAGAGTTGGACCTGTTGCATATAGAGTGGTGTTGCCGCCGTGTTTGTCGAATTTGCATGATGTGTTCCATGTTTCGCAGCTTCGAAAGTATGTTCCGGATCCGCCGCATGTGATTCGGATGGATGATGTGGAAGTGAGAGATAATCTCACAGTCGAGGCCTTGTCAGAACGTATTGATGATCGCGAGGTGAAGCAGTTGAGGGGCAAGGAGATTGTTCTCGTGAAGGTAGTATGGGGAGGTGCTGCCGGTGGGAACATGACTTGGGAATTGGAGAGCAGGATGCGAGAGTCGTATCCGGAGTTGTTCGCTTAAGGTAAATTTTCAAGGACGAAAATGTTCTAAGTGGGGGAGAGTTGTAACACCCCGATTTAATTTAATTATTTTTCATGATTAAATTGAATATTGTTGTATGTATTGTGTGTTGGTGTATTTTGGCCAAGTTTGGGGTACCCTTAGGGTGGGGGTAGTACCCTTAGAATTATGAAGGATAAGGTGTTGGATGAAGGGTTAGTTGGTTAATATTATTATTTGAGTTATTGAGGATATTGTTGTTATTAATTGAGTCGGTGAAATAATAATAATAATATCTAAATAATAGTAATAATAATATTAGAAAATAATATTTGGATAATAAGGAAAATATAAAAGAAAAGGGTTAGGAAAGGAAGAGGTGGTCAGTACGTGTTTTGAAAAGAAAAGGAAGAGCAGAGAAAGCTAGGTCAGAGAAGGAGAAATTATGGAAGAAGAAATCAAAAATCCTAAGGTAAGGGTGGGATTTCTTTCATCTCTCAAGGGTTAAATGATGTAGGTATTGAATTAGAAATCACTAATTAGAATCCATAGGCTTGAGTGAGGGTTTTAGGAAGATTTTGTGATAATATGATTGGAACTAATGAATTAGCCTTGTTTGATTTGTTTGGTTGAATTGAAAATTTTAGATATAGACTATTGGTGAAAAATCTGTGAACAATTGCTGGTAAAAATCAGTTTGAGCACAAAAAATCACAGTTGGGAGATGCTAATATCGCTGGGTTTTTCTGCCAAAATCGCAGAGCCCGCTTAGCGCGGTCTGGAGAAATTTCGCCTCTTTGAGGCAGTGAGTAGCACGCTTAGCACGGATAGGGGCGCGCTTAGCGCGATCTGGGACTGAAAAAAAATATTATTTTAATTACTTAAAATTCATGGAAAATATCTGTTTTACATTATATTGATGTTGTGTTGTTGATGTTGTATGGTGGGCATGTATTGAGGTGTTATGTGCTTGTTTTGTTGATGTTGATGTGATAATGTGAAATGCATGATTGAATGATGCAAAGATGGGTAGTTGTTGTATTGGTGCAATGATGTATGTTTCGATGAATGCATGTTGATTGTTAAATGATGTTGGTATGAAAATTAGTATACTATGTGTATGCATGAGTCGTTGTTGCATGTTGTTATTGATGGTGCATGGCATGTGCATAGTGGTGGGATGGCGTGCTCATGTGGGGTGTTATCGTCTATCCGAATTCCTTGATGGAATCGTTGTTGTTGCCGTGATTGTGTGCCCATATGGGGTGTAAGCAATCACAGTTGTTGGTGTGACCATGAAATAGGGGTCGTTGGTGTGATCATGAAATAGGGGTCATACTTGACCATGAAACAGGGGTCGAGAGTTCCGACGGGGACTGTGATCATGAAACAGGGATCGATTTTGGTACCACATGCATTGAGTCTAGTCGAGTATTCTTTGCATTCTCTTGTTGGTTGTGTTGCATGCTGGTTGGTATAATTATCGATGATTGTCTGTACATAATTTGAGGTATGTGATTCTTGTTGGATGTTATGATATGGTGAATAACTTGATGATGTATGCTTTTCTATTTATATCATCTCTCTCTTTCGTTGATTTAAGAATCTCACCCCTTCTGTTTGAATGTTACCTCTACGTGGGTAACGTGCAGATAAGCAGGATTAGTTCGCAGGTGGAGTGGAGAAGACGAGGTCTTCTGATGTGAGTTATCGAGTCGCGTCTGCTCTGAGTTTGTAACACCGGGGGTGTCGGAACGCTTGAGTCTTTTAATTCCTGTTATATGTTATTACTGTTTTCATTAAGGATCTTATGTGTAACCAAACATGTTTCTTTTGCGTTGACTTTTCCGCTGTGTATAACTGTTGAAATGCTATGTTTAATTTAATATCACCGTAATATTATTGTGTGCATGTTAAGTTAAGTAGTAGAAGTAGCATCCTAAATCCATGTGTTCTATTTTACTCTGATAAATTACGATTAAATTGTCGCGGGGGTTTGGGGTGTTACAGCACACGCGATCATAAGGTCCATACATGAGGGCTGCGAGGGTGTACATGCTAAAGGTCCTGCTATGGCCAAGAAGATCCTTCGGGCTGGGTATTACTGGACAACGATGGAGGTAGATTGTTACAACTTTGCCAAAAGATGTCACAAATGTCAAATCTACGGAGACAAGATCCATGTGCCTCCAACTCCAATGAATGTTTTGACTTCACCTTGGCCATTCTCTATGTAGGTATAGATATGATTGGAATGATCGAGCCTAAAGCTTCCAACGGTCACCAATTCATTTTGGTTGCTATCGACTACTTCACCAAGTGGGTTGAAGCTGCTTCTTATGCAAACGTTACACGACAAGTGGTTGCCAGATTTATCAAGAAAGAGATAATCTGTCGCTATGGCATCCCTAGCAAAATTATCAAGGACAATGCAAGCAACCTGAACAATAATATGGTGAAGGAGTTATGTCAAGAATTTAAGATCGAGCAGCACAACTCTTCGCCATATCGGCCCAAGATGAATGGCGCCGTTGAAGCAGAAAATAAAAACATTAAGAGAATTATCCAGAAAATGGTCAAGACATACAAGGATTGGCACGAAATGCTTCCATTTGCACTACATGGCTACAGAACTTCAGTTCGCACTTCTACTGGGGCAACTTCGTATTCACTTGTGTATGGTATGGACGATGTTCTGCCCATTGAGGTCGAGATTCCTTCGCTCAGAGTTATCATGGAAGCAGGTCTTGACGAAGATGAATGGGTTCAATCCATATATGACCAGCTAAATCTCATCGAAGAGAAGTGCCTTACAGCCGTCTGTCATGGTCAATTGTATCAGAGACGCCTCAAAGGAGCTTTTGACAAGAAAGTTCTCCCTCGAACATTCTGTGAAGGCGAACTTGTACTCAAAAGATATTCTCTTGTTCACTCGGATCCACGAGGAAAATGGACTCCCAATTACGAAGGACCCTTTGTTGTCAAGAAGGCCTTCTCAGGTGGAGCCCTGATCCTCACCACAATGGATGGGGAGGAGTTGCCATCGCCCGTGAACTCCGATACAGTCAAAAAATATTATGCCTGAAAAAAAAAGAATGAATAAGAGTCCGCTAGATTGACATCCGCAAGGACAACCTAGGCAAAAATGGGCGTCCCGATGGACCAAAAAAAAGAAATATACATGCAAAAATTAGGGACAGTAAAAAAATAATAGCAGCCCGCTAAGTTGAAAACCCGAAAGAGCGACTTAGGCAAAAATGGGTATCCCGGTGGAAGAAAAAAATAGAAAAACATGTCCAGGTAAAAATTAGGGATTAAGGCATTGACTGTGAACACTTGAGCCTCTTTTCATCACAGCTAGATCTCAGACGGTAACAGAGCAGTCAAATCATCATCAACTGGTGCAAGGCGTTGGAACCTAGACTTACGGTGGATGGTAGCCAATGTTGTAATCAATGCAAAACATGATATCCCTTTGCCATTTATATTTTTTTTTCAATTTCATTGCAAATTTCCTCATCAAGGATTTTTACATCCTTGTACACATCTCATGTACAAAATTTTCACATTCAATAAAGTGCATCATTTGTTATCTCAATTGTTTTCATTCTAGTATTTTGTTTGCAAAATAAACAATTATTTGTGATCACATAATACTATAAAACGTTGAGAACAATAAAAAGCTAAATCAATCGAGAAAGCATTATGCATTGCATACTTTACTGGTGATTCCTGCAGGATAATCAGTAATATCCGTTGGTAAGCCTAATGCCCGGCCGGTAATATGAGGGTCCTCTGACGAAGTTGATGTTCATCAGCAGGGTCATCATTTCCCCAGCAGTCGCCATTGTGGTTCTCAAGAAGGGTTGATTGCCATGTTGTACCCCGAGAGGAGACATGTTTGTTCTTTTCCCCAGCACGGGTCGCGCGTCATCCGCAGCATGTTAGTTTGTCATGCATCCACAGCTATGCGAGTTAGTTTCATGTCTTCCCCAAGTGGAGAAGATCCTTCGAGGCTTGTGAATTCCCTACAGCAGAGCTTGCGGCAATTTAGAAATCAGATTTGTCTGGTTTCATCCCCGACAAAGGCAGTCCTAATGAAGGGATTAGTATGAATCTCTTATCCCCTGCAGTGTCGATGGTGAGCCTCTCCTTGGTTTTCCACAGCAGAGTTATCATCCTTTTTAGGGCCTCTCCCCGACAGATTTTGTCTTTATCTGTGTGTTCTCTCCCAGACCAAGGATGGCGAGATCATTTTGCTACAACCTCTGCCTAACTTACCGTGCATTACCTCAAACCGTACTTTTTGCATTATATGATATCAAGCATCATTTAGGTCGATGCATACATGGCATATGCATCGAGCATACCCCCTCTCTTTTAGCCTGATTCATCTCCCCTGCTGACATTCAGTCTCTTAACACTCTTCTTTTGTCGCCGTCGGCCAAATATTCGAGCTAATCTTTTATTTAATCCCCTTTTACCTCGAATCATTGAAAAGCTAGTGCAATTCATACATTCAGGTCCAAGAGGATTAAATAGGGGCAGCTGTCATAACCCAAAATTTGACCTCCCTCTTTTGCCTTTTTGCATAAGCATGTGCATTCGCATCGTCGGCACACGCATTCGCATTTTTCTCTATGTGTTTCTTGTTACAGGACTTTCAGGTTTTCTAGCCCGGCTGATATCATCCTTACAAGATTACCATCATCATCAAAACAAGCACAAAATGAGTGTTTCTACGCCTATTCATCAATACAAGAAGTGGAAAATCGAAGCCGGGACCACAACACCATTTTTTAGGCAAATTGCCCATATTTTGGCCTGGTTAATTGATTAACCATTTGCAGTGCAATTGTGTTAATCGATTAACACATGCAGAATAGAAACAATCTACTGCTTTTTCATGACAGTACCTTTGCACACACTTTGGTCTTGGATTCTACAGTATTCTAGCAGCATGTGGAATATTCTAGATATCTCTAGACATTTTAAGGATATTCAATTCATTCCAAGTGCATTTATTCTAATGCTTCACTTCAAATGAAGTGCACCACGTTCCTTGTTTTCCAAGTAATATGGATCTTTGGATGTTGGAGTTCACCTTGGGATTGTTACCGAGTTGGCCCTAACTAACCGAGTTAACCGCCTTGACCCGGTGAGTCAAGTGTAACTAACTCCTAGTCTAGTTCCAAACCCAAAGCTAAGTCCAAAGCTAATTCCAAACCTCTCACACTCCAAACCAAAAGTCTATATAAACACACCTTCACTCACTTTTCAAGGGATCCACCATTTTTCACCAAATTTCTCACATTTCACTCTTAATTTTCTCACATTCTCTCTGATTTTTCTCTGCTACTTCTTCATCTTTATCTCAATTCTCTTCCAAAACCTTACCAAAGCTCTTAATTCACCATTGAAGAAAAGCTACTTTCACCTTAAAAGTGCTTTTTTCTTGAGCTTAACCTTCACCACCATTCCATTATACTGGTTTTTGTGGAGTTTCAGTAGCTTTTGGATTCATCTCAAGTGATTGATTCAAGCTTCTTCAGTGATAATTCTCATTTTTGGAGTTTTCGTCGCTATTTGATCGATTTCGATACGTTTCGGCGATAATTGAAGATTCCTCTGGTTTTCTTTGATTATCTCCATCAAGATCACATTACAACATTTACCAAAGCACATCTCAGCCTTGTAGGTTGGTGGATCTCATTCATTTTACTGTTTTGATCATTTTCGTATCATTCGCGATGTAGTTTCGATGTTTTTGCATGTGAATTGATTATACCATTGCTTGATCCATGATCTTGATTGTTTAATTGATTCTATTGTTGATCATTTGCTGCTTTTAAACTTGATTTTTCGTGCATAATTGTTTGCCCTAGCATTGGAGTGATTGCATAATCAAAAAGTTGGCCAAAAGCACTTTTCAAAACTGATTTTCTGCTCTATGTCCAGTGTTAATCGATTAGCACTTTGCAGTGCAATAGTGTTAATCGATTAACCAGTGTTTTTTTGCACTTTTTCAAGTGTTAATCGATTAACACTTTGCAGTGCAATAGTGTTAATCGATTAACACTGAACCAGAAGGCCATTTTCTTGCATTTTCAAGTGTGTTTGCCATGCTTTCTTCATTTTAACTTCCATTGATTATCATGCTTGATTGTATGGGTGTTTTAAGTGTCATTTCGCTTTTGGTTGAAGCATATCCATGAGCTTTCGATGCACATTTTCGATTATTTTTTTATTCTTGGCATTGTATGAACATGACTATGCTTGCACTATCTTTGTTCACATGGCACATGATTTTGTGTTGCATTTTGATGATCATTTGGCATTGTTTTGCACCTTCTATTTCATGCTTGCATTAAGTTTATTCTTCATGGATAAGCTTAATCTTGTATAATCAATAATGCACCCTTTTGCCTTAATAGTTTTTCAATTCATATTGGAAAATTGTTGGCACTTTCCTCCCTTTTGATTGTTTAATCGAAACTTCGTTTCGATTACCGATCCTTCCCCTTCGTTCTCTTTAGGATTCCTTTAGATCTTGCTTTCTCTTGGTCGCCGAATGAGTTAGTGTTCGCGCAACTTGGAGCTGTTACTCTGTCTGTTTCACAACACACTAGAGCACTGTACAACTTGGAGTTGCTGTGCTGACCGTTTCAACTTCTGCATTACACCCTGTGTGTTAGAGAAGCAATGAGAAGGGAGAATTCCTACTCTCATTCTGACTACTTCAAGTAGGGGACTGTCATACCCCAAATTTTGACCACTAAGATTTCCCATCATTGTGCAAATCATCATCACAATATGGATGTACCTTTGTGCCTCATCAATCTCCTCAAGGAATTGTTGAGCATTCACCACAATCAAAATTAGGGTTTCAAGCCCTCTCTGAGTGCTTAGATAAAGGATCAATCAAGGAATGACACGATCTTCAACTTGTCTAACCTCTCAAACATTCACAATGGATCAAGAGGACTTCCACTTCAAGGATTAAGCACAAGGTTGCTCCCTTCTACGTGGATCAAGCTTCAAGATCGCCAGTGTCACCAAATTAGGGTTTTGGTCTACCAGGGCCTCCAGATGGAAATTTTCATCTGGGCATGAGCCAATGATTCAAAACATATCCTAATATACTCCATGGAACCTCATGGACCCAATCATCAAGTCAATTTTGCCTCAGGGGATGCATTCATAAAAAATCAGGAATTAGGGTTTCTTGACCTAATTCACCCCTAAGTTGACTTTTAGGGCAAATCATGAGCCAAGACCTCAAGAGAGGGTTTAAGGGTCTCTGATCCATTTGGAACAATGGATTAATCCAAGAAGTTTGAGCAACAAGTCTCAATTTCATCTGCACCACAGTTAGGGTTTTAAGGAAAAGGTCAATTGTAACTTTGACTTTTGGTCAGGACATGCTCCCAAACCCTAAGACATGATTCAATATACCCTATGACACCCATGTAACATGTCCATCAAGTTTGATTTAGGTCAAGGACATGATTTCATGAAGAATTGCACAGTTTGGAATTCATCTGATAAAAAGTCAACTGTGCACAAAAGTCAACTTTGGCTTTTTGAGATTTTTCACCAAAATGGATTGTTAACCCTAAAATGATGTTAATGTATGATTTGAATCATCATTCATCAAGAAAAATCAAGAAAAGTTGGATAACTTGTAAAAGGGGTAACCATAAAAACTTAGAAAATTTTCTAAGTTAAAAATAAAGTGGCTAGGGTACCAACTTTGGAGGGTCATAACTCCTAAACCACAAAATTTGTAGATCTCATTGCCCTCTACAAAAACTTCAACTAGACCTAACTCCAATTCATTGTGGATTTTGAGCTATGAGTGAGCCAAGATGGCTGAAAATATGAAAGTACACCATTTTCCAACACTTAGAAAAAATTCTGTCCAAGACAGATTTTGTTGAAACACCAAAACTTGTGAGATCTTTTCACATAGATGCAAGCTGAATCAAGTCCAAAGTTAAACATCAATGTTGTTGCATATGTTGCCAAGAATTCAAAGAGCTTAACAGCATGAATTGATTCAACTTGAGCCAAGAGAAATCCATGCCCAAAGTCATGCTGCTGCAAGCTGTTTTGGAAAAATCAGTTTGCATGTTTGCTTGCCACACACGATTTTGAACCAAAAATTGAGGATCAGCATGCCACATGTATTCAAACCAATCACATTGCATCTGATCCAACTGATAAATCTGAGTCAAAAAGCCAAGGAATCTTCCAACTTGAAGTTCATCCACTTTGGCACATTTTGCCTTGAATTCAAAGTGCATTAATGTGGAATAGTGCATTGTCAAGGTAGCTACCCTACTCAGTCAAATTCTTTGATTAAACAACAATAAAAACATCTGAGGAATGTGATTTTGGTCAAGGCATAGCCCTGCTCTTGGGAATGGCTAGCTTGCCTTGCTTGAGAAGAAATCCTCCAAGCCAATCCATGCAAATGTGATATGATCCAGCAGCCATTCACTATTCCTCCAAAACAAAAGTTGATCACCTATAAATAGAGGTCCCAATGGATCATTCAACTCACACCAAAGCCAGTTACAACACTGCTTTCTCTCATTCTTCCTTAAACCTCAAGTTTCTTGGTTTTTGAGTAACCACTATCGGGTTTTGAGTTGCAGCCTTAGGCAATCAATTCCAATTGCTCAAACACATCACATATGATATTTTTGAGGTGTCCAAACACTTAAACACTGACTGTAACACCTCAGGCTCAAAATCACCCTTCAACCAAGCCATTACGCCTTAATTATGCAGGTGGAGGTCTCCAGCTTGATCCAAAGAGTTTCAAAGTGTTCCAAAGCTTGTAACACACTCCATAACATCCATTGAAGCTGTAGGGATCATTAATTCATGACTGGAACAAAGTTTGTGCAGAGTTCCATTTCAGCTTGCATCAAGGTAAACCTCAAAACTCAAACTCCATGATCCATGCATATTTCCTTGCATGATATTTTTGCCAATTGCTTGCCATCATATGCTGATTGTTTTCCCTCAGAAACTTTGATCATTGCACTCATAATCATGCCTACTCGATTGCTTTTGCAAAATTAGGGTTCATACGGCCACAATGATATAATTTGTTATACACTGAAAATGAATAAAATTGGGTATTGCCATCTTCTTCCTTGGGAAAAAACGCATGAGTTTGGTGTTTGAATGATGTCCAATGGTTGAGAGATGAGTGAGATATGGTGCGTCATGCACGATCTCGAGGAAGAAGATGGCCATGACGCCATTCTTCAGGTTTTTCAACTAAGTTTGACATATATTTTTCACTTGCCATGTTATTAATGAATTGGCATTGCGCCCCAGCGGTTCATCAGCTGGTTTTGTGTGTATTTGCAAGCGAGAGGTCTGGGGATCGAATCCCCCTCGCCCCAGACTTCTTTTTATCACTTGTTTATTTTGTTATTTTTCATATTATTATTTTTAATAATTTGAAAAATTAATAACTCCTTCAATTTTTATCATTTTTGATTGGTTCTTTTTGCAATAATTCACAAAAATATTGAAATATTTTATTCCACCAAAAAATTAGATTTATATTATTTATTTAATATAATTAGTATTTTTGTGAATAAATTCATTTTTTATTGTTTTTAAACATTCTAAAAGTGAATATTTACTTTGAAAATCAAAACCAAATGAGTTTAAATATTCCTTGTGATTTATACCTCATTTTTCAAACCTTAAACAAAATCATAAATGGATTATTCAAATTTATTTTGTATTTTGTTCGATTTTCTTTAAATATTTACTTTTAAAGATTAAAATTAGGGTTTTTTAATTCAACTTTCAAAATTAATTTTCAAATACACTTGGGCCTCTATTAGAGTGTAAGACCCAACCCCCTTTGTACATAAAAACTTTGTGGGCCTCATTCGTTGTATAAGTCCCTCTGTACATTTTCAAATGAACGGCATGATCGTCGCCTTTTCAAAATAACCCTGGGCCTACCCTCGAGTAGTAAGACCCATTTCTTTTCTTAAAACTCACTTGGGCCTCTATTAGAGTGTAAGACCCAATCCCCTTTTAACCAAAACATTTTGGGCCTCACTTATTGTATAAGTCCCTCTGCGTTAAAAGAAAATCTCGGCGTGATCGCCATTTTAAACGATAAAACCCTGGGCCTCTCTTTGAGCTGTAAGCCCCAAAATCTTTCTTTTTCAAAGCACTTTCTCCTTTGATTTTGAATATACTGTTGTTTTTCAATCTTTCTTTGTTAAACAACTAACCAAACAGCATGGAAGCTCTACAACCGAGTAAGTGGTTATTGCTTTCATTTACCGCTTTCATATACATATAACTGTATTGTGGGGCTGTTTCGCTGTAAGTCTTCTTTCATAAACTCATATCAACTGTGTAATAATAGTATAGATATTTAGAGTTTCCCCGACAACTACGTCTAGCATTAAGCCCGTTGATTACTCTTAAATAGTCAATACTAGATCCCCATAGGATTACCAGACACAGTCTTCCCTCCTCTTGGGGTTAAACAATATGGAGACATGAAAGGCAACATTCTCTGTGAACCCTTTCATAGACTGTCACTCGTAGAAGTTGTCAAAGAAACTCTACTCCCCAGAGATGATATTTTCTCCGTGAATGGCATCTCTTGAGTTTCTTCCAAAATTCTCGGACTTTCCTGGCTTGATCTATTCTCGGTGAATGGCATGTCTTAAACTTCTCGGGGTTTGGGGACCCACAGGCTTCTTAAAAGCACTTGTCAAGAAACTCTACTCCCCAGAGATGATCTTTTCTCCGTGAATGGCATCTCTTGAGTTTCTTCCAAATTCTCGAACTTTCCTGACTTGATATATTCCTTGCGAATAGCTTGCCTTGAATTTCTCGGGGTTTGGGGACCCACGGGCTTCCTAAAAGCAACCCCGCCTCCTCTTGGGCTTCGTTCAAGGACCCTACGGCTTCTTAGAAGTATTCACAGCCTCCTCTTAGGCTTCGTATAATGATCTCTTCCTCCGGGAATGATAGCCTCCTCTTGGGCTTCGTACAAGGACCGATCGGCTTCTTAAAAGTTTCCAGCCTCCTCTTGGGCTTCGTACAAATTATCCCGACGACCTCCTAGAGGTATAGGAACAGAACTTAATCATCTGCATAGAACAGTCCTTTCAAAGAGTCTACTACTGTTTCTCAAAGCATAATACAAAAGATGAAACTTTAGACTTGGACAGTCTAATCTCCTTGAGTCTCAAAGACATTCTCAAGCACCCTTCAAAAATAGGAAGGAAACCCGTAGACTCGGACAGTCTCAATACCCTTCAGATTTCCCGCTTCCTTAAAGAACAGGCATAACCCGGATCCTTGAATCAAATCCTTGAGTACAGTGTTGCTCATATAAGAACTGATTTTCTCTTTCAAAAATCAGTATACTGGACCTGTCACTTAACTGAAACAACGTTTAGCCTCTCTCTCGGGATTTATACGAGACACATAAGAGACTCCCTCATTGAGTCAATCACCCCTTTCGCCTCCATCTCGGGCTTCGTACGAGATACAAAAAACTCTTTTGTTGAGTCAATTAGCCTTCATCTCGGGCTTTATACGAGATACCAAAAGACTCCATCGTCGAGTCAAAACCTTTTAGCCTCTCTCTCAGGCTTTGTACGAGACATATAATAGCCTCCTCTTAGGCTTTGTATAAGAAAAGCACTGGTTGATCCAATTAACCTTTTAGCATCAAAGTTGTGCCTCGTCCACAGTACACAAACATCAACAACTCCTTCCCCTCCATCTAATCGCTGTAAGCAGCAAGCCTCTGGATCATCTACATCCACGCCACTGTCCCTCTTTTAGTATGAGAAATTCCTAAGGAAAGATGGCATTACTCTACGCTGAGTTAAAGTCTTCTCCTTCAGGTTAAAATCCCCTATAAAGGAAATTACGGCATTTTCGGATTCACACATCCCAGTTAAAGTAATCCTCCTTTACAGTCAGTCACCCAACAGTTGTGACATACAAACCCCTCTTTAGAGATGACAAATCCTCTCTAAGGTTAACACTTCAGCTTCACATCTTGGGCTTTGAACAAGATACAAATAAACTCTTCAGCTTCAAATCTTGGGCTTTGAACAAGATATAAACCACCTTTTCAGCTTCACGTCTTGGGCTTTGAACAAGACACCAAAAACACCCATTTTCCTCCCGTAGACTAGGAGGAACTACGAACGCTCTGATTTCCCTGTTTCGGTAAACGGGAATACGTAGGCATAAGATTGAAAGAAAAAATCTTAGCGAGCACACTAAACAAAAACCCAAAATCCCATACTCTCACATCAAAAAGCATCAGTCCTAACATCCTAATCCTTGTTCCCCGCCAGAAACATTCAGTCAAAATAAAAAGAGAGAAAACAGTATTGGCGAAAATACAAATAACCAATACAAAGCCCCCCCCACATTGATCGCATCCGTAACCTAACAGACCGCTGTTTAAACTCAGTATGCAAAGCAGGGTTAATTGGAGACATCTATTTCCCTTCCTTCATCAGCTTTAATAGGATAAAAAATGAATCGACCTGTAGTAAACTCAACCGCAGAGAGCGACCAGCGCTTAAGAACCGCATCCAAAATCGCTCGCTACAGAAAAATGGCGCCCACCGTGGGGCCCGTCTCTGTTTTTCTTCTTCCTTTTCACCTCTTGTGTGAATACCACAGATTGGGGCTTCCGCCAGGGAACCCATTTTCTGTCAGGAACTTAGGATTCATAGCTTTAAAGGTCTAGGATGTTTAGGACAAATATATATACTGCTTTTCCTAATTGCTATACGTGTTTATTTTTCTGCTAATGGGAATGCGGGTGATGCCGTATGTGGAAAGATTGAGTATACACTTAAGATAAGTGATGGCGACAAGGTCGACCATCAACCTCAGTGGAGGCTGACCAATGCAACCCATTCTCTCACCTAGACAATGGGCCGATTGTTAAGTCTGAGAAGCTGAGGAGCCAAACCCTTTCGTAGTGCGGAAACTATCGGGAATAGTTGTTACGCGATACTACCCTCATTTGAGGCTGGTGATCTATTCTCGGTGAATGGTACTTACTCTAAGATCGCTCTACAACTCGCTGGCAATCCGCTTGTTGTTTTGCTTTCCTAGGAGGAGCTGATGATAATGAGTACAGGTACAAAAATCACCCTAGTATAAACCTTTGGGGATGGGTAGAGCCTTGACTTCATGACAACGACCCTTTGACCCCATGTTTTTTCTATGTTTTTGTGTGCTGCATTCATGCATTCATTTAAAAAACATTAAAACATTCAAAAAAAAATTCTCTTCTAGTCTCTCTATTTTTCAAATTAAACTGAGACTGTGATCGCAAATATCAGAGAAAAGGATTGCACTAATGGATTTCGGTAGAAGGAGAACTCATAGTTATATCTTCAAGGTACCAAAGCTAGAGGATTTGAGAAGGTTAGCAAGGATGATCATAAACCCAGAGGCTTTCAGAGCCATGCACGGAGGTTTGCTACCACTGTTAAGAGTCCATGTGATTGAGGGAATCATGGATGCGCTCATTCAGTTTTATGATCCAGTTTATCACTGTTTCACATTCCCGGATTACCAGCTCGCACCAACGCTGGAGGAGTATTCTCATCTGATTGATCTACACATTACTGATCGAGCTCCATTTTCTAGACTGGAAGAAATTCCAAAGAATCAGACCATTGCAAGAGCAATTCATTTGGACGAGTCTGAGGTCAGGAGTCACTTAACTACCAAGGGTGGCATCCAAGGTTTGCCAGACCAGTTCTTGACAAAGAAGGCCCTATATTTTGCTAGTATAGGAAACGTGACTGCTTTTGAAAGCATCTCTGTCTTGCTTACCTATGGGTTATTTTTGTTTCCCAACATCAATAACTTCGTCGATATTAACTCCATTAAGGTTTTTCTCATTGGAAACCCTGTGCCGACTTTGCTCGCAGATGCGTATCATTCTATACACTTGGGAAATTTGTACAGCGGAGGGGAGATCACGTGCTGTGTACCTCTACTTTATAAATGGTTTATCTCCCACTTGCCCAAGTCTGCTGCTTTTTGGGATTGTAAGAGTGCCTTACGTTGGTTGCAAAAGATCATGTCTCTTACCAACTCTGATATAGATTGGTGTAATAGGATTTATGATGGAATTAGGATCATTGACCGTTGTGGAAACTTCCCCAACGTACCCCTCATAGGAACTAAAGGAGGAATCAACTATCATCCGGTATTGGTTCGTCGTCAATTTGGATACCCGATGAGACACATCCCACGGGGTGTTCATCTGGAAGGTCTTTTCTTCAAGGAAGGAGAAAATGACAGAGCACTAAAGACGGAAATAGTGCAAGCCTAGAAGCATGTTCATAAGAAAGGACGAGAGTTTCTAGGAAAACCGGACTGTGTCTCGGTGGAGCCTTATCTCCATTGGGTACAAACTAGAGCTCTCAAGCTAAAAATGCCTTATCCTCATTATGGAATTCTTCCGCCAAAGGAGTTTGTCATGTACTTCATGACGGACCTTGTAATCTACTGTATTTCCATTTCTGTAATCCTTTGAAATTAATAAAAAGGGGTTTCCCCACTGTTTGATATTTGCAATCTAATTGTCGAAGTTTATTTTGATTAAACAAAAAACAATTAATATAATCATTGCATTCATCATTCTCACCTCGCGTATTCTTCTTCCCTACGAATCTCACGTTTGTGTCTCGATTCTAGAGTCAAACTGTCTCATTCGTATAATACTCGGGCCAATCGTCAGAAAAAGATGGATGATCTTGAGGAAGAAAACAGAGAGTTGAAGGAAGAGATCGACGCTCTGAGAGAGGATATGAGAAAGCTTCGTAACGACATGCAAGTCAAGGCAGAAGCTCAGCTACAAAGAAATGTGATCTCAGAGATCACCTCAACGCCCATCATGGAAAAGTATGATCCTAGGTATCAAATGCCGAAAGATCGTCCTTGGGGCATGCCTGTTAACTATATCCCAGAAGGATATGTTCCGCCGATCACTGAAGATCAGAGAATCACAACAGAAGCCGCTGGGCCTGAAGGTTACAAACTTCGGGAAAGCGAAGATGCCAGGGGCATACTGAAGACTCCTGAAGGTTACAAACTTCGGGAGACGCCAAGACTCACTGCCGTAGTTCTGGTACCACCCCCTGTGGTGCACACTGTCCCGGAAGGACAGGTTCCACAAATACCTTCTGGTAAGAAGGAAACTATGTTTGACAAAATGGAGGAATTCCAGGAGCAGTTCTTGGAAATGTAGAAGGAACTGCAAGCCATTCGCGGTCAGGATCTATTTGGAAAGGACGCCGCAAATCTCTGCTTGGTCCCAAATGTGAAAGTTACGCACAAATTTCAAGTGCCCGACTTTGAAAAGTACAAGGGTAACTTTTGCCCTCAAAGCCATCTGGTGATGTACGCTCGGCGGATGTCAGCTCAGACGGAGAATCAGGACCTACTGATTCACTACTTCCAGGATAGTTTAACCGGTGCCGCACTTAAATGGTACATAGGTTTAAACCGTGCCATGATCAGCACATTCAGAGATCTTGGCACTGCCTTCGTCCAACAATACAAATACAATTTGGACATGGCACCCGACAGAGATCAAATCAGATCGATGTCACAAAAGGACAAGGAAACCTTTAAGGAGTATGCTCAAAGGTGGCATGAAATTGCCGCTCAAATTTGTCCACCTCTTGAGGAAAAAGAGATGACAAATATCTTCTTAAAGACCTTAAGCTCATTTTACTATGACTGAATGGTTGCCAGTGCACCCAGTGATTTCACCGAAATGGTGGGCATGGGCGTACGTCTTGAGGAAGCCGTCTGAGAAGGACGTTTGGTAAAAGACACTGGATCGACGAGTGGTACTAAAAAATATGGTAGTGCTCTCCCTAAGAAAAAAGAGCAAGATATTGGGAATATCTCTCTCAGAAAGCAAAGGCGACGTTATCAACCAGTAGCAGCTGTGACTCCTACTATCAACCCTACGCCTATCCCTACGTATCAACCTCAGGTTGCGCAGAGCCAACCTAATCAGCAAAGGACACAACAGCCTCTTCAGCAGGCTCGTCCTCCATACAACAACAACCGTACAATACGGCCACCAGGATTTGATCCTATACCCGTGTCATACGCAGAGCTGTTTCCATTACTGCTAGCCAAGGGGCACATTCAGACTAAGTCCCCTCTTACAGTACCGGAAAATCCGCCTTTTTGGTTTAAGGTGGATCAAACTTGCCCTTATCATCAAGGAGGTCTAGGGCATAACATAGAGACTTGTCTCAATTTCAAGTCCGACGTGCAAAAACTTATTAGGAGCAGGGTCTTATCTTTCAAAGGTACGAATCCTAATGTTCTCACGAACCTGCTGCCTCAACATGAGAAGGCTGCAATTAATTTGATAGAAGGAGAGACTAACGACGTCTATCAAATTCACGATGTACTCTTGTTGAAAACTAATCTGGTCAAGATGCATTGTAGACAGAGTGGATATGGCCATGTGCCACCTCATAATTATCACCGGTGTGATATCTTCTCTAAAGACAATCAAGGATGTTATGTGGTGCAAGCAGCTCTACAGGAACAAATGGACCTCGGATGGATCCAAGAGCACCGAGTTCGTGGAGTTAACATGGTCTACACAAATTCTAACGTCATTCAAAACCACGACATCCGTGCGATGAATGTCAACTTGGTGGCAATGCACTCAAGGCAAAGCCAGTATCATAATCTGCCGCGGCACGATTACAGTTCCTGTCTGACTTGCTCGGTAAACAAATAGGGATGCTCTTTCATACAAGAGGCCCTCCAGCGTCAGATGGATCTTGGATGGATCCAAGACTACCATGATAGGAATTCCTATCAAATCAACATGGTTCAGATCTTCGATATTCGCATGATGAATACCAACCTGGTAGAGTTACATGCTGAATAGGTCCGACTCGGATTCTTAATATCACATGACTATCAAAGCTGTAAAGCGGGTTGCGAGAACGATCGAGGTTGTACCCTTGTCCAGGAGGCACTTCAGCACTTGTTAAATCACTGGTGGATGCCAATTTACATGGATGAAGCTACTCAGCAAATTAGTATCAGCAACAGGAATCCTACTCGGCGTCAGAGTCGGGATGTCCGATCTGTGGAAGCTAACCTAGTGAGGTTACATTGTATTCAAAGTGGGCGTGGCCAGGTGCCACTACACAATTACGACCGTTGTAGCGTCTGTTCGGAAAGTAACCAAGGGTGCTACCTTGTGCGAGCAGCTCTTTAGGGTCAGGTGGATCGTGGAGAGATTCGTCCATATCCGGGTTCCGGACCCATCAACTGGACGCCGAATTACCTTGCCGATCAAATTGAGGATGTTGTTGTAATCTCTGGTCATCATAGGACCAGGGATGTTTTTGCCATCATCCCTCTACTTGACGAATCGAGAGTTCCCAACTGGGAACGGATCGAGATTACTTATGATGGTCAGAAAAATCAGAAGGTTCCCATAGTCATCTATATACCGGGACCACTACCGTATGAATCAACTAAGGCTATCCCTTACAAATAAGGTGCAACGACAGTTGAAAATGGAAAGGAAATTCCATTACCCGCCGTCGTGAATATTGCAGACATCAGTCGTGTAACACGGATCGGTCGAATCTTCAACCGAGGAGTTGGGGAACTTAACAAAGAAAAGGAACTTCAGACGGAAGCTCCTGATCCATCAGTCGGTCAATCCAGTAATCCCGACCTTTAGAAAAACAATGATGAGATGCTAAAGCTCATCCAAAGGAGTGAATACAACATTGTTGATCAACTGTTACAGACTCCTTCAAAGATTTCGGTATTATCACTGTTACTCAGTTCAGAAGCCCACAGGGAGGCTCTACAGAAAGTCTTGGAGCAAGCCTTTGTGGAACAGGATGTAACAATCAGACAGTTCAATAGTATTGTGTCTAACATCACTTCTTGCAACAATTTGGGATTTAGTGATGAGGGATTACCCGAAGAGGGTCGTCGTCATAACATGGCGCTCAATATCACAGTTGACTGCCAGGTCAATGCTTTAGCCAGCGTACTGGTAGACATAGGGTCAGCCCTGATTGTTATGTCGAAGTCCACTTTGATGCAATTATCATTCAAAGGCCCTCCTATGAGAATCAGCGAGGTCGTCGTCAAAGCGTTCGACGGATCCAGAAAAACAGTTATCGACGAAGTTGATCTTCCCATAACTATCGGTCCTCACACTTTCCAAGTCACTTTCCAGGTCATGGACATCCGGGCAACGTACAGTTGTTTATTAGGAAGACCTTGGATACATCAGCCTGGAGTGGTCACTTCAACCCTCCACCAAAAGCTAAAGTTCGTCAAGAACGATCAACTTGTCACAGTTTGTGGGGAACAAGCCTTGCTTGTAAGCAACTTATCATCGTCTACTGGTATAGAACCCGAGGAGGTTATTGGAACTCAGTTCCAAGCACTGTCGGTAAGCAAGAACAATCAGTTCAAAGGAGGAGCCTCGATTTCCTCATACAAAGATGCTATCAAAGCAGTCGAGAGTACCGACACAACCGGATGGGGACAGCTTGTTATTCCTATTGACAATGCAACAAAGAAGGGTCTTGGTTTTTCTGCAACCTGTACCCAGACAGCTGCCAACGATGAAAGTCTTCATCCCCTTCAAAACTTCTTCCATAGTGGAGGTTTCCTTCACCCAGTGTCTCAGACAGTTCATGCTATCAAAGAGGAAGATCCCTCTGACACGGATGAAGAATGGAAGTCCTATCTTAACACGGACGGTTATATGTCTCAGGAAGAGGTGCCTACTCCTTTTTGCTTTCCTACAGAAAGTCCGAGATTTATACCAAGGTCAGACGTCGAAATGATATATGGAGATTGTGATCCGGAAGGATGTCGTGCTCCGCCAAATTCATTAGAGGAGGACACTCCGATGAAAGACAACTTTGACCACGACCACTATGGGCCAATGGATGGTCTTCCAATGTGGCAACCTTATCCAGGAGACTTGGGGCAAGAGAGTAAGCCGAACAATGAAAATCAGATGACCGTCATTGAACAGAATACCTGTGTCCCCACCATGTCATGGGATCAACACTCGGGTCATTCAGAAACTACTCAACATGATGATGAATTTGCAACGTTTGCAGGACTTGAATTCATCAACTATGCTTTTCCCGAGGTCAACGTCATCGAGAAAGATGACTCCTCCAGTTCCAAAGAAGTTTGGGACACTCTGGGAGAACCAAGTGGAAAATACGACTATATGGTCAAGTACACTGCTCCTGAAAGCTCTCGTATCAGGCTCGAAGATATCCAGCCAACTAGATGGGGGGATACAGCTGAGAACACAGATGCTATGCAAAATGCAACAGAGGAATCCTCCTACGACGACTCTGCCTGGGAGATAGATTCCAATGATCCTGCTCCACCAGAAATCAGTGTCATTTCTGAAGACAAATCAAGGAAGGTACCAAACTTTGTGATTCACCGAGGAGTTCGCCACCAGTGGGTTGCCGTCGAGGTTCCGAAGGTTGTGCATCAGTCAAAGTAATTGCCATCTTTAACCTTTCACCCTGCCCAGGTGAAACGGATGTTTTGATAGGGCTCGCTTTCTGTAAATTTCCCTCTTCGCTTCGCCCAAAGCGACAGAGTTTTGTTTTATAGGGTTGTAGTTTCAAGGATCGACTTGTTCATTAATAAAATAACGTCGTTCTGTAATTCCCGCATTAATTGTTGTTTTCTCTTTTTGCTTTTTCAGAAAATGGTAATCCTAAAAAACAATTCAATAATAAAAACAAGCTGTAAAATAAAACACTGCACACACATGCATTTTCTCTATCTCTTCTAAACACGAATCATCACGTCATGCAGATTGCTTGTTTTAAACCCCGTTGAAACATACGATTCGATGCCTTCTCCCAACTTTGAGTTCCCGGTATTCGAGGCTGAAGAAGAAGTTGACAACGAAATTCCAGAAGAGATCTCTCGACTACTCAGACAAGAGGAAAGGTCCATTGAACCTCACAAAGAACCGTTGGAAATGGTAAACTTGGGTTCAGAGCAAGAGAGAAAAGAAATCAGGATTGGGGCGCTGCTCAGTCCAACTGCCAAAGAGAGTTTGATAAAGCTTCTCAAAGAATTCCCCGATGTATTCGCTTGGTCTTATCAGGATATGCCAGGGTTGGATACTAGTATCGTGGAACATCACTTACCGTTAAGATTGGAATGTCCGCCTGTAAAGCAAAGGTTGAGACGCACTCACCCGGACATGGCCATCAAAATCAAAGAGGAGGTGCAGAAACAGATTGACGCAGGTTTCCTCGCCACGTCAGAATATCCTCAATGGTTAGCCAATATTGTACCCGTTCCCAAAAAGGACGGAAAAGTCAGAATGTGTGTCGATTACAGGGATCTGAACAAGGCAAGTCCAAAGGACGACTTTTCTTTACCACACATTGACATGCTGGTAGACAGTACAACAAAGTTCAAAGTTTTCTCCTTCATAGATGGATTCTCGGGCTATAACCAGATCAAAATGGCGCCGAAAGACATGGAGAAAACTTTGTTCATTACCCCATGGGGCACCTTTTGTTACAAGGTAATGCCGTTCGGTTTGAAGAACGCCGGGGCAACCTATCAAAGGGCCATGACTACTCTATTTCATGACATGATACACAAAGAAATCGAGGTATATGTCGATGATATGATTGCAAAATCAAAAACAGAGAGTGAGCACGTTGAACATCTGTCAAAATTGTTCGAACGTTTAAGAAAATTCAAGCTCCGCTTGAATCCTAACAAGTACACCTTCGGTGTCTGTTCAGGGAAACTACTAGGGTTCATCGTCAGCCAGAAAGGAATTAAAGTTGATCCTGACAAGGTCAAGGCCATTCAAGAAATGCCTTCTCCGAAAACTGAAAAACAAGTCAGAGGATTCCTGTGACGTTTGAACTACATCTCCAGGTTCATATTCCTTATGACCGCCACGTGTGCGCCGATTTTCAAGTTACTTAAAAAGAACCAGGATTGCGTTTGGTCAGAAGATTGCCAAACCGCCTTCGATAATATTAAGGAATATCTGTTGAATCCTCTGATTCCATCACCTCCAGTGGAAGGAAGACCACTGATCATTTACCTCACAGTCCTAGAGGACTCAATGGGATGTGTACTTGGCCAACAATACGAAACCAAACAGAAAGAGTCTGCCATTTACTATTTGAGCAAGAAATTCACCGACTGCGAGACTCGGTACACGATGCTTGAGAAAACTTGTTGCGCTTTGGCTTGGGCAGCCAAACGTCTTCGCCAATACATGATTCATCATACTACTTGGTTAATCTCCGAAATGGATCCAATCAAGTACGTCTTCAAAAGCATGCTCTCACGGGAAGGATTGCCCGTTGGCAGATGTTATTATCAGAATATGACATAGAGTACCACGCTCAGAAAGCCGTTAAAGGAAGTATTTTAGCCAATCATTTGGCTCATCAACCGATTGACGATCAAGAATCAATCGGGTTTGACTTCCCAGACGAAGATGTCATGTATCTAAAAATGAAAGATTGCGATGAACCGTTACCCAGTGAAGGGCCAGAACCAGGTTCCCAATGGGGACTAATCTTTGACGGAGCAGTTAATCACTATGGAAACGGAATTGGGGCAATCATTGTTACCCCTCAGGGTACCCGCATTCCTTTCACCGCTCGACTTACGTTCAAATGTACGAACAACGAGGCCGAATACGAAGCTTGTATCATGGATCTCGAAGAAGCAATTGATTTAAGGATAAAAAACTTGGACGTCTACGGCGACTCAGCTCTGGTTATCAATCAGATAAAAGGAGATTGGAACACATACCAATCAGGATTGATTCCTTACAAAGACTATGCAAGAAGGTTGCTACCTTTCTTCAACAGAGTCGAGTTTCATCATATCCCTCGTGAGGAGAATCACATGGCTGATGCATTAGCCACTATCTCTTCCATGATTAGTGTAGGTCAGTGGAACGACCTGCCTAAGATCGACATAATGCACCTTGAAAGGCCCGCTTACATCTTCACAATTGAAGCAGTCATAGACGACAAACCTTGGTATCATGATATCAAATGCTTCCTTCAGAAACAAGAGTACCCACCTGGGGCACTAAGAAAAGACAGGAAAACCCTCAGAAGACTGGCTGGAAACTTCTTCCTGAGCGGTGACACTCTCTATAAGAGAAATTTTGACATGGTCTTGCTCCGATGCGTAGACAGACCAGAAGCAGACATGCTTATGAAAGAAATTCATGAAGGATCCTTTGGCACTCATGCCAACAGACATACAATGGCGAGAAAAATCTTAAGAGCAGGGTACTACTGTTTGACCATGGAATCCGACTGCTACAAGTACATGAGGAGGTGTCACAAGTGTCAGATATACTCCAACAAAATTCATGTACCGCCATCACATCTAAAAGTTCTCTCTTCCCCATGGCCATTTTCCATATGGGGAATCGACATGATTGGCATGATTGAACCTAAGGCTTCAAACAGACATTGGTTCATCCTAGTAGCCATTGACTACTTCACCAAGTGGGTCGAAGCAGCGTCATTCGCCAATGTAACCCGACAAGTGGTGGTCCGATTTGTCAAAAACAATATCATCTGCCGTTATGGTGTTCCAAGCGAGATCATTACTGATAATGGATCTAACTTGAACAACAAGATGATGAAGGAGTTATGTGCAGAGTTCAAGATCGAACACCATAACTCATCTCCCTATCGACCCAAGATGAACGGGGCGGTAGAAGCGGCTAACAAGAACATCAAGAGGATTGTTCAGAAGATGGTTGTAACCTACAAAGATTGGCACGAAATGCTACCCTTTGCTCTTCATGGTTATCGAACATCTGTCCGCACTTCAACAGGGGAAACCCCTTTCTCTCTAGTATATGGCATGGAAGCAGTGTTCCCCATAGAAGTAGAGATCCCGTCAATCCGAGTAGTGATGGAAGCTAAGCTCACCGAAGCTGAATGGTGTCAAAGCCGACACGACGAATTAAACTTGATCGAAGAGAAACGAATCACGACACTATGCCATGGTCAGCTGTATCAATAGAGAATGAAAAAGGCGTTCGACAAAAAGGTCCGACGTCGCGTCTTCAGGAAAGGAGACCTCATGCTCAAGAAGATACAATCATTTCTCACTGACTCCCGGGGCAAGTGGACTCCGAATTATGATGGTCCCTATGTGGTCACGAAAGCTTTCTCAGGCGGCGCCTTGAGACTTGCAACCATGGACGGAGAGGAATTTGCCTACCCCACGAATGTTGATGTAGTCAAGAAATACTTCGCCTAAACTAAAAAAAAAACGTCTCAATGGATTGAAAACCCGAAAGGGCGATCCAGGAAAAAGTTAGAGACAAAAAAAAATCATCCCGGTGGATTGGAAACATCATAGTACAATCCAAGCAAAAATTAGGGATAATGGCAAGTAACTATGTTCAACAGAGGCAAGTCCCTCAGCAGCAGCAGTTACATCATCCGTTAGGAAAACTCCAGTCAAGGCCATCTTCGACAGAAGCTCAGGATGTCCCGAATTCAAAGTTGGTAGAAGGATAGTGGTCGTTATGTTTCAATGTAGCCCTTTTCCCTGTAAATTACCATTTTCTAACTTTGTATATACTCTTTGGAATCACGCGTTTGGCTGATCTCCATCTTATCAATAAAATTTGAGCCCTTGTGCTTTTGTTTGCAATTCTTATTTGTTTTAGCTTTACAGAACGACGTTGTTAACATGATTAACGATTCTTGAAATAAAACAAAAATGAATTTACTTGTTAAAACTTTTTCTGATTTTAAAGTAAAGACGACAATTTCTTTTGACTGTTGAACATCAAAAGAGCATCAGCCGCTTCTCCAGAAGTAAGCGAACTTCAAAGTGCAGAATCAAAGCACTCCTTCTACGCCAGTGCGCCTGAATGAAGGATTAACAGTGTCGGATGCGACTATTCCATCTGACCTCTTCGGCCGAGTTCTTATCTCTTAAGCCCGACCAACGGTAGCTCCCAACAGGGGCTATCTCTCCTAAGCAAGGCGGAATTGCTATTCTGAACCAACGGTACTTCTTCGCCCCGCGATGGCCGAGTATCCAGTCGTGTTCATTTTTCAGTTTGTATGTCGCGTCAGTTTTGTCAGCATAAACATACATGCATCATTGCATTATTGATTTGCATTCACATTTCATATTGCATCGCTATCACTCTAGTCGGCCTTGTCCCCTAGTGATAAAAGTCCTTTCAATCGAGTTGTCAACCCTTTCCTCGTCAGGAAGTGTTACGTCTGAACATTCTCTCTCCTCCAGTTTTATTTCTGGATTGAAGTTGGGTCCTCGACCACTTTGATAACTTGAACCTATGAAAAACCAGAGGAACCTTCAGTCAGCATCACTCTTCGCCATTGAAGATGATATCCTTGCTTCCCCGAATTAAGGAAAATCCACAGGGAAAACCCTTTAATCAGAAATTCGGCAGCACGCCAGTTTTGCTCCGAAAAGATCGCTGATGAAAAGGTCATCGACACCTCAAAATTGGGCCCCATCATATGGCGTTTCTTCGGGAAGATCCCGAGAAAATTATGATGTAAGATCCCAAGCGACAACAGTCTCCCAAGAGACCTGCTTTCCCCCAGTAGAAATAAATGGCATCTCCAACAGAGAAGTTTGTACACCTCTACAACTCAGACGACTGGGTTCCCCAGCGAGTCTGACATCAAAGTTTTTTTATCAAATGGCATCTCCCCAGGAAAATTCGGCGAGAAGTTTGAGGAAAACCGCTACGCATAGAGTCCCTTGTCAGTAAAGTTTATTGACGAAAGAAACTAAGACCAGTTCCTCGGTAGGAAACCAGGATCGAGGGGAAGTTTAAATCAGAAACTAAGACCAGTTCCTTGGTAGGAAACCAGGATCGAGGGGAAGTTTAAATCAGAAACTAAGACCAGTTCTTGGGTAAGAGACCAGGATCGAGGGGGAAGTTTTACCTTTTCTAAGCATCATTGCTTAGCTAAAGAAGATGAATGCGTAAGCTACCATTCATAGCCATCAAAATTTTGGGTATTCCGATATTTAATCCTCTTGCACCCCGAATGCCCGAATACCTTCGTCATTCACACCTTCGTGTCCAAGAAGATTAAATAGGGGCATCTGTCATACCCAAAATTTTGACCACTAAGATTTCCCATCATTGTGCAAATCATCATCACAATATGGATGTACCTTTGTGCCTCATCAATCTCCTCAAGGAATTGTTGAGCATTCACCACAATCAAAATTAGGGTTTTAAGCCCTCTCTGAATGCTTAGACAAAGGATCAATCAAGGAATGACATGATCTTACACTTGTCTAACCTCTCAAACATTCACAATGGATCAAGAGGACTCCCACTTCAAGGATTAAGCACAAGGTTACTCCTTTCTAGGTGGATCAAACTTCAAGATCGCCAGTGTCACCAAATTAGGGTTTTGATCGACCAGGGCCTCCAGATGGAAATTTTCATCTGGGCATGAGCCAATGATTCAAAACATATCCTAATATACTCCATGGAACCTCATGGACCCAATCATCAAGTCAATTTTGCCTCAGGGGATGCATTCATCAAAAATCAGGAATTAGGGTTTCTTGACCTAATTCACCCCTAAGTTGACTTTTAGGGAAAATCATGAGCCAAGACCTCAAGAGAGGGTTTGAGGGTCTCTAATGAACTATATTGATCCATTTGGAACAATGGATTAATCCAAGAAGTTTGAGCAACAAGTCTCAATTTCATCTGCACTACAGTTAGGGTTTTAAGGAAAAGGTCAACTGTAACTTTGACTTTTGGCCAGGACATGCTCCCAAACCCTAAGACATGATTCAATATACCCTATGACACCCATGGAACATGTCCATCAAGTTTGATTTAGGTCAAGGATATGATTTCATGAAGAATTGCACAGTTTGGAATTCATCTAATAAAAAGTCAACTGTGCACAAAAGTCAACTTTGACTTTTTGAGATTTTTCACCAAAATGGATTTTTAACCCTAAAATGATGGTAAAGTATGATTTGAATCATCATTCATCAAGAGAAATCAAGAAAAGTTGGATAACTTGTAAAAGGGGTAACCATAAAAACTTCGAAAATTTTCTAAGTTAAAAATAAAGTGGCTAGGGTACCAACTTTGGAGGGTCATAACTCCTAAACCAAAAAATTTGTAGATCTCATTGCCCTCTACAAAAACTTCAACTAGACCTAACTCCAATTCATTGTGGATTTTGAGCTATGAGTGAGCCAAGATGGTTGAAAATATGAAAGTACACCATTTTCCAACACTTAGAAAAAATTCTGTCCAAGACAGATTTTGTTGAAACACCAAAACTTGTGAGATCTTTTCACATAGATGCAAGCTGAATCAAGTCCAAAGTTAAACATCAATGTTGTTGCATATGTTGCCAAGAATTCAAAGAGCTTAACAGCATGAATTGATTCAACTTGAGCCAAGAGAAATCCATGCCCAAAGTCATGTTGCTGCAAGCTATTTTGGAAAAATCAGTTTGCATGTTTGCTTGCCACACACGATTTTGAACCAAAAACTGAGGATCAGCATGCCACATGTATTCAAACCAATCACATTGCATCTGATCCAACTGATAAATCTGAGTCAAAAAGCCAAGGAATCTTCCAACTTGAAGTTCATCCACTTTGGCACATTTTGCCTTGAATTCAAAGTGCATTAATGTGGAATAGTGCATTGTCAAGGTAGCTACCCTACTCAGTCAAATTCTCTGATTAAACAACAATAAAAACATCTGAGGAATGTGATTTTGGTCAAGGCATAGCCCTGCTCTTGGGAATGGCTAGCTTGCCTTGCTTGAGAAGAAATCCTCCAAGCCAATCCATGCAAATGTGGTCTGATCCAGCAACCATTCACTATTCCTCCTAAACAAAAGTTGATCACCTATAAATAGAGGTCCCAATGGATCATTTAACTCACACCAAAGCCAGTTACAGCACTGCTTTCTCTCATTCTTCCTTAAACCTCAAGTTTCTTGGTTTTTGAGTAACCACTATCGGGTTTTGAGTTGCAGCCTTAGGCAATCAATTCTAATTGCTCAAACACATCACATATGATGTATTTGAGGTGTCCAAACACTTAAACACCGACTGTAACACCTCAGGCTCAAAATCACCCTTCAACCAAGCCATTATGCCTCAATTATGTAGGTGGAGGTCTCCAGCTTGATCCAAAGAGTTTCAAAGTGTTCCAAAGCTTGTAACACACTCCATAACATCCATTGAAGCTGTAGGGATCATTAACTCATGACTGGAACAAAGTTTGTGCAGAGTTCCATTTCAGCTTGCATCAAGGTAAGCCTTAAAACTCAAACTCCATGATCCATGCATATTTCCTCGCATGATATTTTTGCCAATTGCTTGCCATCATATGCTGATTGTTTTCCCTTAGAAAATTTGATCATTGCACTCATAATCATGCCTACTCGATTGCTTTTGCAAAATTAGGGTTCATACGACCACAATGATATAATTTGTTATACACTGAAAATGAAAAAAATTGGGTATTGTCATCTTCTTCCTTGTGAAAAAACGCATGAGTTTGGTGTTTGAATGATGTCCAATGGTTGAGAGATGAGTGAGATATGGTACTTCATGCTCGAGCTCGAGGAAGAAGATGGCCATGGCGCCATTCTTCAGGTTTTTCAACTAAGTTTGACATATATTTTTCACTTGCCATGTTATTAATGAATTGGCATTGCGCCCCAGCGGTTCATCAGCTGGTTTTGTGTGTATTGGCAAGCGAGAGGTCTGGGGTTCGAATCCCCCTCGCCCCAGACTTTTTTTTATCACTTGTTTATTTTGTTATTTTTCATATTATTATTTTTAATGATTTGAAAAATTAATAACTCCTTCAATTTTTATCAGTTTTGATTGGTTCTTTTTGCAATAATTCACAAAAATGTTGAAATATTTTATTCCACCAAAAAATTATATTTATATTATTTATTTAATATAATTAGTACTTTTGTGAATAAATTCATTTTTTATTGTTTTTAAACATTCTAAAAGTGAATATTTACTTTGAAAATCAAAACCTAATGAGTTTAAATATTCCTTGTGATTTATACCTCATTTTTCAAACCTTAAACAAAATCATAAATGGATTATTCAAATTTATTTTGTATTTTGTTTGATTTTCTTTAAATATTTACTTTTAAAGATTAAAATTAGGGTTTTTTAATTCAACTTTCAAAATTGATTTTCAAATACACTTGGGCCTCTATTAGAGTGTAAGACCCAACCCCCTTTGTACATAAAAACTTTGTGGGCCTCATTCGTTGTATAAGTCCCTCTGTACATTTTCAAATGAACGGCATGATCGTCGCCTTTTCAAAATAACCCTGGGCCTACCCTCGAGTAGTAAGACCCATTTCTTTTCTTAAAACTCACTTGGGCCTCTATTAGAGTGTAAGACCCAATCCCCTTTTAACCAAAACATTTTGGGCCTCACTTATTGTATAAGTCCCTCTGCGTTAAAAGAAAATCTCGGCGCGATCGCCATTTTAAACGATAAAACCCTGGGCCTCTCCTTGAGCTGTAAGCCCCAAAATCTTTCTTTTTCAAAGCACTTTCTCCTTTGATTTTGAATATATTGTTGTTTTTCAATCTTTCTTTGTTGAACAACTAACCAAACAGCATGAAAGCTCTACAACCGAGTAAGTGGTTATTGCTTTCATTTACCGCTTTCATATATATATAACTGTATTGTGGGGCTGTTTTGCTGTAAGTCTTATTTCAGAAACTCATATCAACTGTGTAATAATAGTATAGATATTTAGAGTTTCCCCGACAACTACGTCTAGCATTAAGCCCGTTGATCACTCTTAAATAGTCAATACTAGATCCCCATAGGATTACCAGACACAGTCTTCCATCATCTTGGGGTTAAACAATATGGAGAGATGAAAGGCAGCATTCTCTATGAACCCTTTCATAGACTGTTACTCGTAGAAATTATCAAAGAAACTCTACTCCCCAGAGATGATCTTTTCTCCGTGAATGGCATCTCTTGAGTTTCTTCCAAAATTCTCGGACTTTCCTGGCTTGATCTATTCTCGGTGAATGGCATGTCTTGAACTTCTCGGGGTTTGGGGACCCACAGGCTTCTTAAAAGCACTTGTCAAGAAACTCTACTCCCCAGAGATGATCTTTTCTCCGTGAATGGCATCTCTTGAGTTACATCCAAATTCTCGAACTTTCCTGACTTGATCTATTCCTTGCGAATAGCTTGCCTTTAATTTCTCAGGGTTTGGGGACCCACAGGCTTCCTAAAAGCAACCCCGCCTCCTCTTGGGCTTCGTACAAGGACCCTACGACTTCTTAGAAGTATTCACAGCCTCCTCTTAGGCTTCGTATAATGATCTCTTCCTCCGGGAATGATAGCCTCCTCTTGGGCTTCGTACAAGGACCGATCGGCTTCTTAAAAGTTTCCAGCCTCCTCTTGGGCTTCGTACAAATTGTCCCGACGACCTCCTAGAGGTATAGGAACAGAACTTAATCATCTGCATAGAACAGTCCTTTCAAAGAGTCTACTACTGTTTCTCAAAGCATAATACAAAAGATGAAACTCTAGACTTGGACTATCTAATCTCCTTGAGTCTCAAAGACATTCTCAAGCACCCTTCAAAAATAGGAAGGAAACTCGTAGACTCGGACAGTCTCAATACCCTTCGGATTTCCCGCTTCCTTAAAGAACAGGCATAACCCGGATCCTTGAATCAAATCCTTGAGTACAGTGTTGCTCATATAAGAACTAATTTTCTCTTTCAAAAATCAGTATACTGGACCTGTCACTTAACTGAAACAACGTTTAGCCTCTCTCTCGGGCTTTATACGAGACACATAAGAGACTCCCTCATTGAGTCAATCACCCCTTTCGCCTCCATCTCGGGCTTCGTACGAGATACAAAAAACTCTTTTGTTGAGTCAATTAGCCTTCATCTCGGGCTTTATACGAGATACCAAAAGACTCCATCGTCGAGTCAAAACCTTTTAGCCTCTCTCTCGGGCTTTGTACGAGACACATAATAGCCTCCTCTTAGGCTTTGTATAAGAAAACCACTGGTTGATCCAATTAACCTTTTAGCATCAAAGTTGTGCCTCGTCCACAGTACACAAACATCAACAACTCCTTCCCCTCCATCTAATCGCTGTAAGCGGCAAGCCTCTGGATCATCTACATCCATGCCATTGTCCCTCTTTTAGTATGAGAAATTCCTAAGGAAAGATGGCATTACTCTACGCTGAGTTAAAGTCTTCTCCTTCAGGTTAAAATCCCCTATAAATGAAATTACGGCATTGCCGGATTCACACATCCCAGTTAAAGTAATCCTCCTTTACAGTCAGTCACCCAACAGTTGTGACATACAAACCCCTCTTTAGAGATGACAAATCCTCTCTAAGGTCAATACTTCAGCTTCACATCTTGGGCTTTGAACAAGATACAAATAAACCCTTCAGCTTCACATCTTGGGCTTTGAACAAGATATAAACCACCTTTTCAGCTTCACGTCTTGGGCTTTGAACAAGACACCAAAAACACCCATTTTCCTCCCGTAGAATAGGAGGAACTACGAATGCTCTGATTTCCCTGTTTCGGTAAACGGGAATACGTAGGCATAAGATTAAAAGAAAAAATCTTAGCGAGCACACTAAACAAAAACCCAAAATCCCATACTCTCACATCAAAAAGCATCAGTCCTAACATCCTAATCCTTGTTCCCCGCCAGAAACATTCTATCAAAATAAAAAGAGAGAAAACAGTATTGGCGAAAATACAAATAACCAATACAAAGGCCCCCCCACATTGATCGCATCTGTAACCTAACAGACCGTTGTTTAAACTCAGTATGCAAAGCAGGGTTAATTGGAGACATCTATTTCCCTTCCTTCATCAGCTTTAATAGGATAAAAAAATGAATCGACCTGTAGTAAACTCAACCGCAGAGAGCGACCAGCGCTTAAGAACCGCGTCCAAAATCGCTCGCTACAGGGACGAATGACCCTGTGCTTGTCTTAGTCATCTCTATCTCCAGGCGGTAGTGTACCTTCTTCTCCAGTCGAGTCGATCTTTGATTTACTCCTATCTCTTTTAATGTCTTTTGGTCAATCACCTTTCTTTGGGTTAAGATCATTTTTCTTGTGCTGACAGAATCTCTTTGTTTCAATACCCTACTTCCTTTTCTTGTGGTCAATCATTGTTTTTGATTCCCCTGAAGAGTCTCAACCCCTTTTTCTTCGGTTAATCACAGTCTTTCTGTTAAAACCGAATCTTCAAGAGTTCACAACCCTTGTTTGGTTTTTCTCCTTTTGTTTGGTTAATCACTGTCTGTCAGTTAAAACACCAATTTGCACTCCTTCTCAGTTACCCACAGTCCGTCTGTTAATACACTGAGTTCCTTGGGTTAATCACCATCTCTTGGTTAATTACCCTTTTCTTCAGTTAAACACATTCTATCTATTAACATACTGAGTTTCATCTTGGGTTAATCACCTTCTCTTGGTTAATCACCCACTTTTTTAGTTAACCATAATCTGTCTGTTAAAATACTGAGCCCCTTTGAGTTAATCACCTTCTCTTGATTAATCACTCATTACTTTTTGGTTAATCACAGTCTTTTTATTAAAACCGAACCCCCAGCAGTTGGCAACCTTCTCTTGGTTCGAATACTTTCACCCTTGGGTTGGTAACCTTCCTTTGGTTCCAATACCCTTCTTTGTTGGTCAAGTGCTGTTTGTTCAGTCAACACCAACATCCCTTTTGGGTCACGACCTTCGATCGGTCCTACACCCGTTCTTCTGGTTGATCACAATTTTTCTTTGTTAAAACCAATGCTCCTCTACCTCCCCGTGGAGTTACAATCTTTGTTTTCCTCGGTTAACCACTGTTTTATCAGTTAATATGTCGATGTCCCCTCAGAGTCAAACACCTTATCTTGGTTCGATACTCTCTCTTTTGGTTAATCACAGTCTGTTTGTTAAAACCTTTATCCCCACCAGAGTCCTAATCTCTCTCTCTCTCTCGGTTAACCACTGTCAGTCAGTTAATATACCGAATTTCTCTTCTCTTGGTTTAGACACCATTCCTTTTCTTGTCCCCCAGTAGGGTCGCTACCCTCTGTCTCCTAGCACAATTCTTGTTTCTCTTGCTTCCCCGGTGGAGTCTCCTATTGTTCTGTCCCTTATCTTCTTGGTTTTGACATCAGTACTTTGGAATTCCCCAGTGGAGTTTCTCTCTTTCTCATGTTCTTGGTTTTGACACCATTCCTTTCTTATTTCTTGTACAGTCACGCTTACTGTTTGGCTTTCCCCAGTAGAGTGTCTTTCTCTTTTGCTCCTGGTTTTGACACCGCTTTCTCTCTGTCCTGTTTTGTTTTCCGTCTTAGTTCCACGAACTACGGAAGCTCTGATTCTGCATTCTTTCGAATGTAAGATATGTAGGCACGAGATCGCGATGATCTTGGCGAGCACACTTTCACCCTTTTTTTCCATTCTTCTCTGTCCCCTGGTTCCATGAACTACGACGCTCTGATTTCCTCATTGCATTATGAGGGTACGTAGGCACGAGGGCCCCAATCCTCCGCAAGCACTTTCTTTCTTTCTTTCTTCTTTCCCCATTTTCTTTCTCTCCTTTCTTTTAGTTAGAAGCCTTTAGATAGATAACCCATCCAAGCCTAGAAGCAAGTGAAATGGTTATCGTCGAGTACGACGGATGCGTAAGGTGCTAGTACCTTCCTTTCGCATAACCGACCCCCGTTCCTGTTTCTCCTCCCCTTGGGTTTTATCGATATTTTCCCTGTCCTTCGGGACTAAATAAAGTTCGGTGGCGACTCTGTGTTATCTTTAAGTGTACGATTCACTCAGGATGTAAACCAGCCATCTTCACAAACAGATCACTGAAATTGGTTGTGAAACTATTTCTAGAATTACACACCTTGATCACTTTTAGGGACAGGATGAGGAACTTTTGAAAACTGCACAAAAGATACCAACTGTATCTATTCTTTAAGACACATCAGATGCAAATAATAGATTCTTGAGTTCTTGAAACTATCTGATGTTGCACCTTATGAAGTGACATCATATTTCTTGATCACCAAGCAACAGGATAATAAACTAAATACTTGCTAAGACACAAATAGTAATTGATCTTATATCTCAACTCTGTATTCTTTAGATTTTCATCCATCCTTACTCTAGCTACAAAACCAGAAATAAGACAACCAGCACAACCTAGGAAGAAATCTTCAAGGCATAAAACTTCCTTAGAAGACCATCTTCAGCATACCAGTAACATCCTTGGATAAACAAAATCACTTTCCAGTGTCTTTACACTCATGAGACTGCTTTAACGTTGATCAGCAATTACTCCAGTTCCAACCTAGTTGAATGTCAGAACACTTGTGCACTTCTTCCTAAATACTTCCTTCCAGGAGATCTGATAGGAGATCCTCAAGCAAAGACAATCTCTTATAGGGTTGGAAGCAAAAATAAATTGCTCTTGGCTCTCTTCCATGGTATGACATTCTCATGTCACGCTTCTAAGTACTCTTGGAACATCTTCTTGACCATCTTCTCTTCTGACTTTATTATTCAAAGGTTCCTTTATGAGTGGACTTTCAAGTATCTTGGGCTACTTTAAACATGACATAGAGTGTTTATCAAATCCATGGATCATGAATTGGATACACAAGACCTCAACTCAACCTTCTTCATCTAAATACCCTTTATGTTACCTAATTAAAATTATCCCCCAAGAAACATAGAAAGATCCGTTAGATAAATCCAGGTCACAATGCTCTCTCTTGTATAATACTCCCAGCTAGTGATGGCAAGAACAACTATAGAGGCTGACACCATCTTCAACATGCACCAGGTAAAATGTCAGAACATCTTAAAGGCTCCATGTGCAACAATAACATCATTATCAGCAGCAGCGGTAGAATCTTCACAAAGTATCAGTCAACCATTAGTAGTTATTTTTATGGAACAACCTATCCTACAACACCCATAACTGGTCTGATCATACAACCTCCTACCTTGTTCAAGGACCAGAAAACATCCTCCCTAGAACTCATCCAGAAACAGACCAGGATGCCTGCTCTGATACCAATTGAAATTCTGGTAGCAGATCTGAGATGTCCTGAGTGATGTCGAGACATTGATCTCTACTTCTCTGAACAAGGCCAAAAACAAGAACATCCAAACAAAACTGCAAATTCATCACAGTGTCATAACAGATGTTCCAACGTCTGTCAAGACATATAGTTCAGAACATAAGATCAGACTGAATAGGACATGGCAGAAAGATAAATAACACCAAGATATGATGACCCAGTTTGGTGAACAACAGCAACTACATCTGGGGGCTACCAAGCCAGGAATGAATTCACTATCAGTAGTATTAATTCTAAGTATACAACCTCCGATAATTTATCACTTAATTCCCTACCCAGTGCAATTCTATCTAGAAACCTATATAGATAAGAGAAGCTCATCTCAATTCCTAAATCACCTCACTGATATCTAACAGTTACAACCTCCGGCAGCTGTATCAAATTATTTAATTGAAAGACACCCCTTCCAATACAATATTCAGTCAAGACTCTTGACTAACAATAATACTTGAATTTGCTTAATAGCTTCATCCAAGAACAATATACAATTCATTACCTACAGGTTTCTGAATATGTAAACTTATGTTAGACACAATGTATCAAACTGATACAAAGGGTGACTTACAACATAAGAAAGTACACAAATCTCAAAACCCTAAACCCTTATTATATTTTACAAAAGTTTTAACAAGGTATGCTACTTTGCCCTAGGTCTTGGTCTTCCTTTTATAATCTTCAGCTGTCCATGGGCTTCGAAATATCTGTTTAATCATTCCTTGATCCATGTTCTGATTGCGCCTTAAATCTTGGAACAGATCTACAACAACCTGCTGTATCAGACCAAGATGTCGAGTCCGCAAGATAGGACACTTGCCAAAATTTAGCCAAATCTTTAGAGCCTTCATGTACCCTTGCCCATTTTTTATATTTCACCCTCCGGCGTTTGCCTTGTGCTATTTGGATTCCTTTGAATTACATTCGAGGTCCTATTTTCATGTTGCCTTAACTAGATAAATTTCTTATTTTGCGTGAGTCTCTAAAGAATTGCTTGGGCAAGTTGAGTTTGCTTTAGCAAGGATCCTTCAATGAAGGTCCAACATTCAATTTCCTTATATGGCAGCAAGGATCCTCCAGTGAAGGTCCAACATTAAATTTCCTTGTAAGGCGGCACAGATCCTTCAGTGATGGTCCATCATTCAATTGGCTCGTGGGAGGCAAGGGTCATTTAGTGAAGTTTAATATAGTATTTCCTGGTAAGGCGACAATGTCATTTTGTTTGACTATTGGTGCTTTCAAGATGAGTTCAATTTGACATCCTTAATTTTTAATGCTCCTGCCAAACAATCTTGAATACAATTTTCCAAGTAATTATCATGAATTTGTATTTTTATAATATTGAAATTATTATAATATGTGACATTCACAGCGAAATATACTTTCTCGATCTTGGTTTCGGGTTACAGTTATCACACACGAGAGGTTTTGGTAATAAGCTTTTTTATATTGAATTTTGGTTGCGCTCTTCTCTGAGTATCTTCATCATCATCGCTTTCTTTATCATTGTTCTCGTTGTCGCCATCAATGGTAGTGTCACGTATGTTGAACGTAAGGCTTAAGTCGGTTTTACCAGGGCCTTACAATGGACATCAAATGTACTCATTATAAAAGCACAGAGATGTAGCCTTGTGTTTGTAGGGTAAGTTTACGTGTTTAGGATATTTGGACAACACGTAGAGCTTGTTGAACATATAACCCCACACACAAGAGGGGGGTGAATTGTGGGTTTAGAAAAACTATAATTTGAAAACATATTGTTATCATTTTCAGAGTTTAAAAACATTTTGATAAAGTTGTTTTAGAAATAGCTGTGAAAAATAAAGAGTTAAAGGTAAGAGAAATAAACCAGAAAATTATACAGGTTTGACCAAGAAGACCTAATCTTGTCCCCAAGATTTGATCTTGAGAGTATTCGTTAATGCATAAGAGCTTTTAGTAGGTTAAATTATCGAACCCTTTTGTATAAAGAAAAATGAAGTTTTAGGTTAACTTCCAACCAAACAAAGAATAACAGATTAAAGCGACTATTCATCTTTCCAAATACGAACTTGAAGTGGTTAGTCCCTAAGGTAAACTGATATTTTCTACAGACTTATCTCAAACTAAATTGGAGTTTTGAACATGCTCTCCTCCGAACCATACCACGAATCGAGTTGAGATATTAAGTTGGGAGGATCTTGAACCGAAGTAAGCTTTTACACATGTTGGGCTTACAAAATGAACCGAGATTTTGAATGGGATGACCATGAACCAAGTTGATATTTTAAACTGGGTTGATCTCGAAGCTAAATAAGCTTGTACATAGGCTAAACTTATGAACCGAAGTAGTGACTTATAAACTAAATCCCCGAACAAATATTTTAATGGGTTTAGCTTTGTACTCAAACAAACACTCCCTTAAATATAAATTATTCAACCTAGATAAAAACATTCCTTGGTGAATTTGGAATAACACTATTTTCTAGAATACAAAACCTCTCTTAAACACAATGACTTTCTCAAAGCGCTACGACTAAATTAAAGTGAGAGAAAGTAGAAAATATATTTAGAGAGAGAAAATGAGGAGTGAGATAGAAAGATAAGGTTTATGGATGTTGCAATGTGAAGGGAGAGGCCTATATTTATAGGCTAGAGGTTGCAACAAGAAAAGAAAATTCGTGGGCCAAAATGAATGTTTTAATCGATTGGCTTCTAAGCCATATCGATTGGGTGCTCTAAATAATCGATTGCAAAGCCTCAAATGGAAATAATGGATACAAAGACGTTTCCATTCATTAAGTTGTTGCCATGGTCATTTATGGATAACGTTTGCACTTACCAAATTGATTGGGTAAATGTTCCAATTGATTGAAGAGTTCAAAACTTTGTCCAAAACATTCTGACAATTCCTGATTCAACTGGCTATGCTCCAAAATGATTTAGGTTTTTTAATTTGAGAAATAGGGGATTAAAAACATTTTTTAGTGTGTATGGTTTAGCCAAGTTACATTACAAAAAAACCGTTGTATTTTTACAACACACTGATTACTCAGACGTAACTGGAAGAGCTTTAACACTTCCTCTCTTTTACACTTGGAGGCTTCAATAATTGCCAAATAAATTAATCACATAAGAACTTGCTTGAATATTCTTGAAGATGAGACTTGATATAACTTCAATTTGAATGAAATCATAAGAGGATGTTTGTAGTTTTCATTAAACCTTAATTCGTCTGCTTGCATCTTTGACCGCTTGTCATATTTGCTTAACTTGATGCTTTAATTTTTTTAATCAAAGTTTAAATCTTCACAACTGAAATCAAGTTGTATCCAAGTTGTCATTATCACAATCTTATCATCAACTACAAATGATAGTCATCTTTAATTTTGATCACTTCTTTAAATAACCTGCAAAACATGGTTCCACATTCTCTCACTTTTTGGATGATGACAATGCATCTCTAATGGAGGTATAGAAAGAGGAAAATTGAAGGAATTGAAAATAAAGCAGAAAACACAAAAGCAAACAAACTAGAAACTAATACATATAAGCGAGACTTTGCTTCATCAAAATAAACATCCATGAAAAAAATATTGAGGTAGTTGCCCTGTGTCTTAGATAAAGTGATGAGTTAGGAAGTCAATTTTGTCGTTTATCTTATTCAGCTTCTTTATTATGATTTGAGTAGGTCTTCAACTAAGGGCAGTTGAAGGATATCATAGTCAAAATATTCTAGATCTACATGTGCTTCTTGATCATCCATATTTCTCTTTTTTTTTCTTTGGAGGAATTTTCAATTACCTTTCCATCAATGCTGTCATAACTCATTTTTGCTAGAACTACTTCTCCTATCTTTGTTTCATCTTCTATAAAATCTTCATTCCCAAAATTAAATCCGACATGTTTCTGTATTTTTGTAATTAGGCTACCATATGGTAGGCACATTCCTTTTCTATTGATTCCCTTCATGTATAGGATTACTTCATTTTCTCATTTTTTATTGATTTTGTTTTCGATTATCAATACAGTTTCAACATCAAACCTAGTTATGAGACTGCAATTGTTTTTTTGGAAAAAATATGTGATTGATTACATAATGGATCATACGCCTGTCGGGGGCGAATGGATCATATAGTGAAAGGATTCGACATCAAGGATGGTGGGTTTTTCAACAGTGAGGTTGCATCAACCTTTAAGTTGAAGTTGTCTCATTGATCTTCTGGCTCGAAGATAACAGCTTCATGGGGAAGTTCCAATATGTTTGCAAAGTTTTTAAATCATAGAGATATTCAATGTCTTCTTACTTCAAATTAGACTATTCCATTAGTAAAGTAAATATTTAAGAAGAATATCTTAACTAGTGATGGTACACCTTTCTTGAGGGGCTACGGAGGAAGGTTAACAAATTTAGCTCTTCAGAGATCTTAAATAATTCACATTCTTTAAAGGTTTCATAGTCCAAGGTTTGAATTCTCAAGGTGGTTCTGTAGGCGAAGTCTTGGAGGAATCTTCCTTCTTGTTGTTGAGAGGTGAAATAATCAGAGATAGGACTAGAGGCAAATCTCATCCTCCTAGGAGCCATGATAATGATTTTCAAAGAATAATCTCACACTCAACTAGAGAGAATGTAAAATATGCAATGCATAAGAGTGAATAATGGTTACCTATTTATAGCGGAGCCTCTAACGATTTTGAGTGTGTAAACCTTGTAAGAAATCAATGGAGATTGTGCTTGATCAAAATCAGAGAAAAATCTTTCCAAAACTAGTTGCCCAATCAATTTGGTTAAATCTCCAATCGATTGGGTCATTAAGTGTCCAAAGATTTTGATCAATTTTCATCAATGTGAAGATTTGATTGACTTGCAGACAAAATTTCAATCAGATTGGATTTAAAAAGGAGTGCGCAAAGGTCCTCCAATCAATTGGATCAAAATTCCAATTGATTGGGCTTATTCAAATCAAACCTTGGTAATTTTTAGGCAGTGTGCTGAATTTGATTTGGATTTCACACTTTTTGCACCCATGATCGCTTTATTTGCACCCTTTTTTCTATAAAAGACTAGATAACTCATCTATTTGGTTATCTAGATTATTTTAATTAATCAGCAACATTTAAATACATTATTTTAAAGAATTACTATGATTTTTCCAATCATTTATCTTTAAAATAATGTTCCATCTTAATTATCAAGAATCTTTGATAAAACCTCCTCCTTTCAAGGGAATGCCAACACAATGTGGCATGTCCTTCTCTACAAATTGTTAGATACGAGAGTTGGTAAACTACGAGATAGATATGTCCACCACACACTTATCTTCTTAACCTACTAAGAGGTTAGCTAATAATGGATCATAGTGTTGATACCATCCTCAATAAAAAATCTTGATTTGATCACTATCGTTGATATACACCATCATCGATCCTGCTCGAATCATAAGCTTTACATCAAACACTATTGTATACTCTATATATACTCTTTGTTTTGCACAACCTCATTTTATATGTTCTAAGGCTTCATAAAAGCTATAAAGCTACCCTGCAAAACAAAATAGGGTTTCACCTTTGGTACCCAAACTTTCTTGGGTTCAAGTGCATTAGTGGTTCTTGAAGGTCAGGGTTACCTTTACACCTTTTCAATTCATAAAAAAAAGGCTCTAAGTGGCCCAATCTATTATAATGAGAGTGTTTATAAATAGGTCGATTTATTTTCTTCCTATTTACTTTCTTAGTATGTACTCTGTTGGATTTAAATTCTAGGCCACTTTATTTAAGGAATACCTTTGACTTGATAATATCAAGTCAAGTTTTTTTTTTCCCTTAGTAAATTTACTTAGGATTACATGCAATTCTGTTATTTCCTTTTTCATTAAGACATAAGTCTCATGTATTTTAACTGAATTTATAATATTAACAATTTCGAACTTAAGCTCTTCATTACTCTTTTCCATAAATTCTAGATAATCCTTAAGGTCTAACTTATGTTTTTAGATCTTATCATTTTCCTCAATTAACTTAGCACTCAACTTAGCTAACTGCTTGTACGATATTTGTGTTACCTCATGGTCATCATCTTCATGAGATACTTTTAAGCATACATCATATTCTTCATTGTAAGAAGATTTTTTTATGGTTCTCCCAAAGGTTGACTATTCTTAATTTGTGGAGACTTTATCCTCTCTTCTTTCGAAGACTCCACTTGATGATACTTCTTCTTCATTTTTTCTCACTAATGAAGTTCCTTCATTTGAAATTGAATTCTTTGAAGATTGTTCAACCAATGAGTATGTTCTTTCAAAGAAAACCACATGAGTTGTTTGATAGGAGTTTGATGAAGTTGCTGATGATTATTCAAGTTTCGAGATTATTCCTTCATCTTTAAGTAATTGAACTAGTTCGTTCAACTTTTCTAAAATTTCACTCTATTTAATTTTTTCCTAAAATTCATTAATACTCTCATCTCTTGATTTAAGGACCAGATCAGATTTCTAATTCCAATTATTAAGTCTTAGAAATTTTTTAGTAACAAGTGTTCCAGTATAATTTATAACATTTCTAAATTTGGAGAAACATTTTATGAATGAACTGTTTATCTTCTTTGCCACATGTGTTCTTTTACTCTTGTTTGATACTTGGAGAAACTCCATATATCATTTCAAGAGTATCCCATATTTCCTTGGTGGATTTACAATTATAAACATAAAGAAGTTTGTTATCATTTAAGAACATTACTAGAAAATTCTTAGTTTTGAAAACAATTTCACATTTTATCTTTTCCTCTATGGTCCAAAGAAAATTACGTTTATCTGCTATCCATCTATTTGATGAGTAAGGATAAACAGAATATTGATTATTGCTTCCCACAATTCTAAATGCTTTGGAAAAAAAGTTTAAGTCTTGATTTCCATTGTTCAAACATATCACCATTAAATGGTGTATGTGTGTTTAGGAAATATCATTTGTTAGAAAAGGTGTTGGAAATCATCTTCCTTCTGAGACGATTAGTCTAATTTAAATAGGAGTAAGGCTCTAATACCACTTGTTGGACATATGACTCCAGACAAAAGAGGCTGGAGAATTATGGGGTTTAGAAAAACTATAGTTTGAAAAAAATATTGTTTCTATTTTGAGAATTTAAAAACATTTTTATAAAGACATTTTAGAAATAACAGCGGAAGATAAATATATTGAAAATAAAGAGTTAAGGCTAAGAGAAATAGCAATAGAGAATTATACAGGTTCGGCCAAGAATACCTTATCATTTCCCCAAGATTTGATCTTGAGAGTATCCACTAATGCTTAAGAGCTTTTAGTAGGTTAAACTCCTGAACCCCCTTATACAAGGAAAAATGAAGTTTCAGGCTAACTTCAAACCAAACAAAAAATAGTGGATTGAAGCAGTTAGGCTTTTTTTCCAAACATGAACATGAAGCGGTTAGTCCCCAAGCTAAAATGAGATTTTCTATGAACTTATCTAGGACCAAATCAAAGTTTTGAACAGACTCTCCTCCAAACCGAACAAGGGTTTTGAACAGGCTGACCACAAACCAAGTTGAGATTTTAAACTGAACAGATCTCAAACCTAAGTAAGCTTTTACACTAACTGAGCTTGCAAACTGAACGGTGACTTAGAAACTAAGTCCCCAAACAAAGCTTTAAACGAGTTTAGCTTTGAACACAAAATAAAAACTCCATTAAGGATAAATTATTCAACCAACAAAAAAACATTCCTTGGTGAATTTACAATTAAACCCTTTTCCAAAATAAAAACCTCACTTAAACACAATAACTTTCTCAAAGCTCTAATGTTAAATTAAAGTGAGAGAAAGTAGAAAACATTATTAGAGAGAAATTGTGGGAAGTGAGATAGAAAGCTCACATTTTTAGATGTTGAAATGTGAAGGGATACACTTCTATTTATATGCTAGAGGTTTCCACAAGAAAGGAAAGATCCATGGGCCAAGATAAATGTTCCAATTGATTGGCTCCTAAGCTCAATCGATTAGGAGCCGTAAATAATCGATTGCCAAGGCTCAAAATGGAAGGAATGGATATAGAAATGTTTCCCTTCATCAATATGTTATCACAATCATTTATGGACAATGTTTGCACTTACCAAATTGATTAGGTAAATTTTCCAATCGATTGGGCAGGTCAAACATTTTTCTAAAACATTCTGACAATTCCTAATTCAATTAGCTATCTTCCAAAATTATTTTGGGTTGTTTACTTTGAGAAATAAGGGCTTTAAAACATGTTTTAGCGCGCGCGCGCGTGTGTGTGTGTGTGTGATTTAGCTATATTGATTTATGAAAAACGCTTATGTTTTTACAAGAAATTGATCACTCAAACGCGACTGGGCGAGCTTTCACACTTCATCTCTTTCACACTTTGAAGATTCAATAATTTGTGAAGAAACCTATCATATAATCACATGATTTAATCTTCTTGGAGATGAGGCTTGATATAACTTCAAGTCTAATTCTATCATCCTAAGATGTGTCAGTGTTTATTAAACCCGAATTCGTCTTTTTGCATTTTTGACCACTTATCATACTTGCTTTACTTGATGCTTTAAGTTTTATAAAAGGTCGCATATTCACAAGTGGAACAAATTTTTCATTCAATTTGTCATCCAATATGTCATCATCAAAAGCTCATAATCTAAACACTACTACAAATAACACATCTAACATCGGTCGCGAAATACATTTAACCTCGGCCACAAAGACGAGGTAACGAAGGGCGGCATGAAAAACAATCATTTTTACCTCGGTGTTTTTAAAATCGAGGTTAGATATTAAAAGGTCGTGGATTCGATTCTCAGCATCAACATTTTTATAATTTTCAGAACTGGATGGCGCGCCCAATAACTCGGTGTTTTTTGGAACTGAGATAATATCTCAATGTTATTACAGAACCGTATTCCTGAATTTAGAACCATATTTTTAGAACCAATTATAGGATTATAAAACCATATTTTTTGGAACCTGTATTACATAACCATTTTCAGAACTAAAACAAAGGATTATGAAACAAAAACAATAACCAAAATGGAAAGTTTTGTAGGTTGTCCAATAGGATTTGGCACTAGTCCTTAAACACCTATAGTTTGAACAACATATGAAACTAATTCGGTCAAACAACAACAACTTTATATATATATATATATATATATATATATATATATATATATATATATATATTACAATGATTAAAAAGGAGTAAAATGATTAATTATAAATTTCAAAAGGGATATAAAACATTTACTTACTAGTTTTCCCATATCCCGTCTTCATGATCACGGTGAATAGCATGCACATCATCTGAATCATTTTCTTCAGATGCTTGATTTTCATCAGTACCATAGGGAAGATGTTTACCTTGAATAACAATTGACCATATAGTGTTAGAACAATTGACATAAAAAACTTAGGAACTCCAAGTAATTACATAAAACTTAGGCATACGTGACAACCATTTGCAAAGATCCGATGCACTATTCTCTTTACAAATGAAAAATATGTGGGGAAAGTTGAATTCTGATAAAAAAAACAAGAACAACCTTTTCTCTTCCTAAAAGAGAGAAACGACTATAGTGATTGAAATTTTCCGTCATTTCTCAAGATGGTCACACGTCATTCAAGAATATCAACCATCAAAAGTAATCATTGCAAGCATTAAATCACCAGATGTTTCATCTTCAACCTCTTCTATAAATGCACACTTTCATATATTGAATTTCCTCATCTTCAACCTATTCTTCTTAACTTCCTATAGCAACATGAGTTTTCCATTTGAAAAGGCTAAGATCATTATCTCAACAAAAGTCGCTGTTGAGAACAAAACCATCACCACAGTACAACACCATCAATAGTCAACTGAGGAGGTCCAGCCATCTGGGTCGACTGTTGTCAGGGATGCACTAAGGGTGAGGAAGACCAAGAAGAAGAAGAAGATGCTGAAGAAGAAGAATAAGAGAAAGGTGTCGAGGAAGATTGCTTATTATGACTCAGATGAGGGTAGTGAGGAGAGAGTCGTAAATTGGGAAGATTTCTGTAGTGCTAGAGGATATTGTTCCAATGTGGAAAAAAATATGTAATCCAAGAATCTTGTACTTTTTCCTTTTAATCAATGAAAATATGAATAAAACAATAGTACACAACCAAAAAAAAATAAAGCTTCTCAACAACAACAGTAATGGATAATAACAAGAACAACATTAATGGACCAAAGCAACAACAAGAACAACAACACCAACAATAATAACATACCGGAGAATAGTGGTGAGAGAGTTTTTTCGTTCGCTAGGGCTCCTTGGAGAATAAGTGTTCTTTAGTTTGTTGGAGAAGAAGTGTTCTTTTGCTAGGGCTCGAGAAGTCAATGAGGTAGACACTGTGGGAATAAAAAATATAAAGAGAATAATAAGAACAACAGTAATAGAGAATAACAAGAACAACATTAATATACCAAAGCAACAACAGTAACAACAACAACAATAATAACATACCGGAGAATAATAGTGAGAGACTTTTTTCGTTCGATAGGGCTCCTTGGAGAATAAGTGCTCTTTCGTTTGATGGAGAAGAAGTGTTATTTTTCTAAGGTTCGAGAAGTGAATGAGGTAGACACCGAGGGATAAAAAATATAAAGAGTATATATTGTGGTTATACTGAAAACCAAGGTAACATATCCAACGTAAAAATTTAAAAAATAAAGGCGCCTTTTTGGTTCCAAAAAGAATTTAAAAAATTAGAGATTAGTTATCTCGGTTTTCCTGAAAACCGAGGTAACATATCCTATGTAAAATCTATAAAAATTAAGGTTCCATATAAAACATAAAACTGCAGGTGTTGGGAATCGAATCTCAAACCCTGAGCATATTGTTATATCGCCTTTACAAAGAACCGAGGTAACATATTGATTTTAAAATATATAAAAGAAACAAGGCGCTCCCTTTACACATACCCTCAGTTTTATATTGTTCATTGTGAAAGCTTTACCATAAAAAGCGTAATTTGTTGCAGTGAAAGCTCATCATTAACAACAAACCATGATAGTCATATTTAGCTTTAATCGCTTCTTTGAATAACCTGCAAAACATGGTTCAACAAAGCTTGCTGAAGTATAGTGGTGCAAAGACTTATATGTATGTTTCTTTGTCAATTTGGAGATCCTCTCTTATTCTGGGAATGGTATACTTATAGAGGCTCATTAGGTTTGGGCTATAAAACCACTGCCATTAATTCACGAATACGAAATGTGGTCATTAGATGACCCAGTCTCTTAGAATCGTGAGGGAAGTGGTTTCCCCCCTTTGGCCGACCCTAATTGATGAGTCCAAGCCTTTGAGGTTGGCATCAATTTTGGTAAAACTAACTTGACAGTAAGATGTTGGACAAGATGTTCTAACATGTTAAATTGACTGAAGATCAAGACGTTGGACAAGATGTCCTATCATGTTGATTCGACATCTTTGTCTGTTACAGTTTGTGATAACTGTTATTTGGTTTTCTGATTTCCAGATTTTGTGGGAATGTTTATTTTTCCTAGTTGGCGTCCAAGATTGAGGAATCATAGATTCTGATTTGAAGTTGCTGTTTCTAAGTGTGGAGACACTTTAGGAAACTTAGGATTAAAGAAACTATTTTAGAGGAGAATAAGGTGCAGATTCTGTGGAGCTGAATTGTTGTGATTCTGAAGCCCAAATCCAGTCTTGTTTATGGTTATAAATAGGATGGATTTAACCTAGAATAATGTAGAGAATATACACGGCTGTTAGTGAGTACTAGGTTTGTACTTTTGTGAGGCTCTCTTGTATTGCGTGAATACTTGAGTTGGACGGTTTTATTGAGTTGTAATTGTTTAATCACTGTTGTGATTGAAATGGAATTGAGAAGGGTCTCATACCTAGGAGTGTCTTAGGTAGAAATATAACACGGGTAGTGATTAGGTGACAAGTTTTAAACCGAGGAGTTTAGCTTTGAACTAATACTGCTTAGTGGATTTCACTCCTGGCTTGGTAGCCCTCAGACGTAGGTGAGTTGCACCGAACTGGGTTAACAATTGCTGTGTGTTTTTCTTTTCTTTCTGCATTCTGCTATTATCCTTATTCTTGTCATTGAGAAGCAGAGATCAAGTGTCTCGACATCCTGTTCGACATCTTCGGGATCTGCTATACCAAAATTTTACTAATTAAGTTAGTATTTTGGACACATCATTTCACATGTTCACTGTGTGAGTGGTGCTTATTTGGACAACCCCGGTACAATTAGGTGAATAGGTACCCTTGTCAGGCGGTGATCCGCTGTCGCGCACAGATCAAAACCGAGTGATTTTCAAAACTGTAGTAAAGCGACAATGACTCAGATGTCGATTCACAAGGATTCTTGTCAGAATTAACCAAGTAAAATTGGGGGGTTTATTTTCATTTAAAAAAAGCTATGAGAAAAAGTGATTAAAAATAAGTGATTAAAAATAAGTGATTATAAAATAGGTCAATATGATGTTCGTTCTCCTACTTATCATTGATCATATAATTACCAAGCCCTAAGCGGATTTCATTCTCTTTCGATCATAGTAACAATAGCAAGCGTGATTGAATTACTATATGATTTATGTTCCTAAATCTGAATTAAGAAAACAGATAACGCAAACACGAATTAAGCAAACACGGTTACGATTAACAGAACATACATCAATCGAATTAATTCGATCCTATTCTATAAAATATGCAATTGAATTAAGCAAACAACGACAACTGAATTAAGCAAACAGGATTATAGATAGAATTGAAAAGAGAATTGAATTTACTTGGAAAATATATTAACCTCAAAGCGTACGGAGATACGGTTACAGCAGATCAACTCAAAGAGTTTAGTTCTCTATAGAATACGCGAAAGCCAAATAAAATTTCGTGAAAAGAAGTGAATGTGAACAGTAACGCGATTCCCTAGTTATACAATAAAAAGGAAATCGGGTCATAACCCAACTGGGTCAAAAACAAGATAAAAACCGGCCCAAAACTAATTGTTTCTTTATGACTGAAACTTCCGAGACATCTATAGTCCGAATCAGCTTCTGGCTTCCAAACCAAAGTTGTTGCTCTTTCTCTTAGCTTTCCAACGACTGGTAGATCGTCTCGATCCGATTCCTGAAGCTCCAGTTATGAATTTTTTATTGAAAACTGCTAATGCTGAAAATAACAAACGAAAATCAAATAAGGCTGAAAATAAATTAAATTATAAAAACATCATAAAATAGAAAAATAAACAAATAAAACCATAGAAATGCCTAAGTATAAACATAGAGGAATGTGCATCAAAATACACTGATCTAATTCCCCCACACTTGAACTTTTACACTCCGAGCAAAAAATCAAAAATTTAAAACAAAACTTCAAGCAAAAACCAAACAGAGCATGCAATCTCAAAGGTTCTCTGGATACAAGGTGCAAGCAAACTTCTAACTCTAAGCTTCAAGAATATGATACTAGTAATTAACTCTTTTGTGACATTCAAAGTATATATGAAAAACAGATTACCAAAAAGTACATCACAAGCATTAAGATCCTCACAAGATAACTGTTTCCACTCAACTCTCAAGTGTTTAGGTTACTGTTTACACTCAAAGCACAACATGAGAGTTAGTACTACCATAAGCTTGAAAAAAAAACTCTAACATTCACAATTGACTTACATGCACACAAAGATCAAAAAGACTTTTGTTAAGGTTGTAACGCGGCCAAGGTAAGGGTAGGATAAATCCTAAGGGGTACTAGGCTAAAATCAAATAGTTAAAAGAAAATTGAAAGAATTGCGGGAGTTGAACTACATGATACATCAATTGCTTTCAAACAACAACCTCACAACATATTTCTCTTCTCTTTTTCCTTTTATTCTTCTTTTTTTTTCTCGGAAGGATTATGAATTGACATCCTTCTCTATTTTTTATTTTTTTTTCATTTTTTTTTCTTTTCTGCCAACATCATAACAACATTACAATAATCATTCAAAAATAATGCTCAACCCCACACAACTCCATACAAAACTCTCTTAACCCTTTGAATAAGTTTATTTCATTATTTTTCACTTTTCGGTTTGTAATGAGTTTTAAACAAAAAAAAAAGATAATAGGCTCAAAGGGGCTTCAAAATAAGAGGTAATATTATCTAGGTTGGCTTTTTGGCTAACTAGTTAAAAATAAAACAAAACAAAATGCCTTTATCATTTCAGTGTGCACAAGTAAATAAAAAGCTTCAACAAGAGTCAATTGAAGTTCTAGAGACTAATAAACATGAGTGAAATCACACAAGAAAGAAAGAGATGGATTTTTTATGTATACCCATTATTAGGGTCAAAATCTCACAAGGTTTAGTGATCTGCCACCAATGATGTACAATCCAGTGACTAGTCCTACATATTACACTAAGAATGCACAAAAAGAATCAATGACATCACACCACAAGTCTTTTGTCAAAGAACATAGAGGAAACTCACAGTTGTAACAACATAACCAACGAAAAAGCATGCAATTTAAATTTTTTTATTGAAAAAGAAATAAACAAAAACAAAGAAAACAAAATGAAAACCATAGGTTCTCTCCCCCACACTTAAAACAGACATTGTCCTCGATGAAAGGAACATAAATATTAAATAAGAGTGAGGGAAAGGAAATAACACACCTGAGTATTCAAGGTGGATAGGTGATCGCATAAGCATCCTTTCCCAAAGAGAGATTTCCAACTGTCTCCTCTTCCAAAGTGGGGAGGATTTTTAGGTAGCATCCATCGACCTTGAAATTTTTATTATTGCCTTTGCCTTTTATTCCAGGATCAAAGAACCTTCTTCTATAGGTAAAAGTGTCAAACGAACAAGTGAAAATGGCCTTCCCTTTGTCCTCTGGTGCAATGTAGATCTCATTTTTAATAGCATCCAAACTCACTAAGTTAGACCAACTTTGGGGCTGCCTCGCCGTTTTTTCTCCTTCTTCAAGCAAAATTGGATGCATGCACATGGAAGGGCTAATACCTGGAATGTCTGCCAAGGTCCACCCAATCGCCTTTTTATGCATCTTTAAGACCTGCAAGAGCTTACTTTCTTGATCGAAATCAAGGTTAGACGAAATAATAACAGGAAGCTTTTCATTTCTTTCGAAGTAGGCATATTTAAGATTTTTCGAGAGTGGTTTGAGATCTGAAGAAAGAGGTTGTTCAATGGACGGAATAGTTAGGGCAACAGGGATGTCAAGAGCCTCAGCCGCACAAACCACTTCATCTATAGCCTCATCCACATGAAAAACTTCAGCCTACAGGGCAGCATTTATTTCGGCACAAACTGAGCAAACATTAGTGTTAGTATATACACCACAAGAGTAGACATCATCAAAATCAGACAATGATGGAAAATCAGCTGCAAACAAATTGGTACAAGAATCATCAACAGTTTTAGAAGGCAAATATTTTGGATTCACTACTGTTTTAGAAGCTTGTTGGTTTGATTCTTGAGCTTGTAGCATGGCATTTATAGAGATAGCAAGTTGTCCAATTTGAGTCTGCAAGGCCTGAATGCTAGAATTTGTTCGCTGCTGAAACTGGAGATAATTTATAGCCATTTGCTTGACAAGGTCCTCTAGTGAATGAAATTGATTAGTTCTTTGTTCAGCCATGTTATCAAAAAGAAAGGAAAATTAAGAAAATACCGAAAATGTCCCTATTAAGAAAAAGAAAGGAAAAATAGAAAAGCGAATAAAATAAAATCTAAAAATTATGAAAATATTACTAAAAATCAAATCAAATCAGAATATATCTTTACAAAAAATTTCGGATTTTTTTGAAAATATGAAAATAGAAAATAAATAAAATAAAATAGAAAAATAAGGAATTTGCGATTTTCAGGGTCAAAATTTTTTAGAATTTTATTCTAAATAAGTATTGTTCAGCGATTTTTTTATGATTTTCTAAAAAAAAATTCGGAGCAAATCGAACTAGTAGCTTCCAAATTTACTTGACAGGCTAAAACGCTTACCGCTGCACTGCAACTCTGAAAATCAACAACCAAAAACAAAAAACAAAAATAAAAAAATCTAACAAAACTATAAGCTCAAATTCTAAAATCGATTAAAATCTACAAGAATCCCCGGCAATGGCGCCAATTTGATCCGCTGTCGCGCACGGATCAAAACCGAGTGATTTTCATAACTGTAGTAAAGCGACAATGACTCAGATGTCGATTCACGAAGATTCTTGTTAGAATTAACCAAGTAAAATTGGGGGGTTTGTTTTCATTTCAAAAAAACTATGAGAAAAAGTGATTATAAAATAAGTCAATCTGTTGTTCGTTCTCCTACTTATCATTGATCATATAATTACCAAGCCCTAAGCGGATTTCATTCTCTTTTGATCATAGTAACAATAGCAAGCGTGATTGAATTACTATATGATTTATGTTCCTAAATCCGAATTAAGCAAACAGATAACGCAAACACGAATTAAGCAAACACGGTTACGATTAACATAACATACATCAATCGAATTAATTCGATCCTATTCTATAAAATATGCAATTGAATTAAGCAAACAACGGCAACTGAATTAAGCAAACATGATTATAGATAGAATTGAAAAAAGAATTGAATTTACTTGGAAAATATATTAACCTCAAAGTGAACAGAGATACGGTTACAGCAGATCAACTCAAAAAGTTTAGTTCTCCATAGAATACGTGAAATCCAAATAAAATTTCGTGAAAAGAAGAGAATGTGAACAGAAACACGCTTCCCTAGTTATACAATAAAAAGGAAATTGGGTCATAACCCAACTTGGTCAAAAACAAGATAAAAACCGGCCCAAAACTAATTGTTTCTTTATGACTGAAACTTCAACAAATTTGCCGAGACATCTATAGTCCGAATCAGCTTCTGTCTTCCAAACGAAAGTTGTATCTATTTCTCTTAGCTTTCCAACGACTGGTAGAACACCTCGATACGATTCCTGTAGCTCCAGTTATGAATTTTTTATTGAAAACTGCTAATGTTGAAAATAACAAACGAAAATCAAATAAGGCTAAAAATAAATTAAATAATAAAAACATCATAAAATAGAAAAATAAACAAATAAAACCATATAAATGCCTAAGTATAAACATAGAGGAATATGCATCAAAATGCACTGATCAGACGGGTATAACTGTATCTTAGTATCACTATGGAAATTATATGGGTGGCCAAATTTCATACTCGTATAGTCACCTAACCTAATGTGTTTGAATTTTCCTTCTTCTTCTTAAATTATCCCTCATTAGGGCTTACTAAGATTATATCGGTACAAGATTCATTGTTTTAAGATGGGAGATTGGCAAAAAATCATTTTGGGATTTCGCAAAAATACATTGCGTCTGAAATAAATCTAGTGCATTCCAAAATAAAGTGTGCCTTGAAGGACGTAGTGCGGTTTCAACCCTTTTCTTAGTATGAGAGTTACGTGAGGGAATAAGTGGCGAAATCCTAATTAGAGAAACCTAAAGAAGAAAAAGGGCGGGATTTTTAGGATTAAATGATAAGAACTGGAAAAAATTTTGAGATATCTAAGGGGGTTGGAAAACACTTTTAAATATCATTACTACAAAAAAACATATCTTACCTCGGGTGCGAAGGGAATGATAACTCGGTTGCACATGCGAGGTAATGAAGGGCAACACGAAAAATTGTCACTAAACCCTTCAGTTTTTGAATAACCGAGGGGTAAAGTGGAAATGATCATGGGTTTGATCCCCACTGAGACCCTTCAAGGAATTTTGATTGCAAAAAAACATATCCCATCGGTTTTGAAAAATAAATGATGGATAAAACAAGCTTGATTTTATTATATCTAACGTGGATTACTTGTATCATTTATCTCTAGCTGAACATATAACATTTCAAATTGCTTTACAAAATAATTATATGAACAATTATATTTGAAGAACAAATTACACTAATTAATGATTTTCGAGCATTTTGCAACTCATCATTCATCTCATGTTCTTTAATGGTTAAAATCTCTCAAATGCTTCTTAGTTTTGTTCAACTTTATTCCACACTTTTTCAATGAACAAGTATGAAAGAAAGTTGAAAAAAAAATTAGAAGCGTTGGAGAGATTTTAACGATTAAAGAACATGAAATGAACGACGAGTTGCATAATTCTCAAAAAACATTGATAGTGTTAGATGTTTTTCAAATACAACATAATTTTTCATATTAATATTTCAAAAAAAACATTTTAATAGAATATATGTTCAAAGAAGGGTTAGTGAAACAAACAATCAACATTAGATATAATAAACTCAATTGTATTTTCTATCACTATAATGTCATGTTGACATGTTCATTGGAATAAGATGATAGTTGCGCAAAGAATCACAAAAAACATAATCTTAGTCTCAAACTCAAATTCAAACTTAATAACAACAATTAAACCCTAAACATATAGATTTCAAAACATTTCTAACTATAATAGCTAGACGACAACAACAACAACAATAACATCAACAACTCAAAAACAACAATAAGTAACAAAAAAGATTAACATTATCCCAATCTAAATAACAACTAACATTAAACAACAACTAAAAAGAAATCTCTCAACAAAAATACAACAAGATCCAAAAGAAGCCTAAAACTTCAATATCAATAAATGTATAACATATTTATCTCAACAAAAGCAATAACATATAACATCAATCTTAGTTTAAACAACAACAAAAACAATAACAAGAAGATTAAACCTCTAAGGTTTCAGTTCTCAAAAACAACAACAAACATCAATAACAAACAACAAAACAACAAAACAACAACAATAACAACAACGTTAATGTAACATGAATAATGATGTTAGACATACAAGATTTATTAAGAAGAAGAAGCAAACAAGAGCCCTAAACACATATCATCTTCGTATTTCCTTGCGTTTTTAGGAGTTGGAGGATGATATGTGTTTAAGATTCTCATTGTTTAGAGCTCTTCACTAGGGCTATGTGGGAGTTGCTTTATTATATGTAAGTGACACTAAACACTACAAGCTATATTATATATATATATATATATATATATATATATATATATATATATATATATATATTAGTGTATATAATTTCATCTTGAATTTTAAACAAAATCGAGGTGAAAGATGTCGTTTAACCCCTTGATTTTATTAAAGAACCGAGGTAATATTTTACTTGCAAAAAAATTAGTGAATGGTAAAAAAAATAGAAAGGTAATATTTATTGTTTCCTTTTTCAATATTTTACCATTCACCACTTTCTTTGTGTACTGCAATATTCAAACATTGGACTTGTACTGTGAAACAACAACATTGCTTACAATTTACAGGATGTTTAAAAATAAATTTCTTAATTCTGTCAACCCAGGAAAGCAATAAATTATAAAGTGTTTTCTTTGGTTAATGACATTAGAAGGTTATTCAAAAATATAACAAGGGACTTGCAAGAGGTGGAAACAACAACAACAACAACAACAACAACAACAACAACAACAACAACACCATTATGTGAGATGGATTGCAAGAGGTGGAAACAACAACAACAACAACACCATTATGTGAGATGGATTGCAAGAGATGAAAAATGTTTTGTTCAAGGCTGGTGTTAGAAGAACAACATACAACACAAAACCTTGAAGATTTTTTTTGTCTTGCAATTCATCTCAAAGAATGATGTGTACGAGTCTAGAGGGGCTATAGATGAGTAAGATTTGGGGTAAAACTTAATGAACAAGTGCTTTTATAGTAAAATCATATTATCTAACCCCCTCAGTTATATAAGAAACCGAAGGAACAGATAATTTAATTTACAAATAAAAAATAAAAAGAAAAGAAAGGCACCACAAAGAAATAAATACATAAAGTGCATATGCTGGGATTCGAAGCATGTCATGAATTACTTTTCCCCTTGGTTATATTATTACATTGAGGGAATAGATAATATATATTGATGCGTGGCGAGGGCACTAACGTGACTGTCGAGCTAAGACTGTAAGTATACAACTGTTCGCATAGTTTTAAATAAGGATGTCGAACCCACAGGGAAGGGATAATCAAACTAATACAATCTATAGTTGCAGTGTAAAGATAAGGCTAAGGATTTACGGAACTTAAACGGAAAGGAAAAGATACTAATTCTAAAGGTTTAGGAGATAATACTAAAATTGAGTCCGGAATATGGATTCCGCGTACCTAAGGGACTTGTAGAAGTCGGGTGCTAATTACGACTGCACTTCGTTCCGTAGGAAGTACAAACTTAAAGACTTCGTCTCACACTCTCGCGCTATCGACAAGAACCACACGTAACAACCACAGGATTTTGCTCTCGCTTGCCCGTTTTAATTGAAAAGCGTATTTTGGAAGTTAATGAAATCCTAAACAATGCCTAAAGCGCTCTCGCTGTTTTTAGGATCGGTGCCTAGTTTCTACTATCCGTTATTTCCTCACACTCTCGTGCTATCGGTCCGAACTTAGATATTACTCACTTTCGTGTCGGAATAATAAAACATGAAAAATAGAAACAAAGACCAAAACTAGCATGCATTCAATTAAAGTCGCACCTACATTTTCTACGGAGTCCCGTCGATAAGGACGGTCCTCACACGCTGAACTCAAGAAAATTTAGCAACACATTTTGGTTTTAATTATAAGCATAGTTACAGTGATTAACATGGATAAGTACATAGCATATAAGACAAGAATGGTAAATGGAAAAATAAAAGTCAGTAAAAGTAAATAACCTGTAAAAGTAAATATAGAACTTGAATTGCAAAAAGAAAATGTCGGAAGGCTTGTTCAAAATCAGTAGTACAACACCGAATGTAAATTACAAGAAATCTGCGACAATTCATCGATGTCAGAAATTGTCGCTCTAAAAGTGGTTATATGCCTAAACGAAATTCGACAGAGCTTCCACATCTAAAATCGGGTACCAAATACATGAATGGAAGGTCCTATATATAGAGAAGAATCTCAATTGTAAATGCCAGGTCGTGTACAGGAAGTGGAGGGAAACTGGGGTGGAGAAAACTGTCCAAAGCAGTTGCAGTTTTTAAATTCTGCAACTGCGCAGTGATGGCGAACGCCACCAGGCCATGGCGAACGCCATGGTCCTGGCCTTTTTAATTACATGGCTTTCTTGCTCATGGCGAATGCCATCTAGGGATGGTGAGCGCCATATCAGTAGAAATGCAGATTTTTCTTTTCTTTGCTGGATTTTCCTCTTCTTTTGCTCTTTTTCGATCATTTTCCCGATTTCTCCACAGATGAAGTTATCAACTGCAAAACACATAAAACACGATTAAATACAAATAAAAATCGAATAAAAATGAACGAAACACATGCATAATGAGCCAAAAAGTATGATACGATTTCTCGTTATCAAACTTCCCCACACTAAGACTTTTGCTTGTCCCCAAGCAAACTCCTGACATAATTAAAAAGGGTAAGTGCAGCATTCGAAACGAAGGCACGACATGACTTTAAAACCGGACATAACTAATAGGTTAATGTTAAAAGACAGGTACTAGACTTCGACAACGAGGATGTCGTGATGTCACATATCCACACTTGCGGACAAAGACTCCCCCCTATGCAATACTAATCCAAATCGTACCATTATACCTCGACCTATATTCCTTTTTTATTTTTCTCTCTTTTTCATTCTCGTGTAACCACATTAAGGCCGTTATCCCCACACTCGCATGGTAAATGAACCTGTTAGTGTTTATGATCTCGATTTTTCAAATTTTGCATTATTTCTTCTTTTCTTTTTCTTTCTTTTCGAATTTCAAGAATCCAATCCGTTGGGTTAAATGGCAAGGTGAGGGCCACCTAACTTAGAAGGAAATGAATTCTTTCATTTTCTTTTGTACAATATAGCTCAATACAAATTATTATTAATTTTTCGAGATCACCACATATTTTCATCGGTTCATTACTTAGTTTTTGGGATGGTGCTGACCAATAACATAAACTACTCAAGAGATACTATAGAGACTCAGAAATAAAGGTCTCGGCATAATGGTTATTTAGATCAGTGTCGCATACTTAGGGAGTCTAGGGTGCTAAAACGGTACCGACAATGTCAATACTTTCCCAAGTCTAAATAACAAAGCCTAAAGGTGAAAAAGTGTCATGCAATAGATTCAGATGAAAAAAAATTCGTTGGGGTTGCTTTTTATCAATCTTAGGGGAATTTTTCTAACGAAAGAAAAAGGGTAAAGCACTATAAGACTAAATTACGCATAAACGACTTGACACAAAAGAAACTAACTAGAAAGCATAAAAATAACATGAAAATAACAGAAAAACAAAAAACAAAGCAAGTAAATCTCCTTCCCCACACTTGAACCGAACATTGTCCCCAATGTTTTAGTACAAGGTGAAAAAGAAGTGGAAGAACCTGGAATAATCAATGATGGCGGCCTCGGTCGTGTGCTTGTCCAAAACCTCTGCCAAGGGTAGGGTTAGGGACATGCTGAACATACTCTCTCAAAGTGGTAACCTGCATCCTCATTCCCTCCATCTGCTCAGTCAGATCTGCCATATCAAGCTCTATACACTCTGTAAAATCTATCTGCTATTGGTTGGCGCAATCTACAACAACTCTGATGTCCTTCTGCTGGCGCTGTAAGTTCTGGAGCAGCAAGTCACGCTCCGCCTCCCTGTCATTCTGATACCGCAATTCGTACAAAATATCATATAAACTGCTTCAGATGGCGACATAGTCGTACTTCTCTCGAGGATGGTAAGTACCTAAAAATTGGTCAGAGAAAGTGGGTGCAGTGGGTGCTCTGTGACTCGGCCCTGGGATGTCAGCATTGGCATGGGGGCTAGGCTGGTGTGCAAATCCCATGGTCTTAGCATAGGCCCTATTCACAGCTTCATCATCTAAGTTCGGTGCCTCAGTATCAAATAGCCAATTTGTGCTAACGTGCACATTAATGCGTGATACACATGGTAAATCTATGCTCCTCACCTCCCTATTTCGGATCATAAGCCTATACTTGCCGCTTGGCACATTCTTGATAAGTCACATATTGCGACAATACTGTAAATCACAAAAAGGAATAGACAATCTCTTGAGGGTAGCCAACTCGTCATGCAATCCTATACATAAACCAATGAAGGCTATCACGCCTCCGACACAGATGTCACCACCGGATCGACTGGCGACAGAACCAACGTGAGCTAACAAGAAAGGTGTAGGATTAACCTTAGTTTCCGACAATGCACAGTGAATGAAAAATAAGTCCTTGGAATTCACATTCCCCGTGTTTTCTCTACCAAAGATAGTGCTCGCAAGAACGCGATGAAAGTACCTAATCACGGGGTTGTGTATAGAAGTGGCTTTTAGGCCTTCCCACGTGGACGTGGTTTTGCCAGTGATTTGGTGCCAGAAGCCTAAGGCATTGGCTTGCCATTCGCTCTCAAGCGGTGCTGTACTCTTTGCCACTCAGAAACTGAAAAATCTCACCCATCCTCTCTTGGGGCAGCAAATAATCTCTATTGAACATCCTAAAGTTCACGGTGCCAGAGGTACGTGACGGGTCAAACAAGTATTGAAACGAACTTGAAAATTCATAGGTTAGTCTAACAAAAGTATGGCTCGGATTAGAGAAAAAGTAAGACAAACCTACATTAGCCAGCATCCAGTTGATGCTGTCGAACAATCCTAGTGCACAGACAGAATCGATATGAGCATATCGCATGGCTTCGACAGGTCTTTTATGGATTTTGAGAAAAATAGCCCGCTGTCGCTCACCAAGGATACCTTCGGGAAATTCAATTCCCATGTAGAGAATGTCGCGAGCAACTCTAGGAGGCATTTTGAATTTTTCAGAAAGGTTTGGGAGAGTTAAGAAGCAAGAACAGTGAGTAAGAGAGTTTGAGAATGTTGGTGGCATGATGTGGAATGAGGTTTTGAAAGGTTTAAATAGAAGGAGAAAGGGTATATGAGTGGTTAGGGGTTAATAGGATGATTAATGGGAAGTTATTTGGGTTGTTACAGATGTGTATGGGAAGTTGGAAGGGTTTTGTTTGAAACCCGCGCGTTTTCTTCAACAAAATACGTGCAGGAAAAACTGCACATTCCGTCTCCATGGCGAATGCCATTAAGCACATGGCGAACGCCATGTGTTTAACGTTGGAAATTTGAAAAAAAAAAAAGAATGGATGACGAACGCCATCATGCTATGGCGAACGCCATTAGTCAGAATTGTACAAATTTCAGTTCTTGGTTAAGAAGCAGTATTTTTTGGGGTTTTTGATAATTCAAACAAACATAAAACATAAGTCCAATTGCAGAACTACTATTGCGAGATTACGATTGCAGAAAAATAAAATAAACATTAAATATTACGAAACAATATAATAGACATAAATGGAAAATCACATTAATTCAAATACCATAACATCATGTCTTCGCCGATGAATCGACGATACAAAGAATACAAATTACAATGGAATGAAAATATAATAAAAACCAGAACAAACTAAAACATAAAAGCAACAAGAACTCCATCAGTACAAATCATAGCTCATTTGCTAAAGTGCCTAGTGAAAGAATGGACTTGCTGGAACAAATGGTCAAACTGCTCATTAGCAATGTCCATGAAACCAATGAGTTCCCCTCGGATGGAAGTGATCTCATCCCTAAGGGTGTTCACTTGGCACTATAGAGCACCAATGGAAGCAGCATAATCTACACGAGCTCCAGAGACGTGTGAAGTGGCATCAGGGGGATTGGCATTAGGTATCTTATAAGGCTGAGGGCTTTGGGGTAGTGTTGGTGATTCACTCTCTTCCTCAAGGTCATAAAGCCAATTGTTCCTATTATGCACGTTTGTCCTCTCGTGGTTAGGCAGGGTAAAGTTATGGACCACTTTGTTGTCAATTAGGAATTCAAACTCGGTCTGTCCTAGGTTAGCCAACATACCACGGTTAAAATAGAAATTCAAGTGCATCGGACGGATGCCTCCATAAGCAAGGATACGGTTAAGTTAAACCTATTGCCTCAGCGATCATGGTAACTAAACCTCCAACGAGGATAACACCATCGGTCTCTTGAGCAATGCTGTTCAAGCTAGCCAACATAAAGGAAGCAGCATTCACATGCCTTCCTTGTGAAGCACGGTACATAATGAAAATTCATCCTTAGAAACAGAGGCGATATTTTCTTCCTTACAAAATAGGGTGTGAGCCAAGATCTTATGAAAGTACCTAAAAGCAGGGTTATGTATGTTACTAGAGAACATGGTGTCAGGTTCGGGATGGTAGTTACCGGTAATGGTTCCCCAGAAGTAGTTAAGGTCAAGGTCAGTAAAAGCATCATCAGGTGTCACTGAATGGGCATTAGGTCCATTAGGAAATTCTAACAGGTTGGCCATTTCGTGATGGGTAAAACCGTGTTTGGTGTTGAACAACCTGAATGTGGCTAAACCTTGGTCAAAACCAAGACCTTGGTTTGGGTCATAATACAGTGAGCTAAGAAACTCTAGGGTCAGCATACAGTAAGGGCTATATCTATGCCTTACACCAAAGTTCACCCAACCAATCTGGTCAAGCAAGTACATCACACTATCCCTCAATTCTATGGTGGTCAAGGTACGACCATCAGGGTATATAGGGAGTGTCAATTCCTTCTGAACCAGAATGTCAAATTTGCGTCTCTGAGCATCGTTCCTAAATACAATCTCCTCATCGGCATTGTGATCCATACTCTAAGTCAGTGAAGGCTATCCTAAGCTAAGCTAGCCTGAAAATAGACAAAGAGTACACTATCAATGAACTATACCATGAAGGTGCCAAAAAATCAAAACAAAAAGGTAGTAATAATAATAGCAGTAATAATAGTAGTAACAATAACATAATAGCAAACAGACACATGAACAGATAATAAAGATAAAATAAAAAATAAAAGGGTAAAGTCTTAAAATCTAAGGGTCGTGGGTTGCCTCCCACGCAGTGCTTGTTTAATGTCTTTAGCTCGACATCAGGGTCGAACTAGTCTTTCGAAAGAGTAGGTAGCTCCTCCAACTTATAACTTACGCATAAATCTTTGTTCTCAATGTTATGGTAGTGTTTTAGTCTCTGCCCATTAACAATGAAGGTCTCGTCAGATTTTTATTTAATTTCCACTGCTCCACTTTGGAGAACTCTTACAACTTCAAAGGGGCCATACCATCGGGAACGAAGTTTATCAGGCAACAACTTAAGTCAAGAATTAAAAAGGAGAACTATGTTGCCTTGGTTAAACTCTCGTCTAGCTATTCATCTGTCATGCCGCTGTTTGGTTCTTTCCTTATAAATTTGGGCATTTTCGTGTGCGTCCAATATAAGTTCCTCTAGTACATGGATATCAATAATTCTTTTCTCTCCTGCCGCCGTATAGTTCATCTTCAGGGTCTTAATGGCTCAATAAGCTTTATGTTCAAGTTTGACAGGCAGATGATATGATTTGCCATAAACTAGCTTAAATGGGGTGGTTCCTATCGAAGTTTTATAAGCCGTTCTATAAGCCCACAGAGCTTCATGAAGTTTTGCAGACCAATCCTTCCTAGAGGTCGCAACTATTTTCTCTAATATTTTCTTGATATCTCTATTGGAAACCTCCACTTATCCACTCGTTTAAGGGTGATATGGTGTTGTTACTCGATGTAGCACTCCATATTTTAGCAATAGTTTCCCAAAAATATTCGAGATAAAATGAGATCCACCGTCGCTAATGACAACTCTCGGCACACCGAATCTAGGAAATATTACATTCTTGAAGAGTCTTATGATTACTCGTGCATCGTTGGTAGGAGAAGCTATTGCTTTAATCCATTTTGAAACATAATCGACTGCAACGAGTATGTATTTGTTGCCAAAGGATGGCGGAAAAGGGCCCATGAAATCTATCCCCTAAACATCAAAGACTTCTACTTCTAGAATACCCCTTAGTGGCATCTCATCGCGTCTAGAAATGTTACCAGTGCATTGGCATCAATCACAATTTGTAACAGCGATGTGGACGTCCTTCCAAAGGTTAGGCCAGAATAGGCCAGATTGTAAAATATTTGCTCAGGTCTTTGAAATGCTTGCATGCCCTCCATAAGGTGCAGAGTGACAATGAGATATGATATCTTCAACTTTAGATTCAGGGACACATCGACGGAAAATTCCATCAGCGCCTTGCTTGAAAAGTAAAGGCTCATCCCAATAATAGTGTTTGAGATGATGGAAGAATTTCTTCTTTTGTTGGTAGGATAAATCTGGTGGAAGTACCCCAGCTGCCAGGTAGTTGACAAAGTCAGCATACCACGACAGTGTGGTCTTTGAGCATATTGATTCCACTACTTCATTTGTTTTTGCATCATGATAATTAAAGAGCACTCACTCGTTTTGCTTTTGTCTTCTAACTGGGCTACAAGTCTATCGTACGGAAAATCTTTATTGATGGGGACTCGCTCAGGTTCTTGATCCTTGATTATATAAAAGTGATCCGCTACTACGTTCTCGGTTCCTTTCTTATCTTTGATTTCCAGATCAAACTCTTGAAAAAGCAAGATTCATCTTAAAAGTCTCGGCTTGGCATCCTTCTTATTCAACAGATACCTAATTGCGGTGTGATCAGTATAGACAACAATTTTTGCTCCCACCAAGTAAGAACGAAATTTATCTAAAGCGAACACAACAACTAGGAGTTCTTTTTCTGTGGTAGTGTAGCTTATTTGTGCACTGTCTAAGGTTCTACTTGCATAATATATAGCATGAAGCCTTTTATCCTTTCTTTGTCCTAAGACAGCACCAACAACATAATCACTAGCATCGCACATTATTTCAAATGGTTTACTCCAATCGGGCGGTTGCATAATAGGTGCAGTTATAAGAGCCTTTTTTAAATGTTCGAATGCTTTCAAGCAATCCTCATCAAATACAAATTCAGCATCTTTCATTAACAAGCCCGTTAGTGGTTTAGTTATCTTAGAGAAATCTTTAATGAATCATCGGTAGAAACCGGCGTGTCCTATAAAACTTCGAATTTCTCTAACTGCTTTTGGAGGTTGAAGTATTTTTATGATTTCAATCTTTGCTTTATCAACTTCAATTCCTCGGCTAGATACCACATGTCCAAGCACAATTCCTTCTTGGACCATGAAATGACATTTCTCCTAATTCAGCACGAGATTGACTTTAACGCAACATTCGAGTACCATTTCTAGGTTCGATAAACATCCTTCAAAACTTTTCCCACAGACAGAGAAGTCATCCATGAATACTTCCATTATATTATCTATAAAGTCGGCAAAAATCGCCATCATGCATCTCTGAAAGGTTGTGGGAGCATTACACAGTCCGAACGACATTTGTCTGTAGGCAAACATGCCATAGGGGCAGGTAAATGTAGTATTTTCTTGATCGTCAGGATGGATAGGAATTTGGAAAAATCCCGAGTATCCATCTAAATAGCAAAAGAGAGAATGTTTAGTCAATCGCTCAAGCATTTGATCTATAAAAGGTAAAGGAAAATGATCTTTGCAAGTCGCTTTATTTAACTTTCTCTAGTCTATGCACATTCTCCATCCAGTTTGAGCTCGTTTAGTAATGGATTCACCTTTTTCATTACTAACAACCGTAACACCTCCCTTCTTTGGCACGGCGTGCACAAGACTAACCCAGTTATTATCAGATATCGGGTATATGATTCCTGCTTCTAGTAGCTTTTGTACCTCCTTTTTTACTACATCGCTTAAGATAGAATTTATCCTTCTTTGGTGCTCTCTAGAGGTCTTACAATCTTCTTCGAGCATAATGCGATGCATGCATATAGAAGGACTTATTCCTTTTAGGTCTGAAATGTTATACCCCAGCGCTTTAAGATACTTTCTTAGAACATGTAGAAGTTTTCCGGTCTCTATCTGTCCCAAGTCAGCGTTAACTATCACTGGTTATTCCAGTTCGGTGTCTAGGAACTCATACCTTAGGTTCTTGGGCAACTACATAAGGTTTCTTTGGGCATGGTATTGGATCGGGTGTTAGTGCTAAGCATTCTCTCAGACTGTCATCTACGTATGGCTCATACCAATTATCATCTTCGAGTATAGGAGGTGCTGGAATCTTTAGTATTCTGTACACTTGAATGATTCCATCTCCACTTCTTTTACGCATTCGTCGATGACGTCGAGAAAACAACATGAATCATCTATAGCGGGAGCTTTCAAAAACTGGGCCAGAATAAATTCAACCTTTTCTTCACCAACTTCAAAAGTTAGCTTTCCTTTCTTAACATCAATGATCGCTCCGGCTGTAGCTAAAAAGGGTCTTCCTAGAATAATACCAATGTTGTAATCCTCTTTTATATCCATTACCACAAAATCAGTAGGAATGTAGAATTGTCCTATACGAACGGGCGCGTTCTCCAGCATACCTATGGGAAATTTAACATAACGATCTGCTAGTTGTAGAGACATTTTTGTTGGTCGCAACTCTCCTAATTCGAGTTTTTTTACAGGTGGATAAGGGCATTAGACTAACATTGGCTCCTAAATCGAATAGAACATTGTCTATGACGTACTTTTCGATTACACAGGGTATCGAGAAACTACTTGGGTCTTTCAATTTAGGAGGCATGTTATTTTGGATGATAGCGCTGCACTCAGCAGTGAGCATAACGGTCTCGTTATCCTCGAGCTTCTTCTTATTAGACAGGATCTCTTTAAGGAATTTGGCATATGAAGGCATTTGTGTTATGGATTCTATGAAGGGTATAGTAATATTGAGTTATTTCAGAAGCTCCATAAATTTTATGAATTGTCCTTCATTTTTAGGCTTAGCGAGCCATTGCGGATAAGGTATTGGTGGTTTATATGGTGGTGGAGGCACGTAAGGTGTTTCTTTTTCTACGGCCTCTTCACTTTTGTCACTTTTATCATTTTTCGGTTCCATTACCTTTTCGGTTCCTTTACCAGGATTCTGATACATGGCGGGGTTTTGAAGCCTTGGATCCACTAGTTCATCTAGTTCGGTTCTGCTTCGCAATGTAATAACATTAGCATGTCCTTTTGGGTTTGGTTGTGGTTGTCCAGGAAATATTCCTGCAGGGGCTGCTACTATTGCTTGTTGTTGGGCTACTTGAGAAATTTGGGTTTCTAACATTTTGTTATGGGTAGCCATGGTGTCAAGCTTAGTTGCCATCTGCTTTAACAATTCACTTGTGTGCACATTTTGGTTGGCAAACTCTTTGTTTTATTGGGTTTGTGTTGTGATGAAATTTTCTAGTAAAACCTCAACGTTTGACTTTCTTAGTGCTTGAGGGGCAGCGGTTGCTCCCTTCTGATATCCTGGAGGTATTGTAGGTGCTTGAGTTGGGGCAAATAAAGCATTGTTGTTCTTGATGAGAAATTTGGGTGATTCCTCCAGCCAGGATTGTATGTGTTTGAGTACGGGTTTCTTTGGACGTAATTCACTTGGTTGGTAGGAATACCGGCTAGTAAATGACATTCAGCATTACTATGTCTAGGGGTTCCGTACAATTCACAATTCAGCATCACAGTGGCCACAGTGGCTGCTGGAGCTACAGCCAAACTTTCTATCTTTTGAGTAAGCGCATCCACTTTAGCACTAACACGGTCCAAACTGTTAACTTTGTACATTCCGTTCTTAGTAGCAGGTTTTTCTGTCGGAGTTCTCTCATCTCCCCATTGGAAGTGGGTTTGAGCCATATTTTCAATGAGTTGATAAGCGTCTTCATACAGTTTGTTCATGAGAGCGCCGCCAGCTGCAGCGTTCAGATTCAACTTTGTGTTGTAAAGAAGACCATTATAGAAAGTATGAATTATCAACCATTGTTCAAGTCCATGGTGCGGGCATAGCCTTAGCATGCCCGTGTATCTTTCTCAAGCATCAAAAAGAGATTCATTGTCTTTTTGCCTAAATCCGTTAATTTGGGCTCTTAGCATAGCAGTTTTGCTTGGCAGAAAATATCGGACTAAAAAGACTTTCTTCAACTCGTCCTACGTAGTGATAGAGTTGGATGGTAGAGACTGGAGCCAAGCTCTAGCTCTATCTCTTAAAGAGAAAGGAAAAATACGTAGTCGTATGGCTTCATTACTAACACCATCTGCTTTTACGGTGTCAGCATATTGCACAAACATTGATAGAAGAAGGTTCGGGTCATCCGTGGAACTTCCAGAAAATTGGTTTTGTTGACCGGCTTGTAACAGCGAAGGTTTTAGCTCAAATTCGTTTCAATTAATGGCAGGGGCAGCAATGCTGTTATGCAGTTCATCTTGTGATGGGACAGCGTAATCCTTAAGAGGATGGTTTTGCGGGTTCTTAGCCATGGGTATTGGTAATTCTGGGTAAGGAATTTTAGGTTCAGGGAGATTATACTTAATTCGGAATTCGTTAATTCGGCGTCTTAGATTAATAAAATGCTCGATATCGGCAATCGGTTGTTCAAGCTTGTCACTTCTAGAACGAGTGTTTGGCATACAATCGACTAATTAGAGAAAAAGGAAAATTTTTGGTGCCTTAGTCTATACTGCGCAACAAAGGATTCACAATATTGACTAAATCAGCCTTCCCCAACAACGGCGCCATAAACTTGATGCGTGTCGAGGGCACTAATGTGACCGCCGAGCTAAGACTGCAAGTATACAGCTATTCGCGTAGTTTTAAATAAGGATGTCGAACCCACAAGGAAGGGATCATCAAACTAATGCAATCTATAGTTGCAGTGTAAAGCTAAGGCTAAGGATTTACGGAACTTAAACGGAAAGGAAAAGATACTAATTCTAAAGGTTTAGGAGATAATATTAAAATCGAGTCCGGAATATGGATTTCGCGTACCTAAGGGACTTGTAGAAGTCGGGTGCTAATTACGACTGCACTTCGTTTCGTAGGAAGTACTAACTTAAAGACTTTGTCTCACACTCTCGCGCTATCGACAAGAACCACACATGACAACCACATGATTTTGCTCTCGCTCGCCCGTTTTAATTGAAAAGCGTATTTTGGAAGTTAATGAAATCCTAAACGATGCCTAAAGCACCTCGCTGTTTTTAGGATCGGGGCCTAGTTTCTACTATCTGTTCTTTCCTCACACTCTCGCGCTATCGGTCCGAACTTAGCATATTCCTCACTTTCGTGTCGAAATAATAAAACATGAAAAATAGAAACAAAGACCAAAACTAGCATGCATTCAATTAAAGTCGCACCTACATTTTCTACGGAGTCCCGTCGATAACGACAGTTCTCACATGCCGAACTCAAGCAAATTTAGCAACTTATTTTGGTTTTAATTATAAGCATAGTTACGGTGATTAACATGGATAAGTACATAACATACAAGACAAGATTGGTAAATTGCAAAATAAAAGTAAGCAAAAGTAAATAACCTGTAAAAGTAAATACGAAACTTGAATTGCAAAAAGAAAATGCCGGAAGGCTTGTTCGAAATCAGTAGTACATCACCGAATCTAAATTACAAGAAGTCTGCGACAATTCCTCAATGTGAGTAATTGTCGCTCTAAAAGTGGTTATATGCCTAAACGGAATTCGACAGAGCTTCCGGGTCTAAAATCGGGTACCAAATACATGAATGGAAGGTCCCATATATAGAGAAGAATCTCAATTGTAACTGCCAGGTCGTGTACAGGAATTGGAGGAAAAATAGGGTGGAGAAAACTCCCCAAAGCAGTTGCAGTTTTTAAATTCTGCAACTGCGCAGTGATGGCGAATTCCATGGTCCTGGCCTTTTTAATTACGTGGCTTCCTTGCTCATGGCGAACGCCATCTGGGGATGACGAGCGCCATATAAGTAGAAATGCTGATTTTTCTTTTCTTTGCTGGATTTTCCTCTTCTTTTACTCTTTTTCGATCCTTTGCCAGATTTCTCCACAGATGAAGTTATCAACTGCAAAACACATAAAACACGATTAAATACAAATAAAACTCAAATAAAAATAAACGAAACACATGCATAATGAGGCAAAAAGTACGATAAGATTTCTCGTTATCATATATATATATATATATTAAAATAAAACATGACGCGCCCTGGTATTATACCTTGGTTTTTTGTTTGGTGAGGTGAAATCTTTGTCATGAAATATATTAGGTAAAATACTCTTTTTGATCCTTTAACTTTACCCCGGGGTTCATTTTGGCCCCTTAACTCTTCAAAACGTTCCATATTAGTCCTTTTCGTCTTATTAGCGACGGAAAAATTCAAAAATCAGTCGCTAAAATTCGTCGCTAATAAGACAAAAGGACTAATATGGAACGTTTTGAAGAGTTAAGGGACCAAAATGACACTTTTTAAAGTTAAGGGACCAAAATGAACCCCGAGGTAAAGTTAAAGGACCAAAAAGGATATTTTGTCAATGTATTATTTGTAGTATTGTACCTTGAGTTTGTGTGATTCATATATTGAGAGTCGAAGATAGTGAGATAACACTTGGGTAAAAAATAAAGCTTGATCTTAGGAACTTGGAAGACTATTTTCTTCTAACTCTTCGATAATCTCTTGTGACAACTCTTGAAGTATGGCAAATTGGAAATCGACCATATTTCCTAGAGTAGACCACTTTGAATAAACCGGGTAAGAAAATTCTTTTTTCTCTTTTGTGTCCATTAATTTTGCTTGAGTTTATTTAATTTGGTTGTCAATTTTCTTTGTTCCACACATCAAAAGGTCTTGGTGTAGTTAAACCTTTAAATTTCACAAGTGGCACTCGCTATGGGACAAAAGGGTTAGGTCTACTAGTGAGCATCATGATTTCTAAATGGGATATCGAGAAATTTTTTGAAGATAATAATTTTGGATTGTGGAAATTGAAGGTGCAAACAATATTAACTCAACAAAGGTGTGTAGAAATATTTAAGGGTGATACATTGACGTTTGCACGACTAACATAAGATGAGGAGACCAATATGGTTAATAAGGTAAGAAGTGTCATTATCTTGTACCTCAAATATAAAATTTTAAGGGAGGTCTCCAGGGAAAATATTATGCCTTTGATGTGGGTCAATCTTGAATCATAGTATATGATTAAGCCTTTGGCTCAAAGGTTGTCTTTGAAACATCAAATATATTAATTTTGAATAGTAGATAACAAATCTATTATGGAGAAATTGATAGAATTTCACAAGATAATTGATGACTTAGAGAATACTTAAGTGAATATTGATGATGTAATGCCCCAGACTGCTTTCAAGATTACCATCTAACCCCACAAACCAACACATATATTTTCAGCATGCTTTGTCCTCACACAGACACTTTCTGAGAAACTTCCTAAAAGGTCACCCATCCAAATACTACTCCAAGTCAAGCACTTTTAACTATGGAGTTCTTATTTGTTAGGCTACTGAAAAAAAGATGCATCTTGCTGGTATAGGTAGTACCAATCAATCTTTATAAGCCCCAATTAAACCATACAATCTCATGCCTGCACAGCCTAAGGATCTTCTTATTCCAATGTGAATTCGGGCAATCACTCTCCGTTCTCTTCGGCCTCGGGTGTTAGAAACACTCCCTGATCTCTTCGGCCTCGGGTGTTACATGCCTATCAGCTTCTACTTGGTTCATCCCCGAAACACATTATATTGGAAAAGGTCTGCTCTGATACCATTTGTAACGCCCCATATTACTCCAAGTCAAGCAAGCTTAACTATGGAGTTCTTATTTATTAGGATACCGAAAAGAAGATACATCTTATTGGTATAGGTAGTACTAATCAATATTTATAAGCCTCCCTTCAACCATGCAGTCTCATACCTGTACAGCTCGAGAATCCTCCCATTCTGATGTGAATTCGGGCTACCACTCCCCGCCCTTTTTGGCCTCAGGTGCTACAACCAGTCTCCACCCTATTTGATCTTGTGTGTTACAGATGATGAAGATAAAAATATACTGCTGTTTAAATCATTACTCAAATCCTTTGAGCACTTCAATGACATCTTTCTTTATGTTAAGAAAGTTATAATTATCTCGGATGAAGTCTAGACAGCTGTAAGGTCCAAGAAGATTTAAGTGATGAAATGTTTGACGGTTAACAATAGGGTTAAAGGCTTGAGTGTCTTAAGAGGAGGGGGTTAGAGTAGAGGGAAGCCCAAATTTAAGGGCTTTGATAAGTCAAGATTAAAAGGCTTTATTTGTCTTAAAATCAATCACTTCAAGAAGAATTGTTCCAAAAGGGGGCAAGGGAAATCAGTAGACTATTCTAATTTAAAGGTCTTTAGAGCTTTTTTGTTTGTCCATATCAACTTAGACAAGTTTAAAACTAGGGTTGTGAAAGGTGTCGTTATTTGTTATGAACTAGGTGAGAAGGGTTGCACATTATGGGAAGTTGAACCTAGAGGATCATAATTCACCATAAACATGTATGTTACTTTCGGTTAGACGCTTGAAGGAAGAATAAAGACATGGAGGTGAAAAAATAAAAAATTATGCTAGAGAATACTCATTTTGGGGTGGAGGTTACTACTAGAGAGACTAGGAACGAGGAGGATGTTAAGGCTCATAATCCTAGTTTTAACAAGGTAAAATTTAAAGTGGCTCTTGTTTATCATTTAACTTGTGATAAAGTAAAGATAAAAATTGTATCTTCTCATGGATACATTTGTGTTGATCTTGTTATACTCTGAATTAGAACAAAAAATCTTCAAGGAAGTTTTTGAAAGAAAAGGGAGTAAAAAATGCCTTATGGCAATGAATGGTAAAAAAACATCCTTAATGAAGAACCATACTTGTGGACTTTGTAGACTACCTAAGAATGAAATGGAAGTTTTGTACAAGTGGATGCAAATTCCTAGATCAAGGTTCAAGAATTGTTTGAACTTTATCAATTTCGTTGATTAATGATAAGTTTGGGAGAGAGCATCAAGGTGGTTGATGGTTAAATTAACATTATTACCGGTTTTAAAGTCAATGTGGAGAATTATGGGGATTGGCTAAAAAACAAAATTGGAATTTGGTGAAAAGACATTGAATTTGGCATAACAGCACTAGATTCCAGTGTTTCTTGAACGTAGCATGTTTCGAAGGAACACATGTGTTCCTCTTGACACCTATAAAAGTGTCATTTTTTTTGACATGAGAGGCACACGAAGGAAGAAATTATGGGGAAATCTCAATGAGAGAAATTTAGAGAGACAACAAGAGAGATTTTTTGAATTGAAGGAAAAAATTAAAAGACTTTTGAAAGGATATAAGGGGATTCGAAAACACTTTTAAACACCTTGAATTTGTGTGATTCATATATTAATAATTGAAGAGGTCGTAAAACACTTGAGTAGAAATTAAAGTTTGTTCTTTAGAACTTTAAAGACTATTTTCTTGTAACTCTTCTATTATCTCTTGTGATAACTCTTGAAGTCTAGTGAATTGAGAGGCCACCCTCTCCTAAAATAAATTGATTTGATTAATTTAGATAAATAATTTTCTGTTATTGATTGTCATATTTTCTCTTATTCTTATTATTATGTTTTTATTTTCATATATTAATTAATAAATTATTATTGATTGAGACCATTTAGTGTGGTTGATTATGTTGTTTATCCCACCTATTATATTTTTTAGTGCAGTTGTTTCTTTTCTTTGTCCCAAACAATATTTATCATGCTTCATATTAACCATGTCTTTTCTTTATCCTAAACAATATTTATCATGCTTCATACTAAACGTTTATTTTCTTTGTCCCAATCAATATTTGTCATGCTTCATACTAACTTTCAAAATTCAAACTATCAATTTTCTTTTTCAATTTAGGATTTTACATCTTATATTAGATCTTCTACCACTAGATTATGGTGTCACTGTTGAAATATTAGATTAGATTTGATTTGATATGATTATATTTGATTAGATTTAATATTTAGATATAATCCAAGTTGTGTTAGCTTAAACCCAATTAGGGTTGTATATAAATAGTCCTAGCTTGTATCATTATTTACACAATTCAATAGTACAAATCTTTATATCCTTATTCTCTCTCTTTCTCTCCTCACTAAAAGTGCCTCACGCACTAACAAATTGGTATCCAGAGCTTCTGGTTATTGTTCTTGATCGAGTGTTCAAGAACTTTACGTCAGAGATCGTGTTTCCAGGGCAAGTGAATCAACGGTTGCGAAGATGACTGGTGATAAGAGAATTCTGAATTCCCTTCCAATACTTGACGGCAAGAATTGGATCCGATGGAAAAAACAGATGCAATCCTTATTTGGCTTCCATGATACCCTAGAAGTGGTTACCGGCGCCGTTCCTGTGTTGGCTGAAAATGTAACCGAAGAACAGAAAAAATCCCACAACGAAGTCAAGAAGAAAGATTGCAAGGCTGCTTATTGCATTCAGACGACGGTCGATGCTACTAACTTCGACAGAATCTCTCATGCTAAAACGGCGAAGGAGGCATGGGATATTCTGGTGAAGTATTATGAAGGAGGTGAGAAAGTGAAGGTTGTCAAGTTGCAAACCTTGCATCAAGAATATGAGTCGTTGTCAATGGGAGAAGACGAAAAAGTTGCAAAATATGTGTCGAAGGTTCAGCAACTCGTTCATCTCATGAAGGATTATGGCGAAACCATAACTGATAAGATGATAGTTGAGAAGGTAATGAGAACGTTGACCTCTCACTTTGATCACGTTATCGTAGCTATTCAAGAATCCAACAATATTGAAACCCTAAAAGTGGAAGACTTGGTTGGTTCGTTGGAGGCGCATGAGATGAGGATTGTCTAAAGAAAGGGAGTTCAGGATTCCATACAAGCACTGCAGGCTCAGTCATGGAAAAGGAATGATGGTTCCAACAAATTCAAAGGAAAATTCGACAAGACTCAAGGAAAGAAGTCTTGGTCGAACCCCCACAAGAATCAGGTCGAAGATAGAGCTTCTGAATCCTCGAAAAGAGGAGGAGGAAACTATCGAAAGGACAAAGATGATAAGAAAAGTATGCAATGTTATAACTGTGAAAAGTGGGGTCATTTGGCCAAACATTGTTGGTACAGGAAAGACAATGGATCGAAAAAAGGCAAGGACGAAGGAGCGAACCTTGCACCCCAAGATTCAGATGATTATGAATGTGGTATGGTGGTTATGGCTGCAGTGGCAGATAACCATGTCGAATCCAAGATCTGGTTCCTCAACTCAGGCTGCTCAAATCACATGACTGGTCGAAAGGAGTGGTTGGCAGATTTTGATGAGTCGAAGAAGAGCAAGATAAAACTTGCTGATAACAGGTCGTTGCAAGCAGAAGGTACTGGCAACATAGTCTTTTAACTGAGTAATGGAGAGAAAGCTATGATAAGAGATGTGTTCTATGTACCTGGAATGAAGTGCAATCTGTTAAGTGTTGGACAATTGGTCAAAAAAGGCTTCTCAGTTGTCATGAAAGATGGAGTTTTGAAATTGTTCGACACCTAGAACAATTTGGTCTTGAAATCTCCGTTGTCGAAGAATAAGACGTTTAAGACCATGATCAGTCCGACTGAAGTACAATGTCCTAAAACTATTGTCGACCACAAGGATAGTTGGTTGTGGCATTTGAGGTTTGGACATTTGAACTTTCGATCACTCAATCAGCTGATTACTCAAGATATGGTATCTGGTATTCCAAGTCTTGAGATGCCTGATAAACTCTGTGAAGGTTGTTTAGTCGAAAAAAAATCCAGAAATTCTTTCGTTTCGACTATGCCAATGAGATCATCCTGCATACTCGAAGTTGTACATTCATATGTATGTGGTCCGTTCGAAGAACATACCATTGGTGGAAACAAATATTTTGTTTGATTTGTCGATGAATTTAGTCGAAAGTTGTGGATCTATGTAATCAAGAGAAAAGATGAAGTATTTGAAATCTTTAAGAGATTCAAGATGCTTGTAAAAAACCAGAGTGAGAAGAGGATCAAAGTTCTGCGAACAGATGGAGGTGGCGAATACACTTCGAAGATGTTTGAAAAATTCTGTGCAGAACATGGTGTTGATCATGAGGTAACTGCTTCTTATACTCCTCAACATAATGGAATTGTTGAAAGAAGAAACAAAATCATATTGGATATGGCGAGATGTATGCTCAAGCATAAGAATTTGCCAAAATCTTTATGGGGTGAAGTTGCTTCAACTGCAGTTTATATCCTGAACAGGTGCCCTACTAAGCAATTGAAGAACAAGGTTCCTGAAGAAGTGTGGAGTGGCAAACGACCATCAGTGAGTCATCTGAAGGTGTTTGGCTCTATGTGTTACAAGCATGTTCCTGATGCAAGAAGAAGGAAGCTTGATGACAAGAGTGAACCTATGATTCTGGTAGTATATCATAAGACTGGTGCATACATGCTATTCAATCCAATTAATGAGAAGACTGTGTTGAGTCGAGATATTGTGATTGATGAAAATTCTTCCTGGGATTGGAATTCTAGTAATTCAATTAACAAGCCATTGATGAGCTCTGATTTCGACGAAGAAACTGATGAAGTCGAAGTTGAAGAAATTGCTGAGAATCCAGTCGACGTCGAAGTAGAAGCAGTTGCTGACATTCTCGATACAGAGGTTGTGGCTGAAACAAGCCAAAGAACTCGGCGAAATAGAGTTCCTCTAACAAGACTTCATGATTATGAAGTGACTGGTGATGATGAAGTCACACCAGATGGAGAATTAGTTTATTTTGCTTTACTTGTAAGTGCTGAACCAATCAACCATAACATAGCTTTAAAAATTCAATAGTGGAAGTTAGCTATGGTCGAAGAGTTACAGGAAATCGAAAGAAACAACCCATGGGAGTTAGTCGAATTGCCAGTACATACAAAAGCTATCGAAGTAAAGTGGGTGTTCAAGTTGAAACACAATGTTGATGGGTCGATAGCAAGACATAAAGCAAGATTAGTAGCTTGAGGGTTTCTTCACAGAGAAGGACTTGACTAATCTGAAGTATTTGCTCCAGTAGCAAGACTGAAGACTGTTCGACTAGTGGTAGCATTGGCATGTAACTAAGTTTGGTCGACATTTCACTTAGATGTGAAGTCAGCTTTTCTGAATGGTCCGTTAGACGAAGAGGTCTATGTCACACAACCTCCCGGGTTTGTGATTCAGAAGGAAGCGAATAAAGTATATAAGTTGCACAAAGCGCTCTATGGCCTCAAGCAGGCACCTAGGGCATGGAACAAGAAGATCGACTCATACTTAGTCGAATTAGGATTTGTCAAATGCAAGTATGAGTATGGTATCTATGTTCAGGTTGTAGCACAAGATATAACAATCATCTGCTTATATGTCGATGATTTGTTAGTAACTGGAAATAGCTTGGAGAACTTGTCGAAGTTCAAAAGCTGATGATGAAGGAATTTGAAATGTCGGATATGAGAAAATTGTTTTATTTCCTAGGCATGGAATTTCATCTGTCGAAGCAAGGTATGGTGCTACATCAAAGGAAGTATGTCAAAGAGATACTCAAGAGATTCAGAATGAATGATTCGAATCCTGCATCCCCACCTGTTAAACCAAACATGAAGTTGGAGAAGCATGGAGAGGAAGACAAAGTTGATGTAACTTTGTTCAAACAAATAGTTGGATCTCTGAGATATGTGTGCAATAGTCGACTTGATTCGCAGTCGGATTAGTGAGCAGATTCATGGGTGAACCAAGAGTGTCACACATGAAAGCTGCAAAAAGAATTCTGAGATCCTTAAAAGGAACAACAGATTTTGGAATTCTATTTCGACGAGATTCTGAAGGCAAAGGAGCAATAGTTAATTGCTTTTTAGATGTTGATTGGTATGGAGATAATGAAGATCGAAGAAGTACAACTGGCTATTTCTTTCAAGTAATTGGTGCCCCAATCTCATGGTGTTCGAAGAAGCAACCTGTGGTGACATTATCGTCGTGTGAAGCTGAATATATAGCAGGATTCTATGCTGCATGCTAACCAATTTGGATCAGATCAGTACTTGAAGAAATGGAGGTCGAAGTGAAGAACCTCTTGTGTTGCAAATCGACAACAAGTCAGTCATAAATCTGGCGAAGAATCCAGTTTTGCATGGAAGGAGTAAGCATATCGAAGCCAGATTTCACTTCTTGAGGGAAAAGGTAAATCTAGGTGAACTTGAAGTTAGGCATTGCTCAAGTGAAGCACAGTTGGCCGACATTTTCACCAAAGGATTGAAGATCGACAAATTCTTGAATTTGAGAAAGAAATTAGGAATAGTTCAGATCGACTATGACTAGCTTAGACCCGACAACTTGGATTATGAGGGTGTGTTGAAATATTAGATTTGATTTGATATGATTAGATTTAATTAGATTTAATATTTAGATATAATTCAAGTTGTGTTAGCCCAAACCCAATTAGGGTTGTATATAAATAGTCCTAACTTGTATCATTATTTACACAATTCAATAGTACAAATTCTTATTTTCTTATTCTCACTCTTTTTCTCCTTACTAAAAGTGTCTCACGCACTAATAGTCACAACGGTAGAAATAGTTATATTACAAAAAAAAATGTTGTCTCTATCTCTACAAGAGTTGTATAAGATCCAAACACATAGTACTTAGTGTCTAGTCTTAATTGATTATGATGAATATTGATATAATATTGACAATACCCTCAAACTGAAAGTCAAGGACGCCACTAATTGTATGATCAATAACGTATTTTAACTTGTAGCATCTACCAAAACTTCTCTAAAGGACCATGAACTACTAATTACTCCCTTTTACTAGCTACTTTGCAATTAATTACTGCTCACATTAAACTAGTTAAACATAATCATCCAAACCAACATAACGTTAGATGAAGTTGGAAGAGAGTAGTTATTGTAATTGGAACAACATTTATGAGTACTACCATTAGACTCAGATGTATGTATCCGAATGTATGATTAACATGTTACCAAAAGAAGTATTTAAGTTAACATAATGATAAACGTCATTGGAATGTTTTCTAAATCAACCTTTTAGGCACCACGCAAATTTCTGTTTTTGCCCCCAGTTTTTAGATATGCATATTCGGACGCATCATTTTTTTTTAAAAACGTTGATTTGTTTCGAATGTCCATATCAGGAATAATTCCTAATTTGCAGATCAAGAAAAATATTAATTTTGTTTTGTTAATTTAATATTTTAATTTTTAATTTTTTTTCTACTACTTTTGTAATAACTTAGCCATAGACATATTCCTTTTATAAAAAAAAAAATAGTAAAAGTTTGCATTAAATTGTTCACCATTCAAAATTTATTGACATTTATTATTGATTGATCAATTTATTGCTATTTTACTTTTTATGTCTGTCTACAATACGTTAAATTTTTTTGAAAAATCACACTACTACATCTGCATATTCTCAATTAATTTTTATTTAAAGAAATAATATCAAATTTGGTTAATATCAAAGTTATTGATTGTGGATTATGTAAATTCGTTAGGTACCAATGTGATATACTGATATGACAATCCTTTATTGATTTAAGATTTTTAATGCTATTAATATTTTGGCTTAATTGTAATTTTGGTCCCCTATTTTGATTTTTTCACGGTTGTAGTCCCCTTATTTTGTTTTTAAGCAGTTTTGGTCTCCCATCCCAATTTTGACCCAACTGTTCATATACGATCGTGTACGGTTCATTTTGTCCGTACATGAACAGTGCATGACCGTACATAAACAGTACAAAACCGTACATGAACAGTTGGGTCAAAATTAGGATGGGGGACCAAAACTGCTTAAAAACAAAATAGGGGGACTAAAACCTTAAAAAAACCAAAATAGAGGAACCAAAATTGCAATTAAACCTAATATTTTTGATAAATGCCTATCAATCATATATACAAACAAATTTTGATCAAATAAGAATTTATCGTATTTTAAAATACCAAACTAAAACAATTATAATGATAAACGATCAAAATATTTAATAATAAAAAAAAATAAAGTTCTGCTATTTTTCCTGATCTGGATCAGGAATTATTCCTGATATGCATATTCAGAACAAATCAACGTTTTTAAAATAATGGTGCGTCCAAGTGTTCGAATGTGCATATTCGAAAGCAGGAAATAAAAAAAAAATTTCGCATAGCGTCTAAAAAACTTATATAGTGTATTAAAAAATCTTCTAAATTTTGATGCCGATTTGGTTAACAAGTGTGCATGCATACTTTGATAAAAAATTTGATTAAATAAAAAATAAAATAATAATAATAATGATAATGCCACCTAGCTAGCTACATGAATTTGCATGAAGAATAAAAATGATGTGAGTGCTATTCATTTCACGTACTGGGCCTCCCTCATTCAAGGATATTCTCATTATTTACTTGCCACGCCTGATTCCTTTTTTCTCTTTCATAGTTTTCTTCTCCTCCTTATTAATATTAATAATCATAATATTATATGTCTATAATGGTCAATTCTAATGGTAAAAACACATGAGAGATATTTGATGCAAATATATTTTAATCCGGTTACATCTTAGGATCTTTGGTATGGCTCAATTTGAGCTGTTGATTGTCGTTACATTTAAATTTTTGGCTAAAATACAGTTTTGGTCTTTTTATTTGTCAAAATTTACGATTTTGATCCCTTCATTTTATTTTTTAACAGTTTTGGTCCCCCACCCCTCACTGTTCATGTACGGACGTGTATTGTTCATGTACGGATCAGTTACTGTTCATCATTTGTTTGAACCAAAATTGGGGTGGAGGACCAAAACTGTTAAAAAATAAAATGGGGGGACCAAAACCGTGAATTTTGACAAACAGGAGAACCAAAATTGTATTTTAACCTAAATTTTTAAATATGAAAACTATAGATGTAAACACTTTAACGGTCAAATTAGTCAAAATCGTAATAAAAAGTTTATGGTTTAAAATTGTATATATATCTGACTCTAAATCACTAGTTAGGTTTTGTAGTAAAAGTTTTAAAATTTTCAAAACCCTTCAAACTTTTCTAAAGAAATTTGTTAGGTTTTCTTATTTGATAGTTTGTCATAAGTTAGTTTTCTTTAATCCAATCTGACTCTAAGACGCGTGTGTTTTCTTGTTCTTCTAAATGCTTATGGCTGATATGTTCTTTTGTTCGTCTAAATGCTTATGACTGATACGACATGATCCTATACGGATTGAACTTTGACCTAATCCATAACCTATTTTATATAGGTGAAGATGTAAAGTCGAACTCTTTTTCAATTTAATTGGGTGTGAGTATCTCTTTAAAACTTAAAAAAGAAAGTGACTATTATTATTCTAAACCAAAAACGGAAGACATTTTGAGCACGTCAAGTTCTTGTTGTCAATTAACCTTGCTCTCCTAGGAATAGACAATGTTGTCTCCATCAAGTTGAGTTGTTTTCACCTTTCCATTATGCAGTAGCCATTATCATCACTATAGGAGTGTGCTCATTTATCAAACAACTCTCAAGTGATTGGTGCTTCTCTTTGGAATTTCAGTTTTTGGCTCCTAGTGATGTAGCTCTAATTAAAATGATCTATTTCACCACAACAAAGCTAATAATGTTTGTCTTGCATAGCAACAATACAACATCTAACTCTTGTTTTATGATTATGTTTCTATTTTATCAGAACTATCATTCAAACAGTTATGCTGAATCCTCAATCCTCAATTCTGACTCATGAATCCAAATTCCTGTCATTTTGAAAAGAAAAAAAAAATAGCTTATGATATGGTTTCAGTACAATTATGTTTGACATTGTTCGACCAACTATTTAAGTCAAAATAGGCCCCTTAACCTTCAAATTGAACTATTAGCCATAGGTCTAAAATTAGAATAATTAAAATGTTGAAAGTAAATAATATTGTTAAAAGAAACTAATATAAATGTTTATAAATAGAAGCAATTCTCACCCTACTAGTCGATTTTTATAAATTGAGTTAAATCTTACCACGCATTTTTAAAATGATATCAGAACCTCGTTTAAGATTCATTATATCACCCTATTTAGTTCTTGAACATATACTTATAAATGGGATAATGATTACTTTACAACCGATTTTATAAGATTGAGTTAAGGTAATATCCTACTATTTTTTTAAGAAGTAAAGAGAGCTAACTTTACATATTAAAAAATGACTAAATTGTTTAAGACATTCTTTCAAATTTTTTCTTAAACCACTAAAGCCAATAGTGACTGATTTATCATGTGAGCAAGTTAGTTCATATAACTATTTGATGTGATGATTGACTATCTTTGAATTATTTAATGGAATCCAAAATCTATTAAGGGATAAAGAAAAGACATAAAAAAACACTAATGCAATACTCTAATTGTACTACTATATCTTGTAGGATACTAAAGATATGCAAAGCTAGAAATCTAGAAAAAACAGTGATGAAGGTGAGTGGAGAATAGAGACAGAGAACTATTGAATGTTACACTTAAAAAAAAAAAAACTTAATGTTGCGTACTATCATAATCCTATTCACTTCATTATGCCTACAATCATGATTCTTGGTTCCATCACCCGCATGCTCTTTTCCTAACATTCTCAATACAATTTCACTCTCATTCTTATTCACATACACCTATAAATCTCATTCACCCTCCAATCTTTTCTCTCACTTCAACCTCAACATTTCAATCAAATATCTCTATCTCCATTTCTCACCTTCTCTAACTAGCTTTTGAGTTTAAAGTTTCAACTTTTATCTCAAAACAAAACTCCTCTGTTTTCCTCTGTTTTTCTCTGTTTTCCTCTGTTTTTTCTCTGTTACGTTCAAAACATAACCATCCATTATACCCCAAATGGCTGTATCTGGGTTTGAAGGATTTGAGAAACGTTTGGAACTTAATTTCTTTGGAGATGATCCAATTATCTTCCAACTGGGTCTAAGAAAAATTGACTTTGAATCAATACAACAAGTGTTGGAAGCTGTTCAATGTACCGTGGTTTCAGCCGTTGGTAACTCTTACTTTGATGCATATGTTTTATCAGAATCAAGCCTCTTTGTTTATCCAACTAAGATCATAATCAAAACATGTGGAACCACTCAACTTCTCAAATCCATTCTTCCTTTAATCCATTATGCAAACCATTTCGGTCTCACTTTATGCTCTTGTCGTTACACAAGAGGAAGCTTCATCTTCCCAAACTCACAACCTTTCCCTCACACAAGCTTCAATGATGAAGTAACCGTCTTACAAGACACTATCCCTTCAAATCTTTGCCATAGAAAAGCTTCAATCATGCCCTCAAAATCATCTTCACACTCTTGGCATGTTTTCACCGCACACTCTTCAATAACTCATCACAATCATAGTGATAGTGATGTCTTCACTATGGAGATATGCATGACAGAGCTGGACCTTATTCTAGCTCGCAAATTCTTCCGTCGACCCGGAGATGGAAAAACCGGCGACTCTGCCGGAAAAGAGATGACGGAGCTTACTGGAATCAATGAAATAAACCCAAATGCATTGATTTGTGACTTTGCATTTGATCCTTGTGGCTACTCGATGAATGGAATGGATAACGATTGGTATTCCACCATTCATGTAACACCGGAAGATGGTTTCAGCTACGCAAGCTTTGAATGCGTTGGTTCTGTTAACGACAACATAGTACACGTGTTGAGGAAGGTTGTTCAGATTTTCCGACCAGGTACGATGTCGATATCAACTACATGCAGTGGTTACAACAACGAGATGTTGAAGAAGATGGTAAATGCTGTTGAGCCTCTTGGATTGAAATGTAGAAGTCGTGCGGTGGATCAGTTCCCGGCGGGGGAGACGGTTGTTTTTCAAACATTCACGGCTCGCCGGAGAAGTGTTTAACGCCGGCGAGGTGGCGGTTAAGGGTGGCGCGGTGGAGGGGGGAAATTTAATTAAAAATTTAAAATAGGGAATTGGTGTTAGAGTTAGTTGAAAAAAAATGTAGGGTGGGTGACGTGGCGTAATGTGATTCGTTTGATTGTGGTGGTAAATGTTGGGATGGATAATGATAGTGCACCCCACTTAGGTTTGTCACGCATAAGATTTTTTTTTTGAAGATGTTTAGTGGGTGTAAAAGTGCTCTTGTTTGAGATTATATTGGACTTTTTTTTTTATGTTACTCTTTTGTTTTTTTGGCTTTACTTGTGTTACATTTGTCTTTTATGTTTTCTTTGTAGATTAGGATTAGGGTTTTAGATGACAAAATCACACTTTTTGTTACATTTTTCACTTATTTTTCACTTGAGTAAAAGTAATAATCATTTGAAAATGTGATACATCAATGAAGCATGACAACTATGTCTTCAATTTCCTATTGTCCTTGGTGGTAAAAAGAGAGGAAGGATGCACTATTGAATCATGGCTTTGTCGCCACTCATTTGTTTAGAAAGCAACATTTGAGAAGTAATAATATGACTTAGGCTTTGTTAGAATAAATGGAATTGGATAGAGGAGAGGTATGAGACAAAATAGAGTGGCATTTCATTGTTTGCATCATTCAAATTCAAATTGAATGAAGCATAGTAGAATAAAGTGGTATGAATTCATTTCATTCAATTATTTATCACTATATTTTTTCTCTCCAATTGGAGTGGAATGAATAATTTGATTTGTCCTATTCTAAAATTTTTAAACGATACAAAAAAAATCTTCATTTCCGCTCCATTTCTATATAGAGAAAAGTCCAAATATGATTAGGTCATTTGTCTCACTTATTTAAGTGGAGACGATCAATTTAGGGTTGAGAGAAATAAAAAAAAAAGATTAAAAAGAGAGAAAAGGTGAGAGAAACTCATTCCCATTTTTCTACAACCATTATCACTAAATCAACGATCTTCGATTCATTAACCGTCGGATCGAGCTCAAATTTGGAAGGCATGTTCCTAACACATGAGTCTATCTTTTGACCATTTAGAATTTCAAAACAACGTTTGAAGTGAGAGTTATCTGCTTCGCACTGAAGCTCGAGATTTGAGAAAAATTTTCAGCTTTTTGATCTTATTTGTAAGATAGTTTGTTTTATTATTTGCAGTTGTTAGCACTAGTTTTTGAATCACTTTAAGACTCTCTTGTACCCTTAATGATTATAGTGGAGTTATTTCTTTGGCCTAAACGACTCGATATTTTTACTCTCATATTGAGGGGTTTTCCACGTTAAAAATATCAGTGTTCTTTTGTGCCTTTATTTGTTCGATTTTTCGTCTTATATTTGTTGTTGATCCTTAAGATTCATACAAGTATGCGGAATTTTATATCCATTGCGTATTGGTATGTTATTGTGTCTTAATTTCCCATTAGAGTGGTGTCAAAGTTATTAGTTAAGGGTTATTTTACTTGTTTGAATGATGGAGTCAAATACAAAGATGAAGATGATATTGTTGAATGGTTCTAATTATCATTTATGAAATGGTAAGATAAAAGGCTTACTATTTGTGAAGAAATTGCATTTACCGGTTTTTAGTTCCTCAAAGTCGGATTCTGTGTCTGATGAAGAATGAAAGTTTGAACATCAATAGGTATGTGGTTTTATTTGGCAATATGCAGAAGATAATGTTTATAATCATATTGCTAATGAGACACATGCAAAAACTTTGTGGGAGAAGATATAGTCCTTGTATGCCTCTAAATCAGTGAATAATAAATTGTTCTTGTTGAATAGCTTCATAAGTTTGAAGTATAAGGAAGGGGCTACTATTACAGATTTTGAGTGAATTTCAAGGGCTCTTTGATCAGATGTCAGGAATGAGTATCAAATTTGATGATGAACTTTTGAGTTTATTTCTATTACTATCGTTACTAGAGTCTTGGGAGACTTTTTCAAATTTCTATCACAAGTTTTGCTCCTAGAGATGTTGTTTCTTTGAAAACGGCAAACGGTGGTATTCTTAATGAGGAGATAAAAAGGAAGACATGTGGTTCTTCATCTCAACCCAAGGTACTTGTCACTAAAAATAGGGGGAGAAGTCATAAAAAGGAATCGAATGGTGGTAGATAGAATAGCGAAAGCAAATTCAAGTCGCGATACAAGAATCTGGAGAGTCATTATTGTTACAAAATAGGACACATATAAAAATATTATAATCAGTGGAAAAGGGATAACAAAGGCAAAAAGGTTAAGTCTAAACAAAGAGACCGTGAAGATCATGATGATGACCGGGTTACTATGGCTACTAGTAATTGTCATAGCCCAAATTTTGACCACTAATATTTCCCATCATTGTGCAAACCATCATCACAATATGGATGAACCATCAGGCCTCATCAGTCTCCCCAAAGATGGGTGAGCATTCACTACAATCAGAATTAGGGTTTCAAGCCCTCTCTGAGCCTTAGACAGAGGATCAATCAAAGAATGACATGATCTTCACCTTGTCTAACCTCTCAAACACCTATGAAGGATCAAGAGGACTCCCACATCAAGGATCAAGCACAAAGTTGTTGCATTCCAAGTGGATTAAGCCTCAAGATCGCCAGTGTCACCAAATTAGGGTTTTGGTCGCCCAGGGCCTCCAGATGGAAATTTTCCTCTGGGCATGAGCCAATGCTTCAAAACACAACCCAAGATACTCCATGGGACCTCATGGACCCAATCATTAAGTCAATTTAACCTCAGGGGATGCATTTATCAAAAATCAGGAATTAGGGTTTCTTGACCTAATTCACCCCTAAGTAGACTTTTGGGACAAAACATGAGCCAAGACCTCAAGACATGATTTGGGGATCTCTAACACACTACATTGATCCATTTGTAATAATGGATTGATCCAAGAAGCTTGATCAACAAGCTTCAATTTCATCTGAACCATAATTAGGGTTTCGGGGAAAAAGTCAACTGTACCTTTGACTTTTGGCCAAGACATGCTCCCAAACCTTGGGGCATGATTTAATACACCGTATATCACCTATGGAATCCATCTATCAAGTTTGATTTAGGTCAAGGACTTGATTTCATAGGGGATCACACAGTTTGGAATTCATCTGATAAAAAGTCAACTGTGCACAAAAGTCAAAGTTTGACTTTTTGAGATTTTTCACAATTATGGTTCCTTAACCCTAAAATGGTGTTAATATGTGATTTGAATCATCATTCATGAATAAAAATCAAAGAAAGTGAGATAACTTGTAAAAGGGGTAACCATAAAAAACTTAGAATTTTTCTAAGTTATGGAACAAAGTGGCTAGGGTACCAACTTCCAAGGATCATAACTTGAGATCCAAGCAACCATTTTGAATGATCCAAAGATGGATTTGTAGCCCTCATGGCATACTTTAAAAGTGTCAACTACACCTCATTCCAATTCCTCATGGATTTTAAGTTATGGAATGATCAAAATGGCTGAAAACATGAAATGTCATTTTTTCCAACACTTAGTGAAATTTTCACTAAGTCAGAATCTGTTTCAATTTTTCCAAAATGTAAGGGAATTTTTCACTTGGATCCAAAAAGTGTAAATACAAACTATGGTCACACATATGTTGTATCATATGAGAGCTTTCCAAAATGGCCAAGAATTTCATCAAACTCCATCTGAGCTAAGAGTTGTGACAATGGCAATATGCCTTGCTGCAATTGCCTAAAAAGCCTAAAAAGGGGACAAGACTCCAATTTGGTTTTGGTGCATTCAATGGATGCACCAAGGTGGCATGAACTGAGTTATTTCCAACTGAATGAGTCAATGATAAGCTCTGAACCAAAGACACATAGGTCTGTGCTCTAACCTCTAGTCCATGGCTAGAGGAGACTTAAGATTCCAAAGTGATGCAATTGGACAATGAGCTGCTGCAGTTGCCATTCACTATTGCTTGCAAAACAAACTTGCTCTACCATAAATAGAGCTCATTTATGCTCAATTTGAGTACATCAAAGCACTACAACACATGCTTTCCTCAAAATCCCTTTCTCTAGGCAGAAATGCCTTCTTTAGCAAGGTAACTCTGAGTTTTTGAGTTAGAGAGCAATTCCATCACAGCTCATGATCCAAACATATCTAATATGTCATATCTAAGCTGTCTAAACTCTCACATGTGACCTGTAACACCAAAATCACAAAGTCCCCTCTCAAAACCTCAAAATTGGACTTTTGTGCATTTTTCAAGCCATGTCTTGATTCAGTCACTTTCAAAACCAGATAAAACCTCAAACACACTTCAAATATCATCCTTGAACTGTCCCAAATGGTTCCCTACATGTGGAACACCATTTGAGAGAGTTGCCATATTGGTCACTTTTGCCTCTTTTGCAAGAAAGAGCTCAAACTTGTTCCTAAGGATTCCAGTTGGTTCCAACCATTCTAAAAGATTCTCAGTGATCATTTGAGGGTGTCCAAAGCATCAAATTGTTTATGGAACAAAGCACTTGGCAGATTGCACAACAAGCTCCTAAAGAGGTAAGCATCACAACTTGAACTCTTTGAAATATGTATTGCTTTGAAGTCCACTGATCATACACGTCTCATACATGTTATATATGTTGTGTTTAAGCTAATTTATCATGAAATTCATGCCTGTAACAAGAGATAGCTTAGAAAATGCAAATCATGGCCTATTTCAAAACCATTATCGGGTTTTTCAATAAGAGCCTCATCTGAAAAAGCCACCATAACCATTGGATTCCTTGTGAAATTCTAGGCAGGATAGACCTAAATTTTGTCCCAATCCATGGAGAAATAAGAAAGTTACAAGCTTCACGTTTTTGGCCAAAAACCTTGTCTTGCCTTGCCTTGGCCAAGCCAAAAACAAGTCATGCCTCATGTATTCATGGGGTGGTTTTGATACACGGATGTATCACCACCCTAGTGGTAGAGAGCGCACGCTGCACACAAGAGGTCTGGGGTTCGAATCCCCCTCGCCCCAGATCCTCTTTTTACTATTTTTTCCATTTTTTTAATATTTTTTATATTATTTTAAATGATTTGGAAAATTAATAACCCTCTCAATTTTAATGATTTTTTATTGGTTCTTTTTTCAAAAAATCACAAAAATGTTAAAATATTTTATTCCATAAAAATTCATATTTATATTTGTTGTTTAATATAGTTGGTATTTTTTGTAAATAAATTCATTTTTTAATTGTTTTTAACACTTTAAAAAGTGAATTTTTATCTTGAAAATCAAATCCAAATAAGTTTTAATTCATCTTGTGATTAACACATCATTTTTCAAGTCTCAACCAAAAATCACAAGTTGTTTATTCAAGCTTATTTGGTATTTTATCATTATTTATTGATTTTCTGTAAGAATTTACTTTTAAAAGTGATAAAATTAGGGTTTCTTGGATTTTCACCCTCACAAATCTTTTTCAAACACTCATGGGCCTCTAATAGAGTGTAAGACCCAATCCCTCTTTGAAACCAAAATTGTTGGGCCTCAGACATTGAATAAGACCCTCGGTGTTTTCAAAAATCTCGGCGCGATCGCTAGTTTAAAATAAAAACCATTTGGGCCTCTCCCTGAGTTGTAAGCCCCATCACTTGTACAAAAAACTCTTTGGGCCTCTAATAGAGTGTAAGACCCAACCCCTTTTGGAAAATCAAAATAATTTGGGCCTCGGTCATCGTATAAGACCCACTGTATTTTCAAACTTCGGCACGATTGCCATTTTTCAAACAAACAATCATCTGGGCCTCTCCTTGAGTTGTAAGACCCATACCTTTGTGCAGAAAACCTCTTGGGCCTCAGTCATTGTATAAGTCCTGATACAAAACAACAGCGCCCTCACTGTTAAAATTTGGGCCTCTCCCTGAGCTGTAAGCCCCAACCTCTGTTCAAAATACTTTCTCCTTTAATTTTGAATCCAAATGTATAGTTGCTATCAAAACTTTCTTTAATTTCTTTGTTGAACAACTAACAAAACAGCATGGAAGCTCTACAACGGGTAAGTGTTTAGCCGCTTTCATATATATAACTGTATTGTGGGAAGCTGCGCATGATTAGTCTTCTTTCATACTCTTTTAAATACTCGTCATATATCAACTGTATATATAATAGTATAGTTATTTAGAGTTTTCCCCGACAACTACGTCTAGAACTAAGTAAAGCCCTGTTGGTCACTCTTAAATACAAACAAAACTAGATTCCCATAGGATTTCCAGATACGGTCTTCCCTTCCCTTGGGGTTAATCAATATGGAACAAAGAGAAAGGCAGTATTTTCGGTGAACCTTTTCTCAGACTGTCACCCTTAGAAATTGTCAAAGAAATTCTACTCCCCATAGTTGATCTATTCTCCATGAATAGCATCTCTTGAGTTTCTTCCAAATGCTCGAACTTTCCTGGAATGATCTTTTCTCAGTGAATTGCATTTCTTGAACTTCTCTTGGTTTGGGGACCCACAGGCTTCCTAAAAGCATCCTCGCCTCCTCTTGGGCTTTGTACAAGGACCCGTTGGCTTCTTAAAAGTTCTCATGCCTTCTCTTAGGCTTCATACAAGGACCCTCACGACCTCTTAGAGGTATAAGACAGAACTTAGTCAGCCTTTGCTAGAGATGTCTTTCCAAAAAGAGTCACAAAAGCCCTCAGACCAATCTTAGGGTTGATACTTATCCCTTAAATGAGTCGGCCTCCTCTTGGGCCTTGTACAAAGATAAACCACACTAATAGACTTGGACAGTCTAAATCTCCTTGAGTCTCAAAGACATTCTCAAGTTCCCTACGAACATAAGGAGAAACCCTGGATTATGGATTAATCTCCAACAGAGTTAAAACTTGTGGGTTCTAAAACCCAGTCTCTCTGCTAAAAATCCCAAGCCAGGGTCATTTTATCATCGTATATCACTATCTCAAATCAGAACCTCAAGGTATCTGATCTATCAACTCCTCTATATTCCCCTGCAAAAGTTGATTCCCCACTTGGACCTTCCGCGAGATTTCAACAAATCCCAGCAGAAGATAGCCTCCTCTTAGGCTTTGTATAATGATCCTTTCCTCAGGAAAGTCAACCTCCTCTTGGGCTTTGTACAAATGATTCTCCCTGGCAGATTTAACCTTTTCAGACTCTCTTGTTGAGTCAATCACCTTTTGGATTCTCTTGTTGAGCCAATCATTCTATTAGACTCTGTCGTTCAGTCAGTCACTTTTAGGACTCTCTTGTTGGGTCCATCTCCTTTTTAGGCTCCGTCTTGGGCTGCGTACAAGGCATATAAAACCACTCTCTTATTGAGTATAAAAGACTCCCTTGTTGGGTCAAATCACCTTTGCCATACTCTCTTGTTGAGTCAACCCTTTTTAGCCTCAATCTCGGGCTTTGTACGAGACAAATAAAAAACACTCTCTTGTTGAGTCGACCCTTTTTAGCCTCAATCCCGGGCTTCGTACGAGACAGATAAAAGCACTCTCTTGTTGAGTCAAACCTTTTTCGCCTCAATCTTGGGCTTCATACAAGACAGATAAAAACCTCCCCAATAGAGTTAGCCTCCTCTTAGGCTTCATATAATGATATCCCCAAAGAGTTCGTCTCTTTTAGTCTTCGTCTTAGTGCTTTGTACAAAGACACCAATAGATCCACTCTCTTGTTGAGTCGGTCTCCTACAGACTCCTCTTAGGCTTTGTATAAGGACTTCCCTAGTGGAGTCAAGCAACCTCTTAGCTTCAACCTTGGGCTTTGATAAAGACACACAAAAATCAAACAATCTCTCTTTAGAGATGACAAATTCTCCCTAAGCCAAAACCTTTTAAGCTTCACATCTTGGGCTTTGAACAAGATACAAATCCCCTTTTAGCTTCAATCTTAGGCTTCGAACAAGACACCAAAACATCTATTTCCTTCCTTAGAATAGGAGGAACTACGATTGCTCTGATTTCACTGTTTCGTTAAAATGGGAATACGTAGGCATAAGATTGCGAAATCTTAGCGAGCATACTAATCAAAAACTCTAGGTTCAATACCTTACCAAAAACATCAACAAAAACTCACTCACTCTCTCATATCTCCCAAGAAACTTTCCAAACCCATTAACAGATAAACACCATCAATTACAAAGCAGAACCTAAAGCTAATATCCTGTGGATAACCACATATAGGATGGGTAACTGACAACTGCCCATTGTATAACCTGACCCCGGACGCCCCAATCTCTTTAAGCGTTTGTCCTGTTAGACATTCGCGTGCAAGGTTAGTTTTAGATAGCTTCCCTTTCCCTTTCAGCTTCATGGGATAAATAAGAAATCAGAAAGTAGCACCCCATCCTACCATTGCGGGGTGGAAAACCCAGCGATAAGGTGGTCGCGTCACCGACAAAAGTCGCTCGCTATAGTAAAATAGCGACTCTGATGGAGACGTCATATGTCTGTTAGGATCATAGGACTAGAGATCTAGGATGTTAAGACAATATATATACCGCTTTTCCTAATTGATATCCGTTTTATTTTTCTGCTAATGGGAATGCGTGTGATGTCGTATCTGGAAAGATTGAGTATACACCTAAGATAGGTGATGGCACGAGATGGGTAATTTTATTGGGAGTGAATCCCAAATAAGAGGTCCCGGTAGACCATCGAATCAGTGGAGATACCCTTTGCGGATTTAATGCCTATACGACTTCGGTTGTTGAAAGTAGATTGTTCGATTGGGTTATCTGAGAAGCTGAGGATTTTAGTAGACTAAAACCATTTTGTAGTGCGGAAGCTATCGGAAATAGTTGTCACGCGATACTACCCTCATTTGAGATTACTCTAAGATACATCAGCTCGCTCGGATTCTAGCCTGCTGTTGTTATCCCAAGAGGGGTCAATGATTTTGCGGACAGATACAAAAATCACCAGTAAAACCTTTGGGGGGGGGGGGGTAGAGCCTTAACTTCATGACACCGAACCTTTGACCCCATGTATTTTCTATGTTTTTGTGTGCTGCATTCATGCATTCATTTCATTAAAAGACTTAAAACAAATAAAATTTTCTCTTCTACTCTCTCCTTTTCAAATTAAACTAAGACAATGATTGCAAATATCAAAGAGAAAGATTGCGTTATGGATTTCGGTAGAAGGAGGACTCACAAGTATACCTTCAAGGTTCCAAAACTAGAGGACTTAAGAGGTTTGGCGAGGATGATCACCAACCCTGATGCTTTTAGAGCTAAGTATGGAGGATTGATTTCTCTGTTAAGGGTCCATGTAATTGAAGGAATCCTGTCCACACTCATCCAGTTCTACGATCCGGTCTATCACTGCTTCACATTCCCGGATTATCAGCTCGCACCAACGCTGGAGGAGTACTCTCACCTAATTGATTTACCTATCACTGACCAATCTCCCTTTTCTAGTCTGGAAGAAATTCCAAAAGATCAAACCATTGCAAGAGCAATTTATTTGGATGAGTCAGAAGTTAGGACTCACATGACCACTAAGGGAGGAATCCAGGGTTTGCCATCCCAGTTTTTGATAAAGAAAACCTTGTACTTTGCTAGTAGGGAATGTGCCCGCTTTCAAAAGCATCTTTGCTTTGCTCTCCTATGGGTTATTTATGTTTCTCAACATCGATAACTTCGTAGATATCAATGCCTTTAAGATATTTCTGATTGGAAACCCCGTACCAACCTTGCTCGCAGATGCTTATCATTCTGTACACTTAAGGAATTTGTACAGTGGAGGAATGATCACATGCTGTGTACCCCTGCTATACAAATGGTTCACTTCCCATTTACCCAAGTCTGCCGCATTTTGGGATCATAAGAGTACTTTGCGTTGGTCGTAGAGAGTCATGTCTCTTACCAACTCTGACATCGATTGGTACAATCGAATCTATGACGGGATCAGGATCATTGACCGTTGTGGAAACTTCCCTAATGTACCCCTCATAGGAATTAAAGGAGGAATTAATTATCATCCAGTTTTAGTTCGTCGTCAATTCGGATACCCGATTAGGCATGACCCACGTAATGCTCATCTGGAAGGTCTTTTCTTCAAGGAAGGAGAAAACGACAGGGCACTAAAGACAGAAATAGTGCATGCTTGGAAACATGTTCACAGGAAAGGAAGAGAGTCTCTAGGGAAACCGGACTGTATCTCTGTAGAGCCTTATCTCCGCTCGGTACAAACTAGTGCTCTCAAACTAAGGATGCCTTACCCTCGTCAAGAAGTTATTCCATTAAGGGAATATGTCCTTTATTTTATGTCTGATACGAAAAAACTTCAGGTTACTCTTGCCAAAGTTCAACAAGAGAAGAGGTCTTGGAGGAACAAATATCGTATTCTCAACGTGGAGTGTAACAAAATACAGCAACTGTTAAACGAAAAAGATGTTCTGATTGAAATTTTAGAGCAACATGCTATAGAGAATCAAGAAAACCAAAGGAATTTGCTCGCTCCTTTCACTTGGCAAAGGAATGACAACCCGACAACAGCTCAAGAGCCCCGGTCAAAGAAAAGGAAAGCACCAAAACCAGCACCTGAGCTCTCCTTAGAGAGGACTCTGGATCCATTAGTTTAGACATTTCCTTTTACCGCACTATGTAAATTACTGTATTTCCATTTTCGCAATCTTTGAATTCAATAAAACAAGGTTATCCCCATTGTTTGATATTTGCAATCTAATTGTCAAAGTTTATTGTGATTAAACAAAAATTCAACTAATATAATCATTACATATCATTCATTATTCGCCCATAACGCATTCTACTTCCCTACGAATCTCACATTTGTGTCTCGATTCTAAAGTCAAACTGTCTCATTCGTACAATACTCGGGCCAGTTAACAAAAGAAAATGGATGATCTTGAGGAAGAGAACAGAGGGTTGAGAGAAGAAATCGACACTCTGAAAAAAGATCTGAGGAAACTTTATAATGATATGCAATCTCTGGAAGCAGCCCAGATGCAACAACAACGGACTACGATCTCAGAGATCACATCGACGCCCATAATGGAAAAGTATGATCCTCGGTATAACATGCCAAAAGATCGTCCTTGGGGCATGCCACTCAACTATATCCCGGAACGATATATTCCTCCGATCATGGAAGATCTAGAAACTACAGCAGGAGCTGTTGGGCCTGAAGGTTACAAATTTCGGGAAAGCAAGGATGCAAGGGGCATGACAACAACTCCTGAAGGTTACAAACTTCAGGAAAGGGAAGCACCAAGAGTCACTGTCGTAATGACTATACCATCACCCGTGGTACACACTGTCCCAGAAGGACAGATTCCACAGATACCTTCTAGTGGAAATGAAAGTATAAATGATAAGATAAAGGAATTCCAGGAATAATTCTTGGAGATGTAGAAAGAACTGCAAGCCATTCCCAGTCAAGATCTATTTGGAAAGGACGCCGCAGACCTTTGTTTGGTCCCCAATGTGAAAGTTCCGCTCAAATTCAAGGTGCCCGAATTTGAAAAATACAAGGGTAACTCTTGCCCTCAAAGTCACTTGGTGATGTACGCTCGGAGGATGTCAACTCAGACAGAGAACCAACAGCTACTGATCCATTACTTCTAGGATAGTTTAACCGGTGTCGCACTCAAATGGTACATGGGTTTAAACTGCACTAAGATCATCACTTTCAGAGATCTTGGTGCTGCATTTGTTCAATAACATAAGTATAACCTGGACATGGCACCGGACAGAGATCAAATCAGAGCCATGTCGCAGAAGGATAAGGAAACCTTTAAGGAATATGATCAGAGATGGCATGAAATTGCCGCTCATATTTGTCCACCTCTTGAGGAAAAAGAGATGACAAAAATCTTCTTGAAAACCTTGAGCTCATTTTACTACGACAGAATGGTCGCTAGTGTGCCCAGTAACTTCATCGAGATGGTGGGCATGGGAGTTCGTCTTGAGGAAGTTGTCCGAGAAGGACGTTTAGTTAAAGATGCTGGACCATCAAGCAGTACCAAAAGATACGGTAGTACTTTACCTAAGAAAAAATAGCAAGATATTGGTAATATCTCTCTCGGAAAGCAAAGGCGACGTTACCAACCAGTAGCAGCTGTGACTCCTGCTATTAACCCTGCGCCTGTTCCAACGTATCAACCTCAGGTTGCTCAGAGCCAACCTAATCAACAATAATATCAGTAAAGGACACAATAGCCTCTTCAGCAGGCTCGTCCTCAATACAACAACGACCATACAACGTGACCACCAGGGTTTGACCTTATACCAATGTTGTACGCATAACTGTTTCCATTACTACTGGTAAAGGGACATGTCCAAACCAGGTCTCCCCTTACCATACCGGAGAATCCACCTTTTTGGTTCAAAGCGGATCAGACTTGCCCTTACCATCAAGGAGGACCAGGGTATAACATAGAAAATTGTCTCAGCTTCAAATCCGATGTGCAAAAGCTTGTCAGAAGCAGGGTCTTATCCTTCAAGGATACAAATCCAAATGTTCAAACGAGCCCGTTGCCTCAACACAAGAAATCTTCAATCAATTTGATAGAGGGAGAGTCTAACCACAACTATCAAATTCATGATGTACTCTTATTAAGGGTTAACCTGGTCAAGATGCATCGTAAACAGAGCGGGTATGGTCATGTACCACCTCATAATTATCACCAGTGTGATATCTGCTCAAAAAACAATCAAGGGTGTTCTGTGGTGCAATCAGCTCTACAGGAACAGTTGGATCTCAGATGGATCCAAGAGCACCGAATACGTGGGGTCAACATGACTTATACGAATTCCAACGTCATTCAAAACCACGACATCCGTGCGATGAATGTCAACTTGGTGGCAATGCACTCAAGGCAAAGCCAACATCATAATCTGTCATGGCACGATTACCATTCATGTCTGACTTGTTCGGTAAACAATCAGGGATGCTCTTTTGTACAAGAGGCCCTCCAGCGTTAGATAGATCTTGGGTGGATTCATGATTATCGCGATAGAAATTAGTATCAAGTGAATATTATTCAAATCTTTGATATTCGTTTGATGAATACCAGCTTAGTGGAGTTACACGCTAAGCAGGTCCAGCTCGGTTTTCTGACTTTGCATAATTATCAGAACTGTAAGGAAGGTCGTGAGAGCGACCAAGGATGTGCTCTCGTTAAAATAACTTTGCAACACTTGTTAAACCACTGGTGGCTTCCGATCTATCTAGATAAAGACACACAGCAAGTCAGTATGACTAACGGGAACCCTACTGCATTCAAAGCGGACGTGGCCGGGTGCCACCACACAACTACGAGCGCTGTAGAGTTTGTTCGGAGAATAATCAAGGGTGCTACCTCGTACGAGCAGCCCTTCAAAGTCAGCTGGACCATATTGAAATTCAACCATGGTCAAGTTCTGGTTCAATGTCAAACTATCATCCTGATCAAAGCAGAGATGTGATCTTAATCCCTAATCGAGAAGTGGCCAAAGACGTATGTGCAATAATCCCTTTACTCCATGAATCAAGAGTCCCTCTCGATGATGGAAAGGTTCTCAATCTCGAACCAATTGAGGCTGATTATGATGGTCAGAAAAATCAGAAGGCTCCTGTAGTTATCTATCTGCCGGGACCAGTACCGTACAAATCCGATAAGGCGATCCCTTACAAGTATGATGCAACCACAATTGAGAATGGAAAAGAAGTTCCATTACCCTCCGTCGTGAATATTGCAGACATCAGTCGAGTAACACAGAGTGGTCGAATCTTCAACCGAGGAGTTGGAGAACCTAGCAAAGAAAGGGAACCTCAAACAGAAGTTCCTAATCAGCCAGTCGGCCAGTCCAGTGGTCTCGACCTTTCAACAAACAACGATGAGATGCTGAAGCTCATCCAAAAGAGTGAATACAACATTGTTGATCAACTATTGCAAACTCCTTCAAAAATCTCTATGTTATCTCTATTACTCAGTTCCGAAGCCAATAGAGAGGCTCTACAGAAAGTCTTAGAGCAAGCCTTTGTAGAACAAGATGTGACGATAAGACAATTCGATAGCATCATCTCTAACATCACTTCCTGCATCAATTTAGGGTTTAGTGACGAGGAAATACCAGAAGAAGGAAAAAGTCACAACATGGCGCTCAACATTACAGTCAACTACCAGGATGATGCTTTAGCCAGCGTACTGGTCGACACTGGATCGGCTCTGAATGTTATGCTGAAGTCCATATTAATGCGACTATCATTCAAAGGATCCCCGATGAGGGACAATGAGGTTATCGTCAAAGCATTTGACAGATCTTAGAAAGCAGTTATCGACAAAGTCGATCTTCCCATAACTATATGTCCTCACACTTTCTTGGTCACCTTCTAGGTCATGGACGTCCGAGCAGCGTACAACTGCTTATTAGGAAGACCTTGGATACACCAGGCTGGGGCAGTCACTTCAACACTGCACCAGAAACTGAAGTTCGTCAAGAATGACCAACTAGTCACAGTCTGTGGAGAGCAAGCCTTGATCGTGAGTAACTTATCATCGTCTACTTGTGTAGAACCAGAGGAGGTTGTGAGAACCCAGTTCAAAGCATTGTCGGTGTGCAATGAGAATCAATCAGAAAAAGGAACGTCGATTTTCTCGTACAAAGATGCTCTCGAAGTGATCAAAAGTAACAATGCAAAAGGATAGGGACAGCTTGTCATTCCTACTGATAACAAAACAAAGAAGGGTCTTGGTTTTTCTTCAACCTGTATCCAGACTGCTACTAACGATGAAAGTCTTCATCCCATTCAGGACTTCTTCCACAGTGGAGGTTTCCTTCACCCAGTGCCTCAGGAAGTGCATACCATCAACGAGGGTGACTCTTCCGATACGGATGAAGAATGGAAGTCCTATCTTAATGAGGACGGTTATAAGTGTCAGGAAGAGGTGCCTATGCCATTTTGCTATCCTACACAGAGTCCGATATTTATACCAAGGTCAGATGTCAAGATGATATACGGAGATTGTGATCCGGAAGGATGTCGTGCTCCACCAAACTCATTAGAGGAGGACACTCTGATGAAAGATAACTTTGATCATGACTATTATGGCCCAATGGATGACCTGCCTATCTGGCAGCCGTACCCAGGAGACTCAGGGTAAGAGAGTCAGCCCAACGATACATATCAACTAAGCATTATTGAAAAGAATACCTGCGTCCCCACCATATCATGGGATCAACACTCAGGACATTCAGAAAATATCCAGCACGACAATGAATTTGCAAAGCTTGCAGGACTAGAATTCATCAATTATGCTTTTCCTGAGGTCAACATCATCGAAAGGGATGACTCCTCCAGTTCCAAAGAAGTGTGGGACACCTTAGGACAACCGAGTGGAAAGTTCGACTTCTTGGTCAAGTACACCGTGTAATACCCCAAATTTTGACCACTTAGATTTCCCATCATTGTGCAAATCATCAGCACAATATGGATGTACCTTTGTACCTCATTAGTCTCCCCAAAGATGGGTGAGCATCCACTACAATCAAAATTAGGGTTTCAAGCCCTCTCTGAGTGCTTAGACAAAGGATCAATCAAGAAATGACATGATCTTCAACTTGTCTAATCTCTTAAACATCCACAATGGATCAAAAAGGACTCCCACTTCAAGGATTAAGCACAAGGCTGCTCCCTTCTAGGTGGATCAAGTCTCAAGATCGACAGTGTCACCAAATTAGGGTTTTGGTCGACCAGGGCCTCCAGATGGAAATTTTCATCTGGGCATAAGGCAATGATCCAAAACATAACCTAATATACTTCATGGAACCTCATGAACCCATGCATCAAGTCAATTTTGCCTCAGGGGATGCATACATCAAAAATCAGGAATTAGGGTTTCTTGACCTAATTCACCCCTAAGTTGACTTTTGGGACAAACCATGAGCCAAGACCTCAAGAGATGATTTGAGGGTCTCTAATATACCATATTAATCCATTTGGAACAATGGATTGATCCAAGAAGCTTGAGCAACAAGTCTCAATTTCATCTGCACCACAATTAGGGTTTTAAGGGGAAAGTCAACTGTAACTTTGACTTTTGACCTGGACATGCTCCCAAACCCTAAAACATGATTGAATATACCCTATGACACCCATGGAACATGTCCATCAAGTTTGATTTAGGTCAAGGACATGATTTCCTGAAGAATTGCACAGTTTGGAATTCATCTGATAAAAAGTCAACTGTGCACAAAAGTCAACTTTGACTTTTTGAGATTTTTCACCAAAATGGATTTTTAACCCTAAAATGATGTTAATGTATGATTTGAATCATCATTCATCAAGAAAAATTAAGAAAAGTGAGATAACTTGTAAAAGGGGTAACCATAAAACTTAGAAATTTTTCTAAGTTAAAAATAAAGTGGCAAAGGTACCAACTTTGGAGGACCATAACTCCTAAACCACAAGGCCATTTTTTCTCATCCAAAGATGGATTTGTAGCCCTCATTATCACCTACAAAAACTTCAACTACAAGTCATTCCAATTCATTAAGGATTTTGAGTTATGGAGTGATCAAAGTGGCTGAAAAGTGAAAAAGTCACTTTTTCCAACACTTAGTGAAATTTTCACAAAGTCAGATTTTGTCTCACTTTTTGCCAAATGTAGGGGGATTTTTCACTTGGAATCAAAAGAGATCAAAACTAAACTTGTTCAAACAGTTGTTGTATCATGTAAGAGCTTTCCAAAATGGCCAAGAACATTGCCAAATTCAACCTACATCATGAGATACAACATTGCCAAGTTGCCTTGATGAAATCTGTCAAGGCAAGGCAGAATTTGCAACTTTGGTCGATTTGCCAAAATCAGCCAAATTCAATTGCTCCAATCCACTTGGACACCTCAGAGGATTGAATCTAAAGGGGACAATCACTGAGCCAAGCCTCCAAGGTCCAAGGAACAAGGAATAGCATGTTGAACCTAGAGTTGCCAAAATAGGGACAAGACTTCAAATTTGGAATGAGGCATTCAATGGAACCATCAAGGTGGCATGGACTGAGCCATTCTCATCTAAAATCAGTCAAGACTTATCCAAGACCAAGGGGACCAAAGCTCTGTGCCCTAACCTCTAGTCAATGGCTAGAGGAGACTTGGATTTTCATTTGCCAACATTGGCCAAACCTACTTACCAGCTGCCATGCACTATTCCTTGCAAAAAAAACTTGTTCTACTATAAATAGAGCTCAATTGTGGTCAGTTTGAGTACACCAAAGCCATCTAACAGATGCTTTCCTCAAAATCTCTTTCTCTTGGCAAAAATGCCTTTCTTAGCAAGGTAGCTATCGGGTTTTGAGTTTGAGAGCAATTCCAATCAAACCAATCACTCACACACCTCACATACATCACATATGAGCTGATCAAACACTCACATAACATCTGGAACATCAAAATCTCAAAATCACTTGCCATCCACACAAGTTTGAAGTGAAGTTGCAGCTGAGATTCCATAAACTGATCCAGTCCATTTCAATTCAATCCAAGTGTTCAAACACACTCCATATGGTGTAGGGAAGCTATCCAGATCATCACCACTCATCTGTAACACCTCCAACTCAAAATCACATATGCTCTTGCTGTCACGACTTGGAGGTAAGCACATGCTTGGTCATCTCTCAATCTATGCATATTTCCTCGCACAATAATTTGGCCATATGTTCATAATCATGCATGGAATGTTTTCCCTCAATTAATTGCATTGTTTGAATCGTGTATCAAAAATCCTAGCCTTCATGCAGAAATTAGGGTTCTTGAGGTATCTTCGTGATTTCTTGTTGTATGTTTAATTTAAATGAAATTAAAGTACATAGACATGATCGTGAGGTTGAGACGAGCATAATGATATGTGGATTGCATGTTATAATTACGTATTCATGAAGATTGGATAGAAAATGCAAATCTGGGCAAACTGAAAAACGCGCGTGTTCTTGGTGTTGTTCTTGGCGCCATTTTCAGATTTTCAAATATTTGAATTTTGTGATTTTGTTTAATTGATTCAAAAATTAATTTCTCTCTGAGTTTTAATGATTTTGAGTTGATTCTTTTTTTAATAATTCACAAAAATGTTAAAATATTTTATTTTCACAAAAAATCCCAAAAATATTATTTATTTCACATAATTGATATTTTTGCAAAGAATTAATATTTTGATTGTTTTTGGCATTTTAAATATTTTTTCTACATTGATTTTGCAACTTTTAATGCTTTCTAATTATTTTGTAGGTCAATACTTAATTTTTGAAACATTAATCCAAGGTCACAATTTGTTTTCCATGTGTTAAACAATTTTTGATCATTTTAATTGAATTTTTATTCAATTAAATACATTTTGAAAACAAATTAGGGTTTTGGATTAATTCAACCCTCATAAATCACTTTCAACCTTTTTTGGGCCTCTTGAGAGAGTGTAAGACCCATTCCCCCTTGTACAAAAACTTTTTGGGCCTCACTCATTGTATAAGTCCCTCTGTACAAGTAAACGGCACGATCGTCGCCCGTTTAAAAATAAAAATCATCTGGGCCTCTCCTTGAGCTATAAGACCCATTCAAAACACTTTGGGCCTCTATTAGAGTGTAAGACCCAGTCCCCCTTTTAACCAAAACAAATTTGGGCCTCACTTATTGTATAAGTCCCCCTGCGTTAAAAGAAAACCTCGGCGCGATCGCCATTTTTAAACGAAAAATCATTTGGGCCTACCCTTGTGTTATAAGCCCCTCTCTTTTCTTTAAACCTTTTTTGGGCCTCTTGAGAGAGTGTAAGACTCATCCCTTTGTACAGAAAACCTTTTTGGGCCCCAGTCACTTGTATAAGTCCCGCTGTACAAAGTCAAACAGTGCGCTCACTGATAAAACCCTGGGCCTCTCCTTGAGCTGTAAGCCCCAAATCTTTCTTTTTCAAAGCACTTTCTCCTTTGATTTCTAATATACTGTTGTTTTCAATCTTTCTTTGTTTAACAACTAACCAAACAACATGGAAGCACTACAACCGAGTAAGTGGTTATCGCTTTCATTTACTGCTTTCATATTATAAACTGTATTGTGGGGCTGCTCAATGTAAGTCTCCTTTCATAAACTCATATCTACTGTGTAATAATAGTATAGATATTTCGAGTTTCCCCGGCAACTACGTCTAGAACTAGGTGACGCCGTTTCATTTATTCGTAGAAATAGACGCCTAGATCCCCAATAGGAGCACCAGATACAGTCTTCTCTTTGGCTGTCCTCCTTAGGAATCGTCAAGAAGCTCTACTCCCCAAGATGAATGTATTCTCCGTGAATGGCATCTTTGAGTTTCTTCCAAATTCTCGAACTTTCCTGACTTGATCTATTCCTTGTGGATAGCTTGCCTTGAATGTCTCGGGGTTTGGGTACCCACTACGGTCATAATCTTGGACCTTAACTAAGGAACCCTCTTTAAAAGTTAAAAGTCACTGGATAGTAAACCTCGCACGTTTACCAGTGGTTTTTATCTTTAAAAGAGTTATCTCTCCTAATGGAAAGGAGATGATAGACCCACAGGCTTCTTAAAAGCATCGGCCTCCTCTTGGGCATTGTTCAAGGACCCACAGGCTTCCTAAAAGCAACCCCGCCTCCTCTTGGGCATTATTCAAGGACACTACGGCTTCTTAGAAGTATTCACCGCCTCCTCTTAGGCTTCGTATAATGATCTCTTCCTCCGGGAATGATAGCCTGCTCTTGGGCTTCGTACAAGGACCCGTCGGCTTCTTAAAAGTTTCCAGCCTCCTCTTGGGCTTCGTACAAATTGTCCCGACGACCTCCTAGAGGTATAGGAACAGAACCTAGTCATCCTCATAGAACAGTCCTTTCATAGAGTCTACTACTGTTTCTCAAAGCATAGTACAAAAGAAAAAACTCTAGACTTGGACAGTCTAACTTCCTTGAGTCTCAAAGACATTCTCAAGCACCCTTCGTTAAATAGGAAGGAAACCCGCAGACTCGGACAGTCTCAACACCCTTTGGATTTCCAGTTTCCTCAAAGAAAAGGAAACCACCCCGAACCTCAAAGAGAAGGAAACATCCCGCATCCTCAAATCTAATCCCTGAGTACAGTGTTGCTCATATAAGAACTGATTTTCTCTTTTAAAATCAGTATATTGGTTCTGTCACTCAACTGAAACAAACCTTTAGCCTCCATCTCGGGCTTCGTACGAGATACAAAAACACTCTCTTGTTGAGTATCAAAGACTCTCTTGTTGAGTCAAAACTTTTAGCCTCCATCTCGGGCTTTGTACGAGACACAAAGACTCCCTCGTTGAGTCAATCACCCTTTTCGCCTCCATCTCGGGCTTTGTACGAGATACAAAAAGGTTTTTATTGAGCCGAACAAATAATAACCTCCATCTCGGGCTTTATACGAGATACCAAAAGACTCCATCGTCGGGTCAAAATCTTTTAGCCTCTCTCTCGGGCTTTGTACCAGACACAAAATAGCCTCCTCTTAGGCTTTGTATAATGATTTTCCTAACGGAAATTAGCCTCCTCTTAGGCTTTGTATAAGAAAACCACTGGTTGACCCAATCAACCTTTTAACATCAAAGTTGTGCCTCGTTCACAGTACACAACTCCTTTCCCTTCGTCTAATCGCTGTAAGCGGCAAGCCTCTGGATCATCTATATCCATGCCACTGTCCCTCTTTTAGCATGATAAATTCCTAAGGAAAGATGACATTGCTCTACACTGAGTTAAAGTCTTCTCCTTCAGGTTAAAACCCTTTCTTCGGAAATTATGGCATTGCTCGGATCCGCGTATCCCAGTTAAAGTAATTCTCCTTCCCCCTCTTTAGAGATGACAAATTCTCTCTAAAGTCGAGGTCTTTCAGCTTCACGTCTTGGGCTTTGAACAAGACACAAATAGACCTTTCAGCTTCACATCTTGGGCTTTGAACAAGATACAAACCACCTTTCGCTTCACGTCTTGGGCTTTGAACAAGACACCAAAAACCAATTTCCTCCCATAGAATAGGAGGAACTACGAACGCTCTGATTTCCCTGTTTCGGTAAACGGGAATACGTAGGCATAAGATCGAAAGAAAAGATCTTAGCGAGCGCAATCAACAAAAAACCCAAATCCCATATCTCCATCAATTAAAAGCATTATTTCAAAAGAATCAGTCCTAACATCCTAATCCTTGTTCCCCACCAGAAACCTTTTGCCCAAGCCCTAGAAAGAAAGAACCTGTATTGGCGAAATACGAATAACCAGTACAAAAGCCCCCCCACATTGATAGCATCCGTAACCTAACAGACCGCTGTTTAAACTCAGTATGCAAGCAGGGTTAATTGGAGACATCTATTTCCCTTCCTTATTCAGCTCACAATAGGATAAAAAATGAATCGACCTGTAGTTTAAAGCTCAAACCGCAGAGAGCGACCAGCGCTTAAGAACCGCGTCCAAAATCGCTCGCTACAGAAAAGTGGCGCCCACCGTGGGGTCGGTTCCTTTCTTTCTACTTCTCTTGTGTGAAAATTTACACAAAATGGTGACTCTGCTGGGGAGTCTCCTTTTCTGCCTTAGGGAATCATCCCCGTTTTCCACCGAAAATGGGAACTCTACCGAAGAGAAAGATTGACCTATGCTGGTCCATCTCTTAGGCAGGGAACCACAGATTGGGGCTTCCGCCGGGGAACCCATTTCTGTCAGGAACTTAGGATTCTTAGCTTTATAAGTCTAGGATGATTAGGACAAATATATATACTGCTTTTCCTAATTGCTATACGTGTTTATTTTTCTGCTACTGGGAATGCGTGTGATGCCGCATGTGGTGAGATTGAGTATACACTTAAGAAAAGCCAACCTTTTTCGTAGTGCGGAAACTATCGGAAATAGTTGTTACGCGATACTACCCTCATTTGAGGCTGGTGATCTATTCTCGGTGAATGGCACTTACTCTAAGATTGTACACAACTCGCTGGCGATCCGCTTGTTGTCTGCCTTCCTGGGAGGAGCTGATGATAATGAGTACAGGTACAAAAATCACCCTAGTATAAACCTTTGGGGATGGGTAGAGCCTTGACTTCATGACAACGACCCTTTGACCCCATGTTCTTTCTATGTTTTTGTGTGCTGCATTCATGCATTCATTTAATAAAACATTAAAACATTCAAAAAAAATTCTCTTCTAGTCTCTCTATTTTTCAAATTAAACTAAGACTGTGATTGCAAATATCAGAGAAAAGGATTACGCTAATGGATTTCGGTAGAAGGAGAACTCACCAGTATACCTTCAAGGTTCCAAAACTGGGGGATTTGAGAAAGTTAGCAAGGATGATCGTTAACCCAGAGGCTTTCAGAGCCAAGCACGGTGGTTTGCTACCACTGTTAAGAGTCCATGTGATTAAGGGAATCATGGATGCGCTCATTCAGTTCTACGATCCGGTTTATCACTGTTTCACATTCCCGGATTACCAGCTAGCACCAACGCTGGAGGAGTATTCTCATCTGACTGATTTACATATCACTGATCGAGCTCCATTTTCTGGACTGGAAGAAATTCCAAAGAATCAGACTATTGCAAGAGTAATTCATTTGGACGAGTCTGAGGTCAAGACTCACATGATTACTAAGGGTGGCATCCAAGGTTTGCCAGCCCAGTTCTTGACAAAGAAAGCTCTGTACTTCGCTAGTATAGGGAACGAGACTGCTTTTGAAAGCATCTTTGTCTTACTCACCTACGGGTTATTTTTGTTTCCTAACATCAATAACTTCGTCGATATCAACGCTATTAAGGTTTTTCTCATTGGAAACCCTGTGCCAACTTTGCTCGCAGATGCGTATCATTCTGTACACTTGGGAAATTTGTACAGCGGAGGGGAGATCACATGTTGTGTACCTTTGCTCTACAAATGGTTTATCTCGCACTTGCCCAAGTCTGCTGCTTTTTGGGATTGCAAGAGTGTCTTACGTTGGTCGCAGAAGATCATGTCTCTCACCAATTCCGATATAGATTGGTATAATAGGATTTATGAGGGAATCAGAATTATTGACCGTTGTGGAAACTTCCCCAGCATACCCCTCATAGGAACTAAAGGAGGAATTAACTATCATCCGATATTGGTTCTTCGTCAATTTGGATACCCGATGAGACACATCCCACTGGGTGTTCATCTGGAAGGTCTTTTCTTCAAAGAAGGAGAAAGTGACAGAGCACTAAAGATGGAAATAGTGCAAGCTTGGAAACATGTTCATAAGAAAGGACGAGAGTCTCTGGGAAAACCGGACTGTGTCTCGGTGGAGCCTTATCTCCATTGGGTACAAACCAGAGCTCTCAAGCTAAAAATGCCTTATCCTCGTTACGGAATTCTTCCACCGAGGGAAACTGTCATGTACTTCATGACGGAAACTGAAAAGCTTCAGGTTACTCTCAACAAAGTTCAAAAGGAAAGAAAATCTTGGAAGAACAAGTATCGCACCCTCAACGTAGAGTGTATCCAAATACAGCAACTACTAAAAGAGAAAGATGCTCTGATTGAAATTTTGGAGCAGCATGCTGTAGAGAATCAAGATGACCAAAGGAATTTGCTCACTCCTTTCACTTGGCAAAGGAATGGCAACCCGACAACGGCCCAAGCGCCCCGGTCAAAGAAAAGGAAGATACCAGAATCAGCACCCGACTTCTCTTCAGAGAGGACTCGGGACCCATTAGTTTAGGTTTCTGTTTCTGCACTTTGTAATCTACTGTATTTCCATTTCTGTAATCCTTTGAATTTCAATAAAAAAGGGGTTTCCCCACTGTTTGATATTTGCAATCTAATTGTCGAAGTTTATTTTGATTAAACAAAAAAAAAACAATAATTAATATAATCATTGCATTCATCATTCTCACATCGCGTATTCTTCTTCCCTACAAATCTCACGTTTGTGTCTCGATTTTAGAGTCAAACTGTCTCATTCGTATAATACTCGGGCCAATCGTCAGAAAAAGATGGATGATCTTGAGGAAGAAAACAGAGAGTTGAAAGAAGAGATCGACACTCTGAGAGAGGATATGAGAAAGCTTCGTAACGACATGCAAGCCATGGCAGAAGCTCAGCTACAAAGAACTGTGATCTCAGAGATCACCTCAATGCCCATCATAGAAAAGTATGATCCTAGGTATCAGATGCCGAAAGATCGTCCCTGGGGCATGCCTGTTAACTCTATCCCAGAAGGATATGTTCCGCCGATCACTGAAGATCAGGGAATCGCAACAGAAGCCGCTGGGCCTGAAGGTTACAAACTTCGGGAAAGCGAAGATGCCAGGGGCATACTGAAGACTCCTGAAAGTTATAAACTTCGGGAGGCGCCAAGACTTACTGCCGTAGTCACGGTACCACCCCCTGTGGTGCACACTGTCCCGGAAGGACAGATTCCACAGACACCTTCTGGTAAGAAGGAAACTATGTTTTACAGAATGGATGAATTCCAGGAGCAGTTCTTGGAAATGCAGAAAGAGCTGCAAGCCATTCGCGGTCAGGATCTATTTGGAAAGGACGCCGCAGACCTCTGCTTGGTCCCAAATGTGAAAGTCCCGCACAAGTTCCAAGTGCCCGACTTTGAAAAATACAAGGGTAACTCTTGCCTTCAGAGCCATCTGGTGATGTACGCTCGGCGGATGTCAGCTCAGACGGAGAATCAAGACCTGCTGATTCACTACTTCCAGGATAGTTTAACCGGCGCCGCACTCAAATGGTACATGGGTTTAAACCGTACTACGATCAGTACATTCAGAGATCTTGGTACTGCCTTCGTCCAACAATACAAATACAATTTGGACATGGCACCCGACAGAGATCAACTCAGATCAATGTCGCAAAAGGAAAAGGAAACCTTTAAGGAGTATGCTCAAAGGTGGCGTGAAATTGCCGCTCAAATTTGTCCACCTCTTGAGGAAAAAGAGGTGACAAAAATCTTCTTAAAGACCTTAAACTCATTTTACTATGACCGAATGGTTGCCAGTGCGCCCAGTGATTTCACCGAAATGGTCGGCATGGGCGTACGTCTTGAGGAAGCCGTCCGAGAAGGACGTTTGGTAAAAGACACTGGATCGACGAGCGGTACTAAAAAATACGGTAGTGCTCTCCCTAAGAAAAAAGAGCAAGATATTGGGAATATCTCTCTCGGAAAGCAAAGGCGACGTTATCAGCCAGTAGCAGCTGTTACTCCTGCTATCGGCCCCGCGCCTGTTCCTATGTATCAACCTCAGGTTGCGCAGAGCCAACCTGACCAACAAAGGACACAACAGCCTCTTCAGCAGGCTCGTCCTCCATATAACAACAACCATACAATACGGCCACCAGGATTTGATCCTATACCCGTAACGTACGCAGAGCTGTTTTCGTTACTGCTGGCTAAGAGGCACATTCAGACTAAGTCTCCCCTTTCAGTTCTGGAAAATCCGCCTTTCTGGTTTAAGGTGGATCAAACATGCCCTTATCATCAAGGAGGTTCAGGGCATAACATTGAGACTTGCCTCAATTTCAAATTCGACGTGCAAAAGCTTGTTAGGAGCGGGCTCTTATCTTTCAAAGATACGAATCCTAATGTTCTTATGAACCCACTGCCTCAACACGAGAAAGCTACAGTCAATCTGATTGAGAAAGAGACTAACAATGTCTATCAAATTCACGATGTACTCTTATTGGGGACCAATCTGGTCAAGATGCATTGTAGACAGAGTGGATATGGCCATGTGCCACCTCATAATTATCACCAGTGTGATATCTGCTCTAAAGACAACTAGGGATGTTCTGTAGTGCAAGCAGCTCTATAGGAACAAATGGATCTTGGATGGATCCAAGAGCACCGAGTTCGTGGAGTTAACATGGTTTACACGAATTCCAACGTCATTCAAAACCACGACATCCGTGCGATGAATGTCAACTTGGTGGCGATGCACTCAAGGCAAAGCCAGTATCATAATCTGCCGCAGCACAATTACAGTTCCTGTCTTATTTGCTCGGTAAACAAACAGGGATGCTCTTTCATACAAGAGGCCCTCCAGCGTCAGATGGATCTTGGATGGATCCAAGACTACCATGATAGGAACTCCTATCAAATCAACATGGTTCAGATCTTCGACATCCGCGTAATGGATACCAACCTGGTAGAGTTACATGCTGAGCAGGTCCGACTTGGATTCTTAATATCACATGACTACCAAAGCTGTAAAGCGGGTTGCGAAAACGATCGAGGTTGTACCCTTGTCCAGGAGGCACTTCAGCACTTGTTAAATCATTGGTGGATGCCAATTTATATGGATGAAGATACTCAGCAAATTAGTATCAGTCACAGGAATCCTACTCGTCGTCAAAGTCAGGATGTCCGATCAATGGAAGATAACCTAGTGAGGTTACATTGTATTCAAAGTGGGCGTGGCCAGGTGCCACCACACAACTATGACCGTTGTAGCACCTGTTCGGAAAGTAACCAAGGGTGTTACCTTGTGAGAGCAGCTCTTCAGGGTCAGGTCGATCATGGAGAAATTCATCCATATCCAGGTTCAGGACCCATCATTTGGTCGCCGAACTACCTTGCCGAGCAAGTTGAGGATGTTGTCACGATCTCTGGTCATCACAAGACCAGGGATGTTTTTGCCATCATCCCTCTACTTGACGAATCTAGAGTTCCCAACCGGGAATGGATCAAGGTTACTTATGATGGTCAGAAAAATCAGAAGGTTCCCATAGTCATCTATCTGCCGGGGCCACTACCGTATGAATCAGCTAAGGCAATCCCTTACAAATACGGTGCAACAATAATCGAGAATGGAAAGGAAATTCCATTACCCTCCGTCGTGAATATTGCAGACATCAGTCGTGTGACACGGAGCGGTCGAATCTTCAACCGAGGGGTTGGAGAATCCAACAAAGAAAAGGAACTTCAGGCGAAAATTCCTGATCCACCAGTCAGTCAATCTGGTAATCCCGACTTTTCAAAAGACAAAGATGAGATGCTAAAGCTCATCCAAAGGAGTGAATATAACATTGTTGATCAACTGTTACAGACTCCTTCAAAGATCTCAGTATTATCACTGTTACTCAGCTCAGAAGCCCACAGGGAGGCTCTACAGAAAGTCTTGGAGCAAGCCTTTGTGGAACAGGATGTAACAATTAGACAATTCGATAGTATTCTCTCTAACATCACTTCCTGCAATCATTTGGGATTTAGCGATGAGGATTTACCTGAAGAGGGTCGCCGTCATAACATGGCGCTCAATATCACAGTTAACTGCCAGGGCGATGCTTTAGCCAACGTACTGGTAGACACAGGGTCAGCCCTGAATGTTATGCCGAAGTCCACTTTAACACAATTATCATTTAAGGGCCCTCCGATGAGAACCAGCGAGGTCGTCGTCAAAGCATTCGACGGATCCAGAAAAACAGTTATCGGCAAAGTTAATCTTCCCATAACTATTGGTCCTCACACTTTCCAAATCACTTTCCAGGTCATGGACATCCGGGCAACATACAGTTGTTTATTAGGAAGACCTTGGATACATCAGGCTGGAGCGGTTACTTCAACCCTCCACCAAAAGCTAAAGTTCGTCAAGAACGATCAACTTGTCACGGTTTGTGGGGAACAAGCCTTGCTTGTGAGTAACCTATCATCATCTGCTTGTGTAGAACCCGAAGAGGTTATTGGAACTTAGTTCCAAGCACTACCGGTGAGCAAGAACGATCAATCCGAAGAAGGAACTTCAATTTCTTCATACAAAGATGCTATCAAAGCGGTCGAGAGTACCGATACGACAGGATGGGGACGGCTTGTCATTCCTATTGACAATAAAACAAAGGAGGGTCTTGGTTTTTCTGCGACCTATACCCAGACATCCGCCAACGATGAAAGTCTTCATCCCCTTCAAAACTTCTTCCACAGTGGAGGTTTTCTTCACCCAGTGTCTCAGACAGTTCATGCTATCAATGAGGAAGATCCCTCTGACACAGATGAAGAATGAAAGTCCTACCTTAACAAGGACGGCTATATGTCTCAGGAAGAGGTGCCTATGCCTTTTTGCTTTCCTACAGAAAGTTCGAGATTTATACCAAGATCAGATGTCGAAATGATCTACGGAGATTGTGATCCGGAAAGATGCCGTGCTCCGCCAAATTCATTAGAGGAAGACACTCCGATGAAAGACAACTTTGACCATAATTACTATGGCCCAATGGATGGTCTGCCAATGTGGCAGCCTTACCCAGGAAACTTGGGGCAAGAAAGTCAGCCGAGTAATGAAACTCAGCTGAGCATCATTGAACAGAATACCTGTGTCCCCACCCTGTCATGGGATCAACACTCAGGTCATTCAAAAACTACTCAACATGAAGATGAATTCGCAACGTTTGCAGGACTAGAATTCATCAACTATGCTTTTCCTGAGGTCAACGTCATCGAGAGGGATGACTTCTCCAGTTCCAAAGAAGTTTGGGACACCCTGGGACAACCAAGTGGAAAGTACGACTTCATGGTCAAGTACACTGCTCCCGAAAGCTCTCGTATCAGGCTCGAAGATATCCAGTCAACTGGATGGGGAGATACAGCTGAGAGCACAAATGCTATGCAAAATGCAACAGAGGAATCCTCCTACGACAATTCTGCTTGGGAGACAGATTCCAATGATCCTACTCCACCAGAAATCAGCGTCATTTTTGAAGACAAATTAAGGAAGGTGCCAGACTTTGTGATTCACCGAGGAGTTCGCCGCCAATGGGTTGTTGTCGAGGTTCCAAAGGTCGTTCATCAATCAAAGTAATTACCATCTTTAACCTTTCACCCTGCCCAGGTGAAACGGATGTTTTTATAGGGCTCGCTTTCTGTAAATTTCCCTCTTCGCTTTGCCCAAAGCGACAGAGTTTTGTTTTATAGGGCTGTAGTTTCAAGAATCGACTTGTTCATTAATAAAATAACGTCGTTCTGTAATTTCCGCATTAATTGCTGTTTTCTCTTTTTGCTTTTTCAGAAAATGGTAATCCTAAGAAAAACATTCAATAATAAAAACAAGCAGTAAAATAAAAACACTGCACACACTTGCATTTTCTCTATCTCTTCTAAACACGAATCATCACGTCATGCAGATTGCTTGTTTTATACCCCGTTGAAACATACGATCTGATGCCTTCTCCCAACTTTGAGTTCCCGGTATTCGAGGCTAAAGAAGAAAATGACAACGAAATTCCAGAAGAGATCTCCTGACTACTCAGACAAGAGGAAAGGTCCATCGAACCTCACAAAGAGCCGTTGGAAACGGTAAACTTGGGTTCAGAAAAAGAGAGAAAAGAAATCAGGATCGGAGCACTGCTCAGTCCAACTATCAAAGAAAGTTTGATAAAGCTTCTCAAAGAATTCCCCGATGTATTCGCTTGGTCCTATCAGGATATGCCAGGGTTGGATACCAGCATCGTGGAACATCACTTACCGCTAAGATCGAAATGTCCGCCATTAAAGCAAAGGTTGAGACGGACTCACCCGGACATGGCCATCAAAATCAAAGAGGAGGTACAGAAACAGATCGACGCGGGTTTCCTCGCTACATCTGAATATCCTCAATGGTTAGCCAACATCGTACCCGTTCCCAAAAAGGATGGAAAGGTCAGAATGTGTGTTGATTACAGAGATCTAAACAAGGCAAGTCCAAAGGACGACTTTCCTTTACCACACATTGACATGCTGGTTGACAGCACAACAAAGTTCAAAGTATTCTCCTTCATGGATGGATTCTCGGGCTATAATCAGATCAAAATGGCGCCGAAAGACATGGAGAAAACTTCGTTCATTACCCCATGAGGTACCTTTTGTTACAAGGTAATGCCGTTCGGTTTGAAGAATGCCGGGGCAACCTATCAAAGGGCCATGACTACTCTGTTTCATGACATGATACACAAAGAAATCGAGGTATATGTCGATGATTTGATTGCAAAATCAAGAACAGAGGATGAGCACGTTGAACATCTGTCAAAATTGTTCGAACGTCTAAGAAAATTCAAGCTCCGCTTGAATCCCAACAAGTGCACCTTCGGTGTCCGTTCGGGGAAACTACTAGGGTTCATCGTCAGCCAGAAAGGAATTGAAGTTGATCCTGACAAGGTCAAGGCCATTCAAGAAATGCCTTCTCCGAAAACTGAAAAACAAGTCAGAGGATTCCTGGGACATTTGAACTACATCTCCAGATTCATATTCCTTATGACCGCGATATGTGCGCCGATTTTCAAATTACACAAAAAGAACCAGGATTGCGTTTGGTCAGAAGATTGCCAAACTGCCTTCGACAGTATCAAGGAATACCTGTTGAATCCGCCGATTCTATCACCTCTAGTGGAAGAAAGACCGCTGATCATTTACCTCACAGTCCTAGAGGACTCAATGGGATGTGTACTTGGCCAACAAGACGAAACTAAACGGAAAGAGTCTGCCATTTACTATCTAAGCAAGAAATTCACCGACTGCGAGACTCGGTACACAATGCTTGAGAAAACTTGTTGCGTTTTGGCTTGGGCAGCCAAACGTCTTCGCCAGTACATGATTCGTCATACTACTTGGTTGGTCTCCGAAATGGATCCTATCAAGTACGTTTTCGAAAAACCTGCTCTCACGGGAAGGATTGCCCGTTGGCAGATGTTACTATCAGAATATGACATAGAGTACCATGCTCAGAAGGCCGTTAAAGGAAGTATTTTAGCCGATCATTTGGCTCGTCAACCGATTGACGATCAAGAATCAATCGGGTTTGACTTCCCAGACGAAGATGTCATGTATCTAAAGATGAAAGATTGCGATGAACCGCTACCCAGTGAAGGGCCAGAACCAGGTTCCCAGTGGGGACTTATCTTTGACGGAGCAGTCAATCATTATGGAAACGGAATTGGGGCAATCATTGTTACCCCTCAGGGTATCCACATTCCTTTCACTGCTAGACTTACGTTCAAATGTACGAACAACGAGGCCGAATACGAAGCATGTATCATGGGTCTCTGTCGCTCCCAGGATTTTCATCCAGGTACAAACGCGAGAGTGGCGCGAAAAAACAGAGTCGCCAGCCGTGTAAATTTATCCCAAGAGAGGGAAAGGGAACACCGCATAAACCTAAGGAAGAGGGAAAGGAATGGTCATCGCAACCCTAACCTGGGTTCGGGAGTCGGTTACACGAGGGGAAGGTGCTAGCACCCCACGCGTCCATCGTACTCGATGGGATCCACGCTTGTTGTCTAATCTAAGGGTAAGTCATACTATCATCTAGGGTTGTACTAAACGGGAGAGGGGAAACAAAGACAGACTCGGTAGGACGTCGACGTCCTAGGCCTACGTACCCCCCTTGTGCAATGTGGAATTCAGAGTCAACGTAGTTCGGACCAAGTTCTTTTGGTGTTTTTTATGAGCGACGTTAAGTTCGCGTCCGGCAGTTAGGGTCGATGCCTGTTTGCGACTCAGACGGAAGGTAACGAGCCCTTTTTGAAAATAGCCTTTAAGTTTGGAAATCCCGAAGGACAAAAAGGTTTGAAGTTGGTTGGTGTTTTTTAGGACAGAATGGTTTAAGTTAGTTCCTAAGCTGCATTGCACCAAAGTCTAGGGCACAGGGGCGAATACTTAACGCATCGTCCCAAGACAGGACGCTCGCTAAGCACTCTAGAAAGATGAGAGGAAGCCCCTCATTTCTCATTCCCCATACTTAAGGCTCATGCGCAATACCCCTTATTATTATTAAGTGTTTTAAAGAGATTCGAGATGAGAAGAGAGAAGACGCAAGGGTAACTCTAAAGGGAGACTAATGGTCCTAATGTTATCATGCATGGGTGACCTATGGTTAGTGAGGCTTGAAGATGACCTAAACCCTAAAGAATAAAAATAGGAGAGAAGAAAAGGTGAGGGTAACCATGGATACTTATCCATACCCTCAAGGAACTTACCTTGATCCTGCATAGAAGGTTAGTAAGAAACAGACGTGAATAAGAGCAATGAGGTGAATGAAAATCAAACAACGGCAAACAATGATAATAATAATCCAAACATGAATCAAAGAAACAAAGAGACAGCTCCAAAGCAAATGGCACAAGTGCCTTTCAAACAAGGTAACTAGATATGATCAAAAATGTGCACACAAGAGAACCTCAAAAGAAAGCAAATCAAATAATTAGCAAAGTGGTTCCTAAAATTCCCAAATTAATCATTAAAGTTCCTCAACCAGAGGCAAACAACATATAAAAAGTCCCTGCAAAAATTCAAAATGTTAGCCATTCAAATAAACACGCAAAACTCGAGTAAGGGATATGGTCCAATGTGCCAAAGAGAAGGACCTAAATGCAATATGAAAAATATTTAAAAATGCAAGAGAAATATTTTTAGGCATTTTAGAATGTTCATGAATGAATGTAAAAAGAACGAGTGAAAAATATTTTATAGGTGAAGAGAATGAAAATAAATAAATTTATGCATGCATGAGATGTGTAATTAAAAAGAAGTTTAATGAAACAATTAATTTTAAAATAATAAAATAAAATAAAAATGAAAAATAAAATTTGTAAAAATTTTATAAGATGATAAAAATAATGTATGAATTTTATGGGAATTTTTACATGAATAACATATTTTTAATAATTAGATATGAAATGTAATAATTAAAATAAAAATGGAAATGAAGTGAAATGCAAAGGGGGTGTGGGAAGTAAGGAATTCACGTTGCAATCGTTAATGGGCTCAGATGGGAGGGTGTCATTAGCGAGCCCATGCATTAAGTCCAGCCAGCGAAAAAAATAAAAAAAACTAAAAGAACAATGGACTTTAGTCAAACGGTAGACCCAATCGTAACCACCAGATTAATCCTACGTTTCCTATCAGGTCAAAGCAACCCAAAGGTATTGCAAATCAGTGGTTGAGATTAAGACGCGCGTGGTAAGAAGGATGTGCACGCGTACACGCGATTACCAGACGTACCATACACCTGCCATGTGAGGTGCGCGTGGCTATTTTAATGCGTTGTCCCTTTGTCAACCGTGTGATTTGATCAACGCACATGGTTGAGTCAATTATGCAGGAAGTAAGCCAAGGGAAATAACCTGGTTGGTGGAACACGATACTTATCGTGAGGTAAAATACATGAGATCCTTAATTAAATTTCAGAAAAAAAAATAAAAAGAAAAAACAGGTGGCATGCTGGTAGCCACACGATGGAGAGAATCAATGGCCCAGATTGCGTCTTCCCCGTGGAACCTTTGACCGGCCGGAGACTCCCCAGGTCGCCGGAGCCCTAGCTCCGGCCGCCGCCCACGGTGCCTGCAAATTAAAAAAGTGCCTAGAATTTTCGCGCGAGTACTCCATCTTGACCAGAAAATCGCAAGGAATTCAAATATGGCCTCCAAATTCATAAATAATTAACACATAACAAAAAACGAAGGGATTAGTGTAAGGGTTCAAAACTTTAAACTCAGATAACAGGCCATACACGCATCCATAATTAAAAGTAATTATATCAGAATGATCGGTGGGAGTCACACAATCTTATGCATATCAAAAAAGAAAATTTCGTGATCATGCAAAAAGTGGATAACCTAAGATGGTTCTACCCGCGTGCTCGCTTTTGGCTGCAGATGGTGAATGATTTCTACTCTTTGGACTGCCAAGAGAAACTTGGTGGAAGAAGTTTTTGAGAAAACCTTGTGAATTGTGAGATTTGGTGAAAAAGAGCTCTAGGGTTCAAGCTTGAATTCCTCTCCAAATTTTCGTGTCTATCCTTCAACCCTAGCATGAATTGGCTTATAAAGACTAGGGTTTTCTTTTCTGATGGTGAGTTGGGCCTGAATAATCCATGGTCAATTATTTTTGAATTATTTCATTTATTATTGGATTTTAACTAAATAAATCCAATAAAAAATAAAATAAAATGAAGAAAATCCAAATATATGCTCTTTGGGTCGTGCATGGCTTTATGTTTATGTTTGGTTTAAGAAACTTATGGCCCATTTGTCAAAATTTGGATTTTAGGCATAGTTTGCTTTGTGCACCTCCTCAAAATTGCCCAACTTTGACTAAGCATAACTCCTCCAATTTTTAACTCCTCAATGTAAATTAATACTTTTAAGAAACCTCAAGATGCCCTCTAACCAACCCTTTTGGTCCCATGTCAATTTGATCTTCCATGTTCAAGTTATGAGCTTTTGAAGAAGGTTGACTTTTGTTGACTTTCAAAATGACCTATAATGTCTTAGCTCATATCTCCCAAATGAAGCATTTCTGGCCTTGGCTTGTGAGACAGAAAGTTGTAGGGAATTAAATTTCCTTCAAGATGGGATTTGGTTGAGGAATTGTTGATGAAGTATGTGGAAGTTAGGCCTGGTCAAAGTACAGTTGACTTTTCCTACAAAAACCCTAATTTAGTAACGCCTGATTCTCGATGATTATGAGGTTTCCTTGATGAATCATGATCAACCCTTGATCAAATGATGAATTTCACCCCATGATCTTGATGTTGACCAAAAATCTTGAGGTTTGACTTTATGTTGACCACAGGTGACTTTCTGACCAAGTTAACTGATTTTCAGCCCATTGACCAATTGAACCTCTCCTGAATCAAACTGATGGACAATCTTCCACTCCTAGGTACTCAGGGACCCAAGGACAACCATGGAATCAAGTCTTGCCCAAAAAATCAGAAATAAACTGACTTTATAGCAAACCCTAGTTTTGGTACCCTCAGTCTAGGAGGAAATAGCACAGTCTCCAAATTCAAATTCCTCTGAATATGATGTGTATCCTCTCCAACACAGATAAGATATGCCATTTGTTGATGATAAAAACCCAAAGAGCTTGCCCATTGGAGCAATAAACCCAAGAATCTCAAAACCCTAATTCATGCACTGGTTAAGAGGGAGTAATCCACTTGAGATCCCTTGCCACCTGTGAACCCTTAATGATGTGATGGACCAGATATGACCTTCCTGGATTGCCTCAGGCACCTTGACCCCATGCTAATGATATGCATACATGATAATGAAATGAAACATAAGCCAGTTAGTAAAAAGTAAGGAGGGCAAATTTTGGGGTGCAACAGCTGCCCCTATTCAATCCACTTGGTCCTGAGTGGTATGATAGCAACGGCTCTCAGACATTCCAGGATACACGGGGATTGAATACTAAAAGAACCCCAAAAATTTGCTAGTGATGAGAACAACGAGACGGAGCGTGCTGGAAAAAGGGAATATGACCTCAATCATGTCCACAAGAAAACGAATACGACCTCAATCGCCCACAAAGGAAGACTGACCTCAATCACTCCCACAAATAAAACATGAATACGACCTCAATCGTACCCACAAAACGAATACAACCTCAATTGTACCCGCAAGGGAAGACTGGCCTCAATCACTCCCACAAATAAAATATGAATACGACCTCAATCGCACCCACAAAATGAACACAACCTCAATTATACCCACAAAGGAAGACTGGCCTCAATCATTCCCACAAATAAAATACGAATACGACCTCAATCGCACCCACAAAACGAATACAACCTCAATTATACCCGCAAAGGAAGACTGACCTCAATCACTCCCACAAATAAGATACGAACACGACCTCAATCGCACCCACAAAACGAATACAACCTCAATTATATCCGCAAAGGAAGACTGACCTCAATCACTCCCACAAATAAAATACGAACACGACCTCAATCGTACCTACAAAATGAATACAACCTCAATTATACCCGCAAAGGAAGACTGACCTCAATCACTCCCACAAATAAAATACGAATACGACCTCAATCGCACCCACAAAGCGAACATAATCTCAATTGCACCCGCAAAGGAAGACTGACCTCAATCACTCCCACAAATAAAATACGAATACGACCTCAATCGCACCCACGAAATGAATACAACCTCAATTATACCCGCAAAGGAAGACTGACCTCAATCATTCCCACAAATAAAATACGAATACGACCTCAATCGCACCCACAAAACGAATACAACCTCAATTATACCCGCAAAGGAAGACTGACCTCAATCACTCCCACAAATAAAATATGAACACGACCTCAATCGCACCCACAAAACGAATACAACCTCAATTATACCCGCAAAGGAAGACTGACCTCAATCACTCCCACAAATAAAATACGAACACGACCTCAATCGCACCCACAAAACGAATACAACCTCAATTATATCCGCAAAGGAAGACTGACCTCAATCACTCCCACAAATAAAATACGAATACGACCTCAATCGCACCCACAAAACGAACACAATCTCAATTGCACCCGCAAAGGAGGACTGACCTCAATCACTCCCACAAATAAAAACGAATACGACCTCAATCGCACCCACAAAACGAACACAACCTCAATTGTACCCGCAAAGGATAACTAACATAAAGTGGACTTTACTGGGGATAACGTGAAAACAAAACTTCTGTTTAAACCACCTCGTTTCAGAACCTACTGGTGAGATGACTCCGTTGAGGAAGAAGAAGTCTAAATAAAAGACTCTGCCGGGGAGTACAAGTATGAGGAATGCGTCCCTCCAAAATCTCCTGAGTGATGCCGCCTCCTGCTGGCAAAGGAAGTATCAAACCTGGCTTATGCTTCGAATGCAAATGAAAATGCCATGTTTTTGAGGATGCGATGCAAATGCTTATGATATGCAAAGGGGTCCCTCCAGCAAAATAAATGCCGGAGAGGAAATACCAATTCAGCTGATGACAAACATAAATTGTCCTCTGAATCCACGAACTCTGCTGAGAAGGATCACTTCGACCGAATCTTTGGACCAACAACTTCTGCTGGGGATGAAATTCCAAAAGAACATCTGCTCTACTGGGGATTATACGTAACTCCTTGGAATGGGAGGCCACGACCTGAATCAGAAGAGTGCCAAATATCACTTGGATTTAAAACCTGCTAGGGATGTCAACCCCCGTTGGACAAACTGTTGCGAGGATCACCACCAAACTCTGCTTGGGGAATGGTAAGTGCTGACATCCACCCCACTAGCGGATAACATCAAGCTTACTTATCTGTTGAGGATTAGATTGCACCGTTGCTGCTGAGAAAAACATTTCCTGAAGCGTTCAGACTCTGTGGGGAAATATGTCTTAATCCGGAGAAAATACTTCTCAAGTCTCCTGCTGAGGGAGGTCTGCTCTGCTGAGGAGAGTGCAATCTCAACGCTGGGGAGAGCAAGCTGCTGGGGAAGTACGATCCTGTTGCCCTTCAATCCTGACTTGTTTCTAAGGTCATAGACGGCCCTTTGAACTTTCCCCTTGCCCCAGACCACCAGGTCTAATGGAAGAAGTCACCTCAAGAGGATTTTACAGAAGACCGGGCGTTCGCACTGCCCCAGGGTCTTCAAACTCTTGGAGAGATTTATCATATCTCGACATAACTGCCCCAGTCTTCATAATCCATGAAGTACACTACTTCGAAAGGGATTTGCCATGACCTGAAATATTCTGCCTTGAAGAGGTGTTTTCAATTAACCATTTTCAGGAATGGATAATCTCCCACGCTCTGGAGGTGTCCTGCCCCAATATGATCTTTGAAGTGACTTTGCCCCTGATCTTAGAATGAATGCCCCAGAATAACTGATTTTCAGAGGGAGTTCTCGACATGACTACCCCAGATTGGCTCCATCTTAACACGACTTGCTGGGAGAGCCCACTCTACACTGAGTCTCTTGGCAGCATGCCCTTTGATATGATTGTCCTTCGGAATTTTCAAGTAACCCAACTTGGCAGGATCAAGCTTCTTGACTGACTTTCACTGTGTAAGCTACATTGATGCTTAGGCACATGTATGCAAACAGAACAAGTTATTTATGAGAATTCTAATGCAACACTCATGTTAACCTTGAAGTTTTTATTGAAAATGTGTCGCCCAACCTTGTGAACGAATCACTAGCTGGGACGCGACCTTGATTTTTGAATGGCAAAACAATGCGCACATGCAATACCAACAAATCTTATTAACACAACTTATAGGAGTCGGGAACGCTGTCCTGTTGAAGTACGCCTTCGGAATAAACCCTGTTTCAATTAGGACTTTAGAGGGTTGTAACGTGGTCTGGTTCACGGTTTCAGAAAAAAGGATTTATGGCTCAAAGTTTATCGGTGCCCACCCCCTCTTCGTGATGTTCTCCAGTCCTATGTTCAGTTAATCTGACCTAAACGCTCATTTCTCAAAAGATTTATGATCTTCAAGGAACCTATGCCACTAATGGTTTGACCCCTAAGGAGGTTTTGGAGTGACAGTCATCCCTTTTATCTTTTGTGTCTGTAATCACACGAATTTGTTCTTATCAGGGATTTTCTTTTCGCCTTTCGCTTTTTCTTTTTGCTTTTTTTGATCCCTAATTTTTGCCTGGACTGACTCTTTTGAGTTTTTTTTTTTATTTTGAAGTCCAGCGGGATGCCCTGACTTTTGCCTAAGTCGTTTGTTCTCAAGTTTGGACTTAGCGGGCTTTCTCTTTTTATTCCCCTTTTTGAACAAAGCGTGTGACACTGGTTGTCTTACTTGCTTGTGACTGCCTCACTCCTTAGTTGTTGACGGATAACCATCGGGGTTTCATATCTCTTGCACACTCTCCTGGAATTTGAGCGCTCGGTCAAACTAACTGACGCCTACCCTGCCCCTGGGTTAAGTATGAGGGTTTTTTCGTACGAAGGAAACTCCTACTGCAAGGCTCAAAGGGGTTAACAAGGGTTTTTCTCCTTATCTCTCCAGTGTTTATGGTTTTGAAACAATGCATGTACATCCTCAACAGGGTTCTATCCAAAAGCGTACTATTAGAGACCTGCGTTCTTATTTCGTCATCCTCCCTCAAGAGTTCTAAACAAAGAAAATTGGTATTGCAGTGCATAAAAACATTTAAGAGTGAATACGAATGGATTACTTCAAGGAAAACATACTCATTGCATTAATATCATCATAAAAACAAACAAGTCTTGCATACACACGATGCTTTTAACAAGAAATAAAAAAACTACAAATGAAAATGCAGTAAAGAAGCTGAAGGTTGCTATTGCTGAGGAAGCTTAATTCCGCCTGGACGTACTTGCAGACTGAGTGTTCATTTGAGAAAGGAGGCTTCCATTGATGTACATATCATCTTCAGTGAATACGATAATCTCTGAGTCCACCAGGTCTTGCACCTTATGCTTGAATACATTACACTCATCAATCGTGTGCCCGAACGTTCCCGAGTGGAACTCACACCTAGCAGTCATGTCATAATCGGGAGGAATAGGGTACGGTACTGGCGCGGTACCCCTTGTTTGAATCAGAGACTTCTTAAGCAAGGGCGTAAACAGCTGACTATAAGGGATAGAAACAGGATCAATTATCCTTTTGGGCCTTCTTGGTCTCGATTGCCCCTGTTGCTGATGATTCTGCTGTCGGTGCTGATTTGGGCGCCCAGTCTGGCCCTGCACTTTCCTTTCTGCACTCGGCTGAGGCACAAACAAGGGTTGTGGAAGAGATCCCTGACGCGAGGTGGATCCTTTGGCAAAAGAGGGAGTCATCAGTCCCTTTGCAACACTGGGAGTAACATCACTTTGTTTACCAGTGCCAACTGATGTAAACTTGATTGCCCCTGAGTCAATGAGCTCTTGGACTTTATACTTGAGCATCTTACAGTCTTCAACATTATGACCAGGTGCCCCTGAATGGAATTCACACCTATCATGGACGTTGGAACCCATACGAAACTTGGTGTGTGGAGGTCCCGCAGCAATCAATTCAATCAGCTGAAACTTGAGCAAGTGCTGAAGCAACTGAGCGTATGGCATCGGAATCTGATCAAACTTCTTTTCAAGCTTTTCTGGATTAAGACCCTCAAGAAATGGTTGTTGATGAAAAAGCTCTGACGGTGGGGAGGATCCACGAGGCAGTTCATGGTCTAGAGGAGACCCCAAAGAGATGGGAGGAGTGAGATCCTCTGCTGTGGAAGCGGGCACAGGACTGTCTTCCTTTTTCAACACCCTATTCAAAACTTCCATGATCAAACCCATCTGAGTCTTCATCTGATTGATCTCTTCCCTCAGCATCCTCTGCTCCTGGAGCATGTCTTCCCCAAATTGCCCCATCTGGCTTCGCATTTCCCTCAACTCAGCTTGGATTCGTTCCATGATTCTCTTCTGATTTGGTCTGGTAGAATACCGGTGAATGTGCTGATCTGTAATCCTGAGATGAGAACAAGATAAGAACACCGGAAATAAACACCTGTCATGCAAAATGATTATGAATATGCAAATGCAAATGGACGTGTTTGAAAATTCACAAGGCGATCCACCCTTTGATTCTGGTTTAATAACAAGATATAATGGAACTTCTGCTCATATATTAAGAAAACCAGAGAAAAGCCGAATGTCAACAACCACAAATCTGAGATAACAAGTCTGAATACAAAAACCATAGGTCCCAACCAACAAGCCTGGTGGTGATCCACATACAATAAAAGAGGGAAGAAAACCAAGGCATGTCATCAAGGTTTACAAGAGTCAATCCTCCCCATCCACTATGCTTTCTGCACTAGTTTTGAACTTCCTCGAACAACTTTCTGGTGTCGGGATGCTTCGGCCTCTGCATCAGTCCTTGGATAAGAAGGTCTCTCCTGTGTATGATCCCACCCAAGTATCGGCAATGTAACTCCCAAGCGTCTTCTCCAGAAACACCTTCCATGCTAGGACCCTCATGTCTAGGTTTCTTCACTTCAGCTTGGACTTTCAATTCCTCTATGGAGGCTATAGCTTTGTTGAGTTGATCTTGGACAGCTTGTCTCTTGAATATCCCTGATAGAATCTCGGCGTCTTTCTTCTTGAGCGTAGACTTCAACTGATCAATCTTAGCTAGGTAGGCGTCTTCTTTTCTTTTATTCTCAGCCATGGCGGTCTCTTGGTGATCATTGAACCTGTGAATCTTCAACAAAGCCTTGCCTAATTCCTCATCCTTGGACCTGAGAACGCTATTGATACCATCCAAAGCTTGTTTCATTCTTTCCCTGGATGCGACCATGTCAGCAAGCTCTTTTTCTGCTTTAGCAAGGAGCTCTGTCTTCAACTTGGCGGTATGAACAACTTCACCCCGCTCATGCTTCCATTGATAAATCTCTCTCTTTAGCTCATTATTCTCTTCCCGCAACCTTTCTTTTTCAGCCCATAATGTGTTATACTTCTCCAACTCAACGGTGGTAGGAGGCTCGATCACCAAAGGATACAGAGGAGGTTCCACCGTGAATGGGAGAAGCTCCTCTTCTGCTCTCTTCTTAATCCACTCTTTATATGGAGGGAAAGCCTGATTGTTACTTTTCCCGAATGGAATCTTACCCTTCTTAGTCACCTGTTTCCAAGCATTCACAACTTTCCTTATCAACCCTTGATCCTCAATACCATTGAAGAATAAGGATTCTCGGACATCTCGCTCCTCGGGTGGATTCTTCAAAGGATAGCCAAACTGTCTGATAGCTAGGGAGGGATAATAGTTAATTCCACCTTTCCTCCCTATCAAGGGAACATTAGGGAATTCTCCGCATTTGCAAATGATCTCCATTCCTAGCAAGTCACGATTAATCCAAACGATGTTATCAGCAGTCAAGCCCATAACCCTCTTAGACCACTTCAGAGAATCTTTCATATCAACGAAAGCGCCAGATCCAGGGAGACGAGTCAAAAACCAAGTAGCTAAGAGCGGCGCACAACAACTCACAGTTTTCCCACGCCTATTCTCATTCTTATAGTGAACTGAATGGTACACATCACCTAGCAAGGTAGGTATATGATTCTTCGACATAAAGATCCTGACGGCGTGCATATCCACCAAATCAGGAATATTCGGAAACAAAACAATCCCATAGATACACACAGCCAGAATAGCTTGGAAAGCAGTCCAGTTCTTCTCTTTGACATGTATGCAAGCCTGATCGAACAAGAACTTCAACAAGAAACCCTTAACTCCTTGTTTTTCTGCAATATTACTGTTAAGAACGGATTCATCAATATGAAGAGCCACAACCATTTCTTTCATATCGGGGTGTTCCTTAGAAAAGAAAACTATATCATGACTGATAGGAATTCCCAAAATAAATGAGAACTCCTCCAACGTCGGAGCCAAGATGTAGTCCGGGAAAGTGAAGCAACGCAGAGGCGGGTCGTAAAACTGAAGAAGCGTGTGAATGGCATCCTTCTCATACTGGGAGATATTATAGACAAATTTCAGAAGTCTTCCATACCTTCCACTGAACTCTGTACGAACTCCGGAACCAGCCATATTAATCAATTTGTGAATCAGTGTCAAAGTCGGCTCTGGGAATGAATAGGCAACAGTCTTCTTTCTCTGAACATCCATACTAAAGTAACCTCAGAAAACCGGAATCAAGAGTAAGATGCAAGCCCTGAAAAATGTCAAACACGTCAGGATGCAAGAAAAATGATATGCTCATGCAAACATGGGGTCAAGACACACTGCTGGATGTGTTGTGCTGTTAGCTGAACGAGAACCACAACCCAAAAAACCAAGAATTCTGAACCACTGAGGAACTCAAATAATCAGACATTGATGTGAAATCCGGAATAAGGGTAGGTTGAAGGTTTCGGTTACCTGCAAACCTGCAAACGCCCATCCCCTCTCACATGTGGGTACTAGGATGTTCAGTATCCCGGGCTCTCAGGTCGAGAAATGATGATACGTTCACCATTCCTGGTTTGGCATCATCATCAATTGAGGAGGCCTCAACTGATTCTCCAAGGCGGAAGGTCCTCAGCTTTGGCACTGAGGTCGAGAAACAATAGTACGGTGGAGAAATGACTTTTTACTTTTGTTTTTCGCAAAACATGTTGCGGTTAGCAAGAGTCGCCACCGACTTTTCTTTTATCCAATTTATTTAGGAAAGGTGAAAAGAACAGGAAAGACCGTTTTGAAAAGATTTTTGAGTTCGAGGGGTAAGTTATGAAAAGGGAAGGTGTTAGCACCCCTTTTCATCCGTAGTTATCTACGGGCTCTTAATTGCTAGCTCACTTTAACTTGCTTTTTTTGAAATGTGGTGTGTGTTTAGAAAATATTTCGTAAAAGTTGACTTTGTAATAATTCGTGTAAGAATGTATACAAAGTGTTTGTTTTTGAAAATATTTTTGAAAGTGTGAGGTGTGAAAAGTATTTGTTTTTTGAGTTGTGAGCGAGCATTTAAAAGTTACCTACCCTTAATTTATAAGGTCTTTCTTGTACTTATCATTTTCCTTGAGAGATAGTACTATCCATACCATTAGTGGGTAGGTAGTCCTATCTATTGGATGTGGAGGGACAGCGAAGGGTCATCAAATGGTCATAGAAGGCAACATGTAAGGATACCTTAGCAATTCGTAGGGACTACCATCATTTTTCCGTAGGGTCATCGAGGGACAAGATCATTTTTTGTAGGCAACTTGAAGGGTCATCGAGGGACTATGATCTTTATATCGAAGGGACTGTGATGATATTATTCGTAAGCGTCTTTTGCTAAAGTATCCTTACGTTCGAGGGGCATTCATCCCTCGGGGTACAGTACTAAAGTCAATCGAGGAGTGCCTCCGCTGATTCTCTTCAAAACGTAGGGGTCGTCCTATGCGAGTTCCAAAGCGGGCCCTCGGGTGCGAATGGGTTTGCCACAGGATGTGGTCTGCCACTGTCACCACTAAAGAGGGATGTTTCCACTAAGGTCCTCAATGATCGGTCACCAGAGTCGACAGCTCTTTAGATCAACACCCCAACATGCGCAAGACACACACGTTAGAATGCGTCCCAAGATAGCCTCGTCTGGTTGTGAATTTCGTGAACACACAAACGTACCAAGTGGGCACGTAGGTCCCACTACTTTCCACTCTAGTCCTAGGGTATTCTCAAGCCTTGGTATTGGGCTTAGCTCTCAAACCCACCCAACCTGCAAAACAAAGACAGCCAGTACAGCACAGCATTATGACAGTAATAAAAATGAAATGCAGAAAATGCGGTAAAAAAATAAAAATAAAAATACAACACTTAAAGCAAATCAAAACCAAACACCCAAAAAGAACAAAGACAAGCAAGCGTTAAGACTGACTCGCTTAGGGATGGACCAGCATAGGTCAACCAGTATCCCCAGCAGAGTCGCCAGCTGTCGCTCCCAAGATTTTCATCCAGGTACAAACGCGAGAGTGGCGCGGAAAAACAGAGTCGTCAGCCGTGTAAATTTATCCCAAGAGAGGGAAAGGGAACACCGCATAAACCTAAGGAAGAGGGAAAGGAATGGTCATCGCAACCATAACTTGGGTTCGGGAGTCGGTTACACGAGGGGAAGGTGCTAGCACCCCACGCGTCCATCGTACTCGATGGGATCCACGCTTGTTGTCTAATCTAAGGGTAAGTCATACTATCATCTAGGGCTGTACTAAACGGGAGAGGGGAAACAAAGACAGACTCGGTAGGACGTCGACGTCCTAGGCCTACGTACCCCCCTTGTGCAATGTGGAATTCAGAGTCAACGTAGTTCGGACCAAGTTCTTTTGGTGTTTTTTATGAGCGACGTTAAGTTCGCGTCCGGTAGTTAGGGTCGATGCCTGTTTGCGACTCAGACGGAAGGTAACGTGCCCTTTTTGAAAATAGCCTTTAAGTTTGGAAATCCCGAAGGACAAAAAGGTTTGAAGTTGGTTGGTGTTTTTTAGGACAGAAGTGGCTTAAGTTAGTTCCTAAGCTGCATTGCACCAAAGTCTAGGGCACAGGGGCGAATACTTAACGCATCGTCCCAAGACAGGACGCTCGCTAAGCACTCTAGAAAGATGAGAGGAAGCCCCTCATTTCTCATTCCCCATACTTAAGGCTCATGCGCAATACCCCTTATTATTATTAAGTGTTTTAAAGAGATTCGAGATGAGAAGAGAGAAGACACAAGGGTAACTCTAAAGGGAGACTAATGGTCCTAATGTTATCATGCATGGGTGACCTACGGTTAGTGAGGCTTGAAGATGACCTAAACCCTAAAGAATAAAAATAGGAGAGAAGAAAAGGTAAGGGTAACCATGGATACTTATCCATACCCTCAAGGAACTTACCTTGATCCTGCATAGAAGGTTAGTAAGAAACAGACGTGAATAAGAGCAATGAGGTGAATGAAAATCAAACAACGGCAAACAATGATAATAATAATCCAAACATGAATCAAAGAAACAAAGAGACAGCCCCAAAGCAAATGGCACAAGTGCCTTTCAAACAAGGTAACTAGATATGATCAAAAATGTGCACACAAGAGAACCTCAAAAGAAAGCAAATCAAATAATTAGCAAAGTGGTTCCTAAAATTCCCAAATTAATCATTAAATTTCCTCAACCAGAGGCAAACAACATATAAAAAGTCCCTGCAAAAATTCAAAATGTTAGCCATTCAAATAAACACGCAAAACTCGAGTAAGGGATATGGTCCAATGTGCCAAAGAGAAGGACCTAAATGCAATATGAAAAATATTTAAAAATACAAGATAAATATTTTTAGGCATTTTAGAATGTTCATGAATGAGTGTAAAAAGAACGAGTGAAAAATATTTTATAGGTGAAGAGAATGAAAATAAATAAATTTATGCATGCATGAGATGTGTAATTAAAAAGAAGTTTAATGAAACAATTAATTTTAAAATAATAAAATAAAATAAAAATGAAAAATAAATTTTGTAAAAATTTTATAAGATGATAAAAATAATGTATGAATTTTATGGGAATTTTTACATGCAATAACATATTTTTAATAATTAGATATGAAATGTAATAATTAAAATAAAAATGGAAATGAAGTGAAATGCAAAGGGGGTGTGGGAAGTAAGGAATTCACGTTGCAATCGTTAATGGGCTCAGATGGGAGGGTGTCATTAGCGAGCCCATGCATTAAGTCCAGCCAGCGAAAAAAAATAAAAAAAACTAGAAGAACAATGGACTTTAGTCAAACGGTAGACCCAATCGTAACCACCGGATTAATCCTACGTTTCCTATCAGGTCAAAGCAACCCAAAGGTATTGCAAATCAGTGGTTGAGATTAAGACGCGCGTGGTAAGAAGGATGTGCACGCGTACACGCGATTACCAGACGTACCATACACCTGCCATGTGAGGTGCGCGTGGCTATTTTAATTCGTTGTCCCTTTGTCAGCCGTGTGATTTGATCAACGCACATGGTTGAGTCAATTATGCAGGAAGTAAGCCAAGGGAAATAACCTGGTTGGTGGAACACGATACTTATCGTGAGGTAAAATACATGAGATCCTTAATTAAATTTCAGAAAAAAAATAAAAAGAAAAAACAGGTGGCATGCTGGTAGCCACACGATAGAGAGAATTAATGGCCCAGATTGCGTCTTCCCCGTGGAACCTTTGACCGGCCGGAGACTCCCCAGGTCGCCGGAGCCCTAGCTCCGGCCGCCGCCCACGGTGCCTGCAAATTTAAAAAGTGCCCAGAATTTTCGCGCGAGTACTCCATCTTGACCAGAAAATCGCAAGGAATTCAAATATGGCCTCCAAATTCATAAATAATTAATACATAACAAAAAACGAAGGGATTAGTGTAAGGGTTCAAAACTTTAAACTCAGATAACAGGCCATACACGCATCCATAATTAAAAGTAATTATATCAGAATGATCGGTGGGAGTCACACAATCTTATGCATATCAAAAAAGAAAATTTCGTGATCATGCAAAAAGTGGATAACCTGAGATGGTTCTACCCGCGTGCTCGCTTTTGCCTGCAGATGGTGAATGATTTCTACTCTTTGGACTGCCAAGAGAAACTTGGTGGAAGAAGTTTTTGAGAAAACCTTGTGAATTGTGAGATTTGGTGAAAAAGAGCTCTAAGGTTCAAGCTTGAATTCCTCTCCAAATTTTCGTGTCTATCCTTCAACCCTAGCATGAATTGGCTTATAAAGACTAGGGTTTTCTTTTCTGATGGTGAGTTGGGCCTGAATAATCCATGGTTAATTATTTTTGAATTATTTCATTTATTATTGGATTTTAACTAAATAAATCCAATAAAAAATAAAATAAAATGAAGAAAAACCAAATATATGATCTTTGGGTCGTGCATGGCTTTATGTTTATGTTTGGTTTAAGAAACTTATGGCCCATTTGTCAAAATTTGGATTTTAGGCATAGTTTGCTTTGTGCACCTCCTCAAAATTGCCCAACTTTGACTAAGCATAACTCCTCCAATTTTTAGCTCCTCAATGCAAATTAATACTTTTTAGAAACCTCAAGATGTCCTCTAACCAACCCTTTTGGTCCCATGTCAATTTGATCTTCCATGTTCAAGTTATGAGCTTTTGAAGAAGGTTGACTTTTGTTGACTTTCAAAATGACCTATAATGTCTTAGCTCATATCTCCCAAATGAAGCATTTCTGGCCTTGGCTTGTGAGACACAAAGTTGTAGGGAATTAAATTTCCTTCAAGATGGGCTTTGGTTGAGGAATCGTTGATGAATTATGTGGAAGTTAGGCCTGGTCAAAGTACAGTTGACTTTTCCTACAAAAACCCTAATTTAGTAACTCCTGATTCTTGATGATTCTGAGGTTTCCTTGATGAATCATGATCAACCCTTGATCAAATGATGAATTTCACCCCATGATCTTGATGTTGACCAAAAATCTTGAGGTTTGACTTTGTGTTGACCACAGTTGACTTTCTGACCAAGTTAACTGATTTTCAGCCCATTGACCAATTGAACCTCTCCTGAATCAAACTGATGGACAATCTTCCACTCCTAGGTACTCAGGGACCCAAGGACAACTATGGAATCAAGTCTTGCCCAAAAAATCAGAAATAAACTGACTTTATAGCAAACCCTAGTTTTGGTACCCTCAGTCTAGGAGGAAATAGCACAGTCTCCAAATTCAAATTCCTCTGAATATGATGTGTATCCTCTCCAACACAGATAAGATATGCCATTTGTTGATGATAAAAACCCAAAGAGCTTGCCCATTGGAGCAATAAACCCAAGAATCTCAAAACCCTAATTCATGCACTGGTTAAGAGGTAGTAATCCACTTGAGATCCCTTGCCACCTGTGAACCCTTAATGATGTGATGGACCAGATATGACCTTCCTGGATTGCCTCAGGCACCTTGACCCCATGCTAATGATATGCATACATGATAATGAAATGAAACATAAGCCAGTTAGTAAAAAGTAAGGAGGGCAAATTTTGGGGTGCAACAGTCTCGAAGAAGCGATTGATTTAAGGATCAAAAACTTGGACGTATACGACGATTCAGCCCTGGTTATTAACCAGATAAAAGAAGATTGGAAAACATACCAATCAGGATTGATTCCTTACAAAGACTATGCAAGGAGGTTGTTACCCTTCTTCAACAGAGTCGACTTTCATCACATCCCTCGTGATGAGAATCACATGGCTGATGCATTAGCCACTCTCTCTTCCATGATTAGTGTAGGTCGATGGAATGACATACCTAAGATCGACATCATGCGCCTTGAACGGCCCGCTTACATCTTCACGATTGAAGCAGTCATAGACGACAGACCTTGGTATCACGATATCAAATGCTTCCTTCATAAACAAGAGTACCCATCTGGGGCACTCAGAAAAGACAGGAAAACCCTCAGAAGATTGGCTGGAAACTTCTTCCTGAGCGGTGACACTCTTTATAAGAGAAATTTTGACATGGTCTTGCTCCGATGTGTCGACAGACCAGAAGCATACATGCTCATGAAAGAAATTCATGAAGGATCCTTTGGCACTCATGCCAACGGACACACAATGGCGAGAAAAATTCTCAGGGTCGGGTATTATTGGTTGACCATGGAATCCGACTGCTACAAGTACATTAGGAGGTGTCACAAGTGTCAGATATACTCCGACAAAATTCATGTACCGCCATCACATCTCAAAGTTCTTTCTTCCCCGTGGCCTTTTTCCATATGGGGGATCGACATGATTGGCATGATTGAGCCCCAGGCTTTAAACGGACATCGGTTCATCCTGGTGGCCATTGACTATTTCACCAAGTGGGTCGAAGCAGCGTCATTCGCCAATGTAACCCGACAAGTGGTGGTCCGATTTATCAAAAACAATATCATCTGCCGTTATGGTGTTCCAAGCGAGATCATTACTGATAATGGATCTAACTTGAACAATAAGATGATGAAAGAGTTGTGTGCAGAGTTCAAGATCGAACACCATAACTCATCTCCCTACCGACCCAAGATGAACGGAGCGGTAGAAGCGGCTAACAAGAACATCAAGAAGATTGTTCAAAAGATGGTTGTAACCTACAAAGATTGGCACGAGATGCTACCCTTTGCTCTTCACGGTTATCAAACATCTGTCCGCACTTCAACAGGGGCAACCCCTTTCTCTCTAGTATATGGCATGGAAGCAGTGCTCCCCATAGAAGTAGAGATCCCATCAATCCGGGTATTGATGGAAGCTAAGCTTACCGAAGCTGAATGGTGTCAAAGTCGACACGAAGAACTGAACCTGATCGAAGAGAAGCGAATCACGGCACTATGTCATGGTCAGTTGTACCAACAGAGAATGAAGAGGGCGTTTGACAAAAAGGTCCGACCTCGGGTCTTCAAGAAAGGAGACCTTGTGCTCAAGAAGATACAATCATTTCTCACTGACTCTCGGGGCAAATGGACCCCAAATTATGATGGCCCCTATGTGGTCACGAAAGCTTTCTCAGGCGGCGCCTTGAGACTTGCAACCATGGACGGAGAGGAATTTTCCTACCCCACGAATGTTGATGTAGTCAAGAAATACCTCGCCTAAACTACAAAAAAAAAACGTCTCGGTGGATTGAAAACCCGAAAGGGCGGTCCAGGCAAAAGTTAGAGACGTGAAAAAAAATCATCCCGATGGATTGGAAATCTCATAGTACAATCCAGGCAAAAATTAGGGATAATGGCAAGTAACTATGTTCAACAGAGGCAAGTCCCTCAGCAGCAGCAGCAGTTACAGCATCCATCGGAGGAAAACTCCAGCCAAGGTCATCTTCGACGGAAGCTCAGGATGTCCCGAATTCAAAGTTGGTAGAAGGATAGTGGTCGTTATGTTTCAACGTAGCCTTTTTCCCTGTAAATTACCATTTTCTAACTTTGTATATACTCTTCGGAATCACGCGTTTGGCTGATCTCCATCTTATCAATAAAATTTGAGCCCTTGTGCTTTTGTTTGTAATTCTTAACTTGTTTTAGCTTTACAAAACGACGTTGTTTAAACTTAATCAGCGATTCTTGAAATAAAACAAAAATGAATTTACTTGTTAAACTTTTTCTGCTTTTAAATTAAAGATGGCATTTCTTTTGACTGTTGAACATCAGAAGAACATCGATCACTTCTCCCGAAGTAAGTGAACTTCAAAGTGCAGAATCAAAGTACTCCTTCAAAGCCAGTACTCCTGAATGAAGGATCAATAGTGTCAGAGACCATGTTTCGTCTAACATCCTCGGCCGAGTTCTCATCTCCTAAGCCCGATCAACATAGCTCCCAACGGGACTATCTCTCCTAAGCAAGGTGGGATTGCTATTTTGAATCAACGGTACTTCTTCGCCCCGCGATGGCCGAGTATCCAATTGTGTTCATCCATTAGTCTGTATGTCGCGTCTGTTTTGTCAGCATATACATACATACATCGTGTATTTTTTATTTGCATTCACATTTCATATTGCATCACTATCACTCTAGTCGGTCTTGTCCCCTAGTGGTAGAAGTCCTCTCAATCGAGTTGTCAGTTCTTGCCTCGTCAGGAAATACTGTGACTGAACAACCTCGCTTCCGGTTTAATTCTGGAAAGAAGTTGGTCCTTGACCACTTTGATAACTTGAACCTCTGAAAAGCCAGAGAAAACTTTCAATAAGCATCACTCTTCGCCATTGAAGATGATATCCTTGCTTTCCTGGATTAAGGAAAATCCATAGAGAAAGCCTCGTGATCAGAGATTCGGCAGCACGCCAGTTTTGCTCCGAAAAACCACTGATGAGAAGGTCATTGGCACCTCAAAATTGGACCCCATCGTATGGCGTTTCTCCGGGAAGATCCCGAGAAAAGTATGATGAAAGATCCCAAACGAAAACAGTCTCTCAAGAGACTCGCTTTCCCTAGTAGAATCGACAAATGGCATCTCCAAAACAGAGAAGTTTGTGTACCTCTACAATTCAGACGAATGGGTTCCCCAGCAAGTCTGACATCAAAACTTTTTTCCACTCAAATGGCATCTCCCCAGGAATTCGGCGAGAAGTTTGAAGGAAAGCCGCTACGAATAGCGTCCCTTGTCAGTAAAGTTTATTGACCAAAAGAAACCAAGACCAGTTCCTTGGTAAGAAACCAGGATCGAGGGGAAGTTTAAATCAGAAACTAAGACCAGTTCCTTGGTAAGAAACCAGGATCGAGGGGAAGTTTAAATCAGAAACTAAGACCAGTTCCTTGGTAAGAAACCAGGATCGAGGGGAAGTTTACATCAGAAACCGAGACCAGTCCTTGGTAAGAAACCAGGATCGAGGGGAAGTTTAAATCAGAAACTAAGACCAGTTCCTTGGTAGGAAACCAGGATCGAGGGGAAGTTTAAATCAGAAACTAAGACCAGTTCCTGGGTAGGAAACCAGGATCGAGGGGAAGTTTGTTTCCGCAACTGAGACCAGTTCCTTGGCTGAAGACCAGGATCGAGGGGAAGTTTACCTTTTCTAAGCATCATTGCTTAGCTAAAGAAGATGAATGTGTAAGCTACCATTCATAACCACCATCAAAATTTCGGATATTCCGATATTTAATCCTCTTGCACCCCGAATGCTCGAATACCTTCGTCATTCACACCTTCGGGTCCAAGAAGATTAAATAGGGGCATCTGTAATACCCCAAATTTTGACCACTTAGATTTCCCATCATTGTGCAAATCATCAGCACAATATGGATGTACCTTTGTACCTCATTAGTCTCCCCAAAGATGGGTGAGCATCCACTACAATCAAAATTAGGGTTTCAAGCCCTCTCTGAGTGCTTAGACAAAGGATCAATCAAGAAATGACATGATCTTCAACTTGTCTAATCTCTTAAACATCCACAATGGATCAAAAAGGACTCCCACTTCAAGGATTAAGCACAAGGCTGCTCCCTTCTAGGTGGATCAAGTCTCAAGATCGACAGTGTCACCAAATTAGGGTTTTGGTCGACCAGGGCCTCCAGATGGAAATTTTCATCTGGGCATAAGGCAATGATCCAAAACATAACCTAATATACTTCATGGAACCTCATGAACCCATGCATCAAGTCAATTTTGCCTCAGGGGATGCATACATCATAAATCAGGAATTAGGGTTTCTTGACCTAATTCACCCCTAAGTTGACTTTTGGGACAAACCATGAGCCAAGACCTCAAGAGATGATTTGAGGGTCTCTAATATACCATATTGATCCATTTGGAACAATGGATTGATCCAAGAAGCTTGAGCAACAAGTCTCAATTTCATCTGCACCACAATTAGGGTTTTAAGGGGAAAGTCAACTGTAACTTTGACTTTTGACCTGGACATGCTCCCAAACCCTAATACATGATTGAATATACCCTATGATACCCATGGAACATGTCCATCAAGTTTGATTTAGGTCAAGGACATGATTTCCTGAAGAATTGCACAGTTTGGAATTCATCTGATAAAAAGTCAACTGTGCACAAAAGTCAACTTTGACTTTTTGAGATTTTTCACCAAAATGGATTTTTAACCCTAAAATGATGTTAATGTATGATTTGAATCATCATTCATCAAGAAAAATCAAGAAAAGTGAGATAACTTGTAAAAGGGGTAACCATAAAACTTAGAAATTTTTCTAAGTTAAAAATAAAGTGGCAAAGGTACCAACTTTGGAGGACCATAAATCCTAAACCACAAGGCCATTTTTTCTCATCCAAAGATGGATTTGTAGCCCTCATTATCACCTACAAAAACTTCAACTACAAGTCATTCCAATTCATTAAGGATTTTGAGTTATGGAGTGATCAAAGTGGCTGAAAAGTGAAAAAGTCACTTTTTCCAACACTTAGTGAAATTTTCACTAAGTCAGATTCTGCCTCACTTTTTGCCAAATGTAGGGGGATTTTTCACTTGGAATCAAAAGAGATCAAAACCAAACTTGTTCAAACAGTTGTTGTATCATGTAAGAGCTTTCCAAAATGGCCAAGAACATTGCCAAATTCAACCTACATCATGAGATACAACATTGCCAAGTTGCCTTGATGAAATCTGTCAAGGCAAGGCAGAATTTGCAACTTTGGTCGATTTGCCAAAATCAGCCTAATTCAATTGCTCCAATCCTCTTGGACACCTCAGAGGATTAAATCTAAAGGGGACAATCACTGAGCCAAGCCTCCAAGGTCCAAGGAACAAGGAATAACATGTTGAACCTAGAGTTGCCAAAATAGGGACAAGACTTCAAATTTGGAATGAGGCATTCAATGGAACCATCAAGGTGGCATGGACTGAGCCATTCTCATCTGAAATCAGTCAAGACTTATCCAAGACCAAGGGGACCAAAGCTCTGTGCCCTAACCTCTAGTCAATGGCTAGAGGAGACTTGGATTTTCATTTGCCAACATTGGCCAAACCTACTTACCAGCTGCCATGCACTATTCCTTGCAAAACAAACTTGCTCTACTATAAATAGAGCTCAATTGTGGTCAGTTTGAGTACACCAAAGCCATCTAACAGATGCTTTCATCAAAATCTCTTTCTCTTGGCAAAAATGCCTTTCTTAGCAAGGTAGCTATCGGGTTTTGAGTTTGAGAGCAATTCCAATCAAACCAATCACTCACACACCTCACATACATCACATATGAGATGATCAAACACTCACATAACATCTGGAACATCAAAATCTCAAAATCACTTGCCATCCACACAAGTTTGAAGTGAAGTTGCAGCTGAGATGCCATAAATTGATCCAGTCCATTTCAATTCAATCCAAGTGTTCAAACACACTCCATATGGTGTAGGGAAGTTGTCCAGATCATCACCACTCATCTGTAACACCTCCAACTCAAAATCACATATGCTCTTGCTGTCACGACTTGGAGGTAAGCACATGCTTGGTCATCTCTCAATCTATGCATATTTCCTCGCACAATAATTTGGCCATATGTTCATAATCATGCATAGAATGTTTTCCCTCAATTAATTGCATTGTTTGAATCGTGTATCAAAAATCCTAGCCTTCATGCAGAAATTAGGGTTCTTGAGGTTTCTTCGTGATTTCTTGTTGTATGTTTAATTTAAATGAAATTAAAGTACATAGACATGATCGTGAGGTTGAGACGAGCATAATGATATGTGGATTGCATGTTATAATTACGTATTCATGAAGATTGGATAGAAAATGCAAATCTGGGCAAACTGAAAAACGCGCGTGTTCTTGGTGTTGTTCTTGGCGCCATTTTCAGATTTTCAAATATTTGAATTTTGTGATTTTGTTTAATTGATTCAAAAATTAATTTCTCTCTGAGTTTTAATGATTTTGAGTTGATTCTTTTTTTAATAATTCACAAAAATGTTAAAATATTTTATTTTCACAAAAAATCCTAAAAATATTATTTATTTCACATAATTGATATTTTTGCAAAGAATTAATATTTTGATTGTTTTTGCCATTTTAAATATTTTTTCTACATTGATTTTGCAACTTTTAATGCTTTCTAATTATTTTGTAGGTCAATACTTAATTTTTGGAACATTAATCCAAGGTCACAATTTGTTTTCCATGTGTTAAACAATTTTTGATCATTTTAATTGAATTTTTATTCAATTAAATACATTTTGAAAACAAATTAGGGTTTTGGATTAATTCAACCCTCATAAATCACTTTCAACCTTTTTTGGGCCTCTTGAGAGAGTGTAAGACCCATCCCCCCTTGTACAAAAACTTTTTGGGCCTCACTCATTGTATAAGTCCCTCTGTATAAGTAAACGGCACGATCGTCGGCCGTTTAAAAATAAAAATCATTTGGGTCTCTCCTTGAGCTATAAGACCCATTCAAAACACTTTGGGCCTCTATTAGAGTGTAAGACCCAATCCCCCTTTTAACCAAAACAATTTTGGGCCTCACTTATTGTATAAGTCCCTCTGCGTTAAAAGAAAACCTCGGCGCGATCGCCATTTTTAAACGAAAAATCATTTGGGCCTACCCTCGTGTTATAAGCCCCTCTCTTTTCTTTAAACCTTTTTTGGGCCTCTTGAGAGAGTGTAAGACCCATCCCTTTGTACAAAAAACCTTTTTGGGCCCCAGTCACTTGTATAAGTCCCGCTATACACCGCTCCCGAAAGCTCTCGTATCAGGCTCAAAGACACCCAGCCAACTGGATGGGGAGATTTACCTGAGAGTACAAATATTGTGCAAGATACAACAGAAGAGTTCGTATACGACAACTCTACCTGGGAAACAGATTCCAACGATCCTGCTCCACCAGAAATCAGCATCATTTCTGAGGATGAACCAAGAAAGAAGGTGCCAGACTTTGTGATTCACTGAGGAGTTCGCCGCCAATGGGTTGCTGTCGATGTCCTGAAATTTGTTCATAATCTTGCACATTTTGAGTTAGTGTGATATTTCATGGAGGTTACATTTTTTAGTTTGAAATTCAAATCTTCATATTTGCTAGGAATTAGTTCAAATTTTTTAGTTGGTATTCTTTCGATGTGGAAATCCGGTTTGTTTCAGCCGGTGTTCAGTTTTTCTGGTGAAGGTTTCATTGGTATGAATGTTTTATGGAACGATCAATATGTTTTTTTTTGTTAATGTTTATTCATCCTGTAACTTGGATAAGAAGAGAATTATGTGGACGCGACTTTAGGATTACAAGAATAACTTTCCTTGCGGAGTTTGGTGTGTAGTGGATGATTTTAATACAGTCAAGTCGAAGTCGGAAAGGAAAGGGCGTGGCGATGTTGTTATTTCCAAATATGAGCGAGTTTTGTGATTTCATCACTATGCCAAAAAAGACCTTTAGCAAGGCTTTTTTAGGCCTTTGGCAACGCTTAAAAGCGTTGCCTAAGGTGGCACTACTGTAGGTAAAGGCAACGCTTTTTTTCCTTGGAAAAGTGTTGTCTTATGTCCCCTTTAGGACCCCCTTTAGCAGCGCTTTTAAAAGCGCTTTCGTAGGACCCCCTTTAGCAGTGTTTTTTCAAAGAAAAACACTTTCATATGACCCCCTTTATCAGTGTTTTTTCAAAGAAAAGCGTTTTTGTAGGACCCCCTTTAGCAGCTCTTTTCAAAGCGCTTTCGTAGGTTCCCTTTTAGCAACGCTTTTTCAAGGAAAAGCGCTTTTGTAGGGCCCCCTTTAGCAACACTTTTAAAAGCGTTGTCTTATGTATACTTTAGGACCCCCATTAGGCAGCGCTTTTTTTAAAAAGCGCTGTCTTTTCTAAAAGCATTTTTTTTAAAATCAATTTTTTGGAGCATTTTATTTTTTTGCTAAAGCGCTGTTTACTGTGTATTTTTTTCATAAGTCTTATTTTTTAACACAAACCTGTATAATTCAACCCAAGCCTTTATTTCAACACATAGGCCTTGTATACCATTATAATTCAACACATAGGCCTTATATACCATTATAATTCAACACATAGGCCTTGTATACCATTATAATTCAACACATAGGCCTTGTATACCATTATAATTCAACACATAAACCGTATAATAACCATTATATATATTTCAACACAAACCTCATACACCAAAATAACCATTATATATATAACTCAATACAAACCTCATACATCCAAGTACATCCAAAATTCTAATAACAACTTCCAAAACTAATTACACCAAACATCCTAAAGATGCACCAATTCTAAACCTTATACACCATTTCCATCACCTATACATCAACTTCCAAAACTATTCAACAATTTCCAAAAGTATACAACACCTTCCATAAACTTAACACAAAAAAAAAAAAATAATAATAATATACCTCATATAATTCTCATTTCAACCATGTATTGACATCATTCCTCCTTTATTTCTTTCAATTTATCTTTCGTGTAGGTGGCACACTTGAATTCATCAAAGTACTACATAATATAACATAATATGCATGATTTAGTTAAAAGTAATTAATTAGATGAAATATCCGATAATAAGTCTTAAAATAAATCATAACTTATAAATCCATACCATGTTTGGAATATCTATTTGTTCTAAATGAATAATTTCTTTCATGAATCTCAATACAAAATAATCATAATCTGTACCATTACGCTGCCGAGGACACTACACATAGAAAAAAAGTATGAATATGTTTTAGGATATATAGTTTAACTTGTGTTATCAAGTAGCATCACTATTATAATAACAAATGTGAAAATATACCTGCACTCTTATCCATAGAATGTCCTTTGCTTTGCTCTTTGGTACTCGAGCTTGTCATTGTGATCGGAATATTTGTATGGCTCTATCATAATATAAACGAATATTTAGAACAATCTCACATAAATAACGAAATACACACGCGAATATTTAGAAAAATCGCATCACTTATGTATCAATCATCTTCTTCATCTCCGGGTATTTTGTTTGATCACCATCTAGCGAATCCAGATAATAGACTATTTCTTTTATCGGGTTAATCACAAGTAACAACCAGTGTCACTACAAAAAAAAAAGGTCATCCGCCACGGACAGAAAACCGCGGTTATATGTAAAATAACCGTGGTTGAAAGCTTTCGCCACGGTTTGGCCACGAATAAGCGACTGTGGAATATGCAGCCGTGGCCTAAAGAATAAGCCGCGGTTTTCGTGTTTGTGCCACATTTTATATACATCCGTGGCTTGAATAGGCCACAGATTAGGTATCTAGGTTAAGGCCACGATTTATCATGCGCCGCGGTTCTTAACAGTGGCCGAATCTAGCCACGGTTCTTATTTAATGTATAGGGTTTTAATTTATGGCCACTAATTAAAACCGCGGCTACATTTTGCTCATGGTTTTACACCATTTAAGTAGGCCACGGTTTCTTTTTATGCCTTATAGTTGTAACCAAGTTGTTCTTCATGACATGGCATAAAGAACCATTTTAGATCAATATAATGTCTTCCAACAATAATACTCATTTTTGTAGATATTGATTAAAAAAATTAAAATCTAATTATACTAGAAAATATTAAGCCACAACGTCAAAATATTCATTAAGAAATATGTAAGTCTACATCAAGTGACACTACCGACTAATAAGTCGCAAAAATATAGATAAGGTTTGATATTGTCATTCTTAAACGAAACCAAGTTTCTCTCGAGAGAGTCATCCCAAATTCAAACCAAAAGTTCTAAGAAATAGATAATATAAAACACAACTACTATTAATTAAACTCATGCACACTTATTTTCTTCTCTATCTTACACTTGATCTCTCTTAATTTAACAAGCACAACTTCAGTTCTGTCAGGAATTTTCAAATCAATTTTCAAATTAATTTGCAACTTTGCAAGGATTTTAGCTTAAAATGCAATCGTGGAATCAGGATTTCCTCTTTTTTGAGGTGTCCGAGCTTGATTGTTCAGCTTTCCTCTTGATTCTCCGAAAGTGCTCAGCCTGAAAAGATAAAAACATGTGCTTAACAGGAATATAAAAAAAATACTCAAACTCATGAACCAAAGTATGCATATATTAAATAACATAAAAGCTAGGTAAACATTTTAATCAACAGCTCTATGAAAAATTCTTCTTTGCAGTGTGTCAAAATGAAACGAAATTCAAGTAAATAATGCCAATGTTGAGATATCAATATATTCTAAACCTTGTATTTAAAATTGAAAATACTGGAAAGTGGAAACAGATGCAGCCATAATATGAAGTCTATCTAGTTCTTGGGCTTGTGAAGTCTAATAAAACTCTCAATTCAGCCTTTAAAAATCCTAAACCAGATACTGCAACATTGTCCTATTGGTGGCCTACGAACTTATCCAACAGACATTACAGATTTAACCACAACTTATCACAAAATCAAGTCTTCATCTTAGTATCTAATTCACATCAAATGTAAGCATTTATTTTATTTCTATCAAAACTTCAGGTCTGTAAGGAACCCCCTTAAGAACCTAACAAAGGCAAAAGACAAGAATATAATGCCAAAAAGTCTTAACTTCAATTGAGAAAGTCTTGAACTTTTGATCGTTAAGATACTAACCTGAAATGCCTCAATCTCTACACGAATTAACACACCAAAACTCAAATTACTACACCAGGTTAAGTTAGAAGTAAGAAAGGTTTGAACCACAACACAAGCAAGTAAAAGGCACTTCGACTTTATCTCGGCATAAGAAAAATGCTTACTCTAGCAATACAAGATCACGAAGTTCATAGTCCCCAATTTTAGTCACACCGGTGGTTACTTCCGAACTCTCTACAACATCATCTGAAAACACACGGATCTAAAGAGAGAATATTTGTTGTCATTTCTGCACTAAATGTAAGTAGAAATTCAGAAGTCTTCAAGCAAGTCAATCAAAGGACTATAAAACTCACATGCACCTTTGTGGTATCGGATATTAAGATCAGAACATGCTGCTCCACCTTTACAACCATGCCAGTCGCACTTTCTTGAGCACCAGAAACAACTTTAACATGGTTTCTAGGTTCAAAATATTTAACAAGTACCCTTTCATGTACTGCAAGAGTTTTCTAAGCAAATGGAAAGAGAGAAAAAAACTAGATATACTTAGATCATCATTAAAGCAATTATCACTAATCACCAGCATGCAAAACTGGCAGACTATACAGTGAAAAAAAAAGTCAAATATCAATTCATACTTACTGGAAGACCCTTTATTTCTGACCTTATAAAGAATGTAACCAAAAGCCAATGAAGTCAATGCAATGGTAAGGCCATAAAAGCCATCAGAATTTGAGCAGCTGCATTCCAAACTAGCCTTGGCGTTCCTAATTTTCTGCAATATCAAAATTTAAAAACTCTAACCATAAATAACAAATGAAGTCATATACATGTGAATTGAAGAAATATTAATGACTAGTAAACAAACCTGATGTAGTATTCAGAGAGTGGACCGAAAAGAATGCGTCCGAAGAAGCCCCAAATGCTAATGAAAGAAATGAACAAAGAAACATCTCGGTAACCAAGTGCTAATCCCATTTGTCCCATGTTATTCATAACACACAGTCCTGTTCCCACACCACATATAAATGATAAAAAGAAAACCCAAAAATCAATAGTTTTCACCATTTCTATGATAGTATGCTCTTCCCCTAACTATGATAGTATGCTTTTCAATCTTTTGTGCCAAAAGTGGTTCATGAGTTTGTTTTTCTTTATCAAAACCAGGTCTAGTTTTGTTGAAAACCAAATATAAATGAACAAAAAGTGGCATGGCTAATAGGACCAAAAGTCTTATTGTAAAAACCAATGAAACAATATGTGTAACTGCAATCAAGTTGAAAACATTAAAGAACCGCATCTCTTGATTTTCTTCTATAGAAGTCGAAGCTGGTGGAGTTTCATGAAGAAAAATAGCAGCAATGAGACAAATAACAACAGGAACAATTGTGAGCGTTAATAGAAACTTACAGAAACTGGACCGCGGTTTTTCGAGAAGTTTCTCATGCAAGTTACTAGTACTACTGTGTTCATCCATGTCGAGTTGTTTCCTCCCATATATAAGAATACACACATCTGCAAAATAGTTCAAAAGTAATCAGACCAAATTGGTTATTTTCATATGTCTGTAGCTCGTCAAACGTAGGCGTGATGTTCTGGGCATTAAGGGATTTAATAGATACAGTTTTGTACAGGAACCCGTCTTTGAACATCATACCACCAATGTACGTGCCTATCTTCATTCTAACCCATGTATCTCTAGCAAAATCAATGGCTTTGCTTTCAACTGATAGCACATCGGTTATTTATCTTATTGGGACAAGTGTTATTTTTTGTCCAATTATATTTTGAAGACCTTTGCAAGCCTGAAACACATAAAAAAGTTCACAATTTTATGCATGAATTGTGTCTGGTAATCAATAGATAGTTCTCACTATACCTCCCTAACATGAGCTTCTTTATCTGCTTCCACATATATATAATTTTTTAGATGATCAAGAGCAATAGCTGATCTGTAACTCGAATCCCTTATCTATGTACTTTTGCAGGAGACAAACAGTTGTTTCACGCTCGCGGCCAATCTGAGGAACATAAACTAAAGGATAAGACATACTCTGTCTCCTTAGAGCAGTAGTCAGAACAAATATAACAACAAAAAATATGCTCAAACATTTCTTCAAGAGAACCTGAAAGAGACGAAATCGGAAATATATCAAACATATCCAAAACATGTTTAGGCAATGTTTAAATTCATTCCAAAACAGTTCCAAACATGTCACGGCAAAAACAGAAAGAACTTTACCGCCATGAAATCTTGTTCCAACATATTAATTTCCTTCCTAAAACATGCTTCGACCGTATGATCTCACAACATTCAATTCAAAAATTGGAACTTAATTCACATGCCTATAAATTACATGAGCAGAGTTGACAGGAGAGAATACAGACACTGCAGCACATACATTCAAAAGCCAAATTGCAGAGAGGATTATCACACCAAGAAAAAGCAGAACATCATACACATACAACCACACCAACACAAAAACAGCTCTCCCAAACTCAAAGATTACAGTCCGAAGCATACACAACAAACACATTCACACCATAAACAAGCATCAACAGCAGCAGTGAAAAACCACAAAGATTCAGAATTCACACACACATCAGAAGCACAAAAGTTCGCATATAGAAACAAAAATCACGTATAGCAGTGACCAGATCAGATACAAACAACACACTCATATACAATGAGGAATTAGAAGAGAGTTCGAAGAAGTTTATGAAAAACTCACCCTTATTCTTTCATCGTCAAACGACAAACTTTTCGAAGGAAAGCTTCCAGCAGCTGACCAAAACTTCGCCGCCGTGACAACCGTTTCAACCCAGTGCCCTCGACATCGTATCCCGGACGCTCCAGTCATTGTATTGATTGTCGCAATTCCATCCCGACAGCCACGACCGTGTTCCCGATCGCCGCCACCATTGACGAACTCTCCATAAACCTCCATTTTCGCCTCTGCTGTTGAGACAGAGCAAGGAAGGGAAGGCGGAAGAAAGGTGAAGCGAGATCGTGAAAGAGAAGAAGAGAGACGCGATCAAGGAAGCGCAGTAAAGAGAATCTGAGAAAAAGATACTTGAAAAGTCTAACCTAATTTACTTTTTCAATTTTTTTTTAATTTAAAAAAAATTAGAAAAGAAAATAATTAACTAGAGGGAAACTAAAAAACGAGAGGGAAGTCTTGGCGGGGTGTATTTTTTTGGGCTTGGGCTACATTTTGAAGTGAAAATTATAATTCTGCGGTTTTTCTTTGTGGCTTAAAATATCTACAGTTTGCTGACCGTGGCTTAAATATAAGTGTGATTTTGTAACCGTGGCAATTGAAAAAAAGGCCACAGTTTCACACTCCGGATTCAATGTTTCTAAACATATATCTACGATTTGAAAACTCTGGCCAAAGCTTGTATGTGGCCACAATTTTTGAGTTGTGGAAAAATTTAGTGTGGCCGTAGGCCAAAAATGTTGTAGTGTGTCCACTATAAAATAAAATAAAAGTTTAGATGGAAATGTTATACACAGCGTAAAAAAGCAAAAGATTATAGTAAAGGAAGTTAGAATGAAAATCTAACCCATGGCCAGTATTATATGGTAAAAGATACAACTTCTCTGAATCTTTGTTGGTCATAAATGCATCTACTAAGTGATCTCTGATCGCATTTGCAGTTCGATGATTAGATTTGCATTGACACAACTGGGAGACAAGAAAGAGAATCTTTCTGTCAATTGACGCGGGAGCATCAGTTTTTCATACAAGAACCTGAAATAAAAAGATAATCAACATTCGAATATTCATTAAAATGAGTAAATAAATTGATCAATTAATTAAATAAAATCGATGGATTACCTGATGTATGAATTCATAACACCGATGCCTAATTCAACATGCTGGAAAAAAAATATGATCCAAGTCTTCTTTAGCAATTGTTTCTGAATAGGCAAACCCAAAAATACCTTCTTCCATAGGTATTACACGGATACCATCTTCCATCAAATCCAATGTGCCTACAAATGTTTCAAGGCACAACCGAAATCGAGGAATATAAGCTTTTTTTGGCTTGGCTAATTCTGGCTTCTTATTCTTGCTCCCTTGTTGCACCTCTTGTGTAGGAATCTGAAAATCATATAAGTCATAAAGTATAAAATCATGAAGCTTTTGAATTCGTATCATAGAATCGACATTTTCAATGCATATATATCAATGTACCTCTTTTTTTGATGCAACTGACTCGGTGTGCCACACAACCCCTTTATCTTTTGATTTAGATTTTATAGGAGTCTAACAATACCATGTAAATAAAATGTACGTAAAAGTAAGCATAACATAACTTATATGCAAGTAAAACATTTGAAAACTAAAAGGTTAATAATGATTTTCAACATACCTCATCATCTATGACAATGAGGTTTGACGACCATGCAACATACGACCCTATTGCGTCCCCCACCAATGTTGCATCTGAAACGTCGTCAAGTATAGGTAGTAACGCATCCTGCTCTAAAGCAATATCAATCGAAACTTTCAAAAATCCAGCAGGGAGCGGTCTATGGTGAAGTACGTCTCCCGAAGTGTTATGCACTTTTCCCTTGCCAACCATGTGATATGTCGGTGCCGATAAATATAGCTGACAAGGTGAAATGCTCTAAACCAAACAAAAATTAATATAAATTATTATTGTGCATATATGTCAATATAAAAAATTATGCTAATTTAATATATATATATATATAACTACCTCCAGATTTTTTGTTGAAAATTGATACTATCTTTGTCACTAGTATCTTTAAATTTTGAACCGCGCATTTCCGACATATATCTTTCTTTATCCTTTTGCAGTTCACGAACTTGAGCTCTCAATTCTTCCAACATTTCCATCACCTGTTTATTGCTAGGATTTTTGGTCTTTGGACGCTTATACAAGGAAGATGGAGTGACTCCAAATTCCTTACCTCTCAAGCGACCAGAATACTCAGGAACATTTAATACTCGACTCAGTATGCTCATGCAATCCTGGTCTTCCGTGAGAGTTAAGGACTGATATAGAGTCTCCTGAAATTCAATATTAGAGTTAAGCATAAATATTTTAGATAAACATAAACTTTTATTTAATTAAACAAATAATGTTATACTTACACATTGTTCAAAAACTTGTTGAACACCTTCAGTAACAACTTCATCCTTTCCCACACGGACAACCTTTGACAAAACATGCTCCGAAAGAGATGCTTCTTCACTTTTATCCTCTTCAAGCTACACATTAAGTCAGGTATTAAGAATAATAACACATCGGGAACAAAAATATCATAGCAATTATATATACTTACTATTTTTTGTTCCAAGCGTGCATATGTCAAACGCCCTTTCTTGTATGGATACGCGGGTTTTGAGGCTCTTTGACGATTTACGTTACTCACAACCTGCATAAACAATTTTAAGTCATATCAGAACACATGTAATAACTACAGGAATATAATACAATGTTCATAGATAGAGTATAAGCAGCAGGTGGTAGAGATGTTCGTTTTCCTTTCTTCATGGGTCCTAATTCATTTCTTATTCCCATCGCTACCAAGTCTTTTCTTGCTTTAAGGCCATCCTTCGACTTTCCTTGTATATTGAGTAAAGTACCAATAACACTTTCAAATACATTTTTTTCAATATGCATAACATCAAGAAAATGTCTTACATACAACGACTTCCAATATGGAAATTAAAAAAAATTGACCTCTTCTTCCACCCACTTTTGATAAGCGTATGTGCAAAAGGCTTTCCAAACTGAGTAGTCACATCTTTCACCTTTTCAAAAATTTGGTCACCTGTCAATGTAGGTGGAGCTCTACCTTGTTCTGGATTTCCATTGAATGCTTTTCTCCATCCACGGTAGTGATGATTAAAATTTAAAAATCTACGATGACCGAGAAAGACATTCTTCTGACAAAATTCCAAACGCGTCCAATCTGTGTTTTCTTCACAAATTGGACACGCACATTGACCTTTAATGCTATACCCTGATAGATTTTTGTATGCTGGAAAATCATTAATTGTGCCAAACAACAGCGCCCACAAATTGAAACTTTCTTTCCTATATCCATCATAAACCTCCACACAGTTCTCCCACAAAATCTTTAAGTTTTCGATTAAAGGTGTCAAGTATACGTCTATGGCATTCCCTGGTTGTTTAGGCCCAGAGATTAACATAGTTAACATCATGTACTTACGCTTCATACATAGCCATGGAGGTAGGTTATAAATGATAATAATCACAGGCCATGTGGTATGTGAGATACTTTGAAGACCATGTGGGTGTAAGACACTAATTTTTTACCCCTAAAATTCCACATATCATTCACATCTCATTTTGCATCTTATGCCACAAACAAGATCACGCATTGGTTCCCTTATCCCTCTAATATTTGGGTTTATACCTTGTAGGGTTTACCGAGCATCTGTGTTTCTTATTCACTTTATTGCTTTATTTGTTTATATTTTACTAACCTTAATCAAAACCCAAAAATATTTTTGTTTTCTCTTTATTGACATTTTCAGGGGAAGAACAGGTTAAAAATGCCAAAATAACAATCCCACAGCTCGAATGAATTTTATCTGAGAAAAGTCAAAGTTGATCCATAATCATGTCAAATTTATCTGGTCAAGGATTCCCCAAGTTTTAATTGATTATTATTCAAGGAATTCCAAGGTTCATGTGTTTATTTCCATGCCTTATTTGACAAGCAAAAGAATCGAGCAGGAACCACAACAGTGCAACAAAATGCTAATTTTTCACAAATTTTACACAGAGTAACGGGTTATCATCTGGTGAGTAACGGGTTACTCAGTGTATTTTTACTCTATTTTTGAAAATTTGAACAGAGTAACGGGTTATCACCCGGTGAGTAACCGATTACTTGCGTTCAGAATGGAAAAAAATTAAGTTTCATTGCATTTTGTACCAATCTCAGCCCTTGATCACATTTGGAATATTCTAGACCACCTCATTTAAATTCCCCTACATCACATTAATCATTTTCCACCATGAACCTTCACTAATCACCACTCTTTTGATAATTCCCTCCAAATTTGAATTCCAATCCTAATTTTCATTTCCAAACCACCAATTTTCCAAGCCTAAATTCTATAAATAGAGGCCTCATTTCATTCATTTCACAAGCTTTTGATAGCCAACAAACCTCTTGCAAATTCTATCCCCAACCACAAAATTCACCAAAGATCACTTTTCTTCTTTTGAAAGTTAACAAGAATTCACATTTAATCTTGTTCAACTTTGAGATAAACCTTCATCCAAGCTTGTTTTCTTCATCAATTCTCATAGATCAAGACTTTGGTGTTTGGATCTTGAAGCAATTTGAAGGAATTTTCAGATTTGAAGTGGTAATTCATCTTTCACCATTGTTGAAGCTTCATCTTCATCTTCCATAAAGTAGATCTTTGGAGATCTTTGTTACTTGATCCTTTGGATCTTGTAATTGTGTTTAATTGCATGTTTCTCTGTTGTTGTTACTTTAAAATTCGTGCAAAATTCAGTTCATGATCATAAAGTGTTTGAAAAAAGGATTGAATGAGGATCATGCTGAATTCTGCATAAATTTTTGCATTCTGGTGCAGAGTAACGGGTTACCCTCTGGTGAGTAACAGATTACTCTGTGTTAATTTTGAAAAATTGCGCTTATTTTGAACTAAGTAACCGGTTATCATCTGGTGAGTAACCGGTTACTCTGAGTCAGAATGCAGTTTTTGCCCTGTTTTTGGGACTTTTTGGTTCCTTTTCCATTTTCTTCCCTTTTCCTTTGTTCTTAGCCTTAGATCACAAAATTTTTTGATTTAATTTGGCTTTCTCTTCATCTATTTCTTCTTTTATTTTGATCGATGAAGGTCTTATGGATCATAGAATTCCTTTGTTGAATTCTTGATCAAGACTAGATCATTACATATTTTCTTTTCATGCAGTATTGCTTTCGGATGACGATTTACATATCGTTCATCTAGCATGCATTAGCACATATAGCACTATTGACCAGCCTCATTGTAGGGTAATTACTATGTAAATTACTCGGCGATTGCTTAATATAGTGCTACATATGTCCCGTATCGGAAAACAATCAAGGATGGTTGATTATTTGTCTTTTGGTTCAATACTTATGAAACTTGTTGTTAGGAGGCTTTGGTCTTATCAATCCTCTAATGAGTTTTTATTAACCTTGACCTAAATGCATTATTCAATCATTATTGATCACTTGCTCTAACAACTAATCACTAACTTCTAACTTTACCTTTATGCTTCCATCTTGCTCCCTATCTCTTTTACTTTTATGCTCCATTATTATCATATCATATCTTGTTTATGCTTCCGCAATTTTTCCTTTGTCCATTGGACACATGTTTATGCTTCCGCAATTTTTCCTTTGTCCGTTGGACACATGTTTATGTTTATGCCTTTTTCTCTTTGTCCACTTGGACTAAAAACATTAATAAAGGCCAAAACCTCTAAAAAACTTGTGCTTCTAATCTTGGACTATGGTTACTATCCTTTGCAATGGACAATGGAGTTTTGCACCTAGACCTTGGACTTCAATGCTATTCTTGGATCCTTGGACTTAGAACTAGGACCTTTTTCCTTTGCTTTGGAATTATGGTTCGAAGACTTTGAAGACTTGTGCTTTTGCTTGGTTTACAGTGAATATAGCTACATTTGTGGTTAGATCTTTCCTATCCTTAGCTTTTACTTTATGCTTTAGGATAGTCACTTCTTCTCCACCCATTCTTCAATTTTCAAAACTTTCTCCCTTTTTCAAAACCTTATTGTTTTCAAAATATCACCTCTTTCATAATCAAACCTTGACTTTGTCAAGTGATTTTACTCTTTTCTTTTCATTTCTTAACAAATGCTAAACTACATAAGCAGTTTGACACCTTTTTCAAAAGACTTTAAAAAACACCAAACTCATCAAACTCTTTTTGTGCCTTATTCACTTTTCCTTTTAAACTTTTTCATAAGTTTAGACATGATTCATCTCTTTAAGCGGAATTATTCGCTTGGAAATGACTATTTGTCTTTACATTTAAAATCAACCAAAACAAACAAATTTCATTCTTTGTACCAAGAACTACGGGGTTTTGATCCTACATTGCACATCGTGGGTACGTAGGCATGAGGCGACAAGTCTCTCTAAACACAAAAGTCTTAAAAAACAATTTATCTTCTCATCTCCTCAATCTCTTTTCAAACAAACCTTTTCAAACAAAAAAGCGTAAATATTTCAAAGGGTTCCTATAGAGTACTATAGACATTTTGGGTGCTAACACCTTCCCATTGCGTAACCAACCCCCCTTAACCAGACTCTGTTCACTTGTTCTTGTTTTAGAGCTTGTGTAGGTTTTGTTCGATCTTTTTCCTTTCCATTTTTGGATAAAATAAAAGTGCGGTGGCGACTCTTACTTTTCGAGTTAAGTTAATCAATAGCTTACACTCACGATTTTTCCCCTACAAGAAAAGTGGCGACTCTGCTGGGGACTCTGTCTCCCTTGAGGGGTTTAGCCTACTTTGATTTATTTACTGCTTTTCATTTGATTTGCTTGTTACCTGATTGTTCTGTTTTGAAGTTCCTCTGTGTGCGAGATAGGTCCTATACCCGGACCAGGGTATACTTTGAGATAGGAGGATGGTATAGTCAAGGGAGCTTTGAGGGAGTCGAATCCAGAAAAAGCAGAACTTGAGAATTTATCCACTCGGTGGTTGCCTCTTTGGAATTACTGATGCTGATCGAGCAATCGTTGAAAGCATTACTTTTTCCATAGAAGCCTATAACACTGAGGACCGTCGAACCCTTTAACCCATCTTAGCCATTTTAGGATCGTGGCGGGGAAGCTATGAGGATGCAAATCTGACTTAGCTGTCACGCGATGCCACACTCAGGTTAGATTCACTTGAGGATAACTACCAACCTCTGAGTAAATCGGTGCGCTGGTGTGTCTGATAGTGGATTATGGACCCTAGGCACTCTGTTAGAACCACTGTTTTCTGCAGGTACAATGAAGACGAAACCTTAGTACGCACCTTTATTGAATTGGTTCTTACCCTTGACTCCATGCTCGTGACTCGAACCGTTGAACCCATGTGTTTTGAGTGATCTTGTTTGTGGTTGTTGCATCCATGCATTCTTGCATCCATGAGCATACATATGCATTCTTCCCAGTTTTCCAGAAACTTATTCCAACTGTCTTCTTATTTAGTTATCTGTTCACCATCAAGTTGTTTCCTCAACACAACTACAGAACTAGAGTTGCTGTCAGATTGAGAATGGAAAACCAAGAACAACATAATGTCGAAGTCAGAATGGAAATTGATGAGTTGAAGGCCAGCATGACCAAACTCACAAAAATGATGCAAGTTCTGATTGCTAGAGGTGAACCACCTTAGAGGACTGTGATCTCTGAAATCTTACCTACTGCTGTTGACCCTCCACTGACTCAGCAACCAGCTTCTACTTGGCTAGAATTTGGGTTACCTCCGAATTACTCACCACCCTTTGCAACTACTCCTGTGTTTGTCCCGTCTGTACTGCCAGTATCTTCAGCTCTATTTTTCACTGAACCTCAGCTTGTTGTGCATTTTGTTGCTCAAGCTATTCCTAAGAATGCTCCTTTCGTATACCATGTTGGCGGTCCACAATCTGAAAGTCAGGGAGAACCTGGATACATTGAAGAAGTTAGAGAGCTGGAAAACTCTAGAGAAAAGGATAAGAGTCGTGGAAGAAAGTGATGTCTTTAGTGCTGCCGCAATGGACATGTGCTTGGTTTCAGACTTGGTTATGCTTGCAAAATTCAAAACTTCTGATTTTGAGAAATACAAGGGGCACACCTGTCCCAGAAGCCACTTGGTGATGTACTGCCACAAGATGGTCGTTCATACCAAAAATGACAAACTGCTCATTCACTATTTCTAAGACAGCTTGAGTGGGGCTTCAATGAAATGGTATATGGGACTTGAGAAGAACCGTATCCAAAGCTGGAAAGACTTAGATGATGCTTTCTTAAAGCAGTATAAGTACAATTTGGACATGGTACCTGATCGCCGTCAATTGCAAAATATGTCTCAGAAATAAAAAGAATCCTTTAAGGAGTACGCTCAGCGCTAGAGAGAGCTAGCTGCTCTGGTGGAGCCACCCTTGGCTGAAAAGGAATTGACTGGATTGTTCATGGACACTCTTCAGCCACTCTTTTGGGAAAATATGATAGGCAGTGTATCATCTGGTTTTGCTGACCTAGTCACTATTGGAGAAAGACTAGAAGAAGGTATCAAGAAAGGAAAGATTGCTAATGCTGAATCCTTAAGTGGTGCTAAAAAGTATGCTGGGAATTTTCAAAAGAAAAAGGATGGTGCTACCCATGCTGTTTCAGTTGAAGGTAAACCTCATCGCAGGCAACAACAATATGTAGCTGCAGTTGCTCCTGTTGTCAATGCTCAACCAGTTCAAGCTCCTCGTTGTGAGAACAAGATTTGGTTCTGCACTATTACTTCTAAGTTTTGGTGATATCAAACGAGTATGTTTGTATGAACAATTTCGTAAGACCAATGTTTGTTATTTTGAGAATCTAACAAACAGGTTATGCTTCCGTTAATTGGTGTAGACATAATGCTGAAAGAATACTTTGCCTACGCGTTTCACTTGATGTGCTAAATCTCTTCAGACGAATCTGAAGATCATAGACTCTGATATAATATATAAAGAAAACAAGTTCTGAAAATATGAAGACTGAGGTTCTGATGAACGAAGTCCAAATGTTGTGGTGATGAACGAAGTCCAAATACTGAATATTTTCACTCTCTGATAAAGGTTGAAGACCCAACCAATAGTCTCTACTCATGCTTCAACTAAATACTATCTGAAGCCTCTGAAGATATGAAGACAATTTTCTAAGTGAACAAGGTTCTGAAGACCAAGTGCTGAAGACTCCGAAGACGCTGCTCTGAGGACTCCAAGACTTGAAGATCTTAAGAATCAAGCTACGTTTTCCCTTCATACTCATGCTCATAGTAGCCTCTGAAGTTAAGAAGAATAGAAGACTAAGCAACGAAGTTCAAACGAAGATATCTTGGTAACTGTGCAAAAGTTCAAATGAAGATTTCTTGGTAACAGTGCCAACGAAGATATACTGACAAGACAGGACACAAAAGGTTTTATCTGTCCTCACGTTTCTACCAAACTGCCGTCAATAGTCATGATTACCTTGCAACGACCACTTTTACTTAGCTATAAAAGGACTTGAAGACTCAAAGAATAATAACAACAGCCTCGCTTAACAACACATTCTATTTTTCTATTATCATTCAAAAAAGTCATTCTTGTGCTGTAAAATAGTTTACATATTCAGCTTATGCTAGAAGCAATATCTTGTAAACAAACCTTTTTCAAACTGTTGTTTGAAGATCCTTGAGAAAAACCCGGTGAGGTTAAATTTCTTGAGATGTCTAGGACTAGTGAGAGTCTTAGAGGTTGTTCCTTAAGAGAGACTTGTGTAGTCTGATCTCTTGAGAAGTCTAGAACTTGAGAGTTTTAGAGGTTGTTGTTAGTCACCAGCATTTTGGCTAGTGCATTGTATTAATTTGTTGATTAGTGGATTAAGACCTCGATTGAGAGAGGCGAAATCACCTTGGCGGGTGGACTAGATTAACTTGAGGAATTCTCAAGTGAACTAGTATAAACATACCATGTTATCTCTTTCAAGCTTCATTAAGATTATCATCCATAAGTTAAAGAGTTATTAAAAGGGGGTTAGAATCAAAGAAAAAATATATTTTCAAAAACCAATTCAAACCCTCCCCCCCCCCCCCTTTCTTGTGTTTTTCACACGTTCAATTGGCATCAGAGCTCTGGTTCTGAGGTGATAAAAAGGTTGAGTTTTTATCAAGCACTTAACAGTGTTCAGTACCGATCCAAGTGTCAAAAACAATGGCTACACATGAACTAAATGTTACCGCAAATGAAAGAGATTCTTATAGTGCAAAACCTCATATCATTGATGGGGGAAAATTTGACTATTGGAAAGACAGAATTGAAAGTTACTTTCTAGCCTTTGACTTAGATCTATGGGATCTGGTAGTTGATGGCTACAGTCACCCTGTAGATTCTGAAGGCAAAAAGATTGCCAGAAGTGCATTAACAGATGCTTAAAAGAAGACCTACAAGAATCATCACAGAGCAAGAACGATTTTGTTAAATGCAATTTCATATACGGGATATGAAAAAGTCACAAACAAAGAAACTACAAAGTCTATCTTTGATTCCCTCAGAAGGACTCATGAAGGCAACGCTCAAGTCAAAGAGACAAAGGCTCTTGCACTAATCCATAAATATGAAGTCTTCAGAATGGAAGACGATGAATCTATGGAAACTATGTTTTCAAGATTCCAGATGCTTGTTGCAAGAGTCAAAGTTCTGGACAGAGGTTACTTTGTTGTTGATCATGTCAAGAAGATTATCAGAAGTCTACCTGTCAAATGGAGACCAATGGTAACAGCCTTGAAACTAGAAAAGGATTTAAACAACATAAGTCTTGAGGAACTAATTAGTTCTTTAAGGAGTCATGAAATAGAACTTTAAGAAGATGAACCTCAGAAAAAAGGTAAATCTATTGCTCTAAAGGCTAAGTTTGAGAAGGAAAAGGCATATCAAGCAGAGGAAGAATTGGAAGAATCTGAAGAGGATTCAGACGAAGATGATATATCTCTCATATCAAGGAAGAAAAGTCAATTATGCAAATACAGAAAAAATAAGTTCAAAGGACCAAAAAGAAGATCTGAGCCTACACATGGTCAAAAGAAAACTTATGGAAGAAAAGTTACATGTTTTGAATGCAAGGAGCCTGGACATATCAAGAATGATTGTCCAAATTTCAAGAAATATGGAAGACCTAAGAAAACTAAAAAGGGTCTTATGGCAACATGGGATGATTCAGAGTCAGAAGAAGACTCTGATGGAGAACATGCCAACGTAGCATTCATGGCAAATACAAACACAAACAATGTCTTATCAGAAGGAGAACTATCAGACTCCGACGATGAAAGAGAGGTACTTTCTTCCTTATCTCGTTCTGAACTTGAAATAGGATTATCTGAACTTATGGAAAGATATCAACTCCTTCTAAGAAAACACAAAACTCAGAAAAAGACTTTTGTGGTTCTTTTAGAGGATCTTACTAAAAGCAAGCAAATTATTTCAGAACTAAACGAAAAGTTATTTTTCTTAGAAAAATCAAATGCTGCTTTAAAAAGTAAATTCCTTAAGTTAGAAGAAGAGATTACTCCCAACATAACCAACACTAATGAAGTGGTCAGATATGATAGAGCTTTTCAACACTTTCTTGCTAAAAGCATAGATAGAAGTAAAATGGCTTCAATGATCTATGGAGTTAGCAGAAATGGAAGTAGAGGTCTAGGATATTCAGGACCATCACAACCATATGATGAAACCAAGAATATCAAACTAATACCTCTATCTAAACATTTTGTGCGTGCTGACACTAAACTAAAATGTCCAGAACCAGAAGGTTCTAAATCTGTTATATCACAAACACAGACACGGAAGAAAGCTTCCAGACTCAAATACTATGCACAAATACCGCACTATTATTCTGCTGCATGAAAATCCAAAGGTGTCAGAACCTCTGGAGAGACTAATGTGAAAAGACCCACAAAATGGGTACCTAAGAATAAGATAGTATATGTTTCAGATGTCCTTAATGACGCCACTGAAACACCAGTCATGGTACCTGGACAGTGGATGCTCGCGACACATGACGGGAGAAAGGCATATGTTCCAAGATCTGAAACTTAAGCTTGGAGGTGTCGTCTGTTTTGAAGGAAATCAGAAGGGAAGAATCATTGGCTCCAGAACTGTTGGTAATGGTAAACTTCCTTCTATAAATAACGTTCTTTTAGTTGAAGGTCTAATGCATAATTTATTGTCAATTAGCCAACTTAGTTACAATGGTTATGATGTTATTTTCAATCAAACGTCTTGTAAGGTTGTTAGTCAGAAGGATGGATCTGTTCTGTTCAATGGTAAGAGGAAGAACAATACTTACAAAATTAAACTATCAGATTTAAAACATCAAAATGTAAAGTGTCTTCTGTCTGTCAATGAAGAGCAATAGGTCTGGCACAGACGTCTGGTTCATGTTAGCTTGAGAAGAATCTCACAATTGAACAAGCTTGGACTTGTCAGAGGTTTGCCAAATCTGAAGTACTCTTCAGATACTCTTTGTGAAGCATGTCAGAAAGGCAAGTTTTCAAAAACTTCTTTTAAAGCAAAGAATATTGTTTCTACCTCTAGACCATTCGAACTTCTTCACATTGATCTATTTGGACCAGTGAAAACTGCTTCTATCAATGGTAATAAATATGGACTAGTCATCGTTGACGATTACAGTCATTGGACATGGGTAAAATTCTTAAGACACACGGATGAGTCACATTCTGTGTTTGCTTCCTTCTGCACCCAAGTACAAAACGAAAAGAGTTGCAAAATCGTCAAGGTCAGAAGTGGTCATGGTGGAGAATTTGAAAAAAAAGACTTTGAAAAACTTTTTGATTCACATGGGATATCTCATGATTTGTCTTGTCCTAGAACTCCATAACAAAATGGAGTTGTAGGAAGAAAGAACAGAACTTTACAAGAAATGGCTTGCACCATGATCCAAGAAACTGACACGGCTAAGCACTTTTGGGCAGAGGCAGTCAACACAGCATGTTATATTCAAAATAGAATCTCTATAAGACCTATCTTGAATAAAACTCCTTATGAATTGTGGAAGAACAAAATTCCCAACATTTCTTATTTTTACCCCTTTGGATGTATTTGTTTTGTGTTAAACACTAAAGAGAATCTTAGCAAGTTTGATTCCAAAGCACAGAAGTGTCTGCTGTTAGGATACTCTCAACACTCAAGAGGCTACAGAGTTTATAACACAGACTCACGGATTTTGGAAGAATCAATTCATGTCAGATTCGATGATAAGCTTGACCCTGAAAAAGTCAAAGTTAGTTGAGAAGTTTATAGATTTAGAAATCATATTTTCAGAACCTAAAGAAAAGGTAGAAGAATTTAAAACTCCAGAAGTTCCTACTCACAATTTCATTGATGTATCGTCTAATACTCCACAACAAAAGAAAAAGAGAATCTCAACTTCACACCCTGAATAACTAATTCTGGGTAGTAAGGACGCTTCCATCAGAACCATATCAGCTTTGAAACCCTCTGAAGAAACGCTTCTAGGATTGGTATCGTTAATTGAGCCAACAACAGTTGATGAAGCTCTTATGGACAAGGACTGGGTTCTAGCAATGGAAGAAGAACTTAACCAGTTCTCGAAGAACAACGTACGGGACCTTGTCCCAAAACCTAAAGATGTCCATATAATTGGTACTAAATGGATTTTTAGAAACAAGCTCAATGAAAAGGGTGAAGTCATTAGAAACAAGGCACGACTTGTTGCACAGGGTTACAGTCAACAAGAAGGGATTGTTTATAACGAAACTTTTGCTCCAGTCGCCAGACTTGAAGCGATACGATTATTAATCTCCTTTTCGGTAAATTATAACATCATCTTATACCAGATGGATGTCAAGAGTGCATTTCTGAATGGTTATATATCAGAAGAAGTTTATGTCAAACAACCACCTGGTTTTGAAAACTCAAAAAAGTTAGATTTTGTTTTTAAACTTAAAAAGTATCTCTATGGTATGAAACAAGCTCCCAGAGCTTGGTACGACAGATTGAACAAATTTATTTTAGAAAATAACTTCACCAGAGACAAAGTTGATACTACTCACTTTTGTAAATCATTCAAAAATGATATTCTTATAGTTCAGATTTACGTTGATGATATTATTTTTGGGTCTGTTAATCCTTCTCAATGCGAGGAATTTTTAAAGTTAATACAAGCAGAATTCGAAATGAGCCTAATGGGTGAGTTGAAGTTCTTCCTGGGAATTCAAATTGATCAAAAACCAAAGGCTACTTACATCCATCAAAGTAAGTACACCAGAGAACTTCTGAAGATATTCAACATGATGGATTATAAAATAGCTAAGACTCCAATGCATCCAACATGCATAATGGGGAAGGAAGAAACAAGTGGTAAGGTTTGTCAGAAGATGTATCGTGGTATGATAGGTTCTCTTTGTATCTAACTGCTTCTAGACCTGATATCTTATTCAGCGTATATCTTTGTGCTAGATTCCAATCAGATCCCAGTAAACCTAATTTAACTATTATTAAACGAATTCTAAGGTATCTAAAGGAACAAATAACCTTGGCTTGATGTATGAGAAAACATCAAAGTACACTCTTTCTGGTTACTACGATGCAGACTATGCTGGAGACAGATTGGAAAGAAAGAGCACGTCTGGAAACTGTCAGTTCCTAGGGAACAACCTAATCTCATGGTTAAGTAAGAGACAATCAACAATTGCTCTCTCAACAGCAGAAGCAGAATACATATCCTCTTCCTTATGTAGTACGCAGATGTTGTGGATGAAAAATCAGCTAGAAGATTATCAGATACACGAGAGTAACATTCCTATCTTCTGTGATAATACTGCTACTATTTGTTTAAGTAAAAACCCAATCTTACATTCTAAGGGTAAACACATAGAAATAAAACACCATTTTATCAGAGACTATGTTCAGAAGGGAATTTTATGCTTAAAATTTATTGATACAGGCCATCAATGGGCTGATATCCTTACAAAACCCTTGGCTGAAGATAGATTTCAAATTATTTTAAAGCATCTGAAAATGGACTATTGTCCAGAGTAAGAGTGCGTCAGAATCGAACGTGTTTAGTCAGAGGAAGTAACTACTTAAATCGTCAGAACCACTTTGGTAAGAAGTGTCTCAGTTCTGATAAATACTTTTGGGTTATTCAGATTCTAAATTCATTATAATGTGTCATTTAATTAGAAAATGATTTTTGCATTATATCTAAATCATTATATTTATCCAAATCAAATGAACAGTAATTTTCTTGAAATTGATTTAAAACATTATTACATTCATTTATTAATCCCCTGTATGGTGTCTATCCCTTTAGGTTTTCAAAAACATTTTAAATACCCATTCAAAATGTCTTATTCCCACTCTCACTCGAATAGAAACCCTAAATCATATCTCTCTCTCTCCCTCTCCTTCAAACACTCAATCACCTTCCTCATCCTCTTCGATCTCAACCATCATCATGATGAACACCATTCAACAAGAAACTATTTGCTTCTCCAAAGAATTTGAAGCATCGCTGAATCCCTCTCAAGAGTTACCATCTTCATCTGTCGCACCTTGTACAACCTCTGCGACCACCATAACTATTGCTTCAACTTCATTATCTCTTCCGACGATCGATGCAAACCATGTAACACAAAGAAATTCCTCAGTTACTTGTGTTGTGCATGCAGATGATCTAATCGTTCTAAAAGAACTAGATGTCGATTTCGACAATCTTCGTGCCAATGGGTTTAACCTAGTTGATCAACTAAACACTCAAGGATGGAATAGTTACTTTGAGAGACTTAGAGGTCCTACCTATGAAGCCCTAGTAAAAGAATTCTGGAGGCAGGCTAAAACGGATGATCTTCAGGATGTCTCTTTTATTATGGATAAAAAGATTATTATCACTGAGAAGTCAATTTCAGATCTGCTAGGAATGAAGTTTTTGGAAGGAAAAAAGGGTTTATGGAAAGACCAAGGAACCTGACTCTGTCATCAACAAAGCAATGTTAAAAAATTATCAATCTGGGACAACAGAATATAAAAGCAAGGATTTGCGTGATAATTTGAGAATCTGGCATAAGATTATTCTTGGGTGTATCAATCCAAGACCTTCAAAGAGTGCTGCTGACTTCTTCAATGCAAATCAAAAGTACATGCTGTACTATTTGCACAAGAATGAGAAAATGTGTATACCATCAATTCTGTTCTACTATCTAAGGGATATGGTACGCAAGATAAGAACAACAGCCTTGCCGAAAAGGAAGATTGTAAACTACATTCCCTTCGGAAGACTTCTCTCTGATATCTTTGTTAAAATTGGCTTAGTGAAGTATCTAGTCAAAGAAGCCAAATATATAGAATACCTGACTGCAAGCATAGGAGAGGCTTTCAATGCTGTTAACCTTAAGCATATGAAAATGGTCATGAACGTTGAAGTGAAACTCTTGTCTATCTTTCACGACACTGTGATAAAAAATAGACTTCCAGTAACAGACTATCCCATCTATCACAAAGGAGATCATATAAATACAATTGCTGGATTTGTTGCCATAATGAGAGAAGAATGACATGGCATAACCAAATTCAGAATTGAAGATGTCGCTCCAAAACCTAAATATATTACCAGGAGCAAGAGGAGACAAACTGAAGAAGAATCTAAGCCTAAGAAAAGGAAGAAGGATAGCAAAGCTGAATCTTCTAAGACTTCCACTCTACAGTCTCTTCTTCTTGGGAATACCAGTAAGTCTGTTATCAATACTTTCATTTCATTGAATATTACTAAAACTGCTACTGCACCATCATCATCTCAAGCTACCTATATTCCCACCTCAAATCCACACGTCGGTTTCAAGCCACCATCTTTTTCAATTCCACCATCACCAATCTCTATTCCTATAAATCCACAAATTTCCTTTCCATCAATCAGTACACCTATCCAATCTGAAGCAATTCCTACATATACTTCATCAACAACCACCTCAATCATTCAACTAGATAATCTGTCTCACCGATGTCCTACGCTTTTCATCAGAAAATCATTGTTGAATCCTCAATCCAACACTTTGATCTTCCATCTCCAAATTCTGAACCTCTCATGATTTCAGTTACCCCAGAGATATCTTCTCCTATTGATCAACAAACGAATGAACATGTTCTTACTGAGATTATTTCTCTGCCAGCACCATCTGAAACCAACTCTGCTGAACTTGACCTTGCTTTAGTCATCTATGAGGTACCCCTTCCAACAACCCTTGAAGAATGCATTATTCAATTTCGTAACAAGGCGTTAAAGAAGGTTACAAAGTTAAGGGCAGAAATGAACACAAGTGTCAAGCCTCTAGAGCTTGAAAATTCTTGTCAAAACTTCCAGAAATGGTTGGATTCTGAACTTGCAAGAATTGCAAGCTTCTCAGACGCCACTATAACTGCTGGAGTTCAGCTGGCAAATGAAAAAGCAGAAGCTGAAGAGCAGATTAGGGAACTCAAGTTTTTGGCCGCAAAACAGAAAAAAGCTGAAGAAAAAGCTACTGAAAAAGCAAGACTTCTAGCAAAAAAGGCTGCTGAAGAAGCCAGATTGGCGCAAGAAGCTGATGCTACGGAGAAGGCCAAGCAAGATGTTGTAGTTGTTTCCTCATCTGACCCTGCTGTGAACCGTTTGGAGAATGCAATTGAAGAAATCAGAGGAGAACAACAGAAATTCAGAGAAAATTTTGAAGAACAAAAGACTGTCAATGCAAATGTCTAGAGCATGCTTCAGAAGATTTTGGACAAGATGTCCTCTGGAAGCACCTAAGCTCATATGTGTTTCTTTTGCTTTTAAGGATTCTAGATCTTTGTATTTCACCCTTGGACAACAATTATTTTTTATCATGACAAAAAGGGGGAGAAGTAATGAATGTAATATTTTGATTCTCATAGTCAATCTCTAAAAAAAAATGGTGTTTACATGCTAACAATTGTTATTTCTATAAGATTGTTGTTCTTTTCAGGAATTCTGATCCGATTCAAATGTCATGAAGTTAATATTCAGAAAATCAGAACTCTGTTGAAGAAATTAAAATTGAATCAAGACTACGATGATTTCAGTATCTGACCTATTGAAATCAGAGGGAGTCCATCCATAGAAATTCACCAAGTCTAAGACTCAGGGGGAGTACCTCATATGAAGGATAAGTATTCCTTAAAACTTTTTATTACTCTTGCATTATGTACAAAATTGTGTCATCAAAATACTTAGTTTTGTCATCATCAAAAAGGGGGAGATTGTGAGAACAAGATTTGGTTCTGCAATATTACTTCTAAGTTTTGATGATATCAAACGAGTATGTTTGTATGAACAATTTCGTAAGACCAATGTTTGTTATTTTGAGAATCTAACAAATAGGTTATGCTTCCGTTAATTGGTGTAGACATAATGCTGAAAGAATACTTTGCCTACGCGTTTCACTTGATGTGCTAAATCTCTTCAGAAGAATCTGAAGATCATAGACTCTGATATAATATATAAAGAAAACAAGTTCTGAAAATATGAAGACTGAGGTTCTGATGAACGAAGTCCAAATGTTGTGGTGATGAACGAAGTCCAAATACTGAAGATTTCCACTCTCTGATAAAGGTTTTGAAGACCCAACCAATAGTCTATACTCATGCTTCAACTAAATACTATCTGAAGCCTCTGAAGATATGAAGACAATTTTCTAAGTGAACAAGGTTCTGAAGACCAAGTGCTGAAGACTCCGAAGACGCTTCTCTGAGGACTCCAAGACTTGAAGATCTTAAGAATCAAGCTACGTTTTCCCTTCTTACTCATGCTCATAGTAGCCTCTGAAGTTAATAAGAATAGAAGACTAAGCAACGAAGTTCAAACGAAGATATCTTGGTAACTGTGCAAAAGTTCAAATGAAGATTTCTTGGTAACAGTGCCAACGAAGATATACTGACAAGACAGGACACAAAAGGTTTTATCTGTCCTCACGTTTCTACCAAACTGCCGTCAATAGTCATGATTACCTTACAACAACTACTTTTACTCAGCTATAAAAGGACTTGAAGACTCAAAGAATGATAACAACAACTCCGCTTAACAACACATTCTATTTTGCTATTATCATTCAAAAAAGTCATTCTCTGTACTGTAAAATAGTTTACATATTCAGCTTATGCTAGAAGCAATATCTTGTAAACAAACCTTTTTCAAACTGTTGTTTGAAGATCCTTGAGAAAAACCTGGTGAGGTTAAATTTCTTGAGAAGTCTAGGACTAGTGAGAGTCTTAGAGGTGTTCCTTAAGAGAGACCAGTGTGGTTTAATCTCTTGAGAAGTCTAGAACTTGAGAGTTTTAGAGGTTATTGTTAGTCACCAGCATTTTGGCTAGTGCATTGTATTAATCTGTTGATTAGTGGATTAAGACCTTGATTAAGAGAGGCGAAATCACCTTGGCAGGTGGACTAGATTAACTTGAGGAATTCTCAAGTGAACTAGTATAAACATACCATGTTATCTCTTTCAAGCTTCATTAAGATTATCATCCATAAGTTAAAGAGTTATAAAAGGGGGTTAGAATCAAAGAAAAATTTTATTTTGAAAAACCAATTCAACCCCCCTCCCTTTCTTGTGTTTTTCACACCTTCACTCGTCAGACTGTTAGACAAAATCAAAATCGTAATAGGTTTAACTTTGATCCTATCCCGATGTCCTACACTGAGTTGTATCCCTGTCTTGTAAATAAAGGTTTAATTACAACGAGGGATCTACCTTCTCCTCTAAATCCTCTCCCATCCGGTTATAGGGCTGATCTTCACTGTGAGTTCCATCGAGGTGGGGCAGGCCATAAATTGGAAGGTTGCTATGCATTGAAAGCTAGAGTACAGGAATTGGTGAACTCAAAGATTCTATCATTTTTTTATGATAATCCCAATGTTGTCAACAATCCTTTGCCAGAGCATGCCAAGTGAAGTTTGAGTCAGTTCAGACGGATCATCTCCTAAAGCCAGTGTTTCAGACAGGACAGCTCATCCTTGTTGCTGATTAGTCACTAGGCCTTATTTCTTTCTGTTTGCATTTTTCTTTGATTGTATTGACTGTTTGTTTTTGAAATTTATTTGTACTTTCATGGTAATTTCAATGAAATGAGCATTGTAATGTTTTGATTCAATTCATTTATATCCAATGTGTACATCTTTATGCTTTTTTTTTCACAAAGCAAAAATATTTCTCCTGTTCACTGTCTTTATCAAACTTTTGTTTATGCAAAGATTGGAGGGAGGATGATGAAAACGAAATACCTAAAATTGCTGAATTGTATGCTTTCAATTAAAACTTGGTTATTGATGTACACACATTTTTTGAACTCCCAAGCACTGGAGAAATAAGGAAGTTAATCCTTTGTCAACCCTTTTGAGCCTAGAAGTTGGAGTTTCTTTCTGTACGAAAAAACCCGCAATCTTAACCTGGGGATGGGTAGTTCTCAGTTAATTTGACTGTGCATGCAAGACGCCTTCCAATAAAGATTGCAATTACAAGCTTTCCTTCGCACACATCAAAGAAGTGTCGAAGATGTCTTTCAAATCAAAAGTCAATGATGGTTCACCGTAATCATTAAGCCAGGCAGTCACTATCTTTAAAAAAAAGAGAGAAAAAAGATCAAATGAAAAGCCCGTTGAGTCAAAACCTATGAAGGAGACTTAGGCAAAAATTGGGACATTCCACTGACTATAAGCTCAAATGACATAGTTCAGGCAAAAGTTAGGGATAACAAAAGAAAAAATCAATCAAGAGGTTACCAAGATCCTCAAAGACAAAACGAGTTGACTAAGGTCCTCATCAAAAATAACAAAATGTTGTAAGAGAAGTGACTGCCATCTCAAAAATCCTTTGGCTCTTGAGTCATCATTATAACAGTGTTGCAATTCCAAAATCGCTTGGAACCTAAATGCATAGATTGAATTAACTGAGCATAGGACTGAAGGTCATCACGAAGAATGGGCTGGGTACAAATATACTTTGAGCCTATATCCTTTGTTTCAAAAACCGTGAACCAGGCCACGTTACAACCCTCAAAAGACCTAATTGAAGCCAGGTTTCTTTTGAAAGCATACTACAACAAGATTGCATAAATTGACTCCTAAGTTTGTTGCCAATCATTTGCTTTAATGTCATACCTTTGCTTTCTCTTTCATTTTGAATGTCTAAACCGCCGTGTTTTGACAAGTGATTCATTTTCTTTCCAAAAATGATTTGTGATTTCAAAATTGCATGAGCCTTGCATTAAAATTACCATGCTTGTTTGAATAATCTTATTCGCAGGCAAACCTTCTTCATTATGAAAATTTCAAACAGTTGAGAAACTTGGTCAGTGATCCTATCAGGCACATTACTTCCAGATCCTGTTGTGAATCAGTCCAAGAGTTGTTGCTCAATGCAAGTTATTCTCAGAATTGGTTAACCAAAAGATCTCTTTCAAGACCCATACTGAGTCTAGCCTTCTCAACATTTATTTCAAGAACTGAAGCCATGATCAGTTCATCCCCTGCAATATTCAAGCTGAAGCAATGATCAATTTATCCTTAGAATTGAATTTATGGTCAATCTTTTTCCCTACAGCAGTCAAACTGAAGCCACGGTCAGTATATCCTCATCAGTCAATCAATCAGGGGCAGTCTTCTTCAAGAATCCTCAAGATGTCTTTCCTCAAAAGACCATCAGCCTGATACAATTCATAAAGTGTGACAGAGATATGTTCAATATCTTCTCTTCAAGCAGAGTGGACAGTGTTCCCTGTGTTGAGGAACCAGAGTTCCATTCTTCCCTCATAAAAGAGTTTATCTCAGTTGTCCCAATCATCTGCATTGCATACATAAATCATTTATACATCATGCATAAAAAGATTTTCATAGCTCAAAGTGTGCTTCACGCTCATATGCATTTCCCGAGGTCCTGTTGCTATCAACATTTTACCTTGTGATCAAAGTCCAACTTACTTGGCGCCTACTCAAACTTTTACCAGCCTTTTCATTCAGTGTCATTCCTGAATGTTGTCGTTTACCTGTCTTCTTTCTTTCCAGTACCATTCCTGGATGTTGTCATTTCCCTGTGCACCTATTGCTGTTGTTAGATGTTTGTTTTCTTTCATTCCAGTGTTATTCCTGGATCTTTATATTCTTTCACTCCAGTTCCATTCCTGGACGTCTGTCTCTTTTGATCTCCAGTGCCATTCTTAGATATCTTGTTCCTCTTATTTCTCCCAGTGCTATTCCTGGAAGTCTTTTCTCTCTTCTGCAATCCCTATCAGATTTGCTTGGATATATTTCAGTGTCATTCCTGAAAGTTTTATCTGTTCATTCAGTGCCATTCCTGGATGAGTTTTTTACCTTTACTTTCAGTGTCATTCTTGAAAGTTTTATCTGTTCATTCAGTGTCATTCCTGGATGAGTTTTCTACCTTTACTTTCAGTGACATTCCTAAAAGTTTTATCTATCCGTTCAGTGCCATTCCTGGATGAGTTTTTTCCTTGCATTCAGTGCCATTCCTGAATGTAGTCATTTACCTTTACTTTCAGTGTCATTCCTAAAAGTTTTATATGTTCATTCAGTGTCATTCCTGAATGAGTTTTCTCCTTTGCATTCAGTGTCATTCCTTGATGTCTTTCTCACTATCATTCAGTGTCATTCCTGAACGTAGTGATTTACCTTTACTTTCAGTGCCATTCCTGAAAGTTCTTTTCTCACTTCATCCAATGCCATTCTTGGATGTTGAGATTTCTTTTGTCCAATGCCACTCCTAGACACCTTTTCCCCAGCCAAGTCCAATGCTATTCATGGATATCTCTGATCTTTACCTTTGTCATCCAATGCCATTCTTGGGTGTCCCCAATGAAGTTTTTCAAATGGAAGTTTTGTTTCCATCCAATGCCATTCTTGGATATCTTTTCCTCAGCTGAGTCCAATGATATTCTTGGATGTCTATGATGTTTGTTATTGCCCCATTCAATGCCGTTCTTGAATGTTATAGTTCCTTTCATCCAATACCATTCTTGGATACCTTATCCCAAATAGTGTTTTTCACCTCCATCCAACGCTATTCTTGGATGACATTGTTGTTTTTACCAGAAACGTTCTTGTTATTGTCCAATGCCATTCTTGGACATCTTTTGACATACCTTTTGTCTCGTTCGTAGTTTCCATCCAATGGTATTCTTGGATGTCACTACTCATCTTCCAGGGTCTTGTCCCTCTGTTTCCACCTATTGAGGGATATTTCTTCTTGCCTTGACTGATATCCAGAAATATATTGTGTTCCCCGGCATGTCTTTTCGCGTCATCTCTCTCAATGTACCGTAAATCTCTTGTTTCAAGCTTCCCCGCAGGGTGTCTTGTCATTTGCATTCATATCATCTTGTGGCATCTTAGGGCTAAAAAATATAGCTTTTTTTATTTAAGTATTTTCATATCTCCCGATAGAAGCGACTTAAATAGGGACAGCTGTAAGACACTAATTTTTGACCCCTAAGATTTCACATATCATTCACATCTCATTTTGCATCTTATACCACAAACAAGATCTCGCATTGGTTCCCTTATCCCTCTCATCTTTGGGTTTAGGCCTTGTAGGGTTTACTGAACATCTGTGTTTATTATTCACTTTATTGCTTTATTTATTTATATTTTACTAACCTTAACCAAAACCCAAAAATATTTTTGTTTTCTCTTTATTGACATTTTCAGGGGAAGAACAAGTTAAAAATGCCAAAATAACAGTCTCACAGCTCGAATGAATTTTATCTGAGAAAAGTCAAAGTTGATCTGCAATCATGTCAAATTTATCTGGTCAAGGATTCTCCAAGTTTTAATTGATTATTATTCAAGGAATTCCAAGGTTCATGTGTTTATTACCGTGCCTTCTTTGACAAGCAAAAGAATCGAGCAGGAACCACAACTGTGCAACAAAATGCTCATTTTTCACAAATTTTACACAGAGTAACGGGTTGTCATCTGGTGAGTAACGGGTTACTCAGTGTATTTTTACTCTATTTTTGAAAATTTGAACAGAGTAACGGGTTATCACCCGGTGCGTAACCGGTTACTTGCGTGCAGAATGGAAAAAAAATTAAGTTTCATTGCATTTTGCACCAATCTTAGCCCTTGATCACATTTGGAATATTCTATACCACCTCATTTTAATTCCCCTACATCACTTTGATCATTTTCCACCATGAACCTTCACTAATCACCACTCTTTTGATAATTCCCTCCAAATTTGAATTCCAATCCTAATTTTCATTTCCAAACCAAATTCCAAACCACCAATTGTCCAAGCCTAAATTCTATAAATAGAGGCCTCATTTCATTCATTTCACAAGATTTTGATAGCCAACAAACCTCTTGCAAATTCTATCCCTAACCACAAAATTCACCAAAGCTCACTTTTCTTCTTTTGAAAGTTAACAAGAATTCACATTGAATCTTGTTCAACTTTGAGCTAAACCTTCATCCAAGCTTGTTTTCTTCATCAATTCTCATAGATCAAGGAGGCTTTGGTGTTTGGATCTTGAAGCAATTTGAAGGAATTTTTAGATTTGAAGTGGTAATTCATCTTCATCTTCCATAATGTAGATCTTTGGAGATATTTGTTACTTGATCCTTTAGATCTTGTAATTGTGTTTAATTGCAGGTTTCTCTTTTGTTGTTACTTTAAAATTCGTGCAAAATTCAGTTCATGATCATAAAGTGCTTGAAAAAAGGATTTAATGGAGATCATGTTGAATTCTGCACAAATTTCTTTATTCTGGTGCAGAGTAACGGGTTACCCTCTGGTGAATAACCGGTTACTCTGTGTTAATTTTTAAAAATTGCGCTTATTTTGAACTAAGTAACCGGTTATCATCTGGTGAGTAAACGGTTACTTTGAGTTAGAATGTAGTTTTTGCCCTGTTTTTGGGACTGTTTTGGTTCCTTTTCCATTTTCTTCCCTTTTCCTTTGTTCTTAGCCTTAGATCACATAATTTTGTGATTTAATTTGGCTTTCTCTTCATCTATTTCTTCTTTTATTTTGATCGATGAAAGTCTTATGGATCATAGAATTCCTTTGTTGAATTCTTGATCAAGACTAGATCGTTACCTATTTTCTTTTCGTGCAGTATTGCTTTCGGATGACGATTTACATATCATTCATCTAGTATGCATTAGAACATATAGCACTATTGAACAACCTCATTGTAGGGTAATTACTACGTAAACTACTCGGCGATTGCTTAATATAGCGCTACATATGTCCCGTATCGGAAAACAATCAAGGATGGTTGATTATTTGTCTTTTGGTTCAATACTTATGAAACTTGTTGTTAGGAGGCTTTGGTCTTATCAATCCTCTAATGAGTTTTCATTAACCTTGACCTAAGTGCATTATTCAATCATTATTAATCACTTACTCTAACAACTAATCACTAACTTCTAACTTTACCTTTATGCTTCATTCTTGCTCCCTATCTCTTTTACTTTTATGCTCCATTATTATCATATCATATCTTGTTTATGCTTTCGCAATTTTCCTTTGTCCGTTGGACACATGTTTATGCTTCCGTAATTTTTCCTTTGTCCGTTGGACACATGTTTATGTTTATGCCTTTTTCTCTTTGTCCACTTGGACTAAAAATATTAATAAAGGCCAAAACCTCTAAAAAAACTTGTGCTTCTAATCTTGGACTATGGTTACTATCCTTTGCAATGGACATGGAGTTTTGCACCTAGACCTTGTACTTCAATGCTATTCTTGGATCCTTGGACTTAGAACTAGGGCCTTTTCCCTTTGCTTTGGAATTATGGTTCGAAGACTTTGAAGACTTGTGCTTTTGCTTGGTTTACGGTGAAGATAGCTACATTTATGGTTAGATCTTTCCTATCTTTAGCTTTTACTTTATGCTTTAGGATAGTCATTTCTTCTCCACCCATTCTTCAATTTTCAAAACTTTCTCCCTTTTTCAAAACCTTCTTGTTTTCAAAATATCACCTCTTTCATAATCAAACCTTGACTTTGTCAAGTGATTTTACTGTTTTCTTTTCATTTCTTAACAAATTCTAAACTACATAAGCATATTGACACCTTTTTCAAAAGCCTTTAAAAAACACCAAACTCATAAAGCTCTTTTTGTTCCTTATGTATTTTTCCTTTTAAACTTTTTCATAAGTTTAGACATGATTCATCTCTTTAAGCGGAATTATTCGCTTGGAAATGACGCTTTGTCTTTACATTTAAAATCAACCAAAACAAACAAATTTCATTCTTTGTACCACGAACTACGGGGTTTTGATCCTACATTGTACATCGTGGGTACGTAGGCATGAGGCGATAAGTCTCTCCAAACACAAAAATCTTAAAAAACAATTTCTCTTCTCATCTCCTCAATCTCTTTTCAAACAAACATTTTCAAACCAAAAAGCGTAAATATTTCAAAGGGTTCCTATAGAGTACTATAGACGTTTTGGATGCTAACACCTTCACATTGCGTAACCAACCCCCCTTACCCAGACTCTGTTCACTTGTTCTTGTTTTAGAGATTGTGTATGTTTTGTTCGCTCTTTTTCCTTTCCATTTTAGGATAAAATAAAAGTGCGGTGTCGACTCTTGCTTTTCGAGTTAAGTTAATCAATAGCTTACACTCACGATTTTGCCGCCACAGGAAAATTGGTGACTCTGCTGGGGACTCTGTATCCCTTGAGGGGTTTAGCCTACTTTGATTTATTTACTGCTTTTTGTTTGATTTGCCTTTTACTTGTTTGTTCAGTTTGGGAGTTCCTCTGTGTGTGAGATATGTCATATACCCGGACCAGAGTGTACTTTGAGATAGGAGGATGGTATAGTCAAGGGAGCTTTGAGGGAGTCGAATCCCGAAAAAGCAGAATTTGAGAATCTATCCACTAGGTGGTTGCCTCTTTGGAATTACTGATGTTGATCGAGAGATCGTTGAAAGCATTACTTTTTCCATAGAAGCCTATAACACTGAGGACCGTAGAACCCTTTAATCCATCTTAGATGTTTTAGGATCGTGGCGCAGAAACTATGAGGATGCAAATCTGACTTAGCAGTTAAGCGATGCCACACTCAGGTTAGATTCTCTTGAGGATAACTACCAACCTCCGAGTAAATCAGTGCGCTGGTGTGTCTGATAGTGGATTATGGACCCTGGGCACTCTGTTAGAACCGCTGTTTTCTGCAGGTACAATGAAGACGAAACCTTAGTACGTACCTTTGTGGGATTGGTTCTTACCCTTGACTCCATGTTCGTGACTCGAACCGTTGAACCCGTGTGCTTTGAGTGATCTTGTTTGTGGTTGTTGCATCCATCCATTCTTGCATCCATGAGCATACATATGCATTCTTCCCAGTTGTCCAGAAACTGATTCCAACTGTCTTCTTCTTCAGTTATATGTTCACCGTCAAGCTGTTTTCTCAACACAACTATGGAACTAGAGCTGCTGTCAGATTGAGAATGGAAAACCAAGAACAACACAATGCCGAAGTCAGAATGGAAATTGATGAGTTGAAGGCCAGCATGACCAAGCTCACAGAAATGATGCAAGTTCTGATTGCTAGAGGTGAACCACCTCAAAGGACTGTGATCTCTAAAATCTTACCTGTTGTTGTTGACCCTCCACTGACTCAGCAACCAGCTTCTACTTGGCTAGAATTTGGGTTACCTCCGAATTACTCGCCACCCTTTGCAACTACTCTTGTGTTTGTCCTGTCTGTACTGTCAGTATCTTCAACTCCATTATTCACTGAACCTCAGCCTGTTGTGCATTCTGTTGCTCAAGCTATTCCTGAGAATCCTCCTTTCGTATACCATGCTGCCAGTCCACAATCTGAAAGTCAGGGAGAACCTGGATACATTGAAGAAGTCAGAGAGCAATGGGAAACTCTAGACAAAAGGATAAGAGTCGTGGAAGGGAGTGATGTCTTTAGTGCTGCCGCAATGGACATGTGCTTGGTTTCAGACTTGGTTATGCCTGCAAAATTCGAAACTCCTGATTTTGAGAAATACAAGGGGCACACCTGTCCCAGAAGCCACTTGGTGATGTACTGCCGCAAGATGGCCGCTCATACCAAAAATGACAAACTGCTCATTCACTGTTTCCAAGACAGCTTGAGTGGGGCTTTAATGAAATGGTATATGGGACTTGAGAAAAACCGTATCCAAAGTTGGAAAGACTTAGATGATGCTTTCTTAAAGCAGTATAAGTACAATTTGGACATGGCACCTGATTGCCGTCAATTGCAAAATATGTCTCAGAAAGAAAAAGATTCCTTTAAGGAGTACGCTCAGCACTGGAGAGAGCTAGCTGCTCAGGTGGAGCCACCCTTGGCAGAAAAGGACGATTTGTCTTTACATTTAAAATCAACCAAAACAAAAAAATTTCATTCTTTGTACCACGAACTACGGGAGTTTGATCCTACATTGCACATCGTGGGTACGGAGGCATGAGGCGACAAGTTTCTCCAAACACAAAAATCTAAAAAAACAATTTCTTTTCTCATCTCCTCAATCTCTTTTCAAACAAACATTTTCAAACCATAAAGCGTAAATATTTCAAAGGGTTCCTATAGAGTACTATAGACGTTTTGGGTGTTAACACATTCCCATTGCGTAACCAACCCCCCTTACCTAGACTATGTTCACTTGTTCTTGTTTTAGAGCTTGTGTAGGTTTTGTTCGCTCTTTTTCCTTTCCATTTTTGGATAAAATAAAAGTGCGGTGGCGACTCTTGCTTTTCGAGTTAAGTTAATCAATAGCTTACACTCACGATTTTGCCACTACAGTGGGTTCATTTTATCAGTAGATAATGCCAAAATTAGGATAATCATTATCAATTTTCATCCACTGTGGTGAATCTGCCGGATGCCGAAACTTTCCATCTATAAATCTTTCATCTGCATGCCAAGTCAAGTGTTTTGCATTAGTTTCACTACGAAACATGCGTCTAAATCTCAGAATTATAAGAAAATACCATAAGACTTTTGCTGGAGACATTTTTTTTCTTATATCGAGAGACACCGCATTTAGGGAACTCATTTAACGATGTATATTCATTCCGAAACAAAATGCAATCATTTGGATAAGCATTTATCTTATCATAACTCATGCCAATAGAGCACAACATTTTGTTGGCCTCATAGGTTCGATTGGGAAGAACATTATCCTCTGGAAGCACATCTTTCATAAGGGCTAATAACTCTGTGAAACTTTTATCTGACCATCCATTGCCCGCCTTTAAGTTGTACAACTTTAATACCGTAGATAATCTTGTGAATTTAGTGTAACCTTTATACAACGGTTTCTCTGCATCACTTACCAACCTCTCAAACATTTTGGGATAATTTTGAAGATCTTCTTCAAGTGCTTCTGCAAACTCTTCGACTCGATCACAATCGTGTGTATCTGTGCCATTGTCGTTTGAAGCATAGGTTGTATTATCCCCTGGTTCAACATTCTCGTTACTCTCACCATGTAATATCCAATATGTATAACTTCGATTAATTCCATGTCTCATTAAATGTGATTCCAACTGAACTGCGTCAATCCGACGACCATAACAACAACCTAAGCAAGGACATGTGATTCGACTGGGGTCTTTGGCGTGTTCAACCGCAAACTTAACGAATTTTGATACCCCAGTCTCGTATTCTTTTGACAATCGATTGGAAGACATCCATTTTCGATCCATGGTTTTACTAAGTAAGCTAAACAAACACAAAAGAACAACTAATTATAAGTACCTGTATAAAAGTCAGCAACTTCTGGACTTAACCACAAAGTGTAAGATTCTTGAAAACGATCCGAATTTCACTCTTCTCAGGTAACCCCTATAGAAAATTCACTAAGTTAGTAACTGATGGTGTAAATGAAATATAACAAGACAAATTTAGTAGGTCGCAACAATTAACAAAGTAATCATCTTCAACCTCAACAAAGAATCATCAATTCGAGCATAAATCAATCACCAAAATTATCAATTCCACATTTAAGCTCAATAGTAACTTCAACCTCAACAATTAAAAATTAATTTCATCAATATTCATCATCTTCAACCTTAACAATTAACAAAGTAATCACTAAAAATTATCCGTCAACAATGTCATTATCATAAAATTAATTCAAAGAATTCATCACTAACATTCAATATCAACTTACAAAATTAACACTAATTCTCAAAATAAGTTCACCGAATATCACTATTCATCATCTTCAACCTTACTACAATAACAATTTCAAAATCAAATGCTAACAACCACAACAACAACACTATTATTTGGTCGCGAAACAAGAACAAAATCAAGAAACAAAATCAAATGCTAACAACCACAACAACAACACTATTATTTGGCCACGAAACAAGAACAAAATCAAGAAACATAATCAAATGCTAACAACCACAACAACACCACTATTCTTTGGCCACGAAACAAGAACAAAATCAAGAAACCAAAACAAATGCTAACAACCACAAGAAACAAAATGAAAAGCAAAAAAAGCAATGAAAATGAAAAATACCTTGCTCAAACGGTCGGAGGAGCAGCGACGGCGGCGGGAGAATCACGCAAACACAACTGAAACTGTTACAGTGGGAGAATCACATATTCACGGCGGAGGAACAGTGACGGTGGCGGAGACGACGCGAACAGTGACGGTGGAGGGAGTAGCGGCCAGAACTGTTGCAAATAATGGAGAGAGTCGTTCATGAGAGTGAAAACTGAAATGTTAGGGTTTAACAGTAGAAATGATTAGTTACTGGTGTTCTGCGTTTTAATTTTTACTAACTAAAGCACCTTTAGCAGCGCTTTTAGAAAGCGTTTTCGTAGGCTGCAGCTTTAGCAGCGCTTTCTAGGAAAAGCGCTTTTTAAGGTGTGTAGTGAATTGGGCCTTTAGCATCGCTTTCCTAAAGCGGTGCCTAAAGTATGGTATACCTTGGGCCTTTAGCGGCTCTTTCCAAAAGTGTTGTCTAAGGTATGGCTTATGCAGGACCTTTAGCAGCGCTGCCTAAAGTATGGTATACCTTGGGCATTTAGCGGCTCTTTCCAAAAGAGTTGTCTAAGGTATGGCTTATGCAGGACCTTTAGCAGCGCTTTCCTAAAAGCGTTTTTTTAAGGGTAGCCTTAGTTTGGCTTTTAGCAGCGCTTTTTAAAAGCGCTGTCTAAAGTCCACCTTTAGCAGCGCTTTTTTGAGCGTTTTTTTTGTTTTTTTATAAAACTTATAGCAACGCTTTCTTGCAAAAGCGCTGCCTTTGTAGTGCTGCCAAAACTCTTTTTTGTCGTAGTGCATCCAATCTATGGAGTTGGGGATGTTGTTGCTTCTGGAAGCAAATTTACTCGGTTCATTTTGGATGGTAAATCTATAAGTAGATTGGATAGGTTTCTTTTTTCGAGGAGTTGATTTCAAATTGGAACATAAACTGTGTGCATGTGGGTCCTAGGGACATTTTAGATCATGCTCCAATTTGGATCAAAGCTTGCAAGGTTAATTGGGGTCCTAAATTGTTTAAATTCTTTAACTGTTAGTTAGATAACGACAATTTGGTTCCATTGATTAAGGAGTTTTGGGAGTCTACTATTGTTGAAGGCAGAGTTGCGTATGTCTTGAAAGAGAAACTGAAGTTATTGAGAGGAGTTTTGAGGATGTGGAATAAGGAAGGTTTTGGTGTCATCAACTTGGAGGTGGAAAGTTTCGTTAAGGACCTCAATCTTCTATACGTCTTAGCTCCCACAGGTGGAGAGATGGAGGTAAATTCTAATGGGTTTGAGCTTGCTAGACAGAGGGGGAGGGAGGCTACTAAGAAGGTTTGGAAATCTTTGCAATATGGAGAGCATTCTAAGAGAGAAGTCTATAAGCTTGTGGATCAAAAAGGGAAATTGTAATACGAAGTTTTTTCACAATGCTCTGAGGTTGAGGCTTGGGAGGAACAACATCACGAATCTTAATACAGATAGAGGTAAAATTGAGGAGGTTCACGATGTAAAGGCAAAATTCTAAAGTCATTTTGAGAGAAGGTTTTCTAAAATAAATTACAAGCGGCCTAACTTGGATGGTGTGAGTTTTAGCCAATTTTCCTTGGAAGATAAGTCTTTACTTGAAAAGCTTTTTTCTATAGAAGAGATTAAAGTTGTGGTCTGGAGTGGTGATAAGGATAAGTGTTCGGGTCCGGACGGCTTCATTATGGAAATTTTTTAAGGTTTGCTGGGAATTCATTAAAGATGATCTGTTCATATTTGCTAAGGAGTTTCATGAGTTTGGTTGGGTGCCAAAGGCGATAATGACATTATTTCTTACTTTAATGCCGAATTTTGAAAATCCACGGGTGATTGATGATTTTAGACCAATTTGTCTAACTGACAGTATTTATAAGATCCTATCCAAGATTTTGGCTAATAGAATCATAAGTGTTATGAATAGGCTAATTTTGAAGTTGTAAACAACGCTTTTTGGAAATACAAATGCAATATGGTATTTTGGTGGTGAATGAGGTGGTGGATTACGCAAGACGTTATAAGAAGGATTGTTTACTTATGAAGGTTGCTTTTGCGAAGGCGTGTGATTGCATTTCGTGGAAGTATTTGAGAAACATTTTAGGGTGGATAGGGTTTGGGAAAAGGTGGTTACTATTGATGAATGGTTTGATTTCCAGCAGTACTATGTCGATCCTTGATAATGGTAGTCCAACGGAGGATTTTGTGGTTCGTAGAGGGATTCTCCAAGGTGATCCGTTATCTCCATTTTTGTTCCTGATAGCACCAGAAATGCTAGTGGGGTTGATGCAGAATGTTGTATATTTCGGTCAATTTTGTGGGTTTAAAGTAGGTGATTCGGTCCATTTCTAAGTGCTGCAGTTTGCAGACGACACGATGATTCTATGTGAGGGAAATGGTCTAATTTGTAGAGTTTGAAGGCTATTCTTAGAGGGTTTCAATTAGCATCCGGGCTTATCTTAAATCTGAATAAAAGTTGGGGTTATGGAGTGAATATTAATGTTGATTTTTTGCATGCTACCTCTTCTTTTCTTGCGTGCAAGGTTGGAATCATTCCGTTTTTGTTCTTGGGCTTAACGGTTGGAGATAATCATCGTAGAAAGAATACTTGGACTCCCATTATATCTAACGTGCGATGGAGGCCTTCGAAGTGGCATAGCAAGTCTCTATCATTGGCCGGTAGAGTTACTATGTTGAATGTGGTATTATCCAATATTTTGATTTATTTTATTTCCTTTTTCAAGGCCCCTAAAGTCGTAGTGCATGAATTGATATTTATTCAACTTATATTTCTTTGAGGTGGGGTTGACGAGGTTAAAAATATTTGTTGGATAAGTTGGGACGACATTTGTAAGGCCAAAAAGGATAGGGGTCTCGGGGTTGAACATGTCAGGAGGTTTAATATTGCGCTTCTAAGCAAATGGTTATGGCGGATTTTGGTTGACAAAGATTGTGTGTGGTTCGGGTTACTAAAGGTAAGGTACAAATTTCTGAATTTTAACATCCTGTCTAATTCTCGTGCTACAAATGCAGTATCACGAAATCAATCATTATGGTAGAGGGATATTAGTGGCATTAGAACGGTTTTCAATCTGAATGTTAATTTGCTCAATGAATCCATTCACAGGAAACTTGGTGTTGGCAACACTATTCATTTTTTGCAGCTGACTTGTATCGGTTTGAAATCGCTTGAGGCTGTTTTTCCATATGTTTATCGTAATTGCACTATAGGCTCGGTTAACATATTGACGATGGGCTAGTGGTTTGGAGATAATTGGTTGTGGAATTTGGCGATCAGCTGCAATACCTTGTTTGTGCAGGCCGTAGATTAGTTTGCGCGACTGCTGTTATTACTTCGAAATGTTCAGCCGAACCGTGTGGGAGATGATTCATATGTTTGGAAGTTTGATTCAGAAGGGTTCTCGACAGCAAATTGTTACAATCTGTTATCAAAGGCTAATGCGGAGGGTATGGTCACAGAGGCTTTGGTCCTCAAAGGCTTGACGGATATTTGGAGCTCAAATGCGCCGAGTAAAATCCAATTTTTTTTTGTGGAGAAGCTTGTTGAATAGGATTCCTACAAATTTGAATCTAGAGAGAATAGGTATTATCTTATGTAATTCCATTTGTTTCTTTTGCTTTAATGTCGACGAATCACTATTTCATCTTTTTTACTATTGTGATGTTGCTAACTTGATTTGGGAGTGTCTTTATTGGTGGCTTGGCATTGAGGTATGTGGGGAGCAGTTATCGTTAGCCACAATTTATTTTTACATTTCAAGAAACTTTATTCAATCAAGTTCAAAGTTGAGTTCCACTGTTGTTTATGGTTAGCGGTGTGTTGGGCGTTGTGGACAACGAGAAATACTATTATCTTTGAAGAAGGGAGATTGGAGGAGATAGACATATTGAGGACCATTAAATTAGTGTCGAGAGAATGGTTGTTGGCCAAGTATAGTGGTCTGATCGTTGTGGAGCCGACGGTGTGGTAAAACAATCCTTCGTTTTATTTAGTTGGATAGTGGTCTCTACTTGTCTTTGTTTTTTTTTTCTTCTTTTTCTTGTTGGTGAATCCTTTATTTTTGTAAGAGTTGTGCACCCCTTTGTGCTCTAGTTCAATATATTATTTTGCTTATAAAAAAATGTTGGTAGATTTCTAATTTGACAACTGCAAAATAAAATATGATAAGGGCTTAAATGCACTTTGATCCCTCTAGTTTGATAATTTTTAGTCCCTCCATTTATAAAATTAATTTTTAATGACATACAAATGATGACTAAGATGGTTTATTATTTAATTTTTTTACATAATAAATTAATAATTTTAATTAATTTTTTTTAGAAATGTATTTGAAAATTAATTAATATAATAATGTTTAATGACATGCAAATGATGACTAAAATATATTTAATATTTTTTACATGATAAATTAATAATTTTAATTAAATACATTTTTAAATGTATTTGAAAATTTAATAAATTTTATTCTTAAAACAATTTAATTGGGCTAGAGGCCCACAAAACTGGTCCTTCCCTCAAACCCACAAGTTTTATACAAAGCGTGTTTGTGTGAGATATATAAACACAAAAATTTTTTATAATAAAAACAAGAATTTATTTGATATACACCGATAGTGTAAAGTAATTTTCCATTGTCTGTTAATAGTTAGATTTTAATTACAGTTTGAATTTGATTGTAATCAGTTATAAAGTAATGTCTATGAGTGGTAATGATGCACGTACTCTAAAAAAAACTTTACACTAATGCTACATAACAATTAATCTCTAAAAACAATGTGGGACTTCAACCACATCTAAATTCTCAAGATAGATACATACAATGTCATTCATCTTCATGTTACTTCTGACATTTCCTTCTTCCAGCGTAATTGTGAGTAGCTTCTGCGTCTTCGTATACAAAACAACAGCAGCAAGCACGAGTTGTATTTCTTCAAAATTGAAGACACGTAACTTCCAGCATTTCCTGTTTATATTTCTTCAACTTTCTTATAGTTTCTTATAGTGTACAACATAGTAGAGCATGAATTAAGTAGCAACATACAACACACGTTCATGATATTTAATTGAAAGAGTAGAGTATAATACAATACATTATAAGTTTATAGTTTCATGAATGTGTCTCCATAATAAACCTACCAATTCTGATGGTGCACAACTTTTTTTAAATTATCGCTGTGATTGCTACAGAGGATAAATTCATGCTCTAAATTTTACCATATTGAGATGAAGGTAGGAGATAGAACTAGAAAATTGAAAGGCTAGAACATGTCTTTTGTATCAATATACCATGTATGTACAGCAGGCTAGAACAATCTCAACAACACCTTTCCAATGTATATGAACAGAGTCTGCCTACAAAACAAAATATAGAACTACTTATTTGAAAATTTTACTATATCATTTATGCAATTAGCTTCCTAATATTGTACCAATGTGTCTTCAAAGGAAGTAAAATAGCTACAAACTTGAATTAAAGCGCCAAAAAGATAGTACCATATGAAGTGCAATTCTGCATTTTTTTTTAGATGAATAAAAAGACTGAGTAGTTGATGATTCTATTTGAGTACAGTCTGAATTGTCACTCACTTTTGATATATCTCACACAAAGAGTATGACGAGGATGCTAGAAGAAGGAAATGCTGGACATAACATGAATGAATGGCATTCTCTGTCTTGAGAATTTAGTTGTGGATGAAGTCCCAAAGTTGCTTTCATTATAAAAAGTTTTGGTGTTTATATATCTCACACAAATACATATTAGAAAAAATTAGTGAGTTGGAGTGATGGACCAAGTACATGGGCCTTAAGTTCAACTTGATTCTTTTAAAAAAAACTTATATTAATTAATTTTCCAATACACTTCTAAAACAAATTAATTAAAATTATTAATTTATTATGTACAAAAAATTAAATAATAAATTATCTTAATCTTCGTTTTCATGTATTAAAAATTAATTTTATATTCAAGTCATCCAAAAGGGATCAAAAATGCATTTAAGTCAAAGTTGTTTTTTTTTTAAATAAATCTAATGTGATTTATTTCTTTTACTCTTTTGTATATAGTTTTATTTTCACTTGTTTCATATATGTATTCTAATGTGTTGTTTGGTGTTTAAGCACGTAATGTTCTTAGCAAGCATGTAAAAACCTCAAAAGTTGTTTCTGATGAACAACTTAGTCCTTCTAAAATGACACTAAGAATTAAACTATTGCAAGAAGATAATTATTTAGTTTTAACTATTGCAGTTTTAAGAGATGTTTTTTTTACATCTTTGCTAATTTTTTTTCAAACTCCTTTTGTTTTGTTATTGTTCAAACAGAGTTGTCTTTGAGAATGAAATTCTGGTAGTCAGACATCAGATGTCGAGTAAGATGTCACGACACTGGGATCAAGACAGTATGACACCACAAACAATTATGCAGTTAAAGTAAACTGTTGAATGTAAATAACACAATCAATTGTTAACCCAGTTCGGTGCAACATCACTTATATCTGAGAACATTCAATTCAGGAAAAAAATCCATTATAATAGTATTAGTTTGAAGTTCTAAATAACCTTTGGATTTACAAACTTTGCACCTAATCACTACCCGTGTTATTTCTATCTAAGATCTCCTAGATATGAGATCCCTCTCAATCACAAAATAGTGATAAAGACCAAGAACAATAAACAATAGAAGACACACTTCTAAAGACACAAAATTCACTCTTACTTAAAAGCGTATGAGTGATTACAACTCAAACACAATCCAATTCATGCACCTAAGAGGTACATGAATGACTCACAAATGCACAATTGAACACAATCTAACTCAAATATCAAAGTGATATAGGAGTGGATCACAAATAACAAAAACACACTAAACCCTAAAAACTCTTCTTTTGAATACACGGCTTCAATGATGCATTAGGTTTAAAACAACCCTTTAAATATCTTTTGATCAGCATGGGCTTGGGGGCAAATCCAAAACAGCAGCTGCAAATAATCTGCACAATCTTCTGCATGAAAATAGAAACAAAATAGAAATTTTCCTAAAAAGTCTCTAAGATCCTTTTTATGAAACAAATGCACTGCTGACACAAAACCTAAGTTCCTAAAATAACCTTCCTTGGATTGCGACAGAGTGTGAACTAAAAACAAATAGAATCTCACACTTTAAAACTAAATCTTCCAAATAAGTAAAACCCTAATCTTCTAGTATAGCATGTCACGACATCGTGTTGACCATCAATGATATCTGACCAGCATGTCAAGACATCTTGCTCAACATCCTGTTGTGATTCTTGTTTTATCAAAATTGCTGCCAATCCCAAAACCACAGAACTTACAATCTCCCTCTTTGGCAAATTTTGGCTAAAACAACATTTGCATGAAATACTGGAGAAACAGAAACAAACACAACAACAGCAACCCAAAAGAACCAAGAACCACACGAAAACAAAAACACCATAACAAAAAAAAATAGAGGCACGCGCAGCAGAAATAAGGTAGAACCTCAGCCTCACAAAAAACAACGCCCAGAGATAAATAAACTCTCACACACCAAGAACCTAAAAAAAGAGAGAAAAAAACTAAATCACAATGTCAAGACATCCTGTCTGACATCACAGTAGCAAACATATGCAAACAAAATACCACACTACCATACTCTCCCTGAATTACATGATCATCAATTCAGATACAGATGTTAGTTCCTGGATTGGCTGGAATTTTGGTAAAACAAAGTATATTCAATGTTGATGTCAAGGTGCTGATGTTGCAACATTGAAGTCTTAACACTGGGCTGTGTTAAGTAATTATTGCTGAAGTTAGATGTCTGATGTCACACAGGTGATGTTGTAACATCAGATCTGCAGAATTAACAACAGCAGGTTGTGAGTTTGTTAGGGTTGCGTATTAGCTGGAATTGTGGAGAGCAAGCTGTCTCATTGGATGTGAATATCTTGGGATAGATATTTGCTGCTGCATAGGAGATCTGTTGCAGATTTGTAGGAGATTTAAAAGGTTGAAGATTTAAAAAGATTTTAGGAGAAAATCTGTTTTAAATATTCAGTTTTATATAACAAATCTGGGAGATATTGTAGCAATTCCAAGACCAATTCAAGGAGCTATATAAAGCGCACAAGACCAAAGGAAAAAGGTACAGAAATACAGAGAGAAGATCAAGAGCATAGGCTGAGTGTCTTGAGTATTTTGTACGAGTTGTATTTACACTATTCTAGGGTTTGAATAGGTGTTGAGTTTCTGTCCTCTCTAGAAGCTGTGAAGTAATAGAGAGTGTTTGCTTGATCAAAGCTGTAAAGTAAGATCAAGGGTACTCAAAGTGGGTTCTTTGAGTGTTTGTAAGGGATTGAGTGGTGTTCTCATACCTAAGTGGTTTCTTAGGTAGGAAGTCATTAGTAGAGTATAAGTTTAGGAGATTGTCAACGGGTTGTTGAGTCTGTAAATTATATCTACAAGTAGTGAATTCCATCCCTGGCTTGGTAGCCCCCAGAGTAGGTTGGTTGTAACCGAACTGGGTCAACAATTCTTGGTGTTATTTTACTGTTATTACTGTCCATTGTGCAGAGTGTGTTGTTGTGACATCACACCTTAACATCACACGTCTGATACCAGAATTTCAATTGGTATCAGAGCAGGCATCCTGTCTGTCTCTGGGTGAGATCTAGGGAAGTTACTTTCTGGTATAAAGATGGACAAAGAAGTTGGAGGATTCGTCAACAGACCCCCTATTTTGGATGGATCCAATTATGACTATTGGAAGCCAAGGATGACCACCTTCTTAAAATCCTTGGACAGTAGGGCTTGGAAGGCTGTTATTAAAGAGTGGAAAGCACCTGTTGTATGTGAGAAGGATGATGCTGGTAAAGATAAAGAAGGCACCTCTAAGCCAAAGCCTGAAGAAGAGTGGACCAAGGAGGAAGACGAGCTTGCACTTGGAAATTCCAAAGCTCTAAATGCCATCTTCAATGAAGTGGATAAGAATATCTTCAGGTTAATCAATACCTGTGAAGTTACTAAGCAAGCATGGGATATCTTGCAGGCTACTCATGAAGGAACATCTAGAGTCAAGATGTCAAGACTTCAGATTTTAACATCAAAATTTGAAAGCCTGAAGATGAAGGAAGATGAGACTATTCATGATTTCCATATGAGTGTTCTTGAGCTGGCCAATGCATCTAGTGCTCTTGGAGAGAAGATGTCAGATGAAAAGCTTGTGAGGAAGATCCTTAGGTCCCTACCTAAGAAGTATAAGATGAAGGTTACTGCCATTGAAGAATCACAAGACATCAGCAAGATGAGAGTCGATGAGCTCATTGGATCTCTTCAAACTTTTGAGCTTGGGTTGAATGAGGAAGAACCAGAAAAGAAGCCAAAAAGTATAGCCTTGGTGTCAAATGATGCAGAAGAAAAAGGAAAGAGTTCTGAATCGCAGGAGGATCTATCTCAGGCCATAGTGATGTTAGGAAGATAGTTCACCAAAGTATTCAAGCGAATGAATAATAACTCCAGGCCTAATGTCAAGAACATGACTTCTGACACCAGCAAGAAGGATGAAGAGAAAACTACCCAAGATAAAGGAGTTCAGTGCTTTGAGTGTGAAGGGTATGGACATGTCAAGAAAGAATGTCCCACCTTCTTGAAAAAGCAGAAGAAGGGCATGACAGTTTCCTGGTCTGACTCTGATAGTGAAAGTGAAGGCGAGTCAGCAAAGCATGTGAGAGCTTTAACAGGAGCTGTGGTTTCTGATGATGATTCTAGTGATGGAGAAGTAACTTATGAGGAGTTAGCTTCTACCTATCAAGAGCTGTGTTTAAAAAGTGCTGAGATTTGTCAAGAAAATAAGTGCCACAAACAACAAATTGCTCAGCTAGAGAATGAAAAGACTGATCTGGAAAATGAAGTGGTGCTAGTTAGAGCTCATCTTGATCAAATGACCAAGTCTATTAGGATGCTGAGCTGTGGTACAGACACACTTGACAAGATTCTTCAGTCAGAAAAAGCTGCTGGAGACAAAGCTGGGATAGGTTATGTGGCTGAGGATAAGAGAACTTCAGAAGAAAGCACTTCAGGTTCAAAGAAGGAAGTGTCACAACTTTCATCTCAACATCAGCCAAAGAAGCAGGATACTACCCCTAAGAAAGCTGATGTTTCACAACCTAAGAAGATTGAGAAGAAAACTGGTCCATATCAGAAGAGAAAGCAGCCACAAGGAGCTAGTCAGTATATGCCCCCACAATACCACAAGAGCATGCAAGCTGCTCAGTTCAAACAGCACATGTCTCATCAGGTGTCTCAACATCAGGACAACTGGTATGGTTATGGATATGAATACACCAATGTTGTTCCTCATGGAAGAAGAAAACCACACCATCATGGGAGACAATCCAGGAAACAGCATTCTAAGCCTTCTTATGGGAGAAGATACCAGCATAATAGATGGCAGGGCAGTTATGGTAGGAGGAGACCACATTATGGATGGCAGCCTAAGCAATATCATCATGGCAGAAGATTCAGAGATGAAAGGGTGAGATGCTATTATTGTGGAAGGTTTGGACATATGCAGTACTCTTGCTACAAGCTGCATGGATACCCTCAACCTCAAAACAGATGGAGAGAGTACAGGCCCAAAGTTGTTAAACAATGGGTACCTAAGGAGAAGGTGAAGTGCTTATTGGCTCACATGGCTGATAGAGAGTTTGAAGAAGGAACATGGTATTTTGACAGTGGGTGTTCCAAACACATGTCTGGATGTAGATCCATGTTTGCTGAATTTAGAACTTGCCCCCCTCTTGAAGTTATATTTGGCAATGGAGAGAAAGGAGTTGTTGCAGGAGTTGGGAAAGTGAAAGGTGATGGTAGACCTGAACTTGACAATGTTCTGTTTGTCAGTGGTTTAAATGCAAATTTGATCAGCATAAGCCAGCTGTGTGATGGAGGTTACAAGGTAAACTACACTAAGCATGAGTGTGTGGTTTCTGATGAGCATAATCAGATTGTTATGAAGGGTGCCAGAACCAAGGATAACTGCTATCAGTGGATTTCTCTTGAAGGAAATTCAACTATTGATGCTCAAGTTGATGTTACAACATCAGACTATGACATCAGGATGCTGAAAGATCACTCAGAGTTAGTGAGTCCTGATGTGAATTCTTTTAAATGTTTAAAAGGAAAGTCTTTATGGAGGGAGAAAATTAGTAATTGGTCTTTAAAAAATACAGAAAATCTGGCGCCATACCTCAGACCATCATTCTCTAGTGTAGCAAGATCACGGTTCATCAAAGAGCATATCTTCCGTCTGTTCGTCTCCTTCAACAAGAAGAATCATCTGAACTCATACTGCCTCAAGAGAACCATGTCAAACCAGACGTCATCTCCATCAAAGAAATCTGTCGCTCAAAGCTCTTCGCGAGATAAGGCTAGGGTTTCTTCAGAAGAGGGATTTGCAGAAGAAGCTTTGAATATAGAACCTATCTCAATGATGCTCCCAGAATCAGGTACTTCGAGACCCACTAAACTAACTCCTAAGAGACCTGCTACTATCTTCAAGAATCCTGAAACAAAGAAGGTTGTTACTAGTGTGTAGGGGTGGAAGTAGGTCAGGCCGATAACAGGGGCCTACAGGCTAGCCTACACAGGCTCAGGCTAGGCCAAGCTATTTTTTTTAAATAGAAAAGGCCTATGCTTTTTTATAAGCCTATTTAATTAAAAAGGCTAGGCCTCAGGCCATAAAGATAGCCTTTTAACAGTCTGGCCTGTTAGGCTTAAAAGGCTATCTTTATGGCCTGAGGCCTAGCCTTTTTAATTAAATAGGCTTATAAAAAAGCCTAGGCCTTTTCTATTTAAAAAAAATAGCTTGGCCTAGCCTGAGCCTGTGTAGGCTAGCCTGTAGGCCCCTGTTATCGGTCTGACCTACTTTCACCCCTACACACTAGTAACAACCTTCTTTGTTTCAGGATTCTTGAAGATAGTAGCAGGTCTCTTAGGAGTTAGTTTAGTGGGTCTCGAAGTACCTGATTCTGGGAGCATCATTGAGATAGGTTCTATATTCAAAGCTTCTTCTGCAAATCCCTCTTCTAAAGAAACCCTAGCCTTATCTCGCGAAGAGCTTTGAGCGACAAATTTCTTTGATGGAGATGACGTCTGGTTTGACATGGTTCCCTTGAGGCAGTATGAGTTCAGATGATTCTTCTTGTTGAAGGAGACGAACGGACGGAAGATATGCTCTTTGATGAACCCTGATCTTGTTACACTAGAGAATGATGGTCTGAGGTATGGCGCCAGATTTTCTGTATTTTTTAAAGACCAATTACTAATTTTCTCCCTCCATAAAGACTTTCCTTTTAAACATTTAAAAGAATTCACATCAGGACTCACTAACTCTGAGTGATCTTTCAGCATCCTGATGTCATAGTCTGATGTTGTAACATCAACTTGAGCATCAATAGTTGAATTTCCTTCAAGAGAAATCCACTGATAGCAGTTATCCTTGGTTCTGGCACCCTTCATAACAATCTGATTATGCTCATCAGAAACCACACACTCATGCTTAGTGTAGTTTACCTTGTAACCTCCATCACACAGCTGGCTTATGCTGATCAAATTTGCATTTAAACCACTGACAAACAGAACATTGTCAAGTTCAGGTCTACCATCACCTTTCACTTTCCCAACTCCTGCAACAACTCCTTTCTCTCCATTGCCAAATATAACTTCAAGAGGGGGGCAAGTTCTAAATTCAGCAAACATGGATCTACATCCAGACATGTGTTTGGAACACCCACTGTCAAAATACCATGTTCCTTCTTCAAACTCTCTATCAGCCATGTGAGCCAATAAGCACTTCACCTTCTCTTTAGGTACCCATTGTTTAACAACTTTGGGCCTGTACTCTCTCCATCTGTTTTGAGGTTGAGGGTATCCATGCAGCTTGTAGCAAGAGTACTGCATATGTCCAAACCTTCCACAATAATAGCATCTCACCCTTTCATCTCTGAATCTTCTGCCATGATGATATTGCTTAGGCTGCCATCCATAATGTGGTCTCCTCCTACCATAACTGCCCTGCCATCTATTATGCTGGTATCTTCTCCCATAAGAAGGCTTAGAATGTTGTTTCCTGGATTGTCTCCCATGATGGTGTGGTTTTCTTCTTCCATGAGGAACAGCATTGGTGTATTCATATCCATAACCATACCAGTTGTCCTGATGTTGAGACACCTGATGAGACATGTGTTGTTTGAACTGAGCAGCTTGCATGCTCTTGTGGTATTGTGGGGGCATATACTGACTAGCTCCTTGTGGCTGCTTTCTCTTCTGATATGGACCAGTTTTCTTCTCAATCTTCTTAGGTTGTGAAACATCAGCTTTCTTAGGGGTAGTATCCTGCTTCTTTGGCTGATGTTGAGATGAAAGTTGTGACACTTCCTTCTTTGAACCTGAAGTGCTTTCTTCTGAAGTTCTCTTATCCTCAGCCACATAACCTATCCCAGCTTTGTCTCCAGCAGCTTTTTCTGACTGAAGAATCTTGTCAAGTGTGTCTGTACCACAGCTCAGCATCCTAATAGACTTGGTCATTTGATCAAGATGAGCTCTAACTAGCACCACTTCATTTTCCAGATCAGTCTTTTCATTCTCTAGCTGAGCAATTTGTTGTTTGTGGCACTTATTTTCTTGACAAATCTCAGCACTTTTTAAACACAGCTCTTGATAGGTAGAAGCTAACTCCTCATAAGTTACTTCTCCATCACTAGAATCATCATCAGAAACCACAGCTCCTGTTAAAGCTCTCACATGCTTTGCTGACTCGCCTTCACTTTCACTATCAGAGTCAGACCAGGAAACTGTCATGCCCTTCTTCTGCTTTTTCAAGAAGGTGGGACATTCTTTCTTGACATGTCCATACCCTTCACACTCAAAGCACTGAACTCCTTTATCTTGGGTAGTTTTCTCTTCATCCTTCTTGCTGGTGTCAGAAGTCATGTTCTTGACATTAGGCCTGGAGTTATTATTCATTCGCTTGAATACTTTGGTGAACTGTCTTCCTAACATCACTATGGCCTGAGATAGATCCTCCTGCGATTCAGAACTCTTTCCTTTTTCTTCTGCATCATTTGACACCAAGGCTATACTTTTTGGCTTCTTTTCTGGTTCTTCCTCATTCAACCCAAGCTCAAAAGTTTGAAGAGATCCAATGAGCTCATCGACTCTCATCTTGCTGATGTCTTGTGATTCTTCAATGGCAGTAACCTTCATCTTATACTTCTTAGGTAGGGACCTAAGGATCTTCCTCACAAGCTTTTCATCTGACATCTTCTCTCCAAGAGCACTAGATGCATTGGCCAGCTCAAGAACACTCATATGGAAATCATGAATAGTCTCATCTTCCTTCATCTTCAGGCTTTCAAATTTTGATGTTAAAATCTGAAGTCTTGACATCTTGACTCTAGATGTTCCTTCATGAGTAGCCTGCAAGATATCCCATGCTTGCTTAGCAACTTCACAGGTATTGATTAACCTGAAGATATTCTTATCCACTCCATTGAAGATGGCATTTAGAGCTTTGGAATTTCCAAGTGCAAGCTCGTCTTCCTCCTTGGTCCACTCTTCTTCAGGCTTTGGCTTAGAGGTGCCTTCTTTATCTTTACCAGCATCATCCTTCTCACATACAACAGGTGCTTTCCACTCTTTAATAACAGCCTTCCAAGCCCTACTGTCCAAGGATTTTAAGAATGTGGTCATCCTTGGCTTCCAATAGTCATAATTGGATCCATCCAAAATAGGGGGTCTGTTGACGAATCCTCCAACTTCTTTGTCCATCTTTACACCAGAAAGTAACTTCCCTAGATCTCACCCAGCGACAGACAGGATGCCTGCTCTGATACCAATTGAAATTCTGGTATCAGACGTGTGATGTTAAGGTGTGATGTCACAACAACACACTCTGCACAATGGACAGTAATAACAGTAAAATAACACCAAGAATTGTTGACCCAGTTCGGTTACAACCAACCTACTCTGGGGGCTACCAAGTCAGGGATGGAATTCACTACTTGTAGATATAATTTACAGACTCAACAACCCGTTGACAATCTCCTAAACTTATACTCTACTAATGACTTCCTACCCAAGAAACCACTTAGGTATGAGAACACCACTCAATCCCTTACAAACACTCAAAGAACCCACTTTGAGTACCCTTGATCTTACTTCACATCTTTGATCAAGCAAACACTCTCTATTACTTCACAGCTTCTAGAGAGGACAGAAACTCAACACCTATTCAAACCCTAGAATAGTGTAAATACAACTCGTACAAAATACTCAAGACACTCAGCCTATGCTCTTGATCTTCTCTCTGTATTTCTGTACCTTTTTCCTTTGGTCTTGTGCGCTTTATATAGCTCCTTAAATTGGTCTTGGACTTGCTACAATATCTCCCAGATTTGTTATTTAAAACTGAATATTTAAAACAGATTTTCTCCTAAAATCTTTTTAAATCTTCAACCTTTTAAATCTCCTACAAATCTGCAACAGATCTCCTATGCAGCAGCAAATATCTATCCCAAGATATTCGCATCCAATGAGACAGCTTGCTCTCCACAATTCCAGCTAATACGCAACCCTAACAAACTCACAACCTACTGTTGTTAGTTCTGCAGATCTGATGTTACAACATCACCTGTGTGACATCAGACATCCAACTTCAGCAATAATTACTTAACACAGCCCAGTGTTAAGACTTCAATGTTGCAACATCAGCACCTTGACATAAACATTGAATATACTTTGTTTTACCAAAATTCCAGCCAATCCAGGAACTAACAACCCCCCTGTCACAAAGAACCACATCTACTCCCCCTCAAGAGAGCAGCCAGCACAATTCCCTTTCAAAGTAAAACAAGCATAAGCACAAGGTTGTTACACAAAAAAAAATCTACAGAGACAAACAAATTCTCCCACATAGGACATGATGTCAAGACATATAGTAAGACATCCCAACACCACCAAACACAGACTACTCAGAAGAAACCACAGAGTAAGAGAAGTCATACTCATGTTCCTCCCCCTCATACACCATCTTTAAACAGCAGCAACTGAAATTGAAATTACTATTACCACGGCCAACAAAACAACCATTATTACTCCCCCCTTTTTAGCCATAAATTAGACAACAACAAAGACATTTGAAATATCAGCACCAGCACCTTCCTTTCCTTGTCTCCTGCACAAGCAAGGCTACTTGCTATAATTCTTCAAAAAATGCAAATTCCCAGTTCACCCCTTAACTTTTCAAACTGATTTGCATCCAAAGCTTTGGTGAAAATATCAGCCATTTGCTTCTTAGTGGCCACATGTTCAAAAGTAACAATTTTGTCCTCAACAAGATCTCTAATAAAATAATGACGAATGTCAATATGCTTTGTCCTGGTATGTTGAACGGGATTTTTAGAAATGTTGATAGCACTCAAGTGGTCACAATATAATGTCGTGACATCTTGTTTGATATTATACACTTTTAAAACCTGCTTCATCCAAATCAACTGAGAGCAGCTGCTTCCTGCAACAATATTCAGCCTCAACAGTGGATAAGGACACACAATTTTACTTCTTGCTGAACTAAGATATAAGGTTGTTCCCTAGGAAGAAACATCCCCCATAAGTGTTTTTCCTATCATCAGCACTACCTGCCCAATCAACATCACAATATCCAACAAGCATTGCATCAGAACTATGAGAATATAACATACCATAATCACTTGTATCATTGACATACTTCAGAATCCTCTTTACTTGATTGATGTGACTAGTTTTGGACTCAGCTTGATATCTTGCACAAACACCAACAGTAAATATGATGTCAGGTATGCTAGCTGTGAGGTACAACAGGCTACCAATCATGCTTCTGTACAAATTTTGATCCACATTAACACCATTCGCATCTTTAGAGAGCTTCAAATAAGTAGGTGCAGGTGTCCTCTTGTGACTAGCATTCTTCATTCCAAACTTCTTCACTATGTTCTTGGCATACTTACTTTGAGAGATGAAGATAAAATCCTCCATCTGTCTCACTTGAAGTCCAAGAAAATAGGTTAATTCACCTACAAGACTCATCTCAATTTCATATTGCATCTATTTGACAAAATGTTGGACCATTTGGTCTGACATCCCACCAAATACAATGTCATCCACATATATTTCAGCAATCATGAGTTTTCCATCCTTTTCTTTAACAAACAGAGTCTTGTCTATTCTTTTTTTCCTGTATCCATTACTGACAAGAAATTATATCAGCCTTTCATACCAAGCTTTGGTCCATAAAGAGCTTTCTTTAGTTTGAACACATGATCTATAAAAGTAGGATCAATAAACCCATTTAGCTGTTCAACATACACTTCTTCATTCAAGTACTCATTCAAGAAAGCACTTTTCACATCCATCTGAAATAGCTTGAACTTGAGTAAACATGCCACTCCTAACAGAAATCTTATGGATTCAAGACGGGAAACTAGAGCAAAGGTCTCATCAAAATCTACTTCTTCAATTTGAGTGTATCCTTGAGCCACAATTCTGGCCTTATTTCTAGTGACCACCCCATTTTCATCAGACTTATTCGTATAGACCTACCTTGTACCAATGACATTTATTCCTTCAGGCCTAGGAACCAAATCCCAAACTTCATTCCTCTCGGACTGACTTAATTCTTCTTGCATGTCATTGATTTAGAACTCATTAGTTAAAGCCTCCTTCACATTCTTGGGTTCAATTTTAGAAAGAAGACAAGAGTTAGATACCACATCCCTTGATCTAGTGATAATTCCTTCATTAGGATTTCCTATAATGAGTTCCTTAGGATGATATTTCTGAATTCTGATAGAGGGATCTTTGTTGGCTTGACTGTTATCATCCTCAGTATCTACAGCTTCATTGTAGGTCTCAACACCAACCATATTTTCTGAAGTATCATTCATCTGAGGTGATGTTTCAACATCGTCTTTGACATCTGGATTCTTTTCTATGGTTTAATCATCAATCATAACATTAATAGACTCCATCATGACTTTGGTTATGGTATTGAAGACTCTATATGCTCATCTGTTTGTAGAGTAACCCAGGAATATTCCTTTATAACTCTTGGGATCCATCTTTCTTCTTTGCTCACGATCAGCCAAGATGTAGCATTTACTCCCAAAAACATGAAATTATTTGACAGTAGGTTTTCTTCCTTTCCACAACTCATAGAGTGTAGTTGAAGTACCCGTTCTCAAAGTAACTCTGTTATGAATATAGCAAACAGTATTCATTGCTTCAACCCAAAAATGATATGGTAAATGTTTAGCATGAAGCATGACTTTAGCTGATTTTTGAAGGGTCCTATTCTTGCACTCAACCACTTCATTTTGCTGAGGAGTGATGGGAGAAGAGAATTCATGGCAAATAATTTCAGATGAGCAAAAATCAGTAAATTTGCTATTTTCAAACTCCTTTCCATGGTCAATTCTAATACTGACAATCTTATTTTCCTTTTCTCTTTGACGCTTTTGACATAATTCTTCAAAGACATTAAAAACATCTAATTTTTCCCTGATGAAGTGCATCCAAGTGAATCATGAAAAATCATCAACAACAACATAAGCATACCTCTTTCCACCAAGGCTTTCAACTTGCATGGGGCCCATCAAATCCATGTGAAAAAGTTCCAAAACTCTTGAAGTAGTCAGATGTTGGATCTTCGGGTGTGACATCTTGGTTTGGTTTCCAATTTGACACTCACCACAGATTTTTCCTTCCTCTATTCTAAGCTTAGGAATGCCTTTGATCACTTATGTAGATACAATCTTCTTCATCCCTTTCAGATGGAGATGGCCAAGATTTTGGTGCTACAACTTGATTTCATGTTCCTTTGACATCAAAACTGTGAGGGGACAATTTGTTGATTGAGGTGTCCATAAGTAACAATTATCCTTAGACCCGACTCCCCTCATCAGTACTTCATTCTTCTCATTAGTGACCAGACATTCAAACTCGGTGACGTTAACTTTCAGACATTGATCACGCAACTAACTTATGCTGAGTAAATTAGCAGTCAGTCCTTTCACAAGGAGAATATTATCAAGACTATGGAATCCTGTGCAGGCTAGTCTTCCAACTCTGTTAATTCCACCTTTAGCACCATCACCAAAAGTGACATAACTTGTGGAGTGAGACTTAATGTCCATAAGAAACTTATTTACTCCAGACATGTGTCTAGAACACCCACAGTCAAAGTACCAATCTTCTCTAGCTGAGGCTCTGAGAGATGTATGAGCAATAAAGGAAGTAGTAGCTTCCTTGGGTATCCATTCATTTCTAGTTTTAACCACTGCTTGATTAACCCTAGGCTGTGTTTGACCTTTTGGATAGCCATACAGTTTGAAACAGAAAGGTTTAATATGGCCAGTTTTACCACAGTAATGACATCTCCAATGCAAGGCCTTGCTTCCAGCTTGAGTATTTTGATGTCTGGCACGATGTTGAAACATTTGATTAGACATCATTTGCTCAGGCTTCCTTATAGAAGAAACAAACTTTGTTACATAGGTGTCTCCTTTCATAGATTGATAATCAAAGTCTATACCTTTTAAGTTTCGAGCCCTTTTTCCAACTTGATGAATTTCATCTAACATATTAGAACCAAAATTCAACATTCTTACAGACTTGGTCATGTTTTCAAACTTTGAAGTCAACAGGGTACCACATTCTCCAGAGCACAGATAGTGGATAAACATTCTTCCTTTTCAAGTTGAAATTGAGAAATTGTTTCCTTCTGCTTGTCACTTCTGATGCACAAATCTTTGTAAGAGGCGACCAGTCCATCATATGGAGTTTCTTTACCATATGAGTCTTCATCAGAAGTCCGCTTTCCCATCAAGGTAGTTAAAGGTTTAGCATATTCATCCTCCGGTTCACTTTCATCATCAGACTGATAAATTGACAGCCTCTTATGTTGTTTCTTTAGATAGGTAGGGCATTCTACTCTAATGTGCCCAAAGCCTTCACATTCATGACACTGAGCCCCTTTACTTGAATTAGGCCTTTCTTCTATTCTTGCTTTACTTTGAGAATCATAATCCTTGTTGTTGTCAGATACAATGTTCTTGACATTTGGTCTTGACTTCCTGTCCATCCTCTTCAGCACCTTGTTGAATTGCCTTCCAAGCAAAACAATGTAATTAAACATTCCTTCATTAGTGTTCAGATCACAATGATCCTATTCATCTTCAATGTTGGAGACAAAAGTTATGCTTTTGTTCTTCTTTTCAGTTTTGTCATTAATAGTCAATTCAAAAGTTTGAAGTGACCCAACAAGTTCATCTACTCTAATGTTGATGATGTTTTAGGCTTCTTCGATAGTTGTTACCTTCATGTCAAATCTTTTAGGAAGAGATTTGAGCATCTTCCTAACCAGCTTTTCTTCTGATGTCTTTTCTCCCAAAGCACTAAAAGAGTTTGTTATTTCAAGGACAATCATGTGAAAGTCATGAATGCTTTCATCATCTTTCATATTTAGATTTTCAAATATGGTAGTGAGCAGCAGAAGTCTAGACAATTTCACCTTAGATGTGCCTTCATAAGTGGTCTTGAGAACTTCACAGTCATCTTTGGCCACAGTACAGGTGTTTATTAACCTAAACATGTTTGGGTCAACTCCATTAAATAGGGCATTCAGAGCTTTGGTGTTTCCAAGAGCAGTTTCATCTTCTTCCTTAGTCCAGTCCTCTTATGGCTTCAAAGTCTCCTTCTCATCTTTGTCCTTAACCACAGGATGTTACCAACCCTTAATGATAGCTTTCCAGAATTTGCAATCCATAGATTTTAGGAAAGCCACCATATGTGTCTTCCAATAGTCATAGTTGGTGCCATCTAAAATTGGGGGTCAGTTAACATTTCCTCCTCCTTTCTTTTCCATAGTACCAGAACAAAACTTCTCTGGAGCTCACCTTAAACACAACAAGATGCCTGTTCTGATGCCAATGAAATTTTGGTAGTCAGACACCAGATGTCGAGTAAGATGTCACGACATTGAGATCAGGACAGTATCTCACCACGAACAATTATGCAGTTAAAGTAAACGGTTGAATGTAAATAACACAATCAATTGTTAACCTAGTTCGGTGCAACATCACCTACATCTGGAGGCATCCAAGCCAGAAAGGAAATCCACTATAATAGTATTAGTTTGAAGTTCTAAACAACCTCTGGTTTTACAAACTTCTTACCTAATCACTACCCATGTTATTTCTATCTAAGAACTCCTAGATATGAGACAGCAGCTGCAAATAATTTGCACAATGTTCTGCATGAAAATAGAAATAAAATAGAAAGTTTCCTAAAAAGTCTCCAAGATCCTTTTTATGAAACAAATACACTGCTGGCACAGAACCTGAGTTTCTAAAATAACCTTCCTTGGATTGCGACAAAGTGTGAATTAAAAACAAATAGAATCTCACACTTTAAAACTAAATCTTTCAAATAAGTAAAACTCTAATCTTCTGGTATAACATGTCATGACATCTTATCACGACATCGTGCTGACCATCAATGAATGATGTCTGACCAGCATATAAAAACATCTTGCTCAACATCCTATTGTGATTCTTATTTTATCAAAATTACTATCTGATCGTACCTGGATCAGACAGTTGTTCAATGGCCAACAACGTCGTATGGACTTCAGCTCCGGTGATGATGATACGGGGGGGTGTACCTGCAAGGTACTCCGACGCTCAAGTAAGAAAGGGAGTAAGCAAGTACAGAAAAACAGGTGAGAGTTAGAATATGTTGTGTAACCTGACCCTCTCAAGTGAGAGGGTATTTATAGAGAGCCTCCAGCGCGGGGCCAACGGTTACTTGCACTGGGCTGGATTGCAAGGCCCAATCCAAGTAACTGTCAGGGCTTACGTGGCGTAGTGAAGACCAGCACGTGGTCTTCGCCCTGGTGTAACGGTCCCTAAATCTCCGGAAGTATGGCAGACCGATTCCTTCGGGAGTGGGAAGTTATAAGAGAACGTGTCCTTGCGGGGAGGAGCACGTAGGTGTCGAGGAGAGGTGCGTCCACGAGCTATACGCCTCTGCACGACGGTCTTCTACCCTGTGTGTCCGACATCTTAGGGGACTGGCACGTGCCCGACACGGAGGTGGCTTTTGACCTCATTGGGCCTTCGTTGGTCATTTGACTTGGGTCTGCCCGACCGTAAGGCGAGCGCTGGCCCAGTCCGGAACACTATCAATTCCAAAATCACACAAATTACAGAGAATATGCAAATTTTTACATAAATAAACTATGCTAAAAAGAATCTTTATATCACTTAACTAAAGTTAATGTCAATTTTGTATACATAACTTCTCAATAATTTTAAACGATTCAGCTTCAAAATAATCATTTATTTATACTTACTCTTGCCCAAACTATAAATAAGTAGTATTAACTCATGATCATAATATTTTTTAGTGTTATGTTTTATTTGTTATAGCGCCGTCTTAGATATTCCTTGATTGTAACAGTTTTGATGTTCTAGAGATTAGAATGTAAAATGTATATTATTAATAGCAAAACCCAAATAAAGCTATTACCACATTTGTCATTGTACTTCAAAGAAATTATCAAATTAACACTATAACTAATATATTAAAAAAAAGTGTTTTATGTAACTATACATGTTTTTGGATCCATATTTATTTATATTTTTATAGGAATTAATTGAAATGCACTGACAGTGTAAAATCCCAGTTAATTATAACTGTTGGATGTAAAGAGGAATTTGACTTTTAATTTAATAATCTGCAAAGTAACCCAAACGGATGATGGTGATGTATTGACAGTGTAAAACTTTTTACACTGTCAGTGCATAGTAATTAAACTCATTTTTATATTAAGTTGACATGTAAATAAAATGTTTTTAACATATTTTATCATTTTTAAAATATTTTATTTTATTTTATTAAAAGTAGTTGATTTTGTATATATGTCTTAATTTTTAATATTTTATTTAGTTGGTTTGTAAAAGATTTTTACTATTTTTTACACTCTTTATCAATTTTATTAATTTTTATTCTTTTACTTTTTGCTCAATTTTTTAATTAAGTTAAAATTATACATTGTTGTTTTAATAAAATAAAGTATTAAATTGTTGCTAATTTATAATTATAAAAATTATTAAATTTAAAAACAATTATAATAAAATGTTTTAAATATCTAATTTAAACTATAATATTTATAAATAATAAATCAATAAAGTTTATCCATGGGATAGACGCTAGTAAACTATATTATTATTATTATTATTATTATTATTATTATTAGCGTCCAGACGGGCATTTCCGTACCGTCTATCCGCTTTTATTAATGCACAGGCGGGTCAAAATATAAACAGCATTTTTTGTGTCTTTATTTTTATGTTAATTAAATCATTTATAAAATAATAAAAAATAATATAATAAAAAAGATACTCAAACCACCATATAGTAGTTAATAGAAGAGAAGTTATATTTTAAAACAAAAATTAATTAAAGAAAAATTAAGATTTAAAATAAAAACTAAAAAAAGTATAACTGAAAAAAAAAATAGACTAAACCAAAAATTATGTTTTCCATTTATATATAGTATAGATTATTATTATTATATACAAATATTTTAATACAATAATAATATTAATTTAATAAAAATATACTTTATTTTAATAACTTAATTTCTTAATCTGCCTACAAAATCTTATACCACACTATTTGTACATTAATTACTACCGACAAGGCACACATTTTAACTAGAGTATCAAAGTTAAGAGGCTGTACAGATGGAAACCGACAAACATTTAAAGGGATTGTCAATTTGTCATCGTAAACCACACAAGAGAATTCGTTGTTTGTCTGTTTCTGATTATAATACTTCAAAGAGGAATCGGTGATGCAATACAAATAGTGTAACGAAACTAGTGGTAAAGGAAGAGCAAAGATGGATAATATGGGAGAAGAAGAAAAATCACTCAAAATCTACTTCATACCTTACTTAGCACCTGGTCATATGATCCCTCTATGCGATATAGCAACTCTCTTTGCTTCACGCCGTCAACATGTCACCGTCATAACCACACCCTCCAACGCTCAAATCCTTCGTAAATCCATCCCTTTAAACCAACATCTCCGTCTTGACACCGTTCCGTTTCCTTCCCAAGAGGTTGGCCTCCCCGACGGCGTTGAAAGCCTCTCCTCCGCCACTAACCCTGATAACCTCGGTAAAATCTACCATGCCACCACTCTTCTCCGACCACCCATCCAACGCTTTGTGGAGGAGCACCCACCTGATTGTATCGTGGCGGATTTCTTGTTTCCGTGGGTTGATGAGCTTGCAAACAAGCTTCAAATTCCTAGACTCGCTTTCAACGGTTTCTCACTTTTTGCTATTTGTGCTATTGAATCTGTTAAAGCAAACTCTCTTTATGAATCTTCTTCTTTTGTAATACCTGACCTTCCTCATTCTATCTCCATGAATGCGACACCGCCGAAGAGAATGAGTGAAATGTTGGAAGCGCTTTTGGAAACGGTGTTCAAAAGTAATGGACTCATTGTTAACAATTTCGCCGAACTTGACGGTGAAGAGTACATCAAACACTACGAGAAAACCACAGGTCACAAAGCTTGGCATCTTGGTCCAGCTTCTCTTATTCGTAGAACCATTCAAGAGAAATCAGAGAGAGGAGAACAGAGCGTGGTGAACATGCATGAGTTTTTGAGTTGGCTCGACTCAAAGCGAGTTAACTCAGTGTTGTATATATGCTTCGGAAGCCTTTGCCATTTCGAAGATAAACAACTTTACGAAATTTCGTGTGCGGTAGAAGCATCAGGTCACGAATTCGTATGGGTTGTTCCGGAAAAGAAAGGAAAGGAAGATGAGAGCGAAGAAGAGAAAGAAAAGTGGTTGCCGAAGGGATTTGAAGAGAGAACAATTATGAAGAAGAAGGGTTTGATTATTAGAGGGTGGGCCCCACAGGTTATGATTCTGAACCACGCTGCTGTGGGTGCGTTTATGACGCATTGTGGGTGGAATTCAACGGTGGAGGCTGTTAGCGCGGGGGTTCCGATGATAACATGGCCGGTGCATGGTGAGCAATTCTACAATGAGAAGCTGATAACGCAGGTGCAGGGGATTGGGGTGGAGGTGGGTGCAGCTGAGTGGAAGAGTATGGGGTTTGGGGAGAGAGAAAAGATTGTGAGTAGAGAGAATATTGAGAAGGCTGTGAGGAGGTTAATGGACGGTGGTGATGAAGCTGAGAAAATCAGACGGAGTGCTCTAGAGTTTGGGGATAAGGCTAAAGTGGCCGTTCAAGAAGGTGGTTCATCTCACATGAATTTGACGGTTTTGATTGATGAACTTATTCGATTGAGGGACCGCAAGCTTATAGAGTAAAACTCATTTTATTTCTTAGATTTTATTTATTAAATTATCATTTCTAATTCTAAATGATAAAAAAAGTAGTACTGGCAAGAGTATATCAATAATGATTCTACTATCAATAACAGCACAATGGAATAATATAGTGAATTATAAATGTTATTACACCTCTTATATACTCTCTCTGTCTTAAAATATATTTTTTTTAATTTTTATACACAATTTAAAAAAATTAATGATTAAATAAATAAATATAATTTTATGTTATTTCTCATTTCTCTCATATTTTCTATTCACCTTAGAGACTTTCAACAATTTACTCTAAGTCATTCTCTCACCCAAGTTTCAAATCTTCAACAAAATCTCATGAAGTCAAATAATACCTTTTTTTCTCTCTGTTTTCTTTCTTCTTTCATGATGTTTATTCAAGAGTGTGACTTATTTGAGAGGGTTATAGAGCTTAGAATGACGCTGAGGTGGGCTAGTTGTGGAATAGGTGTCATTGAAGCTCAAAACAGAGTACGGAGATAATAGATTATGAGATTCCGTCTAGTGATAGTTTTTGGGGCGCCTGATGATAGTGACATTGACTTAGTGTATTCTTTCTAAGGTCCAACTAAATCATGGTACTCACAATATCAAAATCGGGCTCCTTCTATGGAAAGGCCATAAATATTGATTCGAGCGACTTTGAAGATGTTTAGATTCATGGCTTTTTGATTAGATATGGAGTTTTTCGACATCAGGAATGAGGTCGGCGTGATTATGCAAAAGTGTTCTCCTTGCGAAAAGATTTGCATGTGGTGACCTTGCGAAAAGATATGATCAAGGACTTTGATGCTGGTATCCCCTTCACCATCATGCAGTCCGAGAACTTGAAGATCGTTAATGTTGCCCTTTCTCAATTGCATCTGAACATCTAGGCATTTTTTCAAGCATTCGAGATCCAATGTTGGGGTCTCATTTACCCCCACGGAGAGTGTATTTTTTCTTTCTATGAGACCAAATGAGTTAACAGAGGCAGATGGGTCTCCGTGAGTGCCATCCGTGGGACGAGCTCTTTTCTCCCTTTACACATTCAACTACCAACACTAGAAGGATAAGTTTGTCTGAGACAGAGGTACCGACCGATGTTCCAAAGTCATGTATGAAAAAATGGGACTCAGATTCCTTCTATATTGAACGGGTGAGCCCCTTAATGTAATAGGCTATAACTTGACCAACCTGAGTGAAACAGAGAAAAAAACAGTTTAACTAAAAGAGTGATTTATGGTTATGGGGGTACGATACCTGCTTAGGCTTGATAGGAATCTCCCAACGCAGATGAATTTTTTGTGTAAGATGTTTTCTTCGTGTTCAGTGTTTGTATATTATTCATGATTAATTTGGAGTTGGTTCAAAAGACAAAGGAGTAGCATAATTGCATTCTTCTTTTAAAAAGTTTTTAGATGACTGCTAGCAATGTAATTTCCACATAAGGTTCACAGTGAGAGAATGAATCCTTTATAAAATAAGTTTCTTCATTCAACCTCTCATTAGACTAGTATTTTGCTTTCTTTTTGTGCAAGTAACAGCTTCTATAAAGCATGTATACAATAGCTATGATCATTTTCCATACTTCTATTTCTGCAAGCTCATGAATCACAACTCTTACCTCTGCAGTGTCTAATTGATGATAGAGAAAAAGAATAAAGAAGAAAAATTGTCACTTCAAAAACAAACAATGACACATCAAACTTATGCAGTCTTGCTGATGGTGATGCTGCTACTATTATTGTTACTGTTATTTTAATTATTTGATTAACATTTTTTATTATTGCAGGAAGAAGAAAAGACAGCAGAATGTTACCTGTGAACTAAGTTTTGGAGGTTCAAGAATTTCCTCTGTACTTGAACCAAAGCAAGAAGGTACCAGCGAGTATCAATAGCATCCATTGGTCATATTACGACGAACTTCAGCTTGCCTATTACCTTGAACAGAGGTCCCTGCTCCCATTTTCTTACTGTTATGTTGCCAAATCCTTACGAAAATGGAAAACTGAGGAGGAGGAGGAGATCTCCCTGGTTCTAATGGTTTGAACTTGAGTAGCCTGGAAAAAAGACACACATCCTTAGCAAGAACATCATTCTGCAGAAGAGGAGAAGATCTCCCCTTAATATATGAATTAGTATCACCGTTATATGGCTGTCAAGTAGCTGGAATGGAAATTAATTTACTTTTATCTTTATGTCAACTCTCAAATTATCTTTGCCTTATTTAATTTCTTCTTTGATCAAGAAAACAAAAGAAAAAAAAAACAAGTTTAATATTGTTGCATTCTCTTCATTGAAAAGGTTTTTTGATAACTACTTGCAATATGTTTTTCACATAAGGTGTTCAAAGAGAGAATGAGCTCTTTATAGTTTCTTTCTTCATTCTTTTTTATTCTTTTTACAATAACAAAATTTGAGGTATAAGAGAATTATTATTAATTAAAGTGGCACACATTCAATCTCTTATCAAACTACTGTTTTGCCTTGGCTTCATTGTGTAAATCTCAGTTTCTTTAGAAGATTGCTTCCACTAGATTTCCTTCAAATACATGTGGCCATGATCAAATTTCTAATAAAGTGCTTTGAGTCAGAGTCATGTAATTGTGATTTTGATCTTGATAAACATGCATAAACTCATCAAATAAATTACAAATACAATCTAAGACCATTTTAAATAGTAACCTCAACATACATTAGAACTCAGTCTATTACACATGTATAAATAACCATGAACAACACAAACAATTAAAACAAATATATTCCACATAGTTGACCAATAAATATTCCATAAACATATTTCATCAGCCGAGGTGGTGGCATACCGGCTCATCATATTACCCTACAAAGCCTTATTGATTGCAGCATCTCAATAGATCATACTAGTACAAGATAAATATTATTACCTCATTTTTCTTGTTTGTGTCATCTTCTTAAGCTTGCTCATTGTCACAAGGGAGTGAAAGAAGAGACTCTATATACACAACAACTTGAGATCCTTCCTGATCGTTACAGTATGAATGATGCTCTAACAATTGTCCTTTGTCATCATACTTAACCAATCCAGTACCGCCATCTGTTCCAATGATTTCACCACTTCTTGTACAACATATAGGAAAAAATTACCGAGTTGGAATGTCAGCAATAGATAAAACAAGAGTTTTAGTCCAAGACGAATCCACTCCGTATTCTTTCATAACCCATATTTTAACAACAGTACGATACTCCATAGCCCATAGACTGATAAATTCTCCAAATACCCACAAATCACAATCAGTAGGATCTTGGTTAAAATCATGGTCAAAATCATTTGGAAAAGACATCTCAAAAAGTTCTCTATCCATTAAATGAAAAGCAAAAATAACATCCTCGCTTGAACCATCATCAGGAGAAGCCAACCAATGCAGAGCCCCATTACAGAGAAACCCTACTCTCTCCTCATAACCAGAGTCGTCCAAGTAAGGAAAGTGCCTATAGTTCAACAATGCAGGACACTCAACTTCTTTCCATGTATTAGCTCTCAATGAAAAATATTCAAATGGGATGAAATGTCAGCGCGGTCAGAATTTGAATCACATGACATCGAAACCACCAAGTAATCATCTGTTGAGTCATCATATCCAAAACCATACAGATAAAAGATATCAGGGTCAGAATTGGAAACAACAGGAGGTATCTGTTTATGAACTCCGGTGGATGGATTCCATAGATAGATCTTTGAAGAACAGTTCAAAAATATAAAGCCTCTACATGAACTTTTCATTTCAATAAGAAAATCAGATTGGAAATGGTGACGCAAAAAATCAAGGTTGATTGAAGTAGAATAATTGTTAAGTGATGCTTCTAAATCTAAAGATCGACACTCATGAAAGAAAGTTGATACGAACATAATTCTAGGGTCGTGTGTTGCGGCTGTGAGTTGAAAATGAGAATTTGCAAAACAGGAATCAGAGATGAGAGAAAACCAAGACTTACAAACGCATTTGAAACGTACAAGAGACTTAACTGGTAACCTTAGAAGGATTAGAATGATCAATTCATGAGGAAGATACAGAGTCTCCTTCATTGTTGGGTAATATTCCTCTATGCACTGCGATTGTCAAAAGAAATAAGAACGGGTAAACCTGCCTCTTTTACAACCCTAATCACCTATAATTTGGGATATCCTTTTCATTGACTTCATATTGGAACACGTACAAAACAAAAGTTGGGATATCATTGTCATTTAATTTTCCGTGTCACGTATGTTTTAGTCTGTTTTATTCTATTTTCACTATAACTATTGTCTTCACATGCATTTCAATAGACAAGAGTTTAATAGAAAATAGGAGGGGTGAACAACATGGGTCCATTTGGGTTGGGTTTGGCCAAACCCAATACTTAATTTATATAGGATATTGAAACACTCTGGTTTGAGTGAGATAAAATAATCATCTATTATACCATTTTGTTGGTTTGGATAAACTCAGAAATTTGCGGGTTAGATTAGATGGTGGGTTATCCAAATAATTTTCCAATTGTATTATTATTAAAGGATTAAACGACAGGTCATCATATTTTTTACATAAAAATTATTGAATATTTTTATCTTTAAAAAATTAGAAAACATTTTTATTATCTTTTAACATCATAAAATAATAAATGATATCATCAATTAATAAAAAAATATCATAAAATAAAAGCAAGAAATAAAAATTACATGACATAAAATTGTATTAGCATCAAAATAACTAAAAGAGTGAAACATTCAAAATTAGTTAAAGTCATGGTTCACTAAAATAATAAATGTTAAAGAGACTAAAATTGCAACAACTAAATTAATATTCATCAAAATCATTAAAATTGTAATTAAAAAATGTATGATTTATGGGTATGTGGGTTTTTTTAAGTTTGAGTCTGGTTTTATCCGAAATTCTATTTTTAATGGGTTTTTTAGTTTTTTAGTTTTACTTATGGTAAGTTTTTAACTCATAATTAAGACGGAGAAGTTAGTTGCATTTTGTGTCAATTAATAGGAATTGTGTGTTAGTTTATGTGAATGATGTATGTATGTGCTTGGATTGATGAAGGATAACTGTGGAGTAATTAGTCATGCGTATTGCATTCTGTCAGCTAATGTGAATTGTTTTGATTTTTAATTTCACTTTTGTTTTGGACTGGGTCGGGGTCTGCCCCTCAATCGAGCAGGCCCAACCCACACGTCTTGGGGTGGCCCAACAAAGGCCTTTTAGCACGACCAATGTCGAGCACACGCCCACCTCAACAGTATCGGGCACATGCCACACCTCGGCGGTGTTCGGGCACGCACGGCACAGAGCGTCGGGCAGAGTCACTACGCCTCTCCGGGCTCGCTCCTCCTCGACGCTCGGGTGCTCCTCCCCACGAGGAGTCATCTCCTTCTGCATATGAGAATCCTCCCCGCGAGGACACGTCTCTCCCCGACACGCCAGACTCCTCCCCGCGAGGACACGTTCTCATGTAACCACCCACTCCCGATGGAATCGGTCTGCCCTAATTTCGGAGATCTAGGAACGGTTACCCTAGGACGAAGACCACGTGCTGGTCTTCACTACGCCACGTAAGCCCTGGCAGTCACTTGGGTTGGGCCTCGCAATCCAGCCCAGTGCTAGTGACCGTTGGCCCCGCGCTGGGGGCTCTCTATAAATACCCTCTCACTTGAGAGGGTCAGGTTACGCAATCTCATACACTCTAACCGCTTACTGTACTTGTTTTTACTTGCGACCCTTGCCTTACTTGAGCGTCGGAGTACCTTGCAGGTACACCCCCCCCCCCCCCGGCCGTCTTTCAACCTCACCGGAGCTGAAGTCCATACGACGTTGCTGGCCACTGAATAACTGTCTGATCCAGGTACGATCAACTTTAATTCGGTAAAACGTATGTTGTTTGTTGGTTTACATGGCATGTTGAGTGATATTATGGATGTCCATTGTTGGTGTTATGATGTTTTCTTTAGTTGTAATACATCACTTGATTTAAGGTTATCTATAAGATTTCGATAGACCTTTATAACGTGTTAAGGACATTTGTTGTAGTTCATCCCTAGAACAAACCACCTAAACTGAAAAGAGTGAAAATAAATTATTTACAGTTAGTTGTAGTATAAAGTAAGCAACTGAAAATAATGAGATAAACTTACTTTTTTTTTAGCGGAATTTGAAGTTGTTCTCGTTGATGGGGGCAAGTGACAGAATTCTCGACCAACCCCATGTTTGAAATAAAAAAGCACAAGAATAAAACGAACAAGTAACCTTTTGTGCATTTTTACACAAATAACTATATAGGTGGGACAAAATAAATGAACCCCAACTATATGTTCCTATTTTATTTATTTTTCTTATAAAAGGCAAATGCATAATATTTATCGTGTTACCAGTAGTTTCAGGAATTAAAAAATTACCAAATAGTAACATAATATAATAACGAGTTTTAATTATTTTTTCATCCTCGGTCGATTCTTCGATTAATATCATATTTGAATAGTGTTGTTTAAGATGCTTTAAATTAATACATTGACCCCTTGTTGTTTCTTCAAACAAAGGGGCACCCAAAGGTTGTTCGCAGATCGCGTTATCTAGGTTAACTCTACCATTAACAACCCTACCGTCGATATGTTGACCCAAAAACGTGTACACGTCCTCTAGGGTGACAGTACATTCACCGAACAAAACGTGAAATGTGTGTGTCTCGGGTCTGTATCTTTCTACCAAAGCGAGGATAAATTTGTAATCAATAGAGTATGAGACTATGTTGAGTAAATGACCAAAATCGACTACTCGTAAATATGGTTCTATATATTCGTCATGTGGGACATATTCATGTACACAACACTGAAATCTCTTTGGATCCTAACAAAAAATAAAAATGGAAAATAATTAAGGACAAATTTAGTAATATATTCGAAATAATGACTTACAAACTCCGTAATGTTGTTGGTAGTTCCTCTATGTGTCTCACATGTGGTTAATAGAGCCATTTTTTAGAATGCTTTTGAGTGTTTGTTACTGATAAAGTGTACATGTTGATTGTTTTTTTATGGAAATAAGGAGAGATATAGCCATATTTATAGAGTAAGAAAGCATTAATGTGAAAGTTTTTTGCATGGAGCCTACAACTAATGCGCCATAGCCTATGGGACGTGGGCTTGTTTTTGTACACGTGCGCCAGTCAAAGTGGCGTTTCCTAGGGCGCATAGTGGAAAATTAGCAGGCTATGGAGGCTAGACTCAAGGTGGCATGCATGCAATGCTGCAGAACACGTGACAAGCCATTGCCTATGGCGCCTTTGTTAAAAACATAAAGCATGCGCCATACCCTATGGCATATGGGTTCATTTTTACCATGCTATTTGGATCCTATTTTAAGTGCATGCGTATTCGTTTTAGTTGCAACTCACACTGCATTATCACCAATAGTACACCAAAATACACTACATTTCACAAAATGACTCATTCACCATAATACATGATCAACGCTCACATCAATGGTGAGACATTTGAATGTGACTTATCTAGTTTTAATTTCCATAATACCGATGTTACTCGGTTTAAAATAAATAGACGATCAAAATTTTTACATTTGAAAGAGAGAATAGAAAAGAAGTTACTGTGTGGTCCGGTGGCACAAATCATTTACAAAAATCCAGATATTTTTGCCAACAATCAAGTCAAGTTTTTTCACCTAAAGGTCCGAGATGATGAAATGTTCAAAATATGTTTCTCAGTCATGAACATTTTGGGTTCAACGATATTGAGTTGTATATTTTATTACAACCAAATCAGTTGTCTCAGATAGTTTATCTGTCACAGGTTTTTTGTGAAACTGACGATGAAGAACAAGTCGAAGTCAATGTTGTTGACGAAGAAGAAGAAGAAGATGAAATATTGGTTGATCATATGGTAACCTATGACACTGTCAACCACAAGCAAGAGTCGTTGCCTTCGTGTCATGTGTATTGTCCACATCAAGACATGACAAACTTGAACTTGGGTGTAGACGAACCATCCTCAAATATACTTTACAATTCGTATATGCAGACAAAGGGATATTTAAAAGTGGTGGACATGTTTCTCACAAAAGAAGACTGTGTGAGAGATATAAAAAAGTATCACATGGAAATTTTAGCTGATTATATCGTCGATCGTAGTAATATGATGAGGTACAAGATCTTGTGTCGTAATTTGTTCTGCATGTTTTGGCTGACAACATCTTACCGAAAGAGGAGTGATTCTTGGGAGATAGGTTCTATGGGTCCAGCTCACACTTGCATAATCACCAATCTGATGCAGGATCATCGCAAACTCAACTCTCATTTAACATCTGATGAAAATTTGTCTGTCATTAGCAAGGATCCGTCATTGAAGGTGTGTACAATAATCTCGCATATTATTACACAATACAATTATACTCCCTCGTACAGGAAGGCATGGATAACTAGGACTAAGGCGGTTGAACGAGTATTCGAAAATTGGAAAGATTCATACAAAGAACTTCCACAATACCTGGTGGCACTTAAGCATTATGCTCTGGGGACTGTTGCAATTTTGGAGACCGTGCTGACATATTCCCTAAACAGGACTTGTGTTAGTGAAAATGGAATATTCTACTGACTCTTATAGGCATATGAACAATGCATCAAAGGTTTTGCATTTTGCAAACATATTATACAAGTTGATGGAACATGTTTTACGGAAAATATAAAGGAACGCTACTCATAACAGTAGCACAAGATAGAAACAACAACATTTTTCTAATCGCCTTCGCTCGTGTTAAAGGGGAGACTGTTGGTGGAGGAAGTTTTTTTCTAAAAAATCTCTGATTACACGTTGCTCCTTAACCTAACTTATGCTTGATTTCAGACAAACATCCATCTATCGAGAGTGCTTATAAAAACTTTGATAACGGCTGACAAGATCCTTCTTCTATGCATATCTACTGTATTAGACACGTCGCTCAAAATTTCATGCGGGAGATTGAAGACATGACGCTTCGGAAAAAGGTTGTGAACGCAAGGTATGCATTAACAGAACCTTCCTTCAACCACTACCGCAAAGAGATCAGATTGACAAATACAGATGCAATAAGGTTGATTGATAATATTCCATTGGAGAAGTGGACCAGGGCATTCAGCAATGGTCAACGATGGGATCACATGACAATAAATCTCGTGAAATCAATAAACTTTGTCTTCAAAGGCACTTGAAACCTACCGATAACCGCTTAGGTGAAAGGAACCTATTTTAGTTTAGGGTCACTGTTTGAGATCAGACGTTCAAACTGGAGTTTACCATTACAATCAGGGCAGTTATTCAGTGAAACTTCAATGAAATTCATTAAGGAGGAAACTGTCAAAGCTAACGCACATGTGGTCACAATGTTTGACCGTTGTAAATGTTGGTTCAGTGTAGATAAAGCAATGGACCACAATGAGGGGAGCCAATGGAATACTATCGATTCGAACTAGATAGAGGTTGGTGCGATTATGAAAAGTTACAAGTCTTCTGTATGCCTTACTCCCATGTTATAACGACATGTTCAAAGGCTAGGTAGGACCCTTCCAACACACTATCCACCATTTACAAAGTCATAAAATCATGCAATGTGTACAACAATAGCTTTTTGGTGGTAGCAAAGGATGATTATTGGCTTGCATATCAAGGGGAGGTATTTTGGCACGATAAAAATATGTGATGAAAGAAAAAGGAACGCCCTAGAAGCACGCGTATTCGAACTGAAATTGATACGGTGAATAAAATGGTGAGATTACATAGTTCATGCAGTCAGCTCGGACACAATTGTACAAATTGTCCCAATGTTGGATCAAGCTCCACAACATAATTCAATAATTCACTTTTAGTCATGCATTTTATATGTAATTCATTTTAGGGTTAAATATGTCTAAGCTCCCTGAAAATAACCCAACATTCAAGTTTGGTCCCTATAAATATTTTCTTCAAGGTTTGGTCCTCCTAAAGTTTTCCGTTTGTAACTGTAGTCCCTCCCGTTAGTTTTCACTAACGAAGGATAACCTGGCGTGCCACATGTGTAAATTTGTCTTGCCAACTGTGTTTTATTTCATTGACCAGTCAGAAATGTTTATATGTTTGATTTATTCTACTCTCCTCCTTGAACATTCATGACCTAATCCCTAAAACCCCAAATCTTCATAATCTCTTCATCTTCTTTGTTTGTGTTTTCCCTTCAGATTCGTCTTTTCGTAACCTTTCTCCTTCATAACTGTCCTTCTTCGTCGTTATGTCTACATCATCCAGGCTCAGCAAGGTAGTCTCATAACACTCCAAGAGTTTTAACAACAGTGAAGGGAAAAAGTGTGGATGCAAGGGAACTTTGATTTCCTACGCGTGCAAGAGGGGAAAGAATCAAGGTAGATTGGAGATGTCCGTTTTGGAAGAATGAGGGTACGTGCAATATGTTTGTTTGGGATGATGAAATTGGAGGAGGGATTGAAGATGCTGAATGGAGCAAGGAAGAGAGGGATATGCAAATGGTGGAAACCTTTAAGGATCTTTATAAAAATTCGATGAAGAAGAACAACAGGCTGAAGATGAAGCTCTAGGTAGTGGAATTCTATGGAAATTTGAAGACTATTTGTGTTATAATTTCAGTATTGGTCAACATGTATTTTGTGCTTAGGTGTAATTGTAGAGTTGAGTGAATGAAATGTGTTGTTGTTTTAATGAAAATGTAATGTTTGTCTTTAGGAGTTGTAATGTTATCTTGTTTTGAGAAAGTCTTCAAAATGTAAGAATGTTCTGATATGGTTTAGTTTGGCAAACGTAACAATGTTATGTGTTAATGATATTTGTTGTTGTTTTGTTATAAGCATTTGATCAAAATGAAATGTTGTTTTGTACTGATGTCTCATAATTGGTTATACCAAAAGAGTACTATTCAAAGACACTTTAATTCAGTGACACATAATTAAGTGACACATATTTAAGTGACCTATAAAAGTGAGAATTATACTAAAACAGAAGTGTACCAAAACTAGAATAGTAATTTGATTAAGTCACTAGTACATTACATCAGAATAAGGAAATGTATTTTGGGCCTAAAGACCACATCAGTACTTTACATCACATATTTGAATACATAATTTTGAACAAAACATGATAACAGGTGTTCATAAACACCATTTACACAAAAGCAAGATAAACTTCATTGTGTGTGACCCTTGGCATTGATGTAGTCAGTGTCAGGTATAATCACATGATCATCATGTTCTTTCCCTGGGCCTGGCATGCTCTTTAACTTGGGTGTCTTCAACCTCTGACTTTCTCTTTTTTCAGTCAAGCCACTGTCATTTGTCTTGTATCTGCTATGTGTCCTGAATTTTGGTGGTTCACTACTGCTTGGCTTAGACAAGGTTGTTCTTATACCAGGTGGTTTAAATGGAGTGTTCCTTCTCACCTTTGGTTGCCTCCCAAAGAAAACCTTTGGACCACCTGGACTTGGCTGAGATGTCTTGACAGGTGACTTATTAATCCTTAATGGTTGAATGTTCAAAACATCAGAACCTGTAAGAACAACAATAATAGTGTCATCTAATAATGTTGGGTTTTCCACCTCAATGCCCTCAAGTTCATCTGTATCCATTTGCTTAGTTGGTTCCACATCCTCATTCAGCCATTCCTTAACACCAGACTTTGAATTAATTCCATCCTTGATAACATCTTTTGATGGACTTCCCTCTTTGGCAGCAGGCCTTGATGAACTTCCCTCTTTGGCAGCAGGCCTTAATGGACTTCCCTCTTTGGCAGCAGGCCTTGATTTCTTAGGCATCTTGTTTGATGACCCCTTATCCCCTGTATATTAACATAACATCAACATGATTAATAAATTTAGCAATTGAATTACACATTGAAAATAAAAACATTATTAAAGGTACCCTTACCCTTTTTTTTTATGCCTCAGTGGTTTGACTTATTTGGGTTGGAAGTGCCTGAGATGTTTCTGCTGGCTCTGTTGCATTTCCCTCTTTGGTAGTAGTTTTTGATGCAGGCTCTGATGCATTTCCATCTTTGGCAGCAGGCTTTGATGCATCTCCCTCTTTAGCAGCAGGCTTTGATTTCTTAGGCACCTTGCTTGATGACCCCTTAGGTCTCCCCTGTATATCAACATAACATCAACATGATTAATAAATTTAGCAATTGAATTACACATTGAAAATAACAACATTATTAAAGTGGTACCCTTTTTTTTTATGCCTCAGCAGTTTGACTTACTTGGGTTGGAATTGCCTGAGATGTATCTGTTGGGCTATATTGAGTGGCTTGACTAGCCGTTTTTGTAGCTTCTAATTCTTCCTTCAATTTCTTGCAAGTCTTTTTATTATGGCCTAACTGAAAACTGAACCTACACCTATGGTTAGTGTTTGTTATTTGCCATCTAGTTTGACTCTCTTCATTAGGTTCCCTCCTCCTCAATCTCTTAGGCCTCCCTGGGCCTCGTTTAAAATTAGGTGGCAGCATTCCCTCATTATCAATCTTAGGCCACTTGTTTTGTCCATTTAGTGGGGTAATAGCCTCACTATAGCATGCAGCGTAAGTGCTCTTGTGATAGCAAGTGTGGACATATTTAATAGGGTCATCTACCATCCTATGGATGACAGCCACAACATGCCTACAAGGAATACCCACCAGTTCCCAAAAGTTGCAAGAACAAGTATGTTTTTCAAGATCTACCACAAAACTGTCAGTAAATAACACATGACTCACTTGAAATAACAACCTACCAGCATATGTAGTTATCTAGGAAGCACTCTTCTCTATTTCCCTATCTAGTCTCCTTAGGGGTTTGACCATTATAATACCCTTATAACTCTCCACCTTTTCCCCAAGAGTGGCAAACCTTCCCATTAAATAATTCCTTACCCAAATATCTTCTGAAGCTGACACGTGGCACCCCACTTTCTTTTCAACTTCCCATAGTCTTGGAAGTTTCAAACTTTTCCCGCCTAAACATTTGTTCTTGAAGTTGAGATCAGCTCTTCGCACTATCTTTCCTTCCGACACCGAGGCTGGTCACCATCTCTCCGACGCGCCTCCCTGCTGGTGTCGAATCGACACCATGATCTGCCCTTTGCGCCGACGTGACCAGGGAATCCTTGCTTCCCGCCTTCGGTCGAAATCCCGAGTCAATAAATTACCCCTCCCAAAAGGCCAGTTTCGACTGGATGCTGTATCGATGGAGAAATCTGGCTTTTTGGTTTCTTGTAGGATTTCGACGACTTTTCTTTTGACGCATTTGCCAATCGTTTGGTCTCTTCTCTCAACACGTGGCGAGCGCCGTCTAACATGATGATGGCAATCTCATCCCACGATTTCCAAGAAAAACGCCATGATGGCTAGTCTCGTCCAAGTTATGGGCCTTGAAACCAAACCCCACTTACTCTCAGAAGTTGAAAAGTTTTGATCTTTCACTCTTCTGCATGTGCCTTATAAATAGCCTCTCTCAAGAACCCTTGCCATTTTCCATAACTCCTTCTTTACAAAAACGCTTATTTGCTCTGAGACCTAAACTTTGATCTCCTCGTCTTGAAGCTTTTACCGTCTCAAAGCGCCCTTTGCGTTTCTTTCTTGCCAATGGCTTCATCAAATACCACTGTAACTCACATTCCTCAAACCACTGGTAACAATCTGGTCGCGTACGTACTCTCTGAAAAAGAAACACTTCATCCTCTTCCTCAACCATCCTCCGCTGACGATGCGGTGGTGGCCAACTGGTGCCGCCAAATGGTCATTCCATTCGCGGTGGAGAACAAGTTGTGCGGTTTCCACGGCCCCCTTCCAGACCACAAACTTAATCCACAAGAACTCCAGAAGTTCTTTCCTTGCTTCGATCAAACAATTCCCCCTGCTTTCGAGAAAGGTGGCACCTTGGACCTCAAATATATGGCACCCAAATCTCGAGTTTTCAGATCCATGCCTACTCCAGGCAACAAAGATTACCTTGCCTGGCTTGACAGAGTCGAAGAGCAACGCCAAAGGCAATGGAAGGAATACAGTATCTTTGACGCCATCTAACTCACTAGAACCGCCCACAGAGTTAACCCTTGTTTGCTGTTGGCGTCGATGTATTTTTAGGAAGGATCGACAAATACGTTCCACCTTCCTTGTGGTATGTTCACGCCAACACTTTTCGACGTGGCAGCCATCACTGGCCTCTCGCCAGTAGGTGAGACGTTCGATCTAACATTGGAGACGGACAACGCCTTCGACTTCGAGCGTGCTAGCTTCCAAAACTACATCGAAGATCATCATGACAAACGCTTTAAAGAAGTCTCTGATGAGGAACATATTGCCTTCTTGACCCTCTGGTTGTCATATTATATGTTTTGCCCTGGCTCCTTGCAAATAGCCAAAAGCTTTATCAGTCTGGCCATTCAGATCCACGAAGGTCGACAAATATCTCTGGCCAAACTTCTGTTGGCCTCTCTGTAACACCCCCAATCTATACGCCCAAGCTATTAAAGCGATGAATAAAATTCAAAATCTCATCAGAGTATATTTACAAATTCACGGCATAGATCGAGGGGGTCGCATCAATTTGAAACAAAATACACATACAACACCTGCTCATAAAGATATGCAACAATTCAGGTAGTAATACTCCCACGGTCCAATTACAGAATAAAAGCAGAAAATCCGTAACTGAATCTCATATAGATATATCATAAAAGTTTGTTTGTCATATACAACATCATACATGTACAATCCAAAAGATACATATACATAATACAAAATAATTCACACTCGATCACCCCGACTACCCGGTGCTACATATCAGAGCCGACTGACAAAAAAATGAAGACTTAAGCTTCGCAAAAAGACCTCCAGCAACTCTAATCTGCAATGCCTTATAGAGCATTATAAACTAGAAGAAGGGTGAGAAACACAATCATAATACAGTTGCATATAATTATATATTAACACAGAAATGCACAAGTAAAATATTCTCACCACAAATGCACCACAATCAAATACAACACAACACAGTACAATTCTCAGGTATCAATACTAATGCACATCAGTCATACACAATACACTCATCATCAATACAATTATACATATTCCATCTCATCAATCACATTCACAATTCCATACACAATTAATCCATGATTTATGCAAATGCATAGAGACCGACACAACGACTCTATGCAATGCATATGTGGTACCGACTTCCAACATTTCTCATCACTAGTTCACTCGGGAACTCTGCTGGAACCATCGCTCGTTACTTAGTGTAACTCCCCGTCGGGCATACGATGTTCCCCGTCGCTCACACCCCACACGGGCACACGACATTTATGGATCGCTCACACCCCACACGGGCACACAACCCGATCGCTCACACCCCACATGGGCACACGATCGTCTATAATCATCGCTTTTGGTCCTCTTATTTTTAAGGTGCACGATCCGATCAGATCGCTTTTAGTCCTCTTATTTTTAAGGCGCACGATGTTATAGCGGATTCCCTCTGGAATCAATCCGTCGCTCACGACGTCACAAGAATGCATATTATGATGCTTGGCATACAATGACTCATGACATTTAAAATGCACACATATACACATCCACAATCATGCATATATCATCAATTACCACACATTGCATTTTCTTGCCCTAAGGCCACCAATCATCATCACAATATGTATTTCATGCAATTTCATCACACAACAGTACACAGGTCATACAATATCCACACCAACAGCATATTGCATATACACATCAAATTCACATAATTAAAACGGCAAAAGTCGACAAAACAACATATTTTCTAATTCCTGACCTAATTTAATCAGCCAACAATCTCAAAACCATCATCATAAGTAAGAACATTTTATAAGTTTTCTAATGCATCAAACCACGCCTCAAACCAAACCACAGATCAAAAGTCATAAAGAAAACAAAATTGCACAAACAGCCATGTTCGCTAGGCGAACCCTCTAGCGAGCATTTGCTACCACCTTCGCTAGGCGAATGTCCAGCGAACCCACTATCAGCTAAAAATAGACACAAAGTTCGCTAGGCGAACCAAGGCAGAACCAACCAGAACCAAAAACATACAAAGTTCGCTAGGCGAACAACGTAGCGAACCTTCGCTGACCTTCGCTAACTGGCTCGCTAGGCGAACCCACGAAAATTCATTCGCTACTGCTTCGCCCCAGGTTCGCTAGGCGAACCTGCGAAAACTCAGAAATTCTGCAGCGCTGTTGCATAACCCAAAATGATATTTTTTTCCAACCAAAACATTTCCAAATCAAGATATATCAATCAGAACTTAATCTAATCATGGCAACAAGCATTCTACCACATTTACGTCGATTTCCAACCGCGAAAACATCAATTTCTCAACATATTTCTCATTTCCAACCTAGAATTCAAAAGCTATGTAAAGACAAGAAAACATACAAGCTCACACATACATAATCATACACAAATATAGTATAATCGAGTTTCGCACCCTTACCCGATTTAATCGCGTGTAGAAAAGTCGGTTGATTGATTTCCTCTTTTCCAAATTTCTCTCTTTTTCTTCTCTTCTTCTTTCTCTCTACTTTTCTTCTTCTCTTTTTCTTTCCTTTCTATTTTTCTCTCTTTCTATTTCTATTATATTCTTAACTTAACAAAATAAAGCAAAATGACCAAAATACCCCTACACTCAAATATCTCGCAAACGCTCCCAAAACGCGATAAAATATAATCACGATGAAAAATAACATATTTTAACATAAAAGTCAGAAATAAAATAATATAATAATAAAATACTCAAAACGACTCAATTAATTAAAATGACAAAACAGACAAAACTGACTAGGGCGTTACAACTCTCCCCCACTTAGAAATTTTCGTTCTCGAAAATATTACTTGAGACGAACAACTCTGGATACGACTCCCGCATCCGACTCTCCAACTCCCAAGTCAAATTGCCCTCAGCAGCGCCTCCCCACGCTACCTTCACAAGTGCAATATCCTTGCCCCTTAACCGCTTCACCTCGCGATCCAAAATACTCACCGGTAAAGCCTCGACCGTAAGGTTCTCCCTTACCTCAACCTCGTCCATCGGAATCACATGCGACGGATCCGGAACATACTTCCAAAGTTGTGAAACATGGAACACATCATGCAAATTCGGCAGATTCGGCGGCAACGCCACCCTATAAGCCACATCACCCACTCTCGCAGATATCTAGTAAGGACCAATAAACCGAGAAGTAAGTTTCTTCGACTTCAATGCACGACCAACACCCATTACCGACGTAACTCTTAAAAATACATGATCGCCCTCTTGAAACTCGAGATCTTTCCTTCTACGATCATGATAACTCTTTTGCCTACTTTGAGAAGCCTTCATTTTCTCACGAATAAGCTTCACCTTGTCTGTAGTCTGTTGCACCAACTCTGGTCCAACCACCGAACTCTCACCAGATTCGTGCCAACACAAGGGTGTTCGATATCTTCGTCCATACAACGCTTCAAACGGTGCCATTCCAATACTCGAATGGCAATTGTTATTATACGTGAATTCCACCAACGCAAGATAATTATCCCACGCACCACCTTGTTCCAAAACACACGCTCGCAACAAATCTTCCAAAGACTGAATCGTTTTCTCCGTCTGCCCATCCGTCTGCGGATGATAAGTCGAACTCAACCTCAATTTAGAACCCAACGCCTTCTGTAAACTTTCCCAAAATCTCGAGGTAAACCTTGGATCTCGATCAGAAACAATACTTAACGGAACCCCATGCAACTTCACAATCACACTGATATAAATCTCAGCTAACCTCTCCAAAGTAAAATTGATGTCAATCGGAATGAAATGAGCCGATTTAGTCAGTCTATCCACAACCACCTAAATAGCATTATGCCCTCGCTGAGTATTCGGCAACCCCGTTACGAAATCCATAGAAATGCTATCCCATTTCCATTCCGAAATATCCAACGGTTGCAACAAACCACTAGGCCTCTGATGTTCCACTTTCGACTTCTGGCACGTCAAACAAACATACACAAACTGAGCCACATCTCTTTTCAATCCAGACCACCAGAAAATCTTTTTCAAATCTTGGTACATCTTGTTCGCTCCCGGATGTATACTCAAATTACTCTGGTGTCCTTCTTTCAAAATCATCCGTTTCAAATCCGAATCGTCCGGAATACAAATTCGCCCACGGAACCTCAACACACCATTAACATCCACTTGAAAATCACTATTCGCATCTTTTCCGCCAACCAACATCAAATCCACCAATTTCACATCCAACTTCTGTTTCTCACTTACCGTCATCAGAAAATCATTAGTAACCTTCAACATACCCAGCCTCACACTATCCGACGTCACTTCACATACCAAACTCAAATCTCTAAACGATTCCAAAAGCTCTCACTCCTTAACCATTAAAGCGGACATATGCAATGATTTCCGACTCAACGCCTCGGCTACCACATTAGCTTTACCAGGATGGTAATTCAAGCCAAAGTCGTAGTCCTTCAAAAATTCCAACCATCTTCGTTGCCTCATATTCAATTCCTTCTGATCAAACAGATATTTCAAACTTTTGTGATCACTAAAGACTTCAAACCTCGCACCAAAAAGATAATGCCTCCAAATTTTCAACACAAACACCACAACCGCTAACTCCAAGTCATGCGTAGGGTAATTCTTCTCATGCACTCTCAACTGCCTCGAAGCATAAGCCACGACCTTACCGTCTTGCATTAGCACCCCACCTAGACCAATCAAATATGCATCACAATACACCACAAACGGTTCAGTAGGATTCGGCAAAATCAAAACCGGAGTTGTCGTCAATCTTCTCTTCAGCTCATTAAAACTTTCCTCACACCGAATATTCCAAATGAACGCTTGCCCTTTACAAGTCAACTGGGTCAAAGGAAGTGCTAGCTTAGAAAAACCTTCAATGAACCTTCGATAATATCCGGCCAAACCCAAAAAGCTTTGAATTTTAGTAACAGATCTCGGAGCCTCCCATTGTAGAACTGCTTCTACTTTATATGAATCCACTGCAATACCATTACCTGAAATTACGTGTCCAAGAAAACTCACCTCCGACAACCAAAATTCACACTTGGACAATTTGGCAAAAAGCTTATTTTCCTTCAAAACCTGCAAAACAATACGCAAATGCTCCGCGTGCTCCTCCCGAGACTTAGAATAAATCAATATGTCATCAATAAACACAACAACAAATCGATCCAAATGCTCGTGGAAAATACGATTCATGTACTCCATAAACACACCTGGCGCATTAGAAACCCCGAACGGCATCACAGAATATTCATAATGACTGTAACGTGTCCTAAAAGCCGTCTTCTGAATATCTTCCTCTTTCACCCTAATCTGATGATACCATGACCTCAAGTCAATCTTACTGAACACACAAGCACCAACCAACTGATCCATCAACTCATTAATTCTCGGAAGAGGATACTTATTCTTAATCGTCACCTTATTCAACTGGCGATAATCAATACACAATCGCATACTTCCATCTTTCTTTTTCACCAATAAAACTGGAGCACCCCAAGGAGAAACACTTGGCCTCACAAACCTCTTCTCCAACAATTCATTCAATTGCTTCTTCAACTCTACCAACTCAGATGCCGACATACGATAAGGTGTCATAGAAACAGGTCTAGTACCAGGAACTAGATCTATCGAAAACTCCACCTCTCTCTCTGGCAGCAAGTCTGAAATATCCTCAGGAAACACTTCTGGAAATTCACACACAACAGGAAACACATCAAGCGACACTTGACTATCCACAGTCAACGATGCAAACAACCCAAACAACTGAGCTTCATCCGCCAAAAGTTTCTTCAGCTCTTTGGTAAATAAGAAACTCGAGTCTTCGTCTTCCTCAAGAGAAGGAAATCTTACTAACTTATGATAACAATCAATATGGACCCGATTGAATTGCAACCAATTCATTCCCAGAACCACATCTAAACCCTCCAAAGGCAAACACACTAAATCCATCTCAAAGTCTTTACCATAAATGGTCAAAGGACAACTTAGACAAACCAAAGTAGTTACTGACCCCATTGCTGGAGTATCAATAACCATATCACCATCCATCAAAGACAACACAAGATTCAAACGCTTAGCGCACTCAGACGAAATAAACGAATGAGTCGCTCCAGTATCAATAATAGCAACTAAAGGCGTACTATTAATAAAACAAGTACCTCTGATCAGACGATCTGCATTAGTAGTCTGAGTCCCCGCCAATGCAAAAACTTTCCCACCAGATGGAACTTGCTTCGGTTTCGGACACTTCGTGCTAATATGACCAGGGTCACCACAGTTGAAACACTTCGCCACATTCTTCCTTTTGCACTCAGCCGCGACATGTCCTACACCTCCACAATTAGAACACTTCCTCAAATCTTTCCTGCACTCAAACGTACGATGCCCCAAATCACCACACCTATAACACCTCAGAGGACCATACATACCTCCACCACTTGACCTTCGATCAAAAGTACCCCTTTGTTTACCCTTATCAGCTGGTGTTACATGCGGACCACTACGGAACTGTTGCTTCCCTTTTCTGTCACTCACACTCTTATAGTGAGTAGAACGAGCCTTACTATCCTCTTCATAAATCCTACAACATTTCACCAAATCAGAAAACCTTCTTATCCTTTGATAACCGATTGCCTGCTTAATCTCAGGACGCAATCCGCTCTCATACTTCATACACTTAGAAAACTTTGCAGTCGCTTCAGCATAATGAGGATAAAACTGCACAAGCTCCACAAACTTAGCAGTATAATCAACAACAGACATATTACCTTGTTTCAATTCCAAGAAATCAATTTCCTTCTTTCCTCTTACATCTTCGGGAAAATACTTCCTCAGAAACTCCCGGCTAAACAATTCCCAAGTAACTTCTTCATCCCCAGCTTCCAACACCTGACGAGTACTAACCCACCAGTCATCCCCTTCTTCCTGTAACATGTGAGTTCCCAGTCTCACCTTACTGTCCTCAGCATAATCCATAACTCAGAAAATCCTTTCAATCTCTTTCAACCAAATCTGTGCACCATCAGGATCACGTCTCCCTTTAAAGATAGGCGATTTGTTCTTCCTGAACTCATCATTACCAGCAGCATTAGGTGCACCCTGCACAGCCCGAGCCATTGCTTGCATCGCAACAGCCAAAGCAGCATCATTCCTACCAGCCATATTCTGTTCATTTCCAATAACAGCAACTATGGTTAAACAAGAAGCTCATCCAAACACCAAGACCGACAAGAACTGACACAACCAGACACGAACTGACACAGACTGGCTCTGATACCACTTAATGTAACACCCCTAATCTATACCCCCAAGCTATTAAAGCGATGAATAAAATTCAAAATCTCATCAGAGTATATTTACAAATTCACGGCATAGACCGAGGGGGTCGCATTAATTTGAAACAAAATATACATACAACACCTGCTCATAAAGATATGCAACAATTCAGGTAGTAATACACCCACAGTCCAATTACAGAATAAAAGTGGAAAATCCGTAACTGAATCTCATATATATATATATATATATATATATATATATATATATATATATATATATCATAAAAGTTTGTTTGTCATATACAACATCATACATGTACAATCCAAAAGATACATATACATAATACAAAATAATTCACACTCGATCACCCCGACTACCCGGTGTTACATATCAAAGCCGACCGACAAAAGAATGAAGACCTAAGCTTCACAAAAAGACCTCCAGCAACTCTAATTTGCAATGCCTCATAGAGCATTATAAAACAGCAGAAGGGTGAGAAACACAATCATAATACAGTTGCATATAATTATATATTAACACAGAAATGCACAAGTAAAATATTCTCACCACAAATGCACCACAATCAAATACAACACAACACAGTACAATTCTCAGGTATCCAATACTAATGCACATCAGTCATACACAATACACTCATCATCAATACAATTATACATATTCCATCTCATCAATCACATTCACAATTCCATACACAATTAATCCATGATTTATGCAAATGCACAGAGACCGACACCACGAATCTATGCAATGCATATGCGGTACCGACTTCCAACATTTCTCATCACTGGTTCACTCAGGAACTCTGCTGGAACCATCGCTCGTTACTTAGTGTAACTCCCCGTCGGGCATACGATGTTCCCCGTCGCTCACACCCCACACGGGCACACGACGTTTATGGATCGCTCACACCCCACACGGGCACACGACCCGATCGCTCACACCCCAGATGGGCACACGATCGTCTATAATCATCGCTTTCGGTTCTCTTATTTTTAAGGCGCGCGATCCGATCAGATCGCTTTCAGTTCTCTTATTTTTAAGGCGCACGATGTTATAGCGGATTCCCTTTGGAATCAATCCGTTGCTCACGATGTCACAAGAATGCATATCATGATGCTTGGCATATAATGACACATGACATTTAAAATGCACACATATACACATCCACAATCATGCATATATCATCAATTACCACACATTGCATTTTCTTGCCCTAAGGCCACCAATCATCATCACAATATGTATTTCATGCAATTTCATCACACAACAGTACACAGGTCATACAATATCCACACCAACAGCATATTGCATATACACATCAGATTCACACAATTAAAACGACAAAAGTCGACAAAACAACATATTTTCTAATTCCCTACCTAATTTAATCGTCCAACAATCTCAAAACCATCATCATAAGCAAGAACATTTTATAAGCTTTCTAACGCATCAAACCACGCCTCAAACCGAACCACAGATCAAAAGTTATGAAGAAAACAAAATTGCACAAACAGCCATGTTCGCTAGGCGAACCCTCTAGCGAGCATTCGCTACCACCTTCGCTAGGCGAATGTCCAGCGAACCCACTATCAGCTAAAAACAGACACAAAGTTCGCTAGGCGAACCAAGGCAGAACCAACCAGAACCAAAAACATACAAAGTTCGCTAGGCGAACAACATAGCGAACCTTCACTGACCTTCGCTAACTGGCTCGCTAGGCGAACCAGCGAAAATTCATTCGCTACTGCTTCGCCCCAGGTTCGCTAGGCGAACCTGCGAAAACTCAAAAATTCTGCAGCGCTGTTGCTAGGGGTGGCAAAACGGGTCCGGCTCGCGGGGAAAGCCCGTTTTACCCGTCATTTTTTGCGGGGCGGGCCTGAATTTTGAACCTGCATATTTAAGTATGCCCGCCCCGCCCCGCCCCGTTTTTTTGCGGGCTTTTGCGGGGCGGGTATGCCCGCGGGTAAAAACAACTCATTCTATCTTATATTATTATTATTATTATTATTATTATTATTATTATTATATCTTATATTATTATTATAGCTTGAACAGTATGGACCATAAATGTTGTGCGCTACAATTCACATGTACTAGGAAATTATTAGTTTCATTTCATTATTATTCTACTCATTTGCTACCATAAATTATCTATTCACTTTCATTAATTATTTATTTATTCGCTACAGTGACCGTAAGGGAAATTATTTTGTTACGCTACAATACTTCTCATTTCTAATAATTGCTTCCTGTTTTAGCACCTTAGCAAATTCATACTGACTATTCCCTCAGCTCCACTAGAAAAATGCTTTGGTTTGAAAATTATAATTAAATTCTTGTAGGCTTCCCACTAAAACTTATTCTAACATACATAATTAATAATTGAATAATTAATTAATATAGTTTCAATAATTAAATTCAATTATCCATAAAATAATTTCAATAAAATAAAAATAATTAAATTAAGATTATTGATATTATTATTAATTAAATTTAAATATACATTACATCTACATCTATTTTCTTTTTATTTATTTTCATCATTATACTATTATTATTAATATAAATTATTTTAATTAATATATTATTATTAAAAAAAAATTAACGAGAATGGCGGGCATGCCCGCGGGCCTGTCATTAAATGGGGCGGGCCTAGAAAATGAGCCCGCATCTCCACCTTTGACCGCCCCGCCCCGCCCCGTTTTTTTGCGGGCTTTTGCGGGGCGGGCATGCCCGTTTGCCACCCCTAGCCGTTGCATAACCCAAAATGATATTTTTTCCAACCAAAACATTTCCAAATCAACATATATCAATCAGAACCTAATCTAATCATGGCAACAAGCATTCTACCACATTTACGTCGATTTTCAACCGCGAAAACATCGATTTCTCAACATATTTCTCATTTCCAACCTAGAATTCAAAAGCTATGTAAAGACAAGAAAACATACAAGCACACACATACATAATCATACACAAACATAGTATAATCGAGTTTCGCACCCTTACCCGATTTAATCGCGTGTAGAAAAATCGGTTGATTGATTTCCTCTTTTCCAAATTTCTCTCTTTTTCTTCTCTTCTTCTTTCTCTCTACTTTTCTTCTTCTCTTTTTCTTTCCTTTCTATTTTTCTCTCTTTCTATTTCTATTATATTCTTAACTTAACAAAATAAAGCAGAATGACCAAAATACCCCTACACTCAAATATCTCGCAAACGCTCCCAAAACGCGATAAAATATAATCACGATGAAAAATAACATATTTTCACATAAAAGTCAGAAATAAAATAATATAATAATAAAATACTCAAAACGACTCAATTAATTAAAAAGAAAAAACTGACAAAACTGACTAGGGCGTTACACTCTCTCTACCATTCTCTTGGCCTGTCGGCTATGAGACTGAAACTCCTCCACCAAACCACTAAGGCTTTAAACATCTCAGGGCCTATGCGGCTGTTGTAACATTGGCTCAACGCCACTTTTGAGCACAAATTGGGATATCCAGCCTCTGCGCAGATGGAGCGTCTAAACAGAGAACATTCTGTCGAGGGAATGCGACTTGCCTTGATGACCACCCAAGAAGCTCTAAGACAGGCCCTATTTACGAGGTATCTCAGTATGTTCGTGGAAACCACCTCTTTCGTCCCTGACATGGCTCCATTTGTGGAGCGTAAGTTTGGTCCCGACTGGTTCAGAAACCCGTTTCCTGAAGTCTCACCAAAAGCCACTGCACAGTCGAATGCTATATGGCGGGCATTTCTTACTCCCACCATGATCTCTTTTCGTATCGAAACGGAAAATAATGGCTATGGTTTCTTGAACTACTGTCCAAACTTGGTGGCCCGACAATTTGGCCTGAGCCAAATGTTGCCAAAACCCTTAGTGAGGCACCCTGAGGATATAGTACGGTCCGGTCGACGCTTGACTCAAGTAGGTCATAGGGCTTGCATGAGGTTCGTCAGAGCCTCTCAACACCTGGAGCTACTGGTTTTTTCCTTCCAGCCTTCCTTTTTCACCACTCAAGAATTTGATGCTTGGTGGTTGGAGTATCAAACTCAATCCTTCACTCCAAATCTCTTCTTAGCGAACGTGGTCGACGCTTTTGCCTCCATGGCTGGTGGCATCCCTAAACCACCGGCTACGACCCCTGTCATAGACGTCGACCCTCTCGAGGATCCTTCGACAAAGGTAGACCTTGGACTTTTGATCTCGTTTGCCCATAGGTCTGGACTAAATAGTTTCAGCTTTGTTTTCAGGGGCGCAAACGAGAAACAGCTGCTACGTCGACTTCCACTAGACCTGCCAAAAAACCCCAGACCAACCCTTCACAGGTATATTTATTTTATTATCCTACATCTTTGTCTTTCCTTTGTTCTGACATTATCTCTGCGCAGGCTTCTGAGAAGAAACCTTCTCCAGAAAGGACTGAATCAAATGAGAGCACTCACTCTCGAGTCTTCACCGCAGCAGCTCTAGCGTCTCCTCCATCCATCCCTTTGGTGAGGAAGAAAAAACTTTAACGCGGAGGACACCTTCAAAGCCCAGCGTCTCGACAGTGGCCCCAGTCGTCCCAAGAAATCTTGAAGACGTTTTCGAACCAATTTCTTCTGTCGCCCTTCCCAAGACAACAACTCATCATTTACAGGTATTTCTAACTTCATTTGTGTCTTAGATGACCTTGGGGTGATGAAGCTCACTAGCATTTTGTTTTTTGCAGGAAAATGTGGTCACTTCGACCACTGCTGGTGATGGTGATACTGAATCGGCCGCAGACGCCCCTTTTGCTGGCGTCACCATTATGCCAAGTCCTTAGAAGATTGATGAATTCCACCCACTCATGCCCGAGGAAAACTTGGCGAAGACGCCTCTGGCTTCAAATGACCACTTTGAGCATAATGATGTATCTCCTAGGGCGACTATCCATCCTTCGCCCGCCGTTCTTACTGACGTCGGAGAGAAACTCTGCATCTCTGAACACCAACCAGAGAAGGCTTCACCTGCTGTCGAGGAATCTCTTACTCTGGAGGCCCTTTTAGCAGCCAAGGCAACAGATCCAGCAGCGACTCTGAAAGCGCTACACAAGCTTCGCCAGGCAGCCGAAGAAATTCACCCCACCAGTTCAACCGCAATCCCAACTCCAGAAGGGGATGCTTCCTTCAACCTCAAACTTCAACAGTTGCGGTCTTATCTTTTTGAAGAACAGTTTCTGGCGGCTGTCGCCGAGGAATCCGACATAGCCAATGACGTCTTCAACCTTCTAAATGAACTTTCAGGATTCCGGCTCCCTGCCCCCATGGCCACATACCTGATCGAGTTCGAAGCCTTCTTCACTTAACTGGCCAAAGACCTTGCTATGCATCATCAGGCCGACGCCCAAAAACTTGGGGACTATGAAACCAAAAAACAAGAGCTCTCCAACAAGCGCCAAGCTTTCGACCAACATATATCTGAATATTAAGCCCAGATAACGGAGCTGACAAAAAAGATCGCTGGGGTCGAACACCAAAAACCTTCTCTAGACTCAGCTGAACCTCTGCCTTCTCAGGAGACCATTGACCACAAAGTGGCTCAAGGACTTGTTCACGTCGAAGCGGCTATGAAGATCAAAGATGCTATTAGCCACATGCAGCGACGAAAGGTTCTTCTTGAGAGCAAGATAGTTCATGAGAAGATCCTATTTGATGATTTTAAGGCTAGATTTCCTGAGTTTCCTTAGTTTGTATGTCGATGTAATGTAACGAACCATATTTTGTAAGCCATTTTTGGCCCCTCAGCCTAGTTTGGCTTTGAATTAATGAGAACTATATTTTGATGCGAACCTCTTGTAACATAGGTCTATATTTTTTCAAATATTTCCCATTTACTCTTAAGATTCGTTGATCTACTCCCAACTCTCGTACTTCGTATGCGTTGTTACTAAACACTCGTGTCACTTGAAATGGTCCCTCCCAGTTGGGCGACCACTTTCCCATCGTTCGATCTCGTCGATCCATGGGCAACACCGCTTTCCAAACATAGTCATTTGCAGCAAAGGTTTTCCCTTGGACTTTCTTATTGTATGCCCTGGCAACTCGGGCCTTCTGGCGCAATAACACATTTAAAGCCACCATTCTTTCCTCGTCTAAGTCCACGAGTTCGTCTAACATCATTTCCCAGTATTGCTCCGACGGGATCTCATATTGTCGTTGCACTCTAATAGACTGCAAGCAAACTTCTGCTGGTAGCACGACATCATGCTCGAAGGTTAGAAGGAATGGAGTAGAGTTGGTTGACTCTTTGGGTGACGTCCGACAAGCCCATAACACTTGACCCAACGTCTTATGCCAGTTCTTTGGCTTTTTTGCAACGTGCTTCTTGATTAACCCAATTATTATCTTATTAGCTGCTTCGACCTGACCATTCGCCTGAGCATAGTATGGCGTCGAAGTAACCAACTTGAAACCTGTTTCCACCGCAAACTCCTGCATCTTCTGCCCCACAAACACAGAACCTTGATCTGTCGTGATTGTCTTAGGTATCCCAAATCTATACAAGATATGATTCTGGATGAAGTCTATCACAACCTCTTGATCCACTTTTACCAAAGGCATAACCTCTATCCATTTCGTGAAATAGTCTATTCCTACGAGGATGAATCTTTGCTGCTTCGACGAAGCTGGCCGAATCTCTCCTATTACATCCAAAGCCCATCCTCGAAACGACCATGGTTTAACAATCACATGTAATTCGCTGGCTGGGATATGCTGGATGTTTGCGTGCTTCTGGCAATCCTGGCATCCTTTCGCAAACTCTATGCAATCCTTGAGCATACTGGGCCAGTAGAGACCTTGTCGAAACAAAAGCCATTTCATTTTTTTGGCCAACCTGGTGAGCTCCACAAGCCCCACTATGAACCTCAGAAATTGCCAAATATGCATCAGTATCTCCTAAACACTTGAGTAATACCCCCTCTGGAGTTTTCTTCAATAACTCATTGCCTACTAGGACATAACTCATTGCCTTGTACTTAGTCTTTCTATCGGTGCTGCCCAATGGGTTTTCCAGATACTCCATAATTGACCTTCGCCAATCTGTTGGTACCACATCGTTAACGAAAACCTCACAACTTTCTAAACCTTCGACCAAACTCATTGAGACTTTGGATATCGACCAACTTGATGGTGCGTGTATGTTTGACACCATCTTCTTCCTAGTTTCGATGAAGCCTTTCAACTTACCTTCCGACACTTTATAACCGAAGGCAATTTGTGTTAGTTCATTGGCTTTATGATTTTCTATCCTTGGCACATGGGGGATGTCGACAATTTTTAAATGTTCCAACAAACGCTTCGCCAACGAAAAGTAACTTAAAAGATGCTCCTTTACACACTTGTACTCCCTTGTGATCTGAGTCTCCTTTTATCTCGACTTCTTTGGCTCCCAAATCTTTGAGTATCTTAAGACCCGTGATTAAAGCTTCGTACTCTGCCTCGTTATTTGAGTACTTGCCATCAACTTTGCATTTAAAGGTCGTTGGGATACCTTGTGGAGAGATTATCAGGATTCCAACACCTGCCCCATTTTTATGGCTCGACCCATCAAAGTATAATCTCCACGGGGCGACGTCGACGCTAAGTATCGACGTTTCGACTATAGCGTGGTCGACAATAAAGTCCGCCACTATTTGACCCTTCATCGCCCTCAAAGGGACGTATGTCAGGGAGAACTCAGTTAACGCTAGTGCCCATTTCCCAATTCGACTATGCAAAATAGGTTTGGACAGCATATGCTTAATAACATCAAAATGCGGAAAAACATAAACATTAACTAGTTTAATATATTGCTTTAATTTCATACACGAGAAGTACAAACATAGGCACAACTTTTCAATCATAGTGTACCTAGTCTCAACATCTATCAATATCCTACTAAGGTAATAGATGGGTCTTTCGACGCCACCATCATCCTCTTGTGCTAACATACTGCCTATGGTCGTATCCGACGCTGCAATGTACAACTTCATGCTTTTATTTATACTAGGTGGTAATAGGATTGGAGGCTTCGTAAGGTATTCCTTAATTGCGTCGAAAGCCTCTTATTGCTCTTGCCCCCAGCGAAACTCACTCTCCTTCTTGGTCTTGAGCAGTGGTGAAAACACTTTCGTCTTGCCACTTAGGTTTGAGATGAACCTCCTCAAGAAATTTATCTTCCCCAACAAATACTGGAGTTGTTTCTTTGTCGTTGGAGGCTTGAGATCTAAGATTGCCTTCGTTTTGTTCTGGTTGATCTCGATGCCTCGCTTGTGGACTACGAATCCCAAGAAGTCCCCTGCATGAACACCAAAGGCATATTTTAGTGGATTCATTTTTAATCCATATTTCCTCATTCGCTCAAATGAGCGTCGAAGGTGGTCGAGATGATCATCTTCTGATGACGATTTTATGACTATGTCATCGATGTATACCTGCATAAAATTTTCAATAAAATCATGGAATATAGCATTTATAGCCCTTTGGTAGGTTGCCCCAGCGTTTTTCAACCCAAAAGGCATCACAACCAACTCATATGTCCCCAAAGCTCCAGGGCATCGAAATGCGGTTTTGGGGACATCCTCTTCGGCTATGAGAATTTGATTGTAGCCGGAATAACCGTCGAGCATGCTCAAGTACTCGAAGCCCGCGACTGAGTCAACTAACATCTCGGCCACGGGCATCAAATATTCGTCTTTAGGGGTAGCATTGTTCAAATTCCTAAAGTCGATGCAAACTCGAAGGGTCCCATTTTTCTTAATAACAGGTACTATGTTGGCTATCCACTCGACATACCTTGTGGTTCTGATGAATCGACTTTTGAGCAGTCTTTTAGTTTCCTGCTTGATCTTTGACGTGACTTCCGGGGTGAAGCGTCGAGGGTGTTGCTTTATTGGCCTCTTGCCTGGCTGGATTGAGAGTCGATGCTCAACTACATTCCGACTCAAACCAGAAATTTCGCCATAATCCCAGACAAAACAGTCATTGTATTCTTTCAACACTTTAACCAACTTGGCCTTCATTTCTGGTCCTACCTTGGCACTCACGTATGTTGGCCTTTTGGTTGTCCCATCCCCCAAATCGATTTCCTCAAGCGGGTCCTGGGCTTGCATTCTTTGCAGCTCATGATCTGGGCCTTTTTCGAACCCTAAAGGCTCATCATCATAAATACCATAAAGCCTCTGATTTTCTATAGCTTCCCTTTGGCCTTGCTGGCCATTGGTTTTTTTGTCACGGTCGGCTCCCTTAGTTATTTGGAGAGTTTCATCTTTTTCAAGTGCCGACATCTATCTGTTTTAAGCCAGATAGGCCGAAATCCGAGTCATGCTTTCTGACCCAGCAGTCATTTTCACTAGTAGTGGACCACCCCGTTGGTGGCATTTCCATTGGCTCCATGCCTTCGTCGGCAGCGTCCCAGATGAACCCATAGTCGGGGTCCAAGTTCAGGACATGACCCGTGTCGACAGAGGTGTAAGACCCTGATCCGTCATCGCAAGGGGCTACATTTGCTAAGTGCTGGTCAAAAGACTTCTTAGTATCCTTGGCTTCGTCGACTTTGTAATAGCTTTGGTCTGCTTCAATATTTTCATTGATGTCATCCTTCCTCCAAATGATCAATATCTGGTGCATTGTTGACTGTACTGTCCCAATTCCATGGATCTACTCCCGTCCCAACAACAAATTGAAATTTGCTTTTGATTTGATGACCATGAAAAGTGTCAGCCTGTTGGTTGTACCCACTGCCAAGTCTACTTGGACAACCCCCAGGATGTTACTGGTCTTGCCTTCATAGTTGGACAAAACCATGTTGTGCTGTCGGAGGTCAGCCTCCGTTTTCCCAATCTTCGTAAACAGATTATGAGGCATTAGGTTCACAGTTGCTCCACCATCCACAAACACCTTGTTGACAGACACACCATCAACCTTCGCCTTTATGAATAACGACTTTAAATGATACATCATCCCAGGGCTAGAACGTTCAAACATAGCCGTTTGTTCTTCAACCACGCCACTGTTCATCACATAATAGCATAATGGCTTGTCGTCTGCATTTTCACCAGAGATGAAGTCTTCTTCAGTCTCCGAGATTTCAGACACCACGTCATACTCAGCTGGTAGAACCGACACGATGCCATAATTTACCACGAAATCTTCGCCATAGGTGTCATCATTGGTGTCGTCGTACATGTCTTCGTCAAAATCTCCTTCAGGTGATGAATCATACTCTTCATCTGACTGAGGGGAGTATTTTGGCTCCTCTTCATCCGACTGAGGAGTATACTCTGGCTCGTTCTTGCTTTCCATCAGCGAAGTACACTTTGAACTCTGGGTCGACACCACTTCCTTCTCTCCTGATGTGTCCACAGTTACTGCCATGGTCTGGTTTGTCGCAACTTTGTTCTTTTCTACCCATCTTCCTATTGGGTATTGACGCTTCTATCCAGACGTTCCGACATGCTTTTCTTTTGAAGTCGTAGCCTCCCTTTCAGCCTTCTTACTGCGCTGATAACGCCTCCACTGGGTTCTAGTCATTGGGTTTTTTCCTTTGTAGTTAGGGGACACCCTATATCCTGCTGGTTTGACCACCTTATCGGCGACATTCGCCTCCTTTTCCAAATCAAGAGCCTTCCACTTTGGTCTTTTGCTCCCTTTCTGGTTCACTGGTGCCATCCATCTTTCCCGTGGGGAGTCTGACGGGGGCACGAAAGTTTTAGGCCTTGCCCCTTGGAACAACTTTCTGTACTCCTCATTTTGACGAGGGACCCCGCTCCCGTCGAACACAAACCTTGGGACAGGTGGCTTGCTCTCTGGCAGCACTTCTCTCTTGCTTGCCTCGTACCTCTCAGCAGCTTTCTCATCGAACACAACATTGCATCTGGGGCATAGTGCGGCTTTCGACCCGCTTATCCTGCACTTTTCCTGAAAATCTTCCAAACTTTCACCAGCCCGAGGGTACACTGCTTCAAGTTTGTCATCTGCTCTCTTGTCGGAACCTTCAGTAGTTTCGACCATCATACATTCTACCACCTCAGCCATTGGTGGCTTGTCGAGGCCCTCAGTAGCTTCGACCATCATACATTCATACACTTATGAGTACAAAGCCTCTTCAACCTTCAGTGGGTCGGTGTCAACCTGCATCTTTGGCTTATCGCCAAATTGGAGCCGACCCTCCTTCAAAGCCTTCTGCACCAAATCCCTGAAAAGAATACATTGAGCCGTTTTATGACGAAGGAAATTATGAAACTTACAAAATCCCCTCTTTTTCTTTTGTTCTAGAGGGGGATCTTTCAAACCAGATGGAATAATTATTTGACCATCTTTAACTAGTAAATCAAATATTTCATCACATTTGGAAACATCAAAAGTATAAGTTTTAGCGACGTATTTATCCGTCTTGTTAATTTCGGCGGGATTTTTCCCGTTCGACGGTTTTAACAGCTTGCATGCATAGGGAGGACCTGGCTTAAGTTCAGCCACGTGGATCTCACTTTCGTCGACGATTTCTTCCTCATCGGACGAGTATTCGTCAACAGCCACATAAGATACTTTTTCTTTTTACGATATCTGTTAGACTGGGCTTTCTCAGCTTTCAATCGTTCGACCTGGCGAACCCGGTCAGCCAGTTGTGCCATATCTCTAAGATATTGTGTGTCCAACTTCTTCCTGATTGAATAGTCCAGGCCACCGGAAGCCATTTCGACTAATTCGTGCTCAGGGACTTGAGTAAAGCACCGTGCTTTCAAAAGTCTAAACCTATTCAAGTATTGGTCTACGGACTCTGTGGTCTTGCGTTTGACGCTTGCCAACTCCTTCAGACTTATCTTCGACTGTCCCATATAAAATTATTCGTGAAACAGTCTTTCCAATTGTGCCCACGTATGGATGGACTGAGGGGGCAATGTGGTAAACCACATGAATGCATTTTTGGTGAGGGAACTTGGGAAATATTTCATTTTCAAGTCCTCATTGTTTGCTATGTCGCCTGCTTCGGTTTGATACCTAGCGACGTGTTCGATGGTGGACTCTTCCATCTCCCCAGCGAACTTGGTGAATTTTGGCACTTTCCATCCCCTGGGTAATTCGGTTTGTAATACGAAATCAGGTAATGGGGATGTATATGTTGGCCGTCGAAGGCCTGGGTTCGCCCCATTACGGACCATGATACGTTCGACTACGGCCTCCAAGTTATGCTCTCCAGCCAAGGCGTCTTGTCGAACCTGTTGGACAACAAAATCTGGATCTTGGTTCCTATGGACAATCACAGGAGGCCTTTGAACTCTCCTAGGAATCTCTTCAAACTCACGGGGTTGTTCTATCGTTTCGTCGAAGACTTCGTTTTGACGACGGGGCGTCTCCGGTCGAGGCGGTGGTGGGGTCTGTCGACCCTGAGCTCTAGGAGCGCCTAAGAAGTCACCGATTCGTGTCATTTGAGTCGCCAGTTATTGGTAACTCTGTGTTGACTCTTGTATCAGTGGTCTTAATATTGTACCCATCTGTTGAGTCAACATGTGGACCATCTCATGATTACTCTCATCCATCTATTGCCTCATGACCGCGACAGAACTAGAGGTAAAGGTCGGTATGGATTGGGAGAAAAGGTTATAACCTGGGGGTCGAACCATCTGGTTCGACATGTGTCATGCCCCCTGATAAGTTGAGAACGCTGGGGACGAACTTTCCTCAAATAAATGGCCGCTAGAGTGCAAACTTGACATGAACTCCATTGGCATCCCATACGATCTAGGTATAGGCATGGTGATACTAGGCATATACTGCCCCGTAGTCCCTGCCATTGTTGATTTCGCGTCATTTCGACGCGGTGTTGCGATTGGTCCGCTAGGGGTGGTTGACACCGCTGACACAGTACCGGAGCCAACATCCGTGGTCTGCGTTCCCACCGTACTTTCCGTCGGAGACGGTTCTTCGTTTAGTCATGGTATTACCATTTTACCACTACGCAAAAACATATACTCAATTCACACGGGTCCCACTGGGCGTGCCACTTTGTTCGCCGGCGCGAACAACCGCTGGCCTTCCGTCGCAGGTTCGCTCGCGGGATCGGCCACACAAATCCCAGAACAGAGAATTGGAAGCGTACATCTATGCTGCGTGTTTAGTTTCTCGGTTTTTTAGTGCAATTCGTCACTCTGAAGTGACCTTGGTGACGCAAAGAATTTCTTAACGATCACAGGTTTGGATACAAAATGAAGAAATAAACGAAAAGAAAGGCTGAGCAAAAAAACAAAAAGGGCAGTAATTTAAATTAGACGCTGAAAGTAAATTGCATTAAGTAAATTTGGACGCAACGATACATTTTCGCCGGAGTGAACTCGTTTCTCTCTAAGCTTGGTACTTTGAGTGTTTTCCCTTTACAATGTGAAAAAATGCGACCCCTGAAAATGAAAAGTACAGCGCTTTATATAGGCCTAAAATGTAACTGTTTGTCTACCCAAATGTCTTCTGAAGCTGACACGTGGCACCCCACTTTCTTTTCAACTTCCCATAGTCTTGGAAGTTTCAAACTTTTCCCGCCTAAACATTTGTTCTTGAAGTTGGGATCAGCTCTTCGCACTATGTTTCCTTCCAACGCCGAGGCTGGTCGCCATTTCTCCAACGCGCCTCCCTGCTGGTGTCGAATCGGCACCATGATCCGCCCTTTGCACCGACGCGACCAGGGAATCCTTGCTTCCCGCCTTCGGTCGAAATCCCCTGTCAACAGTTACTAGCTGAGGCCTTTTTCAATTCAGCAGCATAGGACCAAATGAGACTATACTGTTTGCTTGAGTCTCCTTCAACAATGGCTCTTGCAATCTGTCTAGCCTTAAATGCCCTACATCCTGGGATTTCTGTTGCATACCTCTTCCTTACATCAACAACAACCTCATTCAACCTCATTCTAGGATTATTCTTCAAGCCATCAACAATTACCTTGGCAACCCACTCAGCTATAGCATTTTTGTTAAAGAATTATCTGCCACACTTGTGTTTGGCAAACAAGGTTTTTATCATAAAAGTGGTTGAGGTCAATACCCTACTACACAACACTGTATAGTCACATTTCTTCTTGTCCTTGCACACAACCCTACATTTATTTTTATCATTCTTTTCTAACTTTACCTCCCTCTCATTCAGCACATTGTGTTTTAATATGGCATCCTTAAACTGCCTTAAGGATGAAAACTCCATCCCAACTTTGAACACATAATCCTTGCTCAATGACTCATCCTCACTATACCTCAAAACACAAGGCCTCTCATCACAACTATCATCATCCCTCCCAGTGTCCAGCTCATCAGTCAAGTATTCATCCTCAATGACATGTTCCTTTCCCAACTCCTCAATTATACATACATTCTGCTCTTGCTCACTCTTGTTGACTTCCACACTAACACCATCATCTTCTTTTTTATCTTCCCCAACAGCCCTATCAGGCAGTACCTCATCAAGCCCTTCCTCAAACCCACCCATTCTCTCCTCCTCACTATCTTCAAAGTGCACATCTTCCATAGAGTCTTCCTCAGACTCTTCACTTGATCTACTCCTATTGTCAATGTCCTCCTCACACTTATGTGCCTTTCCTTTCTCCCTAACCCTCTCCATACCTGTGTCCTCTTCTTGAACCCTATTTTCACAGTAAATTTCAATGTCACACTTATACTCCATGGCATACAAGGCCAACTCAAACACATCTCCATCATCCTTAAATGGTTTTAGGTCATTTTCAAATGATCCTTCCTCATCCTTCCACCACATCTTAACCAATTCGTAATCAAACTCAAGTACCAGCTCCTTAACTAAGTCACATGCCTCAAAGAAACTCCAAAAATCAGGATCCTGACCCTTAAAAACATACACTTCCCCACTTTCGTATTTTATGTTTGTGTCTTTTACAAAAGACCCATTTACATAAAAAACAACAGTGAACTTATCCATACCCCTGCACACAAAAGTTAAATATAACTTTAATTTTTAACATTTTTTACACAATATGAGTAACCCTAATTTTACTGCCCCCAACGTTGACTTACAATACCAATGAAATACAAGTGTTGAAAGCAGGGGACCAACATTGAAAACATATATTAAACATAGCAAGAAGAGGACGAAAATGGCAGACAAGTTTATCATTTAACAAACAACGGCCAAACAATGGACAAACAAGGGACATACCATCGAGGGACCACAAACGCAAACCTATCATTAATCAATAAAAGAAACAAAACAATGGCAGACAAACTCATTTATCTGGGACCACTGCCGCGCATCGTAGTTCACCTCCTTTGGGACCACTTCTGAGAGTTGCGACTACACGAACAAGGATCTTCTTCTGCTAGGGCACAATTTCTTTGACAAAGCAATGATTTTTGGAAAATGACTTCTCAGTTTCTATTTTAATTCCTCTTTTCCTATTTTTCAAATAAAGACGTTTGAACTTCTTTCAAATAAAGACAAACTCATTTACAACGTGCCTAATCAAAAAAGACAAACTTACACATGTGGCACGCCAGGTCATCCTCCGTTAGTGAAAACTAACGGGAGTGACTACAGTTACAAACGAAAAACTTTAGGAGGACCAAACATTGAAGAAAATATTTATAGGGACCAAACTTGAATGTTGGGTTATTTTCAGGAACCTTAGACATATTTAACCCTTAATTTTATGTAACCATATTTGATATTGAAAACAACATTCATTTCATAAAGATCACAACATTCAGTTACAACAATTTAAATAACAACTAAACAACAATTTAAACAAAAATAAAACAACAAGACAAACAAATAAAATGACTAAACAATATATCTATGTGATTACAACCATCAAGACAATTTTCTCTGAATTATGCATCATATTATGACAACTACTGTCAATTTTAACTGACACATAGATATGACTTTCTTCAATGTTGTTGTACACCGTAACAAGCCTTTTGAATTCTTATGATCTTTTCACCGCCTGCAATGTCTCAATCTATCCAACAGATCAAACTACTCTGAAGATGCTCGAAAGTCTTCGTGTTCTAGAGTTAGATATTCATCGGAGACTTTACTGCTGAATAAATCAAATTGCCATTTCTCTTGATAATATAGCACGACATTTTTAAGAAAAATTAAAGGAGAAAATTAGAAGATGGATGAAAATGATGGGGAGAGAATTTACTATATATATAAAAAACCCAACCCAACACAGTAGTCATTGGCTATGACGCATACTCCTAGATGATAGATGCATGCGCCATAGGCAGTGGCATGACATGAATGCAAGCGCCATAGAGAATATCATGACATGAATGCATGCGTCATACCCTATGTCGCCTTGGTTTAAAATATGAGTGCATGCGTCACTGTCTATGACGCCTCCTCTTGTGATCGAATTTTTTTATTTAAAACAAGATTATTTTAATTGTTTTTTTTTTGGAAAATATGATTTATTATCTTAGAAATTAAAAAAAAAACATGATTATTTAAAAAAAAAATTCCAAAGCCCACAATCTTTTAAAAGAACTAAACTAATAAGAAAATATAAAATAAATAAAATAAAGTGAAGAACTGATTTTTCTAACGTTATCTTTGAAGAAAGGTTGGTTTTGTTTGAGCAGAAAGAAATCAACTAATGATGCAACGCACAATAGAATCTAAAATCTTCATCTTCTCGTCTCTCTCTCATTCCAAAATTCTTCTCGTCAATTTTCTTTTCTACTCTTCCTTCTGCATTAGGGTTTTTCTTCATGCCCTACTGTTCCCGTTCTCCGCAGGTGCACTGCACCCAACGATAGGTACACTTCCTTTTGTCTCTTTCCTAGAACCTTCATTGCATTTTCTAGGTGTAAAACCACTTGCAACTTTTTCTCAAAAGTCACCCAAAACCAAACCTTTCCACTTCTTAGGGTTCTAGTTTTCTCTACCCATTGAACTCAAATTAGACTTTTCTTTGGTTATTTTTGCACAATTGGACAAAACCCTTCTTCTTTGTTGCAATTGCATTTCATAATTCCTAGCTCACACTCTCTAATTTTGTTTTATTTTGTTTTATTGTGTCTCTAGGGTTTGCACTTGATCCCCAATTTCTAATTATGATCGAATGGTCATCTTTGGAGTGATAACGTGGAGGAGTTTTTCCAAGCATCTACATTTGTAGTTTCTACTTTCTATAAAAGTTGGTTTTTTTTTTTGTGCTTTCAGTTTCAGTTATTGTTTACAAACCCCTCTTTGGAACATGGGTTGTTCCCATGGCAAGTGTTGCTGTGTCGAATCTTCTTCATTGGAAAGAGATTCTAGAAAAACTGGCTTCCATCATAGTCATAGGAAGAACATACTCGCTCAGAGAGTACTGAAACATGTTTCTGTTCCTTCACATAACTTTGTTTTGGAGTATACCTTTCTCACACTGCGAGGATACTACCCTGATTCACTGGATAAACAAAACCAAGATAATTTTTGCATCAGGACACAAATTCAAGGTAACCCCAATATTCATTTCTTTGGTGTTTTTGATGGGCATGGTCAATTTGGTAGTCAGTGTTCAAACTTTGTTAGGGATAGGTTGGTAGAGAAATTATCTAATGACCCTGCATTGGTGGAGGATCCTGTTCAAGCTTACAATTCTGCTTTCTTGGCAACAAATCATGAATTGCATACTAGTGACATTGATGATTCTATGAGTGGCACGACGGGAATTACAGTGCTTGTTATTGGAGATACCCTCTATGTTGCTAATGTTGGTGATTCGAGAGCTGTGTTAGCTGTTAAGGATGGGGATCGAATTGCTGCACAGGACTTGTCCTCGGATCAGACACCATTTCGGAGAGATGAATATGAGAGAGTGAAACTTTGTGGAGCGAGGGTGTTGAGTGTTGATCAAGTGGAAGGGCTCAAGGATCCAAGTATCCAACATTGGGGTAACGAAGAGAGTTGGGATGGTGATCCTCCGAGACTGTGGCTTCCAAATGGGATGTATCCTGGAACTGCATTTACAAGGAGTTTAGGGGATAGGTTGGCGGAGACAATTGGTGTGGTTGCTACTCCTGAGGTGTCAATAGTTCGGCTTACACCTAATCATCTCTTCTTTGTTGTTGCTAGTGACGGCATATTTGAATTCTTGTCAAGCCAAACTGTTGTTGATATGGTATGATATGAAACCTTCTCTCTTGGCTCTTTTAAATTGTGATTGCAGTCATAGTTGTGGTTACATCATGATCATTAATATTGTGAAGATCTGTGGACAAACATGTCTGATGCTGCCAGAGTTATGGCTGTCATGTGATTATGAGGACTTAAAAAACTTTACATTGTGGTCCCAAATATGGTTGTGAACCGCAATTTAGTGTGTATATTTTACTAAGTATTTCTATAACATCATCCTAGCTAGGTTGAAAAATTTATGACTGATTTAGTCTGGCTCACTATAATAATTGTTAAAACCAACCATCTAATTATTAATTGTATTATTTATTGATGCTCTATGATAGAACCAACCGGTATGTTATACTGAAAAATGGGGAAGAACCCCTTTTGATTACAACAATGGCAGCACTTCGAGGGTCTACTTACCTCCCAATGCCATAAGGCCCTATTCCTCTCAAATTACAAGATAAGATCCCCTTTCTAAACCATCTTTCTATTAATAGGCAACATTTCTTATTTGGCCTAACTAACTCTCAACAAACTACTAACTACCCGTTAACTCACTAACCCACTACTTAACTAATGAGTAAAAACTTAACTAACAATTAGAGACCTATCAGAATACAAGTTGCAATTGAAGACATTGGCTTGAAAATCAGCATAAAATTAATATTTTCTGTGTGCAGTTATGTTTATGGTTCTCGAGTATTTCAAATATCTGTACATTCTTTTCTAAAGAAGAGTTACATACACCACAAGAAACACCGTTATAAGATTAGTTTTTAACTGTTATAGCCTCATGAGGGAATCAATAACCATAGGTTTCTTGTATAGCATAACTGTTCATATACCAGGTAGTCCTGCAGATATAAATGAAATAAGAGAGCACAAGAAAAATTGTTTGTCACAAGGGCTCAATAACCATAGGTTTCTTGTATAGCATAACTGTTCATATACCAGGTAGTCCTGCAGCTATAAATGAAATAAGAGAGCACAAGAAAAATTGTTTGTCACAAGGGCTCATCATATGGGGGTGGTTTATGCTTCTCCACATTTCATGTGTTAATTAGGTCTATCTATCCACTTCTCATATTCATTACCATCCGTAATCATGCGGACCTTAGGGTGTGTTTGTTTCATGGATTTAAAATTTATTCCCAGGAATGTGTGAGGTTGGAAATCGTATTCCCACGTTTGTTTCAAGTTTTATCAAATTATACCCGGGTATCTTTTATTCCTGGGAATATAATTTACTCATTACTTTGATATTTTTTATTCCCATGTAAAAGGGTAGGAATATTACATTCCCATGGGAATAAAAGATAACCACCCATAACCTCCCACTCAAAATTAATTTAACTCTTTTATATATTTTTTAAAAAAATAAATTAAATATATTTTATAAATATTCCAAGGAACTTCAATTACTTACCAAACACATAGACAGGAATAAAATTCCTGGTATTCTTGTTCCAGGGAATAATATTCCCAGGATTATAAATTTAATCCTTTAAACAAACACACCTTTAATTCTAAATAGCCTGTGATAAAAATGCTAACTGCCAATAGTGCTTTGCATATGAAGTGTTTCGACAATTCATTTAATTGGTAGTTACTTGTTCGGTAGAAAAATTTAAAATCTTACCCTGCTTGCTGCTAATCATCCCTAACCTGTCGCATTACTATAGATAACAAACTCAATGTTTACTTCTCTGTTGCATTACTTTGTAGAATTTTAACTCTGGCATGATTAATCTTGATAAATATGTGTTTTCTTTGATGGTGTAGACAGCGAAATTTACAGATCCCCGTGATGCATGTGCGGCCATTACCGAAGAGTCATATAAACTATGGTTGGAACTTGTGAATCGAACAGATGACATAACAATTATCATTGTCCAGATTAAAGGATTCTCTAATGTATGGATTATGGAATGTGTTCCTTCATTATCATTATCTTTTTATGTTTACTTCCCTCAATCTTGTTTGAAATTCAAAGTAGTATTCAAAATCAAAATCTTGCTATTGAAGGTTCAATAGTTAGAATTACCTCATCATTGTTTGACTTGTTTATCTAACTTTTAGCCTGACATTGTAGTCAAGTACATCTGGAGTTGAATTAAGTGAGGTCAATGTTGGTACTGCAATGAGAACCAGGACAGGAACTTCTGAGATATCTGCTACCGCAGATATTGATGTTTATCGTTCTGTGACGAGCAGTTTCTCTGATTCACAATCATGCCAGCACGTGGCGAGCCCAGACACAGACACAGTTGTTCACTCTCAATCATGTCAAAGATCAACTGAATCAGTATGATCTCAACTCACAAACATCGTTGGTATTTTTTATATTGTATGATCATGGTCTGTATGATTACTTTACCTTTTCTCCCTCTTTGCTTTGCAGTGATCAAAGAGAAGGATTTTACAGAAGCTCACCACGCCTCCTTATAGTTTCTCCTAAATGGTACATTTATATGTTCCAACTTTTCTGAGTCTTTGGCATCGGTCTTGTACATTTACCGGTCACTGTATATTTGGTTGTTCAAGGTTGCCGGTATGTATGAGGTGCACTGTCATGGAAGCAAAACATGACCTTGTTCAGAAAGTAGAAATTAAAGTTGGTAAAATTCAAGTTACTTGTTTAGCTATACCTTTTTCAGAAAGAAAAAAAAACTTGTTAAACCATACAGAATCTCATCTTGAGAGTGTTTAATTGTATCAGTAAGATAATAATCTGTACCAAATGCTCCTTAAATATCTTATATGATTCAGTTCACGCAAGCAATTACTAAAAACGGGATCCTATTGTTAACTTTGGTAAAAAAATTGTAAATAATTTAGTCATCCTACATAATTTTAAAAGTAATATCTAGTGTATGTTTGGATTAGTGGTGAGTTGGGAAAAATCTAGGATTTTGTGAAGCTTTAAAGTGTAATTTTTGGTTCAGTGTGATTATGTCAATCCAAAACATTCATTAGCATTCAGCAAATGATAAATAAAAATACATATTTTTTGTGAACAAAAAATAATACAGGTGTATGCAACAAGATTCCGGAAATGATGGATACTAAATTAATGTTTCGTGTGCCTTTGGACCTAGCCACGTGTCAACAGTTGGTTGGATCTAGAGTACATAGCACTTGGGCTCCACGGGCACGTCAAGCTTTTAGTGATTGTGGAATTTGATTATCGTCTTTTGATTTTGTGATTATTTATGTTCGATTGAATTTTTAGTCAAACTAATTTTTAGGAGTATTGACATTGGCCCTAGGTCAAATATTTTCAAAGCCTTTATTTAGAAAATGGCTCATGCTAGATTAGGGGTGGACATCGGTCGGGTTGGATAGGATTCGGGCTCAGAAAGTTAAACCATTTGAAATCATGGATGTAGATACATGATTCAATTCCGACTGAAATTTTAATCGGTTTAATCGGGTTCGGTTGAATTGGTTTATCGGTTAAATCGGATCGGCTTATACGGTTAATTGATATAAAAATATTGTTACTTTTTAATTTTAATTTTTAAATTAAAAAAATATTAAATAATAACTTTAAAACAATAATAAATATAACAAATTACACACCTTATAACCAAGTTACAAATGGTACAGCTTAATACTATAACAAAGTTCTATCCCACAACTTGATTTATAATCCTCCAAATCAACTTTTGATTAAATTATAAATCACAACACAATTATCCAAATCTGTAAATCACAACACAGTTATCCAAATCTATCAAATAGTATCTGCTGCAACAAGCATATATTACAGTCATCCAAGTTTAAAACTTCAAATTTTTTACAAATGAACTCTAAAATGATCCAAACTCCTTGATTGTTCATGATTTCTCTAAAATAAACTGCTTTTGCTTCTGTATATCCATGACCTCCTGAACAAGAAAATATGTTTGAACGAATCAAATAGAAATTCACAAAGCGTAATATGAATTAACATGTCTGAATACAGAACTTTAATTGCTTAAGTTTAAAATTGAACATTAGCGGGATAACAATAGATTATAAGACTAATTATAGAGGTTAAATTAAACAAAGAAATGAGGAACAAATTTACAGTGTGAGACTCAATTTCTACAAATTATGTAAGGTTTCTCGCAGAAACTTATACCTATCAAGAGCCTTCCAAAAATGTGCACAGAGTGACCGAATATATAACCCTTTAGAGCAAGTCACTTAAAATCAAATTATGCCTGAAAAAAGTATAACAAGTATATCAAGGTCAAAACAAACAAATTAACTACAAACTACAAAAAATTATAACAAATATATTTATGATTATATGTTTATTTCTAGAATAATATATTTAATTGTATTTTGTGATTATTATGCTGATTCTAATTAATTATAATTGTATATTTATGTCTACAATAATATATTTTAAGAGAGCTAATTGTATCAATAATGTATACAGAAAACCTGTAGGAAAATTTTTAGCTAATTGTTTTGAATAGCTTGTGTATAAATAGCTTTGAAAAAGTACTGCTACTTTAAATTAATTTGTTTTAAATTTCATATAACTTACACATATTATACTATAACAGCCCCTCCAAAAAAACATTGATATAAAACATAATTAGCTCCTAAATTTCACCGGGAGCAGCAAAATTAAAAACAACAAGCAATAATAAACAATGATATACTATAACATCTCCCTCCAAAAAACTAAAACTGCCCCAACTTCTGATACAGAAATACTATAGCAGGGAGATATAAAACATGATTAGCTCCCAAATTTCACCGGCAAAAGTTTAGACATTTCAGACATTTAGACATTTCAGACATACTATTGTAACTATTGTAACTATTATGTTTCAGACATACAAAAATACTATTGTAACTATTATGTTTCAGACATTTAGACATTTCAGAAATACATGCAAAAGTTTCAAAAATACAGCAGCAACATTTTAGACATTTCAGAAATACAACAACAACATTTTAGACATTTTAGGCATTTTGTACCTGGATGGAGATGATTCACTACAACAACTTTCTAGAACTGCTAAGCACCAAGCAAGATTTCAAGCATACAAGCCAAGCCACTGTATAATTTCTAGAAAAACATAAATAAATGTCATACCATCAACAGAAACAGAAATGAGATACATACAAACAAATAATTCAAAAATCAAAAAGTCATACCATCAACATTAAAGGAAATAGATGTTGTTGAACGAAACTATATTTGAGCAGTTTATACATGTCCCATGCGTCAAAAAATGAGTTTCAAAAAGTGTCTCCAAAAAACAAATGCTTCTGTTGTTGAGTCACAAAGTGACTCCAAAATATTCAAAAAAAATTCACACCTGCAAATAGATTTATAAAATAAAAAATCATATAAAATAACCAAAAACCATGTAAAATAACAGAATTCGTACCGAAGTGTGAATTAAACAGGCCCAACCTGCCTAGGAGCAGCTGCTCCACCAGTAGCTACTTGGAACTCTGAAAGTTATTAAAAATAAATAATGAGGCTTAATTTTAACAAACAATATTTAAAATAATGTTAAAATAGACAATGTTTTGATTCATAAAGTACCTGAAACAATTGAATCAGTTATCTCATATTCTTCGATCATATTAAGGACTTTTAGGTCCTCATCAGAAGGCCTCAACCAATTTTGAGAACAAATAAGGGCCTCAACCATTTCAGGACTCAAAGAGCTCCTATACATGTCTAAAATCCTCCCTCCCGTGCTAAAAGCACTTTCTGAAGCTACACTCGAAACAGGTGTTGCCAACACATCTCGAACCAATGCTGCTAAAATAGGATAACGGGTGCAATTCTCCTTCCACTAGTTAAGAATGTTAAAGTTTTCCCTATCCCCGCAACAAGGATCACCTAAGTACCTCTCTAGTTCATTTTGATTTTCAATTGTTTCTTTCTCCTTCAAGTGTCTTTTAAAAGCATCAGCCCGTGTAAAAACAGATTGACTTTTAGTTTGGGAAGATGTTTCTCCAAGGGAAGAGCTCCCTAATGGGTCATTTACTAGACCAGCCCCAACGGTCTTATCATGCTCAGATTTAAACCAATTGTACAATTTAAAGAGACTAGTTTTCACACACCCAACATTTTTCTTGGCAAGTTCGCTACGAATCCCATACATGTCATTAAAAGACCACTCAATATAGCCAAACTTAAACCTAGGGTCAAAGATCACACCATAGTAAAGAAAATGATTCACTTTTCCCACATCCCCCCAATACTTATCAAATTTAGTCATCATATTTGATACCATTGGAGCCACAAAAGTATTCATATTCAAAGACGCTTCTTGAAGCTCACACAAAATTGAAGACAAGTTATGGAAAGCTGAATGCAACGACACTACTTGTGAAGCTGAAAATACTTTGGTTGCTTCATAGAAGATGTTTAAAAAAACCACAAAAGCCCTAGCTTTTTCCCAATCAATAGCACAAGGAGGACTAGAAAGGTTATAAAATTCCATGTATCCAGGATCCTCATCCTCTAACTTTTCAAATGCTGCCTCAAACTTTTCAGCAGCATCCAACATCAAGTAAGTGGAATTCCACCTTGTAGACACGTCAAGACAAAGTTTTTTTTACATGTTATTCTGGAAATTTCAATACACTCCTTAAATTTAAGAGCTCGTTGTGGGGAAGACCTCACAAACCTAACAGCATCACGAACAGTCTCAATAGCCTCTTCATGGTCTTTTTGTCCATCTCTCACTACCGAGTTTAAGATATGGGCAGCACACCTCATATGTAAATAATCCCCTCCCCCCATTAAAGCATTCTTGCTCTTAAGTCTTTTTTCCAAATAAGACACAGCCACATCATTACTTGTTGCATTGTCAAGGGTAATAGTTGTCACTTTTTTAAGACCTCACTCCTTCAAAACCTCCTCGACTTTCTTACCAATGGTTTCACCTTTGTGATTTGGAACTAAACTGAAACTAATAATTTTTTTTTGGTAGTTCCATGTGTTGTAAATGAAGTGTGCAGTGGTGGCCATATAACTAAGGTTTTGAATAGAAGTCCAACAGTCGGTGGTTAGTGCAACCCTAGTACAATCAGATTTAAAAAGAGCTTTTAGACGTTTTTTTCATCTAGGAAAAGCTGAAAACAATCCCTAGAAACAGTCCTCCTTGAAGGGATCGCCAATTGTGGCTGCAATTATTTACATAGTTTTCTAAATCCCTCACCCTCAACCACTCTAAAGGGATGCTCATCAAGGATGATAAAGGTGTTAATGGCTTTCCTACATGCTGCAGCACTGAACCGTTGACTAGTAGAAACTAAAAACCCACCCTCACCACTTACTAGGTTTCTTTGATTTGGGGCTTTCAACAAAAGGGCGGGGTTTTTGTGGCATATTTTTGAGTGAGCTAACATGTTAGATGTTCCATGTGTTTTAGGGTCGCAACGATATCTTTTGTGACAGTGTTTACACGCGGCTATTGGTTCAGGCTCATCTGGTAAAATGTTAAAGTCAACCCAAACAGGAGAGGTTTTCCTAGTTCCACTAGCATTTAGTTTTCTTTTCTTCCTACCTTCGGGAAGGGGAGGAAGTGCATCTGCTGCCTGTGTAAGTTCAGCAGGGGAAACAGGATGTTCCGGCACTGAAAATATTTTGTCAAACTAAATCAAATAGTATAACAAACTACCATACACATTAATAGCATACTCATACTAATAATACACAATCATACACACTGCAAACCTACATGGTATAGTAAACAAAGTCCTAAATACTAATACCATACACAACAATCAGTGTTACGACAGTGAAATAGTCCTACAATATTACAAGTATCATATAAAAGAAATTATCCTACAACAACAATGTTATTTGTTCTACAACAACAATGTTATAAAAGAAATTGTTCTGAAACAGTCCTACAACAGCAGTATTATTTGTTAAGATATTTTAAGAAATTGTGTTCTATGATAAGATACATAATTATATTGTATAAGGTAGTTTAAAAGAAAAAAATTACTTTAATATTCATACTGCCACTTGAATAAGATAAATACTGCTACTTGAATATCATACCTTAAAAATTACTGATAAGATAAATTACTTTAATATAATGTATACTAAATATAATGTATACTTTAAGATAATTACTGCTACTTAAATATCATACCTTAAAAATTACGTTAAGATAAATTACTAATAAGATAAAATACTGCTACTTTAATATAATGTATACTAAATATTCATAATAATACTAACTATTCTCAATAACAGAGTGTTATTTGAAAACATATTATACGTGAAAGCATGTTTATACTCAATAAGATAAAATTACTGCTACTTCAATATCATACCTTAAAAATTACTTTAAGATAAATTACTAATAAGATAAAATACTGCTACTTTAATATAATGTATACTAAATATTCATAATAATACTAACTATTCTCAATAACAGTGTTATTTGAAAACATATTATAAGTGAAAGCATGTTTGTACATTTTCAATAACAGTGTTATTTGAAAACATATTATACTTCATTTTCAATTGTACCATAATCTTTTGGTCATTTATCACTTGAGAAAGCATGTTATAAGTGAATTAAAAACACAAATATACATTTGGCAGCAGTACTGATACTAACTATTCATACTGCTAAGATAAATATTATAATCTAAGTAAAACCAAACTTCATATTATACTCCATTTCAATTGTACTTTTTCAATAGCAATGTTACTTGAAAACATATTATACTCCATTTACAATGGTACCTTTTACTCATAATCTTTTGGTCATTTATCATATGAGAAAACATCTTATAAGTGAATTCAAAACGCCAGTATACATTCAACAGCAGTACTTACTCAATTAAGTTCAATTAAGTTCATACTCAAAGTTCAATTAAGTTAAACTAGTGTCACAACAATGCTACTAAGAAATATACATTCAACAACAATATCACAATTAAGAGCATACCTTGACTCACTCCTTGCGAGCTACCATCTCCAGCACCAACAAAGCTACGTTCTCCCATTCCATGCGAGCTGCCTTCTCCATGTTCCATCTTCAAATTAAATAAATATAAATGAGTTAGAACACAACAAAATCTTATCCTCTAACCAACCTATATGAAAAATTACTAAAAATAGAGTTAGACATAGAACAACAAAGAACAACATAGACCAATAAAGCAGACATTGAACAACAACATAGAACAAACATAGTATATATGACAAAAGCATAGCATTAGAATCAAACAAGACTTGTCTAATAACATTTCACAAACCATTTCAACTGTCCATTTCAGTTTTTCAAAACAATCAGAGGCATACAGTTCAAGTAAGAATATGCATAAATTGGCAGAACCATATTTCCTTTGATTTTCCAGCGCTTAGAGACAACACATCCAAAAACTATCACAAATCATGATCAAGATCAACACAAAACAGAATTTAAAAACACATCACAAAATTTCCAGTTCTTATAACGCATAAGAACCTATAAACCATAATCTTATAACACACATAATAACTCATAACACACATAGTAGACGGAAACTAAAGAGACGAGGGAGAGAGTAACTCAAATAAATAGTTGTGTGCTCTAAAATTGAAATATTGAAACCCAACAGAGAGAGGTAACGAAATAGAGAGAGAGGGAGAAAGAATAACTTACGTGATGATGGATGGTGTTCATGGTCGGTGGACGGCGACGATTTTGCCGGTGGCCGGTAGGTGAGATTGTGAATTTGTCTTGGCGTTCAGAAACCCAAACCCTAGCGCAGTGAGAAGAATGGTTGAAAGTGAGATGAAACCCTAGCTTGCTATGAGTGAGACTGAGACATAATCACTATATTTAGGCTGGATTGTTGATTTGATTGTGTATAACTGGCCCATACAATTACAAAATATGCAATGACATTCATTTGAGTCGGTCGAATATGGATAACTGTGGGCCAATAATTGGGACCCTAAACCGACCAGTTAAACCCAATAAAACCCACCTTTAGCTAAACCGCCAAACCGGTAAACCGGCTCACCCGAACCAATGTATTACGGGTGGCATGGTTTGGTCGGATTGGACCGGTTTTCACCCAGTATGTCCAGCCCTATGCTAGATCATCGATAAGGCAAAAATTTTCCGCCACTTTTATGGTATTATATCTTTGAAAATTTAAAAATGTATTCAGAAATTTTTAAATATGTATATTCGAATGCACCATAAATTTACTCACCCTTCATAAATCAAACAATTATTTTATTTGTCAAAAATTGATCCGGAGATGCATCTGTGAATATTTCTGGAATAAATTTGAAGATGCATATTTGAAAACACATTCCATCCTTTGTAAATTAGGTAGCCACTCCATTTTTGTCAAAAAATGGTCCGGAGATGTATCTGCGAATATTTATGGGATAAACTCGAAGATGCATCTCTGAAATCTTCTCTGCATGTTTCTTGGGCAGAAATATTGTCCTAAGTTTGTATTTTATTTTAATCCAAATTCATTTTAATTTGACTAACATTGTCATTATTTGGTTCAAACCTTAATAAACACAAATATCATAAAACAAAGTAATGAAGTAATTTAAAAAAAGAATCCAATCATATTACAAACATTATTCTCAAAGTATGAAATAAACTAAAACATCCCAAAATACAAATAAAAGCATATGTCTAATCCTAACCCCTGGCTCCTCCTCTGCCGCTGGTAACCTAAAACATTATGTGTCTCGGTAAGAATGGAACGTGCTATGGCAACTACATCACCTCTCTTAAGCAACATAAGCCTGCAAGACCGGAGTACTGGAGGACACTCTATAATCAATTATCCTTAGGCTGATAAAGCTTCAAAATCATTCTGCTATGGTTAACAGACTTTAAACAATAGAACTCTTGTTAAAAAAATCACTCATAGGACAAATATTTAAAACATATAAATAAAAATCGTTAAAAAATACCTCTCCAACCCAGACATGCCCATCAACATGATCTCTATAGTATATCAGTAAGGAGGTGTCAAAGGGCACTCCTATAAAAGGGTCTGCATGTACCATCATGTGCAACAACAAAAGCTTCATCCCGGTCTACGTGATCAGAGGAGACGTGCCACTGGGATGAGGACCCCTGTGACAAGCGGCATCTAGAAGTCAATGTTTCCCCCTCATGAGGCCTAGGGACGGTTCCCTGCCTAACTCTGGCCTGCTTATTTTGAAGCCTAGCCTTCCCACATCGAACGAACGCATGTTGAGTTTCATGATCGAGTCTCATCCCGTCGTTGCTGTTTGCAGCCATTTTTTCTGAAACAATACGAGAAAAACGACATCAGTTTACATTCAGGACGGTTTCAGATATGCATCTCTGAAAACCAGTAAACCACCAATTTGGAGATGCAACTCTGAAAATGCTCGTGTTTCCATCAATGGCATAAATTGATACTAGTTTTGCCCTAACAACCAAGATGCAAGCAAATCATAATACATGTCTCTAACATCTATCTATTACAAATTTGACTACTATCTAATGCATTTATGATAATCTATTTTACCTAATACATTAATAAAAAATCAAAATAAGTTAAATGAGAAACTTACTAAAAAAAGTGTTGAGGATGAATAAGTGGGGTTACTTGTGATTGAAATGATTGTAGTAGAGGTAATGCATATCCTCAAATAACCTTGAAAAATGGACTGGAAATATGTTTCTACGAGCTCCAATGTTGCATGAAGTTGAGGATGAAAAAGTTTCAGAAAATGAAGAAGGAGAAGACGGAGGGTTTGGCGCGATATACATACATTAAACACGTTCGGAGGTGCATCTCCGAATATCCCCTTGGATTTGAAATTAAGGGTTATTTTGGAGATGCATCTGCGGACAAACCCTAAAATAAATACGAAGATGCATTTCCTAATTAAATTTTGGAAAAGTGAGAAAACAGTGCGTTCGGAGATGCATCTCTGAAAATTGAGGGCATTTTTTACTTTTCGCCAAGGGCTTGGGAGAACCTATAAGGGTGGGAAAAGATATTTCCCGCTAATAAATGAAGAGGGACATAATCGTAAATGGTTTTCAATAAGCTCTATTCTCATGTCAAAATTGTATAGAATTTTGTGACGAGAGATTTTCTAATAATACCTCCGTCTTAAAATAAAAGTTGTTTAACACATTAAAAAAAGGAGAAAGTTAATGATTAAAGGTAACAATTGTATAAAATTACCCTTATTTACTATTGGTTATAATAAATTGTCATAAATGATTAGTGAAATTTGATGACTCGAGAATTTGTTTTGTGTGTGGAGGATAGGGCATCAACTTAAGGATTGTGAGACGATAGACAACCTAAGTGAAGAGGGCTATGAAGACCTAGATGAACAAGATTTGTCTTATGGACTATGGCTGAGGGCCTCACATCTCCCAAATATTTTCGAGGAACCAAGGAAAAAAATCGAGTTCTGGTACATGCAATAAAAGTCTTTTCAACGCATCTTCTAGCCAAAGTAGATGTCAACCCGAAAGGAAGGAGAAGGAGGGAAAGGTCGAGGTAGCGCAGAGAATGAGCAATAACATCGCAATTCTTGTCCTACATATGGCGCAAACTTCAAAGAAAAATAAGAATGCAGAGAACTTGGAGGTGGAAATAGTGGTTGAGTCTCTTAGGGCGGTAGCTATCACATGCTCCATCACAAAGTGGCCATCAAAAGTCAAAGGGGGAGTGTTAAGAGTAAAATTTGGAGCAGAGAAAGGGGTGAAAGAAAACTGAAACAAGACCAAGTCAAGATCCTTGAATCTGCAGGAAGAAAATGCATCTAATATATGTGGTGATAACAAAGGGCTCTCTAAAGGACATTGGTAGTGGAGATAAAAAGAGAAATCGAGCAGGTTAGAGGAGGTTGTTAGTACGAAGAGACCAGAGGTGGTGTTGGATGAACAACATTGCCTTTGTTAGAACAAGATTTGTTCATGACATATATCCTTTAGGTTTTGATGATAACAAAGTATTGAAAGAACAATGGTGTTATCTAATGTGTGTTCCAAGTATACTGGTTCTAAAGCTTAAAGAGAATACATTCAGAATTTGATATAAGGTAGCATTTGAGAGGAACTGAGTTATAGCCTCTAGTGGATCAGAATCTGAAGAACACTCTCTAAGTGATGTCTGGCATAGACTCTGAAGCCGAAGGTCTCAACATCATAAGAGCAACATATTGTCTCTACACTAAGTTAATGTATCAGCTTCTGGTGAACATTCAGAGTTGGTAATAAAGCTAAAGTTATCTGTACTGCAAAAAGCAATCTAAATTGTCAAATCAGTTTATCAGCTAGAGTCTATATTCACAAGACTCAAGAAGAGTTAACATGTTTTTACGGATATCCACTCTCAACGGATATTTAGTACAAGATTACATGGAAGACGCAATGGTTAAACATGTTACACAATGGATTAAGGTCTTTTGGTGAATATATCTTTAAAGTCTCTTGTACTATGGAGAAACAAAGACACTTGTACAAGTTATCTCTTCCAATGATTAGTCTTATACAATTGCTATATAAGTAGATGAAGATTCAATCTAAATTTTAAACAAAGAACAAGGAGCAAATAGATAAGGAAAACAAAGAAGGATATGAGTGTTTTACAGTTCTATCTAGATGGAGGAATAACAAGATTAATAATAAGCAACACAATCGAGTATGTAGAAATTCTGTTATTTGTTGTAAATTATACAAAGCGTTAAGATTTCTTAAACATCGAATATCTTAGAAATCTTAAGTGCTTAAGGTCTTTGTTATGGTGATTACCATGTACCTATGATTTTGTATCAAGTACACCTTATTCTCTATTATGTTGAACATGTTGTTTAGTGGTTTAGATAAAGTTTCTTGCTATGTGCTTGAGTATCAACGTCTCTTGATGAGAAGCTTCAGCCAAGTAAGTCTCCTGCTATGTGCTAGAGCATTGAAAATCTTAATCAGTTGTTGATTAAGCAAGGAAGTATTTGACGGTGAGTCTGAGTAAAAGTCTTGTACTTGAGGGTATGAGCAGAAGTCTTGGGTTCATGGAACCTGAGAAAGGAAGTCTTACGCTGCGGTCAGAGCAAGGAAGTCTTGGGCCTGAGGGGCTTGAGCAGGAAGTCTTGGGTTCATGGAACCTGAGCAGGAAGTCTTGGACTTGAGGGTCTGAGCAGGAAGTCTTGAACCTGAGGGGCTTGAGCAAGGAAGTCTTGGATTCGTGGAATTTAAGTAGGAAAGCCATAGGTTGCGGTCTAAGAAGGAAGTATTGAACCTGAGGGGTTTAAGCAGGAAGTCTCGTGCTGAGGATCTGATCAAAGAAAAGTCTTATGCTTAAGTGCATAAGCGATTGTAATCATGCTTTGATTATAGTGAAAAATCTCTTGTGCTGCAAGGGGACTAGACTACTCTCAGTTTGGGAGGAACCAGGATAAATTTGTGTGTTCTTTATCTTTTTATTTGCTTCTGTTAAAATTCTGCTGTAACGTATTAATCAGGATTTGAACATCAGTTTAGATTCTGAACTTTGATCAGAGGCAAAATTAAGAAACAGAAAACACAATTCAACCCCACTTCTTGTGTATTTTTCCCACCTTCAGTTGGTATCAGAGCATGGTCTGTGTATAACACTTAACAGTGGTGCAGATAATGATCTAATGAGAAAAATATCTCTGCTAAAGACTTTCCTTCAAGAAGGAGTTAAGTACCACATGAAAAATATTACATTGCTAATCTTACCATATTCAAAGGGTGACTCCGCTGAATTTAAATGATGGATATAACAAAATATATTTTTAATTAATTGGTCTTAATAAAGGGTTTTGATGAAGATGTATAGAATACCCTTGAGAAAGGTATTACTATAGAAGTTGATGGTGTAGGGATAATCAAAATCTAAAAGTCTCTCACACCATCTCAGAAGAAGCTTATTGAAAACATCTTCTTGGAGTTAGATGCATTCTGGTAGGTGCTCTATCTCATTCTGAGTATATCGGCATCACTGATATGTCTAATGCTCAAGAGTATCTTCGAATCCTTGTGTTCAAATTTGAAGGGAATCAGGTATAAGCTTATTAAGTTACACTTCATCTAATTTTTCAAGCAAATTCTAAGAAGTCTGCTTGCTAGTGTTAAACCCAAAAGTCACATCTATTCAAGAAGTCAAAAGCTTGAGTAGACAATGTCTTGAAGGTTTTAATAGCATTATTCGAAGTAAAGAAATGGAATTAGATGATGAAAATGTGTCAAATAGATCACCCTTCCTCAAGCTTGTTGAAGAAAATTCCTATGGAATGTTTGATGATGAGGAATTAACCTTCCCTATCAAAAGACTCTTTCAGCTGGCTGAATGGAATGTGATATCTGTTGATAGAAGAGTAACTTTAAAGGCTTCTAAAATAATCTTATTTTAACCAATTTCTCAAATCTTAATAATAAGGAGAAATACTACCAGAAAAACCAAAAAATAAAAATGTCAGAAATCTTCAAAGAATATTCTAATGAAGCTGACATAGTTGAGGATTCAGAATCTTATGAAGAAGGTAATCAAGCATTGCTGGCCATTACTTATTCGGAAGAACCAATTTGAATCCAGAAATAAAATAAATTATTGAAAAGAAAGAGATAACTTCCAATCTATCTTGCTTCAATATTAATAATAAGGAGTCTGTATCTCAAGATAATATCTTAAGTGACTTCATTGCTCATATGGAAACTGAAGGCTATCATAAAATTTGTGTAACGGGACAATTCTATGAGAAACCTTTCATTTCTTCTTTTGTTTATGGCAATATAATGATAGTGTTGTAAACTTGTCTTATGCCATTCTCTGATAGCAAACACTATATGAATCTATGCTTGTTAAAAATTTCAAAGTCAAAAGATTTAATCCAAGACAATGAAATCCAAGACTCTGCTAAGAATAAGATTTCTTTAATGCCATTACTCGTCCTAGACTCATACTCTAGAATGAACCATGGTACTGCTATCAGGTTATGTCATAAAGCAAGAGAAAGTCTGTCAAGACTAACATTTTTGGACTCATAAAAATACGAGTACCAATATCCAAATTTGTATTTGCTGCAGATATCACAGAAGAAAGGAGCAAGGCATCTTCCATGGTACTTGATCAAAGGTTGTTTACAACATATGATGGAAGAACAACCTACATACCAGACTCAAGAGCTAAAAGAATGGAGTTTGGTGTAGAAAGTGGAATCATTGGTTTAAAGGCCAGTGAATCAGAATCTACTCAAGACATTATTCAGATTCCATGGTCATATTTGAATACTTATCTGAAGCATGACAAAGAAAACAAAAAAAAGGGTATGTTTTGTTCTTTCCTTGCAAGCTTCTTGACTCAATGAAATATTTATGTATGAGTAAATACAAAGTCTCTGTTAGATCTCTAGAGAAATTCTTTTAAAAATCTTCAAAAATCTTTTAGGAAAAAACTATGTTGTATTTTTCTATACTGAATATGTCATTAACTAGATGATGATCATATTTATGGAATCAGTACCTTCACCCTTTGTGATGACACTGTTGCTATTTGGTTGTCAAAGAAACCAAATTAATATTCATTAATCAAGCACAAATCTAATTCCAAGAGAAAAAGCTTGATTCTGAATAGAATATCAAGGACCGGTGACTAACACAAGACGTCTCAATCGAAGTCTAATCCTACTAGACTCTGATGACATATAGCTTCTGAGAATTGTCAGTCTCTGAGATTCAGAAAATGAATCTTTACTTTTGATAAAACAGTTTAAGTAAAAATCATTTTAAAACAACTTTGTTTACTTAAAACTCCATAAAATTGATCATCATTTGGTGGATCCAAGAAATCTGCTGGGTAAGAACCTTAGGTTAATGATGTTTTCTTTTAAATATTTCTATTGTCTATATCCCCTGTCTTTGTGAAACATCATTTCGTGTCTTCTTTCTGTTCTTCCGACAAGATTCTTATTCCTGTGGAGTCTTGTTCAGTTTTTTACTTTTTATTGTTTTCTTCTGTGTTGTTCAAACCAAACTTGAGATGAGTTCTCTAGTAAATTCTCATTTGAATTAACTAGTTATCATCAATGAAAAGTTTGTGGATTTTGATGAGCTGCTTAAGCTTGGTTTTAACTTCTGGAAGACTGTGTCTGAACAAGGATGGAATGGATACTCTGATATGCTCTGTGGTTTCACTTATCCAAGACTTGTCAAAGAGTGATAACGAGAACTCGTATCGTACTTTATGGCTCATTACGCATGTGTTTCGTTCATTTTTATTCGAGTTTTATTAGTATTTAATCGTGTTTTATGTGTTTGGCATTTGATAACTTCATCTGTGGAAAAATCAGGCAAAGGATCGAAAAAGAGCAAAAGAAGAGGAAAATCCAGCAAAGAATTGAAAAATCTGCATTTTACTGATATGGCACTCGCCATCCCCAGATGGCGTTCGCCATGAGCAAGGAAGCCACGTCATTTAAAAGGCCAGGACCATGACGTTCACCATGGCTTGGTGGCATCGCCATCACTGCGCAGTTGCAGAATTAAAAAACTGCAACTGCTTTGGGCAGTTTTATCCACACTATTTTCCCTCCACTTCCTGTACACGTTTTGGAAGTTACAATTGGGACTCTTTTCTATATATAGGACCTTCCATTAATGTATTTGGTACCCAATTTTAGACGCGGAAGCTCTGTCGAATTCTGTTTAGGCATATAACTACTTTTAGAGCGACAATTACTCACATCGAGGAATTGTCGCAAAATTCTTGTAATTTACTTTCGATGCTGTACTACTGATTTCGAACAAGCCTTCCGACGTTTTCTTTTGCAATTCAAGTTCCGTATTTATTTTTACAGGTTATTTACTTTTGCTTACTTTTATTTTGCAATTTACAATTCTTGTATGGTATGCTATGTACTTTTCCATGATAATTACCATAACTATGCTTATAATTAAAACCAAAATGTGTTGCTAAATTTGCTTGAGTTTGGTGTGTGAGGATCGTCGTTACCAACGGGACTCCGTAGAAAATGTAGGTGCGAATTTAATTAAATGCATGCTAGTTTTGGTCTTTGTTTCTATTTTTCATGTTTTATTATCCAGACATGAAAGTGAGGAATATGCTAAGTTTGGACCGACAACGCGAAAGTGTGAGGAAAGAACTGATAGTAGAAACTAGGCACCGATCCTAAAAATAGCGAGAGCGCTTTAGGCATCGTTTAGGATTTTATTAACTTCCAAAATACGCTTTTCAATTAAAACGGGCGAGCGAGAGCAAAATCCTGTGGTTGTTAGGCGTGGTTCTTGTCGATAGCGCGAGAGTGTGAGACAAAGTCTTTAAGTTAGTACTTCCTATGAAACAAAGTGCAATCTCTACGAACGTTACGTTAAAGTCAATCTAAGATAACTAAACCACTAACGAGCTTGTTAATGAAAGATGCTGAATTTGTATTTGATGAGGATTGCTTGAAAGCGTTCGAATATTTGAAAAAGGCTCTCATAACTGCACCTATTATGCAACCGCCCGATTGGAGTAGACAATTCGAAATAATGTGCGATGCTAGTGATTATGTTGTTGGTGCTGTCTTAGGACAAAGAAAGGATAAAAGGCTTCATGATATATACTATGCAAGTAGAACCTTAGACAGTGCATAGATGAACTACGCTACCACAGAAAAAGAGCTCCTAGCTGTTGTGTTCGCTTTAGATAAATTCCGTTCCTACTTGGTGGGAGCGAAAATTGTTGTCTATACCAATCATGCCACAATCAGGTATTTGTTGAAAAAGAAGGATGCCAAGCCGAGACTTTTAAGATGGATCTTGCTTTTGCAAGAGTTTGATCTGGAAATCAAAGATAAGAAAGGAACCGAGAACGTAGTAGCGGACCACCTTTCTAGAATCGAGGATCAAGAACCTGAGCGAGTCCCCATCAATGACGATTTTCCATACGACATATTTGTAGCCCAGTTAGAAGATAAAAGCGAAACGAGTGAGTGCTCTTTAATTTATCATGATGCAGAAACAAATGAAGTAGTAGAATCAATATGCTCAAAGACCACACTGCCGTGGTATGCTGACTTTGTCAACTACCTAGCAGCTGAGGTACTTCCACCAGATTTATCCTACCAACAAAAGAAGAAATTCTTCCATGATCTCAAACACTATTATTGGGATGAGCCCCTGCTTTTCAAGCGAGGCTCCGATGGAATTTTTTGTCGACGTGTCCCTGAATTTGAAGTTGAAGATATCATATATCATTGCCACTCTGCACCTTATGGAGGGCATGCAAGCATTTCAAAGATCTTCGCAAAGATTTTACAATCTGGCCTATTGCTGTTACAAATTACGACTGATGCCAACGCACTGTCAACATTTCTAGATGCGATGAGATGCCACTAAGGGGTATTCTAGAAGTAGAAGTCTTTGATGTTTGGGGGATAGATTTCATGGGTCCTTTTCCGTCATCCTTTGGCAACAAATACATACTTATTACAGTCCATTATGTTTCGAAAGGGATCAAAGCAATAACTTCTCCTACCAACGATGCACGAGTAGTCATAAGACTCTTCAAGAATATAATATTTCCTAGATTCGGTGTGCCGAGAGTTGTCATTAGCGACAGTGGATCCCATTTTATCTCAAATACTTTTGGGAAACTATTGCTTAAATATGGAGTGCGACGTCGAGTAGCAACACCATATCACCCTCAAACGAGTGGACAAGTGAAGGTTTCCAATAGAGAGATCAAGCAAATATTAGAGAAAACAGTTGCGACCTCTAGGAAGGATTGGTCTGCAAAACTTCATGAAGCTCTGTGGGCTTATAAAACGGCTTACAAAACTCCGATAGGAACCACCCCATTCAAGCTAGTTTATGGCAAATCATGTCATCTGCCTGTCAAACTTGAGCACAAAGCTTATTGGGCCATTAAGACCCTGAATATGAACTATACGGCGGTAGGAGAGAAAATAATTCTTGATATCCACGAACTAGAGGAACTTAGATTGGACGCATACAAAAATTCCCGAATTTATAAGGAAAGAACCAAACAGTGGCATGACAAACGAATAGCTAGACGAGAGTTCAACCAAGGCGACATAGTTCTCCTTTTTAATTTTCTACTTAAGCTGTTCCCTGGTAAACTACGTTCCCGATGGTCTGGCTCCTTCGAAGTTGTAAGAGTTCTCCAAAGCAGAGCAGTGGAAATTAAAGGAAAATCTAACGAGACCTTTATTGTTAATGGGCAGAGACTAAAACACTACCATAACATTGAGAACAAAGATTTCTGTGTAATTTATAAGTTGGAGGAGCTACCCGCTCTTTCGAAAGACTAGTTCGACCCTTATGCCGAGATAAAGACATTAAACAAGTGCTGCGTGGGAGGCAACCCACGACCCTTAGATTTTTAGACTTTACCCTTTTCTATTTATTTTATCTTTATTATCTGTTCCTGTGTCTGTTTGTTATTACATTATTATTACTATTATTATTATTATTACTACTATTATTATTACTACCTTTTTATTTTTATTTTCGACACCTTCACGGTACAGTTCATTGATAGTGTACTCTTTGTCTATTTTTAGGCTAGCTTAGCTTAGGATAGCCCTCACTGACTTAGAGTATGGATCACAATGCTGATGTGGAGATTGTATTTAGGAACAATGCTCAGAGACACAGATTTGACATTCTGGTTCAGAGGGAATTGACACTCCCTATATACCCTGATGGTCGTACCTTGACCACCCTAGGATTGAGGGACAGTGTGATGTACTTGCTTGACCAGATTGGTTGGGTGAACTTTGGTGTAAGACACAGATATAGCCCCATACCGTATGCTGACCTTAGAGTTTCTTAGCTCACTGTATTATGACCCAAACTGAGGTCTTGGTTTTGGCCGAGGTTTAGCCACATTCAGGTTGTTTAACACCAAACACCGTTTTACCCATCACGAAATGGCCAACCTGTTAGAATTTCCTAATGGACCTGATGCCCATTCAGTGACACCTGATGATGCTTTTATTGACCTTGACCTTAACTACTTCTGGGGAACCATTACCAGTAACTACCATCCCAAACCTGACACCATGTTCTCTAGTAACATACATAACCCTGCTTTTAGGCACTTTCATAAGATTTTGGCTCACACCCTATTTTGTAAGGAAGAAAATATCACCTCTGTTTTTAAGGAAGAACTATTCATTATGTACCGTGCTTCACAGGGAAGGCCTGTGAATGCTGCTTCCTTTATGTTGGCTAGATTGAACCGTATTGCTCAAGAGACCGATGGTGCTATCCTCGCTGGAGGTTTAGTTACCATGATCTCTGAGGGAATAGGTTTTCGTTACCAACTTAACCGTATCCGTGCTTTTGGAGGCATCCGTCCGATGCACTTAACTTTCTGTTTTAACCGTGGTATGTTGGCTAACCTAGGACCAGCCAAGTTTGAATTCCTAATTGACAACAAAGTGGTCCATAACTTTACCCTGCCTAACCACGAGAGGACAAACGTGAATAATATGAACAATTGGCTTTATGAACTTGAGGAAGAGAGTGAATCACCAACACCACCCCAAAGCCCTCAACCTTATGAGATACTTGATGCTAATCCCCCTGATGCCACTTCACACGTCTTTGGAGCTCGTGTAGATTATGCTGCTGCCATTGGTGCTCTACAGTGCCAAGTGGGCACCCTTAGGGATGAGATCACTTCCATCCGAGGGGACCTCATTGGATTCATGGACGTTGCTAATGAGAAGATCGACCATTTGTTCCAGCAAGTCCATTCTTTCACTAGGCACTTTAGCAAATGAGCTATGATTTGTACCAATGGAGTTCTTATTGCTTTTATGTTTTAGTTTGTTTTGGTTTTTATTGTATTTTCATACCGTTGTATTTTGTACTCTTTGTATCGTTGATTCCTCGGCGAAGACATGATGGTATGGTTTTTGAATAAATGTGATTTTTTCGTTTATGTCTTTTATATTGTTTCATAATATTTAATGTTTATTTTATTTTTCTGCAATCTTAATCTCGCAATAGCAATTCAGCAGTTGGACTGATGTTTTATGTTTGCTTAAATTATCAAAAACCCAAAAAAATACGGCTTCTTAAAAAAAAATCTGAAATTTGCGCAAAGTCTGCCTAATGGTGAGGAGTATAGATTTACCCTGTGCATCACGCATTAATATGCTCGTTAGCACAAATTGGCTATTTGATACTGAGGCCCCGAACTTAGATGATGAAGCTGTGAATAAGGCCTATACTGAGACCATGGGATTTGCACACCAACCTGCCCCCCGTGCCAATGCTGACATCCTAGGGCTGAATCACAGAGCACACAGAGCACCCACTGCACTCACTTTCTCTGACCAATTTTCACGTACTTACCAGCCTCGGGAGGAGTACGACTATGTCGCCATCCGAAGGAGTTTAGATGATATTTTGTCCGAACTGCGATATCGGAATGACAGGGAGGCGGAGCGTGACTTGCTGCTCCAAAACTTGCAGCATCAGCAAGAGGATACTAGAGTTGTTGTAGATCTTGCCAACCAACAACAGGTTGACTTTGCAGAGCGTATAAAGCATGATATGGTAGATCTGACTGAGCAGATGGAGGGCGTGAGAATGCAGGTTACCACTTTGAGGGAGTATGTTCAGCATGTTCCTAACCCTGCCCCTGGCAGAGGTTTTGGATAACCACGCAGCCGAGGCCGCCATCATTGATTATTCCAGGTTCTTCCACTCCTTTTTTACCTTGTACTAAAACATTGGGGACAATGTTCGATTCAAATGTGGGGGAGGAGCTTTACTTGCTTTGTTTTTTGTTTTTTCGTTATTTTCATGTTATTTTTATGCTTTCTAGTTAGTTTCTTTTATGTCTAGTCGTTTATGCGTAATTGAGTCTTATAGTACTTTACCCTTTTTTCTTTCGTTAGAAAAGTTCCCCTAAGATTGATAAAAAGCAACCCCAACGAAATTTTTTTATCCGAATCTATTGCATGACACTTTTTCACCTTTAGGCTTTGTTATTTAGACTTGGGAAAGTATTGACATTGTCGGTACCGTTTTAGCACCCTAGACTCCCTAATTATGCGACACCGATCTAAATAACCATTATACCGAGACCTTGATTTCCGAGTTTCTATAGTAGTCTCTTGAGTAGTTTATAATAGCGGTCAACACCATCCCAAAAACACGTGCTAAGTAATGAAACGATGCAAATATGTGGTGATCTCGAAAAATTAATAATAATTTTTATTGAGCTGTATTGTAAAAAAAAGCGAATGAAAGAATTTGTTTCCTTCTAAGTTAGGTGGCCCTCACCCGGCCATTTATCCCAACGGATTGGATTCTTGAAATTCGAAAAGAAAGAAAAAGAAAAAGAAGAAATAATGCAAAAGTTGAAAAGTCGAGATCATAAACACTAATAGGTTCACTTACCATGCGAGTGTGGGGATAACAGGCTTAATGTGATCGCGCGAGAATGTAAAAGAGGGAAAAAGAAACAAGGAATATAGGCCGAGTTATGATGGTACGATTTGGATTAGTATTACATAGGGGGGAGTCTTTGTCCGCAAGTACGGATATGTGACATCACGGTATCCTCGTTGTCGAAGTCTAGTACCTATCTTTCAACATTAGCCTATTAGTCGTGTCCGATTTTAAAGTTGGGTCGTGCCTTCGTTTCAGATGCTGCACTTACTGTTTTTAATTATGTCGAGAGTTTGCTTGAGGACAAGTAAAAGTCTTAGTGTGGGGGAGTTTGATAACGAGAAATCGTATCGTACTTTATGGCTCATTACACATGTGGTCCGTTCATTTTTATTTGAGTTTTATTAGTATTTAATTGTGTTTTATGTGTTTTGCAGTTGATAACTTCATCTGTGGAAAAATCGGTCAAAAGATTGAAAAAGAGCAAAAGAAGAGGAAAATCCAGCAAAGAATTGAAAAATCTGCATTTTACTGATATGGCACTCACCATCCCCAGATGGCGTTCGCCATGAGCAAGGAAGACACGTTATTAAAAAGGCCAGGACCTTGGCGTTCGCCATGGCCTGGTGGCGTTCGCCATCACTGCGCAATTGCATAATTTAAAAACTGTAACTGCTTTGGGCAGTTTTATCCACCCTATTTTCCCTCCACTTCCTGTACACGTTTTAGCAGTTACTGAAATTCTGGTATCAGACGTGTGATGTTAAGGTGTGATGTCACAACAACACACTCTGCACAATGGACAATAATAACAGTAAAATAACACCAAGAATTGTTGACCCAGTTCGGTTACAACCAACCTACTCTGGGGGCTACCAAGCCAGGGATGGAATTCACTACTTGTAGATATAATTTAAAGACTCAACAACCCGTTGACAATCTCCTAAACTTATACTCTACTAATGACTTCCTACCTAAGAAACCACTTAGGTATGAGAACACCACTCAATCCCTTACAAACACTCAAAGAGACAACTTTGAGTACCCTTGATCTTACTTCACAGCTTCGATCAAGCAACCACTCTCTATTGCTTCACAGCTTCTAGAGAGGACAGAAACTTAACACCTATTCAAACCCTAGAATAGTGTAAATACAATTCGTACAAAATACTCAAGACACTCAGCCTATGCTCTTGATCTTCTCTCTGTATTTCTGTACCTTTTCCTTTGGTCTTGTGCGCTTTATATAGCTCCTTGGATTGGGCTTGGACTTGTCACAATATTTGATCAAATTTTTTAATTAAAACTGAATCTTCAAAACAGATTTTATCCCCAAAATCTTTTTAAATCTTCAACCTTTTAATTCTCTAACAGACCTGCAATCAAATCTCCCATGTAACAGAAAATATCTATCCCAAGATATTCTCATCCAATGAGTCAACCACTCTCCATAATTCCAGCTAATACGCGTGCCCTAACAACCTGCTATTGTTATTAATTCTGCAGGTCTGATGTTACAACATCACCTGTGTGACATCAGACATCCAACTTCAACACTTAACTACTTAACACAGCCCAGTGTTAAGACTTCAATGTTACAACATCAGCACCTTGACATCAACATTGAATAACCTTTGTTTTACCAAAATTCCAGCCAATCCAGGAACTATCAATCTCCCTCTTTGGCTAATTTTGGCTAAAACAATCTCTGCACTCTGCAAACAACTTCTGCACTCTGCACCTTCAGAGATTTCAGCAGCGGAATAATCTTCAATCAATTTAAAACTCATTAATCATCAGCAGTTTGATAATCTTCAAAGTCTTCATCACTTGATCTGCTGCAGCACCATCTTCATTATTGACAACAGCCAATTGGTGCTCCCCCTCAAAAACATGAACCAGCATCACAACTGTTCAGTAGCTCATAATGTGCAGCACATTACTCCCCCTAGATGTCTGCTTGGCTGCACTCTCCTCATGTCATGATATCTTCAATACTCCCCCTCAATAACTGCATCACCACTTTTCAACTAAACACCTTTTAGCAGCATCTATCTCCCCCTTAATCTCTGCATCACATCAGCAGCATATGGCAATAAAACTCTTGACTATTTTGGCTATTTTCTCCCCCTTTTTAGCCATAATTAGGCAAGCTTCTATAAACTATAGTCAGTATACCCTAGCTCTCATTGTTAGCCTCTCAGTTAGTAAACAGGCAAAACAAATCATAGAAGGAAACTAAAAACATAAACAGTGCATAAACCAGCACAATATTCCAGTTACAAAACCAACAAAGCAAAGACTAAAACTACTAAAACTACTGAAGGCAAGAGAAAATAAGCTAGTCTTCTTCTGAGCTTGCTTCATCAGCACTATCTTGTCTTTCATGATTCTCTTCCTCCTCCTCAGAGCTATCCCCTCTGGCATCAACTTCAGAGTCATCAACATCATCATCACCACTGTTCAGTTCTAACTGCTGGATCAACTTTTCAAGTCTCTCTTTTTTCACCAAACTGGTACTGATTACTTCATCAAGGTCTTTGCACATGGTCTTCAATTCTTTGATCAGTTCAGCCTTTGTAGTCTTCTTCTTGACTTCAGCAGTTGATGTTAGAACAATGTCTGGAACATGATATCATGAAAATAGTTTAGGGTGTAGGGACAAGGCTGTCTTCCTCTGGCACGCTATGTCTGAGCTTGTTAAAGTCTCAGGATGTTGCTCCAAGATGATACCACACACAAGAGATGGGAATGCTATGGGTAACTTGATAGCGTTTGTTCCAGCATGTTTCAACACTTGCTCAAAGATGTAGCTACCATAGTCAAACTTAATCTTCTTCCCAATAGCACATATAAACCTGCCCAATCCAACAGCGATTGTTGTCTTGTGGTTTGTTGGCACCCAGTTGGCAGCACCAATTCTGTGAAGAATTGCATACTTGATGCTAAGTTTACTGGCTGGCAACTTCTTTTTCAATGGCCAAACCCTTATCTGACCAGCTGTAATCTCTTTACATATATCATTATCAGTCATCTCAAGTTCACTACACTCTTCATCATCTCTTCCTAGATACTTATTGATAGTACTAGGAGAGAAATTAATGCATTTTCCTCTCACATAAACTTTCATGAAATCAGTGCTCTTTTTATCAGTAATATTTCCAAAAATGTTGACAACAAATTCTTTAACAAGACTTTCATAGCACTTAGGAAACTTGGTCACAGTCTTTACCAATCCAGCCTCCTTAATCAGCTCCATGATATCCTTCATTTCCAAAGCTTCTTTCCCAAGCTCCCTCTCTAGGGCCAGTCTTCTCTGACAAACATATTTCCATAATGATGCACTGCTGGCATAGTGAAAGGAAATGTTGTCGACTGGAACCTCAGGGATCTTGTCAGCAATTCTCTTCAAGATTGTCTTTCTGACAGGAGTGATGTCTTGCACATCATCCTCAACATCATACTCTGATTCGGATTCTTCCATTAGCTTCCTTTTTCTGGGATTCACATCAACCTTACTCCATGCTTTTGTTGGCCCAACCGTCTTTTTCCTCTTCTCATCAGAAGCTTTCTTTGAAGACAATTCAACCATCTTTCCTTTTCTTGTTCTTAGTCTCTTGGACAGACCAGGCACTGCTCTTCCAATGACTTCATTATCAGACAAGTCATCAACATCAATTACATCAGTAGTCTCAGCATCCCTGCTAAGCGATGTTCTAACCTCCTCTTCAACATCTGCTTCAACAGAAGTGGGTTCAGCAGATGTCCTAACATTCTCCTCAACATTTGTTTCTTCATGCATGTCTTCACTCTGATCAGCATCTTCAATAGCTGTCATTGCAAGTTGTTGAAGACTTGACTTACCTTCCTGCATGTTGTCTTTCTCAGCTGGCATCCGATTCAGTGGGATTGAAATTCCTTTGACAGGGATGCCTTTGTCTAGAATCTTTGAGGCAAGATTACCCATCCTTTTGTCTACATCAAACTTCTCTTCAATAGTCTGAGACGTAGATGATTTCGGCACAGTTTTATCCCCAAATAACACACTCGTAACAACCTTCTTTGTTTCAGGATTCTCGAAAATAGTATTAGGTCTCTTAGGAGTTAGTTTAGTGGGTCTAGAAGTACCTGATTTTGGGAGCATCACTGAGATAGGTTCTATATTCAAAGCTTCTCCTGCAAATCCCTCTTCTGAAGAAACCCTAGCCTTATCTCGCGAAGAGCTTTGAGCGCCAGATTTCTTTGATGGAGAAGACGTCAGGTTTGACATTGTTCCCTTGAGGCAGTATGAGGTCAGATGATCCTTCTTGTGGAGGACGACGAATGGAAGAAAGAAATACTCTTTGATGAACCGTGACCTTGCTGCACTAGAGAATGATGTTCTGAGGTATGGCGCCAGCTTTTCAGTATTTAAAGACCAATTACTAATTTTCTCCCTCCATAAAGACTTTCCTTTTGAAACATTCACATTTGAACTTGTTAACTTTGAGTGTCCTTTCAGCATCCTGATGTCATAGTCTGATGTTATGACATCAACATCATTAGTTGAATTCCCTTCAAGAGAAGTCCACTGATAGCAGTTGTCTTTGGTTCTGGTACCCTTCATAATAACCTGATTATGTTCATCAGAAACCACACACCCATCCTTAGTGTAGTTTACCCTGTAACCTTCATCACACAACTGGCTTATGCTGATCAAATTTGCACTTAAGCCCTTGACAAACACAACATTGTCAAGTTCAGGTCTACCATCACCTTGCACTTTCCCAACTCCTGCAACAACACATTTTCCTCCATTGCCAAATATGACTTCATGAGAGGGACAAGGTCTAAAATCATCAAACATGGATCTACATCCAGATATGTGCTTGGAACACCCACTGTCAAAATACCATGTTCCTTCTTTATCACCCATGAGAGCCAATAAGCACTTCACCTTCTCCTTAGGTACCCATTGTTTAACAATTTTGGGTCTGTGCTCTCTCCATCTGTTTTGAGGCTGAGGGTATCCATGCAGCTTGTAACAAGAGTACTGCATATGTCCAAATCTTCCACAATAATAGCATCTCACCCTTTCATCTCTGAATCTTCTGCCATGATGAGATTGCCTATGCTGCCATCCATGATGTGGTCTCCTCCTACCATAACAGCCCTGCCATCTATTCTGTTGATATCTTCTCCCATAAGACGGCTGAGAATGCTTTTTCCTGGATTGTCTCCCATGATGGTGTGGCTTTCTTCTACCATATATATAAGGAACATCATTGGTGTATCCATACCCATAACCATACCAGTTGTCCTGATGTTTAGACATCTGATGAGACATGTGCTGTTTGATCTGAGCAGCTTGCATGCTCTTATGGTATTGTGGGGGCATATACTGACTAGCTCCCTGTGGCTGCTTTCTCTTCTGATAGGGACCAGTCTTCTTCTCAATCTTCTTAGGTTGTGAAACATCAGCTTTCTTAGGGGTATGATCCTGCTTCTTTGGCTGATGTTGAGATGAAAGTTGTGACACTTCCTTCTTTGAACCTGAAGTGCTTCCTTCTGAAGTTCCCTTGTCCTCAGCCACATAACCTATCCCAGCTTTGTCTCCAGCAGCTTTTTCTGACTGAAGTATCTTGTCAAGTGTGTCTGTACCACAGCTCAGCATCCTAATAGACTTGGTCATTTGATCAAGGTGAGCTCTAACTAGCACCACTTCATTTTCCAGATCTGACTTTTCATTCTCAAGCTGAGCAATCTGTTGCTTGTGGCACTTGTTTTCTTGACAAATTTCAGCACTCTTTATACACATCTCTTGATAGGTAGATGCCAACTCCTCATAAGTTACTTCTCCATCACTCGAATCATCATCAGAAACCACAACTCCTGTTAAAGCTCTCACATGCTTTGCTGACTCGCCTTCACTTTCACTATCAGAGTCAGACCAGGAAATTGTCATGCCCTTCTTTTGCTTTTTCAAGAAGGTGGGGCATTCTTTCTTGACATGTCCATACCCTTCACACTCAAAGCACTGCACTCCTTTATCTTGGGCAGTTTTCTCTTCATCCTTCTTGCTGGTGTCAGAAGTCATGTTCTTGACATTAGGCCTGGAGTTATTATTCATTCTCTTGAATACTTTGGTGAACTGTCTTCCCAACATCACTATGGCCTGGGATAAATCCTCCTGGGATTCAAAACTCTTTCCTTTATCTTCTTCATTATTTGACACCAGGGCTATACTCTTTGGCTTCTTTTCTGGTTCTTCTTCATTCAACCCAAGCTCAAAGGTTTGAAGAGATCCAATGAGCTCATCTACTCTCATCTTGCTGATGTCTTGTGATTCTTCAATGGCAGTAACCTTCATCTTATACTTCTTAGGTAGGGACCTAAGAATCTTCCTCACAAGCTTTTCATCTGACATCTTCTCTCCAAGAGCACTAGATGCATTGGCCAGCTCAAGAACACTTATGTGGAAATCATGAATAGTCTCATCTTCCTTCATCTTCAGGCTTTCAAATTTTGATGTTAAAATCTGAAGTCTTGACATCTTGACTCTAGATGTTCCTTCATGAGTAGCCTGCAAGATATCCCATGCTTCTTTAGCAACTTCACAGGTATTGATTAACCTGAAGATGTTCTTATCCACTCCATTGAAGATAGCATTCAGAGCTTTGGAATTTCCAAGGGCAAGCTCATCTTCCTCCTTGGTCCACTCTTCTTCAGGCTTTGGCTTAGAGGTGCCTTCTTTATCTTTGCCAGCATCATCCTTCTCACACATGACAGGAGCTTTCCATTCTTTAATAACAACCTTCCAAGCCCTACTGTCCAAGGATTTTAAGAAGGTGGTCATCCTTGGCTTCCAATAGTCATAATTGGATCCATCCAAAATAGGGGGTCTGTTTACGAATCCTCCAACTTCTTTGTCCATCTTTTCACCAGAAAGTAACTTCCCTAGATCTCACCCAGAGACAGACAGGATGCCTGCTCTGATACCAATTGAAATTCTGGTATCAGACGTGTGATGTTAAGGTGTGATGTCACAACAACACACTCTGCACAATGGACAACAATAACAGTAAAATAACACCAAGAATTATTGACCCAGTTTGGTTACAACCAACCTACTCTGGGGGCTACCAAGCCAGGGATGGAATTCACTACTTGTAGATATAATTTACAGACTCAACAACCCGTTGACAATCTCCTAAACTTATACTCTACTAATGACTTCCTACCTAAGAAACCACTTAGGTATGAGAACACCACTCAATCCCTTACAAACACTTAAAGAGACCACTTTGAGTACCCTTGATCTTACTTCACAGCTTTGATCAAGCAACCACTCTCTATTGCTTCACAGCTTCTAGAGAGGACATAAACTTAACACCTATTCAAACCCTAGAATAGTGTAAATACAATTCGTACAAAATACTCAAGACACTCAGCCTATGCTCTTGATCTTCTCTCTGTATTTCTGTACCTTTTCCTTTGGTCTTGTGCGCTTTATATAGCTCCTTGAATTGGGCTTGGACTTGTCACAATATTTGATCAAATTTGTTAATTAAAACTGAATCTTCAAAACAGATTTTATCCCCAAAATCTTTTTAAATCTTCAACCTTTTAATTCTCCAACAGACCTGCAATCAAATCTCCCATGTAACAGAAAATATCTATCCCAAGATATTCTCATCCAATGAGTCAACCACTCTCCACAATTCCAGCTAATACGCGTGCCCTAACAACCTGCTGTTGTTATTAATTCTGTAGGTCTGATGTTACAACATCACCTGTGTGACATCAGACATCCAACTTCAGCACTTAACTACTTAACACAGCCCAATGTTAAGACTTCAAAGTTACAACATCAGCACCTTGACTTCAGCATTGAATAACCTTTGTTTTACCAAAATTCCAGCCAATCCAGGAACTATCAATCTCCCCCTTTGGCTAATTTTGGCTAAAATAATCTCTGCACTCTGCAAACAACTTCTGCACTCTGCACCTTCAGAGATTTCAGCAGCGGAATAATCTTCAATCAATTTGAAACTCATTAATCAGCAGCAGTTTGATAATCTTCAAAGTCTTCATCACTTGATCTGCTGCAGCACCATCTTCATTATTGACAACAACCAATTGGTGCTCCCCCTCAAAAACATGAACCAGCATCACAACTGTTCAGTAGCTCATAATGTGCAGCACATTACTCCCCCTAGATGTCTGCTTGGCTGCACTCTCCTTATGTCATGATATCTTCAATACTCCCCCTCAATAACTGCATCACCACTTTTCAACTAAACACCTTTTAGCAGCATCTATCTCCCCCTTAATCTCTGCATCACATCAGCAGCATATGGCAATAAAACTCTTGACTATTTTGGCTATTTTCTCCCCCTTTTTAGCCATAATTAGGCAAGCTTCTATAAACTATAGTCAGTATACCCTAGCTCTCATTGTTAGCCTCTCAGTTAGTAAACAGGAAAAACAAATCATAGAAGGAAACTAAAAACATAAACAGTGCATAAACCAGCACAATATTCCAGTTACAAAACCAACAAAGCAAAGACTAAAACTACTAAAACTACTTAAGGCAAGAGAAAATAAGCTAGTCTTCTTCTGAGCTTGCTTCATCAGCACTATCTTGTTCTTCATGATTCTCTTCCTCCTCCTCAGAGCTATCCCCTCTGGCATCAACTTCAGAGTCATCAACATCATCATCACCACTGTTCAGTTCTAACTGCTGGATCAGCTTTTCAAGTCTCTCTTTTCTAACCAAACTGGTACTGATTACTTCATCAAGGTCTTTGCACATGGTCTTCAATTCTTCGATCAGTTCAGCCTTTGTAGTCTTCTTCTTGACTTCAGCAGTTGATGTTAGAACAATGTCTGGAACATGATATCCTGAAAATAGTTTAGGGTGTAGGGACAAGGCTGTCTTCCTCTGGAACGCTATGTCTGAGCTTGTTAAAGTCTCAGGATGTTGCTCCAAGATGATACCACACACAAGAGATGGGAATGCTATGGGTAACTTGATAGCGTTTGTTCCAGCATGTTTCACCACTTGCTCAAAGATGTAGCTACCATAGTCAAACTTAATCTTCTTCCCAATAGCACATATAAACCTGCCCAATCCAACAGCGATTGTTGTCTTGTGGTTTGTTGGCACCCAGTTGGCAGCACCAATTCTGTGAAGAATTGCATACTTGATGCTAAGTTTACTGGCTGGCAACTTCTTTTTCAATGGCCAAACCCTTATCTGACCAGCTGTAATCTCTTTACATATATCATTATCAGTCATCTCAAGTTCACTACACTCTTCATCATCTCTTCCTAGATACTTATTGATAGTACTAGGAGAGAAATTAATGCACTTTCCTCTCACATAAACTTTCATGAAATCAGTGCTCTTTTTATCAGTAATATTTACAGAAATGTTGACAACAAATTCTTTAACAAGACTTTCATAGCACTTAGGAAACTTGGTCACAGTCTTTACCAATCCAGCCTCCTTAATCAGCTCCATGATATCCTTCATTTCCAAAGCTTCTTTCCCAAGCTCCCTCTCTAGGGCCAGTCTTCTCTGACAAACATATTTCCATAATGATGCACTGCTGGCATAGTGAAAGGAAATGTTGTCGGCTGGAACCTCAGGGATCTTGTCAGCAATTCTCTTCAAGATTGTCTTTCTGACAGGAGTGATGTCTTGCACATCATCCTCAACATCATACTCTGATTCGGATTCTTCCATTAGCTTCCTTTTTCTGGGATTCACATCAACCTTACTCCATGCTTTTGTTGGCCCAACCATCTTTTTCCTCTTCTCATCAAAAGCTTTCTTTGAAGACGATTCAACCATCTTTCCTTTTCTTGTTCTTAGTCTCTTGGACAGACCAGGCACTGCTCTTCCAATGACTTCATTATCAGACAAGTCATCAACATCAATTACATCAGTAGTCTCAGCATCCCTGCTAAGCGATGTTCTAACCTCCTCTTCAACATCTGCTTCAACAGAAGTGGGTTCAGCAGATGTCCTAACATTCTCCTCAATATTTGTTTCTTCACGCATGTCTTCACTCTGATCAGCATCTTCAATAGCTGTCATTGCAAGTTGTTGAAGACTTGACTTACCTTCCTGCATGTTGTCTTTCTCAGCTGGCATCCGATTCAGTGGGATTGAAATTCCTTTGACAGGGATGCCTTTGTCTAGAATCTTTGAGGCAAGATTACCCATCCTTTTGTCTACATCAAACTTCTCTTCAATAGTCTGAGACGTAGATGATTTCGGCACAGTTTTATCCCCAAATAACACACTCGTAACAACCTTCTTTGTTTCAGGATTCTCGAAAATAGTAGCAGGTCTCTTAGGAGTTAGTTTAGTGGGTCTAGAAGTACCTGATTTTGGGAGCATCACTGAGATAGGTTCTATATTCAAAGCTTCTCCTGCAAATCCCTCTTCTGAAGAAACCCTAGCCTTATCTCGCGAAGAGCTTTGAGCGCCAGATTTCTTTGATGGAGAAGACGTCAGGTTTGACATTGTTCCCTTGAGGCAGTATGAGGTCAGATGATCCTTCTTGTGGAGGACGACGAATGGAAGAAAGAAATACTCTTTGATGAACCGTGACCTTGCTGCACTAGAGAATGATGTTCTGAGGTATGGCGCCAGCTTTTCAGTATTTAAAGACCAATTACTAATTTTCTCCCTCCATAAAGACTTTCCTTTTGAAACATTCACATTTGAACTTGTTAACTTTGAGTGTCCTTTCAGCATCCTGATGTCATAGTCTGATGTTATGACATCAACATCATTAGTTGAATTCCCTTCAAGAGAAGTCCACTGATAGCAGTTGTCTTTGGTTCTGGTACCCTTCATAATAACCTGATTATGTTCATCAGAAACCACACACCCATCCTTAGTGTAGTTTACCCTGTAACCTTCATCACACAACTGGCTTATGCTGATCAAATTTGCACTTAAGCCCTTGACAAACACAACATTGTCAAGTTCAGGTCTACCATCACCTTGCACTTTCCCAACTCCTGCAACAACACATTTTCCTCCATTGCCAAATATGACTTCATGAGAGGGACAAGGTCTAAGATCATCAAACATGGATCTACATCCAGACATGTGCTTGGAACACCCACTGTCAAAATACCATGTTCCTTCTTTATCACCCATGAGAGCCAATAAGCACTTCACCTTCTCCTTAGGTACCCATTGTTTAACAATTTTGGGTCTGTGCTCTCTCCATCTGTTTTGAGGCTGAGGGTATCCATGCAGCTTGTAACAAGAGTACTGCATATGTCCAAATCTTCCACAATAATAGCATCTCACCCTATCATCTCTGAATCTTCTGCCATGATGAGATTGCCTATGCTGCCATCCATGATGTGGTCTCCTCCTACCATAACAGCCCTGCCATCTATTCTGTTGATATCTTCTCCCATAAGACGACTGAGAATGCTTTTTCCTGGATTGTCTCCCATGATGGTGTGGCTTTCTTCTACCATATATATATAAGGAACATCATTGGTGTATCCATACCCATAACCATACCAATTGTCCTGATGTTTAGACATCTGATGAGACATGTGCTGTTTGATCTGAGCAGCTTGCATGCTCTCATGGTATTGTGGGGGCATATACTGACTAGCTCCCTGTGGCTGCTTTCTCTTCTGATAGGGACCAGTCTTCTTCTCAATCTTCTTAGGTTGTGAAACATCAGCTTTCTTAGGGGTAGGATCCTGCTTCTTTGGCTGATGTTGAGATGAAAGTTGTGACACTTCCTTCTTTGAACCTGAAGTGCTTCCTTCTGAAGTTCCCTTGTCCTCAGCCACATAACCTATCCCAGCTTTGTCTCCAACAGCTTTTTCTGACTGAAGTATCTTGTCAAGTGTGTCTGTACCACAGCTCAGCATCCTAACAGACTTGGTCATTTGATCAAGGTGAGCTCTAACTAGCACCACTTCATTTTCCAGATCTGACTTTTCATTCTCTAGCTGAGCAATCTGTTGCTTGTGGCACTTGTTTTCTTAACAAATTTCAGCACTCTTTATACACAGCTCTTGATAGGTAGATGCCAACTCCTCATAAGTTACTTCTCTATCACTCGAATCATCATCAGAAACCACAGCTCCTGTTAAAGCTCTCACATGCTTTGCTGACTCGCCTTCACTTTCACTATCAGAGTCAGACCAGGAAACTGTCATGCCCTTCTTTTGCTTTTTCAAGAAGGTGGGACATTCTTTCTTGACATGTCCATACCCTTCACACTCAAAGCACTGCACTCCTTTATCTTGGGCAGTTTTCTCTTCATCCTTCTTGCTGGTGTCAGAAGTCATGTTCTTGACATTAGGCCTAGAGTTATTATTCATTCTCTTGAATACTTTGGTGAACTATCTTCCCAACATCACTATGGCCTGGGATAAATCCTCCTGGGATTCAGAACTCTTTCCTTTATCTTCTTCATTATTTGACACCAGGGCTATACTCTTTGGCTTCTTTTCTGGTTCTTCTTCATTCAACCCAAGCTCAAAGGTTTGAAGAGATCCAATGAGCTCATCTACTCTCATCTTGCTGATGTCTTGTGATTCTTCAATGGCAGTAACCTTCATCTTATACTTCTTAGGTAGGGACCTAAGAATCTTCCTCACAAGCTTTTCATCTGACATCTTCTCTCCAAGAGCACTAGATGCATTGGCCAGCTCAAGAACACTCATGTGGAAATCATGAATAGTCTCATCTTCCTTCATCTTTAGGCTTTCAAATTTTGATGTTAAAATCTGAAGTCTTGACATCTTGACTCTAGATGTTCCTTCATGAGTATCCTGCAAGATATCCCATGCTTCTTTAGCAACTTCACAGGTATTGATTAACCTGAAGATGTTCTTATCCACTCCATTGAAGATAGCATTCAGAGCTTTGGAATTTCCAAGGGCAAGCTCATCTTCCTCCTTGGTCCACTCTTCTTCAGGCTTTGGCTTAGAGGTGCCTTCCTTATCTTTGCCAGCATCATCCTTCTCACACATGACAGGAGCTTTCCATTCTTTAATAACAGCCTTCCAAGCCCTACTGTCCAAGGATTTTAAGAAGGTGGTCATCCTTGGCTTCCAATAGTCATAATTGGATCCATCCAAAATAGGGGGTCTGTTTACGAATCCTCCAACTTCTTTGTCCATCTTTTCACCAGAAAGTAACTTCCCTAGATCTCACCCAGAGACAGACAGGATGCCTGCTCTGATACCAATTGAAATTCTGGTATTAGACGTGTGATGTTAAGGTGTGATGTCACAACAACACACTCTGCACAATGGACAGCAATAACAGTAAAATAACACCAAGAATTGTTGACCCAGTTCGGTTACAACCAACCTACTCTGGGGGCTACCAAGCCAGGGATGGAATTCACTACTTGTAGATATAATTTACAGACTCAACAACCCGTTGACAATCTCCTAAACTTATACTCTACTAATGACTTCCTACCTAAGAAACCACTTAGGTATGAGAACACCACTCAATCCCTTACAAACACTCAAAGAGACCACTTTGAGTACCCTTGATCTTACTTCACAGCTTCGATCAAGCAACCACTCTCTATTGCTTCACAGCTTCTAGAGAGGACAGAAACTTAACACCTATTCAAACCCTAGAATAGTGTAAATACAATTCGTACAAAATACTCAAGACACTCAGCCTATGCTCTTGATCTTCTCTCTGTATTTCTGTACCTTTTCCTTTGGTCTTGTGCGCTTTATATAGCTCCTTGAATTGGGCTTGGACTTGTCACAATATTTGATCAGATTTGTTAATTAAAACTGAATCTTCAAAACAGATTTTATCCCCAAAATCTTTTTAAATCTTCAACCTTTTAATTCTCCAACAGACCTGCAATCAAATCTCCCATGTAATAGAAAATATATATCCCAAGATATTCTCATCCAATGAGTCAACCACTCTCCACAATTCCAGCTAATACGCGTGCCCTAACAACCTGCTGTTGTTATTAATTCTGCAGGTCTGATGTTACAACATCACCTGTGTGACATCAGACATCCAACTTCAGCACTTAACTACTTAACACAACCCAGTGTTAAGACTTCAATGTTACAACATCAGCACCTTGACATCAACATTGAATAACCTTTGTTTTACCAAAATTCCAGCCAATCCAGGAACTATCAGTTACAATTGAGACTCTTCTCTATATATAGGACCTTCCATTCATGTATTTGGTACCTGATTTTAGACGCGGAAGCTCTGTCGAATTTCGTTTAGGCATATAACTACTTTTAGAGCGACAATTACTCACATTGAGGAATTGTCACAAAATTCTTGTAATTTACTTTTGGTGCTGTACTACCGATTTCTAACAAGCCTTCTGGCGTTTTCTTTTGCAATTCAAGTTCCGTATTTACTTTTACAGGTTATTTACTTTTGCTTATTTTTATTTTGAAATTTAAAATTCTTGTCTTGTATGCTATGTACTTTTCCATGATAATTACCATAACTATGCTTATAATTAAACCAAAATGTGTTGCTAAATTTGCTTATGTTCGGCGTGTGAGGAGCGTCGTTATCGACGGGACTCCGTAGAAAATGTAGGTGCGAATTTAATTGAATGCATGCTAGTTTTGGTCTTTGTTTCTATTTTTCATGTTTTATTATTCCGACACGAAAGTGAGGAATATGCTAAGTTCGGACCGATATCGCGAGAGTGTGAGGAAAGAACGGATAATAGGAACTAGGCACCAATCCTAAAAAGAGCGAGAGCTCTTTAGGCATCATTTAAGATTTCATTAACTTCTAAAATACGCTTTTCAATTAAAATGGGCGAGCGAGAGCAAAAGAGAGTGTGAGACAGAGTCTTTAAGTTAGTACTTCCTACAGAACGAAGTACAGTCGTAATTAGCACCCGACTTCAACAAGCCCCTTAGGTACGTGGAATCCATATTTCGGACTCGATTTTAGTATTATTTCCTAAAACCTTTAGGATTAGTAATTTTTCCTTTCCGTTTAAATTTCGTAAATCCTTAACCTTAGCTTTACACTGCAACTATAGATTGTATTTGTTTGATTATCCCTTCCCCGTGTGTTCGACATCCTTATTTAAAACTACCCGAACAACTGTATACTTGCAGTCTTAGCTCGACGGTCACGTTAGTGCCCTCGACATGCATCAAAGAGTTTTGGATTAATGATTCCATTGTTGAGCTAAGTTCTGAGTGTGTTATTCTTTTCAAGGTTACTAGTGTTTTTATAACAGTAGCCTCTATGACGATTGCTAATGTAATAAACTATGAGGAGATTGGAGAAATTACAGGTGCTCTTGTTTGGGAATACTATCTTCCTACTTAGTGTACTTTTATGGATCCATCAAACATCTCTCAGGTCTCAAATTTTCGTCCTGATGCAATTATTTGGAATCAGATTCTGAACTCAAACTTGCTACCTAAGGATAAAGATTTGGACCTTGTGGACCCTATTGAAAAAGATTTGCTACTTCTTCTCAATTGAAACTTGCGGATTGATCTTCCTCAAGTTATGTTTGACTATCTGAAGGAGACTCTTTCATCTTTTCACAAGGGAAAAACATTCTTCATTCCTTATGTACGAGTTCTTTCAGAATTAATGATCCAACAGGGAGTTATCATAAGTTCAGAGGATGATTCTTCTAAAATATGGAGAGAAAAACTTGAAGCTATCTCTGAGAGATTCCGATGTTTGATTTCTGCAAATATATGCCATGTAATTGTTAAACATCTTGTATTAAGCAGTCTTGTTATTAAAAATTGTTCTTGTTCTTGTTCATGTTCATATTCTTGTTCAAGTTCTTGTGTGTCTTAACTGTTATATATATATATATATATATATATATATATATATATATATATATATATATATATATATATATATATATATATATATCATGTTGTTCAAGAGAATAATAAATAGGATTATAACTCTAAACAAAAACTTGCAACATTCTCATTGAAAGATTGGAAGCTATTACATATTATTAAAAAAAACTGTCTAGACACTTGGATTTGTCCTAAGGTAGTCCCTAAGCTCTCTGACATATCTAGATTGTTTAAATAATCTTCCCAATCTTCCCGTGCGAACTCAACAGCCTCCTTCCTCAGAAGATTCTTGCATTTTGACATAGAAGTCTTATTTCTTCTTTGTGTCTCAACAAAGGTTGATATTAAAGTATGTGCCTCTGAAGTTGTCTTCTTACTTGTAGATCTTTCAGTTGCTGCATTAGTTGTGTTTGCTTGAGTTGATGCATTTAACATTGTTGTCTTTCTGAAATCTCTCTTTGGAACCCAAATTTGTTTCTACTTATACCTTTTTGTGTTCAAAAGATTAAGTGATTAAGAAAGTTAGTTTGTTAATGGTTTTATAGAGTCTATTCATACGATTACCTTGAGTATTTATTGTTTTAATATTGATTAGTCAAATCAATCTTTTAATGTCCGACTCTCGGGAAATGATGCCTAGTGTTTTGTCCTATTAAGATTCTTTTAACAACTGTAAATGTTATGTTAACAAGTTAATTGTTGTTTCCGTTCATTTTCTTTCTTCATTTATGCATTATCAGAAAAACATAGAGAAAAGTAAAAGACTGCACATGCAAAATAAAATAAAAATGGTCCAAATAGTTTTTCATTAATCATTTTAAAGGATTACAAAAAGGGACTGGAAAGTACTAAGATTATAACTAATCTAATTTCTCCATGCCTTGCGACTCATCCAGTTTCCCCAGTCGACGTCAGGCTCATCGTCATCTACATCCTCATCCTCCGACTCTGAGATAATCAGCTGATAGAATATCTCATCTCTGATCTTCTTCTTCTTTTTCTTCTTCATTGATTTCTTCCATGGTTTCAAATTAGTAGTTGATGGACCTTCTTCAGTAGGTCTCTGAGCAGCTGAGGATGAACCCTCATCAGAATATTTCAGTGTAGTGGACAAAGGAAGAGTCGCATATGATTCAGAATCTGCTGACTTCTGAAGTCCTTGAGTCTCCAGACCAGTAGCACTCTTTGAAACTTATGTTATAACAGAGGTATTGGTGCTCTCAGATGTTGTATCCATATTGTGTTGCAGGATGTTGATGAAAATGACCTATGCTTCGGTTTCTTTTATAGTGGAGTCTGGATGATCTAAATTACAGAATAAAATCCTTTTTCTTGATTCTTGGAACTGTTACAACCAATAAAATAATAAATATGCCTTGTTAACTCTTTAATGATCTCTGTTACTTGATCGTTTTCTCTTCCTTGGGAACTGGTCATGTAATGATGCCCTGTTACACATTTATGACTACAATTATTTTCTTTTTCCTTTTATTCTTTTTGATGTGACAAAAGGGGGAAAAAGATATAATAGCATTTAATAAAGAATATGAACCCTTCAGATTTAATGTTGTTCATTTATAATTTAATGTACCTTTAAATTTTTGTACTTTTAAATTTCTGTATTTTGGTTATTTTGCCCGGGTGATATATTTTAGTTTTATTGAATATAGAACTAAAGGGGAGCTTACAAATCTCGCCCTTGGACTATTAGACTCAGAGAATACTGACAAACCTCCGACTCTGATGTTTCTAAGAAAATTAAAATATTTCATCTTGAATATAGTACTTAAAGGGAGTTTACATAATTCAACCTTGGACTATTAGACTCAGGGGGAGCTTACAAATCTCATACTCTGATGTTATTAGGAAAATTATAATTGCGCAACATTGTTATTTAAATACTCATGTTTGTCATCATAAAAAAGGATGAGATTGTTAGAACAAGATTTGTTCATGACATATATTCTTTGGGATTTGATGATAACAAAGTATTGAAAGAACAATGGTGTTATCTAATGTGTGTTCCAAGTATTCAGGTTCTAAAGCTTAAAGAGAATACATTCTGAATCTGATATAAGGACGCATTTGAGAGGATCTGAGTTACTAGCCTCTAGTGGATCATAATTTGAAGAACACCCTCTAAGTGATGCCTGGCGTAGACTCTGAAGCTGAAGGCCTCAGCATCAGAAGAGCAACATATTGTCTCTACACTAAGTTAATTTATTAGCTTCTGGTGAACTATCAGAGTTAGTAATAAAGTTAAATTTATCCGTACTACAGAAAGAAAGCTGCATTGTCAAATCAGTTTGTTAGCTAGAGTCTATGTTCACAAGGCTCAAGAAGATTTGACATGCTTTATAGATATCTACTCTCAACGAATCTATAGTACAAGATTACATGGAAGACACAATGGTTAAACATGCTACACAATGGATTAATATATTTTGGTATATCTATCTTCAACGTCTCTTATACTATTGAGACACAAAGACACTTGTACAAGTTATCTCTTCCAACGGCTAGTCTTCTACAACTGCTATATAAGTAGCTGAAGATTCAATCTAAATTTTGAAAAAGGAACAAGGAGCAAATAGAGAAGGAAAGCTAAGAAGGATAGGAGTGTTTTACACTTCTATCTGGATGGAGGAATAACACGATCAACAATAAGCAACACAATCGAGTATGCAAAAATTCTGTTATTTATTGTAAATTGTATACAGCCTTAAGATTTCTTAAACATTAAATATCTTAGAAATCTTAAGTGCTTAAGGTCTTTGTTATAGTGATTACCCTATACCTCTGATTTTGTATCAAGTACGCCTTGTTCTCTATTATGCTAAACAAGTTGTTTAGTAGTTTACATAAAGTCTTTTGCTATGTGCTTGAGCATCAAAGTCTTTTGCTGAGAAGCTTGAGCTAAGTAAGTCTCCTGCTATGTGATAGAGCATTGAAAGTCTTGATCAGTTGTTGAATAAGAAAAGAAGTCTTGGATTGTGAGCCTGAGCAGAAGTCTTGTACTTGAGGGTATGAGCAGAAGTCTTGGGTTCGTGGAACCTGAGAAAGGAAGTCTTAGGTTGCGGTCTGAGCAAGTAAGTCTTGGGACTGAGGGGCTTGAGCAGGAACTCTTGGGTTTGTGGAAACCTGAGCATTCTTGGACTTGGGGGTCTAAGTAGGAAGTCTTGAGCCTGAGGGACTCGAGAAAGGAAGTCTTGGATTCGTGGAATTTGAGCAAAAAAGTATTAGGCTGCGGTCTAAGCAAGAATTCTTGAACTTGAGGGGTTTAAGCAGGAATTCTTGCGCTGAGGGTCTGATCAAAGAAAATTCTTGTGCTTAAGTGCATAAGAGATTGTAATCTTGCTTTGATTATAGTGAAAAATCTCTTGTGCTGCAAGGGGACTGAACTACTCTTAGTTTGGGAGGAACCAGGATAAATATGTATGTTCTTTATCTTTTTATTTGCTTCTGTTAACATTCCGCTGCAACATATTAATTATGATCTAAATATTAGTTTAGATTCTGAACTCTGATCAGAGGAAAAATTAAGAAACAGAAAACACAACTCAACCCCCCTTATTGTGTATTTTTATCACCTTCATCCTTCAGCAATGAAACTTTTTAGTTGCTATTTTAATGGGTTATGCAATCACTGTACAGTTCAAGCCTTGTAGAGGCTCATTCACTTGGAAAACACCGTTATGGTCTTCCTTATGGAGACTAGGTTGAAATATTTTGAGATGTAAAGAGTTTGAATAAAATACAGTTTTGATTTCAGTCAAGCTATAAGCTTCAAAGGGAGTGGGAAAGATAAAGCATGAGGCGTAGCGTTATTCTGGAATGAGACATTAAAGTTCAACATTCTCTCCTACTCTCTCAACCATATAACGGGTTTTATGGTAGATGATGAAGCTGATCACCAATGGTTTTTCAAAGGCATCCATGACTTCCCTTAAGAGAACAAAAAGTGGATTACATGGGACTTAGTCAGACATCTGTATAGTGAGGTAGAGGAAAAGTTGATATGTTTTGGATACTTTAATGACACTCTTGCTGGAGTCAATAAGAAGGGAGGAACATATAGGTTAAATATTAACATCTGGCAAAAGAAACATATTATTAAATACTCATTATTAAAATTTGAATTCAACACACATAAGAGGTGGTATACCACCATTAAATACCCTATTGTCAGCTATAAAATAGGCAAATCTGTTATAAAAGTAACGATTATAAATGAGCCTTAAAGAACAAAATAAACAATAAATGTTACAATTTAATATCCTCCCTCAAACTATAATGGATGTCAAGTAATCCTAGTTTGTCAACAAGGTTAGTGAAAGAACCCAAGTGGAGAGACTTTGTAAAGATGTCGACAACTTAGTTAGCAGAGTTGATAGGCATGACATGGCTGGTCTTGTCAACAATTTTGTTGCGCACGACGTGACAGTCGATTTCGATGTGCTTTGTGCATTCGTGGAAAATTGGATTTGTGGTAATTTGGATTACACTTATGTTATCACAATAGATGGTGATTGGCTTACGAGTCATAATATGGAAATATTTTAGTAAATATTGTAACTAGATGGTTTCACAAGTTGTGTTGGCTATAGCTCATTATTCTACTTCATACGAGGAATGAGAGACGATGTGCCCAGGAAAAAGTAGAATCCTATAGTGGAGCGACATGTTACAGGATAAGATCCCCAATTAGAGTCAGAAAATCTCGTGAGTATTAAGCTTGTCTTGCACCTGAAGTAGAGTCTTAGTGCTGAAGACTTTTTCATTTATCGAAGTATCCGGAAACAGCTTGTATATGAACTTCTGTTGGGACTGCCAAGTGTTGAATGAGTCTGCAAACAGAAAAACTTACATTAGGATGAGAGCGGGTTAGATAAATTAGCTTACTAATGAGGCTCCTAAATTGAGTAGGGTCTAAAAGAGGAGTTGAGTCTTTGTGATTTAAGTTGTGGCTAGGGTCCATCAGTGTCGAGGCCGACTTGACAGCGAGCAGACATATTTCTTGGAGGAGATCTAGGTTGTATTTACGTTGACAAAGTGAGATTCCCTAAGCAGATCTTACAACTTCAAAGCCTAAAAAATATTTTAAATTGCCCAGGTCTTTAATGCTGAATGTAATGTTCAAGACTTACTTAATGTGATTGATTTCAAGGAGACAGTTACCTGCAAGCACCAAGTTATCAACATATACAAAAATTGACAGTAAATGCATATTTTGATGTCACGACCTCAACTGGTGAAAATGGATTTGTTGTAGGATTCCTACAGTTTTGATTTGTTATAAGGCTTGGAAACTTAAGCAATGAACTTATCTTCGTCAGATGGAGATGTGAATTGGAACTCTTGTTGAATGAGGAGAGAAATAACTTTGTCAATGGGTGGAAGAGGCTGGATTAACATGATGTTATAACGAATGGTGGAGTATTGTTCGTTCATCCCTTTCAAGAAGCGTATGACATAGTCGTTGTCACAGTAATCTTTGATATACTGAAGAAGGTTGCAAGAGCGTTTGATAGTGCACACATAAGTTGGGATCGAACGAAAATTGTCGAGTTCTTGCCAAATTTTCTTCAAAGATGTGAAGTATTGGTTAATAGTCAAATCACCTTGCTTGAGGCTAAAAATTTCATCTTGAAGATCAGAAATCCTAAAGATCTCACCTTGATGATATCAATCATGTATGTCTTGCCTGATTTCATTTGTTGTTTCCATCCGCAACACACTTTCAGCAATCTCAGGTTTGATGGAGTTGGTAAGTTGTGCCATAACCATGGTGTTATAGTAATCCTAGGCTAAAGAAATGCAATGATTCGAATTAGGGCGAATTGGGCTTTTCCTAAAAAAACCTAATTTGTTCTTGGAGCGAATGGGCAGTTTGACGGAACGAGAGCAAAAGTGAAAGTTTTTGTTGTTTAAAGAAGGTGTAACGATGGAAATTCTTGGGTTGTCGCTAGGGTGCATGTAGAACAGATCAAGCATGCCCGTTTGATATGAATGAGCATTGTTATCTATAAGTGTAGAGTGCACCTAAGAGAGGGGGGGGGGGGGGGAGGGTGAATTAGTTACTTTGATAGATTTTTGGTTTAGAGAAACTTTTCTTTTAATTTTCTTGTTTGATAGTGTTTAGAAAGCGGTAGAATGCAGAAATGTAAAGAACGCCGATGATATATCCTAGTTCCCCTCACAATCCGAGAGCACTCTAGTCCTCTTACACAATAAGAGATTTTAATATTAATATATCTTATGGACAAGACAATCCTAGTCTTCCTATACAAGACCTTAATATAATCACAAAGAAAAATCCTCTTGTGATTTACAACACACTTATCTCCAACAATCATGGACAATAAGTAAAGACCTCTACAAGAAGATACAATTCAACTTCTTATAGAATCCTCCAAGTACCAAACAATCCTTGATACTTAAGTATTTGTAACATATACAATAATTTGAATAAGATGAAGTTTGTAGAATGGTTAAGACTAATTCAAAAGAATAAAGTCTTCTTCTCTTTCAAATATGAAGATTCAATGTCAAATATTCTCTAAGTGCTCAATGATACTTTGATGAATATGATATGAAAATGTGATTCACAAAGTATCTAAGTATGAAAATTATGCAGAGAAAATTGATAATGATTTTGAAAGAGGTGAATGAAAAATAAAAATTTGAATTGTATTTATATTGATGACACAACCATTCATAAATCATGGCAATGGTTGTAAGAATTTTTGTAAATGATAATGTATTGATATGGAAAGGATTCCAGGAAAAGCCTTGATTAAAAGGTGTTTAGAAACAATGTATTTTTCAGAAAAGTTCCAGTGACATTCGATTGCACACATAGACAATTGATTGTCATAACGTTTAAAATTTTTCAAAAATTGCCTTGTGATAATCGATTGCATCACGAAGACAATCGATTGTCATGCTTGGAAAACACTTTTTTGTGTTTGGAAGAGATGAAATCAATCGATTGTTGCTTTTGTGCAACCAACTGTCATGCCTAAAAAACTGGAAATTTTTCTAAGTACATGAACCAAGCTTATGCAAAATCTATTGATTTTTCCAAGTCAATAGATTATGTTTAAAATTGATTTAACAAGGTTCAAATATAAAAATAACTTTCCAATGCATGATTAAAAGAATTTGAGCAGTAAGATTGTATATATTAAGAATTTCATATACCTTATATGATGAACAAAAAACGAGTAAACAAGATCAAGTCTTCAAGATCTTTTTCTCCTTCTTTGATAATGAAATGAAATGATTGAGCTTGTCTTCATCAAAACATCTTGGAAGCTTGTCTTCACATTATCATTTTTTTTTGTTGGATCAATGGTTTTTGGTGTGGGAGGATGTGATTGCTCAAAATCGGAGTTCGCCATGGAAGGAAATCAAAGCAGAAGATTTTTAGGGTTTTAGAGTGTACGAAGAAATGGATAAAAAAAGAGCGAAAAAGGATACAAGATCGATTGCGGATAGTGAAAGATGGTGAATGATGGGTTGAGAACAAATGGGTATCTGGAAAAAAATACAAGGGATGAAGGAAAGAAAATGGAAAGATTTTTGGGAAAAAGATGTTTGAATGTGGTAGAGAGATGCGAGAGTGATCGAAAAATGAGAGAGATAAATGAAAAAGATTGCGTTTCTGATAGGAAGCGAAGAGAAAATCTACAATGATCACATGAAGGTGTAACACGTGTAACAAATGGTAGTGGAAAAGATAACTATGAGGGAGAAATCTTGAGAGAAGTCCTAAAAAAGCCACTTGTGAGAAAATCGGACATAATTACATAGTTGTGGATGAGGTTGAAAGAGGAAGCGTGATGAACGAAAAGATATTAGAATGATATTAATTTGATACCATATTAACATCTGGCAAAAGAAACATATTATTGAATATTCATTATTAAAATCTGAATTCAATACACATAAGAGGTGGTGTACCACTATTAATTACCCTATTTCCAGCTACAAAATACTTAAAAAAAACAATAAATGATACAATTTAATATTAAAGAGTCAATTGAACCGGAGTAGACAGTTTGTTGGTGAATATGGGATTATTGATCTTGGGTTAGAAGGCTACAGGTTCACTTGGACCAACGGGAGACAAGACGCTGATAACATTCAATGTCATCTAGATATGGGGCTAGCAACCACAATGCTCACAAACAGGTTCCCTTCTATTAAAGTCCCCCATCTCCCTAGATTTGGCTTAGATCATGTTGTCCTCTACATTGAACTGGAAGCCTGTTGGAAGCGGTATAGGGAAAGCAACAAAAGTTTTGGAAGTATTTTTTCGGGAATTATCGTGTCCACAGAGATCGGTGCTACTGAACTGCCATTCGACAATTTAATTATTAATGAGTTTGGGTTTAAATGGTTTAAAGCGTAAATGCAAAAAAGTAAATAAGAACATAAGAAAATTCATTCATCAGAGAGAAAAGCCTTATCAAGCATGCATATATTCCACTCGTCACAGACTTAAACTTATCGACCAGTTGCACTCAACTTACAATACTCCTCAATATCACCCAGTATCGCTTACAATAGTGTTCATCTCTGACACACTGAGCTGAGAAACAAACGTATCACTCTCTTCGTCACTCTCGCGCACGAAGCCTCGAAATACGGAAGGCATTTAAGTTTCGACACCCATACAAATTGTTAGCCCTAAATCTATCTCTAGCATCCAGAAACTAACAGATAATTATCCTTAATCGAAGTTTGTGACGTTTATCTCTAACACGACCCAAACCCCGAGCATTTAGGCAAAAATCAAGAACAATCACCAACAGAGATTTGTAAAGCAAATTAAATATAATGCCATGGGCGAAAAATGTACATAAGATCAAAGTAAAAACATATACAAACCCAACAAAGAAGAAAGACATGAAGAAAATAAAAAATGAACCAAACACTTCACGGATTGTCAGAGTCGATCGATGAGAAATCCACCCCGGATCATCCAAATGCAAGCTTCCATGATGTTTTCTAAGCAAATCCAATTAAGAAATGAAGTTTGATGGAGTGGGAACAAAAATTACCCAAACCATCCCCTAAAAAAATTGTTTTCCACTATTTATGGACTGTGAAAGTCGCAGACCGCGCTAAGCGTGCTATGGGCGCTAAGCGCGCCCTAAAAAATTGTTAAACCGCCTTAAAAACGTACTAAGCGGGCTCGGAGCGTGCTGAGCGCGCTACTCGCTGGAATTTACTCCTTCTGTGAGCTAGGAGCGCGCTCAGCATGCTCCTAGCATGTTTCCTGGGCTAGGAGCGCGCTAAGCGCGCTCGTATCATGCTTGAAAATCCAAAGCTTGTTTTCTTCATAACTTTTGAACCGTAATTCCGTTTTTCGCCCGGTTCGAAGCGTTGGAAAGCTTATTTAATGCTCTATACAACAATGGCAAAATCCCACTGCTTGAATACCTACAAAAATGAGATAAAATCAATTAAACTCAATGATATTTACACGAAACGCAATATATACACTAAAATGTAAACTATACGCATTTATAAACAAAACAGGGTTTATTCGTATGAAATTTACCAAAAAGAAACGATAAGTGCAACAAAAATCATATACAAAAATAGGTACATTTTGCACTTATCAAAGCCCCCTGGTGTGCAACAGGAAGAAGAGAGTTCACATATTTAGGTTTGAAAAGGCTTGGACAAGGAACAACATGTGCGAAGATCTGGTGAGGAAGGTGTGGGTGGAAGATACCAGCCACAATGTCAACAAACTCAAAGCCATTTAAGCAATTAAGGAATCGTTCAAAGTGTTCAGGCTAGGAGCTGTTATGGTAGAACTTAGATGCTTAGAGGATGTCCTTAAAGAAGACAAACAAATGGGCATAGGGGGCAGAAGAGATAAATGAAAACAAGGCTCTGGAAAAACAAAGAAATAACCTCTTGAGGGAAAAAAGAAGTGATATGGAGGCAGAGGATCAATGTTCTTTAGCTTAATGATGGAGACCGTAATACAAATTTCTTCCATGGAAAAGTGGATCAGCATAGAAGAACAAACGACATATTGAAACTAAAAGACGATATAGGAGTTTCGCGAAAGGGTCTAGAACACTATGAAAGGATCCTTGTTAACTACTTCTCTGATATATTCTCTACTTCCTCCCAAGAAACATTGAGAATATATGCCAAGTAGTCTAAGGGAAGATAACTAGGGATCAAAAGCTTTGGAGTGAATCTCCTTACACTGCAGGTGAGGTCGAAGAAGCTCTGTCTTAGATGCACCCTTTAAAGGCACCTGGACCGGATGACCTCCCATAATTGTTCTTCAAGAAATACTAGAACATTGTGAGGACGGATGCCAGAACCTAGTTTTAGAGGTGCTAAACAATAACCAAGATATTGTTGCCCTTAATAAGAGTCATATAATGTTGATACTGAAAGGAAATAACCCCAGCACACCAAAGGAATTTAGGAAAATTAGCCTCTGTAAAGTAGTCATGAAGTTGGTGACAAAAACTATAACCAATAGAGTGAAAATTCTACTGCCGAATTTTATTAATAAGGAGAAAAACGAGTTTGTGAAAGGGAGACTCATAACGGACAATGCGCTCATTACCATGGAATTCTTCCATTGGATGAAGAAAAATAAAACAGGTAAAAAAAAGGATTGATGACACTAAACTTGGATATGTCGAAGGTGTATGATAGAATTGAGTAAAGTTTCATCGATGGGGTACTCAAAGCTATAGGGTTCCCAAACTCGATGGTGACACTGATTCAGAAGTGTGTGTCAATAGTTACCTACCAAATCCTCATCAACGACCAACCTAGCAGGAGTTTCTCCCTAGAAAGGGGACTCCGTCAAGGAGATTCCCTTTCCCCTTACTTTTTATTATTACTTGTGCAGATGTTATTTTAGGATTACTCAAGAACGAGATGAAGGAAAGCAACATTCATGGGATCCAAGTTGCTAGGAATGACCTAAAGTTCTCCCACCTATTTTTTATTGATGACTACCTCTTGTTCACACGAGCAAACTCCAAAGAGGCTAACAGTTTACTGAGAACCCTTGATAGATACCAGAATGCATCATGACAAGTGGTTAATCTAGATAAATTTGATGCATCTTTTAGTTGAAATGTGCAGGAAGATGTGAAAGAAATGATCCATAACCATATGGGTGTTAAAACTATGATGTCTTATTCGAGATATTTGGGACTTCCAGTTGTCTTTCGAAAATCCAAGAAAGAGGTTTTCTCACTTGTGGTTGAGCATTTCTGGAAGAAGGTCAAAGGGTGGAAGGAGAGCTTCCTTTATAGAAGAGGTAAATAGTTGCTCATCAAGGAAGTAACACAAGTTATCCCAAACTATATCATGAGTTGCTACAAGCTTCTGGAGAAACGTTGTGGATAAATTGATGTTATACTAGATAAGTTTTGGTGGGGTGCAAGGAATAGAGAAATGGAGATTCATTGGATGAAATGGTACAGATTGGATACGTCTAAGAGTGTAGTGGGAATGAGATTCAAGGGGTTTCAGTGACTTCAATTCCAATTTGCTTGGGAAGCACTTTTGGTGCCTTCTTGTAGGGGGACAATCCCTCATTGGGAAAGTGTTCAAAACTAAATATTTTCCCAGGTAATGTATCCTTGATGAAGGTGCAAGAAAGACACAAGAAAGGGGGTGTTTGAATTGTGTTTTAACTCTTAAAACTTTTTCACCTCTTATTGTCAAAGTGCTAAGAGAATATCAGAGTTCGTTGAGAGACTCTGACTCGAGGTACATCATTCAGATATTGTACTGCATAAGACATAAGTAACAAGAAGAGTCTGAATAAATTATGTTTGATTCAGAACTTACAGTGCGGAAGCTTATCAGAGTTACGTTGCAAGGTTATGACTTGCTTATGTAAGGTTCCGATAAATAATACAGAAACATAAACAATAACTTAAAGCAAAATATGAGTAAAGAACACACGATATATCCTGGTTCACTTGAGCCATTCCCAAGCTAGTCCAGTCCACCCTTCCAAGGTGATTTCGCCTTGAACACAAGGACTTAATTCACTATAACCAAATCTGATTACAGATGCACGGGCAACAGCCGGTGACTAACATCCTGCACAACCGCAACTGTGACTAACACACAATGAAACGTTCAGGGATTCAACTTAATGAATATAATGAACATTGACCCAATAGGTTCTAATCTCGCAAGATCTACTATCAGGATTTCACAGCTAAACGTTCAGGGATTCGACTTAACGAATATAACGTTTACTGACCATTCTTCCAGGATTTTCCACAATGACACCAAGCCATTATCTTCTCAAGTCTCTGATCACACTGATCACTTGAGGAATCCTAATTCACATAGAATTAGTTAAACAGGAGATTACAATAATGCTTATTAACAAGCTGATAACTCCTAAATTTAAGTACAAAAGAACACACAAGTGTTCCAGCAAGATATGAGCAACAGCTCCTTGCTTTCTTTAGATACTACCAAGATGTATGTTGATTTGACAGTTGATGACATCTTGTAGATCTTCTTCTTCTTCGTTTTCTTGGTTGAGCAAGCTTTGAGCAATAACTCCTTGCTTCAGATCTTCAATGTAGCTCAGACGAAGATGGTTGATGACTTGACTGATTTGCAATGTTGTCTTCTTCATCAACAACATCTGTTCCAAAGGGAGTGCATATCAAAGTGTTCAAGAATTAACATTTATGATAAGTGTAAATAGCTTAGATACAATGAATTAGGTGGTGTGTTGAATTGTAATTCCTTGTGTCAAAGTAGGTTGCTCGACAGAGACAAGGAAATGTCGAAATGTCTATGTGTGTCGAATTAGATTAGATGTCAAAATGTTTACTTAACTTTATTTTTTTTGTTTAGCTGAAGTTTGTTTGTTAAAGATTGCTTGGAGTGCAAGAAATCTTAGTCTATAAATAGGGAGGTACCCTATTATTAATTGTAACACAACAGAAGTGCAATTGAATAGTTGAATAAAATTCTCAATATGAGAGCAGAGAGAAACTCTGCAGAAACTAGTTCTTCTTCTTCCTCTCTCCCTAAACCCTAAACTCTTTATTTCCCACCAAAAACTCTACCTTTACAGGTCAACTGAGTTAACGGAAGTGCTAACTTGGAAAATCCTTCAATAAACCTTCGGTAATAACCTGCCAAACCCAAAAAGCTTCTAACTTCGGTAACTGACTTTGGAGTCTCCCATTGCGATACTGCATCAACCTTAGATGGATCCACAACAATACCACTACCAGAAATAACATGACCGAGAAAACTCACCTCTTGCAACCAGAATTCACACTTTGATAACTTGGCATATAATTTCTTCTATTTCAGCACTTGTAACACAATTCTCAAATGCTCGGCAACTCCTCTTCGGACTTGGAGTATATCAGAATATCATCTATAAACACTACAACAAAACGATCCAGATAAGTATGAAAAATACAATTCATATATTCCATAAATACTCCCGGCGCATTAGTAACACCGAAAGGTATCACAGAATATTCGTAATGCCCGTAACGTGTCCTAAAGACCGTCTTCTGAATATCCTCATATTTCACTTTGATCTGGTGATAACCCGACCTTAAATCAATTTTACTGAACTCACGCGCACCCACTAACTGATCCATCAAATCGTCGATCCTCGGAAGTGGATACTTATTCTTTATTGTCACTTTATTCAACTGCCGGTAATCTATACATAACCTCATGCTACCATTTTTTAACTAATAACACCGGCGATCCTCGGAAGGCGATACACTTGGTTTTACAAACTTTTTATCAAGCAAATCTTCTAACTGCTTCTTCAACTCACCTAGTTCGGAAGCCGACATACAGTAAGGTGTCATAGAAATAGGCTTCGTACCCGGAACAAGATCAATAGAAAATTCTACTCCCCTCTCTGGCGGCACATCAGGAATTTCATCAGGGAAATCTTCCGAAAAATCACATACTACTAGCAACTTATCAATCACAGCTTGATTTTCAATGGACAAGGACACCATCAAGGAAAAAATTTGGATTCCATCACGCATTAGCTGGTTCAATTGCTTAGTAGTTAAGAACTCGGTTTCTCCCTCTTCTTCAGCAGAAGAAAAATGCACCAACTTTCTAAAACAATTAATATGAACATAGTTAAACTTCAACCAGTTCATACCTAATATCACATCCACCCCACTCAACGACAAGCAGACTAAGTCCATTGAAAAATCTCTACCAAACATCGACAAAGGACACTTTAAGCACACTAGAGAAGTAGTCACCGAACCCTTAGCCGGAGTTTCGACGACAATTTTCCCATTCATAGACGACACAACAAGACCCAATCTCGAAACACAATCAGCAGCAATAAAACAATGTGAAGCACCAATATCTATAATAGTAATTAAGGGAGTACTATTAATGAAACATGTACCTCTGATCAGACGATCCTCATTCACTGTCTGAGTACCAGCTAAAGCAAACACCTTCCCACTAGTTAGAGCTTTCTTAGGCTTCTGGCACTGAGAGCGAATATGTCCTTCTTCGTCACAGTTAAAACAAATCACAGACTTATGCGTGCAATCCACAACTGCATGTCCCAACTTGCCACAATGGAAACACCGTTTCACATCACCACCACAAGCGTTACTTTTATGACCCAGTTTTCCACATCGGCAACAAACAACTTTAGTAGGGGCACCTCCTCGACTGGATCTCTTCCCATCATTCATCCTCTGTTTACCCCTATCAGCCGGAGTGCTGTAAGGCTTACCACGACTCTGTTGGTGCTTACCCCTCCGCTCATTCAGAACATTATAATGAGCTTTGGTGTCATCTTCATATATCCTGCAGCTACTTACCAACTCAAAAAACTGTCGGATCTTCTGATACCCAATCGCTCGCTTAATCTCAGCACGCAAGCCACTCTCGAATTTGATACACTTAGAGAACTCAGCAGTCTCGGCATTATAGTGCGGATAAAACTTTGCCAACTCAACAAATTTCGCAACATACTTAGTTACTGACATATCACCTTGCTTCAGCTCCAGGAACTAAATTTCCTTTTTCCCGCGAACATCTTCAGCGAAGTACCTCTTCAGAAACTCTCAGTTAAAAATAGCCCAAGTCACAACCTCACCTCCGTTCTCCAGAATCGGGCGAGTACTTACCCACCAATCATCAGCCTTCTCAGCCAACATGTGCGTACCAAAACGCACCTTCTGAGGGTCAGTGCATTCCATGACTCAAAAAATTCTCTCGATTTCCTTGAGCCATGTCTGAGCTCCATCAGGATCATACCTACCTTTGAAGGTAGGCGGATGGTTCCTCAGAAAAGTCTCCAGCATCCGAACCCCATCATTACCACCGGCACCGGCATTAGGCAGATGTCCCACAGCTTGAGCCACAGCTTGCAACACAACAGTAATAGCAGCATCATTCCTTCCAGCCATTCTCAGTTCTGCACAACAACACCGAACAATGATTAGGAAAACACAACGATAGTATTCAACCGTCACACGACGCCCACGACTTAACAACTTGGCCGGACGGCCCAACCAAGCTCTGATACCAATTGTAACACCCTGATTTCCCAACATAAAAATATTATAGTATAAATCAGAGTACATCGTAAATAGGATGTCACATTTCAGTCTTCAATATGTTGTTTAACATAAATAAAGTTAAAAATCACTTTGATCAAACAACTTCTTTTAAACTGTATAAGACATCGCAGCGGAAGTATTTAATCTTTTAACATCACTCGGCACTAAAGCCTCAATAACAACAACTCAAATAAAATCCACATAAAAGTGGTCCAACGTCAAGATATAAGGAAATAAGTAACAAATGGAAAACAAAGCAGTATAAAAAAAATCCCATCTCGTTACGTATCAGAGCATGACTTCTAAGACGACACGAGACTTCGACTCACTTCAGCTATTACTCCGGAATAGCTGCACGTTACCCACGTAGAGGTAACATTCAAACAGAAGGGGTGAGATTTCACATTCAATAATACAAGGCAATAACTCGTATAAAGGAATTAGCAACACATAACATCATATAACTGCACAACTCATCATTATCAATACTTCGCATAAGTCCAACAACAAATCATCACAGAACTTTGCTCAACAATACAACAACACGACTCAACGGATGCAATGCGGTGCAATCATGCATGCAGTACCAACAGAGCTACAGCTCCCTTCGCTAATGCCGTGATTCGGCTTTGACAGGCTACAACCCCCATTCTCTTAACAAATTGCCCATTCAGGTCATCGTGGTGCCAATCCAGGCCATCGTAGTTAAAATGAAATGATTATGCAACGATACAATTAAAATGCAACAACAACAACAACATCAACTTCGCAAATCAACATAGGCACTCGGCCTCTTCGCTATACGACTACAACTTCGCATCACAACTTCACAATTAATCAACATTATTCTTCGCAAATAAACAATAATTTCATTCACACACTTATAATTACAAAACTCAAGCATGTATACTTTAATCGAAAATGCTTCAAAAGCAGCTCAAGGACATGACGAAATAATTATTAAAATACACCTAAATTCATCATTAAATACAAGGAATCACGTTCTGGATTCATTTCACAATTTGGAAAATTTTTAATTTCGAAATCGCGCTAAAACTCAAACTTTCACTTCGCCAAAAATTAAAATTTTAACACTATAATTCCATTTCAGTTATTCCACAACAAGATAACTCACCCCTGGGCCAGAAACTATTATTATAAGATAGTTCGTCTCGTTATCTTTCCAATGCTTCAAGCGGCGTACGAATCGGACTCCCGAAACTTAAGTTACGAATTTTCAAAGTTTCCAAAATTCTGCACTAACATAGCTACGGGTTTGATCACTTTTTACCCAAAAACTCATCCTAAACTTCGATTTAATTCGCGAGACTCTTATTTTAACTTAGTTATACCTATTAGAACTTATTGGTAGCCTAAAAACTAATTTTCGCGACAATGAATTTCGCACCAAAATTTCTAGTTTTCACTATTCCTAACCCAAAACAGAATTTCTTCACATTATTCTCATAGAAATACTACATCATAACGATAACATTATAATTCAATCATTGCAAACTCCTAACATCAAATTGGGCTCAAATTCCTAATATCAAGATACTCAATTAACACGTATCAATCAATTTCATTCATCTCTAACAACAACAACAACTATCAACCAATATCTAACTCAATCCCTTTCATGATTATTGAACTCGTATTAGAGAAAGTTAGTCACATTCTTACCTTAGAATGGATGACCTTTTTGAATCTCTAAACTCTAGTCTCTTGCGTTCTCACGATCGTTCTTCTCTTCTTTCTTATCACTTCTACGGTTTCCTCAAAAGTTGTATTCACGTTCTATTGTGTAACTTCCTCAAACTCCTTATAACATATTCCCCTTATTCCAACTTAGCCCCTAGAACCCCTAAGTTCCCTCTTTTTTCCAGTTTTGCCCTTACTACCTCATTATTCCATTTTAATTTTATTCCATTAAATAAATATTTAATGTCATGCTAGTTAAACAATTATTTAACTAATATTCTAATAATCAAACAATACCACTAATTCTCATTATTTATTTCCCCACTAATAATATTATAATAAGCTAATAATATTATAATAAGCTAATAATATTATTCACCAACACCCATCAACACATCACAAAACATCATACATCGCAAATATTCATGTAAATCACTCAAAATTATCGCTAAACTCGGTAAAATAATTAAATAATAAATCAGGGCGTTACAACTCTCCTCCACTTAGAATATTTTCATCCTCGAAAATGTACCTCATTCAAATAACTCTGGATACGACTCCCGCATCTTACTTTCCAACTCTCACGTCATATTTTCACCAGCCGCTCCTCCCCAAACGACTTTCACAAGAGGTATCTCTTTACCTCTCAGCTTCTTCACTTCACGACCTTCAATCCTCACTGGTAAGATCTTGATCGTAAGATTGTCTCTCACTTGCACATCATCTCTCGGAATCACATGAGATGGATCCGAAACATACTTCCAAAGTTGCGACACATGAAACACATCATGCAAGTTCGAAAGATGCGGTGGTAAACCCACTCTATACGCAACCGCTCCAACTCTTTCCGAAACCTGACACAGACCAATAAACCTCGGACTCAGTTTCTTTGATTTTAGCGCCCGTCCAACACCGGTCACAGGAATGACTCTCAAAAACACATGGTCTCCTTCTTGAAACTCAAGATCCTTCCTACGCTTATCATGATAACTCTTTTGTCTACTCTGTGACATTTTCATCTTTTCTCTAATCAACTTAACCTTCTCAGTAGTATGTTGAACAATGTCTGGTCCAAGTACCACACTCTCACCAGACTCATACCAACATAACGGAGTTCTGCATCTCCGACCATACAACGCTTCGAACGGTGCCATTCCAATGCTAGAATGGTAACTATTATTATAAGTGAACTCAATCAATGGAAAATAACTATCCCAAGTTCCCCCTTGCTCAAGTACACAAGCTCTCAACAAGTCCTCCAACGACTGAATCGTCCTATCTGTCTGTCCATCCATCTGCGGATGATACGCCGAACTCAAACTCAACTTAGAACCCAACGCCTCCTGCAAACTCTTCCAAAATCTATAAGTAAATCTTGGATCTCTATCTGATACAATACTCGATGGAACACCATGCAGCTTCACAATCACACGGATATAAATCTCCGCTAACTGAGATACAGGAAAACTGATGTTAATCGGAATAAAATGAGCCAACTTCGTCAGTCTATCCTCAATTACCCAAATCACATCATATCCATTTAGAGTGTTCGGCAAACCCGTCACAAAATCCATGGATATACTATCCCGCTTCCACTCTGGAACATCTAAAGGTGTTAACAACCCAGCAGGTTTCTGATGTTCAACTTTCGAATTTTGACAAGTTAAACACGCATACACAAAATTCGCCACATCTCGCTTCAACCCGGACCACCAAAAGAACTTCTTCAAATCATGATACATTTTTGTAGTTCCCGGATGAATACTCAAAGTACTCCTATGACCTTCTTCTAGAATAATCTTTTTCATTTATGCGTTATCAAGAATACAAATTCTATCCCGAAACCGCAACACACCTTGATCATCAACTTTAAAATCACTATCTGCGGTCTGATTATTTCCAAACATCAAATCTACCAACTTCACATCCATCTTCTGAGCCTCTTTGATACTATCCAAAAATTCGCTGTAGATCTTCAACATTCCCAATTTGACACTCTGTGGCGACACTTCACAAACTAAACTCAAGTCTCTGAACTGTTCAAGCAACTCTAACTCTCTAACCATCATAGCAGACATATGTAAAGTTTTCCTACTTAAAGCATCTGCAACAACATTAGCCTTTCCCGGATGGTAATTCAACCCGAAATCATAATCCTTTAGCAATTCAAGCCACCTTCGCTGTCTCATATTTAATTCTTTCTGATCAAATAAATACTTTAAGCTTTTATGATCGCTGAATACTTCCAATCTAGAACCATACAGATAATGTCTCCAAATATTAAGTACAAAAACCACTGCAGCTAACTCAAGATCATAAGTAGGATAATTACGTTCATAAATCCTCAACTGCCTCGATGCATAAGCTACTACCTTATCATTCTGCATAAGCACACCACCTAAACCCAACTTAGACGCATCACAGTATACAATAAATGGTTCGTCAGATTTTGGTAGTATTAGAATCGGAGCCGTCGTCAAACGTTGCTTTAACTCATTAAAGCTTTCTTCTCACCGAACATCACACACAAAAACTCTACCTTTACAGGTCAACTGAGTTAACGGAAGTGCTAACTTGGAAAATCCTTCAATAAACCTTCAGTAATAACCTGCCAAACCCAAAAAGCTTCTAACTTCGGTAACCGACTTCAGAGTCTCCCATTGCGATACTGCATCAACCTTAGATGGACCACAGCAATACCACTACTAGAAATAACATGACCGAGAAAACTCACCTCGTGCAACCAGAATTTGCACTTTGATAACTTGGCATATAATTTCTTCTCTTTCAGCACTTGCAACACAATTCTCAAATGCTCGGCATGCTCCTCTTTGGACTTGGAGTATATCAGAATATCATCTATAAACACAACAACAAAACGATCCAGATAAGTATGAAAAATACTATTCATATATTCCATAAATACTCCCGGCGCATTAGTAACACCGAAAGGCATCACAGAATATTCGTAATGCCCGTAACATGTCCTAAAGGCCGTCTTCTGAATATCCTCATCTTTCACTTTGATCTGGTGATAACCCGACCTTAAATCAATTTTACTGAACACGCGCACACTCACTAACTGATCCATCAAATCGTCGATCCTCGGAAGTGGATACTTATTCTTTATTGTCACTTTATTCAACTACCGGTAATCTATACATAACCTCATGCTACCATCTTTTTTTTAACTAATAACACCGGCGCTCCCCAAGGCGATACACTTGGTCTTACAAACTTTTTATCAAGCAAATCTTCTAACTGCTTCTTCAACTCAGCTAGTTCGGAAGCCGACATACGGTAAGGTGTCATAGAAACAGGCTTCGTACCCGGAACAAGATCAATAGAAAATTCTACTTCCCTCTCTGGCTGCACATCAGGAATTTCATCAGGGAAAACTTCCGGAAAATCACATACTACTAGCAACTTATCAATCACAGCTTGATTTTCAATGGACAAGGACGCCATCAAGGAAAACATTTGGATTCCATCACGCATTAGCTGGTTCAACTGCTTAGTAGTTAAGAACTCGGTTTCTCCCTCTTCTTCAGCAGAAGAAAAATGCACCAACTTTTAAAAACAATTAATATGAACATAGTTAAACTTCAACCAGTTCATACCTAATATCAAATCCACCCCACTCAACGAAAAGCAGACTAAGTCCATTGCAAAATCTCTACCAAACATCGACAAAGGACACTTTAAGCACACTAGAGAAGTAGTCACCGAACCCTTATCCGGAGTTTCGACGACCATTTTCCCATTCATAGACGACACAACAAGACCCAATCTCGAAACACAATCAGCAGCAATAAAACAATGTGAAGCACCAATATCTATAATAGTAATTAAGGGAGTACTATTAATGAAATATGTACCTCTGATCAGACGATCCTCATTCACCGTCTGAGTACCAGCTAAAGCAAACACCTTCCCATTGGTCTGAGCTTTCTTAGACTTCTGGCACTGAGAGCTAATATGTCCTTCTTCGCCGCAGTTAAAACAAATCACAGACTTATGCGTGCAATCTGCAACTGCATGTCCCAACTTGCCACAACGGAAACACCGTTTCACATCACCACCACAAGCGTTACTTTTATGACCTGGTTTTCCACATCTGAAACAAACAACTTCAGTAGGGGCACCTCCTCTACTGGATCTCTTCCCATCATTCATCCTCTGTTTACCCTTATCAGCCGGAGTGCTGTAAGGCTTACCACGACTCTGTTGGTGCTTACCCCTCGGCTTATTCAGAACCTTATAATGAGCTTTGGTGTCATCTTCATATATCCTGCAGCTACTTACCAACTCAGAAAACTGCCGGATCTTGTGATACCCAATCGCTCGCTTAATCTCAGCATGCAAGCCACTCTCGAATTTGATACACTTAGAGAACTCATCAGTCTCGGCATTATAGTGCGGATAAAACTTTGCCAACTCAACAAATTTCGCAGCATACTCAGTTACTGACATATCACCTTGCTTCAGCTCCAGGAACTCAATTTCCTTTTTCCCGCGAACATCTTCAGGGAAGTACCTCTTCAGAAACTCTCTGCTAAAAATAGCCCAAGTCACAACCTCACCTCCGTTCTCCAGAATCGGGCGAGTACTTACTGTCGCACCCTAATTTTTGACCCTAAGATCCTCTTTCTTTTGCATAGCTTTTTTTTGGTCGTGTGGTTGTGCGTGCGTGCTTTACTACTAACAAGTTTGTGCAGGAACATGAATTCAAGTGAAGACAATATTTATTCTCACAGTCAAGTGCTTCATGGGACATGACCAGTCTATCCTAAATTAAAGTGGTATAAGAGTTTCTAATCGATCCAGACTCCATTTTTAAAGGAGTGCTTGTCAAAGTGAGATTTGGTACAAATTATAAGTCACAACATGAAAGAGAAAGTTATGGATTCATTGAGATTAAAAAGGCATAGTTTGATTTATGAATTTCTACATGACATCAAAGCTTGGTTCACAATGTCATAGCTCGAATTGCTCAAGGAAGTTGAACTTAAAAAATTGGGATTCAAATATTCAAGAAGATTCAAACGTTAAAGAGTTTCGAGTCCAAGTGCATAATTCATGCCTAAGTGTTTAAGCCCAAAATTCAATCATTATTTTACAAATGGGATTCATGAGCCTAATTCAAAGATTACAAGTTATGATGACATTTTGTTTTGTCTTTCCAAAACATAATTGCAGCAAACGGTAAATCAAATCATTAATGTTACGACTGTTACAACGCGGATTCATTTTGATTTTACCGCCAACTACAGATTACACCAAAGCTTCTTGTTCATTACTAAATCCAGCTAACTCCTGCTAGATGTAGCCGTGGGTGATTCCTTTCATGAAGTTTATTTCAATTCCAACTTCGGAATTGCCGTAAGGTGGTATATTTCCGGACGGTGGCTGCAGAGTTAGGTACAACGTGAATAAAGCCAAGATAATCATGAGAGCAACCGGTCGCCATCAAAGTCTCCACGACGCCGTGACTTCAGCACCATTGATCCATTCAACCTGCAACTAAACAAGTTAAACTCCAATACATAAAGGACTATGTCAAGAATGTCACATGTCTAGTCTTACAAATACATAAGTTTGTTTCGAAAATCACAAGGTGGAATTTGGAAAAGCTACATACCCCATTTTCCAACGCATAACAAACAACCCAGAACGAAATCAAGAATAAGTTGCAATCTGACTTTAGTATACTGGTGGAAGGAAGCTCCCTGAACAAAAGCCATTGTTGGTGGTGTATTCGACACTTATTCCACGTGACATCGATGGTAAACCACGCTGCAGATTCCAAAGAAAGAATCAAGGAACTACAAATGGTGGTGCCACTATACTATCCCCCTCAGGAAATTCTGAATATGATATTAGGCACTTCAAGTGACTACAAGGCTTACCAGATAGGAGTACTTTCTGTTAGAAGAAGCTTCAAGATACGGCCTCCCTTTCTCTCTTGACAAGTTCATGGAGTTAGAAAGTCTTCGAATCTCACTACACCTCTTATACTCGAATTGACCGATGGAATCTCGCTCACGAAGTCTGAAGCTGCACTTTCAATGGTATGTATATTTGAGGAAGCTTAGGAACCCCTGTTGAGATAGAACACCCAAAGTATTAGAAAGCTGCCAAGGAAGGTTGGTAAATGTTGGAGTGTCATTGCAAAGAGAGTGTTTAACTGGCCTAGGGAGTTCTTGTTTACATACCGTCGAGGATATACACGCATCGATTCCGGCCACGAAACAACCTTTGGCTGCCATAAGTGATGCTACCCGAGGATTTTGTTTCCATAGACCTGTCAACCATCAGCTTGGCTTCATCGTTTCAAAAAGGGGCCCGACAAGTCCATGACTTAATTTGTTCCATCCCTGCCAAATCAAACTTCAATAATCAAGCAACTTAGTGTTCAGAATGTAAAATGATCAAGATTAAAAATCACACTTGTACCTATTATGACAAATTTGGACGGGTTAAGTCTCAAGCCATATTGCGCTACCGCTGACAGGAGTCCTTAAACGGCACTTTACCCGCCATCCAATGTGATTGCACAGCTTTAATATGTTCAAAGTAAGGGGGTCACAATTGCACGAAACTACCTACCGTTTGCTTTAATGATCAAGCACATTTGTTCCTCAAGCAATGGAGAGCATTGGTGTAGCACTAGCATCTGCAAACCAAGGAAAAGCTCGATCAAGTTTTCAACTGTTACATGCATGGTTGATGGAATTCGTGTTTGACATATGAGGAAGGTTGTCAATTTACCCGCTAAGAGAGAGAGCTCAAAGAAGCACAACCTCCAAAACTTGCAAAAGCCATATCCTACCGAAGACGAAAACTACGTCACCTATTTGTACAACACAAACCTTTTACACAATCCTATCGTTAATGTACCTAAGGACGGATCACCTGCACAAACTAAAGCCTCACATTAAGTTTCCCAAACAAAACCAAATAAATCACTCTTATCTACCCACCGTCTTTGACATGGTTCACCACCAGATACTTTGCACCTATGCATCTACAACAGGATTTTCAGTGTTTGCAGTTGGAGTCAATTCAAGTAAAAAAAGAGGACATACATCAAGAGCATATGCTTAATGACGGAAGATGAAGGTTTGACAAAAGAAACAATTACCTCCCTTGTTGGCCACAGCTGCTTAATATCCAAAACCCAAAAAAAAACATGATGTGGCTCCTCGTGTTGGCATACACAAAAGTTAAATCAATCTCATTCAACCCAAGATAATCACAGTCATCTAGAAATTAACCACATGTTGAAACAAGATCAGACAAAGGATGATAAGTCTTGAATAGTCATCAAGTGAAGAACCACAGAGATACAACAGAGAATCAACAACATCACATGAAGTTGAAATTGGCATTAAGATAGATCATTCTCCAACGCAATCAGTCAAGATAATTCAAAAAAGGAAACAATGACCGTCACATTAATTATGAAGGAACCTTCACAAATCCCTCGTAGTCCAAGCATGATCAAACATTGCCAAAGGAAAAGAAGTCATTTACGTATTTCAAAAGGAATTAAATCAGGCCTCAAATCTTTGTGTTCAAGTCAGAAATTATTTCATCATTCTTGATTGAATTGAGGGCAACATCGTAAAGACGCCGCCAACATCAATTCCTCCCAATATTGGATCAATCAGAGCATTCAATTTAGAGATCATATCAAAAGCGTGTCACAAATTCAAGTTCAAAAACTTTCCAAATCAGCAAACCAAGTGAATCGTATCAAATTACCCAAAACAATTCAAACTTTCTAAAACCATTCACTAAATACACGTTGAAAAACAGTCAGCAACAGGGCATCAAAAATTCAAATCATAATCAGATCGTATCAGGTCATTCAGTATTTCAAAAACCTTCTAAATCCAACAAAATCAAATCAATCAGCATTCAAGATTTTTCAAGTTCCTTAATTCGTCATTGGCCTATAAAAAGGGACAAGGGTTTGGCAAAAGGGACGGAGAAAATTTGACAAAAAAAATTGACGAAAAGACAACGAGAATCCCACACTTCCTCAACAATACGATCGAGACTCAGAACACCAAGAGCGTTCATCATCGCCCAGAGACTCAGAAGCATCGCTCATCATCGCCCTTCAGAAACCGACGGACCGAAGGCAAACGATACAGATCGCGAGAGCTCGTAAAAGGTAAAAAAGGGTAGAGAAAGAGAACTTCCCTGGTTGACGTCCGTGGAGCCACTTGCCATTCATCCCCGGCACTCATTTTCTTTTTTTCTCCGCCGTTTCTTTCCATTTTGCATCATTGTAACTGTAATCATCAATATAATGAGAATGATGGGGTATCGGGTCGATTGGGGATTAGGGTAAATTTAGGGTTTATGTTTTGTTGAAATCGAGAGAAATCGAGAGCGACGATTGAGAGAGAGAAGAGAAATTTTGAGAGAGAAATTGTGAGGGAGAAGACGAGTGAGAGACGAGTGAAGAGGGGGGCACCCTTTGTCCTTTTCCCTTCCGTTTCTATTCTTTTTTTATTTTAAAATTAAAACTTTATTTTTTTATAATCAGTAAAACTTTTATTTTTAAGTTGAAATCTTTTGTTAATTAGAATTTTAAAAAACTTTATTGGTAATTCAAGTTGAGACTTTTATAATGATTTAATTTAAAATCCTTTCTTTTTAATAATTAATTTAAACCCTTCTTAATCTAATTTTCTTTTATAATAAAATTAAACTTCTTTTAATTGAAAAACCTTTTATGATAATAATAAAAAACAAGTTCCTTATAATAATATTTAGTTTTTTATAATTAATTTTTATAATCAACCTAAATCTTTTCCTTATATTAATTAACACTAATTTTAATAGATAATTTAAACCATTTATAATTAATCTAATTCCCCTTTATAATGAATTAAACCCTCTCCATAATAAAATTTAGAATTAACTAATCTAGAGTTTTTTTTATAATAACTAATTCAAACTTTTTTTGTAATAACCGCTAAAACTAAAAATCCTTTTATAAGTAAAACTTCCCTAGCCTCCCCGTAATTAATCATAGTAATGAAGTAATTAAGTTAAAAAAAAAAACCAAACCTTTAGATCGCCCCCGTTTAGAGATCTCTCGTTACGATTAGTCATAGGCTCGTGTGAGAACGTTTTGTTGGTATGCCTTGTTTGTGTATTATGTATTTGATTTTTGTTCTTGCTTTAAACCTTTCAAAATAATTAAAAATCCTCGATCCAACGTCGAGCCAATTTTCTACCCATGTAAGTCAATCGCCTTAGGGCATCGCATTCAACCTATTGATCACTGGACACAAGTCTAGCATCACTTTGCTAGCACACTCGCCTAAATAATATAATTAACCGTATAAAATATCCAAGGGAAAATCCCATGCATGATAACCACATTATTGTGCATGGTGCATTTCATTTGTATCATAATCGATACCCTTAAGATAAGTCAATTAGACAACTTAGGATAGATTTTTTAGGTTAGTCCCCACTTTCAATTTTGATTTAAAATCAAACTTTATCCCACCTAATCCTCCACACAAAGGAATTAGATGTTAATCATCTCAAAGAAAGGGACATACAATCCCATACCTCACAAAATTTAAACATTTTCAAAAGTGTGGTGGTCTTTCTTAAGATGATGACTCATCTTCTTTTCCTACCCTTAAACCCTTAGCAAAACAGATAACAAATAACATAATAATCAAGAGGTTCCTGTAGAGTACTACAGATATCTAGGATGCTAACACCTTCCCTAGGTATAACCAATCCCCGAACTTAGAATTTTAGTGCATTTGCATTGCATTGTGGGTATTCGGTCTTTCTCCCTTCCCTTGGATAAAATCAAAGACGGTGGTGACATAAGAAATGTGATCCTAGTTCATTAATAACTATGGTATCCAATTTTCACCGCGACAGAAATGGCGACTTCACTTGGGACTCCTCATAAGAGGGTTTCCCCTAACTTGTTTAGTTATGTTTTGTTATATATTATCTGTTATGTTTGCTTGGGGTATTACTTGTGTGGTGAGACAAAGTCCTACACCCGGACTAGAGTGAAATTATGATAGGAACGGTGAGAATTCAAGGATACTTTGAGGGAGTCGATTCCTGAAAAAGTGAATTGAGACTTCACCACTCAGTCTAGGCCCTCTCAATTTAATTTTGTCCAACGAGTCTATTCGTGAAGACGCTATTATTTCGAACTAAAGGCCATCGAGACTGGGGACCGTAGTTACCTTTAACCCAACTTGGCCTATTAGGACGTAGTGTGGGGACTCTGTAGGAATTTATTTCTGCAATAGTCGCTACGCGATACTACACTCAGACGAGATTCTCTTGAGAATATTATTGACTACCAAGTGATTTGGGAAATCGATAATATCCGAAAGATGGGTTGTAGACTCTGGGAACTTTATAGAACCCATCTGGCAGGTACATTTGCGACCGTAGTACACACCTATTGGGGTGGGTAGACCTTGGCTCCATGCTGTGACCTTTCAAACCTAGGGCTTTTGTCTGTTTGGTTGCTTGTGTGTGCTTTGTGCTTTGTGCTTTGTGTGTTTGCATCTCTGCATTCATAAGCATCATCTCATAAGGTTCATGGAATTTGACTATATTCGTAAACATTGTAGGGACACTATGGATACCGAGAGAAGGAATACAAAGAAGTACACTTTTCAGATTCCTAACTTGGACGATCTAAGGAGGTTAGGAGCTTCAGTAACAAATGAGGAGAGTTTTGAAAGAAGGTATGGAAGACTTTTGTATGTGATGAACACAAATGTTGATCAAGGGCTACTTTCTACCTTGCTCCAGTTTTATGATCCGCTGTATCACTGCTTCACCTTTCCAGATTACCAACTTGTACCTACACTTGAAGAGTACTCTCAGATAATTGGGTTACCTATTCGGGACAATTATCCTTTCCCTGTCTTCTCAAACAAACCTGATGAAAGAGAAATCGCTAAGTATACACATTTGGATTTGGCTGACATTCAAACCAATATGACTATAAAAGGGGGAATTTCTGGTTTTACTACAGAGTTTCTGGTTGCCAAAGCCTGACATTATGCCACTCAACAGAATAAGGATGCTTTCGAAGCAGTCTTCGCCTTACTCATCTATGGTGTTCTTTTGTTCCCAAGTTTCAAAAATTTTGTGGACCTCAATGCCATTAAAATTTTCCTGAAGAAGAATCTAGTACCTACCTTATTAGCGGAAGCCTATTATTCTGTTCACTCAAGGAGTATCCGTGGAAAGGGAATGATTACTTGCTGTGTCCCTTTGTTGTACAAGTGGTTTATTTCACACTTGCCTAAATCACATGACTTTTGGGATCTCAAGAAGGGGTGGTGGTCACAGAAGATAATGTCTCTTACCCATTCCGACATCAACTGGTATAATCGTGCTTATGATAAGGTAATCATCATAGACAGCTGTGGAAGTTTCGGTAATGTACCTCTCCTTAGCATCAATGGTTTAATCAGCTACAGTCCGGTCTTGGCCCGCCGACAATTAGGGTTCCCCTTGAAAGACAAACCGGCCAATGCTCATATGGAAAGCATTTATTTTGAAGGAGAGAATTTGAGCAAGGAGTTAAGAGGACAAGTCTTGGACACTTGGGGGCAAAAGATCAGGAAGGATAAGAGTAGTTTAGGGAAACCTAATTGTGTCTCTTTAGAACCCTATCTCCAATGGGTCCGGAAAAGAGCCATTGAGTTGAGGATGCCTTATAAACGCCAGGAGCCAATGGTCCTAAAAGAAAAGCCGGTCTTCTACTTCTCGTCTGATGCAGATAAATTGAAGATTGCTTTAGACAAGTCTCAACAGATGGAGGAGGCTTGGAAGAACAAGCACCAGATAGTTGTGGAGGAGAATGCAGAGCTTCAACAACAACTCAAGGCAAAAGACAAAGAAATCACCTCTTACAAGAAAAGGAAAGCACGAGAAGAGTCAACACATCAGAATTCGATCGTCAACAGGCTCGTCTTGGAAAATAGCCAGAAGGAAGAGGAAATCAAGAAGCTCAAGACAAGACTTTTTGGAGAATCTCCTTAGATCTTTCTTCATTAGCTTTTATTTAGCTTTTCTGTTATGATTCTTAAAAGTGTGTTGTCTTTGAATTTTGTTAACGATTTCATCTTTCGGTATCCCAAACATTAATTTCTCTTGTAACTAATTTTATGATTATTTAAATGCGTTTTTTTTTCGACATCCCGCAATGATTATAAATAGTCAAATTCCATGAAACTTTTGAATATCATCTACATTCGCATTCTCATTTTCTTTTCTTTTTTTCTTCAAAGAACTTAAAGTTTGTTTGTTTAGATATCGTGAAATGGATTTTGGAAGGAAAGGAACTTTGCCATACACCTTCAGGGTCTTTGATGTGGAACAATTAAGGGAACTAGGAGGTCAGGTAAAGGATCCGGAAGCCTTCGCTGCAAAGCATGGACAGATCCTCTCTCTATTGCAGGTCCGAGTAGCTGCTGGTTTATTGGAGACACTGGTTCAACTCTATCATGTAATCTACCATTGCTTTATCTTTCAAGATTTCCAGTTGATGCCCACATTGGAAGAATATTCCGCTCTATTGGGAATCCCCGTCAAAGACTCACCCCCATTCCATGGTGGAGAAGGAAGACCCAGTCAGGAAGACAATGCAAGAGTGACTCGCATCAAGCTGTTAGAGATCCAGACTCACATGACGTTCAGAGGGGGAATCGACGGTTTGCCTGCTCAGTTCTTATTCGAGAAAGCTCGAGAATTTGCCGACAAAGGAAGAACCATGGATTTCGAGAATCTCTTCACATTGCTGGCTTATGGTTTGTTCTTGTTTCCAAATGTTGAGAATTTCATCGATGTCCACGCGATCAGGATCTTCATGCTCAAGAATCCCGTTCCAACACTGTTGGCTGATGCATACCATTCGATTCATTCAAAGATTCTGAAAGGAGAAGGTCAGATTGTGTGCTGCACTGCTATCCTCTATAGGTGGTTTATTTCGCACCTACCGAGGTCCGCAACCTTTTGGGACGTGAAAGATGCTTCTGAATGGCCCGTTAAACTCATGGCTCTCACTCACTTGGACATTGTTTGGCATGATCCAATATACGGAGGAATTCCCATGATTCACAGCTGTGGAGATTTCCCCAATGTGCCTCTCCTTAGCACAAAAGGATGCACTAGTTACAACCCTATTCTCGCCCGTCGCCAGCTTGGACATCCGATGAATGAAATACTTGATCCAGAGAACCTAAAAAGGATCTTCCTCTATGATGGAGAGGACCTTCAGCTGAAGATCCAGATCACGTTTGCTTGGCGTTGCATCAACAGACAAGGGATGACTGCGACAACAAACCCTAACAATACGGTTACAGAATCTTACTTGGAGTGGTCACGCAAATGAGCTCTCGTTCTGACAATGCCGTACCCTCGACCCAAGCCTCCCGTAGTGGAATCAAATGAAGTTTCAAGGTTGAAAGCAAAAGTAGAGAAGCTGACCCTGGACAAGTTTATATTGCAGGATAAGATTGACAAGCTGATGGAAGAACTCAGTGAAAGGAAAGGGGCATCATCCAGTGGATCGAAGCCCTAGTTCCCTTTATGTTCTGTTTGTTTGTTGTAATAAAGCCCTGAGGGTGTATAGTTTGTGACAAAGTTTTAAAATTTTAATAAAATAATTTTCCAATTACGATACTTAAAATACGCTTTTGAGTTCTTTGAAGTGCATGCTGCATCATACGCATCATTTGCATCTGCATTTGCATTTCCTTTGCATTCCAGGTTCTCATCCGTGTTTCTCTTCTCAGACAAGCTGATTCATCGATACAATACTCAGGTCAATCGAAAAAGAAGGATGGACAACATTGAGCAGGAAAATCGCGAACTCCGCAAGGAAGTGACTACTTTGAGGGATGGTGTGGAGAGGCTCTCTGCTTTGGTTGAAACTCTGATTGCTGCCCGAAGTCAACCTTCTCCTCATATTTCTCAGACTCTGTTTCAAAGGACCAGGATTCCTGAAGTCACGCCAATACCCATTTTTACGGTTCCCAACAACATTCCTAACAACTCTAAAGATCCTAGAAAAGGTTTGCTCAAAAGGAAGGAGCAAGAAGTCAGTGTTGTGCATCACGACCGATCTAGAAGAAGGTATCAGCGACCTCAACACATTGCTGCTACATCTCATGTCACCAACGCTCCCGCTTGTCAACCACAGGCTCGTCTATCATTCAACAATCAAAATCGCGTTCAAAGGCAATTTGATTCGATTCCGATGACCTATGCGAAATTGTATCCGCACTTGATACAAAGGAATCTAGTGCAGACACGGGCTCCACCACCCATCCCAGAGAATCTCCCGTGGTGGTACAAGCCTGAAGCTCATTGTGCTTTCCATCAAGATGCGCCCGGACACGACATCGAAGACTGTTTTCCTTTGAAACATGAAGTACAAAGGCTAATGCAAAGTGGTGTCTTGTTTTTTGAGACTCTAGACCTAATGTGAAAGCCATAAGCTCAGACCGAGACGAACTCCTCAAAGCTTTAGTTAATTTACTACTTTTCGTGTGTGATGCTTTTATTTGTTAATGCATTTGTTATTTGCGTGTAAGAACTTGTTATTTTGAATGATTGATGCAATGAATAATGTTTGTCTTGAAGAAATCCATTCGCTTCACCCTTCTTAAAATGTTTTATTTTATAATGCCAATGTTGCCCAATCTCTTGTTTTGGCAGAGAATTGAGTGGAGGATGATGAAATCAAACGCAAGATCTCTTGTTGTATGCTTTTGAATAAAACTCTGCTAGTGATATAAGGCATTGTTTCAAATCCCTAAACACCGGAGATATAAGGGAGATATACCCTCGTTAACCCTTTTTGAGCCTTTGAAGTAGGAGTTTTCTTCTTCCAAATCAAAAAAACACCCTCATTCTTAACCTGGGGCAAGGTAATTTTCAAAAAAAAAATGGAGTAAAATATCACGAAGATTGGGTGGGCACAAATAAACTTTGAGCCTTATATCATTTGTTTCTTAAACCGTGAACCAATCCATAATACAACCCTTAAAAGTCCTAATTGAAGCAAGGTTTATTTCAAAAGCATACTCATTGGGATATCGTTTCCTGACTCCTATGAGCTATGCTCAAAAATTTGCGTTGGCATTATAAAATCGGTAATTCAACCACCAAAACTTTTTTTAATAAATATTTTAAGACAAACATGGTGTTGCATTATCTGTTTCAGAATTAGCATCGTTTTGCTTGCTAACATTGCTTGACATCGTAGAAGCTAGCATACGAGCATCAGCAATGAGCTAGATCTTTTGAAATTTATGACTCTGATGAGTAAATGGCTGATTATTTCAAAAGGAGATGATAGTATCCAGGGGCAAGTCACCTGAAGACCTTGCTGAGCAGGGGCAAGTTGTTTCCCAGCTATTTCTTTCGCCGTCGAACCTCAAGGAACAAGTTTGAAGACTCAGAATACCGTCAATCTGGGGCAGTTACGTCGAGATTTGATAAATCTCTCAAAGAGTTTGAAGACTCAGTTATGCATACCACCGTCAGTCGGGAGCAAGTTCGAAGTCTCAGGATACCGTTAATCAGGGGCAGTTACGTCGAGATTTGGTAAATCTCTCAAAGAATTTAAAGAATCGGCTACAGAACATAGTCAATCCGGGCCAGTTACGTCGAGATTTGACAATCTCTCCAAGAGTTTGAAAACATTAGGACAGTTGGACGCTAAGTTTTCTGTAAAATCCTCTTGGGATAACTTCTTCTTATAAACCAAGTGGTCTGGGGTATTTGAGAAGTGAAGATCGCTTCTCATCCACAACAATTGTTGTTCAAAATGACGACTACCATACAAGTCATCAATGCAGGGTTACATCAGTCTCACGACATTATTCACCCATGAACTCAAAGAGTTTCTATCCCAGGTAATGTGATGACTCCCCAGTAGGTCTTCGATCCTGGTAGTCACGACTATTCCCCGGTAAATCGCCACTTCAAGAGGTCATGGCACATTTGACGCAAGATTTCTCCAGTTGCCAACCTAAGAATCCTCAATGAATTTCCTGAATTTCAATCTTCCCCAGCGAAGCGAGTGTTTATTTCACTCCTCATTGGACTTTCTCACTATCTCAATCTTCACCAGTGAAGGCGGATGTTTATTTCATCCTCTCGAAGTTTTATCTCTGACATTTCAACTATTGATCTGAGCCTCACCGATGAAATGGATATTTATTTTATCCGGTTACAACTCTCATTCAGACTACTTCAGTTTGCAGTGGATATTTATTTTATCCCCCATAAAGTCTTTTCGATCATGAGTTTGATTCGTTCCCAGTGAATCTTTCTCATCCCCAACAGAATCACAAGGTTCATCTTGACAATCCAAAGTGAAGTGATGATGTTCATCCCCAAGTGGAGTGCTCTATTTTCCCCAGAGAAGTTTAAAGCTTTGAAGCAGGATTTGGTTCCATTCATCCCCAGTGATGCTGCTATATTGCCAAGATTGGCCGAGTATTCGTATCGAGTTGCTTGTTTTCGTCTCCCGTTTGCTTCTCGTTGTTGTCAGCATAAGCATAAGCATAGCATGGCATCCTTTCATGTAGATTCATGGCATGTGCGCATTCTTTTTGCATCTTGCATTTTGCGTTGTTTGTTTTGTTCTGTCACTTTGGCCGCGGTTATCCCCAAGTGACTGGGTTTGTCTGCTCCCTCCAAGTATAGTCGTCAGCCCTAGGCAGAAAGAGCACGTACTTTCTAATTCTCCACTGAGCTCGATCCTCGTGGAAGATGGTTGCTTTAGTTTTCTTTTCCATTTTTGGATAAAGATAAACCCGTTGAGCTCAATCCTCAATGGATGGAGTCCTTGTTTGACCGTTTCTCTCCAGCTAGTTCCTGGATTGAACTTTGGTCCCTGACAATCACAATTTTGGATATTTCTGAGATATTGATCCTAGACTAAGCGTGCATTTATTTTGTACTCTCCCACCCAAAGAAGATTTTGCTTGAAGATCTCTATGGAAGACATAAATTATTTCTCCAACAATGATTACTACATTTTCAAAGGATTTACACCCAGACAACAAGTAGATGCTCTTTATTTGAGCAGTTCGGTTATCAAAGATTTCTACGACAAATGGCAGTCTCCTCAGGATAGTTTTTCTATCCCCAACAAAGTTATCGAGGTTATCAATTCATTTTCCATCAAATGTTATCTCCTTGGAAATTCGTCCGGGAAACTTATTGAAGACTTTACAGGCATTCTCTTTATTTAAGAACTCCCGTTGCAAGAATTCCATCTACTTCACTAAAATCTCAACTACAGCAATATCGCCCTATAATGGCTATCCCTAGTGAATCCATTATTCAAGTTACTCCCGCCAGATGATATCTCTTTGAAGAGGGTGGGAAGTTCAAGACTTTGTTTGAGGCGAACAACCTCGCAACATTTATTTTCAAGACTTGCCCGTGGCATGCAACCTTGGGGCATGGGAAAGTATTTACTCTTCCTGAGCGGAACATTTAAGGAAGCTGAGTCACCATCTTAATCATTGAAGCTTACTCCAGTCTATTACCTCTGCTTAGGCTATCGTGGGATAGTAGGTAATACGTCTGTATTTTGGGTCAGATGCCTCGCTTAGGCTACCGTGGCGGTAGTAGGCCATCTTTCCTTCTTGTGTTTACCTGGCTTAGGCTATCATATGCTTGATAGTAGCTAACACACCTTTTGGTCAGACACCTTTGCTTAGGCTGCCACACGTTGGTAGTAGGTGATCCTCCTTTTCCAGTCTATTACCTCTGCTTAGGCTATCGTGGGATAGTAGGTAATACGTCTGTATTTTGGGTCAGATGCCTCGCTTAGGCTACCGTGGTGGTAGTAGGTCATCTTTCCTTCTTGTGTTTACCTGGCTTAGGCTATCATATGCTTGATAGTAGGTTACACACCCTGTTTTTGGTCAGATGCCTCGCTTAGGCTACCGTGGTGGTAGTAGGTCATCTTTCCTTCTTGTGTTTACCTGGCTTAGCTATCATATGCTTGATAGTAGGTAACACACCCTCTTTTGGTCAGATGCCTCGCTTAGGCTACCGTGGTGGTAGTAGGTCATCTTTCCTTTGGTGTTTACCTCGCTTAGGCTATCATATGCTTGATAGTAGGTAACACACCTTTCTTTTGGATCGGACACCTATGCTTAGGCTACCGTGTTTGGTAGTAGGTGATCTTTTCTCCCCAGTTTATTACCCCTGCTTAGGCTATCGTGTGGATAGTAGGTGATATATGCCTTTTTATTGCAACTGGATACCTTTGCTTAAGCTACCAACTGTTGGTAGTAAGTTATCCCTCTTTTCAAGTTTTTTTGCCTTATGCTTAAGCTGCCTTGTGATTGTCAGTTGGTAGTCTCTCCCCTTAGTGGAGTTAGATCTTTCCCCGTGGTGTCTTGTCTCGCTGAGTCGTCCTCGTCGGATCTTTCTTTCGTTGTGTCTTAACATCTGTTATCCCCTGTGACGTTACCCTCACAGATTCATTGTCTTGCATAGCATATCATATCATGTGCATTGGGCGGCATCTTAGGGCCAAAAATTTGTGCATGTTTGTATTTAAGTCTCTCCTATCTCGTCGAGACGAAGATTTCAATCTCCATATCTCCGAATAGGAGAAACTTAAATAGGGGCATCTGTCGCACCCTAATTTTTGACCCTAAGATCCTCTTTCTTTTGCATAGCTTTTTTTTGGTCGTGTGGTTGTGCGTGCGTGCTTTATTACTAACAAGTTTGTGTAAGAACATGAATTCAAGTGAAGACAATATTTATTCTCACAGTCAAGTGCTTCATGGGACATGACCAGTCTATCCTAAATTAAAGTGGTATAAAAGTTTCTAATCGATCCAGACTCCATTTTTAAAGGAGTGTTTGTCAAAGTGAGATTTGGTACAAATTATAAGTCACAGCGTGAAAGAGAAAGTTATGGATTCATTGAGATTAAAAAGGCATAGTTTGGTTTATGAATTTCTACATGACATCAAAGCTTGGTTCACAATTTCATAGCTCGAATTGCTCAAGGGGGTTGAACTTAAAAAATTGGGATTCAAATATTCAAGAAGATTCAAACGTTAAAGAGTTTCGAGTCCAAGTGCATAATTCATGCCTAAGTGTTTAAGCCCAAAATTCAATCATTATTTTACAAATGGGATTCATGAGCTTAATTCAAAGATTACAAGTTATGATGACATTTTGTTTTGTCTTTCCAAAACATAATTGCAGCAAACGGTAAATCAAATCATTAATGTTACGGCTGTTACAATGCAGATTCATTTTGATTTTACCGCCAACTACAGATTACACCAAAGCTTCTTGTTCATTACTAAATCCAGCTAACTCCTGCTAGATGTAGCCGTGGGTGATTCCTTTCATGAAGTTTATTTCAATTCCAACTTCGGAATTGCCGTAAGGTGGTACATTTCCGGACGGTGGCTGCAGAGTTAGGTACAACGTGAATAAAGCCAAGATAATCATGAGAGCAACCGGTCGCCATCAAAGTCTCCACGACGTCGTGACTTCAGTACCATTGATCCATTCAACCTGCAACTAAACAATTGAAACTCCAAGACATAAAGGACTATGTCAAGAATGTCACATGTCTAGTCTTACAAATACATAAGTTTGTTTCGAAAATCACAAGGTGGAATTTGGAAAAGCTACACACCCCATTTTCCAACGCATAACAAACAGCCCAGAACGAAATTAAGAATAAGTTGCAATCTGACTTTAGTATACTGGTGCAAGGAAGCTCCATGAACAAAAGCCATTGTTGGCGGTGTATTCGACACTTATTCCACGTGACATCGATGGTAAACCACGCTGCAGATTCCAAAGAAAGAATCAAGGAACTACAAATGGTGGTGCCACTATACTATCCCCCTCAGGAAATTCTGAATATGATATTAGACACTTCAAGTGACTACAAGGCTTACCAGATAGGAGTACTTTCTGTTAGAAGAAGCTTCAAGATACGGCCTCCCTTTCTCTCTTGACAAGTTCATGGAGTTCGAAAGTCTTCGAATCTCGCTACACCTCTTGTACTCAAATTGACCGATGGAATCTCGCTCATGAAGTCTGAAGCTGCACTTTCAATGGTATGTATATTTGAGGAAGCTCAGGAACCCCTGTTGAGATAGAACACCCAAAGTATTAGAAAGCTGCCAAGGAAGGTTGGTAAATGTTGGAGTGGCATCATAAAGAGAGTGTTTAACTGGCCTAGGGAGTTCTTGTTTATATACCGTCGAGGATATACACACATCGATTCTGGCCACGAAACAACCTTTGGCTACCGTAAGTGATACTACTCGAGCATTTTGTTTCCATAGACTTGTCAACCATCAGCTTGGCTTCATCGTTTCAAAAAGGGGCCCGACAAGTCCTTGACTTAATTTGTTCCATCCCTGCCAAATCAAACTTCAACGATCAAGCAACTTAGTGTTCAGAATGCAAAATGATCAAGATTCAAAATCACACTTGTACCTGTTATGACAAATTTGGACGGGTTAAGGCTCAAGCCATATTGCGCTACCGCTGACAGGAGTCCTCAAACGGCACTTTACCAGCCAGCCAATGTGATTGTACAGCTTTAATGTGTTCAAAGTAAGGGGGTCACAATTGCACGGAACTACCTACCGTTTGCTTTAATGATCAAGCACATTTGTTCCTCAAGCAATGGAGAGCATTGGTGTAGCACTAGCATCTGCAAACCAAGGAAAAGCCCGATCAAGTTTTCAACTGTTACATGCATGGTTGATGGAATTCGTGTTTGACATATGAGGAAGGTTGTCAATTTACCCTCTAAGAGAGAGAGCTCAAAGAAGCACAACCTCCAAAACTTGCAAAAGCCATATCCTGCCGAAGACGAAAACTACGTCACCTATTTGTACAACACAAACCTTTTACAAAATCCTATCGTTAATGTACCTAAGGACGGATCACCTGCACAAACTAAAGCCTCACATTAAGTTTCCCAAACAAAACCAAATGAATCACTCTTATCTACCCATCGTCTTTGACATGGTTCACCACCAGATACTTTGCACCTATGCATCTACAGCAGGATTTTCAGTGTTTGCAGTTGGAGTCAATTCAAGTAAAAAAAAAGAGGACATACATCAAGAGCATATGCTTTACGACGGAAGATGGAGGTTTGACAAAAGAAACAATTACCTCCCTTGTTGGCCGCAGCTGCTTAATATCCAAAACCCAAAAAAAACATGATGTGGCTCCTCGTGTTGGCATACACAAAATTTAAATCAATCTCATTCAACCCAACATAATCACAGTCATCTGGAAATTAACCACATGTTGAAACAAGATCAGACAAAGGATGATAAGTCTTGAATAGTCATCAAGTGAAGAACCACAGAGATACAACAGAGAATCAACAGCATCACATGAAGTTGAAATTGGCATTAAAATATATCATTCTCCAACACAATCAGTCAAGATAATTCGAAAAAGGAAACAATGACTGTCACATTTATTATGAAAGAACCTTCACAAATCCCTCGTAGTCCAAGCATGATCAAACATTGCCAAAGGAAAAGAAGTCATTTACGTATTTCAAAAGGAATTAAATCAGGCCTCAGATCTTTGTGTTCAAGTCAGAAATTATTTCATCATTCTTGATTGAATTGAGGGCAACATCGTAAAGATGCCGCCAACATCAATTCCTCCCAATATTGGATCAATCAGAGCATTCAATTCAGAGATCATATCAAAAGCGTGTCACAAATTCAAGTTCAAAAACTTTCCAAATCAGCAAACCAAGTGAATCGTATCAAATTACCCAAAACAATTCAAACTTTCTAAAACCATTCACTAAAGACACGTTGGAAAACAGTCAGCAACAGGGCATCAAAAATTCAAATCATAATCAGATCGTATCAGGTCATTCAATATTTCAAAAACCTTCTAAATCCAACAAAATCAAATCAATCAGCATTCAAGATTTTTCAAGTTCCTTAATTCGTCATTGGCCTATAAAAACGGACAAGGGTTTGGCAAAAGGGACGGAGAAAATTTGACGAAAAAAATTGATGGAAAGACAACGAGAATCCCACACTTCCTCAACAATACGATCGAGACTCAGAACACCAAGAGCGTTCATCATTGCCCAGAGACTAAGAAGCATCGATCATCATCGCCCTTCAGAAACTGACGGACCGAAGGCAAACGATACAGATCGCGAGAGCTCGTAAAAGGTAAAAAAGGGTAGAGAAAGAGAACTTCCCTGGTTGACGTCCTGGAGCCACTTGCCATTCATCGCTGGCACTCTTTTTTTTTCCCGTCGTTTCTTTCCATTTTGCATCATTGTAACTGTAATCATCAATATAATGAGAATGATGGGGTATCGGGTCGATTGGGGATTAGGGTAGATTTAGGGTTTATGTTTTGTTGAAATCGAGAGAAATCGAGAGCGACGATTGCGAGAGAGAAGAGAAGTTTTGAGAGAGAAATTGTGAGGGAGAAGACGAGTGAGAGACGAGTGAAGAGAGGGTGCACCCTTGGTCCTTTTCCCTTCCGTTTCTATTCTTTCTTTATTTTAAAATTAAAACTTTATTTTTTTATAATCAGTAAAACTTTTATTTTTAAGTTGAAATCTTTTGTTAATTAGAATTTTAAAAAACTTTATTGGTAATTCAAGTTGAGACTTTTATAATGATTTAATTTAAAATCCTTTCTTTTTAATAATTAATTTAAACCCTTCTTAATCTAATTTTCTTTTATAATAAAATTAAACTTTCTTTTAATTGAAAAACCTTTTATGATAATAATAATAAACAAGTTCCTTATAATAATATTTAGTTTTTTATAATTAATATTTATAATCAACCTAAATATTTTCCTTATATTAATTAACACTAATTTTAATAGATAATTTAAACCATTTATAATTAATCTAATTCCCTTTTGTAATGAATTAAACCCTCTCCCTAATAAAATTTAGAATTAACTAATCTAGAGTTTTTTTTATAATAACTAATTCAAACTTTTTTTGTAATAACCGCTAAAACTAAAAATCCTTTTATAAGTAAAACTTCCCTAGCCTCCCCGTAATTAATCATTGTAATGAAGTAATTAAGTTAAAAAAAACCAAACCTTTAGATCGCCCCCGTTTAGAGATCTCTCGTTACGATTAGTCATAGGCTCGTGTGAGAACGCTTTGTTGGTATGCCTTGTTTGTGTATTATGTATTTGATTTTTGTTCTTGCTTTAAACCTTTCAAAATAATTAAAAATCCTCGATCCAACGTCGAGCCAATTTTCTGCCCATGTAAGTCGATCGCCTTAGGGCATCGCATTCGACCTATTGATCACTGGACACAAGTCTAGCATCACTTTGCTAGCACACTCGCCTAAATAGTATAATTAACCGCATAAAATATCCAAGGGAAAATCCCATGCATGATAACCACGTTATTGTGCATGGTGCATTTCATTTGCATCATAATCGATACCCTTAAGATAAGTCAATTAGACAACTTAGGATAGATTTCTTAGGTTAGTCCCCCCTTTCAATTTTGATTTAAAATCAAACTTTAGCCCACCTAATCCTCCACACAAAGGAATTAGATGTTAATCATCTCAAAGAAAGGGACATATAATCCCATACCCCACAAAATTCAAACATTTTCAAAAGTGTGGTGGTCTTTCTTAAGATGATGACTCATCTTCTTTTCCTACCCTTAAACCCTTAGCAAAACAGATAACAAATAACATAATAATCAAGAGGTTCCTGTAGAGTACTATAGATATCTAGGATGCTAACACCTTCCCTAGGTATAACCAATCCCCGAACTTAGAATCTTAGTGCATTTGCATTGCATTGTGGGTATTCGGTCTTTCTCCATTCCCTTGGATAAAATCAAAGACGGTGGTGACATAAGAAATGTGATCCTAGTTCATTAATAACTATGGTATCCAATTTTCATCGCGACACTTACCCACCAATCATCAGCCTCCTCAGCCAATATATGCGTACCAAAACGCACCTTCTGAGGGTCAGTACATTCCATGACTCGAAAAATTCTCTCGATTTCCTTGAGCCATGTCTGAGCTCTATCAGGATCATACCTACCTTTGAAGGTAGGCGGATGGTTCCTTAGAAAATTCTCCAGCATCCGAACCCCATCATTACCACCGGCACCGGCATTAGGCTGATGCCCCACAGCTTGAGCCACAACTTGCAACGCAGCAGCAATAGTAGCATCATTCCTTCCAGCCATTCTCAGTTCTGCACGACAACACTGAACAACGATTAGGAAAATACAACGACAATATTCAACCATCACACGATGCCCACGACTCAACAACTTGGCCGGACGGACCAACCAGGCTCTGATACCAATTGTAACACCCTGATTTCCCAACATAAAAATATTATAGTATAAATCAGAGTACATCGTAAACAGGATGTCACATTTCAGTCTTCAATACGTCGTTTAACATAAATAAAGTTAAAAATCACTTTGATCAAACAACTTCTTTCAAACTGTCTAAGACATCGCAGCGGAAGTATTTAATCTTTTAACATCACTCGACACTAAAGCCTTAATAGCAACAACTCAAATAAAATCCACATAAAAGTGGTCCAACATCAAGATATAAGGAAATACATAACAAATGGAAAACAAAGCAGTATAAAAAAATCCCATCCCATTATGTATCAGAGCATGACTTCTAAGACGACATAAGACTTCGACTCACTTCAGCTATTACTCCAGAATATCTGCACGTTACCCACGTAGCGGTAACATTCAAACTGAAGGGGTGAGATTTAACATTCAATAATACAAGGCAATAACTCGTATAAAGGAACTAGCAACACATAACATCATATAACTACGCAACTCATCATTATCAATACTTCGCATAAGTCCAACAATAAATCATCACATAACTTCGCTCAACAATACAACAACACGACTCAACGGATGCAATGCGGTGCAATCATGCATGTGGTACCAACAGAGCTAGAGCTCCCTTCGCTAATGCCATGATTCATCTTTGATAGGCTACAGGCCCCTTCGCTTAACAAATTGCCCATTCAGGCCATCGTGGTGCCAATCCAGGCCATCGTAGTTAAAATGAAATGATTATGCAACGATACAATTAAAATGCAACAACAACAACATCAACTTCACAAATAAACATAGGCACTCGGCCTCTTCGCTATACGACTACAACTTTGCATCACAATTTCACAATTAATCAACATTATTCTTCGCAAATAAACAATAATTTCATTCACACACTTATAATTACAAAACTCAAGCATGTATACTTTAATAGAAAACGCTTCAAAAGCAGCTCAAGGACATGACGAAATAATTATTAAAATACACCTCAATTCATCATTAAATACAAGGAATGACGTTCTGAATTCATTTCACAATCTGGAAAATTATTAATTTCGAAATCGCGCTAAATCTCAAACTTTCACTTCGCCAAAAATCAGAATTTTAACACTATAATTCCATTTCAGTTATTCCACAACAAGATAACTTACCCCTATGCCAGAAACTATTATTATAAGATAGCTCGTCTCGTTATCTTTCCAACGCTTCGAGCGGCGTACGAATCGGACTCCCGGAACTCAAGTTACGAATTTTCGAAGTTTCCAAAATTCTGCACTAACATAGCTACGGGTTTGATCACTTTTTGCCCAAAAACCCATCCGAAACTTCGATTTAATTTGCGAGACTCTTATTTTAACTTAGCTATACCTATTAAAACTCATTGGTAGCATAAAAACTAATTTTCGCGACGATGAATTTCGCCCCAAAATTTCTAGTTCTCACTATTCCTAACCCAAAACAGAATTTCTTCACATTATTCTCATAGAAACACTACATCATAACGATAACATTATAATTCAATCATTGCAAACTCCTAACATCAAATTGGGTTCAAATTCCTAATATTAAGATACTCAATTAACACGTATCAATCAATTTCATTCATCTCTAACAACAACAACTATCAACCAATATCTAACTCAATCCCTTTCATGATTATTGAACCCGTATTAGAGAAAGTTAGTCCCACCCTTACCTTAGATTGGATGACCTTTTTAAATCTCTAAACTCTAGTCTCTTGCCTTCTCACGATCGTTCTTCTCTTCTTTCTTCTCACTTCTACGATTTCCTCAAAAGTTGTATTCACGTTCTATTGTGTAACTTCCTCAAACTCCTTATAACATATTCCCCTTATTCCAACTTAGCCCCTAGAACCCCTAAGTTCCCTCCTTTTGCCAGTTTTGCCCTTACTACCTCATTATTCCATTTTAATTTTATTCCATTAAATAAATATTTAATGTCACGCTAGTTAAACAATTATTTAACTAATATTCTAAGAATCAAACAATACCACTAATTCTCATTATTTATTTCCCCACTAATAATATTATAATAAGCTAATAATATTATTCACCAACACCCATCAACACATCACAAAACATCATACATCGCAAATATTCATGTAAATCACTCAAAATTATCGCTAAACTCGGTAAAATAATTAAATAATAAATCAAGGCGTTACACTTTGTGTTGTGGATTATGTTAATTTGGCCCAATTTTCTGCTGCTTTCGATCCCAAATGTTTTAGATTGCAGACTACTTATGGAGTCTTTTAGGGACACTGCTATTATGTTCATTAGCAGAAACTCAAATAGAAGGCCCATCATTAGTAGAAGGGTAGGCTCTATATCTTAACTAGGGTATGCTGAAGGCTAATTTAGTATTTTAGTATGTGGGCTACGTGGAACTTTTGTTTGTGTATATATACTAGTGCAGTTGTCAATAGTTGTACACACACACACACACACTGAGCAGCAAGTAGTGTGAATAACCAGTGTAATGGGGTAACCGTTTTTGTAAGAGTAGTGGAAGTTTGTTATTCTCATCTCTCTCTCTCTCTCTCTCTCTCTCTCTCTTTCTCTCTCTCTCTCTCTCTCTCTCTCTCTCTCTCTTTCTCTCTCTCTCTCTCTCTCTCTCTCTCTCTCTCTCTCTCTCTCATTCTATCTTCATCTTCTTCACCTTGTGCACCAACAATTGGTATCTAGAGCTCCAATTTAGATCCTCAGGGAAACACGAGTGAACAGTGAGGTGTTGTGTGATTGATTTCATTTCTTGAATTCATGTTGAATTTCTTGATCGGAACCGTAACAGAATCACATTTCTTGATTCTACGGGATTGGGAAACACTACTAGTGAGATCTGAGTGATTGTATAAGGTTGAAGATGAATGTAAATGGTAATATGAGTACCAAGCTTCTAGTGTTCGATGGCAAGAACTGGAATCGTGGGATGATTCAGATGCGTGTGTTGTTTGGCGCTCAAAATGTTCTTGATCTTGTCAACACCAGTTATGCTCCAGTTGCGGCAGATGCGACGGAAGCACAAAGAAACATGCAAAGAGAAACGAGGAAAAAATACCAAAAGGCATTGTTCTACATCCATCAGTGTGTGGATGCAAACATGTTTGAGAAGATCGCTAATTCGACGACGGCGAAGGCTGCGTGAGACACATTGGTACTATGCTACGACGGTGATGTATCAGTGAAAAAGGTGAAGCTTCAGTCTCTATGTAAGCAGTATGAAAATTTTAGCATGAATAACAATGATAAGATACCTGACTACATTTTCAGAGTGATTCTGATCACAAATAAGATGAAGTCATGTGGATAAACTCTCAGTGAAGAAAAGATCATTGAGAAGGTACTTAGATCTATTACTCCTCAGTTTGATTATATTGTGGTAGCAATTGAACATTCTAATAATCTTAGCACCATGACAATTGAAGAGCTGCAAAGTAGTCTAGAGGCACAAGAGTTATGTCTGACTGAAAGAAACTCTGAAAGAGAAGTAAAGCAACAAACTCGGAAAGCAACTTATGGTAAGAAATATGAGAAGCAGTCATGGTCAGAAGCTAGGAAGAGATCTGATGGTGGTCAGAAGTCAAAACGTTCAACTTCTAAAAGGAAAAAGAATGCTCAGAAGTGGTAGGACAAGTATGACAAGAGGAAGGTTCAATGCTAATGTTGTAATAAGTTTGGCCACTTCATTGTTGATTGTTGGTCAAACAAGGAAAGGAAGTAAAAAAAGCAAACATAGCCAGAAGAGATTCTGATGATGAATCTGTGCTATTGATGGCTTTTGAATCTGGTGATGTGTATTTGGTAGACTGGTGGTATATGGACAATGGCTGCTCAAATCACCTTACTGGAAATAAGAAATGGCTAGTTCATTTTGACTCTAGAAAGAGGACAAAGATCAGATGTGCTGATGATAAATACCTCAATGATGAAGGTATGGAAAATTTCAGAGTAGTTATGAATAATGGTAAAACAACATTAATTCAAAATATGTGGTATGTGCTTGGCATGAAAAGTAATCTGATGAGTGTAGGCCAATTAATTGAGAAATGTTTTTTAGTTACCATGAAGGACAATCTTTTGAAACTGTATGATTGTAATCAGAAGCTGATTATGAAGTCAGAACAGGGAAGGAATAGAACATTCAAAGTGAATGTTAAAACTGTAGACTCTAAATGCCTTAGTGCAACAAGTGTTGTGAAGGAAAGTGAGTTGTGGCACAAAAGATTTGGTCATTTGAACTTCAGATTCTTAGGGCATCTGAATTCGAAGAAGTTGGTACATGGAATTTCTACAATTAAGAAGCCATAGAAGCCATGCATGTGTGCATGAGAGGGATACAACAAAGTCTACCATTTGCATCTGAAATGCCTCCAAGAGCAAAACATGTTTTAAGTGAGGTGCATTATGATGTGTGTGGACCATTTCCAGTACTTTCACTTGAAGGGAATAAATACTTAATGTCATTTGTGGATGAGTTCACAAGGATGACGTGCGTATCCCTTATAATGTTCAAACACGAGGTGTTTGCTGAATTTAAGAAATTCAGAATCAAGGTTGAAAATTAGAGTGGTCAGACTCTAAAGATTCTCAGAACTGATGGTGGAGGTGAGTATAACTTTGTCGAGTTCATGAGGTTATGTGAAGAGATGAAATTGAGCATGAATACACTCCTCAACACAATGGTCTTGCTGAAAGAAGAAACTGAAATTTGTTTGATATGGCGAGGAACATGTTGAAGGAGAAGAAACTTACTTACACATTATTGGGAGAAGTTGTTGCCACAACAACATATGTGCTCAATAGGTGTTCAACCAAGAAGCTGAAGGAAATTATTCCTTTAGAGAAGTGGATTGGAGATAAATAAAGTGTGATCCATTTGAAGGTGTTTGGTTTTGTGTGTTACAAACATGTTCCAGATGCTAAGAGAAGGAAGTTGGATGATGAAAGCCGAGTTATGTTGCTTGTAGGGTACCACAGTACACGTGCTTACAAGCTCTACTATCATGTCCCTAACAAGGTTGAATTCAGCAGAGACTTCGTTGTGAAAGAATCAGAAGCGTGGAATTGGAGTGAATCTTAATCCAACTCTGGTGCAATGTTAACACCTGAGTTAACTTCTGAAGATACTTCAGAATCTGAAGGTTCTGAAGATGAGTCAAAATCGGAAGCTGATTCTGAAGGTGAGTCTGAAGCTGAAGAAGACTCTGAAGGTGAATATGATTCTGATCCAGATTCAGATAGTGATTCAGACTCCGGTGAAGATCCAGATTCTAGAAATATTCCAGACGCTGAAGGTGGTCATACTTCTGAAGGTGGTACTTCTGGGGTTCCAGCATCTGATACTGTTCTAGAGTCCGAAGAAGGTCTAAAGAAGTTTAGAGGCCACAAGGAATCAGAAACATACCAAGGAGATTTGCACAGTCTGACATGTTACAAGATACTGAAATAGACTCTGAAGGAGAAGTCATCCAGTGTGCCATGTTAGTAGACCCTGAACCAGTCAGTGTTGAAGAAGCTCTTAAGAATAAAGTGTGGTTGAAGGCCATGAAAGAAGAACTTGAGGCTATAGAAAGAAACAAGACTTGAGAGTCGACTGAGCTTCCAAAGAATAAGAAAGCCATCAACGTTAGGTGGGTTTTAAAGGAAAAATAAATCTAGATAGATCAATTGGAAGACAAAAAGCAAGGTTAGTAGCTAGAGGATTTCTACAGAAACCCGAGTTAGATTACTTTAAAGTGTTTGCTCCTATAGCAAAGCATGAGACAATCAGACTGCTGATTGCGATAGCTGGTAACATGAATTGGCCTTTGATGCATTTAGATGTGAAATCTGCATTTTTGAATGGTTCATTGCAAGAAGAGGTATATGTGTCAGAACCTCATGGATTTGTGAAAAAGAATCAGGAAGGGATGAAGTACAAGTTTCATAAAGTGTTGTATGGACTGAAACAAGCTCCTAGAGCTTGGAATATAAAAATTTATTCATTTTTCAAGCGTCAGGGATTTAGAAAGTGTGAGATGGAGTATAACGTATATGGTCAACATACTTCTGAAGGCAATATGATTATGGTGTTCTGTATGTTGAAGATATATTACTAACTGGAAGTTGTGAACATGAGATAACTAAGTTCAAGTAGGTGCTGATGAATGAGTTTGAGATGATTGATCTAGGAAATATGACATATTTTCTAAGGATGAAGTTTATGTACTCTGAAAAGGGTATCATTTTGGATCAATTGAAGTATGAACTTGAACTTCTGAAGAGATTCGATCGTTGAATTGTAAGGTTGTTATCACACCTTCAAAAACAAATCACAAATTGGATTCTGATCCCGAGGGTGATGATGTAGATGCTTCAACTTTCAAGCAGTTGGTTCGATCTCTGAGGTAATTGTGTAATACCAGACCTGACATTTGCTATGCAGTTGGAATTGTGAGTAGGTTTATGAATAAACCGAAGTGGTCTCATTACCATGCTGTTGTTAAGATTCTGAGGTATATTAAGGGGACTCTGAAGTATGGAGTCTTGTTCCCTTCTGGAGAAAAGGCCAATTCAGAGCTGAGGTGTTACTCAGACTCTGATTGGTGTGGAGACTGAGTTGATAGAAGAAGTACTTATGGATATTTGTTTAAGTATCTGGGAGATCCTATTTCTTGGTGTTCCAAGAAACAACCAGTTGTTACTTTGTCAACCTGTGAAGCTCAATACATTGCGGGTGTTATGGCTGCATGTCAAGCTGTTTGACTTATAAATTTATTGCAGGATCTAAAGATCAAGGTAAACAAGCCTCCGAAGTTGATGATTGGTAACAATTCTGCAATCAATCTTGCCAAGAACCCGATGTTGAATTGTAATACCCCGTATTTATTAAATGCTCTAAATAATATTAGTTGAGATCAAATGATTTCTGGTGTGCTCTGAGAATTTATCTGTTAAGATAATTAGAGCAGCTGATGAGCTCAAATTGGATTTAATTAATATTATCTGACTTTGAGATTTTATTAATTGGTACATTAGAGATAATTTGGACATTTTAAGTTAGTGTTACTAACTTAATGATATCTCTACATATCATTTCCTTTTCCTTTCCTCTTCATTTGGGAAACAAAAATAGAAAGTATAGAGAGAAGAAGAAGAGAGAAGGAGGAGCAAAGAGAGAAAGAGAAGGAAAACCTAGAAGAAGAGAAAAGCTTGGATCTTCATCATCTCTTCACCATATCATCTCATCTTCTTCGTCATCATCTTGCTTTCAGGTGGGTTCTAGGTAGAACTTTAAGCTGTAGAAGTTAGGGTTGTGAAAACCTAGAGTAGAAATTGATAGATTATGAGTAATTGTGTTAGATTAATGTTTTAACGGTTCAAATGCGGAATAGAATGCGTAGTATAAACGGGTTACACATGAGTTTAATCGGTAATACTGGTTGTGGTATTTTAATATGTTTTGATTGAGTTTGTATCAGAAAAAACAGAGTTTTTCAGCTTCTGCAACAGGGTTAACTGATTAATAGTATGGGGCTAATCGATTAACCCATGAAAAATGATGTTTTACGCTAAGGTTTGGCTGGTTAACCGATTAACTGAATATGGTTAACCGGTTAACTAAATGTGCCTCTAACTCTTATTTCGCTACTGGAATTTGATCCGTTAACCGGTTAACCATATTCCGTTAACCGATTAACACTGGCAAATTGTGAAAAATCTTTAGAAATCCATAACTTTTGAACCGTGATTCCGATCGAGGCGTAGTAAGAAGCGTTGGAAAGCTATGGCAATAATCTACACAATAAAAAGTGTAAATGTTGATTTAGATGCGGAATTAATTAATTTGTGGAAATTGAATAGAAGTGTTAATTGTATGAAATGTACTATTACATGTATTTTGCTTATGCTATTGAGTTATTCTATCTATATCTATATGTTGTTAATTATGATTGAGTGAATACATGCTTAAAAATGAAATAAGAAGAGTGAGGAAACCTTACCACAAAACCAAATGGTGTAATGCTAGTATTGTGACTAGGAAGTGATAGAGAATCTAGATGGCGATGCTCGTGCATTCGATGCCTAGGTGTGCATCCTTGACGAGTAGTGGTCTAGTGGAGAGTGAAACATTATATGGAACATGTGTGGACCTTTGTGTGAGATTATCGAATAAAATCACGCTTGTGTGAGATCACGTAATCGGAACCGTTTCCCTGAGACTTTCTGTTTCGCGAGTTGAGGCTTATATAGAGAGCTCCTCCGGAATATAAGCATGATTACTTGGCAGGTTTGATTCCTGCGTGAAGTACGAATGGAACCTACGGGTAGAGACTTGTGATGGTTAATGGCCCATGTGAAGTGACGATTTGTAAGGTGGATGTGCATCTTCAAATCCAAATCCATTTCATATGTCAAGTAAATACAAGGATCCATGACTCGTGCCGACTTCTAGACATAGAAGAGGACGAGAAAAGGGGATACCTTGATGATGTTACCGATTAGTAATAGTTTGAGTTGGTGAACTCATGAACATGTTTCCATATAGTGTGAGATTGTGAACTCAAAGTCATTTCCATTCCCTTTTACTTGAGTTAGGATTGGTTAGAACCTTGTAAAGCCGAGAAAATTTATAAGATAGGGAACTCACTAGGATTATTATCTCATCCCACGTTATTGATTATATTTCAGGTGCTTCAGGTTCTGTGAAGGGTAAGGATAAAGCAATTTGATATCCTTACGTATCTTGACCCTTTTGGGATGACATATCTTCCGTTGTGGAGATTTTATTTTCAGATCATTTTATTGATCTAGTTCTTAGTACTTTGGTACATATTGTGTATATCATGCCATAGTTTTAGACTTTGTTTTTGGCATGTAATGTATACAATGTGTTATCTAGGAACTTATTGGTATTTTAGTACCAAAACTTGGATTCATGTATAATATATATATCTTTGATGTATGGATTTATATATGGGTGTTACATGAATGGGAGAAGCAAGCATATTGAAACAAAATATCATTTCTTGAGAAGTCAAGTCCAGAATGGAGTGCTATAAGTTATGCACTGTAGCACCCAGAAGCAACTAGCAGATGTTCTGACGAAGGCAATCAAGACTGACCAATTTCTCCACTTGAGGGATGAAATTGGTGTTGATAGTTTTGATTAATGAAATCCGAAATTAATGAATGTTGTTGAAAGGTAATTCAGTATTTTAGTATGTTGTCTACGTGACACTTTTGTTGGTGTATATACACTACTATAACTGTTAATAGTTGTACACACACTGAGCGGCAAGTAGGCGCATAACCAGTGTAGTGGAGTAATTATTTTGTAACCATTTTTGTAAAAATAGTGGAAATTTGTTATTCTCTTCTCTCTGTTCTTCCATCTTCATCTTTTTAACCTTATAGACCAAAGAATGTATTCCCAATATAGACATTGATCCTCAATCTTGTATTTTTGCTGGTTGTTTGTCTTAATAGAATCAGTTTTATGTTTATCAAAAAAATAAATAATAAAAAGCTTAAAAAATGACACGAAGGGGGTAATTTATCACAACTTTCCTTGCACTTGCTTAGAATGTGTCACAACTCTGATAGATCTTGTCACTCGTCATGACATTCACTGCTTGCATGCAATCCATCTCAAACATTACCTTGTGTTGTGCTTCCCAAACCATTTGATAACTACTATGATATAGCTTCTAGTTCTGAAGCCACAGGACCAGCCTAACATGTATACAAATTTAAAACAATTGTAATAATAAAACTTTTTAAAATAAAGTAAAAATCAAAATTTGTTGAGATTAAGAATTTGACAGTAAAAAAATTTGTTGTACTATCTTTTGAATTTTACAAATTTGACTGTATATTAATATGTGTGCCACTTGCATAGACTCTTATCCAAGGTAAAAGACAAATACAAAGGTTTCTTATTCTTCACATAAATAAGTAGTGAACATTAGCTAGCTAGTCAAAGAAAGTTTCATTATGATGCGACTTATATAATAATAACACCATAATCGTAATTTCGTCCACTCATTTCATATCATACCCGCCTCATATATGTCAATAATAATTTTGAAATATCATTAAATAATAATACAACTCACAGAATCCGAATTTGGGAAACTCTCTCTAATATTAAGATCTTTTTCAGGTACGTCAATGATTTCATATTAAGAAACTGTATACTTTTTTTCTCCTTTTGTTTCTATTTTCTTGCTTTTATATGCTTTGTAAATGGTGAAAGAATCAATGAAACAGACGAAAGATGTCTTCCATAGTAAAAGGGATAATTCTGAGGACAACACCAGATAATAGGCTTTTCAATGGAAGAAGAAGCACAAAGTTGCAGTGGCAGGAGTTGCAGTTGCGGCTTAGATCACCATGGAAAACCAGAAAAACATCGTATCAGACTTCAATTCGAAGCCAAGCTATTGTTACCCCAACAACACCACCAACCACCAAAAAGGTACATTCATTTATCTTCTGGAACTTTTTCTTTCTTTAACTTCCTAAGTAACAATATTTATCGTTACAAACTGTGAAAAGGTCATGTTGTTTTAATTCGTAGAAATATGCACTTATTTGCCGTAAAAACTCATGTTACTTTAATCTTTGGATCAAAACTAAAACTAATGGTTGATTTAAGAAGCAGTATTAGATAAACAAGAAGTTATTTACTCTACGTAATTATAGGAATATTCGTGTCTATTTGGGATTGTGGAAACATTGATCATGAGATTTTCGTGAAAGCATTGAATCTGTAACATTGAGATATTGACAAAACACCTCAATTATAGACTGTAGATTGTTTCTGGACCACAAACTGGAGACTTATATCTTGCACTCCTACCATTGAATATGACACTCCTACAAAATTTTTAAATGTCAATAATAACACTCGTAATTTACATCTACAAATTTTTACTATTTTTTTTTTAAATTACTACTAAAAAGTCATTTAAAAACAAAAATATTCAGTAATTATAAGTAAATATCTAGTAAAGACAGAAATATTCAGTAGTTATAAGTAAGTAAAAAACATACTCCTTCTGTTCCAAAATATTAGGGAAAAAAATATTTTTCTGAAATTTTTATCTTTTTCAAAATAAAATTAAATACAAATTGCATTTAGTTTACTCTCTCATCTTTTCTATAACTAAAAACTAATTAGAATTGTTTTTATATCTTTTAAAACAATTTAATTCTCCAAAATTTTAGTCGAACTATTATATTTTACTTTTTTTTAATAAATGTAATTTTTATTTTTTTCTCTTATATTTTAAAATAGAAGAAATACCATATTGAAAAAGAAAAAATTTCATTTTTATGCCAAATTTATATTGTGATAGATAAATCTAGTATATATATATATATATATATATGGAACGTATCATATGAGAATGCTTTTTACGTAAAAACATGAGAATGAATCTGAACCATTAGATTTTAAAATAAATGGTGGAGATTATGTGTCAGTTTTTTTTTTCTCTCCTACATCATTTCATAAAAATGATGTTAAGCTTAATAGAATCTGAACCTATATATATATTCTCATGTTCTTATATAAAAATGACATTCTCATATAGGATATGAACCCTATATATATATATATATATATATATATATATATATATATATATATATATATATATATATATATATATATATATATAAATTCAAGACAAATTTTGTCTATATCGAATATATGTAAAAATCCAGTACAACAATTTTTTTCTCCTTCTCCATAAATCTAGGGGTTATGTTATGCTATATAATGATATTTTAATTTCAATAATACCAAATAAAATCACACAACAACAAATAAAGTCATAGAAACAACAAATAAAGTCTACAACTAATGACAAGTTGTCATAAAAAATCTAAATTGGTCCACCACAAGCAATATGTGTTATCTATAATGCAAAACATAAACCTCGTCATTTTAGTTTATCAAACTCATGAAGTAATCATAAAGAAGAGCTACCATTTGCATCCGCTATCAATCATTCATACCAGGTGGCGGAGGAGGCGGTAGAATGTCATTTGAATTTCCTCCAACAAACGAAGGTTCAACAACATATATTGGATCAACCGATTTAGCCAAGAGGGATGATGTCACTCTAAGTAACCATCTAGACATTGTTTTGGAAAAGACACAACCAATGTGTTTTATATAATCGCATTGGCACTGCTCACCATGTTAGCATAAAACCATCCATCAACGCTAAATGGTACAACCGATAGTGGTCTAGGTATGCCCTAGAAATAGCCAAACTAGTAGAGACATCTTAGGTACATTAGTAGTAACAATACTCTCCAATCACAAAGAAGCTAAAAATTGTGTTGTGACGTCGAACTCCAGATGAACTATATGGTCAGTGTACAATGTCCACATAACATCATTTAGGTCTAGAGCGTGGATCCACCGTTTGACTCTTGAAGGCAACTTGGATGAGAATGCTTGGATCTCATCTCATGGCCTATTAAGAGCCATCTATGAAAGAACCCTAATCATGTCTGTCACAAATAGATGGGAAATGTCTGTATATTCAACATTGCAATAAACATAACATATTAAATATGCAGTTTAAACTTAGTAAATATGTGCAAATAAAATATAATAACTATTTATATACCTGAAATAGGCTCATATAACCATTAAATTGTCTCGTCTTAAATGCATTCGCCTCTACAGTGGCATGATGAATTAGTGTTACAACAACACAATCTCATACCTAACTATGAAATACAAGGTCGGTGAACATAGTTATGTACCTCGCATAAATGCATACATGCAATTTATATGCCAAAATAGTGCATCCAACAAGATGCAACACGCATACCCTAGTGACATCTTGGTACATAAAATGCTCCACCAATGACACATAAGTCTCTCAGAGTTAAGAGAGTAAAAAACAAGCACTCCTATTAAGCTTAAACTCATTCTATATTATCCTTCGTGTAAAACCCAAGTATGTCTCTGCACTCATTGTTGCAATCTCGACGCTCATCAATGGAGGGGTAAAAGAGTTACCTGCAAGTAGGAGATGGAATTGGCTGGAGACATTGTCCATGGTAATTATCATCTCACCAAATGCAAAATGAAATGTAGATTCCTTCTTATGCCATTGGTCAACAAAAGCAGATAATAATGGAGCGTCAAACATCGTCAGCGAAAAATCCACCATCAACAACAAACCAATATCATTTACCCATCTCCTAACTTCCTCTAGCATCTTCACTACTATGAATTTCTTTAGCTCCAGACCATGAGTAAGGGGCCTTTAATGGGATGCGGTCCTATAACAATTAAAGCATGAACCTCAATATGAAGGCAACATAATATGACGCCTTTCATTGCCATAATATGAAGGCAACATAATCGACATACCCTATCAACAATGTAAGGCTGAAAGTCCCTATAGGGAATCCCTCATCTACGGGACCATCATGATTGTCACCTATATCAGCCTAATGAGTCACATTCTCATGTGCCTCTGCTTCAATATGACCGAGTACAATAACATGTGCCCCCTCATATTCGCATATAGAGCGTCCAACTCTACCTCATCTACGACATATAGTATGTGGTTTACGAGCCTCTTTGATTCTCCTGCAGTGAGAAATGATGGGAGCTACTATAGCCGCCCTAGTGTGCAAATGACCATCAACACCGTCTCTGCCGTCTTCGACAGAGCTCTCTACAACAACACTAACAAATTTGTCGCTCAAACAAGATACAATGCTGCCATCTCTTCCTCTTTGTCTCACTAAAAACAAAAAACAATCAAACAATTAAAAAGATCTCTTACCGAATTTTGTAAGAATTTGGTGTCACCCATACAACTACTATATTTTCACAACTACTAGTGATGTATGCATTTCCACCAAATATAATGACAAATTCAGTATAAACTCAATCATTTACGCTTGATATATTAAGAAATTTGATATAAATCTATAAATTTACACCAAATATATTAATAAATAAGGTACTCTCTCCGGTCCTTTTTATAAGAGACATTTCACCTTTTTAAATTTAGTAATTATTTAATAAATTTAAGGCAAAATATCATTTTTTTGTTCCTTTAACTTTACCTCGGGGTTCATTTTGGTCTTTTAACTTTAAAAAGTGTCATTTTGGTCCCTTAACTCTTCAAAACGTTCCATATTAGTCGTTTTCGTCTTATTAGCGATGGAAAAATTCAAAAATCAGTCGCTAAAATTCGCCGCTAATAAGACAAAAGGACTAATATGGAACGTTTTGAAGAGTTAAGGGACCAAAATGACACTTTTTAAAGTTAAGGGACCAAAATGAACCCCGAGGTAAAGCTAAAGGACCAAAAATGATATTTTGCCTTAAATTTATTAAATAATTAATGTATTTGGTCTATAATACAGATACATTAAGTATTCAATAAATCTAAAAATGTGAAATATCTCTTATAAAAATAACCGGACGGAGTATACTCTTATGTATTTATACAAAATTTGTTCAAAAATATGGTATGATACAAAATATTTGACATCAGGTATTTTACAAGTCTTGATGTATAAATGCATGCATTTATTCCAAATTTGTCATGATTTTAAATAAAATCTAGCATAAATTTACAAAACAAAATAAAGAAATTTCTTATTTGTGTTATATTTGGAGAATTCCATTAAATTCGTAATGTCACAAAGCTTTTTAAATAATCCAAGATATTTGATTTACTTTTACAATTTTACTTTTTTATTTTATTTATCTTATAAAAGATATTCTGATTATTTCATCCAATGTAAAAGCTTTTTTACTTTTTGGCAGAATTCTAAATTATTAAAAGTCATTATCTCCTAAACTTGGAAAGTCAAGAACAAAGAAGACATCGACTATTTCATATTTTAAGGAAAAAAGTGTCCATTCATTTAACATAAGGTTTTGTAGTCTGCACCTAAAATTGTATTGAAATACACATTAAGAATAATATTTATATATGTTTTTTTATTTTGTATAATTTAGATTTTACAAAATTGCCTCCTAAATGAAGAATAATATTTCAAATTCACCTCTAATACTTTAAAAAATTGTAAATAAATCTCTAATAATTTTCAAATTTTATAAATTGGTCCTTTAACATTTTTAAAATTGTAAATTGATCTTTATTTTTTGTATTTAAATTTTGACCTAAAAGTTTTAAATTTTATGAAAATGACTCCAAAAATTTAACAATGAATCATTTTAATACTCCATCCAAACAAAAGAATTTAAAATTGAATGAATTGCTTATAATTTTGAATTACTTAAAAATTCTCAATTACCCCATCCAAGCACACTCTAAAAGTTTGAGGACTTACCATTGGCATTAGAAGAATGAGAAGGATGTGGAAACTGAATTGGCGGTGGATGCAAGCTTAGATTGTTGTAGCAATACAAGAATGTTAATGTTGTTGTACTGATATGAGACTACAGTTTGTGATGATAATTGGAGAAATGTCATCAATTCTGAGTTGAATGCCCTGATTAAGACTAAAACTTGAGATCTTGTGCCTCTACCTCCACATAAGAAGGCCATTGGGTACAAATGGGTCTTCAAAGTGAAATTACATGCTAATGGCACAGTGGAAAGATACAAAGCTCGTTTGGTTGCAAAAGGCTTTACACAAACTGAAGGCTTAGATTACATGGACACTTTCAGTCCAGTGGTGAAAATGACTATAATCCGAGTTCTCTTGGCAATTGCAGTAGTTCATAATTGGCCACTCTTTCAGCTTGATGTAAACACAACTTTTTTTCATGGTAACCTCAATGAAGAGGTTTACATGAAAGCTCCACCAGGTCTTCCATTGCCACAACCTGATCTTGTATGCAAATTACAAAGATCTCTTTATGGTTTGAAACAGACAAGTAGGCAATGGAATACTAAGCTTACTGACACTCTCATTTCATCAAGATACACTCACTCCAAGGCTGACTATTCACTCTTCACCAAAAAGTCTCCAAGAGATTTTACTATCATCCTGGTCTATGTGGATGATCTTGTCCTAGGTGGGAATGACCTTCATGATATCCAACAACTTAAAGCTTCATTGGATGTCAAATTCAGCATCAAAGACCTAGGCATCCTTAAATATTTCCTAGGCTTTGAGGTTGCTCGAAATACGTGGCATTTCTATATGTCAAAGGAAATATGCCTTGGATTTAATCAATGATGCAGGCCTACTTGGTGCAAAACCTTGTACTACCCCTATGCAGCCTCATCTTCAACTTCACACTTTACTTGGAACTCTCTTATCTGAACCAACCACTTATCGAAAAATTATTGGCCGCCTCTTATATCTCACTCACACTAGACTAGAAATTGCTTATGTTGTAAGCAAACTCAGTCAATTTCTTGTTGCTCCCACTGATAGTCATATGTTAGCTGTTCTTCATGTTCTAAAATATTTTAAGAATCACCCAGGCCAAAGTATTTTCTTCCGCTCTACATCCCCATTATGTCTTAAAGAATTCTTAGACTCAGATTGGGGTGCATGTCCTGACACGTGCAGGTCCACATTAGGCATTTGTTTCTTCCTTGAAAAATCCCTCATTAGCTGGAAAAGTAAAAAGCAAGTTGTGATATCATGATCTTCTTCTGAAGCTGAGTATCGTGCCTTAGCTCAAGCAACTTGTGATGGGTTTGGCTCCTTATCTTCTTGCAGATTTCCAAATACCTCATCAAATGTCAATCATTATCTACTGTGACAATAAGTCTGCTATGCATTCTGCGGCCAATTCGGTGTTTCACGAAAGAACTACACATATTGAGATCGATTGCCATGTGGTTAGAGAAAAGTTGTTAGCTGGCACCAACCACCTCATGCTAGTCACCATAAAAGAGCAATTAGCTGACATACTCACGAAGTCTTTGCATCCGGGTCCATTTCACAACCTTCAAGCCAAGCTTGGAATGATTGACATTCCTTCCAGTTTGAGGGAGGCTGTTAATGATAGTAAAGATAATGAACATGATGTAAACCATACACATGCACATGATGATGTAACCAATGTCATAACATGAATAACTAACTCTTAAGTTAGTTATATTTTTAGTTAGTTAGTTATAGTTTCTTGATATATAAGCAACCATATGCCATTGTAACTGATTGAGATTGAATGAATAATTTGCTTCTTCTTCTTCACTATTTTATGCATGCTACTCTATCTTTCTTCTTCTTCAAGTTACAACCAAAGGTTGTCATTTCCATGACACAAATTGCGTAGCATACATCTTCACATAAACCATTAGAGGATACATGGGATCCTGATGAAGTAGCTTCTGAAGCAGAAGTGACTGATGCAGCAATCTGAGAATTGTTACCATTGCCTTGAATGTTGGGTTTGGTCTTGAGACCTGGTGGAAATCCGTGATTGATGAAGCAAGTCTAAATGGTATGGTTAGTTCGTAGTTCTACCACAGTGAGTGCACACTCTAGTATGACCTCTTGGACCGTTAGACCATGGTATTTTCCCTTAAACTGATTAGGACCAGTTTTACCATTGTGAGTAAGGTGGGAGGTCTGGACCTGTAAAGCTGCAGTATCTTCATTCTTCATTGTTGCCCAGGCTTGATATGAGAGTAGTGAGAGTACTATTCATCTCTCTTTCTTATAGAATGACCAGAGAGAAGGTTTTATCAATGTCAGACAACGGATTCATCATCATAATCTGAGATTTGGAGTGTGTGAGTTTTTCATTCAATCCCTTGAGAAGGCTGTCACATAGTCTTGTTCCTGATAACAACGAACAGAGCCGATCGCACCACAAGAGCAAGGGATTGAGTAAGAACAAGTGGGAATTGGACGATAATTCTCTAATTCATCCCAAAGAACTTTCATATGAGTAAAATAATTGGAGACGTCGAGAGTACCTTCACGAAATTTGTAGAGATCTTCTTGAATGCCGAAAATGCCGAAAATGTCGCTGTGAGAAAAATCTAATCTGCAAATTCTTCCAAACGCTTGCCGCACTATCAATCCAGAGCATCCATTTGGCAATTGATTCAGAAAGAGAACGTTGAATCCAAGCAAGAACCATGGTGTTGCATCGAATCCATGGTGCATAGAGAAGATCCGACACAGGCGGCTTTGGGAGAGTGCCATCGATGAACTTATCTTTGTTCTTGGAAATCAATGCGATCTGCATCGAGCGAGCCCATGTATGATAGTTTTTGTCATCAAGCGGTGGAGAAACAAGAACGAGTGTAGGATTCTCCTACGGATGACGCTAGTACGGATTGGCAGAATTGGTTGCAAAATCAGCTAAACTTTGAAGAGAATCAAAAATACAAAGAGGAGATGAAGAACAATGGCTATCAGAACTATTTAAGCTCTGATACCATGTCAACAATGGTAACTCTCATCGGAGAATGAAGAAGAGAAACAAAAATTATGCATAAAGCTGAGAGAAAAGATGAAATAAGGAAACTACTGTTTCATTTATTAAAGTAGAGTACGCATCTGTTTATATACATACATAAACCTCTATAGTCAGGTATAATATATGGTGTATAATATACTAAAAGTAGCTAGAGGGCTAGAGGCTAATATAAGCTAATAAAATCTATTGGGGTTTTGTCTTTTGAAATCCTCAATCTCCATAAGACCCATTTTCAATGATTCTCTTCTTCTGAATAGAAATTAAGGCAGCAGATCAATAGTTGTGATTAGAAAGTTCATCCTCACTCACTCTATTGAAGTGAAAACTAATATCTCCAACTAGATATATGACTTCACTGAGAATGATATTAGTGTTAAGAATAATGTGAGTTGGAAATTTTGAGAAACGGGGAAATTTCACGTTGATTAGAAAAGTCAAGACTTGAGCATTTATAAGTAAAAGAATTCACACACAGAATGCCAATTTTTCTTAAACTGATGTGTTTATTTGTGTTTTATCAGAGGGTGTTCACTTTTGGCAAAGGCAAGAGTGAAGGCAACAAGGGCATGAAGTCTTTGGTAAGCGTTCTTTGCCTTTTTATGTTAAACAAAACAAGGCATTTGTTTTTTACTATGCAGCACCGACACCTCTGAAGAAAGGCGTGTCCGTGTTGGTATCAGACATCTGCACCGACACTTGTGATTACGTTTAGTTTATTCATTTTTCAAATTATTATTGGTGTTGCCGTGTCAGTGTTGAGGTCATATTCGGGGTGTCCGTGCTTCATAGGTTTTTAATATTAGGAACAACTAAGTTGTTACATTTGAACTGATATTGCATGTGTGATGTGTGTTAATTGTAGTTGGGAGGAAAGGGGGCCAATTTGGCTGAAATGGCAACAATTGGTTTATCTGTGCCTCCTGGACTTACTATATCAACTCAAGCATGTCAAGAGTATCAACAAAATCTAAAGAATTTGCCACATGGTTTGTGGGATGAGATTCTTGAAGGCCTGAATTTTGTTGAAAATGAAATGGGGGCCTTTCTTGGAAATCCTTCAAAACCTCTCCTCCTCTCTGTGCGCTCTGGTGCTGCGGTAAGAGCCTTTATGTTCTTGGACTTGTTTGGATTGAGTTATTTGAGCTTATCTATGTAAGCATTTGTGAGACTGTTTTCAACTTATGATTTAAATTTGATTCCTCGTATGGTGTACTTGACATGTTTATAGCATAAACTTGTTGGTTTCCTCTACATGTATCAGATTTCCATGCCTGGAATGATGGACACCGTTCTTAATCTTGGATTGAACGATGAAGTGGTTGCTGGGTTGGCTGCAAAAAGCGGAGAGCGGTTTGCTTATGATTCTTATAGACGTTTCTTAGACATGTTTGGGGGTGTTGTAAGTAATTATATTATATCTTATGCACCAAATTGATTTTCGTTCGCTAGACTTGTTACGCAAAAATTATCTTTTAAAGTTTCATTCCAATACATTCCCTTCATGAACATCATATATTAGTACCTTCCTTTGCTTTTGTTGAAACTTTTTCTTGTATGTTATATTTAGGTACTGGACATTCCGCACTCATTGTTTGAGGAGAAGTTAGAAAAGCTAAAGTATTCAAAAGGTGTTAAACATGACACTGATCTAACAGCCAATGATCTCAAAGATCTAGTTGAGCAATACAAGAATGTCTACCTTGAAACTAAGGGAGAAAAGTTTCCCTCAGGTACTAAGTTCAACACTATCAATTTCTTCATGTTTTGTTGTTATATATTCTTATTGTAACTTATCCTCACACTTGTTTTCATCTTATCTCTTGATTTACCAATTGCAGATCCAAAGAAGCAACTAGAATTAGCCGTTAAAGCTGTTTTCAATTCTTGGGATAGTCCAAGGGCTAATAAGTATAGAAGCATTAATCAGATAACTGGGCTAATGGGCACCGCAGTAAATATTCAATCCATGGTGTTTGGTAATATGGGGAATACCTCAGGAACCGGTGTTTTATTCACTAGAAATCCTAGCACCGGGGAAAAGAAACTTTATGGGGAATTTCTCATTAATGCTCAGGTTATATATGGTCATTTACTAGTTGTTATTTTACATTCATGAATCATGCCATTATCATCTCTATTAGTAGTAAATTACTAACTACTTCTGGTGTTGTTGATTTTGCAAAATAGGGAGAGGATGTAGTTGCTGGAATCAGGACACCTGAAGATTTAGACACTATGAAAACATGCATGACAGATGCTTATAAGGAACTTGTCGAAAATTGTGAAATTCTCGAGAATCATTACAAGGATATGATGGTAACGATTTTCCTTGAGATTTGTTTGACTGTTTCTTCATTGTTTCTATGTATCAATAGAGTGGCAGGTAATTCTTGTTAAATTGATATTATATTTTAGGATATTGAGTTCACAGTTCAAGAAAATAGGTTATGGATGTTGCAATGTCGAAGTGGAAAACGTACTGGTAAAGGTGCAATCAAAATAGCTGTAGACATGGTCAATGAGGGCCTTGTTGATATTCGTTCTTCGATCAAGATGGTAGAACCACAACATCTTGATCAGCTGCTACACCCACAGGTATATACTTTGTTGTGATTATCATAATCCATGCATCGTGTACCTTTAACTTCCTTTTGTAAATAATGTACTCATCTAAACAACCTACATTGTCAATTTACTCAAACATTATATAAAAGGCCAGTGGTCATCCTTGTATATATTAAATAGCATCATTTAGCTAAATGGTCTTTATTTTGTTTGATGACTCAATGTTCTTATGTTTAAAAGATATGTACATTTATTTCCATTTATTGTTTTCCATTAAATTTTCATTTTCAAATGTAAACGCTCAAGTGTTATTTATTGCTTTATGTTTATTTGTTTAGTTTGAGGATCCATCTAAGTACAAGGACAAAGTGGTTGCCACTGGCTTGCCTGCTTCCCCTGGAGCTGCAGTTGGGCAGGTTGTGTTCAATACTGATGATGCTGAAGAATGGCATGCACAAGGAAAGAGTGTCATCTTGGTATTGTTTTTTACTATCTCTGTCTCCCCTTTATTATACTGTTAAGAGTGTTAAATGTGAGCAAAATGTTTTTATTATCACTTACATTGAATGAAAATGTAAGTGAATGTATATAAATGTCCAATATTTGGTTTCATGACTGGGTTAAACAAACCATCCTTAAGAAATCATTAAATTCTAATACACACTTGCGTTATTGAAGGTGAGAACGGAGACAAGTCCAGAGGATGTTGGGGGCATGCACTCAGCCGTTGGCATCTTGACAGCTAGAGGTGGTATGACATCTCATGCTGCTGTTGTAGCCCGTGGATGGGGAAAATGTTGTGTGTCTGGTTGCTCAGATATCCAAGTAAATGACCATGAAAAGGTAACCTCATATTCTATATTGTGTACAAAATAATAAAGATCGTCATATTCAAATGATTCAGTATAATGATCTCCATTTATGATGATAGGTGGTTGTAATTGGAGATAAGGTAATATCAGAAGGAGAATGGATCTCGTTGAATGGATCCACAGGCGAGGTGATACTGGGAAAGCAACCACTTTCTCCTCCGGCTCTAAGTGATGATATGGAAACTTTCATGTCTTGGGCCGATGAAATAAGGAATTTGAAGGTGCTGCTGCATATTCCTAACTAACTGCAAAAGTTGAGTTGAATCCAAACATCTAATTCTTGTTAGTTAATTTCACTTTTGTCATTGTTGACTACCAGGTTTTGGCAAATGCCGACACACCTGAAGATGCAATAACAGCTAGACGAAATGGCGCTCAAGGGATTGGACTATGCAGGACAGAGCACATGGTAAGATAATATTCAACCCCTTGTTACAACTAACTGATCCTCTTTATATGCTATGATAAGTTGAGTTCATGGATTATAAAAAACTTTGAACACTCGACACTTGAAATGACCATTGTTTTACCAATTGACACATGGTAGTTACAAATTATGATTCTGTGCATGTTTTGTTGTGTTTTAGTTTTTTGCTTCAGATGAAAGGATAAAGGCCGTGAGGATGATGATAATGGCTAATACTCAAGAACAGAGGAAAGCTGCACTTGATTTGTTGTTACCTTATCAGAGATCAGATTTTGAGGGAATTTTCCGTGCAATGGATGGTCTCCCAGTTACAATCCGATTGTTAGATCCTCCACTTCATGAATTTCTTCCTGAAGGTGACCTCGAACATATTGTCAGTGAACTAACTTCCCAGACTGGCATGAAAGAAGAAGAGATATTCTCTAGGATAGAAAAACTCTCAGAAGTTAATCCCATGCTTGGCTTTCGTGGCTGCAGGTTTGTCCTCCTCTTCCTTCGGTGCTTTTGCATAACAACTAACAACGAATATTTTTCATTCTTAAAAAACACAAGTTATAGTAATTCCCCTCAACAATTTGAAATTATGTGAACAGGCTGGGAATATCATATCCAGAATTAACTGAGATGCAGGCCCGTGCAGTTTTCCAAGCTGCTGTTTCAGTGAGTAGCCACGGTATCTCAGTTCTTCCCGAGATAATGGTTCCACTTATCGGCACACCTCAGGCATGGTCCTTTTTCTCACTCTAAGTTATTTTTCCATTAGTCCAATTTGTTTCGAATCTATCATATATACATAAAATTTGCAAGGAAAATTCAGAATGTTCTACCTTGAAATATTAACTTATTTTTCTTTTCCTTAACAATTTATCCCTTGAAATATAACATGAAGCAATATTTTTTTACTAGCAGGAATTAAGACATCAAGTGAGTTTAATAAGGAATGTTGCTGAGCAAGTGTTCTCAGAGATGGGCTCTTCTTTAAGCTATAAGGTTGGAACTATGATTGAAGTTCCAAGAGCTGCACTTGTTGCAGATGAGGTAATACTTATATATCCCTTTGTCTTGAAGATTCATACTTGAGTTTTAACATACAATAATAAAATTGTATTATAGAAAGACAATATTTTATCCTGGTTACATTTTCTAACTTTATAATCCATTTTGTAGATTGCAGACGAAGCCGATTTTTTTTCATTTGGAACCAATGACCTTACACAAATGACATTTGGCTACAGTAGAGATGATGTTGGAAAGTTTCTTCCTATATACCTATCCGCTGGGATTTTGCAGCATGACCCATTTGAGGTTAGTTGCGTTGTTGTCATGTGCCGTATGATTTCTCAGAACATTGTTGCCCATTTCTCAGCTCAAGACACAATCAAAATTTTTGCATAGTTGTGCATTAAATTAATAGATACATGCACACGACATGACCATATCTCTAGTCAGACGTCATGGAATGATTTGAGAGATGAAGGATAAGTGGAAGCTGAAAACATCAAAATAAAATTCCATTACTTTTAACGTTATTTCACTTTGCATTTCGCTTAATATATAAAGGATGTTTACTAAATTTGAATTATTGACAACAATTACAGGTACTCGATCAAAAAGGTGTGGGTCAACTCATCAAATTGTGTACAGAAAAGGGTCGCGCTGCTAAACCAAACTTAAAGGTACTTTCTAATACGAATTCAAATAACAAAAAACTGTCACGCATCTTGATTATTCTCATTATGTCAATTATGGCGTTTAAACACATCTTTCATCGGTTGATTATCAGATTGGAATATGCGGAGAGCATGGCGGAGAGCCTTCTTCTGTTGCATTCTTTGCTCAACTTGGACTTGACTATGTCTCATGTTCTCCCTTCAGGTTAGGTTTTTGGATCAGTTGTATGAAAATGAGATATTTCTATTTTCAGCAGTCATACTAAAAGTTTGAGGACTCTTTTGCAGGGTTCCAATTGCCAGGCTTTCAGCAGCTCAAGTTGCAGTGTAAAGAACAGTTATTAGGTTGTTTCCTGTATAGGGCACAGCCCTCTACTTCTGCAAAATGCAAATAATTGTAATTTATTAAACCATATCATATAAATAAATAAAATGAAGACTTATATAAAATCAGATAAAACAAGGATAAACTAACATACTTAATATCAGATAAAGCAAAAGGAAATTAATCTTAAAGCCTTTGCACATAAAATTTGAAGGAAAAAAAATAGAGAAAACATTGCGTGTGTACATATATATTCAGACAATGTTTCTCTTGTAATTTATTTTAGGCTAAATTACATTCAGAGTTCTTTAAGTTATTTAATTGTAATACTTTGATCCTTTATGTTTGTTTTGCTTCAAGTAGATCCTTTAAGTTATTTTAAAATATCAAGTTAGTCCCTTAAGTTGTTTTTGTAACGCTTTGGTCCCTTTTTTAAAAATCTCCGTTAAAATAAATTGCAAACTCATACATCATTTCAACTGGTTTTTCGCGCTGATCATGAATATGCAATCAAATTTATCTAACAAGTTACGATTCATGAGAATTAGTTAAAAATGGACGAAATACATAATGATGAAATCATCGATCCGACCAAAATACATAATAAAACGCAAAACTAGTTACATATTCGTAATCAGTGCGAAAAACCAGTTCAAAAGGTATATGAGTTTACAATTTATTTTAACGGAGATTTTTAAAAAAGGGACCAAAGCGTTACAAAAACAACTTAAGGAACTAACTTGATATTTTAAAATAACCATTTTAAATGTCTTTTGTGTGTATAAGTCACTGGTGTGGATATATATATATATATATATATATATATATATATATATATATTCTTCCAATTATCATCTTTGTTCGAATTAGTTGATGAATGATGATGTTTTGTGGGAACAGGACCATGTCTTTTGGGTGATATCATATGAGTATAGTGTTAAATATGTAATTCATTGTTTTAGAAAGATTTGATTTGATTTATAAATATCAGATTTGATTTAGAAAGATCAGATTTGATATTTTTGGGCTTTTATAGTTTGGGTTTTAGCTTAAGATGCAAGTTAACCTAAATCTATAAATAGGGAGAACCCTTATCATTGTAATAATCAAGTTTGATAATTCACAGTTTGTAGTTGCAAGTGAATATTGAAAGTTTTCACAGTTTGTGGGTAAAAAGAATTCTGCTGTTTTTCATCTTCTTCTCCAACGCTACTATTTCTCTTTTCTCTTTCTTTTTTCTTTCTCAACTTTTTTCTTTTCATTGTCATTGTGTGATTGTTAACAATCTTGAGATCAAGATTGAATAGGAGAATTCTCCATAGGTTGTGATGAATTTCCAACATTAGGTATCTAGAGCTCCGGTTGCGATTCAAGGAAGGAAAATCGTGATGGCGATGAATCATCTGAACGGGCACTTTCCGGCGAACCTTCTGATTCTCAAGAAAGATAATTATGAGAATTGGTGCAAGCAGATTAAGGTGGTTTTCTGTTATCAAGATCTTTGGGATCTTGTGAAGGAAGGAGTAGCACCGCTTGTAGAGAATGCGACAGATCAAGAAAAGACTGCACACAAAGAGTTGAAGAAGAAATATTATAAAGCTCTCTTTATAATCCATCAGTGTGTCGATCCAGATAACTTTGAAAAGGTTAGTGATATAGAGTCAACGAAGGAAGCGAGGGAGATTCTTGAAAAGTCGTTGCATAGAAGGTGAAAGAGGTGAGGTTACAAACTCACAAGAGAACCTATGAGTTGCTTCAGATGGAAGACAATGAAAGTATAACAGATTTCTTCACCAGGGTTAAAAAGCTGGTGAATCAAATCAAGGTATGTGGAGAGGTGTTGACATCAAGATCAGTTGTTGCAAAGATCTTGAGGTCATTGGCTCCAAAGTTCGACCACGTGATAGTAGCCATAGAAGAGTCGAAAGACTTGTCAGTATTGACGAAGGAAGAGCTTCAAGGAACGTTTGAGTCTCATGAACAAAAGATGGCTGAAAGAGCTGCAGAAAAGTCGAAGAGTGATATGGCTTTGCAGGCGCAGTCAGAAAAGGAAAGGAAAGGCAAAGGAAGCTGGAATGGAAACAAAGGTAGAGGACACCAATTCGACTGGTCGAAATCAGCAGGAAGGAAACTGGTCGAATCAGAGAAAACCCTGGAACCAAGGTAACCAAAGAGGTGGTGTTGCAGGTTGAGGAAGAGGTGATGGCCGAAAGCCTGACAAAAGTCACATTCAGTGTTTCAATTGTCAGAAGAATGGTCACTATTTTAGTGATTGTCCAGAAAAGAAAAAGAATCAAGAAACTGAAGCAAAGCTGGCGAAACATGAAGAAGAAGAGAAGTTGTTGATGGTCACAACAAGAGACGGAGAGAGATTCCAGGACCAGTGGTACTTAGACTCAGGATGCTCATCACACATGACTGGAAGGAAAGATTGGTTTGTCAACATGAAGCCCTCGTCGAAGAACACGGTGAAGTTTGCAAATGACAACACTCTAGCAGCTGAAGGTGTTGGTGATGTTCTGATTATGAGGACAGATGGCAAGAGGTCAATAATTTCCAATGTGTTGTACATACCAGGCATGAAGAGCAATTTGCTCAGTATAGGGCAGTTGGTCGAAAAGAACTACAAGGTGTCGATCGAAGACAAGATGATGAGAGTTCTCGACGTAGGTGGTAGGTTGATCTTGAAGGCTCCAATGTCTCAGAATATGACCTTTAAGATTAAACTCAATGTGATTGAGCACAAGTGCCTAGCAACTGCAGCCAGTAGAGATGAGTGGTTATGGCATTTTCGACTAGGCCATCTCAACTTCAATGACATCAGAGAGCTAAAGAGAAGAAATATGGCTTCAGGATTACCTGAAATTGACATTCCAAGTGAAGTCTGTGAAGAGTGTGTTCATTCGAAACAACACAAGAATAGCTTCAGCAAGGATTCAGGAAGGAAGTCGAAGGCAATTATGAAAGTCATATACTCTGATGTATGTGGTCCAATCCAGGTGGATTCGATCGCAGGCAACAGATACTTTGTCACGTTCATAGATGATTACAGTCGAAAGTTGTGGACTTATCTCATCAAGAAGAAAAGTGATGTGATCGAGGTATTTGACAGATTCAAATCTATGGTCGAAAGACAGAGTGGTTGAAAGCTGAAAATTGTGAGGACTGATGGTGGTGGAGAGTATGTGTCGAAAGAGTTCGATGCATTATGTGAAAAAGAAGGGATTGTGCGTGAGGTGGTGCCACCCTACACTCCACAGCAAAATGGAATTGCAGAAAGAAAGAACAGAACCATCATGAACATGGTGAGAAGTATGTTGAATGGAAAGCATCTACCCAAAGAATTATGGGGAGAAGCGGTTTCGACAGCAACATACATATTAAACAGATGTCCGACGAAGAAGCTTGAAGGAATCACACCAGAAGAATGTTGGTCTGGTGTCAAGCCTAGCCTCAGTCACTTGAAGGTGTTTGGATCTATAGCACATAGACATGTGTCAGATCAGTTAAGAAGGAAGCTTGATGACAAGTCGAATCAGATGATCTTGATAGGATATCATTCGACTGGAGGTTACAAGTTGTTCGACCCAGTGAATAAGCAGGTAGTGATCAGCAGGGGCGTGATCATAGATGAGCATAAAGAATGGGATTGGACTAATAATGTCAAGAAGGGTCCGGCCACCGCCTCAAGCTTCGAGCAGCTATTTTCGTCAACTTAAATCAAGTAAGTTTTCTGATCCTTTGCTTGTTTTACTCCTTTTTGTTGTCAATGGTAGGTTGCATGTGGTTAGGGCTAGGTTTAGAGGACGAAATGGGTGAGTTTCCGGCGATTGTTGGTGGTGGACGGTGGTTGTGCCATTTTTCTACCTCTGACATGTCGCCGGAGTTAGTAGTATGTTTCAGCGAGGAGGGTGGTTCACGGTGATGTTGCGACAGCTATGCATGTGTGACCGCCGAGTATGTTCATCTTCTGAGTGGGTGATGAGTCTTCCGGTAGAACATTCCCAGATTCCGGTGAAGCTTTGTGATTTCCGACGAAGCTTCAAACGGAAACTGGGTATGAGTGCGGGGAAGCTCCTCACTCGGGGATGACTAGTTTCGAGCGTCTCCTCGCGGGGAGGTGTCAGCTTTTCCTTTGATGTTAGGGCTTAGGCCGGGGACGTTGTCCTCAGCCCTTTGCGCGCCCTTTCACTTGACTTAGCGGTGGAAGGATGGATTTGATTTGTTGTTGAATTCACTTTCTTCTCTGCTTTCCAGGTGATCATAATGGCGACGGGGCCAGATAGAGAGGTTATCATAGATACGTCCGAGGAAGAAACGGGCTCCGAGGATAATAGTAGCTCGACGGCCACGAGTTCTCCCAGCAATGTTGGGGAGGAAGAGGAGATGGACGACATGGACGAGGACGTCGTCGTGGATTCCGCCGAGGAATGGGAGGTGGCCGAACCCGCTGAGCACGTGTCTTCTTTTGCGAAGTATTTGGGGGATGTTTTTACGGAGGTTGGACCGGAGGGAGAGTGGAAGGTGCACTTCCCTTCCGTGGATGAACGGGTCTGCACGAACTTCGGGGACCGTTTCACGATGTACGAATATGCCTTTAAGGAGCTGGGCCTGAGGTTGTCGTTCACTGATTTCCAGCAGTCAGTGTTCGTGCATTTGAAATTAGCCCCCACGCAACTGCATCCTAACTCGCTGGCCTTCATCCGGGCGTTCGAGCTGGTATGCGAGCATCTTTCCATAGGGGATACTCTCCCTCTTATCTTCACTGTCTTCCATCTTCAAAGGCATCTATCGGGGAGGAAGTATGGTTAGGTTTCTTTGAAGCAGCCCCGCAAGTTGTTTAAGCCCTTCTCGGAGTCAATACGAACGTTCAAGGAGCGTTATTATGTTGTCGAGCCCCTGTTCGAAGCTGCCCAGGACAGTACATACGTCTGGGAGATTGAGGTGGGTGAGAATGGGAACGACCTGTGCGACGAAAAGGGGAGGTTTATCGGGCAGAGAATCTATAAGTTCCCCATCCATTGGGCACCCGATCATTTCGTCAAGAAGCCTAGTGACTATGTTCTCCAACCGAGCGAGCTACACGGGCAGGACGCTGTGGCGTACAAGGTGCTAGTGAAGTGGGTCAACTCCTTTCGGCTTGCTAAGTGCTAGACGAGCAAGGGTAGTCCAGTCTTCGAGGAAGACGGAAGTCAGAGGGTTGAGTGTCGATTTATCAATATTAAGGCACTGCTGGAGTGCAAGACTCCCGAGGACGCCGAGAAGCTGCTAGGTAGTCTTAGTTATTTAGCATTGTTTGCGTTATTTCTTTTCCTCGTATCTAACGTGTCCGTATTTTGTTTGTGCAAGTGAGATGCCTCAGGCTCATGACCGGGTTGTGAGGAATGCTCTTGCGAGGAATAAGGCTGGAGCGGCTCCTCCGAAGTCTCGGTTTACTGGTGCTCGTGCTCCTCTTTCGGTGCAGTCTGCTGCAGGGACCTCTTCCTTTCCTACTCCTGCTCCCCGGGGTCTCCTCTTCCTTTGGCCGGTCGATCCAAGCGGCCAAGAATTACGGACGCTGTGGATCTCACTCGGGTACATGAGAAAGGGAAGTTCGAGCTTCCTCCTTGTATCCTTGACAGGAAATTCTTCGAGGGGAACTCTCTGATTGTGCCTCGGGTGGAGTCTCTTCGCTTGGAAAGCATGGATCGCCCGAGCAAGAGGGCGCTGGTGGATCAGGACGCTTCAGCTTTGGTTAGGATGCTGGAGATGGCGGTCGTTTACGCCGAAGGGGACTCTGCAATAGAGGCCGAACTTACTGCTGCTCGGGCTTCCATGGCGTCTCTCAGAGAAAAAGCTAAGGTTGCCGAAGATGCTCGGAAGAAGGCTGAGGAGGAGGTGGCTCGTTTGAAGAACGAGAACTCCACGCTGGCGGCGGAGAAGAAAGTTGCCGAGGAGCTGGTCCAGCGGCTGAGGGTGGCCAATGCCTCGGGTGATGATGAGCCGGAAGATGTGAAGGAATTGAAGACGAGATCCGAGTTGGTTTCCCGTTTGCTTATGACCGAGGATGATGGTATTGTCGTCGCGGAGGAGTCTTTCAAAAACGCCGTGGCTCGACTGCGGGTGGTGAACCCTGAGCTTGACTTTTCTGTCGAGGGCACCCACTATCTGGCACACGTTGAGGATGGCCGGATCGTCATGCCGGATGCTCTCCTTGAAGGGAATAACGAGGATCAGCCCGCGGAGGACCAGGGGCCTCAGCCCGAGCCTGCCGAGCATATGGATGAGTGAGGAGTTTGTGTTTTGATGTTGTTGTAATCTGTCTGGCTTGCGTGCCGAGTATTGTTGTAATTTATTTTTTGGGGGACATCGCCCCCGTTTAATGTAACTCAGTACAATCGTGGTCCTTGTGGCCACTTATTATGTTAAGTTATTATATTTCGATTCTATTATCTGCATGAATTCACTTGCTTTTATTTTTTGCTTAGTGTTGTACTCATGCTCGTTGTGAATGTATATCTGCCCGTGATTGGGAGTATTTGACTTGCACAAATATTTTAGGGGGATTGCTCGTTGTAGATGTGTTCGGTAGTGAGGGGAACTGGTCGAACGGTCGGGGAATATCCTGGCGGGGGTGTGGAGCTCAGGTCGCGTTTGAGGCCTGAGTTCGCAGCGTGAACGTCCCATCGCGAGATGGGGTTCTGCCAGTCATAGTACTTTGACGACAGCGATGCTCGATCGAGGACCGCTGTTGAGCAGTTACCCGACTCGTTACTGATCGAGGTTCTGCTTTATTCGTATGCGACGCTTGTACCTAGACGTGCATAGTGGTCGGTAGCTGACGTTCGTCGTTGCGACGGGTCGAACCGAAAATTTAGCTGTAGTATTGCTTTAGCTTTTCAGCGTTCCATGGTCAAGCAAGTTCTTCCCCGGTGAGATGTTCTAGGTAGTAGGCCCTATTTTCCGTTTTTGCTCGGACGCGATAGGGTTCTTCCTAGTTGGCCGCTAGTTTGCCTTCGCGAGAGTCTTTGTGGTTTCTTCTTAGAACAAGGCTTCCCACGTCGAACTCTCGTCGTATCACCTTGGCGTTGTGCCTGATGGTAATTTTTTGTTTTAGTGAGGCTTCGCGGAGGGCTGCCCCGGTTCGAATTTCCTCGACGAGGTCGAGTTCTTCTCTAAATGATTCGGCGTTCATCTCCTCGTCTAAGGGCGACTCTGTCCGCCTGCAGGGTACGTGAACTTCGACGGGGATTACAGCCTCGGTCCCGTATGCTAGACGGAAAGGTGTTTCCCCGGTCGTTGAGTGTAGAGTTGTGCGGTATGCCCATAGTACGTTGTGTAGTTCCTCAACCCATGCCTTCTTTGTTTCGTCCAGCCTTCGCTTGAGGCCTCGAAGGATGACTCGGTTGGCTGCTTCAGCCTGCCCGTTTGTTTGAGGGTAGTCTACAGATGCAAAGTGCTGTTTCGTGCCCAGTTGGGCGACGAAGTCTTGGAACTTCCTGTCCGTGAATTATGTCCCGTTGTCCATTACTATCGCTTGGGGGATACCGAAACGTGCAAGGATGTTTCATTTGTAGAAGCGCAGGATGTTGAGGGAAGTTATTTTGGCTAGAGCTTCCGCTTCTATCCATTTTGTGAAATAGTCTACGTCCACTATTAGGTATTTGTTCTGACTCGATCCTACCACGAAGGGTCCTAGGATGTCTAGGCCTCACCAGGCAAATGGCCACGGGAAGGACATAGCCTTGAGCTCGTTATGCGGAGCTAGGTGCATGTCCCCGTGTCGTTGGCACTTATCGCATTTCTTCACGTGTTCTTTCCCGTCGTGTTGCATGGTCGGCTAATAGTATCCTGCTCGAAGGGCCTTCTGGGAAAGCGACCTTCCTCCGAGATATTGGGCATTGATTCCTTCATGGATTTCACACAGGATGTGTGCGACCATCTCTTCCTCGACGAATTTGAGCAGTGGAATGGAGAATCCCCGCCTGTAGAGTTTATCTTCGACCAAGACGTAAGAGCAGGCTCTTCACCTGACTGTGTTGGCCTCCTTTGGGTCGGACGGAAGTTCGTTTTTGGCGAGATAGTTGTAGACAGGGGTCATCCAGCAGTTGTTGTCGCCGATCACCTGCACGTTGAGTGTCGGGGAGGCTTTCTCGATGTTGGGTCGAGGGAGTACTTCCTGTATGACAGATTTGTTTCCGCCTTTCTTCTTTGTGCTGGCTAGTTTGGATAGCTCGTTTGCTCGCACATTATGTTCGCGGGGAACATGTTTTACTTCCACTGTTGCGAACTTCGCCATCTCCTTCTTGACCAGGGCCAAGTATTCGGTCAGGTTGTCGTTTTTGGCTTGATATTCTCCCCAGACCTAGAGGGCCACGAGTTATGAATCCGTGCAAATGACGACTTCTTTTGCGCCCAAGTCCTCGGCAAGGTGTAACCCAGCAAGGAAGGCCTCGTACTCAACCTGGTTGTTGGAGGTTGGGAAGGACCGGGTGAGTGATACTTCAACGATGATTCCTTCGTTGCTTTCCAGTATGATGTCTGCGCCGCTCCCTGCCGAGCTTGAGGCACCATCAACGAAAATGGTCCATTTGTACGCTTCGCTTGCGGGGGAGTCCGCGAATGTCATCTCCGCGACGAAGTCGGCCAGAGCTTGGGCCTTGAGGGCTTTTCTGCTTTCGTATTGGATGTCAAATTCGGACAGTTCTAATGACCATTTGAGCATTCGGCCGGCCATATCTGGTCGTCCGAGTAGCAGCTTTATGGGTTGATCTGTTTGAATTACTATCGTGTGAGCCAGGAAGTAGTGTCTTAATCTTCTGGTTGCGTTGATGAGGGCCAGTGCCACCTTCTCTATCTGTTGGTATCTTAACTCTGGTCCTTGCAGCGCTTTGCTCGTGAAATATATAGGTTTCTTCCCGTTAGGTGTCTCGCGGATGAGAGCGACGCTCACTGCTTCGGTTGCTATGGCTAGGTACAGGTACAACGTTTCGCCAATGTCCGGGCGAGAGAGGACCGGTGGCTCTGAGAGTGCTCATTTCAGATGGAGAATGGCCTTGTCACACTCTTTGGTCCATTCGAATGCTGCCTCTTTGCGGAGGAGTTTGAAGAATGGTAGAGCGTGTTGGGCGGACTTAGCCACAAAACGAGATAGTGATGCGAGCATCCCATTGAGGGACTGGATGGATTTTTTGGTCCTGGGCGTAGAAAACTCGGAGAATGCCTGACATTTGTCGGGATTGGCTTCGATCCCTCGTTCCGTTAAGTAGAAGCTGAGGAATTTGCCTGCCCAGACACCGAACGTGCACTTCTCCAGATTAAAAAAACGCATTTTGTATTTCCTGGCCTGTTCGAAGACCTTTCTCAAATGGGCAGTATGATCGATTTCCTCGTGGGATTTTACGATCATGTCATCCATGTAGACTTCGAGCATGTCGCCTATTTCTCCCCGAAATACTTTGTTCATCATTCGTTGGTACGTTGCCCCGGCGTTCTTCAGTCCGAAGGGCATTACGTTGTAGTAATAGTTGCCTGATTCGGTCATGAAGGCCGTATATTTTTTGTCGGACATTGCCATCGGAATTTGATTGTAGCCCGAGTAGGAGTCCATGAATGATAAAAGTTTAAAACCAGCGGAATTATCAACAAGTTTATCAATATTGGGGAGGGGTAGGCATCCTTCGGGCATGCCTTATTGAGATCGGTGTAATCAATGCACATGCGCCATTTTCCATTAGATTTTTTAACTAGTACAACATTGGATAGCCAAGTGGTGTACTTGGCCTCCGAAATAAATTTGGCCTCGAGGAGGTCCTTTACAGCTTTTTCAGCAGCCTCCGTTTTCTCCGGAGACTGCTTTCTCCTACGTTGTGCTACGGCCTTGAGGGCCGGGTCGATTGTCAGCTGGTGACAGGCGACGGACGGATCCAAGCCGCGCATTTCGGCGGCGCTCCATGCGAAGAGGTCGGCGTTCTCCCGGAGGCATGCTTTGAGCTGCTTCCTCGCAATGTCGGGCAGGTCCGCTCCAATCTTCACTCCCCGTTGGGGGTCTTCGCCGAACAGAACGATCTCGAAGTTACCATCTGGGATAGGGCGCATCAGATGGGAGCTGTTCCTGGACGATGTAGACGGGTTGGCAGAAGCTGTTCGTTCCTCCGGTTGGTCTTCTTCGGGGAAGCGACTGTCGAGGTCAATGGAGTCGACCTGGGGCAGAGGCTTGGCTTCCTCGGAGCTGCTTGGAAATGCTGGCTTGCCCGACGCTTTTGGCTTGGACACAATGGTGTTGAGCCCCTTTGTAGCTGCCTCGAAACACCGTCGTACAGCTTCGATGTCGCCGTGGAGGGTGGCGACCATTCCCTTTAAAGTGTAATACTTCATCTTCAGGTGGACTGTTGAGGGCACCGCTACCAACTCGGCTAGAGTTGGCCTTCTGAAAATGCACTGGTAAAGCGACGGGCAGTCGATTACCAGAAATTACACCTTGATGGATCTGGCTGTCTCAGTTGATCCGAAGGTCACGATCAGTTCGACGTATCCCCACGGCTTGGTCACTGACCCATTAAACCCCTGTAAATCGGACCCTACATAAGGGGTAAGGTGCGATTCATCCAGCTGAAGTGTTGAAAACAGCTGGAAGTACATGATGTCGACCGAGCTGCCCTGGTCGACGAGTATTCTACGAATGTCGAAGTTCACCATCCGGGCTCTGACGAGCAAAGGTATGCTTGAGTTCGGGGAACCCCCGAGGAGCTCCTCCCGGTAGAATGGGGCGGAGCCCTTCTGGGCCTGATCAAGCGTGGTCACCTTGTTGGAGCTTGTGTTGATCAGGTGCTCGAACTTTCATTTCACGGAGCCCACAGTGACTTTGTTAAAACCCCTACCAGAGATAACCATGGCGGAGGGAAATGTCTTCCACGGGCTGTGGGCCACGAAATAAGCAGGGGCGCTGAGCCCGTCCGGGACTGGAAGTCCTCTGGTCGCGATATGGACATAGCGACCTGTATATTGGCGTCTTCCGAGGAGGGTACCTCCTCTTCTATCTTCTTGGACTCCTGGGCGTCCTGCCGAGGAGTATCCTTCTTCTTCGCGAACTGTTTCAGGTAGCCGTCCCTGATCAGTATCTCAATGGCATCCTTCAGATGGATGCAGTCCTCTGTAGTGTGGCCGTGACTTTTGTGGAAATAGCAGTATTTTGATTTGTCCATGTTTGGCCTGTTCGGCAGTTGCTTGGGGAACCGGACCCCTGCCTGCTTGAACTCCAAATTGGCACATTTGGATAATATCTTTTCCCTGGAGACGGTCAGGGGGTGTAGTCATGGAACCGTCCGGAGGGTCCCTTGTTGTCATGGGAGTCACGAGGATTGTCCTCGCGCCTCCGTTCGCCCTGACGAGATGTCGAAGCTTCCTCTCCTCTGGATGCTCGAGCATTCTCCTGATGTCGTGATGCTCGGATGTTGCTGACCGCAACCTTCTCTTCGTACTGAATGTGTGATTGGGCTTTGAGGAGGAGGGCGTCTAAGTTCCTCGGTGGTGAGAGGCCAATGGCTTTAGAAAACTCAGAGCCTGGGCAGAGCCCTTGCTCGAGCAGAAACTTCTTTATTTCGTCCGTTGTAGGGACTTGTACAGCTTCCTTGTTGAACCTCTCGATATATGCGCGGCGAAGTTCGTCTTTTCCTTGGATTATGGCCCCAAGGGAGGCCTCAGTTTTGGGGTGGCGGCGAGATGCTGTGAAGTGTCGTGAGAACATCCTGCCCAATTGTCTCCACGAGGTAATGGACTCCTCGGGCAGTTGCTTGTACCATGTCCTCGCTCCCTTGCGGAGCGTGGTCGGGAACAGTCAGCATTTGATGGCGCCTCGTACGCCGCAGTAGTCTAATAGCGCATCGATGTTCTCGATGTGCTCGTCGGGGTCAGTGGTTCCGTCGTACGTGCCCAGTGACGGGGGTTTCTCCAAGAGTTTTGGGAGACGGGTAGCCAAGATCTCCTGGGACAGCGGGCCGTGAGGCACGTCGTCGCTGCTAGAACTGGTGTATGATGGGGGCCGAAGGGGATGCTCGCGGCGGCAGTTCCTTCGGGGGGAAGGGGAGCGGTTCCTTCGCGGAGAAGGTGAGCGGTTCCCTCGAGGAGAAGGTGAGCGTGTCGGCCTTTAGACTGGATCGGGGGAGATTGCTCGTTCCTTCAAGTCCTCTTGTGGTCGTGAGCGTGCTGGTCACGCGGGGAGATCTGGTCGCGCTTCTGGGCAGCGCGAGAATCAGGCTCTTGGTGCAGTCTTCGGTCGATGTCTCTCCGAGGCTGCGGGCTCCTTGATCATCGTTGGTTCCTCCACGGAGGAGTGGATCTTGGACGGCTGGACTCTTCTAACGTCCCGATCCTCTCATTTTGCTGCAGGATCAGGGTGTTGGTTTTGTTGATCGCCTCTAGGAGGGCCGCCACGGCCGGGTCGGCGTTGGGCGGAACAGGAACGGGTTGGACGACAAGTGAAGGCTGATCGTTGTTGCGATCAGCAGGGGTAGGGGAAGGAGAAGCGGTGGCTCCGTCCCTGAGGAAATGGGTATCTTGGAGGAGAGATGAGTGACCGTCAACGTCAGATTTGTTGACGGGAAGGATGGTGGTTTGGAGAGCATCCTTGGTGCGATCTTGGGAGGCCATGATCGTGATGATGTTTGAGAATTGTTTTGATCTTCGGTTTCTGAGGAAAGAAAGATAGGGAGAACAACGATTCCCACAGACGGCGCCACTGATCGTGAAGGCTGGATCAGATCCTGTCGAAGTGGGCCACCAAATGCGTCAGGGATGCTGGTCGTATGGAGAGGAGAGGGGTGTACCTGCAAGGTACTCCGACGCTCAAGTAAGAAAGGGTCAGAGAAAATGGGCAAGTACAAAGTATGAGTTCTTAGGGTGAATATTGGATACCTGACCCTCTCAAGCGAGAGGGTTTATATAGAGCCCCCAACGCGTGGCCAACGATCCTATTTTCGAGGCTAAATAACCGTTTCCCCCAAAAGAATAGGTAACTACCCAAACTAGCTGTTATGTCGGGCAGGGTGCCCAAAACTAGCCGTTATGTCGGGCATAGACATGGTTCCGGGCACCTGCCCACAGCTGTTCGGGGAGTAATGAAGTCGTGCGTAACGAGCAGTAATTCCGGTGAGGAATGTTGCATTCCTTGCCCGGTTGGAGGGGCAGAAAGGTAACTTTTGCCCCTCTGTGGATTGGACTTAGGCAATTTGGGCCGCTCTGGAGCAGAAGCGGATTGGGCCATGTCTAGCCATTGGTCCAGTCCAGAACAATAGCCATTCACATTCTCTTCATTTCAACACAATCACTCAGGGAAAATTTAAGAGAAATAGTCATGAAATTCTTCCAAATATCATATTTTCACTAAAATCATATTCTTAGAATCAAGAATATTCCTTCTAAGAATATTTTTCTTAAAATCACATCATTCATTCAAGAAAAAATCAAGAGAGAAAACACATTCATTCAAGGAGATTTCAAGAGAGAAAATTCATCATATTCTTCCAAAGTTATATTCTCACTAAAATAATAATCTTAGAATTAAGGATCTATATTTCTAAGATTATTTGTCTTAAAACCACACCATCTTAATAATCATTGTTGAGGAATTGTGAATCTAATCCTCATTACAAATCATTCTTAATATTTTGAATATCCTCAAGTCATGGTTGATATTGGGTGATAATGTAAGCTAGCTGAAACTTTGTAATCACTGTTGTAAGTCTGGTGAGGCTAAAGAAAATACATCTTGATGTAAGAAAATGATCAAAAGATATTGATCATTAATTGGAAAATCTCACAAAACATAGGGACTGGAGTAGCCAAGTTTGGTGAACCAAGATAAATCTTTGTACGTTCTTTATTAAACTCTTTCCTTTAAAGCTTGCTTATTTATACACAATTCACACACTACAAACACTTTAATTATTGATCATCTTCATAGTTTATTTTGATAAAGATTGTTTCAGAAATTAAAAAGTAAGATTTTAAAGGGGTCACTATTCAACCCCCCCTTCTAGTGACATTTCTGTCTATTTCACTATGTGCTTGGTTCGTTCATAGAAAACCGGATTAAATGCAACGTGGAGTGTCGCCTGATTGTCACATATGAGTTTTATGGTCTGAAGATCTTCCAACCTAAGCTTTGAGAGTACATTTTTAAGCCATGCAAGCTCCTTTGAGGCTGCTTCCATAACACTATATTCAGCTTCAGTACTAGATAGTGAAACTATATTTTGTTTCTTGCTTCTCCATGAGATCATATTACCTCCAATAAGAACACAATATCTAGATGTGGATCTTCTATCCGACTGTGATCCATCTGCATCTAAATAACAAATAATTTTAACATCACCCTTATCTTCGTATAATAGTCCTCTTCCTGGGGCATGCTTTATATATCTAAGAAATCGAATGACTGCATCCCAATGACAATCACAACAAGCATTCAAAAACTAGCTCACAATGCTCACCGTAAATGTAATATTTGGTCTGATGACTGTAAGATAATTGAGTTTACCCACAAGCTGTCGATATCTTCCCGGGTCTTTCAATCGCTCCCCCTGACTCAGAAAAAGCCTGACATTGGGATATATATGAGTATCAACAGGAGGACAATCAAGCATATCAGTTTCATTGAGAATGTCAAATGTATACTTACATTAGTTGATTGCAATGCCTGATGAGGATTGGACAACTTCAATGCCTAAGAAGAATCTGAGTGGACTTAAGTCTTTTGTCTAATTTTTTTTGAAAAGATGAGTTTTGAGATGCTGGATACCCTCTGTATCGTCTCCAGTGATAATAATGTCACCAACATATACCACAAAAAATATGCGCCGACCGGTGGGGGAATGAAGGAAGAAAACAAAGTGATCTGCTTCAATCTCGTCATACCAAATTGTATCAAGGAAGAGTTAAAGCAACCAAACCAAGCACGTGGGAATTGTTTCAGCCCATAAAGAGAACGACGAAGCCGACAAACAAGCCTATAATTTCTAGGAACAGTAAACTTGGAGGTTGATCCATATAAATTTCTTCATCCGATTCTCCATGTAAAAACGAATTTATAATTATAACCTGAGGAAGCGCCCAGTGATGAATGACACCCATTGCAAGAAAGAGGCATACTGAACTGATTTTTGCCACCAGAGAAAAGTTTCACTATAATTAAGACCAAATATTTGTGGGTATCCTTTGGCTACCAAACAGGCTTTGAAACGATCGATCTGACCATCTGATCCAACTTTCACTATATAAACACATCGGCATCCCAATGTAGTTTTGTTTGGAGGTAAAGTAACAATGTCCTAAGTGTTATTTGAATGTAATGCATCCATTTCTTCCAACATATCCTAACGCCAATTGGAATCAATCATAGCTTCACCTGTAGACTTAGGAATAGACACAGATTCCAAAGGAGAAACCAAAAAACATAGGAAGTATAGAGATTGTCATAATTTAAAACACAAATGTTCTGGACTGGGCCGAGGCTGCCCAGCAGTCGAGCAGGCCCAACCCATACTGCCTAGGGAGGCCCAATAAGGTAAGGTCCTTCTGCGGACACGCGACTGCCACGTGCTAACCACAGTTACGCCGGGCACTCAGGTAGTGTCGGGCACGTGGGACAATAGGATTTGGGGACGTCCCACCCCGCTGAGATATGACTCCTCGACAAGCTAGCTTCTCCCCCGCGAGCATGCTACGCGTCCCTGCTCGACGGACATTATCCCTCCTCGCGAGACCTGCCTTTCCTACGGGCTTCACATCTCCTCGACACATAAGGCTCCTCCCCGCGAGGAGCACCCAACAGTCCACCCCGCGTGGACACGTTCCAAGTAACCTCCCACTTCTGAAAGATTCGGTCTGCCCTACTTCCGGAAATCTATGAGCAGTTACTCTAGGGCGAAGATCACGTGCTGGTCTTCACTACTACACGTAAGCCCTATCAGTTACCTGGAGTGGGCCTAGTTGATCCAGCCCATTGCAGGTAACCGTTGGCCCCGCGCTGGGGGCTCTCTATAAATACCCTCTCGTTTGAGAGGGTCAGGTTAGACACTTTTCTTCCTACCATTCTCACTTCTTGCATTTGCTGATATTCTGTACACTCTCTCACTTGAGCGTCGGAGTACCTTGCAGGTATACCCGCCGCCGTCTCTCACCATCACCAGGAGCTGCCGTTCCAGACGCCGATCGTACCTAGATCAGACAATGATGGTGGCCAACGGCGTCTGGAACGGCAGCTCCTGGTGATGGTGAGAGACGGCCGGGGGGGGGGGGGGGGGGGTGTACCTGCAAGGTACTCCGACGCTCAAGTGAGAGAGTGTACAGAATATCAGCAAATACAAGAAGTGGGAATGGTAGGAAGAAAAGTGTCTAACCTGACCCTCTCAAACGAGAGGGTATTTATAGAGAGCCCCCAGCGCGGGGCCAACGGTTACCTGTAATGGGCTGGATCAACTAGGCCCACTCCAGGTAACTGCTAGGGCTTACGTGTAGTAGTGAAGACCAGCACGTGGTCTTCGCCCTAGAGTAACTGCTCCTAGATTTTCGGAAGTAGGGCAGACCAAATCTTTCAGAAGTGGGAGGTTACTTTGAATGTGTCCACGCGGGGTGGACCGTTGGGTGCTCCTCGCGGGGAGGAGCCTTATGTGTCGAGGAGATGTGAAGCCCGTAGGAAAGGCAGGCCTCGTGAGGAGGGATAGTGTCCGTCGAGCAGGGACGCGTAGCATGCTCGCGGGGGAGAAGCTAGCTTGTCGAGGAGTCATATCTCAGCGGGGTGGGACGTCCCCGAATCCTATTGTCCCACGTGCCCGACACTACCTGAGTGCCCGGCGTGACTGTGGTTAGCACGTGGCAGTCGCGTGTCCGCAGAAGGACCTTACCTTATTGGGCCTCCCCAGGCAGTATGGGTTGGGCCTGCTCGACTGCTGGGCAGCCTCGGCCCAGTCCAGAACAGGAGCCCCCCAAGTCGTTGCTCTGAGGTGTCAGAACAATGACTTAAGGGTTATTGGCATGTCGGAGATGCGCCCAGAGAAGAACCGAGGAGGCCATTCTCGTGGTCGACGTCCATGCGGTCGCACATAAGTCGGGCATCATTCAGCCGCATTTGGTCGGCACGCCGAGGAGATGAGGGGTCTCAGATTCAAAGCGTTGGGAAAAACTGGAACGACACGTGTGGGAAGACGCGCGGTTGCATGCGTGCCACGTGTCGCCTACCATCATTACCTAGGGAGGCTAGGGCGGCTGGCTAGGGTAGCGCACTCGAGTGCCCTATGCCCCTCGAGTTCCGCGAGAATCGCCTATAAAAGCCGCTCCCCTCGTTCATTTTTCATTTTTCCGCTTCTCTCAAGAATCCCTCTCCTTCTTTCTCTACCCTCTCAAGTTGTCGTTCGCCGCCGTCAACCGTCGGACACTCCGAGCCGGAAACCTAGTCTCTCCTACAACAGTCGTTCGCCGCCGTAAAGCCGCCGGAAACTCCGTGCCGGAACCCTAAACCGCTACTCACCAGGTACTTGCTTTAAAATTGATCTTTTTCTTACATTTCTCTTTAATTTCATCTAGTATATGGCATTTCCTTAATGAACTGATGATGTTCTCACGAGAAATGAGAGGATTCCTGGCGAATACGGCGGGAATCTTCTGCTGTTGAGAGAGGGGGTGCTAAGAACTTCACCCGCTCTCGTTGAATATTTCGGGGACTAGGGATGAACATGTCGGGGACCCGTTGAATGTCTCGGGGTCCTCAATAGTTACTCTTTTCCTTAGCGTCACGGGGACACGGGGCAGAATCTTCCGGGGAGGCGATGAGTTCCCCGGCGAACGTGTCGATCCTCGGCCGGTTATGTCGGGGAACCGAGAGAGCCTTGCCCCTTCCTCGTCCGTTCGCTTGAACAGCGGTGGAGGGGTGAATTTGATACGACCCATCGAATTCACCATTTCCTTCTACTTTTCAGGTAAATGGACGATTTGTCTGCGAAGGTGGCCGTAGGATCATTCGAAGAAGACGACGACCAACCCAAATCCCCCATGGCCCACATGGCTTTTGCGCAAGAGCGCCCGCTCGAAGAGTGGGTCTGTAAAGAAGCCCTGGAGATGCCGTCTATCTTCGTCTACAAAGACGTGGACGATGCGTTCTGCACCGTCGAGCACAGGCTCATCGGGTCCGACAAATCTTGGAAAGTTTTTCGTCCAGAGGAGCATCATCGGATATGCTCGCCTTACCGGGGAATGCGCATCCCGTTGTATGAATTTATGTTCGACAAGGCGGGGTGGAGGTTGTCCTTCACGGACTTACAAGAGGGAATCTTCTCCTGGTTGCAGCTGGCCCCCTCGCAAATTCATCCGAACTCCTTGGCTTTTATCCGGGCCTTCGAGCTTGTCTGTAAGTATTTAGAAATCGTCCCGACGGCGTCCCTCTTTTTTCGGATATTCCATCTACAGAGGTCGTCGGCCGGTGGACGACATGGATGGGTGTCCTTCAAGCAGAGCAAAGCTTTGTTTCATACATATTTAGATTCCATCCGGGACTTCAAGTTCCGTTATTATTTCGTGAAGCCGGTCACCATCGGGGCCGTATACTCGTTGTACCAGAAAGTCACTCGCGAGGTCGACGGTGTCTCTGAGGAGGTTCTAGAGCCGAGGTTCCCCCTATATTGGACGGAGGAACACTTCAAAAAGGGGGTTGACAAATTCAAGGTGAAGCATAATCCGTTGGATGTCTATGAGCGGGAAGCTTACGATAAGATCGTCGCGTTCGTCGCGAGCTTCAACGAGGCTCAGCACGAAACACTGGACGGCCAGCCTATACTAGAAGCAGATGGGCAGGTGAAGAAACAGCGTCGTCTGATCAATACTCGCGTTCTGCTCGAGACCTTCTCCGACGAAGAGGCCATCGAGTTGTTAGGTGGTGAAAACATCCACGATCTAAGCTTTCCTCGCATCTGTATTCTTTTCATTCTTTGCCTTACTAACATTTGCTTTCTTTTTGCAGGAAAAAATGGCCGGAGCCGAGGAGAGGTTCAAGAAATTGAAGGCGAAGAGGGCTAGGTAAGAGCAAGCCCGGGGAGAGGCGTCCCGCTCAAAAGGTCAAGATGTTGCTCCTTCCGAGGCCATGCCTGAGGGTGGTTCCTCGGCCGCTATGCCCGACGGTTCCAGTCAGTCTCAGCCTACTGCCACTGTGTCGGAGATTTCAGAGAGGCGGACACCTCATACTGGGAGCCAGTCTCCGGGCACTCAAGGGACGCCAAAACGACAACGGGTTTCGAGTGTGGAGATCGTCGACCTAGGCCACGAAGACAGTCCCCCACCTCCTTCAAGGTTTGAACTTCCACCATGCCATCAAAAGCCTCGCTTATTCTCCGACGTCATCTACCCTCGTGTCCCTCCCTCTGAAGTCCAAGTTGTGCTGGGAGCCGCCGCGGAGGCGAGGAGGAAGACGATCTTCGAGGACCTGTCTGCGGTCATGCGGCTTTGCTCGACCGCCATTGTCCTGAACGACGAGACTCGCCCTGCTGCTGAGTTTTCTCGACTGCAAGAAAAGCTCGAGAAATTGGATGCTGAGATGCTCGACCTGCGCAAGGAGTTGAAGGAGTGCAGGGACTTGAACAAAAAACAAAGCGAGCAGCAGCAGCGGGCTGAGAGGAAGCTGAAGGACGTCGAGGTGAAGGAGAAAGGCCACCTTGTCCGAATCGCTGAGCTGGAGGCGGAGGAGAAGCGGCTCAAGGAGAGGATCACCGAGTTGGAGGATGCTGTGCGGTCGGTCGAAGGCGAAACCGAGGAGGACAGGCTCCTAACCACTCGAGCAGCGCTGGTGGCTCAACTCAGGAAACTCGAGCAGGATCTCAGGCTATCTGAGGACGATGCTCTTGAAACTGCGGGCATAGGGTTCCGAAATGCGGTGGAGCAGCTTCGGGTCCTAAACCCCGACCTGGTGATCGAGGGGGCAGATGCTGATTTTGAAGTGGTCGACGGCCGGATAGTTCCGCCCGGGCAAGGAGGAGACGCCAACGAGGGAGGTGGGCCGGACGCCACCGAGACTGCCGCAGAGTAGGGACATAGTTTGCTTGGCCTGCGTGCCCTTTTGTTTTTGCCCGGCTTGTGGGCTTATTTGATGTACTATTAGCACAATGGTTATTTTCGCCCGACTTGTGGGCTTGTATCCGTAACATTTTTTGTACTAAGGGTTTTGCCTGATTTTCCTACTTCGTTACGCCTCTTTATTAATTTTGCTTGTGTGTGATATTTTATGCATTACTTATTTTTGTCTAAGTAGTTGAGATCACTGGCGCCTTGGGCTTTTGCTTGACTCTGATGATGCTCGACTGCGTAGAGAGCTTAGCCGAGTGATCAGGGGTTGTACTCCGACCTTCGACGAGGCTAAGAAAGCGGGCGATTTCTTAGCTTCGTGGCGTGAACTTCCCATCGTGAGCTGGGTGTTCGGCCTATTTGGTACGTCGACGAAGGAGCTCGGTTGAGGACTCCTCGCCGGGCCAAAAAGTCTCACGCACATAATTCGTGGTTTTTGGCCGCCGCGTGCTATATAGAGGTGTCGCGCATGTACCGTTGCACGCTCCCGTGTTCGCGACGTTGTATTGTCCCGGGCAGTGTCTAACTGTAGTATTGCTTGAGCTTCTCAGCATTCCATGGTCGAGCAAGTTGTTCACCGTGGAGGTTCTCGAGATAATAGGCACCCGTCCCCGTCTTAGCAGTGACGCGGTACGGGCCCTCCCAGTTTGCGGCCAGTTTTCCTCCGCGTGAATCTTTTTGATTTCTTCGTAGGACAAGACTGCCTACTTGGAAGTCTCGTTTGATAACTTTGTCATTATAACGCAGAGTTATTTTTTGTTTTAAAGAGGCTTCTTGGAGGGAAGCACCGGTCCTTATCTCTTCGACAAGGTCGAGTTCCTCTCGCAGGGCTTCGTTGTTCATTTCGTCGTCGAGGGGAGCCTCTGTCCTCCTCAAACGTTCCCTGATCTCCATGGGGAGGACCACTTCGGTCCTGTACGTTAGGCAAAACGGGGTTTCCCCGGTTGTGGAGTGTGGGGTTGTCCGATACGCCCAGAGGACGCTGTGCAACTCCTCGACCCACCGTTGTTTGGCCTCGCCGAGTCGTCGCTTCAGTCCCCGGAGTATCACTCTGTTCGCTGCTTCGGCCTACCCGTTAGTTTGAGGGTGTTCGACCGACGTGAAGTGTTGTTTTGTGCCCAATTTGGCGACGAAGTCTCGGAAGTTCCTGTCAGTGAACTGTGTCCCGTTGTCTGTGACAATGGCTTGGGGCACCCCGAATCGGGCGAGTATGTTTCTCTTGTAGAAACGGAGTATGTTGAAAGCAGTGATTTTGGCCAGTGCCTCGGCCTCAATCCACTTCGTGAAGTAGTCCACTCCGACTATGAGGTACTTGTTTTGGTAGGACCCCACGATGAAGGGTCCGAGGATATCCATTCCCCACCACGCAAATGGCCACGGGGACGACAATGACTTAAGCTCGTTTGGAGGAGCGAGGTGCATGTCGCCGTGTCTTTGGCAGCGGTCACATTTCTTAACGTGCTCCCTTGCATCATGTTGCATAGTGGGCCAATAATACCCTGCTCGGAGTGCTTTTCGGGCTAGGGATCTTCCGCCGAGGTGCTGGGCGTTGATTCCTTCGTGGATTTCTTGGAGGATCCCCGAAACTTTGCCTTATTCGACACACCAAAGTAAGGGAATGGAGAATCCTCGACGATATAGTTTACCTTCGACGACGGTATACGCACATGCCCGCCTCTTGACTATCCCCGCTTCTTTAGGATCGTCAGGTAGTTTGCCCGTCGTCAAGTATTCGTGAACGGGGGTCATCCAACAGTTTGCGTCTCCGATTGCGTTGACTTTCGTGGTCAGTGCGGTTTTGGTTATGCTCGGTTGGGTCAGTATCTCCTGGATAACTGATTTGTTCCCTCCCTTTTTCTTAGTGCTCGCAAGCTTGGAGAGCACGTCTGCCCGAGTGTTGTGCTCGCGCGGGATGTGAGCTACTTCCGCGGAGACAAATTTCTTCAACTTTTCTTGCACCAAGGTGAGGTACTCGATGAGACTGTCGTTTTTGGCCTGGAACTCTCCCCGAACCTGCGATGCCACGAGCTGGGAGTCTGTAAAGATTTTGACCTCTGTTGCGCCGAGGTCTTCCGCAAGTCGAAGTCCCGCAAGGAATGCCTCGTATTCGACTTGGTTGTTTGACGTTTTGAAGGATAGTTCAAGGGAGACCTCTATCAGGATGCCCTGCTCGTTTTCCAGGATAATGCCCGCTCCGCTTCCCTTCGCACTGGAGGCCCCGTCGACATAAATCGTCCATTTATGGGAGCCATTGGTCGAGGACTCAGGGACGGTCATTTCTGCTACAAAGTCGGCCAGTACTTGGGCTTTCAGGGCCTTTCTTCCTTCGTATCGAATGTCGAACTCAGATAGTTCGAGAGACCACCGGAGCATTCTCCCCGCCATATCTGGCCGACTGAGGAGCTATTTGATGGGCTGCTCTGTTCTTACCACGATTGTGTGGGCCAGGAAGTAATGTCGTAATCTTCGGGCTGCAGATACGAGGGCCAAGACGACCTTTTCAATCTATTGGTATCTGAGCTCGGGGCCCTGAAGTGCTCTGCTCGTGAAATAAATCGGCTTCTGACCGTCGGGGGTCTCCCGTATAAGGACAGCGCTCACCGCTTCGCAGGAGACGGCTAGGTATAAGAGAAGTGTTTCCCCGGTATCTGGTCGGGACAAGACCGGGGGTTGTGACAAGACTTGTTTTAGATGGAGGAGGGCTTGTTCGCATTCTTCACTCCATTCAAAAGTCACCTTCTGCCGGAGGAGCTTAAAAAAGGGGAGAGCGTACTGAGCGGATTTGGCCACGAAACGCGAAAGAGCAGTCAGCATTCCGTTGAGTGACTGGATAGACTTCTTCGAGTTCGGGGTAGGGATTTCGGAGAATTCCCTACATTTGTCGGGGTTCGCTTCGATGCCCCTTTCGGTGAGGTAAAAGCCGAGGAACTTCCCCGCGCGAACACCGAAGGTGCACTTGTCGGGGTTGAACCTCATGCGATATTTCCTCGCCGTGTCGAACACTCTCTGGAGATGAGCGGCATGGTCGACTTCTTCCGCAGATTTGACGATCATGTCGTCCATGTAGACCTCGAGTACGTCGCCGATGTCTACCCGGAAGACCTTGTTCATCATCCGTTGGTAGGTGGCGCCTGCATTTTCCAAGCCGAAAGGCATTACGTTATAGTAGTAGTTGCCCGACTCGGTCATGAAAGTGGTGTGCCGCTTGTCGGCCTCGTCCATAGGGATTTGGTTGTACCCCGAATAGGCATCCATAAAGGATAGTAATTTAAATCCTGCAGAATTATCGACTAGTTGGTCGATGTTAGGTAAGGGATAAGAGTCTTTTGGGCATGCCCAGTTAAGATCCGTGTAGTCAACGTACATCCTCCATTTTCCATTATTTTTCTTAACGAGTACAACATTTGAGAGCCAAGTTGTGTACTTGGCCTCGGAAATAAAATTTGCCTCTAGGAGGTCTTTTACAGCTTTTTCAGCAGCCTCCATTTTTTTCGGAGACTGCCTATGCCTACGTTGAGCTACGGCCCTAGCGGCCGGATCTATAGTCAGCTGATGACAAGCTACTTCAGGGTCCAGTCCGGGCATCTCTACAGTATTCCAGGCGAACAAATCTGCATTTTCTTGGAGGCATGCCTTCAGTTGCCTCTTCGCCAGGTCGGGGAGTCCAGAGCCAATCTTCACGCTTCGGTCAGGGTTGTCGCCGAGTGGAACTAGCTTGAAATCTCCGTCTGGGACGGGGCGCGTTGGGTGGAGAGGCTGCCCGTTGACCTCAACTGGGAGGTCTTCGCCTGCGCCTTCTTCCTGTTCCCCGAGAAATCTGCTGTCAAGGTCGACCGCGCTGACCGGCGGGAGCGGAGCCTGCACGACGTCTGGAGGTGTCTCGGCCTGAGTCTTAGCTTTGGTGCCGCCGACAACACTCAGGCCCCGGATCGCCGCGTCGAAACACCTTCTGGCCGCGTTGATGTCTCCGTGGAGAGTGACCACACGTCCGTGCTTCATGTAGTATTTCATCTTCAGGTGGACCGTTGATGGTACGGCCGTCAGTTCCGCCAACGTGGTCCTCCCCATTATACAGTTGTAGAGGGACGGGCAGTCCACCACCAAGAAACGCGTCTTCACCTGTCGAGCAGTTTCCTTAATCCCGAAGGTGACCATCAATTCCACGAAACCCCACGGTCTGGTGGTCGTGCCGTTGAAACCTTGTAGGTCTGATCCTACGTACGGGGACAAGTGTTGCTTGGTCAGCTGGAGGGTCTCGAAAAGGTGGACGTACATGATGTCCACCGAGCTCCCCTGGTCGACCAAAATTCTGTGGACGTCAAAGTTGGCCATCTGTGCCCGGATCAGGAGGGGAATGTTGGCGTTCGGCGCCCCGCCGGGAAGTTCCTCGAGGTAGAAGGTATCGGATTTGATCTTCCTTTAACCCTCTCAAGGGTAGGAGCTCGAGGAGTTGTTGCTTTCAGCTCGTCAAACTTCCTCTTTATTGACCCCCACGGTCAAGCGGTCCGGGGCTCCGCCCGATATGACCAGTGCTTGGGGGAAAGACTCCCAGGTGCTTCGAGCACTTATCGAGTCCTCTACCGGGAAGCTGTTCCACATGTTTCGGACAGCTTCAGGGCTGTCGAGCTCTCCAGAAAAACCGAAGTCTTCAGGCCGCGTGATGCTCAACGCGATTTGCAGCGATTCGTTGTTGGGAGAGGGAGTTGACTCCTCGATATTCTGAGCCTCCTGGCCGCTGGGACGGGGGGCCTCTTGCTGCTTGGCGTACTTCTTCAGGTACCATTCTTTAATCAGCGTCTCGATTGCGTCCTTAAGGTGGACGCAGTCTTCAGTAACGTGCCCGTGACTGCAATGGAACCGACAATACTTGGACTTGTCAGCATTTGGTTTGGAAGCCGTCGGTTTCGGGAAGCGGATTCCCCCGTTGACGAACTTCGAGTTGGCACAGTCGCTGAAAATGCGCGAGCGGGACACGTTCAGCGGTGTGTAATCCTTGAAAAGGCCAGACGGTCCCCGTGATTCGCGGGGCTCTTTGGTCCGGGCTTCTTTCTTTCTTTCCCCGCCTCGCCTGGGTGGAGGGGAGTCTTCTCTTCTCCTGTCTCCACCTCGCCTGGGTGGAGGGGAGTCTTCTTCCTTGTTGCCGCGGGGGCCTTCTCTGCGCCTCGAGTCGAGGGCAATTTGTGCAGCCTCAGCTTCCCCGAGCTCAGATACCAACAGATTGAAAAGGTCGCCTTGGCCCTCGTATCTGCAGCCCGAAGATTACGGCATTACTTCCTGGCCTACACAATCGTGGTAAGAACAGAGCAGCCCATCAAACAGCTCCTCAGTCGGCCAGATATGGCGGGGAGAATGCTCCGGTGTTCTCTCAAACTATCCGAGTTCGACATTCGATACAAAGGAAGAAAGGCCCTGAAAGCCCAAGTACTGGCCGACTTTGTAGCGGAAATGACCGTCCCTGAGTCCTCGACCAATGGCTCCCAGAAATGGACGATTTATGTCGACGAGTCCTCCAGTGCGAAGGGAAGCGGAGCGGGCATTATCCTGGAAAACGAGCAGGGCATCCTGATAGAGGTCTCCCTTGAACTGTCCTTCAAAACGTCGAACAACCAAGCCGAATACGAGGCCTTCCTTGCGGGACTTTGACTTGCGGAAGACCTCGGCGCAACAGAGGTCAAAATCTTTACAGACTCCCAGCTCGTGGCATCGCAGGTTCGGGGAGAGTTCCAGGCCAAAAACGACAGTCTCATCGAGTACCTCACCTTGGTGCAAGAAAAGTTGAAGAAATTTATCTCCGCGGAAGTAGCTCACATCCTGCGCGAGCACAACACTCGGGCAGACGTGCTCTCCAAGCTTGCGAGCACTAAGAAAAAAGGAGGGAACAAATCAGTTATCCAGGAGATACTGACCCAACCGAGCATAACCAAAACCTCACCGACCACGGAAGTCAACGCAATCGGAGACACAAACTGTTGGATGACCCCCGTTCACGAATACTTGACGACGGGCAAACTGCCTGACGATCCTAAAGAAGCGGGGATAGTCGAGAGGCAGGCATGTGCGTATACCGTCGTCGAAGGTAAACTATATCGTCGAGGATTCTCCATTCCCTTACTCCGGTGTGTCGAAGAAGGCAAAGTTTCGGGGATCCTCCAAGAAATTCACGAAGGAATCAACGCCCAGCACCTCGGCAGAAGATCCCTAACCCGAAAAGCACTCCGAGCAGGGTATTATTGGCCCACTATGCAACATGATGCAAGGGAGCACGTTAAGAAATGTGACCGCTGCCAAAGACACGGCGACATGTACCTCGCTCCTCCAAACGAGCTTAAGTCATTGTCGTCCCCGTGGCCATTTGCGTGGTGGGGAATGGATATCCTCGGACCCTTCGTCGTGGGGTCCTACCAAAACAAGTACCTCATAGTCGGAGTGGACTACTTCACGAAGTGGATTGAGGCCGAGGCACTGGCCAAAATCACTGCTTTCAACATACTCCATTTCTACAAGAGAAACATACTCGCCCGATTCGGGGTGCCCTAAGCCATTGTCACAGACAACGGGACACAGTTCACCGACAGGAACTTCCGAGACTTCGTCACCAAATTGGGCACAAAATAACACTTCACGTCGGTCGAACACCCTCAAACTAACGGGCAGGCCGAAGCAGCGAACAGAGTGATACTCCGGGGACTGAACCGACGACTCGGCGAGGCCAAACAACGGTGGGTCGAGGAGTTGCACAGCGTCCTCTGGGCGTATCGGACAACCCCACACTCCACAACCAGGGAAACCCCGTTTCTCCTAACATACGGGACCGAAGCGGTCCTCCCCGTGGAGATCAGGGAACCTTCGAGGAGGACAGAGGCTCCCCTCGACGACGAAACGAACAACGAAGCCCTGCGAGAGGAACTCGACCTTGTCGAAGAGATAAGGACCAGTGCTTCCCTCCAAGAAGCCTCTTTAAAACAAAAAATAACTCTGCGTTATAATGACAAAGTTATCAAACGAGTCTTCCAAGTAGGCAGTCTTGTCCTACGAAGAAATCAAAAAGATTCACGCGGAGGAAAACTGGCCGCAAACTGGGAGGGCCCGTACCGCGTCACTGCTAAGACGGGGACGGGTGTCTATTATCTCGAGAACCTCCACGGTGAACAACTTGCTCGACCATGGAATGCTGAGAAGCTCAAGCAATACTACAGTTAGACACTGCCCGGGACAATACAACGTCGCGAACACGAGGGCGTGCAACGGTACATGCGCGACACCTCTATATAGCACGCGGCAGCCAAAAACCACGAATTGTGTGCGTGAGACTTTTTGGCCCGGCGAGGAGTCCTCAACCGAGCTCCGTCGTCGACGTACCAAATAGGCGGAACACCCAGCTCGCGATGGGAAGTTCACGCCACGAAGCTAAGAAATCGCCCGCTTTCTTAGCCTCGTCGAAGGTCGGAGTACAACCCCTGACCACTGGCTAAGCTCTCTACGCAGTCGAGCATCATCAGAGTCAAGCAAAAGCCCAAGGCGCCAGTGATCTCAACTACTTAGACAAAAATAAGTAATGCATAAAATATCACACACAAGCAAAATTAATAAAGAGGCGTAACGAAGTAGGAAAATCGGGCAAAACCCTTAGTACAAAAAATGTTACGGATACAAGCCCACAAGTCGGGCGAAAATAACTATTGTGCTAATAGTACATCAAATAAGCCCACAAGCCGGGCAAAAAAAAAAGGGCACACAGGCCAAGCAAACTATGTCCCTACTCTGCGGCAGTCTCGGTGGCGTCCGACCCACCTCCCTCGTTGGCGTCTCCTCCTTGCCCGGGCGGAACTATCCGATCGTCGACCACTTCAAAATCAGCATTTGCCCCCTCGGTCACCAGGTCGGGGTTTAGGACCCGAAGCTGCTCCACCGCATTCCGGAACCCTATGCCCGCAGTTTCAAGAGCATCGTCCTCAGATAGCCGGAGATCCTGCTCGAGTTTCCTGAGTTGAGCCACCAGCACTGCTCGAGTGGTTAGGAGCCTGTCCTCCTCGGTTTCTCCTTCGACCGGCCGCACAACATCCTCCAACTCGGCGATCCTCTCCTTGAGCCGCTTCTCCTCCGCCTCCAGCTCAGCGATTTGGCCAAGGTGGCCTTTCTCCTTCTCCTCGACTTCCTTCAGCTTCCTCTCAGCCCGCTGCTGCTGCTCGCTTTGTTCTTTGTTCAGGTCCCTGCACTCCTTCAACTCCTTGCGCAGGTCGAGCATCTCAGCATTTAATTTCTCGAGCTTTTCTTGCAGTCGAGAAAACTCAGCAGCAGGGCGAGTCTCGTCATTCAGGACAATGACGGTCGAGCAAAGCCGCATGACCGCAGACAGGTCCTCGAAGATCGTCTTCCTCCTCGCCTCCGCGGCGGCTCCCAGCACAGTTTGGACTTCAGAGGGAGGGACACGGGGGTAGATGACGTCGGAGAAGAAGCGAGGCTTTTGATGGCATGGTGGAAGTTCAAACCTTGAACGAGGTGGGGGACTGTCTTCGTGGCCTAGGTCGACGATCTCCACGCTCGAAACCCGTTGTCGTTTTGGCGTCCCTTGAGTGCCCAGAGACTGGCTCCCAGCAGGAGGTGTCCGCCTCTCTGAAATCTCCGACACAGTGGCAGCAGGCTGAGACTGACTGGAACCGTCGGGCATAGCGGCCGAGGAACCACCCTCAGGCATGGCCCCGGAAGAAGCAACATCTTGACCTTTTGAGCGGGACCCCTCTCCCCAGGCTTGCTCTTCCCTAGCCCTCTTCGCCTTCAATTTCTTGAACCTCTCCTCGGCTCCGGCCATTTTTCCTGCAAAAAGAAAGCAAATGTTAGTAAGGCAAAGAATGAAAAGAATACAGATACGAGGAAAGCTTAGATCGTGGATGTTTTCACCACCTAACAACTCGATGGCCTCTTCGTCGGAGAAGGTCTCGAGCAGAACGCGGGTATTGATCAGACGACGCTGTTTCTTCACCTGCCCATCTGCTTCTAGTATAGGCTGGTCGTCCACCGTTTCGTGCTGAGCCTCGTTGAAGCTCGCGACGATCTTATCGTAAGCTTCCCGCTCATAGACATCCAACTGATTATGCTTCACCTTGTATTTGTCGACCCCCTTTTTGAAGTGTTCCTCCATCCATTATAGGGGGAACCTCGGCTCTAGAACCTCCTCGGAGACACCTTCGACCTCGCGAGTGACTTTCCGGTACAACGAGTATACGACCCCGATGGTCACCGGCTTCACGAAATAATAACAGAACTTGAAGTCCCGGATGGAATCTAAATATGTATGAAACAGAGCTTTGCTCTGCTTGAAGGACACCCATCCATGTCGTCCACCGGTCGACGACCTCTGTAGATGGAATTTCCAGAAAAAGAGGGACGTCGTCGGGATGATTTCTAAATACTTACAAACAAGCTCGAAGGCCCGGATAAAAGCCAAGGAGTTCGGATGAATTTGCGAGGGGGCCAGCTGCAACCAGGAGAAGATTCCCTCTTGTAAGTCCGTGAAGGGCAACCTCCACCCCGCCTTGTCGAACAGAAATTCATACAACGGGATGCGCATTCCCCGGTAAGGCGAGCATATCCGATGATGCTCCTCTGGACGAAAAACTTTCCAAGATTTGTCGGACCCGATGAGCCTGTGCTCGACGGTACAGAACGCGTCGTCCACGTCTTTGTAGACGAAGATAGACGGCATCTCCAGGGCTTCTTTACAGACCCACTCTTCGAGCGGGCGCTCCTGCGCGAAAGCCATGTGGGCCATGGGGGATTCGGGTTGGTCGTCGTCTTCTTCGAATGATCCTACGGCCACCTTCGCAGACAAATCGTCCATTTACCTGAAAAGCAGAAGGAAACGGTGAATTTGATGGGTCGTATCAAATTCATCCCTCCACCGCTGTTCAAGCGAACGGGCGAGGAAGGGGTAAGGCTCTCTCGGTTCCCCGACATAACCGGCCGAGGATTGACACATTCACCGGGGAACTCATCGCCTCCCCGGAAGATTCTGCCCCGTGTCCCCGTGACGCTAAGGAAAAGAGTAACTATTGAGGACCCCGAGACATTCAACGAGTCCCCGACATGTTCATCCCTGGTCCCCGAAATATTCAACGAGAGCGGGTGAAGTTCTTAGCACCCCCTCTCTCAACAGCAGAAGATTCCCGCCGTATTCGCCAGGAATCCTCTCATTTCTCGTGAGAACATCATCAGTTCATCAAGGAAATGCCATATACTAGATGAAATTAAAGAGAAATGTAAGAAAAAGATCAATTTCGAAGCAAGTACCTGGTGAGTAGCGGTTTAGGGTTCCGACACGGAGTTTCCGGCGGCTTTACGGCGGCGAACGACTGTTGTAGGAGAGACTAGGTTTCTGGCTCGGAGTGTCCGACGGTTGACGGCGGCGAACGACAACTTGAGAGGGTAGAGAAAGAAGGAGAGGGATTCTTGAGAGAGAAGCGAAAAAGTGAAAAATGAACGAGGGGAGCGGCTTTTATAGGCGATTCTCGCGGAACTCGAGGGGCATAGGGCACTCGAGTGCGCTACCCTAGCCAGCCGCCCTAGCCTCCCCAGGTAATGATGGCAGGTGACATGTGGCACGCATGCAACCGCGCGTCTTCCCACGCGTGTTGTTCCAGTTTTCCCCAACGCTTTGAATCTGAGACCCCTCATCTCCCCGGCGTGCCGACCAAACGCGGCTGAATGATGCCCGACTTATGTGCGACCGCATGGACGTCGACCACGAGAATGGCCTCCTCGGTTCTTCTCTGGGCGCATCCCCGACATGCCAATAACCCTTAAGTCATTGCTCTGACACCTCAGAGCAACGACTTGGGGGGCTCCTGTTCTGGACTGGGCCGAGGCTGCACAGCAGTCGAGCAGGCCCAACCCATACTGCCTGGGGAAGCCCAATAAGGTAAGGTCCTTCTGCGGACACGCGACTGCCACGTGCTAACCACAGTCACGCCGGGCACTCAGGTAGTGTCGGGCACGTGGGACAATAGGATTCGGGGACGTCCCACCCCGCTGAGATATGACTCCTCGACAAGCTAGCTTCTCCCCCGCGAGCATGTTACGCGTCCCTGCTCGACGGACACTATCCCTCATCGCGAGGCCTGCCTTTCCTACGGGCTTCACATCTCCTCGACACATAAGGCTCTTCCCCGCGAGGAGCACTCAACGGTCCACCCCGCGTGGACACGTTCCAAGTAACCTCCCACTTCCGAAAGATTCGGTCTGCCCTACTTCCGGAAATCTAGGAGCAGTTACTCTAGGGCGAAGACCACGTGCTGGTCTTCACTACTACACGTAAGCCCTAGTAGTTACCTGGAGTGGGCCTAGTTGATCCAGCCCATTGGAGGTAACCGTTGGCCCCGCGCTGGAGGCTCTCTATAAATACCCCCTCGTTTGAGAGGGTCAGGTTAGACACTTTTCTTCCTACCATTCTCACTTCTTGCATTTGCTGATATTCTGTACACTCTCTCACTTGAGCGTCGAAGTACCTTGCAGGTACACCCCCCCCCCCCCCCCCCCCCGACCGTCTCTCATCATCACCAGGAGCTGCCGTTCCAGACGCTGTTGGCCACCATCATTGTCTGATCCAGGTACGATCAACAAATATATTTAGGATTAGGATGATGAGACTAAATACTTTTTTGTAATGCTATTGGAAGGTCAAGTTCCGGTGATGTAACTGGAGGAGCAGTTGGAGCAGAAGATGGTGTTGGTGGATCAATATCATCTGTTACCTCCGATGGACGGCGTGTCCAATGTTGGTAAACCTGAAATGAAGGTGTAGGGGTTGCAATGGGTGTGAAGATGATGGAAGGGATATCTCAAATATCTAAAGTAAAATTTTGATCAAGTGACACAGAGGCAGAGAAGAATGGGAAAGTTTCAAAGAATGTAACATCAGAGGAAAAAATGCATCATTGAAGTTAGGGACAAAAACAATTATATCTTTTTTGTATATGTGAGTAGCCTAAAAAAATACATTTGAGAGATTTGGCAGAAATTTTTTCTTTACTTGGACTAAGGTCATGAACAAAGCACGTGCAAGCAAATACGCGAAAATGAAGGGGGTAGAGATCATATTGCAGATTCAAGATAGAGTATGTAATCTGATCTTGAAGGACTGATGAAGGGATTCAATTTATAAGGTGATAAGTTGTGAGAAGAGCATCACACCAAAAATGAGAAAGGACATTACTGTGAACTAAAAGAGTCTGTGCAGTTTAAACTAAATGACGATTCTTTCGTTCAATGACATCGTTTTGTTGTGGTGTGTAAGCACATAATGATTGATGAATAATCCTCAGTGATGTTAAAAAGGATTGAAACTGGGATGACATATATTCATGAGCATTATCAGTGCGTAAAATTTTAAGGAGGTTTCAAATTGGTTTTTAAAGTCGGTATAAAGTTCTTGGAATATATGGAAAACATCTAAACGATTTTTCATTAGAAATAACCAAGTACATCGTGAAAAATCATCGATGAAAGTTACAAAGTAATAATATCCTAAATTTGACACGACTAAGAACCTAAATGTCATAATGAACTAAATCAAAAAGTGATGCAACATTTTTATTCACTCGTTGACAATAGGTGTGATGAGTATGATTGCCTAATTAACACGACTAACACTCAAATGACGAAATCTTAGAAAAACTAAGAGTTAAAAGACGCATTTTATTAAGGTTAGTGTGACCCAAATGTTGATGTACAAGGTTTTGAGAAGCAATAGAGGCACATGGCACTAGTGGAGATAAATGATATAATTCTTCGGACTCACTCCATGTTCAAATCGTCTATCCTATACGTCGATCCTGAACAAAAACATATTATCATTAAAAAGAATTGAGTAGTCAAGAGTACGAGTGAACTTGTTAACAATGATTAAATTAAAATGACAACCAGAAATATATGGGACATAATGACACAAGGCCTTGAACTTTGATTTTAGAGCCATCCGCCACAATGACACAAGGAAAAGAATCAAAATAAGACAAGTGAGATAAAAGAGATTTATTACCAGTCATATGATGAGAGACACCAGAGTCAAATACCCAAGGACCAAGAGAGGATGTAGAGACAAAGGATACATGATTACCAGACTGAGCAACATCAGAAGATGATGGTGGTTGTTGGGCTGCTTTGAACAGAAGGAATTCATTATAATCAGCGAATGGAATAATAACATCTTCGGTGATAGTCGGTTAAGCAACAACAACAACCCTAGGTTGTCGTTGTTGTTCTCTTGCCTTTGTCCGACATTCAGCTTCAATATGGCAGTAACGATTGCAATAGTTACAACGAATACCTTAGCGTTGCCCACCGCGTCAATTGTTTCGCCCACCACGACCATGGTAAAGGAAAACAAGAGCATATGATTCAAAGGGGGGTGAAGTAGAGAATTGTCCAAAAGCATAAGGTGTAGCTAAATGCAACACTTGTTCACAAACTAATTCATACTTAGGAACAATGGATCCTGATAAAATCTAGCTACGAACGAAATCGAGTTTTGGCGGTAGTTTAACAAATGCCATGATCATGAAAAATTAATGCATTTTTTGGCATGAGTTGTTGCATCTTTTGTAAAAGGCATTAGGGTTGTGAAATTTTCCTTTAACACATCAAGCTTACTTAAATAGGCTTACATATCCATATTCCGCAATTTTAAAGTGTTGAGTTTGATGATGACTCTATAGAGACAATGAACATCATTTGAGAAGACTTTCTTAGCCTTTCCCCTCATAGCAAGTGGTAAAGGGTTACTACTGGGCTTGGAGATCAGATGCTATAGAAAACCATAACACAATGCACAGAGAGGAATCTGTTTGTTTCTATTTAGCAAGTTTGTCGGCGAGAATAACATTCGATTATGTGGTTAGATGATCTTCAAATCCTTGGCCTTGAAACCACATCTTCATAGCGCCAACCCATATGTCGTAGTTGGATGTCCCAGTTAGCTTCTCACACGGGATAAGCGAAACATTGGTAAATTTTGAGGGATCAGTATCTCACATGAGAGTTGATGGTTGAAAAATAAAATTTGAGTGTAGATCTGAAATCAGGACAGAAAATAGAGCAAGGAAGTGAAAATGCATCCAGATCGAAGGCCGAACACGTCGTCATGTGCGGTAGGGACTGAGGCGCTTTAGGACCACGCATGAGAGCTTTGGCGGAGCGTGTGAGAGTGTTAGACGGTGGTTGACGACGATCTTATGAGGACGGGTCAGATCGGATCAGACAATTTTGTCTATGGAAGTGATATGTCGGGAAGTCGCCGAAATCAATGGCAGTGGTGGCGACAATGCGGTGGTGATCGAAAAAAGATAGAAATCAGTGGCAATGTTAGATGGTTGTTACTAATATTTTATCTGAACTATTTTCAGGGATGAATCATCTCCCACTTTCCTCGTATTTCCGGGTGGGAACCTGCGCCTGACTATGCTGAGGATTGGCCACATGTTGCCGCCTTTTCCCCGCTCAAAGGGAATCAAGCGATCGAGCCCTTTCAGGTGTATCTTAAATATCATGTAGCATATGATATTGCCTTCTGCCCATACGAGGGTCACCGCCAACCACGTCTGTTGGACATCATTTTGTTATACTCTGAATGGGTGGCTTGTGGGTCAGGTTTGATGTATGCATATCTTTCCGAGCAAGTGATGCGTTAGTTTGGGTATTTACAGGTTATTTTGAGATAACCCTCATAGTCTGCTTCTCCCACTGTCCACCGCAGAGATCTTGATGCCATACTTGAGGATCTCGAGAGTCATTTGATACCAGAGGACTATCGTAGGATGTCAACTCCTATACAATGAACTTATGCAGACAAATACATTGCATGGTTCTCTAAAGTGTCACATCCTATCATGACACTAGACGCTCCTAGAAGACCGCCTAAGCCATATAAATCAAGAGGTACTAGAGGCTAAGGATGCCCACACCCAAGACATAATTAGCGTATGTCGGTGTATTGTGGATATGGCGAGATCAGGTATAGAGGCATGGCTTTTTGAAAAAAGGAAGTCCCTAGTTGACCCTCTTAGAAGGAATTATTGCTAATGCCCAAAATGTCTTGCAATATAAGCGGATAAGTGGAAGGGTTAAACATACACAATTGTTTATGTTTGATTATATAAGTTGGCCTAAAAAATGTCAAAGTTAGGACAATGTTGCCGCCTAGAAAACATTCAGGGGTTTCCTAAGATGCATCTCTGAAATATCCTCTATTATGTACAATAAACACGCTTTCAATAACTTAAAATGAATTCAGGGGATTTACGAAGATGCATATCCGAATCCATCCCAAATAATTTACAGAGATGCATCTCCAAATCATATTTTGGCAAAATGGGGTGTGTGGCTGAATTATGAGAACTGATGTGATTTTAGAAGTGTGAGGCGCACCCCATAAAATGAAATAAACATTTTCCTATTTTCTTATAAATTAGTTTTTGTCCACTATTTCAAATATCAAAAAGTTTATCAACTACAATTTTTTTTTTTAAAAACCAAGTTTAAGTAAGTTTGGGCCGGAGCAAAGGCATAGTTGGGCCGATTTTTTGACCCAAAAGAACAGAAAGAAAGGATAGTTTTGTCTTTTGACTTGCTAGTTGAAATTCGAGAGTGGGGTGAGAAGTGCTAAACCCTGGGTAACGCCGTACCAATTTTTCTGCATCAAACAAACAAACAAACACCTTCCATAAATCGTTACCTTCTTTGTGCCCACACTGTTCCAAAACCAACAATAGAGAAACAAAATTGAATAAAACAATAACAAAATGGTGTTGGAAAGCTACGTAGTAGTACACAACATAGCAAAGAGACACAACGTTGGAACACTAGCACGAAGCGCAACAGCATTCGGCGTATCCGAACTAATCCTCGTCGGTCGCAGAGATTTCAACAGTTTCGGTAACCACGGTTCTTCAAACCATGTCCGATTTCGACATTTTCACTCTCTCCAAGAAGCTCGACAGTTTCTCAAGGATAAAGACTGTGATATTTGCGGCGTTGAGATCACGCACGATGCTCTACCGGTTAATCAGCATCCTTTCAAGAAAAGTACCGCCTTTTTGCTTGGTAACGAGGGTTCTGGTCTTTCTACTAAGGAATGTGAGATTTGTGATTTTTTTGTTTATATTCCGCAGTATGGTTGTGGGACTGCTTCGTTGAATGTTACTGTCGCTGCTTCAATTGTACTGCATCAATTTGGAGGTATTTTTGTTTTGTTTATTCATCAATAGTGCAATTAAGTTTAGGGGAATATATGCATGCTAATATGTATCTATATGTGTGTATTACCAATGAAATCTACATTTTTATGATGATTATATGTTACATTTTTCATTAGGTCAGAAGATGAAAAATTAGGGAGTTTCTGGTTAACAAGCGCCCGGGCTTTTTACCTAATAGATCATACAATTTTCCATTTTATGAGTGTGTTAGTTAACATTGAAGGACATTTTAGTGTGAGATTGACTATAGGGTGAAAAATTCATGGTTAAGTTTTCAACAAATAGTTAAACTAAACAATGTTCACCTTGATTGTCAAACAACCGACATTATAGCAAAGTGGATTTTAATGAATCTGCTAAGAAAACTATGACGCAGTTCAGGTTTAACAATTAAGTTATTGACAAGTTAATATATCATCATCAAGTATTGACAAAACATCATGGAAATCTATGGCATAGTGGTTGTATTGTATCCCTACGACAGAACATCATGGAAATCTATGGCATAGTGGTTGTATTGTATCCCTACGACAGAACATCATGGAAATCTATGGCATAGTGGTTGTATTGTATCCCTACGACAGAACATCATGGAAATCTTTGAGTTGTCTTAAAGTGGTTGAGGGGAAGATTTGACGGAACAGTTTAAGTTGCTATTGCTCAACTAAAATGTCACAATGGACCCGACCTGTCCCCAAACTTTGTCATTTTTAGAGTTTTGCAGCACCAAATTGTGTTCTTGTGTTTATTGGAGCATTTTTATACAATGTTAAGCCTAGTTCCAGGGTGCTTATCTCTTGGTTTTGGAACAACTGCTATTCAACATAAATTACTCTATAACTAGTGCAAACCGGGCTAGATGATAATTAATGACTGTTTTAGCAGTACATTGTGGACGTTGGTTCCTTTGTTGTGTGTATGTGCTCGTTTTTCTCATTACATTATGATTTTGGAAAATTATACTTCTGACATTTTTTTCATTACATTTGCTTTTGACACAAATTGCGCTGACTGTCAAGTAAACTATCCTTCCCAACTGCATCTTGTAGTGTCTAATTTGTTCCTTCTTTTTGATCAGTCTGGGCAGGTTTTGCTGAGAGATCTCGTGATGGAAATAAATTTGTCGTGGCAGAAAGACCTGCGAAACAGGGTCGACGAAATTACTGCATGGAAACAGAAGATTCTATCATTGAAGAGCGTAAAGCCAGAAGAGAAAATGCCGCCAATGGTTTCTTCGAGGAGACCGAGAGTAGCAATTCATCTTCAAACCTCCTTGATGCATTGTTTGTTGATGATTGATGTAAAATGTGTGATTACTTGATGATCAATTGACCATTGAGATTGTAGGTTGAGGGCTTAAATGCTTCAGTTGTGGTAGATGAGAATCAAGATCTTTGGTATCTAATGTATACCATTTATCTAGAAAGATGTATTAGCTAGGTGAAGGTTTCTACTGTCATTAGGCATGTGTATGTTGTTTTACAGTGTGAATTAGTTAAAACTCTCACCGATGACAAGAAATAATTACAAGTTTGTAAAAAACAGTTTTGCTTGGATTGATTAACTTATTACATTGCCATTTGCTTTACTGATCTGTCTTCCTTTGTTATAGATGTTCCGGTCACAAGACACAATCTTAAACAAAAATTATCAACACCTAATACAAATATGCAGACCAAAAAAATTATCTTATCCCAATTTACAGGTGCTAAAAAAATGTTATTTTAAACAATTATTCCATGAAAGCAATAATCTTTTTATTCACCTCATTAAATTTTAGCTAACCATCACAATTAGTTAGGGGCGGACATCGGTTCGGGTTCGGGCCCAAAACCTCAATCCGGCCCAACCCTCGGGTGACATATATTGGCCCAATTCCGACCGGTTCAATCATGGGTTTTTTCGGGTTCGGGTTAAAACGGGTTCGAGTAACTAAACGGTTTATTTCGGATTTCAATTGCAATTGGGCCAGTACAAAATTCAACCCAAATAGTAAAATTCAACATATTTTTTTCTACCTTTTTTAATTCTTATCATTGGGTCAGTCAAATTTCAAGTCCAATTACAATTCAATATAAATTTTAGTTTAATTAAAAATGACAAATTATCTAATATTTTAAAAAAAAATTCTATTGGTGATTTGATTTAAAAAATATTAATTATTTGTTCAAAGTGACTATTTTAAACCTTTTAGTTCATCCTTCTATATATCAATAAACATAATAGTTGAATATTTTCAATGAAATTGAATACTAAATCATCAAAAAACAATAGTAAATAAAAGAAACTAAATTCTTACCTACATAAATCACAAATTTAATAAAATATAATACAAAACCAAAATTAATACAAATTTGAAATTATCTAAAATATAAGATGCATTACAACTTTCTATATAATGTTAAGAATATTATCCTTAACACCAATAGTTTATTAGACACCAACAAAACCAAAGCTACTGCAACAATAATTTCCTACCTGCACAATACAAAACTTATCAAGAAAATAAATAAAAAAAAATACTTACAGAACAAAACTTATCATAGATTTAAAAAATTTACAAAACAATGTTCTTTCTCAAAAACTTACTTCAAAACTTACATGACATAAAGTCATACTCTTCTCATTTTTTATAACAACTATAGATGCATATCCCCAGTCCATTTTAGTCCATTTTTTAAATACAAATTCTACTTTCATTTTCTAGAGTAACAAACAATAAAAAAAATATAAGAGTTTAGAAACACTACCAAGCTCCTTACAATAAAACTCAACCAAACTACTAACAAATATTTGAGAGTTAAAATATGGCAAATAGAATTCTTTATATTAGCTTTTGAAATTTTTGAAATTCTTTATAAATCATTAAAATAAAGGTATTGCTGCAATAAAAAAAAAAAAGGTGTTGCTCCTGTAACTTTTAAATCCAAATGAAGAAATAAAATATTTTATAAATCATTAAAATAAGCCAAAAAGAAAACCTTAAAACAATAATTAACAAGTGGAAATCTTTCAAAATGAAATAAGCCAAGGACACCAAAATAAAATAAGTCAATGAAACCTTCCAAAATAAAATAAGTCAATGAAACCTTTCAACTAAATATAGTATTATACCTCTTCAAAACTTCCAAAGCATTCATCTTCGTATGATACATCTTGCAAAACTCTGCAGAATCATAAATTATTTAACAATTAAATCAAGTATATAGTATCAACAAATAATCATGCATAAACATAAACTATTTCACAATTAAATCATTCATAAACTATTTAACAGACTCATACACATACATGCTCAAACACACACATAATCACTCATACACATAAACATATAAAATCCAAGTCCAGCTTCAAAACAAAAATTTAAAAGTGTAAACAAACTGAATTCAACTACAAAATCAACTCATGAACTAAAATAGAGTTCCATATTCAGACTACCAAATTCAGTATTCACAAGTTCACATATTCACAAAGTTCCAAATTAACATTCACAATTCCAATATGATATATTTCAATTAATATTAGTAAAACAAATTTTTATAACAAAAAAAAAACTATGTTTTTAGAGGTAATGAGAATAGCAGCAGAGAGTGCAGAGAGTTCCTTGACTTTGGATTTTCAAGGCCGTGTAATCTCAGACTAAAGTTGTAGTTCAAGCTGCAATATTAAAAAAAAACTATGAGATAAATAAATCAAAGGTTAATGTAAAAACCTTAACAAACATTACCTTAAAAGAAGCATCACCATTCATTCCATCACTTAGTTGAACCTTGAAATTAAAACACAACCAAAATTAAAACAGATCTAAATTTATCTTAAAATTCACAAAACCAAAATCAAAACAGATCTAGATTTATAAGTTCACATAACCAAAATCAAAACAGATCTAAATTTGTAAGTTCACAAAACCAAAATCAATACAGATCTAAATTTATAAGTTCACAAAACCAAAATCAAAACAGATCTAAATTTATCTTAAATTTCACAGGACCAAAATCAAAACAAATCTAAATTTATCTTAAAGCTTACAAAACCCAAATGTAGAATCAATTTTTATAAGACACAAATAATACAGATAAAAAAAACCTCTAACCCTAAATCACTTTTAGAGACATAGTTAACTAAAACCTAAATAACAACCCTTACAAAATTTAAAATCAACAAAAACGAACCTTTTGTAAGAATTGATTTCATTAGAGTGATAAAACCACCTCTTGTAGCTTCAAATCAGCTCAACATCTGAAAATAAATAATTTATGAACGCAAGATGAATATGAGAAAGTCTATGAAGGAAAACGTGTGCTGCAGTGATGATAAAAAAAGGAGATAAAGGTGAAACAAGGAAGGGTGAACAAAGATTGACACGGCGCAACGAAGAAGGAATAGGAACACAAGTGAGAGAGTGAGATAGTGAGAGAGTGAATTTAGGGTTTTCTAATCGGTTGAGAAAAAGAGTGAAAGAATAGTAATAGTGGTAATATATATTAATTGGACTCGGTCGGGTTCGGTGACCGACTGGCCCAATATTTCCATCCGAACCGAACCGAAGTAGTCCATATTTAACCGAAACAATCATCCGTCTGAACTGTTAATCTGATATAAACCGACCCGAAATGCCCAATTTGATTCGGTCCATTCGGATAACCTCAGTTGATTTTATTTTGTCCAGCCCTACAATTAGTTATTTTAAAAAGTAATTCGACAAAGCTATAAAGTTAATTCAGTTGATAATTGTGCAAGGACATCAGACTGTGTGAGCTTGAGTTTGAATCAACCATACTTTTAAGTCTAAGAGACTAACCTATTACAATGAGAACCATTGGCCAAAGTCATGATTGACAAATGCTTGTGAATGTGCAGGTGCTTGAGTGTTCTATACAGGTGTTTCACTGTTCCCTGCAGGTGTTTAAGTGTGCTCTGTAGATGAAATGTAGATGTTTCAATGTGCTCTGCAGGGGCAGGAAAACCATTTTCTTTTCCAATGCAGCTTTTGACTTTTTGAGATAAAGAGCACAGGTGTTAACCCTTTTTCTTTTTCAATACAAATGCAGGCCTTTGACTTCTTCTATCATTTGCAAACCCTTTAGGCCTCCCCCGATTGATATGCAGAAAGTGTTAATACATGCTCCCGCCGTCCCATATTATAAGCAAAAATTACTTTTTAGATACATTTAATAATTAATGTATCTGGTCTATATATAGATCAGATACATTAATTATTCAATGTATCTAAAAAATATTTTTTGCTTATAATATGGGACGGAGGGAGTAATTATGTAGTACATTTAAATATTAGATAAGTTCAAAACCTAACCTTTTTCTTTGGTGCTATTTGCACATTTGTAGTTTGGCTTGTCTGTGTAGTTGGTTCAACAAGCACACATTCATCTGTTGCATTTTCACATGGGACAATCATAAGTTGTTTGTCCTTCTTACATGTGCTACTATTGTGCCCATATTCTAAGCACTTCTTGCACCTGTGGCTTGTATTTGATCTTTTCCATTTTGCTTTGCTTGCCTCGGCTAATTCTCTTATACGAAGTTTTTTTGGCCTTCTCGATCCACATTTGAACATTGGAGGCAATATTACAAGATTCGTGATCTTGAGCCATTTGTTTTACTCATTTAAAGGGGTGAATCCTTCATCATATCATTCTACATATGTTTTCCCATGATATCAGTCATGGATATACTTAATAGGATCACTAACTTTCCCATGAATTATAGTTACACCTTGTCTACAAGGTATCCCAATCAAATCCCGAAAGTTACATAAACATGTGTGCTTTTCCAAGTCAACGACAAAGCTATCAATAAAGAACACACGTGTAACTTGCAATGTTAATCTCCTTGTATATTTTGCAGTCCAATTTGAATTTGTTTTTTATCTCTATATCTAATCTCCCATGAGGTTTAGACATTATTTCTCCCTTATACCCATCTACCTTTTCCCTAAGTTTGTCAAACCTCCCCATAAGATAATTTCTCAACCTTAACATCAAACTCGGAGTCTATCCCCTTAATTAGGTCACAAGAATCTTGTCCATTATATGCCTAAATCTCCCCACCTTCATACCTTAACTTATGGTCTTTTACAAAACAGCCCTTGGTGAATAATACCACCTAAAATTAACCCATGTCATGTACATAATACATAAGAATATCTAAGGTAAAGGTCAAATTTGGCATTAATGGAACAATAATACTATATTTAGGTCAAATATAATATAAAAACACAATCATATACCATCCATATTTTACAAACCAAAACTAAATTTAGGTAAAGTATAATCAATAGTTTAGATTATTATATTCCATTTCAGTACTCCCTCCGTCTCAAAATGAAAGTCTTTTAAGGTTGTTTCACATAGATTAAGAAAAGTAATGATTGACTAATTAAATATAACAATTTTACAAAATTACCCTTAATTACTATTGGTTGTCATAAATGTGTAATGTAATGTATTGTCTTAAAAGTTGTGTAAATAATAATTATTAGGGGTAAAGTTGGTAAAAATTAATGATTGTTGCATTGAAAACGTAAAATGACTTTTATTTTGAGACAAAATTTTTTGGCTAAAAAGACTCTTATTTTGAGACAGAGGGAGTACAAGACAAAAACAATGTATAAATTGAAGGAAAGAGAAACAATAAACTAATATTGAAAGAATGCTTAACAAATTGAGGAAAAACACATGGGACCAGCCTGAACTGTAAGGTGCGTACGATTTTTTAATGTATTTATAGGACCATCACCAGTAACTTTCAATGCCCTAAACTAGTTGAAGGACCATACAAAAACAAAACTTTATATTCTTCGTACTCAGTTAAAAATGAGAACTAGGGGTTAGGAATGCTTCGTACACATATATGGAGGCATGCAACACGATCTTACAAAGGTTTGAGCGACACTGAGGGAACTGAGAGAGAAGCTTCAAGCACCTTCAATTGAGCTGAGGGATACATTTTGAAAATAAAAGATACAAATGAAAATAAAAGATACAAAATAAACTAGGATTTCTCTTTCCTTTTGCATTTTTTTCTTTTCAATTGTTTTTCAACAATTATTCATAATTAAAAAATGATTCCAATAATTATAAAATCGATGAATCTAAACAAATTCAACGTGGCCATCTATTACTTAGCCAAAGTGTAAAAAATATGCCAACAAATCATCCACGTCATGTTTCGTTGAAGGAAGTTAACAAGAGGGACCAAAAGTGTGGACGAAAAATACTAGGAGTACCATTGATTGAAGGAAAATTTTGTAGGTGCTAAAATCGAACTACGGTCTATTCATGTTTGTAAAAGGAAGTACACCTTATACCTTATTTGAATCTATATGATTGCATGTATAACCAAGATGGTAAAGCTTATGGATAACAAAGATGTAAGTCAACTGATAGTTGCTTAGTTTTAATGATGATAACACTTGAAGTCAAGCAACTGCTAAAGACAGCTCAAGCAGCCAAATATTCACAAGATGGTTGAACAATATATCCTCTTGAATCAATCTAGAAATTTCTTTTAAGTTAACACTGCAGTTCAACGACTCTCAAGTGAAGACTTAGGGTTTATGATCACCGGTGGTTCAAACTTTTAAAATCTCTAATGATGGTAATCAATAAAGAGATATCTCAAGAATAATCAAGAAGACTTAAGGTTCTTGTGTCATTCTAAATTCAAAGATAATTATGACAAAACTTGAAGATTGATAATGTGAAAGAAAGAAAGTGTGAAAGCTCGTTTGATCGTGTCTCACTACGTGATCAATGTATTTTAAAGATATAAGGGTGTTTTTTGAAGTATCATAGATAAATCACACACACAATAAAATCCTTGATAAACCTCTCATTTTTTAATTAAAATTAACAAAAAATATTTTTGGATTCTAGCCAGTTGATAAAGGAAGTGTTCAATTGATTAAGAGACTTTTTTGCAACTATCTAATCGATTAAATCTTTAGCCTGGTTGAATAGATGATGGATAATTGAGTCTCTAATTGATTGTTAGAGTCTCTTAATGATTGATAACAACTCTATATATAAACATTCTATTTTGAGCCACAACAATCGATTATTTGCACTACCTAATCGATTAGGTTATTAATTAACCCATGGATTGTTTCCAAATTCACACCACACCTTAACCTATAAATGTAGAGCTTCTATGTCCTATTTTAACATCCATAAAATGTGAAAAACTTAACATTTCATTTCTCTCATAACCTTTCTAAAACTTTCATACTTTTCTCACATATTTTAACCATAGTGCTTTGAGAAAGCTCTTGAATCTAGTAGGGGAATATTGTTCTGGGTGAGGGAAAAATTATAAATTTACCAAGAGTAAAATTTTCTATGTAGTTAATAATCTTTCCTTAGGAAGTCAATATTTTGGTTGGGAGTTAAACCATTTAAAAGGTCTTATTTGTAATTTGAGGATTGGTCTTAGTCTCTTTTTGGTTCGTCAGCTCCGCCATTGAAAATGGTCTATTTTGGTTCATGAAGATCAACCAATAAAAATATCCCAAAAATTCTTGAGCTCATCCTGATTAAGAGCTCTATCAATTCGAGATTAGCCTAGTATAAAAACTCAGTAGGTTCAAGATCATCTCGGTATAAATCTCTATATGGTTTGGAGGATATACAACTTAAAACTACTTCTTGGTTCATGGTCATCCTGAGTAAAACCCCAGTTTGGTTCAAAGAATAACTAACTCAAAACTCCATCTTGGTTTGGGACCAGCTTGTGCAAAATCTCTATTTGGTGTGAAGACTAACCGCTTCAAGCAGTGTTCTTTGTTTGGTAAGAAGTTAGCTTGAAACTTCATTTCCTTGTATAAGGGGGTTCATGGGCTTAATTTTCTAAAAGCTCTCTCGCATAGTGGATACTCTTAAGATCAATTTTTAGGGACATGATTATTCTTCTTGGTCTAACTTGTATAATTTTTTGATGTTACTTTTCTTCCCTTATCTATTTACTTTCAAGTTATTTATTTTGAATTTCCACTGCATTTCCTATTGTTTTCATAAAGTGGTTTTAAACTCTGATTTATTTTCAAACAATTTTTTTCCAAAACTCTACAATCCCCCTATGATGTATGGAGTCATATGTCTAACAAGTGGCATCAGAGCGTCACTCCTATTTAAATACTAATCGTCTCGGGAGGAAGATGACTTAGAATACTTTTTTAACATGAGGAATTTCCTAAAAACACCACTAGAAAGTGGCATTAGAGCCCAACTCATGTGGAAAGCTAGATTTAAAATATTCATTTAAAGAGAAATCAAAGAAAAGATTTAAAATTTACTAAGAGAAGATTTAAAATATTCATTCAAAAGATGAACAAGTTTACTTGAAAGTCTTTCAAAAGGAAGATGACTGTGAGGTAAAAAAGTTATCATACAAGCAATTATTTAAATTAAACGCTAAATTAATTGAGGAACATGATAATATTGAAAAGCGTAACATAGATCTTAAATACTATATTGAATTTCTAGAAAATAGTAATGAAACACTTATATATGAAATAGCTAATATTAGAAATCAAGGTAGTAACTGTGAGACTTGTGTCTCGACGAAAAAGGAAGCGTAAGATCTGAATGAAACCCTAAGTGAATTTACTAAGGGAAAATAAAACCTAGATTTTATTTTATCAAATCAAATTCCTTCATTAAATCGAACTGGATTAGAGTTTAAATTTGGTAAATCACATAGTAAAGACTATAATATAGAGAATTTGAACCACGCGCCCTATATATAAATTCTCCTTGTGTGATAAGCTTGGCCACCTAGAGCCATTTATTTTGATAAATTAAGAAGTTCTAAAGGTAATAACCATATACCCCTTAGAACTAATAATGCACCATGACCCAAGAAGATTTGGGTACCAAAGGTAAAAAACTAATGTGTTTTGCAGGGGTGCTTTGTAGATTTAAATGAAGCCTTAGTGCATATTAAAAGAATTCCTACTCAAACCATCGGGTACCACATTAGCCTCAATAGGATGGTAACTCAAACCAAAATCATAATCCTTCATAAATTCAAGCCATCTCATCTGTCTCATATTCAGCTCTTTCTGATTGAAAAAATGCTTCAAACTCTTGTGATCTCTGAACACCACAAATCTAGAGCCATACAAATAATGTCTCCAAACTTTAAGTACAAACACCATATCCACTAATTCCAAATCATGGGTATGATAATTCCTCTCATGAACCTTCAGTTGTCTCGAACCATAAGCTATAACGTGACGATTCTGCATAGGCTCACCGTATAAACCCATCTTTGAATTATCACAATACACAACGAAAGATTCACCCGGACTTGGAAAAATAAAAATTGGTGTTGGCGTTAACTTCTTCTTGAGCTCTTGAAAACTCTAATTGCACTAGACATCCCACACCTACGCTTTCCCTTTCTAAGTCAATTGAGTCAAAGGAAAAACTAACTTTGAAAAGCCTTTTATGAACCTTATGTAGTAATCAGCCAAACTAAGAAAAGTTTTTATCTCTGTAACAGACTTTAAAGTCTCCCACTATAACACATCGTCAACCTTCAACGAATTAACTGATATACCACCACTAGAAATGACGTGACTAAGGAAACTCACTTCACGCAACCATAACTCACACTTGGACAACTTTGCATATAACTTCTTTTCTTGCAAGGTCTATAACACAAATATGATATGTTTGTTAAGGGCCAAATTGTTATGATTAATTGTATAATTTTGTGGCTCTTATTAACTTAATTCATCGGATTTACATGACAATCCCTCAACTTTTGTGTAAATATAAATTTATAGTTTAATCAAGACAGTATTGAGTAGATTGATCATTTTACTTTTAATTTTGTAGTTTTGTTGCATTAGAGGAACATTGGGTGCTAAAAGGCAAGACAATAGCTTCTACATGCACTTTTGGATAAAAGCCATGCCAGCAGGTGGGGCTAAACGTGGTCATAGCGCCATCCAACCTCTCAAGGCAGTGGTTATCATGCTAAGCGTGGTCTGGTGTCGCTTAGCGCCACTTAAAACGGTTTCCCCCTTTTGTCATCTAGACGCGCTAAACGCGGTCTGTTGGGGCTTAACACCGTCTTCTTTTTCTAGTTTTTATAAATACCCTCTCACTTCATTTGGAGAGGATTAGACACTAACTATGGGCACCAAATACACTAAAAACTCAAATAAACTCAGGAATTGAAGAATCAAAGTTGGATTTGCATAAATCTTCAGGAAACCATTGTTGATACTCTTTTATCTCTTCTCTTTTCTTGTGAAGCAAGCTACCATGATGATGTGTAGTTGAATCCTTTATATCCGGATTAGATGTAATTAGCTAAACTTGTATGTATTTCTTTTGATTGTTACTTTGTGAACATATTATGAATCAATATTGATGTTATCTTTGTTTACATGTTAAATCTATGGGTTTGAGTGAATATTGAGAAATATTTTCCAAGTCTTGACCTAAGATCTTCATCTATCAAAAACCAAAGTCTAGAGATTGATTTGGGGTTTGATATTCACATGTATCAAGTCTTAAACATCATTGTATTGTTTAATAGTTAGAGAGATTATCGATTAAACAATACGGTGAAATCTCGCGTCATTGTTTAGACATAACCAATGTTGATATCGCATTAATCCCTGTGGAGGCGATACAAAAATACTTGCCCTAGAAAAAGTGTTTCAACAATGTTCTGCATGCTCTTCATCTGTCTTGGAATACAATAAAATATCGTCGACGAACACAACCAAAAACTGATCAAAGTAAGGATTGAAGATCCTATTCATATACTCCACGAATACAATGGGTGCATTAACACAGTGAGCGACATCAATGAATACTCGTAGTGACCATATTAAGTTCTAAGTGCAGTCTTTAGAATATCTTTTGACTTTATACGAATTTGATGATAACCCGATCGCAAATCAATCTTATTGAAAACGCAAGCACCAAAGAAATGGTCCATCAAATCATCAATTCTCAGAAGAGGATACTTATTCTTGGTAGTAAATTTATTCAGCTGGCGATAATCAACACATAACCCCATGCTACCATCCTTTTTCTTGACCAACAACACTGGCGCTCCCCACGACAAAACACTAGGTCAAACAAACTTCTTTTCAAGCAGATCCTCTAGTTGTTTCTTCAATTCACTCAGCTCTGAAGATGACATTCTATAAGTGACATCGACATAGGACTAATACTAGGTACTAAGTCTATAAAGAACTCAACCTCACGCTCTGGAGGCATATCACTATATCATCTTGGAACACCTCTGGAAAATCACACACAACTGGTAGATCACTAACCACCACTTTGCTTTTGACCTTCAAACTAATCCAAACTCTGGAAACTTTACGGACGTGTCAAAATAGTTGATATGTATGTGGTTAAACTCCAACCAGTTCATTCATAGGATAACATCAAGTTGACTTAACAGTAAGCAGACTAAGTCAATACTAAATTCCTTACCATAGATAGTCAAAGGGTAATTCAGACAAACCCCCGAAGTAGTCATCGAACCATTAGATGGGGTATTAATAATTGTAACACCCTATTTCCCTGACGCGACATTTAATAAAATAATTTAATATAAATCAACAAATAGAGTGTCACACATGCTTCACCATAGCAAAAAAGAACCACAATTTAACATTTTCAGAAATAAGTAGCGTAACACCAAAAGTTTAACATATGAATCTCAACAAGGATGAATGAGAAAGTGGTTTCATAATCCTCAAAAGAAATAAGACATGCAACAAAAAGAAAACATAGAGAAACACGTTACCTAATGTTACATATCAGAGTAACTCCACTAAGACCTGAACGATAAATAACTAAAGAGGCACAACGCAATCCTCTAGCATCAAGCATCTATTCTTGTACCTGATTGTTTGTATCCCAGAGGAGTACAAATGTAACAACAAACAGAAAGAGGTGATGATACATTCACATATAGATAGCGTGCATAAACAACAAGGATAAATAAGCAGTATGCTATCAGTCTCACAACTCATATCAACTACCAGAACAACATCGATAACATAAACCTATACAAAACACCCCAATCAACTCACACAATCAATTATTCATTTGCATCAACTCATATAAGCAGTTAACTCAAACAGAATGCATATATGTATGCAATGTTTGACTCCTTAACTCTATCAATGCTCGTCACGGTCCCCTCTCTGAACCGAACTCGTAACTCAACTCTATATGCATGTGGTACCAATACTTTTGGATGATTATAGGCTTGTTATTAATTTACATCCCGCCATAGTTCCCTCTCTGAGTCGGGCCACCTCAAGATCCCCTCTCATAATCGGGAAACTCTACAACTCATGAATGCATGTAATGCAACTCAACTCTATCAATGTTTGTCACAATCCCCTCTCTAAACCGGATTCATCACATTTCAACCATTACTCTTTCACGACTAGTTACCATGAAACTCAATAATTCTCATTATCAATCAATTGATCACAACTAAACATAAACTCAACCATTTCTTACATGATCATTTTCAATTCAATAAAATGCATTGATTCACATCAAACATAAACCAATTGATGTGAAGTGGGTTTACAAGTTGAAACGAAGGCCAAATGGTGAAATTGCCAAGCATAAAGCAAGACTAGTGGCGAGGGGTTTTCTGCAAAAACCTGGTATTGATTTTGACAAAGTGTATGTACTTATGGCAAGGTTGGAAACCATCATAATTGTTGTGTCGGTAACAACATACAAATGGTGGAAGATACATCAGTTGGATGTAAAATCAACATTTTTGAATGGACCTTTGGAAGAAGTAGACTATGTCAGTCAACCACCAGAATTCAAAATCAAAGGGCATGAGTCAAAGGTGTACAAGTTGAGGAGGGATCTCTATGGTTTGAAGCAAGCTCTGAGAGCTTGGAATAAAAGGATAGATAACTTCTTAGTTGAAGCAGGTTTCACAAAGTGTGTCTCTGAACATGGAATGTATGTCAATGATGCAGACAAGGTTAATCAAATCATCATATGCTTATATGTAGATTACTTGTTCATTACAGGTGCAAATGAAACAAATATAAAAAAAGTCAAGTTGAAGCTAATGCAAGAGTTTGAAATGTCTGACTTGGGGAATTTGTCATATTTCTTAGGGATGAAGTTAAAAGACACAGGTGAAAGAGTTTTCTTACACTAGATGAAGTATGCCCAAGATATCTTGAAGAGGTTCAAGATGAGCAACTGTAATGCAGCTGCCACGCCATTAAAAACTGGAGCAAAGTTAAGGAATGAGACATATTATGATTTTGTAAGTGCAACATTGTACAAACAAATCATTGGTTCCTTAAGGTATCTTTGCAATACCAGGCCATATATCTGTCAAAGTGTCGGACTGTTGAGCAAATTCATGGAGAAACCTCATGAATGTCATCTCACTACAGTCAAGAAAGTGTTGAGATACATCAAAGATATGATTTATCATGATGTATTGATGCTAAGATGGAAGAAGACCAACACAAATGTAGAGGTATGTGGCTATGCTGATTCAGCCTTTAGTGGAGATTAAGACGAGAAGAAGAGTATTGTAAGCTACATACTCATGATCGAAGGCGCTCCAATCTCATGGAGCTCAAGGAATCAAAGCACTGAGGTTTTGTCATCTTGTGAAGCTGAATATGTGCCTGCATCATATGCAGCATGTCAAGCAGCATGAATAGAGATGTTGCTTGAAGAGCTCAAGATAATGGAACCTAAGAAAATGAAGTTGATTGTCGACAACAAGTCAGCACTCAACCTGGAGAATCATCCAGTGTGTCATGGTCGAAGTAAGCATATATAAAAGAGATATTATTTTCTTAGGGATTGTCACACCCTAATTTTTAACCCTAAGATCCCACCTCTTTGTGCATCACCTTGCATAACATTTCTAGGTCAATCATACATGCATAACTAACCAAGTCTGTATGCTTTGTTTTGTTTGTTTGTTCACTGGTGAATTAGGGTTTACTTCAAAGGGACCTCCAGGGTTAGTCAGACAAACTTTGAGTGCACTGTCAACCAAGTACACTAGATTCAAGGTTTTCTATTGGGTCATTTTCCTTGACATTTCTCAAAAGCCTTAGTGTATATCCCAAGGAGAGTTAGGGTTTCCTTCTTCGCTAGTGTTAAGCATGGTCATCGATGGAGGACTAGTTAAGGTTTCATAGCAAGCTGCATTACAGGATTGTATCCTCATTTCCAAAGATTAAGATTTGAAGTGTGATTGTTTTATGAGACAAGCATGGCAAGGAAGGATAGCGGACTCATGGATTCACGAATATTCAAGTGGTATCAAGATCCTTAGGCATTTATTTTACCCTAGAATTTGGTTTAGGTTTCAATTGCAAAGCATAATCCTGTTGTTCATCAAATTTCTCGAGGCATATATTTCGCTCATCAAAAGTTGAAAAAGTTTGTTTCTTATTATTACAAAAGTCAACGGCATACATCGTTCTCAGCCATCTTAAACCCTTTTACTCAAGGATCGTTTTCAAGATTAACTCAATCACCATCCATTATTAGCAAGACAAGTTCATTCAAAAACATTCATTAAAATTCAAATTCTAAGAACAAGTTTCATCAAACTTTATTTGAATGTATTCAAAGTATACAAGTTACAATCCATTTTTTTGAAGAGTCGTGTGAAAGGGAAGGGACAAATAACATGATTACATGTTCAAATGCATACACTGCCTTGTGCCAAATACAACATTTTTCCCACATTTAAATCTCAAGTTTAAGTTTAAAGGTCTACAAGCTCAAATTAATTTAAAGTACACAGGTCTTTTACAAGAATGTATACTCAATGAGAAGTTGTTTGCAAAATTAAATCCTACAAGTTTCTATATCTCTTCAAAGTTGTCTAAATTACAAGAACTAAAGTTACATCAAGACTTTGATTGTTTTTCTCCAAGTTCCAACCACAAGAAACTAGACTTCAATAGCCAACACAAAAGGAGCTAGGCGCTGATGCATGCCTGCTATGATCTCATTCGACATCTTTGTCAAGTAATAAGGATCACTGTCCGAAGTGTCAAAGCACCTGTAAGCTTGAAGGAGATACTTCGATCGTTGGTTTGTCTACTTTTATGGGCATACTGACATGCATAAAATACAAATGGTGTCATCTGCTACAGTCTGATAACATATCTGTTTGCAATGATTAGCTTATCTAAAGCAGGTCCTTTTGCATCTAAAAAAGGAGGACATCAATACAATTAAAATTCTGCACAGTATAAATGTATTTATTAACCAATTGTTGTTCTACTTCACATAGTCGTTACAGAAAATGCAACCCGAGGTTTGCGGTCTAAAACATCAAACCAAGTTGGCATAATGGACGCAGTGGAATCACCACCTACATGTTTCAATACCAACACTTTCACAAGTCAGGAAATTATTGATGCACATGGTGTTGCAAGATACTAAAGAGAAAATCCTGTAGTTTACAATTGTTGAAATTCCCTTCCTATTGGCTTTGATATCACGTGAAAACAAGATCAGTACACAGAAGCTTGGAAGCTTCAACGTTTTGAAGATTTGTCATCAACCTATGGCTGCTCCAAGTCGTCATTATCACTTGCTACTGCAGAACATGAAAAAAAACCAAGTCAGCAAAGTTGTCTCAACAAGGGCCGTAAAAGTAACAAAACATTCATGACATCAATCACGGTTTCGTATCTACGGCGGGCATTGATATCCAAGACATGATTAAACATATTCAATTTAAATGGAAACATTGCCAAATTGAAAACAATAAATATCCACGGCATTCAATACAAAATCAGCATTATCAATCAAGGATTCATATCAAATAATGGACACAGCAAAATTGATTTTGAACATCAATATTTATCATTTGAAATCAGTAAAAAATATGGGAAGAAATCAAGAGTATTCATGGTAAATCAATAATTCGTCAATGAGGAAACAACGAGATTGGAAGGCAATGGTGTTGTCAAATAGTCAGAATCACAATTAACCGTTGTATATTCTTTCTTTCGAAAACAAGAACAATCCTGCGTTCAATTTCGAAATCGTGAATTAATTGACCACATGCTTATAAAAGGGATTACACGACTATACACAGGACATGGAAGAAAAAAGAATCATCATACAACAAACCATAAAACGATACACACATTCATAAATTTCAGAAACATATACAAGATTCACATACTCATAGCAGTCAAGGAAATTAAGTCATTCAAGCTTACATACACAGCAGACAGAAACCACGCGATTTGCAGAGGAGTTACACGCATATCAGAGTATCACATAGCAAGAAGGTCACGACATCACTCATAAGCAGTACAAAAACACAAAAACAGAACAAACACATAGTTTGGGAGCCATACACACGGTTCATACACTTTCACAAATTTGGAGAATAAAATTTGATACAAAACCATACACATCCACACATACACAAGCGGAAACAATACCACAGCAACAAATCATCAGAGAATCACAGGAGGAGAAACATCAGAACATCACATATTCACACACACACACAGTAATTCACACGATTTGAAGAACACAGAACACGCAACACATACGAATGAATTGAAAAGGCACGGAGGAGACGAGAATTCATGGTTTCGAAGCAACAAGTTGATACAAACAGCAACAACAATACCTACGGACTAAGTCGAGTAGAAGAAGAAGAAATGAAATGAGTTCAAGTACTGATTCAGTTTGATTACCTCATTGGAGACTGATGGAATTCTCGTTCAATCTGTACCTTCGAGACTTGCAACATCGACCGGAGCAGATCACAGCTCCGTAGGTTGGTTTACCACCTTATTTTACCTTGTTTTTCTGTTAGATGATTGCAATAGCATAGTCGCTCCGTGACCTTAGGTCGAAATTGATTGTTTTTAGGGCTCAATTCGTATTCAGGGTGTTTAGGGTTTATTTTGGGTGCTTCGGTTTATGTTGATGGCGAGGTTTTAACAGAGATGAAATAGGGATTTTTGAAAGTAGAGCAATGCAAATCCATTAGTGTAGGTAGATTGGGCCTCCGCCGCCGCCGTAGGCGATTATCGGCGCGGTGGAGCTAGGGTTTAACTCAGGGAACTTTGGAAATAGAAAAACGGCAGTGAAGGAGAGATTGAGGGTGATTAACGTGAGAATAGGAGAGGAATTGAATTGCTGATTATTTTCTTCATTGTCTTGTTGTTGGGTGATTCACACGGGCTTTGAGCTATAAGCCCAGTAGGTTCACTTGTTTCTCACATCACCCCAAATTCCTATTTCGCCCCCTCCTCAGCAAAAACACCCATCGGGCGATGGGTTGGGCCGGCCTAAATCCCATTTTACCTATTTGTCACATTAAACATCTTTGTTTTTGTTAAGGGTTAAATAAGTATTAGATCTTTGAAAATAATCCAACATTTAAGTTTAGTTCCTATAAATATTTTCTTCAAGGTTTGACCCCCCTAATGTTTTCCGTTTCCAACTGTAGTCCCTCCCGTTAGTTTTCACTAACGGAGGATGACATGGTGTGCCATGTGTGCTAACATTCCTTGTCAACTATGTATGATTTCTTTGACCAGTCAGGGACCAAACTTGAATGTTTGGTTATTTTCAGGGACCTAATACTTATTTAACCATTTATTCTACTCTCCTCTTTGATTTATATGCTTGAAGTTATGGCCATTGAGCCTCGATGCCGCTACTTGTTGTTGCGAAACAGAGTCGAATTCATTCAAAACCAACTGCAACTAATTGAAAACAGAGTCGAATTCTATTCTCAAACAACTTCTAGCAGCCTTGTACATTCAAAACCAACTGCAACTAATTGAAAAATCAGTTGCGAAACAGTTGTCAAACTATAAATCAAACTTGAATTTCACTGACTACAAAAAAAACCATCCTAATTGGTCTTAATTAAGTTAATTATATATTGTTTTATTCTTCCAAAACTCAATTAAACAAGACAGACCACCTCTTTAAATCTACCTCATCTACCTCATTTGTTCAAATAGGTGATTCAATTAAATTTAGTGAAAAAAGAAAGAGCTCAAGCACGTGCTTAGTTGTTTGAAGTTTTTTTAGATGCAATTGAAAGAAATGATATAATCAATAAAGAGAAAGACATAGAAACCTGGGTTTGAGTTTTTGATATCTATACTTACATTTTCAATCCCTACATTTTTTTTCAGAATCTATTATATTCAATCCTGCACATCACTTTTTGCCATTCCCTGAAATGCTTATTACATTTTCATATTGAAATGTGCATTATCAGGTTCACTCTCTATTTAAGTATCTCTTTTCTTACTTACTTGAGAGTATGTTGAACGTGTTTGGCAATAGAAGTATAAAATGGATTTACTTGTGTCTAGCCAAATGAATAGAGATTGAGAGTAGCTTTTGGTTAAATGCATGGTAAAACAGATGGATTAAAATCCAACCTCATTCTATATAGTTAAACAATTGTGAAAGTTATAGCATCATTTATAGTATTAGTTCTTAAATAATTAAAAAGTTGAAACTACATATGATGTACATGAAAGCATGTTTTGTTGGATAAGTTAGTTTCAGATTTCATATTTTGTAACTTTGCTCTTAAAAGCTAATGTTCTTTATGTGATTGGAGATGTCAATCATATGGCTAGCTACTTTGTTTTCCAAAGACATTTGTTACGTTCCTCAATCGTGGTAGCATTATAAGAAATGTTGTGTATAACATGCATGATTCTGTCAAAAAAATGTCATGATATTGTTTTTCTAAATAAGCTTTACTCATTTGCATTTTTGTGAAGTACAACATAGATTCATATAAAAGATATTAGGTGGTTTTATTTTTGGGCATTTAAGTACACACTAAACAAGCTTTCATGGAAAGACTGAAGATATTGATGGACCTATGATAATGGAACTCAGGCTTTCATGTTCAACTCGAGAAGAGCATTTCGAGATTGTTTTACACGTATGGATCTAGTTCACCAAATTATGAGTTCTACTTTGTAATTTTAAGCGTGTGCTCTACCTATGTCTTTCAAACTAACAATTATATGCATTTCATATCTTAATGATTATGTTTTCTCCAACCAACTAATAATTCTTTCCTTTTCTATAAATTTTTGTGTGCAGCTGATTGAATCCAGAGTCTCCTCTTTTAAATCTGTCTTCCAACTCTCGAGTTTTTTAGACGTCCTTTACGCCGGGGTAAGCATCTTTCTGCTGTATACAAATGGTTAGCATGAAGTTCATGATGAACTTGTGTTTATGATGCATGGTTTCTTTTGAACAGGTTCTCGATGAAGAGATAGATGAAGTTGAAACAGTACCGATTATCTGTGTGAGAGAGAAAGAGAAATGAGGGTAGAGAAAAAGGTGGAGAGGGAAAGAAGAAGAGGAGTGAGAGAGAGAAGGAGGAGAATAAATTTAACATAAAAAAAGCATTTTTTGACTGGTCAATGCAATAAAACACATGTGGCAAGGAATAGTTACACACATGGCACGCCACGTCATCCGCCGTTAGTGAAAACTAACGGAAGGGATTAGAGTTAGAAACGGAAAACTTTAGGAGGACCAAACCTTGAAGAAAATTTTTTTAGGGACTAAACCTCAAAGTTGGGTTATTTTCAGGGACCTAATACTTATTTAACCCTTTTGTTAATTTCATGGTTTTATGTTTTATTTGTCTTTTTTTTTTATAATTAGGAAAATGCTTAGGGATAAGTCATGTTTTAGTTAGTTTGTTTTAATAATCAAATATTAATAATTAGAATCTAATCTTGTTTTTTTAGGAATTAATTATTTTTTTTTATCCAAATAAGAATTAGTTAGAAATCTAATTGTGTGAGAAATTTTCTAACTATAAATATTTACATGCTCCCTTAGGTTATTGATTCAACTTTATGTTCGATAAAGGAAATCAATTTAAATCTTAAGTCTTAATTTATTTTGCGTGACAATTTCTAGGATAGCTCCCCCTTTTAAAACTTAACTTTAGGATCATAGTATTAGGTTAGATTTCCATGCTTAAAACTAAAGTATTTTCCTTATATAAAAAAAATACAAAAAATACTTTAGCTTTAATTTCTAAATGTCTTTTCATACCTTTGTGTGTTTATGCATTCTTCGTTTCCATATGTGCTTGACGTGATGTTACTCTATTCATGATGTGATATCTTGCTTCATAAGTTGGTTGTACGTTATATTGCATGTCTTACATTTTGATATCCATTCATGATTATTAGCTTTGATACTTGATGCAGACGTAAGTCATCCCTAGATGAGACGTGATTCACCTACCCTATGACATAGTTGAGAAGGATGCAGATTCCTTTTTCGCTTAGGAGAGGTATGTGGCATACTCGTCGATTCTATATCCGATTTGGAGACCTTCTCCTAAAGTGAAGCAAAGGTCCATCTTCCACATGTTTGTGGTGGCTTAAGTTGAGTATTCTCCTTAAGATGACGACTTGTCTTTTCTCCTAAAACCAATCAAACTTTATTTACCCTTAGAGGGGAACTATGGACGCTCTGATTTCTCAAAATTTCTTTTGAGAATACGTAGGCACAAGGTCAATCCTTGGCGAGCAACCTTTTCTTTTTACATTGTTTACCCCTTATGAGGGGAACTATGAATGCTCTGATTTTATTCCCGTCAGGATACGTAGGCACGAGATGCGATGTCTTGGCGAGCATACTTAGGAATAAAACCTTAGGTCTCCCTTTTACCCTTTAGCAGACAAATAAAAAATAACACAATAAAACAAGAGGTTCTTGTAGAGTACTACAGATACTTAGGATGCTAGTACCTTCACTAGGTATAACCAACCCCCGAACCTTAGATTCTCTTTTGCTTTGCATTGCATTGCATGCTCATGGGTTATTCATTCTTTTCCCTTCCCTTGGATAAATTAAAGATCAGTGATGAATTAAGATTTGTGATTCAAGTTAATTTAATAGCTTGATATCTGATTCTCACCACGACAGAAATGGCGACTTCACTGGGGAATTACTTGTAGAGGGTTAAGCCTAACTTACTTATTTGTGATATTTATTTGCTTGTTTGTTGTTTTGTTGTTTATTGGGTTGTTACCTTTGTGTGTGTCATACCCCAAATTTTGACCACCAAGATTTCCCATCACTGTAAAGATCATTACCACAATATGGATGTACCATCATACCTCATCAATCTCCTCAAGGACTGTTGAGCATTCACTACATTCAAGAATTAGGGTTTTGAGCCCTCTCAGAACACTCAGACAAAGGATCAATCAAGAATGGACATGATCTTCAACTTGTCTAAGCCTCTCAAGCATCTATAAAGCATCAAGAGGACTCCCACATCAAGAATCAAGCACAGGGTTGCAATATTTCAAGTGGATCAAGCCTCGAGATCCCCAGTGTCACCAAAGTAGGGTTTTGGTCGACCAAGGCCTCCAGAGGAAAACTTTCATCTGGGCATCAGTCAATACTTCAAAACATGATCCAAAATGCTCAAAGGGACCTTATGAGTCCAATTATCAAGTCAAAATAGCCTCAGGGGAAGCATTCATAAAAAATCAGGAATTAGGGTTTCTTGACCTAATTCACCCCTAAGTTGACTTTTGAGGCAAGACATGAACCAAGACCTCAAGACATGATTTGAGGGCCTCAAATACACCACATTGATCCATTTACAACAATGGATTGATCCAAGAAGCTTGATTCACAAGTTTCATTTTCATCTGGACCACAATTGGGTTTTGAAGAAAAAGTCAACTGTACCTTTGACTTTGGACCAAGACATGTTCCCAAACCTTGGGACATGATTCAAGACACCCTAAAACACCTATGGAATCCGTCCATTAGGTTTGAATTAGGTCAAGATCTTGATTGCATAGAAGATCACCCAGTTTGGAATTCATCTAACAAAAAGTCAACTGTGCCCAAAATCAAGTTTGGCTTTTTGGATTTTTTCACAATGTGGCTCCCCTAAGTAAAAAAAATGTTAATGCATGGGTTTAATCATCATCCATCAAGAAAAAAAAATAGGGTTACTTGCAAAAGTGGCAACCATAGGAAACTTAAAATTTTCTAAGTTATGGAACAAAATTGATTTGGTACCAACTTTGCAAGGTCATAACTTCCAAACCACAAGGCCTTTTTCTTCCATCCAAAGCTCAAATGAAAGTTCACATGACATACTTCAAAATTATCTACTACAAAAGATTCCAAATCCTCATGGATTTTGAGTTATGGATTGATCAAAATCACAAAAACATGAAAATGACCACTTTTTCCAACACTTAGTGAAAATTTTGGACATAATCTAATATGTCTTGGATTTTCACCAACTTTGAGGCCATTTTTCACCCTAATCCAAGTTGAACCAGGACCAATGTTGGACATCAAAGTTAAAGTATGTCATGAGGGCTTTCCAACAAGTACCAGATCATCTCCAAATTCAATTTGAGTAGAAAGTTACAACCCTTGGAACATGGCACCAAAAGCTGATTTCTTCCCAAGACAGATTACAGGTCATTTGCTCGAATTGGCTAATTTATACAATTACAAGTCTTGTAATCCTTCTAGAAACATTAAGGATCAGATCAAAGCAAAAAATCTCTGAGCCGCAAGTCTCCTAAGACAAAAGATCATCATGTATGCATGTGATATCTAATGATGCAAAAACCAAAAAGTTCAAAGTTGTCATGGAGCATTAAATAGATGCATCAAGGTAGCATGAACTGAGGCAAATACAACTGAATGAGTCAAGCCTTATCCCTGCAATAGAATACCATAGGCCTGCAAGGTTGACCCAAGTCAATGGCTAGGGAATACTTTAGATTCCTTTTAAAAACCATTGGACAAAGGTCTGTACCAGCCACCATTCACTATTGATGCCAAAAAAAACTTGACACACTATAAATAGAGGTCATTTGTGATCAATTTGAGTACACAAAAGCACCATAACACATGCTTTCCTCAAAATCTCTTTCAAAAATCCAGAAGTGCCTTATTTTGCAAGTCACCATCGAATTTTGAGTTAGAGAGCAATTCCACCACAACTTATGATCTAAACACATCCAATATATCATATATAAGCTGTTCAAACACTCATGCATCATCTGGAACACCAAAATTATAGTCCTCAAAATCCACTTGAGGCCTATTTGCAGTTGAGATATCACAAGGTGATCCAAGCATCTCCAATCAAGGCCAGGCATCTCAACATACTCCATAAGCTGTAAGGAAGCTACACAGATCATTGTTTCACTTCTGAAACACCTCTAGAACAGAATTCGATTCCTTCTTGCAGAGGTAAACCTTTAACTTTTAAACTCTATAATGCATGCATCATAAACATGTTTTCGAGTTACCAATGTGTTTCTGGATGTTCATAGAATGATAACCCTCAATCAATTGCTATTTATCTTGTGTGCATAAGATTTCATGTAGTTCTTGAATTTTTTAGGGTTCATCTGATTATAGCATGGTATCTCTTGATACACTTAAAATAAATAAAATTGAAAAGAACCATCCAATTCCTTGTAAAAAAACGAACGAGTTTCATTTTTACATCTTCCAAAATGGTTGAGAAACGAAGGAGATAGAGTTGCTTTTGCAACTCTGATGATGGTTCAAGGAAGAAGATGGCCATGGCGCCATTTTCAGATTTTCAAAACCAAACTTACTATATATTATTTCATTGTCGTTATATGTTTGAATTGGCATTGCTCCCCAGTGGTTGATCAGCTGGTTTTGTGTGTGTAGCGAGCGAAAGGTATGGGGTTCGAATCCCCCTCGCCCCAGACCTTTTGATTTATTTTTTAAAACTATTTTCAAAAGGATTTTTCACATATTACTCACTCCCTTCCATCCTCTATCACCACACGCACATAGCTCAGTTGATAAATTTTGAACCCTCCACCCCAAGGGTGTGGGTTCAAACCTTGGGAGGGCCTTTTCTCTTTTTTTACCACTTAATTTCTTCACATTTTTTTCACAATTTCTTAAATGATTTTAAAAATTAATTTCTCTCAGAATTTTAATGTTTTTGAATTTATTATTTTTCTCAAAATTCACAAAAATGTTAAAATAATTTATTCCATAAAAAAATAAAAAAAATATTACTTGTTTAATATATTTTGAATTTTCACAACGAATTTATTTATTTGTTTTTAAGCATTTAAAAATGCTTCTTTCTCTTGATTTTTCAAATTCAAATGATTTTCAAATCATTCTATGGATGAAATATGATTTTTTAAACATTAATCCAATGTTACAACTTGATTTTCACACATGTTTGATAATTTTGATAATTTTAATTGATTTTTATTCAAATTAAAATGCGTTTTTAAGTCAAATTAGGGTTTAAATTCATTTCACCCTCAAAACTCATTTAAAAACACTTTTGGGCCTCTTGATAGAGTGTAAGTCTCATCCCTTTGTAAATAAACCTTTTTGGGCCTCAGTCATAGTATAAGTCCAGATACGATTTTAAAAATCTCGGCGCGATCGCCGTTTTTCAAAACAAATTTCATTTAGGCCTCCCTTTGGTTGTAAGTCCCATTTCTTTCATTTTTAAAACACTTTTGGGCTTATAATAGAGTGTAAGACCCATCCCTTGTCACACACAAACTTTTTGGGCCTCAGTCATTGTATAAGACTCGATACGTGATTTATAAAATACGGTGCGATCACTGTTTTTCATCTGGGCCTCTCCTTGAGCTATAAGTCCCAACTCTTGTATAAAAATAAACTTTTTTGGGCCTCTAATAGAGTGTAAGACCCATCCTCTTTTTAAAATACAATAACTTGGGCCTCAGTCATTGTATAAGTCCCTCTGTGATTTCCAAAACTACGACGCGATCGTCGCCTTTTCAAAAGAAATCATATGAGCCTCCCTGTGAGTATAAGCCCCAAACTTCCTTTTAAACAACTTTCTTCTCTTTGATTCAAATTCAAATTCAAAGTTTTTATCAAAACTTTCTTCAATTTCTTGAATAACTAACCATACAGCTGTAGTTACTATGCTTGGGCTTGCACAACTGTGAGTTCCACTATCTCTTCAATACATACTTGTTTATATATTTCATATGTATATGCTTGTATATACTTGCTTAGAGTTTTCCCCAGCAATTAGGTATAGGTCTAGATCAAACCAGTGGTTACTCTTTCAACACAATCAAAACTACTTCCCCATAGGAAATTCCAGATACAGTCTTGCCTCTTCTTGGGCTTATACAATATGGAACAGAGAAAGACATTATTCTCGGTGAAACTTTTCTCGAGACTATCCAAATTTAGAAGTATTTGTACAAGAAATTCATTTCCCCAGAGAGGATTAATTCCCGGTGAAACCTCTCTTGAATTTCTTCAAACCTTAGAACTGTTCTGCAAAGAAAGGATTAATTCCCGGTGAAACCTTTCTTGAACTTTTCTTAGGCTTGGACCCATAGACTTCCTAAAAGCATCCCCAGCCTCCTCTTGGGCTTAGTACAAGGACCCTCAGGCTTCTTAGAAGTTCTCAGCCTCCTCTTGGGCTTAGTATAAGGACCCAAAGGCCTCCTACAGGTATAGGACATAAACTAGTCATCTTTACTAGTTCAATCCTCCAGAGAGTCAGAATTCAAGAACATCAGTCGATTCTAGGGTTGTTTCTCATCCCTTAAAACATCAGCCTCCTCTTGGGCTTCATACAAGTAGACTTGGACAGTCTCAGCCTCCTCTTGGGCATCATACAAAAAGATCATTCTCCAACTGAGAGTCAACCTCTTTATACCAGTAGACTTGGAAAGTATCATCTCCTCTTGGATCTCAAAGAAACCCTCAAGTTTTCCAAAAGCACAGGAAAAAACCCTGATCATTTCATCAACATACTAATCTCCAGCAGAGTTAAAACCTCCATAGGTTTTCAAACTCAATCTTTAACCTTCACCTTAAAAAACCCAGTCAGAGACAATTTACCATCAATAAAACCCTAACAGAGCCTTATGGTCTATGATATTTCAACTCTTCTTCAATCCCCAGTGATCGGAAAAATAACAAGTGTACTATTTTTACCGATGTAGTAATAGTTAGGGTTATCCTCAGAATCGATCTCTCGAGGACTGCGTGTAATTATAAGTGCAGATGTTATTTCAATTAAACAAAAATGCCTTTAGGGTTTGTTTGTTTTGAAAATTATAATAACAATTAAGAAAATAAGCAGAATGAATAAAATAACTTAAGCAAATATGAGAAGTTATGCTAGGAGAAGTGTATAAATTGCTTTGCAATAAACCCAATTATTATTCAAAGAGACATGCCTCAAACCTTAGCTTACCCAATCTTATTAGTGTTTTTCATTAATTCCTTAACAGAAAAACCTTTGATATTCTCCCTTGACCCTAATTCCTTAGCAATCTCAGAATAACATCAAGCAATAGTTCTAACAAGATTATTTTAGGTTATTACGTGGTATTCTCATTCCTAAGCAATATCTACCGCAATATTATTTTACAAAAGCATTAGGTGGTTTGTCCGACCTAATCCTAACCGTGAATCAAATTTAATTAGTCCGATTGAATAAGCATTAAGAATATTGCAAAATAAAAGCTTAAAGGAAAAAGGCATAATCTCATAGAATAAATCAAAATAGGTTCATTACATTGCAATTTAGGGACACCCCCTAGCATTGGGGAGTTTACCTATTCATAATGTTAAAAAGAAATACAATACGAAAAGTAGACATTACAATAGTAATCAGATGATTTTGATCTTCAATTGTTAGCACTCATGAAGAATCTCCCTCCTCCAGATCACTTGATCGCATGAAACTCTAACGTAAAATTCTTCGTAAAAGCAAAAGTCCCTTCTTTTTCCTCAAAACCTAGCCTAAGTAGTTCCAGATCAAACTTAATAGTGTGCAATATCCAGAATACCCCTTATGTCTCTTTAACTTAGAAAAATATGAAAAATTACAAAATTGTTTCACGCCTGCCAACACGGGCCGTGTCAGCTGACATGGGCGGCTGTGTTGGCCTTCTGTCCAAGGAAATCAACATATTCATGCTCCAGACTTGCTGACACGGGCACTCGTGTCAGCCCTCTGACTCTTGCCCAAATCTTCTTCCACTCCAGGTGTGCTGACACGGGTCGTGTCAGCTAACACGGGCCATGTCAACTGACACGGGCACCCGTGTCAGCTCTCTGACTTCAGCCCAAATCTTTAATTCATCTCTTCTCTTGACACGGCCTGTGTCAGGAAACACTGGGGCCCGTGTCAGGCTTCTAACTTTTTCCAAAAAAACTTTTGAAACGCTCTGAACTTTTCCATTCTTCGCGTAAGTCCTCCGGAGCTTCCACCTGTGATCTGAAACCAACACAAACTACCAAAACACGCATAAAGTGCATAAAATAGCAAAAACTCACAAAAGAAACAATAAAGGAAAGACAATGCGAAAAGTAAAAATAAACTGAAAAACAATAATAATAATAACCAACAATGTGTTACCAATTGTGCGGTTTCGTGCCGAATGATGGACGGAAAATAAGTGAAAATGGTGACCGATCACAACCCCAAACTTATCTCATTTCTTGTCCTCAAGAAATACTCAAGACGGTAATTAGGCCACCCCCAAATTATTCTAACCAACCATAGTACAACTGAGATTTTTTGCAACTTTCCTTCACTTTCTTCTCAACCTTTCCTTCTTACCCGACGCATGGCGATCGATCACACTTCCACAATTCAGCACCTCTTCCTTTGTCAATTTTTCACACTCTCACCAAATCACTCGGGTTAAAGTGTTTATACTCTCTAATCAAAGCATGCACCGTCATCTCATAAGCTTGCACAATATCTATGTTCATTACACACACACAACACACACTATTCGAGGACTTTAAAGGTTGTAACGGGGCTTCGGGACAAGGTGGGATAAGCAAACAAAAAGGAAAAAAAACAAAGGGTTTTTATGCTCAGACGCAGTTTCATTTCTCTCATCCCTGTGTAGCTTGCATTTTTCATGCTCAAGGGCGTTGAACACAACTTATTAGGATTTTCCAGTTTCTCTCCTCAAGTGTAACTTCGAGGTTCTTCTTCAATTTTTTTTTCAAACTGGATCCTCCTATAGGTAAGTGCATTCTTTCATCTCTTTTTTTTCTTTATTATTATTATTATTTTTTTTCAAGGCTTTTTCTTTGCTCTATTTTTTCTCTTTTTTTTTTTCGAATGCACTTACTTACTTTTATTTTGAGTGTCTCAACCCCAAACTTAAAGCTCTACACAGGTGGGAAATCAATAACACTTGTCCGAGCAGGGTGAGGAAGTGTTTTGGGCTACAGGTTCACATAATGTGGTTAATAACAAACAAAAGGGAATATGGCTCGAAGGGGTTGGCAACAGATACATTACAAGGGTTGGTTATAAAGGCTCAGGGCTAAATAGAAACAATTGCCTCAGTGTGTGTAAGTGTACAGTGGGAATTCAACAGACAGATGCGCAAACTAAAAGAGACGAGTACATACCTGACAACTTTCATGATGCAATAGTGTATGGCTTTTTAGGATCCTCACCATGTTTGACATACTGACATTTCCAAGGTGCCTTCGGTGTGATGTAGTGTCATTTTGCCTCAGATGCACAGTACTCTAGTCTCGGTCCAGTGTCACAAATCACGTCCAATCGTCCTTTCAGCGATACCTACTTCCCCGGGTTTCCTCGAGCGCAAGTTAGGATTACACATTCTCATCCACCTAACACCAGTCGTCTCATTCACCCGACACATCCACCTTAAATCTGTAACACACATAAACATAAAACACACCAAAATAAACGAACTAACTTAAACCAAAGCAAAATAACGGAAAAAAAAACAAACGAAAAGCAAATAAAAATCCCCCCACACTTGAACTAAACATTGACCTCAATGTTTTAGAACAAGCATGAGAGGGTACTCATAAAGCCTCATTGAGGAGGAGGTTGAGGAAACTGCAGCATCAACTGCTGCATCAGCATGTGCATCTGTAGGATCCAGATTATTTCCTGCAACTAAAATAAAACAACCAGCAAAAAGAAAGAAGTTAATCAGACAAGCGTGGGTTGCCTCCCACGTAGCGCTTCGTTTAACGTCGCATGGCTCGACGGGTTACTCCCCAATACTATGGGGGATACTTCAGCTTACACGTTTTTGTTGCTTGACCTTTTCGCAACAAAGCATCGATAAGATTCAGAAACAAGAGCTACATTTTGATTCAACTCACATCCAACTTCCACATTCTTCCTTTGATGTTTTTTTCTCTTCTTTCTTTGATGCTTCTTCCTTTTATTGACTTCTCGACTGGATTTTGGAGTCTCACTAGGTGTAATAGATGACTCAGATGCTGCAACCTGATGGATTATTCCAGAGACTTTTTCCTGAAGTGGTTTTGAGCTTTTGCATATTCCCACTGTTCGGATCATTCCAACTGAGGGGTGATTACTTTCCTCTTGACCTTGCTTCTTGAGCTCTCGCACTTTTAAGGTTATTTCCTCCTCAAAATATTTCAAGGTTAGAGTACCAGCCTCAATATCCATATTGCACCTACTAGTCATCAAGAATGGTCGACCCAATATGATAGTCGTCTCCTCATCCTCAGGTAGATAAATGATCTCAAAGTCTACTGGATAAGTGACGTTATCAATGGACACAAGCACATTTTCTGCTAAGCCGTATGACCGCTTGGTTGTGAAAACGGCAAACTTTAGATTTGTCCCCGTTTCACTTATTTTTTCTATACCCAGCTTTTTGAAAATTGAGAGGGGCATGAGACTCACACTAGCACCCGAATCAATCAAGACTTTCTTAAAAGTTCTGTCCTTTATGGTACAGGGGATCGATACAGACCCAGGATCTTTCCGTTTGATTGGAATTCTCCTACCTTGTGATCCCCCACTGTTATCCTCAATTACACTCTTTAGCTCTTCTCCACTAGGTCTCTTTTTCCCAATGACCTCCTTCATGAATTTCTTATATAGAGTCATTTGTTCAAGGGCTTCAAAGAAGGGCATATTAATCTCTAATTTTTTTAACAATGAGCTGAATTTCTCAAAGTCTTTTTCTTGTGTCTTCTTCTTTGTCACTCTTGATGGGTACGGTAATTTTATCTTTGGATTAACCGCCTCTTTCCTTTTCTCTTTGGTTGGCTTTATTGGTGGCCTGACTTCTTCTGGATCTCTTTGATTTTCTCTCACTTCCAAATCCACCTTTATACATTGAGACTCATTGGCTGCCCCTTCTTCTTCTTCTGCAACTTTCAGTCTTCTTGTGGTAACAACATTGACATTCTCATGACTCTTCGGATTTGGTATGGTGGCGCTAGGGAGGGCGTATGGAGTTTGAGAACTTGCTAATTGTTGTGCTATCTGGCTCATCTGAACTTCAAGATTTTTAATGGAAGCACCTGTGTTCCTTAGATTACTTCTTGTCTCTTCTTGAAATTGGAAGCTTTGAGCGGCCAACTTCTCAATGGCAATCTCCCATTGTGCTTTTTGGGGAGTTTACTGCTGTTGTGGGTATTGTTGCTGATTCTGATCTTTCCAGGAGAAGTTAGGATGATTCTTCCACCCTGGATTATAAGTTTGAGCGTAGGGATTATTCTGCTTCAAGAATTTTATCTCTTCAATTTGTTGCGGAGTTTCAACACAATGTGCAGTATAATAAGGTCCACTACAAATCTCACAATTTACCACTTGAACCGGTTGAACTTGTGCCACAGTTTGAGTATCAAGATTCATCTTCTTAAGTCTTCTTTCCACCTCAGCCACAATCTGATCCTCCATCTTTACCACTTGCTCAGTAAGCTTCAAATCAATCATTCTTTCCGGTTGGCTTACACTACGATCATATAACTCCAAGTGCTCATTAGCTACAATAGCCTCAATTATTTTTTTAATACCAGTGGCTGTTGCAAAGTTGGTTGAGCCACCTGCAGCTGTATCGATGAGCTGCTTAGTCTTCATCTTGAGACGATTCACAAAATTATGCATTTGTTCAGTTGCGTCCATGTTATGAGTGGGGCATGCAACCAAGCACCTCTTGAACCTCTTATACGCATCCCCAAGTGACTCTCCCTCTTTCTGTTTGAAGTTCACGATGTCGTACCGCTTTTGGATGTACATAGAAGCAGGGAAATATTCATTTAGAAATGTCGTTTCCATCTCTTGCCAAGTAGTAATACTCCCAGCAGGTAATGAGTACAACCACTATTCAGCTTCATCTGCTAATGTAAATGGAAACATAACCAGCTTCTTTGCTTCTTCGGAATGTCCCTCAATCTTTAAGGTCGTGCTCATAGTAAGAAACCTTTGTAGATGCTTATTTGCATCTTCATTAATCTTTCCTGCAAAAGGTCTACTTTGAAGCTGTCTAATAGTGGACGGGTGCAGCTGGAATTGTGCAACAGTAACTGGTTGATTAACGATTGTCAACCGCACTGTTGGAGCATTCACCATTCCATAGTCACCGAGAAGTCTTTCTGCTGGTGGATCTTCCACCATAATAACAATTTTCGGCTCTGAGTCTGTGCCGGAGTATGTGTGCTCAGAGTGGGCTAAAACTCCTTCTTCTTTTTCTTGCTCAGAAATAATCAGTTATGAACCTGACACTGCCAGTCTTTCTAGCTTGTCTTGACGGCGTCTAGTGTGCAATGATCTCTCTGGTTCTGCGTCAAAAGAAAATACAGCTGAGGCCTTACCTCGCATACACAGGTTAGGCAGGTAATAGTAATAATAAACAATAAAAAATATAGCAGAAAAATAAAATTAAAAATTTTAGTCACAGAGTGACAAAATTCCAATTGAATTAACACAAGAACTTATAATTTGGCAGTCCCCGACAACGGCGCCAAAAACTTGATCGGAAAAATATCAAGTGTACTATTTTTACCGATGTAGTAATAGTTGAGGTTATCCCAAAAATCGATCTCTCGAGGACTGTGTGTAATTATAAGTGCAGATGCTATTTCAATTAAACAAAAATGCCTTTAGGGTTTGTTTGTTTTGAAAATTATAATAACAGTTAAGAAAATAAGCAGAATGAATAAAATGACATAAGCAAATATGAGAAGCTATGCTAGGAGAAGTGTATAAATTGCTCTGCAATAAACCCAATTATTATTCAAAGAGACATGCCTCAAACCTTAGCTTACCCAATCTTATTAGTGTTTTTCCTTAATTCCTTAACAGAAAAACCTTTGATATTCTCCCTTGACCCTAATTCCTTAGCAATCTCATAATAACATCAAGCAATAGTTCTGACAAGATTATTTTAGGTTATTACGAGGTATTCTCATTCCTAAGAAATATCTACCGCAATATTATTTTACAAAAGCATTAGGGTGTTTGTCCGACCTAATCCTAATCGTGCATCAAATTCAATTGGTCCGATCGAATAAGCATTAAGAATATTGCAAAATAAAAGCTTAAAGGAAAAAGGCATAATCTCATAGAATAAATCAAAATAGGTTCATTACATTGCAATTTAGGGACACCCCATAGCATTGGGGGGTTTAGCTATTCATAATGTTAAAAAGAAATACAATACGAAAAGTAGACATTACAATAGTAATCGGATGATTTTGATCTTCAATTGTTAGCACTCATGAAGAAACTCCCTCCTCCAGATCACTTGATCGCATGAAACTCTAACGTAAAATTCTTCGTAAAAGTAAAAGTCCCTTCTTTTTCCTCAAAACCTAGCCTAAGTAGTTCCAGATCAAACTTAACAGTGTGCAATATCCAGAATACTCCTCAGGTCTCTTTAACTTAAAAAAATATGAAAAATTACAAAATTGTTTCGCGCTTGCCAACACGGGCCGTGTCAGCTGACACGGGCGGCCGTGTTGGCCTTCTGTCCAAGGAAATCAACATATTCATGCTCCAGACTTGCTGACACAGGCCGTGTCAGCCCTCTGACTTTTGCCCAAATCTTCTTCCACTCCAGGTGTGCTGACACGGGCACCCGTGTCAGCTCTCTGACTTTAGCCCAAATCTTCAATTCCATCTCTTCTCCTGACACGGCCTGTGTCAGGCAACACTAAGGCCCGTGTCAGGCTTCTGACTTTTTCCAAAAAACTTTCAAACGCTCCGAACTTTTCCATTCTTCGCGTAAGTCCTCCGGGGCTTCCACCTGTGATCTGAAACCAACACAAACTACCAAAACACGCATAAAGTGCAAAAAATAGCAAAAACTCACAAAAGAAACAATAACAAAAAGGCAATGCGAAAAGTAAAAATAAACTGAAAAATAATAATAATAACCAACAATGTGTTAGCAATTGTGCGGTTTCGTGCCGAATGATGGACGGAAAACAAGTGAAAATGGTGACCGATAACCCAGCAAGAGTTGATTCCCCAGTACATATGGGACCTGTCTCTAGATTTCAACAATCCTCAGTAGAAGCCAGCCTCCTCTTAGGCTTTGTGTAATGATTTTCCTCAGTAGAGTCAGCCTCAATCTTGGGCTTTGTACAAGACAGATAAAAACCTCCCCAATAGAGTCCATCTCTTTTCAGTCTCAATCTTGGGCTTTATACAAGACAGATAAATACTCTCCAGCTAAGTCAATCCCTTTTCAGCCTCAATCTTGAGCTTGGTACAAGACAGATAAAACCCTCTCCAGTAGAGTCAACCTTTAGCTTCAACCTTGGGCTTTGATCAAGGCACACAAAAATCAACATCCCCTCGGAGGAAATCAAGAGTTCTCTCTGTAGGAAGACATTTCTCTGTACACCACATATCAAAATAAACAATCAGAAAACCCTAATTCCAGATAACTGCTGTAAGTGGCACACTTGTTGATTCAAAAACCTAAGTTGTAGTCTCTCTTTTATCCTGGTACCTCTTTCATCTAATTTCTGTAAGTGGCAAGACTCTGGATTATTTACATCCAAGCCAATGTCCCTCTCTTAGCATGGAAGACTCCTAAGGAAAAATGGCATTGCTCTACACTGAGTTAAAGTTTCTTCCTTCAGGACATCTCCCCTATAAGGAAATTATGGCATTGCTGGATTCCATATATTCTAGTTAAATTAATTCCCCTTTATAATCAGTTACCCAATATTTGTGATGAATAAGTGAGATACTCTCCCTTTAGAGATGACAAATTCTCTCTCAGTCACCTTTTGGCTTCAATCTTGGGCTTTGAACAAGACACAAATAACTTTTAGCTTCAATCTTGGGCTTTGAACAAGACACCAAACATTTTCCTCCCATAGAAATATGAGGAACTACGATTGCTCTGATTTCCCAGTTTTCTTTACGGGAATACGCAGGCATAAGATTGCGAAATCTTAACGAGTACACAAGTAAAAAACCTTAGGTCCAGTACCTTTACAAAAACATGAGAAAACCTAAAAACAACAAAAACATCCTCTCAACACTCCCAAAGGAGAAACTTTCCCAACCCACAATAGATAAACATCATAAAGTATTTAAATTAATAGAAAAACATGTCATAAAAGTCTATGGATAACCATATATACACTGGGTGATTGACAACTTCCCTTTGTATAACCTGACCCGGACCCCACAATCTCTTAGCATTTGTTAAAATAAAACATTTGGGTGCAAGGTTAGTTTTAGATATCTTCCCTTTCCTTTCCAGCTTTATAGGATAAATAAGAAATCAGAAAGTAGCACCCCAATTCCAACCATTGCGGTAAGGTGGTCGCGTCACCGACAAAAATCGCACGCTACAGAAAAATGGCGACTCTGCTGGGGAGTCCTAGGATTAGAGTTCCTAAGAGGTCTAGGCTTTGATTGCCATTTATTTACATACTTTCTACTATATATATATATATATATCATTTACTGTCAAATTACTTGATACCCGTGTTTAAATTTCTGTTAACTGGGAATGCGATTGATAGGCATGTGGAAAGTTTGAGAGAATATTAAGATAAGTGGTGGCATATCCGGGAAGCGCTTATAGGGAGTGAATCCCGACCAAGCTAACTTAGAAGTCCACCGAATTAGGCGAGGTACCCGTGTGGAAATATTGATGTTGAATGACCAATTGTCGTGAAATCATCGTTTATCCCAGTGTGGTACCCATGACCCTGAGGATTTAGTAGACATTTAACCATATGGCCATTTGGTAGTGCAGTGACTATCGAGAATAGTTAATACGCAATACTACACTCAAAGGAGATTCATCCTAGGATATTACAGCTCGCTCGAGTGAATCAGCTTGATGTTGATATCCCTAGGAGGGGTCAATGACTTTGGGAACCTTTTAGAACCCATTCTACAGGTACAAAAATTGACCGAAATAGTACAACCTTTGGGGGATGAGTAGAGCCATGACTCAATGCTCGTGACGTTGAACCCCTAAACCCATGTTTTCAAATGTTTTTGTTTGCTGCATTCATTAAAAAACTCTTTTCAAACAAGAAAAAAAAATCTTTTTCCAAAAGAACACTACTACGAAAAACCCATTTAACAACGGTTGAGAATGACATATAATGACGCGGGCGAAGGCGTTATTATGTAGATTTTCATTGTAAGTTCGCTATTTCTACAATGGTCTGGAAACCATTATTGAAAGGCAGGACGCACGCCATATATCCAACGGTTATGATAATAAACCGTTGTGATACATACACTTAGGTACTGGGTTCAAAACCCATCAGCAGCGAATTATGTAAAACATAAATTACCTATCATCTCAGTTACAATAGATAACCGTTGTTGTAAGTACCCTGAGTTTATTATATTAAATGTAGATTGCTTGTTTTCCAAACACCTCACTAAAGAAATATACATGGAATCAATTTGATGAAGGAGTCTATAATCTGCAAATTAAACTGTTCTTGAAAACCAACTTAAACAAACCAATGTTTTCTGATTGCATTCGTCTCATCGTGCATTTCACGCTGTTTTACATATATATTGTGGTTTATTGATCTGACTCCTTCGATATATCGCTATCTTCGATTATAGTTAAATTTCCATAAGAACAAGACATTGGATAATCTGCCTCATCATCCTCACTTATCATCATAATTTTTATAATCGGAAGTTTTACGATTATAAGTGTTGATGGAGAGGCAGATTAACTAATAATTTATTGTTAATGAAATTTAACTATAATGGAAGATGGCGATGCATCTAAGGATCCAGATCATTATACCATTATATATATATATATATATATATATATATATATATATATATATATATATATATATATATATTAAACATCGTGAGATGAACGATGAGAGTGATGCAATTCGAAAACATTGATTCATATAAGTTGGTTTTCAAATACAACTTAATTTGCTGATTATAAGTATCTATGTCAAATTAAATGAATGTATTTTAAGTGAGGGTTAGTGAAACAAACAATCTACATAGAATATAATAAACTCAAACAACATTCTATACCAGATCCAGATATTATAAACTCATATAATACGCTTGCTACCACTAGCATCATCACCCTGTATCACCCCCTTAACCTGTAAGGAAACACAACAAACTTCAAAAATGAGTATCCTCAGTTGAAAACAAACCCTAAAACCATAATCCAGTGAAGAGTAAAGAGAGGAACAGGAATAACGAACCTTTTAATGAAACTAATCGCAGAACAGGAATCAATTATGATGTTCAACTAGTTTGGGAAGCAATGAAAAAGAAATACAAGGGGGAAGAAGCTTACACAAAAGCTTCATACTTCTTATATTTCTTTTCATTGTTTCTAAAGCTAGATGAAGTTTGCTTACACTGTTGTTTCTTCATTTACTAACATCTTGTTCGTGAAGCTATGAAAAAAAAGTATAAGGTGGATGAAGTTTCCATCATAACTTCATGCTTCTTATACTTTTTTCCATAGCTACACAAACATTATGAAGTTTCCAAAGTATGGTCTTTGTTAAGGTAGTGAAAACGAATCTGAAAAAATAGAACAATCAACAAAAACAACATGCAACAAACGAGATAATGGGAAATATCTAACAATAGATGGAAGAAGAAGAATACCTTAATGTATGAAGCACAATATTCATGGCTAATGGTGAAAACGGAGAGAAAAAATGGGTTCTAGGGTTTCACTTTGAAGGCAACGACGCTATTGTCAATAAGTGAAAGTGAAAGTTATTTCGCTTATATATGGATAAACTATTTCACAACGGTTAACAATACCAACCGTATAGATAGGTATTTATTTATTATAAATATATCACTACGGTTAACCCGAAGAACCGTAGTGATAACCCTTTTATCTGTGAATTTTAAAATAAATAAAAACTGTATAGATAGGTATTTATTTATTATAAATATATCACTATGGTTAACCAGAAGAACCGTAGTGATAACCCTTTTATTTGTGAATTTTAAAATAAATAAAAAAGAAAAGGTGCACCTTAACATTAAAGGAATACAATATTTTATGGCGCTGAGGTTCGAACCGACGAAAGTTTGAGTATATCACAACTGTTTGTTCTGTAACCGCTGTTATATACAAATAATTTTTAATCAAAAAACAAAATAAATATGGTAGCGCCTTAATTAAGATATGTCACCATGGTGTAGGGAAAACCGTGGTGACCATGGCGTCGTTGAATGCGTGTTTTGTAGTATTGGAACTAAAACAATAATTGCAAATATCAGAGGTTGCGTTATGGATTTTGGTAGAAGAAAAACGCATAAGTACACCTTCAAGGCTCCGAAAATAGAAGACTTAAGGAAATTGGGAAGGATGATTACTAATCCCGAGGCTTTCAGAGCTAAGCACAGAGGACTGTTGTCTCTGTTAAAGGTCAACGTAGTTGAAGGAATTTTGTCTACACTGGTACAGTTCTACGATCTGGTTTACCACTACTTCACTTTCCTGGATTACCAACTTGCACCAACACTGGAAGAGTACTCCCACCTGATTGATTTACATATCACTGATCAAGCTCCATTTTCTGGACTGGAAGAAATTCCAAAAGAACAAACCATTGCAAGAGCAATCTCTTTGGATGAGTCAGAAGTTATGACTCACATAACCACTAAAGGAGGAATCCAGGGTTTACCGACTAAATTCCTGATGGAGAAAGCTTTATACTTTGCTAGTATAGGAAACATAACTGCCTTCGAAGACGTATTTGTTCTGCTCTTATATGGGTTATTCCTCTTTCCCAACATTGACAACTTTTTCAACACCAATGCCGCTAAGATATTCTTAATAGGAAACCTTGTACCAACCTTGCTCGTAGATGCTTATCATTCTGTACACTTAAGGAATTTGTACAGTGGAGGGATGATCATATGCTGCGTACCTTTACTCTACAAATGATTCATTTCCCATTTGCCCAAGTCTGCTTCTTTTTGGGATCAGAAGAGTACTCTACATTGGTCATAAAGGATTATGTCTCTTACCAATTCTGACATAGACTAGTACAATCATATTTACGAAGGGATAGAGATCATCGACAGATGTAGAAATTTCCCCAATATACCCTTCATTGAAACTAAAGGAGGAATCAACTATCATCCAATTTTAGCTCGCCGTCAACTCGGATACCTGATGAAGAATATCTCACATAATGTTTATCTGGAAGGCGATTTCTTCAAGGAAGGGGAAAATGACAGGGCACTAAAGAAAGAAATAGTGCAACGTAAGAAGAGCTCTTGGAAGAACAAATACCAGATCCTTAATTTGGAATGTACCAAGATTCAGGAACTGCTAAAGGAGAAGGATGCTCTGATTGAGATATTAGAGCAGCATGCCATAGAAAGTTAGGAAGACCGAAGAAATTTACTCATTCCTTTCACTTGGCAAAGGACCTTCGACCTGACAACGGCTGAAGAGGCCCGATCAAAGAAAAAGAAAATACAGGAACCAGCATCTGAGCTCTCTTCAGAGAGAACTCAGGATCCAAGAGCTTAGACATTTTCCTTACAACACTTTGTAAAATATTGTACTTTTCTTTGTAAAATACTACAATCTTTCGAATTCAATAAAAGGGGCCTCCCCCACTGTGTGATATTTGCAATCTATTTGTTGAAGTTTCTTTTGAAAACAAAAACTAAAAAATATGTCTTTGCATATCATTCATCATTCTCACATAACGCATTTGTTATCCTTGAGTCTCACGTATGTGTCACAATCCTAGAGTCAAACTGTCTCATTCGTACAATACTCAGGCCAATCAACAAAAGAAAATGGAAGATCTCGAGGAAGAGAACAGAGAGTTAAGAGAAGAAATCGACGCTCTAAAGGAAAGTTTATAAAAACTTCACAGCAACCTACAAACCCTAGCAGTAGCTCAGGAGAAACAGCATTAAAGGACTATGATCTCAGAGATTACATCTACACCCATATTGGAGACACATGATAATCATCCTCGGTACAACATGCCTAAGGGTCGCCCCTGGGGCATGCCTTTCAACTTTATATCTGAAAGATATATCCCACCGGTCACTGAAGACCCAGAAGCCATAGCAAGAACTGCTGGACCTGAAGGTTACAAACTTCAGGAAAACGAAGATGCAAGGGTTACGACAGCAACACCTAAAGGTTACAAACTTCAGGGCACTGAAGTGCCAAGAGTAACCGCTGTAATGTCTATACCGCAACCAGTGGTACACACTGTCCCGGAAGGACAGATTCTGCAAATAATTTATGGAAGAATCGAAGACGTATACGAAAGGATGAATGAGGTCCAGGAATAATTCTTGGAAATGCAGAAGGAACTGCATGCCATTAGCGGTCAAGACTTATTCGGAAAAGACGACGCTGACCTCTGTTTGGTCCCTAATGTAAAGATCCCGCACAAATTCAAGGTGCCTGACTTTGAGAAATACAAAGGAAACTCTTGCCATTAAAGTCATTTGGTGATGTACGCTCGAAAAATGTCAACTCAGACAGAAAATCAACATCTACTGATCCATTACTTCTAAGACAATTTAACCAGTGTCGCACTCAAATGGTACATGGGTTTAAACCGCAACAAGATCATTACGTTCAGAGATCTCGAGGCAACCTTCGTTCAGCACTATAAATACAACTTGGACATGGCACCGGATAGGGAACAGCTAAGGGCAATGTCATAAAAGGACAAAGAAACTTTCAAAGAATATGCTCAGAGATGGCGTGAAATTGCCGCTCAAATCTGTCCCCCTCTGGAGGAAAAGGAAATGACCAAGATCTTCTTAAAAACTTTAAGCTCGTTTTATTACGACCGAATGGTCACTAGTGCGCCCAGTGACTTCACTGAAATGGTGAACATAGGAGTACGCCTTGAAGAAGCAGTCCGAGAAGGACGTTTGGTCAAAGATGCAAAGCCATCTAGCAGTACTAGGAGATATGGTAGTACTTTCCAAAATAAGAAAGAGCAAGATATAAGTAATATCTCTATGGGAAAGCAAAGGCGAAGGTATCAACCGGTTGCAATAATAACTCCCGCTATCAACCCGCGCCAACTTCGATATATCAACCTCAGGTTGCTCAGAACCAACCAAATCAACAACGATATCAGCAAAGGCCGCAACAGCCTTTTCAGCAGGTTCGTCTGCAGTACAACAACAACAATCGTACTACACGACCATCAGGGTTTGACCCCATACCAATGGTGTACGCATAATTATTTCCACTTCTACTGGTCAAGGGGAACGTTCAAACCAGGACTCATCTCGCAGTACCAGAAAATCCACCTTTTTGGTTCAAAGCAGATCAAACTTGCCCTTACCATCAAGGAGGATCGGGACATAACATTGAGAATTGTCTCAGTTTCAAGTCTGATGCACAGAAGCTTGTCAGGAACGGGGTCTTATCTTTCAAAGATACAAATCCAAATGTTCAGACGAACCCATTACCGCAACATGAAAAGACTATAGTGAATTTGATAGAAGGAGAGCCTGTCAACAATTATCAAATTCATAATGCACGCTTACTGGGAACCAACCTAGTAAAAATGCATTGGAAACCGAGCAGGTACGGGCATGTGCCATCTCACAACTATCATCAGTGTGATATCTGCTCCAAGGACAATCAAGGGTGTACCACAGTACAAGCAGCTCTGCAAGAACAAATGGATCTGGGCTGGATTCAGGATCATAGAATTCGAGAAGTAAACATGGCCCATGCACATCCCAACATTATTCAGAACCACGTCATCTGTGCAATGGATGTCAATTTAGTGGCGATGCATTCGAGACAAAGTCAGTATTACAATCTGCCGCAACACGATTACAACACTTGTCCAATCTGCTCAACAGACAATTAGGGATGTTCTTTTGTACAAGAGGCCCTCCAACATCAGATGGATCTCGGATGGATCCAAGACTACCATGAAAGAAATGAGCATCAAGTCAATATGGTTCAGATCTTTGATATATGCCTGATGAATACCAGTCTAGTGGAATTACATGCTAAACATGTCAAACTCAGTTTTCTGGCTACACATGATTATCTAGACTATAAAGAATGCTACGAAGAACACCATGGGTGTACGCTTGTGCAAAGAACATTTCAACATCTGTTGGACCACTGGTGGCTTCCGATTTACCTAGATGAAGACACACAACAAATTAGCATGACTGATGGGAATCCTGGTAGACATCAAAGTCGTGATATCCGCTCAATAGAAACATATCTAGTGAAGATGCACTACATACAAAGAGGATACGGCCGGGTACCACCTCACAATTATGAGGGCTGTAGAGTATGCTCAAAAAATAACCAAGGATGTTATCTAGTGTGAGCAGCCCTCTAGAATCAGTCGGACCAGAAGGAGATTCGACCATGTTCGAGTTCTGGGTCGATCAACATGATGCAAGACTACCTCCCTAGTCAAAGCAAAGACACTGTCCCAATCTCCGATCATGGAATAACCAAGGATGTTTGCGCCATAGTCCCTCTACTCAATGAATCAAAGATTCATCTTGATGGTAGAAAAGTTCCCAACCAGGAACTGATTGAGGTTGCCTATGACGGTCAGAAAAACCAAAAAGCTCCTGTGGTTATCTACCTGCCAAGTCCAGTACCGTACAAGTTAGAAAAGGCTATCCCATACAAGTACGGTGCGACGACCATCGAAAATGGAAAAGAAACTCCATTACCATCCGTTGTAAACATTGCCGACATCATTCGAGTTACCCAGAGCGGTCGGATCTTCAATAGAGGAATGGAGAACCTGCCAAAGAAAAGGAACCTCAAACGGAAGTTCCTAATCAACAAGTCAGTCAATCCAGTAATCCAGAACCTGTAAAGAACAACGATGAGATGCTGAAGCTCATCCAGAAAAGCGAGTACAACATTGTGGACCAATTGTTGCAAACTCCGTCTCGAATCTCTGTGCTATCTTTCCTGCTTAGTTCAGAAGAATACAGGGAAGCTCTACAAAATGTCTTAGAACAAGCCTTTGTGGAACAAGATGTGACAATAGGACAATTTGACAACGTCATCTCCAACATCACTTCCTGCAACAACTTAGGATTCAGTGATGAAGAACTACCGGAAGAAGGAAAGAACCATAATATGGCACTCAACATTACAGTCAACTGCCAAGACGATGCTTTAGCCAGCGTACTGGTGGACACGGGATCATCTTTGAATGCTATGCCAAAATCAACTTTGGTACGACTATCATTTCAAGGAGCTCCGATGAGAGGCAGTGAGATTATCGTCAAAGCCTTTGACGGATCTAGAAAAACAGTTATCGGCAAAGTCGATCTTCCCATAACCATCGGTCCTCACACTTTCCAAGTCACTTTCTAGGTCATGGACATCTAGGAAGCATACAACTGTTTATTAGGAAGACCTTCGACACTTCACCAGAAACTGAAGTTTGTCAAGAATGACAAATTAGTCACAATATGCAGAGAGCGGGCCTTAATCGTAAGAAACCTATCATCATTCTCCTGTGTAGAACTAGAAGAGGTTGTTGGAACTCAGTTTCAAGCACTCTCGGTGAGCAATGAGAATCAACCAGAAATAGGGACGTTGATTTCCTCATACAAAGATGCTCTCAAAGTGATAAGGAGTGGTGACATAAAAGGATGGGGACAGTTTATAACTCCTACGGATAACAAGAAAAGAAAAGGACTTGGTTTCTCCCTGACTTGTACCCAGACTACAAATAAAGGATGAAAGTTTTCATCCCATTCAGGATTTCTTCCACAGTGGAGGCTTCCTCCACCCAGTATCTCAAGAAGTACACACCATCGACGGAAACGACTCCTCCGATGTGGATGAAGAGTGGAAATCTTACCTTAACCATGACGGTTATATGTCTCAAGAAGAAGCGCGCATGCCATTCTGTTTTCCAAAGCAGAGCCCGAGATATATACCAAGATCAGACGTCCGGATGATCTATGGAGATTGTGATCCTGAAGGATGTCGTGCTCCACCCAATTCATTAGAGGAAGATAATATAATGAAAGACAACTTTGACTATGATTATTATGATCCCCTGGATGACTTACCTGTCTGGAAGCCATACACGGAAGACTTGGGGTAAAAGAGTCAGTCAGACAATGTCTATCAGCTTAATGATCTTGAAAGGAACACACATGCTCCCCCAGAGTCATGAAATCATTACCCAGCCTACTCCGAGAGTGTCCAAAACCATGCTAATGAATTTGCAAGGATCGCAGGACGAGAGTTCATTAACTACGCGATTCCTGAAATTAACGTCATTGAGGAAGATGACCCATCTATTCCCACAGAAACATGGGACACTTTGGGACAGTCAAGCGGCAAGTATGACTTCCTAGTCAAATACACTACTCTCGAAAGCTCTCGTATCAGGCTTGGGGACATCCAGCCAAGATGTTGATTCCCTTGAGAGTGAAAACACCATGGAAAATACAACAGAAGAGTTCATTTATGACAACTCTGCATAGGAGGAATACCCCAATGATCCTACTCCGCCAAAAATCAGCATTATTTCTGAAGACAAACCAAGAAGGAAGGTACCAGACTTTGTGATTCACAGAGGAGTTCATCGCCACTGGGTTGCAGTCGATGTCCCAAAATCCGTCCATAAGTCGAAGTAATTACCATCTTTGTTTTGACCTTTCACCTTGCCCAGGTGAAATGGATGTTTTTATAAGGGCTCACTTTTCTGTAAATGTCCCTCTTCGCTTCGCCCAAAGTGACAGAGTTTTGTTTTATAGGGTTGTGTTTCAAGAATCGACAAATCATGAATAAATAATGTCATTCTGTCATTCCCACATTTATTGTTGTTTTCACTTTTCGTTTTTCTGAAAATGGTAATCCTAAAAACAACCCAAAATAAAAGCAAGCATTTTTCAGAAAATACACTGCACACACTCTTGCATTCTCTCTGTCTTTTCTAAAAAACGAATCATCACGTCATGCAGATTGCTTGTTTTAAACTCTATTGAAACATACGATCCAATGCCTTCTCCCAATTTTGAATTCTCGGTATTTGAAGCTGAAGAAGAAGAAGACGAAGAAATTCCTGAAGAAATCTCCCGACTACACAGACAAGAGGAAAGGTCTATTGAGCCTCACAAAGATCCGTTGGAAACAATCAATTTAGATTCAGAAGAAGAAAAGAAAGAAGTTAAGATCGGAGCACTGCTCAGTCCAACTGTCAGAGAAGACTTGGTAAAACTTCTCAAAGAGTTTCTAGATGTATTTGCTTGGTCCTATCAGGACATGCTAGGGTTGGATACCAGCATCGTGGAACATCACTTACCACTGAAATCAGAATGTCCGCCAGTAAAACAAAGATTGAGAAGGACTCTTCTAGATATGGCCATCAAAATTAAGGAGGAAGTGCAGAAGCAGATCGAAGCAGGTTTCCTCGCCACCTCAGAATATCCTCAATGGTTAGCCAACATAGTGTCAGTTCTGAAAAAGGATGGAAGAGTCAGAATGTGTGTAGACTATAGGGATCTGAACAAAGCAAGCCCGAAGGATGACTTCCCCCTACCACACATTGACATGCTGGTTGAAAGCACAACAAAGTTCAAAGTCTTCTCCTTCATGAATGGATTCTCGGGATATAATCAAATCAAAATGGCACCAGAAGATATGGAGAAAACTTCATTCATCACCCCATGGGGCACCTTTTGTTACAAGGTAATGGCATTCGGTCTGAAGAACGCGGGGGCAACCTATCAAAGGGCCATGACAACTCTGTTTCACGACATGATGCACAAAGAGATTGAAGTGTATGTCGATGACATGATTGCCAAGTCTAAAATAGAAGAAGGACATGTGACGCACCTGTCAAAGTTATTTGAGCGTCTGAGGAAATATAAACTCCGCTTGAATCCTAATAAGTGCACGTTCGATGTTCGCTCAGGGAAACTCTTAGGATTCATCGTCAGCCAAAAAGGAATTGAGGTTGATCCTGACAAGGTCAAGGCCATTGAAGAAATGCCTTCACTGTCATACCCCAAATTTGTCCTACCTGTATATATTTCATCTGTACATCCATCCACTAGCCATTATTCAAAAATTCAAAAAAAATATTGCTACATTTCCAAGTTACTGCAAGGATGAGCTGAGGTTTATTTGAATTTTGTCAGGTCAGGGAGCATTGATGTGTGTCTGGAGTTCTAGTTAGGGTTATTGTGAGTATTCAGGTTGTCTATGGATCCGGATATCGGATGTTACATGATAATCAGAGTTTCTGGGACAAGTGGTGATATAATTTAAGTCGTGCTCTCATGTTTTAGTGGCAAATTTCAGAGGATTCATGGTTGATTCCATTTTTCAAAGATGGTTCAAGTTGCATTTGTTTCAAATCAAGAATTTTGGAATTTGAGTTCTAATAGAATTTCAAGACTAAATAGTCATTGTTTTACATCAAGAATTCCAAATTCGCTTATCTTGATCTTGTGGTGATTCTAAGTTTGGGTATGATTCACATTGATTTTCAAGCCATGTTTGAATTTAATTTCAAGCTATGTTTGAGCTTATATTCAAGGCATGTTTGAATTATGTTCGAGTCCACATTACAAACTTCATAAAGCAAAGCCCATATTCAATTACAAAGAAAATAAAAAGGCCTTGTTCTTCAAGTATCAATATACAAAAGCCAAGACTCCAAAAGCAATGATCCCACACCATGCCTCTTTTCAAAGGACAATTCCAGCCGTTACTTTTTTTTTCAACGCACAAAGCCACATATTCCTGCAGCAAAAGCTGATCTCACGCGATTCCACCATGCTTCACGACCTACACCAAAACTTCCACAATTACTGTACCTGTAATACAAAACCACACAGTAAATCACAATAATAATCAAAACCGTACGCACAAACCATACACGCAGCCCAACCGTTTCACAAATCTGTACAACAACCAAAACGCAACGCACGTGAAAAATTTCCAGCTCACCACAAACCTTGGCAAAAACGCACAAAAGTGATTCGTTTCGCAAAATCAATCTTCACTGCTCCTATAAATACGCATACCTCTCCCTCATTTCAGAGGAGCCCTAGGCGCCAATACTGAACCTTATCACTCATTCAAGCTCTCAACTTTCAATCACCTCAAACCTTCCCCGATCCCCTTTCCTCCTCCAATCTTCAACCGATCCAAAACAACCATAAAACCTTCAAGCTTCAAAACCAAACCCAAACAACACCAGTCAAAAACCCAAACACAACTCCTTTAAACATCACAACCATAACCAGATTCAAACCAGAAGAAGAGTAGAAGAGATAACGAGGTCGACATACGAACCTTTCAAAGCGAAAATAATTAAGACGGAGACGAGACGCGAGGACCTTACGAGAAAGAAGGTTGGGATGCGTTGATGTTCTTCTGCATCTTGTTTGTTTAAATTGTTTTTTCAGAAAAAAAGAAAATGTGGGAGGGTGTTGATATACGACTCGTTTTGAGTATTTATTTTCAACTTTACTTTTTATGTTGATGCGTTTTGATGTGTATACTGTCCCTTTTTTCTGCTTCTCTAAAAAATGATAAGGCATTTGGTTGTGATTTTTCTACCCTAGACGTGTCTACTCTTGTACAGTGTCGTGTTTTCTTTTGTAACACACCTCTTCATTTTTTGTACAATGCGTTTAAAGGATGATGGGCTTTAAGCCCGTAGGATTCCGTCTCATTCGCAAACCAACTCTATGCACCCTACCCATTTCAGGCGCACCCCTCATAGTTCTCTTCTTGTTTTTATTTATTTTTTTATTTTTCCCATTTATTTATTTTGATTTTTGGCCATAAATTTTGATTAATCTCATGAACATATACACAAATTTCATTATGTTTATTTAGTTTTGATTTCTAGTTTCTTTTCAATTTATATTTCATTTCCATTCCATTTCAATTTTCTTGGGCCAATGATATAACAACACTCATGATTTAGTTGATTTTCTCAAAATTGATTCGAAATCTTGATTAATATGAGGCCTATTTATTTTTCTTTTTTTATCGGTCGATGAAAGTAAAAAATCATAGCTTATCGATTATCGATTAAGACGAGACCAATTTTATTTTAATTTCGATTTCCTTTTCATTTCATATTCTATTTATTTATTTCTCTACTTATCGGTCGATGTAAATCTAAAACCAAAGATTATCGATTTATTGATTTAAAATCTTGGTAAAGATGAGACCCTTCTTCCTTTTCCATTTTATTTTCGATTATATCTTTTCATTTTCGATTTCTATCTTTTCTTTTCATTTTTGGTCAATGAAAGTCAAATATCGTTGATTATCGATTTCTCGATTAAATCTTGATTAAGACGAGACCATTTCGATTTATTTTCTATTTCCATTTCATTGTCTATTATCTTCTTCTATTTTCTCATTTTCGATCGATGAAGTCTTTCTATTCGCGAATGTTGATTGTTGAAGCGATTAACCTTCATTATTTCAAATTTGTAGTGAGTGATCATCGAGATCTCTTTCTATACTTTGAGATCGTGATAGGTTACCTTCGATTAATTGACGAAAGTTTGTGATTAAGATGAGATCTTCACCTTTTCTTTTCGTGTGGCACGATTCAATTGGAGAATGATCCTCAATATCATTTCTCAATCGTGTTTTAACACATAAATCAAATTGTGCATCCTCCTATAGTACGATCTTCGTCATAGATCGTGCTACAATGGCTCAGCGTTACATTGGACCCGATTCATCCGATTAACCGCTAACTTTACATTTCCGTCAATATTATCTTGATTTACTTTTATGTCAATATTATATCTTGTTCATATTATCTTGCTTATATCTTGTTCATATTATTATTCATATTATTCATGTTATATTCATATCTTATTCATCTAACCATTTTCTTTGTTTATACACTTAATCAAAACACTTAACAAATCAAACCTCCTCGTTTTTGTACAAATAAACTCTTTGTATACCTTAATTCGATTCAAACACGTAACCAAACATTTTCTCGACCGAACTTCGAAAGAAGGAGATTCTTGGAATCTAGCATTCCTTGGATCTTCGAATGGATTGCTCTTAAGGCACGCCCCTTGAGTTGTCATTCATTCAACCTTTCGACCCTTTTCAAATCAAACCATTCCAAACCAATTCTCGACTCGTCGTCGAACCACTCTTCAAAACATTCTCGTAAGTCGAGTGCCTTTTGCCTCGTCGTCAAATGCACACTTGCACATCTCGTGGTTTCGTTACTAGGAGCACCCCTAGGGACTAGTATCGATCCTCACCTCTTTTCTCAACCAATTCAACTCAATCTTTTTCAAACGCTTTCTTAATCACCTTACGAAAGGAGGAGATTCTTGGGATCTAGCATTCCTTGGATCTTCGAATGAATGGCTCTTGAGGCGCGCCCTTGGGTTGTTGTTCATTCAACCTTTCATCTTAAAACACTTAATCTTTATTGAACATTTTTCGTAAATCAACTCACAAAAGAACTGAGTTCTTGGAGTCTCGCATTCCTTGGATTCTTGAGTGACTACTCTCGAGGCACGCCCCTCCGGTTGTTTCTCACTCAATCTTTCGTCTCCTAAAAACACTAACCCCCCTCTTTTCGTGGGCGTACCACGAACTACGACTGCTCTGATTTTTTATTCTCGTCCGAGTAAAGATACGTAGGCACAAGATTGCGATGATCTTGGCGAGCTACCTTCCCTCCATCTTCCGTCTTCCCTCTATCCCTTCCCGTAGTCGAACTACGATTGCTCTGATTCCTCATTCTCGTCCGAATGAGCATACGTAGGCCCGAGGTCGCGATGATCTTGCCGAGCACCCAATCCTAAAAACCACCCCATTCCGTTAGTAATCGAAACCTTTTACCTTATCTTTTCGTATATACCGTTGAGAAGAAAACAAACAAGCTTAGCTAACATTTCCTCACAAATTGAACTAAGAGGTTCCCGTTGAGTACAACGGACGTGAGGGGGTGCGCGTACCTTCCCCTCACGTAACCGACTCCCGAACCCATAATGTGGTTACAACAACCATGTTCTTACCCCTCCTTAAAGGTTTTCTTGATATTTTCCTTTCCCTCTTTTGGGATAAATAAAGTTCGGTGGCGACTCTGTCGAACCGTTCCGCGCCTTTCGCGCGAGGGTCGTGTCTTCGATTAAGCTATTTTTTCGAGGTGCGACAGCTGGCGACTCTGCTGGGGAATATTTGCTCCATGCAAGAGAGAGTCAAGCCTATCTTAGTTTGAATTGGTAGCTTGTTAGCTTCGCTTATTTGTTTTCTTCTCGTTTATGTATTTGTTCTCTTATGGGTTTTATATGCTCATTATTATGCTTATCTGCTAGATCTTGGGATGATATCATGAATAAAGCTCTACACCCGAGCTTTGGTAAAAGCAGAGGGAACACTTAGTTTAGAATTGGATGTCGAGTAGTGTTAGTCCCCAAGGACTCGCTCCTTGCGTGCCTAACATGAAAGCTTCCCTAGAGTAGACCTTTTCGTAGATCCTGTTATAACACAGCTAGCCTGTCGCATGACTTGATTTATGAAGGGTCCGTGACTCTATGAACCACTCTTAGAACTAAGTTCTATATTGGTGGTCGTGTAGTGTTAGTCTCCAAGGACTCGCTCCTTGTGCGCCTAGCATGAAGACCCCGCTCAGGAGAGACCTTGTCTTCATTATCGTCGTAATGCAACTAGCCTGTTGCATGACATTGATGCGATTTGTGTCCGTAATCCTGGGAACCTTATCCATCAACGTAGAAACTATCCCGTGAGTGGGTTTGTGGGTAAATAACCTAGAACTTTCCTCATAGAGCCTACCTATAGGGTTTCTTTGATCAGAGACTTTGGTCATCTACCCATGAACGGCCAACCTCGGAAATGTTTGAACTTGTGATCTGCGATCCTGGATCTTGCATCTTGTATTGCATCTCATTTCATTGCATTACATTGCATCTATTATGCATCTTGCATTGCATTTTCAACCTCAGAATCTCACTTCAACTTCCTTCATTCTCCAGTAAATTAAGTTGATTCCTCGACACCAGTATGCAACTCGAGCCAATACCAGACGAATGATGGAGCAGATTCAACAAGAGCAAGTCGCCTTCAGAGAAGAATTGGACTCTATCAAGGGAAAGATTGACCAGATTCTCGAAGCCATCATGATGGCCAGGAAAGAAGAAGAATTGCGTGAAGCCGCTGCTGCCCACAACAATGTTCCTGTGCAAGGGTCAACCTCAAGGCTCTCAGTTCCTGTTCCCAACCCTATCAATTATGGGATACCAATGAACTTCGCTCCTGCCACTGAAGGAGCCACTCCTCAACCACTTATAACATCTGGAGTTACTATTGGAGCTATTTCGCAAGCCCAACCTGTTGTCACTCAGATTCCTATTCCTCATACTGAAGAAAACCTGCTAGATCAGTATGATGAGGTACAGAATTACCATGCTGCTATCCCAATTGTCAATCCTACTGCTGCTCAGGATTCTGAAGCCATCAAAATGTGTCGTGATCTAGCTGAGAAACTCCGAGTCATGGAGGGGCGCAACTCAAAATCTCTGAATGCTCTGGAAATATGCTTGGTGCCAAATGTTGTCATACCTCCCAAGTTTAAAGTACAGGAATTCCCAAAGTACAAAGGTCTCAGTTGTCCTCACATCCATCTGAAGACGTACTGCCGCAAGATGGCTGCCTACACCAAAGACAAAAAGTTGATGATCCATTGCTTCCAATACAGCTTGTCTGGGGCATCACTCGAATGGTATATGCAGTTGGAGCATACCAGTGTGCGCACTTGGGCTGAGCTAGCTGATGCTTTCGTCAAGCAATACAAATACAACACTGACCTTGCTCCAAACCGTACTCAGCTTCAGATTATGGCTAAAAAGGACAACGAATCCTTTAAGGAGTACGCCCAACGCTGGAGAGAGCTAGCTGCAAGAGTGCATCCACCTCTTGTTGACCGTGAACTGATTGACATCTTCATGGGTACCTTGCAAGGCCAATACTATGAGAAGTTGATTGGTAATGTTTCTGCCGGATTCTATGATTTGGTAATTGTCAGTGAGAGAATTAAAGAAGGTCTGAAAAGTGGAAGGATCCAAGGAGGATCTAGCAGTCAGTCTTAAGCCAAGAAGCCCTTCAATGGATACAAGAAAAAAGAGGGTGAAATAAATGTTGTCTCTACTCAGAAAGGGCAAGCTCAACAACAAGCTCCTGCTTCAATGCCTTATCAAATACCTTACTTCCAGTATCCGTATGTTGCTGATGTACAATACGCTCCAATGCCTTATCAGCCAACAGTTCAAGCTGTTCAAGCTCTAATGCCTCAGCAACAGGCTCCTCAACAATAATCACACAACCAGCAAGGGTATCAGTATCCTCCTCAACATCAACAACAGAGAGCTGCTCAACAACGTCAGCCCAATCAACAGAGGACAAGGAGGTTAGATAGAGACTTTGATCGCCTACCTACGTCATATGCTCAGATCTTTGCTCAATTGATGGAGAAGAGGGCAATCGCTCTGAGAGACCTAGCTCCTCCAACTGTCATTCCCCCAGATTATGATACTAATGCTCATTGCGAGTTTCATAAGGGTGCTCCAGGGCATACAATCGAGGACTGCAGAGCTTTCAAACACAAGGTTCAAGACATGATCGACTAAAAGTATCTCACGTTCAATGGGAGGGCTTCAAACATCATCAAAAGCCCTATGCCACCGCCAAACTAGTGCCAACATCAAGTCAAGTTCAAGTTCAATTTTCCCCGAAGAAGGCAGTAATGTTGCCATCCCATCATTTGCATTCTTGTATTTTGGGTTTCTGTTTGTTTAAGTACTGTATGCTTTAAACATTGTCTTTCGTATTTGGTTTTATTAATGTATGGACTATGCATGTTTTGAATTAGTTATGTCGTATTCACTCATTTTTTCCATTTACTGCAAAACACCGACACATTTATCCACTTCACTCTCTATATTAAACTGTTGTTAGCAATGATTGGAGGGAGGATGATGAAAACGAAATACCCATAATTGTAAAATGTATGCTTTCGGATAGAATCCCGCCGATGATGTACAAGCATTGTTTCAATCCCCCAAACACTGGAGAGACAAGGAGTTAATCCCTAGTAAACCACTTTGAGCCTAGAAGTAGCAGCCTCCTTCGGATATTCAAACCCTTACACTCAACCTGGGGCAGGGTAGTGTTCAGTTAATTCAACTACGCACTCAAGTCACAAGACAAAATCCAAAAGACATGACGGTTGTTCATTAATACCCATGACTTGGCAGTCACAATCATCCAACAAAACCCCAAAAAAAAAACAAAAATAAAAAACCTGCTAAGTCGAGCACCTCAAAGGAGACTTAGGCAAAAATCAAGGCAATCTCGATGGACTTGAAAAGCGAAATCAGTCCATGCAAAAGATAGGGATCAAAAGCAAAATCAAAAGAGGCCCTTGAATCCTCAACAAAAACAAAATAAAGTCCAGTAATCACCAAATCAAAACCAAAAAGTCACTGACATTCATCAAAAACAAAATAAGGTGACTGCCATGTCGAGCATACCTTGAATTAGCACGCTTACATTGTCAACCCTTTTTGGATGACAAACATGTGCAGAATTAACTGTACATAGGACTGGAGAACATCACGAAGAAGGGGTGGATACAAATCATACTTTGAGCCTAATATCCTTTGTTTCATTAACCGTGAACCATACCATATTATAACCCTCGAAAGACCTAATTGAGGCGAGGTTTATTCTGAAAGCATACTATCGCAAGGTTGCGTAAACTGACTCCCCATATTTTCTAATCTTCAGCATTGGTGTCATTCTCCTTGCTATATCTTTCACACCATCAAAATCAGCACACGTTTGGGCTAACGGTCCATTCGTCTCACAATATCACGACACTCGAATAAACAACTCTTTTTCAAAACTTACATGAGCATTGCATTAAGATTACCATTTGTGAATGTGCATTTCTAATTGCAAATCAGCGCTAGACATCAGAGCAATTCCAACAAGGGGCAATCGAAGAGGAATTTGAACTTTCAGTGGTGTCAACACGAAGCAAGACTCCCTCAAAACCCTCAATCTGGGGGCAAATCCTTCAACAGCTCAATCAGGGGTAAGCTATCTCAAATCACATCAAATTTCAACTTCCAAAGATCAAATCACTTCAGAACTGGTTAATCAGGGGCAAACTATTACCATGTTCAGACTGGGGCAAGACCCATTGCAACAGGCAGATCTCTCTGTATCTTCAAGTTGGTCAAGAAGACCTTACCAGACACTATCAATTACCAAGTGCAGAGCAAAATAACGGTCCTCATGAGTTGACCACGTCGCTACACTCATTCTTTTAGGCAACCCTGACCATCAAGCAAAGTTGTGGTTCTCTCATAAATGACTCTTTATCAAGTGATCAAGCTCAGAGCTTCGAGAGCAACTTCATCTGCTTCCATCATGACGTCTTCAACGAACTGAGTGTCGAGGAAATCAATCCCTCCCACCGCCCAAAAGTCCAATCCGCATTGGCAACTACCAAAAGACCACTATGCTGGCACCCTCTCCAAAATATCCAATCACTCGTCTGCAATCATACGCATCATATACATCGCATTTGACATCATAGACATCATATGCAACATGTGCATCCCAAAAAACCAAATCATACTTCCCTAGCACTTGTATCTCCGCGCGTCAGCATTTGCATTTGCATTTCCATTTGATATGGAACATCATTACGAAATAAAGCATTCATACATGCGTAAGATCCAGGATCAATCTCAAGACTGCAAGACGATCTTTAGCCCAGCCAGGGGCATCTTCTTCAAATCCGTGAGCGTTCCTAATGAAGTTGTTCAGCTTTTTGTTGACCAAGCTCAAGACAAGATTTCAAAGCAATCTTCAGCCCAGTCAGGGGCATCTCCTTCAAGTCCTTGGGCGTTCTTCAGTGAGTTGGTACCTTGTAAACCTTTTGTTAATAAGGGTGGTGTTCTCCAGTGACTTATTTGCCTCAACCTTTTGTTGATGTCAGATAAGCCTCACTCATCATATCCCCAGCAAACTTGACCTTTTGTCAAGTGCCTTACTATCATCCTTTTGGTGATAGCCAAACCCTGTCAACTCAATTCAACCTGCATCCTTTTGGTGTTGGTCTTTGCAAGTGGGAAGTTCCTATCATCCTTTTGGTGGTAGTAGCTTGTATTGATCCGTCATCCTTTTGGTGCCCCCGATCCGTGAACCCTTTGTCTGTGTGTCATCCTTTTGGTGAGTGGCAGCCATTGTTATCGTTTTGCTTGTTATTATCCTTTCTGTAGTAGTAAGTTGTGACCTCACTTTCATCCTTTTGGTGAAGGGTCATTATGTGCGTGTGTTACTATCAATCTTTTGGTGATAGGTCTGTCATCCTTTTGGTGTCAGATTACTGTGTGTGTGTGCCCTATTATCCTTTTGGTAATAGCATGCTTTGACCTCATTTTTATCCTTTTGGTGGAAGGGTCTGTGTGTGTGTGCCCTATTATCATTTTGGTAATAGCAGACTTTGACCTCATTTTCATCCTTTTGGTGGAAGGGTCTGTGTGTGTGTGTGCCCTATTATCATTTTGGTAATAGCAGGCTTTGACCTCATTTTCATCCTTTTGGTGGAAGGGTCTGTATGTGTGTGTGCCCTATTATCCTTTTGGTAATAGCAGGCTTTGACCTCATTTTCATCCTTTTGGTGGAAGGGTCTGTGTGTGTGTGCCCTATTATCCTTTTGGTAGTAGCAGGCTTTGACCTCATTTTCATCCTTTTGGTGGAAGAGTCTGAGTGTGTGCCCTATTATCATTTTGGTAAAGCAGGCTTTGACCTCATTTTCATCCTTTTGGTGGAAGGGTATGTGTGTGTGTGTGCCCTATTATCCTTTTGGTAATAGCAGGCTTTGACCTCATTTTCATCCTTTTGGTGGAAGGGTCTCTGTGTGTGTGTGCCCTATTATCATTTTGGTAATAGCAGGCTTTGACCTCATTTTCATCCTTTTGGTGGAAGGGTCTCTCTGTGTGTGTGCCCTATTATCATTTTGGTAATAGCAGGCTTTGACCTCATTTTCAGCCTTTTGGTGGAAGGGTCTGTGTGTGTGTGCCCTATTATCCTTTTGGTAATAGCAGGCTTTGACCTCATTTTCATCCTTTTTGTGGAAGGGTCTGTGTACGTGTGTTCACTATCATCCTTTTGGTGATAGGTCTATCATCCTTTTGGTGTCAGAATTTTCTGTTATTCCACCTCCTAAGCATTTTCTTTCTTTTCGGACAAATTCGTGGTCTTCTTCATATCTAATTCTATTCTACCTCGAAAGAACGAACACCATAGCAGTTCATATTACTCGGTTCAATCCAATTAGATAGGGGCATCTGTCATACCCCAAATTTGTCCTACCTGTATATATTTCATCTGTACATCCATCCACTAACCATTATTCAAAAATTAAAAAAAAAATTGCTACGTTTCCAAGTTACTGCAAGGATGAGCTGAGGTTTATTTGAACTTTGTCAGGTCAGGGAGCATTGATGTGTGTCTGGAGTTCTAGTTAGGGTTATTGTGAGTATTCAGGTTGTCTATGGATCCAGATATCGGATGTTACATGATAATCAGAGTTTCTGGGACAAGTGGTGATATAATTTAAGTCGTGCTCTCATGTTTTAGTGGCAAATTTCAGAGGATTCATGGTTGATTCCATTTTTCAAAGATGGTTCAAGTTGCATTTGTTTCAAATCAAGAATTTTGGAATTTGAGTTCTAATAGAATTTCAAGACTAAATAGTCATTATTTTACATCAAGAATTCCAAATTCGCTTATCTTGATCTTGTGGTGATTCTAAGTTTGGGTATGATTCACATTGATTTTCAAGCCATGTTTGAATTTAATTTCAAGTTATGTTTGAGCTTATATTCAAGGCATGTTTGAATTATGTTCGAGTCCACATTACAAACTTCATAAAGCAAAGCCCATATTCAATTACAAAGAAAATATAAAGGCCTTGTTCTTCAAGTATCAATATACAAAAGCCAAGACTCCAAAAGCAATGATCCCACACCATGCCTCTTTTCAAAGGACAATTCCAGCCATTACTTTTTTTTTTCAACGCACAAAGTCACATATTCCTGCAGCAAAAGCCATAAATCACGAAGTGAGAAAATTGTAGACGTGAAACGCATACGACAAAAGCAAAAAAAAAAAGAAAAAACACAAAGATGATCTCACGCGATTCCACCATGCTTCACGACCTACACCAAAACTTCCACAATTCCTGAACCTGTAATACAAAACCACACAGCAAATCACAAGAATAATCGAACCCATACGCACAAACCATACACGCAGCCCAGCCGTTCCACAAATCTGTACAATAACCAAAATGCAACGCACATGACAAATTTCCAACTCACCACAAACCTTGGCAAAAACGCACAAAAGTGATTCGTTTCACAAAATCAATCTTCACTGCTCCTATAAATACGCATACCTCTCCCTCATTTCAGAGGAGCCCTAGCCGCTAATACTGAACCCTATCACTCATTCAAGCTCTCAACTTTCAATCACCTCAAACCTTCCCCGATCCCCTTTCCTCCTCCAATCTTCAACCGATCCAAAACAACCATAAAACCTTCAAGCTTCAAAACCAAACCCAAACAACGCCAGTCAAAAACCCAAACACAACTCCTTCAAACATCACAACCATAACCAGATTCAAACCAGAAGAAGAGTAGAAGAGAGAACAAGGTTGAAATACGAACCTTTCAAAGCGAAACGAATTAAGACGGAGACGAGACGCGAGGACCTTACGAGAAAGAAGGTTGGGATGCGTTGATGTTCTTCTGCATCTTGTTTGTTTAAATTGTTTTTTCAGAAAAAAAGAAAATGTGGGAGGGTGTTGATATACGACTCGTTTTGAGTATTTATTTTCAACTTTACTTTTTATGTTGATGCGTTATGATGTGTATACTGTCCCTTTTTTCTGCTTCTCTAAAAAATGATAAGGCATTTGGTTGTGATTTTTCTACCCTAGCCGTGTCTACTCTTATACAGTGTCGTGTTTTCTTTTGTAACACACCCCTTCATTTTTTGTACAATGCGTTTAAAGGATGATGGGCTTTAAGCCCGTAGGATTCCGTCTCATTCGCAAACCAACTCTATGCACCCTACCCATTTCAGGTGCACCCCCCATAGTTCTCTTCTTGTTTTTATTTATTTTTTTCTTTTTCCCATTTATTTGTTTTGATTTTTGGCCATAAATTTTGTTTAATCTCATGAACATATACACAAATTTCATTATGTTTATTTAGTTTTGATTTCTAGTTTCTTTTCAATTTATATTTCATTTCCATTCCATTTCAATTTTCTTGGGCCAATGATATAACAACACTCATGATTTAGTTGATTTTCTCAAAATCGATTCGAAATCTTGATTAATATGAGGCCTATTTATTTTTCTTTTTTTATCGGTCGATGAAAGTAAAAAATCATAGCTTATCGATTATCGATTAAGACGAGACCGATTTTATTTTAATTTCGATTTCCTTTTCATTTCATATTCTATTTATTTATTTCTCTACTTATCGGTCTATGAAAATCTAAAACCAAAGATTATCGATTTATCGATTTAAAATCTTGGTAAAGATGAGATCTTTCTTCCTTTTCCATTTTATTTTCGATTATATCTTTTCATTTTCGATTTCTATCTTTTCTTTTCATTTTTGGTCAATGAAAGTCAAATATCGTTGATTATCGATTTCTCGATTAAATCTTGATTAAGACGAGACCACTGCGATTTATTTTCTATTTCCATTTCATTGTCTATTATCTTCTTCTATTTTCTCATTTTCGATCGATGAAGTCTTTCTATTCGCGAATGTTGATCGTTGAAGCGATTAACCTTCATTATTTCAAATCTGTAGTGAGTGATCATCGAGATCTCTTTCTATACTTTGAGATCGTGATAGGTTACCTTCGATTAATTGACGAAAGTTTGTGATTAAGACGAGATCTTCACTTTTTCTTTTCGTGTGGCACATTTCAATTGGAGAATGATCCTCAATATCATTTCTCTATCGTGTTTTAGCACATAAATCAAATTGCGCATCTTCCTATAGTACGAATTTCGTCATAGATCGTGCTACGATGGCTCAACGCTACATTGGACCCGATTCATCCGATTAACCGCTAACTTTACATTTTCGTCAATATTATCTTGATTTACTTTTATGTCAATATTATATCTTGTTCATATTATCTTGCTTATATCTTGTTCATATTATTATTCATATTATTCATGTTATATTCATATCTTATTCATCTAACCATTTTCTTTGTTTATACACTTAATCAAAACACTTAACAAATCAAACCTCCTCGTTTTTGTCCAAATAAACTCTTTGTATACCTTAATTCGATTCAAACACGTAACCAAACATTTTCTCGATCGAACTTCAAAAGAAGGAGATTCTTGGAATCTAGCATTCCTTGGATCTTCGAATGGATGGCTCTTAAAGCACGCCCTTTGAGTTGTCGTTCATTCAACCTTTCGACCCTTTTCAAATTAAACCATTCCAAACCAATTCTCGACTCGTCGTCGAGCTACTCTTCAAAACATTCTCGTAAGTCGAGTGCCTTTTGCCTCGTCGTCAAATGCACACTTGCACATCTCGTGGTTTCGTTACTAGGAGCACCCCTAGGGACTAGTATCGATCCTCACCTCTTTTCTCAACCAATTCAACTCAATCTTTTTCAAACGCTTTCTTAATCACCTTACGAAAGGAGGAGATTCTTGGGATCTAGCATTCCTTGGATCTTTGAATGAATGGCTCTTGAGGCACGCCCTTGGGTTGTTGTTCATTCACCCTTTCATCTTAAAACACTTAATCTTTATTGAACATTTTTCGTAAATCAACTCACGAAAGAACTGAGTTCTTGGAGTCTCGCATTCCTTGGATTCTTGAGTGAGTGCTCTCAGGGCACGCCCGTCGGGTTGTTTGTCACTCAATCTTTCGTCTCCTAAAAGCACTAATCCCCCTCTCTTTTCGTGGGCGTACCACGACTACGACTGCTCTAATTCTTTATTCTCGTCCGAGTAAAGATACGTAGGCACAAGATTGCGATGATCTTGGCAAGCTACCTTCCCTCCATCTTCCGTCTTCCCTCTATCCCTTCCCATAGTCGAACTACGATTGCTCTGATTCCTCATTCTCGTCCGAATGAGCATAGGTAGGCCCGAGGTCGCGATGATCTTGTCGAGCACCCTATCCTAAAAACCACCCCATTCCCTTAGTAATCAAAACCTTTTACCTTATCTTTTCGTATATACCATTGAGAAGAAAACAAACAAGCTTAGCTAACATTTCCTCACAAATCGAACTAAGAGGTTCCCGTTGAGTACAACGGACGTGAGGGGGTGCGCGTACCTTCCCCTCACGTAACCGACTCCCGAACCCAGAATGTGGTTGCAACGACCATGTTCTTACCCCTCCTTAAAGGTTTTCTCGATATTTTCCTTTCCCTCTTTTGGGATAAATAAAGTTCGGTGGCGGCTCTGTCGAACTATTCCGCGCCTTTTGCGCGAGGGTCGTGTCTTCGATTAAGCTATTTTTTCGAGGTGCGACATTCACCAAAGACTGAAAAACAGGTCAGAGGATTTTTGGGATGTCAGAATTACATCTCGATATTCATATCCCTCATGACCGTGACATGCGCGCAAATCTTCAAACTACTCAGAAATAATTAAAGTTGTGTATGGATAGAAGATTGCCAAAAGGGTTTCGACAACATTAAAGAATATATGTTGAATCCACCTATTCTGTTTCCTCTAGTGGAAGAAAGACCACTGATCATCTACTTAACAGTCTTGGAAGACTCCATGGTTGTGTGCTTGGCCAAGAAGACGAGACAAAAAGAAAAGAGTTTTCCATTTATTACTTAAGCAAGAAGTTCACGGACTATGAAACTCGGTACACGATGCTCAAGGAAACTTGCTGCGCTCTGGCTTGGGCAGCCAAACGTCTTCACAAGTACTTGATTTGTCACACTACTTGGTTAATCTTCGCAATGGATCCGATCAAGTACGTCTTTGAAAAGCCTACTCTCACAGAAAGGATTGCCCGTTGGCAAATGTTGTTATCAGAATACGACATCGAGTACCATACTCAGAAAACCGTCAAAGGAAGTGTTTTAGCCGATCACTTGGCTCATCAACCAATTGACGATCAGGAATCAGTCAGATTTGACTTCCCAGATGAAGATGTCATGTACTTGAAAATGAAATATTGCGATGAACCGCTACCCAGTGAAGGGCCAGAACCAGGTTCCCAATGGGGATTAATATTCGACGGAGCCGTTAACATATATGGAAATGGAATTGGGGCAATCATTGTAACACCTCAGGGTACCCATATTCCTTTCACTGCCAGATTGACGTTCAAATGCACAAACAACGAGGCCAAATATGAAGCTTGTATCATGGGTCTCGAAGAAGCAATTGACTTAAGGATAAAGAACTTGGATGTGTATGGAGACTCAGCCCTGGTTGTAAATCAGATCAAAGGAGTGGAATACATATCAATTAGGATTGATCCCTTACAAATATTACACGAGAAGGTTGTTACTATTTTTCAACAAAATCAAGTTTCATCATATCCCTCTTGAAGAAAATCACATGGCTGATGCACTGGCCACTCTCTCTTCCATGATTGCTTTAAATCATTGGAATGCCACTTATATCTTCATAATTGAAGCAGTCATAGACGATAGACCATGGTATCACGATATCAGGTGCTTCCTTCAAAAACAAGAGTACCCACTTGGGGCATCAAGAAAAGACAGGAAGACTCTCAGAAGACTGGCTGGCAACTTCTTCCTCAACAGTGATACACTCTATAAGAGAAACTTCGACATGGTTTTGATCAGATGCGTAGACAGACAAGAAGCAAACATGTTGATGAAAGAAATTCACGAAGGATCCTTTGGCACTCATGCCAACAGACTCATAATGGTGAGAAAAATTATGAGAGCAAGATATTATTGGCTGACAATGGAATCCGATTGCTACAAGTACATGAGGAGGTGTCATAAGTGTCAGATATATGCTGAAAAAATCCATGTACCACCAACGCATCTCAAAATTCTTTCTTCTCCATGACCTTTTTCTATACGGGGAATCGACATGATTGAACCCAAAGCTTTAAACGTACACCGGTTCATCCTGGTAGCCATTGACTACTTCACCAAATGGGTCGAAATAGCGTTATACGCCAATGTAACCCGACAAGTGGTGGTCCGATTTATCAAGAATAATCTCATCTGCTGTTATGGTGTTTCAAGCCAGATCATTACTGATAATGGATCCAACTTGAACAACAAGATAATGAAAGAGTTGTGTGTTGAGTTCAAGATCGAACACCATAACTCATCTCCCTACCGACCTAAGATGAACAGAGCGGTAGAAGCGGATAACAATAATATCAAGAAGATCGTTCAAAAGATGGTTGTAACCTACAAAGACTGGCACGAGATGCTACCCTTTGCTCTTCACGGTTATCGCACATCTGTCCACACTTCAACAGGGGCAACCCCTTTCTCTCTAGTATATGGGATGGAAGCAGTGCTCCCCATAGAAGTAGAGATCCTATCAATCAGGGTATTGATGGAAGCCAAGCTAATAGAAGCTGAATGGTGCCAAAGCAGGCATAATGAATTGAACCTAATCGAAGAAAAAAGAATGACGGCTTTATGCCACGGTCAGCTATATCAACAAAGAATGAAAAAAACGTTTGACAAAAAGGTCCGACCTCGTGTCTTCAGAAAAGGAAACCTCGTGCTCAAGAAGATACAATCATTTCTCACTGATTCTAGGGGCAAATGGACTCTGAATTATGACGGCCCCTATGTGGTCAAGAAAGCCTTCTCAGGAAGTTCCTTGAGACTCACAACCATGGATGGAGAGGAGTTCACCTACCCCACGAATGTTGATGTAGTCAAGAAATACTTCGCCTAAAAAAAAGTCTCGGTGGATTGAAAACCCGAAAGGGCGGTCCAGGCAAAAATTAGAGACACAAGCAAAAATCATCCCGATAGATTGAAAACCTCAAAAGGAAATCTAGGAAAAAATTAGGGATTCATGGAAAGTAACTACGTCCGACAAGGTTAAACCCCAGCGGTAACGCCACCCGTCAAAATAATTTCAGTCAAGGTCACCTTCGACAGAAGCTCAGAATGTCCAGAATTCAAAGTTGGTGGAAGGATAGCGGTCGTTATGTTTCAATGTAGCCCTTCTTCCATTAAATTACCATTTTCTAAACTTTGTAATGCTCTATGGGATCACACGCTTGGATGATTACCATTCTATCAATAAAATTTGAGCCCTAGTACTTTTGTTTGAAATTCTCATTTATTTTGCTTTACAGAATGACATTTTTAATATGATCAATGATTCTCGAAACAAAACAAAAATGAATTTTTACTTGTCAAATTTTATTCTGCTTTTAAAATAAAGATGACAATTCTTTTTTGGCTACTGAACACAAAAAGGAACATTGATGGCTTCTCCGAAAGTGATTAAACCTCAAAATGAAGAATCAAAGTACTCTTTTTAACCAGTGCACCCTGATTGAAGGATCAACTATTTCAGATGTAATGACCCGTCTGATATCCCCGACAGAGTTCTTACCTCTGAAGACCAATTGATGGTTTTTCTTCCCAGTAGGGTCTACCCCTCCTAAATAAGAAAGGATCACTATCTTGAACTAATGATACTTCTTGTCCCCCACAGTGGCCGAGTATCCAGTCGTGTTCATCCACCAGTCTGTATGTCACGTCTGTCAGCATAAACATACATACATCATGCATGATTGATTCACATTCATACATATGTTGCATTAATATCACTCTGGTCATTTTATCCCCAAGTGATAAAGTCCTCTCACTGATAGAGTTGTCCATTCTATCCTCGTCCAGAGAAGTGCCGCCTAAGCAATCTGTCCCCAATTTATTTTTGGATTGGAGACTGTCCTCGACCACTTTGATAACTTGAACCTCTGAAAGGCAAGAAGACATTCGACGGACACCTTTGTAACATCACTCATCACCATGGAAGATGATATTTCTGCTTTCCCGAATTAAGGAAAATCCCCAGAGAAAGCCTCTTAACCGAAGACTCTCGGCAATACATCGGGTTTTTCTCCCAAGAAATTCGATGTTAATGAAGTCATCGGCACCTCAAAATTGGATTACATCACATGGCCTTTCTCTGAGAAAAGTCTCGAAGGAAAGTAAGATGTAACCTCACCAAGCAAAAAGTGGTCTCTCAAGAGACTCGTTTTCCCCAGTAGAGTCGACAAATGGCATCTCCAACAGAGAATTTTGCGCACCTCTACAGCTCAGACTAATGGGTTTCCCCAACAAGTCTGACATTAAATTTTTCCATCAAATGGCGTCTCCCTAGTAAAACTCGGTGAGAAGTTTGATAAAGACCACTACAAATAGCGTTCCTTATCAAGAAAGAAACTCGACAAGAAGAAACTGAGACCAGCTCTGTGGCTGAAAACCAGGATCGAAGGGAAGTTTATTTCAAGAAGAAACTGAGACCAGTTCCGTGGCTGAAAACTAGGATCGAGGGGAAGTTTATTTCAAGAAGAATCTGAGACCAGTTCCATGGCTGAAAACCATGATCGAGGGGAAGTTTATTTCAAAAGAAATTGAGACCAGTTCCATGGCTGAAAACCATGATCAAGGTGAAGTTTATTTCAAAAGAAACAGAGACCAGTTCCGTGGCTGAAGACCAGGATCGAGGGGAAGTTTTACCTTTTTCTAAGTAACATTGCTTAACAAAAGAAGATGGATGAGCAAACTGCTATTCATAACCACAATCAAAAGTTTGGGTATTCTGATATTTAATCCTCTTGTACCCTGAATGTTCGAATACCTTCGTCATTCACACCTTCGGGTCCAAGAAGATTAAATAGGGGCATCTGTCATACCCCAAAATTTGACCACCAAGATTTCCCATCATTGTGAAGATCATTACCACAATATAGATGTACCATCATACCTCATCAATCTCCTCAAAGATTGTTGAGCATTCACTACAATCAAGAGTTAGGGTTTTGAGCCCTCTCAGAACACTCAGACAAAGGATCAATCAAGAATAGACATGATCTTCAACTTGTCTAAGCCTCTCAAGCATCTATAAAGCATCAAGAGGACTCCCACATTAAGAACCAAGCACAAGGTTACAATATTCCAAGTGAATCAAGCCTCGAGATCCCCAGTGTCACCAAATTAGGGTTTTGGTCAACCAAGGACTCCAGAGGAAAATTTTCATCTGGGCATGAGCCAATAATTAAAAACATGATCCAAAATGCTCAAAGGGACCTTATGAGTTCAATTATCAAGTCAAAATAGCCTCAGGGGAAGCATTCATAAAAAATCAGGAATTAGGGTTTCTTGACCTAATTCACCCCTAAGTTGACTTTTGAGGCAAGACAAGAACCAAGACCTCAAGACATGATTTGAGGGCCTCAAATACACCACATTGATCCATTTACAATAATGGATTGATCCAAGAAGCTTGATTCACAAGTTTCATTTTCATCTGGACCACAATTAGGATTTTAAAGAAAAAGTCAACTGTACCTTTGACTTTGGACCAAGACATGTTCCCAAACCTTGGGACATGATTCAAGACACCCTAAAACACCTAATGGGATCCATCCATTAGGTTTGAATTAGGTCAAGAACTTGATTGCATAGAAGATCACACAGTTTGGAATTTATCTAACAAAAAGTCAACTGTGCCCAAAATCAAGTTTGACTTTTTGGATTTTTTCACAATGTGGCTCCTCAAAGTCAAAAACAATGTTAATGCATAGGTTTGATCATCATCCATCAAGAAAAATCAAGAAAAATAGGGTTACTTGCAAAAGGGGCAACCATAGGAAACTTAAAATTTTCTAAGTTATGGAACAAAATTGATTTGGTACCAACTTTGCAAGGTCATAACTTCCAAACCACAAGGCCTTTTTCTTCCATCCAAAGCTCAAATGAAAGTTCACATGACATACTTCAAAATTGTCAACTACAAAAGATTCGAAATCCTCATGGATTTTGAGTTATGGATTGATCAAAATCACAAAAACATGTAAATGACCACTTTTTCCAACACTTAGTGAAAATTTTGGATATAATTTGTCTTGGATTTTCACCAACTTTGAGGCCATTTTTCACCATGATCCCAGTTGAACCAGGACCAATGTTGGACATCAAAGTTAAAGTATGTCATGAGGGCTTTCCAACAAGTACAATATCATCTCCAAGTTCAATTTGAGCAGGAAGTTACAACCCTTGGAACATGGCACCAAAAGCTGATTTCTTCCCAAGATAGATTATAGGTCATTTGCTCGAATTGGCTAATTTGTACAATTATAAATCTTGTAATCCTTTGATAAGTGCAAATTGTAGCTATTTTTGTATATAAGTTTTGTTGTACTTATCGATACTTTTTGGTTAATATCGTTCGAATAAACCCCTATTTGTTTGTAAATATGTTTACTTTACATTTTAGTGTATATATGTGTTTTTGATTCATTTATGTAACGATTAATAGTTTTCCACTCATTTTGTAGGTAATTAAGCATTGTTGGAACAATGAGTAATAAAAGCTCCAGGATGTACCATTTGGGTCAATAAAAGGAAGAAGGCAAAGAAAGAAAGCCATTGTATAGAAGCTGGAAGCCAAAATAAAGAAGTGCAGTCAGCCTGATTTCGCTGGGCGAAGCTAGTGTCGCTGGGCGATACTGCCTTTCACCGGGCGAGTCACACCAGAAGAATTGCTGATTGTCATGCTCCGTCGGGCGGTGGTTTTTCCGCCGGGCGATACTGCCTTTCGCTGGGTGAAGCAGGGGCGTAAGGAAATAACGAAATTCCAGTGGCATTCCAAGTTTTTGAGCTTTCGCTGGGTGATGCTTTTTTTGCCGAGCGAAACTAGATATTTGTTGCCAGGCTGTCCAAGTACGCAGCTGGTGTGAGAGTAATAAAGTGCTCTGCCGGGCGAAGCTATTCTTCTGCCGGGCGGTGCGTCTGAGACAGAATTTTGTATTTAGTTCATTTTACTTCATTTTTGTTAGGTTATGTTATTGGGGGTGATTTTTTTCTCTCCCAACTTCATTAACCTCATTCTTTGGTAGAGGTAGCTAGAAAATAACTTGGAAGCTTGCATACGCATGAACCAGAGTGGATTGATCGTCGATCGGCTCTGACAATCCGCGAGATGTTTGGTTCATTTCTTTTCTTCTTTGTGTTTTTCTTCTTTGTTGGGTTGTGTATATGTATTTACTATGATCTCATGTATATTTGTCGCCCATGGCATTGTATGAAATCTGCTTTACAAATCTTTATTCGTGATTGTCTCTGATTTTTGCTTTATGCCCGAAGTTTGTGTTGTGTTAGAGATAAACATCGTGAACTTCAATTAGGGATGATTATCTGTTAGTTTCTGGATGCTAGGAATATATTTAGAGCTAATAATATTCAATAGGCGTCGAAGCTTAATGCCTCCGTGTCTTGAGTTGAGCGAGAGAGTGTCGACGATGGTAGCATGGTTGAGTGTGCCAGAGATGGACATGTGTTGTGAGCGATGCTGGATGATATTGAGGAGTATTGTAGGCTGAGTATAACTGGCCGACAAGTTTAAGTTTGTGAGGAGTGAATTATGTGTATGCCGGATAAGTTTATTCTCTCTAAAGAATGAATTCTTTTTATGTTGATATTTACTTTTCTATTTTCTTGTTTGAAACCCATTTTAACCCAAACTCATTAACGCGAGAGACTATCAAACGTCATTATTTACCTCAAACCGATCTCTGTGGGCACGACATAAAACCCGGAGGGAATTTTTCCAAAAATAAATATTTTTGCTTGCCGCTTTACCATTTAACATCCTTCTAGAAACATTAAGGATCAGATCAAAGCAAAAGATCTCTGAGCCACAAGTCTCCCAAGACAAAAGATCATCATGTATGCATGTGATATCTAATGATGCAAAAACCAAAAAATTCAAAGTTGTCATGGAGCATTCAATGGATGCATCAAGGTGGCATGAACTGAGGCAAATATAACTGAATGAGTCAAGCCTTATCCCTCCAATAAAAGACCATATGCCTGCAAGATTGACCCAAGTAAATAGCTAGAGAAAACTTGAGATTCCTTTTGAAAACCATTGGACAAAGGTCTGTACCAGCCACCATTCACTATTGATGCCAAAACAAACTTAACACACTATATATAAAGGTCATTTGTGATCAGTTTGAGTACACAAAAGCACCATAACACATGCTTTCCTCAAAATCTCTTTCAAAAAACCAGAAATGCCTTATTTTTCAAGTAACCATCGAGTTTTGAGTTAGAGACCAATTCCACCACAGCTTATGATCTAAACACATCCAATATATCATATATAAGTTGTTCAAACACTCATACATCATCTGAAACACCAGAATCATAGACCTCAAAATCCACTTGAGGCCTATTTGCAGTTGATATATCACAAGGTGATCCAAGCATCTCCAATCAAGGCCAGGCATCTCAGCACACTCCATAAGGTGTAAGGAAGCTATCCAGATCACTGTTTCACTTCTGAAACACCTCTACAATGGAATTTGATTCCTTCTTGTAGAGGTAAGCCTTTAACTTTCAAATTCTACAATGCATGCATCATAAACATGTTTTCGAGTTACCAATGTGTTTCTGGATGTTCATAGAATGATAACCCTCAATCAATTGCTATTTAACTTGCGTGTATAAGATTTCACGTAGTTCTTGCATTTTTTAGGGTTCATCTAATTATAGCATGGCATCTCTTGATACACTTAAAATAAATAAAATTGAAAAGAACCATTCAATTCCTTGTTAAAAAATGAATGAGTTTCATTTTTACATCTTCAAAAATGGTTGAGAAATGAAGGAGATAGAGTTGCTTTTGCAACTCTGATGATGGTTCAAGGAAGAAGATGGCCATGGCGCCATTTTCAAGTTTTCAAAACCAAACATACTATATATTATTTCATTGCCAATATATGTTTGAATTGGCATTGCGTCCCAGTGGTTGATCAGTTGGTTTTGTGTGTGTAGCGAGCGAAAGGTCTGGGGTTCGAATCCCCCTCGCCCCAGACCTTTTGATTTATTTTTTTAAACTATTTTCAAAAGGATTTTTCACATATTACTCACTCCCTTCCATTCTCTATCACCACACACACATAGCTCAGTATAGCGAGCGATTTTTGTCAGTGACGCGACCACCTTATCGTTGAAGTTTGGGTTTTCCTCCTCGAGGAGAAAGGGTGCTAGTTTCTGATTTCTTATTTATCCCATGAAGCTGGAAGGGAAAGGGAAGCTATCTAAAACTAACCTTGCACGTGAATGTTTAACTGAACAAACGCTTAAAAGAGATTGGGGGTCCGGGGTTAGGTTATACAATGGGTAGTTGTCAATTACCCATCCTATATGTGGTTATCCATAGGATGTTAGCTTTTAGGTTTCGCTTTGTAATTGATAGTGTTTATCTGCTGATGGGTTGGGAAAGTTTCTTGGAAAAGTGTGACAGGGAGAGTGAGTTTTGTTTTCTGTGGAAAATGATGATGATGATGGCTTAAGGTATGAAACCTAAAGTTTTGATTGATACGAAGGTACTGGACCTAGGGCTTTTGAATAGTATGAAGGTACATGACCTAGAGTTTTTGATTAGTATGCTCACTAAGATTTCACAATCTTATGCCTACGTATTCCCGTTTAAACGAAACAGGAAAATCAGAGCAATCATAGTTCCTCCAATTCTAAGGGAGGAAAAGATGTTTTAGTGTCTTGTTCAAAGCCCAAGATTGAAGTTAAAAGGATATTTGTGTCTTGTTCAAAGCCCAAGGTTGAAGCTAAAAGGATATTGAGAGGGAATTTGTTATCTCTAAAGAGAGACTGTTGATTTTTGTGTGCCTTGATCAAAGCATAAGGTTGATGCTAAAAGGTTAATTGATTTTGCTAGGGGATTTCTTTATACAAAGCCTAAGAGGAGGCTGGATAAGACCAACTCAACAAGAAAGTGTTTTATCTGTCTTGTACAAAGCCCAAGATTGAGGCTAAAAGGGTTGACTCAACAAGAGAGTACTGAAAGGTGATTGACTCAACAAAAGAGTCTTTTATACTCAACAAGAGAGTGATTTGCTGTTTTGTACGAAGCCTGAGATTGAGGCTAAAATGGGTATTGACTCAACAAGAGAGTCTTTTATACTCAACAAGAGAGTCTGGAAAGGTGGTTGACTCAACAAGAGAGTCTAAAAAGGTTAGCTCTGCTGGGGAGAATCATTTGTACAAGGCCCAAGAGGAGGCTGACTTCGGTGAGGAAGGATCATTATACAAAGCCTAAGAGGAGGCTAGCTTTCTGCTGGGGATTATGGAGATCCCTAGGCAGGTCCAAGTGGGGAATCAACTCAGGCTGATGGTTACAGAAGAGTTGGGATATCAGATACCTTGAGGTTCTGATTTGAGATAGTGTTGACCCTGGTCGGGGAACTCTCATGAGAGAGGCTGGGTTTCTGCTGGAGATCGATCCAGAATGCCCGGGGTTTTTTCCTATAGTTGTAAGGAACTTGAGAATGTCTTTGAGACTCAAGGGGATTAGACTGTCCAAGTCTTTCGGTGTGGAAGAGTTTTATCTTTTGTATGATGCCTCTAAGAGGAGGCAAAGGCATTAAGGGATGAGAATCAACCCTAAAGTGGCCTGAGGTCTGACACTGGAAAGACTGCTCTAGCAAAGGATGACTAAGTTCTGTCTTATACCTTTAAGAGGTTGTCAGGGTCCTTGTATTAAGCCCAAGAGAAGGCATGAGAACTTCTAAGAAGCCGAAGGGTCCTTGTACAACGCCCAAGAGGAGACAAAGATGCTTTTAGGAAGCCTATGGGTCCCCAACCAAGAGAAGTTCAAGAAATGCAATTCACAGAGAAGAGATCATTCCAGGAAAGTTCGAGGGTTTGGAAGAAACTCAGGAGATGCTATTCATAGAGAATAGATCAACTTCGGGGAGTAGAATTTCTTTGACAATTTCTAAGGGTGACAGTCTGAGAAAAGGTTCACCGAGAATATTGCATTTCTCTTTGTTCCATATTATTTAACCCCAAGAGAAGGGAAGACTGTATCTGGAAATTCTATGGGGATCTAGTTTTGTTTGTATTTAAGAGTGACCAACATGGCTTTACATAGTTCTAGACCTAGTTGTCGGGGAAAACTCTAAATAACTATACTAGTATATATACAATTGATATATGACAAGTATTTAAAAGGTATGAAAGAAGACCAACCATGCGCAGCTTCCCACAATACAGTTATATATATATATATATATATATATATATCTGACGTGTATTTAAAAGAATGAAAGAAGACTAACCATGCGCAGCTTTCCACAATACAGTTATATATATTAAAGCGAGTAAAGGAAAGCTGTTTAAAACTTACAGGTGGGTGAGCTTCCATGCTGTATTGTTAGTTGCTCAGAAAAATTAAAGAAAGTTTTGATAACAACTGTATATTTGAACCTAAATCAAAAGGGGAGTTGTTTGTGAAAAATTAGTTAGGGCTTATACTCAAGGAAAGGCCCAAGGTTTGAATAGTGATTGTACTGTCGTTTTGAATATCGTATCGGGACTTATACAATGACTGAGGCCCAAAAAGTTTTGGTCAAAAGGGGATTGGGTCTTACACTCTATTAGAAGCCCAAAAGTATTTTTAAGAAAAGAAATGGGACTTATAGCTCGAGGAGAGGCCCAGATGATTCTTTTAAAAAGGCGACGATCGCGTCGAACTTTTGAAAATATACAGAGGGACTTATACAATATGTGAGGCCCAAAATTGTTTATTTACAAAGGGATGAGACTTACACTCTTTCAAGAGGCCCAAAAGTATTTTTGTACAAGTAACGGGGCTTATAACTCAAGGAGAGGCCCAAAAAGTTTTATTTTAAACTGGCGATATCGCCGAGGTTTTTTGAAAACACCGTGGGTCTTATACAATGACTGAGGCCCAAAAAGTTTTGGTTTCAAAGAGGGATTGGGTCTTACACTCTATCAGAGGCCCAAAAGTATTTTAAAAAGATTTGTTGGGGTGAAAATCAAAGAAACCCTAATTTCATTTTCTATTAAAAGTAATCCTTTTAAAAATGAATAAAATGACAAAAATACCAAATAAGTCTAAATAAACTACTTGTGATTTTTGTTTAAGGTTTGAAAAATTAGGTTTTAATCACAAGATGATTTAGGACTCATTTGATTTTGATTTTCAAGATGAATATTCATTTTTAAAAGGTTTAAAAAATAATAAAAAATGAATTTATTTACAAAAATACCAACTATATTAAATAAATAATATAAATCTGTTTTTTTTTTGTGGAATAAAATATTTTAACATTTTTGTGATTTTTTGCAAAAAGAAACAATAAAAAATAATTAAAATTGAGAGAGTTATTAATTTTCCAGATTATTTAAAAATATAACAAAATATATAAAAAATGGAAAAAAGTAGTAAAAAGAGGATCTGGGGCGAGGGGGATTCGAACCCCAGACCTCTATGGTGTAGCGCGCGCCTCCTACCACTGGGGTGGTGATACATCCGTGTATCAAAACCACCCCATGAATATATGAGGCATGCCTTGTTTTTGGCCTGGCCAAGGCAAGGCAAGACAAGGTTTTGGCCAAAAACGTGAAGCTTGTAACTTTCTCATTTCTCCATGGATTGGGACAAAATTTAGGTCTATCCTGCCTAGAATTTCACAAGGAATCCAATGGTAGTGGTGGTTTTTTCAGATGAGGCTCCTATTTCAAAACCCGATAGTGTTCTTGAAATAGGCCTATAATTGCATTTTCTATGCTACCTCTTGTTACAGGCATGAATTACATGATGAATTGGTTCAAACACAACATATATAACATGTATAAGATGTTCATGATGTTACGGTGAGAATCAGATATCAAGCTATTAATTAACTTGCATCACAAAACATGAAATTCACCACTGACTTTGATTTATCCAAAGGAAAGGTTCAAGATAGAGAAAACCTAAAGGGGGGAGATCTAAGGTTCGGGGTTGGTTATACTAAGGGAAGGTATTAGCACCCTTAATATCTGTAGTACTCTACATGAACCTCTTGTTTAGTTTGTGTTATTTTACGTTTGCTTGCTAAGTGTCATACCCCAAATTTTGAACACCAAGATTCCCATTATTGTGCAAATCATGATCACAATATGGGTGTATCATTATGCTTCATCAGTCTCCACGAAGATGGGTGAGCATCCACTACAATCAAAATTAGGGTTTCAAGCCCTCTCTGAGTTCTTAGACAAAGGATCAATCAATGAATGACACGATCTTCAACTTGTCTAAACCTCTCAAACATCCACAAGGGATCAAGAGGACTCCCACTTCAAGGATTAAGCACAAGGCTGCTCCCTTCTAGGTGGATCAAGCCTCGAGATCGCCAGTGTCACCAAATTAGGGTTTTGGTCGACCAGGGCCTCCAGTTGGAAATTTTCCTCTAGGCATGAGCCAATACTTCAAAGCATATCCTAATATGCTCCATGAAACCTCATGGACCCAATTATCAAGTCAATTTTGCCTTAGGGGATGCATACATCAAAAATCAGGAATTAGGGTTTCTTGACCTAATTCACCCCTAAGTTAACTTTGGGGACAAATCATGAGCCAAGACCTCAAGAGAGGATTTGAGGGTCTCTAATACACTATATTAATCCATTTGTAACAATGGATTGATCCAGGAAGCTTGAGCAACAAGTCTCAATTTCATCAGTACCACAGTTAGGGTTTCGTGGGAAAAGTCAACTGTAACTTTGACTTTTAACTAGGACATGCTCCCAAGCCCAAAGACATGATTCAATATACCCTATAACACCCATGGAACATGTCCATAAAGTTTGATTTAGGTCAAGGACATGATTTCTTAAAGGATTGCACAGTTTGGAATTCATCTGATAAAAAGTCAACTGTGCACAAAAGTCAACTTTGACTTTTTGAGATTTTTCACAATTATGGATTTTTAACCCTAAAATGATGTTAATGTATGATTTGAATCATCATTCATCAAGAAAAATCAAAGAAAGTGGGATAACTTATAAAAGGGGTAACCATAAAAACTTAGAAAATTTTCTAAGTTATGAACAAAGTGGCAAGGGTACCAACTTTGGAGGATCATAACTCCTAAAACACAAAGCCATTTTTCCCCATCCAAAGCTTGATTTTTAGATCTCATATCCCTCTACAAAAACTTCAACTAGACCTCATTCCAATTATTCATGGATTTTGAGTTATGGATTGATCAAAATCACAAAAAGTGAAAATGTCACTTTTTTCCAACACTTAGTGAAATTTTCACTAAGTCAGAATCTGCCTTCACTTTTTTCCAAATGTAGGGACATTTTTCACTTGGATCCAAAAGGTATCAAAACCAAATATGATCAAACAGTTGTTGTATCATATAAGGGCTTTCCAAAATGGCCAAGAACATCACCAAATTCAATTTGAGCTAAGAGTTATGGTAGTGGCAAAATGCCTTGCTGAAAACTGCCAAGGCAAGGCAAAATTTTGCATTTTTGGTCGATTTGCCAAAATCAGCCAATTCCAAGCCTTGTCATCATCTTGGACACATCTGAGGATCAAATCTAAAGGGGACAATCACTGAGCCAAGCCTCCAAAGTCCTTGGAACAAGAAGTAGCATGCTAAACCTAGAATTGCCTAAAAGAGGGACACGACTCCAATTTTGGATTGAAGCATTTAATAGATGCTTAGAGGTGGCATGGACTGACACATTTACAACTGAATTCAATCAATATTCTTCCAACAAGTAGGGAACCAAAGCTCTATGCTCTAACCTCTAGTCAATGGCTAGAGGAGACTTGGATTTTCATTTGCCAACATTAGCCAAACCTCTGATGCAGTTGCCATTCACCATTCCTTGCAAAAGAAACTTGCTCTACTATAAATAGAGCTCATTTGTGATCAATTTGAGTACACCAAAGCCATCAAATACATGCTTTCCTCAAAATCTCTTCTTTCACTCCAATTTTGCCTTCTAAGGCAAGTCACTATCGGGTTTTGAGTTTGAGAGCTTTTCCAATCAAACCAATCACACACACACACACACACCTCATAAACATCATATAGAAGTGATCCAAACACTTAAACAACATCTGGAACACTGGTTTCTCAGAATCACCAGCCAGTTGCTCAAGGTTTTAACCAAGTTGCAGCTGAGATGCCATGAAGTGATCCAGCCATTTCCAATCAAGTCCAAGCATTCAAACACACTACATAGGGTGTAGGGAAGCTGTTCAGATCATCACAACTCATCTGTAACACCTCCAACTCAAAAATCACATTGCTCTTGCTGTCACGACCTTCAAGTAAGCCTAAACTTGGTCATCTCTTAATCTATGCATATTTCCTCGCACAATACTTTTTCCAAATGTTCATAATCATGCATAGAATGTTTCCCCTCAATTAATTGCTTTGTTTGAATCGTGTATCAAAATTCTCAGCCTTCATGCAAATTTTAGGGTTCTTGAGGTTTTGTCTTGATTTCTTATTCCATGTTAAAAATAAATGAAATTAAAGACCATAGACATGATCGTGAGGTTGAAACGAGCAGATTGATAGGTGGTTTGCATGATATAATCAAGTATTCAGGGAGATTGGAGAGAAAATGCAAATCTGGACAAAACCCATAACACGCGCGTGTTCTTGGGTGTTCTTGGCGCCATTTTTTGAAAATTCAAATATTTGAATTTTTGTGATTTTATTTAATTGATTCAAAAATTAATTTCTCTCTGAGTTTTAATGATTTTGATTCAGACAAAATGATTAGAAGTCATTGAAAATGATTAGAAGTTACAAAATCAAGAGGGAACAAATTAAAAATATTTCAAAATTCAAATATTTGCATGATATGTCAAACGAAAAATCATCTGGACCTACCCTCGTGTTATAAGCCCTACTCTTTTTCTTTAAACCTTTTGGGCCTCTTGAGAGAGTGTAAGACCCACCCCTTTGTACAGAAAACCTTCTTGGGCCTCAGTCACTGGTATAAGTCCCTCTGTACAAAACGACAGTGCGATCACTGATAAAAAACCTTGGGCATCTCCTTGAGCTGTAAGCCCCAATTTTTCATTTCAAAGCACTTTCTCCTTTGATTTTGAATATACTGTTGTTTTCAATCTTTCTTTGTTGAACAACTAACCAAATAGCGTGGAAGCTCTACAACCGAGTAAGTGGTTATATGCTTTCTTTATCCGCTTTCATATACATATAACTGTATTGTGGGGCTCTTTCACTGTAACTCTTCTTTCATAAACTCATACCGACTGTGTAATAATAGTATAGCTATTTAGAGTTTCCCCGGCAACTACGTCTAGCACTAAGCCCTGTTGATCACTCTCAAATAGACTAAACTAGATCCCCATAGGATTACCAGATACAATATTCCCTCCTCTTGGGGTTAAACAATATGGAGACGTGAAAGGCAGCATTCTCGGTGAACCCTTTCATAGACTATCACCTTTAGAAATCGTCAAAGAAACTCTACTCCCCAGAGATGATATTTTCTCTGTGAATGGCATCTCTTGAGTTTCTTCCAAATTCTCAGACTTTCCTAGCTTGATCTATTCTCTGTGAATAGCCTGTCTTGAATTTCTCGGGGTTTGGGGACCCACAGGCTTCCTAAAAGCATCCTCGCCTCCTCTTGGGCGTTGTACAAGGACCCGTCGACTTCTTAGAAGTATTCACAGCCTCCTCTTAGGCTTCGTATAAATGATTTCTTCCTTCGGGAATGATAGCCTCCTCTTGGGCTTCGTACAAATTGTCCCTCGGCTTCTTAAAAGTTTCCAGCCTCCTCTCGGGCTTCGTACAAATTGTCCCGACGACCTCCTAGAGGTATAGAAACAGAAATTAGTCATCTTAATAGAACAGTCTTTCAAAAAGTCTAGATCTTGCTACTGCTGTTTCTTAAATGTAGTACAAAATATGAAACTCTAGACTTGGACAGTCTAATGCCCTTGAGTCTCAAAGACATTCTCAAGCTCCTTTCAAAACTAGGAGATGAAACCCGTAGACTCGGACAGTCTCAATACCCTTTGGATTTCCCATTTCCTTAAAGAACCGGAGATAACCCTGATCCTCGAATCAAATCCATGAGTGCAAACAGTACTCATATAAGAACTGATTTTCTCTTTAAATCAGCATACTGGACCTGTCACTCAATTGAAACAGTAACCCTAACCTCCTCTTGGGCTTTGTACAATGATTCTCCCCAGCGGAGCTAACCTTTTTTAGCCTCCATCTCAGGCTTCGTACGAGATACCAAATCACTCTCTTGTTAAGTATAAAAGACTCAATTGTTGAGTCAACCCCCTTTTAGCCTCCATCTCGGGCTTTGTACGAGATATAAAACACTCTCTTGTTGAGTATAAAAGACTCTCTTGTTGAGTAAAAAACCCTTTAGCCTCCATCTCGGGCTTTGTACGAGATACAAAAACACTCTCTTGTTGAGTATAAAAGACTCTCTTGTTGGGTCAAACCTTTAGCCTCCGTCTTGGGCTTCGTACAAGACACATATAAAAGATTCTCCTGTAGAGTCGACCCTTTTAGCCTTTCTCTCGGGCTTCGTACGAGACATACAAAAGTCACCCTCTTGTTGGGTCGATAGCCTCCTCTTAGGCTTTGTATAAGAAAAACCCCGGTTGAGTCAATCAACCTTTTAGCATCAAAAGTTGTGCCTCGTTCACAATATACAAACATCAACAACTCCTTTCCTTTCATCTAATTGCTGTAAGCGACAAGCCTCTGGATCATCTACATCCATGCCACTGTCCCTCTTTTAGCATGAGAAATTCCTAAGGAAAGATGGCATTGCTCTACACTGAGTTAAAGTCTTCTCCTTCCGTTTAAAAAACCCCTATAAAGGAAATTACGACATTACTAGGATTCACATATCCCAGTTAAAGTAATTCTCTTTTATAACCAGTCACCCAACAGTTGTGACAAACAGACCCCTTTAGAGATGACAAATTCTCTCTAAAGACAACACCCTTTAGCTTCACATCTTGGGCTTCAAACAAGATACAAATAGACCCTTCAGCTTCACATCTTGGGCTTTGAACAAGATACAAACCATCTTTAGCTTCACGTCTTGGGCTTTGAACAAGACACCAAAACATCTTTTTCCTCCCATAGAATAGGAGGAACTACGATCGCTCTGATTTCCCTGTTGCAGTAAACGGGAATACGTAGGCATAAGATTGAAAGAAAAATCTTAGCGAGCACACTAATCCAAAAACCAAAATCCCATACCTTCACATCTCAATCGGAAAATATCAGTCCTAGCGTCCTACCCATAAACATTCTCGTTATCCCAGTCCCAAACAAAGAAGAAAGAGGCCCTATTACCATATAGCATTCGTAACTTAACATACCTCTGTTTAAACTCAGTATGCAAGCAGGGTTAATTGGAGACATCTATTTCCCTTCCTTAATCAGCTCACAATAGGATAAAAAATGAATCGACCTGTAGTAACCCCAAAAGAGCGGCAGTGCTTAAGAAACACGTCCAGTTTCGCTCGCTACAGAAAAGTGGCGCCCACCATGGGGCCGGATATCCTTTCTTTTCTTTCTTTCTTTCCTAAGGACTTCATTGGGGTTAAGATTTGTTGACTTCACTAGGATCTTAGGTCAAAAACCTTTAAATGGGGAAGGAGCCATTTTTGTTAGGAACATAGGATTCATAGCTCTTTAAAGTCTAGGACTTTAGGACAAATATATATATACTGCTTTTCCTAATTGATATACGTGTTTATTTCTCTACTAATGGAAATTCGTGTGATGCCGCATGTGGAAAGATTGAGTATACACATAGGAAAATCACCTTTTTTATAGTGCGGAAGCTATCAGGAATAGTTGTTACGCGATAAACTACCCTCTTCTGAGGTTTCTTTGATGGACATCACCTAGCACGGTTCCCGGCCCGCTGGTGTTCTCAGTAATCAATGATTTTGAGTGACAGGTACAAAAAAATCACCCGTAGAAAACCTTTGGGGGGGGGTAGAGCCTTGACTTCATGACACCGACCATTTGACCCCATGTTTTTTCTATGTTTTTGTGTGCTGCATTCATGCATTCATCTAAAAAACATTAAACAAAGAAATTTTTCTCCTCTAGTCTCTCTTTTTTCAAATTAAACTAAGACAATGATTGCAAATGTCAGAGAAAAAGATTACGCTCATGGACTTCGGTAGAAGGAGAACTCATGAGTATACCTTCAGGGTTCCAAAACTAGAAGATTTGAGAGGATTAGCGAGGATGATCACTAACCCTGAAGCTTTCAGATCCAAGTACGGAGGTCTGCTACCTCTGTTAAGAGTCCATGTGATTGAAGGAATCATGGAGGCACTCGTTCAGTTTTACGATCCAGTCACTATTTCACATTCCCGGATTACCAGCTCGCACCAACGCTGGAGGAGTATTCTCACCTAACCGATCTACACATTACTGATCGAGCTCCATTTTCTGGACTGGAAGAAATTCCAAAGGATCAGACCATTGCAAGAGCAATTTATTTGGATGAGTCAGAAGTCAAGACTCACTTGACCACTAAGGGTGACATCCAAGGTTTACCAGCCCAATTCTTGATAAAGAAGGCCTTGTACTTTTCCAGCATAGGGAACGTGACGGCTTTTGAAAGCATCTTTGTTTTGCTCACCTACGGGTTATTTTTGTTTCCCAACATTAATAACTTTGTAGATATCAATGCCATTAAGGTTTTTCTCATTGGAAACCCTGTGCCAACTTTGCTCGCGGACGCATATCATTCTGTACACTTAGGGAATTTGTACAGCGGAGGAATGATCACGTGCTGTGTACCCCTGCTATATAAATGGTTTATCTCCCATTTGCCCAAGTCTGCTGCATTTTGGGATCATAAGAGTGCCTTACGTTGGTCGTAGAAAATCATGTCTCTCACCAACTCTGACATAGATTGGTCCAATAGGATTTATGAGGGAATTAGGATCATTGACCGTTGTGGAAACTTTCCCAACGTACCCCTCATAGGAACTAAAGGAGGAATCAACTACCATCCGGTATTGGTTCGTCATCAATTCGGATACCCGATGAGGCATGTCCCATGTAATGCTCATCTGGAAGGTCTTTTCTTCAAAGAAGGAGAAAGTGACAGAGCACTAAAGATGGAAATAATGCACGCTTGGAAACATGTTCATAAGAAAGCACGAGAGTCTCTAGGAAAACCGGACTGTGTCTCGGTGGAGCCTTACCTCCATTGGGTACAAACTAGAGCTCTTAAGCTAAAGATGCCTTATCCTCGTCACAGAGTTCTTCCACCGAAGGAATCTGTCATGTACTTCATGACTGAAACGGAAAAACTTCAGGTTACTCTCAACAAAGTTCAACGGGAGAGGAGGTCTTGGAAGAACAAGTACCGCACCCTTAATGTGGAGTGTATCAAAATACAACAACTATTGAAAGATAAGAATGCTCTGATTGAGATTTTAGAGCAACATGCTGTGGATAATCAGGATGACCAAAGGAATTTGCTCTCTCCTTTGACCTGGAAAAGGAATGATAACCCGACAACGGCCCAAGAGCCCCGGTCCAAGAAAAGGAAAGTACCAGAATCAGCACCCGAATTCTCCTCAGAGAGGACTCGGGACCCATTAGCTTAGGTTTCTGTTTCCACACTTTGTAATTTACTGTATTTCATTTCCGCAATCCTTTGAATGTAATAAAACGGGGTTTCCCCTCTATTTGATATTTGCAATCTAATTGTCAAAGTTTATTTTGATTAAACTAAAAAACAATTAATATAATCATTGCATTCATCATTCTCCAGTAGCGTATTCTTCTTACTACGAATCTCACGTTTGTGTCTCGGTTCTAGAGTCAAACTGTCTCATTCGTACAATACTCGGGCCAATCGTCAGAAAAAGATGGATGATCTCGAGGAAGAGAACATAGAGTTGAAAGAAGAGATCGACACTCTAAGAGAGGATATGAGAAAGCTTCGTAACGACATGCTAGCCATGGCAGAAGCTCAACAACAAAGAACTGTGATCTCAGAGATCACCTTAACGCCCATAGTGGAGAAGTATGATCCTAGGTATCAAATGACGATAGATCGTCCCTGGGGCATGCCTGTTAACTATATTTCGGAAGGATATGTTCTGCCGATCACTGAAGATCAAGGAATCACAACAGAAGCCGTTGGGCCTGAAGGTTACAAACTTCGGGAAAGCAAGGATGCCAGAGGCATACTGAGGACTCCTGAAGGTTACAAACTTCGGGAAACGCCAAGATTTGCTGCCGTAGTCACGGTACCACCCCCTGTGGTGCACACTGTCCCGGAAGGACAGATTTCGCAGATACCTTCTGGTAGAAAGGAAACTATGTTTGATAGAATGGACGAGTTCCAGGAGCAGTTCTTGGAAATGCAGAAGGAACTGCAAGCCATTCGCGGTCAGGATTTATTTGGAAAGGACGCCGCAGACCTTTGTCTGGTCCCCAATGTGAAAGTTTCGCACAAGTTCCAGGTGCCTGACTTTGAAAAATACAAGGGTAACTCTTGCCCTCAGAGTCACTTGGTGATGTACGCTCGATGAATGTCAGCTCAGACAGAGAATCAGGACCTATTGATTCACTACTTTTAGGATAGTTTAACCGGTGCCGCATTAAAATGGTACATGGGTTTAAACCGCGCCACGATCAGCACTTTCAGAGATCTTGGCACTGCCTTCGTCCAACAATACAAGTACAATTTGGACATGGCACCCGACAGAGATCAACTCAGATCAATGTCACAAAAGGACAAGGAAACCTTTAAAGAGTACGCTCAGAGGTGGCGTGAGATCGCCGTCCAAATTGGTCCACCTCTTGAGGAAAAAGAGATGACAAAAATCTTCTTAAAGACATTAAGCTCATTTTACTATGACAGAATGGTTTCCAGTGCGCCCGGTGATTTCACCGAAATGGTCGGTATGGGAGTTTGTCTTGAGGAAGCCGTCCGGGAAGGACGTCTAGTAAAAGACGCTGGATCATCAAGTAGTACAAAGCGATATGGTAGTGCTCTCCCTAAGAAAAAAGAGCAAGATATTGGGAATATCTCTCTCGGAAAGCAAAGGCGACGTTATCAACCAGTAGCAGCTGTGACTCCTGCTATCAACCCTGCGCCTGCTCCTACGTATCAGCCTCAGGTTGCGCAAAGCCAACCTAATCAGCAAAGGACACAACAACCTCTTTAGCAGGCTCGTCCTCAATACGACAACAACCGTACAACGCGGCCATCAGGATTTGATCCTATACCTATATTGTACGCAGAACTATTTCCGTTACTACTAGCCAAGGGGCACATCCAGACTAAGTCCCCTCTTACAGTACCAGAAAATCCGCCTTTTTGGTTTAAGGTGGATCAGACTTGCCCTTACCATCAAGGAGGACCAGGACATAACATAAAGAACTGTCTCAGTTTCAAATCTGACGTGCAAAAGCTTGTTAGGAGCGGGGTCTTATCTTTCAAAGATACGAATCCGAATGTTCTCACAAACCTGCTGCCTCAACATGAGAAAGCTGCAGTCAACCTGATAGAAGGAGAGTCTCACTATGTCTATCAAATTCACGATGTACTCTTGTTGAAGACCAATCTGGTCAAGATGCATTGTAGACAGAGTAGATATGGCCATGTGCCACCTCATAATTATCATCAATGTGATATCTGCTCTAAAAGCAATCAAGGATGTTCCGTGGTGCAAGCAGCTCTACAGGAACAGATGGATCTCGGGTAGATCCAAGAGCACCGAGTTCGTGGGGTCAACATGGTCTATACAAATTCCAACGTCATTCAAAACCACGACATCCGTGCAATGAATGTCAACTTGGTGGCGATGCATTCTAGGCAAAGCCAGTATTATAATCTGCCACTGCACGATTACAGTTCTTGTCTGACTTGCTCGGTAAACAAATAGGGATGCTCTTTTGTCCAAGAGGCCCTCCAGCGTTAGATGGATCTTGGATGGATCCAGGACTACCATGATAGGAACCACTATCAGATCAACATGGTTCAAATCTTCGACATTCGCTTAATGAACACCAACCTGGTAGATTTACATGCTGAGCAGGTCTGACTCGGGTTCCTGATATCACATGACTACCAAAGCTGTAAAGCGGGTTGCGAAAACAATCAAGGTTGTGCCCTTGTCCAGGAGGCACTTCAGTACTTGTTAAATCACTGGTGGATGCCAATCTATATGGATGAAGATACTCAGCAAATTAGTATCAATAACAGGAACCCTACTCGGCGTCAAAGTCAGGATGTCCGATCTGTGGAAGCTAACCTAGTAAGGTTACATTGCATTCAAAGCGAGCGTGGACAGGAGCCACCACACAACTATGAATGTTGTAGAGTTTGTTCGGAAAGTAACCAAGGATGTTACCTTGTGCGAGCAGCTCTTCAGGGTCAGGTGGATCGTAGAGAGATTCGCCCATATCTGGGTTCCGGACCAATCAGCTGGATGCCAGGCTACCTTGCCAATCAAATCGAGGATGTTGTCGTAATCTCTGATCATCAGAAGACTAGGGATGTTTTCACCATCATCCCTCTATTTGACGAATCAAGAGTTCCTAACCAGGAACGGATTGAGATTACTTACGATGGTCAGAAAAATCAGAAGGCTCCCATAGTCATCTATCTACCAGGACCATTACCGTATGAGTCAACTAAGGCTATCCCTTACAAATACGGTGCGACGATAATTGAAAATGGAAAGGAAATTCCATTACCCTCTGTCGTGAATATTGCAGACATCAGTCGAGTAACACAGAGTGGTAGAATCTTCAACCGAGGGGTTAGAGAACCTATTAATGAAAAAGAACCTTAGACAGAAGTTCCCAATCCACCAGTCGGTCAATCCAGTAATCCCGACCTTTCGAAAAATGATGATGAGATGCTGAAGCTCATCCAAAGGAGTGAATACAACATTGTTGATCAACTATTACAAACTCCTTCAAAGTTCTCTGTGCTGTCACTTTTACTCAGTTCAGAAGCACATAGGGAGGCTCTACAGAAAGTCTTGGAGCAAGCCTTTGTGGAACAGGATGTAAAAATCAGACAGTTCGATAGCATTGTCTCTAACATCACTTCCTGTAATAATTTGGGGTTTAGTGATGAGGAATTACCTGAGGAGGGTCGCCGTCATAACATGGCACTCAATATCACGGTCAACTGCCATGACGATGCTTTAGCTAGCGTACTGGTAGACACAGGGTCAGCCCTGAATGTTATGCCAAAGTCCACCTTGACACAATTATCCTTCAAAGGACCCCCGATGAGAACCAGTGAGGTCGTCGTCAAAGCATTCGACGGGTCTAGAAAAACGGTTATCAGCGAAGTTGATCTTCCCATAACTATTGGTCCTCACACTTTCCAAGTCATTTTCCAGGTCAAGGACATCCGGGCAACGTACAATTGTTTATTAGGAAGACCTTGGATACATCAGGCTGGGGCGGTCACCTCGACCCTCCACCAAAAGCTAAAATTTGTTCAGAACGGTCAACTCGTCATGGTCTGTGGGGAACAGGTTTTTCTCGTAAGCAATTTATCATCAGCCACTCATGTGGAACCAGAAGGGATAATTAGAACTCAGTTCCAAACACTTTCGTTACACAGAGGCGATCAATCCGAAGGAGGAACCTCGATTTCGTCATACAAAGACACTATCAAAGTGGTCGAAAGTACCAATACAACAGGATGGGGACAGCTTGTCATTCCTACTGACAATAAAGTAAAGAAGGGTCTTGGTTTTTCTGCAACCTGTACTCAGACAGCTGCCAGCGATGAAAGTCTTCATCCCATTCAAAATTTCTTCCGCAGTGGAGGTTTCCTTCAACCAGTGACTCAAGAAGTGCACATTATCAATGAGGAGGATCCCTCTGACACATATATGGAATGGAAGTCCTACCTCAACGAGGATGGTTATATGTCTCAGGAAGAGGTGTCTACGCCATTTTGCTATCCCGTACAGAGCCCGAGATTTATACCCAGGTCAGACGTCAAAATGATATACGGAGGGTGTGATCCGGAAGGAAGCCGTGCTCCACCAAACTCATTAGAGGAAAACACTCTAATGAAGGACAGCTTTGACCATGACTACTATGGCCCGATGGATGGTCTTCCAATATGGCAGCCTTACTCAGGAGACTTGGGGCAAGAGAGTCAGCCGAACAACGAAGATCAGCTGAGCATCATTGAACAGAATACCTACGTCCCCACCATGTCATGGGATCAACACTCAGGTCATTCAGACACTACTCAACATAACGATGAATTCGCAACGTTTGCAGGACTTGAATTCATCAACTATGCTTTTCCCGAGGTCAACGTCATCGAGAGAGATGACCCCTCCAGTTCCAAAGAAGTGTGGGACACCCTAGGACAACCAAGTGGAAAGTACGATTTCATGGTCAAGTACACCGCTCCTGAAAGCTCTTGTATCAGGCTCAAAGACATCCAGCCAACTGGATGGGGAGATATACCTGAAAGCATAAATACTCTGCAAAATGCAACAGAGGAATCCTCCTACGACAACTTTGCCTGGGAGACAGATTCCAATGATCCTGTTCCACCATAAATCAGCGTTATTTCTGAAGACAAATCAAGGAAGGTGCCAGACTTTGTGATTCACCAAGGAGTTTGCAGCCAATGGGTTGCTGTCGATGTTCCAAAGATTGTTCATAAGTCGAAGTAATTGCCATCTTTAGCCTTTCACCCTTCTCAGGTGAAACAGATGTTTTGATAGGGCTCACTTTCTGTAAATTTCCCTCTTCGCTTCGCCCAAAGCGACAAAGTTTTGTTTTATAGGGCTGTAGTTTCAAGAATCGACTTGTTCATAAATAAAATAACGTCGTTCTATAATTTCCGCATTAATTGTTGTTTTCTCTTTTTGCTTTTCTCAGAAAATGGTAATCCTAAAAAACAAAACAATAATAATAAACAAGCAGTTTATAAAAAAAAATACGCTGTACACTCTTGAATTTTCTCTATCTCTTCTAAACACGAATCATCACGTCATGCAGATTGCTTATTTTAAACCCCGTTGAAACATACAATCCGATGCCTTCTCCCAACTTTGAGTTCCCGGTATTTGAGGTTGAAGAAGAAAATGATGACGAAATTCCAGAAGAGATCTCCCAATTACTCAGACAGGAGGAAAGGTCTATTGAACCTCATAAAGAGCCGTTGGAAACTGTAAACTTAGGTTCAGAAAAAGAGAGAAAAGAAATCAGGATTGGGGCACTCTCAGTTCAACTGCCAGAGAGGGTTTGGTAAAGCTTCTCAAAGAGTTCCCCGATGTATTCGCTTGGTCCTATCAGGATATGCCTGGGTTGGATACCAGCATCGTGGAACATCATTACCATTGAGATCGGAATGTTCGACAGTGAAACAGAGGTTGAGACGGACTCATCCAGACATGGCCATCAAAATAAAAAAGGAGGTACAAAAGCAGATTGATGCAGGTTTCTTCGCTACATCTGAATATCCTCAATGGTTAGCCAACATCGTACCAGTTCCAAAAAAGGACGGAAAAGTCAGAATGTGTGTTGATTACAGAGATTTAAACAAGGCTAGTCCAAAGGACGACTTTCCTTTACCGCACATTGACATGCTGGTTGACAATACAGCAAAGTTCAAAGTTTTCTCCTTCATGGATGGATTCTCGGGCTATAACCAGATCAAAATGACGCTGAAAGACATGGAGAAAACTTCATTCATTACCCCTTGGGGTACCTTTTATTACAAGGTAATGCCGTTCGGTTTGAAGAACGCCGGGGAAACCTATCAACGGGCCATGACTACTCTTTTTCATGACATGATACACAAAGAAATCGAGGTATATGTCGATGATATGATTGCAAAATCTAAGACAGAAGAGGAGCATGTGACCCACCTGTCAAAACTATTCGAGCGGTTGAGAAAGTACAAACTCTGCTTGAATCCCAACAAGTGCACCTTTGGTGTCTATTCAGGGAAACTCTTAGGGTTCATCGTCAGCCAGAAAGGAATTGAGGTCGATCCTGACAAGGTCAAGGCCATTCAAGAAATGCCTTCTCCGAAAACTGAAAAACAAGTCAGAGGATTCCTGGGATGTTTGAACTACATCTCCAGATTCATATTCCTTATGACTGCGACATGTTCGCCGATTTTCAAACTGCTAAAAAAGAACCAGGACTGCATTTGGACAGAAGATTGCCAAACCGCCTTCGACAGTATCAAGGAATACCTGTTGAACCCGCCGATTCTATCACCTCCAGTGGAAGAAAGACCACTAATCATCTATCTCACTGTCTTGGAAGACTCCATGGGTTGTGTGCTTGGCCAAAAAGACGAAACCAAAAAGAAGGAGTCTGCCATCTACTATTTGAGCAAGAAATTCACCGACTGCGAGACTCGGTACACTATGCTTGAGAAAACTTATTGCGCTTTGGCTTGGGCAGCGAAACGTCTGCGCCAGTACATGATTCGTCACACTACTTGGTTAATCTCCAAAATGTATCCAATCAAGTACGTCTTCAAAAAACCTGCTTTCACGGGAAGAATTGCCCGTTGGCAGATGTTGCTGTCAGAATATGACATAGAGTACCATGCTCAAAAAGTCGTAAAAGGAAGTGTTTTAGCCGATCATTTGGCTCATCAACCGATTGACAATCAAGAATCTATCGGGTTTGACTTCCCAGACGAATATGTCATGTATCTGAAAATGAAAGACTGCGATGAACCGCTACCCAGTGAAGGGCCAGAACCAGGTTCTCAGTGGGGACTTATCTTTGACGGAGCTGTCAATCATTACAGAAATGGGATTGGGGCAATCATTGTTACCCCTCAGGGTACCCACTTTCCTTTCACCGCTAGACTTACATTCAAGTGCACAAACAACGAGGCCAAATACGAAGCTTGTATTATGGGTCTCGAAGAAGCGATCGACTTAAGGATCAAGAACTTGGACGTATATGGCGACTCAACCCTGGTTATCAATCAGATCAAAGGAGATTGGAACACATACCAATCAGGATTGATTCCTTACAAAGACTACGCGAGAAGGTTGCTACCCTTCTTCAACAGAATTGAGTTTCATCACATCCCTCGTGATGAGAATCACATAGCTGATGCATTAGCCACTCTCTCTTCCATGATTAGTGTAGGTCAATGGAATGACGTACCTAAGCTTGACATAATGCGCCTTGAGCGGCTCGCTTACATCTTCACGATTGAAGCAGTCATAGATGACAAACCTTGGTATCACGATATCAAATGCTTCCTTCAGAAACAAGAGTACCCACCTGGAGCACTAAGGAAGGACAGGAAAACCCTCAGAAGGCTGGCAGGCAGTTTCTTCCTGAGCGGTGATACACTTTATTAGAGAAATTTTGACATGGTCTTGCTCCGATGTGTAGACAGACCAGAAGCAGACATGCTGATGAAAGAAATTCACGAAGGATCCTTTGGCACTAATGCCAACGGACATACAATGGCGAGTAAAAATCTAAGAGCAGGGTACTATTGGTTTACAATGGAATCCGACTACTACAAGTACATGAGGAAGTGTCACAAGTGTCAGATATACTCCGACAAAATTCATGTACCGCCAACGCATCTCAAAGTTCTTTCTTCCCCATGGCCTTTTTCCATATGGGGAATCGACATGATTGGCTTGATTGAGCCCAAGGCTTCAAACGGACATCGCTTCATCCTAGTAGCCATTGATTACTTCACTAAGTGGGTCGAAGAAGCGTCGTACGCTAATGTAACCCGACAAGTGGTGGTCCGATTTATCAAAAACAATATCATCTGCCGTTATGGTGTTCCGAGCCAGATCATTACAGATAATGGATCTAACTTGAACAATAAGATGATGAAAGAGTTATGTGCAGAGTTCAAGATCAAACACCATAACTCATCTCCCTACCGACCAAAGATGAACAAAGCGGTAGAAGCTGCTAACAAGAATATCAAGAAGATCATTCAAAAGATGGTTGTAACCTATAAAGATTGGCACGAGATGCTACCCTTTGCTCTTCACGGTTATCGGACATCTGTCCGCACTTCAACAGGGGCAACCCCTTTCTCTCTAGTATATGGCATGGAAGTTATGCTCCCCATAGAGGTAGAGATCCCATCAATCCAGGTATTGATGGAGACTAAGCTCACAGAAGCTGAATGGTGTCAAAATCGACACGACGAACTCAATCTGATTGAAGAAAAGAGAATAACGGCACTATGCCACGGTCAGTTCTATCAACAGAGAATGAAGACGGTGTTTGACAAAAAGGTCCGACCTCGCGTCTTCAGGAAGGGAGACCTTGTGCTCAAGAAGATACAATCATTTCTCACTGATTCTTGGGGCAAGTGGACTCCGAATTATGACGGCCTATATGTGGTCAAGAAAGCTTTCTCAGGCGGTGCCTTGAGATTTGCAACCATGGACGGAGAGGAATTTGCCTACTCCATGAATGTTGATGTAGTCAAGAAATACTTCGCCTAAAAAAAACGTCTCGGTGGATTGAAAACCCGAAAGGGCGGTCCAGGCAAAAATTAGAGACATAATCAAAAATCATCCCGATGGATTGGAAATCTTAAAGTACAATCCAGGAAAAAATTAGGGATAATGGCAAGTAACTACGTTCAACAAAGGGGCAAATCCCTCAGCAGCAGTTACGTCGTCCATCAGAAAAACTCCAGTCACGGTCATCTTCGACAGAAGCTCAGGATGCCCCGAATTCAAAGTTGGTAGAAGGATAGTGGTTGTTATGTTTCAATGTAGCCCTTTTCCTGTAAATTACCATTTTCTAAAACTTTGTAAATACTCTCTGGAATCACGCGTTTGGCTGATTTCCATCCTATCAATAAAATTTGAGCCCTTGTGCTTTTGTTTGCAATTCTTATTTGTTTTAGCTTTACAGAACGACATTTTAATATGTTTAACGATTCTTGAAATGAAACAAAAATGAATTTACTTGTAAAAATTTTATGCTTTTACGATAAAGATGGCAATTTCTTTTGACTTTTGAGCATCGAAAGAACGTCGACCGCTTCTCCGAAGGCGGTTAAGCTTCAAGAGTGCAGAATCAAAGTACTCCTTCTAAGCCAATGCGCGTGAATGAAGGATCAGCTGTATCGAAGGAAGTTTTCCCATCTGATACCTTCGGCCGAGTTCCCATCTCCTAAGCCCGACCAGCATCGCTCCCAACAGGGACCATTTCTCCTAAGCAAGGTGGAATTGCTATCGTGAACCAGTGGTACCTCTTCATCCCCAGTGGTGGCCGAGTATCCAATTATGTTCATCTATCAGTCTGTATGTTGCATCAGTTTTGTCAGCATATACATACATACATCATGCATTATTGATTTACATTCACATTTCATATTGCATCACTATCACTTTAGTCGGTCTTATCCCCTAGTGATAACAGTCATCTCAATCGAGTTTTCAGTTCTTTCCTAGTTAGGAAAGGTTACGTCTGAACAATCTCTCTCCTCCAGTTTATTTCTGGATCAGAATTGGCCCTTGACCACTTTGATAACTTGAACCTCTGAAAGACTAGAGAAACTTCAACCGATGTCACTCTTCGCCATTGAAGATGATATTTTCGCTTTCCCGGATTAAGGAAAATCCCCAGAGGAAGCCTCTTAAGCAGAGATTCGGCAATACAACAATTTTGCTCCAAAAAACCGCTGATGAAAAGGTCATCGACACCTCAAAATTGGATCACATCATATGGCATTTCTCCGGGAAGATCCTGAGAAAAAGTATGATGTAATATCCCCAAGCGTGAAAGTCTTCTCTCAAGAGACCTGCTTTCCCCAGTAGAAACAAATGGCATCTTCGATAGAGAAGTTTGCGCACCTCTACAACTCAGACGAATGGGTTCCCCAGCGAGTCTGACATCTAAATTTTTCTATCAAATGGCATCTCACCAGGAAAATTCAGCGAGAAGTTTGAGGAAAACCGCTACGAATAGCATCCCTTGTCAATAAAGTTTATTGACAAAAGAAACTGAGACCAGTTCCTTGGTAGGAAACCAGGATCGAAGGGAAGTTTATTCCAGAAACTGAGACCAGTTCCTTGGTAGGAAACCAGGATCGAGGGGAAGTTTATTCCAGAAACTTAGACCAGTTCCTTGGTAGAAAACCAGGATCGAGGGGAAGTTCAATTCAGCAACTAAGACCAGTTCCTTGGTAGACAACCAGGATTGGGGGGAAGTTTATCTTTTCTAAGCGTCATTGCTTAGCAAAAGAAGATGAATGCGTAAGCTACCATTCATAACCACCATCAAAATTTTGGGTATTCCGATATTTAATCCTCTTGCACCTCGAATGCCCGAACACCTTCGTCATTCGCACCTTCGGGTCCAAGAAGATTAAATAGGGGCATCTTTCATACCCCAAATTTTGACCACCAAGATTCCCATTATTGTGCAAATCATGATCACAATATGGGTGTATCATTATGCTTCATCAGTCTCCCCGAAGATGGGTGAGCATCCACTACAATCAAAATTAGGGTTTCAAGCCCTTTCTGAGTTCTTAGACAAAGGATCAATCAATGAATGACATGATCTTCAACTTGTCTAAACCTCTCAAACATCCACAAGGGATCAAGAGGACTCCCACTTCAAGGATTAAGCACAAGGCTGCTCCCTTCTAGGTGGATTAAGCCTTGAGATCGCTAGTGTCACCAAATTAGGGTTTTGGTCGACCAGGGCCTCCAGTTGGAAATTTTCCTCTGGGCATGAGCCAATACTTCAAAGCATATCCTAATATGCTCCATGGAACCTCATGGACCCAATTATCAAGTCAATTTTGCCTCAGGGGATGCATACATAAAAAATCAGGAATTAGGGTTTCTTGACCTAATTCACCCCTAAGTTGACTTTTGGGACAAATCATGAGCCAAGACCTCAAGAGAGGATTTGAGGGTCTCTAATACACTATATTGATCCATTTGCAACAATGGATTGATCCAGGAAGCTTGAGCAACAAGTCTCAATTTCATCAGTACCACATTTAGGGTTTCGCGGGAAAAGTCAACTGTAACTTTGAATTTTAACTAGGACATGCTCCCAAGCCCAAAGACATGATTCAATATACCCTATAACACCCATGGATCATGTCCATAAAGTTTGATTTAGGTCAAGGACATGATTTCCTAAAGGATTGCACAGTTTGGAATTCATCTGATAAAAAGTCAACTGTGCACAAAAGTCAACTTTGACTTTTTGAGATTTTTCACAATTATGGATTTTTAACCCTAAAATGATGTTAATGTATGATTTGAATCATCATTCATCAAGAAAAATCAAAGAAAGTGGGATAACTTGTAAAAGGGGTAACCATAAAAACTTAGAAAATTTTCTAAGTTATGAACAAAGTGGCAAGGGTACCAACTTTGGAGGATCATAACTCCTAAACCACAAAGCCATTTTCCCCCATCCAAAGCTTGATTTGTAGATCTCATGGCCCTCTACAAATACTTCAACTAGACCTCATTCCAATTATTCATGGATTTTGAGTTATGGATTGATCAAAATCACAAAAAGTGAAAATGTCACTTTTTTCCAACACTTATTGAAATTTTCACTAAGTCAGAATCTGCCTTCACTTTTTTCCAAATGTAGGAACATTTTTCACTTGGATCCAAAAGGTATCAAAACCCAATATGATCAAATAGTTGTTGTATCATATAAGGGCTTTCCAAAATGGCCAAGAACATCACCAAATTCAATTTGAGCTAAGAGTTATGGTAGTGGAAAAATGCCTTGCTGAAAACTGCCAAGGCAAGGCAGAATTTTGCATTTTTGGTCGATTTACCAAAATCAGCCAATTCCAAGCCTTGTCATCATCTTGGACACATCTGAGGATCAAATCTAAAGGGGGCAATCACTGAGCCAAGCCTCCAAAGTCCTTGGAACAAGAAGTAGCATACCAAACCTAGAATTGCCTAAAAGAGGGACAAGACTCCAATTTTGGATTGAAGCATTTAATAGATGCTTAGAGGTGGCATGGACTGACACATTTGCAACTGAATTCAGTCAAGATTCTTCCAACAATTAGGGAACCAAAGCTCTGTGCTCTAACCTCTAGTCAATGGCTAGAGGAGACTTGGATTTTCATTTGCCAACATTGGCCAAACCTCTGCTGCAGTTGCCATTCACTATTCCTTGCAAAACAAACTTGCTCTACTATAAATAGAGCTCATTTGTGATCAGTTTGAGTACATCAAAGCCATCAAACAGATGCTTTCCTCAAAATCTCTTCTTTCACTCCAATTTTGCCTTCTAAGGCAAGTCACTATCGGGTTTTGAGTTTGAGAGCTTTTCCAATTAAACCAATCACACACACACCCCTCATAAGCATCATATAGAAGTGATTCAAACACTTAAACAACATCTGGAACACTGATTTCTCAGAATCACCAGCCAGTTGCTCAAGGTTTTAACCAAGTTGCAGCTGAGATGCCATGAAGTGATCCAGCCATTTCCAATCAAGTCCAAGCATTCAAACACACTACATAGGGTGTAGGGAAGCTGTTCAGATCATCACAACTCATCTGTAACACCTCCAACTCAAAAATCATGTTGCTCTTGCTGTCACGACCTTCAAGTAAGCCTAAACTTGGTCATCTCTTAATCTATGCATATTTCCTCGCATAATACTTTTGCCAAATGTTCATAATCATGCATAGAATGTTTCCCCTCAATTAATTTCTTTGTTTGAATCTTGTATCAAAATTCTCAGCCTTCATGCAAATTTTAGGGTTCTTGAGGTTTTGTCTTGATTTCTTATTCCATGTTAAAAATAAATGAAATTAAAGACCATAGACATGATCGTGAGGTTGAAACGAGCAGATTGATAGGTGGTTTGCATGATATAATCAAGTATTCAGGGAGATTGGAGAGAAAATGCAAATCTGGGCAAAACCCAGAACACGCGCGTGTTCTTGGGTGTTCTTGGCGCCCTTTTTTGAAAATTCAAATATTTGAATTTTTGTGATTTTATTTAATTGATTCAAAAATTAATTTCTCTCTGAGTTTTAATGATTTTGAGTTGATTCTTTTTTTTTATAATTCACAAAAATGTTAAAATATTTTATTTTATCAAAAAATCCCAAAAATATTATTTATTTCATATAATTGATATTTTTGCAAAGAATTAATATTTTAATTATTTTTGACATTTAAAATATTTTTTCCCTCTTGATTTTGTAAATTTTAATGACTTCTAATCATTTTGTAGGTCAAAACATGATTTTTGAAACATTAATCCAAGATCACAATTTGTTCCCACACATGTTTAAACAATTTTGATCATTTTAATTGAATTTTTATTCAATTAAATTACATTTTGGAAACAAATTTGGGTTTTGATTAATTCAACCCTCACAAATCATTTTCAAACTCTTTGGGTCTCTAATATAGTGTAAGAACTAAGCCTTTTTGTAAAATAACCTATTTTGGGTCTCACTTATTGTATAAGTCCCTCCGGGTATTTTCAAAAACCTCGGTGTGATCGTCGTTTTGTACACAAATAACCCTGGGCCTACCCTCGAGTAGTAAGACCCATTCTTCTTTTTTAAAACACTTCGGGCCTCTAATAGAGTGTAAGACCCAATCCTTTGTAAATACAAACCTATTTTGGGCCTCACTTATTGTATAAGTCCCGTTGTATTTCAAAAAGTTCGACGCGATCATCGTCCGTTAAAAACAAACCTTGGGCCTCTCCTCGAGCTATAAGACCCATTAAAAAATCTTTTGGGCCTCTATTAGAGTGTAAGACCCAAACCCCTTTGAAAACCAAACCATTTTGGGCGTCAGTCTTTGTATAAGACCAACTGCGTTTTCAAAATCTCGGCGCGATCGCCATTTCAAACGAAAAATCATCTGGGCCTACCCTCGTGTTATAAGCCCCACTCTTTTTCTTTAAACCTTTTGGGCCTCTTGAGACAGTGTAAGACCCAACCCTTTGTACAGAAAACCTTCTTGGGCCTCAGTCACTGGTATAAGTCCCTATGTACAAAACGACAGTGCGATCACTGATAAAAAACCTTGGGCCTCTCCTTGAGCTGTAAGCCCCAAATTTTCATTTCAAAGCACTTTCTCCTTTGATTTTGAATATACTGTTGTTTTCAATCTTTCTTTGTTGAACAACTAACCAAACAACATGGAAGCTCTATAACTGAGTAAGTGGTTATATGCTTTCTTTATCTGCTTTCATATACATATAACTGTATTGTGGGGCTGTTTCACTATAAGTCTTCTTTCATAAACTAATACCAACTGTGTAATAATAGTATAGCTATTTAGAGTTTCCCCGGCAACTACGTCAAGCACTAAGCCCTGTTGATCACTCTTAAATAGACTAAACTAGATCCCCATAGGATTACCAGATACAGTCTTCCCTCCTCTTGGGGTTAAACAATATGGAGACGTGAAAGGCAGCATTCTCGGTGAACCCTTTCACAGACTGTCACCTTTAGAAATCGTCAAAGAAACTCTACTCCCCAGAGATGATATTTTCTCCGTGAATGGCATCTCTTGAGTTTCTTCTAAATTCTCGGACTTTCCTGGCTTGATCTATTCTCTGTGAATAGCCTGTCTTGAATTTCTCAGGGTTTGGGGACCCACAGGCTTCCTACAAGCATCCTCGCCTCCTCTTGGGCGTTGTACAAGGACCCGTCGGCTTCTTAAAAGTATTCACAACCTCCTCTTAGGCTTTGTATAAATGATTTCTTCCTCCGGGAATGATAGCCTCCTCTTGGGCTTCGTACAAATTGCCCCTTGGCTTCTTAAAAGTTTCCAGCCTCCTCTTGGACTTCGTACAAATTGTCCCGACGACCTCCTAGAGGTATAGAAACAGAAATTAGTCATCTTAATAGAACAGTCTTTCAAAAAGTCTAGATCTTGCTACTGCTGTTTCTTAAACGTAGTACAAAAGATGAAACTCTAGACTTGGACAGTCTAATGCCCTTGAGTCTCAAAGACATTCTCAAGCTCCTTTCAAAACTAGGAGATGAAACCCGTAGACTCGGACAGTCTCAATACCCTTTGGATTTCCCATTTCCTTAAAGAAGGGGAGATAACCTTGATCCTTAAATCAAATCCCTGAGTGTAAACAGTACTCATATAAGAATTGATTTTCTCTTTAAATCAGCATATTAGACCTGTCACTCAACTGAAATAGTAACCCTAGCCTCCTCTTGGGCTTTGCACAATGATTCTCCCCAGCGGAGCTAACCTTTTTTAGCCTCCATCTCGGGCTTCGTACGAGATACCAAATCACTCTCTTGTTGAGTATAAAAGACTCTCTTGTTGAGTCAACCCCCTTTTAGCCTCCATCTTGGGCTTTGTACGAGATACGAAACACTATCTTGTTGAGTATAAAAGACTCTTTTGTTGAGTCAAAAACCCTTTAGCCTCCATCTCGGGCTTTGTACGAGATACAAAAACACTCTCTTGTTGAGTATAAAAGACTCTCTTGTTGGGTCAAACCTTTATCCTCCGTCTTGGGCTTCGTACAAGACACATATAAAAGATTCTCCTGTAGAGTCGACCCTTTTAGCCTCTCTCTCGGGCTTCATACGAGACATACAAAAGTCACCCTCTTGTTGGGTCCATAGCCTCCTCTTAGGCTTTGTATAAGAAAAAACCTGGTTGAGTCAATCAACCTTTTAGAATCAAAAGTTGTGCCTCGTTCACAGTATACAAACATCAACAACTCCTTTCCTTTCATCTAATTGCTGTAAGCGGCAAGCCTCTGGATCATCTACATCCATGCCACTGTCCCTCTTTTAGCATGAGAAATTCCTAAGGAAAGATGACATTGCTCTACACTGAGTTAAAGTCTTCTCCTTCAATTTAAAAAACCCCTATAAAGGAAATTACGGCATTACTTGGATTCACATATCCCAGTTAAAGTAATTCTCCTTTATAATCAGTCACCCAACAGTTGTGACAAACATACCCCTTTAGAGATGACAAATTCTCTCTAAAGACAACACCCTTTAGCTTCACATATTGGGCTTCGAACAAGATACAAATAGACCCTTCAGCTTCACATCTTGGGCTTTGAACAAGATACAAACCATCTTTAGCTTCACGTCATGGGCTTCGAACAAGACACCAGAACATCTTTTTCCTCCCATAGAATAGGAGGAACTACAATCGCTCTGATTTCCCTGTTTCAGTAAACGGGAATACGTAGGCATAAGATTGAAAGTAAAATCTTAGCGAGCACACTAATCCAAAAACCAAAATCCCATACCTTCACATCTCAATCGGAAAATATCAGTCCTAGCGTCCTACCCATAAACATTCCCGTTATCCCAGTCCCAAACAAAGAAGAAAGAGGCCCCATTACCATATAACATTCGTAACTTAACAGACTGCTTTTTAAACTCAGTATGCAAGCAGGGTTAATTGGAGACATCTATTTCCCTTCCTTAATCAGCTCAGAATAGGATAAAAAATGAATCGACCTGTAGTAACCCCAAAAGAGCGGCAGTGCTTAAGAAACACGTCCAGTTTCGCTCGCTACACTAAGGAAATCTGTTAAAGCTAAGGTAAAGACCTAAGGGTATGTACACTAAGTTTACTCGCCAAGACGTTGCATCTCGTGCCTACGTATCCTGACTAAAGAATAAGAGCAACCGTAGTTCACCTAACTAAGGGTGAGAGGAACCATTGACTATGCCCAAAGTTCCAAGGGGAATGAGTATGAGCTCATATAGAGTTTAAGAAACTCTCTAAGTCTAAGTTGTAATATAAGTGGCTATGAGGCCTAAAGGGAAGTATCCTATAACTATGAGGTCAAAGAGAAGGTGGCCATGACTATGAGGTCAAAGCTGGTAATCCTATGACTATGAGGTCAAGGAGAGAAGTGGTCATGACTATGAGGTCAAGGCTGGTAATCCTATACTATGAGGTCAAGGAGAGAGGTAATGAGCTTTCTATGACTTTGAGGTCAATAGAGAGACTTTCTATGACTATGAGGTCAATAGAGAGTGAGGGTTTCCTATGACTATGATGTCAAAGGTGGCTATGACTATGAGGTCAGAGCTGATGTCCTATGACTATGAGGTCAAAGGAAGGAAAGAAATACCTATGACTATGAGGTCAAGGTTTGAAGTCATATGACTATGAGGTCAAGGAGAGATGATGAACTATCTATGACTTTGAGGTTAATAGAGAGGCTTTCCTTTGGAAGAATGGGAAGGCAACTTCTTGTAAACAACAGTTGAAGTGGATTAAAATGAAGATAATAACAATCAAAGCATCAAAGCCAAATGATTCAAATGTAATGACACAACAAGGATGGTAGCGGCTACATCACATCATGTTCAACATGTCGAAATGTTTAAGAACAATGTCAAACAAACATCAACACAAGTATCGAATGAACCAAGCAAGGTATAAACTCATGTCAAAGCATCATAAGTAACAAGTATCATGAAAGCAGACAGGCATCAAGCAAATAGTAAGAGATGGAAAGATCTAACCAAAAAGGTACAAGCATTCTCTTCTCTCAGACTAGTGAGCCAGTAGCAGATGAAAGCAAAAATCCTAGCCAAGTCTTCATGAGGACCAAGAACCAAATATGAGCTTCTTGTATTAGATGACTTCAATATCAAAGTATCAACACCTGCCCACAGAAAACTTCCAATACAGACAAAGCAATACAGTGGGTCTAAAATCCAAGTCTCAACTTCCAAGAGCAAAGGAAAAAAGGGTCTCGTGTAGTGCTAAACCATCGTAGCACGATCTACGAGGAAGATCACGTTATAGGAGGTTGCGCAGTTGATCTTTGTGCTAAAACACGATGGAGGAATGATATTGAGGATCATCCTCCAATGGAATCGTGCCACACAGAAAGAAAATGTGACGGTCTCGTCTTAATCAAGATTTAATCGAGAAATCGATAATCTATGATGTTTGACTTTCATTGACCAACAAAAAATAGAAAATGCGAGAAAGAAAGATTTTCATTGATTTGAAATCAACCAATCATGACTTTTACAATATCATCGACCCAAAATAAAGGAAATGGAATCGAAATGAAAATAAATTTGGTCTCGTCTAAATCAAGATTTAATCGAGAAATCGATAATCTATTGATTAGACTTTCATTGACCAACAAAAAAAGAAGATAAAAATGGTCTCATATTAATCAAGATTTTAGTGATTTGAATAAATCCACCAAGTCATGATTTTTATATATCATCGACCCAAAATAAAGGAAATGGAATCGAAATGAAAATAAAGTTGGTCTTGTCTAAATCAAGATTTAATCGAGAAATCGATAATCTTATGATTATACTTTCATTGACCAACAAGAAAAGAAGATAAAAATGGCCTCATATTAATCAAGATTTTAGCGATTTGAATAAATCCACCAAGTCATGATTTTTATATATCATTGGCCCTAAACGAAATGGAAATTCAAAATGGAAATCAAAATACCAATATTTACCAAGACTTCATCAAATCTAAAACAAAATATTAAAAAAACCTTAAAAAAAAAAGAACAAATAAAAGAAGAAATTAATTAAAAAAAAAGAGATATGGGGATGTGACCGATCAGATTAAGGGGATGAACGTATGAGAATCATATGGACTTGGGAGTCCATCATCTCATAACCAATAGGCGGTGCAGAAGTATTTGTGTGGTGTTTGTAGAGAAACCAAACACGGGCTCAAAGGCCCATTAGCAAATAAACGGTGGAATTGAAATAAAACAGAAATAAAAAACAAAGGTTAACATCATCAGCAGCAACAACACAGCGCATTCTTCAGATCTCCTTTCCTTAAAATAAATGGAACAACATGATTGAAAACAGAAGGACAACAACGATCACAACGCGGTATCAGCAACTAATTTCGACCTCATTGTGTTTCTCAACTCGGTTTCGAACGTCTTTCGCTGGCGATTCAGGTTTGGATTCGATTTGGTCCGATTTCGTTTCAATGATTCTTAAATCTCTCTTCTTCATCTTCCATTTCTTATTCCGATTTGAGGTTCAGGGGATTTTTTTTTGAAAAGGTTGAGTTGATGTTTGGAATCGGGCAGAGTTTATATGACTTGGTGGTGAGGTTCCGGCGAGATTGAGGAAGTGTTTGTGAGGTGAAGGTTGTGAGTTTTGATGAGGTTTTTAGGGTCTGTGGATGGAAGGAGGTGAAGGGATGGTTTTGTTGATTTGTGAGGTTGAATCGAGAATGGAGGAAGAAGAAGGAAGGAAGTCGGGTTGTGTTGTCGTTGAAACTTAGTTTAAAAAGATGAAGAAGGGATTACACGGTTGGTGAAAGTGATGGTGGTGGTGAGACGTGTTTGGGAGTTTTAACCAGTTTTGTGGAGAAGTGGAATGAAAGTTTTAAGGGTCAGATGGAAGTAGGGGTTCCATGAGAGTGAAAGTCCTCCCCTTTTTGGAATTGTGATTATCGGGTTTATAGCAGAGGCAAGTGAAATCCGCTTTTCCCTTATTTTTTCACTGCCTTTTCATTTTGCTTCATCTTTTTATGTTGGCTGAATTTTTCTTTCCTTTGTGTGTTTCGACTTGCTCTTGGGTTGTACATGTTGCAGGTTATTGTTACGACAAGTCCTTGTCGCTAGCAGGCATGGTAGCAAGGTTTTGAGGCTAAGGTCTATTGTACGAATGCTGTGTAGCAAGGGAGTTACGTGCTGTTGGTTTGTTTGTAGTGGCACGCGATATGTTTCTCTTTTGCCCACTATGTCGTTGCGTTGTGTCGTACGATTTGCAGGCTTGGAGCGTTGAGGTTTTGGAGAGCAGTATGTGAAGGCTTGGTGTGAGCTATTTCATACGAACTCTGTGGCCTTTGTCTTGAGGTGGCTGGGTGTTGTTTTGTAATTACGTGATAGACTTTTGTAAATGGTATCAATGAATTCTCTTTTTTTTTGTGTTGTGTACAATGGACTTTTTGTGAATTTTGAAATTTTGAATTGAAATTTTGAATAGAACTCAAGAATGGAATCAAGGATTTCATTGAAATTGAGATATTGAATTTGAAATGAATTGGAATGACTTTATTTGAACTAAAGTGAAATTGGGAATGGATTCGGAAATTGAAATTGAAGTTTTTGTCATGGTTTGTGTGAACTTTGGTTTGAATTGATTTTGGTTGTGGTTATGAATCACAATGAAATTGAATTGAAAAAAAGGATATGGAGAATGGATAATTGATTTTGTCACACACCATCAAACTTGAACAAAACCCAAAATCTTGATAATCGCACTTGACGACCACTGATCCTGAACTACGTCACAAACTCGAATTCATCCTGTCATAGTCTTCAATTAAACGACAGATTTGATGAATCCTTTAGATCAATGACAAGAGCCTGTACCACACAATTCCTATTTGCACACAAATTGAACCTGACAACCTCAAGAGAGACTCAAGTCAATGCACTTGGCAATCACGAACGCAAAGGGTGAGTAACCCTAAATCTCCAGAATCCTGATCCATAATTTTTCCAGTCAATCCATTGATGAAACCCTAAACAACGACACCCGTGTGGTAACTCAAAGAAACTGGAGTCGTGCCTTGATAAACCTCTGATGAGAACTTCTCATGACAATTGAACACCCAACACCTCTTGCCTCAGACTTGAGTACAATAACCAAAAGAAACAAACTCTAAACAATGGATATCTAACTCAAACAGAAAACCTCTGATCCCTTGACTTAGGAGCTTTAATGGTGGATGACCTATCCAAAACCCTGATTTACCAATCCTTGAAATCTCTTGGAGCAAGCCCTGACTCACAAATGAAACAAAACGCGACAAAGGCTGATACATTGGTTAGTTATGCAATATGATTGACCTATATTATATGCAAGATGTTATGACATCTAAGGGGTAAAATTTGGGGTACAACAGTTGCCCCTATTTGAATAGCTTTGCCAGATGACACGAGGAATGAAAATCCCCGGGTCACCAAGGTGAAAGGTATTTAAATATAGCAAACTGAAATTTTTTCCCTTAGATGGAATGCAGATGCAAAGGACAGGCAACAAACACGCATATGCTGACATGCCATGAACTTCTAGTATGATGATATGATGCCATGATAGTGCAAAAATGCATATAAAAAGGACACCAAAGGACAAAGAGCAGACAAACACAGGTGAGCTTCACCTGGGGAGGGATGTAGGTTAGCACCCATGAGAAAGACTCACTGGGGATGTAAACTAACCAACAAAAGAGACTCACTGGGGAGCCTCTAAGGAAACACTGGGGATAGAAAAAAAAAGGGAAACCCTACAGGTCCTCACTAGAGATAGGACCCAGAGAGGTGTTCTCCACTGGGGGAAGATCCAGGGAGATGGACGAAAGGTTCATATGTGACCGAACGACACTGGGGAAATAAAGACACATTCTTACTGGGCATGAAACCAGAAAGAAGACATGATCTCCACTGGGGATCAGTTTGAAATAAAAGGTTAGACATTCGCTAAAAGATTTTCTGGGGATTTCTTATACTGAAGAGTTAAAACGGGATCTTCAAGATAAGCCAGAAAAGATAAAGATAAATTCTTGCGCGCCCGATGAAAAGATGACTGGACTTTTTAGCTACGAATAAGGTTAATGAACCATTAATGATTTGACATGGGCATCAATATGAGTTGGTTGAGATAACAATTTGAGTTAGATGAGATGCCAATATAAGTTGGACTTTGACTACCAGTATAAGCTGGATTTTGAATGCCAGTATGAGCTGGAATTTGACTACCAGTATGAGCTGGATTTTGGATACCAGTATGAGCTGGATTTTGGATACCAGTATGAGCTGGATTTTGAATGCCAGTATGAGTTGGACTTTAAATACCAGTATGAGATGGATTTTGAATACCAGTATGAGATGGACATTGAATCCCAGTATGAGCTGGATTTTTGGATGCCAATATGAGTTGGACTTTGAATACCAGTATGAGCTGGATTTGGAATGCCAGTATGAGCTGGACATTAAATACCAGTATGAGCTGGATTTTGGATGCCAATATGAGTTGGACTTTGAATGCCAGTATGAGCTGGACTTTAAATACCAGTATGAGCTGGATTTTGGATGCCAATATGAGTTGGACTTTGAATGCCAGTATGAGCTGGACTTTAAATATCAGTATGAGCTGGATTTTGAATACCAGTATGAGCTGGATTTTGAATACCAGTATGAGCTGGACTTTTAATGCCAATATGAGTTGGACTTTGGGTACCAGTATGAGCTGGATTTTGAATGCCAATTTGAGTTAGACTTTGAATACCAGTATGAGATGGACTTTGAGGCACTAGTATGAGCTGGATTTTTGAATACCTGATAGGTTAATACCGGGGTTGCAGGTTAAACTTCCTGGGGAATACCAATTATGGTTGCAAAAAAGGTTGGATAGTACCAGGGATAGATAAGCTTCTCAGAAGAGACTGCCACTTATCACCGTAAATGAACAAGCTTCTCCAAGAGATTGCTACTTGTTGTTGGTTATAAATTCCAAAGAGATGTTGATATCACAACCTGCTGAGGAAAGGATTTTGTCTTCAATGTAAAAGATTCTTCTGCGAGACATAGTGCAAAATGAATGCACATTCAAAGATAGGTTTGAAAACCACACCTGTCAGGGACCAAAGTTCAATCTAGGGACAAGCTAGAAAGAAACGGTCAAACAAGACTCCAACCATTTGAGGAATTAACTCAAATGGGGACCTATCGTAACCAAATGTGGAAAAGATAACTGAACCAACCATCATCCATGAGGATTGAAATCTGTGGGGAATTCAGAAAGAATGGGAACTTTATTCTTAGGGCCGACAACTCTATTGGAGAGGATAGACAAACCCAGTCACTTGGGGAGATAAACGCCAAAGTGGACAAAAATAGGTAAACACCAGAAAAGGAAGCAGAAATATTAAGATGCCATGCACATGAGTGCTTATGCCATGCTTATGCTGACAAAACAGACAAAGGGAAGTGAGACTGGAGATGAAATAAACATCTCGACAAGGATACCCAACCAAACTCATTAGATTGGACCATCATTGGGGATGAATAAGTAGGATCAACAACTTCACTGGGAAAAGAGTATTACACCTGAGGTATATCATCATGACTTCACTAGGATTGCCATCATGAGCTTGATTTCCTTACTGGAGGGAAATCCAAGGAGAATTGCCAAGATTAGCTAAAGTAACAACTTACTGGGGAGCTGGCAAAGGATATCACAAGAACATAGTAATTCTGCATCCCACTGGCATAATGATCATCTTCAAATCTTATCTGTCCCAGGCTATATAGTCTGTCAGAAGATGATACCAAGAGGATTTTATAGAAGAATTGGTATACCAGATGCTCTAATATCTTCAAACTCTTGAAGAGATTCATGGATCTTGACATATTTGCCCCAGTTTAACTGCGCTTACACAATAAGGTCTTTGAACTTGTTCTTCAGACTGTGGGAATAACAACAGGGAAACAAACTTGTCCCATGCTACGTAGATGCCCCAGACTAACTAGCCTTTGACAGATTTTTTGAATCTCGACCTGACTGCTTTTGATTAACGGGTCTGCGAGGATAAGCCATCAAAAGGATTTTACAGAAGAATTGGTATACCAGATGCTCAAATATCTTCAAACTCTTGAAGAGATTCATGAATTTTGGCGTAACTACCCCAAATTAGTGGCATTTGCATGACAAAGTCCTTGAACCTGTTCTTCAGACTGGTTGATCTGTGAAGGAAATTCCCCAACCTAATTGACCTTTTAGAGATTTACCGAATCTTGACCTGATTGCCCCTGATTAACGGTATTCGCGATCCTCAGACTGCGGTAGAAATAACTGGGGAACACATTTGCCCTGTTGGTTCATTGGAGTCCAAACTTGTCATAAGATGACCTCAAGAAGACTTGCCCCAATCCTGAATTTGAAGAGTTTCTGCCCCTGATTTAGTAGCTCTTGGGATGCTTAATCTATGGAGGAGATGCCCCAGAGTGAGCCCTTTATCAAGTCAAATTCCCTAGCTGGCTGCATTTGTTGGGACTTCTTTGATATTGAATTGTCTTGCAATAAGTGTTGTTCATTAAAATTTGGCAATTTCAATGCGATATTCATGCAAGCTTTTGAAATCAAGTTTTATTGATGAAACACACACGGTGGAATGATTAAATAAAAAACAAAGTGGATCTAGTCATTTACAGAATGACAGATGAAGTGATCAACACACGCAAATAGCAAAGATCATTAGGAATCAGGTTAATCAACCTTGCTGTAATATACTTTTCAAAACAACCTTACCTCAATTAGGTCTTTTATGGGTTCTGATGTGGCCTGGTTCACGGTTTATGAAACAAAGGATAAAGGCTCAAAGTTTATTTGTCCCATCCAATCTTCGTGATGAACTCCAATCCTATACTCAGTTAACTCAAGCCATACATTCGAGTTTCCTCTAGGCTAGGAATGAATTGACGGTAATTGATGATGATTCAGACACCTTGGTAGTCATTACTCCCTTATAACATTTGGTTATCCTTTATTGCTGAGGTTTGAGGACCTCTTCTTGTCTTCACTGAGGTTTTGAGACCTCTTTTTGTCTTCACTAAGGTTTTGAGACCTCTTCTTGTCTTTACTGAGGTTATGAGACCTCGTCTTGTCTTTGTTGAGGTTATGAGACCTCTTTTTGTCTTTGTCGAGGTTTTGAGACCTCTTCTTGTATTTGCTTGATTTGAGAGAGCTGACTGGTGTCTTGCATGAAGCGCTTGCATTCAAGTGCATAACCAAGTTAAACTGAGAACTACCCTACCCCAAAGTTGAGATTTACGGGTTTTTCTTGTGTAAGGAAAGAAAACTCCTATTTCTAGGCTCGAAGGGTTAATGAGGGATTATCTTCCTTATTTCTCCAGTGTTTGGGAGTTGAAACAATGCCTTACATCATCGACAAGGTTTAATTGGCAGCATACCACAACAATTATGGATATAATATTTTCATCATCCTCCCCAATCTTTGCTTAAAAAATAGTTTAATATTGATAAGTGGATGGAAACAAGATAAATATTTTTGCTTTTATGAAAATAACAGTAAAGGAGTGAAACGAATGGATTGACCTAAAAAATGCATGAACATTTCATTAATCTTGCTAATTCGAAAAAACAACAGCTTATAAGCAAATACAAATTCAACATGTAAAGGAAAAACAACTGAAAATACAAAATACAGGCAGCTTTGGCAAATTGACTTCAGTAGCTGGGCCCAGACAGGGGAACACCTTCATCCTTGAATACTAGCTCCTTGTGGTACGTTCTGCAAAAACAGTGGGAAAATTTCACTCAAGGGCACAGGAATTGGCAGGTAGTGAGCCTTGTCCCTTTTGACAGAGTATCTCTTCTTGTTCTGGCTTCGAGAACCTTGAGGAGAAGCAACCTTAGGAGGTTGAAATGCTCTTTCGGAAAACACCTGATGGGGATGACATTCTAGCGCGAGGCCAAACACTGATTGATGTGAGGTTCCCTCAAGGCGTGTCCTTGGTATGGGAAAAACACAGGAGATAATGAAGTGGTGACTTCTTTGGTTGTCACGAGGTGAGGGTGCCCCTCCTTCTTCATTAGAGCTTGCAAAGTTTCTAGGACCCAATTCATCTGGCTTTTGAGGATTCTGATCTCTTCCCTCAAAGCTTCCAGGTTTTTCAGCATCTCGTTCGTTGTTGCCATTGTCCAAGTGGGTGCTAGGTATCCATCAGAAACAGAAGAAACAGAGACTCAAGACTGAGAAATGCAAATGAGATGCGAATACAACGACATGCGCATGCAGACCAAATGGTTTCAAGGAACTCAAAGGCAAGTTGCAAAATTTTTTTTTTTGGAAAAACTGAAGAAGTTTTTGTTTTTAAGATCCAAGCTCTGTTGATCTTTTGAAAAGGAAATGAATGTCTGAATTCCTTGAAACCAACAATGGATACAATGAGATGTATGCAATGCACAAACAAGGTACACATAAACACAGGCATATGTACATACAACAAAGCACACAAGTCCTAGGTTTAGAGGTGTCATGAATGGAGCCATGGTCTACCCATCCTAATAAGGTGTGGACTATAGGTTCATCAACTGTAGAACAAGGTTCTAAAAGTTCCCAGAGTCTACGTAAATCCTTCGGATATTATCGGCCTGCATGACTACTCACGCGGGTTAATAATATTCTCAAGATAAACTCGTCTGAGTGTAGTATCGCGTAACAACTACTTGGGACTTACTCCCTTGCAGTCACCACACTACATCCTAAAAGGGCAAGTGGGGTAAAGGTAACTACGGTCCTCAGAATCCCTGGCTCTCATTTGGAAGAGTAATATCAATGCGACTACTCACATCAGACATCAACAATCCCAAAGGGCCTCATCTGAGTGTGGTCATCATATGCCATAAATTGTTAGGACTACTCCCAACAACTGACTATTGATTACACCACGATCCTATCATATGTGCTCTCGAGTCTGGGTTAGGACTTATCTCACCACTCATAAGTAGCAACCCTGCCAAACAGAAGATCCAAGCACAGACAGATATATACAGATATGTACAAATATAGCAAGCAAAACATAAATATCGTAAACAAAACAAGGTGGGCTTAACCCTCAAAGTGTCCCCAGTGAAGTCGCCATTTCTGTTGCGGTGAGAATCGGATATCAAGCTATTGATTAACTTGCATGGCAAAACATGAAATTCACCACCGACTTTGATTTATCCAAAGGAAAGGTTCAAGATAGAGAAAACCTATAGGGGGAGATCTAAGGTTCAGGGGTTGGTTATATTAAGGGAAGGTATTAGGACCCTTAATATCTGTAGTACTCTACAGGAACCTCTTGTTTAGTTTGCGTTATTTTATGTTTGCTTGCTAAGGAAATCTGCTAAAGCTAAGGTAAAGACCTAAGGGTATGTACACTAAGTTTGCTCGCCAAGACGTCGCATCTCGTGCCTACGTATCCTGACTAAAGAGTCAGAGCAACCGTAGTTCACCTAACTAAGGGTGAGAGGAACCATTGACTATGGCCAAAGTTCCAAGGGGAATGAGTACGAGCTCATATAGAGTTTAAGAAACTCTCTAAGTCTAAGTTGTAATATAAGTGGCTATGAGACCAAAAGGGAAGTATCCTATGACTATGAGGTCAAAGAGAAGGTGGCCATGACTATGAGGTCAAAGCTGGTAATGCTATGACAATGAGGTCAAGGAGAGAAGTGGCCATGACTATGAGGTAAAGGCTGGTAATCCTATGACTATGAGGTCAAGGAGAGAGGTAATGAGCTTTCTATGACTTTGAGGTCAATAGAGAGACTTTCTATGACTATAAGGTCAATAGAGAGTGAGGGTTTCCTATGACTATGAGGTCAAAGGTTAAAGGTGGCTATGACTATGAGGTCAGAGCTGATGTCCTATGACTATGAGGTCAAAGGAAGGAAAGAAATACCTATGACTATGAGGTCAAGGTTTGAAGTCCTATGACTATGAGGTCAAGGAGAAATGATGAACTATCTATGACTTTGAGGTCAATAGAGAGGCTTTCCTTTGAAAGGATAGGAAGGCAACTTCTTGTAAACAAGAGTTGAAGTGGATTAAAATGAAGATAATAACAATCAAAGCATCAAAGCCAAATGATTCAAATGTAATGACACAACAAGGATGGTAGCGGCTACATCACATCATGTTCAACATGTCAAAATGTTCAAGAATAATGTCAAACAAACATCAACACAAGTATCGAATGAACCAAGCAAGGTATAAACTCATGTCAAAGCATCATAAGTAACAAGTATCATGAAAGCAGACAGGCATCAAGCAAATAGTAAGAGATGGAAAGATCTAACCAAAAAGGTACAAGCATTATCTTCTCTCAGACTAGTGAGCCAGCAGCAGATGAAAGCAGAACATCCTAGCCAAGTCTTCATGAGGACCAAGAATCAAATAGGAGCTTCCTATATCAGATGACTTCAATATCAAAGTATCAACACCTGCACACAGAAAACTTCCAATACAGACAAAGCAATATAGTGGGTCTAAAATCCAAGTCTCAACTTCCAAGAGCAAAGGAAAAAAGGGTCTCATGTAGTGCTAAACCATTGTAGCACGATCTATGAGGAAGATCATGCTATAGGAGGTTGAGCAGTTGATCTTTGTGCTAAAACACGATGGAGGAATGATATTGAGGATCATTCTCCAATGGAATCGTGCCACACGGAAATAAAATGTGACGGTCTCGTCTTAATCAAGATTTAATCGAGAAAACGATAATCTATGATGTTTGACTTTCATTGACCAACAAAAAATAGAAAATGCGAGAAAGAAAGATTTTCATTGATTTGAAATCAACCAATCATGACTTTTACTATATCATCGACCCAAAATAAAGGAAATGGAATCGAAATGAAAATAAAGTTGGTCTCGTCTAAATCAAGATTTAATCGAGAAATCGATAATCTATTGATTAGACTTTCATTGACCAACAAAAAAAGAAGATAAAAATGGCCTCATATTAATCAAGATTTTAGTGATTTGAATAAATCCACCAAGTCATGATTTTTATATATCATCGACCCAAAATAAAGGAAATGGAATCGAAAGGAAAATAAAGTTGGACTCGTCTAAATCAAGATTTAATCGAGAAATCGATAATCTTATGATTAGACTTTCATTGACCAACAAGAAAAGAAGATAAAAATGGCCTCATATTAATCAAGATTTTAGCTATTTGAATAAATCCACCAAGTCATGATTTTTATATATCATTGGCCCTAAACAAAATGGAAATTCAAAATGGAAATCAAAATACCAATATTTACAAAGACTTCATCAAATCTAAAACAAAATATAAAAAAAAAACATTTTTTTTTAAAAAAGAGAACAAATAAAAGAAGAAATTAATTAAAAAAAAAACAAAAAAAAAGAGATATGGGGATGTGACAGATCAGATTAAGGGGATGAACGTATGAGAATCATATGGACTTGGGAGTCCATCATCTCATAACCAATAGGCGGTGCAGAAGTATTTGTCTGGTGTTTGTAGAGAAACCAAACACGGGCTCAAAGGCACATTAGCAAACAAACGGTGGAATTGAAATAAAACAAAAATAAAAAACAAAGGTTAACATCATCAGCAGCAACAACACAGCGCATTCCTCAGATCTCCTTTCCTTAAAAAAATGGAACAACATGATTGAAAATAGAAGGATAACAACGATCACAACGCGGTATCAGCAACGAATTTCGACCTCATTGTGTTTCTCAACTCGGTTTTGAACGTCTTTCACTGGCGATTCAGGTTTGGATTCGATTTGGTCCGATTTCGTTTCAATGATTCTTAAATCTCTCTTCTTCATCTTCCATTTCTTATTCCGATTTGAGGTTCAGGGGATTTGTTTTTTTGAAAAGGTTGAGTTGATGTTTGGAATCGGGCAGAGTTTATATGACTTGGTGGTGAGGTTCCGGCGAGATTGAGGAAGTGTTTGTGAGGTGAAGGTTGTGAGTTTTGATGAGATTTTTAGGGTCTGTGGATGGAAGGAGGTGAAGGGACGGTTTTGTTGATATGTGAGGTCGAATCGAGAATGGAGGAAGGAGAGGAAGGGAGTCGGGTTGTGTTGTTGTTGAAACTTAGTTTAAAAAGATGACGAAGGGATTACACGGTTGGTGAAGGTGATGGTGGTGGTGAGACGAATTTGGGAGTTTGAACAGGTTTTGTGGAGAAGTGGAATGAAAGTTTTAAGGGTGAGATGGAAGCAGGGGTTCCATGAGAGTGAAAGTCCTCCCCTTTTTAGAATTGTAATTATCGGGTTTATAGCAGAGGCAAGTGAAATCCGCTTTTCCCTTATTTTTTCATTGCCTTTTCATTTTGCTTCATCTTTTTATGTTGGCTGGATTTTTCTTTCCTTTGTGTGTTTCGACTTGCTCTTGGGTTGTACATGTTGCAGGTTATTGTTACGACAAGTCCTTGTCTCTAGCAGGCATGGTAGCAAGGTTTAGAGGCTGAGGTCTGTTGTTAGAATGCTGTGTAGCAGGGGAGTTACGTGCTATTGGTTTGTTTGTAGTGGCACGTGATATGTTTCTCTTTTGCCCACTGTGTCGTTGCATTGTGTCGTACGATTTGCAGGCTTGGAGCGTTGAGGATTTGGAGAGCAATAGGTGAAGGCTTGGTGTGAGCTGTTTCGTACGAACTCCGTGGCCTTTGTCTTGAGGTGGCTGGGTGTTGTTTTGTAATTACGTGATAGACTTTTGTAAATGGTATCAATGAATTCTCTTTTGTTTTTTTGTGTTGTGTACAATGGACTTTTTGTGAATTTTGAAAATTTGAATTGAAATTTTGAATAGAACTCAAGAATGGAATCAAGGATTTCATTGAAATTAAGATATTGAATTTGAAATGAATTGGAATGACTTTATTTAAACTAAAGTGAAATTGGGAATGGATTTGGAAATTGAAATTGAAGTTTTTGTCATGGTTTGTGTGAACTTTGGTTTGAATTGATTTTGGTTGTGGTTATGAATGACAATGAAATTGAATTGAAAAAAAGGATATGGAGAATGGATAATGGATTTTGTCACAAGCCATCAAACTTGAACAAAACCCAAAATCTTGATAATCACACTTGATGGCCACTGATCCTGAACTACGTCACAAACTCGAATTCATCCTGTCATAGTCTTCAATTAAACGACGGATTTGATGAATCCTTTAGATCAATGACAAGAGTCTGTACCACACAATTCGTATTTGCACACAAATTGAACCTGACAACCTCAAGAGAGACTCAAGTCAACGCACTTGCCAATCACAAAAACAAAGGGTGAGTAACCCTAAATATCCAGAATCCTGATCCATAATCTTTCCAGTCAATCCATTGATGAAACCCTAAACAACGACACCCATGTGGTAACTCAAAGAAACTGGAGTCGTGCCTTGATAAACCTCTGATGAGAACTTCTCATGACAAATGAACACCCAACACCTTTTACCTCAGACTTGAGTACAATAAACAAAAGAAACAAACTTGAACAATGGATATCCAACTCAAACAGAAAACCTCTGATCCCTTGATTTAGGAGCTTTAATGGTGGATGACCTATCCAAAACCCTGATTTACCGATCCTTGAAATCTCTTGGAGCAAGCCCTGACTCACAAATGAAACAAAATGCGACAAAGGCTGATACATTGGTTAGTTATGCAATATGATTGACCTATATTATATGCAAGATGTTATGACATCTAAGGGGTAAAATTTGGGGTACAACACATGATCAGTGGACTTCAAAGCAATGTATATTTCTAAGAGTTCAAGTTGTGATGCTTACCTCTTTAGGAGCTTTTTGGGCTATCTGCCAAGCTTCTTGTGCCAGAAGTAATTTTATGCTTTAGACACTCTCAATTAATCCCTTAGAAGCTTTTAGAATGGTTGGAACCAGCTGGAATCCTCAGGAACAAGTTTAAGCTCTTTCTTGCAAAAAGGGCAAAAGTGACCAATATGGCAACTCTCTCAAATGATATTCCAGATGTGGGGAACCATTTAGGATAGTTCAAAGATGATATTTGGAGTGTGTTTGAGGTTTTATCTGGTTTTGAAAGTGACTGAATCAAGACATGGCTTGAAAAATGCAAAAAAGTCCAATTTTGAGGTTTTGAGAGGGGACTTTGTGATTTTGGTGTTACAGGTCACTTATGAGAGTTTGGAAAGCTTAGATATGACATATTGGATGTGTTTGGATCATGAGCTATGATGGAAATGCTCTTTAACTCAAAAACTCAGAGTTACCTTGTAAAAGAAGGCATTTTGGCCTAGAGAAAGGGATTTTGAGGAAAGCAAGTCTTGTAGTGCTTTGGTGTACTTAAACTGAGCAAAAATGAGCTCTATTTATAGTAGAGCAAGTTTGTTTTCCAAGCAATAGTGAATGGGGGCTGCAGCAGGCCTTTGGCCAATTGGATCATTTTGGAATCTCAAGTCTCCTCTAGCCATCGACTAGAGGTTAGAGCACATGCCTATGGTTCTTTGGTTCAGAGCTTATCCTTGACTCATTCAGTTAGAATAGGCTCAGTTCATGCCACCTTGGTGTATCCATTGAATGCTTGGAAACAAAATTGGAGTCTTGGCCTCTTTTAGGCTTTTTAGGGTTTGGCATGTGTCATACCCAAAATTTTGACCACTAAGATTTCCCATCATTGTGCAAATCATCATCACAATATGGATGAACCATCATGCCTCATCAGTCTCCCCAAAGATGGGTGAGCATCCACTGCAATCAAATTTAGGGTTTCAAGCCCTCTCAGAGCTTTAGACTAAGGATCAATCAAGGAATGACTTGATCTTCAACTTGTCTAGCCTCTAAAATATCCACAATGGATCAAAAGGACTCCCACTTCAAGGATTAAGCACAAGGCTGCTCCCTTCTAAGTGGATCAAGTCTCAAGATCGACAATGTCACCAAATAAGGGTTTTGGTCGACCAGGGCCTCCAGATGGAAATTTTTCATCTGGGCACAAGCCAAGGATCCAAAACACAACCTAATATACTCCAGGGAGCCTCATAGAGCCAACCATCAAGTCAATTTTGCCTCAGGGGATGCATACATCAAAAATCAGGAATTAGGGTTTCTTGACCTAATTCACCCCTAAGTTGACTTTTGGGATAAATCATGAACCAAGACCTCAAGACATGATTTGAGGGTCTTTAATATACCATATTGATCCATTTGGAACAATGGATTAATCCAAGAAGCTTGAGCAACAAGTCTCATTTTCATCTGCACCACAATTAGGGTTTCGCGAGGAAAGTCAACTGAAACTTTCACTTTTGACCAGGACATGCTCCCAAACCCTAAAACATGATTCAATATACCCTATGACATCCATGGAACATGTCCATCAAGTTTGATTTAGGTCAAGGACATGATTTCCTGAAAAATTGCACAGTTTGGAATTCATCTGATAAAAAGTCAACTGTGCACAAAAGTCAACTTTGACTTTTTGAGATTTTTCACCAAAATGGATTTTTAATCCTAAAATGATGTTAATGTATGATTTGAATCATCATTCATCAAGAAAAATCAAAGAAAGTGGGATAACTTGTAAAAGGGATAACCATAAAACTTAGAAAAATTTCTAAGTTATGGAAAAAGTACCACTAATGTGCCAACTTTGGAGGGCCATAACTCCTAAACCACAAGGCCATTGGTCCTCATTCAAAGCTTGATTTGTAGATCACATTGCCCTCTACAAAAGCTTCATACTAAGTTATTTCCAAATTCCTCATGGATTTTGAGTTATGGAGTGATCAAAATCAAGAAAAGTCACTTTGTTCCAACACTTAGGGAAAATTTCACTAAGTCAGATTTTGCCTTACTTTTTGCCAAATGTAGGGGGATTTTTCACTTGGATTCAAAAGATATCAAAACCAAACATGTTTAAACAATTGTTGTGTCATGTAAGGGCTTTCCAAAATGGCCAAGAACATTACCAAATTCAATTTGAGCCATGAGATATGACATTGCCAAGTTGCCTTGCTGAAATCTGCCAAGGCAAGGCAAATTTTGCACTTTTGGTCGATTTGCCAAAATCAGCCAAATCCAAATGGTCCTATCCACTTGGAAACCTCAGAGGATTGAATCTAAAGGGGAAAATCACTGAGCCAAGCCTCCAAAGTCTTTGGAACAAGAAATAACATGTTGAACCTATAATTGCCAAAAAGAGGACAAGACTCCAATTTTGGAATGGAGCATTCAATGGAAGCATCAAGGTGGCATGGACTGAGCCATTCTCTACTAAATTCAGTAGACTTATCCAAGACCAAGGGAACCACAGCTCTGTGCCCTAACCTCTAGTCAATGGCTAGAGGAGACTTGGATTTCCATTGGACAACATTGGCCAAACCTCTGCTGCAGTTGCCATTCACTGTGGATCCCAAAACAAACTTGCTCTACTATAAATAGAGCTCAATTGTGATCAGTTTTAGTACACCAAAGCCATCTAACAGATGCTTTCCTCAAAATCTCCTCTTTCACTCCAATTTTACCTTCTAAGGCAAGTCACTATCGGGTTTTGAGTTTGAGAGCTTTTCCAATCAAACCAATCACACACACACACCTCACATACTTCATATAGAAGTGATCCAAACACTCACATAACATCTGGAACACATATTTCACAAAATCACCAGCCAATTGCTCAAGTTCTTGACAGTTTTGCAGTTGAGGTACCGTCTTCAACTCCAAACCATTTCAATCCATTCCAAGCATTCATACACACTCCATGGCACCTAGGGAAGCTATCCAGATCATTGGAACCTAGCTGTAACACCTCCAACACAAATCACAATCACCAACTGCAAGTGGTAAGCATGAGCTCTTCTAACTCTAGGATCCATGCAATTTTTGCTGCACAATAATTTGGCCATATGTTCATAATCATGCATGGAATGTTTCCCCTCAATTAATTACATTGTTTGAATCGTGTATCAAAAATCCTAGCCTTCATACAGAAATTAGGGTTCTTGAGGATTTGTCATGATTTCTTGTTGTATATTTAATTTAAATGAAATTAAATACCATAGACATGATCGTGAGGTTTAAACGAGTTGATTGGTATGTGGATTACATGATATGATCAAGTATTCAGTGAGATTGGATAGAAAATGCAAATCTGGGCAAGGCAGAACACGCGCGTGTTCTTGGTCCATGTTCTTGGCGCCATTTTCATAAATTCAAATATTTGAATTTTGTGATTTTGTTTAATTGATTCAAAAATTAATTTCTCTTTGAGTTTTAATGATTTTGAGTTGATTCTTTTTTAATAATTCACAAAAATGTTAAAATATTTTATTTTCCCAAAAAATCCCAAAAATATTATTTATTTTGTATAATTGATATTTTTGCAAAGAATTAATGTTTTAATTGTTTTTAACATTTAAAATATTTTTTCCATCTTGATTTTGCAACTTTTAATGCTTTCGAATTATTTTGTAGGTCAATACTTAATTTTTGAAGCATTAATCCAAGATCACAATTTGTTTTCCATATGTTAAACAATTTTGATCATTTTAATTGAATTTTTATTCAATTAAAACACATTTTTGAAAACAAATTAGGGTTTTTGGATTAATTCAACCCTCATAAATCATTTTCAAAACTTTTTGGGCCTCTATTAGAGTGTAAGACCCAACCCACTTGTACAGAAATATTTTGGGCCTCATTCGTTGTATAAGTCCCTCTGTACCTTTTCAAATAAACGGCACGATCGTCGCCTTTTGAAAAATAACCTTCTGGGCCTCTCCTTGAGCTATAAGACCCATTCAAAACTTTTGGGCCTCTAATAGAGTGTAATACCCAATCCCCTTTTAACCAAAACCATTTTGGGCCTCAGATATTGTATAAGTCCCTTCGCGTTAAAAGAAAATCTCGGCGCGATCGCCATTTTAAACGAAAAATCATCTGGGCCTACCCTCGTGTTATAAGCCCCACTCTTTTTATTTAAAATTTTTGGGCCTCTTGAGAGAGTGTAAGACCCATCCCTTTGTACAGAAAACCTTTTTGGGCCCCAGTCACTTGTATAAGTCCCTCTGTACAAATTCAATAGTGCGCTCATTGATAAAACCTTGGGCCTCTCCTTGAGTTGTAAGCCCCAAATCTTTCTTTTTCAAAGCACTTTCTCCTTTGATTTTGAATATACTGTTGTTTTCAATCTGTCTTTGTTGAACAACTAACCAAACAGCATGGAAGCTCTACAACCGAGTAAGTGGTTATCGCTTTCATTTACCGCTTTCATATACATATAACTGTATTGTGGGGCTGTTTCACTGTAAGTCTTCTTTCATAAACTCATATCAACTGTGTAATAATAGTATAGATATTTAGAGTTTCCCCGGCAACTACGTCTAGAACTAGGTGACGTCGTTTCGTTTATTTGTAGAAATAGACAACTAGATCCCCTATAGGATCACCAGATACAGTCTTCTCTCAGGCTGTCCTCATTAGGAATCGTCAAGAAACTCTACTCCCAGAGATGAATGTATTCTCCGTGAATGGCATCTTTGAGTTTCTTCCAAATTCTCGAACTTTCCTGACTTGATCTATTCCTTGTGAATAGCTTACCTTGAATTTCTCGGGGTTTGGGGACCCACGGGCTTCTTAAAAGCATCAGCCTCCTCTTGGGCATCGTACAAGGACCCACAGGCTTCCTAAAAGCAACCCCGCCTCCTCTTGGGCTTAGTACAAGGACCTGCGGCTTCTTAGAAGTATTCACAGCCTCCTCTTAGGCTTCGTATAATGATCTCTTCCTCCGGGAATGATAGCCTCCTCTTGGGCTTAGTACAAGGACCCGTCGGCTTCTTAAAAGCTTCTAGCCTCCTCTTGGGCTTCGTACAAATTGTCCCGACGACCTCCTAGAGGTATAGGAACAGAACTTAGTTATCTTCATAGAACAGTCCTTTCATAGAGTCTACTATTGTTTCTCAAAGCATAGTACAAAAAGATGAAACTGTAGACTTGGACTGTCTAACTTACTTGAGTCTCAAAGACATTCTCAAGTGACCCCTTCGTTAAATAGGAAGGAAACCCGCAGACTCGGACAGTCTCAATACCCTTTGGATTTCCCGTTTCCTCAAATCAAATCCCTGAGTACAGTGTTGCTCATATAAGAACTGATTTTCTCTTTAAAATCAGTGTACTAGACCTGTCACTTAACTGAAACAGTTACCTTAGCCTCCTCTTGGGCTTTGTACAATGATTCTTCCCAGCGAAGCAAACGTTTAGCCTCCATCTCGGGCTTCGTACGAGATACCAAAATTCTCCCCAGTGGAGTCAAACAACGTTTAGCCTCTCTCTCGGGCTTTGTACGAGACACATAAGAGACTCCCCCGTTGAGTCAATCACCCCTTTAGCCTTCATCTTGGGCTTTATATGAGATACAAAAAGGTTCTTATTGAGCCAAACAAATGATAGCCTCCATCTCGGGCTTTATACGATATACCAAAAGATTCCCTCATTGAGTCAAAACCTTTTAGCCTCTCTCTCGGGCTTTGTACGAGACATATATTAGCCTCCTCTTAGGCTTTGTATAAGAAAACCATTGGTTGATCCAATCAACCTTTTAGCATCAAAGATGTGCCTCGTTCACAGTACAAAAACATCAATAACTCCTTCCCCTTCATCTAATTACTGTAAGCGGCAAGCCTCTGGATCATCTACATCCATGCCACTGTCCCTCTTTTAGCATGAGAAATTCCCAAGGAAAGATAGCATTGCTCTACACTGAGTTAAAGTCTTCTCCTTCAGGTTAAAAATCCCCTTTAAAGGAAATTATGGCATTGCCGGATTCACAAATCCCGGTTAAAGTAATTCTCCTTTATAAACAGTTGTGACATACAACCCCCTCTTTAGAGATGACAAATTCTCTCTAAAGTCAGACCTTTTAGCTTCATATCTTGGGCTTTGAACAAGATACAAATAGACCTTTCAGCTTCATATCTCGGGCTTTGATCAAGATACAAACCACCTTTAGCTTCACGTCTTGGGCTTTGAACAAGACACCAAAACAACCATTTCCTCCCATAGAATAGGAGGAACTACGAACACTCTGATTTCCCTGTTTAGGTAAACGGGAATACGTAGGCATAAGATTGAAAGAAAAATCTTAGCGAGCACAATCAACAAAAAAACTCAAAATCCGATACTCTCACATATCTATCAAAAAGCATCAGTCCTAACATCCTAATCCTTGTTCCCCGCCAGAAACATTCTGTCAAAATAAAAAGAGAGAAACCAGTATTGGCAAAAATACAAATAATCAGTACAAAGGCGCCCCACATTGATAGCATCCGTAACCTAACAGTCCGCTGTTTAAACTCAGTATGCAAGCAGGGTTAATTGGAGACATCTATTTCCCTTCCTTCACCAGCTTTAATAGGATAAAAAATGAATCGACCTGTAGTAAGGTCAAACCGCAGAGAGCGATCAGCGCTTAAGAACCACGTCCAAAATCGCTCGCTACAGAAAAGTGGCGCCCACCGTGGGGCCGATCTCTTCAGTTTCTTTCCTTGTTTCTTCACTTATGTGAAAACCACAGATTGGGGCTTCCGCCGGGGAACCCATTTTCTGTCAGGAATATAGGATTCATAGCTTTAAAGGTCTAGGATGTTTAGGACAAATATATTGCTTTTCCTAATTGCTATACGTGTTTATTTTTCTGCTAATGGGAATGCGTGTGATGCCGCATGTGGAAAGATTAAGTATACACTTAAGATAAGTGATGGCGACGAGGTCGACCATCAACCTCAGTGGAGGCTGACTAATGCAACCCATTCTCTCACCTAGACAATGGGCCGATTGTTAAGTCTGAGAACCTGAGGAGCCAAACCCTTTCATAGTGCGGAAACTATCGGGAATAGTTGTCACGCGATACTACCCTCATTTGAGGCTGGTGATCTATTCTCGGTGAATGGCACTTACTCTAAGATTGCTCTACAACTCGCTGGCGATCCGCTTGTTGTTTTGCTTTCCTGGGAGGAGCTGATGATAATGAGTACAGGTACAAAAATCACCCTAGTATAAACCTTTGGGGATGGGTAGAGCCTTGATTTCATGACAACGACCCTTTGACCCCATGTTTTTTCTATGTTTTTGTGTGCTGCATTCATCTAAAAAACATTAAAACATTCAAAAAAATTTCTCTTCTAGTCTCTCTGTTTTTCAAATTAAACTAAGACTGTGATTGCAAATATCAGAGAAAAGGATTATGCTAATGGATTTCGGTAGAAGGAGAACTCATACGTACACCTTCAAGGTTCCAAAACTAGGGGATTTGAGAAGGTTGGCGAGGATGATCACAAACCAAGAGGCTTTCAGAGCCAAGCACGGAGGCTTGCTACCATTGTTAAGAGTCCATGTGATTGAGGGAATCATGGACGCACTCGTTCAATTCCACGATCTGGTTTATCACTGTTTCACATTCCCGGATTACTAGCTCGCACCAACGCTGGAGGAATATTCTCATCTGATCGATCTACACATTATAGATTGAGCTCCATTTTCTGGACTGGAAGAAATTCCAAAGAATCAGACCATTGCAAGAGCAATTTATTTGGACGAGTCAGAGGTCAGGACTCACATGACCATTAAGGGTGGCATCCAAGGTTTGCCAGCCCAGTTCTTGACAAAGAAAGCCCTGTATTTTACCAGTATAGGAAACGTGACTGCTTTTGAAAGTGTCTTTGTCTTGCTCACCTACGGGTTATTTTTGTTTCCCATCATTAAAAACTTCGTCGATATTAACTCCATTAAGGTTTTTCTCATTGGAAACCCTGTGCCGACTTTGCTCGCAGATGCGTATCATTCTGTACACTTGGGAAATTTGTACAGCGGAGGGGAGATCACATGTTGTGTACCTCTGCTTTATAAATGGTTTATCTCCCACTTGCCCAAGTCTGCTGCTTTTTGGGATTGTAAGAGTGCCTTACGTTGGTTGCAGAAGATCATGTCTCTTACCAAATCTGATATAGACTGGTGTAATAGGATTTATGATGGAATCAGGATCATTGACCGTTGTGGAAACTTCCCCAACGTACCCCTTATAGGAACTAAGGGAGGAATCAATTACCATCCAGTGTTGGTTCTTCGTCAATTTGGATACCCGATGAGACACATCCCACGGGGTGTTCATCTGGAAGGTCTTTTCTTCAAGGAAGGAGAAAGTGACAAAGTACTATAGACGAAAATAGTGCACGCTTGGAAACACGTTCATAAGAAAGGGCGAGAGTCTCTAGGAAAACCGGACTGTGTCTCGGTGGAGCCTTATCTCCACTGGGTACAAACTAGAGCTCTCAAGCTAAAAATGCCTTATCCTCGTTACGGAATTCTTCCGCCGAGGGAATCTGTCATGTACTTCATGACGGAAACTGAAAAGCTCCAGGTTACTCTCAACAAAGTTCAACGGGAGAGAAGGTCTTGGAAGAACAAGTACCGCACCCTCGACGTATAGTGCATCAAAATGCAGCAATTACTGAAAGAGAAAGATGCTCTGATTGAAATTTTGGAGCAACATGCTGTGGATAATCAAGATGACCAAAGGAATTTGCTCGCTCCTTTCACTTGGCAAAGGAATGACAACCCGACAACGGCTCAAGAGCCCCGGTCAAAGAAAAGGAAGGTACCAGAGTTAGCACCCGATTTCTCTTCAGAGAGGACTCGGGACCCATTAGCTTAGGTTTCTGTTTCTGCACTTTGTAATCTACTGTATTTCCGTTTCAGTAATCCTTTGAATTCAATAAAAAGGGGTTTCCCCACTGTTTGATATTTGCAATCTAATTGTCGAAGTTTATTTTGATTAAACCAAAAGAACAATTAATATAATCATTGCATTCATCATTCTCACATCGCGTATTCCTCTTATCTACAAATCTCACGTTTGTGTCTTGATTCTAGAGTCAAACTGTCTCATTCGTACAATACTCGGGCCAATCGTCAGAAAAAGATGGATGATCTTGAGGAAGAAAATAGAGAGTTGAAAGAAGAGATCGACGCTCTGAGAGAGGATATGAGAAAGCTTCGTAACGACATGCAAGCCATGGCAGAAGCTCAGCTATAAAGGACCGTGATCTCAGAGATCACCTCAACACCCATAGTGGAGAAGTATGATCCTAGGTATCAGATACCGAAAGATCGCCCTTGGGGCATGCCTGTTAACTATGTCTCGGAAGGATATGTTCCGCCGATCACTGAAGATCAGGGAATCACAACAGAAGCTGCTGGGCCTGAAGGTTACAAACTTCGGGAATGCGAAGATGCCAGGGGCATACTGAAGACTCCTGAAGGTTACAGACTTCGGGAAACGCCAAGGTTCGCCGCCGTAGTCACGGTACCACCCCCTGTGGTGCACACTGTCCCGGAAGGACAGATTCCACAGATACCTTCTGGTAAAAAGGAAACTATGTTTGACCGAATGGATGAATTCCAGGAACAGTTCTTGGAAATGCAGAAGGAACTGCAAGCCATTCGCGGTCAGGATCTATTTGGAAAAGACGCCGCAGACATCTGCTTGGTCTCCAATGTGAAAGTCCCGCACAAGTTTCAAGTGCCCGACTTTGAAAAGTACAAGGGTAACTCTTTCCCTCAGAGCCATCTGGTGATGTACGCTCGGCGAATGTCAGCTCAGACGGAGAATCAGGACCTACTGATTCACTACTTTCAGGATAGTTTAACCGGTGCCGCATTAAAATGGTACATGGGTTTAAACCGTGCTACGATTAGTACATTCAGAGATCTTGGTACTGCCTTCGTCCAACAATACAAATACAATTTGGACATGGCACCCGACAGAGATCAACTCAGATCGATGTCGCAAAAGGACAAGGAAACCTTTAAGGAGTATGCTCAAAGGTGGCGTGAAATTGCCGCTCAAATTTGTCCACCTCTTGAGGAAAAAGAGATGACAAAGATCTTCTTAAAGACCTTAAGCTCATTTTACTATGACCGAATGGTTGCCAGTGCGCCCAGTGATTTCACCGAGATGGCCGGCATGGGCGTACGTCTTGAGGAAGCCGTCCGAGAAGGACGTTTGGTAAAAGACACTGGATCGACGAGCGGTACTAAAAAATACGATAGTGCTCTCCTTAAGAAAAAAGAGCAAGATATTGGGAATATCTCTTTCAGAAAGCAAAGGCGACGTTATCAATCGATAGCAGCTGTAACTCCTGCTATCAGCCCTGCGCCTATTCCTACGTACCAACCTTAGGTTGCGCAGAGCCAACCTAACCAGCAAAGGACACAACAACCTCTTCAGCAGACTCGTCCTCCATATAACAGCAACCGTACAACACGACCATCAGGGTTTGATCCTATACCCATGTTGTACGCAAAACTATTTCCGTTACTACTAGCTAAGGGGCACATCCAGACTAAGTCTCCCCTTACAGTACCGGAAAATCCACCTTTTTGGTTTAAGATGGATCAAACATGCCCTTATCATCAAGGAGGATCAGGGCATAACATAGAGAATTATCTCAATTTCAAATCTGACGTGCAAAAGCTTGTTAGGAGCGGGCTCTTATCTTTCAAAGATACGAATTCCAATGTTCTCACGAACCCGCTGCCTCAACACGAGAAAGCTGCAGTCAACCTGATTGAGAAAGAATTTAACGATGTTTATCAAATTCACGATGTACTCTGATTGAGGACCAATTTGGTTAAGATGCATTGTAGACAGAGTGGATATGGCCATGTGCCACCTCATAACTATCATCAGTGTGATGTCTGCTCTAAAAACAATCAAGGATGTTCTGTAGTGCAAGCAGCTCTACAGGAACAGATGGATCTCGGATGGATCCAGGAACACCGAGTTCGTGGAGTTAACATGGTCTATACGAACTCCAACGTCATTCAGAACCACGACATCCGTGCAATGAATGTCAACTTGGTGGCAATGCACTCAAGGCAAAGCTAATATCATAATCTGCCATGGCACGATTACAGTTCCTGTCTGATTTGCTCGGTAAACAAACAGGGATGCTCTTTCATACAAGAGGCCCTCCAGCGTCAGATGGATCTTGGATGGATCCAAGACTACCATGATAGGAACCCTTATCAGATCAACATGGTTTAGATCTTCGATATTCGCGTAATGAATAGCAACCTGGTAGAGTTACATGCTAAGCAGGTCCGACTTGGATTCCTGATATCACATGACTATCAAAGCTGTAAAGCGGGTTGCGAAAATGATCGAGGTTGTACCCTTGTCCAGGAGGCACTTCAGCACTTGTTAAATCATTGGTGGATGCCAATCTACATGGATGAAGATACTCAGCAGATTAGTATCAGTAACAAGAATCCCACTCGGCGTCAAAGTCAGGATGTCCGATCTGTGGAAGCTAACCTAGTGAGGTTACATTGTATTCAAAGTGGGCGTGGCCAGGTGCCACCACACAATTATGAACATTGTGGAGTCTGTTCGGAAAGTAACCAAGGGTGCTACCTTGTGCGAGCGGCTCTCTAGGGTCAGGTGGGTCATGGAGAGATTCGCCCATATCCGGGTTCTAGACCCATCGATTGGACGCCGAACTACCTTGCCAATCAAATTGAGGACGTTGTCGTCATCTCTGATCATCAGAGAACCAGGGATGTTTTTGCCATTATCCCTCTACTTGACGAATCTAAAGCTCCCAACCGGGAACGGATCGAGATTACTTATGATGGTCAGAAAAATCAGAAGGTTCCCATAGTCATCTTTCTACCGGGACCACTACCGTATGAATCAACTAAGGCTATCCCTTACAAATACGGTGCAACGATAATTGAAAATGGAAAAGAAATTCCATTACCCTCTGCCGTGAATATTGTAGACATCAGTCGTGTAACACGGAGCGGTCGAATCTTCAACCGAGGAGTTGGAGAACCTAACAAGGAAAAGGAACTTCAAACATAAGCTCCCGATCCATTAGTCGGTCAATCCAGTAATCCCGACCTTTCAAAAAATAATGATGTGATGCTGAAGCTCATCCAAAGGAGTGAATATAACATTGTTGATCAGGTGTTACAGAATCCTTCAAAGATCTCGGTATTATCACTGTTACTCAGTTCAGAAGCCCACAGGGAGGCTCTACAGAAAGTCTTGGAGCAAGCCTTTGTGGAACAGGATGTAACAATCAGACAGTTCGATAGCATTGTCTCTAACATCACTTCCTGCAATAATTTGGGATTTAGTGATGAGGAATTACCCGAAGAGGGTCGCTGTCATAACATGGCGCTCAACATTACAGTTAACTGCCAGGACGATGCTTCAGCCAGCGTACTGGTAGACACAGGGTCAACCCTGAATGTTATGCCGAAGTCCACTTTGATGCAATTATCGTTCAAAGGCCCTCCGATGAGAATCAGCGAGGTCATCGTCAAGGCGTTCGACGGATCCAGAAAAATAGTTATCGGCGAAGTTGATCTTCCCATAACTATCGGTCCTCACACTTTCCAAGTCACTTTCCAGGTCATGGACATCCGGGCAACATACAATTGTTTATTAGGAAGACCTTGGATACACCAGGCTGGAGCGGTCACTTCGACCCTCCACCAAAAGCTAAAGTTTGTTCAAAAAGATCAACTTGTCACAGTCTGTGGAGAACAGGCCTTGCTCGTGAATAACTTATCATCACCTGCTTGTGTAGAACCTGAGGAGGTTATTGGAACTCAGTTCCAAGCACTGTCGGTGAGCAAGGATAATCAATCCCGAGGAGGAGCCTCGATTTCCTTATACAAAGATGCTATTAAAGCGGTCGAGAGTACCGATACAACAGGATGGGGACAACTTGTCATTCCTATTGACAATAAAACAAAGAAGGGTCTTGGTTTTTCTGCAACCTGTACCCAGACAGCTGCCAGCGATGAAAGTATTCATCCCATTCAAAACTTCTTCCACAGTGGAGGTTTTCTTCACCCAGTCCCTCAAGCAGTCCATGCTATCAATGACGAAGATCCCTCTGACACAGAGGAAGAGTGGAAGTCATATCTTAACAAGGAAGGTTATATGTCTCAGGACAAAACGCAAACTCCTTTTTGCTTTCCTACAGAGAGTCCGAGATTTATAGCACGATCAGACGTCGAAATGATATACAGGGATTGTAATCCGGAAGGATGCCGTGCTCCGCCAAATTCATTAGAGGAAGACACTCCGATGAAAGACAATTTTGACTACACATACTATGGCCCAATGGATGGTCTGCCAATATGGCAACCTTACCCAGGAGACTTGGGGCAGCCGAACAATGAAAACCAGCTGACCGTCATTGAACAGAATACCTGTGTCCCCACCTTGTGATGGGATCAACACTTAGGTCATTCAGAAACTACTCAACGTGACGATGAATTTGCAACATTTGCAGGACTTGAATTCATCAACTATGCTTTTCCCGAGGTCAACGTCATCGAGAGGGATGACTCCTCCAGTTCCAGAGAAGTGTGGGACACCTTGGGACAACCGAGTGGAAAATTTGACTATATGGTCAAGTACACCGCTCCCGAAAGCTCTTGTATCAAGCTCGAAGATATCCAGCCGACTGGATGGGGAGATACAGTTGAGAGCACAAATGCTATGCAAAATGCAACAGAGGAATCCTCCTACGACAACTCTGTCTGGGAAACAGATTCCAATGATCCTGCTCCACAAAAAATTAGCGTTATTTCTGAAGACAAATCAAGGAAGGTGCCAGACTTTGTGATTCACCGAGGAGTTCGCCGCCAATGGGTTGCCGTCGAGGTTCCGAAGGTCGTTCGCTAGTCAAAGTAATTGCCATCTTTAACCTTTCACCCTGCCCAGGTGAAACAAATGTTTTGATAGGGCTCGCTTTCTGTAAATTTTCCCTCTTCGCTCCGCCCAAAGCGACAGAGTTTTGTTTTATAGGGCTGTAGTTTCAAGACTCGACTTGTTCATTAATAAAATAACGTCGTTCTGTAATTTCCGCATTAATTGCTATTTTCTCTTTTTGCTTTTTTAGAAAATGGTAATCCTAAAAAACAATTCAATAATAAAAACAAGTAGTAAAATAAAACACTGCACACACTTACATTTTCTCTATCTCTTCTAAACACGAATCATCACGTCATGCAGATTGCTTGTTTTAAACCCAGTTGAAACATACGATCCTATGCCTTCTCCCGACTTTGAGTTCCCGATATTTGGGGCTGAAGAAGAAGTTGACAACGAAATTCCAGAAGAGATCTCTCGACTACTCAGACAGGAGGAAAGGTCTATTGAACCTCACAAAGAGCCGTTGGAAACGGTAAACTTGGGTTCGGAAAAAGAGAGAAAAGAAATCAGGATTGGGGCACTGCTTAGTCCAACTGCCAGAGAGGGTTTGATAAAGCTTCTCAGAGAATTTCCCAATGTATTCGCTTGGTCCTATCAGGATATGCCAAGGTTGGATACCAGCATCGTGGAACATCACTTACCGTTAAGATCGGAATGTCCGCCGGTAAAACAAAAGTTGAGACGGACTCACCCGGACATGGCCATCAAAATCAAAGAGGAGGTACAGAAACAGATCGACGCAGGTTTCCTCGCTACATCTGAATATCCTCAATGGTTAGCCAACATCGTACCTGTTCCCAAAAAGGACGGAAAGGTCAGAATGTGTGTTGATTACAGGGATCTGAACAAGGCAAGTCCAAAGGACGACTTTCCTTTACCACACATTGACATGCTGGTAGACAGTACAACAAAGTTCAAAATTTTCTCCTTCATGGATGGATTCTCGGGCTATAACCAGATCAAATGGCGCCGAAAGACATGGAGAAAACTTCGTTCATTACCCCATGGGGTACCTTTTGTTACAAGGTAATGCCGTTTGGTTTGAAGAACGCCGGGGCAACCTATCAAAGGGCCATGACTACTCTATTTCATGACATGATACATAAAGAAATCGAGGTATATGTCGATGATATGATTGCAAACTCAAAAACAGAGAGTGAGCACGTTGAACATCTGTCAAAATTGTTCGAACGTCTAAGAAAATTCAAGCTCCGCTTGAATCCTAACAAGTGCACCTTCGGTGTCCGTTCAGGGTAACTCCTAGGGTTCATCGTCAGCCAGAAAGGAATTGAGGTTAATCCTGACAAGGTCAAGCCCATTCGAGAAATGCCTTCTCCGAAAACTGAAAAACAAGTCAGAGGATTCCTGGGATGTTTGAACTACATCTCCAGATTCATATTCCTCATGACTGCGATGTGTGCGCCGATTTTCAAATTACTAAAAAAGAACCAGGATTGCGTTTGGTCAGAAGATTGCCAAACCGCCTTCGACAGTATTAAGGAATACCTGTTGAATCCGCCGATTCTATCACCTCCAGTGGAAGGAAGACCACTGATCATTTACCTCACAGTCCTAGAGGACTCGATTGGATGTGTACTTGGCCAACAAGACGAAACCAAAAGGAAAGAGTCTGCCATCTACTATCTAAGCAAGAAATCCACCGACTGCGAAACTCGGTATACGATGCTTGAGAAAACTTGTTGTGCTTTGGCTTAGGCAGCCAAACGTCTTCGCCAATACATGATTCGTCATAATACTTGGTTGATCTCAGAAATAAATCCAATCAAGTATGTCTTCGAAAAACCTGCTCTCACGGGAAGAATTGCCCGTTGGTAGATGTTGTTATCAGAATATGACATAGAGTACCACGCTCAGAAAGCCGTTAAGGAAAGTATTCTAGCCGATCATTTGGCTCATCAACCGATTGACGATCAAGAGTCAATCGGGTTTGACTTCCCGGACGAAGATGTCATGTATCTAAAAATGAAAGATTGCGATGAACCGTTACCTAGTGAAGGGCCAGAATTGGGTTCCCAATGGGGACTTATCTTTGACGGAGCAGTTAATCATTACGGAAATGGAATTGGGGCAATCATTGTTACCCCTCAGGGTACCCACATTCCTTTCACCGCTCGACTTATGTTCAAATGTACAAACAATGAGGCCGAATACGAAGCTTGTATCATGGGTCTCGAAGAAGCGGTTGATTTAAGGATAAAAAACTTGGACGTATATGGCGACTCAGCTTTGGTTATCAATCAGATAAAAGGAGATTGGAACACATACCAAGCAGGATTGATTCCTTACAAAGATTATGCAAGGAGGTTGTTACCCTTCTTCAACAGAGTTGAGTTTCATCACATCCCTCGTGAGGAGAATCACATGGCTGATGCTTTAGCCACTCTCTCTTCTATGATTAGTGTAGGTCAATGGAACGACCTACCTAAGATTGACATAATACGCCTTGAACGACCCGCTTACATCTTCACGATCGAAGCAGTCATAGACAACAAACCTTGGTATCACGATATCAAATGCTTCCTTCAGAAACAAGAGTACCCATCCGGGGCACTCAGAAAAGACAGGAAAACCCTCAGAAGATTGGCTGGAAGCTTCTTCCTGAGCGGTGACACTCTTTATAAGAAGAATTTTGACATGGTCTTGCTTCGATGTGTAGACAGACCAGAGGCAAACATGCTGATGAAATAAATTCATGAAGGATCCTTTGGCACTCATGCCAACGGACACACAATGGCGAGAAAAATTCTGAGAGCAGGGTATTACTGGTTGACCATGGAATCCGACTGCTACAAGTACATGAGGAGGTGTCACAAGTGTCAGATATACTCCGACAAAATTCATGTACCGCCATCACATCTCAAAGTTCTTTCTTCCCCGTGGCCTTTTTCCATATGGGGAATCGACATGATTGGCTTGATCGAACCTAAGGATTCAAACGGACATCGGTTCATCCTGGTAGCCATCGACTATTTCACCAAGTGGGTCGAAGCAGCGTCGTACGCTAATGTAACCCTACAAGTGGTGGTCCAATTTATCAAAAACAATATCATCTGCCGTTATGGTGTTCCGAGCCAGATCATTACTGATAATGGATCTAACTTGAACAATAAGATGATGAAAGAGTTGTGCACTGAGTTCAAGATCGAACACCATAACTCATCTCCCTACCGACCCAAGATGAACGGAGCGGTAGAAGCGCCTAACAAGAACATCAAGAGGATTGTTCAGAAAATGGTTGTAACCTACAAAGATTGGCATGAAATGCTCCCCTTTGCTCTTCATGGTTATCGCACATCTGTTCGCACTTTAACAGGGGCAACCCCTTTCTCTCTAGTATATGGCATGGAGGCAGTTCTCCCCATAGAAGTAGAGATCCCATCAATCCGAATATTGATGGAAGCTAAGCTCACCGAAGCTGAATGGTGTCAAAGTCGACACGACGAACTGAACCTGGTCGAAGAAAAGAGAATAACAGCACTATGCCACAGTCAGTTGTATCAATAAAGAATGAAGAGGGCGTTCGACAAAAAGGTCCGACCTCGTGTCTTTAGAAAAGGAGACCTTGTGCTCAAGAAGATACAATCTTTTCTCACTGATTCCCGGGGCAAGTGGACCCCAAATTATGATGGCCCCTATGTGGTCACGATAGCTTTCTCAGGCGGTGCCTTGAGACTTGCAACCATGGACGGAGAGGAATTTGCCTACCCCATGAATGTTGATGTAGTTAAGAAATACTTCGCCTAAACTAAAAAAAAAAAGTCTCGGTGGATTGAAAACCCGAAAGGGCGTTCCAGGCAAAAGTTAGAGACAAAATAAAAAAAAATCATCCCGATGGATTGGAAACATCAAAGTACAATCCAGGCAAAAATTAGGAATAATGGCAAGTAACTATGTTCAACAGAGGCAAGTCCCTCAGCAGCAGCATCAGTTACATCGTCCATCGGAGGAAAACTCCAGTCAGGGTCATCTTCGACAGAAGCTCAGGATGTCCCGAATTCAAAGTTGGTAGAAGGATAGTGGTCGTTATGTTTCAACGTAGCCCTTTTCCCTGTAAATTACCATTTTCTAACTTTGTATATACTCTTTGGAATCACGCGTTTGACTGATCTCCATCTTATCAATAAAATTTGAGCCTTGTGCTTTTGTTTGTAATTCTTATTTGTTTTACCTTTACAAAACGACATTTTAACATGATCAACGATTCTTAAAAATGAAACAAAAATGAATTTACTCGTTAAAACTTTTTCTGCTTTTAAACTAAAGATGGCAATTGCTTTTGACTGTTGAACATCGAAAGAACGTCGATCGCGTCTCCAAAGGCGTTTGAATTTCAAAGTGCAGAATCAAAGTACTCCTTCTAGGCCAGTACGCTTGGATGAATGATCAACAGTGTCGGATGCGACTATTCCATCTGATCCCCTCGGCAGAGTTCTTATCTCCTAAGCCCGATCAACGGTATTCCCTGCGAGGACTACTTCTCCTAAGCAAGGTAGAATGGCTACATTGTGGGCCAACGGTACTTCTTCGTCCCGCGATGGCCGAGTATCCAGTCGTGTTCACTCGTCAGTCTGTATGGCTCGTCAGTTTTGTCAGCATATACATACATACATCATGCATTATCGACTTGCATTCACATTTCATATTGCATCACTATCACTCTAGTCGTCCTTGTCCCCTAGTGATAACAGTCTTCTCAATCGAGTTGTCAGTTCTTGCCTCGTCAGGAAATGCTGCAATCTCGCCTCCAGTGTATTGCTGGATTAGAGTCGGCACTCGACCACTTTGATAACTTGAACTTCTGAAAAGCCAGAGAAAACTTTCAACAAATGTCACTCTTCGCCATCGAAGACGATATCCTTGCTTTCCCGGATTAAGGAAAATCCCCAAAGAAAGCCTCCTAAGCAGAGATTCGGCAGTACAGCTGCCTTTCTCCGAAGGACCGCTGATGAAAAGGTCATCGACACCTCAAAATTGGATCCCATCATATGGAATTTCTCCGGGAAGATCCTGAGAAAAGTATGATGTAAGACCCCAAGCGGAAGCAGTCTCTCAAGAGACTCAGTTTCCCCAGATAGAGTCGACAAATGGTATCTTCAACAGAAAAGTTTGTGCACCTCTACAACTCAGACGACGGGATTCCCCAGCAAGTCTAACGTCAACTTTTTCCATCAAATGGCATCTCCCCAGGAAAATCCGACGAGAAGTTTGAGGAAAACTGCTACGCATAGCGTCCCTTGTCAATTAAGTTTATTGACAAAAGAAACTTAGACCAGTTCCTTGGTAGGAAACCAGGATCGAGGGGAAGTTTAAATCAGAAACTAAGACCAGTTCCTTGGTAGGAAACCAGGATCGAGGGGAAGTTTAAATCAGAAACTAAGACCAGTTCCTTGGTAGGAAACCAGGATTGAGGGGAAGTTTAAATCAGAAACTAAGACCAGTTCCTTGGTAGGAAACTAGGATCGAGGGGAAGTTTACAACAGAAACTGAGACCAGTTCCTTGGTAGGAAACTAGGATCGAGGGGAAGTTTAAATCAGAAACTAAGACCAGTTCCTTGGCTGAAGACCAGGGTCGAGGGGAAGTTTTACCTCTTCTAAGCATCATTGCTTAGTAAAAGAAGATGAATGTGTGCACTACCATTCATAGTTACCATCAAAATTTCAGGTATTCCGATATTTAATCCTCTTGCACCCCGAATGCCCGAATACCTTCGTCATTCACACCTTCGGGTCCAAGAAGATTAAATAGGGGCATCTGTCATACCCCAAATTTTGACCACTAAGATTTCCCATCATTGTCCATATCACCATCACAATATGGATGAACCATCATGCCTCATCAGTCTCCCCAAAGATGGGTGAGCATCCACTGCAATCAAATTTAGGGTTTTAAGCCCTCTCGGAGCTTTAAACAAAGGATCAATCAAGGAATGACTTGATCTTCAACTTTTCTAGCCTCTAAAATATCCACAATGGATCAAAAGGACTCCCACTTCAAGGATTAAGCACATGGCTGCTCCATTCTAAGTGGATCAAGTCTCAAGATCGACAATGTCACCAAATTAGGGTTTTGGTCGACCAGGGCCTCCAGATGGAAAATTTTCATCTGGGCACAAGCCAAGGATCCAAAACATAACCTAATATACTCCAGGGAGCCTCATGGACCCAACCATCAAGTCAATTTTGCCTCAGGGAATGCATACATCAAAAATCAGGAATTAGGGTTTCTTGACCTAATTCACCCCTAAGTTGACTTTTGGGATAAATCATGAACCAAGACCTCAAGACATGATTTGAGGGTCTTTAATATACCATATTGATCCATTTGGAACAATGGATTAATCCAAGAAGCTTGAGCAACAAGTCTCATTTTCATCTGCACCACAATTAGGGTTTCGCGAGGAAAGTCAACTGAAACTTTCACTTTTGACCAGGACATGCTCCCAAACCCTAAAACATGATTCAATATACCCTTTGACATCCATGGAACATGTCCATCAAGTTTGATTTAGGTCAAGGACATGATTTCCTGAAGAATTGCACAGTTTGGAATTCATCTGATAAAAAGTCAACTGTGCACAAAAGTCAACTTTGACTTTTTGAGATTTTTCACCAAAATGGATTTTTAATCCTAAAATGATGTTAATGTATGATTTGAATCCTCATTCATCAAGAAAAATCAAAGAAAGTGGGATAACTTGTAAAAGGGGTAACCATAAAACTTAGAAAAATTTCTAAGTTATGGAAAAAGTACCACTAATGTGCCAACTTTGGAGGGCCATAAATCCTAAACCACAAGGTCATTGGTCCCCATTCAAAGCTTGATTTGTAGATCACATTGCCCTCTACAAAAGCTTCATCTAAGTTATTTCCAAATTCCTCATGGATTTTGAGTTATGGAGTGATCAAAATCAAGAAAAGTCACTTTGTTCCAACACTTGGTGAAAATTTCACTAAGTTAGATTTTCCCTTACTTTTTGCCAAATGTAGGAGGATTTTTCACTTGGATTCAAAAGAGATCAAAACCAAACATGTTCAAACATTTGTTGTGTCATGTAAGGGCTTTCCAAAATGGCCAAGAACATTACCAAATTCAATTTGAGCCATGAGATATGACATTGGCAAGTTGCCTTGCTGAAATCTGCCAAGGCAAGGCAGATTTTGCACTTTTGGTAGATTTGCCAAAATCAGCCAAATCCAAATGCTCCTATCCACTTGGACACCTCATAGGATTGAATCTAAAGGGGACAATCACTGAGCCAAGCCTCCAAAGTCTTTGGAACAAGAAATAGCATGTTGAACCTAGAATTGCCAAAATAGGGACAAGACTCCAATTTTGGAATGGAGCATTCAATGGAAGCATCAAGGTGGCATGGACTGAGCCATTCTTAACTAAATTTAGTCAAGACTTATCCAAGACCAAGGGAACCACAGCTCTGTGCCCTAACCTCTAGTCAATGGCTAGAGGAGACTTGGATTTCCATTGGACAACATTGGCCAAACCTCTGCTGCAGTTGCCATTCACTGTGGATCCCAAAAAAAAACTTGCTCTACTATAAATAGAGCTCAATTGTGATCAGTTTTAGTACACCAAAGCCATCTAACAGATGCTTTCCTCAAAATCTCCTCTTTCACTCTAATTTTGCCTTCTAAGGCAAGTCACTACCGGTTTTGAGTTTGAGAGCTTTTCCAATCAAACCAATCAACCACACACCTCACATACTTCATATAGAAGTGATCCAAACACTCACATAACATCTGGAACACAGATTTCACAAAATCACCAGCCAATTGCTCAAGTTCTTGACAGTTTTGCAGTTGAGGTACTATCTTCAACCCCAAACCATTTCAATCAATTCCAAGTATTCATACACACTCCATGGCACCTAGGGAAGCTATCTAGATCATTGGAACCTAGCTGTAACACCTCCAACACAAATCACGATCACCAGCTGCAAGTGGTAAGCATGAGCTCTTCTAACTCTAGGATCCATGCAATTTTTGCTGCACAATAATTTGGCCATATGTTCATAATCATGCATGGAATGTTTCCCCTCAATTAATTACATTGTTTGAATCGTGTATCAAAAATCCTAGCCTTCATGCAGAAATTAGGGTTCTTGATGATTTGTCATGATTTCTTGTTGTATGTTTAATTTAAATGAAATTAAATTTCATAGACATGATCGTGAGGTTGAAACGAGTTGATTGGTATGTGGATTACATGATATGATCAAGTATTCAGTGAGATTGGATAGAAAATGCAAATCTGGGCAAGGCAGAACATGCGCGTGCTCTTGGTCCATGTTCTTGGCGCCATTTTCATAAATTCAAATATTTGAATTTTGTGATTTTGTTTAATTGATTCAAAAATTAATTTCTCTCTGAGTTTTAATGATTTTGAGTTGATTCTTTTTTTAATAATTCACAAAATGTTAAAATATTTTATTTTCCCAAAAAATCCCAAAAATATTATATATTTTGTATAATTGATATTTTTGCAAAGAATTAATGTTTTAATTGTTTTTAACATTTAAAATATTTTTTCCATCTTGATTTTGCAACTTTTAATGCTTTCGAATTATTTTGTAGGTCAATACTTAATTTTTGAAGCATTAATCCAAGATCACAATTTGTTTTCCATATGTTAAATAATTTTGATCATTTTAATTGAATTTTTATTCAATTACAACACCTTTTTGAAAACAAATTAGGGTTTTTGGATTAATTCAACCCTCATAAATCATTTTCAAAACCTTTTGGGCCTCTATTAGAGTGTAAGACCCAACCCACTTGTACAGAAATATTTTGGGCCTCATTCGTTGTATAAGTCCCTCTGTACCTTTTCAAACAAACGGCACGATCGTCGCCTTTTGAAAAATAACCTTCTGGGCCTCTCCTTGAGCTATAAGACCCATTCAAAACTTTTGGGCCTCTAATAGAGTGTAAGACCCAATCCCCTTTTAACCAAAACCATTTTGGGCCTCAGATATTGTATAAGTCCCTCTGCGTTAAAAGAAAATCTCGGCGCGATCGCCATTTTAAACGAAAAATCATCTGGGCCTACCCTCGTGTTATAAGCCCCACTCTTTTTATTTAAAATTTTTGGGCCTCTTGAGAGAGTGTAAGACCCATCCCTTTGTACAGAAAACCTTTTTGGGTCCCAGTCACTTGTATAAGTCCCTATGTACAAATTCAATAGTGCGCTCACTGATAAAACCCTGGGCCTCTCCTTGAGCTGTAAGCCCCAAATCTTTCTTTTTCAAAGCACTTTCTCCTTTGATTTTGAATATACTATTGTTTTCAATCTGTCTTTGTTGAACAACTAACCAAACAGCATGGAAGCTCTACAACCGAGTAAGTGGTTATCGCTTTCATTTACCGCTTTCATATACATATAACTGTATTGTGGGGCTGTTTCACTGTAAGTCTTCTTTCATAAACTCATATCAACTGTGTAATAATAGTATAGATATTTAGAGTTTCCCCGGTAACTACGTCTAGAACTAGGTGACGCCGTTTCGTTTATTTGTAGAAATAGACAACTAGATCCCAATAGGATCACCAGATACAGTCTTCTCTCAGGCTGTCCTCATTAGAAATCGTCAAGAAACTCTACTCCTAGAGATGAATGTATTCTCCGTGAATGGCATCTTTGAGTTTCTTCCAAATTCTCAAACTTTCCTGACTTGATCTATTCCTTGTGAATAGCTTGCCTTGAATTTCTCGGGGTTTGGGGACCCACGGGCTTCTTAAAAGCATCAGCCTCCTCTTGGGCATCGTACAAGGACCCACAGGCTTCCTAAAAGTAACCCTGCCCCCTCTTGGGCTTAGTACAAGGACCCATCGGCTTCTCAAAAGCTTCTAGCCTCCTCTTGGGCTTCGTACAAATTGTCCCGACGACCTCCTAGAGGTATAGGAACAGAACTTGGTTATCTTCATAGAACAGTCCTTTCATAGAGTCTACTACTGTTTCTCAAAGCATAGTACAAAAAGATGAAACTCTAGACTTGGACAGTCTAACTTACTTGAGTCTTAAAGACATTCTCAAGTGACCCCTTCGTTAAATAGGAAGGAAAACCGCAGACTTGGACAGTCTCAATACCCTTTGGATTTCCCGTTTCCTCAAATCAAATCCCTGAGTACAGTGTTGCTCATATAAGAACTGATTTTCTCTTTAAAATCAGTGTACTAAACCTGTCACTTAACTGAAACAGTTACCTTAGCCTCCTCTTGGGCTTTGTACAATGATTCTTCCCAGCGAAGCAAACGTTTAGCCTCCATCTCGGGCTTCGTACGAGATACCAAAATTCTCCCCAGTGGAGTCAAACAACGTTTAGCCTCTCTCTCGGGCTTTGTATGAGACACATAAGAGACTCCCTCGTTGAGTCAATCACCCCTTTAGCCTTTATCTCAGGCTTTATACGAGATACAAAAAGGTTCTTATTGAGCCAAACAAATGATAGCCTCCATCTCGGGCTTTATACGAGATACCAAAAGATTCCCTCGTTGTGTCAAAACCTTTTAGCCTCTCTCTCGGGCTTTGTACGAGACACATATTAGTCTCCTCTTAGGCTTTGTATAAGAAAACCACTGGTTGATCCAATCAACCTTTTAGCATCAAAGCTGTGCCTCGTTCACAGTACACAAACATCAATAACTCCTTCCCCTTCATCTAATTGCTGTAAGCGGCAAACCTCTAGATCATCTACATCCATGCCACTGTCCCTCTTTTAGCATGAGAAATTCCTAAGGAAAGATAGCATTGCTCTACACTTAGTTAAAGTCTTCTCCTTCAGGTTAAAAATCCCCTTTAAAGGAAATTATGGCATTGCCGGATTCACAAATCCCGGTTAAAGTAATTCTTCTTTATAAACAATTGTGACATACAACCCCCTCTTTAGAGATGAAAAATTCTCTCTAAAGTCAGACCTTTTAGCTTCATATCTTGGGCTTTGAACAAGATACAAATAGACCTTTCAGCTTCATATCTTGGGCTTTGATCAAGATACAAACCACCTTTCACTTCACGTCTTGGGCTTTGAACAAGACACCAAAACAACCATTTCCTCCCATAGAATAGGAGGAACTACGAACGCTCTAATTTCCCTGTTTAGGTAAACGGGAATACGTAGGCATAAGATTGAAAGAAAAATCTTAGCGAGCATAATAAACAAAAAAACTCAAAATCCCATACTCTCACATATCTATCAAAAAGCATCAGTCCTAACATCCTAATCCTTGTTCCCCGCCAGAAACATTCTGTCAAAATAAAAAGAGAGAAACCAGTATTGGCAAAAATACAAATAACCAGTACAAAGGCCCCCCATATTGATAGCATCCGTAACCTAACAGATCGCTGTTTAAACTCAGTATGCAAGCAGGGTTAATTGGAGACATCTATTTCCCGTCCTTCATCAGCTTTAATAGGATAAAAAATGAATTGACATGTAGTAAGCTCAAACCTCAGAGAGCGATCAGCGCTTAAGAACCGCGTCCAAAATCGCTCGCTACAGCATGCTACTTGGGTAACTTGGACTTGGGAGGCTGATGAATCAGTGCTTGTACCTTGGTTGTTCCCCCTTGAAGTGTGAAGATGGATAAGCATGCTTGGAATTTCACAATTTGAGTAAATCGAGCCTTTATGCACAAATCTGCCTTGCCAAGACAGTTTGCAGCAAGGCATGTTGCAGCTGTCATAACTCCTAGCTCTGGTGGAGTTTTATGGAGTTCTTGGATATTTTGGAAAGCCGTTATATGACACAACACATGTGTGATCATATTTTGTCTTGAAAATTTTTGGATCCAAGTGAAAAATGCCCCTACATTTTGAAAAAAGCAAGACAGATTCTGACTTAGTGAAAATTTCACTAAGTGTTGGAAAAAGTGACATTTCATGTTTTCAGCCATTTTGATCACTCCATAACTAAAAATCCATGAGGAATTGGAATGAGCTGTAGTTTACACTTTTAAATTATGCCATGAGATCTACAAATCCATCTTTGGACCAGTCAAAATGGTTGCTTGGATCTCAAGTTATGATCCTTGGAAGTTGGTACCCTAGCCACTTTGTTCCATAACTTAGAAAAATTCTAAGTTTTTATGGTTACCCCTTTTACAAGTTATCCCACTTTCTTTGATTTTTCTTGATGAATGATGATTCAAAACACATATTAACATTGTTTTAGGGTTGAGGAACCATAATTGTGAAAAATCTCAAAAAGTCAAACTTGACTTTTGTGCACAGTTGACTTTTTATCAAATGAATTCCAAACTGCGTGATCCTTTGTGAAATCAAGTCCTTGACCTAAATCAAACTTGATGGACATGTTACATAGGTGTTATAGGGTGTATTGAGTCATGACCTAAGGTTTAGGAGCATGTCCTGGTCAAAAGTCAAAGGTACAGCTGACTTTTTCTCAAAACCCTAATTGGGGTCCTGATGAAATTAAAACTTATGGATCAAGCTTTTTGAATCAATCCATTGTTGTAAATGGATCAATATGGTTTATTAGAGACACTCAAATCATGTCTTGAGGCCTTGGCTCATTTTTTGCCCCAAACGTCAATTTAGGGGTGAATTGGGTCAAGAAACCCTAATTCCTGATTTTTGGTAAATGCATCCCCTGAGACTAAATTGACTTGGTGATTGGGTTTATGAAGTCCCTTAGAGTATCTAGGGTTATGCTTTAAAGCATTGGCTCATGCCCAGAGGAAAAATTCCATCTGGAGGCCCTGGTCAACCAAAACCCTAATTTGGTGACACTGGCGATCTTGAGGCTCGATCCACATGGAATGCTGCAACTTTGTGCTTGATTCCTGATGTGGGAGTCCTCTTAATCCTTCATGGGTGTTTGAGAGGTTAGACAAGTTGAAGATCATGTCATTCCTTGATTGATCCTTTGTCTAAGCTCTAAGAGGGCTTAAAACCCTAATGCTTAATTGTAGTGAAATGCTCAACAATCCTTGAGGAGACTGATGAGGCATGAAGGTACATCCATATTGTGATGATGATTTGTACAATGATGGGAAATCTTAGTGGTCAAAATTTGGGGTATGACAGATGCCCCTATTTAATCTTCTTGGACCCGAAGGTGTGAATAGCGAAGGTATTCGGGCATTTGGGGTGCAAGATGATTAAATATCAGAATACCCAAAATTTTGACAGTGGTTATGAATGGTAGTTTACGCATTCATCTTCTTTTGCTAAGCGTTGATACTTAGAAAAGGTAAAACTTCCCCTCGATCCTGGTTTCCTACCAAGGAACTGGTCTAAGTTTTTTTTGGTCAATAAACTTCCCTTCGATCCTGGTTTCCTACCAAGGAACTGGTCTCAGTTTCTGAAATAAACTTCCCCTTGATCCCGGTTTCCTACCAAGCAACTGGTCTCAGCTTCTGATATAAACTTCCCCTCGATCCTGGTTTCCTACCAAGGAGCTGGTCTCAGTTTCTTTTGTCAATAAACTTTCTTGACAAGGGACGCTATTTGTAGCGGTTTTCCTCAAACTTCTTGCCGAATTTTCCTGGGGAGATGCCATTTGATGGAAAAAGTTTTGATGTCAGACTTGCTGGGGAACCCATTCGTCTGAGCTGCAGAGGTGTACAAACTTCTCTATTAGAGACGCCATTTGTTGACTCTATTGGGAAAAAACGAGTCTCTTGAGATACTGCTTTCTGCTTGGGGATACTACATCATACTTTTCTTCGAGACCTTATCGAAAAAATTCCATACAATGTACCCCAATTTTGAGGTGCTGATGACTTCAGTGACATTGATTTTCTGGAGGGAAGAACCACTGTGTTGCTGAGAGTCTTCAGTTGCGAGGCTCTCTCTGGGATTTTACTTAATCCGGGAAAGCGAAGATATCATCTTCAATGGAGAAGAGTGATGTTTGTCGAGAGTTTTCTTGTTTTTTCAGAGGTTCAAGTTATCAAAGTGGTCAAGGGCCTTCTCCAATCCAGAAATAAACTAGAGGAAAGATTGTTCAGACGCAACATTTCCTGACGAGGAAAGAACTGACAACTCGATTGAGAGGGCTTTTATCACTTGGGAACAAGACCGAATCGAGTGATAGTGATGCAATATGATTATGGATGTGAATCAATTATGCATGATGTATGTATGTATATGCTGACAAAACAAACGCGACATACAGACTAACGGATGAACACGACTGGACACTCAGCCACTGCGGGGGATGAAAAGTACCATTTGTTCAAGAGTAACAATTCTGCCTTGCTTGGGAGAGATAGTCCCTGTGGGGAACAACCGTTGGTCGAGCTTAGGAGATGAGAACTCTGCCGGGGATGTCAGACGGAATATTCGCATCTAACATAGATGATCTTTCATTCAGACGCACTGGTTAAGAAGGAGTACTTTGATTCTGCACCTTGAAGCTCAAATGCTTTTGGAGAAGCGATCGATGTTCTTTTGATGTTCAGCAGTCAAAAGAATTGCCATCTTTATTTTAAAAGATGAAAAAATTTGATAAGTAAATTCATTTTTGTTTTATTTCAAGAACCGTAAATCATGTTAAAATGTCGTTCTGTAAAGCTAAAACAAATAAGAATTGCAAACAAAAGCACTAAGGCTCAAATTTTATTGATAGGATGGAGATCAGCCAAGCGCGTGATTCCATAGAGTATTTACAAAGTTTAGAAAATTATAATTTAAAGGGAAAAGGGCTACATTGAAACTAACGACCACTATCCTTCTACCAACTTTGAATTCTGGACATCCTGAGCTTCCGTCAAAGATGACCTTGATTGGAGTTTTCCTGATGGATGGCATAACTGCTGCTGAGGGATTTGCCCCTTTGTTAGATGTAGTTACTTGCCATTATCCCTAACTTTTTCCTGGATTGTACTTTGAGATTTCCAATCCATCGGGATGATTTTTGACCATGTCTCTAATTTTTTCCTGGACCGCCCTTTCGGGTTTTCAATCCACCGAGACGCTTTTTATTTTTTATTTTATTTAGGTGAAGTATTTCTTGACTACGTCAACATTCGTGGGGTAGGAAAATTCCTCTCCGTCCATGGTTGCGAGTTTCAAGGCGCCGCCTGAGAAGACTTTCTTGACCACATAGGGGCCGCCATAATTCGGGGTCCACTTGCCCCAGGAATCAGTGAGGAATGATTGTATCTTTTTGAGCACAAGGTCTCCTTTCCTGAAGACGCGAGGTCGGACCTTTTTATCAAACACCTTCTTCATTCTCTGTTGATACAACTGACCATGGCATAAAGCCACTATTCACTTCTCTTCGACCAGATTTAATTCATCGTGTCTGCTTTGACACCATTCAGCCTCTGTTAGCTTAGCTTCCATCAATACCCAGATTGATGTGATCTTTACTTCTATGGGAAGCACTGCTTCCATGCCATATACTAGAGAGAAAGGGGTTGCCCCTGTTGAAGTGCGGACAGATGTGCGATAACCGTGAAGAGCAAAAGGTAGCATCTCGTGCCAGTCTTTGTAGGTTACAACCATCTTTTGAATGATCCTCTTGATGTTCTTGTTAGCCGCTTCTACCGCTCCGTTTATCTTGGGTCGGTAGGGAGATGAGTTATAGTGTTCAATCTTGAACTCTGCGCACAACTCTTTCAATCTTGAACACCATAACAACAAATGATATTATTTTTGATAAATCGGACCACCACCTGTCTGGTTACATTGGCGAATGACGCTGCCTCAAACCACTTGGTGAAATAGTCAATGGCTACCAGGATGAACCGATGTCCGTTTGAAGCCTTTGGTTCGATCATGCTAATCATGTCGATTCCCCATATAGAAAAAGGCCATGGGGAAGAAAGAACTTTGAGATGTGTTGGCGGTACATGGATTTTGTCTGAGTATATCTGACACTTGTGACACTTCCTCATGTACTTGTAGCAATCAGATTCCATGGTCAACCAGTAGTACCCTGCTCTTAGAATTTTTCTCGCCATTGTGTGTCCGTTGGCATGAGTGCCAAAGGATCCTTCGTGAATTTCTTTTATCAGTAAGTTTGCTTCTGGTCTGTCTACACATCGAAGCAAGACCATGTCAAAGTTTCTCTTATAGAGTGTATCACCACTCAGGAAGAAGCTTCCTGCTAGCCTTCTGAGGGTCTTCCTATCTTTTCTTAATGCCCCAGGTGGGTACTCTTGTTTCTAAAGGAAGCACTTGATATCATGATACCAAGGTTTGTCGTCTACCACTACTTCAATTGTGAAGATGTAAGCGGGACGTTCAAGGCGCATTACGTCAATCTTAGGTATGTCATTCCATTGACCTACACTAATCATGGAAGAGAGAGTGGCTAATGCATCAGCCATGTGATTCTCCTCATGAGGGATATGATGAAACTCGAATCTGTTAAAGAAGGGTACAACCTTCTCGCATAGTCTTTGTAATGGTATGTGTTCCAATCTCCTTTGATCTAATTGATAACCAGGGCTGAGTCGCCATATACATCTAAGTTTTTGATCCTTAAATCAATTGCTTCTTCGAGACCCATGATACAAGCTTCGTATTTGGCCTCGTTGTTTGTACACTTAAATGTCAGTCTAGCAGTGAAAGGAATGTGGGTACCCTGAGGTGTTATGATGATTTCCCCTATTCCATTTCCGTAATGATTAACAGCTCCGTCAAAGATAAGTCCCCATTGGGAACCTGGTTCTGGCCCTTCGCTGGGTAGCGGTTCATCACAATCTTTCATTTTTAGATACATGACATCTTTGTCTGGGAAGTCAAACGCGACTGATTCCTGGTCGTCAATCGGTTGATGAACCAAATGATCGGCTAAAACACTTCCCTTAACGGCCTTCTGAGCATGGTACTCGATGTCGTATTCTGACAACAACATCTGCCAATGGGCAATCCTTCCCGTGAGAGCAGGCTTTTCAAAGACGTACTTGATTGGATCCATTTCGGAGATTAACCAAGTAGTGTGACAAATCATATGTTGGCGAAGATGTTTGGCTGCCCAAGCCAGAGCACAACAATTTTTCTCAAGCATAGTGTACCGAGTCTCGCAGTCGGTGAATTTCTTGCTCAGATAGTAAATGGAAGACTCTTTCCATTTTGTTTCTTCCCATTGGCCAAGTACGCAACCCATAGAGTCTTCCAAGACTGTAAAGTAAATGATCAATGGTTTTCCTTCCACTGGAGGTGATAGAATCAGTGGGTTCAACAGGTATTCCTTGATACTGTCGAAGGCGGTTTAACAGTCTTCTGTCCAAACGCAGTCCTGATTCTTTTTGAGCAATTTGAAGATTGGCGCACATGTCGCGGTCATGAGGAATATGAATCTGGAAATGTAATTCAAACATTCCAGGAATCCCCTGACTTGTTTTTCAGTCTTTGGAGAAGGAATTTCTTGAATGACCTTGACCTTGTCAGGATCAACCTCAATTCCTTTCTGGCTGACGATGAACCCTAAAAGTTTTCCTGAGCGGACACCGAATGTGTACTTATTGGGATTCAAGCAGAGTTTGTACTTTCTCAGATGCTCGAATAGTTTTGACAGATGGGTCACATGCTCCTCCTCTGTCTTAGATTTGGCAATCATATCATCGACATATACCTCGATTTCTTTGTGTATCATGTCATGAAAAAGAGTAGTCATGGCCCTTTGATAGGTTGCCCCGACATTCTTCAAACCGAACGGCATTACCTTGTAACAAAAGGTGCCCTATGGGGTGATGAACAAAGTTTTCTCCATATCTTTCGGCGCCATTTTGATTTGATTATAGCTCGAGAATCCATCCATAAAGGAGAATACTTTGAACTTTGATGTACTGTCTACCAGGATGTCTATGTACGGTAAGGGAAAGTCATCCTTCGGACTGGCTTTGTTCAGATCCCTGTAGTCTACACACATTCTGACCTTTCCATCCTTTTTCGGAACTAGTACTATGTTGGCTAGCCATTGAGGATATTCTGATGTGGCGAGGAAACCCGCGTCAATCTGTTTCTGTACTTCCTCTTTGATTTTGATGGCCATGTCTGGGTGAGTCCGTCTTAACCTTTGTTTTACTGGCGGACATTCTGATCTTAATGGTAGATGATGTTCCACGATGCTGGTATCCAACCCTGGCATGTCCTGGTAGGACCAAGCAAATACATTGGGAAACTCTTTGAGAAGCCTTGTCAAACTTTCTTTGACAGTTGGACTGAGCAGTGCCCTAATCTTGACTTTTTTCTCTCTTCCTCTGAACCCAAGTTGACTGTTTCCAATGGCTCTTTGTGAGGTTTAATGGACCTTTCCTCTTGTCTGAGTAATCGGGAGATCTCTTTTGGAATTTCCTCGTCGTTTTCTTTTTCAGCCTCAAATACCGGGAGTTCAAAGTTGGGAGAAGGCATTGGATCGTATGTTTCAATGTGGTTAAAATAAGCAATCTGCATGACGTGATGATTTGTTTTTAGAAGGGATAGAGAGAAATGCAAGAGTGTGTGCAGTGTATTTTCTGAAAACTGCTTGTTTTTATTATTTGAGTTATTTTTTAGGATTACTATTTTCTGAAAAAGCGAAAAGAGAAAACATTAATAAATGCGGAAATTACAGAACAACATTATTTTATTTATGATCTTGTCGATTCTTGAAACTACAGCCCTATAAAACAAAACTCTGTCGCTTTGGGCGAAGCGAAGAGGTACATTTACAGAAAGTGAGCCCTATCAAAACATCCATTTCACCTGGGCAGGGTGAAAGGTTAAAACAAAGATGGCAATTACTTTGACTTATGAACAACTTTCGGAACGTTGACAGCAACCCATTGGCAGCGAACTCCTCGGTGACAAAGTCTGGTACATTCTTTCTTGATTTGTCTTTAGAAATAACGCTGATTTCTGACGGAGCAAGATCATGGGAATCTTTCTCCCTGGCAGAGTTATCGTAGACGAACTCTTCTGCTGTATTTTCCGCAATGTTTGCACTCTCAGGCAGATCTCCCCATCCAGTTGGCTGGATGTCTTCGAGCCTGATACGAGAGCTTTTAGGAGCGGTGTACTTGACCAAGAAGTCTCACTTTCCACTCGGTTGTCCTAAGGTGTCCCATACTTCTTTGGAACTGGAGGAGTCATCCCTCTCGATGACGTTGACCTCGGGAAAAGCATAGTTGATGAATTCTATCCCGGCAAGCTTTGCAAATTCATCGTCATGCTGGATATTTTCAGAATGCCCTGAGTGTTGATCCTATGACATGGTGGGGACGCATGTATTCTTTTCAATGATGCTCAGCTGATATGCATCGTTCGACTGACTCTCTTGCCCTGAGTCTCCTGAGTAAGGCTGCCACATAGGCAGGCCATCCATTGAGCCATAATAGCCGTGGTCAAAGTTGTCTTTCATCAGAATTTCCTCCTCTAATGAGTTAGGTGGAGCACGACATCCTTCCGGATCACAATCTCCGTATATCATCTGGACATCGGACCTTGGTATAAATCTCGGACTCTGTGCCAGAAAGCAAAATGGCGTAGGCTGTAACCCCCAATTTAAATTATTTGATCGTCGTGTTTTTTATCCATTGTTTGGCCTTGTTAAGGGTGTGGGGTTGAGCGTGTAGGCATGGAGTCCTTAGTGGGATAGGTAGACTAGAGATGTCGAGAGTAATTTTGAGTATGAGTAGTAGTAGTATTATTATTATTAATATTATCCTTATTATTATTAGTATTATTACTAGTATTATTATAATTATTATGTGAGTATCATTACTAGTAATATTATTATTTTTATTAAATTGAAAATCTGATTTAATTAAATGGATAATGGGCTATTGGAGAAAAATAAGGACAGTTTGGTCATTAAGCAGAGATTAGTGAGGATTAGTGAGTAGGGTTAGTCATAATCAAAATTTCAAAAAGAGAAGGGCTAGGGAGAGGAAGAGCAAGGAAGAACTAGGGCTTTGCATCATCAATTTTCGCGGGAATTTTCTGAGTAATTACGAGGTAAGGGGGGAGAATAGATTTCAATTTAGGTGTTTATATCATGAGAGGGTAGTGAGGAGTCCTTATCCTTATAGGAATTTCGTATATGTGTTCTGTGTGTGAATTTTGAATCTAATAATGGTGCATTGTTGTTGTTCTGGTATGAATTGGTTGTTGATTTTATAAATTTCGTGTTATACTGTGATGATCTGTGAAATTCCCTGATGTTGTAGCTGCTGTATGAATATGTATGTTGTAGAACTGGTTTTGTGCAGGTTGAGGGAACGAAATTAGATCTAAGACCTGTAATTTTGATTAGTAATGATAGGTGAAAGAATTAAGATGAAGAATAGGACCTAAAACTGATGTAGAAACAAGTTTAGGACTGAATTGGAGTGAAAAAGTGAGGATGCCGTAACAGAACTCAGACTAGTGTGGAGAAATGCAATTTGCTAAATGGATCTGGCCTTACGCGTAACTGTAACACCCCAAAATTTTCCCTTTTGTTTTGAAGCTAACTGGCTTATGTTTCCTTGCATTTCTTGCATTAGCATTTGTGCATAGCATTGGTTCTTAGCATGGGATCAAGGTACTTGGTTCATCTCAAAGGAGCCTCAAGCCTCAAAGTATTTTGTGGAGGTCATCATATCTTCATAAGATCAAGAATGGCAAAGGATTTCAAGTGAATCTTTCCCTCCTAACTAGAGGGACCAAATTAGGGTTCTTGGGTTCAAAGAGCTTCTTGAGAAAACTTTGTGGATTCAAGCATGCTCTCATGGGTTCCATATGCTCACAAACACTCATAGAGGAAGGCTTGGCTAGTGGTTCATTGTGGAAGATGTTCAGTGGATCAGTTGCTTGTGAACCAAGAAAAGTCAACTGTAAGGAGGAAAGTCAACCATGGGATTTTGAGGTCCTCTTCATGACTTTTAAGGTCTTATGCCCTCATATGGTCCTCAAAGGCTAGGATTCATACCATTCATCAAGAGTCAATAGTTTGTGCAAAAGTCACTATTTTTGGAAAATGACCTATAATGTGAAACTTCCATTTTTGGCAACTTTTCAAACCATCTTCAACTTGACTTTTCATCATCAAAGAAGCTTTAAATGAATTTTACTCAAACATGAAAGTTGAAGATCTCTCTCTCCCCTTTCCAAAAAGTACTAGATTATCCCCATACCATTTGTGAAACTCAAGTTATGATCAAAAGAAGGCAAGGTGCTTTTTAGAATTTTCACATGGTTCAAGTTTTCCACTTTGTGCAAAAGGCTTCCAAATGACTTGTATTGGTTGCAAGTTGACAAATTCAGTTCATAAACTCAAAGTACACTTCATTTAGTGCAGAATTGGTCTTGGAACCATGTCATTACATGAAGTATTTCTCACTTATTTCACAAAATTCATTTTTGCAAGATGGATCAAATCTCATGAATTAAGCATCCACAAAGCCCAAACCCAATTCAGATGTGATCAGTAAGAGAAATGTGAATGACTCATGATGAAAAGCATGACAATGCGCATGTGGATTAGTGGTTTCATCACAACTTGCATTTTTGTAAATCACTTTGGATATCCTTAATCAAGGGATTAACTAAACCCTAATCATGCTCAGAGCTCTAACCAAGTCTATATAAGAAGATTCACACGTTCATTCACACCTCATGCACTCTCATTTGCTCTGAATTTCATTTTTCACTCAAAACTTTCCTTCTTCGAAACTCACTCCTCACAAGGGTTTCTGAAGAACTTTTTCCATATTCTTGATCCACATACTCCATAGAACAAGAATCAACCATTGTTTGAAGCTCTAAGCAAGGTTTTCATCAGATTCGAATTTGAGTTGCTCACTTTCAAAATCCAAGATCCAGCTTGATTCAAGCCTCTAATTGCATTTATTTTGCAATCAGAGGTCCTAAGGAGTAGATCTGCAGCTTTCTGAAGGATTTCTTGGTGTATTTTGAGCTCTACAAGTTTCAGGTTAGTGTGATTTTCTTGATCATAGAACTCAGTTTTCTTGTGTTCCTAATGATCCTTATGCTTTGTTGATCATGCTGATATGTTTAGATTTAAATTTGGACGTGTATTATGGCTGAATCATGGATCTGAAAGTTTTGAGTGAGAAATGTTTTGCTTCGATTTGGTTTATACATGTATGATCTGTTGAAACAAATTGCATATCTGAATTCCTTGTGAAATTCTGAGTTGAATGATGGTGGAGTTTTTGATTTCTGGAAAATTATTGTTGGATCTCCGTTTAGGTGTTGCCAGAGAAGACGACCGGAGCTAGGGCTCCGGCGTCTGGTTCATTTGCAGGTGATCTGAGTTTCAAGGTTGGAGATGAAATCTGGACAGTTGGTGGTCCAGATCTGATGGTTCATGTTTAGCCACTTCATCTATTTTTCACGTGTTTTCATTAATGTGTGTGTGTGCTAATCCATCTTTAATATCATGTGCTTCAAATCCTGACCCTTGATCTTGTATAATCTTTGATCTGCTGACTGATTGATATGTGTTAGATTGATCTGATAGTTTATGGTTTGCCAGCGCATTAAAAATATGACATGCTTATCACGTGCCTTGTTTTTTTTTCCATTTTAATTTGTTTGTGTGCTTCCCTATGTGTGTTGTGGTGTGCGCGTGATCCTGACCATTGATGTTGCTTACTTTGTGTGTGATTAATTGAATATTATACATTGGATCAATCTGAGGGTGTGTGGGAGTCAAGGTTGTTGACTGGATCTTGTATGGAAATGTTGACATGCGCTTTGGATTGGGCTGGACTCTGTTTGCTTTTCCCACCACATTTATCTGAGCCCATTTTGTTTTAAACGTGTGAATTGCTTATGATGCACCCCTGGCTTCTTCATTTTCTTTTTATTTTATTTAATTGTTTCATTCTCATTTTTAATTTTTAAAAATAGATTTATGCATCTAAAAATCACCAAAAAATCATGAAGCATCTTCGGAATTTTATAAAAAAATTTCAAATTTTATTTTCCATTTTATTTTATTTTGTGCATCTGAATTAATTGTTTGATTAATTTCCTTTGGAATTGTCTCAATTGTGCACACCCTACCTTGTTGATTTTTGTTCTCACCATTGGTGTATGATTTGCATCCCATTCTTTTTGTATAATTCAGATGACATCTTGAGGTCCTTAAAAACATTTTTCTCATATTTTTAAACTCATTTCATATTGCATTTTAGTCCCTCTATTTGTGCATTGTTCTTCTTTGTTCTTATGCAACTTTGAAGCATTGTTTGAGGTACTTAACCTGTGAATTTTTGTGTGATCTTTTGGCATGTTGCTAGCCTCTGACTTAGGTCACTTGGGTTTTAATTCCACTATTTTTTAATGTCATTTGATATATGTTTGATTATTTGTGCTTAAGTGAATTATGCATGATCATCTCTTGACATCTCTTAACCCTAATTGTTTTGCCATGCCTAATTGTTTGAATTTCTTCTGGATTATTTGCATGAGTATTTGATATGATGTTTATCCCTGGTTGAGGTCCCTTATGACAAAATTTTGCAATTTGTGGATCATGTTTGGGTATGCTTTAAGTGCTTGTACTTTGACTTCCTTTTGTGGACTTTCTTTGGTGCATAATGTTTCATGTTTTGATCTTCTCTTGCACATGAGAATTGTTGATGATGGTATGATCTTGATTCTGACATGCTTTCATCTTCATCTTATTTTCTCATTTCATCTTGATATGAAGTTCATTGGTGCTTAATTGTGTATTTCATATAAGTATGCTTGCATTCTTTCATGATTACCTTTGCATGCTTACTTGAGATGTTTTGCATGATCTTTGAGACTTGTTTATTGATGTAAGTTGGATATACTTGATATGATGTGCTTGCTGCCCTATCTTGTTTCTTATCTCATCCTTCTCTTTCTCATTCTTCTCTTTCACTCTCTTTCTCCCATGAATCTCAAGACTTGTTTAAGTCTTGGATTCTCTCCCTTTAGAGCTACCTAGTCCAACTTAATTTTTTATTAAGCTTGGAGTAGGATTAGCATTAGGTTTTAGGTAGTTGTCCCTCCTAAGCCTCACTAACCATAGGTCACCCATGCATGATAGCATTAAGACTCTTAGTTTCCCTTTAGAGTTTCCTTTGGGTCTTCTCTCTTCTCATCTCAAAACTTCTTGAAAACACTTAATAAAGATAAAGTGTATTGCGCACGAGCCTTAAGCGTGGGGAATGAGAAATGAGGGGCTTCCTCTTATCTTTCTAGAGTGCTTAACGGGCGTCCTGTCTTGGGACGATTCGTTAAGTATTCGTCCCTGTGCCCTAGACTTTGGTGCAATGCAAGTTATGAACTAACTTGAAAAGAAAACACTTCTGTCTAAAAAACATAAAAACAAATTCAAATCTTTTTATCCTTCGGGATTGTTGGGTTTCAAATTTCATTTTCCGAAAGGAACTCGTCGCTCACATAAAAAACACTTACCCATCCGTGGTCGTACCCACGAACTACATTAGCTCTGATTCCTCTCTCTCGTCTGATTGAGGATATGTAGGCACAAGACAACGATTGTCTTGGCGGGCAACCTTCCCCCACAGTTTCCGTCTGAACTATGTTGACTCTGACTTTCCCATTGCACTGAGGGAGTACGTAGGCCTAGGGCATCGAATATGTCCTACCGAGTCCGTCTTAGTCACCCCCATCCCCGTTTTTTTTTGTACAGCCATAGATAATAGGACAACTCACCCTTCGTTTAGACAACAAGCGTGGATCCCATCGAGTACGATGGATGCGTGGGGTGCTAACACCTTCCCCTCGCATAACCGACTCCCGAACCTGGACTATGGTTGCGATGACCATGTCTTTCCCCCTTTCTCTTCAGGTTTATGCAGTGTTTCCTTTCCCTCTCCCGGGATAAATACACATTGCTGGCGACTCTGTGTTTTCTGTGCCACTCTCGCGTTTATACCTTTGGATGTGAATCTTTCGGGAGCAACAACTGGCGACTCAGCTGGGGACAGGTTGACCTCTTGCTAGTCTATCCCCTTTAGCGAGTCGATCCTAGCGCTTTTTTGTTGGGTGTTTATTTGTTGTGCTTTATTATGTTGTATATTACTGTTTTACAGCTTTTATTGCATTGCATTTCATTTTATTACTGTCATACTGGATATTGCTGTGTTGTGCTGGCTGGTTTCTGTTTGGCAGGTTGGGTTGTTCTGAGAGATAAGCCCAACACCCAGGCTTGAGTACATCCTAGGACTAGAGTGGAGAGTAGTGGGACCTACGTGCCATCTTGGTGCGTTTGTGTGTTCACAAAATTCACAACCAGACGAGGCTATCTTGGGAAGCATTCTGACGTGTGTGTCTTGCGCATTTCAGGGTGTTAATCTAGAGAGCTGTCGACTCTGGTGATCGTTTCTTCGAGGACTCAGCAACTCCTCTCCTCATGACATGTGATAATGGCAGACCAGAAATGGCAAACCCATTACACTTGTCGATCCGAGGACCCAATGCTGGGAAATCGCATAGGATGACCTTATTTTTTAGGGGAATCAGTTGAGGCCTCCTTGATTAATGATGATGCCAAACCAGAAATGGTGAACGTATCATCATTTCTCGACCTGAGAGCCCGTGATATTGAAGATCCTCGGTTTTTTTAGAACCCTCATGTGAGATGGGATGGGTGTTTATAGGTCTGCAGAAAACCGAAACCTTCAACCTACCCAGTTTTCTAGATTTCTCATCAGTGTTTGATTATCTGGGTTTCTGGTTATCTCAGCAGTTCGGTATTCTAGAATTCTGCTTTTCTGGGTTGTGGTTCTCGTTCAGTTAACAGCACAGCACATCCAGCAGTGATGCCTTTATCCCATGCTTGCATGTGCATATCATTTTTCTTGCATTCTAACATGTTTGACATTTTTCAGGGCTTGCATCTTACTCTTGATTCCGGTTTTCTGAGGTTGCCTTAACATGGATGTCCAGAGAAAGAAGACTGTTTCTTATTCATTCCCAGACCCGACCTTGACGTTGATCCACAAGCTGATTAGTATGGCTGGTCCCGGAGTTCGTACAGAGTTCGGTGGAGAGTATGAGAGACTTCTGAAGTTTGTCTACAGTATCTCAAAGTATGAGAAAGATGCCATTCATACACTTCTTCAGTTCTATGATCCGTCTTTGCGTTGCTTCACTTTCCCAGACTATATCTTGGCTCCAACGTTGGAGGAGTTCTCATTTATTTTGGGAATCCCCATCAGGCATGACATAGTATTCTTTTCTGAAGAATGTCTCGGGATAGAAGAAATGGCCATTGCTCTTCATATTAGTGAATCCACTCTGAGCAGTAATATTGTGGAGAAACAAGGAGCTAAGGGTTTCTTATTGAAGTTCTTGTTTGATCAAGCTTGCATACATGTTAAGGAGAGGAATTGGACTGCTTTCCAAGCTATTCTGGCTATGTGCATCTATGGGATTGTCCTGTTTCCCAATGTTCCTGGTCTGGTGGATATGCATGTTGTCAGAATCTTTATTTCAAAGAATCCTATACCTACCTTGCTAGGTGATGTGGATCACCCAGTCCACTACAAGAATGAAAATAGGCGTGGAAAAACTGTGAGTTGCTGTGCACCACTCTTATCTACTTGGTTTCTGAGTCATCTCCCCGAATCTAGCGCTTTTGTTGATACGAGAGATTCTCTGAAGTGGTCAAAGAGGTTAATGGGCTTGACTGCTGACAACATTGTTTGGTTCAACCATGACTTGCTAGGGATGGAGATTATTTGCAAGTGCAGAGAATTCCCTAATGTACCCTTGATAGGGAGAAAAGGTGGAATTAACTATAATCCTTCCCTTGTTATCAGGAAGTTTAGTTATCCTTTGAGGGGTCCACCTGAAGAGCGAGATATCAGAGAGTCCTTATTCTTCAATGGTACTGGGGATCAAGAGATGATAAGGAAGATTGTGAATGCTTGGAAGTTGGTGACCAAGAAGGGAAAAACTTTATTCGGGAAATGTAATAACCGAGCTTTTCCTTCCTATGAAGAGTGGATTAAGAAAAGAGCAGAAGAGGAGCTTCTTCCTTTCCCGGTGGAACCACCTTTGTATCCTTTGATGATCGAGGCTCCCACAACTATTGATATAGAGAAGTATGATAAGTTATGGGCTGAGAAGGAGAAACTCCGAGAGGAGAATCGTGAGCTGGGAAGAGAGGTTAGTCAGTTGAAGCACGAAAAAGGCGAAGCTATCCATGTGGCCAGGTTGAAATCAGAACTTTTGGCTGTGAAGGAGAAAGAATTGTCTAAAGAAGACACAGCCAGAGAGAAAGTGGCTCAAGCATTGAAAAGTGTTAGCAAGGTCCTTTCGTCCAAAAAGAAAGAGTTAGCTTATGCTATGTCAAGAATTCACAGGTTCCGTGACCGTCGGAATACAGCAATTACTGCCAACAGGTTGAAAGAGGACAAGTATCTGGAGCAGATTGAAGGTTTGAAGACAAAGCTTCGGAAAAAGGATAAGGAGATTTTATCAGGGATCTTTGAGAGGAAAGCAATTGAGGAAAAGCTCAAGGAAACCATGGCAGATATGGAACAGCTGAAGATCCAAGCCGAAGTGAAAAGAGCCAGAAGCGAAGGTCCAAGTTCAGGTGGAGCTTCTGGAGAAGATGATTGGGAATTGCATAGTCGTTATTTAACAGGGATCTTACACATGAGGGATCTTTTGATTCAGGAGTTGATTCAGAGACCAGAGCATCCTAATACCAAGAAGCTTCTCAAGGAAGTGCAGAATTGGTGCAAAAAGAATGAAGAGTGGGGAATTCTAGCACGGCTGAGTCTTGATGATATGCCTTAGTTTCCTTGCTGCTGTTTTCTTTGTATTTTCGGGATCACCGCCAGGCTTGTTGGTCGGGGTCTTTGTTTATGCTTATTCAGACTTGTGTTGTAACAGATGCTTATTCTCTTTATTGATCAGGAATTCAGTTCTCTTCTGTTGTTAAAACTGGAATTAGGGGATAGATCGCCTTGATAATGTTCATACATGTTTGCATTTGCATAATCATCTCATTTTGCATAGCAGGTTATCTCGGATTCTCTGGATTTCTTATGCTCTTTCTTTTTGACAGTCAGGATTGATCAACCAGCTCATCGGTATTCTACCAGGCTTAATCAAAGTAGAGTGATGGACAAAGTTCAGGCAGATATGGCAGCTATGCATGCTCGCATTGATCAATTCGTGGAGATGATGCAAGGTGTGGTGCTGAGCCAGAATGAATTCAGAACTCTAGTTCAGCCTTTGGTGGCGCAAGTTGATGAAAATGGTATCTTACACGGTGGTCTTCTTAATCGTGTTATTCCTCCGGGCGGAGGTGGTGCTGGTACCAACATTCCTATCCCTGGTGCTGGTGGAAAGGGTGGGATTCCTTCAGTGGTTGGAGAAGGAAGCACTATTCGAGCTATCCATGGCCATTGTTTTGATGATCAACAAGATGATGTTTTTTTAGTCAGAAGCTTGGACGCTGGCCCTCCTATGGTCAGTGATGAGAGGATCCATTTAATTGAGGCGCAACTGAAAGGGGTTGTGAAGTAGGATGATCTGGGAATAGATTTGGACGACCTAGGGTTGGTCCCTGATATTGTCATTCTGCACAAGATTCAGATTCCTACACTGGAGAAGTATAATGGTTCTACCTGCCCGAGAACTCATGTAAATGCGTATACCAGGAAGATGGCTGCCCATGCAAAAGACGAAAAGCTAATGATGCACTTTTTCCAAGACAGCATGTCCGGCGCGTCTTTGGAATGGTATATGGCGCTGGAAAGTAGAGATGTTCGTACTTGGAGAGAGTTAGCTGCAGATTTTATCAAGCATTACCAATACAACACAGACATGGCTCCCAACAGAACTCAGCTATTGAGCATGTCCCAGAAAAATGATGAAAGTTTCAAAGAATACGCGCAAAGGTGGCGAGAATTGGCAGATAGGGTACAACCACCAATGCTGGAGAAGGAGATGTTGGATATGTTTATGGACACACTGCCTAAGCACTATTATGAAAAGCTATTGCCTTGTTCACTAGGCAAGTTTGCAGATGTGATTGCGATCAGACAGAAGGTAGAGGTTGGAATTAAGGCTGGAAAAGTTTCTAGTGGTGACGGATCGGCCTCCGGGCATGGAAAGAAGCCATTTGATGGTTATAAGAAGAAAGGAGAGGCCAATGCTGTATCATCTTACAAGGGAAAAGGGAAACAGCGCCAGAGCAATAATCAAAAAGTAGCATCGGTAACTATCCCAGCAACGTTACCTCCACCACAGCAATAAAGGAATAATGCTAATCAGAACAGGAAGCAGGGCCAGTATCAGAATAAACAAAGAAATGCAGAGAGGCATTTTGAGCAACCACCGATGTCGTATGCACAGTTGTTGCAACATTTGCTGCAGTTGCGTCTAGTTGATCTCTGTACCTTGGCTCCACCAATAGGGGAACTCCCACGAGGCTATGATGCTAACGCACACTGCAATTTTCGCTCTGGTGCTCCAGGGCATACTGTGGAGAAATGTAGGGCGTTTCATCACAAGGTGCAAGACCTTGTAGACTCCAAGGCTATCAATTTCTCGAATGATGGGCCCAATGTTATTCAAAACCCGATGCCTGATCACAATGGGCCAAGGGTGAATGCGATAATTGAGGAATGTGAAGCTTTGAATTTGATCATGGATGTTGAGGAGCTGAAGACTCCACTGGCTGTGGTTAAAAACAGGTTATTGAAGGGTGGCGTCTATCTGGGTTGTAATGAGAACTGTTCAGATTGTTTGACGAAGGATAATGGTTATGATTCGTTGAAGATGGGTATCCAGAATCTGATTGATGATGGCTATTTACAGTTTGATCGGTGTAATCAACAAGAAGAAGTCGTCAGTGAGAAGGTTGCTACCATCACCATTCCTTTCAAGACGATTACTATTTCAGGTCCGGCAAGACCACCACCAGTTATTATCACAAGAGCAGGACCCATTCCGTATGAAAGTACTAAGGCTATTCCTTGGAACTATGGCACAGAGGTGTTTGTCAATGGACAAAAGCAAGAATTAATGACTACTTCATCAGTGAGTTCTAGTTCAGAAGCTAAAGTTGAGACCGATGCTATAACGAGAAGTGGTAGAGTGCTTACTCCTGTTAAAGATCAACCCAGTGCTTCTAGGCAAGATAAGGGAAAACAGGTAATTGATGGTTCTGTGCAGCCTCCAGTGATTATTGATTCTACAGTAAAGCCGGTTGATGGTGCTTTTTTTGAAAATGTAGAGGAGTTTATGAGACTCATCTGGAAAAGTGATTACAAGATCGTGGACTAGTTACATCAGACCCCGTCCAAGATTTTTATTCTGTCGTTGTTGTTGTGTTCTGAAGCCTATAGAAATGTGCTTCTGAAGGTCTTGAATGCGGCCTATGTTCCTCACGAGATTTCTGTTAACTAGCTGGAAGAGGTTGTAGCGCACATGAATGCGGGTAATGGCTTGGGCTTTATGGATCTTGATTTGACTCCCACTGGGAGGAATTATAACAATGCCCTGCATATTTCGATTGAGTGTCGTGGTTCACTGATGTCACATGTGTTTGTTGATACTGGATCATCGTTGAATGTATTGCCAAAGAAAACATTAATGAAGTTAGATACCAGGGGACTTATTTGTACACCAAGCGACTTGGTGGTGCGAGCTTTTGATGGCTCGAAGAGATATGTCTTTGGTGAGATTGTGCTTCCGATCAAGGTTGGGCCGGAAATCTTTGATGTAACATTTTATATAATGTATATTCAGCCAACATACAGCTGTCTGTTGGGTCGTCCTTGGATCCATGGTGCATGCGCTGTAACCTCCACTTTGCATCAAAAGCTGAAATACATGGTAGATGGTCACGTGGTGACAGTGTGCGGAGAGGAAGACATAATGATCAGTCAGCTGTCAACCTTTAAATACATGGAAGTGGATGGTGAAATCCATGAGACGCTGTGTCAGGGGTTTGAAAAAGTGAAGGTGTTTGAAGAGGTTATTCAGTTTGAAGATCAGTCCGAGGCCACAGAGCAGGCCGCAGTGGCAGATCAACCTGAGGTTTCTATGTCTTCGTTTAAAGGCGCCAAGGCTATAGTCGAAGCTGGTAGCTCACAGAGGTGGGGCCAAGTGATTAAAGTTCATCCGAAAGGGAATACCTATGGATTGGGATACAAGCCACCCAGGAGAGCCAGGGATCCTCCCAAATTCTATGGCCCAGTCCGTTTCACCAGTTCCGGTGTTTTCTTCGACAGATTTAATGCCATTGAGGAAGAAGGGGACAGTGATTGTGATATGGATAGCTGGATTTGCCCTTGCATCCCAGGAGAAAGTCTGTGCAACTGGTCTTCTGAAAAAGTCATTCAAGTGACTAGCTTCGAGTAATTGCTTTGTTTTCCTGCTATGTTAATCCTGCGTTCTGCCCAAGACGTAGTGATTTTATTTGTAGGGCTTTTAACTGTTGCATGTTTTGCTTTATCATCAATAAAGGACTTTTCACACTCAAATATTTTGATCTCTGTCTTTCTGTTTTATTTTTATGCATTAAAAACCCACATCAAAATGGCAATGTGTTTCTTTTGTTGCATACATAATAAAACATACCTCATCAATCATGCAGGTCTCTTTGTTCAGATGACACCGATCATGACTCAGCTATAGCTCGGTATGACTTTGACAATCCAATCTATCAGGCTGAAGAAGAGACTGATGAAGATTGTGAACTGCCCAAAGAGTTGGCCAGATTGTAAAAGCAAGAGGAGAAGGTCATCCTGCCTCATCAGGAGGAAATTGAGATTGTGAATCTGGGAACCGAGGACGCCAGAAAGGAAGTAAGGATAGGGGCTGCATTGGAAGACAGTGTCAAGGGAAGATTGATTGAAATGCTCTGTGAGTATGTGGACATCTTCGCCTGGTCTTACCAAGACATGCCTGGGCTCGATACTGATATTGTTGTACACCAGCTACCACTTAAAGAAGGTTGTGCTCCGGTCAAACAAAAGTTGAGAAGAACTAAACCGGAGATGTCTGTCAAAATTAAGGAAGAGGTTCAGAAACAGCTAGATGTCGGTTTTCTTGCCGTAACAAATTATCCTCCGTGGGTTGCTAACATCATGCCTGTACCTAAGAAGGATGGGAAGGTCAGGATGTGTGTTGATTACAGGGATTTGAACAGAGCAAGCCCAAAGGACGATTTCCCACTCCCTCACATTGACGTGTTAGTTGACAATACTGCTCAGTATTCGGTGTTTTCCTTCATGGATGGCTTCTCTGGGTATAACCAAATCAAGATGGCCCCAGAAGACATGGAGAAAACAACGTTCATAACACCGTGGGGAACATTCTGCTACAAAGTGATGCCCTTTGGATTGAAGAATGCAGGGGCAACTTACCAGCGGGCGATGGTGACTCTCTTTCATGATATGATTCACAAAGAGATTGAGGTCTATGTTGATGACATGATTGCGAAGTCACAGATGGAGGAAGAACATCTGGTGAATCTTTAGAAGCTATTTGAAAGATTGAGAAAATTCAGACTGAGGTTGAATCCAAACAAATGCACCTTCGGGGTGAGATTAGGAAAATTGCTGGGGTTTATTGTTAGTGAAAAAGGTATCGAGGTTGATCCTGCAAAGGTAAAAGCCATAGAAGAAATTCCTGTGCCGAGAACAGAAAAAGAGGTTCGTGGTTTCTTGGGGAGATTAAACTACATTATTAGGTTCATCTCACATCTCACAACCACGTGTGAACCAATCTTCAAGTTGCTAAGAAAAGATCAAGCGATCAGGTGGAATGAAAATTGTCAAAAGGTGTTTGAAAAGATTAAAGAATACTTGCAGGAACCTCCGGTCCTTATACCACCAGTTCCAGGACGACCTTTGATTATGTATCTCACAGTTCTTAAGAATTCAATGGGTTGTGTGCTCGGTCAACAAGACGAGTCAGGTAGAAAGGAGCACGCCATCTACTACCTGAGTAAAAATTTTACTAATTGCTAGTCAAGTTACTCGATGCTGGAGAAAACATGTTGTGCACTCGCTTGGGCCGCTAAGCGTTTGAGGCAGTATATGTTAAACCACACAACCCTCTTGATTTCAAATATGGATCTGATCAAGTATGTGTTTGAGAAGCAAGCACTTTCTGGTAGAATAGCCCGTTGGCAGATGGTTCTGATGGAATACGATATTCAGTATGTTTCCCAAAAGGCCATTAAGGGAAGTATTTTGTCAGAATATCTTACCGAACATCCAATTGAGGATTATCAACCGATGAAGTTTGAATTTCTGGATGAGCATATCATGTATCTGAAGATGAAGGATTGTGAAGAACCTTTTCCTGATGAAGGACCTGAGATTGGATCTCAGTGGAAGATGGTTTTTGATGGAGCTGTTAATTCATATGGTAACGGAATCGGGGCAATCATTATGACTCCAAGGGGTTCTCATATACCCTTCACTGCCCGATTGGCATTCGTATGCACCAACAACAAGGCAGAATATGAAGCATGCATCATGGGGTTAGAAGAAGCGATTGATTTGAGAATCAAGAGCCTCGATGTTTTTGATGATTCTGCGTTGGTGGTTAATCAGATTACAGGTGAATGGGAGACTCGTCAAGCGAATCTTGTTCCGTATAATAACTATGCCAGAAGGTTGTTACCTTTCTTTGACAGAGTGGACTTCCATCACATTCCCTGGATAGAGAATCAGATGGCTGATGTGTTGGCAACGTTGTCATCGATGTATCAAGAGAATCGTTGGAATGAAACTCCTTCAATAAGAATCATGCGCTTGGACAGACCTGCTTTTGTATTTGTGGTTGAAGGTGTATCAGATGGCAAGCCTTGGTATCATGATATCAAAGTCTTTTTGAAGAATCAGGAATACCCAGCTAGGGCATCTTCCAAGGATAAGAAGACTGAGGAGGTTATCAGGAAACTTCTTTTTGAACAAAGACGATGTGGTATACAAGAGAAACTTTGACATGGTCTTGCTACGTTGTGTTGATGAACACGAGGCATGCTTATTAATGGAAGAAGTTCACGAAGGTTCCTTTGGTACTCATGCCAATGGGCATGCTATGGCAAGAAAATTTTTAAGAGCGGGTTATTATTGGATGACTATGGAGTCTGATTGTTTTAAATACGCCCGAAAATGTCATAAATGCCAGATTTATGCTGATAAGGTGCACGTACCGCCTACTCCTCTGAATGTTTTGTCGTCACCTTGTCCTTTTGCCATGTGGAACATTGACATGATTGGGAAGATCGAGCCGACTGCTTCGAATGGACATCGTTTTATCCTGGTGGCTATTGATTATTTCACGAAGTGGGTGGAAGCAGCATCGTATACCAATGTCACCAGACAAGTGATAGCCCAGTTTATTAAGAAGGACGTCATCTGCCAGTATGGAGTCCCGGAGAGGATCATTACTGAGAATGGTTCAAATTTGAACAATAAGATGATGAAGGAGCTATGCCAGAGCTTTAAGATTGAACAGCACAATTCTTCTCCCTATCGTCCGAAGATGAATGGGGCTGTTGAAGCGGCTAATAAGAACATAAAGAAGATTGTGCAGAAGATGGTAGTGACATACAAGGACTGGCATGAGATGTTGCCTTACGCTTTATACGGATATCGTACTTCGGTATGCACATCAACTGGGGCAACCCCTTTCTCACTGGTATATGGTATGGAAGCAGTTCTGCCATTAGAAGTTGAGATTCCTTCTTTGAGAATTCTGACAGACGTGAAGCTTGATGAAGCTGAGTGGGTACGTTCCCGACTGAATGAACTGAACCTCATTGAAGAGAAGAGATTGAAAGCCATTGCGCATGGCCGGTTGTATCAAAGCAGGATGAAAAAAGCATTTGATCAGAAAGTGCGTCCTCGGTGTTTCCAAACTGGTGAATTAGTCCTGAAAAGGATCACTCCTCCTCAAACAGATCACAGGGGCAAGTGGACTCCGAATTACGAAGGGCCATATGTAGTAAGACAGGTTTTCTCTGGTGGAGCCTTATTACTCTCAACTATGGATGACGAAGATTTTACATCCCCTGTGAACGCGGATGTAGTCAAAAAATACTTTGCATAAAAAAGACCCGCTGGACATAAAAAGAAGGTTCAGGCAAAAATGGGGCATCCTGGCGAACCATAAAAAGAAAAGGTTCGGGCAAAAATTAGGGATAAAAAGGAAGAAGAAATAAACCCGTAACGTTGAAAACCTGAAAAGGCAACTTTGGCAAATATGGGTATCCCGGTGGATTGAAAACCCGAAAAGGGCTATCCAGGCAAAAGTTAGGGATTTAAAAGCAAAGACTACGATCCGCGTTCGATCTGTGATCACTATTCACACTTGGAAAATTCGAAGGAAAGGAATCAATCCAGTCAGTCATCTTCAAAGGTTAAAGTATCTGCGGATAAACAAGTCATATGGGTTATAGATGAGTCGAGTCATGGAGGATGTTTGTTCCCCACATTGCCGACATGTGTATTTTCTTTTACTTTTTACGCAATTACCTCTTTTTAGGAATTGCTTCCAAATGTAAATGCCTATTTACAGGCTGATCATTCAATAAAGTTTGCATTTCAGTCAAAGAGCTTTTGTTTTTTGTTTTACCTGTTTTGTTTGTGAAAATGTCCGATATTTTTGATAAACATTACATGCTAAAATGTTGAGCTTTGTGAAACAAGTTGGAAATCAGTGGCAATTGCTTAGACGACAGTCACTATGATGATAATCAAAGTAATCATTTTTGCACGTAGGCCTTTCTGTTGGTTTTGCAGAATGACAGGTGTACTTCTCCAGTAGATTTGCTCCCCAACTTTGAAGTCTGATCATCCTCAGCAGTTTGCTGCTCTCCCCAGTCAGAGTATCGAGGATCATCTTCCTCAACAGAGTATAAAGAGGTAATTCCCCAAGCGGAGTCGTTGAGGATCGTCCCCCTCAGTAGGATATAAGAGGTTTACCCCCAGCCAGAGTTGTGATTTGGCTCATCTTTCCTCAGCAGGTAGCCAGAAGTTGTTATTTTTACAGCCTCTCCTACAAGAGTCTGATAGAGTGTCCTCGTTGATTAAAGACAGTGTTTCCCCACTGAGCATGGGGCAATCTATTTTCCTCAAAGTTTCTTTTAGTTTATCCCCAAGCAGAGTTTGGTGGCAGTTAGTATCCCCAGCAGGTTTTGAATCCAGGTTCTGAAACATTTGGTCATCCCCGGCGGAGGAGTTTCCATCTTCAGTTTTTAGTTCCTCCCTGATAGAGTGGGTTTTCTCTCGGAGATTTATCCATCTTCAGCAGAATTGGTGATTGTGATCTTCCCTAGCAGGGTGAAGTTTTCCTCAACATGTTCTTTGGTTTGATGACAATGTAGTTTGTCGTCCTCAGTGGACCTGCTTTTGTTCTCAGCATTTTTTTCGTTGGGACGGTCTTTTTGCATTGCATAAGCATTTTTGCATGGCATCCTCCTAAATGCGTAGCATTTCCACTTCGTGTGGAGCATTACGGCAAAATTCAAACATATGCATTCGAAGCATAAGCCAGGTTTGAGTTTTCCTTCGTCAGGAAAACTGGATTTCAGGGAAATATCATTCGACTTTACTCCACAAGTGTTGGGTTTAGTCATTCAAAGCAATATTTGACAGTCCCACGGCAGAGTGTTTTGCCAGGATTGTGAACCCATGATCTCTTTTCACCCCTTTCGTCCAGGTGGTCTTTTGAGTCATCCCTTCAAGGTTTTTACCTTGACACCCGTCCGTGTACCTTTTCGATACCCGTCCGTATTGAACCTTTTTACACCCGTCCGTGTACCTTTTCGATACCCGTCCATATTGAACCTTTTTACACCAGTCCGTGTATCTTTTTGATACCCGTCCGTATTGAACCTTTTTACACCCGTCCGTGTATCTTTTCGATACCCGTCCGTATTGAACCTTTTTACACCCGTCAGTGTACCTTTTCGATACCCATCCGTATTGAACCTTTTTACACCCGTCTGTGTATCTTTTCGATACCTGTCCGTATTGAACCCTTTTACACCCGTCCGTGTATCTTTTCGATACCCGTCCGTATTGAACCCTTTTAAACTCGTCCGTGTATCTTTTCGATACCCGTCCGTATCTGACATCTTTGATTCCTTGACACCTGTCCGTGTTGATCCCCAGCATAGCTAACACTCGTCCGTGTTGTGATAGTGCAGCATTTATTTCTTGTTCCCTAGTGGAGTCGTCCCTCCTTTGAGGATTGTAAATTTCAGGTTTCTTTTGGTATTCAATCTCCGTGAATCCTTTAAACGCATGACAGGCGTTGTTATCATACCTTCAGGACCAAGTTGATTGAATAGGGGCAGCTGTAACACCCCAAAATTTGCCCTTTTGTTTTGAAGCTATCTGGTTTATGTTTCCTTGCATTTCTTGCATTAGCATTTGTGCATATCATTGGTTCTTAGCATGGGATCAAGGTACTTGGTTCATCTCAAAGGAGCCTCAAGCCTCAAAGTGTTTTGTGGAGGTCATCATATCTTCATAAGATCAAGAATGGCAAAGGATTTCAAGTGAATCTTTCCCTCCTAACCAGAGGGACCAAATTAGGGTTCTTGGGTTCAAAGAGCTTCTTGAGAAAACTTTGTGGATTCAAGCATGCTCTCATGGGTTCCATATGCTCACAAACACTCATAGAGGAAGGCTTGGCTAGTTGTTCATTGTGGAAGATGTTCAGTGGATCAGTTTCTTGTGAACCAAGAAAAGTCAACTATAAGGAGGAAAGTCAACCATGGGATTTTGAGGTCCTCTTCATGATTTTTAAGGTCTTATGCCCTCATATGGTCCTCAAAGGCTAGGATTCATACCATTCATCAAGAGTCAAGAGTTTGTACAAAAGTTACTATTTTTGGAAAATGACCTATAATGTGAAACTTCCATTTTTGGCAAATTTTCAAACCATCTTCAACTTAACTTTTCATCATCAAAGAAGCTACAAATGAATTTTCCTCAAACATGAAAGTTGAAGATCTCTCTCTCCCCATTCCAAAAAGTACTAGATTATCCCCATACCATTTGTGAAACTCAAGTTATGATCAAAAGAAGGCAAGGTGCTTTTTAGGATTTTCACATGGTTCAAGTTTTCCACTTTGTGCAAAAGGCTTCCAAATGACTTGTATTGGTTGCAAGTTGACAAATTCAGTTCATAAACTCAAAGTACACTTCATTTAGTGCAGAATTGGTCTTGGAATCATGTCATTACATGAAGTATTTCTCACTTATTTCACAAAATGCATTTTTGCAAGATGGATCAAATCTCATGAATTAAGCATCCACAAAGCCCAAACCCAATTCAGATGTGATCAGCAAGAGAAATGTGAATGAATCATGATGAAAAGCATGACAATGCACGTGTGGATTAGTGGTTTCATCACAACTTGCATTTTTGCAAATCACTTTGGATAGCCTTAATCAAGGGATTAACTAAACCCTAATCATGCTCAAAGCTCTAACCAAGTCTATATAAGAAGATTCACGCGTTCATTCACACCTCATGCACTCTCATTTGCCCTGAATTTCATTTTTCACTCAAAACTTTCCTTCTTCGAAACTCACTCCTCACAAGGGTTTCTGAAGAACTTTTTCCATATTCTTGATCCACATACTCCATAGAACAAGAATCAACCATTGTTTGAAGCTCTAAGCAAGGTTTTCATCAGATTCGAATTTGAGTTGCTCACTTTCAAAATCCAAGATCCAGCTTGATTCAAGCCTCTAATTGCATTTATTTTGCAATCATAGGTCCTAAAGAGTAGATTTACAGCTTTCTGAAGGATTTCTTGGTGTATTTTGAGCTCTACAAGTTTCAGGTTAGTGTGATTTTCTTGATCATAGAACTCAGTTTTCTTGTGTGCCTAATGATCCTTATGCTTTGCTGATCATACTTATATGTTTAGATTTAAACTTGGACGTGTATTATGGCTGAATCATGGATCTGAAAGTTTTGAGTGAGAAATGTTTTGCTTCGATTTGGTTTATACATGTATGATCTGTTGAAACAAATTGCATATCTGAAATCCTTGTGAAATTCTGAGTTGAATGATGGTGGAGTTTTTGATTTATGGAAAATTATTGTTGGATCTCCGTTTGGGTGTTGCCGGAGAAAACGACCGGAGCTAGGGCTCCGGCGTCTGGTTCATTTGCAGGTGATCTGAGTTTCAAGGTTGGAGATTAAATCTGGACCGTTGGTGGTCCAGATCTGATGGTTCATGTTTAGCCACTTCATCTATTTTTCACGTGTTTTCATTAATGTGTGTGTGTGCTAATCCATGTTTAATATCATGTGCTTCAAATCCTGACCCTTGATCTTGTATAATCTTTGATCTGCTGACTGATTGATATGCGTTAGATTGATCTGATGGTTTATGGTTTGCCAGCGCATTAAAAATCTGACACGCTTCTCACGTGCCTTGTTTTTTTCCATTTTAATCTGTTTGTGTGCTTCCCTATGCGTGTTGTGGTGTGCGCGTGATCCTGACCATTGATGTTGCTTACTTTGTGTGTGATTGATTGAATATTATACGTTGGATCAATCTGAGGGTGTGTGGGAGTCAAGGTTGTTGACTGGATCTTGTATGGAAATGTTGACATGCGCTTTGGATTGGGCTGGACTCTATTTGCTTTTCCCACCCCCTTTATCTGAGCCCATTTTGTTTTAAACGTGTGAATTGCTTATGATGCACCCCTGGCTTCTTCATTTTCTTTTTATTTTATTTAATTGCTTCATTCTCATTTTTAATTTTTAAAAATAGATTTATGCATCTAAAAATCACCAAAAAAATCATGAAGCATCTTTGGAATTTTATAAAATTTTGTAAAATTTTATTTTTCCATTTTATTTTATTTTATGCATCTGAATTAATTGTTTGATTAATTTCCTTTGGAATAGTCTCAATTGTGCACACCCTGCCTTGTTGATTTTTGTTCTCACCATTGGTGTATGATTTACATCCCATTATTTTTGTATAATTCAGAGGACATCTTGAGGTCCTTAAAAACATTTTTATCATATTTTTAAACTCATTTCATATTGCATTTTAGTCCCTCTATTTGTGCATTGTTCTTCTTTGTTCTTATGCAACTTTGAAGCATTGTTTGAGGTACTTAACCTGTGAATTTTTGTGTGATCTTTTGGAATGTTGCTAGCTTCTGACTTAGGTCACTTGGGTTTTAATTCCACAATTTTTGAATTTCATTTGATATATGTTTGATTATTTGTGCTTAAGTGAATTATGCATGATCATCTCTTGACATCTCTTAACCCTAATTGTTTTGCCATGCCTAATTGTTTGAATTTCTTCTGGATTCTTTGTATGAGTATTTGATATGATGTTTACCCCTGGTTGAGGTCCCTTATGACAAAATTTTGAAATTTGTGGATCATGTTTGGGTATGCTTTAAGTGCTTGTACTTTGACTTCTTTTTGTGGACTTTCTTTGGTGCATAATGTTTCATGTTTTGATCTTCTCTTGCACATGAGAATTATTGATGATGGTATGATCTTGATTCTGACTTGCTTTCATCTTCATCTTATTTTTCTCATTTCATCTTGATATGAAGTTCATTGGTGCTTAATTGTGCATTTCATATAAGTATGCTTGCATTCTTTCATAATTACCTTTGCATGCTTACTTGAGATGTTTTGCATGATCTTTGAGACTTGTTTATTGATGTAAGTTGGATATACTTGATATGATGTGCTTGCTGCCCTATCTTGTTCCTTATCTCATCCTTCTCTCTCTCATTCTTCTCTTTCACTCTCTTTCTCCCATGAATCTCAAGACTTGTTTAAGTCTTGGATTCTCTCCCTTTAGAGCTACCTAGTCCAACTTAATTTTTTATTAAGCTTGGAGTAGGATTAGCATTAGGTTTTAGGTAGTTGTCCCTCCTAAGCCTCACTAACCATAGGTCACCCATGCATGATAACATTAAGACTCTTAGTTTCCCTTTAGTGTTTCCTTTGGGTCTTCTCTCTTCTCATCTCAAAACTTCTTGAAAACACTTAATAAAGATAAAGTGTATTGCGCACGAGCCTTAAGCGTGGGGAATGAGAAATGAGGGGCTTCCTCTCATCTTTCTAGAGTGCTTAGCGGGCGTTCTGTCTTGGGACGATTCGTTAAGTATTCGTCCCTGTGCCCTAGACTTTGGTGCAATGCAAGTTATGAACTAACTAAAAAAGAAAACACTTATGTCTAAAAAACACAAAAACAAATTCAAATCTTTTTATCCTTCGGGATTGTTGGGTTTCAAATTTCATTTTCATAAAGGAGCTCGTCGCTCACGTAAAGAATACTTACCCATCCGTGGTCGTACCCACGAACTACATTAGCTCTGATTCCTCTCTCTCGTCTGATTGAGGATATGTAGGCACAAGACAGTGATTGTCTTGGCGAGCAACCTTCCCCCGCAGTTCCCGTACGAACTACGTTGACTCTGACTTTCCCATTGCACTGATGGAGTACGTAGGCCTAGGGCATCGAATATGTCCTACCGAGTCCGTCTTAGTCCCCCACATCCCCGTTTTCTTTTGTACAGCCATAGATAATAGGACAACTCACCCTTCGTTTAGACAACTAGCGTGGATCCCATCGAGTACCATGGATGCGTGGTGTGCTAACTCCTTCCCCTCGCATAACCGACACCCGAACCTGGTCTATGGTTGCGATGACCATGTCTTTCCCCCTTTCTCTTCAGGTTTATGCAGTGTTTCCTTTCCCTCTCTCGGGATAACTACACATTGCTGGCGACTCTGTGTTTTCTGTGCCACTCTCGCGTTTGTACCGTTGGATGCGAATCTTTCGGGAGCAACAGTAACAGAGAGGGTATTACACGTAATTCTAGGCACAGACGAAGGCAATACGCATATTGGAGGGCCAAAGGAGGCTTTGCCACAACCCTCTGTCCGTACGTGTAACAGTACGCATATGGGAACTTGGCACTACGCGTACGGAGAGTAATTACGCATAACTAGATCTAGAATTGGGATTTTGAAGGAATAACGTCTCTGCCCATACGCGTAATAGGCTGGGCAATACGCGTATGGCAGGGCGGGGGAAGAAGCATTACGCGTACGATATGCAGCAGGATGGGCGAGCGAGCTGGGCAATACACGTACGGCCCAGGGCAATACGCGTATGACCAGCGAGAGTGCAAAATTTTGCCGTTTCGCGATTTCTTTCCCGTTTTCGCGTACGAAGTGATTTCTTTTGGTTTGGGAGGTTGGGGATAAATACCAGAACCTGAGAATTGTAGAATTGGTGATGAAAATAATTAATTTAGTAATTTTAGTGAATTAATTAGATGCTTAACTAATTGAATGTTATGTGATGAATATCTTGTTGTGATTGTAGCGCGGTTTTTGTGGTTTCGAATCACTATCGCTTTGGTGCTACAGTTTGATTCATTTTTTATCCTATTGAAGCTGATGAAGGAAGGGAAATAGATGTCTCCACTTAACCCTGCTTGCAAACTGAGGTTAAACAGTCAAAACTGTTGGTTTACAGATGCGGCTTTAGTTCGTGGGCCTTTCTCTGCTTATTTTGTTCAGAACGAAATACCGGGATTGTTCATGGGGAATTTGTTGGGATACTGCGCTAGATTGGTTGGAGGTAGGGGACTTTGGGCTTTTTTGATTAGTGTGCTCGCTAAGATTTTTTTTTTTCAATCTTATGCCTACGTAATCCCAGGTTAGGGAAATCAGAGCGATCGTAGTTCCTCCTATTCTATGGGAGGAAATGGTGTTTTGGTGTCTTATTCAAAGCTCAAGACATGAAGCTAAAGGTGGTTTATATCTCGTACAAAGCCCGAGATGAAGGCTAAAAGAGGATTGACTCAACAAGTGAGTCTTTTATACTCAACAAGAGAGTGATTTTGTATCTCGTACGAAGCCCGAGATGAAGGCTGCAAAGTTTTGCTCTGCTGGGGAGAATCATTGTACAAAGCTCAAGAGGAGGCTAGGGTTACTGTTTCAGTTGAGTGACAGGTCCAGTATGTTTGTTAAAAGAGAAAATCAGTTCTTATATGGGTAATGTTGTACTCATGGATTTGATCTGAGGACCGGGATTATTTCTTGTTCTTTAAGGAAATGGAGAATCCGAAGGGTATTGAGACTGCACAAGTCTAAGGGTGTTTTTTCCTATTTTTGAAAGGAACTTGAGAATGTCTTCGAGACTCAAGGAGGTTAGACTGTCCAAGTCTAGAGTTTTATCTTTTGTACTATGCTTAAGAGAGATCCAGAGACAGTATGTTTGCCGTAGGAAGATCTAGACTCTTTGAAAGACTGTTCTATTAAGATGACTAATTTATGTTCCTATACCTTTAAGAGGTCGTTGAGACAATTTGTACGAAGCCCAAGAGGAGGCGAGAAAAACTTATAAGAAGCCGAAGGGACAATTTGTACGAAGCCCAAGAGGAGGCTGTCTTCCCGGAGGAAGAATCATTATACGAAGCCTAAGAGGAGGCTGTGAAAACTTCTAAGAAGCCGACGGGTCCTTGTACAACGCCCAAGAGGAGGCGGGGATGCTTTTAGGAAGCCTGTGGGTCCTTGCACTAAGCCCAAAAAAAGGCTGATGAACAGTTCCATAAGGGGTTTCACTTGGAACATTGGCCTTCTGTATATGAACTGTTCAAGGGGGAGATTTCTTAGATCTAGTTATCTAAAATTGTTGTAAAAGAAAATTCTCATGGTTTAGGTTATGTTGAAATATCCGGGAGAACGTCGGAGGTAAGGAGACGAGGTTTTGTCTAGTTCTAGACGTAGTTGCCGGGGAAACTCTAAATATCTATACTAGTATTACACAGTCGATATGAGTTTATAAAAGAAGACTTACAGTGAAACCGCCCCACAGTACAGTTATATACATATGAAAGCGATAAATGAAAGCGGGTAAACACTTACTCGGTTTTAGAGTTTCCATGCTGTTTTGTTGGTTTGTTCAACAAAGAAAGCTTTGATAACAATATTATATTCAAAATCAAAGGAGAAAGTGATTTTGAAAAGATTTTTGGGGCTTACAGCTCAAGGAGAGGCCCAGGGTTTAATCAGTGATCGCACTGTCGTTTTGTACAGGGACTTATACAAGTGATTGAGGCCCAAGAAAGATTTTATGTACAAGGGGATGGGTTTTACACTCTCTCAAGAGGCCCAAAATGATTGAAAGTGAACAAAGATGGGTCTTATAGCTCAAGGAGAAGCCCAGGGTTTATTTTGAAAAGGGCGACGATCGCGTCGAGGTTTTGAAAACACCGTGGGTCTTATACAATGACTGAGGCCCAAAAGTTTTTGGTTTTAAAAAGGGGATTGGGTCTTACACTCTATTAGAGGCCCAAAATGATTTTGAATGGGTCTTATAGCTCGAGGAGAGGCCCAGATGGTTTGTTTTAAACGGGCGATGATCGCGCCGAACTTTTGAAATACAACGGGACTTATACAACATTTGAGGCCCAAAAATAGGTTTGTATTTACAAAGGATTGGATCTTACACTCTATTAGAGGCCCAAAATGATTTTAAAAGGTTTGATGAGGGTTGAATTAATCAAAACCCTAATTTGTTTCCAAAATGTATTTTAATTGAATAAAAAATTCAATTAAAATGATCAAAATTGTTTAACATGTGGAAAACAAATTGTGATCTTGGATTAATGTTTCAAAAATCATGTTTTGACCTACAAAATGATTAGAAATCATTAAAATTTGCAAAATCAAGAAGGAAAAAACATATTTTAAATGTCAAAAACAATTAAAATATTAATTCTTGGCAAAAATATCAATTATATGAGATAAATAATATTTTTGGGATTTTTTGGTAAAATAAAATATTTTAACATTTTTGTGAATTATTAAAAAAAGAATCAACTCAAAATCATTAAAACTCAGAGAGAAATTAATTTTTGAATCAATTAAATAAAATCACAAAATTCAAATACTCAAATATTTGAAAAAGGGCACCAAGAACATGGCAAGAACACGCGCCCTTCCTCTGTTTTTGCAGATTTGCGTTTTCTATCCAATCTCAATGAATACTTGATTATATCATGCAATCTACCTATCAATCTACTCGTTTCAACCTCACGATCATGTCTATGGTCTTTAATTTCATATTTTAAGCATGGAATAAGAAATCAAAGAGAAACCTCAAGAACCCTAAATTCTGCATGAAGGTTCAGAAATTCCATACACGATTCATATAAAGCAATTGATTGGGGGTAAACACTCTATGCATGATTATGAACATAAGGCCAAATTATTGTGCAGCAAAAAATGCATGGATCATAGAGTTAGAAGAGCTCATGCTCACCTCTTGCAGCTGGTGATCGTGTTTTGGGTTAGGGGTGTTACAACTAGTTTCCAATGATCTGGATAGCTTCCCTAGGTGCCATGGAGTGTGTCTGGATGCTTGGAATGAATCGAAATGATCTGGAACTTGAGATGGTACCCCAACTGCAAATCTGTCAAAGGCTTGAGCAATTGGCTAGTGATTTTGTGATTTTAATGTTCCAGATGTTATGTGAGTGTTTGGATCACTTCTATATGATGTTTATGAGGTGTGTGTGTGTGTGTGTGTGTGTGTGTGTGTGTGTGTGTGTGATTGGTTTGGTTGGAATTGTTCTCAAACTCCAAACCCGATAGTGACTTGCTTTGGAAGGTAAATTTGGAAGTGAGAAGGTGATTTTGAGGAAAGCATCTGTTTGATGGCTTTGGTGTACTCAAACTGAGCACAAATGAGCTCTATTTATAGTAGAACAAGTTTGTTTTGGGATCAATAGTGAATGGTAACTGCAGCTGAGGTTTGGCCAATGTTGATCAATGGGAATCCAAGTCTCTTCTAGCCATTGACTAGAGGTTAGAGCACAGAGTTGTGGTTCCCTAGTTGTTGGATTATTCTTGATTGAATTCAGTTGCAAATGTGTCAGTCCATGCCACCTTGGTGCATCCATTAAATTCTCTAAGCCAAAATTGGAGTCTTGTCCCTTTTTTAGGGATTTCTATGTTTGGCATGCTACTTCTTGTTCCAAAGACTTTGGAGGCTTGGATCAGTGTTTGTTCCCTTTAGATTTGATCCTCAGATGTGTCCAAAGTGGTGACAAGGCTTGGAATTATCTGATTTTGCCAAATCGAGCAAAAGTGCAAAATTCTGCCTAGCCTTGGCAGTTTTCAGCAAGGCATATTGCCATTGTCATATCTCATGGCTCAAGTGGAATTTGATGGAGTTCTTGGCCATTTTGGAAAGCCCTCATATGATACAATAACTGTTTGATCATAATTGGTTTTGATACTTTTTCGATCTAAGTGAAAAATGCCCCTACATTTGGAAAAAAGTGAAGGCAGATTCTGACTTAGTGAAAATTTCACTAAGTGTTGGAAAAAAGTGACATTTTCACTTTTCTTGATTTTGATCATTCCATAACTTAAAATCCATGGGGAATTGGAATGAGTGGTAGTTGAAGCTTTTGTAGAGGGTAATGAGAGCTATAAATCCAGATTTGGATGGGAAAAAAATGGCCTTGTGGTTTAGGAGTTATGATCCACCAAAGTTGGTACCCTAGCCACTTTGTTCCATAACTTAGAAAATTTTCTAAGTTTTTTATGGTTACCCCTTTTACAAGTTATCCCACTTTTCTTGATTTTTCTTGATGAATGATGATTCCAATCACACATTAACATCATTTTAGGGTTAAGGAACCATAATTGTGAAAAATCTCAAAAAGTCAAAGTTTGACTTTTGTGCACAGTTGACTTTTTATCAGATGAATTCCAAACTGTGCGATCCTCTATGAAATTAAGTCCTTGACCTAAATCAAACTTGATGGATTGATTTCATAGGTGTTATAGGGTGTATTGAATCATGTCTTAGGGTTTGGAAGCATGTCCTGGTCAAAAGTCAAAGATACAGTTGACTTTTCCCACGAAACCCTAACTGTGGTTCTGATGAAATTGAAACTTGTTGCTCAAGCTTCTTGGATCAATCCATTGTTGCAAATGGATCAATGTGGTGTGTTAGAGACCCTCAAATCATGTCTTGAGGTCTTGGCTCATGTTTTGTCCCAAAAGTCAACTTAGGGGTGAATTAGGTCAAGAAACCCTAATTCCTGATTTTTTTATGAATGCATCCCCTGAGGCTAAATTGACTTGATGATTAGGTTCATGAGATCCCTTGGAGCATCATAGGTTATGCATTGGAGCATTGGCTCATGCCCAGAGGAAAATTTCCATCTGGAGGCCCTGGTCGACCAAACCCTAATTTGGTGACACTGGCGATCTTAAGGCTTGATCCACCTAGAAGGGAGAAGCCTTGTGCTTAATCCTTGAAGTGGGAGTCCTCTTGATCCTTTTTGGATGTTTGAGAGGCTAGACAAGTTGAAGATCATGTCATTTCTTGATTGATCCTTTGTCTAAGATCTCTGAGAGGGCTTGAAACCCTAAGTCTGATTGTAGTGGATGCTCGCCCATCTTTGGGGAGACTAATGGTTCATCCATATTGTGATGATGATTTGCACAATGATGGGAAATCTTAGTGGTCAAAATTTGGGGTATGGCAGTGATGTGTGTGATGGTGAGCAGGTATCTCACATGTGATCAGGAGGATCGTGAAGATGTATGATTGTTGTCATACATGTGTGTTGTATGCATATTTGCTGTCATGCATTCATGGTGTCGGTGGTGATGAATCATTGCTCAGGAGGAGTGTATGTGATTCATTCGAACTCCAATGTGGAGTGTGGTGGAGATAAATCATTTCCAAGTAGGGGTGTATGTGATTTATCCGGGTTCGATTGAATGAACCATGGTGTTTTGGTACCACATGTATTGTGTCGATGTATTTGAGTCGCATTGCTTTATTATGTGTTTGGTGAAATTTGAATGAAAATGACAAGTATGTCGTGATGGTGTGTTTCTGATATATGATTGTGTGAGTACTACCTTTAGCATGTATTATACACCGTTATTTATTGAATGTAGTTCTCACTCCTTTGTTATTTGTTGCGTCTGTGCTTCTTCTGAAGTACAGATAATTCAAGTACTTGAGTGTGCATGGAGTGTGTGTTGCTTGATCGAGTCTTAGGAGTCGCTCTGATACGTAACATGGGATTTTGGGAGTTTTTCTTCATTTGTTATTCTTTATTGTTTTGTTACGTATCATTCTTTATTTGAAACTTTGGTGGACCACGATATTATGTGGATTTTTGGTGTTGTCGGCAAATTGCCGTATTTTGAATAGAACAATTATTTCCACTGCTTATTAATGAAAAAGGAGTTTTTTTGTTGGTTTAATGATGTGACATCCTACTGTTGTCGTAAACTCTGATTATTTTCATAGTATTTACTTATTTTGTAAAATGGGAAAGTGGGGAATTACAATTGGTATCAGAGCAGGTCGTCCATCCGGCCAGGTGTCGTAGTAGAGTCTGTCCTTAGAATAGGAGTAAGTTGTGTGTTCTGACCATATGTTGATTGTTGAATAGTATGGCAGGAAGGAATGATGCTGCTTTTGCTACTGCTATGGAAGTGATGGCACAAGCGGTTGAGAACACTAATCAGGCTGGGGGTGCGCAGTTCCGTGACTTAGCACAGTTTCAGAGCAATAAGCCGCCTACATATGAGAGAGGTATTCTGGATCCTGAGGCTGCACAGAAAAGGCTGAAGGCTGTTGAGAAGATCTTCAGGACCATGGGATACAGTGATACTTAAAAAGTACGGTTTGGCACTTATATGCTGGAGGGAGAAGCTGAAGCCTGGTGGGACAATAGTCATCAGAGGTTGGAAGCTGTGAGTACTGATATTACTTGGACAGTGTTTCAGGCTGAGTTTCTGGAAAAGTACTTTGCGGAAGATATTTGTAGTGCAAAAGAGATTGAATTCTTGGAGCTGAAACAGGGTAGCATGACTGTTGCTGAATATTCTGCTCAGTTTGAAGAGTTAGTGCAGTATTGTGCTCATTACAATACGGAAGAAGCTATGAATTCGAAATGCTTGAAGTTTGAGATTGGGCTACGTCCCGAGATCAAACAGGGCATTGCTTGTCAGAAGATAAGGAATTATCCAGAACTGGTTAGCAGAAGTAGAATTTATGATAATGATAACAGGGCCCAGATTGCTCATTACAAAGCTGTGAGTGACCGGAAGGGTAAGCAGAGGTTTGGGGGTACTCTTTATAGTTCTCCAGCTGACAAGGGAAAACAGAAAGCTGTTATAGGGAAGAAACCAAAAGAGGGAGGAGTGGTTCCTGATGCTCTCAAGTGTTTCAGATGTGGTGGCACGAGTCACCGTGCTAACAATTGTCCGAATGAAGTGAAGAAGTGTTTCAAGTATAGGTGACCTGGTCATGTTATAGCAGATTGTAGGGCCACGATGCCTACCTGTTATAACTATGGAGAAAAGGGTCATATCAGCACTCACTGTGAGAAGCCAAAGAAATCTCAGGCCAGTGGAAAGGTGTTTGCTTTGGCGGGAACCCAATCCGTCAATGAAGAGCGCTCCATCAAAGGTACTTGTTTTATTAATGATATTCCTTTGATTGCTATCATTGATACGGGTGCAACCCACTCGTTCATTTTTGTTAATTGTGTGAAGAGATTAGGAATTATACCGTCTACTCTAGATCAGAGGATGACAATTGAAACTCCGTCTATTGGTTCTGTAGTTACTGCCTTAGTGTGTTTGAAGTGTCCGTTGACTATGTTTGGTAGATATTTCAGAGTGGACTTGATTTGTTTGCCACTCGGTAATCTCGATGTTATTTTGGGGATGAACTGGTTGGAGTTCAACCGGATTTATATTGATTGCTTTAGGAAGACGTTATTGTTTCTTACTCCGGAAGAGGAAGCATTAGCAGATTCTTTGTCTAGCAGAGAGTTGAGGACGTTGTTGGAGGATGAAGCTAGGATGTTTGCAGTGTTTGCCTCGTTGTCTGTGGAAAGCAAGACTTCAGTTAATGAGTTACCAGTGGTGAGTGAATTTCCTGAAGTGTTTCCAGATGATATTACAGAGTTACCTCCGACGAGAGAAGTTGAATTTGCTATTGATCTTGTTCCTTGTACCAGACCTATATCTATGGCACCGTACAGGATGTCTGCATCAGAATTGGCAGAGTTGAAATCTCATATTGGAGATTTGCTTGATAAGAAGTTTATTAGACCGAGTGTGTCTCCGTGGGGAGATCCAGTGTTGTTGGTGAAGAAGAAGGATGGTAGTATGCGTCTGTGCATTGATTACTGTCAGCTGAATAAAGTGACCATTAAAAATAAGTATCCACTTCCGAGGATTGATGACTTAATGGATCAGCTTGTGGGAGCTCGTGTTTTCAGCAAAATTGATTTGAGGTCGAGTTACCATCAGATTAGAGTAAAGGAAGATGATATTCAGAAGACTGCGTTCAGAACTCGCTATGGACATTACGAATATGCAGTGATGCCATTCTGAGTGTCTAATGCGCCGGGTGTGTTTATGGAGTATATGAATCATATCTTTCATTCTTATCTGGATCAGTTTATTGTGGTATTCATTGATGACATACTGATTTATTCTAAATTTGACGAGGATCACGCAGAACATTTGAGGATTGCATTGCAGGTGTTGAAAGATAATAAATTGTTTGTAAAGTTCTCGAAATGTGAATTCTGGTTGAAGACTATGAGTTTCTTGGGTCATGTTATTTCTGGTGATGGCATAGCGGTGGATCCATCTAAAGTAAGTGCAGTACTTCAGTGGGTGTCGCTCCCGGGATTTTCATCCAAGTACAAACGCGAAAGTGGCGCGGAAACAGAGTCTCCAGCAAGGCATTTTTATCCCAAAGAAAGGGAAGAGTAATGTTGCACAAACCCGGGAGAAAGGAAAGAACGAGGTCTCACGAACCAAAGAGAATGGGTAAGGGAGTCGGTTACGTGAAGGGAAGGTATTAGCACCCCCACGCGTCCATCGTACTCGATGGGATCCACGCTGGTTGTCTCGATCAAAGGGTGTAAGGAAATGGAAATCAATTGTTAACTGGAGAACTGGAAATAAAAGATAGAAAGGAGAAGGGGAAAAAGGAAAGAAGTTACTCGATAAGACATTATCGTTGTCCTAGGCCTACGTATTCCCTCAGTGCAATGGGAAAGTCAGAGTCAACGTAGTTCGACGGACTACGGGGAAAGGTTGCTCGTCGAGATATCGCATCTCGTGCCTACATATCTTCAATCAGACGAGAAAGAAGAATCAGAGCAAACATAGTTCGGCTCAACAAGGGTTGCTTTGTTTTTGTTTTTTAATGGAAACGTCAGAGTGCGCATTCCAGCAGTTAGGTGTTGCAGCTCGTTGTAGGGAGACTTAGGCTTTACATGTTTGCGGTAGAACGGACGTGACGAGTCCTTAAGAATGGAATGAAGGAGATGAGAAGAGAATTTATTTGTTTTTGTATTTTAGAAAGAAGTATTTTGATTATTGGTGTTTACAACGCATATTGTATTTAAGCCTTTCACGTAGGATCGAATGCCTCGTATATCGACCCAAGACGGGATGTATGCTAAACATTCTAAGAAAAGTGAGAGAAGGCCCCTCACTATCTTATTCTCACATGAAAGGCTCAAATACAATATATGTTATTCCTTTATTAAATGTTTTGCTTTTTGTTTTGAGGTGAGGAGAAGAGAGACTCAAAGGTTAAAAAAAGGTAAGAGTCTAAAGTGAGACTAATAATCCTAAGAGTTATCATGCTTGGATGTTCCTAATGGTTTAGTGTGGTTTAGAAACCTAAGTCTAAAAGAAGAGAAGAATAAGAAGAGGTAACATACCTCACTTCTAAGATAGAAGATGAGTTATGAACCAAGAGGGAGAAGAAAGGAGTTGAACAAAGAAATCATTGAAATGCTTCGCACAAACACAAAAGAGAAAGCATTAAAAAGATGAGGGAAGAAAGTATGTGTGGAAGCATATCCACACACTCAACTTACCATTAGCCCCTACAAGCAAATGTTAGCTAAACAATTGAATATGAAAGCATAAGTAAAAGAAGGAAGACAATTAAGCATCAAACTACTTATGAAATGAACTTATGAATCAAACAAAGCCTAAACCTAAAAGGAAAGAACTCTAAGTGTTCAAGGACTTCTAAAGTCAGTATCTATGACTAAAGGTATTCAACTAAGGCTAAGGTACCTAACAATGTCAAACTATGTCAAGAAAGATGCCAAAGATTCATACAAGTTCAAGTTATGAAGCATGGATGAAATATGAATGTGTATGACATACAAACATGAATAAATGCATGAGTGAACCTCAAGATCAGAATTGAATGACATGTTATAATGCATATTGAAGTCAATGAATGAACATACAAAGCATGAGTGGATGATTTAAGAATATGAAACAAGTAGAAGCTAACAATGTTCAAGTTCAAGTAAGAAAGGAAGAAACTTGTAACACAAGTCAAAGTTGAAAAAGAACATGAAATCAAATGAAAATGGATGCAAGTCAGAATCATACCTCATATTTGGATGTCTTATAATGCCTATGAATGAGCATACAATTTGTGAGAATGGATATTCAAGTATAAGAAATTAGATGAAGAAGAAGTAAGAAGAAAAGAAACAAGTTTCACTTAAAGAAAAGAAATAACTTGCAACACAAGTCAAAGTTGAAACTCAAAGATAAATGAACATGGATTATAGGTTAGTACCAAATGACATTTAAGATGCAATTAAAATGTAAGAATTAATCATACAATATGCATATGCGAATCACATTGAAACTAATTAAGAAACAAAGATGAAATAGATCAAACATAAACAAGTATGCAAGATGGATGAAATTTGAATGCATGAGATAATTATGGATCAGTAGCATACAAAAGATGAGATGCAATTAGGATGCATGAATAGGTATTGATGATTCACAAAAAAGTCATGTTGATGATTTGAAGAGAATAGAAACAAGTTTAGGTCAAACATTTCAAGTAAGGGTGCATTTTGAAAACATACACAATCCAAATGGAATCACAATGTAAATGACCTATAATTCTAAGCAAAAGGACCTATAATATTTTAATGAGGACCTATAATGATGCACAAACAAGTTCTAATATGATGGCACAAGTGCCTCCTAAAACTATGTTAGAAGGAAGTAGAAGAATAAGCACAAAATGTTACTTCAAACACAAGGCATCAAGCAATTACTAAACCACATGAGAAAATTATGAAAATAGGTCAAAACCAACCTAAGTCAGAGGTAAAACATGTGTCAAAATATCAAAGTAAAATTCAAAAGGAAATATGCTCAAACAAGTCATCAAAGTCACATTGAAACACCTTAAAAGAATGCACAATTATGAACAACAAAAGGTATGGTATAATGACCTTAAAAATATAAGGAAAATGGTTTTAAATGCCTCAAGATGTTGTTCAAACATGGAAAAAAGATTGGATGCAAAAATGTTTTAGAACTAGGCAAAAGAAATTGGACAATGCACAAGTATCATGAAGAAAATCATTCAAAAAGAATAAAAAGAAATTATGAAAATATAAGTAAAATCAATTAAAGTCAGAATTAAAAAAATGTGAAAAATTAGTTTAATGTGTTATAATGCTAAGTGAATTTATTTGGAATTTTTGGAGGTCATTTGGTATTTTTAATAAAAGAAAATAGAAACTATGTAAAAAATAAAATAAAAATGTGAATGAATGGAGGAGGGGGTATACAGTTAGCAAAATGCACGTTGAAAATGGTTGGGCTCAGAAACAAGGGGCGCAAAAAGCAAGAAAGCCTGGGTCCAGTTACACACTTCAGAGGAGCTATATGATATGGGATCAGTCAAAAATATTGACTCAACACACACCACACGATGCAGTCAACAAGATCAATCAAGCAATGTAAGCAAATCAGAAGGATCTCAATGCACACACACCACAATTCCCAAACACGCGCGCACATGAAACGAGTCAAAGTCATCAAACTATGAAAGAGAGAGTCACGTGAGGAGAGCGTGAATCATTTATTCGCTGGCACCATATCATGCGTTGGATCAGACAAATCGTACGGCCGCGTTTTAATCTGATGTTAAACCCTAACAAAACCCTCACCGGCCAAAGAAGGACCTCCGGTCATCTTCTCCGGCCATCTCCGGTGACTGTAAGCGCTCACATGTTCCATAAATTGACAAAAATTATATCATTCGAAAGCTAAATTTATGCAGAACACGGATCCAAGCTTAGATTTCACAAATCATGCATGTACAGAGATAATCGAAGGGGGAAAGTTTGCCCTAAAAAAATAGTCTAAGCTTCTAACAAGCTCTATCAACTAGCCGGAGTTTCAACAGCTCCTAGTGAGCTCAAAAACAATAACAATAAGCTTAAAATCAGTGAAATCAAGCAAGGAAAGTTTGAAATGAAACCTGAAGTTGAAGCTACTTAGATCACCAGAAAACCAGAGAGGAGGATCCTGAACTTCTCGTGCTTGAGCTGAGCAAAATAAATGCTAAGGAACTTGAAAATGAGGAAGTGATGAATCTGAAAGTGAAGATGCTTGAACTCTTCAATGCTTCAGTGATTCAATATTGCTTGATGATGAAGATTTAGGAAGACTATGATGAATTCGTGCAGTGAGAGAGAGAGAGAGAGATCAGAGAGAATTTCAGAGCTCTGGTTTGTGAAATGTGCAGAGTGAGAAAGTGTCCCCAAATTCTGTTGGGATGAAGCTTATATACTCATGGTTAAATTCTAACTAGTGTAGTTTATGGTTAGAAATCAAGTTAGAATGAGTTAGTTAACTGAGTTGTGAGTTAACTAATTGAGTTAGGTTGTTATTGGCACGGGTTGAGCTTTTGTTCATGTGTGGAGGAGTTTATCTTACTTATGGTGTTGATGAGAAATGATGATGGTGATGATATGCATTGATGCTGCAGCATGCTTGCTTCACAATTTTCTTATTTTCCTCTTTGGTGTATGGTGTAGCATGACATGGTATGGTATGTAAGAGTTTGTTGGTTCAAATGAAGCAAAAGGAAGGACTGGTATGAAGGCATGCGTGTGAATGTGACTTGAAACAACAATAACAATGCCGTAACATTCTATTTTGGCAGCAAAACAAACAATGAAAATGTTGATGTTTGAGGATGAAATTCTCTCATATTAGTGGATGAAATAAAGAGCTCTTGGTGTCTATGGAAAGAGGAGACAAAATGGAACAAGGTTGATGTTGGAATCAAGATGAAATAATGCCTCTAACACACTTGAAAATGGCTTGAAACAAGAGAAGGCATGGCTGGTTTATGGGCGAGATAACCTACATGGCATACATGGCAACACAACTTGTGAACTTCAGTGTGAGATCACCAACTTTGAGCAACCATAACTTCCAATCCATTGATCAGATGAAAAAGTGATAAACATGAAAGTTGTAGAGGGCATGGAGATGAACAAGATTGGTGTTCAACATTTTTTCATTTGAAGTCTTCTTGATGGAGAAAACTAGCTTGACATTTGGAACACCACCTGTTTGATGAAGTTATGGCCGGGTGCCTTGAGATTACCTTGTCATGACCTGGTTTTTGCCTTGATTTTGTCAAACTTTTATTGATCATAACTCCCTCAATTTTGATCCAATAGAAGAGTTCTTTATATGCATTTGAAGCTTAAGATGTGATATTTAATTGGCTCAACTTAGGCCTGAAGTTTTATACTTTTATCCTAGAGAAAGAATGCTTTGAAGTGTAGTGCAAAATGGTCCAAAACTTTCCATTTTTAGAAACCCTAAGTTTCTAAATTTGGCAACTTTGTACAATTCTTGATTTTTGATGATTTCTCCATCATTTCTTGTTCAAATCTTGCCCAATGAACATATGTAACTTGAATTTCATGAATTTGACCCAAAAAGGGCAGGAGTTGACTTTTCCTTCTGCACAGTTGACTTTTTCATCAATTTCTTGATTCTCAAGTAACTGACCAATTGAACCTCTTCTGAAATAAACCAATGGGCAATCTTCCATCCTTAGATACTTGACATTATGTAGAAAACATTGAGATCAAGTTTGAACCAAAATTTCATCAGGAGACTGCTTGAATCACAAACCCTAATTTGGACTAGTTTTGGTTAGGAGATGATAAACTGCCCAACTTCTTGGTGAATTCTCTTCTTCCAATGACTTGTGGGATCAATTGAGATTATATGAGACAGAAAAGACCCTTGAGGCTTACTTGAAGACCTTAGGATTTAACTCTCTTGCTTTGAATAGTCAATGCTCTGAAATCCACTGATCACATGCCCTTTGCAACATGTATGAGATATGAGATGAAATGAGATATAAATACAATGCAATGAAACATAAGCTAGGTAACAACAAGAGGGCAAATTTTGGGGTGTTACAGCTGCCCATATTCAATCATCTGTTAACCTGAGAAGGATGAAAGCAACGACTATTCATACAATCAAGGTGAATTGTGATTGAATACCAAAATAACCAGAAAATTTGCACGCTGAATGAAGAAGAAAAGGGATATAAACCCTTCTGGAAGTATCAGCAAATAACTGCATAGATTGATACAACGTGTATCGAAATAGGGATACAGACGATTATCAATGATCATACGGACGAGTATGAAAGAAAAAACGGACGGGTGTTTAGGTCAACGATGCGAACGAGCATTGGGCAATCATCAGAGGAACACGACGAGTGACCAGGTCGACGATACGAACGAGTATCGGACGATGATTAAGAAAAGGAACACACACAAGGGTTCGGGTCAACGATACGGATGAACATTGGACAATCATCAAAGGAACACGACGAGTGACCAAGTTGACGATACGAACGAGTATCGGACGATGGTTAAGAAAAGGAACACACACAAGTGTTCAGGTCAACGATACGGATGAGCATCGGACAATCATCAAAGGAACACGACGAGTGACCAAGTCGACGATACAAATGAGTCTCAGAGGATGATTAAGAAAAGGAACACACACAAGTGTTCGGGTCAACGATACAGACGAGCATCGGACAATCATCAAAGGAACACGACGAGTGACCAAGTCGACGATAGGAACGAGTATCGGACGATGATTAAGAAAAGGAACACACACAAGTGTTCGGGTCAACGATATGGACGAGCATCGAACAATCATCAAAGGAACATGACGAGTGATCAAGTCGACGATACGAACAAGTATCAGACGATGATTAATAAGATACGGACGAGTATCTCAGAGGTCAATACGGACGAGTATTGGCTAAACAGTTCAAACACGGATGAGTGCTGAAAGGACACAGACGAGTGTCAAAGGTCAATACGGACGGGTATTGAATTAAAATGTCAAACACGGACGAGTATTGAAAGGACACGGACGAGTGTCAAAGGTCAATATGGACGGGTACTGAAACAAAAGTTCAAACACGGACGAGTGCTGAAAGGACACGGACGAGTGTCAAAAGTCAATACGGATGGGTATTAAAATAACATTGTATGATCAAGCGTTGTAGTAGGCTTTGCTGGGGTTGCATGACAATGTTTTGTCTGTGAATCACTCTGGCTTGCAGGTAAACGGTTGAACCTGGCTTATGTTTCGTATGCATATGTTTGAGTTTTGCCGTAATTCCCATATCAATGGAATGCTACGCTTTAGAAAATGCTATGCAAACTATATGCAAATGCAAAAGAGGCTCCGGACGAGGGATCCAACTCCGCAGGGAAAGATCATTGTTCTATCCTTCAATTGCTCTGTGGGGATTAACCCCTCTGTCGGGGATAACGCTTGCCAAAAATAAATTGGCTCGCAGATGCACTGAGGCATGATGATCCTGTTGAAGAAGTTTCCATTGGAACGACTCTGCCCTAGAGAGATTATTCTGCTCATGGAACTTCGCTGGGGATGAGAACTTTCTGAATGATGTTCTACTGAGGAAAAAGAGTCATTAAAACTCTGCTTGGGGATCTATCAAACCCAAGGTCTTTTGCTAGAGATAATCAGCCTTTTGACTCAGCTGGGGAATCAGCCACTATTATCGACACAAAAAAGCTTGTAGCTGTTGGAAGTACTTAATGGGAGAATCGACTTAATAAGACACAATGATACCCAGTGGAAATTAACTTGTCTATATCGAATCATCGTGAGCGACCATCGGCCGAATGATGGACTCAATCAGTAACAAGTTGTGACAAAAGGGTGACATGTGAACCCTTTCCTGAACATGATTGCCCCGGTATTCTGCCTTAGGGGTGAGTGATTACTCGTTTGGAAGACACGGTCCATGCTCTTGTGTTTTTGAAACCGCTTTAATCTTGCTTTTGAGCCTAATACGAGGCTGCTACCTGCAAGCAAATGATATGCGCATATGCCCCGTGCTGAATATGACTTCTGCAACGGAAAAAAATCTAACTTTGAACCATCACTTGTTGGGGAGAGCACCCAACAATGCTTTGTACTGAAGATGATTTCATGTTAAGCTTCTGAATGTAAACTTGCAACAAAAGAAATGCACACATATGTCCCGGAGACTGCATGGTTTGAATCCACCGTCCGGGGTTAATCAACATCCAAAGCAATTTTAAATGTTTTCCCTACGCATGTTATTAGAAAGCCTCAATGTTTTCAATAATGCAATGTTTTTCATCAAAAATTCAGACGCTTTTTGCAAACAAAACAGTAAAATGAAAATAAATAAGAAGTTTTTTTACTGAATAACCAACTTTATTGATTGAAATGCCCGTAATAGGCAAGTACATCAAGAAGCAATCCCTGGAAAGAGGTGATCGCTGAAAATTGAGAAAAGAAACTATCCTAATGGCAACTTGAAAACGACATTTCACTGAGTTTTAATTCTGCTATGACCAGTATGTCTTCAAGACTTTCCGATTATCTTCACTTTCTGAAGAGGATGATTGGACTGATTCCTACCCTTTGGAGATTGCCAGTTTGAGTGAAACGATGAGGTAGTACATATGACTCAGATCGCAGTCTTCGTTTAATCCCTCTTTTTTGTGGACCGCCCTTTTCGGGTTTTCAATCCACCGGGATACCCCTTCTTGCCTGAGTTGTCCTTGCGGATTTTTAACTCACCGGGTGTACAATTTTTTATTTATCCCAAATTTTTGCCCGAACTTATTTATTCTATTTTTATGGTTCGCCGGGATGCCCTTTTTTGCTTGGACTTTTTCTTTTTTTTTCGTCCAGCGGGTCTATTTATGCAAAGTATTTTTTGACTGCGTCTGAGTTGACAGGGGATGGAAAATCTTCACCATCCACGGTTGTAAGCATTAAGGCTCCGCCAGAGAAAACCTTTTTAACCACATATGGACCTTCATAGTTCGGTGTCCATTTTCCCCTGTGATATGTGTTTGGAGGATGGATCCTTTTAAGTACCAATTCACCAACTTGATACTCCCGAGGTCGCACTTTCTGATCAAATGCCTGCTTCATCCTTCTCTGATATAATTGACTATGGCAAATAGCTGCTAATCTCTTTTCCTCAACTAAGCTCAGCTCATTGAATCGGGTGCGAACCCATTCTGCCTCATCCAGTTTAACATCCATCATAACCCTCAGCGAGGGAATCTCAACTTCAACTGGTATGACTGCCTCCATACCATATACAAGTGAGAACGGTGTTGCCCCAGTAGATGTCCTTACTGATGTTCAGTACCCATGCAAGGCAAACGGTAACATCTCAGGCCAATCTTTGTAGGTCACCACCATCTTTTGCACAATCTTCTTGATGTTCTTGTTGGCCGCTTCAACAGCGCCATTCATCTTTGGACGATACGGCGAAGAATTGTGATGCTCAATTTTGAAGTCCCGGCATAATTTTGCCATAATTTTGTTGTTGAGATTAGAACCATTATCAGTAATGATTCTTTCGGGCACTCCATAGCGACATATGATATCTCTTTTCAGAAATCTGGCTACCACTTGCTTGGTGACATTAGCATAAGATGCTGCTTCCACCCATTTGGTAAAGTAATCAATAGCGACCAAGATGAAGCGATGGCCATTGGAAGTAGTTGGCTCAATCTTTCCAATCATATCAATGCCCCACATTGCAAAGGGCTAAGGAGAAGACATGACATTCAACGGACTCGGAGGTACATGCACTTTATCCGCATAAATATGACATTTGTGGCATTTGCGGGCGTATGAACAACAGTCTGCATCCATAGTCATCCAGTAATACCTTAATCTCAACAATTTCTTTGCCATTGCATGTCCTCCGGCATAGGTACCGAAAGAGCCTTCGTGCACTTCTTGCATCAACATGTTTGCTTCGTGTCTATCCACGCATCTGAGCAAAACCATGTCAAAGTTTCGTTTGTATAGCACATCCTTATTCAAGAAGAAACTACCAGCTAACCTCCTCTGAGTCTTTTTATCGTTGTTAGATGCTCTATCCAGATACTCTTGACTCTTCAAGAAGCATTTGATATCATGAAACCACGACTTATCATCAGACACTGCGTCAACAGCAAACACACGTGCAGGCCTGTCAAGACGAGACACCTCAATTTTGGGCACATGGTTCCACCAATTCACTTGAATCATGGAATATAATGTTGCCAAAGCGTCAGCCATTTGATTTCCATCTCGAGGTATATGGTACAATTTCACTGTTGTAAAGAAAGTCACCAACCTCCTCGCATAGTCTCTATAAGGAATCAAGTTTGGTTGATGGGTATGCCAATCCCCATTGATCTGATTGATCACTAGAGCAGAGTCCCCAAATATTTCAAGAGTCTTGATCCTTAAATCAATGGCTTCTTCAATGCCCATAATGCAAGCTTCATATTCTGCTTCATTGTTGGTGACATCAAAAGTTAATCTGGCAGTGAAAGGTATATGAGACCCTTTCGGAGTGATAAGAACTGCCCCAACACCACTTCCATTCATATTAACGGCCCCATAGAACATCAATTTCCATTTGTCATCAGGATCCGGTCCTTCGTCAAACGGAGGTTCTTCACAATCTTTGGCCTTAAGAAACATGATGTCCTCATCAGGAAAATCAAACCTCATCGGCTGATAGTCATCAATTGGTTGCTGCGCAAGATAATCTGACAAAATACTTCCCTTGATGGCTTTCTGAGAAGTATACTGGATATCATATTCAGTCATCACCATCTGCCAACGTGCAACCCGTCCGGTCAATGCTGGTTTCTCAAATATGTACTTGACAGGATCCATCTTTGAAATTAACAAGGTTGTATGAGTGAGCAAATATTGCCTTAATCGCTTAGCAGCCCATGCAAGTGCACAACATGTCCTCTCAAGCATTGAGTATCGTGATTCACAATCATTGAATTTTTTGCTCAAGTAGTAGATGGCATGTTCTTTCTTACCTGTCTCGTCATGTTGACCGAGAACACAACCCATGGATCCTTCAAGCACATTCAAATACATGATCAATGGTCTCCCTGGAACTGGGGGCATGTGAATTGGAGGTTCCCGCAAATATTCTTTTATTTTCTCGAAAGCCCTTTGGCAATCGTCATTCCACCTGACCGCTTGTTCTTTTCTTAACATCTTAAATATTGGTTCACAAGTGGCTGTGAGGTGAGATATGAACCGTGCAATGTAGTTTAATCTACTCAGGAAACCACGTACTTCTTTTTCTATTCTTGGTACAGGAATTTCTTGTATCGCTTTAATTTTGGCAGGATCAACCTCAATTCCTTTTTCACTTACGATGAAACCCAGCAATTTACCGGACCGCACTCTGAAAGTGCACTTATTCGGATTCAGCCTTAGTCGAAACTTCCACAACCTTTCAAATAGTTTCTACAGATTGACCAGATGCTCTTCTTCTGTTCGAGACTTGGCAATCATATCATCTACATAACACTCGATCTCTTTATGAATCATGTCGTGGAATTGTGTTACCATAGCTCGCTGATACGTTGCCCCAGCGTTCTTCAACCCAAAAGGCATCACCTTGTAACAGAAGGTACCCCACGGGGTAATGAACGTTGTCTTCTCCATGTCTTCTGGCGCCATCTTGATTTGATTATACCCAGAGAAGCCATCCATGAAGGAGAATACCGAGAACTGAGCGGTGTTGTCAACCAGTACATCAATATGAGGTAAAGGAAAGTCATCTTTCGGACTTGCTCAGTTTAGATCCTGGTAATCAGTGCATATTCTGACCTTACCATCTTTCTTCGGCACAGGAACAATATTTGCAACCCATGGTGGGTAATTGGTGACGGCCAGAAATCCCGCATCTAACTGTTTTTGTACCTCCTCTTTGATTTTGAGAGCCATTTCCGGTTTAGTTCTCTGAAGCTTCTGTTTGACAGAAGGACAACCCTCTTTCAACGGCAACCTGTGCACAACAATGTTTGTATCTAACCCCGACATATCTTGATATGACCAAGCAAAGATGTCGACATATTCCCATAGCATACTGATCAGCTCTTTCTTTACCTTGGCCTGCAGACTGGCTCCAATCTTAATTTCTTTCCTTGCGTCCTCGGAACCAATGTTGATAACCTCAATTGTCTCTTGGTGAGGTTTAATGACCCTCTCCTCCTGCTTCAACAATCTAGCCAATTCTTCGGGAAGTTCACAGTCTTCTTCATCCCCCTCTTCGGCCTGATAGATTGGATTATCAAAGTCATACTTGGCCATAGCAGAATCGTTATCAATGAAATCCGGGTGATTAAGTCTGCATGATTAAGGGTCATGCTTTATTTTAGAATGAGGCTTTTTGAAAAAGGAAATAAAACGTTGCCATTTTATTGTTTTTTCTGCAAAAATAAAAAATGAAAGGCAAAGAACACAAAATTTGCATGTAAAACGTCCTTTATTAATGATAAAAACCTTGCAAATGCAATTATGAGGACCTACAAATGGATCTACACGCCTTGGGCAGAGCGCGAGATTTTAACATGCAACAGAGAAAAACAAAGAAAATTACTCTGTCTGGAGAGTAACTTGAACAATTTCTTCAACAGACCAATTGCAAAGCTCTTGACCCGGTACACACGGGCGCACCCAATTGTTGAGATCACAATCACTGTCGACGCCATCTTCACTTGCAGCACACATCTGATTTGGATTAATGATTCCCCCACTATAGAAAGTAATCGGCCCCTTGCGCTCTGTTGCAGCAGCTTGATACGGATTATAGCCTACATCGAACTTATCTTCCTTTGCAGAGACTTCAATCAATTTACCCCAGCCTTGGGCATTACCTGCTTTGACTACTTCCACTGCCTATTTGTAAGAAGCAATAGAAGTACCCACCTATTCTTTGCTCTGAGAAGATACTGCCTTTGAAGACGAATCACCAATATTTACTGCCTCAAATGCTTGACACAACATCTCATGGATCTCTCCATCCATTTCCACGTACTTAAAGGTAGACAGTTGATTGACGAAGATGTCTTCCTCTCCACATACATTCACCACTTGACCATCAACCACATATTTCAACTTTTGGTGCAACGTAGATGTCACTGCCCCAGCGGCATGAATCCACGGTCTACCTAACAAGCAACTATATGCGGGCTGAATGTCCATCACGTAGAACACGCACTTAAACACTTGAGGACCAATCTTTACTGGGAGCTCTACCTCTCTGAATACATAATGTTTCGAACCATCAAAAGCCCTCACTACCAAATCACTTGGTCTTAGAATAATTCCGTCAGCATCTAACTTCATTAAGGCCTTCTTTGGTAACACGTTCAGGGAAGACCCCGTGTCTACCAACACATGAGATAATACTGCACCTTTACACTCTAGGGTGATGTGTAATGCCTTGTTGTGATTGCGACCCTCAGTAGTTAAATCATAATCTGTAAAACCTAGCCCATGGCTAGCATTGACATTAGAAACAACAGACTCCAATTGATTCACAGTAATCTCTTGAGGCACATAGGCCATATTCAAGACCTTCAAAAGTGCCTCTCGATGAGCTGCATAACACATAAGCAACGACAAGATAGAAATCTTTGATGGCGTTTGGTTCAACTAATCACCACTTTATAATCACTCTTTTTGATAAGTCTCATGAACTCCTCGATCTCTTTCTCAAAAGTACCTTTCTGCACAGATTCAGGAACAACAACCTCCTCTGTAGCCACCTGCTTACCCTTGGCTTTGGCTGCTGCCTCAGTTTCAGCATTAGTTCTCAAAGTCTGTGGAGCAAACAAGCGTCAACTTCTGGTGAAGCCACCAAGACCTCCAACATTATCAATACTGGAACTACCCCCAGCTGGAGTTTCCACTTCTTGCTTTTCTCCTTGGTAGTAAACATCTGCACCGTAGTGCCATGGGATAGCCCGCCCACTAGTATAAGGAACTGGTCCTGGTACCGTAATAGTAACAGGACTCACTACATCAGGCATAATGATTGTAGCAGGCGCTGGCACTTGAATTTCAGCTGGCGTAAAATAAATGGTAACAGCTGACACATCATCGTCCTTTTTGTCCCCCTGATCAAACTGTAGACAACCCTCATCAATCAAATTTTGAATGTCGGCCTTCAGTTTATCACAACCATTACTCTAATTCTCACAATCAACACAACCTTCTTCACATCCAGGGAACACTTGCCCCTTCAACAACCGAGCCTTCACAAAACTCAAAGGAGTCCTCACCCTGTTCACATCAGTTACCAAATTCAAAATCTTCCCATCTTCAATGGCGTTGACCTTTGGCACATTATGATTTGGCATGGGATTCTGAAGCACATTCGGTGGAGTTGAGAAATTAATTGCCTTGGCATCAATCAAATCATGTACCTTATGTTGAAATGTCCGACACTTTTCAATAGTATGACCTGGAGCCCCAGAATAAAACTCACAGTGGGCATTAGCATCATAAGCCTTTGGTAATACAGCTGGAGCCGAGCCCATCGTACGAAGCTCCACCAGATTAAGCTTCAACAATTGAGGTAACAAAGTTGCGTAAGTCAAAGGCAGAGGGTCCATATGCCTGTCAGTTTGTCTCTGCTGGTATGATCTTCGTGGCTGTTGATTATTTTGTGGCTGAACATTCTGTTGTTGTGGCTGTGATTGAACTTGTGGACTAGGAATGGTCACAGCAGCAACCTGATTATTGGAATCTTGATAGCCTCTACCTCTTCCTTTATTCTTATAAACAACACTGGTATCCCCATCTCTCTTTCTGGTAGCTCTAGCAAATGGCTTCCTCACTCCTGAAGAACTAGCACCACTGACATCTTGTATTTTTCCGAGCTTCAATAAACTTTCAATCCTTTCCCCAGCGATTACAATGTCCGCAAACCCAGTTGAAGGACAGGTAGCCAACCTATCAAGATAAGCTCCCTGAAGAGTACCCATAAACATGTCAGCCATCTGTCGGTCCTGCAGTGGAGGTTGAACCATGGCAGCCAACTGACGCCATCTTTGAGCATATTCCTTAAAACTCTCCTTCGCATTCTGAGCCATACTCTGCAACTGAGTACGGTTTGGAACCATATCCATGTTGTATTGATACTGCTTGACGAAAGCTTGAGCTAACTCCTTCCAGTTCCTTACAGAAGTCCTGCTCAACTTCATATACCATTCTTGAGATGCCCCAGTAAGGCTGCCTTGAAAATAGTACATCCATAATTTCTCATCATCAGTATGAGTGGCTATCCTCCCCATATAGGATTGAAGATGAGTTTTAGGACAAGTAGTGCCATTGTACTTGTCAAATGTTAGTGGCTTGAACTTATGTGGGATTCTTACTCCAAGTACCAATCCCAAGTTGGAAACATCAAAACCAAGAGTGTTTTGGGATTCAATGGACCTGATTTTTTCAGCGAGCTCGTTGAATCTGTAAGTGTTCTCATCTTCAGCATCTAACAGAGTGAACTGGTCATCTTGGTTATCTTCCACAACATGACGAACCCCAGTATTTCTAGGAGGGCCACCACCTCCATTAACGCCAATCTGATTACCAGTATCTCTATTATTACCGTTGTCATTCTGTACCTCTACTTCTGGCCGCTCGACCATTGCCCTGAGTCTTTCCTGATTTTGGGCCATACCAGTCATTAATGTCATGAACTGGTTCATCTTGTTCCTCAGCTCATCCAATTCAGTCTGTATCTGATCCATGATCTTAGCTTGGTTTCTGCAAGTTGCATACCGGTGGATGTGGTTATCAGCTATAGTGCCTGAAACCAAATAAAGGTTAGAGGACCTACAACGAGTACCTGTCATGAAAAAATGATATGCAATGCAATGCAAATGCCATGTTTATCATTTCTGAGGTGCCTTACACCCTGATTCCCATATTAACCACAGAAATCTGAAGATCAGAAATCGTGATATGAAGAGACGTGCCGTGATTATGTGTTTGTGTACAGATAACTGCCAAAGGAATATTTCTAAATAAACTGCTCGTTTCAATTAAAAAGAAACCAGGCATACACACCGCGTTCAACAATGAGTTCAAACGTCATACATCAAAATAGTGGATTCATCAACAAGCCTGATGATATCCATCAACAAAAACTACATTAAGAGAATGAGAGAAAAAAAACTGTCAATCTGACAACTCCAAATCCTTCAACTTTTCACTTGAATACTTGACTTCCTCGAAGAGTATGCAAGTGTGCTGGTGATTTGGTCTTTCGATTAACTCCTTAATCAGAACATCTATTTTCGTGAGAGCTTCAGTCAGCGAACCCATATGCATCAGGAGAGCTTTATCATCACAGACCCCTTTATGCCTTTTCACACCGGCTTGCATTTTGAGTTTCCCCATATCTACCATAGCCTCTTCAAGCTCCTTCTTGGAAGTCTTTAGCTCCTCTCTGCCGTTTTCCAATTGCTCTTGACTTTTGCCAAGGTTCTCCTGATACTTCCTCTGTTGTTCATCTGCTTTTTTAAGCTCGTCATCCTTGATCTTTAGTTGTTCCTGCAACTCTGCATTTTCGATTCTAACCTCATCTCAGGCTTGCTGAAACTTGGCTAGCATCTCTTTAGTCTGGGCTAAGGCCTGTTTGGTCTTCTTTTGAGCTTGAGTGGAAGCATTGACACCCTTACTAATTTTCTGGAAATGTTGAGCTCTTTTGGCAAAATCCTTTTCTCTTGTCGCTAAGATTTTTTTGGCGTCTTGGGCTTTCTGCTCCAACTCTTTATTGGCATGTAGAGCGTTTTGAAGAAGACTACTCAAATCAAAATTCTCCACCCGAAGCTCATTCATCAACTTCTGCAGCTTGTCAAATTCCTCGATGGCTACCGTGGTAGGCTGCTCTGGCATTACGGGATATAGAGGGGGTTCCCTTGAAAAAGGCAAGAGTAATTCGTTTACCTTTATTTCAATCCATCTTTCATAATCAGAATAAGATCTGCAATTCCTTTTTCCAAAAATTGTTTTTCCTGTTTTACGCAGGTGCCCCCAAGCATTCACAGCTTCTCTCAGCATTTCCTCATCTTCAGTCCCTGTAAAGAACAAGGATTTCTCAATATCCCGATCTGTGGGAGGGTACCTGGAAGCATATCCAAACTGTCTAATGGCCAGGATTGGGTTATAATTGGCTCCCCCTTTCCTGCAAATTAGAGGCACATTGGGAAAATTCCCACAACTGGTGATAATCTTTATTCCCAGCAACTGACGATCAAACTAGACAATGTTATTAGCAGTTAATCCCATTATCCACTTGGACCATTTTAAAGAATCTTTTGTGTCTACAAAAGCACCTGTCTGAGGTAAATGCTTCAAAAACCAATGAGATAAAAGTGGAGTGCAATAGTTGACAGATCCTCCCCTGTTTTTTCCATTCTTGAAGTGCACAGAGTAGTAAAAATCTCCTAACAAAGTAGGAACTGGATTTTTGAGAACAAAAACTCTTATAGCCTGCATATCCACAAAATCCTGTTGATTAGGGAAAAGAACAATTCCATATATGCACAAAGCCAGGATGGAATTGTAAACTGCCCAATTCTTTGTGCCAGCAGCCTCTTGAGCTTGATCGGTAAGAAATTCTAAGTGAAAACCTTTGACCCCATTTTTGCTAGCCACGTTTCTTTTTAGCACTGAATCTTTCACTTGTACCGCAGCTGCAATCTCCTCTATGCCAGGGTGACTACCAAAAAAGAATGGTAATTCTGATTTGACCGGAATTCCCAAAATAAATGAGAATTCTTCCAACGTAGGCATCAAAATATAATCAGGAAAGAGAAAGCATCTCAACGAAGGCTCATAAAACTATAGCAAAGTGTGAAGAGCATCATGTTCATACTGTGTGATACTGCGAACCATCTCCACCAATTTCCCATATCTCTTCTGGAAGTTGATAAGAACACCCAGGTCAGCCATAGCTATCACCTTATGCAGTAAATTCAAAGTAGGTTCTGGGAATTTGTAGGCAACATTATTCTTTCTCTTGGTAACTGTCTCTGTCGAGCCCATTGATTGGAATCAGAAGTGTAATAAGCACCTGTAAATGACAAACATGAATGTTATGACACGATAATGCAATGAAAAAGGGCATGGTATCAGCGTGCTCTGTGTCTATGCTGGACTGTGTGCACGGTGTCTATACAAATCTGGGAATATTACTGTAGATAGAAACCTACTGACTGTAATTGGTTACATCGTCTGTCTGTTAAAATACCAGAATATCAGGGTATGTGGGAGGCATGGTCACCTGCAAACCTGTAAACACCCGCCCATACTCACATGTGGGTACTAAAACAGTGGTTCCTCAGTTTTGGATTCTCTATTTTGAGAAGCAATAGTACATTCATCCCTCGGGGTACAGTATTATCGCCAAACAAAGAGAACGTTCACTGATTCCCCAAAAAAATAAAGGTCATCCTATGCAAGTTCCAAAGTGGGCCCTCGGGTGCGAATAGATTTGCCACAGAATGTGGTCTGCCACTATCACCACTAAAGAGGGATTCTTCCACTAAGGTCCTTAATGATCGGTCACCAGAGTCGACAGCTTCCTAGGTTAACACCCCGAAATGCACAAGACGCGCAAATCAGAACATCTCCCAAGAAAACCTCGTCTGGTTGTGGATTTCGTATAAACCATACATAACAAGATGCTACGTAGGCCACACTACTTTCCACTCTAATCCTATGTATGTACTCAAGTCTGTGTAATGGGCTTATCTCTCAGAATACCCATCCCGCCAAATAGAAAACCAGCACAACACAGTCCAGTATAATAATGAAATATGATGCAGTAAATGCGGTAAATACAGTAAAGTACAGTAAAGTCGTAAAACAGTAAAATAGCAAAAACAACATCAAAGTAAACACCTAATTAAAGAAAAACAAACAAGCGCTAGGATTGACCTGCTTAGGGAACCAGAGTCCCCGGCAGAGTCACAAGCTGTCGCTCCCGGGATTTTCATCCAAGTACAAACGCGAAAGTGGTGCGGAAACAGAGTCGCCAGCAAGGCATTTTTATCCCAAAGAAAGGGAAGGGTAATGCTGCACAAACCAGGGAGAAAGGAAAGAACGAGGTCTCGCGAACCAAAGAGAATGGGTAAGGGAGTCGGTTACGTGAAGGGAAGGTATTAGCACCCCCACGCGTCCATCGTACTCGATGGGATCCACACTGGTTGTCTCGATCAAAGGGTGTAAGGAAATGGAAATCAATTGCTAACTGGAGAACTGGAAATGAAAGATAGAAAGGAGAAGGGGAAAAAGGAAAGAAGTGACTCGATAGGACATTATCATTGTCCTAGGCCTACGTATTCCCTCAGTGCAATGGGAAAGTCAGAGTCAACGTAGTTCGACGGACTACGGGGAAAGGTTGTTCGTCGAGATATCGCATCTCGTGCCTACGTATCTTCAATCAGACGAGAAAGAAGAATCAGAGCAAACGTAGTTCGTCTCAACAAGGGTTGCTTTGTTTGTGTTTTTTAATAGAAACGTCAGAGTGCGCATTCCAGAAGTTAGGTGTTGCAGCTCGCTGTAGGGAGACTTAGGCGTTACCTGTTTGCGGTAGAATGGACGTGACGAGTCCTTAAGAATGGAATAAAGGAGATGAGAAGAGAATTTTTCTGTTTTTGTATTTTAGAAAGAAGTATTTTGATTATTGGTGTTTACAACGCATATTGTATTTAAGCCTTTCACGTAGGATCGAATGCCTCGCATATCGACCCAAGACGGGACATATTCTAAACATTCTAAGAAATTTGAGAGAAGACCCCTCACTATCTTATTCTCACATGAGAGGTTCAAATACAATTTATGTTATGCCTTTATTAAATGTTTTGCTTTTTGTTTTGAGGTAAGGAGAAGAGAGACTCAAAGGTTAAAAAAGGTAAAAGTCTAAAGGGAGACTAATAATCCTAAGAGTTATCATGCTTGGATGTTCCTAATGGTTTAGTGTGGTTTAGAAACATAAGTCTAAAAGAAGAGAAGAAGAACAAAGAGGTAACATAACTCACTTCTAAGATAGAAGATGAGTTATGAACCAAGAGGGAGAAGAAAGGAGTTGAACAAAGAAAACATTGAAATGATTTGCACAAACACAAAAGAGAAAGCATTAAAAAGATGAGGGGAGAAAGTATGTGTGGAAGCATATCCACACACTCAACTTACCATTAGCCCCTACAAGCAAAGGTTAGCTAAACAATTGAATATGAAAGCATAAGTAAAAGAAGGAAGACAATTAAGCATCAAACTACTAATGAAATGAACATATGAATAAAACAAAGCCTAAACCAAAAAGGAAAGGACTCTAAGTGTTCAAGGACTTCTAAAGTCAGTAGCTATGTCTAAAGGTATTCAACTAAGGCTAAGGTACCTAACAATGTCAAACTATGTCAAGAAAGATGCCAAAGATTCATACAAGTTCAAGTTATGAAGCATGGATGAAATATGAATGTGTATGACATACAAACATGAATAAATGCATGAGTGAACCTCAAGATCAGAATTGAATGACACGTTATAATGCATATGGAAGTCAATGAATGAACATACAAAGCATGAGTGAAATGATTTAAGAATATGAAACAAGTAGAAGCTAACAATGTTCAAGTTCAAGTAAGAAAGGAAGAAACTTGTAACACAAGTCAAAGTTGAAAAAGAACATGAAACCAATGCAAATGGATGCAAGCCAGAATCATACCTCATATTTGGATGTCATATAATTCCTATGAATGAGCATACAATTTGTGAGAATGGATATTCAAGTATAAGAAATTAGATGAAGAAGAAGTAAGAAGAAAAGAAACAAGTTTCACTTAAAGAAAAGAAATAACTTGCAACACAAGTCAAAGTTGAAACTCAAAGATAAATGAACATGGATTATAGGTCAGTACCAAATGACATTTAAGATGCAATTAAAATTTAAGAATTAATCATACAATATGCATATGCAAATCACATTGAAACTAATTAAGAAAGAAAGATGAAATAGATCAAACATAAACAAGTATGCAAGATGAATGACATTTGAATGCATGAGATGATTATGGGTCAGTAGAATACAAAATATGAGATGCAATTAGGATGTATGAATAGGCATTGATGATTCACAAACAAGTCATGTTGATGATTTGAAGAGAATAGAAACAAGTTTAGGTCAAACATTTCAAGTAAGGGTGCATTTTGTTCACATACACAACCCAAATGGAATCACAATGTCAATGACCTATAATTCTAAGCAAAAGGACCTATAATATTCTAATGAGGACCTATAATTATGCACAAACAAGTTCTAATTTGACGGCACAAGTGCCTCCTAAAACTATGTTAGAAGGAAGTAGAAGAATAAGCACAAAATGTTACTTCAAACACAAGGCACCAAGCAATTACTAAACCACATGAGAAAATTATGAAAATAGGTCACAACTAACCTAAGTCATAGGCAAAACATGTGTCAAAATATCAAAGCAAAATTCAAAAGGAAATGTGCTCAAACAAGTCATCAAAGTCACATTGAAACACCTTAAAAGAATGCACAATTATGAACAACAAAAGGTATGGTATAATGACCTTAAAAATATAAGGAAAATTTTTTTAAATGACTCAAGATGTTGTTCAAGCATGGCAAAAAGATTGGATGCAAAAATGTTTTAGAACTAGGCAAAAGAAATTGGACAATGCACAAGTATCATGAAGAAAATCATTCAAAAAGAAAATAAAAAGAAATTATGAAAATATAAGCAAAATCAATTAAAGTCAGAATTAAAAAAATGTGAAAAATTAGTTTAATGTGTTATAATGCTGAGTAAATTTATTTGGAATTTTTGGAGGTCATTTAGTATTTTTAATAAAATAAAATGGAAACTATGTAAAAAATAAAATAAAAATGTGAATGAATGAAGGAGGGGGTATACAGTTAGCAAAATGCACGTTGAAAATGGTTGGGCTCAGAAACAAGGGGCGCAAAAAGCAAGAAAGCCTGGGTCTAGTTACACACTTCAGAGGAGCTATATGATATGGGATCAGTCAAAAATGTTGACTCAACACACACCACAAGATGCAGTCAACAAGATCAATCAAGCAATGTAAGCAAATCAGAGGGATCTCAATGCACACACACCACAATTACCAAACACGCGCGCACATGAAGCAAGTCAAAGTCATCAAACTATGAAAGAGAGATTCACGTGAGGATAGCGTGAATCAGTTATTTTCTGGCACCATATCATGCGTTGGATCAGGAAAATCGTACGACTGCATTTTAATATGATGTTAAACCCTAACAAAACCCTCACCGGCCAGAGAAGGACCTCCGACCATCTTCTCCGGCCATCTCCGGTGACTGTAAGCACTCACATGTTCCAGAAATTGACAAAAATTATATCATTCGAAAGCTAAAGTTATGTAGAACACGGATCCAAGCTTAGATTTCACAGATCATGCATGTACAGAGAGAATCGAAGGGGGAAAGTTTGCCCTAAAAAATTAGTCTAAGCTTCTAACAAGCTCTATCAACTAGTCGGAGTTTCAACAGCTCCTAGTGAGCTCAAAAACAACAACAACAAGCTTAAAATTAGTGAAATCAAGCAAGGAAAGTTTGAAATGAAACCTAAAGTTGAAGCTACTTAGATCACCAGAAAACCAGAGAGGAGGATCCTGAACTTCTAGTGCTTGAGCTGAGCAAAATAAATGCTAAGGAACTTGAAAATGAGGAAGAGATGGATCTGAAAGTGAAGATGCTTGAACTCTTCAATGCTTTAGTGATTCAATATTTCTTGATGATGAAGATTAAAGAAGACTATGATGAATTCGTGCAGTGAGAGAGAGAGAGAGTTCAGAGAGAATTTCAGAGCTCTGGTTTGTGAAATGTGAAGAGTGAGAAAGTGTCCCCAAATTCTGTTGGGATGAAGCTTATATACTCATGGTTAAATTATAACTAGTGTAGTTGATGGTTAGAACTCAAGTTAGAATGAGTTAGTTAACTGAGTTGTGAGTTAACTGACTGAGTTAGGTTGTTATTGGCACGGGTTGAGCTTTTGTTCATGTGTGGAGGAGTTTATGTTACTAATGGTGTTGATGAGAAATGATGATGGTGATGATATGCATTGATGTTGCAGCATGCTTGCTTCACAATTTTCTTATTTTCCTCTTTGGTGTATGGTGTAGCATGACATGGTATGGTATGTAAGAGTTTGTTGGTTCAAATGAAGCAAAAGGAAGGACTGGTATGAAGGTATGCGTGTGAATGTGACTTGAAACAACAATAACAATGTCGTAACATTCTATTTTGGCAGCAAAACAAACAATGAAAATGTTGATGTTTGAGGATGAAATTCTCTCATATTAGTGGATGAAATAAAGAGCTCTTGGTGTCTATGAAAAGAGGAGGCAAAATGGAACAAGGTTGATGTTGGAATCAAGATGAAACAATGCCTCTAACACACTTGAAAATGGCTTGAAACAAGAGAAGGCATGGCTGGTTTATGGGTGAGATAACCTGCATGGCATACATGGCAACACGACTTGTGAACTTCAGTGTGAGATCACCAACTTTGAGCAACCATAACTTCCAATCAATTGATCAGATGAAAAAGTGATAAACATGAAAGTTGTAGAGGGCGTGGAGATGAACAAGATTGGTGTTCAACATTTTTTCATTTGAAGTCTTATTGATGGAGAAAACTAGATTGACATTTGGCACACCACTTGTTTGATGAAATTATGGTCGGGTGCCTTGAGATTACCTTGTCATGACCTGGTTTTTGCCTTGATTTTGTCAAACTTTGATTGATCATTACTCCCTCAATTTTGATCCAATAGAAGAGTTCTTTATATGGATTTGAAGCTTAAGATGTGATCTTTAATTGGCTTAACTTAGGACTGAAGTTTGATACTTTTATCCTGGAGAAAGAGTGCTTTGAAGTGTAGTGCAAAATGGTCCAAAACTTTCCATTTTTAGAAACCCTAAGTTTCTAAATTTGGCAACTTTGTACAATTCTTGATTTTTGATGATTCCTCCATCATTTCTTGATCAAATCTTGCCCAATGAACATATGTAACTTGAATTTCATGAATTTGACCCAAAAAGATCAGGAGTTGACTTTTCCTTCTGCATAGTTGACTTTTTCATCAATTTCTTGATTCTCAAGCAACTGACCAATTGATCCTCTTCTGAAATGAACCAATGGGCAATCTTCCATCCTTAGATACTTGACATCAAATAGAAAACACTGAGATCAAGTTTGAACCAAAATTTCATCAGGAGACTGCTTGAATCACAAACCCTAATTTGGACTACTTTTGGTTAGGAGATGATAAACTGTCCAACTTCTTGGTGAATTCTCTTCTTCCAATGACTTGTGGGATCAATTGAGATCATATGAGATTGAAAAGACCCTTGAGGCTTGCTTGAAGACCTTAGGCTTTAACTCTCTTGCTTTGAATAGTCAATGCTCTGAAATCTACTGATCACATGCCCCTTGCAACATGTATGAGATATGAGATGAAATGAGATATAAATGCAATGCAATAAAACATAAGCTAGGTAACAACAAAAGGGCAAATTTTGGGGTGTTACACTGGGAGCCACTGAAGGCAGCGACTAAAATTAGAAGTTTCTTGGGTTTGGCAGGTTATTTCCGAAGATTCATTGAAGGGTTTTCTAATTTGGCATTACCGTTGACGCAGTTAACTAGAAAGAATCAAGCTTTTGTTTGGGATGCGGCTTGTGAGGAAAGTTTTGAGGAATTGAAGAAGAAATTGACTACGGCACCGGTGTTAATTCTACCAAGTCCAAGTGAACCTTTTGTGGTGTATTGTGATGCGTCTAAGATGGGATTAGGTGGTGTGTTAATGCAAGATGGCAAGGTAGTGGCATATGCTTTGCGGAAATTGAGGGTGCATGAGAGGAACTATCCTACTCACGATCTTGAATTAGCTGCAGTGGTTTTTGTATTAAAAATTTGGAGACATTATTTGTATGGATCGAGATTTGAAGTATTCAGTGATAAAAAAAGTCTGAAGTATTTGTTCGATCAGAAGGAATTGAATATGAGGCAGAGGAGATGGTTAGAGTTCTTGAAAGACTATGATTTTAATTTGAGTTATCATCCGGGGAAAGCTAATGTTGTAGCAAATACTCTCAGATGGAAGACCATTCATATGTCGGCATTGATGGTAAAAGAAATGGAATTAATTGAATAGTTTAGAGACTTGAGTATGGTTTGTGAAACTACACTTGGGAGTGTTAGATTGGGTATGCTTAAGGTGAATAATGACTTTTTGGATGTGATTAAGGAAAATCAGAAACTTGATGTGAAGCTAGTGGACTTGATGCCTACAGGATGGGATGATCCTGATAATGATTTTAAAGTGGATAATGTTGGTGTATTGAGATTCCGGGGCAGAATTTGTGTACCGGATAATGATGAGTTGAGGAAAGCGATCTTAGAGGAAAGTCACCGGAGTAGCTTGAGTATTCATCCAGGAGCTAAGAAAATGTATCATGACTTGAAGAAGTTATTTTGGTGGTCCGGTATGAAGAGGGACATAGCTCAGTTTGTTTATGCTTGTTTGATATGTTAGAAGTCGAAGGTGGAACACTAGAAACCTTTAGGGTTAATGCAACCGTTGGAAATTCCGGAGTGGAAATGGGACAGTATTACTATGGACTTTGTTACTGGTTTTCCAAATACGGCGAGAGGCTTTGATGCTATTTGGGTAGTGGTTGATCGACTTACGAAATCCGCTCATTTTATACCAATTAACATCAGTTTTCCGTTGTCAAAGCTGGCGGAGATTTATATCCGAATAATTGTGAAGTTGCATGGTGTTCCGTCGAGTATAGTGTTGGATAGAGATCCGAGGTATACTTCAGAATTTTGGAAGAGTCTGCAGGAAGCTTTGGGTTCTAAATTGAAGTTGAGCTCGGCATATCATCCTCAGATCGATGGTCAGTCAGAGAGGACTATTCAGTCATTGGAAGATTTATTGAGAGGCTGTGTATTGGAGAAAGGTGGTGCGTGGGACGCTCATTTGCCATTGATCGAGTTCACGTATAATAATAGATACCATTCTAGTATTGGGATGGCACCTTTCGAAGCTTTGTATGGTAAGAGGTGTAGGACGCCTCTGTGTTGGTATGAGACCGGTGAGAATGTGGTGCTTGGACCTGAGATTGTGCAACAGACTACTGAGACAATTCAGATGATCTGCGAGAAGATGAAAACGCCTCAGAGTAGGCAGAAAAGTTATCATGATAATCGAAAGAAAGACTTGGAATTCAGTGAAGGTGACCACGTGTTCCTGAGAGTCAACCCAGTGACCGGTGTTGGGCGTGCATTGAAGTCGAAGAAGTTGGATCCTAAGTTTATTGGACCGTATTAGATCTTGCAAAGAGTAGGTGCAGCTACTTATAGGGTGGCGTTGCCTCCTGAACTTTCGAACTTGCATGATGTGTTTCATGTGTCGCAACTTCGGAAGTATGTGTCTGATCCATCTCATGTTATCCAGAGGGATGACGTGCAGATTAGATATAATCTTACTGTGGAGGCGATGCCGATAAGGATCGAGGATCGCAAGATGAAACAACTCAGAGGGAAGGAGATTCCTTTGGTGAGAGTAGCTTGGGGAGGAGCCGCGGGAGAAAGTGTGACCTGGGAGCTGGAGAGCAGGATGGGAGAGTCGTATACAGAGCTATTTCCATCAGGTACATTTTCGGGGACGAAAATAATTTAAGGGGGGGGGAGTTGTAACACCCCAATTTTAATTATTTGATCGTCGTGTTTTTTTTCTGTTGTTTGGCCTTGTTAAGGGTGTGGGGTTGAGCGCGTAGGCGTGGAGTCCTTAGTGGGACGGGTAGACTAGAGATGTCGAGAGTAATTTTGAGTATGAGTAGTAATAGTAGTATTATTATTATTAATATTATCCATATTATTATTAATATTATTACTAGTATTATTATAATTATTATGTGAGTATCATTACTAGTAATATTATTATTTTTATTAAATTGAAAATCTGATTTAATTAAATGGATAATGGGCTATTAGAGAAAAATAAGGACAGTTTGGTCATTAAGCAGAGATTAGTGAGGATTAGTGAGTAGGGTTAGTCATAATCAGAATTTCAAAAAGAGAAGGGGTAGGGAGAGGAAGAGCAAGGAAGAACTAGGGCTTTGCATCACCAATTTTCGCGGGAATTTTCTGAGTAATTTCGAGGTAAGGGGGAGAATGGATTTCAATTTAGGTGTTTATATCATGAGAGGGTAGTGAGAAGTCCTTATCCTCGTGCGAATTTCGTATATGTGTTATGTGTGTGAATTTTGAATCTGATAATGGTGCATTGTTATTGTTCTGGTATGAATTGGTTGTTGATTTTATAAATTTCGTGTTATACTGTGATGATCTATGAAATTCCCTGATGTTGTTGCTGTTGTACGAATATGTATGTTGCAGAACTGGTTTTGTGCAGGTTGAGGGAACAAAATTAGATCTAAGACCTGTAATTTTGATTAGTAATGATAGGTGAAAGAAGTAAGATGAAGAATAGGACCTAAAATTGATGTAGAAACAAGTTTAGGACTGAATTGGAGTGAAAAAGTGAGGATCCCGTAACAGAACTCAGGCTGGTGTGGAGAAATGCAATTTACGTAATGGATATGGCCTTACGTGTAACAGGAAGGGTGTTACGCGTAATGCTAGGCACAGACGAAGGCAATACGCGTATTGGAGGGCCATAGGAGGCTTTGGCACGGCCCTCTGCCCGTACGCGTAACAGTACGCGTATGTGAACTTGGCAATGCGCGTATGGAGAATAATTACGCGTAACTAGATCTGGAATTGGGATTTTGAGGGAATAACGTCTCTGCCCATACGCGTAATAGGCTGGGCAATACGCGTATGACAGGGCGGGGGAAGAAGCATTACACGTACGATACGCAGCAGGATGAGTGAGCGAGCTGGGCAATACGCGTACGGCCCAGGGCAATACGCGTATGATCAGCGAGAGTGCAGAAATTTTCCGTTTCGCGATTTCTTTCCCGTTTTCGCATACGAAGTGATTTCTTTTGGTTTGGGAGGTTGGGGATAGATGCCAGAACCTGAGAATTGTAGAATTGGTGATGAAAATAATTAATTTAGTCATTTTAGTGAATTAATTAGATGCTTAACTAATTGAATGTTATGTGAGGAATTTCTTGTTGTGATGTGTATGATGGTGAGCAGGTATCTCACGTGTGATCAGGAGGATCGTGAAGATGTATGATTGTTGTCATACATGTGTGTTGTATGTATATTTGTTGTCATGCATTCATGGTGTCGGTGGTGATGAATCATTGCTCAGGAGGAGTGTATGTGATTCATCCGAACTCCAATGTGGAGTGTGGTGGAGATAAATCATTGCCAAGTAAGGGTGTATGTGATTTATCTGGGTTCGATTGAATGAACCATAGTGTTTTGGTACCACATGCATTGTGTCGATGTATTTGAGTCGCATTGCTTTATTATGTGTTTGGTGAAATTTGAATGAAAATGACAAGTATGTCGTGATGGTGTGTTTCTAATATATGATTTGTGAGTACTACCTTTAGCATGTATTATACACCGTTATTTATTGAATGTAGTTCTCACCCCTTTGTTGTTTGTTGCGTCTGTGCTTTTTCGGAAGTACAGATAATCCAGGTACTTGAGTGTGCATGGAGTGCGTGTTGCTTGATCGAGTCTTAGGAGTCGCTCTGATACGTAACACAGGATTTTGGGAGTTTTATGTCATTTGTTATTCTTTATTGTTTTGTTACGTATCATTCTTTATTTGAAACTTTGGTGGACCACGATATTATGTGGATTTTTGGTGTTGTTGGCAAATTGCAGTATTTTGAATAAAACAATTATTTCCGCTGCTTATTAATGAAAAAGGAGTTTTGTTGTTGGTTTAATGATGTGACATCCTACTGTTGTCCTAAACTCTGATTATTTTTGTAGTATTTACTTATTTTGTAAAATGGGAAAGTGGGGTGTTACATAGGCACCTCTTCCTGAGACATATAACCATCCTCGTTAAGATAGGACTTCCACTCTTCATCTGTATCAGAGGAATCACCCTCGTTGATGGTATGTATTTCTTGAGACACTAGGTGAAGGAAACCTCCAATATAGAAGAAGTTCTGAATGGGATGAAGATTTTCATCGTTAATAGCAGTCTGGGTACAGGTTGAGGAAAAACCAAGACCTTTCTTCGTCTTGTTGTCAGTAGGAACGACAAGCTGTCCCCATTGTCGCTCCCAGGATTTTCATCCAGGTACAAATGCGAGAGTGGCGCGGAAAATAGAGTCGCCAGCCGTGTACATTTATCCCAAGAGAGGGAAAGGGAACATCGCATAAACCTGAGGAAGAGGGAAAGGAATGGTCATCGCAACCATAACCTGGGTTCAGGAGTCGTTTACGCGAGGGGAAGGTGCTAGCACCCCACGCATCCATCGTACTCGATGGGATCCACGCTTGTTGTCTATTCTAAGGGTGAGTTATCCTAACATCTATGGCTGCACTAAAACAGGGAAGGGGAAAACTAAGACAGACTCGGTAGGACGTCGACGTCCTAGGCCTACGTACCCCCTTTGTGCAATGGGGAATTCAGAGTCAACATAGTTCGGACCAAGTTCTTTTTGTGTTTTTTATGAGCACCGTTAAGCTCGCGTCCGGCAGTTAGGGTCGATGCCTGTTTGCGACTCAGACGGAAGGTAACGTGCCCTTTTTTAAAATAGCCTTTAGTTTGATGATCCCGAAGGACAAAAAGGTTTGAAGTTTGTTTGTATTTTTTAGGACGGAAGTGACTTGAGTTAGTTCGTAACTCAACTTGAACCAAAGCCTACGACACGGGAACGAATGCGTTGCATGGTCGCCCCCAATGGGACGTATGCTCAACACTCTAGAAGAGAGAAGGGGGACCCCTCAATCTTCATTTCCTATGTTTAAGGCTCGTGTGCAAGGCAAGTTGACCTTATTAAGTATCTTAGAGATGTTATGAGATGAGAAGAGGGACTCAAAAGAAAAGAAAAAACACTACGGGGAAAATCTATCCTAATGTTATCATGCAAAGATGGCCCTAAGGGGAGGTTTGACAACAACCTAAACCTAGAGAAAAGAAAATATGAGAGAAAGAAAGAGTGAGAATGGACATGGATACTTATCCACACCCTTAAATAACTTACCTCAGCCCCTGCATACAAGGTTAGTACAAAACAGACATAAGTAACAATAAGAAAAATGAAACCCAAGCAAGCCACAAACCCAAGAGAAATGGTTACACCCCAAAGAAAACTCATCCCAGTCAGAATATACACCTTAGAGGTGACCCCCAATGTTTACCAAACAAAATCAAGCAAATAGAATGCAAACCAGTGGCAAAACAAACAAGAGAGTTATCAAAGAAGGAGTAGAAGAAGGAAGAGAGGACATGCAAGGTAAACATGCAAGAATGCTTCAAATAATATCCAAGTCAGAATGTGGATGACCTAAACATGTGCCTAAACATGTTATACAAGTGTCACATAAGACATGCAAACAAATATCAAAGCATCAAACATTAATAGAAGAAGAAGGAAGCATATAAGTGAAACATGAATAACATGCAAGATGAAACATGAATGACATATGATAGGAATGAATGCAAAGCTCCAAGGTCAGAAACATACATCAAATGAAATGCAAATGAATGATATGGCATGGCATACATAAACCAAACATAAATCATGAAGAGACACAGATGAGAAGAAGTGAGAAGATAAGTCAAAGAAAAGGCATGTAAACCAAGCATTGAACATATGCACAAAGTATGCAGCAACCTCACACCAATGACATATAATGTAAACAAATGACCTATAATTATTCAAACATGAATTATGAAGTCAAAGAATCAATCCCAAATGATGGCACAAGTGCCTTCTCAAACAAGTAATCAGACATGATCAAAGATATGCATACAAGAAGACCTCAAACCAAGAGCAATCACATAATTAGAAAAACATCTTATAAAATCACCAAATTAAAACCCAACACACCCCAACCAGTGGCAAACAACATATCAAAAACTCATGCCAAAATTCCCAAGATAGGTCACTCAAACAATTATGTAAAGTTCAGATAAGAAACAAGACTCAATATGCAAAAGAGGAGGACTAAAATGCAATATGAAAAAGTTTTAAAAATGAGAGAAAATTTTTTTAATGAACTTCAATATGTTGATGAATCAATTCAAAAAGAATGAGTTCAAAATGTTTTATGGATGATGAGAAATAAAATAAACAAGTTAGAGTATGCATGCATGGAATAAATTCAAAAGAAAATAAACAAATAATTATTTCAGATGCTAAAAATAAAATAAAATAAAAAAAAATTTGATAAAATTTGATAAAACTATAAAAATGCTTCATGAATTTTTTGGTGATTTTTGGATGCAAATATCTATTTTTAAAAATAAAAATGAAATAATGTAATTAAATGCAAAATAAAAATAAAGCAATGTGCATAGGGGGTGTGTTCAGCAGATGGTTCAAGTTGAAAAATGATAATGGGCTGAAAGGGGGGTGCGAACAGAAGGCCCAGATCAAAAACCCATCAGAAAAAAAATAAAAAAAAGGGGAACACGTGATCAGCCTACCATATCATTAACACGCTATCATAATCTCAACCACACTATCTATCCTACGCGTCAGATTAGTCAAACAATCCAAGTATTATGCAAGATGAATGGCCATGATCATATGCACATGATAGTTAACGTGGGGTAATGAACACACAAACCAAAAATAAAAATAAAAAAATTAAAATGCGTGGCAACGTGAGGGCCACACGATGATAGCCATCAACGGCTGGGAGATCATCTTCTTCCTCCAAACCCTAACCTCGCCGGAACCCTTACCAGTCGCCGGAGCTAGGGCTCCGGTCACCACTTCCGGCCACCTGCAACCAAAAATTCACCAGAACACACACGCGAATACACTATCTTGACCAGAATTCCACGAGGATTAATAATATCACATCAAAAATCCCAAACAAGCAACACATAAGGCAACACGAATGAAAAAAGGTTAGGTCCAAAACTTTGAAACTCACGATACAACCATACCATGCGTCCAAACTCAAAGCAAAACACATCAGAATCATCAGTGGATGTCACGCATCAGTATGCACATCAAAAAAAGGAGTTTTAAGAGGATGCAAAGTGTTACCAACCTGAGATCACGTAACCTATTCCCTTGCTATTAGCTTCAAACGATGGATGGTTTGTGCTCTATGGATCCCAAGGGTTCAGATGGTGAAAGAAGTTTTGGAAAAGCTCTAAGGAATTGTGAGATTCGAAGGAGAGAAGCTGTTAGGGTTCAAACTTTGTTCTCCTCAAAATCACATGTGTTTTCCTCTCCTCAGTGCATGAGTAATCTTAAATACTTAGGGTTAATCCACTGATAATCACTTGGGCCTTGTTAATTCCTCACTTAATGAGTTTTTGGTGATTTGTGAAATTTGAATAATGTGAAATACACCCTCCTCCATGCATGCACACCCAAGCATTTGATGATGGATCACTCATTTAACAATTGCTAATCACACCTGAATTGAATTTGGGCCTTAAGATGCCTTGGTTCATGAGTTTTCAATGATTTTGCAATTTAGCACCATGTGAAATAAGTAATGAATAAATCATGGAATCCCTTGGTTCAAAGGCCAAAAATGATCCTTATGGAATGTACTTTGGTGTTAGAATGTGCCTTGAATCAATTATAGGTCACTATGTCCCAAAATACAAAAGTTGTGAAAATGGAACCATGAGAAAACCCTAAAAACCACTTTGCCTTCTTTTGATCATAACTTGAGTTTCACAAATGATATGAAGACCATCTAGTACTTTTTGGAAAGGGGAGAAAAAGATCTTCAACTTTTATGTTTGAGGAAAATTCATTTGAAGCTTCTTTGATGATGAAAAGTCAAGTTGAAAGTAGTGTAAGTACTTGCCCAAAAAGGAAACTTTCAAATTATAGGTCATTTCCATATTTAGTAACTTTTGCACCAACCCTTGATTCTTGATAAATGGTATGAAACTTGACCCTTGAAGACCATATGAGGATGTGAGACCTTGAAACCCTTAAAGAGAACCTTAAAATTTCACAGTTGACTTCCCCTCTCACTGTTGACTTTTCCCCAATTCTCCTGATTCCCAATCCATTGGCCAATTGAACTTCTCATGAACCAAATTGATGTACAATCTTCCATCCCTAGATACTTAGGGACCCAAGGAATACCATGGAATCAAGTCTTGCCCAAAAAATCAGAAATAAACTGACTTTATAGCAAACCCTAATCTTGGTACCCTCAGCCTAGGAGGAATTAGCACAGTCTCCAAATCCAAATTCCTCTGAATATGATGTGCATCCTCTCCAACAAAGATAAGATATGCCATTTGGTGATGATAAAAACCCTAGAAACTTGGCCATTGGAGCAATAAACCCAAGAATCTCAAAACCCTAATTTCTGCACTGGTTATGAGTGAGTGATCCACAATACAAGAACTCTTGCTTGACTCTTTGAAGAACATCTTCTCCTCTTGAGCTGCCTCAAGCACCTTGACCCCATGCTAAGAACCAATGATATGCACACATGATAATGCAAAATGAAATGAAACATAAGCCAGTTAGTACTAAAGTAAGGAGAGAAAATTTTGGGGTGCTACACCCATCCCTTTGCATTATTACTTCTGATCGCTTCGAGAGCATCTCTGTACGAGGAAATCGACGTTCCTCTTTCTGATTGACTGTCATTACTCACCGAAAGTGCTTGGAACTGGGTTCCAACAACCTCCTCTGGTTCCACGTAAGTGGATGATGATAGGTTACTCACGATCAAGGCTTGCTCTCCACAGACTGTGACTAGTTGGTCGTTTTTGACAAACTTCAGCTTTTGGTGAAGCGTCAAAGTGACTGCCTCAGCCTCGTGTATCCAAGGTTTTCCCAACAAACAGTTGTATGTTGCTCGGATGTCCATGACCTGGAAAGTGACTAGGAAAGTGTGAGGACCGATAGTTATGGGAAGGTCGACTTCGCCGATAACTGTTTTCTAGGATCCGTCAAATGCTTTGACGGTGACCTCACTGCCTCTCATCGGAGATCTTTGAATGATAGTCGCATTAGAGTGGATTTCGGCATCACATTTAGAGCTGATCTGGTGTCTACCAGTACGCTGGCTAAAGCATCGTCCTGGCAGTTGACTGTAATATTGAGTGCCATGTTATGATTTGGGCCCTCTTCCGACAATTCCTCATCACTAAACCCCAAGTTATTGCAGGAAGTGATGCTGGAGATGATGTTGTCAAATTGTCTTATTGACACATCTTGTTCCACAAAGGGTTGCTCTAAGACTTTCTGTAGAGCCTCTCTGTGAGCTTCGGAGCTAAGTAAAAGTGATATCACTGAGATTTTTGAAGGAGTTTGCAACAGCTGATCAACAATGTTGTATTCACTCTTCTGGATGAGCTTCAGCATCTCATCATTGTTCTTTGAAAGGTCGGGATCACTAGACTGACTGACTGGTTGATTAGGAATTTCCGTTTGAGGTTCCTTTTCTCTGGCAGGTTCTCCAACTCCTCTGTTGAAGATTCGACCGCTCTGTGTTACTCGACTGATGTCTGCGATATTCACGACGGAGGGTAATGGAGTTTCCTTTCCATTCTCAATTGTTGTTGCACCGTATTTGTAAGGGATAGCCTTAGTTGATTTATATGGTAGCAGTCCCGGTAGATAGATAACTATAGGAGCCTTTTGATCCTTCTGACCATTGTAAGTAATTTCAATCAGTTCCTGGTTGGGAACTTTCGATTCATCAAGTAAAGGGATGATGGTACAAACATCTTTGGTCCTTTTATGATCAGAGATTACGAAAACGTCCTTGATTCGATCGGCGAAATAGTCTAACATCAAATTGGTTGACCCAGAACTTGGACACGGTCGAATTTCCTTGTGGTCCAACTGACTCTGAAGGGCTGCTCGCACGAGGTAACATCCTTGATTATCTTCAGAGCAAACTCTACAGCGTTCATAGTTGTGTGGTGGCACCTGGCCACTTCCGCTCTGTATGCAGTGTAACCTCACTAGATCTGTTTCCATTGATCGAACATCCTGACTTTGATGCCTAGTAGGGTTCCCATTAATTATACTGACTTGTTGTGTGTCTTCGTCTAAATAGATCGAAAGCCACCAGTGGTTTAACAAGTGTTGTAAAGTTCTTTGAACGAGAGCGCATCCTTGGTCGCTCTCATGACATACTTTGCAGTTCTGATAATCATACGATGTCAGAAAACCGAGCCAGACTTGCTTAGCATGTAACTCCACCAAGCTGGTATTCATCAAACAAATATCAAAGATTTGAATCATATTCACTTGATGCTGATTTCTATCGTGGTAATCCTGAATCCATCCAAGATCTATCTGACGCTTGAGGGTCTCTTGTACAAAAGAGCATCCTTGTTTGTTTACTGAGAAGATCAGACAGGAATCGTAATCGTGTCGTGGCAGATTATGATGTTGGCTTTGCCTTAAGTGCATTTCCACCAAGTTGAAATTCATCGCACGGATGTCGTGGTTCTGAATGACGTTGGAATTCGTATAAGTCATGTTGACCTCACGAATTCGGTGATCCTGGATCCATCCGAGATCCAATTGTTCTTGGAGAGCTTATTGCACCATAGAACATCCTTGATTATTTTTAGAGCAGATATCACACTGGTGATAGTTATGAGATGATACATACCCATATCCGCTTTGTCTGCGATGCATTTTGACCAGGTTGGCCCTCAATAAGAGTACATCATGAATCTAATAGTTGTGGTTAGACTCCCCCTCTATCAAATTTACTGCAGCTTTCTCGTGCTGAGGCTGCAGGTTTGTCTGAACATTGAGATTCGTATCCTTGAAGGATAAGACCCCGCTCCTAACAAGCTTCTGTACATCGGATTTGAAGCTGAGACAGTTTTCTATGTTATACCCCGGTCCTCCTTGGTGGTAAGGGCAAGTCTGATCCGCTTTGAACCAAAAAGGAGAATTTTCCGGTAGTGCAAGAGGATACCTGGTTTGGACATGCCCCTTGACCAGTAATAATGGAAACAGTTCTGCATACAACATGGGTATAGGGTCAAACCCTGGTGGTCGTGTTGTACGGTTGTTGTTGTATTAAGGACAAGCCTGCTGAAGAGGCTGTTGTGTCCTTTGCTAATATTGTTGTTGATTTGGTTGGCTCTGAGCAACCTGAGGTTGATACGTAGGAACAGGCGCTGGGTAGATAGCAGGAGTTACAGCTGCTACTGGTTGGTACCGTCGGCTTTGCTTTCCGAGAGAGATATTACCGATATCTTGCTCTCTTTTCTTAGGGAGAGCACTACCATATCTTTTGGTACTGCTTGATGATCCAGCGTCTTTTACTAAACGTCCTTCTCAGACTGCTTCCTCAAGATGAACTCCCATGCCCACCATCTCAGTGAAGTCACTGGGCGCACTGGCAACCATTCTGTCGTAGTAAAAGGAGCTCAAGGTTTTCAAAAAAATCTTTGTCATCTCTTTTTCCTCAAGAGGTGGACAAATCTGGGCGGCAATTTCACGCCATCTCTGAGCGTACTCCTTAAAGGTTTCCTTATCCTTCTGCAGCATGGCTCTGAGTTGATCTCTGTCTGGTACCATGTCCAGATTATACTTATATCGTTGAACGAAGGCAGCGCCAAGATCTCAGAAAGTGGAGATCTTAGTGCGGTTCAAACCCATGTACCATTTGAGTGTGACACTGGTCAAACTATCCTGGAAGTAGTGGATCAGTAGCTGTTGGTTCTCTGTCTGAGTTGACATCCTCCGAGCGTACATCACCAAATGGCTTTGAGGGCAAGATTTACCCTTGTACTTTTCAAATTTGGGCACCTTGAATTTGAGTGGAACTTTCACATTGGGGACCAAACAAAGGTCTACGACGTCTTTTCCAAATAGATCCTGACCGCAAATGGCTTGCAGTTCTTTCTGCATCTCCAGGAACTGTTCTTGGAATTCCCTCATTCTTTCGTCCATACTTTCATTTCCACTTGATGTTATCTAGCAAATCTGTCCTTCCGGGATAGTGTGTACCATAGGTTGTGGTATAGTCATTACGGCAGTGACTCTTGGTACTTCCCTCTCCCGAAGTTTGTAACCTTCAGGAGTTGATGTCATGCCCCTGGCATCTTCGCTTTCCCGAAGTTTGTAACCATCAGGCCCAGCGGTTCCTGTTGCAGTTTCCAGATCTTCCGAGATCGGCGGAATATATCCTTCTGGGATATAGTTGAGTGGCATGCCCCAAGGACGATCTTTAGGCATGGTATATCGAGGCTCATACTTTTCCACTATGGGCGTCGAGGTGATCTCTAAGATCACGGTCCTTTGTTGTTGCATCTGGGCTGCTGCCAGAGCTTGCATATCATTGTAAAGCTTTCTCAGATCCTCTTTCAGAGCGTCGAGTTCTTCTCTTAACTCCCTGTTCTCTTCCTTGAGACTATCCATTTTCTTTTGTTGACTGACCCGAGTATTGTACGAATGAGACAGTTTGACTCTAGAATCGAGACACAAACGTGAGATTCATACGTAAGAAGAATGCGTTATGTGAGAATGATGAATGATATGCAATGATTATATTATATATATTTTTTTATTTAATCAAAATAAACTTCGACAATTGGATTGAAAATATCAAATAGTGGGGAAACCTCGTTTTATTGAATTCAAAGATTGTGGAAATGGAAATACAGTAATTTACATAGTGCTGTAAAAGGAAATGTCTAAGCTAATGGATCCTGAGTCCTCTCTAAGGAAGGCTCAAGTGCTGGTTCTGGTACTTTCCTTTTCTTTGACTAGGGCTCTCGAGCCGTTGTCGGGTTGTCATTCCTTTGCCAAGTGAAAGGAGCGAGCAAATTCCTTTGGTCATCTTGGTTTTCTACAACATGTTGCTCTAAAATCTTGATCAGAGCATCTTTTTCTTTTAACAGTTGTTGTATTTTCTTACACTCCACATTGAGAATACGGTACTTATTCTTCTAAGACTTCTTCTGCTGTTGAACTCTGTTGAGAGTAACCTGAAGTTTTTCTGTATCAAACATAAAATAAAGGACAGGGTCCCTTAACGGAAGAACTTCCTGACGAGGGTAAGGCATCCTCAGTTTGAGAGCTCTAGTTTGTACCCAGTGGAGATAAGGCTCCACCGAGACACAGTCTGGTTTTCCTAGAGACTCTCTTCCTTTCCTGTGAACATGTTTCCTAGCATGCACTATTTCTGTCTTTAGTGCTCTGTCGTTTTCTCCTACCTTGAAGAAAAGACCTTCCAGATGAGCATTACGCGGGACATGCCTCATCGGGTATCCGAATTGACGACGAACTAAAGCTGGATGATAGTTGATTCCCCCTTTAATTCCTATGAGGGGTACATTAGGGAAGTTTCCACAATGGTCAATGATTCTGATCGCGTCATAGATTCGGTTGTACCAGTCGATGTCAGAGTTGGTAAGAGACATGATCCTCTGCGACCAACGTAAAGTATTCTTAGGATCCCAAAATGCAGCAGACTTGGGCAAGTGGGAAATGAACCATTTGTATAGCAGGGGTACACAACATGTAATCATTCCTCCTCTATATAAATTCCTTAAGTGTACAGAATGATAAGCATCTGCGAGCAAGGTCGGTACAGGGTTTCCAATAAAAAATATCTTAGTGGCATTGATATCTACGAAGTTATCGATGTTGGGAAACAAAAATAACCCGTAGGTGAGAAAAACAAAGATGCTCTCGAAAGCGGTCATGTTCCCTATACTGGCAAAGTACAGGGCTTTCTTTATCAGAAACTGGGCTGACAAACCCTGAATTCCACCCTTAGTGGTCATGTGAGTCCTGACTTCTGACTCGTCTAAATAAATTGCTCTTGCAATGGTTTGATCCTTTGGAATTTCTTCCAGTCCAGAAAAGGGAGCTTGGTCAGTGATATGTAGATCAGTCAGGTGAGAGTACTCCTCCAGTGTTGGTGCTAGTTGATAATCCGGGAATGTGAAACAGTGATAGACCGGATTGTAGAACTGAATGAGCGTAGCCAGTATTCCTTCAATTACATGGATCCTTAACAGAGACAACAGTCCTCCGTACTTGGCTCTAAAAGCATCAGGGTTAGTGATCATCCTCACCAAACCTCTTAAATCCTCTAGTTTTGGAACCTTGAAGGTGTACTTGTGAGTCTTCCTTCTACCAAAATCCATAACGCAATCTTCTTTCTCTGATATTTGCAATCACTGTCTTAGTTTAATTTGAAAAAGAGAGACTAGAAGAGAAGATTTTTTTTGTTTGATTAATGTTTTTTAATGAATGCCTGAATACAGCACACAAAAACATAGAAAAAACATGGGGTCAAAGGTTCGGTGTCATGAAGTCATGGCTCTACCCATCCCCAAAGGTTATACTGGTGATTTGTTGTACCTGTCCTCAAAATCATTGACCCCTCTTGGGATAACAACAGCAGGCTGGAATCACTCAAGCAAGCTGATGTATCTTAGAGTAATCTCAAATGAGGGTAGTATCGCGTGACAACTATTTCCGATAGCTTCCGTACTACAAAATAGTAACATGGTTTCAGTCTACTAAAATCCTCAGCTTCTCAGATAACCCAATCGAACAATCTGCTTTCAACAACCGAAGTCGTATAGGCATTGAATCCGCAAAGGGCATATCCATTGATTCGATGGTCGACCGGGACCTCTTATTTGGGAGTCACTCCCTGTAAGATTACCCGTCTAGTGCCATCACTTATCTTAGGTGTATACTCAATCTTTCCAGATGCGACATCACTCGCAGTCCCATTAGCAGAAAATTAAACACGGATATCAATTAGGAAAAGCGATATATATATATATATATATATATATATATATCCTAACATCCTAGACCTCTATAATCCTATTCCTATATAGACAATGAGTCCCCAACAGAGTCGCCATTTTCCTGTAGCGAGCGATTTTTGTCGGTGACGCGACCACCTTATCACTGAAGTTTGGGTTTTCCTCCTCGAGGAGAAAGGGTGCTACTTTTTGATTTCTTATTTATCCCGTGAAGCTGGAAGGGAAAGGGAATCTATCTAAAACTAACATTACACTCGAATGTTTAACTGAACAAACACTTAAAAGAGATTGGGGGGTCCGGGGTCATGTTATACAATGGGTAGTTGTCAATTACCCATCCTATATGTGGTTATCCACAGGATGTTAGCTTTTAGGTTTCATTTTGTAATTGATAGTGTTTATCTGCTGATGGGTTGGGAAAGTTTCTTGGAAAAGTGTGACAGGGAGAGTGAGTTTTATTTTCTGTGGAAAATGATGATGATGATGGCTTAAGGTATGAAACCTAAAGTTTTGATTGATACGAAGGTACTGGACCTAGGGCTTTTGATTAGTATGAAGGTAGAGGACCTAGAGTTTTTTATTGGTATGCTCGCTAAGATTTCACAATCTTATGCCTACGTATTCCCGTTTAAACGAAACAGGGAAATCAGAGCAATCGTAGTTCCTCCAATTCTAAGGGAGGAAAAGATGTTTTGGTGTCTTGTTCAAAGCCCAAGATTGAAGCTAAAAGGATATTTGTGTCTTGTTCAAAGCCCAAGATTGAAGCTAAAAGGATATTAAGAGGGAATTTGTTATCTCTTAAGAAAGACTGTTGATTTTTGTGTGCCTTGATCAAAGCACAAGGTTGACGCTAAAAGGTTAATTGATTTGGCTAGGGGATTTCTTTATACAAAGCCTAAGAGGAGGCTGGATAAGACCGACTTAACAAGAGAGTGTTTTATCTGTCTTGTACAAAGCCCAAGATTGAGCCTAAAAGGGTTGACACAACAAGAGAGTACTGAAAGGTGATTGACTCAACAAGAGAGTCTTTTATACTCAACAAGAGAGTGATTTGTTGTTTCGTACGAAGCCCGAGATTGAGGCTAAAAAGGGTATTGACTCAACAAGAGAGTCTTTTATACTCAACAAGAGAGTCTAGAAAGGTGGTTGACTCAACAAGAGAGTCTGAAAAGGTTAGCTCCCTGGGGAGAATCATTTGTCCAAGGCCCAAGAGGAGGCTGACTTCACTGAGGAAGGATCATTATACAAAGCCTAAGAGGATGCTAGCTTTCTGTTGGGGATTATGGAGATCCCTAGGCAGGTCCAAGTGAGGAATCAACTCTGGCTGATGGTTACAGAAGAGTTGGGATATCAGATACCTTGAGGTTCTGATTTGAGATAGTGTTGACCCTGGTCGGGGAACTCTCATGAGAGAGGCTGGGTTTCTGCTGGAGATCGATCCAGAACGCCCGGGGTTTTTTCCTATAGTTGTGAGGAACTTGAGAATGTCTTTGAGACTCAAGGGGATTATATTGTCCAAGTTTGTCGGTGTGGAAGAGTTTTATCTTTTGTATGATGCCTCTAAGAGGAGGCAAAGGCATTAAGGGATGAGAATCAACCCTAAAGTGGCCTGAGGTCTGACACTGGAAAGACTGCTCTAGCAAAGGATGACTAAGTTTTGTCTTATACCTTTAAGAGGTCGTCAGGGTCCTTGTATTAAGCCCAAGAGAAGGCATGAGAACTTCTAAGAAGTCGAAGGGTCCTTGTACAACACCCAAGAGGAGGCGGGGATGCTTTTAGGAAGCATGTGGGTCCCCAAAACAAGAGAAGTTCAAGAAATGCAATTCACAGAGAAGAGATCATTCCAGGAAAGTTCGAGGGTTTGGAAGAAACTCAGGAGATGCTATTCACAGAGAATAGATCAACTCCGGGGAGTAGAATTTCTTTGACAATATCTAAGGGTGACAGTCTGAGAAAAGGTTCACCGAGAATACTGCCCTTCTCTTTGTTCCATATCGTTTTACCCCAAGAGAAGGGAAGACTGTATTTGGAAATCCTATGGGGATCTAGTTTTGTTTGTATTTAAGAGTGACCAACATGGCTTTACCTAGTTCTAGACCTAGTTGCCGGGGAAAACTCTAAATAACTATACTAGTATATATACAGTTGATATATGACAAGTATTTAAAAGGTATGAAAGAAGACTAACCATGCGCAGCTTCCCACAATACAGTTATATATATATATATATATATTACGTGTATTTAAAAGAATGAAAGAAGACTAACCATGCGCAGCTTCCCACAATACAGTTATATATATTAAAGCGAGAAAAGGAAAGCTATTTAAAACTTACAGGTGGGCGAGCTTCCATGTTGTATTGTTAGTTGCTCAGAGAAATTAAAGAAAGTTTTGATAACAACTGTATATTTGAACCTAAATCAAAAAGGGAGTTGTTTGTGAAAAATTAGTTGGGGCTTTATACTCAAGGAGAGGCCCAAGGTTTGAACAATGATTGTACTGTCGTTTTGAATATCGTATCGGGACTTATACAACGACTGAGGCCCAAAAAGTTTTGGTCAAAAGGGGATTGGGTCTTACACTCTATTAGAAGCCCAAAATTATTTTTAAGAAAAGAAATGGGACTTATAGCTCGAGGAGAGGCCCAGATGATTCTGTTAAAAAGGCGACGATCGCGCCGAACTTTTCAAAATATACAGAGGGACTTATACAATATGTGAGGCCCAAAATTGTTTATTTACAAAGGGATGGGACTTACACTCTCTCAAGAGGCCCAAAAGTATTTTTGTACAAGTGATGGGGCTTATAACTCAAGGAGAGGCCCAAAAAGTTTTATTTAAAACTGGCGATCGCGCCGAGGTTTTTTGAAAACACCGTGGGTCTTATACAATGACTGAGGCCCAAAAATTTTTGGTTTCAAAGAGGGATTGGGTCTTACACTCTATCAGAGGCCCAAAAGTATTTTAAAAAGATTTGTTGGGGTGAAAATCAAAGAAACCCTAATTTCATTTTCTATTAAAAGTAATCCTTTTAAAAATGAATAAAATGACAAAAATACCAAATAAGTCAAAATAAACTACTTGTGATTTTTGGTTAAGGTTTGAAAAATGAGGTTTTAATCACAATATGATTTAGGACTCATTTGATTTTGATTTTCAAGATGAATATTCATTTTTAAAAGGTTTAAAAAACAATAAAAAATGAATTTATTTACAAAAATACCAACTATATTAAATAAATAATATAAATCTTATTTTTTGTGGAATAAAATATTTTAACATTTTTGTGATTTTTTGCAAAAAGAACTAATAAAAAATAATTAAAATTGAGAGAGTTATTAATTTTCCAAATTATTTAAAAATATAACAAAATATATAAAAAAAAATGGAAAAAAGTAGTAAAAAGAGGATCTGGGGCGAGGGGGACTCGAACCCCAGACCTCTAAGGTGTAGCGCGCGCCTCCTATCATTGGAGTGGTGATAGATCCGTGTATCAAAACCACCCCATAAATATATGAGGCATGCCTTGTTTTTGGCCTGGCCAAGGCAAGGCAAGGCAAGGTTTTGGCCAAAAACGTGAAGCTTGTAAGTTTCTCATTTCTCCATGGATTGGGACAAAATTTAGGTCTATCCTATCTAGAATTTCACAAGGAATCCAATGGTGGTGGTGGTTTTTTGAGATGAGGCTCCTATTTCAAAACCCGATAGTGTTCTTGAAATAGGCCTATAATTGCATTTTCTATGCTACCTCTTGTTACAGGCATGAATTACATGATGAATTGGTTCAAACACAACATATATAACATGTATGAGATGTCCATGATCAGTGGACTTCAAAGCAATGCATATTTCTAAGAGTTCAAGTTGTGATGCTTACCTCTTTAGGAGCTTTTTGGGCTATCTGCCAAGCTTCTTGTGCCAGAAGTAATTTGATGCTTTAGACACTCCCAATTGATCCCTTAGAAGCTTTTAGAATGGTTGGAACCAGCTGGAATCCTCGGGAAAAATTTTGAGCTCTTTCTTGCAAAAAGGGCAAAAGTGACCAATAGGACAACTCTCTCAAATGGTGTTCCAGATGTGGGGAACCATTTGGGACAGTTCAAGGATAATATTTGGAGTGTGTTAGAGGTTTTATCTGGTTTTGAAAGTGACTAAATCAAGACATGGCTTGAAAAATGCAAAAAAGTCCAATTTTGAGGTTTTGAGAGGGGACTTTGTGATTTTGGTGTTACAGGTCACTTATGAGAGTTTGGACAGCTTAGATATGACATATTGGATGTGTTTGGATCATGAGCTATGATGGAAATGCTCTCTAACTCAAAAACTCAGAGTTACCTTGCAAAAGAAGGCATTTTGGCCTAGAGAAAGGGATTTTGAGGAAAGCAAGTGTTGTAGTGCTTTAGTGTACTTAAACTAAGCACAAATGAGCTCTATTTATAGTAGAGCTAGTTTGTTTTGCAAGCAATAGTGAATGGGGGCTGCAGCAGGCCTTTGGCCAATTGGATCATTTTGGAATCTCAAGTCTCCTCTAGCCATTGACTAGAGGTTAGAGCACAAGCCTATGGTTCTTTGGTTCAGAGCTTATCCTTGACTCATTCAGTTGGAATAGGCTCAGTTTATGCCACCTTGGTACATCCATTGAATGCTTGGAAATAAAATTGGAGTCTTGGTCTCTTTTAGGCTTTTTAGGGTTTGGCATGCTACTTGGGGAATCTTGGACTTAGGAGGCTGATGAATCAGTGCTTGTCCCTTGGTTGTTCCCCCTTGAGGTGTGCAGATGGATAAGCATGCTTGGAATTGCACAATTTTAGCAAATCGAGCCTTTATGCACAAATCTTCCTTGCCAAGACAGTTTGCAGTAAGGCATGTTGCAGCTGTCATAACTCCTAGCTCAGGTGGAGTTTGATGGAGTTCTTGGACATTTTGGAAAGCCCTTATGTGACACAACACATGTGTGATTATAGTTTGCATTGAAAATTTTTGGATCCAAGTGAAAAATGCCCCTACATTTTGAAAAAAAGCAAGACAGATTCTGACTTAGTGAAAATTTCACTAAGTGTTGAAAAAAGTGACATTTCATGTTTTCAGCCATTTTGATCACTCCATAACTAAAAATCCATGAGGAATTGGAATGAGCTGTAGTTGAAACTTTTAAAGTATACCATGAGATCTACAAATCCATCTTTGGACCATTCAAAATGGTTGCTTGGATCTCAAGTTATGATCCTTGGAAGTTGGTACCCTAGCACTTTGTTCCATAACTTAGAAAAATTCTAAGTTTTCATGGTTACCCCTTTTACAAGTTATCCCACTTTATTTGATTTTTATTGATGAATGATGATTCAAGTCACATATTAACATTGTTTTAGGGTTGAGGAACCATAATTGTGAAAAATCTCAAAAAGTCAAACTTGACTTTTGTGCACAGTTGACTTTTTATCAGATGAATTCCAAACTGCGCGGTGCTTTGTGAAATCAAGTCTTTGACCTAAATCAAACTTGATGGACATGTTCCATAGGTTTTATAGGGTGTATTGAGTCATGTCCCAAGGTTTAGGAGCATGTCATGGTCAAAAGTCAAAGGTACAATTGACTTTTTCCCGAAACCCTAATTGGGGTCCTGATGAAATTGAAACTTGTGGAACAAGCTTTTTGAATCAGTCCATTGTTGAAAATGGATCAATATGGTTTATTAGAGACCCTTAAATCATATCTTGAGGCCTTGGCTCATGTTTTGTCCCAAAAGTCAACTTAGGGGTGAATTAGGTCAAGAAACCCTAACTCATGATTTTTGGTAAATGCATCCCCTGAGACTAAATTGACTTGGTGATTGGGTTTATGAGGTCCCTTGGAGTATCTAGGGTTATGCCTTTAAGCATTGACTCATGCCCAGAGGAAAAATTCCATCTGGAGGCCCTAGTCAACCAAAACCCTAATTTGGTGACACTGGCGATCTTGAGGCTCGATCCACTTGGAATGCTGCAACTTTGTGCTTGATTCCTGATGTGGTAGTCTTCTTGATCCTTCATGGGTGTTTGAGAGGTTAGACAAGTTGAAGATCATGTCATTCGTTGATTGATCATTTGTCTAAGCTCTAAGAGGGCTTAAAACCTGAAATTTTGGTACCAGATATGTGATGTTACGTGTGATGTCACAACAACACACTCTGCAATGGATAATATAACACAACAGAAAAGACACAAAGAATTGTTCACCCAGTTTAGTTAAACAACTTACTCTGGGGGCTATCAAGCCAGGGATGAATTTCACTATCAGTAGAATTAATTTACAGACTCAACAACCCAGTTGACATCTCCTAAACTTAATCACTACTTAATGAACCTTCTACCTAAGAGACCACTTAGGTATGAGAACACTACTCAATCCCTAAATCACTTCAGTGATATAATTCAAAGATCACACACTTTGAGAAACACAACTTAATTCTGCTTCACAACTTTGATCAAGAACAACTCAAAACAACAACACCAATTCACACTAGAATGGTTTACAACACATACACGAAGACACAAACGACTCTCAGTCTTTAGCTCTCTTTCTTCGTTCCTTTTCCTTCAGGATTGATGCGCTTTATATAGCTATTTGATTTGGGCTTGGACCTGCTGGAATATCTGACCTAACTTTTTATTTAAAACTGAATCTTCAAAACAGATTTTCTCTAAAAATCTTCTTAAATCTTCAACCTTTAAACACTCCTACAAATCTGCATCAAATCTGTTTGCAACAGAAAATATCTCCTCCAAGATATTCGCATCCAATAACTCTAACAGCTCTCCCAAAATCCAGCTAATACGCTTAACCCTAAAAACATCTCAAACCTGATGTTTTAATGATCTGCATATCTGATGTCATGACATCGCATGTGACATCAGACTTCAAAACTTCAACAAAGGCTGGGCTAACTCTCCCCCTTTTTAGCCACAATTGGAAAATCACCAAACACAATGTCCTTACATAATAAATGACACAGTCAAACACCAAGCTTTCCCAAAAAAAAAACAAGTTCCAACACCTTGACTGGTTAGGCGATACAAACAATGCTCCTTGTTTGCATTATAAAAACAAGCCTTCTTCCTTCTAGCAGCACCACACAGCAACCAAGAATGAGCCAGTCAAACTCCAAAGATGCAGCAAAGAACCTCAAGCAGGAGGACAAGAAACCAGATCCACTGAAAAAGAAGAGCAAAACATAGACAACAGCTGGAACTTCTTCAGGAGCAACAAGAACAAGAAATCCAACAGAGACAAAAACCATCAAGAAACCCCCAGTGCAGCACCATGCTTCTGATGATGAATGGGATGAAGATTGGAAAACTTTTCTTGATGCAGGGGGCTGGGGCAATCTTTAGATATTGCTATTGATGTACCAAAATCCAATCTTGTATGCTTTCAGTAGTTAAATAAAATGATGTTTTCATATCATAACTGCACAAATACATCTTCCAGCACACCTAATCCTCATAAATGCAAATTCCCAGTTTGCTTCTTAGACTTTCAAATTGATTTGCATCTAAGGCTTTAGTAAAAATGTCAGCTAATTATTTATCTGTAGCAACATGTTCCAAAGCAACTACTTTGTCTTCAACCAAATCTCATATAAAATGATGCCTTATATCAATATGCTTAGTTTTGCTATGTTGAATAGGATTGTTAGAGATATTGATAGCACTCAAATTATCACAGTACAATGTCATGACATCTTGCTTGACATTGTATTCTATTAACATCTACTTCATCCAAACAAGTTGAGAACAACTACTCCCTGCTGCTATGTACTCAGCTTCAGTAGTAGAAAGAGACACAGTTCTTCTTTTTACTAAACCAAGATATCAGATTATTCCCTAAGAAGAAGCACCCTCCTGGAGTACTTTTTCTATCATCAGCACTCCCTGCCTAATCAGCATCACGAAAACCACATAACTCAGTGTCTGATCCATGACTGTAAAGCATTCCATAGTCACTAGTCCCATTCACATATTTCAGAATCCTCTTCACTTGATTCAAGTGACTAACTTTAGGCTCAGCTTGATATCTGGCACAAACTCCAACAGCAAAAGAAATATCAGGTCTGCTAGCTGTGAGATACAATAGACTTTCAATCATGCTTGTGTATACACTTTGATCCACACTAACACCATGTTCATCCTTGGACAACTTTAAATGAGTAGGAGCAGGTGTCCTCTTGTGATTAGCATTCTTTAGACCAAACTTCTTCACTATGTTCTTTGCATACTTGCTCTGAGAAATGAATATGGAGTCCTCCATTTGTCTAATTTGTAGACTAAGAAAATAGTTTAGCTCACCAACAAGACTCATTTCAAACTCAGACTACATCTATTCCACAAAATGTTTCACCATTGCATCTGACATCCCACCAAATACTATGTCATCAACATAGATTTGAGCTATCATCAGTTTTCCTCCTTCCTCTTTAACAAACAAAGTCTTGTCAATCCCTCCTTTTCTGTAGCCATTCACAACCAGGAATTCAGTAAGCCTTTCATACCAAGCTCTTGATGCTTGCTTCAACCCATATAGAGCTTTCCTTAGTTTGTACACATGGTCAGGAAATGTTGGATCAATAAATCCTATTGGTTGATCAACATACACCTCTTCATTTAAGTAACCATTCAAGAAGGCACTCTTAACATCCATCTGAAAAAGCTTGAATTTGAAATTACAAGCCACCCCTAAGAGCAATCTGATATATTCCAGTCTTGCCACAGGAGCAAAGGTCTCATCATAATCAATTCCTTCAACCTGAGTGTATCCCTGAGCAACTAATCTGGCCTTGTTTCTGGTGACCACTCCTTGTTCATCAGATTTATTCTTGTAAATCCACTTGGTGTGAATCACATTAACTCCATCAGGCCTTGGTACAAGATCCCACACTTCATTCCTTTTGAATTGTTCCAGCTCTTCATGCATGGCATTAATCCAAAACTCATCAGTCAAGGCTTCTTTGACATTCTTGGGCTCAATTTTAGAAACAAAGCAAGAATTTGACACAACCTCCCTTGATCTAGTGCTAACTGTCATACCCCAAATTTTGACCACTAAGATTTCCCATCTTGTGCAAATCATCATCACAATATGGATGAACCATCATGCCTCATCAAATGCCTCAAGGGATGTTGAGCATTCACTACCATCAAAATTAGGGTTTCTAGACCTCTCAAACATAGACAAAGGATCAATCAAGGAATGACATGATCTTCAACTTGTCTAACCCCTCAAATATCCATAAAGGATCAAAAAGGACTCCCACTTCAAGGATTAAGCACAAGGCAGCTCCCTTCTAGGTGGATCAAGTCTCAAGATCGACAGTGTCACCAAATTAGGGTTTTGGTCGACCAGGGCCTCCAGATGGAAATTTTTCATCTGGGCACAAGCCAAGGATCCAAAACACAACCTAATATGCTCCATGGAACCTCATGGACCCAACCATCAAGTCAATTTGACCTCAGGGGATGCATTCACTAAAAATCAGGAATTAGGGTTTCTTGACCTAATTCACCCCTAAGTTTACTTTTAGGGAAAATCATGAACCAAGACCTCAAGACATGATTTGAGGGTCTTTAATATACCATATTTATCCATTTGGAGCAATGGATTGATCCAAGAAGCTTGAGCAATAAGTCTCAATTTCATCTGCACCACAATTAGGGTTTTAAGGAAAAAGTCAATTGTAACTTTGACTTTTGACCAGGACATGCTCCCAAACCCTAGGACATGCCTCAATATACTCCATGACACCCATGGAACATGTCCATCAAGTTTTATTTAGGTCAAGAACATGATTTCCTGAAGAATAGCACAGTTTGGAATTCATCTGACAAAAAGTCAACTGTGCACAAAAGTCAACTTTGACTTTTTGAGATTTTTCACCAAAATGGATTTTTAACCCTAAAATGATGTTAATGTATGATTTGAATCATCATTCATCAAGAAAAATCAAAGAAAGTGGGATAACTTGTAAAAGGGGTAACCATAAAAACTTAGAAAAATTTCTAAGTTATGGAAAAAGTGCCACTAATGTGCCAACTTTGGAGGACCATAACTCCTAAACCACAAAGCCATTTTTTTCCATCCAAAGCTTGATTTGTATATCTCATTGCCATCTACAAAAGCTTCATACTGACCTATGTCCAAATTCCTCATGGATTTTGAGTTATGGAGTGATCAAAATCAAGAAAAGCCACTTTGTTCCAACACTTAGTGAAAATTTCACTAAGTCAGAATCTGCCTTTACTTTTTTCCAAATGTAGGGGGATTTTTCACTTGGATTCAAAAGTGATCAAAACCAAACATGTTCAAACAGTTGTTGTATCATGTAAGGGCTTTCCAAAATGGCCAAGAACATTACCAAATTCAATTTGAGCCATGAGATATGACATTGGCAAGTTGCCTTGCTGAAATCTGCCAAGGCAAGGCAGATTTTGCATTTTTGGTCGATTTGCCAAAATCAGCCAAAACCAAATACTCCTATTCACTTGGACACCTCGGAGGATTGAATCTAAAGGGGATAATCACTGAGCCAAGCCTCCAAAGTATTTGGAACAAGAAATAGTATGTTGAACCTAGAATAGCCAAAATAGGGACAAGACTTCAATTTTGGAATGAGGCATTCAATGGAAGCATCAAGGTGGCATGGACTGAGCCATTCTCAATTGAATTCAGTCAAGACTTATCCAAGACCAAGGGAACCACAGCCCTGTGCCCTAACCTCTAGTCAATGGCTAGAGGAGACTTGGATTTCCATTGGACAACATTGGCCAAACCTCTGCTGCAGTTGCCATTCACTGTGGATCCCAAAACAAACTTGCTCTACTATAAATAAAGCTCAATTGTGATCAGTTTGAGTACACCAAATCCATCAAACCGATGCTTTCCTCAAAATCTCTTTCTCTTGGCAAAAATGCCTTCTTTAGCAAGGCAACTTTGAGTTTTTGAGCTAGAAAGCAATTCCACTCAAACCAATCACACACACACCTCACATACATCATATATGAGTTGATCAAACACTTAAACAACATCTGGAACACTAATTTCTCAAAATCACCAGTCAATTGCTCAAGGTTTTAACCAATGTGCAGTTGAGATGCCATGAAGTGATCCAGCCAATTTCAGTCAAGTCCAAGCATTCAAACACACTCCATAGGGTGTAGGGAAGTTGTTCAGATCATCACAACTCATCTGTAACACCTCCAACTCAGAAATCACTTTGAACTTGCTGTCACGACCTAGAGGTAAGCCTAACTTGGTCATCTCTCAATCTATGCATATTTCCTCGCACAATACTTTGGCCATATGTTCATAATCATACATGGAATGTTTCCCCTCAATTAATTGCTTTGTTTGAACCGTGTATCAAAAATCCTAGCCTTCATGCAGAAATTAGGGTTCTTGAGGATTTTTCATGATTTCTTGTTATATGTTTAATTTAAATGAAATTAAATGCCATAGACATGATTGTGAGGTTGAAACGAGTTGATTGGTATGTGGATTACATGATATGATCAAGTATTCAGTGAGATTTGAGAGAAAATGCAAATCTGGCCAAACCCAGAACACGCGCGTGTTCTTGGTGTGTTCTTGGCGCCATTTTCATAAATTCAAATATTTGAATTTTGTGATTTTATTTAATTGATTCAAAAATTAATTTCTCTCTGAGTTTTAATGATTTTGAGTTGATTTTTTTTTTAACAATTCACAAAAATGTTAAAATATTTTATTTTCCCAAAAAATCCCAAAAATATTATTTATTTTGTATAATTGATATTTTTGAAAAGAATTAATGTTTTAATTGTTTTTAACATTTAAAATATTTTTTCCACCTTGATTTTGCAAATGCTTTCTAATTATTTTGTAGGTCAATACTTAATTTTTGAAGCATTAATCCAAGATCACAATTTGTTTTCCATGTGTTAAACAATTTTGATCATTTTAATTGAATTTTTATTCAATTAAAACACATTTTTGAAAACAAATTAGGGTTTTTGGATTAATTCAACCCTCATAAATCATTTTCAAAACTTTTGGGCCTCTAATAGAGTGTAAGAACCAATCATTTTTTGACCAAATCATTTTTGGGCCTCAATGTATTGTATAAGTCTCGATACCGTCAAAAACAAACGGCGCAATCGTCGCCTTTTCGAAAAATAACAACTGGGCCTCTCCTTGAGCTATAAGACCCATTCAAAACTTTTGGGCCTCTAATAGAGTGTAAGACCCAATCCTTTTTTGACCAAATCATTTTTGGGCCTCAGTGTATTGTATAAGTCCCGATACCGTAAAAAACAAACGGCACAATCGTCGCCTTTTTGAAAAATAACAATTGGACCTCTCCTTGAGCTATAAGACCCATTCAAAACTTTTGGGCCTCTATTAAAGTGTAAGACCCAACCCCCTTTTAACCAAAACAATTTTGGGCCTCACTTATTGTATAAGTCCCTCTGCGTTAAAAGAAAACCTCGGCGCGATCGCCATTTTTAACGGAAAAATCAATTGGGCCTACCCTCGTGTTATAAGCCCCACTCTTTTTCTTTGAAACATTTTGGGCCTCTTGAGAGAGTGTAAGACCCATCCCTTTGTACAGAAAACCTTTTTGGGCCTCAGTCACTTGTATAAGTCCCTCTGTACAAATTCAACAGTGCAATCACTGGTAAAACCCCGGGCCTCTCCTTGAGCTGTAAGCCCCAAATCTTTCTTTTTCAAAGCACTTTCTCCTTTGATTTTGAATATACTGTTGTTTTCAATCTTTCTTTGTTGAACAACTAACCAAACAGCATGGAAGCTCTACAACCGAGTAAGTGGTTATTGCTTTCATTTACTGCTTTCATATACATATAACTGTATTGTGGGGCTGTTTCACTGTAAGTATTATTTCATAAACTCATATCAACTGTGTAATAACAGTATAGATATTTAGAGTTTCCCCGGCAACTACGTCTAGAACTAGGTGACGCCGTTTCGTTTATTGGTAGAAATAGACAACTAGATCCCCAATAGGATCACCAGATACAGTCTTCTCTTCGACTGTCCTCATTAGGAATCGTCAAGAAACTCTACTCCCAAAGATGAATGTATTCTCCGTGAATGGCATCTTTGAGTTTCTTCCAAATTCTCGAACTTTCCTGACTTTGATCTATTCTCGGTGAATAGCATTGCCTTGAATTTCTCGGGGTTTGGGGACCCACGGGCTTCTTAAAAGCATCGGCCTCCTCTTGGGCATCGTACAAGGACCCACAGGCTTCCTAAAAGCAACCCGCCTCCTCTTGGGCTTAGTACAAGGACCGTCCGGCTTCTTAGAAGTATTCACAGCCTCCTCTTAGGCTTCGTATAATGATCTCTTCCCCCGGGAATGATAGCCTCCTCTTGGGCTTAGTACAAGGACCTGTCGGCTTCTTAAAAGTCTCTAGCCTCCTCTTGGGCTTCGTACAAATTGTCCCGAAGACCTCCTAGAGGTATAGGAACAAAACTTAATCATCTGCATAGAACAGTCCTTTCAAGAGTCTACTACTATTTCTCAAAGTATAGTATAAAAGATAAAACTCTAGACTTGGACAGTCTAACTTCCTTGAGTCTCAAAGACATTCTCAAGTGGCCCCTTCGTTAAATAGGAAGGAAACCCGCAGACTCGGACAGTCTCAATACCCTTTGGATTTCCCGTTTCCTCAAAGAAAAGAAAATATCCCTGATCCTCGAATCAAATCCCTGAGTATAGTGTTGCTCATATAAGAACTGATTTTCTCTTTAAAATCAGTATACTGGACCTGTCACTTAACTGAAACAGTTACCTTAGCCTCCTCTTGGGCTTTGTACAATGATTCTTCCCAGCGAAGCAAACGTTTAGCCTCTCTCTCGGGCTTTGTGCGAGATACAAAGACTCCCTCGTTGAGTCAAACAGCGTTTAGCCTCTCTCTCGGGCTTTGTACGAGACACGTAAGAGACTCCCTCGTTGAGTTAATCACCCCTTTCGCCTCCATCTCGGGCTTTATACGAGATACAAAAAGGTTCTTATTGAGCCAAACAAATTTTATCCTCCATCTCGGGCTTTGTACGAGATACAAAAACTCCCTTGTTGAGTCAAATAGCCTCCATCTCGGGCTTTATACGAGATACCAAAAGATTCCCTTGTTGAGTCAAAACCTTTTAGCCTCTCTCTCGGGCTTTGTACGAGACACATATTAGCCTCCTCTTAGGCTTTGTATAAGAAAACCACTGGTTGATTCAATCAACCTTTTAACATCAAAGTTGTGCCTCGTTCATAGTACACAAACATCAACAACTCCTTCCTCTTCATCTAATTGTTGTAAGCGGCAAGCCTCTGGATCATCTACATCCATGCCACTGTCCCTCTTTTAGCATGAGAAATTCCTAAGGAAAGATAGCGTTGCTCCACACTGAGTTAAACTCTTCTCCTCCAGGTTAAAATCCCCTATAAAGGAAATTATGGCATTGCCGGATTCGCATATCCCGGTTAAATTAATTCTCCTTTATAACCAGTCACCCAACAGTTGTGACAGACAAACCCATCTTTAGAGATGACAAATTCTCTCTAAAGTCAACACCCTTTTAGCTTCACATCTTAGGCTTTGAACAAGATACAAATAGACCTTTCGCTTCACGTCTTGGGCTTTGAACAAGACACCAAAAAAACCATTTCCTCCCATAGAATATGAGGAACTACGAACGCTCTGATTTCCCTGTTTCGGTAAACGGGAATACGTAGGCATAAGATTGAAAGAAAAGATCTTAGCGAGCACACTAAACAAAAACTCAAAATCCCATATCTCCATCAATCAAAAGCAGTAATTCAAAAACATCAGTCCTAACATCCTAATCCTTGTTCCCCGCCAAAAACCTTCTGTCAAAAATGAAAAGAAAGAAACCAGTATTGGTGAAAATACAAATAACCAGTACAAAGGCCCCCCACATTGATAGCATCCGTAACCTAACAGACCGCTGTTTAAACTCAGTATGCAAAGCAGGGTTAATTGGAGACATCTATTTCCCTTCCTTCATCAGTTTTAATAGGATAAAAAATGAATCGACCTGTAGTAAGCTCAAACCGCAGAGAGCGACCAGCGCTTAAGAACCGCGTCCAAAATCGCTCGCTACAGAAAAATGGCGCCCACCGTGGGGCCGAAAATTCTTTCTTAAACATTTAAGGTGAAAACCTTGGACAAATCTTTTTCATGGCGGTGGCCACCACAGAAAAATGGCGCCCACCGTGGGGCCCTATCTCTTCAGTTTCTTTCCTTTTTCCTTCTTTTCACCTCTTTGGTTGATACCACAGATTGGGGCTTCCGCCGGGGAACCCATTTTCTGTCAGGAACTTAGGATTCATAGCTTTAAAGTCTAGGACATTAGGACAAATATATATACTGCTTTTCCTAATTGCTATACATGTTTATTTTTCTGCTAATGGGAATCTGTATGATGCCGCATGTGGAAAGATTGAGTATACACTTAAGATAAGTGATGGCGATGGGGTCGACCATCAACCTCAGTGGAGGCTGACCAATGCAACCCATTCTCTCACCTAGACAATGGGCCGATTGTTCAGTCTGAGAATCTGAGGAGCCAAACCCTTTCGTAGTGCGGAAACTATTGGGAATAGTTGTTACGCGATACTACCCTCATTTGAGGCTGGTGATCTATTCTCGGTGAATGGCACTTACTCTAAGATTGCTCTACAACTCACTGGCGATCCGCTTGTTGTTTGGCTTTCCTGGGAGGAGCTGATGATAATGAGTACAAGTACAAAAATCACCCTAGTATAAACCTTTGGGGATGGGTAGAGCCTTGACTTCATGACAACGATGTTTTTTCTATGTTTTTGTGTGTTGCATTCATGCATTCATTTAAAAAACATTAAAACATTCAAAAAACTTCTCTTCTAGTCTTTCTGTTTTTCAAATTAAACTAAGACTGTGATTGCAAATATCAGAGAAGAGGATTACGCTAATGGATTTCGGTAGAAGGAGAACTCATACGTACACCTTCAAGGTTCCAAAACTAGAGGATTTGAGAAGGTTAGCAAGGATGATCACTAACCCTGAGGCTTCGAGAGCCAAACACGGAGGTTTGCTACCTTTGTTAAGAGTCCATGTGATTGAGGGAATCATGGATGCACTTATTCAATTCTACGATCCAGTTTATCACTGTTTCATATTCCCGGATTACTAGCTAGCACCAACGCTGGAGGAGTATTATCATCTGATTGATCTACACATTATAGATCGAGCTCCATTTTTTGGACTGGAAGAAATTCCAAAGAATCAGACCATTGCAAGAGCAATTCATTTGGACGAGTCTGAGGTCAGGTCTCACATGACCGCTAAAGGTGGCATCCAAGGTTTGCCAGCCCAGTTCTTGACGAAGAAAGCCCTGTATTTTGCCAGTATAGGGAACGTGACTGCTTTTGAAAGCATCTTTGTCTTGCTCACCTACGGGTTATTTTTGTTTCCCCACATCAATAACTTCGTCGATATTAACTCCATTAAGGTTTTCTCATTGGAAACCCTGTGCCGACTTTGCTTGCAGATGCGTATCATTCTGTATACTTGGGAAATTTGTACAGCAGAGGGGAGATCACATGTTGTGTACCTCTGCTTTATAAATGGTTTATCTCCCACTTGCCCAAGTCTGCTGCTTTTTGGGATTGCAAGAGTGCCTTACGTTGGTCGCAGAAGATCATGTCCCTCACCAACTCTGATATAGATTGGTGTAATAGGATTTATGATGGGATTAGGATCATTGACCATTGTGGAAACTTCCCCAACGTACCCCTTATAGGAACTAATGGAGGAATCAATTACCATCCAGTGTTGATTCTTCGTCAATTTGGATACCCGATGAGACACATACCACTGGGTGTTCATCTGGAAGGTCTTTTCTTCTAGGAAGGAGAAAGTGACAGAGCACTAAAGACAGAAATAGTGCACGCTTGGAAACACGTTCATAAGAAAGGACGAGAGTCTTTGGGAAAACCGGATTGTGTCTCGGTGGGGCCTTATCTCCATTGGGTACAAACTAGAGCTCTCAAGCTAAAAATGTCTTATCCTCGTTACAGAATTCTTCCGCCGAAGGAATCTGTCATGTACTTCATGACGGAAACTGAAAAGCTTCAAGTTACTCTCAACAAAGTTCAACGGGAGAGAAGGTCTTGGAAGAACAAGTACCGCACCCTCGACGTAGAGTGCATCAAAATACAGCAATTACTGAAAGATAAGGATGCTCTGATTGAAATTTTGGAGCAACATTTTGTAGAGAATCAGGATGACCAAAGGAATTTGCTCGCTCCTTTCACTTGGCAAAGGAATGACAACCCGACAACGGCTCAAGAGCCCCGGTCAAAGAAAAGGAAGATACCAGAATCAGCACCCGAGTTCTCTCGGGACCCATTAGCTTAGGTTTCTATTTCTGCACTTTGTAATCTACTGTATTTCCGTTTCTGTAATCCTTTGAATTTCAATAAAAAGGGGTTTCCCCACCATTTGATATTTGCAATCTAATTGTCGAAGTTTATTTTGATTAAACAAAAAAAAACAATTAATATAATCATTGCATTCATCATTCTCACATCGCGTATTCTTCTTCCCTACAAATCTCACATTTGCGTCTCGATAAGAGAGTCAAACTGTCTCATTCGTACAATACTCGGGCCAATCGTCAGAAAAGGATGGATGATCTTGAGGAAGAAAACAGAGAGTTGAAAGAAGAGATCGACGCTCTGAGAGAGGATATGAGAAAGCTTCGTAACGACATGCAAGCCATGGCAGAAGCTCAACTACAAAGAACTGTGATCTCAGAGATCACCTCAATGCCCATAGTGGAGAAGTATGATCCTAGGTATCAGATACCGAAGGATCGCCCTTGGGGCATGCCTATTAACTATATCCTGGAAGGATATGTTCCGCCGATCACTGAAGATCAGGGAATCACAACAGAAGCCGCTGGGCCTAAAGGTTACAAACTTCGAGAAAGCGAAGATGCTAGGGGCATACTGAAGACTCCTGAAGGTTACAAACTTCGGGAAACGCCAAGATTCGCTGCCGTAGTCACGGTACCACCCCCTGTGGTGCACACTGTCCCGGAGGGACAGATTCCACAGATATCTTCTGGTAAAAAGGAAACTATGTTTGACTGAATGGATGAATTCCAGGAATAGTTCTTGGAAATGCAGAAGGAACTGCAAGCCATTCGTGGTCAGGATCTATTTGGAAAGGACGCCGCAGACCTCTGCTTGGTCCCCAATGTGAAAGTCCTGCACAAATTCCAAGTGCCTGACTTTGAAAAGTACAAGGGTAACTCTTGCCCTCAGAGCCATCTGGTGATGTACGCTCGGCGAATGTCAGCTCAGATGGAGAATCAGGACCTACTGATTCACTACTTCCAAGATAGTTTAACCGGTGCCGCACTCAAATGGTACATGGGTATAAACCGTACTACGATCAGTACATTCAGAGATCTTGGTACTGCCTTCGTCCAACAATACAAATACAATTTGGACATGGCACCCAACAGAGATCAACTCAGATCGATGTCGTAAAAGGACAAGGAAACCTTTAAGGAGTATGCTCAAAGGTGGCGTGAAATTGCCGCTCAAATTTGTCCACCTCTTGAGGAAAAAGAGATGACAAAGATCTTCTTAAAGACCTTAAGCTCATTTTACTATGACCGAATGGTTGCCAGTGCACCCAGTGATTTCACCGAGATGGTGGGCATGGGCGTACGTCTTGAGGAAGCCGTCTGAGAAGGACGTTTGGTAAAAGACACTGGATCGACAAGCGGTACTAAAAAATACGATAGTGCTCTCCCTAAGAAAAAAGATCAAGATATTGGGAATATCTCTCTCGGAAAGCAAAGGCGACATTATCATCCGGTAGCAGCTGTAATTCCTGCTATCAACCCTGCGCCTATTCCTACGTATCAACCTCAGGTTACGCAAAGCCAACCTGATCAGCAAAGGACACAACAGCCTCTTCAGCAGGCTCGTCCTCCATATAACAGCAATCGTACAACATGACCATCAGGGTTTGATCCTATACCCATGTTGTATGCAGAATTATTTCCATTACTACTGGCTAAGGGGCACATTCAGACTAAGTCTCCTCTTACAGTACAAGAAAATCCACCTTTTTGGTTTAAGGTGGATAAGACATGCCCTTATCATCAAGGAGGTTCAGGGCATAACATTGAGACTTGTCTCAATTTCAAGTCTGAGGTGCAAAAGCTTGTTAGGAGTGGGGTCTTATCTTTCAAGGATATGAATCCCAATGTTCTCACGAACCCGCTGCCTCAACATGAGAAGGCTGCAGTCAATTTGATAGAAGGAGAGACTAACAATGTCTTTCAAATTCATGATGTACTCTTGTTAAAGACCAATCTGGTTAAGATGCATTACAGACAGAGTGGATATGGCCATGTGCCACCTCATAATTATCATCAATGTGATGTCTGCTCTAAAAACAATCAAGGATGTTCTGTAGTGCAAGCAGCTCTACAGGAACAGATGGATCTCGGATGGATCCAAGAGCACCGAGTTCGTGGAGTTAACATGGTTTACACGAACTCTAACGTCATTCAAAACCACGACATCCGTGCAATGAATGTCAACCTGGTGGCAATGCATTCAAGGCAAAGCCAGTATCATAATCTGCCACGACACGATTACAGTTCCTGTCTGACTTGCTCGGTAAACAAACAGGGATGCTCTTTCATATAAGAGGCCCTCTAGTGCCAGATGGATCTTGGATGGATCCAGGACTACCATGATAGGAACCCTTATCAGATCAACATGGTTCAGATCTTCGATGTTCGCGTAATGAATACCAACTTGGTAGAGTTACATGCTGAACAGGTCCGACTCGGATTCTTAATATCACACGACTATCAAAGTTGTAAAGCAGGTTACGAAAACGATCGAGGTTGTACCCTTGTCCAGGAGGCACTTCAGCACTTGTTAAATCATTGGTGGATGCCAATCTATATGGATGAAGATACTCAAGAAATTAGTATCAGTAATAGGAATCCCACTCGGCGTCAAAGTCAGGATGTCCGATCTGTGGAAGCTAACCTAGTGAGGTTACATTGTATTCAAAGTGGGAGTGGCCAGGTGCCACCACACAATTATGACCGTTGTAGTGTCTGTTCGGAAAATAACCAAGGGTGTTACCTTGTGAGAGCAGCTCTTCAGGGTCAGGTGGATCGTGGAGAGATTCGCCCATATCCGGGTTCTGGACCCATCAACTGGACGCCGAACTACCTTGTCGATCAAGTCGAGGACATTGTCACAATCTCTGGTCGTCACCAGACCAGGGATGTTTTTGCCATCATCCCTCTACTTGATGAATCTAAAGCTACCAACCGGGAACGGATCGAGATTACTTATGATGGTCAGAAAAGTCAGAAAGTTCCCATAGTCATCTATCTACCGGGACCACTACCGTATGAATCAACTAAGGCTATCCCTTATAAATACGGTGCAACGATAATTGAAAATGGAAAGGAAATTCCATTACCCTCTGTCGTGAATATTTCAGACATCAATCGTGTAACACGGAGCGGTCGAATCTTCAACTGAGGAGTTGGAGAACCTAACAAGGAAAAGGAACTTCAGACAGAAGCTCCCGATCCATCAGTCGGTCAATCCAGTAATCCCGACCTTTCTAAAAATAATGATGAGATGCTGAAGCTCATCCAAAGGAGTGAATATAACATTGTTGATCAGCTGTTACAGACTCCTTCAAAGATCTCGGTATTATCACTGTTACTCAGTTCAGAAGCCCACGGGGAGGCTCTGCAGAAAGTCTTGGAGCAAGCCTTTGTGGAATAGGATGTAACAATTAGACAGTTCGATAGTATTGTCTCTAACATCACTTCCTGCAATAATTTAGGATTTAGTGATGAGGAATTACCCGAAGAGGGTCACCGTCATAACATGGCGCTCAACATTACAGTTAACTGCCAGGACGATGCTTTAGCCAGCGTACTGGTAGACACAGGGCCAGCCCTGAATGTTATGCCGAAGTCTACTTTGATGTAATTATCATTCAAAGGCCCTCCGATGAGAACCAGCGAGGTCGTCGTCAAAGCGTTCGACGGATCCAAAAAATCGATTATCGGTGAAGTTGATCTTCCCATAACTATCGGTCCTCACACTTTCCAAGTCACTTTCCAGGTCATGGACATCTGGGCAACATACAGTTGCTTATTAGGAAGACCTTGGATACATCAGGCTGGAGCGGTCACTTCGACCCTCCACCAAAAGCTAAAGTTCGTTTAAAATGATCAACTTGTCACAGTCTGTGGAGAACAGGCCTTGCTCGTGAATAACTTATCATCATCTACTTGTGTAGAACCCGAGGAGGTTATTGGAACTCAGTTCCAAGCACTATCAGTGAGCAAGGATGATCAATCCCAAGGAGGAACCTCGATTTCCTCATACAAAGATGTTATCAAAGCGGTCGAGAGTACCGATACAACCGGATGGGGACAGCTTGTCATTCCTATTGACAATAAAACAAAGAAGGGTCTTGGTTTTTCTGCAACCTGTACCCAGACAGCTGCCAGCGATGAAAGTATTCATCCTATTCAGAACTTCTTCCACAGTGGTGGTTTCCTTCACCCAGTCCCTCAAGCAGTCCATGCTATCAATGAGGAAGATCCCTCTGACACAGAGGAAGAGTGGAAGTCATATCTTAACAAGGACGGTTATATGTCTCAGGACGAAACGCAAACTCCTTTTTGCTTTCCTACAGAGAGTCCGAGATTTATACCCAGGTCAGACATCGGAATGATATACGGAGATTATGATCTGGAAGGATGTCGTGCTCCGCCAAATTCATTAGAGGAGGACACTCTGATGAAGGACAACTTTGACCACAGTTACTATAGCCCAATGGATGGTCTGCCTATGTGCCAACCTTACCCGGGAGACTTGGGGCAAAAGAGTCAGCCGAACAATGAAAACCAGCTGACCGTCATTGAACAGAATACTTGTGTCCCCACCATGTCATGGGATCAACACTCAGGTCATCCTGAAACTACTCAACATGACGATGAATTTGCAACGTTTGCAGGACTTGAATTCATCAACTATGCTTTTCCTGAGGTCAACGTCATCGAGAGGGATGAGTCCTCCAGTTCCAGAGAAATGTCGGACACCCAGGGACAATCGAGTGAAGGTAATCGAATAACGGTGTTTTCTTTCGGTTTAGTAGCGCGGGACGATAATTGAATCAACCATATTCGAAGCACTTGATTCATCTTGAATCAAGGGAAGAGAAGGCTCTACATCAACAATTCGAAGACGTTCGAAGATTTGTTTGTTCAGAAGTTTTCTCTTGTATAAACTCTCAATTACAACGATAATATATATATCTCAATTCCATGTTCGGAATTGGGGGCAGATGTACCCATAGCGAGGACGATTGGGGAACTGCCTAATCAAATCGCGTTCGTTCTCTTTCTCCTTTAACTGTTTACATTTTTTTGCATTGTTTGAATTTGCCAAGTTTTCAAGTTGTCTAAATTTCTGAGGTGTCGTAATCTAAAGCTGAAAAATCATTTTGGTTAAAGTAATACAATTCGTTGAATTATTTCTAAGAGCAGCTTGAAATTACTAACCATAAAAATTCTGCACTTAGTGTGTGTGTACACACCAAGTGTTTGATAATTTGTCACAAGCAAATTCAAACACCGTTAGTGTTTCATTGTTTGCCTCATTGGTTTAGATTATACATAAACACGCTATAATTTGTTGATTGCGTTTGAACACATTAATAGAACTGAATTTTTCTCTTCCATACTCTTTCGCAATATATATTCGCGCATATCCGATCCTTTTGGTAGAAGGTTCGTTGTAGACTTTTAATCCAGTGGTAGCTTCCATTCAAACAATTTTTTAAAATTCCATTTCGCGTGTAAAACTCGAAGGATCTATTCAACCCCCCCCCCCCCCCCCCCCCCCCGCCTTCTAAATCCATAGCCATAGTCTAACAGCATTCACTAAAAATCAGGAATTAGGGTTTCTTGACCTAATTCACCCCTAAGTTGACTTTTAGGGCAAATCATGAACCAAGACCTCAAGACATGATTTGAGGGTCTTTAATATACCATATTGATCCATTTAGAGCAATGGATTGATCCAAAAAGCTTGAGCAACAAGTCTCAATTTCATCTGCACCACAATTAGGGTTTTAAGGAAAAAGTCAACTATAACTTTGACTTTTGACCAGGACATGCTCACAAACCCTAGGTGTCGCGGTGAGAATCGGATATCAAGCTATTGGATTAACTTGAATCATAATTCTTAATTCACCACCGGTCTTTATTTTATCCAAGGGAAAGGGTTAAAGATCAAAAAACCTAATAAGAGATCTAAGGTTCGGGGGTTGGTTACGTCTAGGGAAGGTATTAGCATCCTAAACGTCTGTAGTACTCTACAGGAACCTCTTGTTATTATTTATGTTATTTATTGCTCGCTTGCTAAGGGTATGTGCTAAGGGAAAGACCTAGGGGTTAGTATCTAAGTACACTCGCCAAGATATCGCATCTTGTGCCTACGTATCCTGACGGGAGTGGAATCAGAGTATCCGTAGTTCCCCTCAAAAAGGGTGAGGAACTCTTGACGGTGGTCAAGGTACCAGTGGGAGGTAGCGTCTATGGCAAGACACTACATAGAGTGTGGTGACTCTAAAGTTTAAGTTTAAGTTAAAAGGGTAGATTAAATGTCCATGGTAGAACACATATATAGAGTATGGTGACTCCGATCCTAAGGTTAGGATAAAAAGGAAAGGACCTAAAGTTAATTCTCTCATGGGAGAAGAAGAGACTTAACGGTAGTTGTCTAAATTAAAGTGTTATATATATATATATATATATATATATATATATATATATATATATATATATATATATATATATATATATATTTCATAAACTTGACTATGAAAAAACCTAATATCTAAACATTACCAAATATTTTTGTCATTTTTACATTACCCAAATAAGTATATTTAAGAGAAAATTAAGGTAAAATTTAATAATTTAAATACTTGAGTTAATAATATATTAAATAAAAAAAAACAAAACATGATACATAAAGACAAAAGCCAGACCGGTCTAAAACAAAGCCCAAAGAGGGCATGCAACCAACAGGAAATGGGTCGGGTAAATTGACCTGGTTCGGTTCCATTTAGGTGAGGGAAAAACCTAATGCACACACAATATTAACGGAAAAGAAACTAAGACAAAACCCAAGCTACTTTCATGGCTGCAGCTACTCGTTCTTGTCATCTCTCTATTTCATTTCCCAGCTCAATCTCTCTTCACTTTTCATTCGCATCCTCCCAATTCACTACATCTCTCTTTCTCCCATTTACTTTACTCTCTATTTCCAACAAAACAATATACCAACAGCGATTGCATCATGACAACGTTCGCGACAATTCGAAGAAACACAGAGAAATCAAAGGGAAAGGAGTTACCTTACCGAGTGGAGTTCAGTTGCGGGTGATGGTGGTTGAAAGGCGATCGCGGTTAATGAATTGACGTGTTGGAGCAAGTGTTGACTCGAGTACGGCACAGATTCATCTTTGTTTACAGGTTTGTAGCTTTCCTCTTTCTTTTCACCGTCTTTTTTCGTGTGCTTGTGTGATGTCGTCTTCTTGTCGTGCGTGTATACTGCTCTGTTGCGTGTTGTTTTTTGTGCGAATCTCTGTGCTTTCTGTTGTGTGTGTCTTTCTGCTCTCCCTTTGAACTCGTGTTCTGCTTTCTTTTTATAAGCTTTAGGATGAAACACCAATTTAAATTCCAATTAAACCTTGTTGAGTCTTGTTTTGGAAAACAAATGATGTTGTCTTGAACACGTGATTATGAGTCGATTGACCTTTCCTAATTCCTTCTTATTGTGTTTTGAGCAGTTTTCATTTTGGTTTGATCTTGTCCGTGACATGTTTGATAGAATGAATTTGAAACCTGCCTTAAACGCTTGATTATAGTTGGAAACATATTTTTCATGATGGTAATGTGGTTTCCTCTTTGGTGGATCGTGTTTAAGACATGTCGGTTTTCCTTTATGTGTTCAGTGTGTCATTAATGCATAATTTGATTTGCCAGGTAATACCAGTACGTCATCAAGGTTGGAAAGTTGCCTTACGATTCACGAGAAAGGCCATCATGAAAGGCTATTTGAAATTGCCTTTACCATATTCAGACTTGATAATTTCAGCTTGATTAGTACCACCGACGGGGTACTCCAGGGTGAACTGATAATACCACAAGATGCGACACTTGAACTTCATTTCCATAGCCTAGAAAAGACTCGGGTTTTGCACTGTATGGAGAGGTCAATGCACGTCCCATGACAAAGTTAGACAAGTTTTCATTTTCATTCACTGGTTGCTCAAAGTCATGTGTTACCAGCTTGTAATCTGAATCGTGAACTTTGGCTTCAAACACCATTCTCATTAACTGTCATATTTGGAATAGGAATTACATTGTAGCAATTATGTCTTTTTTTGAAAGATATACATTATTGTTTTTGTAATCGTGAATATAGCTCATGCATTTGGCAAGGGAGGCTTTGGATTGTGTCACTTTGAAACTTCCTCTGAACTTTTATGAATTCACTTTGAACTTTGTAAATAGCTATGCAAACCATCTTGTATTTTGTAACTTGAGTTTTGTGGAGATCGTGGACTTGAGGTTGAATGGATGTAGAACTTAACATTGAATTTACGCGTTATATCCAACTTGAATAAGTCCACAAACTCATACAACATCTCCGTTACTTGAATCTCACACAATCCACACAAGACATCCTCTTATTGAATCGAGTCTTAGTGCAAGAACCACAAGGATACCACCTATAATTTCATGTGCCACGAACTCCATGACCAACCCTCAAATAACCATGCTCAACACTAATAGCGAGAAAGTCCCTGATTTTTCTTGAGACATACACATAGCCTCTTGAAGAGAACGAGCAGAAAAGCCTAGGGTCTTCTTGAATTAGGATCCAATGGTCCCGTCGTGAAACACTGAATTGTGAGAAAAAGAACGATCTTCACTTGAAATTAAAAAATTTCTGCACAACCTGTTAGTAATAAAGCATGCAGATACGTGAGATGATGCACAAAGAGGTAAAATCTTATGGTCAAAAATTAGGGTATGACAGATGCACTTATTTAAGTTTCTTCTATCCCGAGATATGGAGATTGAAATCTTCGTCTCGACGAGAAAGGAGAGACTTAAATATAAACATGCATAATTTTTGGCCCTAAGATGCCACAAATGCGTATGATATGATATGATATGGTATGAAATGAATGCAAAGACAAGGATCCTATGGGGAATGGTACCACAGGGGAAAAGGTGTTACAGTTGTGTCATAAACGAAATGAAACAAACCAAAGTATCTGGAAAACATCATCCAAGAATGGCATTGGATGAAAAAAAGCACCAAACATCCAATAATGGCTTTGGATGAAAGGTAAACTCATAATATCTAAGAAGGCATCAGATGAGAATGAGAGAAAATAATGTAATCCGAGAAGGCATCGGACATAAAGAAATCAGTCATCCAATAATGGCTTTGAACGAAAGGTATAAACACGATATCCAATAATGGCTTTAGATGAAAGTGAACAAAGACTCGATCTGGAAGAACATCAGAAAGAGGGATACATCCGGAAGAACATCAAATGGTAAAGAAACCAGTCATGGCTTTGAATGAAAGGTATAATCACAATATCTAATAATGGCTTTAGATGACTGTGAACAAAGACTACATTCAAGAATGACATTGAATGCAAAAGGAGCCAATCATCCAATAATGGCTTTGAATGAAAGGTAAGACTCATAATATCTAAGAAGACATCAGACGAAATAGAAACCTGTCATCCAATAATGACTTTGAATGAAAGGTGTAATCACGATATCTAATAATGGCTTTAGACAAAGTGAACAAGATAAAGAAACCAGACACCCAATAATGGCTTTGAATGAAAGGTACGACTCACAATATCTAAGAATGCATCAGACGCAAATGAGATAAAAAGAGAAATCCAAGAAGGTGTTGGATAGAAGGAATCGCAATGAACAAGGAGATACCCAAGAAAGCATTGGATAAAAGAAATCACAACGTCCAAGAAAGCATTGGATGACTGTGAACAAGGTGATACCCAAGAAGGCATTGGGTACACACAACAATATCTGTTTCGTAGGTGCCAAGTGAGTTGGACTTTGACCACAAGGTAAGACGTGGATAACGACACAACCTATGCAGGATGCAAATGAGTGCAAATGATGGATGACACTCTTGCTATGCATATGTATATGAATTATGCAGATGATATATGATCAAATGCAAATGTAAATGTGGAAGTCGACGACACGGCTCGACACTTTAGTGGAGAAGACAAAACTAGAATACTGATTCCTTAACACAAAGATCACTGTCATTCTGCTTTGGAACTAAAGATGCTACTGAGCACAAATCTGCCACACTGGTAAACTGTATTAAGTTGACGATCCTTGTAGGAGGGATGGAAAGCTGCATGGGGATTCTTCAAGTAAACTTCCCCTGATTAGCTGTCTGTTGTAGATGAACTGATAATTGCTTCAGCTGGATTGATTCTGTAAACGACAGCTTAACTGTGCACTTGGAAAGCTTGCCCCCAGTCTGAGTCTCGGAAGATATTATGAATAAACTAATTCTAAGAAAGACTTGCACTGTAACAAATCTTGAACTGATTTTCAACCTGATCTGGAAAGAACTTGCCTCTGATTGGATCACTGACCAAGTTTCTCAAATGTTTGAAAATTCCTTAAGCGGAAGCCAGATTGCAAACAAAAGTGTTCATACAAACATAGTAAATGCAAAGTTCATGCTACTTTTGAAATCAAAATCATTTTTGGAAAGAGGTAAAACAATAGGGTCACTGGTCAGAACATGGTGGTTCAAGACGTTTAAAAGTGAAAGATAAAGCAAAAAGGCGTGATGCCAAAACAAATGATCTGGAAAGATCTTTAGGAGTCAGTTTACACAACCTCGTTGTAGTATGGTTTCAAAATAACCTTGCTTCAATTAGGTATTTTGAGGGTTATAATGTGGCCTGGTTCACGGTTTAAGAAACAAAGGATAAAGGCTCAAAGTTTATTTGTACCCACCCAATCTTCGTGATGATCTCCAGTCCTACACTCAGTTAACTCAGACTTTGCACTCAGGTTCCCATAGGTTAGGGATTGCATTGATGATAGTGATGATGGTTCAGAAGTTAAGGGACTTTTGAGATGGCGGTCACTACTTCCTTACAACATTTAGTTGTTTTTTCATTGAGGACTTTCATGGTAAGGATTTAAAGACTCTTCTTTTTATTATCCCTAACTTTTGCCTGAACTGTTTCTCGTGAATCTTACAGTCAGCGGGATGCCCCAGTTTTTTTGTCTGCCTAAGTCTCCTTCACAGGTTTCGACTTAGCGAGCTTTTCCCTTTTTTTTTTATCTCTTTTTTTTTTTTTTGAAAGAAAGTGACTGCTTGGCTTAATGATTACGGCGAACCATCATCGACTTTTGACTTGAAAGACATCTTCGACACTTTCTTGTTGCGTGCGAAGGAAAAATTGAGAATGCAACCTTTTTGTTGAAAGATGTCTTGCATGAAACTCTTGTATTTGAATGCACAATCCAGTTAACTGAGAACTACCCTGCCCCAGGTTAAGATTGCGGGTTTTTATTTGTAAAGAAAAGTAACTCCTACTTCAAGGCTTAAAGGGGTTGACGAGGGTTTATCTTCCTTATTTCTCCAGTGTTTAGGAATTGAAACAATGCCTTACATCCTCAGCGAAGTTTTGATTTGAAAGCATACCAGCATCAATTATGAGTAATTTATTTTCATCATCCTCCCTCCAATCTTTGCATAATTAAAAGAAAGTGGAAACGAGATAAAATACATTTTTTGTTTTTTTTTTGTTTTTTTGTTTTTGTTTTTTTTTATTTTTTGAAAGCATAAAGATGTAAATAATGGACAAAATGAATCGAATCAAAAGTTGCACTGCTCATTTTATTAATTACGAAAGTATAAACATAATTTGAAAGCAAACAACTAACACAAAATAAGGAAAATGAAAACAACAAGAAATATGGCCTAGTGACTAATCAGAAACAAAGAGTGAGTTGTCATGTCTGAAACACTGAAGTCTGCTGAAGTCGACAGAAGCTTCACTTGGCATGCTCTGGCAGAGGATTCGTCTGGACATTAGGATTGGTGTCACGAAAGTTAATGATTCCGACCTTAATCAAGTCACGCACTCTAGCCTTTAGTGCATAGCAATGTTCCAAGTCATGGCCGGCGGCACCTTCATGAAATGTACAGTGGAGATCTGATCTGAATCCATGTGGAAGTGGATCTGGAGGAGGAGGCAAAGGCCTTGTAGTAATCAAACCTTTCTGAACCAGCCCAGGATAAAGTTCAGTGTATGTCATTGGGATAAGATCAAAATTATTCCTATTACGGTACTGATTCTGTCCTACAGCTGGACGTTGAGGAGCTTGAGCTGGTCGTGGAGCAGTAATCACGGGAGTAACAGCAGCAACAGCAGGGTGATCAGAATGTTGGGGTCGAGGCCCTCTTGTTTCAAATATGACAGCATTAGTCTGATCTTCTCTCTTCTTCTGGAAGTTCCCATAGGGTTTCTTCGCACCATTAGAAGATTCAGCAGTCTTTGACACTTTACCATTCTTAAGTCCTTCCTCGAGTCTTTGACCAATAGTAACCAAATCAGTGAAGCTGGAGGAAACACTACCAATCATCTTCTCCCAGTAAAATGGAGACAAGGTGTCCATAAACAGTCTAGTTAATTCTTTCTCTGCCAAAGGAGGTTTAACTTGGGAAGCCAACTCTCTCCAGCGCTGAGCATATTCCTTGAAAGACTTTTTATCCTTCTGAGACATGTTTTGCAGCTGACGGCGGTCAGGAGCCATGTCGAGGTTATACTTGTATTGCTTCATGAAGGCATTAATAAGATCCTGGAAACAGTGAATGTTGTTCTGTTCAAGATTCATATACCATTTGAGAGAAGATCCACTCAGACTATCTTGAAAACAGTGGATAAGCAACTTCTGATTCTTGGCATGAGCATCCATCTTTCGGGTATACATGACCAAATGAGCTCTTGGACAAGAATCACCTTTGTACTTTACAAAATCGATAGCCTTGAACTTAGCAGGCATAACAAGGTCAAAAACCAAACCCATGTTTTCTGCATCAATGTTGAAGAAATCAGTACCCTCTACGGCTTTGAGTCTCTTGTCTATGGTCTGAAACTGTTCACAGACAACCTCAGGTTCAACAAAGTCTTCACGGTCTTCACCCTGAGCACTGGCAGCATTGTACTCGTAGAGAGGGTTCTCGAAAAGAGCTCGAGTAGACTGGACTATAGGTTGAGGCTCGGCAAAAATAGGAGCTTGAAACACTATTCTAGAAGTCTGACTAATCATAGCAGTAGATGCAAGAGGTGGTGAGTAGTTGGAAGGTAAACCAAACTCTGGCCAAGTTGAAGGTTGCACCTGAACAGGATGAGGATCTGCATTTGAAACTTCCTGAATGACAGTCCTTTGAGGTGGTTCTCCTCTAGCAATCAAAACTTGGAGCATTTCAGTGAGCTTTGCCATGCTTGACTTAAGGTCGTCGATCTCCATTCGCATCTCAGCATTGTGTGCTTCTTGCTCTACCATTATGCGTCTGTAGTTAGCTCTAGTCTGGTATCGATGTCGAGGAATCAGCTTGACGACTCACAGGTGACACTAAAGATAAAGATAGCTGGAAATGAGTTGCTGGACAAACGGATGTATGCAATGAATCATGCAAATGATATGCAATGCAATGTAATGGTTTCAAGGAACTCAAGAGTAGGTTGTAAACATTTCGGAAAGGCTGAAAAAAGTTTCATTTTATAATCCAGGATTTTTATTGATTTTGCAAATGAAAGAACAATTGAGTTTCCTGAAACCGAATGGTTATGCATGGATGCATGAATGGATGCATAAGCACAGGTATACACATATACAGGCAAATAAAGGCCTAGGCTTGAAGATCACGAGCATGGAGCCATGGTCTAACCTTCCCAAGGTATGTACTAGAGGTTTATTTGTACCTGCCGAACGAGTTCTACAAAGTTCCCAGAGTCTACAATCCATCTTTCGAATATTATCGATTTTCCAAATCACATGGTAGTCAATAATATTCTCAAGAGAATCTCGTTTGAGTGTAGTATCGCGTAGTGACTATTGCAGAAATAGACTCCCGCATAGTCCCCGCACTACATCCTAATAGGCCAAGTTGGGTTAAAGGTAACTACGGTCCCCAATCCCGAGGGCCTTTAGATCGAAACCATATCGTCTTCACGAATGAACTCATTGGACAAATATTTTATTCGAGAGGTCCTAGACTGAGTGGTGAAGTCTCAAATTACTTTTTCAGGAATCGACTCCCTCAAAGTATCATTGAAGTCTCACCGTTTTCCTATCTTAATTTCACTCTAGTCCGGGTGTAGGACTTTGTCTCACCACACAAATAGTACCCTGCACACAGAAAAACCAAGCAAAACAGGTATATATACAGATATAAAGATATATAGGCAAACAAGCAAATAAATAACATAGATATAAACAAGTTTGGGGAAACCCTCGAAAAATCCCCAGTGAAGTCGCCATTTCTGTCGCGGTGAGAATCGAATATCAAGCTATTGGATTAACTTGAATCATAATTCTTAATTCACCACCGGTCTTTATTTTATCCAAAGGAAAGGGTTAAAGATCAAAAAACCTAATAAGAGATCTAAGGTTCGGGGGTTGGTTACGTCTAGGGAAGGTATTAGCATCCTAAACGTCTGTAGTACTCTACAGGAACCTCTTGTTATTATTTATGTTATTTATTGCTCGCTTGCTAAGGGTATGTGCTAAGGGAAAGACCTAGGGGTTAGTATCTAACTATACTCGCCAAGATATCGCATCTTGTGCCTACGTATCCTGACGGGAGTGGAATCAGAGTATCCGTAGTTCCCCTCAAAGAGAGTGAGGAACTCTTGACGGTGGTCAAGGTTCCAGAGGGAGGTAGCGTCTATGGCAAGACACTACATAGAGTGTGGTGACTCTAAAGTTAAAGTTTAAGTTAAAAGGGTAGATTAAATGTCCATGGTAGAACACATATATAGAGTATGGTGACTCCGATCCTAAGGTTAGGATAAAAAGGAAAGGACCTAAAGTTAATTCTCTCATGGGAGAAGAAGAGACTTAACGGTAGTTGTCTAAATTAAAGTGTTATATATATATATATATATATATATATATATATATATATATATATATATATATATATATATATATATATATTTCATAAACTTGACTATGAAACAACCTAATATCTAAACATTACCAAATATTTTTGTCATTTTTACATTACCCAAATAAGTATATTTAAGAGAAAATTAAGGTAAAATTTAATAATTTAAATACTTGAGTTAATAATATATTAAATAAATAAAAAATAAAAACAAAACATGATACACAAAGACAAAAGCCATACCGGTCTAAAACAAAGCCCAAAGAGGGCATGCAACCAACAGGAAATGGGTCGGGTAAATTGACCTGGTTCGGTTCCATTTAGGTGAGGGAAAAACCTAATGCACACACAATATTAACGAAAAAGAAACTAAGACAAAACCCAAGCTACTTTCATGGCTGCAGCTACTCGTTCTCGTCATCTCTCTATTTCATTTCCCAACTCAATCTCTCTTCACTTTTCATTCGCATCCTCCCAATTCACTACATCTCTCTTTCTCCCATTTACTTTACTCTCTATTTCCAACAAAACAATATACCAACAGCGATTGCATCATGACAACGTTCGTGACAATTCGAAGAAACACAGAGAAATCAAACGGAAAGGAGTTACCTTACCGAGTGGAGTTCAGTTGCGGGTGATGGTGGTTGAAAGGCGATCGCGGTTAATGAATTGACGTGTTGGAGCAAGTGTTGACTCGAGTACGGCACGAATTCGTCTTAGTTTACAGGTTCGTAGCTTTCCACTTTCTTTTCGCCGTCTTTTCTTCGTGTACTGGTGTGATTTCGTCTTCTTGTCGTGCGTGTATACTGCTCTGTTGCGTGTTGTTTTTTGTGCGAATCTCTGTGCTTTCTGTTGTGTGTGTCTTTCTGCTCTCCCTTTGAACTCGTGTTCTGCTTTCTTTTTATAAGCTTTAGGATGAAACACCAATTTAAATTCCAATTAAACCTTGCCGAGTCTTGTTTTGGAAAATAAATGATGTTGTCTTGAACACGTGATTATGAGTCGATTGACCTTTCCTAATTCCTTCTTATTGTGTTTTGAGCAGTTTCCATTTTGGTTTGATCTTGTCCGTGACATGTTTGATAGAATGAATTTGAAACCTGCCTTAAATGCTTGATTATAGTTGGAAACATATTTTTCATGATGGTAATGTGGTTTCCTCTTTGAGGGATCGTGTTTAAGACATGTCGGTTTTCCTTTATGTGTTCAGTGTGTCATTAATGCATAATTTGATTTGCCAGGTAATACCAGTACGTCATCAAGGTTGGAAAGCTACCTTACGATTCACGAGAAAGGCCATCATGAAAGGCTATTTGAAATTGCCTTTACCATATTCAGACTTGATAATTCCAGCTTGATTAGTACCACCGACGGGGTACTCCAGGGTGAACTGATAATACCACAAGATGCGACACTTGACCTTCATTTCCATAGCCTAGAAAAGACTCGGGTTTTGCACTGTATGGAGAGGTCAATGCACGTCCCATGACAAAGTTAGACAAGTTTTCATTTTCATTCAATGGTGGCTCAAAGTCATGTGTTACCAGCTTGTAATCTGAATCGTGAACTTCGGCTTCAAACATCATTCTCATTAACTGTCATATTTGGAATACGAATCACATTGTAGCAATTATGTCTTTTTTTGAAATATATACATTATTGTTTTTGTAATCGTGAATATAGCTCATGCATTTGGCAAGGGAGGCTTTGGATTGTGTCACTTTGAAACTTCCTCTGAACTTTTATGAATTCACTTTGAACTTTGTAAATAGCTATGCAAACCATCTTGTATTTTGTAACTTGAGTTTTGTGAAGATCGTGGACTTGAGGTTGAATGGATGTAGAACTTAACATTGAATTTACACGTTATATCCAACTTGAATAAGTCCACAAACTCGTACAACACCTCCATTACTTGAATCTCACACAATCCACACAAGACATCCTCTTATTGAATCGAGTCTTAGTGCACGAACCACAAGGATACCACCTATAATTTCATGTGCCACGAACTCCATGACCAACCCTCAAATAACCATGCTCAACACTAATAGCGAGAAAGTCCCTGATTTTTCTTGAGACATACATGAAATTCTGGTACATGTACAGAATTCAGATGTCCTAGAACATGTTGTTCGACATCTGGTCTGACATAATCACAAAGATGTCAAGGTATATAACAAAAAAACATGGTACTGAAAAGAAAACAAAACACAAAGAATTGTTAACCCAGTTCGGTCTAACACACCTACTCTGGGGGCTACCAAGCCAGGGATGAAGTCCACTATCAGCAGTATCAATTCAAAGCTAAACTACCCGTTTACAGCTTATCACTTAATCACTACCTAATGACCCTTCTACCTAGATCCTCTCTAGATATGAGAAACCCTTCTCACTCCCAATCATCGTAATAATGTCTAGCAGTTGACAATCCGCCACTGCATCAACGACTCTTTACCTATACAACAATTCAACAAGGAAGACACACTTCCAAGACACAACTTAGAGTTACTTAAAAGCTTCCTCCAAGAACACAACGTACTGCCTCTTACCTACAGGTTTTGAGGAATACGGGTAACCTTCCCACAAGTCGGGAGGTTTACCTAGACAGAACCCTAGTCTTCTACATGTTGAGCTCTGCACTTCCAAGGTTACAAACCCTTCTATTTATAACCTGTACCCAACTGGATTTGGGCCTTCAATCACAGCTTCAATAGCTGTTACAAAACTGCAAAATACACTCCAAGAAAATAGGTATTCAATATAATATTTCCTAATATATCTCCATATTTAGAAAGTCTTGATTTCTGATTGGATCTGCAGACCTTTAAAAATGCGCCACATAGAATGCATAATTTTCTCTTAAAATTCTGCACAATTCAAAACATAGCTGAATCTCATTAATCCAGCTCAGCAGGCGCGATGTCGAATGCTTCCTCATAAGACATCTTCTTCGACACGTTGTTCCAGTTGTTGAATAACTTCAACACAACATGTTCTGGCATTTCAAAAGGGCATCTAGTTGTACCTGTTCCTCTTAGCAAGATTTATACATCCTATTCTCTATTACATTATTGCTGTTATTATTTGTTTTACAAAAATTAAGCCAATCCTAAAACAAGAGAACTAACAATCTCCCCCTTTGGCAAATTTTGGCTAAAACAAATAATCTACAAACAATTACATTCCAGGAGTTTGCAGCAAAAAAAATACAACCAACAGCTGTAGTGTTCAGAGTCTACAGTACACAGCTCCAGATCTTCAGTTTGAAAAAAAAATGTCTCACCATCTTTGTTTGACATCTTCTTTGTAGCATTCTGAAGAACTCCACTGCATGCATCATCACCAACGAACAGCAATCTTCAGGATAAAAGGAAGGAAGGTCCTGAAGTTTGTTGATGCACACTAGGAAGAAGATAGCAGAAGCCAGCTTGTACTCCCCCTCAAACCAGGAACCTCTTCTTAACTTGAAGACCAATGGTGGCATAAGAGAACTCTTAATTGCTCTTTGAAGGGTATAAGAGGAAACTTAAGACCAAACCCTCCACCACTCCTGGTAACTCAGAACACAGATCACAACTGTGTTCATAACTCAGATCACAGGTCACAAAAATATTCAAAAAGAAGCATAAAACATGATAGACATTTGATTTGACATGGTTGGACAATATATGCAACCACACACTCCTGTCTGAACCTCTGAGCAACAATCCCTTTCTCCCCCTTTTTGGCCAAAAATTGACAAAGAAGGCCATCACAAAACTAGACCCGGGCACAACTAACCCAGACCCGAACAAAACCCATAGTGTTTATGAGAACAACCCTTACCTGATGGTAGAGGATAGGAGAAGCTTCTATAAATGGCAGAGCAGTTTCTTAGATATTAATGATCTTTAATTCTTGGTCAAAGAGAATGTTAAATGAGAAAGGAAAACATGTGGCTTAATTCAAGGTGCACCATCCAAGCTGTCTTTGAACGCCTTTAATAACTCTTAGACCAGTCCTGCATGTCCACTCAGCACATACTATGCTCCCTTCTTACGCGTGGCTGGATGCACAGTCTAGAATATTCCTTTGTTTGGCTTAGGGAAACATGTCTTGAGTGCTGTTCTGACATCTTACCAAAATAGTTTGTCTGCTTATTCACAACGTTATCAACCCAAGACTCCTCAGAAATTTATGCATTCCAAGCATATTTTCTTGGATTCCTTCAAAAACAGCAGAGAAAAAGTAGAGTCACCCAGATACAACAATTCTCCTTTTCAGACTTCTCCTGCATAGGCACTAACTCCACACAGTTATGATATGTCCCATCAAGATGTTTGACATTACATAGCACAAACTTGACCAACACACAGGCTGTAATAGGCTATGCCTTTCACCAATAATGCCACAGTCTGGTAAATGTTGAGCAAGACCTCACCATGGGGATTTTAGATACAAGGTCTGCCAAGTCCAATAAACAAAAGCCCATTTGATTTGAAATTTCTCACATATTCCAAACAAATGTCTTGCAACACAAGATAAGGACTGCCACCACCTTTTACTTGGATTAGAAGAAACCTCTTGGCAACAACCTTATAACACCCTAATAGAGTCTTCAACATGAAAGTAGCCATGTTTTCCAGAGCTACTTGCCATCAAGATTAGAATCTGCCCATTCTAATCCACATTATGTCAGAACTGCCACTTCAGATTATAATGCTGCTTCTTCCAACTCCACAAGTATGGTACACGCCAAACAATAATGTTGTAACAAAATGTAGGACATCAGCACACTACTTGATCACACCCAGCACCAGCAGTTAAACCAAAAGCAAACTAATCAGACAACCAGACAAGACCTAGGCTCATCCTACTATGACAACCTCTACCAAGGCACCAAACATGAAGTTCTGGTATCCAATGTGCCAAGAAAAAACCAGTTCCCAAGAAAGACAGATTCCCACACCAAGGACAGTTTTGACTGGTCAGGCGATACAACCAATGACTTTTTATCCATTATACATAACAAATCTCCTTGCCCCTATCAGCACACCAAGGAAGGAGTCATGAGTCAGTCTAATAAGAATGCAGCAAAGAGACACATGCAGGAGGACAAGAAGCCAGATCCTCGGAAGTTAAAGGACACAACACTGTCTATAGCTGGAACATCTTCAGGAGCAACACGACTCGAAAGACATCAGAAACGAGGATGAAGTCCATCAAGAAAAACCAAGTGCAACTTCAAGCCTCTGATGACGAATGGGACGAAGATTGGAAAACATTTCTTGATTCGGGGGGTTGGGATAACCTTTAGACCCTTTGTTTGGTGTTTTTACTAATCTTGTATGCTTTCAAAGATGCAATAAATTTCTGTTTTAATTTTGTTCCACAAAAGCAATACTAAATCCTTATGTCTGCAAATTCTTAATCTGCTACAATATAAGTTTTAACACCAAAAACAGATGATTTATCAATCTCCCCCTTAACAACACACGTCCAGTTGCATAGAATTATAACACTCTCCCCCTATCATGTGCTTCTTAGTACCTTGAAGAATGGAAAACATAAGACGCATCTTCATGTTTTCAAGAGCTCACTCTTTGTTCAACTCATAAGTTGAACATAATCATCACTTGTACCAATACTCACATGATCTCAATTTGATCAACTTTTCTCTATATAAGACTACCAGTACTTCTTTGCAAGAAGAATGCCTTAAATGAATGGAGAACATGAGACTCGTCTTCATGTCTTCAAGAGCACACTCTCTATTCAGCACACCTGCTGAACACATTCACCTACTGCTTGACTCTTACAACAGTCCATAAGTCAAGTAGAGACTTGTGATCTCTGGAGACACACACCATAACATTCTGAGCAGAATGTTCTGTCAACAGATGTTGAGACATCAGTCTTGACATCATGAAAAGAATCCAGCTGCACTAAGAAAAGCACCCCATTTCACAACCAGAATCTCCAAACTTCCCTTTTTAAGCCTTGGGACTAGCCATCATAACTCATCACATCACAGAAGCATGAGAGTAGTATACTCTCATCCAACTCTCATCATCCATACAGCTTGAGACATGTCTTTAAGGTCTTCCAAAACATCAGGTACTCTCCCTCAGAAACTGCCAAGAGCACTTCATAGAAACAAACATTCTCCCCTTTAATAACAGCACAAACTGTGATTAGATCATATCAATCCTAAGCACACACAGTCAATACTTATCTAGCTTCACAAGATCATTCAGAACATGCTTCCAAATAACAGAGAAAAATCATGACCTTTTGATCTTTGACCTTCATGTCCAAGAAGTCTGCTAGAGATAATACTTCTTGAATTTCAAGTTCTCAACTCCTGCAGCAAGGACCAGAAATAAACTGACCTCATGAGTAAATAACATGTTTATCACATCTTGACCAACTCACACATCTAAGATAAGTTCCAGGGCCAGAAACTTCTTAGATAAACCACCCAGATGCCTCCTCTTCCCGATCAGGAGTAGGTTCTAAACTCATGTGATCAGACCACATTAGTTCAGCACCCAGAGCATCTGCTATGCCATTCCTTTAGACCACAGAATTCTTCACAATTCTGAAGTGATGTTCTAACACACGATAGGACATCATTCCAAGGAACACAGTAAGAGATCAAAGACTGAAGATTACTTCTCACTATCTTCAGATCTCTTCCTTACAACTTCACTTATCAATGCCTTTATGAGTGGACTTGAACAATCATCTTCAAGTATCATTGACAAGGTAAGATGAAGCAGTCTTGTATATATCCCACCACCATAGGATATACAATCAGAGAAGAACAACCTTCTCCGTTACAACTTCAGGAGTTTTCAGATAGATGCACAGCGGATCAAAACACAAACTCCTCAAGACCTTCAGGTGTCACATATTAACCCTGGTATTATAATCCAGGTGACACCACAATACCACAGGTTTGAAAACAAACCTCAACACAACAGCTTTTCAACCACTCCTCCAAGCCTTCAGCATATGCCACTGCCTGTCACGAACAGTCCATCCTCCACTTCTAGGGACCATTCTCACACCTATATGAACTTCTCCAAGTTCAAACAGCTTTTGAGTAGAAAGCTTCTACCTTGGCCATGAACCAGAAAGTATCTTCCCTCGGATCTCATCCAGATATAGAACAGAATGACCTGCTCTGATACCAATTGAAATTCTGGTACATGTGCAGAATTCAGATGTCCTAGAACATGTTGTTCGACATCTGGTCTGACATGATCACAAAGATGTCAAGGTATATACCAAAAAAACATGGTACTGAAAAGAAAACAAAACACACAGAATTGTTAACCCAGTTCGGTCTAACACACCTACTCTGGGGGCTACCAAGCCAAGGATGAAGTCCACTATCAGCAGTATCAATTCAAAGCTAAACTACCCGTTTACAGCTTATCACTTAATCACTACCTAATGACCCTTCTACCTAGATCCTCTCTAGATATGAGAAACCCTTCTTACTCCCAATCATCGCAATGATGTCTAGCAGTTGACAATCCGCCACTGCATCAACGGCTCTTTACCTATACAACAATTCAACAAGGAAGACACACTTCCAAGACACAACTTAGAGTTACTTAAAAGCTTCCTCCAAGAACACAACGTACTGCCTCTTACTTACAGGTTTTGAGGAATACGGGTAACCTTCCCACAAGTCGGGAGGTTTACCTAGACAGAACCCTAGTCTTCTACATGTTGAGCTCTGCACTTCCAGGGTTACAAACCCTTCTATTTATAACCTATACCCAACTGGATTTGGGCCTTCAATCACAGCTTCAATAGCTGTTACAAAACTGCAAAATACACTCCAAGAAAATAGGTATTCAATATAATATTTCCTAATATGTCTCCATATTTAGAAAGTCTTGATTTCTGATTAGATCTGCAGACCTTTAAAAATGCGCCACATAGAATGCATAATTTTCTCTTAAAATTCTGCATAATTCAAAACATAGCTGAATCTCATTAATCCAGCTCAGCAGGCGCGATGTCGAATGCTTCCTCATAAGACATCTTCTTCGACATGTTGTTCCAGTTGTTGAATAACTTCAACACAACATGTTCTGGCATTTTAAAAGGGCATCTAGTTGTACCTGTTCTTCTTAGCAAGATTTATACATCCTATTCTCTATTACATTATTGCTGCTATTATTTGTTTTACAAAAATTAAGCCAATCCTAAAACAAGAGAACTAACAATACACATAGCCTCTTGAAGAGAACGAGCAAAGAAGCCTAGGGTCTTCTTGAATTAGGATCCAATGGTCCCGTCGTGAAACACTGAATTATGAGAAAGAGAACGATCTTCACTTGAAATTAAAAAATTTCTGCACAACCTGTTAGTAATAAAGCATGCAGATACGTGAGATGATGCACAAAGAGGTGAAATCTTATGGTCAAAAATTAGGGTATGACACTAGGACATGCCTCAATATACTCCATGACACCCATGGAACATGTCCATCAAGTTTGATTTAGGTCAAGGACATGATTTCCTGAAGAATTGCACAGTTTGGAATTCATCTGACAAAAAGTCAACTGTGCACAAAAGTCAACTTTGACTTTTTGAGATTTTTCACCAAAATGGATTTTTAACCCTAAAATGATGTTAATGTATGATTTAAATCATCATTCATCAAGAAAAATCAAAGAAAGTGGGATAACTTGTAAAAGGGGTAACCATAAAAACTTAGAAAAATTTCTAAGTTATGGAAAAAGTGCCACTAATGTGCCAACTTTGGAGGACCATAACTCCTAAACCACAAAGCCATTTTTTCCATACAAAGCTTGATTTGTAGATCTAATTGCCCTCTACAAAAGCTTCATACTGACCTATGTCCAAATTCCTCATGGATTTTGAGTTATGGAGTGATCAAAATCAAGAAAAGTCACTTTGTTCCAACACTTTGTGAAAATGTCACTAAGTCAGAATCTGCCTTTACTTTTTTCCAAATGTAGGGGGATTTTTCACTTGGATTCAAAAGAGATCAAAACCAAACATGTTCAAACAGTTGTTGTATCATGTAAGGGCTTTCCAAAATGGCCAAGAACATTACCAAATTCAATTTGAGCCATGAGATATGACATTGGCAAGTTGCCTTGCTGAAATCTGCCAAGGCAAGGCAGATTTTGCATTTTTGGTCGATTTGCCAAAATCAGCCAAAAACAAATGCTCCTATCCACTTGGACACCTCAGAGGATTGAATCTAAAAGGGACAATCACTGAGCCAAGCCTCCAAAGTCTTTGGAACAAGAAATAGCATGTTGAACCTAGAATGGCCAAAATAGGGACAAGACTTCAATTTTGGAATGAGGCATTCAATGGAAGTATCAAGGTGCCATGGACTGAGCCATTCTCAACTAAATTCAGTCAAGACTAATCCAAGACCAAGGTAACCACAGCCCTGTGCCCTAACCTCTAGTCAATGGCTAGAGGAGACTTGGATTTCCATTGGACAACATTGGCCAAACCTCTGCTGCAGTTGCCATTCACTGTGGATCCCAAAACAAACTTGCTCTACTATAAATAGAGCTCAATTGTGATCAGTTTGAGTACACCAAAGCCATCAAACTGATGCTTTCCTCAAAATCTCTTTCTCTTGGCAAAAATGCCTTCTTTAGTAAGGCAACTTTGAGTTTTTGAGCTAGAAAGCAATTTCACTCAAACCAATCACACACACACCTCACATACATCATATATGAGTTGATCAAACACTTAAACAACATCTGAAACACTGATTTCTCAGAATCACCAGTCAATTGCTCAAGGTTTTAACCAAGGTGCAGTTGAGATGCCATGAAGTGATCCAGCCAATTTCAGTCAAGTCCAAGCATTCAAACACACTCCATAGGGTGTAGGGAAGTTGTTCAGATCATCACAACTCATCTGTAACACCTCCAACTTAGAAATCACTTTGAACTTGCTGTCACGACCTAGATGTAAGCCTAAACTTGGTCATCTCTCAATCTATGCATATTTCCTCGCACAATACTTTGGCCATATGTTCATAATCATACATGGAATGTTTCCCCTCAATTAATTGCTTTGTTTGAATCGTGTATCAAAAATCCTAGCCTTCATGCAGAAATTAGGGTTCTTGAGGATTTTTCATGATTTCTTGTTATATGTTTAATTTAAATGAAATTAAATGCCATAGACATGATCGTGAGGTTGAAACAAGTTGATTGGTATGTGGATTACATGATATGATCAAGTATTCAGTGAGATTGGAGAGAAAATGAAAATCTGGCCAAACCCAGAACACGCGCGTGTTCTTGGTGTGTTCTTGGCGCCATTTTCATAAATTCAAATATTTGAATTTTGTGATTTTATTTAATTGATTCAAAAATTAATTTCTCTCTGAGTTTTAATGATTTTGAGTTGATTCTTTTTTTAATAATTCACAAAAATGTTAAAATATTTTATTTTCCCAAAAAAATCCAAAAATATTATTTATTTTGTATAATTGATATTTTTGCAAAGAATTAATGTTTTAATTGTTTTTAACATTTAAAATATTTTTTTCACCTTGATTTTGCAACTTTTAATGCTTTCTAATTATTTTGTAGGTCAATACTTAATTTTTGAAGCATTAATCCAAGATCACAATTTGTTTTCCATGTGTTAAATAATTTTGATCATTTTAATTTAATTTTAATTCAATTAAAACACATTTTTGAAAACAAATTAGGGTTTTTGGATTAATTCAACCCTCATAAATCATTTTCAAAACTTTTGGGCCTCTAATAGAGTGTAAGACCCAATCCTTTTTTGACCAAATCATTTTTGGGCCTCAATGTATTGTATAAGTCCCGATACCGTTAAAAACAAACGGCGCGATCGTCGCCTTTTCGAAAAATAACAACTAGGCCTCTCCTTGAGCTATAAGACCCATTCAAAACTTTTGGGCCTCTAATAGAGTGTAAGACCCAATCCTTTTTTGACCAAATCATTTTTGGGCCTCAGTGTATTGTATAAGTCCCGATACCGTCAAAAACAAACGGCGCGATAGTCGCCTTTTCGAAAAATAACAACTGGGCCTCTCCTTGAGCTATAAGACCCATTCAAAACTTTTGGGCCTCTATTAGAGTGTAAGACCGAACCCCCTTTTAACCAAAACAATTTTGGGCCTTACTTATTGTATAAGTCCCTCTGCGTTAAAAGAAAACCTCGGCGCGATCCCCATTTTTAACGGAAAAAACAATTGGGCCTACCCTCGTGTTATAAGCCCCACTATTTTTCTTTAAAACCTTTTGGGCCTCTTGAGAGAGTGTAAGACCCATCCCTTTGTACAGAAAACCTTTTTGGGCCTCAGTCACTTGTATAAGTCCCTCTATATAAATTCAACAGTGCAATCACTGGTAAAACACTGGGCCTCTCCTTGAGCTGTAAGCCCCAAATATTTCTTTTTCAAAGCACTTTCTCCTTTGATTTTGAATATACTGTTGTTTTCAATCTTTCTTTGTTGAACAACTAACCAAACAGCATGGAAGCTCTACAACCGAGTAAGTGGTTATTGCTTTCATTTACCACTTTCATATACATATAACTGTATTGTGGGGCTGTTTCACTGTAAGTCTTCTTTCATAAACTTATATCAACTGTGTAATAATAGTATAGATATTTAGAGTTTCCCCGGCAACTACGTCTAGAACTAGGTGACACCGTTTCGTTTATTGGTAGAAATAGACAACTAGATCCCCAATAGGATCACCAGATACAGTCTTCTCTTCGACTGTCCTCATTAGGAATCGTCAAGAAACTCTACTCCCAAAGATGAATGTATTCTCCGTGAATGGCATCTTTGAGTTTCTTCCAAATTCTCGAACTTTCCTGACTTTGATCTATTCTCGGTGAATAGCATTGCCTTGAATTTCTCGGGGTTTGGGGACCCACAGGCTTCTTAAAAGCATCGGCCTCCTCTTGGGCATTGTACAAGGACCCACAGGCTTCCTAAAAGCAACCCCGCCTCCTCTTGGGCTTAGTACAAGGACCTTCCGTCTTCTTAGAAGTATTCACAGCCTCCTCTTAGGTTTCGTATAATGATCTCTTTCCCCGGGAATGATAGCCTCCTCTTGGGCTTAGTACAAGGACCCGTCGGCTTCTTAAAAGTCTCTAGTCTCCTCTTGGGCTTCGTACAAATTATCCCGACGACCTCCTAGAGGTATAGGAACAGAACTTAATCATCTGCATAGAACAGTCCTTTCGAGAGTCTACTACTATTTCTCAAAGCATAGTACAAAAGATAAAACTCTAGACTTGGACAGTCTAACTTCCTTAAGTCTCAAAGACATTCTCAAGTGACCCCTTCGTTAAATAGGAAGGAAACCCGCAGACTCGGACAGTCTCAATACCCTTTGGATTTCCCGTTTCCTCAAAGAAAAGGAAATATCCCTGATCCTCGAATCAAATCCCGGAGTACAGTGTTGCTCATATAAGAACTGATTTTCTCTTTAAAATCAGTATACTGGACCTGTCACTTAACTGAAACAGTTACCTTAGCCTCCTCTTGGGCTTTGTACAATGATTCTTCCCAGCGAAGCAAACGTTTAGTCTCTCTCTCGGGCTTTGTGCGAGATACAAAGACTCCCTCGTTGAGTCAAACAGTGTTTAGCCTCTCTCTCGGGCTTTGTACGAGACACGTAAGAGACTCCCTCGTTAAGTGAATCACCCCTTTCGCCTCCATCTCGGGCTTTATACGAGATACAAAAAGGTTCTTATTGAGCCAAACAAATTTTAGCCTCCATCTCGGGCTTTGTACGAGATACAAAAACTACCTTATTGAGTCAAATAGCCTCCATCTCGGGCTTTATACGAGATACCAAAAGATTCCCTCGTTGAGTCAAAACCTTTTAGCCTCTCTCTCGGGCTTTGTACGAGACACATATTAGCCTCCTCTTAGGCTTTGTATAAGAAAACCACTGGTTGATTCAATCAACCTTTTAGCATCAAAGTTGTGCCTCGTTCATAGTACACAAACATCAACAACTTCTTCCTCTTCATCTAATTGTTGTAAGCGGCAAGCCTCTGGATCATCTACATCCATGCCACTGCCCCTCTTTTAGCATGAGAAATTCCTAAGGAAAGATAGCGTTGATCCACACTGAGTTAAAGTCTTCTCCTCCAGGTTAAAATCCCCTATAAATGAAATTATGGCATTGCCGGATTCGCATATCCCGGTTAAAGTAATTCTCCTTTATAACCAGTCACCCAACAGTTGTGACAGACAAACCCTTCTTTAGAGATGAAAAATTCTCTCTAAAGTTAACACCCTTTTAGCTTCACATCTTGGGCTTTGAACAAGATACAAATAGACCTTTCGCTTCACGTCTTGGGCTTTGAACAAGACACCAAAACAACCATTTCCTCCCATAGAATAGGAGGAACTACGAACGCTCTGATTTCCCTGTTTTGGTAAACGGGAATACGTAGGCATAAGATTGAAAGAAAAGATCTTAGCGAGCACACTAAACAAAAACTCAAAATCCCATATCTCCATCAATCAAAAGCAGTAATTCAAAAACATCAGTCCTAACATCCTAATTCTTGTTCCCCGCCAGAAACCTTCTGTCAAAAATGAAAAGAAAGAAACCAGTATTGGCGAAAATACAAATAACTAGTACAAAGGCCCCCAACATTGATAGCATTTGTAACCTAACAGACTGCTGTTTAAACTCAGTATGCAAAGCAGGGTTAATTGGAGACATCTATTTCCCTTCCTTCATCAGTTTTAATAGGATAAAAAATGAATCGACCTGTAGTAAGCTCAAACTACAGAGAGCGACCAGCGCTTAAGAACCGCGTCCAAAATCGCTCGCTACACTAACCCCTGACTTAGGATCACCTATGATAAGCTCCCTGGGATGGTCCTTTAGCACTCTAATAGATGGTTCTTTATTAGATTGTTCAGGTTCAGGCTCAGCATCAACTTGACTAAGAGACCCACTTCTGTCTTCAGTTTCTTCTGTGACTTCTTCAACTGATGTTTCAACATCATCCAGGACATCAGCATCTTCCTGCTTATCAATGTCATCAATCACCACATTTATAGACTCCATCATAACCTTTGTTCTGGAGTTGAAAACCCTGTAAGCTCTACTATTTGTAAAGTATCCTAGAAAGATTCCCTCATCACTTTTAGGATCCAATTTTCTCCTCTGTTCACGATCTGACAAGATGTAACATTTGCTTCCAAAAACATGAAAGTACTTCACATTTGGCTTTCTTCCTTTCCATAGTTCATACAGAGTAGCTGAAGTGCCCCTTCTCAAAGTAACTCTGTTGTGAATATAGCAAGCAGTGTTCATAGCTTCAGCCCAGAAATGGTAAGGAAGCTTTTTGGCATGAATCATTGCCCTAGCAGACTCTTGAATAGTTATATTCTTCCTTTCAACAACTCTATTTCGCTGAGGAGTGATTGGAGAAGAGAACTCATGACTTATGCCTTCAGCAGAACAATATTCAGCAAACTTGCTATTTTCAAACTCTCTTCCATGATCACTCCTTATTCTAATAACATTACTTTTATTTTCCCTTTGGAGTCTTTGACAAAGATCTTTGAAAACATCAAACACCTCTGATTTGTCTTTAATGAAGCTCACCCAGGTGTACCTAGAATAGTCATCTACAACAACATAGGCATACTTCTTCCCTCCTAGACTTTCTACCTGCATAGGTCCCATCAAGTCCATATGAAGAAGTTCCAAAACTTTGGAAGTGGTGTTATGTTGAAGGTTCTGATGTGACATCTTGGTCTGCTTCCCTATTTGACAATCTCCACAAACTCTTCCCTCTTCAATATTGAGTTTAGGAATTCCTCTGACAGCTTCTGAGGATATTATTCTCTTCATTCCCTTCAGATGAAGATGTTCCAACTTTTGATGCCAAATTTTGACTTCATCATCTCTAGCAAACACATATTTTGAGTCTTGTTGCAGCCATAGATAACAGTTGTCCTTAGACCTAACACCCTTCATGATGACTTCTCATTTCTCATTTGTCACATTGCACTCAGATTTTGTAAAGTCTACTTTGAATCCTTGATCACAAAGTTGACTAATACTGATCAAGTTAGCTGTCAACCCTTTGACAAGTAGAACATCATCCAGTCTAGGAGTACCAGCATAATTCAGCTTTCCCATCCCCTTGATTTCTCCTTTAACACCATCACCAAATGTAACATGACCTGAAGACTGAAGCTTAACATCTACCAACAAATTTTTAACTCCTGTCATGTGTCTTGAACACCCACTATCAAAGTACCAGTCTTCTTTGGTGGAAACCCTAAGAGAGGTGTGAGCTATTAAGCTGGTAACTTTACCTTTTGGAACCCATTGCTTCTTAGAATTCAAAGCCTGGTTACCTATGGGAAACTTCTGTGTGGGAGTATACTGATGTGCCTTCTGAGGATACCCATGTAACTTATAACAATAGGCCTTTATGTGTCCAAAACGCCAACAGTGATGACATCTCCAGTGCCTGAATTTCTTCCTAGAAGGACTCCTGTCAGGATGTTTAAACATCTGTTTTAACATCACTGGTTTGGAACTGGTAATACCATCATCAGAAGCTGTAACATTGTTGAATCCCAAGCCACTTTTATCTCCAGCAATTTTCCCAATACTAAGAATGTTGTCTAGAGCATCAGTACCATTGTTCAACATTCTGACAGTTTTGGTCATAGAATCAAATTTAGAGTTAAGCATACTGACTTCATTTTCAAGTTCAGTCTTTTCAGCCTCTAACTGCACAATGGTTTTCTTCAGCTTCTCTCCTTCAAGACACACTTGTTCACTTCTCATGTACAGTTCTTTATAAGAGGCAGCAGGCTCTTCATAAGGAACCTCATCATCACACGAATCATCATCTGACTCACAAACCTCAATCATAGCTCTAACAAGCTTAGCTGATTCATCTTCAGATTCACTTTCACTATCAGACCAGGAAGCAGATAATTCCTTTTTCTGCTTTTTGAGATAAGTAGGACATTCCTTCTTGACATGACCATACCCTTCACACTCATAGCATTGGACTCCCTTATTGGAATTTTCTTCATCACTAGTTTTCTTCACCTGATCTCCTGATCTGTTGGTGTCAGATGTGATGTTCTCGACATTAGGAATATAACTCCTATTTATCCTTTTCATAACCTTGTTAAACTGTCTTCCCAGCAAGACAATGGCCTGGGACAGCTCCTCCTGAGACTCAGCATCATTCCCTTTCTTCTCTTCTTGAGTATTAGATACCAAGGCTATACTCTTGGTCTTCTTTTCAGGTTCCTCCTTATTCAAACCTAACTCAAAAGTTTGAAGAGATCCAATAAGCTCATCAACCCTCATTTTCCTGATGTCTTGAGCTTCTTCAATAGCAGTCACCTTCATCTTATACCTCTTGGGAAGGGATCTAAGGATTTTCCTCACCAGCTTTTCTTCAGTCATCTTCTCTCCAAGAGCACTAGAAGCATTAGACAGCTCAAAAATACTCATATGAAAGTCATGAATAGTTTCATCTTCCTTCATCTTTCTACTTTCAAACTTTGATGTCAGAAATTGAAGTCTTGACATCTTAACCTTTGAAGTTCCTTCATGAGTAGTCTTCAAGATGTCCCAAGCTTCCTTTGCAACTTTACAGGTATTGATCAACCTGAATATGTTCTTATCAACTCCATTGAAAATAGCATTTAAAGCTTTGGAATTACCAAGGGCAAGCTCATCTTCTTCCTTGGTCCATTCTTCTTCAGGTTTCAGTTTTGAGCTGCCTTCTTTTTCTTTCCCAGCATCATCTTTCTCAACAATAACAGGTGCTTTCCATTCCTTTATGATAGCCTTCCAAGCCATGCTGTCCAAGGATTTCAAAAAGGTAATCATCCTTGGTTTCCAATAATCATAATTAGAGCCATCCAAAATAGGGGGTCTATTCACAAATCCACCAACTTTCTTGTCCATCTTTACCAGAAAGTATAAGTCCTAGATCTCACCCAGATGCAGAGCAGGATGCCTGCTCTGATACCAATTGAAATTCTGGTACCAGATATGTGATGTTACGTGTGATGTCACAACAACACACTCTGCAATGGACAATATAACACAACAGAAAAGACACAAAGAATTGTTCACCCAGTTCAGTTAAACAACTTACTCTGGGGGCTACCAAGCCAGGGATGAATTTCACTATCAGTAGAATTAATTTACAGACTCAACAACCCAATTGACATCTCCTAAACTTAATCACTACTTAATGAATCTTCTACCTAAGATACCACTTAGGTATGAGAACACTACTCAATCCCTAAATCACTTCAGTGATATAATTCAAAGATCACACACTTTGAGAAACACAACTTGATTCTGCTTCACAGCTTTGATCAAGAACAACTCAAAACAACAACACCAATTCACACTAGAATGATTTACAACACATACACGAAGACACAAACGACTCTCAGTCTTTAGCTCTCTTTCTTCGTTCCTTTTCCTTCAGGATTGATGCGCTTTATATAGCTATTTGATTTGGGCTTGGACCTGCTACAATATCTGACCTAATTTGTTATTTAAAACTGAATCTTCAAAACAGATTTTCTCTCAAAATCTTCTTAAATCTTCAGCCTTTAAACACTCCTACAAATCTGCATCAAATCTGTTTGTAACAGAAAATATCTCCTCCAAGATATTCGCATCCAATAACTCTAACAGCTCTCCCAAAATCCATCTAATACGCTTAACCCTAAAAACATCTCAAACCTGATGTTTTAATGATCTGCATATCTGATGTCATGACATCGCATGTGACATCAGACTTCAAAACTTCAATAACTTAAACACTTAACATTATCCAATGTTAAGACATCACCCATGTGACATCAACATTGAACAACTTTGTTTTACCAAAATTCTAGCCAATCCAAGAACTAACAAAACCCTAATGCTTAATTATAGTGAATGCTCAACAATCCTTGAGGAGACTGATGAGGCATGAAGGTACATCTATATTGTGATGATGATTTGCACAATGATGGAAAATCTTAGTGGTCAAAATTTGGGGTATGACACTCAGTTGGTAAATTTTGAACCCTCCACCCCAAGGGCGTGGGTTTAAACCTTGGGAGTAGAGCTGTCAAAATGGGCCGAAGCCCATGGGCCGGCCCGCCGAGCCCGAAAAAAGTTAGGGCTTGGGCCTTATTTTTGGAGCCCATATTCTTCCGGGCCTTTTTGAGCCCGGCCCGAAAAAGCCCGAAAAAAAATGGGCCGGCCCGTATGGGCTATGGGTAGCCCGCCAGCCCGCCAACTTTTTAAAAAAAAATTAATTTAACTATTTGGTCCATATATAAATTAATAAATATATATAATTGGACCTAAAAAATAAATTTGGCCCAAGAAACATTTGGATACAATGTATTAGTGCTTCTTTGGTTCGGTCCACACACACTTCAGTGACTACCAGAACATTAATTTCTATTACATTATATTACATTACAGTATTCTAAAATGAATATATTACATTAAGATCATTAAAATGAGTATTAATTTCTATAACATTATATATTAAAATGAGTATTAATTTCTATTACATTATATATTACTTAAAAAATGAATTTTTTAATTTTTTTTTTAAAATGGGCCCATTTAGGGCCGGGCCCGTTTAGGGCTGGGTAGCCCGCAGCCCAGACAGGGCTGGGCCTGGGTAGTAAAAATGGAGCCCGTATTCAAAATGGGCTTTTTGAGCCCGGCCCGAAAAAGCCCGAGGCCCGCCAGGGCCGGCCCGTTTAGGGCCGGGCTACCCGTTTTGACAGCTCTACTTGGGAGGGCCTTCTCTCTTTTTTTACCACTTAATTTCTTCACATTTTTTTCACAATTTCTTAAATGATTTCAAAAATTAATTTCTCTCTGAATTTTAATGTTTTTGAATTGATTCTTTTTCTCAAAATTCACAAAAATGTTAAAATAATTTATTCCATAAAAAATAAAAAAATATTACTTGTTTAATATATTTTGAATTTTCACAAAGAATTTATTTTTATTTGTTTTTAAGCATTTAAAAATATTTCTTTCTCTTGATTTTTCAAATTCAAATTATTTTCAAATCATTCTATGGATGAAATATGATTTTTCAAACATTAATCCAAGGTCACAACTTGTTTTTCACACATTTTTGATAATTTTGATCATTTTAATTGATTTTTATTCAAATTAAAATGCATTTTTAAATCAAATTAGGGTTTAAATTTATTTCACCCTCAAAACTCATTTTAAAACACTTTTAGGCCTCTTGATAGAGTGTAAGTCCCATCCCTTTCTAAATAAACCTTTTTGTGTCTCAATCATTGTATAAGTCCCTATACGATTTTAAAAATCTCGGTGCGATCGCCGTTTTCAAAACAATTTTCATTTGGGCCCCCTTTGGTTGTAAGTCCCATTTTATTTCATTTTTAAAACACTTTTGGGCCTCTAATAGAGTATAAGACCCATCCCTTGTTGTAGCGAGCGATTTTGGACGCGGTTCTTAAGCGCTAGTCGCTCTCTGCGGTTTGAGCTTTGACTACAGGTCGATTCATTTTTTATCCTATTAAAGCTGATGAAGGAAGGGAAATAGATGTCTCCAATTAACCCTGCTTTGCATACTGATTTTAAACAGCGGTCTGTTAGGTTACGGATGCTATCAATGTGGGGGGCCTTTGTACTGGTTATTTGTATTTTCGCCAATACGGATTTCTTTCTTTTTTAGGACTTTATAGCGGGGAACAAGGATTAGGATGTTAGGACTGATGCTTTTGGATGTGAGAATATGGGATTTGGGTTTTTTGTTGATTGTGCTCGCTAAGATCTTTTCTTTCGATCTTATGCCTACGTATTCCCGTTTACCGAAACAGGGAAATCAGAGCGTTCGTAGTTTCTCCTATTCTATGGGAGGAAAGGGGTGTTTTTGTGTCTTGTTCAAAGCCCAAGACATGAAGCGAAAGGTAGTTTGTATCTTGATCAAATCCCAAGATGTGAAGCTGAAGAGTCTATTTGTATCTTGTTCAAAGCCCAACCATGATATGAAGCTAAAAGGGTTTGACTTTAGAGAGAATTTGTCATCTCTAAAGAAGGGGTTGTATGTCACAACTATTTTATAAAGGAGAATTACTTTAACCGGGATATGTGAATCCGACAATGCCATAATTTCCTTTATAGGGGATTTCAGCCTGAAGGAGAAGACTTTAACTCAGTGTAGAGCAATGCTATCTTTCCTTAGGAATTTCTCATGCTAAAAGAGGGACAGTGGCATGGATGTAGATGATCCAGAGGCTTGCCGCTTACAGCAATTAGATGAAAGGGAAGGAGTTGTTGATGTTTGTATACTGTGAACGAGGCACAACTTTGATGCTAAAAGGTTGATTGGATCAACCAGTGGTTTTCTTATACAAAGCCTAAGAGGAGGCTATTATGTGTCTCGTACAAAGCCCGAGAGAGAGGCTAAAAGGTTTTGACTCTACGAGGGAATCTTATGGTATCTCGTACAAAGCCTGAGATAGAGGCTATTTGACTCAACAAGAGAGTGTTTTTTTTGTATCTCGTACAAAGCCCGAGATGGAGGCTAAAAGGGGTCGATCTTACAAGAGGATCTTTGTATCTCGTACGAAGCCCGAGATGGAGGCTGTTGTTTATTTGGATCAATAAGAACCTTTTTGTATCTCGTATAAAGCCCGAGATGGAGGCGAAAGGGGTAATTGACTCAACGAGGGAGTCTCTTATGTGTCTCTTACAAAGCCCGAGAGAGAGGCTAAATGTTGTTTGACTCCGCTGGGGAGAATTTTGGTATCTCGTACGAAGCCCGAGATGGAGGCTAAACGTTTGCTTCGCTGGGAAGAATCATTGAACAAAGCCCAAGAGGAGGTTATTGTAACTGTTTCAGTTGAGTGACAGGTCCAGTATACTGATTTTAAAGAAAAAATCAGTTCTTATATGAGCAACACTGTACTCAGGGATTTGATTTGAGGATCCGGGTTATTCCTGTTCTTTTAAGGAAGCGGGAAATCCGAAGGGTATTGAGATTGTCCGAGTCTGTGGGTTTCCTTCCTATTTAACGAAGGGTGCTTGAGAATGTCTTTGAGACTCAAGGATATTAGACTGTCCGAGTCTAGAGTTTCATCTTTTGTACTATGCTTTGAGAAACAGTAGTAGACTCTATGAAAGGACTGTTCTATGAGGATAACTAGGTTCTGTTCCTATACCTCTAGGAGGTCGTCGGGACAATTTGCACGAAGCCCAAGAGGAGGCTGGAAACTTTTAAGAAGCCGACGGGTCCTTGTACTAAGCCCAAGAGGAAGCTATCATTCCCGGAGGAAGAGATCCTTATACGAAGCCTAAGAGGAGGCTGTGAATACTTTCTAAGAAGCCGTAGGGTCCTTGTACTAAGCCCAAGAGGAGGCGGGGTTACTTTTAGGAAGCTTGTGGGTCCTTGTACGATGCCCAAGAGGAGGCCGATGCTTTTAAGAAGCCCGTGGGTCCCCAAACCCCGAGAAATTCAAGGCAATGCTATTCACCGAGAATAGATCAAAGTCAGGAAAGTCCGAGAATTTGGAAGAAACTCAAAGATGCCATTCACGGAGAATACATTCATCTCTGGGAGTAGAGTTTCTTGACAATTCCTAATGAGGACAGCCGAAGAGAAGACTGTATCTGGTGATCCTATTGGGGATCTAGTTGTCTATTTCTAAACGAAACGGGGTCACTTAGTTCTAGACGTAGTTGCCGGGGAAACTCAAAATATCTATACTATTATTACACAGTTGATATGAGTTTATGAAAGAAAACTTACAGTGAAACAGCCCCACAATACAGTTATATATATATATATATATATGAAAGCGGTAAACGAAAGCAATAACCACTTACTCGGTTGTAGAGCTTCCATACTGTTTGGTTAGTTGTTCAACAAAGAAAGATTGAAAACAACAATATATTCAAAATCAAAGGAGAAAGTGCTTTGAAAAAGAAAGATTTGGGGCTTAAAGCTCAAGGAGAGGCCCGGAGTTTTATCAGTGATCGCACTGTTTGAATTTGTACAGAGGGACTTATACAAGTGACTGAGGCCCAAAAATTGTTTCTGTACAAAGGGATGGGTCTTACACTCTCTCAACAGGCCCAAAAGGTTTAAAGAAAAAGAGTGGGGCTTATAACACGAGGGGAGGCCCAGATGATTTTTCCGTTTGAAATGGCGATCGTGCCGAGATTTTCTTTTAACACAAATGGACTTATACAATAAGTGAGGCCCAAATGATTTTGGTTAAAAGGGGGTTGGGTCTTACACTCTATTAGAGGCCCAAATGAGTTTTAAGAAAAGAAATGGGTCTTACTACTCGAGGGTAGGCCCAAGGTTATTTTGTAAAGGCGACGATCGCGCCGTTTATTTGAAAATGTACAGAGGGACTTATACAACGAATGAGGCCCAAAATATTTCTGTACAAGTGGGTTGGGTCTTACACTCTCTCAAGAGGCCCAAAGAGTTTTGAAAATGTTTTATGAGGGTTGAATTAATCCAAAAACCCTAATTTGTTTTCAAAAATGTATTTAATTGAATAAAAATTCAATTAAAATGATCAAAATTGTTTTACATATGGAAAAAAAATTGTGATTTGGAATTAATGCTTCAAAAATTAAGTATTGACCTACAATATAATTAGAAAGTATTAAAAGTTGCAAAATCAATGTAGAAAAAATATTTAAAATGTCAAAAACAATTAAAATATTAATTCTTTGCAAAAATATCAATTATATGAAATAAATAATATTTTTGGGATTTTTTGATAAAATAAAATATTTTAACATTTTTGTGAATTATTAAAAAAAGAATCAACTCAAAATCATTAAAACTCAGAGAGAAATTAATTTTTGAATCAATTAAATAAAATCACAAAATTCAAATATTTGAATTATTCAAAAATGGCGCCAAGAACACACCAAGAACACGCGCGTGTTCTAGGTTTGGCTGGTTTGCATTTTCCCCTCAATCTCACTGAATACTTGATTATATCATGCAATCCACATATCATTATGCTCGTCTCAACCTCACGATCATGTCTATGTCCATTAATTTCATTTAAATTAAACATACAACAAGAAATCACGAAGAAACCTCAAGAACCCTAATTTCTGCATGAAGGCTAGGATTTTTGATACACGATTCAAACAAAGCAATTAATTGAGGGAAAACATTCCATGCATGATTATGAACATATAGCCAAATTATTGTGCAGCAAAAATTGCATGGATCATAGAGTTAGGAGAGCTCGTGCTTACCACTTGCAGCTGGTGATCGTGATTTGTGTTGGAGGTGTTACAGCTAGGTTCCAATGATGTGGATAGCTTCCCTAGGTGCCAAGTGATGTGTCTGAGTGCTTGGAATGGATTGAAATGGTTTGGAGTTGAAGATGGCACCTCAATTGCAAAACTGTCAAGAACTTGAGCAATTGGCTGGTGATTTTGTGAAATCAGTGTTCCAGATGTTATGTGAGTGTTTGGATCACTTCTATATGATGTATGTGAGGTGTGTGAGTAATTGGTTTGATTGGAAAAGCTCTCAAACTCAAAACCCGATAGCTACCTTGCTAAGAAAGGCATTTTTGCCAAGAGAAAGAGATTTTGAGGAAAGCATCTGTTAGATGGATTTGGTGTACTCAAACTGATCACAATTGAGCTCTATTTATAGTAGAGCAAGTTTGTTTTGCAATGAATAGTGAATGGCAACTGGTAAGTAGGTTTGGCCAATGTTGGCCAATGGAAATCCAAGTCTCCTCTAGCCATTGACTAGAGGTTAGGGCACAGAGCTTTGGTTCCCTTGGTCTTGGATAAGTCTTGACTGATTTCAGATGAGAAAGGCTCAGTCCATGCCACCTTGATGCTTCCATTGAATGCTTCAATCCAAATTTGGAGTCTTGTCCCTATTTTGGCCATTCTAGGTTCAACATGTTATTTCTTGTTCCATGGACTTTGGAGGCTTGGCTCAGTGATTGTCCCCTTTAGATTCAATCCTCAGATGTGTCCAAGTGGATAGGAGTATTTGAATTTGGCTGATTTTGGCAAATCGAGCAAAGTTGCAAATTCTGCCTTGCCTTGACAGATTTCAGCAAGGCAACTTGCCAATGTCATATCTCATGGTGTAAGTTGAATTTGGCAATGTTCTTGGCCATTTTGGAAAGCCCTTACATGATACAACAACTGTTTGAACATATTTGGTTTTGATCTCTTTTGAATCCAAGTGAAAAATGTCCCTACATTTGGCAAAAAGTGAAGGCAGATTCTGACTTAGTGAAAATTTCACTAAGTGCTGGAAAAAGTGACATTTTCACTTTTCAGCCATTTTGATCATTCCATAACTCAAAATCCTTAATGAATTAGACTTAGGTCTAGTTGAAGTTTTTGTAGAGGGTAATGAGGGCTACAAATCAAGCTTTGGATGGGAAAAAATGTATTTGTAGTTTAGGAGTTATGACCCTCCAAAGTTGGTACCCTTGTCACTTTATTTTTAACTTAGAAAATTTTCTAAGTTTTTATGGTTACCCCTTTTACAAGTTATCCAACTTTTCTTGATTTTTCTTGATGAATGATGATTCAAATCATACATTAACATCATTTTAGGGTTAAAAATCCATTTTGGTGAAAAATCTCAAAAAGTCAAAGTTGACTTTTGTGCACAGTTGACTTTTTATCAGATGAATTCCAAACTGTGCAATTCTTCAGGAAATCATGTCCTTGACCTAAATAAAACTTGATTGACATGTTCCATGGGTGTCATGGGGTATATTGAGGCATGTCCTAGGGTTTGGGAGCATGTCCTGGTCAAAAGTCAAAGTTATAGTTGACTTTTCCCTTAAAACCCTAATTGTGGTGCAGATGAAATTGAGACTTGTTGCTCAAGCTTCTTGGATTAATCCATTGTTCCAAATGGATCAATATAGTTCATTAGAGACCCTCAAACCCTCCTTTGAGGTCTTGGCTCATGATTTTCCCAAAAAGTCAACTTAGGGGTGAATTAGGTCAAGAAACCCTAATTCTTGATTTTTGATGTATGCATCCCCTGAGGCAAAATTGACTTAATGAATGGGTCCATGAGGTTCCATGGAGCATATTAGGTTATGTTTTGGATCCTTGGCTTGTGCCCAGATGAAATTTTCCATCTGGAGGCCCTGGTCGACCAAAACCCTAATTTGGTGATACTGGCGATCTTGAGACTTGATCCACCTAAAAGGGAGCAACCTTGTGCTTAATCCTTGAAGTGGGAGTCCTTTTGATCCTTTGTAGTTATTTGAGAGGTTAGACAAGTTTAATATCATGTCATTTCTTGATTGATCCTTTGTCTAAGAACTCTGAGAGGGCTTGAAACCCTAATTCTTGATTGTAATGGATGCCCACCCATCTTTGGGGAGATTGATGAGGTATGATGGTCCATCCATATTGTGCTGATGATTTGCACAATGATGGGAAATCTTGGTGGTCAAAATTTGGGGTATGACACTTGTCACACACAAACTTTTTGGGCCTCAGTCATTGTATAAGACTCGATACGCGATTTGCAAAATAACGGTGCAATTGTTGTTTTTCATCTGGGCCTCTCCTTGAGCTATAAGTCCCAACTTTTGTATAAAAATAAACTTTTTTGGGTCTCTAATAGAGTGTAAGACCCATCCTCTTTGTAAAATACAATAATTTGGGCCTCAGTCATTGTATAAGTCCCTCTGTGATTTCCAAAACTACGACGCGATCGTCGCCTTTTCAAAAGAAATCATCTGGGCCTCCCTATGAGTATAAGCTCCAAGATTCCTTTTAAACAACTTTATTATCTTTGATTCAAATTCAAATTCAAAGTTCTTATCAAAACTTTCTTCAATTTCTTGAATAACTAACCATATAGCTGTAGTTACTATGTTTGGGCTTGCACAACTGTGAGTTCCACTATCTCTTCAATACATACTTGTTTATATATTTTATATGTATATGCTTGTATATACTTGATTAGATTTTTTCCCAACAATTAGGTCTAGGTCTAGATCAAAACAGTGGTTACTCTTTCAACACAATCAAAACTAGTTCCCTATAGGAAATTCCAGATACAGTCTTGCCTCCTCTTGGGCTTATACAATATGGAACAGAGAAAAGCATTATTCCCCGTGAATCTTTTCTCAAGCCTGTCTAAATTTAGAAGTATTTGTACAAGAAATTCATTTCCCCAGAGAGGATTAATTCTCGGTGAAACCTCTCTTGAATTTCTTCAAACCTTAGACCTGTTCTGCAAAGAAAGGATTAATTCTCGGTGAAACCTATCTTGAAATTTTCTTAGGCTTGGACCCACAAGCTTCCTAAAAGCATCCTCAGCCTCCTCTTGGGCTTAGTACAAGGACCCTCAGGCTTCTTAGAAGTTCTCAGCCTCCTCTTAGGCTTAGTACAAGGACCCAAAGGCCTCCTATAGGTATAAGACATCAACTAGTCATCTTTACTAGTTCAATCCTTCAGAGAGTCAGAATTCCAGAACATCAGACCATTCTAGGGTTGTTTCTCATCCTTTAAAACCTCAGCATCCTCTTGGTCTTCATAAAAGTAGACTTGGACAGTCTCAGCCTCCTCTTGGGCATCACACAAAGATCATTCTCCAACAGAGAGTCAACCTCTTCATACCAGTAGACTTGGAAAGTCTCATTTCCTCTTGGATCTCAAAGAAACCCTCAAGTTTCCTAAAAGCACAGGAAAAAACCCTGATCATTTCATCAACACACTAATCTCCGACAGAGTTAAAACCTCCATAGGTTTTCAAACTCAATCTTTAACCTTCACCTTAAAAAAACCCAGACAGGGACAGTTTACCATAAAAAAAAACCCTAACAAAACCTCATGGTCTCTGATATTTCAAATCTTCTTCAATCCCCAGCAAGAGTTGATTCCCTAATACATATGGGACCTGTCTCTGGATTTCAATAATCCTCAGCAGAAGCCAGCCTCCTCTTAGGCTTTGTATAATGATTTTCCTCAGTAGAGTCAGCCTCAATCTTGGGCTTTGTACAAGACAGATAAAAACCTCCCCAGTAGAGTCCAACTCTTTTCAGCCTCAATCTTGGGCTTTATACAAGACAGATAAATACTCTCTAGCTAAGTCAATCTCTTTTCAGCTTCAATCTTGGGCTTTGTACAAGACAAATAAAACTCTCTCCAGTAGAGTCAACCTTTAACTTCAACCTTGGGCTTTGATCAAGGCACACAAAAATCAACATCCCCTCAGAGGAAATCAAGAGTTCTCTCTATAGGAAGACATTTCTCTGTACATCACATATCAAAACAAACAATAAAAAAACCTAATTCCAGATAACTGTTGTAAGTGGCACACTTGTTGATTCAAAAACCCAAGCTGTAGTCCTTTTTTTATCCTGGTAAACTTCCTCTTTCATCTAATTGCTGTAAGTGGCAAGCTTCTGGATTATTTACATCCAAGCCAATGTCCCTCTCTTAGCATGGAAGACTCCTAAGGAAAAATGGCATTGCTCTACACTGAGTTAAAGTTTTTTCCTTCAGGACATCTCCCTTATAAAAGAAATTATGGCATTGTTGGATTCCATATATTCCAGTTAAAGTAATTCCCCTTTATAATCAGTTACCCAACATTTGTGATGAATATGTGAGATACTCTTCCTTTAGAGATGACAAATTCTCTCTCAGTCGCCTTTTAGCTTCAATCTTGGGCTTTGAACAAGACACAAATAACCTTTAGCTTCAATCTTGGGCTTTGAACAAGACACCAAACATTTTCCTCCCATTGAAATAGGAGGAACTACGATTGCTCTGATTTCTCAGTTTTCTACACGAGAATACGTATGCATAAGATTGTGAAATCTTAGGAAGCACACAAATCAAAAACCTTAGGTCCTGTACCTTTACAAAAACATCAGAAAACCCGAAAACAACAAAAACATCCTCTCAACACTCCCAAAGGAGAAACTTTCCCAACCCACAAGAGATAAACACCAGAAAGTATTTAAATCAATAGAAAAACATGCCATAAAAAGTCTATGGATAACCATATATACACTGGGTGATTGACAACTTCCCTTTGTATAACCTGACCCCGACCTCCCAATCTCTTAGCATTTGTTAAAAGAAAACATTTGCGTGTAAGGTTAGTTTTAGATATCTTCCCTTTCCTTTCCAGCTTTATAGGATAAATAAGAAATTAGAAAGTAGCACCCAATTCCAACCATTGCGGTAAGGTAGTCGCGTCACCGACAAAAATCGCACGCTACAGTGTGGTGAGATAAGTTATAACCCGGACTTGAGTATACACCTATGATAGGATTGTGGTATAATCAATAGTTAACTGTTGGGAGTAGTCCTAACATGATTAACATATGATATAACCACGCTCAGTGGAGGCCCCTTTGGGATTACTGATCTCATGCAAGTAGTTCTATTGGCATTACTTTTTCCGACCTAAGAGTCCGTGAAGCTGAGGACCTTAGTATCCCTCCACCCCTCTAAGCCTTTTTAATACGTAGTGCAGTGATCATCTAGGTGTAGACCTGTGGTGGTTATCATACGATACTACACTCAGACGAGTTTATCTTAAGAATATTATTAGCCCGCATGAGTAGTCGTGCAAGCCGATAATATTCGAACGATTTGTCGATGACTCTGGGAAATTTGTAGAACCCGTTGTACAGGCACAAGTGAACCCTTAGTATATACCTCTTGGGATGGGTAGACCATGGCTTCATGCTCGTGATCTTCAAACCTAGGTCCTTGTTTGTTTGCATGTGTATATGTGAATATGTGAATATGTGTATACCTGTGTTTATGCATACATTTATTCATCCTTCCATGCATTCATGCACTTTTTTTCTAACCCTTTTTTTAAGGAACTTAGAGTTATCTTGCAAACATCATAGGTTGTACCATGGATTTTGGAAGTTGTACACTATTTTGTGATCCTTCAAACTTTTCAATGAAATGAGACATTTTCAGTTATTAAAAGTCTTATCAACTTTATGGTGTTTTCAAACATAGCTTTTGAGTTCCTTGAATTTCATTTGCATTTGCACAACATGCATCATGTAGCAGTGCATCATTTGCATACATCTTTTCCCCAAAAAAAGCTCATTCGGCCTTTTGTCCTTGTATCAATCAGTTGATTTCCTGGTATTTGTACCAAGCTTGAAGTAGTTACTGAAGGATGATGGATAGGACAGAGAATGTTGATCCCATGTCAGGCTTTACAGTGATGACTAACCCGATGTACGGTTTTCCTCCTGAGAGAAATGCTCCACAAGTGGATGTTCCTACTGGATCTCAACATGTGCAAGGTAACCTGGTTGTTCAAGTTGATGAAAGAGATTCCCGATTTTTGGGGTATATGCCAAATCCTCAGAATGTCTATCCTGTGACAAAGGTGAACGAACCTAGGGTTGCAGAAATCGAGAGAGGAGTTCGTGATCTCGAGGAACAATTGAAGATGATGAAAGGACTCAATGCATCAGGCTCATGACTTGTGTCTAGTTCCGGGCGTGGTTATTCCCCCAAAGTTAAAAATGTCTGTCTTTGAAGTATACAAGGGTGTTAGTTGTCTGAGATACCATTTGACGATGTTTTGTCGAGAGATTACCGCTTATATTGACAATGACAAACTGATGATTCACTGCTTTCAAGAAAGTTTATGTGGTGCATCCTTGATGTGGTACATGAAACTAGAAAGGAGTCATATTCAGCCTTGGGAAGACCTAGCTGACGCTTTTGTGAAGAAATACAATTACAATGTGGGCATGGCTCCAGACAACGATCAGTTGATGAGTATGAGTCAGAAGGACAACGAATCCTTCAGGGAGTACGCACAACGGTGGAAAGAGTTGGAAGCCCAAGTTCATCCACCACTCTAAGAGAAAGAGTTGGCCAAGATGTTTCTAAGAACGCTGTCAGATTCTTATTATGTCATAATGGTAGACATTGTACCATTAGAGTTCTCTAAAACTGTGGAAGTCGGAGTAAACATCGAGGACGATTTCAAAAGTGGAAGAATCCAAGATGACTCAAATAGCCAAGCTAGTGAAGAGAAATATGTTAGTGATTCCCAAGAGGAAAGAAGTTTTGATGTTGATGCAATTTGGGATTCTCCTCAGATCTGGCAAGCCCCAGTTCCGGTGCCTTATCACCAATGTCAGTATGCAGCGCCTGTTCAGTGCCAGCAACCACTACTTCGTGGGCTTCCGTACAAACGACAAAGGTTAAATCCTCAGGATCAACGTCAGAATCTACAAGCGCAGAATCTGAATTATCAGAATCAACACCGAAATTAGCGGGGACCTCCGAATGGTCCAGAAGGAGAGACTCGCCAGTTTGATCCAATCCCAATGACTTATAGTCAATTGTGGTCTTATTTTGCTCGAAACTTGGTGATGACAGCCAGAAAGACTAGAGCCATAAAATCTCGCCCTCCTGGTTCGATCCAAATGCCAGTTGTGAATTTCATGATGGAGCATTGGGGCATTCGATTGAAGAGTGCAATGTTTTCCAAGAAAAAGTTCAAGAGATGATCGACGATGAAGTGGTGACCTTCAAGGGAGGATGCCCAATTATGAATGAAACACCTTTATGCTGATGAATATGAAGACTCAAGAGAGTCTTTTCAAGCCGGTGAAATCAAGAGGAAAGCTCATTCCTAAGATCATCAAGTTGTTTGTTTGTTTGCTTGCATTTATTGTTATTCCTTTGATTTTAAAAACATGGTTTGCATGTAAGAACTTGTCTGTTTTGAATGATTATTGCAATGAATATGTTTGACTTGAAGAAATCCATTTGTATTCACTCATAAAATGCTTTTTCTGCTTTATAATGCCAATGTCACCCAATCTTTTGCCTTGGCACAGAATTGGAGGGAGGATGACGAAATCACAAACGCAAGATCTCTCGTTGTATGCTTTTGAATGAAACTCTGCTGATGATGCAAGGCATTGTTTCAAATCCCCAAACACCGGAGATATAAGGGAGATAGACCCTCGTTAACCCCTTTGAGCCTTGAAGTATGAGTTTTCTTCTCCAAATCAAAAAACCCTCATTTTTTAACCTGTGGCAGGGTAGTTTTCAGTTAAGCTGCGCCTAAACTTAAAAAAAAAAGGGAGTGAACATCACGAAGAATGGGTGGGCACAAATAAACTTTGAGCCTTATATCCTTTGTTTCTTAAACAGTGAACCAAGCCATGATATAGCCCTTAAAAGACCTAATTGAAGCAGGGTTTAGTTTGAAAGCGTACTCGACAAGATAACGTTTCCTGACTCCTACGAGCTATGCTCAAAATTGGTGTTAGATTTGTAAAAATTAATGTCATATCCTAACTGGTGATTCGGTCACAAGTTATTGTGATATATTTTTAATAAAAACTTCAAGACAAATATGTGTGTTGCATTAGCAGTTTCAGAATTAACATTTTTCTGCTTGCTAACATTGCTTGATATCATAAAAGCTTGCATACGAACAACAATGATGAGTTTAATCTTTCGAGACTAGAAACTCTGTTGAAAATGGAAAATTATTTCAAAAGGATGATCATATCTAGGGGCATGTTACCTGAAGACTCTGCTGAACAGGGGCAAGTTGTCTCCGAATTGTTTCCTAGTTGGTCGTCCCTAAGGGGCAAGTTTGAAGACTCAGGTATACATAATACAGTCAATCTGGGGCAGTTACGTCGAGATTCGATAAATCTCTCCAAGAGTTTGAAAACATTGGAACATTTTGGGTGCCAAGTTTTCTGTAAAATCCTCTTGAGATGACCTCTTCTCATAAACCATGTGATTTGGGCATTTGAGAATTGAAGACTTTCATCCATTCATAACAACTGTTGTTCGAAATGGCGACTACCACGCAGTTCATCAATGCAGAACTATATTATTCTCACAACATTCTTCACTCATGCCCCAAAGAGTTTATGTCTCAAGTGGTGTGATGATTCCCCAATAAGTTTCTACTTCAGGTGGTCATGACAACTCCCCGGTGAATCTCTACTTCAAGCAGTTATGGTGTGTCTGATACAAGATTTCCCTAGCTGGTAACCTAAGAGTTCCCTAGTGAATTTCCTTGGCTTCAACCTTCCCCAAGCAAAGTGAATTCTATTTCACTCCTCAGTGAATTTCTTACAACTTCAATTTTCCTTAGCGAAGTGGATGTTTATTTCATCCCCATGAAGTTTCGACTCTGACATCTGCAACTGCTGTTGATCCAAGCTTCCCCCAATGAAGTGGATATTTATTTTATTCCCCGTGAGGCCTCATCTATGGCATCTCCAGTTACAACTTATTTCCATACTACCTCAGTTCGTAGTGGATATTTATTTTATCCCCTATGTAGCCTCTCCAGTCATGAGTTTGGTTCTTTACCCATTGGATCTTTCTCATCCCCAACAGAGTAGTAGGATTCATCTTGACAATCCCCTAAGTGAAGTCATGATGTTATATCCCCAAGTGAAGTACTCTCTTTTCCCCCAGAGAAGTTTGAAGCTTTGAAGCAGGACTTTGTTTCCATATGTGGCTTCCCATTCATCCCTTAGTGATGCTTCTATCTTGCGAAGATTGGCCGAGTATCCGTGTCGAGATATTTATTTCATCTTCAGTTTACTTCTCTTCATTTTTTTTATCAGCATAAGCATAATATGACATACATTCATCCATATAGATATACATGGCATATGCACATTTTTTCATTTTGTGGTGTTTGTTTGTTCTTTCACTTTGGCCGTGTTTATCTCCAAGTGACTGGGTTTGTCTTCTCCCTCCAAGTAGAGTCGTCAGCCCTAAGCAGAAAGATCACATCCTTTCTAATTCCCCACCGAGTTTAATCCTCATGGAAGTTTATTACTTTAGTTTTCTTTTCCATTTTTGGATAAAGATAAACCCCAATTGAGTTCATTCCTCAATGGGTAGAGTCTTTCTTGGTCGTTTCTCTTCAGTTATTTCCTGGATTGAACTTTGGTCCCTGACAATCACAATTTTAAATCTCTCTAGGCCGTTGAACCTAGATCGAGCATGCATTTATTTTGCACTCTGTCTCCCCAGGAAGAGTCTATTTGAAGATCTCCATGGAAGACAGAATTCCCTTCCCAGTAGTATTGTTACAACATTTTCTTGCAAATTATACCCAGACAACAAGTGGCAACTCTTTATTTGAGCAGCTTGTTTTGTTCTTAAGTTTTCTGTTCGGATGACAAATGGCAGTCTCTTTCCAAGATAGTTTGTTTATCCCCAACAAATTATCCAGATTATCAACTTGTCCTCCATCAAATGGCATCTCTCCGGAAATCCGTCAGAGAAGTTTGTTGAAGACTTTACAAGTGGTGTTTCTTTTTATTTGAGAATTCCTATTATCAAGGATTTTATTTGCTTCAATGCAATTTCCCACTACAACAATATTGCTCCTCAGTGATGTTCTCCCCAGTGAATCCACTATCCAATTTACTCCCATCAGATGGCATCACTTCGAGAAGTTCGATGAAGATTCAGTTGATCTTTCTCTTTATTTGAGAGGATGTGGTTCACAAATCAACTGGCATGCATCTCTTTTGAAGACCCCCGGTGAATTTTCCTAATCTCCAATAAGTTATGGATTCCCGCTGAAGTTTTCAATCTCTAGTGAAACTCCAATACCCTGTGAAGATACTCTCCCATTAGTATTCACTTGCAAGAAGAAATTGAGACCAACTTGTGGCTTGCGACACGAGGCGAGGGGAGGTTTATTATCCTTTTAAATAGATTATTTGATTATTTGAAGGTGGATCTATTTCAGATTCTTTGATTAATCTCGGCAGTAGATTCTCCGATGGAGTTTATAATGGAATTCTCAGCAAAAAGGACCTCGGTAGAAGGTATTTCTTTTCATTTCCTGGCAAGTCTCGGCAGAAGATTTCCAGTAGACCTCGACAGAAGGTAATTTCTTTTCCTGACCTGGCAAGTCTTCGCAGAAGATTTCTAGTAGACCTCGGCAGAAGGTAATTTCTTTTCATGGCCTGGTAAGTCTTGGCAGAAGATTTCCAGTAGACCTCGACATAAGGTATTTCTTTTCATGTCCTGGCAAGTCTTGGCAGAAGATTTCCAGTAGACCTCGACAAAAGGTATTTTCTCTTAATTCTTGGTAAGTCTCAGCAGAAGATTTCCAGTAGACCTCGGCAGAAGGTATTTCTTTTCATTTCCTGGCAAATCTCGCCAGAAGATTTCCAGTTAACGTCGGCAAAGGGAGCTAGGCAGTAGACTCTATGGTTAACTTTGATGCTTATTTGAACTTCGACAAACAATCATTTCTTTTCAGAATCTCGGCAGTAGATTCCCTGGTTAATCCTGGCTGCAGATTCCCCAGTATTTTTGACAGTTCACACGTTTTCAATAAAACCTTGGCAGAAGGTATTCTCAAATGAGGTTCAAGTCTCGGTAGTAGACTCCTCCAGTTGATATCTCTTGAAATCCCATGGTTGACCACGACAACAGGTTCTCCGTGTGGAATTTGTTAAAAGATTTCATCACAAGTTCATCACCCTGTGTTTAAGATGCCTTGTGATTGTCAGTTGGTAGTCTCTTCCCCAGTGGAGTTGAGTCTCGTCTCCAGTGGAGTTAGTTCTTTTCCCCGTGGAGTCTTGTTTGCTAAGTCGTCTTTGTCGGGTCTTTCATTCTTTAGCCGTATTTCAGCGTTTTCCGTATACAATTATCCTCTGTGACACCATTCCTCACAGGATATTTGTCTTGCATTCATATCATTTCATGTTATATCATGTGCATCTTGTAGCATCTTAGAGCAAAAAATTGTGCAGTTTGTATTTAAGTCTCTCCTATCACGTCGAGACGAAGATTTCAATCTCTGTATCTCTGGATAGAAGAAACTTAAATAAGGGCATCTATCACACCCTAATTTTTAACCCTAAGATTCCACCTCTCTGTGCATCACCTTGCATAACATTTCTAGGTTAATCATACATGCATAGCTAACCAAGTCTTTATGATTTTTGTTTGTTTGTTTGTTCACTGGTGAATTAGAGTTTACTTCAAAGGGACCTCAAGGGTTAGTCAGTCAAACTTTGAGTGCACCGTCAACCAAGTACACTAGATTCAAGGTTTTCTATTGGGTCATTTTCCTTGACATTTTTCAAAAGCCTTAGTGTATATCCCAAGGAGAATTAGGGTTTCCCTCTTCGCTAGTGTTGAGCATGGTCATCAATGGAGGACTAGTTAAGGTTTCATGGCAAGTTGCATTACAGGATTCTATCCTCATTTCCAAAGATTAAGATTTGGAGTGTGATTGTTTTATGAGACAAGCATGGCAAGGAAGGATAGCGGACTCATGAATTCAAAAATATTCAAGTGGTATCAAGATCCTTAGGAATTTATTTTACCCTAGAATTTGGTTTAGGTTTCAATTGCAAAACATAGTCCTGTTGTTCATCAAATTTATCAAGGCATATATTTCGCTCATCAAAAGTTGAAAAAGTTTGTTTCTTATTATTACAAAAGTCAAGGGCATACATCGTTCTCAACCATCTTAAACCCTTTTACTCAAGGATCGTTTTCAAGATTAATTCAATCACCATCCATTATTAGCAAGACAAGTTCATTCAAAGACATTCATTAAAATTCAAATTCTAAGAACAAGTTTCATAACTTTTTTTGAATGTATTCAAAGCATACAAGTTACAATCCACTTTTTTGAAGAGTCGTATGAAAGGGAAGGGACAAATAACATGATTACATGTTCAAATGCATACACTGCCTTGTGCCAATTACAACATTTTTCCCACATTTAAATCTCAAGTTTATGTTTAAAGGTCTACAAGCTCAATTTAAAGTACACAGGTCTTTTACAAGAATGTATACCAAATGAGAAGTTGTTTGCAAAGCATCTGTAAGCTTGAAGGAGATACTTCGATAGTTGGTTTGTCTAGTTTTATGGCCATACTGACATGCATAAAATACAAATAATGGTGTCATCTGCTACTGTCTCATAACAACATATTTGTTCGCAATGATTAGCTTATCTAAAGCGGGTCTCTTTGCATCTAAAACCGGAGGACATCAATACAATGAAAATTCTGCACCGTAAAAATGTATTTATTAACCAATTGTTGTTCTGCTTCACATAGTCGTTACAGAAAACGCAACCCGAGGTTTGCGGTCTAAAACGTCAAACCAAGTTGGCATAATGGACGCAATGGAATCACCACCTACATGTTTCAAGACCAGCACTTTCACAAGTCAAGAAATTATTGATGCCCATGGTGTTGCAGGATACTAAAGAGAAAATCCTATAGATTACAATTGTTGAAATTCCCTTCCTATTGGCTTTGATATCACGTGAAAACAAGATCAGTACACAGAAGCTTGGAGGCTTCAACGTTTTGAAGATTTGTCATCAACCTATGGCTGCTCGAAGTCGTCGTTATCACTTGCTACTGCAGAACATGAAAAAAACCAAGTCAGCAAAGTTGTCTCAACAAGGGCCGTAAAAGTAACAAAACGTTCATGGCATCAATCACAGTTTCGCATCTACGGCGGGCATTGATATCCAAGACATGATTAAACATATTCAATTTAAATGGAAACATTGCCAAATTGAAAACAATAAATATACACGGCATTCAATGCGAAATCAGCATTATCAATCAAGGGTTCATATCAAATAATGGCAGCAGCAAAACTGATTTTGAACATCAATATTTATCATTTGAAATCAGTAAAAAAAATATGGGAAGAAATAAAGAGTATTCATGGTAAATCAATAATTCCTCAATGAGGAAACAGCGAGATTGGAAGGCAATGATGTTGTTGAATAGTCAGAATCACAATTAACCGTTGTATATTTTTTCTTTCCAAAACAAGAACAATCATGCGTTCAATTTCGAAATCGTGAATTAAATGACCACATGCTTATAAAAGGGATTACACGACTATACACAGGACAGGGAAGAAAAAAGAAACCATCATACAACAAAATCACAAAAAGATACACACATTCATAAATTTCAGAAACATAAACAAGATTCACATACTCATAGCAGTCAAGGAAATTGAGTCATTCAAGCTTACATACACAACAGACAGAAACCACACGATTTGTAGAGGAGTTACACGCATATCAGAGTATCATATATCAAGAAGGTCACGACATCACTCACAAACAGTGCAAAAACACAAGAATAAAACAAACACACATACACGGTTTGGGAGCCATACACACGGTTCATACACTTTCACAAATTTGGAGAAGAAAATTTGATAGAAAACCATACTCATCCACACATACACAAGCGGAAACAATACCATAACAGCAAATCATCAGAGAATCACAGGAGGAGAAACATCAGAACATCACATATTCACACACACACACGCATTAATTCATATGATTTGAAGAACGCAGAACACGCAACACATACGAATGAATTGAAAAGGCACAGAGGAGACGAGAATCCATGGTTTCAAAGCAACAAGTTGAAACAAACAACAACAACAATACCTACGAACTAAGTCGAGTAGAAGAAGAAGAAGAAATGAAACGAGTTCAAGTACTGATTCAGTTTGATTACCTCATTGGAGATTGATGGAATTCTCGTTCAATCTGCACCTTCGAGACTTGCAACATCGACCGGAGCAGATCACGGCTTTGTAGGTTGGTTTACCACCTTATTTTACCTTGTTTTGCTGTTAAATGATTGCAATAGCATGGTTGCTTTGTGACCTTAGGTCTGTGAGTCGAAATTGATTGTTGTTAGGGCTCAATTCGTATTCAGAGTGTTTAGGGTTTATTTTGGGTGCTTCGATTTGTGTTGATGGCGAGGTTTTAGCAGAGATGAAATAGGGATTGTAGAAAGTCGAGCAATACAAATCCATTAGTGAAGGTAGATTGGGCCTCCGCCGCCGCCGTAGGCGATTATCGGCGCGGTGGAGCTAGGGTTTAACTCGGGGAACTTTGGAAATAGAAAAACGGCAATGAAGGAGAGATTGAGGGTGATTAACGTGAGAATATGAGAGAAATTGAATTGCTGATTATTTTCCTCATTGTCTTGTTGTTGGGTGATTCACACGGGCTTTGAGCTATAAGCCCAGTAGGTTCACTTGTTTCTCACACCGTCCCAAATTCCTATTTCGCCCCCTCCTCAGCAAAAACACCCATCGGGCGTTGGGTTGGGCCTTCCTAAAGCCCATTTTACCTATTTGTCACATTAAACCTCTTTGTTTTTGTTAATTTCATGGTTTTATTTTTTATTTGTCTTTTTTTTTTATAATTAGGAAAATGCTTAGGGATAAGTCATGTTTTAGTTAGTTTGTTTTAATAATCAAATATTAAGAATTGGAATCTAATCTTGTTTTATAGGAATTGTTCTGGACTGGGCCGAGGCTGCCCAACAGTCGAGCAGACCCAACCCATACAACATGGGGAGGCCCAATAAGACCCCTCCGCGGGGCACTTAACTACTGCGAGCATACCACCGGTTCCCCCGGGCACTTTACAGTGTCGGGCACTTGGGCCAGCAGGACAGGAGAACCTCGCCCCCCGGCGGAGAGGTACCTCCTCGACATACCAGCTTCTCCCCGCGAGGATGACACATATCACTCCTCGACATACATGGCTCCTCCCCGCGAGGCCATGTCCGTCGTACGGCTTGATTGGTCCTCGACACAGAAGGCTCCTCCCCCGCGAGGAGTGTCTAACGGTCCGCACCACGTGGACACGTTCCAAGTAACCTCCCACTTCCGCAGGATTCGGTCTGCCCTAATCCCGGAAATCTAGGAGCGGTTACCCCAGGGCGAAGACCACGTGCTGGTCTTCACTACGCCACGTAAGCCCTGGCAGTTACTTGGATTGGGCCTGACAATCCAGCCCAATGCAAGTAACCGTTGGCCCCGCGCTGGGGGCTCTCTATAAATACCCTCTCACTTGAGAGGGTCAGGTTAAGTTCACTTTCTTACTCACCTCTGTACTTGCTATTTCTCTGACAGTCTCCTCACTTGAGCGTCGAAGTGCCTTGCAGGTACACCCCCCCGCCGTCCTTCAACCTCACCGGAGCCGGAGTTCAGCAGACGTCGTTGGCCACCTGAAACTGTCTGATCCAGGTACGATCAGTGGCGCCGTCTGTGGGAAATTTATAAGCTTCCCCGTTTTCTCCTCGATAAACCAAAGCTTCCTCTATTCATCACCAACATGGCCAATCCGACCGTCAACCAGGCTCTGGACACCGTGCTCGCGCAACTGGAGAACGGGAGCCACCGTGAGGACGCCATCATCCTCCACGGCGGCGAAGGCGACATAAGAGACGGACAGACCGCCTCCCCGGACTCCCAGGATGCGACCAACAACGTCGTCCGCACGGACGACCAGCAAACCACTCTCCAGCCAGTTGCTCTGCCGCCCAACGCGGACCCAAGCACCGTGGCCCTGTTTGCATTGATCAACCAGACCAATCAGCTGATCGCGCAGCAGAACACCAGAATCGAAGCCTTGAAGCAAGGACGGGCACAACGATCTTCCCCGCGAAGACATCGTCGTCCCCCGTCACCTCGCCGCTCTCCTTCCCCGCGAAGGACCCCTTCCGAAGATTCCCGGACCCCGTCGCCCGTACGCCATGGTCGACGACCGCGTCTCAAGCGCCCCCAGCCGGCGATCACCCAGAAACGCCCTCGTTCCCCGCCTCGGAAGGAACCCAGGGCCTCCACCATCTCCAAGAAGTCCAAGCAGACTGAAGAGAGACCAAAGAACCGTTCGAGGAACTCCCCTCCACGGCACCATCGATCACCTTCGAGATCCCCGGCTGGTAGCGACAACGAGGACCAAAGAACCCCTTTGTCGTGGGAAATCATGGACGCCCCAATCCCTCCAAGCATGGAGAAACCTCCACCATTGGGGACCTACGACGGGCTGACCAACCCTGACGATCACGTGGAGAGTTTCGAAGCGATGCTCGACTTTCGAAACGTCAGGGGAGCCATCAGGTGCAGGCTATTCCCCACCACCTTGCGGAAGGGAGCCATGACATGGTACAAGGGTCTGGAACCTGGTTCGATCACGTCATGGAAACAACTGAAGCAACGCTTCACCAAACACTTCACCGCGTCTCATCGACACCCGAAGACAGAGGCTGCCTTAGAAAAGATCTTCCAAGGGAGGAACGAATCCCTCCGAAACTACATCGAGAGGTTTAACAAGGAAGCCGTCGAGGTCCATACGACCGACGACATGAAGAAATACTTAATTATCCACGGACTACGTGCCGGGTCGGACTTTGCCAAATCCATTGGCCTCTGGAGACCCCGGCGTCTCGAGGACCTTCTCGCTCGAGCCCAGAAGTACATCGAACTCGAAGAGACGGAAGCAACCCAGATCGCTCTTGAGACGAGACGTAGGGAAGGCCCCCGCGGCCACAAAGACGATGACGCTTCTCCCCGACGGGGAGGAGAAAAGAAGAAAGAAAACCGCAATCGAGATCCCCGGGAACAGCGCGGGCCAGCTGGCCGATTCACGGAGTACACGCCGCTCAACACTACCCGGTCTCGGATCCTCTCAGACTGCCAGAATTCCGAGTTTGTGAAAGGAGGAGTTCGCTTCCCGAAGCCCGCTGCTCCCAAACCAAACGTTGACAAATCTAAGTACTGCAGGTTCCACCGAAGCCACGGGCACGTGACCGAAGATTGCATCCACCTCAAGGATGCCATTGAGATTCTCATCAAAGAAGGGCACTTAAAGAAGTATGCCCAACAGAATGACCCTCCTCGTCCCAGCTCAAAGGAAGCACAGAACGTCGAGGAGGCAACACCTCCTCCCTGCGACAGCCAGCTTCAGGTCGCCCTCTGCGTCACTCGACCCGAGGACTTCTTCGTCCCCCCAATCATCGAGGGCGAAGAGGCAATCCGCAACATGTAGGCGACATTCCCCGAAGAGGGCCCCGTCACGGCCCGCAGTACCTGGGAAGGCTTCCCCAAAGCAATGGTTATCTCCGGAGGCGATCCCGGGAAAGTATCGGTTGGGTCGATCAAACGAAAGTTTGACGAACTGGAATCCGCGACATCGTCGAAGGCGACCACCCTCGAGAAAGTGCGGGGAAACTCCAATCCCATCACCTTCTACCTCGAGGAACTCCCCGGGGGAGCACCAAACGCCACTATTCCCCTCCTGGTCAGGGCACAAATGGCGAACTTTGACGTCCGAAGAATCCTAGTCGACCAAGGGAGCTCGGTCGACATCATGTATTCTCATTTGTTCGGGACCCTTCAGCTAGACGAGAGGCATTTGACCCCGTACGTCGGGTCAGATCTACAGGGGTTCAATGGAACCACCACCAGACCATGGGGTTACGTGGAGCTAATGGTTACGTTCGGGGCCGAAGACACGGCCCGACAGGTGAAGATCCGTTTCCTGGTGGTTGAATGCCCATCCCTTTACAACTGCATCCTCGGGAGGACCACCCTTGCTGAACTCACGGCGGTCTCATCGACGGTCCACCTCAAAATGAAGTACTACACGAGGAGGGGACGAGTAGTGACGATGCACGGGGACATCGACGCAATCAGAAGATGCTTCGACGCCGCCGTCAAGGGCCTAAGTTCCATTGGTCCCAAACCTAAGGCCGCGGCCAAGCCACCCCGAGACGCCGAACAGGTACCTCTCCCGCGCGTCAACGCGGTCGACCTCGACAGCAGGTTCTCCGACGAGCCCGACGAAGACAGAGTCGAAGATCCCAACCACCAAGCGGAGAACAACGGGCAGCCTCTCCACCCAGCGCGCCCCATCCAAGATGGAGACTTCGAGCTCGTGGCCCTCGGGGACGATCCTGATCACAACGTGAAGATCGGCGCCGGGATCCCCGACCTGGAGAAAAAACAGCTGAAAGCGTGTCTGCGGGAGAATGCTGACCTCTTCGCGTGGAGCGCGTCCGAGATGCCTAGCCTCGACCCCGAAGTAGCCTGCCATCAGCTCGCGGTAGATCCGGTCGCTAGGGCCATAGCACAACGTAGGCGCAAGCAGTCTCCCGAGAAAGCGGAGGCTGCTGAGAAAGCTGTAAAAGACCTCCTAGAGGCAAATTTTATTTCGGAAGCCAAATACACGACATGGCTGTCCAACGTTGTACTTGTTAAGAAAAATAATGGAAAATGGAGAATGTGCGTTGATTATACTGATCTCAACCGGGCTTGCCCGAAAGACTGTTATCCCTTGCCTAACATCGACCAACTGGTCGACAATTCTGCAGGTTACAAACTACTATCTTTCATGGACGCCTATTCAGGATACAACCAAATTCCCATGGACAAGGTCGACAAGCAACTCACGGCCTTCATGACCACGTCGGGCAACTACTATTACAACGTAATGCCCTTCGGTCTGAAGAATGCCGGTGCGACCTATCAACGGATGATGAACAAGGTCTTACGGACTGAAATCGGCGACATGCTCGAAGTATACATGGACGACATGATCGTCAAGTCTGCAGAAGAAGTCAACCACGCCGCACACCTCAAGAAGGTGTTCAACACGGCGAGGAGGTGTCGCATGAGGTTTAACCCCGACAAATGCACCTTCGGTGTTCGGGCGGGAAAGTTCCTCGGATTTTACCTCACGGAACGAGGAATCGAGGCAAACCCCGACAAGTGTAGAGCCTTTTCCGAGCCCCCTACTCCGGGCTCGAAGAAGTCAATACAATCATTGAACGGGATGCTTACCGCTCTTTCCCGGTTCGTCGCCAAATCCGTACAGTACGCACTCCCCTTTTTCAAACTTCTCCGGCAAAAAGCGGAGTTCGAGTGGAGCGAGGAATGCGAACGAGCACTCGCACACTTGAAACAAGTCCTATCGCAACCCCCGGTACTCTCGCGACCTGAGAACGGGGAAACACTCTTCTTGTACCTTGCGATCACGAGCGAAGCGGTCAGCGCCGTCCTCATTCGGGAAACCTCGGACGGACAGATGCCAGTTTACTTCACGAGCAAAGCTCTCCAAGGCCCCGAGCTCAGGTATCAGCAGATCGAGAAAGTCGCATTGGGCCTCGTCACCGCGGCCAGAAGACTACGCCACTACTTCCTCGCCCATACCGTCACCGTAAGGACTGAACAGCCTATCAGGCAGCTCCTCAGGCGACCGGACATGGCGGGGAGGATGCTCAGGTGGTCGCTGGAGCTCGCCGAATTTGACATCCGGTATGAAGGGAGGAAAGCCTTGAAGGCACAGGTGTTGGCCGACTTTGTAGCAGAGATGACCGTCCCGGAACCCTCGACCAACGGGTCGCAGAAATGGACAATCTATGTCGACGGAGCATCCAGCCCGAAGGGAAGCGGGGCGGGAATCATCCTCGAAAACGAGGAAGGCATCCTCATCGAGGTGTCCCTCAAACTGTCCTTCCCGACTTCGAACAACCAAGCCGAATACGAGGCCTTCCTCGCGAGACTCAGGCTGGCCGAGGACCTTGGCGCCAAAGAGGTCAAACTTTTCACCGATTCTCAGCTCGTAGCCTCGCAAGTCCGAGGAGAATACCAAGCCAAGAACGATAGTCTCATAGAATACTTAACCTTGGTAAAAGAGAAGATGAAAAAGTTCACCTCGGCGGAAGTAACTCACATCCCCCGGGAGCATAATGCCCGAGCGGACGTCCTGTCAAAATTGGCGAGCACAAAAAAGAAAGGCGGGAACAAGTCCGTCATACAAGAAGTGCTTTCCCACCCAAGTATCGACAAACCGGTCACGAGTTCGGACATCAACGTCATAAGGGACAGCAGCTGCTGGATGACCCCGATATACGAATACCTCATGACAGGCAAACTGCCCGAAGATCCCAAAGAGGCAGAAATGGTCAAGAAACGGGCATGCTTGTATACCATAGTCGAGGACAAGCTATACCACCGAGGGTTCTCTATTCCCCTCCTCAGATGTGTCGAGGAGACCAAGGTTCCCGACATACTCCAGGAGATTCATGAGGGAATCAACGCGCAACACCTCGGCGGACGGTCGCTAGCTCGTAAAGCACTCAGGGCAGGATATTACTGGCCCACCATGCAACAAGACGCCAAGGAGCACGTCAAGAAGTGCGATAAATGCCAACGGCACGGGGACTTGCACCTCGCTCCTCCCAGCGAGCTCACGTCGCTATCCTCCCCGTGGCCGTTCGCATGGTGGGGGATGGATATCCTCGGACCTTTCGTCCAGGGGTCATATCAAAACAAATACCTCATCGTCGGGGTAGATTACTTCACGAAGTGGATTGAAGCAGAAGCATTGGCCAAAATCACTGCCTTCAACATACTACGCTTCTACAAAAGGAATATCCTCGCCCGGTTCGGAGTGCCTCAAGCCATCGTCACCGACAACGGAACCCAGTTCACCGACAGGAACTTCCAAGACTTCGTCACAAAACTAGGCACGAAGCAGCACTTCACGTCGGTCGAGCACCCTCAAACGAACGGACAGGCTGAGGCCGCGAACAGAGTGATCCTTCGAGGATTAAGATGACGACTGGGCGACGCCAAACAACGGTGGGTCGAATAGCTACACAGCGTCCTCTGGGCCTACCGAACAACCCCACACTCCACGACCGGGGATACCCCTTTCCGTTTGACCTATGGAACGGAGGCAGTGATCCCCGTGGAGATCAGGGAACCCTCAAGGAGGACGGAAGCCCCCCTCGACGGGAACGCGAACGATGAAGCCTTGAGGGAAGAACTCGACTTCGTCGAGGAAACACGCTCGGGCGCTTCTCTCCGAGAGGCGTCACTTAAACAAAAAATAACACTACGCTATAACGACAAAGTCATTAAACATGATTTTCAGGTGGGCACCCTCGTCCTACGAAGGAACCAGAAAGACTCGCGAGAAGGCAAACTCGCCGCGAACTAGGAGGGCCCGTACCGCGTCCGCGCGAAAACGGGGACAGGAGCCTATTTCCTCGAAAATCTGCACGGGGAAGAACTTGCTCGACCATGGAACGCTGAAAAGCTAAAACAATATTACAGTTAAACACTGCCCGCGGCTCACTAGCACCGCGATTACGGGGACGCGCTAGGGTATAAGCGCGACACCCCTATAAGAATACGATGATCAGAGACTGCGTTGTGTGTGCGCGAGGGCATTTGATCCGGCGGGGATACCTTGATCGAGGCCCACCGTCGTCGTGCCAACCGGGTATAACACCCAGCTCACGATGGGAAGTTTATGCCACGAGACTAGGACCTCGACCGAGCTCTTAGCCTCGTTGAAGGTCGGAGTACTCCTCCGGCCGCCCGACCAGCTCTCCACGCGGTCAGGGTCTGTCGAATTCGAGCAAATCCCAAAGCCTTATTACTTAGGCAAAAATAAAGTATAACAAATAACACATCACACACGATCAAAATCAATAAAGAGGTATTATGAAGTACGAATATTGGGCAAAACCCTTAGTACAAAAAAGTTACAAATATAAGCCCACAAGCCGGGCAAAAATAACCATTGTGCAAATAGTACATCAACTAAGCCCACAAGCCGGGCGAAACAAAACGGCTCGCAGGCCGACCAAAACAAAGATAAAAAACCTACTCAGCTGCGGTCCCGTCAGGCTCCTCGTGCACATGAATGTCGTTCTCCCGCAGAGGATGCACGATCTGGCCATCCACCACCTCAGCGTCGGGGTCAATCCCTTCGGTGACGAGATCAGGGTTGAGAACCCGAAGCTGAGCCACGGCACTGCAGAACCCTATACCCGCGGTTTCAATAGAATCATCCTCGGACAACCGGAGATCCTGCTCGAGCTTCCGGAGCTGTGCCACAAACGCTGCACGAGTGGTGAGGAGCCTGTTTTCCTCAGTTTCCCCTTCGGCCGGCCGCACAGCATCTTCCAACTCGGTAATCCTTTCCTTAAGCCGCTTCTCCTCCAACTCCAGTTCAGCGATTCGGGCAAGGTGGCCTTTCTCCGTCTCCTCGGCTTTCCTAAGCTTGGCCTTGACCCGCTGCTGCTGCTCGCTTTGCTCTTTGTTCAGATCTTGGCACTCTTTTAGTTCCTTGCGCATACCGAGCATCTCAGCGCCCAAGGTATCCAGCTTTTCCTGCAGGCGGGCAAGTTCAGCAGCAGGGCGGGTCTCGTCATTGAGAATGATAGCAGTCGAGCAGATACGCATGACGGCCGACAGATCCTCAAAAATCATCCTCCTCCTCACTTCAGTAGCAGTCCCCAGCACAGTTTGGATCTCGGAGGGATGGGCGCGAGGATAAGTGACCTCGGAGAAGAAGTGAGGTTTTTGATGACAGGGTAGAAGGTCAAAGCTGGAAGGAACCGGGGGACTGTCTTCACCACCCAGGTCGACGACCTCCGCAACGCGTTGCCTCTTCGGAGTCCCTTGGGTAGCCGGGGATTGGCTTCCCGCAGGAGTTGTGCGACCACCCACGGTCCCCAACACAGTGGCAGCAGGCTGAGACTGACTGGATCCTTCGGGCATGGCGGCCGTAGAAACACCCTCAGGCGGGGCCCCAGAAGGGACAACCTCTTGGTCTTTTGAGCGCGACGCCTCTTCCCGGTCCTGCGCTTCCCGGGCCCTCTTCGCCTTCAGCTTCTTGAGCCTCTCCTCGGCTCCGGCCATTGTTCCTGCAAAAAGAAAGAAAACGTTAGTAAGGCGAGAAACACAGATGCGGGGAAGACCTAAAGCAGGGACGTTTTCACCACCTAACAAATCGATCGCTTCCTCGTCGGAGAAGGTCTTGAGCAGAACGCGGGTATTTATCAGGCGACGTTCTTTCTTCACCTGCCCGTCTGCACCCATTATAGGTCGGCCGTCCAGCGTCTCGTGCTGAGCTTCGGAAAAACTTTCAACAAAAGCGACGATTTTATCGTAAGCTTCCCGCTCGAAGGCCTCCATCTGAACATGCTTCGTCTTGTATTTGTCGACTCCCTTCTTAAAGTGTTCCTCCGTCCAGTACAGAGGGAACTTTGGCTCCAGCACCTCCTCGGAACGACCTTCGACCTCGCGGGTGACTTTTCGGTACAGCGAATAGATAGCCTCGATGGTGACCGGTTTCACGAAGTAATAGCGGAACTTGAAATCCCGGATGGAATCCAAGTAAGTGTGGAACAGTGTCTTGCTCTGCTTAAAAGACACCCAGCCATGTCGTCCACCGGCCGACGACCTTTGGAGATGGAATATGCGGAAGAAGAGGCGAACGGTCGGCACGATTTTCAAATACTTGCATACGAGCTCGAAGGCCCGGATGAAGGCCAACGAGTTCGGGTGAATCTGTGAAGGGGCCAACTTCAACCAGTCGAAGATCCCCTCTTGTAAATCCGTGAAGGGAAGCCTCCACCCCGCCTTCTCGAACATAAATTCATATAAGGGGACGCGCATTCCCCGGTAGGGTGAGCATATCCGATGGTGCTCCTCGGGGCGAAAAACCTTCCAAGATTTGCCGGATCCGATTAATCTGTGCTCGACAGTGCAGAAAGCGTCGTCCTCATCTGGGTAAACGAAGATGGACGACATCTCCAGGGCCTCGTCGCAGACCCACTCCTTGAGCGGGTGCTCTTGCGCAAAGGCCAAGTGAGCCATGGGAGAGTCGGGCTGGTCGTCGTTTTCTTCGAAATATCCTACGGCCACCTCCGCAGCCAAATCATCCATTTACCTGAAAAGCAGAAGGAAACGGTGAATTCGATTGGTCGCATCAAATCCACCCCTCCACAGCTGTTCAAGCGAACGGGCGAAGAAGGGGCAAGGCTTTCTCAGCTCCCCGACATACTCGGCCAAGGATCAACATGTTCACCGGGGAGTTCATCGCCTCCCCGGGAGGTTCTGCCCTCGTGTTCCCGCGACACTAACGAATATACTATTTATTAGGGAGCCCGAGACATTCAAAGGGTCCCCGACGTTTTCTTCCCTAGTCCCCGAGATATTCATCAAAAAGGAGCAAAGCTCTTCGCACTCTCTCCCTCCACAACTAAAGATTCCCGCTGTATTCGCCAGGAATCCCTTCGTTTCTCATGGGAATATCATCAATTCACCAAGGAAACGTCCTACACTAGTTGAAATTGAAGAAAAATGCAAAAGAAAGGTCCGGTTTGAAGCAAATACCCGGTAAGCGGCGGTGTAGGGTTCCGGTACGGAGTTTTCCGGCAATGGTACGGCGGCGAACGGCTGTCGTAGAGGAGGAAAAACTTCCGGCAGAGAGTGCCCGGCGGTTGACGGCAGCGAGCTACGACGGAAGAGGTTAGAGAGAGAAGTAGAGGGATTCTTGAGAGAGAAGCGGAAAAGTGAAAAATGAGCGAGGGGAGCGGCTTTTATAAGCGGTTCTCGCGAGACTCGAGGGGCATAGGGCACTCGAATGCGCTACCCTAGCCAGCCGCCCTAGCCTCCCTAGGTAATAATGGCAGGCGACACGTGGCACGCATGCAGCCGCCCATCTCCCCACGCGTGTCGTTTCGGTTTTCCCCAACGCTTCGAATCCGAAACCCTTCATCTCCCCGACCATACGATCAGACACATCTGTCCGACGCCCGACGCTCATCCGGCCGAAGGAATTTTGCACATGAGAATGACCTCCTCGGTTCCTCTCTTGGTGTATCCTCGACATGCCAATAACCCTGAAGTCATTACTCTGCCACCTCAGAGCAACGACTTAGGGGGGCTCCTGTTCTGGACTGGGCCGAGGCTGCCCAACAATCGAGCAGGCCCAACCCATACAACATGGGGAGGCCCAATAAGACCCCTCCGCGGGACACTTGACTACTGCGAGCATACCACCGGTTCCCCCGGGCACTTTACAGTGTCGGGCACTTGGGCCAGCAGGACAGGAGAACCTCGCCCCCCGGCGGAGAGGTACCTCCTCGACATACCAGCTTCTCCCCGCGAGGATGACACATATCACTCCTCGACATACATGGCTCCTCCCCGCGAGGCCATGTCCGTCGTACGACTTGATTGGTCCTCAACACAGAAGGCTCCTCCCCCGCGAGGAGTGTCTAACGGTCCGCACCACGTGGACACGTTCCAAGTAACCTCCCACTTCCGCAGGATTCGGTCTGCCCTAATCCCGGAAATCTAGGAGCGGTTACCCCAGGGCGAAGACCACGTGCTGGTCTTCACTACGCCACGTAAGCCCTGGCAGTTACTTGGATTGGGCCTGACAATCCAGCCCAATGCAAGTAACCATTGGCCCCACGCTGGGGGCTCTCTATAAATACCCTCTCACTTGAGAGGGTCAGGTTAAGTTCACTTTCTTACTCACCTCTGTACTTGCTATTTCTCTGACAGTCTCCTCACTTGAGTGTCGAAGTGCCTTGCAGGTACACCCCCCCACCGTCCTTCAACCTCACCAGAGCCGGAGTTCAGCAGACGTCGTTGGCCACCTGAAACGGTCTGATCCAGGTACGATCAGGAATTAATTAATTTTTTTATCTAAATAAGAATTAGTTAGAAATCTAATTGTGTGAGAAATTTTCTAACCATAAATATTTACATGCTCCCTTAGCTTATTGATTCAACTTTATGTTCGATAAAGGAAATCAGTTTAAATATTAAGTTTTAATTTCTTTTGCGTGACAATTTCTAGGATAGCTCCTCCTTTTAAAACTTAACTTTAGGATCATAGTATTAGGTTAGATTTCCATGCTTAAAACTAAATTATTTTTCTGATATAAAAAAATACAAAAAATACTTTAGCTTTAATTTCTAAATGTCTTTTCATACCTTTGTGTGTTTATGCATTCTTAGTTTCCATATGTGCTTGACATGATGTTACTCGATTCATGATGTGATATCTTGCTTCATAAGTTGGTTGTACGTTATATTGCATGTCTTACATGTTGATATTCATTCATGATTATTATCTTTGATACTTGATACTTTCATCTATACTCTTATAATAATATGATTGCCTGTATCTGTGTCCAAGGGAATGACTTGTGTTTGACTGTTATGTCATATACATTGCATGTCAGTTGCATTTCTCCTCTTCCCCTTTGTGGCTTCTATGCCTTTTTTAAGTTGAATACTCAGATAGCTTCCGTTAGGATAGTTTTCCTTAAGATAAGTTCCTGTTAAGATGATTAGATAACTTACAATTAAGGTCCTTTTTTCTCCCATGAGAGAATTAAACATAAGTCATCCCTAGCTGAGACGTGATTCACCTACCCCATGACATAGTTGAGAAGGATGTAGATTCCTTTTCCACTTAGGAGATGTATGTGGCATACTTGTCGATTATATATCCGAGTTGAAGCCCTTCTCTTAAAGTGAAGCAAAGGTCCATCTTCCACATGTTTGTGGTGGCTTAAGTTGAGTATTCTCCTTAAGATGATGACTTGCCTTTTCTCTTAAAACCAATCAAACTTTATTTACCCTTAGAGGGGAACTACAGACGCTCTGATTTTTCAAAGTTTCTTTTGAGAATACGTAGGCACAAGGTCAATCCTTGGCGAGCAACCTTTTTACCCTTTAGCAAACAAATAACAAATAACACAATAAAACAAGAGGTTCCTATAGAGTACTACAGATACTTAGGATGCTAGTACCTTCTCTAGGTATAACCAACCTCCGAACCTTAGATTCTCTTTTGCTTTGCATTGCATTGCATGCTCATGGGTTATTCGTTCTTTTTCCCTTCCCTTGGATAAATTAAAGATCGGTGGTAAATTAAGATTTGTGATTCAAGTTAATTCAATAGCTTAATCTCCGTTCTCACCACGACAGGGATCGAGTTAACAAAGGAAAACTTGAACTTGAGCATTGCAAGACAGAATGGAAACTAACTGACATACTCACCAAACCCCTGAAGAAAAGTCAGGTTCGACGAGTTGAAGAAAATCATCGGGACGAGAAGTCTCTAGAACATGAATTAGGGGTGTGTTAAAAGTTGTAATTCGATATTCTGTCGAAAGCTAGCATTCGACTATGTCAAAGTAGTTAGTCGAGGTATATGAGTTAGTTGTATTTGATTGAGTCGAATACAACATATAGTTGTTATGTCGAAATGTAACTTGTAGTTTTGTACTTTACATTTTATATGTTTTGGGCTTGGGTTGATTTGTATAGTTTTAGGATTGGACTTTGGTTGCCTATATAAATGCATAGTATAAACAACATCTTCACTAAAAAAATATTTTCTCTTATACATTTCAGTGTATAGTTTTCTCTCCTTTCTCTCTTCTTCTTCTCCCATCTTTCTTAAAAGCTCTTTTATTCCAACATAGACAACCTAGAAATCTACGGTTCAAGTCAATTTAATATATAATGAATTCTTTATTTTTCAATACTACACTTCCAATAATATTTTCATTTAAACTATCTTTGTTTCAAGTTATGAAATATCATTGATTAAAATCATATTTTTAATATTATAATATTTAGGAATAATTTTTATATTCATATGCTTAACTAAAAATTATATTTTTCATAAATATTTACAAATTTTATTTAAATTTAAAATTATAAAAAATAAAAATGAAAATAAATGCAAGAAATAGTAAGAGATTATAGTTAGTTGAATTTTATTCTCATAAAAATGTTGTATTCTCACCCTCTAAACATGTGAATAAAAATGAGAAAAATTATATGTAACAACATTTGTGAGAATGAAAAATACATGACAACAATTTTTAAAAACTTGAAATAAACACAAAATTATTACATTTTCAGTGCCACATTCTCAAAATCCTTAAAACAAATACACTCTTAAGTGAAAATGACACTAACGGTTATTAAATGTGAATGAGTATGGAATTATCAATTAAAATTTTCAAATGATGAATGCTAATATTTATTTAGACTAATTAAACAATTACATTGAACTTCTTTTTTTATTTTGATAGTTCTCAGAGCCGATTATGCTTCATATTTACAATTTTTTAACACAAATTTATTTTACATTCATGATTATTAAGGTGGTAATTGAAAACCCTCTTGATACATATTATTATTGTGTCTGTTTATTTTAATACGATGAGAATATTGTGGGGTCTAGCCATTTCACATAGTCAACATGTATTTGGCAAAATTGGAGGTTGGTTATGATGAAGAGTAAAATAAGGCAAAGGACACTTGGTGTTTTGCATGAAAGACAAAGAACAAGTGTTTTCATGCATGTAAGACCTTTTTGGCTTGCTTCTTCTATAAATAGGACCAAGAACAAGCATTCAACACACAACCACAACAGAAACAAGAAGCAAGAGAAATAGAGATTTGCTCAAGAGAGAAAATTGTTTCTTAGAGAGATTTTCCTTGTGAGAGAAATAGTGAGCCAATTTGTGAGAGTGTTCCTTACAAATTGAGAGATACTTTGTAGAGAGTTCCACTTAAGGGTGAAGTTGTTGTATTCTCATTATCATTATAGTGGATGTTTAAGAGGCCTAAGGGTCCTGTGGTTTTTCCCTTTCTCACATTGAGAAGGTTTTCCACGCTAAAATCTTTTTGTGTTATTTTGCTTAATTTTTCACGTTTCTGCTAGTGCCTATTTTTGAGTTCACTGAGGAGGGAAATTATGGAGGTCAATTTTTCCCAACAGTGGTATCAGAGCTAGGCTCTGTGATACTACGTTGTTGTACTCATAATAAAGTTCTTAGTATGCTCTGTGGTTGCAACATTGTTTGATCTTCCACATCAGAAAAGAACTATTATTGTTGGAATTAAATCGTTGTATTGCGAAGGTGTGTCTTGGTAAGTTCTGGCTAAGGAAAGACTTGGTATTTAAGCGTGTCAATATTGACCCACCTCTCTTTCCTGGGAACTTCCTAGTTGCGCCATTCACAAACTACGGTGACTTTTCCAGTGTACGACACTATTTTTGAAAATCTCCTAGTTGAAGGAACTACTTTCCCGTGTTCTCAAAATGGATGGTTCTATCAGTTATGAAGGAGATATGTTCAAGCTGACCGCTGATAATTATACCTATTGGAAGCTGATGATGGAAGACCGCCTATATTGCAAAGATTTGCATGGGCCAATCTCTCAAAAGGATAAGCCAACGGAGAAGAAAGATAACGAGTGGGAGCTCCAAAATTGGAAGGCAGTTGCCATGATCAGAAAATACATAGATAAGAGTCTATTCGAGCATGTGTCAACTTATACAAATGCGTATGAGTTGTGGACCAAACTTGAATCCTTGATTCAAAAGAAGACACCGAGAAATAAAGCACACCTTGTCAGACGACTGGTGAAATTGGAGTACTTAGATGGCCAAAATATGATCGAGCACTTGAATACCTTCAAAGGTATCGTGAATCAGCTGACGAAAGCTGACATGAAGATAGATGATGAGTTGCAAACTCTTCTGCTCCTAAGTTCTCTACCTGAGAGTTGGGACACTCTAGTTGTCACTCTTAGTAACTCTGTTCCAGACGGAAAACTTGTCTTGGATTCTGTCACAGATTCCTTGCTAAATGAAGAATCAAGACGGAGGGAAAGAGGCTTCAACAACCAGTTTGAAGCCAACGTTGTTGATAACAGAGGAAGGAGTAAGAATCATGAAAGAGGAGGTCGTGGGAGGTCACAAGTTAGATCCAAGTCTCGCACAAGAGTAAGCTGTTATTATTGTGGCAAACCCGGTCATAGAAGACCTGAGTGCAGATTCTTGAAGAGAGATCAACAGGCTGGAAAAGTCCATCCAGATTTGATAAACCCAAATAAGAATAAGGAAGAAGGAGCCACAACTGCAGTAGCCTCGAACAACGAGAATATTTTCCTTTTTGGAGACGACAATTATCTAAATGTTGCATTCGATAATTGCACTTGGATAATTGACACCGGAGCATCTTTCCACGTTACACCTCATGAAGAATTATTCTCATCATACCAAAGAGGAGATTTTGGTACGGTGAAGATAGGAAACCACGTCACAAGCAAGATTGTTGGTATTGGTGAAGTGACCATGATCACTGAGAATGGAAATAAGCTTGTGTTGAAGGAAGTAAGACATGTACCAGAAATGCGTCTAAACCTTATATCAGCAGGAAAGTTGGATGACCTAGGGATGATAAACCAGTTCTGCGATGGTAGATAAAAGCTTAGCAAAGGGAGCATGACACTTGCTCGTGGCAAAAAGGAAGGCTCCATGTACATCATGCAGGGAAAGATAAACAAGGGAGAGACTAATGTTTCTCAAGACGCAACCAAAGAATTGTGGCATAAACGACTTGGCCACATGAGCGATAAAGGCTTAGAGATTCTTGCTAAAGATCATCTTTCAAATATCAAGGGACAACCAATTGAATCATGTGAAGACTGTCTAGCAGGCAAATAACACAGAGTATCTTTTCAAAGATCAGATGATGCAAGAAGACGAAAGAAAATCCTAGATCTTGTTCACTCAGATGTATGCTCCACATCTGAAAGGTCTCTTGGTGGCGCACAATACTTTGTTACCTTTATTGACGATCACTCTAGAAAGGTGTGGGTGTATCCATTGAAGAAGAAAGATCAAGTTCTACAAGATTTCAAGGAGTTTCACGCCTCTGTAGAACGAGCATCTGGAAGAAAGTTGAAATGCTTAAGAAGTGATAATGGAGGTGAATACCTAGGTCCATTTGAAGCATATTGTAAAGCTCATGGGATAAGACATGAAAAGACGCCTTCGAAGACTCCCCAAATGAATGGAGTAGCTGAAAGAATGAACAGAACGATTGCAGAGAAAGTCAGAAGCATGCTTTCTCATGCAAAACTTCCCAAATCATTTTGGGGTGAAGCAGTGAGAACTGCCATTGATTTGATAAACTTGTATCCTTCAAGACCGTTAAATGGAGAGATACCGGATGAAGTATGGTATGGAAAGAAAGCCTCTTACGGTCAATTGAAAGTATTCTGGTGTAAGGCATTTGTCTATATTCCTAAAGATAAAAGAGCAAAACTCGATGCTAAGACGAAGGAGTGCATATACCTTGGTTCTCCAAGAGATGAACTTGGCTTTAAACTATGGGATCCTGCAAACAAGAACATTGTTCGAAGCAGAGATGTGGTATTTTATGAAGATCAAACAATCCATGATATTCAATCTAAGAAGTCAAAGACCATTGTGGTACAAAACTCAGGGGGAGAGATTCCTCAACGAGATATTTAACCTGATCAGGCAGTAGTGAAGATGATATCGATAAGAGCAATCCTTGGTCTAGCTGCAACGCTAGACTTAGAGATAGAGCAACTTGATGTTAAAACAACATTCTTACATGGAGACTTAGAGGAAGAAATCTACATGGAACAACCTGAAGGATTTGCAGAACCAGGCAAAGAACACCTTGTGTGTTGCTTGAAGAAAAGTTTATATGGGTTGAAGCAAGCTCCAAGGCAATGGTACAAGAAGTTTGAACTCTTCATGACCCAACATAAATTTAAAAAGACATCTACAGACCACTGCGTGTTTGTGAAGAAATATGATAATGGTGAATCCATCATACTTTTGTTGTATGTTGATGATATGCTCATTGTTGGGAAAGACAAGACAAAGATAACTGCTCTAAAGAAGGCATTGAGCAAGTATTTCGCCATGAAAGATTTAGGAGCGGTAAAGAAAATTCTTGGAATGAAGATCATTCGAGATCGTCCCAAAAGAATGTTGTGGATGTCACAAGAAGATTATATCAAGAAAGTCCTTGGGAGGTTTAACATGCATAATGCTAAACCTGTGCATGTCCCACTACCTGGTCATCTGAAACTCAGTAAGACACAATGTCCAAGCAATGAAGAAGAAAAAGAAGAAATGAGCAAAGTTCCATATTCTTCAGCTGTGGGTAGCCTTATGTACGCAATGGTTTGCACAAGACCTGACATTGCTTATGTTATAGGAGTGGTGAGTAGATTCTTGTCAAATCCAGGAAAGGAGCATTGGAATGCTGTGAAATGGATACTGAGGTATCTAAGAGGAACTTCCAAACAGTGTTTGTGCTTTAGCAATGAAAAGCAATTACTCACTGGGTATGTTGATGCAGATATGGCAGGGGATGTAGATTCAAGAAAATCTATTTCCGGGTATTTGATTACTTTTGCAGGGGGAGCTGTCTCATGGCAATCACGATTACAAAAGTGCATTGCTTTGAGTACCACAGAAGCTGAATACATCGCAATCACTGAAGGTTGTAAAGAGATCATGTGGATGAAGAAGTTCATGCAAGAGTTAGGTCAGAATCAAGAAATTTATGTTCTCTGGTGCAATCCATCTCAGCAAGAACTCGACATACCATTCAAGGTCAAAACACATTGACGTAAGGTATCACTGGATTCGTGATGTGTTGGAGAGTAAATTGCTGAAAGTAGAGAAAGTTCACACCAATGAGAATGGGGCAGACATAATGACAAAACCTCTTCCAAAAGAGAAGATAGAGTTCTGCAAACAAGTTGCTGGATTAGCAGCAACTCCAAACTAATCAAGATCATTCCCCTATGGTTGGAGGGGGAGAAATGTGGGGTCCAGCCATTTCACATAGCCAACATTTATTTGGCAAAATTGGAGGTTGGTTATGATGAAGAGTAAAATAAGGCAAATGACACTTGGTGTTTTGCATGAAAGGCAAAGGACAATTGGTGTTTTGCATGAAAGGCAAAGAACAAGTGTCTTCATGCATGTAAGACCTTTTTGGCTTGCTTCTTCTATAAATAGGACCAAGAGCAAGCATTCAACACACAACCACAAGAGAAACAAGAAGCAAGAGAAATAGAGCTTTGCTCAAGAGAGAAAATTGTTTCTTAGAGAGTTTTTTCCTTGTGAGAGAAATAGTGAGCCAATTTGTGAGAGTGTTCCTTACAAATTGAGAGATACTTTGTAGAGAGTTCCACCTAAGGGTGAAGTTGTTGTATTCTCATTATCATTATAGTGGATGTTTAAGAGGCCTAAGGGTCCCGTGGTTTTTCCCTTTCTCATATTGAGAAGGTTTTCCACGCTAAAATCTTTTTGTGTCATTTTGCTTAATTTTTCACGTTTCCGCTAGTGCCTATTTTTGAGTTCACGGAGGAGAGAAATTATGGAGGTCAATTTTTCCAATAAATATCACAAGAATTTACATTCTATTTGGGGTTTTCACAATTATTAAATAAATATAATTAAGTGAATTTCGGCGATAGAATAAATATTATTTTATTAAAATATTTTTATTAATAAAATATAGTGAAATAGTTAGAGAAATTGACATAATAAATATATTTTATTAAAAATAGTTAATAAATATTCATAAATAAAAAAAAGTTAAAAATTACACTCCAAAATGTCTAAAATATCCTTGAATTAAAAATAATATTTCAACTCTCATCATATTCTTGTTTACATAAAACTCTCTAAATTTTAAATATTAAATTCTCACATGCTATTTATCATTCTTTGTTGATTACTTGTGATTAGTGTAATTTTGTTATCAATTTTGATTTTTTTAATTCTTTTCTACAATTTTCGGTTTTCATAGTTTTTGTCGTATGGACAAACTCAATTCACTATACAAATTCGATTTACCAAAACCTTTGCAAATTCAATCCACTTAAATGTTCACAAACTCAATTCATAAGTTTCTGTGTTTCAAATTCACATACATTCACAAACTCTGTTTAATTTAATTTTCTTAAATTTAATATTTTATATGTGCATGAACTTTAATAACATAGTTATACATCAATAATTTATGTAAAGTTTAAAAGTCAAATTTTAAAGGACACGTAGGTGAAGAGAATAATTCATAATCTAATTTTTAATCATTAGTTGAATTTGCCAATAAAAAATAATACATTCATGTATTTATTAATGATAATAACAAATTTATCCAAATTTCTAAAAGTTTACATTAGTTGAATTTGTCAATAAAAAATAATAGTGTTAATAGTCATTTTGCCCCAGCCATATAAATGTTTTTCGAAAAATCCCACTAAAAAAAAACTTACAAAAAATACGCTAACATTTAAAGATTATCTAAATTTGTTTTATGATATTATTTGCAACTATAATATACATAATACATAATTAACTAGTTAATAATTTTTACTAAACTAAAATCTATTAAATCATTTTTATTAAACTATTTAATCTTTTTTCTTAATATACTGTAACTATTAATAATATAGTTAAAATGTTAAAAAATAATTATAATTTAGTTTTAAAATGTTAAAAATTAGGTTAGTTTAAAAATGTTTAAAACAATTTTAGTATATTAATTTAGTAATAAAATGTTAATTTAGTATATTAATATGGTACAGTAATTAACATTTTAATTAGATTAAATAGATTAAATTAATATTAATATTAAAACATAATAATTAAATAGATTAAATAAACTAATACGCAAATTAATAAACTAATGTTAAAAAACGAAGTTAAAATACACAAAAAAAAGGTAAAAATACACTAATTTGAAAAATTAATAATTGTAGCATTTTAATAAACTAAAATTGCTACAGTATATTTAACATTAAAAAAAAATTAAAACTAAATATATTATTTAGTTATAATATATTAACATCAATTAACATCAATTAAAGGTAAAAAACGAAAAATATGTATTAACATCAATTAATGAAAACAAGATTACAACATGAGTATTTTAGCCTAGTAGTAAGACATTGAATGTATGAAAGAAAGGGGTGGGTTTGAATCCCAAAGTTTTAACATATTTTCTAATATAAATAAAAAATAAACATAAAATAAAGTGCCAACGTGACATTAAAATAATTCAAAATAAAAATAAAAAACCAATATGGCCTTCCACATCACTAAAAAAATAAAATAAAAAATAAAAAAAAATCTGCCACATCAGCTTTTTTGGTGATCGGATGTGATGAATGTCAAAATTGAGAGAATCTTCAAATGTTCGGGTATTTTTTGCAAATTTTTTTATTGGGGAGTTTTTCAAAAAACGCCTATATGACAGGGGACAAAATGACTATTAACCCAAAATAATACATTCATGTATTATTAATGATAATAACAAATTTATCCAAAATTCTAAAAGTTTACATTAGTTGAATTTGCCAATAAAAAATAATACATTCATCTACTTATTAATGATAATAATAAATTTATCCAAAATTCTAAAAGTTTACATTAGTTGAATTTGCCAATAAAAAAAATAATACATTCATGTATTATTAATGATAATAACAAATTTATCCAAAATTTTTAAAGTTTATGTTAGTTGAATTTGCCAATAAAAAATAAGAGAATTTTTTAATACACCACATAGGTTTCTTAGACACCACGTAAATTTTTGTTTTTGTCCCCTGATTTCGGATGTGCACATCCGGATACCATTTTTTTAAAAAATGTTGATTTGTTCTGGATGTGCATATCAGAAATAATTCCTGATGTGCAAATCCAAAATCATTTCTTATAACTTGGCGCCAGAGCTTCTCCCCCCTCATTCTTTATATTTTTACATTCCAAACTATCGAACTCTCTCAAGCTCTCAATTTTTCATTCACACAAATCCCGACTTTTTCACTCGAGTTCGGCGCAGAGCAACTTCTACAACGATCAAGACACTCCAAATCCTCCGTATCTCAATTTAATCGGTAAGTTTTCGAATTTTAGAGTTTCAGAGTTATTTTCGAGTAATCGATTTAAAGTAGAGATTTAGGTGTAAAAATTGTTAGGTATTATGAATAACATAGGCTAGAGACAATGTAGGTATTGTTTGCTGCTTCAAATGGACGATCAGGGCATTAAAATACCCTTTTCTATGGTACAGTAGCCATGACTGCGTTTTTAAGAACTTGAAATACGTACCGGATATGCAGATCCGGAAAATTTTTAAAGTTGATTGCTTTCCTGATGTGCACATCCGAAAAAACCCAACGTTAAATATTCTGAGTACTTCCGAATGTCCGGATGTGCATCCATGGAAGTTTTACTGATGTGCAAATCCGAAAAAAACTTGGTTTCTATTTTTGTTTTATTTTTTATTATTTGTTGTTTTTTTAATTATTTAAAAAAATTCTAATTTATTTATTATGCTTTGCAAATTACATGGCTGCCAGAGACGATCGTATCATACATAGACGGACAGCTCATCATGCATATGTCCGACGTGAGCGGACGCAGTCTACAACAGAGGTACTTCCAGCAACCCCTACAGCTGAGGGACAACCTTCCACATCACAGGTTCAGGCCACTCCCCCGTCAGGCGCCGTTTCTACATCTCGGAGACGTCGGGGTGCTACTGCTGGTTCATCAGGGTCCCTGCCCGCACGCAGGTGTCGTCGGGAGACTCCAGTTCCATCACCTGCTCCTATTCCATCCCTTGTTCCTGTTCCTGAGGGTGATCACCCAACACATGAGGGCGGTGACGGCAATGACGATTTCGATGAGCTGGAGTGTTATCCCCGGGGACCGTCTGATATGTCCTTACTCCTAGGGTACTCTGAGCATACTGCCAGATATGTCTGGCTAGGACAGGTAACCTTTCTCGGTTTATTTATAGAATTGTTTTCGTTGAAAATATGTTCATTTGTAACATTGTTTTAGACCATTTCTTAACACACCACCCATGTTTCTTATACACCATGTGAAATTTTCATTTTGCCCCCAGATTTCGGATGTGCACATCCGGACGCATCTTTTTTCAAAAAACGTTGATATGTTCCGGATGTGAACATCCGGAAGCATGTAATAGCTTTATTTTTAACAAATACCAGATGTGTAGATCCGGAAAAAAGTGTAACTTAATTTTTTTCTTAATTTTTTTCTCTGTATCACTTTTTTCCGGATCTACACATCCGGTATTTGTTAAAAATAAAGCTATTCCATGCTTCCGGATGTGCACATCGGAAGAACATCAGCCTTTTTTGAAAAACGGTGCGTCCGGATGTGCACATCCGGAATCTGGGGGCAAAATGGAAATTTCACATGGTGTATAAAAAACATGGGTAGTGTGTTAAGAAATCCTCTTGTTTTATTTAGAAATTTTCAGGCGAAGGGACAAAAACGAAAATTTGCGTGGTGCCTAAAAAATCCATATGGTGTATTAAGAAATTCTCACAAACAATACATTCATGCGCATAATAACAAATTTATCAAATTTCTAAAAGTTTACAGATAAGAATTAACCATTTTTTGACACAATTTTTTTAAGATAAAAGTGGTTAATGTTTTAATTGGTTATTAGTAAATGCTGATGTGTTATCTACGTAGGTATAGATAGATGAATTCTGATGTGTAACTTACGTAGGAATAGATAGAAAGATTTCTCCAAAATGGTGAGTCAAAGATAGGAGAGGGAGAATAGGTAAGAGAAACAAAGTATAAAATGAGAGTGTTTATAGGAAAACAAATCAGAGCAACACCTGTCCAAACCACACTTGATAAATTTTCACTGTCTCAATAAATATACAATTCTGTTTCTTCTTCATTTTGCACTTGACAATCTCACGTACAAACTTGCTTATATATACGGTGCCTTGCTCCAAACTTTGTCACTTTGTCTCCTTCATGATAGTGGATATGGTCCAGACAATTAACTTGAAAAAGTCTTTCGTTCAAGCTAACATGGTTCTTTTTACTATACCTTCATTTCTCTTCATGTTTCTTTTGAATTACATTACAACTTTTATTCTTCTTCTTGTTTATAAGCGTGTATGGCATGTTTTATACATAGTAAGAATGATCGGAAAATTTAATAACGAGTGCGCAATGTAAATATGATTTCGAATTTTTCTTAAGCTGATGTGTTTATTTCTGTTTAAACAGAGGGTGTTCACTTTTGGCAAAGGCAAGAGTGAAGGCAACAAGGGCATGAAGTCTTTGGTAAGCGTTCTTTATCTTTTTTATAATAACTATTTTTGAACCAACTTAAATGGATTGATTCTCTCATGCAAATTCATATTCGCATGGTTGTCAAAATCGAGAGTTTGAGATCAATCAAAATTGAAAGGGATCATTGATCTGGTTACAGATCATGATGTTAACTCGTAATTTTATTTGTTTTTTTTTTGCATGCGAAAGCACGAAACACATTATATTTAGCAAAATAATACTATATTTTCTTTCCATGTTGTAACTAATTTTTACTTATGAATTTCTTTTTGTATGTATGATGATTGTAGTTGGGAGGAAAGGGGGCAAACTTAGCTGAAATGGCGACGATTGGTTTATCAGTGCCATCTGGACTCACTATATCAACAGAAGCATGTCACCAATATCAACAAAATGTTAAGAATTTGCCAGATGGTCTGTGGGATGAGATACTTAAAGGCTTGAAATTTGTGGAGAATGAAATGGGAGCCTATGTTGGAAATCCTTCAAAACCTCTCCTCCTTTCTGTGCGCTCTGGCGCTGCGGTAAGATTTCTTGCTTTTTGTTTGGATTGAATTATTTGAGTTTGTCTAATTTGTGAAATTGTTATAGAAACATCATAAATTCCTTTCTATTTATAGGTGTGTTTTTCCTTAATTTAAACTTGACATGTTTTTTCTACATGTATCAGATTTCAATGCCTGGAATGATGGACACAGTTCTTAATCTTGGATTGAATGATGAAGTGGTTGTTGGGCTGGCTTCCAAAAACGGAGAGCGGTTTGCTTATGACTCTTACCGACGTTTCCTAGACATGTTTGGAGATGTTGTAAGTACTTTGTTCTTTTATATCATATGCACCAAATTGCATTGTCTAAAAGATTTTTTGTGCAAATATTCTAGTTTAAAATTGTAACCGATACACCTTAATCAATGCAATCTCAACCTATTAGTATCTTCCATTGCTTTTTGTTGAAATTTGTTTTGATTGATATATTTAGGTAATGGACATTCCACACTCATTGTTTGAGGAGAAGATAGAAAAACTGAAGTTGTCAAAAGGTGTTAAACATGACACTGATTTAACAGCCAGTGATCTCAAAGATCTGGTTGAGCAATACAAGAATGTCTACATTCAAGCTAAGGGAGAAAATTTTCCCTCAGGTTCTAAGTTCAACACCATCAACTTCTTCATATTTTGTTGCTATTATGTATTAATATTATTAATTTTTTCATCTTTCCTCCTCTTGATTTATCAATGCAGATCCAATGAAGCAACTAGAATTAGCTATTAAAGCTGTTTTCAATTCCTGGGATAGTCCAAGGGCTAATAAGTATAGAAGCATTAATCAGATAACTGGGCTAATGGGCACTGCGGTGAATATTCAATCCATGGTGTTTGGTAATATGGGGAATACTTCAGGAACTGGTGTCTTGTTCACTAGAAATCCAAGCACCGGTGAAAAGAAACTTTATGGGGAATTTCTTGTTAATGCTCAGGTTACATATGATTATTTACTATCTGTTATTTTACATTTATCTCATTATCGTCGGTATTAAGAGTATATTGCTCATTACTTTTGGTGTCGACGTTTCTACAAAACTGTTCATAATAGGGAGAGGATGTAGTTGGTGGAATCAGAACACCTCAAGATATAGAGACCATGAAAACATGTATGCCAGATGCTTATAAGGAACTTGTGGAGAATTGTGAAATTCTTGAGAATCATTACAAGGATATGATGGTAAAAGTTTCAATCCCATGAAGTTTGATCAACTGTTTTTTCTTCATTTGTTTTGTATGAATAGAGTGGCAGCATGTAAGTCTTCTGAAATTGATATATTATATTGTAGGACATTGAGTTCACTGTTCAAGAAAATAAGTTGTGGATGCTGCAATGTCGAATTGGAAAACGTACTGGTAAAGGTGCAATCAAAATAGCTGTGGACATGGTCAGTGAGGGCCTTGTTGATACTCGTCGTGCAATCAAGATGGTAGAGCCACAACATCTTAACCAGCTTCTACATCCACAGGTATATATTGTTTCCGCTAACTTTTCATTTTCAAATGTAAGGTGCTCAAGAGTTATTAATTTGTTTATGTTTATTTGTTTAGTTTAAGGATCCATCTAAGTACAAGGACAAAGTGGTTGCCACTGGCTTGCCTGCTTCCCCTGGAGCTGCGGTTGGGCAGGTTGTGTTCAATACTGATGATGCCGAAGAATGGCATGCACAAGGGAAGAGTGTCATCTTGGTATTGTTTTTTACTATCTCTTTCTTTCCATTCACTATATTGGTATAGTATCAAATATGAGCAAAACAACCCTGCATTGAATGAAAATGTGAGGATCTAATAATATATGTGACACTTGCATTATTAAAGGTAAGGACAGAGACAAGTCCAGAAGATGTCGGAGGCATGCATTCAGCTGTTGGCATCTTGACAGCAAGAGGAGGTATGACATCTCATGCTGCTGTTGTAGCTCGTGGATGGGGAAAGTGTTGTGTGTCTGGTTGCACCTCTGTTAAAGTAAATGATGAGGAAAAGGTAACTTCAGAGACTATACATTGTTGACATATTAGTAAACGAACTTTTTAATTCTTAATGTTCAAAGTAATTCAATTTAATCTTCATTTACTTTTCAATATAGGTGGTTGTAATTGGAGGTAACAAAATATCAGAAGGTGAATGGATCTCGTTGAATGGATCCACCGGTGAGGTGATACTGGGAAAGCAGCCACTTGCTCCTCCGGCTCTAAGTGATGATTTAGAAACTTTCATGTCTTGGGCTGATGAAATAAGGAATCTGAAGGTGCTATTGCATATTCTTTATTAGCTCCATAGGTCTTGAGTTGAATCAAATCATATAATTCTTGTTAGGTGATTTCATTCGTATCATTGTTGCTTATCAGGTTTTCGCAAATGCTGACTCGCCTGAAGATGCAATAGCAGCTAGAAGAAACGGAGCACAAGGGATTGGACTTTGCAGGACAGAACACATGGTAGAAATAATATTCAACTCCTCACGGCACTTGAAATCATCATTTTTTAATCAATTGAACTTGATAGTAGTTAGTACAGATTATTATTTTGTGCATGTTTTTGTGTGTTTTAGTTTTTTGCTTCTGATGAGAGGATAAAGGCTGTGAGAAAGATGATCATGGCCATTACTCAAGAACAAAGGAAAGCTGCACTTGACTTGTTGTTGCCTTATCAAAGATCAGATTTTGAAGGAATTTTCCGTGCAATGGACGGTTTCCCTGTAACAATCCGATTGTTGGATCCTCCACTTCATGAATTTCTTCCTAAGGGTGACATGGGGGAAATTATTAGTGAACTAAGTTCTCAGACGGGCGTGAAAAAAGAAGACATACTCACAAAGATGGAAAGACTCTCAGAAGTTAATCCCATGCTTGGTTTTCGTGGCTGCAGGTATGTTTGTCCTCTTCATATAATGTGTAGTGTTGAAATTCTAAGTTCAATATTTATAGTAATTCCTCATGATAGTATTTGAGATAATGTGAACAGGTTGGGAATATCATATCCAGAATTGACTGAGATGCAGGCGCGCGCAATTTTTCAAGCTGCTGTTACAGTGAAAAGCAATGGTATTGCAGTTTTTCCTGAGATAATGGTTCCACTTATCGGTACACCTCAGGCATGCTCCTTTTTCTTACTCTTAACTTGTTTTTCTCCAATAGTCCAATCTGTTTCATATCTATCATACATAGAATTTGTGAGGAAAAGTCACAACGAAACAATATTTTGCGGTTTGATTTTAATGAAACTCTTGTGACAAACTTTTTATATAAGCTCAATGCTTTTTACCTAACAGGAACTAAAACATCAAGCAACTCTAATAAGGGATGTTGCTGAGAAAATTTTCTCTGAGATGGGCTCTTCGGTAAGCTATAAGGTTGGAACCATGATTGAAGTTCCAAGAGCTGCACTAGTTGCAGATGAGGTAATAGTTCTGGACATAAATTTTTAACATACAATACTTAAAATGAGTTAAAGAAAAACAATAGTGTGATTTTTATACTTTCTAATTTTTAATCCATATGTGTAGATTGCTAATGAAGCTGAGTTCTTTTCATTTGGAACCAATGACCTCACCCAAATGACATTTGGCTATAGTAGAGATGATGTTGGAAAATTTCTTCCAATATACCTGGCCGCTGGAATTTTGCAGCATGATCCATTTGAGGTTAGTTGCATAATCGTGTGATGTGTAAAATCAAATTTTTTGCAATATTGTATGTAAAAACAATACTTACAAACGTGCACAAGTATCTCTAGCAGTACTTTGTGAAATGAGTTGAGAAATGTACTATAAATAGGCGTTGAAAAAAAATAAAATGAAATATCATTACATATAATGATACTTTACTTATTATGCGAAATGGAGGCGGTGCACTTTGCTCATGCTCAACTATTGACAACAAATGCAGGTAATTGATCAGAAAGGTGTGGGTCAGCTCATAAAAATTTGCATAGAGAAGGGTCGTGCTGCTAGACCAAACTTAAAGGTAACTTATAATACAAGTTTAAACAAATTAAAAGATTATCTCATATCTTGATTACTCTCAATATGTCAATTATGGTGTTAAAACACATCTTTCATCTGTTGATTATCAGGTTGGAATATGTGGAGAGCATGGTGGAGAGCCTTCTTCTGTTGCATTCTTTGCTAAAATTGGTCTTGACTACGTCTCGTGTTCTCCTTTTAGGTTCGATTTTCAGTTCAAAATTTTGTATGAAATGAGATATTTCTATTTTACACAGCCAAACTGAATATTTGAGTTTTTTTTTTCAGAATTCCAATTGCTAGACTTGCAGCAGCTCAAGTTGCAGCTTAAGGAGACTGTTTGTTGTCTGCGGGACTCTTAGATATAGTTATAGATCTGTTAGAGTTGTTTTAAGTTAGTTAGAAGGCAGTTATGATTAGGTGGAAGTTGGTTATGTTATTTGGAATCACTACAAATTGCATTCTAGACAATGAAATTTCATTCTATCAATTTCAAAATTAATATTTCTCTTATTTTATTCTTCTCTTTATTGCCCCTGTCATTTTTTATATCAATTTCTTTTGATTAGCCAAAGTAATTACATCTCTTTATTGCCTCTGTCATTTTTTATATCAATTTCTTTTGATTAGACAAAGTAATTACAACTTGAATCAGTGTTCTCTACACTCGGAAGTATTGCTATTATGCCGCTTCACTCTTTGCTATCAATACTATGCAATTTTATGTAATCTCGTAATCAAGAAAGTCTATCATATCATATAGAAAACTTAGTTACAAAACTTAGTTACAAGATAACATTCTGATATCAAAATGCGAATAATATACTCCGGTTTTATTGTTAAATGTGATTTTAGTAATTTAAATGTTGTAATCGGTTACAGTAAGAACAGTTTCACTTCTAGACCAAAGTACCGCTGAAAGTGTTTTTCAACAATGTAATTGTTAGTATTGGGTCCCAATCATTTTGTAATTTTTGTATAAATATTTAAAAAAAAAATTTAAAAACAAAAATAACTTTATTGTAAAAGTTAATTTTAAAATATTAATATACATATATTTAAAGTCCAAATTGAGACTATTTTATATAGACTTTTTTGAGTCTTCATTTTCTTTTTAAAACTCAAAACTAAGCAACTTGTAGATACTATATTATATATGCATATTTTAAAACTTACTATTAGTTCAAATTGAGACTTTTGAATAGTATTTACTAAAGCAATCCTAAACAAATATTTTCCCCACTTCATTTAATGGACACTCAACATTCAAAAAGGGTGTAATAAAATAAACTCCAACTTCTCTCTACCTTCATGCTTTTATTCATTCCAACAAGGATCATCTATAAACCAGCATAATGTGCAGTATGCATTTCATAACCGAAACTCTTCATGCATTCTCATTTACGCATTAAACAGATGCATTCTATAACCGAAACTCTTCATGCATTCTTATTTGTGCATTAAATACATACATGTATTCTATTATCATGCATTTATCGTTGCATAAAGTGTCATTCTTGCTAGTAAGGGTATATGGAAAGTGTTTTGGACAAAAGGCCCAATATGAATAAGATCAAGTGCCAAATCCAATAAGGCGGTGAAAATTTTACCTCATACTCCTTTATTTATTCCCATATCTCTATAAATAAAAAATTTAGACAAAAATATCCCTGTATAAATATATATATTTTCAAATTTTTCATCACTCTTAACATCAACAATGTCGTCAATAAATGGTCTGATATGATCTGGAAATTGTACTATGTACCTATTAGATAGTTTCTTCTTTAAGGTTTAGGATAACTGTGAACATGACCTCTTTGAAGATTTTTGAGAACTGTTGTGTGCTTGATCAACATACTCATGATATGAAGGATCACGATAAACATCATATCCCACATGTTTCTTCCCTTTTCTCTTCACTACTCCTTTGTTTTTTATTTTTTCAGGCGGTGAACACATCTTTGTTGTAATAGGGTGAACAATTTCACACACCCTACTTTTTAGTGTCATCTTTCCTGCAACATCTAATGACCTGAACCTTTTCCACAGTGCATCAATTGCATTGGTCATGTCCACCTCTGCTGCATCCTCTGTATCTACCTTTTTTTTACCTTCTATGTTGAGCTTCCTCCAGTGGATATTAATAGCATCAATTGGTATTGGTTCACCACCCAATGTGTATCTCCTTAACTCACAAGCACAAGGTAACATGTATACTTTTCTATGAGTACACCTGCACATTTGGGTGTTTGTACCCACCATGTCAACCCTCAACCACTTTTCAGCAATATGTCTCAAAGCAGCTCTAGATACCGATCCACGCAAATTCCCATAAAATGGACTAGTGTGCACATGCTCAACTTCATAAAAACTCTTCTGAAATGAAGCTTTAATATTGCATAATCGCACCTTGATGTTGACATTCATAGCCTCCAAACATTTGCACATATCACTTAAAATGTTCTCCAACATCTGCTTTAATTTTCAATGTGCAAGCTCAACCCTAAAAAAAAATCAACATCCTTAATATCAAGATAAACAAACTATAGCTAAAATTTGTATCGTTGATATTAAGATAAACAAATTATAGCTAAAATAAAACACCTTACCTATTAGTCGTGGTGTTGGACAAATGCAGCACTTTATTGATCCAAGCTTCAACAAATTTATGCGTGTGAGGCGTCAACCATGTGTCTTTCACATAATCAAACAATGGTCTAAAATTCACACAGACGTGCTTAAGCTGTTGCAACTGTTGATGGTACTCCACCTCATCATTAGCTCTTACAAGTTCATACCATAGCTTCTCTATCGGCTCTCGCATATCATTCACAACATAATCCTTGCACTTCACTTTCACATTTTTGTTGATGTGAAATTGACAAGGCAAATTAACTGTTCTTGGAAATATTGTTTCAATTGCTTTCATTAAAACAAGATCTCTATCTTTTAAAATCACTTGTGTTCATAACCCTTGTCATACCCCAAATTTTGACCACTAAGATATCCCATCATTGTCTAAATCATCATCACAATATGGATGAACCATCATGCCTCATCAGTCTCCCCAAAGATGGGTGAACATTCACTACAAACAATAATTAGGGTTTCAAGCCCTCTCTAAGCTTTAGACAAAGGATCAATCAAGGAATGACATGATCTTCAACTTGTCTAACCTCTCAAACATCCACAATGGATCAAGAGGACTCCTACATCAAGAATTAAGCACAAGGTTGCAGCATTCTGAGTGGATCAAGCCTCAAGATCGCCAGTGTCACCAAATTAGGGTTTTGGTCGACTAGAGCCTCCAGATGGAAATTTTCCTCTGGGCATGAGCCAATGCTTCAAAGCACAACCCAAGATACTCTAAGGGACCTCATGGGCCCAATCATCAAGTCAATTTAACCCCCAACGAATGCATTTACCAAAAATCAGGAATTAGGGTTTCTTGACCTAATTCACCCCTAAGTTGACTTCTGGGACAAAACATGAGCCAAGACCTCAAGACATGGTTTGAGGGTCTCTAACACACTACATTGATCCATTTGCAACAATGGATTAATCCAAGAAGCTTGATTCACAAGTTTCAAGTTCATCAGAACTACAGTTAGGGTTTTGAGGAAAAAGTCAACTGTACCTTTGACTTTTGACCCAGGCATGCTCCCAAACCTTGTGACGTGATTTAATACATCCTATAACACCTATGAAATCAATCCATCAAGTTTGATTTAGGTCAAAGACTTGATTTCATAGAGGATCGCACATTTTGGAGTTCATCTGATAAAAAGTCAACTGCGCCCAAAAGTTAAAGTTTGACTTTTTGATTTTTTGATCAATTATGGTTCCCTAACCCTAAAATGATGTTAATGTGTGATTGGAATCATCATTCATCAAGAAAAATCAAGAAAAGTGGGATAAATTGTAAAAGGGGTAACCATAAAAAACTTAGAAATTTTTTTAAGTTATGGAACAAAGTGGCTAGGGTACCAACTTCCAAGGATCATAACTTGTGATCCAAGCAACCATTTTGGATGATCCAAAGATGGATTTGTAGCTCTCATGGAATACTTTAAAAGTGTCAACTACACCTCATTCCAATTCCTCATGGATTTTAAGTTATGGAGTGATCAAAATGACAAAAGAAGAGCTCATTTGTGCTCAGTTTAAGTACACCAAAGCCATCAAACTGATGCTTTCCTCAAAATCTCCTTCTCACTTCCAAAATTACCTTCCAAAGCAAGTCACTATCGGGTTTTGAGTTTGAGAGGAATTCTAACCAAACCAATTACACACACACACCTCATAAACATCATATAGAAGTGATCCAAACACTTAAACAACATCTGGAACACTGATTTCTCAAAATCACCATCCAACTGCTCAAGCTTTTAGCAGACTTGTAGTTGGGGTACCAACTTCAGTTCCAGCTTGTTTCAAACCATTCCAAGCATTCAGGCACATCACTTGGCACCTAGGGAAGCTATCCACATCATTGGAACCTAGCTGTAACACCTCCAACACAAAACACGATCACCAGCTGCAAGAGGTAAGCCTCAACTTGGGCATCTCATGATTCATGCATATTTCCTCGCACAATAATTTTGCCATATATTCATAATCATGCATAGAATGATTCCCCTATATTAATTGCTTTGTATGAATCGTGTGTGGAATTTCTGAGCCTTCATGCAGAATCTAGGGTTCTTGAGGTTTCTCTTTGATTTCTTATTCCATGCTTAAAATAAATGAAATTAAAGACCATAGACATGACCGTGAGGTGAAAACGAGTAGATTGATATGTGGAGTGCATGATTTTATCAAGTATTCGGTGAGATTGGTGAGAAAATGCAAATCTGCAGAAATAGAGGGGTGGCGCGTGTTCTTGGTGTATTCTTGGCGCCATTTTTGAATATTTGAATATTTGAATTTTGTGATTTTATTTAATTGATTCAAAAATTAATTTCTCTCTGAATTTTAATGATTTAAAGTTGATTCTTTTTTTAATAATTCACGAAAATGTTCAAATATTTCATTTTTCCAAAAATTCCCAAAAATGTTATTTATTTCATATTTTTGATATTTTTGCAAAGAATTAATATTTTTTTTTTTTTAACATTTGAAATATTTTTTCCTTCTTGATTTCTCAAATTTAATTGGTTTCCAATCATTTTGTGGATATAAGCATGATTTTTGAAACATTGACCCTAGGTCACCACTCATTTTTCACATGTTTTCATCAAGTTTTATTAATTTTTAAACAAAATTAATTCTTTTTTAACAAAATTAGGGTTTTTGATTAATTCAACCCTCATTAATCACTTTCAAACACTTTGGGCCTCTAATAGAGTGTAAGACCCAATCCCTTTTTGAAACCAAAATATTTTGGGCCTCAGTCATTGTATAAGACCCAACACATTTTTCAAAAGTCTCGGCGCGATCGCCAGTTCAAAACCTTTGGGCCTCTCCTTGAGTTGTAAGCCCCATTCTGTTTCTTAAAACCAAAATACTTTGGGCCTCTAAATAGAGTGTAAGACCCAACCCTTTTGTAAACAAAAACCTTTTTGGGCCTCAGTGTATTGTATAAGTCCCGATACCGTCAAAAGGTCCGGCACGATCTTCGCCTTTTTAACAAAAACCCTTGGGCCTCTCCTTGAGTTGTAAGCCCCATCATTTGTACAAAAACACTTTGGGCCTCTAATAGAGTGTAAGACCCAACCCCGTTATAAATAAAACAATTTTGGACCTCGCATATTGTATAAATCCCTCTGTACAGTTTTCAAAACAACGGTGTGATCGTCGTTAAAACTTGGGCCTCTCCTTGAGCTGTAAGCCCCAACAATCTTTTAAAGTACTTTCTCCTTTGATTTTGAATACAATATTGTTATCAAAACTTTCTTCGTTGAACAACTAACAAAACAGCATGGAAGCTCTACAACGGGTAAGTGTTTATCCGTTTTCATTTATCGCTTTCATATGTATATAACTGTCTTGTGGGGCTGTTTCACTGTAAGTCTTCTTTCACATCCTTTTATATACTTGTCAAATATCAACTGTGTAATACTAGTATAGCTATTTAGAGTTTTCCCCAGCAACTACGTCTAGAACTAGGTAAAGCCCTGTTGATCACTCTTAAATACAAACAAAACTAGATCCCCCGTAGGATTCCAGATACAGTCTTCCCTTCTCTTGGGGTTAAACAATATGGAACAAAGAGAAAGGCAGTATTCTCAGTGAACCTTTTCTCAGTCTGCCACCCTTAGAAATTGTCAAAGAAACTCTACTCCCCAGAGTTTATCTATTCTCTGTGAATAGCATCTCTTGAGTTTCTTCCAAATTCTCGAACTTTCCTGGAATGAGCTCTTCTCTGTGAATTGCATTTCTTGAACTTCTATTGGTTTAGGGACCCACAGGTTTCCTAAAAGCATCCCCGCCTCCTCTTGGGCTTTGTACAAGGACCCTTCGGCTTATTAGAAGTTCTCATGCCTTCTCTTGGGCTTAATACAAGGACCCTAACGACCTCTTAAAGGTATAAGACATAACTTAGTCATCCTTTGCTAAAGCAGTCTTTCCAGTGTCAAACCTCTGGCCACCTTAGGGTTGATTCTCATCCCTTAAGGCCCTTTCCCTCATTTGGGCACCCTACAAAAGATAAAACTCTTCAACACCAGTAGACTTGGACAGTCTAAAACCCTTGAGTCTCAAAGACATTTTCAAGTTCCTTTAGAACATAGGAAAAACACTGATCACTCTGGATAAATCTCCCGCAGAAACCCGACCTATCTCATGATAGCTCTCCCACTTGGACCTGTCTCGGGATCTCCGTAAACCCCGGCAGAAGATAGCCTCCTCTTAGGCTTTGTATAATGATCCTTTCCTCAGGAAAGTCAGCCTTCTCTTGGGCTTTGTACAATGATGCTCCCCAACGGAGCTAACCTTTTCAGACTCTCTTGTTGAGTATAAAAGACTCTTTTGGTGAGTCACTTCCTTTTTAGCCTCTATCTCGGGCTTCGTACGAGACAACAAAACACTCTCTTGTTGAGTATAAAAGACTCTTTTGGTGAGTCACTTCCTTCTTAGCCTCCCTCTCGGGCTTCGTACGAGACACTAGAACACTATCTTGTTGAGTATAAAAGACTCTCTTGTTGAGTCAATCTCCCTTTTAGCCTCTATCTCGGGCTTCGTACAAGACATCAAAACACTCTCTTATTGAGTATAAAGTACTCTCTTGTTAAGTCAACCCTTTTTAGCCTCCGTCTTAGGCTTCGTATAAGACAGATAAAAGTACTCTCTTATTGAGTCAACCCTTTTAGCCTCCATCTTGGGCTTTATACAAGATATATAAAAGCACTCTCTTGTTGAGTCAGTCACTCGTTAGCACTCTCTTATTGAGTCAGCCCAATAGCCTCCTCTTAGGCTTTGTATAGAGAAGCCCTCGGTTGAGTCAATCAACCTTTTAGAATCAACTTGTGCTTTGATCAAAAGGCACAAGTATCAATAATTCCTCTTTAGAGATGACAAGTTCTCTCTCAGTCAAAGCTTTTAGCTTCAGTCTTGGGCTTTGAACAAGACACAAAACATATCCCTTCAGCTTCATATCTTGGGATTTGAACAAGATACAAAAACTCCTTTTAGCCTCTGTCTTGGGCTTTAAACGAGACACCAAAACATATTTTCCCCCCCATAGAATAAGAGGGAACTACGATCGCTATGATTTCCCTATCTCTTTAAACAGGAATACGTAGGCATAAGATTGAGAAATCTTAGCGAGCATACTAATCAAAAACTCAAAATCCAGTACCTCCATCAATCAACCCAAAAGCATCAAATCTAAACACATTACCAAAAGCCTCACAAATAGTCCAGACACTGTGTTCTTAGGCAAAATAACCTAAGACAGAACCCCCCTTTTTGATAGCATTTGTAAACCAACAGTTTTGACTGTTTAACCTCAATATGCAAGCAGGGTTAATTGGAGACATCTATTTCCCTTCCTTAATCAGCTTCACAGGATAAAAAATGAATCGAACTGTGGTACCAAGACGATAATGATTCGAAACCACAAAAATCGCGCTACAGAAAAATGGCGACCACAGTGGGAGCTATTCTTTCTTACAGTTTTAGGTAGAAACCTTGAACAAGTCATTTTCACTGTAGCCGCCACAGAAAAATGGAGACCACAGTGGGAACCATTATTTCTTACAGTTTTAGGTAGAAACCTTGAACAAGTCATTTTCACTGTGGCCGCCACAGAAAAATGGCGACCACAGTGAGAGGTATTTATCTCTTGCAGTCTTACGGTAGGAGACATTTCTTTCTCACAGTCTTAGGTAGAAAGCCCTAAGTTCACAAAGTATCACAGAAATGGCGACTCTGCTGGGGAGTCATTGTCTGTTAGGATCATAGGACTAGAGGTCTAGGATATTAGGACAAATATATATATATTGTTTTTCCTAATTGATATCTATGTTTATTTTTCTGCTAATGGGAATGCGTGTGATGCCGCATGTTGAAAGATTGAGTATACACCTAAGATAGGGGATGGCATTATACGGGTAATCTTACGGGGAGTGAATCCCAGATAAGAGGTCCCGATCGACCATCAAATCAGTGGAGATGCCCTTTACAGATTCAATGCCTATACGACTTCGATTGTTGAAAGTAGATTGTTCCATTGGGTTATCTGAGAAGCTGAGGATTTTAGTAGACTGAAACCAGTAGTGCGGAAGCTATCAGGAATAGTTGTCACGCGATATTACCCTCATTTAAGATTACTCTAAAGATGAACCAGCTCGCTTGGTGATCCGCTTGCTGCCGTCATCCAATGAGGGGTCAATGATTTTGAGAACAGGTACAAAAAATCACCAGTAAAACCTTTGGGGATGGGTAGAGCCTTGACTTCATGACACCGACCCTTTGACCCCATGTTTTTTCTATGTTTTTGTGTGCTGCATTCATACATTCATTTAAAAAGCATTAAAACAAAGAAAAATTTTCTCTTCTAGTCTCTTTTTTTCAAATTAAACTAAGACAATGGTTACAAATATCACAGAAAGAGATTGCGTTATGGATTTCGTTAGAAGAAAGACTCACAAGTACACCTTCAAGGTTCCAAAGTTAGAGGATTTAAGAGGTTTGGCGAGGATGATCACCAACCCTGAGGCTTTCATAGCTAAGTATGGGGGACTCCTGTCCCTATTAAGGGTCCATGTAATTGAGGGAATCCTGTCCACGCTCATTCAGTTCTATAATCCGGTTTATCACTGTTTCACATTCTTGAATTATCAGCTAGCACCAACACTAGAGGAGTATTCTCACCTGACTGATCTACATATCACTGATCAGGCTCCCTTTTCTGGACTGGAAGAAATTCCAAAAGATCAGACCATTGCAAGAGCAATTTATTTGGACGAGTCAGAGGTCAGGACTCATGTGACCACTAAGGGTGGTATCCAAGGTTTTCCAGCCCATTTCTTGATAAAGAAAGCCCTGTACTTTGCTAGTATAGGGAACGTGGTCGCGTTCGAAAGCATTTTGTTTTACTCACTTACGGGTTATTTTTGTTTCCCAACATCGATAACTTCGTAGATATCAACGCCATTATGGTTTTTCTAATTAGAAACCCTGTACCTACCTTGCTCGCAGATGCGTACCATTCTGTACACTTAAGGAATTTATACAACAGAGGAATGATCACCTGCTGTGTACCCCTCCTGTACAAATGGTTCATTTCCCATTTGCCAAAGTCTGCCGCATTTTGGGATCAAAAGAGTACTTTACATTGGTTGCAGAGAATCATGTCTCTTGCCAACTCAGACATCAATTGGTACAATCGAATCTATGACGGGATCAGAATCATTGACCGTTGTGGAAATTTCCCAAACGTACCCCTTATAGGAACTAAGGGGGGAATCAATTATCATCCGATTTTAGTTCGTCGTCAATTTGGATACCCGATGAGGTATATCCCACATAATGTTCATCTGGAAGGTCTTTTCTTCAAGGAAGGAGAAAATGACAGGGCACTAAAGACAGAAATAGTGCATGCTTGGAAGCACGTTCATAGGAAAGGAAGAGAGTCTCTAGGAAAGCCAGACTGTGTATCTCCACTGGGTACAAACTAGAGCTCTCAAGCTGAGGATGCCTTACCCTCGTCAGGAAGTTCTTCCATTAAGGGACTCCGTCCTTTATTTTATGTCTGATATGAAAAAACTGCAGGTGACTCTCAACAAAGTTTAACAGGAGAAAAGGTCTTGGAGGAACAAGTACCACATTCTTAATGTGGAGTGTAAGAAAATACAACAGCTGTTAAAAGAAAAAGATGCTCTGATCAAGATTTTAGAGCAACATGTTGTAGAAAATCAGGATAACCAAAGAAATTTGCTCGCTCTTTTCACTTGGAAAAGGAATGACAACCCGACAACGGCTTAAGAGCCCCGGTCAAAGAAAAGGAAAGCACCAGAACCAGCACCTGAGCTCTCCTCAGAAAGGACTCAGGATCCATTAGTTTAGACATTTCCTTTACAGCACTTTGTAAATTACTGTATTTCCATTTCCGCAATCTTTGAATTCAATAAAACAGGGTCTTCCCCACTGTTTGATATTTGCAAACCTATTGTCAAAGTTTCTTTTGATTAAATAACAAAAAATAATAATATAATCATTACATATCATTCATCATTCTCGTATAAACGCATTCTTCTTCCTTATGAATCTCACATTTGTGTCTCTATTCTAGAGTCAAAGTGTCTCATTCATACAATACTTGGGCCAATCGACAGAAGAAGATGGATGATCTCGAGGAAGAGAACAGAGAGTTGAGAGAAGAGATCGACACTCTGAAAGAAGATTTGAGAAATCTTCATAACGACACGCAAACTCTGGCAGCAGCTCAGATGCAACAACAAAGGACTGTGATCTCAGAGATCACATCTACGCCCATAGTGGAAAAGTATGATCCCAGGTATAAAATGCCAAAAGATCGTCCCTAGGGCATGCGACTAAACTATATCCCGGAAGGATATATTCCCCCGATCATGGAAGATCCGGAAACTGTAGCAGGAGCCGCTGGGCCTGAAGGTTACAAACTTCGAGAAAACGAAGATTCCAGGGATATGACGACAACTCCTGAAGGTTACAAACTTCGGGAGGCACCAAGGGTCTCTACCGTAATAACTATACCACCACCCGTGGTACACACTGTCCTGGAAGGACAGATTCCACAGATACCTTCTGGTGGAAACGAAAGTATGGATAACAGAATGAAAGAGTTCTAGGAATAGTTCCTGGAAATGCAGAAGGAGCTGCAAGCCATTTGCGGTCAGGATCTATTTGGAAAGGACGCCGCAGACCTTTGTTTAGTCCCCAATGTGAAAGTTCCGCACAAATTCAAAGTGCCCAAATTTGAAAAGTACAAGGGTAACTCTTGCCCTCAAAGTCATTTAGTGATGTACGCTCAGAGGGTGTCAACTCAGACAGAGAACCACCAGCTACTGATCCATTACTTCCAGGATAGTTTAACCGGTGCCGCACTCAAATGGTACATGGGCTTAAACCGCACTAAGATTGCTACTTTCAGAGATATTGGCGCTGCCTTCGTTCAACAATATAAGTATAATCTGGACATGGCACCGGACAGAGATCAACTCAGAGCCATGTCGCAGAAGGATAAGGAAACCTTTAAGGAATATGCTCAGAGATGGCGTGAAATTGCCGCTCAGTTTTGTCCACCTCTTGAGGAAAAAGAGACGACAAAGATTTTCTTGAAAACCTTGAGCTCATTTTATTGTGACAGAATGGTCGCTAGTGCACCCAGTGACTTCACCGAGATGGTGGGCATGGGAGTTCGTCTTGAGGAAGCGGTCCGAGAAGGACGTTTAGTTAAAGACGCTGGATCATCAAGTAGTACAAAAAGATACGGTAATGCTCTCCCTAAGAAAAAAGAGCAGGATATTGGGAATATCTCTCTCGGAAAGCAAAGGCGACGTTACCAACCAGTAGCAGCTGTAACTCCTGCTATCAACCCTGCGCCTGTTCCAACGTATCATCCTCAGGTTGCGCAAAGCCGACCGAATCAACAGCCTCTTCAGCAGGCTCGCCCTCAGTATAACAACAACCGTACAACGCGACCACCAGGGTTCGACCCTATACCAATGTTATACGCAGAATTATTTCTATTACTACTGGTCAAGGGGAACGTCCAAACCAGGTCTCCTCTTACAGTACCGAAAACTCTGCCTTTTTGGTTCAAAGCGGATCAGACTTGTCCTTACCATCAAGGAGGATCAGGGCATAACATAGAGAACTGTCTCAGTTTCAAATCGACGTACAAAAGCTTGTTAGGAGCGGGGTCTTATCTTTCAAAGATACGAATCCAAATGTTCTCACGAACCCGTTGCCTCAACACGAGAAAACTGCAGTAAATTTGATCGAGGGAGAGTCTAACGACTGCTATCAAATTCACGATGTACTCTTATTAAGGACCAATCTGGTCAAGATGCATCGCAGACTGAGCGGGTATGGCCAAATACCACCTCACAACTATCACCAGTGTGATATCTGCTCGAAAGACAATCAAGGATGTTCTGTGGTGCAATAAGCTCTACAGGAATAATTGGATCTCGGGTGGATCCAAGAACATCGAATTCGGGGGGTCAACATGACTTATACGAATTCCAACATCATTCAGAGCCACGACATCCGTGCGATGAATGTCAACTTGGTGGCAATGCACTCAAGGCAAAGCTAGTATCATAATCTTCCGTGGCACGATTACAATTCTTGTCTGATTTGCTCGGTAAAAAATCAGGGATGCTCTTTTATACAAGAGACTCTCCAGCGTCAGATGGATCTTGGGTGGATCTAGGACTACCATGATAAAAATCCTTATCAGGTCAACATGATTCAAATCTTTGATATTCGCCTAATGAATACCAGCTTGGTAGAATTACATGCTAAGCAAGTCCAGCTCGGTTTTCTGACTTCGTACAATTATTAGAACTGTAAGGGGTGTCGTGAGAATGACCAGGGTTGTGCACTCGTTCAAAATATTTTGCAACACTTATTAAATCATTGGTGGCTTCCAATCTATCTAGATGAAGACACGCAACAAGTCAGTATGATCGACGGGAACCCTACTAGACATCAGAGTCGGGATGCTCGATCAATGGAAACAGACCTAGTGAGGTTACACTGCATTCAAAGCGGACGTGGCCAGGTGCCACCACATAATTATGAATGCTGTAGAGTTTGCTCAGAAAATAACCAAGGATGTTACCTCGTGCGAGCAGCCCTTCAGAGTCAGTTGGACCGCAAAGAGATTCAACCATGTCCAGTTTCAGGGTCCATCAACTTGATGCCTGACTATTTCGCTAATCAAATCAAGGATGTTGTTGTAATCTCTGATCCTGAGAGGACCAAAGATGTTTGTGCCATCATCCCTCTACTTGACGAATCGAAGATTCTTAACCAGGAACTGATTGAAGTTACTTACGACAGTCAGAGAAATCAGAAGGCTCTTATAGTTATCTATTTGCAGAGACCAGTGCTGTACAAGTCTGATAAGGCGATCCCTTGCCAATACGGTGCAACAACAGTTGAGAATGGAAAGGAAATTCCATTACCCTCCGTCGTGAATATTGCAGACATCGGTCGAGTAACATGGAGCGGTCGAATCTTCAACCGAGGAGTTGGAGAACCTAACAGAGAAAAAGAACTTTAGATGAAAGCTCCCAATCCACCGGTCGATCAGTCCAGTGATCCCGACCTTTCAAAGAACGATGATGAGATGCTGAAGCTCATCCGAAGGAGTGAATACAACATTGTCGATCACCTGTTACAAACTCCTTAAAAAATCTCCGTGTTATCTCTATTAATCAGTTCCGAGGCTCACAGGGAAGCTCTGCAAAAAGTCTTAGAGCAAGCCTTTGTGGAATAGGATGTAACAATAAAACAGTTCGATAGCATCGTTTCTAACATCACTTCCTGCAACAACTTGGGTTTTAGTAACGAGGAATTGCCAGAAGAAGGCAAGAGTCACAACATGGAGCTCAATATCACAGTCAACTGCTAGGACGATGCCTTAGCCAGCGTACTGGTAGATACTGGATCGGCCATCAACGTTATGCCGAAGTCCACTTTAATGCGACTATCATTCAAAGGGTCCCCGATGAGGGTAGTGAGGTCATCGTCAAAGCATTTGAAGGATCCTGAAAAGAAGTTATCGGCGAAGTCGACCTTCCCATAACTATCGGTCCTCACACTTTCTAGGTCACTTTCCAGGTCATGGACATCCGAGCAACATACAGCCGTTTATTAGGAAGACCTTGGATATACCAGGCTAGGGCAGTCACTTCAACACTGCACCAGAAACTGAAGTTCGTCAAGAACGATCAACTTGTCACGGTCTGTGGAGAACAAGCCTTGATCGTGAGTAACCTTTCATTATCTACTTGTGTAGAGCAGGAGGAAGTTGTTGGAACTCAGTTCTAAGCACTGTCGGTGAGCAATGAGAATCAATCAGAAAAAGGAACGTCAATTTCCTCATAGATATGCTCTCAAAGCGATCAAAAGTAATAATGCAAAGGGATGGGGACAACTTGTCATTCCTACTGATAACAAAACAAAGAAGGGTCTTGGTTTTTCTGCAACCTGTACTCAGACTGCTACTAACGATGAAAATCTTTATCCCATTCAGGACTTCTTCCACAGTGGAGGCTTCCTTCACCCAGTGTCTCAAGAAGTACATACCATCAACAAGGGTGATCCCTCTGATACAGAGGAAGAGTGGAAGTCTTATCTTAACAAGGACAATTATATGTCTCAGGAAGAGGTGCCTACGCCATTTTGCTATCCCGCACGGAGTCTGAGATTTATACCCAGGCCAGATGTCATAATGATATACGAAGATTATGATCTGGAAGGATGCCGTGCTCCACCAAACTCATTAGAGGAAGACACTCTGATGAAAAACAACTTTGACCTTGACTATTATGGCCCAATGGATGGCCTGCCTATCTGGCAGCCGTACCCAGGAAACTTGGGGCAAGAAAATTAGCCGAACGATGCTTATCAGCTGAGCATCATTGAAAAGAATACCTGCGTCCCCGCCATGTCATGGGATCATTACTCAGGGCATTCAGAAAATATCCAGAACGATGATGAATTTGCAAAGCTTGCAGGACTAGAATTCATCAACTATGCTTTTCCTGAGGTCAACGTCATCGAGAGAGATGACTCCTCCAGTTCCACAGAAGTGTGGGACACCTTAGGACAACCGAGTGGTAAATTTGACTACTTGGTCAAATACACCGCTCCTAAAAGCTCTCGTATCAGGCTCGAAGACATCCAGCAAACTGGATGGGGAGATTTGCCTGAGAGTACAAATACTATGCAAAATACAACAGAGGAATCCTCCCACAACAACTCTGCCTGGGAGACAGATTCCAATGATCCTGCTCCACCAGAAATCAACGTTATTTCTGAAGACAAATCAAGGAAGGTACCAAACTTTGTGATTCACCGAGGAGTCCGCCGCCAATGGGTTGCTATCGATGTTCCGTAGATTATTCATAAGTCTAAGTAATTGCCATCTTTATCTTAACCTTTCACCCTGCCCAGGTGAAACGGATGTTTTGATAGGACTTACTTTCTGTAAATATACCTCTTCGCTTTGCCCAAAGCGACAAAGTTTTGTTTTATAGGGTTGTAGTTTCAAGAATCGACTCAATTATAAATAAAATAACGTCGTTCTATAATTTTCGCATTTATTGCTGTTTTCTCTTTTCGTTTTTCAGAAAATGGTAATCCTAAAAAACAACTCAATAATAAAAACAAGCAGTTTTCCAAAGAAAATACACTACACACACTCTTGTATTTTCTCTATCTCTTCTAAAAACAATCATCACGTCATGCAGATTGCTTGTTTTAAACCCCATTGAAACATACGATCCAATGCCTTCTCCCAACTTTGAATTCCCGGTATTTGGGGTTGAAGAAGAAGTCGAAGACAAAATTCCAGAAGAGATCTCCCGATTACTCAGACAAGAGGAAAGGTCCATTGAACTTCACAAAGAGCCGTTGGAAACGGTCAACTTGGGTTCGGGAGAAGAGAGAAAGGAATTCAAGATTGGGGCACTGCCCAGTTCAACTGTCAAACAAAGTTTGATAAAGCTTCTCAAAGATTTCCCCGATGTGTTTGCTTGGTCCTATCAGGATATGCCAGGGTTGGATACCAGCATCGTGGAACATCATCTACCGTTACGATCAGAATGTCCGCTAGTAAAACAGAGGTTAAGAAGAACTCACCCAGACATAGCCATCAAAATCAAAGAGGAAGTACAGAAACAGATTAACGCGGGTTTCCTCGCCACATCAGAGTATCCTCAATGGTTAGCCAACATAGTACCGGTTCCGAAAAAGGACGGAAAGGTCAGAATGTGTTTGGATTACAGAGATCTAAACAAGGCTAGTCCAAAGGATGACTTTCCTTTACCACACATTGACATGCTGGTAGACAGTACTGCGAAGTTCAAAGTCTTCTCCTTCATGGATGGATTCTCGGGCTATAATTAGATAAAAATGGCGCCGAAAGACATGGAGAAAACTTCATTCATTACCCCATGGGGTACTTTTTGTTACAAGGTGACGCCGTTCGGTTTGAAGAACGCCGGGGCAACCTATCAAAGGGCCATGACTACTCTGTTTCATGACATGATACACAAGGAAATTGAGGTGTATGTCGATGATATGATTGCCAAATCTAAGACAGAAGAGGAGCATGCAATCCACCTGTCAAAGCTATGCGAGCAGTTGAGAAAGTACAAACTCCGCTTAAATCCCAACAAGTGCACTTTCAGTGTCCGTTCAGGGAAACTTTTAGGGTTCATTGTCAGCCATAAAGGAATCGAGGTTGATCCTGACAAAGTTAAGGCCATCCAAGAAATGCCTTCTCCAAAAACTGAAAAACAAGTCAGGGGATTCCTGGGACGTCTGAATTACATCTCTAGGTTTATATTCCTTATGACCGCGACATGCGCGCCGATTTTCAAATTACTCAGAAAGAACCAGGACTGCGTTTGGACAGAAGATTGCCAGACCGCCTTCGACAATATTAAGAAATACCTGACAAACCCACCAATTCTATCATCTCCAGAGGAGGGAAGACCATTGATCATCTATTTAACAGTTTTGGAAGACTCAATGGGCTGTGTACTTGGCCAATAAGATGAAACAAAACGAAGAGAGTCTGCCATCTACTATTTAAGCAAGAAGTTTACCGACTGTGAAACTCGGTATACTATGCTTGAGAAAACTTGTTGTGCTCTGGCTTGGGCAGCCAAACATCTTCGCCAGTACATGATTTGTCACACTACTTCGTTAATCTCCGAAGTGGATCCAATCAAGTATGTCTTGGAAAAGCCTGCTCTCACAGGAAGGATTGCCCGATGGCAGATGTTGTTATCGGAATTAGGGATGTAAATGGATATCCATGGGGACGAATACTATGATATCCGTATCCGCCCCATTGGATAAATATGATATCCATATCCGCCCCATATCCATGTGGATATCCGTTAAGCGGGTAATCCGCGGGTTTTATGGTATCCGTGGATATTTACAGATATCCATGGATAATATTTTTTTTAATAAAAATATTTTTAACTTTTTTAAAGACACAAAAAATTATTCACCGAAACATAATTAGATCCAAACATAATATTCATACATTTCATTTTTAACCAAACAAATAAAAGATATTGTGATTATGAGTTATGATGGAAGAGCGAACGGCAGAGGAGTAGGAAGAGAGACACTGGTTCGACAGAGAAATGACGACACTAGTTGGTTGGACTGTGAAATTGTTGAAGTGAGGTATGAAGTATTGAAGAGTTTAAATATGAAATGGCGAATATAATTTGAATGAAATGTGAAAGGTTATATTTAAAGAAAATTTCAAAAAGAAAAAAAGAAAGAAATATAAGAAGACTAATTTTTTAGAATATGAAAAGACAAGGTATAATAAACTAATGATATTTAAATGATTTTTATAATTTATTAACGGATATGGATATCCGCGAATACAGATATCATTAAACCCGTATCCATATCCATTAACAAACAGATATTTAAATATCCATTTATTTTATCCGTGGATATCCATTAAGCTATCCGCCCCATATCCGTGACGGATTTTATCCGCAGATATCCGCGGGTACGGATTTTTTTGCCATCCCTAATCGGAATATGACATCGAGTACCACGCTCAAAAAACTGTCAAAGGAAGTATTTTAGCCAATCATTTGGCTCATCAACCGATTGACGATCAAGAATCAGTCGTATTTGACTTCCCAGACGAAGATGTCATGTACTTAAAAATGAAAGATTGCGATGAACCGCTACCCAGTGAAGGGCCAGAACCAGGTTCCCAATGGGGACTAATCTTTGACGGAGCTGTCAATAATTATGGAAACAGAATTGGGGCAATCATCATAACACCTCAGGGTACCCATATTCCTTTCACTGCCAGATTAACATTCAAGTGTACAAACAACGAGGCCGAATAGGAAGCTTGTATCACGGGTCTCGAAGAAGCCATTGACTTGAGAATTAAGAACTTGGATGTGTATGGAGACTCAACCCTGATTATCAATCAGATCAAAGGAGATTGAAACACATACCAATTAGGACTGATTCCTTACAAAGACTACGCGAGAAGGTTGTTACCATTCTTCAACAGAATCGAGTTTCATCACATCCCTCATGAAGATAATCACATGGCTAATGCATTAGCCACTCTCTCCTCCATGATTAGTGTGGGTCAACGGAACGACATACCTAAGATTGACATAATGCGCCTAGAAAGGCCCGCTTACATCTTCGCGATTGAAGCAGTCATGGACGACAAAGCTTGGTATCATGATATTAAATGCTTCCTTCAAAAACAAGAGTACGCACCCGGGGCATCCAGAAAAGACAGAAAGACCCTCAGAAGATTGGCAGGCAGCTTCTTTCTGAGCGGTGATACACTCTATAAGAGAAACTTTGACATGGTCTTGCTCCGATGCGTAGACAGACCAAAAGCAAACATGGTGATAAAAGAAATCCGCGAAGGATCCTTTGGCACTCATGCCAACAGACACGCAATGGCAAGAAAAATTCTGAGGGCAGGGTACTATTGGTTGACAATGGAATCCGATTGCTACAAGTACATGAGGAGATGTCACAAGTGTCAGATATACTCAGACAAAATCCATGTACCGCCAACACATCTCAAAGTTCTCTCTTCCCCATGGATTTTTTCAATATGGGGAGTCGACATGATTGGCATGATCAAACCCAAGGCTTCAAACGAACATTGGTTCATTTTGGTAGCCATTGACTACTTCACTAAGTGGGTCGAAGCAGCGTCATACACCAATGTGACCCGACAAGTCATGGTCCGCTTTATCAAAAACAATATCATCTGTCGTTATGGTGTTCCAAGCCAGATCATTACTGATAATGGATCTAACTTAAACAACAAGATGATGAAAGAGTTGTGTGCTGAGTTCAAGATCGAACACCATAACTCATCTCCCTACCGACCCAAAATGAATGGAGCGGTAGAAGCGGCTAACAAGAACATCAAGAGGATTGTTCAAAGGATGGTTATAACCTACAAAGACTGGCACGAGATGCTACCCTTTGCTCTTCACGGTTATCGCACATCTGTCCGCACATCAACTGGGGCAACCCCTTTCTCTCTAGTATATGGCATGAAAGCAGTGCTCCCCATAGAAGTAGAGATCCCATCAATCCAGATATTGATGGAAGCCAAGCTAACAGAAGCTGAATGGTGTCAAAGTCGACACGAAGAACTGAATCTGATCGAAGAAAAACGAATGACGGCTCTATGCCATGGTCAGTTGTATCAGCAAAGGATGAAGAAGGCGTTTGACAAAAAGGTTCGACCCCGTGTCTTCAGGAAAGGAGACCTTGTGCTCTAAAAGATACAATCATTTCTCACTGACTCTCGGGGCAAATGGACTCTGAATTATGACGGCCCCTATGTGGCCAAGAAAGCCTTCTCAGGTGGCGCTTTGAAACTCGCAACCATGGATGGAGAAGAATTTTCCTACCCTACGAATGTTGACGTAGTCAGGAAATACTTCGCCTAGAAAAAAAAAAGAAGAAAAAAATAAACGTCTCGGTGGATTGAAAACCCGAAAGGGCGGTCCAGGCAAAAATTAGAGACATGATCAAAAATCATCCCGGTGGATTGGAAATCTCCAAGTACAATCCAGACAAAAATTAGGGATAATGGCAAGTAACTATGTTCAACAAAGGGGAAAATTCCCCAGTAGAAGTCATGCCATCCATCAGGAAAACTCTAGTTAAGGTCATCTTCGACCGAAGCTCAAGATGTCCAGAATTCAAAGTTGGTAGAAGGATAGTGTAGCGGCAAAATCGTGAGTGTAAGCTATTGATTAACTTAACTCATAAAACAAGAGTCGCCACCGCATTTTTATTTTATCCAAAAAAGGAAAGGAAAAAGAGCGAGCAAAACCTACAGAAGCTCTAAACAAGAACCAGTGAAGAGAAACTGGGTAAGGGGGTTGGTTACGCAATGGGAAGGTGTTAGCACCCAAAACGTCTATAGTACTCTATAAGAGCCCTTTGAAATATTTACGCTTTTGGTCTGAAAAAGTTTGTTTGAAAATTGATTGAGGAGATGAGAAGAGAAGTTGTTTTTTAAGATTTTGTGTTTGGAGAGACTTGTCGTCTCATGCCTACGTACCCACGATGTGCAATGTAGGATCAAAACCCCGTAGTTCGTGGTACAAAGAATGAAATTTGTTTGTTTTGGTTGATTTTAAATGTAAAGACAAGTCGTCATTTCCAAGCGAATAATTCCGCTTAAAGAAATAAATCATGTCTAAACTTATGAAAAAGTTTTAAGAGAGAAAGTGCACGAGGGCACAAAAAGAGAGTTTGATGAGTTTGGTGTTTTTTAAAGTCTTTTGAAAAAGGTGTCAATATGCTTATGTAGTTTAGCATTTATTAAGAAATGAAAAGAAAAGAGTAAAATCACTTGACAAAGTCAAGGTTTGATTATGAAAGAAGTGAAAGTTCGAAATCAAGAAGGTTTTGAAAAAGGGAGAGAGTTTTGAAAATTGAAGAATGGGGAGGAGAAGAAGTGACTATCCTAAAGCATAAAGTAAAAGCTAAGGATAAGAATAGCCTAACCACACAAGTAAGCTCCATAGTCTTCGAACCATAATTTCAAAGCAAAGGGAGAAGGTCCTAGTTCTAAGTCCAAGGTTCCAAGAATAACATTGGATGTCCTAGTTCTAAGTCCAAGGGTTCAAGAATGGCATTGAAGTCCAAGGTCTAGGTGCAAAACTCCATGTCCATTGCAAAGGATAGTAACCACAGTCCAAGATTAGAAGCACAAGTTTTTTAGAGGTTTTAGCCTTTATTAATGTTTTTGGTCCAAGTGGACAAAGAGAAAAAGGAATAAGCATAAACATGTGTCCAACGGACAAAGGAAAAATTGTGGAAGCATAAACATGTGTCCAACGGACAAAGGAAAATGGCGGAAACATAAACATGTGTCCAACGGACAAAGGAAAAATATGCGGAAGCATAAACATATGTCCAACGGACAAAGGAAAAATTGCATAAAAGTAAAAGAGAGATAGGGAGCGAGAAGGAATTGTAAAAGTAAAAGTTAGAAGTTAGTGATTAGTTGTTAGTTGTTAGAGTAAGTGATCAATAATGATTGAATAATGTACTTAGGTCAAGATTAATGAAGACTTTTTAGAAGATTGATAGAATCAAAGCCTCTACAACAACAAGCTTCATAGATTTTGAACCTAATACAAAAGATCAGTCAACATTGAGTTGTTTTCCGATACGGGACATAATGTTGCGCTATGTTAAGCAATCGCCGAGTAATTTACAGAGTAATTACCCTATAATGAGGCCGGTCAATAGCTCTTTGTGCTAATGCATGCTAGATGAACGATATGTAGATCGTCATCCGAAAGCAATACCGCACGAAAAGAAAAGAAGGTAACGATCTCGTCTTGATCAAGAATTCGACAAAGAAATTCTAATGATCCATAAGACTTTCATCGATCCAAATAAAAGAGAAATAGATGAAGATAAAGCCAAATTAAACCACAAAAATATGTGATCTAAGGCTAAGAACAAATGAAAGGGAAGAAAATGGAAAAAAAACCAAAACAGTCCCAAAAACAAGTATTTTTCACATTCTGGATGCTGGTTAATCGATTAACCAACTCACAGTGTAATTATGTTAATCGATTAACCAGTGTAAACTTCCAATTTTTGCGCAGAAACAAGTTGTTAATCGATTAACCTAATTGTACTGGTTTTGGTTAATCGATTAACACTGTAAAAACAACAGAATATCAGTTTGAAATTTGCACAATTCTTGATCAATCATTTATTCAAACACCTCATGATTAACGATGCAATTGTGCACGAAATTTTGAGTAAAACAGCAGCAAAAACCAGTAATCAACACAAATTGCAAGATCCAAAGATCAAGCAAACAAGATCAACAAAGGATCTACATTGTGGAAGATGAATCAAGAACAACAATGGTGGAAAATGAGATTACCACTCCAAATCTGAAAATTGCTTCAAATTACTCCAAGATCCAAACTCCAAAGCCTTGATCTATGAGAATTGATGAAGAAAACAAGTTTGGATGAAGGTTTAGCTCAAAGTTGAACAAGATTCAATGTGAATTCTTGTTAACTTTCAAAAGAAGAAATGTGAGCTTTGGTGAATTTTGTGGTTGGGAAGAGAATTTGCAAGAGGTTTGTTGGCTATCAAAAGCTTGAATGAAATTTTAGCAAGGTGAATTTGGCTCTCAAAAGCTTGAAGAATGAATGAAATGAAGGCTCTATTTATAGAGTTTAGGCTTGGAAAATTTGGTGGTTTGGAATTTGGTTTGGATGATCAAAATTAGGATTGGAATTCAAATTTGGAGGGAAATTCATAAAAGAGTGGTGATTAGTGAAGGTGTATGGTAGGAAATGATTAAAGTGATGTAGGGAATTAAAATGAGATGGTCTAGAATATTCCACATGTGATCCAAATGGTGAAAATTGGTGCCAATTGCTGCAGAATTTGAATTTGGCACATTTTTTCAAAAATTGCACGTGTTAATCGATTAACCATTTCACAGTGCAATTAGGTTAATCGATTAACACAGTGAAAAAAATGAGAAAAATGGCTTTTTGATGTGCTGTCTTGGTTCTGGCTCGATTTTTCTTGCTTGTCAAAGAAGACATGGACATAAACACATGAACCTTGGAGTCTCTTGAATAAAAATCAATTAAATCTTAGAAACTCTTGATCAGATGATTTTTGAATTGTTTGCAGATAAACTTTGACATTGTTCAGATGAAATTCATTCGAGCTGAGGGACTGTTATTTTGGCATTTTTAACCTGTTATTCCCCTGAAAATGTCAATAAAGAGAAAACAAAATATTTTTGGGTTTTGGTTAAGGTTAGTAAAATATAAACAAATGAAGCAATAAAGTGACTAGGAAACACACAGATGCTCGGTAAACCCTGCAAGGCATAAATCTAAAGATGAGAGGGACAAGGGAACCAATGTGTGATCTTGTTTGTGGTATAAGATACAAAATGAGATGTGAATGATATGTGGAATCTTAGGGGTCAAAAATTAGGGTCTTACAGATAGCGGTCATTATGTTTCAATGTAGCACTTTTCCCTTAAAATTACCATTTTCTAACTTTGTAAATACTCTATGGAATCACACGTTTGGCTGATTTCCATCCTATACATAAAATTTGAGCCCTTGTGCTTTTGTTTGCAATTCTGATTTGTTTTAGCTTTATAGAACGGAATTTTAACATGATTAACGATTCTTGAAATAAAACATAAATGAATCTACTTGCCAAAATTTTCTGCTTTTAAAAAAAAATAAAGATGGCAACTCTTTTGACTGTTGAACATCGAAAGAACATCGATCGCAACTCCAAAAGCGGTTAAGCTTCAAAGTGCAGAATCAAAATACTCCTTCTAAACCAGCTCACATGATTGAAGGATCAGCTGTATCAGATGTGAATATTTCGTCCGACACCCCCGACCGAGTTCTTACCTCCTAAGCCCGACCAACGTTTTTCCCCGCAGGGACTATCTCTCCTAAGCAAGGCAGGATTTCTATTTTGAACCAAACGGTACTTTTCATCCCCTGCAATGGCCGAGTATCCATTCGTGTTCATTTGTTAGTCTGTATGTCGTGTCAGTTTTGTCAGCATAAACATACATACATCATGCATTATTGATTTACATTCATATTCATATTGCATCACTATCACTCTAGTCGGTCTTGTCCCCTAGTGATAGAAGTCCTCTCAATCGAGTTGTCAGTTCTTTCCTCGTCAGGAAATGTTGCGTCTGAACAATCTCTCTCCTCCAGTTTATTTCTGGATTGGAGTTGGCCCTTGACCACTTTGATAACTTGAACCTTTGAAAGACAAGAAAACGTTCGACAAATGTCACTCTTTATCATGGAAGATGATATCTTTGCTTTCCCGGATTAAGGAAAATCCCCAGAGAAAGCCTCACAGCTAAAAGACTCTCAGCAGCACATTGATGTTTCTCTCCAGAAAATCAATGTCACTGAAGTCATCAGCACCTCAAAATTGGGGTACATTGTATGGCATTTCTCCGAGAAGATCTCGAGGAAAAGTATGATGTAATATCCCCAAGCAGGAAACAGTCTCTCAAGAGACTCGTTTACCCCAATAGAGTCAACAAATGGCGTCTCTAACTGAGAAGTTTGTCCACCTCTACAACTCAGACGAATGGGTTCCCCAGTAAGTCTGACATCAAAACTTTTTCCCATCAAATGGCATCTCCCCAAGAAAATTCGACGAGAAGTTTGAGGAAAACCGCTACACATAGCGTCCCTTGTCAAGAATGTTTATTGACAAAAGAAACTGAGACCAGTTCCTTGGTAGGAAACCAGGATCGAGGGGAAATTTATTTCAGAAACTTAGACCAGTTCCTTGGTAAGAAACCAAGATCGAGGGGAAGTTTATTTCAGAAACTTAGACCAGTTCCTTGGTAGGATACCAGGATCGAGGGGAAGTTTACCTTTTCTAAGTATCATTGCTTAGCAAAAGAAGATGAATGGGCAAATTGCCATTCATAACCACCATCAAAATTTCGTGTATTCTGATATTTAATCCTCTTGCACCTCGAATGCCCGAATAGCTTCTCCATTCACACCTTCGCGTCCAAGAAGATTAAATAGGGGCATCTGTCATACCCCAAAATTTGACCACTAATATATCCCATAATTGTATAAATCATCATCACAATATGGATGAACCATCATGCCTCATCAGTCTCCCCAAAGATGGGTGAACATTCACTCCAAAAAATAATTAGGGTTTCAAGCCCTCTCTGAGCTTTAGACAAAGGATCAATCAAGAAATGACATGATATTTAACTTTTCTAACCTCTCAAACATCCACAATGTATAAAGAGGACTTCCACATCAAGAATTAAGCACAAGGTTGCAGCATTCTGAGTGGATCAAGCCTCAAGATCGTCAGTGTCACCAAATTAGGGTTTTGGTCGACCAGGGCCTCCAGATGGAAATTTTCCTCTGGGCATGAGCCAATGCTTCAAAGAACAACCCAAGATACTCTAAGGGACCTCATGGGCCCAATCATTAAGTCAATTTAACCCCAGGGGATGCATTTACCAAAGATCAGGAATAAGGGTTTCTTGACCAAATTCACCCCTAAGTTGACTTCTGGGACAAAAAATGAGCCAAGACCTCAAGACATGGTTTGAGGGTCTCTAACACACTACATTGATCCATTTGCAACAATGGATTAATCCAAGAAGCTTGATTCACAAGTTTCAAGTTCATCAGAACCACAATTAGGGTTTTGAGGAAAAAGTAAACTGTATCTTTGACTTTTGGCCCAGGCATGCTCCCAAACCTTGGGACATGATTCAATACACCCTATAACACCTATGAAATCAATCCATCAAGTTTGATTTAGGTCAAGGACTTGATTTCATAGAGGATCGCACAGTTTGGAATTCATCTGATAAAAAGTCAACTGCGCCCAAAAGTCAAAGTTTGACTTTTTGATTTTTTGATCAATTATGGTTCCCTAACCCAAAAATGATGTTAATGTGTGATTGGAATCATCATTCATCAAGAAAAATCAAGAAAAGTGGGATAACTTGTAAAAGGGGTAACCATAAAAAACTTAGAAAATTTTCTAAGTTATGGAACAAAGTGGCTAGGGTACCAACTTCCAAGGATCATAACTTGTGATCCAAGTAACCATTTTGGCTGATCCAAAAATGGATTTGTAGTTTTCATGGCATACTTTAAAAGTGTCAACTACACCTCATTCTAATTCCTCATGGATTTTAAGTTATGGAGTGATCAAAATGGTTGAAAACATGAAATGTCACTTTTTTCAACTCTTAGTGAAATTTTCACTAAGTCAGAATCTGTTTCACTTTTTCCAAAAAGTAGGGGGATTTTTAACTTGGATCCAAAAAGTGTCAAGACAAACTATGATCACATATATGTTGTATCATATGAGAGCTTTCCAAAATGACCAAGAATTCCACCAAATTCCATTTGGGCTAAGAGTTATGATAGTGGTAAAATGCCTTGATGCAACTGTCATAGCATGGCAGATTTGTGCATTTTGCTCGATTTGAGCAATTTGTGCAAATGAAAAACAAGTTTATCTATCTGAACACCTCAGGCGGAGACCAAGGAGGGACAAACACTGATCCATAGGCCTCCCAAGTCTTTGGAACTAAAAATAGCATGCCAAACCTAAAAATGCCTAAAGAGGGGACAATACTCTAATTTTGTTTTGGGGCATTCAATGGATGCACCAAGGTGGCATGAACTGAGTCTTTTCCAACTGAATGAGTCAAGGATGATCTCTGAACTAGGGAACCAAAGGCCTATGCTCTAACCTCTAGTCAATGGCTAGAGGAGACTTGAGATTCCAAAATGCTACAATTGGCCAAACCTCCGCTGCAGTTGCCATTCACTATTGCTTGCAAAACAAACTTGCTCTACTACAAATAGAGCTCATTTGTTCTCAGTTTAAGTACACCAAAGCCATCAAACTGATACTTTCCTCAAAATTTCCTTCTCACTTCCAAAATTGTCTTCCAAAGCAAGTCACTATCGGGTTTTGAGTTTGAGAGCAATTCCAACCAAACCAATCACATACACACCTCATAAACATCATATAGAAGTGATCCAAACACTTAAACAACATCTGGAACACTGATTTCTCAAAATCACCATCCAACTGCTCAAGCTTTTAGCAGACTTGCAGTTGGGGTACCATCTTCAGTTCTAGCTTGTTTCAAACCATTCCAAGCATTCAGGCACATCACTTGGCACCTAGGGAAGCTATCCACATCATTGGAACCTAGCTGTAACACCTCCAACACAAAACACGATCACCAGCTGCAAGAGGTAAGCCTCAACTTGGGCATCTCATTATTCATGCATATTTCCTCGCACAATAATTTTGCCATATGTTCATAATCATGCATAGAATGATTATTGCTTTGTATGAATCGTGTGTGGAATTTCTGAGCCTTCATGCAGAATCTAGGGTTCTTGAGGTTTCTCTTTGATTTCTTATTCCATGCTTAAAATAAATGAAATTAAAGACCATAGACATGATCGTGAGGTCAAAACGAGTAGATTAATATGTGGATTGCATGATTTCATCAAGTATTCAGTGAGATTGGTGAGAAAATGCAAATCTGCAGAAACAGAGGGGTGGCGCGTGTTCTTGGCGCCATTTTTGAATATTTGAATATTTGAATATTTGAATTTTGTGATTTTATTTAATTGATTCAAAAATTAGTTTCTCTCTTAATTTTAATGATTTGGAGTTGATTCTTTTTTTAATAATTCACAAAAATGTTCAAATATTTTATTTTGCCAAAAATTCCCAAAAATGTTATTTATTTCATATATTTGATATTTTTGCAAAGAATTAATGTTTATTTGTTTTTTAACATTTGATATATTTTTTCCTTCTTGATTTCCCAAATTTAATTGGTTTCCAATCATTTTTTGGATATAAACATGATTTTTGAAACATTGACCCTAGGTCACCACTCATTTTTCACATGTTTTCATCAATTTTTATTAATTTTTAAACAAAATTAATTCTTTTTTAACAAAATTAGGGTTTTTGATTAATTCAACCCTCATTAACCACTTTCAAACACTTTGGGCCTCTAATAGAGTGTAAGACCCAATCCCTTTTTGAAACCAAAATATTTTGGGCCTCAATAATTGTATAAGACCCAACACATTTTTCAAAAGTCTCGGCGCGATCGCCAGTTCAAAACCTTTGGGCCTCTCCTTGAGTTGTAAGCCCCATTCTTTTTATTAAAACCAAAATACTTTGGGCCTCTAAATAGAGTGTAAGACCCAACCCTTTTGTAAATAAAAATCTTTTTGGACCTCAGTGTATTGTATAAGTCCCGATACCGTCAAAAGGTCTGGCACGATCGTCGCCTTTTAAACAAAAATCCTTGGGCCTCTCATTGAGTTATAAGCCCCATCATTTGTACAAAAACACTTTGGGCCTCTAATAGAGTGTAAGACCCAAACCCGTTATAAATAAAACAATTTTGGACCTCGCATATTGTATAAATCCCTCTATACAGTTTTCAAAACAACGGTGCGATCGTCGTTAAAACTTGGGCCTCTCCTTGAGCTGTAAGCCCCAACAATCTTTTAAAGTACTTTCTCCTTTGATTTTGAATACAATATTTTTATCAAAACTTTCTTTGTTGAACAACTAACAAAACAACATGGAAGCTCTATAATGGGTAAGTGTTTATCCGTTTTCATTTATCGCTTTCATATGTATATAACTGTCTTGTGGGGCAGTTTCACTGTAAGTCTTCTTTCACATCCTTTTATATACTTGTCAAATATCAACTGTGTAATACTAGTATAGCTATTTAGAGTTTTCCCCGGCAACTACGTCTAGAACTAGGTAAAGCCCTATTGATCACTCTTAAATACAAACAAAACTAGATCCCCAGTAGGATTCCAGATACAGTCTTCCCTTTTCTTGGGGTTAAACAATATGGAACAAAGAGAAAGGCAGTATTCTCGGTGAACCTTTTCTCAGACTGTCACCCTTATAAATTGTCAAAGAAACTCTACTCCCCAGAGTTGATCTATTCTCCGTGAATAGCATCTCTGGAGTTTCTTCCAAATTCTCGAACTTTCCTAGAATGATCTCTTCTCTGTGATTGCATTTCTTGAACTTCTCTTGGTTTAGGGACCCACAGGCTTCCTAAAAGCATCCCCGCCTCCTCTTGGGCTTTGTACAAGGACCCTTCGGCTTCTTAGAAGTTCTCATGCCTTCTCTTGGGCTTAATACAAGGACCCTAACGACCTCTTAAAGGTATAAGACATAACTTAGTCATTCTTTGCTAGAGCAGTCTTTCCAATGTCAAACCTCTGGCCACTTAGGGTTGATTCTCATCCCTTAAGGCCCTTGCCCTCCTTTGGGGACCCTACACAAGATAAAACTCTTCAACACCAGTAGACTTGGACAGTCTAAAACCCTTGAGTCTCAAAGACATTCTCAAGTTCCTTTCAAACATAGGAAAAAACACCGATCACTCTGGATAAATCTCCCGCAGAAACCCGGCCTCTCTAATGATGGCTCTCCCACTTGGACCTGTCTCGGGATCTCCATAATCCCCGACAGAAGATAGCCTCCTCTTAGGCTTTGTATAATGATCATTTCCTCAGGAAAGTCAGCCTTCTCTTGGGCTTTGTACAATGATGCTCCTCAACGGAGCTAACCTTTTCAGACTCTCTTGTTGAGTATAAAAAACTCTTTTGGTGAGTCACTTCCTTTTTAGCCTCTATCTCGGGCTTCGTACGAGACAGCAAAACACTCTCTTGTTGAGTATAAAAGACTCTTTTGGTGAGTCACTTCCTTCTTAGCCTCCCTCTCGGGCTTCGTACGAGACACTAGAACACTCTATTGTTGAGTATAAAAGACTCTCTTGTTGAGTCAATCTCCCTTTTAGCCTCTATCTCGGGCTTCGTATGAGACATCAAAACACTCTCTTGTTGAGTATAAAGTACTCTCTTATTGAGTCAACCCTTTTTAGCCTCTGTCTTAGGCTTCGTATAAGACAGATAAAAGTACTCTCTTGTTGAGTCAACCCTTTTAGCCCCCATCTTGGGCTTTATACAAGATATATAAAAGCACTCTCTTGTTGAGTTAGTCACTCGTTAGCACTCTCTTGTTAAGTCAGCCCAATAGTCTCCTCTTAGGCTTTGTATAAAGAAACCCCTGGTTGAGTCAATCAACCTTTTAGCATCAACTTATGCTTTGATCAAAAGGCACAAGTATCAACAATTCCTCTTTAGAGATGACAAGTTCTCTCTCAGTCAAACCTTTTAGCTTTAGTCTTGGGCTTTGAACAAGACACAAAACACATCCCTTCAGCTTCATATCTTGGGCTTTGAACAAGATACAAAAACTCCTTTTAGCCTCTGTCTTGGGCTTTAAACGAGACACCAAAACATCTTTTTTCCCCCATAGAATAGGAGGGAACTACGATCGCTCTGATTTCCCTGTCTCTTTAAACGGGAATACGTAGGCATAAGATTGAGAAATCTTAGCGAGCATACTAATCAAAAACTCAAAATCCAGTACCTCCGTCAATCAACCCAAAAGCATCAAATCTAATCACATTACCAAAAGCCTCACAAATAGTCCAGACATTGTGTTCTTAGGCAAAATAACCTAAGACAGAACCCCCTTTTTTGATAGCATCTGTAAACTAACAGTTTTGACTGTTTAGCCTCAGTATGCAAGCAGGGTTAATTGGAGACATCTATTTCCCTTCCTTAATCAGCTTCACAGGATAAAAAATGAATAGAACTGTAGTACCAAGATGATAGTGATTCGAAACCACAAAAATCGCGCTACAACCCTTGCTTAGTGAACAACTGTTTCAACTTATCCAATACCCAATAAAAATTCTCTGTTTGCTCAGATTCCATAAAGGAAAATGCAATAGAAAATGTTAACTCAGTTGATGTCTTACCAACTACTTCAAACAAAGGTTGCCTATACTTATTTGTTTTGTATGTATTGTCCATAATCAACATATTAGGAAACATATTCAACAACTTCACTGATTCTGGATGGGCCCACAAGATATCTCTCACAACTTCTGACTCATCTTTTTTCCTACTCCAATAAACATAATCAGAATCCTCTACCAGCTTAAACAAATGTTGCATTTCCGTTCTAAGACCCCTTATGTCATTCTGAATCTTACTCTCGTGTTTATATATTTAGGTGATCTGAGTCACATTCTCCGAATCTTGTTCTTGCAATGACAACAATAGATGTCTTGGTGGAATATAACGTTTTGTCAAAACAACAATATATTGTTGTTCATCAGCATTAAGTCGACCTACAAATAAATGACCTTTAAATCTATCCGGTAAACCATGGTTGTGAAGTCCATATGTCACGTTAATCTTCCAACCAGAACCATCTTTTGACGGTGTTGACCTAATTTTGAATGGACAACCACATTTATTGGTAGCACTTTGTGTTTCACTATCTCCTTCTTTGTATTTCCACCTCTATCACAACCAAATATAATTTTGTCACTTCTTCCTCTCTTGCCAGTTTTGGTGTCCGAACGGGCTATTATAACCACAACTCTATTCCTAATTCCAACCTCTATAATCCACCTAGTCTCCTCTTCTCATTATCAAATTTTTCTGTAGTCGAGAATATCTCAATCGTATCTACACATGTCTGGTTTTTAAAAATGCGTTCTGGATCTCTTATTATCAAGAAATCCAGTACTAAAAAATAACACCAGAACTCTTCGTTTGAAGTTATCCGGAACTTAAAAAAATACACCAGAAAACTCATGTTGAAGTTATCCGGATTACATAATACGAGCCGGATAACTCACCAACAAGTTATCCGGTGTGAAAAATTGAAAACCCGGATATCATTCCTGTAAGTTTTCTTGTTTGATTAAAAAACATTCTGAATTTCTTAACCTTAATTTATCCGGTTAGTGTCGTATGACTCACAATAGTAACTTTTGACTTATTTGACTGAATAGTAAAAAGTAAAAAAAATTAAAGTAAAATTAACAAGGGTAAATTGTAATATTTGCAAAACTGTTGGGGTAAGGGGATAAGTGTGGGGATATAGGGTAAACTTTTCTAAGGAGGAGCTTATTAAAATTATTCATCACATATAACGCATAAAAAAAACCTAAGGTACCCACATTCTTTTTTAAACATATTTTGTAACTGATTTGGACGTTAGAGTGCTAACTTTGTAGGTCCACCTTCACGCCGCTACGCCGGAAATCCGCACCATTATATCAGGAATCCATCACTATGAATCAGTCACAATCAGGGTCGGTCTAATCAATTCAGAGGCCATGTTTAATTTAAAAAATAGGCCTAAATATTTTCTTAAAAAAATATAATTTTAATAGTTAAAAATAACACACTAAAAATACAATTGTATATTAACTAAATAAAACATTAAAAATAATTCAAAATATTGTTTAAATTATAAATTATTTTTTTTATAAATTTTGTGATTATAATATTATTTATTTATACTTTTTTGACTAATTATAAAAGAATTTGGGGCCTTTAAGATTTGAGGCCCAGTGTTGTAGAACTTCACGCACTTTCAAGTCTATCTCCAGCGTAATCAGCATCACAATAACCCACAAGCTTGTACTCTTTGGATTTTCTATAACACAAGCCAAGGTTAATTGTACCTTTCAGATACCTGAAGATTCTCTTAACAACTGTTAAGTGGGATTCTCTAGGATCTGATTGGTAGTGAGCACACAAACAAACACTAAACAAAATATCAGGTCTAAAAGCAGTCAAGTATAAGATAGAGTCAATCATACCTTGTATAACTTTTTTCTCTACCTTACCGCTTGCCACATCCTTCTTAAGGATACATGTAGGATGCATAAGAGTCTTTGAAATATTGCATTTTGACATGTCAAACTTCTTCAAAAGTTCTGTGGTGTACTTGCTCTGATGGATGCAAGTTCCTTCTAGACTTTGATTGATATGAATCCCCAGAAAGAACTCTAGTTCTCCCATCAGACTCGTTAGCAAATTCCCTGCACAAAGCAACATTAGCATAACCAAATATAATATCATCAACATAAATTTGAACAACAAGAATATCATTTTTGAATGTTTTACAGAACAAAGTTGTATCAATCTTCCCTCAGGTGAAATCATTTTCAAGAATTTTCATACCATGCTCTATGAGCTTGTTACAGACCATACAATGATTTCTTAAGTTTGAAAACAAAATATGGGTTTTTATAATTTTCAAAACCAGAAGGTTGGTGTACATACACTTCTTCAATTATGTAACCATTCAGAAATGAACTCTTAACATCCATCTGATACAAGATGATATTTTGATTAACAACAAAGGAAATTAAGAGACGGATAGACTCTAACCTAATAATTGGTGCAAATGTTTTAGTATAGTCAATCCCTTCTTAATGACTATAGCATTGTGCAACCAATCGAGCCTTGTTTCTTACTTCCTCTCCTTGTCGTTCAGCTTTTTTATGAAGACCCACTTTGTTCTAATAACATGAGTTCCCTTGGGTCTTGGCACAAGGGTCCACACATCATTTCTGGAGAATTGGTTCAACTTTTCTTGCATAGCCAGAATCCACTCAGTGTCCTTAAGTGCTTCATCAACATATGTAGGTTCTATGAGGGACACCAAACCCATAAGAGTCTTTTTAGAAGGTTTGAATGAGGATATGGTTCTAACAGGTTATATCTTATCACCTAGAATCAATTCTTTAAAGTGTGAGGATCTCTCTCTCTGTGCTTCCTCATGAGAGTCTAAACTTCAACAACTTCAGGTTGAGTAGTCTCAGAATCTTTTTCCTCAACATCTTTTGCTTTTGAAGTTTTACCTTCAGATCCTGAATATATGTCCATATCTGCAAACTTTTCAACTAGCTTTGACTTTTCAGCGTCAAGCTTATCACCAAATTTAACGTTAATTGATTCCTCAACAATTCGTGTTTTTGTATTGTATATTCTATATCCCTTAGAGCGTTCATAGTATCCTAACATAATACACTTCTATGTTTTAGAATCAAACTTGTTAAGATTGTCTTTAGTGTTCAACATACAATCACACCTAAATGGATGAAAATATGAAATGTTGGATTTTCTATTCTTCCACAATTCATAGGGAGTCTTACTCAGAATAGGTCTTATAGATATCCCATTCTGAATATAACATGATGTGTTGACTGCCTCTGCCCTAAAGTTCTTAGCCACATTAGTCTCATTGATCATGGTCCTTGCCATCTCTTGCAAATTCCTATTCTTCCTTTCTATGACTCCATTCTGTTGTGGAGTTCTATGGCAATAGAAATAATGGGAAATGCTATTCTCATCAAAGAGTTTCTCAAAATCTTTGTTTTGGAATTCACCACCATGATCACTTCTGACTTTAACAATCCGAAGTCCTTCTCGTTTTGCACTTGAGAACAGAAGGTAGTGAACACAGAATGTGACTCATCTTCATGTCTTAGAAACTTTACGCATGTCCATTAATTATAGTCATCTACAATGACTGGTCCATACTTCTTACCATTGACAGAAGCAATTTTCACTGGTCAAAACAGGTCAACGTGCAGAAGTTCCAATGGTTTGGAGGTGGAAACAACATTTATAGCTCTGAAAGAAGTTTTTGAAAACTTGTCTTTTTGACATGCTTCATAAAGAGCATCTGAAGCGAACTTCAACTTAGAAAGGCCTCTGACTAAATCAAGCTTATTTAGCTTAGAAATACTCCTTATGCTAACATGGACCAATCGTCAATGTCAAGTCCATTGCTCGTCATTTACAAACATAAGACATTTAACATTATGATTTTTTAGATCAGAAAGTCTAATCTTGTAAATGTTGTTTTTCCTCATTGAAAAGAACTAAGCCATACTTATGACTAATAGCTTTACAAGACTTTTTATTGAAGATTATATCATAACAATTGTCACTTAATTAACTTATGGACAATAATTCATGCATTAATCCTTCAACTAATAGAACATTAGTAATATAGGGGAGAAAACCGTTATGAACTGTTCCAGAGCCAATAATCTTCCTTTTCTGATCACCTCTGAAACCGACGATGTCTTTAGGCTTAAGTTCTAGGCTTTGGAACACATTCCTTCTTCTCGTCATGTGTCGCGAGCATCCAGAGTCCAGGAACCATGACTGGTGTTTTAACTCCGTTGCTAAGGATATATGTAACATAGATTATCTTATCCTTAGGTACCCACATCTTTCTAGGCTCTTTTGGGTTAGTCTTCTCATAGTTTTTAATAACTTTGGGTTTCTATGCAGGATATGAATACATGTATGCATATTTGAAATAGGTATGAGCTTTCGCTTTAGCCTTAGGTTTTACAACAACTTTACCTTTAGTCCTAACAACATTTTGTTTTACAAAAGGGACAAAATGAGAAGTGGGAGTATTTGGTTTATCGTTTTTTTCATAATTAGATTCTTCATCAAAATTATAACCAAATCCTCTTGTTTTGTTTCTACTAACGCCATAAATCATTGAAGCCATTATGCTTCTATTTAGGCTTCTAGCAAGAAATTTCTGGAAAGATTTGTCATACTTCTTTATGACATCATCAGAATCTATAGAGGCTTCTGAAAGATTTTCCTTCTCAAGTTTAGAATTCTTGTTTTTCAAAATAAAGTTTTCTTCATTTAAACTTGAGAAATCTTTCTTAAGCTTACAATATGCTTCTGACTCTGACACATGGACCTTTTTCAGATCCTTGTATTTGCTCAGAAGCTTCTGATACTTATCCAGAACTTCAGTTAAACTAGATTCAAGTTCAGAATGAGAGATTTCAACAAATACATCTTCTGAGTCTAACTCAGATTCTGATTCTGATAAATCTTTCTCAGTAGGAGCTTGTTTACATGCCCTCAGTGCCACATTAGCATGCTCTTCCTCAGAGTCATCTTTTGAGGATTCTGAATCATCCCAGGTAGCCTTCAAACCCTTCTTCTTCCCTCATAAGTCTTTCTTCTTGGGCCTATCTTTCTTGAGCTTGGGACATTCATTCTTGTAATGACCTGGCTCCTTGTACTTAAAGCAGATGACTTTTTTGCTAAATCTAGCTTTCTTGGATCCAGAAGTGGACTTAGAAATACCACTTATCCTTCTTTTTCCTATGAATCTTCCTTATCTTTTCTTCCAGAGTTGATTCACTCATCTGTACAAAAGAGATAACTCATCATCTTCTTCAGAATCTTCATCAGATTCTTCTTCTTTTGCTTGAAAAGCTTTAGTATTTTCAGACTTTCCCAAAGACTTCAGAGCAATTGACTTTCTCTTTCACCGGGGCTCATCTTCTTCAAGATCAATCTCATTAATACTTAAAGAACTAACAAGTTCTTTAAGAGAGATGTTGTTAAGATCCTTTGATAACTTCAAAGTGGTTACCATAGGTCTCCATCTTTTAAGTAGACTTCTGATGATCTTTTTCGCATGATCAGCAGTAGAATACCCTTTGCCAGGACCTTCAGTCCTGCAACAAGAGCTTGAAACCTTGAGAACATGTTCTCAACTGTTTCATTCTCTTCCATCTTGAATGCTTCATATTTCTGAATCAAAGCAAGTGCTTTTGTTCCTTTGACTTGTGCGTTTCCTTCGTGAGTTATCCTCAAAGAATCAAATATCGACTTAGTTGAGTCTCTATTTGTCATCTTTTTCATACTCGGTATATGATATGGCGTTTAACAAGATGGTTCTAGCCTTGTGATGGTTTTTATAATCTTTCTTCTGTTGATCCATCATCACTATCCTTTTTATCTTGTTACCACTAGCATCTACTAGGTGTGTGTATCCACCGACTACCATATCCCATAGATCTACGTCGTGACCTAGAAAGAAACATTTTATTATGGCTTTCCAATAATCAAATATTTCTCCATCAAAAACAAGATTTTTAGCACTATAATGATCTCTATCATTAACAATGTGTGGAGGTGGTGGAATACCCACCATAGTGTTTCTCAAAATGGATTTTCATCTAACACGGTTAAGTGTTTGATATGAAATTAATACCAGAAGTGGAGCTACTATGCCAATTGAAAGTGGCAAGAAACACAAGAAAGGGGGGGGGGGGGGGTTGAATTGGGATTCCAAGATTAAAACTTTTTAGCACCCAAACACTCAAAGTAGAACCAAGACTAAAAATAAATGAACCCAAATATTTTTATATTGGTTCACTGTTAACAAAGTTAATCTAGTCCACCCGCTAAGGTGATTTTTCCTTCTCAATATGAACTTAATCCACTATAATCGACCTGATTACAGACATACAAAAACTACCCGTCTTTGTATTCTCTAGAAGCTTGACTAAAACCCTAGTCTCTCAAGGAATACAACCTCAAAATAATGAAATACAAGTATTGTGTTTACAAAGTTGCTTCAAGAAAGAAGATTACACAAAGTTTAAGTACAGTGAAATAATCACACAATAAAGAACAAAAGCTCTATGTGTGTTTTTTATTCACAAAAAATAATATGTTCAGCAAAAGCGTTGTGGTGCATGAATACCGTAGTCTCGTGAATTAGCAGCTTCATTAATTCTTCCAAGTCTCTTTTATATAGGCATGAAAAGATCCACTGAAGGGTAGAATGAACATCTTCATGAATGGACTGTCACCTTGCATAACGGTCTCCAAAGGTGGGAGACAAAATGGTACAATGATTAAGTCTTTACTCCACGAAATCAGCATAGTGGAAGGAATATTTGATCTTGTATTATGTACCATTTTTCTCACGTAAAACCCTTTGATCTTATCTTCTAATTTTCAGAGGCTTCTGAGTATGTGTTGTTGAAGCATGTTTAGAAAGATCAAGAGACTGGTTGAAAGACGCTTCAAAACTATAGTCTTTAGAGTCTTGACATTGTTCCTCAGAACTTGTTCTTCAGAATCTTGAGATCTTTGACAATTTTTCAGAAGCTCTTCTATTAGAGTCATAGTCAGAAGCTTTAGCACAAACGTTCATCAGAACCGTTGTCTAAGAGCATTCAGAATTTGACGTAATCTTGTGAAGTGCACATTGTATCTCTTCAGAGTCAAAGTGTGTTGAGTCTAGAATCTGATGATGTCACACGCCAAATCTTTAGAGTCAGAACCTGTTAGTAAAAGCTACACACTAGACAAAACCATTAGGGTACAAATTTTTTTTCTAAGAAACAATGTATTGTTATCATTAAAGCTGAAGACCAGATGCAAAACTAAATCATGTTCTTATAGAAAGCCCTATGGCGAGGTATTACCTTCCACTGGACGACATGTTATCTTTGCCTCTCACAGGGCGACCTATAGTCGTGGCCCTTGGTCGGTCCTGATGGAAAATTCTAGCAAGTGTAATAGTCTCGTCGAAGTAATAAGTTAAAATTTTTTTCACAAGAATTATGAATTTTAACAAGGAAACAATAATGCGGATTAAATTAAATTACAAAGGGGGAGGGGGTCAAGAGTTATTTGGTACAAATTAGAACCAGAAACTCTACAGAATGAAATTCAAGGATTAAAGGCGATTAGATCTTTATGTCGACTCCCCTACTTATACCTGTTGATGAACTGTGTATTAACTAAACTACTAATATGTTAAAGTTCTACAACAAATTAACAAGGCAACTGCATCCAATTCCTTGGTGTATAGCTCACTAATTTGCACAATAACTCCCTAATTCCTTAGGCCAATTCAGAGTTGAACTAGGCATTCTACGTGCATTAATTCAAAAGCCACAACTTCTAATTACCTATTCCTAGTTAATTACAAGTTGAATAATTTCTTTAGATCGAATCGATAGACTTATGGTCAATAATCACTACTCATCTGATATTGATTTATGCATTCGTCAATACATAAAAAAGCATTAAAATCAAGAACAATTAAATAAGAACAATAACATAAGAGAATTCAATTAATCTCAAACAGTCTTATGATCCCAAGAGGTACAAGCAGGTTTGTCTCAAAAGACCTAATTTAAGGAATCTAGCTACTCATAGTACATTTAACAATTACCAAGAGTTTAGATGAAGAGTACATGAAATTCAAGGAAGATTGATATCTTCACTGACTTCCAGAACCCTGAAAACCCTAAAATTTGAAACTCTAAAAAAGTAGCCAAAAAGTCCTATTTAAACCAATTGTGTGTGACAGAGCAACGCGACATCACATTCGCGTTAGTGTATATCGCGACCATGCTCAGGCGAGAAAAGTACACAAGAAGGGGGGGGGGGGGGCTAAATTGTGTTTTTCATTTTCTTAGTTTTCATTTGATCAGATTTCAGAATCTAAACTGGTGTTCAAATTCTGTTTAACTCTTAGCAACAAAATGCTAAGAGAGGCAAATAAATAATAGCAGAAGACACAAAGATTTATATTAGTTCCTCCCAAAATAAGAGTGGTCAAATCCCCTTGCTTCACAAGAGATTTTCACTATAATCAAGTCATGATTAAAATCGCTTATGCATTCTGCATAAGACTTTTACAATTGCTCAGACCTAAGGTCTAAGACTTTTGCTCAAACTCCTCACTCGATACTTCTTGCTCAGGTTCCACGAACCCAAGACTTTCTTGCTCAGGCCCTTGACCCAAGACTTCTGCTCCAAGTCCCATGAAACGAGCCTCCCTGCTTGAACCCCTCTGGTCCAAGACTTACTACTCCAATTCCATGTACTGAGCTCACCTGCTCAAGCTACACTGGCTCAAAACTTCTGCTCCAGGTCCCATGAAACGAGCCTCCCTGATTGATCCCCCAGATTCAAGACTTACTACTCCAAGTTTCATGCAACCATCTAAGTTGCTCAATCAATCTACTTAATTAAGACTTTCACTGCTCAAGCACATAGCAAGAGACTTACGTGGCTCAAGCATCTTGGCTTGAGACTTCCTTGCTTATGTCCCAATGACACAAGACTTCTGCTCAATTAATCCCTTGATTAAGAATTTTACAGCTCAAGCACATAGCAAGAGACTTACGTGGCTCAAGCATCTTGGCTCGAGACTTCCTTGCTTGTATCCCAATGATACAAGACTTTTATCTAAACTGCTAAACAAGCTCAGTAGAATAGAGAATAAGGTGTACATGATACATGTATCAAAGGTACAGGAAATCCCCATAATAAAGACCTAAAGAACTTAAGATTTCTAAGATATTCTATGTGTAAGAAATCTTAAGGCTTTTAGAATTACAACCTACAACAGAAAATCTGCATTTACAATGTTGTTGATAATTGTTGATCTTGTTACACTTTCTACTGGATGAACCTTGTTAAAGATTCAGTTTAAACCTTCATCCATATTTATAGCCTTTTCAGAAACTAGTCGTTGTAGAGGTAATTTAATCAAGAGTCTTTGTTGTTAGTCTATAGTACAAGAGTCGTTGAACATAGATATAGCAGAAGATCTTGATCCAACGTGTAACATGTTTAAACTTTGAGTCTTCAAGAGATCATGTACTATTAGAGTAGTTGAGAGTAGATATCCATAAAGCACCTCAGCCTTTCTTGAGCCTTGCAATCTATAGACTCTAGCTGACAAACTAATTTGACAATACAACTTGATTTTTGTAGTACGGATAACTTCAGCTTTATCACCAACTCTGATTGGTACCACAATCCAATTTGCATTCACTAATTGTAGAGACAATTATGTTGCTTCTTTTTATGTTGAGACCTTCAGCTTCAGAATCTATGACAGACATCACTTAGCAAGTGTTCTTCAGATTCCGCCACCAGAAGCTAGCAATTCAGCAACTCTCAAAGTGTGCTTAATGCAACACAGATTCTGACTATAATATGTACAAGTATTAGAACCTGCACACATGTAACACACATCAAATAAACCATTGTTCTTTCATTATTTTGTTATCATCAAAACCCAAGGAAGATATGTCATGAACAAATATTGTTCTAATAATCTCCCCCTTTTTAATGATGACAAACACAAGTATTTAAAGGACAATGTTGGGCAGTTATAGTTTTCTCTGCAACATCAGGGTATGAGGTTTGTAAGCTCCCCCTGAGTCTAATAGTCCAAAGCTGAGTTCTGTAGACTTTATACTAGGTACTAATTTCAAGAAAAAGTAATTCAGTTTTCTTAGTAACATCAGAGTCTGAGGTTTGTAAGCTCCCCCTGAGTCAAACAATTCCAAGGTTGAGGTTTCTAAGCTCCCCCTTAGTTCCATATTTTAGAAAACCAAAAATAATATTTTAACTTCCTTTGGCAACATCAGAATACGAGGCTTGTAAGCTCCTTATGAGTCTGATAAGCTAAGGCTGAGGTTTTTAAGCTCCACCCTAGTTCTATGTAGAAGAAAGTTAAAATGTGTCGCCTGGGCAAGATAACCATAATAACAGAACTATAATAACAAAATTATAAATGACCAATATGTACAACTGAATAGTTACTCAATGGGTTCAGTTTCTAATTAAATACTTACCATTATTTCTCCCCCTTTTGTCACATAAAAAAGAAATAAAAAGAGAAGAAAATAATTACAGTCATAAATGCATCACATGCCATCATTACAGGATCAGTTTCCAAGAAATGAAAAACAATCAAGTAACATGGGGTTATTAAGGATTAAATAGTGGTTGTTACTGTTCCAAGAAGTATTATAAAAGCAATCCAAACCTAGTTCATTTTCATTAACATCCACCATAGTCATGGAGTCATCAGCTGAGAGTCATAAGACTTCTGTAGTGACAGAAATCTCTGAGAGCTCTTCAAGACAAGATGTCTAGAACGTACAAAAACGATTTGTTTCTGAGTCATCCACAAATGGGTTTGTGCCCTCTGCAAAGCTCACTTCTAAAGAGGCAACGTCAGCAACTCCAACACAACCTACAGGGGTAGAGGTTCATCAAAAGATGTGATGATTCCTAGAAGGAAGATAATGAAGAGGTCAAAGAGAAGAAGTCGGTCCAACAAGATGTTCTACCGTCCAATCCCAGAGGTAGAAGAGGAAGAAGCTGATGAGGATGAACTAGACATAGATTATGACAATTGTTATCATCATAAGGCTCAGGATGACTTAGATAGGGATCTATACTAAGTACTAACAGTTCCTTATGAATCAATATTTTGTAATCCTTCTGCTTCAATTAATGAAAAATTACTTTTTGACCAAATTTATTTATTGCATGCAAATACTTTCAATAACTCCCCTCTGATTTTCTGAAAAACATTAATGAAGTAAGCTGACACCAGAAGCAACATTTAAACTAGTTAACTATAATATTCATAACTGTTAAAGAATATTTAATAGGTCAGACTGTTAGATAACATTTCCAAGATTTATTATTTAAGACATTGATTAGATTTAATCAATATTAAAACAACATATACTTGGAACAATGTATGTAACACGTCTATATAAGGACTCATAACAGACTTACTTTCATAATCACTTAATCCTCAAAACACCAAGATATATAAGTAGAAGCAAATATGGGTTCCAAAGAGAGATTTCAGAAAGACAACCATATTGAATGCAGCAACTCAGGCAACAGAAAGTAAAGCAGCAACTGAAGGATCTACTAGCAAGTAGATGACTTCAGAAGCTCTCACCTCTTCAGCATCCTTTGTGAAGTCACACAGAAGAAGAAGATCTTCTGGGTCCAGACACAGAAATCAATTGAGAAATGAGGCTTTGGAGTTTGCCATGGAAGAATGGCAGGATTACTTAGATAATCTAGACATGTCAGATGATCCTAAGGAGTACCTTAGGGCCAATCCAACTGACTAGAATGTCTAAATAATTTTTAATACCTTCCATTTTATTAATGATAAACGTTGCACACATTGAGTTCTTACTCCCATTACTTTTAATTCTTTTGAACAACCATAAATAAATATATTCAATAGTTAAACTGCACAAAAGCATGAACAAATTTTGAATTAATTATAAGATTGTTTAATACAAAGGTTCTAACAATTACAAGGCATAACTATGCAGAAATCTAACATCAGAATATTTCATAGATAGCTTCAAACTTGTCTCTCCAGATTTTAGACAAATCAGCCTCTGAACTTATGATAACTCCCTACTAAACAAGTAATTCTGAAAGAACTCATCCAAAAGGAATGAAGAAAATCTTTCCCTTGTCAAAGGAAGAAAAAGTCTTCTTCAAATAGTCAAACATAACTTGAGGAAGATCGATCTGCAAGTCTGAATCGAGAAGTAGAAGCAGATCTTTTTCAATAGGGTCCACGAGGTCTAAATCCTTATCCTTGGGAAGTAAGCTTAAATTCAGAATCTGATTCTAAACAACTGCATCAGGATGAAGATTTGAGACTACTGATGTATAAGATAGATCTACAAAGATACGCCAAGTAGGAAGATAGTGTTCCCAAACAAGAGTTCCTAGGATTTCTCCAATCTCCTCACAATTGATCACATTAGCAGTCGCCTTAGAGTTTACTGTTATAGAAACACCAGTTATTAGAAAACATAGCACACTCAGAATTCAGCTCAACAATGGAAGCATTAATCCAAAACTCTTTGACAAGATCTGGATAAGTGAAACCACAGAGCATCTCAAAGTATCCATTCCATCCTTATTCAGACACAATCTTCCAGAAGTTAAAGCCTAACTTAAGTAACTCATCAAAATCCACAAACTTTTCATTGATGACAACCAGTTGATTTAAAGAAGAATTGACTAGGAAACTCATCTCAAGTTTAGCTTGATCAACACACAACCAAAGAGAAAATAAAAAGAAAAGAACTGAACAAGATACCTAAAGGAATAAGAATCTTGTCAGGAGAAGGAAAAAATGATGTTTCACAAGACAGGGGATAATGTCAATAAGTATTAAAAAAGAAAACATCATTACCCAAAGGTTTTTATCTAATAGATTTCTTGAATCCACTAGATGAATTTCACCTTTATGAAAATTTAAGTATTATAAAAGATTTTGAAAAACCTTTTACTTAAACTGCTTTATCAGAAGTAAAGAATCATCTTTTGAATCTCATAATTTGACAACTTTTAGAAGCTATCATCCATCAGAGTCTAGTAGATTTAGACTAAGAGAGAGAGATATCTTCTGTCAGTCATTAGTCTCCAAGATTATATTCTGAACTAACATTTCCTTTTGAAACAAGAGTCATGAGTGATAGATGAATATTGAATTGTTTCCTTTGACAGCTAACAAACAGCAGTAACATCACAAAAAGTGAGGAAACTGTTTCCATAAATATGATCACCATCTAACTTAATGAAATATTCAGTATAGATAAATACAACAGAGTTTCTTCTTAAAGATTTCTGAAGATCCTTTTTCAAAAGAGCTTCTCTAGAAATCTAACAAAAAATTTGTATTTACACCTGCCCAAATATCTCATTGAACCAGGAGATAAGCCAGAAAAGAACAAGTATACCCTGTTTTTTTTGTTATTTTCTCGGCCAGAAACGTATTAGTATTAAGACTTGACCATAGAGTCTGAACACCGCTTTGAGTGGATTTTGATTCAATGGATGTTAAACCAATGACTCTATTTCTCTCACCAAACTCAGTACCTCTAGCACTTGAGTCTGGGTTATGGCCTATTCTTCCATTAAATGTTGTAAACAACCTTTGTTAAATGTCATGGAAGATGCCTCTACTCCTTTCTTTGATATCTACAGCAAATACATTTAAATAATGACCCTCATATTTCTATGAGACCATACATAAATGTCCAGACAAGGTTTCCTTCTCCTTATGCCACATTCTGATACCAATACAATAATTCATTCCAGAGTATCCGTCTAGAATAAATCATAATATGAACAAGATCTTGTTCTTATCTGAATCATTAATTTCATTGTCTTGACTTAAGACTTTGAGATCTTTGATAAGCAAAGAACCAGATGATGTTAGGTATCATAGAATGGCATAAAACAAATTAAAGCACCATCATATAATTGCCTGCAGAACACAAAGAAAAATAGAAGGTTTCTTATTGACTTGTCCTTTAATACAAATTCCATGATGACCCTCAATCAAGGAGCAATAGAGTCTCTTAAGATATCATCTTAAAGAGTAGACTCCTTCTTATCAAATATTGAAGCAAGATAGTTTTGGAATAATCTCTTTCTCTTACATACTTAATTTTTATTTCAGGACTCAGATGCTTCTTCAGAAGCAGTAATGACTGGTGGAGCCAGATTACTATTTTATCTTAATCCTGCACTAATGTCATCTTTAAAAGAATATGCAGTGAAGATTAACTGACACTAGGTTCTGGAAGTGTTTCTCCTTGCTTTCAGATATGGGAAATCAGTTGAAATACAAGTATTTCAGAAGCTTTTGAGGTTACTTTGCTATCAACAGATGCTATAACCCATCCACCTAGTTAAGAAGTACTTCTGACAAGAAATATAAATCCCTCATCATCAGACATTTCAAAGAACCAAGCTTTAGGAAAGGTGATATGTTAGATAGCTTTTCATCATCTAATTTCATTTTTTTCTTTGAATATTTTCAAGAAAAACTAACAGAGCACAATAAATTCAAGTTCTACGATTTCTTGAATAACTGTGACCTCAGGTTTGAATCTAAACCAATCTTCACAGAATTTGCTTGAAGGATTAGATGAAGTGTAACTAGACATGCTTCAAAATTAATTCCCATAAATCTGAGCACAAGGATTCAAAGATAGTCCGAGCATCAGACATATCAATGATGTTGACATATTTAGAAGTAAGATAGAACACCTACCAGAATGCAACTACCTCTGAAGATATTCAATAAGCTTCTTCTGAACTGGTGATAGAGATTTTCAAATAGATCATATCTACACCATCAACTTCTATAGTAATACCTCTTTAAAGGATATTCTATAGACCTTAACGAAACCCTTTTATCAAGACCAATGAGTTAAAAATATGTTTTGCTTTTCCATCATTTAAATTCAGTGGTATCACCCTTTGAATATGGTAGGAAAAGCAGTATAATATTTTTCATGTGGCACTTGATTCCTTCTTGAAGGAAAGTCTTAACATATATACTTTTCTTATTCGAACATTATCTGCACCACTGTTAAGTGTTAAGCACATACCAATTAAAGGTGAGAAAAATACACAAGAATGGGGGATTGAATTATATTTTTCATTTTCTTAGTTTACATCTGATCAGAGTTTAGAATCTAAACTGGTGTTCAAATTTTGGTTAATTCTTAGCAGCGGAATGTCAACAGAAGCAAATAAATAATAGCAAAAGACACAAATATTTATACTGTTTCCTTCCAAATTGAGATTAGTTCAATCCTATTGCTTCACAAAAGATTTTCACTATAATCAAATCATGATTACAATCGCTTATGCATTATGCATAAGACTTTTACCATTGCTCATACCCAAGGTCCAAGACTTTTGCTCAAGCTCCTTACTCAAGATTTCTTGCTCAGGTTCCACGAACCCAAGATTCCTTGCTCAAGCCCTCAGCCCAAGACTTCTGCTCCAAGTTTCATGAAATGAGCCTCCCTGCTTGAACCCCTATAGTTCAAGACTTACTGCTCCAATTCCATGTATTGAGCTCACCTGCACAAGTCACACTGGCTTAAGACTTCTGCTCTAGGTCCTATGAAACGAGCCTCCCTGCTTGATCAATCTACTTGATTAAGACTTTCACTGCTCAAGCATATAGCAAGAGACATATATGGCTCAAGCATCTTGGCTTGAGACTTCCTTGCTTGTGTCCCAATGACACAAGACTTTTGCTTAATCAATCCACTTGATTAAGACTTTCACAGCTCAAGCACATAGCAAGAGACTTACGTGGCTCAAGCATCTTGGCTCGAGACTTCCTTGCTTGTATCCCAATGATACAAGACTTTTATCTAAACTGCTAAACAAGCTCGGCAGAATAGAGAACAAGGTGTACATGATATAAGTATCAGAGGTACGAGAAATCACCATAATAAAGACCTAAAGCACTTAAGATTTCTAAGATATTCAATGTGTAAGAAATCTTAAAGCTTTTACAATTACAACCTACAACAGAAAATCTTCATTTACAATATTATTGATAATTGCTGATCTTATTACTCCTTCTTCTGGATGATCCTTATTAAAGATTCAGTTTGAAACTTCAACCATATTTATAGCCTTTTCAGAAACTAGTCGTTGAAGAGGTAACTTGTTTAAGAGTCTTTGTTGTTACTCCATAGTACAAGAGCCATTGAAGATAGATACACTAGAAGATCTTGATGCAATGTGTAACATGTTTAAACTTTAAGTCTTCAAGATATTTTGTACTATTAAAGACATTGAGAGTAGATATACATAAAGCATCTCAGCCTTTCTTGAGCCTTGCAATCTGTAGACTCTAACTGCCAAACTGATTTAACAATACAACTTGCTTTCTATAGTACGGACAACTTTAGCTTTATCGCCAACTCTGAATGGTACTAGAAGCCAATTTGCATTCACTAAGTGTAGAGACAATTATGTTATTTCTTCTGATTTTGAGACCTTCAGCTCTAGAGTCAACACCAAACATCACTTAGCAAGTGTTCTTCAAATTCTATCACCAGAAGCTAGCAATTCAGCAACTCTCAAAGTGTGTTTAATGTAACACAGATTCTAACTATAATATTTACAAGTATTAGAACCTGCACACATGTAACACACATTAAATAAACCATTGTTCTTTCAATATTTTGTTATCATCAAAATCCAAGGAAGATATGTCATGAACAAATCTTGTTCTAACACTGTGATGTGACAACATCGCACAAACGATGTCAACATTGCGGCCTCGTGAAACCCATAGGAAAAATGGCATTATTTCCTTTCTTTTTCTTTAAGTTTTCTCTGAGTCTCAAGTTTCTACCTCTTAGGGATTTTTGCTCATTTCTTCCACACTTTAGCTTGGATTTCGCTCATTATTATTCATATTCCATCAATTTTTCTCGTAAATATTACGTAATAACTGAGTGCCATCATGTCATTTTACGAATATAACACTGCATGGTCCCTCAGACATGCAACCTTTAGTAGAGGATGAGGTGTTTTTAGATTGCGGCTTAGAGGAGTATCCTGAGGACATGCATTAGTAAAGGACATCGTCAGGTGGGGTTATATAGCCAAGCTAATGAGGCTATAAGTTCCTCAGGCGAGGTGTTGGTCCTCTTGGACGAGACTTCTATACAGCCCTCGAGAAATACTTCTGAGTCTCCTAGGATAGACTTCGGTCGTGCCTTTGGTTGTGAGTTCTATGTTTGATCCCGCTTGAAGAAATTCTGAGTCCCTCAAGAAAGAGTTTATTTATCCTAATAAGTCTAAGTCCCTCAGACAAATTCATATGTAACTCGACTGATGAGACTATAAGTCCATCAGGCGATGTGTTGGTCCTCTAGGGCGGGACTTCTATCAAGCCCTCAGGCAAGACTTATGAGTCTCTCAGCCTAGACTCTAATCGTACCAATGGGTATGAGTTCTATGTTTGATCCCACCAGAGGAAACTCTAAGTATCTCAGGTGAGAGTTTATTTAGCTTAGGGAGTCTAAGTTCATCGGGTAACGTCATATGCAATGTGATTGATGAGATAATAAGTCCCTCAAGCGAGGTGTTGGTCCTCTAACGCGGAACTTCTACCAAGCCCTCAGGAAAGACTTGTGAGACTATTAGACTAGACTCCAATCGCGTCTCTAGGCTTGAGTTCTATGTTTGATCCTGCATGGGGAACCTCTAAGTCCCTCAGGCATGAGTTTATTTAGCCTAGGGAGTCTGTGTAACACCCCAAGTTTCATATTTAATTACTTATTAATTATTGGTGGGTAATTGTGAATTTCGATGAATTATACGATGCTTTGTATGATTAAGGGATGTGTTGTAGGGTAGTGTGGGGTTAAATGACTAATGAGAATCTAACTATAATTTAAATAATCTAGTTGGAATTTATTTAGCGTTATAATGATAAACTAGTGCATAATTAATTATGTGGAATTTCATAATAATAATAATAATAATTAATTAGAATATTTCTAATGTTTAAAATAGAAACAAAAATGTGTAGAGAATTTAAGGGTAAGATAGTAATGTTGGGTGGAATAAGTGAGGGCAAGAGAGGAATAACATAATAAGGGTCCAAGGGGTAAGAGTGACAAAAGGGGAAGAATTGAGATAGAAAGTGTTCACTCTTGTATGATCGTGAAAAGTTGGAGAGAAACTGTGAAAAGAGCGCTAGGGCACAGAGAACCAAGAAGATCATCTGTAGAATGCAGAGAAAGAAGTCAATTGCTAAGAATTCGAGGTACGAGGGGTGATCCGGGTTATTATATTTGATATGGGGTTTAAGGTAGATGTAAGTTTTGTGTGTTATGTGTTGATTGATGAAAATATGATGAAAATGTATGGTTATGTTGATGTTGTGATTTGATGAATTGGGTGTTGGTAATTGCTTGGGATTGTACATATGAATTGTATTGACCTGTAAAAATATGTTGTACAATTCTTGATGAAAATTTGGTCTTTGGAAAAATGTTGGAAGGGGTTTTCGTACACAAAAAACGCAACAGCGGGATTGTTGTTTTCGCATAAAATCGTCGGGCGAGGGAACTGCTTCGTCGGCCGAAGCGTACTCGCTTGGTCGTCGCCGAGCAAAATGAGAGGCGAGCGAAGGGTGAAAAGCAGGTGCTACTAGAGTTTTGTATGAGGGAGGGATTTCACCCCTGCTTCGCCGGGCGAACCCCAGTCGAGCGAACTGCTTCGCCGGGCGAGCACCAGGTGAGCAGGAGCAGATATTTTTTTATATTTTGTTTTTCGCGTTGTCTTGTTTCTTTTTTGACCTTGTTCCGTGGGGAAATCGAAGTGTTGTGTTTAATGATTATAACGTGATGCATTGTGAAGTATTATGATGAACTGTGATGTATGTGATTGATGTTATACTATGATGTTTTGATGAATTCTCATAAATGATGATGCAGCTTTGACGATCCTATGATGGTGATTATTATGACGTTTTGCATCATGTATTCATAGCATATGTGAGGACTTTGGTCCAGTGACGATGTTAGGACTTCGGTCCAATGGTGGCTTCAATCCCATTGTGTGGATTGAAGTGTTTGTGACGTGCTCCGGTTCCAAGGGGGAAACGATCCTATGGTGGGGATCTTTGGAGGGTGATATCCCAGTGTCCATTAAATGAATTGGTACCCCATGCATGAGTCTATGTTGTTGCATTTCATACTATGTGACATTGCATAATTATTGAGTAAATGACGTGTTTATGATGTTGTAAATTGATTGATGTTTTAGCGATGATTGTGATTTGATAGTATAATGACGTTGTGAATGAATTAATGATGATGTTTGTGACTATTATATCTTGTTCCATATATCTCTTATAATGATTTTTTATTACTCACCCTGCCTGTTTGAATGTTACCTCCACGTGGGTGATGTGCAAATACTCCGGAATAGCTTATAGGAGCTTTGAAGACCGTTTTGGAGTATTCATCTAGTTTTATTTCCGTTGAATTTAGAAGGTGTCTTGCTCTAATATGTAACATCGGGTGGGGAACGCTTGAGTTGAAGTTTATGTTGCTTCGTTATACTTAGTCTATGAGTTTTCTATATGATTAGATTTATTTTGATGATGCGACTTTTGACTATGACACTATATTGGGATTATGATTCCGCTGCGAACTTTGAATTTAATTTGTTGATTGATTACAAATAAATGATTATTTATAAATGTTTTAAGAACCCGTGTTACGGAGCAGGATGTTATTTAAATGTTTTATGATGAAATGTGGCACCCTTGTGGTGATTTACTCTGATTTATTCATCTTTAATTAGTTATTTTATTCGTGAGTATTTTGTGGGGTAAAAGGGCGTTACGTTAGTGGTATCAGAGCAGGTCGGTCTGTCCGGACAGGTTTTTATATGATGTCCGTCCCCTGTTAGTCGATGAGTGTGTGTACACTGTCGATAGTTTGTTTCTTCTAATGTTGATTGGTGGTGTGCAGAATGGCTGGGAGAAACGATCGTGCTATTGCTGACGCGTTGGAATCGATTGCTCAAGTGGTGGCCCAAAATGTATAGAACAATCAGAATGGAGGGGCTCCTGATGAGTTTCGTGCATTGGGAAAGTTCCAGAGGAATAGTCTGCCAACTTTCATGGGCACTCATGATCCAGTGGGCGCATAGAAGTGGCTCAAAGTGATTGAGATGGTTTTCCGAGTGATAGCATGCACTGACGCTCAACAAATACAGGTAGTACTCATATGGTGTCAGAAGAAGCTAAAGATTGGTGGGATAATACACGCCAGAGATTGGAGGATGTTGGTGCTGAGATAACTTGGGTTGTATTCAAGAAAGAATTCTTAGAGAAGTATTTCCCTGAGGATGTTCGTGGTAAGAAGGAGATAAAGTTCCTTGAATTGAAGCAAGGAAACATGACTGTGGCAGAGTATGCGGAAAAGTTTGAGGCGTTGGTGAAGTTTTGTACATATTACAACTGTGTTGATGCTGAGACTTCTAAATGTCTAAAGTTTGAGAATGGGCTGAGACCAGAGATCAAACAGGGTATTGGATACCAATAAATTCATAGGTATGCTGAGCTGGTGGATAAGAGTAGGATCTACGGTGAGGATAACAGAGCTCGATCGGCTCACTACAAACATCTTAGTGAGAAGAAAGAGAGAGGACAGTTTCGAGGAAAACCTTATGTAACTCCAGCTGACAAAGGGAAGCAGAAGGCTTCAGATGGGAAGAAAATAAGTGGGGGAGCAGCTCCCGCTTATGTTAAGTGTTACAGGTGTGGCAAGCAAGGTCACCGTGCTGATGGTTGCAACAATAATGTGTTGAGATGTTACAGATGTGGTAAGAGAGGTCATCAAGTCACTGATTGGAAGAATGAAGGGCCGACTTGTTTCAATTATGGTGAACAGGGTCACATCAGTACCTAATGCCAGAAGCCGAAGAAGACTGCTACAGCTGCTTAGACTAATGGGAGAGTGTTTGCTTTGAGCGGTTCATAAGTCCCTAAGAAGGATAACTTGATTCGAGGTACTTGTTTTATTAACAATACGAAGTTTGTAATACCCCATATTATCTAAATGCTCAATTGGATATCAGATGAGCTCAGATGAGTATCTATGTGCTTTATTTTTTATTAATTGGATTAATGGAATCCTCTAAGTGTTTTAAGTATGATCATTTGGGACCATTAGAGCAATTAAGTTAACTCTAAAGATATCAATTATTTGATGAAGAGACAGATCAATAATTATTAGTTCAAGAGAGGATATTAAGGTAATTCTAATAATTTATCAATTGGTGTTAGACAATAAATACCAATTGGAGATGTTTTACCCAATTGGATTATATATATATATATATATATATATATATATATATATATATATATTTGTTAGTAAGAATGAAAAGGAAAAAGAAGAAGAAAGTTGGTAAGAGAAGAAGAAGAGAAAGAGGAAAACAGAGAAAGGAGAGAGAAAACGGAAAAGAGAGGAAAAGCTCAAGGAAGAAGAACAAACTCTTGGATCATCATCATTATTCATCATCTTCTTTAATCTCCTCTTTGATTATCAGGTGGGTTCTAGGTAGAACTCTAAGAGTAGAAGTTAGGGTTTTGAAAACCTAGAAATAGAAAGTAATAGATTGTGAGAGATTATGTGGATTAATGTTTTAACGGTTAAAATGCGATATAAACTGCATATTATGTTTGGGATATGTGTGAATTGAACAATGATGTTTGTTAGCATGTCCCAATGTGTTTTGGATGAGTTTGGTAAAGCTTAGCACCATTGAAAATAGGTTTTTACGTTTCTAGTTCAGTGGTAACCGGTTACTCATTTTGAGGTAACCGGTTACCTGAAGAAAAATTAACATTCTGCGCAGAAAATGAACTGAGTATCCGGTTACTCATTTTGAGGTAACCGGTTACCCTATTGAGTTTTGGCTACTGTCTGCGCAGGAGGAATGCGTAACCGGTTACTCATTTTGAGGTAACCGGTTACCACTGCTGTGATTTTGAAAAATGTTTAGAAATTCATATATTTTGACTCGGATGTCCGATTGAGACGTTCTTGGTATCGTTGGAAAGCTATGATGTGGGATTAATTATTTAGTGGTAATTGAATGAAAGTAATGTTTATGTGATATGTTGTGATAAATGTTTTATTTGTGCACATTGTGTTATACCATATCTATCTGACTATTGTTAAGTATAAATAAGAGAACATGCATGCTTAAAATGAGTTAGGAAGAGTGAGGAAACTTTACCCCAAAACAAATGGTATAATTCTAGGTTGTGACTAGGATTGTGATAGAAACCCTAGATGGCGATGCTCGTGCATTCGATGTAGAAAGGTGCATCCTTGCCGAGTAATGGTCTAGAGTAGAGAACCTAGATGGAGATGCTTGTGCATTTGATGTAGAAAGGTGCATCCTTTCCGAGTAATGGCCTAGGAGAGAGTGAAACACTAGTATTTGTATGAACCTTGTGTTCTTTGTGAAAAGGCGAAAGGGCCTTAAGGAGGATGTGGCCTTGTGATTGTCGAATACAATCGCGTTGTGTGTGAGATCACGTAATCGTAACCGTTTCCCTTGAGTTGTCGTTTCATGAGCTTGGAGCTCCTCTGAAATGTACGCACGATTACTTGGCAGGTTTGATTCCCGCGGTTAGTACGAATGGAGCCTATATGGTAAAGAGACTTGAGATGGTTAACAGGCCATGAGAAGTGACAGTTCACGGTTAACTGACCGATGATCCCAAATCCATTTCGTATGCCAAGTAAGTTACAAGGATCCATGACTCGGGTCGACTTCTAGACGTAGAAGTGAACGAGAAAAGGGGAAGCCTTGGTAAGGTTATCGATTAGTGAATTTTGAGTTGGTGAACTCATGAATATGTTTCCATATAGTGTGAGATTGTGAACTCAAGGTCATTTCCCTTCCCCTTGACTTGTGTTAGGATTGGCTAGAACCCTGTAAAGCCGAGAGAATCCATAAGATAGGGAACTCACTGAGATTTAATATCTCACCCCATTGTTGTTGTTATTTTTCAGGCGTTGTTTGCAGGTTTGATTTACAAGTGGAGCTATGCTTAGATGTTTCAAGAGAAGCTTAACTTTAGTATTTCCGCTGTGTATTTGTTGTATATAATTGAGGATATTGTATATTGATCTTAGTTTTATTGTTTTGGCTAGTTTCCATATCTTGTACCATAGTTTGTATTTATGTTTTTAGAAATGGTCAAGTGTGTGAATTACGCCATTAGGCACTTATGATGGTGTCAGTACCAAATAAAATGCTTGTATAGTGTTATTCTAGGTATATATTATACAGGGCACTACAAATTTTGTTATTATTATTGATACTGGTGCTACTCATTCGTTTATTTCGCTTGAATGTGCTACTATGTTGGGTTTGAAATTGTGTAATCTGAATGGTAGTATGGTGATAGAAACTCTTGCTAATGGTTCTGTTATTACTACTTTTGTGTGTTCGGGTTGTCCATTAACTATTTTTGGGAAGAGTTTCGTGATGGATTTAGTGTGTTTACCCTTGCACCAAATTGATGTTATCCTCGAAATGAACTGGTTGGAGTTCAACTATGTTCATATCAACTGTTATAACAAGACTGTGAAATTTCCTGAGTTTGGTGATAATGGGGAATTGATGTTTTTGTCTGCTAAGCAAGTGGATGAACTTCTAGAAGACGAAGCCTTAATGGTTGCATCGTTGCAAGTTGACCGTGAAATTATAGGTGTTGAATCACTTGTTGTCTGCGAATTCCCAGATGTATTCCCAGACGATATAAGTGATTTTCCCCCTGAGCGTGAAGTAGAGTTTGCGGTGGAATTGATACCAGGTACGAGTCCAGTGTCAATGGCTCCTTACCAGATGTCAGCTTCTAAGTTAAGGGAGTTAAAGAAACAATTGGAAGAATTGCTTGAGAAGAATTTTGTTTGACCGAGTGTTTCTCCGTGGGGTGCTCGTGTGTGTTAGTTAAGAAGAAAGACGGTAGTATGAGGTTGTGTGTTGATTACAGGCAGTTGAATAAGGTGACTATCAAGAATAAGTATCCACTTCCGAGAATCGACGATTTGATGGATCGACTAGTGGGAGCTTGTGTGTTTAGCAAGATTTATCTGAGGCCGGGTTATCATCAGATTCATGTTAAGCCAGATGATATTTCGAATACTGCTTTCAGGACGAGGTATGGTCACTATGAATACACTGTGATGCTGTTTGGTGTATCCAATGCATCAGGTGTGTTCATGGAGTATATGAATAAGATTTTTCATAAGTATTTGGATAAGTTTGTTGTGGTTTTCATTGATGATATTCTGATATACTCGAAATCTGAAGAAGAGCATGTTGAGCATTTGCGTACGGTGTTACAAGTGCTGAAAGAGAAGAAGTTATACGCAAAACTGCCGAAATGTGAGTTATGGCTGAAAGAAGCGAGTTTCCTTGGCCATGTGATATCGAGTGGTGGAATAGCTATCAATCTTTCTAAGATTGATGATGTGTTGCAATGGGAGACTCCAAAGTCTACTACAGAAATATGAAGTTTTCTTGGGTTGGCAGGTTATTATCACAAGTTTATTGAAGGTTTTTCTAAGTTGGCATTACCTTTGACTCATTTGACTCGGAAGGGTCAAGCTTATGTATGGGATGTTGCATGTGAAGAGAGTTTAGTGGAATTGAAGAAGAAGTTGACGACCACTCCAGTATTGATTTTGCCTAATGCGAGTGAATTTTTTGTGGTATATTGTGATGTGTTAAAGATGGGTCTTGGTGGAGTGTTGATGTAAAATGGTTAGGTTGTTGCTTATGCTTCGTGACAATTGAGGGTACATGAAAGTAATTATCCTACGCATGACTTAAAGTTGCCAGCTGTGGTGTTCGTGTTAAAAATTTGGAGACATTATCTTTTTGGTTCTAAATTCGAGGTGTTCAGTGATCATAAGTGTTTAAAGTACTTTTTCGATCAGAAAGAGTTGAACATGAGGCAGAGAAGGTGGCTGGAATTGTTGAAGGATTATGATTTCGATTTGAGTTACCACCCTGGTAAAGCAAATATGGTGGCTGATGCGTTGAGCAGTGAAATTCTGGCCCATGCAGACAACAGATGTCCTAACACATGTCAAGACATTGTGCTAAATAATCTTTTAAACTCAGAGGTGCAACAACAGACTGATACCTTGAATATCAGAACTGCCTAATCACAGATGTCACGACATCTGATCCAACATGTCAGTCAAGAACAATAACAAAACTGTAAATTGCAGAATGTTAAATAAGACATTATGTGTTAACCCAGTTCGGTGCAAATCACCTACATCTGGGGGATACCAATCCAGGAGGAAGACTTCACTATCTGTAGAATTGTTACAAAGCTAAACTCACCCGTTTACAACTTTATACCTAACATCTACCCAATGATCATCTTTACCAAGGCTAAACTCAAACGTTTACAACCCTGATATGAGATACCTCACTCACATCCTAATCACAACCTGTTACATCTTTGTCTTCCGCCAATACAAAACTGTCGCGGTTTCTTGACCTCCAAGTTATCTTAGACTTGCTTCAAAGCTTTGTCCAAGAACAATACAACAACCATTACCTACAGGTTTCTGGTTGTGTCCCTGTACCTATGCCTTCCACACTGCATCCCATAATACAGAATGGAGACTTACAACTCCTAAGAAAGCCTACGACTCTCAAACCCCAAACCCTTATTCAACACAAGGGAACTAGGTTACAAAGTTACAAGTGATACAAAAGTACAGTATTTTAACCCTAGGTCTAAGTCTCCTTATATAGTCTTCTGTTGTCTTGGGCTTTCAATCTTTTCTCCTTTATCCACTCTGCAAATTTGCACCAAATCTTTTGACAGATTTGTTAAGTAATTAAACCTGTTGTATTTGTAAGATGTTGGGACATCTTTGTCTACATCTTTAATCTTGAGCAGATTTCATCATCTTTATCGTATTCATGTTTTACCAAAATTTCGTCAAACCACAGGAGCTTTCAATCTCCCCCTTTTGACAAATTTTGGCTAAAACATTCCCTTATGTGCTGGATGAGCGAAGTTGATAAAGGTCATTGAATCTCTTCATCTTGAGTGTTTCTCTTCTGATATCTTCTTCCTGAATTCCAAAAAGAGCTTAAATAGTCGTGACATGGAGTTCATAAAATATGTAACTCAAATCACAAGTCACAACCTGTTTTTCAACTCAGATCACAAGACACAAAAGAACCATGTTAAGATGTCACATCATCTTATCCAACATTCTTGCAGAACTCCTGTAGGAATGTACCCAGAAAACAACGGAAAAACGACTTCCTTCTTCTCCCCCTTTTTAGCCAAAACTTGGCAAAAGTGACAAAGACAACTCCAAACGCAGACGCAACTCACCCAGAATTTAAAAAATGCCATCTATCACTAAACAGGAATGATGAGACTAAGAAGAATCGATACAGTCTTATTTATAGCCAAGCAATCTCCTTAGGAAGTAACGAAACGCAAACAAAAACTCTGGTCCATTCAAAGATCCATTAACCGAAGTAAATCACTCCACTAAATGCTTACTAGCCAAGACTGTTGACTGTTTCTTCTTTTGAGAACACCGACCAATAAACCCATTACATGCAAACGTGTTTAACAACAATGTCCTGACATTGTGTCAGACATTGTCTGTTCTACATAGGTTCCTTTTCTGATATGGTCTTACAGAGATTTCTTCACAAGTTTATGATTCCAGTCTGCAGAGAAAAATAAATTCTCCCAGACTCAATCAATGATTCTTAAGCATCCAATAAGAACCATTTAACTTGCATTGCCAAGTTTCCCACAACTTGCAACAATACAAAATGTCAAGACATCCTCCTTGACATCTCAGCTTGCTTGACGCACAAATGCAAACTGGAACTTTAATTGTATACAATAATGTCAAGACATCCTCCTTGACATCTCAGCTTGCTTAACACACAAATGCAAACTGGAACTTTAACTGCATACAACAATGTCAAGACATCCTCCTTGACATCTCAGTTTGCTTGACACACAAATGCAAACTGGAACTTCAACTGCTTCCTCACAGTAATTCATCTTAGATCAAGGGGCCTCTCCCCCCTGTCTAAGGTAACTGGTGCTCCTCCCCAGAACACCCAAGCTAATGACTGGAAATCATAAGATGCATCTTCATGTCTTCAAGAGCACACCCTCTGCTCAACACACCTGCTGAACGCAATCATCAACTCTCTTATTGCTCCCTCTGACAAGAAACAATAATCACTCACACATGATCACCATCATGCTACCCGTGAGGAAGTGTATACCAACCATAACAAACTCTTGGCTTGAGATCAAATCACATTGTTCCCCCTATCCTGCAACCATCTAAACACCACACGAACTCCTCTTAAATTCTCATGTATAGACCTCCAGCTGCTTGACGCACAAACCAATTGAATCAGAATGCTTGACATTCCTTAAAGAGACGCACAAAGCCCCTTAGTATGTTATAACGATGTCAGCTATCGTATGCATGCTCCAGAACTTCACAGCTGCTAAACTGATCCACTACTAGCATGACTTGATGCCAGGGGCAACATCCCCTTCGCAAAATTTTCCACTGACCTAACCTAGCCAGCAATAGAGATAAACACACTGCAATCCAAGACAATCATTCCTCCATCATGCTCCCATATGATAATTTGGAATACTTCTGATTTATGGTGAATATCCACTTCTGAACGCATCAGAAACCAGACCTTCATGCAATCAACCCGTGATCCACTTTGTGAAGTCAAGCTTCTTCAACTGCATATTTTGATGAAGACAACATTATTTGCTCATGACATGTGTTGCAAAAAGAAAGTGGATAAAAGACATGACTAATCAAGTTCAAAGTTTCAAATATCATTCAAGTATTGAAGATTATCTTGGATTGATCAAAGGTAAAACTTTCACTTATTAATTGATGTATACAAGTGTTCAATATATTTTCTAAACTTTGCATTAATCATTTGAAAAGGTTTTGAATCATATTCATGAAGGTTGCATTTCATAAAATTAAGTTTTTTTCAAAACTGGACGCATGTAACCGGTTACAGCTTAATTGATAACCAGTTAACATGAAGAAAATTTGAATTATTTGTTTACGTTAGAACGTGATAACCGGTTAGCAGTTATGCTGTAACCGGTTACCAATGAACATATTTAAAAAATAAATGCAACTCTTCATGCCTCTTTCACAAACCTTTTCCATTTGAACCATGGTATCCCTTAATAAATTATATCTGTTTGTAGAGGTGCTTAAGCAGTATTTAAGCATCAAATTGTCAGATTTTAAACACACCTCCTTTTGCTATAATTTTCAAACATTCAATCACTTAAAAATTCTGCATTTTTACAAGAGTGTTCTTCAAATTTTTCAAACAGAAACTTCTGCACTTAAACCTTCATACTCCTTGCATTAGTTTCATTTTTATTGAGTTGAACACTTGTATAATATCATTAAGAGTGATTGTTACAAAAAGGAGAAGATCAATCTTTGGATTGATATATTGAAGAATCAAAGTTTCATCTACTTACTCAAAATTCAGAACTATTGAAAAATCCTAAAGGTCCAACAAGTGTTTGGTTTTAGGTGTTGACTATAAGGGACGAATTGTTTCTCTTATAGGGTTTGTTAGAATCCTTGTTATCCGGATTGTGGATACAAGAGGTCCATTGTAAGATTTCTTCTTGGTTGGACTTTAAACTTGTAAAATCCAAGAGGGTGTTCTTGGTGGTTGATTGTGAGTGACTTGTATAGAAAGACTAGGAAGAGTCTTGTAAAGTCAAAACAATAGTAAATTCTCTTTCATGTTGAAAGGGGAGTGGAGTACTCTCGACCTGTGAGGGGAACCACTATACGTCTTGGTGTTCTTTACTTTCCGCATTTACTGCTTTCCTCACTTAGAAACTTTTAGGAAAGTAAAAACAAGAAAACGTCAAAAATCGGGAAAATCCACAAAGTGCCTAATTCACCCCCCCCCTCTTAGGCTCACATATAACTTACACACTTCAGTCTTCCAAAACCTTACATCAGACTTCCAAGACAGTTTTTCTACTCCATCATTCTCCCATATGATAATGTAGATACTTCTTAGACACGATGCAAGTAACCAGTTCCTCACAGAACCTGAAATCCTTCACCAAGGATAACCAACCCAAAGATGTTCTAACATCAGTTAGGACATCTTCCACACATCACAGACACCATACACCATGATTCTTGATATGCTCCACCACTGGACTTACTATCAGCATAGTAATCCACACTGAAGATCTTCACACAACGCTGCGCCACCAACTTGAACAAATAAAATTTCAGAAACCCAGAGAGAAATAAACTCTCATCCACCAAAAAGGTATGCTTCCATTCTCAACCCAGAACTTCTGCCACAAGCTCCCAGAGAACCATAACCTCCTTACATTTTCAACTAACTACTCTTCTGCACAAGTGCAATCAGTTTCAAGCATCCTGCTTGAACGCACATTGTGAAAACAACCAAATACCACCTTTTGATTGACCTCACTCATCTTCAGAACTCCCACAAGATACACTGATCTACTAATGAAATTAGATCTTCAAGTCACACGAACTACTTGCCCCATAGCAAGACATCTTGGATCCACCAAGCCTCTTAGTTATGTAATATCTTCCCATCCACAGCTCCCGTAAACTGCATGAGAGACCTTTTTGAAGAATCCATAACTTCCATTCTCCTGTAGATCACCTTATCTTAAGCTGATGTGCCACATCACCAACTGAGATCCTGATGTTGAACTAGATGTCAGATCATTCTGATATGAAATCCAGTTGTTGAATTTAGCTCTTCCTTCTGCCACTTAGAAGAACCTCCTCCCTATTACAGAACAAGAGTTCCATGCTCTCATAGACTTGATTCAGCAACCAAGTTTGAGTAGATAACCTCTATTCTGTTGATTTGCAGTTATGTCATACAAGCTCACACCTTGATGAACACCTGCCAGTGCTTCTCCAAAGACTTCAAACATACCACTGTCTGAATCTTCAGAAGGAATAGCTAGAAACTACACCTCATAGCTGTACCAAGGATGCCACCTTTCCTTAAGTAGAGCCATCTTCACGAAGTTGCTGATATTGCCACCTATCTGAACTCCATGATAAGCATTCTGGAATGCCCTAAAGTACCTGGATCAGAAATAAACCAATCCAAGTAGTCATCAAGATTATGATGTTATCATAGTCTTCCATCTTTATCTTCAACAACATCACCATCTGGACAAGTCATTCACAATACTTTCCAGGAAAAGATGCTAAGCCAATAATCCCAGGTCAACACCTAGGAGACTTCTGAGCGAATGTAGAACCCCTCTCATGATTCTCCAATCCTCTGATGAAAAGATGTTAGAACATCTGACAGAACATACTCAATCTTGAATCACAAGGATAATCAATCTGCACAAAGCAATTGATCTTAAATCCTTGTAGTTTAACCCTTATCCTATTCCAACATCTTCTGAATATCACCAAGATATTCCTCTTCATGTTGTCTCTTCTGTTTGTGCAAGTTGTTGAGATATCAAGGCTACCCCCTTGACTCAAGCTCTTAAGATTCTCTCTGAACGAATCCTAATTACCTCAACTGTGTGAACTCATCCTTAGGGTTGAGAAGTATGAGTTCTTCCTTGCACGTTTTATGGATGGTGAAAATAAATCACATCCACGGTCTTCACTCCTATGCTTCCTAGAAAGCACCTTCTAGTCTGAAGAATAACTAGAAGACTCCAGATACACGACATTGATGCCTTTATGAGTGGACTTGAGAGAATTCTCAAGTATCTTTGACAACCTAGCCAACCAATAATTTATCAAACTCCTAGAGCAAGAACCTGATAAACTTAACTCAACTCATCTCCTCTTCAACTGACTTCAACAATACCAAGAGCCCACGCTTCCAAGTACCAAGTCACCATACCAGATATCTAACCACAACTCCCTTCACTCCATCACTCCTGACTTTGGAATAAAAGAATGCAGGTATCTTCAAATATAGAGGCTGACGATTGAGACCTTCCACCAACTGTCTTCAGTAACAACTCCAGAATCCCATAATTCTAGAGCTCTTCCATCATAAACACATGCAGCGGAACCACCAAGGAAACAGATCCTGCTTGCCCTAATAAGATGTCAGAACATCTTATAAGACGCACCAACAAGAGAACTAGCCACTTTTCCTGTAGTTGTTGTAGAATCTCCTCAGCAACATGAACAACCTCCGGGTTGCTCCCTTCGATCCAGAGCATCCATCTCATCCATTAATACCCTTGAGTATGTCTGAGTTGATTAATCTGATCTTCAAAACTCCTCCTTGTTTAAATGCCAGAAAGTATCTCCCATGGATCTCATCCACAACCAGACATGATGCCTGCTCTGATACCAATTGAAATTCTGGCCTATACAGACAACAGATGTCCTAACACATGTCAAGACATTGTACTACATAATATTTTAAACTCAGAGGTGCAACAGCAGACTGATACCTTGAATATCAGAACTGCCTAATCACAAATGTCACGACATCTGATCCAACATGTCAGTCAAGAACAATAACAAAACTGTAAATTGCAGAATGTTAAATAAGACAGTATGTGTTAACCCAGTTCGGTGCAAATCACCTACATCTGGGGGATACCAATCCAGGATGAAGACTTCACTATCTGTAGAACTGTTACAAAGCTAAACTCCCCCGTTTACAACTTTATACCTAACATCTACCCAATGATCATCTTTACCAAGGCTAAACTCAAACGTTTACAACCCTGATATGAGATACTCCACTCACATCCTAATAGGGCTGTTCGCAGGCCAGTTTGGTTCGGTTTTGAGTGAATTCGATACCCAAACCGATCAAAAATATATGGATTGGTTTGGATTGGATTTTCACATTTTTTATATAAAACCCAAACCGAACCAAACCGAGAAATAACGGGTTGGTTTGGGTTGGATTAGTCGGATATATTAGAAAAAAATATGCGAAAAATATTCTTAAAATTTTCTAATTTACATCAAATAAATTTTCTATAATAATATAATTATTTATTTATTTTTTTGTTTTCATATAGATTGTGAATGTCACAAATGATGTTTCATTTTTCTCCTTTCTTAAAGTTGAATATTTTATACTAGTTTCTCTTATAATGATATATATTATATGAGTTAATATGGTTGGTTCGGGTAGACGGGCTCGCAGGTAGAATTTTGAAAATCCGTTGCCCAGACCAATTAACATCGGGTTTCATTGGTTTGGTTTGATTAATGACCGAACTAAAATAATACCCGAACCAAACACCATGGTTTGGTTTGGATTCCGGTTTGGTTCGGATTTGCCCGAACCAATGAACACCCCTACATCCTAATCACAACCTGTTACATCTCTGTCTTCTGCCAATACAGAACTATCACGGTTTCTTGACCTCCAAGTTATCTTGGACTTGCTTTAAAGCTTCGTCCAAGAATAATACAACAACCATTACCTACAGGTTTCTGGTTGTGTCCCTGTACCTATGCCTTCCACACTGCATCCCATAATACAGAATGAAGACTTACAACTCCTAAGAGAGCCTACGATTCTCAAACCCTAAACCCTTATTCAACACAAGGGAACTAGGTTACAAAGTTACAAGTGATATAAAAGTACAATATTTTAACCCTAGGTCTAAGTCTCCTTATATAGTCTTCTGTTGTCTTGGGCTTTCAATCTTTTCTCCTTTATCTACTCTGCAAATTTTCACCAAATCTTTTGACAGATTTGTTAAGTAATTAAATCTGCTGTATTTGTAAGATGTTGGGACATCTTTGTCGACATCTTTAATCTTGAGCAGATTTCATCATCTTTGTCACATTCATGTTTTACCAAAATTTCGTCAAACCACAGGAGCTTTCAAGCAGGAAGTCATTGCATATGTCGTTGCTTATGGTGAGAGAACTAGAATTGATCGAGCAATTCAGAGACATGAGTTAGTATGTGAGAAGACTCCTGACAGTGTGAAGTTGAGAATGTTGAAACTGAGTGGCATTCTCAAAGAAATCAAGGAAGGTCAGAAACACAATTTGAGATTGGTTGACCAATTGACCTTGATTAACCAAGGTAACGGAGGTGAATTCCAGATTGATGAGGACAACGTGATGAGATTCAGAGATTGAGTGTGTGTTCCGGATGTTCCAGAAATTAGGAAGAGTATTCTTGAAGAAGGACATCGAAGTAGGATGAGTATTCATCCCGGTGCTACGAAGATGTATCAGGATTTGCAGAAGTTGTTTTGGTGGCCAGGTGTGAAGAGGGATATTGTTGAATTTGTTTATGCTTGTTTGACTTATCAGAAGTCAAAGATTAAACATCATAGGCCTTCAGATATGGTGCAATAGTTGAATATTCCAGAATGGAAATGGGATAGTATCTCCATGGATTTTGTGACGGGATTGCCGAATACTGCGAAGGGGAATGATTCGATTTGGGTGGTCATGGATAGATTAACTAAATTGGCTCATTTCTTGCCGATGATGATTAATCATTCTATGTAAAAGTTTGCAGAGTTGTACATTGAGGAAATTGTGAAGTTGCATGGGATACCTTTGAGTATTGTCTCAGATAGAGATATGAGATTTACGTCGAGGTTCTGGAAAAGTTTGCAAGACGCTTTAGGTACTAAGTTGAGGATGAGTTTTGCATATCATTCGCAGATGGATGGTCAGACGGAGAGGACTATCCAGTCTTTGGAGGATTTGCTGAGTACTTGTGTGTTAAACCAATGAGGATCTTGGAATAGCCACTTGTCGTTGATTGAGTTCACGTACAACAACAATTTTCATGCTAGTATTGGAATGGCCCCATATGAAGCGTTGTATGGTATGAGGTTGTCATACCCCAAATTTTGACCACCAAGATTCCCATCATTGTGAAAACTATAATCACAATATGGATGACCTTTCATACTCATTAGTCTTCCCCAAAGATGGGTGAGCATTCACTACAAACAAGGACTAGGGTTTCAAGCCCTCACAGAGCCTTAGACAAAAGATCAATCAAGGAATGACATGATCTTCAACTTGCCTAATCTCTCAAACATCCACAATGGATCAAGAGGACTCCCACAGCAAGAATCAAGCACAATGTTGCAGCATTCCAGGTGGATTAAGCCTCAAGATCGCCAGTGTCACCAAATTAGGGTTTGGTCGGCCAGGGCCTCCAGATGGAAATTTTCCTTTGGGCATGAGCCAATGCTCCAAAGCATAACTCAAGATACTCCAAGGGACATCATAAACCCAATCATCAAGTTAATTTAGCCTCAGGGAATGCATTCACTAAAAATCAGGAATTACGGTTTCTTGACCTAATTCACCCCTAAGTTGACTTTTGGGACAAATCATGAGCCAATACCTCAAGACATGATTTGGGGGTCTCTAATAAACCACATTGATCCATTTGCAACAATGGATTGATCCAAGAAACTTGATTCACAAGTTTCAAGTTCATCAGAACCACAATTAGGGTTTCGCGGGAAAAGTCAACTGTACCTTTGACTTTTGACCCAGACCTGCTCCCAAACCTTGGGACATGATTCAATACACCCTATAACACCTATGAAATCAATCCATCAAGTTTGATTTAGGTCAAGGACTCGATTTCATAGAGGATCGTACAGTTTGGAATTCATCTGACAAAAAGTTAACTTTACACAAAAGTCAACTTTGACTTTTTGAGATTTTTCATAATTATGGTTCTTTGACCCTAAAATTATGTTAATGTGTGATTGGGATCATCATTCATTAAGAAAAATCAAGAAAAGTGGGATAACTTGTAAAAGGGGTAATCATAAAAAACTTAGAAATTTTCTAAGTTATGGAACAAAGTGGCTAGGGTACCAACTTTGGAGGATCATAACTCCTAAACCACAAGGCCATCTTTCCCCATTCAAAGCTAGATTTGTAGCTCTCATGGCCCTCTACAAAAGCTTCAACTACACCTCATTCCAATTCATCATGGATTTTGAGTTATGGAATGATCAAAATGGCTGAAAACATGAAATGTCACTTTTTCCAACACTTAATGAAATTTTCACTAAGTCAGAATCTGTATTGCTTTTTTTTTTTTCCAAAAGTAGGGGTTTTTTTCACTTGGATCCAAAAAGTATCAATATCAACTATGATTACATACATGTTGTATCATATGAGGGCTTTTCAAAATGGCCAAGAACTCCATGAAACTCCACTTAAGCCATGAGATATGACCATGCCAATATGCCTTGCTGCAAACTGTCATGGCAAGGCAGATTTGGGGACTTTGCCCGATTTGCTCAAATTTTGCAAAGGGAAAGCAAATCTATCCATCTGAACACCTCAAGGGGGGACCAAGGAGGGACAAACACTAATCCATCAGCCTCCCAAGTCCTTGGAACAAAAAGTAGCATGCCAAACCTAGAAATGCCTAAAGAGGGGACAAGACTCCAATTTTAGTTTGGAGCATTTAATAGATACACCAAGGTGGCATGGACTGAGCCATTTCCAACTGAATTCAGTCAAGACTTATCCAAGACCAAGGGAACCAGTAGCCTGTGCCTAACCTCTAGTCAATGGCTAGAGGAGACTTGGATTCCCATTGATCAACATTGGCCAAACCTTGTAACACTTGCCATTCACTATTGCAGCCAAAACAAACTTGCTCTACTATAAATAGAGCTCATTTGTGCTCAGTTTAAGTACACCAAAGCACTACAACACTTGCTTTCCTCAAAATCTCTTTCTCTAGGCAAAAATGCCTTCTTTAGCAAGGTAACTCTGAGTCTTTGAGTTAAAGAGCAATTCCATCACAACTCATGATCCAAACACATCCAATATGTCATATCTAAGCTGTCCAAACTCTCACAAGTGATCTGTAACACCAAAATCTCAAAGTCCCATCTCAAAACCTCAAAATAGGGCCTTTGTGCATTTTTCAGGCCATGTCTTGATTCAGTCACTTTCCAAACCAGATAAAACCTCAAACACACTCCAAATATCATCCTTGAACTGTCCCAAATGGTTCCACACATCTGGAACATCATTTGAGAGAGTTGTTATTTTGGCCATTTTTGCCCCTTTTGCAAGAAAAGGCCAATTTCCATTCCTGAGGTTTCCAGTTGGTTCCAACCACTCTAAAAGCTTCTAAGGGATCATTTGAGATTGTCCAAAGCATCAAAACATTTCTGGAACAAAGCACTTGGTAGATAGCCCAAAAGCTCCAAAAAGAGGTAAGCATCACAACTTGAACTCTCTGAAATATGTCTTGCTTTGAAGTCCACTGATCATGCATCTCTTATACATGTTATATGTGTTGTGTTTGCACCAATTTATCATGTAATTCATACTTGTACCAAGAGGTAGCACAGAAAATGCAAAACATGGCCTATTTCAAAACCACTATCGGGTTTTGAGGAGGATTTGTTTTCTGGAAAAACTACCACCACCATTGGATTCCTTGTGAAATTCTAGGCCAGATACATATAAATTTTGTCTCCATCCATGGAGATATGAGAAAGTTATGGCCTTCACGTTTTTGACCAAAATCTTGCCTTGCCTTGCCTTGGGCCAGGCCAAAAAACAACGCAAGCCTTGTATATTTGTGGTTGTGTTTCAATACACGGATGTATCACCACCCTAGTGGTAAGGCGCGCATGTTGCACACAAGAGGTCTAGGGTTCGAATCCCCCTCGCCTCAGACCCTCTTTTTGCTATTTTTTCCACTTTTTTTTACTATTTTTCATATTATTTCTTAATGATTTGAAAAATTAATAACTTCCTCAATTTTAATTATTTTTTATTGGTTCTTTTTGCAAAAAATCACAAAAATACTGAAATATTTTATTCCACAAAAAATAAAATTTATATTATTTATTTAATATAATTGGTATTTTTGTGAATAAATTCATTTTTAATTGTTTTTAAACATTTAAAAGTGGATATTTATTTTGAAAATCAAAACCAAATGAGTTATATATCATCTTGTGATTAAAACCTCCTTTTTCAAACCTTAAACAAAAATTACAAGTGGTTTATTCAAATCTATTTGGTATTTTTATCATTTTATTGATTTTCTTTAAATATTTACTTTTGAAGAAAAACAAAATTAGGGTTTCTTTGATTTTCACCCTCACAAATCTTTTTTCAAACTTAATGGGCCTCTTGGTAGAGTGTAAGACCCAATCCTTTGTAAATACAAACCATTTTTTGGGTCTCAGACGTTGTATAAGTCCCGTTGTATTTTCAAAATCACGGCGCGATTGTCGCCTTTTAAAGACAAAACCCTGGGCCTCTCCTTGAGCTGTAAGCCCCACCACTTGTGTAAAAATAACCTTGGGCCTCTAATAGAGTGTAAGACCCAATCCTTTTTAAAACCAAACCAATTTTGGGCCTCATTTATTGTATAAGACCCACTGCGATTTCAAAAATCTCGGCACGATCGCCATATAAAACTGTTTGGGCCCCCCCTCGTGTTATAAGCCTTATTTCTTTTTAAAAAAAAAATCTTTGGGCCTCTAATAAAGTGTAAGACCCATCCCCTTGTACATAAAACTAATTTGGGCCTCACTTATTGTATAAGTCCCTCTGTACAGTTTACAAAACTACGGTGCAATCATCGTTGAACCTTGGGCCTCTCCTAGAGCTATAAGCCCCAACAAGTTTTCAAAGCACATTTTCCTTTGATGTTGAATATAATATTGTTATCAAAGCTTTCTTTGTTGAACAACTAACAAAACAACATGGAAGCTCTACAACGGGTAAGTGTTTATCTGCTTTCATTTATCGCTTTCATATGTATATAACTGTATTGTGGGGCTGTTTTGCTGTAAGTCTTCTTTCACAAACTCTTATATACTTGTCCAATATCCACTATGTAATACTAGTATAGTTATTTAGAGTTTTCCCCGGCCACTACGTCTAGCACTAGGTAAAGCCCTGTTGGTCACTCTTAAATACAAACAAAACTAGATCCCCATAGGATTACCAGATACAGTCTTTCCTCCTCTTGGGGTTAAACAATATGGAGACATTGAAGGCAGCATTCTCAGTGAACCCTTTCTCAGACTATCACTCTTAGAAATTGTCAAAGAAACTCTACTCCCCAGAGTTGATCTATTCTCCGTGAATGACATCTCTTAAGTTTCTTCCAAATTCTCGAACTTTCCTGGCTTGATTTATTCTCGGTGAATAGCATGTCTTGAACTTCTCGGGGTTTGGGCACCCACAGGCTTCTTAAAAGCATCCCCGCCTCCTCTTGGGCGTTGTACAAGGACACGTCGGCTTCTTAGAAGTTCTCATGCATTCTCTTGGGCTTAATACAAGGACCCTGACGACCTCTTAAAGGTATAAGACAGAACTTAGTCATCCTTTGCTAGAGCAGTCTTTCCAGCGTCAAAACTCCGACCATTTTAGGGTTGATACTCATCCCTTAATGCCCGTGCCTCCTCTTCGGCATTGTACAAAAGATAAAACTCTAGACTTGGACAGTCTAAGACCCTTGAGTCTCAAAGACATTCTCAAGTTCCCTTCAAACATAGGTAGAAACTTGGTCTCTCTCATGAGAGTTCCCCACACTTGGACTCGCTTCAGGATCTCCAGAATCCACAGCGATAAGACAACCTCTTCTTGGGCTTTGTACAAATGATTCTCCCCAGCGGAGCTAACCCTTTCAAACTCTCTTGTTGAGTCAAACACCTTTTAGCTTCTGTCTTGGGCTTTGTATAAGACACATAAAATCACTCTCTTGTTAAGTATAAAAGACTCTCTTGTTAAGTCAAACACCTTTTAGCCTCTGTCTTGGGCTTTGTACAAGACATATAAAAACACTCTCTTGTTGAGTATAAAAAGGCTCTCTTGTTGAGTCAATCTCCTTTTAGCCTCCATCTTGGGCTACGTACAGGACACATAAACACTCTCTCGTTGAGTATAAAAGACACTCTTGTTGAGTCAAACCCTTTTTAAGCCTCAATCTCAGGCTTCGTACGAGACAGCAAAACACTTTCTTGTTGAGTATAAAAGACTCTCTTGTTGAGTCAATCACCTTTTAGCCTCCGTCTTGGGCTTTGTACAAGACATATAAAAACGCTCTCTTGTTGAGTATAAAAAACTCTCTTGTTGAGTCAACTTCCTTTTAGCCTCAATCTTGGGCTTTGTACAAGATAAAAAGAACATTTTCCCCGAAAAAGTCAAACTTCTAGCCTCCGCTTAGGCTTTGTATAAGGAAAACCCCAGTTGAGCCAATCAACCTTTTAGCATAAAATTTGTGCCTTGCTCACAGCATACAAACATCAACAACTCCTCTTTAGAGATGACAAACTCTCTCTAACCATTTAGCTTCACATCTTGGGCTTTGAACAAGATACAAACCACCTTTAGCTTCACGTCTTGGGCTTGGAACAAGACACCAAAACAACTTTTTTTCCTCCCATAGAATAGGAGGAACTACGATCGCTATGATTTCCCTGTTTCGTTAAACGGGAATACGTAGGCATAAGATTACAAAAATCTTAGCGAGCATACTAATTAAAGACCCAAATCCAGTACCCCCATATATCAACCCAAAAGCACCAAGTCCTAACATCCTACCAAAAACCTCGCAAATGATCCAGACATTCTGATTAAAAAAAATATAACCGAAGAAGGACCCACATCTTAATCGCATATGTAACCTAACAGACCACTGTTCAAACTCAGTATGCAAGCAGGGTTAGTTGGAGACATCTATTTCCCTTCCTTAATCAGCTCAATAAGATAAAAAATGAATCGAACTGTAATACCCAAACGATCGTGACTCAGGACCACAAAAATCGCGCTACAGAAAAAATGGCGCCCACCGTGCGGCCCTCCAAAAAAGAGACTTTCTTACAATCTTTGGTGGAAGCCTTTAAATTCAACAAGATGCCACATAAATGGTGACTCTGCTGGGGAGCCATTGTCTGTATAGGATCATAAAACTTGAGGTCTAGGATGGTTAAGACAAATATATATACTGCTTTTCCTAATTGATATCTGTGTTTATTTTTCTGCTAATGAGAATGTGTGTGATGCCACATGTGGAAAGATTAAGTATAGACCTAAGATAGGTGATGGCAATACGGGTAATCTTACTGGGAGTGAATTCAAGCTAAGAGTCCCCAGTCGACCATCAAACTCAGTGGAGACTCCCTTTGCAGATACATTGCCTATACGACTTCGGTTGTTGAAAGTAGTGTGGTCGACTGGGTTATCTGAGAAGCTAAGGTTTTTAGTAGGCTGAAATCATTTTGTAGTGCGGAAGCTATCGGAAATAGTTGTCACGTGATACTACCCTCATTTGAGTTCACTCTAGGATACATCAGCTTGTTGGCGATCTGCTTGTTGTTGTTATCCCAAGAGGGGTCAATGATTTTGCGGACAGGTACAAAAAATCACCAGTATAAACCTTTGGAGGGGGGGGGGGGGGTAGAGCCTTGACTTCATGACACCGACCCTTTGACCCCATGTTTTTTCTATGTTTTTGTGTGCAGCATTCATACATTAAAAAAAAATCATTAAAACAAAGAAAAATCTTCTCTTCTAGTCTCTCTTTTTCAAATTAAACTAAGACAATGATTGCAAATGTCAGAGAAAGGAGATTGCGCTAATGGATTTCGGTAGAAGGAAAACTCATAAGTACACCTTCAAGGTTTCAAAACTCGAGGATTTGAGAAGTCTGGCGAGGATGATAACCAATCACGAGGCTTTCAGAGCTAAGTACGGAGGGCTGTTGTCCTTGTTAAGGGTCTATGTAATTGAAGGAATCCTATCCACACTAATCCAGTTCTACGATCCGGTCTATCACTGCTTCACATTCCCGGATTATCAGCTAGCACCAACACTGGAGGAATACTCTCACCTGACTGATTTACATATTACTGATCACACTCCCTTTTCTGGACTGGAAGAAATTCCAAAGGATCAGACCATTGCAAGAGCAATTTATTTGGATGAGTCAGAGGTCAGGACTCACATAACCACTAAGGGTGGAATTCAGGGTTTGCCAGCCCAGTTCTTAACAAAGAAAGCTCTATACTTTGCTAGTATAGGGAACGTGGCCGCTTTTGAGAGCATCTTTGTTTTGCTCACCTACGGGTTATTTTTGTTTCCAACATCGATAACTTTGTAGATATCGACGCCATTAAGATTTTTCTGATTGGCAACCCTGTACCGACTTTGCACACAGATGCTTATCATTCTGTGCACTTAAGGAATTTGTATAATGGAGGAATGATCACATGCTGTGTACCCCTACTTTACAAATGGTTCACTTCCCATTTGCCAAAGTCTGCTGCATTTTGGGATCAAAAGAATACTTTACGTTGGTCGCAGAGAATCATGTCTCTTACCAACTCTGACATAGATTGGTACAATCGAATCTATGATGGGATCAGAATCATTGACCGTTGTGGAAACTTCCCAAATGTACCCCTTATAGGAACTAAGGGGGGAATCAATTATCATCCGATGTTAGTTCGTCGTCAGTTTGGATACCCGATGAGGCATATCCCGCGTAATGCTCATCTGGAAGGTCTTTTCTTCAAGGAAGGAGAAAATGACAGGGCACTAAAGACAAAAATAGTGTATGCCTGGAAACACGTTCATAGGAAAGGAAGAGAGTCTCTAGGAAAACCAGACTGTGTCTCAGTGGAGCCTTATCTCCACTGGGTACAAACTAGAGCTCTCAAGCTGAGGATGTCTTACCCTCGTCAGGAATTTCTTCCATTAAGGGACTCTGCCTTGTCTGAGACAGAAAAACTTCAAGTTACTCTCAGCAAAGTTCAGCAGGAGAAGAGGTCTTGGAGGAACAAGTACCGTATTCTCAATATAGAGTGCAGGAAAATACAACAATTGTTAAAAGAAAAGGATTCTCTGATTGAGATTTTAGAGCAACATGCTGTAGAGAATCAGGATGACCAAAGGAATTTGCTCGCTCATTTCTCTTGGCAAAGGAATGACAACCCGACAACGACCGAAGAGCCCCGGTCAAAGAAAAGGAAAGTACCAAAACCAGCACCCGAGCTCTCCTCAGAGAGGACTCAGGATCCATTAGCTTAGATTTCCTTTCGCAGCACTATGTAAATTACTGTATTTCCATTTCCGCAATCCTTTGAATTCAATAAAATGGGGTTTCCCCACTGTTTGATATTTGCAATCTAATTGTCGAAGTTTACTTTGAATAAACAAAAACATATAATTAATATAATCATTGCATATCATTCATCATTCTCGCATAACACATTCTTCTTACCTACGAATCTCACGTTTGCGTCTCGATTCTAGAGTCAAACTGTCTCATTCGTACAATACTCGAGCCAATCGTCAGAAAAAGATGGATGATCTCGAGGAAGAGAACAGAGAGTTGAGGGAAGAGATCGACACTCTGAAATAGGATCTGAGAAAACTTCATAACAATATGCAAGCTCTGGCAAAAGCTCAGATGTAACAACAAAGGACTGTGATCTCAGAGATCACATCGACGCCCATAGTGGAGAAGTATGATCCTAGGTACAAAATGCCAAAAGATCGTCCCTGGGGCATGCCTATTAACTATATCCCGGAAGGATTATTCTGCCGATTATGGAAGATCCGGAAAATGCAGCAGGATCTGCTGGGCCTGTAGGTTACAAACTTTGGGAAAGCGAAGATGCCAGGGGCATGACAACAACTCCTGAAGGTTACAAACTTCAGGAGACAGCTAGAGTCACTGCCATGATGACTATACCACCACCTGTGGTGGACACTGTCCCGGAAGGACAGATTCCCCAGATACCTTCTGGTGGAAATGAAAGTATGTTCGACAAAATGAATGAGTTCCAGGAACAATTCCTGGAAATGCAGAAGGAACTGCAAGCCATTCGTGGTCAGGATTTATTTGGAAAGGACGCCGCAGACCTTTGTTTGGTCCCCAATGTGAAAGTTCCGCACAAGTCCCAAGTGCCTGATTTTGAAAAGTACAAGGGTAACTCTTGCCCTCAAAGTCACTTAGTGATGTACGCTCAGCGAATGTCAGCTCAGACAAAGAACCAGGAGCTACTGAGTCACTACTTTCAGGATAGTTTAACCGGTGCCGCACTCAAGTGGTACATGGGTTTAAACTGCACTAAGATCGCTACTTTCAGAGATCTTGGCGCTGCCTTCGCTCAACAATATAAGTAAAATTTGGACATGGCACCAGACAGAGATTAGCTCAGATCAATGTCACAAAAGGATAAGGAAAACTTTAAGGAGTACGCTTAGAGATGGCGTGAAATTTCCGCTCAGATTTGTCCACCTCTTAAGGATAAAGAGATGACAAAGATCTTCTTGAAAACCTTAAGCTCATTTTATTACGACAGAATGGTCCCCAGTGCGCCCAGTGACTTCACCGAGATGGTGGACATGGGAGTTCGTCTTGAGGAAGCGGTCCAGGAAGGACGTTTAGTTAAAGACGCTGGATCATCAAGCAGTACAAAAAGATACGGTAGTGCTCTCCCTAAGAAAAAAGAGTAGGATATTGGGAATATCTCTCTCGGAAAGCAAAGGCGACGTTACCAACCAGTAGCAGCTGTAAATCCTGCTATCAATCCTGCGCCTGTTCCTACGTATCAACCTCAGGTTACGCAGAGCCAACCTAATCAACAACAATATCAGCAAAGAACACAACAGCCTCTTCAGCAGGCTCGTCCTCCGTACAACAACAAACGTACAACGCGACCACCAGGGTTCAACCATATACCAATGTTGTACGCAGAACTTTTTCTGTTGTTACTGGTCAAGGGGCATGTCCAAACCAGGGCTCCTCTTACAGTACCGAAAAATCCGCCTTTTTGGTTCAAAGCGGATCAGACTTGCCCTTACCATCAAGGAGGACCAAGGCATAACATAGGAACAGCCTCAGTTTCAAATCCGACGTACAAAAGCTTGTTAGGAGTGGGGTCTTATCTTTCAAAGATACAAATCCGAATGTACTCATGAACCCGCTGCCTCAACACGAGAAAGCTGCGGTAAATCTGATAGAGGGAGAGTCCAATGACAACTATCAAATTCACGATGTACTCTTATTGAGGGCCAACTTGGTCAAGATGCATTGTAGACAGAGTGGATATGGCCATGTGCCACCTCATAATTATCACCAGTGTGATATCTGCTCTAAGGACAATCAAGGATGTTCTGTGGTGCAATCAGCTCTACAGGAACAATTGGATCTCGGGTGGATCCAAGAGCACCGAATTTGTGGGGTCAACATGACTTATGCAAATTCCAACATCATTCAGAACCACAACATCCGTGCAATGAATGTCAACTTAGTGGCAATGCACTCAAGACAAAGTCGGTATCATAATCTGCCACGGCATAATTACGATTCCTATCTGACTTACTCGGTAAACAAACAGGGATGCTCTTTTATACAAGAGGCTCTCTAGCGTCAGATGGATCTTGGATGGATCCAGGACTACCATGATAAAAATCCTTATCAGATTAACATGGTTCAAATCTTTGATATTCGTTTGATGAATACCAGCTTGGTGGAGTTACACGCCAATCAAGTCCAACTCGGTTTTCTCACTTCACATGATTATCTGAGCTGTACAGTATGCTGTGAGAGTAACCAAGGGTGCGCTCTCGTGCAAAGAACTTTGCAACACTTGTTAAACCACTGGTGGCTTCCGATCTATAAGGATGAAGATACGCAACAAATCAGTGTGGTTAACGGGAACCCTACTCGGCATCAAAGTCAGGATGTTCGATCAACGGAAACAGACCTAGTGAGGTTACACTATATTCAAAGCGGACGTGGCCAGGTACCACCACATAACTACGAGCACTGTAGATTCTGCTCAGAAAATAACCAAGGATGCTACCTCGTGCGGGCAGCCCTTCAGAGCCAGTTGGACCGCAAAGAGATTCAACAATATTCAGTTTCGGGGTCTATCAACTAGACGCCAGACTACTTCGCTGATCAAATTAAAGATGTTGTAATATCTGATCACGAAAGGGCCAAAGATGTTTGTACCATCATCCATCTACTTGACGAATCAAAGGTTCTTAACCAGGAATTGATTGAAGTTACTTACGACAGTCAGAAAAATTAGAAGGCTCCCGTAGTTATCTATCTACCGGGACCATTACCGTATGAAACAGCTAAGGCGATCCCTTACAAATACGGTGCCACAACAGTTGAGAATGGGAAGGAAATTGCATTACCCTCCGTCGTGAATATTACAGACATCAGTCGAGTAACACGGAGCGGTAGAGTCTTCAACAGAGGAGTTGGAGAACCCAGTAGAGAAAAGGAACCTCTAATAGAAGTTCCTAATCCACCAGTCGGTCAATCTAGTGATCCCGACCTTTCAAAAAACAATGATGAGATGATGAGGCTCATCCAAAGGAGTGAATACAACATTGTTGATCAGCTGTTACAAACTCCTTCAAAGATCTCTGTGTTATCTCTTTTATTCAATTCTGAAGCCCACAGAGAGGCTCTACAGAAAGTCTTAGAGCAAGCCTTTGTGGAATATGATGTGTCAATACGATAGTTCGATAGCATCGTCTCTAACATCACTTCCTGTAATAACTTGGGGTTTAGTGATGAAGAACTGCCGAAAGAAGGGCAAAGTCACAACATGGCGCTCAATATCACAGTCAACTGTCAGGACGATGCTTTAGCCAGCGTACTGGTAGACACCAGATCGACTCTTAGCATCATGACGAAGTCCACTCTAATGCGACTATCATTCAAAGGACCTCCGATGAGAGGCAGTGAGGTCGTCATCAAAGCATTTGACGGATCTCGGAAAGCAGTTATTGGTGAAGTTGACCTTCCCATAACTATCGGTCCTCACACTTTCCAAGTCACTTTCCAGGTCATGGACATCCGCGCAACATACAGTTGCTTATTAGGGTGACCTTGGATACCCCAAGATGGGGCAGTCACTTCGACACTGCACCAGAAACTGAAGTTCATCAAGAACGATCAACTCATCATGGTCTATGGAGAACAAGCCTTGATCGTGAGTAACCTTTCATTATCTACTTGTGTAGAGCCGGAGGTGGGGTTTGGAACTCAGTTCCAGGCACTTTCGGCGAGCAATGAGAATCAATCCGAGATGTTAGTTCTTGTATTGGCTGGAATTTTGGTAAAACAAAGTTGAACAATGTTGATGTCATATGTCTGATGTCATAACATAGGTTTCTAACATTAATTGTTGCAGGGTTGAAGTTTTATGTGTTGATGTTATACTTGATGTCTTGACATCAGTTATCAGAACATCAGAACATCAGGTTGTGATGTTTTAGGGCTGCGTGTGTTAGTTTGTTTTGAGAAGATATTTTCAATCATATATGGAGAAGATCATGGAGCAGATCATGTAACTAACATTAGGGCTGATTTGAAAAGATTTAAAAAGATTTGAAGATCAAATCTGTTTTAAAACAAATCAAATCAGATATTTGGAGGAGGTCCAAGCCCAAGTCAGAATTCTATAAAAGCAGCCTCAACCCTTGTTGGTAAAAAGAGAACGAAGATAGAGAGCATAGACTGAGAGTCAATTTGAGTTTTCGTGTGTGTTTTTGTAAACCATTCATGTTTGAATTGGTGTTACTATTTTGAGTTGTAAGTGTATTCACTCTAGAGCTTTTAAGCAAGAGTGTGTTGTTCTTGATCAAAGCTGTTAAGCAGAATCAAGGTGGGTTTTAAAGTGTAATCATTTGATTGTATCACTGAGGTGATTTAGGGAGTGAGTGGTTTCTCATACCTAAATGGTTTCTTAGGTAGAAGTGTCATTGGGTAGTGATTAAGTTAGGTAGATGTCAACTGGGATTGTTGAGTCTGTAATTTAATACTACTAATAGTGAATTTCCTCCCTGGCTTGGTAGCCCCCAGACGTAGGTAGTTAAACCGAACTGGGTGAACAATTCATTGTGTTATTTACTGCTTGTTATTGCCTTGTTCATATTAGCAGAGTGTGTTGTTGTGACATCGCACTTAACATCACACATCTGATACCAGAATTTCAATTGGTATCAGAGCAGGCATCCTGCTCTGCATCTGGGTGAGATCTAGGGCTGATACTTTCTGGTGCAATGGACAAGGAGAGTGGTGGATTTGTGAATAGACCCCCTATTCTAGATGGCTCTAATTATGACTATTGGAAACCACAGATGGTTACCTTCTTGAAGTCATTAGACAGCAGGGCTTGGAAGGCTGTCTTAAAAGAATGGAAAGCACCTGTTATTATTGAAAAGGATGGTACAACAAAGCTAAAACCTGAGGAAGATTGGACAAAGGAAGAAGATGAGCTTGCACTTGGCAATTCAAAAGCCTTGAATGCCATCTTTAATGGTATTGACAAGAAGATCTTTAGGCTGGTAAACACTTGTGAAGTAGCTAAGGAAGCTTGGGATGTCTTGAAAACTACTCATGAAGGAACCTTCAAGGTCAAGATGTCAAGACTTTAACTGCTGACTACAAAGTTTGAAAATCTGAAGATGAAGGAGGATGAAACCATTCATGATTTTCACATGAATATTCTTGAGCTGTCCAATGCTTCTAGTGCTTTAGGAGAAAGAATGACTGAAGAAAAGCTGGTAAGGAAGATTCTCAGATCCCTTCCCAAGAGATATAAAATGAAGGTGACTGCTATAGAAGAAGCCCAAGACATCAGCAAGATGAGGGTTGATGAGTTGATAGGTTCTCTTCAAACCTTTGAATTAGGAATGAAAGAGGAACCTGAAAAGAAAACCAAAAGTATAGCTTTGGTATCCAGTTCTGGAGATTCTAAGAAAGAGAATGGTGCTGAGTCTCAGGAGGAGCTGTCCCATGCCATTGTTTTGCTAGGAAGACAGTTTAATAAGGTTATGAAGAGGATAAATAGGAGTTATAATCCTAATGTCAAGAACATCACATCTGACACCAACAGATCAGGAGATCAGGGGAAGAAAACTAGAGATGAAGAAAAGTCCAATAATGACAAAGGAGTCCAATGCTATGAGTGTGAAGGGTATGGTCATGTCAAGAAGGAATGTCCTACTTATCTCAAAAAGCAGAAAAAGGGGTTATCTGCTTCCTGGTCTGATAGTGAGAGTGAATCTGAAGAAGAATCAGCTAAGCTTGTTAGAGCTATGATTGGGGTTTGTGAGTCAGATGATGATTCGTGTGATGATGAGGTTACTTATGAAGAGCTTACTGCCTCGTATAAAGAACTGTGCATGAGAAGTGAACAAGTGTGTCTAGAAGGAGAGAAGCTGAAGAAAACCATAGTGCAGTTAGAGGCTGAAAAGACTGAACTTGAAAATGAAGTCAGTATGCTTAACTCTAAACTGGATTCTATGACCAAAACTGTCAGAATGTTGAACAATGGTACTGATGCTCAAGACAACATTCTTAGTATTGGGAAAATTGCTGGAGACAAAAGTGGTTTGGGATTCAACAATGTTGCAGCCTTTAATGATGTTATTACCAGTTCTAAACCAGTGATGTTAAAACAGATGTTTAAACATCCTGATAGGATCCCTTCTGGGAAGAAATTCAGGCGCTGGAGATGTCATCACTGTGGGCGTTTTGGACATATAAAGGCCTACTGTTATAAGCTACATGGGTATCCTCAGGAGGCACATCAGTTTGTTCCCAGACAGAACTTTCACAGAGGTAGTCAGGTCACCAAGTCTAAGAAGCAATGGGTTCCAAAAGGTAAAATTACCAACTTAATAGCTCACACTTCTCTTAGGGTTTCTACCAAAGAAGACTGGTACTTTGATAGAGGGTGTTGAAGACACATGACAGGAGTTAAGAATTTTTTGGTAGATGTTAAGCTTCAGTCTTCAGGTTATGTAACATTTGGTGATGGTGTCAAAGGAGAAATCAAGGGGATGGGAAAGCTGAATTGTGTTGGTACTCCTAGACTGGATGATGTTCTACTTGTCAAAGGGCTGATAGTAAATTTGATCAGTATTAGTCAACTTTGTGATCAAGGATTCAAAGTAGACTTCACAAAATCTGAGTGCAATGTCACAAATGAGAAAGGAGAAGTCATCATGAAGGGTGTTAGGTCTAAGGACAACTGTTATCTATGGGTGCAACAAGACTCAAGTACCTCAACATGTGTGTTTGCTAGAGATGATGAAGTCAAAATTTGGCATCAAAAGTTGGAACATCTTCATCTGAAGGGAATGAAGAGAATAATATCTTCAGAAGCTGTCAGAGGAATTCCTAAACTCAATATTGAAGAAGGAAGAGTTTGTGGAGATTGTCAAATAGGGAAGCAGACCAAGATGTCACATCAGAAGTTTCAACATAACACCACCTCCAAAGTTTTGGAACTTCTTCATATGGACTTGATGGGACCTATGCAGGTAGAAAGTCTAGGTGGGAAGAAGTATGCTTATGTTGTTGTAGATGACTATTCTAGGTACACCTGGGTGAGCTTCATTAAAGACAAATCAGAGGTGTTTGATGTTTTTAAAGATCTTTGTCAAAGACTCTATAGGGAAAAGGAGAGCAATGTTATTAGAATAAGGAGTGATCATGGAAGAGAGTTTGAAAATAGCAAGTTTGCTGAATATTGTTCTGCTGAAGGCATAAGTCATGAGTTTTCTTCTCCAATTACTCCTCAGCAAAATGGAGTTGTTGAAAGGAAGAATAGAACTATTCAAGAGTCTGCTAGGGCAATGATTCATGCCAAAAAGCTTCCTTACCATTTCTGGGCTGAAGCCATGAACACTGCTTGCTATATTCACAACAGAGTTACTTTGAGAAGGGGCACTTCAGCTACTCTGTATGAACTGTGGAAAGGGAGAAAGCCAACGGTGAAGTACTTTCATGTTTTTGGAAGTAAATGTTACATTTTGTCAGATCGTAAACAGAGGAGAAAGTTGGATCCTAAAAGTGATGAGGGAATCTTTCTAGGCTACTCTACAAATAGCAGAGCTTACAGGGTTTTCAACTCCAGAACGAAGGTTATGATGGAGTCCATAAATGTGGTAATTGATGACATTGATAAGCAGGAAGATGCTGATGTCCTGGATGATGTTGAAACATCAGTTGAAGAAGTCACAGCAGAAACTGAAGACAGAAGTGGGTCTCCAGTCCTGTTGATGCTGAGCCTGAACCTGAACAATCTAATAAATAACCATCTATTAGAGTGCTAAAGGACCATCCAAGGGAGCTTATCATAGGTGATCCTAAATCAGGGGTTAGCACTAGATCAAGAGAGGTTGTGTCAAATTCTTGTTTTGTTTCAATAATTGAGCCCAAGAATGTAAAAGAAGCCTTGACTGATGAGTTTTGGATTAATGCCATGCATGAAGAGCTGGAACAATTCAAAAGGAATGAAGTGTGGGATCTTGTACCAAGGCCTGATGGAGTTAATGTGATTGGCACCAAGTGGATCTACAAGAACAAGCTGATGAACAAGGAGTGGTCACAAGAAATAAGGCAAGATTAGTTGCTCAGGGATACACTCAGGTTGAAGGAATTGATTATGATGAAACCTTTGCTCCTGTGGCAAGACTGGAATCTATCAGATTACTCTTAGGGGTGGCTTGTAATTTCAAATTCAAGCTTTTTCAGATGGATGTTAAGAGTGCCTTCTTGAATGGTTACTTAAATGAAGAGGTGTATGTTGATCAACCAAAAGGAGTTATTGACCCAACATTTCCTGACCATGTTTACAAACTAAGGAAAGCTCTCTATGGTTTGAAGCAAGCACCAAGAGCTTGGTATGAAAGGCTTACTGAATTCCTGGCTGTGAATGGCTACAGAAAAGGAGGGATTGGCAAGACTTTGTTTGTTAAAGAGGAAGGAGGAAAACTGATGATAGCTCAAATATATGCTGATGACATAGTATTTGGTGGGATGTCAGATGCAATGGTGAAACATTTTGTGGAACAGATGCAGTCTGAGTTTGAAACGAGTCTTGTTAGAGAGCTCAGCTATTTTCTTGGTCTACAAGTTAGACAAATGGAGGACTCCATATTCATTTCTTAGAGCAAGTATGCAAAGAACATAGTGAAGAAGTTTGGTCTAGAGAATGCTAATCACAAGAGGACACCTGCTCCTACTCATTTAAAGTTGTCCAAGGATGAACATGATGTTAGTGTGGATCAAAGTTTATACAGAAGCATGATTGGAAGTCTATTGTATCTCACATCTAGCAGACCTGATATTTCTTTTGCTGTTGGAGTTTGTGCCAGATATCAATCTGAGCCTAAAGTTAGTCACTTGAATCAAGTGAAGAGGATTCTAAAATATGTGAATGGGACTAGTGACTATGGAATGCTTTACAGTCATGGATCAGGTACTGAGTTATGTGGTTTTTGTGATGCTGATTGGGCAGGGAGTGCCGATGATAGAAAAAGTACTCCAGGAGGTTGCTTCTTCTTAGGGAATAATCTGATATCATGGTTTAGTAAAAAGCAGAACTGTGTGTCTTTTTCTACTACTGAAGCTGAGTACATAGCAGCAGGGAGTAGTTGTTCTCAACTTGTTTGGATGAAGCAGATGTTAACAGAATACAATGTCAAGCAAGATGTCATGACATTGTACTGTGATAATCTGAGTGCTATCAATATCTCTAAGAATCCTATTCAACATAGCAGAACTAAGCATATTGATATACGTCATCATTTTATAAGAGATTTGGTTGAAGACAAAGTAGTTGCTCTAGAACATGTTGATACTGAAAAGCAGTTATCAGATATTTTTACCAAGGCCTTAGATGCAAATCAATTTGAAAAATTAAGGAGCAAATTAGGAATTTGCATATATGAGGATTAAATGTGCTGGGAAGTGTCTTGTGCAGTTGTGGTCGGTATTGCAAAGGAAACAAAATTTTATTCAACTGCTGAAAGCATACAAGATTAGATTTTAGTGCATCAAAAGCAACTTATAAAGGGTCTAAAGATTATCCCAACCCCCTTGTATCAAGAAAATTTTTCCAATCTTCATCCCATTCATCATCAGAAGCATGAAGTTGCACTGGAGGTTTTTTGATGTTTGTCCTCCTTGTCTCTGATGTTTTTCTTGTTCTTGTTGCTCCTGAAGAAGTCCCAACTGCTGTCATTGTTTTGTTCTCATTCTTCAGTGGATCTAGTTTCTTGACCTCCTGCATGTGTTTCTTCCCTACATCTTTGTTAGACTGACTCATAGTTGTTTGGTGTCTGGTGCTGTTAGAAGGAAGAAGGCTTGGATTTTATAGTTCTATAAGAATCCTTTGGTTGTATCGCCTGACCAGTCAAAGTTTTTGGATATTGTGTTCCTTGGGAAGCTTGCTTTTGACCATGTCTTAATGGATGTCAGATCTTTGTGTTTGATGTAGATGTTGTCCAATTGTGGCTAAAGAGGGGGAGAGTTAGCCTATGTGTTGCCTAATTGTCTGATGTGGCTTTAGGCTTGAGGGGGAGTGTGCATAATTGAACAACTGGAATGCTGGTTCTTGTTTTGAGGGGGAGTTTAGCTACTGGTTGTGTTTTGGAATGTTAGGAGTTTAAAGTTTTTCCGCTGCAGGTACCTCTGATGTTGGCAGAGATTGTTTTAGCCAAAATTAGCCAAAGGGGGAGATTCTTTGTTCTTGTATTGGCTGGAATTTTGGTAAAACAAAGTTGAACAATGTTGATGTCATATGTCTGATGTCATAACATTGGTTCCTAACATTAGTTGTTGCAGGGTTGAAGTTTTATATGTTGATGTTATACTTGATGTCTTGACATCAGTTATCAAAACATCAGAACATCAGGTTGTGATGTTTTAGGGCCGCGCATGTTAGTTTGTTTTGAGAAGATATTTTCAATCAGATATGGAGCAGATCATGGAGCAGATCATGTAACTAACATTAGGGCTGATTTGAAAAGATTTAAAAATATTTGAAGATCAAATCTGTTTTAAATTATGGTTTTAAAACAAATTAAATCAGATATTTGGAGGAGGTCCAAGCCCAAGTTAGAATTCTATAAAAGCAGCCTCAACCCTTGTTGATAAAAAGAGAACGAAGACAGAGAGCATAGACTGAGAGTCAATTTGAGTTTTTGTGTGTGTTTTTGTAAACCATTCATGTTTTAATTGGTGTTACTATTTTGAGTTGTAAGTGTATTCACTCTAGAGCTTTTAAGCAAGAGTGTGTTGTTCTTGATCAAAGCTGTTAAGCAGAATCAAGGTGGGTTTTAAAGTGTAATCATTGGATTGTATCACTGAGGTGATTTAGGGAGTGAGTGGTTTCTCATACCTAAGTGGTTTCTTAGGTAGAAGTGTCATTGGGTAGTGATTAAGTTAGGTAGATGTCAACTGGGATTGTTGAGTATGTAATTTAATACTACTAATAGTGAATTTCCCCTTGGCTTGGTAGCCCCCAGACATAGGTAGTTAGACCGAACTGGGTGAACAATTCATTGTGTTATTTACTGCTTGTTATTGCCTTGTTCATATTAGCAGAGTGTGTTGTTGTGACATCGCACTTAACATCACACATCTGATACCAGAATTTCAAGAGAAAGGAACCTCGATTTCCTCATACAGAGATGCTCTCGAATTGATCAAAAATAATAATACAAATGGATGGGGACAACTTGTCATTCCTACCGTTAACAAAACAAAGAAAGGTCTTGATTTTTCCTCAACCTGTACCCAGATAGCTACTAATGATGAAAGTCTTCATCCCATTCAGGATTTCTTCTATAGTGGAGGTTTCCTTCACCCAGTGTCTCAAGAAGTACATATTATCAACGAGGGAGATTCCTCTGATATAGATGAGGAGTGGAAGTCCTATCTTAATCAGGACGGTTATATCTCTCAGGAAGAGGTGCCTACGCCATTTTGCTATCCCGCACAAAATCCGAGATTTATACCCAGGTCAGATGTCAGAACGATATACAAAGATTGTGATCCGGAAGGATGTCATGCTCCACCAAACTCATTAGAGGAAGACACTCTGATGAAAGACAACTTTGACCACGACTATTATGGCCCAATGGATGGCCTGCCTATCTAGCAGCCGTACCCAGGAAACTCAAGGCAAGAAAATCAGCCTAACAATGAAAATCAGCTGAGCATCATTGAACAGAATACCTGCGTCCCCATTATGTCATGGGATCAACACTTAGGTCATTCGGAAAATATCCAGCACGACGATGAATTTGCAAAATTTGCAGGACTAGAGTTCATCAACTATGCCTTTCCCGAGGTCAACGTCATCGAGAGAGATGACTCCTCCAGTCTCAAAGAAGTGTGGGACACCTTGGGACAACCGAGTGGTAAATACGACTTCATGGTCAAATACACTGCTCCCGAAAGCTCTCGCATCAGGCTCGAAGACATTCAGCTAACTGGGTGGGGAGATCCACCTGAGAGCACAAATACTCTGCCAAATACAACTAAGGAATCCTCCTACGACAACTCTGCCTGGGAGACAGATTCCAATGATCCTGCTCCACCAGAAATCAGCATTATTTCTGAAGACAAATCAAGGAAGGTACCAGACTTTGTGATTCACCGAGTAATTGTCGTCTTTAACCTTTAACCCTACCCAGGTGAAACGGATGTTTTGATAGGGCTCACTTTCTGTAAATGTCCCTCTTCGCTTCGCCCAAAGCGGGAGAATTTTATTTTATAGGGCTGTAGTTTCAAGAATCGTCTCGTTCATAAATAAAATAAACGTCGTTCTGTAATTTCCGCATTAATTGCTGTTTTCTCTTTTCGCTTTTCCAGAAAATGGTAATCCTAAAAAACAATTCAATAATAAAAACAAGCAGTAAAAAATAAAACACTGCACACACTCTTGCATTTTCTTTATCTCTTCTAAACACGAATCATCACGTCATGCAGATTGCTTGTCATAAACCCCGTTGAAACACGCGATCCGATGCCTTCTCCCAACTTTGAATTCCCGGTATTTGGGGATGAAGAAGAAGTTGACAATGAAATTCCAGAAGAAATCTCCCGACTACCCAAACAGGAGGAAAGGTCCATTAAACCTCACAAAGAGCCGTTGGAAACAGTAAACTTGGGTTTGGAAAAAGAGAGAAAAGAGGTCAGGATTGGGGCATTGCTCAGTCCAACTGCCAAAGAGGGTTTGACGAAGCTTCTCAAAGAATTTCCCGATGTATTCGCTTGGTCCTATCAGGATATGCCAGGGTTGGATACCAACATCGTGGAACATCATCTACCATTAAGGTCGGAATGTCCGCCAGTAAAACAAAGGTTGAGACGGACTCACCCGGACATGGCCATCAAAATCAAGGAGGAAGTACAGAAACAGATTGACGCGGGTTTCCTCGCCACATCACAATATCCTCAATGGTTGGCCAACATCGTACCAGTTCCGAAAAAGGACGGAAAGGTCAGAATGTGCGTAGATTACAGGGATCTAAACAAGGCAAGTACAAAGGGCGACTTTCCTTTACCACACATTGACATACTGGTTGACAGTACAGCAAAGTTCAAAGTCTCCTCCTTCATGGATGGATTCTCGGGCTATAATCAAATAAAAATGGCGCCGAAGGACATGGAGAAAACTTCCTTCATCACCCCATGGGGGACTTTTTGTTACAAGGTAATGCCGTTCGGTATGAAGAACGTCGGGGCAACCTATAAAAGGGCCATGACTACTCTGTTTCATGACATGATACACAAGGAAATCAAGGTATATGTCGATAACATGATTGCCAAATCTAGAACAGAGGAGGAGCATGTGACCCACCTGTCAAAACTATTTGAGCGGTTGAGAAAGTATAAACTCCGCTTGAATCCCAATAAGTGCACGTTCGGTGTCCGCTCACGGAAACTCTTAGGGTTCATCGTCAGCCAGAAAGGAATTGAGGTTGATCCTGACAAAGTCAAGGCCATTCAAGAAATGCCTTCTCCAAAGACTGAAAAAAAAGTCAGGGGATTCCTGGGACGTTTGAACTACATTTCCAGATTCACATTCCTCATGACCGCGACATGCTCGCTGATCTTCAAATTAATAAAAAAGAACCAGGACTGTGTTTGGACGGAAGACTGCCAAACTGCCTTCGACAGTATTAAGGAATACCTGTTGAACCCACTGATTCTGTCACCTCCAGTGGAAGGAAGACAACTGATCATCTACCTCACAGTCCTAGAGGACTCAATGGGTTGTGTGCTTGGTCAACAAGACGAAACAAAAAGGAAAGAGTCTGCCATCTACTATTTGAGCAAGAAATTCACTGAGTGCGAGACTCGGTACACTATGCTTGATAAAACTTGATGCGCTTTGGCTTGGGTAGCCAAACGTCTTTGCCAGTACATGATTCGTCACACTACTTAGTTAATCTCAGAAATGGATCCAATCAAGTACGTCTTTGAAAAATCTGCTCTCACGGGAAGGATTGCCCATTGGCAGATGTTGTTATCAGAATATGACATAGAGTACCACGCTCAGAAAGCCGTTAAGGGGAGTATTTTAGACGATCATTTGGATCATCAACCGATTGACGATCAGGAATCAGTCGGGTTTGATTTCCCAAACGAAGATGTCATGTACTTGAAAATGAAAGATTGCGATGAACCGCTACCCAGTGAAGGGCCAGGACCAGTTTCCCAATGGGGACTTATCTTTGATGGAGCCGTCAATCATTATGGAAATAGAATTGGGGCAATCATCATAACACCTCAGGGTACCCACATTCCTTTCACTGCCAGATTAACATTCAAGTGTACAAACAACGAGGCCGAATATGAAGCTTGTATCATGGGTCTCGAAGAAGCGATCGACTTAAGGATCAAAAACTTGGATGTTTACGGCGACTTAACCCTGGTTATCAATCAGATCAAAGGAGATTGGAACACATACCAATCAGGACTGATTCCTTACAAAGATTATGCAAGAAGGTTGCTACCCTTCTTCAACAGAATCGAGTTTCATCATATCCTTCGTGAAGAGAATCACATGGCTGATGCATTAGCCACTCTCTCTTCCATGATTAGTGTAGGTCAATGGAACGACCTACCTAAGATCGACATAATGCACCTTGAGAGGCCCGCCTACATCTTCGCGATCGAAGCAGTCATAGACGACAAACCTTGGTATCACGATATCAAATGCTTCCTTCAGAAACAAGAGTACCCACCTGGGGCACTAAGGAAAGACAGAAAAACCCTCAGAAGGCTAGCAGGCAGTTTCTTCCTGAGCGGTGACACCCTCTATAAGAGAAATTTCGACATGGTCTTGATCCGATTTGTAGACAGACCAGAAGCAGACATGCTGATAAAGGAAATTCACGAAGGATCCTTTGGCACTCATGCCAATGGACACACAATGGCGAGAAAAATTCTAAGAGCAGGGTACTACTGGTTGACCATGGAATCCGACTGCTACAAGTACATGAGGAAGTGTCGCAAGTGTCAGATATACTCCGATAAAATTCATGCACCGCCAACGCATCTCAAAGTTCTCTCTTCCCCATGGCCTTTTTCCATATGGGGAATCAACATGATTGGCATGATCGAACCCAAGGCTTCGAACGGACATCGGTTCATCCTGGTAGCCATTAACTACTTCACCAAGTGGGTCGAAGCAGCGTCGTACGCCAATGTAACCCGACAAGTGGTGGTCCGATTTATCAAAAACAGTATCATTTGCCGTTATGGTGTTCCAAGCCAGATCATTACAGATAATGGATCTAACTTGAATAATAAGATGATGAAAGAGTTGTACATTGAGTTCAAGATCGAACACCATAACTCATCTCCCTACCGACCCAAGATGAACAGAGCGGTAGAAGCGGCTAACAAGAACATCAAGCGGATTGTTCAGAAGATGGTTGTAACCTATAAAGACTGGCACAAGATGCTACCCTTTGCTCTTCACGGTTATCGAACATCTGTCCGCACTTTAACAGGGGCAACCCCTTTCTCTCTAGTATATGACTTGGAAGCAGTGCTCCCTATAGAGGTAGAGATCCCATCAATCCGGGTATTGATGGAAGCTAAGCTAACAGAGGCTGAATGGTGTCAAAGTCGACACGACGAACTGAATCTGATAGAAGTAAAGAGAATAACGGTACTATGCCACGGTCATTTGTATCAACAAAGAATGAAGAGGGCGTTTGACAAAAAGGTCTGACCTCGCGTCTTCCGGAAATGAGATCTTGTGCTAAAAAATATACAATCATTTCTCACTGATTCCCAGGGCAAATGGACTCCGAATTATGACGGCCCTTATGTGGTCAAGAAAGCTTTCTCAGGCGGCGCCTTGAGACTTGCAACGATGGATGGAGAAGAATTTGCCTACCCCACAAATGTTGAAGTAGTCAAGAAATACTTCGCCTAAAAAAAACGTCTCGGTGGATTGAAAACCCGAAAGGGTGGTCCAGGCAAAAATTAGAGACATAATCACAAATCATCCCGGTGGATTGGAAACATCACAGTAGAATCCAGGCAAAAATGAGGGATAATGGCAAGTAACTATGTTCAACAAAGGGGCAAATCCCTCAGCAGCAGTAATGTCGTCCATCAGGGAAAACTCCAGTCAGGGTCATCTTCGACAGAAGCTCAGGATGTCCAGAATTCAAAGTTGGTAAAAGGATAGTGGTCGTTATGTTTCAATGTAGCCCTTTTCCCTTAAATGACCATTTTCTAACTTTGTAAATACTCTATGGAATCACGCGCTTGGCTGATTTCCATCCTATCAATAAAATTTGAGCCCCTGTGCTTTTGTTTGCAATTATTATTTGTTTTAGCTTTATAGAACGACATTTTAACATGATCAACGATTCTTGAAATAAAACAAAAATGAATTTACTTGTTAAAATTTTTGCTGCTTTAAAATAAAGATGGCAATTTCTTTTGACTGTTGAACATTGAAAGAACATCGATCGCTTCTCCCGAAGTAATCGAGCTTCAAAGTGCAGAATCAAAGTACTCCTTCTAAACCAGTGCACCTGAATGAAGGATCAGTTGTGTCTGTAACACCCCAATTTAAATTATTAATCGTCGTGTTATTATTTCTGTTTGTTGGGCCTGGTTAAGGGTGAGTGAAGGGTCGTGCCTTAGTGAATTAACAAGAATTAAGACTTTAGTTAATAATAAGGATAGTGAGGTGAAAATAATAATATTAATATGGTTAGTATTAGTGTTATTATTATTATTCTTATTATTATTTTATTATTATTAGAATTATTATTATCAATATTATTTTATTATTAATTAAGTAAAAACCTTATTAAAGAGAATTAAGGGGAGTTTTAGTGGACTAAGGTGGTTTTCACGTAAAACAAGAATAAGAGAGAAAGAAGAACAAGGAAGAGGAAGGTGTGCTAGGGCAAGGATTTCTTCCCAGTTTTTCTAGATTTCTGAACAATTCGAGGTAAGGGGGGAGAACAGGTTCATATTTGGTGAATTGATCGTATAAGGGTAGTGGGGAGTCCTTAACCCCGTAGGAAATTTGTATGCAAACTGTTAAATTGATAAATTTTGTATATGTCTGTTGTGATTCTGAGAATCGTACATGAATTGATGTGTAATTTCATGAATTTTTGTGGTTGTTGCTGTGGTATGAATATCCCTTGCAGATCTGTCGTTTTTTATTCGAACTGAGAGGACGATTTGAGATTTTAGGCTTGCAATACCTGTAGTAACTCTAGGTACAAGAGAAGAGATGAAAATAGGACCTAAAATCAATGTAGAAACGAGTATAGGACTGGTTGGGAGTGAAGAAGTGTAGAAATCGTAGCAGAGTGTAGAATAGTGAGGCTTCTGGTGATTTGCATAATAGATCTGGTGATACGCGTACCAGAAAGGGTGATACGCGTATGGGAAGGCGTGATATGTAGCCATACGCGTATGGGAGGTAGCATTACGCGTAATTGGAAGGCAATACGCGTATAGTGTTGGAAATTGGGAAATTCAGTGTGAAGGTATCTCTGTCTGTACGCGTACGGTATAAGGCAATACGCGTAAGGAATGTGGGCATTTTGAGGAGATACGCGTATGAGGGGAGTCAATACGCGTATGGGTGGCCGAGCGAGCTGGCAATATGCGCATGGCATGGGACAATACGCGTATGGCCATCGAAGTTGCAGAATTTTACCGTTTCGCGATTTCTTTCCTGTTTTCGCGTCTGATTCGGTTTCTCTTGGTTTGAGAGGTTGGGATTGGGAGTCAGATGCTGAGTGATACACAGTTGGTGATGAAACTAATTAATTTTATAATTTTTAGGAATTAATTAGTGTTTGGTGAATTATGGTGGCTTGTGAGGGTTCGATGATTATGGTGCAAGTGGGAACGATTAGGTGTCTCATGTGTGATCAGGAGGATCGTAACTATGTATGTCTATTATTATACATGTGTGTTATATGTATGTTTGATGTGATGAGGAGGATCATGAATTTGTTTATCATTGATATATATGTGTGGTGTATGTATGTTTGTTGTGATCGGGAGGATCGTGAATTTGGTTATCATTTGATATACTTGTGGGTTATATGTATGATGTGATCAGGAGGATCGTGGGTATGTATTTACGCTTATATACATGTTTTGTTATGCATCGTTGAGTCTTGCATATTCATGGTGATTGGTGGGATGAATCATTGCTCAGGAGGAGTGTATGTGATTCATCCGTACTCCTATATGGAGAATGGTGGGGGATAGATCATTGCCAAGTAGAGGTGTATGTGATCTATCCGGGGTTCGATTGAATGAACCAATGAGTCGGTACCGCATGCATGGTGTCGTGTTGCATTACATTATCATATGTTGATTGTTGGTGATTGAATATGACAAAAGGTCGTGATTATAGGTTATTGTTGTTGGTGTGAGATACTACCTCCTTATATGTATTATTCACCTTTTTATATTGAATGTAGTTCTCACCCCTCTGTTGTTGTTGTGTCTGTGCTTCTTCAGAAGTACAGATATTCAGGTGACAGGTTAGTGCTTGGAGCTTGTGTAGCTTGTTCGAGTTTAGAGAGTCGCTCTGATACGTAACACGGGATTGGGGGTTTTTACCATTTGTTTTATGTTGTATACTTGTTACGTATCTTTCAAATGATGAATATTATGGTGGACCACGATTATGTGGAATTTTTGGTGTTATAGGCAGATGGCCGTAAATTGAATAATTGAGTAAATTTTTCGCTGTTTGATATTATTAAAATAAAAGGAGATTTATTTCGTTGATTTTAAAATGTGGCATCCCACTTTGGTGTGGAAACTCTGATTCTTTTCGTATATTTTGTTTATTTTGAAAAATGGGAAAGTGGGATGTTACAATTGGTATCAGAGCAGGTCGGTCCGTCCGGCCAGGTTGTCTAGTATGAGTTGTGTCGTGGTATGCGACATGTGTGTAGAGCACTGTCGGTACGTGATTGTTTTCTAACCGGTTGGTTGCAGGAGTTGAGGTTGAGATAAGTGGGGGAGAAGCTGGTGCTTCTCCAGGATGCTTCCATTCTGGAAGGACGGATTGGTAAGTAATGGAGTGTTATCATAGTTGGTGAGGGAGGGTCTATACTTCATCGGGATGATCGGCCGTCTATGAACAAATTGGGGAATTGATCACCCTCAATCTCTTGTTGATAGTAGTCAGAATCAAGATGAATGGATAGATTCGCCTTGACAATTAAGATAGCATGTGATGTGGAAGGTGGTTGTGTTAAGTTGGTAGAGATCTTTATTATCTAAAAGAGGATGTAGAAGAGAAGTACTTGTCGGTCAAGTTGAAGAATATCTCCGAGGAGGGACAATTAGGTATGGTTAGTGATTGCTTGCCAGGGAGTAGGAAACAAGGTAATGGCAAGAGAGATACCGGTGTTGGGTAATCCTTGATGTTTTTCTTCGAAATTGGTATTATGGTGTGCTGAGCAAATGGGTGAATATCTATCAGGAGAAGCCTCAGTGTGTTAACGTTCGCGTTGGGACGAGTTAGTAGTGAAGTTGCACGTGTCGAGTTTCTGGTTGTTTGTGAATTTCTTTTTGGATTTATTTTCAGGCGATATAAGTGGATCACAGGCATATTAATGAGGTAGAGGTGGCTATTTGATTTAACACTTGGTACGAGTCCGAAGTTATTGACTCCGTACGGAAAGTAGATGCAGGGTGTATTTGTGGAGTATATGAATTGAATCGTCAGGATTTGTTGAAGGTATTTGAGTATTCCAAATTGGAGGAAGATCACGCAGAGCATATGAGAATTGTTTTGGTAGGCACAGAAGGATAATGAATTATTCGCAAGTTTCGACTTGGGGGTTTTGATTGTAAACGGTGAGTTTATTGGAACAAGTATTGTTGGTGAGGATATGGTCGTAAATACATCGGGAAATTAGCGCAGTGCTTCGATGGAAAACCTTTTGAAGACAGTGACAGAGACTAAGAGTGTCTTGGACTTAGTAGGTTATCATTGGAGATTCTTATATCGAAAAATGAGGCGGATTAGAGGTTTTAATATGCTGGTCAGGTCGGGATGTCTCTGAGGGAAAAACTCTTAGGCGATGAAACCAAGATGGTTGCTATGTTGGTGATAGTATCGTCCTAGAATTGACAGGAAAGCCACAGTAGAGGGCTGCCAATTGTACATGATTTCCAGATGTGGCTCCGGATGGGATAACGAGCGTGATGTGTATAAGGGTATTGAGGCTATGGGAAGCAAACTTAGAGTTTGGATGAGTTTTGGAATTATTAAAGTTTTAGGGCGTTAATGGAAAATTTGAGAAAAACCCTTGGGTGTGGATATAATACTGAGATTGAGAGTTCTTTTCGGTTGATTGTTGATACATGTTAGAAATTGTAGAATGTGGATTGTTCAGAGAATGAAATTATGTATGGATTACTGACAGTTGAATGAGGTGACGATTGAGAATAAGTGTCCACTTTCAAGAATGGGGAGTTGGAATGGTTTGGTTGAGTTTGATTGAAATTACAATTGTTTGGAACGTTTGATAAGAGTGGTGAATTTGTGTGGGTCGAGGCTTTGATCGATTTCATGTGACTGGTTAGGTTTGTTACCATCGGAATGGGTTGTTATTTGCTCGGTTGAGCTTGTATATGAGTCTGGACAAGATGGGATGAGTTCGTAGTGGTGTTCATTAGGGAGATTCGGATCTAATATAAAGTCAGAAGGAGACTTTGTAGGGTGTTTGGAATCTAAGTTTCAAGTGTTGAAAGGAAGGGAATTTTTTATGCTAAATTATTCGAGTGAGAATTTTGGTTGAAAAGAGATTAGTTTCTTGGATATGTTAATTATGATGATGGTATTGTATGAATCCATCGGAAGTAGATGCAGTTCTACAATGAGAACTCCGAAGTCGGTGAAGGTGATTAGAAGCTTTTGGACTTTAGTTGGTTATTACCGGAGGTTGTGGAAGGCTCTTCCAAGTTAGAATTTTGTTACTTCAGTTGACTTGCAAAGGGTAAGTCGTTTGCTTTGGATGTTCATTGTGAAGAAGTTGAGGGGGCTAAAGTAGAATTTGTCTGCAGCCCCAGTTTGCTTCTTCGTGATCCTAATAAATCATTGTGAGGTATTGGGATGTGCCCATGATGAATTTAGTCGGCGTGTGAATGCAGGATGGAAAGGTCGTCGCTTATGCTTTGCGATAATTGAGAATTCATGATTTCAAGATGGTTGCGGTTATTGCTGTGTTAAGGATCCAGCAATATTATTTTTTTTATGGTTTCGAATTCAAATTGTTTAGTAAACACAAGAATATTGAGTACCTGTTTGGTCAGAAATAATAGAGTATGAGACAACGAGGACGGTTGAGATTCCGTACGAGTTATGACCTTAGCTGGAATCATCCTATTGGAGGAGTTAATGTCGTGCCAGATGAGTTAAGTCGGAAGTTTTTATACGTGTCTGTTTTGATGACCAGATGGATTAGAACTATTTGAGCAGTTCAGAGACTTGCGTCTGGTGTGTGAGATAACACAGCTGAGTGTGAGGTTGGGTATGTTAGAAATGAACTATGATTTTCTGGTGAAGATTAGAGAGAGTCAAAAGTCGGATATGACTTTGGTAAATTTGATTTTTGCGAGTAATCAGAGTGCGCATCGAAAGCGTGATATGGTACCTTTTCGTATATGTGTGCGTAACTGGTATGAGTTCATAGGTTGAACAGTGGAAATATGTAGGAGCGATGAGACCATTGGACGTTTCAGAATGGAGGTAGAAAAGGTTAAATATTATTCTTGGACTATTAAGTAGATGGATGTTTTAGTCTTATGTTGATTCGTGAATCGTAGCATTGTTATAATAGTATTGTGTGACAAGGATGTTGATATCATGGTTATGTGGAGGTTGTTGAAACGATGTTGTGTCGTGGAACTTTGTGTTCTTGTTTTGTTGTTGCCTCGTTGCCTATGGTGATGGTTCGAGTGCGGGTGGCTAATTCCTATGGTGGGGAATTAGGAGAGGGTTACCTATGGTGAGGGTAACGATCTTTGCATGTTCGCAACTTGAGTATTCTTTGGGTCGTGAATTAGTCGTCAAGGGCATTGTATGGGCATTGCATCTTGTCGTTGTCGTAGTTGCTGTTAGCAAGGTCGTCTGTTAGTCTGTGTCATTCGTGGTGTACCTTTTGCTGGTATGATTATTGATTATCGATTGTGATAGTTGTACCCGGAGTGATTCATTTCTGTTATATTTTCGAGGACGAAAATAATTTAAGTGGGGGAGAGTTGTAACACCCCAATTTAAATTATTAATCGTCGTGTTATTATTTCTGTTTGTTGGGCCTGGTTAAGGGTGAGTGAAGGGCGGTGCCTTAGTGAATTAACAAGAATTAAGACTTTAGTTAATAATAAGGATAGTGAGGTGAAAATAATAATATTAATATGGTTAGTATTAGTGTTATTATTATTATTCTTGTTATTATTTTATTATTATTAGAATTATTATTATCAATATTATTTTATTATTAATTAAGTAAAAACCTGATTAAAGAGAATTAAGGGGAGTTTTAGTGGACTAAGGTGGTTTTCACGTAAAACAAGAATAAGAGAGAAAGAAGAACAAGGAAGAGGAAGGTGTGCTAGGGCAAGGATTTCTTCCTAGTTTTTCCAGATTTCTGAACAATTCGAGGTAAGGGGGGAGAACGGGTTCATATTTGGTGAATTGATCGTATAAGGGTAGTGGGGAGTCCTTAACCCCGTAGGAAATTTGTATGCAAACTGTTAAATTGATAAATGTTGTATATGTCTGTTGTGATTCTGAGAATCGTACATGAATTGATGTGTAATTTCATGAATTTTTGTGGTTGTTGCTGTGGTATGAATATCCCTTGCAGATCTGTCGTTTTTTATTCGAACTGAGAGGACGATTTGAGATTTTAGGCTTACAATACCTGTAGTAACTCTAGGTACAAGAGAAGAGATGAAAATAGGACCTAAAATCAATGTAGAAACGAGTATAGGACTGGTTGGGAGTGAAGAAGTGTAGAAATCGTAGCAGAGTGTAGAATAGTGAGGCTTCTGGTGATTTGCGTAATAGATCTGGTGATACGCGTACCAGGAATGGTGATACGCGTGTGGGAAGGCGTGATACGCAGCCATACGCGTATGGGAGGTAGCATTGCGCGTAATTGAAAGGCAATACGCGTATAGTGTTGGAAATTGGGAAATTCAGTGTGAAGGTATCTCTGTCCGTACGCGTACGGTATAAGGCAATACGCATAAGGAATGTGGGCATTTTGAGGAGATACGCGTATAAGGGGAGTCAATACGCGTATGGGTGGCCGAGCGAGCTGGCAATACGCGTATGGCATGGGGAAATACGCGTATGGCCATCGAAGTTGCAGAATTTTACCGTTTCGCGATTTCTTTCCTGTTTTCGCGTCTGATTTGGTTTCTCTTGGTTTGAGAGGTTGGGATTGGGAGTCAGATGCTGAGTGATACACAGTTGGTGATGAAACTAATTAATTTTATAATTTTTAGAATTAATTAGTGTTTGGTGAATTATGGTGGCTTGTGAGGGTTCGATGATTATGGTGCAAGTGGGAACGATTAGGTGTCTCATGTGTGATCAGGAGGATCGTAACTATGTATGTCTATTATTATACATGTGTGTTATATGTATGTTTTATGTGATCAGGAGGATCGTGAATTTGTTTATCATTGATATATATGTGTGTTATATGTATGTTTGTTGTGATCGGGAGGATCTTGAATTTGGTTATTATTTGATATACTTGTGGGTTATATGTATGATGTGATCAGGAGGATCGTGGGCATGTATTTACGCTTATATACATGTTTTGTTATGCATCGTTGAGTCTTGCATATTCATGGTGATTGGTGGGATGAATCATTGCTCAGGAGGAGTGTATGTGATTCATCCGTACTCCTATATGGAGAATGGTAGGGGATAGATCATTGCCAAGTAGAGGTGTATGTGATCTATCCGGGGTTCGATTTAATGAACTAATGAGTCGGTACCGCATGCATGGTGTCGTGTTGCATTACATTATCATATGTTGATTGTTGGTGATTGAATATGACAAAAGGTCATGATTATAGGTTATTGTTGTTGGTGTGAGATACTACCTCCTTATATGTATTATTCACCTTTTTATATTGAATGTAGTTCTCACCCCTCTGTTGTTGTTGTGTCTGTGCTTCTTCGGAAGTACATATATTCAGGTGACAGGTTAGTGCTTGGAGCTTGTGTAGCCTGTTCGAGTTTAGAGAGTCGCTCTGATACGTAACACGGGATTGGGGATTTTTACCGTTTGTTTTATGTTGTATACTTGTTACGTATCTTTCAAATGATGAATATTATGGTGGACCACGATTATGTGGAGTTTTTGGTGTTATAGGCAGATGGCCGTAAATTGAATAATTGAGTAAATTTTCCGCTGTTTGATATTATTAAAATAAAAGGAGATTTATTTCGTTGATTTTAAAATGTGGCATCCCACTTTGGTGTGGAAACTCTGATTCTTTTCGTATATTTTGTTTATTTTGAAAAATGGGAAAGTGTGGTGTTACAGTGTCAGAGACCATTCTCCATCTGACATCCCTGGCAAAGTTCTTACCTCCTAAGCCCGACCAACATAGCTCCCAACAGGGACTATCTCTCCTAAGCAAGGCAGAACTGCCACTTTTAGACCAGCGATACCTCTTCGTCCCCCGCAGTGGCCGAGTATCCAGTCATGTTCATCCGTTAGTTTGTATGTCGCGCCAGTTTTGTCAGCATATACATACATACATCATGCATTATTTATTTGCATTCATATTGCATCACTATCTCTTTAGTCGGTCTTATCCCCTAGTGATAACCGTCCTCTCAATCGAGTTGCCAGTTCTTTCCTCGTTAGGAAATGTTGCGTCTGAACTCGCCTCCAGTTTATTTCTGGATTGAAGTTGGGCCTCGACCCCTTTGATAACTTGAACCTCTGAAAAACCAGAGAACCCTCGATAAATGTCACTCTTCGTCATTGAAGATGATGTCTTCGCTTTCCTGGATTAAGGAAAATCCCCTAGAGAAAGCCTCTTAATCGGAGATTCGGCAATACAACACTTTTTCTCCGAAAAACCGCTGACAAAAAGGTCATCAGCACCTCAAAATTGGATCACATCATATGGCATTTCTCCGAGAAGATCTCCGAGAAAAGTATGATGTAATATCCCCCAGCGAAAGCAGTCTCTCAAGAGAGTCGTTTTCCCCGATAGAGTCGACAAATGGCGTCTCCAACAGAGAAGTTTGTATACCTCTACAACTCAGACGAGTGGGTTCCCCAGCGACTCTGACATCAAATCTTTTTCCGTCAAATGGCATCTCACCAGGAAAATTCAGCGAGAAGTTTAAGGAAAACCGCTACGAATAACGTCCATTGTCAAGAAAGTTTATTGACAAAAGAAACTGAGATCAGTTCCTTGGTGCGAAACCAGGATCGAGGGGAAGTTTATATCAGAAACTTAGACCAGTTCCTTGGTAGGAAACCAGGATCGATGGGAGGTTTATTTCAGAAACTGAGACCAGTTCCTGGGTAGGAAACCAGGATCGAGGGGAAGTTTATATCAGAAACTTAGACCAGTTCCTTGGTAGGAAACCAGGATCGAGGGGAAGTTTACATGTGAAACTGAGACCAGTTCCTTGGTAGGAGACCAGGATCGAGGGGAAGTTTACATCAGAAACTGAGACCAGTTCCTTGGTAGGAAACCAGGATCGAGGGGAAGTTTACATAAGAAACTGAGACCAGTTCCGTGGCTGAACACCAGGATCGAGGGGAAGTTTTTACCTTTTCTAAGCATCGTTGCTTAGCAAAAGAAGATGGGTGAGCAAACTACCGTTCATAACAAACCATCAAAATTTCGGGTATTCCGATATTTAATCCTCTTGCACCCCGAATGCCCGAATACCTTCGCCATTAGCACCTTTGGGTCCAAGAAGATTAAATAGGGGCATCTGTCATACCCCAAATTTTGACCACCAAGATTCCCATCATTGTGAAAACCATCATCACAATATGGATGACATTTCATACTTATTAGTCTTCCCCAAAGATGGGTGAGCATTCACTACAAACAAGGACTAGGGTTTCAAGCCATCTCAGAGCCTTAGACAAAAGATCAATCAAGGAATGACATGATCTTCAAGTTGTCTAATCTCTCAAACATCCACAATGGATCAAGAGGACTCCCACAGCAAGAATCAAGCACAATGTTGCAGCATTCCAGGTGGATTAAGCCTCAAGATCGCCAGTGTCACCAAATTAGGGTTTGGTCGGCCAAGGCCTCCAGATGGAAATTTTCCTCTGCGCATGAGCCAATGCTCCAAAGCATAACCCAAGATACTCCAAGGGACATCATAAACCCAATCATCAAGTCAATTTAGCCTCGGGGGATGCATTCACTAAAAATCAGGAATTAAGGTTTCTTGACCTAATTCACCCCTAAGTTGACTTTTGGGACAAATCATGAGCCAAGACCTCAAGACATGATTTGGGGGTATCTAATAAACCACATTGATCCATTTGCAACAATGGATTGATCCAAGAAACTTGATTCACAAGTTTCAAGTTCATCAGAACCACAATTAGGGTTTTGCGGGAAAACTCAACTATGCCTTTGACTTTTGACCCAGACCTGCTCCCAAACCTTGGGACATGATTCAATACACCCTATAACACCTATGAAATCAATCCATCAAGTTTTATTTAGGTCAAGGACTCGATTTCATAGAGGATCGCACAGTTTGGAATTCATCTGACAAAAAGTCAACTGTGCACAAAAGTCAACTTTGACTTTTTGAGATTTTTCACAATTATGGTTCTTTGACCCTAAAATGATGTTAATGTGTGATTGGGATCATCATTCATCAAGAAAAATCAAGAAAAGTGGGATAACTTGTAAAAGGGGTAACCATAAAAACTTAGAAATTTTCTAAGTTATGGAACAAAGTTGCTAGGGTACCAACTTTGGAGGATCATAACTCCTAAACTACAAGGCCATTTTCCCCATTCAAAGCTGGATTTGTAGGTCTCATGGCCCTCTACAAAAGCTTCAACTACACCTCATTCCAATTCATCATAGATTTTGAGTTATGGAATGATCAAAATGGCTGAAAACATGAAATGTCACTTTTTCCAACACTTAGTGAATTTTTCACTAAGCCAGAATTTGTCTTGCTTTTTTTTCCAAAAGTAGGGAGATTTTTCACTTGGATCCAAAAAGTATCAAGACCAACTATGATCACATACATGTTGTATCATATGAGGGCTTTCCAAAATGGCCAAGAACTCCATGAAACTCCACTTAAGCCGTGAGATATGACCATGCCAATATGCCTTGCTGCAAACTGTCATGGCAAGGCAGATTTGGGGACTTTTCTCGATTTGCTCAAATTTTGCAAAGGGCAAGCAAATCTATCCATCTGAACACCTCAAGGGGGGACCAAGGAGGGACAAACACTGATCCATCAGCCTCCCAAGTCCTTGGAACCAAAAGTAGCATGCCAAACCTAGAAATGCCTAAAGAGGGGACAAGACTCCAATTTTTGTTTGGAGCATTTAATGGATGCACCAAGGTGGCCTGGACTGAGCCATTTCCAACTGAATTCAGTCAAGACTTATCCAAGACCAAGGGAACCAGCAGCCTGTGCCCTAACCTCTAGTCAATGGCTCGAGGAGACATGGATTCCCATTGATCAACATTGGCCAAACCTCTGTAGCAGTTGCCATTCACTATTGCTGCCAAAACAAACTTGCTCTACTATAAATATAGCTCATTTATGCTCAGTTTAAGTACACCAAAGCACTACAACACTTGCTTTCCTCAAAATCTATTTCTCTAGGCAAAAATGCCTTCTTTAGCAAAGTAACTCTGAGTTTTTGAGTTAGAGAGAAATTCCATCATAGCTCATGATCCAAACACATCCAATATGTCATATCTAAGCTGTCCAAGCTCTTACAAGTGACATGTAACACCAAAATCTCAAAGTCCCCTCTCAAAACCTCAAAATAGGGCTTTTGTGCATTTTTCAGGCCATGTCTTGATTCAGTCACTTTCCAAACCAGATAAAACCTCAAACACACTCCAAATATCATCCTTGAACTGTCCCAAATGGTTCCACACATCTGGAACATCATTTGAGAAAGTTGCTATTTTGGCCATTTTTGCCCCTTTTACAAGAAAGGGCCAATTTCCATTCCTGAGATTTCCAGATGGTTCCAACCACTCTAAAAGCTTCTAAGGGATCATTTGAGATTGTCCAAAGCATCAAATTTTTTTTGGAACAAAGCACTTGGTAGATAGCCATAAAGCTCCAAAAAGAGGTAAACATCACAACTTGAACTCTCTGAAATATGCCTTGCTTTGAAGTCCACTGATCATGCATCTCTTATACATGTTATATGTGTTGTGTTTGCACCAATTTATCATGTAATTTATACCTGTACCAAGAGGTAGCACAGAAAATGCAAAACATGGGCTATTTCAAAACCACTTCCGGGTTTTGAGGAGGATTTGTTTTCTGGAAAAACCACCACCACCATTGGATTCCTTCTGAAATTCTAGGCCAGATACATATAAATTTTGTCTCCATTCATGGAGAAATGAGAAAGTTATGGCCTTCAAGTTTCTGACCAAAATCTTGTCTTGCCTTGCCTTGGGCCAGGCCAAAAAACAAGGCAAGCCTTGTATATTTGTGGTTGTGTTTCAATACACGGATGTATTACCACCCTAGTGGTAAGGCGCGCATGATGCACACAAGAGGTCTGGGGTTCGAATCCCCCTCGCCCCAGACCCTCTTTTTGCTATTTTTTCAACTTTTTTACTATTTTTCATATTATTTCTTAATGATTTGAAAAATTAATAACTTCCTCAATTTTAATTATTTTTTATTGGTTCTTTTTGCAAAAAATATTGAAATATTTTATTCCACAAAAAAATCAAATTTATATTATTTATTTAATATAATTGGTATTTTTGTGAATAAATTTATTTTTAATTGTTTTTAAATATTTAAAAGTGGATATTTATTTTGAAAATCAAAACCAAATGAGTTCTAAATCATCTTGTGATTAAAACAAAAATCACAAGTGGTTTATTCAAATCTATTTGGTATTTTTATCATTTTATTGATTTTCTTTAAATATTTACTTTTAAAGAAAAACAAAATTAGGGTTTCTTTGATTTTCACCCTCACAAATCTTTTTTCAAACTCAATGGGCCTCTTGGTAGAGTGTAAGACCCAATCCTTTGTAAATATAAACCATTTTTTGGGCCTCAGACGTTGTATTTTCAAAATCACGGCGCGATCGTTGCCATTTAAAGACAAAACCCTGGGCCTCTCCTTGAGCTGTAAGCCCCACCACTTGTGCAAAAACAACCTTGGGCCTCTAATAGAGTGTAAGAGCCAATCCTTTTTGAAACCAAACAAATTTTGGGCCTTAGTTATTGTATAAGACCCACTGCGATTTCAAAAATCTCGGCGCGATCGCCATTTAAAATTGTTTGGGCCTCCCCTCGTGTTATAAACCCCATTTCTTTTCTTTAAAAAAATCTTTGGGCCTCTAATAGAGTTTAAGACCCATCCCCTTGTACATAAAACTAATTTGGGCCTCACTTATTATATAAGTCCCTCTGTACAGTTTACAAAACCACGGTGCAATCATCGTTGAACCTTGGGCCTCTCCTAGAGCTGTAAGCCCCAACAACTTTTCAAAGCACATTTTCCTTTGATGTTGAATATAATATTGTTATCAAAGCTTTCTTTGTTGAACAACTAACAAAACATCATGGAAGCTCTACAACGGGTAAGTGTTTATCCGCTTTCATTTATCGGTTTCATATGTATATAACTGTATTGTGGGGCTGTTTCGCTGTAAGTCTTCTTTCACAAACTCTTATATACTTATCCAATATCCACTGTGTAATACTAGTATAGTTATTTAGAGTTTTCCCCAGCAACTACGTCTAGCACTAGGTAAAGCCCTGTTGGTCACTCTTAAATACAAACAAAACTAGATCCCCATAGGATTACCAGATACAGTCTTCACTCCTCTTGGGGTTAAACAATATGGAGACGTGAAAGGCAACATTCTCGGTGAACCCTTTCTCAGACTGTCACTCTTAGAAATTGTCAAAGAAACTCTACTCCCTAGAGTTGATCTATTCTCCGTGAATGGCATATCTTGAGTTTCTTCCAAATTCTCAGACTTTCCTGGCTTGATCTATTCTCGGTGAATAGCGTGTCTTAAACTTCTCGGGGTTTGGGGACCCACGGGCTTCCTAAAAGCATCCCCGCCTCCTCTTGGGCGTTGTACAAGGACCCGTCGGTTTCTTAGAAGTTCTCATGCCTTCCCTTGGGCTTAATACAAGGACCCTGACGACCTCTTAAAGGTATAAGACAAAACTTAGTCATCCTTTGCTAGAACAGTCTTTCCAGCTTCAAAACTCTGGCCATTTTAGGGTTGATACTCATCCCTTAATGCCCGTGCCTCCTCTTGGGCATTGTACAAAAGATAAAACTTTAGACTTGGACAGTCTAAGGCCCTTGAGTCTCAAAGACATTCTCAAGTTACCTTCAAACATAGGCAGAAACCCGATCTCTCTCATGAGAGTTCCCCACACTTGGACTCGCTTCTGGATCTCTAGAATCCACAGTGATAAGACAGCCTCCTCTTGGGCTTTGTACAAATGATTCTCCCCAGCGGAGCTAACCTTTTCAGACTCTCTTGTTGAGTCAACACCTTTTAGCCTCCGTCTTGGGCTTTGTACAAGTGTCATACCCCAAATTTTGACCACTTAGATTTCCCATCATTGTGAAAACTATCATCACAATATGGATGACCTTTCATACTCATTAGTCTCCCCAAAGATGGGTGAACATTCACTACAAACAATAATTAGGGTTTCAAGCCCTCTCTGAGCTTTAGACAAAGGATCAATCAAGAAATGACATGATCTTCAACTTTTCTAACCTCTCAAACATCCACAATGGATCAAGAGGACTCCCACAACAAGAATCAAGCACAATGTTGCAGCATTCCAGGTGGATCAAGCCTCAAAATCGACAATGTCACCAAATTAGGGTTTTGGTCGACCAATGCCTCCAGATGAAAATTTTCCTCTGGGCATGAGCCAATGCTTCAAAGCATAACCTAATATGCCCCATGGAACCTCATGGACCCAATCATCAAGTCAATTTTGCCTCAGGGGATGCATTCATAAAAAATCAGGAATTAGGGTTTCTTGACCTAATTCACCCCTAAGTTGACTTTTGGGACAAAACATGAGCCAAGACCTCAAGGGAGGATTTGAGGGTCTCTAATACACCACATTAATCCATTTGCAATAATGGATTGGTCTAAGAAGCTTGAGCAACAAGTTTCAATTTCATCAGAACCACAATTAGGGTTTTGAGGAAAAAGTCAACCGTGCCTTTGACTTTTGACCCAGACATGCTCCCAAACCCTAGGACATGATTCAATACACCCTATAACACCTATGAAATCAATCCATCAAGTTTGATTTAAGTCAAGGACTTGATTTCATAGAGGATCGCACAATTTTGAATTCATCTGACAAAAAGTAGACTGTGCACAAAAGTCAACTTTGACTTTTTGAGATTTTTCACAATTATGGTTCTTTAACCCTAAAATGATGTTAATGTGTGATTGGGATCATCATTCATCAAGAAAAATCAAGAAAAGTGGGATAACTTGTAAAAGGGATAACCATAAAAACTTAGAAATTTTCTAAGTTATGAAACAAAGTGGTTAGGGTACCAACTTTGGAGGGTCATAACTCCTAAACCACAAGGCCATTTTTCCCCATTCAAAGCTGGATTTGTAGCTCTCATGGCACTCTACAAAAGCTTCAAACACAACTCATTCCAATTCCTCATGGATTTTAGGTTATGGAATGATCAAAATCACAAAAAGTGAAAATGTCACTTTTTTGCAACACTTAGTGAAATTTTCACCAAGTCAGAATCTGCCTTCACTTTTTTCCAAATGTAGGGGCATTTTTCACTTGGATCCAAAAAGTATCAAAACCAACTATGATCAAACAGTTGTTGTATCATATGAGGGCTTTCCAATATGGCCAAGAACTCCATCAAATTCCACTTGAGCCATGAGATATGACAATGGCAATATGCCTTGCTGAAAACTGTCAAAGCAAGACAGATTTGTGCATTTTGCTCGATTTGCCAAATTTATGCAAATGACAAACACACTTATCCATCTGAACACCTCAGGGGGAGACCAAGGAGGGACAAACACTGATCCATCAACCTCCCAAGTCTTTGGAACCAAAAGTAGCATGCCAAACCTAGAAATGCCTAAAAGAGGGACAAGACTCCAATTTTTGTTTGGAGCATTTAATGGATGCACCAAGGTGACATGGACTGAGCCATTTCCAACTGAATTCAGTCAAGACATATCCAAGACCAAGAGAACCAGCAGCCTGTGTCCTAACCTCTAGTCAATGGCTAGAGGAGACTTGGATTCTCATCAACATTTGCCAAACCTCTGTTGCAGTTGCCAATCACTATTGCTTGCAAAACAAACTTGCTCTACTATAAATAGAGCTCATTTGTGACCAGTTTGAGTACACCAAAGCCATCAAACAGATGTTTTCCTCAAAATCACCTTCTTACCTCCAAATTTGCCTTCCAAAGCAAGTCACCATCGGGTTTTGAGTTTGAGAGCAATTCCAATCAAACTAATCACATATACACACCTCATAAACATCATATAGAGGTGATCCAAACACTCACAAGTGGCCTGTAACACCAAAATCACAAAGTCATCTCTCAAAACCTCAAAATAGGACTTTTGTGCATTTTTCAAGCCATGTCTTGATTCAGTCACTTTCCAAACCAGATAAAACCTCAAACACACTCCAAATATCATCCTTGAACTGTCCTAAATGGTTCCCCACATCTGGAACACCATTTAAGAGAGTTGCTATTTTGGCCACTTTTGCCCCTTTTGCAAGAAAGGGCTCAAACTTGTTCCTGAGGTTTCCAGCTGATTCCAACCATCCTAAAAGCTTCTAAGAGATCATTTGAGGGTGTCCAAAGCATCAAATAATTTCTGAAATAAGGTGCTTGGCAGATTGCACAAAAGCTCCAAAAAGAGGTAAGCATCACAACTTGAATTCTTTGAATCATGCTTTCCTTTGATGTACACTGATCATGCGTCTCTTCTACATGTTATATGTGTTGTGTTTGCACCAATTTATCATGTAATTCATACCTGTATCATGAGATGGCACGGAAAATGAAAATCATGGCCTATTTCAAAACCACTATCGGACATGATTTGTTAAAAAACACCACCGCCATTGGATTCCTTATGCAATTCTAGGCAGGATAGACCTAAATTTTGTCCCAATCCATGGAGAAATGAGAAAGTTATGGCCTTCACGTTTTTAACCAAAATCTTGCCTTGCCTTGGGTCAGGCCAAAAGCAAGGCAAGCCTTGTATATTTGTGGTTGTGTTTCAATCAACGGATGTATCACCACCCAAGTGGTAAGGCGCGCGCCCTATACACAAGAGGTCTGGGGTTCGAATCCCCCTCGCCCCAGATTCTCTTTTTTACCAATTTTTCATGTTTTTTCATATTTTATTATTTTTCATATTATTTTTAATGATTTGAAAATTTAATAACTCTCTCAATTTTAATTATTTTTTATTGGTTCTTTTTGCAAAAAATCACAAAAATGTTGAAATATTTTATTCCACAAAAAAATCAGATTTATATTATCTATTTAATATACTTAGTATTTTTGTGAATAAATTCATTTTTAATTGTTTTTAAAAATTTTAAAAGTGAATATTTACCTTGAAAATCAAAACCAAATGAGTTTTAATTCATCTTGTGATTAAAACCTCATTTTTCAAACCTTAAACAAAAATCACAAGTGGTTTATTCAAACTCATTTGGTATTTTAAACATTTTTATTGATTTTCTTTAAATATTTACTTTTAAAGAAAAACAAAATTAGGGTTTCTTTGATTTTCACCCTCACAAATCATTTAAATCACTTTTGGGCCTCTAATAGAGTGTAAGACCCATCCTTTGTATAGAAAACCTTTTTGGGCCTCAATGCATTGTATAAGACCCAATACGTTAAAGAAATCTCGGCGCGATCGTCATTTTTCAAACAAAACCCTTTGGGCCTACCCTCGTGTTATAAGCCCCATTCCTTTTCTTTAAATCACCTTTGGGCCTCTTGAGAGAGTGTAAGACCCATTCCTTTGTACAGAAAACCTTTTTGGGCCTCAGTCACTTGTATAAGTCCCTGTACAAATTCAAAACATCAGTGCAAGCACTGATAAAACCTTGGGTCTCTCCTTGAGCTGTAAGCCCCAACAATCTTTTCAAAGCACTTTATCCTTTGATTTAGAATATAATATTGTTATCAAAGCTTTCTTTGTTGAACAACTAACAAAATAGTATGGAAGCTCTACAACCGAGTAAGTGTTTACCCGCTTGCTTTATACGCTTATATATATATATATATAACTGTATTGTGGGGCTGCTCACTGTAAGTCTTCTTTCACAAACTTTTATATACTCGTCAAATATCAACTGTGTAATACTAGTATAGTTATTTATGGTTTTCCCCGGCAACTACGTCTAGAACTAGGTAAAGCCTGTTGGCCACTCTTAAATACAAATAAAACTAGATCCCCATAGGATTTCCAAATACATTCTCCCCTCCTCTTGGGGTTAAACAATATGGAGACATGAAAGGCAGCATTCTCGGTGAACCCTTTCTCAGACTGTCACTCTTAGAAATTGTCAAAGAATCTCTACTCCCCAGAGTTGATCTATTCTTCGTGAATAACATCTCTTGAGTTTATTTCTTCCAAATTCTCGGACTTTCCTGGCTTGATCTATTCTCTGTGAATAGCATGTCTTGAACTTCTCGGGGTTTGGGGACCCACAAGCTTCCTAAACGCATCCCCGCCTCCTCTTGGGCGTTGTACAAGGACCCTTCGGTTTCTTAAAAGCTCTCATGACTTCTCTTGGGCTTAGTACAAGGACCCAGAGACCTCTACAGGTATAGGAACATAACCTAGTCATCAATTTGCTAGAACTGTCTTTCTGAGTCAAGTGTTAGACCGGTTAATGGGTTGAGCATCATACAAAGATCATTCACTTATCTGAGAATCGATTTCTCAAAATACCAGTAGACTTGGACAGTCTCAATACCATTTGGATTTCCCATTTCCTTAAAGAACGGGAAATAACCCGGATCAGTACCAAAGCACAACAATATCGTTAATCTTTCCTTCATAAGAACTAGTTTTCTCTTTTATCCAACATACTGGACCTGTCTGTAAACTGAAACAGTCACCAGCATATCTAGCCTCCTCTTGGGCTTTGTACAATGATTCTCCCCAGGGGAGCTAACCTTTTCAGACTCTCTTGTTGAGTCAAACCTTTAGCCTTCACCTCGGGCTTCGTACGAGATACTAAAACACTCTCTTGTTGAGTATAAAAGACTCTCTTGTTGAGTCAGACCCCTTTAGCCTCCATCTTGGGCTTCGTACGAGATACAAAAATACTCTCTTATTGAGTATAAAAGACTCTCTTGTTGAGTCAACACCTTTAGCCTCCATCTCGGGCTTCATACGAGATATAAATCACTCTCTTGTTGAGTATAAAATACTCTCTTGTTGAGCCAAAACCCCCTTTAGCCTCCATCTCGGGCTTCGTACGAGATAGAAAACACTCTCTTGTTGAGTATAAAAGACTCTCTTGTTGAGTCAAACCTCTTTAGCCTCCATCTCGGGCTTCGTACGAGAAAGAAAATCACTCTCTTGTTGAGTCAAACATTTTCTGCCTCCTGTCGCTCCCGGGATTTTCATCCAAGTATAAACGCGAAAGTGGCACCGAAACAGAGTCGCCAGCAATGTGTATTTATCCCAAGAGAGGGAGAGGAAACACTGCATAAACCTGAAGGGAAAGGAAAGAGTATGGTCTTGCGACCAAGAGAACTGGGTTCGGGAGTCGGTTACGCGAAGGGAAGGTGTTAGCACCCAACGCGTCCATCGTACCCGATGGGATCCACGCTCGTCGTCTCGATCAAAGGGTGATAGAAAAGGTACTGGAAAATGAATGGAAAGAGAATGAGAAACAAATGTAGGGAAAATAAAAGAAGTGCTCAAATGGGCCCTACCCCACTGCCTATGTATCTCATCGGGAACATGAGAATCAGAGCGACGTAGTTCCCCTCAGCTAAGGGAAAGTTATTTGTGTTTTTTAGGGAATGACTAATGTTCTAGATCAGGTGTTGCAGGCCCACTGAATCGAGTGTGTTACCGTCTTGCAAGAGAACGAGGAGAAGCACGTTCGTACGTTGAGAATGAGTGAGATGAGAAAAGAATTCCCGAAGGAAAGACGTTATTGTTTGTTTTTGTCTTTTAAGCAAGAAGTGTTTTAATTATTTTGTGTTTTGTAACACACATTGTATTTAAGTCCTTCATGTAGGATCGAATTCCTTGCATATCGACCCAAGACGGGACGTACACTAAACATTCTAAGAAAGTGAGAGAAGACCCCCCACTATCTCATTCTCACATGAAAGGCTTAAATACAATATATGTGTAGCGAGTGATTTTTGGATGTGGTTGCGAAGCACGATCGCTCTGGTACTACAACTCGATTCATTTTTTATCCTATTAAAGCTGATGAAGGAAGGGAAATAGATGTCTCCAATTAACCCTGCTTGCATACTGAGATTAAACAGTCAAAACTGTTGGTTTACAGATGCTACAAAGATCCGGGGTTTCTCCTAGGTTATTTTGTTGACAAGGGGTGCTTTAGGCTATCAGTTAGGATGTTAGGACGAATGTATGAGAGTATGGGATTTTGGGTTTTTGTTTAGTGTGCTCGCTAAAATTTTTTCTTTCAATCTTATGCCTACGTATTCCTGTTTACCGAAACAGGGAAATCAGAGCGATCATAGTTCCTCCTATTCTATGGGAGGAAATGGTTATTTTGGTGTCTTGTTCAAAGCCCAAGACGTGAAGCGAAAGGTAGTTTGTATCTTGTTCAAAGCCCAAGATGTGAAGCTAAAAGTGTTGACCTTAGAGAGAATTTGTCATCTCTAAAGGGGTCTGTTTGTCACAACTGTTGGGTGACAGACTGTAAAGGAGGATTACTTTAACCGGGATTTGTGAATCCGGCAATGCCATAATTTCCTTTATAGGGGATTTTAACCTGAAGGAGAAGACTTTAACTCAGTTTAGAGCAATGCCATCTTTCCTTAGGAATTTCTCATGCTAAAAGAGGGACAGTGGCGTGGATGTAGATGATCCAGAGGCTTGCCGCTTACAGCAATTAGATGAAGGGGAAGGGAGTTGTTGATGTTTGTGTACTGTGAACGAGGCACAACTTTGATGCTAAAAGGTTGATTGGACCAACCAGTGGTTTTCTTATACAAAGCCTAAGAGGAGGCTAATATGTGTCTCGTACAAAGCCCGAGAGAGAGGCTAAAAAGTTTTGACTCGACGATGGAGTCTTTTGGTATCTCGTATAAAGCCTGAGATGAAGGCTACTTGACTTAACAAGAGAGTTTTTTGTATCTCGTACGAAGCCCGAGATGGAGGCTAAAATTTGTTTGACTCAATAAGAACCTTTTTGTATCTCGTATAAAGCCCGAGATGGAGGCAAAAGGGTGATTGACTCAATGAGGGAGTCTCTTTATGTGTCTCGTACAAAGCCCGAGAGAGAGGCTAAACGAGGTTTGACTCCGCTGGGGAGAATCATTGTATAAAGCCCAAGAGAGAGGCTATTGTAACTGGAGAAGGATCATTATACAAAGCCTAAGAGGAGGCTATGGTTACTGTTTCAGTTGAGTGACAGGTCCAGTATGCTGATTTAAAGAGAAAATCAGTTCTTATATGAGCAACATTGTACTCGAAGATTTGATTCGAGGATCCGGGCTATTCCTGTACTTTAAGGAAGTGGGAAATCCGAAGGGCATTGAGACTGTCCGAGTCTACGGGTTTTCTTCCTATTTTTGAAGGGGTCACTTGAGAATGTCTTGGAGACTCAAGGAAATTAGACTGTCCGTGTCTAGAGTTTCATCTTTTGTACCATGCTTTGAGAAACAGTAGTAGACTCTTTGAAAGGACTGTTCTATGCAGATGACTAATTTTTGTTCCTATACCTCTAGGAGGTCGTCGGGACAATTTGTACGAAGCCCAAGAGAAGGGTGAAAACTCTTAAGAAGCCGATCGGTCCTTGTACGAAGCCCAAGAGGAGGCTATCATTCCCGGAGGAAGAATCATTATACGAAGCCTAAGAGGAGGCTGTGAATACTTCTAAGAAGCCGACGGGTCCTTGTACTAAGCCCAAGAGGAGGCGGGGTTGCTTTTAGGAAGCCTGTGGGTCTTTGTATGATGCCCAAGAGGAGGCCGATGCTTTTAAGAAGCCCGTGGGTCCCCAAACCCCGAGAAATTCAAGGCAAGCTATTCACAAGGAATAGATCAAGTCAGGAAAGTTAAAGAATTTGGAAGAAACTCAAAGATGCCATTCAGGGAGAATACATTCATCTCTGGGACTAGAGTTTCTTGACAATTCCTAATGAGGACAGCCGAAGAGAAGACTGTATCTGGTGATCCTATTGGGGATCTAGTTGTCTATTCTTATGAATAAACGAAATGGCGTCACCTAGTTCTAGACGTAGTTGCCGGGGAAACTCAAAATATCTATACTATTATTACACAGTTGATATGAGTTTATGAAAGAAGACTTACAGTGAAACAGCCCCACAATACAGTTATATGTATATGAAAGCGGTAAATGAAAGCGTATAAACACTTACCCGGTTGTAGAGCTTCCATACTGTTTGGTTAGTTGTTCAACAAAGAAAGATTGAAAACAACAGTATATTCAAAATCAAAGGAGAAAGTGCTTTGAAAAAGAAAGATTTGGGGCTTACAGCTCAAGGAGAGGCCCAGGGTTTTATCAGTGAGCGCACTGTTTGAATTTGTACAGAGGGACTTATACAAGTGACTGAGGCCCAAAAAGGTTTTCTGTACAAAGGGATGGGTCTTACACTCTCTCAAGAGGCCCAAAAGGTTTAAAAAAAAAGAGTGGGGCTTATAACACGAGGGTAGGCCCAGTTGACTTTTCGTTAAAAAATGGCGATCGCGCCGAGATTTTCTTTTAACGCGAAGTTATACAATATCTGAGGCCCAAATGATTTTGGTTAAAAAGGGGGTTGGGTCTTACACTCTATTAGAGGCCCAAAAATTTTGAATGGGTCTTACTACTCGAGGGTAGGCCCAGTTGGTTAATTTTAAACTGGCGACGATCGCGTCGTTTATTCGAAAATGTACAGTGGGACTTATACAACGAATGAGGCCCAAAAAGTTTTCTGTACAAGAGGGTTGGGTCTTACACTGTAATAGAGGCCCAAAGAGTTTTAAGAAAAGAAATGGGTCTTACTACTCGAGGGTAGGCCCAGAAGGTTATTTTTCAAAAGGCGACGATCACGCCGTTTGTTTTTTGACGGTATCGGGACTTATACAATACAATGAGGCCCAAAAATGATTTGGTCAAAAAAAGGATTGGGTCTTACACTCTATTAGAGGCCCAAAGTGTTTTGAAAATGATTTATGAGGGTTGAATTAATCCAAAACCCTAATTTGTTTTCAAAAATGTGTTTTAATTGAATAAAAATTCAATTAAAATTATCAAAATTGTTTAACATAGGAAAAACAAATTGTGATCTTGGATTAATGCTTCAAAAATTTAGTATTGACCTACAAAATAATTAGAAGGCATTAAAAGTTGCAAAATCAAGGTGGAAAAAATATTTTAAATGTCAAAAATAATTAAAACATTAATTCTTTGCAAAAATATCAATTATACCAAATAAATAATATTTTTGGGATTTTTTGGGAAAATAAAATATTTTAACATTTTTGTGAATTATTAAAAAAAGAATCAACTCAAAATCATTAAAATTCAGAGAGAAATTAATTTTTGAATCAATTAAATAAAATCACAAAATTCAAATATTTGAATTTTCAAAAAATGGCGCCAAGAACACACCAAGAACACGCGCGTGTTCTGGGTTTTCCCAGATTTGCATTTTCTCTCCAATCTCACTGAATACTTAATCATATCATGCAATCCACATACCAATCAACTCGTTTCAACCTCACGATCATGTCTATGGTATTTAATTTCATTTAAATTAAACATATAACAAGAAATCACGAAAAATCCTCAAGAACCCTAATTTCTGCATGAAGGCTAGGATTTTTGATACACGATTCAAACAATGTAATTAATTGAGGGGAAACATTCCATGCATGATTATGAACATATGGCCAAATTATTGTGCAGCAAAAATTGCATGGATCATAGAGTTAGAAGAGCTCATGCTTACCACTTGCAGCTGGTGATCGTGATTTGTGTTGGAGGTGTTACAGCTATGTTCCAATGATCTGGATAGTTTCCCTAGGTGCCATGGAGTGTGTATGAATGCTTGGAATGGATTGAAATGGTTTGGAGCTGAAGATGGTACCTCAACTGCAAAACTGTCAAGAACTTGAGCAATTGGCTGGTGATTTTGTGAAATCTGTGTTCCAGATGTTATGTGAGTGTTTGGATCACTTCTATATGATGTATGTGAGGTGTGTGTGTGATTGGTTTGATTGGAAAAGCTCCCAAACTCAAAACCCGATAGTGACTTGCCTTAGAAGGCAAAATTGGAGTGAAAGAAGAGATTTTGAGGAAAGCATCTGTTTGATGGCTTTGGTGTACTCAAACTGATCAGAATTGAGCTCTATTTATAGTAGAGCAAGTTTGTTTTGTAAGGAATAGTGAATGGCAACTGCTGAGTAGGTTTGGCCAATGTTGGCAAATGAAAATCCAAGTCTCCTCTAGCCATTGACTAGAGGTTAGGGCACAGGCTGCTGGTCCCCTTGGTCTTGGATAAGAATTGACTGAATTCAGTTGAGAATGGCTCAGTCCATGCCACCTTGATGCTTCCATTGAATGCTCCAATCCAAAATTGGAGTCTTGTCCCTATTTTGGCAATTCTAGGTTCAACATGCTATTTCTTGTTCCAAAGACTTTGGAGGCTTGGCTCAGTGATTGTCCCCTTTAGATTCAATCCTCAGAGGTGTCCAAGTAGATAGGAGTATTTGGATTTGGCTGATTTTGGCAAATCGAGCAAAAATGTAAAATCTGCCTTGCCTTGACAGATTTCAACAAGGCAACTTGCCAAGGTTATATCTCATGACTCAAATTGAATTTGGTAATGTTCTTGGTCATTTTGGAAAGCCCTAACATGATACAACAACTGTTTGAACATGTTTGGTTTTGATCTCTTTTGAATCCAAGTGAAAAATCCCCCTACATTTGGCAAAAAGTAGGGTAAAATCTGACTTAGTGAAATTTTCACTAAGTGTTGGAACAAAGTGACTTTTCTTGATTTTGATCACTCCATAACTCAAAATCCATGAGGAATTTGGACATAGGTCAGTATGAAGCTTTTGTAGAGGGCAATGAGATCTACAAATCAAGATTTGAATGGGGAACAATGGACTTGTGGTTTAGGAGTTATGGTCCTCCAAAGTTGGCACATTAGTGTCACTTTTGCCATAACTTAGAAATTTTTCTAAGTTTTTATGGTTACCCCTTTTACAAGTTATCCCACTTTCTTTGATTTTTCTTGATGAATGATGATTCAAATCATACATTAACATCATTTTAGGGTTAAAAATCCATTTTGGTGAAAAATCTCAAAAAGTCAAAGTTGACTTTTGTGCACAGTTGACTTTTTATCAGATGAATTCCAAACTGTGCAATTCTTCAGGAAATCATGTCCTTAACCTAAATCAAACTTGATGGACATGTTCCATGGGTGTCATAGAGTATATTGAATCATGTCTTAGGGTTTGGGAGCATGTCCTGGTCAAAAGTCAAAGTTACAGTTGACTTTCCTCACGAAACCCTAATTGTGGTGCAGATGAAATTGAAACTTGTTGCTCAAGCTTCTTGGATTAATCCATTGTTGCAAATGGATCAATATGGCATATTGGAGACCCTCAAATCATGTCTTGAGGTCTTGGCTCATGATTTGTCCCAAAAGTCAACTTAGGGGTGAATTAGGTCAAGAAACCCTAATTCCTGATTTTTGAAGAATGCATCCCCTGAGGCAAAATTGACTTGATGCTTGGGTCCATGAGGTTCCATGGAGTATATTAGGTTATGTTTTGGATCATTGGCTTGTGCCCAGATGAAAAATTTCCATCTGGAGGCCCTGGTCGACCAAAACCCTAATTTGGTGACACTGTCGATCTTGAGACTTGATCCACCTAGAAGGGAGCAGCTTTGTGCTTGATCCTTGAAGTGAGAGTCCTTTTGATCCATTGTGGATGTTAGACAAGGTGAATATCATGTCATTCCTTGATTGATCCTTTGTCTAAGGCTCTGAGATGGCTTGAAAACCTAATTTTGATTGTAGTGGATGCTCACCCATCTTTGGGGAGACTGATGAAGTATGATGGTTCCTCCATATTTTGATGATGATTTACACAATGATGAGAAATCTAAGTGGTAAAAATTTGGGGTATGACAATATGTTATGCCTTTATTAAGTATTTTTTACTTTTTGTTTTGAGATGAGAAAGAGAGACTCAAAAGAGAAGCAAAGGTGAAAACTAAAGGGGACTAAGACTTACCCTAATGTTAGCATGCTTGGAGGTCTTAAGGTTTAGCGTGGTTTAAGAAACCTAATCCTAAAATAAAGGAGAAGAAGAGCAAAAGAAGCAACTTACTTCCAAGATAGAAGTTAAGTTGATCTTAAAGAGGGATGAAGAAGGAGTTATCCAAGGAAAGCATATAAATGCTTATCATGATCACAAGTTGAATTATTAAAAGAGATAAGAGAGAATGAAAGAAAGAAGTGTATGTGGAAGCATATTCACACACTTACTTACCATTTGCACCTACACGAAAAGGTTAGTTCAAAAACTATCCACAAGTAGTAAAATAAGGAAAGAATACTACATAATGATCAAACAAATTAAGAACCAAGGAATAAAGATCTTAAGAGTTGAAACTCATTCAAGGTCAGAACCTATATCCAAAGGATGCTCTCTAAGGTTAAGAGCTCCAATACACACCAACTATGCACCATCAAAGTCTAAAACATCATAGAAGTGCACTATGGAAGGAAAAGATGAAAGAATGAGTGAATATGCAATGTGATCATGCAATAATGCTCCATAAAAGATCAAGGTCAGAACCATATATCATTTATAAATGTCTTCTAATGCATATGAGTCATCACACAAATCATGGATAAAAGGATACAAGTAGAAGAAATAAGATGAAGAGGAAGCAAGGAGAGAAAGAAACAACTTCAAATAGATGCACAAAGTGACATATTAGAGATGCATAACATGTGAAATGATTAATGAATTCATATGGGCAGTGGCATACCATTAAAGAGATGCAAATATATTGTGTGAAATGACATATAAAAATGCACACATGAAACATGTAGAGCACAAGAGGAAATAAGAGAGGAAACCATGCCAAACTTTCAAGTTATAACACATAAATTCATACCGAATGCAAACTCAAGTCAAAGTGACCTCTAGTAAAACAAGGATGACCTATAATATCATACAAATGCCCTATAAAATATGCACAAACAAACATAATATGGTGGCATAAATGCCTCATCAAAACATGTTAGCATGAAGTAGAAGAAAGTGAACCAAATTAATTACAATCAAGAAGCATCAAACAAATATCAAAGTACATGAGAAAAATTATGGAATTAGGTCATATACATCACTGATCAGAAGCAAAACATGCCACAAAACCTCATATCAAAGCTCAAAATAAAAATGCCTCAAAAGGCCTCATGAAAGCACATGGAAACACACCACAAAAACACTTAAAGATACACAATGCAAAAAGAATGGATACAAAATATTGTGTGAGATGAGAGAAACAAAATGTGCAAGCTCAAGTGTCAAAGAAATGTTCAAATGAAAAAGAAATTAAAAGAAGATTATGGAATTATGTGCAAAAATTCATGAAATCAGAATTAAAAAATATGGAAAATTATCTAAATGTGTTAGAAACATACATGAATTTATTTAGAATTTTTCAATGTGTTTTGGTATTTTGAAAAATAGAAAATGAAAACAATATGGAAAAAGAAATTAAAAATGAAATGAAATAGGAATGGGGTGCAGCGTGAGTAATTTTTCCAGTTCAAGAGTGGCATTGGGCTTAACATGGGGGTGTGAAAAACAAATAATGACCTAGTCCACAAAGGCACGTGTGTGTGTATTCAGGTGTGTTTCAGTTAATATGTGATTTAATCATAACCATAGGATTCAGCCAATGAAATCAATCAAGCGAAATAAACTAATCTAATGGAAGAGAATGCAAGCATATGTTAGTTACCCTACACACACGCACACGCAAGCATCTGAATCCAAAAAAAATGTCACGCGCAGGTCACATGGTATTTTAATGCGTTGGCAAAGTTATGGCCTTAGGATTGAAACATGATGAGATGATGAGGCAAATGATCAAATCCAATGTTCCACAATTCAAACACATTGTAACTATCCTACACGCACGCACACGCAACCCATTCAGAGAGAAAAAGAAGTCATGCGCAAGTCACGTGTTTCATTAATGTGCTGGCGAATTATGGACCACACGATGCACACAATCAAATGGTCATGATATAAAGCTAGAAACCCTAGCTAATAAATGCCACCGGCCGGAGAAGGACCTTCGGTCGTCTTCTCCGGCGAAACGCCACCACCTGCAATTTTCCAATCTTCCATAAACATGCAAAAATGGTACCAAAATGAAGAGGAAGTCAAGTATGTCAAGAATCTAGGCTCAGTTTTCACATATCACACACATATGAAGAGAATCGAAGAGGTGAATATTTCCCTAGGTTTGGATCTATACCTTTAAGAGGTCTATCAACTAGCCAGAAATGTTGCATTGCTTCTAGTAAGCCACAAAATAAACAACACAAGCTATAATCAGTGATTCAGATGCAAAAGAGTTGGAGAAACAGAAACCTGAAATGTGAAGAGTCTTGGATCTTCAGAAAGCCAAAGGTATTGCCTCCAATTCTTGAGCTCTGATGTGGCCAAATAAAGGCTTTGGAACTTGAAATCTTGAAGAAAATAGAAGGAGATTCCAACTGGACCAAAGTTGCACTTGATGAGTTGAACTTATCCTCTCTTGCTCTTGATCAGAGATAAACCATTGATGATGATGAAGATGAAATATGGATGAGGATGATGATAGAATCGTGCACGGAGAGAGAGAACTTAGAGAGAAACCTTGAGGGTGATTTGTGAAGTGAGAGTGAGAATGAAGTTTTTTCTCAATTCTGAGTGAGTTTTGATTTATATATGGTGAGGTTAGAAGCTTAACTCATGGTTAAATGAGTGGGTTAGCTGAGTTGGTTGGGTTAAATGAGTTCACCCTAACTAACTGAGTTAAGTTAGTTAGGGGTGAGTTAGGAAGGTGCTGATATAGTGTGGGTGAGTTCAGGATGTGGTATGGTGGTGATTAGAAGGAATGGTGGTGATGAAGTTATGTAGAGGTGTTAAGATCAATTACAAAGTGTGTTGAGTAAGTTTCAGAAATGAGAGAAAGAATTGCACGTGCTACTATTGTTTATGTATGTGATGGTGACATGTTGATGATGAACGGTTAAAAGGGATGATGGTGATGCATTCTTGCAGCATGGTCACTTCCCTTATTAGTGTATGTTGCTATGTATATACATGGATGATGAAAACCGTGTCTAACCAAATTAAGCAAGCATGTGTGAAGGTTATGTTTGCTATGTGTGAACCAATTGATACAACAACAAAAATGTTATAACATCTTGGCAGCAACACATTTAATGCAACAGTGGATGTTTGAGGATGAAAATCTCCCACATGGATGGATGATAATGCACGATTTTGGTGGCAAATGAAAGAGGGGACATGGGAGAATAAGATTGGAATGGAAATTGAATTTAAATAGGACCTCAAACACACTTGAAAATGGCCATAAACTCAAGTACACCAAAACTGGTTTTGGGCGTGTAACCTGGTAGGCTGGCATGGCATCATGGTCTATGGAATTCAGCACGAGACCCTTAACTTTGGACCATTATAACTCCATCATAACTTGTTCAAATGGAAAAATGTCCAACATTAAAGTTGAAGAGAACATTGAGATGAACAACTTTGATGTTCAACATGTTTTCATTTGAGGCTTCCTTCAATGAGAAAAGTAGTTTGAAATTTTGCCCACCACATGTTTGACAAAATTATGGCCTATGGGCCTGCGCTTGCCTTGCCATGACTTGGTTTTTGACCTAGTTTTGTCAAACTTTGATTGATCATAACTCCCTCAATTTTGATCCAATGGAAGAGTTCTTTATATGGATTTGAAGCTTGGAATGTGATCTTAAATTGGCTCAACTTAGGCCTGAAGTTTGGAGCTTGCATCTTGAAGAAAGAAAACCTTGAAGTGAGGTGCAAGATGATGCAAAAGTTTCCATTTTTAGAAACCCTAATTTCCAAATTTGGTAACTTTATACAACTCTTGATTTTTCATGATTCCTCCATCATTTCTTGATCAAATCTTATCCAATGAACATATGTAACTTGAATTTCATGATTTTGACCTCAAAAAGTCAGGAGTTGACTTTTTCCTCTACACAGTTGACTTTTCCCCAAATTTCCCGATTCTCAATCAATTGACCAATTAAACCTCTTCTGAAATGAATCAATGGGCAATCTCCCATCTCTAGACTCTTGAGGACATGTAGAATACCATGAGATCAAGTCTTGCCCAAGAAATCAGAAATAAACTGATTTCATGGCAAACCCTAGTTTTAAACCCTCAGTCTAGGAGAAAACAACACATCCTCCAAATTCAAATTCCTTTGAATATGATGTATATCCTGTCTAACAAAGATGAGAGGTGACATTTAGGGGTGATAAGAACTCAAAGATCTTGCCCATTGGGGTATTCTACTCAAAAACTCCAAAACCCTAGTTTTGCACTGATTAGGATGATATGATTCCCTGCATTCTCTTGTCAAGCTTGATCATATGATGAGGTAATGACCCATTAAGACCTCTTAGGGCTCAAAGCTCCTTGGATTTGGCTTAGGCACCCTGATCCCATGCCAAAGAACCAATGAAATGCAAATGATGATTATGCAAAAATGCAATGCAACACAGGCCAGTAAAAGCTAAAAGCAAGAGGGCAAATTTTGAGGTGCTACAGCTGCCCCTATTCAAACTCCTTGGATCCGAGGGTATGATAGCGACAGCTTTCAGACAATCGATATACATGGAGATTGAATACTAAAATAACCTGAAATTTGAAAACTGTGGGGGTAACAAAATAGAATTGTTAACGAGGACGGCCGAAGACGGACTCAAAAAGAAAGACCGGCCGAAAGCGGAATCTCAACAACAAACGAGTACGACCGAAAGTGGACTCGAAAAGAAAGACCGACCGAAAGCGGAATTTCAACAGCAAACGAGTACGGCCGAAAGCGGACTCGAAAAGAAAGACCGACCGGAAGTGGAAATTCAACAGCAAACGAGTACGACCGAAAGCGGACTCGAAAAGAAAGACCGACCGAAAGCGGAATTTCAACAACAAACAAGTACGACCGAAAGCGGACTCGAAAAGAAAGACCGACCGAAAGCGGAATTTCAACAGCAAATGAGTACGACCGAAAGCGGACTCGAAAAGAAAGACCGACCGGAAGCGGAAATTCAACAGCAAACGAGTACGACCGAAAGTGGACTCGAAAACAAAGACCGACCGAAAGCAGAATTTCAACAGCAAACGAGTACGACCGAAAACGGACTCGAAAAGAAAGACCGACCGAAAGCGGAATTTCAACAACAAACGAGTACGACCGAAAGCGGACTCGAAAAGAAAGACCGACCGAAAGCGGAATTTCACCAACAACGAGTACGACCGAAAGCGGACTCGAAAAAGAAAGACCGACCAAAAGTGGAATTTCAACAACAAACGAGTACGACCGAAAGCGGACTCGAAAAGAAAGACCGACCGAAAGCGGAATCTCAACAACAAACGAGTACGACCGAAAGCGGACTCGAAAAGAAAGACTGACCAAAAGCGAAATTTCACCAGCAAACGAGTACGACCGAAAGTGGACTCGAAAAGAAAGACCGACCGAAAGCGGAATTTCAACAGCAAACGAGTACGACCGAAAGCGAACTTGAAAAGAAAGATCCAGCCGAAGATGGACTTTCCAACCCAAGAAAAGTAGAATCAACGGATCTGCAAAGATGACTCCGCTGGGGAAGAGAGAAATCTAAATAGACAACTCTGCGGGGGAGTGTAGGAAGGACCGACAAGAAGGACGGATTCACTGGTTGCGATGCGATGTTAAACAACATCTTCTGAATCATGTTACTTTCTGCTGGGGAAAGAAATTGGTAAAGGATATCAAACCTGGCTTTTGCTTCGAATGCATATGTTTGAATTTTTCTATGGCGTAATGCTCCATACGAAATTGAAATGCTACGCGTTTGGGAGGATGCCATGCAAAATGCTTATGCAATGCAAAAGAAACGCCTCAGCAAAATAAATGCTGAAGACAAAGGCAACTCCACCGGGGATGACAAACTAAATTGTCCACTGAATTAAGAGACACTGCTGAGAAACACTTCACTCTGCTGAGGAAGACATTAATCACAGACTCTGCTGGAGATGAAAGCTCTGATAGACCACCCACTCTGTTGGGGATGGATAACAACAAATATTGAAGCTGGAACCCAAAGAGAACTTCTCTCCGTTGGGGGCTACCAATAACTTCTATCTGAATCTGAAAGAATGCCAATAACGATTGAATTTGAGGCCTGCTGAGGAATATCAACTGCTGTTAAACAAACCATTTGTGAGGATCACCACCCAACCATGCTTGGGGAACAAGTCAACAACACCAATCCTGCTTGGGGGTATTATTGAACTTACCCTGCTGCTGGGAGATACTCTTACCTCTATCCTGCTGGGAATATCAGCCGCTACCAGCAAATCTTCTTGGAAAAATAGTGATTGACAACATTAGCTCTGCTAGGGGATACTACTAAGATTAATCCTCCGCTGGGGATCAGACCAAACCATTGTTGGTGAGAAAACATTTCCTGATTAGCCGAGGGCGATATGTATTCAGACTCTGTGGGGGAATAACATCTTATGTACTCTGGCTGGGGAGAGTAATAACCTGCTGAGGAAAAAATTCACTTTACCCTGCTGGGGATTAGAGCACACAGCTGCTAGTGAAACATACATTTCCTGTCCTTGAAACCATCCACTCCTGACTACCTGTCGGGGAGTAATAGATCAACCATGACTTCGGTTAGGGACACAATACCCGGTACACTTACCGGGAAGAGTAAGCTATACTGAGGATGATGATCTTTCAGATGCTAAAGAGAGTAACTCTACTGGGGATAGATCCTGCTACCCTACAAGAAAAATCAATGCAAAATGGCTATCTAGACTATCATCTTAATGACTATTTCATGAGCAAATTCCACTGTTTTCCGATATGCTTCGCAAAGCTTAACATTTTGCATGCAATGTCTTATCAAAATATCGGACTTTTCACAAACAAAATAGTAAAAAATAAAACATAAATGGAAAGCTCTTTGACTGAAGTGAAAATTTTATTGAATGAATAGGCCTGTAAATAGGCATTTACATTCGGAGGCAATTCCTGAAAAGAGGTAATTGCACAAAAAGTAAAAGAAAATACACATATCGGCAATGTGGGGAACAAATATCCACCACGATTTGATTCAGCTATGACCCGTATGTCTCGCTTATCCGCATATGTTTTGACTTTCGAAGAGACTGACTGGGCTGATTCCTTTCTTTCGAAATTCCTGTGCATCAAAAGTGTTCACAGATCGAACGCAAATCATAGCTGAAATTCTGGTATCAGACGTGTGATGTCACAACAACACACTCTACACAATGGACAACAATAACAGTAAAATAACACCAAGAATTGTTGACCCAGTTCGGTTACAACCAACCTACTCTGGGGGCTACCAAGCCAAGGATGGAATTCACTACTTGTAGATATAATTTACAGACTCAACGACCCATTGACAATCTCCTAAACTTATACTCTACTAATGACTTCCTACCTAAGAAACCACTTAGGTATGAGAACACCACTCAATCCCTTACAAACACTCAAAGAACCCACTTTGAGTACCCTTGATCTTACTTCACAGTTTCGATCAAATCACATAACTCTCTTTGCTTCACAGCTTTAGAGAGGACAGAAACTCAACACCTATTCAAACCCTAGAATAGTGTAAATACAAGCACTTTAAACAAACTCTAGACACTAAGCCTTCTGCTCTTGATCTTCTGAATGTTTTCTGTCACTTTTTCCCTTTGGTCTTGTGCGCTTTATATAGCTCCTGAATTGGGCTTGGACTTGTCACAATATTTGATCAGATTTGTTAATTAAAACTGAATCTTCAAAACAGATTTTATCCCCAAAATCTTTTTAAATCTTCAACCTTTTAATTCTCCAACAGATCTGCAATCAAATCTCCCATGTAACAGAAAATATCTATCCCAAGATATTCTCATCCAATGAGTCGACCACTCTCCACAATTCCATCTAATACGCGTGCCCTAACAACCTGCTGTTGTTATTAATTCTGCAGGTCTGATGTTACAACATCACCTGTGTGACATCAGACATCCAACTTCAGCACTTAACTACTTAACACAGCCCAGTGTTAAGACTTCAATGTTACAACATCAGCACCTTGACATCAACATTGAATATACTTTGTTTTACCAAAATTCCAGCCAATCCAGGAACTAACAATCTCCCCCTTTGTCTAATTTTGGCTAAAACAACTTCTGCACTTTGCACCTTCAGAGATTTCAGCAGCGGAATAATCTTCAAAAAAAATTTGAAACTCTCAATCAGCAGCAGTTTGATAATCTTCACAGTCTTCATCACTTGATCTGCTGCAACACCATCTTCATTATTGACAACAGCCAATTGGTGCCCCCCTCTAAAACATGACCCAACATCACAGCTGTTCAGTAGCTCACAATGTGCAGCACATTACTCCCCCTAGATGTCTGCTTGGCTGCACTCTTCAAATGTCATGATATATTCAAAACTCCCCCTTAATAACTGCATTAAACACCTTTTAGCAGCATCAATCTATCTCCCCCTTAATCTCTGCATCATATCAGCAGCCTATGGCAATAATCCTCTTGACTATCTTGGCTATCTTCTCCCCCTTTTTAGCCATAATTAGGCAAGCTTCTATAAGAAGACCTTTTAACTATAGTCAGTATACCCTAGCTCTCATTGTTAGCCTCTCAGTTAGTAAACAGGCAAAACAAATCATAGAAGGAAACTAAAAACATAAACAGTGCATAAACAACACAATATTCAACTTACGAAACCAAGCATATTAAGTGCAAAAACTAAACTAATACAAGACTAATATCTAAGGACAGCGGATAGAGATTAGCCTTCATTCGAGCTGGTACCATCAGCATCTTCTTCACCCTCATCTGGCCTGGAGTCCTCAGTGTCACCATTGTCTTTCCCCTGTTCCAAGTCTTTAACCATCTGCTCAATCTTCATTTTCCTGTCGGTGCTGGTCTTGATAACCATGTCAAGATCCTTGTAGGTTGCCCTTAATTCTTTAATCAGTTCAGATTTTGTACTGACCTTCTTAATCCCAGAGCTTGATGTTTCAACAATGTCTGGAACATGGCTCCCAGCAAACAGTTTGGGATGCAAAGATAAAGCTGATTTCCTCTTACATGCTGTGTCTGAGCTTGTTAAGATGCCTGGATATTGTTTCATCATAACTCCACAGATGAGCGAAGGAAATGCTATAGGCAGTTTGATAGCATTAGTGGTGGCATGTCTTGCAGTCTGCTCAAACACATATGCTCTATAGTCAAACTTTTTCTTAGTACCCACAGCATAAATAAACCTCCCTAGTCCCACAGCTGTTGTGGTTTTATGATTGGTAGGCACCCAATTTGCGGCTCCAATTCTGTGTAAGACAGCATACTTAACACTGAGTTTGCTAGTTGGCAGTTTCCTTTTCAAGGGCCACACCTTAACTTGACCAGCAGTTAATTCCTTGCAGACATCATTCTCAGTGGCTTCTAGCTCAGTAAATACTTCATCTTTTCTTCCTAGATATTTGTTTATAACTCCAGGAGAGAAATTAACACATTTTCCTCTCACAAACACTTTCATGTAGTCCACACTGCCTTTGTCTGAAATCTTCACAGGAATATTTACCACAAATTCCTTAACCAAGCTGTCATAGCACTCGGAGAACCCATGAACCGTCTTCATCAGACCAGCAGTCTTAATCACCTCTATGATTTCTTTGATCTCCATAATTTCTTTCCCAATCTCTCGTTCAAGAGCAAGTCTTCTTTGACAGATGAACTTCCACATCGACGCACTGCTTGCATAATGGAATGAAATGTTATCAACCGGAACCTCAGGGATCTTGTCAGCAATTCTCTTCAAGATTGTCTTTCTGACAGGAGTGATGTCTTGAACATCATCCTCAACATCATACTCTGATTCGGATTCTTCCATTAGCTTCCTTTTTCTGGGATTCACATCAACCTTACTCCATGCTTTGGTTGGCCCAACAACAGTCTTTTTCCTCTTCTCATCAGAAGCTTTCTTTGACGACGATTCAACCATCTTTCCTTTTCTTAGTCTCTTGGACAGTCTAGGCACTGCTCTTCCAATGACTTCATTATCAGACAAGTCATCAACATCAATTACATCAGTAGTCTCAGCATCCCCACTAAGCGATGTTCTAACATCTGCTTCAACAGAAGTGGGTTCAGCAGATGTCCTAACATTCTCCTCAACATTTGTTTCTTCATGCATGTCTTCACTCTGATCAGTATCTTCAATAGCTGTCATTGCAAGTTGTTGAAGACTTGACTTACCTTCCTGTATGTTGTCTTTCTCAGCTGGCATCCGATTCAGTGGGATTGAAATTCCTTTGACAGGGATGCCTTTGTCTAGAATCTTTGAGGCAAGATTACCCATCCTTTTGTCTACATCAAGCTTCTCTTCAATAGTCTGAGACGTAGATGATTTTGGCACAGTTTTATCCCCAAATAACACACTAGTAACGACCTTCTTTGTTTCAGGATTCTTGAAAATAGTAGCAGGTCTCTTAGGAGTTAGTTTAGTGGGTCTCGAAGTACCTGATTTTGGGAGCATCACTGAGATAGGTTCTATATTCAAAGCTTCTTCTGCAAATCCCTCTTCTGAAGAAACCCTAGCCTTATCTCGCGAAGAGCTTTGAACGACAGATTTCTTTGATGGAGACGACGTCTGGTTTGACATTGTTCCCTTGAGGCAGTATGAGGTCAGATGATCCTTCTTATGGAGGACGACGAATGGAAGGAAGAAATACTCTTTGATGAACCGTGACCTTGCTGCATTAGAGAATGATGGTCTGAGGTATGGCGCCAGCTTTTCAGTATTTAAAGACCAATTACTAATTTTCTCCCTCCATAAATACTTTCCTTTTAAAACACTCACATCAGAATTTGTTAACTTTGAGTGACCTTTCAGCATCCTGATGTCATAGTCTGATGTTATAACATCATCTACAACATTACTAGTTGAATCTCCTTCAAGAGAGGTCCACTGATAGCAGTTGTCTTTGGTTCTGGCACCCTTCATAGCAATCTGATTCTGCTCATCAGAAACCACACACTCATGCTTAGTGTAGTTTACCTTGTAACCTTCATCACACAACTGGCTTATGCTGATCAAATTTGCACTTAAGCAATTGACAAACATAACATTGTCATGTTCAGGTCTACCATCACCTTGCACTTTCCCAACTCCTGCAACAACACCTTTTCCTCCATTGCCAAATATGACTTCATGAGAGGGACAAGGTCTAAGATCATCAAACATGGATCTACATCCAGACATGTGCTTGGAACACCCACTGTCAAAATATCATGTTCCTTCTTTAGCCTCATTGTCATCCAAGTGAGCCAATAAGCACTTCACCTTCTCCTTAGGTACCCATTGTTTAACAACTTTGGGCCTATGCTCTCTCCATCTGTTTTGAGGCTGAGGGTATCCATGCAGCTTGTAGCAAGAGTATTGCATATGTCCAAATCTTCCACAATAATAGCATCTCACCCTTCCATCTCTGAATCTTCTGCCATGATGAGATTGCCTATGCTGCCATCCATGATGTGGTCTCCTCCTACCATAACTGCCCTGCCATCTATTCTGTTGATATCTTCTCCCATAAGTCGGCTGAGAATGCTGTTTCCTGGATTGTCTCCCATGATGGTGTGGCTTTCTTCTTTCATATACATAAGGGACAACATTGGTGTATCCATTCCCATAACCATACCAGTTGTCCTGATGTTGAGACATGTGCTGTTTGAACTCAGCAGCTTGCATGCTCTCATGGTATTGTGGGGGCATATATTGACTAGCTCCCTGTGGCTGCTTTCTCTTCTGATAGGGACCAGTCTTCTTCTCAATCTTCTTAGGTTGTGAAACATCAGCTTTCTTAGGGGTAGGATCCTGCTTCTTTGGCTGATGTTTAGATGAAAGTTGTGACACTTCCTTCTTTGAACCTGAAGTGCTTCCTTCTGAAGTTCCCTTGTCCTTAGCCACATAACCTATCCCAGCTTTGTCTCCAGCAGCTTTTTCTGACTGAAGGATCTTGTCGAGTGTGTCTGTACCACAGCTTAGCATCCTGACAGACTTGGTCATTTGATCAAGATGAGCTTTAACTAGCACCACTTCATTTTCAAGATCAGTTTTTTTATTCTCTAGCTGAGTAATATGTTGCTTGTGGCACTTGTTTTCTTGACAAATCTCAACACTCTTTAAACACAGCTCTTGATAGGTGGATGCCAACTCCTCATAAGTTACTTCTCCATCACTAGAATCATCATCAGAAACAACAGCTCCTGTTAAAGCTCTCACATGCTTTGCTGACTCGCCTTCACTTTTACTATCAGAGTCAGACCAGAAAACTGTCATGCCCTTCTTCTGCTTTTTTAAGAAGGTGGGACATTCTTTCTTGACATGTCCATACCCTTCGCACTCAAAGCACTGCACTCCTTTATCTTGGGCAGTTTTCTCTTCATCCTTCTTGCTGGTGTCAGAAGTAATGTTCTTGACATTAGGCCTGGAGTTATTATTCATTCTCTTGAATACTTTGGTGAACTGTTTTCCCAACATCACTATGGCCTGAGATAAATCCTCCTGGGATTCATAACTCTTTCCTTTATCTTCTTCATTATTTGACACCAGGGCTATACTCTTTGGCCTCTTTTCTGGTTCTTCCTTATTCAACCCAAGCTCAAAGGTTTGAAGAGATCCAATGAGCTCATCTACTCTCATCTTGCTGATGTCTTGTGATTCTTCAATGGCAGTAACCTTCATCTTATACTTCTTAGGTAGGGACCTAAGTATCTTCCTCACAAGCTTTTCATCTGACATCTTCTCTCCAAGAGCACAGGATGCATTGGCCAGCTCAAGAACACTCATGTGGAAATCATGAATAGTCTCCTCTTCCTTCATCTTCAGGCTTTCAAATTTTGATGTTAAAATCTGAAGTCTTGACATCTTGACTCTAGATGTTCCTTCATGAGTAGCCTGTAAGATATCTCATGCTTGCTCAGCAACTTCACAGGTATTAATTAACCTGAAGATGTTCTTATCCACTCCATTGAAGATAGCATTCAGAGCTTTGGAATTTCCAAGGGCAAGCTCATCTTCCTCCTTGGTCCACTCTTCTTCAGGCTTTAGCTTAGAGGTGCCTTCTTTATCTTTACCAGCATCATCCTTCTCACACATGACAGGTGCTTTCCACTCTTTAATAACAGCCTTCCAAGCCCTACTGTCCAAGGATTTTAAGAAGGTGGTCATCCTTGGCTTCCAATAGTCATAATTGGATCCATCCAAAATAGGGGGTCTGTTGACGAATGCTCCAACTTCTTTGTCCATCTTTAAACCAGAAAGTAACTTCCCTAGATCTCACCCAGAGACAGACAGGATGCCTGCTCTGATACCAATTGAAATTCGGGTATCAGACGTGTGATGTTAAGGTGTGATGTCACAACAACACACTCTGCACAATGGACAGCAATAACAGTAAAATAACACCAAGAATTATTGACCCAGTTCGGTTACAACCAACCTACTCTGGGGGCTACCAAGCCAGGGATGGAATTCACTACTTGTAGATATAATTTACAGACTCAACGACCCATTGACAATCTCCTAAACTTATACTCTACTAATGACTTCCTACCTAAGAAACCACTTAGGTATGAGAACACCACTCAATCCCTTACAAACACTCAAAGAACCCACTTTGAGTACCCTTGATCTTACTTCACAGTTTCGATCAAATCACACAACTCTCTTTGCTTCACAGCTTTAGAGAGGACAAAAACTCAACACCTATTCAAACCCTAGAATAGTGTAAATACAAGCACTTTAAACAAACTCTAGACACTAAGCCTTCTGCTCTTGATCTTCTGAATGTTTTCTGTCACTTTTTCCCTTTGGTCTTGTGCGCTTTATATAGCTCCTGAATTGGGCTTGGACTTGTCACAATATTTGATCAGATTTGTTAATTAAAACTGAATCTTCAAAACAGATTTTATCCCCAAAATCTTTTTAAATCTTCAACCTTTTAATTCTCCAACAGATCTGCAATCAAATCTCCCATGTAACAGAAAATATCTATCCCAAGATATTCTCATCCAATGAGTCGACCACTCTCCACAATTCCAGCTAATACGCGTGCCCTAACAACCTGCTGTTGTTATTAATTCTGCAGGTCTGATGTTACAACATCACCTGTGTGACATCAGACATCCAACTTCAGCACTTAACTACTTAACACAGCCCAGTGTTAAGACTTCAATGTTACAACATCAGCACCTTGACATCAACATTGAATATACTTTGTCTTACCAAAATTCCAGCCAATCCAGGAACTAACAGTAGCCTCTTGCTTTCAAATCCCTAACTTTTGCCTGGATCGCCCTTTACGGGTTTTCAACCCACCGGGATACCCATTTTTGCCAAAGTTGCCTTGTCAGGTTTTCAACTTTGCGGGTTTATTCTTTTTTCTTTTTATCCCTAATTTTTTCCCGAACCTTTTCTTTTTATGGTTCGTCGGGATGCCCCTTTTTGTCTGGATCTTCTTTTTATGTCCAGCGGGTCTCTTTTATGCAAAGTATTTTTTGACTACGTCTGCGTTCACAGGGGACGTAAAATCTTTGCCATCCATAGTTGAGAGTGATAGTTCCTGAATTGGCTGAAATTTTGGTAAAATAAAGGTTATTCAATGTTGATGTCAAGGTGCTGATGTTGTAACATTGAAGTCTTAACACTGGGCTCTGTTAAGTAGTTAAGTGCTGAAGATGGATGTCTGATGTCACACAGGTGATGTTGTAACATCAGACCTGCAGAATTAATAACAGCAAGTTATGTTATTAGGGCACGCGTATTAGCTGGAATTGTGGAGAGTGGTTAACTCATTGGATGAGAATATCTTAGGATAGATATTTTCTGTTACATGGGAGATTTGATTGCAGATCTGTTGGAGAATTAAAAGGTTGAAGATTTAAAAAGATTTTGGGGATAAAATCTGTTTTGAAGATTCAGTTTTAATTAACAAATCTGATCAAATATTGTGACAAGTCCAAGCCCAATTCAGGAGCTATATAAAGCGCACAAGACCAAAGGAAAAAGTACAGATTGAAGATCAAGAGCAGAGGCTGAGTGTCTTAGATATTTGTACGAATCGTGAGTAAACCATTCAAGGGTGAATTGGTGATCTGTCCTCTCTAAAGCTGTGAAGCAAAAAGAGTTGTGTGATTTGATCGAAACTGTGAAGTAAGATCAAGGGTACTCAAAGTGGGTTCTTTGAGTGTTTGTAAGGGATTGAGTGGTGTTCTCATACCTAAGTGGTTTCTTAGGTAGGAAGTCATTAGTAGAGTATAAGTTTAGGAGATTTTAAACGGGTCGTTGAGTCTGTAAATTATATCTACAAGTAGTGAATTCCATCCCTGGCTTGGTAGCCCCCAGAGTAGGTTGGTTGTAACCGAACTGGGTCAACAATTCTTGGTGTTATTTTACTGTTATTGCTGTCCATTGTGCAGAGTGTGTTGTTGTGACATCACACCTTAACATCACACGTCTGATACCAGAATTTCAGAGAGTAATAAGGCTCCACCAGAGAAAACCTGTCTTACTACATATGGACCTTCAGAATTTGGAGTCCATTTGCCCCTGTGATCTGTTTGAGGAGGAATGATCCTTTTCAACACTAATTCACCAGCTTGAAAACACCGAGGAAGCACTTTCTGATCAAAGGCTTTCTTCATCCTGCTCTGATACAACCGGCCATGTACAATAGCTGCAAATCTCTTTTCTTCGATCAGGTTCAGCTGATTCAATTTGGAACGCACCCATTCAGCTTCATCAAGCTTCACATTTGCCAAAATCCTTAACGAAGGAATCTCAACCTCTACCGGTAGAACTGCTTCCGTACCATATACAAGCAAGAAAGGTGTTGCCCCAGTCGATGTACGCACCGAAGTACGATAACCGTGTAAAGCATAAGGCAACATCTCATGCCAGTCTTTATACGTCACTACCATCTTCTGCACATCCGCAATGGTTTACCAAGGACATGCAATTTGTTGATAATGTGAGTGAATCGTTTTTGCATATCCGCAATGGTTTCCCCTTGCTTCATGTAAAACAGATCAAACTCTTGCGTTAGTGTATTAATTCGAGCCAACTTAACATCATTCGTGCCTTCGTGGGCTACTTGTAAAGCATCCCACATGGCTTTGGCTGTTTCACAATGGGAGACTCGATAATACTCATCAACTCCCAAGGAGGAGATGATCATATTGCGAGCCTTCCAATCATAACTGTACTTTTTCTCGTCCTCCTCATTCCATTGAGCTTCGGGTTTAGGAACGACAACGCCTTCCGCGTTAGTCATAGTAATTGCCATGGGACCGTTTAAAATAACGTTCCAAACCTTCCGATCTAAGGAATTAATATGAACGCGCATACAATCCTTCCAGTAGCTGTAGTTTTCACCTGTAAAAACTGGAGCTCTATTATAAGCCTCCTTAGGTTCGTTCGCCATGATCCAAGAAGTTTTACCGAAGCACCAGAATAAACCGGAGCTCGTGATACCACTTGTTAGACTATGGCTATGGATCTAGAAGGGGGGGTTGAATAGATCCTTCGAGTTTTACACGCAAATGGACTACAAAGTTCAGTTTTAAAAATTGTTTAAACGGAAGCTACTACTGGATCAAAAGTCTACAACGAACCTTCTACCAAAAAGGATCGGATATGCACGAATATATTGTGAAAGAGTATGGAAGAGAAAAATTCAGTTGTGTTAATCTAGTCAAACGCAATCAACAAATTATAACGTGTTTATGTATAAACCAAAACAATGAGGCAAACTATAAGCAATGAGACACAAACAATGTTTGAGTTTGCTTTGTGACAAATTATCAAACACTTGGTGTGTACAAACACACTAAGTGCAGAATTTCTATGGTTAGTAAGTTCAAGCTGCTCCTAGATACAATTCAAAGAATTGTATCACTTTAACAAAAACGATTTTTCAGCTCTAGATTACAACACCTCAGAAATTCAGACAAATTGAAAACTTGACAAATTCAAACAATGCAGAAAATATAAAGAGTTGAAGGAGAAAGAGAACAAACGCAATTTGATTAGGCAGTTCCCCAATCGTCCTCGCTATGGGTACCTCTGCCCCCAATTCCTAACATGGAATTGAGATATATATATTATCGTTGCAATTGTACGTTTATACAAGAGAAAACAATGAACAATCAAATCTTCGAACGTCTTCGAATTGTTGATATAGAGCCTTCTCTTCCCTTGATTCAAGATGAATCAAGTGCTTCGAATATGGTTGATCCAATTATCGTCCCGCGCTACTAAACCGAAGGAACACACTCTTCTTCGATTACCTTCACTCGATCAATTGCAATCTACCAAAGATTCGAACCCAAACCACTCTTCTACGATCCTCTGATTATAGCTACTAAACCGATCTCTTCGGTTACCTTCGCCCAGCTGAATCCTTGTAGAACGAATTGGCTTGTGCAAAAACCCCCAAAATCTCTTAGATTCTTGGAGGAGAAAACCCTAAGGTTTTATTCAAGAAACACCTACCACAAATCTCAACTCAGAAATGAAGATAACACTTCCAGAAATCTGAACCTTATCACTTCAAATCAATGAACACAACAAACAAAAATTAGTTATGTGTAGTTGTTTGAATGCTCAAGGAAGAAGATGAAATTGATGAGAGAAAGTGGCATAAAATCTTTCACGTTTCTTGTTGCAGTTAAAAAAGAGCTAAAAATGATATATATAATATCCTAAAAGAAATACATGAGAGAAACAGAATTTTAGAGTGAATAACACAGCAGAAAATTTGTGCAAAACAGCGACCGGTCGACCTAAACAGGTCTATGCGTCGACTCATAACACCCAGTTTTTGATATACACAAATGCAGGATGTATGCGTCGACCTGAAGAGTCGACCTGAGCATACCCGCAGCACACAGTTTTAACTGACACAAATTCAGCATGTATGAGTCGACCTGAACAAGGTCATGAGTCGACTCACACCATTCAAACATGTAAAAATCATACTTTTGACTTTCCTAAAGGTATTTAACCATATCTAATGCACCTAGAACATTGCCAACATGATCAAACATCCTTAGAACACCTAATGTGCATTCATGTGAAATATATATGTGCAAAGCATGATAGTTTTGACATCATTAAAATCAAGTACATAGAGAGAGACTTCCCTCACATACTCTCCCTTTTTGATGATGGTAAAACGGTCAAACTGAGGTAGTATCCTCCCCCTGACTTTATGCATCCACTATTGTTTGATCATCTCAATACCTGTTAATACCTGTTAATACCTGTTATTTCCCATTTCTTCTCCCCCTTTGACAACATCAAAAAGAGAGAAAGAGAAAGTATCAAGAATAGCTGCATTTTTTTTTAACGAATTGCAACGAATAATCATTAACATACATTCACATATAATGCAAGTTAACGAACATAATAATGATAAATACAAACAAACTATTTAAACCAAACTATAATGCTTAAGGAACATAAAGATTGTCACGACATAGAGAAGCCAAAATAGTAGCAATACAAAGTCACTAAAAGAAAGTGCATATAGCAAACGGAAACATAGAAGAGTCATAAACATAAACAAAGCAAGAATAAAGCATGAAGAGACATGATGCAAGATGCAATATAGATTCTTATGGCCTCCTCCCCCTAAATGAATGGCCTCTTCCGCGAAACTGTTGAGGATGATGAGGTGGTGGAGGTTGCACATCCAACTGCTCGGTCATCTCCAACACGGTGTGATTTAGAATGTTGAAGCTGTTTGTAAGAGCACGGTGCTGATTAGCAGAAGTTTCGGCCATTGTGTTGAATCTTCCAGTCAAATTTGTGGCAAAAGAGTCAAAGTTGTTGGCGTGAGTTTGAATTTCTTCTTGTAAAGACTTGAGCCGTTCTTCTTGAGCTGTGGCAAACCGCTGTTGATCAAGTTGCATCGTCCTCATAAGTTCAAGAATATCTTCATTGTTTTGTTGAGGACGCGGAGGTGAAGGAGGAGTGTAATATGACTCTTGGTAGTTCATCCCGTGAGTTGATGGCCTATAGTTGGAACCAAGATTGGTCCAACTATTATATTGCCATTGACCCCATCCTTGGTCAACTTCAGTTTCCATTGGAGATTGCCATGAATTCCAACCTTGATTTTCTTCAGAACCTTGATACATCCATGCAGTATTGTCTTCAGCCCCCGTATCCATTTGGTGCCATTGAGCATTGTCATTTTGGTTCTCGTTAGCATCATCCTGTTCATTCTCGCCTTCTTCATTTTCCCTTTCTTCTTCTTCTTCTTCGTCATCTTCTTCACTAGACTCTTCCAGAACAGCCGTGTTGGCTTTCAAAATGTACTTATACCTTTTCTCTACAACATCCCACATATGGCCCATCATAGTCATAGTTTTCTGGCAGAACTCTTGATTTATAGTAATGGACTTATAAGGAATACCAGAAACAACTATTGTAGCATTATTGAAAAACTTTTGAATAACGGATGCATACCCAAGTGCAGTTCCTCTACCGGATTCACGAAGAGCATACATTCTGCTTGCAAAGTAATAAGGCCAACTGATTGGTATCTTGTTCATCAAAATGTACATTAACTGAACCTCAGGCTGATCCACCCTAGAATAACCTCCAAGCTTGGGTCTAAGAATATGGGCAACGATCCACTGCAAAATCCTAGGAATAGGAGACAGTTTTCCCGTTGTTACTGCCCTAGGGAAAAGATTGCTCGCCACAACTGCATCAGGATATGGTCTTCTGAGCATAGAATTTAAGGCTGTCTTATACTCATAATCATTAACATGCTTGGTATCAGTTATGTGCTGGATAGGACTCTCATTGGTCACAGACAAACGGAATAAATCTCGCCAAGTGGTGTTTTGGATAGTAAGGGTCTTATTCCCTAGTTTGCAATTGAACATAAAATCATCAAACTTTCCAACTAGACCAGTATAGAACAGTCTTACCAGATCCTCATTGTATCTGACATCACATTCTAAAAACCCATTTAAATTTTGAAAGTCCAATAAATCCATGACTTCTTCCAAGTGCATGCGTTCTACCGTACGACGATAATACACAAATTGCTTGACCACAGACCTTTTCTTCATTGTTTTCTCAAATAAATCAGCATTCTCAGGAGAAAGTAGAGAAGAAAGAGTTACCGGTTGATCTAGAAGTGGTTGAGAAGGACCCGCTTGAACAGATGATTCCCTTGTGACTCTTTGACGGGTGATTCTCCGTGAAGCCATTGATGATTGGTGTTTAAGGATGATGAATAGTGACAAATTTCCCAACTAGTTATAGACCCCAAGAATTTTGGGTGAGATTGATGGAGTTAGGGTTTCGGTGGAGATGAAATTAGGGAAGAGGAGGAAATGAGAGAATGACTTGATATGTTATGTTAATGCCACATAGAAAATCAGAAAAAGCATAAAAAGAGATCAAATGGGTCAAAACCGCACAAGACTCAAGGAATATTTCACAATTTTTCAGCGAGCGGTCGACCGCTAGGTCTGTGTGCGTCGACGCACACTGTAACTTTTTCTATAATCTTGAAAAAAAAAGCTATGAGTCGACCTAATAGTCGACCTGACCATTCCCGACCAAACACGTAAACAATGCAGCCAAAGTGAGTCGACCTGAAGCATTTATGAGTCGACTCAAACAGTGAAATTTTTGAAAAATTATATTTTTGTGTTATTTAAGCCATGATATTAAATAAATAGAAAGCCAACACAAACATCAAACATCTAAATGGATAAAGTGGGCTTAATATGTGCAATAAACATCAATGTAATCACTTAACATGGTACATTTTATTAGAGAGGGTTTTTGAAAAGGAATGATATTACCTTGATCACTATTGACGTTGAGAGCCCTCACATATAGCTAAATGTTTCTTTGCATTGTTACTTGAAAGAATAAACAAGCATGTATATATATGTGAAGATCACTATCTTAAAGGAATATTAAACACGATCCGAGATATCGAGAATGTCAAGTTCCCTCGATACTTCTTTACCTCAACATCCTTACCCTTTTCGTCGCGATCAAGATTAGCACTTGTAGGCATAAGAGTATCTATTGCTTTGCAGTTCAGCATATCAAAATGTTTTAGTACCTCAAGACAATATTTCGTTTGACTCACGAATGTGCCCTCTTCAATTTGTTTGATTTGCAATCCGAGGAAATAGTTGAGCTCCCCCATCATGCTCATTTCAAACTCCCCCTGCATCAACCTAGAAAACTCCTTGACCAAAGTCATGTTAGTAGACCCAAATATGATATCGTCAACATAAATTTGTACCTAAATTAAGTGTTTTCCTTGACATTTAATGAAGAGAGTTGTGTCAACCTCCCCTCTTGAATACCCTTGATCAAGTAGAAATTTGCTTAGACGTTCATACCAAGCCCTAGGGGTCTGTTTAAGTCCGTACAAAGCTCGCTTAAGTTTATAAACATGATCAGGATAGTCGTGTGATTCAAAACCTGGAGGTTGGGCTATATAAACCTCTTCATTTATGTATCCGTTAAGGAACGCACTTTTAACATCCATTTGGAATAGTTTAAAGTTCTTTGTGCAAGCATAGGCAAGTAGAAGGCGTATAGCCTCGAGTCGGGAAACCGGCGCATAAGTTTCCTTATAGTCGATTCCTTCCTCTTGGTTATAGCCTTGCGCTACCAGCCGCGCTTTGTTACGCGTTATTACTCCATTTTCATCAAGTTTATTCCTAAACACCCATCGGGTGCCGATTACTCGATGATCTCGCGGAGGGGGGACAAGGTCCCAAACCTCATTTCTCCTGAATTGATTTAGTTCATCTTGCATTGATAGAAACCAATGCTCATTGAGTAACGCTTCCTTAGAGCTTTTAGGTTCAACTTGGGAAACAAAATCAGAGTAATAAAAAAAGTTACAAAGTTTAGAGCGAGTAGTTACTCCCTTAGAGATATCACCGAGAATGTTGTCAATTGGATGGTCTTTTGAAGACTTCCAAGCTGGAGGAAGTTCATCTTTCTTAGCATGATGATCATCCTCACTTTTCACTGGTTGGTGATCCTTTTCCTCCTCAATACGCACTGCTTCAGGCTGATCAATTCCCTTATCAGTGTCCTTGAGTATGTCTTCAGTAGGTACACCTGCACCATGAAAAGAACTACCTTCTCCGACATTTCTCGGATAAGACTCGTCAAAAGAAACATGAACTGACTCTTCAACTACACGTAACCTCTTATCGTAAACCCTCAAGCCTTTAAGCACATCCTTTTTATCACTATTTTCAATTATGCAACAATCCTTAGAAAAAGATACTTTATAGTTCTTGTCACATAGTTGACTAATGCTTAAAAGGATATGTTTAAGACCTTTCACAAGAGGCATAATAGAGATAGTAGTATATGAGGGGTTACCTACACTACCTTTGCCAAGTATTTGTCCCTGTTGTTGTCTTCGTAGGTAACAAACCTCTTTTTCTTTGCCACAAAGTCGATGAAAAGAGATATGTCTCCTGTCATATGTCTCGAGAAGCCACTATCAAGAACCCATATTCTTTTCGTGTTCTCAAGACTTTGTACCTACATAATCAATCAAGGAAAATAGGTACCCAATTCTCGTTGGGTCCTTTAGGGTGAGTGAAACCAAGATTGCCTTTGGGCAACCATTGATAAATGCCCTTTGGAACAAGATATCTCCGAAAGCGGCACTTAGCAATAGTATGACCTGGCTTACAACAATATAAGCAATCACGATTTGTTTGGAGTTTACCTTTGCTATCACTATCTCGAATCACATACGTGTATTTTTGATACGGATTATTCATTGTTTCACGATAATGTGATCGATCAATAGCAAACGTAATCTTAGGCTTGAGAGCCTTGTCCAACTTGGCTTTGAGGGTTCTCACCTCTCTTTGCCAAATGTGACAAGTACCACAACCCCCAAGGTCAAACCATGTATATTCATCCTTATCGATATTAGTTTTTGATACATTCACCATAGAGTTTTTAAGATCTTCCAATTCCTTTTGGGAATCGGAAACCTTTTTCTCCAAATAGGAAAAAATCTTTTTATTCGAAGCTAAGCGTTGAAATGCTTCCTTAGCTTCGTGGTGTAATGTGTCAAAAGCTTTTTTCAATTCAGCATGAGACATATTTTGACAGTTTTCATATTTAGAGTGTTTTACCTCTTTTCCTTTGTTGTGACGTGCCATGAGACAAAGGTTGACGGATTCACTTTCGTCACTTGATGAGTCATCTTTCTCCGACTCGCTATCGCTTTCCCAAGCGATGTATGCTCGTCGAGGCTTGTTGGACTTTTTGTTTGAGCGACTCTTATCTTTGTCTTTCTTTAGGGATGGACAATCCGGCTTGTAGTGCCCGGATTTTCCACAATTGTAGCACGTCCCCTTTACTTTGCCATTTTTATGTCCTTCACTTCTAGATTGCTTCCGGAACTTGACAAGATTTCTGTCCGAGTGCTGAATATCATTCTTGCGAACGTATCTATTGTATCTCTTCACAAATAAGCTCATATCATCACCGGATTCTTCATCCTTGTCATCTTTGGCTTCATCTTCACTTTGCTCTTGATGTGTGGACTTTGAACAAGAAGCCTTAAGAGCTATCGACTTCTTCTCCGTATCTTTTGCTTTCTCTTTCTTTATACTCTTCTCATATTTATCCAAGCTAATGAGCACTTGCTCATGCTCATCAAGTTTACCAAAGAGTGTTGTGAGGTCTAATGTAGCAAGATCATTGGCCTCCTTGATAGCGGTAACCTTCGGTTGCCATTCCCTGCTAAGACACCTCAGAATTTTATTAGTAGAAACCTCATTTGGAATTGGTTTACCAAGGACATGCAATTTGTTGATAATGTGAGTGAATCGTTTTTGCATATCCGCAATGGTTTCCCCTTGCTTCATGTAAAACAGATCAAACTCTTGCGTTAGTGTATTAATTCGAGCCAACTTAACATCATTCGTGCCTTCGTGGGCTACTTGTAAAGCATCCCACATGGCTTTGGCTGTTTCACAATGGGAGACTCGATAATACTCATCAACTCCCAAGGAGGAGATGATCATATTGCGAGCCTTCCAATCATAACTGTACTTTTTCTCGTCCTCCTCATTCCATTGAGCTTCGGGTTTAGGAACGACAACGCCTTCCGCGTTAGTCATAGTAATTGCCATGGGACCGTTTAAAATAACGTTCCAAACCTTCCGATCTAAGGAATTAATATGAACGCGCATACAATCCTTCCAGTAGCTGTAGTTTTCACCTGTAAAAACTGGAGCTCTATTATAAGCCCCCTTAGGTTCGTTCGCCATGATCCAAGAAGTTTTACCGAAGCGCTAGAATAAACCGGAGCTCGTGATACCACTTGTTAGACTATGGCTATGGATCTAGAAGGGGGGGTTGAATAGATCCTTCGAGTTTTACACGCAAATGGACTACAAAGTTCAGTTTTAAAAATTGTTTAAACGGAAGCTACCACTGGATCAAAAGTCTACAACGAACCTTCTACCAAAAAGGATCGGATATGCACGAATATATTGTGAAAGAGTATGGAAGAGAAAAATTCAGTTGTGTTAATCTAGTCAAACGCAATCAACAAATTATAACGTGTTTATGTATAAACCAAAACAATGAGGCAAACTATAAGCAATGAGACACAAACAATGTTTGAGTTTGCTTTGTGACAAATTATCAAACACTTGGTGTGTACAAACACACTAAGTGCAGAATTTCTATGGTTAGTAAGTTCAAGCTGCTCCTAGATACAATTCAAAGAATTGTATCACTTTAACAAAAATGATTTTTCAGCTCTAGATTACAACACCTCAGAAATTCAGACAAATTGAAAACTTGACAAATTCAAACAATGCAGAAAATATAAAGAGTTGAAGGAGAAAGAGAACAAACGCAATTTGATTAGGCAGTTCCCCAATCGTCCTCGCTATGGGTACCTCTGCCCCCAATTCCTAACATGGAATTGAGATATATATATTATCGTTGCAATTGTACGTTTATACAAGAGAAAACTATGAACAATCAAATCTTCGAACGTCTTCGAATTATTGATGTAGAGCCTTCTCTTCCCTTGATTCAAGATGAATCAAGTGCTTCGAATATGGTTGATCCAATTATCGTCCCGCGCTACTAAACCGAAGGAACACACTCTTCTTCGATTACCTTCACTCGATCAATTGCAATCTACCAAAGATTCGAACCCAAACCACTCTTCTACGATCCTCTGATTACAGCTACTAAACCGATCTCTTCGGTTACCTTCGCCCAGCTGAATCCTTGTAGAACGAATTGGCTTGTGCAAAAACCCCCAAAATCTCTTAGATTCTTGGAGGAGAAAACCCTAAGGTTTTATTCAAGAAACACCTACCACAAATCTCAACTCAGAAATGAAGATAACACTTCCAGAAATCTGAACCTTATCACTTCAAATCAATGAACACAACAAACAAAAATTAGTTATGTGTAGTTGTTTGAATGCTCAAGGAAGAAGATGAAATTGATGAGAGAAAGTGGCATAAAATCTTTCACGTTTCTTGTTGCAGTTAAAAAAGAGCTAAAAATGATATATATAATATCCTAAAAGAAATACATGAGAGAAACAGAATTTTAGAGTGAATAACACAGCAGAAAATTTGTGCAAAACAGCGACCGGTCGACCTAAACAGGTCTATGCGTCGACTCATAACACCCAGTTTTTGATATACACAAATGCAGGATGTATGCGTCGACCTGAAGAGTCGACCTGAGCATACCCGCAGCACACAGTTTTAACTGACACAAATTCAGCATGTATGAGTCGACCTGAACAAGGTCATGAGTCGACTCACACCATTCAAACATGTAAAAATCATACTTTTGACTTTCCTAAAGGTATTTAACCATATCTAATGCACCTAGAACATTGCCAACATGATCAAACATCCTTAGAACACCTAATGTGCATTCATGTGAAATATATATGTGCAAAGCATGATAGTTTTGACATCATTAAAATCAAGTACATAGAGAGAGACTTCCCTCACAGCACCAAATTCGCTTGACGAGTTTCCCATTTACCTGTGATCTGATTAACCACCAACGTGGAATCACCATAAACATCGAGGTTTTTGATTCTCAAATCAATTGCTTCTTCTAACCCCCTGATGCATGCTTCATACTCCGCCTCATTGTTGGTGCATATGAACGCTAACCGGGAAGTAAAGGGTATATGAGAGCCCTGTGGAGACGTAATGACTGCCCCAATTCCATTACCATATGAGTTGACAGCCCCATCAAAGACTAGCTTCCACTGGGATCCAATTTTAGGCCCTTCATCATGTAGAGGCTCTTCACAGTCTTTCATCTTCAGATACATAATATGCTCATCAGGAAATTCAAACTTCATCGGTTGATAATCCTCAATTGGTTGTTCGGCGAGATATTCTGACAAAACACTTCCCTTAATGGCTTTTTGGGAAACATATTGAATATCGTACTCCGTCAGAACCATCTGACAACGGGCTATTCTTCCAGAAAGCGCCTTCTTTTCAAACACATACTTGATCGGATCCATCTTCGAAATCAAGAGGGTTGTGTGGTTTAACATATACTGCCTCAAACGCTTAGCTGCCCAAGCGAGTGCACAACATGTCTTTTCCAGCATTGAGTACCTCGACTCACAATCGGTGAACTTTTTACTCAGGTAGTATATGGAATGCTCTTTTCTACCTGACTCATCTTGTTGACCGAGTACACACCCCATTGAGTTCTCAAGAACCGTAAGATACATAATCAATGGCCTTCCTGGTACTGGCGGCATAAGGACCGGAGGTTCCTGCAAATATTCTTTTATTTTTTCGAATGCCTTTTGACAGTTTTCATTCCACCTGACCGCTTGATCTTTTCTTAGCAATTTGATATTGGTTCACAGGTGGCTGTAAGATGAGATATGAACCTAGCAATGTAGTTCAATCTCCCCAGAAAACCACGAACCTCTTTTTCTGTTCTCGGCTCAGGCATTTCTTGTATGGCTTTTACTTTAGCATGATCAACCTCGATACCTCTTTCGCTGACAATAAACCCCAATAGTTTTCCCGATCTCACCCCGAAGGTGCACTTGTTCGGATTCAACCTCAGTCTGAACTTTATTAACCTATCAAAAAGCTTCTGCAGATTTACCAGATGCTCCTCCTCCATTTGTGACTTCGCGATCATGCCATCAACATATACTTCGATCTCTTTGTGAATCATATCATGAAAGAGAGTCACCATTGCCCGCTGATAAGTTGCCCTGGCATTTTTCAATCCAAAGGGCATTACTTTGTAACAGAATGTTCCCCACGGTGTTATGAACGTTGTTTTCTCCATGTCCTCTGGGGCCATTTTGATTTGGTTATACCCAGAGAAACCATCCATGAAGGAAAACACAGAGTATTGAGCAGTGTTGTCCACTAACACATCGATGTGAGGGAGCGGGAAGTCATCTTTTGGGCTTGCTCTATTCAGATCTCTATAATCAACACACATCCTGACCTTTCCGTCCTTCTTAGGTACAGGCACAATGTTAGCAACCCACGGAGGATAACTTGTCACAGCCAGAAATCCAGCATCTATCTGCTTCTGAACCTCCTCTTTGATCTAGACAGACATTTCAGGTTTCGTTCTTCTCAACTTCTGCTTAACCGGAGTACATCCCTCTTTGAGCGGCAACCGGTGTACCACGATGTCAGTGTCAAGCCCAGGCATGTCTGGGCAAGACCAGGCGAAGATATCCACATACTTTCGAAGCATCTCAATCAATCTTCTCTTTACACTGTCTTCCAAAGCAGCCCCAATCTTTACCTCTTTCTTCGTATCCTCGGTTCCCAAATTAATAATCTCAATCTCCTCCTGATGAGGCACAATGACCCTTTCCTCCTGTTTTAGTAGTCTGGCCAATTCCTCAAGAAGTTCACAGCCTTCCTCAACCTCTTCTTCAGCCTGATATATGGGATTATCGAAATCATACTGAGCCATAGCCGAATCATTTGGGATGGGATCTGAACAAGGTAACCTGCATGATAGATGATTCATGTTTTATTATGTATGCAACAAACAAAACACATTGCCATTTTGATGTGATTTTATGCACACAAAAAAATAGAAAAACAGGGATCATAAATATTTGAATGCGAAAAGTCCTTTATTATTGATAAAGAAAAGCATACGAAATGTTCAAGCCCTACAAACAAGAGTCACTACGCCTTTGGCAGAGCGTAGGATCAAACATAACAGAAAAAACAGAGACAATTACTCTGGTCCAGTCACTTGGATGATCCTCTCCGATGACCAGTTGCATGGACTTTGACCAGGCAGGCAGGGGCAGATCCAATTATCCATGTCGCAATCACTGTCCCCATCCTCTTCGATAGCATTGACTCTATCAAAGAAAACCCCAGCACTGGTAAAACGAATCGGGCCGTAAAACCTTGGAGGCTCTTCAGGACGCCTGGGTGGCTTGTAACCCAGCCCATAAGTATCTTGCTTCTTCCGTACCTTAATAATCTGACCCCATTTTTGTGAGCTTCCAGCTTCAACTACAACCCTTGCATCTTTAAGGGATGACATAGAAATCTCCGGCTGCTCTACCACTGTAAGTTGCTTAACCATTTCATATGGGCTAACCTCTTTGGGAACTTCTTCATGAACTTTTACCGTTTCAAAAGCTTGACATAACGTCTCCTGTATCTCGCCATCTACCTCCACATATTTGAAAGTAGATAGATGGCTTATCATAATGTCCTCCTCTTCGTAAACTATCACCACATGTCCATCCACCATATATTTCAGCTTCTGATGGAGTGTAGATGTTACAGCCCCAGCATTGTGAATCCACGGTCGACCAAGTAGACCACTGTAAGCGAGCTGAATATCCATTATATAGAATGTGGCGTCAAAGACCTCCGGGCCAACCTTAATTGGCAGCACAACCTCTCCAAAAACAGCCCTTTTAGACCCATCAAATACACGCACCACCAAATCACTTGGCGTGCATATCAACCCTCGGGTATCCAACTTCATCAATGCCTTCTTAGGCAAAACATTTAAAGATGACCCTGTATCCACAAGCACATGAGACATCAATGACCCACGGCACTCAACAGAAATGTGCAAGGCATTGTTATGGTTCCTCCCAGTTGGAGTCAAGTCAGCATCAGTAAACCCCAAACCGTTGCCTGCATTAACATGGGCTATCACCCCCTCAAGTTGATTGACTGAGATCTCTTGGGACACATAGGCAGCATTCAGTACTTTCAACAATGCGTTTCGGTGAGCTTTCGAACACAACAACAAGGATAATACAGATATCTTGGATAGCGTATGATGCAAATGATCCACAATTTTATAGTCACTTCTTCGAATCAACCTCATAAATTCCTCTACATTCTCAGAGAAGGGACTATCAGCTGGCCTTACTATGGAGTCAGTCACTGCCGGGGTCTGCATAGAATTATCTACGGTCTGTTTACCCTTGTTCTGTCTGGACTTATCAGCCTGTTCATCGGAAGGAGTGAAGATTCTGCCGCTTCGGGTAATAGCTCCTGCTTCCTCCAGACTGGAACTTGCTACCGATGTTCCCATTAACTCTTGTTTTTGCCCATTAACAAAAACTTCTTCCCCATAGTTCCAAGGAATGGCCTTGGTGCTCTCATAAGGAATGGGTCCAGGACCTGTAATTATCACCGGCGCTGGTCTTGCCGCCGCTGAAATTGTGATTGTCTTGAATGGAATAGTGATGGTAGCCACATCGCTGTCGATAACCTCTTTTCGTTGGTCACACCTGTCAAACTGTAACCTACCTTCATCGATCAACTTTTGAATTCCTGATTTCAACAACTCGCAACCATTCATCTGTATCAGACACTCTGAACAATTCTTGTCACAATCGGGGTCCACTCCACCCATCAATAATTTCTCCTTTACTACCATCAAAGGAGTCTTTAATTCATTCACATCCATAACCAGATTCAAAGATTCGTTCTCTTTTAACACAGCACTAACCCTTGGCCCTCCATGATCAAGCATTGGGTTCTGGATAACATTCGGCCCATCATTTGAAAAGTTTATAGCCTTAGAATCCACCAAGTCTTGGACTTTGTGCTTAAAAGCCTTGCAGTCCTCGATATGATGTCCGGGTGCCCCAAAATGGAAGTCATAATGGGCGTTAGGATTATAACCCGGAGATGGATTACCAGTGATAGGAGCTAGAGTGCTCTTTTGAATTAGCTGCAGCTGAAGCAAGTGCTAGAACAACTAGGAATACGGCATGGGAGGTGTTTCAAAATGTCGGTTCTGTTTAGGCGTAAAATGCTGCTGGCATGGATCACGATTCTGTTGCTGTTGTGGAGGTGCTTCCGGAATTATCACTGATGCTACATGCTGATTATAGTTCTGGTGTTGCTTCCCTTTGCCTCGGTAAGAAGAGACAGAATTGGTTTCCTCTTTCTTTTTGTAATTCGCATATGGTTTCTTCCCCTGACTAGAAGACGAGCCATCATTACCCGAAACTTTCCCAGCTTTGATTCCACCCTCTAGCATCTCCCCAACCATGATCAAGTCAGCGAACTTGCCCGACATGCAAGGTAACAGTTTTTCATAATACTGTCCTAGCAAAGTATCCATAAACAGATTTAGTATTTCCTTTTCCAGCATGGGTGGTTGTACCCTCGCCGCCAACTTGCGCCATCTCTGCGTGTATTCTTTAAAGCTTTCACCACTCTTTTGGGACATATTTTGTAACTGTGTACGATTGGGAGCCAAGTCAGTATTATATTGATAGTGTTTCACAAATGCTTCCACCATCTCTCTCCAGTTGCGTATATGGCTCCTCTCAAGCTGCATATACCATTCCAGGGATGCTCCAGACAAGCTGTCCTGGAAGCAGTGCATCAGCAATTTTTCATCACGGGAGTACGCAGCCATCTTCCTTGCGTACGCTCGAACATGTGCCCTGGGGCAAGTAGTGCCGTTGTACTTCTTAAAAGTAGGGACTTGAAATTTATGAGGAATTCTCACATCAGGAACCAACCCTAGGTCATCCAGATCCATTCCCACAGAATTTTGATTTACCACCCCTCTTAGCTGCTCTTCAATCATTCTAATCCTTTTGTCATCAACAACCGGGAGTCCAGCATCTCCACCTGGTACAGAGGAAACATCGTCTTGTTGGTCATCAAAGTGATGACCATGAACTGCATGAATATTGTTTCCTCCTCCAACCACAGAAGGAATCACCACATTCTCTCCTCCACCCGGAGGGATAATAACAGTGGGAACAGGAACTCCGCCCGGAGGTCCATTCTGAATATTGTGTCCATTAGCACCTCCGCCCGGAGGAATAATATTGTTCTAGAGACCACCATGTAGTACACCAATGTCATCTACTCTTGCCACGAGAGGTTGGACGAGAGTTCTGAGTTGCTCTTGTCCCTGTACGACTCCTTGCATCATTTCCATGAATTGGGTGATACGGGCTTGCATGGCGGCCATTTCTGCTTGCATTTGCTCCATTACTCTTTTCTGGTTGAGTCGAGTAGAATATTGATGAATCAGTTGGTCAGCTATCCTGCCTGAAACCAAATAAAGGTTAGGAAAAACCGGAATAAACACCTGTTATGTAAAAATACTTATGATTATGCAACTGTTATGTTTATTCATTTTGAGGCATTCCTTCCTTCGATTCTGAAATTCTGGTACATGTGCAGAATTCAGATGTCCTAGAACATGTTGTTCGAAATCTGGTCTGACATGATCATAAAGGGCAAGGTATGTTGCAATAATCATGGAACTGAAAAGAAAAGAGCTAGACACACATAATTGTTAACCCAGTTCGGTCGAACACACCTACTCTGGGGGCTACCAAGCCAGGGATGAAGTCCACTTTTAGTAGTATCAATTCAAAGCTAAACTACCCGTTTACAGCTTATCACTTAATCACTACCCAATGACCCTTCTACCTAGATCCTCTCTAGATATGAGAAACCCTTCTCACTCCCAATCATTGCAATCATGTCTAGCAGTTGACAATTCGCCACTGCATCAACGGCTCTTTACCTATACAATAATTCAGCAAGGAAATCGTCCTTTCAAGACACAACTTAGAGTTACTTAAAAGCTTCCTCCAAGAACAATACTCCTCTTACTTGACAGTTTCGAGGATCACACTAACAAACTGTCCAACTCACAGGTCGAGTGGTACAGGAACCAACCCTAATAATAGAACTTTACATCTTTGGTTGCGTTGCCAAACTAGGTTACAAAACATCTATTTATAACCTATTCCCAACTGGATTTGGGCCTACAAAAAACCTAGCAAATGAGCTGCTACGAATCAGCAGAAACTTCTGCTACATAATAGGACTTCAATCTTTAACTTCCTAAAATATCTCCATATTTAGAAAGTGCATATTTTCCCATATTTTTCTCAAATTCAGACATGAATCTTCAAATCTTTTAATTCAGTGCCACCTGGAATTTGTATATTATTTCCTGAAACTTCTGTATCTGTTAGAATATAATAGAATTCTACATTCTCTTCAGTTCTGGCGCGATGTCGAATGAACCTGCATGGGACATCTCGATAGGACATGTTGTTCCAGATGTTAACACTCCTTCAGCTCAACATGTTCCAATGCACACTAGGACTTCTTGCTCAACCTGTTCTTCTTTAGCAAGATGAACAAAACTATCTAACATATTGCTGCTATTATTTGTTTTACAAAATTAATGCCAACCCTTAAAATTAAAGAACTAACATTCTCCCCCCTTTGGCAAATTTTGGCTAAAACAAATACACATAAACATTACAGCACATATTACAGTAGCGATCACAATACTATACTACTTTCAGTAGTCATCAGCAACTACTGAACCTAACAGTAACCATCAGTAGCTACTGTGAACAGCAATCCTGGAGAAACATCTTCTAGGGAATACTTGAATGATGTTAGGACATCATGTCTAACAACTCTTTTGGCAGCACATTTCTATGAACTCCATAACATCACCTTCGAGCATCCCACCACAATAACTTCAGGCAGCACATCAGGAGGTAAGAAGTAAAAAGTCTCGTAGTTATGCACATGAGGAAGAAGATATCCAATACTCCCCCTCAAATCAGAAATCTGAGGATCATTCTTCTACACATTTCTTTTTCCTTTCAAGAAGGATCCAACTACATAGTAGAAGACTCCTCCAGAAAAGAAGCGTTTGTCTTAACACAAAGGACCAAAGGTGGCATACGAGATTTCTGCACAACTTGCTTGATCAGACGCCCCCAGTCAACCTGTGGCATAAGATGAAACTTAGGAAGTATCAATCTATTAACCTAGGTAACTCAGAACACAAGTCACAACTGTGTTTATAACTCAGGACACAAGTCACAATTGGAACTCAACACCAACTCAAGAATTTTAACACTCTCTTCGCAAGCAATTGGAACTGCAGACTCAGAACAAGGCATCTGCATAACCCATTTCACACACCCTTTCTCCCCCTTTTTAGCCAAAACTTGGCAAAGAAGACCCTCACAGAACCAGACCCAAGTGACACTTACCCAAATACGAACAAACGCCATACGACTGGTGAAACAAGACACTCACTTGGCTGGAGGAGAAGAGAGCAGCCCCTATAAATAGCTGACCAGTAACTTAGGAATTAACGAGCCTTGAATATGTCAAGGTTCTTGGTCAAAGAAACGCTATTTTAGGTATCAAAAACTCCATTCAACATTCAATGCCTACTTTCCAAAAACTGCCTTGACTGCCTTAAATGTTTCTCAACTGAATCTTACCATAAATTAAGCCAATAACATTCCATGCATAGGCAGAGACACATGTTTTGCCTTATCCCTATACCACCGTCTAGAGTAATTCCTTGTTTGGCTCAAGAAAAACATGTCCTGTACCATGTTCTGACATCTTATCAGACAATGTCTGCTTGCTCACATTATTATCAGCCTTGGACTCCACAAACCCATCTTCGTAGCTGATGGATACTGAGATGACTTCTCTCAATCCCTTCTAGATTCCTTCAAGGCAGCAGAGTAAAGATAAAGTCACCCACCAAATTTGCTTTTTAGACCTCTTCTACACAGCTATGATGTATCCCATCATGAAGTTTGACATCACACTGCACAAACTTGATCAGCGCACATGCTACACTGAAATCTGCACCCTTGCAGTAATAGACCATAGACAACAGCCTTAACTCCCCCTGACATGAACAACCAAAGCTCCTTATGAAGATGAACATTTGACAGATGATATTGCCACATTAAGAACTGCCACTTCTTGTATTTGTTGAGCATAATCTCACCAGATTTATGCCATAAAAGCCCACTTGATTCACACATTCCATAACAAATGTCTTTAGATTACTTGCAACACAAGATAAGGATTACCACCACCTTTTACTTGTATTAGAAGAACCTTCAGCCATTCTGATCAGATAACACCACTGACAACAACCTTCTGTCCTTACATTCACAAGCACCTAAGAAGTCTTTATCATGAAAGTAGTCATGTATTGCCAGAACAAACTACTTAACATCAAGATCAGAATCTGCCCACTATGTCAGAACTGCCACTTCAGACAATAATGTTGCATCTTCCAACTCCACAAGCACAGTCCCAGACCTTCATCTAGGATACACAGCAACCAATGATGTTGTAACATTATGTAGGACATCAGCCTTGGATAAAATATCACACCTTCTGCATTTTATTCAGGTAATCACAACCACCTGATCACAACAGAGAGAAATAAACTCTCACATAATTCAGAAATCTGAATTGCATCGACACATCAGATAACTACCAAGCTCCCAACAAGGTATTAGTTATCCAAGAAAGATTCACAAACAAACAGCAGATGATGCTCACTTCTTCATTCAGACACTCTTGATACAGTCAGCTGATAAGGCTACCTCAGGTTGTCATCAACCACAACCACTCAAAAAGAGTAAATTCCTGAACCATAATATCCAGATTGCAGACTTGCATAATTCTCTAGACAAATACTTAGTCTCCTGTCAAAGTATCTACTATTAGTCAGAAAAAGATTACCTTCTCACACAAGGTATGACAATTTGTTTGACATCTTCTTCTGCACACGTCTGACAACTTCTGATTCTTCTTTATGACAAATTGTCATGAAATTTATTCACAAGTTACTTTAACTTGGATCAGTGGCTTGATCTTGGACTTATTTATGCGCAAAACAATCTTGGCTGAACAAGCAACAACCACGAGGATCAACCATCAGTAGCTGATCAAGCTTCCAGGTCATATCACAACCACATTCAGCAGCAGGAACATCTCAAGAGTCTTCTCACAGCATCTTGTCTGACTCAACCACTCTGCCTCCTCTAACCCTTCAGCCAAACTCATCCCAGACAATTTGGATGATACTCCATGCACATGGTTACCAATCAACCCCACCAGTTGATTTAACTCCACATTGCTTAGCCCTTGAAAGTTCTCCACTACACCAGAACAAGAGTTCCATGCTTTCATAGACTTGATAAATGTCGTCAAGTTTGAGTAAACAACCTCCATCCTGAATCAGAGAACCATCATCCAAGCAGCTTGAGAAAATAAATTCTTAATACAATAATGTCAAGACATGTCTTCAGTGTCTTCTAAAACATCAGGTATTCTCCCTTAGAATCTGCCAAGAGCAATTTAGAGAATCATACATTCTCCCCTTTAATAGCAGCACAGACTGTGATTAGATCATATCAATCTTAAGCACACACAGTCAATACATATCTAGCTTCACAAGATCATTCAGAACATGCCTCCAAATAACGAGAAAGAGAATGGCCTTTTGATCTTTGACCTTCATGTCCAAGAAGTCTGCTAGAGATAATACTTCTTGAATCTCAGGTTCTCCACTCCTGCAGCAAGGACCAGAAATAAACTGGCCACAGGAGTAAATAACACGTTGATCACACCTTGATCAACTCACACATCTAAGATAAGTTCCAGGACCAGAAGCTTCTTAGACATACCACCCAGATGCCTCCTCTTCCAGATCAGGAGTAGGCTCCAAACTCATGTGATCAAACCACATTAGTTTAGCACCCAGAGCATCTGTTGTGCCATTCCTTCAGACAACAGAATTCACCATAATTTTGGCATGATGTTCTAACACAAGATAAGACATCATTCCAATGAACAAATCAAGAGATCAAAGACGGGAGATTAACCCTTTTAAGTAAAGAAGCAAAAGTAAATTTCTTCTCAGATCTCTTCCTTACAACATCACTTATCAATGCCTTTATGAGTGGACTTGAACAATAATCTTCAAGTATCGTTGACAATGTAAGTTGAAGCAGTTTTGCATATATCCCATCACCATAGGATATACATTCAGAGAAGAGCAACCTTCTCAGTTACAACCTTAGGAGTTTTCAGATAGATTTGCAGTGGAAACAAACTCCTCAAAACCTTCAGGTGTCACATATCAGCCCTAGCATAATAATTCAGGTGACACCATAATACCACAGGTTTGAAAATAAATCAAACCACAACACAGCAGCTTTTCAACCACTCCTCCAACAGTCCATCCTCCACTTCTAAGGACCATTCTCACACCTATATGAACTACTCCAAGTTCAAACAACTTTTCAGTAGAGAGCTTCTACCTTGACCATGAATCAGAAAGTATCTTCCCTGGGATCTCATCCAGATACAGAACAGAATGACCTGCTCTGATACCAATTGAAATTCTGGTACATGTGCAGAATTCAGATGTCCTAGAACATGATGTTCGACATCTGGTCTGACATGATCATAAAGGGCAAGGTATGTTGCAATAATCATGGAACTGAAAAGAAAAAAGCTAGACACACAGAATTGTTAACCCAGTTCGGTCGAACACACCTACTCTGGGGGCTACCAAGCCAGGGATGAAGTCCACTATTAGTAGTATCAATTCAAAGCTAAACTACCCGTTTACAGCTTATCACTTAATCACTACCCAATGACCCTTCTACCTAGATCCTCTCTAGATATGAGAAACCCTTCTCACTCCCAATCATCGCAATGATGTCTAGCAGTTGACAATTCGCCACTGCATCAACGACTCTTTACCTATACAATAATTCAGCAAGGAAATCATCCTTTCAAGACACAACTTAGAGTTACTTAAAAGCTTCCTCCAAGAACAATACTCCTCTTACTTAACAGTTTTGAGGATCACACTAACAAACTGTCCAGCTCACAGGTCGAGTGGTACAGGAACCAACCCTAATAATAGAACTTTACATCTTTGGTTGCGTTGCCAAACTAGGTTACAAAACATCTATTTATAACCTATTCCCAACTGGATTTGGGCCTACAAAAAACCTAGCAAATGAGCTGCTACGAATCAGCAGAAACTTCTGCTACATAATAGGACTTCAATCTTTAACTTCCTAAAATATCTCCATATTTAGAAAGTGCATATTTTCCCATATTCTTCTCAAATTCAGACTTGAATCTTCAAATCTTTTAATTCAGTGCCACCTGGAATTTGCATATTATTTCTTGAAACTTCTGTATCTGTTAGAATATAACAGAATTCTACATTCTCTTCAGTTCTGGCGCGATGTCGAATGAACCTGCATGGGACATCTCGATAGGACATGTTGTTCTAGATGTTAACACTCCTTCAGCTCAACATGTTCCAATGCACACTAGGACTTCTTGCTCAACCTGTTCTTCTTTAGCAAGATGAACAAAACTATCTAACATATTGCTTCTATTATTTGTTTTACAAAATTAATGCCAACCCTTAAAATTAAAGAACTAACAGATTCCAGTTTTGACCAAAATGGAATAATGCATACACCTGCAATTGCTATCATGGATATAACATCAGAGGTGCACAGTAATGAATCAGAACATCCATCATATACAACCCAGTGAGTGTGTGAACCATTGTATAATTTGACGAAGAACCCACTCAATAGAATCAAGAATACCATAAAGAAATACCCATAGCATAAATGAAAACCCACAACCAGGTGTGGAACTGTCAAATACAAATTTGTTCTGAAAAATACAACTGAAAGCATGAATACAAACAAAAGAAAACCCATCAACAATTCTGATGGTGAGTTCTTGGCATAACAACGAAAATGCTCCAGACACTAAGCCCTTACAAGTCTTCCCGAACCTCCTTGAGAAGTGCTTCGGTAACGGGATCATTAGGGTGTCCTGTAAGACTCCTGATCAGTTGACTCCTTATCTAGACAGCTTCCTCCAGCTTTTTGAATTGATCTTTAACAGCTAAATCTTTTACTTTCTTCACTCCAGCGCGGACTTTCAGCTCTTCAATCTCTCGGTTGGCTGAACTAAGTTGCTCGAGAAATTCACTTTCTTTACCCTTCAAATTCTTTCTCAACTCATCATTTTCAGCCCAGATTCTTGCTTCAATCTCCCTTCGGCACTCGAAGAACTCATCCCATCTCTGCTACCCTTTGGAAAGTGCATTTTCAGACTTTGCCAACTGCTCGTTGATACGCTTGCACGCCTCTTTTAATGCCATATCATTTTGTTTAACGTTGCGAATATAGACAGTGTCCTCAGCAATTATTTTCTCATTTGCCTCGTGACGCTCAGTTAGCCTTTGAAGTTCATACTCAACATTACGCTTTTCACAAAGCATCTTTCGAAGTCCTTCGCTTAGCTTCTCATTCATCTTGACTGCCTTATCCTTTTCCGCCTTAAGCTTGTTATATTCAATAACACTTATCATGGTCGCAGGTTCAACAGCAACTGGACCTGACGGACCTTCCATAGAGAACGGCAAAAGAGTGTTCTGAACTATTCTTTTCAACCATGCATCATACTGAGGAGAAGACACGTTATTGCACTTGCCGAAGACAACTTTACCTTTTGTTTGCAAATTGCCCCAAGCTCCGGCCGCCTGCCTTACCAATAAGAGATTATCTTTCACAGGGAAAAAGAAGGATTCTTCCAATTCGCTATCCCTCGGAGGATCTATTAAAGCAAATCCCAACTGTCTCCTTAGAATAACAGGATTGTAGTTGATGCAACCCTTTATTCCCAAGAGTGGCACATTTGGATGTCTTCCACAACTACTGATAAAATCCCCACCCATCGTTCTTTGATTAAACCAACGAATATCTTTTTTCGTCAACTGAATCATCCTTTTAGCCCAATTCTTTGCAGGATGAGGATCCAGGAAAGCCTCAGAATTCGGTAAATGACTCATGAGCCATTTATGAAACAGAGGTGCACAACATCGAACTAGTCCCCCTCGTTTCTTCTCATTCCTATAATGCACAGAGTAATACAAGTCACCCAAGAGCGTAGGTATAGGATTCCTCAACACAAAGATATGGATGGCTCTCATGTCCACAAACTTGGGCTCGTCAGCAAACAACATAATCCCGTAAATGCTCAAGGCCAGAATAGCACAAAATGTTTCCCATTGAGCTCTAGCAGCGCACTCTTCAGCTTTGGCTACCAAGAAATCCAAATGAAAACCGGATAAACCTCCTTTGGTGGCGAGGTTATCTGTTACCACAGGTACACTCAGATGGAGAGCCTTAGGTACTTCCTCAGGCTTTGGAGGATGCATGTCAGAGTAAAAAGGAATCTGGTGTTTGAGAGACACACCTAACATAAGGGCATACTCTTCTAGCATCGGAGCCAACTGAAAGTTCGAAAAAGTGAAGCACCTCAACTGTGGGTCATAAAACTGCAAGCAAGTATGAATAAAACTCCTCTCTGAAGCATTCAAATCATCAACCATAGTCAGAATCTCTCCATGAGCCTTTCTGAACATACCCACATAATCTGGAGTAATAAGAGACACCATCTTCTGTAACTGACCCACCTTGGTGTCAAAGAACGTGTAATGCACATTGTACTTTCTTGGAATATCCATATCTGAAAGGGGACGGTCAACCGGAATCAAAAGGAAGTATACCCTACAAATGAATAAACATGAAGGTTAAATGCAAAAATGCAAATGATGATATGTATGCAAGGGCATAGGATCAATGTGTCAAGTGTCTGTGCTGAACTATGAACGGTGTCAGTGTAGCTCTGAGAACAATATAGGACCATAGATAGGAACCATCTGAATACAATAGGATGAATTCTCCTTTTGTGTAATGAGAACAGAAAACCGGGTATGTAGGAGGTTATGGTTACCTGCACACCTGTAAACAATCCCCCCAATCTCACATGTATGTACTAGAAAGTGAGGATTGTCAAATTCGGATCTCGGAATGAGAGGTAATAGCACATTCAGCCCGAAGGATACAATGCTATCGCCATACAAAGAGATCGTCCTTTGATTCACCTCAAAATAAAGAGGGGTCATCCTAAGAGGTCATCCAGACTTAACAGCTCTTCCAGATAGCTCTACCATTGTGGGAGATCCACAACGTAGAATTCTCTAGAGAGAACCACATCCAGATTGTGTTTCATATTCCCTCCTCGCACCGAAATGGAGCGTGAGAGGACATGAAACACACTAAACATAAGTGCACTCAGGCCTGTGTATTAGGCCTATCTCTCAGAATTCCCCATCCCGCCAAACAGACAAAGCAGAACATCACAGAATAGTATAATACAGTATATGAAATGAAATGCTAAAATGCGATAAATACAGTAATGTACAGTAAAGCAGTAATACAGTAAACAACAATACAGTAAAACACAGCTCCACAATAAACACCCAATTAAAGAAAACAAACAAGCGCTAGGATTGACTCGCTTAGGAAACCAGAGATTCGTGGTTATCCATCCCCAGCAGAGTCGCCAGCTGTCGCTCCCGGGATTTTCATCCAAGTACAAACGCGAAAGTGGCGCCGAAACAGAGTCGCCGGCAATGTGTATTTATCCCATGAGAGGGAGAGGAAACACTGCATAAACCTGAAGGGAAAGGAAAGAGCATGGTCTTGCGACCAAGAGAACTGGGTTCGGGAGTCGGTTACGCGAAGGGAAGGTGTTAGCACCCAACGCGTCCATCGTACCCGATGAGATCCATGCTCGTCGTCTCAATCAAAGGGTGATAGAAAAGGTACTGGAAAAGGAATAGAAAGAGAATGATAAACAAATGTAGGGAAAATAAAAGAAGTGCTCGAATGGGCCCTACCCCACTGCCTATGTATCTCATCGAGAACATGAGAATCAGAGCGACGTAGTTCCCCTCAGCTAAGGGAAAGTTATTTGTGTTTTTTAGGGAATGGATAATGTTCTAGCTCAGGTGTTGCAGGCTCACTGAATCGAGTGTGTTACCGTCTTGCAAGAGAACGAGGAGAAGCATGTTCGTACGTTGAGAATGAGTGAGATGAGAAAAAAATTCCCGAAGGAAAGATGTTATTGTTTGTTTTTGTCTTTTAAGCAAGAAGTGTTTTGATTATTTTGTGTTTTGTAACACACATTGTATTTAAGTCCTTCATGTAGGATCGAATGCCTCGCATATCGACCCAAGACGGGACGTACACTAAACATTCTAAGAAAGTGAGAGAAGACCCCCACTATCCCATTCTCAAATGAAAGGCTCAAATACAATATATGTTATGCCTTTATTAAGTATTTTTTACTTTTTGTTTTGAGATGAGAAAGAGAGACTCAAAAGAGAAGCAAAGGTGAAAACTAAAGGGAACTAAGACTTACCCTAATGTTAGCATGCTTGGAGGTCTTAAGGTTTAGCGTGGTTTAAGAAACCTAATCCTAAAAGAAAGGAGAAGAAGAGCAAAAGAAGCAACTTACTTCCAAGATGGAAGTTAAGTTGATCTTAAAGAGGGATGAAGAAGGAATTATCCAAGGAAAGCATATAAATGCTTATCATGATCACAAGTTGAATTATTAAAAGAGATAAGAGAGAATGAAAGAAATAATTGTATGTGGAAGCATATCCACACACTTACTTACCATTTGCACCTACACGAAAAGGTTAGTTCAAAAACTATCCACAAGTAGTAAAATAAGGAAAGAATACTACATAATGATCAAACAAATTAAGAACCAAGGAATAAAGATCTTAAGAGTTGAAACTCATTCAAGGTCAGAACCTATATCCAAAGGATGCTCTCTAAGGTTAAGAGCTCCAATACACACTAACTATGCACCATCAAAGTCTAAAACATCATAGAAGTGCACTATGGAAGGAAAAGATGAAAGAATGAGTGAATATGCAATGTGATCATGCAATAATGCTCCATAAAAGATCAAGGTCATAACCATATATCATTTATAAATGTCTTCTAATGCATATGAGTCATCACGCAAATCATGGATAAAAGGATACAAGTAGAAGAAATAAGATGAAGAGGAAGTAAGGAGAGAAAGAAACAACTTCAAATAGATGCACAAAGTGACATATTAGAGATGCATAACATGTGAAATGATTAATGAATGCATATGGGCAGTGGCATACCATTAAAGAGATGCAAATATATTGTGTGAAATGACATATAAAAATGCACATATGAAACATGTAGAGCACAAGAGGAAATAAGATAGGAAACCATGCCAAACTTTCAAGTTATAACACATAAATTCATACCAAATGCAAACTCAAGTAAAAGTGACCTCTAGTGAAACAAGGATGACCTATAATATCATACAAATGCCCTATAAAATATACACAAACAAACATAATATGGTGGCATAAATGCCTCATCAAAACATGTTAGCATGAAGTAGAAGCAAGTGCACCAAATTAATTCCAATCATGAAGCATCAAACAAATATCAAAGTACATGAGAAAAATTATGGAATTAGGTCATATATATCACTGATCAGAAGCAAAATATGCCACAAAACCTCATATCAAAGCTAAAAATAAAAATGCCTCAAAAGGCATCATCAAAGCACATGGAAACACACCACAAAAACACTTAAAGATACACATCCAAACACATGATATAATGACTTTAAAAATCAAATAAAAATTATTTTAGATGTTTTAATGTGTTATCTAACCAATGCAAAAAGAATGGATACAAAATATTGTGTGATATGAGAGAAAAAAAATGTACAAGCTCAAGTGTCAAAGAAATGTTCAAATGAAAAAGAAATTAAAAGAAGATTATGGAATTATGTGCAAAAATTCATGAAATCAGAATTAAAAAATATGAAAAATTATCTAAATGTTTTATGAACATACATGAATTTATTTAGAATTTTTCAATGTGTTTTGGTATTTTTAAAAATAGAAAATGAAAACAATATGGAAAAAGAAATTAAAAATGAAATGAAATAGGAATGGGGTGCAGCGTGAGTAATTTTTCCAGTTCAAGAGTGGCATTGGGCTTAACATGGGGGTGTGAAAAACAAATAATGACCCAGTCCACAAAGGCACGTGTGTGTGTGTATTCAGGTGTGTTAACATGTGATTTAATCATAACCATAGGATTCAGCCAATGAAATCAATCAAGCGAAATAAACTAATCTAATGGAAGAGAATGCAAGCACATGTTAGTTACCCTACACACACTCACACGCAAGCATCTGAATCCAAAAAAATATGTCACGCGCAGGTCACATGGTATTTTAATGCGTTGGCAAAGTTATGGCCTTAGGATTGAAACATGATGAGATGATGAGGCAAATGATCAAATCCAACGTTCCACAATTCAAACACATTGTAACTATCCTACACGCACGCACACACAACCCATTCAGAGAGAAAAAGAAGTCATGCGCAAGTCACGTGTTTCATTAATGTGCTGGCGAATTATGGACCACACGATGCACATAATCAAACGGTCATGATATAAAGCTAGAAAACCTAGCTAATAAATGCCACCGGCCGTAGAAGGACCTCCGGTCGTCTTCTCTGGGTAAACGCCACCACCTGTAATTTTCCAATCTTCCAGAAACGTGCAAAAATGGTACCAAAATGAAGAGGAAGTCAAGTATGTCAAGAATCTAGGCTCAGTTTTCACATATCACACACATATGAAGAGAATCAAAGAGATGAATATTGCCCTAGGTTTGGATCTATACCTTTAAGAGGTCTATCAATTAGCCAGAAATGTTGCATTGCTTCTAGTAAGCCACAAAATAAACAACACAAGCTATAATCAGTGATTCAGATGTAAAAGAGTTGGAGAAACAGAAACCTGAAATGTGAAGAGTCTTGGATCTTCAAAAATCCAGAGGTATTGCCTCCAATTCTTGAGCTCTGATGTGGCCAACTGAAGAAAATAGAAGGAGATTCCAACTGAACCAAAGTTGCACTTGATGAGTTGAACTTATCCTCTCTTGCTCTTGATCAGAGATTAACCATTGATGATGATGAAGATGAAATGTGGATGAGGATGATGATAGAATCGTGCACGGAGAGAGAGAACTTAGAGAGAAACCTTGAGGGTGATTTGTGAAGTGAGAGTGAGAATGAAGTTTTTTCTCAATTCTGAGTGAGTTTTGATTTATATATGGCGAGGTTAGAAGCTTAAATCGTGGTTAAGTGAGTGGGTTAGCTTAGTTGGTTGGGTTAAATGAGTTCACCCTAACTAACTGAGTTAAGTTAGTTAGGGGCGAGTTAGGAAGGTGCTGATATGGTGTGGGTGAGTTCAGGATGTGGTATGGTGGTGATTAGAAGGAATGGTGGTGATGAAGTTATGTAGAGGTGTTAAGGTCAGTTACAAAGTGTGTTGAGTAAGTTTCAGAAATGAGAGAAAGAATTGCACGTGCTATTATTGTTTATGTATGTGATGGTGACATGTTGATGATGAATGGTTAAAAGGGATAATGGTGATGCATTCTTGCAGCATGGTCACTTCCCTTATTAGTGTATGCTACTATGTATGTACATGGATGATGAAAACTGTGTCTAACCAAATTAAGCAAGCATGTGTGAAGGTTATGTTTGCTATGTGTGAACCAATTGATACAACAACAACAATGTTATAACATCTTGGCAGCAACATATTTAATGCAACAGTGGATGTTTGAGGATGAAAATCTCCCACATGGATGATTGATAATGCACGATTTTGGTGGCAAATGAAAGAGGGGACATGGGAGAATAAGATTGGTATGGAAATTGAATTGAAATAGGACCTCAAACACACTTGAAAATTGCCATAAACTCAAGTACACCAAAACTGGTTTGTGGGCGTGTAACCTGGTAGGCTGGCATGGCATCATGGTCTATGGAATTCAACATGAGACCCTTAACTTTGGACCATTATAACTCCATCATAACTTGTTCAAATGGAAAAATGTCAAACATCAAAGTTGAAGAGGACATTGAGATGAACAACTTTTATGTTCAACATTTTTTCATTTGAGGCTTTCTTTAATGAGAAAAGTAGCTTGAAATTTTCCCCACCACATGTTTGACAAAATTATGGCCTATGGGTCTGCACTTGCCTTGCCATGACTTGGTTTTTGACCTAGTTTTGTCAAACTTTGATTGATCATAACTCCCTCAATTTTGATCCAATGGAAGAGTTCTTTATATGGATTTGAAGCTTGGAATGTGATATTCAATTGGCTCAACTTAGGCCTGAATTTTGGAGCTTGCATCTTGAAGAAAGAAAACCTTGAAGTGAGGTGCAAGATGATGCAAAAGTTTCCATTTTTAGAAACCCTAATTTCCAAATTTGGTAACTTTATACAAGTCTTGATTTTTCATGATTCCTCCATCATTTCTTGATCAAATCTTGTCCAATGAACATATGTAACTTGAATTTCATGATTTTGACCTCAAAAAGTCAGGAGTTGACTTTTTCCTCACACAGTTGACTTTTCCCCAAATTTCCTAATTCTCAATCAGTTGACCAATTAAACCTCTTCTAAAATGAATCAATGGGCAATCTCCCGTCTCTAGACTCTTGAGGACATGTAGAATACCACGAGATCAAGTCTTGTCCAAGAAATCAGAAATAAACTGATTTCATGGCAAACCCTAGTTTTAAACCCTCAGTCTAGGAGAAAACAGCACATCCTCCAAATCCAAATTCCTTTGAATATGATAAATATCTTGTCTAACAAAGATGAGATATGACATTTGGGGGTGATAAGAACTCAAAGATCTTGCCCATTGGGGCATTCTACTCAAAAACTCCAAAACCCTGGTTTTGCACTGATTAGGATGATGTGATTCCCTGCATTCTCTTGTCAAGCTTGATCATATGATGAGGTGATGACCTATTAAGACCTCTTAGGGTTCAAAGCTCCTTGGATTTGGCTTAGGCACCCTGATCCCATGCCAAAGAACCAATGAAATGCAAATGATGATTATGCAAAAATGCAATGCAACACAGGCCAGTAAAAGCTAAAAGCAAGAGGGTAAATTTTGAGGTGCTACACCTCCATATCGGGCTTCGTACGAGACAGCGAAACACTCTCTTGTTGAGTATAAAAGACCCTCTTGTTGGGTCACAAACCTTTTCGCCTCTATCTCGGGCTTCGTACGAGACATATAAAAAACACCCTCTTGTTGGTTCACTAGCCTCCTCTTAGGCTTTGTATAAGAAAAACCTCGGTTGAGTCAATTAACCTTTTGGTATCAAATCGGTGCCTTGCTCATAACATACAAACATCAACAACTCCTTTTCCTTCATCTAATTGCTGTAAGCGGCAAGCCTCTGGATTATTTACATCCACGCCACTGTCCCTCTTTTAGCATGAGAAATTCCTAAGGAAAGATTGCATTGCTCTACACTAAGTTAAAGTCTTCTCCTTCAGGTTAAAAATCCCCTATAAAGGAAATTATGGCATTGTTGGATTCACATATCCCAGTTAAAGTAATTCTCCTTTATAATCAGTCACCCAAAAGTTATGATAAACATACGAGATGTCTCTCTTTAGAGATGACAAATTCTCTCCCAAACCCTTTTAGCTTCACATCTTGGGCTTTGAACAACATATAAACAAACCATTTAGCTTCATGTCTTGGGCTTTGAACAAGACACCAAAACACCTTTTTCCTCCCATAGAATAGGAGGAGCTACGATCGCTCTGATTTCCCTGTTTCGTTAAACGGGAATACGTAGGAATAAGATTACAAGAATCTTAGCAAGCATACTAATCAAAAACCCAAATCCGGTATCCCCATATATCAACCCAAAAGCTCCAAGTCCTAACACCTTACCAAAAACCTCATAAATAGTCTCGACACTCTATGTTTTAACAAAATAACCTAAGAGAGACCCACAATCTCAATAGCATCTGTAAACCAACAGTCATCTGTTTAAACTCAGTATGCAAGCAAGGTTAATTGGAGACATCTATTTCCCTTCCTTAATCAGCTTCAATAGGATAAAAAATGAATCAAACTGTAGTACCCCAAAGCGAAAGTGTTTCGCAACCATGCAAAAATTCGCACTACAACAAGACATATAAAATCACTCTCTTGTTGAGTATAAAAGACTCTCTTGTTGAGTCAAACACCTTTTAGCCTCCGTCTTGGGCTTTGCACAAGACATATAAAAACACTCTCTTGTTGAGTATAAAAAGGCTCTCTTGTTGAGTCAATCTCCTTTTAGCCTCCATCTTGGGCTGCGTACAAGACACATAAACACTCTCTCGTTGAGTATAAAAGACTCTCTTGTTGAGTCAAACCCTTTTTAAGCCTCAATCTCGGGCTTCGTATGAGACAGCAAAACACTCTCTTGTTGAGTATAAAAGACTCTCTTGTTGAGTCAATCACCTTTTAGCCTCCGTCTTGGGCTTTGTACAAGACATATAAAAATACTCTCTTGTTGAGTATAAAAGACTCTCTTATTGAGTCAACTTCCTTTTAGCCTCAATCTTGGGCTTTGTACAAGACAGAAAGAACATTTTCCCCAGAAAAGTCAAACTTCTAGCCTCCGCTTAGGCTTTGTATAAGGAAACCCCCAGTTGAGCCAATCAACCTTTTAGCATCAAATTTGTGCCTTGCTCACAGCATACAAACATCAACAACTCCTCTTTAGAGATGACAAACTCTCTCTAACCCTTTAGCTTCACATCTTGGGCTTTGAACAAGATACAAACCACCTTTAGCTTCACGTCTTGGGCTTTGAACAAGACACCAAAACAACTTTTTTTTCCTCCCATAGAATAGGAGGAACTACGATCGCTCTGATTTCCCTGTTTCGTTAAACGGGAATACGTAGGCATAAGATTACAAAAATCTTAGTGAGCATACTAATCAAAGACCCAAATCCAGTACCCCCATATATCAACCCAAAAGCACCAAGTCCTAACATCCTACCAAAAACCTCGCAAATGATCCAGACATTCTGATTTTTAAAAAAATATAACCGAAGAAGGACCCACATCTTGATAGCATCTGTAACCTAACAGACCGCTGTTCAAACTCAGTATGCAAGCAGGGTTAATTGGAGACATCTATTTCCCTTCCTTAATCAGCTCAATAGGATACAAAATGAATCGAACTGTAGTACCCAAGAGATCGTGACTCAGGACTACAAAAATCGCGCTACAGAGGTGTAGGACTCCATTGTGTTGGTATGAGTTAGGCGAGAGTGTTGTACTCAGACCTGAGATTGTGCAGGAGACGACCAAGAAGATTAAGATGATCTAAGAAAGGATGAGAGCTTCGCAGAGTAGTAAAAAGAGTTATCACGATAAGAGAAGGAAAGCACTTGAATTCCAAGAGGGAGATCACGTGTTTTTGAGAGTTATGCCGGTAACTGGTGTGGGTTGAGCTTTGAAGTCTAGGAAGCTCACTCCACGTTTTGTTGGTCCGTATCAGATTTTACAGAGAATATGGGAAGTAGCTTATCGGATTGCTTTACCGTCATCGCTTGAGAATTTACATGATGTGTTTCATGTGTCTCAGTTGAGGAAATACATTCTGGATCCGTCGCATGTGATCCAAATGGATAATGTACATGTGAGAGATAACCTGACTGTTGAAGCATTACCTGTGCGGATAGATGGACGAGAAATGAACCAACTTCGGGGTAAAGACATAGCTTTGGTGAAGGTGTTATGGGGTGGACCAGCTGGTGAAAGTTGGACTTGGGAGCGTGAGGATCAGATGAGGGAGTCGTATCCGACTCTGTTTTCTTCAGGTAATTTTCGATGACGAAAATTCTTTAAGTGGGGGAGGGTTGTAACACCCCAAGTTTCATATTTAATTACTTATTAATTATTGGTGGGTAATTGTGAATTTTGATGAATTATATGATGCTTTGTGTGATTAAGGGATGTGTTGTGGGGTAGAGTGGGGCTAAATGACTAATGAGAATCTAATTATAATTTAAATAATCTAGTTGGAATTTATTTATAGTTATAATGATAAACTAGTGCATAATTAATTATGTGGAATTTCATAATAATAATAATAATTAATTAGAATATTTATAATATTTATAATATAAACAAAAAATTGTAGAGAATTTAAGGGTAAGATGGTAATGTTGGGCGGAGTAAGTGAGGGTAAGAGAGAAATAACATAATAAGGGTCCAAGGGGTAAGAGTGACAAAAGGAGAAGAATTGAGATAGAAAGTGTTCACTCTTGTACGATTGTGAAAAGTTTGAGAGAAACTGTGAAGGGAGAGCTAGGGCATAGAGAACCAAGAAGATCATCTGTAGAACACAGAGAAAGAAGTTAATTTCTAAGAATTTGAGGTACAGGGGGTGATCCGGGTTATTATATTTGATATATGGTTTAAGGTAGATGTAGGTTTTGTGTGTTATGTGTTGATTTATGAAAATATGATGAAATTGTATGATTATGTTGATGTTGTGATTTGATGAATTGTGTGTTGGTAATTGCTTAGGATTGTACATATGAATGGTACTGAACCTGTAAAAAAAATTTGTGCAATTCTTGATGAAAATTAGGTCTTTGGAAAAATGTTGGAAGGGTTTTTCGTACACAGAAAATGCAACAGCGGGATTGCTGTTTTCGCAGAAAATCGTCGAGTGAGGGAACTGCTTCGCCTGGCAAAGCATACTCGCTTGGTCATCGTCGAGCGAAATGAGAGGCGAACGAAGGGTGAAAAGCAGGTGCTACTGGAGTTTTGTATGAGGGGGGGATTTCGTCCCTGCTTCGCCGGGCGAACCCTAGGCGAGCAGGAGCATTTTTTTTTATTTTTTTTTTCGCGTTGTCTTGTTTATTTGTTGACCTTGTGTCGTGGGGCAATCGAAGTGTTGTGTTTTAATGATTATAACGTGATGCATTGTGAAGTATTATGATGAACTGTGACGTATGTGATTGATGTTATACTATGATGTTTCGATGAATTCTCATAAATGATGATGCAACTTTAACGATTCAATGATGGTGATTATTATAAATAATTTGCATCATGCATTCATAGCATATGTTAGGACTTCGTTCCAGTGGCGATGTTAGGACTTCGGTCTTGTGGTGGCTTCAATCCTATTGTGTGGATTGAAGTGTTTGTGACATGCTCTGGTTCCAAGGGGGAATCGATCCTATGGTGGGGATCTTTGGAGGGTGATGGCCCAATGTCCATAAAATGAATTGGTACCCCATGCGTGAGTCTATGTTGTTGCATTTTATACTATGTGACATTGCATAATTATTGAGTAAATGACATATTGATGATGTTGTAAATTGATTGATGTTTTAGCAATGATTGTGATTTGATAATATAATGATGTTGTGAATGAATTGATGATGATGTTCGTGACTACTATATCTTGTTCTGTATACCTCTTATAATGATTTTTTATTACTCACCCTGCCTGTTTGAATGTTGCCTCCACGTGGGTGACGTGCAGATACTCCAGAATAGCTTATAGGAGCTTTGAAGACCGTTTTGGAGTATTCATCTAGTTTTATTTCCATTGAATTTAGAAGGTGTCTTGCTCTGATATGTAACATCGGGTGGGGAACGCTTGAGTTGAAGTTTATGTTGCTTCGTTATACTTAGTCTATGAGTTTTCTATATGATTAAATTTATTTTGACGATGCGACTTTTGATAATGACGCTATATTGAGATTATTATTCTGCTGCGAAGTTTGAATTTAATTTGTTGATTGATTGCGAATAAATGATTAATATAAATGTTTTTAGAACCTGTGTTACAGTGCAGGATATTATTTAGATGTTTTATGATAAATTGTCGCACCCTTGTGGTGATTTACTTTGATTTATTCATCTTTAATTAGTTATTTTATTCGTGAGTATTTTGTGGGGTAGAAGGGTGTTACAGTCTAAGTCCCTTAGGAAAAGTCATATGTAACCCATTTGATGAGACTATAAGTCCCTTAGGCGAGGCGTTGGTCCTCTTGAATGGGACTTCTATCAAGCCCTCAGGCAAGACTTGTAAGTCCCTCAAGCTAAACTTCGGTCGTGCCTATGGGTGTGAGTTTTATGTTTAATCCCGCCTGAGGAAACTCTAATACCTCAGATGAAAATTTGTTTAACATGGAGAATAAGTCCTTCAGGTGAAGTCATATGTAACTCAGGTGATGAGACTATAAGACTCGGGTTGGTTCTCTTAGACGAGACTTCTATCAAGCCCTCAGGCAAGAATTATAAGTCATTAAGCCTAGACCTTGGTCGCGCCTCTAGTCGTGAGTTTTATGTATGATCCTGCTCGAGGAAACTATGAGTCCCTCGGGCGAGATTTCATTTATACTGGGGAGTTTAAGCCTCTTAGGTAAAGTTATATGTAACCCGGTAGATAAGACTATAGTTTCTTCAATCGAGGGGTTATTCCTCTTGGGTGGGACTTACATCAAGCCCTAGGAAAGATTTATGAGTCTCTCAGGCTAGACTTCGGTCATGCCTCTGGGCGTAAGTTCTATATTTGATCCCATCTGAGAAAACTTTGAGTCCCTTAGGCGAGAGTTTATTTAGCCTGGGGAGTCTAAATCCCTTAGGCGAAGTCATATGTAACCCAACTGATGAGACTATATGTCCTTCAACCGAGGAGTTAGTCCTCTCGAGAGGGACTTCTATCAAGCCCTCAGGCAATACTTGTGAGTCTGATCAATGCATCTTGATGCACTTTCTTCTACTATTGTACTTAGGAAACTCTATAGTTTATTTTATTAATTTTACTATTTTAGTGTGTTTTTATATTTAAGTTTATTTATGGCTTTATTTTATTTTCGTACTTTATATTCAGCTTAAACTGTTATTTGATACTTGTTCACTATGTAAACCATAACTTAAGCTACAAGAATCAGATTGATGTGTTCTAATAGGCGTTGGAAATCTAGGAGAAAGAGCTACAAGTTTCATATTGAAGTCAAAAGCCGATTCGTAGTGATGCAGGGTCTAATAATTCGTTGAAGTTCCAGACTTAATTAATATAGTTAGTTTGGGTCGGTTTTTGTAATTTTCGGGCCGGTTTCCATAGGGCCCAAATTTTCCTTTTGTTATATTAGGATTTTTTTCTACTACAGTAACGATTATTCTGCATTCACGAAAATTAGAGGCTAGGATACGACTTTCATGGAGAACTAAAGTTCGCACGGTTGCTTTGCTATAATTGGTTACCGTCGGCACTTTGAGGTTTTATTAATTTCAGTTTAATTTTGATTTCTTTTACATTATTATTATAAACTCGTTTGCTTAATTTGATTGCTTTTGTTTGCTTAATTCGATTGCTGCTTATAGGATAAAGTTGATTAAATTCGATTATTGCATGATCCTTAACTATAATCACGTTAGCATAGATTTTCGTTATCGTATTTGATTAAATCACGTTTTCTTAATTTACAAGAACTTAAATCCATTTTATTAACTCAGATAATAGAAACATACATCACATAATACCAATTGCGCTTGTCAGTGGGTATTGTAATCAAATAGGGTCAAGTCCGCTTAGGGAACTGGAAATTATATTAACCAATGATAAGTTAGAAAATCGAAACGGTGGATCAACTTACTTTTTAATCACTTATTATAAATCGAATTAAAACCCCAATTATTTCAATCATTTGGTAAAAATCAAGGCAAGAGTCCTTATGATACGACAATCGAGTGTCGCTACCCTAAACTACACTTTTAAACTCGTTTTTGACCCGTGTGGGACAGCAGATCAAATTGGCGATGTTACCGAGGACTCTTGTCGTTTTTAACCGTTAATTGAGTCATATGTGTTGATTGTTGCATTTTAGACCCTTCGATTTTCTCTTTTGGTCGATTCCCGTCCGGACGTGCGACCTGGTCTGAAAAACCGGTTTTCAGGAAAATTGTTTCCGTTTCGATAGTTTGCAGTGACATTTCAGTAGAAGAAAAATCAGCGTTTAAAGTCTCGTACTCTTGGAAAGAGTTACATGATACCACCCTAAAAACCCCAAATTCATCATTTTTCTATATTTTATGAATGTTTTTTTACTGTTTTCATTGTTTCAAAGAATTTCAAAAAAATTCCCAAAATTCTTATTTCACTTAATTAGATTAAATTTTGTGTTTTTTTTTTATTTTTTCTGAATTTATTTTAATCATGTTTCTTCTTCCATTTTGTTTCTGCCTAATAGGGAAATTGTTGGCATTTTCGCATTTGTTGCTGCATTGATGCATTAATTCTGGCTACTAGGTCTGGTTGTTCTGATCTTTTTGATTTTGATCCTGAGGTAGAGAGAACATTGTACACACGCCGTAGAGATAATCAGGCTAGCACTAGTTCATCACCCGTTAACAATTCTGGTTCTGACTATTTGCATAACTTGTTTGATTCTAATTCTGAACTTGCTTTTGATAACATGGATAACTAAAGAACACTAAGGAATCTTGCTACTCCTGATTTTAATTACAATGGTTTATGTATCGAATATGATGATGTTACTATTCCTTTTGAATTGAAATTTGGTTTAATACACTTGTTGCCAAGGTTTAGTGGTCTTGCAGGTGAGGATCCGCATATGCATCTGAAGGAATTCCAGGTTGTTTGCTCTACACCTTTTAGACCTGAAGGAATAACCGAAGGTCACATCAAGCTCAGAGCCTTCCCGTTCTCACTACAAGGTGTTGCAAAAGACTGGTTGTACTATCTTGAGCCGAATTCTGTTACAACCTGAAATGATTTAAAGAAGGTCTTCCTAGAAAGATACTTTCCTGCCTCCATAGTTGCCTAAATCAGAAAAGATATATGTGGTATTAGACAGCTTGACATGGAATCATTGGCCGAATACAAGGGGAGATTCAAACAGTTAATGTCCAGTTGTCCTCAGGACCAAATTACCGAGAAGTTACTTATTCAATATTTCAATGAGGGATTGCTACCAATGGATAGAAACATTTTAGATGATGCTAGTGGTGGATCACTTGTTGATAAGATCCCAGCTGCAACTAAGACCCTAATCGAAAACATGTCACTCAACTCACAATAATTCACAACTAGAAGCAACTCTATGGTTCAAACAAAAGGAGCGCATGAAATTCAAGCTACTTCTTCCAACAAGGCTTTAGAAACCAGAATTGATGAGCTTACTTCATTGGTGAGAAAATTAGCAGTAGGAAAAACTCAATCTGAAATATTATATGGAATTTGTACCTCTCTTGAACACCCATCAAATACTTGTCCTACCTTGTGTAGCGGGGAAATTTGTGAGTGTAAGCTATTGATTAACTTAACTAAAAAATAAGCAAGAGTCGCCACCGCACTTTTATTTTATCCACGAAGGGAAAGGAAAAAGAGCGAACAAAACCTAAGGAGTTCTAAAACAACAACAACAAACATAGAATGGGTAAGGGGGTTGCTTACGCAATGGGAAGGTGTTAGCACCCAAAACGTCTATAGTACTCTATAGGGAACCCTTTGAAATATCTACCGCTTTTTGGTCTGAAAATGGTTTGTTTGTAAAGAGATTGAGGAGATGAGAGGAGAATTATTTTTTAAGATTTTTGTGTTTGGAGAGACTTATCGTCTCATGCCTACGTACCCACGATGTGCAATGTAGGATCAAAACCTCGTAGTTCGTGGTACAAAGAACGAAAATTGTTGGTTGTGGTTTATTGTTAAGTGTAAAGACAAGTCGTCATTTCTAAGCGAATAATTCCGCTTAAAGAAATGAATCATGTCTAAACTCATGAAAAAGAGTTTAAAAGAAAAAAGGTGCATAAAAGCACAAAAGATTTGAATGAGTTTTATATTTTTTTATGTTTTCATGAAATGGTCAAAATATAGTTAAATGGATTGACATTTATTAAAGAAAAGCAAGTTTTAAAAGTCACTTGACAAAAGTCAAGGTTTTATTATGAAAGAGGTTTTAAGTTGAAAACAAGAAGATTTTGAAAAAAGAGAGAGGATTTTGAAAATTTAAGAATGGGGAGGAGAAGAAGTGACTATCCTAGTGCATAAAATAAAAGCTAGGGAAAAGAAGGATCTAACCAAAATGGAGCCACTTCAAAGCAATATTAAAAGAATTCCATCCTTAAGCAAATTGGCCAAATAAAGGTAAGTCTTCAATCAATGCTCCAAGCAAAGGGATAAGGAGTCCTAATTCTAGGTCCATAAGTCCAATATTACTTCAAAAGAGGTCCATAGAGAGATCACACCAAAGCATAGGATAGTAGCCAATAGTCCAAGATGAGGAGAATTAAGTTTTTTATGGTTTAAGCCTTTATTAATGTTTTGGTCCAAATGGACAAAGAGAGAAAAAAAAAAGCATAAGCATAAACATGTGTCCAACGGACAAAGGAAAAATTGTGGAAGCATAAACATGATATGAAATGATAATAATGGAGCATAAAAGTAAAAGAGGTAGGGAGCGAGAAGGAAACGTAAACAAAATTAATATAAAATATTGTTAGTAAGTTAGTAATTAGTTGTTAGTATTAGTGGTCAATAACAATTGAATAATTGCACTTAGGTCAAGGTTGATGGAACTCATTAGAGGATTGATAAGACCAAAGCCTCCTAACAACAAGTTTCATGAGTTTTGAACCATAAGACAAATAATCAACCATTCTTGAAAGTTTTCCGATACGGGACAAATATTGCGCTATGTTAAGCAATCGCCGAGTAATTTACGGAGTAATTACCCTACAATGAGGTCGGTCAATAGCTCTTTGTGCTAATTCATGCTAGATGAACGATATATAGATCGCCATCCAAAAGCAATACCGCACGAAAAGAAAAAGTGGTAGCGATCTCGTCTCAATTGAAATTCAACAAAAAGAATTCCAAGATCTTTAGACTTTCATCGATCAAAAAGAAAAAGAAATAGATGAAGAGAAAGCCAAATTAAACCACACAAATATGTGATCTAAGGCTAAGAACAAAGGAAAGGGGAAGAAAACGGCAAAAGAACCAAAACAGTCCCAAAAACAAGCATTTTTCACATTCTGGATGTTGGTTAATCGATTAACCAACTCACAGTGTAATTATGTTAATCGATTAACCAGTGTAAACTTCTATTTTTTTGCGCAGAAACAAGCTGTTAATCGATTAACCTAATTGTACATGTTTTGGTTAATCGATTAACACTGTGAAAACAGCAAAAAATCAGTTTGAAAATTATCAAATCCTTGATCACTCATTTCTTCAAACATCTTAGGATAAAGGATTTAATTGTGCATGAATTTTGGAGTAAAACAACAGTAAAAACCAGCAATCAACACAAATTGCAAGATCCAAAGATCAAGCAAACAAGATCAACAAAGGAACTACATTATGGAAGATGAAGATGGAGCATCAACAATGGTGAAAAGTGAATTACCAATCCAAATCAGAAAATTCTTCCAAATTGCAGCAAGATCTACACTCCAAAGCCTTGATCTATGAACAAAAACAAGAATGGATGGAGGTTTAGCTCTAAATTAGTAAGAATCAAAGTGAATTCATCCTAACTTATGAAAGAAGAAATAAGAGCTTTGGTGAATTTGTGGTTTGGGGAGAGAAATTGCAAGGGATTTGTTGGCTATCAAAAGCTTGAAGAATGAATGAAATGAAGGCTCTATTTATAGAGTTTAGGCTTGGAAATTTGGTAGTTTGGAATTAGGCTTGGATGATCAAAATTAGGATTGGAATTCAAATTTGGAGGGAAATCACAAAAGAGTGGTGATTAGTGAAGGCACATGGTGGGAAATGATCAAAGTGATGTAGGGAATTAAAATGAGATGGTCTAGAATATTCCACATGTGATCAAAATGGTGAAAATTGGTGCCAATTGCTGCAGAATTTGAATTTGGCACATTTTTTCAAAAATTGCACGTGTTAATCGATTAACCACTTCACAGTGCAATTAGGTTAATCGATTAACACAGTGAAAAATGGGAAAAATGGCTTTTTGATGTGCTGTCTTGGCTCTGGCTCGATTTTCTTGTTTGTCAAAGAAGGCATGGAAATAAACACATGAACCTTGGAGTCCCTTGAATGATAATCAATTAAATCTTGGAAACTCTTGATCAGATAATTTTTGAATTAATTGCAGATCAACTTTGACTTTTCTCAGATAAAATTTATTCGAGCTGTGGGACTGTTATTTTGGCATTTTTAACCTGTTCTTCCCCTGAAAAATGTTAGCGAAAGAAAACAAAATATTTTTGGATTTTAATTAATGGTTAGTAAACATAAACAGATTAAACAAATCAAACGCACACAAACTCAAAGATCCCTGCAAGACACAAACCTATCAAAGAGGGAACCAATATGTGATCTTGTTTGTGGTATGCAAAAATGCAAATGACATGTGGGATCTTAGGGTTAAAAATTAGGGTATTACAGCTACCCCTATTTAAGTTTCTTCTATCCGGAGATACGAAGATGGGCATCTTTGTCTCGACGAGATAGAAGAGACTTAAATATAACAACAACCCAATTTTTGGCCCTAAGAGACCACAAAATGATATGATCATGCAAATGATATGCAAACACAAGACCACTGTGGGGAAAATATGCCACAGGAGATAAACAAAAACCGGAGAGCAAAGAAAAGAGAAAAGAATTCGCAGGGGAAAACACATCCCAACAAAGGGAGGAGACAAACTGGGGATAAGTGTAGGTGGAAATAAACCACATCACAACAAGGATAAAACCTAACAGGGAAGACTTAGCACAGTATGGCTCCACTGGGAAAAACAATACCTCAACAATGAACTGTCTCTAGCATACCGAAGAGACTAATCATCCATCGGAGTGGAAAACCTCAACAACGAACTGTCCCATCAAACCGAAGAGACTTACCATTCATCGGAGTCACAAAATCTCAACAACGAACTGTCCCGTCAAACCGAAGAGACTTACCATTCATTGGAGTAACAAAATCTCAACAACGAACTGTCCCATCAAACCGAAGAGACTTACCATTCATCGGAGTAACAAAATCTCAACAACGAACTGTCCCGTCAAACCGAAGAGACTTACCAATCATTTGAGTCACAAAATCTCAACAACGAACTGTCCCGTCAAACCGAAGAGACTTACCATTCATCGGAGTCACAAAATCTCAACAACGAACTGTCCCGTCAAACCGAAGAGACTTACCATTCATCGGAGTCACAAAAGGTATTAACTGCATCGCCTCAGGCCTTTTCAAATAAAGGAATGCCACGAAACAGTATTGAACCTTCCAAAAGGGGAATCATACGTAGATTTTAGCTGAAGGGCGCAGAATCTTCCAAGGTGCAAAATAAATGCACTCTCAATCTAGGTTTCATAACCTAGAGATCCAAACAAAAAGTTGTAGGGGACCAAAGTTCAATCCAAGGACAAGCTGGAGAGAAACGGTCAAACAAGACTCATCCCGAGGAGGAAATATCTCAACTGGGGACTAATTTCATCCAGATAATGAACTGGAGAGGAAACTGAATCAAAATCTTCCATGAGAAATAAACTCAGTGGGGAGTTAACAAAGATAGGTATTTTTCTGCTTACGGGTCGACACTCTAAATGGAGAGAGGACACACATGCTCTGCAGGGATAACAGCACCAGAGAGAAAAGAAGCACCAACACAAATGCAAAATGCACAATGCAACAACGATATGCTATGCACAACAAATAGAATGCGCATGCAATGCTTATAAGTATGAATATGCTGACAAAACAGACATAAAGGATAAACAGAGGGTGGAACAAACATCACAACACCACTGAATAATCGGCTAATCTCAACAAGATGGAGATACCATTAGCAACTCTGCTAGGCATTTAGCTGAAGAAATCCTGCAAGAGATAAACAAAAGCCATCAAAGGAAAATAAATCCTACTACAAGGCTTAAATCTTGCTGGAGAAAGGAAGATACTCCTTGGGGAGAAACCCAAATATCAATCTTCTAACATCAATGATCCACAAAGAGGACAACAACATAAACTTTGCTTTGAGGATGGCAGGAAATCTATCGGGGAATCATAACAACCCAAATCTTTCTGACTTTCCCTGGGGATAATAAGAATTCACAGAAACTTCTATTTCAAAAGGATGAAGAGATCTGCTGCGGAAAAAATAATGAATCCGTTGGGGATTGTAGACATATAAACATCTACGCAAAAATCCACTGGGAAAGAAAGACAGATCTGCTGGAGATATGAGAACACTCTTAGAGGATTAACCAATTCTGAGCAAAGCATCCTGACCTTGCTGGGAAAACAGCAAAAGGCCAAACTGTGGGGGATTTTAGATCAATACTCGTCATGAATGAGAGAAAATCCAACAGGTAACTAGTATATCAATATCCCTTGAATATAGTTATCATGAGCGACTTTACTGGGGAATAGTGATGCATAATCTTCACTAGGAGGATAAATCTCTAAAAAACAATCCGGAGAGAAGTACATCTTGGACTTGCTGGGGGAAATGAGAAATTAACCTCACTGCTTTATGATTGGAAATGATAATACACTGCCTCCGTTGGAGAATCATCAAGGATAAATCCCTGGGTAGAACAACCTGGAGAGAAAAACATCCTCAAGACAAGATGAAACACGACAAGCGATCACCACGTCAATGCTTCTTAGAAGAAAAAAACATCGCTCTTTGTTTGGGGACATCCAAAGCAACAACAACACGTCTAGAGAATAAAACTCTGAGTGGGGATTCCTCATATGATTTCGGCTGGGGACAGCAAAAATGAATCTCTGAGTGGGACCACCATTAAGGAGAAGTGGACCTCAAAACTACTCAACTGCCTGACCATAACATAATCAGCTGGAGAGGATTCAGATCAAGACCTAGCTGGGGAAGAAACCAAACAACATTGGACCTTATGAATTCAACACATCACAATAAACCTATCACCTTGTCAACAAATGAACACATTCATAGGACCAAGCTCTGCCAAGGAAATATCAACAAACTCTACTGGGGAAATATCGATAAACTCTATCGGGAATCTGTCAATGAATTCTACCAAAGGAGCGAGAACGAACCCTGCTGATGAAAACATCGATCCTACCATCTTTGGAATAACCATTGATGTCCCTTTTCACATTCATAACTTAAAGGAAAATGTTTTTATAATTTTCAAAAAATTTAAATCAATTATTCACATTTTGTTTCAAAAATCATCATAAAAAATAAATGAAATTTTGCAAACAGAGACAAAATAAGAATTGCAAACAAAGGGACACAGGCCCAAATTTTATTAATAGAATGGAAGTCTGCAAATGGCGTAATTCCATGGATCATTACAATGTTTGAAAAATGGTAAATACATGGAAAGGGTTACATTGAAATACAATGACCACTATTCTCCCTAACAACTTTGAATTCCACTGTGCCCAAAACTTCAGCTGAGGATGATTGAAGCAGAATCCTTGATAGACAATGTTGCTTTCAAATGATCAAGATTGGCCAGACGCAGTTACTTGCCATAATCCCTAACTTTTGCCTAGATTGCCCTTTCGGGTTTTTAATCTACCGGGATGATTATTTCTGTTTTTGTCTCTAATTTTTGGCTGGACCGCCCTTTCGGGTTTTCAGCCCACCGAGACGCTCATTTTTGCCTAAGCCGCCCTTTCGGGTTTTCAACTTAGCGAGCTGTTCTTTTTATTTTCTAGGCGAAGTATTTCTTGACTGCATCGGCAGTCACAGGACGAGTGAACTCTTCACCATCCATAGTTGCAAGAAGTAATGCACCGCCAGAGAAGGCTATCTTAACAACATATGGGCATTCATAATTAGGAGTCCACTTGCCCCTAGAATCATTTGTAGAAGTCGAGATCCTTTTGAGCACGAGGTCACCTTCTCTGAACACACGAGGTCGAACCTTCTTATCAAAAGCTTTCTTCATTCTCTGTTGATACAATTGGCCATGACACAAGGTCGTCATTCTTTTCTCTTCAATCAAATTCAACTGGTCATATCTGCTTTGGCACCATTCAGCCTCAGACAATTCAGCTTCCATCAAAACTCTCATAGAAGGGATTTTAACCTCTACCGGGAGCACTGCTTCCATACCATAAACAAGAGAGAAAGGGGTTGCCCCTGTTGAAGTGAGGACGGATGCACGATACCCATACAAAGCAAAAGGGAGCATCTCATGCCAATCCTTGTAAGTAACAACCATCTTCTGAACAATCTTCTTAATATTTTTATTAGCAGCTTCAACAACCCCATTCATCTTAGGTCTGTAAGGAGAAGAATTATGATGCTCAATCTTAAACTCATCGCATAATTCGTTCATCATCCTGTTATTCAGATTAGACCCATTATCAGTGATAATCTTGCTCAGAACACCATACCGACAAATGATTTGGTTCTTGATAAACCGGACCACTACTTGCTTGGTCACATTGGCATATGATGCCGCCTCAACCCACTTGGTAAAATAGTCAATAGCCACCAATATGAAACGCTGTCCGTTTGACGCTTTAGGCTCAATCATTCCAATCATATCAATGCCCCACATGGAGAAAGACCATGGAGAAGAGATAACATTGAGAGGATTTGGTGGTACATGAATTTTGTCAGCATAAATCTGGCACTTATGGCACTTCTTCACAAATTTGCAATAGTCAGATTCCATTGTCAGCCAATAGTAACCTGCCCTTAACATTTTCTTAGCCATTGCATGCCCATTGGCATGAGTACCAAAAGATCCTTCATGAATTTCTTTCATCAACATGTCTGCTTCGTGTCTATCCACGTATCTGAGCAAGACCATGTCATAATTTCTTTTATACAGCACATCATCATTCAAGAAAAAACTACCAGCCAACCTTCTCAAAGTCTTCTTATCTTTCTTGGATGCCCCAAGCGGGTACTCTTGATTTTGAAGAAAGCATTTAATATCATAATACCACGGTTTATCATCAACGACCTCTTCAACCGCAAACACATGAGCTGGTCTGTCAAGCCGCATAACATCAATTTTGGGCACATCATTCCACCGATTCACCACAATCATGGAGGATATAGTGGCTAAAGCATCCGCCATTCGATTTGCTGCTCTGGGTACATGGTGAAACTCAACCTTATTGAAGAAAGTTAACAACTTTCTTGCATAATCTCGATAAGGAATCAAATCAGGTTGACTTGTCTCCTATTCTCCTTTAATCTGATTAATCACTAGAGCTAAATCTCCGTATACATCAAGAATCTTGATTCTTAAATCAATGGCTTCTTCCAAGCCCATAATACGTGCTTCATACTCAGCCGCATTATTTGTGCAAGTGAACATTAACCTTGCAGTGAAAGGAATATGAGAACCATGAGGAGTAACAATTATTGCCCCAATACCATTGCCATACTCATTAACAGCTCCGTCAAAAATTAAACCCCAACAGGATCCAGGCTCAGGCCCTTCTTCAAGTAATGGTTCTTCACAATCTTTTACCTTTAGATACATCACATCCTCATCAGGAAAATCAAACCTGATTGGTTGGTAATCATCAATTGGCTGGTGTGCCAAATAGTCAGCCAAAACACTTCCTTTTATCGCTTTTTGAGTTCGGTACTCGATATCATATTCTGACAACAACATTTGCCAACGAGCAATCCTCCCAGTTAAAGCAGACTTTTCAAAGATATACTTGATTGGATCCATTTTGGATATCAACCAAGTTATATGATTCAACATATACTGGCGGAGGCGCTTGGCAGCCCAAGCTAAAGCACAACATCTCTTTTCAAGCATTGAGTACCGAGACTCACAATCAGTGAACTTCTTGCTCAAATAATAAATGGCAAACTCTTTTCGACCAGATTCATCTTGTTGACCTAAAACATAGCCCATAGACTCTTCCAACACAGTCAAGTACATGATCAAAGGTCTTCCTTCCACGGGAGGAGACAAAATCGGAGGTTCAAGCAGATACTCTTTAATTCTTTCAAAAGCTTTCTGACAATCCTCTGTCCAGACACAACCCTGATCTTTGCGAAGAAGCTTGAAGATCGGCGCACAAGTGGCAGTCATATTGGATATAAATCGGGAGATATAATTCAAACGTCCCAAGAATCCTCTTACTTGTCTCTCTATTTTGGGCGCAGGCATTTCCTGAATGGCTTTAACTTTACCAGGATCAACTTCAATGCCTTTTTGGCTGACAATAAAGCCCAACAACTTTCCAGAACGGACACCAAAAGTGCATTTATTAGGATTCAAACGGAGCTTAAACTTTCTCAAGCATTGAAACAACTTCAATAAGTACTCAATATGATCTTCTTCAGTCTTCGACTTATAAATCATATCATCCACATAGACCTCAATTTCTTTATGCATCATATCATGGAACAAAGTGGTCATAGCTCTCTGGTACGTTGCACCAGCATTTTTCAAACCGAAGGGCATCACTCTGTAACAGAATGCTCCCCAGAGTGTAATGAATGTTGTTTTTTCCATATCCTCGGGTGCCATCTTTATTTGATTATAACCGGAAAATCCTTCCATAAAAGAAAAGATACTGAATTTGGCAGTATTATCTACCAACATGTCAATGTGTGGCAGTGGAAAATCATCTTTTGGACTCGCTTTATTCAATCTTTATAGTCAACGCACATTCGGACTTTTCCGTCTTTCTTTGGAACAGGCACAATATTGGCCACCCATTGAGGATACTCAGAAGTCACAAGAAAACCAGCATCAATCTGCTTTTGAACCTCCTCTTTGATCTTCACAGCCATGTCGGGATGAGTTTTTCTCAATTTATGCTTCACCGGTGGACATTCAGACTTCAACGACAATCTATGCTCCATAATATCAGTATCAAGACCAGGCATGTCTTGATAAGACCAAGCAAACACATCAACATATTCTCTAAGAAGCTCCACAATCCTCTTCTTAACATCTGACTGAAGCAGTGCCCCAATCTTGACTTCTTTTATATCATCATCTAAACCCAAATTAACCAATTCCAACGGCTCTTCATGAGGCTGAATGACCTTTTCCTCGTGCTCAAGCAACCGAGAAATTTCATCTGGAATCTCCTCAATATCCTCTTCTTCAGCTTCAAACACAGGGAACTCAAAGTTGGGAGGGGGCATAGGGTCATTGTTTTCAATGGGTTTAACAATCAATCTGCACAATGATTTATGTTTGATTTTAGAATATGAACAAAAAGTGCAAGTATCATGCAGATAAAGGTGATCATCACACTATTATTATTTTTTGGTTTTTTATGTTACCATTTTTCAGAAATAAAGCAAAAAGGGAAAACATAATATGGATAAACAAATTAACATTTTATTGATGATGATAAAATTTGAAACAAAGCCCTCACAAATTCACTTTCACCTTGGGCAGAGTGAAAGGATTTTTGAAAGAAACAAAAACAAATTACTTTGAAATATGAACAACAGTGGGAACATCAACAGCTATCCAATTCTGGCAGACTTGTCCATGTGTCACGAAATTAGGAAGTTCTTCCTCTTCATCATCTTCAATGATGGCAGTGACTTCATATTCAGGTTCCTTAAACTTCTTCCGAGGGGAATAAAAAGGCACATATGCATCCTCCGGGGACATATACCCGGGGTCTTCCAAATAAGGCTCCCAGTCTTCAGCAGGAATGACATCATCTTCAGAACCAAATGGGATGTAACCTACAGGGTCATCTTCAAGAATCGCAGTCGTAGAATGATCTTCACTAGGGCAATCTTGAACCATATTGAGAGATGCCTTGTCGTGATTAGGCAGCGGATTCGATTAGACATTAGGGTTGGAATCTTCAAAAGACAAAATACCACTTCTAGCCAACCTTTGCACCTCCATCTTCAATGGATAACAGTTCTCAATGTCATGCCCAGCTCCTCCTTGATGGAAAGCACAATGAGCTTCAGGCTTATACCACCATGGTGAATCTTTTGGAACAGCAGGTGGTGGACGGGTCTGAACAAGATTCTTCTTAATTAGACAAGGAAGCAATTCTGTGTATGTCATCGGAATCGGATCAAAATCCTTCTAAAAATTTGATTGTTTCATGATCCTTAACTATAATCACGTTAGCATAGCCTTTTCGTTATCATGTTTGATTAAATCACGTTTGCTTAATTTGCGAGAGCTTAAATCCGTTTGCTTACTTTGGATAATAGGAACATACATCACATAATAACAATTGCACTTGTTAGTGGGTATTGTAATCGAATAGGGACAAATTCCGCTTAAGGAACTAAAAATTATGTTAACCAATGATAAGTTAGGAAACATAAATAGTAGATCATCTTATTTTATAATCACTTATTCTCAATCGAATCAAAAACCCCATTATTTCAATCGGTTGGTAAAACTCAAGGCAAGAGTCCTTGTGATGCGACATTCGAGTGTCGCTACCTTAAACTACACCTTTAAACTCATTTTTGACCCGTGTACGACACCGGATCAGAGTCTCTCAAGATAGACTATGGTCACGCCTTTAGGCATGAATTCTATGTCTGATCCCACCATAAGAAACTCTAAGTCCCTCAGGCATGATTTTATTTAACCTAGGGAGTCTAAGTTGTAAGAACAAGAGTTGTCTCTGCAAGACGTCTCTATGTTTTGATGATAACAATGAGTATTTGTGAAAGAACTATTTTTTTTTTGTTCTAATGTTTATTTCTATGCAGATCATAATTATTAAAGATATTAGATCAAACAAACATGTGCAAAGATGTGCGTAAAATATTACATGCGAGTTACTATGTGTAACACAAGTCGCAAGAAGCAAGTTTGCTTATGTATCTGGTAACAAGCAGAAAGATCCAAGGATGTCGATATTGCTATTGCAATGCTCTTGTGGATTCTGTTCTGGAGGTGTTTCAGATTCTGAAGATAAGTAAAGCTCCTGAAGAAATAATCTTATGAAGAACTAAGTGCTGAAGACTCTAATGACTTGAAGTTCTGAAGGCTGAAGGCTCTGAAGACAAAGTGTAGAAAGACTCTGAAGACTGAATTATTCTGAAGATTAAGATTCAAATGATCAAGTACTGAAGACTCTTAAGACAACGTTCTGAGTGAACATGGTTCTAAAGACTCTGAAGACTTGAAGCTATGAAGATAAAGGGTTTCAAGACAAGTGCTGAAATTCTGAAGACAAGACTCGGAATGAGAAAGTACTGAAGACTGAAGACTTAAGATTCTGAAAACCCAACTAAAGTCTCTACTCATGCTTTAACTTAATACCATTAGAAGCCTATGAAGATATGAAGACAAATGTTACCGTTAGCAATGACTGTACACCGCACTAAAAAGATCTATCCCATCACTTCTCAATAGTAAAAAGAAGATATGTCAGTACAACTTTCATCGTTGCATAACGAATCTTTTCAAATAGCCAACGGCTCTTTAACGACTCTATTTTTCACCTGGATATTTAAAGGAAAGAAGGAAGTGCTTCTAAGTGTCGTGAAGTTGCGCATCGAAGTCGTTTTCACGATCAAGATCATCATCGTCAAACATAGATGTTGTTGTTAAAATGGAAACACGACCATTGTTGTTGAAACATAAAGAATCATCTATCAACACAACAACAATCAGAAAGTACAGAAGTTGATGAACCAAGACATTGTTGGAAAACAATCAAGTCATCAACCATCAACTATCAAATCAACATACATCTTCGTAGAATCTGAAGAAAGCAATGAGTTGTTGCTCATATCTTGCTAGAACACTCTTATGTTCATTTGTACTTAAACTTAGGAGTTTATCAGCTTATTTAAGAAGCAATCAATGTAATCTCCAAAACAACTAATTCTATGTGAATTAGGATTCCTCAAGTGATCAGTGTGATCAGAGACTTGAGAGGACAATGGCTGGGTGTCATTGTGGAAATCCTAAAATATGGTCAATGATAGTCGTATCTCAAAGAGGACCAATTATGAGTCAGACTCTTGTGAGATCACTGATGGAACTCATTGAACATCCTGGAAGAATGGTCAGTAAACGTTATATTCGTTAACTCGGATCACTGAACGTTTAGCTGTGAAAATCCTAATAGGAGATCTTGTGAGATTAGATTCTATTAGGTCAATGTTCGTTATATTCATTAACTTGGATCCCTGAACGATTCATTGTGGGTTAGTCACAGCTGCGGTTGTGCAGGTTGTTAGTCACCGACGTTAGCCCGTGCATCTGTAATCGGTTTTGATTATAGTGGATTAAGTCCTTGTGTTCAAGGAGAAATCACCTTGGAAGGGTGGACTAGACTAGCTTGAGAGTTGCTCAAGTGAACCAGGATATATCGTGTGATCTTTACTCTTGCTTATGCTTTGATTTATTGTTTATGTTCTTGTATCTGGTATCAGAACCTTGCATAGCAAGTCAGAACCTTGCAACTCAACTCTGATAAGCTTCCGCATTGCAGGTCTGAATTATGCATCGCTAATTCAGATTCTCCTTGTTACTTATGCTTGTGCATCGCACAGTCTGAATGACGCATCGCAAGTCAGAGTCTCTCAACGCAACTCTGAGATTCTCTTAGTGCATTAACGATAAGAGGCGAAAAAGTTCTTAAGAGTTAAAACATAATTCAAACCCCCTCCCCCTTTTTTGTGTCTTTCTAACACCTTCAATTGGTATCAGAGCTCCGGTTTTGCTATTGATGGATATCAAACACTTAACAGTGTCAGAAAAAGATCCAGATATGGTGTATAGAAATACTCTGGGTGAGATTTCAATCCACTTACAATTTCAGTATCAGTTCAGAAGATGACTGTGTACTAAATTGTAATCAAATGGATTACCTGAGCAAGTCACTGATTCTGGAAGTATTGTAGTTGTCAACAACAGAATCTTCTACACTTAAGCTTAGAAGAAGATTGAAGAATCAGCTGACAAGATAGATTCATCAGATAAGAAGTAGTATCTGTTGAATGCTTATCTTAGAAGATACGTTTATATAAACAATGTATTTACTCAAGATTAAATCATCAGAAAATAAGAAATCTTGTTTGGTGAAGATTATTTCTTTATGAGTCATGAGATGTTTTCAAGAAACGGATTAGTCCACCCTTGACTTTCTCAATTTAAAGCTCATTAAGAAATTCTTCATGTAAAGAAGAGAGATTGTTGTTCTATGATTTTGAACATCATAATGAACTCTGCAGAAGAAGCCAGAAAACTGAAGAATTCAAATTCTTAGAAATCAACATCCGAAGCTTAACTGATCAAGCAGTTAAAAGATTCAACGAAGATTTGAATATTGTTTCCTCTAGAAGCTTTGCAGAAAACTGAAAGAATATTCAGAAAGAGGAAATCTAGTGATTCATTAGGAATCTGATTCAGGATGAATTATGAGTATTGATTAAAATAACATAAACAATTGAGTTCTGTTAACTTGAGATTCTATGGAAGTTGAACCAACTGTAATTGGTCAGAATGTTATATGATATTCCTCTCAGAAATTCATGATGAATAAATTTCAGACTCAAAAGGATTTAAGTCAATGATGTTTTTCAGAATAAAGAAATCAGTAGACATTCTTGTTCAGAATCTCGGGAAGATCAATCTGAGGAAAGCAGATGCAGAACAAGGCTGATCAGAAGCTTTATTAAGGACGCTCCTATCTGACACACGAGAAACCAAAATGAAGAGAATCTGAGGAAAGTCAGAAGCCTAAACTCAAGACGGAATCAGAATGGAAAGCACTCAGATATAGAATTGGTGTAAAAAGATTTCAGAATCTCTAAGGTATGATTTTCTTTATCCATGACCATCCTTATTCTCTGAATATTGAACAGTCGCAATATCTATTATGAAATAAAAATTGTAAATCTTATCATAATCAATGATCATCACTGACACATTAGGTTTCGTAAGAATTATTGAAAATAGAGTAAGATTCATTTATGATTAGACGAATATTTAGAGTTAATTATTCTTGAAAATAAGCGTTAATGATTACTCTGTGTCAGCCACTCCCTTACGGTTCATAAGTATACATCGACTCGTATTCTTATTTTGTAATTTGTTCTGACAACCATTCTATAGAGTCTATCACATGTATTTCCATTTTGAAGCTGACTATATCTATACACTGCCATAACTACTCATAGCTAGTCTCAAAAATGATGAACCTTGCTTGTTCCAGCTCATTAAATAGCTATTGATCCTAAGTCCTTCTCATATCATTTCCTCTATTCAAAGAAGAGTCATTTTTTTAACTATCTCATAATTTAAATTCCTTCTTCTATAATCTCTTTCTCTCAAACAAAATCACTTCTGTTCAAAATGTCTTCCCTCAACATCAGAAGAGAAATTTCTGATCTTGAACTCTTGAAGGAATACACTCTGGAATTAAGTCATCTGCCTCAACTCAATAAAACAAGTATCCTCTCTGGAATTGAATTTCAGAATTGGGAAAACTATTTCAACATGCTTGTTTGACCTGTCTTTCCTGAGCTTGTAACTGAGTTCTGGGCAAATGCTCGAGTACTAGAGTATGATTATGGCAAGAATGTTATTTTGTCTATGGTTGCTGGCTGTCCAGTCATGATCAACCCTACCATCTTTACCAAAGCCATTGGGTGTAATGAAGATGGTTTGATAGTTGAAAGCCACATCAATAACGCTTATTTCGACAAGCACTTGCATGTCATTTTTGAGACTGAAGGTCATCCCACTCAACCATGTACCCTCACTCATGTAGCTAAAGATTGGTACAAATTAATGGTGACTAATTTAAGGCCAAGAGAAAGAGGAGAAGGATGGTTATCTGACAAGGAGAGATTATTTATTTTCTTCTTAGTTTCTAGGATCAAAATAAACTTGCCCCAATCCATGTATAATTATCTGAAGGATGAAATTATCTTGTCTAGGGAAGACACAGTCTATCAAGTTCCCTACTGCAGAGTCATTTCCCACATTCTTGATCTGCATGGAGTGATTAGTCACTGTAGAAGAAATGGAATGACTGAAAAGACTCTTCCTGAGTTCTGTCAACCTATGACATTCTTAGACTAAGTTGAAAAGTCAGAGTTCTTAACGTGGTGTTTTTTTAATATCTTGGTTTATCTGTCTTCTTTGATTATGACGTGTATATCCTTAATCAATGAATGAAATATCCTTGTCTATGAACTGCTTATTCTTAAGAATGCTTACTCTTAGGTTCATCTGATCGTTATGCATTGCTTGACTTAGAGTTTATATATTCATTAAAATTTAATAATATTTATTCATTGCATTCAAATTAGTAATAATGAATATGTAAGTTTTAAAAAAAAGCATCACTCTTTATGCATTTACTATGTAATAATTACCGACTAATCATTCACAATTGGTTGATATTCCCTCAAATAAAAGTTTAATCGTGCCTTTCCCAGTTGCCTATGTCTCTTAGTGTCTCTAGGCATTCATTACTTCCTAGGAAATATCAATCGTCGTTCATACCAATTCCTTGAACCATTACTCGCCCTAATCTATAAATTGGATAACCCTTTATCCACATTTTCACACTCCACATTCTCCTTCTCTCTAAAAATCTTAAGCAAGCTCTGTTAGTAAGATTTACTTTCTTCATCATCAACAATGGCCTCCTTCTGTCAAAGTGTATGTCCCATCATAACCAAGACACCAGTTGAGAAGCTCATTGTTAAATCTGAGACAATGGTGAATTTTAAGAGTTTGAAAGAAAACGGATGCGACGTAACTCACTCCATGGAAGTTCAGGGATGGAATAACTACTTCAAAAGGTTGGAAGGACCAACCTATGCTTGTCTGGTCAAAGAGTTCTGGATCCATGCTACAACTGGCACAACTGTTATAGTATCTTCTGTGTTCGGGAGAAAATAGTAATATCTGAAAAGACCCTCACAGATTTACTAATGCATGATGATACTGGAATAAGAATCATCAAGGCTCAACTAAGCAAGGAAAGAGAAGCAAAAGTTAGGGCTTTTATTTTTAAAGAAGGAACTGTGGTTGATGCTGAGGATCCAATATTTTCAAGTCTAAAGGATCCTTTACAAGTATGGTTCAGAATCTTGCAAGGAAATGTGTTTCGTCACCTTCCTTCAGATCAACTCAATGAGACTCAGAAGTGTGTCCTATACCTTCTTCTAAAAGGAATTAAGATTCATCTTCCAATAATCTTATTCAAACTTCTGAAAGATTCCATCAAAGAATCCAGAATCGGTTCTAGCACGGAAATTCGTCATATTCCATATGGGAGACTCATCTCTGACATTCTTGTGGAATCAAGAATTTTTTATGACATTCTGGTTAACGAAGGAGAGTCAAGTAAACTTCTCAAGAGTGCAGGAAGAGTTCTAAGATTCAAGGATTTAAAGAAAAATGAAGAAGCTAATCTTGATGTTACGTCACTAAGGGAAGTGACTATGGCTATAAGCGTTCCTGTTGAAGGGTTTCCTAACTTCAACCAATCACATGATCAAGTAGAAGCTATAAAATATCTGATAAAATTCAAAGATGAAGCCATTGAAGTTTGGATTGATTTGGAGAACCTTACAGATCAACTTCAAGAGATCTCAGATTGGAGGAAAAAAGGAAATAAGAATAGATGTGTTGATGACGTAGGATCATCTGCAAAAAAACCAAAGAGTGCGTATGAAACTTTGGAAATCTTCAAGGATAATGCTCTCAACAGAATCCAAAATTTACTAGATGCTCCAAGCTCCAGTATGGATCCCACAACTCTGGGAAATGTATGGACTGAATTTCATGGATAGATATCAGAAGAAATTGTGAAGAGAAAGCAGTTGGCAATTAAACAGGCTGAAGATAAACAGGCGCCTGCTTTAAGAACTGATGAGTCTAGTGGTTCATCTCCCACATCCTCCCAATCCTTAGGCACATTCTAGGCTATCCCTCAGGATACTGTTCTTAAAGTCTATGTTTTGAATGTTCTAAACTCAGTAGGATTAAGGATAATCTATCTTTTGGCATGAATGAAATATGAATTGAATGCTTTATTTATACAATTAGAGTTTCATTATCATATTTAATCAAGATTTAAAATGCTTAACATGCTCTAACTTTTTGATGATGTCAAAAAGGGGGAGAAATAGAATATGATTTTGATATATGCTAAACATAAACTCTGATATAAAATGTGTTTACCACTAATGATTGTTTGATGTTTAACCGAGGAACTCTAAACAATTTCACTAGGCATTCTTAAGATAGGTTAAATTAAAAGAACTTTGTTAAAGTTTTTATGAACTGTCTGTTCATATAATCGAAGTTGTACACTTCGTGAACATATGTTCAGAATCAGATTGACCCAGTACTGTTCAGAAGTTGAGAACTTTCTAAAAGTCAAAGTTATCGTGATTCTTGTTTCATTTTGTTCGGAAGTTGTAAGCTGTCTGAAAATGTGATATTCAGAACATAAGAATCTGAAAGCATTGAAGAACTGAGCCTACATTCAGAGATGCTTTTCAGAAGAACTGGGCAAATTAGAAGTTGAAGACTGTCTAAAGAACTGGATAGAACATCCAAGAAGAAGAAGTTCTGATAAACCAAGAATTGGTATCAGACTCAGTCTACAATGATATTAATCAGAATCTAGCTGTGAACTGTTCTCAAATACCTTCATTGGTATCAAACTCAGCATACTATGGTATCAGACTTAGAGTCAAGATTACGTTGGTATCAGATTCAGAATCAAGCTTCGATTGATCACAAAAATATCCTTCAATCAGATCAAGAATCAAGCTGAGATCCTCCATCGAGTTCTAATAGAAACATGGTTCTGAGATGAAGGCCTGTTGTCTATTCAAACTCTGAAAAGTCATGATCTTAATTGGTGATCAAAATTGGTATATCTGAATCATGATTATGAAGATCCCAATATCTGACTTATAGCAATCAAGGGGAGACTACCCAGAAGATTCACATGTCAAAATCTATAATCTTCACCAAGTTTGAAACTCAGGGGGAGTTTCTTATAAGACAATTTATGTTTCTAATAAATAGCGTGGCTAAGTTATTAGAAGAGAACTGTTCGATCTCTGTGCTACATTGATTCAGCTGAAAAATAGAAATTGCTTCAGAAGACTCTAAAGTTATGAGGCTTTGATACAATGTCTAAAGGAAATAAGTTCTAAAGATTTGAAGACAAGAAGTTCTGATGAACAAGTCCAGATGCTGAAGACTGATGTCCTTCTAGATGATAGGGATGTATTCCTTATCTACTCTACGTTCTGAAAACTCAAAATTGTTATTATGTGAGTCTTTGGATCATATAATATTCTAGATGATCACAAATAAAATTTTGGAGTTAACACATTCAGGGGGAGCTGCTGTTCCAGACTCTGAATATGTTTAGTTCGGTGATTATCTTGTATAAAATGTTCTATCAAAATACATGGTTTTGTCATCATCAAAAAGGGGGAGATTGTAAGAACAAGAGTTGTCTCTGCAAGACGTCTCTATGTTTTGATGATAACAATGAGTATTTGTGAAAGAACTATTTTTTTTGTTCTAATGTTTGTTTCTGTGTATATCATAATAATTAAAGATATTAGATCAAACAAACATGTGCAAAGATGTGCGTAAAAGATTACATGCGAGTTATTATGTGTAACACAAGTCGCAAGAAGCAAGTGTGCTTCTATATCTGGTAACAAGCTGAAAGATCCAAGAATGTCGATATTGCTGTTGCAATGCTCTTGTGGATTCTATTCTGAAGGTGTTTCAGATTCTGAAGATAAGTAAAGCTCCTGAAGAAATAATCTTATCAAGAACTAAGTGCTGAAGACTCTAATGACTTGAAGTTCTGAAGGTTGAAGGCTCTGAAGACCAAGTTCAGAAAGACTCTGAAGACTGAAGTGTTCTGAAGATTAAGATTCAAATAATCAAGTGCTGAAGACTCTGAAGACAACGTTCTGAGTGAACATGGTGTCATACCCGAAATTTTGACCACCAAGATTTCCCATCATTGTGTAAATCATCATCACAATATGGATGTACTTATATGCCTCATCAATATCCTCAGAGATGTTTAAGCATTCACCACAAACAAGAATTAGGGTTTTAGACAAAGGATCGATCAAGGGTTGACATGATTTTCAATTTTTCTAACCTCTCAAACACCCATAAAGGATCAAGAGGACTCCCACATCAGGAATCAAGCACAAGGTTGCAGTATTCCAAGTGGATCAAGCCTTAAGATCGCCAGTGTCACCAAATTAGGGTTTTGGTCGACTGAGGCCTCCAGGTGGAATTTTTCCTCTGGGCATGAGCCAAGGCTTCAAAGCACAACCCAAGATACTCCAAGGGACCTCATGGACCCAATCATCAAGTCAATTTAGCCTCAGGGGATGCATTTACCAAAAATCAGGAATTAGGGTTTCTTGACCTAATTCACCCCTAAGTTGACTTTTGTGACAAAACATGAGTCAAGACCTCAGGACATGATTTGAGGGTCTCCAATATACTACATTGATCCATTTGCAACAATGGATTGACCCAAGAAGCTTGATCCATAAGCTTCAATTTCATCTGGACCACAATTAGGGTTTTACAGAAAAAGTCAACTGTACCTTTGACTTTTGACCAAGACATGCTCCCAAATCTTGGGACATAAGTCAATACACTCTATAACACCTATGGAGTCCATCCATTAAGTTTGATTTAGGTCAAGGACTTGATTTCATAGAGGATCGCACAGTCTAAATTTCATCAGATGAAAAACTCAACTGTACAAAAAGTCAAAGTTTGACTTTTTGATTTTTTGGTTAATCAAGGTTCCTTAACCCTAAAACAATGTTAATGTGTGATTGGAATAATCATTCATCAAGAAAAACCAAAGAAAATGAGTTAACTTGTAAAAGGGGTAACCATAAAAAACTTAGAATTTTTCTAAGTTATGAAACAAAGTGGCTAGGGTACCAACTTCCAAGGATCATAACTTGAGATCTAAGCAAACATTTTGGATGGTCCAAAGCTTGATTTGTAGCCCTCATGGCATAATTTAAAAGTGTCAACTACATCTCATTCCAATTCCTCATGTATTTTTAGTTATGGAGTGATCAAAATGGCTGAAAGTATAGGCATTTTTCATTGTAATTCAAGTTGGATCAAAACCAAAGTTAGACATCATATTGAAATAGGATATGACAGCTTTCCAAAATGTCTAAGAACTCCATCAAACTCCACTTGAGCTAGGAGTTATGACAGCTGCAATATGCCTTGATGCAAACTGTCTTGCAAGGCAGATTTATGCATTATGCCTCGATTTGATTAAATTATGCAACTCCAAGCATGGTTATCCATCTGCACACCTCAAGGGGGAAAAAACAAGGGACAAGAACTGATCCATCATCCTCCAAAGTCTCCAAATATACAATAGCCATGCCAAACCTAAAAAGCCTAAAGGAGGCCAAGAGTCCAATTTTGTTTTGGAACATTTAATAGATGCTTAGAGGTGGCATGTATCAGAGTATAGATGAACACTTCAGTCAAGCCTTATCCTTGAATCAAAGAACCATAGGCATGTGCTCTAACCTCTAGTCAATGGCTAGAGGATACTTGAGATTCCAAAGTGATCCAATTGGCCAAAGGCCTGCTGCAGTTGCCATTCCCTATTGATGCCAAAACAAACTTGACACACTATAAATAGACCTCGTTTCTGATCAGTTTGCGTACACCAAAGGCCTATAACACTTGCCTTTCTCAAAATCACACTCTCACTTCCAAAAATGCCATCTAATGCAAGCTATTATCGGGTTTTGAATTAGAATGTGTTTCCAACCAAACCAATCGCACACACACCTCATAAACATCATATAGAAGTGATCCAAACACTTAAACAACAATTGGAACACCAAATTCATGAAATCATCATCCATTTGCTCAAGGTTTCAACTCAGTTGCAGTTGAGGTACCACAGTCTATTCCAGCTCAATTCAAATCACTCCAAGCATTCAGACACACTCCATATGGTGTAGGGAAGCTGTTCAGATCATCACAACTCATCTGTAACACCTCCAACTCAAAAATCAAATTGCTTTTGCTGCCACGGCCTTCAAGTAAGCCTAAACTTGGTCATCTCATGATTCATGCATATTTCCTCGCACAATAATTTTTCCATATGTTCATAATCATGTATGGAGTGTTTCCCCTCAATTGATTGCTTTGTATGAGTCGTGTATCAAATTTCTCAGTCTTCATGTAGAATTTAGGGTTCTTGAGGTTTTGCTTTGATTTCTCATTCCATGCTTAAAATAAATGAAATTAAATACCATAGACATGATCGTGAGGTGAAAACGAGCATATTGATATGTGGATTGTGTGATTTCATCATGTATTCAGTGAGATTGATGAGAAAATGCAAATCAGGCCAAAACCAGAACTCGCGCGTGTTCTTGGTGTGTTCTTGGCGCCTTTTTCAAATATTCAAATATTTGAATTTTGTGATTTTATTTAATTGATTCAAAAATTAATTTCTCTCTGAATTTTAATGATTTTGAGTTAATTTTTTTTAATAATTCACAAAAATGTTAAAATATTTTATTTTACAAAATTTCCCAAACATATTATATATTTCATATATTTGATATTTTTGCAAATAATTAATTTTTATTCGTTTTTTAACATTTTAAAAATTTTCTTTCTCTTGATTTTCCAAACTTAAATGGTTTTCAATCATTTTGTGGACAAAAACATGATTTTTGAGACATTGACCCAAAATCACAACTCATTTTTTATATGTTTTCAATAATTTTTATTAATTTTTAATCAAAATTAATTCCATTTTTTTTAGCAAAATTAGGGTTTTGATTAATTTCACCCTTATTAATATTTTTCAAACACTCATGGGCCTCTAATAGAGTGTAAGTCCCATCCATTTTGTAAATAAAACAATTTTGGGCCTCACATATTGTATAAGTCCCTCTGTATACTTTCAAAAGTTCGGCGCGATCGTCGCCTTTTTAACAAAACCAACTGGGCTTCTCCTTGAGCTATAAAACCCATCTTTGTTCATTTTCAAACTCTTGGGCCTCTAATAGAATGTAAGACCCAATCCCTTTTTAACCAAAACAATTTTGGGCCTCAGACATTGTATAAGTCTCAACACACTTTCAAAAAACCTCGGCACGATTGCCAGTTCAGAAATCAAATCACTTGGGTCTCTCCTTGAGCTATAAGTCTCATTCCTTTTCTTAAAAACACACTTTGGGCCTCTTGATAGAGTGTAAGTCTCACCTCTACATAAATAAAATAATTTGGACCTCAGTGTATTGTATAAGTCCCGATACAGTGTCAGAAATTCCGACGAGATCGTCGTTTTCAAACTATTTTCAACAGGGCCTACCCTCATGTTGTAAGTCCCATTTCTTTTCTTTAAATAATCTTTGGGCCTCTCCTTGAGTTGTAAGATCCATACCTTTGTACATAAAACCTTTTGGGCCTCAGTCATTGTATAAGTCCCAGTACAATCTATTTAAAACAACTTCCCTTTTGATTAGGTTCAAATATACAGTTGTTGTCAAAACTTTCTTTAATTTCTTTGAACAACTAACAACACAACATTGAAGCTTGCTCACCTGTAAGTTTTATCAACTTTCATTTACTTGCTTTAATATATATATATATAACTGTATTGTGGGAAGCTGCACACTGTAAGTCTTCTTTCATTCTTTTAAATACATGTCATATATATATATAACTGTATTGTGGGAAGTTGCGCACTGTAAGTCTTCTTTCATACCCTTTTAAATACTTGTCATATATCAACTGTATTTATACTAGTATAGTTATTTAGAGTTTTTCCCGACAATTAGGTCTAGAACTAAGTAAAGCCTGTTGGTCACTCTTAAATACAAACAAAACTAGATCCCCATAGGATTACCAGATACAGTCTTGCCTTCTCTTGGGCTTAAACAATACAGAACAAAGAGAAACGCAGTATTCTTCGTGAACCTTTTCTCAGACTGTCATATTAGAAATTGTCAAAGAAATTCTACTCCCCAGAGTTGATCTATTCTCGGTGAATAGCATCTCTTGAATTTCTTCAAACGTTAGAACTTTCACTAAATGATCTATTCTCGGTGAATAGCATCTCTTGTATTTCTTCAAACCTTAGAACTTTCACTAAATGATCTATTCTCGGTGAATAGCATTTCCTGAACTTTTCTTGGTTTGGGACCCACAAGCTTCCTAAAAGCATCCCCGCCTCCTCTTGGGCTTTGTACAAGGACCCTTCAGCTTTTAGAAGTTCTCATGCCTTCTCTTGGACTTAATACAAGGACCCTGAAGACCTCTTAAAGGTGTTGGACAGAACTTAGTCATCCTTCGTTAGAACTGTTTTTCTAAAAAGAGTCAAAACTCTCAGACCAATTTTAGGGTTGATACTCATCCCTTAAAAGAGTCGGCCTCCTCTTGGGCATCATACAAAAGATAAAACTCTTCCATACCAGTAGACTTGGACAGTCTAAATACCCTTGAGTCTCAAAGACATTCTCAAGTTCCCTGCAAAACATAGGAGAAACCCCGAATTCTGGATTAATCTCCAGCAAGAGTTAAAACTTGTGGGTTCTAAAACCCCGTCTCTCTCCTAAATTCCCAAACCAAGGTTAGTTTATCATCAGGATAACACTATCTCAAATCAAAACCTCAAGGTTTCTGATCTATCAATTCTTTTGTAACCCTCAGCAAGAGTTGATTCCCCACTTGGACCTACCTCAAGATCTCAACAACCCCCGGCAAAAGATAACCTCCTCTTAGGCTTTGTATAATGATCTTTCCTCAGCTTTCAGCCTCCTCTTGGGCTTTGTACAAATGATTCTCCCCTGCGGAGCTAACCTTTTCAGACTCTCTTGTTGAGTCAATCACCTTTTCAAATTCTCTTGTTAAGTCAGACTCTCTATTCACCTTTCCATAACCTTCTATTAAGCTTGGGACAAATATCTCCCCCTCGCGAAGTCAATTCCTCCGAGCCTTCATTTAGGCTTTGAGAAATCAATTCCCAAGCAGAGTCAAAACTCATTTTAGCCTCAATCTTGGGCTTTGTACAAGACAGATAATACTTTCCCGCAGAGTCAAACCCTTTTAGCCTCCGTCTTGGGCTTTGTACAAGACTCCTAAAATATCCTCACCCGAGTCGATCAAATCTCTCATTTCAGCCTCTATCATGGGGTTTGTACAACACACATACAAATCTCCTCGCCGGAGTCAAAAATCCCTTTTAGCCTCAATCTTGGGTTTCGTACAAGACAGAAAGAATATTTTCCCCGGAAAAGTCAAGCTTTTAGCCTCCTCTTAGGCTTTGTATAATGATATCCCCAAAGAGTCAGTCTCTTTTTTGCCTCAATCTTGGGCCTTGTACAAGACATATATGAACACTCCCTTGTTGAGTCAGTTATTTCCAGCCTCCTCTTAGGCTTTGTATAAGGACTTCCCTAGCGGAGTCAATCAATCTCTTAGCTTCAAACTTGGGCTTTAATCAAGGCATAAAAAAATCAACAATCCCCTCAGAGGAAGTCCAATCCCTTTTTAGAGATGACAAGTTCTCTCTCAGTCAAACCTTTTAGCTTCAATCTTGGGCTTTGAACAAGACACAAATACTCAACCTTTTAACCTCAATCCTGGGCTTTGAACAAGAGACCAAACATCTTTTTCCTCCCTTAGAATAGGAGGAACTACAATTGCTCTGATTTCCCTGTTTCATTTAAACGGGAATACATAGGAATAAGATTACGAAATATTAGTGAGCATACCAATCAAAAACTCTAGGTCCAGTACCTTCGCACATCCATCAAAACTTAGGTCCAGTACCTTACCAAAAACATCGGGGACACCCGAACATCAACAAAAACTTCCCCTGTCATTCATTCGCAAGAAACTTTCCTAACCCATTACCAGATAAACACCATCAATTACAAAGCGTACCCTAAAGCTAATATCTTGTGGATAACCACATATAGAATGGGTAATTGACAACTCCCCATTGTATAACCTGACCCCGGACCCCCCAATCTCTTTTAAGCATTTGTTCAGTTAAACAATCGCGTGCAAGGTTAGTTTTAGATAGCTTCCCTTTCCCTTCCAGCTTCATGGGATAAATAAGAAATCAGAAAGTATCACCCTTTCTCCTCGAGGAGGAAAACCCAAACTCCAGTGATAAGGTGGTCGCGTCACCGACAAAAATCGCTCGCTACACATGGTTCTGAAGACTCTGAAAACTTGAAGCTATGAAGACAAAGGGCTTCAAGACAAGTGCTGAAGTTCTAAACACAAGACTCAAAATGAGCAAGTACTGAAGACTGAAGACTTAAGATTATGAAGACCCAACTGAAGTCTCAACTCATGCTTCAACTAAATACCATCAGAAGCCTCTGAAGATATGAAGACAAATTTTACCGTTAGCAATGATTGTACACCACACTAAAAAGATCTATCCCATCACTTCTCAAGAGTAAAAAGAAGATATGGTAGTACAACTTTCATCATTGCATAATGAATCTTTTCAAATAGCCAACGACTCTTTAACGACTCTATTTTTCACCTGCCTATGTAAAGGAAAGAAGGAAGTGCTTCTGAGTGTCGTGAAGTTGCGCATCAAAGTCATTTTCACAATCAAGATCATCATCGTCAAACACTTATGTTGCTGTTAAAATGGAAACACGACCATTGTTGTTGAAACATAAAGAATCATCTATCAACACAACAACAATCAGAAAGTACAGAAGTTAATGAACCAAGACATTGTTGGAAAACAATCAAGTCATCAACCACTTCATCATCTGAGCTATATTGAAGATCTGAAGCAAGGAGTTGTTGCTCGAAGCTTGCTTAACAAAGAAGATGAAGAAGATTTACAAGATGTCATCAATTGTTAAATCAACATACATCTTTGTAGAATCTGAAGAAAGAAAGGAGTTGTTGCTCATATCTTGCTAGAACACTCTTGTGTTCATTTGTACTTAAACTTAGGAGTTTATCAGCTTATTTAAGAAGCAATCAATGTAATCTCCAAAACAACTAATTCTATGTGAATTAAGATTCATCAAGTGATCAGTGTGATCGGAGACTTGAGAGGACAATGGCTGGGTGTCATTGTGGAAATCCTGAAATATGGTCAATGATAGTCATATCTCAAAGAGGATCAATTGTGAGTCCAACTCTTGTGAGATCACTGATGGAACTCATTGAAAATCCTGGAAGAATGGTTAGTAAACATTATATTTGTTAACTCGGATCATTGAATGTTTAGTTGTGAAAATCCTGATAGGAGATCTTACGAGATTGGATTCTATTAGGTCAATGTTAGTTATATCCATTAACTTGGATCCCTGAACGGTTCATTATGGGTTAGTCACAACTGCGGTTGTGCAGGTTGTTAGTCACTCACGTTAGCCCGTGCATCTGTAATCGGTTTTGATTATAGTGGATTAAGTCCTTGTGTTCAAGGCGATATCACATTGGAAGGGTGGACTGGACTAGCTTGAGAGTTGCTCAAGTGAACCAGGATATATCGTGTGTTATTTACTCTTGCTTAAGCTTTGATTTATTGTTTATGTTTTTGTATCTGTTATCAGAACCTTGCATAGCAAGTCAGAACCTTACAACTCAACTCTGATAAGCTTCCGCATTGCAAGTCTGAATCATGCATCGCTAATTCATATTCTCCTTATTGCTTATGCTTCTGCATCGCACAGTCTGAATAAAACATCGCAAGTCAGAGTCTCTCAACGCAACTCTGAGATTCTCTTAGCGCATTAACGATAAGAGGCGAAAAAGTTCTTAAGAGTTAAAACACAATTCAAACCCCCCTTTCTTGAATGTTTCTCACACCTTCATAAGTCCCCCATGCAAAGTCATATGTAACCCGGTTGATGAGACTATAAGTCCCTCAGGGAAGGTGTTGGTCCTCTTGAACAGGACTTCCATTAAATCCTCAAGTAAGACTTGTGAGTCTCTTAGGCTAGACTTCGGTCGCGCCTATGGGCGTGAGTTCTATGTTTGATCCTGCTCGATGAAACTCCAAGATCCTCGGGCGAAAGTTTATTTAGCCTGGAGAGTCTAAGTCCTTCAGGAAAAGTCATATGTAACCCGACTATTGAGATTATAAGTCCCTTAGGCGAGGAGTTGCTCCTCTCAAAAGAGACTTCTATCAAGACCTCAGTCTAGAATTATCTGTCTTTAAGGCTAGACTTCTGTGGCGCTTCTGGTTTTGAGTTTGCTATCTAATCCTGCTCAAAGAAACTATGAGTCCTATGTTTATTGCCACCGCTGATGATCATACCTAGATTTATGCCGCCATGGCATTGCGTCATGCACACACCTACTCCGCCGCCACTGATCCGGCATGCCTCTCCCCTAATCGATTCAATTTTTTAATTTTTAAGAACTTCACCATTTTGGGATTTATATGATTTTTCTGGGTTTTACGGTTCATATGATTTTCTGCCTAATCGATCCCAACAGACCTAAAAATCACCAAGGACAAACAAACACAAAAGAGAAACATACAACTTTATTATAATCTCGCCTTATACAGAGTACAAGGCATCAACAAAGATTCAAGTAAAAACAATTGAAATAATATTATCACAACAATCAAGTCCGATGGTTTTGGCCAAACCTTTTCGACCACAAACATTCAACATAAGCATAAAAAATCTGGAAGAAGAAGATAGGCGGGTAAAAACCCCTCACTATTCGTCTGGCTAAACACCCACCTGTGAATAGTTTTCCCCCATACGTCGAATTTGCAGATTGATGAAACTTTTTCCCTTTGGGATTTCTCTCTGCTCCTTCAAAATGATCGCGCTATATTTTTCTGTCTCTTTGCCTCTTTTCCATAATTTTCACGTTCTCCCTCAAGTTCCCCTCAACTTATATATTTATTTACCCTAATTTGATCAATTCCCGTATCACCCCTCAATTCTCCTTACACCTATACTCTTTCTATTTTCTAAAACTCTATTTTCTATTATATTATTATATAAAATAAATATTACTCTAATTTTAATTAATAACATAATTCTCTAATTTTTCTAATAAACTTAATAATCCAAATAAATTATTTAAATAAAATTAATTAATTAAAACACTAAAATAATTATTTAAATACTCTAATATCCAAATAAAATAATTAATAATAACAAAAATATTAAAATAATATTAATACTATTAAAATAAAAATGGGTGTGTTACATTAGCTTTCCAACGCTTCAAACTGCGCCTCAAACGGAGTCACGAAACTTAAGTTATGACGAAAACAATATCTGAACAAAATCAACCTTGTCTTATTTGAATCATGTTGTTTTTCTGATTCAAATCAAAGGGATCAGAGCCATTTTTCCCAAATTTTGCCCTGTGATTCGCATCGTGTTGTAACACTAATTCGAATCAAACTTGGTTGCAGCGTTTTGTGCTAAATTTTCACGAGAATCTCACTCTCAAACCCAATTTCTTCAACCTAAACTTATCCCAAATCAGTTTTGAACATGAGTAATCTCACCTACTCATATAACACATCAGTTACCACACAGATTTGGCATATTATCATCGATTTATCACAAAATCATCATTATGTTCATCATCTAAAAACCCTTACATGAGCAACGCCACTCAGAACTTTCACATATCAAATTCACACGAAATTTAGTAATTACTACAATATCAAATCATCATCACAACACAATGATCTAGAGACGTTTGCACAACCATCTCAAGGTCCAAAACCTCATCAATGAAGGAATGTAAAAGGAACAAGAAAGAGGATTAGGATCCCTCTCTATTCTTTATGAAAAACACACTCATAGATGAATAATCGCCTCCCTCTTACCTCTAATTTGTAGAAAAAGGGTTGAACTTTGGCTTGGAATCCTCTTCTAACTAGGTTTTATTCTTGCCTCTCAACTTCTATTCTTCCAAAACTTTTCATGTACCAGCAACCCCATCTCCCTATTTTTCTATTAAATAAAAACCTAATTATTTTTAATTATTATTATTTATATTTCCCTCCTTTGACTCTTGACAAATCTCTCTTTACCACACCAATTCTATAAATATGCTATTTCCCACCCTATTGTAGCGAGCGATTTTTGTCGGTGACGCGACCACCTTATCGGTGAAGTTTGGGTTTTCCTCCTCAAGGAGAAAGGGTGCTACTTTCTGATTTCTTATTTATCCCATGAAGCTGAAAGGGAAAGGGAAGCTAGCTAAAACTAACCTTGCACGCAAATGTTTAACTGAACAAACGCTTAAAAGAGATTGGGGAGTTCGGGGTCAGGTTATACAATGGGTAGTTGTCAATTACCCATCCTATATATGGTTATCCACAGGATATTAGCTTTAGGTTTCGCTTTGTAATTGATAGTGTTTATCTGTTAATGGGTTGGAAAAGTTTCTCGGGAATTTTGAGTGAGTGAGTGAGTTGATGTTGAAGTTCGGGTGTCCCCGATGTTTTTGGTAAGGTGTTCGACCTAAGTTTTGGTGTGAAGGTACTGGACCTAGAGTTTTTGATTGGTATGCTCGCTAAGATTTCGCAATCTTATGCCTACGTATTCCCGTTTAAACGAAACAGGGAAATCAGAGCAATCGGAGTTCCTCTTATTCTAAAGAGAGGAAAAAGATGTTTTGTGTCTTGTTCAAAGCCCAAGATTGAAGCTAAAAGGTTGAGTATTTGTGTCTTGTTTAAAGCCCAAGATTGAAGCTAAAATGTTTGACTGAGATAGAATTTGTCATCTCTAAAGAGGGATTGGACTTCCTCTGAGGGGATTGTTGATTTTTGTGTGCCTTGATCAAAGCCCAAGGTTGAAGCTAAAAGGTTAATTGACTCAGCTAGGGATTTCCTTATATAAAGCCTAGGAGGAGGCTAAACAGGATTGACTCAACAAGAGAGTGTATATATTGGTGTCTTGTACAAAGCCCAAGATTGAGGCAAGAAGAGACAGACTCTTTGGGGGATATCATTATACAAAGCCTAAGAGGAGGCTAAAAGCTTGACTTTTCTGGGGAAAATCTTCTTTCTGTCTTGTACAAAGCCCAAGATTGAGGCTAAAAGGGATTTTTGACTCTGCAAGGGAGGCTTGTACGTGTCTTGTACAAAGCCCAAGATAGAGGCTAAAGGATTTGACTCTGCTGGATAGCATTATCTATCTTGTACAAAGCCCAAGATGGAGGCGGAAAAGAGTTTGACTCTACTTATGAATTTATTCCTCAAAGTCTAAATGAAGGCTCGGAGGAATTGACTTCGCTGGGGAAAATGTTTGTCCCAAGCTTATGTAAATTTATATCTTGTACAAAGCCCAAGATTGAGGCTAAAAGGGTTTGACTCAACAAGAGAGTGCTTTTATCTGTCTTGTACAAAGCCCAGGATTGTGGCTGAACAAGCTGGAGAAATCATTCTACACAACTAGAGAGCAGGCTAACTCCTGTTAGGGTAAATCATTATATAAAGCCTAAGAGGAGGCTATTGACTCAATGAGAGAGTGTTTTTATCTATCTCGTACAAAGCCCGAGATAGAGGCTAAAGGGTTGACTCAACAAGAGAGTACTGAAAAGTGATTGACTCAACTAGAGAGTCTGAGACGGTGATTGACTCAACAAGAGAGTCTGAAAAATTGACTGACTCAACAAGAGAGTCTGAAAAGGTGATTGACTCAACAAGAGAGTCTGAAAAGGTTAGCTCCGCAGGGGAGAATCATTTGTACAAAGCCCAAGAGGAGGCTGAAAGCTGAGGAAAGATCATTATACAAAGCCTAAGAGGAGGCTATCTTCCGCCTAGGGTTATTGAGATCCCGAGGCAGGTCCATGTGGGGAAATCAACTCTTGCTGAGGGTTACAGAAGAATTAATAGATCATAAACCTTGAGGTTTTGATTTGAGATAGTGTTATCCTGATGTTAAATAGACCCTGGCTTGGGGATTTTAAGAGAGGGACTGGGTTCTTCAACTCAGTTGGGTATTGATCGGATGATCAGGGTTTCGCCTATGTTGTAGGGAACTTGAGAATGTCTTTGAGACTCAAGAGGGGATATAGAGTGTCCAAGTCTACTGGTGTGGAAGAGTTTTATCTTTTGTATGATGCCCAAGAGGAGGTCGACTCTTTTTAAGGGATGAGTATCAACCCTAAAATTGGTCTGAGGGTTTTGACTCTCTTTAGAAAGACAACTCTAACAAAGAATGACTAAGTTCTATCTTATACCTTTAAGAGGTCTTCAGGGTCCTTGTATTTAGCCCAGGAGAAGACATGAGAACTTCTAAGAAGCCGGAGGGTCCTTGTACAAAGCCCAAGAGGAGGCGGGGATGCTTTTAGGAAGCCTGTGGGTCCCAAACCAAGAAAAGTTCAAGAAATGCTATTCACCGAGAATAGATCATTTAGTGAAAGTTATAAGGTTTGAAGAAATTCTAGAGATCCTATTCACCGAGAATAGCTCAACTCTGGGGAGTAGAATTTCTTTGATAATTTCTAATGTGACAGTCTGAGAAAAGGTTCACGAAGAATACTGCCTTTCTCTTTGTTCCATATTATTTAAGCCCAAGAGAAGGTAAGACTGTATCTGGAAATCCTATGGGAATCTAGTTTTGTTTGTATTTAAAAGTGACCAACAGGCTTTACTTAGTTATAGACCTAATTTTTGGGGAAAACTCTAAATAACTATACTAGTATATATACAGTTGATATATGACAAGTATGTAAAAGGATATGAAAGAAGACTAACCATGCGCAACTTCCCACAATAAAGTTATATATATTTGACATGTATTTAAAAGAATGAAAGAAGACTCACAGTGTGCAGCTTCCCACAATACAGTTATATATATTAAAGCAAGTAAATGAAAGCGGATAAAACTTACAGGTGAGCAAGCTTCCATGCTGTATTGTTAGTTGTTCAAAGAAATTAAAGAAAGTTTTGATAACAACTGTATATTTGAACCTAAAAAAGGAAGTTGTTTTGACAAAACTGTACTGGGACTTATACAATGACTGAGGCCTAAAAGGTTTTATGTACAAAGGTATGGGTCTTACAACTCAAGGATAGGCCCAAAGAATATTTAAAGAAAAGAAATGGGACTTACAACACGAGGGTAAGCCCAGTTGAAAATAGTTTGAAAACGACGATCTCGTCGAAATTTCTGAAACTGTATTGGGACTTATACAATACACTGAGGCCCAAATTATTTTATTTACAAAGAGGTGGGACTTACACTATATCAAGAGACCCAGAGTGTTTATTTACAAAGGGGTTAGGCCTTACACTCTATTAGAGGCCCATGAGTGTTTGGAAATTAAAAATCGGGAAGAAACCCTATTTTTTTTTAATTAACATGGCATTTTTCAAAGGTAATTTAAATAATAAATGATAAAATATCAATTATATTCAAAAACAAGTTGTACACTTTGGAAAATGAAGTTTAATCATATGAAAGCTTGAAATCCAATTGATTTTGAAAGATCAAAGTGGGAATTTCATTTAGAAAATGTTTGAAAATAATAAAAATGAAATTACTTACAAATGTTCTAATTATATTAAATAAATAATATAAATTGGATTTTTTTGTGGAATAAAATATTTAAATATTTTTGTGATTTTTTGCAAAAAGAACCAATAAAAAATAATTAAAATTGAGAGAGAAATTAATTTTCCAAATCATTTAAAATAATGTGAAAAATATTAAAAGAGTGGAAAAAGTGGTAAAAAAAAAGGGTCTGGGTAGAGGGAGATTCGAACCCCAGACCTCAAGGTTGCAGTGCGCGCCTTCTACCACTGGGGTGGTGATACATCCATGTATCAAAGCCACCCTAGAAATACATAAGGCATGCCTGGTTTTAGGCCTGGCCAAGGCAAGGCAAGGTTTTGGACCAAAAACGTAAAGGCCATAACTTTCTCATTTCTCCATGGATTGGGACAAAATTTATATGCATCTGGCTTAGAATTTCCCAAGGAATCCAATGGTGGTGATGATTTTTTCAGATGAGGTCCCTATTTAAAAACTCGATTGTGTCTTTGAAATAGGCCTATAATTGCATTTTCTATACTAACACATGGTACAGGCAAGAATTACATGGCAAATTAGTTAAAACACAACATATATTACATGTATGAGATGTATATGATCAGTGGACTTCAAAGCAATGCATATTTTAGAAAGTTTAAGTGATGATGCATTTACCTCTTGGAGTTTTTTGTGCAATCTGCCAAGTTTCTTGTGCCAGAAGTAATTTGATGCTTTAGACACTCTCCATTGATCCCTTAGAAGCTTTTATAATGGTTGGAACAAGCTGGAATCCTCAGGAACAAGTTGGAGCTCTTTCTTGCAAAAGGGGCAAAAGTGACTAATATGGCAACTCTCTCAAATGGTGTTCCAGATGTGGGGAACCATTTGGGATAGTTCAAGGATGATATTTGGAGTGTGTTTGAGGTTTTATATGGTTTTGAAAGTGACTGAATCAAGACATAGCTAGAAAAATGCAAAAAAGTCCAATTTTGAGGTTTTGGAGATGGACTTTGAGATTTTAGTGTTACAGGTCACATGTTAGAGTTTGGACAGCTTAGATATGACATATTGGATGTGTTTGGATCATGAGCTATGATGGAAATGCTCTATAACTCAAAAATTCAGAGATACCTTGCTAAAGAAGGCATTTTGGCCTAAAAAGAGGGATTTTGAGGAAAGCATCAGTTTGGTTGCTTTGGTGTACTCAAACTTAGCACCAATGAGCTCTATTTATAGTAGAGCAAGTTTGTTTTGCAAGCAATAACGAATGGAGGCTGCTGCAGGCCTTTGGCCAATGTTATGCAAAAGGAATCTCAAGTCTCCGCTAGCCATTGACTTGAGATTAGGGTGCATGATTTGTAGCTTTGGTTTAGAGATAAACTTGGACTGAATTCAGTTGGAATAAGCTCAGTTCATGCCACCTTGGTGCATCCATTGAATGTTTGGAAACAAAATTGGAGTCTTGGCACCTTTTTAGCTCTTTTAGGTTTGGCATGCTACTTGTAGATTCTTGGACTTTGGAGGCTTGGAGATCAGACCATCCCCCTTGGATTTGATCCTTAGATGTGTCCAAAATGATGACAAGGCTTGGATTTATCAGATTTGGACAAATCGAGCAAAATGCACAAAATCTGCCAAATCTGCCTTGTAAAAATCAGTTCATGATGCCATGTTCCAAGGGTTGTATCTCCTTGCTCAAATTGAATTTGAAGATGATATGGTACTTGTTGGAAAGCCCTCATGGCATACTTCAACTTTGATGTCCAACCCAAGACCTGGTTTGACTTGGATCAAGGTGAAAAATGTCCCTCCATTTTGGAAAAAGTAAGGCAGATTGTGACTTAGTGAAAATTTCACTAAGTGTTGGAAAAAGGTGATTTTCATGTTTTTAGCCATTTTGATCACTCTCTAATTAAAAATCCATGAGGAATTGGAATGAGATGTATTTGACACTTTTAAAGTATGCCATGAGAGCTACAAATCCAGCTTTGGACAATCCAAAATGGTTGCTTGGATCTCAAGTTATGATCCTTGGAAGTTGGTACCCTAGCCACTTGGTTCCATAACTTAGAAAAATTCTAAGTCTTTTATGGTTACCCCTTTTACAAGTTAATTCACTTTCTTTGATTTTTCTTGATGAATGATGATTCAAATCACATATTAACATTTTTTTAGGGTTAAGGAACCTTGGTTGACCAAAAAATCAAAAAGTCAAACTTTAACTTTTTATACAGTTGACTTTTTCATCAGATGAAATTTAGACTGTGCGATCCTTTATGAAATCAAGTCCTTGACCTAAATCAAACTTAGTGGATGGACTCCATAGGTGTTATAGGGTGTATTGACTTATGTCCCAAGGTTTGGGAGCATGTCTTGGTCAAAAGTCAAAGGTACAGTTGACTTTTTTCTGTAAAACCCTAAATGTGGTCCTGATGAAATTGAAACTTGTAGATCAAGCTTCTAGGATTAATCCATTGTTGCAAATGGATCAATGTAGTGTATTAGAGACCCTCAAATCATGTCTTGAGGTCTTGGCTCATGTTTTGTCCCAAAAGTCAACTTAGGGGTGAATTAGGTCAAGAAACCCTAATTCCTGATTTTTTATGAGTGCATCCCCTGAAGTTTGTTGACTTGATGATTGGGTCCATGAGGTCCCTTATAGTATCTTCAGTTGTGCTTTGAAGCATTGGCTCATGCCCAGAGGAAAAATTCCACCTGGAGGCCCTGGTCGACCAAAACCCTAATTTGGTGACACTGCTATCTTATGGCTCGATCCACTTGGGATGTTGTAACCTTGTACTTGATTCTTGATGTGGGAGTCCTCTTAATCCTTTATGGGTGTTTGAGAGGCTAGACAAGTTGAAGATCATGTCATTCTTTGATTGATCCTTTGTCTAAGTGCCCTGAGAGGGCTCAAAACCCTAATTCTTGATTGTAGTGAATGCTCAACAATCCTTGAGGAGATTGATGAGGCATGAAATTAAATCCATCTTGTGATGATGATTTACACCAAGATGGGAAATCTTGGTGGTCAAAATTTGGGGTATGATAGATGCCCCTATTTAATCTTCTTGGACCCGAAGATGTGAATGGCGAAGGTATTCGGGCATTCGGGATGCAAGAGGATTAAATATTGGAATATCCGAAATTTTGATGGTGGTTATGAATGGCTGCTTGCCCATCCATCTTCTTTTGCTAAGCAACGATACTTAGAAAAGGTAAAAACTTCCCCTCGATCCTGGTATTCAGCCAAGGAACTGGTCTCAATTTCTGATATAAACTTCCCCTCGATCCTGGTTTCCTACCAAGGAACTGGTCTCAGTTTCTTTTATAAACTTCCCCTCGATCCTGGTTTCCTACCAAGGAATTGGTCTCAGTTTCTGATATAAACTTCCCCTCGATCCTGGTTTCCTACCAAGGATCTAGTCTCAGTTTTTGATATAAGCTTCCCCTCGATCCTGGTTTCCTACCAAGGAACTGGTCTCAGTTTCTTTTGTCAATAAACTTTCTTGACAAGGGACGCTGTTCTTAGCGATTTTCCTCAAACTTCTCGCTGAGTTTTCCTGGGGTAATGCCATTTTACGGGAAAAACTTTTGATGTCAGACTTGCTGGGGAACCCATTCATCTGAGTTGTAGAGGTGCACAAACTTCTCTGTATGGAGACGCCATTTGACGGCTCTACTGGGGAAAACGAGTCTCTTGAGAGACTGATTCCCGCTTGGGGATATGACACCATAATTTTCCCCGAGATCTTCTCGGAGAAATGCCATGTGATGTAATCCAATTTGGAGGTGCTGATGACCTTTTCGTCAGTGAATTTTCAGAGAAAAACTGCTATACTGCTGAATCTTTGATTAAGAGGCTTTCTTTGAGGATTTTCCTTAATCCGGGAAAGCGAAGATATCATCTTCAATGGCGAAGAGGGACGTTTATCAAAAGTCTTTTTGTTTTTCAGAGGTTCAAATTATCAAAGTGGTCGAGGACCGGCTTCAATCCAGAAATAAACTGGAGGAGAGATTGCTCAGATGATTTTCTTTCTGACAAGGAAAGAACTGACAACTTGATTGAGAGGACTTTTATCACTAGAGGATAAGACCGACCAGAGTGATAGTGATGCAATATGAATATGAATACAAATTAATAATGCACGATGTATGTATGTATATGTTGACAAAAATGACTCAACATACAGACTAACAGATGAACACGACTGGATACTCGGCCACTGCAGGGGACGAAGAAGTACCATTTGTTCAAGATAGCAATTATGCCTTGCTTAGGAGAGATAATCCCTATGGGGAAAACCGTTGGTCGGGCTTAGGAGATAAGATCTCTGTCGGAGATGTTGGACGGAATATTCGCATCTGACACAGTTGATCCTTCATTCAGGTATACTGGTTTTGAGAAGGAGAACTTTGATTCGGAACTTTGAAACTTAATCTCTTTTGGAGGAGCGATCGATGTTCTTTCGATATTCAACAGTCAAAAGAAATTGCCATCTTTGTTTTAAAAGCAGAAAAATGTTGACAAGTAAATTCATTTTTGTTTTATTTCAAGAATCGTTAATCATGTTAAAATGTCTTTCTGTAAAGCTAAAACAAATAAGAATTGCAAACAAAAGCACTAGGGCTCAAATTTTATTGATAGGATGGAAATCAGCCAAACACGTGATTCCATAGAGTATTTACAAAGTTTAGAAAATGGTAATTTAAGGGAAAGGGGCTACATTGAAACATAACGACCGCTATCCTTCTACCAACTTTGAATTTTGGGCATCCTGAGCTTCCGTCGAAGATGACCTTGACTGGAGTTTTCCTGATGGATGACATGACTGCTGAGGAGTTGAACTGATCAGACGTAGTTACTTGCCATGAATCCCCAACTTTTTTCTGGATTGTACTTCAAGATTCCCAATCCATCGAGATGACTTTTGATTATGTCTCTAATTTTTTCCTAGACCGCCCTTTCGGGTTTTCAATCCACCGAGACGTTTATTTTTATTTTTATTTAGGCGAAGTATTTCTTGACTACGTCAACATTTGTGGGGTAGGAAAATTCCTCTCCATCCATGGTTGTGTGTCTCAAGGCGCCGCCTGAGAAAGCTTTCTTGACCACATAGGGACCATCATAATTCGGAGTCCATTTGCCCCGGGAATCAGTGAGGAATGATTGTATCTTTTTGAGCACGAGGTCTGCTTTTCTAAAGACGTGAGGTCAAACCTTTTTGTCAAGCGCCTTCTTCATTCTTTGTTGATACAACTGACCGTGGCATAGAGCCGTTATTCGCTTTTCTTTGATCAGATTCAGTTCATCGTGTCGACTTTGACACCATTTAGCTTCTGTTAGCTTAGCTTCCATCAACCCCTGATTGATGGTATCTCTACTTCTATAGGGAGCACTGCTTCCATGCCATATACTAGAGAGAAAGGGTTGCCCCTGTTGAAGTGCGGACAGATGTGCGATAACCGTGAAGAGCAAAGGGTAGCATCTCGTGCCAGTCTTTGTAGGTTACAACCATTTTTTAACGATCTTCTTGATGTTCTTGTTAGCCGCTTCTGCCACTCCGTTCATCTTAGGTCGGTAGGGAGATGAGTTATGGTGTTCGATCTTGAACTCAACGCACAACTCCTTCATCATTTTATTGTTCAATTTGGATCCATTATCCGTAATGATCTGGCTAGGAACACCATAACGACATATGATATTGTTTTTGATAAATCGGACCACCGCTTGTCGGGTTACATTGGCGTACGATGATGTTTCAACCCATTTGGTGAAGTAGTCAATGGCTACCAGGATGAATCGATGTCTGTTTGAAGCTTTGGGCTCGATCATGCCAATCATGTCGATTCCCCATATGGAAAAAGGCCATGGGGAAGAGAGAACTTTGAGATGCGTTGGCGGTACATGGATTTTTTCTGCGTATATCTGACACTTGTGACACCTTCTCATGTACTTGTAATAGTCGGATTCCATGGTCAACCAATAGTACCCTGCTCTTAGAATTTTTCTCGCCATTGTGTGTCCGTTGGCATGTGTGCCAAAGGATCCTTCGTGAATTTCTTTCAGTAGCATGTTTGCTTCTGGTCTGTCTACACATCGAAGCAAGACCATGTCAAAGTTTCTCTTATAGAGTGTATCCTCGCTCAGGAAGAAGCTTCCCGCCAATCTTCTAATGGTTTTTCTATCTTTTCTGGATGCCCCAGGTGGGTATTCTTGTTTCTGAAGGAAGCACTTGATATCGTGATACCAAGGTTTGTTGTCTATGACTGCTTCAATCGTGAAGATATAGGCGGGCCTTTCAAGGCGCATTATGTCGATCTTAGGTACGTCGTTCCATTGACCTACACTAATCATGGAAGAAAGAGTGGCTAATGCATCAGCCATGTGATTCTCTTCACGAGGGATATGATGAAAATTGATTCTGCTGAATAATGGTAACAACCTTCTCGCGTAATCTTTGTAAGGAATCAGTCCTGATTGGTATGTGCTCTAATCTCCTTTGATCTAATTGATAACTAAGGCTGAGTCACCATATACATCCAAGTTCTTGATCCTTAAGTCGATCGCTTCTTCGAGACCCATGATACAAGCTTTGTATTCGGCCTCGTTGTTTGTACACTTGAATGTTAGTCGGGCAGTGAAAGGAATGTGGGTACCCTGAGGTGTTATAATAATTGCCCCAATTCCGTTTCCATAATGATTGACAGCTCCGTCAAAGATTAGTCCCTATTGGGATCCTGATTCTGGCCCTTCACTGGGTAGCAGTTCATCGCAATCTTTCATTTTCAAATACATGACATCTTTCCTGGGAAGTCAAATCCGACTGATTCTTGATCGTCAATCGGTTGATGAGCCAAATGATCGGGTAAAACACTTCCTTTAATGGCTTTCTGAGCATGGTACTCGATGTCGTATTCTGATAGCAACATCTGCCAACGGGCAATCCTTCCCATGAGACCAGACTTTTCAAAGACGTACTTGATTGGATCCATTTCTGAGATTAACCAAGTAGTGTGACGAATCATATACTGGCGAAGACGTTTGGCTGCCCAAGCCAGAGCGCAACAAGTTTTCTTACGCATAGTGTATCGAGTCTTGCAGTCGGTAAATTTCTTGCTCAAATAGTAAATGTCAGACTCTTTCCTTTTGGTTTCGTCTTGTTGGCCAAGTACACAACCCAATGTGTCTTCCAAGACTGTTAGGTAGATGATCAGTGGTCTTCCTTCCACTAGAGGTGATAGAATCGGTGGGTTAAACAGGTATTTCTTGATACCGTCGAAGGCGGTTTGGCAGTCTTCTGTCCAAACGCAGTCCTGATTCTTTTTGAGTAATTTGAAAATCCGTGCACGTGTCGCTGTCATAAGGAATATAAATTTGGAAATGTAATTCAAACATCCCAGGAATCCCCTGACTTGTTTCTTAGTCTTTGGAGAAGGCATTTCTTGAATGACCTTGACCTTGTCAGGGTCAACCTCAATTCCTTTCTGGATGACGATGAACCCTAAAAGTTTCCCTGAACGGACACCGAAGGTGCATTTGTTGGGATTCAAGCGGAGTTTGTAATTTCTCAGCTGCTCGAATAGTTTTGACAGGTGGGTCACATGCTCCTCCTCTGTCTTAGATTTGGCAATCATGTCATCGACATATACTTCTATTTCTTTGTGTATCATGTCATGAAACAGAGTAGTCATGGCCCTTTGATAGGTTGCCCCGGCGTTCTTTAAACCGAACGGCATTACCTTGTAACAAAAGGTGCCCCATGGGGTGATGAACGAAGTTTTCTCCATGTCTTTAGGCGCCATTTTTATTTGATTATAGCCCGAGAATCCATCCATGAAGGAGAATACTTTGAACTTTGTTGTACTGTCTACTAGCATGTCAATGTGTGGTGAGGCAAAGTCATCCTTTAGACTGGCTTTGTTTAGATCCCTGTAATCTACACACATTTGTACCTTTCCGTCCTTTTTCGAAACTGGTACTATGTTGGCTAACCATTGAGGAAATTCTGATGTGGCGAGGAAACCCGCGTCAATCTGTTTTTGCACTTCCTCTTTGATTTTGATGGCCAAGTCTGGATGAGTCTGTATCAACCTTTGTTTTACTGGTGGACATTCTGATCTTAACGGGTGTTCCACGATACTGGTATCCAACCCTGGCATGTCCTGATAGGACCAAGCAAATACATCGGGAAACTCTTTGAGAAGCTTTGATAAACTTTCTTTGATAGTTGGACTGAGCAGTTCCCCAATCTTGACCTTTTTTCTCTCTTCTTCTGAACCCAAGTTGATCGTTTCTAACAGCTCATTGTGAGGTTCAATGGACCTTTCCTCTCGTCTGAGTAATCGGGAGATCTCTTATGGAATTTCTTCGTCATTTTCTTCTTCAGCCTCAAATACCGGGAATTCAAAGTTTGGAGAAGGCATTGGATCGTATGTTTCAATAGGGTTTAAAACAAGCAATCTGCATAACGTGATGATTGTTTTTTTTAGAAGAGATAGAGAGAATGCAAGAGTGTGTGCAGTGTATTTTCTTTGGAAAATTGTTTGTTTTTATTTATTGTTGTTTTTCAGGATTACCATTTTCTGAAAAAGCAAAAAGAGAAAACAACAATAAACGCGGAAATTACAGAACGACGTTATTTTATTTATGATTTTGTCGATTCTTGAAACTACAACCCTATAAAACAAAACTCTGTCGCTTTGGGCGAAGCGAAGAGGTACATTTACAGAAAGTGAGCCCTATCAAAACATCTGTTTCACCTGGGCAGGGTGAAAGGTTAAAACAAAGACGACAATTACTTAGACTTATGAACGACTTTCAAAACATTGACAGCAACCCATTGGCGGCGAACTCCTCGATGAATCACAAAGTCTGGTACCTTCTTTCTTAACTTGTCTTCAGAAATAACGCTGATTTCTAGTGGAGCAGGATCGTTGGAATCTGTCTCTCAGGCAAAGTTGTCGTAGGAGGATTCTTCAGCTATATCTTGCATAGTGTTTGTACTCTCAGGTAAATTTCCCCATCCAGTTGGCTGGATGTCTTCGAGCCTGATACGAGAGCTTTCAAGAGCGGTGTACTTAACCAAGTAGTCGTACTTGCCACTCGGTTGTCCTAAGGTGTCCCATACTTCCGTGGAACTGGAGGAATCGTCCCTTTCGATGACGTTGACCTCGGGAAAAGCATAGTTGATGAACTCTAGTCCTGCAGCCTTTTCAGATTCATCGTTGTGCGGGATATCTTCTGAATTTCCTGAGTAATGATCCCATGATTTGGTGGGGACGCAGGTATTCTTTTCGATAATGCTCAGCTGATATCCATCATTTGGCTGACTCTTTTGCCCCAAGTCTCCTGGGTACGGCTGCCAGATAGGAAATTCATCCATTGGGTCATAATAGTCATAGTCGAAGTTGTCTTTCATCAGAGTGTCTTCCTCTAATGAGTTTGGTGGAGCACGACATCCCTCAGGATCACAATCTCCCTATATCATTCGGACGTCTGATCTTGGTATATATCTCGGACTCTGTGTGGGAAAGCAAAATGGAATATGCGTTTCTTCCTGAGACATATAACCGTCCTCGTTGAGATAGGACTTCCACTCTTCATCTGTATCGGAGGAATCACCCTCATTGATAGTGTGTACTTCTTGAGACATTGGGTGAAGGAAACCTCCACTGTGGAAGAAGTCCTAAATGGGATGAAAACTTTCATCGTTAATAGCAGTCTGGGCACAGCTTGAAGAAAAACCAAGGCCCTTCTTTGCTTTGTTATCAGTAGGAATAACAAGTTGTCCCCATCCTTTTGCATTGTTACTTTTGATCACCTCGAGAGCATCTTTGTACGAGGAAATCGACGTTCCTCTTTCTGATTGGTTGTCATTGCTCACCGAAAGTGCTTGGAACTGGGTTCCTACAACCTCCTCTGGTTCTACACAAGTGGACGACGATAAGTTGCTCACGATCAAGGCTTACTCTCCGCAGACTGTGACTAGTTCTTAACGAACTTCAGTTTTTGGTGAAGTGTCGAAGTGACTGCCCCAGCCTCGTGTATCCAAGGTCTTCCTAACAAACAGCTGTATGCTGTCCGGATGTCCATGACCTGGAAAGTGACTTGGAAAGTGTGAGGACCGATAGTTATGGGAAGGTCGACTTCACTGATAACTGTTTTTTAGGATCCGTCAAATGCTTTGACGACGACCTCACTGCCTCTCATTGGAGGTCATTTAAATGATAGTCCCATTAAAGTGGACTTCGGCATAACATTCAAAGCTGATCCGGTGTCTACCAGTATGCCGGCTAAAGCATCGTCCTGGCAGTTAACTGTAATATTGAGCGCCATGTTGTGACTTTTGCCTTCTTCTGGCAATTCCTCATCACTAAATCCCAAGTTATTGTGGGAAGTGATGTTGGAGATGATTCTGTCGAATTGTCTTATTGTTACATCCTGTTCCACAAAGGCTTGCTCTAAGACTTTCTGTAGAGCCTCTTTGTGGGCTTCAGAACTGTGTAAAAGAGACAGCACAAATATTTTTGAAGGAGTTTGCAACAGCTGATCAACAATGTTGTATTCACTCCTTTGGATGAGCTTCAGCATCTCATTGTTTTTCTTTGAAAGGTCAGGATCACTGGACTGGCCTATTGGTTGAATGGGAACTCCGGTTTGAGGTTCCCCTTCTTTGTTAGGTTCTCCAACTCCTCGGTTGAAGATTCGATCACTCCGTGTTGCTCGACTGATGTCTGCAATATTCACGACAGAGGGTAATGGAACTTCTTTTCCATTCTCAACTGTTGTTGCACCGTACTTGTAAGGGATAGCTTTATCAGACTTGTACGGTACTAGTCCCGACAGATAGATAACTACAGGAGCCTTTTGATTTTTTTTTACCAACATAGTCGGCCTCAATTGGTTCGAGGTTAAGAACCTTTCCACTATCAAGAGGGACTCTTGATTCATGGAGTAAAGGTATTATAGCGCATATATCTTTGGCCATTTCTCGTTTAGGGATCAAGACAACTTCCTTGTCTTGATTGCAACTATATTCTGACGTTGAACTAGAGCTTGACCATGGTTGAATCTCCTTATGGTCCAACTGACTTTGAAGGGCTGCTCGCACGAGGTAGCATCCTTGATTATTCTCTGAGCTGACTCTACATCGTTCATAGTTGTGTGGTGGCACCCGGCCACGTCTGCTTTGAATGCAGTGCAACCTTACTAGATCCGTTTCCATTGATCGAACATCCTGACCTGGATGCCTAGTAGGGTTCCCATTAATCATGTTGATCTGTTGTGCGTCTTCGTCTAAATAGATCGGAAGCCACCAGTGGTTTAACAAGTGTTGCAAAGTTCTTTGAACGAGAGCACATCCTTGGTCGCTCTCACGACATACTGTACAGTTCTGATAATTATGCAAAGTCAGAAAACCGAGCTGGACTTGCTTGGTGTGTAGTTCCACCAAGCTGGTATTCATCAGGCGAATATCAAAGATTTGAATCATATTCACCAGATACTGACTTCTATCGCGGTAATCCTGAATCCATCCAAGACACATCTGACGCTGGAGGGCCTCTTGTATAAAAGAGCATCCCTGATCTTTTTTTGAGTAGATAGGACATGAATCGTAATCGTGCCATGGCAGATTATGATGTTAGCTTTGCCTTGAGTGCATTGCCACCAAGTCGACATTCATTGCCAGGATGTTGTGGTTCTAAATGATGTTGGAATTTGTATAAGTCATGTTGACTTCACGAATTCGGTGATCCTGGATCCATCCGAGATCCATCTGTTCCTGTAGAGCAAATTGCACCACAGAACATCCTTGATTGTCTTTAGAGCAGATATCACACTGGTGATAGTTATGAGACGGTACATGACCGTATCCACTTTGTCTGCAATGCATCTTGACCTGGTTGGTTCCCAAGAAGAGTACACCGTGAATTTGATAGTTGTACTTAAACTCTTCTTCTATCAAATTTACCGCAGCTTTCTCGTGTTGAGGCAACGGGTTCGTCTGAACATTTGGATTTGTATCCTTGAAGGATAAGACCCCGCTCCTAAAAATCTTTTGAACGTCGGACTTGAAGCTGGGACAGTTTTCTATGTTATGCCCTGGTCCTCCTTGATGGTAAGGGCAAGTCTGATCCGCTTTGAACCAAAAAGGCGTATTTTTCGGAATCACAAGAGGAGCCCTGGTTTGAACTTGCCCCTTGACCAGTAGTAATGGAAACAGTTCTGCGTACAACATTGGTATAGGGTCAAACCCTGGTGATCGCGTTGTACGGTTGTTGTTGTATTGAGGACGAGCCTGCTGAAGAGGCTGTTGTGTCCTTTGCTGATATTGTTGTTGATTCAGTTGGCTCTGAGCAACCTGAGGTTGATACGTAGGAATATGCGCAGGGTTAACAGCTAGAGTTACAGCTGCTACTGGTTGGTACCATCGCTTTTGCTTTCCGAGAGAGATATTGCCAATATCTTGCTCTTTTTTCTTAGGGAGAGCACTACCATATCTTTTGGTACTACTTGATGATCCAGCGTCTTTAACTAAACGTCCTTCTCGAACTGCTTCTTCAAGACGAACTCCTATGCCGACCATTTCAGTGAAGTCGCTGGGCGCACTGGCGACCATTCGGTCGTAGTAAAATGAGCTCAAGGTTTTCAAGAAGATATTTGTCATCTCTTTTTCCTCAAGAGGTGGACAAATCTGGGCGACAATTTCACGCCATCTTTGAGCATATTCCTTGAAGGTTTCCTTGTCCTTCTGCGACATGGCTCTGAGTTGATCTTTGTCTGGTGCCATGTCCAGGTTATACTTATACTGCTGAATGAAGGCAGTGCCAAGATCTTTGAAAGTGACGATCTTGGTGCGGTTTAAACCCATGTACCACTTGAGTGCGACACCGGTTAAACTATCCTGAAAATAGTGGATCAGTAGCTATTGGTTCTCTGTCTGGGTTGACATCCTCCGAGCGTACATCACCAAATGGCTTTGAGGGCAAGAGTTACCCTTGTACTTTTCAAACTCGGGCACCTTGAACTTGTGCGGAACTTTCACATTGGGGACCAAACAAAGGTCTACGGCGTCCTTTCCGAATAGATCCTGACCCCGAATGGCTTGCAGTTCCTTCTGCATCTCCAGGAACTGTTCCTGGAACTCCTTCATTGTTTTGTTCATACTTTCTTTCCACCAGAAGGTATCTGGGTAATCTGCCCTTCCGGGACAGTGTGTACCACGGGTGGTGGTATAGTCATTATGGCAGTGACACTTGGTGCCTCCCAAAGTTTGTAACCTTCAGGAGTTGTTGTCATGCCCCTGGCATCTTCGCTTTCCCGAAGTTTGTAACCTTCAGGCCCAGCGGCTCCTGCTGCAGTTTCCGGATCGTCAGTGATCGGCGGAATATATCCTTCTGGGATATAGTTAATAGGCCTGCCCCGGGGACGATCTTTAGGCATGTTATACCAAGGATTATACTTTCCACTATGGGCGTCGATGTGATCTCTGAGATCACAGTCCTTTGTATCTGAGCTGCTGCCAGAGCTTGCATGTCATTGTGAAGTTTCCTCAGATCTTCCTTCAGAGCGTCGAGTTCTTCTCTCAACTCCCTATTCTCTTCCTCGAGATTATCCATCTTCTTTTGTTGACTGGCCCGAGTATTGTACGAATGAGACAGTTTGACTCTAGAATCAAGACACAAACGTGAGATTCGTAGAGAAGAAGAATGTGTTATGCGAGAATGATGAATGATATGCAATGATTATATTTAGTTATTTTTTGTTTAATCAAAAGAAACTTTAACAAGTTGGATTTCAAATATCATACAATGGGGGAAACCCTGTTTTATTGAATTCAAAGATTGCGGAAATGGAAATACAGTAATTACAAGGTGCTGTAAAAGGAAATCTAAACTTATGGATCCTGAGTCCTCTCTGAGGAGAGCTCAGGTGCTGGTTCTGGTATTTTCCTTTTCTTTGACCGGGGCTCTTGAGTCGTTGTCGGGTTGTCATTCCTTTGCCAAGTGAAAGGAGCGAGCAAATTCCTTTGGTCTTCTTGATTCTCTACAGCATGTTGCTCTAAAATCTCGATCAGAGCATCTTTTTCTTTTAACAGTTGTTGTATTTTGTTACGCTCCACATTAAGAATGCGGTACTTGTTCTTCCAAGATTTCTTTTCCCACTGAACTTTTTTGAGAGTAACCTGAAGTTTTTCCATATCAGACATAAAATAAAGGACAAATTCCTTTAACGAAAGAACTTCGTGATGAGGGTAAGGCATCCTCAGCTTGAGAGCTCTAGTTTGTACCCAGTGGAGATAAGGTTCCACCGAGACACAGTCCAGTTTTCCTAGAGACTCTTCCTTTTTTGTGAACATGTTTCCAAGCATGCACTATTTCTGTCTTTTAGTGCTCTGTTGTTTTCTCCTTCCTTTAAGAAAAGACCTTCCAGATGAGCATTACGCGGGACATGCCTCATTGGGTATCCGAATTGACGACGAACTAAAACTGGATGATAATTGATTCCTCCTTTAGTTCCTATGAGGGGTACATTAGGGAAATTTCCATAACGGTCAATGATTCTGATCCCGTCATAGATCCGATTGTACCAATCGATGTCAGAGTTGGTAAGAGACATGATTCTCTATGACCAACGTAAAGTACTCTTATGATCCCAAAATGCAGCAGACTTAGGTAAATGGGAAGTGAACCATTTGTAAAGTAGGGGTACACAGAATGTGATCATTCCTCCGCTATATAAATTCCTTAAGTGTACAGAATGATAAGCATATGCGAGCAGGGTCGGTACAAGGTTTCCAATCAGAAAAATCTTAATGGCATTGATATCAACGAAATTATTAATGTTAGGAAACAGAATAACCCGTAGGTGAGGGTCGCACCCTAATTTTTGACCCTAAGATGTCATCTTCATTTGTGCATCTTAGGTCAAGCATGTCTGCATTGTCTGAGCTAACCCATATCTTGTAGTTTGTTTCTTTGTGTTCAAATTAGGTTTACATATCACCATGAAGCTCCCCAAGTTGCTTTGAAGCAAGTCAAATCAACGAAAGACCTCCAGTGCAAGAATTTTGGGATTAGGGTTTTATCTTGAAGAAATCATTGAGAAATTGACTCTAGCAAGTCAGTATTTGTGTGGTCCACCTACCACTTGAGATCATTTATGTTCAAGATACTCCACTCAACAAGAATCCATGCTTCATTGATCCTCAACAGGAAGAATTTGAGCCTCAATCCCACTATACTTCAAAATTAGGGTTCTTGTGACGCTTATCAGCCAACAACTTTGATTCTTCATCAAGATGATCTCCTAAACCCTAATTATTGATTCCCTTAGTTTATCAACATCCTCAAGAGTCTCTTAAGACCTTTAGATGGGAAGGAAGAAGCAAACTTACAAGATTTGGCCTCAGTGCATTCACAGTCAGGATTAGGGTTTGACTGAAACCCTAACCTTTTGGGATCTTGGGTCAAATGAAGTGTTAATGGTTCTAATCATCATATATTGTCTCATGAAGTATCCAAAGCATCCATATAAAGTTTCGTGAGGTTTCTTGCAAGATAAGTAGGGTTTTGGTCGCGAAAGACTTCGTATATGACATTTTTCCCCTAATAGCCCGATTTGGAATAACCATAACTCCTAAACCGTGCACTCAAATTAAACGACTCGGAGCTCATTGGAAAGCTCTCATCAAGATCTTTAATTCATTCCATATGACTTTTTGTCTAAAAATGCTTAGATTTTGAGTTATGAAGCTTACAAGACATTTTGGTCAAACACTTAGAAAATTTTTCAGCACTTTCCTCCACATTTTTCTCCAACTTTGACCTCATTTTTCACCCATTTCTACTTGGATTCAAGACTTGGGTCCCAAATGAAAGTTGTAGAGCTTGTTGAGAGCTTTCCAACCATATGTGGAGCATCCCAAGAGGATAAACCATTCTCAAGTTATGAATTATTCAAGAAGGGCACTTGAAATTATCAAATTTCAATAACTTAGAATTTTTTCTAAGTTCTTTTGGCAGTTTTGGGGACACGACTTGTGAGGGATTTTTCTACCAATCCAAGGCATTATTTCAATTACTTTCCAACATCAAACTTGTAGTATTATCCAAGAACTTTCATTTAAACTCAAGAGCACGAAAATTGGATCATTAAGTTAGGAGATATCATGAGAGGAACATGGCCATACGAATTCTATTTTGTACCAAGAACACATTAATTTTGGATTTCAAATCTTATCCTCTCTGCAGAGCTACCAATCCTTTCCCAACTCCACTTTATCCTAAAAGCACACTACCTTTGCTCTTGCTTTTGTAGTTTCACGATAACCTTTACAAGCTACCACCTACATTACCTCGTGTACATCCTTAAACCAAAGTCACAAGCCTACACCATATCATTCATGTTTCCAAGGATTTCTTTTTCTGACTCACAATAAAGGATAGGCTGCATGGCCAGCTCTCACTTGGCTCAAGAATGATCCAATGCGTGTAGTATCCTGCAGAGGGCATGCCTTTACTGCATCCAAGACTGCAACACACCAGCTCGCCTATAAAAGGAGCCTCCAACTTCATCAGAAAGGAATTCATTCGAAAAAAATAGAAAAAGCAACAAGAGCACTTTGAAAAAAGACCAACTTTAGGAAGTGTCCAAAGCTAGTTGAAGAGAAGGGAGCACTTGCCATTTGCTTAGGGACCAGGTAAGTTCCCCAAACCTTCATCCATCATGCTTACATCATATATGCTCTAAATTGTTTGATTGTGTTAGTTACTTTTGATGATTGTTGCCATTTGCCTTATGCGCATAAACATGTATGATGCCCTGCGAAATCTTATTGTTTGAACTCTGTTAGTTTTGAACTATCATTGTTACTTTGAGCCTAGATGCATGTCATAAATTTGGAGCTTCTAAGACATATTTGAACGATGAACAATTCAACATGTTCATACTGACCATGATATTTTGGCTAATAAGCTTGTGAAACTTGTATTTATGGATTTGCTCCATGATTCATTTTTGTTAAAGCTGTTGAAACCTGGTATATACATTATCAAGCTCATCATCATGGTAAGTGTGTGTTTGTCCTAGCAAGTAGATGCTTAAGATGTGGAGGTAATCCAAGCTTTCATGATTTCTTCATGTTTAAGAAATTTGTCAAATTCTGAACTTTACATTTGCCCTGCTACATTTGTCACCTTTGTCTAAACATGATTATGATGAGTATGTTAGCATGTCACTCTGAGCATACATGTGATAGTTTGCTGGGGTTTATGTTTTGCTTAAGCAAGCAAGTATGATAATATACAACAGTATGTGACTCTGTGAACTTTTGGTTTGTCGGTTAAGCATGTATATGGAGGCATGTCGGCTGTGTTGGTTTTTTTTAACTCGTGGCAGTGATGATCTTTCTTGAAAAATGCTATCTTTGTTAACTATATGTTTAATATGTTGCTGTGGTTTCTTTTTGTTATATGCTTAAGATATATGTGGTTTGATTGATTAGAGAAATAACATCTGGTGTTTGTTGGTTCATGATTGTAAGTTGTTGGCTGGTCTTTGTTAACTCTTGTATGAAGTATTTAAGTCTGTAAAAATGAGTATCTTTGTGAATGTTTACACGGCTGTGTGTGTGTGAGTAACCTCTCACCTTTGGTTCAAAAATAGAACAGTTGAAATCCATGAATTTTCTCAACTTGATGCAACTCTGTACCCTGGTTTTCCTCGACTCCATGCTCAACATGTATTGGTTATTTTTGCTAACTAATGACCCAGATGTACTCTACCCTTAATAAGCTTCATTGTTGCCATTTATTTGACTTAATTTAGTTGGGAAATGAATCTGAATTCTTGCTATGAAGTTTGGTTTTTGTTTTGAATCCAAATTCTGGAAACACGATGCTTTGGTTTCATCTTTGCATGTTTTTTGCTCTCATACGCGTTTGTGATTGGTTGTTTGGCTGTTGTTGTCGTTTTGCGTTTAAAATAATATTGCCCAATTGATGCTAACGTTACCACATGTTGTTGAATACATCACGCGTTTTATTTTAAGTTTCATTTATGAAGCATTTTCACATTATATACTTATGGAGGTGGGTTATACAACGGATGAACACGCCGTCCCAACGGTCACACACATGCACTTAAATACGCCTATGCCTTGCCGCACCTGGGTTCGATCCTTGGATCACCCATTTTTGTTGTTTCTTTCCTTTTTCGCATGGCTGCTTCTCTTCTCCTTCCATGGGCCTTGCGCCCTTTTCACTACACACACCCCTCACATCTGGCCCAAGTTACTCCTTGTTTTTCTAACTGAACCAAATCACTACTACACCCCTTCCTGCGTTTTTATTTCAACTTTTTTAACCTCAAAATCTTTTCTTTTTAAAAAAAAAAAAAAAACCTCTTTTATTTATTTTTCTTAAAATATTTTATATATTCAAAAACTCTAAAAAATATTTATTTTTATAGTTTGTCCCTTAATTATTTATTTTATCATTAATTAATATGTGGTGTTTCTAACTAATTAATTGATATGTATGATTGTTAATTATTGGGTTAACATTTAAATTTTAAATTGTTAATTTGCATTCTAATTGGTAATTGCTAATCAATTGGTCTTTAGTTGTTAACCTTTAATTTATCAATATGTATCGTAATTGTATTATTGGTTTTGTTAATTGTTATTTGTTATCACTTGTGGGTTAATTGATTAACATTTATTCATGCGCACCTTTGTTGATCTTGAGTGTTACTTCACTATGACTTGCTTAATCCTTGAATTAATCCATTCATATTGACTTGTCATATTTTCGGCTTTTACATGAATATCATTCTTCTTTATCATCCTCTTTAATATCATTCTATTATGTTTGTCTTCCTAAAGATTGACACATATTGATATCATTTTAATCATTCTATTTGAAGCATATTGACATATTCTTATAATCATGTTCATCTCATCCATATCTTTATCATGAAACGTATTGCCATCTTCATGCTTATGTTGCTTCCATTATGTTATCTCATATCAATGTTCTAACTTGTATCGTGTCTTATCTATTGTAATTTTATCACTTATATGTTTATTATATCTCACTACTATTTGTATGCCTATTTGTTATCATCTAAACCTTTTTCAAAACAATATCAAAATTCTCGATTCAACGTCGAGCCCATTTTCTACCCATGTAAGTCGATCGCCTTCGTGCACCGCATTCAACCTTTTGGTCACCAGACACAAGTCTAGCATCACTCTGCTAGCACCCTCGCCTAAATAACGTAATTTAATCGCATTAATACCCAAAGGAAAATCCCATGCATAATAACCATGTTATTGTGCATGGTGCATATCATTTGCATTCATAATCGTCACCTTAAGATAAGGCAATTAGACAACTTAGGACAGATTTCCTAGGTTAGCCCCCCCACAAACTTTGATTTCTTTAATCAAACTTTAGCCTACCAAATTATCCATACAAGAGAATTAGATGTTAATCATCTCAAAGAAAGGGACATACAATCCCATGCCCCACAACATACAAACATTTTCAAAAAAACTGTGGTGGTCTTTCTTAAGATGATGACTCATCTTCTTTTCCTAAACCTTTAAGACATTTAGTATCTTTAATAAGGAACTACAAGTGCTCTGATTCCCTCCTGACAGGATATGTAGGCATAAGACACGATATCTTGTCGAGCACACTTAGGAATAAAATTGTAATTACCTACCCTTAAACCCTTAGCAAGACAGATGACAAATAACATATATGAATCAAGAGGTTCCTGTAGAGTACTACAGATATCTAGGATGCTAACACCTTCCCTGGGTATAACCAACCCCCGAACTTAGAATCTTAGTGCATTTGCATTGCATTGTGGGAATTCGGTTTTTCTCCCTTCCTTTGGATAAAATCAAAGACCGTTGGTGACATTAAAAATGCGATCCTAGTTAACCAATAACTATGGTGTCCAATTTTCACTGCGACAGTGAGCAAAACAAAGATGCTCTCGAAAGCAGTAACGTTCCCTATACTAGCAAAGTACAGAGCCTTCTTTACCAAAAATTGGGCTAGTAAACCTTGGATTCCACCCTTAATGGTCATGTGAGTCCTGACTTCTGACTCGTCCAAATAGATTGCTCTTGCAATGGTTTGATCCTTTGGAATTTCTTCCAGTCCAGAAAAGGGAGTGTGGTCAGTAATGGGTAAATCGGTCAGGTGAGAGTACTCCTCCAGCGTTGGTGCTAGCTGATAATCCGGGAATGTGAAACAGTGATAAACCGGATCGTAAAACTGAATGAGTGTAGACAGGATTCCTTCAATTACATGGATCCTTAATAGAGACAGCAGTCCTCCGTACTTAGCTCTAAAAGCCTCAGGGTTGGTGATCATACTTGCCAAACCTCTTAAATCCTCTAATTTTGGAACCTTGAAGGTGTACTTGTGAGTCTTCCTTCTACCGAAATCCATAATGCAATCTTTTTCTCTGATATTTGCAATCATTGTCTTAGTTTAATTTGAAAAAGAAAGACTAGAAGAGAAAAATTTTCTTTGTTTGAAAGTTTTTTTTATGAAATGAATGCATGAATGCAGCACACAAAAACATAGAAAAAACATGGGGTCAAAGGTTCGGTGTCATGAAGTCATGGCTCTACCCATCCCCAAAGGTTATACTGGTGATTTTTTGTACCTGTCCTTAAAATCATTGACCCCTCTTGGGATAACAACAATAAGATGGTTTACCTGAGCGAACTGCAGTATCTTAGAGTGATGTCAAATGAGGGTAGTATCGCGTGACAACTATTTATGATCGTTTCTGCACTACAAAATAGTAACATGGTTTCAGTCTACTAAAATCCTCAATTTCTCAGATACCACAATTGAACAATCTGCTTTTAACAACCGAAGTCGTATAGGCATTGAATCCATAAAAGGTATCTCCACTGATTCGATGGTCGATCGAGATCTCTTATTTGGGAGTCACTCCCTATAAGATTACCCGTCTAGTGCCATCACTTATCTTAGGTGTCACTCAAACTTTCCAGATGCGGCACCACCCGCAATCCCATTAGCAGAAAAATAAACACGGATATCAATTAGGAAAAGCGATATATATATATATATATTCATTCCTAAAACTAACATCCTAGACCTCTTAAGAGCTATAATCCTAGTCCTAAACAAACAATGGCGTCCCCAGCAGAGTCGCCATTTTTCTGTAGCGAGCGATTTTTGTCAGTGACGCGACCACCTTATCGCTGAAGTTTGGGTTTTCCTCCTCGAGGAGAAAGGGTGCTACTTTCTGATTTCTTATTTATCCCATGAAGCTGAAAGGGAAAGGGAAGCTATCTAAAACTAACCTTGCACACGAATGTTTAACTGAACAAACGCTTAAAAGAGATTGGGGAGTTCGGGGTCAGGTTATACAATGGGTAGTTGTCAATTACCCATCCTATATGTGGTTATCCACTGGATATTAGCTTTAGGTTTCGCTTTGTAATTGATAGTGTTTATCTGTTAATGGGTTGGGAAAGTTTCTCGGGAATTTTGAGTGAGTGAGTAAGTTGATGTTGAAGTTCGGGTGTCCCCGATGTTTTTGGTAAGGTGTTGGACCTAAGTTTTGGTGTGAAGGTACTGGACCTAGAGTTTATGATTGGTATGCTCACTAATATTTTGCAATCTTATGCCTACGTATTCCCGTTTAAACGAAACAGGGAAATCAGAGCAATTGTAGTTTCTCCTATTCTAAAGGGAGGAAAAAGATGTTTTGTGTCTTGTTCAAAGCCCAAGATTGAAGCTAAAAGGTTGAATATTTGTGTCTTGTTCAAAGCCCAATATTGAAGCTAAAAGGTTTGAATGAGATAGAATTTGTCATCTCTAAAGAGGGATTGGACTTCCTCTGAGGGGATTGTTAATTTTTGTGTGCCTTGATCAAAGCCCAAGGTTGAAGCTAAAAGGTTAATTGACTCGGCTAGGGATTTCCTTATATAAAGCCTAGGAGGAGGCTAAACAGGATCGACTCAACAAGAGAGTGTATATATTGGTGTCTTGTACAAAGCCCAAGATTGAGGCAAAAAAGAGACTGACTCTTTGGGGGATATCATTATACAAAGCCTAAGAGGAGGCTAAAAGCTTCACTTTTCCAGGGAAAATGTTCTTTCTGTCTTGTACAAAGCCCAAGATTGTGGCTAAAAGGGATTTTTTACTCTGTCGGGGAGGCTTGTATGTGTCTTGTATAAAGCCCAAGATAGAGGCTAAAGGATTTGACTTTGCTGGAAAGCATTATCTATCTTGTACAAAGCCCAAGATGGAGGCGGAAAAGAGTTTGACTCTGCTTATGAATTTATTCCACAAAGTCTAAATGAAGGCTCGGAGGAATTGACTTCGCTAGGGAAAATGTTTGTCCCATGCTTATGTAAATTTATATCTTGTATAAAGCCCAAGATTGAGGCTAAAAGGGTTTGACTCAACAAGAGAGTGCTTGTATCTGTCCTGTACAAAGCCCATGATTGTGGCTGAACAAGCTGGAGAAATCACTCTACACAACTCGAGAGGAGGCTAACTCCTGCTAGGGTAAATCATTATACAAAGTCTAAGAGGAGGCTATTGACTCAACGAGAGAGTGTTTTTATCTGTCTCGTACAAAGCCCGAGATAGAGGCTAAAGGGTTGACTCAACAAGAGAGTACTGAGAAGTGATTAACTCAACAAGAGAGTCTGAGACGGTGATTGACTCAACAAGAGAGTCTGAAAAATTGACTGACTCAACAAGAGAGTCTGAAAAGGTGATTGACTCAACTAGAGACTCTGAAAAGGTTAGCTCCGCAGGGGAGAATCATTTGTACAAAGCCTAAGAGGAGGCTGAAAGCTGAGGAAAGATCATTATACAAAGCCTAAGAGGAGGCTATCTTCCGCCGGGGGTTATTGAGATCCCGAGGTAGGTCTAAGTGGGGAAATCAACTCTTGCTGGGGGTTACAGAAGAATTGATAGATCAGAAACCTTGAGGTTTTGATTTGAGATTGTGTTATCCTGATGATAAATTGACCTTGGCTTGGGGATTTTAGGAGAGGGACTGGGTTCTTCAACTCAGTTGGGTATTGATCGGATGATCAGGGTTTCGCCTACGTTGTAGGGAACTTGAGAATGTCTTTTAGACTCAAGAGGGGATTTAGACTGTCCAAGTCTACTGGTGTGGAAGATTTTTATCTTTTGTATGATGCCCAAGAGGAGGCCGACTCTTTTTAAGGGATGAGTATCAACCCTAAAATTGGTCTGAGGGTTTTGACTCTCTTTAGAAAGACAGCTCTAACGAAGGATGAGTAAGTTCTGTCTTATACCTTTAAGAGGTCTTCAGGGTCCTTGTATTAAGCCCAAGAGAAGGCATAAGAACTTCTAAGAAGCGGGAGGGTCCTTATACAAAGCTTAAGAGGAGGCGGGGATGCTTTTAGGAAGCCTGTGGGTCCTAAACCAAGAAAAGTTCAAGAAATGCTATTCGCCGAGAATAGATCATTTAGTGAAAGTTCTAAGGTTTTAAGAAATTCAAGAGATGTTATTCACCGAGAATAGATCAACTCTGGGGAGTAGAATTTCTTTGACAACTTCTAATGTGACAGTCTGAGAAAAGGTTCACGAAGAATACTGGCTTTCTCTTTGTTCCATATTGTTTAAGCCCAAGAGAAGGCAAGACTGTATCTGGAAATCCTATGGGGATATAGTTTTGTTTGTATTTAAGAGTGACCAACAGGCTTTACTTAGTTCTAGACCTAATTTCCGTGGAAAACTCTAAATAACTATACTAGTATATATACAGTTGATATATGACAAGTATGTAAAAGGATATGAAAGAAGACTAACCATGTGCAGCTTCCCACAATACAGTTATATATATTTGACATGTATTTAAAAGAATGAAAGAAGACTCACAGTGTGCAGCTTCCCACAATACAGTTATATATATTAAAGCAAGTAAATGAAAGCGGATAAAACTTACAGGTGAGCAAGCTTCCATGCTGTATTGTTAGTTGTTCAAAGAAATCAAAGAAAGTTTTGATAACAACTTTATATTTGAACCTAAAAAAGGAAGTTGTTTTGACAAAACTGTACTGGGACTTATACAATGACTGAGGCCCAAAAGGTTTTCTGTACAAAGGTATGGGTCTTACAATTCAAGGATAGGCCCAAAGATTATTTAAAGAAAAGAAATGGGACTTACAACACGAGGGTAGGCCCAGTTGAAAATAGATTGAAAACAACGATCTCGTCAAAATTTCTGAAACTGTATCGGGACTTATACAATACACTGAGGCCCAAATTATTTTATTTACAAAGAGGTGAGACTTACACTATATCAAGAGGCCCAGAGTGTTTATTTACAAAGGGGTTGGGTCTTACACTCTATTAGAGGCCCATGAGTGTTTGGAAATTAAAAATCGGGAAGAAACCCTAAATTTTTTGAATTAACATGGTATTTTTCAAAGGTAATTTAAATAATAAATGATAAAATATCAATTATATTCAAAAACAAGTTGTACACTTTGGAAAATATTTTAGAAAATCAAGTTTAATCATATGAAAGCTTGAAATCCAATTGATTTTGAAAGATCAAAGTGGGAATTTCATTTAGAAAATGTTTGAAAACAATAAAAATGAAATTACTTACAAATGTTCTAATTATATTAAATAAATAATATAAATTGGATTTTTTTTGTGGAATAAAATAATTAAACATTTTTGTGATTTTTTGCAAAAAGAACCAATAAAAAATAATTAAAATTGAGAGAGAAATTAATTTTCCAAATCATTTAAAATAATGTGAAAAATATTAAAAAAGTGGTAAAAAGAGGGGTCTGGGGCGAGGGGGATTCGAACCCCAGACCTCAAGGTTGCAATGCGCGCCTTCTACCACTGGGGTGGTGATACATCCGTGTATCAAAGCCACCCTAGAAATACATAAGGCATGCCTTGTTTTAGGCCTGGCCAAGGCAAGGCAAGGTTTTGGACCAAAAACGTAAAGGCCATAACTTTCTCATTTCTCCATGGATTGGGACAAAATTTATATGCATCTGGCCTAGAATTTCCCAAGGAATCCAATGGTGGTGGAGATTTTTTCAGATGAGGTCCCTATTTAAAAACCCGATAGTGTCTTTGAAATAGGCCTATAATTGCATTTTCTATACTAACACATGGTACAGGCAAGAATTACATGGCAAATTGGTTCAAACACAACATATATTACATGTATGAGATGTATATGATCAGTGGTCTTCAAAGAAATGCATATTTTAGAAAGTTTAAGTGATGATGCACTTACCTCTTGGAGTTTTTTTGTGCAATCTGCCAAGTTTCTTGTGCCAGAAGTAATTTGATGCTTTAGACACTCTCAATTGATCCCTTAGAATCTTTTATAATGGTTGGAACCAGCTGGAATCCTCAGGAACAAGTTGGAGCTCTTTCTTGCAAAAGGGGCAAAAGTGACCAATATGGCAACTCTCTCAAATGGTGTTCCAGATGTGGGGAACCATTTGGGACAGTTCAAGGATGATATTTGGAGTGTGTTTGAGGTTTTATATGGTTTTGAAAGTTACTGAATCAAGACATGGCTTGAAAAATGCAAAAAAAGTCCAATTTTGAGGTTTTGGAGATGGACTTTGAGATTTTAGTGTTACAGGTCACATGTTAGACTTTGGACATCTTAGATATGACATATTGGATGTGTTTGGATCATGAGCTATGATGTAAATGCTCTCTAACTAAAAAATTCAGAGATACCTTGCTAAAGAAGGCATTTTGGCCTAAAGAGAGGGATTTTGAGGAAAGCATCAGTTTGGTTGGTTTGGTGTACTCAAACTGAGCATAAATGAGCTCTATTTATAGTAGAGCAAGTTTGTTTTGCAAGCAATAGTGAATGGAGGCTGCTGCAGACCTTTAGCCAATGTTATGCAAAAGGAATCTCAAGTCTCCGCTAGCCATTGACTTAAGATTAGGGTCCATGCTTTGTAACTTTGGTTCAGAGATAAACTTGGATTGAATTCAGTTAGAATAGGCTCAGTTGATGCCACCTTGGTGCATCCATTGAATGCTTGGAAACAAAATTGGAGTCTTGGCACCTTTTTAGCTCTTTTAGGTTTGGCATGCTACTTGTAGATTCTTGGACTTTGGAGGCTTGGAGATCAGATCATCCCCCTTGGATTTGATCCTCAGATGTGTCCAAAATGATGACAAGGCTTGGATTTATCAGATTTGGACAAATCGAGGAAAATGCACAAAATCTGCCAAATCTGCCTTGTAAAAATCAGTTCATGATGCAATGTTCCAAGGATTGTATCTCCTTGCTCAAATTGAATTTGGAGATGATCTGGTACTTGTTGGAAAGCCCTCATGGCATACTTCAACTTTGATGTCCAACCCTAGACCTGGTTTGACTTGGATCAAGGTGAAAAATGTCCCTACATTTTGGAAAAAGTAAGGCAGATTCTGACTTAGTGAAAATTTCACTAAGTGTTGGAAAAAGGTGATTTTCATGTTTTTAGCCATTTTGATCACTCTCTAATTAAAAATCCATGAGGAATTGGAATGATATGTAGTTGACACTTTTAAAGTATGCGATGAGAGCTACAAATCCAGCTTTGGACCATCCAAAATGGTTGCTTAGATCTCAAGTTATGATCCTTGGAAGTTGGTACCCTAGCCACTTTGTTCCATAACTTAGAAAAATTCTAAGTTTTTTATGGTTACCCCTTTTACAAGTTAACTCACTTTCTTTGATTTTTCTTGATGAATGATGATTCAAATCACATATTAACATTGTTTTAGGATTAAGGAACCATGGTTGACCAAAAAATCAAAAAGTCAAACTTTGACTTTTTGTACAGTTGACTTTTTCATTAGATGAAATTTAGACTGTGTGATCCTCTATGAAATCAAGTCCTTGACCTAAATCAAACTTAGTGGATGGACTCCATAGGTGTTATAGCGTGTATTGACTTATGTCCCAAGGTTTGGGAGCATGTCTTGGTCAAAAGTCCAAGGTACAGTTGACTTTTTTCTGTAAAACCCTAACTGTGGTCCTGATGAAATTGAAACTTGTAGATCAAGCTTCTAGGATCAATCCATTGTTGCAAATGGATCAATGTAGTGTATTAGAGACCCTCAAATCATGTCTTGAGGTCTTGGCTCATGTTTTGTCCCAAAAGTCAACTTAGGGGTGAATTAGGTCAAGAAACCCTAATTCCTGATTTTTTATGAGTGCATCCCCTAAAGTTTGTTGACTTGATGATTGGGTCCATGAGGTCCCTTAGAGTATCTTGAGTTGTACTTTGAAGCATTGGCTCATGCCCAGAGGAAAAATTCCACCTGGAGACCCTGGTCGAACAAAACCCTAATTTGGTGACATTGGCGATCTGGAGGCTCGATCCACTTGGGATGTTGCAACCTTGTACTTGATTCTTGATGTGGGAGTCCTCTTGATCCTTTATGGGTGTTTGAGAGGCTAGACAAGTTGAAGATCATGTCATTCCTTGATTGATTCTTTGTCTAAGTGTCCTGAGAGGGCTCAAAACCCTAATTCTTGATTGTAGTGAATGCTCAACAATCCTTGAGGAGTTTGATGAGGCATGAAAGTGCATCCATCTTGTGATGATGATTTGCACAATGATGGAAAATCTTGGTGGTCAAAATTTGGGGTATGACACCCATGTCTCAATATCTCATAATTTCTCTATAATTCTATTATTTTAATTAGAGAAAAGGTGATGAATTCTGTAAAATCTACCCAACCTCAAATAATTCCACAAAAATCAATAAAGCACTATAATAAATCATTTAAACATTTTAAACTCAATTAAAATAAAATAATTTGAAAACCTGGGTGTTACAAATAACATATCACATTTTGCTTACAACCTTTTGCGCTATCTTTGTGTGCATGAATTCTGGCTCTTCCTCTCCGAAATCATAGTCAGTGTTGGTCAAGATTTTTGTGATAAGTTCGACATAGGGTATGGTGGTGTTTTATTTTTTCTATCTAGCATGTGGTGAAGTATATTGTCTGCCCAATTTTTCTCAACTAGGTTTTCCAAAAACTATACTGCAAGGACGTCTAAATTTTGGATGGTCCTATAAGTACTTTTCCTTAGTAAAATTACAGGATTCATCATGTAGTGAATCAATCTCCAATCAAGGTAGATGAGGCCAGTAGTGAAATGAGATGTGATTCCAAAAGAGGGATTAATGAGAATAGTGTGAGCATAAATGTCAAAGTTAAACTCATTACCTTCAAGATCAATTTGATAATAATCTTGGTCAATAAATGGTAGGTTGCAAACTTGTGTAAGTCTTCTAGGGATAGAGTGATAGGGTGTTTCTTAACTTCAAAATTTATGATACCACCTTTATAGTTCAGATTTTCATAAAACATTTTACCAATTCAGGATACCTTTCTTGAGGTTTTTCTAAAACAAAGTCCTTCAAGCGGGACAAGTTGAAGGCTTCCATGAAAGCGCAGTTCTTGAAAAGATCTTATCCAAGTAATAAGTAACATACAATTCTTTATCAACATATTACCAATTAAAATCACTTTCTTGAGCTTGTTTGGAGAAGTATTCGGAGAAGTGGGATGAAGATGGTTGGGAGGAACGGGTTCCTTTTAAGGCCATTGGACGTGATGATGGATGATTAAGAGAACTAAAGTACTTCTAATGCAATGAGAAAGTGAGAGTATGATGAGTTGAAAATGATGAGAAGATTACCCCTATTTATAGTATTTGTCCTATCGATTATGCCAATCGATTGGTAGGCTTTAATTTTGTGAGTTACATGTTGCAAGTGACTGTTGCATTTATTGCTCATCCAACAATCTGTTGTGGAGAGCTCCAATGTTTGAATTTCTAAAGTTTTTAATTCTCCAATCGATTTGATCATAGTGCCAATCGATTGGATGATCTATTTTTAACATATTTGGCTTTGGGCTTGTGTGGTTGAACCCCTATTTGGCCTTATTTACACCTCCTTTCTAAAAACATTTGGAAACTCATCTTTTTGGTTAGTAAAACTAATTTATCGGGATGAGCAAAAATAAAACCACTCTTTTAAAGGATCAATCGGAGTTTTCCGATCATTTCAACTTAAAATATTGTACTACTTCTCATATCAAAGGGCTTTGATAAAAACTTCCTTTAAAGGGAAAGACCAATCATATTATGATATGTACTTCTCTGCACATCGTTGAATTCGAGAGTTGGTATAAACAACAAGATGAATGAGTCTATTACAGACATGTCTACTCAGTTGATCACTGTCGCATCTGCGAAAATCAATCGGCGAAAAAAACAGAAGAGTCGCCACCGAATGTTATTTATCCCGACGCAGGGAAAGGAAGCGATTGAAGAAAACCTCAACAAAGGGAAAGGAATGGTCGTTGCAACCATAGCCTGGGTTCGGGAGTTGGTTATGTGAGAGGAAGGTATTAGCACCCCTCACGTCCATCGTACTCGATGGGATCCACGCTTGTTGTTATCGATCAAAGGGTGTAGAATATCTGAAGCTCAACTGCTAACTAGAAAACGAACGGGAGAAACAGGAAAGGAAAACGAAAGGTGAAAACCAAAAGAGGACTCGCAAGGATCATCGCGATCCTATGCCTACGTATCTTCGTGGACTAACGAAGAATCAGAGTCGACGTAGTTCGACGGACTACGATTTTGTAGGGGGAAGGTTGCTCGCCAAGACGTCGCCGTCTTGTGCCTACATATCCTCAATCGGACGAGAGAGAGAGAAAGTCAGAGCATTCGTAGTTCGACATACTACGGGTTGCTAAAGGGAGACAAAAGGATCATTGGCCAAAGGCGGACTTACAACAAAAGGAAGGGTGCTCCTACTACCTGTCAGAATCGGTAGAAAAGAAAGGAGAAACAAAGAGGTTAATAAATAAGTTTGTGATCGCAAAGATCTCGCACGATCTCCTGCCTACGTATCTCCATTAACCAATGAAGAATCAGAGCGACGTAGTTTCCCTCACTAAGGGTGACCCCTGCTTTGTTTATGTTTTTTATGCAGACAATGATATTGTTCTAGCTTAGGTGTTACGACTCGCTGAATCGAGACTCGTGTTACCGGCTTGCAGTAGTACAAGGAGAAGCATGCCCTTACGTCGAGTGAGAGTTCGAGATGAGAAGAGAAAGACGTTTGTCTGTTTATTGTCTTTTAGAAGAAGTGTTTTGATTTAGTGTTTGTAACATATATCATGCTAAAGTCTATGACACAGGATCGAACGCGCCGCAAATCGACCCAAGACGGGATGCATGCTAAACACTCTAAGAAAATAAAGGAAAATCCCCCACTCTCCATTTCCCACGTACTTAAGGCTCATGGCGCACTCAACATGTAGTATTTATTAAATTTTTTTGATTTTGTTTTGAGATGAGAAGAGGAAGACTCAAAGTTGAAAAGAAAATCTAATGGGGGACTCAATCCTAGTGTTAGCATGCATCATTGATCCTATGATTGAATTGTAAGGAAGAAAGGAAAGATCTCCACCTAAGTTAGCATACATGGATTGGTAACCTAATGTCTATCCTACTTTGAACCAAATCCAAAATTAGATTCAATCTAGGGGCCCTATGGGGAACATGCGAATCAACCGAGGCAAACAAGCTAATTGAGGGAAATAGGGGTACTCACCCAATGGTATCGGGAACCATAGAGAGCAGATTAAGAAAGGGAAGATGTGAATCAGATCACATAAGCATCAGCATCGGTCAATGCGAGCTATAGACAAGGTGTGGGGGTTTGATTGTTAAACCCTCCTTCCACTTGACGGACTCGATAACAAGATCGAGGGCACGTGTTCAAGAGCATCAACACGTGGTGTGAGTTAGTGAATGACTCAACTGAATGTGCGGGGACTGATTGCTAGTCCCTTCTTCGCTTGCCTTCTTCGAGGACTTATCAGGGGGTAGGGAAATGGATGCCTCATAGAGGTCTTTAGAACAAATATAAACACACACATACAGAACCTCCTTTGAGGACTTTCCAGAAAAATGCCCGCCAAAAAGAAACGGTCGGGACTCCAATCCTACTTCTCATGTTATTTGAAAAGGAGAAAGTGAGTAGAAGGGATGAAGAGTACTACCGAATAGCAACGTAAGCAAAGAAACGTAAGCACTTGAAAGCCTAGAGCCTATTAACATAGTGAACAAAAATGTTAGAAGAGGACTTAATTAACAAATGAAAATGGAATGAACCAATCACACCGCAATTGAAAGCCTCCATGAGATGCCTTGCACAAGTCAACAAACGCATTAGTAATAACAAGCAATTGAAATAAACCACAAACAGCAGCAACAACAGCGCTCCAACACCTGTACAGCTATAAAATCCAACCGCAAGCTCAAATAGCTTTCAACAACACCTGTTTTCAGACATGAATAGGTGTAATAAACTCTAGACAGGATTGCAATATTCAACAGCTCACCTTGTGCATAGCAGCTATGTATGTAGCAGCACCCCCTACCTTTAAACAACTTATCAAATCAAGGGTGAATCACTACAAAGACAACTAAAAAATTAGTCAAAGTAATCAACAAAATAACCAAGGTTAGCAACCAAAAGCCAAAAGGAAATTGTAAACAAGAATTAAGTGGAATGGATATCAAAATGTAAACAACAATTATTTTTAATATTTGTTATTTATGTTTTTATTTTGACAGTGGTGCACACACGAGGCAGAGACGGTTTGATCCCTAAGCGTAGTCTAGGACGGGGCGAATCATCGCAAGTGGCTGAGGAAGAGCATACTGGTGCATCTGCTTCAGCAGCACAGCCCGTTGGATATCCAGGAGGACCGTACGATACCTCTCTTTTGGTTACGTACGAACATCATATTGCTAGACATATATGGTTCGGTGAGGTAAATAAACTACAATTATTTTATATTGAATAAAAGTTGAATTTGTTATGTTGTAATTTATAATATATTTACGTTTAATTGTTTTCAGGAGAGGGGTTCGAAGAAAAAGCTGAAGGTAGCAGGACATGGGTTGAAGTTGGCTCAAAGGGTTCCACAGCTTCTTCCTAGAGAGATGGAGAATTTGATAGCTAGCTTTGGTTTAGCTTCACTTCAGAGGACCAGTATGTCGAAGATAGATACGAACCTGGTATCTGCATTTGTGGAGAGATGGCATCTAGAGACATCTTCATTTCACATGTCGTTTGGTGAGATGACGATTACTCTGGATGACGTCTCTTGTCTGCTTCACTTGCCCATCAGGGGAGTCTTCTGGAGCCCTCAAGATATCAGCGAAGGGCTTGCTGTTGATTAGTTCGTTGATTACTTGGGAGTTTCACGGAGAGAGTCACAACAACAAATCCGTGCCTGCAGGGGTTCTTATTATAAGCTGGAGTGGTTATACGATCTATTTGTCCTGCACAGAGTCGCTTCTAATTGGACATTAGCAACTAGAGCTTATTTGATGATGTTAGTGGGTTCTACCATTTTTGCGGATAAGACATTTACGCTTGTGGAGGCACGATACCTTGCACTATTTATTGACTTGGGGGGCTTATCAGGATACAGTTGGGGAGCAGCTGCGTTGGCTACCCTTTATAGACATCTCGGAGATGCTTCCATGTCCAGCTGTAAGCAGCTCGATGGTTATCCGACTCTCCTACAGGTATTTATTTTAATTTAATTTATTTTCTTGTAATTAATTTTATTTAGTATATTAATTTTCTTTATCTAGTTTATTATGTTATAATTAATTATTTTAGATTAACTAATAGTATTTATTTTGTAACAGTGCTGGATTCATGAGTATTTCCCAGCACTTGGAAGAAAAGGAGAGAATTGGACACCAGCTACTAATTTTGGTCTCCCTCGAGCGATGAGATGGTCCTATAAGCAAGGTGTCCTGAAGGTGGATGACTTGCGACCTATTCTGGATGAGATGACACCTGACAATGTCATATGGCGCCCGTTTGAGAACCATAGAGCATGGCGGCAGTTTGATGAGTTGTGTCTGTATAGGGGGTGTCTGAGGTGGGGTGACATTATTGTTCCATACTTGCCTGACAGATGTATGCGTCAGTTTGGGTATATGCAGTATGTTCCACCTCCACCTCTTGATTATACGATGGCTGGTGATATTGATGTTGAGTGGATTAGTTACCATCAGAGTGTTACAGATGTGATTCGTCTGACAGTACTAGCCACCACCCCATCTGAGACAGTTGATGGATATCTTCAGTGGTATTATCGTGTTTCGCATCCTCGTCTCATACCTCCCAGTCGTGATGCGCCAAGAGAGGTGTCAGTTCCCGTTTACGACGCAAGACCATCTGATCCTAGCTGGGCTCGTGTTTCCTCATTGATTCGACGTTATCTTCACCGAGCTGGTGCTGAAGAGGATGATCCACAATTTTCTGACTTGTTTGAGGCTTTACAGATTGCTCGTGATCATTGACTTATATTTATGTTTATGTTTATTTAGACTTTGTCACTTATGTTTATGCTTATGTATTAACCTTTAGACTCACTTGATATAGTTGATATATGTTTATGTGTTAACTTGTAGACTTTTGTTTAGCTTTAATATGAATAACTTGTTAACTTGTAGACTTTTGTTTAGCTTTAAAATGAATAACTTGAAATAAGAAACGAATAACATAATTTATATTTCATAATGCGTTGGTAATATGGGCGTAAGTTGTTGCCAATGTTGTAGACGTGTTGCAAATCTTATCATCCAAGATGTTGCTTCTGTAGAACGAAACTTCTTCCAATCTACTGTCACTGGTGGCAATGGAAACCCTTCTTTCATGTTTACCTGAACAAAAAAAAATCAAAAAGTTAAGTAAAAATAACTAAGAAATTTGGTTAGTCACATTAACTAAAAAAAACTAAGTAAAAATAACTAAGTACCTAAACCCAGTGATTCCCGTTTACAAAACCAATGAATAAAAGGATACATTTGGTGAAAATGAGGTTGTCATAGGGAAGAAAGTCAAGCATTCAAACCCTAAACAGACAAGTACAACATTATAACGATTCGCTATCAAGTAACCCATATCTGGTAGAGTCAACCATTTATGTGGTGGTTGAGGACCAAATGCCTCTATCATCAAAGATTCTCTCACTCCTGCTAACCGTTCACCAAATAAATTGGCATACAAACTTGCTCTTTCATTATGTATTATTTCCAACCCCAAGTCTCGACGAACCATTGGCCAACCATCTTCACCATATCCATGCAATGAAGCAATGACTCTAAATCCACAATTACCATCTGATACAACATTAACTACATCATCAATATACGGCCTGATGTGATTAGGAAACTGAAGGATGAACTGCTTAGATGACTGCGAAGATTTTGATATTTTTAACTTCTTCGAAGCCTGTGATGCCTGAGATCTCTTCTCTGAAGATTGTGATAATTTCAACTTCTTTGAAGTTTGTGATGGTTGAGATTGTTTCTGTGAAGATTGAGATGCTTGATCAACATACTCATGATACGAAGGGTCCCTATAAACATCATACCCTACTGGATTTTTGCCTTTCTTCTTTACCCACCCTTTGGTTTTTATTTTCTCAGATGGTGGACACAAAGAAGTCACTGTGGGAAAGGCAAGTTCAAAAACCCTACTTTTTAATGCTCTTTTCCCAACAATATCTAGTGACCTAAACTTTTTCCATAACTCGTCTATTGCCCTACTCATATCCACCTTTGATCCATCATCTACGTCTTCCTCCAACTTACCTTCCATACTTAGTTTCTTCCAATGAACATGCACAACATCTATTGGTATCGATATACCACCAATTCTATATCCTGTTAACTCACAAGCACAAGGTAATCCATAGGTTGTTCTAAGAGTACAACGACATATTTCCTTGTTAGTTCCTACATAATCAATCCCTGTTAACTCTTTAGCAATCCGTCTCAACGCAGCTCGAGACACTGAACCCCGTAAGTTATTGTAAAACGGACCTACGTGGGCATGCTCAACTTCATAAAAACTCTTTTGAAAAGAAGCTCTAATGTTGCCCAGTTGTAACTTTAAGTTGTCATTCATAGCCTCCCAACATTTGACCATGTCACCAATACTGTTCCCCAACATATACTTTAACTTCCAATGAGCAGACTCAACCCTAAAAAATAATACATATTAAAAATACAAAAATACAAAAAAAAAACATACAATTTAGAAATACTTAAAAAAAATACATACCGATTAGTCGTCATGTTACCCAAATGTAGCACTTGATCAATCCATGCTCCAACAAATCTTTGTCTATGTGGTGTCAACCATGTGTCCTTCACATAATCAATAAATTCATTACAATCAACACACGCCTGCTCAAGTAGCTTCAACCGTTGATCATACTCAATCTCATCACTAGCCCATATAACTTCAGTCCATAATTGGTCAATTGTCTCTTGCTTTTCACGAGCCACGTATTGTTTCCGTTTTACACCAACATTTTTGTTAATATGAAATCGACATAGCAAAATGATCGACCTTGGAAACACAGTTTCAATGGCTTTCATCAAGGCAAGATCTCTATCTGTCACAATCACTTGTGGGCACAAATCTTTCTTCACAAACAATTGTTTGAGCTTATCTAACACCCAACAAAACATCTCAGTCTGCTCTGACTCAATATACGCAAATGCGACAGCAAAAGTCAACTCGGTTGATGTCATGCCAACAATTTCAAACAGCGGTTGCCTATATTTATTTGTCTTGTAAATGTTGTCCATAACTAACACGATAGGAAAAATATTTAACAACTTAATTGAATCTGGATGAGCCCAAAAGATATCTCTAATAACTTCGCAGTCATCTCTTTTTCTACACCAATAAACATAACCTGCACTTTCAATAAGCTTAAAAAAATGTTGTATCTCACTTCTAGGACCTCTGATCTCTTTTTCGATCGTACTCTTCTGCTTGTATATTTGTGTGATCCGAGTGACATTATCTGGATCTTGCTCTTGCAAGAAAAGCAATATATGTCTAGGTGGAACCTTTCTCTTTGTCAAATCAACAACATGTTGCTTCTGATCCGCTGTCAACCTACCGACAAATGTGTGACCTTCTAATGTATCAGGAAGACCATGGTTATGAACTCCACATTTTACATCAACCTTCCATCCAGACCCATCTTTCACCGGAGTCGACCTGATTTTAAATGGGCATCCACATTTTTTCGTTGCACTTTGGGTTCCACTACGACTATCCTTGTGTTTCCCACCTTTATCACAACCAAATATTAATTTGTTACTTCTACCTTTCTTGCCTGTTTCAATATCTGACCGAGTGATGATAACTGTTACTTTATTCTTAATTCGAAGAAGCTTACTTCTCGGTTTATTGGTCCTTTCCAGATATCCGCGAGAGTGGGTGTTGTGGCTTATCGGGTGGCGTTGCCGCCAAATCTTTTGAATTTGCACGATGTGTTCCATGTTTCACAACTTCGGAAATATGTTCCGGATCCGTCGCATGTGATTCCGATGGATGAGGTTGAGGTAAGGGAGAACCTTACGGTTGAGGCATTACCAGTGAGGATTTTGGATCGGGAGTTGAAGCGATTAAGAGGCAAGGATATTGCGCTTGTGAAAGTAGCGTGGGGAGGCGCTGCCAAAGGCAATTTGACTTGGGAGTTGGAGAGTCGGATGCGAGAGTCGTATCCGGAGTTGTTCGTCTCAGGTAATATTTTCGAGGACGAAAATCTCTAAGTAGGGGAGAGTTGTAACGCCCCAGTTTTTGTTAGTTTTATTTAATCGAGTCGATTTAATTATTTTTATTATTATTTTATTTTATTTTTTACTTTTATTTGTTAAAATATTATTTTTACATTGTGATTATGTTTTATCGCGTTTTGGGAGCGTTTGTGAGGTATTTGAGTGTAGGGGTATTTTGGTCTTTTGTTTGGTTAGATATTATATTTTTCATATAATAGAAACATAGAGAGAAAAATAGAGAGAAAGAAAAAGAGAAGAAGGAAAAGGGAAAGAAAAGAGAAAGAAAGAAGAAAAGAAAGAAAAACTTGGAAAGGAAGAAAATCAATCAACCGACTTTTCAAACACGATTTAATCGGGTAAGGGTGCGAAACTTGGTTATACTATGTTTGTGTATGATTATGTATGTGTGTGTTGGAATGTTTGTTGTGTTCCATAACTTTTCAATTCTAGGTCGGAACGATAGAATCGATGCGCTCGCAGTTGAAATGTGATATAAATGTTGTAGAATACTTGTTACCATGATTGGGTTATGTTCTGATTGTTATGTTTTGGTTTGGAGGTGTTTTGAGGGTTGAAATGTTGGTTGGGAGTGATCTATAGCGCTGCTCGGTTTTTTTGGTTTCGCAGATTCGCACTGCGAATGGCCAGCGAAGTGGAAAGCGAACGTTCGCGTGAGGTTCGCACTGCGAACGTTGTGTTGTTTTTCTTTCTGCCACGGTTCGCTGGGGGATTCGCACTGCGAAGGGGACAGCGAAGGTTCGCTGGGAGTTCGCACTGCGAACTTTAGGTTGTTTTTATTTCTGCCATGGTTCGCTGGGGCATTCGCACTGCGAATGGGGAAAGCGAAGGACTTGCTAGGAGCTTCGCATTGCGAACATGACAGCTTTTCTAATTTGTTTTCTTTATAACTGTTGGGTCGTGAGTCGGTTTGAGGCGCGGTTTGATGCGTTGGAGAGCTAATGAAATGTTCTTTCTTATTAAAATGGTTTTGAGATTGTTAGCCGATTTAATTATGTCAGGAATTTGGAATAGTGTCGTTTTGCCGACTTTTACCGTCTTAATTGTGTGTAATTGATGTGTATGTGCTATTGATATATATGTCGTATGACTTGTGTGATGTTATATGATGTGAATGCATGTGATGACATGTTGTGATGATGGTTTGTGACCTAAGGGCAAGTAAATGCAAGTTGTTGTGTTTGATTATATATGCTTGATTATGGATGTGTATATGTGTGCATTTGAATGTCATGAGTCATTGTATGCCAAGCATCATGATATGCATTCTTGTGATGTCGTGTGCCCTAGTGGGTGTGAGCGAGGAAACGATTCCAGAGGAAATCCGCTATAACATCGTGCGCCTTATACAAAGAGGACCTAAAGCGATGATTATAGACGATTGAGCCTTATACAAAGAGGACCTAAAGCGATCGGATTGTGCGCCTTATACAAAGAGGACCTAAAGCAATCCATAAACGTCGTGCGCCTTATACCAAGAGGGCCTAAAGCGACGGGGAACATCGTTTGCTCGACGGGGAGTTACACTAAGTAACAAGCGATGAATCCAATAGTTCCTGAGTGAACTAGTGATGAGATGATGGATGGATGGTACCGCATTGCATTGCATAGAGTCGTGGTGTCGGTCTCTGTGCATTTGCATAAATCATGAATGGATTGATTTTGTGTGGAATTGTGAATGTAATTGATGAGTTGAGATATATTTATATGTTTGTGATAAATGCATTGTGCATGATTGATATACCTTGGTGATGAATATATGAGATATGCATTGTGTTGTTTTGTATTTGATCTAAGGTGGAATTGTGGTGAGAACGATTTGTATGTGTATTTTGTGGTATTATATAATTGTATGCAACTGTATTATGATTGTGTTTCTCACCCTTCTGCTGTTTTGAATGCTCTATGAGGCATTGCAGATTAGATGCTGGAGGTCTTTTTGTGAAGCTTAGGTCTTCATTCTTTTGTCGGTCGGCTCTGATATGTAGCATCGGGTAGTCGGGGTGATCGAGTGTGATTATTATGTATATGTATCTTTTGGATTGTACATGTATGATGTTGTATATGACAGATAAACTTTTATGATATATATATATATATATGAGATTCAGTTGCAGATTTTTCGTTTTTATTCTGTATCTGAATTATGGGTTGTAGGAACTAAGTTTCTCTGTTAATTGCTATCTGATTGTTGCATATCTTTATGAGCAGGTTGTTGTATTTTGTTTCAAATTAATGTGACGCCTCCGTCTACCTGATTGAAGCAAGATAGATCGTTTGTTGGGTTGATTGACTTGTTTTTCTTTTATGGCGATTTCTGTTGTTTGGCTTTGTTGTTTTTTGTTTTGGTATGAACTTTGTCGGATTTGATGTTTTTACACACTTTTAGTATTTTTTTTCTTTTGTTTATATATATATTAAAAAGAATTTAAACAAAAAAAACACAATTTTATATGGGTTAATAGTCATTTACCCCCTGTAATATAGGCGAGTTTTGATATACCCCCTTTAAAAAAAAAAATTTGGATTACCTCCTGAAATTTTGGGGTACCCCCTAAGCGTGTAAAAACCAGGGGGTAAATCAAAAAAAAAAAATTTACAGGGGGTAATTTTTCTACCTAGGGGGCAAAAGACTTAGAATTTTAAAATTTTAGGGGGATAATCCAAAATTATTTTTTTAAAGAGGGTAGATCAAAAGTCGCCTATATTGCAGGGGTAAATGACTATTAAGTATTAACCCATTTTATATTATATATATACTGAAATAGTGAAATCTATCGTTTCTGAATGATTTGTGATTGTATTTTGCACAAGAATAACACACCAACAAAACTGTAAACCCTAGAAAGACCTAAACATTATGAGTTGGATTTTGTGGAGATTCCTCTGTATGATTAGATATTCTAGCGGATTCATGAGAATCATCCGTAGTAACAGGATATCCAATTCCATGTCTATGTTGTGGAAATATCACAAATATCCAACCAACAAACACGCCAATAACCGGAGGCAAAACCTGCAGAAGACGCTGCTGAGTTGACTCAAAAGAAGGGTAAAAACAGTGGACAGTATTTGTATCAAGAAGTCCAAGTAATGCAAAAATAAGCAAAGACAAAGCAGCATGCACAAAATCACTACCCCTAAGCCTATACTTTGATAAATCAACTGAACTCGTCGACTCCGGTGACGGCCATAATCCTTTAGTTGTAACGATGCCGTAGTGTCTCTTTTTATCAGATCCTGTGTAACTGTCAGTGAAAGTTGAAAAGAAACAATTGAAACCACATATAAGAAGGAGAATTGAGGTAAGGCACTTGTTGCTGGTTTTGCAGTGGCCACTGTTGGTGACAACAGGGTTTAAGAATTGGAATAAGAAAATTGTCCCTGTCGGGAGTAGTTTTATAAGACTTCCAATTCCACCAGTGCTACTTTTTGCTATGCTACTTATTGTTGATGTTGTTTCTGTGTTTAAGGTTTGTGAAGGAACTGTTTCATTTTCGTTTTTTTGATTCATCTTAATAAAAGAGAGATTAAGCTAGCTAAAGGTTTCTTTTGTTTTGGTTTGTTTGTTTTTTGTGTATGTTACGTGGTTGTTGATTGATTTTATAGAAGAGAAAAGAGAGATATGGGAGTAACTTCGTCGTAAATGACTCCTAGTATTAGACTTGGCTTTTAGTCTTTAAGTCGAATTGAGTTAGAATAATTTGAGGCTGCTAGTAAATGATGACTTTTGAAATGTCTTCGCAACACAACCTTAAAAAAAATATTAATTTTTAATACTCATATTTGGCCCATTTGCACTAGAGCCCTATGCCATGCATTTTGAACAAGTCTATAAATGATTACTAGTAAAAGTCTAATAAACATTCTTACCAATTAATAAAAGTCCAGCGAGAAGAAAAACTTAATACACACGGAAGAGAAAATATAGTACGGATATAGTATTCGGTTTGTAAGGAATTGGTTATAAGTAAATTAACTTATTATATTATTTGAATTATTTATAATTAATGGAAATATATTTCTTTTGGAAATGATTATAAATAAATTAATATATATAATATTTTTTATTTAGTTAAATTTTTTAGGATAAGTTGACCTATTTAATTGGTTGTATTTGTAAAATTAATGAATGAACTAGTTTTTTTAATGATAAAATAATATATTTATAAGAAAGGTGTAAACTAGTACAAATAATCCTTAAGTTTGAGAAGTGCTTAGCGGACCACGGAGGAAACAAATAAATATTCAACAATACATAAACACCACAACCAATCAGAATAAACCAAAACCAATAAGGCAAAAAGAAAATGTACAAACATAATAAAGAGTACTAAAGTTCTCAGAGAACATCATCCCTGATACACAGTAGGACAAAAATATCCCAAACAATAGAAAAACAACATAAAAGTAAAAACAACCAAAACTAATTAACCACCAAGAGGAAAAAAAAGTTACCCACGAGCTTGTGAAACCTATGTTGAATCAACAAGGCAAATCAGACAACCATAGAGAGAAAGCTGCAACTAAGTAGACATGCACACCTCCACAAAATAAAAATAAAAAAGGAGAACAACTAGCCACATAGAAAACTCCTAATCGTCTAGTCACTTAAGCGGATCATGTTCCTAGTCTACTAGAGGAATGACATAATCTAAAATATGGGCATAAACTCACTTCCAAGTCAAACTAATAATCAAAGACATCTAGTGATTAAGCGTCGAGTTTTCCCTATTGAAAATAACTTTGTTCCATATTTTTAATCGTCAAGTTTTCCCTACCGGAAATAACGTTGTTCCACATTTTTTGAATAACCCTGATCACAGAATGGAAAATCGAGATCAAGGCTAAAGACACTTGTTTTCCAAGACAAAAAACCATGAAACGTCTTAAAAACCCTAAAATCGAGTTAGGCAAAGACCTCGGCCGCCAAAACCACTTAAAATATCAATACCAGATAGCAGAAGCAACGTCACATAAAACAAAGAGATGGTACGCCGACTCCACCAACCCAACAAACACAGCACACACCCCACTATTATGCCCCGACACAATTTGGCACCTCATAAGATTTTTCCTAGCCAAAAGCTTATTTTGAATTAGCTCCCAAGAGAACACCACCACTTTAGATGATACTCAACTCTTCCAAACTCTAGATATAACTCAAGCACAACCCTCTTAGACTTATCTTTCCCAACCCATGACAAATCCAAGAGGTTATCTTAAGAAGAACTAACTAAGAAACTCCTAATCTGGTATGGCTTCCATACCCAAGCGACATTCTGAGCACGACTAACATCCCTCTGGATAATAGCAAGAAACCCCTAAAACAGTTCCTCCGTCCATACACAAAGGATTTGCCTCCGCCTAAAACTCTAAGCCCAAACATTCCTTCCAAAGAATCCAAAGAACCCACAAGAAGAAGAAGAAGATGAAGAAGAAAAAGAATTGTTGAGTAAAGAATTTAACCGTGAGTTTCAAATCTAGAGCGTGGAATAGATGCAAACAACCCAGCCTAGGAAAATACAGAGAAAAAATAAAAGCAATACATATCACACCTAAAAGGAGATACATTGGCTAGATCTCAGCCCAAAAAAAATAGGGGATATGGTTCTTGTAACGCCCTTTTCTACCCCCACGAATATACACAACAAAATGCACAAATTATCAGAGTAAAATCACCTCAGAAGGGTGCACATTTCTCAAGAAACATCAAATAAAACATTTGCTCCGTAAACAACGGGTCTTCCTAAAAAATAATCAAAAAGCCATCAATCAGCAGCGGAACCACCATAACCACAATAATCCAAAATAAAAGGTTTTCAAAATAAAACCATAACCAACAAGTAACAACAAAATAACAATTCAACATGGTTCGACTCAACGACCCCGAACCGATGTTACACTATCAGAGCAATACCCTCTACATCGACCAAAAGCAAAATAAACTTCAAAAGTCCTCGAAGGCATCCACAACTAAGCCTGATCACCTGCACGTTACCCACGTGGAGGCAACATTCAAACAGGCAGGGTGAGTAATCACTATTCATTATAATCAATATAAACTCAAGATATGCATAAAATGGCGTCATCATCATATACAACATCATCAGAGTCATCACAAGGAAAACATCAAAACACAACATCATAAATATCAACAAATGCCACATAAATGCAATGCACAACAAGACTCATGCAAGTGGTACCAATCGTCACAATCGATGGACACTTAGGCCATCACCCTCCAAAGATCCCCGTCATTAGGACCGGTTCCATGCAAGAACTGGAACACGTCATAAACCACTTCACATCCACACAATGGGATGGAAGCCACGATAGACCGGAGTCTAACATCGTCACTTAAATACTATGAATGCATGATACACAACGTCAATAATCATCATCATCAATAAAATCATTATGTCCATCATCATTCATCAAAATCTCATGTTAATCATGTCATCATATATTCATCAAAACATCACAAAATCATCATCTCATAATCATCAGTAACGTCATGGTAAATCATCAGAAAAGTCACAGCATCAAAACACCAAGACATCACAGAATCATAAATGAAATTTCGCAAACAGTAGGCGTTCGTTGCCTAGTTCGCCGTGCGAACCTGTTCGCTGGGTTGTTCGCTTTGCGAGCATCCCACGAACCTCAAAATCCCACACAAAAACCAGAGAGTTCTCATTCTGTCTCTCACTCGCCACTCTCATTCGCTTTGCGAATCCACTCGCTGGGACATTCGCTTTGCGAGCTAGAATCACACTTCAGAATTCATCCCAGTATTCACCAACAAAGTCATCGCGTATTCGCTGTGCTGCTCGCTTTGCGAGCCTGGGGCGAGTGTTCGCTTGGCGAACCTGCGATTTCAAGAAATCGTTGCTACGCATTAGTAGCATATCAGACCCAAAAGCTCTTACGATTGCAACCCTAATTACCCCAAAAACATCCCCAAAACATTCCTAAGACATCATGGCAATCAAAGGCACAAAACCTATGACTATTAGGTCGATTAACTCCACTATCCTTACTCAAAATTACCTAAACCTTCACAAACCCTCAAGATTCTCATGAACCCCATAAATCCCTTTCTCATACAAGATCCCACATATCATCAAATAGGTTTAGCCTCGAAGGCTTATTTTTACCCGAATCAATTCAACCCTTAATAATCCATCATCGATCCTCAGAAATACCCCTAAATCATCAATAACTCATAAACCCTTCAAAAACCCCAAAAACCTCAAAATCCACTTTACAATACATCGAATCTCTATATTGAAAACAATGAAAGGTAATACTCCCCATATCTTAGATTGTCGATTCGAAGCTTTCTCTATTGAGTCTTTGGAAACCTTCTCGAATCCTCGCCTTTTCCTTTTTCCTCAGAGCTCTCACTTCTTTCCTTCTTTTTCACGGTCTAACAAAATGAATCATATTCTTCCCAATTCCTTTTTGTTAAACCCTTGGGCTTCTAAAATGGGCTTTCCCCATAATACCCTCACTAATCCTCCTCAAAAGTCCATCTTGCCCTTAATTCTTCTAATATTATAATAATAATAATACTAATATATTCATATTATATACTATTATTTAATTAAATAACCAATACTCCACAAAAATGCCAACGTTAACACAAACCACCAAAAATTCACAAATATTATATTTAAATAAATTAAATAAATATTCTAATAAATTTGGGGTGTTACAACTCTCCCCCACTTAAAGAATTTTTGCCCTCGAAAATTACCTCAAGGAAATAGAGTCGGATACGACTCCCTCATCTAATCTTCGCGTTCCCAAGTCCAACTTTCGCCAGCTGGTCCGCCCCACATCACCTTCACCAAAGTTATGCCTTTACCCCGCAGTTGCTTCATCTCCCGACCGTCAATCCGCACAGGTAAAGCTTCCACTGCCAGGTTATCCCTCACTTGTACCTCATCCATCTGAATCACATGCGACGGATCTGGAACGTACTTTCTCAAATGAGACACATGGAACACGTCATGCAAATTCGTAAGTGACGGCGGTAAAGCAACTCGATAGGTTATCTCTCCTATCCTCTGTGAGATTTGATATGAACCAACAAAACGTGGAGTGAGCTTCCTAGACTTCAAAGCTCGACCCACACCAGTCACTGGCGTCACTCTCAAAAACACGTGATCTCCCTCTTGGAATTCAAGTGTCTTCCTTCTCTTATCATGGTAGCTCTTCTGACAACTCTGCGATGCTCTCATCCTTGCTTAGATCATCTTAATCTTCTCGGTAGTCTCTTGCACAATCTCAGGTCCGAGTACAACACTCTCCCTCGACTCATACCAACACAAAGGAGTCCTACACCTTCTCCCATACAAAGCTTCATAGAGCGCCATTCTGATACTAGCATGAAAACTGTTATTGTACGTGAACTTAATCAACGATAAATGGCTATCCCAAGATCCTCCGTGATCCAACACACAAGCTCTCAGCAAATCCTCTAAGAATTGGATAGTCCTTTCTATCTGACCGTCCGTCTGTGGATGATAGGCAGAACTTATCCTCAGCTTAGTACCCAAAGCATCTTGCAAACTCTTCCAGAACCTAGATGTAAATCTTGGATCTCTATCCGACACAATGCTCGAAGGTATCCCATGTAACTTCACAATCTCCTCAATGTACATCTCGGCTAACTTCTGCATAGAATGATTAATCTTCATCGGCAAGAAATGAGCCAATTTAGTTAATCTATCCACAATCACCCAAATGGAATCATTTCCCTTAGCAGTCCTCGGCAGTCCAGACACAAAATCCATGGAAATGCTATCCCACTTCCATTCTGGAATGTCCAACGGATGCATCATACCTAAAGGCTTTTGGTGCTTAATCTTCGACTTCTGGAAAGTCAAACACACATAAATGAACTCTTCGATATCCTTCTTCATACCTGGACACCAAAACAGTTTCTTCAAATCCTGGTACATCTTCGTGGCACCGGGGTGAATACTCAACCTACTTCGATGTCCTTCTTCAAGAATACTCTGCTTAATATCTGGAACATCTGGAACAAACACCTTGTCCCTGAACATCACCACACCATTCTCGTCAATTCGGAATTCTCCTCTGTTACCTTGGTTGATCAAAGTCAACTAGTCAACTAACTTCAAGTCGGATTGTTGTCCCACTCTGATCTCTTCCAGAATACCACTAGTCAACTTCAACATTCCCAACTTCACACTGTCAGGAGTCTCTTCACACACTAAACTCAAGTCTCAGAATTGCTCAATTAGTTCCAACTCTTTCACTATAAGCATCAACATATGCAATGAATTTCTGCTCAATGCATTAACCACTACATTTGCTTTGCCCGGATGATATCTCAAATCAAAATCGAAATCCTTCAACAGCTCTAACCACCTTCCCTGCCTCATATTCAGTTCCTTCTTATCAAATAAGTACTTCAGACTTTTATGATCACTGAACACTTCAAACTTAGAGCCAAACAGATAATGTCTCCAAATCTTCAACACAAACACCACAACGGCCAATTCCAAGTCATGTGTAGGATAATTCCTCTCATGAACTCGCAATTGTCTCGAAGCATAGGCAACAACTTGACCATTCTGTATCAGCACTCCACCAAGACCCATCTTCGACGCATCACAATACACCACAAAAGATTCACTCGGATTAGGCAAAATCAACACCGAAGCGGTCGTCAACCTCTTCTTCAATTCCACAAAACTCTCTTCGTAAGCTACATCCCACACAAAAGCTTGACCCTTTCGAGTCAACTGAGTCAAAGGTAATGCCAACTTAGAAAAGCCCTCGATAAACTTGTGGTAATAACCCGCCAATCCCATAAAACTTCGTATCTCGGTAGCAGACTTCGGAGTCTCCCACTGTAACACAACATCAATTTTAGAGGGATCAACAACAATCCCGCCACTTGAAATCACATGGCCAAGAAAGCTCACTTCCTTCAACCAAAACTCACACTTGGACAACTTCTCATACAACTTCTTCTCTTTCAATACTTGCAACACAGTTCTCAGATGCTCGGCATGTTCTTCTTCAAATCTAGAATATATCAAGATGTCATCAATGAAAACCACCACAAACTGATCCAGATACTTATGAAAGATCCAATTCATATACTCCATGAACACACCAGGTGCATTAGACACACCAAACGGCATCACAATGTATTCATAGTGACCATACCTCGTTCTAAAAGCTGTCTTCAGAATGTCGTCAGGTTTAACACGAATCTGATGGTAACCTGACCTCAAATCAATCTTGCTAAACACACAGGCGCCTACTAACTGATCCATCAAGTCGTCGATTCTCGAAAGTGGATACTTATTCTTGATAGTCACTTTATTCAACTGCCGATAATCAACACACAACCTCATACTACCATCCTTCTTTTTCACTAACAACACAGGAGCACCCCACAGAGAAACACTTGGTCGAACAAACCACTTCTCGAGTAATTCTTCTAGATGTTTCTTCAATTCACTTAACTCAGAAGCTGACATCCGGTAAGGAGCCATTGACACTGGACTCGTACCTGGTACTAAGTCCACTGCAAACTCTACTTAACGTTCTGGAGGCAAATCACTGATGTCATCTGGAAACACCTCTGGAAATTCACATACAACGGGTAAGTCGACACTTGCAGCTTCATGACCAAACTGCAACAATGAAAACATTGCAAACACCAAGGCTTCATCTTCCATAAGTTCGTCTACTTGTTTGGCAGACAGGAACATTAACTCCCCACCATCGCCAAACTCAGGAAACTCTTCAGTCTTGTTATAACAGTTGATATGAACATGGTTAAAATCCAACCTGTTCATTCCAAGGATTACATCGATTTGGTGCAAGGGTAAACACACCAAGTCTATCACAAAACTCTTCCCAAAAATCGTCAAAGGACATCTCAAACACACAAAAGTAGTAGTAACAGAACCATTAGTTGGAGTTTCTATTACCATATTACCATTTATATCGAATAACTTCAAACTCAATCTATTAGCACATTCAAGCGAGATATAAGAATGAGTAGCACCAGTATCAATAATAGCAACCAACTCGATATTATTAATAAAACAAGTACCTCGAATCAAGTTGTCCTTCTCTGGCACATCGGCACCACTCAAAGCAAACACTCTGCCACTGGTCTGAGCAGCAGTAGCCGTCTTCTTCGGTTTCTAACACTTGGTACTTATGTGACCCTTCTCACCACAATTGAAACAAGTTGGACCATAATCCTTGTAATCAGTAGCTCTATGACCCTTCTTACCACACCTATAGCACCTCAATACATTATTAGTACAAACATCAACACGGTGACCTTGCTCGCCACACCTGTAACACTTCCCAGAAGTGGGAGCTGCTCCTCCACTTGTCTTTTTCCCATCTGAAGCCTTCTGCTTCCCTTTGTCAGATGAAGCCGTATAAGGTTTCCCCCTATACTTCCCTTTCTTCTCGCTCAACTGCTTGTAGTGAGCAGATCGAGCTCGGCTATCCTCATCGTAGATTCTGCTCTTGTCCACCAACTCAGCATACCTGTGGATCTGTTGAGATCCAATACCCCGCTTAATCTCTAGTCTCAGCCAATTCTCGAACTTGAGGCATTTGGACATCTCCGCGTCAACACGGCTGTAGTGAGGACAGAACTTCACCAGCTTCTCGAACTTCGCAACATACTCTGCAACAGTCATGTCTCCTTGCTTCAGCTCAAGAAATGCCACTTCTCTCTTACCACAAGCATCTTCTGGATAATACTTTCCCAGAAATTCCTGCTTGAACACAACCCAGGTTATCACAGTGCCAACATCTTCTAGTCTCTGACGGGTGTTATCCCACCAATCCTAAGCCTCTTCTGACAACATATGAGTTCCAAACTGAACTTGTTGTGCGTCAGTACATCCCATCCCTCAGAAGATCTTCTCGATCACCTTCAGCCACTTGTGTGCACTTGCTGGTTGGTGAGTACCGTCAAACTCCGGCGGATTGTTCCTCTTGAACTCCCCCAAAGCACGAAACTCATCTGGAACTCCACCATTTGGATTAAGTTGCGCCACCACATTAGCATCTGATTCCAAAGCATCAGCAATAGCACGATCATTTCTTCCAACCATCCCGCGCACCACCAGCAAGGTTAGAAGAACTAAAACATCGACAGTGTACACACACTTATCGACCGACAAGGGACTGACATCACGTAAAAATCTGGCCGGACGGACCGACCTGCTCTGATACCACTAATGTAACACCCTTTTCTACCCCACGAATATACAGGGAAAAATGCACAAATTATCAGAGAAAAATCACCTCAGAAGGGTGCACATTTCTCAAGAAACATCAAATAAAACATTTGCTCTGTAAACAACGGGTCTTCCTAAAAAATAATCAAAAAGCCATCAATCAGCAGCGGAACCACCATAACCACAATAATCCAAAATAAAAGGTTTTCAAAATAAAACCATAACCAACAAGTAACAACAAAATAACAATTCAACATGGTTCGACTCAACGACCCCGAACCGATGTTACACTATCAGAGCAAGACCCTCTACATCGACCAAAAGCAAAATAAACTCCAAAAGTCCTCGAAGGCATCCACAGCTAAGCCTAATCACCTGCACATTACCCACGTGGAGGCAACATTCAAACAGGCAGGGTGAGTAATCACTATTCATTATAATCAATATAAACACAAGATATGCATAAAATGGCGTCATCATCATATACAACATCATCAGAGTCATCACAAGGAAAACATCAAAACACAACATCATAAATATCAACAAATGCCACATAAATGCAATGCACTACAAGACTCAAGCATGTGGTACCAATCGTCACAATCGATGGACACTTAGGTCATCACCCTCCAAAGATCCCCGTCATTAGGATCGGTTCCACGCAAGAACCGGAACACGTCATAAACCACTTCACATCCACGCAATGGGATGGAAGCCACGATAGACCGGAGTCTAACATCGTCACTGAAATGCTATGAATGCATGATACACAACGTCAATAATCATCATCATCAATAAAATCATTATGTGCATCATCATTCATCAAAATCTCATGTTAATCATGTCATCATATATTCATCAAAACATCACAAAATCATCATCTCATAATCATCAGTAACGTCATGGTAAATCATCAGAAAAGTCACAGCATCAAAACACCAAGACAGCACAGAATCATAAATGAAATTTCGCAAACAGCAGGCGTTCATTGCCTAGTTCGCCGTGCGAACCTGTTCACTGGGTTGTTCGCTTTGAGAGCATCCCGTGAACCTCAAAATCCCACACAAAAACTAGAGAGTTCCCATTCTGTCTCTCACTCGCTACTCTCATTCGCTATGCGAATCCGCTCGCTGGGACATTCGCTTTGCGAGCTAGAATCACACTTCAGAATTCATCCCAGTATTCACCAACAAAGTCATTGAGCATTCGCTGTGCTTCTCGCTTTGCGAGCCTGGGGCGAGTGTTCGCTTTGCGAACCTGCGATTTTAGGAAATCGTTGCTACGCATTAGTAGCATATCATACCCAAAAGCTCTTACGATTGCAACCCTAATTACCCCAAAAACATCCCCAAAACATTCCTAAGACATCATAGCAATCAAAGGCACAAAACCTATGACTATTAGGTCGATTAACTCCACTATTCTTACTCAAAATTACCTAAACCTTCACAAACCCTCAAGATTCTCATGAACCCCATAAATCCCTTTCTCATCCAAGATCCCACATATCATCAAATAGGTTTAGCCTCGAAGGCTTATTTTTACCCGAATCAATTCAACCCTTAATAATCCATCATCGATCCTCAGAAATACCCCTAAATCATCAATAACTCATAAACCCTTCAAAAACCCCAAAAACCTCAAAATCCACTTTACAATACATCGAATCTCTATATTGAAAACAATGAAAGGTAATACTCCCCATACCTTAGATTGTCGATTCGAAGCTTTCTCGATTGAGTCTTTGGAAACCTTCTCGAATCCTCGCCTTTTCCATTTCCTCAGAGCTCTCACGTCTTTCCTTCTTTTTCATGGTCTAACAAAATGAATCATATTCTTCCTAATTCCTTTTTGTTAAACCCTTGGGCTTCTAAAATGGGCTTTCCCCATAATACCCTCACTAATCCTCCTCAAAAGTCCATCTTGCCCTTAATTCTTCTAATATTATAATAATAATAATACTAATATATTCATATTATATACTATTATTTAATTAAATAACCAATACTCCACAAAAATGCCAACGTTAACACAAACCACCAAAAACTCACAAATATTATATTTAAATAAATTAAATAAATATTCTAATAAATTTGGGGTGTTACAACTCTCCCCCACTTAAAGAATTTTTGCCCTCGAAAATTACCTCAAGGAAATAGAGTCGGATACGACTCCCTCATCTAATCTTCGCGTTCCCAAGTCCAACTTTCGCCAGCTGGTCCGCCCCACATCACCTTCACCAAAGTTATGCCTTTACCCCGCAGTTGCTTCATCTCCCGACCGTCAATCCGCACAGGTAAAGCTTCCACTGCTAGGTTATCCCTCACTTGTACCTCATCCATCTGAATCACATGCGACGGATCTGGAACGTACTTTCTCAAATGAGACACATGGAACACGTCATGCAAATTCGCAAGTGACGGCGGTAAAGCAACTCGATAGGTTATCTCTCCTATCCTTTGTGAGATTTGATATGGACCAACAAAACGTGGAGTGAGCTTCCTAGACTTCAAAGCTCGACCCACACCAGTCACTGGCGTCACTCTCAAAAACACGTGATCTCCCTCTTGGAATTCAAGTGTCTTCCTTCTCTTATCATGGTAGCTCTTCTGACGACTCTGCGATGCTCTCATCCTTGCTTAGATCATCTTAATCTTCTCGGTAGTCTCTTGCACAATCTCAGGTCCGAGTACAACACTCTCCCTCGACTCATACCAACACAAAGGAGTCCTACACCTTCTCCCATACAAAGCTTCATAGAGCGCCATTCTGATACTAGCATGAAAACTGTTATTGTACGTGAACTTAATCAACGATAAATGGCTATCCCAAGATCCTCCGTGATCCAACACACAAGCTCTCAGCAAATCCTCTAAGAATTGGATAGTCCTTTTTATCTGACCGTCCGTCTGTGGATGATAGGCAGAACTCATCCTCAGCTTAGTACCCAAAGCATCTTGCAAACTCTTCCAGAACCTAGATGTAAATCTTGGATCTCTATCCGACACAATGCTCGAAGGTATCCCATGTAACTTCACAATCTCCTCAATGTACATCTCGGCTAACTTCTGCATAGAATGATTAATCTTCATCGGCAAGAAATGAGCCAATTTAGTTAATCTATCCACAATCACCCAAATGGAATCATTTCCCTTAGCAGTCCTCGGCAGTCCAGACACAAAATCCATGGAAATGCTATCCCACTTCCATTCTGGAATGTCCAACGGCTGCATCATACCTAAAGGCTTTTGGTGCTCAATCTTCGACTTCTGGAAAGTCAAACACGCATAAATGAACTCTTCGATATCCTTCTTCATACCTGGACACCAAAACAGTTTCTTCAAATCCTGGTACATCTTCGTGGCATCGGGGTGAATACTCAACCTACTTCGATGTCCTTCTTCAAGAATACTCTGCTTAATATCTGGAACATCTGGTACAAACACCTTGTCCCTGAACATCACCACACCATTCTCGTCAATTCAGAATTCTCCTCTGTTATCTTGGTTAATCAAATTCAACTAGTCCACTAACTTCAAGTCGGATTGTTGTCCCACTCTGATCTCTTCCAGAATACCACTAGTCAACTTCAACATTCCCAACTTCACACTGTCAGGAGTCTCTTCACACACTAAACTCAAGTCTCGGAATTGCTCAATTAGTTCCAACTCTTTCACCATAAGCATCAACATATGCAATGAATTTCTGCTCAATGCATCACCCACTACATTTGCTTTGCCCGGATGATATCTCAAATCAAAATCAAAATCCTTCAACAACTCTAACCACCTTCTCTGCCTCATATTCAGTTCCTTCTGATCAAATAAGTACTTCAGACTTTTATGATCACTGAACACTTCAAACTTAGAGCCAAACAGATAATGTCTCCAAATCTTCAACACAAACACCACAACGGCCAATTCCAAGTCATGTGTAGGATAATTCGTCTCATGAACTCGCAATTGTCTCAAAGCATAGGCAACAACTTGACCATTCTGCATCAGCACTCCACCAAGACCCATCTTCGATGCATCACAATACACTACAAAAGATTCAATCGGATTAGGCAAAATCAACACCGAAGCGGTCGTCAACCTCTTCTTCAATTTCACAAAACTCTCTTCGCAAGCTACATCCCACACAAAAGCTTGACCCTTTCAAGTCAACTGAGTCAAAGGTAATGCCAACTTAGAAAAGCCCTCGATAAACTTGTGGTAATAACCCGCCACTCCCAGAAAACTTCGTATCTCGGTAGCAGACTTCGGAGTCTCCCACTGTAACACAACATCAATTTTAGAGGGATCAACAGCAATCCCGCCACTTGAAATCACATGGCCAAGAAAGCTCACTTCCTTCAACCAAAACTCACACTTGGACAACTTTGCATACAACTTCTTCTCTTTCAATACTTGCAACACAGTTCTCAGATGCTCGACATGTTCTTCTTCAAATCTAGAATATATCAAGATGTCATCAATGAAAACCACCACAAACTGATCCAGATACTTATGAAAGATCCAATTCATATACTCCATGAACACACCAGGTGCATTAGACACACCAAACGGCATCACAATGTATTCATAGTGACCATACCTCGTTCTAAAAGCTGTCTTCGGAATGTCGTCAGGTTTAACACGAATCTGATGGTAACCTGACCTCAAATCAATCTTGCTAAACACACAGGCGCCTACTAACTGATCCATCAAGTCGTCGATTCTCGAAAGTGGATACTTATTCTTGATAGTCACTTTATTCAACTGCCGATAATCAACACACAACCTCATACTACCATACTTCTTTTTCACTAACAACACAAGAGCATCCCACAGAGAAACACTTGGTCGAACAAACCTCTTCTCGAGCAATTCTTCTAGCTGTTTCTTCAATTCACTTAACTCAGAATCTGACATCCAGTAAGGAGCCATTGACACTGGACTCGTACCTGGTATTAAGTCCACTGCAAACTCTACTTAATGTTCTGGAGGCAAATCACTGATGTCATCTGGAAACACCTCTGGAAATTCACATACAACAGGTAAGTCGACACTTGCAGCTTCACGACCAAACTGCAACAATGAAACCATGCAAACACCAAGGATTCATCTTTCATAAGTTCGTCTACTTGCTTGGCAGACAGGAACATTAACTCCCCACCATCGCCAAACTCAGGAAACTCTACAGTCTTGTTATAACAGTTGATATGAACATGGTTGAACTCCAACCAGTTCATTCCAAGGATTACATCGATTTGGTGCAAGGGTAAACACACCAAGTCCATCACAAAACTCTTCCCAAAAATCGTCAAAGGACATCTCAAACACACAAAAGTAGTAGTAACAGAACCATTAGTTGGAGTTTCTATTACCATATTACCATTTATATCGAATAACTTCAAACTCAATCTATTAGCACATTCAAGCGAGATATAAGAATGAGTAGCACCAGTATCAATAATAGCAACCAACTCGATATTATTAATAAAACAAGTACCTCGAATCAAGTTGTCCTTCTCTGGCACATCGGCACCACTCAAAGCAAACACTCTGCCACTGGTCTGAGCAGCAGTAGCCGTCTTCTTCAGTTTCTAACACTTGGTACTGATGTGACCCTTCTCACCATAATTGAAATAAGTTGGACCATCATCCTTGTAATCAGTATCTCTATGACCCTTCTTACCACACCTATAGCACCTCAACACATTATTAGTACAAACATCAACACGGTGACCTTGCTCGCCACACCTGTAACACTTCCCGGAAGCGGGAGCTGCTCCCCCACTTGTCTTTTTCCCATCTGAAGCCTTCTGCATCCCTTTGTGAGATGAAGCCGTATAAGGTTTCCCCCTATACTTCCCTCTCTTCTCGCTCAACTGCTTGTAGTGAGCAGATCGAGCTCGGCTATCCTCATCGTAGATTCTGCTCTTGTCCACCAACTCAGCATACCTGTGGATCTGTTGATATCCAATACTCTGCTTAATCTCTGGTCTCAGCCAATTCTCGAACTTAAGGCACTTGGACATCTCCGCATCAACACGGTTGTAGTGAGGACAGAACTTCACCAGCTACTCGAACTTCGCAGCATACTCTGCAACAGTCATGTCTCCTTGCTTCAGCTCAAGAAATTCCACTTCTCTCTTACCACGAGCATCTTCTGGATAATACTTTCCCAGAAATTCCTGCTTGAACACAACCCAGGTTATCACAGTGCCAACATCTTCCAGTCTCTGACGGGTGTTATCCCACCAATCCTCAGCCTCTTCTGACAACATATGAGTTCCAAACTGAACTTGTTGCGCGTCAGTACATCCCATCCCTCGGAAGATCTTCTCGATCGCCTTCAGCCACTTGTGTGCACTTGCTGGATCGTGAGTACCCTTAAACTCCGGCGGATTGTTCCTCTTGAACTCCCCCAAAGCACGAAACTCATCTGGAACTCCACCATTTGGATTAAGTTGCGCCACCACATTAGCATCTGATTCCAAAGCATTAGCAATAGCACGATCATTTCTTCCAGCCATCCTGCGCACCACCAGCAAGGTTAGAAGAACTAAAACATCGACAGTGTACACACACTTATCGACCGACAAGGGACTGACATCACGTAAAAACCTGGTCGGACGGACCGACCTGCTCTGATACCACTAATGTAACACCCTTTTCTACCCCACGAATATACAGGGCAAAATGCACAAATTATCAGAGTAAAATCACCTCAGAAGGGTGCACATTTCTCAAGAAACATCAAATAAAACATTTAATCCGTAAACAACGGGTCTTCCTAAAAAATAATCAAAAAGCCATCAATCAGCAGCGGAAGCACCATAACCACAATAATCCAAAATAAAAGGTTTTCAAAATAAAACCATAACCAACAAGTAACAACAAAATAACAATTCAACATGGTTCTACTCAACGACCCCGACCCGATGTTACACTATCAGAGCAAGACCCTCTACATCGACCAAAAGAAAAATAAACTCCAAAAGTCCTCGAAGGCATCCACAGCTAAGCCTGATCACCTGCACGTTACCCACGTGGAGGCAACATTCAAACAGGCAAGGTGAGTAATCACTATTCATTATAATCAATATAAACACAAGATATGCATAAAATGGCGTCATCATCATACACAACATCATCAGAGTCATCACAAGGCAAACATCAAAACACAACATCATAAATATCAACAAATGCCACATAAATGCAATGCACTACAAGACTCAAGCATGTGGTACCAATCGTCACAATCGATGGACACTTAGGCCATCACCCTCCAAAGATCTCCGTCATTAGGATCAGCTCCACACAAGAACCGGAGCATGTCATAAACCACTTCACATCCATACAATGGGATGGAAGCCACAGTAGACCGGAGTTTAACATCGTCACTGAAATGCTATGAATGCATGATACACAACGTCAATAATCATCATCATCAATAAAATCATTATGTGCATCATCATTCATCAAAATCTCATGTTAATCATGTCGTCATATATTCATCAAAACATCACAAAATCATCATCTCATAATCATCAGTAACATGGTAAATCATCAGAAAAGTCACAGCATCAAAACACCAAGACAGCACAGAATCATAAACGAAATTTCGCGAACAGCAGGCGTTCGCTGTCTAACTCAAAATTACCTAAACCTTCTCAAACCCTCAAGATTCTCATGAACCCCATAAATCCCTTTCTCATACAAGATCCCACATATCATCAAAAAGGTTTAGCCTCGAAGGCTTATTTTTACCCGAATCAATTCAACCCTTAATAATCCATCATCGATCCTCAGAAATACCCCTAAATCATCAATAACTCATAAACCCTTCAAAAACCCCAAAAACCTTAAAATCCACTTTACAATACATCGAATCTCTATATTGAAAACAATGAAAGGTAATACTCCTCATACCTTAGATTGTCGATTCGAAGCTTTCTCTATTGAGTCTTTGAAAACCTTCTAGAATCCTCGCCTTTTCCTTTTTCCTCAGAGCTCTCACTTCTTTCCTTCTTTTTCACGGTCTAACAAAATGAATCCTATTCTTCCCAATTCCTTTTTGTTAAACCCTTGGGCTTCTAAAATGGGCTTTCCCCATAATACCCTCACTAATCCTGCTCAAAAGTCCATCTTGCCCTTAATTCTTCTAATATTATAATAATAATACTAATATATTCATATTATATACTGTTATTTAATTAAATAACCAAAACTCCACAAAAATGCCAACGTCAACACAAACCATCGAAAATTCACAAATATTATATTTAAATAAATTAAATAAATATTCTAATAAATTTGGGGTGTTACAGTTCTCAAGTCAATTAAAGAATGCCTATAAGTTGATCGCAAATCAAGATATCAATTTCAAGTCAGGAAAATATTTTTCTCTTTCACATCCTTCACACTTGTAGAGGGACATGTAAACACAAGATTACTTTGGGATTTTCATATTAACCACATAACCAAATTTTATATCATGGAAGACTCATCCTCAATTCTATACATTCCTCGCAATGAATTAAACACTTGAAAAAGAGATACAAGATCTCTAGGATGGACTTAAAGGCACCCTCAACACCCTAGAGATCATATACCACACAGACATCGTGAAGTCACATTCACTAATAGATGAAAAGCTGACTCTATCGCCTTTACACACAACACCCCCTCCCAACAAGATCAACTAAGACTTTATGTGTGAACAAATTCTCTGTCGTAGAGATCTTATCTGGAAGGAGTTGTCGAGAAAAAAAACTATTTTAGAAGGGAATCAACTAATTAATATATATATATATATATATATATATATATATATATATATATATATATATATATATATATATATATATATAAAAGGAGAAATCGTGTCCATGGAATTAAGCGAGACGCCAACGTGAAAATTCTGCTCCAGTAGAAAAGAATAAGCCAAAGATATGAAAAAATGCCATTAAAATTCCTTAGTGACAAACTTATCTATATAAACTCTTTATATAATAGTTTATTTATCATTAGGTGTAACTCAATTGTCTTTAAACATTTTTATACTTTTTATGCATAATGTATTGTGTGTTTGGCTTAGTAAAGCTAAAGTTGAAAAAGATTAGGGTTTGTTATGAAATTAGGATTTAGGTGGGAAATTCTTAGTATTTCATAGTATAAAACTAAATTCATGTAAAAATATTACATATGTGAACAGCAAGATTTTTTAAGTTAATAAGTTTTTCACTCGTATTTTTAGAGAAGGGAAAAGTATGCAAATAGGCTTGTGAATCATGGTCGTGCAATTTTAAATTTTCAATGGTGGGATTCGCTTCAACATTTCATTGGGGTCGAGTTTTGTAAAGATGAGTTTCATCTGCTTAATTTTAAATTTGTTTGAATATGACTTTGAGAAACAGTGGACGGACAAACACGCTAGTAGAATATAGGATCTCTCGGTATTTGGTTTCATTTTAAATATTTTTTTTAATGTATTTTAGTTGTTCCTTTCTCTAGAGACTTAACACAAGATGTGCATATTCTTGTTTTTAAATAGTATCATTTCCTTAATTAAAAAATAGGATTTTTTAATACACAACATGAGTTTCTTAGACACTGCTCGAAATTTCTTTTTTGCTCATTGATTTCGGATGTGCACATTCGAACTCATAATTTTTTTTAAAACGTTGATTTGTTCCGGATGTGCAAATCCGGAATGTTTCCTCATGTGTACATCCGAACGAAATTCTTATAACTTCGCGTCAGAGCCTTCTCCTCCCTCATTCTTAACTTTTCAGAAGGCTCTGGCGCGAAGCTATAAGAATTTCTTCCAGATGTGCACATGAGGAAACATTCCGGATTTGCACATCCGAAACAAATCAACGTTTTTAAAAAAAATGGTGCATCCAGATGTACACATCTGAAATCAGGAACAAAAAAGGAATTTCGCTTGGTGCCTAAAAAACTCATGTGGTGTATTAAGAAATCCTCTTTAGAAAATACCATACATGTAAATTTGCAACAATTTTTTTTTTTCAATTGACAATGTCACAACAACATATACCAAAAATAATGAATCAAAATATTTGGGATATCTAAATTTCATAAAAAAAAAATATTTTAAAACTTAGAAGTAAAATTTAAGATAGTTTAGAAAGAGAAAATATATATGTATTGATAGTGTAAATTAATTTACACTATCAATCAATCACCATCATGTATCTCTCCAAATCAGACTATAATTTTTAAATTAGTGTTATGATATGGATGAGTGATAAATTTACATTATCAACCAATCACCATCATATATTTCGCCAAATCAGACTATACTTTTTAAATTAGTGTTATGGTATGGATGAGTGATAAATTTCTATTAGACGACAATGTACAAAGTGCATAAACATTAAACTTTTTTTAGAACAAATTAAAAACTTATTTAATCTTATATATTTTGATCATGTAAATTTATAAACATTTTAATATTTAACTTTTACCAAAAGAGATTATGGGGTCGTTTGGCTCAATCAAGAGAAGGGAAGGGGAAGGATTTTATTAAAGGGAGGAGAAGGATTTGATTTTCATATATGTTTGGTTCAAAATATAAAAGGGGAGGGGAGGTATTTTGAAACTAATTTACCCTTTTATCCTTGTAATTTTATCATAAGAATCCTAATATTTAACATTCATAATTCAAACACAAATTAATTAACAAAATATAATGATATTTACCATTCATGATTTGAAAACAAATTTATTAACAAAATATAAGTATTCAAACAGATAATATTATAAAATATTTTGTAAAAATGAAAAGATAATAATATACAATTTTAAAAGATAAACAGATACAATAAAGAAAATTATTATAAAGAAAAATATTAAGATAATTAAAAAGTGTCATCAAAATAAAAAGAAAAAAATATAGTCATTATAATGAAAGTAATAAAAATTTTGTGAAAAAATAAAAGTAAAAATGATGCTGATTTGAAAAAAAAAATGAAAGCAAACATAATTGTAACATGTGAGGGGGGGTTTAGATAATTAGATTTTACTATAAGACGACTTGTTCATTAAGTTTTGCTCTAAATCTAACTCATCTATAGTCGTTTCAAACTCGTTCACCATTGCTTCGTAATGGATTGCAAGATAGAAAAAATTTCAAGATTTTGTGTCTATGTTCTTCTTCTAACACAAACCTTGAACAAAATATTTTTTTATACTCTTATAATCTATCTCACATTATGGTGTTGGTGTTGTTGTTTCCACCTCTTGTAAGGGCATTGTTATATTTTAGAATAACCTTTCAATGTTGTCAGTAAAAGAACAATCAATAATTTATTGTTTTTTTTAGTTGACAATATTGAGAAACCTATTCCTAAACATATTGTGAATTGCAAGCAATGTTGTTATTTCACGAATACAAGATCTTGAGAATTTTGTTTTGAATATTGCAGCACACAAAGAAAATCGTGAATGTTAAAAAATTAAAAAAGAAAATAATACATATCAATTTCAATTTTTTATCATTCACCATTTTTTTGCAAGTAACATATTACCTCGGTTCCTTTACAAAACCGAGGGGAATTCTCTATTTTATTTTATTTTTTAATTAAAAAATAAATAACCTTTTCCTTCGGTTTTAACATAGAATCGAGAGGTATAATTAATCAATTAACCTACATCGAATCAATGCCCTACATTCATAAAGTAACAACGCTTAAGATATTGCCAACACATCAATCCACAAAAAACTCTATATCCAATAAGAACGCGAACACCGCCATTATATATCTTGTGTTGGTGGGAGTTTGCAACTAGGGAGCATTGATACATAGTGTAGGAATAGGCATCTTTGTGAGAGACACACCACTTGTCCACCTAAAACCTTGAGGTGATAGGTGAGTGGGTTCTCCCACTTATAAATGTTCAAGTCACCATATTCCTATCCAATGTGGGACTATTTCCCCACTTGCTCACACTTACTTATATTATTCCAATACTCACCCTCAAGTGTGAGTCCACAATGTTCCCCTTTTTTTATACTTGTACCGTCGTTGACATATTTTTTTAAGGCACCTCTTATTAGGTACTTCGAATACACCTCTTCCTTGGGCATTTCGATTTCAACGGAACACCACTTCCTGGGCATTTCGATACACCCCGGTCCCTTTCTCGAACCAGGCTCTGATACCATTTGTTGGGGGGAGTTCACTAGGGAGCATTGAACATAGTGTAGGATAGACACCTTTGTGAGAGACACACCACTTGTCCGCTTAAAACCTTAAGGTGATAGGTGAGTGGGTTCTCCTACTTATAAATGCTCAAGTCACCACATTCCTATCCAATGTAAGACTATTTCATTTCCTCACTTACTCACACTTGCTATATTATTCCAATATCTTGGACGGTATATTATGGAACTCAAACATTGATAATGAAAGCGGTGAAAACAGTGAAATTTAAAGAAGCTTGAAAGATTTTCTGGGAAGGATTGCAAGTGCAAAAAAAAATTGTTACAAAGTTGATGTTCTTACATAATATCTTATCATTTAACCAGAATTTTATGTAATGTATCTAATCTTTTTTTTTATGTTATATTATAAATTGGATGAATGCATAACCATTCAACTTGAAAAGTAATGGGTATGCAACAAAATCTGGATTTGGTTCTTATCCAGGAACAACAGCGATGATAATGAATTAGATTTGTCAAAATTTTGTATCAAAATAATATAACATAAGAAACTTTGTATTTTAATTAAAAAATAGATATTTATAAACAATACAATTTAATATTTTGTGTAAACAATGTAATAATTAATTTTAAAACATTTGTTTTCTCAGTTCTGGATAGAAATCGAGTGTTTTGTAGCGTTAATTTTGTAAATATAAAAATGTTGTTGCTGGGATCGAGCAAATGACCATTTTAACTATTCCTTTGCTGCAATTGATGGGTAAAATGACAAATTTTCTTGACACTCTTTGTTATCTCATTTGTGTAACTGAGGTAAAATTCTCTTCGTGTCCGAGATAAAATGTGTTTTTTATAATAGCTTTAGCATACAGGGACGGAACAAGAAATTTCAATTTGTGGGGGCAATATTTTTAAATTTGTACTATAATATATCTATCCTTTATATTTTTATTGCAAAAATATATATCATAATTATTTTTTATAAGATTTATCCATAGAAAATATTTAATAACTTTTTAAATTTTTAATTTGTGTTATTTTATTAATTTTAGTATCAACAAACCTTTTTTTTATCTATTTAACTCTCTAAATAACTAATGATGATACAAATTTATTTTGTATAGAAATAGAACCCAAAACAATTATTCAGGTGGTTTTACATTAATTTCAATTATTAATCAATGAATTACAATATTATAGTTAAATATTTCTTATTAGTTAATATAAATATGGTAGTTAAATATTTCTTATTAGAGAACTCCTTCCATTCTTAATAAATATTTCTCATTCCAATAGTTAATATAAATATTGTAGTTAAAATTTCTTATTAGAGAACTCTTTTAATTTCAATAGTTAATATAAATATTGTAGTTAAATATTTCTTATTAGAGAACCCTTAATAAATATTTCTTATTAGTTAAATATTAGAATTACAATATTGTAGTTAATATAAAAAAAAAAAAACTCTTTCAATTATTAATCAATGAATTACAATATTGTAATTAAATTTTCTTATTCGTTAATATAAATATATTATAGTACTAATGTTCAAATAATTTTGTTAAAAAACTAGTGGGGGCACATGTCTCCATACTCTTACACATAGCTCCGTCCTTGCTAGCATATCTCTCATTCCCTCCCCTTCCAAAATAAACACCGATTCAAAAGAACGAAAAGATTTAGGAGGAATTTTGATTCCCTCCTTTTTCCTCACTTCCTCTTTTAAAATATTGAATCAAACACATTTTATTTAAAATATTATCTCTTCTTCTTTCCCTTTCTCTCCAAAAATCTAAGAGACCTTAAATCTTAGAGAGTTTTTTAACACACCACCCATGTTTCTTATACACCACGTGAAATTTCGTTTTTGCCCCCCAGTTCCGGATGTGCACATCCGGACGTACCGTTTTTTTAAAAAACGTTTCTTTGTTCCGGATGTGCAAATCCGAAATGACAAGTTACACGTAGTCCGGATGTGCACATCCGGAAAAATGGCTGAAACTTAAAAGATATATTTATTTTAAGAAATAATAATAATATGTATTTTAACAGAAGGTTAGAGGAACGAATATGGCAGACATCCTTTAATGATAACTTTAAAATATTTATCAAAACGCATGATGGCCACTTGTTCCGTATCCAAAAATTTTCTAGTAGTTCTAACCCATATTTAAACAAAATAACGGTCATTCACCTATGGTGACAAACATGACCTCTGTAACCATAAGTTATATATCCAAAAAATACATTGTGAATATCTGAACTCTCAAATCTATCCTCGAAGATTGTAGGACAAATGAAGATCAACAGTAAAACATTACTTCATTGACGTTATCCAAGATAAATGGCAGCAGAGTCGACACAAAGTTGGTGGTACTTCTATTACCACTTGCAGAACCAGAATCAGAATTTGTAACTTCACTTATGTAGTATCGAGCGTGGTGCCTAATTGATACATGTTGATGTATATTTATGTATATGGAGTAAGTGAGGGTCAGTTCAGTCAGGTTTTGCTTTAAAATCGGGGAACACTTGATAACATTCCGCGCTCGATACAATATAAGTGAAGTCAAAAATTCTGATTCTGGTTCTGCAAGTGGTAATAGGAGTACCACCAACTTTGTGTTGACTCTGCTGCCATTTATCTTGGATAACGTCAAAGAACTATTGATCTTCATTTGTCATACAATCTTCGAACCTGTAAAATATAATCCTTTTAGGCTTAAACCCAGTTGATTTATAGAAAGCCACATGCCACTCCCTGAAAACCAAAATGGTAAATAATAATGAATTATTTATGCATTCAAACACTTTTCTTGTATCGTGTAAGTTAGTAACTACTCTCATTCTTAACCTTTCTTCTCCACAAAGCTCAGTCTTTTCGGTGCTCTGTGCCTTTACAGGTAAATAATAATGCGTTTTTTTATGCATACAAACTTTTTTTTATTCATCAACGTTTCACTCTGTAATGCATGTTTACTTCATTGACATTGACTGAAGATTAATGGCTACACCGAAACAACACATTGAAGAGATACGAAGAACAAAGTTTTCTATTGGCGGGAAACCTAATCCCTTGACTCAAGATCTTCATCATGCTGTCAAGACCTTCTCCCTCCCCGCATTGACATTGACTGAAGATTAATGGCTACACCGAAACAGCACATTAAAGAGATACGAAGAACAAAGTTTTCTATTGGAGAGATACGAAGAACAAAGTTTTCTACAGGCGGGAAACCTAATCCCTTGACTCAAGATCTTCATCATGCTATCAAGACCTTCTCCCTCCTCTCATTCGAATGTATATTACCTTGCGATGATATATTAACGTATGCTGCCAACCGACAAAACCGCTTTAAAAAAAATAAAGTTATGCTATTTTTCGGATCTGCAGATCAGGAATTTTAAAAAATAAAGTTATATTATGTTTCCGGATGTGCACATCCGGAACACATCAGCGTTTTTTAAAAAACGGTGCGTCCGGATGTGCACATCCGGAATCCGGGGACAAAACGAAATTTCACGTGGTGTATAAGAAACTTGGGTGATGCGATAAGAAACCTCCAAATCTTATCCATTACTCCCTCCAGTCACAATTATAAGCTAAAATAACTACTTGCACACTAATTAAAAAAATCAGTTAAGTGTAATTAATTTTTTTGGTTTCATATACAATTAGAGTAAAATTTATTATAATATCCTTAGTTATATTTGATGAATCAACTACCAACATTAAATGCTATTGAACTAAATTAGGGATATACTAGTAATACAAATATTAATTACTTTGAAAGTTAATGACTTTTGCTTATAATAGTGACCAAAATTTAAAGTCATTTTTTAAGCTTATAATAATGACCGAAAGGAGTGCATATTTTAATATTTTTTGATAGAAGACTTTTTAATATTTTTAATTTGGTCATATTTCGGGAAGTATAATTTACATTCAATTTACTGCCACTATCTTATTTAAGATGTCATGTTACTTTTACTTATATACTCCATATATCTATCAACTTGAGTCTTGTGTCATTCTCTTCTTAAGTATGGGTACGGGAAGTTTAGTTTCTTGTTTGTTTGCTTTATTCACAAGTCATCCGTATATGCCAAAACTTTGTCAGCTATCACGTCCTATTCAGTTATATTATATATTAAAAAAACAATTTGAAATATTTGTGTTTAAAAATATGTGTAATATATAAACAAATATATTAGTATAGACAATGTATCCTAGCTTCTCATCATTAGGCAAAACCATGTGCTCAAGTCATTCGGGATATCTTTGAGTCAAATGCAATTTGCAACGGTTCTTGTTTGAATGGTGGTCAAATTTTCATTGAAATGTCTCCATGGTTGATGGTTGCTTAGCAAAGGCCCTAAGCCACATAAAACAAAAACATTAAATAGATTATCTTTAAAAGCTTTGGAAATAAATTGTTCGTTGCTAAAATAATTTCTTTGGGTAAGGATTAATAGGTTTAATATTTTTTTTACTTCTGTATTTTAATATTGAAGTTTATTTCGATCTCTTAACTTTAAAAATGTTCACACGAGTCTGTTAACTCTTCAAAACGTTTTATATTAGTCATTTTTGTCTAATTAGCGATGAATTTAACGACTGATTTTTGAATTTTTCTGTCGCTAATAGGACAAAAATGACTAATATGAAATATTTTGAAGAGTTAAGGAACCAATATGAATTATTTTTAAATTGAGGGGCCAAAATAAACCTTGAGCTTAAGATATGAGAACAAAAAGGATATTAAGCCGGATAATTACTATGGTATGACTTTTCTATAAGAATTTGTCAATTAATGTTGGAGAAAATTCAATCACAATGATCAACAAGTGAGAGAAAGAGAACGGGAGGGAGAATTAGAGAGAAGTGAGTGAAAATAGAGGCATTAGTATTAACAACCTATATTTATACATCGATACACAACTATACAACTAACCAACTAGATGAAAAAAAAAATTTTAACCATGTAACCTGTTACATAAAATCTGTAACCAGTTACAAACCCCACAATTTTGATTCTGAAAATTATTGGAAGGGTGGTAATCAGTTACACTAAACGTGTAATCGGTTACAAGACATTCTATTTTAATATTTTTGCTACATACTAGGGTGGTGACTGATTACACCAAACCTGTAACCGGTTACATCTTATTTGAATTACATTTTTCTTCAACACGCCACCTTAATTCAAGTCTTCCATACTCATGTGCTTCTTCAACCTCTTGAACACTTCAATTGTCACTCATTTGGTTAGCAAATTTGCCACTTGGTCTTCACGTTTGCAATACCCCAACTTTAGTTTTTCTTCACTCACAAGATCTCTCAAGTAGTGAAATCTCATCTATATATGTTTGCTTCTCCCATTTACAATGGGATTCTTTGCAAGGTTTATAAAGGAAACATTCTTTATCATTAAAGTCATAACTTCATTCTCTTTGTTGCACAACTCCTTCAACAAATTCTACAACCATACATCTTGACACACACATATTGACGATGCAATGTACTCATAGATTGGGGTTTCTCCATACATAAAGAAGTATCCAGTAGTGAATTTTCTATCAACTTTATCTACACACCAGTTTGAGTCGGTATAACCGAGCAATTTGCAGCTTCTACCTTTATCTGCTACAAGAAATAGAATTCTGTAGCCAATCAAACCTTTGACGTAACTCAGAATTATCTTGATTGCTGTCAAATGTGATGCCTTTGGAATCCTCATAAATCTTCTTAATATGCTCACGCTATATGTCAAGTCTTGTCTCGTATTACACAAGTGCCGCAATGATCCATGTCATACCCTAAATTTTGACCATAAGGCTTCACATCATTATGCAAGTCATCACCACAATATGGGTGTACTTTCATACCTCATCAATCCTTTCAAAGATTGTTGAGTGTTCACTCTAGCCAAGAATTAGGGTTTCAAGCCCTCTCAGAGCATTCAGGCAAATGATCAATCAAGAATTGACATGATCTTCAACTTGTCAAGCCTCTCAAACATCCATGAAATATCAAGAGGTTTCCTTCACCAAGAATCAAGCACAAGAATGCAACATTTCAAGTTGATCAAGCCTCAAGATCATCAGTGTCACCAAATTAGGGTTTTGGTCGACAAAGGCCTCCAGAGAGAAATTTTTATCTGGGCATGAGCCAATACTTCAAAATATGATTCAAGAAGCTCAAAATAACCTCATGAGTCCATTCATAAGTTCAAAATAGCCTCAGGGGTTGCATCCATCAGAAATCATGAATTAGGGTTTTGACCTAATTTAGTCCCTAAGTGGACTTTTGAAGCAAGGCATGATCTAAAACTTCAAGATATGCTTTAAGGACCTCAAATACATCATATTAATCCATTCACAAGATTGAATTTATTTAAAGAACTTGGTTCATAAGCAATATAAGGATTCAAATTCATCTGGACCACAAACTAGGGTTTTTGAGAAAAAGTCAACCATACCTTTGACTTTTGAGCAAAGCATGATCTCAAACCTTGGGACATGATTCAAGACACTCAAAAACACCTTTGGAATCCATCCATTAGGTTCAATTTAGCCCAAGGACTTAATTTCATAAAGGATCACAAAGTTCAAGTTTCATCTAAGATAAAAAGTCAAATGTGATCAAAACCTAGTTTGACTTTTGGAATTTTTTGGCAAACTTGGCCTCTTTAGGTAAAAAACAATGTTACTTGTGATTTGGATCATGAAAAATCAAGAAAAATCAAGAAAAGTGAGGTTACTTGCAAAAAGGGCAACCTTGAGAAACTTAAAATTTCACTAAGTTATGGAAAATAATGGTTTTTACCTAACTTTGCAAGGCCATAACTTGTGATCCAAGCAACCATTTTCCCCATATAAAGCTCAAATGATAGATCTTCTTACATACAACAAGATTACAAAGCAGAAATACCCCCAAAAAATGCATAGATTTTGAGATATGAAGCATTAAAGTTAGGGTTTCATGAGATTTTGAACTTTGACACTTAGAATTTTTTAGGCAGAATCTGTCTCATGTTTTGTCCAACTTTGGAGGCATTATCCATTATGATCCAAGATGAATCAAGACCAAATCTAAACATCAAGGTTGAAGTATGATATACAAGATTTCTATGATGTACAAGAACTTTCATTAATTCAACTTGAGTAAGAAGTTATGAACCTCTCAACATGCCTTGACACAAACTATTTTTTGACAGCATTTGGCACATTACTTGCACCACACAATTTTTCACAACAAGTTTATCATCTTGCAAAATTTGGCATCATCCAAGATCAGAAGGAATCTTGATGAACCACTTGATATTTTCAACTTTGGACCAAGGAGTCAAGTATCTAGCCTAGCATGTGCAAATTCATCATTACATGAACCTTGAATTTTAATTTTGGCATCAAGCATTAATGTGATACATTGAGGTGGCATGGATCAAGCACAAACTAGTCAAGACATATCCAAGAATAAGGAGACTTCAAATCTGCAAAATTGATGGGAGTCAACACATAGCTATGCTAGAGGAGACTTGAGGTACCTTACCATTCAAGTAATGCTACATAGCCATATCTATTGGGTAATTGAGTAATCCTTCATCCATTCACTATTCCTCCAAAAACAAACTTCTCCTCCTATAAATAGAAGTCATTTCTGATCATTCAAACCACCCCAAAACATCACAACACATGTTTTCTCTCATTTCCCTCTTCACTTCAAAATTCCAAAACCTTAAGAAGTGAGAATTGAATTTTCAAATAGAGAGCAATTCAATCCAAACCAATGATGCAAACACCTCACATACATCATATATGAGTGATCTAAACTCTTGAACAACATCTGTAGCATTAAATTAATCAAGATCACATCTCACCCCAAGCCAGCTACAGTTGGATTCGAGCCAAGCAATCTAGAAGTTTCAATCTATTCCAAGCACATCAACACAGTCCTTGAGGTCTAGGGAAGCTGTCCAGATCATCATTTCACATTTGTGACACCTACAACTGAGGATTCGAATTCCTCTTGCACAGGTAAGCCTGAACTTCCCAAACTCCATGAAACATGCATCATTTTTAATATTTCAATTTACCAACATGTTTATGCACTTATAGAATGTTTTCCCTCAATCAATTGCTATGTATCAATCATGTATAGGATTTCACAATGTTCTTGCAAAAATTAGGGTTCATCTGTTCATCACATAATAACTCACTCTACACTTAAACGAAATGAAATTAATTGGTACCATCATGTTCCTTGTTCAAAAACAAACAACTTTCATGTTTACATCGTGCAAAATCATTATGTATTGAGGGAGATAAGAGAGGTTTTGCAAATCAGTAATGGTGGTGGTGCACGAGGAAGAAGAAGGTGGTCTTGGCGCCATTTTTTGAATTTTTGAATTTTTAAATATTTTTTAATATTTTCATTTATTTTCAAAAATTATTTTCCACATCCAATTTTGATTATTTTCAAATGATTTTTTGCACAAATATTGTTCACATATTTAAATAATTTATTCACACAAAAAAAAATTATATTTGATATATTTAATATATTATTTTTAAATTATTTTAAAAATTATTTCAAATATTGATTTTTCTTATCAAATTAATTTTTTTTAATCCTAATTTTTTCAAACATGTCATTTAAATACCCTATTAAATTAGTCCACAAAAAATCACAAAAATAATTTGTATTTGATATATTTTTAATATATTAAAAATATTATTTTTAAATTGTTTTAAATGTTTTAAAATGATTTCTTTTTTCTTGATTTTTTTAACCAAAATGATTTTCAATATTCATGTGGATAAAATAATTTTTTCATAAACCTTAATCATTGTTTATAACATGATTAATTATTTTATTTGATATTTTTATCATTTTTTTTATTGAATTTCTTTGAAAACTACCTTCAAAAAATGAAATTAGGGTTTTACTTTGATTCAATCTTTCAAACTTCATTTCAACACTCATGGGTCTCTATTAGAGTGTAAGACCCAACCCTCTGTAAATAAACCAATCTCTGGGCCTCTGCTATAGTATAAGTCTCACCGCGCTTTTCAAAATCACAGTGCGATCACTGTTTTCACAACAATCTCTGGGCCTCTGTTAGGAGTGTAAGTCTCATCCCTTTGTACATAAACTTTGTTATTGGGCCTCTAATAGAGTGTAAGACCCAACACCCTTTTGTAAATAAAAAAATCTTTTAGCCTCATTCATCATGGGCTTTGTACAGGATACAAATAACCATTTGAGCCTCTATCTAGAGTGTAAGACCCAACACCTTTGTTTCTCCCCTACTTAAGATCAAGTCATCTTCAAAATTCAAAACTTTCTTCAATTTCTTCAAAACACTAATCCAATCTTGAAGAAAACATCTGATCAATCACAATACATTTGGGCCTCTATCCAGAGTGTAAGACCCACCAATTTTCTCAAATTCAATTCATACTTGTTTATATACTTGTTCATATGTCTGTATATATACTTATACATATCTTGTTGAAGTTTTTCTTAGCATTTAAATCATCCTCAGTTTAGACTAGGATCCCTTTCAAACAGTATAACCTAGTTCAAATAACTAGTTCCCCCTGTACAAAGGAATACAGTCAGCCTCCTCTTGGGCTTTGCTCAATTTATTCAACCTTGAAATAATTTAATAAATAGAGGATTATTTCCCGGTGAAACCTCTTTTTTAATCCCTTTAACCCTGGAACAGTTCAACAAAGAAAGGATTATTTCCTAGTGAAACCTTTCTTGAACTCTTCCTAGACTTGGAAAGTCTCAACAGTTAGCCTCCTCTTGGGCTTCATACAAGGACCCACAGGCTTCCTAAAAGCATCCCTAGCCTTCTCTTGGGCTTCATACAAGGATCCTCAGGCTTCCTAAAAGCATAGGATAGACCCCAGTCATCTTTAACAATACACCAGTCCCCAGGAGAGTCAAAGCCTCTAAGGCATTCAAGCTTATCCTTTTAAGTCTCTTAACAAAGTTTGGCTTTCATCTTTAAAATCCCCATCCAGAACCAAGTTATCATCAAAAAATCCCCAAAAGAATCAAAGCCTTATGGCATCTAATAATTCAACTCTTCTCTAATCCCCAGCAAGAGTTCATTTCTCTTTTGATTCCTCAAAACAGTTTAGACCTTCTCCTGGATTTGAATAAATCCTCAACAAGAGTCAACCTCCTCTTAGGCTTCATATAATGATTTTCCCTGTCAGCCTCAATCTTGGGCTTTGGATAAGACATATATAATACTCCCCCAGTTGAGTCAGTTTTCAACTCTTTTTTTTAGCTTCAACCTAGGGCTTTAATCAAGGTACAAAATCCATCATCCCCACAGATGAGACTATGAGTCCTCTCTGCAAGAGGATATTTCCTCTATACATCACATTTCAAAACAAACAATTAAAACCATTTCCAGATAATTGATGTAAGTGGCACACTTGTAGATTCAAAATCCAAGCTGGAGTCCCTCCTTTATCATGGCTAAAATTTCTCTTTCATCTAAGTGATGTAAGTGGCAAACCTCTGGATTCCACACATCCAAGTCAATATCTCTCTCTTAGCATGCAAAGACTTATAAAGGAAGATGTGGCATTGCTGGATTCCACACATCCCAGTTAAAGAAACTTCCCTTATAATCAATTCCTCAATGTTTGTGATGAATAGGTGAGATGTCTCCCTTTAGAGATGAAAAATTCTCTCTCAGTCAAACTTTAGCTTCAATCTCGGGCTTTGAACAAGACACAAACACTCCTTTTGCTTCAATCTTGGGCTTTGAACAAGACATAAATACTTCTTTAGCTTCAATCTTGGGCTTTGAACAAGACACAAACACTCCTTTATCTTCAATCTTGGGCTTTGAACAAGATATAAATACTCATTTACCTTCAATCTTGGGCTTTGAACAAGACACAAACACCTTTTAGATTCAATCTTGGGCTTTGAAAAAGACATAAATACTCTTTTATCTTCAATCTTGGGCTTTGAACAAGACACCAAACATTCTCCTCCCATAGAATAGGAGGAACTACGAACTCTCTGATTTCCCCAAATCTCTTTACGGGAATACGTAGACATAAGATTGCGAAATCTTAGCGAGTGCACTAATCAAAAAATCTTAGGTCTAATACCTTCTCAAAAACAATAGAAAACCCAAAAACAACAAAAACATTTCCTCAGCCTTCACAAAAGAGAAACTTTCCCAAATCAACAGTAAATGGATTTAAGCAACCAAGCAATTCAACAGTAGAAACATATGCAAATAAAGGCTCCTATAGATTACTATTGATACTCTGGGTGTTAACAGCTTCCCTTTGTATAACAAACCCCCGATCCCCGGTCTCTTCGCATTTTTTAAAGAAAACATTTGCATGCCCCCTTCCTTTAAGCTTCATAGGATAAATATAGAAATCAGAAAGTAGCACTAAAAGCGGTAATGGTCGTGTCACAAAAAGCGAGCTACAATCCAATCAACCTCTTGTCTTGCTTTGGATTAATATCCTATTCATCATCATTCTTTTACAGCTGCAACCTTGGTTGTGGAGGGATAACGACTACGTTACAATGCTCTATTTCAAACATTTTCAATATTTCAAGTGCATATCTCATTTGATGCACGAGCCTTGCTTTTCACACTTGTGAAACTCAATATTAGGGAAATATGTCATGAGACAAAGGTCAATCATCTCGAACCCCTTCATTAAATAACCCTTGAATTCGGTAATTTAACTTTCATTGCTGCCTGTAATCAGTAAATCATCAATGTAGATACATAGGATGATCACTCCTTTGCTTGTATCCTTCTTCATATACATACCATGTTCAGATACACATTTATAAATTCCTATCTCTTTTAGAAACTCATCAATTCTCTTATTCCAAGCTCTTGGTGCTTGCTTCAACCCATACAACGCCTTCCTCAATCTATAGAACTTGGATTCCTTATTTTTCAGAATAAAACCAGGTAGTTGTGCTACACTTCCTCTTCCACAAGAGCATTCAAAAATGCCGATTTTACATCCATTTGGTAGATGGACCAATTGTTGTTATTTGCAATACCAACAACTAGCCTAATGGTTTTAATCCTAGCCACCAATGGAAATTCTTTTTCAAAGTTTATGCCTTCTCTTTGCAAAAATCTCTTAGCTACTAATCTAGCCTTATGCTTGATTAATTCACCTTTGAGATTTGCTTTCACTTTGTACACCCATCTTACACCAATTGGCTTCTTTCCTTGAGGTAGATCAACTAGTTCCCATGTCTTATTTTTCTCAATTGACTCCAACTCCAGCTTCATTGCACATATCCATTTTGGATCACTCAAGGCCTCCTCCATTTTCACTAGTTTAGATTCAGCCATGCGTTCAAAATGGATAAGATCACCATTGTCGTTTACTTCATTATCCAAGAACAACTCACAATCTTGCAAAATTGCATGCATGCCTCTTTTCCTTTTTGATCTTCTCACATTTCTTCAACCTGGACTTCACTGGATACAACTACTAGCCCTCAAAATACTGCAGGAACAGATTCAGCAATGTGGTAACTGGTTACTGTTGGCTGGTAATCGATTATTGCATGTTATCGTCCTTTAATTTATCAAAAATCAAGTCCCTACCAATTATGATTTCTTGTTAACTACGTCATAGTTTGTAAGCACCAGTAGAGTGGTACCCAACAAGTATCGTCTGCTTTCCTTTGTCATTTAGCTTCTTTCTAAGCTAATCTAGAACATGTCTATATGCCACCGAATCCAAAACCCTGAAGTGACTCATATTTGGTTTTAATCCGAACCATGATTCTTTTGGTGTAATAATTTTTCAGCTTCTTTATTGGAAACCTATTCAACAAGTATGCAATTATGGACAATGTTTCTCCCCATAATTCTTTTGGTAAGTGCTTCCCTTTCAACATGTTTCTCACCATGTTTATAATTGATCGATTCTTCCTCTCGGCGACTATATTTTATTGAGGCGTATCGTTGTAACACCCCAAAATTTGCTCTCCTTTTCTTTAACCTTTTTGGCATATGCTTCATTTCATTTTGCATCTTCATTTGTGCATTAGCATTGGCTCTAAACATGGGATCAAGGTTTCTTTTACTTTCCTCAAGAGGAAGAGGTGGTTATCAAAGCAAGGATTAAGGAGATAACCTCAACATCATGTCATTATTGAGCTTCAAAGTCATTTTATTCATCAAGGCATTCTCAAATACCTCACGCAATCATCTGGATTAGGGTTTTCAAGCATTGATCATACTCTCATATCTCTTGTGCTCTGGGCTAGGGTTTTGGGTCAAAGGCTACTTGTGATGGTTTTCTTGAGCAAGGAAATATTCTATGGCTCAACACACATCTCAAGGGTTCCCTATATGTATCATGTCTCATCACAAGTCATAGCATAGGCCTCAGTTAATGGAAAGAGGATTAGGGTTTCATCTGATCAAGAAAGTCAATTGTGGCCTAACAAAGTCAAACTCTTGATTTTTTGGTCAAGCATGGGTATTTCAAGTATTTACAAGTATTATTATGAAGATTGATCAAGGATAATCAAGGAGAATTGTAAAATCAGGAGAAGGTGTTAAATTAGGGTTTTTGGAAATTTTTTTAAGTATGGAAAACCCTAATTTTTAGCCATCTTGTAAGAACCATATCTTTCTCATCCTTGATCCAAATTATGCAAACTTCTAATCAAATTAAAGAGGACATCATATACTACAAGTTTGTAGAAGGAAGAAAGTACAAAAGATTCATAGATTAAAAGTTATGGTGGCTTAAAGTTGAGAAAAATCAAAATTTGTGATTTCAATACTTAGAATTTTCTAAGTATGAAAGTTCAGCTTGGAGGGCATGCTTTCAATAGCCATTTTCTTGATGATCCAAGTTTCATCTCACTTTTCCTCCAACATTAAAGTTATTCTTCATTCTCCAAGCTTTTTTTTGATAACAATAACTCTCTAATTGAGTGTGTAGAACTCAAGTTATGGTGTCCTAAAGTTAGGGTTTTCAAGTTGTAAAATTTAGCAAGTCATTTGTCAACTTCTTGAAGCTAACTTCCAAGGCATTTTTCTCATAGTTCCAAGCTTCAATTCAATCATCCATCAACATGAAAGTTGTAGAGCTTCCTTCAATATTTCCATGCATATAAAGAACTTCTCCATTGGATTGGTACATCTCTAGTTATGGTCTCCCAAAGTCAAGACATTTTCATGTTTCATGATGGTTTCCTAACTTAGAATTTTTCATGGTGCTTAGGCAGATTTTGGAGCAACTTTCAAGTCCTTTGCTCACATGGTTTCAATCCTTATCTTATCATACTTCCAACATGAAAGCTGAAGAGTGATCTCCAAGCTTCCTTTTGAGCACAATTTCTCACCTTTTGGACAAGGAATCATCAAGTTATGAGCAAGGAAAGTGGATCCTATGAACTTGATTTCCAAGAATTTCATGTTATAGTTTCTTGGAATATTTTGAAAGCATTTGCAGCATGCCATGTACACACATCCAAGTCACACGCACCATCATCAATTTATTTGCCCAAAATGGTTTGACAACACACATGCACCCCATGCTCACATCATGAACCCTTTTGGAAAGAATTTGGAAAAGAGAAAGAATGCACACAAACCTACCTCACTCCTCTCCCACGTGCAAACTCATTCACACTCTCCTCGTGACTCTTTTCCACACTCATTTTCAGCTTGCCAAAGCTCATGCCAAGCCACAAATCGAACCTACACCATGACATGTGCTTCACCTTATTTTTTTCTCTCCAAGCCATAATAACCACTTCCAAACCTCAGCCTCAATCCCTAACCTAAAAAAACAAGTCATATATAAGATAACCAACTCCATTTCGTGCCATACACTCTCCATTCTCAGATCTGAACCTCTTAAATTTCTTCATCTTCGAATCTGATTTTTCCAAGGAATTCTCTAAGTTTCTTGCTAGATTCATCATCGTTAAGAATCATTGAAGCATTTGGTGAAGTTTTCCTCAAGATTCTGTAAGATTTGAAGGTGCAGTGGACACTCTGCACTATGTAACCTTCATGATCTGATTTCTCTCATTCTAGACACATGCTAAGCTCATACGGGTTGCATCTGAAGTCCTACATATGGTAGGCATTGTTTGCACAGGTTGTTGTGTTGATTCTGTTGAGTTTCAGTTTTGGCATTCAATTTTTGTGCTATTTTTTCATCAGGATTAAGTGCTTATCTGTGGAAACGAATGGCATATTTGAGATCAGCTTGAAATTCTGTGTGGATAGGTGGTCTTGTGTGGTGTTTCTAGGAGGTTTCAGGGTGGCTCCGGCAGCCTCTCGACGAAGAAGATGACCAGAGCTAGGGCTCCGGCGTCTGAAGGTGGGAGGAGAGCTAGTATGGCCTTGGTGCCACATTTTTGAATTTGAATTGTTTGAGGTGTTTTGTTCTAATTCGTTTGCCACCTCAATTAATGAGGGTGACACAGCAAGCCACACTGTCATACCCCAAATTTTGACCACTAAGATTTCCCATCATTGTGCAAATCATCATCACAATATGGATGAACCTTTATGCCTCACCAGTCTCCCCAAAGATGGGTGAGCATTCACTACAAACAATTATTAGGGTTTTAAGCCCTCTCAGAGCTCTTAGACAAAGGATCACTCAAGAAATGACATGATCTTCAACTTGTCTAACCTCTCAAACATCCACAATGGATCAAGAGGACTCCCACCTCAAGAATCAGGCACAATGTTGCAGCATTCCAGGTGGATTAAGCCTCAAGATCGCTAGTGTCACCAAATTAGGGTTTTGGTCGACCAGGGTCTCCAGATGGAAATTTTCCTCTGGGCACGAGCCAATGCTTCAAAGCATATCCTAATATACTCCAAGGGACCTCATGAACCCAATCATAAAGTCAATTTAGCCTTATGGGATGCATTCACTAAAAAAATAAGGAATTAGGGTTTCTTGACCTAATTCACCCCTAAGTTGACTTTTGGGACAAAACATAAGCTAAGACCTCAAGACATGATTTGAGGGTCTCTAACACACCACATTGATCCATTTACAATAATGTATTGATCCAAGAAGCTTGATTCCCAAGTTTCAAGTTCATCAGAACCACAGTTAGGGTTTCGCGGAAAAAGTCAACTGTACCTTTGACTTTTGACCCAGGCATGCTCCCAAACCCTAGGACATGATTCAATACACCCTATAACACCTATGAAATCAATCCATCAAGTTTGATTTAGGTCAAGGACTTGATTTCATAGAGGATCGCACAGTTTGGAATTCATCTGATAAAAAGTCAACTGTGCCCAAAAGTCAAAGTTTGACTTTTTGATTTTTTGATCAATTATGGTCCCCTAACCCTAAAATGATGTTAATGTGTGATTTGAATCAACATTCATCAAGAAAAACCAAAGAAAGTGGGATAACTTGTAAAAAGGGTAACCATAAAAACTTAGAAAAATTTCTAAGTTATGGAACAAAGTGGCTAGGGTGCCAACTTCCAAGGATCATAACTTGAGATCCAAGCAACCATTTGGGCTGATCCAAAGATGGATTTGTAGCTCTCATGGCATACTTTAAAAGTCTCAACTACACCTCATTCCAATTCCTCATGGATTTTAAGTTATGGAGTGACCAAAATGACAAAAAGGGAAAATGTCACTTTTTTCCAACACTTAGTGAAATTTTCACTAAGTCAGAATCTGTCTTGCTTTTTTTCCATAAGTAGGGGGATTTTTCACTTGGATCCAAAAGGTATCAAGACAAACTATGATCACACATGTGTTGTATCATATGAGAGCTTTCCAAAATGGCCAAGAACTCCATCAAATTCCATTTGAGCTAAGAGTTATGATGGTGGCAAAATGCCTTGCTGCAACTGTCATAACTAGGCAGATTTGTGCATTTTGCTCGATTTGAGCAATTTGTACAAATGACAAACAAATTTATCCATCTGAACACCTCAGGGGGAGATCAAGGAGGGACAAGCACTGATCCATAAGCCTCCCAAGTCTTTGGAACCAAAAGTAGCATGCCAAACATAGAAATTCCTAAAAGGGGGACAAGACTCCAATTTTGTTTTGGAGCATTCAATGGATGCACCAAGGTGGCATGAACTGAACCATTTCCAACTGAATGAGTCAAGGATAAGATCTAAACTAGGGAACCACACCTCTGTGCTCTAACCTCTAGTCAATGGCTAGAGGAGACTTGGATTCCTATTGATCAACATTTGCCAAACCTCTGCTGCAGTTGCTATTCACTATTGCAGCCAAAACAAACTTGCTCTACTATAAATAGAGCTTATTTGTGATCAGTTTGAGTACACCAAAGCCATCAAACAGATGCTTTCCTCAAAATCTCCTTCTCACTTCCGATTTTTCCTTCTAAGGCAAGTCACTATCGGGTTTTGAGTTTGAGAGTTATTCCAACCAAACCAATCACACACACACACCTCATAAACATCATATGGAAGTGATCCAAACACTCACATAACATCTGTAACACCAAAATCACAAAATCACTTGCCAACTGCTCAAGTTCTTGATAGAGGTGCAGTTGAGGTACCATCTCAAGTTTCAGCTTGTTTTAAACCACTCCAAGCATTCAAACACATTACTTGGCACCTAAGAAAGTTGTGCAAATCATTGGAACTAGCTTGCAATACCTCTAACACAAAACACGATCACCAGTTGCAAGAGGTAAGCCTGAGCTCTTCTAACTCTATGATCCATGCATATTTTGCTGCACAATAATTTTGCCATATGTTCATAAGCATGCATAGAGTGTTTACCCTCAATCAATTGCTTTGTTTGAATCGTGTGTGGAATTTCTGAGCCTTCATGCAAATTTTAAGGTTCTTAAGGTTTCTCTTTGATTTCTTATTCCACACTTAAATTAAATGAAATTAAAGACCATAGACATGATCGTGAGGAAAAAACGAGCAGATTGATATGTGGTTTGTGTGATTTCATCAAGTATTCAGTGAGATTGGAGAGAAAACGCAAATCTGGGCAAAACTTCCTTCGCGCGTGTTCTTGGCCCATGTTCTTGGCTCCATTTTTGAATATTGAATATTTGAATTTTGTGATTTTATTTAATTGATTCAAAAATTAATTTCTCTCTGAGTTTTAATGATTTTGAGTTGATTCTTTTTTTAATAATTCACAAAAATGTTAAAATATTTTATTTTACCAAAAAATCCCAAAAATATTATTTATTTCATGTATTTGATATTTTTTCAAAGAATTAATGTTTTATTTGTTTTTTGACATATAAAATGTTTTTTCCTTCTTGATTTTCCAAATTTAATTGGTTTCCAATAATTTTGTGGAATAAAACATGATTTTTGAAACATTAATCCAAGATCACAATTTGTTTTTCACGCATGTTTAACAATTTTGATCATTTTAATTGAATTTTTATTCAATTAAAATATATCTTTGAAAACCAATTAGGGTTTTGATTAATTCAACCCTCATCAAACTTTTTAAAACACTTTGGGCCTCTAATAGAGTGTAAGACCCAATCCCCTTTGAAAACCAAAACATTTTTGGGCCTCAGTCATTGTATAAGACCCACTGCGTTTTCAAAAATCTCGGCGTGGTCGCCAATTCAAAAATAAAATCACCCTGGGCCTCTTCTTGAGTTGTAAGCCCCATCATTTGTACAAAAAGACTTTTGGGCCTCTAATAGAGTGTAAGACCCATCCTCTTGTACATAAAAACTTTTTGGGCCTCAGTCATTGTATAAGTCCCAATACAGTTTTCAAAATAACGGTGCAATCGTTGTTTTTCAACTGGGCCTCTCCTTGAGCTGTAAGCCCCAACAATCTTTTCAAAGCACTTTCTCCTTTGATTTTGAATATAATATTGTTATCAAAGTTTTCTTTGTTGAACAACTAACAAAACAGCATAGAAGCTCTACAACGAGTAAGTGTTTATCCGCTTTCATTTATCGCTTTCATATGTATATAACTGTATTGTGGGGCTGTTACACTGTAAGTCTTCTTTCACATCCTTTATATACTTGTCAGATGTCCACTGTGTAATACTAGTATAGTTATTTAGAGTTTTCTCCGACAACTACGTCTAGCACTAGGTAAAGCCTTGTTAGTCACTCTTAAATATAAACAAAACTAGATCCCCCGTAGGATTCCAGATAAAGTCTTCCCTTCTCTTGGGGTTAAACAATATGGAACAAAGAGAAAGGCAGTATTATCGGTGAACCTTTTCTCAGACTGTCACCCTTAGAAATTGTCAAAGAGACTCTACTCCCCAGAGTTGATCTATTCTCCGTGAATAGCATCTCTTGAGTTTCTTCTAAATTCTTGAACTTTCCTGAATGATCTCTTCTCTATGAATTGCATTTCTTGAACTTCTCTTGGTTTGGGGACCCACAGGCTTCCTAAAAGCATCCCCGCCTCCTCTTGGGCGTTGTATAAGGACCCTTCAGCTTCTTAGAAGTTCTCATGCCTTCTCTTGGGCTTAATACAAGGACCCTAATGACCTCTTAAAGGTATAAGACAGAACTTAGTCATCCTTTGCTAGAGCAGTCTTTCCAGTGTCAAACCTCCGGCCACTTTAGGGTTGATACTCATCCCTTAATACCCGTGCCTCCTCTTGGGCATTGTACAATAGATAAAACTCTAGACTTGGACAGTTTAAACCCCTTGAGTCTCCAAGACATTCTCAAGTTCCTTTCGAACATAGGAGAAAACATTGATCACTCAGAACCCCGACCTCTCTCATGAGGGCTCTCCCACTTGGTCCTGCCTATGGATCTAATCCTCAGCAGTAAGATAGCCTCCTCTTGGGCTTTGTGCAAATGACTCACCCCAGCGGAGCTAACCTTTTCAGACTCTCTTGTTGAGTCAAACCCTTTTTTTAGCCTCCGTATTAGGCTTCGTATAAGACAGATATAAGTACTCTCTTGTTGAGTCAAAAATTTTAGCCTCCGTCTTGGGCTTCATACAAGACACATATAAAACACTCTCTTGTTAAGTATAAAAGACTCTCTTGTTGAGTCAATCCCCTTTTAGTCTTTATCTCGGGCTTCGTACGAGACAACAAAACACTCTCTTGTTGAGTATAAAAGACTCTCTCATTGAGTCAGTCACCTATCAAACAGACTCTCTTGTTGAGTCAACCTTTTAGCCTCCGCCTTGGGCTTTATACAGGACAAACAAAAGTACTCTCTTGTTGAGTCAAACCTTTTAGCCTCCGTCTTGGGCTTCGTACAAGACACGTAAAAAGCACTCTCTTGTTGAGTCAGTCACTTGTTAGTACTCTCTTGTTGAGTCAACCCTTTTTGCCTCTAACTCGGGCTTCGTACGAGATAACAAATAAAAGACACCCTCTTGTTGGGTCAATCGCCTCCTCTTAGGCTTTGTATAAGGAAACCTCGGTTGAGTCAATCAACCTTTTAGCATCAAATTTGTGCCTTGCTCACAGTATACAAACATAAACAACTCCTCTTTAGAGATGACGAATTCTCTCTCATCGAAACCTTTTAGCTTCACATCTTGGGCTTTGAACAAGATACAGACCACCTTTAACTTCATGTCTTGGGCTTTGAACAAGACACCAAAACAACCTTTTTCCTCCCATAGAATAAGAGGAACTACGATCGCTCTAATTTCCCTGTCTCGGGAATACGTAGGCATAAGATTGAAAAATCTTAGCGAGCATACTAATCAAAAACCCAAAATCCAGTACCTCCATATATCAACCCAATAGTACCAAATCCTAACATCTTACCAAAAACCTCACAAATAGTCCAGACATTCTAATCTTAACAAAATAACCGAAGAGGGGCCCACATCTCAATAGCATCTGTAAACTAACAGTCAACTGTTTAAACTCAGTATGCAAGCAGGGTTAATTGGAGACATCTATTTCCCTTCCTTAATCAGCTTAATAGGATAAAAAATGAATCGAGTTGTAGTACCAAGACCACAAAAATCGCGCTACAGAAGAATGGCGCCCACCGTGGGGCCCAGTTCTCTTTCTTACATACTTCGGTAGAAACCTTAAGTTTAGAAGACGCCACAGAAAAGTGGCAACCACAGTGGGAGGCAAGGTAAGATCTTGTCGTCCCCATTTTAAGGTGACGTCCTTAAGTTCACCAAGTATCACAGAAATGGCGACTCTGCTGGGGAGTCATTGTCTGTATAGGATCATAAGACTAGAGGTCTAGGATAATTAAGACAAATATATATACTGCTTTTCCTAATTGATATTTGTGTTTATTTTTCTGCTAATGGGAATGCGTGTGATGCCGCATGTGGAAAGATTGAGTATACACCTAAGATAGGTGATGGCATTAACAGGTAATCTTACGGGGAGTGAATCCCAGTTAAGAGTCCCCGGTCGACCATCAAACTCAATGGAGACTCCCTTTGCAGATACATTGCCTATACGACTTCGGTTGTTGAAAGTAGTGTGGTCGACTGGGTTATTTGAGAAGCAGAGGTTTTTAGTAGACTGAAGCCATTTTGTAGTGCGGAAGCTATCGGAAATAGTTGTCATGCGATACTACCCTCATTTGAGATCACTCTAAGATACATCAGCTCGCTGGCGATCCGCTTGTTGTTGTTATCCTAAGAGGGGTCAATGATTTTACGGACAGGTACAAAAATCACCAGTATAAACCTTTAGGGATGGGTAGAGCCTTGACTTCATGACACTGACCCTTTGACCCCATGTTTTTTCTATGTTTTTGTGTGCTGCATTCATACATTCATTTAAAAAACGTTTGAACAAAGAACATTTCTCTTCTAGTCTCTCTTTTTCAAATTAAACTAAGACAATGTTTGCAAATGTTAGAGAGAGGGATTGTGTTATGGATTTCGGTAGAAGGAAAACTCAAAAATACACCTTCAAGGTTCCAAAGTAAGAGGATTTAAGAGGGTTGGCTAGGATGATCACCAACCCTGAGGCTTTCAGAGCCAAGTATGGAGGATTTCTGTCTCTATTAAGGGTCCATGTAATTGAAGGAATCCTGTCGATGCTCATTCAGTTCTACGATCCGGTTTATCACTGTTTCACATTCCCAGATTATCAGCTAGCACCAACACTGGAGGAGTATTATCACCTGACTAATCTACATATCACTGATCAAGCTCCCTTTTCTGGACTGGAAGAAATTCCAAAAGATCAAACCATTGCAAGAGCAATTTATTTGGATGAGTCAGAAGTCAGGACTCACATGACCACCAAGTGTGGCATCCAGGGTTTGCCAGTCCAGTTTTTGATCAAGAAAGCTTTATACTTTGCCAGTATAGGGGATGTGGCCACTTTCGAGAGCATCTTTGTTTTGCTCACCTACGGGTTATTTTTGTTTCCCAACATCGATAACTTTGTAGATATCAATGCATTAAGATATGTCTGATTGGAAACCATGTACCAACCTTACTCGCGGATGCGTATCATTCTGTACACTTAAGGAATTTGTACAGTGGAGGAATGATCACATGTTGTGTGCCCCTGCTGTACAAATGGTTCATTTCCCACTTGCCAAAGTTTGCTGCATTTTGGAATCAAAAGAATACTTTACGTTGGTCGCAGAGAATCATGTCTCTTACCAACTCTGACATTGATTGGTACAATCGAATCTATGATGGGATCAGAATCATTGACCGTTGTGGAAACTTCCCAAATGTACCCCTTATAGGAACTAAGGGAGGAATCAACTATCATCTGGTTTTAGTTCGTCGTCAATTTGTATACCCAATGAGGCATGTCCCGCGGAATGCTCATCTAGAAGGTCTTTTCTTCAAGGAAGGAGAAAACGACATGGCACTAAAGACAGAAATAGTGCATGCCTGGAAGCACGTTCATAGGAAAGGAAGAGATTCTTTAGGAAAACCAGACTGTGTCTCGGTGGAGCCTTATCTCCACTGGGTACAAACTAGAGCTCTCAAGCTGAGGATGCCTTACCCTCATCAGGAAGTTCTTCCATTAAGGGACTATGTCCTTTATTTTATGTCCGAGACGGAAAAACTTCAGGTGACTCTCAACAAAGTTCAACAGGATAAGAGGTCTTGGAGGAACAAGTACCGCATTCTCAGTGTGGAGTGTAAGAAAATACAACAACTGTTAAATGATAAAGACGCTCTGATTAAGATTTTAGAACAACATGCTGTAGAAAATCAGGATGACCAAAGGAATTTGCTCGCTCCTTTCACTTGGCAAAGGAATGACAACCCGACAACGGCTCAAGAGCCCTGGTCAAAGAAAAGGAAAGCACCCGAACCAGCACCTGAGCTCTCTTCAGAGAGGACTCAGGATCATTTAGTTTAGACATTTCCTTTTCCAACACTTTGTAATCTACTGTATTTCCATTCTGCAATCTTTGAATTCAATAAAAAAAGGGTCTTCCCTACTGTTTGATATTTGCAATCTAATTTTCGAAGTTTATTTTGAACAAAAAAAATAATTAATTAATCATTGCATATCATTCATCATTCGCCCATAGCGCATTCTTCTTCCCTGCGAATCTCCCATTTGTGTTTCGATTCTAGAGTCAAATTGTCTCATTCGTACAATACTCGGGCCAATCGACAGAAAAGGATGGATGATCTCGAGGAAGAGAACAGAGAGTTGAGAGAAGAGATCGACACTCTGAAAGAAGATCTGAGAAAGCTTCATAACAACATGCAAGCTCTGGCAGAAGCTCAGATGCAACAACAACAGACTGTGATTTCAAAGATCACATTTACGCCCATAGTGGAGAAGTATGATCCTAGGTATAAGATGCCAAAAGATCGTCCCTGGGGCATGCCAGTCAACTATATCCCGGAAGGATATATTCCGCTGATCATGGAAGATCCGAAAACTGCAACAGGAACCGTTGGGCCTGAAGGTTACAAACTTCGGGATATCAAAGATGCCAGGGGCATGACAATAACTCCTGAAGGTTACAAACTTCGGGAGGCACCAGGAGTCTCTGCCTTGATGAATATACCACCACCCGTGGTACACACTGTCCAGGAAGGACAAATTCCACAGATACTTTCTGGTGGAAACGAAAGTATGTTCGGCAGAATGAATGAGTTCCAGGAATAGTTCCTGGAAATGCAGAAAGAACTGCAAGCCATTCGCGGTCAGGACCTATTTGGAAAGGACGCCGCAGACCTTTGTTTGGTCCCCAATGTGAAAGTTCCGCACAAATTCAAAGTGCCCGAATTTGAAAAGTACAAGGGTAACTCTTTCCCTCAAAGCCATTTGGTGATGTATGCTCGGCGAATGTCAACTCAAACAAAGAACCAGGAGCTACTGATTCACTACTTTAAGGATAGTTTAACCGGTGTTGCACTCAAATGGTACATGGGTTTAAACCGCACTAAGATCGCTACTTTCAGAGATCTTTGTGCTACCTTCGTTCAGCAGTATAAGTAAAACCTAGACATGGCACCAGACAGAGATCAACTCAGATCAATGTCACAAAAGGATAAGGAAACCTTTAAGGAGCACGCTCAGAGATGGCGTAAAATTTCCGCCCAGATTTGTCCACCTCTTGAAGAAAAAGAGATGACAAAGATCTTCTTCAAAACCTTAAGCTCATTTTACTACGACAGAATGATTGCTAGTGCGCCCAGTGACTTCACCGAGATGGTGGGCATGAGAGTTCGTCTTGAGGAAGCCGTTCGAGAAGGACGTTTAGTTAAAGACGTTGGATCATCAAGTAGTACAAAACGATACGGTAGTGCTCTCCCTAAGAAAAAAGAGCAGGATATTGGGAATATCTCTCTCGGAAAGCAAAGGCGACGGTACCAACCAGTAGCAGTTGTAACTCCTGCTATCAACCCTGCGCCTGTTCCTACGTATCAACCTTAGGTTGCTCAGAGCCAACCTAATCAACAACCATATCAGCAAAGGACACAACAACCCCTTTAGCAGGCTCGTCCTCCGTACAACAACAACCATACAACGCGACCGCCAGGGTTCGACCTATACCAATGTTGTATGCAGAATTGTTTTTGTTACTGCTGGTCAAGGGGCACGTCCAAACCAGGTCTCCTCTTACAGTACCGGAAAATCTGCCTTTTTGGTTCAAAGTGGATTAGACTTGCCCTTACCATCAAGGAGGATCAGGGCATAACATAGAAAATAGTCTCAGTTTCAAATCTGACGTACAAAAACTTATTAGGAGCGGGATCTTATCTTTCAAAGATACGAATCCAAATGTTCTCACGAACCCGTTGCCTCAACACGAGAAAGCCGTGGTGAATTTGATAGAGGGAGAGTCTAACAACAACTATCAAATTCATGATGTACTCTTATTGAGGACCAATCTAGTCAAGATGCATCGCAGACAGAACGGGTATGGGCATATACCACCTCATAACTATCATCAGTGTGATATCTGCTCTAAGAACAATCAAGGATGTTCTGTGGTGCAATCAGCTCTACAGGAACAATTGGATCTCAGGTGCATCTAAGAGCATCGAGTTCGTGGGGTCAACATGACTTATACGAATTCCAACATCATTCAGAGCCACGACATCCATGCGATGAATGTCAACTTGGTGGCAATGCATTCAAGGCAAAGCCAGTATCATAATCTGCCGCGCCACGATTACAATTCCTGTCTGACTTTCTCGGTAAACAAATAGGGATGCTCTTTTGTACAAGAGGCCCTCCAGCGTCAGATGTATCTTGGATGGATCCAGGACTACCATGATAGAAAATAGTATCAAGTGAATATGATTCAAATCTTTGATATTCGCTTGATGAACACCAGCTTGGTAGAATTACATGCTAAGCAAGTCCAGCTCGGTTTTCTGACTTCGCATAATTATCAGAATTATGAAGGATGTTGTGAGAGTGATCATGGATATGCTCTCGTTCAAAGAACTTTGCAACACTTGTTAAACCACTGGTGGCTTCCGATCTATCTAGATGAAGACACGCAACAAATCAGTGTGGTTAATGGGAACCCTACTAGGAATCACAGTCAGGATGTTCGATCAATGGAAACGAACCTAGTGAGGTTACATTGCAATCAAAGCGAACGTGGCCAGGTGCCACCATATAACTACGAGCGTTGTAGAGTGTGCTCGGAAAATAACCAAGGATGTTACCTCGTGCGAGCAACCCTTCAGAGTCAGTTGGACCGCAAATAGATTCAACAATATTCAGTTTTGGGGTCCATTAACTGGACGCCGAACTATTTTGCTGATCAAATCAAAGATGTGTTGTAATCTCTGATCCTGAGAGGACCAAAGATGTTTGTGCCATCATCTCTCTACTTGACGAATCAAAGGTTCTTAACTAGGAACTGATTGAAGTTACTTACGACAGTCAGAAAAATCAGAAGGCTCATGTAGTTATCTATCTACCGGGACCAGTACCATACAAATCCGATAAGGCGATCCCTTACAAATACGGTGCAACAATAATTGAGAATGGAAAGGAAACTCCATTACCCTCCGTCGTGAATATTGCAGACATCAGTTGAGTAACACGGAGCGATCGAATCTTCAACCGAGGAGTTGGAGAACCTAACAGAGAAAAGGAACTTCAGACAGAAGCTCCCAATCCACCAGTCGGTCAGTCCAGTGATCCCGACCTTCCAAAGAACAATGATGAGATACTGAAGCTCATCCAAAGGAGTGAATACAACATTTTTGATCAGCTGTTGCAAACTCCTTCAAATATCTCCATGTTATCTCTTTTACTCAGTTCTGAGGCTCATATAGAGGCTCTACAGAAAGTCTTAGAGCAGGCCTTTGTGGAACAGGATGTGTCAATACGACAGTTCGATAGCATTGTCTCTAACATCACTTCCTGCAACAACTTAGGGTTCAGTGATGAGGAATTGCCAGAGGAAGGCAAAAGTCACAACATGGCGCTCAATATCACAGTTAACTGCCAGGACGATGCTTTAGCCAACATACTGGTAGATACCGGATCGGCTCTCAACGTTATGCCGAAGTCCACTTTAGTGGGACTATCATTCAAAGGATCCCTGATGAGGGGCAGTGAGGTCGTCGTCAAAGCGTTTGACAGATCTCGAAAAGCAGTTATCGGCAAAGTCGACCTTCCCATAACTATCGGTCCTCACACTTTCCAAGTCACTTTCCAGGTCATGGACGTCCGGGCAGCATACAGCTGTTTATTAGAAAGACCTTGGATACACCAGGCTGGGACATTCACTTAAACACTTAACCATAAACTGAAGTTCGTCAAGAATGACCAACACGTCACGGTCTATGGAGAACAAGCCTTGATCGTGAGTAACCTTTCATTATCTACTTGTGTAGAACCCGATGAGGTTGTTGGAACTCAGTTCCAAGCACTGTCAGTGAGCAATGAGAATCAATCAGAAAAAGGAACGTCGATTTCCTCGTACAAAGATGCTCTCGAAGTGATCAAAAGTAACAATACAAAGGGATGGGGACAACTTGTCATTCCTACCGATAAAAAAACAAAGAAGGGTCTTGGTTTTTCCTCAACCTGTTCCCAGACAGCTACTAACGATGAAAGTCTTCATCCCATTCAGGACTTCTTCCATAGTGGAGGTTTCCTTCACCCAGTGTCTCAAGAAGTTCATACCATCAACGAGGGAGACTCCTCCGATACAGATGAGGAGTGAAAGTCCTATCTTAACGAGGACGGTTATATCTCTCAGGAAGAGGTGCCTATGCATTTTGCTATCCGGCACAAAGTATGAGATTTATACCAAGGTCAGATGTCAAAATGATATACGGGGATTGTGATCCGGAAGGATGTCGTGCTCCACCAAACTCATTAGAGGAGGACCCTCTGATGAAGAACAACTTTGACCATGACTATTATGGCCCGATGGATGGCCTGCCAATCTGGCAGCCGTACCCAGGAGACTTGGGGCAAGAAAATCAGCAGAACAATGAAAATCGGCTGACCATCATTGAAAGAATACCTGCGTCCCCACCATGTCATGGGATCATTACTCAGGTCATTCAGAAAATATCCAGCACGACGATGAATTTGCAAAGTTTGTAGGACTAGAATTCATTAACTAAGCTTTTCCCGAGGTCAACGTCATTGAAAGAGATGACTCCTCCAGTTCCAAATAAGTGTGGGACACCTTAGGACAACCAAGTGGAAAATTCGACTACTTGGCCAAGTACACCGCTCCTGAAAGCTCTCGTATCAGGCTCGCAGACATCCAGCCAACTGGATGGGGAGATCTGCCTGAGAGTACAAATACTATGCAAAATACAACAGAGGAATCCTCCTACGACAACTCTGCCTGGGAGACAGATTCCAATGATCCTGCTCCGCCAGAAATCAGCATCATTTCTGAGGACAAACCAAGAAAGAAGGTGCCAGACTTTGTGATTCACCGAGGAGTTCGCCGCCAATGGGTTGTTGCTGATGTTCTGAAGATTGTTCATAAGTCTAAGTAATTGCCATCTTTATCTTAACCTTTCACCATGCCCAGGTGAAACGGATGTTTTTATAGGGCTTACTTTCTGTAAATATACCTCTTCGCTTCGCCCAAATAGACAGAGTTTAGTTTTATAGGGCTGTAGTTTCAAGAATCAACTCGATCATAAATAAAATAACATCGTTCTGTAATTTCCGCATTAATTGCTATTTTCTCTTTTCGTTTTTTTCAGAAAATGGTAATCCTAAAAAACAACTCAATAATAAAAACAAGCAGTTTTCAGAAAAACACTGCACACACTCTTGCATTCTCTCTATCTCTTCTAAAAAGCAAATCATCACGTCATGCAGATTGCTTGTTTTAAACCCCGTTGAAACATACGATCTGATGCCTTCTCCCAACTTTGAATTTTCGGTATTTGGGGCTGAAGAAGAAGGTGATGACGAAATTCCAGAAGAGATCTCTCGATTACTCAGACAGGAGGAAATGTCCATTGAACCTCACAAAGAGCCGTTGGAAACGGTCAACTTGGGTTCAGAAAAAGAGAGAAAAGAAGTCAGGATTGGGACACTTCTCAATTCAACTGCCAAAGAGAATTTGACAAGGCTTCTCAAAGAATTCACCGATGTATTTGCTTGGTCCTACCAGGACATGCCAGGGTTGGATACCAGCATCGTGGAACATCATCTACCGTTAAGATCAGAATGTTCGCCAGTAAAACAAAGGTTGAGAAGGACTCTCCCGGACATGGCTATCAAAATCATGGAGGAAGTACAGAAACAGATTGACGCGGGTTTCCTCGCCACGTCAGAATACCCTCAATGGTTAGCCAACATCATACCCGTACCAAAAAAGGACGGAAAGGTCCGAATGTGTGTGGATTACAGAGATCTAAACAAGGCTAGTCCAAAGGACGACTTTCCTTTACCACACATTGACATGCTCGTAGACAGTACAACAAAGTTCAAAATATTCTCCTTCATGGATGGATTCTCGGGCTATAATCAAATTAAAATAGCACCGAAAGACATGGAGAAAACTTCGTTCATCACCCCATGGGGTACCTTTTATTACAAGGTAATGTCGTTCGGTTTAAAGAACGCCGGGGTAACCTATCAACGGGCCATGACTACTCTGTTTCATGACATGATACACAAAGAGATCGAAGTATATGTCGATGATATGACTGCCAAATCTAAAACAGAGGAGGATCATGTGACCCACCTGTCAAAACTATTCGGGTGGTTGAGAAAGTACAAACTCCACTTGAATCCCAATAAGTGCATATTTGGTGTCTGTTCAGGGAAACTTTTAGGGTTCATCGTCAGCCAGAAGGGAATTGAGGTTGATCCGGATAATGTCAAGGCCATTTAAGAAATGCCTTCTCCAAAGACTGAAAAACAAGTTAGGGATTCCTGGGACGTTTGAACTACATCTCCAGATTCATATTCCTCATGACCACGACATGCGCGCCGATTTTCAAATTACTCAAAGAGAATCAGGACTGCGTTTGGACAGAAGATTGCCAAACCGCCTTCGACAGTATCAAGAAATATCTGTTGAACCCATCGATTATGTCACCTCCAGTGGAAGGAAGACCACTAATCATCTACCTCACAGTCTTGGAAGACTCAATGAGGTGTGTACTTGGCCAACAAGACGAAACAAAAAGAAAAGAGTCTGCCATCTACTATCTGAGTAAGAAGTTCACCGAATTTGAGACTCAGTACACGATGCTTGAGAAAACTTGTTGTGCTCTGGCTTGGACAGCCAAACGTCTTCACCAGTATATGATTCATCACACTACTTGGTTAATCTCTGAAATGGATCCAATCAAGTCATAATATGGATGACCTTTCATACTCATCAGTCTCCCCAAAGATGGGTGAGCATTCACTACTATAAAAAATTACGGTTTCAAGCCCTCTCAGAGCTTTAGACAAAGGATCAATCAAGGAATGACATGATCTTCAACTTGTCTAAATCTCTCAAACATCCACAATGGATCAAGAGGACTCCTACAACAAGAATCAAGCATAATGTTGCAGCATTCCAGGTGGATTAAGCCTTAAGATCGCCAGTGTCACCAAATTAGGGTTTTAGTCGACCAGGGCCTCCAGATGGAAAATTTCCTCTGGGCATAAGCCAATACTTTAAAGCATAACCTAAGATACTCCATGGGACCTCATTAACCCAATCATCAAGTCAATTTAGCCTCAGGGGATGCATTCAAAAAAATCAGGAATTAGGGTTTCTTGACCTAATTCACCCCTAAGTTGACTTTTTGGACAAGTCATGAACCAAGACCTCAAAACATGACTTGATGGTCTCTAATAAACCACATTGATCCATTTGCAACAATGGATTGGTCCAAGAAGCTTGATTCCCAAGTTTCAAGTTCATCAGAACCACAGTTAGGGTTTCGCGAAAAAAGTCAACTGTGTCTTTGACTTTTGACCCAGGCATGCTCCCAAACCTTGGGACATGATTCAATACATCCTATAACACCTATGAAATTAATCCATCAAGTTTGATTTAGGTCAAGGACTTAATTTCATAAAGGATCGCACAGTTTGGAATTCATCTGACAAAAAGTCAACTGTTCACAAAAATCAACTTTGACTTTTTGAGATTTTTCACAACTATGGTTCTTTGACCCTAAAATGATGTTAATGTGTGGTTGGAATCATCCTTCATCAAGAAAATTCAAGAAAATTGGGATAACTTGTAAAAGGGGTAACCATAAAAAACTTAGAAATTTTCTAAGTTATGGAACAAAGTGGCTAGGGTACACCCTTTGGAGGATCATAACTCCTAAACCACAAGGCCATTTTTCCCCATTCAAAGCTGGATTTGTAGCTCTCATGGCCCTCTACAAAAGCTTCAACTACACCTCCTTCCAATTCATCATGGATTTTGAGTTATGGAATGATCAAAATGGCATAAAACATGAAATGTCACTTTTTCCAACACTTAGTGAAATTTTCACTAAGTCAGAATCTGTCTTGCTTTTTTTCCAAAAGTAGGGGGATTTTTCACTTGGATCCAAAGAGTATCAAGACCGACTATGATCACATACATGTTGTATCATATGAGGGCTTTCCAAAATGGCCAAGAACTCCATGAAACTCCACTTAAGCCATGAGATATGACCATGCCAATATGCCTTGCTGCAAACTGTCATGGCAAGGAAGATTTGGGGATTTTGCTCGATTTGCTCAAATTTTGCAAAGGGCAAGCAAATCTATCCATCTGAACACCTCAAGAGGGGACCAAGGAGGGACAAACACTGATTCATCAGCCTCCCAAGTCCTTGGAACCAAATGTAGCATGCGAAACCTAGAAATGCCTAAAAGAGGGACAAGACTCCAATTTTGGTTTGGAGCATTTAATGGATGCACCAAGGTGGCATGGACTGAGCCATTTCCAACTGAATTCAGTCAAGACTTATCCAAGACCAAGGGAACCAGCAGCCTGTGCCCTAACCTCTAGTCAATGGCTAGAGGAGACTTGGATTCCTATTGATCAACATTGGCCAAACCTCTGCAGTAGTTGCCATTCACTATTGCAGCCAAAACAAACTTGCTCTACTATGAATAGAGCTCATTTGTGCTCAGTTTGAGTACACCAAAGCACTACAACAGTTGCTTTCCTCAAAATCTCTTTCTCTAGGACAAAATGCCTTCTTTAGCTAGGTAACTCTGAGTTTTTGAGTTAGAGAGCAATTCCATCACAACTCATGATCCAAACACATCCAATATGTCATATCTAAATTGTCCCCTCCCAAAATCTCAAAATAGGGCCTTTTTGCATTTTTCAAGCCATGTCTTGATTCAGTCACTTTTCAAACCAGATAAAACCTCAAACACACTCCAAATATCATCCTTGAACTATCCCAAATGGTTCCACACATTTGGAACACCATTTGAGAGAGTTGATATTTTGACCACTTTTGCCCCTTTTGCAAGAAAGGGCCAGTTTCCATTCCTGAGGTTTCCAGCTGGTTCCAACCACTCTAAAAGCTTCTAAGGGATCATTTGAGATTGTCCAAAGCATCAAAACATTTCTGGAACAAAGCACTTGGCAGATAGCCCAAAAGCTCCAAAAAGAGGTAAGCATCACAACTTGAACTCTCTGAAATATGCCTTGCTTTAAAGTCTACTGATCATGCATCTCTTATACATGTTATATGTGTTGTGTTTGCACCAATTTATCATGTAATTCATACCTGTACCAAGAGGTAGCACAGAAAATGCAAAACATGGCCTATTTCAAAACCACTATCGGGTTTTGAGGAGGATTTGTTTTCTGGAAAAACCACCACCACCATTGGATTCCTTGTGAAATTCTAGGCCAGATACATATAAATTTTGTCTCCATCCATGGAGAAATGAGAAAGTTATGGCCTTCACGTTTCTAGCCAAAATCTTGCCTTGCCTTGCCTTGGCGAGGCCTAGAAAACAAGGCAAGCCTTGTATATTTGTGGTTTTGTTTCAATCAACGGATGTATCACCACCCCAGTGGTAAGGCGCGCGCCCTGTACACAAGAGGTATGGGGTTCGAATCCCCCTCGCCCCAGATCCTCTTTTTTACCACTTTTTTATATTTTATTATTTTTCTTATTATTTTTAATGATTTAAAAAATTAATAACTCCCTCAATTTTAATTATTTTTTATTGGTTCTTTTTGGAAAAAGTCACAAAAATGTTGAAATATTTTATTCCACAAAAAAATCAAATTTATATTATTTATTTAATATAATTGGTATTTTTGTGAATAAATTCATTTTTAATTGTTTTTAAACATTTTAAAAGTAAATATCCACTTTGAAAATCAAAACCAAATGAGTTTTAATTCATCTTGTGATTAAAACCTCATTTTTCAAACCTTAACCAAAAATAACAAATTTTTTGTTCAAGCTTATTTGGTGTTTTATCATTTTTAATTGATTTTCTTTGAAAATTTACTTTTAAAAATAACAAAATTAGGGTTTCTTTGATTTCAACCCTCATCAATCATTTTCAAAACACTTTGGGCCTCTTAGTAGAGTGTAAGACCCAATCCTTTGTAAATACAAATCATTTGTTGGGCCTCAGATGTTGTATAAGTCCCGTTGTGTTTTCAAAATTTACAACGCAATCGTCGCCTTTTAAAACAAAACCTTTGGGCCTACCCTCGTGTTATAAGGCCCATTTCTTTTCAAACTCTTTGGGCCTCTAATAGAGTGTAAGACCCAATCCCCTTTTAACTAAAACCTTTTTGGGCCTCAGATATTGTATAAGCCCCTATGCGTTAAAAGAAGAATCTCGGCGCGATCGCCAATTTAAAACTTGGGCCTACCCTCGTGTTATAAGCCTCATTTCTTTTCAAACTCTTTGGGCCTCTAATAGAGTGTAAGACCCAATCCCCTTTTAACCAAAACCTTTTTGGGCCTCAGATATTATATAAGCCCCTCTGCGTTAAAAGAAGAATCTCAGCGCGATCGCCAGTTTAAAACTTGGGCCTACCCTCGTGTTATAAGCCCCATTTCTTTTCAAACTCTTTGGGCCTCTAATAGAGTGTAAGACCCTATCCTTTTTAAATCCAAACCAATTTTGGGCCTCAGATATTGTATAAGTCCCACTGCGATTTCAAAAATCTCGGCACGATCGCCATTTAAAACTGTTTGGGCCTCTCCTTGAGCTGTAAGCCCCATCACTGGTACAAAAACACTGTGGGCTTCTAATGGAGTGTAAGACCCAACCCCCCTTGTACATAAAAACTTTATGGGCCTCACTTATTGTATAAGTCCCTCTGTACAGTTTACAAAACAACAGTGCAGTCATCGTTAAACCTTGGGACTCTCCTCGAGCTATAAGCCCCAACAAACTTTTCAAAGCACTTTCTCCGTTGATTTTGAATATAATATTGTTATCAAAGTTTTCTTTGTTGAACAACTAACCAAACAGCATGGAAGCTCTACAACGGGTAAGTGTTTATCCGCTTTCATTTATCGCTTTCATATGTATATAACTGTATTGTGGGGCTGTTTCATTGTAAGTCTTCTTTCAGAAACTTTTATATACTTGTCCAATATCCACTGTGTAATACTAGTATAGTTATTTAGAGTTTTCCCCGACAACTACGTCTAGCACTAGGTAAATCCCTGTTGGTCACTCTTAAATACAAACAAAACTAGATCCCCATAGGATTTCCAGATACAGTCTTCCCTCCTCTTGGGGTTAAACAATATGGAGACGTGAAAGGCAGCATTCTCGGTGAACTCTTTCTCAGACTGTCACTCTTAGAAATTGTCAAAGAAACTCTACTCCCCAGAGTTGATTTATTCTCCGTGAATAGCATCTGTTGAGTTTCTTCCAAATTCTCGGACTTTCCTAGCTTGATCTATTCTCGGTGAATAACATGTCTTGAACTTCTCGGGGTTTGGGGACCCACAAGCTTCCTAAAAGCATCCCCACCTCTTCTTGGGCGTTGTACAAGGACCCTTCGGCTTCTTAGAAGTTCTCGTGCCTTCTCTTGGGCTTAATACAAGGACCCTGATGACCTCTTAAAGGTATAAGACAGAACTTAGTCATCCTTTTTTAGATCAGTCTTTCCAGTGTCAAACCTCTGGCCACTTTAGGGTTGATACTCACCCCTTAATGCTCGTGCCTCCTCTTGGGCATTGTACAAAAGATAAAACTCTAGACTTGGAGAGTCTAAGACCCTTAAGTCTCAAAGACATTCTCAAGTTCCCTTCAAACATAGGAAGAAACCCGATTTCTCTCATGAGAGTTCCCCACGCTTGGACTCGCTTCAGGATCTCCAGAATCCACAGCGATAAGACAGCTTCCTCTTGGGCTTTGTACAAATGATTCGCCCTAGCGGAGCTAACCTTTTCAGGCTCTCTTGTTGAGTCAGTCTCCTTTTAGCCTCCATCTCGGGCTTTGTACGAGATACCAAAATCACTCTCTTGTTGAGTATAAAAGACTCTCTTGTTGAGTCAGACACCTTTTAGCCTCCATCTCGGGCTTTGTACGAGATACCAAAATCAATCTCTTGTTGAGTATAAAAGACTCTCTTGTTGAGTCAGACACCTTTTAGCCTCCGTCTTGGGCTTTGTACAAGACATATAAAAACACTTTCTTGTTGAGTATAAAAGACTCTCTTGTTGAGGTAATCTCCTTTTAGCCTCCGTCTTGGGCTTTGTACAAGAGATACACAAACACTCTCTTGTTAAGTATAAAAGACTCTCTCGTTGAGTCAAACCCTTTTTAGCCTCAATCTCGAGCTTCGTACGAGACAGCAAAACAATCTCTTGTTGAGTATAAAAGACTCTCTTGTTGAGTCAATCACCTTTTAGCCTCCGTCTTGGGCTTTGTACAAGACATATAAAAAACACTCTCTTGTTGAGTATAAAAGACTCTCTTGTTGAGTCAACTTCCCTTTAGCCTCAATCTTGGGCTTTGTACAAGACAGGAAGAACATTTCCCCGAAAAAGTCAAACTTCTAGCCTCCGCTTAGCCTTTGTATAAGGAAAACCCCGGTTGAGCCAATCAACCTTTTAGCATCAAATTTGTGCCTTGCTCATAGCATACAAACATCAACAATTCTTCTTTAGAGATGACAAACTCTCTCTAACCCTTTAGCTTCACATTTGGGCTTTGAACAAGATACAAACCACCTTTAGCTTCACGTCTTGGGCTTTGAACAAGACACCAAAACAACCTTTTTCCTCCCATAGAATAGGAGGAACTACGATCGCTCTGATTTCCCTGCTTCGTTAAACAGGAATACGTAGGCATAAGATTACAAAAATCTTAGCGAGCATACTAATCAAAGACCCAAATCCAGTACCCCCATATATCAACCCAAAAGCACCGAGTCCTAACATCCTACCAAAAAAAACCTCGCAAATGATCCAGACATTCTGATTTTAAAAAAATATAACCAAAGAAGGACCCACATCTTAATCGCATCTGTAATCTAACAGACCGCTGTTCAAACTCAGTATGCAAGCAGGGTTAATTGGAGACATATATTTCCCTTCCTTAATCATCTTAACAGGATAAAAAATGAATCGAACTGTAGTACCCAAGCGATCGTGACTCTGGACCACAAAAATAGCGCTACAGAAAAATGGCGCCCACCGTGGGGCCAGTAAAAAGAGATTTTCTTACACTCTTCGGTGGGAAACTTTAAGTTCAACAAGATGCCACAGAAATGGCGACTCTGCTGGGGAGCCATTGTCTGTATAGGATCATAAGACTAGAGGTCTAGGATGATTAAGACAAATATATATACTATTTTTCCTAATTGATATCTGTGTTTATTTTTCTGCTAATGGGAATGCGTGTGATGCTGCATGTGGAAAGATTGAGTATACACCTGAGATATGTGATGGCAATACGGGTAATCTTACCGGGAGTGGATTCCATCTAAGAGTCCCCGGTCGACCATCAAACTCAGTTGAGACTCCCTTTGCAGATACATTGCCTATACAACTTCGGTTGTTGAAAGTAGTATGGTCGACTGGTTTATCTGAGAAGCTGAGGTTTTTAGTAGGCAGAAACCATTTTGTAGTGCAGAAGCTATCGGAAATAGTTGCCATGCGATACTACCCTCATTTAAGATCACTCTAGGATACATCATCTTGCTGGAGATCCACTTGTTTTTGTCATCCCAAGTGGGATCAATGATTTTGCGGACAGGTATAGAAAATACCAGTATAAACCTTTGGGGGGGGGGGTAGAGCCTTGACTTCATGACACCGACCCTTTGACCCCATGTTTTTTCTATGTTTTGTGTGCTGCATTCATACATTCATTTAAAAAACATTAAAACAAAGAAAAATCTTCTCTTCTAGCCTCTCCTTTTCAAATTAAACTAAGACAATGATTGCAAATGTCATAGAAAGGAGATTACGCTAATAGATTTCGGTAGAAGGAAAACTCATAACTACAACTTCAAGGTTCCAAAACTAGAGGATTTGAGAAGTCTGGAGAGGATGATAACCAATCACGAGGCTTTCAGAGCCAAGTACGGAGGGTTGCTGTCCTTGTTAAGGGTCCATGTAATTGAAGGAATCCTGTCCACACTAATCTAGTTCTACGATCCGGTCTATCACTGTTTCACATTCCCAGATTATCAACTAGCACCAACACTAGAGGAATACTCTCACCTGACTGATTTACATATTACTGATCACGCTCCCTTTTCTGGACTGGAAGAAATTCCAAAGGATCAGACCATTGCAAGAGCAATTTATTTGGACGAGTCAGAAGTCAGGACTCACATGACCACTAAGGGTGGAATTTAGGGTTTACCAGCCCAGTTCTTAGCAAAGAAAGCTCTATACTTTGCTAGTATAGGGAATGTGGCCGCTTTCGAGAGCATTTTTGTTTTGCTCACCTACGGGTTATTTTTGTTTCCCAACATCGATAACTTTGTAGATATCAACGCCATTAAGATTTTTCTGATTGGCAACCATGTACCGACCTTACTCGCGGATGCATATCATTTGGTACACTTAAGTAATTTGTATAATGGAGGAATGATCACATGTTGTGTGCCCCTGCTTTAAAAATGGTTCATTTCCCTCTTGCCCAAGTCTGCTGCATTTTGGGATCAAAAGAATACTTTATGTTGGTCGCAGAGAATCATGTCTCTTACCAACTCTAACATTGATTGGTACCATCGAATCTATGACGGGATCAGGATCATTGACCGTTGTGGAAAATTCCTAAATGTTCCCCTTATAGGAACTAAGGGGGGAATCAATTATCATCCAGTGTTAGTTCGTCGTCAATTTGGATACCCGATGAGGCATGTTTCGCGTAATGCTCATCTGGAAGGTCTTTTATTCAAGGAAGGAGAAAATGATACGGCACTAAAGACAGAAATAATGCATGCCTGGAAACACGTTCATAGGAAAGGAAGAGAGTCTCTAGGAAAACCAGACTGTGTCTCGGTGGAGCCTTATCTCCACTGGGTACAAACTAGAGCTCTCAAGCTGAGGATGCCTTACCCTCGTCAGGAAGTTCTTCCATTAAGGGACTCTGCCCTTTATTTTATGCCTGAGACGGAAAAGCTTCAGGTTACTCTCAGCAAAGTTCAGCAGGAAAAGAGGTCTTGGAGGAACAAGTATCGTATTCTCAATGTAGAGTGCAAGAAAATACATCAATTGTTAAAAGAAAAGGATGCTCTGATTGAGATTTTAGAGCAGCATGCTGTAGAGAATCAGGATGACCAAAGGAATTTGCTCGCTCCTTTTGCTTAGAAAAGGAATGACAACCCGACAACGGCCGAAGAGCCCCGGTCAAAGAAAAGGAAAGTACCAGAACCAGCACCTGAACTCTCCTCAGAGAGGACTCAGGATCCATTAGCTTAGATTTCCTTTTTCAACACTTTGTAATCTACTGTATTTCCATTTCCGTAATCCTTTAAATTCAATAAAACTGGATTCTTCTTACCTACGATATTTGCAATCTAATTGTCAAACTTTACTTTGAATAAACAAAAGCATATAATTAATATAATCATTGCATATCATTCATCATTCTCGCATAACGCATTCTTCTTACCTACGAATCTCACGTTTGTGTCTCGATTCTAGAGTCAAACTGTCTCATTCGTACAATACTCGGGCCAATCATCAGGAAAAGATGGATGATCTCGAGGAAGAGAACAGAAAGTTGAGGGAAGAGATCGACACTCTGAAAGAAGATCTGAGAAAGCTTCATAACGACATGCAAGCTCTAGCAGAAGCTCAGATGCAATAACAATCGACTGTGATCTCAGAGATCACATCAACGCCCATAGTGGAAAAGTATGATCCTAGGTATAAAATGCCGAAAGATCGTCCCTGGGACATGCCACTCAACTATATCCCGGAAGGATATATTCTGCCAATCACTGAAGATCCGGAAACTTCAGCAAGAGCCGCTGGGTCTGAAGGTTACAAACTTTGGGAAAGCGGAGATGCCAGGGGCATAACAGCAACTCCTGAAGGTTACAAACTTCGGGAGACACCAAGAGTCTCTGCCATGATGACTATACCACCGCCCGTGGTACACACTGTCCCGGAAGGACAGATTCCACAGATACCCTCTGGTGGGAACGAAAGTATGTTCGACAGAATAAATGAGATCTAGGAATAATTCCTGGAAATGCAGAAGGAACTACAAGCCATTTGCGGTCAGGATTTATTTGGAAAGGACGCCGCAGACCTTTGTTTGGTCCCCAATGTGAAAGTTCTGCACAAGTTCCAAGTGCCTGATTTTGAAAAGTACAAGGGTAACTCTTGCCCTCAAAGTCACTTAGTGATGTACGCTCGGTGAATGCCAGCTCAGACAAAGAACCAGGAGCTACTGATTCACTACTTTCAGGATAGTTTAACCGGTGCCGCACTCAAGTGATACATGGGTTTAAACCGCACTAAGATCGCTACTTTCAGAGATCTTGGCGCTGCCTTCGTTCAACAATATAAGTACAATTTGGACATGGCACCAGACAAAGATTAGCTCATGTCAATGTCACAAAAGGATAAGGAAACCTTTAAGGAGTACGCTCAGAGATGGCGTGAAATTACCGCCCAAATTTGTCCACCTCTTGAGGAAAAAGAGATGACAAAGATCTTCTTGAAAACCTTAAGCTCATTTTACTACGACAGAATGGTTGCCAGTGCGCCCAGTGACTTCACCGAGATGGTGGGCATGGGAGTTCGTCTTGAGGAAGCGGTCCGGGAAGGTTGTTTAGTTAAAGAGGCTGGATCATCAAGTAATACAAAACGATATGGTAGTGCTCTCCCTAAGAAAAAAGAGCAGGATATTGGGAATATCTCTCTCGGAAAGCAAAGGCGACGTTACCAACCAGTAGCAGTTGTAACCCATGCTATTAAACCTGCACGCAAAGCCAACCAAATCAAGAGCAATATCAGCAAAGGACACAACAGCCTCTTCAGTAGGCTCGTCCTTCGTACAACAATAACCGTACAACACGACCACCAGGTATCGACCCTATACCAATGTTATACGCAGAACTATTTCCGTTATTACTAGTCAAGGGGCATATCCAAACCAGGTCTCCTCTTACAATACTGGAAAATCCGCCTTTTTGATTCAAAGCGGATCAAACTTGTCCTTACCATCAAGGAGGGTCAGGGCATACATAGAAAATTGTCTCAGTTTCAAATCCGATGTGCAAAAGCTTGTTAGGAGCGGGGTCTTGTCTTTCAAAGATACGAATCTGAATGTTCTCACGAACCCGCTGCCTCAACACGAGAAAGCTGCGGTAAATCTGATAGAGGGAGAGTCCAATGACAACTATCAAATTCACGATGTACTCTTATTGAGGACCAATCTGGTCAAGATGCATCGCAGACAGAGCAGATATGGGCATATACCACCTTGTAACTATCACCAGTGTGATATCTGCTCTAAGAACAATCAAGGATGTTCTGTGATGCAATCAGCTCTACAGGAACAATTGGATCTCGGATGGATCCAAGAGCACCGAATTCGTGGGGTCAACATGACTTATATGAATTCCAACATCGTTCAGAGCCACGACATCCGTGCTATGAATGTCAACTTGGTGGCAATGCACTCAAGGCAAAGCCAGTATCATAATCTGCCGCGACACGATTACAATTCCTGTCTGATTTGCTTGGTAAACAAACAGGGATGCTCTTTTGTACAAGAGGCCCTCCAGCGTCAGATGGATCTTGGATGGATCCAGGACTACCATGATAAAAATCCTTATCAGATTAACATGGTTCAAATCTTTGATATTCACTTGATGAATACCAGCTTGGTGGAGTTACACGCCAAGCAAGTCTAACTCGGTTTTCTCACTTCACATGATTATCTGAGCTGTACAGTATACCGTGAGAGTAACCAAGGGTGCGCTCTCGTGCAAAGAAATTTGCAACACTTGCTAAACCACTGATGGCTTCCGATCTATATGGATGAAGACACGCAACAAATAAGTGTGGTTAACGGGAAACCTACTAGGCATCAAAGTCAGTATGTTCGATCAATGTAAACAGATCTAGTAAGGTTTCATTGCATTCAAAGCGGACGTGGCCAGGTGCCACCACATAACTACGAGCGTTGTAGAGTCTGCTCGGAAAATAACAAAGGATGCTACCTCGTGCGGGCAGCCCTTCAGAGCCAGTTGGACCGCAAAGAGATTCAACAATATTCAGTTTCGGGGTCTATTAACTAGACGCCAGGCTACTTCGCTGATATAATTTAAGATGTTGTTGTAATCTCTGATCATGAAAGGGTCAAAGATGTTTGTACCATCATCCCTCTACTTGATGAATCAAAGGTTCTTACCCAGGAACTGATTGAAGTTACCTACGACAGTCAAAGAAATCAGAAGGCTCCTGTAGTTATTTATCTACCGGGACCAGTGCCGTATAAATCCGATAAGGCGATCCCTTACAAATACGGTGCCACAACAGTTGAGAATGGGAAGGAAATTCCATTACCCTCTGTCGTGAATATTGCAGACTTCAGTCGAGTAACACGGAGCGGTAGAATCTTCAACAGAGGAGTTGGAGAACCCAGTAGAGAAAAGGAACCTCTAACAGAAGTTCCTAATCCACCAGTCGGTCAATCTAATGATCCCGAACTTTCAAACAACAACGATGAGATGTTGAAGCTCATCCAAAGTAGTGAATACACCATTGTTGATCAGCTGTTACAAACTCCTTCAAAGATCTCTGTGTTATCTCTTTTACTCAGTTCCGAAGCCCACAGAGAGGCTCTACAGAAAGTCTTAGAGCAAGCCTTTGTGGAACAGGATGTGTCAATACGACATTTCGATAGCATCGTCTCTAACATCACTTCCTGCAACAACTTAGGGTTCAATGATGAAGAACTGCCGGAAGAAGGGCAAAGTCACAACATGGCGCCCAATATCACAATCAGTTGCCAGGACGATGCTTTAGCCAGCATACTGGTAGACACCGGATCGACTCTTAACGTCATCCCGAAGTCTACTTTAATGCGACTATCATTCAAAGGATCCCCGATGAGGGGCAGTGAGGACGTTGTCAAAGCATTTGACGGATCTCGGAAAGCAGTTATTGGCGAAGTCGACCTTCCCATAACTATCGCTCCTCACACTTTCTAAGTCACTTTCCAGGTCATGGACATCCGAGCAACATACAGTTGTTATTAGGAAGACCTTGGATACACCAGGCTGGGGCAGTCACTTCGACACTGCACCAGAAACTGAAGTTCGTCAAGAACGATCAACTCATCACGGTCTGTGGAGAACAAGCCTTGATCGTGAGTAACTTGTCATCATCTACTTGTGTAGAGCCTGAGGAGGTTGTTGGAACTCAGTTCCAGGCACTTTCGGTGAGCAACAATAATCAGTCAGACAAAGGAACATCGATTTCCTCGTACAAAGATGCTCTCGAAGTGATCAAAAGAAATAATACAAAAGGATGGGGACAGCTTGTCATTCCTACCGATAACCAAACAAAGAAGGGTCTTGGTTTTTTGCAACCTGTACCCAGACAGCTGCTAACGATGAAAGTCTTCATCCCATTCAGGACTTCTTCCACAGTGGAGGTTTCCTTCACCCAGTGTCTCAAGAAGCACATACTATCAACAAGGGAGATTCCTCTAACACAGATGAGGAATGGAAGTCTTATCTTAACGAGGATGGTTATATGTCTCAGGAAGAGGTGCCTACGCCATTTTTCTATCCCGCACAGAGTCCGAGATTTAAACTGAGGTCAGACGTCGAAATGATATATGGAGATTGTGATCCGGAAGGATGCCATGCTCCACCAAACTCATTAGAGGAGGACACTCTGATGAAAGATAACTTTGACCACGACTACTATGTCCCAATGGATGGCCTGCCTATCTGGCAGCCGTACCCAGGAAACTCAGGGCAAGAAAATAAGCTGAACAATGAAAATCAGCTGAGCATCATTAAGCATAATACCTGTGTCCCCACTATGTCATGGGGTCAACACTCAGGTCATTCGGAAAATATCCAGCACGACGATGAATTTGCAAAATTTGCAGGACTAGAGTTCATCAACTATGCTTTTCCCGAGGTCAATGTCATCGAGAGAGATGACTCCTCCAGTCCCAAAGAAGTATGGGACACCTTGGGGCAACCAAGTGGAAAATACAACTATATGGTCAAGTACACTGCTCCTGAGAGCTCTCGCATCAAGCTCGAAGACAGTTAGCCAACTGGGTGGGCAGATCCACCTGAGAGTACAAATACTCTGCAAAATACAACTGAGGAATCCTCCTACGACAACTCTGCCTGGGAGACAGATTCCAATGATCCTGCTCCACCAGAAATCAGCGTTATTTCTGAAGACAAATCAAGGAAGGTACCAAACTTTGCGATTCACCGAGGAGTTCACCTCCAATGGGTTGCTGTCGATGTTCCGAAGATTGTTCATAAGTCAAAGTAATTGTCGTCTTTAACCTTTGACCCTGCCCAGGCAAAACAGATGTTTTGATAGGGTTCACTTTCTGTAAATATCCCTCTTCGCTTCGCCCAAAGCGACATAGTTTTGTTTTATAGGGCTGTAGTTTCAAGAATCGACAAAATCATAAATAAAATAACGTCGTTCTGTAATTTCCGCATTAATTGCTGTTTTCTCTTTTCGCTTTTCAGAAAATGGTAATCCTAAAAAACAATTCAATAATAAAAACAAGCAGTAAAAAAATAATACATTGCACACACTCTTGCATTTTCTCTATCTCTTCTAAACACGAATCATCACGTCATGCAGATTGTTTGTCGTAAACCCCGTTGAAAAATGCGATCCGATGCCATCCCCCAACTTTGAATTCCCGGTATTTGGGACTGAAGAAGAAGTTGACAACGAAATTCCAGAAGAGATCTCCTGACTACTCAAACAGGAGGAAAGGTTCGTTAAACCTCACAGAGAGCCGTTGGAAACGGTAAACTTGGGTTCGGAGAAAGAGAGGAAAGAGACCAGGATTGGGGCATTGCTTAGTCCAACTGCCAAAGATGGTTTGACGAAGCTTCTCAAAGAATTTCCCGATGTATTCGCTTGGTCCTATCAGGATATGCCAGGGTTGGATACCAGCATCGTGGAACATCATCTACCGTTAAGGTCGGAATGTCCGCCAATAAAACAAAAGTTGAGACGGACTCACCCGGACATGGCCATCAAAATCAAAGAGGAAGTGCAGAATTAGATTGACGCGGGTTTCCTCGCCACGTCAGAATATCCTCAATGGTTAGCCAACATCGTACCAGTTCCGAAAAAGGATGGAAAGGTCAGAATGTGTGTGGATTATAGAGATCTAAACAAGGCAAGTCCAAAGGATGACTTTCCTTTACCGCACATTGACATGCTGGTTGACAGTACAACAAACTTCAATATTTTCTCCTTTATGGATGGATTCTCGGGCTATAATCAGATAAAAATGGCGCCGAAGGACATGGAGAAAACTTCATTTATTACCCCATGGGGCACTTTTTGCTACAAGGTAATGCCGTTCGGTTTGAAGAATGCCGGGGCAACCTATCAAAGGGCCATGACTACTCTCTTTCATGACATGATACACAAGGAAATCGAGGTATATGTCGATGATATGATTGCTAAATATAAAATAGAAGAGGAGCATGTGACCCACCTATCAAAACTATTTAAGCATCTGAGAAAATACAAACTCCGCTTGAATTCTAACAAATGCACATTCGGTGTCCGTTCAGGGAAACTCTTAGGGTTCATCGTCAGCCAGAAAGGAATTGAGGTTGATCCTGACAAGGTCAAGGCCATTCAAGAAATGCCTTCTCCAAAGATTGAAAAATAAGTCAGAGGATTCCTGGGACGGTTGAACTATATTTCCAGATTCATATTCCTTAAGACCGCGACATGTGCGCCAATTTTCAAGTTACTCAAAAAGAACCAGGATTGCGTTTGGACAAAAGATTGCCAAACCGCCTTCGGCAGTATTAAGGAATATATGTTGAACCCACCAATTTTATCACCTCTAGTGGAAGGAAGACCACTGATCATCTACCTCATAGTCCTAGAGGACTCGATGGGTTGTGTGCTTGGCCAACAAGACGAAGCCAAAAGGAAAGAGTTTGCCATCTACTATCTAAGCAAGAAATTCACCAGCTGCGAGACTCGGTACACTATGCTTGAGAAAACTTGTTATGCTCTGGCTTGGGTAGCCAAACGTCTTCGCCAGTACATGATTCGTCACACTACTTGGTTGGTCTCCGAAATGGATCCAATCAAGTATGTATTTGAAAAACCTGCTCTCACGGGAAGAATCGCCCGTTGGCCGATGTTATTATCAGAATACGACATCGAATACCACACTCAGAAAGCCGTTAAAGGGAGTATTTTAGCAGATCATTTGGATCTTCAACCGATTGACGATCAGGAATCAATCGGGTTTGACTTCCCCGACGAAGATGTCATGTATTTAAAGATGAAGATTGCGATGAACCGCTACCCAGTGAAGGGCCAGAACCAGGTTCCCAATGGGGACTTATCTTTGATGGAGCCGTCAATCATTATGGAAATGGAATTGGGGCAATCATCATAACACCTCAAGGTACCCACATTCCTTTCACTGCCAGACTTACGTTCAAGTGCACGAACAACGAGGCCGAATACGAAACTTGTATCATGGGTCTCGAAGAAGCGATCGATTTGAGAATCAAAAACTTGGATGTTTATGGCGACTCAGCCCTGGTTATCAATCAGATCAAAGGAGATTGGAACACATACCAATCAGGATGGATTCCTTACAAGGATTATGCAAGAAGGTTGCTACCCTTCTTTAACAAAATCGAGTCATATCCCTTATGAAGAGAATCACATGGCTGATGCGTTAGCCACTCTCTCTTTCATGATTAGTGTAGGTCAATGGAACGACCTACCTAAGATCGACATAATGCGCCTTGAAAGGCCCGCTTACATCTTCGGATTGAAGCAGTCATAGACGACAAACCTTGGTATCACGATATCAAATGCTTCCTTCAGAAATAAGAGTACCCACCTGGGGCACTAAGGAAGGATAGAAAAACCCTCAGAAGGCTGGCAGGCAGTTTCTTCCTGAGTGGTGATACACTCTATAATAGAAATTTTGACATGGTCTTGCTCCGATTCGTAGACAGACCAGAAGCAGACATGCTGATAAAAGAAATTCACGAAGGATCTTTTGGCACTCATGCCAATGGATACACAATGGCGAGAAAAATTCTGAGAGCAGGGTACTACTGATTGACCATGGAATCCGACTGCTACCAGTACATAAGGAAATGTCACAAGTGTCAGATATACGCTGACAAAGTCCATGTACCGCCAACGCATCTTAAAGTACTTTCTTCCCCATGGCCTTTTTCCATATGGAGAATCGACATTATTGGCATGATCGAACCCAAGGCTTCAAATGGACATCGGTTCATTCTGGTAGCCATTGATTACTTCACCAAGTGAGTCAAAACAGCGTCGTACGCCAATGTAACCCGACAAGTGGTGGTCCGATTTATCAAAAGCAATATCATCTGCCGTTATGGTGTTCCTAGCCAGATCATTACTGACAATGGGTCTAACTTGAACAACAAGATGATGAAAGAATTATGTGAGAGTTCAAGATCGAACACCATAACCCATCTCTCTACCGACCCAAGATGAACAGCGCAGTAGAAGCGGCTAACAAGAACATCAAGAAAATTGTTCAAAAGATGGCTATAACCTACAAAGACTGACACGAGATGCTACCCTTTGCTCTTCACGGTTACCGAACATCTGTCCGCACTTCAAGAGGGGCAACCCCTTTCTCTCTAGTATATGGCATGGAAGCAGTGCTCCCTATAGAAGTAGAGATCCCATTAATCCGGTTATTGATGGAAGCTAAGCTAACAGAAGCTGAATGGTATCAAAGTCGACACGATGAACTGAATCTGATCGAAGAAAAGAGAATAACGGCACTATGCCACAGTCAGTTGTATCAACAAAGAATGAAGAGGGTGTTTGATAAAAAGGTCCGACCTCACGTCTTCAGGAAAGGAGACCTTGTGCTAAAAAAGATACTATCATTTCTCACTGATTCCTGGGGCAAATGGACTCCGAATTATGGAGGCCCCTATGTGGTCAAGAAAGCTTTCTCAGGCTGCGCCTTGAGACTTACAACCATGGATGGAGAAGAGTTTGCCTACCCCATGAATGTTGATGTAGTCAAGAAATACTTCGCCTAAACTAAAAAAAAAAATTCTCGGTGGATTGAAAAACTGAAAGGGCGGTCCAGGAAAAAATTAGAGACATGATCAAAAATCATCCCGGTGGATTGGAAACATCACAGTACCATTCAGGAAAAAATTAGGGATAATGGCAAGTAACTATGTTCAACAAAGGGACAAATCCCTCAGCAGCAATAATGCCATCCATCAGGGAAAACTCCAGTCAGGGTCATCTTCGACAGAAGTTCAGGATGTCCAGAATTCAAAGTTGGTAGAAGGATAGTGTCATACCCCAAATTTTGACCACTAAGATTTCCCATCATTGTGCAAATCATCATCATAATATGGATGTACCTTTATGCCTCACCAATCTCCTCAAGGAATTGTTGAGCATCCACTGCAATAAAACTTAGGGTTTCGGGCCCTCTCTGAGCCTTAGACAAAGGATCAATCAAGGAATGACATGATCTTCAACTTGTCTAACCTCTCAAACATCCACAATGGATCAAAAGGACTCCCACTTCAAGGATTAAGTATAAGGATGCTCCCTTCTAGGTGGATCAAGCCTCAAGATCGCCAGTGTCACCAAATTAGGGTTTTGGTCGACCAGGGCCTCCAGATGGAAAATTTCCTCTGGGCATGATCCAAAGATTCAAAACATATCCTAATATGCTCCATGGAACCTCATGGACCCAACCATCAAGTTAATTTTGCCTCAGGGGATGCATTAATCAAAAATCAGGAATTAGGGTTTCTTGACCTAATTCACCCCTAAGTTGACTTTTGGGACAAAACATGAGCCAAGACCTCAAGACATGATTTGAGGGTCTCCAATACACTACATTGATCCATTTGTAACAATGGATTGATCCAGGAAGCTTGAGCAACAAGTCTCAATTTCATCTGAACCACAATTAGGGTTTCGCGAGAAAAGTCAACTGTAACTTTGACTTTTGACTAGGACATGCTCCCAAACCCTAGGACATGATTCAATACACCCTATAACACCCATGGAACATGTCCATCAAGTTTGATTTAGGTCAAGGACATGATTTCCTAAAGAATTACACAGTTTGGAATTCATCTGCTAAAAAGTCAACTGTGCACAAAAGTCAACTTTGACTTTTTGAGATTTTTCACTTAAATGGATTTTTAACCCTAAAATGATGTTAATGTATGATTTGAATCATCATTCATCAAGAAAAATCAAAGAAAGTGGGATAACTTGTAAAAGGGGTAACCATAAAAACTTAGAAAATTTTCTAAGTTATGAAATAAAGTGGCAAGGGTACCAACTTTGGAGGATCATAACTCCTAAACCACAAAGCCATTTTTCCCCATCCAAAGCTTGATTTGTAGATCTCATTTCCCTCTACAAAAGCTTCCTACTGATCTATGTCCAAATTCCTCATGGATTTTGAGTTATGGAGTGATCAAAATCAAGAAATGTCACTTTGTTCCAACACTTAGTGAAAATTCCACTAAGTCAGAATCTGCCTTTACTTTTTTCCAAATGTAGGGGGATTTTTCACTTGGATCCAAAAATTATCAAAACCAAATATGATCAAACAGTTGTTGTATCATATAATGGCTTTCCAAAATGGCCAAGAACATCACCAAATTCAATTTGAGCTATGAGATATGGTAGTGGCAAGATGCCTTGCTGAAATCTGCCAAGGCAAGGCAGATTTTTGCACTTTTGGTCGATTTTCCAAAATCAGCCAATTCCAAGCCTTGTCATCATCTTGGACACATCTGAGGATTGAAATCTAAAGGGGAAAATCACTGAGCCAAGCCTCCAAAGTCCTTGGAACAAGAAATAGCATGCCAAACCGAGAATTGCCTAAAATAGGGACAAGACTCCAATTTTGGATTGGAGCATTCAATGGAAGCACCAAGGTGGCATGGACTGAGCTATTAGCAACTGAATTCAGTCAAGACTTATCCAAGACCAAGGGGACCAGCAGCCTGTGCCCTAACCTCTAGTCAATGGCTAGAGGAGACTTGGATTTTCATTTGCCAACGTTGGCCAAACCTACTCTGCAGTTGCCATTCACTATTGATCCCAAAACAAACTTGCTCTACTATAAATAAAGCTCAATTGTGATCAGTTTGAGTACACCAAAGCCATCAAACAGATGCTTTCCTCAAAATCTCTTCTTTCACTCCAATTTTGCCTTCTAAGGCAAGTCACTATCAGGTTTTGAGTTTGAGAGCTTTTCCAATCAAACCAATCACTCACACACCTCATAAACATCATATGTGAGTTGATCAAACACTAAACACACAAATGTAACACTGATTTCTCAGAATCACCAGCCAATTGCTCAAGGTTTTAACCAAGTTGCAGTTGGGATGCCATGAAATGATCCAGTCATTTCCAATCAAGTCCAAGCATTCAAACACACTCCATAGGGTGTAGGGAAGCTGCTCAGATCATCACAACTCATCTGTAACACCTCCAACTCAGAAATCAATTTGCTCTTGCTGTCACGACCTAGAGGTAAGCCTAAACTTGGTCATCTCTCAATCTATGCATATTTCCTCGCACAATACTTTTTCCAAATGTTCATAACCATGCATGGAATGTTTCCCCTCAAGTAATTGCTTTGTTTGAATCGTGTGTCAAAAATCCCAGCCTTCATGCAGAATTTAGGGTTCTTGAGGATTTGTCGTGATTTCTTGTTTTATGCTTAATTTAAATGCAATTAATTGTCATAAACATGATCGTGAGGTAAAAACGAGCAGATTGATATGTGGATTGCATGCTATAATCAAGTATTCAGTGAGATTGGATAGAAAACGCAAATCTGGGCAAAACTAAAAAACGCGCGTGTTCTTCAGCTGTTCTTGGCGCCATTTCTCTCAAATTCAAATATTTGAATTTTGTGATTTTATTTAATTGATTCAAAAATTAATTTCTCTATGAGTTTTAATGATTTTGAGTTGATTTTTTTTTTAATAATTCACAAAAATGTTAAAATATTTTATTTTGCCAAAAATCCCAAAAATATTATTTATTTCATATAATTGATATTTTTGCAAAAAATTAATGTTTTAATTGTTTTTGACATTAAAAATATTTTTTTCCTCTAGATTTTGTAAATTTTAATGATTTCTAATCATTTTGTAGGGCAAAACATGATTTTTGAAGCATTAATCCAAGATCACAATTTGTTTTTCATATGTTAAACAATTTTTTGATCATTTTAATTGAATTTTATTCAATTAAAATACATTTTTTAAAACAAATTAGGCTTTTTGATTAATTCAACCCTCATAAATAATTTTCAAACTTTTTGGGCCTCACTTATTGTATAAGTCCCTCTGTACAAGTAAACGGTGCCACCGTCGTCCGTTTAAAACATCTGGGCCTCTCCTCGAGCTATAAGACCCATTCATAACTTTTGGGCCTCTATTAGAGTGTAAGACCCAATCCCCTTTTAACCAAAACAATTTTGGGCCTCACTTATTGTATAAGTCCCTCTGTGTTAAAAGAAAACCTCGGCACGATCGCCATTTCAAACGAAAAGTCATCTGGGCCTACCCTAGTGTTATAAGCCCCACTCCCTTTCTTTAAAACTTTTTTGGGCCTCTTGAGAGAGTGTAAGACCCATCCCTTTGTACAGAAAACCTTTTTTTAGGCCATAATCACTTGTATAAGTCCCTATGTACAAAATTCAATAGTGCAATCACTGATAAAACCCTGGGCCTCTCCTTGAGCTGTAAGCCCCAAATCTTTCTTTTTCAAAGCACTTTCTCCTTTGATTTTGAATATACTGTTGTTTTCAATCTTTCTTTGTCAAAACAACTAACCAAACAACATGGAAGCTCTACAACCGAGTAAGTGTTTATACGCTTTCATTTACCGCTTTCATATCATATAACTGTATTGTGGGGCTGCTCACTGTAAGTCTCCTTTCATAAACACATATCAACTATGTAATTATAGTATAGATATTTAGAGTTTCCCCGGCAACTACGTCTAGAACTAGATAAATCCGTTTCGATTACTTGTAGAAATAGACAAGCTAGATCCCCAATAGGAGCACCCAATATAGTGTTCTCTTCCGCTGTCCTCTTTAGGAATTGTCAAGAGACTCTACCTCCCCAGAGATGAATGTATTCTCCGTGAATAGCATCTCTTGAATTTCTTCCAAATTCTTGAACTTTCCTGGCTTGATCTATTCCTTGTGAATAACCTGTCTTGAATTTCTCGGGATTTGGGGACCCACAGGCTTCTTAAAAGCATCGGCCTCCTCTTGGCCATTGTACAAGGACCCACAGGCTTCCTAAAAGCAACCCCGCCTCCTCTTGGGCTTAGTACAAGGGCCCGTTGGCTTCTTAGAAGTATTCATAGCCTCCTCTTAGGCTTCGTATAATGATCTCTTCCTCCGGGAATGATAGCCTCCTCTTGGGCTTCGTACAAGGACCTCTCGGCTTCTTAAAAGTTTCCAGCCTCCTCTTGGGCTTCGTACAAATTGTCCTGACGGCCTCCTAGAGTATAGGAACAGATACTAGCCATCTTCATAGAACAGTCTTTCGAAGAGTCTAGACCCTACTACTGTTTCTCAAAACATATTACAAAAGATGAAACTCTAGACTTGGACAGTCTAACTTCCTTGAGTCTCAAAGACATTCTCAAGTCCTTTTCCAAAATAGGAAGAAAACCCGTAAACTCGGACAGTCTCAATACCCTTTGGATTTCCCTTTTCCTTAAAGAACAGGAAATAATCCTGATCCTCTGATCAAATCCCTGAGTGCAAACATTACTCATATAAGAACTGATTTTCTCTTTAAATAAGCATATTGGACCTGTCACTTAACTGAGACAGCAACCCTAGCCTTCTCTTGGGCTTTGTACAATGATTCTCCCCAGCAGAGCTCACAATTTTAGCCTCCATCTCGGGCTTTATACTAGATACAAAAAGGTTCTTATTGAGCCGAACAAATTTTAGCCTCCATCTCGGGCTTTATACGAGATACAAAAAGACTCTCTTATTGAGTCAAACTTCTTTAGCCTCCATCTCGGGCTTTATACGAGATACCAAAAGACTCCCTCGTTGAGTCAAACCCTTTTAGCCTCTCTCTCGGGCTTCGTACGAGACACATAAAAACCCTCTTGTTGGGCCAATAGCCTCCTCTTAGGCTTTGTATAAGAAAACCACTGGTTGATCCAATCAACCTTTTAGCATCAAAGTTGTACCTCGTTCACAATATACAAACATTAACAACTCATTTCCCTTCATCTAATCGCTGTAAGCGGCAAGCCTCTGGATCATCTACATCTATGCCACTGTCCCTCTTTTAGCATGAGAAATTCCTACGGAAAGATGACATTGCTCTACACTGAGTTAAAGTCTTCTCTTTCAGGTTAAAAACCTCCTATAAAGGAAATTATGGCATTGCTGGATTCACATATCCCAGTTAAAGTAATTCTCCTTTATAAACAGTCGTAACAGACAAACCCCTCTTTAGAGATGAAAAATTCTCTCTAAAGTTGAGACCTTTTAGCTTCATATTTTGGGCTTTGAACAAGATACATATCACCTTCAGCTTCATATCTTGGGCTTTGAACAAGATACAAACTACCTTTCACTTCACGTCTTAGGCTATGAACAAGACACCAAAACCACCATTTCCTCCCATAGAATAGGAGGAACTACGATCGCTCTGATTTCCCTGTTTCGGTAAACGGGAATACGTAGGCATAAGATTGAAAGAAAAATCTTAGCGAGCATACTAAATAAAAACCCAAAATCCCATCATAAAGCATCAGTCTTAACACCATACCCATGTATTACTCCGGAGAAATAACCTAAGAGAGACTCCTCGAATCTTTGTAGCATCTGTAACCTAACCGACCGCTGTTCAAACTCAGTATGCAAGCAGGGTTAATTGGAGACATCTATTTCCCTTCCTTAATCAGCTTCAATAGGATAAAAAATGAATCGAGTTGTAGTACTAGAGCGATCGTGCTTCGCAACCACATCCAAAAATCACTTGCTTCAGAAAAATGGCGACTCTGCTGGGGACTAGCAGGTCTTTTTGTTAGATGTCCCGTCTTTTAGGTAGAAAATCCTGATTTCACATAAATGACAGCTCGGCTGGGGGGTCATTGTCTATTTAGGACCATAAGGCTAGAGGTCTAGGATGTTTAAGACAAATATATATACTACTTTTCCTAATTGATATACGTGTTTATTTTTCTGCTAATGGGAATGCGTGTGATGCCGCATGTGGAAAGATTGAGTATACACCTAGGAAAACCCCTTTAGTGTCGCAGAGGCTATCGGAAATAGTTGTCATGCGATGCCGCCCTCTTCTGAGGACTCTTCAAAAAACACCACCTAGCACGGTTCCCGGGCCGCTGGTGTTTTCTTGACAAGAGTTGATGATGATGAGAGACAGGTACAAAAATCATTATTAAACCTTGGGGATGGGTAGAGCCTTGACTTCATGACAACGACCCTTTGACCCCATGTTTTTTCTATGTTTTTGTGTGTTGCATTCATGCATTCATTTAAAAAACATTTAAACACAGAAAAATTTCTCTTTTAGTCTCTCTTTTTCAAATTAAACTAAGACTGTGATTGCAAATATCAGAGAAAAAGATTACGCTAATGGATTTCGGTAGGAGGACAACTCATAAGTATACCTTCAGGATTCCAAAGCTAGAAGATTTGAGAGGTTTGGCGAGAATGATCACAAACCAAGAGGCTTTCAGAGCCAAGTACGGAGGTCTGCTATCTCTATTAAAAGTCCATGTGATTGAGGGAATCATGGAGACGCTCATTCAGTTTTACGATCCGGTTTATCATTGCTTTACATTCCCGGATTACCAGCTCGTACCAACGCTGGAGGAATATTCTCATCTGACTAATTTACACATCACTGATCAAGCTCCATTTTCTGGACTGGAAGAAATTCCAAAGGATCTGACCATTGCAAGAGCAATTCATTTGGATGAGTCAGAGGTCAGGACTCACATGACCACTAAGGATGGCATACAAGGTTTGCCAGCCCAGTTCTTAACAAAGAAGGCTCTGTACTTTGCTAGTATAGGGAACGGGACTGCTTTTGAAAGCATCTTTGTCTTACTCACCTACGGGTTATTTCTGTTGCCCAACATTAATAACTTCGTCGATATCAACGCCATTAAGGTTTTTCTCATTGGAAACTCTGTGCCAACTTTGCTCGCGGACGCGTATCATTCTATACACTTGGGAAATTTGTACAGTGGAGGGGAGGTCACATGTTGTGTACCCCTGCTATACAAATGGTTTATCTCTCACTTACCTAAGTCTGCTGCTTTTTGGGATCACAAGAGTGCCTTACGTTGGTCGCAGAAAATCATGTCCCTCACCAACTCTGACATAGATTGGTGTAATAGGGTTTATGATGGAATCAGGATCATTGATCGTTGTGGAAACTTCCCCAACGTACCCCTTATAGGAACTAAGGGAGGAATCAACTACCATCCAGTTCTCGTTCGTCGTCAATTTGGATACCCGATGAGGCACGTCCCTCGAAATGCTCATCTGGAAGGTCTTTTCTTCAAGGAAAGAGAAAATGACAGAGCACTAAAGACAAAAATAGTGCATGCTTGGAAGCACGTTCATAAGAAAGGACGGGAATCTCTAGGAAAACCGGACTGTGTCTCGGTGGAGCCTTATCTCCACTGGGTACAAACTAGAGCTCTCAAGCTAAAGATGCCTTATCCTCGTCACGGAGTTCTTCCGCCAAGGGAATCCATCATGTACTTCATGACTGAGACGGAAAAACTTTAGGTTACTCTCAACAAAGTTCAACGGGAGAGGAGGTCTTGGAAGAACAAGTACCGCACTCTCAATGTGGAGAATCAAGAATTTTGGAGCAGCATGCTGTAGAGAATCAAGAAGACCAAAGGAATTTGCTCACTCCTTTCACCTGGCAAAGGAATGACAACCCGACAACGGCTCATGAGCCCCGGTCCAAGAAAAGGAAAGTGCCAGAATCAACACCCGATTTCTCCTCAGAGAGGGCTCGGGACCCATTAGTTTAGGTTTCTATTTCCGCACCTTGTAATCTACTGTATTTCTATTTCCGCAATCCTTTGAATTTCAATAAAATGGGGTTTCCCCACTGTTTGATTTTTGCAATCTAATTGTCGACGTTTATTTTGATTAAACCAAAAAAAAATTAATATAATCATTGCATTCATCATTCTCACGTCGCGTATTCTTCTTACCTACGAATCTCACGTTTGTGTCTCGGTTCTAGAGTCAAACTGTCTCATTCGTACAATACTCGGGCCAATCGTCAGAAAAAGATGGATGATCTTGAGGAAGAAAACAGAGACTTGAAAGAAGAGATCGACGCTCTAAGAGAGGATATGAGAAAGCTTCGTAACGACATGCAAGCCATGGCAGAAGCTCAGCTACAAAGGATTGTGATCTCGGAAATCACCTCAGCGCCCATAGTGGAGAAGTTTGATCCTAGGTATCAAATGCCGAAAGATCGTCCATGGGGCATGCCTGTTAACTATATCCCGGAAGGATATGTTCCACCGATCACTGAGGATCAGGGAATCATAACAGATGCCGCTGGTCCTGAAGGTTACAAACTTTGGGAAAGCGAAGATGCCAGGGGCATACTGAATACTCCTGAAGGTTACAAAATTCGGGAAACGCCAAGATTCACTGTCGTAGTAACGGTACCACCCCCTGTGGTGCACACTGTCCCGGAAGGACAGATTCCACAAATACCTCCTGGTAGAAAGGAAACTATGTTCGATAGAATGGACGAATTCTAGGAACAGTTCTTGGAAATGCAGAGGGAACTGCAAGCCATTCGTGGTCAGGATTTATTTGGAAAGGACGCCGCAGACCTTTGTCTGGTCCCCAATGTGAAAGTCCCGCACAAGTTCCAAGTGCCCGACTTTGAAAAATACAAGAGTAACTCTTGCCCTCAGAGTCACTTGGTGATGTACGCTCGGCGAATGTCAGCTCAGACGGAGAATCAGGACCTATTGATTCACTACTTTCAGGATAGTTTGACCGGTGCCGCCTTAAAATGGTACATGGGTTTAAACCGCGCCACGATCAGCACATTCAGAGATCTTGGCACTGCTTTCGTCCAACAATACAAATACAATTTGGACATGGCACCAGATAGAGATCAGCTCAGATCAATGTCACAAAAGGACAAAGAAACCTTTAAGGAGTATGCTCAGAGATGGCATGAAATTGCCGCTCAAATTTGTCCACCTCTCGAGGAAAAAGAGATGACAAAGATCTTCTTAAAGACCTTAAGCTTATTTTACTGTGACAGAATGGTTGCCAGTGCGCCCAGTGACTTCATTGAAATGGTCGGTATGGGAGTTCCTCTTGAGGAAGCCGTCCGAGAAGGACATTTGATAAAAGACGCTGGATCATCAAGTAGTACAAAACGATACGGTAGTGCTCTCCCTAAGAAAACATAACAAGATATTGGGAATATCTCTCTCAGAAAACAAAGGCGACGTTATCAACCGGTAACAGCTGTAACGCCTGCTATCGACCCTGCGCCTGTTTCTACGTATCAGCCTTAGGTTGCTCAGAGCCAGCCTAATCAGCAGCAAAGGACACAACAGCCTCTTCAGCAGGCTCGTCCTCCATATAACAACAATCGTACAACACGACCATCAGGGTTTGATCCTATACCCATGTTGTACGCAGAACTATTTCCGTTACTACTGGCCAAGGGGCACATCCAGACTAAGTCTCCTCTTACAGTACCGGAAAATCCGCCTTTTTGGTTTAAGGTGGATCAGACATGCCCTTATCATCAAGGAGGACCGGGGCATAACATAGAGACTTGTCTTAATTTCAAATCTGACGTGCAAAAGCTTGTTAGGAGCGGGCTCTTATCTTTCAAAGATACGAATCCAAATGTTCTCACGAACCCGCTGCCTCAACACGAGAAAGCTGCAGTCAATCTAATAGAAAGAGAGCCCGACAACGTCTATCAAATTCACGATGTACTCTTATTGAGGACCAATTTGGTCAAGATGCATTGTAGGCAGAGTGGATATGGCCATGTGCCACCTCATAATTATCATCAATGTGATATCTGCTCTAAAAGCAATCGAGGGTGTTCTGTAGTGCAAACTGCTCTACAGGAACAGATGGATCTCGGATGGATCCAAGAGCACAGAGTTCGTGGAGTTAACATGGTCCATATGAATTCTAACGTCGTTCAAAACCACGATATCCGTGCAATGAATGTCAACTTGGTGGTAACGCACTCAAGGCAAAGCCAGTATCATAATCTGCTGTGGCACGATTACAGTTCTTGTCTGACTTGCTCGGTAAACGAACAGGGATGCTCATTCATACAGGAGGTCCTCCAGCGTCAGATGGATCTTGGATGGATCCAGGACTACCATGATAAGAATCCTTATCAGATCAACATGGTTCAGATCTTTGACATTCGCTTGATGAATACCAACCTGGTAGGGTTGCATGCTGAGCAGGTCCGCCTCGGATTCCTGGTATCACATAATTACCAAAGTTGTAAGGCGGGTTGCGAAAACGATCAAGGTTGTGCCTTCGTCCAGGAAGCACTTCAACACTTGTTAAATCACTGGTGGATGCCAATCTATATGGATGAAGATACTCAGTAAATTAGTATCAATAACAGGAATCCCACTCGGCGTCAAAGTCAGGATGTCCGATCTATGGAAGCTAACCTGGTGAGGTTACATTGTATTCAAAGCGGGCGTGGCCAGGTGCCACCCCACAACTATGAATGTTGTGGAGTCTGTTCGGAAAATCACCAAGGATGCTACCTTGTGAGAGCAGCTCTTCAGGGTCAGGTGGATCGTGCAGAGATTCGTCCATATCTAGGTTCCGGGCCCATCAGCTGGGTGCCGAACTACCTTGCCGATAAAATTGAGGACGTTGTCGTAATCTCTGATCATCAGAGAACTAGGAATGTTTTCACCATCATTCCTCTACTTGGAGAATCCAAAGTTCCCAACCGGGAACGGATCGAGATTACGTACGATGGTCAGAAAAACCAGAAGGTTCCCATAGTCATCTATCTGCCGGGACCACTACCGTATGAATCAACTAAGGTTGTCCCTTACAAATACGGTGCAACGATAATTTAAAATGGAAAGGAAATTCCATTACCCTCCATTGTAAATATTGCAGACATCAGTCGTGTAACGAGGAGTGGTAGAATCTTCAACAGAGGAGTTGGAGAATTCAACAAGGAGAAGGAACTTCAGACGGAAATTCCCAATCCGTCAGTCGGTCAATCCAATAATCCCGACCTTTTGAAAAACAATGATGAGATGCTAAAACTCATCTAAAGGAGTGAATACAACATCGTCGATCAACTGTTACAGACTCCTTCAAAGATCTCGGTATTATCACTGTTACTAAGTTTAGAAGCGCACAGAGAGGCTCTGCAAAAAGTCTTGGAGCAAGCCTTCGTAGAACAGGATGTAACAATCAGACAGTTCGATAGTATTGTCTCTAACATCACTTCCTGCAACAATTTGGGATTTAGTAATGAGGAATTACCTGAAGAGGGTCGCCGTCATAACATGGCGCTCAATATTACAGTCAGCTGCCAGGACGATGCTTTAGCCAGCGTACTGGTAGATACAGGGCCAGCCCTGAATGTTATGCCGAAGTCTACTTTGACGCAATTATCATTCAAAGGCCCTTCGATGAGAATCAGCGAGGTCATCATCAAAGTATTCGACGGATCCAGAAAAACGGTTATCTGCGAAGTCGACCTTCCCATAACTATCGGTCCTCACACTTTCTAGGTCACTTTCCAGGTCATGGACATCCGGGCAACGTATAGTTGTTTACTGGGGAGACCTTGGATACATCAGGCTGGAGTGGTCACCTCGACCCTCCACCAAAAGCTAAAGTTCGTCCAGAACGGCCAACTCATCACGGTCTGTGGGGAACAGGCTTTGCTCGTAAGCAATCTATCGTCATCCACTTATGTGGAACCAGAAGGGATAATCGGAACCCATTTCCAAACGCTCTCGTTACACAGTAGCGATCAGTCTGAAGGGGGAACCTCAATTTCCTCATAAAAGATGCTATCAAAGCGATCGAGAGTACCAATACAACAGGATGGGGCCAGCTTGTCATTCCTACGGACAATAAAACAAAGAAGGGTCTTAGTTTTTCTGCGACCTGTACCCAGACAGCTGCTAACGACGAAAGTCTTCGTCCCATTCAGAACTTCTTCCACAGTGGAGGTTTCCTTCAACCGGTGACTCAAGAAGTACACACTATCAATGAGGAAGATCCCTCCGACACAGATGAGGAATGGAAGTCTTACCTCAACAAGGACGGTTATATGTCTCAGGAGAAACGCAGACTCCCTTTTGCTTTCTTACACAGAGTCCGAGATTTATACCCAGGTCAGACGTAGAAATGATATACGGAGATTGTGATCCGGAAGGATGTCGTGCTCTGCCAAATTCATTAGAGGAGGACACTCTGATGAAGGACAACTTTGACCATAATTATTATGGCCCGATGGATGGTATGCCAATGTGGCAGCCTTACCCAGGAGACTTAGGGCAAGAAAGTCAGCCGAACAATGACGGTCAGCTGAGCATCATTGAACAGAATACCCGTATCCCCGCCATGTCATGGGATCAACACCCAGGGTATCCTGAAAATATCCAGCGTGACGACGAATTCGCAACGTTTGTAGGACTAGAATTCATCAACTATGCTTTTCCCGAGGTCAACGTCATCGAGAGAGATGACTCCTCCAGTTCCAAAGAAGTGTGGGACACCCTGGGACAACCAAGTGGAAAATTTGACTACATGGTCAAGTACACTGCTCCTGAAAGCTCTCGTATCAGGCTCGAAGACATCCAGCCAACTGGATGGGGAGATACAGCTGAGAGCACCAATACTCTGCAAAATGCAACAGAGGAATCCTCCTACGACAACTCTGCCTGGGAGACAGATTCCAATGATCCTACTCCACCAGAAATCAGCGTTATTTCTGAAGACAAATCAAAGAATGTGCCAGACTTTATGATTCACCGAGGAGTTCGTCGCTAATGGGTTGATGTCGATGTTCCGAAGATCGTTCATAAGTCAAAGTAATTGCCGTCTTTAACCTTTCACCCTGCCCAGGTGAAACGGATGTTTTAATAGGGCTCGCTTTCTCTAAATTTCCCTCTTCGCTTCGCCCAAAGCGATAGAGTTTTGTTTTATAGGGTTGTAGTTTCAAGAGTCGACTTGTTCATTAATAAAATAACGCCGTTCTGTAATTTCCGCATTAATTATTGTTTTCTCTTTTTACTTTTCTCAGAAAATGGTAATCCTAAAAAACAATTCAATAATGAAAAAAACAAGCAGTAAAAAAAATACACTTCACACACTTTTGCATTCTCCCTATCTCTTCTAAACACGAATCATCACGTCATGCGAATTGCTTGTTTTAAACCCAGTTGAAACATACGATCTGATGCCTTGTCGTGACTTTGAATTCCCGGTATTTGGGGCTGAAGAAGAAGTTGACAATGAAATTCTAGAAGAGATCTCCCGACTACTCAGATAAGAGGAAAGGTCCATTGAACCTCACAAAGAACCGTTGGAAACGGTAAACTTGGGTTCAGAAAAAGGGAGAAAAGAAATCAGGATTGGGGCATTGCTCAGTCCAACTGCCAAAGAGAGTTTGACAAAGCTTCTCAAAGAATTTCCCGATGTATTTGCTTGGTCCTATCAGGATACGCCAGGGTTGGATACCAGCATCGTGGAACATCATCTACCATTAAGGTCAGAATGTCCGCCAGTAAAACAAAGGTTGAGAAGGACTCACCCGGACATGGCCATCAAAATCAAAGAGGAGGTACAGAAACAGATTGACGCGGGTTTCCTCGCTACGTCTGAATATCCTCAATGGTTAGCCAATATCGTACCCGTTCCCAAAAAGGACGGAAAAGTCAGAATGTGTGTCGACTACAGGGATTTGAACAAGGCTAGTCCAAAGGAAGACTTTCCTTTACCACACATTGACATGCTGGTGGACAGTACAGCAAAGTTCAAGGTCTTCTCCTTCATGGATGGATTCTCGGGCTATAACCAAATCAAAATGGCGCCGAAAGACATGGAGAAAACTTCGTTCATTACCCCATGGGGTACCTTTTGTTACAAGGTAATGCCATTCGGTTTGAAGAACGCTGGGGCAACCTATCAAAGGGCCATGACTACTCTGTTTCATGACATGATACACAAAGAAATCGAGGTATATGTCGATGATATGATTGCTAAATCCAAGACAGAAGAGGAGCATGTGACCCACCTGTCAAAGCTATTTGAGCGGTTGAGAAAATACAAACTACGCTTGAATCCCAACAAGTGCACCTTCGGTGTCCGTTCAGGAAAACTATTAGGGTTCATCGTCAGCCAAATAGGGATTGAGGTTGATCCTGACAAGGTCAAGGCCATCCAAGAAATGCCTTCTCCGAAAATTGAAAAATAAGTCAGAGGATTCTTGGGACGTTTGAACTACATCTCCAGATTCATATTCCTTATGACCGCGACCTGTGCGCCGATCTTCAAATTACTCAAAAAGAACCAGGACTGCGTTTGGACAGAAGATTGCAAAACCGCTTTCGACAGTATTAAGGAATACCTGTTGAATCCGCCGATTCTATTACCTCCAGTTGAAGGAAGACCACTGATCATTTACCTCACAGTCCTAGAGGACTCAATGGGATGTGTACTTGGCCAACAAGACGAAACCAAACGGAAAGAGTCTGCCATTTACTATCTGAGCAAGAAATTCACCGAGTGCAAGACTCGGTACACGATGCTTGAGAAAACTTGCTGCGCTTTGGCTTGGGCAGCCAAACGTCTTCGCCAGTACATGATTCATCACACTACTTGGTTGGTCTCCTAAATGGATCCTATCAAGTATGTATTTGAAAAACCTGCTCTCACGGGAAGGATTTCCCGTTGGCAGATGTTGTTATCAAAATATGACATAGAGTACCATGCTCAGAAAGCCGTTAAGGGGAGTATTTTAGCCGATCATTTGTCTCATCAACCGATTGACGATCAAGAATCAATCGGGTTTGACTTCCCAGACGAAGATGTCATGTATTTAAAAATGAAAGATTGCGATGAACCGCTACCCAGTGAAGGGCCGGAACCAGGTTCCTAGTGGGGACTTATCTTTGACGGAGCAGTCAATCATTATGAAAACGGAATTGGGGCAATCATTATTACCCCTCAGGGTACCCACATTCCTTTCACCGCTCGACTTACGTTCAAATGTACAAACAACGAGGCCGAATATGAAGCTTGTATCATGGGTCTCGAAGAAGCGATTGATTTAAGGATCAAGAACTTGGACCTATATGGCGACTCAGCTTTGGTTATCAATCAAATCAAAGGAGATTGGAACACATACCAATCAGGATTGATTCCTTACAAAGACTATGCAAGAAGGTTGCTACCCTTCTTCAACAGAATTGAGTTTCATCATATCCCTCGTGAAGAGAACCACATGGCTGGTGCATTAGCCACTCTCTCTTCCATGATTAGTGTAGGTCAATGGAATGACATACCTAAGATCGACATAATGCACCTTAAACGGCCCGCTTACATCTTCACGATTGAAGCAGTCATAGACGATAGACCTTGGTATCACGATATCAAATGCTTCCTTCAGAAACAAGAGTACCCACCTGGGGCACTAAGGAAGGACAGGAAAACCCTCAGAAGACTGGCTGGAAACTTCTTCTTGAACGGTGACACTCTTTATAAGAGGAACTTTGACAAGGTCTTGCTCCGATGCGTCGACAGACCAGAAGCAGACATGTTGATGAAAGAAATTCATGAAGGATCCTTTGGCACTCATGCTAACGGACACACCATGGTGAGAAAAATTCTCAGAGCAGGGTACTACTGGTTGACCATGGAATCCGACAGCTACAAGTGCATGAGGAGGTGTCACAAGTGTCAGATATACTCCGACAAAATCCATGTACCGCCATCACGTCTCAAAGTTCTGTCTTCCCCTTGTCCTTTTTCCATATGGGGAATTGACGTAATTGGCTTGATTGAGCCCAAGGCTTCAAACGGACATCGGTTCATCCTGGTAGCCATTGATTACTTCACCAAGTGGGTCGAAGCAGCGTCGTACGCTAATGTAATCTGACAAGTGGTGGTCCGATTTATCAAAAACAATATCATCTGCCGTTATGGTATTCTGAGCCAGATCATTACGGATAATGGATCTAACTTGAACAATAAGATGATGAAAGAGTTGTGTGCAGAGTTCAAGATCGAACACCATAACTCATCTCCCTACCGACCCAAGATGACCGGAGCAGTAGAAGCGGCTAACAAGAACATCAAGAAGATTGTTCAGAAGATGGTTGTAACCTACAAAGACTGGCACGAGGTGCTACCCTTTGCTCTTCACGGTTATCGTACATCTGTCCGTACTTCAACAGGGGCAACCCCTTTCTCTCTAGTATATGGCATGGAGGCAGTGCTCCCCATCGAAGTAGAGATCCCATCAATCCGGGTATTGATGGAAGCTAAGCTTACAGAAGCTGAATGGTGTCAAAACCGACACGACGAACTGAATCTGATCGAAGAAAAGCGAATCACGGCACTATGCCACGGTCAGTTGTATCAACAAAGGATGAAGAAGGCGTTCGACAAAAAGGTCCGACCTCGCGTCTTCAGAAAAGGAGACCTCGTGCTCAAGAAGATTCAATCATTTCTCACTGATTCGCGAGAAAAGTGGACTCCGAATTATGACGGCCCCTATGTGGTCAAGAAAGCTTTCTCAGGCGGCGCCTTGAGACTTGCAACCATGGACGGAGAGGAATTTTCCTACCCCACGAATGTTGATGTAGTCAAGAAATACTTTGCCTAAATAAAAAAAACGTCTCGGTGGATCGAAAACCCGAAAGGGCGGTCCAGGCAAAAATTAGAGACATAAGAAAAATCATCCCGGTGGATTGGAAACATCAAAGTACAGTCCAGGAAAAAATTAGGGATAATGGCAAGTAACTATGTTCAACAGAGGCAAGTCCCTCAGCGGCAGTTACATCATCCGTCAGGAAAACTCCAATCACGGTCATCTTCGACAGAAGCTCAGGATGCCCTGAATTCAAAGTTGGTAGAAGGATATTGGTCGTTATGTTTCAACGTAGCCCTTTTCCCTGTAAATTACCATTTTCTAACTTTGTATATACTCTTTGGGATCACGTGCTTGGCTGATTTCCATCTTATCAATAAAATTTGAGCCCTTGTGCTTTTGTTTGTAATTCTCATTTGTTTTAGCTTTACAGAACGACATTTTAACATGAACAACGATTCTTAAAATAAAACAAAATGAATTTACTTGTTAAACTTTTTCTGCTTTTAAAATAAAGATGGCAATTTCTCTTGACTGTTGAACATCGAAAGAACATCGATCGCTTCTCTAGAAGTAAGCGAACCTCAAAGTGCAGAATCAAAGTACTCCTTCTACACCAGTACGCCTGAACGAAGGATCAACTGTGTCGGATGCGACTATCCCATCTGATGCCTTCGGTCGAGTTCTCATCTCCTAAGCCCGACCAACGGTATTCCCCCGCAGGGACTATTTCTCTTAAGCAAGGTAGAATTGCTATCTTGGATCAAGCGATACCTTTCGTCTCCAGCAGTGGCCGAGTATCCAATCGTGTCCATCCATTAGTCTTTATGTCGCGTCAGTTTTGTCAGCATATACATACATCATGCATTGTTGATTTGCATCCGCATCCGCATTGCATCACTATCACTCTCAATCGAGTTGTCAGCCCTTTCCTCGTCAGGAAGTGTACCGTCTGAACGATCTCTCCTCCAGTTTATTGCTGGATTGAAGTTGACTACTTGACCACTTTGATAACTTGAACCTCTGAAGAACCAGAGAACTTTTGACAAATATCACTCTTCGCCATTGAAGATGATATCCTTGCTTTCCCGGATTAAAGAAAATCCCCAAAGAAAGCCTCTTAAGCAGAGATTCGGCAGTACGACAGTTTTTCTCTGAAAGACCACTGATGAAAAGGTCATCAGCACCTCAAAATTGGATCACATCATATGGCATTTCTCTGGGAAGAACCCGAGAAAGTATGATGTAAGACCCCAAGCGAAAGCAGCCTCTCAAGAAACTCGCTTTCCCCCTAGTAGAAACAAATGGCGTCTCTAACAGAGAAGCTTGTGCAACTCTGCAACTCAGACGATTGGGTTCCCCAGCAAGTCTGACATCAAATATTTTTTTCTGTCAAATGGCGTCTCCCCAGGAAAATCCGGCGAGAAGTTTGAGGAAAACCGCTACAAATAGCATCCCTTGTCAATTAAGTTTATTGACAAAAGAAACTGAGACCAGTTCCTTGGTAGGAAACCAGGATCGAGGGGAAGTTTATTTCAGAAACTGAGACGAGTTCCTTGGTAGGAAACCAGGATCGAGGGGAAGTTTATTTCAGAAACTAAGACTAGTTCCTTGGTAGGAAACCAGGATCGAGGGGAAGTTTATTTCAGAAACTGAGACCAGTTCCTCAGTAGGAAACCAGGATCGAGGGGAAGTTCTTACCTTTATTAAGCATCATTGCTTAGCAAAATAAGATGAATGCACTACAACTGCCATTCATAATCACCATCAAAATTTCGGGTATTCCGATATTTAATCCTCTTGCACCCTGAATGTCTGAATACCTTCGTCATTCACACCTTCGGGTTCAAGAAGATTAAATAGGGGCATCTGTCATACCCCAAATTTTGACCACTAATATTTTCCATCATTTTGCAAATCATCATCACAATATAGATATACCTTTATGCCTCACCAATCTCCTCAAGGAATTGTTGAGCATTCACTGCAATAAAATTAGGGTTTCAGGCCCTCTCAGAGCTCTTAGACAAAGGATCAATCAAGGAATGACATGATCTTCAACTTGTCTAGCCTCTCCAACATCCACAATGGATCAAAAAGACTCCCACTTCAAGGATTAAGCACAAGGATGCTCCCTTCTAGATGGATCAAGCCTCAAGATCGCCAGTGTCACCAAATTAGGGTTTTGGTCGACCAGGGCCTCCAGGTGGAAAATTTCCAATAGGCATGAGCCAAATATTCAAAACATATCCTAATATGCTCCATGGAACCTCATAGACCCAACCATCAAGTCAATTTTGCCTTAGGGGATGCATTCATAAAAAATCAGGAATTAGGGTTTCTTGACCTAATTCACCCCTAAGTTGACTTTTGGGACAAAACATGAGCCAAGACCTCAAGACATGATTTGAGGGTCTCCAATGCACTACATTGATCCATTTGTAAGAATGGATTGATCCAAGAAGCTTGAGCAACAAGTCTCAAGTCCATCTGAACCACAATTAGGGTTTCGCGAGAAAAGTCAACTGTAACTTTGACTTTTGACTAGGACATGCTCCCAAACCCTAGGACATGATTCAATACACCCTATAACAGCCATGGAACATGTCCATCAAGTTTGATTTAGGTCAAGGACATGATTTCCTGAAGAATTGCATAGTTTGGAATTCATCTGCTAAAAAGTCAACTGTGCACAAAAGTCAACTTTGACTTTTTGAGATTTTTCACTAAAATGGGTTTTTAACCCTAAAATGATGTTAATGTATGATTTGAATCATCATTCATCAAGAAAAATCAAAGAAAGTGGGATAACTTGTAAAAGGGGTAACCATAAAAACTTAGAAAATTTTCTAAGTTATGAAATAAAGTGGCAAGGGTACCAACTTTGGAGGATCATAACTCCTAAACCACAAAGCCATTTTTCCCCATCCAAAGCTTGATTTGTAGATCTCATTGCCCTCTACAAAAGCTTCATACTGATCTATGTCCAAATTCCTCATGGATTTTGAGTTATGGAGTGATCAAAATCAAGAAAAGTCACTTTGTTCCAACACTTAGTGAGAATTCCACTAAGTCAGAATCTGCCTTTACTTTTTTCCAAATGTAGAGGGATTTTTCACTTGGATCCAAAAAGTATCAAAATCAAATATGATCAAACAGTTGTTGTATCATATAAGGGCTTTCCAAAATGGCCAAGAACATCACCAAATTCAATTTGAGCTATGAGATATGGTAGTGGCAAGATGCCTTGCTGAAATCTGCCAAGGCAAGGCAGATTTTTGCACTTTTGGTCGATTTGCCAAAATCAGCCAATTCCAAGCCTTGTCATCATCTTGGACACATCTGAGGATTGAATCTAAAGGGGACAATCACTGAGCCAAGCCTCCAAAGTCCTTGGAACAAGAAATAGCATGTCAAACCTAGAATTGCCTAAAATAGGGACAAGACTCCAATTTTGGATTGGAGCATTCAATGGAAGCACCATGGTGGCATGGACTGAGCTATTAGCAACTGAATTCAGTCAAGACTTATCCAAGACCAAGGGGACCAGCAGCCTGTGCCCTAACCTCTAGTCAATGGCTAGAGGAGACTTGGATTTTCATTTGCCAACATTGGCCAAACCTACTCTGCAGTTGCCATTCACTATTGATCTCAAAAAAAAACTTGCTCTACTATAAATAAAGCTCAATTGTGATCAGTTTGAGTACACCAAAGCCATCAAACAGATGCTTTCCTCAAAATCTCTTCTTTCACTCCAATTTTGCCTTCTAAGGCAAGTCACTATCGGGTTTTGAGTTTGAGAGCTTTTCCAATTAAACCAATCACTCACACACCTCATAAACATCATATGTGAGCTGATCAAACACTAAACACACAACGGTAACACTGATTTCTCAGAATCACCAGCCAATTGTTCAAGGTTTTAACCAAGCTGCAGTTGGGATGCCATGAAATGATCCAGTCATTTCCAATCAAGTCCAAGCATTCAAACACACTCCATAGGGTGTAGGGAAGCTGTTCAGATCATCACAACTCATCTGTAACACCTCCAACTCAGAAATCAATTTGCTCTTGCTGTCACGACCTAGAGGTAAGCCTAAACTTGGTCATCTCTCAATCTATGTATATTTCCTCGCACAATACTTTTGCCAAATGTTCATAACCATGCATGGAATGTTTCCCCTCAAGTAATTGCTTTGTTTGAATCGTGTATCAAAAATCCCAGCCTTCATGCAGAATTTAGGGTTCTTGAGGATTTGTCATGATTTCTTGTTTTATGCTTAATTTAAATGCAATTAATTTTCATAAACATGATCGTGAGGTGAAAACGAGCAGATTGATATGTGGATTGCATGATATAATCAAGTATTCAGTGAGATTCGATAGAAAACGCAAATCTGGGCAAAACTGAAAAACGCGCGTGTTCTTCAGCTGTTCTTGGCGCCATTTCTCTCAAATTCAAATATTTGAATTTTGTGATTTTATTTAATTGATTCAAAATTTACTTTCTCTCTGAGTTTTAATGATTTTGAGTTGATTCTTTTTTTAATAATTCACAAAAATGTTAAAATATTTTATTTTGCCAAAAATCCCAAAAATATTATTTATTTCATATAATTGATATTTTTGCAAAAAATTAATGTTTTAATTGTTTTTGACATTTAAAATATTTTCTTCCTCTAGATTTTGTAAATTTTAATGATTTCTAATCATTTTGTAGGGCAAAACATGATTTTTGAAGCATTAATCCAAGATCACAATTTGTTTTTCATATGTTAAACAATTTTTTGATCATTTTAATTGAATTTTATTCAATTAAAATACATTTTTTAAAACAAATTAGGGTTTTTGATTAATTCAACCCTCATAAATCATTTTCAAACTTTTTGGGCCTCTTGAGAGAGTGTAAGACCCAAACCCCCTTGTACAAAAACTTTTTGGGCCTCACTTATTGTATAAGTCCCTCTGTACAAGTAAACGGTGCGATCGTCGTCCGTTTAAAACATTTGGGCCTCTCCTCGAGCTATAAGACCCATTCAAAACTTTTGGGCCTCTATTAGAGTGTAAGACTCAATCCCCTTTTAACCAAAACAATTTTGGGCCTCACTTATTGTATAAGTCCCTCTGTGTTAAAAGAAAACCTCGGCGCGATCGCCATTTCAAACGAAAAGACATCAGGGTCTACCCTCGTGTTATAAGCCCCACTCCCTTTCTTTAAAACTTTTTTGGGCCTCTTGAGAGAGTGTAAGACTCATCCCTTTGTACATAAAACCATTTTTTGGGCCACAGTCACTTGTATAAGTCCCTCTGTACAAAATTCAACAGTGCAATCACTGATAAAACCCTGGGCCTCTCCTTGTGCTGTAAGCCCCAAATCTTTCTTTTTCAAAGCACTTTCTCCTTTGATTTTGAATATATTGTTGTTTTCAATCTTTCTTTGTCGAAACAACTAACCAAACAGCATGGAAGCTCTACAACCGAGTAAGTGTTTATACGCTTTCATTTACCGCTTTCATATCATATAACTGTATTGTGGGGCTGCTCACTGTAAGTCTATTTTCATAAACTCATATCAACTGTGTAATAATAGTATAGATATTTAGAGTTTCCCCGGCAACTACGTCTAGAACTAGGTAATGCCGTTTCGATTACTTGTAGAAATAGACAAGCTAGATCCCCAATAGGAGCACCAGATACAGTCTTCTCTTCGGCTGTCCTCCTTAGGAATTGTCAAGAGACTCTACCTCCCCAGAGATGAATGTATTCTCCGTGAATAGCATCTCTTGAGTTTCTTCCAAATTCTCGAACTTTCCTGGCTTGATCTATTCCTTGTGAATAGCCTGTCTTGAATTTCTCGGGGTTTGGGGACCCACAGGCTTCTTAAAAGCATCGGCCTCCTCTTGGGCATTGTACAATGACCCACAGGCTTCCTAAAATCAACCCCGCCTCCTCTTGGGCTTAGTACAAGGACCCGTTGGCTTCTTAGAAGTATTCACAGCCTCCTCTTAGGCTTCGTATAATGATCACTTCCTCCGGGAATGATAGCCTCCACTTGGGCTTCGTACAAGGACCTCTAGGCTTCTTAAAAGTTTCCAGCCTCCTCTTGGGCTTCGTACAAATTGTCCCGACGACCTCCTAGAGGTGTAGGAACAGATATTAGTCATCTTCATAGAACAGTCTTTCGAAGAGTCTAGACCCTACTACTGTTTCTCAAAACATAGTACAAAAGATGAAACTCTAGACTTAGACAGTCTAACTTCCTTGAGTCTCAAAGATATTCTCAAGTCCTTTTCCAAAATAGGAAGAAAACCCGTAAACTCGGACAGTCTCAATACCCTTTGGATTTCCCTTTTCCTTAAAGAACAGGAAATAATCCCGATCCTCTGATCAAATCCCTGAGTGCAAACATTACTCATATAAGAACTGATTTTCTCTTTAAATCAGCATACTGGACCTGTCACTTAACTGAGACAGCAACCCTAGCCTTCTCTTGGGCTTTGTACAATGATTCTCCCCAGCGGAGCTCACAATTTTAGCCTCCATCTCGGGCTTTATACGAGATACAAAAAGGTTCTTATTGAGCCGAACAAATTTTAGCCTCCATCTCGGGCTTTATACGAGATACAAAAAGACTCTCTTGTTGAGTCAAACTTCTTTAGCCTCCATCTCGGGCTTTATACGAGATACCAAAAGACTCCCTCGTTGAGTCAAACCCTTTTAGCCTCACTCTCGGGCTTCGTACGAGACACATAAAAACCCTCTTGTTGGGCCAATAGCCTCCTCTTAGGCTTTGTATAAGGAAAACCTTTTAGCCTCCTCTTAGGCTATGTATAAGAAAACCACTGGTTGATCCAATCAACCTTTTAGCATCAAAGTTGTGCCTCGTTCACAGTATACAAACACCAACAACTCCTTTCCCTTCATCTAATCGCTGTAAGCGGCAAGCCTCTGGATCATCTATTTCTATGCCACTGTCCCTCTTTTAGCATGAGAAATTCCTAAGGAAAGATGGCATTGCTCTACACTGAGTTAAAGTCTTCTCCTTCAGGTTAAAAACCTCCTATAATGGAAATTATGGCATTGCTGGATTCACATATCCCAGTTAAAGTAATTCTCCTTTATAAACAGTCATAACAGACGAACCCCTCTTTAGAGATGACAAATTCTCTCTAAAGTTGAGACCTTCTAGCTTCATATCTTGGGCTTTGAACAAGATACAAATCTCCTTCAGCTTCATATCTTGGGCTTTGAACAAGATACAAACTACCTTTCACTTCACGTCTTGGGCTTTGAACAAGACACCAAAACCACCATTTCCTCCCATAGAATAGGAGGAACTACGATCGCTCTGATTTCCCAGTTTCGGTAAACGGGAATACGTAGGCATAAGATTGAAAGAAAAATCTTAGCGAGCATACTAAATAAAAACCCAAAATCCCATCATAAAGCATCAGTCTTAACACCATACCCAGGTATTACTCCGGAGAAATAACCTAAGAGAGACTCCCCGAATCTTTGTAGCATCTGTAACCTAACAGACCACTGTTCAAACTCAGTATGCAAGCAGGGTTAATTGGAGACATCTATTTCCCTTCCTTCATTAGCTTCAATAGGATAAAAAATGAATCGAGCTGTAGTACTAGAGCGATCGTGCTTCGCAACTACATCCAAAAATCACTCGCTACACCCCCCCCCCCCCCATATTTTAATAATGGCAAAAATGTCCCTTAGTATTTTACAAGCAATATCCGGAACAAATTCCCGGAAGTTATAAAAAAATTTCCGGTATGGATCAAAATTCCCAGTAGTTCATTTGACATTACTGGTATACCGGTGATTTCAAATTCCCGGTATGTATTCAAAAATCCAGTTATTGCTGAAAAGTGCAGTTTAGTACCGGGAATTTCACATCCATTGAAATTCCCGGTAGGTATAATTTTAGGGTTTTTTTTTAACGGTCGAGATTTTGCCGACAGTTTTGTATGGTTGTGATTGCACCGACAGTTTGTATGGCCCATAATTGATGCACGTTTGTATATATAGGGGTTAGGTCTTGTGGTTAAACAAATCTAAAAAAAATGGCTATTCCAGCATTTTTTATTAAGGTAGAAGTTTACTTCAAGAGAGCTTTTCTACCACATCCCTAACAGCAGTCTCCACCGGAACATCTCCAACAATAGCCTCCTTCGGCTGAATAACAGGGACGTCCGCATCTGTGGCCTGTACTGAAGAAAGACCTCCACGTCGCCTAACGGCGCGAGGTGCCTGGAAACGCCCCCGCTGCTCGATCATCCGCTTCCGGTGTGAACCGGTTGGGACCACCCGTCCAACCCGTACATGCGCAGACTCAGCATCAGGAGCAGCTGTAGCCCTACCCCTACCACCTCCTGCCAAATCAAGCGCCCTCCCAGCGATGCTACTGTCACGGCCTCTGGTTTTCACTGCAAAAAAAAAAAGATAAAAAATAAAACTAATATTTCATAACTACCGGGAATTTGAAATTCCCGGAAAAACAAAAAAAAATCAAAAGTACTGGTTTTTTTTAAATAACAGGTGAATATTACCGGTAATTTAGAAATTCCCGGTAAGAAAATACCGGGATTTATGAAATTACTGGTAATATTCACCGGTTATTTCAAAAAAACCGGAAAATCTTACTTGTTAAATTGAAATCCCCGGTAGGGTCAACGAAATTCCCGGTATCGCTTGTAATTTTGAAAAATCCGTGTAGTTACCAATTTTTTTGAAATGTGAGAATGTTTTTTTTAGGGTCAGTTAAGTCTTTTCACTAGTTGTGTGGGGGTGTCAGGTACGATTGGAGGGTGGCAGGTAGAATCCTCCTAGAACATACATTCTTATTCTATTTTTGGAACAACTACTTTATGGATTCAAGTCACATTGCAATTACTTACTATTCTTGAAACAATACATGAATGGACGAATACATGAATGTAATTGAAAAGGAATGAAGACATGAATATAATCGAAAAGGAATGAGAAATGTATGTGAATGAATTGATGAATGAGACTTGGGTGATGAACTTCACTATTTAAAATTAAACTCATAATTTCAAACTAATACTCTAAATTTTGACTCAGTTTGAATATATAATGAGATGAAGATATCGATGAAGTAATATAATGCATGATACAAAGATGTAAATGACTAGATGAATAAGTCAAACTGATGACTTTTCTTCTTTTGGTTTTTATATATATTGTTTTTTTTATTTTGATTAATGAATGCATATGAAACTTAATGACCAAATGAAATGGTCATATTATGATAATGCATATGAATTAGATGCAGTTAACAGATGAAAATGTTTGGGGCAAAATTTTGGGCATGACATAAAGAACTGCAAACAACTTACAACTACTAGGGTGGACAGACTCTGACTATGCAAGAGATGAAGATGATAGGAAAAACACTTCAGGTTATGTGTTTAAGATAGGCTCTGAAGCAAGTTCATGGTACTCAAAGAAGCAACTAATTGTCACCTTGTCAACAACTAAAGCATAGTTTGTAGTTGTATCCTCATATGTTTGTCAAGGAGTATGGCTGGAAAATGTGTTGGCACACATGAAAATACCTCAAAAGAAAAGTGATTGTACCTGATCAGAAATGGATCAGCGGCCAGCAACACGTCGTGAGCTCTGTTATTCGTCGGTGGTGGAGAAGAGGTGGGGGGTGTACCTGCAAGGTACTCCGATGCCAAAGTCTGAGACGGATTAAACAGCACAAGTACAGAGAAAGAGTGTAAAGAATGGAATACTTGACCCTCTAGTGAAAGAGGGTATTTATAATGTGCCCCCAGCGCAGGGCCAACGGTTACTTTGCATTGGATTGGATCGTAAGGCCCAATACAAGTAACTGCCAGAGCTTACGTGGCGTAGGGAAGACCAGTACGTGGTCTTCGCCCTGGATCATCTGCCCCATGATCTTCGGAAGGTGGGTTGACCAGTTCTTCTGGAGGTGAGAAGTTGCCTGATGACGTGTCCCCGCGTGGGGGGCACGTGGAGTCCATGGGGGAGACGTGTGAGGGCTCTCTGGGCGTGCAGATAGGCTGGACATCAATTGGGCTCTCCCTGACAAAGACTTGGGTTGGGTCGTGCCCGACGGTGGGCCAGTCTTTGGCCCAATCCAGAACAGGAGCCCCCTAAGTCGTTGCTTCGAAGTAGAGGAGTATTGACTTAAGAGTCAGCCCAATCATCGGGGACCCGTCCAGTGGGGCGTCAGCGTGCCCGAACATCGAGCTGGTGGATGATGTATGTGCCAAGAGTAGGAGATGCTCGACGAGACAGGAGTTCGCGGGGATGTCTATCTGTCATATATTCTACATGCCACCTCTCTTCTGGGTACGTCTCCGTTTGGTGTGTTGGTCGACGATGTGAGGGAGGTTGAAAGCAACGTGCGTGTCTGGCCTGCGGGCATGAGGGGAAGCTAAGAGGACGTATACGGCGTCTTCAGCGACACGTGTCATGCGTAATTAATGCCTAGGGCGGCTACGCGTAGGGGTACGTGAGTGCCTAGGGTTGCCTCGCTTCCCGTGCTAGGATTATAAATAGGGAGCGAGCCCCTTTCATTTTCACGCTTTCCTTTAAATTGATCAGAGCTCTCCAAGTCCTTCAAGTTCTTCAGCCCATCTCCGCTATCACTGCCGCCGTCGTCAGCCGCTCCTCGTCGTCGAGATCTACATCCTTCAAGTAAGTATTCATCATATATTTCCAGTATTATGAATTTTTCATTGATTTTTCGGGGAGGACGTATGATTTTAGGGGGGTGCACGAATGTTCCGGTGACTTTCATGAAGTTTTCGGCAGAACTATGAGTTTCTCGGCCGTTCTCATGGAGTTTTTGTCCAAGCCGCCGGGAACTTCATGAGGATTCTGGGAACTTCATGAATTTCCTGATGAAGGTCCCGAGGACCTGTGATGAAGGTCATGGGGAGCTGAGATGAAGGTCTCAGGGAGCTGAGATAAAGGTCTCGGGGAACGTCGCTCCCCGCTAGCGTACAAGTATTGCGAGGGGGTCTCTGTCGAAGAGTCCCCCGCACGAGGAGCCTTCCTGTCGAGGAGGTTCGCCGCACCATGTCGACGGGGGTTTCTCCGTGGATGAGTCTCTCCACCGAGAAAGGCTCGCAATCCTGTGTCGGGGAGAATTTGTCTGGGCTCTTCGTCCCTCTCTTCGCCCTTTCACTTGATTTGCGGTGGAAGGATGGATTTGATTTCGGAAGTCAAATTCACCATTTTCCTCTGCTTTTCAGGTAAAATAGTCGTACGGCTCGAGGGGGTAATCCATATAGACGACGAGCCCAAACTCGACGCGCCTGTCCAGCAAGCCGGAGTCGCGCGAGTCCGTATGCCCGAAGACTGGGCCGAGGACGAGCCTCTTAATGTCGGTCGCATTTTGTCGTTAACGATACCAATGCTTTCGCGATAGTTAAGGATATCGTCGTGGGCTCTCCTCCGAACTGGATAGTCTACAACCCAAGGAACAACATCCCATCTGCTCGAGATTCAGGGGGATGAGGTTCCCGATGTATGAGTTCGCGTTCCAAGACGCAGGAATCCGTCTCCCCTTCGCGATTTTTAGAGAGGGATGTTCCACTGGTTGCTTCTGGCGCCTTCTCAGCTTCACCCCAACGCACTGGCGTTTGTGCGGGCATTCGAGCTGGTGTGCGAACATCTTGGTATTGGGGCTACGCTTCCCCTGTTCTTCTGTACTTTCCATATACAACAGTCATTCGTTAATGGTCGGCATAGTTGGGTATCCTTGATGCAGCCGAAGAAGCTGTTTAAAGCGTACCAAGATTCTGTCCGCACCTTATACAACCTTGTGGTCGACGAGGCCGACGAGGAGAAATTGGTGTCGAAGTGTCCCCTTGAGTGGGAGGAGGAGCACTTCAAGAGGGGCACGGAAAGTTACATCGTGAAGCATGACGACATGGATGCTGACGACCAGGAGTCATACAAAAAGATAGTCGACTTTGTCACCAGCTTCACCCCCGCTAAATGCGTTAACAAGGATGGGAGTTTCATCCTCGACGATCGCGGGGAGGTTTGTCGTGATCCCCGATTTATAAACACTATGGATCTCCTAGAAAACGAGTCCCACGAGGCGGCCTTGAGGTTCTTTGGTAGTGGTCTCTTGTTTTGTTCGGGCGTCTGCCCCTTTTCTCTTTTCTTTGTACTTACTTTTTTGTTCACTATCGCAGGCCAAATATCGAACGTGCATGAGCACATCATGAAGCTGGCGGCCACCAATGGCGCGAAGAAGACCAAAGGTAGAGTCGCCCAAGTCCAACATATGGTGTAGCATGGCGATGGGGCAAGCGACTCTACCTCCCCTCAATGTAGCCAGTCTCCTCCTCTGCAGGATACCCCTTCCAAGAGGCCGCGCACCGAGGAGCCCATTCTCGTTGACCTCGAGGAGAGTAGGCTTGCGGAGAAGTTCGTGTTGCCCTCCTATCACCTCCATCGAGATTTCTTTTCCGGGGCCAATCCAACTATGGCCAAGGCAGAGATCAAAGCGATTATGGGGGTCGACAAGGCGGCTAGGAGGCAAGCACTGACCGAGGATATAGCCGCTATGATGAGGCTCTTCGAGACGGCTTTGGTTATTAACGATGAAACCAACCCGGCCTCCCAGCTGAAGAAGCTGTGAGATGAGAAAGTCGTCCTTGAAGCGGAGAAAAACAAGGCGGAGAGCGATCTACAAGAGGCTCAAACAAGGTATGAGGTCCAGGTGCGCCTCCTCCATGATATGAATGAGCTGAAGGAAGAGTTAAAGAAAACCAAGGAGGATCGGGGTAGTCTTTAAACCAAGGTCACCGAGCCGGAAGCTGCTGCTAGACCTTCTGAGGACGAGACGGAGGAGGAGAAAGCTCTCGCGGCCCATGGTGCTCTAGTCACCCGGATCCGAAGCTCGAGTAAGACTGCTTAAAGGCTCTCGAGGTGGGCTTCAATAGTGCTTTGGTGCAAGTCCAGATCGAGAACCTGGGGGTCCATCTTGTCCTTGAGAGGGTCAGTCCCTTCCACCAAGTGGTTGATGGCAGGGTGGTCGTCCCTGGGGAAACTGATGATGGAGTTGGTCGAGGTGATGGGGAATCCCGGCTTGAGGAGGAGGCTTTTGTTTGATTTTCTGCTTAGTTGTTTAGTCGGCCTGCGTGCTGTTTTAGGGTTATTGTTCTGTACGGCCTGCGTGCCATGATTTTGTAGATTGACTTTGCCTGGCCTGCGTGCCATGGGTTTGTATTATTCGAACAATGGGCTCTGCCCATCTTAATGCATTATTTTTGTCTTGATATGTTTATATTTTGTGTGTGTTGCTCGTATGTCGAATACGTATCTTATATTTGCATGTTTTTGTTTAAGTGCTTGATGCGTGTTTTTGTTTAAGTATTTGGGGCCTTTGCTCGACGTTATTGGTCCTCGACAGTGTAGGGAACTGGTCGAGTGGTCGGAGTCGTATTCCGACCTTCAACGAAGCTAAGAACTCGATAGAGGTATTTGTTCTGGGGCGTGAACTTCCCATCGCGAGCTGGACGTTTTGTCGAGTCGGTACGACAATGGTGGAGCTCAGTGGAGGTGTCCAAGTCGGATCAAGGGTCTGCACGCACACACAAGAGCGGGCCCTTGTCTTCTTGTTCCGAGTTTAGGAGTCGCGCTCGTACCTTAGTGCGTTCCTGCGGTTGCGACACGAATAGGTCGCGGGCAGTGTTTAACTATAGTACTATTTAAGCTTTTAAACATTCCATCGTCGAGCATGTTCCTCCCCGTGTAGGTTTTTGAGGTAGTAGGCTTCATTCCCCGTTTTCGCGCGGACGCGACAGGGGCCCTCCCATTTCGCGGCGAGCTTGGCTTTGCGCGAATCTTTCTGGTTCCTTCGTAGAACTAGGGTGCCCACCTGAAATTCTTGTTTGATGACTTTGCTGTCATGACACAAAGTTATCTTCTGTTTAAGTGAGGCTTCGCGGAGGGATGCCCCCATCTGAATCTCTTCGACTAGGTCGAGCTCCTCCCTTAGGGCCTCGTCGTTGACTTCCTCGTCGAGGGGGGGGGACTCAGTCCTCCACGAGAGTTCCCTTATTTCTACTGGAATCACTGCCTCGATTTCGTAGGTCAGTCGGAACAGGGTTTCCCCTGTAGTAGAGTGTGGGGTCGTTCTGTAGGCCCAGAGCACGCTGCGCAACTCCTCGACCCACCTTTTCTTGGCATCGCCCAGTCTTCGTTTCAGGCCTAACAGGGTCACCCTGTTCGTGGCTTTGGTCTGCCCGTTCATTTGCAGGTGCTTAACCGACGTGAAGTGTTGCTCCGTGCCCAACTTGGTAATGAAGTTCTGGAAGTTCTTGTCGATGACCTATGTCCCGTTGTCGGTGACGATTGCTTAGGGTACCCCGAACCGGGCAAGTATATTCCTCTTGTAGAAACGAGGTATGTTCTGGGCCTTGATTTTGGCCAGGGCTTCGGCCTCTATCCACTTAGTGAAGTAGTCGATGCCGACTATTAAATACTTGTTTTGGTACGACTCTATGGTGAAGGGCCCGAGGATGTCCATCCCCCACCATGCAAATGGCCACGGGGATGAGAGCGTTTTGAGCTCACTGGGCGGGGCTAGGTGAATGTCCCTTTGTCGCTGGGATTTGTCACACTTCTTGACATGCTCCTTGGCGTCTTGCTGCATCGTGGGCCAGTAGTACCCCATCCGCAATGCTTTACGGGCTAGGGACCATCCACCAAGGTGTTGCGCATTGATCCCTTCGTTGATCTCCTGGAGTATGTCGGGGACCTTAGACTCCTCGGTGCATTTGAGGAGGGGGATAGAGAAACCCCACCAGTATAACTCGTCCTCGACGATAGTATACGAGCAGACACGTCGCCTGACTATACCAGTATCCTTGGGGTTGTCGGGTAGTTTCCCTGTGTTGAGGTATTTGTATACTGGGGTCATCCAGCAGTGACCGTCTCCGATGGCATTAAAGTCGGTGGTAGATGTGGGTTTCTTGATACTGGGCCGTGGAAGCACTTCTTGGATGATGGATTTGTTCTCGCCTTTCTTTTTCGTGCTCACCAGCTTAGACAGGATGTTTTCCCGGGTATTGTGTTCGTGCGGGACGTGACTTACTTCCGCCGCTACAAATGTTTTCATCCTCTCTTTTACCAGGGCCATGTATTCGAGGAGGTTGTCGTTCTTGGATTGGTACTCTCCCCGCACCTGGGAGGCCACGAGCTAGAAGTCGGTAAATATTTTCACCTATTTCGTGTCGAGGTCCTCGACCAAGCGTAGTCCGGCGAGGAAAGCCTCGTATTCGGCCTGGTTGTTTGATGTCAGAAAGGATAATGTGAGGGAAACCTCGATCAAGATGCCTTCCTCATTTTCTAGGATGATGCCCACTCCGCTTCCCATTGAACTGGATGCCCCGTCGACGTAGATCGTCCACTTCTGGGATCCATCGGTTGAAGGTTCCGGGATGGTCATCTCCGCGATGAAGTTGGCTAGTACTTGAGCCTTCAGGGCCTTCCTTCCCTCGTATTGAACGTCAAACTCGGAGAGCTCGAGCGACCATTTGAGCATCCTGTCCGCCATTTCGGGTCGGCCGAGGAGCGGTCTCACGGGTTGGTCAGTCATTACCACGATCGTGTGGGCCAAGAAGTAGTGTCGCAGTCTTCTGGCCGCAGTGACAAGAGTCACAGTGACCATTTCAATCTATTGGTACCTAAGCTCGGGCCTTGGAGGGCTTTACTGGTGAAGTATATCGGCTTCTGCCCTTCGGGGGTTTCCCTGATTAGAGTCGCGCTGACCACCTCGGTCGTGACGACGAGGTACAGGTACAACGTCTCCCCGTCTTCTGGTCGTGAGAGGACTTGTTTGAGGTGGAGGAGAGCCTGTTCTCACTCCTCAGTCTACTCGAATGTGGCCTCCTTGTGTAGGAGTTTGAAAAATGGAAGTGCGTGTTGCACTGATTTGGCCACGAAGCGGGACAGCGAGGTGAGCATCCTGTTTAGCGATTATATCGATTTCTTCGAGTTCGGTGTCGGGAACTCGGAGAACGCCCTGCACTTGTCGGGGTTTGCCTCGATTCCTCGTTCTGTGAGGTAGAAACCAAGGAACTTGCCTGCTCGGACACCGAAGGTGCATTTCTCCAGGTTGAACCTCATCTTGCATCTCCTCTTCGTGTCGAAGACCCTTTTGAGATGGGCAGTGTGGTCGACTTCTTCTCATAATTTTACGGTCATGTCGTCCATGTAGACCTCGAGCATGTCTCCGATCTTGCCGCGGAAGACATTGCTCATCAACCGCTGGTAGGTCGCGCTGGCATTTTTCAAACCGAAGGGCATTATGTTGTAGTAATAGTTGCTTGACTCGGTCATGAAGGCCGTGTACTGCTTGTCGGCCTTCGCCATGGGGATTTGATTATATCCCGAGTATGCGTCCATGAACGACAGCAATTTAAAACCTGGATAATTGTTGACCAGTTTGTCGATGTTAGGCAATGGGTATGCATCTTTCGGGCATGCCCGGTTAAGATCAGTGTAATCAACACACATTCTCCACTTTCCATTATTCTTTTTAACAAGTACAACATTAGAAAGCCAGGTTGTGTACTTGGCTTCCGAAATAAAGTTCGCCTCTAAGAGGTCTTTTACAGTCTTTTTCAGCAGCCTTCGCTTTCTCGGGAGACTACCTACGCCTATGTTATACTACAACCTTAGCGGCCGGATCTATTGTGAGTTGATGCCAGGCCACATCTGGGTGGAGACCGGGCATCTCTACAGCGCTCCATATGAACAGGTCAGCATTATCCCGGATGCGGCAGACATCAAAGTTCGCCATCAGTGCCCTGATTAGGAGGGGGATGCTGGAGTTGAGGTAGAAGGTGATGGGGTTCAACCTTCCCTGGACTTTCTCAAAGGTGGCGCTCTGCGCCGAGCTCGCTTCTATCAACTGTCGAACTTCTGCTTAATCGACCCCACCGAGACCTTACTGAACCCTCCGCTGGATATGACCGTGGTGGTGGGGAAGCTCTCCCATAGGCTGCGAGTGGTCACCGGCGTGTCGGGCTCGCTGAGGAAGTAGAAGTCCTCTGGTCGGGTGACACACAGGGCAACTTGTAGTCAGTTATCGCCTGAGAACGGGGTCTCCTCCTTGACCCTTTTCGTCTCTCAGGCCTCTTGTCGGGGGGTTCGCTCCTCTTTGTGTACTGCTTGAGGTGCCCCTCTTTGATCAAGTTTCTATTGCATCCTTGAGATGGATGCAATCCTCCGTGACATGCTCGTGGCTCCTGTGGAACCGGCAGTACTTGGACTTGTCAACGTTTGGTTTAGGGGGCGTTGGCTTCGGGAAGTGGACACCTTTTTTCTGGAATTCCGAGGTGATGCACTCGGCCAAGATGCGCTCGCGGGGAGCAGTGAGTAGCGTGTACTCATTGAAACGGCCTGCTGGTCCCCTCGGTTCTCGAGAGTCTCGGGGCCGATCTTCTCTTCTTCTTTCCCCGCCTCGTTGAGGGCGGTGGAATCCTCGTGTCTAGAGCTTCTGGTGCCCTCTTGATTCTGCGAATCACGGGCGCAGTGGGCGGTCTCTATCTCCTCATACTGGATGTATGCTTGGGCCTTGTGGAGGAGCGCGTCCAAGGTGTTGGGTCTTTCAATGCAAACTGCCTTGGCGAACTCGGTGCAAGGTCGTAGTCCTCTCTCGATCAAAAATTTCTTCATGTCATCTGAGGTGGATACCTGGACACCTTCTTGGTTGAATCTCTCTATGTAATCCCTGAGAGATTCATCTTTTCCCTGGACGATGGCTTCCAGGGATGCTTCCATCTTCGGGTGGCGCCGGGAAGCGGTGAAATGCCTGGAGAACTGTCTCTTCAGTTCTTTCCAGGAGGTGATGGACTTAGGTGACAGGCTCTTGTACCACGCCATATCACCCTTCCTCAGGGTAGTGGGGAAGAGCCTGCACTTGATGGCTCCCCGGACATTTCGGTAGTCGAGCATCGCATCGAAACTTTCGATGTGGTCGTTCGGGTCAGTCGTACCATCATACATCGCCAAGGGCAGGGTTTTTCCATCCCGACAAGCAGGGGAGTCTCCATGATGTCCCTGGACAGCGGGGTGCGCTGGTCATCCTCGTCGCTCTTGACAGGTGATCGCGATGGGGATTGGTCGCCCCGGCCGTTCCTGTTCCGTCAAAGAAGACTCCTTGGCCGGCTCTTTGGATTCTCACCGTTTCCGTCAGCCTTATTCCTCTTTTGAGCAGGGGAACGTCGTTCCTTCCAAGGAGCGGACCAGTCGCGCTTTGGGAGGACCATGGGTTGAGGTCGTTCCAGAAGTGGGTGGCGCCCAGGCTTCAGGTGACAAGGGCTCCGAGAGTCCTCGTGTCGTGTCCTCCGCGGAGGAGGAGAGGTGAAAGCTCTGCTGGTTTGAGAAAATTTTTGGAAGAACAGAATGTCAAAAGATATGTTTAAACATAAAGAAGTCTAATGAAAGAAGACTAGACGGATATGATGTCCTAACGAATGTCTCAACATCTTGAGCTGATATTGCAGGATGTTTCTAAATCTGTTGCAAGATTTAAGGAGCAATCAGAACATGGATCAAAAAAGAAATAAACAGAAGATTTGAAGCCCAAGGAAACAGAAGATTATAAAAGAAGACCAAGACCTAGGAGTGAAAAGAGATACCTTTTGTAACCTAGTTCTCTTGTGTAAAAATAAGGGTTTAGGGTTTTGAGAGTCGTTGGCTCTTTAGGTTTGTAAGTCTTTCTTTGTATCATTTGATGCACTGTGGTAGACATAGGTATCGCATAGATCCATAAGCCTTTAGGTATTGAATTGTGTATTGTTCTTGGATGAAGCTTTGAAGCAAATCCAAGTTAGCGTGTTGGTCAAGTATGCTGGACAGAATTCTGTATTGACAGGGATGATGTAGATATCATAGTTTGTGCCCCCAGATGTATGTGAATTGCACCGACCTGGTTTAACAATTGTTGTGTTCTTTTACCATTATGTAGATTTACATTTTTTGTTATTGGTCTTGATAAGCATGTTGGATCAGATGTCGTAACATCTGTGTTACTGTAGTTCTGATATTCCAAGTATCAGTCTGCTATTTTGTTCTTTGTTTAAATGTTTATGCAGAACAATGTCTTGACATATGTTAGGACATCTGTTGTCTGCAATGCCAGAATTTCAATTAGTATCAGAGCAGGCAACCTGTCTATTTCTGGATGAGATCTTTGGGAGATACTTTTCGGCACTTAAACAAGGAGGAGTTTTGGTGATCAGATCAATCAACTCAGACATACTCAAGGGTATTAATGGATGAGATGGATGTTCTGGATCAAAGGGAACAACCCGGTGGTTGTTCATGTTGCTGAGGAGGTTCTACTGAAGATGTGAAAAACACAAGAAAGGGGGGGTTTGAATTGGTTTTTCAAAATAAAATTATTTCTTTGAAATAAATTCCTTTTATAAGACTCTTTCTTTTAACACTAATGACTTTTGTTGAGAACAAAGAGAAGAACACGTTATGTTTATACTAGTTCACTTGAGAAATACTCAAGTTAATCTAGTCCACCCGCCAAGGTGATTTTGCCTCTATCAACGAGGTCTTAATCCACTATTCAATCAAATCAGTACAATGCACTAGCCAAAATACTGGTGACTAACACAACCTCTAAAACTCTCAAGTTTTAGACTTCTCAAGTAATACAACCTCACAGGTCTTACTCAAGGAACAACCTCTAAGACAACACGCCCTAGACTTCTCAAGAAATACAACCACACGATCTTTCTTAAGGAACACAAACCTAAGTTTGAATAAGTTATGTTTATAGAAAAATGCTTCTTATACAAGCTGAAATATGTAAACCAATTTCGACCAGAAGGACTTAAGAAAGATTTCAGTTGGAAAGTATTTTTGCAGTTCGTTCGTGTGTGTGTCTTTCTTCAAGTCTTTTGCTTCCTTTTATAGTCGTGTAAAAAAGAGCTGTTGAAGTGTAATCATGATAGCTAACTAGGCTGGCGGCTAGAAGCGTGAGGACAGATAAAAACTTTTGCGTGTTGCGCGTCCTGTTTTGTCAGAATATCTCAGTTTGTGCCGTTGCACTGTTACCAAGATATTTTCATATTGTATTGTGGTACAGTTGTACTATGTAGCTTTGTCTTCTTGGCTTCTCAACTTCAGAGGCTTTTTACGAGCATGAGTAAGAAGGGAAAACATAGCTTGGTTCTTAAGATTATCAATTCTTCGAATCCTCAGAGCAGTGCCTTCAGAGTCTTCAGCACTTGGTCTTTAGAACCTTGTTCGCTTGGTGTGTTGTCTTCATATCTTCAGAGGCTTCTGATAGTATCTAGTTGAAGCATGAGTAGAGACTGTGGTTAGGTCTTCAGAACCTTGATCAAAGAGCATAAGTCTTCAGCATCTGGACTTCGTTCAATCAAAACCTTTGTCTTCAGATCTTCAAAACTCGTTCTCTTTTCCTTTTGTATCAGAGTCTTGTGAACTTCATATTAGCTTAAAATGAGTTCTTCTTTTCAAGTGTATAGGCGGAGTATTTTCCTTTAAGCATTGTGTTCGCGCCAATTTACGGAATCATATCCTGTTTGTTAAGTTCTCACAAATAACAAACATTAGTTGTACAAAATTGTTCATGCAGAAATACTCATTTGATATCATCAAAACTTAGAGATAATATTGCAGAACCAAATCTTGTTCTCACAATCTCCCCCTTTTTGATGATGACAAAACTATGTATTTTGATGACACAATTTTGATATATATAATGCAGGGAAAATAATAGATTCTAAAGATACCTTATCCTTCATATGAAGTACTCCCCCTGAGTCTTAGACTTGATGAGTTTCTGAGCTTGGGTTCCCCCTAATTTCATTAGGTCATATACTGAAGTCATCATAGTCTTGATTCTTCAATGATTTACTTAGTGATGTTTGAATTAGATCGGGATTCTTGAAAAAGAAAAACAATCTAATAGAAATAATAGTTTATCTGTTAGCATGTAAACAGCGTTGTTTTTCAGGGATTGACTATGGAATCAAAATATCACATTCAAATACTTCTCCCCCTTTTTGTCATTGATCAAAAAGATTAGTGGTTCAAGGGTGAAAAACAAAGATTTAAAAACTTTAAAAATAGAGGAGACTTAGAACTTTGTTGCTTCCAGAGGACATCTTGTCGTAAAGCTTCTGAAGCATTCTTTGGACATTGGAAATGATGGACTTTTGTTCCTCAAAGTTTTCTCTGAACTTCTGTTGTTGTTCTCTGATTTCTTCAATTGCGTTTTCTAAACGGTTTACAGCAGGATCAGAGGTGGGAACAACTGCAGCATCTTGTTCAGCCTTTTCCATGGCTTCAGCTTCTTGTGTCATCCTGGCCTCTTCAGCAGTCTTCTCTGCTAGAAGTCTAGCCTCTTCAGCAGCATTTTCTTCTGCTTCTTTCTGTTTTGCAGCCAGAAACTTGAGTATCCTAATCCTCGCTTCAGCTTCTGCTCTGTCTTTTTCCAGCTGAATTCTAGCAGTTATGGTTGCGTCTGAGAAACTTATAATTCTTGCAAGTTCAGAATCCAACCATTTTTGGAAGATCTAACAGGAACTTTCAAGCTCCAAGGGCTTGGCACTTTTGCTGATTTCTTTTCTCAATTTCGTAAACTTCTTTAGTGCTTTATCACAAAATTGACTTGTACACTCTTCAAAAGTTGTTGGAATAGGTATGTCATAGATGACCAAAGCACGGTCAAGCTTGGCAAAATTAATTTTAGATGATGCTGGCTGAGATGAAACAATCTCAGTAGGAGGATGTTCATTGGTTGGTTGATCAGCAGGAGATGATACTTCTAGAGTGTCTGAAACCATGAGAGTTTCGGGTGTACCAATCTCTAGAGATTCAAAGATGGTTTCCTCAGAGCTAGACTCAATGCTAAGCATTTGAGATTCAGAGATTAGGTTCGTAGAACCTTGTTCATTCGGCTGAATGGTTGAAGTGGTTATTGTCGAGGTGTAGGTTGGAACAGCTTCAGACGAGATATGGGTACTGATTGATGAGTTGGTTGATGATTGGATAGTGGTAGTTGGAGGAGGAATTGAAAAAGATGGTGATTTAAACTTCACTTGTGGATTTGAGGTAGGAATGAGGGTGGTTTGAGATGATGAAGTTGTAGTAACACTCTCAGTGACATTTGTAACGCCCGTATTTAATTAAATATTTTAATTAAATAGTATTGAGTATTTTTCCGAATATTTGTTGAATATGTTGAATATGTTGGTTGATGCTAATAAGTATTAATCGGGTAATTAGTCGATTTAGTCGGGAGAAATTAATATTATAAATAATATTTATTTTCGTAGAATATTAATTAATTTAATTGATTTAAGTTGTGTTGGCTTTAGTAGGATTATTTAATTAAAAATGATTTAATTCATAGAAAATAATATGGTGTTAATTTAGTAGAAGTATAAGAAAATATTGGGCTTATTTAGATGGTAGTAATAGTGGGGGTGTAGTAATGAGGCCCAATAAGAAAATAAAATAATAGAATTATTATATTAGGTTTTCAGAAACAAGGAGGAGTTAGAAAGTGGCTGTAAGTGGGAGTTGCAGAAAAAGAGGAAAAACAGAAGCAGAACGTGGAAGTTATGGAGAAGAGGAAAAGAGGAACAAGGGTTTTTGAGAGAGGATTCGTAGAGGCTGCTAGAGCAAGTTTACAACCGGAAAAATTTAGAGCAACCTTCAATCCAAGGTAAGAATGGGGTTCAATCTCTATAACCGGGTTTATGCTAAATTGTATGTGGGGTTAGGTGGTGTGAAAGTGCCATGGACTAATTGTTGTTTCTGTGATGCGTTGGTTGAGTAAATTGATTGATTTAAATGGTTGTTGCTGTGTTGGTTCTTACTGCAAATTTTGGTAAAATAGTTGTTGTTGTTGTCTCTGTAAAGTATTGTGTTGTGTTGGTCTGAAATTGAGGTCGAGGAGAATTAGTTCTGTAATGGAAATAATGTGTTATGCTGAAGAATTGGTGACAAACTTGTGGACAGTGATGACCGGCAGAGGCTTGGGACAAACGGCAGGGTCCTTGGTGGAGGGTGTGCCGACCGGCACACCATGTGTGACGACCGTCACATGTTCCATGACGAGGGGCACATCACCTTTTGTTCCTATTTTGTTTGTTTTGTTACAGTACCACGTCATTTCATGAGTCTAACACCATTTTAAGTTACTAACTTATACTATTTTATTAGTATAGTGATAATAATTATAGTAAAGTGTAGTAAAGTGTATCTATAGTAGCATTTGGTACTCTTAGTAACAGCACATCATTGTTGACTTAGAAATTAATGTTTTCAATTCATAATTTATATCTAATGTTTCAATAGTATAAGTAATACTTATAATAATAATTATGATAATAATAGTTGGTATATTTTATTCTATTAATTAAGAGCTTGGATTAGAGATAATTCTTGTAGAAGTATTGAGATAGCAGAGCATATTTATATGGCTGTAATAATCTAGCCGTGGATAAAATAGCAAGAATATTAGTAATTGGGATATTAATAGTAGCGGTAATTATTGGTTGCAGAGCTGGTTTATTAATAATGGAGACATCTTAGTAGCAATGAAATGGCAGAGATATTTGAGGAGTAGCAGTATAATGGTTATGGAGCTGGGATTTATAAATATTCAGACTTGGAGTAATTAGTTTTAGTGGAGGTAATATGTAAATACATAGGTTTCACAGAGGTAGAGATAAATAGCAAAATACTATTTTAGTTGAACAAAATCACCCAAACAGTATTACTAGAATAAAGTAGTAGAGGAATTTGAATGGCAGTAAAGAAATGGTAGGATTCTTTTTAGTAATTAAATTAGTTCTAATTAATTCAATTGAATTAAAATACTTATATAAGTAGCAGAATTAATAATTGTAGCAGGTTTGGTTAAATGATAGTGTGGTCCATATAGCAAAAGAAACTCAAATAGCAGCACATTGAAGTTTAGTAGTATAGTAAATAACAGGGAGTAATGTTAGCAGGGATAATTTTGTAACAGTAATGGAAATAGAAGTATAGTGTTAGTCAGCAAAAGAATTTAGTTGTAGTGAGCTAAATAACGGAGCTAGTGTAATTTAGTAGCATAATGAAGATTGACGGAAAACAGTACCGATTTGTAGATTTAAGCGGTATAATTAGTTGTCCAGTATTAGTTGAAAAATTGTCGGAGTAAGTTTTGTATGCGAGTAGGTATTCTTGGTTGGATTATTTTGTTGAAATTATATCAAATAAGTTGATTTGCAGGTGAAGTTGAGTCGTGTTGAATTGTCCCGATTTATGGACAAATTAAGTGGTAGGTCTCATGAACAACGTTGTTAAGTTGTTTTGCAGTTGCAGGTCTTATGACCAACGTTGTTAAGTTGTTTTGCAGTTGCAGGTCTTATGACCAACGTTGTTAAGTTGTTTGCAGTTGTTGCATTTTGTCGTTGTTGTGTTGCGTTGAATAAGTTGAGGTTGTGGTTGTTGTCGCATGCATAGCATAGCATTATTACATTGGCCTGGATTGGTAATTTTTAAGTTGGAGCTAATGCTCACCACGTTGGCCTGGATTGGCAAAATATTAAGTTAAAGGCTTATGCCTTGATGCCTGGATAAACTGGCAATTTTTAAGTTGGGAGTTCTGCTCCAATGGTACCATATGCATGTGCATAGTTGTGTCACATTTTGAGTCGCATGTTAAAGTTGCTGTTGTTATTAAGTTGTTGTTGTTATTAAGTTGCTGTTGTTATTAAAGTTGTTGTTGTTATTAAGTTGTGCTGATTTAAGTTGTTTGTTAGTTGTTGTATAATTGTGATTATAAAGTTGTGATAATTGTATGATCCGATCTAATATACTGTTTATCATACACTTGGTTATATTGTTTGATATCTCACCCCCTCTGCTGATATTTCCCCTACCATGGGAAATGGGCAGGTACTCGAGATTTGTAGTGGAAGTTCAAAGTAACTTTATGAAGTCTTTTGTTGCTCTATGGCAAGTCAAAAGGGTCTTGCTCTGATACGTAACACTCGGGGGATGGACGCTTGTTGTTTATTGTTGAATATGTTTTATGTTGCTGAATTTTTAAGTTGAATTTATTAAGTATTATGTTGTTTTGAAGTTGTTTTAGTCGAACAAAAATGTTAAGTGAATCAAAATTGAATATTTATATCTTGAAGTTGTTTGCTTTGAAAAGAATATATATATGAATTTTGTTGTTATCGGTTCATCCGATCAAAGTGTTATGTATTTGTTCATATGAAATTAATCGAAGTTGTTTTTAAGATGAAAGTGTAGCATCCTATTGTTTGTTGAAATTTTATAACTCTGATTTTACTATTATCCGCCGGGTAGAAATGGGGTGTTACATTAGTGGTATCAGAGCAGGTCGGTCCGTCCGGCCAAGTTGTCTAATGTTGTTTATTCCTTAGTACATGACATGTGTGTGAAACACCGTCGGTACTTGCTTGTAGGTTTTTTTTAACCGTTTGTCTCCAAGAGTTGGTTTGAAACATGTGGGGGAGAAGTTTACTTCTCAGAGATGTTTGTAGTATGAGAAGTTGGATCAAGGTGACATTGATTTCAAGAGTGCGAATTTCGTTAGAACTGTGTTACGAATCGAAGAAAGTATGGACTCATGATTTTATCCGTCGGTCCAGTTGAGACATTTGAAGGAGGACGAGTCAGTATGATTGATGTTTGCTTCTCGGAGAAGAGAGGGCAATGTGACGAATAGTGATATGCAAGTGGAGTATATCTGGAGTGAAGTCGGACGATTTTCAGAGTTGGGTAAAAAGCAAGGATAGTTGGACGAGTTTGGAAGCAAGAGAAAGAGGTAGAATTCATGTTCACCAATTTCGGTTTTTATTTTCGTATTTATGGAACAGCCTTCAGTAATAGAGGCATAACTTTCTATTCGTAACTCCGATGAAAGCGATTCTGAACTTTTCGGAAAGTTTATGAAATTCCCTACAGTTTGCATATAAATTTTGTCTTCGGCGTGTTTTTGAGGAGAGAGAAAGACGCGTTTGAATAGTTGGGTCTGATGCTGATTTTGTTTGGTGGAAGTTTGTATACGGGATTTCTTGACCAGTACCATTGCAAGGACGATAACTTTTTACTCGTAATTCATATTTGAGCGATTCTTGAAGTTCTGGAATCTACACGAGATTCCCTTCATTTTGGAATATAATTTTGTGTCTGGGAGGTCTGTATTGAAGAAGATAATCGTGTTTGAAGTTGGACAATTCTTGCTGGAAATAGTAAGATGAAGTCAAGTATAAAATGTTTAGTAATAAGAAGAAGAGTATCGGAGAAGCACATGGAAGTGCGGCGTATGATAGTTGAGAATGAATAAATTATAGAAATCTTTGAGGAATGTTAAATAGTAAAGTGGATTGGGTGTTGTCGGCGAGATGTGTCGACATGAGTCAGAAATTTTTGGAAGTTATATCACCAACCAGATGATGAGATGGTATTGTTGAGATTGTGATTGGAATGGTGATCAAGTGTGAAACTATACGGATCATCGAAGTTGTGAGATTAAAAAGAAAGACGAAGGATTGGTTAGGGTTGTCAAAAGTTTTGGACTTGGATAAATGTTTCGATTGAAGTGGGCCGATTTGGATTGTACTTGATGTATCAGAAGGATATTCGATAATTAGGTTGTGCAACAAGTGTGTATAAGAATATATGTGTTGGATTTTGTGCGTTCTTGGAAATAAGGAAATTGAGAAAAACGTTTGTGAGCCTTATAGAAATGGTAGAGCAGTATGCTTAGATAACGTTGAGCACGAGGAGGAAGATGCTATTTTAGTTGGATAATGATGATTTATGCCACCATTATGGTTGCCGGCTGTCTATTGACAAATTGAGGAACTGATCACCCTTAATCTCTTGTTGATAGTCGACGGAAATCATGTTGGATGGAGTAGACGTGTCTTGCCAACTAGAATAGTATGCACAGTGAATTGTTAGGGGTTGAGCCAAGTGTTTATGAATTGTTTGAGTTGTCGATGCGGATTCCTATATAGGGAAATGAGGCGGACTTGAGGATGTTAGTATGAGGTTGCGAGTTGATCAGTGAGTAGTTTGGAAACTCACAGTTGTGTTCTGGATTACTTGGGTTTTGGTTTGTGGTGGATCGAGAATTCGACTGACATGAGACTTGAAGAATTGTAGAGATAAACCAAGTAGGAAGTAAATGGTAATGTAAGACTATGATTTGACCAAGGATGTCGGATCGAGAAGGGTAGTGGCTGGTATGCCTTAAAGTGTATAGATGGAAATATGAATGGTATTTTCCATACTTGTTTGGATAAGTTAGAACTGATGTTCGTTGTGGATATTCTGATGTTTTATAAAATCAGAAGAAGAGCGCGTAGAGTATTTGAGAGTTGAGTTGCAAGTATTGAAAGAAGTGAAGCTATATGTTGAGTTAGCAAGGTGTGAATTATGATTTGTAAGATGAGGTTGCCTTGTTGTGTTATGACTTTTGTGCTCTTATCCTTGTTGTTGCCTCGTTACCTAGGGTGATGGTTCGAGTGCGAGTAGCTAATTCCTATGATGGAGGATTAGGGGAGTGTTGCCTACGGCGATGGTAACGATCGTGTTGTGTTCTGACCCGTAGTGAACTGGTGTGTTCTTAACTTGGTTATTCTTTGTGTCTTGAGTTAGTCGTTGGGTGAGTTGTGTGAGCGTTGTTTCGTGTTGTCGTTGTCGTTGATGTGATGTATTGTTGTTTGGTGTTAGACGTGGGGTTTTCCTTTTTATGGCAGGGAAGTTGATTTGTTAGCTGAGATAACGTAATTGGAGTGTGGTGCATCGAGTAAATTTTCGATGACGAAAATATTCTAAGTGGGGGAGAGTTGTAACGCCTGTATTTAATTAAATATTTTAATTAAATAGTATTGAGTATTTTTCCGAATATTTGTTGAATATGTTGAATATGTTGGTTGATGCTAATAAGTATTAATCGGGTAATTAGTCGATTTAGTCGGGAGAAATTAATATTAGAAATAATATTTATTTTCATAGAATATTAATTAATTTAATTGATTTAGGTTGTGTTGGCTTTAGTAGGATTATTTAATTAAAAATGATTTAAGTCATAGAAAATAATATGGTGTTAATTTAGTAGAAGTATAATAAAATATTGGGCTTATTTAGATGGTAGTAATAGTGGGGGTGTAGTAATGAGGCCCAATAAGAAAATAAAATAATAGAATTATTATATTAGGTTTTTAGAAACAAGGAGGAGTTAGAAAGTGGCTGTAAGTGGGAGTTGCAGAAAAAGAGGAAAAATAGGAGCAGAACGTGGAAGTTATGGAGAAGAGGAAAAGAGGAACAAGCGTTTTTGAGAGAGAATTCGTAGAGGCTGCTAGAGCAAGTTTTCAACCGGAAAAATTTAGAGCAACCATCAATCCAAGGTAAGGGTGGGGTTCAACCTGTATAACCGGGTTTATGCTAAATTGTATGTGGGGTTAGGTGGTGTGAAAGTGCCATGGACTAATTGTTGTTTCTGTGATGCGTTGGTTGAGTAAATTGATTGATTTTAATGGTTGTTACTGTGTTGGTTCTTGCTGCAAATTTTGGTAAAATAGTTGTTGTTGTCTCTGTAAAGTATTGTGTTGTGTTGTTTTAAAATTGAGGTTGAGGAGAATTAGTTCTGTAATTGAAATAATGTGTTATGCTGAAGAATTGGTGACAAACTTGTGGACAGTGACGACCGGCAGAGGCTTGGGACGAACGGCAGGGTCTTTGGTGGAGGGTGTGCCGACCGGCACACCATGTGTGACGACCGTCACATGTTCCATGACGAGGGGCACATCACCTTTTGTTCCTATTTTGTTTGTTTTGTTACAGTACCACGCCATTTCATGAGTCTAACACCATTTTAAGTTACTAACTTATACTATTTTATTAGTATAGTGATAATAATTATAGTAAAGTGTAGTAAAGTGTATCTATAGTAGCATTTGGTACTCTTAGTACAGCACATCATTGTTGACTTAGAAATTAATGTTTTCAATTCATAATTTATATCTAATGTTTCAATAGTATAAGTAATACTTATAATAATAATTATGATAATAATAGTTAGTATATTTTATTATATTAATTAAGAGCTTGGATTAGAGATAATTCTTGTAGAAGTATTGAGATAGTAGAGCATATTTATATGGCTGTAATAATCTAGCCGTGGATAAAATAGCAAGAATATTAGTAATTGGGATATTAATAGTAGCGGTAATTATTGGTTGTAGAGTTGGTTTATTAATAATGGAGACATCTTAGTAGCAATGAAATGGCAGAGATATTTGAGGAGTAGCAGTATAATGGTTATGGAGTTGGGATTTATAAATATTCAGACTTGGAGTAATTAGTTTTAATGGAGGTAATATGTAAATACATAGGTTTCACAGAGGTAGAGATAAATAGCAAAATACTATTTTAGTTGAACAAAATCACCCAAACAGTATTACTAGAATAAAGTAGTAGAGGAATTTGAATGGCAGTAAAGAAATGGTAGGATTCTTTTTAGTAATTAAATTGGTTCTAATTAATTCAATTGAATTGATATACTTATATAAGTAGCAGAATTAATAATTGTAGCAGGTTTGGTTAAATGACAGTGTGGTTCATATGGCAGAAGAAACTCAAATAGCAGCACATTGAAGTTTAGTAGTATAGTAAATAACAGGGAGTAATGTTAGCAGGGATAATTTTGTAGCAGTAATGGAAATAGCAGTATAGTGTTAGTCAGCAAAAGAATTTAGTAGTAGTGAGCTAAATAACGGAGGTAGTGTAATTTAGTAGCATAATGAAGATTGACGGAAAACAGTACCGATTTGTAGATTTAAGCGGTATAATTAGTTGTCCAGTATTAGTTGAAAAATTGTCGGAGTAAGTTGTGTATACGAGTAGGTATTCTTGGTTGGATTATTTTGTTGAAATTATGTCGAATAAGTTGATTTGCAGGTGAAGTTGAGTCGTGTTGAATTGTCCCGATTTATGGACAAATTAAGTGGTAGGTCTCATAACCAACGTTGTTAAGTTGTTTTGCAGTTGCAGGTCTTATGACCAACGTTGTTAAGTTGTTTTGCAGTTGCAGGTCTTATGACCAACGTTGTTAAATTGTTTGCAGTTGTTGCATTTTTTCGTTGTTGTGCTGCGTTGAATAAGTTGAGGTTGTGGTTGTTGTCGCATGCATAGCATAACATTATTACATTGGCCTGGATTGGTAATTTTTAAGTTGGAGCTAATGCTCGCCACGTTGGCCTGGATTGGCAAAATATTAAGTTGAAGGCTTATGCCTTGATGCCTCGATAAACTAGCAATTTTTAAGTTAGGAGTTCTGCTCCAATGGTACCACATGCATGTGTATAGTTGTGTCACATTTTGAGTCGCATGTTAAAGTTGCTGTTGTTATTAAGTTGTTGTTGTTGTTGTTGTTATTAAGTTGTTGTTGGTATTAAAGTTGTTGTTGTTATTAAGTTGTGCTGATTTAAGTTGTTTGTTAGTTGTTGTATAATTGTGATTATAAAGTGGTGATAATTGTATGATCCGATCTAATATACTGTTTATCATAAACTTGGTTATATTGTTTGATATCTCACCCCTTCTGCTGATATTTCCCCTACCATGGGAAATGCGAAGGTACTCGAGATTTGCAGTGGAAGTTCGAAGTAACTTTATGAAGTCTTTTGTTGCTCTATGGCAAGTCAAAAGGGTCTTGCTCTAATACGTAACACTTGGGGGATGGACGCTTGTTGTTTATTGTTGAATATGTTTTATGTTGCTGAATTTTTAAGTTGAATTTATTAAGTATTATGTTGTTTTGAAGTTGTTTTAGTCGAACAAAAATGTTAAGTGAATCAAAGTTGAATATTTATATCTTGAAGTTGTTTGCTTTGAAAAGAATATATATATGAATTTTGTTGTTATCGGTTCATCCGATCAAAGTGTTATGTATCTGTTCATATGAAATTAATCGAAGTTGTTTTTAAGATGAAAGTGTAGCATCCTATTGTTTGTTGAAATTTTATAACTCTGATTTTACTATTATCCGCCGGGTAGAAATGGGGTGTTACATTAGTGGTATCAGAGCAGGTCGGTCCGTCCGGCCAAGTTGTCTAATGTTGTTTTTTCCTTAGTACACGACATGTGTGTGAAACACCGTCGGTACTTGCTAGTAGGTTTTTTTTAACCGTTTGTCTCCAAGAGTTGGTTTGAAACAAGTGGGGGAGAAGTTTACTTCTCAGAGATGTTTGTAGTATGAGAAGTTGGATCAAGGTGACATTGATTTCAAGAGTGCGAATTTCGTTAGAACTGTGTTACGAATCGACAAAAGTATGGACTCATGATTTTATCCGTCGGTCCAGTTGAGACATTTGAAGGAGGACGAGTCAGTATGATTGATGTTTGCTTCTCGGAGAAGAGAGGGCAATGTGACGAATAGTGATATGCAAGTGGAGTATATCTGGAGTGAAGTCGGACGATTTTTAGAGTTGGGTAAAAAGCAAGGATAGTTGGACGAGTTTGGAAGCAAGAGAAAGAGGTAGAACTCATGTTCACCAATTTCAGTTTTTATTTTCGTATTTATGGAACAGCCTTCAGTAATAGAGGCATAACTTTCTACTCGTAACTCCGATGAAAGCGATTCTGAACTTTTCGGAAAGTTTACGAAATTCCCTACAGTTTGCATATAAATTTTGTCTTCGGCATGTTTTTGAGGAGAGAGAAAGACGCGTTTGAATAGTTGGGTCTGATGCTGATTTTGTTTGGTGGAAGTTTGTATACGGGATTTCTTGACCAGTCCCATTGCAAGGACGATAACTTTTTACTCGTAATTCATATTTGAGCGATTCTTGAAGTTATGGAATCTACACGAGATTCCCTTCATTTTGGAATATAATTTTGTGTCTGGGAGGTCTGTATTGAAGAAGATAATCGTGTTTGAAGTTGGACAATTCTTGCTGGAAATAGTAAGATGAAGTCAAGTATAAAATGTTTAGTAATAAGAAGAAGAGTATCGGAGAAGCACATGGAAGTGCGGCGTATGATAGTTGAGAATGAATAAATTATAGAAATCTTTGAGGAATGTTAAATAGTAAAGTGGATTGGGTGTTGTCGGCGAGATGTGTCGACATGAGTCGGAAATTTTTGGAAGTTATATCACCAACCAGATGATGAGATGGTCTTGTTGAGATTCTGATTGGAATGATGATCAAGTGTGAAACTATACGAATCATCGAAGTTGTGAGATTAAAAAGAAAGACGAAGGATTGGTTAGGGTTGTCAAAAGTTTTGGACTTGGACAAATGTTTCGATTGAAGTGGGCCGATTTGGATTGTACTTGATGTATCAGAAGGATATTCGATAATTAGGTTGTGCAACAAGTGTGTATAAGAATATATGTGTTGGATTTTGTGCGTTCTTGGAAATAAGGAAATTAAGAAAAACGTTTGTGAGCCTTATAGAAATGGTAGAGCAGTATGCTTAGATAACGTTGAGCACGAGGAGGAAGATGCTATTTTAGTTGGATAATGATGATTTATGCCACCATTATGGTTGCCGGCTGTCTATTGACAAATTGAGGAACTGGTCACCCTTAATCTCTTGTTGATAGTCGACGGAAATCATGTTGGATGGAGTAGACGTGTCTTGCCAACTAGAATAGTATGCACAGTGAATTGTTTGGGGTTGAGCCAAGTGTTTATGAATTTTTTGAGTTGTCGATGCGGATTCCTATATAGGGAAATGAGGCGGACTTGAGGATGTTAGTATGAGGTTGCGAGTTGATCAGTGAGTAGTTTGGAAACTGACAGTTGTGTTCTGGATAACTTGGGTTTTGGTTTGTGGTGGATCGAGAATTCGACTGACATGAGACTTGAAGAATTGTAGAGATAAACCAAGTAGGAAGTAAATGGTAATGTAAGACTATGATTTGACCAAGGATGTCGGATCGAGAAGGGTAGTGGCTGGTATGCCTTAAAGTGTATAGATGGAAATATGAATGGTATTTTCCATACTTGTTTGGATAAGTTAGAACTGATGTTCGTTGTGGATATTCTGATGTTTTATAAAATCAGAAGAAGAGCGCGTAGAGTATTTGAGAGTTGAGTTGCAAGTATTGAAAGAAGTGAAGCTATATGTTGAGTTAGCAAGGTGTGAATTATGATTTGTAAGATGAGGTTGCCTTGTTGTGTTATGACTTTTGTGCTCTTATCCTTGTTGTTGCCTCGTTACCTAGGGTGATGGTTCGAGTGCGAGTAGCTAATTCCTATGATGGAGGATTAGGGGAGTGTTGCCTACGGCGATGGTAACGATCGTGTTGTGTTCTGACCCGTAGTGAACTGGTGTGTTCTTAACTTGGTTATTCTTTGTGTCTTGAGTTAGTCGTTGGGTGAGTTGTGTGAGCGTTGTTTCGTGTTGTCGTTGTCGTTGATGTGATGTATTGTTGTTTGGTGTTAGACGTGGGGTTTTCCTTTTTAGGGCAGGGAAGTTGATTTTTTAGCTGAGATAACGTAATTGGAGTGTGGTGCATCGAGTAAATTTTCGAGGATGAAAATATTCTAAGTGGGGGAGAGTTGTAACGCCCGTATTTAGTTAAATATTTTAATTAAATAGTATTGAGTATTTTTCCGAATATTTGTTGAATATGTTGAATATGTTGGTTGATGCTAATAAGTATTAATCGGGTAATTAGCCGATTTAGTCGGAAGAAATTAATATTAGAAATAATATTTATTTTCGTAGAATATTAATTAATTTAATTGATTTAAGTTGTGTTGGCTTTAGTAGGATTATTTAATTAAAAATGATTTAAGTCATAGAAAATAATATGGTGTTAATTTAGTAGAAGTATAAGAAAATATTGAGCTTATTTAGATGGTAGTAATAGTGGGGGTGTAGTAATGAGGCCCAATAAGAAAATAAAATAATAGAATTATTATATTAGGTTTTTAGAAACAAGGAGGAGTTAGAAAGTGGTTGTAAGTGGGAGTTGCAGAAAAAGAGGAAAAATAGGAGTAGAACGGGGAGGTTATGGAGAAGAGGAAAAGAGGAACAAGGGTTTTTGAGAGAGAATTCGTAGAGGCTGCTAGAGCAAGTTTTCAACCGGAAAAATTTAGAGCAACCATCAATCCAAGGTAAGGGTGGGGTTCAATCTCTATAACCGGGTTTATGATAAATTGTATGTGGGGTTAGGTGGTGTGAAAGTGCCATGGACTAATTGTTGTTTCTGTGATGCGTTGGTTGAGTAAATTGATTGATTTTAATGGTTGTTGTTGTGTTTGTTCTTGCTGCAAATTTTGGTAAAATAGTTGTTGTTGTTGTCTCTGTAAAGTATTGTGTTGTGTGTGTCTGAAATTGAGGTTGAGGAGAATTAGTTCTGTAATGGAAATAATGTGTTATGCTGAAGAATTGGTGACAAACTTGTGGACAGTGACGACCGGCAGAGGCTTGGGACGAACGGCAGGGTCTTTGGTGGAGGGTGTGCCGACCGGCACACCATGTGTGACGACCGTCACATGTTCCATGACGAGGGGCACATCACCTTTTGTTCCTATTTTCTTTGTTTTGTTACAGTACCACGTCATTTCATGAGTCTAACACCATTTTAAGTTACTAACTTATACAATTTTATTAGTATAGTGATAATAATTATAGTAAAGTGTAGTAAAGTGTATCTATAGTAGCATTTGGTACTCTTAGTACAACACATCATTGTTGACTTAGAAATTAATGTTTTCAATTCATAATTTATATCTAATGTTTCAATAGTATAAGTAATACTTATAATAATAATTATGATAATTATAGTTAGTATATTTTATTATATTAATTAAGAACTTGGATTAGAGATAATTCTTGTAGAAGTATTGAGATAGTAGAGCATATTTATATGGCTGTAATAATCTAGCCGTGGATAAAATAGCAAGAATATTAGTAATTGGGATATTAATAGTAGCGGTAATTATTGGTTGCAGAGCTGGTTTATTAATAATGGAGACATCTTAGTAGCAATGAAATGGCAGAGATATTTGAGGAGTAGCAGTATAATGGTTATGGAGCTGGGATTTATAAATATTCAGACTTGGAGTTATTAGTTTTAATGGAGGTAATATGTAAATACATAGGTTTCACTGAGGTAGAGATAAATAGCAAAATACTATTTTAGTTGAACAAAATCTCCCAAACAGTATTACTAGAATAAAGTAGTAGAGGAATTTGAATGGCAGTAAAGAAATGGTAGGATTCTTTTTAGTAATTAAATTAGTTCTAATTAATTCAATTGAATTGATATACTTATATAAGTAGCAGAATTAATAATTGTAGCAGGTTTGGTTAAATGACAGTGTGGTCCATATGGTAGAAGAAACTCCAATAGCAGCACATTGAAGTTTAGTAGTATAGTAAATAACAGGGAGTAATGTTAGCAGGGATAATTTTGTAGCAGTAATGGAAATAGCAGTATAGTGTTAATCAGCAAAAGAATTTAGTAGTAGTGAGCTAAATAACGGAGGTAGTGTAATTTAGTAGCATAATGAAGATTGACGGAAAACAGTACCGATTTGTAGATTTAAGCGGTATAATTAGTTGTCCAGTATTAGTTGAAAAATTGTCTGAGTAAGTTGTGTATACGAGTAGTTATTCTTGGTTGGATTATTTTGTTGAAATTATGTCGAATAAGTTGATTTGCAGGTGAAGTTGAGTCGTGTTGAATTGTCCCGATTTATGGACAAATTAAGTGGTAGGTCTCATGACCAACGTTGTTAAGTTGTTTTGCAGTTGCAGGTCTTATGACCAACGTTGTTAAGTTGTTTTGCAGTTGCAGGTCTTATGACCAACGTTGTTAAATTGTTTGCAGTTGTTGCATTTTTCGTTGTTGTGTTGCGTTGAATAAGTTGAGGTTGTGGTTGTTGTCGCATGCATAGCATAACATTATTACATTGGCCTGGATAGGCAATTTTTAAGTTGGAGCTAATGCTCACCACGTTGGCCTGGATTGGCAAAATATTAAGTTGAAGGCTTATGCCTTGATGCCTCGATAAACTGGCAATTTTTAAGTTGGGAGTTCTGCTCCAATGGTACCACATGCATGTGCATAGTTGTGTCACATTTTGAGTCGCATGTTAAAGTTGTTGTTGTTATTAAGTTGTTGTTGTTGTTATTAAGTTGTTGTTGTTATTAAAGTTGTTGTTGTTATTAAGTTGTGCTTATTTAAGTTGTTTGTTAGTTGTTGTATAATTGTGATTATAAAGTGGTGATAATTGTATGATCCGATCTAATATACTGTTTATCATACACTTGGTTATATTGTTTGATATCTCACCCCTTCCGCTGATATTTCCCCTACCTTGGGAAATGGGCAGGTACTCGAGATTTGCAGTGGAAGTTCGAAGTAACTTTATGAAGTCTTTTGTTGCTCTATGGCAAGTCAAAAGGGTCTTGCTCTAATACGTAACACTCGGGGGATGGACGCTTGTTGTTTATTGTTGAATATGTTTTATGTTGCTGAATTTTTAAGTTGAATTTATTAAGTATTATGTTGTTTTGAAGTTGTTTTAGTCGAACAAAAATGTTAAGTGAATCAAAGTTGAATATTTATATCTTGAAGTTGTTTGCTTTGAAAAGAATATATATATGAATTTTGTTGTTATCGGTTCATCCGATCAAAGTGTTATGTATCTGTTCATATGAAATTAATCGAAGTTGTTTTTAAGATGAAAGTGTAGCATCCTATTGTTTGTTGAAATTTTATAACTCTGATTTTACTATTATCCGCAGGGTAGAAATGGGGTGTTACATTAGTGGTATCAGAGCAGGTCGGTCCGTCCGGCCAAGTTGTCTAATGTTGTTTATTCCTTAGTACACGACATGTGTGTGAAACACCGTCGGTACTTGCTTGTAGGTTTTTTTTAACCGTTTGTCTCCAAGAGTTGGTTTGAAACAAGTGGGGGAGAAGTTTACTTCTCAGAGATGTTTGTAGTATGAGAAGTTGGATCAAGGTGACATTGATTTCAAGAGTGCGAATTTCGTTAGAACTGTGTTGCGAATCGACGAAAGTATGGACTCATGATTTTATCCGTCGGTCCAGTTGAGACATTTGAAGGAGGACGAGTCAGTATGATTGATGTTTGCTTCTCGGAGAAGAGAGGGCAATGTGACGAATAGTGATATGCAAGTGGAGTATATCTGGAGTGAAGTCGGACGATTTTCAGAGTTGGGTAAAAAGCAAGGATAGTTGCACGAGTTTGGAAGCAAGAGAAAGAGGTAGAACTCATGTTCACCAATTTCGGTTTTTATTTTCGTATTTATGGAACAGCCTTCAGTAATAGAGGCATAACTTTCTACTCGTAACTCCGATGAAAGCGATTCTGGACTTTTCGGAAAGTTTACGAAATTCCCTATAGTTTGCATATAAATTTTGTCTTCGGCATGTTTTTTAGGAGAGAGAAAGACGCGTTTGAATAGTTGGGTCTGATGCTGATTTTGTTTGGTGGAAGTTTGTATACGGGATTTCTTGACCAGTCCCATTGCATGGACGATAACTTTTTACTCGTAATTCATATTTGAGCGATTCTTGAAGTTCTGGAATCTACACGAGATTCCCTTCATTTTGGAATATAATTTTGTGTCTGGGAGGTCTGTATTGAAGAAGATAATCGTGTTTGAAGTTGGACAATTCTTGCTGGAAATAGTAAGATGAAGTCAAGTATAAAATGTTTAGTAATAAGAAGAAGAGTATCGGAGAAGCACATAGATGTGCGGCGTATGATAGTTGAGAATGAATAAATTATAGAAATCTTTGAGGAATGTTAAATAGTAAAGTGGATTTGGTGTTGTTGGCGAGATGTGTCGACATGAGTCGGAAATTTTTGGAAGTTATATCACCAACCAGATGATGAGATGGTATTGTTGAGATTGTGATTGGAATGATGATCAAGTGTGAAACCATACGGATCATCGAAGTTGTGAGATTAAAAAGAAATACAAAGGATTGGTTAGGGTTGTCAAAAGTTTTGGACTTGGATAAATGTTTCGATTGAAGTGGGCCGATTTGGATTGTACTTGATGTATCAGAAGGATATTCGATAATTAGGTTGTGCAACAAGTGTGTATAAGAATATATGTGTTGGATTTTGTGCGTTCTTGGAAATAAGGAAATTGAGAAAAACGTTTGTGAGCCTTATAGAAATGGTAGAGCAGTATGCTTAGATAACGTTGAGCACGAGGAGGAAGATGCTATTTTAGTTGGATAATGATGATTTATGCCACCATTATGGTTGCCGGCTGTCTATTGACAAATTGAGGAACTGATCACCCTTAATCTCTTGTTGATAGTCGACGGAAATCATGTTGGATGGAGTAGACGTGTCTTGCCAACTAGAATAGTATGCACAGTGAATTGTTTGGGGTTGAGCCAAGTGTTTATGAATTGTTTGAGTTGTTGCATAACATAGCATTATTACGTTGGCCTGGATTGGCAATTTTTAAGTTGGAGCTAATGCTCACCACGTTGGCCTGGATTGGCAAAATATTAAGTTGAAGGCTTATGCCTTGATGCCTCGATAAACTGGCAATTTTTAAGTTAGGAGTTCTGCTCCAATGGTACCACATGCATGTGCATAGTTGTGTCACATTTTGAGTCGCATGTTTAAGTTACTGTTGTTATTAAGTTGTTGTTGTTATTAAGTTGTTGTTGTTATTAAAGTTGTTGTTGTTATTAAGTTGTGCTGATTTAAGTTGTTTGTTAGTTGTTGTATAATTGTGATTATAAAGTGGTGATAATTGTATGATCCGATCTAATATACTGTTTATCATACACTTGGTTATATTGTTTGATATCTCACCCCTTCTGCTGATATTTCCCCTACCATGGGAAATGGGCAGGTACTCGAGATTTGCAGTGGAAGTTCGAAGTAACTTTATGAAGTCTTTTGTTGCTCTATGGCAAGTCAAAAGGGTCTTGCTTTGATACGTAACACTCGGGGGATGGACGATTGTTGTTTATTGTTGAATATGTTTTATGTTGCTGAATTTTTAAGTTGAATTTATTAAGTATTATGTTGTTTTGAAGTTGTTTTAGTCGAACAAAAATGTTAAGTGAATCAAAGTTGAATATTTATATCTTGAAGTTGTTTGCTTTGAAAAGAAGATATATATGAATTTTGTTGTTATCGGTTCATCCGATCAAAGTGTTATGTATCTGTTCATATGAAATTAATCGAAGTTGTTTTTAAGATGAAAGTGTAGCATCCTATTGTTTGTTGAAATTTTATAACTCTGATTTTACTATTATCCACCGGGTAGAAATGGAGTGTTACAACATTCATGGACCCAGAAGAATTGACAGCAGATCTATTGATTTTCTCAAGAAGAAGAGACTCCAGTCTGGAAGTTTTGGGGGTTTCAGTTTCATCTTTTTTCTTCTTCTTAAGCTCAGCATCTTCTTCAGTTTGCTTCCTCTTACTCCTGGTTATATATTTAGGTTTAGGAGCGACATCTTCAACTTTGTATTTTGGCATGTCATGCCCTTCTTCTCTCATTATAGCAACAAACGAAGCAATTGATGTTAGATTATCTTCTTTATGATAGACAGGGTAGTTCGTTACTGGATGTCTGTTGCTGATCACAGTGTCGTGAGGGATAGACATGGGTTTCACATCAACAATTGTAATCATTTTCATATGCTTAAGGATCACAACATTGAAAACATCTCCTACTCTACCAGTCAAATAATCTGTATATTTAGCTTCCTTAACTAGATACTCTAATAGGCCACTTTCAACAAGGATATCAGAGAGAAGTCTTCCAAAGGGAATGTAGTTTACAATCTTCCTATCTAGTGAGGCTGTTGTTATTGTCTTGCGCGCCATATCTCTCAGGTAGTAGAATAGAATGGATGGAAGACACATTTTCTCACCCTTGTGCAGGTAGTATAACATGTACTTTTGGTTTGCGTTGAAGAAATCTGAAGCACTCTTTGGAGGTCTTGGATTGATACATCCAAGAATAATTTTATGCCAGATCCTCAGATTGTCATGCAAATTCTTGCTTTTGTACTCTGTTGTCCCAGGTTGACAATTTTTGAAAATTGCTTTGTTGATGACAGAGTCAGATATTTCAGTTTTTCCATAAACCCTTTTTCCTTCTAAGAACTGCATCCCTAGTAGGTCTGAAATAGATTTCTCAGTAATAATGATCTTTTGACCCATAACAAAAGATACAACATAAAGATCATTTATTTCAGCTTCTCTCCAGAATTCCTTTACTAGGTCATCAAAGGTGGGACCTCCAAGTCTGTCAAAGTAGCTTTTCCATCCTTGAGTATTTAGTTGATCAATTAGATTGAACCCATTATCACGAAGATTATGGAAGTCGACATCAAGCTCTTTCAGAACGATTAGTTCATTTGCATGCACAACACAGGTAACAGAGGGATTTCTCTGTGTTACATGGTTTGCATCGATCGTGGGAAGAGATAGTGGAGCTGGAGTGATCTTCGTGGTAGTCGTGGAGGTTGTGGACGGCGCTACTGATGAGGAAGATGATAACCTCTTTGATGATGTTTCCATTTCTTTGGAAAACTTGACAGTATCTTCTTGAGTCGAAGTCATCATGATAGTTAAGATCGGAGAGGGTGAGAACAGGGATTGAGTTGGTATGAGGGAGAGAGAGAGAGAGAGAGAGAGAGAGAGAAGGAGGAGGAGGAAAAGCGATTAGGGTTTCTTTTTGAGTGAGAGAGGGAATAGGAATGTTTTCGAAAACTTAAAGAGATAGACACTGTACAGGGGATAAATGAATGAACGTAATGAAGTTTTAAGTCAATCTCAAGAAAATTATTGTTCGTTTGATTTGGATAAATATAGTGATTTAGATATCATCTAACCATATGCAAAAATTATTTGCTAATCAAATGACACGTCAGGATTGAGACACGTTTGACAAAAGTGGTTCTGATGATTTAAAAATGATTATTTACTCTGACTAAACACATTTGGTTCTGAAATACTTTCACTCTGGACAGTAGTCCATTTTCAGATGCTTTAAAATAATTTGAAATCTATCTTTAGCCAGGGGTTTTGTAAAAATATCAGCCCATTGATGGTCTGTATCAATTAATTTTAAGCATAAGGTTCCCTTCTAAACATAGTCTCTGATAAAATGGTGTTTTATTTCAATGTGTTTAGCCCTAGAATGTAAAATTGGATTTTTACTTAAACAAATAGCAGCAGTATTATCACAGAAGATAGGAATGTTACTCTCGTATATCTGATAGTCTTCCAGCTGATTTTTCTTCCATAACATCTGAGTACTGCATAATGAAGCGGATATGTATTCTGCTTCTGCTGTAGAGAGAGCAATTGTGGATTGTCTCTTCCTTGACCATGAGATTAGGTTGTTCCCTAGGAACTGACAGTTACCGAATGTGCTCTTTCTTTCTAATCTGTCTCCAGCATAGTCTGCATCGCAGTAACCAGAAAGAGTGTACTCTGATGTTTTCTCATACATCAAGCCAAGATTAGTTGTTCCTTTCAGATACCTTAGAATTCGTTTAACAACAGTTAAATGAGATTCTCTTGGATCTGATTGAAATCTAGCACATAAATGTACACTGAATAATATATCAGGTCTAGAAGCAGTTAGATACAAGAGAGAGCCTATCATACCACGATAGAGCTTCTGACAAACCTTAACTCCTGTTTCTTTTTTTCCCATGATACATGTTGGATGCATTGGTGTTTTAGCTACATTACAATCCATCATGTTGAATTTCTTCAGAAGTTCTTTTGTGTACTTACTTTGATGAATGTAAGTGGCCTCTAGTTTCTGATCAATTTGTATTCCCAGAAAGAACTTTAGCTCACCCATCAGACTCATTTCGAATTTTGCTTGCATTAACTTTAAAAATTCTTCGCATAAAGAAGAGTTAGCAGAACCAAAAATAATATCATCAACATAGATTTGAACTATAAGAATATCATTCTTATATGTTTTACAGAAGAGAGTTGTGTCAACCTTTCCTCTGGTGAAATTGTTTTCTAAAAGAAATTTGCTTAATCTATCGTACCAAGATCTGGGAGCTTGCTTTAAACCATAGAGATACTTTTTGAGTTTTAAAACACAATTTAATTTTTCTGAAATTTCAAAACCAGGAGGTTGTTTGACATAAACTTCTTCTGATATATAGCCATTTAAGAATGCACTCTTAACATCCATCTGATATAAGGTGGTGTTATGGTTTACTGAAAAGGAAATTAATAATCATATTACTTCAAGTCTAGCGATCGGAGCAAAGGTTTTGGAACTAAATCCCAAACATCATTCTTTGAGAACTGACTAAGTTCTTCTTCCATGGCCAGAACCCAGTCCTTGTCCATAAGAGCTTCTTCAACTGTGGCTGGTTCGATTAGTGACACTAGTCCCAAGAGTGTTTCTTCTGAAGGTCTGAAGGCTGATCTGGTTCTGATTGGAGCATCCTTGCTAACCAGAATTAGTTCCTCAGGATGAGAAGTAGACATTCTTCTTTTCTTTTGATGTGGAGTATTCAGAGTTACATCAATGGTATCCGGCATAGGATCTTGCTGGTCTTTAACTTCATCTGCCTTTTCTTTAGGTTCTGAGAAGCTAATTTCCAAATCTGCAAGCTTTTCAACTAGCTCTGACTTTTTCAGAGTCAGGCTTGTCATTGAATATAACATGAATTGATTCTTCCACAATCTGTGATTCTGTGTTATAAACTCTGTAGCCTTTTGAGCGTTCAGAGTATCCTAACAGCAGACACTTCTGTGCTTTGGAATCAAACTTGCTAAGATTCTCTTTAGTGTTTAATATAAAACAAGTACATCCAAATGGATGAAAGTAGGAAATATTGGGAATCTTATTCTCCCACAATTCATAAGGAGTTTTATACAAGATAGGTCTAATAGAGATTCTATTTTGAATATAACATGCTGTGTTAATTGCTTCTGCCCAAAAGTGCTTAGCCATGTCAGTCTCTTGGATCATGGTGCGAGCCATTTCTTGTAAAGTTCTGTTCTTTCTTTCTACAACTCCATTTTGTTGTGGAGTTCTAGGACAGGGAAAATCATGATATATTCCATGTGAATCAAAAAGTTCTTCAAAATCCTTGTTTTCAAATTCTCCACCATGATCACTTCTGACTTTAACTATTTTACAATTTTTCTCATTGTGTACTTGAGTGCAGAAGGAAGGAAACACGGAATGTGACTCATTCTTGTGTTTTAAGAATTTCAGCCATGTCCAACGACTGTAATCATCAACTATGACTAGTCCGTATTTCTTACCAATGATGGAGGCAGTTTTCACTGGTCCAAAAAGATCAATGTGAAGAAGTTCCAACGGTCTAGAGGTGGAAACAATATTCTTTGCTTTGAAAGAAGTTTTTGAAAACTTGCCTTTCTGACATGCTTCACAAAGAGCATCTGAAGAATACTTTAGATTTGGCAAGCCTCTGACAAGTCCTAGTTTGTTCAGCTGAGATATTCTTCTCAAGCTTACATGACCAAGACGTCTGTGCCAGACCCATTGCTCTTCATTTACAGAAAGAAGACATTTTACATTTTGATGTTTTAAATCTGATAATTTAATTTTGTAAGTATTGTTCTTCCTCTTTTCGTTGAACAGGACAGATCCATCCTTTTGACTAACAGCCTTACAGGATGTTTGATTGAAAATTAAATCATAACCATTGTCACTGAACTGACTAATTGACAATAGATTATGCATTAAATCTTCAACTAACAGAACATTATTAATGGAGGAAAACTTACCATTTCCAACAGTTCCGGAGCCAATGATTCTTCCTTTCTGATTTCCTCCGAAACCGACGACGCCTCCGGGCTTAAGTTTCAAATCTTGGAACATATGCCTTTCTCCCGTCATGTGTCGCGAGCATCCACTATCCAGGTACCATGACTGGTGTTTCAATGGTGCCATTAAGGATGTCTGCAACATAAATTATCTTATTCTTAGGTACCCATTTTGTGAGTCTTTTCACATTAGCTTTTCCAGAGGTTCTGACACCTTTGGACTTCCTTACATTAGAGTAATAGTGTGGAATCTGTGCATAGTGTTTAATTTTAGGAGTTTTCTTTAGTGTCTGTGTTTGTGTAATAATAGATTTTGAACCTTTTTGTTCAGAACATTTCAAGATTGTGCCAGAGGGCACAAAATGTTTAGACAGAGGTATTATCTTGATACTCTTGGTCTCATCATATGGTTGTGATGGTCCTGAGTATCCCAGACCTTTATTGCCATTCATGCTGACTCCATAGATCATTGAAGCCATTTTACTTCTATCTATGCATCAATGTTAGTTATGTTGGAAGTGATTTCTTCTTCTAACTTAGAGACTTTATTTTTTAAAACAGCATTTGATTTTTCCAAGACAAATAATTTTTCATTTAATTTAGAGATGGTTTGTTTGCTTTTAGTAAGATCTTCTGAAAGAACCACAAACGTTTTTTTAGAGTTTTGTGTTTTCTTAGAAGGATTTGATATCTTTCCATAAGTTCAGATAATCCGATTTCAAGCTCAGAACGGGATAGGGAAGACAGTACCTCTCTTTTGTCGTCAGAGTCTGATAGATCTTCTTCTGATGAAACATTATTGATTTCTGCCATGAACTCCATGTTGACACGTTCTCCATCTAGATCATCCTCAGATTCTGAATCATCCTAGGTTGCCATAAGACCTCTTTTGGCTTTCTTAGGTCTCTCCTCTTTCTTAAATTTTGGACAATCATTTTTTATATGTCCAGGTTCCTTGCACTCAAAACACGTAACATCTCTTCCATAATTTCTCCTTTGACCATATGTAGATTCAGATCTTCTGCTTGGTCCTCTGAACTTATTCTTTCTGTATTTCCATAATTGACTTATTTTCCTTGATATGAGAGATATATCATCTTCATCTGAATCTTGTTCAGATTCTTCCACTTCTTCTGCCTGATACGCCTTTTTCTTCTCGGACTTGGCCTTTAGGGCAATGGATTTATTTTTCTTCTGAGGTTCATCTCCTTGAAGCTCTATCTCATGACTTCTTAAAGAACTGATAAGCTCCTCAAGACTTATACTATTCAAATCCTTTGCCCGTTTCAGAGCAGTCACCATTGGTCTCCATTTGACAGGCAGACTTCTGATAATTTTCTTGACATGATCAACAGTAGAATATCCTTTGTCCATAACTCTGAGTCCTGCAACAAGCATTTGAAACCTTGAGAACATGGTTTCCACAGATTCATCGTCTTCCATTTTGAAGACCTCATATTTTTGAATTAGTGCAAGAGCCTTCGTCTCCTTGACTTGAGCGTTACCTTCGTGAGTCATACGAAGAGAGTCAAAAATAGATTTTTCAGTTTCTCTGTTTGTAATTTTTTTCATATTCTGTATATGAAATTGCATTTACCAGAATAGTTCTTGCTTTGTGATGATTCTTGTAATTTTTTCTTTGTATATCTGTAAATGCACTTCTTTCAATCTTTTTGCCTGCAGAATCTACAGGGTGACTGTAGCCATCAACTATCAGATCCCATAGATCTAAGTCAAACGACAAAAAGTAACTTTCAATTCTATCTTTCCAATAGTCAAATTTTTCCCCATCAAATATAGGAGGTTTTGAGTATAAGAGTCTCTTTCATTCACAATGACACTTGACTCAGGAGTTGGTGTAGCCATTGTTTTTCACACTTGGATCGGTACTGAACACTGTTAAGTGCTTGATAAAAATTCAACCTTTTTATCACCTCAGAACCGGAGCTCTGATGCCAATTGAAGATGTGAAAAACACAAGAAAGGGGGGTTTAAATTGGTTTTTCAAAATAAAATTGTTTCTTTAAAATAAATTCTTTTTATAAGACTCTTTCTTTTAACATTAATGACTTTTGTTGAGAACAAAGAGATGAACACGTTATGTTTATACTAGTTCACTTGAGAAATACTCAAGTTAATCTAGTCCATCCGCCAAGGTGATTTTGCCTTTCTCAACGAGGTCTTAATCCACTATTCAATCAAATCAGTACAATGCACTAGCCAAAATGCTGGTGACTAACACAACCTCTAAAACTCTCAAGTTTTAGACTTCTTAAGTAATACAACCTCACAGGTCTTACTCAAGGAACAACCTCTAAGACAACACGTCCTAGACTTCTCAAGAGATACAACCACACGGTCTTTCTTAAGGAACACAAACCTAAGTTTGAATAAGTTACGTTTACAAAAAAATGCTTCTTATACAAGCTGAAATATGTAAACCAATTTCAACCAGAATGACTTAAGAAAGATTTCAGTTGGAAGGTATTTTTGCAGTTCGTTCGTGTGTATCTTTCTTCAAGTCTTTTGCTTCCTTTTATAGCCGTGTAAAAAAGAGTCGTTGAAGTGTAATCATGATAGCTAACTAGGCTGACGGCTAGAAGCGTGAGGACAGATAAAAACTTTTGCGTGTTGCGCATCCTGTTTTGTCAGAATATCTTCATTTGTATTGTTGCACTGTTACCAAGATATTTTCACATAGTATTGTGGTACAGCTGTACTATGTAGCTTTGTCTTCTTGGCTTCTCAACTTCAGAGGCTTTTTACGAGCATGAGTAAGAAGGGAAAACATAGCTTGGTTCTTAAGATTATCAAGTCTTCGAATCCTCGGAGCAGCGCCTTCAGAGTCTTCAACACTTGGTCTTCAGAACCTTGTTCGCTTAGTGCGTTGTCTTCATATCTTCAGAGGCTTCTGATAGTATCTGGTTGGAGCATGAGTAGAGACTGTGGTTAGGTCTTCAGAACCTTGATCAGAGAGCATAAGTCTTCAGCATCTGGACTTCGTTCAATCAGAACCTTTGTCTTCAGATCTTCAAAACTCATTCTCTTTTCCTTTTGTATCAGAGTCTTGTGAACTTCATATTAGCTTAAAATGAGTTCTGCTTTTCAAGTGTATAGGCGGAGTATTTTCCTTTAAGCATTGTGTTCACGCCAATTTACGGAAGCATATCCTGTTTGTTAAGTTCTCACAAATAACAAACATTAGTTGTACAAAATTGTTCATGCAGAAATACTCATTTGATATCATCAAAACTTAGAGATAATATTGCAGAACCAAATCTTGTTCTCACATCTACAACAACTGCAGGAGACGTGGTTAGTTCTCTTATTGGGGTGTCTTATAAGATGTTCTGACATCTTATTAGGGCAAGCAGAATTTGTTCCTTGGTGGTTCCGCTGCATATGTTTCTGATGGAAGAGCTCTAGTATTATGGGATTTTGGAGTTGTTGCTGAAGACAGATGGTGGAAGATCTCAATCGTCGGCCTTTATATGTGAAGATATTTGCATCTTTTATTCCAAAGTCGGGAGCGATGGAATGGAAAGAGTTGTTGGAAGATGTTTGTTATGGTGACTTGGTACTTGGAAGCATGGTTCCATGGTGCAGTTTGAAGTCAGTTGAAGAGTAGAGGAGTTGAGTTTAGGTTTATCAAGTTCTTGATCTAGGAGTTTGATAAATTATTGATCGGCTAAGTTGTCAAAGATACTTGAGAATTCTCTCAAGTCCACTCACAAAGGCATCTCAGTCGCGCATCTGGAGTTTTCTAGTTATTCTTCTGACTAGAAGGTGTTTCTGTGACAAATAAACCTGAAGAAAATGGAGGTGATTTATTTTCATCATCCAAAACAGCAAGGAAGGATTCATCTCTCTTAATCCTAAGGGTGGATCCAATCTAAATGGAGTTTTCAGAACTGCTGAGGTGAATAGGGTTCGTTTAGAGAGAATCTTAATTACTTGAGTCAAGGGTGCCAGCCTTGGTATCTCAACAATTTGTTGTCAAAGAAGATACTTGCAAAAGATTGAATACTTGATAAGTGTTCATGAAGTGATCTGGTGGAGTGTGGCTTCAACAGTGAAACAGGATTATTGAACAAGGATTTAAGATCAATTGCTATTTGTGTTACTCACAAGTATTTAATTGATTATTCTTGTATGTGAAGATCAAGATTTCTGATGTTCAACACGATGTTGGAACATCTCTTCATCTGGTTTGTGCAGAATCATGGGAAGGGTACTGCATAAGCTTTTGGTTATATTTATCTTAGGTGGTGACCTAAGAATCTGCTTCAGTGTGGTGTGGCAAAGCATCTGATTTCTGGAGAGTTTCCTGGCAAGAAACTGGTCTAGACGATGGTGATGTGGAAGATGAAGAAGAAGACATCATAATCTTGATGGATTGTTCTTGGATTAGTTTATTTCTGATCTAGGAGTATTGGAATGCAGCAGGTGTGTTCAAGTTGTTACTAGAAGCATCTGGTGTTTATCTGGAAAGTGTCCTGGCAAGAGACTTGTTCAGATTTGAGTGCTGGTGATGGCACAGCTTTGATCAATTTATTTTTTATCTAGGTACTTAGAAGCATGGGATCTTGCTCATTTTGGAGGTCAAGGTTAAGTGGCAGTTATCTCTGACTTTCTGCAGACTGATCTACTAAAGAAAGTGGCATTCTTTGGTATAGTTATGGTGTAGTCTAGGACTACTTTCTCTTCTGAAGATTCAGACGTGGCAGGTGTGAATTCTTTGGAGTTTAAAAGCATTTATTCATCAAGGTGTGAGCTTGAACGGAATACCTATGATAAGTTTAAGCAGGATGGAGGTTGTCTACTCAAACTTGGTTGTTGAATCAAGTCTATGAGAGCATGGAACTCTTGTTCTGTTAAAGGGAGAAGGTTCTTCTAAGTGGCAGAAGGAGGAGCTGAATTCAGCAGCTGGATGTCGTACCAGAATGTTCTGAAATCAAGCTTAACATCATAGTCTCAGCTGGTGATATGGCACTTCAGCTTAAGATAAGGTGATCTACAGGAGAATGGAAGTCATGGATGCTTCAAAATGGTCTATCTCATGCAGTTTGCGAAAGCTGTGGATGGAGAAGATGTTACATGTCTAAAGGCTTGGTGGATCCAAGATGTCTTGCTATGGAGCAAGTAGTTCATGTAACTTGAAGATCAGATTTCATTGGAGGATCAGTGTTTCTTGTGAAGAGTTCTGAAGAAGAATGAGATCAGTCAAAAGGTGGCATTTGGTTGATCTTTAGTGTGCATTCAAGCAGGGTGCTTGGAACCAATTACTCTTGGGCAGAAGGGTAGCTGGTTGAAAATGTCAGGAGGTGATGATTCTTGGAGCTTGTGGCAAAAGTTCTCAGTTTATGGAAGATTACCTTTTTTTGGTGGATGAGAGTTTATTTCTCTCTTTGGTTATCTGGAGTTCTTGTTGATCAAGTTGGTGGCGTAGTGTTATTAGAAGATCTTCAGTTGGATTACTATGCAGATAGTAAGTACAGTGGTGGAGCATATCAAGAACCATGTTGGTTGGTGTCTGTGATATGTGAAGGATGCCCTAACTGATGTTAGAACATTTTCTGGGTTGGTTATCCTTGGAGTAGGATGCTAAGTTCTAAGTGTGGAACTTGACACTCACATCTTTTCTAAAAGGTATTTATCTTATCATACGGGAGAATGATGGATAAAGGATTGTCTTGGAAGTCTGATGTGAATGGGACATGCTAGAAGTGGATCAGTTTGGTGCTTGTGGAGCAAATGGGCTGAGAAGTTCTGAAGCATGTATACGATATCTGACATCATTAAGAAGATAACAAACTAAGAGGTAAGGTATCTCTTTGAGAAAAGTGGAGCATTCCAGATCAATTGGGTTTTATCTTAAGGAGCATGGAGGTCTATACATGAGAATTCAAGAGGAATTCGTGTGGTGTATAGATGGGTTCAAATAGAGAGGGATCAATGGAGCTTTGATCTCAATCCAAGAGTTTGTTGATTTAGGATGTTGATCCTAATGTGATCTCACGGGAAGCATGATGGTGTTCATGTGTGAGTGACTATTGGTTCTTGTCAGAAGAAGCAATAAGTACAGTTGATGATTGTGTTCAGCAGGTAGGTTTGACAGAGGGTGCGCTCTTGAAAACATGAAGATGCGTCTTAAGTTTTCCATTCATCTACATAAGTGTTAATTGGAGGAGCACTGGTTATCTTAGATATGGGGAGTTTCTCCTTGATCTAAGATGTATTACTGTAAGGGTGCAGTTCAGAATCCATATTGTTTGGAGGACAAGCAAACTGTGATTATTTTGGAGATGGGATGTCAAGAAGGATGTCTTGACATTATACTGTTGTTGCAGGCCGTGGGGGAATTGACAGTAGAAAGTTGATTCCATCATTAAAGTGTCAATAAAAGTATCTTGGGTGTCTTGGTGGCTAACTGGGAGATGTTTGAAGAAATGTTGTAACATCTTGGTCAATTTTATTTTTCTTCTGCTTCTAAGGATTATTCTTGGGACTCATCAAAAGGATGATGATTATGCTTCAAATGGACTAAACAAGCCTGACAAAGTGTCAGGACATTTTTTTTAGACTTGAGGGTGGGTCCTAACTGGCTGTTTTGGACGGTGGAGAATGTGTCTTAGAGGATGCATGTTTAGCATGTGCCTTGATAAAAGTGTTTTTGGACGGTTACCCTTAAAAGTTGAAACAGTTTTATCCTAGTTGGGCGGTGCTCAGTTATTAATGTTGAATTTACCTACCTAAATTTATTTCTCCATTGAATTGTTCAGAGGTAACTTCTTTGAACCGTGAATCTCTAGAGAAACTGTTTGGGTATTTAAAGCATGCATCTGTTTATGGTATTCCAGGTTTGGGGTTGACTCATCATGTCTTTCATTCGTGTTTGGGTAAGTAACATATGGATATGGAACTATATTGGCTACTTTTGTCAATACAAGGGCTGGTGTGCTGTCAAAACAAGGGCTGGTGTGCTGTCAAGTTCGCTTTGCGAACTTTCCAGCGAATGCTTCCAGACTTATGGCAGTAGAAAAAGGCACCAAAGTTCGCTTTGCGAACTTTCCAGCGAATATTCGCTTTGCGAATTTTTGCAGAATTGCAGAGTCGGTTTAACTGTTCCTGAGGCATTAGGTGCCAAATTTTGAAGTTCGCTTTGTGAATAAAAGTTCGCTTTACGAACTTGAAAGATTTTGAAATGATATTTAAGTCATTTCATTCATGTTTTAGGTTATGGTTTTGGGGATTTTTGCTTCCAACTCCATCAAACTCGTTTTTTCATAGGATTAGTTTAGAAAACAACTATGGAGCTTACACACGGATGATCCAGGTTGGATTGATCATCGATCGGCGCCGACAAACCGCGAGATGTTTGGTTCATTTTTCTTCTTCTTTGTGTATTCTTCATTTGTTTGGTTGTTGTATATGTATTTACTTTGAACTCATGTATATTTGTCGCTCATGGAGTTATATTTAATTTGCTTTACAAATCTTTATCGGTGATTATCCTTGATTTTTGCTTTATGCTCGGGGTTTGGGTTGTGTTAGAGATAAACATCGCAAACTTTGATTAGGGATGATTATCTGTTAGTTTCTGGATGCTAGAGATAGATTTAGAGCTAACAATCTTTATGGGTGTCGAAGCTTAAGGCCTCCGTATCTCGAGTCGGGTGCTAGAGTGTCGACGAGGGTAACACGGTTGTTCTCTCAGCTCAGTGTGTCAGAGATGGACATTGTTGTGAGCGATGCTGGATGATATTGAGGAGTATTGTAGGTTGAGTATAGCTGGTCGATATGTTTAAGTTTGTGAGGAGTGAATTATGTGCATGTCTGACAAGTTTCTTCTCTCTGATTAATGAATTTTTTTTGTGTTAATGTTTACTTTTCTGCATTTACTTTAAACTCATTTTAACCCAAACTCATTAACATTTAAATTGTCGAACGGCAGTTCAATAGCACCGATCTCTGTGGACACGACATAAATCCCGAAGGAAATTCTTCCGAAAATAATATTTTTGCTTGCCACTTTATCGCTCCAACAATCAGCGACTAGAAACACGTCGTGAGCTCCGTTATTCGTCGGTGGTGGAGAAGAGGTGGGGGTGTACCTGCAAGGTACTCTGATGCCAAAGTCAGAGACGGAGTAAACAGTGCAAGTACAGAGAAAGAGTGTAAAGAATGGAATGTCTGACCCTCTAGTGAAAGAGGGTATTTATAATGTGCCCCCAGCGCAGGACCAACGGTTACTTTGCATTGGGTTGGGTTGTGCCCGATGGTGGGCTAATCTTAGGCTCAGTCCAGAACAAAATGTTCAATCATTTTCTCTGACAACAGTTCTTCAATCAAGCTATCAAAGAATTATATCATTCATGGGAGGTGTAAACACATAGCTATCAGATTTCATTTTCTCAGGAATCTGACCAATGATGGAGTTGTAGTGCTAAAACATTGCAGCACTGATGAACGACTGATAATCATCCTTACAAAGCCATTAAAACTTGAATCATCTGTCAAATTGAGGGAGGGCTTAGGAATGAAAGAATTATCATGTATTACTTGATTTCTTGTGATAGAAGTCAGATTAAGAGAGAATTTGTAGTGTATAGTTTGTTATAAGACTATTGTATATTTTGTTTTGTATTAGTTACAAATTATTTGTTGTTTAAGTAATGATGAAAACTCCATGCATAAGTGGTATATAAGACTATTTGTAATTTAGTTCTACCGGCAACAATTGTGATTTTTCTGTTTTGAGTTGAATTATTTGGTCTGTTAGTTGTCTGTTAGTTGATTATTGTTTGTTATGGGGTCTGTTAGTTGGGATCATAGACCGCTCTTTGTACTGTGTGATTTCTCCTTTCCTGTCATGGCATGCCTTATGCTTTGATATAACAATATATTCTTCTTTTGCCTCTAAAAAAAAAGATTATATTTTTTTAGAAAAAACAAAATTTAATAATTGTGTAGGAATTAAAATTTTATTTAACTAGTCTTAAATTAAGCTTAAACTGATATTACAGGCCTAACTTTTTACATTAACCTTCTAATCTTTTAAACAAATTCAAACTGAACTGCACAAGATGCATACATGGCTAGTAACTATCCTACTCGAAACCATTTAGACAACAAGTCACCCCAATTTCAGATCCATCCTTTCGTTTCAAAAAATCACGATCGGATCAGAACTTGAAACTGGGAGCGTAGTTACGGTAACGGAGACCAGTAAGAGAGGAGGAAAGAAATGGATCAACATATGAATCGTGTATCGGGCTCGACCCGATTCAAACCCGGAATCGCAACCCGTTTTGGTGTGGATCAATCAAGTCGAAGCAGACGCCTTAGATCTCGCGTCGCAGAGTCATCAACAGTCGCTGACAACTTCTTCATCAGAAAAGATGGCAGAGGAAGCGCGCTTGGCGACGGAGACACCGAGAACGCAGATCCAGCGTACTTGTCGCTCTTCACTGCTTCCAGCGATGAATCCAGAGATTTACCCCTACGGAGAATCGTCACCTTTTCCCTGCTCTTCCCAGTTACTGAATCATCAGCGCTTGATCTCTTCGAGACCAAAGCAGTATCCCGCTTCTTTAGGTCTGGTCGAGTTACCGGCTTCCGGGAAGACCTAGAGGTCACTGCACGGTTGTTGTAGCCGTAGTGGTTGCTCCGGTTGGAAAACGACGCCGGAGTAGGTATGAAAAAATATTCCTGCGGGTGCAAAACCTGAGTTCCCATGGGTAAGTTGGTATTGTAATACTATCACTGAAACGCTATAAATATAAAACAAACAAAAAAAAGTTGGTAGAGCTGGAAGATGAAGAAGAGAAAAGAAGATGTTATTTATATTTAATTTAATTATTTGGATATGGGTAAGGGTTGATTATATAGTAAACGATGAAGATAAAACATGTGGGGTTTGTACCGTCCTTGCCATAATAAACTAAATGACGCGTTACGAAATAAATAAAAAAAGAAAGTATAATAGATTAAGAGAGAGAAATGGCACCTCATTTCTGACTCAACAAGGGAGGTGGGTTGTTGTTGGCTGACCGGACTGGGTCTCTGCTTGTTTCGTGGATGGGGTCATGCGGGACCCACTATAAGTTTGGAGTGCTGATATTTTCATGCCGAACCGACTCATTTTGCTTCGGGAGGTGGCACCCGAGTTAAAGCACTGACGTCGGTAGAGTATCTTTAGTTGATGAAAGAAAGTTCAAGGAAAGAAGAGAAAAACAAGAGGAAATGATTTTGGTTTACGTGTCAGTTAATAATTAGTACTAGTAATTAATTATATTTTATTATTTATATTAATTATTCCTTCCGTTCATTTTAAGTGATATTTTTTAGATTTTTTTTTATTTTTTTTAATTGTCATTTGTAAAGTTTAAGGTAATATTAAATGTATTTTTGTTAAAATTACTTTTAAATAATGATTAAAAAAAGAGAAAAAGTAAAATAAATGTAATAAATAATTAGGGGTATTATAAGTAAAAGGAAAATTATTATATAAAAAGTAACAATAATAATTAACTTTTTTAGTATATGTAAAAAATCAAAAGGTAACACTTAAAAAGAAACTGAGGGAGTATATTTTTATTATTTGTAAATAGAGATGTCAATGGTGAGGATGCATCCTTATCATCTAAGAATTTGTGTTCTCCATCCCTTTCATACAAATCTCTTGACTTACAGATGTCAATTTGCATCGGTTAGTCGGGATTTTTGCGGGAATTGTCTCATTCGAGGCTTAAAGATGGTGAATGTCCTCCACGAAAGTGGGGATGGGAAGAAAAATTCCTCCGACAGCATTTCAAAGACGGAGACGGGAATATATCCCCGCCTCGCGAGGACTTTGTCATGTCTATTTATTTTAATATAGTTAATTTAATATATATTTTATATTTTATATTAGATTTTTTTATCATTTCAATTCAACTATGTTTTTTTAAAATAAATAAATATTAATGTATAGATATTTTATAGTTGTTTAGGCATACTGTTATTTAAAAAAATATATTATAATTTTTATTGTTGAATTTTATAGTATTTTATAAAAAAGTATTATTATTTTGTGTCCCATTAATAATTTTAATAAAAAAATAATAAATGTGAAATGCTAGTATTTTCTAATAACAAAATAAATATGTGAAATACTTGTGCTTTTTATTTTTATAGAAAATATAGATATTTTATTTTTATAAAAAAACATAGATATTTTATATAAAAAAATGTTAATGGATAAATGCAAGATCCGCAGGGATCCGTGGGAAACGGAGATCCGCGGAAAACGAGAATGGGGATAGAAACTCTCCCATGACGGAGAATGGGAACAGAGAATGAATTTGGTGGCAGAAACAAAGATAGGGAAGTGTCCCCCGCCCCTGCCTCGACTCATTGACATCCCTATCTTGAATCCAAGATCCATAAGGACAATATATAATGTATATAATTAAATTAATAATCAAAAAATCAAAAATTAAAAAAATTATTTTTTACAATAAATTTATTGTTTCGAAATATTTAATTTGTGTTATAAAAGCCATAACTATCAAATTTGTACACTTCAAAAAATTTAAAATGATTATTTATATTAATATTACATATGTAGTTTAACTTTTTTACAAAATAAATTATATAAGTCAATCTTAGTTCTTCATCTTTATTTCGATAATCCTTTTGGAGAGATTTTACTCTCATTCTCGTCTCTGCAGAACAAAAATTTCGCTCCTTAAAATTTTCAATACAACAATTCATGCGGAAATCATCACTAACTTATACTTCCTCCATTTTTTATTATAAGTCAATCTTAATTTTTTAGGTCATTAAAAACACAGATGTATTTGGTCTATATATAAACCTGTTGCATTAATTATTTAGTAAATTTAAAAGTTAAGATTTATTTATATTACAAATAGAAGAAGTATAAATTAATATTCATGTTCTTGATCGATTATACCGACCCCGACGACCACTAGGAGAAACTTCACTTCTTCCAAAACCTTGTCAACTCACGGGAATCACCATGTTCGCTAGCACATTGGATCAAAGCTCATATGTATCCAACGAGCATATGCAATTCACTCCTAATTAATAGCAATTTAGTTATTCTTTTTTTACAATATATGGAAAGCAAAATACTAGAATCAATAGAGAAGCCACTGAAGCTAGGTGACTATGGTGGAAAAGAAGACCATGTCGAGCACAAGCAACTCGTCAACAACTGACTGAGCTATTTCATCATCGACAAAGCAACTAAGTGCAAGGTGTTTACATTAACCTTATTTAGCCCGACCAGGTTGTGGTTCAATGGTATCCCAAATGAGAGCATTGAATTGTGGATTAATTTCTATGAATAGTTCTCCATGCACTTCTTTACTCATAAGAAACAGTCGGTGAGTGTAGCATCCTTGAACAGGATCACCCAAGGGAAGAAAGATAGCTTGCGGTCTTGTATTAACCGTTTTCATGTAAGTTGTTGTAGAAGTGGAAGGAGAAGGTTAAGACCTGAAGTGTTGGATCTTTGAGAATGGACTTCTACATGATCACCCCTTCCAATTGAAGATTGGAAGAAAGAATGCGAAGACCACTCAAGAGATACTGAGCATGGTTCAGCCCTACATGATTTTGAAGGAGAAGTTAAACACGTGTTTTGATAACCCAGCCTGACATTAACTCTAGCCACCTGTCAAGTATGGATTCCCACCGGCAGAGAAACGACTCTGACTGAGGTATGCATGATTGGTACGAGAAGTACACGCCTCTGAACGTCTATCGTGAGAAGATTTATGAAGAATGTACAAACACGAAATTCAGGAACGGCATAATCTGACCCCTTATCCTCTCAGGGAGGCGTCTAGAATTGATAAGTCAAAGTATTGTCGCTTTAAAAAAGGTCACGACCACACCACTATTGAGTGCATCTATATGAAAGATGTCATTTAAAAACTAATCAAGAGGGGGCATTTGGCCATACATTTGGCCAAATATGTGAAGGGGAAAAAGAGACTGGGAAGAATCACTTAAGGGAAAATCTCTCTTGAAGTTTGTAAACAGCTGGACCAATAGTGAAATCAATGAGGCCATCACATGGAAACATCCTTATAGCGCTGTCATAATAGGGGGTGCACCTCCTTTCTAAAGGGACCATGAAAATGAAGATCGATGAGATGTGAGTCATCCATAAAATAGACAAAAGATCCTCAGTGAAGACTCTCGGTTGACCTATGTTAGGTTTCCAGGATTCCGAGAAGATGGGCAACATCCATAATGAAACTTTTACTCTAGTAATCATGGCCATTTTCGGATGGTTCGACGTCTCTCAGATATTGATTGACAGTGGCAGCTCCTACGACATATTGTACTTAGAGTTGTTTGAGAAGACAAACATTGAAAGATGAAGCTTGTGGTTATGTGAAAACTAGAATTTGCAGATGTTTAATGGGTTGACCGCCTTTCCACGGGGATACGTTGAGGTGGAAGTATCAGTGGGAAAAGGCAAGGACATTCGAATAGTAAATTCACAATTCCTTTTTGTCTCTTGCATAATCGTCTACAATTACATCCTATGAAGGCTCTTCGTAGCTATGCTGGACGTTGTGGCTTCGTTGGTCCACCTTAAAGTGAACTTGGAATTATGGTAAATAGGTATTAACTGACTCTCCACTAGAGGATGGGAAGCTCGATAAACAAGTGGAAGTGTAGAAATTAAAGGAATATGACTTCTTTGGAAGTGTAAGGGGTAACTACAAGCGAATGAAGTCCGATAAACTGAATTATGAAATTGCCTTTGGCTAGCAAGCAAGTCGAATTCCAAGATTGAATTTGAGTCATAGATGGTACCGACTTGAGAGGGATGCGTGTGAAGGTCGCCTTGTATAATAGTCTTTGCATTTTAGAATATTATACATAAAGTGTAAAATGGTTATCCAGTCAAAGTAGCTAATGGTTGATTATTTATAGCATGAAAGTAATCAAGAAAGACCTAGAATAAGGGAACTCCAAGTGGATAAATGGGTTTCACCGACAGAGATGAGATATGTGGCATAATTCAAGAAGTTTCACCGTAGAATTTTAGGGATCTACGCCCTAACGAATGAGAAAGAATGAAATGAAAGAAGAATTTTATGGAAAGGCAATGATAGACATTAAACTTTCTGAAATTTTGTTCTTAAGGGGACAACTGTTGAACCAGGTGCTTAAGTAAAGGTGTTCAACATCTTACACCAGAATTAATGAATAATTGATAAACAAGATGATGAAGCAGAGAAACAATAAAGGAATACACTAAATTGTTAACCCAGCTCGGTGAAACCACACATATGTCTGGGGGAAACTCTACCCAATAAAGGAAATTCACTATCTTGAATTAGTACAATTAGTTTTATAAGAACACTAGTCATCACATGATGTTCAACGCCTCTTCCTAATCCCAGTGAGTTTCTATTTAGGTCCCCCCTAAATATGAGAACCCATCTCACTTTTTTTAATCACTAATCCCAAGTGACACGCTTTAATAACCAACTTAGAGAATGTTGAATTACAACTAAATTAAACAAACCAACATTGTGCCCTATGATATTAATGAGGGTACTAGAGGTGTACAATCAAAGAAATGACTCAAATAAAACCTTAACACTAGGTTTCTTCAATCCTCACACACGTGCTCAAACATTAGGTTTGAGTCTCCTTAAATATCAATGCTTCTTCTAGGTTTTTTCCAATGGGCATAAGCAGCTTAGATCTCGTCCAAAAATATAAGAGATTTTGATTTGATTTGTTCCACAAAAGCCTCCAAAAGATATGATTTGTTCTTTATTTAAATTCAAATTCAAATTTCCATTTAAATGGATTTGATTACGTCCAATCCAATTAAACAAATCCACATAGATTCATTGCTAAAAGATAGCAACAAATCTGCAACAAATCTATTTGAAACAACCAGAAAAGCAAGCACAGAACAACTACAACATATGTCTGCTGACAAGGGTCATATGTTGCACACATGTTGAGACATTTGTTCTCACACGTGTTCTTTGTTCACACAAGCATATTTTCACACATGTTGGGACATCAGTTCCCACATGTGTTCTTTCTTTACAAAAAAAACTTCAACATATTATGTTGTTTTGCATAATGCAGTCAATCCAAAAAGGAACAACAATCCACCCTTTTGAAAATTTTGGTAAAACAACATTTTCAAAAACATACAAGATGAGCATTAAGAACACCACATACAAGCACACAGAGAAAACATTAGCAGCAGCATAAATACAAAATTAGAATAACACACACATCAACTGCAATATGAGTAACAAACATCATTAGATCAAGTGGTTTCTACACATCAGACTGTCAGTTACACAATGATTCTTCCATAATTAGTCAGCATGTACACACACCAGAGTCAATAGTCAGTTGTAAGTCAAGTCAGAATTCAGCACACATAATAATTACTAAAACAGCAGAGTCCATACACATTCAGTAAATCAACTCACACATGCTCAAAAGCCAGATGCCAAACCAAATGCTCCAACATGTGAGCGCACAATAAATCTGCAACAACACACATTGCAGTACACATTTTAGATAATGCTCCACACAAAGTTCATAAGTAGAATACACTACCAACATACTACCACTACTCCTTCTTTTTGCCACAATTTTAAAAAGTTAGTAGCACAGTCAGTGAACATGTCAGCCAGGAGTAGACAAACATAAACTATGAACGCAGATGTTGAACAAAATTTCCAGAACATATGAACTTATTTATTGGCAAAAAAGCCAAAAGGCTATCAAGCCATTACCTATCCAAATCAAGGAAATAAACCATGCCAAAACACAAGGGCTAAGATCATATTGAATTAAAACTAGAAGAAGAGTTCAGTCAACCTCAATTAATCCAAAAGGTATTAATCTTTAGAAGTTTTCTCATCTCCTCACCAGTTGATTGCTCTTCCTCTTCACTCGCAGTTTCCTCTTCTTTTTTACTAGCAGTTTCTTCTTCATTTGCTTCCTTCTCATTAGACATCATTTTGATTAACCCATCCACATTTCTCTTCCTGATAGTGCTTGAGGTAATAGTCTTTTGTAGAGCCTTTGAAACTTCCATCAGCTTAGACATCACATATTTTCTAGTGGCTTTGGATACAGATGAAGAGCTTCAACCAACAGTCTGACCATGATGCTTGACCATAATGTTTGGGACATGTGTCCCCATAAATATCTTCTTGTCAAGGGTCAAAGTCCCAACCTTTTTGTTTGGAGTTTCTTGAGGGTGCAAGACGTTAGAATGTTGCTTCAAGATAATGCCAGAGAATAAGCAAGGAAAATATGTTGGGAGTTTCACATCAAATAAATCAACATTCTTCATGGTGTGATCAAACACATACTCTCCAAGTTTCATATTAGACTTGGATCCAATTTGAAAAACCAGCTTGACCAAGGTAGGAGTGATGCTTGAACTGAGATTAGTGGGTGCCCAATTTTTTGCACTTATCTTCTTCAGATTATCGTACTTCACACTCAATTTTCCACAAGAAAGTAATCTTTTACTGGGCCATTGTTTCACTTGTCCTCCAATGATTTCCTTGGTAATCTTTTCCATATAGAGAACTTTTTTTGACTCAGCTGACTTGTTTCTTCCCAGATATGCATTAATAATGAAGGGTGAAAATTCTAAACACTTCCTTCTAACATAAACCTTCTTATACTCTTGACTTCCTTCAACATTTCATTCAGAAGATAGGTTCACAATAAACTCTTTAACCAAATTTTCATAGCAAGGTCATTCATCAAATTCATTCTTTTCATCTACACTCACCACTTCTCTAGCTTTCACTTGAGTATCTTTGTCTTGAGGTTTGGACACACTTTTAACAATCTTTTCCTCACCGACCTCAAAGGTAAGGTTTCCTCTTTTTACATTTGTTATAGCACCGGATGTAGCTAAGAAATGTCTACCTAACAAGATTGGGATATGAGAGTTCTCTTTAATGTCCATCACTACAAAATCTATAGGAATATAGAGTTGGTTGATTCCTATTGGGATGTCTTCAGTATTCCTACTGGGTACTTTACTGATCGGTCAACTAACTAAAAGAACATTTTTGTGGGTTTCAAATCACCTAAATTCAGTCTCTCACAAATTGATAGAGGCATCAAGCTAACATTAGCTCCTAAATCCCATAAGGTTTTATCAATGACAGACTTGTCGTTAACATAGGGAATTGAGAAGCTCCCTGGATCTTTCAGTTTGGGAGGCATCTTATTTTGTATAATGGCATTACAATCTTTAGTAAGCTCCATCGTACCTTCATCATCGAGTTTCCTTTTATTTGTTAAAATATATTTAAGGAATTTAACACACGAAGGCATTTGGATTATTGCCTCCAAAAAAGGAATAGTGGTGTGGAACGTCTTCAGCTGCTCCAAAAACTTCTTAAATTGTCCCTCAGACTTAAACTTATAAAATCTTTGAGGGTAAGGAATGAACGACTTATAAGGAGGAGGAGGTACATATGGTTTTTCCTTATCAATTGTCTCTTTTGCTTTGGGTGCTTGTCCATTCTTAACTACCGATTCTCTCTCAGGGCCTTTGTCAGTCACTCTCTCAGGGTCATTCTCTATACTATTTCCTATAGTTTGGTCTCTAACTCTATTATCCACAGGGTCGTGCAACTCCTTCCCACTTAGCAATGTTACGATGTTAGCGTGTCCCATAGGATTAGGTTGTGGTTGGCCAGGAAATATTCCAGCGGAGGCAGCAGTGGATGCTTGTTGCTGAGATACTTGCGAGATCTGAGTCTCAAAAAAATTGTTTTAAGTGGCCATAACATCTACCTTATTGGCTAACTTCTTAATCAACTAATGGTATGAACATTTTGGTTCATAAACTTTTTATTCTGTTGTGTTTGAGACATGACGAAGTTTTCCATCATCAATTCTAAATTAGACTTTTTGGGTCCATGAGGAGCCACAGGTGCTCCTTTATGGTTTTAGAACCCAGGTGGAGTAAGGGATGCAGGGTTAGGTGCAAACTACATATTAGTATTCTTGTAGGAGAAATTTGAATGATTTATCCATCCAGGATTATACGGGTTAGAATATGGACTCTCGTACGCATAATTAACCTGGTCAAGGGTAACCTCAGATAATAACTGACAGTCAGCAGTGACATGTCCTAGGACTTAATAGATTTCAAAGATGGGAGTTACAATAGCTACGATAGTTGTAGGGGGTAATTGTTAAGTTGTCGATATTTTGAGTGAAGGCATCTACTTTTGTATTTATGTGATCAAATATGCTCACCTCATACATACCACATTTAGGTTGTGTCTTTTCAACGGGAGCTCGCTCGCTTCCCCATTGATAGTGGTTCTAGGCCATATTCTCGATGAGTTGGTAGGCTTCTTAGAAAGGTTTATCCATCAAAGCTCATCATGTTGTGATAGAGACTCATCATATTCTCCTGTGTTATAGAGAAGATCATTATAGAAAGTGTGGATTATCAACAATTTCTCTAAACCATGATGTGGGTAGAGTCTTATCATGTCCTTATATCTCTCTCAGGCCTCAAAAAGGGATTCATCATTAGCCTGTCTAAAACAGGTTATGTGGTTTCTTAACATCGTTGTCTTGCTTGGCGAAAAATATCTAGCTAAGAACTCATTTTTAAGCTCATTCCATGTAGTGATGGAATTCGACGGTAAGAACTGTAGCCAAGATTGGGCTTTGTCCCTCAGGTAACGAGGAAAAAAGGTGCAGTCTAATGGATTCTGGATCGACGCTATTACTCTTCAACGTGTCAGCATACTATACAAACATAGAAAGGTGTAAATTAGGGTCCTCTGTTGGGCTACCGGAGAACTGGTTCTGCTGCACGATTTACCGCGGAGAGGGTTTCTGCTCAAAGTTATTAGTCTGGATCGCAAGGTTAACAATACTCGAGTGTGGCTCAACCTATTATGAGATGGAAAAGTCCTTAAGAAACCAATGTCAATACGGGTACTTGGCATACAACTGAGAAAAGAAATAAAAAAAATGCCTTAGTTTATATCGTGTAACAACTGAGTTACAATATTGACTAGATTGGTCCGCGGCAACGGCGTCAGAAACTTGATAGGTTTGTAAGTGCACGAAAATATCAATTATAGTATAAAAAATATCAAACCCACAGAGACTAATGTCAATTATTATTATTTGTTATCACTATGTGTATCTAAGGCGATGAGAATATATTTTGTTTGCTAAAAAGGGAAAATAAGTTGTTTTTGGAGTTAATAAGAAAAAGAGACCGAAATGGAAATTGCGTGTACTTATTGTACTGTTAAGTTGTGTTTTATAATTATAAACAGGAAAGTATTTTCCTGCGCAAAAGAATTAAATTAAATGTGCCTCCTACTTTGTTGTGTAAGACGCCAGATTTCGAATCTATAACATATTCGACTACTTTCACGAGTGCGCATTACAGCTTCAAAATCCTTTTTGAAAATTAATTAATTTTTACTTGAAAAAATATTTTTAGTAGAAATTTCATTCTAAAGGTTCCATCATCTTTCGCATGTCCGGAACCATAGTTTAAACTCACAGACGCTCGTTTTCTCGTATCCATTTATAAGTTTAAAATAAATTTTTGAAAATTGGTAATTTATAAATTAATTGAGAAAATAATTTTTCTATATTTTAAAATCAATTTCTAAATTTTCTACATAGATACAACTTCTCATCTTTCGAGGAGAAACTGGTATCACAGTGTTTCAGCTTTCACTGTAAACTTTTAATGTTAAAACCAAAAAATTCAAACTTAAAAATAATTTATGTTATATTTATAATACCATAACTCAACAGAGTACCATCGGTACAATAGTCCTCACATTTCGGACTCGACAGATTTAGCCGAACCTGTTAAAATAGTAAAACATACAGTGTTTAATTTTCATGTTCATACTTGCAAAGATAATAATAGACAAATGCATATACATAAACAGTAAGTTGCAAAAAAGTAAAAGGCAAAGGAAAAGTAACCTGAATGGTGAATAAACTATAAATAAAATAAGAAACAGCTCCAAACGGAGACTTCAATGCGGGTACAGAATGTTGAATTAGAATGCTGATACAATTTCGGAAGGATTAAAATTAAAAAGCAACTATAATGTTTGCGGAAAACAATAAACTCCAAGCTCCAAAACTTAAATCTAAAGGTGCAGTTATTCTTCAATGTGAGACAATAAATGCTTTTACAATAATTCTTTATATAAAGTGAGAGGCTCCATATGTTGGCCTATTGTTCTTGGTCTTGGGTGTATGTTATGACCTGACCTTCCCCCATTAGGAAGGAAGTATTTATAGAGGCCCTTCGGCCTTAAGTTTAAAAAACCCTTGAAGGCGGTAACTGCTCCCCCATGAATAGCAAAGATTGTTGACTACCTATTTTATAGGGGGTCAAAGTGCGACTCTTTCACATATGACTAGCGGGGGATAACGATGTTATACATGTCATATGTCCCAAGGGCAAGCCCCGTTCCATGAGGATGTCTCCTGTGCAACCTCACTCTATGAGGGAACCTTGAAATCACCCTTGTTTGGGACTTTCACAAATATATCCCTAAAATGATGATGATGATGATGATGAATTTCTCAATAAATTTGATACTTTTCAAAATGAAATTAGTGGAGAAGGAATTTGATTGGAGGTGATCAGACTAGATTGTCGTGGCCTTCGTGTAGGGGAGATTATGATGCTTATAGGAGAGGAGGGGGTGTGCCTGCAAGTTACTCCGACGCTCAAGTAAGAAAGGGTCGGAGAAAAAGGAGCAAGTAAAAAGTATGTTCTTAGGACGAATATTGGATACCTGACCCTCTCAAGTGAGAGGGTTTATATAATTCCCCCAGCGCGTGGCTAACGGTCCCTATTTTCGGGGCGAAATAACCGTTTCCCGAAGAATAGATAACTGCCCAAAACTAGCTGTTATGTCGGGCAGGGTGCCCAAAACTAGTCGTTATGCCTGGCAAAGATGTAGTTCTGGGCACATGCCCATGACTGTCCTGGGACTGGCGAAGCCGTGCGGGACGGGCAGTAGTACCGGGGAGGAGCGATGCAATCCTTGCCCAGTTGGAGGGCAGAAAGGTAAACTTTTCCCTTTACGGATTGGGCTTAGGCAATTGGGTCGTTCTGGGAGCAGAAGTGAATTGGGCCATGCCTAGCCGTTGGTCCAGTCCAGAACAGGAGCCCCCTAAGTCGTTGCTCCCGAGCAGGGGAGTAATGACTTAAGGATAGCCCGTCGTTCCGGGGAGCTGTAACAGAGTCGTCGTTTGGTGACGGAGGGAGTTGTTTCGAGGTGCCCATGGGCCCTAGTGTTCGTAGGGCTCGTGTCCGCGTCTGGTTTGCCCATCGTACGGGGAGACCAACGGTTAGGAAGAACTGAAACGTTGGGGCGCCACGTGTGCCTCGAGCCCTGTGTTGCAGTAACTAGGCAATGATGGCTAGTCTAGGCCATTATGACCTAGACGAGCACGTCTCTGCACGTGCTCCTCAGTAGTATAAAAGGAGAGAGGGTCTGGTCATTTTACACTTTCGTTTCTCTCTCTTCTTCTTCGTCTCCTTCAGAAGTTCATCATCGCTGTCGTCGTCCGCCGCTGCAACCACCGTAAAGTCTTCAAGCACTTTCCTTTAAATTCTCCGACCACGTAAGTCATCCAACTCCTTGTTCTCTTCCAGCTTTTCATTTTTGTTTTGGAATGCATGCAGTTAGGTTAGGTTTAGGAGACATAGTGGTGTCTTCCTGGCGGTCGTTGGTGGCGGATGGTTACTAAGTCGTCTTTTGTTGCTGCTGTGGCCGCCGGAGCCCTTTAGAGATCTGAGTGCAGGGCAGTTTCCGGTGTTATTGCAATGATGACGCATGAGTGACCGTCATGGTTACTCAGTTTTCGTTGAACGTTTGAAGTTTTCGGTGAAGGTTTGAAGTTTTCGGTGAATGTTTGAAGTTTCCGGTGAAGCTTCAAACGGAAACTGGGAAGTGACTTGAGGAAGCTCCTCGTTGTGCGAAGGATTTGCCCCGAGCGCCTCCTCGTGGGAGACTCTTGTATTTTTGTTTAATTTAGGGCTTAAGTCGGGGACGCCATCCTCAGCCCTTTGCGCGCCCTTTCACTTGACTAGCGGTGGAAGAGTGGATTTGATTTTGCGTCGAATTCACTTTTTTCTCTGCTTTTCAGGTGATCGAGATGGCGACAGGGCCTGACGGAAAATTTTTAATAGATTCATCCTCGGAGAGCTCCTTGGAGAGTAGCAGTACGAAAGCTTCAACCATCCCCAACAAAGTCGGGGGGGGGGGGGGGGGAGGTCGAGGAGAATTCTGCTGAGGAGTGGTCGGTGACCGAGCATGTATCTATCCTTGCGACCTTCACCGGGGACGTCTTCACGGTCGTTGGACCAGAGGGGGAATGGAAGGTGCATTTCCCCTCCGAGGATGATTGGATCTGTACGGATTTCAGGGAGAGATTCGCTATGTATGAGTATGCCTTTAAGGAGCTAGGGTTGAGGCTGCCCTTCACTGACTTCCAGCAGTCTATTTTTGTACACCTGGACCTGGCCCTATTCGCAGCTACATCCTAACTCGTTGGCATTCATCCGCGCCTTCAAGTTTACCTATGAGTTCCTGAAGATAGGAGCCACGCTGCCCTTGTTCTTCACCATCTTCCATCTTCAGCGGCAGGTCACAGGGAAGAGATATGGCTGGGTGTCGCTGAAGCAACCCCGGAAGCTGTTCAAACCTTTCTCGGAGTCTATTCGGACGTTCAAAGAGAGGTTCTACATTATAGAGCCTATGTCGGAGAAGGCCCAGGACATCACGTATGTCTGGGCGGTGTCCCTTGATGAGAATGGTAATGATATGCATGACAAGAACGGGAAGCTGGTCGGGGATAGGGAGTTTAAGTTTCCCTTTCAGTGGAGTGGGAATCATTTCTCTAAGGAGCCCAATAGTTATGTTGCTCAGCCGAACATGCTGGACGGGCAGGATCTGGCCGGCTACGATAAGCTGGTGAACTATGTTAATTCTTTTAGACTTGCTGAGTGTTGGACGAAGAAGGGGAGTCCTATTTTTGAGGAAGATGGTAGCCAACGGGTGAAGTACCGATACATCAATACAAAGGCCCTTCTAGAGTGCAAGACTCCTGAGAATGCTTATAAGCTGCTCGGTAGTTTTAGCTATTTTAACTTGCCCGAAATATATTTTCTTTGTCATTATCTAATATATTTGTTGTGTCTTCGCAAGTGAAATGTCTTCTGCCCACGAAAGAATGGTTAAAAATGTTGTTGCGAGGAACAAGCCTAGGGCGGCCGCTCCAAAGACTCGATTTGCCCAGCATGCTCCTCCTCCTCAAACTGCTGCGGGGAGCTCTTCGCCTACTCCTGCCCAGGGATCCCCCTTGCCTCTGGCCTCAAGGTTCAAGCGATCCAGGGCCAATGAAATAGTAGACCTTAGCTGGGCATCAGAGAATGGAAAGTTCGAGCTTCCTCCTTGTATTCTTGACAGAAAATTCTTTGAGGGGATGTCCCTGGTCGTGCTGCGGGCAGAGTCTCTCCAACTGGAGGGCATGGATCGCCCGAGCAAGAGGGCGCTGGTGGCGCAGGATGCCTCTGCACTGGTCAGAGTCCTAGAGATGGCGGTGATCTATGCCGAGGGAGATCCTTCCACTGAGCTTGAGCTTAAGAGGGCCCAGGCGACGATTACTGCCCTGGAGGAGAAGTTCAAGAAGGCCAAGGAGGAAGCCACCGCTGCTTCTGCTGCAAGGAAAAAGTCCGACGAGGAGGTTGCCCAGTTAAAGGGAGAAAATGATACTCTGACTGCTGAGAAGAAGGCTACCGAGGATCTGGTCGAACAGTTCAGATCTGTTGGCACTCCAGCCAAGGATGAGCCCGAGGACATAAAGGCGTTGAAGACCAGGGCGGAGTTAGTTTCTCGCATGCTTCGGGCGGAAGAGGACGTGTTTTCTATTGGGGAGGAATCGTTCGAGAATGTAGTGGTCCAGCTCAGGCTGGTGAACCCCAACGTCCAAATTTCCAAGTAGGGTACCAACTTTCTTGGCTATGTGGAGAATGGCAAGATAGTAGTCCCTGACTTCCTCAACCTTGGAGCCGAGCATGCCCATCACGGGGAAACCCAGTCACCGCGGCCTCACCTCGAGCAGTCGGAGTTCGTCCAGGATCAGACAGAGCAGATGGAGGAATGACTTCTTTTTATCTTGTTGTAATTTATTCGGCCTGCATGCCGTCTTTTTTGATGTATTTTATTTTGTTTGGGGGCATGGCCCCCTGGTTTTGTAACATGCATAGCTTGTGGCCCTTGTGGTCACTTTAAATTAATTATGTATGTGTCCGGTCATTGTGGTCGGTTTTGTATGCATAGCTTTCATTGTTTATTTTTCTAAGTGTTTCACTGTTGCTCGATAAGCTTTTGTGCCCGCAATAGGGATCACTGATTTGTTTTACGATTTAGAGAATTGCTCGACGTAGATGTGTTCGATAGTGAGGGGGATTGGTTGAACGGCCGGAGAAGTGGTTTCACCCGTGATGAGACTAGGATCTCGGTTGAGGTACTAATCTCATAGGCTTGGACGGTTCCCATTGTGAGCTAGGTGTCCTGCCTAATTGGTGTGGCAACAGCGGAGCTCGATTGAGGTATCCTCGTTGTGCGTAGAGTCTGCTCGTACCATAAGTAGAAACTGACCGGCGTTGTAAAATGGATCGTGCTTACACCGGGGCACGGTCCTGTAGCCGAGCCATCTCCCTGTTAGGGGAGATCTCGTCGGCAATTAGTCCGACCTCGTAGTTGGTTCTAACTGTAGTATTGTTTGAGCTTTTCAGCGTTCCATGGTCGAGCAAACGGTTCTCCGTCCAGAGTTTCTAAGTAATAGGCTCCGGTGCCTGTTTTAGACTTGACCCTATAGGGTCCTTCCCAGTTCGCGACCAGTTTTCCTTCGCGCGAATCCTTCTGGTTTTTGCGCAAGACCAAGCTGCCAACGGGGAAGTCGCGCTTTATGACTCTAGCGTCGTGGCGCAAGGTTATTTGTTGTTTCAGTGAAGCTTTGCAGAGAGCTGCTCCTGACAATATCTCTTCGACCAGATCGAGCTCTTCTCTTAATGCTTCGTCATTCATCTCCTCGTCAAGGGGATCTTCTGTTTGTCTGGAAGGTTCCCTAACTTCCACCGGTATCACCGCCTCGGTTCCATAGGCTAGTCGGAAAGGGGTTTCCCGGGTGGTGGAGTGCGGTGTTGTTCTGTAGGCCCAGAGCATGATGTGTAGCTCCTCGACCCATCTCTTTTTGGCTTCGCCCAGCCTCCGCTTTAGACCACAAAGGATTACTCTGTTCGCGACCCCCGCTTGCCCATTGGTCTGGGGATGCTCGACAGAGGTGAAGTGCTGCTTCGTGCCTAGTTTGGCGACGAAATCTTGGAATTTCCTGTCCGTGAACTGGGTCCCATTGTCGGTCACAAAGGCCTGGGGCACGCCAAACCGCGCAAGGACATTCCTTTTGTAGAAGCGAAGTATGTTGAAGGCTGTGATCTTGGCGAGGGCTTCGGCTTCGATCCACTTTGTAAAGTAGTCGACGGCCACAATCAGGAATTTATTTTGATAAGACCCCATTGTGAAGGTGTAGTGAGCGATTTTGGATGCGGTTCTTAAGCGCTGGTCGCTCTCTGCGGTTGAGTTTTAACTGCAGGTCGATTCATTTTTTATCCTATTGTGAGCTGAATAAGGAAGGGAAATAAATGTCTCCAATTAACCCTGCTTTGCATACTGAGTTTAAACAGCGGTCTGTTAGGTTACGAATGCTATCAATGTGGGGGGGCCTTTGTACTGGTTATTTGTATTTTCGCCAATACGGTTTTCTTTTCTCTTTCTAGGACTTTCTGGCGGGGAACGAGGATTAGGATGTTAGGACTGATGCTTTTGATAGATACATGAGAGTATGGGATTTTGGGTTTTTGTTTAGTGTGCTCACTAAGATTTTTCTTTCAATCTTATGCCTACGTATTCCCGTTTGCCGAAACAGGGAAATCAGAGCATTCGTAGTTCCTCCTATTCTATGGGAGGAAATGGTGTTTTGGTGTCTTGTTCAAAGCCCAAGACGTGAAGCGAAAGGTGGTTTGTATCTTGTTTAAAGGCCAAGATATGAAGCTGAAAGGTCTATTTGTATCTTGTTCAAAGCCCAAGATGTGAAGCTGAAGGGTCTATTTGTATCTTGTTCAAAGCCCAAGATGTGAAGCTGAAAGTGTTGACTTCAGAGAGAATTTGCCATCTCTAAAGAGGGTCTGTTTGTCACAACTGTTGGGTGACTGGTCATAAAGGGAGGATTACTTTAACCGGGATACGCGGATCCTAGCAATGCCATAATTTCCTTTATAGGGGGTTTTAACCTGAAGGAGAAGACTTTAACTCAGTGTAGAGCAATGCTATCTTTCCTTAGGAATTTCTCATGCTAAAAGAGGGACATTGGCATGGATGTAGATGATCCAGAGGCTTGCCGCTTACAGCAGTTAGATGAAGGGGAAAAAGTTGTTGATGTTTGTGTACTGTGAACGAGGCACAACTTTGAGGCTAAAAGGTTGATTGGATCAACCAGTGGTTTTCTTATATAAAGCCTAAGAGGAGGCTAATATGTGTCTCGTACAAAGCCCGAGAGAGAGGCTAAAAGGTTTTGACTCAACAAGGGAATCTTTTGGTATCTCGTATAAAGCCCGAGATGAAGGCTATTTGACTCAACAAGAGAGTTTTTGTATCTTGTACAAAGCCCGAGAGGGAGGCTAAAATTTGTTTGGCTCAATAAGAACCTTTTTGTATCTCGTATAAAGCCCGAGATGGAGGCGAAAGGATGATTGACTCAACGAGGAAGTCTCTTATATGTCTCGTACAAAGCCCGAGAGAGAGGCTAAACGTTGTTTGACTCCGCTGGGGAGAATCATTTGTACAAAGCCCAAGAGGAGGCTAAACTTCACTGGAGAAGGATCATTATACAAAGCCTAAGAGGAGACTGTGGTTACTGTTTCAATTGAGTGACAGGTCTAGTATACTGATTTAAAGAGAAAATCAGTTCTTATATGAGCAACACTGTAATCAAGGATTTGATTCGAGGATACGGGTTATTCCTGTTCTGTAAGGAAGTGGGAAATCCGAAGGGTATTGAGACTATCCGAGTCTAAGGGTTTTCTTCCTATTTAACAGAGGGGTCACTTGAGAATGTCTTTGAGACTCAAGGAGATTAGACTGTCCAAGTCTAGAGTGTCATCTTTTGTACTATGCTTTGAGAAACAGTAGTAGACTCTTTGAAATGATTGTTCTATGCAGATGACTAAGTTTTGTTCCTATACCTCTAGGAGGTCGTCGGGACAATTTGTACGAAGTCCAAGAGGAGGCTGGAAACTTTTAAGAAGCCGACGGGTCCTTGTACGATGCCCAAGAGGAGGCTATTATTCCCGGAGGAAGAGATCATTATACGAAGCCTAAGAGGAGGCGGTGAATACTTCTAAGAAGCCTAGAGGTCCTTGTACTAAGCCCAAGAGGAGGCTGGGTTGCTTTTAGGAAGCCTGTGGGTCCTTGTACGATGCCCAAGAGGAGGCCGATGCTTTTAAGAAGCCCGTGGGTCCCCAAACCCCAAGAAATTCAAGGCAAGCTATTCACAAGGAATAGATCAAGTCAGGAAAGTTCGAGAATTTGGAAGAAACTCAAAGATGCCATTCACGGAGAATACATTCATCCCTGGGAATAGAGTTTCTTGACAATTCCTAATGAGGACAGCCGAAGAGAAGACTGTATCTGGTGATCCTATTGGGGATCTAGTTGTCTATTTCTACGAATAAACGAAACAGCGTCACCTAGTTCTAGACGTGGTTGCCGGGGAAACTCTAAATATCTATACTATTATTTACACAGTTGATATGAGTTTATGAAAGAAAACTTACAATGAAACAGCCCCACAATACAGTTATATGTATATGAAAACGGTAAATGAAAGCAATAACCACTTACTCGGTTGTAGAGTTTCCATGCTGTTTGGTTAGTTGTTCAACAAAGAAAGATTGAAAACAACAGTATATTCAAAATCAAAGGAGAAAGTGTTTTGAAAAAGAAAGATTTGGGGCTTACAGCACAAGGAGAGGCCCAGGGTTTTATCAGTGAACGCACTGTTTGAATTTGTACAGAGGGACTTATACAAGTGACTGAGGCCCAAAAAGGTTTTCTGTACAAAGAGATGGGTCTTACACTCTCTCAAGAGGCCCAAAAGGTTTAAAAAAACGAGTGGGGCTTATAACACAAGGGTAGGCCCAGATGATTTTTCGTTTAAAATGGCGATCGCGCCGAGGTTTTCTTTTAACGCAGAGGGACTTATACAATAAGTGAGGCCCAAAAATGTTTTTGGTTAAAAGGGGGTTGGGTCTTACACTCTATTAGAGGCCCAAAAAGTTTTGAATGATTTAAGAGGGTTGAATTAATCCAAAAACCCTAATTTGTTTTCAAAAATGTATTTAATTGAATAAAAATTCAATTAAAATGATCAAAATTGTTTAACATATGGAAAACAAATTGTGATCTTGGATTAATGCTTCAAAAATTAAGTATTGACCTACAAAATAATTAGAAAACATTACAAGTTGCAAAATCAATGTGGAAAAAATATTTAAAATGTCAAAAACAATTAAAACATTAATTCTTTGCAAAAATATCAATTATATGAAATAAATAATATTTTTTGGATTTTTTGATAAAATAAAATATTTTAACATTTTTGTGAATTATTAAAAAAAGAATCAACTCAAAATCATTAAAACTCAGAGAGAAATTAATTTTTGAATCAATTAAACAAAAATCACAAAATTCAAATATTCAAATTTCTGAAAATGGCGCCAAGAACACACCAAGAACACGCGCGTGTTCTGAGTTTCCCAGATTTGCGTTTTCCATCCAATCTCACTGAATACTTAACCATATCATGCAATCCACATACCAATCAACTCGTTTCAACCTCACGATCATGTCTATAACACTTAATTTCATTTAAATTAAACATAAAACATGAAATCACGAAGAAACCTCAAGAACCCTAATTTCTGCATGAAGGCTAGGATTTTTGATACACGATTCAAACAACGCAATTAATTGAGGGAAAACATTACATGCATGATTATGAACATATGGCCAAATTATTGTGCAGCAAAAATTGCATGGATCATAGAGTTAGAAGAGCTCATGCTTACCACTTGCAGCTGGTGATCGTGATTTGTGTAGGAGGTATTACAGTTGTGTTGTGATGATCTAAACAGCTTCCCTAGGTGCTATGGAGTGTGTTTGAATGCTTGGACTTGATGGAAATTGGCTGGATCACTTCATGGCATCTCAACTGCACTTTAGTTAAAACCTTGAGCAATTGACTGGTGATTCTGAGAAATTAATGTTCCAGTTGTTGTTTAAGTGTTTGATCAGCTCATATGTGATGTATATGAGGTGTGTGAGTGATTGGTTTGAGTGGAATTGCCCTCTAGCTCAAAACCCGATAGTTACCTTGCTAAGAAAGGCATTTTTGCCAAGAGAAAGAGATTTTGAGAAAGGCAAGTGTTGTAGGCCTTTGGTGTACTTAAACTAAACACAATTGAGCTCTATTTATAGTAGAGCAAGTTTATTTTGCAAGGAATAGTGAATGGCAACTGCTAAGTAGGTTTGGCCAGTGTTGGCAAATGAAAATCCAAGTCTCCTCTAGCCATTGACTAGAGGTTAGGGCACAGAGCTTTGGTTCCCTTGGTCTTGGATAAGTCTTGACTGATTTCAGATGAGAATGGCTCAGTCCATGCCACCTTGATGCTTCCATTGAATGCTTCAATCCAAATTTGGAGTCTTGTCCCTATTTTGGCCATTCTAGGTTCAACATGCTATTTCTTGTTCCATGGACTTTGGAGGCTTGGCTCAGTGATTGTCCCCTTTAGATTCAATCCTCAGATGTGTCCAAGTGGATAGGAGCATTTGAATTTGGCTGATTTTGGCAAATCGAGCAAAATTGCAAATTCTGCCTTACCTTTGACAGATTTCAGCAAGGCAACTTGCCAATGTCATATCTCAAGGTGTAAGTTGAATTTGGTAATGTTCTTGACCATTTTGGAAAGCCCTTACATGATACAACAACTGTTTGAACATGTTTGGTTTTGATCTCTTTTGAATCCAAGTGAAAAATCCACCTACATTTGGCAAAAAGTAAGGCAAAATCTGACTTAGTGAAATTTTCACTAAGTGTTGGAACAAAGTGTTTTCTCTTGATTTTGATCACTCCATAACTCAAAATCCATGAGGAATTTGGACATAGGTCAGTATGAAGCTTTTGTAGAGGGCAATGAGATCTACAAATCAAGCTTTTAATGGAGCACAATGGCCTTGTGGTTTAGGAGTTATGGTCCTCCAAAGTTGGTGCATTAGTGGCACTTTTACATGACTTAGAAAAATTTCTAAGTTTTATGGTTACCCCTTTTACAAGTTATCCAACTTTTCTTTATTTTTCTTGATGAATGATGATTCAAATCATACATTAAGATCATTTTAGGGTTAAAAATCCATTTTGGTGAAAAATCTCAAAAAGTCAAAGTTGACTTTTGTGCACAGTTGACTTTTTATCAGATGAATTCCAAACTGTGCAATTCTTCAGGAAATCATGTCCTTGACCTAAATCAAACTTGATGGACATGTTCCATGGGTGTTATAGGGTATATTGAATCATGTCTTAGGGTTTGGGAGCATGTCCTGGTCAAAAGTCAAAGTTACAGTTGACTTTTCCCTTAAAACCCTAATTGTGGTGCAGATGAAATTGAAACTTGTTGCTCAAGCCTCTTGGATCAATCCATTGTCCCAAATGGATCAATGTGACATATTAGAGATCCTCAAATCCTCTCTTGAGGTCTTGGCTCATGGTTTGTCCCAAAAGTCAACTTAGGGGTGAATTAGGTCAAGAAACCCTAATTCCTGATTTTTTATGAATGCATCCCCTGAGGCAAGATTGACTTAATGATTGGGTCCATGAGGTTCCATGGAGTATATTAGGTTAGGTTTTGGATCATTGGCTTGTGCCCAGATGAAAAATTTCCATCTGGAGGCCCTGGTCGACCAAAACCCTAATTTGGTGACACTGTCGATCTTGAGACTTGATCCACCTAGAAGGGAGCAGCCTTGTGCTTGATCCTTGAAGTGGGAGTCCTTTTGATCCATTGTGGATGTTTGAGAGGTTAGACAAGTTGAAGATCATGTCATTCCTTGATTGATCCTTTGTCTAAGCACTCAGAGAGGGCTTGAAACCCTAATTTTGATTGTAGTGGATGCTCACCCATCTTTGGGGAGACTGATGAAGTATGATGGTTCCTCCATATTGTGATGGTGATTTGCACAATGATGGGAAATCTTAGTGGTCAAAATTTGGGGTATGACAGATGCCCCTATTTAATCTTCTTGGACACGAAGGTGTGAATGACGAAGGTGTTCGGGTATTTGGGGTGCAAGAGGATTAAATATCGGAATACCCAAAATTTTGATGGTGGTTATGAATGATAGCTTACGCATTCATCTTCTTTTGCTAAGCAATTATGCTTAGAAAAGGTAAACTTCCCCTCAATCCTGGTCTTCAGCCAAGGAGCTGGTCTCAGTTTTCTTTTGAAATAAACCTCCACTCGATCCTGGTTTCCTACCAAGGAACTGGTCTTAGTTTCTTTTGTCAACTTCCCCTCGATCCTGGTTTCCTACCAAGGAACTGGTCTCAGTTTCTTTTGAAATAAACCTCCCCTCGATCCTGGTTTCCTACCAAGGAACTGGTCTTAGTTTCTGAAGTAAACTTCCCCTCGATCCTGGTTTCTTACCAAGGAACTGGTCTCAGTTTCTTTTGTCAATAAACTTTATTGACAAGGGACGCTATGCGTAGCGGCTTTCCTCAAACTTCTCGCCGAATTTTCCTGGGGAGATGCCATTTGACGGAAAAACTCTGATGTCAGACTCGCTGGGAGGACCCAGTCGTCTGAGTTGTAGAGGTGTACAAACTTCTCCGTTGGAGATGCCATTTGTTGACTCTACTTAGGGAATGTGAGTCCCTTGAGAGACTGCATTCGTTTGGGGTCTTTACATGATACTTTTATCGGAGATCTTCTCGGAGAAATGCCATATGATGGGGTCCAATTTTGAGGTGCCGATGACCTTTTCATCAGCGAGTTTTTCGGAGAAAAACTGTTGTACTGCCGAATATCTGCTTAAGAGGCTTTCTCTGGGGATTTTCTTTAATCCGGGAAAGCAAGGATATCATCTTCAATGGCGAAGAGTGATGCTGACTGAAAGTTCCTCTGGTTTTTCAGAGGTTCAAGTTATCAAAGTGGTCAAGGGCCAACTTCCTTCCAGAAATAAACTGGAGGCGAGGTTGTTCAAACGCAGCGTTTCCTGACGAGGTAAGATCTGACAACTCGATTGAGAGAACTGTTATCACTAGGGGACAAGACCGACTAGAGTGATAGTGATGCAATATGAAATGTGAATGCAAATCAATAATGCATGATGCATGTATGTATATGCTGAAAAAACTAACGCGACACACAAACTAAAAGATGAACATGCCTGGATACTCAGCCATCGCGGGGCGTGTAGAAATATCGCTGGTTCAAGATAGCAATTCCTCCTTGCTTAGGAGAGATAGTCCCTGTTGGGAGCTATGTTGGTCGGGCTTAGGAGATAAGAACTCGGCCGAGGCGTGTCAGACGAAACAAGGTCTCTGACACAGTTGATCCCTTCATTCAGGCGTACTGGGTTAGAAGGAGTATTTTGATTCTGCACTTTGAAGTTTGCTTACTTCTGAAGAAGCGGTTGATGTTCCTTTGATGTTCAATAGTCAAAAGAAATTGCCGTCTTTAATTTAAAAGCAGAAAAAGTTTTAACAAGTAAATTCATTTTTGTTTTATTTCAAGAATCGCTAATCATATTAACAACGTCATTCTGTAAAGCTAAAACAAATAAGAATTACAAACAGAAGCACAAGGGCTCAAATTTTATTGATAAGATGGAGATCAGCCAAGCGCGTGATTCCAAAGAGTATTTACAAAGTTAGAAAATGGTAATTTACAGGGAAAAGGGCTACGTTGAAACATAACGACCACTATCCTTCTACCAACTTTGAATTCGGGACATCCTGAGCTTCTGTCGAAGATGACCTTGACTGGAGTTTTCCTCCAATGGATGGTATAACTGCTACTGAGGGACTTGCCTCTGTTGAACATAGTTACTTGCCATTATCCCTAATTTTTGCCTGGATTGTACTGTGATGTTTCCAATCCACCGGGATGATTTTTTTTATTTTTTCTCTAATTTTTGCCTGGACCGCCCTTTCGGGTTTTCAATCCACCGAGACGTTTTTTTTTTTTTAGTTTTAGGCAAAGTATTTCTTGACTACATCAACATTTGTGGGGTAGGCAAATTCCTCTCCGTCCATGGTTGGAAGTCTCAAGGCGCCGCCTGAGAAAGCTTTCGTGACCACATAAGGGCCATCATAATTCGGAGTCCACTTGCCTCGTGAATCAGTGAGAAATGATTGTATCTTTTTGAGCACAAGGTCTCCTTTTCTGAAAACACGAGGTCAGACCTTTTTGTCAAACGCCCTCTTCATTCTCTGTTGATACAACTGACCATGGCATAGTGCCGTTATTCTCTTTTCCTCGATCAGATTCAGTTCGTCGTGTCGACTTTGACACCATTCAGCCTCGGTGAGCTTAGCTTCCATCAATACTCGGATTGACGGGATCTCTACTTCTATGGGGAGCACTGCCTCCATGCCATACACTAGAGAGAAAGGGGTTGCCCCTGTTGAAGTGCGGACAGATGTGCGATAACCGTGAAGAGCAAAGGGTAGCATCTCGTGCCAATCTTTGTAGGTTACAACCATCTTTTGAACGATCTTCTTGATGTTCTTGTTAGCCGCTTCTACCGCTCCGTTCATCTTGGGTCGGTAGGGAGATGAGTTATGATGTTCAATCTTGAACTCTGCACACAACTCTTTCATTATCTTATTGTTCAAGTTAGATCCATTATCAGTAATGATCTCGCTTGGAACACCATAACGACAGATGATATTGTCTTTGATAAATCGGACCACCACTTGTCGGGTTACATTGGCGTACGATGCTGCTTCGACCCACTTGGTGAAATAGTCAATGGCTACCAGGATGAACCGATGTCCATTTGAAGCCTTAGGTTCGATCAAGCCAATCATGTCGATTCCCCATATGGAAAATGGCCATGGGGAAGAGAGAACTTTGAGATGTGATGGCGGTACATGAATTTTGTTGGAGTATATCTGACACTTGTGACACCTCCTCATGTACTTATAGCAGTCGGATTCCATTGTCAACCAATAGTACCCTGCTCTAAGAATTTTTCTCACCATTGTATGTCCGTTGGCATGAGTGCCAAAGGATCCTTCATGAATTTCTTTCATAAGCATGTCTGCTTCTGGTCTGTCCACGCATCGGAGCAAGACCATGTCAAAATTTCTCTTATAGAGAGTGTCCCCGCTCAGGAAGAAGTTTCCAGCCAATCTTCTGAGGATTTTTCTGTCTTTTCTGAGTGCCCCAGGTGGGTACTCTTGTTTCTGAAGGAAGCATTTGATATCGTGATACCAAGGTCTGTCGTCTATGACTGCTTCAATCGCGAAGATGTAGGCGGGCCGTTCAAGGCGCATAACGTCAATCTTAGGTAGGCCATTCCATTGGCCTACGCTAATCATGGAAGAGAGAGTGGCTAATGCATCAGCCATGTGATTCTCACCACGAGGGATGTGATGAAACTCAACTCTGTTGAAGAAGGGTAGCAACCTTCTTGCATAGTCTTTGTAAGGGATCAATCCTGATTGGTATGTGTTCCAATCTCCTGTTATCTGATTGATAACTAAGGCTGAATCGCCGTATACGTCCAAGTTTTTAATCCTTAAATCAATTGCTTCTTCGAGACCCATAATACAAGCTTCGTATTCGGCCTCGTTGTTCGTACATTTGAACATAAGTCTGGCAGTGAAAGGAATGTGGGTACCCTGAGGGGTAACAATGATTGCCCCAATTCCGTTTCCGCAATGATTAACTGCTCCGTCAAAGATAAGTCCCCATTGGGAACCTGGTTCTGGCCCTTCACTGGGTAGCGGTTCATCGCAATCTTTCATTTTTAGATACATGACATCTTCGTCTGAAAAGTCAAACCCGATTGATTCTTGATTGTCAATCGGTTGATGATCCAAATGATCGACTAAAATACTTCCTTTAACGGCTTTCTGAGCATGGTACTCTATGTCATATTCTGATAACAACATCTGCCAGCGGACAATTCTTCCCGTGAGAGCAGGCTTTTTGAAAACGTACTTGATTGGATCCATTTCTGAGATCAACCAAGTAATATGACAAATCATGTATTGGCGAAGACGTTTGGCTGCCCAAGCCAAAGCGCAACAAGTTTTCTCAAGCATCATGTACCGAGTTTCGCAGTCAGTGAATTTCTTGCTCAAATAGTAGATGGCAGACTCTTTCCATTTGGTTTCGTCTTGTTGGACAAGTACACATCCCATTGAGTCCTCTAGGACTGTGAGGTAAATGATCAGTGGTCTTCCTTCCACTGGAGGTGATAGAATCGGAGGATTCAACAAATATTCCTTGATACTTTCGAAGGCGGTTTGACAATCTTCTGTCCAAACGCAATCCTGGTTCTTTTTAAGTAATTTGAAAATCGACGCACACCTGGCGGTCATAAGGAATATGAACCTGGAGATGTAGTTCAAACATCCCAGGAATCTTCTGACTTGTTTTTCAGTTTTCGGAGAAGGCATTTCTTGAATGTCCTTGACCTTGTTAGGATCGACCTCAATTCCTTTCTGGCTGACGATGAACCCTAGTAGTTTCCCTGAACGGACACTGAAGGTGCACTTGTTGGGATTTAAGCGGAGCTTAAATTTTCTTAAACGTTCGAACAATTTTGACAGATGTTCAACGTGCTCACTCTCTGTTTTTTATTTTGCAATCATATCATCGACATATACCTCGATTTCTTTGTGTATCATGTCATGAAACAGAGTAGTCATGGCCCTTTGATAGGTTGCCCTGGCGTTCTTCAAACCGAACGACATTACCTTTAACAAAAGGTGCCCCATGGGGTAATGAACAAAGTTTTCTCCATGTCTTTCGGCGCCATTTTGATCTGGTTATAGCCTGAGAATCCATCCATGAAGGAGAAAACTTTGAACTTTGTTGTACTGTCTACCAGCATGTCAATGTGTGGTAAAGGAAAGTCGTCCTTCAGACTAGCCTTGTTAAAGTCTCGGTAGTCGACACACATTCTGACCTTTCCGTCCTTTTTGGGAACGGGTACGATGCTGGCTAACCATTGAGGATATTCAGATGTAGCGAGGAAACCTGCGTCGATCTGTTTCTGTACCTCCTCTTTGATTTTGATGGCCATGTCCGGGTGAGTGCGTCTCAACCTTTGCTTTACTAGCGGACATTCCGATCTCAACGGTAAGTGATGTTCCACGATGCTGGTATCCAACCCTGGCATGTCCTGATAGGACCAAGCGAATACATCGGGGAATTCTTTGAGAAGCATTATAAAACTCTCTTTGGCAATTGGACTGAGCAGTGCACCAATCCTGATTTCTTTTCTCTCTTTTTTCGAACCTAAGTTTATCGTTTCCAACGGCTCTTTATGAGGTTCAATGGACCTTTTCTCTTGTCTGAGTAGTCGGGAGATCTCTTCTGGAATTTCGTTGTCAACTTCTTCTTCAGCCCCAAATACCGGGAACTCAAAGTTGGGAGAAGGCATCGGATCGTATGTTTCAACGGGGTTTAAAACAAGCAATCTGCATGACGTGATGATTTGTGTTTAGAAGAGATAGAGAAAATGCAAGTGTGTGCAGTATTTTATTTTACTGCTTGTTTTTATTTTTAATTGTTTTTTTAGGATTACCATTTTCTGAAAAAGCAAAAAGAGAAAACAGCAATTAATGCGAAAATTACAGAACGACGTTATTTTATTAATGAACAAGTCGATCCTTGAAACTACAGCCCTATAAAACAAAACTCTGTCGCTTTGGGCAAAGCGAAGAGGGATAATTTACAGAAAGCGAGCCCTATCAAAACATCCGTTTCACCTGGGTAGGGTGAAAGGTTAAAGATGGCAATTACTTTGACTGATGAACGACCTTCGGAACCTCGACGGCAACCCATTGGCGGCGAACTCCTCGGTGAATCACAAAGTCTGGCACCTTCCTTGATTTGTCTTCAGAAATAACGCTGATTTCTGGTGGAGCGGGATCATTGGAATCTGTCTCCCAGGCAAAATTGTCGTAGGAGAATTCCTCAGTTGTATTATACAGAGTAGTTGTGCTCTCAGCTGTATCTCCCCATCCAGTAGGCTGGATGTCTTCGAGCCTGATACGAGAGCTTTCGGGAGTGGTGTACTTGACCATAAAGTCGTATTTTCCACTCGGTTGTCCCAAGGTGTCCCACACTTCCTTGGAACTTGAGGAGTCATCTCTCTCGATGACGTTGACCTCAGGAAAAGCATAGTTGATGAATTCAAGTCCTGCAAACGTTGCGAATTCATCTTCATGTTGAGTAGTTTATGAATGACCTGAGTGTTGATCCCATGACATGGTGGGGACACAAGTATTCTATTCAATGACGGTCAGCTGATTTTCATTGTTCGGCTGACTTTCCGGCCCCAAGTTTCCTGGGTAAGGTTGCCACATTGGCAGACCATCCATTGGGCCATAGTAGTTGTGGTCAAAGTTGTCTTTCATCAGATTGTCCTCCTCTAATGAATTTGGCAGAGCACGACATCCTTCCGGATCACAATCTCCATATATCATTTCGACGTTTGACCTTGGTATAAATCTCGGACTCTGTGCGGGATAGTAAAATGGTATAGGCACCTCTTCCTGAGACATATAACCATCCCCGTTAAGGTAGGACTTCCATTCTTCATCTGTGTCGGAGGGATCTTCCTCATTGATAGCATGTACTGCCTGGGGCACCGGGCGAAGAAAACCTCCACTGTGGAAGAAGTTTTGAAGGGGATGTAGACTTTCATCGTTGGCAGCTGTCTGGGTACAGGTTGCAGAAAAACCGAGACCCTTCTTTGTTTTATTGTCAATAGGAATGACAAGCTGTCCCCATCCTGTTGTATCGGTACTCTCGACCGCTTTGATAGCATCTTTGTATGAGGAAATCTAGGTTCCTCCTTTGAACTGATTGTTCTTGCTCACCGACAGTGCTTGGAACTGAGTTCCAATAACCTCCTCGGGTTCTATACCAGCAGATGATGACAAGTTGCTTACAAGCAAGGCTTGTTCCCCACAAACTGTGACAAGTTGATCGTTCTTGACGAACTTTAGCTTTTGGTGGAGGGTCGAAGTAACCGCTCCAGCCTGATGTATCCAAGGTATTCCTAATAAACAACTGTACGTTGCCCGGATATCCATGACCTGGAAAGTGACTTGGAAAGTGTGAGGACCAATAGTTATGGGAAGATCAACCTCGCCGATAACTGTTTTTATGGATCCGTCGAACGTTTTGACGACGACCTCGCTGATTCTCATCGGAGGGCCTTTGAATGATAATTGAATCAAAGTGGACTTCGGCATAACATTCAGGGCTGACCCTGTGTCTACCAGTATGCTGGCTAAAGCATCGTCCTGGCAGTTAACTGTAATGTTGAGCGCCATGTTATGACGGCGACCCTCTTCGGGTAATTCCTTATCACTAAATCCCAAATTATTGCAGGAAGTGATGTTAGAGACAATGCTATCGAACTGTCTGATTGTTACATCCTGTTCCACAAAGGCTTGCTCCAAGACTTTCTGTAGAGCCTCCCTATGCGCTTCTGAACTGAGTAAAAGTGATAATACCGAGATCTTTGAAGGAGTTTGTAACAGCTGATCGACAATGTTGTATTCACTCCTTTGGATGAGCTTCAGCATCTCATCATTATTTTTCGAAAGGTCGGGATTACTGGACTGACCGACTGGTGGATCAGGAGTTTCCGTCTGAAGTTCCTTTTCCTTGTTAGGTTCTCCAACTCCTCGGTTGAAAATTCTACCGCTCCGTGTTACACGACTGATGTCTGCAATATTCACGACGGAGGGTAATGGAATTTCCTTTCCATTCTCAATTTTTGTTGCACCATATTTGTAAGGGATAGCCTTAGTTGATTCATACGGTAGTGGTCCTGGTAGATAGATGACTATGGGAACCTTATGATTCTTCTGACCATCATAAGTAATCTCGATCCAATCCTGGTTGGGAACTCTCGATTCGTCAAGTAGAGGGATAATGGCAAAAACATCCCTGGTCCTATGATGACCAGAGATTATGACAACATCCTCAACTTGATCGGTAAGGTAATTCGGCGTCCAGTTGATGGGTCCAGAACCTGGATATGGACGAATTTCTCCACGATCTACCTGACCCTGCAGAGCTGCTATCACAAGGTAACACCCTTGGTTACTTTCCGAACAGACGCTGCAATGTTCATAGTTGTATGGTGGCACCTGGCCATGCCCACTTTGAATACAATGTAACCTCACTAGGTTAGCCTCCACAGATCGAACATCCTGACTCTGACGCCGAGTGGGGTTTCTGTTATTGATACTAATCTGCTGAGTATCTTCATCCATATAGATTGGCATCCACCAGTGATTTAACAAGTGCTGAAGTGCCTCCTGGACAAGGGTACAGCCTCGATCGTTTTCGCAACCTGCTTTACAGCTTTGATAGTCATGTGATATTAAGAATCCGAGTCAGACCTGTTCAGCATGTAACTCTACCAGGTTGGTATTTATCACGCGAATATCAAAGATCTGAACCATGTTGATTTGATAGGAGTTCTTATCATGGTAGTCTTGGATCCATCCAAGATCCATCTGACGCTGGAGGGCCTCTTGTATGAAAGAGCATCCCTGTTTGTTTACCGAGCAAGTCAGACAGGAACTGTAATCGTGTCGTGGCAGATTATGATACTGGCTTTGCCTTGAGTGCATCGCCACCAAGTTGACATTCATTGCACGGATATCGTGGTTCTAAATGACGTTAGAATTCGTGTAGACCATGTTAACTCCACGAACTCGGTGCTCTTGGATCCATCCGAGATCCATTTGTTCCTGTAGAGCTGATTGCACCACAGAACATCCTTGATTGTTTTTAGAGCAGATATCACACTGATGATAGTTATGAGGTGGCACATGGCCATATCCACTCTGTCTACAATGCATCTTGACCAGATTGGTTTTTAACAAAAGTACATCGTGAATTTGATAGACATCGTTAGTCTCTCCTTCTATCAAATTGATTGCAGCCTTCTCATGTTGAGGCAGCGGGTTTGTGAGAACATTAGGATTTGTATCCTTGAAGGATAAAACCCCGCTCCTAACAAGCTTTTGCACGTCGGACTTGAAATTGAGACAAGTCTCTATGTTATGCCCCGATCCTCCTTGATGGTAAGGGCAAGTTTGATCCACCTTAAACCAAAAAGGCGGATTTTCCGGTACTGTAAGAGGATATTTAGTCTGAATGTGCCCCTTAGCTAGCAGTAATGGAAACAACTCTGCGTACGTCACGGGTATAGGATCAAATCCTGGTGGCCGTGTTGTACGGTTGTTGTTATATGGAGGACGAGCCTGCTGAAGAGGCTGCTGTGTCCTTTGTTGGTTAGGTTGGCTCTGCGCAACCTGAGGTTGATACGTAGGAATAGACGCAGGGTTGATAGCAGGAGTCACAGCTGCTACCGGTTGATAATGTCGCCTTTGATTTCTGAGAGAGATATTCCCAATATCCTGCTCTTTTTTCTTAGGGAGAGCACTACCGTATTTTTTAGTACCTCTCGTCGATCCAATGTCTTTTACCAAACGTCCTTCTCGGACGGCTTCCTCAAGACGTACGCCCATGCCCACCATCTCGGTGAAATCACTGGGTGCACTGGCAACCATTCGGTCATAGTAAAATGAGCTTAAGGTTTTTAAGAAGATCTTTGTCATCTCTTTTTCCTCAAGAGGTGGACAAATTTGAGCGGCAATCTCACGCCACCTTTGAGCATACTCCTTAAAGGTTTCCTTGTCCTTTTGCGACATCGATCTGAGTTGATCTCTGTCGGGTGCCATGTCCAAATTGTATTTGTATTGTTGGACGAAGGCAGTACCAAGATCTCTGAATGTACTGATCGTAGTATGGTTTAAACCCATGTACCATTTGAGTGCGGCACCGGTTAAACTATCCTGAAAGTAGTGAATCAGTAGGTCCTGATTCTCTGTCTGAGCTGACATCCGCCGAGCGTACATCACCAAATGGCTTTGAGGGCAAGAGTTACCCTTGTATTTTTCAAAGTCGGGCACTTGAAATTTGTGCGGGACTTTCACATTTGGGACCAAGCAGAGATCTGCGGCGTCCTTTCCAAATAGATCCTGACCGCGAATGGCTTGCAGTTCTTTCTTCATTTCCAGGAACTGCTCCTGGAATTCCTCCATTCTGTCAAACATAGTTTCTTTCTTACCAGAAGGTGTCTGTGGAATCTGTCCTTCCGGGACAGTGTGCACCACAAGGGGTGGTACCGTGACTACGGTAGTGAGTCTTGGCGTCTCCCGAAGTTTGTAACCTTCAGGAGTCTTCAGTATGCCTCTGGCATCTTCGCTTTCCCGAAGTTTGTAACCTTCAGGCCCAGCGGCTTCTGTTGTGATTCCCTAATCCTCAGTGATCGGCGGAACATATCCTTCCGGAATCTAGTTAACAGGCATGCCCCAAGGACGATCTTTCGGCATTTGATACCTAGGATCATACTTCTCCACTATGGGCGTTGAGGTGATATCTAAGATCACAGTTCTTTGTAGCTGAGCTTCTGCCATGGCTTGCATGTCGTTACGAAGCTTTCTCATATCCTCTCTCAGAGCGTCGATCTCTTTTTTCAACTCTCTGTTTTCTTCCTCAAGATCATCCATCTTTTTCTGACGATTGGCCCGAGTATTATACGAATGAGACAGTTTGACTCTAGAACCGATACACAAACGTGAGATTCGTAGGTAAGAAGAATACGCGATGTGAGAATGATGAATGCAATGATTATATTAATTGTTTTTTGGTTTAATCAAAATAAACTTCGACAATTAGATTGCAAATATCAAACTGTGGGGAAAACCCTTTTTATTGAATTCAAAGGATTACAAAAATGGAAATACAGTAGATTACAAGGTGCAGAAACAGAAACCTAAACTAATGGGTCCCGAGAGAACTCGGGTGCTGACTCTGGTATCTTCCTTTTCTTTGACCGGGGCTCTTGGGTCGTTGTCGGGTTGTCATTCTTTTGCCAGGTGAAAGGAGTGAGCAAATTCCTTTGATCGTCTTGATTCTCTACAGCATGTTGCTCCAAAATTTCAATCAGAGCATCTTTCTCTTTTAGTAATTGATGTATTTTGATGCACTCTATGTCGAGGGTGCGGTACTTGTTCTTCCAAGACCTTCTCTCCTTTTGAACTTTGTTGAGAGTAACCTGAAGCTTTTCAGTTTCTGTCATGAAGTACATGACGGATTCCCTCGGCGGAAGAATCCCGTAACGAGGGTACGACATTTTTAGCTTGAGAGCTGTAGTTTGTACCCAATGGAGATAAGGCTCCACCGAGACACAGTCCGGTTTTCCTAGAGACTCTCGTCCTTTTTTATGAACTTGTTTCCAAGCTTGCACTATTTCCATCTTTAGTGCTCTGTCGTTTTCTCCTTCCTTGAAGAAAAGACCTTCCAGATGAACACCCCGTGGGACGTGTCTCATCGGGTATCCAAATTGACGATGAGCGAGAACTGGATGATAGTTGATTCCTCCCTTAGTTCCTATAAGGGGTACGTTGGGGAAGTTTCCACAACGGTCAATGATCCTGATTCCATCATAGATCCTATTACACCAATCTATATTAGAGTTGGTAAGAGACATGATCTTCTGCGACCAACGTAAGGCACTCTTGCAATCCCAAAAAGCAGCAGACTTGGGCAAGTGAGAGATAAACCATTTGTAAAGCAGAGGTACACACCATGTGATCTCCCCTCCGCTGTACAAATTTCCCAAGTGTACAGAATGATACGCATCTGCGAGCAAAGTCGGTACAGGGTTTCCAATGAGAAAAACCTTAATGGAGTTGATATCGACGAAGTTATTGATGTTGGGAAACAAAAATAACCCGTAGGTGAGCAAGACAAAGATGCTTTCAAAAGCAGTTACGTTTCCTATACTGGCAAAATACAGGGCTTTCTTTGTCAAGAACTGGGCTGGCAAACCTTGGATGCCACCCTTAGTGGTTATGTAAGTCCTGACCTCAGACTCGTCCAAATGAATTGCTCTTGCAATGGTCTGATTCTTTGGAATTTCTTCCAGTCCAGAAAATGGAGCTCGATTAGTAATGTGTAGATCAGTCAGATGAGAATACTCCTCCAGCGTTGGTGCGAGCTGGTAATCCGGGAATGTAAAGCAGTGATAAATTGGATCGTAGAACTGAATGAGCGCATCCATGATTCCCTCAATCACATGGACTCTTAGCAGAGATAGCAAACCTCTGTATTTGGCTCTGAAGGCCTCTTGGTTTGTGATCATCCTCGCTAACCTTCTCAAATCCTCTAGCTTTGGAACCTTGAAGGTATAACTATGAGTTCTCCTTCTACCGAAATCCATTAGTGCAATCCTTTTCTCTGATATTTGCAATCACAGTCTTAGTTTAATTTGACAAACAGAGAGACTAGAAGAGAAATTTTTTGAATGTTTTAATGTTTTTTAAATGAATGCATGAATGCAGCACACAAAAACATAGAAAAAACATGGGGTCAAAGGGTCGTTGTCATGAAGTCAAGGCTCTACCCATCCCCAAAGGTTTATACTAGGGTGATTTTTGTACCTGTACTCATTATCATCAGCTCCTCCCAGGAAAGCAAAACAACAAGCGGATCACCAACGAGTTGTAGAGCAATCTTAGAGTAAGTTCCATTCACTGAGAATAGATCACCAGCCTCAAATGAGGGTAGTATCGCGTAACAACTATTCCCGATAGTTTCCGCACTACGAAAGGGTTTGGCTCCTCAGCTTCTCAGACTTAACAATCGGCCCATTGTCTAGGTGAGAGAATGGGTTGCATTAGTCAGCCTCCACTGAGGTTGATGGTCGACCTCGTCGCCATCACTTATCTTAAGTGTATACTCGATCTTTCCATATGCGGCATCACACGCATTCCCATTAGCAGAAAAATAAACACGTATAGAAATTAGGAAAAGCAGTATATATATTTGTCCTAAACATCCTAGACCTTTAAAGCTATGAATCCTAAGTTCCTGACAGAAATGGGTTCCCCGACGGAAGCCCCAATCTGTGGTATCTACACAAGTGAAGAGGAAAAAGAAATCGGGCCCCACGGTGGGCGCCATTTTTCTGTAGCGAGCGATTTTGGACGCGGTTCTTAAGCGCTGGTCGCTCTATGCGGTTGAGTTTTAACTACAGGTCGATTCATTTTTTATCCTATTGTGAGCTGAATAAGGAAGGGAAATAGATGTCTCCAATTAACCCTGCTTTGCATACTGAGTTTAAACAGCGGTCTGTTAGGTTACGAATGCTATCAATGTGGGGGGCCTTTGTACTGGTTATTTGTATTTTCGCCAATACGGTTTTCTTTTCTCTTTCTAGGACTTTCTGGCGGGGAACGAGGATTAGGATGTTAGGACTGATGCTTTTGATTGATACATGAGAGTATGGGATTTTGGGTTTTTGTTTAGTGTGCTCGCTAAGATTTTTCTTTCAATCTTATGCCTACGTATTCCCGTTTACCGAAACAGGGAAATCAGAGCGTTCGTAGTTCCTCCTATTCTATGGGAGGAAATGGTGTTTTGGTGTCTTGTTCAAAGCCCAAGACGTGAAGCGAAAGGTGGTTTGTATCTTGTTTAAAGCCCAAGATATGAAGCTGAAAGGTCTATTTGTATCTTGTTCAAAGCCCAAGATGTGAAGCTGAAGGGTCTATTTGTATCTTGTTCAAAGCCCAAGATGTGAAGCTGAAAGTGTTGACTTTAGAGAGAATTTGTCATCTCTAAAGAGGGTCTGTTTGTCATAACTGTTGGGTGACTGGTCATAAAGGGAGGATTACTTTAACCGGGATACGCGGATCCTAGCAATGCCATAATTTCCTTTATAAGGGGTTTTAACCTGAAGGAGAAGACTTTAACTCAGTGTAGAGCAATGCTATCTTTCCTTAGGAATTTCTCATGCTAAAAGAGGGACATTGGCATGGATGTAGATGATCCAGAGGCTTGCCGCTTACAGCAGTTAGATGAAGGGGAAAGAGTTGTTGATGTTTGTGTACTGTGAACGAGGCACATCTTTGAGGCTAAAAGGTTGATTGGATCAACCAGTGGTTTTCTTATATAAAGCCTAAGAGGAGGCTAATATGTGTCTCGTACAAAGCCCGAGAGAGAGGCTAAAAGGTTTTGACTCAACGAGGGAATCTTTTGGTATCTCGTATAAAGCCTGAGATGAAGGCTATTTGACTCAATAAGAGAGTTTTTGTATCTCGTACAAAGCCCGAGAGGGAGGCTAAAATTTGTTTGGCTCAATAAGAACCTTTTTGTATCTCGTATAAAGCCCGAGATGGAGGCGAAAGGATGATTGACTCAACGAGGAAGTCTCTTATGTGTCTCGTACAAAGCCCGAGAGAGAGGCTAAACGTTGTTTGACTCCGCTGGGGAGAATCATTTGTACAAAGCCCAAGAGGAGGCTAAACTTCACTGGAGAAGGATCATTATACAAAGCCTAAGAGGAGGCTGTGGTTACTGTTTCAATTGAGTGACAGGTCCAGTATACTGATTTAAAGAGAAAATCAGTTCTTATATGAGCAACACTGTACTCAAGGATTTGATTCGAGGATCCGGGTTATTCCTGTTCTTTAAGGAAGTGGGAAATTCGAAGGGTATTGAGACTGTCCGAGTCTACGGGTTTTCTTCCTATTTAACGGAGGGGTCACTTGAGAATGTCTTTGAGACTCAAGGAGATTAGACTGTCCAAGTCTAGAGTGTCATCTTTTGTACTATGCTTTGAGAAACAGTAGTAGACTCTTTGAAAGGACTGTTCTATGCAGATGACTAAGTTCTGTTCCTATACCTTTAGGAGGTCGTCAGGACAATTTGTACGAAGCCCAAGAGGAGGCTGGAAACTTTTAAGAAGCCGACGGGTCCTTGTACGATGCCCAAGAGGAGGCTATCATTCCCAGAGGAAGAGATCATTATACGAAGCCTAAGAGGAGGCGGTGAATACTTCTAAGAAGCCGAGAGGTCCTTGTACTAAGCCCAAGAGGAGGCTGGGTTGCTTTTAGGAAGCCTGTGGGTCCTTGTACGATGCCCAAGAGGAGGTCGATGCTTTTAAGAAGCCCGTGGGTCCCCAAACCCCGAGAAATTCAAGGCAAGCTATTCACAAGGAATAGATCAAGTCAGGAAAGTTCGAGAATTTGGAAGAAACTAAAAGATGCCATTCAAGGAGAATACATTCATCCCTGGGAATAGAGTTTCTTGACAATTTCTAATGAGGACAGCCGAAGAGAAGACTGTATCTGGTGATCCTATTGGGGATCTAGTTGTCTATTTCTACGAATAAACGAAACGGCGTCACCTAGTTCTAGACGTAGTTGCCAGGGAAACTCTAAATATCTATACTATTATTTACACAGTTGATATGAGTTTATGAAAGAAGACTTACAGTGAAACAGCCCCACAATACAGTTATATGTATATGAAAACGGTAAATGAAAGCAATAACCACTTACTCGGTTGTAGAGCTTCCATACTGTTTGGTTAGTTGTTCAACAAAGAAAGATTGAAAACAACAGTATATTCAAAATCAAAGGAGAAATGTGTTTTGAAAAAGAAAGATTTTGGGCTTACAGCTCAAGGAGAGGCCCAGGGTTTTATCAGTGAGCGCACTGTTTGAATTTGTACAGAGGGACTTATACAAGTGACTGAGGCCCAAAAAGGTTTTCTGTACAAAGGGATGGGTCTTACAGCCTCTCAAGAGGCCCAAAAGGTTTAAAGAAAAAGAGTGGGGCTTATAGCACAAGGGTAGGCCCAGATGATTTTTCGTTTAAAATGGCGATCGCGCCGAGGTTTTCTCTTAACGCAGAGGGACTTATATAATAAGTGAGGCCCAAAAATGTTTTTGGTTAAAAGGGAGTTGGGTCTTACACTCTATTAGAGGCCCAAAAAGTTTTGAATGATTTATGAGGGTTGAATTAATCCAAAAACCCTAATTTGTTTTCAAAAATGTATTTAATTGAATAAAAATTCAATTAAAATGATCAAAATTGTTTAACATATGGAAAACAAATTGTGATCTTGGATTAATGCTTCAAAAATTAAGTATTGACCTACAAAATAATTAGAAAGCATTAAAAGTTGCAAAATCAATGTGGAAAAAATATTTAAAATGTCAAAAACAATTAAAACATTAATTCTTTGCAAAAATATCAATTATATGAAATAAATAATATTTTTGGGATTTTTTGATAAAATAAAATATTTTAACATTTTTGTGAATTATTAAAAAAAGAATCAACTCAAAATCATTAAAACTCAGAGAGAAATTAATTTTTGAATCAATTAAACAAAAATCACAAAATTCAAATATTCAAATTTCTGAAAATGGCGCCAAGAACACACCAAGAACACGCGCGTGTTTTGAGTTTCCCAGATTTGCGTTTTCTATCCAATCTCACTGAATACTTAACCATATCATGCAATCCACATACCAATCAACTCGTTTCAACCTCACGATCATGTCTATAACACTTAATTTCATTTAAATTAAACATAAAACATGAAATCACGAAGAAACCTCAAGAACCCTAATTTCTGCATGAAGGCTAGGATTTTTGATACACGATTCAAACAAAGCAATTAATTGAGGGAAAACATTCCATGCATGATTATGAACATATGGCCAAATTATTGTGCAGCAAAAATTGCATGGATCATAGAGTTAGAAGAGCTCATGCTTACCACTTGTAGCTGGTGATCGTGATTTGTGTAGGAGGTGTTACAGTTGTGTTGTGATGATTTGAACAGCTTCCCTAGGTGCTATGGAGTGTGTTTGAATGCTTGGACTTGATGGAAATTGGCTGGATCACTTCATGGCATGCACTTTGGTTAAAACCTTGAGCAATTGACTGGTGATTCTGAGAAATCGATGTTCCAGTTGTTGTTTAAGTGTTTGATCAACTCATATGTGATGTATATGAGGTGTGTGAGTGATTGGTTTGAGTGGAATTGCCCTCTAGCTCAAAACCCGATAGTTACCTTACTAAGAAAGGCATTTTTGCCAAGAGAAAGAGATTTTGAGAAAGGCAAGTGTTGTAGGCCTTTGGTGTACTTAAACTGACACAATTGAGCTCTATTTATAGTAGAGCAAGTTTGTTTTGCAAGGAATAGTGAATGGCAACTGCTAAGTAGGTTTGGCCAATGTTGGCAAATGAAAATCCAAGTCTCCTCTAGCTATTGACTAGAGGTTAGGGCACAGAGCTTTGGTTCCCTTGGTCTTGGATAAGTCTTGACTGATTTCAAATGAGAATGGCTCAGTCCATGCCACCTTGATGCTTCCATTGAATGCTTCAATCCAAATTTGGAGTCTTGTCCCTATTTTGGCTATTCTAGGTTCAACATGTTATTTCTTGTTCCATGGACTTTGGAGGCTTGGCTCAGTATTGTCCCCTTTAGATTTAATCCTCAGATGTGTCCAAGTGGATAGGAGCATTTGAATTTGGCTAATTTTGGCAAATCGAGCAAAATTGCAAATTCTGCCTTGCCTTTGACAGATTTCAGCAAGGCAACTTGTCAATGTCATATCTCATGGTGTAAGTTGAATTTGGTAATGTTCTTGACCATTTTGGAAAGCCCTTACATGATACAACAACTGTTAGAACATGTTTGGTTTTGATCTCTTTTGAATCCAAGTGAAAAATCCCCCTACATTTGGCAAAAAGTAAGGCAAAATCTGACTTAGTGAAATTTTCAGTAAGTGTTGGAACAAAGTGTTTTCTCTTGATTTTGATCACTCCATAACTCAAAATCCATGAGGAATTTGGACATAGGTCAGTATGAAGCTTTTGTAGAGGGCAATGAGATCTACAAATCAAGCTTTGAATGGAGCACAATGGCCTTGTGGTTTAGGAGTTATGGTCCTCCAAAGTTGGTGCATTAGTGGCACTTTTACATGACTTAGAAAAATTTCTAAGTTTTATGGTTACCCCTTTTACAAGTTATCCAAATTTTCTTTATTTTTCTTGATGAATGATGATTCAAATCATACATTAAGATCATTTTAGGGTTAAAAATCCATTTTGGTGAAAAATCTCAAAAAGTCAAAGTTGACTTTTGTGCACAGTTGACTTTTTATCAGATGAATTCCAAACTGTGCAATTCTTCAGGAAATCATGTCCTTGACCTAAATCAAACTTGATGGACATGTTCCATGGGTGTTATAGGGTATATTGAATCATGTCTTAGGGTTTGGGAGCATGTCCTGGTCAAAAGTCAAAGTTACAGTTGACTTTTCCCTTAAAACCCTAATTGTGGTGCAGATGAAATTGAAACTTGTTGCTCAAGCCTCTTAGATCAATCCATTGTCCCAAATGGATCAATGTGACATATTGGAGATCCTCAAATCCTCTCTTGAGGTCTTGGCTCATGGTTTGTCCCAAAAGTCAACTTAGGGGTGAATTAGGTCAAGAAACCCTAATTCCTGATTTTTTATGAATGCATCCCCTGAGGCAAGATTGACTTGATGATTGGGTCCATGAGGTTCCATGGAGTATATTAGGTTAGGTTTTGGATCATTGGCTTGTGCCCAGATGAAAAATTTCCATCTGGAGGCCCTGGTCGACCAAAACCCTAATTTGGCGACACTGTCGATCTTGAGACTTGATCCACCTAGAAGGGAGCAGCCTTGTGCTTGATCCTTGAAGTGGGAGTCCTTTTGATCCATTATGGATGTTTGAGAGGTTAGACAAGTTGAAGATCATGTCATTCCTTGATTGATCCTTTGTCTAAGCACTCAGAGAGGGCATGAAACCCTAATTTTGATTGTAGTGGATGCTCACCCATCTTTGGGGAGACTGGTGAAGTATGATGGTTCCTCCATATTGTGATGATGATTTGCACAATGATGGGAAATCTTAGTGGTCAAAATTTGGGGTATGACAGAAGGGGCTGAGTATGTCCATCCCCCACCAGGCGAAGGGCCAAGGCGAAGATAGAGTCTTCAACTCGTTGGGGGGTGCTAAGTGCATGTCCCCGTGGCGCTGGCATCGGTCGCATTTTTGGATGTGCTCTTTCGGCCAATAGTATCCTGCTCGCAGGGCTTTTCGTGCCAGTGATCTCCCTCCCAAATGTTGTGCGTTGATGCCCTCGTGGATCTCTTGGAGGATTTCGGGGACTTTACTCTCCTCGACACATTTCAGGAGGGGGATGGAAAATCCTCGTCGGTAGAGTTTGTCCTCAATCAGCACGTATGAGCAAGCTCGTCATTTAGTTACGTTGTCCTCCTGGCTGTCCTCGAGAAATTCCCTTTTGGTGAGGTAATTGTACACATGGGTCATCCAGCAGTTGTTGTCTCCGATGGCATTGATGTCGAGCAGCTCTGATGGTTCCTCAATGCTGGGTCGAGCGAGTATCTCTTGCACGACGGATTTATTGCCGCCTTTCTTTCTGGTGCTAGCCAGCTTGGACAAGACGTCTGCTCGCGTATTTCGCTCGTGCGGGATGTGCTGGACTTCCCATGCGTCAAATTTGGTGATTCTCTTCATCACCAGTGTCAGATATTCGACTAACTGGTCGTTCTTTGCTTGAAACTCTCCCCATACCTGAGATGCTACGAGCTGAGACTCGGTGTAGATTTTTACCTCCTTGGCGCCCACGTCCTTTACCAGCCGTAGTCCCGTAAGGAAGGCCTCGTATTCGGCTTGGTTGTTAGACGTAGGGAAGGACAGGACTAGAGATACTTCGATAAGTATTCCTTCCTCATTTTCGAGGATGATACCGACACTGCTGCCTGAGGGGCTAGATGCCCCGTCCACGTAGATGGTCCATCTCTATGTTCCGTATGGCGGGGACGATGGAGGCATCATCTCCGCCACGAAGTTGGTCAGGACGTGTGCCTTAAAGGCCTCCCTGCCCTCGTAATGGATGTCGAATTTTGATAACTCCAGGGACCATTTAAGCATCCTGCCGGCCATGTCTGGTCGGCAAAGCAACTGCCTGATGGGTTGGCCTGTGCGTACTATTATGGTGTGGGCCATGAAGTAGTGTCTGAGTCTTCTCGTGGCGGTAACGAGGGCAAGGGCGACTTTCTCTATCTGTGCGTACCTGATTTTTGGCCCTTGCAGGGCTTTGTTGGTGAAATAGATGAGCTTTTGCCTGTCCGTTATTTCGCGGATGAGTGTAGCGCTAATGGCTTCGCTGGCAACAGAGAGATATAGGTACAAGGTCTCCCCGTATTCTGGTCGAGAAAGTACAGGAGGTTCGGACAGGGCTCGCTTAAGGTGGGTCAGAGCTTGCTCGCACTCCTCCGTCCATTCGAAATTGGCCTCCTTTTTGAGGAGTTTAAAGAAGGACAGGGCGTCTTGAGCAGACTTGGCCACGAAATGGGAAAGTGAAGCGAGCATCCTGTTGAGGGATTGTATGGACTTCTTTGACCTGGGCGTGGGGAATTCCGAGATTGCTCGACACTTATCTGGATTCGCCTCTATTCCCTTTTCAGTGAGGTAGAATCTAAGGAACTTCCCCGCCCGTACACCGAAGGTGCATTTTTCTGGGTTAAAGCGCATTTTGCACTTCCTGGCCTGGTCGAAGACCTTTTACAAGTGGGTCGTATGGTCGGATTCCTCTTGGAATTTCACGATTATATCGTCCATGTAAACTTCAAGCATGTCTCCAATTTCTGACCGGAAGACCTTGTTCATCATGCGCTGGTACGTGGCCCCAACATTTTTCAGACCGAAGGGCATTACATTGTAGTAATAGTTCCCCGAGGAGGTCATGAATGCAGTGTACCTCTTGTCCTCTTCGGCCATAGGGATTTGATTGTACCCCAAATAGGCGTCCATGGAGGACAACAGTTTGAAACTTGCAAAGTTATCTATGAGCTTATCTATGCTCGGTAAAGGATAAGCATCTTTCGGGCAAGCCCGGTTGAGATCGGTATAGTCAATGCACATGCGCCATTTTCCACTATGCTTTTTAACAAGTACAATATTGGATAGCCAGGTTGTATACCTGACCTCTGAGATGAATTTTTCCTCTAAGAAGTCTTGTACAAGTTTTTTGGAAGCCTGTGCCTTTTCGTCGGATTGTTTCTGCCTGCGCTGCGCGATGACACGGGCAGATGGGTCGATGGTCAAATGGTGGCATGCAATCTCAGGGTCCAAACCGGGCATGTCTGCGGCACTCCAAGCAAACAGATCAGCGTTGTTGTCCAGACACTTCTTCAGCTATTGCTTGACCTCGTCGGGCAGTCCAACACCAATCTTTACCCCTCTATCAAGGTTATTACTGAAGGCGATGACTTCAAACTCCCCGTCTGGAACTGGTCACATGAGGGCTGGTGTGGAGGAGCTGGTCATCCCTGTTGATGCACCTTCACTGCTATCTTCCTCGCCTTCACCTGAAATTTGGCTGTCAAGGTCGATAGTATGCACAAGGAGTGCAGGTTTCTTGTCCGGTTGGCCGCCTTTGGATGGATGATCTTCCTCCCTTGCCCGCTCAGCTGCTTTGGGTATTGCACCGATCTGGTTTTGTCCCCGGGTCGCTGCTTCAAAACATCTGCGAGCAACTTCTATGTCCCCATGCAATGTCGCAACGTGACCCTTCTCCGTATAATACTTCAACTTAAGGTGGACAGTTGAAGGGACAGCAATTAGCTCCGCGAGGGCTGGTCTCCCCAAGATGCATTGGTACAGTGACGGGCAATCAATCACCAGGAACTGGGTCTTGATTGACCTGGACGCCTCTTCTTCCCCGAATGTGACTAGGAGCTCCACGTACCCCCAAGGTCTGGCTGTGGCTCCATTGAACCCCTACAAATCGGATCCCACGTATGGTGAAAGGTTCTTCTGGTTTAAATTGAGGGCACGAAACAGGCCGATGTACATTATATCTACAGAACTACCCTGGTCGACCAGGATTCTTCTGACGTCGGTGCTTGCCAATCTTGCCCTGACGAGCAAGGGGATGTGTGAATTGGGAGAGCCTCCAGGAAGCTCTTCACGGTAAAAGGTGATCAGCTGGGACCGCCCCTTGATCTTCTCAAGTGTGGATAGTCGGTCAGGACTGCAATTAATAAGCTGCTCGAACTTCCTTTTGACAGATCCCAATGTCAGCTCATTGTACCCCCCGCATGAGATAACCATGGCTGCAGGGAATACTTCCCAAGTGCTGAGCGCGAACATCTGGGACGGCTCCTCGAAGTAATCAGGGGCGGCATTATCCTCTAGTTGTGTGATGGACATAGCGACCTGCGGGGGAGGACTGGATGGGGATGATTCTGGTTCCTCCTTTGAATCTGACGCCTCCCGTTTTGAAGACTCACCTTTCTTGATGTATTGCTTCAAATGACCCTCCTTGATAAGGATCTCAATAGCATCTTTAAGGTGCACGCAGTCCTCGGTCGTATGGCCGTGGCTGCGGTGGAAACGACAATATTTACTTTTGTCCACGCTGCCTTTGGACGTCGTCGGTTTGGGGAACCTGACACCTCCCTGCTTGAACTCTGTATTGATGCATTCGGAGAGAAAGCATTCGCAAGGAGCGGTGAGCAGGGTATACTCCGTGAATCAGCCAGCAGAACCTTTACCTTCTCGGGGGCGATCGTCTTGTTGCCTCTCTTTTCCTTGCCGGGATGTCTCCGGCTCATCTTTTTTTGGTTCCCGGGTATTTTCGCGATCTCTTGCGTCCCGGGCATGATATGCGGCTTCCTTCTCTTCGTACTGTATGCGCGCTTCAGCTTTTTGGAGAAGTTTCGTTAATGTTCGAGGAGGCTCGATTCCGACGGCTTTGCGAAACTCGCTTTTTGGTCTCGAGCCTTTCTTGAGAAGATACTTTTTCATATGGTCCGTAGTACGAACCTCCACGGCTTCTTTGTTAAACTATTCAATATATACCCGCAGGGATTTGTCCCTGCCCTATATGATAGCTTCTAAGGTGGCCTCCGATTTGGGATGTCGTCGAGAAGCCGTAAAATGTCGGGCGAACCGGCTCTTCAAATCTGATGTGACCGACCCTCGGGGAAGGCGCTTGAACCAAGCCATAGCCCCCTTCCCGAGGGTAATTGGGAACAGTCTGCATTTTATGGCCCCACTCACGTTCTGGTAGTGGAGCATTGCCTATATGTTTTCTATGTGTTCGCCGGGGTCGGTGGTCCCGTCGTAGGTGGCTAGAGCAGGGGGTTTCTCCAACCCACGAGGAATTTTGATGTCCATGATCTCCTGTGAGAGGGGGTCGTGGACGTCGTCGTCACTACTGGTGCTCGAAGAACGAGAGAAAGAATAGCTACGACCATGGCTTCTGCTTCGTCGTGGAGAATGCCTGTACGAACGACGGTGCTCGTACTTGTATGAAGGCCTAGACTTCTTTGACGCCGAGGAACGTCTTGACCTCTGGGGAGGAGACTGGTGTCGCCTTCTTACAAGATCGAACGCGGGCTCCTCTGATCTTGATCGTCTTCTCTCCAGGGAGAGGCTTCTGGACCTGTCACGCCTCCGTTTCTGAGAGGGAGATTGAGGACGTGGAAACGGGTTGTGAGGCTTCTCCGAGGATAGGCGCTCCTGGAGGACATGCTCGAGGACATTGATCTTTTCACCCTGCTGGAAGATCAAGAGGTTTGATCTGTTGAGGGGGGCGATGAGAGCAGTTATGCTAGAATCAGCATTTTGCGGAACTGGAATAGGCTCGAAAACGCGGTCAGCAACCTGTGCCCGAGGTTTCACTTCACCATGGGTCGGGGATGCAGTCTTCCAGTCCCGTTGGTCAGTTTCCAAAAAAATAGATCCGGCGAGCATGTGGTTGGTGTTATCAACTATAACAGTGACAACAGAGTCTTGGCGAATAGCATCATTCTTGATGGAGGCCATGATGATCGAAAGAGGTTTCGAGAGAGATTTAGTCTTCAAAGTGAAAAAAGAGAGGATCTTGAATTAAAAGACGGGGAAGCTAGTTCCCACAGACGGCGCCACTGATCGGAGGTGATCAAACAGGATCGTCGTGGCCTTCGTGTAGGGGAGATATGATGCTTGTAGGAGAGGAAGGGGGTGTACCTGCAAGGTACTCCGACGCTCAAGTAAGAAAGGGTCAGAGAAAAAGGAGCAAGTACAAAGTATGTTCTTAGGACGAATATTGGATACATGACCCTCTTACTTGAGAGGGTTTATATAATGTCCCTAGTGCGTGGCTAACGGTCCCTATTTCGGGGAAATAACTATTTCCTGAAGAATAGGTAACTGCCCAAAACTAGCTGTTATGTCGGGCAGGGTGCCCAAAACTAGTCGTTATGTCGGGCAAAGACGTAGTTCCGGGCATATGCCCATGACTGTCCTGTGACTGGCGAAGCCGTGTGGGACGGGCAGCAGTACCAGGGAGAAGCGATACAATCCTTGCCCGGTTGGAGGGCAGAAAGGTAAACTTTGCCCTTTGCGGATTGGGCTTAGGCAATTGGGCCGTTCTGGGAGCAGAAGTGGATTGGGCCATGCCTAGCCGTTGGTCTAGTCCAGAACAGAATTGTTGATTGAAGAATTAGAAGCATTGAACTAAATTCTAACTGTTAAAGAGCGATATATGGATAATGAGTTGCAGAAAACTCCAAAAACATTGATTAGTGTAAGTTGTTCTTCAAATATAACTTAATTTTTCATATTATTATTTTCTAAATCAAATTGAAAGGTTATATATTTAGTGAACGGTTACTGAAATAAGCATTCCACCTAAGTTATAATAAATTCAAATGTATATATCAATATGGTTGGAAACTTAGAATCTACAACCGTGGTGAAATGTAGTGCGTTAACTGCCTCACTATGATTTTAACCGCAGTCAAATGTATAAATCACCCAAAATGCTGACGTCGGGTATCGAACCACGACCATTCCACCTTTTACTAGTGTTGGTTTTTTTAACTGTGGTGATAGGTTACATGTTATTCTATTTGTATCATGGCTACCAGCCCGTGGTGGTAAAGAAGGCATTTACTACCACAAAGTTTGTTACCATAGACCTCCAACTGTGATAAAATCCTTCTCCCAACGTGTCGCGGTGAAAATTGGATACCATAGTTATTTGTTAACTAGGATCGCATTTTTTAATGTCACCACCGGTCTTTGATTTTATCCAAGGGAAGGGAGAAAAACCGAATTCCCACAATGCAACGCAAATGCACTAAGATTCTAAGTTCGGGGGTTGGTTATACCTAGGGAAGGTGTTAGCATCCTAGATATCTGTAGTACTCTACAGGAACCTCTTGATTTATTTTATGTTATTTGTTATCTGTTTTGCTAAGGGTTTAAGGGTAGGTGATTTATTATTTTTATTCCTAAGTGTGCTCGACAAGATATCGCATCTTGTGCCTACATATCCTGTCAGGAGGAAATCAGAGCACTTGTAGTTCCTTATTAAGGATACTAAAATGTATTTAAAAGTTTAGGAGAAAAGATGAGTCATCATCTTAAGAAACCACCACCGTTTTTTTTAAACTTGTTTGTATTTGTGGGGTATGGAATTGTATGTCCCTTCTTTGAGATGATTCACATCTAATTCTCTTGTGTGGAGAATTAGGTGGGCTAAAATTTGATTAAAGAAATCAAAGTTGAAGGGGGACTAACCTAGGTAATTTATCCTAAGTTATCTAATTGACTTATCTTAAGGTGTCGATTATGATGCAAATGATGTGCACCATGCACAATAACATGGTTATCATGCATGGGATTTTCCCTTGGATATTAATGCGATTAATTATTGTTATTTAGGCGAGGGTGCTAGTAAAGTGATGCTAGACTTGTGTCTTGTGATCGGTAGGTCGAATGCGATGCCCTAAGGCGATCGACTTACATGGGTAGAAAAGTGGACTCGACGTTGGATCGAGATTTTTATAAGTTCGAAAAGGTTTTGAAGTAAGACAAGCAACAATCAAGTAAATGATAAACACAATAACATCAACTAAGATTAAATCAAATCACACACAAACGTATACCTAAGCGCGGCGAGAGATTTCTAAACGGAGGCGATCTATTAAGAAAAGTTGATTTTAGACTTATTTTATTTTATTATTTTTATTTAGAGATTATTATTATTTTAGTTTTAAAAAAGTTTTAACAGTTAGAGATTATATTAAAGTTATACTAGAATTCTAAATCTTTGTTTTTTTTAAAAGGTGCTTATAAGGATTATTTTAAAGGGAAGATCAATTATCAAAAAAAGCTTTTGCTTTAATTATTATAAAAAAATTTTAAATTAACTATTATTAAAAAGTTTTAATTATAAAAAAGGAATTATTATTATAAAAAAAGGGTTTTAACTTAATTATTATAAAAGTTTTAACGTTAATTATTATTAAAAAAGGTTTAAATTAATTATTATTCAAAAGTTTTAATTTGAATTATTATCATGAAAAGGGGTTTTAATTAATTGATAAAAAAAACCTAATTATCATAAAAAAGAGATTAAAAAAACTATTATTACAAAAAGGTTTTAAATTACTTATAAAAAGTTTTAATTTTTTAGTTTAGAAAGAGAGTTAGTTTTAATAATTGTTTAAAAAAAGTTTATTTTAGATTAAAAATAAAAAAGAAAAAAAATAAAGAATGAAAGCGCAGCTTTCACTCTCACGATCGCTCATCTCTCTCACTCTCCGACGGAAATTAGGTTTAAAGGAACCCTTTGCGCCGCCGCTCACATCTCGTCTTCTCTCTCGATCTGCAAAAGAAACAAAGCAAACAAAGCAATCAAAGCAAACCCCACCCCGCACAACCCTTTTACCCCGATTTTACTATAGTTTTCACGATTACAGATTACAATGATGTTTAAGATAAAATGAGAGCAATGGAAAAAAAAGGCGGATGGGTGCGACGACGCGGATGACTCCGTTGAGGGAAGCTTCTTTCTTCTCCTTTACCTGTCTGCGATCCGGTTTGTTGTGACTTTCTCCCTTTTGTTGCCTTCTGTGAGATACTGATGATTGAATCTGAATCTTCCTCCTCTGCGGGTTTGGAATAGTTTGGTGATGTTAGTGATGCGCTTCTCTTGTTGCTATGTTTTTTTATTCTTTCTCGTGTGAATGCCTTTGCTAGGGTTCTCTCTCTCGTTTTTTGTTGTCTGTCCCTTGTGATGCAGGAAGACCGTGTATTTATAGGGCCAATGATGAATCCTTGTTTGGGAAAATCTCTTTATTGCATAATCTCAATATTTGATGATTTGATTTGGTTTAAATGTTGTGGTCTGATTCTGATTTTGGAAAGTTTTTTTGAATCTGATATATTTTGCAATTGTTTGACACGATTTGGTTTGAAATTGTTTTGAACCGTTGCCCTGTCTATTTTGGGAATGTATTGATGTTGATGGTATCCCTTTGGGATATTGCCCATCAAGACGAGATGATGCAATAAAATCTGAATTGAAAATTAAAGATCTGAGGCCTATGTCTTAATTTGGAATGTTTTGATGATGATGACCTTCCTTATGTTTAGAATTGTGTTATTATGTCGGTAACACTTTGTAAATCTTTCACTTCTTAATTGATTTTTAAACACGTTTTCCTTGTGGCATGCATATCAGATTAACGTTGTCGTGTTTAAAATGTAGGGGCGTTGAAATGGATACTTGAGCAAGATTGACTGGAACTGCTAATTTGTCTACTATCAAGGTTAAAATCATGGAATCATGCAAAGACACCACAATATCAGTTTCCATGAAGTTTGCCTCTTCTTCAATAGCTCTCAAGTGAGCCTGACGGGTTCTTTCGGGAAGCCTTCGATTTTCGGTTCATTTACATCCGTAAGTTATCGACTGTGATCTCGAAAGACCTTTAATTTCAATTGTCAACACCCTGAAATCATTATGTATATGTAAGGAAAACCGGTAGCTCACGAACACATGAATATTGACGCTTGCTGTTCTCATCTCATGTTAACTCATGTCCTTGTAGTTTTGCTCGCCGGTGGTGGAAGGCTTTGGAATTTATAATGACGATGGTGCATTGTTGACGCAGGTTTTAGGATGAAGGGTAAACTTGTATGGTGCATACTCAGCATAGCTTCTTCTTTCAATCCCTATAAGTATTTAATTGTCGAAAGCAAAACTATGCATTGATTAGCCCCTTGGTGCGTTTGTGATTTCTGGACTGACATGGCGGGTTGTGTTTTATCTTTATGATTGAGTAGTGATGATGAGTATTTTCTTTGCAGACAGATTCACAATACTACCATTTTGTTCCGCTACGAAAGAAACGAAAGTTAGATGCTCCATGGTTGGAAGGTTTCACTGTATTGATTTAATTGGCAGGTTGTTCAGGCACTGAACTCTGGTGATAAGCTGGTTTATGGCAAAATTCGTTGGAGTGCTCAAGAAACTCACCGCCTAAGCGACAGTCATGTTTAGGACCATCCCCAACTGAGTGAGTACTAGGCCTATTTGTAAGCTCCAGTCTTTGGATCCTCAAGGGCCATTTCCTTTGATAGCTTATACCTGTTAGGGCATATGTTTCCATGAAGCAACCAACTTTGCATATTAATCTCGGATTTACTGCTTTTGCTTTCACTTGTCGACCAATTCGAGTACTAACATAAGAACTTGTCTTTTATTTCCCATTAGTTCCCACTTGGTTGCCCATGGATGGACGACACGCTATGAGCGGTGATCAACATCATGAGAGATTCCGTACTGCTACGCCGGGAATTACTGCTGTTGTAACCCTTAAAGCATCATCAATATAGAAGGCTTTGCAAGCAAAGTAACATGAGTGAAGGCCTTGGGGTTGCATTCACAATCTCTATGATAAAGATTTGGGCTTTCCTTTTTTATTCGTCAGGTTCATAATGAATTCAGAATGTAACCGACGATTTCGACTGATGCTCGTAAACAATTTTTTTTAGCAGTATCTAAAGGCTTGTCCCACTTCGTATCATTCTCTTGGAATTCAACGTCGTACATGAAGACAACTTCCTTTCCCTTTGCAACTCTCTTGAGGAGTATTGAAGTGGACAAACTGTATGTCCAGCATGAGGTAAAACGGATTTTCTTTTTGGTTTCATTATGTTTGGAACAACTTCCAAGTCTAAATTGTCAATTCCATATCGATTGTTTCTCTGAACCTGTGTCTTGGAAACTGATGTGGATGTTATGACACAACTGCAGGTGCCATCCATTTTTATCCCATGTCATCATTGAGTATCCACATACCTAAGTGATAACATGAAACAAGGTTGAATTGTCAATGAAGCTTATTGTTGTTAGGAACACTTTTTGAAAGCAAGTCAACAACTTCCTCAGAGCTGTGACAAGCTGAATGAGAGCTGAACACTTTTTCCAAAATGAAACATCACCCGGAGCTGGCATCTTTCCAATAGTAGAAATCTCTTTCTCAAAATGGTTAGGTGTATTTCCCATAGCATGGAGATTCTGCCAGTCCATTCATGGCACTAAGGATGTAATTTGCGAATTCTAACCTTTGTTCTCTTTTTCAAGGCATTTGTAATTATGATTCTTTGAATTGATTTAGTTTTTTCCTTAGCTTTAGGACTCTAACACTACAACAACGTTTTTACGCTTGATAATTGCTCCATGCGACTTGTCATTTCAAACTGTGAAAACTTCCATGTGACAAACCTTTTTGAATAGCATCAATAAAATAATTGTTTGTCAAACAATATGTTGAACATTTTAATGTTTCCTTCCCAATTTTAAGAATAGGATGAGTATTGAAATTAAGATGAAGGAAGTGAGTTAAATTCTTGAAGAAAAAAATTTGGGCAATGCTCCAAGTAATTTGTACTTAAACAACCGGCTTATTCTTTGAATCGAATTCTTGACAAATCAAAGGATTGAAAACTCGAACCAAACTTTGATGCTATAAGGGAATCCATAAACCAAATCATGCCACTTTGTCATTTTGCAAATATTGAATTCGAAACACACTTGAATGAAGATCTTAATCCCGAATCCGGACCACCGTGTACTTTAGAGCAACAAGTAATTGAGGAAACAACAAGACCTCAATCGTAATGAACCCATAACTCCATCTCTTGCACCATGACTCGTACCTCCCTAGCATCTTGATCTTGTAAAATTGTGACAACAAAGAATTTGAATTCGCACTTTGAATTCCAGAACTTCTATTTCCTCCCGAATTTAACCTTCATTACTTAAGAACATAACATCATTGAGCAGACATAATTCTTAAATCTCGGAGAGCTGGCCGAGAGGGGGGAAGATACAAACTTGGAGTATAACTACCACGCAACCAGTGACCAGTCTCTAGGGACCATATTTCCATATCAAAGGGTATAAGGACTTAAACTCTGTGGGGGAAATTGAGGATTCTTGAGGGTGGAAAAGGCTTGGTAGTGGCTTAGGGATCAGAAAAGGTGAGGGCACAATCTAACAGGAGTCCATACACACTTGCAAAGACCAGAGAATCACCACAAATACACACACAACACAACCTTCAAGACCTTGAGCTCTCTGCAGCAGCACCTATCCTTAAAAAAATGAAACAGACAAAACTAGATAAAGCGGTTAGTTATGCACAAATGATTGGCATAAGATGCTATGCAAAAAACAAGGCGGGGATCTTAGGGTCGAAAATTAGGGTGCGACACAACGAAATCAGATCCTTTGCAGTTAAAAAATTGTCACACTCATGCATTCAACACTTCCATAGTCGTTAGATCAAAATCGAAATGTTTAGAATAAAATAAAATTTCTTAATTGTTTTAAGAGAAAATATCCAACTTGTAGAGAGCAATTTTTGTCGGTGACGTGACCACCTTATCGCTGGGGTTTGCCTCACCGCAATGGTAGGGGGTGCTACTTTCTGATTTCCTATTTATCCCATGAAGCTGAAAGGGAAAAGGAAGGTATCTAAAACAAACCTTGCACGCGAATGTCTAACAGGACAAACGCTTAAAGATATTGGGGGTTCGGGGTCAGGTTATACAATGGGTAGTTGTCAGTTACCCATCTTATATGTGGTTATCCACGGGATATTAGCTTTAGGTTTTGCTTTGTACTTGGTGGTGTTTATCTGTTAATGGGTTGGGAAAGTTTTAGTGAGTGAATTTTTGGTGATGTTTTTGGTAAGGCGCTGGACCTAAGTTTTGATTGGTGTATGAAGGTACTGGACCTAGAGTTTTTGATTAGTATGCTCGCTAAGATTTCGCAATCTTATGCCTACGTATTCCCGTTTAAATGAAACGGGGAAATCAGAGCAATCGTAGTTCCTCCTATTCTAAGGGAGGAAAAAAATGTTTTGGTGTCTCGTTCAAAGCCCAAGACAGAGGCTAAACGGAGTATTTGTGTCTTGTTCAAAGCCCAAGATTGAAGCTAAAAGCTTAAGTGAAAGATAATTTGTTATCTCTAAAGAGGGATTGTTGATTTTTATGTACCTTGATCAAAGCCCAAGGTTGAAGCTAAGAGGTTGATTGACTCCACTGGGGAAGTCCTTATACAAAGCCTAAGAGGAGGCTGTATGAGACCGACTCAACAAGAGAGTGGATATATTGGTGTCTTGTACAAAGCCCAAGACGGAGGCTAAAAGAGACTGACTCTTTGGGGATATCCTTATATGAAGCCTAAGAGGAGGCTAACTCCACTGGGGAGGTACTTATCTGTCTTGTATGAAGCCAAAGATTGAGGCAAAAAAGGGTTTGACTCAACAAGAGAGTACTCTTATCTGTCTCGTACGAAGCCCGAGATTGACGCTAAAAAGGGTTGACTCAACAAGAGAGTGTTTTTTATCTGTCTCGTACGAAGCCCGAGATTGAGGCTAAAAAGGGTTTGACTCAACAAGAGACTGCTCTTATCTGTCTCGTACAAAGCCCAAGATTGAGGCTAAAAAGGGTTTACTTAACAAGAGAGTGCTTTTTATCTGTCTCGTACGAAGCCCGAGATTGAGGCTAAAAATGGGACTCAACAAGAGAGTCTGAAACGTGATTGACTCAACAAGAGAGTCTGAAAAGTGGTTGACTCAACAAGAGAGTCTGAAAAGGTGATTGACACAACAAGAGAGTCTGAGAAGTAGTTGATTGACTCAAGAAGAGAGTCTGAAAAGGTTAGCTCCACCGGGGAGAATCATTGTACGAAGCCCAAGAGAAGGCTGACTTTCCTGAGGAAAGGATCATTATACAAAGCCTAAAAGGAGGCTATCTTATGCTGGGAATTGTTGAGATCCTGAGGTATGTCCAAGTGGGGAATCAACTCTTGCAAGGGAATCCAGAAGAGTTGATGGATCAGACACCTTGAGGTTCTAATTTGGGATAGTGTTATATGATGATAAACTGACCCTAGCTTGGGATTTTAGGAGAGAGACTGGGTTTTAGAACCCATAAGTTTTAACTCTGCTGGAGATTAATCCAAAATCTGGGGTTTCTTCCTATGTTTGTAGGGAACTTGAGAATGACTTTGAGACTCAAGGAGATTTAGACTGTCCAAGTCTATTAGTGTGGTCTATCTTTGTACAATACCCAAGAGGAGGCCGACTCTTTTAAGGGATGAGTATCAACCCTAAAATTGCTCTGAGGGCTTTTTGGTGACTCTCTTTAGAAAGGCATCTCTAGCAAAGGATGACTAAGTTCTGTCCTATACCTCTAAGAGGTCGTGAGGGTCCTTATATGAAGCCCAAGAGAAGGCATGAGAACTTTTAAGAAGCCGATGGGTCCTTGTACAAAGCCCAAGAGGAGGCGGGGATGCTTTTAGGAAGCCTGTGGGTCCCAAACCAAGAAAAGTTCAAGAAATACTATTCACAGAAAATAGATCATTTAGCAAAAGTTCTGTGATTTGAAGAAACTCAGGAGATGCTATTCACAGAGAATAGATCAACTCCGGGGAGTAGAATTTCTTTGACAATTTCTAGGGGTGATAGTCTGAGAAAAGGTTCACCGAGAATACTGCATTTCTCTTTGTTCCATATTGCTTAACCCCAAGAGAAGGAAATATTGTATCTGGAAATCCTATGGGGATCTAGTTTTGACTGTATTTAAGACTGACCAACATGGCTTTACCTAGTTCTAGACCTAGTTTCCGGGGAAAACTCTAAATAATTATACTAGTATATATACAGTTGATATATGACAAGTAATGAAAGGAGTATGAAAGAAGACTAACCATGCACAGCTTCCTACAATACAGTTATATATATTTGGCATGTATTTAAAAGAATGAAAGAAGACTAACCATGCGCAGCTTCCCACAATACAGTTATATATATTAAAGCAAGTAAATGAAAGCGGATAAAAACTTACAGATGAGCAAGCTTCTATGCTATTTTGTTAGTTGTTCAAAGAAATTAAAGAAAGTTTTGATAACAACTGTATACTTGAATCTAAATCAAAAGGGAAGTTGTTTTGAAAAGATTGTTGGGGCTTATACTCAAAGAGAGGCCCAAGGTTTAACAGTGATTGCACCGTTGTTTTGAATATTGTATCGGGACTTATACAACGACTGAGGCCCAAAAAGGTTTTCTGTACAAAGGTATGGGTCTTACAACTCAAGGAGAGGCCCAAATATTATTTTGAAAAAAGAAAGATGGGACTTACAACACGAGGGTTGGCCCAGATGGTTTGTTTAAAAACGGCGATCGTGCCAAGGTTTTTGAAAACACAATGGGTCTTATACAATGTCTAAGGCCCAACAAGGTATCTTATTTACAAGGAATGGGTCTTACACTCTATTAGAGGCCCAAAGGTGTTTTTGTACAAGTGATGGGGCTTAGAACTCAAGGAGAGGCCTAAGGGTTATTTTACACTGCCGATCGCGCCGAGATTTTTTATCGTGTCGGGACTTATACAATATCTGAGGCCCAAAATGGTTTTGGTTAAAGAGGATTAGGTCTTACACTCTATTAGAGGCCCATGAGTGTTTGAAAAAGATTTGTGAGGGTGAAAATCAAAGAAACCCTAATTTTATCATTTTTAAAAGTAAATTCTTAAAGAAAATCAATAAATAATGATAAAATACCAAATAAGCTTGAAAAAACAACTTGTGATTTTTGGTTGAGACTTGAAAAATGATGTTTTAATCACAATATGAATTAAAACTCATTTGGTTTTGATTTTCAAAATAAAAATCCACTTTTAAAAGTGTTTAAAACAATTAAAAATGAATTTATTTACAAAAATATCAATTATATTAAATAATAATATAAATCTGATTTTTTTCGTGGAATAAAATATTTTAACATTTTTGTGATTTTTTGCAAAAAGAACCAATCAAAATCATTAAAATTGAGAGTTATTAGTTTTCCAAATTATTTAAAATAATATAACAAATATTAAAAAATGAAAAAAAAATGGTAAAAAGAGGATCTGGGGCGAGGGGGATTCGAACCCTAGACCTCTTGTGTGCAGTGTGCGCCTTCTACCGCTGGGGTGGTGATACATCCGTGTATCAAAACCACCCCATGAATACATGAGGCATGCCTTGTTTTTGGCCTGGCCAAGGCAAGGCAACGCAAGGTTTTGGCCAAAAACGTGAAGCTTGTAACTTTCTCATTTCTCCATGGATTGAGACAAAATTTAGGTCTATCCTACCTAGAATTTTACAAGGAATCCAATGGTGGTGGTGGTTTTTTCAGATGAGGCTCCTATTTCAAAACCCGGTAGTGTTCTTCAAATAGGCCTATAATTGCATTTTCTATGCTACCTCTTGTTACAGGCATGAATTACATGATGAATTGGTTCAAACACAACATATATAACATGTATAAGATGTGCATGATTAGTGGACTTCAAAGCAATGCATATTTCAAAGAGTTCAAGTTGTGATGCTTACCTCTTTAGGAGCTTGTTGTGCAATCTCCCAAGCTTCTTGTGCCAGAAGTAATTTGATGTTTTAGACACTCTCAATTAATCCCTTATAAGTTTTGAGAATGGTTGGAACCAACTGGAATCCTCAGGAACAAGTTTGAGCTCTTTCTTGCAAAAAGGGCAAAAGTAACCAATATGGAAACTTTCTCAAATGGTGTTCCAGATGTGGGGAACTATTTGGGACAGTTCAAGGATGATATTTGGAGTGTGTTTGAGGTTTTATCTGGTTTTGAAAGTGACTGAATCAAGACATTGCTTGAAAAATGCAAAAAAGTCCAATTTTGAGGTTTTGAGAGGGGACTTTGTGATTTTGGTGTTACAGGTCACATGTGAGAGTTTAGATAGCTTAGATATGACATATTGGACGTGTTTGGATCATGAGCTGTGATGGAATTGCTCTCTAACTCAAAAACTCAAAGTTACCTTGCAAAAGAAGGCATTTTGGCCTAGAGAAAGGGATTTTGAGGAAAGCAAGTGTTGTAGTGCTTTGGTGTACTTAAACAGAGCACAAATGAGGTCTATTTATAGTAGAGCAAGTTTGTTTTTCAAGCAATAGTGTGTGGCAACTACAGCAGGTTGTTGGCCCATTGGATCACTTTGGAATCTTAAGTCTCCTCTAGCCATTGACTAGAGGTTAGAGCACAGGCTTTGTAGATGTGGTTCAGAGATAAGTCTTGACTGAATTTAGTTGGAATAGGCTCAGTTCATGCCACCTTGGTGCATCCATTGAATGCTTGAAAACAAGATTGGAGTCTTGAAGCATCTTTAGCCTTTTTAGGTTTGGCATGTTACTTGTAGATTTATGGACTTTGGAGGCTTGGAGATCAGATCATCCCCCTTGGATTTGATCCTCAGACGTGTCCAAAATGATGACAAGGTTTGGATTTCTTAGATTTGAACAAATCGAGCAAAATGCACAAAATCTGCCAAATCTGTCTTGGAAAAATCAGTTCATGAGGCCATGTTTCAAAGGTTGTATCTCCTTGCTCAAATGGAATTTGGAGATGATCTGGTACTTGTTAGAAAGCCCTCATGGCATACTTCAACTTTGATGTCCTACCTAAGACCTGGTTTGACTTGGATCGAGGTGAAAAATGTCCCTACTTTTTGGAAAAAGTAAGGCAGATTTTGACTTAGTGAAAATTTCACTAAGTGTTGGAAAAATATGATTTTCATGTTTTAAGCCATTTTGATCACTCCATGACTAAAAATCCATGAAGAATTGGAATGAGATGTAGTTAACACTTTTAAAGTATGCCATGAGAGCTACAAATCCATCTTTGGACCATCCAAAATGGTTGCTTGGATCTTAAGTTATGATCCTTGAAAGTTGGTACCCTAGCCATTTTGTTTCATAACTTAGAAAAATTCTAAGTTTTTTTTATGGTTACCCCTTTTACAAGTTATCTCACTTTCTTTGGTTTTTCTTGATGAATGATGATTCTAATCACACATTAACATCATTTTAGGGTTAAGGAACCTTGGTTGACCAAAAAAATCAAAAAGTCAAACTTTGACTTTTTGTACAGTTGACTTTTTCAGCAGATGAAATCTAAACTGTTCGATCCTCTATGAAATCAAGTCCCTTACCTAAATCAAACTTAATATATGGATTCCATAGGTGTTATAGGGTGTATTGAATCATGTCCCAAGGTTTGGGAGCATGTCTTGGTCAAAAGTCCAAGGTACAATTGACTTTTTCCTTAAAACCCTAACTGTGGTCCAGATGAAATTGAAACTTGTGAATCAAGCTTCTTGGATCAATCCATTATTGCAAATGGATCAATATGGTGTATTGGAGACCCTCAAATCATGTCTTGAGGTCTTGGCTCATGTTTTGTCCCAAAAGTCGACTTAGGGGTGAATTAGGTTAAGAAACCTTAATCCCTGATTTTTGGTGAATGCATCCCTTGAGGCAAAATTGACATGATGATTGGATCCATGAGGTCCCTTGGAGTATCTTAGGTTATACTTTGAAGAATTGGCTCATGCCCAGAGGAAAATTTCCATCTGGAGGTCCTGGTTGACCAAAACCCTAATTTGGTGACACTGGCGATCTTGAGGCTTGATCCACTTGGAAGGTTGCAACTTTGTGCTTGATTCTTGATGTGGGAGTCCTCTTGATCCTTTATGGATGTTTTAAGAGGTTATACAAGTTGAAGATCATGTCATTCCTTGATTGATCCTTTGTCTAAATGCTCTGAGAGGGTTTAAAACCCTAATTCTGATTATAGTGAATGCTCAACCATCTTTGAGGAGATTGATGAGGCATGATGGTTCATCCATATTGTGGTAATGATTTACACAATGATGGGAAATCTTAGTGGTCAAAATTTGGGGTATGACAGATGCCCCTATTTAATCTTCTTGGACCCGAAGGTGTGAATGGCGAAGGTATTCAGGCATTTGGGGTGCAAGATGATTAAATATCGGAATACGTGAAATTTTGACGGTGGTTATGAATGGCAGTTTGCTCATCCATCTTATTTTGCTAAGCAATGATACTTAGAAAAGGTAAAACTTCCCCTCGATCCTGGTCTTCAACCAAGGAACTGGTCTCAGTTTTCTTTTGAAATAAACTTCCCCTCGATCCTAATTTCCTACCAAGGAACTGGTCTAAGTTTCTGAAATAAACTTCCCCTCGATCCTGGTTTCTTACCAAGGAACTGGTCTAAGTTTCTAAAACAAACTTCCCCTCGATCCTGGTTTCCTACCAAGGAACTGGTCTCAGTTTCTTTTGTCAATAAACTTTCTTGACAAGTGACGTTATCCGCAGCAGTTTTCCTCAAACTTCTCGCCAAATTTTCCTGGGGAGATGCCATTTGATGGGAAAAAGTTATGATGTCAGACTTGCTGGGGAACCCATTCGTCTGAGTTGTAGAGGTGCACAAATGTCTCTGTTTGGAGACGTCATTTGTCGACTCTACTAGGGAAAACGAGTCTCTTGAGGGACTATTTTCGGCTTAGGGATATTACATCATACTTTTCTTCGAGTTCTTTTCGGAGAAATGCCATACAATGTATCCCAATTTTGAGGTGCTGATGACTTCATTAAAATTGACTCTATTGGAGAGAAAAATCAATGTGTTGCTGAGAGCCTTTGGTTGTGAGGCTTTCTCTGGGGATTTTCCTTAATCCGGGAAAGCGAAGATATCATCTTCAATGTCGAAGAGTGACATTTGTCGAATGTTTTCTTGTTTTTAAGAGGTTCAAGTTATCAAAGTGGTCGAGGGCCAACTTCAATCCAGAAATAAACTGGAGGAGAGAGATTGTTCAGACGCAACATTTCCTGACGAGGAAAGAACATACAACTCGATTGAGAGGACTTCTATCACTAGGGGACAAGACCAACTAGAGTGATAGTGATGCAATATGAATATGAATGTAAATCAATAATGCATGATGTATGTATGTATATGCTGACAAAACTGACACGACATACAGACTAGTGGATGAACACGACTGGATACTCGGCCACTGCAGGGGACGAAGAAGTATCTTCGGTTCAAAATAGCAATTCTGCCTTGTTTAGGAGAAATTAGTTCCCGCGGGGAAAAATGTTGGTCGGGCTTAGGAGGTAAGAACTCTGTCGGGGATATCAGATGGAAAAATCACATCTGATACAGTTGATCCTTCGTTCAGGCGTACTGGTTTAGAAGGAGTACTTTGATTCTGCACTTTGAAGCTTAATCTCCTTTGGAGAAATAATCAATGTTCTTTCGATGTTCGACAGTCAAAAGAATTGCCATCTTTATTTTAAAAGTAGAAAAATTTGACAAGTAAATTCATTTTTGTTTTATTTCAAGAATCGTTAATCATGTTAAAACGTCGTTCTGTAAAGCTAAAACAAATAAGAATTGCAAACAAAAGCACAAGGGCTCAAATTTTATTGATATGATGGAAATCAGCCAAACGCGTGATTCCATAGAGTATTTACAAAGTTTAGAAAAATGGTAATTTAAGGGAAAAGGGCTACATTGAAACATAACGACTGCTATCCTTCTACCAACTTTGAATTCCGGGCATCCTGAGCTTCCGTCGAAGATGACCTTGACTAGAGTTTTCCTGATGGATGGCATGACTGCTACTGGGGGATTTGCCCCTGTTGGACGTAGTTACTTGCCATTAATCCATAACTTTTGCCTGGATTGTACTTTGAGATTTCCAATCCCCCAGGATGATTTTTTGTTTATGTCTCTAATTTTTGCCTGGACCGCCCTTTCAGGTTTTCAATCCACCGAGACATTTTTTTTCTCTTTTTTATTTTTTTTATTTTTTTATTTAGATGAAGTATTTCTTGACTACATCAACATTTATGGGGTGGGAAAATTCTTCTCCGTCCATGGTTGCGAGTCTCAAGGCGCCGCCTGAGAAGGCTTTCTTGACTACATAGGGGCCGTCATAATTCGGAGTCCATTTGCCCCGAGGATCAGTGAGAAATGATTGTATCTTTTTGAGCACAAGGTCTCCTTTCCTAAAGACGCAAGGTCGGACCTTTTTGTCAAATGCCTTCTTTATCATTTGCTGATACAACTGACCGTGGCATAGTGTCGTTATTCGCTTTTCTTCGATCAGATTCAGTTCGTCGTGTCGACTTTGACACAATTCAGCCTTTGTTAGCTTAGCTTCTATCAATACCCTGATTGATGGTATCTCTACTTCTATGGGGAGCACTGCTTCCATGCCATATACTAGAGAGAAAGGGGTTGCCCCTGTTGAAGTGCGGACAGATGTGCGATAACCGTGAAGAGCAAAGGGTAGCATCTTTTTCCAGTCTTTATAGGTTACAACCATCTTTTGAACAATCTTCTTGATGTTCTTGTTAGCTGCTTCTACCGCTCCGTTCATCTTAGGTCGGTAGGGAGATGAGTTATGGTGTTCGATCTTGAATTCAGCGCACAACTCCTTCATCATCTTATTGTTCAAGTTGGATCCATTGTCAGTAATGATCTGGCTTGGAACACCATAACGGCAGATGAGATTGTTTTTGATAAATCGGACTACAACTTGTTGGGTTACATTGGCGTACGATGCTGCTTCGACCCACTTGATGAAGTGGTTAATGGCTACCAGGATGAACCGATGTCCGTTTGAAGCCTTAGGTTCGATTATGCCAATCATGTCGATTCCCCATATAAAAAAAGGCCATGGGGAAGAGAGAACTTTGAGATGCGTTGGCGGTACATAGATTTTGTTTGAGTATATCTGACACTTGTGACACCTCCTCATGTACTTGTAGCAGTCAGATTCCATGGTCAACCAGTAGTACCCTGCTCTCAGAATTTTTCTCGCCATTGTGTGTCCGTTGGCATGAGTGCCAAAGGATCCTTCATGAATTTCTTTCATCAGTCTGTTTGCTTCTGGTCTGTCTACGCATCAGAGCAAGACCATGTCAAAATTTCTCTTATAGAGTGTATCACCGCTCAGGAAGAAGCTGCCTGATAGCCTTCTGAGGGTCTTTCTGTCTTTTCTTAGTGCCCCAGGTGGGTACTCTTATTTCTGAAGGAAGCATTTGTTATCGTGACACCGAGGTCTGTCGTCTATGAGTGTTTCAATCGTGAAGATGTAAGCAGGCCTTTCAAGGTGCATTATGTCGAACTTAGGTAGGTCGTTCCATTGACCTATACTAATCATGGAAGAGAGAGTGGCTAATGCATTAGCCATGTGATTCTCTTCACGAGGGATATGGTGAAACTCGATTCTGTTGAAGAAGGGTAACAACCTTCTCGCATAGTATTTGTAAGGAATCAGTCTTGATTGGTATATGTTCCAATCTCCTTTGATCTGATTGATAACCAGGGTTGAGTCGCCATATACATCCAAGTTCTTGATCCTTAAGTCGATCGCTTCTTCGAGACCCATGATACAAGCTTCGTATTCGGCCTCGTTGTTTGTGCACTTGAACGTCAGTTGGGTGGTGAAAGGAATATGGGCACCCTGAGGTGTTATGATGATTGTCCCAATTCCGTTTCCATAATGATTTACAGCTCCGTTAATGATTAGTCCCCATTGGGAACCTGGTTCTGGCCCTTCACTGGGTAGCGGTTCATCGTAATCTTTCATTTTCAAGTACATGACATCTTTGTCTGGGAAGTCAAATTCGACTGATTCCTGATCGTCAATCGGTCGATGAACCAAATGATCGGCTAAAATACTTCCTTTGAAGGCTTTTTGAGCGTGGTACTCGATGTCGTATTTTGATAATAACATCTGCCAACGGGAAATTCTTCCCATGAGAGCAGGCTTTTCAAAGACATACTTGATTGGATCCATTTCTGAGATTAACCAAGTAGTGTGACGAATCATATACTAGCGAAGAAATTTGGCTGTCCAAGCCAGAGCACAACAAGTTTTCTCAAGCATAGTGTACCGAGTCTTGCAGTCGGTGAATTTCTTGCTCAGATAATAGATGGCAGACTCTTTCCTTTTTGTTTCGTCTTGTTGGCCAAGTACACAACCCACTGAGTCTTCCAAGACTGTTAGGTAGATGATCAGTGGTCTTCCTTCCACTGGAGGTGATAGAATCGGTGGGTTCAACAGGTATTCCTTAATACTGTCGAAGGTGGTTTGGTAGTCTTCTGTCCAAACGCAGTCCTGATTCTTTTTGAGTAATTTGAAGATCGGCTCACATGTCGCGGTCATAAGGAATATAAATCTGGAAATGTAATTCACACGCCCCAGGAATCCCCTGACTTGTTTTTCAGTCTTTGGAGAAGGAATTTCTTGAATGGCCTTGACCTTGTCAGGATCAACCTCAATTCCTTTCTGGATGACGATGAACCCTAAAAGTTTCCCTGAGCGAACACCGAATGTGCACTTATTGGGATTCAAGTGGAGTTTGTACTTTCTCAACCGCTCGAATAGCTTTGACAGGTGGGTCACATGCTCCTCTTATGTCTTAGATTTGGCAATCATATCATCGACATATACCTCGATTTCTTTGTGTATCATGTCATGAAACAGAGTAGTCATGGCCCTTTGATACGTTTCCCTGACATTCTTCAAACCGAACGACATTACCTTGTAACAAAAAGTACTCCATGGGGTAATAAACGAAGTTTTCTCCATGTCTTTCGGCGCCATTTTTATCTGATTATAGCCCGAGAATCCATCCATAAAGAAGAACACTTTGAACTTTGCTGTACTGTCTACCAGCATGTCAATGTATGGTAAAGGAAAGTCATCCTTTGGGCTGGCCTTGTTTAGATCCCTGTAGTCTACACACATTCTGACCTTTCTGTCCTTTTTTGGAATGGGTACTATGTTGGCTAACCATTGAGGATATTCTGATGTGGCGAGGAAACCCGCGTTAATCTATTTCTGTACTTCCTCTTTGATTTTGATGGCCATGTCTGGATGAGTCCGTCTTAACCTTTGTTTTACCGGCGGACATTCTGATCTTAACGGTAAATGATGTTCCACAATGCTGGTATCCAACCCTGCCATATCCTGATAGGACCAAGCAAATACATCGGGAAATTCTTTGAGAAGCTTTATCAAACTTTCTTTGACAGTCGGATTGAGCAGTGCCCCAATCTTGACTTCTTTTCTCTCTTCTTCTGAACCCAAGTTGACCGTTTCCAACGACTCTTTGTGAGCTTCAATGGACATTTCCTCTTGTTTGAGTAATCGGGAGATCTCTTCTGGAATTTCGTTGTCATCTTCTTCTTCAGCCTCAAATACCGGGAATTCAAAGTTAGGAGAAGGCATTGGATCGTACGTTTCAATGGGGTTTAAAATAAGCAATCTGCACGACGTGATGATTATTTTTAGAAGAGATAGAGAGAATGCAAGATTGTGTGCAGTGTATTTTCTTTGGAAAACTGCTTGTTTTTATTATTGAGTTCTTTTTTAGGATTACCATTTTCTGAAAAAGCGAAAAGAGAAAACAACAATAAATGCGGAAATTACAGAACGACGTTATTTTATTTATGATCTTGTCGATTCTTGAAACTACAGCCCTATAAAACAAATCGCAGTCGCTTTGGGTGAAGCGGAGAGAGAAATTTACAGAAAGTGAGCCCTATCAAAACAGTCGTTTCACCTGGGCAGGGTGAAAGGTTAAGATAAAGACGACAATTACTTAGACTTATGAACGACTGTCGGAACATCGACAGCAACCCATTGGCGGCGAACTCCTCGGTGAATCACAAAGTCTGGCACCTTCTTTCTTGACTTGTCTTCAGAAATGACACTGATTTCTGGCGAAGCAGGATCATTGGAATTCGTTTCCCAAGCAGAGTTGTCATAGACGAACTCTTCTGTTGCATCTTGCATAGTATTTGTACTCTCAGGTGAATCTCCTCATCCAGTTGGTTGGATCTCTTCGAGCCTGATACGAGATCTCTTAGGAGCGGTGTACTTGACCAAGTAGTCGAATTTGTCGCTTGGTTGTCCTAAGGTGTCCCACACTTCTTTGGAACTGGAGAAGTCATCTCTTTTGATGACGTTGACCTCGGGAAAAGCATAGTTGATGAATTCTAGCCCTGCAAGCTTTGCAAATTCATCGTCGTGTTGGATAGGTTCTGAATATCCTGAGTGTTGGTCCCATGATGTGGTGGGGACGTAGGTATTCTTTTCGATAATGCTCAGTTGATATGTATCATTGGGATGACTCTTTTGCCCCGAGTCTCCCGGGTACGGCTGCCAGATAGGCAGGCCATCCATTGGGCCATAATAGTCATGGTCAAAGTTGTCTTTCATTAGAGTGTCCTCCTCTAATGAGTTTGGCGGAGCACGACATCCTTCTGGATCACAATCTTCGTATATCATATTGACATCTGACTTCGGTATAAATCTTGGACTCTGTGCAGGATAGTAAAATGGCATAGGCACCTCTTCCTGAGACATATAACTGTCCTCGTTAAGATAGGACTTCCATTCTTCATCTGTATTGGAGGAGTCACCCTCGTTGATGGTATGCACTTTCTGAGGCACTGGGTGAAGGAAACCTCCACTGTGGAAGAAGTCCTGAATAGGATGAAGACTTTCATCGTTAGTATCAGTCTGGGTACGGTTTGAGGAAAAACCAAGACCCTTCTTTGTTTTGTTATCAGTAGGAATGACAAGTTATCCCCATCCTTTTGCATTGTTACTTTTGATCACTTCGAGAGCATCTTTGTATGAGGAAATCGATGTTCCTTTTTCTGATTGATTCTCATTGCTCACCGATAATGCTTGGAACTGAGTTCCAATAACCTCCTCTGGTTCTACACAAGTAGACGATGAAAAGTTACTCACGATCAAGGCTTGCTCTCCGCAGACAGTGACTAGTTGGTCGTTCTTGATGAGCTTCAGTTTCTGGTGCAGTGCCGAAGTGACTGCCCCTGCCTGGTGTATCCAAGGTCTTCCTAATAAACAGTTGTATGCTGTCCGGACGTCCATGACCTGGAAAGTGACCAGGAAAGTGTGAGGACCGATAGTTATAGGAAGGTCGACTTCACCGATAACTGCTTTCTGGGATTTGTCAAATGCTTTGGCGATGACCTCACTGCCTCTCATCGGAGATCCCTTGAATGATAGTCGCATTAAAGTAGATTTCGGCATAACATTCAGAGCCGATCCGGTGTCTACCAGTACGCTGGCTAAAGCATCGTCCTTGCAGTTGACTGTAATATTGAGTGCCATGTTATGACTTTTTCCTTCTTCTGGCAGTTCCTCATCACTAAACCCCAAATTATTGCAGGAAGTGATGTTGGAGATGATGCTATCAAATTGTCTTATCGTCACATCCTGTTCCACAAAGGCTTGCTCTAAGACTTTCTGTAGAGCCTCTCTATGGGCTTCGGAACTGAGTAAAAGGGATAACACAAAGATCTTTGAAGGAGTTTGCAACATCTAATCAACAATGTTGTACTCACTCTTTTGGATAAGCTTCAGCATCTCATCGTTGTTCTGTGAAAGGTCGGGACCACTGGACTGACCAAGTGGTTGATTAGGAACTTCTGTTTGTGGTTCCTTTTCTATGGTAGGTTCTCCAACTCCTGGGTTGAAGATTTGACTGCTCCGTGTTACTCGACTGATGTTTGGAATATTCACGACGGAGGGTAATGGAACTTCTTTTCCATTCTCAACTGTTGTTGCACCGTACTTGTAAGGGATCGCCTTATCAGACTTGTACGGTACTTGTCCTGGCAGATAGATAACTACAAAAGCCTTATGATTTTTCTGACCGTCATAACCAGCCTCAATCGGTTCGAGATTGAGAACCTTTCCACCATTAAGAGGGACTCTTGATTCATGGAGTAGAGGGATTATGGCACATGTGTCTTTGGCCACTTCTCGCTTAGGGATCAAGATAACATCCTTGCTTTAATCAGGATGATAGTTTGACATTGAATCAGAGCTTGACCATGGTTGAATTCCCTTATGGTCCAACTGACTTTGAAGGGATGATCGCACGAGGTATCATCCTTGATTATTATCCGAACAGACTCTACAACGCTCGTAGTTGTGTGGTGGCACCCGGTCACGTCTGCTTTGAATGCAGTGTAACTTTACTAGATCTGTGTCCATTAATCGAACATCCTGACTCTGATGCCTAGTAGGCTTCCCATTAATCATACTGACTTGTTGTGTGTCTTCATCTAGATAGATCGGAAGCCACCAATGGTTTAACAAGTGTTGAAGCATCCTTTGAACGAGTGCACAGCCTTGGTTACTCTCACAAAATACGCTACAGTTCTGATACTCATGCGAAGTCTGAAAACCGAGCTGGACCTGCTTAGCGTGTAATTCCACCAAGCTGGTATTCATCAAGAGAATATCTAAAATTTGAATCATGTTGACCTGATAGAGATTTCTATCACGGTAGTCTTAGATCCATCCAAGATCCATCTGACACTGGAGGGCCTCTTGTACAAAAGAGCATCCCTGATTATTTACCGAGCAAATCAGACAGGAATCATAATCGTGCCATGCCAGATTATGATGTTGGCTTTGCCTTGAGTGCATTTCTACCAAGTTGACATTCATTGCACGGATGTCGTAGTTTTGAATGATGTTGGAATTCGTACAAGTCATGTTGACCCCATGAATTCTGTGATCCTGGATCCATCCGAGATCCATCTGTTCCTGTAGAGCTGATTGCACCACAGAATATCCTTGATTGTCTTTAGAGCAGATATCACACTGGTGATAGTTATGAGGTGGTACATGCCCATATTCGCTCTGTCTGCGATGCATCATGACTTGATTAGCCCTTAATAAGAGTACATCATGAATTTGATAGCTGTGGTTAGACTCTCCCTCTATCAAATTGACTGTAGCTTTCTCGTGTTGAGGCAACGGGTTTGTCTGAACATTCAGATTTGTATCCTTGAAGGATAAGACCCCGATCCTGACAAGCTTTTGCACATCAGATTTGAAACTGGGACAGTTTTCTATGTTATGCCCTAGCCCTCCTTGATGGTAAGGACAAGTCTGATCCGCTTTGAACTAAAAAGGTGGATTTTCCGGTACTGTAAGAGGAGACCTGGTTTGGATGTGCCCCTTGACCAGTAGTAACGGAAACAGTTATGCGTACAACATTGGTATAGGGTCAAACCCTGATGGTCGCGTTGTACGGTTGTTGTTGTACTGAGGACGAGCCTGCTGAAGAGGCTGTTGTGTCCTTTGCTGATATTGTTGTTGATTTGGTTGGCTCTAAGCAACCTGAGGTTGATACTTTGGAACGGGCACAAGGTTAATAGCAGGAGTTACAGCTGCTACTGGTTGGTACCGTCGCCTTTGCTTTCCGAGAGAGATATTACCAATATCTTGCTCTTTTTTCTTAGGGAGAGCACTACCATATCTTTTGGTACTGCTTGATGGTCTAGCATCTTTAATTAAATGTCCTTCTTGGACAACTTCCTCATGACGAACTCCCATGCCCACCATCTCGGTGAAGTCACTGGGCGCACTGGCGACCATTCTGTCGTAGTAAAACAAACTTAAGGTTTTCAAGAAGATCTTTGTCATTTCTTTTTGCTCAAGAGGTGGACAAATCTGAGCAGCAATTTCACGCCATCTCTGAGCATATTTCTTGAAAGTTTCCTTATCCTTCTGTGACATGGCTCTAAGTTGATCTTTGTTCGGTGCCATGTCCAGGTTATACTTATATTGTTGAATAAAGGCAGCACCAAGATCTTTGAAAGTGACGATCTTAGTGCGGTTTAAACCCATGTACCATTTGAGTGCGGCACCGGTTAAACTATCCTGGAAGTAATGGATCAGTAGCTGTTGGTTCTCTATCTGTGTTGACATCCTCCGAGCATACATCACCAAGTGACTTTGAGGGCAAGAGTTACCCTTGTATTTTTCAAATTCGGGCACCTTGAATTTGAGCAGAACTTTCACATTGGGGACCAAACAAAGGTCTGCGGCATCCTTTCCAAATAGATCCTGACCGCGAATGGCTTGTAGTTCCTTCTGTATCTCCAGGAATTGTTCCTGGAATTCCTTTATCTTATCGTTCATACTCTCATTTCCACCAGAAGGTATCTGTGGAATCTGTCCTTCCAGGACAGTGTGTACCACGGGTGGTGGTATAGTCATTACGGTAGTGACTCTCGGTGCTTCCCTCTCCCGAAGTTTGTAACCTTCAGGAGTTGCTGTCATGCCCCTTGTATCTTCGCTTTCCCAAAGTTTGCAACCTTCAGGCCCTGCAGTTCCTGCTGCAGTTTTCGAATCTTCCATGATCGGCGGAATATATCCTTCCGGGATATAGTTGAGTGGCATGCCCCAGGGACGATCCTTAGGCATGTTGTACCGAGGATCTTACTTTTCCACTATGGGCGTAGATGTGATCTCTGAGATCACAGTCCTTTGTTGTTGCATCTGGGTTGCTGCCAGAGCTTGCATGTCATTATGAAGTTTCCTAATATCTTCTTTCAGAGTGTCGATTTCTTCTCTCAACTCTTTGTTCTCTTCCTCGAGATCATCCATTTTCTTTTGTCGATTGGCCCGAGTATTGTACGAATGAGACAGTTTTACTCTAGAATTGAGACAAAAACGTGAGATTCGTAGGGAAGAAGAATGCGTTAGGTGAGAATGATGAATGATATGCAATGATTATATTAATTAATTTTTTTTGTTAATCAAAAGAAACTTAGATAATTGGATTGAAAATATCATGCAATGGGGAAACCCCATTTTATTGAATTCAAAGATTGCGGAAACGGAAATACAGTAATTTACAAAGTGCTGTAAAAGGAAATGTGTAAACTAATGGATCCTGAGTCCTCTCTGAGGAGAGCTCAGGTGTTGGTTCTGGTATATTCCTTTTCTTTGACCGGGGCTCTTGAGCCGTTGTCGGGTTGTCATTCCTTTGCCAAGTGAAAGGAGCGAGCAAATTCCTTTGGTCATCTTGATTCTCTACAGCATGTTTCTCTAAAATCTCAATTAGAGCATCTTTATATTTTAACAGTTGCTGTATTTTGTTACACTCCACGTTGAGAATGCGGTACTTGTTCTTCCAAGACCTCTTCTCCTGTTGAACTTTGGCGAGAGTAACCTGAAGTTTTTCCGTATCAGACATAAAATAAAGGACAGAGTCCCTTAATGGAAGAACTTCTTGATGAGGGTAAGGCATCCTCAGCTTGAGAGCTTTAGTTTGTACCCAGCAGAGATAAGGCTCCACAGAGATACAGTCTAGTTTCCCTAGAGACTCTCTTCCTTTCAAGTGAACATGTTTCTAGGCATGCACTATTTCTGTCTTTAGTGCCCTGTCGTTTTCTCCTTCCTTGAAGAAAAGACCTTCCAGATGAGCATTACACGGGCCATGCCTCATCGGGTATCCGAATTGACGATGAACTAAAACCAGATGATAATTGATTCCTCCTTTAGTTCCTATGAGGGGTACGTTAGGGAAGTTTCCACAACGGTCAATGATCCTGATCCCGTCATAGATTCGATTGTACCAATCGATGTCAGAGTTGGTAAGAGACATGATTCTCTGCGGCCAACGTAAAGTATTCTTTTGATCCCAAAAAGTAGCAGACTTGGGTAAATGGGAAGTGAACCATTTGTATAGCAGGGGTACACAGCATGTGATCATTCCTCCACTGTACAAATTCCTTAAGTGTACAGGATGATAAGCATCTGCGAGCAAGGTTGGTACGGGGTTTCCAATTAGAAAAATCTTAATGGCATTGATATCAACGAAGTTATCAATGTTAGGAAACAAAAATAACCCATAGGAGAGCAAAGCAAAGATGCTTTCGAAAGCAGGCACATTCCCTATACTAGCAAAGTACAGGGCTTTCTTTATCAGAAAATTGGCTGGCAAACCTTGGATTCCACCCTTAGTGGTCATATGAGTCCTAACCTCTGACTCGTCCAAATAAATAGCTCTTGCAATGGTCTGATCCTTTGGAATTTCTTCCAGTCCAAAAAAGGGAGCTTGGTCAGTGATAGATAAATCAGTCAGGTGAGAGAACTCCACCAGTGTTGGTGCTAGCTGATAATCTGAGAATGTGAAACAGTGATAAAATGGATCGTAGAACTGAATGAGTGTGGACAAGATTCCTTCAATTACATGGACCCTTAACAGAGACAGCAGTCCTTCGTACTTTGCTCTGAAACCATCAGGGTTGATGATCATCCTCGCCAAACCTCTTAAATCCTCTAATTTTGGAACCTTGAAGGTGTACTTATGAGTCTTTCTTCTACCGAAATCCATAACGCAATCTTTCTCTCTGATATTTGCAATCATTGTCTCAGTTTAATTTGAAAAAGAGAGACTAGAAAAGAAAATTTTTCTTTGTTTTAAATGTTTTTTAATGAAATGAATGCATGAATGCAGCACACAAAAACATAGAAAAAACATGGGGTCAAAGGTTCGGTGTCATAAAGTCAAGGCTCTACCCATCCCCAAAGGTTATACTGGTGATTTTTTGTACCTGTCCGTCAAATCATTGACCCCTCTTAGGATAACAACAGCAGGCTGGTTCACCCGAGCAAGCTGATGTATCTTAGAGTAATCTCAAATGAGGGTAGTATCGCGTGACAACCATTTCCGATAGCTTCCGCACTACAAAATAGTAACATGGTCTTAGTCTACTAAAATCCTCAGTTTCACGGACAGCCCAATCGAACAATCTGCTTTTAACAACCGAAGTCATATAGGCATTGAATCCGCAAAGGGTATCTCCACTGATTCGATGGTCTACCGGGACCTCTTATTTGGGAGTCACTCCCTGTAAGATTACCCGTCTCGTGCCATCACCTATCTTAGGTGTATACTCAATCTTTCCAGATGCGGCATCACTCGCAGTCCCATTAGCAGAAAAATAAACACGGATATCAAGTAGGAAAAGCAATATATATATATTCATTCCTAAAGCTAACATCCTAGACCTCTTAGGAGCTATAATAATCCTAGTCCTAAACAATAAAAGGCATCCCTAGTGAAGTCGCCATTTTACTATAGCGAGCGATTTTTGTCGGTGACGTGACCACCTTATCGCTGGGGTTTGCCTCACTGCAATGGTAGGAGAGGGTGCTACTTTCTGATTTCTTATTTATCCATGAAGCTGAAAGGGAAAGGGAAGGTATCTAAAACTAACCTTGCACGCGAATGTTTAACAGGACAAACGCTTAAAGAGATTGGGGGGTCCGGGGTCAGGTTATACAATGGGTAGTTATCAATTACCCATCCTATATGTGGTTATCCACACGATATTAGCTTTAGGTTTTGCTTTGTACTTGGTGGTGTTTATCTGTTAATGGGTTGGGAAAGTATGAGTGAGTGAGTTTTTGGTGATGTTTTTGGTAAGGTGTTGGACCTAAGTTTTGATTGGTGTATGAAGGTACTGAACCTAGAGTTTTTGATTAGTATGCTCGTTAAGATTTTGCAATCTTATGCCTAAGTATTCCCATTTAATTAAAACAGGGAAATCAGAGCAATCTTAGTTCCTCCTATTCTAAGGGAGAAAAAAGATGTTTTGGTGTCTCGTTCAAAGCCCAAGACAGAGGCTAAACGGAGTATTTGTGTCTTATTCAAAGCCCAAGATTGAAGCTAAAAGCTTGAGTGAAAAAGAATTTGTTATCTCTAAAGAGGGATTGTTGATTTTTATGTACCTTGATCAAAGCCCAAGGTTGAAGCTAAGTGTCGCTCCCGGGATTTTCATCCAAGTACAAACGCGAAAGTGGCGCGGAAACAGAGTCGCCAGCAATGTGTATTTATCCCAAGAGAGGGAAAGGAAACACTGCATAAACCTGGGGGAAAGGAAAAGCATGGTCTCACGACCAAGAGAAACAGGTATGGGAGTCGGTTACGCGAAGGGAAGTTGTTAGCGCCCCACGCATCCATCGTACTCGATGGGATCCACGCTTGCTGTCTCAATCAAAGGGTGTCGTCGTCTGGAGTTCCACTGCTACTGGAAAGGAGAAGGAACAAGAACGGAGAAGAACGAAGAAATGGAGGAGAAAAGAAAAAAGAAGTGACTCGATAGGACATCCTCGGAGTCCTAGGCCTACGTATTCCCTCGGGAATAGGAAAATCAGAGTCAACGTAGTTCGGACACGAACTATGGGGGAGGTTGCTCGCCAAGACATCGCTGTCTCGTGCCTACGTATCCTCAATCTAACCAGAGAGAGGAAGTCAGAGCATTCGTAGTTCGACTTAACCAAGTCTGTGTTTTTTACGAGCGACGTTAAGTTCGTGTCCGGTAGTTAGGGTCGATGCCTGTTTGCGACGAGACGGAAGTAACGTACCCTTTTCTGAAAATGAGTTTTGAAACTTAGCAATCCCGTAGGATGAAAAGGTTTGAATTTGTTTTGTGTTTTTTAGATAAGAAGTGTTTTTGAAGTTGTTTGTGTTTTGTAACACGCATTGTATTTAAGTCTCTCATGTAGGATCGAATGCCTCGCATATCGACCTAAGACGGGACGTACGCTAAACATTCTAAGAAAATGAGAGAAGACCCCTCATTATCTTATTCTCACATGAAAGGCTCAAATACAATACATGTTATGCCTTTTTGTTAAGTGTTTTTTATTTTTGTTTTGAGATGAGGAGAGAAAGGACTCAAAGATCAATAAGGTAAAAATCTAGGGGGGACTAAGACTCAAACCCAAAAGTTATCATACATGGATGTTCCTATGGTTAATGTGGTTTAAGAAACCTAATTCTAAGAGAAAGGAGACGAAGAGTGAGTTAAACAACTCACTTCTAAAGTAGAAGATGAGTTATAACTCAAAAGGGAGGAGAAAAAAGTTATTCAAAAAGAGCATATAAATGCTTATCATGATCACAAGTTGAATAATTAAAAGAGACAAGAGAAGATGAAAGAAAAAAGTGTATGTGGAAGCATATCCACACACTTACTCACCATTAGCACCTACATGAAAAGATTAGTTCAAAATCTATTTACAAGTAGTGAAATAAGGAAAGAATAACAAGTAATGATCAAACAAATTAAGAATCAATGGAAGAAGGATCCTAAAGGTGTGAAGACAATTCTACACAAAACAACATATCATGCTACCCAAATAAGAAAATAAAATGGGAGGACACAATGAAAACAGCAACAATTACAGCTCCTAAGTGCAATGCAGCGGTAAAATCCATCATCTTGTACCAAACAGCAATTAACAGCACATGTTCAGCATATAAAATGGGTGTAAAAAGCAAATGGCAGCACATACAACAGCACATATGTGTGTAGACAGCAATGAAAATTTAGGGGCAACATGCACTCACAAATGATTCATTCGTAAAAAAAATAAACATGCTTCAAGCCTTACACACTATTCAATCAAACATGATCACAATCACACCGTAAATCATTATAAACGATTCTTGAAATCACCATGGAATAATGCACATTGTAAGAGAATACACATTGTTAAGCATGTGAACAAATTAAAACAAATGTGCACCTCTTGAAATAGAAAGCAAATGAACTTGCACATAGCAATTCCAGCAACACAAGCATCAATTAACAATTAACAAGCTCAATGTGTGTGCATTATGTGCTCATTACATCGATTAATCAACAACGCAAACATAAACATTCATCGATTAACAATCAAGAACCGTGTGTCGAAAAAACCACGCTCATGCAATAGTGTGAAGTGAATCAGCTCAAGAATAGTCCACTAATCATCAACGGATCAATCCATGAAGTTTAGACATGCAAGAGATCTCAAACAAGCAAGAAAATGCAAGAAAAACACAATCTGCTTCAGTGGTAATCGATTACTCACATAGGGTAATCGATTACTCAGTTGAAAATTGGCTAAAAACGTGAAAATAAGGCAGAGTAACCGATTACTCTGTTAGAGTAATCGATTACCACTGAAACAGAGGCAAAAATTCAACTTTGAAAAGCATTTTTCAGCAGTAAATCACTTATCCAAGCATCCAAATGATCATGTAAACAATCATGCACGAAAATTGAGTTCAATCACAGCAGTCATCATCAATTAGATCCAACAATCATTAATGTCAAGAATCAAATTCAAGCACCATGGATCCAAACCAAAATCACCGAAGAACTACATTGAATAAGTTGCGAATAAGCTAAATCAAGTGTAGATTTGAGGAAAACCAACCTACAAAGCGGAGATTTGCTTTGGTAATTATTGCAAAGTGATCTTGGTGCAGAAAATTCAAGAAAACCAGAGATTCCTCGATTAGTAGCCGAAACGCGTCGAAACCGAGCAAAGTCGCGGAAAATCAACGAGATCGAACTTGCACCAAAATAAATGGTGTGAAACCCTTGGATTGAAGTAGAATAATCTGAACTTCCAGAAATCCAACCAAAGAAATCCAAATGATGGAGTTTAAGCTCAAGAATTAATCACTTTTAAATGTAAAAAGTGATTATCCTTCAAGAAATAAGAGCTTTTTTTGTGAGGGTTTGGAAGAGAGAAATGAAAGTGCAATGTGAGAAACTTGGTGAAAAATGGTGAATAATGGTCTCCCCTTAGAAATGAGTGAAGGGTTTCTTATATTGACTTTAGGTTTGGAGTGTGGGAGGTTTGGGATTAGCTTTGGACTTAGCTTTGGGTTAGGAGCTAGGGTTGGAGTTAGTTAGACTCAACTCACCGAGTCAAGTTAGTTAACTCGGTTAGTTAGGATCAACTCGGTAATAATCCCAAGGTGAACTTCAACATCCAAAGGTGGAGATGCTTGGAAAATAAGGGATCACAATTAGTGCATGGGCATGTGACTTGGGCTGCAAGCAAGGCCTTGGTGCCTATGAAAAATTCAGTATGAGACCACCATGTTTGAACCCTCGTATGACCTTCATAACATGTTCAAATGAAAAAATGTCCAACATCAAAGTTAAAGAGGACATGGAGATGAACAACTTTGATGTTCAATAATTTTCCATTTGAAGCATTCTTGATGGAGAAAACCAGCTTGACATTTGGCGCGCCAAGTGTTTGATGAAATTATGGCCTGGAGGCCTGAACTTGCCTTGCCATGACTTGAGATTTGCCTTGATTTTACCAAACCTTGCTTGATCATAACTCCCTCAATTTTGATCCAATGGAAGAGTTCTTTATACGGATTTGAAGCTTAGAGTGTGAACTTTAATTGGCTCAACTTGGGCCTGAAGTTTGGAGCTTTTATCTTGAAGAAAGGAAGCCTTAAAGTGTGGTGCAAAATGGTCCAAACTTGCCATTTTTGGAAACCCTAAGTTTCTAAAAATGGAAACTTTGTACACTTCTTGATTTTTCATGATTCCTCCATCATTTCTTAATCAAATCTTGTCCAATGAACATATGTAACTTGAATTTCATGAATTTGACCCAAAAAAGTCAGGAGTTGACTTTTTTCACTGCACAGTTGACTTTTCCCCCAATTTCTTGATTCTCAAGCAACTGGCCAATTGAACCTCTTCTGAAAGGAACCAATGGGTAATCTTCCATCCTTAAATACTTGATATCATGCAAAAAACATTGAGATCAAGTTTGAATCAAAATTTCATCAGGAGACTGCTTGAACCACAAACCCTAATTTGGATTGTTTGATAGGAGATGATGCACTGCCCCATCTTCCAATGACTTGTGGAATCAATTGAGATCATGTGAGATGTAAGAGACCCTTGAGACTTGTTGGGAGACCCTTGGATCTTGTTTTCTTGCATCAAATAGTCAATGCTCTGCAATCCACTGATCACATGCCCTTATGCAACATGAAATGATATGTGAGATGAAGTAAGATCTAAATGCAATGCAATGAAACATAAGCCAGTAAGAGCTAAAAGCAAGAGGGCAAATTTTGAGGTGTTACAGTTGCCCCTATTCAAACTTCTTGGATCCGAGGGTATGATAGCAACGGCTTTCAGACAAACGGGATACACGGGGTTTGAATACCAAAATAACCTGGAAATTTGCGAACTGTGGGGATAACAAAATAGAGTTGTTTACGAGGACAGCCGCAGACGAACTCAAAAAGGAAGACCGGCCATAGATGGGCTACCTAACAAAAGCAACACGAAGACGGCTGGAGACGAACTCGAAAAGGGAGACCGGCCACATACGGGCTACCTAACAAAGATAAACGAGGACGGCCGCAGACGAACTCGAAAAGGAAGACCGGCCACAGACGGGCTACCTAACAAAGATAAACAAGGACGGCTGCAGACAAACTCAAAAAGGAATACCGACCATAGACGGGCTACCTAACAAAAGCAAACAAGGACGGCCACAGACAAACTCGAAAAGGAAGACCGGCCACAGACGGGCTACCTAACAAAGATAAACGAGGACGGCCGCAGAGGAACTCGAGAAGGAAGACTGGCCACAGACGGGCTACCTAATAAAGGATCAAACGAGGACGGCCGCAGACGAACTCGAGAAGGAAGACCGACCACAGACGGGCTACCTAACAGAGGATCAAACGAGGACGGCCGCAGACGAACTCGAAAAGGAAGACCGGCCACAGACGGGCTACCTAACAAAAGCAAACGAGGACGGCTGCAGACGAACTCGAGAAGGAAGACCGGCCACAAACAGGCTACCTAACAAAGGATCAAACGAGGACGGCCGCAGACGAACTCAAAACGGAAGACCGGCCACAGACGAACTCGAAAAGGATCAAACAAGGATGGCCGCAGACGGACTCAAAAAAGAAGAGCGGTCACAGACGGGCTACCTAACAAAAGCAAACGAGGACGGCCGCAGACGAACTCGAAAAGGAAGACCGACCACAGACGGGCTACCTAACAAAGGATCAAGCGAGGACGGCCGCAGACGAACTCGAAAAGGAAGACCGGCCACAGACGGGCTACCTAACAAAGATAAACGAGGACGGCCGCAGACGAACTCGAGAAGGAAGACCGGCCACAGACGGACTACCTAACAAAGGATCAAACGAGAACGGCCGCAGACGAACTCGAAAAGGAAGACCGGCCACAGACGGGCTACCTAACAAAAGCAAACGAGGACGGTCGCAGACGAACTCGAAAAGGAAGACCGGCCACAGACGGGCTATCTAACAAAGATAAACGAGGACGGCCGCAGACGAACTCGAGAAGGAAGACCGGCCACAGACGGGCTACCTAACAAAGGATCAAACGAGGACGGCCGCAGACGAACTCGAAAAGAAAGAACGGCCACAGACGGGCTACCTAACAAAAGCAAACGAGGACGGTCGCAGACGAACTCGAAAAGGAAGACCGGCCACAGACAGGCTACCCAACAAAAGATAAAACGAGGACGGCCGCAGACGAACTCGAAAAGGAAGACCAAGCCGAATGTGGACTTCACTGGGGATAAGGTGAAATCTCTGAGTTATGCAATCTCTGCTGAGGAAGAGAACTGGGTTTCACAAAATAAGTCAAACGAGAACTGACTACCAGGCGAGAACTGGATTTCACGAAATAAGTCAGACGAGAACTGGCTACCAGGCGAGAAATGGATTTCACCAAATAAGTCAGACGGGAACTGACTACCAGGCAAGAACTGGATTTCACCAAATAAGTCAGACGAGAACTGACTACCAGGAAAGAACTGGATTTCACAAAATAAGTCAGACGAGAACTGACTACCAGGCAAGAACTGGATTTCACGAAATAAGTCAGACGAGAACTGACTACCAAGCGAGAACTGGATTTCAAGAATAAGTCAGATGAGAACTGACTACCAGACGAGAACTGGGTTTACAAAAGAGATTGGCCAATCAAAGGCAAACTCCTAGCAAAGATATGGTCGTGAACCAAAAGGGTGAGAGGTAGAATCAACAGACTTACAACCCACAGATAAGATGACTCCGCTGGGGAAATGAGAAGTCTAAATAAAAGACTCTGCCCGGGAGCACAGGTAGGATGAACACATCCCTCGGCGACCTCACCGAGGATGAACCAAAATCTCCTGAGTTATGCCATCTCTGCTGAGAAAGAGAACTGGCAAACAAAATCTCCTGAATTATGCCATCTCTGCTGAGAAAGAGAACTGGCAAAGAAAGTATCAAACCTGGCTTATGCTTCGAATGCATATGTTTGAATTTTTCTATGGCGTAATGCTCCATACGAAATGGAAATGCTGCACGTTTTGGAGGATGCCATGCAAAAATGCTTATGCAATGCAAAAGAAACGTCTCAGCAAAATAAATGATGAACACAAAGGCAGCTCCACTGGGGATGACAAACTAAATTTCCCTCTGAATTAAAAGATCCTGCCGAGGAAGATTTCACTGAACGACTTCCTGATCACAAACTCCGCTGGAGATGAAATCCCAAAAGAACATCCACTCTACTGGGGATTATACATAACTCTTTGAAAAGGAAACCAAGACCTGAATCAGAAGAGTGCCAAATATCACTTGGACTTAAAACCTGTTGGGGATGTCAACCATCGTTGAACAAACTGCTGCGAGGATTACCACCAGACTCTGCTTGGGGAGATATATCACAAGTACTAGACCTGCTGGGGATACCATTGGACTTAACCCGCTGCTGGGGAAATGACTTCATCCTTATCCTGTTGTTGCTGGTGAAAACACATTTCCTGACTGGCCGAGGGGAATAGACACCAATACTCTGCGGGGAAGACAACATCTTTGTCTCGGGAATATGCTTCACAAATCTCCTGTGATAACAAAATAACATCCATCCTAAAGCAATCCACTTTAGATGCTGGCTGAGGAATAATCTTGTGTACTCTGACTAGGGAGAGTGACATTGTGTACTCTGACTGGGGAGAGTGACAGTCTGATGAGGATGATGAAACCTCAATGCTAGGGAGAATAACCCTGCTGGGGAGGAAAGTCAATGAATCCTGCCAAGGGATATCATTGAGCTTAACCTGCTGTTGGAGGAAAGATTTTACCCTGCTGGAGATTAGAGCGTGTCGTTGCTAACGGAATTACACTTCCTGACCTGCTGAGGAAAGCGAGTACTAGAATCTGTGGGGAAAATAAAGCCTTTCAAAAGACATCCAACACATCTCTTGTTAGAGATACAACCACATTCAACTCGGAGCAATCCACTTTGAACTGCTTGCTGGGGAGAGTAATCTCTGCTGAGGATGATGAACTCTCAGTGCTGGGGAGAGAAACTCTATTGGGGAAAACAAATTTGTTACTCTGCAGCCATGTGGTAAACTGAACCGTCTCTATGTTCATAAACGACCTTTTGAACTCTCCATTTGCCCCAGACAACCAGGTCTAAAGGAAGAAATCATCTCAAGAGGATTTTATATAAGACCGGGCATTCACACTGCCCCAGGGTCTTCAAACTCTTTGAGAGATTTATCATATCTCGACAAAACTGCCCCAGACTTCATAATCCATGAAGTAGATTACCTCGAAAGGAATTGTAATGACTTGAAAATACTCTGCCCCAGTATTCTGAACCTTGAAGAGGTACTTTTAATTAACCGTCTTTAGGAGTGGACAACTTCTCACGCTCTAGAGGTGGCCAGCCCCAAGTCTTGAAGAAACTTTGCCCCTGACTGATCTTACAGAGATTTGTCAAATCGACCTGATTGCCCCTGTTTGACTGCTTTAGGGAGAGTTTTCAATGTGAGTGCTTTAGATTGGCCGCATCTTATCACCATTTATTGGGAACCTCTAGGTTGCGCACAGTCTCTTGGCCACATACCCCTTGACATGATTGTCCTTCGGAGTTTTCACCATCTCAACTTGGCGTGATCGAGCTTCTCAATTGACGTTCATCATGTAAGCTTCTTTGATGTCAAACACATGCAAGCAGAAAATGTTTATTATGAGAACGAAAATTCTAATGCAACACTCATTTTATCCTGAAGTTTTATTAAAAATGCGTCGCCAAGCCTTGTGAACGAATCACTAGCTGGGATGCGACATTGACTTTTGAATGGGAAACAATACGCACATGCAATACCAACAAAAATCTTATTAGCATAACCCACGGGAGTCAAGAACGCTATCTCGCTGAAATACGCTTTCGGACTAACCCTGCTTCAATTAGGACTTTTAAGGTTTGTATCGTGGCCTGGTTCACGATTTTGAGGAAAAAAGGATTTAAGGCTCAAAGTTTATCGGTGCCCACCCATTCTCCATGATGTTCTCCGGTCCTACGTTCAGCTAATCTGACACAAGCGCTCATCTCTCAAAAGGTTTTATGATCCTTAAGGAACCCATGCAACTGATGGTTTGAGACCCGATGAGGTTTTGGAGCAACAGTCACCCCTTTTGTCTTTTGTGTCTGTAGCCACGCGACTTTGTTCTTATTTGAGGATTTTTCTTTTGTAATCCTTTTCCGCTTTTCGCTTTTCATTCTTTTGATCCCTGATTTTGCCTGGACTGACTCTTTTGAGTTTTTCGATTTTGAAGTCCAGCGGGATGCCCTAACTTTTGCCTAAGTTGCTTGTTTTCAAGCTACGACTTAGCGGGCTTTCTCCTTTTTCTCTTTTTTTTTTGAACAAATCGTGTGACACTGTTTTGTCTAACTTGTTTGAAAGGGTTATGACTGCCTCACTCCTTGATTGTTGATGGATAACCATTGTGGTTTCATATCTCTTGGCCTCTTGATATATGAGGAAAGAAAGGTAATGGATCCTCAGATGCACACTCCTCTTGAAATTTGAACGCTCGGTCAAACTAACTGACGTCTACCCTGCCCCTGGGTTAAGTGTGAGGGTTTTTTCGTACGAAAGAAACTCCTACTTCAAGGCTCAAAGGGGTTAACGATGGTCTATCTCCCTTATATCTCCAGTGTTTAGGGATTTAAAACAATGCCTGTACATCCTCAACAGGGTTTTATCCAAAAGCACACAACCAAAGATTTTGCGTTTTTCCCTCGTCATCCTCCCTCAAGAGTTTAGGCAAGAAAATTGGTATTGCAGTGCATATAGACATGATATGAGTGCATAAAGGTAAATTACTTCAAGAACAACACATTCATTGCATTAAAATCAACATTCAAAATACAAACAAGTCTTTTCATGCAAACACTGTTTGAACAAACAAATAAAAGCTACATATGAAACTGCAGTAAAGAATCTGAAGATTGCCGTTGTTGAGAAGACTTGACTCCGCTTGGACTACTGGCTTTAGGAGACGACCCTTGAAGTCTTCAAACAGATGAGAGTTCGACGTGCACAACCAAGTCTCCTTCTGGAAATGATATGTACCCTTTGTCAATCAATTGTTGCACTTTGGCTTGAAAGGCTTTGCAATCTTCAGTTGAGTGCCCCATAGATCCTCCATGATATCCACATTGCACATGGGGATTGTACCCCGGAGGGTATGGTTCTGGAACAAGCTTCAAAGTCTTGGGCTCCACCAATGAATTTTGAACCAGGTGTGGCAAGAGTTGACTGTACGACATGGGAACTGGATGAAGAGGAGCATTCCTTCTTTCCAAGTTGTTGCGAGGCCTATACTAATTCTGACGCTGATACTTCTGTTGTTGAGGAGCATAAGGTTATTGGTACTGAACGACATTAGTCTCTCCTTCTTCTCCCCTGTAACGTTTCTTTGCATTTTCAGAAGAATCGGGAGCAACTTGAATCTTTCCCATTTTGATACCGCTTTCGACCATTTCTCCAACTAAGATCAAGTCGGCAAATTTGCCTGACTTGCAAGGTAACAGTTTCTCATAATAACGTCCCGGCAAAGTATCCATAAACAGGTTCAACATCTCCTTCTCCAACAAGGGTGGCTGCACCCTTGCCGCTAGTTCACGCCATCTCTGGGCGTATTCTTTAAAGCTTTCGTTATTCTTCTGAGACAAATTCTGTAGCTGTGTCCTATTTGGAGCCATATCAGTATTGTACTGATAGTGCTTAATAAAAGCTTCTACCAACTCCCTCCAGTTTCGAACATGGGACTTCTTCAACTGCATGTACCATTCCAAAGATGCCCCAATCAAGCTATCTTGGAAGAAATGCATCATTAACTTTTCGTCCTTGGAATATGCGGCCATTTTCCTCGCATAGGCCCGGACATGAGTCTTTGGGCAAGTAACACCATTATATTTCTCGAAAGTAGGCGCCTAAAACTTGTGCGGAATCTTGACACCAGGGACCAGTCCTAAATCGTCCAAATCCATACCCAAGGAATTATGATTCACAACCCCTTTCAACTGCTCTTCAATCATCCTGATTCTTTGACCATTATCAAGTCGAGGGTCAACATCCCCACCTGGAAGAGAAAACACATCATCTTGTTGATCACCATGGCGACGGCCATGTATTGCGCAGATACTGTTTCCTCCCCCTACTATAGAAGGAATCACGAAATTCTCTCCTCCGCCCGGAGGGATAACAACAGAAGGAACGGGAATACCTCCGCCCGGAGGACCAGTATGGACACCATTACCGTTAACACCTCCCCCCGGAGGAATAGCACTAGTATGAACACCCCCATGCATAACCACATCCTCATTGACTCTAGTAATCAGAGGCTAGACCAGAGTCCTTAACTGCTCTTGACCTTGAGCAACACCTTGCATTAACTCCATAAACTGAGCCATGCGAGTCCGCATCTCAATCAACTCGGCTTGCATCTGATCCATGACTTTCTTCTAATTTTGCTTAATTATGACACGACTTAAGAAGATTGAATCTGTAACCACGGAGAAAACCCGATCGGGATCAAAAGGCCAACCTCAAACACCTGCCATGCATATGAGTATGGAAATGCAATGTAAATTCCATGTTCGAATATTTCCAAGGAATCAATCTGCTTTGATTCAAAAAAATTTCCTTACACTAACCACAAGAAATAGATGGAAATGCTCAGCAGCTAATCTCAAATTTAATATCCCTTGGAAATACAAGAACATGTATGCAAAAATGATGATGCAGATGCAACAGACATGGGATCAAGGCTTTCCATAAAGCTCTGTATTGATGTGCTGCTGAATGGATAAGTTCAAAGGTCTGCTCTGAAGAGAATACCGGAATACCAGAATATACGAATAACCAGAATACCAGGCTGATAAGCCCGCACTGATAAGAGAACCAGAATACCAGGTATGATGAAGGTTACGGTTACCTGCAAACCTGTAAACAGCCCGCCCCTCTCACTTGTGGGTACTAGGATCCTCAGTATCCCGGGCTCTCAGGTCGAGAAATGATGATACGTTCACCATATCTGGTTTGGCATCATCATCAATTGAGGAGGCCTCAACTGATTCTCCAAAGCGAAAGGTCCTCAGCTTCTGGCACTGAGGTCAAGAAGCAATAGTACATTCATCCCTCGGGGTACAGTACTATCGCCAATCGAGAAGTGCCTCCACTGATTCTCTTTCAAAAAGGATATCCTATAGCGAATTCCCAGCATTGGGTCCTCGGATCAAGAAGTGTAATGGGTTTGCCATTTCTGATCTGCCATTATCACAACTCGGGAGGAGTGCCGCAACTGAGTCCTCGGGAATGGTCACCGGAGTCGACAGCTTTCTAGGTCAATGCTCTGGAATGCACAAGACGCGCAAATCAGAGTATCTCCCAAGAAAACCTCGTCTGGTTGTGGATTTCGTTTAAACCATACGTACCAAGGCTCTACATAGGCCACACTACTTTCCACTCTAGTCCTATGTGTACACTCAAGCCTGTGTAATGGGCTTATCTCTCAGAATACCCTGCCCACCAAACAGAAAAACCAGCACAGTTCAGCATAATACTGATATGTAATGCAGTAAATGCAGTAAAAACAATAATACAGCAATATACAGTAAAGCAGTAATACTATAAACAGCAATACAGTAAAACGGCAAAAATACAGCACTACAGCTCCACAAAAACACCCAATGAAACAAAAATAGAAAAGCACTAGGATTGACCCGCTTAGGGAACCAGAGTCCCCAGCAGAGTCGCCAGCTGTTGCTCCCAGGATTTTCATCTAAGTACAAACGCGAAAGTGGCGCGGAAACAGAGTCGCCAGCAATGTGTATTTATCCCAAGAGAGGGAAAGGAAACACTGCATAAACCTGGGGGGAAAGGAAAATCTTGGTCTCACGACCAAGAGAAACGGGTAAGGGATTCGGTTACACGAAGGGAAGGTGTTAGCGCCCCACGCGTCCATCATACTCGATGGGATCCACGCTTGTTGTCTCAATCAAAGGGTGTCGTCGTCTGGAGTTTCACTGCTACTGGAAAGGAGAAGGAACGAGAACGGAGAAAAACGAAGAAATGGGGGAGAAAAGAAAAAAGAAGTAACTCGATAGGACGTCCTCGGAGTCCTAGGCCTACGTATTCCCTCGGGAATAGGAAAATCAGAGTCAACGTAGTTCGGACACGAACGATGGGGGAGGTTGCTCGCCAAGACATCGTCGTCTTGTGCCTACGTATCCTCAATCTAACTAGAGAGAGGAAGTCAGAGCAGTCATAGTTCGGCTTAACGAAGTCTGTGTTTTTTACGAGCGACGTTAAGTTCGCGTCCGGCAGTTAGGGTCGATGCCTGTTTGCGACGAGACGGAAGTAACATGCCCTTTTCTGAAAATGAGTTTTGAAACTTAGCAATCCCGTAGGATGAAAAGGTTTGAATTTGTTTTGTGTTTTTTAGACAAGAAGTGTTTTTGAAGTTGTTTGTGTTTTGTAACACGCGTTGTATTTAAGTCTCTCATGTAGGATCGAATGCCTCGCATATCGATCCAAGACGGGACGTACACTAAACATTCTAAGAAAATGAGAGAAGACCCCTCATTATCTTATTCTCACATGAAAGGCTCAAATACAATACATGTTATGCCTTTTTGTTAAGTGTTTTTTATTTTTGTTTTGAGATGAGGAGAGAAAGGACTCGAAGATCAATAAGGTAAAAATCTAGGGGGGACTAAGACTCAAACCCTAAAGTTATCATACATGGATGTTCCTATGGTTAATGTGGTTTAAGAAACCTAATCCTAAGTGTTATTTCTTTGATTCTGTGGTTGGCATTTATTTTGCTAAAACTATTCTAGCATCAAGGTGTTGATAAATGATGTTCTAGGTGGCTGCATTCAACATGTTGAATGATGATGTCCCATGCCTGCTCATAGGACATCGCGTCTGGTTTCAGTTTTACAAGCAGATTTTGTTGCTGAGATTTGTTACTGAATATTCTGAGAATATTTGGTTATCCTATATGGCATCCAAAGCATTTTTGGATTGTGTTTATTTGTTGGTTTTTTGGATTTTCTGCTATTTCTAATTATGGAGACATAATAGGAAACTTTAGATTGAAGACCTATTTTGTTGGAGTTTATTTTACAGAATTATGTGCAGTCTCTCTGCTGTGTTTTGAAGGCCCAAATCCAGTTGGGAAACAGGTTATAAATAGACATCATTGTAACCTAGTTTTACAAGCGAAGCCGTGCATAGAAAAGATGTAATCATTAGGGCTGAGTTTTGTGAACCACTCTCTAGGAGAGTTGGTATGTGTGAACCACCCGGGTTGTGGGATGGTCATCGTGTTTATCTCGAAGCCTGTAGGTAAGAGATGTGTTTTTCTTGGAGGAAGCTGTTAAGCAACTCTAAGTATTATTCTTAGTCATGTGTGTCATGTCTAAGTTGTGTCTTGGAAGTGTGTCTTCCTTGTTGAATTGTTGTATAGGTAAAAAGTCGTTGATGCAGTGGCTGAGATGTCATCTGCTAGACATCATTGCGATGATTGGGAGTGAGAAGGGTTTCTCATATCTAGAGAGGATCTAGGTAGAAGGGTCATTGGGTAGTGATTAAGTGATAAGCTGTAAACGGGGAGTTTAGCTTTGAATTGATACTGCTGATAGTGGACTTCATCCCTGGCTTGGTAGCCCCCAGAGTAGGTGTGTTGGACCGAACTGGGTTAACAATTCTGTGTGTTTATTTTTTATGCTTTTCAGTACTGTTATATTTGTTTATACCTTGCCATGCTGTTTTGTTCATATCAGATGTCCAGACATTCTATAGGACATCTGTAGTCTGATATACCAGAATTTCACTAAGAGAAAGGAGAAGAAGAGTGAGTTAAACAACTCACTTCTAAAGTAGAAGATGAGTTATAACTCAAAAGGGAGGAGAAAAAAGTTATTCAAAAAGAGCATATAAATGCTTATCATGATCACAAGTTGAATGATTAAAAGAGACAAGAGAAGATGAAAGAAAAAAGTGTATGTGGAAGCATATCCACACACTTACTCACTATTAGCACCTACATGAAAAGATTAGTTCAAAATCTATTTACAAGTAGTGAAATAAGGAAAGAATAACAAGTAATGATCAAACAAATTAAGAATCAATGGAAGAAGGATCCTAAAGGTGTGAAGACAATTTTACACAAAACAACATATCATGCTACCCAAATAAGAAAATAAAATGGGAGGACACAATGAAAACAGCAACAATTATAGCTCCTAAGTGCAATGCAGCGGTAAAATCCATCATCTTGTACCAAACAGCAATTAACAGCACATGTTCAGCATACAAAATGGGTGTAAAAAGCAAATGGCAGCACATACAACAGCACATATGTGTGTAGACAACAATGAAAATTCAGGGGCAACATGCACTCACAAATGATTCATTCGTAAAAAAAACAAACATGCTTCAAGCCTTACACACTATTCAATCAAACATGATCACAATCACACCGTAAATCATTATAAACGATTCTTGAAATCACCATGGAATAATGCACATTGTAAGAGAATACACATTGTGTGTGCATTATGTGCTCATTACATCGATTAATCAACAATTATGTGCACCTCTTGAAATAGAAAGCAAATGAACATGCACATAGCAATTCCAGCAACACAAGCATCAATTAACAATTAACAAGCTCAATGTGTGTGCATTATGTGCTCATTACATCGATTAATCAACAACGCAAACATAAACATTCATCGATTAACAATCAAGAACCGCGTGTCGAAAAAATCACGCTCATGCAATAGTATGAAGTGAATCAGCTCAAGAATAGTCCACTAATCATCAACGGATCAATCCATGAAGTTTAGACATGCAAGAGATCTCAAACAAGCAAGAAAATGCAAGAAAAACACAATCTGCTTCAGTGGTAATCGATTACTCACATAGGGTAATCGATTACTCAGTTGAAAATTGGCTAAAAACGTGAAAATAAGGCAGAGTAACCGATTACTCTGTTAGAGTAATCGATTACCACTGAAACAGAGGCAAAAATTCAACTTTGAAAAGCATTTTTCAGCAGTAAATCACTTATCCAAGCATCCAAATGATCATGTAAACAATCATGCACGAAAATTGAGTTCAATCACAGTAGTCATCATCAATTAGATCCAACAATCATTAATGTCAAGAATCAAATTCAAGCACCATGGATCCAAACCAAAATCACCGAAGAACTACATCGAATAAGTTGCGAATAAGCTAAATCAAGTGTAGATTTGAGGAAAACCAACCTACAAAGCGGAGATTTGCTTTGGTAATTGTTGCAAAGTGATCTTGGTGCAGAAAATTCAAGAAAACCAGAGATTCCTCGATTAGTAGCCGAAACATGTCGAAACCGAGCAAAGTCGCGGAAAATCAACGAGATCGAACTTGCACCAAAATAAATGGTGTGAAACCCTTGGATTGAAGTAGAATAATCTGAACTTCCAGAAATCCAACCAAAGAAAGCCAAATGATGGAGTTTGAGCTCAAGAATTAATCACTTTTCAATGTAAAAAGTGATTATCCTTCAAGAAATAAGAGCTTTTTTTTGTGAGGGTTTGGAAGAGAGAATTGAAAGTGCAATGTGAGAAACTTGGTGAAAAATGCTGAATAATGGTCTCCTCTTAGAAATGAGTGAAGGGTTTCTTATATAGACTTTAGGTTTGGAGTGTGGGAGGTTTGGGATTAGCTTTGGACTTAGCTTTGGGTTAGGAGCTAGGGTTGGAGTTAGTTAGACTCAACTCACCGAGTCAAGTTAGTTAACTCGGTTAGTTAGGATCAACTCGGTAATAATCCCAAGGTGAACTTCAACATCCAAAGGTGGAGATGCTTGGAAAACAAGGGATCACAATTGGTGTATGGGCATGTGGCTTGGGCTACAAGCAAGGCCTTGGTGCCTATGAAAAATTCAGTATGAGACCACCATGTTTGAACCCTCGTATGACCTTCATAACATGTTCAAATGAAAAAATGCCCAACATCAAAGTTAAAGAGGCCATGGAGATGAACAACTTTGATGTTCAACAATTTTCCATTTGAAGCCTTCTTGATGGAGAAAACCAGATTGACATTTGGCACGCCAAGTGTTTGATGAAATTATGGCCTGGAGGCCTGAACTTGCCTTGCCATGACTTGAGATTTGCCTTGATTTTACCAAACCTTGCTTGATCATAACTCCCTCAAATTTGATCCAATGGAAGAGTTCTTTATACGGATTTGAAGCTTAGAGTGTGAAATTTAATTGGCTCAACTTGGGCCTGAAGTTTGGAGCTTTTATCTTGAAGAAAGGAAGCCTTAAAGTGTGGTGCAAAATGGTCCAAACTTGCCATTGTTGGAAACCCTAAGTTTCTAAAAATGGAAACTTTGTACACTTCTTGATTTTTCATGATTCCTCCATCATTTTTTAATCAAATCTTGTCCAATGAACATATGTAATTTGAATTTCATGAATTTGACCCTAAAAAGTCAGGAGTTGACTTTTTTCACCGCACAGTTGACTTTTTCCCCAATTTCTTGATTCTCAAGCAACTGGCCAATTGAACCTCTTCTGAAAGGAACCAATGGGTAATCTTCCATCCTTAAATACTTGATATCATGAAAAAAAACATTGAGATCAAGTTTGAATCAAAATTTCATCAGGAGACTGCTTGAACCACAAACCCTAATTTGGACTGTTTGATAGGAGATGATGCACTGCCCCATCTTCTTGATGAGTTCTCATCTTCCAATGAATTATGGAATCAATTGAGATCATGTGAGATGTAAGAGACCCTTGAGACTTGTTGGGAGACCCTTGGATCTTGTTTTCTTGCTTCGAATAGTCAATGCTCTGCAATCCACTGATCACATGCCCTTATGCAACATGAAATGATATGTGAGATGAAGTAAGATCTAAATGCAATGCAATGAAACATAAGCCAGTAAGAGCTAAAAGCAAGAGGGAAAATTTTGAGGTGTTACACTAAGAGGTTGATTGACTCCACTGGGGAAGTCCTTATACAAAGCCTAAGAGGAGGTTGTATGAGACCGAATCAACAAGAGAGTGGATATATTAGTGTCTTGTACAAAGCCCAAGACGGAGGCTAAAAGAGACTGACTCTTTGGGGATATCCTTATATGAAGCCTAAGAGGAGGCTAATTCCACTGGAGAGGTACTTATCTGTCTTGTATAAAGCCCAAAATTGAGGTAAAAAAGGGTTTGACTCAACAAGAGAGTGCTCTTATTTGTCTCGTACGAAGCCCGAGATTGAGGCTAAAAAGGGTTGACTCAACAAGAGAGTGTTTTTTATCTGTCTCGTACGAAGCCCGAGATTGAGGCTAAAAAGGGTTTGACTCAACAAGAGAGTGCTCTTATCTGTCTCGTACGAAGCCCGAGATTGAGGCTAAAAAGGGTTGACTCAACAAGAGAGTGCTTTTTATCTGTCTCGTACGAAGCCCGAGATTGAGGCTAAAAAGGGTTGACTCAACAAGAGAGTGTTTTTTATCTGTCTCGTACGAAGCCCGAGATTGAGGCTAAAAAGGGTTTGACTCAACAAGAGAGTACTCTTATCTGTCTCGTACGAAGCCCGAGATTGAGGCTAAAAAGGGTTGACTCAACAAGAGAGTGCTTTTTATCTGTCTCGTACGAAGCCCGAGATTGAGGCTAAAAATGGTTGACTCAACAAGAGAGTCTGGAACGTGATTGACTCAACAAGAGAGTCTGAAAAGTGGTTGACTCAATAAGAGAGTCTGAAAAGGTGATTGACTCAACAAGAGAGTCTGAGAAGTAGTTAATTGACTCAACAAGAGAGTCTGAAAAGGTTAGCTCCGCTGGGGAGAATCATTGTACGAAGCCCAAGAGAAGGCTGACTTTCCTGAGGAAATGATCATTATACAAAGCCTAAGAGGAGGCTACCTTATGCTGGGAATTATTGAGATCCCGAGGTATGTCCAAGTGGGGAATCAACTCTTGCAGGGGAATCCAGAAAAGTTGATGGATCAGACAGCTTGAGGTTTTGATTTGGGATAGTGTTATATGATGATAAACTGACCCTGGCTTGGGATTTTAGGAGAGAGACTGGGTTTTAGAACCCATAAGTTTTAACTCTGCTGGAGATTAATCCACAATCCGGGGTTTCTTCCTATGTTTGTAGGGAACTTGAGAATGTCTTTGAGACTCAAGGAGATTTAGACTGTCCAAGTCTATTAGTGTGGTCTATCTTTGTACAATGCCCAAGAGGAGGCCGACTCTTTTAAGGGATGAGTATCAACCCTAAAATTGGTTTGAGGGCTTTTTGGTGACTCTCTTTAGAAAGACAGCTCTAGAAAAGGATGACTAAGTTCTATCTTATACCTCTAAGAGGTCGTGAGGGTCCTTGTATGAAGCCCAAGAGAGTCATGAGAACTTTTAAGAAGCCGACGGGTCCTTGTACAAAGCCCAAGAGGAGGCGGGGATGCTTTTAGGAAGCCTGTGGGTCCCAAACCAAGAAAAGTTCAAGAAATGCTATTCCCGGAGAATAGATCATTTAGCGAAAGTTCTGTGATTTGAAGAAACTCAGGAGATGCTATTCACAGAGAATATATCAACTCCGGGGAGTAGAATTTCTTTGACAATTTCTATGGGTGATAGTCTGAGAAAAGGTTCACCGAGAATACTGCCTTTCTCTTTGTTCCATATTAATTAACCCCAAGAGAAGGGAAGACTGTATCTGGAAATCCTATGGGGATCTAGTTTTGACTGTATTTAAGAGTGACCAACATGGCTTTACCTAGTTTTAGACCTAGTTGACGGGGAAAACTCTAAATAACTATACTAGTATATATACAGTTGATATATGACAAGTATTGAAAGGAGTATGAAAGAAGACTAACCATGTGCAGCTTCCCACAATACAGTTATATATATTTGACATGTATTTAAAAGAATGAAAGAAGACTAACCATGCGCAGCTTCCCACAATACAGTTATATATATTAAAGCAAGTAAATGAAAGCGGATAAAGACTTACAGGTGCGCAAGCTTCCATGCTGTTTTGTTAGTTGTTCAAAGAAATTAAAGAAAGTTTTGATAACAACTGTATACTTGAATCTAAATCAAAAGGGAAGTTGTTTTGAAAAAATTGTTGGGGCTTATACTCAAAGAGAGGCCCAAGGTTTAACAGTGATCGCACCGTTGTTTTGAATATTGTATCGGGACTTATACAACGACTGAGGCCCAAAGAGGTTTTCTGTACAAAGGTATGGGTCTTACAACTCAAGGAGAGGCCCAAAGATTATTTTGAAAAAAGAAAGATGGGACTTACAACACGAGGGTTGGCCCAGATGGTTTGTTTGAAAACGACGATCGCGTCGAGGTTTTTGAAAACACAATGGGTCTTATACAATGTCTGAGGCCTAACAAGGTATCTAGTTTACAAGGAATGGGTATTACACTCTATTAGAGGCCCAAAAGTGTTTTTGTACAAGTGATGGGGCTTAGAACTCAAGGAGAGGCCCAAGGGTTATTTTACACTGGCGATCACGCCGAGATTTTTTATCGTGTCAGGACTTATACAATATCTGAGGCCCAAAATGGTTTTGGTTAAAGGGGATTGGGTCTTACACTCTATTATAGACCCATGAGTGTTTGAAAAAGATTTGTGAGGGTGAAAATCAAAGAAACACTAATTTTATCATTTTTAAAAGAAAATTCTTAAAGAAAATCAATAAATAATGATAAAATACCAAATAAGCTTGAATAAACAACTTGTGATTTTTGGTTGAGACTTGAAAAATGATGTTTTAATCACAAGATGTATTAAAACTCATTTGGTTTTGATTTTCAAGATAAAAATCCACTTTTAAAAGTGTTTAAAACAATTAAAAATGAATTTATTTACAAAAATATCAACTATATTAAATAATTGATATAAATCTAATTTTTTTGTGGAATAAAATATTTTAACATTTTTGTGATTTTTTGCAAAAAGAACCAATCAAAAATCATTAAAATTAAGAGAGTTATTAATTTTCCAAATTATTTAAAATAATATACAAATATTAAAAAAATGGGAAAAAATGGTAAAAAGAGGATCTGGAGCGAGAGGGATTCGAACCCCATACCTCTTGTGTGCAGCGTGCGCCTTCTACCACTGGGGTGGTGATACATTCGTGTATCAAAACCACCCCATGAATACATAAGACATACCTTGTTTTTGGCCTGGCCAAGGCAAGGCAAGGTTTTGGCCAAAAATGTGAAGCTTGTAACTTTCTCATTTCTCCATGGATTGGGACAAAATTTAGGTCTATCCTGCCTAAAATTTCACAAAGAATCCAATGGTGGTGGTGGTTTTTTCAGATGAGGCTCTTATTTCAAAACCCTATAGTGTTCTTGAAATAGGCCTATAATTGCATTTTCTATGCTACCTCTTGTTACAGGAATGAATTACATGATAAATTGGTTCAAACACAACATATATAACATGTATGAGATGTGCATGATCAGTGGACTTCAAAGCAATGCATATTTCAAAGAGTTCAAGTTGTGATGCTTACCTCTTTAGGAGCTTGTTGTACAATCTGCCAAGCTTCTTATGCCAGAAGTAATTTGATGTTTTAGACACTCTCAATTGATCCCTTAGAAGCTTTGAGAATGGTTGGAACCAGCTGGAATCCTCAGGAACAAGTTTGACCTCTTTCTTGCAAAAAGGGCAAAAGTGACCAATATGGCAACTCTCTCAAATGGTGTTCCAGATGTGGGGAACTATTTGGGATAGTTCAAGGATGATATTTGGAGTGTGTTTGAGGTTTTTTCTGGTTTTGAAAGTGACTGAATCAAGACATGGCTTGAAAAATGCAAAAAAGTCCAATTTTGAGGTTTTGAGAGGGGACTTTGTGATTTTGGTGTTATAGGTCACATGTGAGAGTTTAGACAACTTAGATATGACATATTGGATGTGTTTGGATTATGAGCTATAATGGAATTGCTCTCTAACTCAAAAACTCAGAGTTACCTTGCAAAAGAAGGCATTTTGGCCTAGATAAAGGGATTTTGAGGAAAGCAAGTGTTGTAGTGCTTTGGTGTACTTAAACTGAGCACAAATGAGCTCTATTTATAGTAGAGCAAGTTTGTTTTGCAAGCAATAGTGTGTGACAACTACAGCAGGCTGTTGGCCAATTGGATCACTTTGGAATTTTAAGTCTCCTCTAGCCATTGACTAGAGGTTAGAGCACAGGCTTTGTAGCTGTGGTTCAGAGATAAGTCTTGACTGAATTCAGTTGGAATAGGCTCAGTTCATGCCACCTTGGTGCATCCATTGAACGCTTGAAAACAAGATTGGAGTCTTGAAGCATCTTTAGCCTTTTTAGGTTTGGCATGCTATTTATAGATTCATAGACTTTGGAGGCTTAAAGATCAGATCATCCCCCTTAGATTTGATCCTCAAACGTGTCCAAAATGATGACAAGGCTTGGATTTGTCAGATTTGAACAAATCGAGCAAAATGCACAAAATCTGCCAAATCTGTCTTGGAAAAATCAGTTCATGTGGCCATATGTTTCAAGGGTTGTATCTCCTCGCTAAAATGGAATTTGGAGATGATCTGGTACTTGTTAGAAAGCCCTCATGGCATACTTCAACTTTGATGTCCAACCCAAGACCTGGTTTGACTTGGATCAAGGTGAAAAATGTCCCTACATTTTGGAAAAAGTAAGGCAGATTTTGACTTAGTGAAAATTTCACTAAGTGTTGGAAAAATGTGATTTTCATGTTTTCAGCCATTTTGATCACTCCATAACTAAAAATCCATGAAGAATTGGAATGAGATGTAGTTGACACTTTTAAAGTATGCCATGAGAGCTACAAATCCATCTTTGGACCATCCAAAATGGTTGCTTTGATCTCAAGTTATGATCCTTGGAAGTTGGTACCCTAGCCATTTTGTTTCATAACTTAGACAAATTCTAAGTTTTTTTTTATGGTTACCCCTTTTACAAGTTATCTCACTTTCTTTGGTTTTTCTTGATGAATGATGATTCCAATCACACATTAACATCATTTTAGGGTTAAGGAACCTTGGTTGACCAAAAAAATCAAAAAGTCAAACTTTGACTTTTTGTACAGTTGACTTTTTCAGTAGATGAAATCTAAACTGTGCGATCCTCTATGAAATCAAATCCCTGACCTAAATCAAACTTAATAGATGGATTCCATAGATGTTATATGGTGTATTGAATCATGTCCCAAGGTTTGGGAGCATGCCTTGGTCAAAAGTCAAAGGTACAGTTGAGTTTTTCCTTAAAACCCTAATTGTGGTCCAGATGAAATTGAAACTTGTGAATCAAGCTTCTTGGATCAATTCATTGTTGTAAATGGATCAATATGGTGTATTGGAGACCCTCAAATCATGTCTTGAGGTCTTGGCTCATGTTTTGTCCCAAAAGTCGACTTAGGGGTGAATTAGGTCAAGAAACCCTAATCCCTGATTTTTGGTGAATGCATCCCCTGAGGCAAAATTGACTTGATTATTGGGTCCATGAGGTCCCTTGGAGTATCTTAGGTTATGCTTTGAAGCATTGGCTCATGCCCATAGTAAAATTTCCATCTGGAGGCCTTGGTCGACCAAAACACTAATTTGGTGACACTGGCGATCTTGAGGCTTGATCCACTTGGAAGGTTGCAACTTTGTGCTTGATTCTTGATATGGGAGTCCTCTTGATCCTTTATGGATGTTTAGAGAGGTTAGACAAGTTGAAGATCATGTCATTCCTTGATTGATACTTTGTCTAAATGCTCTGAGAGGGTTTAAAACCCTAATTCTGATTGTAGTGAATGCTCAACCATCTTTGAGGAGATTGATGAGGCATGATGGTTCATCCATATTGTGGTAATGATTTACACAATGATGGGAAATCTTAGTGGTCAAAATTTGGGGTATGACACAACTTTCAATATTGACCACTTGATCTTGATTTAACGACCGAAAATATATTGAATGCGTGAATGCATCTTTTTCTAGATGGAGTGAACACTGGTCCTCTCCCCACCATGGTGAAAGGTTGTTTTTGTAATAGTGAAACCCTCATCCCGCAAAGCAGAGACAAGAGCTTAGGGAGCAACTGTTCTAAGTCACCTATAAGTACCAAAAGATGAAGGCCCAGTAAATGAGCAAAAAAGCATCCAACGCGGAATAAGTATATTTTTTTCCTTGTTGAACTGGCTACCATTCTTGCGAGGATCTTGCCAATCGCCCAAATCCATTTGACGGCCGACCACAATCCACGTCTTGTCACAAATATTCAATGGCCAACAGTTTTCCATATTTAAAGAAGGAAGCAAACCATTTTTAAAGTATTCAAATCCTCTCTCATTCAAACACCATTTTTCACTCTCATACTGACTTAAGCGTTGAAGTGTTAATCTTACAAGTTAGCCCCCTTCTCCACTATATCGGAAGCTCATAACCACCTTAACAAGCTCTAAATTCTCACTTTTTGATACATTTTAGTTACACCACTGAATAGGTCTTATCCACCATCTCGATCTTCTTTGATCTTGTTACCTTGACAACATCAATGACATCCCTTCAATGCTTATGCATATTTCTATCGAATCAAAATTGCTTGCATCTTTACTTTTCACAATCCAAAATCACTCTCCTAAAAAAAAAAATTATATATGTCTTCTTATCCCCGGTGAGTACCCATAATATTACCCACAACAGATAAGATAAAAACCCGTAAAAATAGACACGGGTTCGGGTAATTACCCACTTAAATAAGCGAGGATGAGTGCGGATATGAGCACTTTAGTACTCACTCCGCCCCATACATGCATAATATATATTAATATATTTTAATTTATATTATAAAATTTAAAAAAAAAATCAATTTTAAACAACTACATATTTAATATAAATGATCATTTATTTCATAATTCAACAATAAAATTTTTTAAAAAACTTTTCAGTGTTTTTAAAAACTTAAAATATTACGATGTTTTATAATTGATATATTTATCTTTATTAGAAATGCGGGTAACATACGGGTACGAACTTATATACCCATTGGGTACAGGAACGGGTGTCAATGTTGATACCCAAGTGGGTATAGACTCGGATACAGAGATTTTTTCCAAATACAGATATAGAGACAGACATTATAGTCTCCTACCCAAACCCTATCCATTGTCATCCCTTATTACACAAAATATTTTAGTTTCAATAAAATATTATAAATAAATTATAAAAAATTAGTTGAACAAATTCATAAAAATACTTCTTAACTTCTATCTATTTTAGTTTCAATCTCCCAACTCTTCAACATATAAATCACTCATTTTCAAAATGTTTAAAAGTGTTTCTTTTCTCGGTCTTTAAATTAGTACTAAAATCTTCAAATTCTTAATAGTAGAAAACTAACAATCCAGCCTTTTATCCGTCTAAATTCATCTCTAAAAAAGTTATTCTTATTTGCAAAAATATCATAAAACAATTTAAGTATTGAGTGGGAGACAACATCAAATTAAATAATTTAAAGGGTTAATACACATTTTAGCCCCTGCCATTTGGGGCGAATTCGAAAAAGGACCCTCTAAAAAAACACAGATTTCGTCCCTGCCATTTGAATATTCTTTCATTTTGGCCCCTCAGTACACACAGTCAGCAGAATCTGTGATGTGACACTGATTTGTTGGCTTTTTTATTTTTATTCTTTTAATGTGACGTGGTGCTATTTGTTGGATTTTTATATATTTTATCTTTTTAATTTAATTACACACGTGGCTTTTTTATTATTATTTTAGTATTGTGGTTTAAAATGTTAAATTTCAAAATATAAAAACTTTGCACCACACAAGTAATGAACTCATTACACAATGGGTGCAAATAATATTATCTTCCACAAGGCTAGTTGTTTCTTTTGTATAGTTATTTGCATTAAATATTTATATTATACTTTCGTTTACTATTTATTTTAATTTTTAACATACTTATACATCAAATACTTATTTCCATTTAAAATACTTATAGTAATTAAAATATATCACTCTGGTTCCTAGGGTAAAGGGGCCCTAGTAATCCAGAGCTCATGCGGAGAGGCATGCGCACTGGCCAAACATGTTGTTCCGTACCTGGGAATCGAACCCGGTATTCCCCGAGTACGTCCTTGAATGGGGCTCCTTGCCACTGAAGCACAACCGCTTGGTTATTAAAATATTTATTTTAACATACTTATATTAAAATATTTATAATATACATAATTAATGTTAATTATAATATTTATTTTAATATAATTATATTATTACTTTTAGTTAAGTATTAATTTTAATTTTTTAATAATAATTAAAATATTAATGGACTTGTTAATTAAAATATTTATTTTAACAAACTTATATTTTAATTATTTAATTTTAACTTTCAGATTAATATTAATTTTAATTTTTTAATAGTATTAATTAAAATAGTAGTTTAATTTTAAATTGAAAATAAAAATATTTTTAATTAAAATAGCAGTTTTTAATATTAATAATTAATAATAAACTGAAAATAAAAATATTTTTTATTAAAATAGTAGTTTTAATATTAGTAGTTTAATTTTAAATTGAAACTAAAAATATTTTTAATTAAAATAGCAGTTTTTAATATAAATAATTAATAATAAGCTGAAAATAAAAATATTTTTAATTAAAATAGTAGTTTTGATATTAGTAATTAATAATAAACTAAAAATAAAACTATTTTTAATTAAAATAGAAGTTCTTAATTATCTTAACGTTAAATAATTATAAATATATATATATATATATATATATATTTGTCGGTAAGACAAGAGAAAGAAAGTGGAGAAATACAAAGAAGAAGAAAACAGATAAGGAAGAGAGAAAAGCTCAAGGAAGAAGAAGAAGCTCATGGACCATCATCATCATTCATCATCTTCTTCAACCTCCTCTTCTATCTCTTATGTGGATTCTAGGTAGAACTTTAAGTGTAGAAGTTATAGTGGTTTGAGTTTAGGTTAGAAATTTATAAAATGAGTAAATTGGCTAAATCAATGTTTCTAATGGATAAAATGTGAAATAAACTGCGTAATATAGTTGGGTTATATGTGAAAATAATCGGGAATACTTGTTGTTATGTTGGAACATGTTTTGGTTGAGTTTGGATTGAGTTGGTGCCATAAAAACAGGTTTTTTTTGTTCTGGTTCAGTGAAGTAACCGGTTACATGTTTGAGGTAACCGATTACCTGAAGAAAAAAGAGGTTTTTACGTGAAACAGAGTGAAGTAACCGGTTACATGTTTGAGGTAACCGGTTACCACTGCTTTGATTTTGAAAAATGTTTGAAAATTCATAACTTTTGAACCATGATTCCGATTGAAGCGTTCTTGGTATCGTTGGAAAGCTAGTGACAATTGAATGAAAATAATGTTTATGTGATATATTTTGATAAATGTTTTACTTATGCAAATTGTGTTATACCATGTCTAACTAATTGTTGTTAAGTATGATTGAGAGAATATGCATGCTTAAAATGAATTAGGAATAGTGAGGAAACCTTACCCCAAAACCAAATGGTATGATTCTAGGTTGTGACTAGGATTGTGGTAGAGAACTCTAGATGGCAATGCTTATGCATTCTATGTATAGATGTGCATCCATGACGAGTAATGGTCTAGAGTAGAGAACCTAGATGGCGATGCTCGTGCATTCAATGTATAGATGTGCATCCTTGACAAGTAATAATGGTCTAGAGGAGAGTGAGACACTAGTATGGGACATGTGTGTAAACCTTTGTGTTTTATGAGGAAAAGGCAAATGGTCCTTAAGGAGAATGTGGCCTTGTAATTGTCGAATACGATCACGTTTGTATGTGAGATCACGTAATCAGAACCGTTTCCCTGATACTTGTCGTTCCATGAGTAACAAGGTCTTCTGGAATGTGCACATGATTACTTGGTAGGATTGATTCCCGTGTAGTATGAATGGAGCCTACGGGTAAAGAGACTTGTGATGGGGTACTGTTCGCCCGCGCGAACAACCGCTGGCCTCCTATCGCAGGTTTACTTGTGCTATCGGCCACAGAATCCCAGAACAAAGGGCTGAACTGTATGCTCGTTTGATGTGAAAGTTTTGCTCTTAGAAGAGTTGTAAAGACGTGAATGAATAAGAAAGGGTTTTAGATTGATAAATAAAACAAAGTAAAAAGAAAGAAAGGAAAAGCAAGTGAAAGACAATAACTTAATCTTTGATTATAAATTGCATTAAAAAGATGTGGACGCTATCATACATTTTTGCGGGAAGTGACCCGTTTCTCTTAACGCTTGGTACTTAGAGTGTTTCCCTTTGCAATGTTACAAAATGCGACCCCTAAAATGGAAAAATCTATTGCTTTATATAGGCTAACAAAATAACTGTTCATCTACCCAGATTGGTTTTGGTTCTGACACGTGTCACCCCAATATCTCTTCAACTTCCCATGTTCTTGGAGCTTTCAAATTTTCCCGCTCAAAAGTGTTTATCCTTGTGTCGGTTTTGTCCATCACTTAACATTCTCCGACAACATTGCCTTCAAGTTTTCTTCTGACGCTACCCTCATCTATGTCAGACCAACATCCCAAACTCCCTCTTGGTGTCGAGTGGGTTTGGACATTCCTTCACTTCTTCATTCTCTTTACTTGGTCGAAATCTCTTTGCCAACAAATTGCCCCCCCCCCCAAAAGGCCAGTTTTGACTGAGCACCGTGTCGACTAAGAAATTTGGCTTTTTGCTTTCCTGTGAGATTTCGACGGCGCTTTGGCTCCGACTCAATCAACCAGCATTCTGTCTTCCTTTGAGCCACGTGTCACTCGCCGTCTGACTTGATGATGGCAACTTTTGTACCAAGATTTCCAAGATAATGCCTTGATGGCTAGTCCTGTCCTAAGTTATGGGTCTCGAAACTACCCCTACTCACTTCAGAAGTTGAACAGTTCATGACCTTTCTCATTTGCATGCGTTTTCCCTATAAATACCAACAAGCCCAAACTGGTTTTTCTTTTCACATTTTCTCCATAGCTTCTTCTTCTTCAACTCCTTCTTGTTTTGGAAACCTCTGTCTTCTTCTCCAATGGCTTCAACCACAGATGCCACTGCTTCTACCACTCATACCACCGGAAAGAACCCTATTGCCTTTGTTATTTATGAACAAGAATCCCTCATGTCTTTTCCTCAATTGTCGTCCCCTGATGAAGCGGTGGTGGACAACTAGCGTCATCAGATGGTCATCCCTTTCATGGTGGCCGGTAAGATCCACGCTTTTCATGGTCCATACCCGGACAAAAAACCAAACCACCAAGAACTTCAAGAGTTCTTTCCTTCTTTCACGCCTACTATCCCACCAGCATTCGAGAAAGGGGGCACTTTGGACTTAAAATTCATAGCACCCAAGTCTAGAGTCTTCAGATCCATGCCTATACCTGGCAATAAAGAATACATTGCCTGGCTCAACAAAGTTGAAGGCCAACGCAAAGAGCAATGGAAGATGGCTGGCATTTTCGACGCCATTCAACTTTCCAGAAATGCTCACAGGTTCAACACATGTCTGCTGCTTGCGTCGATTTACTTTTGATAAGGGTCGACCAACACATTCCACCTCCCCTGCGGCATGTTTACACCAACAATTTTCGATGTGGTGGCCATTACTGGCCTTTCGCCACTAGGCGAAACGTTCGACCCGACCCTGGAAACAGACAGCTCCTTCGACTTCGAGTGTGCCAGTTTCCAAAACTACATAGAAGACCACCACGACAAATGCTCTTAAAGAAGTGTCTGATGAAGAACACATTGAAATTCTGGCACAGATATCAGATGGCCTACACAGATGTTGAGACACGGATATCCAACACAATGAACAAGATAACAAAAATAATAACAGTGCAGAAAGTAAAGAACACAGTGATATGTTTACCCAGTTCGGATCAACAATCCTACTCTGGGGGCTACCAAGCCAGGGACGAAATCAATATACGATAGTATCAATTCACAGATCATACGGCAACCACACCCGGTTATAATCTGCTCACTTAATCACTACCCTTCCTATGACTTCTACCTAAGACTCACCTAGGTATGAGGCCCTCCTCAAATCCCTCTTCAATCACAACCCGTGACTGGTTCCTTTCAACACAAGTGACAAAACGAAAGCCACACTTCCAAAACACACAATTCTCAATACTTCAAAGCTTATGAGAATTGACACACAAGAAACTCAATGCTTAAAATCTTATGAGTAACTGACAGAACTTACAACACAAAAACCAGTCCTTATACTGTTATCAGAATGATACCAGTTAGGCTCACAAATAACACTCGAAAACCCTAACAAAACACACGTAAGTTCCACACCTAAACTAGGTTTACACCAGTCAATATATAGCATTAAATCTGGACTGGATTGGGCTTCAAAAACGCAGCAAAGAGACTGCTCACAAATCCGCAATAAAAACTCCAACAAAATAGGTCTTCAATCTAAAGTTTCCTAATATGTCTCCATAATTAGAAAATGCTGAAAATCCGAAAACCAACACATAAAAACTCAACCCAAAAATACTTTGGATGCCACATAGGATAACCAAATATTCACAGAATATTCAATAACAATTAACAGCGACAGAATCTTCCTTTTAAACCAACATCAGACGCGACGTCCTATGAGCCAGTATGGGACATCTTTATCCAACATGTTGAATGCAGAAAATTAGAACATCTTTATCCAACATCTTGCTGCTAGAATAGTTTTAGAAAAATAAATGCCAACCACAAAAACAAAGAAATAACACACATCGCCTTCCTGACATTGCTGTTGTCCTACTATTTGTTCTGCCCTGATTCTTTGCAAATAGCCAAAAGTTATATCAACCTGGCCATCCAGATTCATGAGGGTCGACAGGTATCTCTGGGCAAGCTTCTACTAGCCTCCCTTTACCATTCTCTTGGTTTGTCGGCCATGCGGTTGAAACTCCTCCATCAAACTACCAAGGCTTTAAACATTCCAGGGCCTATGTAGTTGTTGCAGCATTGGCTCAATGCCACTTTCGAGCATAACTTGGGGTACCCGGCTTCTGCCACAATGGAGCGTTTGAACAAAGAGCGTTCCGTCGAAGGCATGCGACTTGCCTTGATGACCACCCAAGAAACCCTCAAGAAAACTCTTTTCACGGGGTATCTCAACATGTTTGTGGAGACTACTTCCTTCGTCCCCGGCATGGCCCCTTTTGTGGAGCGCAAGTTTGGTTCGACATGGTTTACAAATCTGTTTCCTGGAGTTTCCCCCAAAGTCGCAGCGTAGTCAAATGCCATATGGCGGGCGTTTCTAACTCCCACCATGCTATCTTTTAGGATCGAGACGGGGAACAACAACTATGGCTTTATGAACTACCAGCCTAATTTGGTGGCCCGATAATTTGGCTTGATCCAGATGCTGCCAAAATCCCTAGTGAAACATTCTGATGACATCGTGCGGTCTGGCCGACGCTTAAACATGGCAGGCCATAAAGCCTATCTGAGATTTTCCAAATCTATGCAACATCTTGCACTGCCTGTCTTTGCGTTCCAACCTTCCTTTTTTACAACACAAGAGTTCGACGTCTGGTGGTCGGACTACCAAGCTTAAATTTTCACGCCCAACCTTTTCTTGGAGAACGTGGTTGACGCTTTTGCCTCCCTTGCTGGCGAAACTCCTAATCCACCAACTGCCGCTCCTGTCAAGGACCCCTAAGCCGCTGACGTCACAGAAGACCCATCAAAGAAGGTAGATTCTGGACTCTTCAATTCCATTTTATCCATGAGCTTTAACTAACCATTTTGGATTATCTCTAGAGTCGAAAACGGGAAGCGGCTGTTGCGTCGACCTCTACTAGGCTTGCCAAGAAACCCAAGACTACCATTCCACATGTATACCTTGTCTCCTTATTCCTTCACATTCACTTCTGTCATTCGTCTGACTTTTTGTCTGTATAGGCTTCTGAGAAAGCCATATCTCCTGAGAGATCAGCGTCAGACGAAAGTACCCAATCCCGGATCTTCCCTACTACAGCCCCTGCGTCTCCTCCAGCCACTCCTTTGGTGAGAAAGAAAAAGGTTATAACCAAGAAAACGCCCTCGACAGCAGCTGCTTCGACTGTGCACCCTGTTGTCCCAAAGAAACTTAAAGAGGTCTTCAAGCCCAATCAAGCTGAAGCTCCTCCTAAGACACCTCCTCCACAATCTGCAAAGGTGTTCATTTTCTCTGCTCCATTATTTCAGATGATATTTTGGACAACCTTCTCACTGAAACTTGTTTTACAGGAAACCGTGGCCGCCTCGACCACTGTATAAAAAGATGATACTGAACTACCTGCCAACACCAATCCTCCTGAAACCACAACCATGCCAAGTCCTCAGACGGTCGACGAATTTCAGACGCCCTCGACAAAGGATAACTTAGAGGCAAAAATGCCCCCTCCTCAACATGTTAACCCTGAGGCTGGAAATGATGGTGCAAACCCTGGTGAGAATGCAAATCATTTAATTGTTGCCACCACAACTGACGTCGAGGTGAACCCTAAAGCCCCTGAAAGTGGCTCACGCACATCTCTGCCTATTGTCGACAAAATCTTACCCCATAGGAAATTCTGGCGACCAAACAAATAAATCCAGCGGCGACCCTAAAGGCATTGCACAAGCTTCATAAAGAGTCTGAGGATGCTCAACCCACCAGTTCGACGGCTATTCCAACTCCAGACCTGGATGCCTCCTTCTCCCTAAAGCTCCAATAGTTGATGACCTACCTGTTTGAGGAATAATTTCTGGCGGCTGTCGCAGAAGAGGCAACTGTAGCTTGTGACGTGTTTAAGATCTTGGTTGAACTTGCCGAATTCTAACTTCCTGCGCCCATGGCCACGTACTTAATTTAGTTCGAGGCCTTTTTCACGCAATTGGCCAAGGACTTTTCTATGTGTCATCAGGCCGATGCTCAAATCTGGCTGAAACATAACAACATGAAACGTGAGTGGTATCTCAGCTCACTTTGTGAGAAGAAACTTGGGGATTTTGAGGCTAAGAAGCAGGAGCATTCCGACAAGCGTCGTGCTTTCGACCAACAGATATCTGACTACCAGGCTCAGATAGCAGAACTGACAAGAAAGATTGCTGAAGTCGAACAACAGAAAGCCTCTTTGGACTCAGCTGAGCCCTTGCCCACTCAGAAAACCATCGACCAAGAGATTGCCCAGGGAATTGCTCATGTCGAAGCGGCCATTAAGATCAAGGATGCCATTGGCCGCATGCAGAAGAAGAAGGTGCTTCTCGGGAGCAAGGTTGTTCATGAAAAAACTCTTTTTGAAGACTTTAAATCCAGATTCCCCGAGTTTCTTTAATTTAGATGTCGAACTACTGTAATTTTCCTCTAAAATATTTTGTAAGCTGTTTTGGCCTCTAGCCTATTTTGGCTTTTTATTAATGAGGAAGTTATGTTTTAATGTGAATCTCTTGTAGCATAGGTTTATATTTCTTCAAATATTTCCCATTTACCCTTAAGATTCATTGGTCCATTCCTACCTCCTGGATTTCATATGCATTGTTGCTGAAAGTTTGGTTCACTTTGAAAGGTTCCTCCCATTTTGGTGACCATTTCCCTAGCGTTCGATCCCGTCGATCCATGGGTAACACTGTTTTCCATACATAGTCATCAACTGCAAAGGTCATCCTTCTGACCTTCCTGTTATATGCCTTGCCAACCCGTGCCTTCTAGCATAGCAACACATTCAATGCCACCATCCTTTCTTCGTCTAAGTCTACGAGTTCGTCCAGCATCATGTCCCAATATTGCTCCGACGGAATCTCATGTTGTCGTTGCACTCTGACTGATTGTAGGCATACTTCTGCTGGTAACATAACATCATGCCCAAAAGCCAAGCGAAACGCAGTCAAATTCGTTGACTCTTTGGGGGGTGTTCTAAAAGCCCATAGAATCTAATTCAACATTTTGTGCCAATTCTTTGGTTTTTTGGCCACGTGCTTCTTAATGAGCCCAATGACCACTTTATTAGCTGCTTCGACCTGACCATTTGCCTGAGCATAATATGGTGTCGAAGTAACCAACTTGAAGCCTGTTTCTGCTGCGAACTCTTGCATTTTCTGTCCAACGAATACAGAGCCTTGATCCATCGTGATGGTCTCAGGTATCCCGAATCTATACAAGATATGATTCTGGATGAATTTTATCACAATCTCTTGATCCACTTTCACTAGGGGCACAACCTTTATCCATTTTGTGAAATAGTCTATCCCTACAAGGATGAATCTTTGTTGTTTCGATGAGGCTGGTCGAATCTCCCCTGAAAGCTCTGAGGGTTTGACAAAATTTCGTTTAAACAGAAATGTTGTGAAAGATGTTTCAACATAGAGGTTTTCATCCCAGACTAAAGATGTCGAGTGAAATGTCACAACATAAAGATTCGACATCATGACTGACATATCAGGTTTTGTTTAAATCTGTTCCATGATTCAAGGGGTGATTAGCAATGGATCAAGGAAGAAAAATACAAAGCCCAACTCAGCAGAAGACTATAAAAGAAGACCGAGACCTAGACAGAAAGAGAGAGACGACGGCATAGACTTAGGAATCCTATTTTGTAAAGTAGGGTTTAGGTTTGAGAGTCGTAGGTTTCTCTTGTAAGTCTCCCTTTGTATCAGTTGATACACTGTGGTAGACATAGGTGCCACAAAGATCCATAAGCCTTGAGGTATTGGATTGTGTATTGTTGTTGGATGAAGCTTGTAAGCACATCCGAGTTAGCTTGTTTGTCAAGTATGCTTGACAGAATTCTGTATTGACAGAGACGATGTAGAAATCACAGTTGGTGGTTAAGGGAAGTGAGTGGGGTATCTCGTATCAGGGTTCTAAACGTTTGAGTTTAACCTTGGTAAAGATGTTCATGGGGTAGATGTTAGGGATAAAGTTGTAAACTTGGGAGTTTAACTTTGTAACAGTCTACACATATTGAAGTCTTTTTCCTGGATTGGTATCCCCTAGATGTAGGTGAGTTGCACCGAACTGGGTTAACAATTACTGTGTTCTTTATCATTCTGCAGATCTACGTTTTCTGTTAGGGTTCATGATGAGCATGTTGGATCAGATGTCGTGACATCTGTGAGGGTACAGTTCTGATATTCAAGGTATCAATCTGCAGTTGCACCTCTAAGTTTAAAATATTATGCAGTACAATGTCTTGACATGTGTTTGGACATCTGCTGTGCATAGGCCAGAATTTCAATTGGTATCAGAGCAGGCATCCTGTCTGATTCTGGATGAGATCCATGGGAGATACTTTCTGGCGTTTAAATGAGGAGGAGTTTTGGAGATCAGATCAATCAACTCAGACATACTCAAGGGTATTAATGGATGAGATGGATGTTCTGGATCGAAGGGAGCAACCCGGAGGTTGTTCATGTTGCCGAGGAGGTTCTACAACAACTACAGGAGAAGTGGTTAGTTCTCTTGTTGGTATGTCTTATAAGATGTTATGACATCTTATTAGGGCAAGCAGGATCTGTTCCTTGGTGGTTCCGCTGCATGTGTTTCTGATGGAAGAACTCTAGAATTATGGGATTCTGGAGTTGTTACTGAAGACAGTTGGTGGAAAGTCTCAAACGTCGGCCTCTATATTTTATTCCAAAGTCGGGAGCGATGGAGTGAAGGAAGTTGTGGTTAGATATCTGGTATGATGACTGTGTACTTGGAAACTTGGTTTCCTGGTGTAGTTTGGAGTCAGTTGAAGAGGAGAGGAGTTGAGTTAAAGTATATCAGGTTCTTGCTCTAGGAGTTTGATAAATGTTTGGTCGGCTAGGTTGTCAAAGATACTTGAGATTTCTCTCAAGTCCACTCATAAAGACATATATGTCTTGTATTTGGAGTCTTCTAGTTACTCTTCTGACTAAAAGGTGTTTCCTTGAGACACAATCTGAAGAAAGTGGAGGTGATTTATTTTCATCATTCATAAAAATGTGCAAGGAAGAACTCAAACTTTTCAACCCTAAGGATGAGTTCACACAGTTGAGGTAATTAGGATTCGTTCAGAGAGAATCTTAAGAGCTTCAGTCAAGGGCACATCCTTGATATCTCAACAACCTGCACAAACAGAAGAAGTCAGCATGAAGAGGAATATCTTGGTGATATTCAGAAGATGCTGGAATCGGACAAGGGTTAAACTACAAGGATTTAAGATCAATTGCTTTGTGCAGATTAATTATCCTTGTGATTCAAGATTGAGGATGTTATGTCAGATGTTCTAACTTCTTTTCATCAGAGGCTTGGAGAATCATGGGAGGGGTTCTACATTCGCTCAGAAGTCTCCTAGGTGTTGACCTGGGATTATTGGCTTAACATCTGTTCCTAGAAAGTATTGTGAATGACTTGTCCAGATGGTGATGTTGTTGAAGATGGAGATGGAAGACTATGAAGACATCATAATCTTGATGGTTATAGCTTGGATCAGTTTATTTCTGATCTAGGTGCTTTGGAGCATGGATTTTACTCTGGTTGTGAAGGTCGAGGATAAGTGGCAGCTATCTCTGGCTTTCTACTGACGGCTCTACTAAGGGAAGTGGCATTCTTTGGTATTGCTATGGGGTAGTCTTGGACTACTTACTTTCTGAAGATTCAGACGTGGCAGGTTTAAAGTCTTTGGAGTTTCAAAGCAGGATGGAGGTTGTTGATGTTGAGTACAATCAAATGTAAGTATTGTGTTTTATCGTATCCACATGGATTGGGGCGATATCAAAACCGTTCAATGAGTTCTATGATTCTAAGCAGAAGTTTCAAGATTGTTTGGTTTGTAAGTAACGAAAAGTAAAATCGTGCAAGAGTTAAAGATAAGTTTCAGAGGAATAGGCTTGTTGGGAATTGGTTTTCATTCACCGATTCAATAAGTATATCACGAATTAGTTATACACAATTTAAGCATGTTTCAATATTATCACGCGTCGCTCGCAAACAAAGTTCATGTCTAAACTTTGATGAGATTTCTACCTTATGGTTTAATTGACGATTTCTCAGCCTATCAAACGATACGGTAGCATTAAGATTCGATATTTACGGTGAATATTAAACCTAAATCTATGTCTAGCATTTAGAGTTTAATAGATGTTATCTTTGATCGAGAGTTGAATCGTATTTGTCAATATAGATTCAATCCATGAAGTAAAAGATAAAATAAAGATAACATCAATACTGATTTATAAATAAAATGCGTATAACGCCATGATTAATGAAAATACATACTATTTCGGTGAACTACAACCAATCCCAACAAGGGAGGGATTTAGCTACTCATGGCAGCTTGAAGCACAATGGAAGAATGGAGTTGAATCAACATCAACGACGATTTCCCGACTCTTGATGTGAATCCAGCTCCTTCTCCTTACAACCTCTTCTATTTCTCCTTTCCTAAACTATTACTCACTATTCTATATGATAGAGTACAAGATATAAAACTGAATGCCCTTTGAGCTGAGTTTGATCTCTTTTTATAGCAGTTATGGCCGCCTGACTTAGCATAGCGAAAGTATGTTCGCTATGCGAACTTGCCTTTCTTCCCCATTAAGTCTCTGAGCTGTCCAACCGCTGTAACGCCCCGGTTTTGTTAGATTTATTTAATAGAGTAGATTTAATTGGTTTTGGTTTTGTATTATTTTATTTTTGACTTTTATTTGACAAAATGTTATTTTTCATCGTTGTTTATGTTTTATCGCATTTTGAGAGCGTTTGGGAGATATTTGAGTGTAGGGGTATTTTGGTCTTTTGTTTGTGTAGATATTATATTTTCCTTTATAATAGAAAGAAAGGAGAGAAAAATAGTAAGGAAAGAAAGAGAAGAGAAGAAAAAGAGAAAGAAGGAAAGAGGAGAGAAAATAGGAGAAGAGGAAAATCGGGAAAACTCCGTTTCGAGCGCGAATAATCGGGTAAGGGTGAGAAGTTTCAATTATAGCTTGCTTGTGTATGTATATGTGTTGTTTGTTGTAATTGTTTTGGTGGTTTCGCGACTTTTCTTATCGATTTAAATTAGGAGAAATTGATAGAAATCGATGTTTTCACGGATGAAATTCGATATAAACCGCGTAGAATACTCGTTGACTATGTCTAAACATGTTTTGGTTGTTCTGGTATGAATTAGAAGGGTTTGGGTGGTAAAAATGATGTATTTTGGTCCCATATGACCTATATTGACGCTACTGCGAATTCTGGGTTTCGCGGGTTCGCCTAGCGAACCCCAGCGAAGGAACGGGCGAACGTTCGCTATAAGGTTCGCCTAGCGAACTTTATGACTGTTTTCCACTGCCTTGGTTCGCTAGGGTTCGCCTAGCGAATACTGGAACGAACATGATATTTTTCCAATTTTGTTTTCGTCGTAATTTTCAAACCGTAAGTCCGTTTTGGTCGTCGTTCGAAGCGTTGGAAAGCTAATGAAATGCTCTTTCTTTTAAAAATGCTTTGGAGGGCAGTAGATGAATTATGTAAGTCGTGATTTTGAAAAAGTGTTGGTTTGTCAGATTTTCACCGTCGTATTGGTGTGCGAATGAAGTGTTATCATGCTATATGCTTTTAATATGTATCGTATGGCTTGTGTGCTGGTATATGATGTGAATATATATGATAAGTGTTGGTGATGATGGTTTGTGGTGTTATGGAGGAATAAATGTGTGTTTTGGGTTTTGATTTCAATGTGCGATAATGATGTGTTGTGAGTAGCATTTGATATGTAAATCCCTTGTGTGAGGAACTATGATGTTGTTGTGATTTGTGGTATGTGATATGATTGTGGTATTTATAGCTTGTGAGGAAGTGCATTGTTTATGTGAAATTTCAATGTATGTTGTGTGGTGGCATTTAGGGTTTGAAATGCATTGTTTGAATTGCTTTGCAATGCATGAATGTGATGATGTTGAAGCATGTGATAAGTTGTTGTAATTGTTGTGGTTGTTGATTTGTGGCCTAAGGGCAAGAATATGCAATGTGTGGTATTTGATTATATATGCATGATTATGGATGTGTATGTGGGTGCAATGTGAATATCATGAGTCATTGTATGCCAAGCATCATAATGTGCATTGTGGAAACGTCCTGAGTGACAGTTTGGTTCCAGAGAGAATATTCTATAACATCGTGGGCCTCGAAAATATGAGGCGCTGCCTGAGGACTTAAAGCGATGGGTATAGACGATTGTGGGCTCCTTTGGAGACTTAAAGCAATCCTTAACGTCGTGGGCCTCGAAAATATGAGGCGATGCCTGAGGACTTAAAGCGACGGGTGAACATCGTAGGCCCGACGGGGAGTTACTTGAGATTCTCAGTAACGAGCGATGGTTCCAATAGTTCCTGAGTGGACTAATGACGTGACAAAATGACGTGACAATGGAAGTCGGTACCGCATGGCATGTGCATAGAGTCGTGGTGTCGGTCTCTGTGCATTTGCATTCATCATGAATTAATTGTGCATGGAAAGGTGATTGTGATTGATGAGATAAAATATGTGCAATTGTATTGAATGGTATATGTTTGATTGATTATGTGATTATGTGTGGAAAAATCATGATTTGATTGATTATGTGTGGGAATTGTGCATTGATTTGTTATGTGTTGAGATTGTGATAGCATTGGTAATTGACGTGCATATGTGATAAATGCTATGACTTGGTATGCCTTAGGTGCAAATGTGTGATTATGTTAGTATAATTGTTATATGTTATGTGGTTGGATTGTTAGAAATATCTTATACATCTGTGGCTTGCTATATGCATTGGTATGTGATGTGTGAAGTGAGAATAACTGTGTATGTGATTTTTATGTGTTTTTGCATATTATTATGCAATCTTGGTTTAGTTGTTATTTCTCACCCTTCTGCTGGAATATGCTTTTTATGGCATAGTGCAGATTGTCAGCTTTAGAGGCGTGGAGGCAAGTGGAAGAGTTAGATATTGGTTTGCTTAGGTCTTGGTGTCTGCTCTGATACGTAGCACAGGAGTCGGGGAACGCTTTAAGTTATTTGTATACAATTGTTGAATATGTTTTGTATGACCTTTGTATGTATATTTTGTTGTTATAAAACGATTCAATTTGTAAAACAAGTCGATTATGGATCTTTCCGCTTTATTCCATAATTGACATTCATTTTATATGGAAAAAGGTTCCCTATGGGGTTATCCTATTTTGTGCTATGTATCAAAATAATTGAGCAGGGATGATGTTTTGTTTATTTAAATGTGGCATTCCTGTTCCTGTCGAAAAAATAAATTTTTAGTTACTCAGATTTTATTTATGTATTATTTATTCGCGAGGGGAATTGGGGTGTTACATTAGTGGTATCAGAGCAGGTCGGTCCGTCCGGCCAAGTTGTTGAGTCAGTTTGTGTGACAGTTGAATACTGTCGATGTTGGTTGTCCCTTAGTACGTCATATGTGTGTGGAGCGTTGGCTCAGTGTGCAGTTGGTTGCAAGAGTGTAAGTGTTGTTTGGACAGTATTGGTCCCGGTTCCAGAAGGGATGCGGAGGAAAGGCTTATGTCAACTAAGGATTTGTGCCTTAGGTAGTTTGGTGCACAGGATGTAAGGAATGCTATTATAGTTGGTAAAGACTGTTTATACCCCATCATGATTGTCGGCTGTCTATTGACAAATTGAGGAACTGATCACCCTTAATCTCTTGTTGATAGCAGACGGGAATTATGTTGGATGGAATAGACGTGTCTTTCCGGCTTTGATAGTGTGTGCAATAAATTGTTTGGAATTTAAGAAAATGGTTACGGATTGTTTCGATGAGTTGAGTAAGATTCTTATATCTGAAGGTGAGACGGATTGGAGGTTTTGGTATGTTGGTCTAGTGGGAAGTCATTGAGGGAGAACGATTGGGTATTGTCAAAGGTGGTTCTCAGAGAGAAGAGTGTGAACTCGAATTTGACGAAGGTGAAGATTTGAGGTTTGGATCTGCTAAGTAAGTAGAAAACTCTTAGTAGATGAGACTAAGATGTTTGTTTGGTCTGTGATGATAGTGTTCTGGAAATTGGCAGGAAGTCACAGTGTTGGGCCGTCAGTTGTGCATGGTTTTCAGATGTGTTATGGATGGAACATTAAGGTGTTGTCTTAGGGAGCTCCGGTTTGGTTAGTAACAAAAAGGAAGGATGGTTGAATGGAATAACAAGTATGATGCATATGATGGTATTGGTTTTGAGACTATGGAAAGCGAAACTTAGAGTTCCGGTGAGGTTTGGAGTCTTTGGAGTTTTAGAGCATTAATGGAAATTTTGAGAAAACCCTAGGTGTGGATGTAATGTTTGAGAGGTTCCGAAGTTGGTTAAGGAGATTAGAAACTTTTGGGCTCAGTTGGTTGTTACGGAAGGTTATGGAAGACTTTGCTAAGTTCGTACTTCTGTTGTCTCAGTTGGCTTGCAAAGGGTGAGTCGTTTGTCTGGATGTTCGTTGTGAGTAAGTTTTGGAGAGCTGAAGTAGAAGTTGGCTACAGCTTCAGTTTTGATTCTGGATGATCCTAATAAACCGTTTGTGAGATGTGTCTTTGAGGAGTTTCGACAGTGTGTTAATGCAAGAGGGTAAAGTCGTGGCTTATGCTTTACGACAATTGAGGATTCATAAAAGGATCGATACTATTCAGGATTTGGAATTGGACGCGATTGTATTGTGTTGGAGAATCTGGAGGTATTGTTTTAAGGGTTTTAGGTTCAAGGTGTTTGGATGGAGGAATTGACGGTTTTGGATATGTAACAAGACTGTTGTAATTATGAGTTTTCGCGGGTTCGCTTAGCGAACCAGTTAGCGAAGGTTCGCTGAGTTGTTCGCCTAGCGAAGTTTGGGTGTTTTTGATGTTGGAAGTTGCTGCCTCGGTTCGCCAAGGGATTCGCCTAGCAAACTTTGTGTCTGTTTTTAGCTAGTAGTTGGTTTGCTGGAACATTCGCCTAGCGAAGGTGCTAGCGAATGCTCGCGAGAAGGTTCGCCCAGCGAACAGTGCTGTTTGTGTAATTTTGTTTTCTGCATAACTTTTGATTTGTAACTTAGAGTAAGGCACGATCGGATGGTTGGAATTCCTGATAAGTTATGACCTTGGCTCGAATTATCCTATTGGTAAAGTTTGTGTCGTGCGTGATGAGTTAAGTCGAAAGTTTTTACTTATGTCGGCTTTGATGGTTAAAGAGTGGGAACTATTGAGAGAATTTAGAGATTTGGGTTGGTATCTGAATTGACATCTGATAGTGTGAGGTTGGGTATATTAACAGTGAACAGTGATTTTTGGTGGATATGAGAAAGAGTTAGATTTTGGACGTGAGGTTGGTAGTTTTGATGGTTACGAGTAATCAGAGTGCGCGGCGGAAGCGTGATATGGCACATTTTGTATATGCGTGTGGGGCTGGTAAGAGTTCATAGGTTGAACATTGAAAACATGTAAGAGTGAGGAGACCATTGGACGATTCAGAATGGAAGTGTTAGGTGAAAGGTTTAGATATTATCCATGGGCTACTATGTAGTTGGGTGTCTTGGTTATATGTTCGATTGGTGAAGGGTAGCATTGTTGTAATACGTTGTGTGACAAGGATGTTGGTATTGTGGTTATGTAAAGGTTGTGGAATCGATGTTGTGTCGTGGAACTTTATGTTCTTGTTTGTGTTGTTGTCTCGTTTCCATGGTGATGGTTCGAGTGCATGTAGCTAATTCCTGTATGCGGAATTAGGGGAGGGTTACCTATGGTAAGGGTAACGATCCTGTTGTGTTTCGGTTCAAGAGTGAACATGTGTGTTTGTAGCTTGGGTTTTCCTGTGAGTCCTGAGTTAGTCTTCAAGTGCATTGTATGGGCTTTGCATCTTGTCGTTGTAGTTATCGTCGTTGTCGTGTCTTTGTCGTAGTCGTGTTAGTAAGGGGTTTGTCAGTTGTGTTATTCGTGGTGTGCCTTTTGTTGGCATGTTGGTTTGTTAGTCGGATGCGGGAGTCGTGTCCGGAGTTGTTCGTCTCGGTATATTTTCGAGGACGAAAATGTCTAAGTGGGGGAGAATTGTAACGCCCCGGTTTTGTTAGATTTATTTAATAGAGTAGATTTAATTGGTTTTGGTTTTGTATTATTTTATTTTTTACTTTTATTTGACAAAATGTTATTTTTCATCGTTGTTTATGTTTTATCGCATTTTGAGAGCGTTTGGGAGATATTTGAGTGTAGGGGTATTTTGGTCTTTTGTTTGTGTAGATATTATATTTTCCTTTATAATAGAAAGAAAAGAGAGAAAAATAGTAAGGAAAGAAAGAGAAGAGAAGAAAAAGAGAAAGAAGGAAAGAGGAGAAGAGGAAAATCGGGAAAACTCCGTTTCGAGCGCGAATAATCGGGTAAGGGTGAGAAGTTTCAATTATATCTTGCTTGTGTATGTATATGTGTTGTTTGTTGTAATTGTTTTGGTGGTTTCGTGACTTTTCTTATCGATTTAAATTAGGAGCAATTGATAGAAATCGATGTTTTCACGGATGAAATTCGATATAAACCGCGTAGAATACTCGTTGACTATGTCTAAACATGTTTTGGTTGTTCTGGTATGAATTAGAAGGGTTTGGGTGGTAAAAATGATGTATTTTGGTCCCATATGACCTATATTGACGCTGCTGCGAATTCTGGGTTTCGCGGGTTCGCCTATCGAACCCCAGCGAAGGAACGGGCGAACGTTCGCTAGAAGGTTCGCCTAGCGAACTTTATGACTGTTTTCCACTGCCTTGGTTCGCTAGGGTTCGCCTAGCGAATACTGGAACGAACATGATATTTTTCCAATTTTGTTTTCGTCGTAATTTTTAAACCGTAAGTCCGTTTTGGTCGCCGTTCGAAGCGTTAGAAAGCTAATGAAATATTATTTCTTTTAAAAATGGTTTGGAGGGCAGTATATGAATTATGTAAGTCGTGATTTTGAAAAAGTGTTGGTTTGTCGGATTTTCACCGTCGTATTGGTGTGCGAATGAAGTGTTATCATGCTATATGCTTTTAATATGTATCGTATGGCTTGTGTGCTGGTATATGATGTGAATATATATGATAAGTGTTGGTGATGATGGTTTGTGGTGTTATGGAGGAATAAATGTGTGTTTTGGGTTTTGATTTCAATGTGCGATAATGATGTGTTGTGAGTAGCATTTGATATGTAAATCCCTTGTGTGAGGAACTATGATGTTGTTGTGATTTGTGGTATGTGATATGATTGTGGTGTTTATAGCTTGTGAGGAAGTGCATTGTTTATGTGAAATTTCAATGTATGTTGTGTGGTGGCATTTAGGGTTTGAAATGCATTGTTTGAATTGCTTTGCAATGCATGAATGTGATGATGTTGAAGCATGTGATAAGTTATTGTAATTGTTGTGGTTGTTGATTTGTGGCCTAAGGGCAAGAATATGCAATGTGTGGTATTTGATTATATATGCATGATTATGGATGTGTAGTGGGTGCAATGTGAATGTCATGAGTCATTGTATGCCAAGCATCATAATGTGCATTGTGGAAACGTCCTGAGTGACGGTTTGGTTCCAGAGAGAATATTCTATAACATCGTGGGCCTCGAAAATATGAGGCGCTGCCTGAGGACTTAAAGCGATGGGTATAGACGATTGTGGGCTCCTTTGGAGACTTAAAGCAATCCTTAACGTCGTGGGCCTCGAAAATATGAGGCGATGCCTGAGGACTTAAAGCGACGGGTGAACATCGTAGGCCCGACGGGGAGTTACTTGAGATTCTCAGTAACGAGCGATGGTTCCAATAGTTCCTGAGTGGACTAATGACGTGACAAAATGACGTGACAATGGAAGTCGGTACCGCATGGCATGTGCATAGAGTCGTGGTGTCGGTCTCTGTGCATTTGCATTCATCATGAATTAATTGTGCATGGAAAGGTGATTGTGATTGATGAGATAAAATATGTGCAATTGTATTGAATGGTATATGTTTGATTGATTATGTGTGGAAAAATCATGATTTGATTGATTATGTGTGGGAATTGTGCATTGATTTGTTATGTGTTGAGATTGTGATAACATTGGTAATTGACATGCATATGTGATAAATGCTATGACTTGGTATGCCTTAGGTGCAAATGTGTGATTATGTTAGTATAATTGTTATATGCTATGTGGTTGGATTGTTAGAAATATGTTATACATCTGTGGCTTGCTATATGCATTGGTATGTGATGTGTGAAGTGAGAATAACTGTGTATGTGATTTTTATGTGTTTTTGCATATTATTATGCAATCTTGGTTTAGTTGTTATTTCTCACCCTTCTGCTGGAATATGCTTTTTATGGCATAGTGCAGATTGTCAGCTTTAGAGGCGTGGAGGCAAGTGGAAGAGTTAGATATTCGTTTGCTTAGGTCTTGGTGTCTGCTCTAATACGTAGCACAGGAGTCGGGGAACGCTTTAAGTTATTTGTATACAATTGTTGAATATGTTTTGTATGACCTTTGTATGTATATTTTGTTGTTATAAAACGATTCAATTTGTAAAACAAGTCGATTATGGATCTTTCCACTTTATTCCATAATTGACATTCATTTTATATGGAAAAAGGTTCCCTATGGGGTTATCCTATTTTGTGCTATGTATCAAAATAATTGAGCAGGGATGATGTTTTGTTTATTTAAATGTGGCATTCCTGTTCCTGTCGGAAAAATAAATTTTTAGTTACTCTGATTTTATTTATGTATTATTTATTCGCGAGGGGAATTGGGGTGTTACATTAGTGGTATCAGAGCAGGTCGGTCCGTCCGGCCAAGTTGTTGAGTCAGTTTGTGTGACAGTTGAATACTGTCGATGTTGGTTGTCCCTTAGTACGTCATATGTGTGTGGAGCGTTGGCTCAGTGTGCAGTTGGTTGCAAGAGTGTAAGTGTTGTTTGGACAGTATTGTTCCCGGTTCCAGAAGGGATGCGGAGGAAAGGCTTATGTCAACTAAGGATTTGTGCCTTAGGTAGTTTGGTGCACAGGATGTAAGGAATGCTATTATAGTTGGTAAAGACTGTTTATACCCCATCATGATTGTCGGCTGTCTATTGACAAATTGAGGAACTGATCACCCTTAATCTCTTGTTGATAGCAGACGGGAATTATGTTGGATGGAATAGACGTGTCTTTCCGGCTTTGATAGTGTGTGCAATAAATTGTTTGGAATTTAAGAAAATGGTTACGAATTGTTTCGATGAGTTGAGGAAGATTCTTATATCTGAAGGTGAGACGGATTAGAGGTTTTGGTATGTTGGTCTAGTGGGAAGTCATTGAGGGAGAACGATTGAGTATTGTCAAAGGTGGTTCTCAGAGAGAAGAGTGTGAACTCGAATTTGACGAAGGTGAAGATTTGAGGTTTGGATCTGCTAAGTAAGTAGAAAACTCTTAGTAGATGGGACTAAGATGTTTGTTTGGTCTGTGATGATAGTGTTCTGGAAATTGGCAGGAAGTCACAGTGTTGGGCCGTCAGTTGTGCATGGTTTTCAGATGTGTTATGGATGGAACATTAAGGTGTTGTCTTAGGGAGCTCCGGTTTGGTTAGTAACAAAAAGGAAGGATGGTTGAATGGAATAACAAGTATGATGCATATGATGGTATTGGTTTTGAGACTATGGAAAGCGAAACTTAGAGTTCTGGTGAGGTTTGGAGTCTTTGGAGTTTTAGAGCATTAATGGAAATTTTGAGAAAACCCTAGGTGTGGATGTAATGTTTGAGAGGTTCCGAAGTTGGTTAAGGAGATTAGAAACTTTTGGGCTCAGTTGGTTGTTACAGAAGGTTATGGAAGACTTTGCTAAGTTCGTACTTCTGTTGTCTCAGTTGGCTTGCAAAGGGTGAGTCGTTTGTCTGGATGTTCGTTGTGAGTAAGTTTTGGAGAGCTGAAGTAGAAGTTGGCTACGGCTTCAGTTTTGATTCTGGATGATCCTAATAAACTGTTTGTGAGATGTGTCTTTGAGGAGTTTAGACAGTGTGTTAATGCAAGAGGGTAAAGTCGTGGCTTATGCTTTACGACAATTGAGGATTCATAAAAGGATCGATACTATTCAGGATTTGGAATTGGACGCGATTGTATTGTGTTGGAGAATCTGGAGGTATTGTTTTAAGGGTTTTAGGTTCAAGGTGTTTGGATGGAGGAATTGACGGTTTTGGATATGTAACAAGACTGTTGTAATTATGAGTTTTCGCGGGTTCGCTTAGCGAACCAGTTAGCGAAGGTTCGCTGAGTTGTTCGCCTAGCGAAGTTTGGGTGTTTTTGATGTTGGAAGTTGCTGCCTCGGTTCGCCAAGGGATTCGCCTAGCAAACTTTGTGTCTATTTTTAGCTAGTAGTTGGTTCGCTGGAACATTCGCCTAGCGAAGGTGCTAGCGAATGCTCGCGAGAAGGTTCGCCCAGCGAACAGTGCTGTTTGTGTAATTTTGTTTTCTGCATAACTTTTGATTTGTAACTCAGAGTAAGGCACGATCGGATGGTTGGAATTCCTGATAAGTTATGACCTTGGCTCGAATTATCCTATTGGTAAAGTTTGTGTCGTGCGTGATGAGTTAAGTCGAAAGTTTTTACTTATGCCGGCTTTGATGGTTAAAGAGTGGGAACTATTGAGAGAATTTAGAGATTTGGGTTGGTATCTGAATTGACATCTGATAGTGTGAGGTTGGGTATATTAACAGTGAACAGTGATTTTTGGTGGATATGAGAAAGAGTTAGATTTTGGACGTGAGGTTGGTAGTTTTGATGGTTACGAGTAATCAGAGTGCGCGGCGGAAGCGTGATATGGCACATTTTGTATATGCGTGTGGGGCTGGTAAGAGTTCATAGGTTGAACATTGAAAACATGTAAGAGTGAGGAGACCATTGGACGATTCAGAATGGAAGTGTTAGGTGAAAGGTTTAGATATTATCCATGGGCTACTATGTAGTTGGGTGTCTTGGTTATATGTTCGATTGGTGAAGGGTAGCATTGTTGTAATACGTTGTGTGACAAGGATGTTGGTATTGTGGTTATGTAAAGGTTGTGGAATCGATGTTGTGTCGTGGAACTTTATGTTCTTGTTTGTGTTGTTGTCTCGTTTCCATGGTGATGGTTCGAGTGCATGTAGCTAATTCATGTATGCGGAATTAGGGGAGGGTTACCTATGGTAAGGGTAACGATCCTGTTGTGTTTCGGTTCAAGAGTGAACATGTGTGTTTGTAGCTTGGGTTTTCCTGTGAGTCGTGAGTTAGTCTTCAAGTGCATTGTATGGGCTTTGCATCTTGTCGTTGTAGTTATCGTCGTTGTCGTGTCTTTGTCGTAGTCGTGTTAGTAAGGGGTTTGTCAGTTGTGTTATTCGTGGTGTGCCTTTTGTTGGCATGTTGGTTTGTTAGTCGGATGCGGGAGTCGTGTCCGGAGTTGTTCGTCTCGGTATATTTTCGAGGACGAAAATGTCTAAGTGGGGGAGAATTGTAACGCCCCGGTTTTGTTAGATTTATTTAATAGAGTAGATTTAATTGGTTTTGGTTTTGTATTATTTTATTTTTTACTTTTATTTGACAAAATGTTATTTTTCATCGTTGTTTATGTTTTATCGCATTTTGAGAGCGTTTGGGAGATATTTGAGTGTAGGGGTATTTTGGTCTTTTGTTTGTGTAGATATTATATTTTCCTTTATAATAGAAAGAAAAGAGAGAAAAATAGTAAGGAAAGAAAGAGAAGAGAAGAAAAAGAGAAAGAAGGAAAGAGGAGAGAAAAGAGGAGAAGAGGAAAATCGGGAAAACTCCGTTTCGAGCGCGAATAATCGGGTAAGGGTGAGAAGTTTCAATTATATCTTGCTTGTGTATGTATATGTGTTGTTTGTTGTAATTGTTTTGGTGGTTTCGTGACTTTTCTTATCGATTTAAATTAGGAGCAATTGATAGAAATCGATGTTTTCACGGATGAAATTCGATATAAACCGCGTAGAATACTCGTTGACTATGTCTAAACATGTTTTGGTTGTTCTGGTATGAATTAGAAGGGTTTGGGTGGTAAAAATGATGTATTTTGGTCCCATATGACCTATATTGACGCTGCTGCGAATTCTGGGTTTCACGGGTTCCCCTAGCGAACCCCAGCGAAGGAACGGGCGAACGTTCGCTAGAAGGTTCGCCTAGCAAACTTTATGACTGTTTTCCACTGCCTTGGTTCGCTAGGGTTCGCCTAGCGAATACTGGAGCGAACATGATATTTTTCCAATTTTGTTTTCGTCGTAATTTTCAAACCGTAAGTCCGTTTTGGTCGCCGTTCGAAGCGTTGGAAAGCTAATGAAATGCTCTTTCTTTTAAAAATGGTTTGGAGGGCAGTATATGAATTATGTAAGTCGTGATTTTGAAAAAGTGTTGGTTTGTCGGATTTTCACCGTCGTATTGGTGTGAGAATGAAGTGTTATCATGCTATATGCTTTTAATATGTATCGTATGGCTTGTGTGCTGGTATATGATGTGAATATATATGATAAGTGTTGGTGATGATGGTTTGTGGTGTTATGGAGGAATAAATGTGTGTTTTGGGTTTTGATTTCAATGTGCGATAATGATGTGTTGTGAGTAGCATTTGATATGTAAATCCCTTGTGTGAGGAACTATGATGTTGTTGTGATTTGTGGTATGTGATATGATTGTGGTATTTATAGCTTGTGAGGAAGTGCATTGTTTATGTGAAATTTCAATGTATGTTGTGTGGTGGCATTTAGGGTTTGAAATGCATTGTTTGAATTGCTTTGCAATGCATGAATGTGATGATGTTGAAGCATGTGATAAGTTGTTGTAATTGTTGTGGTTGTTGATTTGTGGCCTAAGGGCAAGAATATGCAATGTGTGGTATTTGATTATATATGCATGATTATGGATGTGTATGTGGGTGCAATGTGAATGTCATGAGTCATTGTATGCCAAGCATCATAATGTGCATTGTGGAAACGTCCTGAGTGACGGTTTGGTTCCAGAGAGAATATTCTATAACATCGTGGGCCTCAAAAATATGAGGCGCTGCCTGAGGACTTAAAGCGATGGGTATAGACGATTGTGGGCTCCTTTGGAGACTTAAAGCAATCCTTAACGTCGTGGGCCTCGAAAATATGAGGCGATGCCTGAGGACTTAAAGCGATGGGTGAACATCGTAGGCCCGACGGGGAGTTACTTGAGATTCTCAGTAACGAGCGATGGTTCCAATAGTTCCTGAGTGGACTAATGACGTGACAAAATGACGTGACAAAATGACGTGACAATGGAAGTCGGTACCGCATGGCATGTGCATAGAGTCGTGGTGTCGGTCTCTGTGCATTTGCATTCATCATGAATTAATTGTGCATGGAAAGGTGATTGTGATTGATGAGATAAAATATGTGCAATTGTATTGAATGGTATATGTTTGATTGATTATGTGTGGAAAAATCATGATTTGATTGATTATGTGTGGGAATTGTGCATTGATTTGTTATGTGTTGAGATTGTGATAGCATTGGTAATTGACATGCATATGTGATAAATGCTATGACTTGGTATGCCTTAGGTGCAAATGTGTGATTATGTTAGTATAATTGTTATATGCTATGTGGTTGGATTGTTAGAAATATGTTATACATCTGTGGCTTGCTATATGCATTGGTATGTGATGTGTGAAGTGAGAATAACTGTGTATGTGATTTTTATGTGTTTTTGCATATTATTATGCAATCTTGGTTTAGTTGTTATTTCTCACCCTTCTGCTGGAATATGCTTTTTATGGCATAGTGCAGATTGTCAGCTTTAGAGGCGTGGAGGCAAGTGGAAGAGTTAGATATTCGTTTGCTTAGGTCTTGGTGTCTGCTCTAATACGTAGCACAGGAGTCGGGGAACGCTTTAAGTTATTTGTATACAATTGTTGAATATGTTTTGTATGACCTTTGTATGTATATTTTGTTGTTATAAAACGATTCAATTTGTAAAACAAGTCGATTATGGATCTTTCCACTTTATTCCATAATTGACATTCATTTTATATGGAAAAAGGTTCCCTATGGGGTTATCCTATTTTGTGCTATGTATCAAAATAATTGAGCAGGGATGATGTTTTGTTTATTTAAATGTGGCATTCCTGTTCCTGTCGGAAAAATAAATTTTTAGTTACTCTGATTTTATTTATGTATTATTTATTCGCGAGGGGAATTGGGGTGTTACATTAGTGGTATCAGAGCAGGTCGGTCCGTCCGGCCAAGTTGTTGAGTCAGTTTGTGTGACAGTTGAATACTGTCGATGTTGGTTGTCCCTTAGTACGTCATATGTGTGTGGAGCGTTGGCTCAGTGTGCAGTTGGTTGCAAGAGTGTAAGTGTTGTTTGGACAGTATTGTTCCCGGTTCCAGAAGGGATGCGGAGGAAAGGCTTATGTCAACTAAGGATTTGTGCCTTAGGTAGTTTGGTGCACAGGATGTAAGGAATGCTATTATAGTTGGTAAAGACTGTTTATACCCCATCATGATTGTCGGCTGTCTATTGACAAATTGAGGAACTGATCACCCTTAATCTCTTGTTGATAGCAGACGGGAATTATGTTGGATGGAATAGACGTGTCTTTCCGGCTTTGATAGTGTGTGCAATAAATTGTTTGGAATTTAAGAAAATGGTTACGAATTGTTTCGATGAGTTGAGGAAGATTCTTATATCTGAAGGTGAGACGGATTAGAGGTTTTGGTATGTTGGTCTAGTGGGAAGTCATTGAGGGAGAACGATTGAGTATTGTCAAAGGTGGTTCTCAGAGAGAAGAGTGTGAACTCGAATTTGACGAAGGTGAAGATTTGAGGTTTGGATCTGCTAAGTAAGTAGAAAACTCTTAGTAGATGGGACTAAGATGTTTGTTTGGTCTGTGATGATAGTGTTCTGGAAATTGGCAGGAAGTCACAGTGTTGGGCCGTCAGTTGTGCATGGTTTTCAGATGTGTTATGGATGGAACATTAAGGTGTTGTCTTAGGGAGCTCCGGTTTGGTTAGTAACAAAAAGGAAGGATGGTTGAATGGAATAACAAGTATGATGCATATGATGGTATTGGTTTTGAGACTATGGAAAGCGAAACTTAGAGTTCTGGTGAGGTTTGGAGTCTTTGGAGTTTTAGAGCATTAATGGAAATTTTGAGAAAACCCTAGGTGTGGATGTAATGTTTGAGAGGTTCCGAAGTTGGTTAAGGAGATTAGAAACTTTTGGGCTCAGTTGGTTGTTACAGAAGGTTATGGAAGACTTTGCTAAGTTCGTACTTCTGTTGTCTCAGTTGGCTTGCAAAGGGTGAGTCGTTTGTCTGGATGTTCGTTGTGAGTAAGTTTTGGAGAGCTGAAGTAGAAGTTGGCTACGGCTTCAGTTTTGATTCTGGATGATCCTAATAAACTGTTTGTGAGATGTGTCTTTGAGGAGTTTAGACAGTGTGTTAATGCAAGAGGGTAAAGTCGTGGCTTATGCTTTACGACAATTGAGGATTCATAAAAGGATCGATACTATTCAGGATTTGGAATTGGACGCGATTGTATTGTGTTGGAGAATCTGGAGGTATTGTTTTAAGGGTTTTAGGTTCAAGGTGTTTGGATGGAGGAATTGACGGTTTTGGATATGTAACAAGACTGTTGTAATTATGAGTTTTTGCGGGTTCGCTTAGCGAACCAGTTAGCGAAGGTTCGCTGAGTTGTTCGCCTAGCGAAGTTTGGGTGTTTTTGATGTTGGAAGTTGCTGCCTCGGTTCGCCAAGGGATTCGCCTAGCAAACTTTGTGTCTATTTTTAGCTAGTAGTTGGTTCGCTGGAACATTCGCCTAGCGAAGGTGCTAGCGAATGCTCGCGAGAAGGTTCGCCCAGCGAACAGTGCTGTTTGTGTAATTTTGTTTTCTGCATAACTTTTGATTTGTAACTCAGAGTAAGGCACGATCGGATGGTTGGAATTCCTGATAAGTTATGACCTTGGCTCGAATTATCCTATTGGTAAAGTTTGTGTCGTGCGTGATGAGTTAAGTCGAAAGTTTTTACTTATGCCGGCTTTGATGGTTAAAGAGTGGGAACTATTGAGAGAATTTAGAGATTTGGGTTGGTATCTGAATTGACATCTGATAGTGTGAGGTTGGGTATATTAACAGTGAACAGTGATTTTTGGTGGATATGAGAAAGAGTTAGATTTTGGACGTGAGGTTGGTAGTTTTGATGGTTACGAGTAATCAGAGTGCGCGGCGGAAGCGTGATATGGCACATTTTGTATATGCGTGTGGGGCTGGTAAGAGTTCATAGGTTGAACATTGAAAACATGTAAGAGTGAGGAGACCATTGGACGATTCAGAATGGAAGTGTTAGGTGAAAGGTTTAGATATTATCCATGGGCTACTATGTAGTTGGGTGTCTTGGTTATATGTTCGATTGGTGAAGGGTAGCATTGTTGTAATACGTTGTGTGACAAGGATGTTGGTATTGTGGTTATGTAAAGGTTGTGGAATCGATGTTGTGTCGTGGAACTTTATGTTCTTGTTTGTGTTGTTGTCTCGTTTCCATGGTGATGGTTCGAGTGCATGTAGCTAATTCATGTATGCGGAATTAGGGGAGGGTTACCTATGGTAAGGGTAACGATCCTGTTGTGTTTCGGTTCAAGAGTGAACATGTGTGTTTGTAGCTTGGGTTTTCCTGTGAGTCGTGAGTTAGTCTTCAAGTGCATTGTATGGGCTTTGCATCTTGTCGTTGTAGTTATCGTCGTTGTCGTGTCTTTGTCGTAGTCGTGTTAGTAAGGGGTTTGTCAGTTGTGTTATTCGTGGTGTGCCTTTTGTTGGCATGTTGGTTTGTTAGTCGGATGCGGGAGTCGTGTCCGGAGTTGTTCGTCTCGGTATATTTTCGAGGACGAAAATGTCTAAGTGGGGGAGAATTGTAACGCCCCGGTTTTGTTAGATTTATTTAATAGAGTAGATTTAATTGGTTTTGGTTTTGTATTATTTTATTTTTTACTTTTATTTGACAAAATGTTATTTTTCATCGTTGTTTATGTTTTATCGCATTTTGAGAGCGTTTGGGAGATATTTGAGTGTAGGGGTATTTTGGTCTTTTGTTTGTGTAGATATTATATTTTCCTTTATAATAGAAAGAAAAGAGAGAAAAATAGTAAGGAAAGAAAGAGAAGAGAAGAAAAAGAGAAAGAAGGAAAGAGGAGAGAAAAGAGGAGAAGAGGAAAATCGGGAAAACTCCGTTTCGAGCGCGAATAATCGGGTAAGGGTGAGAAGTTTCAATTATATCTTGCTTGTGTATGTATATGTGTTGTTTGTTGTAATTGTTTTGGTGGTTTCGTGACTTTTCTTATCGATTTAAATTAGGAGCAATTGATAGAAATCGATGTTTTCACGGATGAAATTCGATATAAACCGCGTAGAATACTCGTTGACTATGTCTAAACATGTTTTGGTTGTTCTGGTATGAATTAGAAGGGTTTGGGTGGTAAAAATGATGTATTTTGGTCCCATATGACCTATATTGACGCTGCTGCGAATTCTGGGTTTCACGGGTTCCCCTAGCGAACCCCAGCGAAGGAACGGGCGAACGTTCGCTAGAAGGTTCGCCTAGCAAACTTTATGACTGTTTTCCACTGCCTTGGTTCGCTAGGGTTCGCCTAGCGAATACTGGAGCGAACATGATATTTTTCCAATTTTGTTTTCGTCGTAATTTTCAAACCGTAAGTCCGTTTTGGTCGCCGTTCGAAGCGTTGGAAAGCTAATGAAATGCTCTTTCTTTTAAAAATGGTTTGGAGGGCAGTATATGAATTATGTAAGTCGTGATTTTGAAAAAGTGTTGGTTTGTCGGATTTTCACCGTCGTATTGGTGTGAGAATGAAGTGTTATCATGCTATATGCTTTTAATATGTATCGTATGGCTTGTGTGCTGGTATATGATGTGAATATATATGATAAGTGTTGGTGATGATGGTTTGTGGTGTTATGGAGGAATAAATGTGTGTTTTGGGTTTTGATTTCAATGTGCGATAATGATGTGTTGTGAGTAGCATTTGATATGTAAATCCCTTGTGTGAGGAACTATGATGTTGTTGTGATTTGTGGTATGTGATATGATTGTGGTATTTATAGCTTGTGAGGAAGTGCATTGTTTATGTGAAATTTCAATGTATGTTGTGTGGTGGCATTTAGGGTTTGAAATGCATTGTTTGAATTGCTTTGCAATGCATGAATGTGATGATGTTGAAGCATGTGATAAGTTGTTGTAATTGTTGTGGTTGTTGATTTGTGGCCTAAGGGCAAGAATATGCAATGTGTGGTATTTGATTATATATGCATGATTATGGATGTGTATGTGGGTGCAATGTGAATGTCATGAGTCATTGTATGCCAAGCATCATAATGTGCATTGTGGAAACGTCCTGAGTGACGGTTTGGTTCCAGAGAGAATATTCTATAACATCGTGGGCCTCAAAAATATGAGGCGCTGCCTGAGGACTTAAAGCGATGGGTATAGACGATTGTGGGCTCCTTTGGAGACTTAAAGCAATCCTTAACGTCGTGGGCCTCGAAAATATGAGGCGATGCCTGAGGACTTAAAGCGACGGGTGAACATCGTAGGCCCGACGGGGAGTTACTTGAGATTCTCAGTAACGAGCGATGGTTCCAATAGTTCCTGAGTGGACTAATGACGTGACAAAATGACGTGACAAAATGACGTGACAATGGAAGTCGGTACCGCATGGCATGTGCATAGAGTCGTGGTGTCGGTCTCTGTGCATTTGCATTCATCATGAATTAATTGTGCATGGAAAGGTGATTGTGATTGATGAGATAAAATATGTGCAATTGTATTGAATGGTATATGTTTGATTGATTATGTGATTATGTGTGGAAAAATCATGATTTGATTGATTATGTATGGGAATTGTGCATTGATTTGTTATGTGTTGAGATTGTGATAGCATTGGTAATTGACGTGCATATGTGATAAATGCTATGACTTGGTATGCCTTAGGTGCAAATGTGTGATTATGTTAGTATAATTGTTATATGCTATGTGGTTGGATTGTTAGAAATATGTTATACATCTGTGGCTTGCTATATGCATTGGTATGTGATGTGTGAAGTGAGAATAACTGTGTATGTGATTTTTATGTGTTTTTGCATATTATTATGCAATCTTGGTTTAGTTGTTATTTCTCACCCTTCTGCTGGAATATGCTTTTTATGGCATAGTGCAGATTGTCAGCTTTAGAGGCGTGGAGGCAAGTGGAAGAGTTAGATATTCGTTTGCTTAGGTCTTGGTGTCTGCTCTGATACGTAGAACAGGAGTCGGGGAACGCTTTAAGTTATTTGTATACAATTGTTGAATATGTTTTGTATGACCTTTGTATGTATATTTTGTTGTTATAAAACAATTCAATTTGTAAAACAAGTCGATTATGGATCTTTCCGCTTTATTCCATAATTGACATTCATTTTATATGGAAAAAGGTTCCCTATGGGGTTATCCTATTTTGTGCTATGTATCAAAATAATTGAGCAGGGATGATGTTTTGTTTATTTAAATGTGGCATTCCTGTTCCTGTCGGAAAAATAAATTTTTAGTTACTCTGATTTTATTTATGTATTATTTATTCGCGAGGGGAATTGGGGTGTTACATTAGTGGTATCAGAGCAGGTCGGTCCGTCCGGCCAAGTTGTTGAGTCAGTTTGTGTGACAGTTGAATACTATCGATGTTGGTTGTCCCTTAGTACGTCATATGTGTGTGGAGCGTTGGCTCAGTGTGCAGTTGGTTGCAAGAGTGTAAGTGTTGTTTGGACAGTATTGTTCCCGGTTCCAGAAGGGATGCGGAGGAAAGGCTTATGTCAACTAAGGATTTGTGCCTTAGGTAGTTTGGTGCACAGGATGTAAGGAATGCTATTATAGTTGGTAAAGACTGTTTATGCCCCCATCATGATTGTCGGCTGTCTATTGACAAATTGAGGAACTGATCACCCTTAATCTCTTGTTGATAGCAGACGGGAATTATGTTGGATGGAATAGACGTGTCTTTCCGGCTTTGATAGTGTGTGCAATAAATTGTTTGGAATTTAAGAAAATGGTTACGGATTGTTTCGATGAGTTGAGGAAGATTCTTATATCTGAAGGTGAGACGGATTGGAGGTTTTGGTATGTTGGTCTAGTGGGAAGTCATTGAGGGAGAACGATTGGGTATTGTCAAAGGTGGTTCTCAGAGAGAAGAGTGTGAACTCGAATTTGACGAAGGTGAAGATTTGAGGTTTGGATCTGCTAAGTAAGTAGAAAACTCTTAGTAGATGGGACTAAGATGTTTGTTTGGTCTGTGATGATAGTGTTCTGGAAATTGGCAGGAAGTCACAGTGTTGGGCCGTCAGTTGTGCATGGTTTTCAGATGTGTTATGGATGGAACATTAAGGTGTTGTCTTAGGGAGCTCCGGTTTGGTTAGTAACAAAAAGGAAGGATGGTTGAATGGAATAACAAGTATGATGCATATGATGGTATTGGTTTTGAGACTATGGAAAGCGAAACTTAGAGTTCTGGTGAGGTTTGGAGTCTTTGGATTTTAGAGCATTAATGGAAATTTTGAGAAAACCCTAGGTGTGGATGTAATGTTTGAGAGGTTCCGAAGTTGGTTAAGGAGATTAGAAACTTTTGGGCTCAGTTGGTTGTTACGGAAGGTTATGGAAGACTTTGCTAAGTTCGTACTTCTGTTGTCTCAGTTGGCTTGCAAAGGGTGAGTCGTTTGTCTGGATGTTCGTTGTGAGTAAGTTTTGGAGAGCTGAAGTAGAAGTTGGCTACGGCTTCAGTTTTGATTCTGGATGATCCTAATAAACCGTTTGTGAGATGTGTCTTTGAGGAGTTTAGACAGTGTGTTAATGCAAGAGGGTAAAGTCCTGGCTTATGCTTTACGACAATTGAGGATTCATAAAAGGATCGATACTATCCAGGATTTGGAATTGGACGCGATTGTATTGTGTTGGAGAATCTGGAGGTATTGTTTTAAGGGTTTTAGGTTCAAGGTGTTTGGATGGAGGAATTGACGGTTTTGAATATGTAACAAGACTGTTGTAATTCTGAGTTTTTGCGGGTTCGCTTAGCGAACCAGTTATCGAAGGTTCGCTGAGTTGTTCGCCTAGCGAAGTTTGGGTGTTTTTGATGTTGGAAGTTGCTGCCTCGGTTCGCCAAGGGATTCGCCTAGCAAACTTTGTGTCTGTTTTTAGCTAGTAGTTGGTTCGCTGGAACATTCGCCTAGCGAAGGTGCTAGCGAATGCTCGCGAGAAGGTTCGCCCAGCGAACAGTGCTGTTTGTGTAATTTTGTTTTCTGCATAACTTTTGATTTGTAACTCAGAGTAAGGCACGATCGGATGGTTGGAATTCCTGATAAGTTATGACCTTGGCTCGAATTATCCTATTGGTAAAGTTTGTGTCGTGCGTGATGAGTTAAGTCGAAAGTTTTTACTTATGCCGGCATTGATGGTTAAAGAGTGGGAACTATTGAGAGAATTTAGAGATTTGGGTTGGTATCTGAATTGACATCTGATAGTGTGAGGTTGGGTATATTAACAGTGAACAGTGATTTTTGGTGGATATGAGAAAGAGTTAGATTTTGGACGTGAGGTTGGTAGTTTTGATGGTTACGAGTAATCAGAGTGCGCGGCGGAAGCGTGATATGGCACATTTTGTATATGCGTGTGGGGCTGGTAAGAGTTCATAGGTTGAACATTGAAAACATGTAAGAGTGAGGAGACCATTGGACGATTAAGAATGGAAGTGTTAGGTGAAAGGTTTAGATATTATCCTTGGGCTACTATGTAGTTGGGTGTCTTGGTTATATGTTCGATTGGTGAAGGGTAGCATTGTTGTAATACGTTGTGTGACAAGGATGTTGGTATTGTGGTTATGTAAAGGTTGTGGAATCGATGTTGTGTCGTGGAACTTTATGTTCTTGTTTGTGTTGTTGTCTCGTTTCCATGGTGATGGTTCGAGTGCATGTAGCTAATTCCTGTATGCGGAATTAGGGGAGGGTTACCTATGGTAAGGGTAACGATCCTGTTGTGTTTCGGTTCAAGAGTGAACATGTGTGTTTGTAGCTTGGGTTTTCCTGTGAGTCCTGAGTTAGTCTTCAAGTGCATTGTATGGGCTTTGCATCTTGTCGTTGTAGTTATCGTCGTTGTCGTGTCTTTGTCGTAGTCGTGTTAGTAAGGGGTTTGTCAGTTGTGTTATTCGTGGTGTGCCTTTTGTTGGCATGTTGGTTTGTTAGTCGGATGCGGGAGTCGTGTCCGGAGTTGTTCGTCTCGGTATATTTTCGAGGACGAAAATGTCTAAGTGGGGGAGAATTGTAACGCCCCGGTTTTGTTAGATTTATTTAATAGAGTAGATTTAATTGGTTTTGGTTTTGTATTATTTTATTTTTTACTTTTATTTGACAAAATGTTATTTTTCATCGTTGTTTATGTTTTATCGCATTTTGAGAGCGTTTGGGAGATATTTGAGTGTAGGGGTATTTTGGTCTTTTGTTTGTGTAGATATTATATTTTCCTTTATAATAGAAAGAAAAGAGAGAAAAATAGTAAGGAAAGAAAGAGAAGAGAAGAAAAAGAGAAAGAAGGAAAGAGGAGAGAAAAGAGGAGAAGAGGAAAATCGGGAAAACTCCGTTTCGAGCGCGAATAATCGGGTAAGGGTGAGAAGTTTCAATTATATCTTGCTTGTGTATGTATATGTGTTGTTTGTTGTAATTGTTTTGGTGGTTTCGTGACTTTTCTTATCGATTTAAATTAGGAGCAATTGATAGAAATCGATGTTTTCACGGATGAAATTCGATATAAACCGCGTAGAATACTCGTTGACTATGTCTAAACATGTTTTGGTTGTTCTGGTATGAATTAGAAGGGTTTGGGTGGTAAAAATGATGTATTTTGGTCCCATATGACCTATATTGACGCTGCTGCGAATTCTGGGTTTCGCGGGTTCGCCTAGCGAACCCCAGCGAAGGAACGGGCGAACGTTCGCTAGAAGGTTCGCCTAGCGAACTTTATGACTGTTTTCCACTGCCTTGGTTCGCTAGGGTTCGCCTAGCGAATACTGGAGCGAACATGCTCTTTCTTTTAAAAATGCTTTGGAGGGCAGTATATGAATTATGTAAGTCGTGATTTTGAAAAAGTGTTGGTTTGTCGGATTTTCACCGTCGTATTGGTGTGCGAATGAAGTGTTATCATGCTATATGCTTTTAATATGTATCGTATGGCTTGTGTGCTGGTATATCATGTGAATATATATGATAAGTGTTGATGATGATGGTTTGTGGTGTTATGGAGGAATAAATGTGTGTTTTGGGTTTTGATTTCAATGTGCGATAATGATGTGTTGTGAGTAGCATTTGATATGTAAATCCCTTGTGTGAGGAACTATGATGTTGTTGTGATTTGTGGTATGTGATATGATTGTGGTATTTATAGCTTGTGAGGAAATGCATTGTTTATGTGAAATTTCAATGTATGTTGTGTGGTGGCATTTAGGGTTTGAAATGCATTGTTTGAATTGCTTTGCAATGCATGAATGTGATGATGTTGAAGCATGTGATAAGTTGTTGTAATTGTTGTGGTTGTTGATTTGTGGCCTAAGGGCAAGAATATGCAATGTGTGGTATTTGATTATATATGCATAATTATGGATGTGTATGTGGGTGCAATGTGAATGTCATGAGTCATTGTATGCCAAGCATCATAATGTGCATTGTGGAAACGTCCTGAGTGACGGTTTGGTTCCAGAGAGAATATTCTATAACATCGTGGGCCTCAAAAATATGAGGCGCTGCCTGAGGACTTAAAGCGATGGGTATAGACGATTGTGGGCTCCTTTGGAGACTTAAAGCAATCCTTAACGTCGTGGGCCTCAAAAATATGAGGCGATGCCTGAGGACTTAAAGCGACGGGTGAACATCGTAGGCCCGACGAGGAGTTACTTGAGATTCTCAGTAACGAGCGATGGTTCCAATAGTTCCTGAGTGGACTAATGACGTGACAAAATGACGTGACAAAATGAGGTGACAAAATGACGTGACAATGGAAGTCGGTACCGCATGGCATGTGCATAGAGTCGTGGTGTCGGTCTCTGTGCATTTGCATTCATCATGAATTAATTGTGCATGGAAAGGTGATTGTGATTGATGAGATAAAATATGTGCAATTGTATTGAATGGTATATGTTTGATTGATTATGTGATTATGTGTGGAAAAATCATGATTTGATTGATTATGTATGGGAATTGTGCATTGATTAGTTATGTGTTGAGATTGTGATAGCATTGGTAATTGACGTGCATATGTGATAAATGCTATGACTTGGTATGCCTTAGGTGCAAATGTGTGATTATGTTAGTATAATTGTTATATGCTATGTGGTTGGATTGTTAGAAATATGTTATACATCTGTGGCTTGATATATGCATTGGTATGTGATGTGTGAAGTGAGAATAACTGTGTATGTGATTTTTATGTGTTTTTGCATATTATTATGCAATCTTGGTTTAGTTGTTATTTCTCACCCTTCTGCTGGAATATGCTTTTTATGGCATAGTGCAGATTGTCAGCTTTAGAGGCGTGGAGGCAAGTGGAAGAGTTAGATATTCGTTTGCTTAGGTCTTGGTGTCTGCTCTGATACGTAGCACAGGAGTCGGGGAACGCTTTAAGTTATTTGTATACAATTGTTGAATATGTTTTGTATGACCTTTGTATGTATATTTTGTTGTTATAAAACGATTCAATTTGTAAAACAAGTCGATTATGGATCTTTCCGCTTTATTCCATAATTGACATTCATTTTATATGGAAAAAGGTTCCCTATGGGGTTATCCTATTTTGTGCTATGTATCAAAATAATTGAGCAGGGATGATGTTTTGTTTATTTAAATGTGGCATTCCTGTTCCTGTCGGAAAAATAAATTTTTAGTTACTCTGATTTTATTTATGTATTATTTATTCGCGAGGGGAATTGGGGTGTTACAACCGCCTTTGGTGAAGCCGCCTTATTTCGCTATGCGAAAGATAGTTCGCGTCGCGAACTCCGTTGCTTTCTGTCGCGTCAAGTGAAGTCTGACTAATTTGATTATGTTTCATTTCGCTTCCTATCGCTTTCTACCGCTTTCGGTCGCTTCCTGTCGCATCGCGAACTTCAAGCGAAGTCTGCTAGATTTGATTCTGTTTTGCTTTGCCTAGCTCGCCTTCTGTCGCTTTCCTTCGCATAGCGAAACTTCGCGTAGCGAAGCTTTTGGTCGCGATGCGAAAGTTGCAGGGCATAACTTTTCTTTGTTCTTTCTTTAATGCATTCTTTAGCCTTTTCCTGCACAAATGTAAACCAAACCAAGAAGACTTTGCACCATATTACTTTCCTTCATTAGTTGAGGTGTTTATGTTAGAATCTTGTCATTCAAGTAAGATAAATGCCCCATTTTATGTGCTATTTTATCATGAATAAAACACTTATCAAACTCTCCCCAACTTGAATCTTTGTTTTTCCTCAATCAAAGCTATATAAAAGTAAGAGTTTCTATACTATTTGTCACATGATCAACCAAAAATGTTTCAATGAAGTACATGGTTCCATGATGAATTCCACATCCAAGTTTTTATACCTACTACTTTCCAAGCATTTAGACATGTTTATGAAACAAGTTTTCCACATAAAGTTCTTTGTCAATCAGTCCAAGTAATAAACATGTCTTATCATGAATCATAACTATCACCTTTTTGTACAAGTGGAAATATCAAGGTCTTTTGAACTCCCACTTTGACAAACTTGCTAACATCTAGATTAATTCATGCATTCATCTTAAGCAAAATATGTCGATAAGCAAAAACATAGATCACTAAGGTCTTTTTAAGGTTGTAATGTGGCCAAGGTACCAAGGAAGTGTCATTTTCTAAGGCTAGTGGAAACAAAGTGGGTTTTGAATTTTTCTTTTCTTTTTTTAGAAGAGCATTCATAGAATTTGAGTCTTTGTACCATATTACTCCTTTAAACCTTCCTTGTTTCTTTCTTTTGAATATATCCATCTTTTGGTATTTGCCTTTTTCTTTTCTTACTTTTCTTTTTCTTTCATATTTTTCTTGATCTTTTCATTTTCTAATTTTTCTTTTCTTGACAAAGGAAATTTCTTCCTCTCCCCAAATTGAATAAAACCTTTCTTTTTACTTTGAATGCTCTTCAAGATTTGGCAATGGTTTCAAGGGTTTAATTCAAGAAGATTGTGAATTAATCATGGATGAACTTTTATAAATTTTCAAGATGTGCAACAATATCCATTAAGTGGTTTACTTAATGCATTGCTCAGTTAATCAATGATTGATTCAATGTCATATGGCTCAAAAAGGGGTTACAGATGCTCACTCACTCACAAGGGATAACGAGGCTTCATTTGGTTTACTAGTTATGCTCATTTTGAAGAATTACCTTGATCCTTTCCATGTCTCCATAATTATTAACATAAATACAAGATTAAGCATGAACCAAACGAGTTAAAACAAGAATGTATCAGTCTCTTAAGCATATAGTAATCAATGAAAGGTTACCTCACTTTTCTGGTTTTGGCACTACGTGATTCACCATGAAAAAATGTTATTGCACAAGCTTGATTGACTTGATTTTATGTAGACTACTCATGTCATAATCATGCTAAGTTCTAAGAAAGCAATAAACAAGTACCTTGGATTGTGTGATTCTTCCAAAATTTGTATCATAACCATTGTACCTTTGTTGAATAATGTGAATGTGATCATCCACTCTTTTGCTTTTCCAATCTCATTTAGAGGACAAGTATCAAGTATATGGATTGGTCATATGACACCCACAACTGAACTAAAAGAAAAACATTAAAGTGAAGGAGAATGGCATGCATGGCATTTTTGCTGATTCTGCTACTTTCGCTATGCGAAGTATATTTCGCGATGCGAAATATGCAGAAATCAGTTTTATGCAGAATTTCTTTTGGCCCATTCATGTTATTCTCTTCCTATCATTAAAACTAGTTATGCAAAAGGAAACAAACATAAACAAATAAAAAGGTTGGGTTACCTCCCAACAAGTGCTTGTTTAACGTCGTTAGCTCGACGCCTGTTTCGCGTAAAATCAAGGTGGCTTGTATGAATTTGCCAAAGCATCTATGCCATCCTCTTCTGGACTTCCCTTAACATTCTTTATCCTTAATTCCAGGCCTGTTTCATCAGGAGCTTCAATCTTGGAGTAGTCCTCCTATTTGTGTTGAAACAATTTGAAGTTGGCTTCTTCATCTCTCACTTTCATCTTGCCTTCATCTACGTCAATCATCATTCTAGCTGCTTTTATGAATGGACGACCTAAAATCAGAGTTGTGTCTCTATCCTCATCATTGTCCATCACCAAAAAATCTGTCGGGAATAGAAAGCTTTCGAGTTTCACCATTACACATTTTACCATGCCAATTGGTTTTGTGATAGATTTGTTAGCAAGTTCTAACAACATTGTTGTAGGCTTTACTTCAGGGTCACCAATCTTTTGAAGAACGTATAATGGAAGAAGATTGGTGCTTGAACCAAGATTAACCAAGGCTTTATCACAGTGGATTCTTCCAATGGTAACTGGTACGGTGACTTTTCCAGGATCAGCATTGTTTTCTACCTCCTTTTTCTTATTTTTCTCTTTTTCTTGATTTTCCTCCACAACCATCTCTTTTGAATTTTCCCCAACATTGTTTTGAACCGTGTCACCACTCTTCGTCGTAATGGCATTACAAGTTTCCTTAGGATTATTTTGAGTGGTAGCAGAAAACATACCTTTTTGTTGCTCATTTAACTGTTTTGCGATTTGCCCTACTTGCGTTTCCAGATTTCTGATCGATGCATCCGTGTTTTTCTGGTTTGCCATAGACATCTGCATAAATTGGTTCAAGGTATCTTCTATCTTTGTAAGCTTGTCTGGCTGGGTGTAGCTTTGGTATTGGTTCTGCCTGTTTTGGCCATAGTTTGCATTGTTGTTGTAGGAATACCCTTTATTGTTTTGGTACGGGGCCTGCCTCTACTGCTGGTTTCCCACATAATTGACCTCTTCATTAATCGGAGGACAAAAACCGGTTGGGTGGTCTCCTGTACAAAGTTCACACATGGCTACTTGTTGCGGTTTGTTGTTTAAACCGTGCATTTCCTTCAGCTGTTGTGGAAGTTTGGATGTTGTTTTGTTAACTCTTCCACTGTTTGAGTGAGTATTTTGTTTTATGCCAAGATTGCATCATTGGTGCCTAACTCCAGGATTCCTGGTTGTCTTTGTGTTGTGCTACGATTATACTGCACCTGATGATCATTCACGGCCATACGGTTGATGATAGATATTGCATCCTCTGCGCTTTTAGATAACAAAGAGCCACCTGCGGTTGCATCGAGTAAAAGCTTGGGTTGTGGCTGAAGTCCATTTCTAAAAATGTGGATTTGTGTACGCTCATCAAACTCGTGATTAGGACACTTCCGCAACATAGATTTGTATCGCTCCCAAGCCTCGCGCAGAGTTTCAATTGTACTTTGTGCGAACGAGGCAATTGCTGCCTTGGCATCCATGAACCTATTGTGTGGGAAGAACCTATTCAGGAAGTGTTCTTCGAGTACATTCCAATTGGTCATGATGTCCGTAGGTTGGTCCAAGTACCAATCCTTTGCTTTGCCGATTAAAGAGTGTGGGAACAGTCTCATGAAGCCTGCCTCGTCTTCAGCTTCCGGTGCTCCTAATGTACCAGCTAACTCGTAAAACTTGGTGAGATGGCTGTACAGATCTTCATGATCTAAACCTGCAAAAGGGTTGGCATAAATAGGTTGTAGCAGTCCCATTTTCATTTCAGCTCGTCGGTTGTTTGGAGTGGTGGTGAGACGAGCCAATCGTCTCGGACTACTCCGACAAGGTTCATTGTTGACAACTTCAGCCATTGTTTCTTTTGTTGGATTTGCTGAAGAAGTTGATGCTAAAGTTCCTTTGTGACTTTTCTTCTTGGATAGTTGTTTCTGTTTCTTCTTTTGTCTTTTGTTCTTACGGATGGTTCTTTCGATCTCGGGATCAAAAAGAAGTTGTTCTTCTGAAGTCTTGCCTCGAAGCATAAACAGAAGTTTCACCACCTATCCAACAATTGAACACACGTTGCGAAAAACAAATATATACAATATATAACAACTTAGAAGTATAGAAACTATTGCGATGTTTTAATATCTTAAACGCCAATCCCCGGTAACGGCGCCAATTTGATGTTGAGTACAATCAAATGTAAGTATTATGTTTTATCGTATCCACAGGGATTGGGGCGATATCAAAACCGTTCAATGAGTTCTATGATTCTAAGCAGAAGTTTCAAGATTGTTTGGTTTGTAAGTAACAGAAAGTAAAATCGTGCAAGAGTTAAAGATAAGTTTCAGAGGAATAGGCTTGTTAGGAATTGGTTTTCATTCACCGATTCAATAAGTATATCACGAATCAATTATACACAATTTAAGCATGTTTCAATATTATCACGCATCGCTCGCAAACAAAGTTCATGTCTAAACTTTGATGAGATTTCTACCTTATGGTTTAATTGACGATTTCTCAGCCTATTAAACGATACGGTAGCATTAAGATTCGATACTTACAGTGATTACTAAAACTAAATCTATGTCTAGTATTTAGAGTTTAATAGATGTTATCTTTGATCGAGAGTTGAATCGTATTTGTCAATATCGATTCAATCCATGAAGTAAACGATAAAATGAAGATAACATCAATACTGATTCATAAATAAAATGCTTATAACGCCATGATTAATGAAAATACATACTGTTTCAGTGAACTACAACCAATCCCAACAAGGGAGGGATTTAGCTACTCATGGCAGCTTGAAGCACAATGGAAGAATGGAGTTGAATCAACATCAACGACGATTTCCTGACTCTTGATGTGAATCCAGCTCCTTCTCCTTACAACCTCTTCTATTTCTCCTTTCCTAAACTATTACTCACTATTCTATATGATAGAGTACAAGATATAAAACTGAATGCCCTTTGAGCTGAGTTTGATCTCTTTTTATAGCAGTTCTGGCCGCCTGACTTCGCATAGCAAAAGTATGTTTGCTATGCGAACTTGCATTTCTTCCCCATTAAGTCTCTGAGCAGTCCAACCGCCTTTGGTGAAGCCGCCTTACTTCGCTATGCGAAAGATAGTTCACGTCGCAAACTCCGTTACTTTCTATCGCGTCAAGCGAAGTCTGACTAATTCGATTCTGTTTAATTTCGCTTCCTATCGCTTTCTACCGCTTTCGGTCGCTTCTTGTCGCATCGCAAACTTCAAGCGAAGTTTGCTAGATTTGATTTTGTTTTGCTTTTCCTGGCTCGCCTTCTGTCGCTTTCCTTCGCATAGCAAAACTTCGCTTAGCGAAGCTTTTGGTCGCGATGCGAAAGTTGCAGGGCATAACTTTTCTCTGTTCTTTCTTTGATGCATTCTTTAGCCTTTTCCTGCACAAATGTAAACCAAACCAAGAAGACTTTGCACCATATTACTTTCCTTCATTAGTTGAGGTGTTTATGTTAGAATCTTGTCATTCAAGTAAGATAAATGCCCCATTTTATGTGCTATTTTATCATGAATAAAACACTTATCAGTTCTCCACTCAAACTTGGTTGTTGAATCAAGTCTATGAGAGCATGGAAATTTGTTTCTGCAAAGGGAGGAGGTTCTTCTAAGTGGTAGAAGGAGGAGCTGAATTCAACAGTTGGATGTCATAATGTTCTGACATCTAGTTTAACATCAGAAGTCTCAGCTGGTGGTGTGGAACATCAGCTTAAGATAAGGTGATCTACAGGAGAATGGGAGTTGTGGATTCTTCAAAAAGGTCTATCTCATGCAGTTTGCGGGAGATGTGGATGGGAAGATGTTACATGACTAAGAGGTTTGGTGGATCCAAGATGTCTTGCTATTGAGCAAGTGGAACATGTGACTTGAAGATTGAGTTTCATTGGTGGATCAGGATATCTTTATGAGAGTTCTGACAAACGTGAAACAGGTCAAAATGTGGCATTTGGCTGTTTTTCATATGAGGATTCATGAAGGAGGTGATCAAACTGTGGCATTTGGTTGATCTCAGAAGTGGATTCGAAGAATCAAGATAATCAGAGTGTAGCAGCTGGTTATTCTTGAGGATTATCTTGGAACAAGTTACTCTTGGGCAGAAGGGTGATGAGTTGAAGACTCAAGGAGATTATTCTTCTTGAAGGTGGATGAGAGTTTATTTCTCTCTTTCTGGAGTTCTTATTTAAGCTGGTGGCACAGTGTTGTCTGGAGTTCTTCAGTTCTGTGGATTACTATGCTGATAGTAAGTCCAGTGGTGGAGCATATCAAGAACCATGGTGTGTGGTGTCTGTGATGTGTGGAAGATGTCCTAACTAATGTTAGAACATCTTTGGGTTAGATATCCTTGGTGAAGGATTTCAGGTTCTGTGAGGAACTGGTTACTTGCATCGTGTCCAAGAAGTATCTACATGATCATCCGGGAGAATGATGGAGTAGAAGGATTGCCTTGGAAGGTGGATGTAAGTGTTTTGTGAAGACTGAAGTGGATCACGAGTTGATTGCATGGAAGTCTGATTCCTGACGCATTCAGAAGTGGAGATTCACAAAAAATCAGAAGTATTCCAGGTTATCATACAGGAGAATGATAAAGATTGACTGTCTTAGATTGCGGGGTGTTTATCTCTATTGCTGGCCAGGTGAGGTCAGTGGAAAATCTTGCATAAGGGGATGATGCCTCTTAGAGCAAGTTATGCTAGTAGTGGATCAGTTTAGCAGTTGTGAAGTTCTGGAGCATGCATACGATAGCTGACATCGTTATAACAAACTAAGGGACCCTGCGCGTCTCTTTGAGGAATGGGAAGCATTCTGATTCAATTGGTTTGTGCCTCAAGCAACGAGATGTCTATACATGAGAATTCAAGAGGAGTTCGTGTGGTGTATAAGATGGTTTTGGAATGAGGGGGATCAATGGGACTTTGATCTCAAGCCAAGAGTTTGTTATGGTTTGTATACACGTCCTCACGGGATGCATGACAGTGATCACGTGTGAGTGATTATTGTTTCTTGTCAGAGGGAACAATAAAGAGTTAATGATTGCGTTCAGCAGGTGTGTTGAATAGAGGGTGCGCTCTTAAAGACATGAAGATGCGTCTTATGTTTTCCAGTTATTAGGTTGGGTGTTCAGTGGAGGAGCACCAGTTACCTTAGTCAGGGGGAGAGGCCCCTTGGTCTAAGATGAATTGCTGCGAGGATGCAGTGGAAATTCCAGTTTGCATTTGCGTGTCAAGCAAACTGAGATGTCAAGGAGGATGTCTTGACATTAGAGTATTGTTGCAAGTTGTGGGAAACTTGGCAATGCATATTAAATGGTTCTTATTGGATGCTTAAGAATCATTGATTGAGTCTGGGGGAATTTGTTTTTCTCTGCAGACTATAATCACAGAACTGTGAAGGTTTATGTTCAATACAGAAATCTATTGAGAACTAACTGGAAGAAATTGGTTTTTTGCTAACGAAAGAATTCTGCTTATAATCGAGTCTGCTAAATCTGGACTGAGCAGTCCTAATTGTGGGACCATAAATCTGACAATCGCAGGATGAGTATCAAATCTTTATTCAGAAGTGGTTTCAAGGACAAGTCAGAAAAGATGGAACATCTTGAAACAAACTTGACCAGCAGTTTTTGCAGTCCTTGACTAGTCTTTTGTCTAGATTTGCTCTATCCACATATTTAAGAATGATCAAACAGGAACATCTTACTTAGGATAAGATCATATGTGTTTTGTTTGTGTGTGGTTAAGCATTATTTGGATCTGGGTGTGCATGGGCCATTTTTGTCAAATTTTGGTTAAAAAGGGGGAGAATGGCTTGTTACTATCCAGATGTGTATGGTGTATTTGTACTACTGATTTACAAAATTGTCTTTAAGGATGTCTCGACATTCTTGATATATGCACATTTGTGTCTTGTGATCAGAGTTAGGAATCAAGTTGTGTCTTGTGATCTGAGTTACATGATCTATGTATCAGATATCACAAGGAGCGTTTGTTTCAAGTACTTTTCCACTACATGCACCATCAGGCTGAAGAAAATGTTTTAACCAAAATTTGTCAAAAGGGGGAGATTGAAAGCTCTGAGGGTTTGACAAAATTTTGGTTAAACAGAAATCCTGTGAAAGATGTTTCAACATTGAGGTTTTCAGCCCAGACTAAAGATGTCGAGTGAAATGTCACAACATGAAGATTCAACATCATTACTGACATATCAGGTTTTGTTTAAATATGTTCCATGATTCAAGGCGTGACTAGTAATGGATCAACGAAGAAAGATACAAAGCCCAACTCAGCAGAAGACTATAAAAGAAGACCGAGACCTAGATAGAAAGAGAGAGACGATGTCATAGACTTAGGAATCCTATTTTGTAAAGTAGGGTTTAGGTTTGAGAGTCGAAGGTTTCTCTTGTAAGTCTCCCTTTGTATCAGTTGATACACTGTGGTAGACATAGGTGTCGCACAGATCCATAAGCCTTGAGGTATTGGATTGTGTATTGTTCTTGGATGGAGCTTTTAAGCACATCAGAGTTAGCTTGTTTGTCAAGTATGCTTGACAGAATTCTGTATTGACAGAGACGATGTAGAAATCAAAGTTGGTGGTTAAGGGAAGTGAGTGGGGTATCTCGTATCAGGGTTCTAAACGTTTGAGTTTAACCTTGGTAAAGATGTTCATGGGGTAGATGTTAGGGATAAAGTTGTAAATGTGGGAGTTTAAATTTGTAACAGTCTACACATATTGAAGTCTTCTTCCTGGATTGGTATCCCCTAGATGTATGTGAGTTGCACCGAACTGGGTTAACAATTACTGTGTTCTTTATCATTCTGCAGATCCACATTTTCTGTTAGGGTTCATGATGAACATGTTGGATCAGATGTCGTGACATCTGTGAGGGTGCAGTTCTGATATTCAAGGTATCAATCTGCAGTTGCGCCTCCAAGTTTAAAAGATTATGTAGCACAATGTCTTGACATGTGTTAGGACATCTGCTGTCTGCTAGGCCAGAATATCATCCCCTATGACGTCCAAAGCCCAACCCCGAAAGGGCCATGGTTTGACGATGGCGTGTAACTCGCTGGCTGGCACATGCTGAATGCTTGCATGTTTCTAACAGTCTTGGCATCCCTTCGTGAAGTCCATGCAATCTTTGAGCATGCTTGGCCAATAAACACCATGTCGAAACAATAACCATTTCATTTTGTGGCCAACTAAGTGAGCTCCACACGTCCCACTATGAACTTCATACATTGCCAAGTAGGCATCTATGTCCCCTAAACATTTGAGCAATATTTGTTCTGGAGTCTTCTCTAGCAACTCGTTTCCCATAAGGACATAACTCAATGCTCTATATTTAGTCTTCCTTTCAGCGCTGCCCACCAGATTCTCCAGATATTCGATTATTGGTCTTCTACAATCTATTGATGACAGATTACTGATAGCAAAGACCTCATAACTTTCCAACCCCTCGACCAAACCCTCCGACGAGGCGTTGGCCCTTAGTGCCTTAGACATTGACCAGTCTGATGGTGAGTGTATTTTTGACACCATATTTTCCCTAGTTTTAATGAAGTCCTTCAGTTTTCCTTCCGACACCTTGTAACCAGAGGCAATATGTGCTAGCTTATTAGCCTCTTGGTTTTCTACCCTGGGTACGTGCGTAATGCTGACGAACTCAAAATGTTCCAAAAGGCGCTTCACCATCGAGAAGTACATCAAAAGGTGCTCTTTGACGCACTTGTACTCTTTTGTGATCTGTTTGATCACTAGTTCTGAGTCTCCTCTTATTTCGACCTTCTTGGCACCCAAGTCCTTGAGTATTTTGAGGCCCGTGATTAAGGCTTCATACTCTGCCTCGTTATTGGAACATTTCCCGTCGACCTTGCATTTGAACTTAGTCGGAATACCCTGTGGAGATACTATCAAAATTCCAATGCCTGCCCCGTTTCTATGGCTCGACCCATCGAAGTATAACTTCCACAGGGCAATGTCGATACTACATATCGATGGTTCGACTAGTACGTGGTTGACGATAAAGTCTGCCTCTATTTGCCCTTTTATAGCCCTTAGAGGAACGTATGTTAGGGAAAACTCAGTCAATGCTAGTGCCCATTTCCCAATTCGACTATGCAAAATAGGTTTGGACAACATATGCTTAATAACATCAAAATGCAATGAAACATAAACATCAACTGGTTTAATATATTACTTTAATTTCATACATGAGAAGTACAGGCACAGGCACAATTTTTCAATCATAGTGTACCTAGTTTCAGCATCTATTAACATTCTACTAAGGTAATAAATGGGTCTTTCGACCCCACTACTATCTTCTTGTGCTAACATGCTTCCTATGGTCGTATCTGACGTTGCAATGTACAACTTCATGTTTTTATTCATACTAGGTGGCAGTAGAATTGAAGGCCTTGTGAGATATTCCTTGATTGCATCGAAAGCCTCCTGCTGCTCCTGTCCCCAATGGAACTCATTCTCTTTCTTGGCTTTGAGTAATGGCGAAAACACATTCGTCTTGCCACTTAGATTCGATATGAACCTCCTCAAGAAGTTTATCTTCCCCAACAAAGACTGGAGTTGTTTCTTTGTCGAAGGAGGCTTGAGATCTAAGATCGCTTTCGTCTTGTTCTGGTTGATCTCGATGCCTTTCTTATAGACCACGAATCCCAGGAAGTCCCCTGCGTGAACACCAAAGGCACATCTTAGTGGATTCATTTTTAATCCATATTTTCTCATTCTCTCGAATGAACGTCGAAGGTGGTCTAGGTGACCATCCTCTGATGAAGATTTTATCACAATGTCATCAATGTACACCTGCATAAAATTTTCAATAAAGTCATGGAATATAGCATTCATAGCCCTTTGATAGGTTGCCCCTGCATTTTTTAACCCAAAAGGCATCACAACCCATTCGTACGTTCCCAAAGCTCCAGGGCATCAAAACGCGGTTTTGGGAACATCTTCTTCAGATATTCGAATCCTGCCGCTGAGTCGACAAGCATTTCTGCCACGAGCATCGAATATTCATCTTTAGGGGTAGTGTTGTTTAGATTCCTGAAGTCTATACAGACTCGAAGGGTTCCATTTTCCTTGATAACATGCATTATGTTTGCTATCCATTCGACGTACCTTGCAGTTCTGATGAACCGACTTTTGAGCAGTCTCTCGATCTCCTGCTTGATCTTCAGCGTCACCTCTAGAGCGAATCGTCGAGGTTGCTGCTTCACTGGCCTTTTACTTGGCTGAATTGGAAGTCGATGCTCCACCACACTTCAACTCAAACCAGACATTTCGCCATAATCCCAGGCGAAGCAATCCCTGTATTCCTTTAATACCTTAATTAGCTTGGCCTTCATTTTTTACCCAACCTTGGTGCTCACATAGGTAGGTCTTTTGGTAACCCCATCTCCTAAGTCAACCTCTTCGAGGGGGTCCTGCGCCTGCATTCTTTGCAGCTCACTATTTGGGTCTTTCTCGGACCGTAAAGGCTCATTGTCATAATTCGAGTTATGCTTCCTGACTCAGTAGTCATTCTCACTGACTGTTGGCCACCCCGTAGGTGGAATTTCTGTAGGCTCCATGGTTTTGTCGGCAGCGTCCCATATGAAACCATAGTCTGGATCCAACTTCAGGACGCGACCTGTGTCAACGGAGGTATAGGACCCTGACCCGTCATCACAAGGAGCCACATTTGCTAGGTGCTGGTCAAAAGACTTATTACTTCCCTTAGCTTTGTTGATCTTATAGTAGCTCTGATCAGCCTCAATATTCTCGACGATGCCACCTTTCCTCCATATGGTCAATCTCTGGTGCATTGTCGACGACACTGCTCCTATTCCATTGATCCACTCCCGGCCCAACAACAAGTTGAAATTCGCTTTTGAGTTGATAGCCATAAAGAGTGTTGATCTGTTGGTCGTACCTGCTGCTAAATCTACTTGGACAACTCCAAGGATGTTACTGGTTTTCCCTTTGTAGTTGGACATGACCATGTTGTGCTGTCGGAGGTCAGCCTCCGTCTTTCCAATCTTTTTGAACAAGTTATGAGGCATTAAATTGAAAGTTGCCCCACCATCCACAAACACCTTGTTGACTGCCATTCCGTCAACCTTCGCCTTTATGAATAAAGGTTTCAGATGGTACATCATCCCAGGACTGGGTCTCTCAAACATGGTCGTTTGTTCCTCGACCACACCATTATTCATTACATAATAGCATAGCGGTTTGTCCTCCACATTTTCGTTAGGTACGAAATCCTCTTCTGCTTCAGAGATTTTTGACACCACATCGTATTCAGCTGGTAGTATCGACACGATACCACAGTTTAAAACAAAATCTTCACCATAGGTGTCGTTATTGGTGTCATCGTACATGTCTTCGTCAAAATCCCCATCTGGTGAAGGGGTATACTCATCGTCCGACTGAGGAGAATACTTTGGCTCTTCCTCATCCGACTGAGGGGTGTATTTTGGCTCTTTCTTGCTTTCAACCAGCGAAGTACATTTTGAGCTTTGGGTCGACACTACTCCCTTTTCCCTTGACGCTTCCACGGTTACTACCATGGTCTGATTTGTCACCACTATGTCCTTTTCTACCCATCTTCCTCTTGGGTGTTGCCACTTTTGTCCAGAAGTTCCGACAGGCTTCAACTATGAAGTATCAGCCTCTTTCTCAGCTTTCTTATTTCGCTGATAGCGTCTCCACTGAGTCCTGGTCATGGGGTTTTCCCTTTATAGTTGGGGGACACCACACAACCCCTAGGTTCGACTCTTTTGTCAGAGACTTTCGCCTCCTTTTCCAAGTCTAGAACCTTCCATTTTCGCCTCTTACTTCCTTTCTGGTTGATTGATGCCATCCATCTCTCCTGTGGGGTGTCCGACGGAGGCACAAAAGTTTTGGGTCGTGCCTCTTGGGCCAGCTTCATGTATTCCTCATTTCGACGAGGAGCACCGCTCTAGTCGAACACAAATCTTGGGACAGGTGGCTTATCTTCCCACGATATTTCCTTCTTGCTCGCCTCATATCTCTCAGCAGCTTTCTCATCAAACACCGCATTGCACCTAGGGAATAATGCTGCCTTCGACCCGCCTATCCTGCACTTTTCTTGGAAATCTGCCAGGCTCTCACCAGCTTAGGGGTAAACTGCTTTGAGTTTTTCCTCAGCTCTTTTGTCGGAACCCTCAGTGGCTTCGACCACCATGCATTCCACAAATTCAGTTGTTGGTTGTTTGTTGAGACCCTCAGTAGCCTCAAACCATCATGCACTCATACAACTCCGAATATAAAGCCTCTTCGACCTTTAGCGAGTCGGTGTCAACCTGCATCTTTGATCTTTCGCCAAATTAAAGTCGGACCTTCTTCAAAGCCTTCTGCACCAAATCCCTGAAAAGAACACATTGACCTATTTTATGATCAAGGAAATTATGAAATTTACAAAATCCCCTTTTTTCTTTTGTTCTAAAGGGGGGTCTTTCAGACCAGAAGGAAGAATTATCTGACCATCATTAACTAACAAGTCAAATATTTCGTCACATTTAGAAACATCAAAAGTATAAGTTTTAGCAACATATTTATCTGTTTTTCCAGTTTCGACAGGATTTTTCCCATTTGATGGTTTTAGTAGTTTGCATGCATATGGGGGCCCTGGCTTGAGTTCAGCCACATTGACCTCACTCTCGTCGACGAATTCTTCATCGTCGGAGGAATATTCGTCAGCCACCACATACGACACTTTTTCTTTCTTACGGTATCTGTTAGTCTGAGTTTTTTCAGCTTTCAACCGTTCGACCTGTCGGACTCGGTCAACCAGCTGTACCATATCCTTGAGATATTGCGTGTCCATCTTTTTCCTAATGGAGTAATCTAAACCACCGGCTGCCATTTCGACAAGCTCATGTTCAAGGACTTGAGTAAATCACCGCACTTTCAAAAGTCTAAACCTGTTAAGATATTGGTCTACTGATTTCGTGGCCTTCCGTTTGACACAGGCCAATTCTTTCAAACTAATTTTCGACTGTCCCATGTAAAACTGCTCATGAAACAATCTCTCTAATTATGCCCAAGTGTGGACGGACTGAGGGGGTAACGTATTAAACCATATAAACGCATTCTTCGTGAGGGAACTTGGGAAATATTTCATTTTCAAGTCCTCATTATTTGCTATGTCGCCAGCATCGGTTTGATACCTGGCGACGTGCTCGACGGTAGATTCCTCAGTCTCACCGGCGAACTTGGTAAACTTCGACACCTTCCAATCCCTGGGTAATTCTGTATGTAAGACAAAATATGGTAATGGGGACGTGTACGTTGGCCGTCGAAGGCCTGGATTTGCCCCATTACAAACCATAATGTGTTCGACCATGGCTTCCAAATTTGGTTCACCAGCTAAAGCATCATGTCGAACTTGCCTGACCACATAGTCTGGATCTTGGTTCCTATGGACTAGCACAAGAGGCCTTTGGGCCATTCTAGGGATTTGTTCAAACTCTTGGGGTTATTCAATTGCTTCGTCGAAGACCTTATCTTGACGAACGGGTGTCTCCGGTCGAGGCAGAGGGGTATGTCGACCCTGTGCCCTAAGGGCGCCTAGGAAGTCACTTATCCGTGTCATTTGAGTTGCCAATTGTTGGTAACTCTGGGTCGAATCTTGTATTAATGGCCTCAATATGGTGCCATTTTGTTGAGTCAACATATGAACCATCTCATGATCACTCTCATCCATCTGCTGCCTCATTACCGCAACAGAACTTGACATGAATGTAGGTATTAATTGGGATAACAGACTAAAATCTGGGAGTCGAGTAACTTGGTTTGCCAAAGGCCCTACCTAAGCCTTGGTATGGTGAGAAAACTGGGGACAAACTTTCCCCAAACACCGGACCACTATAATGTAGACTTGACATGAACTCTGTCGGCATCCCATAGGATCGAGGGATGGGCATTGTGATACTAGGCACATACTGCCCTGTAGTCCCTGCCATTGTCGGCCTCGGGTCGTGTCGACGTGAAGTCGCGGTTGGCCCACTAGAGGTTGTTGAAACCGCTGACATGGTCCCAGAGCCAACATCAGTTGTTTGCGTTTCAACTGTACTTTCCGTCGAAGACAGTTCTTCGTTCGGACGTGGTATCACCATCTTACCACTGTGAAAATGCATACACTCAACTCACACGGGTCCCACCGGGTGTGCCAATTTGTTCGCCTGCACGAACAACTGCTGGCCTTCTATCGCAGGTTTACTTGCGGGATCGGCCACAGAATCCCAGAACAAAGGGCTGAAGTGTATGCTCATTTGATGTGGCAGTTTTGCTCTTAGAAGAGTTGTAAAGACGTGAATGAATAAGAAAGGGTTTTGGATTGATAAATAAAACAAAGTAAAAAGAAAGAAAGGAAAAGCAAGTGAAATACAATAACTTAAACTTTGATTATAAATTGCATTAAAAAGATGTGGACGCTATCATACATTTTTGCGGGAGTGACTCGTTTCTCTTAACGCTTGGTACTTAGAGTGTTTCCCTTTGCAATGTTACAAAATGCGACCCCTAAAATGGAAAAATATATTGCTTTATATAGGCTAACAAAATAACTGCTCATCTACCCAGATTGGTTTTGGTTCTGACACGTGTCACCCCACTATCTCTTCAACTTCCCATGTTCTTGAAGTTATCAAATTATCCCATTCAAAAGTGTTTATCCTTGTGTCAGTTTTGTCCATCACTTAACATTCTCTGACAACATTGCCTTCAAGTTTTCTTCCGACGCTACCCTCATCTATATCGGACCAACACCCTAAACTCCTTCTTGGCGTCGACTGGGTTTGGACATTCCGTCACTTCTTCATTTTCTTTACTTGGTCGAAATCTCTTTGCCAACAGGTACGACCCATGTGAAGTGACGATTCATGAGGTGATAATATGTCCCTTAGTTTTTGAATCCATTTCGTATGCCAAGTAATCTACGAGGATCCATGACTCGTGCCGACTTCTAGACGTAGAAGAGGACGGGAAAAGGGGATGCCTTGATGAGGTTATCAATTAGTGATATTTTGAGTTAACGGACTCATGAACATTTTTACATATAGTGTGAGATTGTGAACTCAAGGTCATTTCCCTTCCTTTTTGACTTGAGTTAGGATTGACTAGAACCCTATAAAGCCGAGAGAATCCATAAGATAAGGAACTCACTGAGATTAATATCTCACCCCATTGTTGTTGTTATTTTTCAGGCGTTATTTGCAGGTTTAATTTTACAAGTGGAGCTATGCTTGGACGTTTCAAGAGAAACTTAGCTTTAATATTTCCGCTGTGTAATTTGTTGTATACAACTGAGGATATTGTATATTGATCTTAGTTTTTATTGTTTTGGCTAGTTTCCATAATTTGTACCATAGACTGTGTTTATGTTTTTAGGATGATCAAGTATGTGAATTACGCCATTAGGCACTTGTGATGGTGTCAGTACCAAATAAAACGCTTGTATAGTATTATTTTAAATATATATTATACAGGATGTTACAAGAAAACTAACAATCCTACCTTTTATCCGTCTAAATTCATCTCTAAAAAAGTTATTCTCATTTGCAAAAATATCATAAAACAATTTAAGTATTGAGTGGGAGACAACATCAAATTAAATAATTTAAATAAATATTTATTCATTATTTTATTTTATTGAGAAAAAAGTGTCATTCCTATAAACACTTATTTTAAAATAGAGTAATGTCTTTTATGAATGAGCTTTAACTTATTTTAAAAATAAATTTTTTTAACTTACTTTTAATCACCGTATTTAAATTGAATATAATATAAAAGTTAAATTAATATTTTATTTAATTAGACACTCAATTAAATTTAATTTAAAGATTATAATTTAAATTGAATTAAATAAATTATGTACAAATAAGTTGAAGCACTAATTTTTTATTTATAAACAAATGATATTAACCATTTCAACCATGAACTTTTAAGGATAATTTGTTTCCTTTTAGTTTTAAAATAATTTTGTAGTATTATTTATTTTGGTTTCAAAAAATTTATAAACAATTTTTTAGACAAAACTTCCAATAAAATTATTTAAATAAGTTTTTCTTATAAAATGTTATTTTATATATTTTATCTTTTTATTATAATTTTTTTAGATATAAAAAATTCAAAAAATTATTTAAAGTTAAAACTATTTTGAATAATTTTTATAAAAAATATATTAAAAAAATATTTTTTTAAAAAAATCATATGACTTTAATTATATTATAATCTGTAATAATGTTTATTAGATATCACAATTAATTTTTTAATTTATACAAAATAAATTTAAAAAACTTTTACTATTTTTAAAAAAAATTCTTTAAGAAAAAATATTATAAAGTTAAAGCAAACGCCTATTTATTAATTGTTGGATTTTTTTTATTCTTGAATGCTTCATCCCTCCTCACCTTGGATCAATTGTCTATATATCAATTGTGTGTTCAAATAGTGTGTACAAATTTATTCCTCCAGCATTCACATTTCACATCTCAGAAAACCAAAGATAAACTTGTACAAAAAATTCACGGAAATAACGTGAAATAGTAATATTTACAGTTGTATTTTTTATTTTTAAGTAAAATAAATAAGAAATAGACGAGAAAGAGAGAAGAAAGTGGGAGGAACAAACATGACGGCAGAATCGGGTAGTTCGAACTTCGATCTTCCCGAGGATGTCATGCAAGTGCTACCGTCAGATCCGTTTGAGCAACTCGATGTGGCGCGCAAGATTACATCCATTGCTTTATCGACACGTGTCAACGCATTGGAATTCGAGTTGTCGGAACTTCGCGTCAAGATCGCCGAGAAGGATAGTCTCATCGCCGAACTTCAGTCTCAGGCTGAGTCCCTCAACGCCTCCCTTTCAGAAACCGCGGATAAACTCGTCCGAGCCGAACAAGATAAGGTCCCAACCAACCCGAACCGGGTTCAATTTCATATTCTCAAATTTAACCTTTTCCGTTTCGTATTTATTTATTTGTTTGTTTATTTTCGGTGGTTGAGCTTGATACTTTAGGAGAATTTGCTTAAGGAGAATGATTCGCTTTCGAACACTGTCAGAAAGCTTAATCGAGATGTCTCCAAGGTCCGTTTTACTAGGATTTATTTATTGTGATTACGATGCTAGTACTACTCAATTTTGATTAAAATAACTTATTTTTGCAGTTTTTTTTTTAATGAAATGGGATATGGTTGATAAATTTAATTGTTTTGGTATATTTTTTGTTTGCACTATGTTATGTGGATGAATTTTGGACTTATGAGAACTTGGTGTAAATGCATGCAGTTAGAGGTTTTTAGAAAGACGCTTATGCAATCACTTCAAGAGGATGATGATAATTCAGTAAGTTACTATTAATATCGTTGTTGTTTAATGCCGCTTGCTCTCTGTCATTAAGAAGTTTTGTGTCTATGAAGCACGGACACCCGAAACACGACATTGGCACTGGTAATAATTTGAAAAAAATGAATAAACTATGTGTAATTACAAATGTCGGTGTCGATTTCGGACATCGACACCAGACTCAATTTTTTCCAGAGGTGTCAGTGCTACAGATTTATGTGTTGCTTACCGTTTTAGTCTTGGTTTAATGAAGAGTTTGCCATTCATTTCTGTCTGTGATTACAGTCCTGGTTGAATACTTAAGTTAATCATTGGGTTCATTTTTATGGATTGTGCTGTGCTGCTTATTGTGTATGAATTGGTTTTAATTGTACTAGCTAATACTATCTGTTTCAAGGGAATTTTCTTATTTGACTTTTGGCTGTGAATGGGTGTTTGACATAGGGAGGAGCTCCGGATATTGTTGCTAGAATACGGAATCAGTCGAGTTTGACTTATACTTCTCAGTTTGGAGGTACTTTCAACATGTTATATGCCATCCTTTCTCACTCACAAATCACAACATTGCATTTCTGTTTAAGTATTGGTGCAGTCTATAAATTGCTCTCTTTTAGGCTCTTTTCGGATGTTGCATTGGATGTGTGGTAAAACTAAATAAGAAAAATTTAGAAATGACAATATCAGAAAGAGTGTTGGGGGAAAACCTATCAGAAAGACTGTGGAAACTAGGGTTAGGTGGTTTGAGCATGAAGAGAGAAGACCTATGGACTATGTAGTAAGGAGAGTAGATAAGATCGGTGGATCGTTGTGCCACTAGAGTAGAAGAAGACCTAGAAAAATTATAAGAAAGATCTTGAGATTAATGAATTGAATAGGAACATGGTTTTTGATAAAACATTATGGCATAGTTTGATCCATGTAGCCAACCCTATTTAGTGGGAAAAAGTTTGGTTGTTTGATTTTTTTTTTCTCCATATTTGCAATGAGCTTCAGGGTGCTTTTAGTTCAAATTTCATTTAACTTACAGGCAATATAAGCACCTTCAAATTCTTACAAGCTCATAGTTTTCTTGATAAGAAAATGAGCAGCTCATTTTCTTATCAAGAAAACTATATAATGGATTTGGTACGTACGCACTAGTACTTCAGGAAACTGCCTGCTGGAGACTTTGAAAAATCAGTCAAACTTTTGTCCTTTGAATGTGCATTCAGCATCTTACCATTTTGAATGCCTGCACTGGCACGTATTATGTTTCGGTTTTTTTAAAATCATAATAACGGCATTGATAATCCAAAAATTATTAGGGTTTGGACTTCTTTTCCTTTGGGGACATGACTGTGTCATGTTTGGAAAGAAAACTGCAAGTTTTACTATACGGGGATCCATTATTTTCAATGCACAAGTTTGAAAATCCTGGAAATAAGCTGTTTATCTCTTTCTCTCTTTGAATGTTATAGTCTTGTTTCTACAGAAAATGAGAGAATCTAAATTTCCCCCTTTCCTATAGGGAATAATAGTGAAAGTAGCTTAATTACTTACTTTATGCAAGTTCTTTGGACTATCAGTCTAGTCTGAGATTAATGTTGGCTGACAATGCGATAGATAAGCTGTATGTAAATCAATGTATTTATTTTAGAAAGTCTGGCAATATTAAGCTACTTCTTCAATTTGACGGAGAGTGCCGTTAAAAGCATTTTAGGTTCTTTGAGAAAAAAGCATTTTAGGTTCTGTTTGGGAGAATGGGAGGAAAGAGTGATAAAGAGGTGAATGGAGCCATGGAGGGAAACCTTTCTATTTAACCAAGTTTTCCTCTCCATATTCCTCGCTTTCCTGCTCATGCAAATGGGTCATAAAAGTTGAGCTCCTTCAGCTGCACTTTTTTATTTTCAGTTCTGAGAAGTTCTAATTTTATTGCAGATAATGACTCTTCATTGTCACCATCTATATCTTCTTCGATGCCTCGTGTTTCTGATAGTGGAAATTCTTTCGCTGAGGATCAAGATTCTGATGGTATGTACTAATGTACTATCAGCTTGCATTACCAAAAAAACACAATATGGTGTCTATTTTGATATTTCTGAAAATTGAATTATAATTTTGAATGTTTATCTTGATCTTTCTGACTTTTTCCGTTCCAATATTGCAGTCATAAGACCTAGAGTGTCCTATAATCTCCTCATGGCTTCCCAAAGTACCACCCCCCGGATTACACCCACTGGTTCCCCTCCTAGTTTTTCTGCATCAGTATCTCCAACAAGAACATCTAGACCCATGTCTCCAAGGCGACATTCCATCTCCTTTTCAACAAGAGGCATCCATGATGATAGGTCTTCAGCATTTTCCTCCATAGGCCACAGTTCAATATCAAGCTCTGATACAGTAACAGGATCACAAGCGGGTGAGTACATCCAACTTTGCTACCGTTGCACTGTGTAAAATATTGCATCTAGAAATGCTTTCATTTGGTCACTCTGTTTGGATTATTCGTTGGATCTGACATCCTTATGAAGAATGAAGTGCATAGTATATCCAACATTGCAGCTAATATAAAGAATGTTTTCATTAGGTTCGACTATTTACTCTTGTTTTATTTATTTATTCTTAACTTATATGTCACAGGACGAACACGGGTGGACGGGAAGGAGTTCTTTCGCCAAGTCAGGTGAGTGCTCTTTCTTGTCTTCAAACTTTCAAAACTATTAAATCAAGTTCAAAAACTTGATATTTCATTATCAGAGAAACATTGGTAGATGACATGATTTACAAAGCGGATACAATTAGTTTAGCTCCTCAAAATCAAAATAGTCTCATCTTTTACATATTTTAGTGAATGGCTCATTTTTCTGTTCAAGTTAGTCCGGTTAGGCCATTATCCTCTATTTTATCTCATGGTTGTTATTATTAGGAACCGTCTGTCGTACGAGCAGTTTGGTGCATTCTTGGCAAATGTTAAGGAGCTAAATTCCCATAAACAAACAAGAGAGGTAATTCATCTTGTCTCTGCCTTACTACCACTGGTTCTCTACCAACAACCATACCTTTTTTCAGTTAATAGACACTTGGCACTGTGTGTGCAAATTACAGGTGACTTTACAGAAAGCGGATGAAATTTTTGGGCCTGAAAACAAGGACCTATTCACTACATTTGAGGGATTGATCACACGCAATGTCCATTGACGTTGTGTTTGGTGGATTCCTATTCTAAGTTAATAATAACTGATACTTTTTGCTGTCTTATAGCAATCCCATTTTTTCCTCACTGTATATTTAAATGGTTGTTGTTGTGTAATAAAACAAGCTTGTAAATTTGAGATAGCGAATGCCATTTCTTGATAGGGTTGCCATTGGTTTCCTTATAGTAGGAATGGAATGCATACTCCATTTTTTGTTCATCCTTATGCTACATGGTTGTTTTGGTTGGTATTGTTCTTTATTTGTTTCAGTTTTTTGGGTACCTTGTGCCTCTGGTGTCTAGTGTCAGATTCTTTGTGGCTATTATGTTTGAACTTTTGATGCCACCCAAAGACAGCACAAAAAAATAATGAAGACAAATCCCTACCACCACATCAAAAGACAATCGACTAGCATTCGATACCATGAACCATCCTCAACGGAAATGAATCTTCCAAAAGGCAACAAGAACACTCCTCTCCAAGTAAGGAGTCAAAATTCTCAAACCAATTCAAAGAGAGTATATGATTCACCAAGATGCCATTTTCAAAAAGTTAAAACCCTCTTATCTTCCAAATCCTAATCCTATATGTTTATAGACGTTGATGATAAAATCACTCAGTTCTTTGATTTTTAGATAGATAACACCATCGAACGCCATATGATAATTAGACCACCTCTAATCTTAGATAGAGCCCCTATCAATGTAAAAGTTTTTTAAAAACAAATTAAGATCTCTAAGAAAGATAAAAGATCTTTCAAACAATTATATACCACAAAGTAACCACAAATTCTTAGGTCACAAAAAGGTGTGAAAACAATTCTAATAAATGAGAACACAAACCATAGAAAATATCACTAATGAAGAATTTTCTTGTTAAAAACACTAAAAGGTTGTCTTCTCCGCTCTAACTCGAGGAGAGTCTTAAACGACTTATTAAGGTGTTTGTGATGTATGTCTCTCATAGATTATTGTCTCTCTGTTCCTTCCAAATCTTTTCCTATTTATAGGTCTCAATTTCCTTTCTTCTCCTCCGTTTTACTCTTCATATTCCTCATAAATATCCTTCAAGTAACGTCTGTTGTATCTTATAATTGCTATGTAACGCCTATCTCTTCAATAACTGTAACTTTTCAGTCATAATGCATTATTTCATAATCGTCGCTTGTGACTCTTCACATGGAATTTGAGTCCTGTCATCGGTTCTAACTTTTGTGAATGAGATAGTTGTCGGTTCATATGAGGTTGGCTCAGTCTTGATTTTTTTTTTGGCTACCTTTAACCGGAATCCGATTTATAGGTAGGAATATGACTTTCTGACTTATTAGTCTTATCATGCTCGACTGTCCTTCCAACTTGGCGTCAAAGACTTTTTAGGACGTATAATCGACTTTCCGAGCTTATACCTCGGTTGGCCAACTAAATTTTCGGGATGTATATAAGCCCCCCGAGCATGAAGTCTGAAGGATTGTGATGTTCGGACAAAAAAGCCCGGAAATACCTTTCTCGCCAAAACCCTGAATTAAAATTTTGTTCTGGTCTTCCTGTGCCACTGTACTCATTTTTCAGTGACGTGTTCTAGTGTATCTTCGCCAAATTTTCTTTTATCTCAGTAATGCTGATTTTTTTATGGGAATTTGATCCCCTTTAATGACCCCAAACACTTTGAATTTCTTGGGCCTTTAAAAGTATATTCACCTGATTGAAGTTACTTATTCATCTTCTTACTCATCATAGTCTTTTTCGAAGAAAGATTCAGAATTTTCGTCCACTCATCAAGATCATGTATATTTGCTTTTTATTTCCTTGTTATGTGTTATTTTATTCAAATGACCATTGTTGATGCATGTGATTATCATACCAACATATTGATAACTTTGAGTGCTAGAGAAATAAAAAATTTTTGGGACTTTTACGTGAGAGGTCGCAGGGACACTTTAACCCAAACAGATTTTGATCATATTGTAAGGGAGGCTTATGAAAATATTTCCATCTCTTTTAGTGATTCTCATTTCGAATATTCTTCATCAGGTTCATCACTAGAGGTGTTGATGGAGATTACAGGCTCGTTTGACCTAGAAGTAATGAGTTACGATCATAGTTCTATTGCAACTTTGAGATTGCTAAACTTCGGTCTCTGAGAAATGTTTCCTCCACTAGGAACGAAGATGATGTCGTTTTGGAACCTTGTATCCTCGGGGAGCGCGTTTGTATAGTTCATCCCAGGGGGGTTAAAGCGGAATATTTCTATTTTTATGTCGGGGTTTTGGAAGATTTTAAGATCCAATTTCTCTTTACTAACTTTGAATCTGACTTGTTAAGGGTTCTGAATACCGCCCCTTCTCAACTTCGTCCGAATAATTTTGGTTTTATAAAAGCTTTTGAAATAGTTTGTGAGGCCATATATATATATATATATATATATATATATATATATATATATATATATATATATATATATAAAATCTACCATAGGTTTATTTTTCTCCTTTTTTGGAATCAAAGGTGTTAAGAAACGTAGTTGGCTAACAATCAGTGGTCTTCCCGGTGAGAGCTTTCTCCAAGCCTACACTACCAATTATAAAGGCTTTAAATATCGGTTCCTTCAGATTAAGTGTGGTCCGAGATGTCTTCTAGTAATGTATGCGTTGGATGGATCCCACCACTTTTCTATTTATTGGACCGGAAGTCCGCTCTCAGTGTTTGGGTTTGACTTTGACAAACTGAATGGTCAAGAAATCAAATCTTTAGCCATATTAGACTCTTTTCGTATGATGAAGGTCCGGGATCTATTATCGTTGCCTGAAGAAGAACAAATCCTTTACTTTATGGGTGATATTTATTTTCCTTTTTTGCATTACCTGGGTATCCCTTTTTATTCTAATAACCTATTTTCCTCCTCTTCTCCGCAGGAAAAATGACTAACTTGTCCGTGAAAGAACAAAAGAAGTTGGTGTTGGAAATTTGGGCGACGAGGCAAGCAGCCGACCAAGCTATTGCCAAATCGGACCTGTCCGGCTTGGAAACCCGGGTACTGAAGAAAAGGAAGTTATCCCCGAGCAAAACGTTCTCAAGTGTCTCGAAGCCTCAAGCTTCTACCCTTTCACCATAGAAAGGCACCCGTCTGGGCTCTCCAAAGTCTATGAAAACTTTAATGAGCGACGAGGTTTGCAGGGATGATTGGGAGATTTCGTCCTTAATGCGAGTGGCTGGTGGAAGTGACAAATCTAGGTCGCCCCATGAATTTAAGTTTTGGAGTAATAATTTTGATGGGTTGAAATTTATTTATAATCATCTAAATACTACAGAAGATGTGAATAAGGTGAAGACCATAGTGCAATAGAAGTTGAGCCAAAACATTAGCTCTTATCTAATGAGGTGTGTTATCCTCATTCGAGGTTTGTTTGAGGTCAGGGATGATTGCAAGTAGAATAAGATCAATCTTAAACGAGAGATCAATCAACTGAAGGAACAAGAGAAATCATGGGAGGATAAAGTATCTGATATGGAGAAATAATTATCGGAGTAAAAAACCAAGAGGGAGAAATCAAAGGCTATGAAACAATAACTGAACTCGACTGTTAACAAACAGTCCGAGGAGATGAAGCTAGCCCGAGATTCGATTGACCAGCTCCAAAGATCTTTTCAAAAAGCTCAAATTGGCATTCTCGATGCGGGTGATGTTGCCTTTGCCAAGGCAAATGATCAAGTTCTATGCCTTTATCCCGACCTTAACTTGTCCGAGATGGACTTCTTCAAAGTCGTGGTCAATGGGTACCTCGTGGATATGGAAGAGGCAAAACCCTCTCCTACTGATGATCCAACCCAGGAAGACCATGCTGTTAACACTAATTTCGAAGCTGTCGATGAGGATAAAAATGAAGAGTAGTTTTTGGCCTCTTGCTTCTAATGTTTTTAAGAATGCTTGTGCTTTCCCTTTTGGTTTTGTATTCGGGTCCTGTTGTGACCCATAATATGACAATTTATATATTTAGTTTCATGTGTATTTTAGAGGTTGTCTTCATAATTTATTTTTGCAATTTTTTTTCTTCCGACATGGTCTTTCCTAGTAGCCTCATGCTTCTGACAAGTTCTTCGTTATGCATGACATTATCGAAAGACTTCTCTAGTAGTTAGATTTCATATATATGTTTTGATAAACTTCATGAGGTGAATCGTACCGAGATTATTTACAAACTTTTGATTGACATTTCCATGGTTTTGATTCTGATCACCAGAGTCTGGCTAAAATTCTTATGTTTTACTCACTTTTCCATAATTGATCCTTAATTATGCCAGAATTTCTATCTTACTTAACTTGGTCGTAGTTGACTATGTCATAGGTTTCAAGTTACTTGGACTTCGTTTAGGCCAGAGATTTCAATTTTATTTAGCCCGACCGCAGCCGATTATGTAACACCCTATTCCCCCCACGTAAATAATACAATTATCAGAGTAAAAAAATTCATAAAAATTCAACATAAAGGGTGTCACTCTCCAACATACACTTGCTCATGCATACGACATGTAACACATAATTATCATTAACGGTACAAACAAAATCATACTTATAAATTTTTCTCGTGTGGCAGCGGAAATTCAACTAAAAACATAACATGATTGAACCACATAACCAACATCAATTAAACAAAAGTAATGGCTACAACGAAATAAATAACAACAAGTGTTTCATTATCCCCAGTGTTACATATCAGAGTATACGCCGACTCAAAACATAAAGTGAAGGACTCCATCTTCACTAACCGCAACTCCACACTAATCTTGATTATCTGCACGTTACCCACATGGAGGCAACATTCAAACAAAAGGGGTGAGATTCTAAATCAACTAAAGAAATGCATAATATAAATATAAAAGCATATAATCATTATACAATTCACCATATCATTACGACATCAAAACAATTACAATTTCCCATCCAAGCAGACAATCATATAATCAACAACACGACACAACACAACACAATGCAATGCAATGAGATTCACAACTCGACTCAATGCATGTGGTACCAATTCGATCCCTTTTTCATGATCATAATTCCCGTCGGAATTTCCATATAAGTCGCTCACACCCCACACGGGCACACGACACCTGTAATCGCTCACACCCCATATGGGCACACGATTACCTCAACAACAACAACAATAATACGATTCAATTTCAAGGAATTCGGATAAGGCGCTCACACCCCACATGGGCACACGACTTATCACACAACTTATGCACACATGCTATGCATCAACGACAACATAAAACAACGATCAATACATATGACCTATCATACAGCCAATACATCACACCACTATTATCGAACATCCAACATATACTTGCTGAAGCATACAACAATCATAATCCATAGATACAACACACATTCGTTCAACCGAACACAACATTTCCACGTTTAATACATCGCTACGCACATAAGAACACAACTAACACGTCGAATAGTTGGAATTCTGGCGATGAAAATAATTTTAATAGAAAGTACACGAAGCCAGCTTTCCAACAATTTGAACGGTGACTGAAACGGACATACGGATCAAAAGATACGAATTTTTAAATTTTTAGAAGGTTCGGTTCGTTTCAGTTCTGCTCGCCTGATGTTCGCCCAGCGAGACGCCAGCGAATCCACTTTCGCCTGGCAAAATCCCGTTTCGCCCGACGAATTCCCCTTTCGACCACTGCTCGCCCGACGAAGCAGGACCGAAACCATTCCCCCCATACAAATTCCAGTAGCACTTGTTTTTCACTCCACTCTTGCCTCTTAGTTTCGCCCGGCGACCTCCCAGCGAGATCACTTCGCCTAGCGAGACGACCCGTTCTCCTGGCGAAAATGCGCGAATCAACAACCCTGCAGTTGCGATTCTGCACTATCCCTGCCCTAAAATTCTTACGAGTTCAATATCGCTCAGCCCCAAAAATACATAGCAATCACAAAGGAAATCACACAACAACAACACATATCATTTAAACTCACTCTCAACACAGAATCACAATTCAATCCATCAATTTATACAATTTTCACATTATCATAATCATCGACACGCAACTGAAACGAACAATCAAAGAAAATAGAGAGATGCATAGAGATGAACCTAACGATTTATCTACCCTTATACATGCATTATTCATCCCTTAAGTGATTAAAGAACCCCACCTTTACCTTAGTGACGATTCTTCGAAGGTTCTCTAAGCCCTAGCTCAGCTCCTCTCTTCCATTCCCCTTTTCTCCCAAAAAATGCGATCACAACTGATTCTTCTCTTTTCCAATTTTCTCTTTTTCCTACTATAACCCTTAGACCCCTATTAAGCTTTTCCTACCTTACCCCTACTAATTCTCATGAATAGTCCACTTTGTCCTTCTTATTCTTGTTATTATATTATATTATTATTATTACTAATACCCACCTATTAAAATACTAATAATAATCAATATTTTAATTAATTTAATATTATTCGACTAATATTATGATCAACCATATATTACTAATATAATTTAATTAGTATTACTCTCTACACCACCAAGTTCTACATAATTGGTCACACACCCCCAACCTCTTAATCTCCATAATTCCAAGGTCACTACCCCATACTAAAGGCAGCCCAAACACAACCAAAACACACATAATCACACACATATACACGCTCCATATAATTTTAATTACAAAAAATAAATAAAATAAATTGGGGTGTTACAACTCTCCCCCACTTAGAATATTTTCGTCCTCGAAAATTTACCTCATACGAATAACTCCGGATACGACTCTCGCATCCTGCTCTCTAATTCCCAAGTCATATTTCCACCGGCAGCGCCTCCTCACACTACCTTCACAAGAGTGATCTCTTTACCTCTTAATTGCTTTACCTCGCGATCTTCAATCCGTATTGGTAAGGCCTCAACCGTAAGGTTATCCCTTACTTCCACATCATCCATCGGAATCACATGTGATGGGTCCGGAACATACTTTCGAAGCCGTGACACATGGAACACATCATGCAAATTCTACAAATTGGGTGGCAATGCCACTCTGTAGGCCATAGGCCCAACTCTTGCAAAAATCTGATATGGACCAATAAACCGAGGAGTAAGATTCCTCGACTTCAACGCACGTCCAACACCGGTCACCAGAGTGACTCTAAAAAACACATGATCTCCTTCTTGAAACTCAAGATCTTTCCTCCTTTTATCATGGTAGCCCTTCTACCTGCTCTGTGAAGCTTTCATCTTTTCCCGAATCAGCTTCACCTTTTCAGTAGTCTGCTGAACAATCTCAGGTCCAAGTACTACAGTCTCTCCAGATTCATGCCAACACAAAGGCGTCCGACACCTCCGACCATACAAAGCTTCAAAAGGCGTCATTCTAATACTGGAATGATAACTGCTATTATAAGTGAACTCAATCAACGGAAAATGGCTATCCCAAGCACCTCCCTGTTCAAGCATACAAGCCCTAAACAAATCCTCCCAAGATTGTATAGTCTTCTCTGTCTGTCCATCCGTCTGCGGGTGATAAGCCGAACTCAATCTCAGTTTCGATCCCAAAGCTTCTCGCAAACTCTCCCAAAATCTAGAAGTGAACCTTAGATCTCTATCCGACACAATACTCAACGGAACTCCAGGTAACTTCACAATCACCTGAATATAAATCTCTGTCAGCCTCTGCAAAGGAAAATTGATATTAATCAGAATAAAATGCGCCGACTTCGTCAGTCTATCCACCACTACCCAAATGGCATCATGCCCTCTTGGAGTATTAGGAAACCCAGTCACAAAGTCCATAGAAATGTTGTCTCACTTCCACTCTGGAATATCTAACGGTTGCATCAAACGAGCAGGTTTATGATGTTCCACCTTCGACTTCTGACAAGTCAAACAAACATACACAAACTTAGACACATCACCCTTCAATCCAGGCCACCAAAATATCTTCTTCAAGTCTTGATACATCTTTGTAGCTCCTGGATGGATACTCAAGCTACTCCTGTGACTTTCTTCTAGAATCATTTCAACTCAGGATCATCAGGAATACAAATCCTATCACAGAATCTCAACACACCTTGTTCATCTACTCTGAATTCATTACTGGCTACCTGATCATTTCCAATTATCAAACCCACCAGTTTTACATCCAACTTCTGACCCTCTCTGATACTATAAAGAAATTCATTGTTGATCTTCAGCATACCTAACATCATACTATGCGGTGTTTGTTCGTAAACTAAACTCATATCTCTGAACTGCTCAATCAATTCCAACTCTTTAAACATCATAGCCGAAATATGCAAAAACTTTCGACTCAGAGCATCATCCACAACATTCGCTTTACCGGGATGATAGTTCAAGCCAAAATCATAATCCTTTAAGAATTCTAGCCAACTTTTTTGTCTCATATTCAACTCCTTCTGATCAAACAGATACCTTAGGCTCTTATGATCACTATACACTTCAAATGTGGAACCATAAAGATAGTACCTCCAAATTTTCAATACAAATACCACTGCAGCTAATTCCAAATCATGAGTTGGATAATTCCCCTCATGGGCCCTTAACTGTCGGGAAGCATAAGCCACAACCTTACCATCCTGCATTAACACACCTCCTAAACCCATCAAAGAAGCGTCACAATACACCACAAACGGTTCATTTGGTTCGGGTAGTATCAAAACTGGAGTTGTAGTGAATCTCTTCTTCAGCTCAATAAAACTTTTCTCGCAGTGAACATCCCACACAAACGCTTTACCTTTGCAAGTCAACTGAGTCAACGGAAGTGCCAACTTCGAAAAGCCTTCAATAAACCTACGGTAGTAACCAGCCAAACCCAAAAAGCTTCTAAGCTCAGTTACCGACTTCGGAGCCTCCCACTGTAGAACTGCATCTACCTTGGATGGATCCACAGCAATACCATCACCTGAAATAACATGACCGAGAAAACCCACCTCTCTCAACCAGAATTCGCACTTAGATAACTTAGCATATAGCTTCTTTTCCTTTAACACTTGCAGCACGATCCGCAAATGCTCAGCATGCTCCTCTTCTGACTTAGAATAGATTAGAATGTCGTCAATAAAGACAACCACAAATTGGTCCAACTAAGCATGAAAAATTCGATGCATATACTCCATTTATACACCAGGTGCATTAGTAACTCCGAACGGCATCACCACATACTCATAATGTCCATATCGGGTTCTGAAGGCCGTCTTCTGAATATCTTCATCCTTCACTCGTATCTGATGATAACCCGACCTTAAGTCAATCTTGCTAAACACACGGGCACCCACCAACTGATCCATCAAGTCATCTATTCTTGGGAGTGGATACTTGTTCTTAATCGTTTTATTCAGATGTCTGTAATCGATACGCAACCTCATACTGCCATCCTTTTTCTTCACCAACAACACCGGAGCTCCCCAAGGCGATACATTTGGTCTTATCTGATGTTCTTCCAGATATAACTTTGTTTCTATCCGATGTTCTTCCGGATATGTCTATCTGTTCTAATGCTTTTCCAGAACTTTTTTCCGTGTCTATCCGATGTTCTTCTGGATATGTCTGTATGTTCTGATGTTTTTTCCAGAACTTTCTTTCTTCATCCGACGTTCTTCCGAATATGTCTCTTTTATTATGATGCTCTTCCAGAAACTCCTTACATGTCTATCTGATGCTCTCCTGGATATGACTTTTTCTCATCTGATATTTTCCAGATGTAACTTTTGTTCTGATGTGCTTATCTAATGCTTTTCCGGATATGTCCGTCATTCTGCCAGTCTTCTAAAATTTTTTCCTGTACATTTAACGCTTTTCTAAATATTTCGGATTTACCCTCCGAGTTATTTTTAATACATCTAACACTTTTCTAGATGTTGCAGATATGTTTTCCAGAGTGTGTTACTTCTTTCGCATCTGATGTTTTTTCGGATGTATGTATCTTTGTTCCTGGGTTTATCCCTCTCTTTCTAAATACTACTGAATACTCTTTGTCGCATCGGCAAATTTCCACAATATCTTATATCCCCAGAAAATTCTGTTGGTCTGTCTCATGTGGCATCATTTCCCACAGTGTTAAAAAGTCTTTCATTCATCACGTATCATTTCATCTGCATTCACGGTCAAAATTCTAGGTACTCTGATATTTAATCCTCTTATACCTCGAATTTCTAAAACTCTTTGCTATTCATACCTTCAGGTCTAAGAATATTAAATAGGGATATCTGTCATACCCTAAATTTTGACCAGACGTTTTTATTTTTTCTCATTTCATCTGTTTATATTTTCATAGTGTGTCGTCTGCATATAATATCATATGTTTTCTTCATGAATATTTTTTGAATTATCAGCCGGAATTAACGTGTTAAATTTTTAGGCATTTTGGTCGAACTGAAAAATCAACTGTGCAAAAACGTCGGTATCCGAGCAGTTTTTTTAAATCGAACTTTCAGACATTATTTTTTAATCTATTTTTCGTGTACTTTAACCTAGCGTGCTTATTTTATTTTGGCAAAATACTCTTTTTAGTCCTTTAACTTTATCTCGGGGTTCATTTTGGTCCCTTAACTTTAAAAAGTGTCATTTTGGTCCCTTAACTCTTCAAAACGTTCTATATTAGTCCTTTTCGTCTTATTAGCGACGGAAAAATTCAAAAATCAGTCGCTAAAATTCGTCGCTAATAAAACAAAAGGACTAATATGGAACGTTTTGAAGAGTTAAGGGACCAAAATGACATTTTTTAAAGTTAAAGGACCAAAATGAACCCCGAGGTAAAGTTAAAGGACCAAAAATGATATTTTGCCTTTTATTTTTTTAGCTATTTTTCGGTCGTTTTTCTAACCCGTCTGAGCCTTTTTAGCGGGTAAAATCAATTTCAAAATTTGACAAAATGCTATATTTTTTCAATACTTATATTTTTTGCTGATCGTTTTGGTGTGTTCATTTTATTTTTTCGGACACCTCGATACAGACAGTTTTTATCGTTTTTTATCGGTTTTGGTTCCGGTTTTAATTAATTTTAATTCTTAATTAATCAAGATTTTAATAACTTAGTTTTTATTAAATTTTTTATTATATTAAATTTGTTTATTATATTAGTATATTATTATAGTATATAATATAATTTTTGTTTTATTATTTTTACACTACTAGTCTCTATTTTATATTACTAGTCTCTCAAAATCACAAATTTTTCTCTCCCTCCTACATAAAACTACACAACCACCTTTTTCTTCTTCTTCTTTTGTTTTATCTCACACTTGTCTTATACTCACCACATACTACAAGAACCATTAATGCATATGCAATTCAAATTTGTGTTGCTCTATTCAACATTTTTCCTTCAAGATTCAATGCAAGTTCTTATTCAAACTCAAATCCAAGATAACAACCACAAATTTCAAACTTATGACATCATGTTGCTTACATCATAATCTTGATCTCCAAGCATTTTTCTACTATAAATAGGTCATTCCAATTCCAACTAAAGGACACAAAAAACAAGAACTCTCCATCATTCTCCCACTCTCGGACTGCACTGCATTTGAAACTAGAGAGAACGAGGCACTTGACTTGTTCACTTTGTTTTGGTAATTTATTTCTTTTACTTTCTTCTATTTTTTCTACTTTTTTTTACTATTATCATTTAAATTAGGTTGCTAGAAGTGAAAGTTATTACTATAGTAGTTTTAGTTTGTTTTTAACATATTAAACAATGTTTTATCATAAGAGAAAAACAAATTTATATTTTTAGTTTCTTTGTTGATATATTAAAAAATAATAATAAAAAAGACATTTTAAGTAATTTTATTTTTAACAATTTTAGTTTTCAGTTTTATTAATTTGAAATATATTGAAAATATAAGAAATTGTTTTAATAATTTTTTATTTTGATATAATATAAAAATACAAAGTATATTAATGTAGATATTTCATACTTGTTTTCATTTTTTGTTTGGTAAGCTTAAGATATCTTTTTTAGTGATATGAAAAGCATATTGGCAACAACACCCTCTCCTTCCATTACGTGCGTATTTTTTTTTAATTATTTCCGTTCTGGACTGGACCAATGGCTAGAATTGGCCCAATCCGCCTCTGCTCTAGAGCGGCCCAAATTGCCTAAGTCCAATCCACAGAGGGGCAAAAATGACCTTTCTACCCCTCCAACCGGGCAAGGAATGCAAAGTTCCTCCCCGGCGTTGATGCCCGTTACGCACGGCTTTCTCGCTGCCCGAACAGCAAAGAACATGTGCCCGGAACTGCGTTTATGTCCGACATAACAGCTAGTTTCGGGCTCCCTGCCCGGCATAACAGCTAGTTTGGGCAGTTACCCATTCTTTGGGGAAAACGGTTATTTCGCCCCGAAAATAGGACCGTTGGCCACGTGCTGTGGGCTCTATATAAACCCTCTCGCTTGAGAGGGTCAGGTATCCAATATTCACCCTAAGAATTCACTCTTTGTACTTGCCCCTTTTTCTCTGACCTTTACTTACTTGAGCGTCAGAGTGCCTTGCAGGTACACCTCCTCTTCCTCTCCATACGACCAGCATCCCTGACGTACTTGGCGGCCTGATTTTACAGGATCTGATCCAGCCTTCACGATCAGTGGCGCCGTCTGTGGGAAAATTTGTTCTCCCCTTCTTTCTTTAACCGAAGATCAAAACAACTTTCGAACATCATCACGATCATGGCCTCCCAAGATCGCACCCAGGATGCTCTTCATTCCACCATCCTCCCCGTCAACAAATCTGACGTTGACGGCCAATCATCTCTCCTCCGAGATGCCCGTTTCCTTAGGGATGGAGCCACCGCTTCTCCTTCCCCAACTTCTGCTGATCGCAACAACGATCAACCGTCTCTCAACCTCCAGCCCGATCCTGTTCTGCCCAGCGTCGACCCGGCCGTGGCGGCCCTCCTGGATGCCCTCAACAAAACCAACACCCTGATCCTGCAGCAAAACAAGAGGATCGGGGCACTGGAAGAGTCTCGCCATCCAAGATCCCCTCCTACGCGGAAGAACCAGCGACGATCTAGAAGCCCGCAGCCACGGAGAGAAAACGACCGAAGACTGCGCCAAGAGCACGATCCTCGCGTAGCCCGAAAGCGTGACCAGATCTCCCCGCGTGACCAGTACGCTCATGACCCCAAAAGGACTCGAAGGAATGAGGAATCTCCAATCAAGTCCAAAGGACGGACACGCTCACCTTCCCCGCGAAGGAACCGCTCACCTTCTCCTCGAAGGAACCGCTCACCTTCTCCACGAAGGAACCGCCGACGTGAGCAGCCCGTCCGGTCACCATCATACACCAGTTCCAGTGACGACGACGAACCTCGCGGCCCTTTGTCCCAGGAGATCCTGGCCACCCGTCTCCCAAAAGGCTTGGAGAAACCCCCGTCACTTGGCACATACGACGGGACCACTGACCCAGACGAGCACATTGAGAATATCGATGCCCTCTTAGACTACCGCGGCGTACGGGGCACCATCAAATGCAGACTGTTCCCGACCACGCTTCAGAAAGGAGCAATGACATGGTATAAACAACTGCCCGAGGAGTCCATTACCTCGTGGAAACAGCTCGACAGGATGTTCTCGCGGAACTTCACAGCATCTCGCCGCCACCCCAAAACTGAGGGCTCCCTCGGAGCCATAATCCAGAGGAAAGACGAACCTCTCCGAGCATACATCGAAAGGTTCAACAAAGAAGCAGTGCAGGTTCCGACGACGGACAAAATGAAGAAGTTCCTGCTCGAGCAAGGGGTCCTCCCAGACTCCGATTTCGCTAAAGCCATCGGCCTTGCCCCACCGAGGAATTTAGACGCCCTCCTCCTCAAAGCCCAATCTCATATCCAGTACGAGGAGAAGATTGCGGCCTGCAACATCCGGGCATCGCGCCGCCAGGAGAATGCCCAAGCCACTAAAGGAGAAGAAGCCTCGATATCTCGTCGGGGTGAACGAAGACACGAGGACCGTCCAAGGGACTCCCGCGACAGCAAGGGACCCTCCGGGCTCTTCCACGACTACACTCCCCTGACCGTTTCTAGGGAAAGATCCTGTCCGAGTGTGCCAATTCAGAGTTCAAATAAGTCGGGGTCCGTTTCCCCAAACAGCTGCCGAACAGACCAAACGTGGATAAGTCGAAGTACTGCCGCTTCCACAAAAGTCACGGCCATACTACAGAGGACTGCATCCATCTGAAGGATGCCATTGAGATACTGATCAGGGACGGGCACCTGAAACAGTTCGCAAAGAAGAAGGACACTCCTCAGCAAGACGCCCAGGAGTCCAAGAAGGTCGAGGAAGAGTCCCCTCCTCGGATGACACCAACGTACATGTGGCGATGTCTATATCGTGGCCAGAGGACTTCTACGTCCCAGAAGGGCTCAACGCCCCTGCTTATTTCGTGGCCCATAGCCCGTGGGAGACTTTTCCTTCTGCCATGGTCATTTCGGGCGGGGGATTCAACAAAGTCACTGTGGGCTCCGTGAAACGGAAGTTCGACCACCTGATCAACACCAGCTCCAACAGAGTGACGACGCTTGATCAGGCCCCGAAGGGTTCTATCCCCATCTCCTTCTACAAGGAGAAACTCCTCGGTGGCTCCCCGAACTCAAGTATCCCATTGTTCGTCAGAGCCCAAATGGCAAACTTCGACGTTCGCCGAATCCTAGTCGACCAAGGCAGCTCGGTCGACATCATGTACTCCCAGCTGTTCTCAACGCTGCAGCTGGACGAATCGCACCTTACCCCCTATGTAGGGTCCGATTTACAGGGATTCAACGGGTCCGTGACCAAGCCGTGGGGTTACGTGGAGCTAATCGTGACCTTCGGAGCAGCTGAGACGGCCAGATCCATCAAGGTGCAATTTCTGGTAATTGACTGCCTGTCACTCTACCAATGCATTTTCGGAAGGCCAACTCTAGCCGAGTTGGTAGCAGTACCATCGACCGTCCACCTGAAGATGAAGTACTACACTTCGAAAGGAATGGTCGCCACCCTCCACGGTGATATAGAAGCTGCCCGACGGTGTTTTGAAGCGGCCGCAAAGGGGCTCAATTCCATTACGCCCAAGCCTAAAGCGTCGAGCAAGCCAGCACTGCCAAGCAGCTCCGAGGAGGCCAAGCCTCTACCACAGGTCGATGCTATCGACCTCGACAGTCGCTTCCCCGAGGACCAACAGGAGGAATGAGCAGCTTCAGCCGGCCCATCCGCGTCATCCAGCAGTAGCTCCCGTCCAATGCGCCCAATCCCAGATGGCAACTTCGAGCTAGTCCTGTTCGGCGAAGACCCCCAACGGGGAGTGAAGATCGGAGCAGATCTGCCTGACCTCGCGAGGAAGCAGCTCAAAGCGTGCCTCCGAGAGAATGCCGACCTCTTCGCGTGGAGCGCCGCGGAAATGCTCGGCTTGGATCCTTCCGTCGCATGTCACCAACTGACCATTGACCCGGTCATCAAGGTCGTAGCACAACGTAGGAGAAAGCAGTCTCCGGAGAAAACGGAGGCTGCTGAAAAAGCTGTAAAGGACCTCCTCGAGACCAAATTTATTTCGGAGTCCAAGTACACCACTTGGCTGTCCAACGTTGTATTGGTTAAAAAATCTAATGGAAAATGGCGCATGTGCATTGATTATACCGATCTCAATATGGCATGCCCGAAGGATGCCTATCCCCTCCCCAATATTGATAAACTTGTTGATAATTCCGCTGGTTTTAAACTTTTATCGTTCATGGATGCCTACTCGGGCTACAATCAAATCCCAATGGCAATGTCCGACAAAAAATATACGGCCTTCATGACCGAATCGGGCAACTATTACTACAACGTAATGCCCTTTGGCCTGAAGAACGCCGGAGCAACATACCAACGAATGATGAACAAAGTGTTCCGGGGAGAAATTGGCGACATGCTCGAAGTATACATGGACGACATGATCGTTAAATCCCACGAGGAGACCGGTCATACTGCCCACTTACGAAAGGTCTTCGAACAGGCCAGGAAATACAAAATGCGTTTTAATCCGGAGAAGTGCACCTTCGGTGTTCGGGCAGGAAAATTCCTCGGCTTCTACTTAACGAAACGAGGAATCGAAGACAATCCCGAAAAATGCCGGGCATTCTCCAAGTTTCCTACGCCCAAGTCCAAAAAATCCATCCAGTCCCTCAACGGGATGCTCGAGTCACTATCTCGTTTCGTGTCCAAGTCCGCCCTACCATTCTTCAAGCTCCTCCGCAAAGAGGCTACGTTCGAGTGGACCGAGGAGTGCGACAAGGCCCTCCTCCATCTGAAACGATCACTCTCAGAGCCACCGGTCCTCTCTCGCTCGGACAATGGCAAAACATTGTACCTATACCTGGCCGTAGCTGCCGAAGCAGTGAGTGCCGCCCTCGTCTGCGAGACACCCGACGGGCAGAAGCCCATTTATTTCATGAGAAAGGCGCTGCGAGGACCAGAGTTACGTTACCAGCAGATAGAGAAAGTGGCATTAGCCCTCATCAACGCAGCCAGGAGATTGAGACACTACTTCCTGGCTCACACGATCGTGGTACGGACAAATCATCCCATAAAGTAGCTGCTCGGTCGTCCCGATATGGCTGGCAGAATGCTCAAGTGGTCGCTGGAACTATCCGAATTTGACATTCAATACGAAGGCAGAAAGGCCCTCAAGGCCCAAGCTCTGGCCGACTTCGTCGCGGAGATGACATTCCCGGACTCCCCCACGAACGAAGCACGCAAATGGACCATCTTCGTCGACGGTGCTTCGAGCTCGGCCGGAAGCGGCGCGGGCATCATACTGGAGAGAAACGAAGGTACTATCATTGAGGTATCACTCACACTGTCTTTCCCAACCTCCAACAACCAGGCTGAATACGAAGCCTTCCTCGCTGGGCTACGCATTGTCGAGGACCTGGGAGCGGAAGAAGTCGTCATTTGCACGGATTCGCAACTCGTGGCCCTCCAGGTCCGGGGCCAATACCAAGCCAAAAACAACAACCTGACCGAATACTTGGCCCTGGTAAAGAAGGAAATGGCGAAGTTCACAATAGTGGAAGTGAAACACGTTCCCCGCGAACATAACGTGCGAGCAGACGTGCTGTCTAAACTGGACAGCACTAAGAAAAAGGGCGGAAACAAATCCGTCATACAGGAAGTACTTCCTCGACCCAACATCGAGAAGGCCTCCCCGACACTCGACGTGCAGGTAATCGGCGAAAACAACTGTTGGATGACCCCAGTCTACAACTACCTCGCCAGGGACGAACTCCCGTCCGACCCAAAGGAGGCCAGCATAGTCAGGCGAAGAGCCTGCTCTTATGTCTTGGTCGAAGACAAACTATACAGACGGGGATTCTCCATCCCGCTGCTCAAATGTGTCGAGGAGGAAATGGTCGCGCACATCCTGCGCGAAATCCACGAAGGAATCAACACCCAACATCTCGGTGGAAGGTCCCTTGCTCGAAAGGCTCTCCGAGCAGGATACTACAGGCCAACTATGCAAAACGACGCAAAAGAGCACGTGAAGAAGTGCGATAAATGCCAACGGCACGGGGACATGCACCTAGCCCCACCTAACGAGCTCAAGGCTATATCCTCCCCGTGGTCATTCGCCTGGTGGGGCCTACTATAACCCTTAGACCCCTATTAAGCTTTTCCTACCTTACCCCTACTAATTCTCATGAATAGTCCACTTTGTCCTTCTTATTCTTGTTATTATATTATATTATTATTATTACTAATACCCACCTATTAAAATAATAATAATAATCAATATTTTAATTAATTTAATATTATTCGACTAATATTATGATCAACCAAATATTACTAATATAATTTAATTATTATTACTCTCTACACCACCAAGTTCTACATAATTGTTCACACACCCCCAACCTCTTAATCTCCATAATTCCAAGGTCACTACCCCATACTAAAGGCAACCCAAACACAACCAAAACACACATAATCACACACATATACACGCTCCATATAATTTTAATTACAAAAAATAAATAAAATAAATCGGGGTGTTACAACTCTCCCCCACTTAGAATATTTTCGTCCTCAAAAATTTACCTCATACGAATAACTCCGGATACGACTCTCGCATCCTGCTCTCTAATTCCCAAGTCATATTTCCACCGGCAATGCCTCCTCACACTACCTTCACTAGAGTGATCTCTTTACCTCTTAATTGCTTTACCTCGCGATCTTCAATCCGTATTGGTAAGGCGTCAACCGTAAGGTTATCCCTTACTTCCACATCATCCATCAGAATCACATGTGATGGGTCCGGAACATACTTCCGAAGCCGTGACACATGGAACACATCGTGCAAATTCTACAAATTGGGTGGCAATGCCACTCTGTAGGCCATAGGCCCAACTCTTGCAGAAATCTGATATGGACCAATAAACCGAGGACTAAGATTCCTCGACTTCAACGCACGTCCAACACCGGTCACCGGAGTGACTCTGAAAAACACATGATCTCCTTCTTGAAACTCAAGATCTTTCCTCCTTTTATCATGGTAGCCCTTCTACCTACTCTGCGAAGCTTTCATCTTTTCCCGAATCAGCTTCACCTTTTCAGTAGTCTGCTGAACAATCTCAGGTCCAAGTACTACAGTCTCTCCAGATTCATGCCAACACAAAGGCGTCCGACACCTCCGACCATACAAAGCTTCAAAAGGCGTCATTCCAATACAGGAATGATAACTGCTATTATAAGTGAACTCAATCAACGGAAAATGGCTATCCCAAGCACCTCCCTGTTCAAGCATACAAGCCCTAAACAAATCCTCCCAAGATTGTATAGTCTTCTCTGTCTGTCCATCCGTCTGCGGGTGATAAGCCGAACTCAATCTCAGTTTCGATCCCAAAGCTTCTTGCAAACTCTCCCAAATTCTAGAAGTGAACCTTAGATCTCTATCCGACACAATACTCAACGGAACTCCAGGTAACTTCACAATCACCTGAATATAAATCTCTGTCAGCCTCTGCAAAGGAAAATTGATATTAATCGGAATAAAATGCGCCGACTTCGTCAGTCTATCCACCACTACCCAAATGGCATCATGCCCTCTTGGAGTATTAGGAAACCCAGTCACAAAGTCCATAGAAATGCTGTCTCACTTCCACTCTGGAATATCTAACGGTTGCATCAAACGAGCAGGTTTATGATGTTCCACCTTCGACTTCTGACAAGTCAAACAAACATACACAAACTTAGACACATCACCCTTCAATCCAGACCACCAAAATATCTTCTTCAAGTCTTGATACATCTTTGTAGCTCCTGGATGGATACTCAAGCTACTCCTGTGACTTTCTTCTAGAATTATTTCAACTCAGGATCATCAGGAATACAAATCCTATCACAGAATCTCAACACACCTTGATCATCTACTCTGAATTCATTACTGGCTACCTGATCATTTCCAATTATCAAACCCACCAGTTTTACATCCAACTTCTGACCCTCTCTGATACTATAAAGAAATTCATTGTTGATCTTCAGCATACCTAACATCATACTATGCGGTGTTTGTTCGCAAACTAAACTCATATCTCTGAACTGCTCAATCAATTCCAACTCTTTAAACATCATAGCTGAAATATGCAAAAACTTTCGACTCAGAGCATCATCCACGACATTCGCTTTACCGGGATGATAGTTCAAGCCAAAATCATAATCCTTTAAGAATTCTAGCCAACTTTTTTGTCTCATATTCAACTCCTTCTGATCAAACAGATACCTTAGGCTCTTATGATCACTATACACTTCAAATGTGGAACCATAAAGATAGTACCTCCAAATTTTCAATACAAATACCACTGCAGCTAATTCCAAATCATGAGTTGGATAATTCCCCTCATGGGCCCTTAACTGTCGGGAAGCATAAGCCACAACCTTACCATCCTGCATTAACACACCTCCTAAACCCATAAAAGAAGTGTCACAATACACCACAAACGGTTCATTTGGTTCGGGTAGTATCAAAACTGGAGTTGTAGTGAATCTCTTCTTCAGCTCAATGAAACTTTTCTCGCAGTGAACATCCCACACAAACGCTTTACCTTTGCAAGTCAACTGAGTCAACGGAAGTGTCAACTTCGAAAAGCCTTCAATAAACCTACGGTAGTAACCAGCCAAACCCAAAAAGCTTCTAAGCTCAGTTACCGACTTCGGAGCCTCCCATTGTAGAACTGCATCTACCTTGGATGGATCCACAGCAATACCATCACCTGAAATAACATGACCGAGAAAACCCACCTCTCTCAACCAGAATTCACACTTAGATAACTTAGCATATAGCTTCTTTTCCTTTAACACTTGCAGCACGATCCGCAAATGCTCAGCATGCTCCTTTTCTGACTTAGAATAGATTAGAATGTCGTCAATAAAGATAACCACAAATTGGTCCAAGTAAGCATGAAAAATTCGATTCATATACTCCATTTATACACCAGGTGCATTAATAACTCCGAACGGCATCACCACATACTCATAATGTCCATATCAGGTTCTGAAGGCCGTCTTCTGAATATCTTCATCCTTCACTCATATCTGATGATAATCCGACCTTAAGTCAATCTTGCTAAACACACGGGCACCCACCAACTGATCCATCAAGTCATCTATTCTTGGGAGTGGATACTTGTTCTTAATCGTTTTATTCAGATGTCTGTAATCGATACGCAACCTCATACTGCCATCCTTTTTCTTCACCAACAACATCGGAGCTCCCCAAGGTGATACATTTGGTCTTATCTGATGTTCTTCTAGATATAACTTTGTTTCTATCCGATGTTCTTCCGGATATGTCTATCTGTTCTGATGCTTTTCCAGAACTTTTTTTCGTGTCTATCCGATGTTCTTCTGGATATGTCTGTATGTTCTGATGTTTTTTCCAGAACTTTCTTTCTTCATCCGACGTTCTTCCGAATATGTCTCTTTTATTATGATGCTCTTCCAGAAACTCCTTACATGTCTATCTGATGCTCTCCTAGATATGACTTTTTCTCATCTGATATTTTTCAGATGTAACTTTTGTTCTGATGTGTTTATCTAATGCTTTTCCGGATATGTCTGTCATTCTGCCAGTCTTCTAAAATTTTTTCCTGTACATTTAACGCTTTTCTAAATATTTCGGATTTACCCTCCGAGTTATTTTTAATACATCTAACACTTTTCTAGATGTTGCAGATATGTTTTCCAGAGTGTGTTACTTCTTTCGCATCTGATGTTTTTCCGGATGTATGTATCTTTGTTCCTGGGTTTATCCCTCTCTTTCTAAATACTGCTGAATACTCTTTGTTGCATCGACAAATTTCCACAATATCTTATATCCCCAAATAATTCTGTTGGTCTGTCTCATGTGGCATCATTTCCCACAGTGTTCAAAAGTCTTTCATTCATCACGTATCATTTCATCTGCATTCATGGTCAAAATTCTAGGTACTCTGATATTTAATCCTCTTATACCTCGAATGTCTAAAACTCTTTGCTATTCATACCTTCAGGTCTAAGAATATTAAATAGGGATATCTGTCATACCCTAAATTTTGACCAGACATTTTTATTTTTTCTCATTTCATCTGTTTATATTTTCATAGTGTGTCGTCTGCATATAATATCATATCTTTTCTTCATGAATATTTTTTGAATTATCAGCCGAAATTAACGTGTTAAATGATGCGTGTTTTTTCGCAAGTGTACGAACGTGTCAGAGTAATATAAAAGATTATCGTATCCACAGAGACCAAGTGTCAATCTATCGCTATCTATTGTTAAGGTGTGTATCTAAGGCGATTGAAAATAGTAGTTTTGAAGAGTGCACGGTAGTAAATAAAGTAATTAAAATTAATTGATAAAGACAGGTTCGAATGCAATTCACACAACCAATTGATAATCCAAGTACTTGCCAATAGAACTACTTACGGGCAATGTTTACTACTTTGAAAAGAACTAATTTGACAGGAACTGTCGCTTTCGCGTATTCAGAACCGAGTTGTACCCCCTAATCAAACCCTCTTATTGTCACGGATAAAAAGGCGCGCATTGCGTTAGAGTAGTAAACCTATTTTTAAGAAATATAGTATCTTGACCAAGTTGAAAAGTATTTTAACCTGGATTTTCTAAAAAAAAGAGGTTCTTACGAACCAGACTTTAAACTTCTTAACGCGTCCGAAAATGGTTTTAAAATCTCTTTTCCTTTTAAATTAAAAACTCCTAATAAACTAGACAAAGCGCTTTCGCTGTTTTTGAAATAGTTTAAAAACAATTAAGTTTAGATAGGTGTTGGACGACTTTCGATCTTACCCAACGGAATTTAAGAACAGGAAAACTTATATTGAAAGTTAAAATAGCCCTTAAGTGTTTCTACTAACAATTGTACAGATTATCGGTTCAGTTATGATCTTCACATTCTAACCTTTATAAAATTAGCCAGACATGGTAAAGTAAAAGTTCATTTTTAGATTTTTCATAAAAAAGTATTTAAGTGCGAGTGCGGAAAGTAAATGAAAGTAGTGCGAGTGCGGAAAGTAAATGAAAGTAAAGCAGTGCGGAAAATAAATGAAATTAAAAGACAGTGCAAGAAATAAAGTTGACAAAAGGTAAAGTAATAAAAACCTGCTCCAATCGGAGTGGTTGAATAAAATGCGAACTGAAAGTAAAATGGCGGCAGGATTAACTTCCTTCCAGAGTGCTCCAAGACTCAATCTCACAGGCTCTTACAGACTCGATCTCTCGAATGTAGTAACACCTCGATGTGAAGCGATTACCACTATTACACTGATATATGCTTATGAACAACTAAGCTTGGATGGAGAAAAACGAAAATCTAAAGTCCTATTTATAGGCAAGGAAACATGTGGAAAAGACAAGGATGCCCCTAGCATTTGAATTTGGGAGGGAACTCGTTTTGTTCTTGTGGCGCCCGCCACAACACCATGGCGTCCGCCATGAGTGTAAACTTGCTTGGGTAGTTGGAGATCGTGGGGAAAAACAGTTGGGAGGAGTTTGAGACATGGCCACGTCATGGAAGACCCCGTGGCGGCCGCCATAGTGGATGCCATAAGTGTAAAATGCTGATTTTCTCTATTTTAGCTCATTTCGGCTCCTCTTTCGCTCCTTTTCTCGCTCGTGGCTCCGATTAGACTAAAAACCTGAAAATAAAGAAAAACATAATAATAACATAATAAAATGACATTAAAAGACTAAGAATGCATGCGAAATCGGAGTCAAAAATACGGTGAAATTCAGTGTCATCAAATTCTCCCACACTTAGACCTTTGCTTGTCCTCAAGCAAAACATTTAAAGCTCAAAGTAAGAAAACTAGTGCTGACACGTGATTCGGGAAAAAAGGGCTTCTAAGTTCAAGTCAGGATGTAGTGACAGGTACTAAGTGAACCAAGGGTATCGTAATGACACTTATCCGCAGAGGCGGACATAAACTTCATTCTTATATTAATCAACCGTATCATCCCACAATAACTAGGTCTACCTCTTCATCTCTTTTTGGGTCCTTTTCATTCAGGCGCAATCACATTAAGCCCGTTATCCGTACATGTTTCATAGTAGAGTGACCTGTTAGTGATTCTGATCCAAAACATAGGGTTTCTGGCACATATGACTGTGTAAACCCTTTTATTTGACCCAAATGCAGTTGTGGGGGATCGGATCGCAATCCGCCCTACCGAGTTCAGCGCCAGATACCTCTGAACCAACTAACAATGGGTGAGCTAAAATTATATATATATATATATTTTTTTTGTGTGGCAACAATTCAACTTTTTGGTTTAAACGACCTTGTGAGGGTCATCTATCCGGAGTTTGCCTTTTTCTTTATTTATTTTACTGGATCATTCACTTATGTTCATCAGTTCCCTACGTAGAACATGCTTAGGCCGGAGCTGACTGCTGAAATAAACTACTTAGGACAAATTTGGAAATGATAATTAAGGCCATGGTACATGGGGTTTTGGAATGATTTCTATATTCGTGAAGTCTACGGTGCTAAAACGATACTAATGTTTCAAAAAGTTCACCTAAGTCACCACATCCTAATCCAAACCTGTCTTAAAGCCCAAAAAACGTGTAGACCAACAATGTTTTCTTTTTGCAAAATTATTATTTTTTTTGTTTTGACAGGGCTAAAGAAATGGGGGAAAATGAGGGTGCACTAGGGATACACTGTACTGGTGACTCGTCAGACTCATGCATTTTCTAGAAAAAAGACATAGACAAAAACAAGAAATAAACAACTAACTAAAAATGGAAATAGAAAGCAATAAAATCCCCTCCCACACTTAAATCGAACATTGTCCCCAATGTTTCGAAATAAGATAAGGAGAGTAACCTGTAAAACTACTGATGTGGACCACTGGTACCCTCGTCGTCCTGCTGGGAATGCCTGGGACGACGGGATCTGCTGCGATGCTGGTCTCTCCGGTCCAATCAGGCTGATAAGGCTGCCTGGGCATCTCTGACCTGTCGAAGGTTACCTAGAACGGAACCTTGAGTAGCCTCCATAAGCTCGTAATGCCGGCGGTTGAAGTCTTGCTGACGGGATTGCTCGTTTGCTATCGCAAGCAAGGTGTGAGAAACGGACTCGAAGGACCGATCTGTCCTCCGTCGTGATTCTTCCATGAAGCTCATATTATCCGTCAGTTGTTGCTGAATGGTAGAGAGAAGGTTATCTCGCCTTTCTTCTCTAGCCATAAGGTCACGCCACATCTCCTCAGTGACATAGGATCCAGGGACCGAACCTGCAAAAGGGTTAGAGGAAGAGGGTGTGGTGTGTGGTGGTGAAGGATGATGGGGGGACACATGAGGTATGGGAGACTGATCTCTCCGCTCAAATTCTTCGTCAGTGTCGTGTCCCTCCGCATCAGGAATATTAGGAGGAAGTGGACCTAGAACAGGTGGAGCATTTAAATCATAGGTCCAGTTCCTTTCATTACGTACGTCGGTACGTCTACTACAGGGCAAGGCAACAGATGGGATAGCTACACCATGGATCATCAATACAAAACCACCCTCTCTTCTCGCTCGGCACAATTTCATATCTTTTAGAAATTTTAGGTTGATTGTGCGAGGAGTTAAGGGCTCTAGTGTGGCTATCTCATTGTTCAGGTTAAGGGACCGAGCAATAGACGTAATTAGTCCTCCAAAAACAATCGGTCCTGCTTTATTAATAGTAACAGACATGTGAGAAAGCATAAACGGGACCGGATTGATTCTTCTATTTGTGAGACTTCCTTGTAAAAACTGAAGCTCTTTAGCATTAACCTTATTTGGATTATCCCGGCCAAAAATAGTACATGCCAACAGGTATCTAAAAACTCTGATGGTCGGGTTGTGGATGGTCGATACGAGAATTCCTTCAAAAGAAGTTATTAAATTATTCGACAATCTCTGCCAAAAAGAAAATGCATCGACCGACCATCCGTCATCCAAAGGGGTCTCACAAATAGCACCTTCCCAAAGAGGAATCCCTAACAGACTTGTTAGTTCGTCGGTACTGTACTTATATTCTATTCCAAACATTCTAAATTGGACAGTACCGACTGTGCTAGCAGTGTTAGGGGAGACAGTGTAGATCAAAGAACTTAAAAACTCAACTGTCAGTTTCTCAAAGGTTGGTTCTCGGTTTTCAAAAATAGCGTGCAGTCCCAAAAAATCAAGTAAATGATAAACACTATGATAAATACCTAAAGTATAGAGACAGTTATCGTCCACGTACCTCGTCGAGAGAATTTCTCGACCTTGAAGCCTTTGAATATTCCTCCTCTGCCTATCCCCGGGTTTTCCTTCTCGCAAAATAAATCCTTCGAACTCCATAGCTTGCTCTTTGAATTGATTTGAAGATAGTGAAGATGGGTTTAAATATAAGTTGGTAAAGGTGAGATTTTTATGGAATTTAATTGGTGGAATTTCAAATGGAAGTTTGAAAGGGTTAATGGATAGTGGGTATTAAATAAAGGTAGGAGCTTTTATGGGTTTTAATGGAGTTTTGGAAGAGGAGAAAAATGGGTTTTGGGAGTTTAGAGGTTCAAAAATGGTGGAAGATGAAGTTCTCCCCCGTATTTACCAGGACGCCGTGGCGGGCGCCATAAGGTCATTTTCGGACCTGGGCCAAAATTTTGAATTTTGGAATGGGCCTCTCTTACCTTTTGCGTCTTGGGGGTCCCGATAGCGTTCTCATTTGTTTTCCTCTTCAACACGGGACTTGCACAATTTTTGTGGAAATAAAAATCAAATATTGAAAAATAAAATTATTATTGGATATATATATGGAAATAAAAACACACATATATATATATATATATATATATATATATATATATATATATATATATATATATATATATAATCAAAGTACATAGGAAATGTAGGAAATGCGAAAATACGAAATGTGTCCAGATATGCTAAAAAGTAAAGAAAACGCAGAAATACTGAATACTAAATAATAGAGTAGTAAGTCAGGGCAATATGATCAATCAGCTGGCTCCTCTGCCTGGCTGGATCCACGAAGCTCAGCGATCTCGCGACGAAGCTCTCCGATCTCCTGGTATAAAGAGTCTGCCTCAGTAGCATGAGTGAGATCAGATACCTCAATCTGCAAAGCAAGATCAGCTACCTCCTGTTTGAGCTTGGCAGTCTCTCTGCGGAGCTCAACAACCTGGGTGTATAAATCAGGTGGCTGCAAAGACAAATTATTAGATAAAACAGTGATTTTGGGAGACGGAGGTGAAGGGGTGTACTCAGCAATAGGAGGCGATCTAGGCTCCTCAATAGTCTCTCCATAACCCTCCAAAGCATATCTCCAATTAGCTGGGTCATGAACACTGGTCATCATCGGATCAGGCAGCAAAAAGTAATGAACAACCTCGTTGTCGATCAACAATCTGAATTGGTTGGGGTTTGCAGAGGCTCTCCTTATCAACCCTCTGTCTAGGCAGAAATCAACGTCCATGGTGGTGTATTCACTGAAAACCCTGAGATGTAACAACTTACGCGATAGGCCTAAAGCAGCAGCAATCTGGGTAACAATACCTCCCACATGAATAATACCTACTGATGACCTGGCAATACTGCTAAGACCTTTCAGCAGAAAGTTCCCACATGCCACAGGACGTGACTGGGTCGCACAAAACAGTAGAAAGATCTCCTCCTCACTAAGCAAGGTCTCAGCATCTGGCAATCCAAAGAAAGAGTGTGCTATGATCATCTGAAAATACCTCAATGCAGGGTTGTGGATAACATGTGAGAACTGGGTGGAAGGATCCTGACTCCCTCCACCAGAGATATCACTCCAGAACTTCTCCACTTCCCTACTCAGAAAGTATCCCATAGGTGTCTCAGGAATAGCATCAGGGGTCGTCTGAAAACCTAATAAATCACCAAACTCCTTATGAGTGAAGGAGTACTCAGTCCCAAATAACCTGAAAATAGCACATCCATCTGGTCCGGCCCAGGGGTCATAAGAAAACGAGCTGAGGAACTCCAAAGTGAGGTTCCTATAGGTGTTGTTCAGGTCGTCGAACTGGTCCCATTGAAGCTGGTGGCATAAGAATCTGACACTAGGCTCAATGCCTTTAAAGCCTCAATGCAAGCCTGATCTGGGTACCTCGTAGGTGCCATAGGACGCCTGAAGTGGACAAAGTAACGCTCTCTCTGGGCGTCATTCCTGAAAGTCACATGCATGTCGGCGAAATTCTGCATTCTGCACAGAGTTAGGAAGAAGGTCCTGTAAAACGCAAACATTTCAAACATTAGTCCTGACAAAATATAAGAAAAAATAAAATAAAACAAAATGTAGAAAAAGTAAATAAGGTAAGAAAATCATGGGTTGCCTCCCATGCAGCGCTTGTTTAACGTCGTTAGCTTGACGACTGGAACTTATACATCTCTTGTCGGGATTGGTGGATCGCTTAGAGTGTGGCTGGAGTAGGTTGTTGGAATGTCTCCTCCTTCGTAGAGCTTCAGTCTTTGTCCATTGACGATGAATGGTTTACACGTCTCGTTTTTTATTTCAACAGCTCCAGACCTCAGAATTTTTGATACTTTGAAGGGGCCGATCCATCTTGAACGGAGCTTTCCTGGGAAGAGCCGTAGCCTAGAATTGAACAGGAGAACAGGGTCGCCTAAGTTGAAGTCTTTTCTTACGATTCTTTTGTCGTGCCAAGCTTTTGTTCTTTCTTTGTATATTATGGCATTCTCATAGGCTTGCTGTCTGAGTTCTTCCAATTTGTGGATGTCAAGGATACGTTTCTCACCAGCAGTTAGGTAATCCAAATTCAAAGTTTTAATGGCCCAATAGGCCTTATGCTCTAACTTAAAAGGTAAATGACAAGATTTTCCATAGACTAGTTGGTAGGGGGTTGTTCCTATAGGGGTTTTGAAAGCGGTCATGTAGGCCCATAAAGCCTCTTGAAGCTTTTGCGACCAATCTTTTCTGGATACAGAGACAGTTTTTTCTAAAATTTGTTTAATCTCCCTATTAGATACTTCCACTTGGACACTAGTCTGTGGGTGATATGGTGTTGCTACTCTATGCTTAACTCCATACTTGCTTAAAAGCTTATAAAAAATTCTTGATATGAAGTGAGATCCTCCATCACTTATAACTAAACGGGTGTTCCAAATCTGGGGAATATATAATTTTTAAATAATTTAATCGCTACTCTAGTGTCGTTTGTGGGTGCAGCTATCGCTTCAATCCATTTAGACACATAGTCTACTGCAACTAAGATATACTTGTTTCCTAAAGATGGTGGGAATGGTCCCATGAAATCTATACCCCATACGTCGAAGAGTTCTACTTCTTGGATGTTTCTTAAAGGCATTTCGTCGCGTCTTGAAATATTTCCTGTGCGTTAGCATCTATCACATTTGACAATGTAAGCATGGACATCACGCCACATGGTAGGCCAGAATAGGCCAGCTTGAAGAATCTTGGCGTAGGTCTTAGAGGTGCTTGCATGTCCACCATAAGGCGCAGAGTGACAATGCTGAATTATACTTTCTACCTCGTCTTCTGGAACGCAACGGCGGAAAATGCCATCTTTACCTCTCTTGAAAAGAAGTGGCTCGTCCCAATAGAAGTTTCTAACATCACTTAAGAACTTCTTCTTCTTGTGGTAATCGAGATCAGGGGGTATTATATCAGCAGCTAGGTAATTAACAAAATCAGCGTACCAGGGCACGTTACTTACAGCTAAGGATTTTTGAAAGTGCTCATGAGGGCCTGGTATTTTATCTTCAATGGTTTCCAACTGGGCTATCAGTCTATCATAGGCAAAATCATCATTTATGGGTACTAATTCAGGATTTAGGTATTCTAGCCTAGATAGGTGATCGGCTACTACATTTTCTGTGCCTTTTTTATCTCGGATATCTAAGTCGAACTCTTGTAGCAACAAAATCTATCGAAGTAACCTGGGTTTAGCATCTTTTTTACTTAGTAGGTAACGGATGGCAGCATGATCGGTGTAAACTATAATTTTGGCTCCTACTAGATATGATCTAAATTTGTCTATAGCGAAAACTACCGCTAGGAGTTCTTTCTCGGTTGTTGCGTAATTGAGCTGGGCGGCGTCTAGGGTTCTACTGGCATAATATATTACATGTAATCTTTTATCTTTTCTCTGACCTAGAACGGCTCCTACAGCATAATCACTGGCGTCACACATTATCTCAAACGGTTCAGACCAATCAGGGGGTTTCATAATGGGTGCTGAAATCAATGCTTGCTTCAAAAGGTTGAATGCTTCATTGCATTTTTCATCAAAGATGAATTCAGCATCTTTCATTAACAGGCCAGTTAAAGGTTTTGTTATTTTGGAGAAGTCCTTGATGAAACGGCGGTAGAATCCAGCGTGTCCAAGGAAACTTCTAACTTCCCTGATAGTCTTGGGTGGTTTTAGGTTCTCTATAACTTCTATTTTTGCTTTATCTACCTCTATACCTCTTTCGGAGATTATATGTCCTAAAACAATTCCTTCAGTCACCATGAAATGGCATTTTTCCCAATTCAGCACAAGGTTCACCTCCACACATCTTTCCAGGATTTTCTCAAGGTTGATAAGACAATTTTGGAAATCAAAACCGCAAACCGAGAAATCATCCATAAATACTTCCATGATTCCATCTAGATAATCTGTAAAGATTGACATCATGCAACGTTGGAAAGTAGCAGGGGCATTACAGAGTCCAAAAGGCATTCGTCTGTAGGCAAAAGTTCCAAAAGGGCATGTAAAGGTAGTTTTTTCTTGATCTTCTGGATGTATAGGTATTTGGAAGAATCCCGAATACCCGTCTAGATAGCAGAAGTAAGAATGTCTGGCAAGACGTTCTAACATCTGGTCTATGAACGGTAAAGGGAAATGATCCTTCCTAGTTGCTTTATTTAACTTTCTATAGTCTATGCACATACGCCAACCTCCTTCTATCTGCTTTGCTATTTGTTCACCTTTCTCATTTTGCACAACTGTGATGCCTCCCTTCTTGGGTACCACATGCACAGGGCTCACCCACTTACTGTTCGAGATCTGATATATTATACCTGCTTCTAGCAACTTCAGAACTTCCTTCTTGACAACATCACTCAGTATAGGGTTTATCCTTCTCTGGTGCTCTCTGGAAGGTTTTGAATCTACTTCGAGCGAAATCTGATGCATGCATACGGATGGACTTATACCTTTCAGATCAGAGATATTATATCCTAAGGCTGAGGGATATCTTCGTAGAACGTCCAAGAGTTGATCTGTTTCTTTTTGTCTCAAGGCAGCACTAACTATAACCGGACGATTCATTTCTTCATCAAGAAACTCATACCTCAGGTTCTTAGGCAGTTCCTTAAGTTCCAAGGCTGGTTTAATAGGGCAAGGCATAGGATCTGGGGTAAGGGATAAACATTCGTAAAGGTTATCATCGATGTAGGGTTTCTTATAATTGTCATCTTCCAAAATAAGAGTCGATGGCAGCTTAATTGTTTCAATGACTTCTTCTTGCTCTAACTCCCTAACACATTCATCAATGATATCTATTGCATAACACGCGTCTCCTATCACAGGTGCCATAAGAAATTTTGAAAGTATAAATTCTATCTTCTCGTTCCCTACCTCAAAGGTTAGCTTCCCCTTTTTGACATCTATTATGGCTCCAGCAGTCGATAAGAATGGTCTACCTAGAAGAATTGGTATGTCATCATCTTCTTTAATGTCCATGACAACAAAATCAGTAGGGATAAATAGCTGACCTATCCTAACAGGGACGTCTTCAAGTATGCCTATCGATATTTAACAGATCTATCGGCTAATTGAAGTGACATCTTGGTAGGTTGCAACTCTCCTAAATTTAACCTTTCGCAAACCGCTAAGGGCATTAAGCTCACACTAGCTCCTAAGTCTAGAAAAGCTTTTTCGATGACATGACTCCCCAAAATACAAGGAATGGAAAAGTTTCCAGGATCTTTATCCTTTTTTGCTAATTTATTTTCGGCAATAGAATTACATTCCAAGGGTTTCGGATCATCAAGTCTACGTTTATTGGTAAGGATGTCTTTGAGAAACTTTGCGTAGGATGGTATTTGGGTAATGGCTTCTGTGAACGGGATTTCTACGTGAAGTTTTTCTATAACTTTAATGAATTTCTGATACTGATTATTGATCTGGGTTTGTTTAAGTCTTTGCGGATATGGTATTGGTGGTTTGTATGGCGGGGGTGGTATATAGGTTTTGTCTTTGGGTTCTTCTCCTTTTTCTTGACTTTCCTGGTTTACAGATTCCTCTGGTTTCTTCTTTTTATCTGGGATGTTGTCATCTTCCTTAGAAGTTTTGGGATCACTCAACCTTGGGTTACAAGGTTCATCATAAGCGGTCCCACTTCGTAGGGTAATGGCATTTGCTTGTCCTTTCGGGTTTTGTTGAGGTTGTCCAGGGAATTGTCCTCCAGGTGTGGTCTGAGGGGCTTCGTTTAAAGCTACCTGCGAGATTTGGGTTTCAAGCATCTTATTGTGAGTGATTATTTGGTCAACCTTGGTTCCTAACTGGGTAATTAGTTCGTTAACATGAACGTTTTGGTTCATGAACTCCTTGTTTTGTTGGATTTGAGCAGCGACAAAATTATCCACGATTTTCTCAAGGCTCGGTTTTGGTGGTACAGGTTGCATAGGTTGATTTGATCTTGGGGCTTGATAACTTGATTGTCTCGGAGGGGCAGTATTTTGGATAGGGTTATTATTCTTATAGGAAAAGTTTGGGTGATTCTTCCATCCAGGCTTATAGGTATTTGAAAATGGGTTCCCTTGGGTGTAGTTCACTTGTTCAGAGTTGGTCTCGTTTAACATACTGCATTCTGCGGATTGGTGTCCTTTCGTCCCACATATCTCACAATCTGACGAAACTGCGGCTGCAGTATTCGGGGTTGTACACATATGCTCAACTTTTAGGGCTAATGCATCCATTTTAGCTTGCATCATGTCTATAGAGCTTAACTCATGTATTCCTCCTTGGGCTTCCTTCTTTTCCACTATCGCTCGTTCTACTCCCCATGATTGGTGGTTTTGGGCTATATCTTCGATAAGGGCACTAGCTTCAGGGTAAGGTTTGTTCATCAGTGCACCACCTGCGGCGGCGTCGATGGTCATCTTAGTGTTATAATGAAGTCCATTATAGAAGGTTTGAATGATTAACCAATTTTCTAAACCATGATGTGGGCATGCTCTTAATAGCTCTTTATATCTCTCCCAGGCTTCGAACAACGATTCTCCTTGGTTTTGGGTAAATCTAGTTATTTGGTTTCGAAGAACAGCGGTCTTACTCGGGGGAAAATATCTGGCAAGGAATACTTTTCTAAGGTCTTCCCAACTTGTTATGGAATTTGGTGGAAGGGAATCTAACCAAGATAGGGCCTTATCTCTGAGGGAAAAAGGAAATAATCTTAAGCGAATCGCCTCAGGAGGGGCTCCATTGGTTTTAAAGGTGTCTGCTAGTTGGAGAAAGTTTTTCAAATGTTGGTTTGGGTTCTTTGTAGCAAGACCTGCGAATTGTCTCTGCTGTACTAACTGCAGCAGGGATGGTTTAAGTTCAAAATTGTTAGTTGGTATGGCTGGATTTACTATACTAGAACTAGGTTCCTCGTTGGATGGTTGGGCGAAATCCTTAAGAGGTCTTTGATTTTGATCTTCGGCCATAGCTTTCCTAAGTTTACGGAAATATAAACGTGCGCGAGCGTAACGTTCTGGTTCAGCTAGAGGGTCTACTAAACTACCGGTACTACGAGTTTTTCGCATTGACCGGCGGGTAACTTCCTTAGTCTAAACGGTATAACAACAGGGTACGAAATTTGACGAAATTGGTCCCCGGCAACGGCGCCAAAAACTTGATGCGTGTTTTTTCGCAAGTGTACGAACGCGTCAGAGTAATATAAAAGATTATCGTATCCACAGAGACCAAGTGTCAATCTATCGCTATCTATTGTTAAGGTGTGTATCTAAGGCGATTGAAAATAGTAGTTTTGAAGAGTGCACGGTAGTAAATAAAGTAATTAAAATTAATTGATAAAGACAGGTTCGAATGCAATTCACACAACCAATTGATAATCCAAGTACTTGCCAATAGAACTACTTACGAGCAATGTTTTCTACTTTGAAAAGAACTAATTTGACAGGAACTGTCGCTTTCGCGTATTCAGAACCGAGTTGTACCCCCTAATCAAACCCTCTTATTGTCATGGATAAAAAGGCGCGCATTGCGTTAGAGTAGTAAACCTATTTTTAAGAAATATAGTATCTTGACCAAGTTGAAAAGTATTTTAACCTGGATTTTCTAAAAAAAGAGGTTCTTACGAACCAGACTTTAAACTTCTTAACGCGTCCGAAAATGGTTTTAAAATCTCTTTTCCTTTTAAATTAAAAACTCCTAATAAACTAGACAAAGCGCTTTCGCTGTTTTTGAAATAGTTTAAAAACAATTAAGTTTAGATAGGCGTTGGACGGCTTTCGATCTTACCCAACGGAATTTAAGAACAGGAAAACTTATATTGAAAGTTAAAATAGCCCTTAAGTGTTTCTACTAACAATTGTACAGATTATCGGTTCAGTTATGATCTTCACATTCTAACCTTTATAAAATTAGCCAGACATGGTAAAGTAAAAGTTCATTTTTAGATTTTTCATAAAAAAGTATTTAAGTGCGAGTGCGGAAAGTAAATGAAAGTAGTGCGAGTGCGGAAAGTAAATGAAAGTAAAGCAGTGCGGAAAATAAATGAAATTAAAAGACAGTGCAAGAAATAAAGTTGACAAAAGGTAAAGTAATAAAAACCTGCTCCAATCGGAGTGGTTGAATAAAATGCGAACTGAAAGTAAAATGGTGGCAGGATTAACTTCCTTCCAGAGTGCTCCAAGACTCAATCTCACAGGCTCTTACAGACTCGATCTCTCGAATGTAGTAACACCTCGATGTGAAGCGATTACCACTATTACACTGATATATGCTTATGAACAACTAAGCTTGGATGAAGAAAAACGAAAATCTAAAGTCCTATTTATAGGCAAGGAAACATGTGGAAAAGACAAGGATGCCCCTAGCATTTGAATTTGGGAGGGAACTCGTTTTGTTCTTGTGGCGCCCGCCACAACACCATGGCGCCCGCCATGAGTGTAAACTTGCTTGGGCAATTGGAGATCGTGGGGAAAAACAGTTGGGAGGAGTTTGAGACATGGCCACGTCATGGAAGACCCTGTGGCGGCCGCCATAGTGGATGCCATAAGTGTAAAATGCTGATTTTCTCTATTTTAGCTCATTTCGGCTCCTCTTTCGCTCCTTTTCTCGCTCGGGGCTCCGATTAGACTAAAAACCTGAAAACAAAGAAAAACATAATAATAACATAATAAAATGACATTAAAAGACTAAGAATGCATGCGAAATCGGAGTCAAAAATACGGTGAAATTCAGTGTCATCATTAAATTTTTAGGCATTTTGATCGAACTGAAAAATCAACTGTGCAAAAACGTCGGTATCCGAACAGTTTTTTTAAATCGAACTTTCAGACATTATTTTTTAATCTATTTTTCGTGTACTTTAACCTAGCGTGCTTATTTTATTTTTTTAGCTATTTTTCGGTCGTTTTTCTAACCCGTCTGAGCCTTTTTAGCGGGTAAAATCAATTTCAAAATTTGACAAAATGCTGTATTTTTTCAATACTTATATTTTTTGCTGATCATTTTGGTGTGTTCATTTTATTTTTTCGGACACCTCGATACGGACAATTTTTATCGTTTTTTATCGGTTTTGGTTCCGGTTTTAATTAATTTTAATTCTTAATTAATCAAGATTTTAATAACTTAGTTTTTATTAAATTTTTTATTATATTAAATTTGTTTATTATATTAGTATATTATTATAGTATATAATATAATTTTTGTTTTATTATTTTTACACTACTAGTCTCTATTTTATATTACTAGTCTCTCAAAATCACAAATTTTTCTCTCCCTCCTACATAAAACTACACTACCACCTTTTTCTTCTTCTTCTTTTGTTTTATCCCACACTTGTCTTATACTCACCACATACTACAAGAACCATTAATGCATATGCAATTCAAACTTGTGTTGCTCTATTCAACATTTTTCCTTCAAGATTCAATGCAAGTTCTTATTCAAACTCAAATCCAAAATAACAACCACAAATTTCAAACTTATGACATCATGTTGCTTACATCATAATCTTGATCTCCAAGCATTTTTCTACTATAAATAGGTCATTCCAATTCCAACTAAAGGACACAAAAAAAAGAACTCTCCATCATTCTCCCACTCTCGGACTGCACTGCATTTGAAACTAGAGAGAACGAGGCACTTGACTTGTTCACTTTGTTTTGGTAATTTATTTCTTTTACTTTCTTCTATTTTTTCTACCTTTTTTTACTATTCTCATTTAAATTAGGTTGCTAGAAGTGAAAGTTATTACTATAGTAGTTTTAGTTTGTTTTTAACATATTAAACAATGTTTTATCATAAGAGAAAAACAAATTTATATTTTTAGTTTCTTTGTTGATATATTAAAAAATAATAATAAAAAATATATTTTAAGTAATTTTATTTTTAACAATTTTAGTTTTCAGTTTTATTAATTTGAAATATATTGAAAATGTAAGAATTTGTTTTAATAATTTTTTATTTTGATATAATATAAAAATACAAAGTATATTAATGTAGATATTTCATACTTGTTTTCATTTTTTGTTTGGTAAGCTTAAGATATCTTTTTTAGTGATATGAAAAGCATATTGGCAACAACACCCTATCCTTCCATTACGTGCGTATTTTTTTTTTTAATTATTTCCGTTCTGGACTGGACCAATGGCTAGAATTGGCCCAATTCGCCTCTACTCCAGAGCGGCCCAAATTGCCTAAGTTCAATCCACAGAGGGGCAAAAATGACCTTTCTGCCCCTCCAACCGGGCAAGGAATGCAAAGTTCCTCCCCGGCGTTGATGCCCGTTACGCACGGCTTTCTCGCTGCCCGAACAGCAAAGGACATGTGCCCGGAACTGCGTTTATGTCCGACATAACGGCTAGTTTCGGGCTCCCTGCCCGGCATAACGGTTAGTTTGGGCAGTTACCCATTCTTTGGGGAAAACGGTTATTTCGCCCCGAAAATAGGACCGTTGGCCACGCGCTGGGGGCTCTATATAAACCCTCTCGCTTGAGAGGGTCAGGTATCCAATATTCACCCTAAGAATTCACTCTTTGTACTTGCCCCTTTTTCTCTGACCTTTACTTACTTGAGCGTCGGAGTGCCTTGCAGGTACACCTCCTCCTCCTCTTCATACGACCAGCATCCCTGACGTACTTGGCGGCCTGATTTTACAGGATCTGATCCAGCCTTCACGATCAGTGGCGCCGTCTGTGTGAAACTTTGTTCTCCCCTTCTTTCTTTAACCGAAGATCAAAACAACTTTCGAACATCATCACGATCATGGCCTCCCAAGATCGCACCCAGGATGCTCTTCATTCCACCATCCTCCCCGTCAACAAATCTGACGTTGACGGCCAATCATCTCTCCTCCGAGATGCCCGTTTCCTTAGGGATAGAGCCATCGCTTCTCCTTCCCTAACTCCTGCTGATCGCAACAACGATCAACCGTCTCTCAACCTCCAGCCCGTTCCTGTTCTGCCCAGCGCCGACCCGGCCGTGGCGGCCCTCCTGGAGGCCCTCAACAAAACCAACACCCTGATCCTGCAGCAAAACGAGAGGATCGGGGCACTGGAAGAGTCTCGCCGTCCAAGATCCCTTCCTACGCGGAAGAACCAGCGACGATCTAGAAGCCCGCAGCCACGGAGAGAAAACGACCGAAGACTGCGCTAAGAGCACGATCCTCGCGTAGCCCAAAAGCGTGACCAGATCTCCCCGCGTGACCAGCACGCTCATGACCACAAAAGGACTCAAAGGAACGAGGAATCTCCAATCAAGTCCAAAGGACGGACACGCTCACCTTCCCCGCGAAGGAACCGCTCACCTTCTCCTCGAAGGAACCGCTCACCTTCTCCACGAAGGAACCACGAACGTGATTAGCCTGTCCGGTCACCATCATACACCAGTTCCAGTGACGACGACGAGCCTCGCGGCCCATTGTCCCAGGGGATCCTGGCCACCCGTCTCCTAAAAGGCTTGGAGAAACCCCCGTCACTTGGCACATACGACGGGACCACTGACCCAGACGAGCACATCGAGAATATCGATGCCCTCTTAGACAACCGCGGCGTACGGGGCACCATCAAATGCAAACTGTTCCCGACCACGCTTCGGAAATGAGCAATGACATGGTATAAACAACTGCCTGAGGAGTCCATTACCTCGTGGAAACAGCTCGGCAGGATGTTCTCGCGGAACTTCACAGCATCTCGCCGCCACCACAAAACTGAGGCCTCCCTTGGAGTCATAATCCAGAGGAAAGACGAACCTCTCCGAGCATACATCGAAAGGTTCAACAAAGAAGCAGTGCAGGTTCCGACGACGGACAAAATGAAGAAGTTCCTGCTCGAGCAAGGGGTCCTCCCGGACTCCGATTTCGCTAAAGCCATCGGCCTCGCCCCACCGAGGAATTTAGACGCCCTCCTCCTCAAAGCCCAATCTCATATCCAGTACGAGGAGAAGATTGCGGCCTGCAACATCCGGGCATCGCGCCGCCAGGAGAATGCCAAAGCCGCTAAAGGAGAAGAAGCCTCGACATCTCGTCGGGGTGAACGAAGACACGAGGACCGTCCAAGGGACTCCCGCGACAGCAAGGGACCCTCCGAGCGCTTCCACGACTACACTCCCCTGACCGTTTCTAGGGAAAGATCCTGTCTGAGTGTGCCAATTCAGAGTTCAAATAAGTCGGGGTCCGTTTCCCCAAACAGCTTCCGAACAGACCAAACGTGGATAAGTCGAAGTATTGCTGCTTCCACAAAAGTCACGGCCATACTACAGAGGACTGCATCCATCTGAAGGATGCCATAGAGATACTGATCAGGGACGGGCACCTGAAACAGTTCGCAAAGAAGAAGGACACTCCTCGGCAAGACGCCCAGGAGTCCAAGAAGGTCGAGGAAGAAGTCCCCTCCTCGGATGACACCAACGTACAGATGGCGATGTCCATATCGCGGCCAGAGGACTTCTACGTCCCAGACGGGCTCAACGCCCCTGCTTATTTCGCGGCCCATAGCCCGTGGGAAACTTTTCCTTCCGCCATGGTCATTTCGGGCAGGGGATTCAACAAAGTCACTGTGGGCTCCGTGAAACAGAAGTTCGACCACCTGATCAACACCAGCTCCAACAGAGTGACGACGCTTGATCAGGCCCCGAAGGGTTCCATCCTCATCTCCTTCTACAAGGAGAAACTCCTCGGTGGCTCCCCGAACTCAAGGATCCCATTGTTCGTCAGAGCCCAAATGGCAAACTTCGACGTTCACCGAATCCTAGTCGACCAAGGCAGCTCGGTCGACATCATGTACTCCCAGCTGTTCTCAACGCTGCAGCTGGACGAATCGTACCTTACCCCCTACGTAGGGTCTGATTTACAGGGATTCAACGGGTCCGTGACCAAGCCGTGGGGTTACATGGAGCTAATCGTGACCTTCAGAGCAGTTGAGACGGCCAGATCCATCAAGGTGCAATTTCTGGTAATCGACTGCCCATCACTCTACCAATGCATTTTCGGAAGGCCAACTCTAGCTGAGTTGGTAGCAGTACCATCGACCGTCCACCTGAAGATGAAGTACTACACTTCGAAAGGAATGGTCGCCACCCTCCACGGTGATATAGAAGCTGCCCGACGGTGTTTTTAAGCGGCCGCAAAGGGGCTCAACGCCATTGCGCCCAAGCCTAAAGCGTCGAGCAAGCCAGCACTGCCAAGCAGCTCCGAGGAGGCCAAGCCTCTACCACAGGTCGATGCTATCGACCTCGACAGTCGCTTCCCCGAGGACCAACAGGAGGAACGAGCAGCTTCAGCCGGCCCATCCGCGTCATCCAGCAGCAGCTCCCATCCAATGCGCCCAATCCCGGATGGCAACTTTGAGCTAGTCCTGTTCGGCAAAGACCCCCAACGGGGAGTGAAGATCGGAGCAGATCTGCCTGACCTCGCGAGGAAGCAGCTCAAAGCGTGCCTCCGAGAGAATGCCGACCTCTTCGCGTGGAGCGCCGCGGAAATGCCCCGCTTGGATCCATTCGTCGCATGTCACCAACTGACCATTGACCCGGTCATCAAGGTTGTAGCACAACGTAGGAGAAAGCAGTCTCCGGAGAAAACGGAGGCTGCTGAAAAAGCTGTAAAGGACCTCCTCGAGGCCAAATTTATTTCGGAGGCCAAGTACACCACTTGGCTGTCCAACATTGCATTGGTTAAAAAATCTAATTGAAAATGGCGCATGTGCATTGATTATACCGATCTCAATAAGGCATGCCCGAAGGATGCCTACCACCTCCCCAATATTGATAAACTTGTTGATAATTCCGCTGGTTTTAAACTTTTATCATTCATGGACGCCTACTCGGGCTACAATCAAATCCCAATGACAATGTCTAACAAAAAATATACGGCCTTCAAGACCGAATCGGGCAACTATTACTACAACGTAATGCCCTTTGGCCTGAAGAACGCCGGAGCAACATACCAACGAATGATGAACAAAGTGTTTCGGGGAGAAATAGGAGACATGCTCGAAGTATACATGGACGACATGATCGTTAAATCCCACGAGGAGACCGATCATACTGCCCACTTACGAAAGGTCTTCAAACAGGCCAGGAAATACAAAATGCATTTTAATCCGGAGAAGTGCACGTTCGGTGTCCGGGCAGGAAAATTCCTCGGCTTCTACTTAACGGAACGAGGAATCGAAGCCAATCCTGAAAAATGTCGGGCATTCTCCGAGTTTTCTACGCCCAAGTCCAAAAAATCCATCCAGTCCCTCAACGGGATGCTCGCGTCACTATCTCGTTTCGTGGCCAAGTCCGCCCAGCACGCCCTACCATTCTTCAAGCTCCTCCGCAAAGAGGTTGCGTTCGAGTGGACCGAGGAATGCGACAAGGCCCTCCTCCATCTAAAACGAGCACTCTCAGAGCCACCGGTCCTCTCTCGCCCAGACAATGGCAATACATTGTACCTATACCTGGCCGTAGCTGCCGAAGCAGTGAGTGCAGCCCTCGTCTGCGAGACACCCGACGGGCAGAAGCCCATTTATTTCATGAGCAAGGCGCTGCAAGGACCAGAGTTACGTTACCAGCAGATAGAGAAAGTGGCATTAGCCCTCATCAACGCAGCCAGGAGATTGAGACACTACTTCCTGGCTCACACGATCGTGGTGCGGACAGATCATCCCATAAAGTAGCTGCTCGGTCGTCCCGACATGGCCGACAGAATGCTCAAGTGGTCGCTGGAACTATCCGAATTTGACATTCAATACGAAGGCAGAAAGGCCCTCAAGGCCCAAGCTTTGGCCGACTTCGTCGCGGAGATGACATTCCCGGACTCCCCCACGAGCGAAGCACGCAAATGGACCATCTTCGTCGACGGTGCTTCGAGCTCGGCCGGAAGCGGCGCGGGCATCATACTGGAGAAAAACGAAGGGACTATCATTGACGTATCACTCACACTGTCTTTCCCAACCTCCAACAACCAGGCTGAATACGAAGCCTTCCTCACTGGGCTACGCCTTGCCGAGGACCTGGGAGCGGAAGAAGTCGTCATTTGCACGGATTCGCAACTCGTGGCCCTCCAGGTCCGGGGCCAATACCAAGCCAAAAAAAACAACCTGACCAAATACTTGGCCCTGGTAAAGAAGGAAATGGTGAAGTTCACAATAGTGGAAGTGAAACACGTTCCCCGCGAACATAACGTGCGAGCAGACGTGCTGTCTAAACTAGCCAGCACTAAGAAAAAGGGCGGAAACAAATCTGTCATACAGGAAGTACTTCCTCAACCCAGCATTGAGAAGGCCTCCCCGACACTCGACGTGCAGGTAATCGGCAACAACAACTGTTGGATGACCCCAGTCTATAACTACCTCGCCAGGGACGAACTCCCGTCCAACCCAAAGGAGGCCAGCATAGTCAGGCGAAGAGCCTGCTCTTATGTCTTGGTCGAAGACAAACTATACAGACGGGGATTCTCCATCCCGCTGCTCAAATGTGTCGAGGAGGAAATGGTCGCACACATCCTGCGCGAAATCCACGAAGGAATCAACGCCCAACATCTCGGCAGAAGGTCCCTTGCTCGAAAGGCCCTCCGAGCAGGATACTACTGGCCAACTATGCAAAACGATGCAAAAGAGCACGTGAAGAAGTGCGATAAATGCCAACGGCACGGGGACATGCACCTAGCCCCACCTAACGAGCTCAAGGCTATGTCCTCCCCGTGGCCATTCGCCTGGTGGGGCCTAGACATCCTAGGAGCCTTCGTGGTAGGATCAAGTCAGAACAAGTACCTCATAGTGGGCGTAGATTATTTCACAAAATGGATAGAAGCAGAAGCTATAGCCAAAATAAATGCCCTCAACATCCTGCGTTTCTACAAATGAAACATCCTTGCGCGCTTTGGTATTCCCCAAGCGGTAGTAACGGATAACGGGACGCAGTTGACAGACAGGAAGTTTCAGGATTTCGTCGCCCAACTGGGCACGAAGCAACACTTCGCATCCGTCGAACACCCTCAAACAAACGGGCAAGCTGAGGTAGCTAACCGAGTCATCCTTCGAGGCCTCAAGTGAAGGCTGGACGAAACAAAGAAGGCATGGGTCGAGGAGCTACACAGCGTTCTCTAGGCATATCGTACGATTCCCCATTCAACGACCGGGGAAACACCTTTCTGTTTAGCATACGGAACCGAGGCTGTAATTCCCGTCGAAGTTCACGTGCCCTCCAGGCGGACAGAGTCGCCCCTAGACGAGGAGATGAACGACGAATCTTTAAGGGAAGAGCTCGACCTCGTCGAGGAAATCAGAGCTGGGGCATCTCTCCGCGAAGCCTCACTAAAACAAAAAATTACCATCAGGCACAACTCCAAGGTGATACGACGAGAGTTCGACTTGGGAAGCCTCGTTCTAAGAAGAAACCACAAAGACTCTCGCGAAGGCAAACTAGCAGCCAATTGGGAAGGACCCTATCGCGTCCGGACAAAAACAGAAAATGGGGCCTACTACCTAGAACATCTCACTGGGGAAGAACTCCCTCGACCATGGAACGCTGAAAAGCTAAAACAATACTACAGCTAAAGCCTCGGTTCGACTCATCGCAACGACAAACGTCAGCTACCGAACACTATGCGCGTCTAGGTACAAGCGTCGCATACGATTAAAGCATAACCCCGCTCAGTGACGAGCCGGGTAATAGCTCGACAGCGGTCCTCAATCGAGCATCGTCGTCGTCAGAGTACCATGATTGGCAGAACCCCAGCTCGCGATGGGACGTTCACGCCGCGAACTCAGGCCTCAAATGCGACCTGAGCTCCGCTCCCCGCCAGGACATTCCCCGGCAGTTCGACCAGTTCCCCTCACTATCGAACACATCTATAACGAGCAAATCCCCTAAAATATTCACACAAGTCAAGTGCCCCCTATCACGGGTGGACATACATTCACAGCGAGCATGCATATAACCCTTAGCAAAAATAAACGCAAGTAAAATCATGCACGTGAAGAAGCCAGAAATATAATAAATTAACGGTGGCCACAAGGGCCACGATTGCACGTTGTTACATAAAACGGGGGCCATGCCCCCCCAAAAATAAATTACAAATAATCCAACGGCACGCAGACCGGACAAGATACAACAACATCAAAATAACAACATTCCTCATTCATCCGCATGCTCGATTGACACCGGCTCAGGTCTCTGGTCCTCCTCGGGCTGGTCCTCAGGCTGAACCTCAGGGGTATCTAGAACAAGGCCTGCGGGCAAGACAATTCGACCATCCTCAACGTGCGCAAGATAGTGAGTACCCTCGGCAGAGATCTCAAGCCCAGGGTTCACCACCCGCAATTGAGCCACAGCGCTTTGAAAAGATTCCTCTGCCACGGCGATACCATCATCTTCGGCCAGCAGGATGCGGGCAACCAGCTCAGACCTAGTCTTCAACTCTTTTATATCAATCGGTTCGTCGGCACCCGGGGTGCTGGCCGCCATCAACTCTTTGTTCAGCTCCTCGACAGCCTTTTTCTCCGCCGCCAGCTTGGAGACATCCTCTTTCAGCCTGACTGTCTCCTCTTCGGCCTTCTTTCGAGCCTCACGGGCACTCTTAACTTCCTCCTTGAGGGCCGCCTCAGAAGCCCGGGCAGCATTGAGTTCGGACTCAAGTGCAGAGTCCCCTTCTGCATAGACAGCAACCATCTCCAACATCCTGGCCAAGGCAGAAGCGTCTTGGGCCACCAGCTCCCTCTTGCTCGGCCGATCCATGCCTTCCAAGCAAAGGGATTCCGCCCGAGGGACGACCAAAGAGTTGCCTTCAAAGAACCTCCTATCAAGGATGCACAGAGGTAACTCAAACTTCCCTTTCTCCGGCACACGGGTAAGGTCCACAGCATCTAATGTCCTTGTCCGCTTCGACCGCCCGGTCAAAGGTAGTGGAGATCCCCGTGGAGCAGGAGAGGGAGAAGAAGAGGTCCCCGCGGCAGTTTGAACAAGGGGAGGAGCACGGGCACCAGTAGACCGAGATTTAGGAGGAGCCGCTTCAGCTTTATTCCTCGCCATAGCATTCCTCACCACGCGATCGCGAGCCTGAGGCATCTCACCTGCACAAATGAAAAAACGAGCACGTTAGCTACGAGGAAAAGAGATAACACAAACAAAATCTAAATAACCAAGACTACCGAGCAGCTTCTCAGCGTCCGCGGGAGTCTTGCACTCCAGCAGTTCCTTAACATTGACGAATCTGTGCTCAACTCTCTAGCTCCCATCCTCCTCGAAGATAGGGCTGCCCTTGCTCATCCAGCAGCTTGCAAGACTGAAGGAGTTGACCCAGTTCACCAGCTTCTCGTAAGCCATGGTGTCCTGCCCGCGTAGCTCGCTCGGCTGGAAGGCGTATTTGCTGGGTTATGGGCAAAGTGATCGGGTACCCAGTGGATGGGAAACTTGTACAGCCTCCGCCCAATATACTTTCCCTCCTCGTTGAGCAGCTCATTCCCATCTTCGTCGACCTCTATCTCCCAGACATATGTGCTATCCTGGGCAACCTCGGACATGGGTTCTACGATGAAATACCGTTCCTTGAATGTTCGGGTTGATTCTAAGAACGGCTTGAACAGCTTGCGAGGCTGCTTTAGAGAAACCCAGCCATACTTCTTCCCCGTCAGCTGCCTCTGAAGATGGAAGACTGCGAAGAACAAAGAGAGGGTAGCCCCCTGAGAAAGGTGCTCGCACACCAACTCGAAAGCCCGGATAAAGGCCAACGAATTGGGATGCAGCTGTGTAGGAGCCAACTTCAGATGCTCAAAAACTGACCGCTGGAAGTCAGCAAAAGGCAACCTCAATCCCAGCTCTTTGAAGGCGTATTCGTACATGGAGAAACGATCACTAAAGTGTGTACAGACACGATCATCCACAGAAGGGAAGTGCACCCTCCACTCCCCTTCCAGTCCTACATCCGTAAAGGCATCCACCAAAGACCTTGCAAATGTCGACACATGTTCGGAAGGTTCGGCCACCTCCCACTCTTCCGCATAGAACCCTTCAACGTCTTCCTCCATGACGTCCAATTCTTCTTCCTCCTCGACATTGCTCGAGGAGCTCGATGTTGCCGAGCTCGAGGCCGTCGAGCTGCTGTTTTCCTCAGAACCACTTTCCTCCTCAAACGTATCTAGAATGACCTCTCTGTCTGGCCCCGTCGCCATTACGATCACCTGAAAAGCAGAGAAGACAGTGAATTCGACAGCAAATCAAATCCACAATTCCACTGCTAAGTCAAGTGAAAGGGCGCGCGGAGGGTTAAGGACAACGTCCCCGGCCTAAGCCCTAACATCAAAGCAAAAAGCTCCCCACGAGGATATGCCAGGAACTCTCAACTCAGAACGAGGAGCTTGCCCGCGCTCACGCCCAGTTTCCGGCCAAAGTTTCGCCGGAAATCGCAAAGCTTCACTGGAATCTGGGAACGATCTACCGGAAAACTCATCGTTCTACCAGAAGATGAACAAACATGGCGGTCATGCATGCACAACTACCGCAACTACGCCGCGGACCACCCTCCTCGCAAACATACTACATACTCCGGCGAAGTGCTGGAGGCAGAAAAATGGCACAGCCACCGTCCACCACCGACACTCGCCAGAAATCCACCTATTTTGTCACCTAAAGCTAACCCTAACCGCATACAATATACCACTAACAACAAAAGGGAGTAAGACAAGTTATAGATCGGAAAACTTACTTGATTTTGGAAGAGGGTAGAAGCTGCTCGAAGCCGGTGACGGTGGTCGGAACGCCTGAAGACGGTGACGGGCAAGAAATGAAGAAGACGAGGAGAAATCAGAAAGGAAAAGTTTCAAATGAAACGGTTTCCCCCTTTTTATACAAAGGGGATCGTGCAACCATGCTCCCGTAGGCCATTACGACTACCTGCTAGCCATCATTGCCTATTAACTGCTACACGGAGCTCTAGGTACACGTGGCACCCCAACGTTTCAAATTCTGTCTGACCATTAGTCTCCCCGTACACCGGGCAACAAGGTCGCGACCACGAATATCACGAACACCTGGGGCCACGAGCACTTTGAGACAATCTTCCTCGCCTACAAATGACGACTCTATGCTAGCTCCCCGGAGCAACGACCAGTCCTTAAGTCATCACTCTCATGCTCGGGAGCAACGACTTGGGGGGACTCCTGTTCTGGACTGGACCAATGGCTAGAATTGGCCCAATCCGCCTCAGCTCCAGAGCGGCCCAAATTGCCTAAGTCCAATCCACAGAGGGGGAAAAATGACCTTTCTGCCCCTCCAACCGGGCAAGGAATGCAACGTTCCTCCCCGGCGTTGATGCCCATTACGCACGGCTTTCTCGCTGCCCGAACAGCAAAGGACATGTGCCCGGAACTGCGTTTATGCCCGACATAACGGCTAGTTTCGGGCTCCCTGCCTGGCATAACGGCTAGTTTGGGCAGTTACCTATTCTTTAGGGAAAACAGTTATTTCGCCCCGAAAATAGGATCGTTGGCCACGCGCTTGGGGCTCTATATAAACCCTCTCGCTTGAGAGGGTCAGGTATCCAATATTCACCCTAAGAATTCACTCTTTGTACTTGCCCCTTTTTCTCTGACCTTTACTTACTTGAGCGTCGGAGTGCATTGCATGTACACCCCCTCCTCCTCTCCATACGACCAGCATCCCTGACGCACTTGGCGGCCTGATTTTACAGGATCTGATCCAGCCTTCACGATCAATTTCATTTATTGTCTTTATTATATTTGGAATATGTGTATTTATCCTTATGACATGTCTTGAAGTCCATATTTAAGGATAGTGCCATTAAGCTTTTTTTAACATTTCTCATTTCTATTTTTAATCTTTTGTTTTAATAATTTTTCTTTGTATATTTTAGAAAATATTCAAAAATATTTTAATCTCATGTTTTAATATTTTCATTTTTTAGTTTAATTATTTTCGTTAAAAATTCAAAATGTATAAAAAATTGTTTTAATTATTTTTATTTTGTAATATTGAAAAATACCAAAAAAAATATGTCATAATTATTAATCTTTTAAATATTTTTATTTAATATTGATTAATTAAATTAGTAATTAATCTTATTAAATATTTATATTTAAATTAATTAATAATTCTTTGTTGTTCGATTTTATTTCTTGACTTGCTCTATCTGATTAAATCTTGATGTTCTGCCATAATTAATTGATGATGTTTTCTCATGATGTTTTTTCGTGATCGTATTTTTTCTGTTTGTCTCACGATGCTTTGCCGTGAATGTCTGTTATTTTATCAAGGTGCTTTGCCGTGCACTTTTTATTTATTTTACACGATGTTTTGCTGTGTGCTTTCTATTTGTTTTCACTGTGATGTTTTGCCACGTATATCTCTTATTTATCCGCGATGCTTTGCCGCGTATCTTTGTCTGCTGATTACATGATGCTTTTCCGTGTATTTCAATTAATTTTTATTATCTGATTACTATGATGTTTTTCCATGTGTATTCTGTAACTTTTTGTCAATCTGTTACACGATGTTTTGTCGTGTACATGCTTTTATCTCACGATGTTCTTCCGTGTATATGTTTTTATCACACGATGCTTTTCCGTGTATATTTTATCACATGATGTTTTTCCATGTATTCAGTTTCACACACAATGTTCTTCCGTGTATATTTTATCTGTCACAATGCTTTTCCGTGTATATTCTATCACATGATGTTTTTCCATGATGACACGATGTTTTTTTCCGTGAATGTTTATATTTTTCCATGATGTTCTTCCGTGTATACTTTATCTGTCACGATGCTTTATCGTGTATTCATTTATTCTGTGATGTTTTGCCACGTATGCATGTTCCCTTAGTATCTCTTAGTTTAAACTTAATTTCCGATTAGGTTTGAAGTAAGACAGACATTAGAATATTCAATCAAGCATGACAACATTAGGGTAGAATTTCCCATTCGAAACTTAACCTTAGATCCATCTTTGCATAATAACATTAGGTTAGATTTCCCCTCTCGCCACCGTGCGATTTAAACTTTATTTTCTGTAGTTCGTGCCCCATAAGGGTGAACTACGACCGCTCTGATTTCTCAAGATCCCGTTGAGAATACGTAGGCATGAGACTGTAAAGTCTTAGCGAGCAACCTTTTCTTTTTTTCATCGTCTCTTTACATCCGACGTTTTCTCGGATATTCGTATCTTCACTCTTTTCTCTCCTTCCATCTGATGCTTTCCTGGATATTCATATTTGCAACCTTTTCTTTTTTCTATCTTCTGTTGCAATCCGATGTTTTCCTGGATATTCATATCGCACCCTTTTAATAAAAAGAAGATTCACATACACTGGTACTAAGAGGAACATTATTCCCGGTGAAACTGCTCTTAGACCAATTGGGTCTCTCTTTGAGCTATAAGCCCCAAAAACACCGTGCACATAAATAAATGTTTTAAACAATAAACAAACCTTCCATGGGCCTCTTTTCAGATTTGTAAAACCCAACACCTTTTCAAATCAATGCATACTTGTTTATATACCTGTTAATTCACTTATCTGTACATACTTGTGCATATCTGTTTACGTTTCTCTTAGCATTTAAATCATCCTCAATTTAGATTTAGGTCAAAGCAGAGGTTAATTTCAACATAGTCAAAACTAGTTCCCTCATAGGAAATCCCAGATACAGACTTGCCTCATCTTGGGCTTATACAATATGGAACAGAGAAAGACATTATTCTGGTGAAACTTTTCTCAAGACTGTCACTACTTAGAAATGTATGTATACAAGAAATTCATTTCCCCATAGAGGATTAATTCCCGGTGAAACCTCTTTTGAATTTCTTCAAACCGTAGAACTGTTCAGCAAAGAAATGATTAATTCCCGGTGAAACCTTTCTTGAACTTTTCTTAGGCTTGGACCCACAGGCTTCCTAAAAGCATCCTAGCTTCCTCTTGGGCTTAGTACAAGGACCAACAGGCTTCTTAAAAGTTCCCTATAGCCTCCTCTTGGGCTTCATACAAGGACCCTCAGGCTTCCTAAAAGCATCCCTAGCTTCCTCTTGGGCTTAGTACAAGGACCAACGAGCATCTTAAAAGGTCCCCGTTGCCTCCTCTTGGGCTTCATACAAGGACCCTCAGGCTTCTTAAAAGCATTATAGCACCCCTTCCCCTTTTTTAACATCCGACACTTTTTCGGATATTCCTTTTTTAACATCCAACGCTTTCCCGGATATTCCTTTTCTTTACATCTGACGCTTTCCCGGATATTCATATCTTAATCTTTAATCTCTTCACTCTTTCAATCAATTCTCACAAACTCTGCCTTCCAGCTTTTCCCAAATTTCTGAACTACGGCTGTTCTGATTTCTCTTTTGGGAATACGTAGGCACAAGGTCTCAATCCTTGGCGAGTACCCTTTTTTCATTTTTTTCATCCTCTTTCCATTTTCTTCAAATTTCCTTTTCCCTATATATTTCAAAAACAACAAAAACATTTCTAAAATCTCTCCATCTCTCAAAAGCAATAATTTATTTCTCAATAATAGCAAATAAATAATAATAGCACAAATATATACAAGTGGTTCCCATAGAGTACTATGGATGCTCAGGGTGTTAATAGCTTCCCTTAGTATAACCAGCCCCCAATTCCAGTTCTCTTTATTTACATTTTGTTTTTGTTAACATTTGCATTCTTGCAGGGTTTGTTTAAATTTTTTCCCTTCCTTTAAAGCACCAATATGATAAATATAAAAACTCATATGTGACACATTGCGGTTCACAAGAAATCCCACAGACGGATGTAGGCGGTCACGAAAATCGCGCTACATTGAGATTCTTCCTCTAAGAGCTCTCTCAACTCTCTAGCATATAGAAAACCATCTTCTTCCTCTTCCTCAAGAGCATGAAAATGCACCGACTTGTTAAAACAGTTAATATGAACATGATTGAACTCCAACTAGTTCATACCCAAGATCACATCAAGATTTTCCAACGGTAAGCAAATACGATCCACGCCAAAGTCCTTATCAAAGATTGATAGTGGACAATTCAAACAAACTAGGGAAGTGGTCACCGATCCCTTTGCAATAGTTTTGACGACCATCTCTCCCTTCATGGGAGAAACAACAAGGCCTAGCCTTCTCACACAATCAGCAGCAATAAAAGAGTAAGTAGCACCAATATCAATAATAGCAATCAAAGGCGTAATATTAATGTAACATGTACCTCTGATCAAGCTGTCATCACTGGAAGTCTCAATCCCCATCAAAGCGAACACTTTTCCTCTAGTTGAAGCTTGCTTCTGCTTCTGACAATGGGTACTAATATGGCCTTGTTCTCCATAGTTGTAACAAGTCACCACCTTAACCTTGCATACAACAATCAGATGTCCTGCTTATCCACACTTGAAGCATTTCTTCACGTCACTTGTGCACTCATTGACACGATGACCTAGATCCCCACACCTGTAACATATAAGAGGAGCAGGGGCACCTCCCCCACTCAGCTTCTTGCCATCAGCGTATTTCTGTTTACCTTTCTCAGCTGGAGCTGCATAAGGCTTCCCATGGTTCATCGGTTGTTTTCCCCTTCTCTCGGCCAACCCTTTGTAGTGAGCCGATCGAGCTTTTCTATCTTCCTCAAAGATCCTAAAATAATCCACCAAATCTAGAAACCTTCTGATTCGCTGATAACCAATCGCCTGTTTAATCTGAGGTCTCAATCCATTCTCAAACTTGACACACTTTGAGAACTCAGCAGTTGCTGCACTATAATGAGGGTAAAACTTAGCCAAGTTTGAGAATTTGACAGCATACTCCGTAATCGTCATGTTACCCTGATTTAATTCCAAAAAATCAATCTCTTTCTTCCCTCGGACATCCTCAAGAAAATACTTCCTCAAGAACTCCCTGCTGAACACATCCCAAGTGATTACCCCTCCTGTTGCTCCCAATAATTGAAGGGTGCTAACCCACCAGTCGTCGGCCTTCTCCACCAGCATGTGAGTACCTAACTGCACATTATGTGCTTCAGAACATTCCATAACTTAGAAGATTCTCTCGATCTCCTTGAGCCAAGCCTGCGCTTCATCCGGGTCATATCTTCCCTTGAGGGTAGGCGGTCTATTCTTCCAAAACTTGTCATTCTCACCAGCATGAGGAGCGTTATGCACCGCCTGAGCAACAGCTTGCAAAGCAGCAGCAATAGCAGCATTGTTCCTTCCAGCCATTCTAAATATGTTACGCATCAACAACAGAACACAATGGTTACGGAAACGACATCGACAGTAAATAATTGTCACACTACAACGACTCAACAACTTGGCCGGACGGACCGGCCTGCTCTGATACCACTATGTAACACCCTATCCCCCCCCCCCCCCCGCTCGCATAAAATAATGCAATTATCAGAGTAAAAAAATTCATAAAAATTCAACATAAAGGGTGTCACTCTCCAATATACACCTGCTCGTGCGGCAGCAGAAATTCAACTAAAAACATAACATGATTAACCACATAAACAACATCAATTAAACGAAACTAATGGCGACAACGAAATAAATAACAACAGGCGTTTCATTATCCCCAGTGTTACACATCAGAGCAGACGCTGACTCAAAACATAAAGTGAAGGACTCCATCTTCACTAACCGCAACTCCGCATTAGTCTTGATTATCTGCACGTTACACACGTGGAGGCAACATTCAAACAGAAGGGGTGAGATTCTAAATCAACGAAAGAAATGCATAATATAAATATAAAAACATATAATCATTACACAATTCACCCTATCATTATGACATCAAAACAATTACAATTTCCCATCCAAGCAAACAATCATATAATCAACAGCACAACACAACACAATGCAATGCAATGAGACTGGTAACTCGACTCAATGCATGTGGTACCAATTCGATCCCTTTTTCATAATCATAATTCCTGTCGAAATTTCCATATAAGTCGCTCACACCCCACATGGGCACACGACACCCATAATCGCTCACACCCCACATGGGAACACGATTACCTCAACAACAACAACAATAACACGATTCCATTTCAAGGAATCCGGATAAGGCGCTCACACCCCACATGGGCACATGACTTATCACACAACTTATGCACACATGCTATGCATCAAAGACAATATACAACAACGACCAATACATATGACCTATCATACAACCAATGCATCACACCACAATTGTCCAACATGCAACATATACTTGCCGAAGCATACAAGAATCACAATCCATAGATACAACACACATTCGTCCAACCGAACACAACATTTCCATGTTAAACATATCGCAATGCACATAAGAACACAACTAACATGTCGAATAGTTGGAATTCTGGCGATGAAAATAATTTTAATAGAAAGTACACGAAGCCAGCTTTCTAACAATTCGAACGGCAACTGAAGCGGACCTACGGATCAAAAGATACAAATTTTTAAAGTTTTAGAAGGTTCAGTTCGTTTCAGTTCTGCTCGCCTGATGTTCGCCCAGCGAGACGCCAGTGAATCCACTTTTGCCTGGCGAAATCCCCTTTCGCCCGACGAATTCCCCTTTCGCCCACTACTCGCCCGGCGAAGCAGAAGCGAAATCATTCCCCCATACAAATTCCAGTAGCACTTGTTTTTCACTCCTCTCTCGCCTCTTAGTTTCCCCCGGCGACCTCCCAACGAGATCACTTCGCCTGGCGAGACGACCCGTTCACCTGGAAAATGCGTGAATCAGCAACCTTGCAGTTGCGATTCTGCACTATCCCTGCCCCAAAATTCTTTCGAGTTCAATACCGTTCAGCCCAAAAAATACATAGCAATCAAAAAGGAAATCATACAACAACAACATATATCATTTAAACTCACTTTCAACACAGAGTTAATAGCAGGAGTTACAGCTGCTACTGGTTGGTATCTTCGCTTTTGCTTTCCGAGAGAGATATTACCAATATCTTGCTCTTTTTTCTTAGGGAAAGTACTACCTTATCTTTTGGTACTGCTTGATGGTCCAGCATCTTTGACCAGACGTCCTTCTCGGACTGCTTCTTCAAGACGAACTCCCATGATCACCATTTCAGTAAAGTCGTTGGGCGCACTGGCGACCATTCGGTCGTAGTAGAACGAGCTCAAGGTTTTCAAAAAGATTTTTGTCATCTCCTTTTCCTCAAGAGGTGGACAAATCTGGGCGGCAATTTCACGCCATCTCTGAGCATATTCCTTAAAGCTTTCCTTGTCCTTCTGCGACATTGCTCTGAGTTGATCTCTGTCTGGTGCCATGTCCAGGTTATATTTATATTGTTGAACGAAGGCAGCGCCAAGATCTCTGAAAGTGACGATCTTGGTGCGGTTTAAACCCATGTACCATTTGAGTGCGACACCGGTTAAACTATCTTGGAAGTAGTGGATTAGTAGCTGTTGGTTTTTTATCTGAGTTGACATCTTCCGAGCGTACATCACCAAATGACTTTGAGGGCAAGAGTTACCCTTGTATTTTTCAAATTCGGCCACCTTGAATTTGTGCGGAGTTTTCACATTGGGGACCAAACAAAGGTCTGCGGCGTCCTTTCCGAATAGATCCTGACCGCGAATGGCATGCAGTTCCTTCCGGGACAGTGTGTACCACGGGTGGTGGTATAATCATTATGGCAGTGACTCTTGGTGCATCCTTATCCTGAAGTTTGTAACCTTTAGGAGTTGCTGTAATGTCCCTTGCATCTTCGCTTTCCCGAAGTTTGTAACCTTCAGGCCCAACGGTTCCTACTACAGTTTCCGGATCTTCCGTGATCGGCGGAATATATCCTTCCAGGATATAGTTGAGTGGCATGCCCTAGGGACGATCTTTAGGCATGTTATACCGAGGATCATACTTTTCCACTATGGACGTAGATGTGATCTCTGAGATCACAGTCCTTTGTTGTTGTATCTGGGCCGCTGCCAGAGATTGCATGTCATTGTAAAGTTTTCTCATATCTTCTTTCAGAGTGTTGATTTCTTCTCTCAACTCTCTGATCTCTTCCTCGAGATCATCCATTTTCTTTTGTCGATTGGCCCGAGTATTGTACGAATGAGACAGTTTGACTCTAGAATCGAGACACAAACGTGAGATTCGTAGGGAAGAAGAATGCGTTATGTGAGAATGATGAATGATATGTAATGATTATATATTAATTTTTTTTGTTTAATCAAAAGAAACTTCAACAATTGGATTGCAAATATCATACAGTGGGTGTCATACCCTAATTTTTGACCCTAAAATTTAGCACTTTTCCATGTTGTATATTTTGTACTGATCTATTTTAGTGTACTCGATTTATTTTTTCGATCACTTGCGCGTCTGTTTTATTTATTTATTTGTGGTCCGTTTATTTTACTTTTTTTAACTAATATTATTTAGAATAAATAATTATAATAATGAACATTTTATTTTAATTTTATTTTAAATATTTATTTTCATTTTTATTCTTATTTTTAATTTTAATATTATTTAGAATAAATAAATAGAATAATTTAGTATTTTATTTTGATTTTGTTTTAAATTACTTATTTTTATTTTATTTTAAATTTAACTAATATTTAGAAAAATAAATGGGATTTTATTTCTATCTTACATTTATTTTAATTAATTAAGTTATTTAAATGTTATTTAATTTTAATAATACTCATTTGGGCCTTAAAATGGACAATAAGGATATTAGTGTCAATTTTAAAAATAGGTAACCCTAATTTGTTTCATTATATATATGTGTGTACGGAGTGGAAGAGAGGGAGGAGGAAAAATAATACATTGGCGGCTGATATTGAGATCCGATCTCCTCAAATTTCCGAATAGTAAATGTTTGATTTTAGGATCCTCTCACTTTTCCGCCGTCGTATATAGTACCCCAAGTGATTTCCAATTTGCGTACGTACATATTTTCAATTTACTATACATCATGAACATGACTTACAGTGGGTTTTTTTGTTTTTCTTATTATATATAGTTTCTAATCACATGTTATGTATATATATTGCTAATATATGCTTTTCGGTTAATCTGCCGTCATTTTTTTCAATTACCAACACCATACCGTTTCGATGGCTAATATATACATATGTATAATACGGTGGGCTATACGTTTGGTTATATATAATTTTGTTACAAACTATTGCTTTATCTTAATATAAATTTCTAACATTTTGTAATAAACTAACAATTATCTTTATTTTACAAAACTCTATATATATTATAATATCAATAATGTTTTATGTTTTGGTTTTAATATAATGTGATTTTATTTTAGTTTTTTATTATTCAGATCGAATTGTGTCGATACGCAGTATGTATATTTGTGTACGACGCGTGACATGGGTGTTAATTCGGTCCGATTGCGATGATCGCATTTTCGCGTTAGCAATATTGTTGAGTTTCTATCACATTTAAAATCTTTTTTTCTTCTTCTTTGCGTTTCTTTTAATACTTAGATCCGCACAATGTGGATCCGGATTGCGATGATCACATTAAGTGTAGCAAGTTATTTAGTAATCTCATCGGTTTATGTACAGTTTTTTATTTTACTCTTTTTAATTAATTATCCTTGTATTTCGATTTTACACGCGTCCGATGGTTTAGCCTAGCGGAAATCCGCTTTTTTTATGCGCTTACCTATTCGCGTTGCGATTTGCAATTTAATATTTTTATCTTGTTGATTCTTGATTCGACTTGCGATGACCGCTTACGCGGTAGTAATTTGTTTTTTTTGTTTGTTAATTCTTTTTTTATTAGATTTTTCGGATCGAATTGTGTCGATACGCTATATGTATATTTATGTACGTGATGCGTGACATTCATGTTTAATTTGATCCGGTTGCGATGATCGCAATTCTTGCGTTAGCAACATTATTGTTTTAAAACTTTTTTAAAATTTATTTTTCTATGCATTTTTTATTTTATAATTTTTATATCCGCACATTCTTAATCCCTATTGCGATGATCACGTTAAGTGTAGCAAGGTAATTCGATTTTCATCAGTTTTTATGCGGATCTATATTTGTTTATCGTTGCATTTCGAGTTCGGAGTTAAAATCTAATTTAACTTCCGAGAACCGTTTGAGTGCTTATAGTCATTTGCTCGGCTTCTCATAGAGTGATTCCTACATGAATCCACTCTTAGTTAGCTTCAAAGCTAAATTCAGTTGCCATTCGATTTCGGTTGGTTTCAGACCCACATTTGCTTGTTTGGTTGTGTAGTATCTCAATCATTTTCTTACTTCCCATTGATAAAATGTATCCCTCACCCTCATGTGTAATTGTCATTTGTTTTTACCGCCTCTTTTTCTTTAGAGAGATAATTAATAAATAAAAAAAAGAACAAAAATAAAATAAAATCAATCCTTCATAAAAAATCAAAGAATTTTGGTCAACACCAAGTTCAATTTTAAAAAATATTGGTCAACACCAATTGAACAATCAACCCAAGCATCCTTGATCCATATATCAAGTCATACCCTTAGCAAGCAAACAAATAACATAACATAGATAATAACAAGAGGTTCCTGTAGAGTACTACAGACGTTTAGGATGCTAATACCTTTCCTAAGTGTAACCAACCCCCGAACCTAGATTCTCTTATTAGGATTTTCGATCTTTAACCCTTTCCTTTGGATAAAATAAAGACTGGTGGTGAACATTAAGATTTGTGATCCTAGTTAACATAATAGCTATGGTATCCGATTCTCACCGCGACAGAAATGGCGACTTCACTGGGGACATTTTAGTTTTATTGAGGGTTTCCCCTAACTTGTTTATTTATGTTATTATATTATTTGCTTGCTTGGTTTTCTTTTTTGTGCAGGTTTGGCACTTAGTGTGGTGAGACAAAGTCCTACACCCGGACTAGAGTGGAATTAAGATAGGAAAACGGTGAGAATTCAAGGATACTTTGAGGGAGTCGATTCCTGAAAAAGTGAATTGAGACTTCACCACTCAGCCTAGGCCCTCTCGAATAAAATACTTGTCCAACGAGTTCATTCATGAAGACTATATGGGAGTCGATCTAAAGGCCGTCGGGACTGGGGACCGTAGTTACCTTTAACCCAACTTGGCCTATTAGGATGTAGTGCGGGGACTATGCGGGAGTCTATTTCTGCAATAGTTGCTACGCGATACTACACTCAGACGAGATTCTCTTGAGAATATTATTGACTACCAAGGGATTTGGAAATTCGATAATATCCGAAAGATGGATTGTAGACTCTGGGAACTTTGTAGAACCCGTTCGGCAGGTACAAATAAACCTCTAGTACATACCTTGGGAAGGGTAGACCATGGCTCCATGCTGTGACCTTTCAAACCTAGGGATCTTTGCCTGTGTGCTTTGCTTGTGTTTATGCATCCATCCATTCATGCATCCATGCATAACCATTCGGTTTCAAGAAACTCAATTGTTCTGTCATTTGCAAAATCAATAAAAATCATGGATTATAAAATGAAACTTTTTTTCAGCATTTCCGAAATGTTTGCAACCTACTCTTGAGTTCCTTAAAACCATTACATTGCATTGTATATCATTTGCATCTTTGCATGATTCATTGCATACATCCGTTTGTCCAGCAACTCATTCCCATATGTCTCTATCTTCCAGTGTTACCTGTGAGTCGTCAAGCTGATTCCTCGACATCGATACCAGACTAGAGCTAACTACAGACGCATAATGGCAGAGCAAGAAGCACACAATGCCGAGATGCGAATGGAGATCGACGACCTTAAGTCAAGCATGGCAAAGTTCACTGAAATGCTCCAAGTTTTGATTGCTAGAGGAGAACCACCTCAAAAGACTGTCATTCAGGAAGTTTCAAATGCAGATCCTCATCCTGTTCAGGTGCAACCTTCAACTTGGCCAGAGTTTGGTTTACTTTCCAACTACTCACCACCTCTTGCATCTATTGGTATGATTGGTTAGACTGCTGGACAAGTTTTTCAAGCTCCTATTTTTGCCGAGCCTCAACCTATAGTTCAGACTACTCGGGCTCCTTTTAAGAACCCTCTCTATGAGTACAATGCTGCCAGTGCTCAGGTTGAAGACCGTGAAGACTTTGTTGAACCTGAGGTTGTCTGTGAACAATTTCAGACTATAGACAAGAGACTTAAAGCTGTAGAGGGTACTGATTTCTTCAACACTGATGCAGAAAACATGCACTTGGTTTCTGACCTTGTTATGCCTGCTAAATTCAAGACTCTTACTTTCGAGAAGTACAAAGGTGATTCTTGCCCAAGAGCTCATTTGGTCATGTATACCCGAAAGATGGCTGCTCATGCCAAGAATCAGAAGTTGCTTATCCACTGTTTTCAAGATAGTCTGAGTGGAGCTTCTCTCAAATGGTATATGAATCTTGAATAGAACAGCATTCACTGTTTCCAGGATCTTATTAACGCCTTCATGAAGCAATACAAATATAACCTTGACATGGCTCCTGATCGTCGTCAGCTTCAAAACATGTCTCAGAATGATAAAGAGTCCTTCAAGGAATATGCTCAGCGTTGGAGAGAACTCGCTTCTCAAGTTGAACCTCCTTTGGCAGAGAAAGAATTAACTGGATTGTTTATGGACACACTGTCTCCATTCTACTGGGAGAAGATGATTGGTAGTGTTTCCTCTAATTTCACTAATTTGGTTACTATTGGCCAAAGACTCGAGGAAGGTCTTAAGAAAGGTAAAGTGTCAAAGACTGCTGAATCTTCTAATGGTGCGAAGAAATCCTATGGGAACTTCCAGAAGAAGAAAGAAGATCAGACTAATGCTGTCATATTTGAAACAAGAGGGCCTCGACCCCAACCTCATTATTCTGATCACCCTGATGTTGCTGCTGTTACTCCCATGATTACTGCTCCACGACCGACTCAAGCTACTCAACGTCCGGCTGTTAGACAGAATCAGTACCATAATATGAGTCATTTTGATCCTATTCCAATGACGTACACTGAATTATATCCTGGTCTGGTTCAGAAAGGTTTGATTACCACTAAGGCTTTGCCTCCTCCTCCAGATCCACTTCCACCTGGATTCAGATCTGATCTCCACTGTGCATTCCATGAAGGTGCCGTCGGCCATGACTTGGAACATTGCTATGCACTAAAGGCTAGAGTGTGTGACTTGATTAAGGTCGGAATCATCAACTTTCGTGACACCAATCCTAATGTCTAGACGAATCCTCTGCTAGAGCATGCCAAGTGAAGCTTCAGTCGACTTCAGCAGACTTCAGTGTTTTAGACAGGACAACTCACTCTTTGTTTTTGATTAGCCATTAGGCCATGTTTCTTATTGTTTGAACTTTCTTTGTACTAGTTGTTTGCATTTGAATTGTGTTTTTACTTTCATGATTGATGAAATAAGTATTTGCAACTTTTGATTCGATTCATTTTTTCCATAATTTACATCTCTATGCTTTCTCTTCAAAAAAATAAAAAATATATATATATACAAAAAATATATTGTATCTCTTGTCTGCTTTCTTTTGATTATGCAAAGATTAGAGGGAGGATGATGAAAACATTATACTCATAATTGTTGTTGGTATGCTTTCAAATCAAAACTTTGCAGAAGATGTAAGGCATTGTTTCAATTCCCAAACACTGGAGAAATAAGGAAGATAATCCCTCGTCAACCCCTTTGAGCCTTGAAGTAGGAGTTTCTTTTCTTTACAAATAAAAACCTGCAATCTTAACCTGGGGCAGGGTAGTTCTCAGTTAACTGGATTGTGCATTCAAATACAAGAGTTTCATGCAAGACATCTTTCAACAAAAAGGTTGCATTCTCAATTTTTCCTTCGCACGCAACAAGCAAGTGTCGAAGATGTCTTTCAAGTCAAAAGTCGATGATGGTTTGCCGTAATCATTAAGCCAAGCAGTCACTTTCTTTAAAAAAAAAAGATAAAAAAATCAAAAAAGGAAAAAGCCCGCTAAATCGAAACCTGTGAAGGAGACTTAGGCAGACAAAAAACTGGGGCATCCCGCTGACTGTAAGATTCACGAGAAACAGTTCAGGCAAAAGTTAGGGATAATAAAAAGGAGAAATCTTTAAATCCTTACCATGAAATCCTCAATGAAAAAACAACCAAGAGTTATAAGGAAGTAGTCACTGTCACCTCAAAAGTCCCTTAACTTCTGAACCATCATCAATATCATCAATGCAATCCCTAACCTATGGGAACCTGAGTGCAAAGTCTGAGATAACTGAGTGTAGGACTGGAGATCATCACGAAGATTGGATGGGTACAAATAAACTTTGAGCATTTATCCTTTGTTTCTTAAACCGTGAACCAGGCCACGTTATAACCCTCAAAAGACCTAATTGAAGCAAGGTTATTTTGAAAGCATACTACAACGAGGTTGCGTAAACTGACTCCTAAAGATCTTTGTGGATCATTTGTTTTGACATTACACCTTTTGCGTAAACTTTTCACTTTAGTGTCTTGAACCACCGTGTTCTGACCGATGACTCATTGTGCTTTGCATCTTTCTAAAAATGATTTTGATTTCAAAGGTTGCATGAACTTTGTATTTGCTATGTTTGTATGAACACTTTTGTTTGCAAAAGGGCTTTCTTCTCAAGGAATGTTCAAACAGTTGAGAAACTTGGTCGGTGATCTAATCAGGGGCAAGTTCTTTCCAGATCAGGTTGAAAATCAGTTCAAGATTTGTTACAGTGCAAGTCTTTCTCAGAATTGGTTTATTCATAATATCTTCCGAGACTCAGACTGAGGGCAAGCTTTCCAAGTGCACAGTTAAGCAGTCATTTACAGAATCAATCCAGCTGAAGCAATTATCAGTTCATCTACAACAGACAGCTAATCAGGGGCAGTTTACTTTAAGAATCCCCATGCAGCTTTCCATCCCTCCTATAAGGATCACCAGTTTGATACAGTTTACCAGTATGGAAGAATTGTGCTTAGTAGTAACATCTCTAGTACTTAAGCGGAATGGCAGTGATCTCCGGGTTGAGGAATCAGTCTTCTAATCTTGTCTTTTCCATAAAGGTGTTGAGCTGTGTCGTCGACATCTGCATTTACATTTGCATTTGATCATATATCATCTACATAATTCATATACATATGCATAGAAAGAGTGTCATTCTCATTTGCACTCATTTGCATTCTCTATGGGTCGTGTTGTTATCAACGTCTTACCTTGTGGTCAAAGTTCAACTTACTTGGCACCTACCATAAAAATATTATTGTATCTATCTGATGTTCTTTCGGATATGTACTTTTGTTCTGATGTTCTCCCAGAACCTTCTTTGTGTCTATCTGACGTTCTTCCAGATATGACGTTGTGTCTGACGTTTTTCCAGATGTGTCCTTCGTTCTGATGTTCTTTCAGAACTTATCTGATGTTCTTCCATATATTACCTTTGATTCTGATGCTTTTCTGGAATCTATCCGATGTTTTTTTCGGATATGTCTCTATTTCTGATATTCTTCCAGATTGAGTCTTTGTTATCTGATGTTCTTTCAGATATATACCCTTTGATTTTGATGTTTTTCTGGAATCTATCCGATGTTCTTCCGGATATGTACTTTTATTCTGATGTTCTTCCAGAACCTGTCTGACGTTTTTCCAGACATTCATATCGATTCTGATGCTTTTCCGGAATCTATCCGATATTTTTCCGAATATGTCTCTATTTCTGATGTTCTTTCAGATTGAGTCTTTGTTATCTGATGTTCTTCCAGATATATTGCCTTGTTTATTCTGATGTCTTTCCGGAATGCCCTTGCTTTTACCATCTGATGTTTTCTCAGATGTGTTTGCTCCTGATGTTTTTCCAGAGCCCCTTTATGTCTGTCTGATGCTCTCCCGGATATGACCTTGCTTATCCAATGTTCTTCCAAATATGTGACTTCATTCTTACGCTTTTCCAAAACCTTCTTTGTGTCTATCTGATGTTCTTCCAGATACGACGTTGCGTCTGACGTTTTTACAGATATGTCTTCAAATCTTTACCCGTACATTTAATGATTTTCTAAATGTTTCGGTGTATCTTCAAGATCTTTGTCTCTCATTTCATATCATATCATACCATAAGGCATCTTAGGGCCAAAAATTGTGCATGTTTGTATTTAAGTCTCTCCTATCACGTCGAGACGAAGATTTCAATCTCCATATCTCCGGATAGAAGAAACTTAAATAGGGGCATCTGTCATATCCTAATTTTTTACCCTAAAATTTGGCACTTTTCCATTTTGTATATTTTGTACTGATCTATTTTAGTGTACTCGATTTATTTTTTCGATCACTTGCGCGTCTGTTTTATTTATTTATTTGTGGTCCGTTTATTTTACTTTTTTTAACTAATATTATTTAGAATAAATAATTATAATAATCAACATTTTATTTTAATTTTATTTTAAATATTTATTTTCATTTTTATTCTTATTTTTAATTTTAATATTATTTAGAATAAATAAATAGAATAATTTAGTATTTTATTTTGATTTTATTTTAAATTACTTATTTTTATTTTATTTTAAATTTAACTAATATTTAGAAAAATAAATGGGATTTTATTTCTATCTTAAATTTATTTTAATTAATTAAGTTATTTAAATGTTATTTAATTTTAATAATACTCATTTGGGCCTTAAAATGGACAATAAGGATATTAGTGTCAATTTTAAAAATAGGTAACCCTAATTTGTTTCATTATATATATGTGTGTACGGAGTGGAAGAGAGGGCGGAGGAAAAATAATACATTGGCGGCTGATATTGAGATCCGATCTCCTCAAATTTCCGAATAGTAAATGTTTGATTTTAGGATCCTCTCACTTTTTCCGCCGTCGTATATAGTACCCCCAAGTGATTTCTAATTTGCGTACGTACATATTTTCAATTTACTATACATCATGAACATGACTTACAGTGGGTTTTTTTTTTGTTTTTTCTTATTATATATAGTTTCTAATCACATGTTATGTATATATATTGCTAATATATGCTTTTCGGTTAATCTGCCGTCATTTTTTTCAATTACCAACACCATACCGTTTCGATGGCTAATATATACATATATATAATACGGTGGGCTATATGTTTGGTTATATATAATTTTGTTACAAACTATTGCTTTATCTTAATATAAATTTCTAACATTTTGTAATAAACTAACAATTATCTTTATTTTACAAAACTCTATATATATTATAATATCAATAATGTTTTATGTTTTGGTTTTAATATAATGTGATTTTATTTTAGTTTTTTATTATTCAGATCGAATTGTGTCGATACGCAGTATGTATATTTGTGTACGACGCGTGACATGGGTGTTAATTCGGTCCGATTGCGATGATCGCATTTTCGCGTTAGCAATATTGTTGAGTTTCTATCACATTTAAAATCTTTTTTTCTTCTTCTTTGCGTTTCTTTTAATACTTAGATCCGCACAATGTGGATCCGGATTGCGATGATCACATTAAGTGTAGCAAGCTATTTAGTAATCTCATCGGTTTATGTACAGTTTTTTATTTTACTCTTTTTAATTAATTATCCTTGTATTTCGATTTTACACCCGTCCGATGGTTTAGCCTAGTGGAAATCCGCTTTTTTTATGCGCTTACCTATTCGCGTTGCGATTTGAAATTTAATATTTTTATCTTGTTGATTCTTGATTCGACTTGCGATGACCGCTTACGCGGTAGTAATTTGTTTTTTTTGTTTGTTAATTCTTTTTTTATTAGATTTTTCGGATCGAATTGTGTCGATACGCTATATGTATATTTATGTACGTGATGCGTGACATTCATGTTTAATTTGATCCGGTTGCGATGATCGCAATTCTTGCGTTAGCAACATTATTGTTTTAAAACTTTTTTAAAATTTATTTTTCTATGCATTTTTTATTTTATAATTTTTATATCCGCACATTCTTAATCCCTATTGCGATGATCACGTTAAGTGTAGCAAGGTAATTCGATTTTCATCGGTTTTTATGCGGATCTATATTTGTTTATCGTTGCATTTCAAGTTCGGAGTTAAAATCTAATTTAACTTCCGAGAACCGTTTGAGTGCTTATAGTCATTTGCTCGGCTTCTCATAGAGTGATTCCTACATGAATCCACTCTTAGTTAGCTTCAAAGCTAAATTCAGTTGCCATTCGATTTCGGTTGGTTTCAGACCCACATTTGCTTGTTTGGTTGTGTAGTATCTCAATCATTTTCTTACTTCCCATTGATAAAATGTATCCCTCACCCTCATGTGTAATTGTCATTTGTTTTTACCGCCTCTTTTTCTTTAGAGAGATAATTAATAAATAAATAAAAGAACAAAAATAAAATAAAATCAATCCTTCATAAAAAATCAAAGAATTTTGGTCAACACCAAGTTCAATTTTAAAAAATATTGGTCAACACCAATTGAACAATCAACCCAAGCATCCTTGATCCATATATCAAGTCATACCCTTAGCAAGCAAACAAATAACATAACATAGATAATAACAAGAGGTTCCTGTAGAGTACTACAGACGTTTAGGATGCTAATACCTTTCCTAAGTGTAACCAACCCCCGAACCTAGATTCTCTTATTAGGATTTTCGATCTTTAACCCTTTCCTTTGGATAAAATAAAGACTGGTGGTGAACATTAAGATTTGTGATCCTAGTTAACATAATAGCTATGGTATCCGATTCTCACCGCGACAGAAATGGCGACTTCACTGGGGACATTTTAGTTTTATTGAGGGTTTCCCCTAACTTGTTTATTTATGTTATTATATTATTTGCTTGCTTGGTTTTCTTTTTTGTGCAGGTTTGGCACTTAGTGTGGTGAGACAAAGTCCTACACCCGGACTAGAGTGGAATTAAGATAGGAAAACGGTGAGAATTCAAGGATACTTTGAGGGAGTCGATTCCTGAAAAAGTGAATTGAGACTTCACCACTCAGCCTAGGCCCTCTCGAATAAAATACTTGTCCAACGAGTTCATTCATGAAGACTATATGGGAGTCGATCTAAAGGCCGTCGGGACTGGGGACCGTAGTTACCTTTAACCCAACTTGGCCTATTAGGATGTAGTGCGGGGACTATGCGGGAGTCTATTTCTGCAATAGTTGCTACGCGATACTACACTCAGACGAGATTCTCTTGAGAATATTATTGACTACCAAGGGATTTGGAAAATCGATAATATCCGAAAGATGGATTGTAGACTCTGGGAACTTTGTAGAACCCGTTCGGCAGGTACAAATAAACCTCTAGTACATACCTTGGGAAGGGTAGACCATGGCTCCATGCTGTGACCTTTCAAACCTAGGGATCTTTGCCTGTGTGCTTTGCTTGTGTTTATGCATCCATCCATTCATGCATCCATGCATAACCATTCGGTTTCAAGAAACTCAATTGTTCTGTCATTTGCAAAATCAATAAAAATCATGGATTATAAAATGAAACTTTTTTTCAGCATTCACGAAATGTTTGCAACCTACTCTTGAGTTCCTTAAAACCATTACATTGCATTGCATATCATTTGCATCTTTGCATGATTCATTGCATACATCCGTTTGTCCAGCAACTCATTCCCAGATGTCTCTATCTTCCAGTGTTACCTGTGAGTCGTCAAGCTGATTCCTCGACATCGATACCAGACTAGAGCTAACTACAGACGCATAATGGCAGAGCAAGAAGCACACAATGCCGAGATGCGAATGGAGATCGACGACCTTAAGTCAAGCATGGCAAAGTTCACTGAAATGCTCCAAGTTTTGATTGCTAGAGGAGAACCACCTCAAAAGACTGTCATTCAGGAAGTTTCAAATGCAGATCCTCATCCTGTTCAGGTGCAACCTTCAACTTAGCCAGAGTTTGGTTTACTTTCCAACTACTCACCACCTCTTGCATCTATTGGTATGATTGGTTAGACTGCTGGACCAGTTTTTCAAGCTCCTATTTTTGCCGAGCCTCAACCTATAGTTCAGACTACTCGGGCTCCTTTTAAGAACCCTCTCTATGAGTACAATGCTGTCAGTGCTCAGGTTGAAGACCGTGAAGACTTTGTTGAACCTGAGGTTGTCTGTGAACAATTTCAGACTATAGACAAGAGACTTAAAGCTGTAGAGGGTACTGATTTCTTCAACATTGATGCAGAAAACATGCACTTGGTTTCTGACCTTGTTATGCCTGCTAAATTCAAGACTCTTACTTTCGAGAAGTACAAAGGTGATTCTTGCCCAAGAGCTCATTTGGTCATGTATACCCGAAAGATGGCTGCTCATGCCAAGAATCAGAAGTTGCTTATCCACTGTTTTCAAGATAGTCTGAGTGGAGCTTCTCTCAAATGGTATATGAATCTTGAACAGAACAGCATTCACTGTTTCCAGGATCTTATTAACGCCTTCATGAAGCAATACAAATATAACCTTGACATGGCTCCTGATCGTCGTCAGCTTCAAAACATGTCTCAGAATGATAAAGAGTCCTTCAAGGAATATGCTCAGCGTTGGAGATAACTCGCTTCTCAAGTTGAACCTCCTTTGGCAGAGAAAGAATTAATTGGATTGTTTATGGACACACTGTCTCCATTCTACTGGGAGAAGATGATTGGTAGTGTTTCCTCTAATTTCACTAATTTGGTTACTATTGGCCAAAGACTCGAGGAAGGTCTTAAGAAAGGTAAAGTGTCAAAGACTGCTGAATCTTCTAATGGTGCGAAGAAATCCTATGGGAACTTCCAGAAGAAGAAAGAAGATCAGACTAATGCTGTCATATTTGAAACAAGAGGGCCTCGACCCCAACCTCATTATTCTGATCACCCTGATGTTGCTGCTGTTACTCCCATGATTACTGCTCCACGACCGGCTCAAGCTACTCAACGTCCGGCTGTTAGACAGAATCAGTACCATAATATGAGTCATTTTGATCCTATTCCAATGACGTACACTGAATTATATCCTGGTCTGGTTCAGAAAGGTTTGATTACCACTAAGGCTTTGCCTCCTCCTCCAGATCCACTTCCACCTGGATTCAGATCTGATCTCCACTGTGCATTCCATGAAGGTGCCGTCGGCCATGACTTGGAACATTGCTATGCACTAAAGGCTAGAGTGTGTGACTTGATTAAGGTCGGAATCATCAACTTTCGTGACACCAATCCTAATGTCTAGACGAATCCTCTGCTAGAGCATGCCAAGTGAAGCTTCAGTCGACTTCAGCAGACTTCAGTGTTTTAGACAGGACAACTCACTCTTTGTTTTTGATTAGCCATTAGGCCATGTTTCTTATTGTTTGAACTTTCTTTGTACTAGTTGTTTGCATTTGAATTGTGTTTTTACTTTCATGATTGATGAAATAAGTATTTGCAACTTTTGATTCGATTCATTTTTTCCATAATTTACATCTCTATGCTTTCTCTTCAAAAAAATAAAAAATATATATATATACAAAAAATATATTGTATCTCTTGTCTGCTTTCTTTTGATTATGCAAAGATTAGAGGGAGGATGATGAAAACATTATACTCATAATTGCTGTTGGTATGCTTTCAAATCAAAACTTTGCAGAAGATGTAAGGCATTGTTTCAATTCCCAAACACTGGAGAAATAAGGAAGATAATCCCTCGTCAACCCCTTTGAGCCTTGAAGTAGGAGTTTCTTTTCTTTACAAATAAAAACCTGCAATCTTAACCTGGGGCAGGGTAGTTCTCAGTTAACTGGATTGTGCATTCAAATACAAGAGTTTCATGCAAGACATCTTTCAACAAAAAGGTTGCATTCTCAATTTTTCCTTCGCACGCAACAAGCAAGTGTCGAAGATGTCTTTCAAGTCAAAAGTCGATGATGGTTTGCCGTAATCATTAAGCCAAGCAGTCACTTTCTTTAAAAAAAAAAAGATAAAAAAATCAAAAAAGGAAAAAGCCCGCTAAATCGAAACCTGTGAAGGAGACTTAGGCAGACAAAAAACTGGGGCATCCCGCTGACTGTAAGATTCACGAGAAACAGTTCAGGCAAAAGTTAGGGATAATAAAAAGGAGAAATCTTTAAATCCTTACCATGAAATCCTCAATGAAAAAACAACCAAGAGTTATAAGGAAGTAGTCACTGTCACCTCAAAAGTCCCTTAACTTCTGAACCATCATCAATATCATCAATGCAATCCCTAACCTATGGGAACCTGAGTGCAAAGTCTGAGATAACTGAGTGTAGGACTGGAGATCATCACGAAGATTGGATGGGTACAAATAAACTTTGAGCATTTATCCTTTGTTTCTTAAACCGTGAACCAGGCCACGTTATAACCCTCAAAAGACCTAATTGAAGCAAGGTTATTTTGAAAGCATACTACAACGAGGTTGCGTAAACTGACTCCTAAAGATCTTTGTGGATCATTTGTTTTGACATTACACCTTTTGCGTAAACTTTTCACTTTAGTGTCTTGAACCGCCGTGTTCTGACCGATGACTCATTGTGCTTTGCATCTTTCTAAAAATGATTTTGATTTCAAAGGTTGCATGAACTTTGCATTTGCTATGTTTGTATGAACACTTTTGTTTGCAAAAGGGCTTTCTTCTCAAGGAATGTTCAAACAGTTGAGAAACTTGGTCGGTGATCTAATCAGGGGCAAGTTCTTTCCAGATCAGGTTGAAAATCAGTTCAAGATTTGTTACAGTGCAAGTCTTTCTCAGAATTGGTTTATTCATAATATCTTCCGAGACTCAGACTGAGGGCAAGCTTTCCAAGTGCACAGTTAAGCAGTCATTTACAGAATCAATCCAGCTGAAGCAATTATCAGTTCATCTACAACAGACAGCTAATCAGGGGCAGTTTACTTTAAGAATCCCCATGCAGCTTTCCATCCCTCCTATAAGGATCACCAGTTTGATACAGTTTACCAGTATGGAAGAATTGTGCTTAGTAGTAACATCTCTAGTACTTAAGCGGAATGGCAGTGATCTCCGGGTTGAGGAATCAGTCTTCTAATCTTGTCTTTTCCATAAAGGTGTTGAGCTGTGTCGTCGACATCTGCATTTACATTTGCATTTGATCATATATCATCTACATAATTCATATACATATGCATAGAAAGAGTGTCATTCTCATTTGCACTCATTTGCATTCTCTATGGGTCGTGTTGTTATCAACGTCTTACCTTGTGGTCAAAGTTCAACTTACTTGGCACCTACCATAAAAATATTATTGTATCTATCTGATGTTCTTTCGGATATGTACTTTTGTTCTGATGTTCTCCCAGAACCTTCTTTGTGTCTATCTGACGTTCTTCCAGATATGACGTTGTGTCTGACGTTTTTCTAGATGTGTCCTTCGTTCTGATGTTCTTTCAGAACTTATCTGATGTTCTTCCATATATTACCTTTGATTCTGATGCTTTTTTGGAATTTATCCGATGTTTTTTTCGGATATGTCTCTATTTCTGATATTCTTCCAGATTGAGTCTTTGTTATCTGATGTTCTTTCAGATATATACCCTTTGATTTTGATGTTTTTCTGGAATCTATCCGATGTTCTTCCGGATATGTACTTTTATTCTGATGTTCTTCCAGAACCTGTCTGACGTTTTTCCAGACATTCATATCGATTCTGATGCTTTTCCGGAATCTATCCGATATTTTTCCGAATATGTCTCTATTTCTGATGTTCTTCCAGATTGAGTCTTTGTTATCTGATGTTCTTCCAGATATATTGCCTTGTTTATTCTGATGTCTTTCCGGAATGCCCTTGCTTTTACCATCTGATGTTTTCTCAGATGTGTTTGCTCCTGATGTTTTTCCAGAGCCCCTTTATGTCTGTCTGATGCTCTCCCGGATATGACCTTGCTTATCCAATGTTCTTCCAAATATGTGACTTCATTCTTACGCTTTTCCAAAACCTTCTTTGTGTCTATCTGATGTTCTTCCAGATACGACGTTGCGTCTGACGTTTTTACAGATATGTCTTCAAATCTTTACCCGTACATTTAATGATTTTCTAAATGTTTCGGTGTATCTTCAAGATCTTTGTCTCTCATTTCATATCATATCATACCATAAGGCATCTTAGGGCCAAAAATTGTGCATGTTTGTATTTAAGTCTCTCCTATCACGTCGAGACGAAGATTTCAATCTCCATATCTCCGGATAGAAGAAACTTAAATAGGGGCATCTGTCATATCCTAATTTTTTACCCTAAAATTTGGCACTTTTCCATTTTGTATATTTTGTACTGATCTATTTTAGTGTACTCGATTTATTTTTTCGATCACTTGCGTGTCTGTTTTATTTATTTATTTGTGGTCCGTTTATTTTACTTTTTTTAACTAATATTATTTAGAATAAATAATTATAATAATCAACATTTTATTTTAATTTTATTTTAAATATTTATTTTCATTTTTATTCTTATTTTTAATTTTAATATTATTTAGAATAAATAAATAGAATAATTTAGTATTTTATTTTGATTTTATTTTAAATTACTTATTTTTATTTTATTTTAAATTTAACTAATATTTAGAAAAATAAATGGGATTTTATTTCTATCTTAAATTTATTTTAATTAATTAAGTTATTTAAATGTTATTTAATTTTAATAATACTCATTTGGGCCTTAAAATGGACAATACGGATATTAGTGTCAATTTTAAAAATAGGTAACCCTAATTTGTTTCATTATATATATGTGTGTACGGAGTGGAAGAGAGGGAGGAGGAAAAATAATACATTGGCGGCTGATATTGAGATCCGATCTCCTCAAATTTCCGAATAGTAAATGTTTGATTTTAGGATCCTCTCACTTTTCCGCCGTCGTATATAGTACCCCAAGTGATTTCCAATTTGCGTACGTACATATTTTCAATTTACTATACATCATGAACATGACTTACAGTGGTTTTTTTTGTTTTTCTTATTATATATAGTTTCTAATCACATGTTATGTATATATATTGCTAATATATGCTTTTCGGTTAATCTGCCGTCATTTTTTTCAATTACCAACACCATACCGTTTCGATGGCTAATATATACATATGTATAATACGGTGGGCTATACGTTTGGTTATATATAATTTTGTTACAAACTATTGCTTTATCTTAATATAAATTTCTAACATTTTGTAATAAACTAACAATTATCTTTATTTTACAAAACTCTATATATATTATAATATCAATAATGTTTTATGTTTTGGTTTTAATATAATGTGATTTTATTTTAGTTTTTTATTATTCAGATCGAATTGTGTCGATACGCAGTATGTATATTTGTGTACGACGCGTGACATGGGTGTTAATTCGGTCCGATTGCGATGATCGCATTTTCGCGTTAGCAATATTGTTGAGTTTCTATCACATTTAAAATCTTTTTTTCTTCTTCTTTGCGTTTCTTTTAATACTTAGATCCGCACAATGTGGATCCGGATTGCGATGATCACATTAAGTGTAGCAAGCTATTTAGTAATCTCATCGGTTTATGTACAGTTTTTTATTTTAATCTTTTTAATTAATTATCCTTGTATTTCGATTTTACACGCGTCCGATGGTTTAGCCTAGCGGAAATTCACTTTTTTTATGCGCTTACCCATTCGCGTTGCGATTTGCAATTTAATATTTTTATCTTGTTGATTCTTGATTCGACTTGCGATGACCGCTTACGCGGTAGCAATTTGTTTTTTTTTGTTTGTTAATTCTTTTTTTTATTAGATTTTTCGGATCGAATTGTGTCGATACGCTATATGTATATTTATGTACGTGATGCGTGACATTCATGTTTAATTTGATCCGGTTGCGATGATCGCAATTCTTGCGTTAGCAACATTATTGTTTTAAAACTTTTTTAAAATTTATTTTTCTATGCATTTTTTATTTTATAATTTTTATATCCGCACATTCTTAATCCCTATTGCGATGATCACGTTAAGTGTAGCAAGGTAATTCTATTTTCATCGGTTTTTATGCGGATCTATATTTGTTTATCGTTGCATTTCGAGTTCGGAGTTAAAATCTAATTTAACTTCCGAGAACCGTTTGAGTGCTTATAGTCATTTGCTAGGCTTCTCATAGAGTGATTCCTACATGAATCCACTCTTAGTTAGCTTCAAAGCTAAATTCAGTTGACATTCGATTTCGGTTGGTTTCAGACCCACATTTGCTTGCTTGGTTGTGTATTATCTTAATCATTTTCTTACTTCCCATTGATAAAATGTATCCCTCGCCCTCATGTGTAATTGTCATTTGTTTTTACCGCCTCTTTTTCTTTAGAGAGATAATTAATAAATAAAAAAAAGAACAAAAATAAAATAAAATCAATCCTTCATAAAAAATCAAAGAATTTTGGTCAACAACAAGTTCCATTTTCAAAAATATTGGTCAACACCAATTGAACAATTAACCCAAGCATCCTTGATCCATATATCAAGTCATACCCTTAGCAAGCAAACAAATAACATAACATAGATAATAACAAGAGGTTCATGTAGAGTACTACAGACGTTTAGGATGCTAATACCTTTCCTAAGTGTAACCAACCCCCGAACCTAGATTCTCTTATTAGAATTTTCGATCTTTAACCCTTTCTTTTGGATAAAATAAAGACTGGTGGTGAACATTAAGATTTGTGATCCTAGTTAACGTAATAGCTATGGTATCCGATTCTCACCGCGACAGTGGGGAGACCCCGTCTTATTGAATTCAAAGATTGCGGAAATGAAAATATAGTATTTTACAAAGTGCTGTAAAAGGAAATGTCTAAACTTATGGATCCTGAGTCCTCTCTGAGGAGAGCTCAGGTGCTGGTTCTGGTATTTTCCTTTTCTTTGACCGGGGCTCTTGAGCCATTGTCGAGTTGTCATCCTTTTGCCAAGTGAAAGGAGCGAGCAAATTCCTTCGGTCTTCTTGATTTTCTACAACATGTTGCTCTAAAATCTCGATCAGAGCATCCTTTTCTTTTAACAGTTGTTGTATTTTGGTACACTCCCCATTGAGAATGCGGTACTTGTTCTTCCAAGATTTCTTTTCCCGTTGAACTTTGTTGAGAGTGACCTGGAGTTTTTCCGTATCAGACATAAAATAAAGGACAGATTCCTTTAACGAAAGAATTTCTTAACGAGGGTAAGGCATCCTCAACTTGAGGGCTCTAGTTTGTACCAAGTGGAGATAAGGTTCCACTGAGACACAGTCTGGTTTTCCTAGAGACTCTCTTCCTTTCCTATGAACATGTTTCCAGGCATGCACTATTTCTGTCTTTAGTGCCCTGTCATTTTCTCCTTCCTTGAAGAAAAGACCTTCTAGATGAACATTACGCGGGACATGTCTCATCGGGTATTCGAGTTGACGACGAACTAAAATTGGATGATAGTTGATTCCTCCTTTAGTTCCTATGAGGCGTACATTAGGGAAATTTCCACATTTGTCAATGATCCTTATCCTGTCGTAGATCCGATTATACCAATCTATGTCAGAGTTAGTAATAGACATGATTCTCTGTGACCAACGCAGAGTACTCTTATAATCCCAAAGAGCAGGAGACTTTGGTAGATGGGAAGTGAACCATTTGTATAGAAGGGGTACACACCATGTGATCATTCCTCCGCTGTACAAATTTGTTAAGTGTACAAAATGATAAATGTCTGCGAGCAGAGTTGGTACAAGGTTTCCAATCAGAAATATCTTAATGGCATCGGTATCGACAAAGTTATCAATGTTGGGAAACAGAAATAACTCGTAGGTGAGCAGAACAAAGATGTTCTCGAAAACAGTTATGTTCCCTATACTAGCAAAGTACAGGGCTTTCTTTATCAAAAACTTGGCTGGTAAACCCTGGATTCCACCCTTAATGGTCATGTGAGTCCTGACTTCTGACTCGTCCAAATAGATTGCTCTTGTAATGGTTTGATCCTTTGGAATTTCTTCCAGTCCAGAAAAGGGAGCTTAGTCAATGATGGGTAAATCAGTCAGGTGAGAGCACTCCTCCAGTGTTGGTGCCAGTTGGTAATCCGGGAATGTGAAACAGTGATAGACCGGATTGTAGAACTGAATTAGCTTAGACAGGATTCCTTCAATTACATGGACCCTTAACAGAGACAGCAGTCCTCCGTACTTAGCTCTGAAAGCATCAGGGTTGGTAATCATCCTTGCCAACCCTCTTAAATCCTCTAGTTTTGAAACCTTGAAGGTGTACTTGTGAGTCTTCCTTCTACCGAAATCCATAACGCAATCTTTCTCTCTGATATTTCCAATCATTGTCTTAGTTTAATTTGAAAAAGAGAGATTAGAAAAGAAGATTATTTTCTTTGTTTAAAGTTTTTTAATGAAATGAATGCATGAATGCAGCACACAAAAACATAGAAAAAACATGGGGTCAAAGGTTCAACGTCACGAGCATGGAGTCATGGCTCTACCCATTCCCAAAGGTTGTACTGGTGAATTTTTGTACTTGTCCTCAAAATCATTGACCCCCCTTGGGATAACAACATCAGGCTTGTTCACCCGAGCGAGCTGCAGTGTCTTAGGGTAATCTCAAATGAGGGTAGTATCGCGTGACAACTATTTCTGATAGCTTCCGCACTGCAAAATAGTCACATGGTCTTAGCCTACTAAATCCTCAGTTTCATGGATACCACAATCGAACAATCTGCTTTCAACAACCGAAGTCGTTTAGACATTGAATCCGCAAAGGGTATCTCCACTGATTCGATGGTCTACCAGGATCGCTTATTCGGGAATCACTCCTAATAAAACTACCCGTCTATGCCATCACTTATCTTAGGTATCACTCAAACTTTCCAGATGCGGCATCACCCGCAGTCTCATTAGCAGAAAAATGAACACGAATATAAATTAGGAAAAGCGATATATATATATATATATATATATATATATATATATATATATTCATTCCTAAAACTAACATCCTAGACCTCTTAAGAATTTTAGTCTATAGTCCTAAATAGATCAAAGATGTCCCCAGCAGAGTCGCCATTTTTACTATGGAAAATGAGGACGATGATGACTAAGGTAAAATAGATCATACAGTGACTCCCCAGCAGAGTCGCCATTTTTACAGTGGAAAATGGGGACGATGATGACTAAGGTAAAACAGATCATACAGTGACTCCCCAGAAGAGTCGCCATTTTTACTGTGGAAAATAGGGACGATGATGACTAAGGTAAAACATATCATACAGTGACTCCCCAGCAGAGTCGCCATTTTTAATGTAGCGCGCGATTTTTGTCGGTGATGCGACCACCTTATCGCGGAATTTGGGTTTTCTCCTCAACGAAGAGGAGAGGGTGCTACTTTCTGATTTCTTATTTATCCCGTGAAGCTGGAAGGGAAAGGAAAGCTATCTAAAACTAACCTTGCACGCGAATGTTTAACTGAACAAACGCTTAAAGAGATTGGGGGTTCGGGGTCAGGTTATACAATGGGGAGTTGTCAATTACCAATCCTATATGTGGTTATCCACAGGTTGTTAGCTTTAGGTTTCGCTTTGTACTTGATGGTGTTTATCCGATAATGGGTTGGGAAAGTTTCATGGGAAAGTATGAGAGAGATAGTGAGTTGATGTTGATGTTCGAGTTTTTTTCCGATGTTTTTGGTAAGGTACCGGACCTAAGTTTTGATTGATGTGAAGGTACTGGACCTAGAGTTTTTGATTAGTATGCTTGCTAAGATTTCACAATCTTATGCCTACGTATTCCCGTTTAAACGAAATAGGGAAATCAGAGCAATCGTAGTTCCTCTTATTCTAAGGGAGGAAAAAGATATTTTGGTGTCTTGTTCAAAGCCCGAGATTGAAGCTAAAAGGTTTATTTGTGTCTTGTTCAAAGCCCAAGATTGAAGCTAAAAGGTTTGACTGAGAGAGAATTTGTCATCTCTAAAGGGAGACATCTGGTCTATTTATCACAGTTGTTGGGTGACTGTTTACAAAGGAGGATTACTTTAACTGGGATATGTGAATCCAGTAATGCCATAATTTCCTTTATAGGGGGTTTGTCCTGGAGGAGAAAACTTTAACTCAGTGTTGAGCAATGCCATCTTTCCTTAGGAATTTCTCATACTAAGAGAGGGACAGTGGCGTGGACGTAAATAATCTAGAGGCTTGCCGCTTACAGCAATTAGATGAAAGAAAGGGTTTACCAGGATAAAAGATGGACGACAGCTTAGATATTTTAATCAACAAGTGTGCCACTTACAGAAATTATCTGGGATTAGGGTTTTTTTTAATGTCTGTAAGTGATAGAAAGAGAAGTGACTTTCTATAGAGATATTAGGATTTCCTCTGAGGGGATGTTGATTTTTGTGTGCCTTGATCAAAGCCCAAGGTTGAAGCTAAGAGGTTGATTGACTCCACTGGGGAAGTCCTTATACAAAGCCTAAGAGGAGGCTGAAAATGACCGACTCAACAAGAGAGTGTTTATATGCCTTGTACAAAGCCCAAGATTGAGGCTAAAAAAAGAGGCCGACTCTTTGGGGATATCATTATACAAAGCCTAAGAGGAGGCTAGAAGTTTGACTTTTTCGGGGAAAATGTTCTGTCTGTCTTGTACAAAGCCCAAGATTGAGGCTAGAAAGAGTTTGACTCCGTCAGGGAGGGTTTGTATGTGTCTTGTACAAAGCCCAAGATTGAGGCTGAAAAGAAACTGACTCAGTGGGACAGAAATCTTTATCTGTCTTGTACAAAGCCCAAGATTTGAGGCTAAACGAAGACTTTACTGACTCGGTTAAGGATATTTTAGGTATCTCGTACAAAGCCCAAGATAGAGGCTAAAATGAGTTTGACTCTGCTGGAGAGTATTATCTGTCTTGTACAAAGCCCAAGATTGAGGCTGAAATAAGTTTGACTCAGCTTAGGAAATTTATTTCTCAAAGCCTAAAGGAAGGCTGGGAGGATTTGACTCCGCTGGGGAAGAAATTTGTCCCAAGCTTAAGAGAAGGTTATGAAGATTTATGTCTTGTACAAAGCCCAAGATTGAGGCTAAAAAGGGTTTGACTCAACAAGAGCTTACTTTTATCTATCCTGTACGAGGCCCAGGATTGTGGCTGAACAAGTTGGAGAAATCATTATATCAAACCTAAGAGGAGGCTGACATCTGCTAGGGGAAATCCTTATACCGAGTCTAAAAGGAGGCTGGAAAAGATTAACTCAACAAGAGAGTATTTTTATTTGTCTCGTACAAAGCCCGAGATTGAGGCTAAAAGGGTTGACTCAACAAGAGAGTTCTGAAAGGTGATTGACTCAACAAGAGAGTCTGAAAAGGTGATTGACTCAACAAGAGAGTCTGAAAAGGTGATTGACTCAACAAGAGAGTCTGAAAAGGTGATTGACTCAACAAGAAAGTCTGAAAAGGTTAACTCCGCTGGGGAGAATCATTGTACAAAGCCCAAGAGGAGGCTGGCTATGCTGAGGAAGGATCATTATACAAAGCCTAAGATGAGGCTATCTTCTGCTGGGAATTATTGAGATCCTGAGGCAGGTCCAAATGGGGAATCAACTCTTGCTGAGGATTACAGAAGAGTTGAGGTATCAGATACTTTAAGGTTCTGATAGTGTTATACTGATAATAAACTAACCCTGGTTGGGGAAATTTAGGAGAGAGACTGGGTTTTTGAACCCAAGGGTTTTGACTCCTTTGGAGGTTGATCCAGAATGACCGGGGTTTCTCCTATGTTTGTAGGGAACTTGAGAATGTCTTGGAGACTAAAGAGGAGATTAGACTGTCCAAGTCTACTGATGTGGAAGATTTTATCTTTGTATGATCCCCAAGAGAAGGCAAGTGTTTTAAGGGATGAGAATCAACCCTAAATTGGTCTGAGGTTTTTGACTCAAGAAAGACTGTTCTAGCAAAGGATGACTAAGTTCTGTCCTATACCTTTAAGAGGTCTTCAGGGTCCTTGTATTAAGCCCAAGAGAAGGCATGAGAACTTCTAAGAAGCCGGCGGGTCCTTGTACAAAGCCCAAGAGGAGGCGGGGATGCTTTTAGGAAGCCTGTAGGTCCAAACTTAAGAAGAGTTCAAGAAAAGTTTCACCGAGAATAATCTTTTCTTTAATGAACAGTTTTAGGGTTTGAAGAAATTCAAGAGAAGTTTCACCGAGAATTAATCCTCTCTGGGGAAACTGAATTTCTTTGACAAATTCTAATAGTGACAGTCTGAGAAAAGGTTCACCGAGAATACTGCCTTTCTCTTTGTTCTATATTGTTTAAGCCCAAGAGAAGGCAAGACTGTATCTGGAAGTCCTATGGGGATCTAGTTTTGACTGTATTTAAGAGTGACCAACTGGCTTTACCTAGTTCTAGACCTAGTTGTCGGGGAAAACTCTAAATAACTATACTAGTATATATACAGTTGATATATGACGAGTATTTAAAAGGGTATGAAAGAAGGACTTACAGGGGAGCAGCTTCCCACAATACAGTTATATATATTAAAGCATGTAAATGAAAGCTGATAAAACTTACAGGCGAGCAAGCTTCCATGCTGTATTGTTAGTTGTTCAGAGAAATTAAAGAAAGTTTTGATAACAACTGTATATTTGAATCTAAATCAAAAGAGAAGTTGTTTTTGAAAAGATCGTTGGGGCTTATACTCAAAGAGAGGCCCAAGGTTTCACAGTGATCGCACCGTTGTTTTGAAGATCGTATCAGGACTTATACAACGACTGAGGCCCAAAAAGGTTCATTTACAAAAGGGTTGGGTCTTACACTCTTTCAAGAGGCCCAAAGATTTATTTTTGTACAAGTGATGGGGCTTACAACTCAGGGAGAGGCCCAGGTGATTTGATTTTGAACTGGCGATCGCGCCGAGATTTTTTGAAAATACAGTGGGACTTATACAATGTCTGAGGCCTAAAAAGGTTTTGGTTAAAAGGGATTGGGTATTTCACTCTATTAGAGGCCCAAAAGTGTTTGAAAATTTAAAATAAAGAGAAAACCCTAATTTTAAATAAAAATGTTATTTTTCAAAGGAAATTAAATGAAAAAAATGATATAAAATACCAAATATATTCAAAAATAAGTTGTACACTTTGAAAAATATTTTGAAAAATCATGTTCAATTACATGAGAGTTTGAAATTCAATTGATTTTGAAAGATCAAATTGGGAATTTCATTTAAAATTGTTTAAAAACAAATAAAATGAAATTAATTACAAAAATTCTAACTATATTAAATAAAGGGTTAAATATACAAAAACCCCCTGCAATGTTAGCGATTTCTCATTTTAGTCCCTGTAAATTTTTTTTTTTTAAACACCCCCTCGTAATATCCAGATTCCCTCACTTAGCCCCCTAGTTGCCACATGGCAGCAAAGATTCATTTCTCTTTGCTTGCGTGGCAGCCAGGTGGCATTTTTAATATTATTTTATTATTATTTTTATTTTATTATTTTTATTTTATTATTTTTTATTATTATTTTTTATTATTTTTTTTTTTAAATTTTTTTAATTTTTTTTTTAATTTTTTTTTATTTTGTTTTATTTTTTGTTTTATTTGTTTTTTTTATAATTTTATTTCTTTTTTTTTTATTTCTTTTTCGCCTTGCAACCGATGTAAAAACATACATTTTAAGAAAGATAGCATACATTTTACATCGGGCCAGAAAGGAAACCGAAGTAAAAAAAAAACATTTTACATCGGGCCAGAAAGGCAACCGATGTAAAAACATACATTTTACATCGGGTCAGAAAGGCAACCGATGTAAAAACATACATTTTACATCGGACTTAATAGTCAACAGATGTAGTAGATGTATTTCACATCAGACTTAATAGTCAACCGATGTAGTAGATGTATTTTTCACATCGGACTATGGCCCGATGTAAAATGTCTTTGATTTACTACATCGCTTGGCTTTACATCGGACCCAGAACCGATGTAAAATGTGTTTTTCGCCCGATGTAAAAAGTCTTTTCTGCACTAGTGTAATTTTTAAAATAAATTTTTTTTTAAATATAATTAAAAATAAAAATTAGGTCCAAAAACGAAAAAAAAAAAAATATATATATATATATAAATAAAAACGAAAAAGAAATAAAAAAAAAGAAAAAAAAATTATAAAAATTATAATAAAAACAAATAAAACAAAATAAAACAAAAAAGTAAAAAAAAAAATTTTTTTAATTAAAAAAAAAAATTTTAAAAATTAAAAAAAAAAAGTAAAAAAAAATATAAAAAAAAAATAAAATAAAAAAAATAAAAAAATAAAAAAAATAAAAAAAATAAAAAAAAATAAAAATAAATAAAAATAAATAAAAATAAAATAAATAATAAAATAATAATAAAATAATAAAATAATATTAAAAATGCCACGTGGCTGCCACGCAAGCAAAGAGAAAGGAATCTTTGCTGCCATGTGGCAGCCAGGGGCCTAAGTGAGGGAATCTGGATATTACGAGGGGGTTTTTAAAAAAAAAACTTTACCAGGGGCTAAAATGAGAAATCGCTAACATTGCAGGGGGGGTATTGTATATTTAACCCTTAAATAAATAATATAAATTGGATTTTTTTTGTAAAATAAAATATTTAAACATTTTAGTGAATTTTGAGAAAAAGAATCAATTCAAAAACATAAATAATCAGAGAGAAATTAATTTTTGAATCAATTAACAAAAATACCAAAAATATTCAAATATTTAAAATTTTGAAAAAGGGCGCCAAGAACACCAAGTTCTTGGTCGCGTTCCCTGTTTCTGCAGATTTGCATTTTCTCACTTTTCTCCATGATTTCTCAATGGTTTTGCACGATTCAAGTACCAATCTTGTTCACTTTTGAACAAGAATCACAACCATATAGATTAATTGCATTTATATTAAGTATTGAGTGATAAATCAGAAGAAAACCTCAAGAACCCTAATTTCAGCATGAACACAATGAAATTCCATACACGATTGATTCATGGCAATTGATTGAGGGTTATCACTCCATACATGATTATGAACATGTGGCAAAATTATTGTGCAGTAAAATATGCATGCATCATGGAGTTTGAAGAGTTCATGCTTACCTCTTGCAGCTGGTGATCGAGTTTGGTGATGGAGGTGTTACAGCTAGGTTCCAATGATCTGGATAGCTTCCTTAGGTGCCAAGGAGTGTGTTTGAATGCTTGGAGTGGATTGAATTGAGCTGGAACTGGTTGTGGTACCTCAACTGCAAATCTGTCAAGAACTTGAGCAGTTGGCTGGTGATTTTGTGAAATTGATGTTCTAGATGTTATGTAAGAGTTTGGATCACTTCTATATGTTATATATGAGGTGTGTGTGTGTGTGTGTGTGTGATTGGTTTGGTTGGAATTGCTCTCAAACTCAAAATCCGATAGTGACTTGAGTAAGAAGGAAAAATTGGAGTGAAAGTGGTGATTTTGAGGAAAGCATCAATTTTGGTTCTTTGGTGTACTCAAATAGATCACAAATGTGGCCTATTTATAGTGGAGAAAGTTTGTTTTGTAAGCAATAGTGTATGGCAACTAGTACAGGTCTGTGGCCAATGTTATGCAAAAGGAATCTCAAGTCTCCTCTAGCCATTGACTTGAGGTTAGAGCACAGGCCTATGGTCTCTTGGTTCAGGGATAAGTCTTGATTGAATTCAGTTGGAATAGGATCAGTTCATGCCACCTTGGTGCATCCATTAAAGGCTTGGAAACAAAATTGGAGTCTTGGCACTTTTTAGCCTTTTTAGGTTTGTTAGGGCTACTTGTAGATTCTTGGACTTGGGAGGCTTGGGGATCAGATTATTCTCTTTTTGTTTTATCCTCATATGTGTCCAAATGTATGACAAGGCTTGAAGTTATCAGATTTGGACAAATCGAACAAATGTGCACAATTCTGCCTTGTAAAACCAGTTCATGATGCCATGTTTCAAGGGTTGTATCTCCCTGCTCAAATTGAATTTGGAGATGATCTGGTACTTGTTGGAAAGCCCTTATGGCATACTTTAACTTTGATGTTCACCCCTAGACCTGGTTTGACTTGGATCATGGTGAAAAATGTCCCTACATTTTGGAAAAAGTAAGGCAGATTCTGACTTAGTGAAAATTTCACTAAGTGTTGGAAAAATGTCATTTTCATGTTTTTTGCCATTTTGATCACTCCATAACTTAAAATCCATGAGGAATTGGAGTTTGATGTAGTTGGAGCTTTTGTAGAGTGTAGCAAGACCTATAAATCCAGCTTTGGATCACCCAAAATGGTTGCTTGGGTCTCAAGTTATGGTCCTTGGAAGTTGGTACCCTAGCCACTTTGTGCCATAACTTAGAAAAATTCTAAGTTTTTTATGGTTACCCCTTTAACAAGTTAACTCGTTTTCTTTGGTTTTTCTTGATGAATGATGATTCAAATCACATATTAACATTGTTTTAGGGTTAAGGAACCTTAGTTGACCAAAAATCCAAAAAGTCAAACTTAGATTTTTGTACAGTTGACTTTTTCATCAGATGAAATTTTGACTTTGTGATTCTTTTGTGAAATCAATCCTTGGGCTCAATTAAACTTCATGGATGGCCTCCAAGGGTATTTAGGAATGTCTTGGACCCCTCCCTAAGGTTTGAGATCAAGGGTAGGCCAACAGTCAAGGGTAGGGTTGACTTTTTCCACCAGAAACCCTAATTTATGTTCAGATGGTTTTGAGTTCTTGTGGCTTATGATTTGAACTCTTTAAGTCAATCAAATCTTGTAAACATGTTAATGTAATGTATTTGAGGTTTTTGAAGTTCATTTTGAAGCTTCAAGCCAGGCCTCACTTTACAAGTTAATTCAAGGGTTGAATTAGGTCAAAACCCTAATTCCTGATTTTTTGATAGATGGACCTTCAAGGTGATTTTGCCATTGTGGATAGGCTCTTGAGATCCTTTTGAGCTTATAGGACCATACATTGAGGCATTGGCTCAAGCCTTGATGGAAATTTTCATCTGGAGGCCTCAGGTGACCAAAACCCTAATTTGGTGACACTGGCGATCCTGAGGCTTGATCCACTTGGAATGCTGCAATCTTGTGCTTGATTTTTGGTGTGGGAGTCCTCTTGATCCTTTGTGGATGTTTGAGAGGTTAGACAAGTTGAAGATCATGTCAATTCTTTATTGATCCTTGTCTAAATTCTCTAAGAGGGCTCAAAACCCTAATCTTTGATTGTAGTGAATGCTCAACCATCTTTGAGGAGATTGATGAGGCATGATGGTTCATCCATATTGTGATGATGATTTGCACAATGATGGGAACTCTTGGTGGTCAAAATTTTGGGTATGACACCTAGCTCTGCTCCTCTCTTCCGTTCCTCTTTTCTCCCAAAAAATGCGATCGTTCTCCAAACTGATTCTCCCCTTTTCCAATCTTCTCTTTTTTCTACTATAACCCTTAGACCCCTATTAAGCTTTTCCTTCATTACCCTTAATAATATTCATGAATAGTCCACTTTGCCCTCCTTATTCTTGTTATTCTATTCTATTATTATTACTAATACCCGCTTATTAAAATAATAATAATAATAATCAATATTTTAATTAATTTAATATTAATCGACTAATATTATGATCAACCAAATATTACTAATATAATTTAATTAGTACTACTCTCTACACCACCAAGTTCTACATAATTGGTCACACACCCCCAAACTCTTAATCTCCATAATTCCAAGGTCACTACCCCATACTAAGGGCAGTCCAAACACAATCAAAACACACATATACACACTCCATATAATTTTAATTATAGAAAATAAATAAAATAAATCAGGGCGTTACAACTCTCCCCCACTTAGAATATTTTCGTCCTCGAAAATTTACCTCATACGAATAACTCCGGATACGACTCTCGCATCCTGCTCTTGCAGAAATCTGATATAGACCAATAAACCGAGGAGTAAGCTTCCTCGACTTCAACGCACGTCCAACATCGTTTACCGTAGTGACTCTAAAAAACACATGGTCTCCTTCTTGAAACTCAAGATCTTTCCTCATCTTATCATGGTAGCTCTTCTGCCTACTCTGCGAAGCTTTCATCTTTTCTCGAATAAGCTTCAACTTTTCAGTAGTCTGCTGAACAATCTCAAGTCCAAGTACTACAGTCTCTCTAGATTCATGCCAACACAAAGGTGTCTGACACCTCCGACCATACAAAGCTTCAAAAGGTGTCATTCCAATACTGGAATGATAACTGTTATTATAAGTGAACTCAATCAATGGTAAATTGTTATCCCAAGCACCTCCATATTCAAGCACACAAGCCCTCGACAAATCCTCCAAAGATTATATAGTCCTCTCTATCTGTCCATCTGTCTACGGGTGATAAGCCGAACTCAATCTCAGTTTTGATCCCAAAGCTTCTTGCAAACTCTCCCAAAATCTGGAAGTGAACCTTGGATCTCTATCCGACACAATACTCAACGGAACTCTATGCAACTTCACAATCACCTGAATATAAATCTCTGCCATCCTCTACAAAGGAAAACTGATATTAATCAGAATAAAATGCGCCGACTTCGTCAGTCTATCCACCACTACCTGTCGCTCCCCGGATTTTCATCCAAGTACAAACGCGAAAGTGGCACCGAAACAGAGTCGCCAGCAATGTGTATTTATCCCAAGAGAGGGAACGGAAACACTCCATAAACCTGAGGGAAGGAAAGAGCATGGTCTTGCGACCAAGAGAACTGGGTTCGAGAGTCGGTTACGTGCGAGGAAGGTATTAGCACCCCCACGCGTCCATCGTACCCGATGGGATCCACGCTTACTTGTCTCGATCAAAGGGTGTCGTCATCTGGAGCTCCACTACTACTGGAAAGGAAAAGGAACAGGTACGGAAAAGAATGAAGAAACGGGAAAGAAAAGGAAAAGAAAAGACTCGATAGGACGTCCTCGGAGTCCTAGGCCTACGTATTCACTCGGGAACGGGAAAATCAGAGTCAACGTAGTTCAGACGCGAACTAAAGGGGAAGGTTGCTCGCCAAGACATCGCCGTCTCGTGCCTACGTATCCTCAATCTAACCAGAATGAGGAAATCAGAGCAGTCGTAGTTCGACCTAAAAAGAGACAAATAGGTGATAAAGAAAGGTTGTGCTCGGAGAGATCTCGCACGATCTCCTGCCTACGTATCTCCATTAACCAATGAAGAATCAGAGCGACGTAGTTCCCCTCACTAGGGATGAATTTGCTTTGTCTGTGTTTTTTAAGTGGAATACGTCCAGGCGTGCGTTCTAGCAGTTAGGTGTCGCAGCTCGTTGTACGGAGTCTTAGGCATTTACCTGTTTGCGGTAGAACGGACGTGACGAATCCTTAAGAATGGAGTGAGGAAGATGAGAAGAGAATTATTGTTTGTTTTTGTCTTTTAAGAAAGAAGTGTTTTGATTGTTTGGTGTTTTGTAACATACATTGTATTTAAGTCCCTCAGGTAGGATCGAACGCCTAGCATATCGAACCAAGACGGGACGTACACTAAACATTCCCAAAGAAATGAGAGAAGATCGCTCACCTCCTTGTTCCCACATGAAAGGCCTAAATACAATATTTGTTATGCCTTTATTAATTGTTTTTTACTTTTATTATAAGATGAGAAAGAGAGACTCAAGGTTTGAAAGAAAAATGCTAAGGGGAAACTAGGTCCTAATGTTAGCATGCAAAGATTGATCCTATGGTTGAGGTAAGAAAGGGAATTCTACCTAATGTTAGCATACATGGATTGCTATCCTAATGTCTCTCCTACCTCCGACTTAATCCAAAATTAAGTGGAGCGAGGAATCCTAAGGGATCATGTCATCAGACAAGTAAACACAGGATAAATCAATCACAAAATGAACTAAAAGCAATGAAAGAGTAAACAGTGTCAATAAGCAGTCATGTCAAACAATCAAAGTAAAAAGGGGAAGCTTTAGCCAAGGGGTCATATCAACCGAGGCAAATAAGCTAGCAGTGGGAAATAGGGGTACTCACCCAATGGTATCGAGAACCATGGAGAGCAGAATAAAAAAGGGGAAGATGTGAATCAGATCACATAAGCGTCAGCATTAGTCAATGCGAGCTAAAGACAAAGCGTGGGGGTTGGTTACGAACCCTATCTTCCACTTGACCGACTCGATAACAGGAGCAGGTGATGTTCAAAGCTTCAATCATGTAATGAGAGCTAAGAACGACTCAACTAGAAAAACGGGGGTCGATTGCGAACCCTAACTTCCATCAATTGCCTTCTTGGAGGTTTTGCCAGGGGAAATGGGAATGGGATGCCTCATAGAGGTCTTCAGGCACAATATTAAACAATCACAAACAGAGCCTCCTTTGAGGACTTCCATCATTGCCGGCCAAGTGGCACAGACTCCCAATCCTACTTCTCATGGCATAAAAAGGAAAAATGCGGAATTAGTAAAAGAGAAGAGAAGTGATACCGAATGGATATCATTCTGTAGCAACACAAGCAAAGTGTAAGCAAACCGGCACACTTCTAGTAACCTAGTATAAACGAGCAAAAGTGTTAGAAAGTGGAATGGATCCGTGAAAGGCATGGAACCAAATGCTCTTCAAAAATTAATAAAACAAGGCCATAAGCCATAAACAGCAGCAACAACAGCGCTCCAGCACCTGCATAGCTGTAAAAACTAGCAACAAGTAAAAACAGCCTATAACAGCTACTATTTCCAGAACAGGGCATGTGTGTATGCAACCAAACAGAATAGCAACATTCTATAGCAACATTCTACAGCACACTTTGTTCACAGCAGCTATGTATACAACAGCTTCTACATTTAAACCACTTATCAAGTCAAGTGAGAATCACTACAAAACAAACTCAAAGATTAGTCAAAGTTCAAATGGAAATAACTAAAGTGAGCAACTAAGATCAAAAGGAAATGTCAATAAGAAGTAATTGAAATCAATACTAAAGTGTAAGCAACTCTTAGTAAAAAACTATGTAAAGCATTTTAAAGGCTATTAACAAAGTTAACTAATGAGGCTATTATGAAAATACTAGTCAATGTTAGAAATTATTTTCTAATCCTAAAACAATTAGTGGACAATTAATGGACCATTAGGCCAAAAACACTTAGTGAGCCTTTAAGCAAAAACAATTAGTGTGATTAAACAAAAAATCAATTAATGAACAATTAGGCTAAAAAACGATTAGCAAAATTTAAATCTAATTATCAAAATTAAACCAAGATCACTTTCTAATTGAAAAATCTCAAACTCTAGAGTCAACAAATTAATTCTAAAATTCAATTTCAAAACTAATTCTACAATTATACCTAATTATCTAGTCCTAAGAGAATTATCTAATCTAAAATTCTAATCCTAGAATTTATGTCTAATTGCTAACAACATCCTAAAGCAACTAATTAAAATTAAAATTAATCATCAATCTAATTAATCAAACCACACGCCAAGAATTGTAATTATATGGGAAATGATAGTCAGGGGGTGTAATAGTAGTCATTGGTGTGTGGAAAGAAATTACATGGAGGCCCAATGGTTCTCAGATAGGGGTGTACCATATCTTATGGCGGTGTATGGGAATGAGAATGCACGGGCCCCTAAGCTCGGTTCAAAGCCATGAATACTTTAACCTAAAAAATCCTACAGGCAGCATCCACTAGTCGTGTTCTTCATCATCAACAACCTTCTCATTCTATCTCACCTTCAACAAACCGCCGCACCTCAAATCGCGCCGCCGCCGACGGTTCTCCTTCTATCCTATCATCACACCGCGACCTCACTCTATCTATCTCATATGAACCTCTCTGCAACTGGACAGAATTCGCCAGAATCGAACTGAACGCTAAAACTACACCGCCCTCACTATGACCTCAACACGCCTCGCATGATTTGGAACTAAAACACACGCCCTAAACTCGCAAACACGAGAACAGTACAAAGAATCAAGATTCAGAGTGCGTTTACTTGATTTTCGCGGCGAAGACGACGATTCTTCAAATCAACGCGACACTACGAGTTTGCCGCTGCAATTCGCTCGATGAGAAACTTGAGGTAATGCTCTTTAATTATTCTTGAGCTCTGCTGAAATTTCCAATCCCCTTCATCTTCTTCTCGATCGTGCTGTGAATTGTAATGCTTGAGCGATTCTGCGAACTTGTTACGATTCAATCTGCAATTGATTTATTGATGTTGAATCTATTATTGAATTCCTCTTCTTCCGCTTTTTGCCGATTATTGCCGTTGCACGATTCTTGAATGGCGTTGTGATTTTTGGTGAATTTTACAGTTTTGATGAATGCTGAAGTTCACGGATGATAATGGTGAATTGGTGAAGGCTTTTTGGAGATTGATGGAGATTAAGAAAGGAGGCGGTTTTTGTGCAGAATTCTGAGAGATTTTTGCGATGCCAAGAGAAGAGTTATGGAAGGTTTTCTTTTTAGTTGATGAAGATTGAAGATTTAGAAACAAAGGATTGAGAATTGGTCATTGAGATTTCAGAATTGGGGATGAAGAAGATTGTTTTCTGGTGAATTCTGTTAGAGTTTGTTATGGTAGTTATTCTGTTAGAGAAATTGGAGGTTAGAAATTTTGAGGAAAAATGTTAGGGAGAGTTAGAGGTGGTTAATGATAGTTGGAGAAGTTAACTTATGTGAATGTTGAGAGGGATTGGTCCTGATAGAAACTCCTAGAAAACCTGTTATCAGTTTTTTTGTTTTGTATATTTCTGATGTAATTTTCTATTATGGGAATTTAGAGGAAGGAACTCGTGTAGGTGGTTTGTGAATCTGTTATGATTTTCTTTTGGAAACTGCTATGAAAATTCTGCTGGAAAATGTTAGGAATTGTGAACCTTGCTATTTAATTTTATTTTCCTGTTATGAATTTTTCCATCTGCGGTTAACTCCTCTCAATGCTTGTATTTACTCTTTAAGTTCTGCTGTGGTTTTTGTATGGAATTTCAATTATGATGGAGCCACTTTTTACCGATAATACACCCTATCACTTTGTACGGAACTAGAAGCCGAATTGACACAGACGTATCCTCTTTGTTGCTTATCTTCCCTTGTATAAATGGACTTCAGATCACTAGTCAACTTTGTTGCAGTTATGATGATCAAACACTTGGAGATTGGCCTTGCTATCGTTAACATCAATATGAGCACCACTTTCCTGCCTTATTCCTTTAATTGTACATTCAAATGAGCTGATGCTGGTACCAATTAAAGAACTGGGATGAAGCACCAAAAGGTGTTGAGGAATTAAACGCGCTGCTTCCAAATGCTGGTGGCAATGGTAATTGAATTGATTGGGATTTGGAAACTTGGATATGAATTTTAAAATGAGAGTAAAAATATTTTGAATTAAGGTGATCTAAAATTGGCTTGAAGTAAAATGATATGGGTTATGGGCTTTAGAAATGTATTTGTGAAATGGATGATATTTGAATGTATGAAATGGTAAAGTGGTAAGAAAAGTGGATATTGATTTGTAAATTGAAAATTTTGAACATGAAAGAAGGGATTAATTGACTTGAAACTAAAAGATAGCTAAAATGGATATTGGAGAGAAATGGTTAATTGGATTTGCAATTAAATGGATAAAATGGTTGATGGATATAGAATTTGGATACGAACCAAAAATGGACATGGACCTTACCATTTGGATTTTGGATATTGAAAACTTGACTTGAAATGGATATTTGGTTTAAAGAAAAATGGAAATGAAATATGGTTACTTATGATAAAATGGATAATAGGAAAGGTAAAAATGGATATGGATAACAATGGTTTATGGATTATGATAGAAAATGAACATGGCTATTGACAAATGAATTTGAATGTGGAAAGAGAAATGGTTATGTTGGATAATGGTAGATGATGGCTTTGTGCCTTGAATTCTAAGCGATCCACATGAACCTCTTCCATACTCTGTATGCTCAAAATACTTGACCAATTGAACGACTTAAATTCCAAGTCAAACTTCAAATCCAAATTAAACCTGCCTTCATTGTGAATCCCCAACTTCAATCTTAGACCCACACTAATTTGCATTACAAGCAACAGACAGTGAGCAACTGAGAGAACAACACTGCCTTAACGAGAATATGAGTCCACAACTCGATCTCTTGCACCACAGCCAGAGGTTTTTGACATGAATACCCTAATCCTCCTTAAGATGCACTGATGAAGCTGAAATGACCTGAATAGAGAAAGAAACAAACTCTGATTCATACCCATGAAACCCTGGCCCAACGCCTCTGATGAATCCTCTAAAATAAGAAACCCCCTCTTGATGTACACTGATAATCTTTGAAATACGGAAAGCTCAAACCAAAGGAAGATGCCTTGATCACACGTCTTAGGAACCCAATGCAAATGAGGGAATGAGTTATGACCTAATAAGATGCAAATGAGCGAAGCAAAAGCCAGAAAAAGTTAGAAAAAAAATTAAGGCAAATTTTGGGGTGCTACAGCTGCCCCTATTCAATCAACTTGGACCTGAAAGGATGATAGTGACGGCTTTCAGACGTTTAAGGTACAAAGTGATTGAATACAAAAAAACCGCAAAATTTGCTAACCGCAAGGAGAAACAATAAAGCTAGAGCCCAGTCACACTTCTTCAAAGGAATCTGACGGAAAAACAACATACCCAGCGAACCACATCGTCAAAGGGGTTTGACGGAAAGAAGAATGAAACCCGACTGAAAGGACACATCGTCATAGGGATGACGACAAGAAGACTCAACTGAAGGAACACATTGTCATAGGGATGACAGAAAGACGACTCGACCAAACGAAGCACATTGTCATGGGGATGACAGGAAGACGACTCGACCACAGGAAACACATTGTCATAGGGACGACAAGAAGACGACTCGACCAAACGAAGCACATTGTCATGGGGATGACAGGAAGAAAACTCGACACCCGACCGAAAGGACACATCGTCAAAGCAATTTGACAGCAGGAAGACTCAACCAAAGAAAACATGTTGTCATAGGGATGACAGAAAGAAGATGAACCCCAAGAAACACCTCGTCAAAGGGTTGACGGGAAGAGGACTCGACCAAACGAAACACATTGTCATAGGGATGACAGAAAGAAGATGAACCCCAAGAAACACCTCATCAAAGGGTTGACGGGAAGAGGACTCGACCAAACGAAACACATTGTCATAGGGATGACAAAAAGAAGATGAACCCCAAGAAACACCTCGTCAAAGGGTTGATAGGAAGAGGACTCGACCAAATGAAACACATTGTCATAGGGATGACAGGAAGACGATCGACCAAAGGAGACACATTGTCATAGGGATGACAGAAAGAAGACTCGACACCCAACCGAAAGGATACATCGTCAAAGCAATTTTGACGGCAGGAAGACTCAACCAAAGGAAACACGTTGTCATAGGGTTGACAGAAAGATGACTTGACCAAAGGAAGCACATTGTCATGGGGATGACAGAAAGGAAACCTGACCAAAATGTCATCATCAAGGGGTTGATGGACAATGACTGGTCAAGGGTAAGATCGACGTATGATCTATGACCCAAAAGAAAGGTAAGCAGAGGGGTTGATTATAATGTCTGCTGGGGATATATCACCGTCTTGATTGGAAATTAATTTGGGCTTTCGCGCAAGGTACCAAATCTGGCTTATGCTTCACATGCATATGTTTGAATTTTCTTTCTATGGCGTAATGCTCCATACAAAATGGAAATGCTACGCGTTTTGAGGATGCAATGATCACTATATGCAAAATGCCGATGTATGCTCAGGCTACCGGGAAAAGAAGGATGTGCCAAGTATAATCAAACTTTGCTGGCAAAGACAGGTGAAACCTGATGGTGATTGTTTTTCAAAGGCGAAATCTTTTAGGGTACCAATGGGGATTGGATTTTGAATGAAGTGCCAATAGGGATTGGACTTTTGCTTTAAAGAGGACGCTAATAGGGATAGGGCTTCGGGTTTTTTTTTGAAAGATTTCAGCAAAGTGGGTTGTGGATGAAGGTGCCGAGCAAGGTTGGGCTATGGATTTTCTGTTTGGGTTTTACACGGTTTCATGCAATGCTATGCTAATGATATGCGATGATGATGATTATGCAATGATGTTTATGATATACAACAGGAGCACTCCAGCAAAATAAATGCTGAAGAGACGAGGCCAACTCCGCTGGGGATAATAAACTGAATCGCCTTCAGGGTTATAACTGCCCGAGATCCCGACTAAGCCTCCATTCTGCAGGGAAGTATGAATAACAAACTTCTGCTGGAGGAAACATCCCAGGAATCTGCTGAAGAAAAGTGCCAATGACAAGCCTTTGAATTGCTGGGGAAAGCTAACCACCACCCAAAAATATGCTTGGGGAACAATGATTGATGATATCAGCCCTGCTAGGGAACAAGATCAGACTTGGTCCTCTGTTGGGGGACGGAAACAACTTTACCGTAAAATAGGGAAGCATAAACCCAACACTCTGGTCCCGGAATATGAACTCTTGTTGAAAAGCAACAAACTTCACCAACCTGGCTAGGGGAGAGTGAACTCGTGAACTCTTGCTGAGGAGAATAATTCACAATCTTCATAATGCTCCGCCGAGTGATAAAACTCCAGCTATCTCTGCTAGGGAGAGAGACTCTACTGGGGTCATCTCGTGTTAACTATCAACGTGAACCCTGCAGATGTGATATGACCCAAAAGAAATGCCCCGATGCAGCATAACCTGTAAATGAACATGTCTTCAGGATGTCTAGTGAAGATCCAACATAAATGCCCCAGATTAACCGAACGACTGAGATATTTCACAATGTAACTGCCCCAGATCGACAACTTCTTAGCACAAATTGCCGTGAAAGCACACACCCAACATAATCACTTGATAACACGTCCCTTGTCACACTCATCCCCGGAGATTTCAAGCATCTCACTTTGGCGTGATCAAAATTCTCGACTGATGTTCACTTTGTAAGCCTTACTGGTGTCAAATACATGTAAGTGAGCAGAAAATATTTATTCCAAGAATGAAAATTATAATGCAACACCTATATCAATCTCAAAGTTTTTTCGAAAAGATATCGCCAATACCTGTGAACGAGTCACTGGTTAAGGTGCGACACAAATTTTTTTAAATGGAAAATAGCATGCACATGCAATACCAACCAAGGTCTTTTAGCACAACTCATGGGAGTCAGGAACGCTATCTTATTGAAATACGCCTTCAGAATAAACCCTGTTTCAATTAGGACTTTTGAGGGTTGTAACGTGGCCTGGTTCGCGGTTTAAGAAAAAAGGATTTATGGCTCAAAATTTTGTTTGTACCCACCCATTCTCCTTGATGTTCTCCAGTCCTACGTTCAACTAATTTGACACAAACGCTCTCCTTTCAAAAGATTATGAACGGTATGAGGATGGTTAAGGAACCCACACGGTTTTCAGAGTGACATTCACCCCTTTTTGCCTTTGGTGTCTGTGGTCACACGACTTGTTCTTTCCTCGAGGATTTTTCTTTTTGTAATCCTTTTGTTTTTCCGCTTTTCGTCCTTTTGTTTTCCTCTGATTTTGCCTGGACTTATTCTTTTTTGGATTTTTTGATTTTGAAGTCCAGCGGGATGCCCTAACTTTTACCTAAGTCACTTGTTTTCAAGTTTTGACTTAGCGGGCTTTTCTTCTTTTTTTTCTTTTGATTCTCTTTCTCTTTTTTTTTTGAACAATCGTGTGACACTGGATTATCTTGACTTGTACAAGGTTCCGACCGTCTCACTCTTCGGTTGGTGAGGGATAACCGTAGGTGTAATTGATCCTCGAACAGAACACTCCTTTTAAAATTTGAACGCGTGGTCAAATTAGCTGACACCTACCCTGCCCCAGGTTAAGATCGAGGGTTTTTCATTTTCAGAAAGAAACTCCTACTTCTGGGCTCAACAAGGTTTAACAAAGGTTTCACTCCCTTATTTCTCCGGTGTTTAGGAACTTGAAACAATGCCTGTACATCCTCAACAGGGTTTCATCCAAAAGCATACAACCAAAGATTTGCGTTTTCATCTCATCATCCTCCCTCCAAGAGTTTAAACAAGAAGGTTAGCATTGCAGTGCATACAAACATTAAATGAGTGAATACGAATGAACTTTTCGAGAAAAAACATATTTATTGCATTAAAATCATCATTCAAGAACAAATAAAGTTATTACATGCAAACATTAACCAGTAATACAAATTACAAATGAAAATGCAGTAAATTGCTGAGGAGACTTGGCTCCGGCTGGACTGATTGCTTTAGGAGATGTCTTTGTGGTCTCAAGTGCTCACTTGGGACGCTTCAGTTAACATACAGACCGTCTTCAGTGAAAATGATAAGCCCAGCGTCAATGAGATCTTGCACCTTATGCCTGAGCACCTTACACTCTTCAAGGATATGCCCCTGTGTCCCTGAGTGATACTCGCATCTAACACTCTTATCATAACTTGGAGGAAGGGGAAATGGAACAGGAGCAGCTTTCTCTAGCTGAATCAAAGAGTCTTGAAGTAAATGATCAAGCAAGTAACTGTAAGGAATAGTAATGGGATCAAACTTTCTCTCCTGCCTTCTGGGTCTTTGATGTCTCCTCTGAGAGCTAGTTTGTTGTCGATATCGACTTGTGCCTTCTTCTCGTTCGGGTGCTTTCATCCTCAAACTTGGCTTGAGGGTAGGCAGCAAATGAGGACTAGAAGATTCTGAAACCATAGGTTGAAAGAAATGCCCCTAACTTGGTGCACCTTCAGGAGGGGAAACTGGGATATTCACTTCTTTCGCAGCAACAGGAGTAAGACCAACTCGTACGCTTACGTCGCCCGACGTGAATTCGATTGCTTTCAAGTCGATCAGATCCTAGACCACATGATGAAAGGCTTTACATTTTTCCACATTATGCCCCGGCGCACCAGAGTGAAAATCACAATGGGCATTTGCATTGTAATCGAAAGAGAGCTTTCCACGAGGAGGATTTATCGTCCGAAGTTCAACCAATTGGAGCTGAAGTAGATACCTCAACAACTGAGCATAAGACATAGGAATCAGATCAAAGGTTCTATCAGCCTTCTTCGACTTTTGTAGGTACTTCTTAGCCTCGAGGTTGTCTTGGGAGATGAGAGGTAACTGCTGATGAGGAAATTCCGGAACCCCTTGTTGTGCAGAAAATCCGTGAGGTAAATCACTCCTTGGGATAGATTCTACAGGCCATGGTGGAATGACAATTTCTGTTATAGCCCCAAGCATGGGATCATCATTCTTTTTCAGCATATTTCTCACGACTTCCATAACCAGACTCATCTGAGTCTTCAGTTGCTTGACCTCTTCCTTCAGCACTTTCTGGTCTTGAATCAGAGCTTGCATGTCCCACATAAACTGACCCATTTGGCTTTGCATTAACCTCAACTCTGCTTGAACCAGATCCATGGTCAACTTCCGAATGGCTTTAGCAGTTAAATCTGAAATTCTGAAGAAAACCATACCAGGATAAGAATAACCACGCCTCGAACACCTGCTATGCAAATGAGTATTCAAATGCAATGTTATGAATGCAATAAGACATGGAATCAAAGCTTCCACATAGTCTGAATAATCGCGGTGCTGTACGGATGACTGAAGAAGTTCATGAGTCCGTTTTGAAGAAAAACCAGAATACCAGGCTGATAAGTCCACACTGATAGGAAAACCAGAATACCGGGTATGTAGAAGGTCAAGGTTACCTGCAAACCTGTAAACAACCCGCCCCTCTCACATGTGGGTACTAAGATCCTCAGTATCCCGGGCTCTCAGGTCAAGAAATGATGATACGTTCACCATTTCTGGTTTGGCATCATCATCAATCAAGGAGGCCTCAACTGATTCACAAAAACGAAAGGTCCTCAGCTTCAGGCACTGAGGTCGAGAAGCAATGGTACATTCATCCTTCGGGGTACAGTACTATCGCCAATCGAGGAGTGCCTCCACTGATTCTCTTTCAAAAAGGATATCCTATAGCGAGTTCCCAGCATTAGGTCCTCGGATCGAGAATGTGTAATGGGTTTGCCATTTCTGGTCTGCCACTATCACATTTTGGGAGGAGTGCCGCAACTGGGTCCTCGGGAATGGTCACAAGAGTCGACAGTTCCTCAGGAGAATAACTACTGGCCTACATAACACGCAGTAGCAGAAAGCTCCTGATAGAACCTCGTCTGGTTGTGGGTCTCATGAACAACAATACGTGGTCACCACCACGCAAGCGTCATGACTATCCACTCTAATACCTATGTGTGTACTCAAGCCTGGGTAGTGGGCTTATCTCTCAGAACACCCTGCCCACCAAACAGAAAAACCAGCACAGTCCAGCATAATAATGAAATGCAAATGCAATAAATGCGGTAAAATAGTAAAGTACAGTAAAGCAGTGATACAGTAAATAGCAATACAGTACGACAATAAATACAGCAAAATAAAGCACAACAAAAACACCCAAAGCAATAAAACAGACAAGCGCTAGGATTGACTCGCTAAGGAAACCAGAGATTCTGGTCTCCTAAAGTCCCCAGCAGAGTCGCCAGCTGTCGCTCCCGGGATTTTCATCCAAGTACAAACGCAAAAGTGGCACCGAAACAGAGTCGCCAACAATGTGTATTTATCCCAAGAGAGGGAATGGAAACACTGCATAAACCTGAGGGAAGGAAAGAGCGTGGTCTTGCGACCAAGAAAACTGGGTTCGGGAGTCGGTTACGCGCGAGGAAGTTATTAGCACCCCCACGCGTCCATCGTACCCGATGGGATCCAAGCTTGCTTCTCTTGATCAAAGGGTGTCGTCATCTGGAGCTCCACTGCTACTGGAAAGGAAAAGGAATAGGTACGGAAAAGAATGAAGAAACGGGAAAGAAAAGGAAAAGAAAAGACTCGATAGGACGTCCTCGGAGTCCTAGGCCTACGTATTCCCTCGGGAACGGGAAAATCAGAGTCAAAGTAGTTCGAACATGAACTAAAGGGGAAGGTTGCTCGCCAAGACATCGCCGTCTCATGCCTACGTATCCTCAATCTAACCAGAAGGAGGAAATCAGAGCAGTCGTAGTTCGACCTACGGGTCAAAAAGAGACAAATAGGTGATAAAGAAAGGTTGTGCTCGGAGAGATCTCACACGATCTCCTGCCTACGTATCTCCATTAACCAATGAAGAATCAGAGCGACGTAGTTCCCCTCACTAGGGATGAATTTGCTTTGTTTGTGTTTTTTAAGTGGAATACGTCCAGGCGTGCGTTCTAGCAGTTAGGTGTCGCAGCTCGTTGTACGAAGTCTTAGGCATTTACCTGTTTGTGGTAGAACGGACGTGACGAATCCTTAAGAATGGAGTGAGGAAGATGAGAAGAGAATTGTTGTTTGTTTTTGTCTTTTAAGAAAGAAGTGTTTTGATTGTTTGGTGTTTTGTAACATACATTGTATTTAAGTCCCTCATGTAGGATCGAATGCCTAGCATATCGACCCAAGACGGGACGTATACTAAACATTCCCAAAGAAATGAGAGAAGACCGCTCACCTCCTTGTTCCAACATGAAAGGCCTAAATACAATATTTGTTATGCCTTTATTAATTGTTTTTTACTTTTATTATAAGATGAGAAAGAGAGACTCAAGGTTTGAAAGAAAAATGCTAAGGGGAAACTAGGTCCTAATGTTAGCATGCAAAGATTGATCCTATGGTTGAGGTAAGAAAGGGAATTCTACCTAATGTTAGCATACATGGATTGCTATCCTAATGTCTCTCCTACCTCCGACTTAATCCAAAATTAAGTGGAGCGAGGAATCCTAAGGGATCATGTCATCAGACAAGTAAACACAGGATAAATCAATCACAAAATGAACTAAAAGCAATGAAAGAGTAAACAATGTCAATAAGCAGTCATGTCAAACAATCAAAGTAAAAAGGGGAAGCTTTAGCCAAGGGGTCATATCAACCGAGGCAAACAAGCTAGCTGTGGGAAATAGGGGTACCCACCCAATGGTATCGAGAACCATGGAGAGCAGAATAAAAAAGGGGAAGATGTGAATCAGATCACATAAGCGTCAGCATTGGTCAATGCGAGCTAAAGACAAAGCGTGGGGGTTGGTTACGAACCCTATCTTCCACTTGACCAACTCGATAACAGGAGCAGGTGATGCTCAAAGCTTCAATCATGTAATGAGAGCTAAGAACGACTCACCTAGAAAAACGGGGGTCCACTGCGAACCCTAACTTCAGTCAATTGCCTTCTTGGAGGTCTTGCCAGGGGAAATGGGAATGGGATTCCTCATAGAGGTCTTCAGGCACAATATTAAACAATCACAAACAGAGCCTCCTTTGAGGACTTCCATCATTGCCGGCCAAGTGGCACAGACTCCCAATCCTACTTCTCATGGCATAAAAAGGAAAAATGCAGAATTAGTAAAAGAGAAGAGAAGTGATACCGAACGGATATAAATCCGTAGCAACACAAGCAAAGTGTAAGCAAACCGGCACACTTCTAGTAACCTAGTATAAACGAGCAAAAGTGTTAGAAAGTGGAATGGATCCGTGAAAGGCATGGAACCAAATGCTCTTCAAATAATAATAAAACAAGGCCATAAGCCATAAACAGCAACAACAGCGCTCCAGCACCTGCATAGCTGTAAAAACTAGCAACAAGTAAAAACAGCCTATAACAACTACTATTTCCAGAATAGGGCAGGTGTGTATGCAACCAAACAGAATAGCAACATTCTACAGCACACTTTGTTCACAGCAGCTATGCATACAGCAGCTTCTACATTTAAACCACTTATCAAGTCAAGTGAGAATCACTACAAAACAAACTCAAAGATTAGTCAAAGTTCAAATGGAAATAACTAAAGTGAGCAACTAAGATCAAAAGGAAATGTCAATAAGAAGTAATTGAAATCAATACTAAAGTGTAAGCAACTCTTAGTCAAAAACTATGTAAAGCATATTAAAGGCTATTAACAAAGTTAACTAATGAGGCTATTATGAAAATACTAGTCAATGTTAGAAATTATTTTCTAATCCTAAAACAATTAGTGGACAATTAATGGACCATTAGGCCAAAAACACTTAGTGAGCCTTTAAGCAAAAACAATTAGTGTGATTAAACAAAAAATCAATTAATGAACAATTAGGCTAAAAACGATTAGCAAAATTTAAATCTAATTATCAAAATTAAACCAAGATCACTTTCTAATTGAAAAATCTCAAACTCTAGAGTCAACAAATTAATTCTAAAATTCAATTTCAAAACTAATTCTACAATTATACCGAATTATCTAGTCCTAAGAGATTATCTAATCTAAAATTCTAATCCTAGAATTTATGTCTAATTGCTAACAACATCCTAAAGCAACTAATTAAAATTAAAATTAATCATCAATCTAATTAATCAAACCACAAGCCAAGAATTGTAATTATATGGGAAATGATAGTCAGGGGGTGTAATAGTAGTCATTGGTGTGTGGAAAGAAATTACATGAAGGCCCAATGGTTCTCAGATAGGGGTGTACCATAGCTTATGGCGGTGTATGGGAATGAAAATGCACGGGCCTCTAAGCCCGGTCCAAAGCCATGAATACTTTAACCTAAAAAACCCTACAAGCAGCATCCACTAGTCGTGTTCTTCATCATCAACAACCTTCTCATTCTATCTCACCTTCAACAAACCGCCGCACCTCAAATCGCGACGCCGCCGGCGGTTCTCCTTCTATCCTATCATCACACCGCGACCTCACTCTATCCATCTCACATGAACCTCTCTGCAACTGGACAGAATTCGCCAGAATCGAACTGAACGCTAAAACTACACCGCCCTCACTATGACCTCAACACGCCTCGCACGATTTGGAACTAAAACACATGCCCTAAACTCGCAAACACGAGAACAGTACAAAGAATCAAGATTCAGAGTGCGTTTACCTGATTTTCGCGGCGAAGACGACGATTCTTCGAATCAACGCGACACTACGAGTTTGCCGCTGCAATTCGCTTGATGAGAAACTTGAGGTAATGCTCTTTAATTATTCTTGAGCTCTGCTGAAATTTCCAATCCCCTTCATCTTCTTCTCGATCGTGTTGTGAATTGTAATGCTTGAACGATTCTGCAAACTTGTTACAATTGAATCTGCAATTGATTTATTGATGTTGAATCTATTATTGAATTCCTCTTCTTCCACTTTTTGCCGATTATTGCCGTTGCACGATTCTTGAATGGCGTTGTGATTTTTGGTGAGTTTTACAGTTTTGATGAATGCTAAAGTTCACGGATGATAATGGTGAATTGGTGAAGGCTTTTTGGAGATTGATGGAGATTAAGAAAGGAGGCGGTTTTTGTGCAGAATTCTGAGAGATTTTTGCGATGCCAAGAGAAGAGTTATGGAAGGTTTTCTTTTTAGTTGATGAAGATTGAAGATTTAGAAACAAAGGATTGAGAATTGGTCATTGAGATTTCAGAATTGGGGATGAAGAAGACGGTTTTTTGGTGAATTCTATTAGAGTTTGTTATGGTAGTTATTCTGTTAGAGAAATTGGAGGTTAGAAATTTTGAGGAAAAATGTTAGGGAGAGTTAGAGGTGGTTAATGATAGTTGGAGAAGTTAACTTATGTGAATGTTGAGAGGGATTGGTCCTGATAGAAACTCCTAGAAAACCTGTTATCAGTTTTTTTGTTTTGTATATTTCTGATGTAATTTTCTATTATGGGAATTTAGAGGAAGGAACTCGTGTAGGTGGTTTGTGAATCTGTTATGATTTTCTTTTGGAAACTGCTATGAAAATTCTGCTGGAAAATGTTAGGAATTGTGAACCTTGCTATTTAATTTTATTTTCCTGTTATGAATTTTTCCATCTGCGGTTAACTCCGCTCAATGCTTGTATTTACTCTTTAAGTTCTGCTGTGGTTTTTGTATGGAATTTCAATTATGATGGAGCCACTTTTTACCGATAATACACCCTATCACTTTGTACGGAACTAGAAGCCGAATTGACACAGACGTATCCTCTTTGTTGCTTATCTTCCCTTGTATAAATGGACTTCAGATCACTAGTCAACTTTGTTGCAGTTATGATGATCAAACACTTGGAGATTGGCCTTGCTATCGTTAACATCAATATGAGCACCACTTTCCTGCCTTATTCCTTTAATTGTACTTTCAAATGAGCTGCTGCTGGTACCAATTAAAGAACTGGGATGAAGCACCAAAAGGTGTTGAGGAACCAAACGCGCTGCTTCCAAATGCTGGTGGCGATGGTAATTGAATTGATTGGGATTTGGAAACTTGGATATGAATTTTAAAATGAGAGTAAAAATATTTTGAATTAAGGTGATCTAAAATTGGCTTGAAGTAAAATGATATGGGTTATGGGCTTTAGAAATGTATTTGTGAAATGGATGATATTTGAATATATGAAATGGTAAAGTGGTAAGAAAAGTGGATATTGATTTGTAAATTGAAAATTTTGAACATGAAAGAAGGGATTAATTGACTTGAAACTAAAAGATAGCTAAAATGGATATTGGAGAGAAATGGTTAATTGGATTTGCAATTAAATGGATAAAATGGTTGATGGATATAGAATTTGGATACGAACCAAAAATGGACATGGACCTTACCATTTGGATTTTGGATATTGAAAACTTGACTCGAAATGAATATTTGGTTTAAAGAAAAATGGAAATGAAATATGGTTACTTATGATAAAAAGGATAATAGGAAAGGTAAAAATGGATATGGATAACAATGGTTTATGGATTATGATAGAAAATGAACATGGATATTGACAAATGAATTTGAATGTGGAAAGAGAAATGGTTATGTTGGATAATGGTAGATGATGGCTTTGTGCCTTGAATTCTAAGCGATCCACATGAAGTTCTTCTATACTCTGTATGCTCAAAATACTTGACCAATTAAACGACTTAAATTCCAAGTCAAACTTCAAATCCAAATTAAACCTGCCTTCATTGTGAATCCCCAACTTCAATCTTAGACCCACACTAATTTGCATTACAAGCAACAGACAGTGAGCAACTGAGAGAACAACACTGCCTTACCGAGAATATGAGTCCACAACTCGATCTCTTGCACCACAGCCAGAGGTTTTTGACATGAATACCCTAATCCTCCTTGAGATGCACTGATGAAGCTGAAATGACCTGAATAGAGTAAGAAACAAACTTTGATTCACACCCATGAAACCCTGGCCCAACGTCTCTGATGAATCCTCTAAAATAAGAAACCCCCTCTTGATGTACACTGATAATCTTCGGAATACGGAAAGCTCAAACCAAAGGAAGATGCCTTGATCACACGTCTTAGGAACCCAATGCAAATGAGGGAATGAGTTATGACCTAATGAGATGCAAATAAGTGAAGCAAATGCCAGAAAAAGTTAGAAAAAAAATTAAGGCAAATTTTGGGGTGCTACACTACCCAAATGGCATCATGCCCTCTTGGAGTATTAGGCAACCCAATCACAAAGTCCATAGAAATGTTGTCCCACTTCCACTCTGGAATATCTAACGGTTGCATCAAACCAGCAGGTTTCTGATGTTCCACCTTCGACTTCTAACAAGTCAAATAAGCATACACAAACTTAGCCACATCACGCTTCAATACAGGACACGAAAATATCTTCTCCAAGTCTTGATACATCTTTGTAGCTCCTGGATGGATACTTAAGCTACTTCTGTGACTTTCTTCTAGAATCATTCTTTTCAAATCAGGATCATCAGGAATACAAATCCTATCACGGAATCTCAACACACCTTGTTCATCTACTCTGAATTCATTATTGGCTACCTCATCATTTCCAATCATCAAATCCACCAGTTTTACATCCAACTTCTGACCCTCTCTGATACTATTAAGAAATTAATTATTAATCTTCAGCATACCCAACATCACACTATGCGGTGTCTGTTCACAAACTAAACTCATATCTCTGAACTGCTCAATCAATTCCAACTCGTCAAGACTCTGCTGCTGCCGTTGTGACTGACAACGCCGACCACATCTTCAACGGACATGTGCTTCAAGAAACCGACCTACGGGATGGAAAGACTGTGTCCCCGACCTCCGAGGAAGTGAAACCTAGGGCACCAGCTGCCGAACGGGTTTTCAAACCCATTCCTGTCCCGCAGAACGCTGATTCAATTACAGCCTCCCTCATCGCCTCTTTCAACAGATCAAACCTTTTGATCTTCCAACAAGGAGAGAAGATTAACACTCTCGAGCATGTCCTCAAAGAGCGGCTTGCTTTGGAGAAACAACTCAACCTGTCTCCATGTCCTCAGTCTCCCCCTCAGAAACAGAGACGCGATAGGTCCAGAAGTCTCTCCCCGGAGAGGAGACGATCAAGATCGGAAGAGCCTGCGTCTGATCTCGTCCGAAGCCGCCGCAAATCCCCTCCGCGAAGGTCAAGACGCTCCCCAGCATCTAAGAAGCCCCGACAGCCAGATAGGCATGAGCGCCGCCATACGCGCAGGCATTCTCCACGGCGCAACAGAAGTCGTGGTCGTAGCCATTCTTTCTCCCGCTCTCCAAGCTCAAACAGCGACGACGACGTCCACGGACCCCTTTCACAGGAGATCATGGACACGAGAATTCCTCGCGGGCTGGAGAAGCCCCCTACTCTAGCAACCCATGGACACGAGAATTACTCGCGGGCTGGAGAAGCCCCATACTCTAGCAACCTCATTGTACCCCCCGTCAAGAGGAAGTTCGAGCAGCTTATAGATTGCAGTCCTGACTGGTTGTCTACGCTCGAGAAAATCAAGGCATGCTCCCAACCGATCACGTTCTACCTTGAGGAGCTGCCTGGGGGCTCTCCGAATTCTCATATTCCTCTACTCATCAAGGCTAGACTAGAAAACACCGACGTCCAGAGGATCCCAGTCGACCAGGGAAGTTTGGTGGACATTATGTACACGGGCCTGTTCCGCGCCCTAAAGTTAGTCCAGAAGAACCTCTCGCCGTATGTGGGATCCGATCTGCAGGGGTTAAACGGAGCCACGGCCAGACCTTGGGGTTACATGGAGCTGCTGGTCACATTCAGGGAGGAGGAAGCGTCCAGGTCGATCAAGACCCAGTTTTTGGTGATCGATTGCCCGTCGCTGTATCAATGCATTTTGGGCAGGCCAGCACTCGCAGAACTGATCGTTGTTCCTTCAACCGTCCACCTCAAGCTAAAGTATTATACTGAGAAAGGTCACGTTGTAACTTTACATGGGGACATAGAAGCTACCCGTAGATGCTTCGAGGCAGCGACCAAGGGACAAAACCAGATCGGAGCAGCACTAAAAGCAGCCAAATGGCCAAGGGATGAAGATCGTCCAACCGAAGATGACCAACCGGACAAGAAGCCTGCACTTCCCGTGCACATCATCGACCTTGACAGCCGAGTTTCAGAAGACTGCAAGGAAGATCATGGTGAGGTTGCGCCAACAGGGACGACCAGCTCCCCCACTTCAACTCTCATGCAACCAGTTCCAGATGGGGAATTCGAAGTCATCACCTTCAGCAATAACCCCAACAGAGGGGTGAAGATAGGCGTAGGATTGCCCGACGAGGTCAACCTACAACTGAAGAAATGCCTGGACGACAACGCTGACCTGTTTGCCTGGAGCGCAATAGACATGCTCGGGTTAGACCCCGAGACCGCGTACCACTATTTGACCATTGATCCAGCTGCCCGCGCCGTCGCACAATGGAGAAGAAAGCAGTCTGATGAGAAGGCACAGGCTGCCGAAAAACTTGTACAAGACCTCTTGGAGGCAAAACTCATATCGGAGGCCAGGTATACAACCTGGTTGTCCAACATTGTACTTGTGCAAAAACATAGTGGAAAATGGCGCATGTGCATTGACTACATCGATCTCAACCGGGCATGCTCGAAAGATGCTTACCCTTTACCGAGCATAGATAAACTCGTAGATAACTCTGCAGGTTTCAAACTCTTGTCCTTCATGGACGCCTATTTGGGATACAATCAAATCCCTATGGTCAAAGAAGACAAGAGGTATACCGCATTCATGACCTCCTCGGGGAACTATTACTACAACGTAATGCCCTTCGGTCTAAAAAATGTTGGGGCCACGTACCAGCGCATGATGAACAAAGTCTTCCGATCAGAGATTGGGGGCATGCTCGAAGTATACATGGATGACATGATCGTAAAGTCCCAAGAGGAATCCGATCATACGGCTCACCTGCAAAAGGTCTTCAACCAGGCCAGGAAATGTAAAATGCGCTTTAACCCAGAAAAGTGCACCTTCAGTGTGCGAGCAGGGAAGTTCCTCGGATTCTATCTCACCGAAAGGGGAATAGAAGCAAACCCAAATAAGTGTCGAGCATTCGCAGAGTTCCCCACACCCAGGTCAAAGAATTCCATCTAATCCCTAAATGGGATGCTCGCCTCCCTTTCTTGATTCGTGGTCAAATCCGCTCAGCACGCCCTGCCCTTCTTTAAACTGCTCAGGAAAGAGACCAGTTTCGAATGGACAGAAGAATGCAAGCAAGCCCTGGCCCACCTTAAGCGGGCTCTGTCCGAGCCACCTGTGCTTTCCCGACCAGAATGCGGCGAAACCTTATACTTGTACCTCTCTGTCGCCAGCGAAGCCATTAGTGTTGCCAACAACAGATGGGAAAAAGCCCATCTATTTCACCAGCAAGGCCTTACAAGGGCCAGAAGTCAGGTACTCGCAGATAGAGAAAGTCGCCCTGGCATACACTGTAGTTGTCCGTACGGACCAGCCCATCAAACAATTGCTATGCCGACCAGATATGGCGGGCAGGATGCTTAAATGGTCCATGGAGTTATCAGAATTCGACATTCAATACGAGGGTAGAAAGGCCCTCAAGGCGCAAGTGCTGGCCGACTTCGTGGCAGAAATGACCCTGCCACCGTCCCCGTCATGTGGAGCACATAAATGGATCGTTTACATAGACGGGGCATCCAGCCCCTCAGGGAGCGGAGCAGGTATCATCCTCTAAAATGAGGAAGGAATATTGATAGAAGTATCGCTGGTCCTGTCCTTCCTTACATCCAACAACCAAGCCGAATACGAAGCCTTCCTCGCAGGACTACACCTGGTCAGGACGTGGGCGCCAAGGAAGTAAAAATCTACACCGATTCCCAGCTAGTAGCGTCACAAGTACGGGGAGAATTTCAAGCAAAGAACGACCAGCTAGCCGAATACCTGGCACTGGTAAAGGAAAGACTTACAAAATTTGATGCATGGGAAGTCCAGCACATCCCCCGCGAGCGAAACACGTGAGCAGACATCCTATCCAAACTAGCCAGCACTAGAAGGAAAGGCGGAAATAAGTCTGTCATACAAGAAATACTTGCCCGACCTAGCATTGAGAAACCACCGGAACTGCTCGACGTCAACATCATCGGGGATACCCATTGCTGGATGACTCCCGTATACAACTACCTCACCAAAGGGGAGCTTCCTGAGGATAGTAAAAAGGCCGACATAACCAAACGACGAGCCTGTTCATATGTATTGGTCGAAGACAAACTTTACCGAAGAGGATTCTCCATCCCCCTCTTGAAATGCGTCGAAGAGAGTAAGGTCCCTGAAAGTCTACAAGAAATCCATGAGGGCATCAACGCACAACACTTGGGGGGAAGATCCTTGGCACGAAAAGCCTTGCGAGCAGGATATTACTGGCCAACCATGCAGCACGATGCCAAGGAGCACGTCCAAAAGTGTGACAGGTGTCAGCGTCACGGGGATATGCACTTGGCACCCCCCAATGAATTGAAGACTCTGTCCTCACCATGGCCCTTCGCCTGGCGGGGGATGGACATACTCGGCTCTTTACAATGGGGTCTTATCAAAACAAATTTCTAATCGTGGTCGTCGACTACTTTACGAAGTGGATCGAAGTCGAAGCCCTCGCCGAGATCACAGCCTTCAACATACTTCGTTTCTACAAAAGAAATGTCCTCGCACGGTTTGGGGTGCACCATGCCCTCGTGACCGACAACGGAACTCAGTTCACGGACAGAAAGTTCCAAGACTTCGTCGCCAAATTAGGCACGAAGCAGCACTTCACTTCTGTCAAGCATCCCCAGACCAACGGGCAAGCGGAGGCTGTGAATAGGGTGATCCTTCGCGGTCTAAAGTGAAGGCTGGGCGAATCCAAGAAGAGATGGGTTGAGGAGCTACATAGCGTGCTCTGGGCCTACAGGACAACACCGCAGTCCACCACCGGGGAAACCCCTTTCCGGCTAGCCTACGAAACCGAGGCAATGATATCGGTAGAAATCAGAGAGCCTTTCAGGTGAACGGGAGCTCCCCTCGACGAGGAAATGAACGGCGAAGCCTTAAGAGAGGAGCTCGACCTGGTCGAAGAAATACAATCAGGAGCAGCTCTCCGCGAGGCCTCAGTGAAACAACTAATAACCTTGTGCCACGACTCTAAAGTCGTAAAGCGCGACTTCCCCGTTGGTAGCTTAGTTATGCGCAGAAACCAGAAAGATTTGCGCGAAGGGAAGCTGGCCGCAAACTAGGAAGAACCCTACAGGGTCAAGTCCAAAACGGGCACCGGAGCATACTACTTAGAAACTCTGGACGGAGAACCATTTGCTCGACCATGGAATGCTGAAAAGCTCAAACAATACTACAGTTAAGCCTGACCACGAGGTCAGACTAACAGTCGACGAGATCACCCTAAACGGGGAGACGGCGTGGCCACAGGATCGTGCCCTGGTGAAGCACAATCCATTCTACAACGTCGGCCATCTTCTGCTCATGGGACGAGCAGATCCTGTGCACAACGGGGACACCTCAATCGAGCTCCGCCGTTGCCACACCAATCAGGCAGACACCTAGCTCGCGATGGGAACAGTCCAAGCCTTTGAGTTTAGTACCTCAACCGAGGCCCTAGTCTTATCACCGGCAAAAACACCTTGCCCTCCTCGACGAGTTTCCCAGCCTGTCGAGCATAACAAAAACAAGTCGAGCAAACGTCCATTCAAACAAGCATACATAAATAAATGCGACAAGAAATTTCTAAACATAATGTTATTAACATCGGCTACAAGGCTGGAATAAGTCAGGGTTACATCAAAAGGGCACCGCCCAACAAAACATTACATCAAAAGGGCACGCAGGCCCACAAAATACATGTACATTCAAAAATATCTGAGTCAAAATAAACAACCTCGCTAACACCTTCCGAGGGAACCACCTCGCCATTAACGACCATATTAAGCAGACCCATTCCCTCGGTCAGCAACTAGACGTCAGAATTAAGGGCCTTCATCTGCTCTAGAGCAGCGTTAAAGCCAAACTCGGTTGCCCCCAGGTTATCCTCCCCGAGGACACGGATCCTCTGTACCAGATCCCTCCTCGTCCTCAAGGCCCTCTCATCTTCAGTTTCATTGTCGCCCGCTGCCGACTGTAGCGAGCGAAACTGGACGTGGTTCTTAAGCACTGTCGCTCCTTGGGGTTACTACAGTTCGATTCATTTTTTATCCTATTAAAGCTGATGAAGGAAGGGAAATAGATGTCTCTAATTAACCCTGCTTGCATACTGAGTTTAAACAGCGGTCTGTTAGGTTACGGATGCTATGTGGTAATGGGGCCTCTCTCATGTTTATTTTGACAGAATGACGGATTTATTCTATGGACAGGAAGTTAGGACTAATGTTTTTCAATTGATATGGGATTTACGATTTTTGCTTAGTGTGCTCGCTAAGATTTTTCTTTCAATCTTATGCCTACGTATTCCCGTTTACTGAAACAGGGAAATCAGAGCGTTCGTAGTTCCTCCTATTCTACGGGAGGAAATAGTGTTTTGGTGTCTTGTTCAAAGCCCAAGACGTGAAGCGAAAAAGGTGATATGTATCTTGTTCAAAGCCCAAGATGTGAAGCTAAAGAGCCTTTTTGTATCTTGTTCAAAGCCCAAGATGTGAAGCTGAAAGGGTTTGACTTTAGAGAGAATTTGTCATCTCTAAAGAGGGTCTGTTTGTCACAACTGTTTATAAAGGAGAATTACTTTAACCGGGATATGTGAATCCGGCAATGCCATAATTTCCTTTATAGGGGGGTTCCAACCTGAAGGAGAAGACTTTAACTCAGTGTAGAACAATGCCATCTTTCCTTAGGAACTTCTCATGCTAAACGAGGGACAGTGGCATGGATGTAAATAATTCAGAGGCTTACCGCTTACAGCGATTAGATGAAAGGGAAGGAGTTGTTGATGTTTGTGTACTGTGAACGAGGCACAGCTTTGATGCTAAAAGGTTGATTGACTCAATCAGTGGTTTTCTTATTCAAAGCCTAAGAGGAGACTATTGGCCCAACAAGAGGGAGTTTTTATGTGTCTCGTACGAAGCCCGAGAGAGAGGCTAAAAGGGTTGATTCTACAGGAGAATCTTTTATATGTGTCTTGTACGAAGCCCAAGACGGAGGCTAAAGGTGGGACTCAACAAGAGAGTCTTTTATACTCAACAAGAGAGTGTTTTGTATCTCGTACGAAGCCCAAGATGGAGGCTAAAAGTTGGACTCAACAAGAGAGTCTTTTGGTATCTCATACGAAGCCCGAGATGGAGGCTAAAGGGTTCTGTTTCAGTTGAGTGACAGGTTCAGTATGTTGGTTAAGAGAAAATCAGTTCTTATATGAGTAACACTGTACTCATAGATTTGATCTGAGAATCGGGATTATTTCCTGTTCTTTAAGGAAACGGGGAATCCAAAGGGTATTGAGATTGTCCAAGTCTGCGGGTTTCTTCCTATTTTTTGAAAGGGGCTTGAGAATGTCTTTGAGACTCAAGGAAATTAGACTGTCCAAGTCTAGAGTTTTATCTTTTGTATTATGCTTTGAGAAACAGTAGTAGACTCTTGGAAAGACTGTTCTATTAAGATGACTGATTTCTGTTCCTATACCTCTAGGAGGTCATCGGGACAATTTGTACGAAGCCCAAGAGGAGGCTGAAAACTTTTAAGAAGCCGAGGGATAATTTGTACTAAGCCCAAGAGGAGGCTATCATTCCCGGAGGAAGAAATAATTTATACGAAGCCAAAAAGGAGGTTGTGAATACTTCTAAGAAGCTAACAGGTCCTTGTACAACGTCCAAGAGGAGGCGGGGATGCTTTTGGGAAGCCTGTGGGTCCCCAAACCCCGAGAAATTCAAGACAGGCTATTCACAAAGAATAGATCAAGCCAGGAAAGTCCAAGAATTTGGAAGAAACTCAAGGGATGCAATTCACGGAGAAGAGATCATCTATGGGGAGTAGAGTTTCTTGACAATTCCTAAGGGTGCTTTTAAGAAGCCTGTGGGTCCCCAAACCCCTAGAAGTTCAAGACAGCCTATTCACAAAGAATAGATCAAGCCAGGAAAGTCCGAGAATTTGGAAGAAACTCAAGAGATGCAATTCACGGAGAAGAGATCATCTCTGGGGAATAGAGTTTCTTTGACAACTCCTACGAGTGACAGTCTGAGAAAGGGTTCAAAAAGAATCTGCCTTTCACATTTCCATATTGTTTAACCCTAAGAGGAGGGAAGACTGTGTCTGGTAATCCTATGGGGATCTAGTTTTGACTATTTAAGAGTGACCAACAGGCTGAATGCTAGACGCAGTTGCCGAGGAAACTCTAAATATCTATACTAGTATTACACAGTCGATATGAGTTTATGAAAGAAGACTTACAGCGAAACAGCCCCACAATACAGTTATATGTATATGAAAGCGGTAAATGAAAGTGAATAAACACTTACTCGGTTGTAGAGCTTCCATACTATTTGGTTAGTTGTTCAACAAAGAAAGATTGAAAACAATAGTATATTTCAAAATCAAAGGAGAAAGTTCTTTGAAAAAGAAAGATTTGGGGCTTACAGCTCAAGGAGAGGCCCAGGGTTTTATCAGTGATCGCACTGTTGAATTCGTACAGAGGGACTTATACAAGTGACTGAGGCCCAAGAAAGGTTTTCTGTACAAGGGGATGGGTATTACACTCTCTCAAGAGGCCCAAAAAGTTTAAAGAAAAAGAATGGGGCTTATAACATGAGGGTAGGCCCAGATGATTTTTCGTTTGAAATGGCGATCACGCCGAGATTTTCTTTTAACGCAAAGGGGCTTATACAATATCTGAGGCCCAAAGTTGTTTTGGTTAAAAGGGGATTGGGTCTTACACTCTATTAGAGGCCCAAAAAGTTTTGAATGGGTCTTATAGCTCGAGGAGGGGCCCAGATGATTTTTTTAAAAGGCGACGATCGCGTCGTTTACTTGTACAGAGGGACTTATACAATAAGTGAGGCCCAAGATTGTTTGTACAAGGGGGTTTTGGGTCTTACACTCTCTCAAGAGGTCCAAAAGGTTTAAAAATGAAAGTTGTGAGGGTTGAATTAATCAAAAACCCTAATTTATTTCCAAAATGTATTTTAATTGAATAAAAATTCAATTAAAATGATAAAAAATTGTTTAACATGTGGGAAACAAATTATGATCTTGGATTAATGCTTCAAAAATCATGTTTTGCCCTACAAAATGATTAGAAGTCATTAAAATTTACAAAATCAAGAGGGAAAAAATATTTTAAATGTCAAAAACAATTAAAATATTAATTCTTTGCAAAAATATCAATTATATGAAATAAGTAATATTTTTGGGATTTTTTTGGTAAAATAAAATATTTTAACATTTTTGTGAATTATTAAAAAATTAATCAATTCAAAATCATTAAAACTCAGAGAGAAATTAATTTTTGAATCAATTAAATAAAATCACAAAATTCAAATATTTGAATTTGAGAGAAATGGCGCCAAGAACAGCTGAAGAACACGCGCGTTTTTTAGCTTTGCCCAAGTTTGCATTTTCTATCCAATCTCACTGAATACTTGATTATATCATGCAATCCACATATCAATATGCTCGTCTCAACCTCACGATCATGTTTATGACAATTAATTTCATTTAAATTAAGCATAAAACAAGAAATCACGACAAATCCTCAAGAACCCTAATTTCTGCATGAAGGCTGGGATTTTTGATACACGGTTCAAACAGAGCAATTAATTGAGGGGAAACATTCCATGCATGATTATGAACATTTGGCAAAAGTATTGTGCGAGGAAATATGCATAGATTGAGAGATGACCAAGTTTAGGCTTACCTCTAGGTCGTGACAGCAAGTTCAAAATGATTTCTGAGTAGGAGGTGTTACAGATGAGTTGTGATGATCTGAACAGCTTCCCTACACCCTATGGAGTGTGTTTGAATGCTTGGACTTGATGGAAATTGGCTGGATCACTTCATGGCATCTCAACTGCAACTTGGTTAAAACCTTGAGTAATTGACTGGTGATTCTGAGAAATTAGTGTTCCAGGTGTTGTTTAAGTGTTTGATCAGCTCACATATGATGTATGTGAGGTGTGTGTGTGTGATTGGTTTGGTTGGAAAAGCTCTCAAACTCAAAACCCGATAGTGACTTGCCTTAGAAGGCAAAATTGGAGTTAAAGAAGATATTTTGAGGAAAGCATCTGTTTGATGGCTTTGGTGTACTCAAACTGATCACAATTGAGCTCTATTTATAGTAGAGCAAGTTTGTTTTGTAAGGAATAGTGAATGGCAACTGCTGAGTAGGGTTGGCCAATGTTGGCAAATGAAAATCCAAGTCTCCTCTAGCCATTGACTAGAGGTTAGAGCACAGAGCTTTGGTTCCCTTGGTCTTGGATAAGTCTTAACTGAATTCAGTTGCCAATAGCTCATTCTATGCCACCTTGGTGCTTCCATTGAATGCTCCAATCCAAAATTGGAGTCTTGTCCCTATTTTAGGCAATTCTAGGTTTGGCATGCTATTTCTTGTTCCAAGGACTTTGGAGGCTTGGCTCAGTGATTGTCCCCTTTAGATTCAATCCTCAGATGTGTCCAAAGTGATGACGAGGCTTGGAATTGGCAGATTTTGGCAAATCGACCAAAAGTGCAAAAATCTGCCTTGCCTTGGCAGATTTCAGCAAGGCATCTTGCCAATGTCATATCTCATGGCTCAAGTTGAATTTGGTGATGTTCTTGGCCATTTTGGAAAGCCCTTATATGATACAACAACTGTTTGATCATATTTGGTTTTGATACTTTTTGGATCCAAGTGAAAAATGTCCCTACATTTGGAAAAAAGTAAGGCAAATTCTGACTTAGTGAAATTTTCACGAAGTGTTGGAACAAAATGACTTTTCTTGATTTTGATCACTCCATAACTCAAAATCCATGAGGAATTTGGACATAGATCAGTATGAAGCTTTTGTAGAGGGCAATGAGATCTACAAATCAAGCTTTGGATGGGGGAAAATGGCTTTGTGGTTTAGGAGTTATGATCCTCCAAAGTTGGTACCTTTGTCACTTTATTTCATAACTTAGAAAATTTTCTAAGTTTTTATGGTTACCCCTTTTAGAAGTTATCCCACTTTCTTTGATTTTTCTTGATGAATGATGATTCAAATCCTACATTAACATCAATTTAGGGTTAAAAATCCAATTTTGTGAAAAATCTCAAAAAGTCAAAGTTGACCTTTGTGCACAGTTGACTTTTTGTTAGATGAATTCCAAACTGTGCAATTCTTCAGGAAATCATGTCCTTGACCTAAATCAAACTTGATGGACATGTTCCATGGGTGTTATAGGGTATATTGAATCATGCCCTAGGGTTTGGGAGCATGTCCTGGTCAAAAGTCAAAGCTACAGTTGACTTTTCTCGCAAAACCCTAACTGTGATTCAGATGGAATTGAAACTTGTTGCTCAAGCTTCTTAGATTAATCCATTGTTCCAAATGGATCAATATGGTATATTAGAGACCCTCAAATCATGTCTTGAGGTCTTGGTTCATGATTTGTCCCAAAAGCCAACTTAGGGGTGAATTAGGTCAAGAAACCCTAATTCCTGATTTTTTATGTATGCATCCCTTGAGGCAAAATTGACTTGATGATTGGGTCCATGAGGTTCCATGGAGTATAATAGGTTATGTTTTGGATCATTGGCTCATGCCCAGAGGAAAATTTCCAACTGGAGGTCCTGGTCGACCAAAACCCTAATTTGGTGACACTGGCGATCTTGAGGCTTGATCCACCTAGAAGGGAGCAACCTTATGCTTAATCCTTGATGCGGGAGTCCTCTTGATCCATTGTGGATGTTTGAGAGGTTTATACAAGTTGAAGATCATGTCATTTCTTGATTGATCCTTTGTCTAAGAGCTCAGAGAGGGCTTGAAACCCTAATTTTGATCTTAGTGAATGCTCACCCATCTTTGGGGAGACTAATGAGGCATAATGATACACCCATATTGTGATGATGATTTGCACAATAATGGGAAGTCTTAGTGGTCAAAATTTGGGGTATGACACCGACGACCTCTCCAGCTCCGCAATCCTCGCCTTCAAACGGGTATTCTCATCATTGACGTTCTTCACCTCCTCCTTCATTTGGGTCACCTCCTTTTAAAGCAATATCTTGGCCTCCTGGTGACCCTGCAGCTTCATCATCTCATTGTATATCCCCACGTTCTCGCACTCCAAGTCATTGATCCTAGTCTTGGCTTCCTTGAGGTCAGAGCGATGAATTGCGTCTGCATCTCCCAGGGCCAGCGCCTCTTCCAATATTCTGACCATTCCGTCTGCGTCCTGGCAAAGGAGCTTCCTCCGCACCTGTGGATCGGCGGACAGAATCGCCGAGACATCCAAATCCGGGACGATGACGGAGCTCCCCTCGTCAAACATCTGCCCCTGTTGATAGCAGGCGGGCAATAAGAACTTCCCTCCAGGAGAGCCACTCGAGCAACCCGCAGGAGAGGCCCCAATATCACCCCGTTTCCTCTTGTGGGATGAGTCAGGAGTTGGAGGTACAGAGGTCATCCCCGGGGTAGGACCAGCGTCAGACACAAACTTCTCTATCGTCGCTTGCTGCTTAGCCGCTCCGGCTTTGAGCACCGAAGGCACTTTCTTCTGAACCTTGGCTGCCTGCAACTTCATTAAGCTCTCCCTCGTGTCAGCCATTTTCTCTGCGAACACAAAAAGACAAAAGTTAGCAGATAGAAAAAGCTTAACAAGTGCGGACACAAGAGCAAGTTATACCAAGAAGCTGGAAGGCCATGTCGTCGTTTTCACACTCGAGGAGGGCCTTAATATTAATATAATGGTCTACTCTGACGGGCACCCCATCATCCCTGATCAGTTCCTTACCATCCCTGTCCACCACGAAGGTCGGCGTAAAGCTCTCCACATAGGCATGGAGCACACGATAGGACTCCTTGTCAGCCTCACAAAGTTGATCGTGCTTTACCAAAAACTGTTCAGTCCTGTATCTGAAGTGGGCGAACACCTATTCCAAAGGAAACTTAGACACGAGCAATTTTTAACCTGCCGACCATCGACGGTCACCATTTTGATCGTAGAGATGGATCTCTTGGCTGCCTCAGAAATAGGCTTCACGACTAGGAATTTATCCTTAAAATGATGAACAGACTCGGAGTACGGCCAGAAGAGCCTGCTCTGCTGTTTGAATGACACCCAGCTTTGCTTCGTGCCCGTAGTAGTTCGCTGGAGCTGAAAGATGCAGAAGAAAAGGTCCACCATCGCCCCAACACGGAGAAAGCGACACACCAACTCGAAGGCGCGTATGAAGGCCAACGCGTTCGGATGAAGCAGGGTCGGGCACAATTCTAGGTGACGAAAAAGGGCCTCCTGGAAGTCAGTGAAAGGTAGCCGAAACCTAGCCTCCACAAAGGCAAACTCATACATGGGTGTAATACCCTAATTTTTGCCCCTAAGATCCCACATATCATTTGCATTTTTTTTTCATACCACAAACAAGGTCACCTGTATCCGTGTGTTTTATTATTTGCTTTATATTTGTTTCTGTTTACTAACCTCTAACCAAAATACAAAAAATAAATTACTTGTTTTTCTCTCTGTGTTGTGCAGGTTTGTCAAAGACAATGAAGTGATTTCAAGTCACGTGTGATTGTTCAAAAGCAAGACGTCTTGTGCTGAGATCCTTCAGTTTATCAGGCAGTGGTTCATGTGAGTTTTGGGTTCAGAAAGTCAGATTCAAATGGTTATTGTTCGGTTGTGGCTGGTTCAGTTGTGGCGTATGTTTATCAGAGGCTTGTGAAAAAATTCAAGTTTGGTTTTGGGCTAAAAATAAGGGCTTGTTATCCATGATCCATTTCATATACCATTTTTCATTCCAAACACTATTCACATTTTTAACCATTTTTTTTTACATATTCCACTTTTTGCTATTCAAACCATTTTTTTTATATATATAACCCATTTTCTAAACCAAATTTTCCATATCCACTTCATAAACCATTTTTCTTACTAAACCATTATTCATTCAATACCAATTCCTCAAATCCATTTCTTTTCATAAATATCCATTTTCTAAAAATCCAATTCTTTCCATTAGTCAACATCCAATTATCCATTTTCAATTATATTTCTTTTCTAACCAATTTCCATATTTCAATAACCATTGATATCTTCATTTTTTTTAAGAAAAGAAACTACAAAGGCCCATTTACCAAAAAATAGCACAAAGAATCCAAAGCCAATTTTCCTTTTTTTTCTATTCACACCTCCTATTCCAATCATGGCCCAACAAATAAAAGAGAAGGAAAATTTTCCAGCCAAGCATATTACTCACGCCGTCAACTCCCAGCCTTCACAATGTCACGCCCATCACACAAATTCCCAGCTCCAAGCCATCTACTATACGAGCCGCTACCATCATCACTTCACACGCGAGCTCATCAAGCCGCGTCCAGCTCAACCAAGTCGTGACCCTCCAGTCCAACTCGGCTTCATCACACACCATCCACTTCACACTTCCAGCCGCAAGCCAAACACGTGAGCCATCAAGTCATCGCAGCTGCAAAATAACACATCAATCGCAGCAAATTGTAAAGCAAAACGCAGCAATTCAATTTGTGAAAAAGTCACGCGAAAACCCAACATCAAAACGCAGAAAAATTACGGAAAATGGCAACTCAAATTCATTTCACAAATTCACCCAATTCCATCTATAAATAGAGCCTTTCATCCATTCATTTCTCAAGCTTTGACAGCCCTCAAACCTCTGCCAAAATCACAACTCAAACCATTTTCTTCACCGATTCAAGTATCCAACCGAAATTCCATTTTTCATCCATAAATTCTCACTACTCCAAACAAAAAGAAAACTCACATAAATCAACAGCAACAACACCATCAGTTTCGGATTCAAGAGGAAGAGAGTAGAAGTTGAAGAGGAGCCTTGCTTCCATTTTTTAAGGTAGTCCGAATTTTCCGTCGAAACTTTGAAACTCCGATTCGTCCAATTCTTGCATCGACGGTTAATTGTGATCACATATTTGAAATCCTCTCCGTCTCACGATCGCAACGGTATATGGTTTGAGCTCCATCGCTCCGATTTGACGGAGCTCAAAAATTGAAGCATGTTGTTGTTGATGAATAGTGCGCGGACCTCTTGGAGAAGAAGAAGCATTTTCGTTTCTCATTTTCTTTGTTTTTTTGTCCACCAATTTTTTTTTAATGCATGGTGGTGTTGTTTTGGGCCTAGGGCCCGTTTCAATTATGATACTCCATACCACCACCATATTTCACTATAGACCTCCCTCATCTCTTTTTCTTTAACTTTTTCTAACTGTTTCTTTTTTATTGTTCTTAGTTTCTTTTCTAATTCATATTTGTAGTTTTTATTTGATTTTGATTTACTATTTTGGTTGATTTTTTGATACTTTGAATTTTATTCTAAAAGAAAAATCTCTTGAAATTGATTTGAGTATTTTAGCCTTTTTTTTTTATTTTCCTTTTGATTTTGGATTTGAATTATATTTTTTTTAAGGCATTATTTCTCTTTAAATTCATTGGACTTAGGGTGTAGATGAAGTTGGATAAATGTTCACTAATTCAAATCTACCTTTAAAGTGAATTATTTAATTCACTTTAGGTGCTTTGAGTTAATGATATATTTAGCACTTTAATCCACCAAAATGAGTGAATGAACTTAAAGATGGAATTGTCTTGAATTTGTAACTCAAATTTGGTTTCCTCTTTCTTCTATTTCTTTTTATTTTGATCTATGAAAGTCGAAGTGATCGTGAAATTCCTTTGTTGAATTTCGATCGAGACGAGATCATTACCACTTTTTCTTTTCGTGTGGCACCGCTTTAGGATAACGATCCCTATATCGTTTATCTCGCGTGCATTAACACATATATCTCATGGCCGGCCTCATTCGTAGGGTAATTGCTCGAACAAATTACTCGGCGTGCGCTTAACATAGACCAAAATTTGTCCCACCTCGGAAAAACTATCAAGAATAGTTGATTATTTGTCTTATGGTTCACAACTCATGAAACTTGTTGTTAGGAGGCTTTGGTCTTATCAATCCTCTAATAAGTTTCATCCTCCTTGACCTAAGTGCAATTATTCAATTGTTATTGATCACTAACACTAACAATTAACCACTAACTTACTAACAATTTTATTATGTTAATTTTGTTTATGTTTCCTTCTCGCTCCTTATCTCTTTTATTTCTTTTATGCTTCATTTTTATCATTTCATTTCATGTTTATGTTTCCGCAATTTTTTCCTTTGTCCGTTGGACATATGTTTATGCTTCCGCTATTTTTTCCTTTGTCTGTTGGACACATGTTTATGCTTATGCCATTTTTCTTTTGTCCATTTGGACTTAAAACATTAATAAAGGATTAAACCATAAAAAACTTAATTCTCTTCATTTGGATTATTGGTTACTATCCTATGCTTTGGAGTGATCTCTTTATGGACCTCTTTTGAAGTGATATTGGACTTATGGACCTAGAATTAGGACTTCTTATCCCTTTGCTTGGAGTATGGATTGAAGACTTGCCTTTATTTGGCCAATTTGCTTAAGGATGGAATTCTTTTAATATTGCTTCGAAATGGCTCCATTTTGGTTAGATCCTTCTTTTCCCTAGCTTTTATTTTATGCATTAGGATAGTCACTTCTTCTCCTCCCCATTCTTAAATTTTCAAAATCTTCTCTCTTTTTCAAAACCTTCTTGTTTTCAACTTAAAACCGCTTTCATAATAAAACCTTGACTTTTGTCAAGTGACTTTTTAAACTTTGTCTTCATAAATAAATGTCAATCATGCTTTGACCATTTCAAAAGACATAAAAAATACAAAAACTCATCCAAATTTTTTGTGCTTTTATGCACCTTTTTCTTTTAAACTTTTCAAAAAGAATTAGACATGAGTCATTTTTTTGATGAGATGTAAAACTCCTAACCATGGTATTTTGTTGAAAGTATGGTCGTTTTCCACTTAGATGTTGAAGTGATTAGTCTTGTTGATGTTAATCCAAGCAAATCCTCCATCTTAATGTGATGCAAATGCCACTTTCCCATACCTTTGGGTAATTAGTTGAGTATTCTCTCTTGAGAATGACAGGTTGTCTTTTTCAAGATAAAATAAACCATAACCAATAATTTTCATTCTTTGTACCACGAACTACGGGGTTTTGATCCTACATTGCACTTCGTGGGTACGTAGGCATAAGGCGATAAGTCTCTCCAAACACAAAAATCTTAAAAAATATTTCTCCTCTCATCTCCTCAATCTCTTTACAAGCAAACCATTTTCAGACCAAAAGCAGTGAATACATCAAAGGGCTCCTATATAGTACTATAGATGTATTGGGTGCGTAAAACCTTCCCTTTACATAACCAACCCCCCTTACCCTTATCTCTTTAGGTTTTGTTCGCTCTTTTTTCCTTTCCTTTATGGATAAAAATAAAAGTGCGGTGGCGACTCTTGCTTATTTTTGAGTTGAGTTAATTAATAGTTTATACTCACAAATTTTACCGCTACAATGGGGAACCGCATCCCCGAGTAAATCGAACAGATCATGTCATTTTCAGTTGGACGGATGACCCTCCATTGCGCGGGCGCATCCTCGGTCCAATCCTCCAGGTAGGGGAACTCCTGAACCTCCTCCTCAGTAATCGTCGATGGCCTGAATGTTAGCATACTCGATGGCCTGCTCCGCCTCCCCTTGCGCGGCCTGAGCATCGGGTACGACTTCATCACGAGGATCAGCCATTTTCACCTGAAAAGTAGAGGAAGAAAAAGTGAATTCGACGACTAAGTTCAAATCCACCCTTCCACCACTAGTCAAGTGAAAGGGCGAGGAAGAAGTCGAGGACAACCCCGAGCCCACTTTGACCGCTACCTAATACGACGATGACATTGCCCCCTGCGACGGGGACAAGTCTCCATGACTTAACTACGTTACTTTGAGCTCAAAACAAGGCAAGCTCATCACGGAAAGCCAGAGCTTTGTGTCGAACAGGCCTAGTGCCCGACTACAAACCTAAAACTAATCCTAACCAAAACAAAGGAGAATCTACGCAAAAACACAACATCCATTCCATGTTCATCGCGTTCTTCATGAAAATCCCAGAAATTCATGTGTTCATCAAAGAACACATGAATCTTCAACCAGAAGACTCATAAGTCGCCGGAAAATTCATGAAGAGCGCCCAGAAAATGAAGAACACTTAAGAAAAATGCAGAAAAGATGAACAACTTACTTGAATATGGAGAGTTAGAGATGAAGGTGTGAACAGAGACGATGAAGATCTACGGCGACTCCGGCGAGGGGACAAAGTGCAGAGCAAAAAAAGAAGAGAAGAAATTTGTGAGAAGTGAACAAATGAGTCCCTCATCCCTCCTTTTATAAACATTTGCTCGTGGGGAATCACAAAGGCCATCATTGCCTAGGCGGCTCTAGGTCTGACAAGGGGGTTGCATGTTCTACACGTGTCAAAAGGTTCCTGCGTCTGACATTCCCAAGTATAAACATTACATGCACCAGAATTTTGATATTCCGCGAGCGCATCTCCTCACCGACACGCACACCAAGGGTCCCCGACACAAAAACGCCACTGTAACGGGCACTTTCACAAGCGCATGCTCGACAGAAAATACATCTTCAAAATATGTCCTCCAGGCAACAACATCTGCTCACGTAGACGGGGAAGAGATTCTCCCCGAATACCATCCAAAGATGACTGTTTACACGGCTACCTTAAGTCCTCACTCTCCTCCAGAACAAGGACTTGGGGGACTTCTATTCTGGACTGGGCAGGCACTGTCCCCCCAAAGGAGCAAGGCCCAATCCAATCCAGCCATTGGACAGGCCCAATAGCCAAAAACTAGTCGTTGGGTAGAAACTAGCCGTTGGGCATGTCCCCTTCACGCGCAAAGTAGTTCACGCGACCAACTGCCTCCCCGGATGTCACGCGCCCCCTCCACTTGGCAACCCCTCATTGGCAGGCCAAACGCTTTACTCGCTAGGGATCCACCTATAAATACCCCCTCGCTTGAGAGGGGCGGGTATCAAATATCCAATACTTGAAATCTCTTACTTGCTTTCTCTCTTTTGACCAAACACTTACTTTGGCATCGGAGTACCTTGCAGGTACCACCACCCCTTTTCCTCCCCTACAAGCATCATCACCTGTCCTACGTGAAGGCCACGACGATCCAGTCTGTTCCGCTCCGATCAATAACATATACCTCTGATCAATCTGTCATCACTAGAAGTTTGAGTCCCTGTCAAAGCGAACACCTTTCCTTCAGTTGAAGCTTGATTCGACTTCTGGCAACAAGTACTAATATGGTCATGTGCTCCATAGTTGTAACAAGTCACCACCTTAACCTTGCAGTCAGCAATCAGATGTCCTGCTTGTCCACACTTGAAGCATTTCTTCACGTCACTCATGCACTCATTGACACAATGACCTAGCTCACCACACATGTAACATTTAAGAGGAGCAAAGGTACCTCCCCACTCGGCTTCTTGCCATCAGCGTATTTCTGTTTACCTTTCTCAGCTGGAGCTGCATAAGGCTTCCCACGGTTCATCGGTTGTTTTCCCCATCTCTCGGCCAACCCTTTGTAGTGAGCCGATCGAACTTTGTTATCTTCCTCAAAGATCCTACAACAATCCATCGAATTTAGAAACCTTCTGATTCGATGATAACCAATCGCCTGTTTGATCTACGGTCTCAATCCATTCTTAAACTTGACACACTTTGAGAACTCAGCAGTTGTTGCACTGTAATAAGGGTAAAACTTAGCCAGGTTTGAGAATTTGGCAGCACACTCCGTAACCGTCATGTTACCCCGCTTTAATTCCAGAAACTCAATCTCTTTCTTCCCTCGGACATCCTCAGGAAAATACTTCCTCAATAACTCCCTGCTGAACACATCCCAAGTGATTACCTCTTCTGTTGCTCCCAATAATTGTCGAGTGCTAACCCACCAGTCGTCGGCCTCCTCCGCCAGCATGTGAGTACGTAATCGCACCTTATGTGTTTCAAAACATTCCATAACTCAGAAGATTCTCTCGATTTCCTTGATCCAAGCCTGCACTCCATCCAGGTCATATCTTCCCTTGAAGGTAGGCGGACTATTCTTTCGAAACTCGTCATTTTCACCAGCATGAGGCGGGTTCTGCACCGCCTGAGCAACAACTTGCAAAGCAGCAGCAATAGTAGCATCGTTCCTTCCAGCCATTCTAAATCTGTTACGCATCAACAACAAAACACAATGGTTACGAAAACAACATCAACAGTAATCAACTGTCACACGACAATGACTCGATAACTTGACCGGACGGACCGACCTGCTTTGATACCACTATGTAACACCCTATTCCCCCGCGTAAAATAATACAATTATCAGAGTAAAAAAATTCATAAAAAATCAACATAAAGGGTGTCATTCTCCAACATACACCTACTCATGCATACGAGATGTAACACATAATTATCATTAACGGTACCAACAGAATCATACTTAAATATTTTTCTCGTGTGGCAGCGGAAATTCAACTAAAAACATAACATGATTGAACCACATAACCAACATTAATTAAACAAAAGTAATGGCGACAACGAAATAAATAACAACAAGCGTTTCATTATCCCTAGTGTTACACGTCAGAGCAGACGCCGACTCAAAACATAAAGTGAAGGACTCCATCTTCACTAACCGCGACTCCGCACTAATCTTGATTATCTGCACGTTACCCACACGGAGGCAACATTCAAACAGAAGGGGTGAGATTCTAAATCAACGAAAGAAATGCATAATATAAATATAAAAGCATATAATCATTATACAATTCACCCTATCATTACGACATCAAAACAATTACAATTTCCCATTCAAGCAGACAATCATATAATCAACAGCACAACATAACACAATGCAATGCAATGAGACTCACAACTCGACTCAATGCATGTGGTACCAATTCGATCCCTTTTTCATGATCATAATTCCAGTCGGAATTTCCATATAAGTCGCTCACACCCCACATGGGCACACGACACCCGTAATCGCTCACACCCCACATGGGCACACGATTAACTCAACAACAACAACAACAACAACAACAACAACAATACGATTCTATTTCAAGGAATCCGGATAAGGTGCTCACACCCCACATGGGCACACGACTTATCACACAAGTTATGCACACATGATATGCATCAACAACAACATACAATGACGACCAATACATATGACCTTTCATACAACCAATGCATCACACCACAAATGTCCAACATACAATATATACTTGCTGAAGCATACAACAATCACAACCCATAGATACAACACACATTCGTCCAATCGAACACAACATTTCCACGTTCAACACATCGCAACGCACATAAGAATACAACTAACACGTCTAATAGTTGGAATTCTGGCGATGAAAATAATTTTAATAGAAAGTACATGAAGCCAGCTTTTAAACGGCGACTGAAACAGACCTACGGATCAAAAGATATGAATTTTTAAAGTTTTAGAAGTTTCGGTTCGTTTCAGTTCTGCTCGCCTGATGTTTGCCCAGCGAGACGCCAGCGAATCCACTTTCGCCTGGCGAAATCCCCTTTTGTCCGACGAATTCCCCTTTTGCCCACTGCTCGCCCGGTGAAGCAGGAGCGAAACCATTCCCCCCATACAAATTCCAGTAGCACTTGTTTTTCACTCCCCTCTCGCCTCTTTGTTTCGCCCGGCGACCTCCCAACGAGATCACTTTGCCTGGCAAGATGACCTATTCGCCTAGAGAAAATGCGTGAATCAGTAACCCTGCAGTTGCGATTCTACACTATCCCTGCCCTAAAATTCTTACGAGTTCAATACCATTCAGCCCCAAAAATACGTAACAATCACAAAGGAAATCATACAACAACAACAACAACACATATCATTTAAACTCACTCTCAACACAGAATCACAATTCAATCCATCAATTTATACAATTTTCACATTATCAGAATCATCGACAAGCAACCGAAAAGAACAATCAAAGAAAATAGAGAGATGCATAGAGATGAACCTAACGATTTATCTACCCTTATACAGACATTATTCATCCCTTAAGTGATTAAAGAACCCCACCCTTACTTTAGTGACGATTCTTCGAAGGTTCTCTAACCCCTAGCTCTGCTCCTCTCTTTCGTTCCTCTTTTCTCCCAAAAAATGCGATTGTTCTCCAAACTGATTTTCCCGTTTTCCAATTTTCTCTTTTTCCTACTATAACCCTTAGACCCCTATTAAGCTTTTCCTTCCTTACCCTTACTAATTCTCATGAATAGTCCACTTTGCCCTCCTTATTCTTGTTATTATATTATATTATTATTATTACTAATACCCACCTATTAAAATAATAATAATAATCAATATTTTAATTAATTTAATATTATTTGACTGATATTATGATCAACCAAATATTAATAATATAATTTAATTAGTACTACTCTCTACACCACCAAGTTCTACATAATTGGTCACACACCCCCAACATCTTAATCTCCATAATTCCAAGGTCACTACCCCATACTAAAGGCAGCCCAAACACAACCAAAACACACATATACACACTCCATATAATTTTAATTATGAAAAATAAATAAAATAAATTAGGGCGTTACAACTCTCCCCCACTTAGAATATTTTTGTCCTAAAAAATTTACCTCATACGAATGACTCCGGATACGACTCTCGCATCCTGCTCTCTAATTCCCAAGTCATATTTCCACTGGCAGCGCCTCCCCACACTACCTTCACAAGAGTGATCTCTTTACCTCTCAATTGCTTTACCTCGCGGTCTTCAATCCGTATTAGTAAGACCTCAACCGTAACTCTGTAAGGTTATCCGTTACTTCCACATCATCTATAGGAATCACATGTAATGGGTCCGGAACATACTTCCGAAGCCGTGACACATGGAACACATCGTGCAAATTCTACAAATTGGGTGGCAATGCCACTCTGTAGGTAATAGGTCCAACTCTTGCAGAAATCTGATATGGACCAATAAACCGAGGAGTAAGCTTCCTCGACTTCAACGCACGTCTAACAACGGTCATCAGAGTGACTCTCAAAAACACATGGTCTCCTTCTTAAAACTCAAGATCTTTCCTCCTCTTATCACGGTAGCTCTTCTGCCTACTCTGCGAAGCTTTCATCTTTTCCCGAATCAGCTTCACCTTTTCAGTAGTCTGCTGAACAATCTCAGGTCCAAGTACTACAGTCTCTCCAGATTCATGCCAACACAAAGGCGTCCGACACCTCCGACCATACAAAGCTTCAAAAGGCGTTATTCCAATACTGGAATGATAACTGTTATTATAAGTGAACTCAATCAACGACAAATGGCTATCCCAAGCACCTCCCTGTTCAAGCACACAAGCCCTCAACAAATCCTCCAAAGATTGTATAGTCCTCTCTGTCTGTCCATCCGTCTGCGGGTGATAAGCCGAACTCAATCTCAGTTTCGATCCCAAAGCTTCTTGCAAACTCTCCCAAAATCTAGAAGTGAACCTTGGATCTCTATCCGACGCAATACTCAACGGAACTCCATGCAACTTCACAATCACCTGAATATAAATCTCTGTCAGCCTCTGCAAAGGAAAACTGATATTAATCGGAATAAAATGCGCTGACTTTGTCAGTCTATCCACCACTACCCAAATGGCATCATGCCCTCTTGGAGTATTAGGCAACCCAGTCACAAAGTCCGTAGAAATGTTATCCCACTTCCACTCTGGAATATCTAAAGGTTGCATCAAACCAGCAGGTTTCTAATGTTCCATCTTCGACTTCTGACAAGTCAAACAAGCATACACAAACTTAGCCATATCACCCTTCAATCCAGGCCACCAAAATATCTTCTTCAAATCTTGATACATCTTTGTAGCTCCTGGATGGATACTCAAGCTACTCCTGTGACTTTCTTCTAGAATCATTCTTTTCAACTCAGGATCATCAGGAATACAAATCCTATCACGGAATCTCAACACACCTTGTTCATCTACTCTGAATTCATTACTGGCTACCTGATCATTTCCAATCATCAAATCCAACAGTTTTACATCCAACTTCTGACCCTCTCTGATACTATTAAGAAATTCATTGTTGATCTTCAGCATACCCAACATCACACTATGCAGTGTCTGTTCGCAAACTAAACTCATATCTCTGAACTGCTCAATTCCAACTCTTTAACCATCATAGCCGACATATGCAAAGACTTTCGACTCAGAGCATCAGCCACGACATTCGCTTTACCGGGATGATAGTTCAAGCCAAAATCATAATCCTTTAAGAATTCTAGCCACCTTCTTTGTCTCATATTCAACTCCTTCTGATCAAACAGATACCTTAGGCTCTTATGATCACTATACACTTCAGTCGATTATGCCAGATGATTCAAGTTGCTTGGACTTTGTTTAGGGATCATACCCCAGGATCTTATTATCGGCTTTACACAATACATTTTCTTTTTATGGGTGCTCATTAAAAACCCTCATCGAGGGAAAAAAGTGCATCCCCATAATTTTATTTATGATATTTATTACATAGCCTAATTAGATCCTCAGAGCCTTGATCTTGAAACAAAACTTGTCTTACGGATAAATCAAAACTATTAAATATACACCCGACCTGACAGCCTTGTCTGCAACTTGATTCACCCTAGCAACACCATGAGCAGGAACAACATATTGTTTTGGATTTTTTGGAATAACAGTTAGTGGACGAATATATAGATGAAAGCAATATACAGATAGGACAATTTTGGGGTATGACACCCCCGTGGTACAGATACTCAGACTGATGAGCCTTAGATATTGCTCGTGTGGAAGATGATAAATAGCCTTCTTTGCTTATTGTTTTTCGCGTTGTATAGTTACCTTGTGTCGCTCTGATAGTTTAACACTTGGGTTGAGATCATTTACTTGTTGTATTCTATGAGTTGTTATGTTACCTAAACTAATATTTCATCGAGTAAAAGTGATTTCTATTTTGATGAGGCAATGAAGTTGTGTTTTTTTTATTATTTAACTTTCACTACTATTAAGTGTAATTTTGAGGAAGATGTTTAATTGAGAAAAAATGTGACACCCTTTTTGAAAAAACTACACTGATTACTTTATGAATTACATATTAGGGTTTAGGGTGTTACAAACATTACACTGACGAAAAACAGACTGGGGAACAATATACAAAAGCTTGGAGAAAAAAAGAAAAAAATGGACATGCTGTCAAATTGTCCCATGATCAAAGAGATTGTGGTCGTGATCTCAAATGAAAATGAAGGAGCGACACTATAGTTACATCACATTTCAATTAAAGAAGATTGTGATGTGATTTGTGAATCACTCGGCTATGTAGCGTAAGATGAATGAAGAATCACGATCAACAAGTGTTGTTGGTGGTTTCTTGCCTTTGATATCTAGTTCTTAGATCTGCCTAGATATGCGGTTTTCAAGGTGTTTGGGTTTTTGAAACCATACATATGGTCCCGTGGCGCTTAGGACCTTGTCGCCGATGTGTTGTTTTGTTTTTGTTCGTTCAGGTGTCTTATAACTATCTTGTTGCAGTTTGGGTTAGTTAGGCTTAAAAGAAGCTTTCTTGACTATATGCTCATCAAATCTGGATTTAGTAATAAGTGGAAATCCTAGATCAAATCTTATGTCTTCTTTGATAATTTGGTCGTGCTAGTTAACCATTCCTCTACTCCTGTAATCAAGATTCAAAGAGAGTTGAAATAAGGAGACCCCCTCACTCATTTTCTCTTCTTATTTATGGTTGGAGGTCTAAGCAGGTTGATTTAGCGTGCTTCTAATCTTATCCTATTTTCTGGTTTTAAAGTTGGTCCTTCCATTTTAAAAGAGACACTAAAACATTGATAAAATTAAAATAGGAGAATTAAAAATAAATTTAAATCTAAAAAACTAATTTAGATGTGGGGAAAGGACAAGAAAGTGATATACCTAAATTAGATTGAAGGAGGTTTTGAATTCAGTTATTTATCCTCATTTAGCCTTATACAGATTTGGTGTGGATAATAAGTATTTAACTGAATGTAAAGATTTATTTGAAAATTATATATATATATATATATATATATATATATATATATATATATATATATATATATATATTCTTATAAAAAGAACAAATATACAATTGTAATTAAATACATTTATAAGAAAGGGATATTTTTATTTAGCGAATTGCAGCAGATACTTTTTTTCTCCATGAAGTGATATAAACAATAGAGAAAGAATACATAAAAGGAGTCTAGTTGTAAAATATAAAAAGAAATGATAAAATCATTCAATTTTATATAAATGAATGGTTTGTTATTTTTGCAAAAGTCTTCATGCATTTATTTTGATTATCATATCAAACAAATAATTACGATTTTTGTAGTTTTGAACTTACACGCTAAATATATATTAAAAATAATAAATTCTATAACTGATTTTTTTTCCATTATTATAATTATGATGTAAAATAAAAACAATAGATAAGTGAGAGAGAGAAAAAAAGAACTTCAATTAAAGTCAAGTTCCTGGCTTACAGACAAATTCCTGAGAAAATTGAAGTGGGAATCTAAATCTGAAATGAGCAGGGTCATTTTGTTTTCGCTCTTCTTGTTGCTAATCTCTCAAACCAATCAAGTTCAAAGCTCCTACGCTGGTTCCGCCAGTTCCATCATCAATCCTTCTAAAGTCAAACAGATTTCATGGAATCCAAGGTTTCTTTCTTTCTTCACTTCAACTAAAATTGTCCATATCTTCCAACTAACTTTCCCATATATTTTGCAGAGCTTTTGTATATCAAGATTTTCTCACAGACTTGGAATGCGATCACTTGATTTCTTTAGTGAGTATTGAATTGAACTTATATGCAAAATCCATAACTCTTAATTGTCCAGTAATTTAGAGTTGTTTGTTTGTTTAGGCGAAATCGGAGCTCAAGAGATCTGCTGTTGCGGATAATCTTTCCGGAGATAGTCAGTTAAGTGATGTTCGAACTAGCTCTGGCATGTTCATTTCCAAAAACAAGGTTCTTTTTCTTCCTCATATTTTTTTTTCATTTATAAGTATTTTTTCTTTACTTTATTTATTTATTTACAGGATCCTATTATTTCTGGTATTGAGGACAAGATTTCTGCTTGGACCTTTCTTCCTAAAGGTACTCCATCATCTTCAATACATTCTTACTATTTTTGTCAAAAAAGATAAGGTCAGGGAGGGAGGAATGTAAACCATCAAATTCAAGTTGAGTGGTTGAAATGGAGGAAGGTTTCAGAGATTTTGTGACACAAAAATATTATTCAAGCTGAAGGGAAAATTTTATTAGACTGCGGTAACACCTACGATGTTGTATGAGACGGAATGTTGGGCTGGTTAAGCATCAACACGAGAATAAAGTGAGTGTAGCAATGTTGTGTTGGATGTAAGGTAAGACTAGATATGATAACATTAGAAATGACAATATTAAAAGGAACAGTGGGGTAGCACATATAGTAGAAAAGATGGTGGGAAATAGACTTAAGTGATTTGGGTATGTTGAGAGAAGATATGTAGATTTTGTGATAATGAGAGTAGATTAGATGGGGAGGAGTCAACAGATAGAGATAGAGGTAGAGGAAGATCTAGAAAAACTATAAGTTGAGTTATTAAGAAAAATCTTGAAATTAACGATTTGGATATAATCATGGTCCATGATAGAACATTATGACGGAACTTGATCCATGTAGCCAACCCTTTTTAATGGAATAAGGCTTAGTTGTTGTTGTATTACGAAAGATACGGTGTTGTCAATGTTCAATGTGTCTGTGTAGCCAATTTGTTAGTTTTTCTATTTTTTTCCTCAATATAGGAAGGTTTGTTTCTTATCCTCAAAATATTGAAATGGATTGAGGTTTTATTCATCACTTGCTCTTTTTTGTAACTGCCACCCTTCATTGGCTTTAATAAGTTTTATTGAGAAAAATAAAATAAGTTACCTACATTAATAAGTGATGCATTTTCTGAATACTTAGTTTCTTTGTGCAAATTATCTTCATGCATCATATTGTATTAACTGCTGTCAGGGATTGTAGAAAAGAATGAACGTGTATCTGAATGATATAATCAGATTAAATATGAAAATGATTCCTACTATGATCAAGCTGTCAGGCTCTAATCAGTCTCCTTGTATTTTTTATGGTTGAATTTCAGAAAATGGGGAAGACATACAAGTACTGAGATATGAGCATGGGCAGAAATATGACCCACATTACGATTACTTTACTGATAAAGTTAATATAGTTCAGGGAGGACATCGTCTCGCCACTGTTCTCATGTATCTCACTAATGTGACCAAAGGCGGTGAAACTGTATTTCCAGAGGCTGAGGTTGGTATAGTAAACTAGAAATTGATGTGTGTTTTAGAGGAGGATAATCTTATGTTCATATATATTCTCCGTATCCTCTTCTCTGGTTTTTTTTCCTATTCCAAGGGTGGATTTGATCGTTTCAGAGAAGAAATTGTTTGGACTTTTATTACCAATAGCTTATTTTGATAGCTTATGAATTTACATTCGGCTTACAGGAACCTCGACGTCGCAAGGGTTCTGAAAAAAGTAGTGATCTCTCTGAGTGTGCTAAAAAAGGAATAGCAGGTGGGCATTTTGATAGAAATTACTTCTGTTATGATACTTTCATGTAAAGTATTTTCTAGTCATCTTATACTAAATGATTGCTGTTTTCCTCTTATTATTACCCGGCATTGCATAGTGAAACCACGTCGAGGGGATGCCCTTCTTTTCTTCAGTCTTGACACACATGCTACCCCAGACACTAACAGTCTCCACGCTGGATGCCCAGTGCTCGAAGGGGAGAAATGGTCAGCGACAAAGTGGATTCATGTAGACTCATTTGATAAGATTGTAGCCGCTGGAGGGGGGTGCTCTGATCAGCACGATAGCTGTGTGAGATGGGCTTCCCTTGGAGAATGCACTAACAATCCTGTGTATATGGTGGGATCTTCAGACCTTCCTGGATACTGTAGGAAGAGCTGTAACGCATGCTAGAATTTTTACCGAATGCTCTCTGGGTTCTACCCTGTATCGAAGAGTTGTATGAATGGTGTAATTCAATATGATATTTTGCATAAATTACTCAACAATTTTATATAATTATTGTTTAAATAGAATATGTATTCATATTGTATTATTGTTGATAAATACATATAGCTGAGTCTTGTGCTGGTTGTAGCCATTGTTAACCATGGAGTTGAGCAGCATTTTCTTTGCTAGGCTTATCATCATGAGGATGACTCCACTGTCTCTTCTGTGCTTCAAAGCTTGCCACCTTAGCTGACTGGTACTGATCACCAAGCTTGTTTGCATACAAATTATAATAAGCAGTTTCCTCCACATTGCTTAATATTTTGACCAACTTTCCTTTTTTCTCATCCACCACTATTTTTCCATCTGTGGATTCATTGCCACTAGCTAAGACTTTAATGGACTTCACTTCAAATTTTGTCTTCAATGTTGAAGCCTTATCAGCCAAGACAACTGCACCAAGAATTTCTCCGAGGAATGTGTCCTGCAAACATAAAGGGCTTAAATAACAGAAACAATGTAGAAAATCTATAAACAACTTAAACTTTAAGTTTTGGTTACTCTCCTAAGATTGAGCTATAAAAAATGGTCATGGATAAAAACTTATACCATATGGTGATATCTATGATTGATATTCTTCAAACGGTGTAGGCTTGACAATAGATGCTTGGTAAACACAGCTTCTGGTGTTCTTCTTGTGCCACGCAACTTATTTCTCACCGTTGCAAACGAACTCACTCTGCGCTGAGTACTTAGTGGTATGAGTGTGATGTTAACTTCTGATTCGAACACTGTTTTGGCCGCATAAGGGTCTAAGTACATGTTGAATTCAGCATATTGGTTTGAAGGAACTGAAAACACATTTCCTTTGTCTTCTTCGCCATTGCTTATGTGTCCACCCATTACATAGACCTCCTGCAAAATGTTTTGAATTTCGTAAGCAACTATTTTTCTGTTTTTGCTTCTCTGGAAATAAAAAAATCCTTAACACAAAACTATATTTAGATAGAATGATGGGGTAGCAAATATTATACTAATGCTTACCTGAATTCTAGAGCTTATGTTTTTCACTGAAACAACCTTTGCCAAATTAGTCAAGGGTCCATTGGTTAATACTGTAACATTAGTCTCTGGTTTCAATGTTTGCAAAACAGACTCCCAAACTTCCATAGCTAGTGGTTGTCTAAGTTCAGGGTGATCTGTATCGCGCGGGGCTCCAAACTTCACCGAGTTTTCTCCTGTATACCTGAAATAGTTCTTAGTCTATTACTCCTTTGCTGGTAACAAATTTTGGAGTTTTCATACAAACACGGTATTTCAAAGTTACATAAAAAGACCTTACGGCCACTAAACATTGCGGCGACTGTTGTTCCTATAGTCGCTGACATGTAAAGTGGCTGTAGACAATCAGATTCCATTGCTAATTTCATTTGAATAACTTTTGATCATCATAATGCTAGCTGAAGAGCAATATTAAGACATGGAAGTTACTAAAAAGCACCTTCTTGGGCTGTGTGGAAGATAACGAGCAAGACCGTAAAGAGTGTCGGAATCCAAATACCCCCCACTCCCATGAGGAATGGCTTTAACATACTTGCATTCTCCAACGGCTGAGAATACCGGATCTGTCTGATTCACTGCAAAAACATCTCCTCGACCAACCGGTATATCATCACGACCCATCATGTGAAGTATGTCATAAACTATGTCTATTGTTGCTGCATTTGCCCATCCAGTAGGACTCACAATGATTGCCTAAAACCAAAGTTAACAACTCGTGGGCATAAATATTTGATTTCATGTAAAAAAACAAGTAATCGAAAGAAAAATCAGAATACCTTAAGGTCGATTACTTGAACAGGAACTTTAAGGAGATAAAAAAGAGCTAAAAAATCTCCTGCACTCATGTCCATGTCAAACACAACTGGTTTTCCCAATGTTTTGTTACTAAAATCTGGCTTGTAAGTTACTTCTTTGTAGTAGGGAAACTGTGTAGTGAAGTTGTATCTCCCAGCTTGTTTTGGCTGATTAAGAACCTTTGATCCACCAAAAAATCAAAAGTCAAATCCATTATAATTATAAGTTTTCCTTTCTAAAATACTATAAGTGATTAATTTAAAAGCTTTGAAATATATACCCAAAAAACAGTTGTACTTACATTTAAAAAGTTAATGAAATATTCTCTGTCAAGTGAACTCTTTACATCTCGGTTAGGCTTCGCTTTTGTAGCAACAAGTACTCTCACTGAGTCTGGGCCATTTTCCTCTTTTGTATAACCATCCTATAAAACATGTTAACATACATTCATTACTAGGTTAACTATCTTGTTATTAAATTTAACGAAGTAATTAGAGACATAATTTATGTTTTCGGCAAATGATATTGACAACTTATAAAGAAAAAAACAGCTACCTGACATTTTCCTTTGCCATTCTTGACAAAGCAAAGAGGATCTCTGAGTCCTTGTTGAATATGACCGCTATGAACACCGTCTTTTTGAATGTTGAACTTGGGAACTTTTAGGCCATCAATGAGTGGATTGGATCCATCAGAAACTCCATATGGTTTATTAGAAGTGACTACTGTTATGTTCATATATTCCATTTCAGCAAATTCATTTTCTCCATTATTGTTATCGGGTTTACTCATGATTGAGATGGCCACTCCAGCCATGAAAGAGTCCCACATAAAATAACTCTGTTAACAATCAGTCATTTTCAAACATCAGTCCCTTTGTATTCCATCAAACATGAAACACGTGTAAGAGTTTCATGTTTAATGGATACGTAATAAGTAACATAACATAATGTAATGACAGGTATAAACTTATTAAGAGAATTACCGTATAGAATTGGTCGTCGAACCAAGTATCACGAGATATTTTCAAGGATTTGAAACAGTATTGTGCCTCATATGTGTCTTGACTCTTTTCAAACGCATCAAAGAATTGTTCAGTGATAGGGATTGTGTTTGATGCATCAAGAGGAACAAGAGTGATAGGAATTCCGGAATGAATCACCTATATGAAACAAAATATACTTCTTGTCACAAACAAAGAATGTGTATTGTATTAACCCTCAGAGGTTGGTCTAGTGGTTAAGGCTTGGGTTCTGAGAGTGTACTCCTCTCAAAGTGTCAGGTTCGAAATTATTACCTGGTACGCTGCAAAAGGATCTCCAAAGATGTTGAATTCTGCGTAAGAGTTAGTATTATAATCTGTAAACATATTTCCATGATCACCACACTGTTGAGGCACGCATGAAGATGAAGCATTCTTAGGGCAACAACCAGTTGGATTACTTGACCTTACACCTCCACCCATTATATAAATATGTTCCACATTTTTCTTCAAGTGTGGATTATTCATTAGGAAAATTCCAATATTTGTATGAGCTCCCATCATAAGAAGGGTTGTTGGACCTGCAGATATTTTTTCAATCAACACTTGTTGAGCAGTTGGTTGCTCTAATGGTGTATATTTCCTTGTTCCCTATATCATGATGATCAAATTAGTAAGCAAATAAGTATCATTAGTAACTAACACTTGAACTGCATTATGAAAGGATCAAATTCAGTAAAAAAATAAGGTTATAGGTTATTATACACCTGTGGTAGGAAAGCTTTCCTGATACCGTAATTTGAATCGATATCTAACCGTCCTCCAAGTCCGACTGGAATGGCTTGCCTGTATCTGCAACTTCCTGTTGTTGTTAATCCCTGATTCAATTCAATCAAATGGCATGTTAGGATATTTGATAGTTTGACTAAATGAGTGCGAGCCGTTGGTTCAGGGTTCAATCACTGTCACAGCATTTCTTTATATTTTCTCGTAATGTACTAATGTAAACAAATTGTTGATATTTATAAATCAAAATCAAATTTATCGGTAATTAAATTATGACCTGATCAATAATTGAAAGGTATCCACCAACATTTGGGAGTATGGTTCCATTTGGGAGTATTCCACCCTCACCTCCTACACCAACAGCAACATCATCTCTTCCCATCATGTAAAGCAAGTCATAAACTTGATTCACAGCATGTCCACCACTAGTCCAGCTATTTGCACTGATGGTCACTGCCTGCATGCATTAACACATAATTTCCACTAAATTAATATGAAACACAACAAAAATTTGTTATTAATATTTAACTCAACAAAAAATGCATGTTACTTCTTACTTTGGAGGTCTTAAGAAAATATCATATATCTGACCTAGAAAATGTATGGTAATTGAGGAACAATAACTGATTTGTTTGAAGAAAAAATAAATAGGTGATCTACAATGTCCAATCTATCTCAAATAAAGTATAATATATTTTTCTAATTTTATAATCTAATCAATATTATTTACATTTACATTTACATGATAGCCCCATTAAATTAAAAAGAAGAATAACTACAAAAATGAGGGGACATGGAGTCAAAATTTCAAACTTATCTAATTTTAAAATTAGAGATTCTAAACTTGTTTCTATTAATATCGTTGAACATGTATGTATACCAGACTACCACGTAAAATTAGAAACTAAAAAAAAGTTAGCTAACTTATGTTTTAGGTTAAAAGTTGTTTGGGGTTGAGGGGTTTGAAGAAATATTACATTGAATTTTTTAACATTCACTTTAAATAAATTTAAATAAATTGAACAATTATATATTAACCAAAAACTCTAAGGCATTGAGTCTTCTCATTTATAAAATATTCAATTATTCTCATTTATAAAATATTTAATATTCAGTGTTATTCAATATTTTCATTCAATGATAATTCATACTTATACTTGATTTATCAACAATCTCTTTTTTAAAAGTGAATAGGCATAACAATAAAGTGGGTTGGAGACTGTTTTTATCTTCTCAAATCCAAATTTAAATCTCCAAATAATTTTTATTCTCCTCTCCGATAATTAAAACTCAAACTTATCCCAAACAAATTTAGATTGAGTTTAGATATTCTCGTCCGTCCATCGTCCATTTAGTGTAATCAATTTTTTTAATAGTAACATTTAGTTTTTTCTAAAATCAAATTATATTACAAATAATAAAATAAAACAATTTCAAAAAATTGCATACGTAGTATAATTCAAATATTTCAAACAATAAATACAAATCAAAATATAAAAACATTAAACACATATTTAATATTTTAAATTATCAAAATTAAATAATAAATTAGATAGTAAAACAAACTAGATAGATTAGAGACGGGGACTAATATCTCAATTAATCAATCCATCTCTATATTTTGTATTAAAAAAAAACCAAAACATGAATTCAAACCTTATCAAATCGGATTTTTTTTTATCAAATTTAAAATGGATTCGAGTGGGTACTCGCGGTTATGGATTATATTTTCATGCTTAAATTGACCTAATTCTTCTTATAGATATGCTCCCCTCAAATAAAAATTTTTCAATTCATATTTATTTGCATCGTGGATGTTTCAACTCAACACAGATCGGAACACCTTTATTAAGAAAACTTGGACGAGTGAGACTCTAAAACTATTGTTAGGTCATAAGAAAGTTTGAGGATCATGAGATTGAATTTTCAACCTTTACTTCAAATGAGTTGAACATTACATACATTAACTTAAAACCTTAAGAAATTAAATTTATGAGTCATTTTATTAATAAAATAAATGTTCAAATCCGTTTTTTCATTTTTTTCATGCAACCATAATCACATATTATAACAACGAGAGTGAATATAATAATATATGATCGATATATTTTAACAGAAATATTTTTTCTTCTTTTATTTATACTTTTTTTTAATATACATGTCAATTAAGTAAGTTATTTTGGATAGAGTAATATGCCTTTGAATTTTTGAATTTGGGGTCTTGTCACGAATAATTTAAACAAAAACTGCTCTTTTATAAATAGTTATTTAGAATTTTAGGTATATAATTTATTTTCTCAAAATGCACGGTCTTTTAAATTTTACACGGATAATGCATGGTCTTTTAAATTTTACACGGGTAATATGATGATTAATTTACATTGTACAATTTTTTACAATTTTTTTTTACTGTTTAAATACTATCTTAGTAAATAATATGCAAGACAAACAATCCAGTGTGACAGCTCACTTGATGTTGTACAGAAATATTTATGACAAAGATTCAAATTCAAAACATCTCATTCCATTTGTTCTTCTTTAATAAAATGCACTTCAATCATTAAATTTGTTAAAAAAAAAAACACTAGACAAACACAAACTAGGGGTGGACAAATTTGAACCGGCCGATTGAAACCGACCGACCCACTGACTTTTTTGTGCAAATGGGTCGGGTCGGGTCGGATGTCGGGTTGATTCGGTTGCTTAATTTGGATAATATAGGGTTGTTTCGGTCGGGCTCGGATGCTTATTTTGGATTCGACGAAAACCGAAACCGACCGAACTTAATTAATATATATTTTATTTATTTTTATTACTATATGACCGACTCACTATAAAAATGAGATTTATAATGTTTGAGAACATTATCATTTTTATAATTTAATGATGACATTGTGTACTCTCAAAAATACAAGACATGTAATATGAAATTTGAGTATTATTTAGTTTATGGTTTAAAGTATGATAATGATCAAAATTAATGTCAAATAATATTGAAAATATTATCACATAATAATAGTTTTTCTTTTAATAATAAAAAATATTGTTCTATTCTAAAAATTTGATATTTTTTCTAATAAATTTAAAAAATAGTCATTTTTATAGAATTGTTCTAATAAATATTAAACCAACTAAACCGATCCGAGTTAACCGATAAACCGACTTAACCGAATCCGACGAAAATCGAAATTTAATCGGTCGAAATTGGGCCATAAAACTAAAACCGTGGTTTACGTCGGATTTAAGTTTTTAGCCCGAACCCGACCGAACCCGACCGATTGTCCACCCCTAACACAAACACCGCACCATGTGCAAAACAAGTGTCCTTACTATAGTACAAAATTAACATTAATAAAAGGACAAAATAGTTTAATCGGAACAATATCATCACTTAATATTAATAATATCCATTATAAATCTCAATGGTTGGTCTAGTGGTGGAGGTTTGAGTCTTGAATGTATTTTTCTTAAAGTCTCAGGTTTGAAACGGCTTTGTTCCGACAAGGCCGGATATCAAGATTTAAAAAAATAAAATAAAATAAAAAAATAAAAAAATAATATCCATTATGATTTCCGCCAAATACGGAGAGTATCAAACTTATTTTAAACTTCAAAGATTTGATTCTAAACTTTTCTTTTAACATCATCATTAGTTTTTTATTTTTTTATTAAACAACGGAAATTAGCAAAGAAGATCACAATACTTTCTTAAGAAAAATTTAACACTTCTATTAAATTTCAAACCAAAATCTTAAGTTTAAAAAAAAATCTCTTTGCATCTTATTCAAACCGCTTTAAACTTTAAAAACCTCTTTAATTATTTACAAATTTAAGAAAGTTTAAAAAGTTAAGATTGTTCTATAATTTAAACAAATTATTTAAAAAGTTTAATTATTATGTACTGACAAGTGTACAAAAAATTTTATATTATCTTTCAATAGAAATATATCATTTTGTCATATAATTATTTTAAAATTTTCAATATGATTAGGTAAAATGCATGGTCGTCATTAATTGACAGTGTAAAATAAATTTACACTATCAATACATCACCCTTTTATCCTTGTTTAAAAAATCACTAATTTATAAAATACTTTTAAATTAGTATCATTCATCCACCTTTTCAATTTTTAATAAAATATTAAAAATTCTATTCTAGAAACCTCTTTAATTATTTACAAGTTTAAAAAGCTCAAAAAGTTAAGATTTTTTATTTAAACAAATTACTTAAAAAATAACCAGTTTATTAAATACTTTTAAATTAATATCATTCATCCACTTTTCAATTTTCAATATAATATTAATTATTTTATTTTAATTATGTTATTTAATTAATATTATTTTAAAATAAATATATCCTACTTGTATTTTTTATTTTATTTTGATACCTAACTTTATGACCTACTGATTTAAGAGGACAAATTTCACATTTCACTAACAGAGATTCGTTTAAAATCATAGCAGAACTCCATATTAATTGGTCCACACAATAATTAATTATACCCAAAATATTCGAACTAAAAACCTTTAAAGACTCAAACTTCAAATATTAGACCAACCCTTAGGTTTAGTAGTGGTTAATATTTTATTAGAGCAATATTTTGAGGTATTATTATCTATTTTTTATAGATATTTTTAACATATATAAATAGATAATTTATTCAGAGATAAATGAGTAAGATCTATAATCTTTGAAAACGACATATAAAAAATAAGTACAAAATTAAAAGAAAATGACATTAAATAAAATGGACCAGTAATAATAACGTTTGCAGGTTTAGTCAAAGAATAGCAAAATGAAAAGGTTTAGTCAAAGAATAGCAAAATGCAAAGAGAAAAAGAAGTAGGTAAGATTTGATGTTTCATAATTTCATTTTCATATACATACCTCGAATTGAAACTCTGAAGTATTCACTTTCAAAAGATAAAGCATAGCAAATAAATCATCAGTGTCAACATCTGTATCGACAACAATCCGACGAGGTTTTCCTTCAGCTCCGACCAAAGTTCCGGTGAATATTACCAACAGCAACGCCGCTGCAGCTACTCTCGGCAGCAACATTCTCCTCCCACGGCGGTTCTTCAACTACTTTTTGTTATCTTGAAATGGTTGCTTTTGCTTTGACAATTTTATATGATATCATGTTATGTTATCTATAACCGATATTTATATTCAACGTCACTTCCTCTTTATTTCCTTGCTGACGCTATGAGAGAAATAAATAGTAACAAGTTTTGAACTTTTATACGGAAAATGCCAAACAAACACACCATATATTATACGGCTTTATGGTTTTTTTAATATTAGTTCTTTACCTCGTTTTTATTCTTTATTGAATTTAGGGATCTAAATGGATATTTATGGAGACGGATACTATGATATCTGTATCTGTTCCGTTGAATAAATATGATATTCATATCCGCCTCATATCCATGTGGATATCCGTTAAGCGGATAATCCGTGAGTTTTACGATATCCGTGGATATTTACAGATATCTATGAATAATATTTTTTATTAAAATTATTTTTTTAAAATATACTTTTAACTTCTTTTAAAGACACAAAAAATTATTATCATATAACATTCATACAATTCGCTCTTAATTTAACAATAAAATTTCATCACATTAATTTTCTTCTTATTCACCAAAATATAATTAGATCCAAACATAATATTCATATATTTTATTTTAACCAAACAAATAAAAGATATTGTAATTGTGAGTTATGATGGAAGAGCGAACACAAAGAAGTAGGAAAGGAGACACTAGTTCGATAGAGGAATGACAACACTAGTTTGTTAGATTGTGAAATTGTGGGGTATGAAGTATTGAAGAGTTTAAATATGAAATGACTAAAAGAATTTGAATGAAATGTGAAAGGTTTTCTTCAAAGAAAATTTAAAAAAAGAAGACTATTTATTTTAGAAGATTAAAAGATAAGGTATAATAAACTAATGATATTTAAATAATTTTTATAATTTATTAACGGATATGGATATCTGCGGGTACGGATATCATTAAACCTATATCCATATCCATTAACAAACGGATATTTAAATATCCATTTATTTTATCCGTGGATATCCATTAAGTTATCGTCCCATATCCGTGACAAATTTTATCTACGGATATCCACGGCTACGGATATTTTTGCCATTCCTAATTAAATTGTATTGTGTTGACCACTTAAATAATTGAATTTGCTTTGATTTTAGATGATACCCTAGGTTAACAAAATTTTATCAGATTCGATGTAATTTTGTGTATTATAATTTATGTTGATTTTTTAATATTTAAATTAAAAATATTTTATTAAATATTATGAAAAAGTTAAAAATAATAAGTTTGATGTTATATACTAGTATTTAGATATAATATTATGAAAGATTAAAATTACAAAATAATAAAAGTAAAAGATTAATTGGAATATACTGTCAGTATAAAACTATTTTACACTGTCATCCAATTAGAATTAGTTATTTTGACACATATTTATGGATTAAAAATAAAAAATATTAAATTATAAATAAATCATTTTAATAACAACTTCTTCCATGTTTCTCTCTTCTCATGTGTCAAAATAATTAATTCTAATTGGATGACAGTGTAAAGTAGTTTTACACTAACAGTATATTCCAATTAATCTCTAAAAGTAAATGTTTGACCAACGTAAATAAAATAATAAAAATCGTATTGTGGTTGCAAAATAATATATGATTAAGGATTAATTATGATTAAAATAAATAAAATAATAAAAATATTGATTAAACTAAATTGATAAAAAGTATTAAGACAATAAATATTAAAAAGAAATATAAATCATTAATCAAATTTAAAAAATACCTTTTAATCTCAATATTTCCTTTTTAAATCCGATGTTTCTTATTTATTCTCATATTTTCATATAATTAACTCATTATCAATATATATATATATATATATATATATATAATTCACTCCGAACCTTTCGAACCTACCTGAATTTAAAAAATGACATTCATACTCATTTAACAATATTTAGTTTTTGGTAAATTTTTTTTCAATTTACAGTTTTTATTTAAATGAATTTAGATATTTTTTGAACTGTAAATTATTTAGATCTAACAAATATCAGTTAAATTATTTTACTCATTTAATTAATTAAATTTTATTTTAGATAGTTGTTATTTAGAAATGTCAATAATTTATTTATACTAATATATATAATTATTGTTGAAAGTTTTGTTGGTAATTCAAGTGATTTAAATGGTTAATACGGGGGTGTAACCGGTTACAGCAAATCAGTAGCACTTCTAAGTAGTAGAAAAGTGGAGATTTCACAGTTGTAACTATTTAACCTGTGGCGTTAACCGATTACTATTGAATTGATTTAATTTCAATGTCAGTTGTAACCGGTTACCAGATGGTGTAATTGGCTGCGAGCCCGAGTTTTGCATTTTTCTGTTATTCATTTGTTTATTTTGGATCTCAATTATATTGTAATTATTGTATAAATGTATAGGATGCATTTTCATCCTAGGCTAATGCAATAATCACTTTTCACCCTCAATTATCTCTCTCTCTTTAAATTTTCCTCTTTCACTCTCCATATTCAAATTTTCTCCACCATTGTTCACCAATCTTGTGGTTTAAAGTTCCAAGATTTGGCATCAAGAATCTGGTTCTAATCCACAAACACCTAGGGTACAACATGAATTTTGTTCCAATGAAAGAATCCATGCAAATCTCCATATCCTTAATGTGAAGAATTACGACAAATGGTGCAAGCAATGAAAGTGTTGTTTAGCTGCCAATATCACTACAAGAAAAATAGTGTTTTGTGACACATTGATTGTGACAGTTTCATAAAAACCGTCGTCATTTGTAAGTTACGGCGGTTGCCACGATGGTTTTAGACAACCGTCGTTAAATTTTTTAAAAATTTAAAACATATTACGACGGTTTTGGATAACCGCCATTAAATTTTATAAAAATTTAAAACATATTACGACGGTTTTGGATAGCCGCCGTTAAATTTATAAAAAAAAATTAATTTTATATATTATATTAATAATTTTTTATTTAATTATTTTTAACTATAAATTAAAAAAAACTATAAATTATAAATAAAACTTAAATTATAAAATAAAATTTAGAAATTAATAACATAAAATCAAAACTATATTAAACTCAAATTTATAAAATAAAATCAATAATATAAATTAGTAAAATAAAATAAAGTTTAAACTAAATTAATAAAAATAAATTAAAATTGAAGTAAAATTGAGTTTATAAAATAATATTTAGAAAGTAATCTTTAAAAATTTATTAAAAACCTATAAATTATTAAAAACTTAAATTATTTTAAACTCATAAATAAAATATACTTATTTTATTATTTTAATTAAAAAACATAATTATAAAAATATATATAATTTTAAATTATAAATAAAAAAATTCAAAAAACCTAAATTTATAAATTTTATAAACTATCAAATTATAAATCTAAAAATATAAAAATATACGTATAAAAGTATATACGATTTTAAATTATCAATTTTATAAAATAAAATCTAAATTATGAATTAATAAAATAAAGCATATGTGTTACAAATTCCTAAGGTTCATATCTTCCTCTCCAACTACTTCAACGAAAAAACTCTCTGTTTCAACTCGCCCTCTCCAACTCACCGTTTCAGAAATCGCTAGGGTTCTCTCTCTCACTCATGTTGCGTTTCTTTTCTCCCTCTCCAACTCCCCGTTTCAGAAATCGCTAGGGTTCTATTTTCATGTATGCTGAGTCCTTCATGTGGTAATATTTTCAGAAATCCGGAGTGAACTTGTTTCCAAAGGACAAAAGGGGGGCCCATAACACAAAAACCGCAGCGCCCAAAGATTTCCAGAAGTTTCCAAAACCAGAATGTTCGTCAATGGCGGTTCTAGGCCTTTCATCATCAACACTCCCCTCATTCTATCTTCGCTCTACAACCATTCACCGATCCAACACTTCCACTATCCCTCGCTCCTTCCTCGCCCATCCTCCTTTTTTCCCTAACTTCACTCTTTCCAATCCACACTCTCAAATCGCCGTTGTCTCTTCTGATTCCAAGACCACTTCATTTGACCTAAGTGCCCCAGATTTGGACAATAGCGGCGGAGGCGGAAGTATCAGAGGTAACGAAGACGATTTTAGCGGCGGCGGCGGAGGCGATGGTGAAGGAGGAGGCAGAGACGATAGTAGCAAAGGAGAAGAAGGATCGAACGGAGATAAAAGGAAAATGGCTTTGTCAATGTCGCAGAAATTGACTCTAGGTTATGCTATTCTCGTCGGAGGTATATATCTCTGAAATGCTAACGTTATATCATCGTTACTAAACCCTAGATTCTAATCACTTACAAATTTTTGTTAACTTGATTTGGATTTTCCTTCCATTGGATTGTTGTTAAGTGAATGAATTTTTTTATGAGCAAACTGTTTGATTCACTGCAATTTGTAGATTTACAAATTAATTACATGTGTGAAATATATCAAGAGATTTAAAGATTTGCAAAGTGTATGATGTTTCTGTGGAGCACGACACTAGACACACGTCAGACACTGACTAGACACCAACATGTCGATATCGATAATAATTTTAAAAAAATGAATACGAAATCACAAGTGTTGTTTGTAGTGTCCGTACAAACATTGACATACGTTTTTTTCAGTGGTGTTTGGGCTACATAGTGATGTTTTCATAACTTAATTTACTTACTATGAATTTTTACAGATCTTATAAACATATAGTTGCATTAATAAATTCAATGTTGATTAGTTATGAAGCCAGTTAAGTTTGTAGTTTGATAAGATAAACTTGTAGAATAAGTGAATTCTGAATAATATGTTTGTTTAATTATTTTATGCTTAATTTGTGTGTTAAGTACCCAATTTGACTAATCAGACTTGTTTTTCTTTACAAAAAGATTCATTCTATTAACAAACATAATTTAGTGTGTTTTTTTTTCCAGAATATAATGTAAATGAACATAATTTAGTGTTTTTTGTGTGTGATGATATCTACATGATGATATTTTTATTGGTTTTGACAGCGGGTGGAGTAATGGGCTATCTGAAGAGTGGCAGCCAGAAGTCACTTTTGGCTGGGGGTTTGTCTTCTGCACTGCTGTTTTATGTTTTCACCGAGCTAGGGTGAACTTGTTTTACAGGTGTTACAGGAGAGAAGCGAGAGCACGTCACGACATGGACGAGCTACATTTTTTGTATTAATTTTTCAGGTTACTTTATACCTTACTATGTTTCTAGAAAGTAGAAACTGAAGGATTTTGCTGTAAAATACACACACACAGGAAGGAGAGAAGAAAGGGAGATAAAGTGTCTCCAAAATAATTACAACTCTTCATGATGGACTGAAATTGACTATTTCTTCTTTGTTTATACATAGGATTTGGCTGTTGTTGTCTTGCTAATACTCATACCTCTTATTTCACCTAATTCTTCCAAAGGAGGGGTAACACTTTCTAGCACTTTTTGTTTAAAAGACTTCGTCAGATGTTTTCATGAACTTTAGAAAGTGGCTACTTAAAGTTGTATGAACTCCTATGTAGCAAGAGAAAGTGTTATAACAAGGGTGGTCCATGTTGTTTTTTTATTTTATTTTACATATGCATTAAAAGGGTTAAGGCACATTGCACTCTTTCTAATTGAAGTTGGTTCACGTCAAATGCTTGATTGAAAGCCATTAACTTTGCTTTCTGTTATGGCCACCACCACCATTGCTATAATGCAGTTGCTGCTAATATTATCTTCTGGTAAAATATTAATATCTGCTTTCAGGTTGGCTTTCAAGCCATTGCTGAAGCTCTTGGACTGGCTGCCGTTAAGGCTGCAGTTTCCATCACTGCCATAATTGCAGGTGGACGACTGGTAAGCTTTATTCACTAGAGCTGAGGTGTGAGCAATGTGATTCCTAATTATTTAAATGTACTTTGAATCTAGACAATGTTTAATAGTATCTATTTGAAGGTCTTTATTTACATTCTTGAGTCAATATATCTTCTTTATAAATTTTATGTGTATTTTGTTAAGTTCATTTAAATTTGTATTCAACATAAGTTATCAATTATACTGTCTAGCGTGATATATATTATATATGACCCTTGGGGCACTCAACACATTGACATCTAAATTTTATCTTACAACTTAATAAGCTTTCCAAGAGGTTAAAGTGCTTGTCTGTAGTATTTAGAAAGTAATGACAAATAGTGAAATTCTCGCTTCTGAAATTTGTATTACTTCATTCAAATCACCTTAAATTTGTGCCAAAAACAAATTGCCTAAAAAGTAGTGGTTTACATCATTTTGGTTTACATCTTTTTCATAAAGATGATCTGCGTGATCATATCATTATTTGTGGATTTGGAAGAGTTGGCCAGGTGAGTTGTTTCTTTTCTGGTATGATTGATCAGTTTTAATAATTAATTTAAGCATAAAAGGTTACCTTTTGTTATTTTCATATCATTGCGCAACTTCTTTCCAAGCGACTCATTCCCTTTGTTGCACTAGATGTGCGAAGGTAACTTGATTTAACCAAAACTATTTGCTTTACGTATAAATTTTGGATCTTATATATTTATGTTGTAAAAAAAACAACATTACTGCATGGAATTAGCATCAAGATGAGACTCGTTATGCTGTTTGATTGTGCATTAGTTTCTGATGTTCTTGGAGGCATTTAAAGCTTTTCTTAACAAAAAATGTCAAGTTAATCATGGACTGAATTTAGAAAAAGCTGGAGCTACCGCCGTAATATCCTGATACCTCTTCTATCATTTCTGTTATCATTGCCTTATCGTGTAATTTTGAAAGAGCCATGAATTATTTTTCATAACAAGTGCATATCTATTGCTAAATTGCCTATTATTGGAATACTTAATATAGATCTTGTGTATCTTGCGTTTCTGTTGATTGTGTTTGCAGGTTGTCCCGGAGACTTTGGAACCAAGTCTTCAGCTAGCAGATTAAATGTTTAATTATTTGTGTAACATTTTAAAAAATATTTTAGTATAAGCTTTTAGGCTACTAATAATTTTGATTGTATTATCACATTAAATATTTGATTTAGAATTGGTTACATTAGATTTTTCTCAATGACACATGATTAATTATTTTTCATGGTTTTTATATTCTATTTGAAGGTTAATAATACTGTTTTTTTTTTATACTGATAATGTTCTTTTCATCGTGTGATTTGAATTATTAGTAATTTTTTTAATGAATAATAATATTAGTAAAATAATGGGATATAGTTGTATCTAAAAAGCAATAAGCTCTCAGATATCTATACTACATTCAAACTAGTATAACCATATGATCTATACCATCGGCTGCTAAAAGTTCATTTGTTTTTTTTTTTATTTTAGAAATATATTAGCTGCGGAATTACCTGCGGATTTACCTTTGGAAATACCTGCGGATTTTACCTTTGGATAACAAAAACAAAGTTAGTTATGGCGGTTGTAACCGCCGTAATTTTCAATTTACGACAGTTCCCTACCCGTCGCAACATAGAACGACCGTTGGAGTGGTGGTTTTAAAAACCGCCGCGATACAGCCTGGCGACACACGTTTTTGCGACAGAAACAAAACCGTCACGACTAAAAAATTGTGGTGGTTCAAACCGCCGTAATCTGCCAATATTAACCGTCGCAACTTGCCAATTTTCTTGTAGTGTATGTTCTTGATGTGATCAAGAATGGGGTGAATCCTTTTGTCGAAGGTGCAACGACTGCACAACAAGCAACGTGTTGATGGTGACAACTTTGAGAAAGTTGGTGACTGCGAATCGTAAAAGCAAGCGTAGGAGATCTTAAAGAATTCCTATGCAGGGGCTAACAAGGCAAAGGTGGTGAGGTTACAAACTCACAAGCGTCAACTCGAATTGATTCGAATGGAAGAAAAGGAGACAATCAACAATTTCACAACAAGAATCAATTGGTTGGTGAATCAAGTGTAGGAATGAAGGCATGCGGAGAAACTATCACAGAGAAGTATGTTGTCACAAAAGCCTTACGTTCTTTAACACCGAGATTTGACAATATAGTTGTGGCAATTGAGAAATCAAAGGATCTTGTGAAGATGGGCAAAGAAGAGCTGCAAAGCTCTCTTGAGGCTCATGAGAAAAGGATGAAGGAGAGAAATAATGATAAGGAAAAGGTGGAGATCGCTTTGCAAGTTCGCTTAAACGAGAAGGAAAAGAGATCAAAAGGAAACTGACCCATGAAAAGCAAAGGGAATTTTCATAATTTTGGTGGAAGAGAGTCCCAAAATTCCAAGAATTCGACTTGTCAAATGAGTGAGAGCACTTGCAACAAAAATGGTTGTCAAAGCAACTTTAGAGGTGTTGTACCCCAAAATTTTCCCTCACATATTCAAGACAATATGCCTCAAGAGGTCTCCTAGTGATTCATAAGATCTTCAGTTGCTCAAGAGTACTCAAAAGTTTCATCAGACAAAGCCTCCTCCTAAGCAATAAATCCAACTAGGGTTATGTACTTCTCAAAGTAGGTTGGACTTCTAAAGCTTCAAAAGGACTTCATGGTGTCCCATACACTTCAAAGAATCCTCATAACAAGTTTTAAGACTTTCCTTACAAGTTTGGTCAGTCAGATGCTCAGACAGTCAAAAATCAGTTAACTTGGTCAAAAAGTCAACTGTGGTCAACACAAAGTCAAACCTCAAGATCTTTGGTCAACATCAAGATTATGGGGTGAAATTCATCTTTTGATCGAGGGTTGATCATGATTCATCAAGGAAACCTCAGAATCATCAAGAATCGGGAGTTACTAAATTAGGGTTTTTGTAGAAAAAGTCAACTATACTTTGACCAGGCATAACTTCCACATACTTCATCAAAAATTCCTCAACCAAATCCCATCTTGAAGGAAATTTAATTCCCTACAACTTTGTGTCTCACAAGCCAAGTCCAGAAATGCTTCATTCGGGAGATATGAGCCAAGACATTATAGGTCATTTTGAAAGTCAACAAAAGTCAACCTTTTTCAAAAGCTCATAACTTGAACATGGAAGATCAAATTGACATGGGACCAAAATGGTTGGTTATAGGACATCTTGAGGTTTCTAGAAAGTCCAAGAACGCATCAAAATGATAAAAATTGAGAAAGTTATGCATTGTTAAAGTTGGGCAATTTTGAGGAAGTGTATGAAACAAAAAAGGCCAAAACTCAAGTTTTCTTCAAATGGGCCCATAATATTTCAACCCAAACTCAAATATGAGACCATTCACAACCCATTGATCATATTTTCTGATTTTTATTATTTATTTTATATTACATTGAATTTTAATCATTTAAATTCAATTTTAATTAAAATAAATCATAACAAATCAAATCTTTGATTCCAAAATTATTTTGGGATCAAATATTTGATGTTTAAGATGATTGATTATGTCCAATTTCGTGCAAAACAAGCAAGGAAGGTTTTGAAGACAAATTTTGGCCAAAATAGAAAGTTTGCATTTGATTTTTTAATCAAATATTCAAACATGAATACACATGGATTGGATCTGATATTATTGACCTAATTCCTCTCCTATAAATACATAACCATATCCAAACCTAAGGCCACGAAAAATCACATCAAACAACCCTAGAAATATTTCAAAAAGAGGCAAATCAGGGCAAATCATAAAAACACTTCATAGCAAGTTTTCACGACTTTTTCACGTCCAAATCATCTCAAAACAATCCCAGGAGCTCATTCCACTCCTTTTGAAGGTTGAAAACGTGCAGAGTATGGGCTCTTAACCATGGCCGCCTCCCACACTTTAAAAAATTTTGTTTTTCGTATTTCATGATGCATTAAGCTATTTCTCATATATAACCATGTTCATAAACATCATTTAGTTTGTTTTAATATCTTTTTGTTAAGCTTAGCCGCAGGTTGCGTGAGTTGCCATGGTTAGGGCAAGAAACGGATCTTCTTCGAAGCTCCTTCCACAAGCACTTTCAGGCCCTAAAAATTATATCATTGAACTCCTAGGGCCTTAATAAGTAGGAATATGTATGATTTATTCATTTAATTTGCGTTTTTTTGAAGTTGAAATTTCTGCAGATTTTAGCTACAAATGAAAATCGTAGCAAAATTGTAGCCAATCCGCAGCTGTTTCGTAGCAAAAATTGCAGCCAGGACAACGAAGAAGATGATGAGGTGGCGCGATCTGGTTTGCTGATTGAAGTTGACGTGTTTTTAATATTTATTCTATTTGTTTCGTTCATATAACACAAGCACGCGCATGTCCCAGTGGTGGAGGCCTCAGCGAATTGCCTTGAGGGCCTGGGTTCAAATCCCAGCGCCCTCCTTCCCTTTTTCCTCTTTTTCTTCATAATTTTCTCCTCTTTCTCTTATTTCTCTCTTTTTTATATTTTATATTTTTAATCTTTAATAATTATTTTAATTAACTTTAATTAGCTAACCATTTTTTTTAACTAATAAGACTTTAATAAAATTAATTTTTTTATTAAATCCAAAAAAAATAATACAATTTTTTTTTAGTTTAAATTGAAAAAGTCATTAAATGTTTTTTTTTTCTCTTTAACAAAATTTCAATTAACCGTTTTTAATCGAAGTTTCCGATATTTCTTACTTCACTTTTATTCTTTTCGACTTTATTCTGTTATCATTTATTTTTATTATTAGAATAATGTATAGGTGCATAAATATGTAATAATTAGATTTATTTCCCCGTACTATTTTTCCAATTATGTTTATCTCCCGAAGCCATGTAATAGCTTAAGACTTTTTCTTTTCCGCATTTCCCCCGGTTTTCAAACATGTATCCCCCTCCCCATGATGTAATAGCGTAGGATTTCTATTTCTGCTTTTAAATTCCGTAAATATTAACTGTGTGGTTAGTAATTATAGGGAGTGAAAAAGAATATACGTAAATAAAAATTGAACGATAGATAACGTTAATTCAAGATGACTAAATCAACACACTTTATTCACGCACGTAAGTCGATCATTATATGATCGCCATCAGCACCTCTTAGGATTCCCCCTCTTGGTTGCCTTCAAAACATGGTCAAGTCCCTCGAGCGTAGAGGTATCTTAGCAAAGTTGCCTATGAGATAAAAACATCATCATAGTCCCTTCGATATAAAGATCACAGTCCCTTCGAAGTTGCCTACAAATAAGTGATCTAGTCCCTCGATGACCCTACAAAAAAATGATGATAGTCCCTTCGAATTGCTAAGATACCCCTACGAGTTGCCTTCTATGACCATACGATGACCCTACACTCGCCCCTTTAACATCCAAGGTAAAGACTACTTACTCACTAATAGTAAGGACAATCTTACCCCTAAAGGAAAGAAACAACAAGAAAGACCTACAACTTAGGGTAGTAACTCTTAAATGCTTACTCACTCCTTTCAAAACACTCTTTACACCTCACATCTTTGCAAACATTTTTTTCAAAGCTAAACACTTTGTATAAATCCATACGAGGATCATTACAAAGTTAAAGTCTTTACGAAAATATTTTCTAATCACACACTACACTATTTTTAAACAAAGTAAAGTGAGCTAAGCAATTAAGAGCCCATGGATAACCATGGATACAAAAGGTGCTCGTACCTTCCTTTTGTATAACTTACCCCCCGAACTCAAAATCTTTTAAAAAGGTCTTTCCTGTTCTTTTATTCCTTTCTTTATTGGATAAAATAAAAGTCGGTGGCGACTCTTGCTTACCGCAACATTTTAAAAGTCAGTTCAAACCACCGTGTTACAGAACTGGCGACTCTGCTGGGGAATTGATTTTAAAGAGGGGTTACCTTAGAGTTAGATCACTTTACCACTTGCTTAAAATTGTTTGACTTATGTGCTTTATTTTCAATGGGCCTTGTTTTGGGTTTACTTGTGTGAAAGGTCCTACACCCGGACCTAGTGATTCCTTAGGTAAGTGACAATAGATCATGGAGACTGTACGGCATGTACCGATATGGTTGATATGATGGTCACAGTCTTTAGAACCCTAGTTAACTCATCTTTGGCCATTAGAAGGTAGTGAGATGGCCGACTTTGGATTTAGACCAAAGTTGGTTGATACTCGCGGCTACGCTCATTGAGATCAGACTTTCGGGATGTTTTGGTCGGCCACTTGAGTGTCGCACTAAAATAAAGCCTTTGAGAAAGATCCTTGATATGAGTCCTTTAGAACCCGGTTACTATTCTAGGACAGGTTGAGCCAACTAAACCTTAGTGGGGAAGGGTACTTACCTTTGGACTTCATACAAGCCTTTAAACCTAAGGCTCTTGTATGACTTGTTTGTGTGTGCCACTTATTTCCTACTAACATGTACATGACATCATAACATCATAACATATCATTTTCACTAACCATTTCAAGGACCAAGGAATTTATCTTTATTCGTGATTGCAGGTCATGGCTTCCGTTCCTAGAAATTTCATCCGAGTCAACTTTGTAAGGGTTCCTTCCCAGCTTAAAGAATTGGTCTCAAAAGTTCCCGAGGGTTCTCGATTCACCAAAAGGCATGGTTTTCTACTCGACTTAGTTACCTCAGGTTTTGAAGAAGACATGATGAGAGTCCTATTCCAATTCTTCGATCCTAAGCACCACTGTTTCACCTTCCCGGATTACCAATTGGTGCCCACGATGGAGGAGTTCTCTAAGTTACTTGGAATACCTATCCTCGATCAGATGCCTTTTACCGGTCTAGAAAATGTTCCAAAGCCTGAAGTCATTGCAGCCGCTTTACATCTGAAGAGGCCAGACATTGTGTCTAATTGGGAAACAAGGAGTGGAGTCAAGGGGTTTCTTGCTAAGTTCCTGATTGAGAAGGCTCAATTGTTCCTAAGAGCTATGAGTTACCATGCTTTTGAAGAGGTATTGGCTTTGTTGATCTATGGGTTGGTGTTGTTCCCTAATCCAGACCAACTCATAGACGTGCACGCTATCAAAATATTTCTGACTCATAACCCGGTACCTACCTTGCTCGGAGATATTCTGCACTCGCTTCACACTCGTACTATCAAGGAGCGAGGGACTCTCATGTGTTGCATACCCTTACTATCCAGGTGGTTTATTTCGCACCTTCCCCGGTCAGTATTGAAGAATGAACAAAGGTTGCAGTGGTCTCAAAGGATAATGTCACTCTCCCATTCAGATATCTATTGGTGTGCCCGATCTCTTGAAGACTTCACTCTTATTGATCATTGTGGGGAATTCCCTAATGTACCACTCCTTGGCATTAGGGGGGGCATCACCTATAATCCTTCGCTAGCCTTGCGCCAGTTTGGTTATGCTCGAAGGAATGGTCCTCATTACATGCTTATTCAGGGTATTGTGTTCGATTATGAAGATGATCCTCAAGGATACCGTCAAAGGTTTATACGCGCATGGAATAATGTGTATAAGATTGAAAGCAGGACCTTGGGACAGAAGAACTCTATTCCTTTGGAACCTTACCTCAGATGGGTGCGCACTCGTGCTCGAGATCTTATTATGCCATATTCAGCTGTCAGACCAGTGATTGTTGACCTTGAGTTTGAGGGAGATGTTCCTCAAGTCATTCTCCATCCAGACATGCCTACCGATCTTGAAGAGCTGCAGAAATCCTGGGTTCAGATGAAAGAAGAAAGAGACACTTTTAAGACTCAGTTCTATGCTAGTGAGAAGAAGGTGTTGGAGTTGACGAAATTACTTCATGAGGAGCAGAGCATCAATGCTTACATCGGCACAAAGAGGAAGCGCCCGTGGGAGACTTGAGTCTTGAGTCCTAGGCCTTAGGCGTTTTTAAATTTGCTTTTTGAAATTTCCTTTCATTGTAGCCCAAGAGGCATAAAAAAAAAAAGAAAAAAAAATTGAATTTCAAGTTTACTAATAAAAGTTTTCCTTTTGTTTCTGTTTGCAAAGATAAACTCTAAAGTCCTTGAAATCATTACATATGCATCTACATCTCATAATCATCGCATAGCAGGTTTCTAAGACAAGTCTCTTATTTTCTCGCTGTTTATTACAGAAGAAATGGCTCTCGAGCAAACCGTCAAAGATCTCCAGGCCCAGAACGCCCAGTTCCAAGAGCTGATCCTGAACTTGTCCAAGGGGCAAGAAGAAATGAAAGCACTTCTGACCAAGAAGAAGAAGAAAGCAAGAAAATCAACTGGCGTCATCAACCCGGGGAGGAGATTCAGAGGTCCGGTTAAACAGGTCAAGGAAATTGGGATCCCAGTAGATCAAGATGATGAACAGGATGAAGATGGTCAAAGTGTTAAAACTGAGGAAAAAAGTAGCTATGGTTCTGACAAATATTCTGATGGAGAGGAAGAAGATTATTTGGATGAACAATATCCTCCTACTGATGAGAAGTATAAGCTATTAGAAGAACGTCTGAAAGCTATGGAAATCAATAAGGTGCCTGGCTTGAATTTTGAGGATCTGGGTCTAGTATCAGAGGTTGTCATTCCCCATAAGTTCACAATTCCCACTTTTGCTAAGTATGATGGTGTTTCTTGTCCGAAGCTGCATTTGAGATCATATGTCCGAAAGATTCAACCACACACTGATGACAAGAAATTGTGGGTGCATTTCTTTCAAGAGAGTTTGTCTGGAGCACAGTTGGAATGGTATTATCAACTCGAAAGTACCAACATTCGTACATGGGAAGATTTGGCCGCAACTTTCTACAAACAATACCAGTACAATTCTGATATGGCGCCAACCCGAATGCAACTACAGAGTATGTCAATGGGTTCTAAGGAAAGCTTTAAAGAGTATGCACAGAAGTGGAGAGAATTAATTGACATGTTCATGAGCACATTAACCGGTCCTTTCTATAGTCATCTACTTGGAAGCTCGTCATCCGGTTTCACCGAGCTGATATTGACAGGAGAACGTGTTGAAAATGGAATTCGAAGTGGTAAAATACAAGTGGCTACATCTGCAAACACTACAAAGAAGCCACATAACGGGAAGAAGGAATCTAATGCTGTACACGGCCAGAAAGGTCGCAACCAATCTGTTGGGGCAGTTCTGATCTCTACACCGGCGCCACAACAACAACAAGTTAGTCAGCATAAGCAGGATACACCCAGGAGACAGTTCACAAAGATCAACATGTCATTGGCTCAGGCGCTGCAGCTTATGTTGAAGGCAGAGTTGGTTACTATGAGGGATCCTCCTAGGAATCCTAATACTTCCGCTCCTAGCTATAATCCCGATGCAAGGTGTGCATACCATTCTAATAGTCCTGGACATGATACGAACAGTTGTTGGGCGTTGAAGAACAAGATTCAAGACATGATTGATGCTAAGGAGATTGAGTTTGATCCCCCTGAGACTCCTAATGTGATTACCGCTCCTATGCCGAATCATGACAAGATCGTTAGTGCTATTGATGATGGTTCTTATGTTGCTACTGTGGTTGACTTGACTGCTCCTTTATCAATTGTTAAGAAGAAATTGCTGCAAGCCGGTTTATTTTCGGGCTGCGTTGAAAACTGTCATTATTGTGCATCTCAATCCAATGGTTGTGTGAAGCTGAAAGAGGGCATTCAACGTTTGATGGATGACCGTACTATACTGTTTGAGAAGATTCCTTCTATGGAGAGCTTATGTGAAAATTTGTCCCGAGGTCTAAAGTTTGAGGACGTATCTGTGGTTACTAATTCCAAAACTCCTGTGAGGATCACCTCTAAAGTTCATGTGAAGATTACTGCCGAGCCTAGAGTGGCTCCCCTGATTATTACTACGCCCGGCCCATTTCCATATTCCTCTAGCAAGGCTATCCCTTGGAAGTATGGTGCAGATGTTTACATTCATGGTGTCAAGCAAGAGCCTTTGACTGATGAAACTACTGAAGTTACTAATCCCGATGTCGACAATATCGTCGGGACTAGTAAGGTTACCCGAAGTGGAAGAGTTTTCTCCCCAGAAATCTCTCCGAAGGCTGTTACTACTCCAGTTCGTATCTCTGCCTCCAAATCAATTACTGAGACTCGAGACAAAGAACCGGTGGTTGAGCCTGCCCAAACGAAGACCCCGGGTGAAACTATTATCGAAGATCCCTCCAAAGAAATGGAGGAAGTGCTAAAAATTATCCGTAAGAGTGATTACAATGTTGTTGAACAGTTGGGGCACACCCCCTCCAAGATCTCTATGCTATCTCTGTTGTTGTGCTCCGAGGCCCATGCTAAGGCTTTGGTGAAGTTTTTGAAATCTGCGCATGTGCCGCAGGAAATCTCTGTTGACCAGTTTGAAAATTGTGTCGCTAGCCTGATAACTGATAATGGTCTAGGATTTTCTAACGCTGATCTGACTCCTGCCGGAAGGAACCACAATAAGGCCCTGCATGTCTCCATTGAGTGTAGGGGCACTACTCTATCTCATGTACTGGTGGACACGGGTTCCTCATTGAATGTATTGCCGAAGATTGCTCTAGACAAGCTTGACTGTGAAGGGGTTGTGCTGAGACCCAGTGATGTTGTGGTGAGAGCTTTTGATGGTTCAAAGAGATTAGTGCATGGAGAGGTTGATCTTCCAATCAGAGTGGGTTCTCAAGTCTTTGTTTCTACTTTCTATGTAATGGACATTCGTCCTGCCTATTCCTATCTTCTTGGGCGCCCTTGGATACATGGGGCCGGCGCTGTGACTTCTACCTTACATCAGAAGCTGAAGTATCCCGTGAAAGGCAAGATTGTCACCGTCTATGGTGAAGAAGAGTATATGGTTAGTCATTTGAATACCTTCAAGTATGTTGAGATGGATGGCGAATTCCTCGAGACTCCTTGTCAAGCATTTGAATTGGCTCCTCAGACTGCTCCTGTTGTTAAACCAGTTCCTACTGTTCCCAAGGTTACTAGAGTGCCTCCTACAATGGTTTCCCTAAAGGATGCTAGAGCTGTGGTTGAAGAAGGTGGTTGTACCATTTGGGGTCAGCTTCCTGACATCCCTTACAAGTCTGACAAATTTGGTTTGGGCTTCACTTCAAAGGCTCGGAGGGCTGTACGTCATGCTCGTGCTATTCGCATTACCAGCAAAGGAGTTCATAAAGATCAGGTCAATGCTGTGGAGGATGCTGATAGTGACTGTGATCTAGACAGTTGGATCTTTCCTACCATTGGCAGTGGGCTCAACAATTGGAAGACTGAAGACATTATTCCTATCTCCTTTAGTCAGGAGTAAATGATATTTTCTGTTTTTCTTATTTTTGAAGTTTGGTTTTGTTAATTTGAACAATAAAACTTTTAAGCCTTGTGCCTTGCCCGGGGCACAATGGCCAATTTGTTAGGGTTGTCATTTCATCGCATATTTTCATTCAATAAATCAATGGACGTTTTGCATTCAAATTTTACGCTCTTTGTCTTTTCTTTTACTTTATATTCATCAAAATAGCTATGTGTTCTTACACACACCCACGCGATAAATTGCAGATCCACATCCACTCTGGATCCCATTGATAACGGTTCTGCTATTGTCAATTATGACTTCGAAAATCCGATCTACCAAGCCGAGGACGAAGGTGAGGAAGATTGTGAAGTGCCTATAGAGCTTGCTAGACTATTAGAGCAAGAAGAAAAGATTATACAACCGCACGAAGAGCCAGTCGAGGTCGTAAATCTAGGTACTGAGGAGGATAAGAAAGAAATCAAGATAGGTGCCGGATTAGAAGACCGTGTCAAGAAAAGACTGATTCAGATGCTACGTGATTATGCTGAGATTTTCGCTTGGTCTTACGAAGATATGCCAGGATTTGATACTGATATCGTGGTTCACTATTTACCGATGAAGGAAGGTTGTCCTCCGATAAAGCAGAAGGTTCGTCGTATGCGCCCTGAGATGTCTGAAAAGATCAAAGTCGAGGTTATGAAACAGTTTAATGCAGGTTTCCTAGCTGTCACATCATATCCTCAGTGGGTTGCAAATGTGGTACCAGTGCCTAAGAAGGATGGTAAAGTTCATATGTGTGTGGATTACAGGGATCTGAACAGGGCAAGCCCCAAAGATGACTTTCCTCTCCCACATATAGATGTTCTGGTAGATAACACTGCTCAGGACAAGGTATTCTCATTCATGGATGGTTTCTCAGGTTATAATCAAATCAAGATGGCACCTGAAGACATGGAGAAGACTACATTTGTTACATAGTGGGGCACCTTTTGTTACAAGGTAATGCCATTTGGTTTGAAGAACGCAGAGGCAACATACCAGCGTGCTATGGTTGCTTTATTCCATGATATGATCCATCACGAGATAGAGGTATACGTTGATGATATGATAGCCAAATCTCAGAATGAAGAAGAGCACCTTGACCACCTACACAAGCTGTTTGAGAGGTTGAAGAAGTACAAGTTGAGATTGAATCCAAACAAATGCACCTTTGGGGTTAGATCTGGTAAACTTTTGGGTTTCGTCGTCAGTGGTAAAGTTATTGAAGTCGACCCTGCAAAGGTAAAAGCTATACAAGATATGCCCGCTCCCCGTACTGAGAAAGAAGTCAGAGGTTTCTTGGGACGTTTGAACTATATTTCCAGATTTATCTCCCATTTAACCGCTACTTGTGAGCCAATCTTCAAATTACTGAGAAAAGATCAAGTAGTGAAGTGGAATGACGAATGTCAGATAGCTTTTGATAAGATCAAGGAGTATCTCCAAGAACCTCCGATTCTGATTCTACCAGTTGAAGAAAGACCTCTAATCATGTACTTAACAGTGCTAGAGAATTCAATGGGGTGTGTGTTGGGGCAACATGACGAGTCTGGTCGAAAAGAGCATGCAATATACTACCTTAGCAAAAAGTTTACCGACTGTGAAACAAGATATTCACTGCTTGAGAAAACTTGTTGCGCTTTGGCATGGGCTGCTCGCCGACTAAGACAGTATATGTTGACTCATACCACTTTATTGATCTCTAAGATGGATCCTATCAAATACATATTTGAGAAACCTGCTCTCTCTAGACGAATAGCAAGATGGCAGATGGTCTTGACAGAATACGACATCCAGTACACCACGCAGAAAGCAATCAAAGGAAGTGTACTAGCTGATCATTTGGCTTATCAAGCGGTGGACGACTATCAGTCTATGAATTTTGACTTCCCAGATGAGAATATTATGCTTGTTACTGATTATGAAGAACCTGGACCATATGAAGGACCTGAACTAGGATCCCGATGGACTATGGTTTTTGATGGAGCTTCTAACGCACTCGGCAATGGTATTGGTGCTGTAATTATCTCTCCTAAGGGTTGCTATACGCCGTTTACTGCTAGACTTTGCTTTCACTGTACCAACAATATGGCTGAATATGAAGCATGCATCATGGGTATCAAAGCTGCCATTGATATGAGGATCAAATTCTTGAATGTATATGGGGACTCAGCCCTAGTGACCAGTCAGATTAAAGGAGAATGGGACACGAAGCATCCAAATCTCATTCCTTACCGAGAACATGTGTTGACTTTGATTCCATACTTTGAAGAAATCACTTTTGAGTATATTCCACGAGAAGAGAATCAGTTGGCAGACGCGTTAGCTACCATGTCATCTATGTTCAAAGTCAGATGGGACAACGAGGCTCTTAGGATTACTATTGACAGACTAGATGAGCCGGCATACTGTTATGAAGTTGATACTGATGGGGTAGAAGAGAAACCTTGGTTCCACGAAGTGAAAAGATATCTTGAAACTCAGGAATATCCTGAAGGGGCATCTACCAATGACAGGAAGTTTCTAAGGAGGTTCTCTGCTAAGTTCTTTCTGAGTAACGGAATTTTATACAAACGCAACCACGATTCAACCTTGCTTCGCTGCGTAGACAAGAAGGAAGCAGAAAAGATTATGGAAGAGATGCATGACGGAATTTTTGGCACTCACTCCAGTGGGCATACAATGGCTAAGAAAATTTTAAGAGTAGGTTACTACTGGTCTACCATGGAAACTGATTGCCATCATCACTCCAAAACTTGTCACAAGTGTCAGATCTATGCTGACAAAGTACATGTACCCCCGGTTCCATTGAATGTTCTGACTGCTCCTTGGCCTTTTGCAATGTGGGGCATTGATATGATAGGAGAGATTAAACCTACCGCTTCCAATGGACATCGTTTCATCCTTGTTGCTATCGATTACTTTACGAAGTGGGTGGAAGCAGCCTCGTTCGCTTCTATTACCAAGAATGTTGTAGCTCGGTTCATCAAGCATAACCTTATCTGTCGATATGGCATCCCTGAAAGGATTATCACAGACAATGGTACTAATCTGAACAATATTATGATCACTGAACTCTGCACGCAGTTTAAGATTAAGCATCACAATTCTTCTCCATATCGACCAAAGCTGAATGGCACAGTGGAAGCTGCCAACAAGAATATTAAGAAGATCTTGCAAAAGATGACGGTGACATACAAAGATTGGCATGAGATGTTACCATTTGCTCTTCATGGTTATCGCACCTCAGTACGTACCTCAACAGGGGCAACCCCTTTCTCTTTAGTCTATGGTATGGAGGCAGTTTTACCTGTTGAAGTTCAGATCCCTTCCCTAAGGATTATGCAAGATGCAGGCTTAGACGAAGATGAATGGGTTCAGACTCGACTTGATCAGATAAATTTGATTGATGAGAAGAGGCTTGCGGCTGTCTGTCATGGCCAGATGTATCAGAAGCGTATGATCAAGGCCTTTAACAAGAAAGTCAAGCACCAATTGTACCAGGCCGGTGATTTGGTAATAAAGCGTATCATACTACCACAGAGTGATCCCAGGGGAAAATGGACTCCAACATATGAAGGTCCATTTGTAATCAAGAAAATATTTTCTGGCGGTGCTATGATGCTTACTACCATGGACGGTGAAGATTTCCCGCACCCTGTGAGCGCGGACATAATCAAAAGATACTACGCATAAAAAGAGACCCGCTAGGTTGACTGGCCTAGGCAAAAATAAGGGCATCCCGACGAACCAAAAGGGTTCGGGCAAAAATTAGGTATCTATATACAAAAGAACTGTACACCCGGCAAGTCGAAAACCTGAAAAGGCGGCTTGGGCAAAAAAGGGTATCCCGGTGGACTGAAAACCTGTAAAGGCGGTCCAGGTAAAATTTAGGGATTAAAGCGTACGACTATGTTCCGTTGGATCACTTATCTGCTTCCAGCTTAGTTTTATCAAGTTTGAACATCGCAGATCAATCCAGTCATCTTCCTTCCGACAGCAAGGGATGGGATGCTTGAAGATATAGTGGCAATAGCAGAGTTGGAACTCAATGGGATCATTTCCACATAGTTGTTTTTCTTTGTTTATCACTTTGTACCTTTCCAATTTTACGACAATTTCCTCTTACTAGGATTTCTGTCTCCTTGTACAAAACTGCCTATTTATAGGCCAATTTCAAAATCAATACAAGTTTATTTTCAAATTCAAAAATTGCTTTTATTTTCCCTGTTTTGTTTGTGTAAATGTCCAATGGGTGCTTTGAATGAACATATGCATTTGAATATGACTGATGTTTACCAAAAAATATATATACATGAAAACAGGAATAACATTTACTAAGGATTCTAGAAGTTGGGATAGTGCTCAAGATGTCCACGAACCCCCACGAATCCAGTTCATGGAAATATCCCCACAGAGCAATCTCCATGGAATTGTCTCTATTGAGCTATCTTCACAAGCTCGTCCCCAACAGAAATATATTCCCCTACAGAATTAGTATGCCCTCAGACAGAAATCGGGGCATCTTCCAGCGATTCACTTCCATATCTTCGATAGACAGCTTGGCATGATCATAGATCCCCTAGCAGATAAAGAAGTTGATCATTTCCCCAGCATACAGCAGAAATTTCCTCAACGCAGCCTATGAAATTCTAATCCCCATCGGAGGTTATTTCCTCTATGTAGTATACAAAATTCAATTCCCCAGCTGAGTTCATTTCTCTAACATTATAGAATTCAATTCCCCAGCAGAATTCGTTCCAGGATGCTATTCCCAGAAGAGTTGACACTCGTGTCTGAAACCTAGTCAGATAGTGCATCGGAGAATTATCCATCTCTTTTATTCCCAGTCAGAATGCATACAATTAATTTCTACAGTAAAAGAACAACAGACTACCGACTCTCCTGGCAGAATACTTTTATCCCCAAGCGGAAGTCAAAGATCCCCAGCGGAATATTCCCAAACGGAAAGTATGAATCACCAGTAGAGTCATTCCAAACAGGATCTGAAGATTTATTTTCTCCATTCCCAACAACCGTCAGGGATTTATTTTCCCCAATCAGACTTTACTATTCAAAGCCACCGCTACCTCCAGCGACATTTCATACCCATATATCATTCACAATACATCATAGCATACGCATACAAAATGCATATAACATTCTCATTTAGTTTAGGAGCGTTATTACGCAATGCATTACATATATCATGACATTGCACCAAACTAACTTGGTTTTTCAGGTTAGTTCTCAAACGAACAAATATTGTCAACAGTTTATCATCCTTCAGATACAATCAGTCGAAGATTCATTCTGATACTCCTTTGGATACAGTCAGGAGTAGACTCATTCCAGTACATCTTCTAGACACAGTTCAGATACAATCAAGACACAGATTCATTCTGATACTCATTCCAGTGCATCTTCTAGACATAGTTCAGATACAATCAAGACACAGATTCATTCTGATACTTATCCCATTACATCTTTTAGATACAGTCGGTCGAAGACTCATTCTAATACTAATTTCTCAGATACAGTCAGGCGTAGACTCATTCTAATACGACTCCCAGATACAGTCAAGCAAAGACTCATTCTGATCTCCTTATAGATACAGTCAAGATGTAGACTCATTCTAGAACATCATACAGATACATTCAAGGCATAAGAATCATTCTGGCATTTCCCAGCACGTCTGCTAGATACAGTTGGACACAGACTCATTCTAGTATATTCTTCAGATACAGTCAAACCTAGATTCATCCTGCTATTCCTATCAACAATTACTTTGGATGGAATCTATAAGCCCATCTCCATCCTGTCATATACTTCGAATGGCATCTTTTAAGCCCATTCAAGCAATACGATCAACCAACAGGGCGCACCGGCGAGTGCAAATTTTCGGGTTCTTATTGTTCAATCCTCTTCCACCTTCAGATCCCGATCGGCACGAATACCAATCTTACTCCTCAGGTTTAAGAAAATTGAAAAGGGGCAGCTGTTGTACCCCAAAATTTGTCCTCACATATTCAAGACAATATGCCTCAAGAGGTCTCCTAGTGATTCATAAGGTCTTCAGTTGCTCAAGAGTACTCAAAAGTTTCATCAGACAAAGCCTCCTCCTAAGCAATAAATCCAACTAGGGTTATGTACTTCTCAAAGTAGATTGGACTTCTAAAGCTTCAAAAGGACTTCATGGTGTCCCATACACTTCAAAGAATCCTCATAACAAGTTTCAAGACTTTCCTTACAAGTTTGGTCAGTCAGATGCTCAGACAGTCAAAAATCAGTTAACTTGGTCAAAAAGTCAACTGTGGTCAACACAAAGTCAAATCTCAAGATCTTTGGTCAACATCAAGATTATGGGGTGAAATTCATCTTTTGATTGAGGGTTGATCATGATTCATCAAGGAAACCTCAGAATCATCAAGAATCGGGAGTTACTAAATTAGGGTTTTTGTAGGAAAAGTCAATTGTACTTTGACCAGGCATAACTTCCACATACTTCATAAAAAATTCCTCAAACAAAGCCCATCTTGAAGGAAATTTAATTCCCTACAACTTTGTGTCTCACAAGCCAAGTCCAGAAATGCTTCATTCGGGAGATATGAGCCAAGACATTATAGGTCATTTTGAAAGTCAACAAAAGTCAACCTTTTTCAAAAGCTCATAACTTGAACATGGAAGATCAAATTGACATGGGACCAAAAGGGTTGGTTATAGGACATCTTGAGGTTTCTAGAAAGTCCAAGAACGCATCAAAATGATAAAAATTGAGAAAGTTATGCATTGTTAAAGTTGGGCAATTTTGAGGAGGTGTATGAAACAAAAAAGGCCAAAACTCAAGTTTTCTTCAAATGGGCCCATAATATTTCAACCCAAACTCAAATATGAGACCATTCACAACCCATTGATCATATTTTCTGATTTTTATTATTTATTTTATATTACATTGAATTTTAATCATTTAAATTCAATTTTAATTAAAATAAATCATAAAAAATCAAATCTTTGATTCCAAAATTATTTTGGGATCAAATATTTGATGTTTAAGATGATTGATTATGTCCAATTTCGTGCAAAACAAGCAAGGAAGGTTTTGAAGACAAATTTTGGCCAGAATAGAAAGTTTGCATTTGATTTTTTAATCAAATATTCAAACATGAATACACATGGATTGGATCTGATATTATTGACCTAATTACTCTCCTATAAATACATAACCATATCCAAACCTAAGGCCACGAAAAATCACATTAAACAACCCTAAAAATATTTCAAAAAGAGGCAAATCAGGGCAAATCATAAAAACACTTCATAGCAAGTTTTCACGACTTTTTCACGTCCAAATCATCTCAAAACAATCCCAGGAGCTCATTCCACTCCTTTTGAAGGTTGAAAACGTGCAGAGTATGGGCTCTCAACCATGGCCGCCTCCCACACTTTAAAAAATTTTGTTTTTCGTATTTCATGATGCATTAAGCTATTTCTCATATATAACCATGTTCATAAACATCATTTAGTTTGTTTTAATATCTTTTTGTTAAGCTTAGCCGCAGGTTGCGTGAGTTGCCATGGTTAGGGCAAGAAACGGATCTTCTTCGAAGCTCCTTCCACAAGCACTTTCAGGCCCTAAAAATTATACCATTGAACTCCTAGGGCCTTAATAAGTAGGAATATGTATGATTTATTCATTTAATTTGCGTTTTTTTGAAGTTGAAATTTCTGCAGATTTTAGCTACAAATGAAAATCGTAGCAAAATTGTAGCCAATCCGCAGCTGTTTCGTAGCAAAAATTGCAGCCAGGACAACGAAGAAGATGATGAGGTGGCGCGATCTGGTTCGCTGATTGAAGTTGACGTGTTTTTAATATTTATTCTATTTGTTTCGTTCATATAACACAAGCACGCGCATGTCCCAGTGGTGGAGGCCTCAGCGAATTGCCTTGAGGGCCTGGGTTCAAATCCCAGCGCCCTCCTTCCCTTTTTCCTCTTTTTCTTCATAATTTTCTCCTCTTTCTCTTATTTCTCTCTTTTTTATATTTTATATTTTTAATCTTTAATAATTATTTTAATTAACTTTAATTAGCTAACCATTTTTTTTAACTAATAAGACTTTAATAAAATTAATTTTTTTATTAAATCCAAAAAAAATAATACAATTTTTTTTTTTTAGTTTAAATTGAAAAAGTCATTAAATGTTTTTTTTTTCTCTTTAACAAAATTTCAATTAACCGTTTTTAATCGAAGTTTCCGATATTTCTTACTTCACTTTTATTCTTTTCGACTTTATTCTGTTATCATTTATTTTTATTATTAGAATAATGTATAGGTGCATAAATATGTAATAATTAGATTTATTTCCCCGCACTATTTTTCCAATTATGTATATCTCCCGAAGCCATGTAATAGCTTAGGACTTTTTCTTTTCCGCATTTCCCCCGGTTTTCAAACATGTATCCCCCTCCCCATGATGTAATAGCGTAGGATTTCTATTTCTGCTTTTAAATTCCGTAAATATTAACTGTGTGGTTAGTAATTATAGGGAGTGAAAAAGAATATACGCAAATAAAAATCGAACGATAGATAACGTTAATTCAAGATGACTAAATCAACACACTTTATTCACACACGTAAGTCGATCATTATATGATCGCCATCAGCACCTCTTAGGGTCCCCCCTTTTGGTTGCCTTCAAAACATGGTCAAGTCCCTCGAGCGTAGAGGTATCTTAGCAAAGTTGCCTATGAGATAAAAACATCATCATAGTCCCTTCGATATAAAGATCACAGTCCCTTCGAAGTTGCCTACGAATAAGTGATCTAGTCCCTCGATGACCCTACAAAAAAATGATGATAGTCCCTTTGAATTGCTAAGATACCCCTACGAGTTGCCTTCTATGACCATACGATGACCCTACACTCGCCCCTTTAACATCCAAGGTAAAGACTACTTACTCACTAATAGTAAGGACAGTCTTACCCCTAAAGGAAAGAAATAACAAGAAAGACCTACAACTTAGGGTAGTAACTCTTAAATGCTTACTCACTCCTTTCAAAACACTCTTTACACCTCACATCTTTGCAAACATTTTTTTCAAAGCTAAACACTTTGTATAAATCCATACGAGGATCATTACAAAGTTAAAGTCTTTACGAAAATATTTTCTAATCACACACTACACTATTTTTAAACAAAGTAAAGTGAGCTAAGCAATTAAGAGCCCATGGATAACCATGGATACAAAAGGTGCTCGTACCTTCCTTTTGTATAACTTACCCCCCGAACTCAAAATCTTTTAAAAAGGTCTTTCCTGTTCTTTTATTCCTTTCTTTATTGGATAAAATAAAAGTCGGTGGCGACTCTTGCTTACCACAACATTTTAAAAGTCAGTTCAAACCACCGTGTTACAAGAGGTGAAAAGAAGAGGTTTGACGAAAGCAAAAAGCAGTGCTTTAAGTGTCAAAGGTTTGGTCATTTTACAAAAATAAGTGCAATGCGAACAAGAAGGAACCTCAAAGACATGAAACCAAGGTTGCAAGACAAGAGTTTGATGAAGAGAATACATTCTTGGTCATGATCGCAAAAGGAGAATGCAGCAGCGGCAAGCTACGGGATAACAGTAGAAATTCAAAGACTTTTGCAAAATTGAGTTGTGATCGGTTGAATGATACGGTTAACCAGTTACATGCTGAAGAAAACGCAATGATGAATACAAAAGGAGTTTAATGCAGCGAGGAATGGTACTTAGACTTAGGTTGTTCTACTCATATGAATTGGAGGAAGGATTAGTTTGTTAAAATCAATCGTGCCATGAAGAACAAAGTGAAGTTCTCGGATGACACCACTCTAGCGGCCAATGGGATCAGTGATGTTTTGATCATGAGAAGAGATGATGGACATTCCTTGATCAAAGATGTTTTGTACATTCCAGGAATAAAATGTAACCTTCTAAGTATTGGCCAATTGCTTGAGAAGGGTTACAAGATTCACATGTGTAGGTTATGTGGTTTTTGGATTGACTACATTTTGGTAAAATAACATGATGTTAGCAAGATGTTAAACCAGATATTCTGCCATGACAGTCAAACATCATGTCTAGCATAATGTTGTGACATGTTCCAGGACATGTTATACCAAAAGGTTAGGGCATGACTATTTTGGTATTTTAGTGTGATTTTTGAGTGTATTCTAATTCACACACGTGCATTTTTATACGAGTATATTGTGTGATTTTCTGTTATGACAGATTCTGTTACTTTTCATAAAAAGGATCCTTGAGCCTTTTTAGGAAAGTTTGAATTTTTCTCTTATTATTGTGCAGGATAATTTGCAGTCAGATAAAATTGATTGTTGTTATTTGTACGCCTCAAGAAGCCCAAGTCCATTAGGTCTGAAGGTTATTTAAAGTGAAGACCAAACCCTATTGAGGTAGAGAACACAACGTGAAGATTTTGGGGAAATAAGGATTAGTCGTGCTTTGGTTGGTCTTTAGGGTTTAGTGTATGTTAATTGTATGCCACTCATGTATCTTCTAATGCATTGAGGTTGACTGATTGTTCATTGTTCATTGTCCACTCTAAAGCTTTTAAGCAAGAGTGTATTGTTCTTGGTTGAAGCATTTAAGAAAAATCAAGTATTGTCTTGGAAGTGTGCTACTTCTATTCATTAGTTGTTGTTGAATTTTGATTGGGATTGTGACTGGTTAGGAAGTGAGAGGGGGGGGGGGGTCCCATATCTAGAGGGTGTCTAGGTAGAAGTTGCACAATGTAGTGATTAGGCGAGAAGTTGTAAATGGGGGAGTTTAGCTTTGAACTAATACTATCATAGTAAATTTCCTTCATGGCTTGGTAGCACCCAGATGTAGGTGACGTTGCACCGAGCTGGGTTAACAACTACTGGTGTTATTTATCTTTCTGTCATTTAAGTTTTTGTCTTTCTACTTATGTGATCCTACTGTCTTGATCCTAGTGTTGTGACATTTGTCTCGATATTTGGTATCTGCGTGCTGGAATTTCAATTGTCATCAGAGCAGGTCACCCTGTTCTATTTTTGGGTGAGCTCCAGGGAGTATTTTTTGGTACCATGGACAAGGAAGAAGGATACAACAACAGACCACCTCTTTTGGATGGATCCAATTATGACTAGTGGAGGGAACGTTTGATAGCCTTCCTAAAATCTATGGACAACAGATCATGGAAAGTTTTCCTGGAAGGTTGGGATCACCCCATTGTGAAGGATAAGGATGGCAATGAGTCTTTGAAACCAGAAGAAGACTGGTCAGAAGAGGAAGATGAATTAGCTCTTTGAAACTCCAAAGCCTTGAATGTCCTATTCAATGGAGTAGACAAGAATACTTTCAGGTTGATCAGTACCTGTATTGTGGCTAAAGAGGCTTGGGAAATCCTCAAGATAACTCATGAATGCACAACTAAAGAAAGGATGTCTGAAGAAAAGCTAGTTAGAAAAATTCTTAGAGCTCTACCTAAGAGATCTGATATGAAGATGACAACTATTAAAGAAGCTAAAGACAATAACAACACGAGGGTTGGTGAACTTATTGTATCTCTTCAAACCTTTGAATAGGCCACCTGTGACAAGTCAGATAAGAAAAACAAGAGCTTAGATTTTCTATCCAATATTGAAGATATAGAGACTCAGTATGATCTTGACACTAAGGAAGGAATGTCAAATACTATTGGCAATCAAGTACTGGAGAAGATGGAAAGAAGAACAAGAATAAATGTCAAGGACATCTCTCTTGACACCAGTAAGAACTGTGATTCTCAAGAAAAAGACAAAAGTGTTCAATGTTATGAGTGTCATGGAATGAAACAGTTTAGTGTAGAATGCCTAACATATCTCGAGAAACAACAAAAAAGAATGATTGTTTCTTGGACCGGGGATGACTCTAAAGGTGGAAAGCATAATTAATATATCAAGTTTGTTAAATCCTTCTCTGGTAAATTAGACTCTGTAGGAGGAAAGAAGATGTCGTATGAAGACCTAGTTGTCGTGTACAATGACTTATGTGTCAAAATTGAAGAAGTGTGCAAGAAGGGTGAAAAAAAAAAGCTTGTCATAAGACAATTACAGGTTGAGAAGAAGGAATTGCTTACTTAAGTGTATGATTTTGAGAGTGAAGTATCCACAATGACCTCTAACATATAACACATGACCAAACCTGTTAGAATGTTAAACAATGGAACATATGTGTTGGATGATATGCTCAAAGCTGGAAGAGATGCTGGAAGTCTAACAGGAATTTGATATAACAAAAAGGAAAAATCTTCAATGTCTAGAAATATCTATCCTGAAAAGAGAAATGACACCTTGGTTCAAAGGGGAAGTTCCAACATCATACTCAACATCAGGAAGCTTTCACCGTACCTAAGTTCCAACCCAAGAGATGTCCATATTGTGGAAAGCAGTGTCCTATAGAAGTCTTCTGTTACAGGTTGTATGGTTATCCTAAACCTTATAGCAATCAAGTAAACAAGGCAAAGGGCAAGTGGAAAGTCAATGATATAAAGCTATATCTCATGGCTCATGGTTCTCTCAAGACTTCTACCAAAGAATATTGGTATCCTGATAGAAAATGTGATAAGTATAATATAATGAAGGAAATCATAAGTGAATAAGCTGTTGGAGGATTGCCAAAGCTCAAGATTGAAGAGAGCAGATTTTGTGATGAGTGCCAAATTGGGAGGGAAATCAAGATGTCACATACCAAGTCACAACATCAGACTGCTTTCAAAGTTCTAGAACTTTTGCATATGGAGTTAATAGGACCAATGCGGGCAGAAAGCCTGGGTGTAAAGAGGGATGCCTTTGTGGATATTGTTGATACTTCTGGTTTGAATGTTGCGTTTTCAAATGTTTCAAATGTTGTTACCTCCGAAATTGTGAGTCTAGATAACCCTAAAACGGAAGATACTCTAAGCCGATCTAGTTTGAATGTTGTTGTTAATAGAAGTGTTCATGCGCCTCTCTCTAAGATCTTGGTAACTGATCCTGAGTCTGATGTTGTGTCGGATGTCGCATCATCCTTGGCCCGACCTGATCATCATGTTGAAACCACACAAGAAAACATTCAGAGTAAGTCTCCTGAAAAATCTCATGAGAATGTGGCTAAAGATGATTCTGTAGGTAGTAAAAGAGATTATTTTGATGATATTAGTATGTCTGCTGAAGATAAAGAAGATAGCGGTGGTATGAAGAAGGATCAGTCTACTAACACTGTCAATGTAGATGGTCTAGATTCTGATGATGAGCCTATAGGAAAGAAATTGGCTTCTGGTGGTGTTAAAAGATTGAGGAACAAAAATGGGAAGGTTTTGTGTCTACAAGCAAGCCTTTTAAGGCATCCAAGAAAATTACTAAGGTGGGACCTGACAAAGGATGAAGTAAAGTTGTAGCCCCTGCTACCAAGAAAAAGTCATTGAAGAAAAAGGAAGATCCCTCAAGTGACTCTAAGTATTATGTTGAACAAGATGTTCAAGACATCATGCCTTCTGCTAACAAAGGTGTTGATGTGGATCAAAGGTTATACATGAGTATGATTGGTAGTCTGTTGTATCTTACACCTAGAAGACCTGACATCACTTGGGTTGTACCAGTTTGTGCTAGATATCAGGTTGATCCTAAAATGAGCCACAATAATCAAGTGAAGAGGATCTTGAAATACATCAATGATACTGATGATTATGGAATGTTGTATTCTCATAGTCAAAATTTCATGCTCGTAGGGCGTTGTAATGCAGGTCGGGTAGCTGAGGATGAGTATATTGCTGCAGGAAGCAGTTGTCCTCTAATTATTTGGATGAAACAGATGTTGAAGAAACATAATGACAAGTTGGATGTTATGACATTACATTGTGAGGGTCTGAATGTTATCAGATATTTCATTCAACATGGATGAAACAAGAACCCTGAACAATATAATCAACTAATTAGGAATCCTGATGAAGGAAAGGTTGTTATTTTGGAGCATGTGGACACTAAGGATCAGCTGATTGTTATGGTTACTAAAGCCTTATATGCAAATATACTTGAGAACATAAGTTGTGAGGTAAAAACTTGCACTATTAAGGAGTTATAGCAATTACAGATATGAAGGAATGCAACATATACTGCATCTTTCCTCTGTTCTCTGAGGCATGATATGCCTAAGCAAGTTACTGTGCAAGGTGAAAAGGCTGACTTGAAGAAGACATGTTCTAAGGATGTGACTTCAAGGAGTGTAGAAGGATCTTTGACAGGGGCAAGAGGTGGTAGATCACCTGAAAATGATTAGTTTGTGTTTCCATTAGAGTTGTTTATTGCCATTACTACTTTGTGCTTCCATATGTGTGATTCCATTTGTTTTTGTTTACATTTACTCTTTGTTTTCTTTTTGTCAATTTTTGGTTAAAAATGGGGAGTAAAATGCTGATTTGTTTGTTGTTTATGATGCTAGATTAGATGTCATAACTTTATGTCATGTTTATACTACTGCTTAAGAAGAGTAGTTTTTCATTGTTGCTGAACTGTATGCAACTTTTTAGGGGGAGCATGATAGTTTGTCATGCTTGCTTCTGCTACTGATGTGGAACCATTTGCTGTGTCTGGGAGAATGCATTATTCTCTGCAGTAGGTTGTGGTGTTCAGGAGGAGTGTGCTTGTTCTTGTGTTTTTGTAGTGTGGTTCTTGCATGTGAGTTCATGTTTTTTCTGGTGATTTAGGTTTTCCCCTTCAGGGGGAGTACTGATTATGTGTGACATAGGGAGTTATGTACCTGTCTGTTTTGTTGCTGCAGAGTCGCAGTTTGTACAAAGCTTACATGTTCTCATGTAGCTTGTGTTGGTGTGTGATGTCAAACTTGATGTCTTGACATTGTGTTGTCAAGTGTTTCTCTATTGGTTTGACAACAATGTGGTTCTTGAGGTTCTTTGTTTCTGCTGTGTGTGTCTCTGATGTGTGCTAAGGTTGTTTTAGCCAAAATTTGCCAAAGGGGAACATTGTAGGTTCTGTGGTTTTTGGATTGGCTACATTTTGGTAAAATAACATGTTATTAGAAATATGTAAAACCAGATGTTATGCCATGATAGTCAGACATCATGTCCAGCATGATGCTGTGACATGTTCTAGGACATGTTATACCAGAAAGTTAGGGCATGACTATTTTGGTATTTTTATTGTGATTTTTGAGTGTGTTCTAATTCATACACGTGCGTTTTTCATAGGAGTATTGTAGCACCCCAAAATTTGCTCTCCTACCTTTAGTACTAACTGGCTTATGTTTCATTTCATTTTTGCATTATCATGTGTGCATATCACTGGTTCTTAGCATGGGGTCAAGGTGCCTGAGGTAAGTTCAAGAGGAGAAGATGTTCTTCAAAGGGTCAAGCAAGAGTCCTTATATTGTCCAAGAGATCTCAAGTGGCTCACTCTCTCCTAACCAGTGCAGAAATTAGGGTTTTGAGATTCTTGGTTTTATTGCTCCAATGGGCAAGCTTCTTGGGTTTTTATCATCACCAAATGGCATATCTTATCTTTGTTGGAGAGGATACACATCATATTCAGAGGAATTGGGATTTGGAGACTGTGTTATTTCCTCCTAGACTGAGGGTACCAAAATTAGGGTTTGCTATAAAGTCAGTTTATTTCTGATTCTTTGGGCAAGACTTAATTCCATGGTATTCCTTGGGTCCCTAAAGTATCTAGGAATGGAAGATTGTCCATCCGTTTGGTTCATGAGAGATTCAATTGGCCAATGGATTGCAAATCAGGAGAATTGGAGAAAAGTCAACAGTGATAGGGGAAGTCAACTGTGAAATCTTGAGGTTCTCTTCAAGGTTTTCAAGGTCTCACATCCTCATGTGGTCTTCAAGGGTCAAGTTTCATACCATTTATCAAGAATCAAGGGTTGGTACAAAAGTTACTAAATATGGAAATGACCTATAATTTGAAAGTTTCCATTTTGGGCAAGTTTTTACACTACAATCAACTTAACTTTTCATCATCAAAGAAGCTTCAAATGAATTTTCCTCAAACATGAAAGTTGAAGATATTTTTCTCCCCTTTCCAACAAGCACTAGATGGTCTCCATATCATTTATGAAACTCAAGTTATGATCAAAAGAGGGCAAGGTGGTTTTTAGGGTTTCCTTATGGTTCCACTTTCACAACTTTTGCATTTTGGGACATATGGACCTATAATTGGTTCCATTGCTTCAAGGAACATTCTAACATCAAGGTACATTCCATAAGGACCATTTTTGGCCTTTGAATCAAGTGGATCCATGGCTTATTCATCACTTATTTCCCATTATGCAAAATTGCAAGATCATTGAAAATTCATAAACTAAGACATCTCAAGGCCCAAATTCCATACAGGTGTGATTAGCAATTGAAATGTGAATGATCCATCATTAAAGGCTTGGGTGTGATGCATGGAGGAGGGAGTATTTCACATTATGCAAATTTCCAAAATCACCCAAAACTCATTAAGTGAGGAATTAACAAGGCCCAAATGCTAATCAGTGGAATAACCTAATATATTTAAGCTTACTCATGCACTGGTTAGAGGAGGAGGCACGTTATTTTTGTGAGTTTTCAAGTGTGAACCCTAAAAACTTCTCTTCATCGAATCTCATCATCCACTAGGGTTTTTCAAAAACTTCTTTCACAGCCTTCTTCCTAAGGATCCATAGAGCACGAAGCAACCATCGTTTGAAGCTAACAGCAAGGGTAAAGGCTGCGTGATCTCAGGTTAGTGATGATTTGCATGCTCTCTAAACTCAACTTTTTGATGCGTATAATAATCTATGACACTCACTGATGATTCTGGCATGTTTTATTTTGAGATTGGACGTGTATTGGCTACATATTGCGTGTTTGAAAGTTTTGAACCCTAACTTGTTTCATTCGAATCTCTTTGTATGTTGATTGTTTGTGATTTCTAATGTGATATTATTGATCCTGGTGAAATTCTGGTCAAGAAGGTATATTCGTTTGCGTGTTCTGGTATTTTTTTGGTTGCAGGTGGCCGGAAGGGACGACCGGAGCTAGGGCTCCGGCGTCTGGCTTGATCGCCGGCGAGATTAGGGTTTCCAAGGTAGGGGATGAAATCCCACCATCCATTTGCTTGATCGTGTGGTCCACGTTGTGCCACATCATTTAAATTTTGTTTTTATTTTTTGGTTTGTGTGTGTGCCATTCCATGCTAACTGCCATGTTCCTTAAATCTAAACCGTCCATCATGTTAGATTTTGATTAATCTGGGACGTTGATTGAATCCATTGGTTTATAAGGTGCCAACACATTAAATTTTCATGTGCCTCTCACGTGTGATTTTTTTAATTTTTGGGTAATTGTGTATGCGCATGCGTATTCTAATCATGGTGCACTTTTAATCATGGCCATTGATTTTGTTGATTTTGTGATTATGTTGACTGATTATGGAGCGTGTGATGGATCTAATGGTTGATGTTGGGTCTGTGGGTTGACTGAAGTCCACGTGTTCTTCTTTGTTTTATTTTATTTTCGCTGATGGGCTTTGTGGTGTGGGCTTGTTATCCACACCCCCCTTGCTTGCTCCATTTCAATTTCCAACGTGCATTTGTTGTTGAATACACCCCCATGTTTATTTCAATTCTTTTTATTTTCATTTAATTGTTTGTTTTGCATTTTAATTTTTAAAAATAGTTTTGTGCATTAAAAAATCATAAAAAAAATAATGAAGCATGTCTAGGTTTTTATAAAATTTTACCAAATTTTATTTTATTATTTTATTTTATTTTTAGCATCTGCAGTAATTATTTGTTTATTTTCTTTTGAATTTATTCCAAATATGCATACTCTAACTTGTTTATTTTATTTCTCATAGTCTATGAAACCTTTTGAGTCCATTCTTTTTGCATTGTTTCATCAACATTTTTAAGTTCATTAAAATATTTTTCTCATATTTTTAAAAATCATTTCATATTGCATTTTGGTTCTTTTCTTTTGCATGTTGGTTCATAATTCTCATTTGAATTTGCATTAATTGTTTGAGTGACCCATCTTGGGAATTTTGGCATGAGCTTTTGACATGTTGTCTGCCACTGGTTGAGGTGTGTTAAGTTTTAATTTGGTAATTTTAGAAGATGTTTTGCTAATCGTTTGATTGCTCTTTGTTTGAGGTCTTCTTGTATGCACATCTTTGATCATGTCTGATTACTTGTTTGAGAAGGCACTTGTGCCATCATTTGGGATTGCTTCTTTGACTTCATAAACCATGTTTGAGTTGTTATAGGTCACTTGATTGCCATTATAGGTCATTGGTGTGAGGTTGTTGCATATTGTATGCACATGTTCAATGCTTGATTTACATGCCTCTGTTTGACTTATCTTCTCACTTCTTCTCATCCATGCATCTCCATGATTTATGTTTGGGTTATGTATGCCATGCCATATCATTCATTTGCATTTCATTGGATGTATGTTTCTGACTTTGGATATTTGCATTCATATCATATGTCATTCATGTTTCATCTTGCATACTTGAATTTGTTTCACTTATATGCTTCCTTCTTCTTCTATTGATGTTTGATGCTCGGATATCTGTTTGCATGTCTCATGTGACATTTGCATAGCATGTTTAGGTCATCCACATTCTGTCTTGGTTGAGTTTCATTTGGTTTATAACCATTTCTCTTTGGTTTGTGATTTGTTTGGGTTTCATTTGTCTTATTGTCACTTATGTCTGTTTGTACTAACCTTTTATGCAGGGACTGAGGTAAGTTATTTGAGGGTGTGGATAGTTATCCATGTCCACTCTCACTCTTTCTTTCTCTCATCTTTTCTTTTCTTTAGGCTTAGGTTGTTGTCAAACCTCCCTTTAGGGCCACCTTTGCATGATAACATAAGGACTAAATTCCATAGGATAATCTCCCTCCAAACTTCCCCTTAGGGCCATCTTTGCATGATAACATTAGGATAGATTTCCCCCTTAGTGTTTTTCTTTTCTTTTGAGTCCCTCTTCTCACCTCATAACATCTCTAAGATACTTAATAAGGTCAACTTGCCTTGCACACAAGCCTTAAACATAGGAAATGAAGATTGAGGGGTCCCCCTTCTCTCTTCTAGAGTGTTGAGCATACGTCCCATTGGGGACGACCATGCGACGCATTCGTTCCCGTGTCATAGACTTTGGTTTAAGTTGAGTTATGAACTAACTCAAGTCACTTCTGTCCTAAAAAATAAAAACAAACTTCAAACCTTTTTATCCTGCGGGATTGTTAAACTAAAGGCTATTTTCAAAAAGGGCACGTTACTTTCCGTCTGAGTCGCAAACAGGCATCGACCCTAATTGCCGGACGCGAACTTAACGCCGCTCATAAAAAACACAAAAAGAACTTGATCTGAACTACGTTGACTCTGAATTCCCCATTGCACAAAGGCGGTACGTAGGCCTAGGACGACGACATCCTACCGAGTCTGTCTTTGTTTTCCCCTTCCCCGTTTTAGTGTAGCCATAGATTTTAGGATAACTCACCCTTAGAACAGACAACAAGCATGGATCCCATCGAGTATGATGGACACGTGGGGTGCTAACACCTTCCCCTCGCGTAACCTGTCGCTCCCGGGATTTTCATCCAGGTACAAACGCGAGAGTGGCGCGGAAAAACAGAGTCGCCAACCGTGTAAATTTATCCCAAGGGAGGGAAAGGGAACACCGCATAAACCTGAGGAAGAGGGAAAGGAATGGTCATCACAACCATAACCTGGGTTCGGGAGTCGGTTACGCGAGGGGAAGGTGCTAGCACCCCACGCGTCCATCGTACTCGATGGGATCCATGCTTGTTGTCTATTCTAAGGGTGAGTTATCCTATCATCTAGGGCTGTACTAAGACGGGGAAGGGAAAAAACTAAGACAGACTCGGTAGGACGTCGACGTCCTAGGCCTACGTACTCCATTTGTGCAATGGGAAATTCAGAGTCAACGTAGTTCGGACCAAGTTCTTTTTGTGTTTTTTATGAGCGACGTTAAGTTCGCGTCCGGCAGTTAGGGTCGATGCCTGTTTGCGTCTCAGACGGAAAGTAACGTGCCCTTTTTGAAAATAGCCTTTAGTTTGACAATCCCGAAGGATAAAACCAAAGTCTAGGGCATAGGGGCGAATACCTAACGCATCGTCCCAAGACAGGACGCTCGCTAAGCACTCTAGAAAGATGAGAGAAAGCCCCTCATTTCTTATTCCCCACGCTTAAGGCTTGTGCGCAATACACTTTATCCTTATTAAGTATTTTCAAGAAGTTTTGAGATGAGAAGAGAGAAGACACAAAGGAAACTCTAAAGGGAATCTAAGAGTCCTAATGTTATCATGCATGGGTGACCTACGGTTAGTGAGGTTTGACGACAACCTAAGCTTAAAGAAAGGAAAGGATGAGAGAAGGAAAGAGTAAGGGTGAATAGGGATGATTATCCACACCCTTAGAGAACTTACCTCAACCCCTGCATAAAAGGTTAGTACCCAATAGGCATAAATAATATCAAGGCAAATGAAAACCAAACAATGGCATATAATAATGATAACAATCCAAACATGAATTAAGAAGTCAAAGACACAACCCCCAAAACAATGGCACAAGTGCCTTTTCAAACAAGGTAACCAGACGTGATCAGAAATATGCATACAAGAAAGCCTCAAACAAGGAGCAATCACATAATTAGGGAAACAACTTCTAAAATTTCCAAATTAATTATCAACATTGCTAAACCAGAGACAAACATCATATCAAGAACCCCTGCAAAAATTCAAAGTATAAGTCACTCAAACAATTATGCAAAGTTAGATGAGAAACATGGTTCAACATGCAAAAGGGAAGGACTGAAATGCAGTATGAGATGATTTTAAAAATGAGAGAAAAATATTTTAATGCATTTCAATATATTGGTGAATGAATGCAAAAAGAATGAATTCTAAATAATTTATAGATGATGAGAAATAAAATAAACAAATTTAAGTATGCATGATATGAATAATGCAAAAAGAAAATAAGCAAAATAATTATTTCAGATGCTAAAAATAAAATAAAATAGTAAAATAAAATTTTTGAAAATTTTATAAAATGATAAATATGATGCATGAATTTTTTTGGAATTTTTGGATGCAAGAAACTATTTTAAAAAAAATTAAGATGAACATAATACAATTAATAAAAATAAAATTGAAGGAAAACAAATGGGGGGTGCACTTTGTAATTAATTCACGTTGGAACATGGAAATGGGCTGAAGGATGGGGTGCAATCAGTAAGGCCCAACCAACAAATATCAGCGAAAAAAAAGAAGAAAAAAAAAGCAAGTGCACATGGGCTCCAGTCAACTGATTGACTCTCCACCAACCATACGATTCATCCAACGCCTCTTACTTAGTCAACATAACCACAAAATAAGCCAGATCAAGGGCCGTGATTAAAAGTGCATCATAACTAACACACACATACACGCACATGGTCACTCAGCTCACCATAGAACTCCCACGTGACAGGCACACGGTTCATTAATGCGTTGTCAAAATTGTGTCCACACGATTCATCAGACGCGTGAAAATGAGTCAAACAAAACACAAATTAATCATGATCAACGGCTGGGATGTGAAGTACATGATAACACACATAGGATGGCAATCACACAATTAAATAAAATAAAACAGAAAAATAAAAAACGTGGCGCAATGATGGCCACACGATCAAGTGAATCAAAGGCCAGGATTACGTCTTCTTCGTTGGAACCCCTCCTTCACCGGACCACCACACCAGTCGCCGGAGCCCTAGCTCCGGCCGCCACCCACGGCCACCTGCAATAAAGTTTTTTCCAGAAAATGCAAAGGGGTACACCATTCTGACCTGAATTTCGTCAGGATCTCAAATATGCAATTCAAATTCGCAAATACCCAAGGCATAATAAAAAACGAAGGAAATAATGTTAGGGTTTAAAACTTTAAACTCACCATATGCACACAATACACGCCCATATTCAATATAAAATACATCATCACACTCGGCACCAATCACAGATCATTATGCACGTAAGAAAATAGAGTTCTATGATCATCAAAAGAATGACTAACCTGAGGCTATGCACTCCTAATCCTTGTTGTTGGCTGCGAATGGGGGATGGTTTGCACTCTATTGATCACAAGGAGGAAGTTTGTGGAAGAAGTTATTGAAAAAATCTTCTTGCTTGAGAGATATGAAGGAATGATCTTTTAGGGCTCACACTTGAATTCTCCACAAAGGCACGTGTATGTGACCCTAACCAGTGCATGAATGAGTTTAAATACCTAGGTTTAATCCATTGATCAGCATTTGGGCCTTGGTAATTCTTTGTTTAATGAGTTTTGGGCAATTTTGGAAAATCACATAATGTGAGATACACCTCCTTCCATGCCTGGATATCCAACTATTTCATGATGGATCACTTATTGATAAATTGCTAATCACACCTCAATTGAAATTGGGCCTTGAAACATTTTGATTCATGAGATTTCAATAATTTGACAATTTGAAATAATGGAGAATAAGTGATGAATAAACCATGAAACTTCTTGATTTAAAGGCCAAAAATGCTACTTGGGGATTGTACTTTGAGGTTAGCATATGACATGAAGCAATGGAATTAATTATAGGTCCATATGTCCCAAAGTGCAAAAGTTGTGAAAATGGAACCCTAAAAACCACTTTGCCTTCTTTTGGCCATAACTTGAGTTTCACAAATGGTATGGAGACCCACTAGTACTTGTTGGAAAGAGGAGAAAAATATCTTCAACTTTCATGTTGGAGAAAAATTCATTTAAAGGTTCTTTGATGATGAAAAGCCAAGTTGAATGTGGTGTAGGAACTTGCCCAAAAAGGAAACTTTCGATTTATAGGTCATTTCCATATTTAGTAACTTTTGCACCAACCCTTGATTCTTGATAAATGGTATGAAAATTGACTCTTATAGATTATATGGGGATGTGAGACCTTGAAAACCTTGGAGAGAACCTCAAAATTCCACAGTTGACTTCCCCTCTCTCTGTTTGACTTTTCCCCAATTCTCTTGATTCCTAATCCATTGGCCAATTGAACTCCTCTTGAACCAAACTGATGGACCAAATTCCATTCCTAGATACTTAAGGACCCAAGGAATACCATGGAATCAAGTCTTGCCCAAAAAATCAGAAATAAACTGACTTTATAGCAAACCCTAATTTTGGTACCCTCAGTCTAGGAGGAAATAACACAGTCTCCAAATCCAAATTCCTCTGAATATGATGTGTATCCTCTCCAACAAAGATAAGATATGCCATTTAGTGATGATAAAAACCCAAGGAGCTTGCTCATTGGAGCAATAAACCCAAGAATCTCAAAACCCTAATTTCTGCACTGGTTAGGAGAGAGTGATCCACTTGAACTCTCTTGCTTGACCCTCTGAAGAACATCTTCTCCTCTTGAACTTGCCTCAGGCACTTTGACCTCATGCTAAGAACCAATGATATGCACACATGATAATGCAAAAATGCAATGAAACATAAGCCAGTTAGTAATAAAGTAAGGAGGGAAAATTTTGGGGTGCTACAGCTGCCCCTATTCAATCAACTTGGTCCTGAGGGTATGATAGGACGGCTTTCAGACAATCGGGATGCACGGAGATTGAATACCGAAGAACCCAGAAATTTTCTAATGGTGAGAATAACAAAATGGAACGTTCTGAAAAATATGACCTCAGCCATATCCACAAGAAAAATACGAATACGACCTCGATCGCGGCCACAAAACGAATACAACCTCAATTGTATCCTCAAAGGAAGACTGACCTCAATCACTCTACCCACAAAGAAAAAACGAATACGACCGCAATCGCACCCACAAAACGAATACAACCTCAATTGTACCCACAAAGGAAGACTGACCTCAATCACTCTACCCACAAAGAAAATACGAATACGACCTCAATCGCATCCACAAAACGAATACAATCTCAATTGTACCCTCAAAGAAAGACTAGCCTCAATCACTCTACCCACCAAGAAAACATGAATACGACCTCAATCGCATCCACAAAACGAATACAACCTCAATTGTACCCACAAAGGAAGATTGGCCTCAATCACTCTACCCACAAGGAAAACATGAATACGACCTCAATCGCACCCACAAAACGAATACAACCTCAATTGTACCCACAAAGGAAGACTGACCTCAATCATTCTACCCACAAGGAAAACATGAATACGACCTCAATCGCACCCACAAAACGAATACAACCTCAATTGTACCCACAAAGGAAGACTGACCTCAATCACTCTACCCGCAAAGAAAATATGAATACGACCTCAATCGCATCCACAAAACGAATACAATCTCAATTGTACCCCCAAAGGAAGACTGACCTCAATCACTCTACCCGCAAGGAAAATACGAATACAACCTCAATCGCATCCACAAAACAAATACAACCTCAATTGCACCCGCAAAGGAAGACTGACCTCAATCACTCCACCCACAAAGAAAATATGAATACGACCTCAATCGCACCCACAAAATGAATACAACCTCAATTGTATCCGCAAAGGATAACCGACATAAAGTGGACTTCGCTGGGGGATAACGTGAAACAAAACTTCTGGTTCATACCACCCCTACTGAGAAAACATGCCAAGCGAGAATTGACTACCGGGCGAGAACTGGATTTCACAAAAGAGAAAGGCCAAACAAAGGCAAACTTCTAACGGACTCACGATCCACAGATAAGATGACTCCGCCGGGGAAAGGAGAAGTCTAAATAAAAGATTCTGCCAGGGAGCACAAGCATGAGGAACGCATCCCTCCAGAATCTCCTGAGTTATGCCATCTCTGCTGGGAAAGAGAACTGGCAAGGAAAACGTCAAACCTGGCTTATGCTTCGAATGCAAATGTTTGAATTTTGCCATAATGCTCCACACAAAGTGGAAATGCTACGCGTTTTGAGGATGCAATGCCAATGCTTATGATATGCAAAAGGGGTTCCTCCAGCAAAATAAATGCATGGAGAGAAAAGACCAATTCAGCTGGGGATGACAAAAATAAATTGTCCTCTGAATCCAAGAACTCTGCTGAGAAGGATCATACTGATCGACTCTTCGGATCAACAACTTCTACTGGGGATGAAATCCCAAAAGAACATCCATACCACCGGGGATTATACGTATCCTCTACTGAAGGTGACATAGAACCTGAGATTCCTCCTTTGCCGGGGGAGTTGAGAATGAATGCCAATAACAGAACCGGAAGTCTGTTACTGAGGATTGCCAATAACCAATTGGGCTCAGAACCTGCTTGGGGATACCAACCCATAATACCATCCTGCTTGGGGATATGGCTGATCTTAGCCTGCTGATGGGGAGAATGACTTCACCCCCTCCTTGCTGGGGATTAGAATATGACATCGTCGGTGAGAGCCCGCTTCCTGACTGGATGGGGAAGGTGAACACCCTGATTCTGTGGGGAAATAACGTCTTGATCCGGAGAAAATGCTTCCCAAGTCTCCTGCTGGGGAAGGTCCGCTCTGCTGAGGAAAATGCAATCTCAATGCTGGGGAGAGCAACCTGCTGGGGGAGTACAATGCTGTTGCCCTGCAAGTCAGATAACAACAAAAAAGAAATATGCCACAACATGACTATCATCGTTAACGCCTAAGTAATTTCTACTGCTTTTCGTTATGCTCCGCAAAGCTCGAAGATTTATATGCAATGTTTATCAAAAATATCGGACGTTTTTTGCAAACAAAACAGTAAAAACAAACAACAGAAAGCTCTTTGAGTGAAATGAATATTTTATTGAGAAAAGTGGCCTGTAAATAGGCATTTACAATAGGAAGCAATTCCTAAAAAGAGGTAATTGCGCAAAAGCAAAAAGAAAATACACATGTCGGCAATGTGGGAACAGATATCCACCATGATTCGATTCAGCTATGACCCATATGTCTTGCTTATCCACAAATGTCTTGACCTTCGAAGAGACTAACTGTACTGATTCCTTTCCTTCAGAATTTTCAAGTATCAAAAGTATTCACAGATCGAACGCAGACCATAGCCTTTCGCTTATAAATCCCTAACTTTTGCCTGGATCGCCCTTTTCGGGTTTTCAATCCATCGGGATACCCATTTTTGCCAAAGTTGCCTTTACCGGTTTTCAACTTTGCGGGTTTACTCATTTCTTTTTACATTTTACCCCTAATTTTTGCCCGAACCTTTTCCTTTTTATGGTTCGCCGGGATACCCCTTTTTGCCTGGACTTTCTTTTTATGTCCAGCGGGTCTCTTTTATGCGAAGTATTTTTTGACTACGTCTGCGTTCACAGGGGAGGTAAAATCTTCGCCATCCATAGTTGAAAGTAGTAAGGCTCCACCAGAGAAAACCTTTCTTACTACATACGGCCCCTCATAATTTGGAGTCCATTTGCCCCTGTGATCTGTCTGAGGAGGAAGGATCCTTTTCAAAACCAATTCACCTGTCTGAAAACTCCGAGGACGCACTTTCTGGTCAAAGGCGTGCTTCATCCTGCTCTAATACAAACGACCATGTGCGATGGCTGCCAATCTCTTTTCTTCAATAAGGTTCAACTGATCCAACCTGGAACGCACCCACTCAGCCTCATCAAGCTTCACATCTGCCAGAACTCTCAAAGATGGAATCTCGACCTCTAAGGGTAAAACTGCTTCCATACCATATACCAATGAGAAAGGGGTTACCCCAGTTGACGTACGCACCGAAGTACGGTAACCATGTAAGGCATAAGGTAACATCTCGTGCCAGTCTTTATACGTTACAACCATCTTCTGCACAATCTTCTTGATATTCTTATTCGCCGCCTCAACAACACCATTCATCTTCGGACGATATGGAGAAGAATTGTGATGCTCGATCTTGAAACTCTGACATAATTCCTTCATCATCTTATTGTTCAAATTCGAGCCATTATCAGTGATGATTCTCTCCGGGACCCCATAACGACAGATGATATCCTTCTTTATAAATCGGACTACCAATTGCTTGGTGACGTTGGCGTACGAGGCCGCTTCCACCCACTTTGTGAAATAGTCAATGGCAACCAAAATGAAACGGTGCCCATTGGAAGCAGTGGGCTCAATCTTTCTAATCATATCTATGCCCCACATTGCAAAAGGCCAAGGAGATGACAACACATTTAGAGGCGTAGGCGGTACATGCATCTTATCTGCATAAATCTGGCATTTATGGCACTTCTGGGCGTACTTGAAACAATCAGACTCCATAGTCATCCAGTAATATCCTACCCTCAACAACTTTCTAGCCATGGTGTGTCCACTGGAATGAGTACCAAAAGATCCCTCGTGAACTTCCTCCATCAACAAACCTGCCTCGTGTTCATCAACACACCGTAGCAAGACCATATCAAAGTTCCTCTTATACAACACATCATCCTTGTTCAAAAAGAAGTTTCATGCCAACCTTCTCAGAGTTTTCTTATCTTTGGTGGAGGCACCCTCTGGATACTCTTGTCTCTTCAGAAAGACCTTAATATCATGATACCACGGTTTGCCATCAGACACATCTTCAATTGCAAACACAAAAGCTGGTCTATCCAGACGCATGATTCTAATCGACGGAGTTTCATTCCAATGGTTCACCTTATACATGGATACCAATGTCGCAAACGCATCAGCCATCTGATTCTCAGCTCGGGGCACATGATGAAAATCTACCTTGTCAAAGAACGGTAACAACCTTCTGGCATAGTTGTTATAAGGCACCAAATTCGCCTGACGAGTCTCCCATTATCCTGTAATCTGATTAACTACCAACGCGGAATCACCATAGACATCGAGGTTCTTAATTCTCAAATCAATTGTTTCCTCTAACCCCATGATGCATGCTTCATACTCCGCCTCGTTGTTGGTACACACGAATGCTAACCGGGCAGTGAAAGGTATATGAGAACCCTTCAGGGTCGTAATAATTGCCCCAATTCCATTACCATATGAGTTGACAGCTCCATCAAATATCATCTTCCACTGTGACCCAATCTCAGGTCCTTCGTCAGGCAGAGGCTCTTCACAATCTTTCATTTTCAGAAACATAACATGCTTATCTGGAAACTCAAACTTCATTGGCTGATAATCCTCGACCGGCTGTTCAGCAAGGTACTCTGATAGAACACTCCCCTTAATGGCCTTCTGAGAAACATACTGAATATCATACTCTGTCAAAACCATCTGTCAACGGGCTATCCTTCCAGAAAATGCTTGCTTCTCAAACACGTACTTAATCGGATCCATCTTCGAAATCAACAAGGTTGTGTGGTTTAACATATACTGCCTTAGGCGCTTGGCTGCCCAAGCGAGTGCACAACATGTCTTTTCCAACATAGAGTATCTTGATTCGCAATCAGTGAACTTCTTACTCAGGTAGTAAATAGCGTGCTCTTTCCTACCCGTCTCGTCGTGTTGACCGAGCACACAACCCATCGAATTATCAAGAATCATAAGGTACATAATCAACGGTCTCCCAGACACCGGCGACATAAGGACTGGAGGTTCCTGCAAATACGTCTTTATCCTTTCAAACGCCTCTCGACAATTTTCATTCCACCTGACCTCTTGATCCTTTCTTAGCAACTTGAAAATTGGTTCACACGTGGCTGTCAGATGAGAGATGAACCTAGCAATGTAATTCAACCTCCCCAAGAATCCACGAACCTCTTTCTCTGTCCTTGGCTCAGGCATCTCTTGTATAGCTCTTATCTTTGCAGGATCAACCTCGATACCTCTTTCACTAACAATGAATCCCAGCAATTTACCAGACCTCACGCCGAAAGTGCACTTGTTCGGATTCAACCTCAATCTGAACTTCCTTAACCTTTCAAACAGCTTCTGGAGGTTTACCAAGTGTTCTTCCTCTGTTTGTGACTTCGCAATCATGTCATCAACATAGACTTCGATCTCCTTATGAATCATATCATGAAAGAGAGTCACCATCGTCTGCTGATAGGTTGCCCCAGCGTTCTTCAATCCAAAGGGCATAACCTTGTAGCAAAATGTTCCCCACGGTGTTATGAACGTTGTTTTCTCCATGTCCTCTGGGGCCATTTTGATTTGGTTATACCCAGAGAAGCCATCCATGAAGGAAAACACAGAAATTGAGCAGTATTGTCCACTAACACGTCAATGTGGGGGAGCGGGAAATCATCCTTCGGGCTCGCCCTGTTCAAATCTCGGTAATCAACACACATCCTGACTTTCCCATCCTTCTTAGGTACAGGTACAATATTAGCAACCCACGGAGGATAATTTGTCACAGCAAGAAATCTGGCGTCCAACTGTTTCTGAACCTCTTCCTTGATCTTGACAGCCATATCTGGTTTCGTCCTTCTCAATTTCTGCTTAATTGGAGTACAACCCTCTTTAAGCGGCAGCCGGTGTGAAACAATGTCAGTGTCAAGCCCAGGCATGTCTTGGTAAGACCAGGCGAAGATATCCACATACTCTCGAAGCAACTCAATAAATCTTCCCTTAACGGTATCTTCCAGGGCAACCCCAATCTTTACTTCTCGTTTAACATCCTCGGTTCCCAGATTAACAGTCTCAACTTCCTCCTGATGAGGTAGAATAACCCTTTCCTCTTGTTTCAGTAGCCTGGCTAATTCTTCTGGTAAGTCACAGTCTTCGTCAGTCTCTTCTTCGGCCTGATAGATAGGATTGTCGAAGTCATATCGGGCCATAGCTAAGTCATGGGTGGAATCTGAACAAAAGAACCTGCATGATGGATGTTTTATGTTTATTATGAGTGCAACAAACAAGAAAACACATTGCCATTTTGATGTGGGTTAATGCAAAAAGTAAAAAAACAGAAAGACAGGGATCAATATATTTGAATGAAAAAATGTCCTTTATTGATGATAAAAATAGCAAATAAACATCCAAGCCCTACAAATAAATATCACTACGTCTTGGGCAGAACGTAGGACTCAACATAACAGAAAACAAAAGTAAATTACTCCGGGCGCGTCACTTGGATGACTTTCTCGGAGGACCAGTTGCCTAAACTCTAACCAGGGGTGCAGGGACGGATCCACTCATCCGTGTCACAATCACTATCTTCTTCATCCTCAATAGCATTAACTCTGTCGAAGAAAACACTGGCACTGGTGAAACGGACTGGACCATAGAACTTAGGAGGCTCTTCAAAATGCCTAGGTGGCTTGTACCCCAGTCCATGAGTATCTTGCTTTCTTTGAACATCAATGACACTGCCCCACTTCTGAGAACCACCAGCTTCAACTATAGCGCGCGCCTCTTTGAAAGAGGACATTGGAATCTCTGGTTGTCTGACAACTTCAGGTTGGGCAACCACCTCAGGCTAACTGACTGCTTTTGGGGGTTCCTATGGAATCTTCACAGCTTCAAAGGCTTGGCACAAAGTTTCCTGTATCTCACCATCTACCTCTACATACTTGAAGGTCGATAGGTGACTCACCATGATATCTTCTTCACCACAAACAGTCACAACGTGGCCATCCACCATGTACTTCAACTTCTGGTGTAGCGTAGAAGTTACTGCCCCAGCACCATGGATCCAAGGGTGACCCAACAAACAACTATAGGCAGGATGAATATCCATTATGTAAAAGGTGGTGTTGAAAATCTCAGGACCCACTTTGATTGGCAGAACTAACTCTCCAAAAACTGACCTCTTGGAGCCATCAAAAGCACGTACCACCAAGTCACTTGGTGTACAAATCAACCCACGAGTATCCAGTTTCATCAAAGCCTTCTTCGGTAACACATTCAGAGACGACCCAGTATCAACTAACACATGCAACATTAAGGAGCCACGACATTCTACTGAAATATGCAGAGCGTTGTTGTGATTCCTCCCAGCCGGAGTTAGATATAAATTGGTGAAACCCAAACCATTACCAGCATTCACATGATCCACAACCCCTTCTAACTGGTTGACAGATATTTCCTGCGGTACATAAGCCATATTCAGAACCTTCAGCAATGCATTTCGGTGTGCCTCAAAGCACAACAGTAAGGATAGAATGGAAATCTTCGATGGAGTCTGGTGAAGTTGATCAACAATCTTGTAATCACTTTTCCTGATCAGCCTCATAAACTCTTCTACGTCTTCTGAGAAAGTATCCCCAACCTGCTTTGTCATGGAATTATTTGCTTCCTGCCTTTGTGCAGACTCATCCATCATCTGTTTACCTTTGTCTTGTCTTGAACTGCCCGCTTGACTCTCGGACGGAACAAAGATTCTACCACTCCTAGTGATATCCCTTGCTTCAACAAGATTTTCAACCCCTGTATTCACAGCTGATGTCTCTTCCAATTCCTGCTTCTTACCATTAACAAAAACCTCGGCCCCATAGTTCCATGGGATGGCCTTGGTACTCTCATATGGGACTGGTCCAGGAACAGTAATAGTGACCGGCGCTGGTCTCGCCGGTGCTGATATAGTTATAGTCTTGAACGGAATTGTTATTGTGGCAACATCAATCTCTCTGTCAACAACTTTATTCTGCCTACAACCCCTGTCAAACTGCAATATCCCTTCGCTGATTATTTTCTGAATAACTGCTTTCAATAAAACACAACCGCCCGACTGCGACACACATCCTACACAACCTTCATCACAGCCTGGAAATACCCTTCCCTTCAACAGTCTTTCCTTCACCACACCCAAGGGAGTTTGGACTTCGTTCACATCTGAAATCAAACTCAAGTCTTTAATAATAGCATTGACCCTCGGCTCACCGTGATTCGGCATCGGGTTCTGATTCACATTTGGAACATCATTGGAGAAATTGATGGCTTTGGAATCCACCAAATCTTGAACCTGATGCTTAAAAGATTTACAGTTCTCAATATGATGTCTGGGTACCCTAGAATGAAACTCACAGTGGGCGTTGGCGTCATAGCCGGGAGGTGGATTACCAGTAGGTGGAGCCAACGTTCTCTTCTGAATTAACTGGAGCTTTAGCAAGTGCTGAAATAATTGAGCATAGGGAAGGGGTGGAGTGTCAAAATGCCTATCACGCCTAGTCAGAGGCTGCGATCGGCGAGGAGCCTGGTTTTGTTGTTGAGACACTGCTGGCTGCTGAGGTGCTGCTGGGATGGTTACAGAAGCCACCTGCTGATTGTAGTTCTGACGAGGTCCATCTCTACCACGATATGATGACACAGAGTTTGTATCTCCCCCCTTCTTCTTGTAACCACTAGCATAAGGCTTCTTACTTCCTCCAGATGAGGACCCATCACCGCTTGATATTTTTCCTGCCTTAATTCCGCTTTCCACCATCTCTCCTACTAAGATCAAATTAGCAAACTTTCCAGTCATACACGATACCAACTTTTCATAGTAATGACCCTGCAAGGTGGACATAAACATAGTTATCATTTCACGTTCCAACATGGGAGGCTGAACCCTCGCCGCCAGTTCACGCCACCTCTGAGCATACTCCTTGAAACTCTCATTGTTCTTCTGCGACAGATTCTGCAGCTGTGTTCTGTTAGGAGCCATGTCAGTGTTATATTGATAGTGTCTAATAAATGCCCCTGCCAGATCTCTCCAACTACGCACATCCTTCCTCTCTAGTTGCATGTACCACTCCAGGGATGCCCCAGATAGGCTATCCTGGAAGCAATGCATCATCAGCTTCTCATTCTTCGCATGCGCAACCATTTTACTCGCGTATGCCCTCACGTGGGTCCTTGGGCAAGTCGTGCCATTATACTTATCAAAAGTAGGAGTTTGAAACTTGTACGGAATAACAACACCTGGAACCAACCCCAAATCCTCTAGATCCATACCCAAAGCATCCTGATTCACAACACCCCTTAGCTGTTCCTCAATCAACCGGAGCCTTTGATCATTGTCAATCTGGGGACCAGCATCCCCACCTGGGATAGAGAATGCATCATCTTGAACATCATCATACTGATGGCTATGAACTGCGCCAGCACCAATACCACCTCCCCCAGCATTAGGAATCACAACATTTTCTCCTCCGCCCGGAGGAATCACAACACCAGTAACATGAATACTTCCGCCCGGAGGGTCATTCTGAACATTGTTACCAGTAACACCAGTATGAACGACACCGTCCTCATCAACCCTTGCAATTAGTGGCTGAACGAGAGTCCTCAACTGCTCTTGGCCTTAAGCGACACCTTGTATTAATTCCATGAATTAGTTCATGCGAGTCTGCATCTCAATGATCTCATTCTATAGCTGATCTATGAATCTCTTCTGATTTTGTCTGGTATAATACCGATGAATGTGTTGATCTGCAATCCTGAGATTAGAACAAGATAAGAATACCGGAGATAAACACCTGTCATGCAAAATGATTATGCAAAATGATTATGAATATGCAAATGCAAGTGAACATGTTTGAATATTCACAGGGCGATCCACCCCTTGATTCCAGTTTAACAACAAGATAGAACGGAACTTCGGCTCATATATTAAGAAAACCAGAGGGAAACCAAATGTCAACAATCACAAATCCAAGATAACAAGTCTGAACACGATAATCAAAGGTCTCAACCAACAAACCTGGTGGTGATCCAAATAATGAAAGAAAATAGAAAACTATGGCATATCATCAAAGTCTACAAGTGTCAATCCCCCAATCCATTATGCTTCTTGCTCCAGTCTTGAATTTCTTTGAACAACTTTCTGGTGTCGAGATGCTTCGGCCTCTGAATTAGCTCTTGAATGAGAACGTCCCTCCTATGCATGATCCCTTCCAAGTATCGGCAATGCAACTCCCAAGCGTCTTCTCCAGAAACACCATCCATGCTAGGACCCTCACTTCTAGGTCTCTTCACTTCAGCTTGGATCTTAAGTTCCTCTATGGAGGCTATAGCTTCATTGAGTCGACCCTCGACTGCTTGTCTCTTGAATACTCCTAACAGGATCTCAGCGTCTTTTTACTTGAGCGTCAACTTCAACTCATCAATCTGAGCTAGATAACCGTCTTCCTTTTTCTTATTCTTAGCCATTGCAGTTTCTCGGTGATTATTGAACCTGTGAATTTTTAACAAAGCCTCGTCCAATTCCTCCTTCTTAGACTCGAGAACCTTACTGATACCATCCAAAGCTTGCTTCATCCTTCGTCTGGATGTGACCATGTCAGCTAGCTCTTTTTCGGCCTTAGCAAGAAGCCCTGTCTTCAATTTGGCGGTATGAACAGTTTCACCCCGCTCATGCTTCAACTGATAAATCTCTCTTTTTAGGTCACTATTTTCTTCCCGCAGTCTTTCCTTTTCAGTCCACAACTTGTTAAACTTCCCTATCTCAACTGTGGTAGGAGGCTCGATCGTCAAAGGATACAAAGGTGGCTCCACTGGGAAGGGAAGAAGCTCCTCTTCTGCTCTCTTCTTAATCCACTCTTTATAGGAAGAGAAAGCCCGGTTATTACATTTCCCGAATGAAGTTTTACCCTTCTTGGTCACCTGCTTCCAAGCATTCACAACCTTCCTTATCATCTCTTGATCCTCAGTACCATTGAAGAATAAGGACTCTCTGACGTCTCGCTCTTCAGGTGGACTCTTCAAAGGATAACCAAACTGCCTGATGACAAGGGAAGGATTATAGTTAATTCCACCTCTTCTCCCTATTAAGGGTACATTAGGGAATTCTCCGCACTTGCAAATAATCTCCATTCCTAGCAAGTCATGATTGAACCAAACAATGTTGTCAGCCGTCAAGCCCATTAACCTCTTTGACCACTTCAGAGAATCTTTCGTATCAACAAAGGCGCCAGTTTCGGGGAGATGGCTCAGAAACCAAGTAGATAAGAGCGCCGGACAATAACTCATAGTTTTTCCCCGCCTATTTTCATTCTTGTAGTGGACTGAGTGATACACATCGCCTAGCAAGGTAGGTATAGGATTCTTTGAAATAAAGATTCTGACAACATGCATATCCACCAGATCAGGAACATTGGGAAACAGGACAATCCCATAGATGCACATGCCAGAATAGCTTGAAAAGCAGTCCAATTCTTCTCTTTAACATGTATGCAAGCTTGATCAAACAAGAACTTCAATAAGAAACCCTTAGCTCTTTGTTTTTCCTCAATATTACTGCTCAGAACGGATTCACCAATATGAAGAGCACCAGCCATTTCTTTTATCCCGGGGTGTTCTTCAGAAAAGAATACTATGTCATGCCTGATGGGGATTCCCAAAATAAATGAGAACTCCTCCAACGTTGGGGCCAAGATGTAGTCTGGGAAAGTGAAGCAACGCAACGACAGATCGTAAAACTGAAGAAGTGTATGAATGACATCCTTCTCATACTTGGAGATGTTGTAGACAAACTTCAGAAGTCTCCCATACCCTCCACTGAACTCTGTACGAACTCCGGGGCCTGCCATACTAATCAGCTTGTGAATCAATGTCAAGGTCGGCTCTGGGAACGAATAGGCAACAATCTTCTTTCTCTGGACATCCATGTTAAGGTAACCTCAAAAAACCGGAATCAAGAGTAAGATGCAAGCCCTGAAAAATGTCAAACATGTCAGAATGCAAGATAAATGATATGCTCATGCAAACGTGGGGTCAAGGAAACACTGCTGGATGTGCTGTGCTGTTAACTGAACGAGAACCACAACCCAGAAAACCAGAATTCTGAACCACTGAGATAACCAGGAACCCAAATAATCGGACGTTGATGAGAGATCCAGAAAAACAGGGTAGGTTGAAGGTTTCGGTTACCTGCAAACCTGCAAACACCCATCCCCTCTCACGTGTGGGTACTAGGATGTTCAGTATCCCGGGCTCTCAGGTCGAGAAATAATGATACGTTCACCATTTCTGGTTTGGCATCATCATCAATCGAGGAGGCCTCAACTGATTCTCTAAAGCGGAAGGTCCTCAGCTTTGACACTGAGGTCGAGAAACAATAGTACATTCATCCCTCGGGGTACAGTACTATCGTCAATCGAGGAGTGCCTCCACTGATTCTCTTCAAAAGATAGGGGCCATCCTATGCGAGCTCCAAAGTGGGCCCTCGGGTGCGAATGGGTTTGCCACAGGATGTAGTCTGCCACTGTCACCACTAAAGAGGGATGTTTCCACTAAGGTCCTCGATGATCGGTCACCAGAGTCGACAGCTCTCTAGATCAACACCCTAACATGTGCAAGACACACACGTTAGATAGCGTCCCAAGATAGCCTCGTCTGGTTGTGAATTTCGTGAACACACAAACGTACCAAGCGGGCACGTAGGTCCCACTACTTTCCACTCTAGTCCTAGGGTATACTCAAGCCTGGGTATTGGGCTTATCTCTCAGAACCACCTAACCTGCAAAACAGAAATAGCCAGCACAACACAGCAGTATCCAGTAATAAAAATGAAATGCAATGCAGAAAATGCGGTAAAAATAATATACAACAAACACAGCAAAGCAAACACAAAGACACCCAAAGAGAACAAAGATAAGCAAGCGCTAGGACTGACTCGCTTAGGGATGGACCAACATAGGTCAACCAGATGTCCCCAGCAGAGTCGCCAGCTGTCGCTCCCGGGATTTTCATCCAGGTATAAATGCGAGAGTGGCGCGGAAAAACAGAGTCGTCAGCCGTGTAAATTTATCCCTAGGGAGGGAAAGGGAACACCGCATAAACCTTAGGAAGAGGGAAAGGAATGGTCATCGCAACCATAACCTGGGTTTGGGAGTCGGTTACGCGAGGGGAAGGTGCTAGCACCCCACGCGTCCATCGTACTCGATGGGATCCACGCTTGTTGTCTATTCTAAGGGTGAGTTATCCTATCATCTAGGGTTGTACTAAGACGGGGAAGGGAAAAAACTAAGACAGACTCGGTAGGACGTCGACGTCCTAGGCCTACGTACTCCCTTTGTGCAATGGGAAATTCAGAGTCAACGTAGTTCGGACCAAGTTCTTTTTGTGTTTTTTATGAGCGACGTTAAGTTCGCATCCGGCAGTTAGGGTCGATGCCTGTTTGCGTCTCAGACGGAAAGTAACGTGCCCTTTTTGAAAATAGCCTTTAGTTTAACAATCCCGAAGGACAAAAAAGTTTGAAGTTTGTTTGTATTTTTTAGGACAGAAGTGATTTGAGTTAGTTCATAAGTTGCATTGCACCAAAGTCTAGGGCATAGGGGCGAACACTTAATGCATCGTCCCAAGACAGGACGCTCGCTAAGCACTCTAGAAAGATGAGAGGAAGCCCCTCATTTCTCATTCCCCACGCTTAAGGCTCGTGCGCAATACACTTTATCCTTATTAAGTATTTTCAAGAAGTTTTGAGATGAGAAGAGAGAAGACACAAAGGAAACTCTAAAGGGAATCTAAGAGTCCTAATGTTATCATGCATGGGTGACCTACGGTTAGTGAGGTTTGATGACAACCTAAGCTTAAAGAAAGGAAAGGATGAGAGAAGGAAAAAGTAAGGGTGAATAGGGATGATTATCCACACCCTCAGAGAACTTACCTCAACCCCTGCATAAAAGGTTAGTACCCAACAGGCATAAATAATATCAAGGCAAATAAAAACCAAACAATGGCATATAATAATGATAACAATCCAAACATGAATTAAGAAGTCAAAGACACAACCCCCAAAATAATGGCACAAGTGCCTTTTCAAACAAGGTAACCAGACGTGATCAGAAATATGCATACAAGAAAGCCTCAAACAAGGAGCAATCACATAATTAGGGAAACAACTTCTAAAATTTCCAAATTAATTATCAACATTGCTAAACCATAGACAAACATCATATCAAGAACCCCTGCAAAAATTCAAAGTATAAGTCACTCAAACAATTATGCAAAGTTAGATGAGAAACATGGTTCAACATCCAAAAGGGAAGGACTGAAATGCAGTATGAGATGATTTTAAAAACGAGAGAAAAATATTTTAATGCATTTCAATATATTGGTGAATGAATGCAAAAATAATGGATTCTAAATAATTTATAGATGATGAGAAATAAAATAAACAAATTTAAGTATGCATGATATGAATAATACAAAAAGAAAATAAGCAAAATAATTATTTCAGATGCTAAAAATAAAATAAAATAGTAAAATAAAATTTGTGAAAATTTTATAAAATGATAAATATGATGCATGAATTTTTTTAGAATTTTTGGATGCAAGAAACTATTTTAAAAAAATTAAGATGAACATAATACAATTAATAAAAATAAAATTGAAGGAAAACAAATGGGGGGTGCACTCTGTAATTAATTCACGTTGGAACATGGAAATGGGCTGAAGGATGGGGTGCAATCAGTAAGGCCCAACCAACAAATATCAGCGAAAAAAAAGAAGAAAAAAAAAAGCAAGTGCACATGGGCTCCAGTCAACTGATTGACTCTCCACCAACCATACGATTCATCCAACGCCTCTCACTTAGTCAACATAACCACAAAATAAGCCAGATCAAGGGTCGTGATTAAAAGTGCATCATAACTAACACACACATACACGTACATGGTCACTCAGCTCACCATAGAACTCCCACGTGACAGGCACACGGTTCATTAATGCGTTGTCAAAATTGTGTCCACACGATTCATCAGACGCGTGAAAATGAGTCAAACAAAACACAAATTAATCATGATCAATGGCTGGGATGTGAAGTACATGATAACACACATAGGATGGCAATCACACAATTAAATAAAATAAAACAGAAAAATAAAAAACGTGGCGCAATGATGGCCACACGATTAAGTGAATCAAAGGCCAGGATTACGTCTTCTTCGTTGGAACCCCCTCCTTCGCCGGACCACCACACCAGTCGCCGGAGCCCTAGCTCCGGCCGCCACCCACGACCACCTGCAATAAATTTTTTTCCATAAAATGCAAAGGGGTACACCATTCTGACCAGAATTTCGTCAGGATCTCAAATATGCAATTCAAATTCGCAAATACCCAAGGCATAATAAAAAACTAAGGAAATAATGTTAGGGTTTAAAACTGTAAACTCACCATATGCACACAATACATGCCCATATTCAATATAAAATACATCATCACACTCAGCACCAATCACAGATCATTATGCACGTAAGAAAATAGAGTTCTATGATCATCAAAAGAATGACTAACCTGAGGCTATGCACTCCTAATCCTTGCTGTTGGCTGCGAATGGGGATGGTTTGCACTCTATTGATCACAAGGAGGAAGTTTGTGGAAGAAGTTCTTGAAAAACTCTTCTTGCTTGAGAGATATGAAGGAATGATCTTTTAGGGCTCACACTTGAATTCTCCATAAAGGCACGTGTATGTGACCCTAACCAGTGCATGAATGAGTTTAAATACCTAGGTTTAATCCATTGATAAGCATTTGGGCCTTGGTAATTCTTTGTTTAATGAGTTTTGGGCAATTTTGGAAAATCACATAATGTGAGATACACCTCCTTCCATGCATGGATATCCAACTATTTCATGATGGATCACTTATTGATAAATTGCTAATCACACCTCAATTGAAATTGGGCCTTGAAATATTTTGATTCATGAGATTTCAATAATTTGACAATTTGAAATAATGGAGAATAAGTGATGAATAAACCATGAAACTTCTTGATTTAAAGGCCAAAAATGCTACTTGTGGATTGTACTTTGAGGTTAGCATATGACATGAAGCAATGGAATTAATTATAGGTCCATATGTCCTAAAGTGCAAAAGTTGTGAAAATGGAACCCTAAAAACCACTTTGCCTTCTTTTGGCCATAACTTGAGTTTCACAAATGGTATGGAGACCCACTAGTACTTGTTGGAAAGAGGAGAAAAAAATATTCAACTTTCATGTTGGAGAAAAATTCATTTGAAGCTTCTTTGATGATGAAAAGCCAAGTTGAATGTGGTGTAGGAACTTTCCCAAAAAGGAAACTTTCAAATTATAGGTCATTTCCATATTTAGTAACTTTTGAACCAACCCTTGATTCTTGATAAATGGTATGAAACTTGAATCTTGAAGATCATATGGGGATGTGAGACCTTGAAAACCTTGGAGAGAACCTCAAAATTCCACAGTTGACTTCCCCTATCTCTGTTTGACTTTTCCCCAATTCTCCTGATTCCTAATCCATTGGCCAATTGAACTCCTCCTGAACCAAACTGATGGACCAACTTCCATTCATAGATACTTAGGGACCCAAGGAATACCATGGAATCAAGTCTTGCCCAAAAAATCAGAAATAAACTGACTTTATAGCAAACCCTAATTTTGGTACCCTCAGTCTAGGAGGAAATAACACAGTCTCCAAATCCAAATTCCTATGAATATGATGTGTATCCTCTCCAACAAAGATAAGATATGCCATTTAGTGATGATAAAAACCCTAGGAGCTTGCTCATTGGAGCAATAAACCCAAGAATCTCAAAACCCTAATTTCTGCATTGGTTAGGAGAGAGTGATCCACTTGAACTCTCTTGCTTGACCCTCTGAAGAACATCTTCTCCTCTTGAACTTGCCTCAGGCACTTTGACCCCATGCTAAGAACCAATGATATGCACACATGATAATGCAAAAATGCAATGAAACATAAGCCAGTTAGTAATAAAGTAAGGAGGGCAAATTTTGGGGTGCTACATAACCGACTCCCGAACCCAGGTTATGGTTGCGATGACCATTCCTTTCCCTCTTCCTCAGGTTTATGCGATGTTCCCTTTCCCTCTCTTCGGATAAATATACATTGCTGGCGACTCTGTGTTCCGCGCCACTTTCGCGTTTGTACCTGGATGAAAATCCTGGGAGCGACAAGTATATTGTGGGATTTTCTGTTATGACAGATTCTGTTACTTTTCATAAAGAGGACCCTTGAGCCTTTTTAGAAAAGTTTGTATTTTGCTCCTATTATTGTGCAGAATGATTTGCAGCCAGATAAAACTGATTGCTATTATTTTTGCACCTCAAGAAGCCCAAGTCCATTGGGTCTGAAGGTTATTTAAAGTGAAGACCAAACCCTATTGAGGTAGAGAACACAACGTGAAGATTTTGGGGAAATAAGGATTAGTCGTGTTTTGGTTGGATTTTAGGGTTTAGTGCGTGTTAATTGTATGTCACTCATGTATCTTTTGATGTATTGAGGTTGACTCATTGTTCATTGTCCACTCTAAAGGTTTTAAGCAAGAGTGCATTGTTCTTGGTTGAAGCTTTTAAGCAAAATCAAGTATTGTCTTTGAAGTGTGCAACTTTTATTTGTTAGTTGCTATTGAATTGTCACTGGGATTGTGACTGATTAGGAAGTGAGAGGGGAATCTCATATCTAGAGGGTGTCTAGGTAGAAGTTGCACAATGTAGTGATTAGGCGAGAATTTTTAAACGAGGGAGTTTATCTTTGAACTAATACTATCATAGTGAATTTCCTTTCCGTCTTGGTAGCCCCCAGATGTAGGTGACGTTGCACCGAAATAGGTTAACTACTACTGGTGTTATTTATCTTTCTGTCATTTAAGTTTTTGCCTTTCTACTTGTGTGATCCTACTGTCTTGATCCCAGTGTTGTGACATCTGTCTTGACATATGGTGTCTGCGCGCCAGAATTTCAACATGGAAAACAAAGGGTTGCTCGTTATGGGTGCAAAGGGAGTTTTGGTCCTTAAAACGTATATGGATGCCAATAGAACCTTCAAGGTTGAGTTGAAGGTTATGCAGCATAGATGTCTTACTACTGAAGTAAGTAGAGAAGATTGGATGTGGCACTATCGTCATGGGCATCTCAACTATAGAGATCTCAAAGACTTGCAAAAGAAAATAATGGTAATGGGACTGCCAACGGTCAACATACCAGCTAAAATTTGTGAAGAATGTGTGCAAGCGAAGCAACATAAGGGTAAATTCAACAAGGATGCAGATCGTAGAAACGAGAATCACGTTGAGGTGGTGTATTCGGATGTGTGTGGGCCGATGCAAGTAGATTCCATTGGTGGCAATAGATACTTTGTCACATTTATCGATGATTATAGTAGAAATATATGGATATACCTAATCAAGAGAAAAGATGAGGTATTTAAGTGTTTAAGAAGTTCAAGTCCATGGTTGAGAGGCAAAGTGTAGCGAGCGATTTTGGACGCGGTTCTTAAGCGCTGGTCGCTCTCTGCGGTTTGAGCTTTGACTACAGGTCGATTCATTTTTTATCCTATTGTGAGCTAAATAAGGAAGGGAAATAGATGTCTCCAATTAACCCTGCTTTGCATACTGAGTTTAAACAGTGGTCTGTTAGGTTACGAATGCTATCAATGTGGGGGGCCTTTGTACTGGTTATTTGTATTTTCGCCAATACTGTTTTCTTTCTTTTTTACCTGGGCAGAAGGTTTCTGGCGGGGAACAAGGATTAGGATGTTAGGACTGATGCTTTTGAATTACTGCTTTTGATTGATGGAGATATGGGATTTGGATTTTTTGTTGATTGTGCTCGCTAAGATCTTTTCTTTCGATCTTATGCCTACGTATTCCCGTTTACCGAAACAGGGAAATCAGAGCGTTCGTAGTTCCTCCTATTCTATGGGAGGAAATGGTGTTTTGGTGTCTTGTTCAAAGCCCAAGACGTGAAGCGAAATGTGATTTGTATCTTGTTCAAAGCCCAAGATGTGAAGCTGAAAGGTCTATTTGTGTCTTGTTCAAAGCCCAAGACGTGAAGCTGAAAGACCTCGACTTTAGAGAGAATTTGTCATCTCTAAAGGGGGAGAAGGAGAATTACTTTAACTGGGATACGCGGATCCGAGCAATGCCATAATTTCCGAAGAAAGGGTTTTAACCTGAAGGAGAAGACTTTAACTCAGTGTAGAGCAATGCCATCTTTCCTTAGGAATTCCTCATGCTAAAAGAGGGACAGTGGCGTGGATGTAGATGATCCAGAGGCTTGCCGCTTACAGCGATTAGATGAAGGGAAAGGAGTTGTTGATGTTTGTGTACTGTGAACGAGGCACAGTTTTGGTGCTAAATGGTTGATTGGATCAACCAGTGGTTTTCTTATACAAAGCCTAAGAGGAGGCTATTTGTATCTCGTACAAAGCCCGAGAGAGAGGCGAGAAGGTTTTGACTTGACGATGAAGTCTTTTGGTGTCTCGTATAAAGCCCGAGAGAGAGGCTAAAAGGGTTGACTCAACAAGAGAATCTTTTATACTCAACAAGAGAGTGTTTTTGTATCTCGTACGAAGCCCGAGATGGAGGCTAAAAGGGTTGACTCAACAAGAGAATCTTTTATACTCATCAAGAGAGTGTTTTTGTATCTCGTACGAAGCCCGAGATGGAGGTTAAAAGTTTGTTTCAGTTGAGTGACAGATCCAATATACTGATTTTAAAAGAGAAAATCAGTTCTTATATGAGCAACACTGTACTCAGGGATTTGATTTGAGGATCAGGGATATTTCCTTCTCTTTGAGGAAACGGGAAATCCAAAGGGTATTTAGACTGTCCGAGTCTGCGGGTTTCCTTCCTATTTAACGAAGGGGTCACTTGAGAATGTCTTTGAGACTCAAGGAAGTTAGACTGTCCAAGTCTAGAGTTTTATCTTTTGTACTATGCTTTGAGAAACAGTAGTAGACTCTATGAAAGGACTGTTCTAGGAGGATGACTAGGTTCTGTTCCTATACCTCTAGGAGGTCGTCGGGACAATTTGTACGAAGCCCAAGAGGAGGCTGGAAACTTTTAAGAAGCCGACGGGTCCTTGTACGAAGCCCAAGAGGAGGCTATCATTCCCGGAGGAAGAGATCATTATACGAAGCCTAAGAGGAGGCTATGAATACTTCTAAGAAGCCGTAGTGTCCTTGAATAATGCCCAAGAGGAGGTCGATGCTTTTAAGAAGCCCGTGGGTCTATCATCTCCTTTCCATTAGGAGAGATAACTCTTTTAAAGATAAAAACCACTGGTAAACGTGCGAGGTTTACTATCCAACGACTTTTAGCTTTTAAAGAGGGTTCCTTAGTTAAGGTCCAAGATTATGACCGTAGTGGGTACCCAAACCCCGAGACATTCAAGGCAAGCTATCCGCAAGGAATAGATCAAGTCAGGAAAGTTCGAGAATTTGGAAGAAACTCAAAGATGCCATTCACGGAGAATACATTCATCTTGGGGAGTAGAGCTTCTTGACGATTCCTAAGGAGGACAGCCGAAGAGAAGACTGTATCTGGTGCTCCTATTGGGGATTTAGGCGTCTATTTCTACGAATAAATGAAACGGCGTCACCTAGTTCTAGACGTAGTTGCCGGGGAAACTCGAAATATCTATACTATTATTACACAGTAGATATGAGTTTATGAAAGGAGACTTACAGTGAGCAGCCCCACAATACAGTTCATAATATGAAAGCAGTAAATGAAAGCGATAACCACTTACTCGGTTGGAGTGCTTCCATGCTGTTTGGTTAGTTGTTCAACAAAGAAAGATTGAAAACAACAATATATTCAAAATCAAAGGAGAAAGTGCTTTGAAAAAGAAAGATTTGGGGCTTACAGCTCAAGGAGAGGCCCAGGGTTTTATCAGTGAGCGCACTGTTTGAATTTGTACATCGGGACTTATACAAGTGACTGGGGCCCAAAAAGGTTTTCTGTACAAAGGGATGGGTCTTACACTCTCTCAAGAGGCCCAAAAATTTTTAAAGAAAAGAGTAGGGCTTATAACACGAGGGTAGGCCCAAATGATTTTTCGTTTTAAAAATGGCGATCGCGCCGAGGTTTTCTTTTAACGCATTGGGACTTATACAATAAGTGAGGCCCAAAATGTTTTGGTTAAAAGGGGGATTGGGTCTTACACTCTAATAGAGGCCCAAAGTGTTTTGAATGGGTCTTATAGCTCAAGGAGAGGCCCAGATGATTTTTATTTTTTAAACGGGCGACGATCGCGCCGTTTACTTGTACAGAGGGACTTATACAATGAGTGAGGCCCAAAAAGTTTTTGTACAAGGGGGGATGGGTCTTACACTCTCTCAAGAGGCCCAAAGAGTTTTGAAAATGATTTATGAGGGTTGAATTAATCCAAAACCCTAATTTGTTTTCAAAATGTATTTAATTGAATAAAAATTCAATTAAAATGATCAAAAATTGTTTAACACATGGGAAACAAATTTTGATCTTGGATTAATGCTTCAAAAAATTAAGTATTGACCTACAAAATAATTTGAAAGCATTAAAAGTTGCAAAATCAATGTAGAAAAAATATTTAAAATGTCAAAAACAATTAAAATATTAATTCTTTACAAAAATATCAATTATATGAAATAAATAATATTTTTGGGATTTTTTGTGAAAATAAAATATTTTAACATTTTTGTGAATTATTAAAAAAAGAATCAACTCAAAATCATTAAAACTCAGAGAGAAATTAATTTTTGAATCAATTAAACAAAATCACAAAATTCAAATATTTGAATTTCTAAAAATGGCGCCAGGAACAAGCTGAAGAACACGCGCGTGTTCTTCCTTGCCCAGATTTGCATTTTCTATCCAATCTCACTGAATACTTGATTATAACATGCAATCCACATATCATTATGCTCGTCTCAACCTCACGATCATGTCTATGTACTTTAATTTCATTTAAATTAAACATACAACAAGAAATCACGAAGAGACCTCAAGAACCCTAATTTCTGCATGAAGGCTAGGATTTTTGATACACGATTCAAACAATGCAATTAATTGAGGGAAAACATTCCATGCATGATTATGAACATATGGCCAAATTATTGTGCGAGGAAATATGCATAGATTGAGAGATGCCCAAGCATGTGCTTACCTTTAGGTCGTGACAGCAAGTTCAAAGTGATTTTTGATCTGGAGGTGTTACAAATGAGTTGTGATGATCTGAACAGCTTCCCTACACCCTATGGATTGTGTTTGGATGGTTGGACTTGATTGAAATTGGCTGGATCATTTTGTGGTACCTCAGCTGCACTTAGGTTAAAACCTTGAGCAACCAGCTGGTGATTTTGTGAAATTGATGTTTCAGAAGTAATCTAAGTGTTTGATCAGCTCATATGTGATGTATGTGAGGTGTGTGAGTGATTGGTTTGATTGGAATTGCTCTCAAACTCAAAACCCGATAGTGACTTGCCTTAGAAGGCAAAATTGGAGTGAAAGAAGAGATTTTGAGGAAAGCATCTGTTAGATGGCTTTGGTGTACTCAAACTGACCACAATTGAACTCTATTTATAGTAGAGCAAGTTTGTTTTGCAAGGAATAGTGCATGGCAGCTGGTAAGTAGGTTTGGCCAATGTTGGCAAATGAAAATCCAAGTCTCCTCTAGCCATTGACTAGAGGTTAGGGCACAGAGCTTTGGTTCCCTTGGTCTTGGATAAGTCTTGACTGATTTCAGATGAGAATGGCTCAGTCCATGCCACCTTGATGGTTCCATTGAATGCCTCATTCCAAATTTGAAGTCTTGTCCCTATTTTGGCCATTCTAGGTTCAACATGCTATTTCTTGTTCCATGGACTTTGGAGGCTTGGCTCAGTGATTGTCCCCTTTAGATTCAATCCTCTGAGGTGTCCAAGTGGATAAGAGCAATTGAATTTGGCTGATTTTGGCAAATCGACCAAAGTTGCAAATTCTGCCTTGCCTTGACAGATTTCAGCAAGGCAACTTGGCAATGTTGTATCTCATGGTGTAGGTTGAATTTGGCAATGTTCTTGGCCATTTTGGAAAGCTCTTACATGATACAACAACTGTTTGAACAAGTTTGGTTTTGATATCTTTTGATTCCAAGTAAAAAATCCCCCTACATTTGGCAAAAAGTGAGGCAGAATCTGACTTAGTGAAAATTTCACTAAGTGTTGGAAAAAGTGACATTTTCACTTTTCAACCACTTTGATCACTCCATAACTCAAAATCCTTAATGAATTGGAATGACTTGTAGTTGAAGTTTTTGTAGGTGATAATGAGGGCTACAAATCCATCTTTGGATGAGAAAAAATGGCCTTGTGGTTTAGGAGTTATGGTCCTTCAAAGTTGGTACCCTTGCCACTTTATTTTTAACTTAGAAAAATTTCTAAGTTTTATGGTTACCCCTTTTACAAGTTATCTCACTTTTCTTGATTTTTCTTGATGAATGATGATTCAAATCATACATTAACATCATTTTAGGGTTAAAAATCCATTTTGGTGAAAAATCTCAAAAAGTCAAAGTTGACTTTTGTGCACAGTTGACTTTTTATCAGATGAATTCCAAACTGTGCAATTCTTCAAGAAATCATGTCCTTGACCTAAATCAAACTTGATGGACATGTTCCATGGGTGTTATAGGGTATATTCAATCATGTATTAGGGTTTGGGAGCATGTCTTGGTCAAAAGTCAAAGTTACAGTTGACTTTTTCCTTAAAACCCTAACTGTGGTGCAGATGAAATTGAGACTTGTTGCTCAAGCTTCTTGGATTAATCCATTGTTCCAAATGGATCAATATGGTACATTAGAGACCCTCAAATCATCTCTTGAGGTCTTGGCTCATGGTTTGTCCCAAAAGTCAACTTAGGGGTGAATTAGGTCAAGAAACCCTAATTCCTGATTTTTGATGAATGCATCCCCTGAGGAAAAATTGACTTGATGCATGGGTTCATGAGGTTCCATGAAGTATATTAGGTCATGTTTTGGATCATTGCCTTGTGCCCAGATGAAAATTTCCATCTGGAGGCCCTGGTCGACCAAAACCCTAATTTGGTGACACTGGCGATCTTGAGGCTTGATCCACCTAGAAGGGAGCAACCTTGTGCTTAATCCTTGAAGTGGGAGTCCTTTTGATCCTTTGAGGATGTTTGAGAGATTAGACAAGTTAAAAATCAAGTCCTTTCTTGATTGAGCTTTTGTCTAAAGCTCAGAGAGGGCTTGAAACCCTAATTTTGATTGTAGTGGATGCTCACCCATCTTTGGGGAGACTAATGAAGCATGATGGTTCATCCATATTGTGATGATGATTTTCACAATGATGGGAAATCTAAGTGGTCAAAATTTGGGGTATTACAGATGCCCCTATTTAATCTTCTTGGACCCGAAGGTGTGAATGACGAAGGGATTCGGGCATTCGGGGTGCAAGAGGATTAAATATCGGAATACCCGAAATTTTGATGGTGGTTATGAATGGTAGCTTACACATTCATCTTCTTTAGCTAAGCGATGATGCTTAGAAAAGGTAAACTTCCCCTCGATCCTGGTCTCCTACCAAGGAACTGGTCTTAGTTGTGGAAACAAACTTCCCCTCGATCCTGGTTTCCTACCAAGGAACTAGTCTTAGTTTCTGATTTAAACTTCCCCTCGATCCTGGTTTCCAGCCACGGAACTGGTCTTAGTTTCTTTTTTAAACTTCCCTTCGATCCTGGTTTCCTACCAAGGAACTGGTCTTAGTTTCTTTTGTCAATAAACTTTACTGACAAGGGACGCTATTCGTAGTGGCTTTCCTTCAAACTTCTCGCCGAATTTTCCTGGGGAGATGCCATTTGAGTGGAAAAAGTTTTGATGTCAGACTTGCTGGGGAACCCATTCGTCTGAGTTGTAGAGGTACACAAACTTCTCTGTTTTGGAGACGCCATTTATCGATTCTACTGGGGAAAGCGAGTCTCTTGAGAGACTGTTTTCGTTTGGGGTTACATCATACTTTTCTCGGGATCTTCCCGGAGAAATGCCATATGATGGGATCCAATTTTGAGGTGCCAATGACCTTCTCATCAGTGGTTTTTCGGAGCAAAATTGGCGTGCTCCCGAATCTCTGATCACGAGGCTTTCTCTGTGGATTTTCCTTAATCCGGGAAAGCAAGGATATCATCTTCAATGGCGAAGAGTGATGTTTATTGAAAGTTTTCTCTGGCTTTTCAGAGGTTCAAGTTATCAAAGTGGTCAAGGACCAACTTCTTTCCAGAATTAAACTGGAAGCGAGGTTGTTCAGACACAGTATTTCCTGACGAGGCAAGAACTGACAACTCGATTGAGAGGACTTCTACCACTAGGGGACAAGACCGACTAGAGTGATAGTGATCAACTGTGTCAGAGACCTTGTTTCGTCTGACATCCTCGGCCGAGTTCTCATCTCCTAAGCCCGATCTACATAGCTCCCAACGGGACTATCTCTCCTAAGCAAGGTGGAATTGCTATTTCTTTTGACGAATCATGTACTGGCGAAGACATTTGGCTGCCCAAGCCAAAGCGCAACAAGTTTTCTCAAGCATTGTGTACCGAGTCTCGCAGTCGGTGAATTTCTTGCTTAGATAGTAAATGGCAGACTCTTTCCGTTTAGTTTCGTCTTGTTGGCCAAGTACACATCCCATTGAGTCCTCTAGGACTGTGAGGTAAATGATCAGTGGCCTTCCTTCCACTAGAGGTGATAGAATCAGAGGATTCAACAGATATTCTTTGATACTGTTGAAGGCGGTTTGGCAATCTTCTGACCAAACGCAATCCTGGTTCTTTTTGAGTAATCTGAAAATCGGCGCACACGTCGCGGTCATAAGGAATATGAATCTGGAGATGTAGTTCAAACGTCCCAGGAATCCTCTGACTTGTTTTTCAGTTTTCGGAGAAGGCATTTCTTGAATGGCCTTGACCTTGTCAGGATCAACTTCGATTCCTTTCTGGCTGACGATGAACCCTAGTAATTTCCCCGAACAGACACTGAAGGTGCACTTGTTAGGATTCAAGCGGAGCTTGAATTGTCTTAGACGTTCGAACAAATTTGACAGACGTTCAACGTGCTCACTCTCTGTTTTTTATTTTGCAATCATATCATCAACATACACTTCGATTTCCTTGTGTATCATGTCATGAAACAGAGTAATCATGGCCCTTTGATAAGTTGCCCCGGCGTTCTTCAAACCGAACGACATTACCTTGTAACAAAAGGTACCCCATGGGGTAATGAACGAAGTTTTCTCCATGTCTTTCGGCGCCATTTTGATCTGGTTATAGCCCGAGAATCCATCCATGAAGGAGACAACTTTGAACTTTGTTGTGCTGTCAACCAGCATGTCAATGTGTGGTAAAGGAAAGTCGTCCTTTGGACTTGCCTTGTTTAGATCTCTGTAATCAACACACATTCTAACCTTTCCGTCCTTTTTGGGAACGGGTACGATGTTGGCTAACCATTGAGGATATTCAGATGTAGCGAGGAAACCCGCGTCGATCTGTTTCTGTACCTCCTGTTTGATTTTGATGGCCATGTCCGGGTGAGTCCGTCTCAACCTTTGCTTTACTGGCGGACATTCCGATCTCAACGGTAAGTGATGTTCCACGATGCTGGTATCCAACCCTAGCATATCCTGATAGGACCAAGCGAATACATCGGGGAATTTTTTTAGAAGCTTTATCAGATCCTCTCTGGCAGTTGAGCTGAGCAGTGCTCCGATCCTGATTTCTTTTCTCTCTTTCTCTGAACCCAAGTTTACCGTTTCCAACGGTTCTTTGTGAGGTTCAATGGACCTTTCCTCTTGTCTGAGTAGTCGGGAGATCTCTTCTGGAATTTGGTCGTCATTTTCTTCTTCAGCCTCGAATAACGGGAACTCAAAGTTGGGAGAAGGCATCGGATCGTATGTTTCAACGGGGTATAAAACAAGCAATCTGCATGACGTGATGATTCGTGTTTAGAAGAGATAGAGAAAATGCAAATGTGTGCAGTGTTTTGATTTTACTGCTTGTTTTTATTATTGAATGTTTTTTAGGATTACCATTTTCTGAAAAAGCGAAAAGAGAAAACAGCAATTAATGCCGAAATTACAGAACGACGTTATTTTATTAATGCACAAGTCGAATCTTGAAACTACAGCCCTATAAAACAAAACTCTGTCGCTTTGGACAAAGCGAAGAGGGAAATTTACAGAAAACGAGCTCTATCAAAACATTCGTTTCACCTGGGCAGGGTGAAAGGTTAAAGATGGCAATTACTTTGACTGGTGAACCTCGACAGCAATCCATTGGCGGCGAACTCCTGGGTGAATCACAAAGTCTGGCACCTTCCTTGATTTGTCTTCAGAAATGACGCTGATTTCTGGTGGAGCAGGATCATTGGAATCTGTCTCCCAAGCAGAATTGTCGTAGGAGGATTCCTCTGTTGCATTTTGCATAGCATTGGTGCTCTCAACTGTATCTCCCCATCCAGTTGACTGGATATCTTCGAGCCTGATACGAGAGCTTTCGGGAGCAGTGTACTTGACCATAAAGTCGTATTTTCCACTTGGTTGTCCCAGAGTGTCCTAAACTTCTTTGGAACTGGAGAAGTCATCCCTCTCGATGACGTTGACCTCAGGAAAAACATAGTTGATGAATTCTAGTCCTGCAAACATTGCGAATTCATCTTCATGTTGAGTAGTTTCTGAATGACCTGAGTGTTGATCCCATGACATGGCGGGGATACAGGTATTCTGTTCAATGACGCTCAGCTGAGTTTCATTGTTCGGCTGACTTTCTTGCCCCAAGTTTCCTGGGTAAGGCTGCCACATTGGCAGACCATCCATCGGGCCATAGTAATTGTGATCAAAGTTGTCTTTCATCAGAGTGTCTTCCTCTAATGAATTTGGCGGAGCACGGCATCCTTTCGGATCACAATCTCCGTAGATCATTTCGACATCTGATCTTGGTATAAATCTCGGACTTTCTGTAGGAAAGCAAAAAGGCATAGGCACCTCTTCCTGAGACATATAACCGCCCTTGTTAAGATAGGACTTCCATTCTTCATCTGTGTCAGAGGGATCTTCCTCATTGATAGCATGCACTGCTTGAGACACTGGGTGGAGAAAACCTCCACTGTGGAAGAAGTTTTGAAGGGGATGAAGACTTTCATCGTTGGTAGCTGTCTGGGTACAGGTCGCAGAAAAACCAAGACCCTTCTTTGTTTTATTGTCAATGGGAATAACAAGTTGTCCCCATCCTGTCGTATCGGTACTCTCGACCGCTTTGATAGCATCTTTGTATGAAGAAATTGAAGTTCCTTCCTTGAACTGATTATCCTTGCTCACCGATAGTGCTTGGAACTGAGTTCCAATAACCTCCTCGGGTTCCACACAAGTAGATGATGATAGGTTACTCACAAGCAAGGCTTGTTCCCCACAAACTGTGACAAGTTGATCGTTCTTGACGAACTTTAGCTTTTGGTGGAGGGTTGAAGTAACCGCTCCAGCCTGATGTATCCAAGGTCTTCCTAATAAAAAACTGTATGTTTCCCGGATGTCCATGACCTGGAAAGTGATTTGGAAAGTGTGAGGACCAATAGTTATGGGAAGATCAACTTCGCCGATAACCGTTTTTCTGGATCCGTCGAATACTTTGACGACGACCTCGCTGACTCTCATCGGAGGGCCCTTAAATGATAATTGCATCAAAGTGGACTTCGGCATAACATTCAGGGCTGACCCTGTGTCTACCAGTACGTTGGCTAAAGCATCGCCCTGGCAGTTAACTGTGATATTGAGCACCATGTTATGATGGCGACCCTCTTCAGGTAATTCTTCATCACTAAATCCCAAATTATTGCAGGAAGTGATGTTAGAGACAATGCTATCGAATTGTCTGATTGTTACATCCTGTTCCACAAAGGCTTGCTCCAAGACTTTCTGTAGAGCCTCCCTGTGTGCTTCTGAACTGAGTAACAGTGATAATACTGAGATCTTTGAAGGAGTCTGTAACAGTTGATCAACAATGTTATATTCACTCCTTTGGATGAGCTTTAGCATCTCATCTTTGTCTTTTGAAAAGTCGGGATTACTAGATTGACCGACTGGTGGATCAGGAATTTCTGCCTGAAGTTCTTTTTCTTTGTTGGATTCTCCAACCCCTCGGTTGAAGATTCGACCGCTCTGTGTTACACGACTGATGTCTGCAATGTTCACGACGGAGGGTAATGGAATTTCCTTTCCATTCTCGATTATTGTCGCACCGTATTTGTAAGAGATTGCGTTAGCTGATTCATACGGTAGTGGCCCCGGTAGATAGATGACTATGGGAACCTTCTGATTTTTCTGACCATCATAAGTAACCTTGATCCGTTCCCGGTTGGGAACTCTAGATTCGTCAAGTAGAGGGATGATGGCAAAAACATCCCTGGTCCTGTGATGACCAAAGATCGTGACAACATCCTCAACTTGCTCGGCAAGGTAGTTCGGCGACCAAATGATGGGTCCTGAACCTGGATATGGACGAATTTCTCCATGATCGACCTGACCCTGAAGAGCTGCTCTCACAAGGTAACACCCTTGGTTACTTTTCGAACAGATGCTACAACGGTCATAATTGTGTGGTGGCACCTAGCCATGCCCACTTTGAATACAATGTAACCTCACTAGGTTACCTTCCATTGACCGGACATCCTGACTTTGACGACGAGTAGGATTCCTGTTATCGATACTAATCTGCTGAGTATCTTCGTCCATATAGATTGGCATCCACCAGTGATTTAACAAGTGTTGAAGTGCCTCCTGGACAAGGGTACAACCTCGATCGTTTTCGCAACCCGCTTTACAATTTTGATAGTCATGTGATATTAAGAATCCAAGTCGGACCTGCTCAGCATGTAACTCTACCAGGTTGGTATTCATCACACGAATGTCAAAGATCTGAACCATGTTGATTTGATAGGAGTTCCTATCATGGTAGTCTTGGATCCATCCAAGATCCATCTGACGCTGGAAGGCCTCTTGTATGAAAGAGCATCCCTGTTTGTTTACCGAGCAAATTAGACAGGAATTGTAATCGTGCCGCGGCAGATTATGATACTGGCTTTGCCTTGAGTGCATCGCCACCAAGTTGACATTCATCGCACGGATGTCGTGGTTTTGAATGACGTTGGAATTCGTGTAAACCATGTTAACTCCACGAACTCGGTGCTCTTGGATCCATCCAAGATCCATTTGTTCCTGTAGAGCTGCTTGCACCACAGAACATCCCTGGTTGTCTTTAGAGAAGATATCACACTGGTGATAATTATGAGGTGGCACATGGCCATATCCACTCTGTCTACAATGCATCTTGACCAGATTGGTCCCCAATAAGAGTACATCGTGAATTTGATAGACATTGTTAGTCTCTTTCTCAATCAGATTGACTGCAGTTTTCTCATGTTGAGGCAGCGGGTTCGTAAGAACATTAGGATTCGTATCTTTGAAAGATAAGAGCCCGCTCCTAACAAGCTTTTGCACGTCGGATTTGAAATTGAGACAAGTCTCAATGTTATGCCCTGAACCTCCTTGATGATAAGGGCATGTTTGATCCGCTTTAAACCAAAAAGGCGAATTTTTCGGAACTGAAAGGGGAGACTTAGTCTGAATGTGCCCCTTAGCCAACAGTAACGGAAACAGCTCTGCGTACGTTACGGGTATAGGATCAAATCCTGGTGGCCGTATTGTACGGTTGTTGTTATATGGAGGACGAGCCTGCTGAAGAGGCTGTTGTGTCCTTTGTTGGTCAGGTTGGCTCTGCGCAACCTGAGGTTGATACATAGGAACAGGCGCGGGGCCGATAGCAGGAGTTACCGCTGCTACTGGTTGATAAAGGCGCCTTTGCTTTCCGCGAGAGATATTCCCAATATCTTGCTCTTTTTTCTTAGGGAGAGCACTACCGTATTTTTTAGTACCACTCGTCGATCCAGTGTCTTTTACCAAACGTCCTTCTCGGACGGCTTCCTCAAGACGTACGCCCATGCCGGCCATCTCGGTGAAATCACTGGGCGCACTGGCAACCATTCGGTCATAGTAAAATGAGCTTAAGGTCTTTAAGAAGATCTTTGTCATCTCTTTCTCCTCAAGAGGTGGACAAATCTGAGCGGCAATTTCACGCCACCTTTGAGCATACTCCTTAAAGGTTTCCTTGTCCTTTTGTGACATTGATCTGAGTTGATCTCTGTCGGGTGCCATGTCTAAATTGTACTTGTATTGTTGGACAAAGGCAGTACCAAGATCTCTGAATGTACTGATCGTAGTACGGTTTAAACCCATGTACCATTTGAGTGCGGCACCGGTTAAACTATCCTGGAAGTAGTGAATCAGCAGGTCCTGATTCTCCGTCTGGGCTGACATCCGCTGAGCGTACATCACCAGATGGCTCTGTGGGCAAGAGTTACCCTTGTATTTTTCAAAGTCGGGCACTTGGAACTTGTGCGGGACTTTCACATTTGGGACCAAGCAGAGGTCTGCGGCGTCCTTTCGAAATAGATCCTGACCGCGAATGGCTTGCAGCTCTTTCTGCATTTCCAAGAACTGCTCCTGGAATTCATCCATTCTGTCAAACATAGTTTCCTTCTGACTAGAAGGTGTCTGTGGAATATGTCCTTCCGGGACAGTGTGCACCACAGGGGGTGGTACCGTGACTACGGCAGTAAGTCTTGGCGCCTCCCGAAGTTTGTAACCTTCAGGAGTCTTCAGTATGCCCCTGGTATCTTCGCTTTCCCGAAGTTTGTAACCTTCAGGCCCAGCGGCTTCTGTTGCGATTCCCAGATCTTTAGTGATCGGCGGAACATATCCTTCCGGGATATAGTTAACAGGCATGCCCCAAGGACGATCTTTCGGCATCTGATACCTAGGATCATACTTTTCTATGATGGGTGTTGAGGTGATCTCTGAGATCACAGTTCTTTGTAGCTGAGCTTCTGCCATGGCTTGCATGTCGTTACGAAGCTTTCTCATATCCTCTCTCAGAGCGTCGATCTCTTCTTTCAACTCTCTGTTTTCTTCCTCAAGATCATCCATCTTTTTCTGACGATTGGCCTGAGTATTATACGAATGAGACAGTTTGACTCTAGAATCGAGACACAAACGTGAGATTCGTAGGGAAGAAGAATACGCGATGTGAGAATGATGAATGCAATGATTATATTAATTGTTGTTTTTTTGGTTTAATTAAAATAAACTTCGACAATTAGATTGCAAATATCAAACAGTGGGGAAACCCCTTTTTATTGAATTCAAAGGATTACAGAAATGGAAATACAGTAGATTACAAAGTGCAGAAACAGAAACCTAAACTAATGGGTCCCGAGTCCTCTCTGAGGAGAAACCGGGTGCTGATTTTGGTATCTTTCTTTTCTTTGACCGGGGCTCCTGGGCCATTGTCGGGTTGTAATTCCTTTGCCAAGTGAAATGAGTGAGCAAATTCCTTTTGTCATCTTGATTCTCTACAGCATGCTGCTCCAAAATTTCAATCAGAGCATCTTTCTCTTTTAGTAGTTGCTGTATTTGGATACACTCTACGTCGAGGGTGCGGTACTTGTTCTTCCAAGATCTTCTTTCCTTTTGAACTTTGTTGAGAGTAACCTAAAGCTTTTCAGTTTCCGTCATGAAGTACATAACAGTTTCCCTCAGTGGAAGAATTCCGTAACGAGGATAAGGCATTTTTAGCTTGAGAGCTCTAGTTTGCACCCAGAGACTCTCGTCCTTTCTTATGAACATGTTTCCAAGCTTGCACTATTTCCATCTTTAGTGCTCTGTCATTTTCTCCTTCTTTGAAGAAAAGACCTTCCAGATGAACACCCAGTGGGATGTGTCTCATCGGGTATCCAAATTGACGAAGAACCAATATCGGATGATAGTTGATTCCTCCTTTAATTCCTATGAGGGGTACGCTGGGGAAGTTTCCACAACGGTCAATGATTCTGATTCCCTCATAAATCCTATTATACCAATCTATATCGGAATTGGTGAGAGACATGATCTTCTGCGACCAACATAAGACACTCTTGCAATCCCAAAAAGCAGCAGACTTGGGCAAGTGAGAGATAAACCATTTGTAGAGCAAAGGTACACAGCATGTGATCTCCCCTCCGCTGTACAAATTTCCCAAGTGTACAGAATGATACGCATCTGCGAGCAAAGTTGGCACAGGGTTTCCAATGAGAAAAACCTTAATAGCGTTGATATCGACGAAGTTATTGATGTTGGGAAACAAAAATAATCCGTAGGTGAGCAAGACAAAGATGCTTTCAAAAGCAGTCTCGTTCCCTATTGCAATAGTCTGATTCTTTGGAATTTCTTCCAGTCCAGAAAATGGAGCTCGATCAGTGATATGTAAATCAGTCAGATGAGAATACTCCTCCAGCGTTGGTGATAGCTGGTAATCCGGGAATGTGAAACAGTGATAAACCGGATCGTAGAACTGAATGAGCGCGTCCATGATCCCCTTAATCACATGGACTCTTAACAGTGGTAGCAAACCACCGTGCTTGGCTCTGAAAGCCTCTGGGTTAACGATCATCCTTGCTAACCTTCTCAAATCCCCTAGTTTTGGAACCTTAAAGGTATACTGGTGAGTTCTCCTTCTACCGAAATCCATTAGCGTAATCCTCTTCTCTGATATTTGCAATCACAGTCTTAGTTTAATTTAAAAAACAGAGAGACTAGAAGAGAAGTTTTTTGAATGTTTTAATGTTTTATTAAATGGATGCATGAATGCAGCACACAAAAACATAGAAAAAACATGGGGTCAAAGGGTCGTTGTCATGAAGTCAAGGCTCTACCCATCCCCAAAGGTTTATACTAAGGTGATTTATGTACCTGTACACATTATCATCAGCTCCTCCCAGGAAAGCAAAACAACAAGCGGATCGCCAGCGAGTTGTAGAGCAATCTTAGAGTAAGTTCCATTCACCGAGAATAGATCACCAGCCTCAAATGAGGGTAGTATCGCGTAACAACTATTTCCGATAGTTTCCGTACTAGGAAAGGGTTTGGCTCCTCAGCTTCTCAGACTTAACAACCGGCCCATTGGCTAGAAGAGTGAATGGGTTGCGTTGGTCAGCCTCCACTGAGGTTGATGGTCGACCCCGTCGCCATCACTTATCTTAAGTGTATACTCAATCTTTCCACATACGGCATCACCCGCATTCCCATTAGCAGAAAAATAAACACGTATAGCAATTAGGAAAAGCAGTATATATATTTGTCCTAATCATCCTAGACTTATAAAGCTATGATTCCTAAGTTCCTGACAGAAAATGGGTTCCCCGGTGGAAGCCCCAATCTGTGGTATTCACACAAGTGAAGAGAAAAAAGGTTTGTCCAAGGTTTCCACCTTAAACGTTTAAGAAAGAAGATAGGGCCCCACGGTGGGCGCCACTTTTCCGTTGGCGGCCACCGCCATGAAAATGACTTACCCAAGGTTTAAATTGTAAGGAAGAAAGAACGGCCCCACGGTGGGTGCCACTTTTCTGTAGCGAGCAATTTTGGACGCGGTTCTTAAGCGCTGGTCGCTCTCTGCGGTTTGAGCTTTGACTACAGGTCGATTCATTTTTTATCCTATTGTGAGCTGAATAAGGAAGGTAAATAGATGTCTCCTATTAACCCTGCTTTGCATACTGAGTTTAAACAGCGGTCTGTTAGGTTTCGAATGTTATCAATGTGGGGGGCCTTTGTACTGGTTATTTGTATTTTCGCCAATACTGTTTTCTTTCTTTTTTACCTGGGCAGAAGGTTTCTGGCGGGGAACAAGGATTAGGATGTTAGGACTGATGCTTTTGAATTACTGCTTTTGATTGATGGAGATATGGGATTTGGGTTTTTTGTTGATTATGCTCGCTAAGATCTTTTCTTTCAATCTTATGCCTACGTATTCCCGTTTACCGAAACAGGGAAATCAGAGCGTTCGTAGTTCCTCCTATTCTATGGGAGGAAATGGTGTTTTGGTGTCTTGTTCAAAGCCCAAGACGTGAAGCGAAAGGTGATTTGTATCTTGTTCAAAGCCCAAGATGTGAAGCTGAAAGGTCTATTTGTGTCTTGTTCAAAGCCCAAGACGTGAAGCTGAAAGACCTCGACTTTAGAGAGAATTTGTCATTTCTAAAGGGGGAGAAGGAGAATTACTTTAACTGGAATACGCGGATCCGAGCAATGCCATAATTTCCGAAGACAGGGTTTTAACCTGAAGGAGAAGACCTTAACTCAGTGTAGAGCAATGCCATCTTTCCTTAGGAATTCCTCATGCTAAAAGAGGGACAGTGGCGTGGATGTAGATGATCCAGAGGCTTGCCGCTTACAGCGATTAGATGAAGGGAAAGGAGTTGTTGATGTTTGTGTACTGTGAACGAGGCACAGTTTTGGTGCTAAATGGTTGATTGGATCAACCAGTGGTTTTCTTATATAAAGCCTAAGAGGAGGCTATTTGTATCTCGTACAAAGCCCGAGAGAGAGGCGAAAAGGTTTTGACTTGACGATGAAGTCTTTTGGTGTCTCGTATAAAGCCCGAGAGAGAGGATAAAAGGGTTGACTCAACAAGAGAATCTTTTATACTCAACAAGAGAGTGTTTTTGTATCTCGTACGAAGCCCGAGATGGAGGCTAAAAGGGTTGACTCAACAAGAGAATCTTTTATACTCAACAAGAGAGTGTTTTTGTATCTCGTACGAAGCCTGAGATGGAGGCTAAAAGTTTGTTTCAGTTGAGTGACATATCCAATATACTGATTTTAAAAGAGAAAATCAGTTCTTATATGAGCAACACTGTACTCAGGGATTTGATTTGAGGATCAGGGATATTTCCTTCTCTTTGAGGAAACGGGAAATCCAAAGGGTATTGAGACTGTCCGAGTCTGCGGGTTTCCTTCCTATTTAACGAAGGGGTCACTTGAGAATGTCTTTGAGACTCAAGGAAGTTAGACTGTCCAAGTCTAGAGTTTTATCTTTTGTACTATGCTTTGAGAAACAGCAGTAGACTCTATGAAAGGACTGTTCTAGGAGGATGACTAGGTTCTGTTCCTATACCTCTAGGAGGTCGTCGGGACAATTTGTACGAAGCCCAAGAGGAGGCTGGAAACTTTTAAGAAGCCGACGGGTCCTTGTACGAAGCCCAAGAGGAGGCTATCATTCCCGGAGGAAGAGATCATTATACGAAGCCTAAGAGGAGGCTGTGAATACTTCTAAGAAGCCGTAGTGTCCTTGAATAATGCCCAAGAGGAGGCCGATGCTTTTAAGAAGCTCGTGGGTCTATCATCTCCTTTCCATTAGGAGAGATAACTCTTTTAAAGATAAAAACCACTGGTAAACGTGCGAGGTTTACTATCCAACGACTTTTAGCTTTTAAAGAGGGTTCCTTAGTTAAGGTCCAAGATTATGACCGTAGTGGGTACCCAAACCCCCGAGACATTCAAGGCAAGCTATCCGCAAGGAATAGATCAAGTCAGGAAAGTTCGAGAATTTGGAAGAAACTCAAGATGCCATTCACGGAGAATACATTCATCTTGGGGAGTAGAGCTTCTTGACGATTCCTAAGGAGGACAGCCGAAGAGAAGACTGTATCTGGTGCTCCTATTGGGGATCTAGGCGCCTATTTCTATGAATAAATGAAACGGCGTCACCTAGTTCTAGACGTAGTTGCCGGGGAAACTCGAAATATCTATACTATTATTACACAGTAGATATGAGTTTATGAAAGGAGACTTACAGTGAGCAGCCCCACAATACAGTTCATAATATGAAAGCAGTAAATGAAAGCGATAACTACTTACTCGGTTGGAGTGCTTCCATGCTGTTTGGTTAGTTGTTCAACAAAGAAAGATTTAAAACAACAGTATATTCAAAATCAAAGGAGAAAGTGCTTTGAAAAAGAAAGATTTGGGGCTTACAGCTCAAGGAGAGGCCCAGGGTTTTATCAGTGAGCGCACTGTTTGAATTTGTACATCGGGACTTATACAAGTAACTGGGGCCCAAAAAGGTTTTCTGTACAAAGGGATGGGTCTTACACTCTCTCAAGAGGTCCAAAAAGGTTTAAAGAAAAGAGTGGGGCTTATAACACGAGGGTAGGCCCAAATGATTTTTCGTTTTAAAAATGGCGATCGCGCCGAGGTTTTCTTTTAACGCAGAGAGACTTATACAATAAGTGAGGCCCAAAATGTTTTGGTTAAAAGGGGGATTGGGTCTTACACTCTAATAGAGGCCCAAAGTGTTTTGAATGGGTCTTATAGCTCAAGGAGAGGCCCAGATGATTTTTATTTTTTAAACGGGCGACGATCGCGCCGTTTACTTGTACAGAGGGACTTATACAATGAGTGAGGCCCAAAAAGTTTTTGTACAAGGGGGGATGGGTCTTACACTCTCTCAAGAGGCCCAAAGAGTTTTGAAAATGATTTATGAGGGTTGAATTAATCCAAAACCCTAATTTGTTTTCAAAATGTATTTAATTGAATAAAAATTCAATTAAAATGATCAAAAATTGTTTAACACATGGGAAACAAATTGTGATCTTGGATTAATGCTTCAAAAAATTAAGTATTGACCTACAAAATAATTAGCAAGCATTAAAAGTTGCAAAATCAATGTAGAAAAAATATTTAAAATGTCAAAAACAATTAAAATATTAATTCTTTACAAAAATATCAATTATATGAAATAAATAATATTTTTGGGATTTTTTGTGAAAATAAAATATATTAACATTTTTGTGAATTATTAAAAAAAGAATCAACTCAAAATCATTAAAACTCAGAGAGAAATTAATTTTTGAATCAATTAAACAAAATCACAAAATTCAAATATTTGAATTTCTAAAAATGGCGCCAAGAACAAGCTGAAGAACACGCGCGTGTTCTTCCTTGCCCAGATTTGTATTTTCTATCCAATCTCACTGAATACTTGATTATAACATGCAATCCACATATCATTATGCTCGTCTCAACCTCACGATCATGTCTATGTACTTTAATTTCATTTAAATTAAACATACAACAAGAAATCACGAAGAGACCTCAAGAACCCTAATTTCTGCATGAAGGCTAGGATTTTTGATACACGATTCAAACAATGCAATTAATTGAGGGAAAACATTCCATGCATGATTATGAACATATGGCCAAATTATTGTGCGAGGAAATATGCATAGATTGAGAGATGCCCAAGCATGCTTACCTTTAGCTCGTGACAGCAAGTTCAAAGTGATTTTTGATCTGGAGGTGTTACAGATGAGTTGTGATGATCTGAACAGCTTCCCTACACCCTATGGATTGTGTTTGGATGGTTGGACTTGATTGAAATTGGCTGGATCATTTTGTGGTACCTCAGCTGCACTTTGGTTAAAACCTTGAGCAACCAGCTGGTGATTTTGTGAAATTGATGTTTCATAAGTAATCTAAGTGTTTGATCAGCTCATATGTGATGTATGTGAGGTGTGTGAGTGATTGGTTTGATTGGAATTGCTCTCAAACTCAAAACCCGATAGTGACTTGCCTTAGAAGGCAAAATTGGAGTGAAAGAAGAGATTTTGAGGAAAGCATCTGTTAGATGGCTTTGGTGTACTCAAACTGACCACAATTGAGCTCTATTTATAGTAGAGCAAGTTTGTTTTGCAAGGAATAGTGCATGGCAGATGGTAAGTAGGTTTGGCCAATGTTGGCAAATGAAAATCCAAGTCTCCTCTAGCCATTGACTAGAGGTTAGGGCACAGAGCTTTGGTTCCCTTGGTCTTGGATAAGTCTTGACTGATTTCAGATGAGAATGGCTCAGTCCATGCCACCTTGATGGTTCCATTGAATGCCTCATTCCAAATTTGAAGTCTTGTCCCTATTTTGGCCATTCTAGGTTCAACATGCTATTTCTTGTTCCATGGACTTTGGAGGCTTGGCTCAGTGATTGTCCCCTTTAGATTCAATCCTCTGAGGTGTCCAAGTGGATAGGAGCAATTGAATTTGGCTGATTTTGGAAAATCGACCAAAGTTGCAAATTCTGCCTTGCCTTGACAGATTTCAGCAAGGCAACTTGGCAATGTTGTATCTCATGGTGTAGGTTGAATTTGGCAATGTTCTTGGCCATTTTGGAAAGCTCTTACATGATACAACAACTGTTTGAACAAGTTTGGTTTTGATCTCTTTTGATTCCAAGTGAAAAATCCCCCTACATTTGGCTATTCGTAGCGGCTTTCCTTCAAACTTCTCGTCGAATTTTCCTGGGGAGATGCCATTTGAGGGAAAAACTCTAATGTCAGACTCGCTGGGAGGACCCAGTCGTCTAAGTTGTAGAGGTGTACAAACTTCTCTGTTGGAGATGCCATTTGTTGACTCTACTTGGGGAATGCGAGTCCCTTGAGAGACTGCATTCGTTTGGGGTCTTTACATCATACTTTTCTCGGAGATCTTCTCGGAGAAATGGCATATGATGTGATCTAATTTTGAGGTGCCGATGACCTTTTCATCAATGGGTTTTTCGGAGAAAAACTGCCGTACTGCCGAATCTCCGATTTAGGAGGCTTTCTCTCGGGATTTTCTTTAATCCGGGAAAACAAGGATATCATCTTCAATGGCGAAGAGTGATGTTAACTGAGGGCTCTCTGGTCTTTCGGAGGTTCAGGTTATCAAAGTGGTCGAGGACCCAACTTCAATCTAGAAATAAAACTAGAGGAGAGAGAATGTTCAGACGTAACACTTCCTGATGAGGAAAGGGTTGACAACTCGATTGAGAGGACTTTTATCACTAGGGGACAAGGCCGACTAGAGTGATAGTGATGCAATATGAAATGTGAATGCAAATTAATAATGCAATGATGCATGTATGTTTATGCTGACAAAACTGACGCGACATACAAACTGACAGGTGAACACGACTGGATACTCGGCTATCGCGGGGCGAAGAAGTATCGTTGGTTCAGAATAGCAATTCCACCTTGCTTATGAGAGATAGTCCCTACGGGGAATACCGTTGATCGGGCTTAGGAGATAAGAACTCGGCTGAGGCGTGTCAGATGAAACAAGGTCTTTGACACAGTTGATACCTTCATTCAAGCATACTGGGTTAGAAAGAGTACTTTGATTATGCACTTTGAGGTTCGATTACTTCTGGAGAAGCGACCGATGTTCTTCTGATGTTCAACGGTCAAAAGAAAATGTCGTCTTTATTAAAAAGAAGAAAAAGTTTTAACAAGTAAATTCATTTTTGTTTTATTTCAAGAATCACTAATCATGTTAAAACGCCATTCTGTAAAGCTAAAACAAATAAGAATTACAAACAAAAGCACAAGGGCTCAAATTTTATTGATAAGATGGAGATCAGCCAAACGCGTGATTCCAAAGAGTATATACAAAGTTAGAAAATGGTAATTTACAGGGAAAAGGGCTACGTTGAAACATAATGACCACTATCCTTCTACCAACTTTGAATTCGGGACATCCTGAGCTTCTGTCGAAGATGACCTTGACTGGACTTTTCTGGCGGATGATGTAACTGCTGCTAAGGGACTTGCCTCTGTTGAACATAGTTACTTGCCATTATCCCTAATTTTTGCCTGGATTGTACTGTGACGTTTCCAATCCACCGGGATGATTTTTTTTCTCTGTCTCTAACTTTTTCCTGGACCGTCCTTTCGAGTTTTCAATCCACCGAGACGTTTTTTTTTAGTTTAGGCGAAGTATTTCTTGACTACATCAACATTTGTGGGGTAGGAAAATTCCTCTCCGTCCATGGTTGCAAGTCTCAAGGCGCCGCCTGAGAAAGCTTTCGTGACCACATAGGGGCCATCATAATTCGGAGTCCATTTACCTCGTGAATCAGTGAGAAATAACTGTATCTTTTTGAGCACGAGGTCTCCTTTTCTGAAAACACGAGGTCAGACCTTTTTGTCAAACGCCCTCTTCATTTTCTGTTGATACAATTGACCATGGCATAGTGCCGTGATTCGCTTTTCCTCGATCAGATTCAATTCGTCGTGTCGGCTTTGACACCATTCAGCTTCGGTGAGCTTAGCTTCCATCAATACTCGGATTGACGGGATCTCTACTTCTATGGGGAGCACTGCTTCCATGCCATACACTAGAGAGAAAGGGGTTGCCCCTGTTGAAGTTCGGACAGATGTGCGATAACCGTGAAGAGCAAAGGGTAGTATTTCGTGTCAGTCTTTGTAGGTTACAACCATCTTTTGAACGATCTTCTTGAAGTTCTTGTTAGCCGCTTCTACCGCTCCGTTCATCTTGGGTCGGTAGGGAGATGAGTTATGGTGTTCGATCTTGAACTCTGCACACAACTCCTTCATCATCTTGTTGTTCAAGTTAGATCCATTATCAGTAATGATCTGGCTAGGAACACCATAACGGCATATGATATTGTTTTTGATAAATCGGACCACCACTTGTCGGGTTACATTGGCGAATGACGCTGCTTCGACCCACTTGGTGAAATAGTCAATGGCTACCAGGATGAACCTATGTTCGTTTGAAGCCTTGGGCTTAATCATGCCAATCATGTCGATTCCCCATATGGAAAATGGCCATGGGGAAGAGAGAACTTTGAGATGTGATGGCGGTACATAAATTTTGTCGGAGTATATCTGACATTTGTGACACCTCCTCATGTACTTGTAGCAGTCGGATTCCATGGTCAACCAATAGTACCCTGCTCTTAGAATTTTTCTCGCCATTGTATGTCCGTTGGCATGAGTTCCAAAGGATCCTTCATGAATTTCTTTCATAAGCATGTCTGCTTCTGGTCTGTCTACGCATCGGAGCAAGACCATGTCAAAATTTCTCTTATAGAGAGTATCACCGCTCAGGAAGAAGTTTCCAGCCAATCTTCTGAGGGTTTTTCTGTCATTTCTGAGTGCCCCAGGTGGGTACTCTTGTTTCTAAAGGAAGCATTTGATATCGTGATACCAAGGTTTATCGTTTATGACTGCTTCAATCGTGAAGATGTAAGCGGGCCTTTCAAGGCGCATTATGTCGATCTTAGGTAAGTCGTTCCATTGACCTACACTAATCATGGAAGAGATGGTGTCTAATGCATCAGCCATGTGATTCTCCTCACGAGGGATATGATGAAACTCAACTCTGTCGAAGAAAGGTAGCAACCTTCTTGCGTAGTCTTTGTAAGGAATCAATCCTGATTGGTATGTGTTCCAATCTCCTTTTATTTGGTTGATAACCAAGGCTGAATCGCCATATACGTCCAAGTTTTTGATCCTTAAATCAATTGCTTCTTCGAGACCCATAATACAAGCTTCGTATTCGGCCTCGTTGTTCGTACATTTGAACGTAAGTATGGCAGTGAAAGGAATGTGGGTACCCTGAGGGGTAACAATTATTGCCCCAATTCTGTTTCCATAATGATTAACTGCTCCGTCAAAGATAAGTCCCCACTAGGAACCTGGATCTGGCCCTTCACTGGGTAACGGTTCATCGCAATCTTTCATTTTTAGATACATGACATCTTCGTCTGGGAAGTCAAACCCGATTGGTTCTTGATCGTCAATCGGTTGATGAGCCAAATGATCGGCTAAAATACTTCCCTTAACGGCTTTCTGAGCGTGGTACTCTATGTCATATTCTGATAACAGCATCTGCCAACGGGCAATTCTTCCCATGAGAGCAGGCTTTTCGAAGACGTACTTGATTGGATCCATTTCTGAGATTAACCAAGTAGTATGACAAATCATGTATTGGCGAAGACGTTTAGCTGCCCAAGCCAAAGCACAGCAAGTTTTCTCAAGCATTGTGTACCGAGTTTCGCAGTCGGTGAATTTCTTGCTCAAATAGTAAATGACAGACTCTTTCCTTTTGGTTTCGTCTTGTTGGCCAAGTACACATCCCATTGAGTCCTCTAGGACTGTGAGGTAAATGATCAGTGGTCTTCCTTCCACTGGAGGTGATAGAATCGGAGGATTCAACAGATACTCCTTGATACTGTCGAAGGCGGTTTGACAATCTTCTGTCCAAACGCAATCCTGGTTCTTTTTAAGTAATTTGAAAATCGGCGCACAGGTCGCGGTCATGAGGAATATGAATCTGGAGATGTAGTTCAAACGTCCCAGGAATCCTCTGACTTGTTTTTCAGTTTTCGGAGAAGGCATTTCTTGAATGGCCTTGACCTTGTCAGGATCAACCTCAATTCCTTTCTGGCTGACGATGAACCCTAGTAGTTTCCCTGAACGGACACCGAAGGTGCACTTGTTGGGATTCAAGCGGTGCTTGAATTTTCTTAGACGTTCGAACAATTTTGACAGATGTTCAACGTGCTCACTCTCTGTTTTTTATTTTGCAATCATATCGTCAACATATACCTCGATTTCTTTGTGTATCATGTCATGAAACAGAGTAGTCATGGCCCTTTGATAGGTTGCCCCGGCGTTCTTCAAACCGAACGGCATTACCTTGTAACAAAAGGTACCCCATGGGGTAATGAACGAAGTTTTCTCCATGTCTTTCGGCGCCATTTTGATCTGGTTATAGCCCGAGAATCCATCCATGAAGGAGAAAATTTTGAACTTTGTTGTGCTGTCTACCAGCATGTCAATGTGTGGTAAAGGAAAGTCGTCCTTTGGACTAGCCTTATTTAGATCCCTATAGTCGACACACATTCTGACCTTTCCGTCCTTTTTGGGAACAGGTACGATGTTGGCTAACCATTGAGGATATTCAGATGTAGCGAGGAAACCCGCGTCAATCTGTTTCTGCACCTCCTCTTTGATTTTGATGGCCATGTCCAGGTGAGTGCGTCTCAACCTTTGCTTTACTGGTGGACATTCCGATCTCAATGGTAAATGATGTTCCACGATGCTGGTATCCAACCCTGGCATATCCTGATAGGACCAAGCGAATACATCGGGAAATTCTTTGAGAAGCTTTATCAAACTCTCTTTGGAAGTTGGACTGAGCAGTGCCCCAATCCTGATTTCTTTTCTCTCTTTTTCCGAACCCAAGTTTACCGTTTCCAACGGCTCTTTGTGAGGTTCAATGGACCTTTCCTCTTGTCTGAGTAGTCGGGAGATCTCTTCTGGAATTTTGTCGTCATTTTCTTCTTCAGCCTCGAATACCGGGAACTCAAAGTTGGGAGAAGGCATCGGATCATATGTTTCAACGGGGTTTAAAACAAGCAATCTGCATGACGTGATGATTCGTGTTTAGAAGAGATAGAGAAAATGCAAGTGTGTGCAGTGTTTTATTTTACTGCTTGTTTTTATTTTTAATTGTTTTTTAGGATTACCATTTTCTGAAAAAGCAAAAAAGAGAAAACAGCAATTAATGCAGAAATTACAGAACGACGTTATTTTATTAATGAACAAGTCGATTCTTGAAACTACAGCCCTATAAAACAAAACTCTGTCGCTTTGGGCGAAGCGAAGAGGGAAATTTACAGAAAGCGAGCCCTATCAAAACATCTGTTTCACCTGGACAGGGTGAAAGGTTAAAGATGGCAATTACTTTGACTGACGAACGACCTTCGGAACTTCGACGGCAACCCATTGGCGGCGAACTCCTTGGTGAATCACAAAGTCTGGCACCTTCCTTGACTTATATTCAGAAATGACGCTGATTTCTGGTGGAGCAGGATCATTGGAATCTATCGCCCAAGCAGAGTTGTCGTAGGAGGATTCCTCTGTTATATTTTGCATAGCATTTGTGCTCTCAGCTGTATCTCCCCATCCAGTAGACTGGATGTCTTCGAACCTGATACGAGAGCTTTCGGGAGCGGTGTACTTGACCATATAGTTGTATTTTCCACTTGGTTGTCCCAAGGTGTCCCACACTTCTTTGGAACTAGAGGAGTCATCTCTCTCGATGACGTTAACCTCAGGAAAAGCATAGTTGATGTATTCAAGCCCTGCAAATGTTGCAAATTCATCTTCATGTTGAGTAGTTTCTGAATGACCTGAGTGTTGATCCCATGACATGGTGGGGACACAGGTATTCTGTTCAATGACGGTCAGCTGATTTTTGTTGTTCGGCTGACTCTCTTGCCCCAAGTTTCCTGGGTAAGGTTGCCACATTGGCAGACCATCCATTGGGCCATAGTAATTATGGTCAAAGTTGTCTTTCATCAGAGTGTCTTCCTCTAATGAATTTGGTGGAGCACGGCATCCTTCTGGATCACAATCTCCATATATCATTTCAACGTCTGACCTTGGTATAAATCTCGGACTCTGTGCGGGATAGCAAAATGGTATAGGCACCTCTTCCTGAGACATATAACCGTCATCGTTCAGATAGGACTTCCATTCTTCATCTGTGTCGAAGGGATCTTCCTCATTGATAGCATGTACTGCCTGAGACACCGGGTGAAGAAAACCTCCACTGTGGAATAAGTTTTGAAGGGGATGAAGACTTTCATCGTTGGCAGCTGTCCGGGTACAGGTTGCAGAAAAACCAAGACCCTTCTTTGTTTTATTGTCAATAGGAATGACAAGTTGTCCCCATCCGGTTGTATCGGTACTCTCGACCGCTTTGATAGCATCATTGTACGAGGAAATCGAGGTTCCTCCTTTGAACTGATTGTCCTTGCTCACCGACAGTGCTTAGAACTGAGTTCCAATAACCTCCTCGGGTTCTATACCAGTAGATGATGACAAGTTGCTTACAAGCAAGGCTTGTTTCCCATAAACTGTGATAAGTTGATCGTTCTTGACGAACTTTAGTTTTTGGTGGAGGGTCGAAGTGACCGCTCCAGCCTGATGTATCCAAGGTCTTCCTAATAAACAACTGTACGTTGCCCGGATGTCCATGACCTGGAAAGTGACTTGGAAAGTGTGAGGACCGATAGTTATGGGAAGATCAACTTCGCCGATAAATGTTTTTCTGGATCCGTCGAACGCTTTGACGACGACCTCGCTGATTCTCATCGGAGGGCCTTTGAATGATAATTGCATCAAAGTGGACTTCGGCATAACATTCAGGGCTGACCCTGTGTCTACCAGTACGTTGGCTAAAGCATCGTCCTGGCAGTTAACTGTAATGTTGAGCGCCATGTTATGACGACGACCCTCTTCGGGTAATTCCTCATCACTAAATCCCAAATTATTGCAGGAAGTGATGTTAGAGACAATGCTATCAAACTGTATGATAGTTACATCCTGTTCCACAAAGGCTTGCTCCAAGACTTTCTGTAGAGCCTCCCTGTGGGCTTTTGAACTGAGTAACAGTGATAATACCGAGATCTTTGAAGGAATCTGTAACAGCTGATCAACAATGTTATATTCACTCCTTTGGATGAGCTTCAGCATCTCATCATTATTTTTCGAAAGGTCGGGACTGGATTGACCGACTGGTGGATCAGGAGTTTCCGTCTGAAGTTCCTTTTCCTTGTTAAGTTCCCCAACCCCTCGGTTTAAGATTCTACCACTCCGTGTTACACGACTGATGTCTGCAATATTCACGACAGAGGGTAATGGAATTTCCTTTCCATTTTCAATTGTCGTTGCACCGTATTTGTAAGGGATAACCTTAGTTGATTCATACGGTGTTGGTCCCGGCAGATAGATGACTATGGGAACCTTTTGATTTTTCTGACCATCATAATTAATCTCGATCCATTCCCGGTTGGGAACTTTAGATTCGTCAAGCAGAGGGATAATGGCAAAAACATCCCTGGTCCTGTGATGACCAGAGATCTTGACAACATCCTCAACTTGCTCGGCAAGGTAGTTCGGCGTCCAGTTGATGGGTCCAAAACCCGGATATGGGCGAATCTCTCTACGATCTACCTGACCCTGAAGAGCTGCTCTCACAAAGTAACACCCTTGGTTACTTTCCGAACAGACGTCGCAACGTTCATAGTTGTGTGGTGGCACCTGGCCACGCCCACTTTGAATACAATGTAACCTCACTAGGTTAGCTTCCATTGATCGGACATCCTGACTCTGACGCCGAGTAGGATTCCTGTTGCTGATACTAATCTGCTGAGTATCTTCATCCATATAAATTGGCATCCACCAGTGATTTAACAAGTGCTGAAGTGCCTCCTGGACAAGGGTACAACCTCGATCGTTTTTGCAACCCGCTTTACAGCTTTGATAGTCGTGTGATATTAAGAATCCGAGTCGGACCTGCTCAGGATGTAACTCTACCAGGTTGGTATTCATCACGCGAATATCGAAGATCTAAACCATTTTGATTTGATAGGAGTTCCTATCATGGTAGTCTTGGATCCATCCAAGATCCATCTAACGCTGGAGGGCCTCCTGTATGAAAGAGCATCCCTGTTTGTTTACCGAGCAAATCAGACAGGAACTGTAATCGTACCGCAGCAGATTAAGATACTGGCTTTGCCTTGAGTGCATCGCCACCAAGTTGACATTCATTGCACAAATGTCGTGGTCCTGAATGACGTTGGAATTCGTGTAGACCATGTTAACTCCGCGAACTCAGTGCTCCTGGATCCATCCGAGATCCATTTGTTCCTGTAGAGCTGCTTGCACCACAGAACATCCCTGATTGTCTTTAGAGCAGATATCACACTGGTGATAATTATGAGGTGGCACATGGCCATATCCACTCTGTCTACAATGCATCTTGACCAAATTGGTTTTCAACAAGAGCACATCGTGAATTTGATAGACATCGATAGTCTCTCCTTCTATCAAATTGATTGCAGCCTTCTCGTGTTGAGGCAGCGGGTTCGTGAGAACATTAGGATTCGTATCCTTGAAGGATAAGACCCCGCTCCTAACAAGTTTTTGCACGTCGGACTTGAAATTAAGACAAGTCTCTATGTTATGCCCCGATCCTCCTTGATGGTAAGGGCAAGTTTGATCCACCTTAAACCAAAAAGGCAGATTTTCCGGTACTGTAAGAGGAGATTTAGTCTGAATGTGCCCCTTAGCCAGTAATAATGGAAACAGCTCTGCGTACGACACGGGTATAGGATCAAATCCTGGTGGCCGTGTTGTACGATTGTTGTTGTATGGAGGACGAGCCTGCTGAAGAGGCTGTTGTGTCCTTTGTTGATCAGGTTGGCTCTGCGCAACCTGAGGTTGATACGTAGGAATAGACGCAGGATTGATAGCAGGAGTCACAGCTGCTACCGGTTGATAACGTTGCCTTTGCTTTCCGAGAGAGATATTCCCAATATCCTGCTCTTTTTTCTTAGGGAGAGCACTACCGTATTTTTTAGTACCTCTCGTCGATCCAGTGTCTTTTACCAAACGTCCTTCTCGGACGACTTCCTCAAGACGTACGCCCATGCCCACCATTTCGGTGAAATCACTGGGTGCACTGGCAACCATTCGGTCATAGTAAAATGAGCTTAAGGTCTTTAAGAAGATCTTTGTCATCTCTTTTTCCTCAAGAGGTGGACAAATTTGAGCGGTAATCTCACGCCACCTTTGAGTGTACTCCTTAAAGGTTTCCTTGTCCTTTTGCGACATCGATCTGAGTTGATCTCTGTCGGGTGCCATGTCCAAATTGTATTTTTATTGTTGGACGAAGGCAATGCCAAGATCTCTGAATGAGCTGATCGTGGCACGGTTTAAACCCATGTACCATTTTAATGTGGCACCGGTTAAACTATCCTGAAAGTAGTGAATCAGTAGGTCCTGATTCTCCATCTGAGCTGACATCCGCCGGCCGTACATCACCAGATGGCTTTGAGGGCAAGAGTTACCCTTGTACTTTTCGAAGTCGGGCACTTGAAATTTGTGCGGGACTTCTACATTAGGGACCAAGCAGAGATCTGCGGTGTCTTTTCCAAATAAATCCTGACCGCGAATGGCTTGCAGTTCCTTCTGCATTTCCAAGAACTGCTCCTGGAATTCCTCCATTCGGTCAAACATAGTTTCCTTCTTACCAGAAGGTGTCCGTGGAATCTGTCCTTCTGGGACAGTGTGCACCACAGGGGGTGGTACCGTGACTACGGTAGCGAATCTTGGCATTTCCCAAAGTTTGTTACCTTCAGGAGTCTTCAGTATGCCCCTGGCATCTTCGCTTTCCCGAAGTTTGTAACCTTCAGGCCCAACGGCTTCTGTTGTGATTCCCTGATCTTTAGTGATCGGCGGAACATATCCTTCCGGGATATAGTTAACAGGCATGCCCCAAGGACAATCTTTCGGTATTTGATACCTAGGATCATACTTCTCCACTATGGGCGTTGAGGTGATCTCCGCAATCACAGTTCTTTGTAGCTGAGCTTCTGCCATAGCTTGCATGTCGTTATGAAGCTTTCTCATATCCTCTCTCAGAGCGTCGATCTCTTCTTTCAACTCTCTGTTTTCTTCCTCAAGATCATCCATCTTTTTCTGACGATTGGCCCGAGTATTGTACGAATGAGACAGTTTGACTCTAGAACCGAGACACAAATGTGAGATTCGTAGGTAAGAAGAATACGCGATGTGGGAATGATGAATGCAATGATTATATTAATTGTTTAAGGTTTAATCAAAATAAACTTCGACAATTAGATTGCAAATATCAAACGGTGGGGAAACCCTTTTTTATTGAATTCAAGGGATTACAGAAATGGAAATACAGCAGATTACAAGGTGCAGAAACAGAAACCTAAGCTAATGGGTCCCGAGTCCTCTCTGAAGAGAAATCGGGTGCTGATTCTGGTATCTTCCTTTTCTTTGACCGGGGCTCTTGAGCCGTTGTCGGGTTGTCATTCCTTTGCCAGGTGAAAGGAGCGAGTAAATTCCTTTGGTCATCTTGATTCTCTACAGCATGTTGCTCCAAAATTTCAATCAGAGCATCTTTCTCTTTTAGTAATTGCTGCATTTTGATGCACTCTATGTCGAGGGTGCGGTACTTGTTCTTCCAATACCTTCTCTCCCATTGAACTTTGTTGAGAGTAACCTAAAGCTTTTCAGTTTCCGTCACGAAGTACATGACAGATTCCTTTGGCGGAAGAATTCCGTAACGAGGATAAGGCATCTTTAGCTTGAGAGCTCTAGTTTGTACCCAATGGAGGTAAGGCTCCAGCGAGACACAGTCTGGTTTTCCCAGAGACTCACGTCCTTTCTTATGAACATGCTTCCAAGCGTGCACTATTTCCATCTTTAGTGCTCTGTCATTTTCTCCTTCCTTGAAGAAAAGACCTTCCAGATGAACACCCCGTGGGATGTGTCTCATCGGGTATCCAAATTGACGGCGAACCAACATCGGATGGTAGTTGATTCCTCCCTTAGTTCCTATAAGGGGTACGTTGGGGAAGTTTCCACAATGGTCAGTGATCTTGATCCCATCATAGATCCTATTACACCAATCTATATCAGAGTTGGTAAGAGACATGATCTTCTGCGACCAACGTAATGCACTCTTACAATCCCAAAAAGCAGCAGACTTGGGCAAGTGAGAGATAAACCATTTGTAAAGCAGAGGTACACAACATGTGATCTCCCCTCCGCTGTACAAATTTCCCAAGTGTACAGAATGATACGCATCTGCGATCAAAGTCGACACAGGGTTTCCAATGAGAAAAACCTTAATGGAGTTTATATCGACGAAGTTATTAATGTTGGAAAACAAAAATAACCCATAGGCGAGCAAGACAAAGACGCTTTCAAAAGCAGTCATGTTTCCTATACTGGCAAAATACAGGGCTTTCTTTGTCAAGAACTGGGTTGGCAAACCTTGGATGCCACCCTTAGTGGTTAGGTGAGTCCTGACCTCAGACTCGTCCAAATGAATTGCTCTTGCAATGGTCTGATTCTTTGGAATTTCTTCCAGTCTAGAAAATGGAGCTCGATCAGTAATGTGTAGATCAATCAGATGAGAATATTCCTTCAGCGTTGGTGCGAGCTGGTAATCCGGGAATGTGAAACAGTGATAAACTGGATCATAAAACTAAATGAGCGCATCCATGATTCCCTCAATCACATGGACTCTTAACAGTGGTAGCAAACCTCCGTGCTTGGCTCTGAAAGCCTCAGGGTTTGTGATCATCCTTGCTAACCTTCTTAAATCCTCTAGCTTTGGAACCTTAAAGGTATAACTATGAGTTCTCCTGCTACCGAAATTCATTAATGCAATCCTTTTCTCTGATATTTGCAATCACAATCTCAGTTTAATTTAAAAAAACAGAGAGACTAGAAGAGAATTTTTTTTGTTTTAATGTTTTTTAAATGAATGCATGAATGCAGCACACAAAAACATAGAAAAAACATGGGGTCAAAGGGTCATTGTCATGAAGTCAAGGCTCTACCCATCCCCAAAGGTTTATACTAGGGTGATTTTTGTACCTGTACTCATTATCATCAGCTCCTCCCAGGAAAGCAAAACAACAAGCGGATCGCCAGCGAGTTGTAGAGCGATCTTAGAGTAAGTGCCATTCACCGAGAATAGATCACCAGCCTCAAATGAGGGTAGTATCGCGTAACAAATATTCCCGATAGTTTCTGCACTACAAAAGGGTTTGGCTCCTCAGCTTCTCAGACATCACAATCGGCCCATTGTCTAGGTGAGAGAATGGGTTACATTAGGCAGCCTCCACTGAGGTTGATGGTCGACCTCGTCGCCATCACTTATCTTAAGTGTATACTCGATCTTTCCACATGCGGCATCACACGCATTCCCATTAGCAGAAAAATAAACACGTATAGCAATTAGGAAAAGCAGTATATATATTTGTCCTAATCATCCTAGACTTTTAAAAGTTAAAAATCTTAAGTTCCTGACAGAAAATGGTTTCCCGGCGGAGTCACCAATCTGTGGTTTCATTCCAAATTAACGGCGTTTTGACCTAAGATCCTAGTGACGTCAAGGTTTCCACAAAAAAGAACAAGATCCCTAAAGAGACCTGCGATTGTCCCCAGCAGAGTCGCCATTTTTCTGTAGCGAGCGATTTTTGGATGTGGTTGCGAAGCACGATCGCTCTGGTACTACAGTTTGACTCATTTTTTATCCTATTAAAGCTGATGAAGGAAGGGAAATAGATGTCTCCAATTAACCCTGCTTGTATACTGAGATTAAATAGTCAAAACTGTTGGTTTATAGATGCTACAAAGATTCGGGGTTTCTCTTAGGTTTATTTTGTTGACGAGGGGGGATTTAGGCTATCGGTTGAGATGTTAGGATGGATATATATGAAAGTATGGGATTTTGGGTTTTTGTTTAGTGTGCTCGCTAAGATTTTTCTTTCAATCTTATGCCTACGTATTCCCGTTTACCGAAAATAGGGAAATCTGAGCGTTCGTAGTTCCTCCTATTCTATGGGAGGAAATGGGTGTTTTGGTGTCTTGTTCAAAGCCCAAGATGTGAAACTGAAAGGTTTATTTGTATCTTGTTCAAAGCCCAAGATGTGAAGCTAAAAGTGTTGACCTTAGAGAGAATTTGTCATCTCTAAAGAGGGGTTTGTCTGTTACGACTGTTTATAAAGGAGAATTACTTTAACCGGGATTTGTGAATCCGACAATGCCATAATTTCCTTTATAGGGGATTTCAACCTGAAGGAGAAGACTTTAACTCAGTGTAGAGTAATGCCATTTTTCCTTAGGAATTTCTCATACTAAAAGAGGGACATTGGCATGGATGTAAATGATCCAGAGGCTTGCCGCTTACAGCAGTTAGATGGAGGGGAAGGAGTTGTTGATGTTTGTGTACTGTGAACGAGGCACAGCTTTAATGCTAAAAGGTTAATTGGATCAACCAGTGGTTTTCTTATACAAAGCCTAAGAGGAGGCTATTATGTGTCTCGTACAAAGCCCGAGAGAGAGGCTAAAAAAGGTTGACTCTACAGGGGAGTGATTTATACTCAACAAGAGAGTTTTTTGTATCTCGTACGAAGCCCAAGATGGAGGCTAAAGGTTTGTTTGGCTCAATAAGAACCTTTTGTATCTCGTATAAAGCCCGAGATGGAGGCGAAAGGGTGATTGACTCAACGAGGGAGTCTCTTTATGTGTCTCACACAAAGCCCAAGAGAGAGGTTAAACGTTGTTTAACTCAACGAAGGAATCTTTTGTATCTCGTATAAAGCCCGAGATGGAGGCTAAAAGGTTTGCTCCGCTGGGGAGAATCATTGTATAAAGCCCAAGAGAGAGGCTAACTTCACGGGAGAAGGATCTTTATACAAAGCCTAAGAGGAGGCTATGGCGACTGTTCAGTTAAGTGACAGGTCCAGTATACTGATTTTGAAAGAGAAAATCAGTTCTTATATGAGCAACACTGTACTCAAGGATTTGATTCAAGGATCCGGGTTATTCCTGTTCTTTAAGGAAGTGGGAAATCCGAAGGGTATTGAGACTGTCCGAGTCTACGGGTTCCTTTCCTATTTAACGAAGGGGTTACTTGAGAATGTCTTTGAGACTCAAGGAGATTAGACTGTCCAAGTCTAGAGTGTCATCTTTGGTACTGTGCTTTGAGAAACAGTAGTAGACTCTTTGAAAGGACTGTTTTATGCGGATGACTAATTTCTGTTCCTATACCTCTAGGAGGTCGTCGGAACAATTTGTACGAAGCCCAAGAGGAGGCTGGAAGCTTTTGAGAAGCCGAGAGGTCCTTGTACTAAGCCCAAGAGGAGGCTATCATTCCCGGAGGAAGAGATCATTATACGAAGCCTAAGAGGAGGTTGTGAATACTTCTAAGAAGTCGGCGGGTCCTTGTACTAAGCCCAAGAGGAGGCGGGGTTGCTTTTGGGAAGCCTGTGGGTCCTTGTACAATGCCCAAGAGGAGGCCGATGCTTTTAAGAAGCTCGTGGGTCCCCAAACCCCGAGAAATTCAAGGCAAGCTATTCACGAGGAATAGATCAAGTCAGGAAAGTTCGAGAATTTGGAAGAAACTTAAAGATGCCATTCACGGAGAATACATTCATCTCTGGGAATAGAGTTTCTTGACAATTCCTAATGAGGACAGCCGAAGAGAAGACTGTATCTGGTGATCCTATTTGGGATCTAGTTGTCTATTTCTACGAATAACGAAACGGCGTCACCTAGTTCTAGACGTAGTTGTCGGGGAAACTCGAAATATCTATACTATTATTACACAGTTGATATGAGTTTATGAAAGAAGACTTACAGTGAAACAGCCCCACAATACAGTTATATGTATATGAAAGCGGTAAACGAAAGCAATAACCACTTACTCGGTTGTAGAGCTTCCATGTTGTTTGGTTAGTTGTTCAACAAAGAAAGACTGAAAACAACAGTATATTCAAAATCAAAGGAGAAAGTGTTTTGAAAAAGAAAGATTTGGGGCTTACAGCTCAAGGAGAGGCCCAGGGTTTTATCAATGAGCGCACTGTTTGAATTTGTACAGAGGGACTTATACAAGTGACTGTGGCCCAAAAATTGTTTTCTGTACAAAGGGATGGGTCTTACACTCTCTCAAGAGGCCCAAAAGGTTTAAAGAAAAAGAGTGGGGCTTATAACACGAGGGTAGGCCCAGATGATTTTTCCGTTTGAAATGGCGATCACGCCGAGATTTTCTTTTAACGCGAAGGGGCTTATACAACATCTGAGGCCCAAAATGTTTTGGTTAAAAGGAGATTGGGTCTTACACTCTAATAGAGGCCCAAAAGTTTTGAATGGGTCTTATAGCTCGAGGAGAGGCCCAGAAGGTTATTTTTCAAAAGGCGACGATCACGCCGTTTGTTTTTTACGGTATCGGGACTTATACAATACACTGAGGCCCAAAAATGGTTTGGTCAAAAAAGGATTGGGTCTTACACTCTATTAGAGGCCCAAAAGGTTTTGAAAATGATTTATGAGGGTTGAATTAATCCAAAAACCCTAATTTATTTTCAAAAATGTATTTAATTGAAAAAAAATTCAATTAAAATGATTAAAATTGTTTAACATGTGGAAAACAAATTTTGATCTTGGATTAATGCTTCAAAAATTAAGTATTGACTTACAAAATAATTAGAAAGCATTAAAAGTTGCAAAATCAAGGTGGAAAAAATATTTCAAATGTCAAAAACAATTAAAACATTAATTCCTTGAAAAAATATCAATTATATAAAATAAATAATATTTTTGGGATTTTTTGGGAAAATAAAATATTTTAACATTTTTGTGAATTATTAAAAAAAGAATCAACTCAAAATCATTAAAACTCAGAGAGAAATTAATTTTTGAATCAATTAAATAAAATCACAAAATTCAAATATTTGAATTTATGAAAAATGGCGCCAAGAACAGCTGAAGAACACGCGCGTGTTTCAGCTTGGCCCAAATTTGCATTTTCTATCCAATCTCACTGAATACTTGATCATATCATGCAATCCACATACCAATCAACTCGTTTCATCCTCACGATCATGTTTATGACAATTAATTTCATTTAAATTAAGCATAAAACAAGAAATCACGATAAATCCTTATGAACCCTAATTTCTGCATGAAGGCTGGGATTTTCAATACATGATTCAAACAAAGCAATTACTTGAGGGGAAACATCCATGCATGATTATGAACATTTGGCAAAAGTATTGTGCGAGGAAATATGCATAGATTGAGAGATGACCAAGTTTAAGCTTACCTCTAGGTCGTGACAGCAAGAGCAAATTGATTTCTGAGTAGGAGGTGTTACAGATGAATTGTGATGATCTGAACAGCTTCCCTACACCCTATGGAGTGTGTTTGAATGCTTGGACTTGACTGAGAATGGCTGGATCACTTCATGGCATCTCAACTGCACTTTGGTTAAAACCTTGAGAAATTGACTGGTGATTCTGAGAAATCAGTGTTCCAGTTGTTGTTTAAGTGTTTGATCAGCTCACATATGATGTATATGAGGTGTGTGTGTGTGATTGGTTTGAGTGGAATTGCTCTCTAATGGAAAAACCCGATAGTGACTTGCTAAGAAAGGCATTTTTTAGAGTGAGAAGTGGTTTTTGAGAAAGGCAAGTGTTGTAGGCCTTTGGTGTACTTAAACTGATCACAATTGAGCTCTATTTATAGTAGAGCAAGTTTGTTTTGGGATCCACAGTGAATGGCAACTGCAGCAGGTGTTTGTTCAATGTTGGCCAATGGAAATGCAAGTCTCCTCTAGCCATTGACTAGAGGTTAGGGCACATGGTTGTGGTTCCCTTGGTCTTGGATAAGTCTTGACTGAATTCAGTTGCAAATGGATCAGTCCATGCCACCTTGATGCTTCCATTGAATGCTCCAATCCAAAATTGGAGTCTTGTCCCTATTTTGGTCATTCTAGGTTCAACATGCTATTTCTTGTTCCAAAGACTTTGGAGGCTTGGCTCAGTGATTATCCCCTTTAGATTCAATCCTCAGAGGTGTCCAAGTGGATAGGAGCATTTGGATTTGGATGATTTTGGCAAATTGAGCAAAAATGCAAATTCTGCCTTGCCTTGGCAGATTTCAACAAGGCAACTTTCCAATATCATATCTCATGACTCAAATGGAATTTGGTAATGTTCTTGGCCATTTTGGAAAGATCTTACATGATACAACAACTGTTTGAACATATTTGGTTTTGATCTCTTTTGAATCCAAGTGAAAAATCCCCCTACATTTGGCAAAAAGTAGGGTAAAATCTGACTTAGTGAAATTTTCACTAAGTGTTGGAACAAAGTGACTTTTCTTGATTTTGATCACTCCATAACTCAAAATCCATGAGGAGTTGGAATTAGGTCTAGTTGAAGTTTTTGTAGAGGGAAATGAGATCTACAAATCAAGCCTTGGATGGGAAAAAATGGCTTTGTGGTTTAGGAGTTATGACCCTCCAAAGTTAGTACCCTAGCCACTTTATGTTTAACTTAGAAAATTTTCTAAGTTTTTTATGGTTACCCCTTCTACAAGTTACCCAACTTTTCTTGATTTTTCTTGATGAATGATGATTCAAATCATACATTAACATCATTTTAGGGTTAAAAATCCATTTTGGTGAAAAATCTCAAAAAGTCAAAGTTGACTTTTGTGCACAGTTGACTTTTTATCAGATGAATTCCAAATTGTACAATTCTTCAGGAAATCATGTCCTTGACCTAAATCAAACTTGATGGACATGTTCCATGGGTGTCATAGGGTATATTGATGCATGTCATAGGGCTTGGGAGCATGTCCTGGTCAAAAGTCAAAGTTACAGTTGACTTTTTCCTCCAAACCCTAACTGTGGTGCAGATAAAATTGAGACTTGTTGCTCAAACTTCTTGGATTAATCCATTGTTCCAAATGGATCAATATAGTTCATTAGAGACCCTCAAACCCTCTCTTGAGGTCTTGGCTCATGATTTGCCCTAAAAGTTAACTTAGGGTGAATTAGGTCAAGAAACCATAATTCCTGATTTTTTATGAATGCATCCCCTGAGGCAAAATTGACTTGATGATTGGGTCAATGAGGTTCCATGGAGTATATTAGGTTAGGTTTTGGATCATTGGCTTGTGCCCAGATGAAAAATTTCCATCTGGAGGCCCTGGTCGACCAAAACCCTAATTTGGTGACACTGTCGATCATGAGACTTGATCCACCTAGAAGGGAGCAGCCTTGTGCATGATCCTTGAAGTGGGAGTCCTTTTGATCCATTGTGGATGTTTGAGAGGTTAGACAAATTGAAGATCATGTCATTCCTTGATTGATCCTTTGTCTAAGGCTCTGAGAGGGCTTGAAACCCTAATTCTTGATTGTAGTGGATGCTCACCCATCTTTGGGGAGACTGATGAAGTATGATGGCCCATCCATATTGTGATGATGATTTGCACAATGATGGGAAATCCTAGTGGTCAAAATTTGGGGTATGACAGAGTGAAGACCAAGTGGTTGATTTGTTGACTAAGAGAGTCACAAATGTTGTGTTCAAGACGTTGAAAATGAGCATGAGCATGAAAGACTTGGAGCACTTGAATTATAGTGGTGTGTGGAAAGTTTTGTTGGTAACTCAAGTGCTTTAACAGGTTAACACGGAGGTGTAACCGGTTATAGCAAAGTTAGTGTTAAGTATTAACAAGTGTGAGTAGTGTGGATAATAGTCTCACATTGGATAGGAATGTGGTGACTTAAGCATTTATAAGTGGGAGAACCCACGCACCTATTGTAGTACCCCAAAATTTGCCCTACCTTTTTCTGGCTTATGTTTCTTTTTTCATTTGCATCTCATTTAGGTCGTAGTTCATAATCATACATTGCATTGGCGGTCTTCTAAGACACGGGATCCAAAGATTTTCTTGTTATTGGTGTTTGACTTATTCAGAGGCGACTTAGTTGGCTCCTACTTCAGGTTAAGTTGAAGCCAGGGTTGAATTCACATTCAGAGGTTCATCAAGATCCAAGGTTATTGTATTTAGAGGTTCACCAAGTTTCAGGATGTATATCGACAAGGATCATGGTTTCTCCTTCTTGGTTGAGTTTGTGGACAGTCATCAATAGAAGATCATGAGATTAGGGTTTCAGGTATAAGAGATCAGGGTTATCAGAGACGATGGCATTACTTCTTTTCAAGTATGGTTATTCAGTCATAATCAAGATCAGATAGAAGTTTAACCTCATCTTGGTCAAACCATCAAGAGCTTGCTGCAATTACAAGTTATCAATATCAGTCTACGGTTCATGTCAAGTTTGAGTTCAGAAAGTCGGGATTCATTTGATCAGAGATTCAGGGGATGTTTGATTCATATGTCTTGTTTCAGTGGCAAGGTTATTCACTTTATCAAAGGCTTGTGAAAAAGTTTGGGATGGGTTTTGGTTTTGTTTGGTTGTCCTTTTTTAAACTGAGTTCATAATCTTTTTTCTTCAATATCCATAACCATTATCCTTTCTAGCCAATCCATTTTCTAAAAACCAAATATCCATTCATTTTTCTTTAACCCATATCCAAACTCATTATTTTATCCATTAAATCCATTCATATTTACAATCATTTCCCATCCCTAGAATCCATTTTTGAAAACTATATTCATTTTCCACATTGCTTGTTATCCATTTTCCATATTCAAATTTACAAGCCCATGTGTGATTTATAAAAACAAGTTGCCAAAAAAATTAAAGAAAAGAACTCATGTTGTTCAACGTGCCATGACAACACAAATTTCAAGCCTAGCCAAGTCATGAAGCCATCATACTTTACAGGTATTTTGCATTAAAAACAAGCCAACAATTATCTTTACAATGCAAGGCACATGAGCTTCCTAACATTACAAGCTGAAGCAAAAACGGCGCGAGCCCCCTTTCATGTTATCATTTGTTACAATAAAATCCAGCCAACTTCATGATTACAAGCCACAACCCATACATCACAGCAGCCAAAAGTAATTAATATCAGTAAAAACAAAAGCGATGCAGAGAAAGGAAAATAACATAAGATAAAAACGCAAGGTGCAACGCGTGATTACATTACAAACTCATAAATCACTCACGATATTCCCTAACAGAATTTCAGTGAAATACCATCCTACCCCCCAAATTCTCCTAACAAACTCTCTCTCTCGATCCTTTTTTTCCTCCCTATATAAGAGCGGCACCCTTGGCTCATGTCTTCCCCTACACCTCTCAGCTTCATCTCTAATTTCAGCCACAATTTTCACACAGCACTTCCATAATTTTGCTCTGATTCACAAGAGCTTCATAAACAAATTTCAACAAGAGCTTCAACCTGCAGAAAGTCAATAAACACAACAACAGTTTCGCACCAACTATGGCAATTCGAACGCAGTGGATTCGATGAACATAACAACAACAACAGTTCAGCAGAGATCGAAGAAGAAGAAGATGTACGAAACAGAAGCAGAGTCGAAGAGAAATTGAAGGAAGTAAGAGGAAGCGAGGTACCTGATATTCTGTTGGTGTTTTGCTACCGTCGAAGAATGCCATCGGAGTGACTCCAATAGGTACGTCGATCTCAATCCAATCTCAATTTGCGATGTGATTTTTGTAGATTTTGATTTGATGTTTGTTTGTGGATTTGCTGTTTTCTGTTTCTGTTAATATGCAGTGTTTGCGGTGAGAACGTTAATACGAGGTATTTGTTTCGTTCCCGGTGAGATAGTGTAGAAGAGTTGTGAACATCGTGATGTGCTGAGAAGAAGATAAAGGATGATGTCGAGGCTGTGGCCTTGGTGAGTTTTACAGGGCGAGGAGTTTGTAGAGAGAGTAAGGGGGAGATAGAATCTGAATGGTGGAGAGAGAAGAGTTGAACGAAGAAGACGAAGTGAGGCGCGATGTTAGAAGAAGGAGGTTCATGGCATGGTGTGGATGATGATGATGGAAGGAGAGTGTTGGAGAAGGGAAAGTCGAAGAATATAATCGTGTAAGGTTTGGAAGAAGAGAATGTTGAGATGGAGAGGGGAGTTCCGGTGGTGATTTTGTGAAGGCGAACGAGATGGATGTAGAGGGAAGGAGATGGAGTGTAGAAGGAGAGAACAGAGTATTAGTTTTAGCTCAAGCTTTTGGAAATCACGGACCGGGTCTTAGGCCCATGTTGCTTGCTTATTGCCACACGTTTTTCACTCATGCACCCCCTTTACTTCATATTTGATAGATCTCTGGGCCTTAAACTTCAGCCAACAGGCCCAGCGTCTGACCTCATTTCTACACCCCTGTTACGCTGGTTACACCCCCTGGAGCAGAACAAAGATCATTGGGCTCTAAATTTATAAGCCCATACTTGTTTTTCTGTCCGCTACATCCCCCCTCCCTTTGTCTGCATTTTTTTTCCAAGGGCCTAGACACCTCAGGCCCAGTCGCCTGATATTATCCCCACCACCCCAGAATCAGAATTGCACCCTTTCTCTTTTAATTGTCTTTGTTAATTGTTTTAAATTTTAGAATTAATTAAATAATTAACTTTTAATCCTAGATTTTAATTAGAAGCTAGATTTTAATATTAGGTTTTTAATTCTAGATTTAATTTTCTTTAGAATTGGTTTATATTTTTAGAACTAGTTTTTTTATATGACTTTAGGATTTGATATTAACTTAGGTTAACTTTTTATTAGAAATTAATTTTGATTGATCTTAGGATTTAATTTTTGAATTGAATTTTTAATTGTTGATCAACTTTTAATCTTGATTTTAATTGTAGATTAATTTGCACTTTATTTTAGCTTGGATATTCATGATTAATTGTTAATTTCCGATTAATTCCTGATTAAATACTTGGTTTCATATTTGATTTTCTCTTTGTGATTGAGTTGTCTGGTGTTTACTTGTTGACTACTCAGTATTCACATGCTCCCTTAGGGTTCCCTAGTCCAACTTAATCTTTGATTAAGCTTGGAGTAGGATAGACATTAGGATTCAAACCATGCATGCTAACACTAGGTAGAATTTTCCCCTCTTACCTCGACCTTAGGGCCATCTTTGCATGACAACATTAGGATAGAATTCCTGTAGTGTTTTCCTTTCCTTTAAGTCTTCTCTTCTCACCTCCTAACAATTCTAAGACACGTAATAAGGGCAACGTGCATTGCACATGAGCCTTAAGCATAGGAAATGAAGAATAGGGGGTCTCCCTTCATTCTTCTAGGGTGTTGAGCATACGTCCCATTGGGGGCGACCATGTGATGCATTCGTTCCCGTGTCATAAACTTTGGTACAATGTTGGTTACGAACTAACTCAAATCACTTCTATCTAAAAAAACAAAAAAACAAATTCAGATCTTTTTCATCCTTCGGGATTGTTAAGTTTCAAATCATTTTCAGAAAAGAGCACGTTACTTATGTTCAGTCGCAAACAGGCATCGACCCTAACTGCCGGACCCGAACCTAACGTCGCTCATAAAAAACACAAAGACCTTGTTAGGTCGAACTACGACTACTCTGATTTCCTCCTTCTGGTTAGATTGAGGATACGTAGGCACAAGACGGTGATGTCTTGGTGAGCAACCTCCCCCCGTAGTGTTCCGAACTACGTTGACTCTGACTTTTCCATTGCACGAGGGAATACGTAGGCCTAGGATGGCGATGTCCTACCGAGTCGCTTTTTCTTTTCTTTCCCCCGTTTCGCTTCTGTTTAGCAGTAGACCTTAGATAACTCACCCTTTGATTAGACAACAAGCGTGAATCCCATCGAGTACGAAGGACGCGTGGGGGTGCTAATACCTTCCCCTCGGGTAACCGATTCCCAAACCCGGACTATGGTTGCGATGACCATGTCTTTTCCCTTTCTTCAGGTTTTCTTCGATCGTTTCTTTTCCATGCGTCGGGATAAATAACATTCGGTGGCGACTCTTCTATTCTAGTTTTCTCGCCGGTTATTTTTTCGCAGGTTGCGACAGCTGGCGACTCTGCTGGGGACTCTGGTTCCCTATGCGAGTCAATCCTAGTGCTTGTCTGTTTATTTTCATTGGGTGCTTACTGTTGTGCATTATATGTTATATATTACTGTATTTTACTACATTTATCATATTTGATTACTATTATCATAATGCTCTGCTGCTGTTGTTCTGTTGGGTGGGTTGGATTCATGAGAGATAAGCCCAATACCCAGGCTTGAACATACACCTAGGACTAGCGTGGAAAGTAGTGTAACTTGTGTGGCATTTGGCCAGACGTAGTATACACGAAAACTCCACATCCAGACGAGGTTTTCTTTGGTAATGTTCTATCCTGCGCATTGGTGCAGACGATGGAATGTAACTGGGAAAACTGTCGACTCTGGCGACTGTTCCTTGAGGACTTAGTTGAGGTACTCCTCCCAAGAGGTAGTAATGGCAGACCAAAAATGGAAAACCCATTATAATTCTTGATCCGAGGACCCGAAGCTGGGAACTTATATAGGATGACCTTTTTTAGGGGAATCAGTTGAGGTCTCCTCGATTGATGATGATGCCAAGCCAGGAATGGTGACCGTATCATCATTTCTCATAGGAATCTGACGCTGAGGATCCTCGGTTTTCTAGAATCCACATGTGAGAGGGGATGGGTGTTTGCAGGTTTACAGGTAACCTTGACCTTCAACATACCCGGTATTCTGGATTTCTTATCAGTGTGAATTTAACATCCTGGTATTCTGGTATTTTGAATGGCCCGTTAGTCTGGATTTCTGGGTTTCTGGTATTCTGGGTCTTATTCAGTCAGTGGAACAACAGCAGTTTTGAGCATTGTGGAAGGCTTGATCCCATGTCGGTTACATCTGCATCATCATTTTTGCATACATGTTCTTGTATTTCCAAGGATATTAACTTTGAGACTCGCTGTTGAGCATTTCCATCTATTTCTTGTGGTTCTTCTGTGAAAAAATTGACTCAAAGTAGAATGATTCCTTAGAAATATTCGAACATGGAATTTGCATTGCATTTCCATACTCATTTGCATAACAGGTGTTCGAAGCTGGTTATTCTTGTCCTGATCTGGTCTTCTTCAAAATTACAGACTTAACTTTTCAAGCCAGTCAAAAGTTGATCATGCAGCAAATTCAAGCGGAATTTAGGGAAGTATGAAGCCAAATGGGGCAGTTAATGGGGGACATGCAAGCTTTGATCCAAGACCAGAAATTACTGAAGGAAGAGGTCAACCAACTCAAGACTCAGATGAGTCTGGTTATGGAGGTCGTGAGAGGTGTGCTTAGCAAAGATAATAATCCCAGTCCTGAGGATGCGGATGGAATTGTCTCTCCTCCATTGTTTAAGGGATCTCTCCCAAAGAGTGAGGGGATTGCCACTGTGACCATCCCGTCTCTATCAGCAACAGAGCTATCAGCTGAAAAGTCAACAAAAGTCCAGAAGGTATGAGAGAAGGTTTGATCTCATTACTGTTCCTCACAGTGATGTTCTTGCCCGGCTACTTGATAGCTCGTTGGTTCAACTAAGGGATGCCAAGCCTGTTCCCGACTCCATTCCTCCTAATTATGATCTGGATGCTAGATGTAAGTATCACTCAGACACACCGGGCCATTCAATTGAAGATTGCAACGTGTTCAAGCACAAAGTGCAGGACCTGATTGATGCTGGAGTCATTACTTTCACTGCAGATGGTATACATTTCAATTAAAGACTCCCGGAGGGGCCCTCAGACTGCAAATATGTCATCAGAAGCAATGAGTCCAGACAGAGTCAAGTCTCCTTAACAATGGCAATCTTCGGCTTCTTTACTGCATTTTCATGTGTATTTTTTCATTGTTTGTTAGTACAGTGTTTGCATGAAAAAACTTGCTTGTGTTTTGAATGATGATTTTAATGCAATGAATGTGTTGTTCTTGAAGTACTTTACTTTTATGCACTCATATCATGTTTATATGCACTGCAATACCAACTTTCTTGCCTTAAACTCTTGAGGGAGGATGATGAAGTGGAAAACGCAAAAATCTCTGGCTGTATGTTTTTGGATAGAACCCTGTTGAGGATGTACAGGCATTGCTTCAAATCCCCAAACACCAGAGATATAAGGGAGATAGACCCTCGTCAACCCTTTTGAGCCTCGAAGTAGGAGTTTATTTTCATTCGCAAAAACCCTCACATCTAACCCAGGGGCAGGGTAGTTATCAGTAATTTGACCAAGCGTCCAAATTTCAAAAGGAGCGCACAATTAAGGATCCAGTACCTTTACGCATCAGGAGATCATGGGGCGTGAAACCACAATGGTTATCCCTCATCAACTAAGGAATGAGGCAGTCACAACCCTTTCAAACAAGTCAGACAAGCCAGTGTCACACGATTTGTTCAAAAAAAAAAGAAAGAAAGCCCGCTAAGTCGAAAACTTGAAAACAAGCGACTTAGGCAAAAGTTAGGGCATCCTGCTGGACTTCAAAATCAAAAGATAAAAAAAGAATCAGTCCAGGAAAAATCAGGGAAAACAAAATAATGAAAAGCGAAAAAAAAAAAGAAAAATCCTCGATAGAGAACAAGTCGTGTGACTACAGACACCAGAGACGAAAGGGGTGACTGTCACTCCGAAAACTGTGTGGGTTCCTTCTATCTTCCTATCATTCATTAACGTTTTTGAAAGGTGAGCGCTTGCGTTGAGTTAGCTGAACGTAGGACTGGGGAACACCAAGGAGAATAGGTGGGTTAAAACAAAACTTTGAGCCTTATATCCTTTCTTTCTGAAACCGTGAACCAAGCCAAGTTACAACCCTCAAAAGTCCTAATTGAAGCAGGGTTTATTCTGAAAGTGCACTTCAGCGAGATAACGTTCCTGACTCCTATGGGTTATGCTAATAAGATTTTTGTTGGTATTGCATGTGCATATTGATTTCATTCAAAAATCAATGTCGCATCCCAGCTGGTGATTCGTTCACAAGGCTTGGTGACGCATTTTCAATAAAACTTCAAGGTTAGCACGAGTGTTGCATTAGAATTGTCATTCTCATAATAAACATTTTCTGCTTGCATGTGTTTGACATCAAAGAAGCTTACATGATGAACATCAGTCGAGAAGCTTGATCATGCCAAGTTGAAGTGCTTGAAGACCCCAGAGGACAGTCATATCAAAGGTCATGGTGCTGAAAGACCATGTTGAGCAGGAGTTTTCCTAGCAAGTTGTGTTAAGACGTAGCCAAACTGGGACATTCAAGTCGAGAAAGTCTGTTCAGATTTTAATCAATCACGGGCAGCCATGTTGAGAAAATTTCTTCAAAGTTCAGCCAAACTGGGGCAATTATGTCGAGATTCGATAAATCTCTCCACAAGCGTTTAATATGGGGCAATTAGGTCGATTTGATAAATCTCTGTAAGATCAGTCAGGGGCAAAGTTTCTTCAAGACTTGGGGCAGGCCACCTCTAGAGCGTGAGAATTGTCCACTCCTAAAGACGGTTAATTGAGAGCACCTCTTCAAGGTTCAAAATACTGGGGCAGAGTATTTCAGGTCATTACAAATCCTTTCGAGACAATTTACTTCATAGATTATGAAATCTGGGGCAGTTATGTCGAGATCTGATAAATCTCTAAGAGTTTGAAGACCTGGGGTAAGTTGAAAGCCAGGTCTTCTATAAAATCCTCTTGAGACGATTTCTTCCATTAGATCCTGTAGTCTGGGGCAAGTGGAGATCAACGGGTCGTTGGTCACTTGTGAGAATCAGCACGCAGTTTAACAGGAGCATGAATCGCCAAAGTAGCTCCCAGTATGGAATTTCTCTTCCTCAGCAAGGCGCCAAAAGGTATCTTTTTCCAGCGAGGCATTTGAATTTCCATCCGTCCTCAGCAAAGATATGTGAAGTTCTATCGTCCATGGCAGAGCATTGTGAAAGTGCTGACTATCCCCCCAACCAGAGTTCAGAAGTTTGCTCTCCCCCAGCTAGGTTGGTGAAGTTTGTTGCTTGTCAACACGAATTTATATTCCCCCGTACAAGTCAAGAGTGGTGGGTCGGTGTTTCTCGAGTTTGTGGTAAGGTGGTTTCAGTCTCCCCAACGGAGTAAGGGTAGAATGTCGTCCCCTAGCATAGCAGATATTGTCAATAGTCGTTCCCTAAACAGATTTGTAGGTGGTGGTTAGCTTTCCTCAACAGGTCAGAGGCCAATTGCCATTGGTACTTCTCTTCAGTAGAGCCCTGGGACATTTTCACCAAATGTTTAGTATAGAACGGAGGTTTGGTTGGATTCTCGAGCAGAGTCTATGAACATAGAAACGGTTCGGTTTACCGAATGGCTGCAGGGTAACAAAATTGTTTTTCCTCGTAGAGTTTCTCTCCCCCAGCACTGAAAGTACATCATCCTCAGCAAAATTATTCTTCCCCAGCAAGAGTACAGAGGATTGTGTCCCCAGCCGAAGTCCTGGTTGGTTTATTATTCCCCAGCAAGCAGTCAGAAGTGGATTGCTCCAAGGTGGATGTTGTTGTATCTCCAGCAGGAGATGTGTTGGATGTCTCTGAAAAGATTTTATTTTCCCCACAGAATATGGTACTCACTTTCCTCAGCAGGTCAGGAAGTGTAATTCCGTCAGCAACGACATGCTCTAATCCCCAGCAGGGTAAAATCTTTCCTCCAACAGCAGGTTAAGCTCAATGATATCCCTCGGCAGGTTTCGTTGACTTTTCTCTCCAACAGAGTTATTCTCCCTAGCATTGAGGTTTCATCATCCTCATCAGACTGTCACTCTCCCGAGTCATAGTACAGAAGATTGTTCCCCAGCCAGCATTTAAAGTGGATTGCTCTAGGGTGGATGTTGTTGTATTATCGTAGGAGATTCGTGGAATGTATTCCCGGGACAAAGATGTTGTCCTCCCCACAGAGTCTTGGTGTCTACTCCCCTCGGCCAGTCAGGAAACGTGTTTTCACTAGCAACAGCATGATCCAACCCTCGGCAGGATAAGGGCGAAGTCATTTCCCCAGCAGCGGGTTAGGTTCAATGGTGTCCCCAGCAGGTATAATATTTGTGATTTGTCTTCCCAAGTAGAGTTTGGTGGTAGTCTTCGCAGCAGGTTTGATCAGCGATGGTTGACATCCCCAGCAGGTTTTAAGTCCAAGTGATATTTGCCATTCTTCCGATTCAGGTCTTGGTTTCCTTTTTCAAAGAGTTATATATAATCCCCAGCAGGGTGGATGTTCTTTTGGATTTCATCTCCAGCAGAAGTTGTTTATCAAAGGAGTTGTTCAATGTGATCCTTCTTAGCAGAGTTCTTGGACTCAAAGGACAATTTATTTTGTCATCCCCGATGGATCTGCCTTCATTTTCAGCATTTATTTTGCTGGAGCGTTTCTTTTTGCATTGCATAAGCATCGTTTGCATGGCATCCTTCCAAACGCGTAGCATTTCCATTTCGTATGGAGCATTACGCCATAGAAAAATTCAAACATAGGCATTTGAAGCATAAGCCAGGTTTGATATTTGTTGCCAGACTTTTCCTCAGCAGAAATGGCATAACTCAGGAGATTTTGTTTTGCTTTATCCCCAGTGAGATCTCCAGGGGATTCGTCCGTCGTATTGTTGTACATTCTAGTACACTCATGCAGAGTTGTCTGTTTAGACTTCTCTTTTCCCCAAATTTGATTCCAGATAAATTCGAGGGTTGTAAAATTGTTGCTTTTAACCTTGGTTGTCCTGTTATCCCCAGCGGAGAGCGCCTTCTGTAACGCCCCGATTTTGATTATTCCATTATTCTTGAGTCTTTTGTTTTAATTGGGTGATAAATTATTTTATTTGTTAAATTGGTGTGTTAAATGTTATTTTACCGTTTTTGAGAGTTTTCGGGGAAATTAGAATGGAGGGTATTTTAGACTTTTCATAATTAATCATAAGTTAGAAATTTTGTGGAATTAGAATTATGTGAGAAAAAATGAATTAAATTGATTTAGTGGAAAATGAGAGAAGAAAGAAATAGAATAGAAAGAAAATAGAAAGAAAAGAGAAATAAGAGAGAAATAGAGAAAGATAGAAAGAAAAAGAAGAGAAAGAAAAGAGGAGAGAAAGAAAAGAGGAGAAAGTTGGGAAAACTAGGAAATCATCAAGATCGATCAATTAGCGAGCTTGGAATCCGGGTAAGGGTGTGAAACATTGTTATCTTATCAATGTGTATGATTATGTATGGGTTTGCTTGGATGTTTTCTTGTTTCCATAGCTTTTGAGTTTTAGGTCGAAAACGATAAAATGATTGGGAATCGATGTTTTTGCGGTCGGAAATCGGTATAATTTGTGTTGTATGATTACCATGTGTTTATGAATTATTGCTGATAATTGTTTTGTTGTTGGAATTAATTTGGGATGAAAAATAAGGTTTTTGGGGGTTTTGGGTCGTGTAACCCGTAACAGCATTTTTCTGGTTCTGGTGTGATTCGCTAGGCGAATTTGGGATTCGCCAGGCGAATTTGGGATTCGCCGGGCGAATTGAGTCTGGCCACTAGCTCGCCAGGCGAATTTGCCAGTCGCCAGGCAAATTTGGAATTACAGAAAGGGGGTAGCTTCTGTAACTCTTGGAGTTTTTCAATATTGGTGATTCGCCACTGGCTCGCCAGGCGAAGTGCTGGCGAATGGGATTCGCCAGGCGAATCTGGCTGTTTCTCAATAAATTCTTAACTTTTGAAAATTCATAACTTTTGATCTGTAACTCGGATCGGGACATTCTTTATATCGTTGGAAAGCTTATGAAATGTTCTTTCTTGTAAAAATGGTTTTTGAGATTGTTGGCTGATTAAATTATGTCGGAAATTGGAAAATGTGTTGTTTTTTCGAATTCTACGGATATAATTGTGTGTAATTAGTGTATATCATGCAACGTGTTTGCTGGTATGGATATGATATGACTTCCGTGTTGTTGTGAAGTGAAATTGCATGAAATACATGTGGTGGTGATGAATTATGGCCGAAAGGCAAGAAATTGCAATATGTGTATTTAATGGTATATGCATGACTATATTGTGAAATATGTGTGCATTGCATGAGTGTATGTGGTCATTTTGTATGAGAAACATCATGACATGCATTCATGTGTCGCGATTCCGTGGAGAATCGGGTGTAATATCACGTCCCTGTTGGGTGTGAGTGATTGATTACACAAATGATCATTGAGGATCCTCTGAACATTGCGTAGTCAATGGGTGTAATCGTTGCGATGAGTTACACTTGATTCCGTGGGAATCTTCAGAATGATTGTGTGCCCTTGTGGGGTTTGAGCAATCGGATTGTGTCTGCGTGAACAATCCAGAAACATCAGATGCTATGATGGTATGAGCGATGGGGAAATATCGTAGGCCCGGCAGGGAGGATATTTTCATTGAGTTCTTCAATTGAGCTCGGGTGATGAGTCGGTACCGCATGCATCTGCATAGAGTCGAGAGTCGGTCTCTATGAGTTGCATTGATCATCTTTGTGTTTGTGCATTGATGAATAAACATTGATATATGTATGTTTATGGGAGATGATATAAACTGTATCTTATAATGATGCATTGTTGGATGAACAAGTATGTGTGTGTTCATGTGGAATGATGATAATGGTGAATGTATGCATAATGAATATGCTTGATGGTATATCTATATTGTGATATAGGATGAGTTGTGGTGAGAATATGTGTTATATGTTTATGTTGTAGTACATAATTATATGCATTGTTATTATGATAATATTTCTCACCCTTCTGCTGTTTTATGATGCTCTATGAGGCATTGCAGATTAGGTATCTGTCGGTCTTTTTGTGAAGCGTGTCTTCATTTTCCTTGTTGGTCGGTTGGCTCTGATATGTAGCAACGGGTAGCTAGGACGTTTGATCTTTTTGTGATACATTTGCATATGTATCTTGCTGATGAATTAGTGTATATAAACACGATGTTGCTTGTGATTCATACTGGATGATGTATATATATGTTGGTGTATACATGTGGTTGTTATTCAATATTTTAGATGTTTCCGCTTTTATTCTAAATATTGAGATGTGGGTGTAAGGACAAAGTTCCTCGGTGGCAAGTTACCCCACTGTTGCATATCAATAGTTTGAACAGGTGTTGTATGTATTAAATTAAGTATGATGTGACATGCCTCTTTTATACTATGTTTTAATCGTACTCTGGCGAATTTTTTTTATATGTGTGCCTAAATGATTTATGTGATTATTTGGGGGTATAAAAAGGGGGTGTTACATTAAGTGGTATCAGAGCCAGAGTTGAGTCAGATGTGTCTGTATTGTTGTTGTGTTGGTTGAACTGTTGTTTAACCTTGTTGTCATTTTTGGGAATGATCAGAATATGGCTGGTAGAAATGATAATGCGATGGCTGCTGCTTTGGAAGCAATGGCTAGGGCGGTGCAAGGTGCGCCTAACGTGAATGCTAATGACGAGTTCAGGAAGAATCAACCACCGGTCTTCAAAGGAAGATTTGATCCCGATGGAGCTCAACTGTGGTTGAAAGAGATTGAAAGGATCTTCAGAGTTATGGGTTGTGCAGAGGAGAATAAGGTGAGGCTTGGATCTCACATGCTGAAAGAAGAAGCCGACGATTGGTGGGTCAGTATGCGTGAAGTTCTTGAGGTGGATGATGAAGAGATAACTTGGGATTTATTTCGTACCGAGTTCTTGGGGAAGTATTACCCTGAGAGTGTGAAAGGGAAGAAGGAGGTGGAGTTCCTTGAACTAAAACAAGGTAGTATGTCCGTGGTGGACTATACTGCTAAGTTTGTGGAGTTGGTTCAATTCCATCCTCATTATGCTGCAATTACTGCTGAGTTCTCGAAGTGTATTAAGTATGAGAATGGTTTACGTCCTGAGATTAAGCAAGCTGTGGGATATCAAAGGATAAGGAGGTTTGCGGATTTGACGGAATGTTGTAGAATCTTCGAAGAAGATAGTAAGGCTCGTTCTACACATTACAAAAGTTTGAATGAGAGGAAGGGAAAGCAACAAGCTCGAGGTGGACCTTATGTGACACCCGTTGATAAGGGCAAGCATAGGGGAAACTTTGATAGGAGGTCTGGAGGAGGAAGTTCTGGTCCCGTAAAGTGTTTCAAGTGTGGAGGTATGGGTCATAAATCATTTGATTGTAGGAAGACTGTGGTGAAATGTTCTAACTGTGGAGGAGTAGGGCATGCTACTACTGAGTGTAGGAGGAATGTAGTGAAGTGCTATAATTGTGGAGAAGTGGGTCACATTAGTACTAAGTGTACTAAGCCGAAACAAGCTCAAGCGGGCGGAAAGGTGTTTGCATTGGCGGGGACTCAAGCTACGAATGCAGACCGTTTGATTAAAGGTACATGCTTTATTAATAGTACACCTTTAGTTGCTATTATTGATACGGGAGCGACTCATTCGTTTATTTCGTCTGAGTGCGCGAAGCGTTTAAATCTTGTGTTGTCTCTGATGGATGGTAAGATGGTTATTGATACTCCAGCAATTGGGTCATTAACTACTTCGTTGGTTTGTTTAAGTTGTCCTTTGACCATTTATGGTAAAGACTTCGAGATGGATCTAGTGTGTTTGCCGTTGGAAGGATTGGACGTGATCTTGGGTATGAACTGGTTGCGATTTAATCGAGTTCATATAGATTGCTATCACAAGTTAGTAAGGTTTCCTTCTTTGGAAGATGACGAAGATGAGAGTTTCCTATCCACTAAAGAGTTGAAGAAACTTTTAGCGGACGAAGCTCAATTGTTCGGTTTGTTTGCATCATTGTCGGTGGAGAGCAAAGTTGAGCTCAATGTGTTCCCAGTGGTATGTGATTTTCCCGAAGTGTTTCCAAAAGATATTACGGATGTACCGCCGGAAAGAGAAGTTGAGTTTTCTATTGATCTAGTTCCGGGTACTAGACCAGTTTCGATGGCACCGTATCGTATGTCGGCGTCGGAGTTGGTAGAATTGAAGAAGCAATTGAATGACTTGTTGGACAAGAAATTTGTAAGGCCAAGTGTTTCTCCTTGGGGTGCTCCGGTATTGTTGGTAAAGAAGAAGGATGGGAGTATGCGGTTATGCATTGATTATCGACAGTTGAACAAAGTGACAATTAAGAACAAGTATCCGCTTCCAAGGATCGATGATTTAATGGACCAATTGGTTGGTGCGAATGTTTTTAGCAAGATTGATTTGAGATCAGGATACCACCAGATTCGTGTGAAAGGAGAGGATATTCAAAAGACGGCATTTAGGACACGGTATGGTCATTACGAATATTCCGTGATGCCATTCGGGGTTTCTAACGCGCCGGGTGTGTTTATGGAATACATGAATCGTATTTTTCATGAACAGTTAGATCGTTTTGTGGTTGTGTTCATCGATGATATTTTGATTTACTCTAAGTCTCAAGAGGAGCATGAAGAGCATTTGAGGATTGTGTTACGAATTTTGAAAGAGAAGCAATTGTATGCTAAGTTGTCAAAATGTGAATTTTGGTTGTCGGAAGTAAGTTTCCTTGGACATGTTATTTCCGGTAGTGGTATTAGTGTTGATCCATCCAAGATAGATGCGGTGATGCAATGGGAGGCTCCTAGGTCGGTTACGGAGATTCGAAGCTTTTTAGGCTTGGCGGGTTATTATCGGAGGTTTATTGAGGGATTTTCGAAGTTGGCACTTCTTTTAATGCAATTGACTTGTAAAGGAAAGGCTTTCATTTGGGATATTCATTGTGAAGAAAGTTTCAATGAGCTAAAGAGAAGGTTGACAACGACTCCGATCTTGATTTTGCCTAATCCTAATGAACCATTTGTTGTGTATTGTGATGCTTCATTGGTGGGTTTAGGTGGTGTTTTGATGCAAGAAGGAAAAGTTGTGGCTTATGCTTCTAGACAATTGAGAGTGCATGAAAAGAATTATCCTACGCATGACTTGGAGTTGGCGGCCGTGGTGTTTGTTTTGAAAATTTGGAGGCACTATCTTTATGGTGCAAGATTTGAAGTTTTTAGTGATCACAAAAGCTTAAGATATTTATTTGATCAAAAAGAATTGAACATGAGACAAAGGAGGTGGCTAGAACTTTTGAAGGATTATGATTTTGGTTTGAATTACCATCCGGGTAAGGCAAACGTGGTGGCCGATGCCTTAAGTTGGAAGTTGTTACATATGTCCGCATTGATGATGAAAGAATGGGAACTTTTGGAGGATTTCAGAGATTTGAGTTTGGTTTGTGAAATGACGCCGAGAAGTGTGAGACTTGGTATGTTACATGTTACGAATGATTTTCTTGCAACGGTTAGTGAAAAGCAGAAGTTGGATTTGAAGTTCGTTGATTTGATGATGAATGAGAACGAGGATTTCAAGGTTGATAATTTTGGAGTTTTGAGATTCCGTGATCGTATTTGTATTCCCGACGACGCGGAGTTGAAAAAGATGATTCTAGAGGAAGGACACCGAAGTAATTTAAGTATTCATCCGGGTGCGAATAAGATGTATCAAGATTTGAAGAAAATCTTTTGGTGGTCCGGATTAAAGAGGGATGTGGCTCAATTTATGTATGCGTGCTTAACTTGTCAAAAGTCTAAGGTGGAACATCAAAAACCGAGTGGATTTATGCAACCGTTGGATATTCTGGAATGGAAATGGGATAGTACATCGATGGATTTTGTTACGGGATTGCCGAATACGCAAAGAGGTCATAATGTTATTTGGGTAATTGTAGATAGGCTTACTAAATCTGCTCACTTTATTCCAATTGATATTAGTTATCCTTTGGAGAAGTTAGCCGAGATTTATGTTATTGTGGTTGTGAAGTTACATGGAGTTCCTAAGAGTATTGTATCGGATCGAGACCCTAGATTTACATCGAGATTTTGGGTGAGTTTACAAGAGGTTTTGGGTTCTAAGCTAAGATTGAGTTCGGCTTACCATCCGCAAACGGACGGTCAAACCGAGAGAACAATTCAATCGTTGGAGGATTTATTGCATGCTTGTGTACTCGAGCAAGGTGGTGCTTGGGATGGTTATTTGGCGTTGATTGAATTCACTTACAATAACAGTTTTCATTCGAGTATAAGTATGGCACCATTTGAGGCTTTGTATGGTCGGAGATGTCGAACACCTTTGTGTTGGCATGAAACCGGTGAGAGGACGTTAGTTGGACCGGAAATGGTACAACAAACGACGGAGAAAGTGGAGTTTATTCGTGAGAAGATGAAAGCTTCTCAAAGTAGACAAAAGAGCTATCATGACAAGAGAAGGAAAGATCTTGAGTTTCAAGAAGGCGACCATGTGTTTTTTAGAGTTACGCCGGTTACGGGTGTAGGTCGTGCTTTGAAGTCGAAGAAGTTGACTTCTCATTTTATTGGTCCGTATCAGATTACTTCACGAGTTGGTGTTGTGGCTTACCGTGTGGCGTTGCCTCCGAACCTTTCGAATTTGCATGACGTATTCCATGTTTCGCAACTTCGGAAATATGTTCCGGGTCCGTCACATGTTATTCCTATGGACGAGGTTGAAGTGAGAGATAACCTTACGGTGGAAGCTTTACCGGTTAGGATTTTGGACCGCGAAGTTAAGAAACTAAGAGGCAAGGATATTGCGCTTGTGAAAGTAGCGTGGGGAGGCGCTGCGGAAGGCAATATGACTTGGGAACTAGAGAGTGGGATGCGAGAGTCGTATCCGGAGTTGTTTGAATTAGGTATTATTTTCGAGGACGAAAATTTCTAAAGTGGGGGAGAGTTGTAACGCCCCGATTTTGATTATTCCATTATTCTTGAGTCTTTTGTTTTAATTGGGTGATAAATTATTTATTTGTTAAATTGGTGTGTTAAATGTTATTTTACCGTTTTTGAGAGTTTTCGGGGAAATTAGAATGGAGGGTATTTTAGACTTTTCATAATTAATCATAAGTTAGAAATTTTGTGGAATTAGAATTATGTGAGAAAAAATGAATTAAATTGATTTAGTGGAAAATGAGAGAAGAAAGAAATAGAATAGAAAGAAAATAGAAAGAAAAGAGAAATAAGAGAGAAATAGAGAAAGATAGAAAGAAAAAGAAGAGAAAGAAAAGAGGAGAGAAAGAAAAGAGGAGAAAGTTGGGAAAACTAGAAAATCATCAAGATCGATCAATTAGCGAGCTTAGAATCCGGGTAAGGGTGTGAAACATTGTTATCTTATCAATGTGTATGATTATGTATGGGTTTGCTTGGATGTTTTCTTGTTTCCATAGCTTTTGAGTTTTAGGTCGAAAACGATAAAATGATTGGGAATCGATGTTTTTGCGGTCGGAAATCGGTATAATTTGTGTTGTATGATTACCATGTGTTTATGAATCATTGCTGATAATTGTTTTGTTGTTGGAATTAATTTGGGATGAAAAATGAGGTTTTTGGGGGTTTTGGGTCATGTAACTCGTAACAGCATTTTTCTGGTTCTGGTGTGATTCGCCAGGCGAATTTGGGATTCGCCAGGCGAATTGAGTCTGGCCACTAGCTCGCCAGGCGAAGTGCTGGCGAAGGCAGATTCGCCAGGCGAATTTGCCAGTCGCCAGGCGAATTTGGAATTACAGAAAGGGGGTAGCTTCTGTAACTCTTGGAGTTTTTCAATATTGGTGATTCGCCACTGGCTCGCCAGGCGAAGTGCTGACGAATGGGATTCGCCAGGCAAATTCTCAAGTTGCCAGGCGAATCTGGTTGTTTCTCAATAAATTCTTAAATTTTGAAAATTCATAACTTTTGATCCGTAACTCGGATCGGGACATTCTTTATATCGTTGGAAAGCTTATGAAATGTTCTTTCTTGTAAAAATGGTTTTTGAGATTGTTGGCTGATTAAATTATGTCGGAAATTGGAAAATGTGTTGTTTTGTCGAATTCTACGGATATAATTGTGTGTAATTAGTGTATATCATGCAACGTGTTGCTGGTATGGATATGGTATGACTTCCGTGTTGTTGTGAAGTGAAATTGCATGAAATACATGTGGTGGTGATGAATTATGGCCGAAAGGCAAGAAATTGCAATATGTGTATTTAATGGTATATGCATGACTATATTGTGAAATATGTGTGCATTGCATGAGTGTATGTGGTCATTTTGTATGAGAAACATCATGACATGCATTCATGTGTCGCGATTCCGTGGAGAATCGGGTGTAATATCACGTCCCTGTTGGGTGTGAGTGATTGATTACACAAATGATCATTGAGGATCCTCTGAACATTGCGTAGTCAATGGGTGTAATCGTTGCGATGAGTTACACTTGATTCCGTGGGAATCTTCAGAATGATTGTGTGCCCTTGTGGGGTTTGAGCAATCGGATTGTGTCTGCGTGAACAATCCAGAAACATTGGATGCCATGATGGTATGAGCGATGGGGAAATATCGTAGGCCCGACAGGGAGGATATTTCCATTGAGTTCTTCAATTGAGCTCGGGTGATGAGTCGGTACCGCATGCATCTGCATAGAGTCGAGAATCGGTCTCTATGAGTTGCATTGATCATCTTTGTGTTTGTGCATTGATGAATAAACATTGATATATGTATGTTTATGGGAGATGATATAAACTGTATCTTATAATGATGCATTGTTGGATGAACAAGTATGTGTGTGTTCATGCGGAATGATGATAATGGTGAATGTATGCATAATGAATATGCTTGATGATATATCTATATTGTGATATAGGATGAGTTGTGGTGAGAATATGTGTTATATGTTTATGTTGTAGTACATAATTATATGCATTGTTATTATGATAATATTTCTCACCCTTCTGCTGTTTTATGATGCTCTATGAGGCATTGCAGATTAGGTATCTGTCGGTCTTTTTGTGAAGCGTGTCTTCATTTTCCTTGTTGGTCGGTTGGCTCTGATATGTAGCAACGGGTAGCTAGGACGTTTGATCTTTTTGTGATACATTTGCATATGTATCTTGCTGATGAATTAGTGTATATAAACACGATGTTGCTTGTGATTCATACTGGATGATGTATATATATGTTGGTGTATACATGTGGTTGTTATTCAATATTTTAGATGTTTCCGCTTTTATTCTAAATATTGAGATGTGGGTGTAAGGACAAAGTTCCTCGGTGGCAAGTTACCCCACTGTTGCATATCAATAGTTTGAGCAGGTGTTGTATGTATTAAATTAAGTATGATGTGACATGCCTCTTTTATACTATGTTTTAATCGTACTCTGGCGAATGTTTTTTATATGTGTGCCTAAATGATTTATGTGATTATTTAGGGGTATATAAAGGGGGTGTTACACCTTCGGCCGGTCTTCCTTTTCGAGTTCGCCTTCGGTCGTCCTCGTATTCCTTTGTTGGGTAGAGCGCCTTCAGCCGGTCTTCCTTTTCGAGTTCGCCTTCGGCCTTCTCGTATTCCTTTGTTGGGTAGAGCGCCTTCGGCCGATCTTCCTTTTCGAGTTCGCCTTCGGCCTTCCTCGTATTCCTTTGTTGGGTAGAGCGCCTTCGGTCGGTCTTCCTTTTCGAGTTCTCCTTCGGCCGTCCTCGTATTCCTTTGTTGGGTAGAGTGCCTTTGGCCGGTCTTCCTTTTCGAGTTCGCCTTCGGCCGTCCTCGTATTCCTTTGTTGGGTAGAGCGCCTTCGGCCGGTCTTCCTTTTCGAGTTCGCCTTCGGCCGTCCTCGTATTCCATTGTTGGGTAGAGCGCCTTCGGCCGGTCTTCCTTTTCAAGTTCGCCTTCGGCCATCCTCGTATTCCTTTGTTGGGTAGAGCGCCTTCAGCCGGTCTTCCTTTTCGAGTTTGACTTCCGTCGTCCTCGTATTCTTTTGTTGGGTAGAGCGCCTTTGGCCGGTCTTCCTTTTTCGAGTTCGCCTTCGGCCGTCCTCGTATTCTTTTGTTGGGTAGAGGGCCTTCGACCGGTCTTCCTTTTCGAGTTCGCCTTCGAACGTCCTCGTATTCCTTTGTTGGGTAGAGCGTCTTCTGTCGGTCTTTCTTTTCGAGTTCGACTTCGGTCGTCCTCGTATTCTTTTGTTGGGTAGAGCGCCTTTGGTCGGTCTTCCTTTTCGAGTTTGCCTTTGGCCGTCGTCGTATTCCTTTGTTGGGTAGAGCGCCTTCGGCCGGTCTTCCTTTTCGAGTTCGCCTTCGGCCGTCCTCGTATTCCTTTGTTGGGTAGAGCGCTTTCGGCCGATCTTCCTTTTCGAGTTCGCCTTCGGCCGTCCTCGTATTCCTTTGTTGGGTAGAGCGCTTCGGCCGGTCTTCCTTTTCTAGTTCGACTTCGGCCGTCCTCGTATTCTTTTGTTGGGTAGAGCGCCTTCGGACGGTCTTCCTTTTTCAAGTTCGCCTTCGGCCGTCCTCGTATTCTTTTGTTGGGTAGAGCGCCTTCGGCCGGTCTTCCTTTTCGAGTTCGCCTTCGGTCGTCCTAGTATTCCTTTGTTGGGTAGAGCGCCTTCAGCCGGTCTTCCTTTTTGAGTTCGACTTTGGCCGTCCTCATATTCTTTTGTTGGGTAGAACGCCTTCGGCCGATCTTCCTTTTCGAGTTCGCCTTCGACCGTCCTCGTATCCTTTTCTTGGGTAGAGCACCTTCGGCCGGTCTTCCTTTTCGAGTTCGACTACGGTCGTCGTCGTATTCCTTTGTTGGGTAGAGCGCCTTCGGCCGGTCTTCCTTTCCGAGTTCGCCTTCGGCTGTGCTCGTATTCTTTTGTTGGGTAGAGCGCCTTCGGCCGGTCTTCCTTTTCGAGTTCGCCTTCGGGCGTCCTCGTATTATGTTTTTGGTTAGAGCGCCTTCGACCGTTCTTCCTTTTCGAGTTCGCCTTCGGCCGTCCTCGTATTATTTTGTTGGTTAGAGTGCCTTCGGCAGGTCTTCCTTTTCAGCATAGTCCACCTTCGGCTGGCAAAATCCCTATTTCATTATCCCCACAGTTTGCAAATTTTTGGGTTCTTTTGGTATTCAATCTCTATGGACCTCAAATGTCTGAAAGCCGTTGCTATCATCCTTTCAGGTACAAGTTGATTGACTAGGGGCAGCTGTAGCACCCCAAAATTTGCCCTACCTTTTTCTGGCTTATGTTTCTTTTTTCATTTGCATCTCATTTAGGTCTTAGTTCATAACCATACATTGCATTGGCGGTCTTCTAAGACACGGGATCCAAAGATTTTCTTGTTATTGGTGTTTGCCTTATTCATAGGCAACTCAGTTGGCTCCTACTTCAGGTTAAGTTGAAGCCAGGGTTGAATTCACATTCAGAGGTTCATCAATATCCAAGGTTATTGTATTCAGAGGTTCACCAGGTTTCAGGGTGTATATCGACAAGGATCATGGTTTCTCCTTCTTGGTTGAGTTTGTGGACAATCATCAATTGAAGATCATGAGATTAGGGTTTCAGGTATAAGAGATCAGGGTTATCAAGAACGATGGCATTACTTCTTTTCAAGTGTGGTTATTCAGTCATAATCAAGATCAGATGGAAGTTTAACCTCATCTTGGTCAAACCATCAAGAGCTTGCTGCAATTGCAAGTTATCAATATCAGTCTATGGTTCATGTCAAGTTTGAGTTCAGAAAGTCAGGATTCATTTGATCAGAGATTCAGGGGATGTTTGATTCATATGTCTTGTTTCAGTGGTAAGGTTATTCACTTTATCAAAGGCTTGTGAAAAAGTTTGGGATGGGTTTTGGTTTTGTTTGGTTGTCCTTTTTTAAACTGAGTTCATAATCTTTTTTCTTCAATATCCATAACCATTATCCTTTCTAGCCAATCCATTTTCTAAAAACCAAATATCCATTCATTTTTCTTTAACCCATATCCAAACTCATTATTTTATCCATTAAATCCATTCATATTTACAATCATTTCCCATCCCTAGAATCCATTTTTGAAAACTATATTCATTTTCCACATTGCTTGTTATCCATTTTCCATATTCAAATTTACAAGCCCGTGCGTGATTTATAAAAACAAGTTGCCAAGAAAATTAAAGAAAAAAACGCATGTTGTTCAACGTGCCATGACAACACAAATTTCAAGCCTAGCCAAGTCATGAAGCCATCCTACTTTACAGGTATTTTGCATTAAAAACAAGCCAACAATTATCTTTATAATGCAAGGCACATGAGCTTCCTAACATTACAAGCTGAAGCAAAAACGGCGCGAGCCCCCTTTCATGCTATCATTTGTTACAATAAAATCCCGCCAGCTTCTTGATTACAAGCCACAAACCATACATCACACCAACCAAAAGTAATTCATATCAGTAAAATAAAAAGCGATGCAGAGAAAGGAAAATAACAGAAGAGAAAAATGCAAGGTACAACGCGTGATTACATTACAAACTCACAAATCACTCACGAAATTCCCTAACAGAATTTCAGTGAAATACCATCCTACCCTCCAAATTCTCCTAACAAACTCTCTCTCTCGGTCCTTCTTTTCCTCCCAATATAAGAGCAGCACCCTTGGCTCATGTCTTCCCCTACACCTCTCAGCTTCATCTCCAATTTCAGTCCACAATTTTCACATAGCACTTCCATAATTTTGCTCTGATTCACAAGAGCTTCATAAACAAATTTCAACAAGAGCTTCAACCTGCAGAAAGTCAATAAACACAACAACAGTTTCGCACCAACCACGGCAATTCGAACGCAGTGGATTCGATGAACATAACAACAACAACAGTTCAGCAGAGATCGAAGAAGAAAAAGATGTACGAAAAAGAAGCAGAGTCGAAGAGAAATTGAAGGATGTAAGAGGAAGCGAGGTACCTGATCTTCTGTTGGTGTTTTACTGCCGTCGAAGAATGCCATCGGAGCGACTCCGATAGGTACGTCGATCTCAATCCAATCTCAATTTGCGATGTGATTTTTGTAGCTTCTGATTTGATGTTTGTTTGTGGCTTTGCGGTTTTCTGTTTCTGTTAATATGCGGTGTTTGCGGTGAGAACGTTAATACGCGGTATTTGTTTCATTCCCGGTGAGATAGTGTAGAAGAGTTGTGAACATCGGGATGTGCTGAGAAGAAGATAGAGGATGATGTCGAGGATGTGGCCTTGGTGAGTTTTACAGGGCGAGGAGTTTGTAGAGAGAGTAAGGGCGAGATAGAATCCGAATGGTGGAGAGAGGAGAGTTGAACGAAGAAGACGAAGTGAGGCGCGATGTTAGAAGAAGGAGGTTCATGGCGTGGTGTGGACGATGATGATGGAAGGAGAGTGTTGGAGAAGGGAAAGTCGAAGAAGATGATCGTGTAAGGTTTGGACGAAGAGAATGTTGAGATGGAGAGGGGAGTTCCGGTGGCGATTTTGTGAAGGCGAAGGAGATGGATGTAGCGGGAAGGAGATGGAGTGTAGAAGGAGATAACAGAGTATTAGTTTTAGGTCAAGCTTTTGGAAATCACGGACCGGGTCTTAGGCCCATGTTGCTTGCTTATTGCCACACGTTTTTCACTCATGCACCCCCTTTACTTCATATTTGATAGATCTCTGGGCCTTAAACTTCAGCCAACAGGCCCAGCGTCTGACCTCATTTCTACACCCCTGTTACGCTGGTTACACCCCCTGGAGCAGAACAAAGATCATTGGGCTCTAAATTTATAAGCCCACAGTTGTTTTTCTGTCCGCTACATCCCCCCTCCCTTTGTCTGCATTTTTTTCCATGGGCCTCGACACCTCAGGCCCAGTCGCCTGATATTATCCCCACCACCCCAGAATCAGAATTGCACCCTTTCTCTTTTAATTGTCTTTGTTAATTGTTTTAAATTTTAGAATTAATTAGATAATTAACTTTTAATCCTAGATTTTAATTAGAACCTAGATTTTAATATTAGGTTTTTAATTCTAGATTTAATTTTCTTTAGAATTGGTTTATATTTTTAGAACTAGTTTTTTTATATGACTTTAGGATTTGATATTAACTTAGGTTAACTTTTTATTAGAAATTAATTTTGATTGATCTTAGGATTTAATTTTTGAATTGACTTTTTAATTGTTGATTAACTTTTAATCTTGATTTTAATTGTAGATTAATTTGCACTTTATTTTAGCTTGGATATTCATGATTAATTGTTAATTTCCGATTAATTCCTGATTAAATACGTGGTTTCATATTTGATTTTCTCTTTGTGATTGAGTCGTCTAGTGTTTACTTGTTGATTACTCTGTATTCACATGCTCCCTTAGGGTTCCCTAGTCCAACTTAATCTTTGATTAAGCTTGGAGTAGGATAGACATTAGGATTCAAACCATGAATGCTAACATTAGGTAGAATTTCCCCTCTTACCTCGACCTTAGGGCCATCTTTGCATGACAGCATTAGGATAGAATTCCCGTAGTGTTTTCCTTTCCTTTGAGTCTTCTCTTCTCACCTCATAACAATTCTAAGACACTTAATAAGGACAACATGCATTGCACACGAGCCTTAAGCATATGAAATGAAGAATGGGGGTCTCCCTTCATTCTTCTAGGGTGTTGAGCATACGTCCCATTGGGGGCGACCATGCGATGCATTCGTTCCCATGTCATAGACTTTGGTGCAATGTTGGTTACGAACTAACTCAACTCACTTCTGTCTAAAAAACAATAAAAAAAACAAATTCAGATCCTTTTCATCCTTCGGGATTGTTAAGTTTCAAATCATTTTCAGAAAAGAGCACGTTACTTCCGTTCAGTCGCAAACAGGCATCGACCCTAACTGCCGGACGCGAACCTAACGTCGCTCATAAAAAACACAAAGACCTTGTTAGATCGAACTACGACTGCTCTGATTTCCTCCTTCTGGTTAGATTGAGGATATGTAGGCACAAGACGGCGATGTCTTGGCGAGCAACCTCCCTTCGTAGTGTTTCGAACTACGTTGACTCTGACTTTCCCATTGTACGAGGGAATAGTAGGCCTAGGACGATGATGTCCTACCGAGTCGCTTTTTCTTTTCTTCCCCCCGTTTCGCTTATGTTTAGCAGTAGACCTTAGATAACTCACCCTTTGATTAGACAACAAGCGTGGATCCCATCGAGTACGATGGATGCGTGGGGGTGCTAAAACCTTCCCCTCACGTAACCGACTCCCGAACCCGGACTATGGTTGCGATGACCATGTCTTTTCCCTTTCTTCAGGTTTTCTTCGATCGTTTCCTTTCCCTGCGTCGGGATAAATAACGTTCGGTGGCGACTCTTATGTTCTAGTTTTCTCGCCGATTGTTTTTTCGCAGATTGCGATACCTATCACCTTAAGGTTTTGGGTGAGTATGTGGTGTGTCTCTCACAAAGGTGTTTCTCTAGAAAAGTAATCCCACAATGTTCAATGCTCCCTATTAGAAATCTTCCCCTAACAGTGGTATCAGAGCCTTTGGTTCGAGTAAAGGACCGACTTACTTGTATTGAAAGTACTCCCCATAGGTGGTGGTTAGGAGGTGTCCCGTTGAAGAGTGTCAATGACGGTACAAGGGTGTTGAGTAAGAAACACACAATAGAAAGTGCAGTTGTACAGTTGAAGCTTCCGCTTAAGGGGGAGCATTGTGGATAAACTCACACTTGAGGGGGAATGTTAAGTATTAACAAGTGTGAGTATTGTGGATAATAGTCCCACATTGGATAGGAATATGGTGACTTGAGCATTTATAAGTGGGAGAACCCACACACCTATCACCTTAAGGTTTTGGGTGAGTATGTGGTGTGTCTCTCACAAAAGTGTTGCTCTAGAAAAATAAATCTCACAATGTTCAATGCTCACTAGTAGAAATCTTCCCCTAACAGTGGTATTAGAGTTTGGTTCGAGTAAATGACCGACTTACTTGTATCGAAAGTACTTCCCACAGGTGGTGGCTAGGAGGTGTCCTGTTGAAGAGTGTCAACGGCAATACAAGGGTCTTGAGTAAGAAACACACAACAGAAAGTGCAGTTACACAGTTGAAGCTTCCGCTTAAAGGGGAGCATTGTGGATAGGTTCACACTTAAGGGTGAGTGTTAAGTATTAACAAGTGCGAGTAATGTGGATAATAGTCCCACATTGGATATGAATGTTGTGACTTGAGCATTTATAAATGGGAGAACCCACACACCTATCACTTTAAGATTTTGGGTGAGTATGTGGTCTGTCTCTCACAAAGGTGTTGCTGTAGAAAAGTAATCCCACAATGTTCAATACTCCATAGTAGAAAACTTTCCCTAACAGTTAGTGGCACTTCCAAGTAACAGAAAAGTGAATATTTTGCAACTGTAACCGGTTAACACTGAATTGATTTAATTCCAATGTCAGTTGTAATCTGATAACCAAATGGTGTAATCGGTTACGAGTCCGAGTTTTGCACTTTCTCTGTCATTCATTTGTTTGTTTTGGATCCCAATTATATTGTAACATTTGTATAAATATATAAAATGCATTTTCTATCCTATACCAATGCAATAATCACTTCTTGCCCTCAATTACCTCTCTATCTCTCAATTTTCCTCCTTCACTATCCACATTCTAATTTTCTCTATATTATTCATCAATTTTATGGTTCAAAATTTCAACAATTATTCTACTTAAAAGTGAATGAAATATGATATTAATATATTTAAATACATTTAAGTATTTAAGTAAAAGTGAATTTAACAGTGTCAATAAAAATTATATTTAATCTATAAAGCTATAAATCATTTTAACTTTAAATAAAATCAATTCTATTAATATATCAAAATCAATTTTAAATTTTTAAAACAATTTTTTCTCTTCTAAAATTCAAACCAACGATAGACTTAGAATATCTCTGTCATTATATATGAAAACAAGCATTGCAATTATATTTTTCTGGTTCCAAAATACAATTGCAATTCGGCTATTTCCAATTTATTGTGATCATGTTGCTTTCATTTAAAGTTGTAATATGATTTATCTTTTGTGTATGATTAAATTATTCAATTTTTTTTTTTATTTAAAAAGCAAATTAGTAGTATATTAATGAGAAATATATTTAAAAAATAAATGTAGTATAATAAATAATTTATTTGTATTTTTGAAAAATATTTAAAAAATTTCTAAGACAAAATTTCATTTATGTACTTTCAATCAAATTTTTAAAGCATTTGGATACAATTTCCATTTTAGGTTAAAAGGACATTTGTTTGCAAATATGGAACATAGTATTACTATGTGGGGGTTAGAATCTTCCCATTCTCACAAAAATTAATATTGCATTTCTTTTCATTTTAATTGTTTCTTTTGTAAAATGAACTTATTTTTAAATTAAACTAATATTAATAATTAATTTTTCAATAATATTTATAATTATTTATTTAAAAAATAAGATAAGAAAAAATGATTTATTGAAAGTTCTATTAAAAAATAATGTCAAAAATAATAAAATTTATTGATTGTTATGATTTGTATAAAAAAAACTTTAAAACAAAAATTAAAAATAATTGAGTGAATATTAAATTATTGATTTAATTACATATCTCATATTTTATTTGATTTATGGAGTTAAATTTTTTATTTAAAATTCAAATAGTTTCGCTCCCTCTTATGTTATTATTGTAAATCAATGAAGTGTTTATATTTTAAGTTATATTTTTTCTATAAAATAATTTACAAGAAATTTATATTTATTACTTTTAATAAGTTCATGGTTGTGGGTCGACACATGAACCCAGTAACCCAAATAAACCGACTTGTAAATTATTCAAATTTATTTATTTACGGGTATATCCAACTCAACTCACAACAAGCCGTATAGTTTTATTTCGAATGTCGAATGTGAATTTCTCAATCCACATATTCGACTATTTGTTGATTCAACATGTTGATGTGACATTAGTGATTTATTATTTTTTTGTTATTGTTTTAAATGAAAATATAAAAGTAATATAGTACTACTAAGCACAATTTTTTGTCAAAAAAAAAATATTCAATGCCATTAGTACTGCTAGACTAATAAATTTACATAACTTTAAGACAAGTATTGTTTTTTATTTTCTTAAGTATTATCAAGTTTTATGTCATGTGGATGAATTTTATTAAATAATATATGATGTGTTTTATCCAATTTAAGTATTAGAAATGAATAATTGCATTGAATTGTATTACAAATTTTTTTATAACTAAAAAAAGTTATTAAAAGAAAATATTTAAAAACTAACACACAAACTCAATCCATAAATAAACGTGTTGGTTTGGATCGGTTTTGAATGTGAAATTACGGGTTGAACGACCCATTGAAATTTGAACAAATCAGATAACATATTAGACCAATTTTGATCCAATTGAACCCTTGTATACCCCTAAACATGTCATTTAAAAATGGATTAAATACAAATACTTGAAATATGATATAAGTCTTTTAAATTTAAAATAGAAGAATTAATTTTATAAATTAGATAAAATAAAGAGAATAAATTTATAATTTAATTTAAATTGTTAGAAGTATTATAAAAAATAATAATATAAAGCATAATAAAATTTATTGATTGTTATGATATGTATAAGAAACTTTAAAACAACAATTAAAAATAAACGAGTATTATTTTTTATTATACATTTTAATTAACAATTTTATCACCCTTTGATAAAATGAAATTTTATGAGCAACAAATGAGTAAACTTTATTATTTTAATTATAATCTTTTATCGTGTAAATAAGTAAATGTGATTTCTGTTTTAAAATAAAAACTACAAAGCTGAGCTGTGACCAATAATTCTACTTAGAAAGTTGTGCCCAACTATTCTATCCAAAAAAATTGTGGGCAGCCAATCACAAAACACAAAACACAGACAATAATTCTACTTATAATTGTCTCATTGTCTGTCCCAGTATATTTACTTGTCCTTCTTATCCTATTGATTCGCTGCAGATTTTGAAAATGGATTATCAACAACATGCGTAGTGAATTTAAGTCCCACGTCGTTTTGTATGGTGTTTATATAGCTCACAGTTACTAATGATATTCCGAAAGAGTTTTTAAGTGCAAAGTTTTTACTATTCCACCTTTGCTTACTCAACAAAAATAGTAACAAATATGTATCAGTGTATGTGTATAATTTATGATTTGTAATTTGATTTTTTGTTTCTATAATTTATGATTTGTTGCAGTGTCCACTAATCTACTCGTGAAGTACTTTAGAGAAAAAGTTGGAATGCACACTCTCTTGATAGCTTCTCATATTTCAAATACATGAAGTTGGTTTTTTTAAAAGCTTAAACAATCCATGACATATTTGAAACTTTGGTTACACTTCAAAGTTATTAATTTGTTTGAAACCCACAATGATGATTTAAAGAGAGGGGTAAAATAGCCACTTCATATTCTAAACACTATCATGTATAACTTACCATTAAATTGAAATTAATCATATTCAACGTAAGAGAGCATTGAAGTAAAATGGCATATTACAAGTTATTTTTGTCAAAGTCTAAATGCTAATTTTAACAACTTTTGATAATAACAAGCTGTTGTCAATATTTTAATATAAGGAGATAAATTTTAAAAAAAAATTTAAGTCAATTTTTACATTGTGTGTTAGTTGAAAAAACTTTTTAGTCGCACCTTGTTTAAGTGAAATATGTTTTCTTCCTCACTGCATTATATAAGGAAATTCTCTATTTCATTCTAAAACACACCAAAAATTTATTTTGAGTTTTTTTCTTCCTCATTCTCATAACTTTGTGTCTTTTGAATGGTCAAAGCGACAATTTCTCCCCATTTCTTTCTACGCGTTGAATTTTCCAAGTATTTTCTTGAATTCTCTTTAGAGATTTATGTTAATTTCTCCTCATTTGAGTTGAGAAACTATCAAGTATAATTTTTGGATTCTCTTTAGGGAATTATTCGAAATTCTCTTTGTTTGAGAAATTAGTTTGAATGGTCAAATGACCATTACTGATTTCTCTTTGAAGAATTATGGAAATTTCTCTTAGTTTGAGAAATTATTACGACTGGTCGTTACCAGATACTACGAGTGATATTTATACCATATTCGAATGATTTTTGTACTATCAGAGGGTGTATTTCTAGACCGATTATCTACCGTGCAAGTAGTAATCGTACAACATAGAACGAAGTTATTTTATCCTAGAGGCGGCGCGGTAGTTCGACTGCTTTGCATAACTTTGGGCAATGTAGCGAAACATCTTAAAGAGAGCGACCTAGTCCGTGACTCGACCTGGTAATTTCTTCTGTGGCTAATTTCAAAATCGTGAAACAACATTTTTAAGACGTTTCGAATTGCCATGGCTACCGGAGAAATTATTGGTACTTATGCGGCTGTTCTCTCTGAAAAACCGTTCAAGTTTGAGGGAAGACACTTCAAATGCAGGCAACAAAATTGTCAGTTTTTCTGAAAAAAGGTTGTCAGCATTCTGACCGATGATATTCCTGTTGCTCCTTATGGATCAACCGAGCAAATTAACGGTAAGAAATATGTGGATTCAGATGGAAAACTTAATAGTGTTGAAGTTGAATTTGCTGCACAGATTAAAGCGAACGATTTCCAACTCAGAAAAGAAACCCCCTTATGGAAAGAGAATGATTATCTCTAAAAAATCATATTTTTAATGGACTCGCAGATGATCTAAATTACTACAAAACAGGTTTGGGAGGCTCTGCAAGAGAAGTATGACACCGAGGAAGCTGGAATAAAGAAGTATGTCATTAGTCGCTACCTAAAGCATCAGATGGTATAAATGAAAGGTGCGTGGAGGCTCAATGTTATGAACTTCAAAAGATTGCTTATAAGATCATCACAAAAGGTACGTGTTTAGATGAACAATTTCAAATTCTTTTATTATTGACAAATTGCCCCTAGTTTGAAAGTTTTTTTAAAAAATTGCGTAACCACAAAACAAAAGAATTTTTAATTGCAAGTCTGATTATTCGCCTTCGAGTTGAAGAAGAATCTTAGAGACAAGATCAAAAAGAAAAGTCTTGGTTGTTTCAAACAACAAAAATAAATTCGGTGTAGTTTTGAAGCCATTTGGAAAATGATTGAAGAATCAGAACCGCAATGTTGTGAACCGAATTAAGAATGAAAACCCTTCAAGGACCCCAATTACTCCAATTGATAGGAAACAATCACCACCATAAAGAAATGACACTGGTGTTTCTCTTGCTTCAATTGTGGAAAACTAGGTCATATGATTAAGAAGTGAAAGATCGAATTTAAACCTTATGTTTCCCCTAAAACATAAGTTAACCTGATTGATGAGCAATTTATTGCTTTGATCACTAAAATTAACATGATTAGTGAATCTGATGGTTGGTGTAACGCCCCAGACTGCTTTCAAGATTACCGACTCACCCCACAAACCAACATGGGTATCTTCAGCATGTTTTGTCCTCACTCACACACTTTCTGAGAAACTTCCCAGAAGGTCACTCATCCCTAAATTGCTCCAAGTCAAGCACGGTTAACTGTGGAGTTCTTATGAACGGGCTACCGAAAAGAAGATGCATCTTGTTGGTATAGGTAGTACCAATTAATCCTTATAAGTCTTCCTTCAACCATGCAGTCTCATACCTACATAGCCTCAGATCCCTCTCATTCCGATGTAAATTTGGTTTTTCCCTATAAGCTGCTAGGAGTGTCTCATTGTCATGCCCCGTGCATCGACAACCACTCCCTCGCCAAGCTCCTAGGAGTGTCTCATTGTCATGCCTCGTGCACCGACAACCGCTCTCTCGCCCTCAGGTGTTACATATAACCACTCTCCGCCCTCTTCGGCCTCAGGTGTTACAGTTGGTGGATGGATATTGGCTCTTCTCGTCATGTCTGTTATGATCGTGCAATATTTAAAACATACACGAATAAGAAAGTGTTGTTGGGAGTTGTCCACACCACTAATGTTATCGGTATTGGTAAAGTGGAATAGTGTCCACCTTGAAAAGACTTTAATCTTGAAGGATGTCATGTATACTTCAAAGATTATAAAGAATTTTATTTCTGGTTTTCTTCTAAATAAAACAGAGTTTAGTCCGTCTATTGGGGTAAATTTGTACACAATCACTAAAAATGATATTTTGTGAAATTATCATGTTTAAGATTTTTGTTAATGAAATTGAAATTCAACTTAGTAAGAAGATTAAGAGACTTTGTAGTGATAGGGGAACTAAATACGACTCGGGGTTATTTAATAATTTTTATATTAAATATGGAATTATATATGAAACAATTGCTCCATATTCTCCTAAAATGAATGGTAAAGCAGAAACAAAGAATAAAACTCTTACTAAAATTGTTATTGCAATTATGATGAATTATGGTGCTGCACCTCACTGGTGGGGGGAAATTTTATTGACTGTTTGCTATGTCCTAAATAGAGTTCCCAAATCAAAAAGTAAGATCTCTCTTTATGAGATATTAAAGAAAAGACAACCAAACTTGTCTTATTTGAGAACTTGGGGTCGTCTGGCTTATGTCAGAATTCCGAATCCGAAACGAGTTAAACTCGCTGGTAAAGCCTATGAATGTGTATTCATTGGGTATGCAGCAAATAATAAGGCATATAGATTTTATGACCTAAATGCAAAAATGATCATAGAATCAAATGATGCTGAATTCCATGAATACAAATTTTCTTTCAAATCAAGAAATAGTGAGGGCACTCAATCGAGTCACATCCATGTGATAAGAAGCACAGAAAGCAACGACAATGTAGAAACATAACTTCGACGAAGTAAAAGAGTAAGAGTTGCTAAAGATTTTAGGCCTTATTATGCGGCTTATAATGTAGAAGAAGATCCAATGAATCTTTAAGAAGCCTTGTCATCTCTGGATGCATATTTATGGCAAGAAGCTATAAATGATGAAATAGAATCTATAGAATCTAACAAGACCTGACACTTAGTAGACTTGCCTCCTGGTTGCAAATCAATCGCTTGTAAATGAGTTTTAAAAAAGAAACTAAAACCTAATGAAACTAGTGATAAATACAAGACTTGGTTTGTAGCCAAGGGTTTTAGACAAAGAGAAAATATGGATTTCTTCGACTCCTTTTCTCCAATTACTAGAATTACATCCATTAGGGTACTTATTTAAATAGCTGCTATTTATAACTTAATAGTACACCAAATGGATGTTAAAACATTTTTTTAAATGGTGACTTAGATGAAGAAATCTATATGGAACAACCGGAAGGATTTTTTATCCATGGACAAGAAAACAAGGTCTGTAAGTTGGACAAGTCTCTGTATGGACTAAAACAAGTTCCTAAGCAATGGCATAAAAAGTTTGATAACTTAATGATATCGAATGGGTACAAAGTGAATGAAAGTGACAAACACGTTTATTACAAATCTAAAAATCGCATAAACACTATCATATGTCTCTATGTAGATGATCTACTCATATTTGGATCAAACATTCAGACCATTAATGATGTGAAATCAATGTTATGCAACAACTTTGATATGAAAGACCTCGGAGAAGCATGCGTGATCCTTGGTATCAAGATCATGAGATCCAAACAAGGAATTTATTTGGATAAATCAAACTATGTAGAGAAGATCTTAAAGAAATATAAATACTTTTACTGTAAACCTGTGTGCACATCATATGATCCAAGTGTGAAACTGTTTAAGAACACTGGTGAAGTATCATACAAACAGAATATGTGAGCATCATTGGCAGTCTTAGGTATGACACTGATTATGCTAGACTCGACATTGCATATGTCGTAGGATTGTTGTGCAGGTTTACGAGTAGACCGAGTAACGAGCACTGGCAAGCTATTAAGTGAGTCATGAGGTACCTTAAAAGGACCATGGATCTCGTCCAACATTACCATAAATTTCATGTTGTACTAGAGGGATACAGTGATGCAGATTGGAAAACCTTATCAGATGATTCCAAAGCTACTAGTGGCTATATATTTAGTATAGCTAGAGGAGTTGTATTTTGGAAATCAAAGAAACGGACTATCTTGGCTCAGTCTATAATGGAGTCTTAGATGATAGCACTAGCCACAACTAGTGAAGAAACAAGATGGTTAAGATGCTTGCTAGCAGAGATCCCTATGTGGGAAAAACCTATGTCAGCTGTGTTGATCCACTGCGATAGTACCGCGACTATTGCAAAAATTGGGAACTGTTATTATAATAGTAAAAGACGTCAAATTAGAAGAAAGCACAACACCGTTAGAGATTGCATCTATAAAGGAGCTGTAAGAGTGGATCATGTACGCACTGATGAAAACTTAGCAGATCCTTTGACAAAAGGATTAGATAGAGAGAAAGTCCATAATACATCCAAGAAGATGGGACTAATGCCTATACAGAAATGAGTTGCTCATGATGGTAACCCGACCTAGATGACTGAAGATCCAAAGAAATAGGTTCAATGGGTAATAACAAGTCGTGAGCAATATGAGATGATCATGCAAGTGAACCATGAATCCTGAAGTAATAAGAGGATGAGATAATAGAAACTCTTTAATGAGATCTATACTTTGTATGAGGGAGTACTTAGACTATAAGAGTACTCTTGATAGACTCACATATTTGATTGTGGAGCTTAGGTCAGTTCCTATGGAATTTTGAGGCAGAATTCCTAGAGCCTTCACTAAACCGGGATATACGTACAAGACCATTAAAGAACAGACTATTAGAATAATCCTTAAGAAAAGGTTGTGTGCAGGGTTTATGTCTGAGGTAGAGTTTAAAACAATTGTGTCACTCTTGTTGAATCAGAATCCTACTTGTTATGCAAAGGTTTAAGTCCTAGACACATTTGTTTATGCACAATCTTAGAAACATTTGTCGTTACTTTTGAAACTCTTTTTTAAATTCAAGTGGGGGATTGTTGGAACATTATGTCAATATTCTAATATAGGGAGATGAATTTGAAAAAGTTCCTTAAGTCAAGTCCCACATTGCTTAAGTGAGATATATATCCTTCATCATTTCATATAAGGAAATTCTCCATTTCATTCCAAAACACACTAAAAAATTATTTTGAGTTTATCCTTCCTCACTCTCATAACTTTGTGTCTTTCGAATTGTCGAAATAACAACTTCTCCCCCTTTCTTTCTACTCGTTGAATTTTCCGAGTATTTTCTTGAATTCTCTTTAGAGAATTATGTTAATTTCTCCTCATTTAAGTTGAGAAATTATCAAGTATAATTTTTGGATTCTCTTTAGAGAATTATTCAATTTTCTCTTTGTTTGAGAAATCATTTTGAATGGTCAAATGACTATTATCGAATTCTTTTTGAAGAATTATTGGAATTTCTCTTAGTTTGAGAAATTATTACGACTGGTCGTTATATCAGATACTACGAGTGGTATTTATTCCATATTCGAATGGTCTTTGTACCATCATAGGATATATTTCTAAACTAATTATCTACTGTGCAATCAGTAATCGTACAATATAGAATTGGGCTATTTTATCCTGGAGGCGGCGCGGTAGTTCGACTGCTTTGCATAACTTTGGGCAGTGCCGCGAAACATCTTAAATAGAGCGACCTAGTCCGCGACTCGACCCAATAATTTCTTTTGTGGCTAATTTTCAAAATCGTGAAGCAACACAAACATACTAACTAAATATATAAGATACACCATGATTATTTGAAACAAAAACTATATTTATGAAAAGATAAATAATCTTTGCATTGTGTTTGAATTGACGGTAGATAGAATTCATTTTGACATAATTGAGTTCGGTAGAATTGATTTTAAGAGAATTGAATTTAACAGAAATGTTTTATCTTTGGATACATTTTTGTAAAAGTGAGTTAAACAACAAATTTTATGATAAAAATCACGTTTAAATTCTAAAGCTACAAATTTTAGGTTCATATAGAATTAGTTCTAAAGACATAATCAGTTTTACTATAGAAGATTCAAATACCTTAAAATTACTCCAAAATTAATTCTCCACTTCTAAAATTGTTTTTGGAGTTTCAAAAGTCAAACTAAACATACTATTAGTCTATGTTTGATTTTGCGGTGGAGAAAAGTAATTATAGTTAAAAGTCAATTGAATGTAAAGTAATTTATATTTAGATATAATAATGTAGAATTGATTATCGTCAATTCATGTGGTTTGAATCATTTTGAACAAAATGGATATTGAGTATATAATTATCAAAATGCATATATATATATATATATATATATATATATATATATATATAAATATATATATATATATATATAAAAGACACGAGTATTCAAATAGTATTACAAATACTATATAGTACTAAATTACGAGGTACTCAAATTAAAAATTACAAGTATAAAACAAAATTTAATGTGCAATATTATAGTATTAAAATAGTATTACAATACTGATTTTTTGCTTGTACTCTATGATCTTATTGTGGATTGAGTCTCGAACATGATCCATCTTCGATGAAGAAGATGCATTTAAAATCTACAATTAATCCAAGTTAGTTGATCTATGATAATTTTCATGGTTAATGATTGTGTTCTCATTTTCATAAAGATTAAAATCAGAATAAATTTTTGTATCCCTCCTAATAAAATTGTGAGAGTCATTATTGTGACGACTATTTGAACTTGTGTTTCATATTTGAACTCAGGCATGCGATGTATAATTGGAAATCTATTCTTCCATACCCCAAAAGTTCTTTCAATGATTTTAAATTGTTAGAGGAAAGGGAAGAACATAATTTTCACAATATCAGAAAAACAACAAATCTCTCAAGGTTATTAAAGTTTACTCCAAACTCCAAAGTGTAATACCCCGTATTTTTTTATACACGCTCTGGATAATATTAGTGGAGATCAGTTGAGATCCAGTGTACTTTGAGTATTTTATCTGATAAGATAATTAGAGCAACTGATGAACTCAGAGCTGGTCAGATTAATATTATCTAACTCTAAGGTTTTATTAATTGGTGCAATTGAGATAATTTGGACATTTAGTAGTATTACTAAATTAATGATGTTTCTCTATATCTTTTCCTTTTCCCTCATTTGCAAAAGATAGTAACATTTGGAGAGAGAAAGTAGAGAGAAAGAAGAAGAAATGAAAGAAGAGAAAATCCAAGAGTTCAAGAGCAAGAATCATCATCTCATCTTCATCGTTTCATCTCAGCTTCTTCATCATCATCTTCTAATCCAGGTGGTTTCTAGATAGAGACTTTAAAGTATAATTTCTTGAGGTTTTAAGAGTTAGGTTGGATTTTGAGAAAAAATGGGGTTTTTGCAAAATCAAAGAATCTAACGTTTGAAGTGTGTTATAAATTGCGTAGTATGATCCAAATATGTGTAGAATCATCATTTGATACTTGTTATGAAGTTTGGAGTGGTTTGATTTGGTTGAAATGTTAGGGTTTTATGTAGAAACTATGTGTAAATGTTGGAAATTTATGTTTTATGAAGTTTGTTGGATAACCATGTTAGAATCATGATAGTATACCTCTGTTGGTTGTTGGGTATGATGTTGAGGAAGAATGGAGGGTTTTGGGAGGTTGATGTCAAGGATTTATTTTTCTGCATAACGCAGAGCGCGCGTAGCGCGACTTGGAGAATTTTCACCCCTTCCAGGCAGTGAGGAGCGCGCTTAGCGCGGGTGGTGGCCGCTTAGCGCGACCTGGAACAAAAAATAAAATATTTTCGAAAATCCATATCTTTTGACTCGGGTGTCCGAGTTAAGCGTTCTTTACATCGATGTGAAGCTAGGAAAGAGTTCTATGCTTTGGGAAGTAAAAATATTATTTATGAGGTGGAAATTATTCAATTGTGGTAATTAATCGGAGTTTTTGTGGTTTATGGAAAAGTATAACTTTTGAAAATTTAAAAGCTTCAAGTGGTGAGCTAGTGAGGAAACCTAAGATCAATGGAACAAGCTAGAATGTAACTAGGTCTTGATAGAGGTTTAGAGGATAATGCTTATGCATCGCTACTAGAAGAGTATCCTTGATAAGTAGTTATGAGTGGAAGCTCGAGGATGGATCTTGTGATCTCCTCCGAGTCAAACGTGTGTTTCCCCTAATAGATATTAGTGACTCGTGTCGAGATCCTCTTGTGTGGGATGGCCGGGGAAAGTATTTATTAGTGTTATCCCTTAATAAATATTAGTGACCCGTGTCGAGATCCTCTTGTGTGGGATGGCCGGGGAAAGTATTTATTAAGTAAGTAACCGTGACCCGTGTCGAGATCCTCTTGTGTGGGATGGCCGGGGAAAGTTGCTTAGGGGGTGGTATTAGTGACCCGTGTCGAGATCCTCTGGTGTGGGATGGTCGGGGAAAGTACCTTTGGTAGATAATTAGTGACCCGTGTCGAGATATCCTTGTGTGGGATGGCCAGGGAAAGTTATCTACGTTGAGGATCTGTGACCCGTGTTTAATCTCCTTGAGCGGGATGGCCGGGGAAAGATTCTTCAACTAGTGGGCGTTTTGTGTATTATGCGATGGTTTCTCTAGTCAGATATGGTTGAACTCAAGGTCTAGTTCCTTTTTCCCCGACTTGAGTTAGGTTTTGATTAGAACCTTGTAAAGCCGAGAGAATCCATAAGATAGAGAACTCACTGAGATTTGATGTATCTCACCCCACTATTGTTGAATATTTCAGTTACTTTAGGTTCCGCGAAGGGTAAGGATAAGGCCGTGTGATTATCCTTACTAGTCTGATGGCTTTGCCTCCGTTGTGGAGTTTTTTTTTAGATCGTTGTCGATCTAGTTCTTAGTATTTATCTTTGGAACATCTTGTATATATATTTATGCCATAGTTTCTTTGTATCAGGCTTTTTTTGGGCATGTATATGTATAATGTGTTTACTAGGGACTTATTGGTATTTCAGTACCAAATGTGGATTTCATGTATAATATATGCTTTGATGTATGTATTTATATATGGGCGTTATAGTTGGTATCAGAGCAGGTCGTATCCTCGACCTAGCCATGAAATAGAATAAGTATTTCTTTCCGTTTCATATGCGTGGTGTCGCCATCGGTCTTACGTGTTATATTTATGGTATTGAGCCTGATCAACTTAATCTTATCTGTATGACATTTAGGAACATGGCTAACGAGCGCAGAAACACTCGTGGTAGGCCCTGAACCACTCCGGCAGGGACGAATCCGCCAGGCGGCGATGGGAATGCTCCTCCGTATCAGTTTATGCAACAGATGCAGCAGCAACAGAATCAGTTTATGCAGCAAATGGTTCAACAATTTAATGGAGGTCTGCATCCTCAGGTGGTTATTCCGGAAGCGGTAGGTGGGACTTTTCGGGATTTCTTCCGTATGAATCCTTCGAAATTTCATGGCGGATTAGATCCTGTAAAGGCTTACGAATGGATTGCGGGTATGGAAAGGATCTTCTTGGTAGTGCATTGTACCGAGGAGAATAATGTGGTTTTTGCTTCGCATTCATTGAAGGGTCCTGCCATGAGGTGGTGGGAGAGTGCGTCGGCTCTTATGACTATTCAGGGTGTGCCCAAGGTCTGGGAACAATTCAACGTAACTTTCATGGAGAAATATTTTCCTAGCTCCTTGAGGACTCAGAAAGAGTTTGAATTTCAACAATTAAGGCAGGGTGGTATGACTGTGGCCAGTTATGCTGAAAAGTTTGAGGACATGGCTGCTTATTCTAGGCAGGCTATGTATGCTCCGGATGAACGGTGGAAAATAGATCAGTTTCTTTTTGGACTAAAGGCGGAAATCTCGCATAGTGTATCTCAGAGGCAGTTCACTACTTATGCAGAAGTTCTAAGACAATGCTATGTGGCAGATGAAGACAAAAATAATCTTAACCAAGAAGGATGGTGATTAATCACGAGAGAGATTGAGAGGTGCAGAAAGTGATCAAGGGTCAACTCAACCGGGGATGGAGAAACACTACAATTTGAGGATAAAGGTGACTATTCTCAGCGAGAGGGTCAACGCCCTTACCCAAGAAATAGTCAGAATGAGGGTAGGACAATTCCCTCCTCATTCCTTCTCTAGCACTCAAAGTATAGTGCAGAAATTGAAACGGACAGCGTAACAGCTCCAATTTGTACAGTGCTCCCGTGCGGAGAAACGGACAGCGTAACGGCGTCAATTTGTACAGTGCTCCGATGTGTAGCGCGAAACTCCAACTCCACGAGGGATCGAGAGAGAAAAGCCCTAAAGGAAGCTTAAAGAGAGGAAAAGGGAAGATCAACTAATCGAAACGTGGTTTCGATCAATTAATCAAAGGGAAAAGCCATGCCAATAATTTTCCAAAGAGGATGAAAAATCATTAGGCAAAAGGTGTGAATTATTGATTATACAAAATTAAGTTCATCCATGAAGAATGAAACTTAATGCAAAACAAAGAGAGGGAGTACAAAACAGTACCAAATGATCAACAAAAAACAACACAAAGTCATGTTATTGTGATCAAAGAAAAATGCAAGAATGATTATATTCACATGATGTCAAAACATGAACAATTTGAATAAACGAAAGTATGCAACAAAATTCATGAACAAGCTTCAAACAGAAGTTATGTGACATTTAAAACATCCATAAAATCAAGCATGACAATCAATGGAAGTTAAAACGAAGAAAGCATGGCAAACACACTTGAAAATGCAAGAAAATGGCCTTTCCAGTACATAATCACTTATACCAACCACCACATGCTAGATCATGAATTTGTGCACGAAAATTACAGCAGGCAAGAGCAATTAACACACATTGCAAACAATAATCATGGAGATCAAAGATCAAGCAAGTGCATAATAAATTAAACCGAAAACAATCGAAATTCACATCGTAAATGCGCAAAAACGATCGAAACAAAGAGTAAAGTAAGATCTACCAACCTACAAGCCTGAGATGTGCCTTGGTAATTATTGCAAAGTGTTCTTGATGCAGAAAATTAAAGAAAACCAGAGGAATCTTTAATTTGTTGGCGGAACGTGTCGAAATCGAGCAAAATACGATAAAGCTCCAAAATGCGAATTCGAACTGTTGAATGTTGAAGCAAATACTTAAGATTAATCCACGAACTGAAATAACTCCAGAAATCCAAGTATATAGCAAGAACGATGAAGGTTGGGCTCAAGAAATAATCACTTTTGATGTAAAAATGATTATCCTTTATGGAGAAATGGAGCTTTGCTGAGGTTTTGGGATAGAATTGAAATGAAGATGAAGAAGGAGTAGAAAAATCAGAGAGAATGTGAGAGAATAGAGAGTGAAGAAAGTGTGAATTTGTGTGAATGATTGTGGAGAGAATGGTTGAGAGATTGAAAAGTGAGTGAAGGTGAGTTTATATAGATTTTAGGTTTGGAGTGTGGGAGGTTTGGAGCTAGCTTTGGACTTAGCTTTGGGTTTGGAATTAGGCTAGGAGTTAGTTGGACTTGACTCACCGAGTCAAGGCGGTTAACTCGGTTAGTTAGAACCAACTCGGGAACAATCCCAAGGTGAACTTCAACATCCAAAAGTCCACATACTTAGAAAGCAAGGAACATGGTGCACTTGATTTGAAGTGAAGCATTAGAACAAATGCACTTGGAGTGAATTGAGTAGCTTGGCAATATCTAGAGATGTCTAGAATATTCCACCTGCTGCTAGAATATTGTAGAATCTAAGACCAAAGTGAATGCATGGCTGCTGTCCCAAAAATGTAGCAGGAACTGAAATTTTGCACTGAGTAACCGGTTACTCACCGCACGTTAACCGGTTACTTCAGTCAATTTTTCCCAAATTGCCTAGGAAATGATACTGGAGTCCCGGTTTCAATTTTCCACCTCTTGATTTGATGAGTGAGCATGGAAACCTTTATTTTGAGCTCGTCTTGATGATGTGATGACCTTGTGAGGATACGATTAATCGGGCTTAGAAAACCTGAATATCCTGCAACAGGAAACACACAAAGAAAAGTGTGAATGCGTATGCTAACGATGCGAATGCTCATGCTTATGCAAAAGGCAAAAGAGGGAGGTCAAATTTCGGGTTACGACAGCGGAGCATAGTTTGAAGAAAGTGCAAGCTGAAGGTGTTGCAAGTAGAGTGAATCAGGGTGACCGTGGAAGAGCGAGTCAATAATTTGGTCCTAGAACGTAAGCTTTCAAGGGAAAGCAAGTTGCTAGACCTAATGTTATTCCTTTGTGTATGTTGTGCAACAAACGTCATTTCGGGAAGTGTGCAGATGGGAGTGTTAGGTGTTATCATTGTAATGAATTGGGACATATGGCTAGAATGTGTCCTCAGAATAGAAATCAAGTGCAAGGACGGAATACCGGAAGGGTTTATACCTTGGATGCAAGAAAGGCAAAGAATGACAACTCCTTGATTGCGGGTACGTGTTTCGTAAATGGACATCCTTGTTTTGTTTTATTTGATTGTGGGGCAACACATTCTTTTATATCAATGCGATGTGTGAAGCGACTTGGGTTGCAAGCTGTTCCTTTGTCTCCTCCTATGGTGGTCACTACCGCCATGGATGAAATGGTTGAGACACCGTTGATGTGTGAAAACTGTGTTTTGTCTGTGAACGATAGAGTTTTTCAGATTGACCTTATTTGTTTACCGCTTAAGAAAGTTGATGTCGTTTTGGGGATGGATTGGCTTTCTGCTAATTCGGTGTTTATCGGGTGTGAGGAAAAGCTAATCATCATTCCATCTGCCGAGGCTACCCCGAAGGATGTGTTAACAACGATTTTAGAAGGTACGGTGGGAATGATAAATTTCTTGTTTGAGAAAGAGAAATTTGTTTTACTGGTTCTTACTAAGGAGGGGAGTAGTGAGCAACAAGTGCTAAGTATCCCAATAGTTTGTGAGTTTCCCGAAGTTTTTCCTGAGGACGTGACTTCTCTTCCTCCGGAGAGAGAAGTTGAGTTCTCTATTGATCTGGTACCGGGAACGGCTCCTATATCCGTTTCTCCTTATCGGATGGCACCGCTTGAATTGAGAGAATTAAAGGACCAATTAGAGGATTTGATAGCTAAGCACTTTGTTAAACCTAGTGTTTCACCGCGGGGAGCTCCAGTCTTGTTGGTAAAGAAGAAAGATGGTGGGATGCGTCTGTGTATTGATTATCGTAAGTTGAACAAAGTCACCATTAAGAACAAGTACCCCTTACCCAGGATAGACGACCTGTTAGATCAATTGAAATGAGCCTGTGTGTTCTCGAAGATTGATTTACGGTCAGGTTATCATCAGATCCGAGTGAAGAGTTCCAATGTGCCTAAGACTGCATTTAGAACCCATTACGGCCATTACGAATTCTTAGTGATGCCTTTCGGTGTGAATAATGCTCCAGCTGTTTTTATGGATTACATGAACCGAATATTTCAAGCTTACTTGGACCAATTTGTCGTGATCTTTATTGACGACGTCCTTATTTATTCTCGTACTCCACAAGAGCATGGAGAACATTTGAGAATTGTCTTATCGGTATTGCAAGAGAAGCAACTTTTTGCTAAGTTAAGCAAGTGTGAGTTTTGGATGTCAGAAGTTAATTTTCTTGAACATGTTATATCTCAAGGTGGTGTGGCAGTAGATCCGTCGAAGGTAGAAGCAGTGATTAATTGGGAGAGACCGAGGAATGCTTCAGACGTTAGAAGTTTCTTGGGATTGGCAGGTAATAGAAGGTTCATTAAAGGTTTTTCTCAATTGGCCTTACCAATGACGAAACTTACTCGAAAAGATTTTGCTTATGAGTGGGACTCGAGTTGCGAACAAAGTTTTATGAAATTGAAGGAAAGTTTGACGACTGCTCCTGTGTTAATCATTCCTGATCCTAACAACTCTTACGAAGTATTTTGCGATGCTTCTAAGATGGGACTAGGAGGTGTTCTGATGCAAGGTGGTCAAGTGGTAGCTTATGCTTCCCGACAATTGAAAGTTCATGCGAAGAATTATCCAACTCATGATTTGGAACTAGCAGCAGTTGTGTTTGTACTGAAGGTGTGGCGTCATTATTTGTATGGTGTGCATTTTGAAATGTTCAGTGACCATAAGAGTTTGAAGTATTTATTTGACCAAAAGGAGTTGAATATGTGACAAAGAAGGTGGATGGAGTACTTAAAGGATTATGACTTAGAATTTAAAGTATCATCCAGGAAAAGCGAATAAAGTAGCAGATGCATTAAGTCGGAAAATGGTTCATAGTGCCGAATTAATGATTTTGGAGTATGCTTTGTTGGAAAGGTTTAGAGATCTTAATCTTCAATTTGTGTGGACTCCGAACGGTGTAATTATGGGAAACTTGAATGCCAATTCTACTCTAAGAGTTGAGATTCAACAAGAACAAAGTTTAGAGGAGAAGTTTCAAGAGCTGTTACTTCAACCGGGTTTTACACGAGTAGCGGATGGGATTGTTCTGTTTAACCAAAGGATTTGTGTTCCGAATGACGAGGTATTGAAAAGAAAGATTTTGGATGAAGCTCATAAAGGTACTTTTATGATACATCCTGGTTCTTCGAAGATGTATCAGGACTTAAAGAAGGAGTATTGGTGGCCAGGAATGAAAAAGGATATTGCGGTGTATGTGTCAGAATGTGCAGTGTGCCAACAAGTGAAGATTGAACACCAAAGATCGGGCGGTCTGTTACAACCGTTAGAGATTCCAGTTTGGAAGTGGGATAGTATTTCTATGGACTTTGCAGTAGGTTTACTCCGTACGCAAGGTGGTTATGATTATATTTGGGTGATTGTGGATCGATTAACGAAATCTGCGCATTTCTTAGCCGTGAAGACTACTTACAAGGCAAGTCATCTTGCAAGGTTGTTTATTGCTGAAATTGTGAGATTGCATGGTGTTCCCTCTAGCATTGTGTCCGATAGAGATCCAAAGTTTACTTCGAGGTTTTGGAAGGTTTTTCAACAAGCTATGGGTACGAGGTTGCGTTTGAGCACGTCGAATCATCCTCAGACGGATAGTCAGACTGAGCGAACAATACAAATGATGGAAGATATGTTGAGAGCTTGTGTGCTAGAGAGTAGAGGGAATTGGAAAGAACTTCTACCATTGATTGAGTTTTCTTATAATAATAGTTACCATGCGAGCATCGGTATGGCTCCTTACGAAGCACTATATGGGAGAAGATGTAGAACACCTTTGTGTTAGGCGGAGGTTGGTGAAGATAGAATTTTGGGACCTGAAATTATTCAAGAGACTACGGAAAAGATTCGAATGATTCGTGAGAAAGTTAAACTAGCACAAGATCGTTAGAAAAGTTACGCGGATAACCGTAGGAGACCTTTAGAATTTGAGGAAGGTGACCATGTGTTTTTGAAAGTTACCCCGAGATTGAGATTGAAAGGACCAGTTAAATCACGCAAGTTAAGTCCGAGATACGTGGGACCGTATCAGATCTTAGAAAGGATCGGAGAAGTGGCTTACAGATTGGCCTTACCGCCCTCTCTCTCAGAAATGCATGATGTTTTTCATGTGTCTCAGCTTCGGAAGTTTATTCCTGATCCTCTTCAGCCAGTTTTACCGGAATCAGTGGAAATAGAAGCAAACTTGACTTTTGAACCTTAATCGAGTCGTATTGTGGGAAGAGAAACAAAGGTATTAAGGAAAAAAAGACATTCCTCTTGTTAAGGTGCAATGGGATGTGACGCATCCGGGTGATGCTACTTGGGAACTAGAATCGGAGATGCAGGATGCTTACCCTCATCTGTTCAGGTAATCTTTTAAATTCGAGGACGAATTTCTATTTAAGGAGGGGAGGATGTAATACCCCATATTTTTTTATACACGCTCTGGATAATATTAGTGGAGATCAGTTGAGATCCAGTGTACTCTGAGTATTTTATCTGATAAGATAATTAGAGCAACTGATGAACTCAGAGTTGATCAGATTAATATTATCTAACTCTAAGGTTTTATTAATTGGTGCAATTGAGATAATTTGGACATTTAGGAGTATTACTAAATTAATGATGTTTCTCTATATCTTTTCCTTTTCCCTCATTTGCAAAAGATAGTAACATTTGGAGAGAGAAAGTAGAGAGAAAGAAGAAGAAAGGAAAGAAAAAGGGAGAAAAAGAAAGAAGAGAAAATCCAAGAGTTTAAGAGCAAGAATCATCATCTCATCTTCATCATTTCATCTCAGCTTCTTCGTCATCATCTTCTAATCTAGGTGGTTTCTAGATAGAGACTTTAGAGTATAATTTCTTGAGGTTTTAAGAGTTAGGTTGGATTTTGGGAAAAAATGAGGTTTTTGCAAAATCAAAGGATCTAACGGTTGAAGTGTGTTATAAATTGCGTAGTATGATCCAAATATGTGTAGAATCATCATTTGATAATTGTTATGAAGTTTGGAGTGGTTTGATTTGGTTGAAATGTTAGGGTTTTGTGTAGAAACTATGTGTAAATGTTGGAAATTTATGTTTTATGAAGTTTGTTGGATAACCATGTTAGAATCATGATAGTATACCTATGTTGGTTGTTGGGTATGATGTTGAGGATGAATGGAGGGTTTTGGGAGGTTGCTGTCAAGGATTTATTTTTCTGCATAACGCAGAGCGCGCTTAGCGCGGGTATGCGCGCTTAGCGCGGCCTGGAGAATTTTCACCCCTTCCAGGCAGCGAGGAGCGCGCTTAGCGCGACCTGGAACAAAAAATAAAATATTTTCGAAAATCCATATCTTTTGACTCGGGTGTCCGAGTTAAGCGTTCTTTACATCGATGTGAAGCTAGGAAAGAGTTCTATGCTATGGGAAGTAAAAATATTATTTATGAGGTGGAAATTATTCGATTGTGGTAATTAATCGGAGTTTTTATGGTTTATGGAAAAATATAACTTTTGAAAATTTAAAAGCTTCAAGTGGTGAGCTAGTGAGGAAACCTAAGATCAATGGAACAACCTAGAATGTAACTAGGTCTTGATAGAGGTTTAGAGGATAATGCTTATGCATCGGTACTAGAAGAGTATCCTTGATAAGTAGTTATGAGTGGAAGCTCGAGGATGGATCTTGTGATCTCCTCCGAGTCAAACGTGTGTTTCCCCTAATAAATATTAGTGACCCGTGTCGAGGTCCTCTTGTGTGGGATGGTCGGGGAAAGTATTTATTAGTGTTATCCCTTAATAAATATTAGTGACCCGTGTCGAGATCCTCTTGTGTGGGATGGCCGGGGAAATTATTTATTAAGTAAGTAACTGTGACCCGTGTCGAGATCCTCTTGTGTGGGATGGCCGGGGAAAGTTGTTTAGGGGGTGGTATTAGTGACCCGTGTCGAGATCCTCTGGTGTGGGATGACCGGGGGAAGTACCATTGGTAGATAATTAGTGACCCCTGTCGATATCTCCTTGTGTGGGATGGCCGGGGAAAGTTATCTACGTTGAGGATCTGTGACCCGTGTTTAATCTCCTTGAGCGCGATGGTCGTGGAAAGATTCCTCAACTAGTGGGCGCTTTGTATATTATGTGATGGTTTCTCTAGTCAGATATGGTTGAACTCAAGGTCTAGATCCTTTTCCCGCGACTTGAGTTAGGTTTTGATTAGAACCTTGTAAAGCCGAGAGAATCCATAAGATAGAGAACTCACTGAGATTTGATGTATCTCACCCCACTATTGTTGAATATTTCAGGTACTTCAGGTTCCGCGAAGGGTAAGGATAAGGCCATGTGATTATCCTTACTAGTCTGATGGCTTTGCCTCCGTTGTGGAGTTTTTTTTTGAGATCGTTGTCGATCTAGTTCTTAGTATTTATCTTTGGAACATCTTGTATATATATTTATGCCATAGTTTCTTTGTATCAGGCTTTTTTTGGGCATGTATATGTATAATTTGTTTACTAGGGACTTATTGGTATTTCAGTACCAAACGTGGATTTCATGTATAATATATGCTTTGATGTATGTATTTATATATGGGTGTTATACAAAGTCTATTTGTACAAAAAATATCTGTTTATTGTAATTTTTCACCAAATTGAGTGGTGATTTTTGTCAGTAAGAAACTGGTTGTATTTTTTTACAGAAGTTTACAAATAGAAAGGGTTGTTTTTCTGTTTGTTGAAAAAGGCCATTTGAATCGGGATGATTCAAAGTCCACCAGGTTGTTGGTGTTTTGATTGAAATCAAGAAAGTGGTCTAGCTTATTTGTTATTGTTAGAAGAATGTAGGAGCGTCTGTTGTAGGTTGTATAAAGATATGACAATATTAGATAATCTCTCATGGAGAGTGAGAGGACTAGACTACTCTTGGTTGGATAAGGGGAACTAGGATGTATCTTTGTGTTATTTATTTTTATTGCACTTTATTTTTTATCAACTTTATCATATCTCTCTTAACCAGAAAATAAATCAGTAAAGTGCCACAAAATCCAGAAATTTCCATTAACTAAAAAATAACCAGATAATTTCATAAAACCTAATTCACCCCTCTTAGGTTGCACACTCAATACTTATAGAAGGCATATGGGAAAATTAACAAGTAAATACTTTTATTGTTTATTCATAATTTATTATATGTTATAATTTCTAATGTTATTTACTCACAAGTATTATTATTTGAAATTATATGTGTTTAAAGTCAAAACACCAAGATACAAGACACATTCCTCATGTTGTAGATATTATTTGATCTAATAATATGTAAATTATATGTTGTTTTATGTCATTTTGGTTTTGATGTAATACAATTTTTAGTTCTTAATAGTTGCAAACTATGGGTGTGGTTCACAAATGGTTTGTGTTGTTTCTGGTTTATTTATGATTCATAAAAATACATGTTAAAATTATGTGAATTTTTAAAATTAAAAAATTTATATTTTGAAAAAAAAAACAAATTATTTCATTGCTGCTATATGTAGCGCGTTATCCAGATTAATAAACGCCAAAAATGGCATTGCTGGTGTTTACCGTTGGTTTTAGTAAATCAAATCACAAGTTTTTATTCACTTAAATGATTAAACTCGGAAAAAAAAATTTAGGACATATTGTGCAAAATATTTGAGATGGTATGTTTGTGCTTGGGTATTGACGTTTGAATGTAAAGAAAGTTAGGTAAAAATCTCAATAAGAACAATGCAAGATTGTTCTAAGAACTTGAAATAAAACAAAGAAATAATAAAAGTAATTTAAATAAAAAAATGCTTTGATTACAAAAATCACAATGAAGTGTCTGAATCTGACTCACATTAACTTGAGTTAGTTGTGTTGCGGCTAACTGCTTAGTAATTGCTTCTATCTAAGGAGGTAAAGTCGTGGACAAATCAACTGCATGAGTACCTTTTTGTTTCATTGCGCACTCACTTCAGCGGTGCTCGTTTTGACACATATTCTCAATCAGTGTTTTAAACTTTTCATCGGTTTTTAATCTTAACGTACCTCCAATTTAGGCATCAAGATGCATTCTCGTTTGTGTTTTCAACTCATCGATGAAGTGTGTCATCTATTCTCTCCACAATCTGAGCATTTGAATAGTACCTCTCTAGGAACTTGTCTTCTAGCTCTTTTCAAGTCTAGAAAATGTCATTTGGGATGCAATACAACAAATCCTTCGCGCGTCCTATCAAGGAAAAAACCAAACAAAAACAATTTTACCTAATAGTCGGAGATGTCACCAACTAGTTGGCACATCGAGCAGGTCTCGTAGAATTTAGCGAGATCCTCCCAAAGATCTCTGATTGCTTGCCCGTCGAACAAATTCTTCTTCAAACTTGTAAGTACATAATTTTTAATGTCAATGGTTACCGGATTAGCCGGTTTAAATCCTAAAGATATCTGTCTGAGTCGGTCCTTCTACAATAGTCCTCCAACGTTTGACGTGGTGGAACAACCATCTCTACTTTCTCTTCTTTTACTTCCTCAGTAACTTGTTGTGCTTCTTGTTTTGCTCTATGAATTGCGTGTGTTGTCCTTTCGATTTCAGGATTAATTGGTATCAGCGTTGAATCAGTACCTTACATAAACAAACAAGAAATACCTTAATAGCACCGCACCAAACAAAATAGTAGAAAATAAAATAAAAACTATAGTTAAAAATTTGCAACACCAAAAATTAAACTAAAATTAAAATGCAAAGATAAAATAAATGCAAAAATGAAAAAACTAAAGCGTCACACTAAATTGTCTTGTTGAAATCAGCAATCTCCAACAAAAGCGTAAAAAATTTGATTATATTTTGACTAGTGTACCAATAATGTTGAAGTAATAATAAAAAAATCGTCTCCACAAGAATTGTAATTTAACAAGAGAATTATGTGTGAATTTAAGTAATTAAATGCTGGTGAGTTTCACTAGAAAATCAATTCTAAAACGAGAAATTAAAATGATGAAATTTAACACGAGAAAAATGATCGAGTCTTTTATCGAATCCCCTTATTTTACCTATTGATGAAATGTGTATTCATTAAGTTTCAATTAAGTTATTATCTCACTATGAATTTACAAACAAAAAAAACCACTTCACCCAATTCTTTGGTGTGCAACTCACTAATTTATACAATAATCTCCTAATCCTCATGTCAATTCAAAGTTAAATTAGGAATTTTAAGTGTGTTGATTCATAAGCAACGACTTCTAATTACCTACCCCTAGTTAACTACAAAGCCGAATAAATTGTTTAGATTAGATAAGTAGACTAACTATCATAAATCCTTTCGTATCTAACTTGACTTGTATGCCCGTAAGCGACAAAAACTATTAAACTCAAGAACAATTTAAATAATGATAATAATAGACATATGTTCCAACAGAGTAAACATAAGGTTCATCTCAAAAAGACTTAATCTAGAAAAATTTAGCTATTCATTGATAAATTAAAAAATACTATGAGTTGATAAGTATTCATCATCAAAATTTATGGAAAAATTGCTCTCCAATGTGCTTCAAATTTGCCCTTTGAATATCCCTAGTCGTCGCTTTATCTCTAGGTTTCAGAACTGCTAAAAAAGTAGTCAAAAAGTGTCTTTAAATAGAAATTTGTGTGCCATCCAAAACGTGTTACATCGCGCCACAATACTAGAGTATCACGCCACGATGTAAGCCTTATCGCGCCACAATGGAATGCATCGCGGACGCAAAAATTCTAGAAGCAAATTGTATTTTTCTTCTCTTTTTCTTCACGATTTTCACTAAGTGTTAATTTCTTACTTGTCTTGCATTTTGGCTTAATTATTCACACTTTGACATGTTTTTGCTTATTATTTTTCCAAATTCATCTGAATTTTTTTCCTAAAAATCACGTAATTACGATTGTCATCAATTATCTTCTGGTGTTTATTTGAAGACATCACATCTCTAGCTTTCTTGTCAATATTTTCTTTCTGCCAAATTTACTCATGTTTTCCATAAAATAAATACTACTTATATTTGCAAGTTACTAGTTTTTCAAAACATTAACACTTTAAGGAGATACATTTCCAAAATTCGAAGATGTATCTTCAGATATTTTCTTTAGATAAAATAGAGATGTCTCACTTACAACGTCTTTATTGATGTGATTTTAAGTGCGTGTAAAGATGTATTTTTGGACACGACAATGATAGTTTTGGATTTTTAGAGGTGTGGGACACACACGTAAGAGTGGAAAGAGTAATCTCCTATAAAAAAATTAACCTTTTCGATTTAAAAGAAAATGTATAACCTGAATCTGTGTAAGCCGTCCTAAATCCTCTTAGTTGATCTGACATATTCTCACTCTTAAATATATTTATTATAATTAAAAAAATATTTGATTAACTTGTGCTTGATTGTCTTTTTACTCTTTTAATCTTCCTTCAACCGAAGAGAAATTGGATCACCTTAAATTTGTCCGGTAACCAATTTTGACTAACATATATTAGTACTTTATTTTTAAGTCTAAACACAAATTTAAAACTTATAACAAATAATATATATTTTTTATTCTTATAATTAGCATTAATCAACATGGACAACCATTGTTGAGTTTGACTTTCAAATTTTCTGCTAATTTTTTATCTAGCAGTAGGGGGTGGACAAAACCCGAAAAACCGGCCCAACCCAAAGAAAACCGAAAAAATATATGGAAATGGGCGGTTACAAACGATTTAATGGGCCCATCGGGTGAAACATGCGGGTTTGCATGGTTTGAAAGGGGCGGGCCGGGTAGAAAATGTTGGACCGCGGGTACCCAGACCCACCCTTGGTTTATTCGAGGACGTTTATGATGAAGGGGGTGGGGTAATACTCAGCAGATGAATCCTTAGCCTCACATTCTCACTCCCTTACTTCACGTTTTCTCTCTCTCTCTGAGATCTGGTAAAACCCTAGCCACCATTTCCTCCACCCCTCCAAGCTATTTTTCACCACTGCCACTGTTTCAACACTCAACACCGTCGTTGCTCACCATCATCACTCACCTCCATTCATTCATTGCTCACATTCACTCTCTCTATCGCTCTCTGATGAAACAAACTTCCACTCCACCGATTCTCTTCTGATGAAACAAACCTCTCGCTCTCTCGTTCTCATTCCTTGCTCACGTTTGCAAGGTTGGATCTTTTGATTGAGTTATATTTATTATTTGCTAAGTTTTGTGGTTGATTTGTTTACTGACCTTTTTGTTTGTGATTTATTTGGATGCATCTTTCTAGATCTGGGAGCTGAAGGGTAAAGGTTTGTTGACATTATATTTTCTAATTTCTTTTAGGTTTTTTGATTTTTAGCATTTTCGATTTAGGGTTCTAACAAGTTTTTTTTACCGTGTTTCAGTTTCTCTAGTCTCACATCTCCATGTTCCATATAAAAAGGTACGAGCTATGGTTAAAAGTTTTTATTTTTAGCTTTTATTTATTTAGCCTTTGTTGGTCTGAGTTGTTGATTTAGATTTGTTGTTTTTGAGTTGTTCATTCAAGCTTTAGCTTTAATTTCTGGTGTGTCTTGGTTCAGCGATGAAACATTGGTTTTCATGGATCTGTGTTTTTGGATAGCTTTTTATTTAAACAATTTTTTACTTTTATTGTTGATTTGCTATCAATTTGGTACAAACATATTAACTTAACTTTAATGTTGTTGTATAGATGCTAAAGATCCTGATGTAGGAATGTTCTCTTCAATGATGAGGATAAAGGCCAGCAAATCATTCTTTTCGTATGTTTTAACAAGTTAAGAGTAATTGATGCATGAATTTCAGGTGCTTAACGGTGGTATGTTGATATACCTGGTATGTTCATCATATTATGGTTTGTTTACTATAATATTCTTGAATGATTTAATGGGTTATTTATGTCTTGATTTAATATAAATGAATGACTATTTCGATTGCTGATTATGATTTAAATCATATGATTCTACAACTATATCTATATTTAAATGTTTAACATTGTCTGCAAGATATGATTGTGTGATGATTTGAATTTAGCATATTTGAATGACTATATTTGAATATTTAACAGTGATATTTGAATGTTTGAATGTTTAACATTATCTAAAAGATATTTGAATATATAACCATTATATCTATATTTGAATGAATAACTACTAATCAGTGTGCTGAATATATAGTTTAATTGGAGTCTTGTTTTTAGAGATTTATTGATAATTAAATTTAAAGTTTATGCTAAAAAATGTTATACATTATTGAGCGGTAATATTAGAGGACTTGTATCTTGTCTTTAGGAAGTTAAACTATCATAGGTAATGGAGATGGAAGTATTTGTCAAAAAAGTGTTGGTACTGTAATATAAGGATTGAGCATTGTATTGGTAACTTGATAAATCAAAGAGTAATTATCTTATGCTTGAATTTTATTTAATAATTATGTTGCAACTGCTCTTACTGTAAACAAGTTCTGTTGCTTGTTCTTTTTTTTTTAAACATATATTATTTGTACTTTTTTTCAGATTGAAGAAAAGGAGTCTCCATTGATCCAACCTTGATTGATGAGCAATTGAATTGTAAATTAATTAATTTCCATTATTAATTTTTAGCTTTTAATTTGTATTGATCAATTAATATATTTATTTGATTTATTAATTTTAATTATTATTAGGTGTTTTGGACCTAATTTATAATGACCAACTTTAATTTTAAGGATGTGATTTAGTATTTTTGTATAGTATTTAATATTTAGCAGGTGAAAACAGTAAGAATAAATTGTGTTGGTCTAAAGTTGATTGTTTAGTACTTTATTGAATTTAAAAATTTTATAATATAAAAACTGTATTAAGTTTTATGAAAAAGTTAGAATTTTTTATTTGATCTTTAAATATTTTCAGTCCCATAAACCGATTAACCCGTCCGTCTTAACCCGCAACCCGTTGGAACCCAATCCGGCTAAACCGATATTAAAATTGAGCGGAAATGGGTCATATTAATTCATCTGCGGGTTGGACTGGGTGTGGATTTTGGGCCCAAATCCGACCCGTTGTCCAGCCCTATCTAGCAGCATGAAACGTGAAGGACTGTGCTTCCTATCACATCTAGACCATAATACATCGTCATTCGAAATACCAAGCACAAGCAAATGGCAGGGCGAGGGTAGTGTAATCCAAAAACAGTCTTGATTGTGTGCATTTACTGCACCCAGTCACATATTTAGACCATCCAATTCAATTTTAAGATCGTAGTATAAAAATAAATTCAAAACTTCAAAATTGAAAATAACATAAACTGTGGATTTAATCTGACAATCCATAACAACAATGACAACCAAATTTTATCTCCAATATTGGTTCCTTCCCTTGGTTTGTCAGCATCGAATCACAAAAAGTGTGGATTTAGCATTGGAAAATGAGAAAATTTTTGCCAACTGGTCAACCGTTGCAATATTAAAATGGACTATAATAAAATATTAATATATAAGATAAAAGTGTGAGATCCAATATGAATTCTTTAAAATTACACTATTGAAGTAAAAATTGGATGAGTTTCTTAAAGATGACGTGTCTTAATAGATTCCACAAAGAACTCAAAAATAGATTGCACTATTGGAGATGCTCTAAGTAGAGTGAGATACATAGATTAAATTACATCGTAGTAATATTTTATTAAAGACTATGTTTTTATTAAGAGTAATGCTATTTAGTAAGAAACAATTTGAAGAAGAAATGCATGAATGCACACATGTTACTATTTTAAAGGTAAATTTTAAATTGATTTTAAATTTAATTTCCTTTTTAATATGGATCATGGGATAATGCTGATAATAAATGGTTAGGATTTATTCTTGTATTTCTTGTTTTCTTACTAATAAGCATTTTCCTTTTATCAAATATTTTTATATATGTTACTAGTTTCTCTAATATATTTGCCTAGTCTTCCTGTATTGTAACTGTTTAACTATTCTGCATCTAGTATACTCTACTTATAACAATCTATGGTTCTCTCTACATGCATGTGATTGCACAATGTCTAAATTTATTTGAGAACCTGTTGGTTGCCAAACCAAAAAACCATGTCTAAGGCAACAATAAAAATACCAGCGCACATGCATATGATCATGGACTCCAATAACAATCAAAATCAAGTTACGACTGTAAATGGGGTAGAGTGAGAAGAATAGCTTGTGATAACACTCCAAAGCCATGAACCTAAACTTAAGATGCAGGACTGCATTGCAAAAGGCTAAACAAGATCAGACAGAAGATAAGATCATTACTATACAACCAATATTCAAGATGGCTAAACATATCACACTACGACAACTAGTAGAAATGAAAACAGAAATGTGCTGATACATAAGTGAAACTCAGATCTCCATTGCTTGCTTATGGAGATACACATAAACTTTGATAAGAAAAGTTCAGCGATAAGTTGAAAGCACCAAAAGAATTATGAAACTATAAATGGATGTGTGTGTGCGCGCGTTTGATCTTAGGGATAACCATATGGCTAGGTTGGCGTTATGACCAGGATTCGAACTCTGGTAGTCACGGTTGTGTGTGAGTTTTTAGTAGTTATTACCACTTCGTCTATAGACCGGACCGGACCACAAAAACAGTTCCACCACATATTTGACCTTCAACTAAAATAGTCCAGCCATATTTCAAAAGCATGACACAAAGGAAGCTAAGAAATCATTGGCAGTGAATAAGTGCTTCCAAACTTCCCAAACAGAATAGCCAGAGAATACAAGATCCATAATAACAGAACTGAACCAATTTCCTTTATTGATTCACCATTACAAATTTAACATAATATTTTTTCAAGAAAGATCCAATTATTATTTCATAACTTTACAACATGGAATTGAATCAGTCCCTTGAGGTTATAACTTATAATCATTACCGCTACACTATTTCCATGATCGTGGTGTTGTAATCTAATAGGAGTGAGATTTCTCTAGAAACCCTAAAAATAATAATTATGACGTGAATAATATTCTAACCGGAGCTGTGTGAAGGTAACTTCGGGGGTTAGAACGGAGCTCTGAACCAACCGACAGATTTTTGAGCTTCTATGACAATTTGGGAAAGACCTGTAAAGAGGGAGAGGTTAGTTGATAAAGGAGAAATTGAAGAGAAAAAGAGGTTGAGAGTGGAAATTGGTTGACCTTGTCTAACAGTTTGCTTGTTGTTGCGGATATCGTGGACGGTAGCGGAGATTTTCCAGTATAAAGGGCGACCGATGTAGAAGAGAAGGAGAAGCAATAGAGTCACCAACATGATACGGAATACCATTCTTGATTTTGGTGAAGCCATTTGCTTTCCCTTCTACTCTGATAGAAAATCAAAAGAAGAAACCCCCGACTCGCTTTGTATGTATCTAATTTGTCGCCTGATTTTGTAATACCGATTTTATGAAGGGTCACTTGCTATTCATGACACCAAAGGGTAAAGATGCTCAAAACCATTGTTGTACTTGTAGTAGAGTAGTGTTGTGTTTGGTTCTACAACCACTAAAATTAGCTTTTGATCATTAAAATAAGTTATAGGTTTAAACTTTCAGGATTGCTACCTTGACACTCATTTTTACACTATACTGTATGTCCGTACGGTACGGACTGTACTATTTATTGCCCGTACCGTACGGATAGGTACTGTTCATGCACGGGGAATACGTCACTGTTCATGTACGGACGGTACTGTTCATTGCACGGAAGGAAAATAGTCATTGTCCGTACTGTACGGACGGCACTGTTCACCGCCCGTGCATACGGTGTAGGGTGTAAAACTGGTGTCAAAATATCATTTGTGTTAAACTTTAGTCTTCATTTTAAAACTTAGTTTTGGTTCTCCTTGTTTAACTATTTTAAAGATTTTTTCCCCTCAATTTCTTCATGTGGTGGTAAAATCAAATTGTTGAGTAGGATAAAAATAAAATAATGTTATAATATTGTTATATATTATAACATTATTATTATTTAAATATCTATCTAGAAACATTAATGTCAAAGATAAATACCTTAATGTCAAAGGTAAATACCTTAATGTCAAATATGAATACTATTATGTCAAAAAGTGAATAGTAAAATTAGTATAATAATTGTATTCCAAGTAGTATAAATACATTCATGGTTAATGTATTTAAACACACTTTCAAGAAAGGAAATACACTTTCATATATACATTTAAACTTGAATGATATCATAATACTCTCTTTTATTCGATCCGAATATCCAATTTTTCTCAACTCGTTATCAGCACGATCGTCTCTATCAGAAATTATTACTACACTAGGTATATTTTCTATACTTATCTATTTAATCTTATTATTACTAACTTTTATATTTAATGGAAGTCTGAGACTCCTAATGCTATTATATTTTATATTTAGTGGAGGTTTAAAACTCCATCTGCAATATTTAATGGAAGTCTGAGCTCCTAATGCTATTATATTTTATATTTAGTGGAGGTTTAAAAACCCCATATGCAATATTTAATGGAAGTCTGGGACTCCTAATGCTATTATATTTAGTGGAGGTTTAAAAACCTCATCTGCAATATTTAATGGAAGTCTGAGACTCCCAATGCAACTATATTTTATATTTAGTGGAGGTCTAAAACCCCATAAGCAAATATTCAATCTTTGATATCTTTTAACTTATTAATGAGTCTTACCATGTGTATTCATTCACACTTGTAATAGCTAGATTATTTTTTTAACACACTTAACTCATTATTATTTTTCCTTCCCCAACGGTAACTAGGACCCAACGGTCACAAAAAAAAAAATTTCTCTCCCTCCCCAACGGTCAAAATCCAACGGTAACATCACACAAAATTCACCCTATAAATACTTCACATTCATTCATTATTTTCATATCAATTTCGAAATATTTCTTCATCCTTTTCAAATGGCTAGAGGTTTTATTTTCTTCATCACTCTTCTTGTCATCATCTGGCTTCTTATTGTTATTATCAATGTTGAAGAATTTGGTAAAGAGTGGATTATAATAGTAATAGAGGTGATTATAATTTTACCATTACTAATCATAGCTTGTTGTGTTAGTAGAGGTTTTTTGAATATGGTTATGGTTTTGTAATCGTTGTTATTGAATAAATTTATATTTTGTTTATGTATTGAATTTGATTATATTCTTGTGAATTATAGAATCATGTCAAATCTTAAGCATCACTTCAAAATTTTAAGCATAACCGGGGAAAACTACATAACATGGAATAACAACTTGATTGAGTACTTTGCATGTGAGGGATTAGATAAAATCCTTGAAGGAGAAAATTCAGGAATGTCAGCTGTTGACCCAGAAGAGATGTCAATGAAAAAATCAAAAGTAAATCGAATAATCAAACACCACCTTGACGATGGTTTACAAACTGAATATTCAAATGCAAAAGATCCCAAGATTTTGTGGGACAAACTTAAGGCAAGAGTTGGACATCAGAGGAAAGTCTTGTTGCCCTCACTAATGGACCAGTGGAACAAATTGAGGTTCCAAGATTATAAAAGTGTTGTTGCATATAACTCTGCCATGCATCAAATTATTGCTCAATTAGAATTTTGTGGCATGATTATAACCGAAAAAGAAAAACTTGAAAAAACTTTTTCAACTTTTCATGCATCCCAAGTTTTGTTGCAACAACAGTACAGAATGAGGGAATTTTCTGAATATTCTGATTTAGTGGCTGCCCTCCTAGTAGCAGAACAAAACAATGAGCTACTTATTAAAAACCACCAGTCACGTCCAACAGGAACAATGGCTTATCCTGAAATAAATACCACAACATTTAATCAAAGGCGTGGTGGTTATAATCGTTATAAAAAACGTGGAGGTTTTAATCGTTTTGAGGGTCCTAGTCGTGGTGGATATCACGGTCGAAACAATTTTGAAGGTACTAATCGTGGTGGATATCATGGTCGAAACAATTTTGAGGGTACTAGTCGTGGTGGATATCACGGTCGAAACCACTTTCGTGGTAGAGGCCGTGGACGAAGTTATGTAAATAATTATAAATTTCCCAGATATGACCAATCTAACAGAAATCGTCAAGGTATGGGTAATTATACCCAAGAGGGTCCCTCGAAGAATCATGATAATTTATGCTATAGATGTGGAAAGAAAGGACATTGGTCTAAGACGTGTAGAACGCCGAAACATTTATGTAAAAGAGACCAGACATCTATAGAAGGAAAGGGAAAAGAAGTGAATTTTAATGAGATTGAACCCATGAATGATAATACCTATATCGAGGTTGCTGATTTCGTTGAAGGAACCATGGATTGAATAATTTTTGTATAATGTGTGATATGCTTATATTATCTTTATATTTACATTATGTACTAAATTAATATGTGTGTAATTTTCAATGCTTGTATGAAATAATAATGTTAAATATGTTGTGTTTTACTCTTTAACCTTGTTTATATTTTTAAGAAGGTTAGACATGGAACATTTCAAAGACATTTGCATTCCAGACAGTGGAACTACCCACACAATCCTCAAATGTAAGAAATATTTTACTGAAATAAATCCTACTAAAGGTGTAATAAATACAATTTCAGGTCCTGCAGACTTAATTGAAGGAACAGGTAATGCTATGTTCATATTACCAAATGGAACAAAGTTTGTCATTAATAATGCTTTATACTCTCCAAAATCAAAGAGAAATTTGTTGAGTTTTAATGACATATATCGTCAAGGATATGATACTGAAACTGCAACTGAAGGCAATATGAAATATATTAACATTACTACTAATGTTTTGGGAAAGAAGAAAATTTTAGAAAAACTACCAAAATTGCCTTCTGGATTACATTATACATATATAAAATTGAATGTAATTTGGTTGTAAAAGAAGATCCCAAAACGATGACTTTATGGCACGATCGTTTAGGTCACCCTGGTTCAACAATGATGCGCATAATAGTTGAAAGCACCCATGGTCATTCATTGAAAGGTTTAAAACTTACAAAAGGAGAAAAACCATGTGAAGCTTGTTCTCTTGGCAAACTAATAACAAAGCATTCGCCAGTAAAGATTCAGACAGAATCACATGCATTTCTTGAAAGAATTCAAGGTGATATATGTGGACCTATCCATCCACCGTCAGGACCATTCAGGTACTTTATGGTATTAATTGATGCATCTAGTAGATGGTCATATGTATGCTTACTGTCGAGTCGTGATATGGCATTTGCAAAATTTCTTGCACAAATAATTAAACTAAGGGCTCAATTCCCTGATTTTTCTATAAAGAAAATTAGACTTGACAATGCTGGTGAATTTACATCTGAATCATTTAATAATTATTGCATGTCAATTGGAATTACTGTTGAACATCCTGTTCCTCATGTGCATACACAAAATGGTTTAGCCGAGTCTTTAATCAAACGTCTTCAATATATTGCTAGACCATTAATTATGAAAACTAAACTACAAGTTACTGTTTGGGGTCATGCAATTTTACATGCTGCAACACTCATCCGTCTAAGGCCGAGTGCTAATCATAAACATACCCCTTATCAACTTGCAATTGGTAAAGAACCAAATATTTCTCATTTAAAGATATTTGGTTGTGCAGTATATGTCCCAATATCTCCACCACATAGAACAAAAATGGGACCTCAAAGGAGGTTGGGAATATATGTGGGGTATGAATCACCTTCTATTATTAGATATCTTGAACCTTTAACAGGTGATTTTTTTCAGGCAAGATTTGCTGATTGTCATTTTGATGAAACAAAATTTCAACACTAGGGGGAGAAAATAAAATATTAGAAAAGGAGATAACATGGTATGTACCACATTTATTACATTTGGACCCATATAATAAATCATGGGAAGAAAATGTAAAGAAAATTGTGCACTTACAAGATTTAGCAAATCAATTGCCAGATTCTTTTACTGATTTGAAAAGAGTGACAAAGTCACACGTACCAGCTATAAATGTCCCATCTCGGATTGAGATTTCAAATCTAAATGATGTAGCAAGTACATCTAAGGCACACTTAAAACGTGGCCGACCGATGGGGTCCAAAGACAAAAATCCCCGAAAAAGAAAAGGAATAGAAAAGGTGAATATGATTGAAAGTGATCTTGAAAAGACACTAGATAATAATATATCCACAATTGAAAAACGTGCTCTCGAAGAAGCACGAGATGATGATAATGAGGTCATTGAAAATGAAAATCAAAGTAAGAATGATCTCGAGATTTCAATTAATTATATTGATACTGGAACTTTGTGGAACCGAAAAGGTATGGATATAGATGAAATATTTTCATTCTCCATTGCATGTGAAATCATAAATGAAAATGATGACCCAGAACCCCGAACTATGAATGAATGTCAAAATAGACATGATTGGAAAAATTGGAAGGATGCTATAGATACTGAGTTAAATTCTCTTAATAATCGAAAAGTATTTGGCCCTATTGTAACTATACCTAAAGGTGTGAAACCTGTTGGGTATAAGTGGGTCTTTGTGAGAAAACGAAATGGGAAAAACAAGATTGTCAAATACAAAGCTCGTCTTGTTGCACAAGGTTTTTACCAAAAACCAGGAATTGATTATGAGGTAACATATTCTCCTGTTATGGATGCCATTACTTTTCGTTATTTAATTGGTTTATCAGTATTTAATAATCTTGATATGTACCTTATGGATGTTGTTACTGCTTATTTGTATGGATCACTTGATAGTGATATATACATGAAAATCCCAGAAGGATTTAAGATACCTGGGACATCAAAGCCGAAAGAAATGTATGCAATTAAGTTACAAAGGTCATTATATGGGCTAAAACAATCAGGGTGCATGTGGTATAACAGACTAAGTGAATATTTGCTTAAAGAAGGCTATGATAATAATCCTATTTGCCCTTGTGTTTTTATAAGAAAAACAATATCCGGATTTGTAATAATTGTTGTTTATGTTGATGATTTAAATATTATTGGGACTAATAAAGAAATCAGAGAAGCGAGAAATTATTTAAAGAAAGAATTTGAAATGAAAGATCTGGGAAAAACTAGATTCTGCCTTGGTTTACAGATTGAGTATGCTAAAAATGGTATATTGGTACATCAATCAAATTATACAGAAAAGGTATTAAAGGGGTTCAACATGGACAAGGCAAATCCTTTGAGTAGTCCAATGATGGGCAGAACACTTAATATTGAAAAGGATCCTTTTAGGCCTAAGGAAAGTAATGAGGAGGATCTTGGCTCAGAAGTGCCATACCTTAGTGCCATTGGGGCACTCATGTATCTTGCTAACTATACAAGACCTGATATAGCTTTTGCAGTTAATTTACTAGCAAGATTCAGTTCATGTCCTACAAAAGACATTGGAAAGGAATAAAGCAGATATGTCGATATCTTCGAGGTACATCTGATCTTGGCTTATTTTATTCTAATAATACAAAACCAGTTTTGCTTGGTTATGCAGATGCAGGTTATTTGTCAGATCCACATAATGCTAAATCACAGACTGGATATATATTTACATATGGTAACACTGCAATATCATGGAGATCACAAAAGCAAACACTTGTAGCAACTTTTTCAAATCAAGCTGAAATAATTGCTCTTCATGAAGCAAGCAAAGAATGTAGATGGTTACGATCAGTAACTAGACATATCCAAGGAGCATCTGATTTACCAATTGATAATAATCCAACAATTTTGTATGAAGACAACGCTGCATGTGTTACCCAGATGAAAGAAGGTTACGTCAAAAGCGACAGAACCAAGCATATCCCTCCAAAGTTCTTCTCATTCACACAAAACTCGAAAGAAACAAAGAAGTTGATATTCAATACATTCGTTCAAATGATAATGCGGCAGATCTCTTCACAAAGGCACTACCTACATCAGTTTTCAAGAAACATGTACAAAATATTGGAATGTGTCAACTTCGAGATCTTTAAAGAAGAACTAAATGTGTTCTATTGAAGGGGAGCATCATGTTGTACTCTTTTTTTCTTATTAAGGTTTTTATCCCAATGGGTTTTTCCTAATAAGGGTTTTAACGAGGCAACATATGTTCCATAAGAATCTCTTCAACAAGATTTCAATGGAGCACAGTGATAGATATTTCAAAGGGGGAGTGTTATAATATTGTTATATATTATAACATTATTATTATTTAAATATCTATCTAGAAACATTAATGTCAAAGGTAAATACCTTAATGTCAAAGGTAAATACCTTAATGTCAAATATGAATACTATTATGTCAAAAAGTGAATAGTAAAATTAGTATAATAATTGTATTCCAAGTAGTATAAATACACCCATGGTTAATGTATTTAAACACACTTTCAAGAAAGGAAATACACTTTCATATATACATTTAAACTTGAATGATATCATAATACTCTCTTTTATTCGATCCGAATATCCAATTTTTCTCAACAAATAATAATTATTAATCAATATTCATATTATATATTTTGGAATGGCTAAAATTTAAATAGTTAAAAGGTTTATTTATCGTTTTAAAGTCAAGTTTAATTACAATTTGACTCAGACAAAGATATAGATTCATACACATATATTTTGTATTTCACTCTATTCTTTTTTTTTTAATTTATTTATGGATTTGGGTGTTGCAGTGTTAACTTTATAAAGCTTTTTAGCATTCAATCGCTTTAGATACTTACAACACTGCATCAAGAGTCCACCACCTCAAGTTTCACCTAATTATGGTTATGATCTGGAAAAATGACGTTATTTGTGGGAATCGACTTTTATTTCTCATGAATTTTCACAATAATATTGTGTATGATCCGAAAGCCAGTTCAATATAGTAGAATGCTAAGATGGAGAAGATAATATTTGTTGTCACGTTGAAAATTCCTTTAAATCTTCTGACTAGATACCACTTCTAATTCTCGTTGTTGATAAGGTAGGAGGAAAATCATCGTGTAAATACGAGTTTCCACAATTAAAGTTCATTTGAACGATGTAACAGAACGAGAAATAAAGAGATCACGAAATGAGGTCAAAGATTGTAAAATCACTAAAAGATCAACAAGATCCTCAGCTCAGCATTCTCTAAAGTCATGACCTCCACCACAATGGAAACTGCATGTGGCAACGACAATTTCGGTGATTCGACACATTTTAGAATGTCTGGGGACGTATGACTACGAATGCATAATTCGGGACGACGTGAAAGGCCAACACCATCGAGCATCCATCAATCTAATTACTCATCGATGCGAGATTATAGATCTGTCGAGGTCAATCAGGGAACGAACTGATATAAGAACTGTAAATGTGTACTTCGTCACTATCCTCTTTAGGAAGACGTCATTGATACTATAAATCTTTCAGGGTTTGAGATCAGCTCATGATAAGATCTCATAGTTTATGGGTTAGCCCGCGATAAAACCAAGTTTCAGTTAAAGCCCAACATGGTGGTAAAAGCTTATTTCGATTCGAGATTATCCATATGGTAAAATCTCACAGGTTTTTGGTTAGCCCGGTATAAAACAAAATTTTGGTTCGAGAGCTCATCTCGGTGTTAAAATCTCCCAAGGTTTGTTTGAAGCTTGAAGACTAACTGCTCCAAGTTTCTTGTTGAAAGAAGACTAACCGCTTTGATTCACCATTTAAAAGAAAGACTCGCCACTTTTCTCCTATTTTTGCTGTTTGTTTGAACGTTGACCACAAACTTTATTTTTCCTTGTATAAGGTGATTTGAGTGTTCAACCTACTAAAATCTCTTAAGTTTATTGGATACTCTCAAGATCAACTCCTGGGAAGAAGAGTTGTTACACCTCAAAATTTGTCCTCCTTTTTTTGGCTTATGCTTCATTCATTAGATCATAATCATTCATGCATTGTATTGGTTTTAAAACATGGGATCAAGGTATCTTGGTTTTCCTCAAGTGAAGGAGGTGGTTTTCAAAGCAATGAGAGAGGAGATGTCCTCAACACCATGGTATTCTTAAGCAACAAAGGTCTTCATACTCATCAAAGTATCTCTACAAGTTCACACAGTCATCTGTGGATTAGGGTTTCAAAGGTTTCAAGGGATTTGCAGTTGATCAAGCTCCTAATGGCTCTGAGGCTAGGGTTTTGGTTAAAGGTTACTTGTGATTTTTTTCTTGAGCAAGACAAGGTTCCATGGTTCAACATACATCTCAAGAGTTCCATATAGGCCTCATGGTTCATCACAAATCATTTCAAGGGTTTCTTAAGTGGATAGAGGAAGCATTGGATTCATTTGATCAAAAAGGCAACTGATACCCTACAAAAGTCAACTCTTGGGTCCTTGGGTCATATTTGGGCATTTTAAGTCATCATCCATGTTATTATAAGGTTTGATCAAGAAAAATCAAGAGAAATCATAAAATCAGGAGAAGTTACTAAATTAGAGTTTTTGGATTTTTTCTAAGTATGAAAAATTTATGTCCACAAAGCCATCTTGCAAGACTCATATCTCCCTCATCCTTGATCTAAATGGTGCAAACTAATGCACAAATTGAAGATGACATCTCATACTACAAGTTTCTAGAAGAAATCAACTTCAAAAGATGCATGAATCAAGAGTTATAATGGCATGAAGTTGAGAAAAATAAGATTCAAGATTCCAATACTTAGAATTTTTCTAAGTGTTGAAATTCAGCTAGGAGGGCATGTTTTCAAGGGAAATTTTCTTGATGATCCAAGCTTCAATTCAAATTTCCTTCAACATGAAAGTTGTTAAGCATCTTCCGAGCTTTCTTTTGATATCAAGAACACTTCATTTGGACCTCTAGAACTCAAGTTATGATGCCTCAAAGTTAGGGTTTTCAAGTGGTCAAAATTTATAGGTCATGGACCAATGTCATGAAGCCAATTTCAAGTCCATTTTTCACATAATTCTAAGCCTTATTTCAACTTGCTTTCAATATGAAAGTTGTTCATCATACTTCCTACTTTCTTTTAAGATCAAGAACTCGTGATTTGGAGCAAAATTCATCAAGATATGATCAAGGAAAGATGGCAATGTGGACATGGTTTTTTATGAATCATGTTGCTATTTTTCTTGACACATTTGATGTTTTCTTGCAGCATGATCATTACACACCCAAAACACACGCATACATCATCAATTCCTTTGCCAAAACAAGCCAAACATGTACCATACCCTATGTATACTTCATGCACCACAATGTCCACTTTTTGCCAAAATGGAAAAGAAAGAATTATTTGTACAAACTTTACCAAACCTGTATCCCACGTGTTGGCTGCATCACAACCTTCTCATGCTCATTTCATTCACGAAATCACTCTCCCAACCTCATGCCTAGCCTAGAACCAAGTAGAACCTGAGCCAACCATGACATGTGCACTTTCGTTCATTTCCTCATGCCTAGCCAATGTAACTAACTTCTAATCCTCAGCTTTGGATCCAACCCTAAAAGAGCTCACTATAAAATCCTCTCAATTCCAAACCTGAGTAATTCTCACCACTTTTCATATTTGAATCACAACTTTACTCTCAAAATTATCATTCTCGTGTTGCTTATTTCTTCAAGGATCTCTGCTTCTTCTTGCTCCATTCACCACCATTGAAGTTTATTGAGGAGTTTTGGTTGGTTTTTTTGAAGTTCTTGAAGCAGCTACAAGGTGCAGTGGACATTACTCCACTATGTAACCTTCACAAAATTTTCTTGCTAGATCTATGTATGTTTAGGGTTCATTTTAAATGTATCTGAAGTCATACAACATGTAGGCATTGATTGCACATGGTGTTGTTTTGTTTTGTTAAGTTTTAGTTTGAATGATGTTTTTTTTCGTGCTCGTTTTTCACCTTGATCAAGTGCATATTTGTGAAAACTGATGGTGGATTTGGAATCAACATGAAAAAATAGGTGGAATAGTGGTTTTGTCCTTCATTTCTGGGAGGTTTTCAGGTGGCTCCGACAGTGGTTGGCCGGAGAAGACGACCGGAGCTAGGGCTCCGGCGTCTCTGAGGTTAGGGAAGGCTGAGGTGTCATTTCGCGCCCTAATGTGAATTTGAATGAAATATGGTGTCGCGTCTTTATTTGCCTGCGTGTGTGACTGTATGCTGACTGGGATTAATGAAGTTGATGTGTACACGATGATGTGTCTCTGAATATTGTGTTGGACTAAGCTTGATTCCTTTTGTTATTCGCCACCCCTATTTTGAGCCCAGATGCACTTATAGCTTGGTTTTAGTTCATTCCATTATTCTGTTTTGCACCCTCTTTCACCTTTTGTTCTATTTTATCTCTTTTCCAATTTTGTTTTATTTCTTGACCTTTTCTCCACATAAAAAATCAACAAAAATATGTTTCTAATATTTTTATGTCTTGTGATATTTTTCACATTTTTTATTTTATTTTTCAATTATTTTTATTATCTTATTTGAATTTAATTGTGCAAGGTGTATTTTCTTGATAATTTTGAACTAGGGTTTGGATGTTGATGCCTTGTGAATGCTTTCTTGAGCCAAATTTTCTACTGTGTTTTGAAACTTAAATGCTTAATGTTTGAGTGATGTTGTGGTGCTTTGATTATGTAATTTCTATCATTTTCCAATTGGTTTTATTGAGCCTCGATTCATGCTCGATTGTTGAACATACTTGAACTTGTTGAATTAATTTGATGATGCATTTATGCAATTCTCTTTGGGATCTTTTTCTCACTAGATGTTGTTTTATTTGGCATGAGGTAGAGCCTTAGATCCATATTTGTTTGATCATTAAGATGCTTTGAATTGATGTTTCTCTTGATGTTGTTTTGGACATGAACTTGCCCAATCTTGTGACCTAGTTTTAGGACTTGTTTCTTGTTTGAATTTTCTTGTGGTTCATGGATCCTTGTATGACTTGAATGCCTTGTTTGAGCTTATGAACTCCATGTTTCAATGTCAAATTACATGATCATGTTCCCTTTTACTTTCATTGGAAACTTGTTTCCTTTTATGGATGATCTTGATTGATGAATGCCTAATGGTTAATGCATGCTTTGAATATGATGCTTGGTGATTCCTCTTGCCATCTTGGAGTTTGTTTTGAATTGAAGTGTTTGGATATGCTACTGCCTCATCACGATTCCATGCCCTAATTTAATTGCTTGAATCCTTTGTGACTTGTTTCTTATGAACTAATTGTTGACAAGTGTTTAACTGGTGATGTGATGCTCTTGTGTTCATTTCCCAATCTGTGAAGTGTGTTGAACATGTTATGATGTAGCTACTGACTTATATGGATCCTTATCTTGCTTGATCCATTTTTCATTTCCATGCTACTTGATGATGTTTGGTTAATGTTTCAAGTCATGAATGCTTGTGCACTAGTTGTTTGTGTTTGCTTAAGTTCCTAAACTTTAATGTTTGAATCTTTTGAGCATGACTTATAATGTTTGAAATGTGTGCTAAGTGTTTACTTTACACATTCTTGTTGCTTTAATTTAAGTTTGAGGCATGTCTTGATTTAACTTTGATGTTTACCATTTATGAATTGATTGTTGAATCTTCTTGCTTTGTGTGGTGCTTAAGTTAAATACTTGATGGCATGATCCTTCATCTTTGAATCTTCTCTCTTTCATCTTTGAATCCTCTTCCATATTTCTTTGGGTTTTTTTTTGTACTTGATGTTGTTTGTGATTGAGTTGTGTAATATTTACTTGTGTTTTGCTCACATGCTCCCTTAAGGCTCCTAGTGCAACTTAATTTCTGATTAAGCTTGGAGTAGGATAGACATTAGGCTCTCAACCCTTTGCATGACAACATTAGGGTAGTTCCCTTTCAACCTCAACCTTAGGTCCATATTTTGCATGATAACATTAGGGTAGACTTTCCCTTTCTCATCTAAACTATAAGACCACTTTGCATGACAACATTTAGGGTGGAGATCCCTTAGTTTTTTTCTTTTGCCCTTTGTGTCTCTCTCTTCTCTCTCTTAAATCAATTTTAAAATATGTAATAAATACGATATGCATAGTGCGTCACGAGCCTTAAACACATGGGAAAAGATGAGCGGGTGCATTTCTAACCTCATCTTAGGGTACTTCGTGTGCGAGATGTTTTGATCGTTAGCGCGAAGTATTCGATCCTATGTCATTGACTTTAGTGCAATGCACATCTCAAGCAAAGTCAATTCACTTCTTTAAAACACTTGAACAAATCCAAACCATTTGTCCTTCGGGATTTTTCTTCAAACCTTTTTCAAAAAGGGCATGCTACTTTCATTCTGCCGTAAACAGGCCTCGTCCCTCAAACATTTCGCTAATAAAAGACATTAAGCAACCCTGTCGGGAGTCGGTTAAAAGACATTTATCCCAAGAGAGGGAAAGGGAACACCGCATAAACCTTAGGAAGGGGGAAAGGAATGGTCATCGCAACCATAGCCTGGGTTCGGGAGTCGGTTACGCGAGGGGAAGGTGCTAGCACCCCACGCGTCCATCGTACTCGATGGGATCCACGCTTGTTGTCTATTCTAAGGGTGAGTTATACTATCATCTAGGGTTGTACTAAAACGGAGAGGGAAAGAAAAAGACCGACTCAGTAGGACGTCGACGTCCTAGGCCTACGTACCCCCCTTGTGCAATGGGGAATTCAGAGTCAACGTAGTTCGGACCAAGTTCTTTTTGTGTTTTTTATGAGCGACGTTAAGTTCGCGTCCGGCAGTTAGGGTCGATGCCTATTTGCGACTCAGACGGAAGGTAACGTGCCTTTTTTGAAAATAGCCTTTAAGTTGAAGGTCCCGAAGGACAAAAAGGTTTGAAGTTGGTTTGTATTTTTTAGGACAGAAGTGGCTTAAGTTAGTTCCTAAGTTGCATTGCACCAAAGTCTAGGGCACAGGGGCGAATACTTAACGCATCGTCCCAAGACAGGACGCTCGCTAAGCACTCTAGAAAGATGAGAGGAAGCCCCTCATTTCTCATTCCCCGCGCTTAAGGCTCGTGTGCAATACACCTTATTCTTATTAAGTGTTTTAAAGAAATTTGAGATGAGAAGAGAGAAGACACAAGGGTAACTCTAAAGGGGGACTATGAATCCTAAAGTTATCATGCATGGGTGACCTACGGTTAGTGAGGTTTGACGACAACCTAAACCCTAAAGGAAGAAGATGAGGGAAGGAAAAAGTAAGGGTGACCATGGATGCTTATCCATACCCTTAAAGAACTTACCTTAGTCCCTGCATAAAAGGTTAGTGAGAAACAGACCTGAGTAATATCAAAGCAAATGAAAATCAAACAATGGCAAACAATAGTGATAATAATCCAAACATGAAACTCAAAAATCAAAGAAACAACCCCAAAGCAAATGGCACAAGTGGCTTTCAAACAAGGACCTAGGCATGATCAGAAACACACATATAAGCAGATCTCAAGTGAAAATAAATCAAACAATTGGAGAAATAACTCCCAAAATTCCCAAATTAAATATCAAGGTCCCTCAACTAGAGACAAACAACATACCAGAAATCCCTGCAAGAATTCAAAGTATTAGTCATCTAAATAATTAGGCAAAGTTCAGGTGGGAAGTGGGATTCAGTGTGCCTAAGAGAAGGACCAAAATGCAATATGAAATGATTTTAAAAATGATAAAAAAATATTTTAATGTATTTTAGAATGTTAGTGAACAAATTCAAAAAGAATGGATAAAAAATATTTTATGATTGCAGAGAAATAAAATAAAGAAATTTAAGTATGCATGGTACGGATAATTCAAAAAGAAAATAGACTAAATAATTAATTTAGATGATAAAAAATAAAATAAAAATAAAAATAAAATATGGGAAAATTTGATAAGACTAAGAAGAGGTTTCATGATTTTTTGTATGATTTCTAGATGCACAAAAATGATTTTAGAAAAATAAAATGAAAACAACAATTAATTAAAATGAAAAGGAAAGAAATAAACTAGGAGGGGGTGTCATCAGCAAGGGGAATGCGTTGGAAATTAAAGCCAGGCCCGAACTTGGGGTGTAAAAAGTAAAGCCCGGGCGTATCAGCCCACTAGCGAAGTCAGCAAAAAAAACAAATGGAAATAGTCAAACGCAGGTGAAACGACAACCACATGATCAAAAAGTAAATGAGATCAACGGTCTAAAGCAATCAGCACAATATAACCACGTGGATGCACGCACACGCAACCAAGCAGCCTACCCTGCACACGCCACATGCTCAGCACATGACTTCATTTATTTGTTGTCATGCCAACAGCCACACGATGAAATAAACGCTCCAGATTAGATCATGAAGTCAAAAGGTAATTAAAACCAACGCCCAGAATATGAAGTGCACGGTAATTAACATAGGTGGACGCACACATAATCAATTAAAATAAAAACAAAAAATAAGACACATGGCAATATGATGATCGTTGGATTTGGCTAATGAACAGACCAGATTGTTTCTTCTCCCTTGTTACCTTGCCGGACTGGTTTTTCAGGCAGCCGCCGGAGCTAGGGCTCCGGCCACCCTCTCCGGTGAGCTGCGGTGCACTTTTTTCCAGAAATTGCAAATGAGTACTCTATTCTGACCAGAAAATCGCGAGGAATCCAAATATGCAACTCAAAACCACAAATAATCAACAAATAATGAAAATCGAAGGGATTAATGTTAGGGCATAAAACTTTAAATCATCATTACAAGCAAACCACACGTCCAAATTTAAAAGTAAATATACCAGGATGATCAGTGACGATCACACAACAATATAGACATAAAAAAAAGGAGTTTTAGGAGCACGAAAAAAACCACCAACCTGAGATGGTGCACCTCTGATCCTTGCTTTTGGCTGCGAATGGTGGTTGGGTTGTGTTCTAGAAATCACCAGGAAGAGATTTGTGGAAGTACTTTTGGCAGAGCTCCTCTTGGCCGTGAGTTTGAATGAAAAATCCTCTTTTAGGGTTCACTTGAAAACTCCAATATATCACCTGTCACCTTGTCTAACCAGTGCATGGATGAGCTTAAATAGGCTAGGGTTTTCTTCTGATGATGAATTGGGCTTGGGTAATTACTTGTTTAATGAGTTTTTGAATTATTTTGGAAAATCGCATTATGTTAAGTACACCTCCTCCATGCATGCATACTTAAGAATTCCATGATGGATCACTTTCATTTGGATTGCTAATTACACCTCAATGGAACTTGGGCCTTGAAACTTTTTTGATTCATGACTTTTGAATAATTTGGCATTTTTGAACAATGGAGAATAAGTGAAGAACACACCATGGAATTTCTTCATTCTTGGGCCCAAAATAATCCTCAAGGAATGTCTTTTAATATTGGAATGTGGCATGAAGCAATGGAATTGATTATAGGTCATTATGCCCAAAGTTGTGAAAATGGGATCATGAGAAACCCTAAAAACCACTTTGGCTTCTTTTAATCATAACTAGAGTTTAACAAATGATATGGAGACCCACTAGTCCTTTTTGGAAAGAGGAGAAAAATATCTTTAACTTTTATGTTGGAGAGAAATTCATTTGAAGCTTTCTTGATGGTGAAAAGTCAAGTTGAATGAAGTGCAGGAACTTGCTAAAAATGGAAACTTTTCATTATAGGTCACTTTCCAAATTTAGAAACTTTGCACCAACTCTTGATTCCTGGCAAATATGTATGAAACTTGACTCTTGATGACCATATGAGGGTGTGAGGCCTTGAAAACCTTGGAGAGACCCTCAAAATTCCACAGTTGACTTCTCCTCTCACTGTTGACTTTTACTCCATTCACCTGATTTTCAATCCATTGGCCAATTGAACTTCTCCTGAACCAAACTGATGGACAACCTCCCATCCCTAGGTATTTAGGGACCCAAGGAATACCATGGAATCAAGTCTTGCCCAAAAAATCAGAAATAAACTGACTTTATAGCAAACCCTAGTTGTGGTATCTTCAGTCTAGGAGGAAATAACACAGTCTCCAAATCCAAATTCCTCTGAATATGATGTGTATCCTCTCCAACAAAGATAAGATATGCCATTTGATGATGATAAAAACCCAAGGAGCTTGCCCATTGAAGCAATAAACCCAAGAATCTCAAAACCCTAATCTATGCACTGGTTAGGAGAAGATGATCCACCTAAGCTCCCTTGGACAAAACCAGGACTCTTGCTTGACCCTCTGAAGCACTGCCTCAGGCACCTTGACCCCATGCTAAGAACCAATGATATGCACACATGATAATGCAAAATGCAATGCAACATAAGCCAGTTAGTAATAAAGTAAGGAGGGCAAATTTTGGGGTGCAACAGCTGCCCCTATTCAATCAACTTGGTCCTGAAGGTATGATAGCGACGGCTTTCAGACGATCAGGATGCACGGAGATTGAATACCAAAGAACCCAGAAATTTACAATCCTCCGCTGGAGAATAAGCCATAAACGTTGTACTGTCGCAACGCAGACGAATGCTAGATATGCTGGGTATAAAGTCATCTCTGCTGATAAAGAGAATTGACAAAGGAATCTCGAAATATGCCATCCCTGCTGATAAAGGGAAACTGACGAAGAACTATCCAAAAGATCGTTATCTCTGTTGATAAAGAGAAACTAGCGAACTGATGCCATCCCTGCTGATAAAGGGAAACTAGCAAAATAAATGCCATCCCTGCTGATAAAGGGAAACTGACGAAGAACTATCCAAAAGATCTCTGTGAGTCAATCCTAGCGCTTGTCTGTTTCTTTTTCATTGGGTGTTTGTCTTTATGCTTTTATTTTCTTTGTTTACTGCTTTTATTGCATTTGATTATTGCTGCCATGTTATTTTGGATTTGCTGTTGTGTTGTTGGGTGGGATTGTTCCACGAGAAATAAGCCCATTACCCAGGCTTGAGTGTACACACAGGATTATAGTGGACTTGTGTTGGCATGCGTATCGCTTGATACGCATCGTTGACATGAGATCCGCATTCAGACGAGGCTTTTTTGGAGGTGCTCTGTCGTGCATGTTTATGCAGTAGCCAGAGTATTTCCTTGAGGGATCATGACTCTGGAGATCATTCATGGGAAATAATTTGAGGCCTCCTAGAGGGATAATAATTCCAAACCAGAAATGGCGAACGTATTATCATTCCTCGACCTAAGAGCCTGTGAGAGTGAGGACCTGCTAGGAGCCTTGTCCAAGACTAGAACCCACATGTGAGAGGGGATGGGTTTTGCAGGAAACTGTGACCTTCACCCTACCCGGTTTTCTGGTATTCTTGTCAGTGTTAACTTTTAAGCCTAGTTTTCTGGTATTCTTGTCAGAGCAGACTTTTGAACTTATTATGTCAGCAGCACAACAGTTATTCACAATTTGTGGCAACTTTTCTCCCATGTTTGCATTCATAACATCATTACTGCATCTTAACATTCATGTTTTTTATTTCCAGGGTTTATATCTTATCCTTGATTCTGGTTGATAAAGTTCTTCAGAGATGGACACTGGTAGGAAGAGTACCGTTAGTTACAAATTTCAGTCGCCTAACTTGAGTTCACTTCGCAGTTTAGTTGCCAGAACTGTGAAGAAAATTTTTTCTTATCCTAGGTTATAGTTTTGATGAAGACAAACTCATCAACAAAAAGAAGAGTCAAAGCTTGAAGACTAGAGCAATCAAGTTCAAATTATAAAAAAGCTTTGAAAAATTAATGGAAGAATTAAGATGGTTGAATATGCATCACAATTAAAGTGTGTGTGTGTGTGTATCTATATATATATATATATATATATATATATATATGTTAATTTCTTATATGAAACCATGCATATTAATCTTAAACCTTTCGCAAATCTTTTAAAATAATTTTTAAATGAACTATTCTATTTTTGGTAAATTATGGCATTTCAAACCGCCGTAATAGCACTTTAAAACCGCCACAATTTTCACAATTTTCTCAAAATAAAAATACTTTAATTTTTTATAATGTATCAGGTGTAATCGATTAACCATTATATGTTAACCGATTAAAACTGAACCAGTGGCACTTTTTTATGAAAATTTTGATGTAAACGAATTTTTGAAAGCCTTTTTGAACCATGACATCTTTTCATGTATTTGTACACTTTTAGAGAGGTGTTAAGGCTCTAATATATATATATAATGATCTTAACTGTTGATCAGAACCTGAAGTGGGCCAAAGATGACATCTGTGATGCTGGGTGTGAAAGATGAGGAGGGGGTGTACCTGCAAGGCACTCTGATGCTAAAGTAAGAATCAGGATAGAAAGAGAGAGAAAGGCAAGTACAAAGTATATATTTCGTAGGGATATTTGGAATACCTGACCCTCTCAAATGAGAGGGTTTTTATAGTGCCCCCAGCGCGTGGCCAACGGTCCCTGTTTTCGGGGCGAATCATTATACAAAGCCTAAGAGGAGGCTGTGAAAACTTCTAAGAAGTCGACGGGTCCTTGTACAACGCTCAAGAGGAGGCGGGGATGCTTTTAGGAAGCCTTTGTGTCCTTGCACTAAGCCCAAGAGGAGGCTGATGAATAGTTCCAAAAGGGGTTTCACTTGGAACAATGGCCTTCTGTATATGGACTGTTCAAGGGGGGGATTTCTTAGATCTAGTTATCTAAAATTATTGTAAAAGAAAATTCCCATGGTTTAGGTTATGTTGAAATGTCCGAGAGAACGTCGGATGTAAAGAGACTAGGTTCTGTCTAGTTCTAAACGTAGTTGCCGGGGAAACTCTAAATATCTATACTATTATTACACAGTTGACATGAGTTTACGAAAGAAGACTTACAGTGAAAACAGCCCCACAGTACAATTATATACATATGAAAACGGTAAATGAAAGCGGGTAAACACTTACTCGGTTGTAGAGCTTCCATGTTATTTTGTTAGTTGGTTCAACAAAGAAAACTTTGATAACAATATCATATACAAAATCAAAGGAGAAAGTGCTTTGAAAAGATTGTTGGGGCTTATAGCTCAAGGAGAGGCCCAAGGTTTTATCAGTGATTGCACTGTGAATTTGTACAGAGGGACTTATACAAGTGACTGGGGCCCAAAAAGGTTTTCTGTACAAAGGGATAGGTCTTATACTCTCTCAAGAGGCCCAAAAGTTTATTTTTATACAAGTGGTGAGGCTTACAGCTCAAGGAGAGGCCCAGGGTTTGATTTTAAAAAGGTGACGATCGCGCCGTGACTTTTGAAATACAACGGGACTTATACAACATTTGAGGCCCAAAAATGGTCTGTATTTACGAAGGATTGGGTCTTACACTCTATTAGAGGCCCAAAAATTGTTTGAAGAAAAGAAATGGGGCTTATAACACGAGGGTAGGCCCAAGGGTTTTATTTAAACTGGCAATGATCGCGCCGAACTTTTTGAAATACAACGGGACTTATACAATACACTGAGGCCCAAAATGTTTTGTTTTTCAAAAAGGGTTGGGTCTTACTCTCTACTAGAGGCCCAAAAATTGTTTTTGTACCAGTGATGGGGCTTACAGCTCAAGGAAAGGCCCAGGGTTTTGTTTTTTCAAAACGGCGATCGTGCCGAGGTTTTTGAAAGCATAGTGGGTCTTATACGATGACCGAGGCCCAAATTATTTTGGTTTAAAAAGGGTTGGGTCTTATACTCTATTAGAGTCCCATGAGTGTTTGAAAAAGATTTGTTAGGGTGAAAATCAACAAAACCCTAATTTCATCATTTTTAAAGTAATTATTCAAAGAAAATTAATTAAAATGATACAAATATCAAATAAGTTTTAATAAACAACTTATGATCTTTGGTTAAGGTTTGAAAAATGATATTTTAATCACAAGATGAATTAAAGCTCATTTGGTTTTGATTTTTCAAGATGAATATTCATTTTAAAATGTTTAAAAAATAATGAAAATGAACTTATTCACAAAAATACTAATTATATTAAATAAATAATATAAATCTAATTTTTTTGTGGAATAAAATATTTCAACATTTTTGTGATTTTTTGCAAAAAGAACCAATAAAAAATAATTAAAATTGAGTGAGTTATTAATTTTTCAAATCATTTAAAATAAATATGAAAAATAACAAAAAAATAGGAAAAAGTGGTAAAAAAGAGGTCTGGGGCGAGGGGGATTTGAACCCCAGACCTCTCGCTTGCCAATACTCACAAACCAATTGATCAACCACTGGGGCGCAATGCCAATTCATTAAACATATGGCAAGTGAAAAATATATAGAGAACTTGGTTGGAAAACCTGAAGAATGGCGCCATGACCATCTTCTTCCCCGAGCTCGTGCATGAAGCCCCCTATCTCACTCATCTCTCAACCATTTTACATTATTCAAACACCAAACTCGTGTGTTTTTTAACAAGGAACAAGATGGCAATACTTGATTTTATTTATTTTCAGTGTATAGCAAGTTATATCATCACGACCATATGAACCCTAATTTTACAAAAGCAGTCGTGCAGACATGGTTATGAGGGCTATGATCAAATTTATTGAGGGGAAACACTCAACACATGATGGCAATCAATTGGCAAAAATATCATGCGAGGAAATATGCATGGATCATGAAGATGGAGTTTTGAGGCTTACCTTGATGCAAGCTGAAATGGAACTCTGCACAGATGGTGTTCCAGATGCGATTTAATGATCCCTATAGCTTTAATGGATGTTGTGGAGTGTGTTGCAAGCTTTGGAACACTCTGAAAACTTTTGGATCAAGCTGGAGAACTCCAACTGCATAATTGAGGCATAATGGCTTGGTTGAAGGGTGATTTTGAGCTAGGGTGTTACAGTTGGTGTTTAAGTGTTTGGACACCTCAAATACATCATATGTGATGTATTTGAACAATTGGAATGGATTGCTTAGGGCTGCAACTCAAAATCTGATGGTGGTTGCTCAAAAACAAAGAAAATTGGCACTTAAGAGAGATTGAGAGAAAGCAGTGCTATAACTTGCTTTGGTGTGCCTTGAATGATCCATTGGAACCTCTATTTATAGGTGATCAACTCTTGTCTTGGAGGAATAGTGAATGGCTGCTGGATCAGATCACCTTCAAAGGGATTAGTTGGGCATAAATGCCTCTTGCATTAGGTGTAACAGCTGCTCCAAATAGATCAGCTATGCCTTGACTGAAATCACATTCCTCGGTCATTTTAAATGTTGTTTAACTAGAGAACTTGACTGAGGAGAGTGAGAATCTTGACAATACATTATTCCACATTAATGCCCTTTGAATTCAAGGTAAAATATGACAAAATGCATGAACTTCAAGTTGGAAGATTCCTTGGCTTTGTGACTCAGCTTTGTAGGTTGGATCAGATGTATTGTGATTAGTTTGAGTACATGTGGCATAATGATCCTTGGTTTTGATTCAGAAATCGTGTGTGGTTGTCGTACCTCGAAAAATACGATCCTCGCGATGGACGCGGAAAAAACTGTTCGAAACAGAGTCGCCACCGAACTTTATTCATTCCAAGGAAGGAATAGGAAAATATCGATAAAACCTTTAAAGGGAGAAAATGGTCGTCGTAACCAAATTCTAGGTTCGGGAGTCGGTTACGCAAGAGGGAAGGTACTATCACCCTCTACGTCCGTTGTACTCAACAGGAACCTTTTGAATCGATTCGTGAGAAAGTTATCTAGGTTTGTTTGTTATCTTCTAAGGTAATAGGGCTCGTTTTTTTTTAAAAGGGAAAATGAGTGGTTTTATTATTAGGGTGCTCGGCAAGGATTAGAACCCTTGTGCCTACGTATTCCCTCGTGTAATGGGAAAGTCAGAGCATTCGTAGTTCGTGGGACTACGGTTTGTTGGTGTTTTTTAAACGAACGAGTGTTTAATTTGCATTCTAACTGCTAAACGTTGGCTTGTCTGCTCGTCAAGGGAGGCTGAAGCACTAGTTCATATGTGCGGAAGAATGGACTAAACAATTTTCTTTTTGTGAAAAGTTGTTTGATTTGGATTAAGTATGTTAAGATTTGATTGAAAAAAAAAGAGTTTGATATGCGTATGTTTTAGGGTTTCGATCGCGTAAGAAGTGTTTGGTTTGTTAAGTATTTTAAGGGAAGAATGACGACTATTCGATAAACGAGATGTCGGCCTCGCAACCAATTAATCGGGGCATTACTGAGATGCTAGATCTCAACGACACCTTTTTCATTCTATTGATTATGAAATTATTTGATAATGATTAAGTGTTTTAAGACGAAAGGTTGAATGAACAACAACCCAAGGGCGTGCCTCAAGAGCCATTCATTCGAAGATCCAAGGAATGCTAGACTCCAAAAATCTCCTCATTTCGTTAGTTGATTAAGAAAGTGTTTGAAATAGGTTGAATCGGATTGGTTACGAAAAGAAGTGAGGATCGATACTAGTCCCTAGGGGTGCTCCTAGTAACGAAACCTCGAGATGTGCAAGTGTGCGTTTGATGGCGAGGCAAAAGGCGCTCGACTTACGATTAGGCTCGATGGCGAATCGAGGACTGGTTTGGAAATGGTTTAGTTGAAAAGGTCGAAAGATTGAATGAATGACAACCCAAGGGGCGTGCCTCGAGAGCCATCCATTCGAAGACCCAAGGAATGCTAGATTCCAAGAATCTCCTCCTTTCGAAAGTTTGATTGAAAAAAAAGGGTGACATGCAATAAAAGGTCTCCAATTTAGTGTATTTAGATTAAGTGTATAAACAAAGAAAATTGTTAGATAAACATGAATATGAATATGATATGGACAATATGAATAGTATGAATAAAAATATAATCGAGATAATATTTGACGGAAAATAAACAAGATAATGATTAATCGGGTGAATCGGGAAATAAAAGGTGACGACCTCGTCTTAATCGAGAACTCTAAAAAAAAGGTTCCATGATGTTTAAGACCTTCATTGATCGGAAATGAAAAGAATATAATACAAAGTAAAATGTGAAATAAAATCGAACGTTGATAGGAAAAAGAATAAAGGTCTCACCTTTATCAAGATTTAATCGAGAAATCGATAAATCATTGATATTTGGTTTTCATTGACCCAAAATAATGAATAAAAATAAAATAATGAAATAAATCGAAATAAAAATAAATAAAAGGTAGTAGGCCTCAAATAAATCAAAATTTAATCGGTTTGACTAAATCATGAGTTGTGTTATATCATTGGCCCAAAGAAATCGAAATGAGACAAAAAGAAAGTCAATCAAGAAATTGAAATTGTGAGATCTAGTCTAAGTTACAAACTTGCAAAGAAGAAAGTTAAATTGATCGAAGAAATCAATTAACAGAACAATAATCCTAATCAAAATAAATTACAATCATAAATTGAACATTAAAAAGATGACGTACAAAAATAATAAAGAAAATATTTTGAGGATTTTTTATAATATATATAAAAGAACAATTAAGGAAAAAAAAACTAATGGAAATAATAGAAATTAAATAGAAAAACCTAAACCAAAAATAAATACAATCCAAAACCTGTTAGTTGTTAGTTAAAATTAAAGTAACAATCATATGAAGATTAAAACAATCAGTTTAAACCTAAATAAAATAAAATAGGTAACGATGATGGACCATGTACGATCAATCCAAAGCCCAAATGTCAAACATGAAAGTCTGAATGTCCAAGTTTGATCTGGGCCGCTCCATTTGACCCGTTTAAACCCGAAAACCCAGAAAAACCTAAAAAAAAAGGAAGTGTGGCTGCTACGATGAAAGGGATAGAAACAGAACTGATTGTAACAACAAACCCTATTCTCTTCAGATGTGATCGCTCCAAGAAACAAAACCAAAACCGCCTCTGAATCACGTCTCACTCATTCGCCGTTCTTCTCACTCAAACCGATTTTCTCTCGATCGGTTTCTCATCATCTCTCACGATTCTCTCTCGATCATTTTCTCATCATCTCTCGTGATTTCTCTCGGCGAAAGTTAGGTGTGGCGGAGGTGTTTTGACGTCGTTCGCAGTGTTGTTATTGTTTTGTCAGAATCGGTGGAAGTGAGGGTCTGGATTTGTGGAAATCGAAGGAGGGTGGAAGGTTGTCGTTGGAGGCTGTTGTTATTGGGGTTGTTCGAAGGTTATCGGTCGGGTTCAGACGCGGTTATGGTGATGATTTCAGAGAAGGTTTTGAGCTGTGTTGTGAGATGAATGTTGGGCGTGTATGGAAGGCAAGGAAAGTAAGGAGGTGATTTGATGGAGTTTTAGACGAACACGGAGGAGAATGGAAGATGAAGAACCAAGAAGATGATGAATGGGATTAGGGTTTATTCGAAGAGAAAATGGAGAGGTAGGGAAAACTGATGCGGTTTCATATCTGTGGAAGAAGTGAAGGTATGTGTTTTGATGAACGAGAAAAAACAGGTCCTGTAAGTTTTCTTAGAGAGAGCTTATATCACTTCTGATTCTTTTTATTTCTCCCCAATTTCCCTTTTTTTTTATGATTTCTCTTCGTTACCCCCTTAAAATGAAACACAAACCTCTTTTTTCAAATCAATGAAGACTTGTGGATTAAGTTTGTAGTACAGTGGATTTGTCTTGTAATGTTGTGTTGTCCTTTTCAGTTACAGCTTTTGTTGTCTGTTGTTGCTGCAGTGTTTGGGTCTTTGTGTGGAGCAGTGGTGGTCGCGCATGGCTTTTGTTATTGTCTTGGTGTGTAGAGGCTTAACATGGCACTGTCACTTTCATGTGCAGAAGGTGGTTTGTGACTTGTAGCAGCTGGACATGTTGTAGCATGCGTATAATTTTTCTTTCCAAATTTTTTGTTGTGATATAAATGGGTCCTTGAATGTAACTTGGGTTTGAAAAAGTTGTAAATGGGCTTTCTTTATGGGTTTGGCCTTGAATATTTTTGTAGAACTTTTTGTGAATGAGCTTTGGTGTTTATTACTTATTTATTATTTTTCTACACAATGGGCTTGTGATTTTGGATAACATGGACTTTGGGAAGAATTATGAAAGGGATTTGAATTTGAATGCATTTGGAATGGATATGAAACTAACATAAGAACTGGACATTTTGGCATGGAATTGAATTTTATTTAGATAATGTTTTGGGAATGGATAATAAAGTGGAAATCGGAAAGAATTGGATATTAATGGGTATGAAATGGAAAATTGTTACTAAAAATGATAAAATGGTTTGGTAGATTTAAATTAAATAAAATGGATTAAGATGGTTAAAAATGGACTATAAAAATAATAATGGTTAAGAAAAAATGGATGATGATTAAGAATTGTCCCTAAGGAACCATGAATCAATCTCAACCTTTAAAACTATGAATCATACACCAACTGACCTGATCATGAAACACACTTTGCCTGACCAAACAAAGCGACATATTTTTTGGATTTTTTTAATATGGTTAGTGGATGGATGTATAAATGAAGATTATATACATGTAGGACAAATTTGGGGTATGACAGATGCCCCTATCTAATTGCCTTGAACCTGAGAAAATGAACAACTGCAAAGCGTTTATTTTAAGGGTAGAAGTCAATTAGATACAAGAAGACCCCAAAATTTGTCTGACAAAAGGTAAAATGTTGTAAAGTAAGAACTGACAGAATGAGGTAGCGAGGTTCAACTGAACAAAATAACTTGAGGTCCTTTGGGTGGTCGAAGCAGTCCCTTATCCATTAAGGTTCCTCGATGATACCAAAACAGTATCTCTGAAGGCAGACGATTCTCTGGGTCATCGAAGCAGTCCCTTATTCATTAAGGTTCCTCGATGATACCAAAGCAGTATCTCTGAAGGCGGACGATTCTCTGGGTCGTCGAAGCAGTCCCTTATCCATTAAGGTTCCTCGATGATACCAAAGCAGTATCTCTGAAGGCAGACGATTCTCTGGGTCGTCGAAGCAGTCCCTTATCCATTAAGGTTCCTAGATGATACCAAAGCAGTATCTCTGAAGGCAGACGATTCTCTGGGTCGTCGAAGCAGTCCCTTATCCATTAAGGTTCCTCGATGATACCGAAGCAGTATCTATGAAGGCAGACGATTCTCTGGGTCGTCGAAGCAGTCCCTTATCCATTAAGGTTCCTCGATGATACCAAAGTAGTATCTCTAAAGTAAATTTGATGGGAGGATAGTTGAGCAAGATTCCTGTCGGAGGAGATACACTGGCTCTATAGGGGAAAGCTCACAAGAAACTTTCTAGGATATCTTCTGCTTAGGGAGTAAGAATAGCAACAGCTGCTAGGAATCGTCAATATCAACTGCCTGGCTGAAGAATGACTTGCTGGGGAATAGGATTCCATGAGCATGTGCGGGGTATACTGCCGACTTTGATGGAGGACTGGCCAAGATGCTTGCGAATTAATCCCGGATCCTGTTATGCTATGCTACTGGGGATGGATATGCCATGCATTGCATGATGCGCTGAAACACATGCTAAGATGCAACTGCTGGGGAATCTAATGCACATATGAATGCACAAGATATGATAGTGCTTGATATGATTATGTAATGTTATGCTAGCATGTTATGCACATGACAATGCAAATGATCGGGCGCGCCGGGGATAAGTTTCCTTGTCGAGGGTATCACCAGGGATTGGATTTGGTAATTGCCAAATGAAATTGGACTTTGGTTATTTTGGTGTTATGAGGATGCCAACGACGGTGGACTTTTAATGGTTGCCAATGAAGACTGGACTTTGGGTCAAATTTCCAGACTAAAACTGGATTGGAGGATAGATTACCAGACGAGAACTGGTGTTTAAACTTTTGTTTGTCAGACGAGAACTGACTTTTGGATAGTCTACCAAACGAGAATTGGTGAGAAAAGGGTATTCGCCAGACGAGAACTGGGCCTTAAAAGATTTTCCAGACGAGAACTGGGCCTTAAAAGTGATTTGCCAGACGGGAACTGGACCTTAAAATGTTTACCAAACGGGAACTGGGCCTTAAAATGATTTGCCAGACGAGAACTGGGCCTTAAAATGATTTGCCAGACGAGAACGGGGCCTTAAAATGTTTGCCAGACGAGAACTGGACCTTAAAATGTTTGCCATACGAGAACTGGGCCTTAAAATGTTTGCCAGACGAAAACTGGACTTTTAAATGGATTGCCAGACGAGAACTGGACCTTAAAAGATTTTGCCAGACGAGAACTGGACTTTAAAATGGATTGCCAGACGAGAACTGGACCTTAAAATGACTTGCCAGACGGGAACTGGACCTTAAAATGTTTGCCAGACGGGAACTGGGCCTTAAAATGATTTGCCAGACGAGAACTGGGCCTTAAAATGTTTGCCAGACGAGAACCGGACCTTAAAATGTTTGCCAGACGAGAACTGGGCCTTAAAATGTTTGCCAGACGAGAACTGGACTTTAAAATGGATTGCCAGACGAGAACTGGACCTTAAAAGATTTTGCCAGACGAGAACTGGACTTTAAAATGGATTGCCATACGAGAACTGGACCTTAAAATGCTTGCCAGACAAGAACTGGAACTTGGATTGCCAAGCTAAGTTGGACTTTGGGTTGCCAAGCTAAGTTGGAATTTGGTGTCAAATCTTGCGGTATCAGGCTTTGAGATGTCAAATATTGTTGGAAGGATAGGCTTGAGGTATGATACACATGTCTATGCAATCTATGCAATGAGCGAAGCGACATGACTAATGCATATGAGTGATTTATGCAATGATATGAAAGTTTCCAAGGATGCCCCAGTAGAGGATAAGGGATGGATAGGTTCCCTATGCAGCAAGGTTTCTTGTCAGAAGGAAGGCAAAAGGTTATTTGGTGGGGTGATAACATGATTCCTCGACACTCGTCTTGAACTCAAAGGTCACTTGATGGTGTTCGCTTGAGCAGATTGAAAGCAACGGAGAGATTTGCCCATGTGTAGCTCATCTTGCCCCAGTCTGGGTCTATGAAGAATTTCTCCTTAACAGGAAATTGGAAGCAGTTGTACCATGAGATGATCTCGAGATGGCTTACCCCAAAATTCCAAATCGTGAAAGGCTTCGTCTTTGAAAGGAAGTTGGAAGCAGATGTACCATGAGATTACTCGAGATGGCGTACCTCGGAACAATTATACCATGAGATGAACTCGAGATGGTTTGTCCCAGAATTCCAAGCCATAAAAGGATTCTTCCTTGATTGACTGGCTCTTGGAGTATTTGGCTTTGAAGTACCCTTGAGGTAGCTTGCCCCAGAATGAGCGTTGGAGCGACTTAACTTGTGTTGATTGAACATTGGAGGGGTTTTTCCTTTAATCAAAAGAACCTATGGGTGGCCTGCCCCTGGTTGGTAGAGTCTTGAGATGATTCACCATGTTCAACTTGATTCCTGAATGATTTGCCCCATAATCAACTAATGCTTCGAGGACTTGCTTTAAACTGATTGATTCCATAATAATTGGATGTCAATGCCCCTGTTCCATAGGGTTATGAGGTGTTGTTAGTTCAGATCAACTTTGTTGAATGACCCAGCCCCCTTTGATTGCTCCTTGTTGGAATTTCCTTGACGTCAAACACTGACTTGTAGTCAAAATTGTTCGTACACAAATGGTAATTTTAATGCGATGCTCATGCAAGTTTTAAAAAAATCAATCATTATTGGAATGATGTGATAATGTTGTATGAAAGATATAGCAAGAATATGACACCAAAACAAGTGATTAGCAAATTTGTTGGAGTCAGTTTACGCAACCTTGCTGTAGTATGCTTTCAGAATAAACCCCGCCTCAATTAGGTCTTTTGAGGGTTATAACATGGTCTGGTTCACGGTTATTTGAAACAAAGGTTATAAGGGCCAAGATCTGTTTTGTACCCACCCTTTCTTCGTGATGTTCTCTAGTCCTATGTTCAGTTAAATCTGCACATGTTTGTATTCCAAAAGGGTTGACAGTTCAAGGTATGCTTGAAATGGCAGTCACCTTTATTTTGTTTTTGATGAATGTCAGTGACCTCTTGGATTTTTTTTATTTTTTTTATTTTTTATTTAATCCCTATCTTTTGTATGGACTGATTTTGCATTTCGAGTCCATCAGGGTAGCCTTGATTTTTTCCTAAGTCTCCTTTTGAGGTGTTTGACTTAGCAGGCTTTTTGTTTTTTTTTTTAATTTTGTTTTTGATTTTGTCGAAGGATTGTGACTGCCAAGTTATTGCTCATTGAGGAAAAACGGCATAAATTTTGCATGATCCCTTCAACACGTCAGGATGTGTGCGAAGAGCAGCATATAACTGATCCTTAGATAGGATATTTCATCTTGTAATGCGAATGCGTCGTCAGATTAACTGAACAACTACCCATGCCCCAGGTTAAGCATAAGGGTTTTTAAATCCGAAGGAAACTCCTACTTCTAGGCTCGAAGTGGTTGACTAGAGACTAACTCCTTATCTCTCCAGTGTTTGGGGATTTGAAACAATGCATGTACATCCTTGGCAGGATTCCATCTGAAAGCATACCATCAACAATTATGGGTACCTTGTTTTCATCATCCTCCCTCCAATCTTTGCTAAAACAACAGTTTGATAAAGAGAGTGGACAAGAAGTATATGGAAGAATTTTGTTGTTTTTGTTTTTTGTGCTTTTATTTTGTTATAAGTAAAGAAAAATAAGCGAATGTGACATGATTAATTCAGAAAATGCATGATCACATCATTAATATTACCATTCAAAACAACAATATTAAAAAACAAGTAGCACTTAACATAAAGAAATTTAAAATGCACATGATATATGTCCAATGATTGCCAGTATCTAAGGAAGTCTTCCTGTCTGAACCATTAGCTTTAGGGGATGCCTCTTGAAGTCTTGGAACTCATTTGGGCGAGAAGCTGACGTGCACAACCAAGTTTCCTTCTGGAAATGTTTTTTGTCAATCAACTGCTGCACCTTGGCTTGAAAAGCTTTGCAATCTTCAGTTGAATGCCCCATTGATCCAGCATGATATCCACAATGTGCATTGGGGTTATACCCAGGCGGGTATGGTTTTGGCAATGGCTTGATAGCTTTGGGCTCTACCAGTGAGTTTCAGACCAGATGCGGCAAAAGTTGACTGTACGACATAGGAACTGGGTGAAGAGGAGCAGTCCTTCTTTCCAAGTTTTTCGAGGCCTATGCTGATTCTGATGATGATTCTGATATCCTCGACCACGGGCTCGCTGATTTGCACGAGGAGAAATCATGGGTTTATGGTATGACGCCCTAGGATTGACAGGTTGCCCATAAGGATGATATGGCGCTGACAATGATAACTGCCGAGAAGCTGAAGGGACATAAAGTCTTGCTGGTGTACCCTGAGAATACTCAACATTTGCTAGGACTGCATCAATTTCATTATCCTCTTCCTCTTGGGGATTGCTGAAGGATTCAGTCTCACCAGCTTGATTACTCGAGACGTCTTGGACTTGTTTAGCTTTGAGGTTACTCTCGATGCGTTCTCCTACTATTATAAGGTCAGAGAAGCTTGAGAACGAACTGCCAGCCATCCTTTTAAGATAGGTGGCATACAGAATATCCAAGAACATGTCAATCAATTTATCCAAGAGCGGTGGTTGTACCCTAGCTGCCCACTCTCTCCATCGCTGTGCATAATCCTTAATGGATTCACCACTCTTCTGAGATAGGCTTTGCAGCTGCGTGCGACTGGGGTCCATGTCCAAATTGTACTCATATTGCTTTAGGAAAGCATTAGATAAGTCTTTCCATGATTGGATACAACTTCTTTCTAAATCCATGTACCAATTCAAAGATGCACCACTTAAACTGTCTTGGAAACAGTAAATCATGAACTTGTTGTCGCGGACATGAGAAGTCATCTTTCGGCAGAACATCATCAAATGAAGCTTTGGACAACTGATACCAGCGTACTTCTCAAAGTTGGGTACTTTGAATTTTAGAGGAATTACTAAGTCTGGCACTAGGCATATATCAACAGCATCGAGCCCAGAAGTATCGCGTGCTTTCATAGCTTGAACTTGCTCTTCGAGGGCACAAAACCTTTTCTCCATGGAATCGGTCAGCGACATCATCTGAGACTGAACAAGGATGTTCACTCGTGGAGGATAATCACCCGGTAGACAATCATACATTGGTTAGTCGACACGGCAAAACCTGATGGGGGGTCAAAATCCTTCATCCCAATATGTTGAAAACTATCCTCTGGCATAGCCATCACAACTTTCAAATTGTCTATGCTCCTCTTATCTCCACTTGAACTTGCTTTAAACGTTTTGCGATTACCACAGGTTCAGTATGAGCGTCGGGAAATCAGCTGGCAGGAAATGGACAGAGGATTAGATGAGTTTTGGTTGGAAAGGTATGTCATGCAAATGAGATGCAAATGCAATGATATGCAAACAAATGCAATGCAGGAAGATTCAGGATCCCGGATATGACAATTAACTTCCCAACCCTCCTAACAGGTAAGCTTTATAAGGATAGTTCTAAATTCTTTACCCCTAAACCCACTCACAGGATAACTCATACGTTGATGGATAAGGTTCCCTAGGATTACGGACACTAATTGCATCAACTTCACGCAATAGGCTAGCTGCATTGTGACGGGAAGACGAAAAGGCCTCTCATGAGTGTAGTCTTCATCGAGAAGCGAGTCCTCAGAGACTAACACTAATGACCACTGAGATAGAAACTGGTGCTAAGAGTGGTTCCTAGAGTCACGGACCCTTCATGAATCGAGTCGTGCGACAGGATAGCTGTGTTACAACAAGATCTACGAAAAAGTCTACTCTAGGGGAAGCTTTCATGCCGGGCACACAAGGAGCGAGTCCTTGGGGACTAACACTAATTACTTCCAAAGTCTAAATTATGTGTTCCCTCTTCTTTTTCCAAAGCTCGGGTGTAGAGCTTTACTTATGATGTTATCCCAGGCTCCAATAGGCAGATATGATATAGGAAAATATCGACAAAACCTTTAAAGGGAGAAAATGGTCGTCGCAACCAAATTCTAGGTTCGGGAGTCGGTTACGCAAGAGGGAAGGTATTAGCACACTCTACGTCCGTTGTACTTAACGGGAACCTCTTGAATCGATTCATGAGAAAGTTATCTAGGTTTGTTTGTTATCTTCTAAGGTAATAGGGCTCGTTTTTTTTTAAAGGGAAAAAGGGTGGTTTTATTATTAGGGTGCTCGGCAAGGATTAGAACCCTTGTGCCTACGTATTCCCTCGTGCAATGGGAAAGTCAGAGCATTCGTAGTTCGTGGGACTATAGTTTGTTGGTGTTTTTTAAACGAACGAGTGTTTAATTCGCATTCTCACTGCTAAACGTTGGCTTGTCTGCTCGTCAAGGGAGGCTGAAGCACTAGTTCATATGCGCGGAAGAATGGACTAAACAATGTTCTTTTTGTGAAAAGTTGTTTGATTTGGATTAAGTATGTTAAGATTTGATTGAAAAAAATAGTTTAATATGCGTATGTTTTAGGGTTTTGATCGCGTAAGAAGTGTTTAGTTTGTTAAGTATTTTGAGGGAAGAATGACGACTATTCGATAAATGAGACGTCGGCCTCGCAACCAATTAATCAGGGCATTATTGAGATGCTAGATCTCAACGACACCTTTTTCATTCTATTGATTATGAAATTGTTTGATAATGATTAAGTGTTTTAAGACGAAAGGTTGAATGAACAACAACCCAAGGGCGTGCCTCAAGAGCCATTCATTCGAAGATCCAAGGAATGCTAGACTCCAAAAATCTCCTCCTTTCGTTAGTTGATTAAGAAAGTGTTTGAAATAGGTTGAATCGGATTGGTTACGAAAAGAAGTGAGGATCGATACTAGTCCCTAGGGGTGCTCCTAGTAACGAAACCTCGAGATGTGCAAGTGTGCGTTTGATGGCAAGGCAAAAGGCGCTCGACTTACGATTGGGCTCGATGGCGAATCGAGGACTAGTTTGGAAATGGTTTAGTTGAAAAGGTCGAAAAATTGAATGAATGACAACCCAAGGGGCGTGCCTCGAGAGCCATCCATTCGAAGACCCAAGGAATGCTAGATTCCAAGAATCTTCTCCTTTCGAAAGTTTGATTGAAAAAAAAAGGGTGACATGCAATAAAAGGTCTCCAATTTAGTGTATTTAGATTAAGTGTATGAACAAAGAAAATTGTTAGATAAACATGAATATGAATATGATATGGACAATATGAATAGTATGAATAAAAATATAATCGAGATAATATTTGACAGAAAATAAACAAGATAATGATTAATCGGGTGAATCGGGAAATAAAAGGTGGCGACCTCGTCTTAATCAAGAACTCTAAAAAAAAGGTTCCATGATGTTTAAGACCTTCATTGATCGGAAATGAAAAGAATATAGTGCAAAGTAAAATGTGAAATAAAATCAAACGTTGATAGGAAAAAGAATAAAGGTCTCACCTTTATCAAGATTTAATCGATAAATCATTGATATTTGGTTTTCATTGACCCAAAATAATGAATAAAAATAAAATAATGAAATAAATCGAAATAAAAATAAATAAAAGGTAGTAGGCCTCAAATAAATCAAAATTTAATCGGTTTGACTAAATCATGAGTTGTGTTATATCATTGGCCCAAAGAAATCGAAATGAGACAAAAAGAAAGTCAATCAAGAAATTGAAATTGTGAGATCTAGTCTAAGTTACAAACTTACAAAGAAGAAAGTTAAATTGATCGAAGAAATCAATTAACAGAACAATAATCCTAATCAAAATAAATTACAATCATAAATTGAACATTAAAAAGATGACGTACAAAAATAATAAAGAAAATATTTTGAGGATTTTTTATAATATATATAAAAGAACAATTAAGGAAAAAAAACTAATGGAAATAATAGAAATTAAATAGAAAAATCTAAACCAAAAATAAATACAATCCAAAACCTCTTAGTTGTTAGTTAAAATTAAAGTAACAATTATATGAAGATTAAAACAATCAGTTTAAACCTAAATAAAATAAAATAGGTAACGGTGATGGACCATGTACGATCAATCCAAAGCCCAAATGTCAAACATGAAAGTCTGAATGTCCAAGTTTGATCCAGGCCGCTCCATTTGACCCGTTTAAACCCGAAAACCCAGCAAAATCTAAAAAAAAAAGAAAGGAAATGTGGCTGCTACAATGAAAGGGATAGAAACAGAACTGATTGTAACAACAAACCCTGTTCTCTTCAGATGTGATCGCTCCAAGAAACAAAACCAAAACCGCCTCTGAATCACGTCTCACTCATTCGCCGTTCTTCTCACTCAAACCAATTCTCTCTCGATCGGTTTCTCATCATCTCTCACGATTCTCTCTCGATCATTTTCTCATCATCTCTCATGATTTCTCTCGGCGAAAGTTAGGTGTGGCGGAGGTGTTTTGACGTCGTTCACAGTGTTGTTGTTGTTTTGTCGGGATCGGTGGAAGTGAGGGTCTGGATTTGTGGAAATCGAAGGAGGGTGGAAGGTTGTCGTTGGAGGCTGTTGTTATTGGGGTTGTTCGAAGGTTATCGGTCGGGTTCAGACGCGGTTATGGTGATAATTTCCTAGAAGGTTTTGAGCTGTGTTGTGAGATGAACGTTGGGCGTGTATGGAAGGCAAGGAAAGTAAGGAGGTGATTTGATGGAGTTTTAGACGAACACGGAGGAGAATGGAAGATGAAGAACCAAGAAGATGATGAATGGTATTAGGGTTTATTCGAAGAGAAAATGGAGAGGTAGGGAAAACTGATGCGGTTTCATATCTGTGGAAGAAGTGAAGGTATGTGTTTTGATGAACGAGAAAAAAAAGGTCCTGTAAGTTTTCCTAGAGAGAGCTTATATCACTTCGGATTCTTGTTATTTCTCCCCAATTTCTCTTTTTTTTTTTTTACGATTTCTCTTCGTTACCCCCTTAAAATTAAACACAAACCTCTTTTTTCAAATCAATGAAGACTTGTGGATTAAGTTTGTAGTACAATGGATTTGTCTTGTAATGTTGTGTTGTCCTTTTCAGTTACAGCTTTTGTTGTCTGTTGTTGCTGCAGTGTTTGGGTCTTTGTGTGGAGCAGTGGTGGTCGCGCATGGCTTTTGTTATTGTCTTGGTGTGTAGAGGCTTAACATGGCACTATCACTTTCATGTGCAGAAGGTGGTTTGTGACTTGTAGCAGCTGGACATGTTGTAGCATGCGTATAATTTTTCTTTCCAAATTTTTTGTTGTGATATAAATGGGCTCCTTGAATGTAACTTGAGTTTGAAAAAGTTGTAAATGGGTTTTCTTTATGGGTTTGGCCTTGAATATTTTTGTAGAACTTTTTGTGAATGAACTTTGGTGTTTATTACTTATTTATTATTTTTCTACACAATGGGCTTGTGATTTTGGATAACATGGACTTTGGGAAAAATTATGAAAGGGATTTGAATTTGAATGCATTTTGAATGGATATGAAACTAACATAAGAACTGGACATTTTGGCATGGAATTGAATTTTATTTAGATAATGTTTTGGGAATGGATAATAAAGTAGAAATCGGAAAGAATTGGATATTAATGGGTATGAAGTGGAAAATTGTTACGAAAAATGATAAAATGGTTTGGTAGATTTAAATTAAATAAAATGGATTAAGATGGTTAAAAATGGACAATAAAAATAATAATGGTTAAGAAAAAATGGATGATGATTAAGAATTGTCCCTAAGGAACCATGAATCAATCTCAACCTTTAAAACTATGAATCATACACCAACTGACCTGATCATGAAACACACTTTGCCTGACCAAACAAAGCGGTATATTTTTTGGATTTTTTGAATATGGTTAGTGGGTGGATGTATAAATGAAGATTATATACAGGTAGGACAAATTTGGGGTATGATAGTGGCAAGAAAACATGCAAACTGATTTTTCCAAAACAGCTTGCAGCAGCATGACTTTGGGCATGGATTTCTCTTGGCTCAAGTTGAATTAATTCATGCTGAGAGGCTCTTTGGATTCTTAGAAACATATGCAACAACATTGATGTTTACCTTTGGACTTGATTCAGCTTGCAACTATGTGAAACGATCTCACAAGTTTTGGTGTTTTCAACAAAATCTGCCTTGGTCAGAATTTTTCTAAGTGTTGGAAAATGATGTATTTTCATGTTTTAGTCATTTTGGCCCAATCATTACCCAGAATCCATAATGAATTAGAGTGAGGTGTAGTTGAATCTTTTGTAGAGGGTAATGAGAGCTATAAATCCAGCTTTAGATTGGGGAAAATGGCCTTGTGGTTTAGGAGTTATGATCCTCTAAAGTTGGTACCCTAGCCACTTTGTTCCATAACTTAGAAAATTTTCTAAGATTTTATGGTTACCCCTTTTACAAGTTATCCCACTTTTCTTGATTTTTCTTGATGAATGATGATTCCAACCACACATTAACATCATTTTAGGGTTAAGGAACCATAATTATGAAAAATCTCAAAAAGTCAAAGTTTGACTTTTGTGCATAGTTGACTTTTTGTCAGATGAATTCCAAACTGTGCGATCCTCTATGAAATCAAGTCCTTGACCTAAATAAAACTTGATGGATTGATTTCATAGGTATTATAGGGTATCTTGAATCATGCCCTAGGGTTAGGGAGCATGTCCTGGTCAAAAGTCAAAGCTACAGTTGACTTTTCTCGCGAAACTCTAACTGTGGTTCATGTGAAATTGAAACTTGTTGCTCAAGCTTCTTGGATCAATCCATTGTTGCAAATGGATCAATGTAGTGTGCTAGAGACCCTCAAACCATGTCTTGAGGTCTTGGCGCATGATTTGTCCCAAAAGTCAACTTAGGGGTGAATTAGGTCAAGAAACCCTAATTCCTGATTTTTGATGAATGCATCTCCTGAGGTTAAATTGACTTGATGATTAGGTTTATGATGTCCCTTGGAGTATCCTAGGTTATGCTTTGAAGTATTGGCTCATGCCCAGAGGAAAAATTCCATCTGGAGGCCCTGGTCGACCAAAACCCTAATTTGGTGACACTGGCGATCTCGGGGCTTAATCCACCTTGAAGGAAGCAGCCTTGTGCTTAATCCTTGAAGTGAGAGTCCTCTTGATCCTTTGTGGATGTTTGAGAGGTTTAGATAAGTTGAAGATCATGTCATTCCTTGATCTGATCTTTTGGCTGAGGCTCAAAGAGAGCTTGAAACCCTAATTTTGATTGTAGTGGATGCTCACCCATCTTCGGGGAAACTAATTGTTCATCCATATTGTGATGATGATTTGCACAATGATGGGAAATCTTAGTGGTCAAAATTTGGGGTATAACAGATGCCCCTATTTAATCTTCTTGGACCCGAAGGTGTAAATGACGAAGGTATTCGGGCATTCGGGGTGCAAGAGGATTAAATATCGGAATACCCAAAATTTTGATGGTGATTAAGAATGGTAGTTCACACATCCTTCTTCTTTTACTAAGCAATGATGCTCGAAAAAGGTAAAAACTTCACCTCGATCCTGGTTTCCAGCCAAGGAACTGGTCTTAGTTTCTAAAATAAACATCCCCTCGATCCTGGTTTCCTACCAAGGAACTGGTCTTAGTTTCTGATATAAACTTCCCCCCGATCCTGGTTTCCTACCAAGGAACTGGTCTTAGTTTCTGATATAAACTTCCCCTCGATCCTGGTTTCCTACCAAGGAACTGGTCTTAGTTTCTGATATAAACTCCCCCTCGATCCTGGTTTCCTACCAAGGAACTGGTCTTAGTTTCTTTTGTCAATAAACTTTCTTGACAAGGGACGTTATGCGTAGCAGTTTTTCTCAAACTTCTCGCTGAATTTTCCTGGGGAGATGCCATTTGATGGAAAAAGTATTGATGTCAGACTTGCTGGGGAACCCATATGTCTGAACTACAGAGGTGCACAAACTTCTCTGTTGGAGATGCCATTTGTCGACTCTACCGGGGAAAACGAGTCTCTTGAGAGACTATTTCTGCTTGGGGTATTACATCATACTTTTCTCGGGATCTTCTCGAAAAAATGCCATATAATGTGATCTAATTTTGAGGTGTTGATGACCTTTCCGTCAGCAGACTTTTCGGAGAAAGACTGCTGCATTGCTGAATCTTTGATTAAGAGGCTTTCTCTGGGGATTTTCCTTAATCCGGAAAAGCAAAAATATCATCTTCAATGGTGAAGAGTGATGTTCGTCGACGGTCTTCTTTGGTCTCAGAGGTTCAAGTTATCAAAGTGTTCAAGAGACCAACTTTAATCCAGAGATAAGCTGGAGGAGAGAGATTGTTCAGACGCAACATTTCCTGACGAGGAAAGAACCGACGACTCGATCGTGAAGACTTTTATCACTAGGGACAAGACCGAGTAGAGTGATAGTGATGCAATATGAATATGAATGTAAATCAATAATGCATGATGCATGTATGTATATGCTGACAAAACTGACACGACATATAAACTAGTAGATGAACACGACTGGATACTCGGCCACAGTGGGAGATAAAAAGTATCGCTGGTTCAAGATAGAAATTCTGCCTTGCTTAGGTGGGATAGTCCCCGCGGGGGGCTATGTTGGTCGGGCTTAGGAGGTAAGAACTCGGCCGAGGTGTGTCAGACGAAACCAGGTCTCCGACACAGTTGATCCTTCGTTCAGGCGTACTGGTTTAGAAGGAATACTTTGATTCTGCACTTTGAGGTTCGCTTACTTCTGGAGAAGCGATCGATGTTCTTCTGATGTTTAACAGTCAAAAGAAATTGCCACCTTTATTTTAAAAGCAGAAAAAGTTTAACAAGTAAATTCGTTTTTGTTTTATTTCAGGAATCGTTAATCACGTTAAAATGTCGTTTTGTAACTCTAAAACAAATAAGAATTACAAACAAAGGCACAAGGGCTCAAATTTTATTGATAGGATGGAAGTCAGCCAATCGCGTGATTCCATAGAGTATAGACAAAGTTAGAAAATGGCAATTTAGGGGAAAAGGGCTACATCGAAACATAATGACCACTATCCTTCTACCAACTTGAAATTCTGGACATCCTGAGTTTCTGTCGAAGATGACCCTGACTGGAGTTTTCCTGACGGATGACGGAACTGCTGCTGAGGGATTTGCCCCTGTAGAACATAGTTACTTGCCCTTATCCCTAATTTTTGCCTGGATTATACTTTGAGATTTCCAATCCACCGGGATGATTTTTGATAATGTCTCTAATTTTTACCTGGACCGCCCTTTCGGGTTTTCAATCCACCGAGACTTTTTTTTTTTTAGTTTACGCGAAGTATTTCTTGACTACATCAACATTTGTGGGGTAGGAAAATTCCTCTCCGTCCATGGTTGCAAGTCTCAAGGCGCCGCCTGAGAAAGCTTTCTTGACCACATATGGGCCTTCATAATTCGGAGTCCATTTGCCCCGAGAGTCAGTGAGAAATGATTGTATCTTTTTTAGCACAAGGTTTCCTTTCCTGAAGCCGCGAGGTCGGACCTTTTTGTCAAACGCCTTCTTCATTCTTTGTTGATACAACTGACCGTGGCATAGAGCCGTGACTCGCTTCTCTTTGATCGGATTGATGGGATCTCTACTTCGATGGGGAGCACTACTTCCATGCCATATACTAGAGAGAAAGGGGTTGCCCCTGTTGAAGTGCGGACAGATGTGCGATAATCGTGAAGAGCAAAGGGTAACATTTCGTGCCAGTCTTTGTAGGTTACAACCATTTTTTGAACAATCCTCTTGATGTTCTTGTTAGCCGCTTCTACCACTCCGTTCATCTTGGGTCGGTAGGGAGATGAGTTATGGTGTTCGATCTTGAACTCTGCACACAACTCTTTCATCATCTTATTGTTCAAGTTAGATCCATTATCAGTAATGATCTAGTTTGGAACACCATAACGGCAGATGAGATTGTTTTTGATAAAGCGGACCACCACTTGACGAGTTACATTGGCGTATGACGCTGCTTCGACCCACTTGGTGAAGTAATGAATGGCTACTAGGATGAACCGATGTCCGTTCGAAGCCTTGGGTTCGATCACTCCGATCATGTCGATTCCCCATATGGAAAAAGGCCACGGGGAAGAAAGAACTTTGAGATGTGATGGTGGTACATGGATTTTGTCGGTGTATATCTGACACTTGTGACACTTCCTCATGTACTTATAGCAGTCGGATTCCATGGTCAACCAGTAGTACCATGCTCTTAGAATTTTTCTCGCCATCGTGTGTCTGTTGGCATGAGTACCAAAGGATCCTTCGTGAATTTCCCTCATCAGCGTATCTGCTTCTGGTCTGTCTACGCATCAGAGCAAGACCATGTCAAAGTTTCGCTTATAGAGTGTATCACCGCTCAGGAAGAAGTTGCCAGACAGTCTTCTGAGGGTCTTTCTGTCTTTTCTGGATGCCCCGGGTGGGTATTCTTGTTTCTGAAGGAAGCATTTGATATCGTGATACCAAGGTTTGTCGTCTATGACTGCTTCGATCTCAAAGATGTAAGCGGGCCGTTCAAGGCGCATTATGTCGATCTTAGGTAGGCCGTTCCATTGACCTATACTAATCATGGAAGAGAGAGTGGCTAATGCATCAGCCATGTGATTCTCATCACGAGGGATGTGATGAAACTCGATCCTGTTGAAGAAAGGCAACAACCTTCTTGCATAGTCTTTGTAAGGAATCAATCCTGATTGGTATGTGTTCCAATCTCCTTTGATCTGATTGATAACCAGGGCTGAGTCGCCATATACGTCCAAGTTCTTGATCCTTAAGTCGATCGCTTCTTCGAGATCCATAATACAAGCTTCGTATTCGGCCTCGTTGTTTGTACACTTGAATGTAAGTCTGGCAGTGAAAGGAATGTGGGTACCCTGATGGGTTATAATGATTGCCCCAATTCCGTTTCCGTAATGATTGACAGCTCCGTCAAAGATAAGTCCCCATTGGGAACCTGGTTCTGGCCCTTCACTGGGTAGCGGTTCATCGCAATCTTTCATCTTTAGATACATGACATCTTCGTCTGGGAAGTCAAACCCGATTGATTCTTGATCGTCAATCAGTTGATGAGCCAAATAATCGGCTAAAATACTCCCTTTAACGGCTTTCTGAGCGTGGTACTCGATGTCATATTCTGATAACAACATCTGCCAACAGGCAATCCTTCCCGTGAGAGCAGGTTTTTTGAAGACGTACTTGATTGTATCCATTTTAGAGATTAACCAAGTAGTGTGACGAATCATGTACTAGTGAAGACGTTTGGCTGCCCAAGCCAAAGCGCATCAAGTTTTCTCAAGCATAGTGTACCGAGTCTCGCAGTCGGTGAATTTCTTGCTCAAATAATAGATGGCAGACTCTTTCCGTCTCGTTTTGTCTTGTTGGCCAAGTACACATCCCATTGAGTCTGCTAGGATTATGAGGTAGATGATCAGTGGTCTTCCCTCCACTGGAGGTGATAGAATTGGTGGGTTCAACAGATATTCCTTAATACTGTCGAAGGCGATTTGACAGTCCTCTGTCTAAACGTAATCCTGATTCTTTTTGAGTAATTTGAAGATCGGCGTACAGGTCGCGGTCATGAGGAATATGAATCTGGAGATGTAGTTCAAACGTCCCAGGAATCCCCTAACTTGTTTTTCAGTTTTTGGAGAAGGCATTTCTTGAATAGCCTTGACCTTGTCAGGATTAACCTCAATTCCTTTCTGGCTGACGATGAACCCCAAGAGTTTCCCTGAACGGACACCGAAGGTGCATTTATTGGGATTCAAGCGGAGTTTGTACTTTCTCAAACGCTCGAATAGTTTTGACAGGTGGGTCACATGCTCCTCCTCTGTCTTAGATTTTGCAATCATATCATCGACATATACCTCTATCTCTTTGTGTATCATGTCATGAAACAGAGTAGTCATGGCCCTTTGATAGGTTACCCCGGTGTTCTTCAAACCGAACAGCATTACCTTGTAACAAAAGGTACCCCATGGGGTAATGAACAAAGTTTTCTCCATGTCTTTCGGCGCCATTTTGATCTGATTATAGCCCGAGAATCCATCCATGAAGGAGAAGACTTTGAACTTTGCTGTACTGTCTACCAGCATGTCAATGTGTGCCAAGGGAAAGTCGTCCTTTGGACTTGCCTTGTTCAGATCTCTATAATCGACACACATTCTGACTTTTCCGTCCTTTTTGGGAACGGGTACGATGTTGGATAACCATTGAGGATATTCTGATGTGGCGAGGAAACCCGCGTCGATCTGCTTTTGTACCTCCTCTTTGATTTTGATGGCCATGTCTGGGTGAGTCCGTCTCAACCTCTGTTTTACCGGCGGACATTCTGATTTCAACGGTAAGTGATGTTCCACGATGCTGGTATCCAACCCTGGCATGTTCTGATAGGACCAGGCGAATACATCTGGAAACTCTTTGAGAAGCTTGGTTAAACTCTCTTTGGCAGTTGGACTGAGCAGTGCCCCAATCCTGATTTCTTTTCTCTCTTTTTCTGAACCCATGTTGATTGTTTCCAACGGCTCTTTGTGAGGTTCAATGGACTTTTCCTCCTGTCGGAGTAATCGGGAGATCTCTGGAATTTCGTCGTCATTTTCTTCTTCAGCCCCAAATACCGGGAACTCAAAGTTGGGAGAAAGCATTGGATCGCATGTTTCAACGGGGTTTAAAGCAAGCAATCTGCATGACGTGATGATTGTTTTTAGAAGAGATAGAGAAAATGCAAGAGTGTGTGCAGTGTATTTTTTTTACTGCTTATTTTTATTATTGAGTTGTTTTTTAGGATTACCATTATCTGAGAAAAGCAAAAAGAGAAAACAGCAATTATTGCGAAAATTATAGAACGACGTTATTTTATTAATGAACAAGTTAATTCTTGAAACTACAGCCCTATAAAATAAAACTTTGTCGCTTTGGGCAAAGCGAAGAGGGAAATTTACAGAAAGTGAGCCCTATCAAAACATTCGTTTCACCTGGACAGGGTGAAAGGTTAAAATACGGCAATTACTTTGACTTATGAACGATCCTCGGAACATCGACAGCAACCCATTGGCGGCGAACTCCTCGGTGAATCAAAAAGTCTGGCACCTTCTTTCTTGGTTTGTCCTCAGAAATAACGCTGATTTCTGGTGCAGCTGGATCATTGGAATCTGTCTCCCAAGCAGAGTTGTTGTAGGAGGATTCCTTTGTTGCATTTTGCATAGTATTTGTACTCTCAGCTGTATCTCCCCATCCAGTTGGTTGGATGTCTTCGAGCCTGATAAGAGAGCTTTCAGGAGTAGTGTACTTGACCATATAGTCATATTTTCCACTTGGTTGTCCCAAGGTGTCCCACACTTCTTTGGAACTGGAGGGGCCATCTCTCTCGATGACGTTGACCTCAGGGAAAGCATAGTTGATGAATTCTAGTTCGGCGAGCTTTGCCAATTCATCGTTGTACGGGATAGGTTCCGAATAACCTGAGTGTTAATCCTATGACATGGTGGGGACACAGGTATTCTGTTCAATGATGCTCAGCTGATTTTCATTACTCGGCTGATTTTCTTGCCCTAAGTTTCCTGGGTACGGCTGCCACATTGACAGGCCATCCATCGGGCCATAGTAGTCGTGGTCAAAGTTGTCTTTCATCAGAGTGTCCTCCTCTAATGAGTTCAGTGGAGCACGACATCCTTCCGGATCACAATCTCCATATATCATTTTGACATCTGACCTGGGTATAAATTTCGGACTCTGTGTAGGAAAGCAAAAGGGAGTCTACGTTTCGTCCTGAGACGTATAACTGTCCTTGTTGAGATAGGACTTCCATTCTTCCTCCGTATCGGATGAATCATCTTTATTGATGGTATGCACTTCTTGAGTCACTGGGTGATGGAAACCTCCACTGTGGAAGAAATTCTGAATGGGATGAAGACTTTCACCGTTAGCAGCTGTCTGGGTACAGGTTGCAGAAAAACCAAGACCCTTCTTTATTTTATTGTCAGTAGGAATGACAAGCTGCCCCCATCCTGTTGTATTGGTACTCTCGACCGCTTTGATAGCATCTTTGTACGAGGAAATTGAAGTCCCCCCTTCGGATTGATTGTTGTTGTGTAGCGAAAGCGTTTGGAACTGGGTTTCGATTATCCCTTCCGGTTCTACATAAGTGGATGACGACAAATTGCTTACGAGCAAGGCCTGCTCCCCACAAACCGTGATGAGTTGGTCGTTCTGGACGAACTTTAGCTTTTGGTGGAGGGTCGAGGTGACCGCCCCAGCCTGATATATCCAAGGTCTTCCTAATAAACAACTGTATGTTGCCTGGATGTCCATGACCTGGAAAGTGACTTGGAAAGTGTGAGGACCGATAGTTATGGGAAGGTCGACTTCGCCGATAACCGTTTTTCTGGATCTGTCAAACGCTTTGACGACGACCTCGCTGGTTCTCATCAGAGTGCCTTGGAATGATAACTGCATCAAAATGGACTTCGGCATAACATTCAGGGCTGACCCTGTGTCTACCAGTACGCTGGCTAAAGCATCGTTCTGGCAGTTGACTGTAACATTGAGCGCCATGTTATGACGATGACCTTCTTCAAGTAATTCCTCATCACTAAATCCCAAGTTATTGCAGGGAGTGATGTTAGAGGCAATGCTATCGAACTGTCGTATTGACACATCCTGTTCCACAAAGGCTTGCTCCAAGACTTTCTGTAGAGCCTCCCTGTGCGCTTCTGAACTAAGTAACAGTGATAATACCGAGATCTTTGAAGGAGTCTGTAACAGCTGATCAACAATGTTATATTCACTCCTCTGGATGAGCTTCAGCATCTCATCATTGTTTTTTGAAAGTTCGGTATTACTGGATTGACCGACTGGTGGATCAAGAACTTCTGTATGAGGTTCCTTTTCTCTACTGCGTTCTTCAACTCCTCTGTTGAAGATTCTACCACTCCGTGTTACTCGACTGATGTCTGCAATGTTCACGACGGAGGGTAACAGAACTTCCTTCCCATTCTCAACCGTTGTTGCACCGTATTTGTAAGGGATGGCCTTAGTTAATTCATACGGTAGTGGTCCCGGTAGATAGATGACTATGGGAGCCTTCTGATTTTTCTGACCATCGTACGTAATTTCGATCCGTTCCCAATTGGAAACTCTCGATTCTTCAAGTAGAGGGATGATGGAACAAACATCCCTAGCCCTCAGATGATCAGAGATTATGACAATGTCCTCGATTTGATCAGTGAGGTAGTTGACAGATCTAGAACTTGACCATGATCGAACCTCCTCACGGTCCAACTGACTTTGAAGGGCTGCTCGCACGAAGTAGCATCCCTGATTATCCACTGAGCAAACTCCACACCGCTCATAATTGTGTAGTGGCACCTGGCCATGTCCGCTTTGAATACAGTGTAACCTTACTATGTCTGTTTCCATTGACCGAACATCCTGACTTTGATATCTAGTAGGATTCCCGTTAGCGATACTAACTTGTTGGGTGTCTTTATCCATATAGATTAGAAGCCACCAGTGGTTCAACAAGTGTTGAAGTGTTTCCTGGACAAGGGCACAACCTTGATCATTTTTGCAACCCGCCTCACAACTCTGATAATCATGTGATACCAGGAACCCGAGCCGGACCTGTTTAGCATGTAACTCCACCAGGCTGGTATTCATCAAGCAAATATCGAAGATCTGGATCATGTTGATTTGATAATGATTCATATCATGGTAGTCTTGGATCCATCCAAGATCCATCTGACACTGGAGGGCCTCTTCTATGAAAGAGCATCCATGTTTGTTTGCCGAGCAAGTCAGACAGGAACTGTAATCGTGCCGCGGCAGATTATGATACTGGCTTTGCCTTGAGTGCATTGCCACCAAGTTTACATTCATCGCACGGATGTCGTGGTTTTAAATGATGTTGGAATTTGTATAAACCATGTTAACTCCACGAACTCGGTGCTCTTGGATCCATCCGAGATCCATCTGTTCCTGTAGAGCTGATTGCACCACAGAACATCCTTGATTGTTTTTAGAGCAGACATCACACTGGTGATAATTATGAGGTGGCACATGGCCATATCCACTATGTCTACAATGCATCTTAACCAAGTTGGCCCTCAACAAGAGTACATCGTGAATTTTATAGACGTTGATAGACTCTCCTTCTATCAAATTGACTGCAGCCTTCTCATGTTGAGGCAGCGGGTTCGTGAGAACATTCGGATTCGTATCTTTGAAAGATAAGACCCCGCTCCTAACAAGCTTTTGCACGTCGGATTTGAAACTGAGACAGTTCTCTATGTTATGCCCTGGTCCTCCTTGATGGTAAGGGCAAGTCTGATCCACTTTAAACCAAAAAGGCGGATTTTTCGGTACTGTAAGAGGAGACTTAGTTTGGACATGCCCCTTGGCCAGTAGTAACGAAAATAGTTATGCGTACGATACGGGTATAGGATCAAATCCTGATGGCCGCGTTGTACGGTTGTTGTTGTATTAAGGACGAGCCTGCTGAAGAGGCTGTTGTGTCCTTTGCTGAAATTGTTGTTGATTAGGTTGGCTCTGCGCAACCTGAGGTTGATACGTAGGCGCGGGGTTGCTAGCAGGAGTTACAGCTGCTACTGGTTGGTACCGTCGCCTTTGCTTTCTGAGAGAGATATTCCCAATATCTTGCTCTTTTTTCTTAGGGAGAGCACTACTGTATTTCTTAGTACCGCTTGTTGATCCAGTGTCTTTGACTAGATGTCTTTCTTGAACGGCTTCCTCGAGACGCACCCCCATACCGACCATTTCGGTGAAGTCACTGGGCGCACTGGTAACCATTCTGTCGTAGTAAAATGAGCTCAAGGTCTTTAAGAAGATCTTTGTCATCTCTTTTTCCTCAAGAGGTGGACAAAATTGGGCGGCGATTTCACGCCATCTCTGAGCGTATTCCTTAAAGGTTTCCTTGTCCTTTTGCGACATTGATCTAAGTTGATCTCTATCTGGTGCCATGTCCAAATTGTATTTATATTGTTGGATGAAGGCGGTGCCAAGATCTCTAAACGTGCTGATCGTAGCGCGGTTTAAACCCATGTACCATTTTAATGCGGGACCAGTTAAACTATCCTGAAAGTAGTGAATCAGTAGCTCCTAGTTCTCTGTCTGAGCTGACATTTGCCGAGCGTACATCACCATATGGCTCTGAGGGCAAGAGCTACCCTTATACTTTTCAAAGTCGGGCACTTGGAACTTGTGCGGAACTTTCACATTGGGGACCAAGCAGAGATCTGCGGCGTCCTTTCCAAATAAATCCTGACCGCGAATAGCTTGCAGTTCATTCTGCATTTCCAGGAACTGTTCCTGGAACTCGTTCATTTTTTCGAACATGCTTTCGTTTCCACCAGAAGATATCTGTGGAATTTGTCCTTCCGGGACAGTGTGCACCATAGGGGGTGGTACCGTTACTACGGTAGTGAATCTTGGCGTTTCCCGAAGTTTGTAACCTTCAAGAGTCCTCAATATGCCTCTGGCATCCTCGCTTTCCCGAAGTTTGTAACCTTCAGGCCCAGCGGCTTCTGCTATGATTCCCTGATCTTCAGTGATCAGCGGAACATATCCTTTCGGGATATAGTTAAGTGGCATGCCCCAGGGGCGATCTTTCGGCATTTTGTACCTAGGATCATACTTCTCCACTATAGGCGTCGATGTGATCTCTGAGATCACAGTCCTTTGTTGTTGCATCTGAGCTTCTGCTAGAGTTTGCATGTCGTTATGAAGCTTTCTCAGATCCTCTTTCAGAGTGTCGATCTCTTCTCTCAACTCTCTGTTCTCTTCCTCGAGATCATCCATCCTTTTCTGACGACTGGCTCGAGTATTATACGAATGAGACAGTTTGACTCTAGAACCGAGACACAAACGTAAAATTCGTAGGTAAGAAGAATACATGATGTGAGAATGATGAATGCAATGATTATATTAATTATTTTTGCTTATTCAAAGTAAACTTCGACAATTATATTGCAAATATCAAACAGTGGGGAAACCCCGTCTTATTGAATTCAAAGGATTACGGAAATGGAAATACAGTAAATTACAAGGTGCGGAAACAGAAACCTAAGCTAATGGGTCCTGAGTCCTCTCTGAGGAGAACTCGGGTGTTGATTCTGGTACTTTCCTTTTCTTGGACCTGGGCTCTTGGGCCGTTATCGGGTTGTCATTCCTTTGCCAAGTGAAAAGAGCGAGCAAATTCCTTTGGTCATCCTGATTTTCCACAGCATGTTGCTCTAAAATCTCAATCAGAGCATCCTTATCTTTTAACAGTTGCTGTATTTTGGTACACTCCACATTGAGAATGAGATATTTGTTCTTCCAAGACCTCCTTTCCTGTTGAACTTTGTTGAGAGTAACCTGAATTTTTTTCGTCTCAGTCATGAAGTACATGACAGATTCCCTTGGCGGAAGAACTCCGTGATAAGGATAAGGCATCTTTAGCTTGAGAGCTCTAGTTTGTACCCAGTGGAGATAAGGCTCCACCGAAACACAGTCCGGTTTTCCTAGAGACTCCCATCCTTTCTTATGAACATGTTTCCAAGCGTGCACTATTTCCGTCTTTAGTGCCCTGTAATTTTCTCCTTCCTTGAAGAAAAGACCTTCCAGATGAGCATTACGCGGGACATGCCTCATTGGGTATCCAAATTGACGACGAACTAAAACTGGATGGTAATTGATTCCTCCCTTAGTTCCTATAAGGGGTACGTTGGGGAAGTTTCCACAACGGTCAATGATCCTGATTCCGTCATAAATCCTATTGTACCAATCTATGTCAGAGTTGGTAAGAGACATGATTTTCTGCGACCAACGTAAGGCACTCTTATGATCCCAAAAAGCGACAGACTTAGGCAAATGGGAAATAAACCACTTATATAGCAGGGGTACACAGCACGTGATCATTCCTCCACTGTATAAATTCCTTAAGTGTACAGAATGATACGCATCTGCGAGCAAAGTCGGTACAGGGTTTCCAATGAGAAAAACCTTAATGGCGTTGATATCTACAAAGTTATCGATGTTGGGAAACAAAAATAACCTGTACGTGAGCAAAACAAAGATGCTCTCGAAAGCGGCCACGTTCCCTATACTAGCAAAGTATAGAGCCTTCTTCACCAGAAACTTGGCTGGTAAACCTGGGATTCCTCCCTTGGTGATCATGTGAGTCTTAACTTCTGACTCATCCAAATAAATTGCTCTTGCAATGGTCTGGTCCTTTGGAATTTCTTCCAGTCCAGAAAAGGGAGCTTGATCAATAATGTGTAAATCAGTCAAGTGAGAATATTCCTCCAGTGTTGGTGCGAGCTGGTAATCCGGGAATGTGAAACAGTGATAGACCGGATCGTAAAACTGAACGAGTGCCTCCATGATTCTTTCAATTACCTGGACCCTTAACAGAGGTAGCATACCTCCGTACTTGGCTCTGAAAGCCTCATGGTTTGTGATCATTCTCGCCAAACTTCTCAAATCCTCTAACTTTGGAACCTTGAAGGTATACTTATGAGTTTTCCTTCTACCGAAATCCATTAGCGCAATCTCCTTTCTCTGACATTTGCAATCATTGTCTTAGTTTAATTTTGAAAAAGAGAGACTAAAAGAGAAAATTTTCTTTGTTTTAATGTTTTTTAAATGAATGCAAGAATGCAACACACAAAAATATAGAAAAAACATGGGGTCAAAGGGTCGGTGTCATGAAGTCAAGGCTCTACCCATCCCAAAGGTTTATACTAGTGATTTTTATACCTATCTCTCAAAATCATTGATTCTTGTCGAGAACCGTGCTAGGTGATGTTATTTCGAAGAACCTCAGAAGAGGGTAGTATCGCGTGACAACTATTTCTGATAGCTTCCGCACTACTAAAAGAGGTTTTTCCTAGGTGTATACTCAATCTTTCCACAAGCGGCATCACACGCATTCCCATTAGCAGAAAAATAAACACAGATATCAATTAGGAAAAGCAGTATATATATATATATTTGCCCTAATGTCCTAGACTTTTAAGAGCTATGAATCCTATGTTCCTGACAGAAAATGGCTCCCCGGCGGAGTCGCCATGCTGTGGTACCTTCCCAATTTAAAGGTTTTTGACCTAAGATCCTAGTGAAGGTCGATCCTAGCAATAATATTGGTTCCCAGTGACATCACTATGCCTGTGACACCTTGAATTCAAGATTTTACATCCCTTGGGAAAACAAGAAAGAAGCTCTCCCACTGTGGTCGCCACTCTTCTGTAGAGTGATATTTGTGGTTTTGAAGCACTATCGCTTGGGTACTACAGTTAGATTCATTTTTTATCCTATTAAAGCTGATGAAGGAAGGGAAATAAATGTCTCCAATTAACCCTGCTTGTAAACTGAGGTTAAACAGTCAAAACTGTTGATTTACAAATGCTATCAAAATAGGGGGTTCGCCCTTTGGGGTTATTTTGTTGAAAACAGTGTCGGGGTAGGGTGTTGGGGACCGATGCTATTCGGTTGATATATGAGATTTTAGGTTTTTGATTAGTGTGCTCGCTAAGATTTTTCAATCTTATGCCTACGTATTCCCGGGATAGGGAAATCAGAGCGATCGTAGTTCCTCCTATTCTATGGGAGGAAAAAGGTTGTTTTGGTGTCTTGTTCAAAGCCCAAGACGTGAAGCTAAAGGTGGTTTGTATCTTGTTCAAAGCCCAAGATGTGAAGCTGAATGGTCTATTTGTATCTTGTTTGAAGCCCAAGATGTGAAGCTAAAGGGTTTTGACTTCAGAGAGAATTTGTCATCTCTAAAGAAGGGTCTGTCTGTCATAACTGTTGGGTGACTGATTATAAAGGAGAATTACTTTAACTGGGATCTGTGAATCCAGCAATGCCATAATTTCCCATATAGGGGATTTTTAACCTGAAGGAGAAGACTTTAACTCAGTGTTAGAGCAATGCCATCTTTCCTTAGGAATTTCTCATGCTAAAAGAAGGACAGTGGCGTGGATGTAAATAATCTAGAGGCTTACCGCTTACAGCAATTAGATGAAGCAAAGGAGTTGTATACTGTGAACGAGGCACAGATTTGATGCTAAAAGGCTGATTGATTCAACCGGGGTTTTCCTTATACAAAGCCTAAGAGGAGGCTATTGGCCCAACAAGAGGGTGTTTTTATGTGTCTCGTACGAAGCCCGAGAGAGAGGCTAAAAGGGTTGACTCAACAAGAGAGTCTGTTATACTCAACAAGAGAGTGTTTTTGTATCTTGTACGAAGCCCAAGATATAGGCTAAAGGGTGATTGACTCAACAAGAGAGTCTTTTATACTCAACAAGAGAGTGTTTTAGTATGTGTCTTGTACGAAGCCCAAGACGGATGCTAAAAGTGTTTGACACAACAAGAGAGTCTTTGTACCTCGTACGAAACCCGAGATGGAGGCTAAAAGTGTTTGACTCAACAAGAGAGTCTTTGTACCTCGTACGAAGCCCGAGATGGAGGCTAAAAGGTCTGACTCATCAAGAGAGTCTTAAAAGGTTAGCTCCGCTGGGGAGAATCATTGTACAAGGCCCAAGAGGAGGCTAACTTCACTGAAGAATGATCATTATACAAAGCCTAAGAGGAGGCTATCTTTCCCGAGGAAAGGATCATTATACAAAGCCTAAGAGGAGTCTATGGTTACTGTTTCAGTTGAGTGACAGGTCAAGTATGATGGCTAATAGAGAAAATCAGTTCTTATATGGGTAACGTCGTACTCATAGATTTGATCTGAGGATCGGGATTATTTCCTGTTCTCTAAGGAAACAGGGAATCCAAAGGAGCTTTAGACTGTCTGAGTCTTACAGGTTTTATCTTCCCATTTTTTAAAGGAGCTTGAGAATGTCTTTGAGACTCAAGGAAATTAGATGGTCTAAGTCTAGAGTTTTATCTTTTGTACTATGCTTAAGAGAAATTAAGAGACATCACATTTGCGGTAGAAAGATCTTGACTCCTTGAAAGACTGTTCTATTAAGATGACTAATTTCTGTTCCTATACCTTTAAGAGGTCGTCGGGACAATTTGTACGAAGCCCAAGAGGAGGCGAGAGTAACTTTTAAGAAGCCGAGGGACAATTTGTACGAAGCCCAAGAGGAGGCTATCTTCCCGGGGAAGAATCATTATACGAAGCCTAAGAGGAGGCTGTGAAAACTTCTAAGAAGCCGACGGGTCCTTGTACAACGCCCAAGAGGAGGCGAGGATGCTTTTAGGAAGCCTTTGGGTCCTTGCACTAAGCCCAAGAGGAGGCTGATGAACAGTTCCAGAAGGGGTTTCACTTGGAACAATGGCCTTCTGTATATGGACTGTTCAATGGGGAGATTTCTTAGATCTAGTTATCTAAAATTGTTGTAAAAGAAAATTCCCATAGTTTATGTTATGTTGAAATGTCCGAGAGAACGTCGGATGTAAGGAGACTAGGTTCTGTCTAGTTCTAGACGTAGTTGCCGGGGAAACTCTAAATATTTATACTATTATTACACAATTGACATGAGTTTACGAAAGAAGACTTACAGTGAAAACAGCCCCACAGTACAATTATATAATATGAAAGCGGTAAATGAAAGCGGGTAAACACTTACTCGGTTGTAGAGCTTCCATGCTGTTTTGTTAGTTTGTTCAACAAAGAAAACTTTGATAACAATATCACATACAAAATCAAAGGAGAAAGTGCTTTGAAAAGATTGTTGGGGCTTATAGCTCAAGGAGAGGCCCAAGGTTTTATCAGTGATTGCACTGTGAATTTGTACAGAGGGACTTATATAAGTGACTGGGGCCCAAAAAGGTTTTCTGTACAAAGGCATGGGTCTTATACTCTCTCAAGGAGAGGTCCGGGGTTTGATTTTAAAAAGACGACGATCGCGCCGTGACTTTTGAAATACAACGGGACTTATACAACATTTGAGGCCCAAAAATGGTCTGTATTTACAAAGGATTGGGTCTTACACTCTATTAGAGGCTCGAAAATTGTTTGAAGAAAAGAAATGGGGCTTATAACACGAGGGTAGGCCCAAGGGTTTTATTTAAATGGGCGATGATCGCGCCGAACTTTTTGAAATACAACGGGACTTATACAATACACTTAGGCCCAAAATGTTTTGTTTTTCAAAAAGGGTTGGGTCTTACACTCTACTAGAGGCCCAAAAATTGTTTTTGTACCAGTGATGGGCCTTACAGCTCAAGGAGAGGCCCAGGGTTTTGTTTTTTCAAAATGGCGATTGTGCCGAGATTTTTGAAAGCACAGTGGGTCTTATACGATGACCGAGGCCCAAATTATTTTGGTTTAAAAAGGGTTGGGTCTTACACTCTATTAGAGGCCCATGAGTGTTTGAAAAAGATTTGTTAGGGTGAAAATCAACAAAACCCTAATTTCATCATTTTTAAAGTAATTATTCAAAGAAAATTAATTAAAATGATACAAATATCAAATAAGTTTTAATAAACAACTTATGATCTTTGGTTAAGGTTTGAAAAATGATATTTTAATCACAAGATGAATTAAAGCTCATTTGGTTTTGATTTTTCAAGATGAATATTCATTTTAAAATGTTTAAAAAATAATGAAAATGAACTTATTCACAAAAATACTAATTATATTAAATAAATAATAGAAATCTATTTTTTTTTTGTGGAATAAAATATTTCAACATTTTTGTGATTTTTTGCAAAAAGAACCAATCAAAAATAATTAAAATTGAGTGAGTTATTAATTTTTCAAATAATTTAAAATAAATATGAAAAATAACAAAAAATAGGAAAAAGTGGTAAAAAAGAGGTCTGGGGGAAGGGGGATTCGAACCCCAGACCTCTCGCTTGCCAATACTCACAAACCAGCTGATCAACCACTGGGGCACAATGCCAATTCATTAAACATATGGCAAGTGAAAAATATATAGAGAACTTGGTTGGAAAACCTGAAGAATGGCGCCATGGCCATCTTCTTCCCCGAGCTCGTGCATGAAGCCCCCTATCTCACTCATCTCTCAACCATTTGACATGATTCAAACACCAAACTCGTGTGTTTTTTAACAAGGAACAAGATGGCAATACTTGATTTTATTTATTTTCAGTGTATATCAAGTTATATTATCACGACCATATGAACCCTAATTTTACAAAAGCAGTCATGCAGACATGGTTATGAGGGCTATGATCAAATTTCTTGAGGGGAAACACTCAACACATGATGGCAATCAATTGGCAAAAATATCATGCGAGAAAATATGCATGGATCATGAAGATGGAGTTTTGAGGCTTACCTTGATGCAAGCTGAAATGGAACTCTGCACAGATGGTGTTCCAGATGTGATTTGATGATCCCTACAGCTTTAATGGATTTTTTGAAGTGTGTTGCAAGCTTTGGAACACTCTGAAAACTTCTGGATCAAGATGGAGAACTCCAACTGCATAATTGAGGCATAATGGCTTGGTTGAAGGGTGATTTTGAGCTAGGGGTGTTACAGTTGGTGTTTAAGTGTTTGGACACCTCAAATACATCATATGTGGTGTGTTTGAACAATTGGAATGGATTGCTTAGGGTTGCAACTCAAAACCCGATGGTGGTTGCTCAAAAACAAAGAAAATTGGCACTTAAGAGAGATTGAGAGAAAACAGTGTTATAACTTGCTTTGGTGTGCCTTGAATGATCCATTGGAACCTCTATTTAAAGGTGATCAACTCTTGTCTTTGAGGAATAGTGAATGGCTGCTGGATCAGATCACCTTCAAAGGGATTGGTTGGGTATAAATGCCTCTTGCATTAGGTGTAACAGCTGCTCCAAATAGATCAGTTATGCCTTGACTGAAATCACATTCCTCAGTCATTTTAATTGTTGTTTAATCAGAGAACTTGACTGAGGAGAGTGAGAATCTTGACAATGCACTATTCCACATTAATGCCCTTTGAATTCAAGGTAAAATATGACAAAATGCATGAACTTCAAGTTGGAAGATTCCTTGGCTTTGTGACTCAGCTTTGTAGGTTGGATCAGATATATTGTGATTGGTTTGAGTACATGTGGCATAATGATCCTTGGTTTTGATTCAGAAATCGTGTGTGGCAAGCAAACATGCAAACTGATTTTTCCAAAACAGCTTGCAGCAGCATGACTTTAGGCACGGATTTCTCTTGGCTCAAGTTGAATTAATTCATGCTGAGAGGCTCTTTGGATTCTTAGAAACATATGCAACAACATTGATGTTTACCTTTGGACTTGATTCAGCTTGCAACTATGTGAAACGATCTCACAAGTTTTGGTGTTTTCAACAAAATCTGCCTTGGTCAGAATTTTTCTAAGTGTTGGAAAATGATGTATTTTCATGTTTTAGTCATTTTGGCCCAATCATAACTCAGAATCCATAATGAGTTGGAGTGAGGTGTAGTTGAATCTTTTGTAGAGGGTAATGAGAGCTACAAATCCAGCTTTGGATGGGGAAAAATGACCTTGTGGTTTAGGAGTTATGATCCTCTAAAGTTGGTACCCTAGCCACTTTGTTCCATAACTTAGAAAAATTTTCTAAGTTTTTCTTGATGAATGATGATTCCAACCACACATTAACATCATTTTAGGGTTAAGGAACCGTAATTATGAAAAATCTCAAAAGGTCAAAGTTTGACTTTTGTGCACAATTGACTTTTTGTCAGATGAATTCCAAACTGTGTGATCCTCTATGAAATCAAGTCCTTGACCTAAATTAAACTTGATGGATTGATTTCATAGGTATTATAGGGTATCTTAAATCATGTCCTAGGGTTAGGGAGCATGTCCTGGTCAAAATTCAAAGCTACAGTTGACTTTTCTCGCGAAACCCTAACTGTGGTTCATGTGAAATTGAAACTTGTTGCTCAAGCTTCTTGGATCAATCCATTGTTGAAAATGGATCAATGTAGTGTGCTAGAGACCCTCAAACCATGTCTTGAGGTCTTGGCTCATGATTTATCCCAAAAGTCAACTTAGGGGTGAATTAGGTCAAGAAACCCTAATTCCTGATTTTTGATGAATGCATCCCCTGAGGTTAAATTGACTTGATGATGTCCCTTGGAGTATCCTAGGTTATGCTTTGAAGCATTGGCTCATGCCCAGAGAAAAAATTCCATCTGGAGGCCCTGGTCGACCAAAACCCTAATTTGGTGACACTGGCGATCTCGAGGCTTAATCCACCTAGAAGGAAGCAACCTTGTGCTTAATCCTTGAAGTAGGAGTCCTCTTGATCCTTTGTGGATGTTTGAGAGGTTTAGACAAGTTGAAGATCATGTCATTCCTTGATCTGATCTTTTGGCTGAGGCTCAAAGAGAGCTTGAAACCCTAATTTTGATTGTAGTGGATGCTCACCCATCTTCGGGGAGACTAATGGTTCATCCATATTGTGATGATGATTTGCACAATGATGGGAAATCTTAGTGGTCAAAATTTGGGGTATGACACGAACACGAAGTGTTGTTTCGTGCCCAGTTGGACGACGAACTCCTAGAACTTTCTATCCGTGAACTGCGTCCCGTTGTCAGTGAATATTTCTTGGGGTATGCCGAAGCATGCAAGGATGTTCCTCTTGTAGAAGCGAAGTATGTTGTGGTCCGTTATTTTGGCCAGAGCCTCCGCTTCTATCCACTTGGTGAATTAGTCGACGCCCACTATCAAGTACTTATTCTGGTTTGACCCCACGACGAATGTGTAGCGCAATTTTTGTGGTTTTGAATCACTATTGCTTTGGTACTACAGTTCGATTCATTTTTTATCCTGTGAAGCTGATTAAGGAAGGGAAATAGATGTCTCCAATTAACCCTGCTTGCATACTGAGTTTAAACAGATGACTGTTGGTTTACAGATGCTATCAAAAAGGGGGTTTGATTAAGGTTATTTTGCTTAAGAATACAGTATCTAGACTATTTGCGAGGCTTTTGGCAAGGTGTTTAGATCTGATACTTTTGGTTGATTGACGGAGGTACTGGACTTTGAGTTTTTTATTAGTATGCTCGCTAAGATTTCGCAATCTTATGCCTTCGTATTCCCGTTTAACGAAACAGGGAAATTAGAGCGATCGTAGTTCCCTCCTATTTTAAGGGAGGAAAAAGATGTTTTGGTGTCTTGTTCAAAGCCCAAGATTGAAGCTAAAAGTGATTTGTATCTTGTTCAAAGCCCACGATATGAAGCTGAAGGGTTTTTTTGTGTGTCTTGTTCAAAGCCCAAGATTGAACCTAAAAGGTTTGGCTGAGAGAGAACTTGTCATCTCTAAAAAGGAACTGTTGATGTTCGCATGTCTTGATTAAAGCACAAGTTTGATGCTAAAAGGCTGATTGACTCAACCGAGGATTTCTCTATACAAAGCCTAAGAGGAGGCTATTGACCCAACAAGAGGGTGTTTATTATTTGTCTCGTACGAAGCCCGAGATAGAGGCTAAAAGGGTTGACTCAATAAGAGAGTACTAACAAGTGACTACTCAACAAGAGAGTGCTTTTATATGTCTTGTACGAAGCCCAAGACAGAGGCTAAAAAGGTTTGACTCAACAAGAGAGTACTTTTATCTGTCTTATACAAAGCCCAAGATAGAGACTAAAAAGGTTGACTTAACAAGAGAGTCTTTTATACTCAATAAGAGAGTGATTTGTTGTCTCGTACGAAGCCCGAGATAGAGGCTAAAAGGAAAACGACTCAACAAGAGAGTCTTGAAAAGTGATGGACTCAACAAGAGAGTCTGAAAAGGTTAAATCCGCTAGGGGAAATCATTGTACAAAGCCCAAGAGGAGGCTGACTCGTTGAGGAAGGATCATTATACAAAGCCTAAGAGGAGGCTATACTTCTGCCTGGGATTCTTGAGATCCCGAGGCAGGTCAAAGAAGGGAATCAATCCTTGCAAGGGAATGCAAAAGAAATTTATGGATCAGAAACCTTGAGGCTCTAGTTTGAGATAGTGTTATCTGACCCGGGTTGGGGAATTTTAGGAGAAGGACGGGGTTTTAGAACCCGCAAAGTTCTAACTCGGCTGAAGATTAATCAAGAATCCGGTGTTTCTCCTATGTTTGAAAAGGACTTGAGAATGTCTTTGAGACTCAAAGGGAATTAGACTGTCCAAGTATACTGGTAGAGTTTTATATTTTGTATGATACCAAGAGGAGACCGACTCGTTTAAGGGATGAGTATCAACCCTAAAATTGGTCTGAAGGTTTTGACTCTTTTTAGAAAGACAGCTCTAACGAAGGATGACTAAGTTATGTTCTATACCTTTAGGAGGTCGTGAAGGTCCTTGTATAAAGCCCAAGAGAAGGCATGAGAGCTTTTAAGAAGCCGAAGGGTCCTTGTACAATGCCCAAGAGGAAGCGGGGATGCTTTTAGGAAGCCCGTGGGTCCCCAAACAAAGAGAAGTTCAAGAAATGCAATTCACAGAGAAGAGATCATTCTAGGAAAGTTCAAGAATTTGGAAGAAACTCAAGAGATGCTATTCAAGGAGAATAGATCAACTATGGGGAGTAGAGTTTCTTTGACAATTTCTAAGGGTGACAGTCTGAGAAAAGGTTCACCGAGAATACTGCCTTTCTCTTTGTTCCATATTGTTTAACTCCAAGAGAAGGGAAGACTGTATCTGGAATCCTATGGGGGTCTAGTTTTGTTTGTATTCGAAGAGTGACCAACAGGGCTTTACCTAGTTCTAGACGTAGTTGCCGGGGAAAACTCTAAATAACTATACTAGTATATATACAGTTGATATATGACAAGTATTCAAAAGGATGTGAAAGAAGACTTACAGTGAAACAGCCCCACAATACAGTTATATATATATATATATATATATATATATATATGAAAGCGATAATTGAAAGCGGATAAACACTTACCCGTTGTAGAGCTTCCATGTTGTTTTGTTAGTTGTTCAACAAAGAAACTAAAGAAAGTTTTGATAACAACATATATTTGAATTCAAAATCAAAGGAGAAAGTGCTTTGAAAAGATTGTTGAGGCTTACAGCTCAAGGAGAGGCCCAAGTTTTAACGATGATTGCACCGTTGTTTTGAAAACACAGTGGGTCTTATACAACATCTGAGGCCCAAAAAGTTTTTATGTACAAGGGGATGGGTCTTACACTCTATTAGAGGCCCATAGATTTATTTTTGTACAAGAGATGCAGCTTACAATTCAAGGAGAGGCACATGGTTATTTGTTTGAAAACGGCGATCGCGCCGAGGTTTTTGAAAACACAGTGGGTCTTATACAACACCTGAGGCCCAAATCATTTTGGTTTCAAAAAGGGGTTGGGTCTTACACTATATTAGAGGCCCAAAGAGTTTGAAAATGAATGAAGATGGGCCTTATAGCTCAAGGAGAAGCCCAGTTGATTTTGTTAAAAAGGCGACGCTCGCACCGAACGGTTGAAATATACAGAGGGACTTATACAATGTGTGAGGCCCAAAGGTACTATTTACACAGGGGCTGGGTCTTACACTCTATTAGAGGCCTAAAAGATTTTTAAGAAAAAGAATGGGACTTATAGCTCGAGGAGAGGCCCAAGTGATTTTAAACTGGCGATCGCGCCGAGATTTTTTATCGTGTCAGGACTTATACAATATCTGAGGCCCAAAAATTGTTTATGTACAAAAAGGGATTGGGTCTTAAACTCTATTAGAGGCCCAAAAGATTTTTAAGAAAAAGAATGGGACTTATAGCTTGAGGAGAGGCCCAATGATTTTAAACTGACGATCGCGCCAAGATTTTTTATTGTGTCGGGACTTATACAGTATCTGAGGCCCAAAATGGTTTTTGTACAACAAGGATTGGGTCTTATACTCTATTAGAGGCCCATGAGTGTTTGAAAATGATTGATGAGGGTTGAATTAATCAAAAACCTACTTTTGTTTAAAAAGGAATTAATTTTGTTAAAAAATTAATAAAAAGTATTGAAAATATGTGAAAAATGAGTGGTGATCTTGGATCAATGTTTCAGAAATCGTGTTTATATCCACAAAATGATTGGAAACCAATTAAATTTGGAAAATCAAGGAGGAAAAAATATTTTAAATGTTAAAAAACAAATAAAAGATTAATTCTTTGCAAAAATATCAAGTATAGGAAATAAATAATATTTTTGGGAATTTTTGGTAAAATAAAATATTTTAACATTTTTGTGAATTATTAAAAAAATAATCAACTCAAAATCATTAAAACTCAGCGAGAAATTAATTTTTGAATCAATTAAATAAAATCACAAAATTCAAATATTCAAATTTGTGAAAAAGGCGCCAAGAACATGGGCCAAGAACACGCGCGAAGGGAGTTTTGCTCAGATTTGCATTTTCTATCCAATCTCACTGAATACTTGATGAAATCACACAATCCACATATCAATCTGCTCGTTTTCACCTCACGATCATGTCTATGGTCTTTAATTTCATTTATTTTAAGCATGGAATAAGAAATCAAGACAAAACCTCAAGAACCCTAAAATTTGCATGAAGGTTGAGAATTTTGATACACGATTCAAACAAAGTAATTAATTGAGGGGAAACATTCTATGCATGATTATGAACATTTAGCAAAAGTATTGTGCGAGGAAATATGCATAGATTAAGAGATGACCAAGTTTAGGCTTACTTGAAGGTCGTGACAACAAGAGCAATGTGATTTTTGAGTTGGAGGTGTTACAAATGAGTTGTGATGATCTGAACAGCTTCCCTACACCATATGGAGTGTGTTTGAATGCTTGGACTCGATTGGAAATGGCTGGATCACTTCATGGCATCTCAACTGAAACTTGGTTGAAAACTTGAGCAACTGGCCGGTGATTATGAGAAATCAGTGTTACAGTTGTGTGTTTAGTGTTTGATTAGTTCACATATGATGTTTATGAGGTGTTAGAGCAATTGGTTTGAGTGGAATTGCTCTCTACTGAAAAATTCGATAATGACTTGCTAAGAAAGGCATTTTTTAGAGTGAGAAGATGATTTTGAGAAAGGCAAGTGTTGTAGGCATTTGGTGTACTTAAACTGAGCACAAATGAGCTCTATTTATAGTAGAGCAAGTTTGTTTTGCAAGCAATAGTGAATGGCAACTGCTGCAGAGGTTTGACCAATTGTAGCATTTTGGAATCTTAAGTCTCCTCTAGCAATTGACTAGAGGTTAGAGCACAGGCCTTTGGTTCCCTAGTTCAGAGATTATCCTTGACTCATTCAGTTGGAAAAGGCTCAGTTCATACCACCTTGGTGCATCCATTGAGTGCTCCAAAACAAAATTGGAGTCTTGTCCCCTTTTTAGGCATTTTTAGGTTTGGCATGCTACTTTTAGTTCCAAAAACTTGGGAGGCTTATGGATCAGTGTTTGTTCCTCCTTGGTCTCCCCCTGAGGTGTTCATATGGATAAACTTATTTGTCATTTGCACAATTTGATCAAATCGAGCAAAATGCACAAATCTGCCTTGCCATGACAGTTGCAGCAAGGCATATTGCCAATGTCATAACTCTTAGCTCAAATGGAATTTGATGGAGTTCTTGGCCATTTTGGAAAGCTCTCATATGATAAAACATATGTGTGATCATAGTTTATCTTGACACTTTTTGGATCCAAGTGAAAAATTCCCCTACATTTTGAAAAAAGTGAAACAGATTCTGACTTAGTGAAAATTTCACTAAGTGTTGGAAAAATGCCATTTTTTGTGTTTTTGTCATTTTGGTCACTCCATAACTTAAAATCCATGAGGAATTGGTATGAGGTGTAGTTGACACTTTTAAAGTATGCCATGAGAGCTACAAGTCCATCTTTGGATCAGCCAAAATGGTTGCTTGGATCACAAGTTATGATCCTTGGAAGTTGGTACCCTAGCCACTTTGTTCCATAACTTAGAAAATTTATAAGTTTTTTATGGTTACCCCTTTTACAAGTTATCCTACTTTTCTTGATTTTTCTTGATGAATGATGACTCCAATCACACATTAACATCATTTTAGGGTTAGGGAACCATAATTGATCACAAAATCAAAAAGTCAAACTTTAATTTTTGGGCACAGTTGACTTTTTATCAGATGAATTCCGAACGGTGCGATCCTTTATGAAATCAAGTCCTTGACCTAAATCAAACTTAATGGATCGATTTCATAGGTATTATAGGGTGTATTGAATCATGTCCCAAGGTTTGGGAGCATGTCCTGGTCAAAAGTCAAAGGCACAGTTGACTTTTTCAGCAAAACCCTAATTGTGGTTCAGATGAAATTGAAACTTGTGGGTCAAGCTTCTTGGATCAATCCATTGTTGCAAATGGATCAATGTAGTTTATTAGAGATCCTCAAACCATGTCTTGAGGTCTTGGCTCATGTTTAGTCACAAAAGTCAACTTATGGGTGAATTAGGTCAAGAAACCCTAATTCCTGATTTTTGGTGAATGCATCCCCCGAGGCTAAATTGACTTGATGATTGGGCCCATGAGGTCCCTTGGAGTATCTTGGGTTATGCTTTGAAGCATTGGCTCATGCCCAGAGGAAATTTTCCATCTGGAGGCCCTGATCGATCAAAACTCTAATTTGGTGACACTGGCGATCTTGAGGCTTAATCCACTTGGAATGTTGTAGCCTTGTGCTTGATCCTTGACGTGGGAGTCCTCTTGATCCCTTATGGGTGTTGGAGAGTTTAGACAATTTGAATATCATGTCAATTCTTGATTGATCCTTTGTCTAAGAGCTTTGAGAGGGCTTGAAACCCTAATTCTTGTTTGTAGGGAATGCTTAACAATTCTTGAGGAGATTGAGGAGGCATAAAGGTGCATCTATATTGTGATGATGATTTGCACAATGATGGAAAATCTTAGTGGTCAAAATTTAGGGTATGACAGAATGGTCCCTGGATATCCAGGCCCCATCATGCAAAGGGCCATGGGGAGGACATTGCTTTGAGTTCATTGGGTGGTGCCAAGTGCATGTCCCCGTGTCGTTGGCATTTGTCGCATTTCTTTACGTGCTCTTTTGCATCATGCTGCATGGTCGGCCAGTAGTATCTTGCTCGTAGAGCTTTCCTTGCGAGGGATCTTCCCTCGAGTTGTTGGGCGTTGTTCCCCTCGTGGATCTCACGCAGGAAATGGGCGACCATCTCTCCCTCGATACATTTGAGCAAAAGGATGGAGAACTCTCGCTTGTAGAGCTTATTTTTTACTAGGACGTAGGAACAGGCCCTGCGTCTGACTACGCTGGCTTCCTTGGGGTCGGATGGTAGTTCATCCTTAGCGAGGCAATTGTAGACGGGGGTCATCTAGCAGTTGTTGTCGCTGTTGACTTGCACGTCGAGGACCGCAGAAGCTTTCTCGATGCTGGGTCGAGGAAGTACGTCCTGGATGACGGATTTGTTTCCGTCCTTTTTCTTTGTGCTCGCCAACTTTGACAAAATGCCTGCTCTGACATTATGTTCGCGGGGAACGTGTTTTACTTCTACTGTTGCAAATTTTGTCATCTTCTCTTTGACCAGGGCCAAGTATTCAAACAAGTTGTCGTTCTTGTCCTGGTATTCTCCTCGCACTTGAAGGACCGCGAGTTGAGAATCGGTGGAGATGGTGACTTCCTCGACTCCTAGGTCTTCGGCCAGGCGTAGACCGACGAGGAAGGCTTCGTATTCAGCTTGATTGTTAGAAGTAGGGAAAGATAAGGTAAGCGAGACTTCGACGATAATTCCTTCCTAATTTTCCAAAATGATACCTGCCCCGCTTCCTGCCGAGTTGGATGCCCCGTCGACGAAGATTGTCCATTTGCGCGCCCCGTAAGTGTAGGAATTGGCGAATGTTATCTCCACGACAAAGTCGGCCAGCGCCTGGGACTTGAGGGTTTTTCTGCTTTCGTATTGGATGTCGAATTCGGACAGTTCCAACGACCACTTGAGCATTCTGTCGGCCATGTCTGGTCGGCCTAACAGTTTTTTCACGGGCTGATCTGTTCGGACCATGATTGTGTAGGCCAGAAAGTAGTGCCTTAGTCTCCTCGCGACATTGATGAGAGCTATAACTACTTTCTCTATTTGTTGGTATCTCAGCTCTGGTCCTTGCAGCGCTTTGCTCGTGAAGTAAATGGGTTTCTGCGCATCGGGTGTCTCACGGATGAGGGCGACGCTGATGGCCTCGGTTGCCACGGCGAGGTAGAGATATAGGGTTTTGCCGTTGTCTGGCCGAGAGAGAACGGGTGGTTCTGACAATGCTCGTTTTAGGTGGAAGAGAGCCTGGTCGCATTCCTCTGTCCATTCGAAAGCTGCTTCCTTGCGGAGGAGTTTGAAAAAGGGCAGTGTGTGCTGGGCAGACTTGGCCACAAAACGGGATAATGAAGTGAGCATCTCGTTGAGGGACTGGATGGGTTTCTTTGAGCTAGGCGTGGGAAATTCGGAGAAGGACCTGCACTTGTCAGGGTTAGCTTCGATTCCTCGTTCCGTTAGATAGAAGCCAAGGAATTTGCCCGCTCGTACCCTGAACGTGCACTTCTCCGGGTTGAAACGCATGCGGTACTTCCTGGCCTGCTCGAAGACTTTCCTCAAATGGGTCGTGTAATTGGATTCCTCGTGGGACTTCACGATCATATCGTCCATGTATACTTCGAGCATGTCCCTGATTTCTCCCCGGAAGACCTTGTTCATCATCCTTTGGTAGGTAGCGCCAACGTTTTTCAAGCTGAAGGGCATTACGTTGTAGTAATAGTTGTTCGACTCGGTCATGAAGGTTGTGTACCTTTTGTCATTTTTTGCCATTGGTATTTGATTGTAGCCCAAATAGGTGTCCATGTACAATAAAAGTTTAAAACCAACAGAATTATCAACAAGTTTATCTATATTGGGGAGGGGTTATGCATCTTTAGGGCAGGCCCTAGTGAGATCGGTATAATCAACACACATACGCCATTTTCCATTTGACTTTTTAATGAGTACAACATTGGACATCCAAGTAGTGTACTTGGCCTTCGAAATAAAGTTTGCCTCAAGGAGGTCTTTTACAGCTTGTTCGGCAGCCTCTATTTTATCTGGAGACTGCTTTCTCCTACGCTGTGCTACAGCTCTAGCGGCAGGGTCAATCGTGAGCTGATGGCAGGCGACTGCAGGATCTAGGCTGGGCATTCCCGCGGCGCTCCAGGCGAACAAATCTGCATTCTCTCAGAGGCAAGCTTTAAGTTGTTTCCTCGCTAAGTCGGGGAGTCCAGTCCCGATCTTCACTCCTCACTGGGGGTCTTCGCCGAGCAGAACAAGTTCGAACTCGCCATCCAAAATTGGGCGCATCGGATGGGAGCTATCGCCGGTGCTATTTAAAGCTGAAGGGATGCTCAAACAAAACTGGGTCTTCTTCTGGTCATCTTCGGAGAAGCAGTTGTCGAGGTCGATAAAGTAGACGTGGGGTAGCGGCTTGGCCTCCTCGGAGTTGCTAGGCAGGGCCAGCTTGCTAGAAGTCTTCGGCTTGGCGGCAATGGCGTTGAGTCCTTTAGTGGCTGCTTCAAAACATCTCCTTGCTGCCTCGATGTCCCCGTGTAGAGTGGCGATCAGACCCTTAGAAGTGTAGTACTTCATTTTTAAGTGCACGCTTGATGGTACGACCAAGAATTCGGCCAAGGTTGGCCGCCCAAAGATGCACTGATAGAGAGAAGGGCAATCGATGATCAGGAATTATACTTTAATAGACCTGGCCATCTCTGCAGATCCAAAAGTCACGATCAATTCAACATATCCCCAGGGCTTTGTGACCGGCCCGTTGAAGCCCTGTAGGTCAGAGCCTACGTAGGGGGTCGGGTGCGATTCATCTAGCTGTAGGTTGGAAAACAACTGCAAGTACATGATGTCGACTGAGCTGCCTTGGTCGACTAGGATTCGGCGAATATCAAAGTTAGCCATCTGGGCTCTCACGAGCAGCAGAATGCTTGAGTTAGGAGCCCCACCAAGGAGTTCCTCGCGGTAGAAAGAGATGGGGACCGACTCTCCCTGGACTTTGTCGAGCGTGGTACTCCTACTGGAGCTCGTGGTGAGAAGATGCTAGAGTTTCCTTTTAACGGAGCCCACAGTAACCTTGTTGAAGCCCCCTCCGGAGATGACCATGGCGGAGGGGAAGGTTTCCCACGGACTATGTGCTGCGAAGTAGGGGGAGCGCTGAGCCCCTCAGGAACATAGAAGTCCTCAGGCCGCAATACGCTCATGGCGACCTGGAGGTTTGTCTCTTTCAAGGAAGGCACCTCTTCCTCGACTTTTTGGGACTTATGGGCGTCTTGTCGTGGAGTTTCCCTCTTCTTGGTTAACTGTTTCACGTGGCCGTCCCTGATCAGTATCTCAATGGTATTCTTCAGGTGGATGCAGTCGTCGGTTGTGTGGCCGTGACTTTTGTGGAAACGACAGTATTTCGACTTGTCAGTAATCGGCTTGGTTGGAATCTGTTTAGGGAATCGAACCCCTGCTTGTTTAAGCTATGCGTTAGCGCAATCAAAGAGGATTTTCTCCCTGGAGGCGGTTATGAGAGTATACTCGTGGAAGCAACCAGAGGGTCCTTTGTTGTCCCGAGACTCTAGGGGGCAATCCTCACGTCTTCTGTCTCCCGACGAGATGTCGAGGGATCATCATGCTTGGAGGTCCGGGCACTCTCTTGGTGTCGTGAGTTTTGGACGGAATTGGAAGCTTCTTTCTCCTCGTACTGGATATATGCTTGTGCCTTGAGGAGGAAGGTGTTCAAGTTCCTCAGAGTTTCAATGCCAACTGCTTTGGCGAATTCTGTCCGGGGACGAAGTCCTCGCTTGAGCAAGAACTTCTTCATGTCATCGGTCATTGAGACTTGTACTGCTTCTTTATTGAACCTCTCGATGTAGGCTCGGAGAGGCTCGTCTTTCCCTTGGATTATGGCCTCAAGGGAGGCTTCGGTCTTCGAGTGGCGGCGGGATGTCGTGAAGTGTCTGGAGAACATTCTCCCAAACTGCCTCCACGAGGTGATGGACTCGTCGGGGAGTTTTTTATACCAGGTCATCGCTCCCTTCCTGAGTGTGGTAGGGAACAATCTACACTTGATGGCGCCCTGGACGCCACGATAGTCGAGCAGAGCATCAATATTTTCGATGTGCTCGTCAGAATCCATTGTACCGTTGTAGGTGCCCAAAGACGGTGGCTTCTCTAGTCCCTTGGGGAGGCGCATGACCATGATCTCCTGAGACAACGGGCTGCGAGGCTCGTCGCCGCTGTTGCTACTGGTCTATGACGGGGTGCGGGTGCTTCGCTCAAGGACAGGACGGTGATTTCTGCGGGGAGATGGGGTTCGTGCCCGGGCCTTGGATCTGGGCGGACGCGAACGCTGGTCTCTCCTGGTTCTCTTGGTTCCTGGGGAGTACTGGCTCCGCGGGAAGATGTGGTCACGCTTCTTGATGGCATGGGATTCTGGTTCAGGTGGTGCCCGACGGTCTCTTTCACGTCGGGGAGGTGGGCTTCGGGATCGTCGGTGCTCTTTCCTCGGCGGAGGGGATCTTAGCCGGGCAGACTCCTTTAGAGCTCCAATCCTCGTGTTTTGTTTGAGGATTAGGAGGTTGGTTTTGTTGAGAGCTTCAAGAAGAGTCGCCACGGCCGGGTCGGTGTTGGGCGGAACAGGAATAGGCTAGTGGTCCAGGGAGGGCTGATCTTCAACATGATCAGCACGAGTGAGGGAGGGAGACACAATGGCTCCATCTCTCAGATGATGGGCGTCGCCTCAAAGGAAGGGTGCGACTCCATCAGTATCAATTTTGCTGACAGGGAGAAAAGCAGAGTTGCGAGCATTATGAATATGATCTTGGCTTGCCATGATCGGAATTTTGGACAGATAGCTGTTTTGGTCTTGAATCTACGATGGATGTTAGACGGGGAAGACAGATTTCCCACAGACGGCGCCACTGATCTTGACGGCTGATCAGAACCTGAAGTGGGCCAAAGATGAAGTATGCGATGCTGGGTGTGAACGATGAGGAGGGGGTGTACCTGCAAGGCACTCCGATGCTAAAGTAAGAATCATGAGAGAGAGAGAGAGAGAAAGAGAGAGAGAGAGAGAGAGAGAGAGAGAGAGAGAGAGAGAGATAGAGATAGAGAGAGAGAGAGAGACAAGTACAAAATATGTATTTTGTAGGGTGATTTGGAATACCCGACCCTCTCAAATGAGAGGGTTTTTAGAGTGCTCAAGCGTGTGGCCAACGGTCCCTATTTTCGGGACGAAATAACCGTTTCCTGAAGAATAGGTGACTGCCAAAAACTAGCCGTTAGGATGGGCAGAGGTGCCCGAAACTAGCCGTTGCCACGGGAAACAACGCTGTTGCGGGCACAGGAGTCGTGACTGTCTCTGGATGGTGGAGTCGTGCGTAACGGGCAAGAACTACCGGAGAGGAGCAGGTGACCCTTGGGGTCACCCGACCATATTTGCCTGGTAGAGGGACAGAAAGGTAAATGTTGCCCCTAATTGGCTAGACTTAGGCAATTGGCCGTCCTGAGAGCAGAAGCGGATTGAGTCATACCTAGTCATTGGACCAATTTGGAATATATATATATATATATATATATATATATATATATATATATATATATATATATATATATATATATATATATATATATATATATATATATATAACATAACTAATAAAAAACGTTCAAATCATATCTGATAAAAGGTATATATAGTATAACTGAAACTAGAAGGAAATAGTATTAAAATTTTAAATAATTCCCAAAATACTGTTTGTACTTATTTTAGAGATAATTTAGTTAAAATTAAAATAAAATCAAACACTAAGAAATAATAAAAATTAAATCAAAATAAAAACACCATTAATCTTATTTAATTATTTCAAACGTATTTATAAAAAATTAAAAATAAACAGACTCAAAATGAATAAAAGTTTGGCATAAAAATATTCGAAAAATTAAACTGAAGATACCAAAATAATCAGTGCAAAATAAATTTTTCAGAAAAATATAGCGTTTGATCAATTTTTGAAATAAAATCTTATCGGTTAAAGGGCTCAGACTGATCAAAATGCGACCGAAAAAGTGGTCGAAAAAATAAAACGAGCACACCAAGTTAAACTACGTGAAACATAGATTAATGTTATTAACGTATGCAGGCTCGATTTTAAAATTTTCCGTCCACTAATTTTACGCACAGTTGAGATTCAGTTTGACCGGTCTGTCTATAAATCCAAAAGATTATTCGGACTGACAATTTGAGCATTATGCAAGATAATATGCGTGTCATGTTATACTGATGATGCAGATGATATGATAGTTGTATTGATTCAGTAATTCAAGGTCAAAATTGGGCTATGACACCTGCCTCGGCGGGCTGTGACCCCCTGGGATGGTATCGTCACGACCGGTGCCACTGATACCACTGGAGCAGTTGTTCGAACTGATGTTGAGAGTACTGGCTCCTCAACCGCCAACACAGCTGGTTGTTGCACTATATTTTGAGGATTATTCTAGAAATTAACATTATCTACGGGAGGACGAGACATACTAGACAAAGCCTTACCGCTTCTTAATTGCATACAAAATTCCCATAAAGGACTCTTAACAATAGAACACTATTTTCAAAAAGAAAGAAAACAAGAAAATCTATTAACAGATAGGAAACTTAGCACATGTCCCACTGGGCGTGCCAATTTGTTTATGCTGAAAAATGATAAATAACCTCTTGTCTCCAAATTAAAGGGTTACTTGCAGGATCAATCAGTGAATCCTATGACATAATGCCAAATTACCATTTTGTTTTTGGTTTTCTTGTGTTTGAGTGACTACCTTCGATTTGGTCCATGTATGGTTTTAAGTAATATTATGAGAGCATAAAATCATCACTTCGACTATTTTAGGAATGTAAAGGGGGAATTATAAAGACTGGAAATGTTGAAGGAAAAGACTTGAAAGAACTTAAAATAAAGAACATAAATCAAAGCTTAAAGTTAAAATTAAGAACTTTGCATTGAAAGTAAAAGATGGTGATTCATCTGCTCTTACATTTTCTCAGTTATTTGCTCGTTTCTCTTAACGCTGATACTTTGAGTTTTCACTGAGATTTTTGTAATACAATGAACACCCTGAATTCAACATAATGAAATACTATATATACAAGTGTGGAATAACTACCCCTAACATTTTTATCCTCAGAATTCGCCACGTGAAGCTCTGCATACAGCCTATCTTCGTACATCCTCCACATGTCTCTTCAGAAGGAAACCTTCAAGCAGTTATTGATATTTCAACGTGAGACTATGTGCCCAAATAACTGCCTTGTCGACCACTTCACCACTGTTGCACGGACTACGCGGTCAATGATGATACTTAGTCAAAATGTCTTTTGAAACATCCAAATTTTCACTAAGTCCACTCTTAGTCGAACCAAGACTTCTTTAAGGTTGCTATTGTGTTGCTGGGGTTTTTCCCATAGTCGAAAATCCCAGCTAACACATCCTTGAGGAAAGGGGAGCAAGGAAAAAGAATTATGAGCAAATGAACTGAAGGAAAGGATTTTTATGGAAGCAAACTTTACAACTGTCAGGAAAATCTATTGAGCTAAAGTAATGATATCAATTGGGTTTCCCATAAAAATCATCATGACAGGGAGAGGGAAAACGCTTGTCATTATTACCTTTTTTCCATTATGACACGTTAACGTACTATAAAGGTGACCGACTCAAGAAAGAAGGAATTCCAGGGCTTTTGGTCTGAACGCTTCATTCTGTTGGACCTCGTGATCGAGGGGCTTATGTACATCTAGAAATTCTTAAAAATCGAGTTATAAAGTCACTAAGGTTGAGTATGAGAGCCAGTATGTTGAGTATTTAAGAAAAACGAAAAATGTTAAGTTGTCATAGACAGAGCAAGTCATAACCCGACTTGTAGGATACATGTTTGTGAGTGCTTGGGAGTATGTGAGTGCATTTGAACTTTGAGTGATGTCAAAACTGGGATAGTGCAGGGTTATGTATATTGGACGGTATCATCCCATTCTAGATGTGCATATTAGTGTTAGGAATCATTCAAGTAAGTTGAAAAAGAATCTTGTATCAAAATTGCATTGAAAATCATGTTTTTGAGTGGTCAAACCTTTTCAACTAACACATGCATAAACAAGTTGACCTATACAATTTCCAGATTCAGTATAGGCCGACCTATAACATTTTAGGTTGGCTCCCATGGACCAGTATTGAAGCCTGTAACTTTTGTCCACAGGTCGCCTCGCATAGACCGACCTGTAGGCAACATAAAACCTCCATAGGCTGACTTGATTGCACTGATAGGCTGACCTGATTACATTGACAAACCGACCTATTGCTTTGACAGGCCGACCTATACGATTTCCCAACTTAAAAATTTCTTTCTTGCTCTAACTTATTGCATTCCTTTTATTCATTTTCAACACATACCTATATATACTCACACATGCACCTTCATTTAGCAAGGTACTAGTGAATTACCTATACGAAACCAGATTACAAAGTATTCCCAACATCTTCAACCTCTCTTCTATGCATACACACAATTGAACTACACATAATCATTTTTAGATTGGGTGACCATCTAGATTAGGGTTGATAACGTCCAATTAGGTTTGGTGTAACCGAGAATTTTGGGTTGGGATCTTTGTGTGTTTCAAATGAGAAAACCAAGGTGGAGTTTTTCTTTAAGATTAGTGTGATTTGAAGGTTTTAGATAAAATCACATCAACACGAATTCAACTGAGTGAAGGCCTTAGGACAAGGTGGTTTCCTTGCAAGGGAGTAGCGCGAGACATTGAATCGTGTTCGGGAATCTTGGGTTCAACAAGTGTGTTCTCGGGAGAATATGAGGATTGTAGCTGCATTGTTGGTGACTTGATCAAGATTTGATCAAGGGTTTGGAGGTGGTTGAATCAACAACAAACAATAGGGTTTATGAGGATTGTAGCTGCATTTTTGCAAAGATAAGGTTGATTGCAAGTATCTCAATTCGATTTCGGATTTAGGGCATACTGTTGAGGCAATAATAGCAGCAAGCAAAAATATATAAGTAACCCAGTTATGTCGTTCTCCACAGGGATCAGTGTGAGGGAAAGAATGCCATTCGAGGGTTTCTATGTTTCTAAGCTCATGGTTCAAAAGTTTTGGTTTAAAGTGGAACCAAAAGCAAATGCGGAAAATGTAAAGACGGAAAATATAAAATAAAGACTGAATTGTAAATGGAGCCTTGTTGGAATTGAATCTTATTAATTGATAACACATGCATTCTTCTAATCATATTATACATAAATCAATCATTCGCTTAATATCCTCACGTATCACCCACGACAGAGGTTATGTCTAACGCAACATCGAGAGATCGACCGTATTGCCTCATTGGTGATATCTCACGCAACAAAAACCAACACAGAGTATTAAGAGCTGATACTCACGCAAATGTTAAGCCTAAATCTATCCTAGAGTTAAGAACAAAATAGATAATCATCTTAGATCCAGATCTGAAGAGTATATGTCTATAGCGGTTCAAATCAAAGATAAATAGGTAAACAAAGATGACACCCACATCAGATAAATGATTGCTTCATATAAAATGCCAATGATCAGAATACGTACATACATTTAACCCTTTTTACATGTATTCAACTAATTTGCAAAATGAATGTGAATACCGTTCTTCATCACTATTATCACGCATCCACGCAATACCGTATCGATCCTACTCATGCTAGCCATGCTACTTAATCAACACAATACAACAAAAGATAAAATGAATATCAACTCACAAAACCATGTCAAAAATTTTACTCATTGATAGATGAAAATCTAAGATCAAGGATTTGTAAAGGTTTTGTCAAGACCACAAATAATCAATCAAAGACAACAACAATAGAGAATCGAAACATATTTACAAACATACATTAGATAAAATACATAAGGTATCAGGAGATTACGTCCAACACCAACAAGAAATCAAAGCTCTTACCTTCTCTCCCTTGAAAATGAAGAGATGCAAAGTTTCTCTCTGAAAAATATCTAAATCTATCCAAAACTATCTCTAAAAAGTGTGAAGAATGTATTTATAACACATTCAGGAAATTATACGTTCGCTAAGCGAACCATTTATTCGCACAGCAAATGGCAAAAATAGGCACTTCAGGTGCCTCTGAATAGTTAAACCTCCCCATAAATTCTCGTGAGTTCGCAATGCGAAGGATCAATCACAAAGCGAACACTCGTTTTCCCGTTCGCAAAGCGAACTTTAGTGCCTTTTGCCCCTGCCAAAAGCTGGGTCCATTCGCTGGAGACCTCTCCAGCCTTCACAAAGCGAAGCTTCACTGGCAATTCGCCAGAGTTCGCAAAGCGAACCTGCTGTTGTTTTCCTCATTTCTTTGACAGCTTGCACCACTTTCTTGTGTCTTACACTTTGATCAATTTAGTGCCTTTTCCTGCACAATAACACACACATTACAAGCACCAAAGGTATATTCTCAAGGTTAGAAGAATAACAACAATCATTAGTAAAACTAATGAAAACATGAGAAAAGAGTGGAAAAAGTGCAAGGAAAGATAGTTCATTTTTAGGTCAAATCCGCACCTAACAACTCTCCTCAACTAGATTTTTGCTTGTCCTTAAGAAAAGTATGCCCCTCATGAAAACAAGAGGATTTACTCAAGCTTATGACTCAACCAAGAATAGATGAAAATGCGCAAAAGCAACGTTCACCACTCAATAGAATCGAACAATGACAAAGAATTAACTTCTTAAACAAATATCAAGGAATGGTTCAAATCACAACTAAATTTTCATACTTGAATCACTCTAACACTCCTGTTCAAAATAAGAATGAAGAAATTGACGCGTTTGCAACCGCGGGGAAATTTCACTCACCTGACAAACAATGCAAATAACAATCTAATTCATACAACATCTAACAATCAAAAATGAAAATATGGAAGCAAAAAGATCACTAAGGGCTTCAAAGGTTGTAGCTTGGTCGGGTTCACAACAAAGGGACATTTCTAAAGGTCATTGAATCGAAATTGTCGATGCAAAAGGAAACATTCACTATACATGGTATTTACACATCACAACTTCATTCACCATTTTCATTCCTTTATCACAACCCTTCTCAAACTTCCTTATGCACAATTATTTTATTCTCTATTTTTCTCATTCAAACAAGTATTCTTTTTCTTTTGTTTTTCACATTCTTATGCACACTTTTTCTTTTCATGCTTGTTTGAACTTTTTCAAATGTTTTAGCAACTTACCACTCTTCTTTTTCATTCTCCCCAACTTGAATTCAACCAAACCTCAAGTGAATGCTCCTTGATTTTTAAGGCAAGGAACTCAAATTAAAACAAAGTTCAAAGGTTCAAGAATAAATTTTTAGAACCTCACAAAATTCAATGATGAACTTTACTTTCAAATTATGTACAACATAAAGTTCATCACTAAAATGAGATCTAAATTGTTTAGGCTCAAAAGGGCTAACAAATTCTCACTACTCACGGGTAAGGTACTTTTGGATCCGACTGTGCTCAATATAAACAAATGCCTTGATCATTTCTAATGCTTTCACAAAATCACAATAATCAACAGATAAAGCATGAATCAAACGAATTAAACAACGTTATCAGTCATCCAAGCATTTAGTAAACAATGGAGGTTTCTCACAATTTGTGGCTTTTGGACCTAAGTGAAACAAGCATTCCAATAAGTTAAAAAATGAAACAATAATACACATTTGCACAAAGCACAAAATTCTCAAATCATTCTAACATTCTATAAAGCAGTATAATTTACCTCGCATACATTCAAATCTCACCATCCAGACTCGGTCGAAGCTTCATTGAATAATTTTATACAAATAACAACCAATCAAGAAAGAGTTCTCATCATTCCAGATCACACTAGAGAAAACATAAAAGAAAACAAATACAAATAATATAAACAAATGTACAATGCTAAAAACTATAGAAACTATCGCGGTGCGATTCAATATCTAAACACCGATCCCCGGCAACGGCGCCATTTTGCTGAGGCTAGAATAGCAGCAAGCAAAAATATATAAGTAACCCAGTTTTGTCATTCTCCACAGTGATCAGTGCGAGGGAAAGAATACAATTCGACGGTTTCTATGTTTCTAAGCTCATGGTTCAAAAGTTTTGGTTTAAAGTGGAACCAAAAGCAAATGCGGAAAATGTAAAGACGGAAAATATAAAATAAAGACTGAATTATAAATGGAGCCTTGTTGGAATTGGATCTTATCAATTGATAACACATGCATTCTTCTAATCATATTATACATAAATCAATCATTCGCCTAATATCCTCACGTATCACCCACGACAGAGGTTATGTCTAACGCAACATCGAGAGATCGACCGTATTGCCTCATTGGTGATGTCTCACACAACAAAAACCAACACAGAGCATTAAGAGCTGATACTCACACAAGTGTTAAGCCTAAATCTATCTCTAGAGTTCAGAACAAAACAGATAATCATCTTAGATCCAGATCTGAAGAGTATATGTCTATAGCGGTTCAAATCAAAGATAAACAGGTAAACAAAGATGACACCCACATCAGATAATTGATTGCTTCATATAAAATGCCAACGATCAGAATACGTACATACGTTTAACCCTTTTTACATGTATTTAACTAATTTGAAAAAATGAATGTGAATACCGTTCTTCATCACTATTATCGCGCATCCACGCAATACCGTATCGATCCTACTCATGTTTAGCCATGCTACTTAATCAACACAATACAACAAAAGATAAAATGATTATCATCTCACAAAACCATGTCAAAAGTTTTATTCATTGATAGATCAAAATCTAAGATCAAGGATTTGTAAAGGTTTTGTCAAGACCACAAATAATCAATCAAAGACAACAACAATAGAGAATCGAAACATATTCATAAACATACATTAGATGAAATACATAAGGTATCAAGAGATTACATCCAACACCAACAAGAAATCAAAGCTCTTACCTTCTCTCCCTTGAAAATAAAGAGATGCAAAGTTTCTCTCTGAAAATTATCTAAATCTATCCAAAACTATCTCTAAAAAGTGTGAAGAATGTATTTATAACACATTCGGGAAATTACACGTTCGCTAAGTGAACCAATTATTCGCACAACGAATGGCAAAAATAGGCACTTCAGGTGCCTCAGAATAGTTAAACCGCCCCATAAATTCTCGGGAGTTCGCAATGCGAAGGATCACTCGCAAAGCGAACACTCGCTTTCCCGTTCGCAAAATCTGGGTCCATTCGCTGGAGACCTCTCCAGCCTTCGCAAAGCGAAGCTTCACTGGCAATTCGCCAGAGTTCGCAAAGCGAACCTGCTGTTGTTTTCCTCATTTCTTTGACAGCTTGCACCACTTTCTTGTGTCTTACACTTTGATCAATTTAGTGCATTTTCCCGCACAATAACACACACATTACAAGCACCAAAGGTATATTCTCAAGGTTAGAAGAATAACAACAATCATTAGTAAAACTAATGAAAACATGAGAAAATAGTTGAAAAAGTTCAAGGAAAGATAGTTCATTTTTAGGTCAAATCCGCACCTAACACATACATACCCATAGCGAGTTCGATTGGGGAACTGCCTAAACAAATCTTTCTGTCTCTTTATCGCTTTATTTTTCTTTAATTGTTGTTCTTGCAAATTATCAATTTCGTTGTTGTTTCAATTAATTCGAATTGAAATTGTTTTCAACTTTCTTTTAAGTTGTTGTTGTTGATATAATCACAATCACTTTGATTGTGATTGACTTTTTACATCACCAAAATAAATCGAGTTTCCAAACGTGATCAAGCATACACAAAGTGTTCGATAAATTGTCTTTGAGTATATTTAACCGCTCTGTGTTTATTGGAAATAGGTGCAACACCACGATTTTTCGTAAGAATATTTATTTAATTAATTTAAATATTATATTCGTGGATTTCTGTGATTTGTGTCGATGTCGGTGATTTTGGGAAGTTTTGGTTATGAAATTAAATAATAGTATGTATTACGGAATATATTGTATTATTATTTATTTTAAATAATATTAAGGGAATTCAGGGTAAAGTGGACAATTGAGGAGAATTAGTGAGGGCATTATGGAGAATGCCCAATTTTGAGGCCCAAGGGTTAGAGTGAAATAAAAGGAGGATTTTGAGAATAAGGCCCTTTTTGGGTAGAACGTGAAAAGAAGGAAAGAAATGAGAGCTCTAAGGAAAAAGGGAAAAGACGAGGATTTCGTGAAGGTTTCCAAAGGCTTAAGAGAGAACACTTCGGATCGACAATCTAAGGTATGGGGAGTAATTACCTTTCATTGTTTTCATTATAGGATTCGATGGGATTGAAGTGGATTTTTGGGGATTTTTGGGTTTTTGAAGGGTTTATGAGTTATTGATGATTTGAAGGTATTTTGTGAATCGATTATTAAGGGTTGAATTTAATCGAATAAAAATAAACCTTTGGGGCAGATTTCCCCGTTGTGGTAGTTTTAACCTTGTGGTGAATGATCTATGGAGTTTATGGGGAGCTTGAGAGTTTTGAAAGTTTAGGGGATTTAAGGTTTCCCATAGGGTCACGAATCAACCTAACATACATATGTTTTAGGCCTTTAAATTCTATGATGTTTTAAGACTGTTGTAGGGATGATTTTGGGTTATTTGGGGCTGTAATCGTAGGTACTTTTGAGGCTGGGAAGCTACTGATGCGTAGCAGCGATTTGCTGTAATCGCAAGTTCGCTAGGCGAACCATTTCTTCGCAAGGCGAATGTTCGCCAAGGCTCGCTAAGCGAGCAGAGCAGCGAATACGCGATGACATGGAAGCGGGTACTGAGATGCTTCTGGAGAGGAAGGGCGGGGCTTCGCTGGGAGTCTCGCTAAGCGAAGGAATCAGCGAGTGGGTTCGCTAAGCGAATAAACTAGCGAGTATGACAGATGATTGTGTTTCTGGTGTTGAGTATGGTGTTTGTGGGATTCGCTGGCCGCTTCGCTAAGCAAAGGTTGTAGCGAACAGGTTTGCCTAGCGAATCATGGAGCGAACGTCTGCTGTTCGCGAAATTTCATTTCTTTTGTCGTGCTGTTCTGGTGTTGGATGTTGTGATATTTATGATGAGTTACCATGATGTTCTTGATGATATTGAGGTGCTGATTTGTGATGTTTTTATGAATATATGATGACATGATTTATATGAGAATTGATAAATGATGACGATATGATTGATGAATTGTGAGAGAATTATATATGTTACGTTTCGTGATTAAATGATGATATGATGCTATTGATGATTATTAGGTGTTTATGTGAGGATAAAATGACGATGTGAAGTACCAGGAGTACATTGATGATTTTGCATGATTATCTTGATGCGTGTATTGATGATTTGACGATGATGATTCATGATGTTTTTGATGAATACATGATGATATAATTAACATGAGGTTTTGATGAATGACGATGTATATGATGGCTTTTGTTGATGAATGAAGATGCACATAATGATGTTTATTTGATGATGGTGATTATTGACGTTGTGCATCATGCATTCATATGCATACTCTGTTACGAAGCTTCGTTCCCATTGTGCGGATATGAGGTGATTATGACGTGCTCCGGTTCCAATGCGGAATCGATCCTATTGACGGGGATCTTTGGAGGGGTGATGGCCTAGTGTACATCAATTGTGACGATTGGTACCACATGCATGAGTCTTGTTGTGCATTTGCATGTAATTGGCATTGTTGTATCTTATGATGTTGGTTGTGATTTTGATGTTTCCTTGTGATGACCCTGAAGATGTTGTATATGAAGATAATGCCATTTTATGTATATCTTATTTTATATTGATTATTATGAATTGTGATTACTCACCCTGCCTGTTTGAATGTTGCCTCCACGTGGGTAACGTGCAGGTGATTCGGCTTAGATGTGGATGCCCTTGAGGACTTTTGAGGTTATTGCTTTTGGTCGATGTAGAGGGTCTTGCTCTGATGGTGTAACATCGGGTTGGGTCGTCGAGTCGAATCATGTGATTTATTCGTCGTTATTTGATGTTATGGTTTATTATAAAACCTTTTTTATTATTTGTGGTTATGGTGGTTCTGCTGCTACTTCTGAGGGCCTTTTGTTGAAAACCTTTTATTTGAAAAATTTGAGTTCCGCTGCCATGTGAAGGCTTTTTGTGAAACTTTGAGGAAAACCCTTTGTTTACAGGGCAAGTGTATTATTTTTATTTTAAATGAGAAATGTGCACCCTTTGAGGTGATTTTGATGCTTTACTCTGATAATTTGAGTTGTTTCTGCTGCAACATTGTGTCGGATAGAGATCCGAGATTTACATCGAGGTTCTGGAAGAGCTTGCAAGAGCCTTTGGGTACTAAGTTGAGGATGAGTTCTGCCTATCATCCGCAGACGGACGGTCAGACAGAAAGGACTATCCAATCTTTAGAGGATTTGTTGAGGGCTTATATGTTGGATCATGGAGGATTGTGGGATAGCCATTTGCCGTTGATTGAGTTCACGTACAATAATAGTTTTCATGCTAGTATTGGAATGACGCCCTATGAAGCTTTGTATGGGAGAAGGTGTAGGACGCCGTTGTGTTGGTATGAATTGAGCGAGAGTGTTGTACTCGGACCTGAAATTGTGCAAGAGACGACTGAGAAGATTAAGACGGTACAAGAGATAATGAAAGCTTTGTAGAGTCGTCAGAAGAGCTACCAGAATAAGAGGAGGAAAGCACTTAAATTCCAATATGGAGATCATGTGTTTTTTAGGGTGACGCCAGTGACCGGTGTGGGTCGAGCTTTGAAGTCTAGGAAGCTCACTCCATGTTTTGTTGGTCCATATCAGATATCATAGAGGATAGGAGAGGTAGCCTATCGAATTGCTTTACCGCCGTCGCTTGCGAATTTGCATGACGTGTTCCATGTGTCTCAGTTGAGGGAAGTACATTCCAGTTCCGTCACATGTGATTCAGATGGATGATGTACAAGTTAGGGATAATTTGACTGTGGAAGCATTGCCTGTGCGTGTTGATGGCCGAGAGATGAAGCAGTTGCGGGTCAAGACATAGCTTTGGTGAAGGTGTTGTGGGGTGGACCAGCTGGCGAGAGTTGGACTTGGGAACGTGAAGATCAGATGAGGGAGTCGTATCCGACTTTATTTCCTTGAGGTAATTTTCGAGGGCGGAAATTCTTTAAGTGGGGGAGAGTTATAACACCCCGATTTTTCGTAAGAATATTTATTTAATTTATTTAAATATTATATTCGTGGATTTCTGTGATTTGTGTCGATGTCGGTGATTTTGGGAAGTTTTGGTTATTTAATTAAATAATAGTATGTATTACGAAATATATTGTATTATTAATTATTTTAAATAATATTAAGGGAATTAAGGGTAAAGTGGACAATTGAGGAGAATTAGTGAGGGCATTATGGAGAAAGCCCAATTTTGAGGCCTAAGGGTTAGAGTGAATATAAAAGGAGGATTTTGAGAATAAGGTCCTTTTTGGTTAGAACGTGAAAAGAAGGAAAGAAAGGAGAGCTCTGAGGAAAAAGGGAAAAGACGAGGATTTCGTGAAGGTTTCTAAAGGCTCAAGAGAGAACACTTTGGATCGACAATCTAAGGTATGGGGAGTAATTACCTTTCATTGTTTTCATTATAGGATTCGATGTGATTGAAGTGGATTTTTGGGGATTTTGGGGGTTTTGAAGGGTTTATGAGTTATTGATGATTTGAAGGTATTTTGTGAATCGATTATTAAGGGTTGAATTTAATCGGATAAAAATAGACCTTTGGGGCAGATTTCCCCGTTGTGGTAGTTTTAACCTTGTGGTGAAGGATCTATGGAGTTTATGGGGAGCTTGAGAGTTTTAAAGGTTTAGGGGATTTAGGTTTCCCATAGGGTCACGAATCGACCTAATATACGTAGGTTTTAGGCCTTTAAATTCTGTGATGTATTAGGACTATTGTAGGGATGATTTTGGGTCATTTGGGGCTATAATCGCAGGTACTTTTGAGGCTGAGAAGCTACTGATGCGTAGCAGCGATTTGCTGTAATCGCAGGTTTGCTAGGCGAACCATTGCTTCGCAAGGCGAATGTTCGCCAAGGCTCGCTAAGCGAGCAGCGCAGCGAATGGGCGATGACATGAGAGTGTGTACTGAGATGCTTATAGAGAGGAAGGGTGGGGCTTCGTTGGGAGTCTCGCTAAGCGAAGGAATCAGCGAGTGGGTTCGCTAAGCGAATAAACCAGCGAGTATGACAAATGATTGTATTTCTGGTGCTGAGTGTGGTGTCTATGGGATTCGCTGGCCGCTTCGCTAAGCGAAGGTTGTAGCGAACAGGTTCGCCCAGCGAATCATGGAGCGAACGTCTGCTGTTCGCAAAATTTCGTTTCTGTTGTCGTGCTGTTCTGGTGTTGGATGCGGTGATATTTATGATGAGTTACCATGATGTTCTTGATGATATTGAGGTGCTGATTTGTGATGTTTTGATGAATATATGATGACATGATTTATATGAGAATTGATGAATGATGACGATATGATATGACTGATGAATTGTGAGAGAATTATATATGTGATGTTTTGTGATTAAATGATGATATGATGTTATTGATGATTATTAGGTGTTTATGTGAGGATAAAATGACGATGTGAAGTACCATGAGTACATTGATGATTTTACATGATTATCTTGATGCGTGTATTGATGATTTGACGATGATGATTCATGATGTTTTTTATGAATACATGATGATATAATTAACATGAGGTTTTGATGAATGACGATGTATATGATGGCTTTTGTTGATGAATAAAGATGCACATAATGATGTTTATTTGACGATGGTGATTATTGACGTTGTGCATCATGCATTCATATGCATACTCTGTGACGAAGCTTAATTCCCATTGTGCGGATATGAGGTGATTATGACGTGCTCCGGTTCCAATGCGGAATCGATCTTATTGACGGGGATCTTTGGAGGGGTGATGGCCTAGTGTCCATCGATTATGACGATTGGTACCACATGCACGAGTCTTGTTGTGCATTTGCATGTAATTGGCATTGTTGTATTTTATGATGTTGGTTGTGATTTTGATGTTTCCTTGTGATGACCCTGAAGATGTTGTATATAAAGATAATGCCATTTTATGTATATCTTGTTTTATATTGATTATTATGAATTGTGATTACTCACCCTGTCTGTTTGAATTTTGCCTCCACGTGGGTAACGTGCAGGTGATCCGGCTTAGATGTGGATGCCCTCGAGGGCTTTTGAGGTTATTGCTTTTGGTCGATGTAGAGGGTCTTGCTCTGATAGTGTAACATCGGGTTGGGTCGTCGAGTCGAATCATGTGATTTATTTGTCGTTATTTGATGTTATGGTTTATTATAAAACTTTTTTGATTATTTGTGGTTATGGTGGTTCTGCTACTACTTCTGAGGGCCTTTTGTTGAAAACCTTTTATTTGAAAATTTTGAGTTCCGCTACCATGTGAAGGCTTTTTGTGAAGCTTTGAGGAAAACCCTTTGTTTACAGGGCAAGTGTATTATTTTGATTTTAAATGAGAAATGTGCACCCTTTGAGGTGATTTTAATGCTTTACTCTGATAATTTGAGTTGTTTCTGCTGCAACATTTGTGGGGGTAGAAAAGGGTGTTACAATAGGCATTATGAATAGCGTTACATTTGATTGATCCACGAATTAATTGTTGATTGAACAATCTGTGTTAATTATCATTCCATCAATTTTCACTACACATATCTGAGCTTTTCGATAGTAGGTTCGGTTAGACAATTTGATTCTGGTTGTTTCCGTTGTGTCATACTTTTGAAAACAAATTTTTGCCAAGAGTTTTTGGTTTTAAATTTGTGATCTGTTCACCCCCTCTAGATCGAAGCCTATCGTCTAACAATGTTTGTAGACGACGTGTAAGATCAACATAATAGTTATGGGGTAGCCACAAGGTCTCACAGGAGTAAGATAAAATCATCAATAAAACGTTATAGGATATATATGAGAACGACGAATGTTATGGCTGTCATTAACATAGGATTTGAGGAGCCACTTCTCAATGATCTAAGAGATTGAAGACTATAGTATAAAAAGGCTTCCCACCGAGGGAAGAAAGACAAACAACAATTACCACTCCAATACAGTACGTTTGTGATCTCACGTGACTGGCCTCAGAGAGATTAACTAAATAGTGTTTATTAGGAACATAAATTATTTTAAATGAAAAATAAAATTTGTATATGACTACAAACTCCTATTTTCCCTAATTTTTCCTTCAACACCAATACTGTTACTAAATTAATATTGGACTAATGAGTTTGTATAATTTTAGAACTAAGTGTTGTTGCTTATTTGATTTTGAATTATTTTTAACATATAGTTTTTATGAAAACGATGTGATTTGTGGAATTCGCTAATATATTACGTGTTATGCATATGGTTTAACTTATTTGATATTGTTTGATGCGTTTATCTCATTTAAGTTTTATAAATATGCATAATTAAGGTTTGAGAGAAAACTATGAAGATTCAGAGGAGGTTCTTATGGGGAGGGGTGAAGGGGGAGTCCGAAGATTCCTTTGGTTAGTTAATCTGATGTTCGTAAACCCAAGAGGCGTGACAAGTTATGTGTTTCGAGATCTCTACTTGATTAACTTGGCATTTAAGGCTTTTATCTCAAAAAAATGGGTTATGGAGGAATATTGTTTATGCTAGGTATGAGTCTCACATGGTTTCTTCAATGAAGGAGGTGGGTGCGCCAATTATCACTTTGCTTCATCTTGGTGGAGATTGATCTATCTCTTAAGATATAATTGAAGAGTCTACTGATTGGTTTGTTAAGCGACTTAAAAGAAGAATCAAGTCCGATAATCTTACATCGTTTTGGGATGACCCTTGGGTGTGGGCTATTCCCCTTAGATAGAGGTTTTAAAAGACTCTATCTCATTGATTGTCATAAGGGTAGAAAAGTTAATGAGGTAGTAGTGATAGATGATGGTTTATTTAGGTGCAATTTTTAATGGAGGAAACCTTTCTTAGTTTGAGAGCTCGTGTTAGTTTATTTGTTTTTACAGTCCCTTTAAAAGGTAACTTTATTGCAAAAGAGTGATTGTTGGTCATGGAAGGTTGTTATAAATGTAGGTCCAATTAGTAGCTTCGATATATAACTCCATTATCGAGGCAAAACTTGGTTTATTCGTTCCTCTAAATAAGGCGAACCGACTTTTGTCTCATATTTTGATTAGTTGAGCTTCATCCAAGTTGTTGGTTTTCTCTTGGCAACTCATTCTTGATAAGTCTCCCTTTAGAGAGATTTTGTTAAGACACAGGATCGTTTTAGATTCGACTAGGGTTTGTAGTTGTTTTTGTGGGATGTTCGTAGAGTCGAGCCGACTTCTCATTTGTGTGTCACTTGTGAGGTCGTCTTGCATCTATGGTATAAAATCTTTATGTGACTAAGTTGGTCTTTAGTCATCCTGGAGGATGCTGTCTCTTTTGGAGATATTTGTTGCCTTAAATGTGTCTCATAAGATTAAAGGTGGTCTGGTTATGGTTTAACACTCGGCGACATAATCTATTCAGAAATCCCTGAACAATTTGATTTTTTTTTCCAGAAATATCCGTATACGTGAAAAATTGGAGGATATGAGCATTACCCTAACTTTGAAATGATACCTTTGGAAGTCTTTGAACTAATCTTGTCATTTCTTCGGTTGGCTGGAGAGCCCTATTTTCTGTTTAACTCAATTGCGACTTAAAATGTCTATGATCTTGCCTGAGTTATATTTATTACCACCTTCCTTCTTAAAGGACTATAACCTGATGTTACTGAAATTTAGTTGGCGTTTCTTCGTCATCAAGGATTGACCATGTTTTTCTACGCTTGTTTAAGGATTGACTCATTGTCTCTTTAACACGATCTTGTTTTGTTTTGGTGGTATTTCTTAATTATGTAGTTTTTGCTCTTATTAAACATGTTTTTATTTTTTGAGATTAAAGATAATGCACTAACCATGTAAAATAGTTTTACACTATTATTTAACAAAGATTCATCATTTAGCTATTTCATTCAACTAATTTAAAAGTATCAAGGTGACTTGACAAAAGACATCATGGTGATTGGTTGACAATGTAAAATTATTTTATACTGTCAACGCATATTTTTTTTTCTCTTATTTTTTTCATTAATATATATATATATATATATATATATATATATATATATATATATATATATATATATATATATATATATTATAAAAAAAATACTTTTATTCATTTCAAAGAATATTCAAGTCTTGTGGGTCATAGCTGACGTATAACCCTATATATTTACGTTTTTCCTCTCAACTCAATTATTCTCAATCGTATCTCAATTTTGTTATTCGGTTTATTAGGGTTTTTCTTGTTTCCCCACAAGTCTCTCGCAAACCAGGGTTTTTCTCCCAATGGGAAGATATCGTAGCCGTAGCAGAAGTTACAGCCCTCGCCGCCGTAGCAGAACCCCACCTCGCGGTCGCAAGCGTTATGACGATGATCGCCATCCTGACACCAGGTCTCGCAGAGACCGTCGTTCTCCTCTCCCTTCTGGCTTACTCGTTCGTAATCTACCCCTTGATGCTAGGTTTGTATCCTTTCCTCTATTCATGTTTCCAATTTCATTTTATTTATTAAAAGTTTTCAATCATTAAGCTCCAACGCTATACCGTAGTTTATGTATTGAAACCATTAGAATTGTAATGCTATCTTCTATTGGATAGGGAAAACAATTTTTTGTTGCCAGTACCTCAATGGGGTTGCGTTGGTTTACGTTTTTTTTCTCCTCTGTTATGCAATGTTCCTTTATTTAATCGAATTTTGAACTGAAAATGATATGAGGAAACTGAGTTTACCTTTTGATTTATATGATGCAGACCTGAAGATCTTAGGGGGCCATTTGAACGCTATGGTCCTGTGAAGGATGTTTACCTTCCTAGAAATTATTACACTGGGTATGCATGTTCTAAGTTTTGTTTGATATTTACCTTTACAACTCCTGCTTTCAATAAGATAGTATGTAGTTGTGTGAATTTGATAGGGACTTGTAGACTGGGTGTTAAACTTAAAGTCCCACATCGAGTATGCTTGGTGAAGTATTAGGTTGGTTTGGGGAACCCTCTCTTGAGACCTACTTACTTCACCGAGCATTCCATGCTAGTCAATGTGAGACTTAGCACTGCCTAATGCCTAAGTCGTTAACTTATCGGTATTGTGACTAGAGCCTTAGTTTTAGGTTGTGATTGGGTTGATTTCACAGTGATTTTCTTTGAATTGCTTTTGTAGTGAACCTCGTGGCTTTGGATTTGTGAAATATCGATATGGTGAAGATGCAGCAGAGGCAAAGCAACATCTGAATCACAGTGTCATCGGTGGACGTGAAATAAGAATTGTGTTTGCTGAGGAAAATAGGAAAACCCCTCAAGAAATGCGTGTCACTTCTCATGGAAGGTGTGATTACAATTATATGTGCTAGTAAATTTTTAATTTTGCACTTATGGGATTTCTCATTTCATTCTTATCAATTTTTTTTTTAATTTTATTAATAGTAGCCGAAATGGAGGTGGTAGCAGAAGGAGAGCTCGGTCAAGATCTCCACGGCGTCGTTATCGATGTCAGTGTACATATTCACGTCAGCTTCATAATTGTATTTTAAATACGTTAACATTGTACTTATGCTTTATTTGAGAAGCCAATCCATTTATTCATGTTGTTATATCTGCATTGTTTGCAGCCTACTCTAGGTCTCCATCACCTGCCAGGGGCACTTCAAGGTTTGATTTTTACGCTTTAATGATTTATTTTTCCTTGTGCATATTAGAATATTTTGTTGAACGTATTATCAAATTTATTTATTATTTGTTAATGTTATACATAATGTTTTAGGCAACTGGCTACATTTGATTGCATTTAGGTTCTGAAACATTATTTGTAATTGAAGTTTAGAAAGTAATTGCATTTCATAAGATGGAAATGGTCTTATTTTAGCTGTAAAATGTCATGTGTAGAATACTCAGTAGTTAAAGATGTTTGATACTTGGTTGGAAATCATTATAAACAAAGTTGATCAGCAGAGCCACAGGTGGTGAAAGGAATTTCTCTGTTCAGTTTTTTTTTTCTGTCACGTTATTTTGTTACTTTCGTATTAGTCCGTCCTCTGGTAAATTTCTCTATTAGAACACTTGTTTGTTGTTAGGCTTGGTTAACTAAGATGACTGTTCATGCACTTCTGTTTGGACTATGTTTATTCTGGTGGATGATTGAAGTGGCAAGAGCTGGTTCTTAAAATGAGTATTATATGTGACATGTGATAGATGTACTATTCCTTTGCTCAGCAAGAGTATAATTAGCAAGGTTTACTTCTAACAGTTAGAGTGCCTTCCAATCCTATGACCCTGACAAGACTCCTATAATATGTTTAAGTGAATTGAATGATATCTGCTTATGGTCTTCTTTATGCAGATAATAATGTGAATTGAAGAGTTTAAAGATTGGTTAATAAAGATTAACGAGTAAAGAGGCTTAAAGTGATGTGGTACTTGCTTACGTATCTTTCAAAGTCCCTCCATAAGAAATATCCATACCAAATTTGCCTTATTCTGCCAGTTGTGGGGCTGGTATTTTGTTTGTTGCTTTCGATTGGTCCAAATAAGTACTTCTTTTGATTCCCTTACCGATTTTCTGTAAAGAAGATTCTGTTTAGTTTGATATATTGTTTTTCATATACTATCCAGTTTAAAAAGAATATAAAGCTTATAGTTGGCCAAAGAAAATCATGCTCAAAGAATGGAAGCGAAAGTATTTACGTGTAAAGATATGATGTGCAAGAAAGATAATTGTCATTTTTTAATAGTTGGGACAAAGAGAGCTATGAAGTTACCAGATGCTGATCTTGCAGTACATCATTCATAGCTGTCAATGTTTGGATCCAAGTGTCGTGTAGTTGTCCAGAAACTTTGGAAAGGTACAGGTAAAGGTCACATTTTGGCTAATTAGATTCTTAAGAAGAAGTAAGTGTTAGATCTCATAAGAAACAAAAATTGGTTTGGGTGACTGCCAATTATAAGTGTAATTTGTTTTTACTTTAACAAGAAATGTTAGTGTCTTATGTTAGTGGAGGGAGTTGAACTCATAACCTACTTATGTGTTTAGTTTGTTGTAGTTGCATATATTCCGTTCTTGATTTATTGGATGTCTGTGGTCGGCGTAGGTATGCATTTGTATTGATTTAGCCTTTTCATTACCTTGGTTGTATGACTAAGTTGTCTAGCTGACATGTCGATTTAGGGATGACAGAGGTAGGGATGGTTATTCTCCAGAGCGATCACGATCTTATTCTAGGTCTGTTTCTCCCGGTGGTCGGAAGGAAGACAAGAGGTCCCCTCGTGCCTCCCCCGGTGGTAGGAAGGACAGCAGGAGGTCCTCTCGTGCCTCTCCGGATGGTGGGAAGGATGACAGGAGGTCCCCTGGCCCCTCTCCCGGTTCTGGAAAGGATGACAGGAGGTCCCCTCGTGCCTCTCCAGGTGGTGGGAAGGACGACAGGATGTCCCCTCGTGCCAGGGAGAATGGTCGAAGTCCAAATGTTAAGAAAGATCAGGCACCTACCAGATCTGAAAGCCCCAGGGACAAAGATCACAGTCCATCAAGGTCTCGCTCGCGGTCATACAGGTATGAAGTTTCGGATCTTTTTAAATGTATTGTATTATTGTACCCAAGTTATTTCTATTCTAATATGATCCCTATTGTGCCTGCATATTAAGGACTTTGAAGCAGTTAGAATTCTGGAATATAATAGGGAACTAGGTATCAGTAGTTTGAATTTTGCCCTTTTAAAGTGAGATTGTCTATAAGAAGATTCATATCTGTCTTTATTTGATTTCAAGGGCATTTTAACTTTACACCCATGAATATTTCAGTGGTGGGCACGGCCCTGCGTTGTTTAATTGAGTTTCAAAAAATTGTTTTTAAAACTGTCATTGTCATTGTTATTTCCAGGGCTGAATACTCTGTTCTAATTGTTTGCTAAATTCTAGTATTGCTTTATTCCTAAATCCTAATCATCTTCTGTCAGTCTTGTTGTAAATTGTTTCATTAGTATATTTTCTACACAAATGATTTTATAGTGAAGCTGACTGTTGAAATCCTATTATTGAATTGAGCACAATCTGCATGTTTCACCATATCTCTGACATTGAAAGGGATTTGCATTTGCAACTTAGTATTGAATTGAAATTAGATAATCGGTGGTTGATTATTTCTTTATCTTTATGCAGTCCACGCTGATTTTCCACCAAGCATGTGAAGTACTGGAGATAAAGTTCAGCCGGTTTGAAAGACACTGACGCATCTGTTATGTTTATTTTAGACTGTTGAAAACAATTCCAATGGATAATAGTTCTTGACTTGGTCTGCCATTTTAGTAGATACTGTTGGATACTGGTTTTTTGTTAATGAAGTTGGAACTTGTTTTTTTAGTAGCTATCTTTATCCTTGGAGTTTGGAGTGCACCCATCTTTTAGTTTCACTTTTTATTCCATAGCAGATTCCCTACTATGAATAATTAGCTAGGGTTGATGTTTTAATATTTATTGTTGGTCTATCTTGTGCTGCCATGCAGAGTATTTCATAATTATTTTTTGCAGTATTCCCTAAAACATAGTTTTCACTTGCAACTAACTAGCCACCAAGGTTTGTTTCTGGGATTTGGGTTGTCTGATTTTATTGCGCCAACTGCGCCCTGACTTTCAGCCGTTAAGTCATTAGATTAATCTCACGCGTTACTTGGTGCCACGTGTCATAAGTTTTCCAAAAGAAAGCATAACGAAAAATGCTTTAATCGTCATCTCCACAACTACTCTGTCGTCGTCATCCCCAGCTAAGCCACAGTTACCACCGCATGCCGTCCTCAAACCAACCTGATAAACCACCGTTAGTGTGTCGTTGTCATAAAAACCAACCTGATAAACCGTTGTTACTGTGTCACCTTGTCATTTTAATTGCCAATTCAACCACACGTCATCTTCAAGGCTACATGTCATCTTCAAGACTGACGTCATGTGTGTTTTACGTAATTCTTTTTTCTTTTAGAAAACAGGCATTTTCGTAGAAAGCAGGCATTTTTTAGATAGCACAGACACGTGGCACTATCTTGACCACAGGATCAATCTGATAGCTAATAAAGGTTGTCTTTGAAAATAAAGCAGACTTTTTCTTTTAGAAAGCACAGACACATGACACTATCTTGACCATAAGATCAATCTGATAGCTAATAAAGGTTGACTTTGAAAGACAGCGCAATTGTCGCCATAAAGTCAAACGATCCAGGATATTGTGATGGTATGGTTTGGGATTATGACTTTGGTCTTCCGTAATTTCGTAGAGTACTAAAGGATACACGATACATTCTTAATGCATGATTTTGGCCGACTGACATCCATAGCATGAAAAATAAAATACATATATTCTTCCCAACGAAATATAGACAAAAAGAGAATTTTAAAAAGTTAATGGATTAGTTTTTAATAAAATTAGATATATAAAATTTTCAATTACTATTTTTGTTTATATTTCACTATGCATAGAGTATCTACTAAGCAAATATACGTAAACATATGGCCGGAGGGAGTATCTTTTAACAGGTATGCTATCTTGACACGACTCCCCTTTCATCCGTATATGAACATTGCACGTAAATAGTAAATTCGTACATGGATAGTGATCGTGAACAGTAAACCGTACATAAATAGTGCATTGAACAATATCTATGAACAGTGTCTTTTAATAGTAAATCAAATTTGGTTAATGAAATATAAAAACTTGGTTAATATAGTGATGAAGTTGGTTAATAAAGGTCCAGATATTAAAAATAATTTTTACTAGTAAAATAAAATTGGTTAATACAATGTAAAAAGTTAGTTAATGAAGTTATGAACTTGGTTAATAAACGTCCAGGTGTACAAATAATTTTTAGTAGTAAAATAAAGTTGGTTAATGCAATGTAAAAAGGTTAATGGAGTGATGAACTTGGTTAATAAACGTCTAGATGTAAAAAATAATTTTTAATTGTAAAATTTTTTTTTTTAAATTAAAAAAAAATATTATTATAATATTGATGAACAGTAAAATACGGTGTAAGTGTAGGGAAATGGTGTCAAAATGACATTTCTCTTCTTTTAATTCTATATCGTGGTGGTGTCTTTGGAATTTTTCTTCTTCTATCAATTCATTTATCTTAAAGTTGTTTGAAAATGGGTCATGCCTTGGCTCTTGACATTTGTGTATGGTAGTCACATTATATGAAGCGTAATGCTTTGCGGGAGATATCTGAAAGAGTTGGCTGAGGATATTCATGGTTTTTGGGTGTTGATTTTAAAACAATCCGTGCTCATGAGAAATTTGGTGGGATTGATTCTCCCCCTACCAAAGTATTTGATAGGATTATGGAGTTATTCTTAGACAATCTAAATATTAAGTAGAATTTATTTTAGTGGACTTTTATTGTTTATTGAGCCTTTTTAGTTTATTATTCATTAGAGGTATTATATATTATAGTTTCATAGAGATATTTGGAACCAATGAAAATCAAAGTTATTTTTTATCTCTATTTTTCTTAATTCTCTTTTAGATTTATAATTGTTTTCATACCTCGTTAGGGTTCTTGAATTTGCATCCTAACAATTGGTGCTTTCATCAATGTACTTAAATCCTCCTATGGATTATCATACACCTTCATCTCATCAATGGAGCATTCCTCCTACCTATCCCACAAACCCCTCTTTTACATCTCCAATCACTTCCTCATTCCCATCTTTTTCATCGGAAATCTTTTCACCTTATTACACAAATCCATATGTTGCAACTCCATCACCTTGCTTGTATTTTAATCATGGGTATACATCCCTATACCTAACCCATATTCATCATATTCTACATCTCATTATTCATACTACTACAACAATTGTCACACACAACACCAAACAAACACCTCCTCCATAATTGGTCACAAATACCAAACCCATTCTAATATTAGAAGAGATTTTAAGAAGCATTTGCAAGTGTTTCATCCTTATTTTAAGAAAACATCTAAAAAAAATTTCTCAAAAGCTTGCTCATTTACAAAGTCTCCTGCGACAACTCCAGCTTGAAAATTCTCAAAAGTTTGAAAATTCTCCAACAAAATCAACAATGGCTCCTATCGATCCTCACTCCTACACTCAATATCAAGCTATTCACGCTCGCTTGGTTTTTCCTTGCCAAGATACACCGGCGATTAGGGTTTGTTATTCAGCGAAGATGAATATTCCGGTCGAATTAACCGCCGTGATGGCTGCGAAACACGTGGCACGACGTTCGTTGTTAGATACTGATGATTGTTTTGGGAATTCATCGAAAGGGAAAGTGGTGAAAGAGTTTGAGATGGAACTTCCTGTTCCACCTTACCTGTTTGCGTTTGCTGTTGGTGAGCTTGATGACAAGGAGGTTGGGCCGAGGACTAGGGTTTATGCCGAATCGGTTCTATAATTGTTGGATTCGGCTGACAGAGTGTTTGAGGGGACTGAGGATATGATTAGGGAAGGGGAGAGATTGTTTGGAGGGTATGAATGAGAGAGATTTGATTTGTTGGTTTTGCCGCCGAGTTTTCCTTATGGAGGTATGGAGAATCCAAGGATGGTGTTTTTGACACCTACTGTTATTAAAGGAGATGCAACTGGTGCACAGGTTGTGGCTCATGAACTTGCTCATAGTTGGACTGGGAATTTGATCACGAACAAAACCAATGAACATTTCTGGCTCAATGAGGGCTTCACTACGTACGCAGAACGGAGGATTGTGGAGACTGTTCAAGGGGAGAAAAGAGCCACATTGAATATTGGAATTGGTTGGAAGGGTTTACATGAGGATGTAGAGAGGTTCAAGGACAATTTGGAGTTGACTAAGCTAAAGAATAATCAAGAAGGAATTGATCCCGATGATGCATATTCTCAGGTTCCATACGAGAAAGGTTTCCAGTTATTGCTGCGCATTGAACGTGAGGTTGGGAGACCTGCTTTTGATGAGTTCCTGAAGAAATATATTGCCACTTTCAAGTTCAAATCGATTGATACTTGAAAGCACCTTTGGTTTGACAAAATTTTGGTAAAACACATTATTGATAAAGATGAATAAATCTGGACTGAACAAAGATGTCGAAGAAGATGTCATGACATCCTGAAGTAATGCATTGATTTAGCAAGTGTCAAATCTGTAACAAATAAGCCAAGAGATAATGCGCATGGATCAAGAAATTAGCGAACAGAAAACTGAAGCCCAAGGAAGCAGAAGACACTACAAATAGAAGACTTAGACCATGTTTTATATGCCTTAGTACGCCTTTTGTAACCTTGCTTTCTTGCGTAAGAAACAAGGGTTTAGGGTTTTGAGAGTCGTTGGCTCTCTAGGTTGTAAGTCTCCCTTTGTATCAGTTGATACACTGTGGTAGATATAAGTGTCGCACAGTTTCATAAGCCTTGAGGTATTGGATTGTGTATTGTTCTTGGATGAAGCTTTTAAGCAAATCCGAGTTAGCTTGTTTGTCAAGAAAGCTTGACAGATTTCTGTATTGATAGGGATGATGTAGAAATCACAGTTGGTGATTAAGAGAAGTGAGTGGTGTATCTCATATCAAGGTTGTAAACGTTTGAGTTTAGCCTTGGTAAAGATGTTCATTGGGTAGCTGTTAGGTATAAAGTTGTAAACAGGGGAGTTTAACTTTGTAACAGTCTACAGATAGTGGAATCTTCTTCCTGGATTGATATCCCCCAGATGTAGGTGAGTTGCACCGAACTGGGTTAACAATTATTATGTTCTTTATCATCCTGCAGATTTACGTTTTCTGTTAGGGTTTATGATAAACATGTTGGATCAAATGTCGTGACATCTGTAAGTGTGCAGTTCTGATATTCAAGGTACCAGTCTGCTGTTGCGCCTCTGAGTTTAAATGATTATGTAGCACAATGTCTTGACATGTGTTAGGACATCTGCTGTCTGCATATGCCAGAATTTCAATTGGTATCAGAGCAGGCATCATGTCTGGTTTTGGATGAGATCTTTGGGAGATATTTTTGGCGTTTAAACAAGGAGGAGTTTTGAAGATCATATCAATCAACTCAGACATACTCAAGGGTATTAATGGATGAGATGGATGTTCTGGATCGAAGGGAGCAACCCGAAGGTTGTTCATGTTGCTGAGACGTGGCTAGTTCTCTTGTTGGTGTGTCTTATAAGATGTTGTGACATCTTATTAGGGCAAGCAGGATCTGTTCCTTGGTGGTTCCGTTGCATGTGTTTTTGATGGAAGAGCTCTAGAATTATGGGATTCTGGAGTTGTTACTGAAGACAGTTGGTGGAAGGTCTCAATCGTCGGCCTCTATATGTGAAGATATCTGCATTATTTTATTCCAAAGTCGGGAGCAATGGAGTAAAGGGAGTTGTGGTTATATATCTGGTATGGTGACTTGGTACTTGGAAGCTTGGTTTCTTGGTGCAGTTGAAGTCAGTTGAAGAGGAGAGGAGTTGAGTTTAAGTTTATCAGGTTCTTGCTCTAGGAGTTTGATAAATTATTGGTCCGCTAGATTGTCAAAGATACTTGAGAATTCTCTCAAGTCCACTCATAAAGGCATCTATGTCGTGTACCTGGAGTCTTCTAGTTACTCTTTTGACTAGAAGGTGTTTCTTTGAAACACAATCTGAAGAAAGTGGAGGTGATTTATTTTCACCATCCAAAAACAGCAAGGAAGGATTCATCTCTCTTAACCCTAAGAGTGGATCCAATCTGATTGAAGAATTATTGAGGTAAATAAGATTTGTTCAGAGAAAGTCTTAGTTATTTGAGTCAAGGGTGGCAGCCTTAGTATCTCAACATTGTCCTTTGAAGAAGCTACTTGCAAAAAGATTGAATACTTTATAAGTGTTCATGACGTGATATGGTGGAGCTTAGCTACAACAGAGAAGAAGGGTTATTGTACAAGGATTTAAGATAAATTGCTATTTGTGGAATCCACAAGTATTTAATTGATTATCCTTGAAAGCCAAGATTGTTGATGTTCAACAAGATGTTGGAACATCTCATCATCAGAGTTTGTACAGAATCATGGGAGGGGTACTGCATACGCTTTAGCATCTGTTTTAGTCTTAGGTGGTGACCAAGAAGTGGCTTCAGTCGGGTGTGACATAAGCATGTGTTCTCTGGAGAGTTTCCTGGCAAGAAACTAGTCTGGACTTTGATGCTGTTGAAGATGAGGATGAAGACATCATAATCTTGATGGTTACAACTTGGATCAGTTTATTTCTAATCTAGGTGCTTTGGAGCATGAATCTTGCTCTTTTTGTTGAAGGTCAAAGTTAAGTGGCTGTTATCTCTGACTTTCTACAGTATGCTATACTAAGGAAAGTGGCATTCTTTGGTATGGCTATGGTGTAGTCTTGGACTACTTATTTTTTGAAGATTCAGACGTGGCAGGTGTGAAGTATTTGGAGTTTCAAAGCAGGATGGAGGTTGTCTACTCAAACTTGGTTGTTGTGAATCAAGTCTATGAGAGCATGGAACTCTTGTTCTGCGAAGGGAGAAGGTTCTTCTAAGTGGCAGAAGGAGAAGCTGAATTCAACAGTTGGATGTCATATCAAAATGTTCTGACATCTAGCTTAACATCAGAGGTCTCAGCTGGTGATGTGGCACATCAGCTTAAGATAAGGTGATCTACAGGAGAATGGAAGTTGTGGATGCTTCAAAAAGGTCTATCTCATGCAGTTTGCAGGAGCTTTGGATGGGAAGATGTTACATGACTAAGAGGCTTGGTGGATCCAAGATGTCTTGCTATAAGGCAAGTAGTTTGTGTGACTTGAAGATCTGTTTTCATTAGTGGATCAGTGTATCTTATGAGGGAGGTCTGAAGAAGAGTGAGGTCAATCAAAAGGTGGCATTTGGTTGGTTTCAAAATGTGCATTCAAGCAGGATGCTTGAAACTGATTGCTCTTGTACAGAAGAGTAGTTAGTTGAAACTGTAAGGAGGTTCTGGTTCTCTGGGAGCTTGTGGCAGAAGTTCTGGGTTGAGGATGGAAGCATACCTTCTTTTGGTGGATGAGAGTTTATTTCTCTCTGGGTTTCTGAAGTTTTCTTTGGTGGCGCAGTGTTGTGTGAAGATCTTCAGTGTGGATTATAATGCTGATAGTAAGTCCAGTGGTGGAGCATATCAAGAACCATGGTGTGTGGTGTCTGTGATGCGTGGAAGATGTCATAACTGATGTTAGAACATCTTTGGCTTGGTTATCCTTGGTGAAGGATTTCAGGTTCTGTGAGGAACTGGTTACTTGCATCGGGTCTAAGAAGTATCTACATTGTCATATGGGAGAATGATGGAGTAGAAGAACTGTCTTAGAGGTCTGATGTAAGGTTTTTGGAAGACTGAAGTGGATCATGGGTTGATTACATGAAGGTCTGGTTTCTGATGCATTCAGAAGTGGATATTCACCAAAAAATCAGAAGTATTCCAGGTTATCATACGGGAGAATGATAAGGAATGACTGTCTTGGATTATGGGGTGTCTATCTCTATTGCTGGCTGGGTAAGGTCAGTGGAAAATATTGCGAAGGGGATATTTCCCCTGGCTGCAAGTCATGATAGTAGTGGATCCGTTTAGCAGCTGTGAAGTTCTGGAGCATGCATACGATAGCTGACATCATTATAACAAACTAAGGGGACCTGTGCGTCTCTTTGAGGAATGTGAAGCATTCTGATTCAATTGGTTTGTGCCTCAAGCAGCTGGAGGTCTACACATGAGAATTCAAGAGGAGTTCGTGTGGTGTATAGATGGTTGCAGGATGGGGGGATCAATAGGACTTTGATCTCAAGCCAAGAGTTTGTTATGGTTGGTATACATTTCCTCACGGGTAGCATGATGGTGATCATGTGTGAGTGATTATTGTTTCTTGTCAGAGGAAGAAATAAGAGAGTTGATGATTGTGTTCAGCTGGTAAGTTGAACTGAGGGTGCGCTCTTGAAGACATGAAGATGCGTCTTATGTTTTCCATTCATTAGCTTGGGTGTTCTGTGGAGGAGCACTTGTTACCTTAGATAGGGGGAGATGCCCCTTGATCTAAGATGAATTACTGCAAGGATGCAGTTGAAGTTCCAGTTTGTATTTGTGCGACAAGCAAGCTGAGATGTCAAGGAGGATATCTTGACATTGTTGTATTGTTGCAAGTTGTGGGAGACTTAGCAGTACAAGTTAAATGGTTCTTATTGGATGCTTAAGAATCATTGATTGAGTCTAAGGGAATTTATTTTTCTCTGCAGGCTTTGATCACAAGACTGTGAAGTTATTCGTCAATACAGAAGTTTTCTTGATGGACAGTGTCTGACATGATGTCAGAACATTGTTAAGGACATGCTCTATGAGTAATTGGTCTTTTGGACGGTGGATGTTGCATAATACGCGTTCCAAACACGTTCATCATTACTTGTATTATTGTTGGACGATTTTCTTGAAGAAGAAACAGTCAAAGCATTCTTAGCATGGTGAAGTTACAACCTTAAAGTAATAACTGCATTGAAGATTCAATAGATCGTTACATTCGAAGGAAAGTTCTTTGTTATTTAAGGGTGTTCTTGGAGCAGTTTGTTTCAGAATTGGGATATTCATTGTGGTATGGTCAAAATGTCTTTTGTTCAAGTCTGGATAAATGTTGGTTGGGTATGGGAATGTCTTGGTTTCTTTTGCCAATTTTTGGCTAAAAAGGGGGAGTATAGGTCACTGAGTCAGGGGATGCATGGGATGTTCTTACAGTTGCTTGCAAGATAAACAAGATGTTATAACATCCTGTCTATTTGTAAGTTTCCTTTGTGTCTTGTGACTTGAGTTAAGAATCAAGTTGTGTCTTGTGACCTGAGTTACATGTCTTAAGTACTCAGATTCACAAAGACTACAACTGATCTTTGGAGGGAGAGTGTGTTTGAAAAGAATATCCTATGTTCTTAGGTTTCAATCTTTATACTAACTTCTTTAGAAGTTTCTATTGTCTGGACATTTTTCAAATTCGCTCATCCTGGTTTACTACTTTCCTCAAGGGTGGCAGTATCGTCTCACTAGTTAAGGGGGAGTCAGGGTTGTCTTCTTCCTCATGTACACCAACATAGACTCGGTTTGCACAGTATTCTAATCATATCCGCCACTCAGGGTGAAGAGACGTCCAAAAAAAAAATGTTTTAGCCAAAAAATTTCAAAAGGGGGATATTGAAAGCACCTTTGGTTTGGCAAAATTTTGGTAAAACACATTATTGATAAAGATGAATAAATCTGGACTGAACAAAGATGTCGAAGAAGATGTCATGACATCCTAAAGTACTGCGCTGATTTAGCAAGTGTCAAATCTGTAACAAATCAGCCAAGAGATAATGCGCAAGGATCAAGGAATTAGCGAACAGAAAACTGAAGCCCAAGGAAGCAGAAGACACTACAAATAGAAGACTTAGACCTAGGTTTTTATATGCCTTAGTACACCTTTTTTAACCTTGCTTTCTTGCGTAAGAAACAAGGGATTAGGGTTTTGAGAGTCGTTGGCTCTCTAGGTTGTAAGTCTCCCTTTGTATCAGTTGATACACTGTGGTAGATATAGGTGTCGCACAATTCCATAAGCCTTGAGGTATTGGATTATGTATTGTTCTTGGATGAAGCTTTTAAGCAAATCCGAGTTAGCTTGTTTGTCAAGAAAGCTTGACAGATTTCTGTATTGATAGGGACGATGTAGAAATCACAGTTGGTGATTAAGGGAAGTGAGTGGGGTATCTCATATCAGGGTTGTAAACATTTGAGTTTAGCCTTTGTAAAGATGTTCATTGGGTAGATGTTAGGTATGAAGTTGTAAACATGGGAGTTTAACTTTGTAACAGTCTACAGATAGTGGAGTCTTCTTCCTGGATTGGTATCCCCCAGATATAGGTGAGTTGCACCGAACTGGGTTAACAATTACTGTGTTCTTTATCATTCTGCAGATTTACGTTTTCTGTTAGGGTTTATGATAAACATGTTGGATCAGATGTCGTGACATATGTAAGTGTGCAGTTCTTAGGGGTGTTCATTGGTTCGGGAAAATCCGAACCAAACCGGAATCCAAACCAAACCAATGTGTATGGGTTGGACATTTTTCCAGTTCGGGCAAAAACCAAACCGAACCAATTAAAACCGATGTTAATTGGTTTGGGCAACGGATTTCTAAATTGCTACCCGTAAACCCGAACTAAACCAATAACAATCAACATAATTAATTCATATAATAAATTATTAATTTTAATTGAGTTATTACTTATTTATTTGAATGAAGAGAATAATTGTTATAACAATGACCAAGTACAAACTATAATGAAAGAAACAAATGAAAGAAACAAAGAGGCATAGTCTATGGACATTTCCAATGAAAAACAGAACGAAATCTTTCAAATTATCACAAGCATATCAATCAATGATAAAATATAGAGAAACCAAACATCACAACCATTATAAATCAAACACACAAATTGCAAAAAACTACAAGTATCCGCAAGCCACAACCTTCATCCCAAATCGCAAAACCTCAAATCACAAGTATCTGCAAACTACAAAACTTCAATTTTATGCTATGGAATGGAGTATGAGTATGCATTAAAATTGTTTTAAGTTATATTGAATATTTAAGTGAAATACAACAACTATATGATTATGGTGGTCATAACTTGTTTAAAAATATGCGTGTCATGTGTTCAATATTTATTTTTCATATTTTAGTGTGTAAACAAATAATTTTTAAAAAATATTTTATATATTTATTTTTAATATATCTGATCAATCCAATCCAAACCAATCCACTGTTTTTCGGATCGATTTGGTTTGGGTTTTAATGAAAAAATATAGAAATCCAATCCAAACCAATCCATTTATTTTTCATTGGTTCGGGTATCGGATTCTCTCGAAACCGAACCAAACCGGCCCACGAACACCCCTGCCAGTTCTGATATTCAAGGTATCAGTCTGCTGTTTCGCCTCTGAATTTAAATGATTATGTAGCACAATGTCTTGACATGTGTTAGGACATCTGCTGTCTGCATAGGCCAGAATTTCAATATTGAAACATTCCTTGACTTCCTTAAAGCAAACATCCCTGGTATATAGAATCAGATTGACCTTGTAATGTGGGCAGAAGGTACTGGCATCCCATCAGATACTTATGAGCCTGACTCAAGTGTTTATAAAATAATTGTTGCGCTGGCAAATGAGTCGGTAAATGGAAGGATGGGTATCGACAAAACAAAGCTCCTGCGACCCTAGAGGATGAATTTTCTGTTTGTGGAGGAAGGAAAATGGTCAAGAAAAGCTGAAACTGAAGATATTGATGACGACACTAATTCAAACTTGGACCATTTTCCACGCCCTGTTCAGGTACCCTCTAAGAATTTCTATTTTCACAACAACAATCACTCACTGTTTGTTGAGCCTCATTCGCCACTCCCTCGTCTCAGTGATGTTGTTTTCACTCTCGTTATGGATGAGTCAATTTCCAACACACCTTTCGATCCAGGCTTGCCATCCTTGCCAACTTCAACCATAAAAATCAGTTTTAATATCCATACATTACAGAGAAAAATTCATGTTTCAATTTATGCTTTGTTTTCTTACAGTTGTTCTGTTCATGTGACTGATATATTCGATATATTTCGTCAAATGAATTACTTGAATAGTGCGAGCAGGATGTTTGATCAAATGCCAAATAGGGACTACATTTTCCTTTATCTTCCTAAAGAAGTTGTTATCATATTAAACACAGAAATTTCTAGGGCTGGAATTGAGAATCTGGTAAAATTGCAGGACCGAAAAGAACCCTAGATCATTGTTCTCTATGCACCATGGTGCCGCTTCTGTCAGGCTATGGAAGAATCATATGTGGATTTAGAGAAAAATTTAGCAGGGTCAGGAGTGAAGGTTGGAAAATTTAGAGCAGATGGTGATGATGATTTAAGTTTGAAGAAGATTTTTGTTGCTGAAGTTATTAAGAAGGTCGTCACTAACTTTGGATCCTCTGATATAGATCCAAGGTTGGAAGAGCTTTTGATTGATGGTATTCTTTATGCCTTTCAAGAGCAGCCTAATTATGATGCTAATGTGATCCTTAATAGGTTCGGCGCAGTTGTAAAGTCACTTGGGCAGAGAGTAAAAACATATCTTCCCCAAATTCATGGTGTTGTTATGCCGAAGTCTCAAGAAAATAATGCTACTATTGCATTAAAAAATTGTAAGAGAATTGAAAAGTTAGAGGATCCAATTGGCCCAGTGAAAGAAATTCTCAAGCTCTGTCCTGCCAGGGTGCTGGTAGCTCTTTACAAGATTCTAACTTTTGATTCAGTTGAGGACTTCCTACAGATTGTGGCTACTGTTAGGGGCAAGCTCAAGAAGGGTGGAATAGCTGACATTGAATCTGCTGCAAGAATCGTTCTTCATGATTGGAACGAAGGTAAAATACCATATTATACTATACCCTTAGTTAGTAAAGAAGAACCTTCAGAGGCCAAGATAGTTTCAAAGTTTTCTAAAGATTTTAACACTGATGAAGTCTTCAACGGTGAAATTTCTTTTATTGGGACCTTTAAATCGACTGTTGACTTAGATCCTGTTAAAGTTCCTTCAAGTTGCCCTATCAACTTTGATGAGACAATGTTAGAGGATAATTAACATGTTGCTTTGCCAAAACAAAATGAAGTTCTTGAGAAAATGGCTGACAATGATGAGGATGAATCCATAGAATCTGATAAAGATGCTGTTAGCAAGGACAAAGGTAAATCAGCGAGTAGTAAACAAAATGAGAAGTTATACACAGCAGATGGTATACTCATGATGTTACTATGACAAACTTATCAGTTAGTGATACTTATAAATGCAAAACTTATTGTTGAGTTTGGAAATGTTGGAATAACGTCTACAACCTTGAGGACAAGGTTGTTTTTGAAGGGGTTGGTAATGATAGGATCATGGAGTTATTCTTAGACAATTTAAATATTAAGTAGAATTTATCTTAGTGGGCTTTTATTGTTTATTGGGCCTTTTTAGTTTATTACCCATTAGAGGTATTATATATTATAGTCTCATAGAGACATTTGGAACCAATGAAAATCAAAGTTATCTTTTATATCTATTTTTCTTAGTTTGCTTTTAGATTTATAGTTGTTTTCATACCTTGTTAGGGTTCTTGAATTTGCATCCTAACAGTATTAATGTTTTTTTTTTCTTGATAAGGTTCAAGCTTGTATTTTGATTGACATTGGATTTTAAGGCAATCAATTCACTTGGCATCATGATCGACTAAAAGAGAGGTTGAATCAAATGGTAATAAACATGGATTGGCGGAGACCTTGAAAATGGGGCTGCTCTTCCTATTTTTAGTGGTGAAAAGCCACCTTAAAAAATCTATTTTTTTAAGAGCTTAATGGTAGTGCATTGTCAATATAAAAAATAGAATTTCTTTTATTACATTTTAGATGTTTCTAATGCACTATGTGAATTTTCACACATGTCTTATGATTTCAGAGATACATCTCCGGCACACCTATTTCTGAATAAATGTTGACATATTTCAGAGATATATCTCTAAAACAATTTTAAACATTCAAAACATGTCTCTCAGTAGCCATTTACTTTTGAATTGTTCCGGAGATGCATCTCCGGTAATATTTCGGAGATACATCTCCGAAGTGTATCAGAACAAATGTTTTTTTGTTATATGTTGTGTATTTATTTTCAGATGAAGTATAAAGCACGACCTCGAATAAAAAAATAGAAGTACAAAATAATAAGAAACTAATACTAGATGTATCGAAAATGATATAGCAATATATGTAGAAAATGTCATACAATCAAGATGCAAAATGTGATAAAACCGTAAAAATAAAGTAGAGAGTATAGTACTACAACAAAATAATAACAGACTACTACTGTGTATGCTTAACAACATCTCATATACCTCCTCTGCCTCCTCGACCATCAACCCCCCCGTCCTCCGGTGATGTCTTCGGTACAATAGTGCCCCCTGTGCCTCTGCCATGGTGGCATCCAGGACTCGCCTGATAGCATACCCATCAGGAAAGATACCATTGTCAATGCCTACCCTCGCAATCTCCACTATGCGATTACACCTAGACAAGACATCATCAATATGATCTAGCTGAGCCAGCTCCTACTCTAGTATCTCCTGATGAGCTGGTCTCGGCGGATCTCTTAGAGCAGTCTGCACCATGTACGAATGTGACACCCTGAAGAACCATGTTATGTACCCCTCGACGTAGCTCTAGTCGTTCGGTGCTATGGTAGCTTGTGCCTCATCCGGTACCAACTGACTCTCATAATCAACAAACATCTTTTGTATCTGTTTATGAGATAAGGTAGGAGGAGCAGAGACAATAGGGTGTCTGAGGATGGTCTGGGTGTACCCGAACTGCCGTATGACGCGCTCGGACAGATGAGTAGTGATACGCGATCCGTAGGCCAACCATATGACGTATATCACTATCTCCTCAAATGGTCGCATTTGAAAGTGATCCACGTAGCTGTTGAAGTGCATGTCCTCAGCAACCAAACAATCAAGATAAACTCTAAAAGGCTCGACCGCCTAGTTCCCTCTGAGCGGGATAAAAGTATAGGCACGTGAGATATCCTCAGTGTACTCATCCGCACTTGCCGAACCAATGTTGTGCGGGAAGTGCTGGAGGATCCAAGCCTGAAATGAAAGTAAAAAAACATTCAAGGATCAAGAATTATCGGCAATGGTTTCACAAATATGAAATGAAAATGAAAAAAAAAACATTCAAGAATCAAGAAATATTACCACCAGTAGTGTCACGCTGCTTGCTTATCATCACCATGAGCTTGTTGTGCCCTAAGGATCTCATCATCATTGATATTCCTCAAGAACTCAAATCTAGCATGAGCACCCTTGGTCATATCCACCTCCTCTATCACCTTCTTTAGATCAGCCCCTAGATGCTCTACCATCATCTCGACTGCCTCGTCTTTGGTCATCCTCCCCTGATCGAGGAATCTCCCTCTGACCGGAAGATGTAACAAACACGAGACATTATTCAGTGTGATAGACATCTCATCAGGCGGGAGGTGAAACGAAGAGGTCTCAGAGTGCCATATCTCTACGAATGCATTAAGCATATCGTGGTTGACCAGAGTGCAACCGGTCATGCATAGGTCCTTAAGACCGGATAAGGACATAATCGTCTGAAACCAATCCTCATTCGGCTGAGGCAAGCCAAAAATCTTCCTCCCATGGTTAAGAAACTTTTGGGTATCACGCTCCTGAAATTATCCAAAAATAATCAATGTTAGCAATAATCAATGTCAGAAATAATCAATGTCAGCCATTATAATTAACGTATAAAAAATAAAAAATCCAACTAATGTTACCTCTCTATCCCATATATGTCTGACAGTATGGTCTAGATACAGAGGAAGTAAATATAAATCATATGGACCTCCTCTAAAACCCTCTGGCTCGACATCCGTAGTAGCCTCACCCTCCGGAGGTGGCACTGGATCAGCAGTGGGAGGTGGGTCTAGAATAGCATCACCATCCGTAGGAAATGGCACTGGTGAATCTTGACGCATGCGAGAGGATGTGGGGAGTGATGCGTTAGATGGTGAATTCCGTCTCCTACGGGAAGAAGAAGAAGGTGGAGTGGCCTGAGGTGAAGAACGAGCCCTAGGAGTAGACAACGCCCTAGAAGTCGACGCCTTTGCCTGACCAAAGGTCCCTAGAGCCTCCAGAGCCTGCTGGCTCCACTTCCGCCGAACGGATGCGTGTTGAGCAACCCTGACATGTCTCACTCTGTTAACTCTGTCAGTTATTATGCATGTAAGGTAAATTAAGGCATATCATTAGTGCACACAAACAACATACACAAACAAGAAAATTAAAAAAGAACATACTGCAGGAAATTCCGGAAATGCATCTCCGAAAACACATAAAATTATAACGTTGAACAATTTCAGAGATGCAGAGATGCATCTCCAGAAACACCATAAAACTATAACTTTGAAGAGGTCTAGAGATGCATCTTTGGAATTTCCCAAAGTATATGAAACGCTGAACAATTCCGTAGATGTATCTCCAAAATGTTCTGCAACACAGAGGTCGTGTCAATGGCAATTGTAACTCATTCAAGTTGAAGAAAATATGATCTGATCGTCATTTTCAGCTAACAAATAAGTTATACACTATGTCTAAACTGTGTTACATACAATTCCTACACATTTCTAAACCTAATAATTGATTACTACTCGTTTACACTAAAACTCGAATATTTACCAAAAACTTGAAAACCCTACTTGAAATTTATGATTTTGATGATATTGAATGATGTTATAGATAATACTTGATGTTCCCTTGAGTTCCTTTGAGCCTTGCTTGCTGAAAATTGATTTGGTGAAGTTGAAATGTATTGAGAATGAGAGGAGTTGAGTCTGAGTTTGAAGAAAAGTGTGAAATGAGGAAGGAGAAGATTCTGACGCGACTTATGCTCCAAAATATTCCAGAGATATATCTCTGAAATATTTCAACGTTCACTTAAGTTTGGGTGCATCCGGAGATATATCTTCGAAATCAGGGGCATTTATGGAATTTCACATGGTGCATTAGAAGTATATAGGGTGCCATAAGACATTCTAAAAAAGTATTATACATACATCCAATCAAAATACTTTAAAGAGCCAAATTATATAAGTAATTTAAAATTTACAAGCTGACCTGGTGAGATACATGGTTGTCACTTGTTAACAGTGTAAAAATAATTTACACTGTCAGTGCACCATCCGTTTTCTCTTTCATAAATAAACTACTTTTATTTTGTAAAAAAATAATATAGAAGTTAACTTCCGTATTGATGGAATGACGAGTCTGTAAGATAAGTTCTAAACTAACCTTTGGACATATTTTTAACTCATAATAGTGTGAAAACTCAGTGTATATTATGGAAATTAAGTTCCGTATTAACCCCCAGAACAATAAATCTCCGTCCTAAACCGTATTTTTGTTATAAATTTGACATATTTTAATAAATCTTATATTTAAGCCATTTATATAAAGTATACCTAATTATTATTCAATTAAACCATACACTTATGTAATTCAATTAAAATATTACATATTAAGTCAAAATGCAAATCAAACATTATTCATAAAAGACAAACCAAAATACTATTGTAATAAGTTTGGGTTTGCAACCATCATTGAGTTTTGATGATAACAAAGCTTAATATGTATAGGGAACAATTTTGTACTCTAATCATTTTGTTAAATGCGCAAATAATAGAAAACAAATTCTCACTCTGAATAAGTTTACTCTGAGAAAACCAAACTCTAAAGAAGTAAAGTATGGTCAAGCCAGACTATGAGCTAAAGATGCACTCTGAATCAAAGGAATAATCAAAGGCATATTTAAATGAAAGTCAAGCTTCTGGATTACCAAGTCAACACGTATGTTGTTGCACTTCCTTGATGTTGGAGAGGCTTCTTATATCGATGAAAGTTTTACATTTATCTAGATTGGATTCAATGTCTCTCTTCATCAGCATGTGCCCTAGGAACTTCCCAACTTGAACCTAGAAAGAATACTTGGAGGGATTCAAGTTCATGTTATACTTCCATCAATGGTTTCACTATCATATCATCAAATTAGAACTCCAGGTTCCACCCTATCTGGTTGTAGAACACAACGTTCATTATTCGCTAGTAGGTGAAGCCAACATTCTTAAGGCCAAATGCATTACATTGTAGTAGTATTTGTCATGATTCAACATGAAAGCCATCTTGGGGGCGTCCGGGGGATCCATTCAAATCTGGATGTACCTTGAGTAGGCATCTATGGTACTCAACATGCAATAGCCTGATGACCCAATAATTAGGGGATCAATGTTTGACAAAGGGCATGGGTCCTTAGAGAATGTGGTATTTAGGTCGGTGAAGTCCACATAGATGCACCACTTATTCGCTTCTTTCCTCACCAATACCACGTTGGCTAACCAGGTAGGGTATTTTGTTCCCATGATAAACCCGACGCTGAATAGCTTGCCCTACTTCCTCGTTAATGGAGGGCCTCTTCTCCTCGCCAACACCTCGCTTCCTCTACGCCACTAGCTTGGTAGAAGAGTAGACGGTGTGGCGATGGCACACCACTCTAGTGTTGATCCCTGATATGTAAGAGGAAGCCCAGGTGAACAAATTGGCGTTTCTAATGAGTTGGTCAACTAGCCCGCCTTCTTCTTCTCGACAAGCGAATTGACTATCTTCATCACTTTATGGGATGAGGAGTCTATCTTGACTTCCTTCAAGTCCTCCATGGGTACGAGTTTCTCGTTGTCAGCACCCAACCTTGGATCCCAACAATCAATGTCTACATCTAGGGATTTGGGGAGGGGGCGCCAAAAGGGGCGAACTCTTATCTTTCCATTGCCAGGCTGCTCTGATAACACCCTTGAGCGCTTTGCCGATCTCCTCAAATTATCTCAACTCACCCTTCAGGCAGTGGGTACTTCAAACCAGATATCGAGTGAAAATAACCATTTCTAACGCATTGATGGCGGGTCAGACTAGGACGATGTAGTAAGGTGATAGGGCGTCTACTATGAGACAATTAACTTCGATCGCCTTGGCTTCTGTACCCTCACCATAGGTTGTTTTTAGGGTACGTGTCCCTTCATTTATACTTTTTTACCTGTCATTCCTATTAATGAACCCTAGAAGGTTTGAATGTCTTTGGGATCGAGCTGAACCCTCTAAAAAGATTCCCATAATAGAATGCCAGTAGAACTCACGGGATCTATTAACACTCGTTTGATATCCCAACTGCCATGATGCACGATGATGTCCGGGGGATCATTATTGTGAGGGAGGATTCTGGCGGTGTCACTAGCAAAGAAGGTGATGTTAGTTCTTGATTCTTCATGTTCCCTTTTAGAGAACCCTTGGGATATGATGTTCGCGTTCAACACTTGTATAAAATATTTCCTTCAGGAGGAGTTGGAACTTTACCCACCAGCGAAACCTCCCGCTATGATCTTGAACCTAGAATGTAGAGCTTTGTAAGTTATCCCCAAATGAAGATGGAAAGGACAATGATGAAATTGGCGAAGCCCAAGTTAGTTTTACCGGGGCCACAGGTGGGCGCCACTATATTCGTCAAAAAGTACAGGTCTACATGGTATCTCTACATGGGTAGGGGATACTCAATGCTTTAGTAGTTTTATAATTGTTAGGGTTTTCCTGTGCCAACGAGAGGCCGTGTATGGTGGTGTTATGGTGTTTTTGGTGATAAAAGAGGTCAACTCATGTGAGGTGAGAGACTTTCTATTATGCAATATGTTGGTTAAGTTATCATTTGTCCTTTACCCTTATCTTCGGCCTAGGGTTTTCTTGGGAATGATAATTGACAACTCAGCCAGTGGTGGACCGTTGAATAGATACTTCCTAGAAGAACATGGAGCAATTATTAACTTTGGCTTCCCTTTGATCAAGAAACGTCCTTTCCAACGCTTCCCTTTACTGGGCAAGTGAAAGGAACTTAGGGCAAGGCAAATCCTATTGGAGGGCGACATATAATTTTTGCCCATTCTGAGGGCTATAGTCCTCCCGGCTTTGTAGGCCCTTTACAAATATACAACAAAAAATTCTTGACAAAAAATCCTAACTAATGGGTGTGATCCTTTGACAAAATTTTTTAGCCTAAAATGAAAAGTTTTTGTTCTTTAAATGTTACGACCCTTAGCCAATTTCAAAAGAAAAACAATGTTAACCACATTGTCTTAGTGATCCGCGACTGATAAATTATCCTATGATATTTCTTAGATGAAATTCAAAATGTTTCTGTAGTACATGAGATAACCCACATTTTGTGAGCTATTATACAACCTAAATCTATTGTTTTAGCTAGTAGATTTATCATTTTATATTTTTTTCAATGCATTCTAACTGTTTTTATAGTATTTAGCTTATAGCATAATAAGTGCTCTCTTTTGTAGTTTTGATATGTTTGTTTCTTGTTTTAAGTATTGTTCTGATGATCTGAGGTAAGACTGTCGGGGACAGAACCTAGGAGTTCAAGCTGGAACAAAGCTGAACTCAACTAAGGAATGAAATGAAGTAATTAGTTGGATCCCTAGGGCATGCATGGAAAAGGAGATGCATTGGAAAAGAATATATGTTTGTGTGTCGGTGGAATTCCCTTGAACTAAATGGATATGACTCATGGTACTAAAAGACAAAATAAGGTACAATAGTATATCCACTAAGGAGCGTGCCATGCAGAAAAGGACAACGCCACCTGCACCCCTGCCGTTACAGGCTCTCGCACAATTGTCTCTGTACCTGATTTCTTGCAAATGAAGCTGAAGGAAAGAAAATAATATGCTGAAATTGATATTGAGCTTGATGTAATTTCTAAAGGGACCATGATCCAAGACAAAAGAAAAAAAACCTAGATAAAGGCTTATAAATAGACTTAGTTTAAAACCTTAAATGGGGAGCACCTTAAGAGAAAATCACATAAGAGAATAATGCAAGGAAGAGTGAAGAGAAAAGAGAGCTTCTTCTTCTCACCATTTCTAGTGCTAACTACTGAAGTCTAGCACGACTGGAGTCATCACTTGTTGATTATCCATCACAAGGAGGCTTCCCGTTACTCTTAGGTTACTATTTCTTTTTCATCTTTTGTTTAAGAATGTTTCCTTTCAGAACTCGCTTGGTAAGTTGTACTCAGCTCATTATGAGCTAAACCATTTGTTTGTTGAGCAATAAGCTAAACCATTTGTCCATTATAATCAAACAACGAGTACAATTAAGGTTCTCTCTAAGACTAGTTAGATGCATACATTAACATCACCAAGATCTACAATCAATCTTGGAATACAACAAGAATCAAGAGAGATAATCAACAAAAACAACCACAAAACTGCACCTCATAAGTGGACTCGTCAGACAAATTTAGAATGCTCAAAATTCAATTTCCACCGTTCAGAATGTACCTTTATGAGGTTTGAACGCTGCCACAAAAAATCAGGACAATCCGACAGTTGGATTATGAGAAAACTCTGATCTTGTGGCACTGCTCTGTGCTGAATTGGGGTAGCGGAAATTTCACTTCTCTCTCAATTTTTCTTTTGTTGTTTCTCACCCTATGAATTATTGACCTAATTCTCTTTATTTTAAAATAACAAATACTCACACACACATAAACTATTAACCCATATTCATTTGGACCAATTCAAATAAGAGAGATAGTCCAATATAAAATATAATCGATTATAAAAAAACAAAGATATCTATCATGTTTTAAGAGAGAACGAGATAAAATATTTCACTTTAAGTCAGGATGTTTATCATGTTTTAAGAAAGAACAGGGTAAAATGTTTCCCTTTAAAGTATTTTTTTTATACACGTGTACTTTATCTTTATCACATATTGGAATCACTTGGTGTATATTTCTTTAAAACTCTTTTCTTTAACCTATAGGAGAAGATGATGTGCAATGTATATTCCTTGACATATTGAAATCATTAATCATCAATGATCTGTTAATAGATAAGTAACCTCAATGAAGAAATTTAGAGACAATCATTTCTTGTTAATGAGTGATTAGTAGTTGCAAAAGAACTTATACATTTGATACATGGAGTTGGGATTAAATTTGCGATTAGAAATTGCTTTTTATCGAGTGGTCAGTAGTTTATGCATGTACCTAATGATGTACTCTTGATCTGTGCCAACATTTACCGAATTTGAAAAAGCTTGACCTTAGTGGTTCTCAAAAACTAATTCGAAAACCGGACCTATCTGGATGCCCAAATATTGAAATAGTACTTAGTTATTGTAGAAAGTTGGTTCAAGTGATATGTGATTATTATTCAACAATAAAATTTCCTATTCAATCTATCACACGTTGCTAATTCGTTTACTTAAAGAGTGGCACCTAATACCAAAAAGTGCCTAATATTCAACGGATGAGCTGGTTCTTGAATACTAGAGTTTGATGCCTAATTTAAACGGTGGACTGTCCGAGGTCTGATTGATAAACTCTGATATTATATTAGAGTTTGAACTAACACAATTTTATAAAATCAGCTGGTAAGATGAGGGGTACTACTCTATATAAACTATTTTATTATTATATATGCAATCAATGTGAGACTTTAGGATCTTCCTACTATTGAATTATCAATAAATAATAAACATAACTAGTTAAGTTTTCTAATTCATAAATTTGTTACAATTTTAATTATGAATTAGTTATGAATTTTTAAGATTCAAGTATGATATTAACTTTAACTATATAATATGTCATGTCATTCTTTTTGTCACGCTGACACTATTACATGTAAATCCAATCATAAAAAAACTTTCATATAACATCTCATATTAATTTTTGTCAATAGAAATTGAAAGAAGAGACAAAAAAAAGTGGACCAAAGATATTACAAAGACTATTCTTTAAAAAAAATTTAAAAAATAAAAAATAAAATTTGAAATATTTAAAGAGACTGTTCTGGACTGGGCCGGGGTCTGCCACTCAATCGAGCAGACCCAACCCACACGTCCTGGGATGACCCAACAAAGGCCTCTTAGCACGACCCATGTCGAGCTCATGCCCCTCCTCAACATTGTCGGGCACACGCACGACATAGAGCATCGGGCAGGGCGCTAAGCCTCTCCGGGCTCGCTCCTCCTCGACACTCAGGTTCTCCCCCCTCGAGGAGCCATCTCCTTATACATATCCTCCCCGCGAGGACACGTTCTCATGTAACCGCCCACTCCCGATGGAATCGGTCTGCCCTAATTTCGGAGATCTAGGAGCGGTTACCCCAGGGCGAAGACCACGTGCTGGTCTTCACTATGCCACATAAGCCCTGCCAGTTACTTGGATTAGGCCTGGCAATCCAGCCCAGTGCTAGTGACCGTTGGCCCCGCGCCGGGGGCTCTCTATAAATACCCTCTCACTTGAGAGGGTCAGGTTACACACTCTTTTACGCTCTAACCTTGTACTTGCTTTTACTTGACCTTTGCCTTACTTGAGCGTCGGAGTACCTTGCAGGTACACCCCCCGCCGTCTTTCAACCTCACCGGAGATGAAGTCCACAAGACGTTGCTGGCCACCAAATACTATCTGATCCAGGTATGATCAGTGGCGCCGTCTGTGGGAAACCTTGCTTCCCCGTTTTTCCTCCGATAAACCTAAGCAATCCTCTCGTTCATCACAAGCATGGCCAACAACCCGTCTGTTACCAAAGCTCTGGACACAGTCCTCGCGCAACTCGAGAGCAGAAACCACCATGAGGACGCTACCGCCCTCAACGTCGAAGAAGGTGACGTCAGGGACGGGCAGACCGCCTCCCCGGACTCCCAAGTCATGGCTTACGACGCCGTCCCCCAAGACGACCAGCAGACCATCTTTCAGCCAGTTGCTCCCCCGCCCAATGCAGATTCGAGCACCGTGGCCCTATTTACCTTGATCAATCAGACCAATCAGCTGATCACACACCAGAACACCAGAATTGAAGCACTAGAGCGAGGGTGGACACGACGATCTTCCCCGCGAAGACATCGTCGTCCACCCTCACCTCGCCCCTCTCCTTCCCCACGAAGGACTCCTTCCGAAGAATCTCGAACCCCCTCGCCGGTGCGCGAAGGCCGTCGGCCACGCCTTGAACACCCCCAGCCGGCGATCTCCCAGAAGCGCCATCGTTCCCCGCCTCGGAAGGAACCCAGGCCCTCCGCAACTACCAAGAAGTCCAAAACCACCGAGGAGAGACCGAGGAACCGTTCGAGGAATTCCCCTCCACGACATCACCAATCCCCTTCGAGATCCCCGACCGGAAGCGACGACGATGACCAGAGGACCCCCCTGTCGTGGGAGATCATGAACGCCCCAATCCTCGCGGGCATGGAGAAACCCCCACCGCTGGGGACCTACGATGGTTTGGTCAACCTAGACGACCACGTTGAAAGTTTTGAAGCCATGCTCGACTTCAGAAATGTCAGAGGGGCCATTAAGTGTAGGCTTTTCCCCACCACCTTGCGGAAGGGCGCCATGACTTGGTACAAGGGCCTGGCACCCGGGTCGATCACATCCTGGAAGTAACTTAGACAACGCTTCACCAAACACTTTACTGCGTCTCGTCGACACCCGAAGACGGAGGCTGCCCTAGAAAGCATCTTCCAGAGGAAGAACGAATCTCTCCGGAACTACACTGAGAGATTCAACAGAGAAGCTGTCGAGGTTCATACGACCGACGACATGAAGAAGTATTTAATCATCCATGGACTAAGTTTCAGATCCAATTTTGCCAAGTCCGTGGGCCTCCGCAGACCCCGCCGTCTGAAGGACCTCCTCCAACGAGCTCAGTCATACATCGAGCTTGAGGAGTCGGAGGCAGCGCAGATCGCCCTTGAGTCGAGACGCAAGGAAGGCCCCCGCGGCCACAAAGATGAAGACTCTCCTCCCCGACGAGGAGGAGAAAGAAAGAAAGAAAATCGGCCCCGTGATCCTCGTGAACCGCGCGGACCAGCTGGCCGGTTCACGGAATACACCCCGCTTAACGCTCCCCGCGCGCGAATCCTCTCCGAGTGCCAAAACTCAGAATTTCTGAAAGGAGGCGTCCGCTTTCCGAAGCCGACTACCCCCAATTCAAACACGGACAAGTCGAAGTACTGCAGGTTCCACCGGAGCCACGGACATGTCACAGAAGACTGCATCCATCTCAAAGATGCAATAGAAATCCTGATCAAGGAAGGACACTTGAAGAAATATGCCTAGAAGAATGATACTCCTCATCCCAGCTCCCGGGAAGCCTAGAAGGTCGAGGAGACGACACCTCCTCCTGACGAGAGTCGGCTTCAGGCCGCCCTCAGTGTCACTCGACCCGAAGATTTCTTTGTCCCCGTAATCATTGAGGGCCAAGAAGCAATTCACAACATGTGGGCAAACTTCCCCCACGAGGACCCCGTCGCTGCCCGTAGCACCTGGGAAGGCTTCCCCAAGGCAATGGTCATCTCCGGGGGTGGTTACGAGAAGTTGTCCGTCGGGTCGATCAAGAGGAAATTTGACGAACTAGAATCAGCAACGTCGGCGAAGACAACCACTCTCGAGAAGGTGCGAGGGAACTCAAACCCTATCGCCTTCTATCTCGAGGAGCTCCCCGGTAGAGCGCCCAACGCCACTATCCCCCTCCTGGTCAGGGCACAGATGGCGAATTTTGACGTTCGAAGGATCCTTGTCGACCAGGGAAGCTCGGTCGACAAAATGTACGCTCACCTTTTCGGGACTCTCCAACTCGACGAGAGACATCTGACCCCATACGTCGGCTCAGACCTGCAGGGATTCAACGGAACACAGTTCACCGACAGGAACTTCCAAGACTTCGTCACCAAGCTAGGCACGAAGCAGCACTTCACGTCGGTCGAGCACCCTCAAACGAACGGGCAGGCTGAAGCAACGAATAGAGTAATCCTCCGAGGATTGAAACGTCGACTAGGCGACGCCAAACAACGGTGGGTCGAGGAGCTACACATCGTCTTCTGGGCCTACCTGACAACCCCGCATTCCACGACCAGGGAGACCCCTTTTCGTCTAACCTACGGAACGGAAGCGGCGATCCCCGTGGAGATCAGGGAACCCTCGAGGAGGACGGAAGCCCCCCTCGACGGAGACGCGAACGACGAAGCCTTGCGGGAAGAACTCGACTTCGTCGAGGAGACTCGTTCGGGTGCTTCTCTCCGAGAAGCTTCACTTAAATAGAAAATAACTTTGCGTTATAACGACAAAGTCATCAAACGTGATTTTCAAGTAGGTACCCTCGTCCTACGAAGGAACCAGAAAGACTCGCGAGAAGGCAAACTCGTCGCGAACTGGGAGGGCGCGTACCGCGTCCGCGCAAAAAACGGGGACAGGAGCCTACTTCCTAGAAAATATGCACGGGGAAGAACTTGCTCGACCATGGAACGCTGAAAAGCTAAAACAATATTACAGTTAAGCACTGCCCGCGACACATTAGCATCGCGGTCACGGGGGCGCACTAAGGTACAAGCGCGACACCCTTATATGAAACACGATGGTCAAGGGCTGCGTTGTGTGTGCGCGAGCACTTTGATCCGACGAGGACACCTCGATCGAGCTCCTGCGTCGTCGTACCAATTAGGCAGAACACCCAGCTTGCGATGGGAAGTTCACGCCACGAAGCTAAGACCTCGACCGAGTTCTTAGCCTCGTTGAAGGTCGGAATACGTCTCCGACCACCCGACCAGCTCTCCACGCGGTCAGGGACTATAAAAGTCGAGCAAATCCCCCAAAGTCTATTTACTTAGACAAAAATAAACAAAGTATAGCAAATGCAATAACATCACACACAATTGAAAACATACAAACAGCACACGAGCAAATAAACAAAAATGCATCGAAGCGGGCAGAAGCCCATTGTACAGATGTTACAAACAAGTATCAAAAAGCCCCTGGCACGCAGGCCGGGCATAAGTATCAAAAAATAAATAAAATGGATTGCAGGCCAAATAGAACGAAAAACCTACTGGGCGACGGTCCCTTCGGGCTGCACGATTTGTCCGTCGACCACCTCGTAGTCGGGGTCAGTCCCTTTGGTTATGAGGTCTGGGTTGAGAACTTGAAGCTGCTGCACGGCATTCCTGAAACCTATGTCAGCCGCCTCGAGGTTGTCTTGCTCGGCTTCCCGGAGCTTCGATATCAGCGCTGCCCGCGAAGTCAGCAACCTGTCTTCCTCGGTTTTCTCATCAGCCGGGCGGACAACCTCCTCCAACTCGGCGTTCCTGGCCAAGAGGCGATTCCTCTCCTCTTCAAACTCGACGTCCCTCGCCAAGAGACGGTTCCGCTCCTCCTCAGCATTCTTCAACCTTTCCTCCAGCTGCCCTTGAAGCTCGACCTAGGCCTGGTTCTGGCTTTTGTAGTCAGCCAGCTCCTTGCCCACCTTCTCCATTTCGGCTGAGATGGACCTGAAACTCTCTTGCAACTTGTTCAGCTCATCTTCGGGGCACGACTCGTCGTTCAGAACCAAGGCAGCCGCACAAACCCGCATCACCGCGGACATATCCTCCACCAGCGCCCTTCTCCGGGAAACCCTGTCGACGCTTAAGATGGTCTGAACTTCGGGGGCACCCACACATAGGGAATTATTCCCCATGAAAAAGTTCGGCCTCGAATGATAAGGCGGGAGCACAAATTTTACAGCAGGGGGACTCTCGTTCTCAGTAAGGTCGACGTCCACTTGATCTGCAACCCGCTGCCTCTTCGGGGAGCTCTGAGTGCTGGGAGAATCACTGTCCTGGTGAGAGCCAGAAGAACCCCGGTTGTCGGGGTGGGAACGAAGTCCAGCGCTCGGATCTGCTCGATGCGGCCTTTACCTCACTTCCTCGAAAGGCGGGTAGCTTTCAACTTTTTGGAGCGCTCCTCGGCAGTCGACATATTACCTGCAAAAAGAAAGTAAGCGTCAGTAAATCAGAAACCAAGACACGAAGGAAAAAGTGAGTCGAGGAGGATGTCACTACCCAGCAGCTCGAGGGCTTCCTCATCGGAGAATGTCTCGAGGAGGGCCCTCGTATTGATTAAACGCCGCTTCGTTAACAACTGACCGTCGTCACCTCGGACAGGTTCCCCATCCATCGTCACGACCTTGGCTTTATTAAACCCGTTGACGAAAGCGACTATTCTCTCATAATCCAGGCGACCCCCCTCGCCCAAACGGCCAGGACTGACTTTGTAGTTGTCCGTCCCATTTTTGAAGTGTTCTTCCATCCAGAACAAGGGGAATCTTGGCTCGTGGACCTCCTCCGTATGCCCGTCCACTTCGCGGGAAACTCGACAATACAACGAATTCACAGCTTCAAGCGTGACCGGCCTCACGATATAATATCGGTACTTAAAGTCACGAACAGAATCCAAGTAGGTGTGGAAGAGACTGCTCGTTTGTTTGAAAGACACCCAGCCGTGTCTTCCATCGGAGGCCTGTCGCTGGAGGTGGAAGATGCGAAAGAAGAGAGGCACGGTTGCCCCGATTCGGAGATATTTACAGACGAGCTTGAAAGCTCGAATGAAAGCGAGGGAGTTGGGTGGAGCTGCGAAGGCGCCAGGCGCAACCAAACAAATACCGCTTGTTGAAAATCTGTAAAGGGCAGACGCCACCCCGCCTTGTCGAACATGAACTCGTAAAGAGCGAACCTCATCCCTCGGTACGTCGAGCATATGCGATGGTGTGCTTGAGATCGGAACACCTTCCACAACTTCGAGGAACCCACCAGCTGGTGCTCGACTGTGCAAAAAATAGTGTCCTCGTCCTCGTCAACAAAATGGGAAGCCATGTTCAACGACTCATCGCTGACCCACTCCGCGAGGGGACGTTCCTCGACCCTAGTGATTGGCGCCATTGGAGAGTCGGGTTGGTCGTCGACGTCCAACGATCCCACGGCCACAGAAATGGACGAAGCTTCCATATACTTGAAAAGCAGAAGGAAACGGTGAATTCGATGATCCATATCAAATTCACCCCTCCACCGCTGTTCAAGTGAAAGGGCGAAGAGGGAGCGTCGAGATCTCGAGACGGTCGCGCTCGTCCGCGTCCCCGAGACAACAGACGAGCGTCCCCGAGACCATCCTCAAGTCACCGGTGCGCCGCTTGGGGAGGATTCATTCACACAAAAGGGATATTGGCGAGGAACCCGAGAGTTTCATCTTGTGTCCTCGGGACATTCTTCGTGTCCCCGGGATACTCATCCCTTCTCCCCGCGATATGCAACAAGAAACTATGAAATCCCGTCGTTTTCGCCGGAGATTTCGTGATTTCCATGAGAACTCCATTAGGTCACCATGAAACCACCCTATAAATGCAAACGAAAGGAGAAAAAAGAGAGAAACTTACTTGAAATGCAAACGAAAGGAGAAAAAAGAGAGAAACTTACTTGAAACACACTTCCGGTAGGGTTCCGGCACGACAGTTGGCGGCGGCGTACGATGGCGAAATAGAGAAGGAAGAAAAGAGTGAATCTGACCGTCTTTCAACCTCACCGGAGCTGAAGTCCACAAGACGTTGCTGGCCACCAAATACTGTCTGAGACCAATGCATATTAAGTCATTTATTTATTTATTTATGTAAAATATTCAAATAAGTTGCTTGTATTATTCGCACGGAAGGAGAAATTTAAAAAGACAATGCACATGTTCAACGTGATAGAACATTATGATTGTCATGATTCTCACGATTCTCATTCACCTCACATTATAATTTCACTATTTTACGTTTAAAATTATTTGTCCTATTTCTCTTATATTTCTTACATAAAACTGATGATATTTTAAAATTATCCGAATTTAAAATATAAAAATTAATTAGGTGAATCTGATAAAATAGGTGAGCTAAAATAGCTATTAAATATTAAAGTAATAATAAGTATTTATTGGTTATCACATTAATTTTGTTATAAAAAATTAAAATTTAGGAGAAGAGGATAGAGAAAAAAAATGATAAATCATTAACTTTTTTATAGGAGATTATTTTTTATAAAATGAAAAATGAATAGTTATTATTAACATATTTTAAATATTTTAAATATTATTATAACATATACTAATTTTGTAAAATTTATCTAAATTCTCCAAATCAATCCTCAATATAACTCTTAAATATTCATAAACCAAAATATTTTGAATTATGAAAAAGAAAAAACTATCCAAATCCCTATTGACCCAAACCCTCCCATTTTTGCTCTCATTTTTCTTAAACCCTCCCCTTCCTTATTTTTAAACTTTTAAACTAAATCTTAGAAACATGCATAAAATGATTTGGAAGTATAGTAATTCTAAATTTAAAGCATAGCATATTTTACTTAAGAGTGTGTTTGATTAAAAAGTTTATTTAGAATATATAAAATCTCTTTAAAAATATATTTAGTTCAAAATTGATAAAAGAGAAACATATAAGTGTGTGAGAATAGAAAAAGAGATAAAAAATAAAGAGCATTTCTTATCACACCACCCTTGATTCTTAGGCACCATCTGAATTTTCGGTTTTGCCCTCTGATTCCGGATGTGCACATCCGGACGCACCATTTTTTAAAAAACGCTGATATGTTCCGGAAGTGCACATCCTGAAACATTCCTGATCTGCAGATTCGGAAAACAGTAGAACTTTATTTTTTTTAAATCGGTGTTTTTGCTTGGTCGTATATGTTAATAAATCGTCGCAACTTAATATACATTTGACAACATCCATATATAAAATAAAATGATATATATATAATAAACTTCTGTCAAAATACAGTGCATACATGTAATATAAATATGATACACAAAAAAAAACTACTGCGTATGGCGAAGGATCTCTCCTGGCTCCCCTGCTTCTCTGCCCCTACCCCCAACCTGGATCGATGTCTGCGGTACTGAAGTGCCCCCCCAGCAATCGCAATCATCCTGTCCACGGCAAGTCTGACACCAGAGCCCTCAGGGAGGTGACCGTCCGCAATGACCTGCTGCCCTATCTGTACGATCTGACGACAGCGTGGTAGGACATCTTGAGTATGGTTCAGCTGAGACTGCCGCTCCTCTAATATCTCCTGATGAGCAGGTATGGGTGGCGATCCCTCAGCAGTGGGCACTATGCATGGGTGTGAGACAGTGTAGAATTACACGATGTACCCGGCAGCAACGCTCCAGTCTGTCTCCGCTCTAGTCGCCCAAGCCTCCTCCGGTACCAAGTGGGACTGGTAGTCAGTATATAGCTCATCTATCTGCCTGCGGGTCAAGCCTAGAGGAGCAGACTCATGAGGCATCCTGGGGATCGTCTGCGTATAACCGAACTGACGCAAGACGCGCTCCGGGAGGTATCGGGCAGTAACGGTCGAACTACATGCCAACCATCCTGAGAACAAACAAACCTCATCGAACGGGTGCGTCACACGGTGAGCGGCATAGGGGCAATACAAAACGTCCTCAGCAGCCATCCGATCTAGATACACTCTGAAGGGGTTCGGCGCCTGGATCTCTGTCTGATCCGAAAGGTACCTGAGGTAGACAATATCAACATAATAGGCGCTGGTGTCCACAAACACCTGCGTGCCCAACAAAAACAAGTAGTAGCATCTCAGGGCACGCATCCTGTTGATCGCCACCGCAGTTGGATCACCATATGCCCGTCCTGCCTCTGCAAGCGCCTCAACAAATCTATCCATCAGAAACGAGAACCGGACGTGTGCGCCCCTCAACTGGTGCACCTCCGCATGTGCCTTCTTTGGGCTAGTCCCAAGCTCTGTAACCAACAACTCCATGTCGTCCGCCTTCGTCATCCTACCGTGATGGAAAAGGGTACCCGTGATTGGTAGATGTAAGAGGCACGAGATGTCGTTCAGCGTGATCGTGATCTCGCTGTACGGTAGATGGAATGCGAATGTCTTAGGGTGCCATCTCTCAACAAATGCCATCAGGATACTGTACCGGATCTGGGAATACCCAATCCTAGACAGGCCTCCAAGACCAGACTCCGCAAGTGCAGACGTGAACCACTCAGCCTCTGGCAGCATCTCAATCATGTCCATAACCTTGCCCCCATGGTTATAGAACTTCTGTGAATCCTTCTCCTGAAAATTTCCAAATAAAACAATGTTACAAATGAACATATTTTCAACGAATACAATTCTATAAATAAACCGAGAAAGGTTACCTGTCCTAGCCAGACATATCTGGCAGTATGCTCAGAGTACCCCACGAGTAGGGACATATCAGACGGTCCCCCGGGGTAACCGCCCAGCTCATCGAAATCGTCATCAGCGTCAACACCCTCATGTGCTGGGTGATCACCCTCTGGAACTGGAACAGGAACAGGAACAGGGGAACGAGGAGGAGCAGCTGATGGAGCTGGAGTCTCCCGGCGACGCCTGCGTGCGGGCAGGGACCCTAATGAACTAGCAGTAGAATCTCGACGCCTCCGAGATGTAGAATTGGCGGCTGACGGGGGAGTTGCCTGAACCTGTGATGTGGAAGTGGCCTGCACCTGTGATGTGGATGGCTGTGGTGTAGGATGTCCCTCGGCTGTAGACTGCATCCGTTCACGTCGGAGAGATGCGTGCTGAGTTGTCCGTCCATGTATGGTATGATCGTCTCTGCCAGCCATCTAATCTGCAAAGCATAATAAATAAATTAAATTTTGTTTAAAAATAATTAAACAAAAACAAACAAACAAAAAAAAAAAAAAAAAAAAATAGTCTTCCGGATGTGCACATCCGGAAGAACACAGAATTTTTAACGTTGAGTATTTTCGGATGTGCACATCCGAAAACACTCAGAAAACTAAACGTTACAATCTTTCCGGATCTGCACATCCGGTACGTATTTTGAAGTTTAAAAATGACAGTCATGGCCACTGTAACATACAAAAGGGCATTTTAATGCCCTGATCGTCCGTTTGAAGCAGTAAAAATGACCTACATTGTCTCTAACCTATGTTATTCATACAACCTAACAATTTCTACACCTAAATGTCTACTCTAAATCGATTACTCGAAAATTACTCCGAAACTCTAAAATTTGAAAACTTACCGATTAAAATGAGATACGGAGGATTTGGAGTGTGTTGATCGTTGTAGAAGTTGCTCTGCGCCGAACTCGAGTGAAAAAAATCGAGATTTGTGGTGATTGAAAATTTGAGAGTTTGAGAGAGTTTGATAGATTTTGGAAATGGAAAAGTGAAGAATGAGGGGGAGGAAGAACGTCTGGCGCGAATTAATAAGAAATCTTTTCGGAAGTGCACATCAGAATTGTTTCCGGATATGCATATCCGGAAAAGCTCTGCGTTTTTTTAAAACTTGGTGCGTCCGGATGTGCATATCCGGAATAAGGGGGCAAAAAAAAATTTCACGTGGTGCCTAAAAAACTTGAGTGGTGCATTAAGAAATGCTCAAAATAAAACGAATTTATAATTTTGATTACTATAATATAAAAATAAAGAAACCAGAAATATTAATATTTTTAAAATTGTATTATACCATAATATTTTATTGGCTAAAATACAGTTTTGGTCCCCTTGTTTGTTAAAATTCACGGTTTTGGTTCCCCTGTTTTTTTTTTAACAGTTTTGGTCCCCCACCCCTCACTGTTCATGTACGGACGTGTACTGTTCATGTACGGACGTGTACGGACAAGTTACTGTTCATCATTTTTTTTGAGCCAAAATTGGAGTGGGGGACCAAAACTGTTAAAAAAAAAATAGGGGGACCAAAACCGTGAATTTTGACAAACAGAGGGACCAAAACTGTATTTTAGCCTATTTTATTATAAAATGAGTATTTAATCACTTATGAATGATTCAAATGTTCACTGATTTTTTGTAGACTTAGTATCTTAGTTTTGTCCGGTCTTATATTTTCAATACTTGTTTTATATTAAGTTTGTTGAGTTTGGAATACACCTAGTATTCCCCTTAATACAGTTACTTATAAAAAAGAAACTTATAAGGCCAACTTATGCATGTACAAATAGGGTCTCAAAATATAAGGATTTTGATTTTCTGTTGAGTTTTATAGAAATATAATAAAATAAATAATATATAAATTTATTTTAGAAAATAAATAATATTTAGTACATAGTTTTGTAATCATCATGAATTTTAAAATGTAAAAATTTATCGATTTATGTCCATTTGCAAGATATTTGTACTATTAATTTAAAAAAAATAAATCATATTTTATCATTTGTTTCGGGGCCTCTTATGTATTGGACCAGCATTGATCACTATGGTCCAGAATTAACTTGTTTTTAATCAATGAAAAATGATTTGGCAATTAACTTACAAATGAGATGTGTATTCACACATAACAATTGAAAAGAGGCAGAGATCTGCTGGCGAGCTTCGTCAACCATGTGCATCACACAATCAAACAAGAGAAATGATACCATGATACCATATATTACACTCACACCTTACTTTATACATTAAATAGATACTTATTATATTTTTTAATAACTTTTTATTTGGCTTTTATAATTGTGCAACACAAACATTTGATACATATACGGCGTAGTTTGTATACCGTGTCATAAATGAGTGTCAACCTAGCAATGCTCACCAAACAAAGGTTCATTTGTGAAATTGCCTTTTAGCTTATTTGATTTAGTTTTGTATAATAGTCTATTTTTTCCAATTTCTCTTTCTAAATCGAGTAAGAAAGATTTATAGATTATTTGTTTTAGTTTTGCAAAATTATTTTGTTTTTTAAAATTAAAAAAAAAACATGTTTAATTATCCAATTTAAAAAAACTGTTTTTAAAAATTAATTTCTATTTATAAATTTTGAAAACAAAAAAAGTTAAAACATGTTTTTAGATGTTTTGATTTTTATTTTTTGAAAATTAAAAATATTAAAAAATTGAAGAAAAAAAAAGTGAATTTTTTAAAGTTGTTGATTTATAACTATACTTGCTAAAAGTTCTAAAAGTACAATTAGTAACAATCTCTAGTTGTATAGTGATGCCTGCGAGTTTTAAGGCTGTTGTGGTGTTATAGCAAACTCACACGAGGATGGTGAAAAGCTTTGTATACTAGTATTTTATGAGTGAATTAAATGTCTATCTTAACCTTAGAATTGAGATATCTATAGGAGTTTCTTGGATCTCGATTTTAGGCTAAAATTAATGACACGTCTATCTCTTAAGGCGGGGGAACAAGTGGTTATTTTCCTTATTCTTCTAAAGAACGTGTCACTCGTCTTTGATTGCCTCCTATGCTATTACTATACGCGGACACATCACTTCCCTCGTAAGTAAGCGAGTAACTCATCAAAGGGTGACCGTTCCAGATAATTGACCCTTGTTATAAGAAACGGGTGGCTAGCAGCCATGCGTTGAGCGGTGGGCGAAGTTCACTTGTCCTTGGTGAATCTTACACCGCCTTTTATATTCCCCTTGCAAATATACCACTACGATACTCTCGAGAACGAGGCCATGTAAAGGGATAAGTGATTTAGTTTCATACCCTCAACAAAGTTCTAAGTGGAGTTTTTCAGGCAAGAATTTAAGTTGAGTCCCTCAGGAGAGACGTTAAGTTAAGTCCCTTAAGAGAGACTCTTAGTTGTGTCCCCTCGGGATAAACATTAAGTTGGGTCCATCAGGCGAGACTTTAAGTTAAGTCTCACAGGTGATACTGAAATTCTGTTCCTTATGGGACAAATGTTGAACACGATGCTCCGACAACAGGTTCGACAAGATATACCAGAACAACAATAATAACAATCACTAGATGATGGAGCAGAAAAGCAATAAATAACACAATCAATTGTTTACCCAATTTAGTGAAACTACACCTACGTTTAGGGGGTTGAGTCCATAACTCAAGAAAGGAAAATTACTTATTAGTAGTTTAGTACAATTAGATTTTTCCTAACACTAATTGTAATTAAATGCCCCTTCCTAACATTGCCCAATGACTTTCTATTTAGAGTCTTCCCCTAAACATGAGAACCTACTTACTTTCTTCTCAGCCACAAAATTAGTGACAAGGACAAACAACCACTAAACCTTAGTGATCAACTTCAATCTTAACAAGATGAAAGAATTTTGAATATTACAACTTAACTAGACAAACCTTCTATGTTAACTGAAATATAAAGGTGTACATAACAATGTTGAATATTACAACTCAACTAGACAAACCTTCCATGACAAACATAAAGGGGTTGATTAGTGCATTTTAATGCACATTCTCTTATGTTTCTACTTAGGCATTTCCTTAGTTTGTTTTGTTTATTTTACTGTTTTATTATGTTTTTATAATTAAGTCTTTGTTTGCCGTTAATCTATTTTCGCAGCTTATTTTCAGCTTTAGCGGTTATTTGATACTTGTCCCCTGTTTGGATCATAAATGGAGCTACGAGATTCAGATTTACGTGTTCTACCAAGCGTTGGAAAGTTGAGACAAAGAGCTACAACTTTCATGTTGTAGGTAGAAGCTGATTCGGAGTGTAGCAGGCTCGAATAATTCATTGAAGCCGGGACCCGAATTCTGCCTTTAGGAATATTTAGTTTTGGGTCGGGTTTTTTTTTAATGTTTTTCGACCCAGTTGGGTTAGAACTGGATTTTGTGATGCTTCCCTATACCTAGTAGCAGTCTTGCTACTGTTCATAACCTTTTTTTCACTGTTGACATCTTTGCTTTTTTACTTTGTACGAATCTTATGGAAAACTAACTTCTTCAGGTTGATCTGCTGTCACCGTATCTCCGTTAACTTTGAGGTTAATACAATTTTCAAGTAATTTTGATTCCCTTTTCAATTCTATCTATAATTTTGAATGCTTAATTCAGTTTCCGTTGTTTGCTTAATTCAATTGCGTATTTTATAGAATAGGATCAGATTAATCCAAATCATGTATGTTCTGTTAGCCGTAACCGCGTTTGCTTAATTCGTGTTTGCGTTATCTTTTTGCTTAATTCGAATTTAGGAACATAAATCATATATTAGTTTTAATCATGCTTGTTAATTGTTACTGTAATCGAAAGGGAATGGAATCCGCTTAGGGTTTGGGAATTGTATGATCGATGATAAGTGGGAAAACGAACAACAAATTAACTTATCTTATAATCACTTATATTTTTAATCACTTTTATTTTTAATCATTTTTTCTAAATCAAAACCAACCCCCCCATAAGTCGTTACTTTAGTGGGTTAATTCATACAAGAATCCTTGTGATACAACTCGAGTGGTCGTTACCGCTAACTATATTTTTAAAACTACTCGTTTTTTATTCGTGAACAACAGCGGATCAAATTGGCGTCGTTGCCGGGAATTCTTGTTGTTTTTAACCGTTAGTTGAGTCATAAGTGTCGATTACTACGTTTTGAACTTTCGTTTTGTTGTTTTGACGTTCTCGCGTCCGGACGCTCCGTCTCGCGTCCGACCTAGTCAAAAAATCGGTTTTAGGAAAAATCGTCTCCTTTTTGAAATCTGTTTAGTGCATTTAAAGCATAAAATCATCATTTTTCTATTTTTAATGAATTTTTTTACTGTTTTCATAGTTTAAAAAAAAACTAAACAAATTCTCAAATTTCTTATTTTACCTAATTAAATTAAATTTAGTGTTTTTAGATTTTTCTGAATTTATTTTTATCATTTTTCGTCTTTGATTTTGTTTCTGCCTCTACAAGGACATTGTTGGCATTATCACTTTTGTTGTTGCATTAGTCCTGGCTACTAGGTCTTCTTGTTATGACCTTTTTTATTTTGATCCTGAGATAGAGAGAACCTTGCACGCACGTCTTAGAGATAATCAGGCCAGCCCTAGTTCACCATCCCTTAACGATTGTGATTGTGATTCTTTATTTTCACATTGCTTGTTTGATTATGATTCTGAATTTGCTTTCGATAATAACATGGCTGGCCAAAGAACATTAAGAGAGCTTGTTGCTCCTAATGTGAATTATAATGGCTTGTGTATTGAATATGCTGACCTTGCTGTTCCTTTTGAATTAAAATCTGGATTAATACATTTGTTGTAGAGATTTAGTGGTCTTGCAGGTGAGGATCCACACAAGAAACTTAAAGAATTCCAGATCATTTGTTCTACTCCACTGAGGCCTAAAGGAATTACAAAAGATCATATAAAGCTAAGAGCCTTTCCGTTTTCACTACAAGGTGCGACAAAAGATTGGTTATATTATCTTGAGCCAAATTCTGTTGCAACTTGGAATGATTTGAAGAAGGTATTCCTAGAGAGATACTTTCCTGCCTCCAGAGCTGCCTCGATACGAAAAGATATTTGTGGTATTAGACAACTAGATAATGAATCATTGGTTGAATATTGGGGGAGATTCAAACAATTAGTTTCAAGTTGCCCACAACACCAGATCACCGAGCAATTATTGGTTCAGTATTTCTATGAAAGATTAAAACCAATGGATAGGAATATTTTAGATGCTACTAGTGGTGGAGCACTTGTTGATAAGACTCTAGCTGCTGCCAAAGCCCTGATTGAGAACATGTCGCTTAACTCCCAACAGTTCACAACGAGAAACAATTATGTTCAAATAAAAGGTGTGAATGAGGTTCATGTTTCTTCTTCCAGCAAGGCCTTCGAAAATAGAATGGATGAGCTAACCGAATTAGTGAAATAGTTGATAGTGGTAGGTAAAGCTCAAACAGCAGCCCAAGTAGCCCAAACAACAAGGTTATGTGGTATTTGTACTTCTCCTAATCATCCTACCGATACATGTCCTATTCTGCAAGATGAAAAGACTACTGAATTACCTCAAGCATATGCAGCACCCCTTTACAATCAAGGTGACAACCAAAACAGGTACAACATTCCTGACCTATCCACTAATAAATACCATTTAAATTGGAGGAACCATCCAAACCTTCGATATGGAAATAAGCATCCCAACGAACAACAGTTGATGCTACCATTGCCACCACTATAAAACCCTTCACAGGCTGCAACCACTTCTGCCCCAGCTTTCGGACCTTCATTAGAGGATATTGTTAAGCAAATGGCTGTCAATAATCTCTAATTCTAGCAGCTGATAGATTCCAGTATCGAAACCCTACAGACATAGATAGGGCAACTTGCTTCTTCAATTAATGGCATTCAGCAAGCACAAGGATCCAACTAACTACCTTCTCAAACAATGGTGAATCCTAAAGGTCCTAATGTGAGTGCAATATCCTTGCGATCCAGAAAAGTTCCAGATTCTGCCCTAGAAAAAATGAGAAAGATGTTGCAACTTCTGTTGTTGTTGAGCCTGAACCTGAACCTGAACCTGAACCTGAGCCTTCTGTTGTTGTTGAGGAAAAATGAAAAGAGTATGTACCTAAGATACCTTTCCCACACAGAGTGCAAAAAAATAAGAATAGTCTTGAGGATGATAAAGAGAGAGAGAGATTTTGGATGTGTTCAAAAAGGTGGCAGTAAACATTCCGCTTCTTAATGTAATCAAGCAGATTCCAAAGTATGCAAAGTTTCTTAAGGATTTATGTACTTACAAGAGGAGATTGAAACAGAATGAGAGAGTGAATATGAGAAGGAATATTTATGCCTTCATTCAATCCAACGATACAGTTGAGCAAAATGTTTCAACCCTCTTCTAGGCCATGCCACAAAAGTACAAGGATCTAGGAACTTTTGCTATCCATTGTACCATTGGAAATAGTAAATTTGAAAATTGCATGCTTGATTTAGGAGCGGGTATTAATGTTATGCCTACTTCTATTTATAATAATCTTGATATTGGTCCTTTGCAGCATACAAGTTTAATCATTCAGCTGGCGAACAGAAGCAATGCCCGCCCCGCCGGAGTCATGGAAGATGTCCTTGTACAAGTTAATGACTTGATTTTTCCTACAGATTTTTATATTCTTGACATGGAAGGAGAAACAAAGTTAAACAAGGCACCCATAGAAGAGTTTTCCTTGGAAAAACCCACTTACTCTACAACTTAACCAGGGAGCACCTTTTCCTTTCTCTCACTCTTATTTAATAGTTATGTCCTTTCATCGAGGACAATGCATGTTTTAAGTGTGGGGGAGAGAACCATTTCTTTGTTTTGTTTTCTTTTAGTTTTCTTCGTTTTTGTGTTTTTTTAAGTGAAAAAAAAAATCAGACTTAGAAACGTTATGCATCTTTTGAAATTTTTAGGCTATAGATTAATTTGAGGTTAGATTGTGGAGACTTGGGAAAAATTCATAAGATCAGTACCGTTTTAACACCTTAAGTCTCCCGAATATGGAAACCGGTTTAAATACTTGTTATGACATAGCCTTGAGTTCTCATCCTTTAATAGCTCTTAAGTAGTTTATCTAACAGTCAACACCATCTAGAAATCACACACTAATTAGTTAAGTTGATGCAAATAAGTGAATGATCCCGTGCTTAATAAGAAATCTAAATAGGAATCTGCCTTTTTAGTTAGGTGACCCTCACCCGGTCACTTAGGCTAACGATTGTGAAACCTTCAAAAAAAGGAAAAAAAATGGTTAATTTTGAATTGTTGACAAGATATGGATCATAGTCACTAACAAGTGTATTTACCATGTGTGTGAATAGATAATGGGGTTAATGTGATTGCATTAGAATGAAAGAGAGCAAAAATGAGGATGAGTAAGTTAGGCTTAAGCATAATAACATGATTTAGATTGGTTTGTATATGAGGGAGGTTTATGACCGCACAATTGCGGATTTGTATTCTTACGATATCCTTATTGTGCAAAATTAGTACCTATCAATACAATCTTGACCGAAGAAGAGTTTGTGGCCTAGAATGAGTTTCCAGATGCTATTGTTTTTCACAAGTCTTGATACTATTTTGCTCGGAGTATAAAAGTTCAAGTGTGGGGGAATTTGATCAGTGCATTTTAATGCACATTCTCTTATGTTTGTACTTAGGAATTTCCTTAGTTTTTTTTTATTTTACTGTTTTATTATGTTTTTATAATTAAGTCTTTGTTTGCCGTTAATATATTTCGCAGCTTATTTTCAGCTTTAGCGGTTATTTGATATCTGTCCACTGTTCGGATCATAACTGGAGCTACGAGAATCGAATTTACGCGTTCTACCAGGTGTTGGAAAGCTGAGACAAAAATATACAACTTTCATGTTTTAGGGAGAAGCTGATTCGAAGTTTAGCAAGATCGAATAATTCGTTGAAGTCAGGACCCGAATTCTGCCTTTAGGAATATTTAGTTTTGGACCGGATTTTTTTTTATGTTTTTTGACCCAGTTGGGTTAGAACCAGATTTTGTGATGCTTCCCTATACCTAGTAGGATCTGTGCTACTCTTCATAACCTTTTTTACACTGTTGACATCTTTGCTTTTTGCTTTGTGCGAATCTTATGGAAAACTAACTTCTTCGGGTTGATCTGCTGTAACCGTATCTCCGTTAACTTTGAGGTTAATACAATTTTCAAGTAATTTTTAATCCCTTTTCAATTCTATCTATAATTCTGAATGCTTAATTCAGTTGCCATTGTTTGCTTAATTCAATTGCATATTTTATATAATAGGATCAAATTAATTTGATTGATGTATGTTCTGTTAGTCGTAACCGTGTTTGCTTAATTCGTGTTTGCGTTATCTGTTTGCTTAATTTGTATTTAGGAACATAAATCATATACTAGCTTCAATCATGCTTGTTAATTCTTACAGTAATCGAAAGGGAATGAAATTCGCTTAGGGCTTGGGAATTGTATGATCGATGATAAGTGGGAGAACGAACATCAGATTAACTTATCTTATAATCACTTATATTTTTAATCACTTATATTTTAATCACTTTTTCTAAATCAAAACCAAACCCGCCATAAGTCGTTACTTTAGTGGGTTAATTCATACAAGAATCCTTGTGATACGACTCGAGTTGTCGTTACCGCTAACTATATTTTTAAAACTACTCATTTTTGATCCGTGCGAGACAGCGAATCAGGGGTACAAAAAGATTCTACATTAATCATATTAGGGCATTAGCATGGAATACACGACACAAAACCTAACACTCTAAGATCTCCAATGGGAGTGTTTGCTTTCTAATGTAGGTTTGAGCTCCTTATATAGAAAAATAACTCTGGTCTTTTCTTCATGCATAATATCTTTGATTTCGTCTAAAATTAATGAAGAATCTATTGGAAATTTAATTTGCTCCTTTAATATCTTTAACAATATATGTTTTGGTTTAATTTAAATTCAAATTTAAATCTTCATTTAAATCCAAATTAATCTTCATCCAACAGTCAAACAAATCAACATAATCATATTGTTAAATGAATAACAATAAATCTTTAACAAATCTTTTGCAGAACATACTCCAAAACGCGGCATTCTGGTGCCTGTTGCACAAGGCCCAGATGTCGTACCAACACGTTGGAGCATCGTGCCCAACATGTGTCATTTTTGCAGCTTCGTACAACTTTAGCAAGCTAGACCAATTTTGAACAATTGGACACTTCTCCAAGTTATTCTTTTGCTAAAATGCACTCAATCTAATAGGAACAACAATCTCCCCCTTTAGCAAATTGTGGCAAAACAACTCTTCAAGATAAATAACACTTCTTCCATGAGAACAAGTGACAACCAGTGATGTACCGCATCTTCAAAGCATTCCATCAGCAATAACTATCTTCTATGTATTAGAGTTAAGCACCAGCAACATAAGTCAGAAGCATCGATATAGATGCTTATACATAATCCATTTAGTTACTCCAAACCAAACCGACAATCATGCAATCATCCATAGATTTAGTCATGCATAAATCTAGTATCACATAGTTAGTAGCATACAATCTTATTAACTAACATATATCAGTATGCAATCATTCACATACTTAGTCATGCACACACAATCAGTTAGTGGTTGATATTAGAATATCAATGATACTACTAACACAAATATATTTGTTTTCATAGATACAAGGACCAGGACTAGATGTACTACCTGATGCTCTAACATGGAGCATAACATCAGCACTTTCCCATTTAGGTAGTAATAAACAAATACCTATTTCCTAAGCAACAACACCATTACTCCCTCTTTTTTTTCCATAATTTGGCAAATGGTTAGTCATGCAAAGGTTATTAAGTTAGCACATACATAACCAAAAACATGAGAAAACAACTATAACAACATCAAAAGATGCATAATCATAAGATCTATTTTAACATTACAAAAGTAAAATAGGCTATAAAGCCTTTACAAATCCAAAAAACAATAACATGCCCAAAAGGAAAACAAGGACCACCAATCTGACTCAACAGGATTAAAAGTTCCCTGAAGAATACTCTTCAAGCTTTGAATCCATTTAGTTCTCAGGGTCTTCATGTGATTCAAAATCACTTACATCCAGATTCATTAGTTCCTTCACAATATCTTATACCTTCCCTATCTATTCAGCATTCAGATTTTTGACCAAAATCTTCTAGGTGCTGGTTCCACTAGACATTTTAGCAATTATAATGTACTTCTTAACCTCTCTAGCCTCCTCAGATTTGTTCAACCCAACATGTCAATAAACTCATATGAAGCCTCAATCTCTTTGATAAGCTTGACCCCATATTGATTCATGCTGGGAGAAGGATATGTAATCTGAAAGTTGGATAAGGCAAGATATCTGGTTCTCTTGCTTGTAACTCCATCTCAGTTAATCTGTAAACAAATTCGCCTAGTTTATGTTCCAAAATAGTATTAGGGGAGAAAAACCCTTTTCTCTTTTGGTACAACTCCCCAACATTGATTGCTATGGTCTCTGACAGAGGGAAATACTAAGGATACCTCTTAGTGCTTCAAGATTATTTGTATCCAACGCTTTTGTAATAATGTCTCAGATTGATGTCAAGACATCATGAATGCCATTATACTTCCTTGCTATTTTATTCACCCATAGTAGTTTCTTTCCATTGCTCCTAGTGTAGCTTAGCATTAGATTTTCCTTGTTTATCACACAGACTTCTTTCAACAGTTGTACCACTTCTTTAACAGTCAATACTTCTTTTGACTTCTTCCATTCATGCCTATCCATCTGTGATACAACCACATCCTCTTCAGCCAATCTTCTTCAACTAAGTAAGGCACTTTGAGAGTGAGAAACCCTTTCTCATTTATCCATTTCACAATAATCTGGAAATTTGCTTCAACATCTGTCTCTGATCTTGACATTCTATTTATTCCAGTGATAGCAAGACTAGTTTGTTAATTCTTCATCTAATTTAGAAACTCAGTAACCACTATGTCACTCATGATGTCTGATGTAACACCTTACTTCCCTACTTCACAAATAGATAAATAAAACATGAATATCACGAATATTCTCCAAGTAGGAATGTGTCATACCCCAAATTTTGACCACTAAGATTTCCCATCATTGTGCAGATCATCACCACAATATGGATGTACTTTCATGCCTTGTCAATCTCCTTAAAGATGGTTGAGCATTCACCACAACCAAGAATTAGGGTTTTGAGCCTCTCAGGACACTTAGACAAAGGACCAATCAAGGAATGACATGATCTTCAAATTGTCTAACCTCTCAAACACCCATAAGGGATCCAGAGGACTCCCATATCAAGAATCAGGCAGAAAGTTGCTACATTCCAAGGGGATCAAGCCTTGAGATCGACAGTGTCACCAAATTAGGGTTTTGGTCAACCAAGGCCTCCAGATGGAAATTTTCTTCTGGGCATGAGCCAATGCTTCAAAGAATAACCCAGGATACTCCAAGGGACCTCATGAACCCAATCATCAAGTCAAATTAGCCTCAGGGGATGCATTCATAAAAAATCAGGAATTTAGGGTTTCTTGACCTAATTCACCCTAAGTTGACTTTTGGAGCAAAGCATGAGCCAAGACCTTATGAAATGATTTGAGGACCTCAAATACACCACATTGATCCATTTACAACAATGGATTGATCCAAGAAGCTTGGTTCACAAGTTTCATTTTCATCTGGACCACAATTAGGGTTGTGAAGAAAAAGTCAACCGTACCTTTGACTTTTGACCAAGACATGCTCTCAAATCTTGGGACATGATTCAATACACCCTATAACACCTATGGAACCCATCCATTAGGTTTGAATTAGGTCAAAGACTTGATTACACAAAGAATCATACAGTTTGGATTTCATCTGACAAAAAGTCAACTGTGCACAAAATCAAGTTTGACTTTTGGGAATTTTTCACAAATATGCTTCCCCTAAGTAAAAAACAATGTTAATGTATGATATTGATCATTATTTATCAAGAAAAATCAAGAAAAGTGAGGTTTCTTGCAAAAGGGGCAGCCATAGAAAACTTAAAATTTTCTAAGTTATGGAACAAAAGTGGTTTTATAACAACTTTGCAAGGTCATAACTCTTAAACCACAAGGCCTTTTTCTCCCATTCAAAACTCAAATGAAAGTCCATCTTACATACTTTAAAAGTTTCAACTACAAGCAATTCCAAATCCTCATGGATTTTGAGTTATGGATGGAGCAAAATCACTAAAAAGTGAAAATGCCACTTTTTCCAACACTTAGTGAAATTTTCAATAAGTCAGAATCTGTCTTACTTTTTCCAAAATGTAGAGGCATTTTTCACTTTGATCCAACCTGAACCAAGACCAACCTTGAACATCAAAGTTGAAGTATGTCATGCAAGCTTTCCAAATTGTCCAAGAACTCAATCAAACTCCATTTGAGCTAGGAGTTATGGATCTCCCAAGTTGCCTTGCTGCAACTGTTTTCAAGACAGGTTTTGGTGCAAACTTGCACCCCACGATTCTTTAAACTGATTTTGGACACCTTAATCATTCAAATTCTATTCAAATTCAACACATATGAGTGAGTGATCTGATCCATAACACAAAATGCCAAGAACCTAGCTTTGGCATGTGCAAAATCATCATGACATGAACCTTGAATTTCAAATTTGGCATCAAGCATTTAATGGATGCATCAAGGTGGCATGAACTGAAGTAAACCTAACTGAATGAGTCAACCCTTATCCCTGCAACAGAAGACCATAGGCCTGTGCTCTAATCTCAAGTCAATGGTCATGGAAGACTAGAACTCCATTATGCTACAATTGGACAAAGGAATGTCCAAGTTGCCATTCACTATTGCTTGCAAAACAAACTTGCTCTACTATAAATAGAGCTCATTTGTGATTAGTTTGAGTACCCCAAAGCAACCAAAATGAAGCTTTCCTCAAAATCTCTCTCACTTTGCAAAAATGCCTTCGTTTGCAAGTCACCACTGAGTTTTCAAGTTAGAGAGAAATTCCACCACATCTCATGATCCAAACATATCTAATGTATCATATATAAGCTCTTTAAACACTCATCCTTGATTTGAAACACCAAAATCAGAAAGTCAACCTCCAAAACCTCAAATTTTGACTTTTTTGCATTTTTCAAGCCATGTCTTAATTCAGTCACTTTCAAAACCAAACAAAGCCTCAAACACACTCCAAATATCATCCTCAAACTGTCCCAACTGGTTCCCCTCAACTGGAACACCATTTGTGTGAGTTACCATTTTGGTCACTTTTACCACTTTTGCAAGAAAGAGCCAATTCTTGTTCCTGAGGATTCCAGATGGTTTTGATCATCCTAAAAGCTTCTAAGGGATCAATCAAGAGTGTCTAAAGCATTGGATCACTTCGGGCACAAGGATCTTGACAGTTAGCACAAGGAGCTTCAAGAGGTAAGTGCATCACAACTTAAACTCTTTAAATCATGCATTGCTTTGATGTCCATTGATCATGAACATCTCATACATATCATATGTGTTGTGTTTGAACCAATTTACCATGCTATTGTTGCCTGTATGATGAGATAGCATAGAACATGCAAATCTTGGCCTATTTTGAAACCACTATCGGGTTTTAAAATAGGGATATCTTTAGAAAAATCTAAAAGTACCATTGGATTCCTCATGAAATTCTAGGCAGGATACACCTAAATTTTGTTCAAATCCATGGAGAATATATGAGGAAGTTAGAGCCTTCATGCAAATCCACCAAAACCTGGTTTTTTGCCTTGGCAGGCCTAAAAACCAAGTCACCCTCATATATTCATGGGGTGGTTTTGATACACGGATGCATCACCACCCTAGTGGTAGCGCGCATGTGTGTTTGGTTGAGAGGTCGTGGGTTCAAGAACCACCCAGACCATTTTTCCATTTTTGCCATATCTTGCTTATTTTATTTTTCACATTTTTCATGGTTTTTATTAATTAATTCCAAAATTAATTTCTCTTTCAATTTTAATTATTTTTTATTGCTTATTTTTTTGAAAATTCACAAAAATATTAGAATATTTTATTCTACAAAAATTTCACAAAAATATTATTTATTTCACATATTTAGTATTTTTGTAAAGAATTATGTTTTTATTTGTTTTTAAACATTTAAAAATATTTCTTTCTGTTGATTTTTCAACTTCAAATGAATTTCAAGCTTTCATGTGATTAAACATGATTTTTCAAAGTATACACCTTGTTTTTGAATATATTTGGTATTTTATATCATTTATTATTTAAATTTCCTTTGAAAATTATATTTTTAATTCTAGATTAGGGTTTTCTCTAAATTTTGATTCCTTTTCAAACTTCACAAAATCACTTTTGGGCCTCTTGGTAGAGTGTAAGTCTCATCCCTTTGTAAATATTTGATTTGGGCCTCAGTCATTGTATAAGTCCCGATGCGATTTTAAAAATCTCGGCGCGATCGCCGTTTTGAAACAATTTTCATTTGGGCCTCCCCTTGTGTTGTAAGTCCCATCTTTATTCTTTTCAAACACTTTTGGGCCTCTAATAGAGTGTAAGTCCCATCCTTTTATACAGAAAACCTTTTTGGACCTCAATCATTGTATAAGTCCCTCTGCGATTCTTAAAACGACGATGCGACCACTGTCTTTCAATGGGCCTCTCCTTGAGTATAAGCCCCAATCTTCTTTTCAAAACAAATTTCCGTTTTGATCTAGGTTCAAATTCATAGTTGTTATCAAAACTTTATTTAATTTCTTGAACAACTAACCATACAACTGTTACAATGGAAGCTTGCTCGCCTGTAAATTTTAAAACAGCTTTCTTTTACATATATATATATATTTGTTTGTAATGCTGGAACCTAGAACTATTCACTAAAGAAATGATTCTTCCCGGTGAAACCTTTCTTGAACTCTTCTCAGGTTTGGACCCACAGGCTTCCTAAAAGCATCCCCAGCCTCCTATTGGGCTTTGTACAAGGACCCTCAGGCTTCTTAGAAGTTCTCATGCCTTCTCTTGGGATTAGTACAAGGACCCAAAGACCTCCTACAGGTATAGGACAAAACTTAGTCATCCTTTGTTAGAGCAGTCTTTCCAGAGAGTCAAAACCTTGGACAATTTAGGGTTGATTCTCATCCCTTAAAACATTAGCCTCCTCTTGGGCATCATACAAAAATAAACTTTTCTTACCAGTAACCTTGGACAGTCTCATCTCCTCTTGGATCTCAAAGAAACTCTCAAGTTTCCTAAAAGCACAAGAAAAAACCCTGATCATTCTATCAGTCTCCAACAGAGTTAAAACCTCCAAAGGTTAGAAAGATAAATCTTTAAACTCTCACTTCCAATTTCCCAGTCAGGGTTAACACACCATTAACCAATCCCCAACAGAATCAGAACCTCAAGGCATCTGATATTTCAACTCTTCTGTAATTCCCAGCAAGAGTTTATTCCTTAATTTGGACCTGCCTTTGGATCTCAATAATCCTCAAAAGAAGTTAGCCTCCTCTTAGGCTTCATATAAGAAAATTGCCTACCCAGCCTCCTCTTAGGCTTTGTATAATGATCACCTTTTAGCCTCAATCTTGGGCTTTTTACAAGACACCCTGTAATTATTCTCCAGCTGAGTCAGTTAACCTTCTTTAGCCTCAATCTTGGGCTTTGTACAAGACAGATAAAAACACTCTCTTATTGAGTCAGTCTCTTTTTAGCCTCAATCTTGGGCTTTGTACAAGACAGATAAAAACACTTTCTTGTTGAGTCAGTCTCTTTTCAGCCTCAATCTTCGGCTTTGTACAAGACATATATAAACTCTCTCCAAAGAAGTTAAATCCTTCTAGCCTCCTCTTAGGCTTTGTATAATGATCTCCCTGATCAGAGTCAATATCCTTTTAGCCTCAATCTTGGGCTTTGTACAAGGCACCAATAAAACTTCCCCAGTGGAGTCAAAACCTTTCAGCCTCAATCTTGGGCTTTGTACAAGACACATATAAAATCTCCCCAGTGGAGTCAATCCCTTTTTGCCTTAATCTTGGGCTTTGTACAAGACAAACAAAATATTCCCCGGAGAAATCAATTCCTTTCAGCCTCCTCTTAGGCTTTGTATAATGATATCCCCAAAAGAGTCAGTCTCTTTTTCAGCCTCAATCTTGGGCTTTGTAAAAGACAGAAATAAAACTCTCTAATAGAGTCAACCTTTCAGCTTCAACCTTGGGCTTTTATCAAGGCACACAAAAATCAACATTCCCTGAGAGGAAATAAAAAATCTCTCTGTAGGAGGATATTTCTCTGTATATCACACATCAAAACAGATGTTTAAAATGAACCCTAATCCCAAATAACTACTATAAGTGGCACACTTGTTGATTCAAATATCTAAGCTGTAGTCCATCTCTTATCCTGGTAAATCCCTTATTTCATATAATTGCTATAAGTGGCAAGCCTCTGGATTATTTACATCCAAGCCAATGTCCCTCTTTTAGCATGAAAGACTCCTAAGGAAAAATGGCATTGCTCAACACTGAGTTAAAGTTTTCTCCTTCAGGATAACACCCCTATAAAGGAAATTATGACATTACTGGATTCTTATATCCCAGTTAAAGTAATTCTCCTTTATAATCAGTCACCCAACAGTTGTGATAAACAGATGAGATATCTCCCTTAGAGATGACAAATTCTCTCTCACTCAAACCTTTAGCTTCAATCTTGGGCTTTGAACAAGACACAAATCACCTTTAGCTTTAATCTTGGGCTTTGAACAAGACACCAAACATCTCTTTTCCTCCCATAGAATAGGAGGAACTACGATTGCTCTGATTTCCCTGTTTTCTTAAACGGGAATAAGTAGGCATAAGATTGCGAAACCTTAGCGAGCACACCAATAAAAAACTTTAGGTCCAGTACCTTACCAAAAACATCGGAAAAACCCGAAACCAACAAAAAATCACTCTCTCAAATACCCCAAAGGAGAAACTTTCCCAACCCTCGACAGATAGACACCATTAAGTAGAAAACGGTATAGAAATTGCTAATGACCTGTGGATAACCACATATAGGATGGGTAATTAACAACTCCCCATTGTATAACCTGACCCCGAACTCCCCAATCTCTTAAGCATTTGTTCAGTAAAACATTAGCGTGCAAGGTTAGTTTTAGATAGCTTCCCTTTCCTTTCCAGCTTCATAGGATAAATAAGAAATCAGAAAGTAGCACCCAATCCCTATAATTGTGGTGAGGAAAACCCATGGCGATAAGGTGGTCGCGTCACCGACAAAAATCGCACGCTACAGAAAATGGTGACTCTGCTGGGGAGAATTAATCTTATATGTCTTAATCGCCATTTTCCCAACAGAAAAATGGCGACTCTGCTGAGGAGTCAAACTAGGATTAGAATTCCTAAAAGGTCTAGGTTGTTAGCAATCATACTATATATATATATATATATATATATATATATATATATATATATATATATATATATATATATATTTACTGCTTTTCCTACTTGATATCCGTGTTTATTTTTCTGTCAATGGAAATGCGATTGATACGCATGTGGAAAGTTTTAGAGAACCCTAAGATAAGGGGTGGCATAGATGGGTGGACTTATAGGGAGTGAATCCCGAATAAGCAATTCTGGTAGACCACCAAATCAGGCGAGGGCCCGTGTGGATACTATGTTGAACGACCGATCGTCGTGAAAAAAGACGCTATCCCAGTGCGACACCCGTGACCCTGAGGATTTAGTAGACATTAACCATATGACCACTTGGTAGTGTGGTGACTATCTAGAATAGTTGATACGCGATACTACACTCAAATGAGATTACCCTAGGATGCTACAGCTCGCTCGGGTGAACCAGCTTGCTGTTGATATCCCTAGGGGGGTCAATGATTTTGGGAACCTTAGGATCCATTCTACATGTACAAAAATTGACCAGAATACAACCTTTGGGGATGGGTAGAGCCATGACTCCATGCTCGTGACGTTGAACCCTTGAGCCCATGTTTTTTCAATGTTTTTGTGTGCTGCATTCATGCATTCATTTAAAAAACTCTTAAACAAAGAAAAACTTCTCTCTTCTTTTCTCTTCTTTTTCAAAATAAACTAAAACAATAATTGTAAAATTGCGTTATGGATTTCGGTAGAAGAAAGACGCAGAAGTATACTTTCAAGGCTCCGAAACTAGAGAATTTAAAGAGGTTGGCAAGGATAATCACCAACCCTGATGCTTTCAGAGCTAAGCATGGAGGTCTGCTGTCTCTATTAAGGGTCCACGTAGTTGAAGGAATTATGTCTACGCTGATTTAATTTTACGATCCGGTTTATCACAGCTTCATATTCCCAGATTATCAACTGGCACCAATGTTAGAAGAGTACTTTCATCTGACTGATTTACCTATCACTAATCAAACTCCGTTTTCTGGACTGGAAGAAATTCCAAAGGAACAAACCATTGCAAGAGCGATCTATTTGTACGAGTCAGAAGTTAGGACTCACATGACCACTAAAGGAGGAATCCAGGGTTTACCAGCTAAATTCCTGATGGAGAAGGCTCTATACTTTGCGAGTGTAGGAAACATGACTGCTTTCGAAGATATCTTTGTTCTACTCACATATGGGTTATTCCTCTTTCCCAACATCGATAACTTCGTTGATACCAATGCCATTAAGATATTTCTGATTAGGAACCCTGTACCAACCCTACTCACAGATGCTTAACATTCTGTACACTTAAGGAATTTGTACATCGGAGGAATGATCACATGCTGTGTACCCCTGCTCTACAAATGATTCACTTCCCATTTACCCAAGTCTGCTGCTTTTTGGGACCATAAGAGTACTCTACGTTGGTCACGGAGAATCATGTCTCTCATCAACTCAGACGTAGATTGGTATAATAGATTTATGAGGGGATAACAAGCATCGACAGTTGTGGAAACTTCCCTAATGTACCCCTCATAGGAACTAAAGAAGGAATCAACTATCATCCAATTTTAGTTCGCCGTTAACTTGGATACCCGATGAAGAATATCCCGCATAATGTTCATCTGGAAGGTCTTTTCTTCAAGGAAGGGGAAAATGACAGGGCACTAAGGAAATATATAGTGCATGCATGGCAACATGTTCACAGGAACGGAAGAGAGTCTCTAAGAAGACCAGACTGTATCTCCATGGAACCTTATCTCCACTGGGTACAAACTAGAGCTCTCAAGCTGAGGATGCCTTACCCTCATCAAGAAGTTCTTCCGTTAAAGGAATTCGTCCTTTATTTTATGTCTGATACCGAAAAACTCCAGGTCGCTCTCAACAAAGTTCAACAGGAGAAAAGCTCTTGAATCCTCAATGTGGAGTGTACCAAAATTCAGGAACTGTTAAAAGAAAAGGATGCTCTGATTGAAATTTTAGAACAATATGCTATGGAAGACCGAAGAAATCTGCTTGATCCTTTTACTTGGAAAATGACTGACAACCCGACAACGACTGGAGAGCCCTGGTCAAACAAAAGGAAAATACCAGAACCAACATCTGAGCTCTCTTCAGAGAGGACTCAGGATCCATGAACTTAGACATTTCCTTTTACAACACTTTGTTAAATAGTGTATTTTCCCTTTCTGCAATATTTCAAAATTCAATAAAAAGGGGTCTCTCCTCATTGTATGATATTTTCAATCTTTTTGTTGAAGTTTCTTTTTTATCAAAAAAACTAAAAATATATCATTGCATATCATTCATCATTCTCACATAACACCTCTTCTTATCTTCGAGTCTCACGTACGTGTCACAATTCTAGAGTCAAGCTGTCTCACTCATATAATACTCGGGCCAATCGACAAAAGAAAATGGACGATCTCGAGGAAGAGAACAGAGAGCTGAGAGAAGAAGTCGACGCTCTAAAGGAAAGTTTGGAAAAACTTCACAATGACATGCAATCCCTGGCAGCAGCCCAGAGACAACAACAAAGGACTGTGATCTCAGAGATCACATCTACACCCGTAGTGGAGACATATGATCCTCGATACAACATGCCTAAAGGTCGCCCCTGGGGCATGCCTCTCAAATTTGTCCCTGAAGGATACATCCTGCCGGTCACTGAAGACCCAGAAACTGCAGTAGGAATCTGTGGTCCTGAAGGTTACAAACTTTGGGAAAGCGAAGACGCAAAAGTTATGACAGAAACTCCTGAAGGTTACAAACTTCGGGGCGTGGAAGCACCAAGAGTCACTGCCGTAATGACTATACCACAACCAGTGGTACACACTATCCCGGAAGGACAGATTCCACAAGTAATTTATGGTGGAAACGAAGACGTGTACGAAAGAATGAATAAATTTTAGGAACAATTCTTGGGAATGTAGAAGGAACTGCATGCCATTCGCGGTCAGGATTTATTCGGAAAAGACGCCGCAAACCTTTGTCTGGTCCCTAATGTGAAAATACCGCACAAATTCAAGGTAACTGACTTTGAAAAATACAAGGGCAACTCTTGTCCTCAAAGTCATTTGGTGATGTACGCTCGAAAGATGTCAATTCAGATAGAAAATCAACAGCTATTGATCCATTATTTCCAAGACAATTGAACCGGTCCCGTACTCAAATGCTACATGGGTTTAAACCGCACCAAGATGAATACTTTCAGAGATCTCGGTGCAGCCTTCGCTCAGCAGTATAAGTATAACCTGGACATGGCACCAGATAGGTATCAGCTCAGAGCGATGTCGCAAAAAGACAAAAAAACTTTCAAGGAATATGCTCAGAGGTGGCATGAAATTACCGTCCAAACATGTCCCCCTCTGGAGGAAAAAAAGATGACCAAGATCTTTTTGAAAACCTTGAGCTCATTCTATTATGACCGAATGATTGCCAGTGTGCCCAGTGACTTTACTGAAATGGTGAACATGGGAGTACGCCTTGAAGAAGCAGTTCGAGAAGGATGATTGGTCAAAGACGCAGAGCCATCAAGCAGTACCAAAAGATACGGCAGTGCTTTCCAAAAGAAAAAGGAGCAAGATATTGGTAATATCTCTCTAGGAAAGCAGAGGCGAAGGTATCAACCCATAGCAGCGGTAACTTCCGCTATCAACCCTACGCCGGCTCAAACTTATCAACCCCAGGTTGCTCAGAGCCAACCTAGTCAACAACAATATTAGCAAAGGACACAACAATGTCGTACGCAGAACTATTTCCACTCTTACTGACCAAGGGGAACGTCCAAAACAGGTCTCCTCTTATAGTACCGGAAATCTGCCTTTTTGGTTCAAAGCGGATCAAACTTGCCCTTACCATCAAGGAGGATCGGGGCACAACATCGATAACTTCCTTAGTTTCAAGTCCGATGTGCAGAAACTTGTCAGGAACGGGGTCCTATCTTTCAAAGATACTAATCCAAATGTTCGAGAAGACTGCAATAAATTTAATAGAGGAAGAATGTAGTCGTAGTTATCAAATTCACGATGTACTCCTATTAGGAACCAATCTGGTCAGGATACATTGTAGACAGAGCGGGTACGGTCATGTACCACCTCACAATTATCACCAGTGTGATATCTGCTCAAAGAATAACCAGGGGTGTTCCGTAGTGCAATCATCTCTACAAAAACAAATGGATCTCGGATGGATATAAGATCACTGAATCCAGGAAGTCAACATGGCCCATGCACATCCCAACATTATTCAGAACCACGACATCCGTACAATGGATATCAACTTACTGGAAATGCATTTGAGGCAAAGTCAATATCATAATCTGCCACGACACGATTACGATAGCTATCCGATCTGCTCAACAAGAAATCAGGGATGCTCTTTTATACAAGAGGCCCTCCAACGTCAGATGGATCTCGGATGTATCCAAGATTACCGTGAGAGAAATAACCATCAAGTCAATATGGTTCAGATCTTTGACATACGCTTGATGAATACCAGTCTGGTAGAATTACACGCTAAGCAGGTCAAGCTTGGCTTTCTGGCTTCACATGATTATCAAGACTGCAAAGAATTTCGTGGGAACGACCAAGGATGTGCACTTGTCTAAAGAACACTTCAACACTTATTGGACCATTGGTGGCTTCCAATCTACTTGGATGAAGCTACACACCAGACCAGCCTGACCGATGGAAATCCTGATAAGCATCAAAGTCAGGATGTCCGCTCGATGGAAACAAATCTAGTAAAGTTGCACTGCATACAAAGCGGTCGTGGCCGGGTGCCACCATATAATTACGAGCATTGTAGAATTTGTTCAGAGAACAACCAAGGATGCTACCTCGTACGAGTAGCTCTTCAAAGTCAGTTAGACCAAAAAGAGATTCGACTATGTTTAAGTTCTGGACGATCAACGTGATACCAGACTATCTCCCTGATCAAAGCAAAGATGTTGTCATAATCTCCGATCATGGGAGGACAAAAAACATTTGTGCCATAATCCCTCTGCTCAACGAGTCAAATGTCTCTCTGAACAGTAGAAGAATCCTTAACCGGGAACCAATTGAGGCTTCCTATGATGGCCAGGGAAATCAGAAAGCTCCCGTGGTTATCTACTTGCCAGGACCAATACCGTACAAATCCGATAAGGCTATCCCTTACAAATACGGTGCAACAATAATTGAAAATGGAAAGGAAACTCTATTACCCTCCGTTGTAAACATTACCGACATCAGTCGAGTCACACGAAGCGGTCAGATCTTCAACAGAGGAGTTGGAGAACCCACAAAAGAAAAGGAACCTCAAATAGAAGTTCCTAATCAACCGGTCAATCAATCTAGTAATCCAGAACTGGTAAAAAACAACGATGAGATGCTGAAGCTCATCCAAAAAAGTGAGTACAACATTGTAGACCAACTGCTGCAAATTCCATCAAGAATCTCTGTGCTATCTCTCCTGCTTAGTTTTGAAGCTCTAAGGGAAGCTCTGCAGAAAGTCTTGGAACAAGCTTTTGTAGAACAAGATGTCACGATAAGACAGTTTGACAATATCATCTCCAACATCACTTCCTGCAACAACTTAAGATTCAGTGATGAAGAATTGCCAGAAGAAGGCAAAAATCACAATATGGCACTTAACATTACAGTCAAATGCCAGGACGATGCTCTAGCCAGCGTACTGGTTGACTATCATGTCAGGGAGCCCCGATGAGAGGCAGTGAGATCATCGTCAAAGCCTTTGACAGATCCAGAAAAATAGTTATCAGCGAAGTCGACCTTCCCATAACCATCGGTGTTCACACTTTCCAAGTCACTTTCTAGGTCATGGACATCCGGGCAGCATACAATTGTTTATTAGGAAGACCTCGGATACACGAAGTTGGGGCAGTCACTTCGACACTTCTCCAGAAGCTGAAGTTCGTCAAGAATGACAAGTTAGTCACAGTGTGCGGAGAGCAGGCCTTAATAGTGAGCAATTTATCATAATTCTCCTGTGTAAAATCCAAGGAGGTTGTTGGAACCCAGTTTCAAGCACTGTCAGTGAGCAATGAGAATCGATCAGAAAGAGGGACGTCAATTTCCTTATACAAAGATGCTCTCAAAGTGATCGAGAGAAATAACGCAAAGGGATGGGGACAACTCGTAATTCCTACTGATAACAAGACAAAGAAAGGTCTTAGTTTCTCCTCAACTTGTGCCCAGACTGCCAAGAAGGATGAAATTTTTCATCCCATTCAGGACTTCTTCCACAGTGGAGGCTTTCTTCACCCAGTGTCTCAAGAAGTACACACCATCAATAAGAGTGACTCCTCTGATGCGGACGAGGAATGGAAATATTATCTCAACAACAACTGTTATATGTCTCAGGAAGAAACGCATATGCCATTCTGCTTTCCCACGCAGGGCCTGAGAAATATACCATGATCAGATGTCCGAATGATCTATGGAGATTGTGATCCTGAGGGATGTTGTGCTCCACCAAATTCATTAGAAGACGATCCGATGAAAGACAACTTCGATCAAGACTATTATGATCCCCTGGATGACTTGCCTATTTGGAAGTCGTACCTAGAAGACTTGGGGAAAAAAACTCAGCCAAACAATGCTTATCAGATGAGCAATATTGAAAAGAATACATGTGTCCCCACTGGGTCATGGGATCATTACTCAGGGCATTCAGAAAATATCCAGCACAATGATGAATCTGCAAAGATTGCAGGACAATAGTTCATCAACTATGTTTTTCCTGAGGTCAATGTCATCGAGAAAGATGACTCCTCAATCCCCACAGAAGTATGGGACACCTTAGGATAGCCGAGTGGCAAGTATGACTTCTTGGTCAAGTACACCACTCCTAAAAGCTATCGTATCAGATACGAGGACATCCAGCCAACTGGATGGGGAGATCCTCTTGAGAGTGAAAACATTAAGGAAGATACAACAAAAGAGTTTGTTTACGACAACTCTGCATGGGAGGAAGACTCCAACGATCCTGCTCTGCCAGAAATCAGCGTCATTTCTGAGGACCAACCAAGAAAGAAGGTACCAGACTTTGTGATTCACCAAGGATTTCATCGCCAATGGGTTGCTGTCGATGTCCTGAAAGTCGTCCATAAGTCTAAGTAATTGCCATATTTGTTTTAACCTTTCACCCTGCCCAGGTGAAACAGATGTTTTTATAGGGCTCACTTTTCTGTAAATGTCCCTCTTCGCTTCGCCCAAAGTGACAGAGTTTTGTTTTATAGGGTTGTAGTTTCAAGAATCGACAAATCATAAATAAATAAACATCGTTATATTATTCCCGCATTTATTTCTGTTCTCACTTTTCTTTTTTCAGAAAATGGTAATCCTAAAACAACCAAAAAATAATTAAAAACAAGCATTTTTCAGAAAATACATTGCACACACTTTCGTATTCTCTCTATCTCTTCTAAAAAATGAATCATCACGTCATGCAGATTGCTTGTTTTAAACCCTGTTGAAACATACGATCCAATGCCTTCTCCCAACTTTGAATTCCCGGTATTTAAAGCTAAAGAAGAAGAGGACGCAGAAATTCCAGAAGAGATCTCACGATTACTCAGACAAGAGGAAAGGTCTATTGAGCCTCACAAAGAGCCGTTGGAAACGGTCAGTTTGGGATCAGAGGAAGAAAAGAAAGAAGTTAAGATTGGGGCACTGCTCAGTCCAACTGTCAGAGAAAACTTGATAGAACTTCTCAAAGAGTTTCCAGATGTATTTACTTGGTCCTATCACGACATGCCAGGGTTAGATACCAGCATCGTGGAACATCATCTACCGTTGAAGTCAGAATGTCCGCCGGTAAAACAAAGGCTGAGAAGAACTCACCCGGATATGGCTATCAAAATCAAGGAGGAAGTGCAAAACAGATCGACGCAGGTTTCCTTACCACCTCAGAATATCCTCAATGGTTAGCTAACATAGTACCGGTTCCAAAAGAGGACGGGAAAGTCAGAATGTGTGTAGACTACAGGGATCTGAACAAAGCAAGTCCAAAGGATGACTTTCCCTTACCGCACATAGACATGCTGGTTGACAGTACAACAAAGTTCAAAGTCTTCTGCTTCATGGATGGATTCTCAGGCTATAATCAAATCAAAATGGTGCCGAAAGACATGGATAAAACTTCATTCTTCACCCCATGGGGCACCTTTTGTTACAAGGTAATGCCGTTCAGTTTGAAGAACATCGGGGCAACCTATCAAAGGGCTATGACTACTCTGTTTCACGACATGATGCACAAAGAAATCGAAGTGTATGTCGATGATATGATTGCCAAATCTAAAACATAAGAGGAGCATGTGACCCATTTGTCAAATTTATTCAAGCGTCTGAGAAAGTATAAACTCCGCTTGAATCCCAACAAATGCACATTCGGTGTCTGCTCGGGAAAACTTTTAGGGTTCATTGTCAGCCAAAAAGGAATTGAGGTTGATCCTGACAAGGTCAAGGCCATTCAAGAAATGCCTTCGCCAAAGACTGAGATACAAGTATGAGGATTTTTGGGACGCCTGAATTACATTTCCAGATTCATATCTCTCATGACCGCGACATGCGCGCCAATCTTCAAACTACTAAAAAAGAATCAAAGCTGTGTATGGACAGAAGATTGTCAAAAAGCTTTTGACAATATCAAAAAGTGTCTGTTGAATCCACCAATCCTGTCACCTCCAGTAGAGGGAAGACCACTAATCATATACCTAACAGTCTTGGAAGACTCCATGGGTTGTGTACTTGGCCAACAAGACGAAACAAAAAGAAAAGAGTCTGCCATCTACTATTTAAGCAAGAAATTTACCGACTGTGAAACTCGGTACACTATTCTCAAGAAAACTTGTTATGCTCTGGCTTAGGCAGCTAAACGTCTTCGCCAGTACATGATTTGTCACACTACTTGGTTAATCTCCGAAATGGATCCGATCAAGTATGTTTTTGAAAAACCTGCTCTCACGGGAAGGATTGCCCGTTGGCAGATGTTGTTATCAGAATACGACATCGAGTACCATGCTCAAAAAACCGTCAAAGGAAGTATTTTAGGCAATCATTTGGCTCATCAACCAATTGACGATCAGGAATCAGTCGGATTTGACTTCCTAGACGAAGATGTCATGTACTTAAAAATAAAAGATTGCGATGAACTGCTACCCAGTGAAGGGCCAGAACCAGGTTCCCAATGAGGACTAATCTTTGACGGAGCTGTCAACAATTATGGAAACGGAATTGGGGCAATCATTGTAACACCTCAGGGTACCCAAATTCCTTTCACTACCCGACTAACTTTCAAATGCACAAACAACGAGGCCGAATACGAAGCTTGTATCATGGGTCTCGAAGAAGCAATTGACTTAAGGATAAAGAACTTGTATGTATATGGAGACTCAGCCTTGGTTATCAATCAGATCAAAGGAGATTGGAACACATACTAATCAAGGTTGATTCCTTACAAAGATTACACGAGAAGGTTGTCACCATTCTTCAACAGAATCGAGTTTCATCATATTCCTCGTGATGAGAATCACATGGTTGATGCATTAGCCACTCTCTCCTCCATGATTAGTGTAGGTCAATGGAACGACGTACCTAAGATCGACATAATGCGCCTAGAATGGCCCATTTACATCTTCACGATCAAAGCAGTCATAGACGACAAACCTTGGTATCACGATATCAAAAACTTTCTTCAGAAACAAGAGTACCTGCCTGGGGCATCAAAAAAAGATAGGAAGACCCTCAGAAGACTGGCTGGCAACTTCTTCCTAAGCGGCGATACACTCTATAAGAGAAACTTCGACATGGTCTTACTCTGATGCGTAGACAGACCAGAGGCAAACATGATGATGAAATAGATTCATGAAGGATCCTTTGGCACTCATGCCAACGGACACACAATGGCGAGAAAAATTCTAAGAGAAGGATACTATTGGTTGACAATGGAATTCGATTGCTACAAGTACATGAGGAAGCGTCATAAGTGTCAGATATACGCTGACAAAATCCATGTACCGCCAACGCATCTCAAAGTTCTTTATTCTCCATGGCCTTTTTCTATATGGGGAATCGACATGATTAGCATGATCGAACCCAAGGCTTCAAACGGGCATCGGTTCATCCTGGTAGCCATTGACTATTTCACCAAGTGGGTCGAAGCAGCGTCATACACTAATGTAACCCGACAAGTCATGGTCCGATTTATCAAGAACAACCTCATCTACCGTTATGGTGTTCCAAGCCAGATCATCACTGACAATGGATCTAACTTAAACAACAAGATGATGAAAGAATTATGCACTGAGTTCAAAATCGAACACCATAACTCATCTCCCTACCGACCTAAGATGAACGGAGCGGTAGAAGCGGCTAACAAGAACATCAAGAAGATTGTTCAAAAGATGGTTGTAACCTAGAAAGACTGGCACGAGATGATACCCTTTGCTCTTCACGGTTATCGCACATCTGTCCGCACTTCAACAGGGGCAACCCCTTTCTCTCTAGTATATGGCATGGAAGCAGTACTTCCCATAGAAGTAGAGATCCCATCAATCTGGGTATTGATGGAAGCTAAGCTAACAGAAGCTGAATGGTGTCAAAGTCGACAAGATGAATTGAATCTGATCGAAGAAAAGCGAATAACGGCTTTATGCCACAGTCAGTTGTACCAGCAAAGAATGAAGAAAACGTTCGACAAAAAGGTCTGACCCCGTGTCTTCAGAAAATGAGACCTCGTGCTCAAGAAGATACAATTATTTCTCACTGATTCCCGGGGCAAATGGACTCCGAATTATGACGGCCCCCATGTGGTCAAGAAAGCCTTCTCATGCGGCGCCTTGAGACTCGCAACCATGGATGAAGAGGAATTTGCCTACCCCACAAATATTGATGTAGTCAAGAAATACTTCGCCTAAATAAAAAAAAAAGTCTCGGTGGATTGAAAACCTGAAAGGGCGGTCCAGGCAAAAGTTAGGGATTCATGGCAAATAACTATGTTCGACAAGGTTAAATCCCCAGCGGTAACACTATTCGTCGAAAAACTTCCAGTCAGGGTCATCTTCGACAGAAGCTCAGGATGTCCAGAATTCAAAGTTGGTAGAAGGATAACGGTTGTTATGTTTCAATGTAGCCCTTTTCCCTCAAATTACCATTTCTAAACTTTGTAAATACTCTATGGGATCACGCGCTTGGCTGATTTCCATCCTATCAATAAAGTTTGAGCCTAATGCTTTTGTTTGTAATTCTCATTTGTTTAGCTTTTCAGAATGTCATTTTTTAACATGATCAATGATTCTTGAAATAAAACAAAAATGAATTTACTTATCAAAATTTTTCTCCTTTTTAAAATAAATATGGCAATTCCTTTTGACTTTAAACATAAAAAAGAACATCGATAGTTTCTCCGAAGGTGTTTAAACCTCAAAGTACAGAATCAAAGTACTTCTTCTAAAACCAGTACACATGAGCGAAGGATCAACTGTTTTAGATGCCATGTTTCATCTGACAATCCCGACAGAGTTCTTACCTCTTAAGACCGATTGACCCCCACAGGGACCGCCTCTCCTAAGCAAGGCAGGATTGCTATTTTGAACCAGTGATACTTTTCATCCCCCACTGTGGCCGAGTATCCAGTCATGTTCATCCACTAGTCTGTGTGTCACGTCAGTTTTGTCAGCATAAACATACATACATCATGCATTATTGATTCATATTCATATTCATATTGCATTACTATCACTCTAGTCATATTCATCCCCCAAGTGATAAAAGCCCTCTTACTAATCGAGTCGTAAATTCTTTCCTCGTCAGGAAATGTATCGTATGAGCAACCTCTCCACAGTTTATTTCTGGATTGGAGACGGTCCTCGACCACTTTGACAACTTGAACCTCTGAAATCCAAGAAGAAATTCGACAAACACCACTCTTCACCATTGAAGATGATATCTTCGCTTTCCCGAATTAAGGAAAATCCCCAGAGAAAGCCTCTCAACTAAAGACTCTCAGCAACACATCAGTTTTTCTCCCAAGAAATTCATTGTTAATGAAGTCATCAGCACCTCAAAAATTAGATTACATCACATGGCGTTTCTCCGAAAGAATCTCGAAGAAAAGTATGATGTAATATCCCCAAGCGAAAAGCAGTCTTTCAAGAGACTCGTTTTTTCCCAGTAGAGTCAGCAAATGACATCTCCAACAGAGAAGTTTGCACACCTCTACAGCTCAGACGAATGGGTACCCCCAGCAAGTTTGGCCTCAAATTTTTCCACCAAATGACGTCTCCCCAGTAGAAAACTCGGCAAGAAGTTTGATGAAAACCGCTACACATAGCATTCCTTGTTAAGGAAGGAACTCGACAAGAAGAAACTTAGACCAGTTCCTTGGTTGAAGACCAGGATTGAGGGGAAGTTTATTTCAAAAAAGAAAATGAGACCAATTCCTTGGCTGAAGACCAGGATCGAGGGGAAGTTTATTCAAAAGAAACTTAGACCAGTTCCATAGCTAAAGACCAGGATCGAGAGGAAGTTTATTTTAGAAACTGAGACCAGCTCCTTAGGGAAAAAATTATACCAAATGAAAGTAGACATCAACATGAGTCTATAGCAAAAAGAAGGGATCAAAAAAGTTAAGGGATGGCCAAGTTATGATGTTTTGAATTTGTGAATAAAATGAAATGAAAAAGTGATAAAAAATAAGGTTCTGTCCCAGCCAGGACTAGAACCCACGCCCTCAGCCTTAACACCTCAAAACTTAGCCAACTGAACCATACGTGCATGGTTGACAAAGGATGGAAACTGACTAGTATATTTTAAAATCAATTGAAGTTAAGAAAAATAAAAAGGACTGGGGCGAGGGGGATTCGAACCCCAGTCCTATGGCATGGCAAACAAACACACAAACCTCCTTGACCAGTGGTGCTATAGCCTCATCCATTAACTATATGGATTCAAAAAATACATATTTTATAAACACAATGAAATGGACACCTCAGCGCCACCTCGCCTCCACATCAGCGCCACCTCACTTCTTCTTCTTCATTTTTCTTTTCTTTCTTTCTCTCTCCCCGTGCCCTAGTTCATTACCATGGCCAGGTTTTCAACTCTCTATATCTCTCTCATTTCTCAACCAATTTTAATTTTGTAAAAATGAAAATTGTAGTATTTTTCACAAGGAATCCAAATGTACCATTATCTTACCCTAAAACTAACCGTGTAAAACACACAAAGCTCAACAACAATGCAATACCACTAAGTTTTCACTTGTCAAAACATTACATATTCAAATTATACAATGCAAACAGTGGTTCAAACAGCTAACACATGATATTATCTACATTTTTGCTTCACAAATAAACCATTAATGATGCATGAACCATGATATTAATGAGACAAGAACCTTACCTCTTGGAGATAGTCCAAGGCCTCTTCAAATGCTTCTACAGAAGTGAAAAGAGAGTCTCCTTAGCCTTGTTGATCCTTGGAGAGGAGACTTGAGTGTTTAGATTGATTGGAAGTGACTTCAAAACTCAAAATCGAACCCTCTTGCAAAATGAAGGTGAGAAATGGTGGATAATGTATGGAGTGATACATAACTTGTTCAAGGGTGGGAACAAGTTCTGTTAAGTGTGTAGAGATGGTTTGTGGTGCTGGTTTGAGGTTTGCACGACTGAAATGAGTTTGGTGGGAGATTTTGCAAAACTGAGGTGTTTTTGCAAATTATGTTGGTTGGAAGCAAGCAGAGGTTTAGAGGGTGTGATTGTTGTGTGTTTGAAGGTTAAGGGAGTCCCCTATTTATAGGAGAACTCGTGGGATTTGAAGCTGTTCAGATTACCAAGTTCTCAATCTTTGGCTTGGTTGAGTTGCAACTTGATGGTTACATGAAGTTTGTGTCATTTCCAAGCAAAGTACCATGCCTCTAGGGTGGTTGATAGTGTCTTGAGGTCTTGCTTCTCAGTAAAAAAACTTTTGAGTGCAAAAGGAACAACTACAAAGCTCAAGAAGTTGACTTTGGTGATTAAAGCCACTTTATCAATTTGGAAGTGTGACCTTTCTTCCAAAAATGGCAAAATCTCTTGAACAAAGGCTTAAACACTTGGGCAATGCCCCATTTTTTCATGTAATCTTCTGATTATGGAAGGATTTGGAGATAGTGTGGCCTGAAAAGTGGGATTATAGAGCATGGCTTGGATATTTAATCAAGAATAAATTGTGAAAATGGCATGAAATCCAACTTTATGACACCAACTTCATCTCTTCGAAACTCTCAGCTCAAGAATGCTATGGAGGAGTTCTTGTACTTTTTGGAAAGCCCCAAATGTGCTATAAAACTTTCATGTTTAACAAAAATCTTGAATCTCAAAGGATCATAGTGAAAAATGGCTCCAAAGATTGTTGTTTCTAAGGATCAAAAGCTGTCTTGAAAAATTTCTAAGTGTCCAAAGATTTTTCAAAATTTTGAAGCTTCATATCTCAAAATCTAAGCATTTTTTGAGGTTTCAACCTCTCATACAAAGTTATAGTATGTTGTGAGGGCTTTAATTTGAGATTTGGAGCACACAAAATGGCTGGGTAGATTGAGAGTTATATTCTTCTAAAGTTGGCAACGAAACTAGGGTTTTTTCCTATACTTATAAAAAATTCAAGTTTCTTAACTTTGCCCCTTTTGCAAGAAACCATTCAAATCTTGATTTCACATGCTCAAACTCATTTATCAAACATGTCTTGATGAAATTAGGCTTGAATACTTCAATTTGGACCAAAAACCCAAAAAGTCAAAGGGTTGACTTTGTCAGATAAAGCTTGTGTATCAGATGAATTCAACTGTGTGATCTTCAATGATCTTCCATTCTTGAATCTTTCAAACATCATGGATGGACTCCAAGGGTGTATTTGAGTGTCTTAGATCATGTCCAAAGGCTTGGGATCATGCTTTGATCATAAGTCAAAGGCACAGTTGACTTTTCCTGATAAAACCTTAATTGGCGACCAGATGAAATTGAGCTTCATAGAACTTGTAATGAGACCATATTACACTTGATTCTTGACAAGGAGAAGCCTCTTGAGTGTATGTAAGCTTGATGGGTTTATGATCACTCCAAAACATTGACTGATCATGTGAGGATTCTCTTGATTCTCTTGAGCAAAACCCAAATTTCATGAACCAAAGACAAGGAACAAACTTGGACAAGGTTAGGGTTAGTAATGCAATGCTTGAATGCTTCCTAGAATGGCGATGAAATCTAGGGTCAAAATTTGGGTTATGACAGTTGCCCCTATTTAAATAACTTCACTAGATGGCATGAGTGGTGACAACCCTCAGGGAATCAAATTGAAAGGTATTTAAATACAGAAATAACTGGAAATTTTACCCCTAGATGCAATGGTATACTATGCTACAGACAAAACTGACTTAAATAAATGCTAGGAACAGTGCAGGCGTGCAATGAACTCTAGTATGATGCTCTATGATGGAATGATAAATCCTGAATGCATAATGCAGACCAAGATGACCAAGAGAGAAAAGAAAAGACCACACTGGGAACATCCCAAGAAAACACCACTGGGATCGAGGGAAGCCACACTGGGGATATCCAAAGTGATTGATCAACAAGTTCAGACATGATCGAAAATCACTGGGGAAAGATAGACAGGAATAAGATCTTCTTACAAGAGATCAAGGATGAAAAGGGAAATCTCAAAACAAAATAGCACAAGATGATCTCCACCGGGGAATATCTAGAGTAGTTGATTAATAGGTGCAAATATGACCCGCTGACACTCTAGAACAGAAGATAAAACAAGAATCCTTATAACAATAGGATGAGCAGAACAAAATACAATCCTCATAGTAATAGGATTGATCCTAATGTTTCTCATGACAATAGGAAACATAGATCCTCATAACGATAGGATAAAATCCTTATAACAATGGAATGTGTTGACTGTACTCTCATAACAACAGGGGTGGCAAATAAAGAGAATCCTCATAACAACAGGATTACTAAGACAAAAAAGGGGGTCCTTACAACCATAGGATCAACAACACATAATATTGGAGTTTTCAAACATCCAATCTTCTAGAAATTCCTTAAAATGAAGAGATCAAATGGATCTTCAGGAACCATCAGGAAAGGTACAGGGTAACGACTCTTCTGTACGTGCAAATTAATTGGACTTGGACTGCAAGCAAAGGTAACAACTGATTTTCAATGGATTGATACTAGTAACCACTAGACTTCAAGGGGGTTTTTGTGACAACCAAAGCAACTTACTGATGACAATTGGATTTTCGGCAGATCTACTAGGGAAGGAAATATTGGTGACAAATAATATTCCAATACACCAAGGATAAATAGCCCAGTAAATGCCAGTGACAATTGGGGAACAAATAGATATACATGGTGACAACCATGGGGAAAAGACTTTAGTAATCACGAAGCAATGTGATAACTTGGCTTCATGGGGGAAGCGAACTGGTGATAACTAAACCCAAGATAAGAAGCTAATGCAAAACGTAAATGTTGAACATGATGCAAATGATCATGGCATACAAATGCTAACTCAAGAAGAGACAAAATTTTAGTGGGGAGACTTTCACAGAGGAACTGGATCATCCACATCAATAGCTCAAGCAAGTACCAACAAGACCCGTGTTGAGATCTTTTTCAAACTTGGTGATTACAAATCACAGATTGATTCAATATCATCGTCAGTTTCAACTTTAGTGGGATATCGCAATTGGTATGACAATGCCTTTGCGGCCTTAAAGCTTTTGGGGATATATGGAAATTTCCTTTTGATCCTCCCATGTATCAAAGAGATTTTATGTTTTATCAAAACTTTTTCAAAGCATTTTCTTTTCAAAAACCTTTTTATTTCTCAAAGCTCATTATTAACAAATAGATGGCATTGTGTATAATAAGAAAAGATAAAGGAAACACAAATGACAATAAGGTGATTGGTAAAATTTGTATTTTATTGAAGAATGGTAGCTTGCAAATGGCAAAAGCTCCATGGAGTATTACAATTGTGAAAAAGGCAATAAGGAAAGGTTTACATTGAATCCAACAACTACTACAATCCCTTATAACTAAGATGCCCCAAATCCTTGCTTTTGATGAGAGTGACTGGATTGATCTTCGGTTGTTTCTTCAGTATTGGTCCACACCGTTTGATACAGTCAAATGCCTTTTGTCCCTGATTTTTGCCTGGATCGCCCTTTTGGGTTTTCAATCTACCGGGATGCTTATTTTTGCCTAAGCCACCCTTTCGTGTTTTTAACTTAGCGAGCTCTTTTATTTTTTGTTTTCATCCCTAACTTTTGCCTGGATCTCCTTCATAGGTTTAGATCCACCGGGATTCCCATTATTGCCTAAGTCGCCATTTCTAGTCTTCGACCTAGCGGGTTTTATTTAGGCATAATATTTTTTAACTGTATCGGCGTTTACAGGATGTGCAAGCTACTCATCATCCATTGTTGTGAGGATGAGGGATCCTTCTGAGAAGACTGTCTTTACAACAAATGGGCCTTCGTAGTTGGGAGCCCACTTTTCTCGGGCATCTTTTTCTGATGGCAAGATTTTCTTGAGTACCAGATCTCCCTCTTTGAATTCACGCAGGCGAACCTTCTTATCAAATGCTCTTTTAAGCCTCTTTTGGTATAATTGCCCATGGCATATGGCTGTCATCCATTTTTCGTCGATGAGGTTCAACATATAAAGGAGGCGTCACCGAGATCTTTCATTTCAAATGTTCTTGATAGAAATTTCTTGGTTTCATGCATCATATCTATATCATTGGCGGCAAGCAATATATCATCAACATATAGGACCAGGAAAATGTACTTGCTCCCACTGAATTTGTGATACACACAATCTTCAACAAGATTCACCTAAAAAAAAAGAGGGAAATACTTCATGAAACTTGTGTTACCACTAACGAGATTCCTGTTTTAGTCCATAAATGGATTTTATTAATTTTCAAACCATGTTCTTTGAGTCTCCTGACACAAAGTTTTCTAGTTGCACCATATAGATCGCTTAATCAATGTTGCCATTGAGGAAAGTCGTCTTGACATCCATTTGATGGAGTTCCAAATCATAATGTGCAATAAGAGCCATGATTGTCATAAAAGAGTATTTCGATGAAACCAGATAGAAAGTCTCTTTAAAGTCAATCCCTTTCTTTTAAGTATAACCCTTAGCCACATGAATGGCTTTATACCTCTCCAAATTATCGTTAGAATCCTGCTTGGTCTTAAAAATTCATTTGCAACCAATGGGTTTCACACCTTCTAGTAATGGGACAAGTTCCTAAACTTTATTTTCTTGCATGGACTTATATTCCTCCTTCATTGCTTCAATCCACTTTTTTGAGTTAGAACCTTGCATGGCTTGACGGAATTTTGGATCATCTTCCATCATACCATTATTTTCCTCATGTTCTTGGATAAAGACTATGTAATCATCAGGAATATCATTTCTCCTTTCTCTAGTGGATCTTCGTAAAGATATTGGTTCTTGTAACACTTGTTCTTGAGGATCTTGAGTTTGTTCTTCATGAATTACCAAATCATCTTGAGTTGGAGGAATTTCAACAATGTCTTGTGGAGGTTCCATAGTTGCTTGATCAAAAGTAACTATATGAATCAATTCTACAATTGTTACTGATTCTTCCTCTAAGACAAAGTCTTTAACCTTATTCTTCCCCCCAAACTCAATATCATCAAAGAATATGGATGTTCCTGTCTCAAAAATTGAATTTAATTTGGGATCTTAAAATTTGTAGCCCCTAGATCTTTCAGAATATCCAATAAAGTAGCTAGCTGCTCATTGTTTGGGATTCCAATTTCTTTTCATTTAGCATGTAAGGCCTTGCCTCATCTAGACATTCTCACATAAGAAAATGTTTTAGAATAGGCTTTCGCCTAGTCAAAAGTTCATAAGGTGTTTTGACAGCTGTTTTTGTTGGTACTTTATTTAGAATATAAGCTACAGTCTTTAGTGTCTCTCCCCAGAATGACTCTAGCAAGGTAGAATAAGAAATCATACTTCTTACCATATCTTTAAGATTCTGGTTTTATCTTTCAACAACACCGTTCATGCTAGGAGATCCTGGCATGGTGTACTATGGGACGATTTCACATTCCTCCAGGTATTTGGTAAAAGGCCATGGACGTTGTTCACCTGAACTATCATATCTACCGTAATATTCGCCGTCACTGTCATATTTGACTTTCTTAATTCTTTTGTTGAGTTAATTCTCAATTTCAACCTTAAACGATTTGAACACATCCAGTGACTGAGACTTTTCATGTATAAGAAATATGTACGCATATCTAGAATAATCGTCTATAAATGATATAAAATATTGTTGACCATTCCAAGAAGGTGTTGGAAATGGTCCACAAATATCCGTATGTATCAATTCTAAGACATCTATATCTCTATATGCACCAAATTTCTTTGTTTTAATCTGTTTGCCTTTAACGCATTCAACACAAACATCAAAGTTTGTTAGGTCGATGGAATCTAAAATTCCATCAGACACTAGTCGCTCAATTCTATTTTTAGAGATGTGGCTTAGACGCTTGTGCCATAATGCCCATAAATTATTATTATCAATTTTACGCTTAGTACAACGTGATTCCACATTTAAGGATTTGGCATAGGTAGCTATTGTGTCAAGATAATATAGAATATCATGACCCATAAGTGAACCAGTTCCAACAATATCTAAATTGAAATATAACTTGAGCATATTGTTTCCAAATGAACAAAAATAACCTGAATTTTCCAAATAAGAAACTGAAATTAAATTCTGTCTAAATGAAGGAACCACAAAAGTGTCTTTCAAATCCAAATAATATCCGATACACATAAATAATCTAAAATTCCCTATAGCTTCCACCTTCACTGACTTGCCATCTCCCACATAGATGTATCTTTCAACATCATTTGACTTTTGGTAGTTCAGGCAACCCTTCATTGAAACACTAATGTTAGTAGTTGCACTAGAGTCTAACCACCAAGTGTTTTCAGGCACTGAAGCTAAATTGTTCTCAGAATAAACCAAACCATGACTCATGCAATTGGAGCGATCCCACTTCTCATAATTTTTCCTCTGTTTAGAGGTACTCGATTCCGTAGGAGAAGGTGGTTGCTCCATCCTTAATGCAAGGTCAAGATCCATGCAACCAATAACAATTTCCATGTTCTTATTCCAATCCTTAAAATTTATCTGAACCTTATTCATATTAGCATATATTAAAGCATCTGTAGCTGAAAAATAGAACATTATAAACACTATAAATATACTCCCTAAAAAAATTAAAACTTAATCACCAACATGTTCAAATTATGGCATAACTCATCTCAAGATACCTAGTGCACCATCAATATAAAGTCTTTCGACAATAAAATTGCCTGCTAGTGGTATTCTTGTTGTAACGGTCAAACATTGATAATAAAAAATATCGAATAATAAACCCTTTTTGGATTGATTTATCATTCACATGTGAAACCTTATAATTATCACTTGTTTACCATCACAGGCGCGTATGAAAACTGGCCAACCACCAACTGTACTTTGGGTCAATTGATACTCGCGTGGACAAACATACACACAATCATAAAAATATTTAACATTTTCATAAGCAATTTCCATAAAATAGACCACTTTAGCGACTTTTTCATTTCAACTACTCACTTAAAAGGTTAAATTTTGCATAAATTTACAAACCGTAGGGAAAACTTGAACAAAATTGTACAAAAGTTAATGGATGAAACAACTAAGGGGCACAATCATGCAAACCGAAACAACATGCCTGTGTTCCAATCAGTGTCTGTTTTATCATGCGAAGCAAAACAAAACAATAACTAGTAATATATTATATAATAATAATGATAATTTTTTTTTACCAAAATTATTCATTTATTTATTAGAATTACTTGTTATAATAAATAAAATAAAATTACACATATTATACTCTAGACCATATGGACATAATAATAATAATAATAATAATAATAATAATAATAATAATAATAATAATAATAATAATAATATGGGCATATTCATATCGTTGGTAAACTATCTTTACAATCACTTGAATTCACTAAAATATAAGCCTTTTAATTCAATTGACATAATGTGAGGATATATTAAACCGAGGTATTTTCTTTCTTTAAGATAAATTCATATGCTAGAGTGGGTTATACATGATACATCCATTTAAATTAACATAATCTTTCACTCAATCAAATGTATGCTACAACCATTCATATGCGGTTAATTAGAATACGACAATAAAAAATTAAATTAATTACTGCGCATAATTGCAATCATGGTAACAACCATCATACATATGGATGAATATAAAAAACAAGATAAAAAGATTAATTGAAAACTTGATTTATAGTATAATATATAATCCTCAACAAATCAAATCGGAAGCTTAATAGGATCCTAATTTTGAAACCCTAAAATAAAAAATAATACCACTTGTTAGATCTGTCCATAATCTTATTATTTCTATCTATAGAGAAATCAATAACAGAAACCTAAAATAATTCCAATGATTAGATATACCATTAACTTGTATCCCTTAAACACATATCAGAATTCAATCAGAGAATAAAAGCGGAAGTGTACCTGAGTTTGCCATTGGGAATCACTGAAGGTTTGCGGGTATTTGATCTTCCAATTTGTAGAGTTTTCTTATGACTCATTGAATCTCCTTTGATGGGATGAAAAGAGAATTTTACTAATGAGCCATTTTCACATTGTCTACAAATGGGGACCATAACCCTTATAAATAACCTTAAGGTTATTTCTTAGTTTTTAATATTCTAATTTGGTCCCTCATAAAATTAGATATTGACTTATGGTATCTACACAATAATCACATATTTCATGATATTTATGCTTTTAGCCACATACATAATATTAATTATACCACTGCAGTTTTGGCTAATTGAATAATGGCCCTAACACATGCAATATTACATTTGTGACCCAAAAATTCTAACATCCCCCACTTAAACGAATTTTCACCCTACAAAATTAACTAACAGGAAAAGCTCTGAATGAGACTCTCGAGCTCCCACTTCACAGTGCCACCACCATGACCTCCCCATACAACATTCTCTGAAGCAATCTCCTTGCCTCACAAGTGATTCACTTCACGATCCTCAATCCTCAATGGTAAAGTCTCAACTATGTAGTTCTCTCTAAATTGCACATCATCCAACTAAATCACATGAGACAGATTAGGAATGTACTTCCTCAGCTAAGACACTTTAAATACATCATGAACACTCGAAAGATATGGAGATAATGCAACTTGGTAGGCCACCTCTCCTACCCTCTGAAGAATATGAAACAGACTAATGAAACACAGCGTAAGTTTCTTAGACTTCAAAGCACGCCAAACATCAGTTATCGAAGTAACTCTCAAGAACACATGATATCCCTCTTGGAACTCAAGTGTTTTCTACCACTTATCATGATAGCTTTTCTGACGATTCTACGAAGCTTTCATCTTCTCTTGAATCATCTTAATCTTCTTAGTAGTATACTAAAGTATCTCAGGTCTAGGCATAACACTATCACAATAATCATACCAACACAAAGGTGTCTTGCACCTTCTACCATACAGAGCTTCGAACGGTGCCATTCCAATGCTAGAATGGAAATTGTTATTGTAAGCGAACTCAACTAATGGTAAGTAACTGTCCTAGTTACCTCCCTACTCCAAAACACATGCTCTCAGAAAATCTTTCAAAGACTGAATAATCCTCTCCATCTGACTATCTGTCTGCAGATGATAAGCAGAACTCTACTTCAGCTTAGTACACATTGCTTCTTGTAAGCTCTTCCAAAACCTCTATGTAAACCTCGAATCTCTATCGGATACAATACTTGATAGAATACCATGCAGGCTAACAATCTTCTCAATATACACCTCAATCAACCTCTGCAAAGGATAACTGATCTTAATCGACATGAAATTAGCCAATTTAGTCAGTTTATCAACAATAACCCACATGGAATCACATCCCTTCATCGTCTTCGGAAAACTTGTCATGAAATCCATGGAAATGATATCCCACTTCCACTTAGGAATACTCAATAGCTGCATCAGTCTTTACGGCTTCTGATGTTCAATCTTCGACTTTTGGCAAGTCAAATACGCATAAACGAACTCAACTACTTCCTTCTTCATTCCTGGCCACCAAAACAGTTTCTTCAAGTCTTGATACATTTTAGTAGCAGCGAGATAAATACTCATACCACTTTTAAACCCTCAATTTCATAACAAACATCATGTTTATGAATAGTTTAACACACACAACAATCACCACAATCATAGAGCATAAATTTGCAATCAAATCATGGCATAAAACATAATTACATTCATATAATTCATCAATAACACAATCAAAGGAAAAGAAGGAAAAATCCTATTGGAGGTTAAGGGAAACCTCTCTACCCTTTCATAAATTAGGCACCCTTAGATGAATAATTCCCCCCTTACCTTGTAGTTCCAGCAAAATCAGCAAAAATAACTTCTAAGGTCTTCTCTCCAAAAAGTCGTAGCCCTTCTCTTCTTCTCTATTCCTCTTCTATTTCACGTACTTTCAAAAAGGCACCCACAACCCTGTTTCTCTATTTTTTAGAATATATAATATTCTAATTAATTTATCATAAAGACAACAAAATTTATGTGTCCAAGCGATTTTCGAAAGTTAAATTGAATTTAAGCTTCGAAATTGTAACGCAAAAAATAAAGGCAACATCAACCAAATTGTTGTACATTGTTTATGGATTAATTAATTAATCAACTAATCAATTAACAAATAAACAATTTATTTAATTACTAATTTAATTGAACAATTAAGAAAAGATAATAAAAATAATAATAACAAGAAATAAAATAAAGATGGTGTATGTAAGAAAATGGGGATGCAAAAATCAACATGGGATTGAAGCCCAATCCAAACCCATTTAACCCTAATTAAACCATATAATAATAATAATAATAATAAAATATAACAAAATAAAAAAGAAGGAAAAAAGACAAATGTTGTAAAAAAAAGGGCAGTGCACTACGATTGAGAAGGAGAGGTTTAGCATGAAATTTTTAAACCTCAAAAAAGGTCTCCAAACGAAATTGGATAGGTGGCAAAGGAAAAGAAGAAAAACCAAAGTTTTTCTTCCTCGTCTATCTCTCTCTCTCTCTCTCTCTCTCTCTCTCTCTCACACACACACACACACACACACACACACACACACACACACACACACATTTGTTCTCTTTTTCTTTCTCGTGTCCCATCTCTCTCTTTAATAACAACAATAATACTTCACAAAAAAAAACAAACTAAACTCTTCCTCTCTCAAGTCTCTCTTCTCATCTCTCTCGTGTACAAACTCCATCACTTACGTGTTCTCATCCATTGTTACAAAAAAAACAACAAATAAAAAGTATAAACAAACACAACAATAACACTCGATGGAAACAGAATACAAAAACAACCTTGGTGATGGTTTGTATGGTGGTGGGGTATGGGAGTTCTTTGATTCACGACGATGGTGATCCGAGAGAGCACAATGGGGGAGATGAAGTAAGGAGATTTGAGGGTGAATATAGTGGTGGTGTTTATGTTGTTGTTGGAGTTTGTGGTCTGATGATGATGGTGGTGATGGAGGAAGAAGATTTGTTGAAAGGTGGTTGTGAGGTTGTGTTTGAAGGTGGTGGAAAAGAGAGGCTAGTTGTTCAGTTGACGTGAAAGAATGAAGGGGAGAGATGATGGAAATATAGGAAGGATGAAGTGATGAAAGGTTGATGGTCGGCGTGAAGGTTCGAAGAAGAAAGAAGGATATAGTTGTTGGTGAGGAGGAGAGAAAAGTTGAGATTGTGTTGCGGTTTGTTTTGGTTGTATATAGAAGGAGCTTGGTGGAGTTGTGGTTCGATGGTGATGATGAAGAGTGGAAAGGATCTTTTTTTGTTCTGCCATTTCTTCTTTTTTTCCTTAAGAGCATAAAAAAATGTAAAATATATATGTGAGAAAAAGTGGTGGGAAATGTGACTGCCCCCTATTGATGGACGGTTTGTGGATGCGTGGCACTCTCCCAATGAAGGGTTTCTCTATTTATTTTTTTAAATTCTTATTCTCTCAATTTGATTTTCTTTTTTTTAATTCTATTTTTAATACTTTTTCTAACTCTAAAAGAAAAGTTTAACAATTAAATTAAAAAAAAAAACAATGCAAATTCAAATCAAGTACTCGATTAATTCTAACTAATTTCATCGATTATTTTGGCTAAAAAAATAAAAATAAACGGATAAAAAAATTAAAAATAAAAAACGAGCACAAAAATGTTCAAAAAAATAAACTGAATGCACCAAAATGATCAAAGCAAAATAAACTTCTAGAAAACAGACAAATTTTGAAATAAAAAATGGCAGGTTAAAAAGGCTTATGTTGATCAAAATGCGACCGAAAAATAGCTAAAAAATAAATTGAGCACACCAGGTTAACCTACGCAAACCGTAGATTCATAATACTAACGTCTGCAAGTTCGATTTTGAAATATTTTATCCGCTAATTCGACGTACATTTGAAAATTGATTCAACCGGTCTGTTTGTAGACCCGAAAATTTATTTTGGTTGACATTTTAAGCATTCTGCGGAAAGAAATGCATGTTGTGATGAGTAGATAATGTGGATGTCTACTGAATGCATTGATTTACTGATCGAGAAATTATGAATAGATAATAAGATGCAAAGTAATCAACTCTTGGACTCTTTGATTCTAATTCTCAGTTACAATCCAAACCCCGCAAAGATTCAGATGACGACAACATTGTTGAATGTCACCCTCTGGACCTTTGAAACATGATGCAATGGAATGGATAATGCACTGAGATTAAGAAGACAAGTCTTTTTACTTCTTAATTAATAGATGACTGAATGAATGTCACCAAGACCAAATAAAATGCCATAACTCCTAATCTTTCATCTAAACCCTGATGAATATTTTTTACTAATGGAATGCATGACAAATGAAATGATTATGCTATGCTGATGCAGGTGAAAAATCTAGGGTAATATTTAGGGTATGACACTTAGGTCATGAGCTTCTTCAATACCAGTCACTTTCATATCAAACCTCTTAGGTAATGATCTAAGAATCTTCTTGGAAAGCTTTTATTCAAACATCTTTTCATCTAAGGCAAAGGATGTGTTGGGCATGCCACATAATCTGATGTGAAACTCACTCATAGTATTATCTTATTTCATCCCCAAGTTCTCAAATTTTGTTGTTTGGAGCTACAACCTTGACATATGAACCTTGGATGTGCCTTCATGTGCAGTTTTCAGGATCTCCCATTCTTCTTTAGCTTCTAAACATGTGTCGATCATCTTGAACATGTTATTGTCAATGCCATTGAAAATCTCATTCAATTCCTTGAAGTTCCCAAGGGCTTCACCAATTAAAATTTTGTTCCTTAGGAGACATATGTCGAATACGATACTCCGACAACAGGTTCGACAAGATATACTAGAACTACTATAATAACAATCACTAGATGAAGGAGCAGAAAATCAATAAAGAACACAATCAATTGTTTGCCCAGTTCAGTGAAACTACACCTACGTCTAGTGGGCTGAGTCCACAGCCCAAGAAAGGAAAATCACTTATTTTTAGTTTAGTACAATTAGTCTTACAAGTAACAACAAACTATATATTTTCCAATGCCTCTTTCTAACACTACTAGATGACTTTCTATTTAAAGCCTCCCCCTAAACATGAGAACATACTCACTTTCTTCTCTACCACAAAACTAGTGACATGGGCAAACAACCAAAAAACCTAGTGATAACTTTGAATATTAACGAGATGAAATAATGTTGAATATTACAACTTAACTAGAAAAAAAATTTATATGCCAAGTTACTAAAACATAGAGGTGTACATAACAATGTTGAATATTACAACTCAACTAGACAAACCTTCTATGCCAAGTTACTGAAACATAGAGGTGTACAAAAAGATTCTACACTAATCATATTAGGGCATTATATAGCAAAATAACTTTGGGATTTTATTCACGGATAATATCTTTGATTTTGTCAAGAATTAATGCAGAATCTGTTGGAAATTTGATTTGCTCCTTGAATATCTACAATAAGATATGATTTGTTTTAATTTAAATTCAAATCTAAATCTTCATTTAAATCCAAATTAATCTTCATCCAGCTGTCAAACAAATCCACTAACCATATTGTTAAATAAGTAACAATAAAATCTTCAACAAATCTTATGCAGAACATACTCCAAAATGCAACATTCTGGCGCCTGTTGCACAAGGCCCAGATTTCATAATAGCATGCTGGAGCATCACGCCCAACATGTGTCCTTTCTGGATCTTCATACATCTTTAGCAAGCCAGACCAGTCTTGAACACATGGACACTTCTCCAAGTAATTGTTTTGCTAAAATGCAGCAAATCCAAAGGGTCAATCCAATAGGAACAACAATTTCCCCCTTTGGAAAATTGTGGCAAAACAACTCTTCAAGATAAATAACACTTCTCCCATGAGAACAAATGATAGCCAATAGACGTACTGTATCTTCAGAGCATTCCATCAACAACACCTATCTTCCATGTATCAGAGTTAAGCACCAGCAGCAGAAATCAGAAGCATTAATATAAATTCTTATACACAATCCATTCAGTTGCTCCAAACCAAACAGACACTACCACAAAGCGCGCATACAACAACGCTAGGCTTACAACGACTTGCTTATACACTGTTGTAATAGATGCACACATTTTTTTAATCTCATTAAAAGGCTTTTAATGACGGTTAATATTCCAACCGTGGTGAAATGTGAGGCCTTTCACCACAGGTATTTAAAAAATCATCATTATAGGTAGCGCCTGGTCATGAGTTCAATTCCCAGCACCAGCATTTATGGTTTTTTACATATTTTTTCAAAATGCCCACAACCTTTCACCATGGGTATTTGCAAAACCGTCATTATAGCCTATAGTTTAGTTTTAGGTATTGCTCTTCAAAAAATCGGTTTTAGGGAAAATCGTCTCCTTTTTGAGATCTATTTCGTGCATCTGAAGCAGAAAAATCATGCGGTCATTAGTCCCGTACTTTAAATGAGTTACGGGACTTCACCCTCAAAACCCCAAATTCATCCTTTTTATATTTTTAATGATTTTTTTACTATTTTCATAGTCTCAAAAAATTCCAAAAAAATTCTCAAAATTCTTATTTTACCTAATTAGATTAAATTTCGTGTTTTTAGATTTTTCTGAATTTATTTTAATCATGTTACTTCTTTCCTATTTTTTCAAAATGCTGACAGACCTTTAATTACGGGTATTTAAACCAACCGTCATTATAGGTAGCGTTTTTTACTTATTTTTTCAAAATGCTTAAAGACCTTTCACCACAGATAATTTAAATCAACCATCAATATAGGTAGCGTCTTGTCATGGGTTCAAGTCCCAACACCAACATTTTTCAAGTTTCATTACCAACATTATAGGTGGCATGCATATTGAGTTTATTCATTATCCTTAAACAAATCTTGGTCGTTCATTTAGTGATTATCAACAGCCAAGACACTAATATTAGTGATCTGCGTGAAACCTAAAACTTAGACATCTTCTACCTCCAAACATCATCTTTTATTTACGATACTCTATTTCTCCACTAAACCAAATTTCAGAACTCGAGTAAGCAATGTTAGTTGTTGGTGTTCTTTTTTAATTATTGTTGTTCTTTGTTGTTCTTTTTTATTATTGTTGTTCTTATTGTTCTTTTTTATTAATGTTGTTCTTGTTGTTATTATTGTTATTATTATTGTTGTTCTTGTTCTTGTTCTTGTTCTTCTTCTTCTTCTTCTTCTTTTTTTTGTTATTGTTATTGTTGTTGTTGTTGTTGTTGTTATTGATGTTGTTGTTGTTGTTGTTGTTGTTGTTGTTGTTGTTGTTATTCTTATTGTTGTTCTTGATGTTCTTGTTGTTCTTGCTGTTGTTCTTGTTCTAATGCTGCAATTTTATTTTATTTTATTAAAAGACATACAACAAAGGTTATTTAAAATAACCGTCATAATAGGTAGTATACAACAACAGTTCTTTAAAATAACTGTCATTATAGGTAGTTCTAATGCTGCATTTTTTATTTTAGGGTTAAATACACAAACCCCCCCTGTAATGTTAGCGAGTTCTCATTTTAGTCCCTGATAAAGTTTTTTTTTAAAAACCCCTCGTAATACTCAGATTCCCTCATTATGGCCCCTGTTTATTCCATATTCCATTTTTCAATTACTTGGCAGTCCAGGTGTATTTTTATTTTATTTTTTATTTAAATTTTAAAACCACGTGGAATATCTTAATTTTTTTATTAGTTTTTTTTAGTTTTTATTTATATATATATATATATATAAATAAAATTTTTTTACTTACTTTTTTATTAATTTTTCAGGTTTTCTTAAATTATTTTTATTAATATTTTTTTATGAAATTATATTTATAAATTAACTATTAAAATATTAAATTTGGACTTAAAGTCCAATATTTTTCTGGAAGCCCAAGACTTGAACTTTTACAATATATTATATCTAAGAGATATATAAACTCTTTCATTTGGTGAAATTTTTTCAATGTGGGACTTGAAACTTACCACCACCACTACAAACCCATGTCTATTGTTGATAAAAGAAGTAATCCCTAAAAAGTCATGATCCAGAAAGAGCTGTCCTAGAAATGCAGTGGTGGTGCACGATCTGACAGGCTTTTCTTAATGCCTCTTTGTTCAGAAACTTCTTCCAATAGCTCTTGTAGTGTAGTACTGGAGCTATTTTAATGGAGTTAGTGTCAATTTCCATTAGAGTTAGCTCTTAGAAGTTTTAATGGAATTCCAAGATCAAGCCATGGTTTACACTTTTTATCATGATTTTATCTTGTTTAAAACTTAATAATGATAATAATATTATGCAGTAGTAAATGCTTTCATGAAATGTTTAGTAATAGTTACATTTGGGTTTATATTAGTTTTTTAAGTGTTTGTTTAAGATAGATAGTGATGAGGATGTTTGGTGGAAGGATGCTGTGAGAGAGACAAAAGAGAAACTCACAGTTAGGATGTATGAAGCGCATGGCCAGCTGCAGTTATCTTCACATTACCAATAATTGAAGCAACTAACTCAAGATCGGTACAGGCTTTCATCAAATCCTTCTCCCGATTTGTTGCTTCTAATATGTGGCTGAATAAGTTCATTGCAGTTTTTGCAGCTGTACAATCAACAGGAACAAAAACGTTATGGCAACATCTTGAAATAAGACACCCTTAACCGTGGAATGAATGGCAACGTTATTGGAAGCATGAAAATAACAGTGATGTTCTAAGATGTTATTATGTTTTGTTGTTGTCCCACATTGATCACTTATAAAGAAATCGAAGTCTTTATATAGTTTTTTCCCATACCATAATTCAAAAGTTGGGTGGTGAGTTGAGTTGGAAGTAATATTTGGCTTAAATTCAAATTGCCCAATATAAATAATTTTTAAGAAGAAATTTGAAAATAAAAATATATATTAAAATAGTAAAATAATTAAAAATAAAAATATAATATTTAATAAAATATTTAACAAAATATAATATATAATTAATAATGTATAATTAAAAAAGTAAAATTTTTTAAAATAAATCCACATAGAATTAAAAAAAAACATAAAAAATAAAAAATGCCACGTGGACTGCCACGCAGGCAATATGAAAGAATCTTTGCTGCAATGTAGCAATCAGGGGCATAAGTGAGGGAATCTGAGTATTACGAGGGGGGTTTTAAAAAAAAAAATTACAGGGGCTAAAATGAGAACTCGCTAACATCACAGGGGGGTGTTGTATATTTAACCCTTTATTTTATTAAAATACATACAACAACGAGTATTTAAAATAACCGTGATTATAGGTAGCGCATTTTCCAATTTATTACAACGCTTTCTGGGCCGTGATTGTAGGTATCATATATACAACGACACTCTACATAACAACGCCTGCGCCCGCATCATTATATCTCTTTCGCAACCGTTGTTAAATGGGTTTTCCGTAGTAGTGGGACAATCATGCAATCATTCACAAATTTAGTCATGCATGAATCTAATATCACATAGTTAGTAGTATACAATCCTACTAACTAACATATATCAGTATGCAATCATTCACAATCAGTTAGTGGTTGATATTAGAATATGAATTAATACTACTAACATAGATAGATCTGTTTTCACAAATACAAGGACTAAAACTAGATGTCTTTCCCGATGCTCTAACATGGAGCACAATATTAACACTTTCTCATATGGGGTAGTACTAAATAAATATATAATGCCTAAGTAACACCATTACTCCCCCTTTTTGCCATAATTTGGCAAAGGGTTAGTCAGGCAAAGGTTAGTATGTTAGCACATACACAACCAAAAGCATGAGAAAACAACTAGAACAACATCAAAAGATGCACAACCATAAGATCTGTTTTAACATTACAAAATTAAAATAGGCTATAGAGCCTTTACATATCCAAAAACAATATCATGCCCAAAAGGAAAACAAGGACCGCCAATCTGATTCTACATGATTAGAGGTGTACATAACAATGTTAAATATTATAAATCAACTAGACAAACCTTGTATGCCAAGTTACTGAAACATAGAGGTGTACAAAAAGATTATACACTAATCATATTAGGGCATTAGCATGGAATACACGACATAAAACCTAACTCCCTAAGATCTTCAATGGAAGTGCTTGCTTTCTAATGTAGGTTTGAGCTTCTTATATAGCATAATAACTATGGGCTTTTCTTCATGGATAATATCTTTGATTTTGTCCAGAATTAATGCAGAATCTATTGGAAATTTGATTTGCTCCTTGAATATCTTTAACAAGATATGCTTTGTTTTAATTTTAATTCAAATTTAAATCTTCATTTAGATCCTAATTAATCTTCATCCAGCACTAAAACAAATCACCTAATCATATTGTTAAGTAAATAAAAATAAAATCTTTAACAAATCTTCTACAGAATATACTCCAAAATGCAGCATTCTGGAGCTTGTTGCACAAGGCCCATATGTCGTACTAACATGTTGGAGCATCACACCCAGCATGTATCCTTTCTGCAGCTTCATACAGATTTAGCAAGCTAGACCAATCTTAAACACCTAGATACTTCTCCAAGTTGTTGTTTTGCTAAATTGTAGCCTATACAAAGGGCCAATCCAATAGGAACAACATATACTTTTAGCCCCTCAGGCAAGACTTTTAGTTCAATCCATTTAGCGACACTCTAAGTTGAATCTCTCATGCGATACTTTAAGTTGAGTCCCTTAGGAGATACTCTTAGTTAAGTCCCTCGAGAGAGACTTTAAGTTGAGTCCCTCATGCGAGAATCTAAGTTGAGTCCCTCAGGGAAGTCCAATATTTATATTTCCTATAAAGGCGACAATGATCTCCCAATTAAAGTCCAACAGTTATATTGCCTCTATGGGCGGCATGGACCTTCCAATGAAATTATAACAATTATATTACTTCAGGGGGAGCTAAGGATCTTCCAATGGAAGTCCAACATTCATATTACCTTATAGGGAAACAAAGACCTTCCTATGGAAGTCCAACAATTATAGTACTTTTGCGGGCGCTAAGGATCTTCCAATGGAAGTCTAACATTCGTATTACCCTTGAGGGTGACAAGGATCTCCCAATGTAATTCAATCATTTATATTGACTGAGGAATCGGTTAACATAATTTGAATACGATAATAATTAATTTCTAGGGGATTTGTACATTGTCTGACTAAGCACCTTCCGCCTTAAAATAAATAACAGGAAAATAACTAAATGTAATAACATCTCATGTTAATTGAGTTTTGTTTCCTTGAGATGAGTCGTCCATTCAACTCATAGATCTTGTTGGCTCTATGAGGCAGCTTCTGAAATATGCGGTATGACCCCTCTAAGTTAGGCTATAGCTTCCTGTATTGGGCAGGCACAATAACTTATCTGAGTACAAGGCTGCCTTCCTACATTTTTCTTGGGACTACTTTTGATTGTATTTTCTGGCCGTCTTTTCTTGGTGGTGAACTCTCTGATGTTGGTGACATCTTGGGTCACGTGAATCAGATCAGTGGCACACCGAAGCCCTTCCTCGTTCTCTTCTTCATTGAATTGAGAACGCCGCCACACGGGCATGTCGATTTTGACCAGTAACATGGTGTCGACACTATATAGCATCCTGAATGGAGTTTATTTGATGGTTGAGTGGATGGTGGTATGATATGACCAGACTAATTTGTGAAGTTATTCATCCTAGAGTCATTTGGCGTCATCCAACTTTTTCTTTATCCCACATAATATTACTTTGTTTGTTGACTCAGCCTACCCAATTTCCTGTGGATGGAAAACAAAAGTAAACTTTGTATGTACTTCATTGTCGTAAAAAAATTCAACCACAATGGAGCTAGAAAATTGAGTACCATTGTCTGATGTGATAACTCCTGGTAAACTGAACCTGCACATGAGCCACAACTAATAAAAACGGCCGACTCTTTGTGTTGTGATCTTTGTGAAGGGAAATCGCGATTCAAAACGTAGCAGAAATTAAAATTTCCCTTTAGAGATCCTTACAAAAGATCATGACCAGTGATACAATGGTTACCTTTTGTGGCGATGAAACCTTCGATTCAGAATCGAAGGAATGATCAGAAGCGATGTACAATGAACAACGCCTCTACTCAGTCCACACGAACAACTTCCTTCAGTCTCAGTGCTAGCTGCTACGATTGAAGGCTTTGAGTGAGAGATAGAGAGAAGGAAAATACGGTTAGGGTTTCAGAACTGAATTTTCATCAAGTCTTTATGCTTCTGTACAAGGGTTATATTTATAGAACCACTTGTGTGGGCTGCAAGCTAAAAAACCCACTTAAGTGCATGCACACCATATCTTATGATGTACCGTATATCACTTAAGCACGCGGTACCTCACCATAATCCGTATTCCACTTAAGTGCACCGTACCTTACGGTGTTACATATTTACTTAAGTACACCGTACCTTACAGTGTGCCTTATTTACTCTACCTCTTATCAAACTGTCCTTATGTGTGTGACCCTGTAGGATTTCGCGATGTTGGTAATTATATTAAATCATGCATTTAACATAATAAACAGTGAGCGGTATCTAGCAACACATCACTGTTACCCAAGTCATGAAATTGTCATGTGATATGACAAAACCTTTTGTGATAGTGCTTGTGTGTACAATTACCCTTTTGCCTTTATATCTATATTGAACACAAGACATATACCGTGTCATCCTTGTTCAGTTCAATATTGGGCCCTTAGACATTTATCCTGTTATGCAGGATGGGCAAATTCCATCTAGGTCACTCATGTCCCTCAGCATGCTTTATGAAGTACCCGTCAATTGTGTTTATAGTCATCCAATTACTGATAATGTTTGATCAGTAATAAAGTACTTGACTCTACATCTAGGGTCCATAGTGGTTTCGGGTCGAAGGGTGATATACAGCACTATCACCATGAGAGTAACTTATGACATTTTGCATAACATTCTATGTAGTACTCTCATAGTGGGTCAATCCAGTATAAATATTACTCCTAATATTCATACCCATGTTAAGACTTGATAACTCCTTATCCATGATCCATGAGATATTATCATCAGTCTATCTACATAATAGTCTTAATGCTTTAAGGTTATCCCATATCACATTAAAGCTCGACTACGGATACTTTAAGAATAGTGTTCTTATGTTTAATGGAATCTCATGATTAAGTCACACCTAATATTTCATTAAACGAACTAGATATTCTATGGAAAAACAAACATAATAAAGAAATGTCTTTTATTATTAATAAATAATTCGATACAAGTACCAAAAGTATTGGCCTCTAGGGCTTACACCAACAATCTCCCACTAGCACTAGAGTCAATCAGGCATACCCCTAATACCCATAGCTCTAGTATGGTCATCATGCTTCTGCTGCGCAAGAGGTTTTGTTAGTGGGTCAGCAATGTTGTCAAGTGTAGGTACTCTGCATATCTTCACATCTCCCCGATTTATTATCTCTCGAATGAGATGATAACGCCTAAGTATATGTTTGGATCGTAGGTGAGATATAGGCTCCTTAGCTTGTACGATGGCACCATTATTATCACAATAGAGATCAATGGGATCCACAATGCTAGGGACTATACCAAATTCACTAATGAACGTTTTGATCCAAACAACTTCCTTTGCTGCATTTGAGGCAGTAATGTACTCGGCCTCGGTTGTAGAATCAATAACTGTTTCTTGCTTTGAACTTTTCCAGCACACAACGCCACCATTTAGGCATAACACATAACCAGATTGTGATTTAAAGTCATTCTTATCTGTCTGGAAGCTAGCATTGGTGTATCCAATTACCGCGAGCTCTTCTTGACCTTCATATATCAAGAATGAATCCTTAGTCTTTCTCAAGTACTTAAGGATATTCTTGACAGCTACCCAATAAGCATCATCGGGATCAGATTGGTACCTACTCGTTGCACTTAAAGCATACGAGACATCTTGTCGAGTACATAACATGGCATACATGATAGATCCTATTGTAGATGCATATGGAATCTTATTCATGCGATCCCTTTATTCCTTAGTTGAAGGCGATTGTGTTTTTGATAGACACATGCCATGTTACGTAGGTATGAATCATTTCTTAGAATCATGCATATTAAAGCGTCTCAGCACTTTGTCTTTGTATGTACTCTGACTAAGGCCAAGCAGTTTTTGTGATCTATCTCTATAGATCCTGATTCCTAATATATAGGCTGCTTCACCAAGGTCCTTCATAGAAAAACATTTCCCTAACCAAGTTTTTACTTGTTGCAAGGTAGGGACATCGTTTCCAATGATTAATATGTCATCTACATATAATACCAAGAAGACGATCATGCTCCCACTAACCTTCTTGTAGACACAAGGCTCATCTTTGTCTTTATGAATCCATATTGTTTTAGAGTTTCATCAAAACGAAGATTCTAGCTTCTGGAAGCTTGCTTCAATCCATAGATTGATCACTGTAACTTGCATATCTTTTAGGCTTCTTCTGGTATGTCAAATCCTTCAGGTTGTGTCATGTACACATCCTCAAGAAGATTCCCATTAAGGAAAGCAGTCTTGACATCCATCTTCCATATTTCATAATCATGATATGCATCGATAACAAGTAAAATCCGAACAGATTTAAGCATTGCAACTGGTGAAAAGGTTTCATCATAGTCTATACCATGAATTTGTTTATAACCTTCACCAACCAGTCTTTCCTTATAGGTATGTACCTTACCATCCATGCCAGACTTCTTTTTGAAGACCCACTTGCATCCTATAGAATTAACTCCTACAGGAGGCTCTACCAAGATCCAAACCTGGTTTGTGTACATGGAATCCATTTCACATTTCACGGCTTCTATCCACTTCTCAGACTCAGGACCAGTTATGGCCTCTTGATAGGTTACAGGCTCATCTTGATCCATGAGTAATACATTACCTTGATCAGTTATGAGATATCCATATCTCTCTGGTTGGTGATGTATCATGCTCGATCTACGCTGGTCTTGTTCTACTTGAGCATGTTGCTCCTTCACAACTACTTGAGGTTCCTGCTCTAATTCCTCCATAGGTGTATCAATGCTTTGTGATTCTTGAATTTCTTCAAGATCTAGTTTCCTCCCACTGGTTCCTTTGGAAATAAAGTCCCTTTCCAAGAAAACTCCAGTTCGACCGACAAACATTTTGCCCTCAGAAGGATTGTAGAAGTAATACCTTCTTGTTTCTTTAGGATACCCCAAAAATAAGCATTTGTCAGATTTGGGCTCAAGCTTAGTTGAAATTTGTCGTTTCACATAAACTTCACAACCCCAAATCTTCATGTAAGACATATATGGATTCTTACCACTCCATATTTTATATGGTGTCTTTTCAACCTTTTTGGATGGAACACGGTTAAGTGTGTAAGCTGTTGTCAGTAGTGCATGTCCCCAAAAGGAGTTTGGAAGATCGGCGTGACTCATCATGGATCGGACCATGTCTAACAAGGTTCAATTTCTTCTCTCAGATACACCATTCCATTGTGGTGTTCTAGGAGGAGTGAGTTGGGATAGAATCCCACACTCTTTTAGATGGTCATCAAACTCTAGGCTTAAATATTCACCACCTCGATCTAATTGAAGAGTTTTAATATTCTTACCTAGTTGGTTTTGTACTTCATTCTTGAACTCCTTGAACTTTTCAAAGGATTTAGATTTGTGTTTCATTAAATAGACATAACAAAGACATTCTCAAGTGACCCCTTCGTTAAATAGGAAGAAAACTCGTAGACTCGGACAGTCTCAATACCCTTCGGATTTCCCAATTCCTTAAAGAACAGGAATAGCCCGGATCCTCGAATCAAATCCTCGAGTACAATGTTGCTCATATAAGAACTGATTTTCTCTTTAACAATCAGTCTACTGGACCTGTCACTCAACTGAAACAGTAACCACAGCCTCCTCTTAGGCTTTGTATAATGATCCTTCTCCAGTGAAGTTAGCCTCTCTCTTGGGCTTTATACAATGATTCTCCCCAGCGGAGTTAACAACGTTTAGCCTCTTTCTCGGGTTTTGTACGAGACACATAAGAGACTCCCTCGTGGAGTCGATCACCCTTTCGCCTCCATCTCGGGCTTCGTATGAGATACAAAAAACTCTCTTGTTGAGTCAATTAGCCTCCATCTCGGGCTTTATACGAGATACCAAAAGATTCCCTCGTTGAGTCAAAACCTTTTAGCCTCTCTCTCGGGCTTTGTACAAGACACATATTAGCCTCCTCTTAGGCTTTATATAAGAAAACCACTGGTTGGTCCAATCAACTTTTTAGCATCAAAGTTGTGCCTCGTTCACAGTACACAAACATCAACAACTCCTTCCCCTCCATCTAACTGCTGTAAGCGGCAAGCCTCTGGATCATCTACATCCATGCCAATGTCCCTCTTTTAGCATGAGAAATTCCTAAGGAAAGATGGCCTTACTCTACACTGAGTTAAAGTCTTCTCCTTCAGGTTGAAATCCCCTATAAAGGAATTTATGGCATTACCGGATTCACAAATCCCAGTTAAAGTAATTCTCCTTTATAATCAGTCGTAATAGACAAACCCCTCTTTAGAGATGACAAATTCTCTCTAAGGTCAACACTTTTAGCTTCACATCTTGGGCTTCGAACAAGATACAAATAAACCCTTCAGATTCACATCTTGGGCTTTGAACAAGATACAAACCACCTTTCGCTTCACGTCTTGGGCTTTGAACAAGACACCAAAACACCATTTCCTCCCGTAGAATAGGAGGAACTACGATCGCTCTGATTTCCCTGTTTCGGTAAACGGGAATACGTAGGCATAAGATTGAAAGAAAAATCTTAGCGAGCACCCTAAACAAAAACCCAAAATCCCATACTTTCATACATCCGTCTTAACATTTCAACTGGTAGCCTAAAACACTTTTTTTTTAACAAAATAACCTAGGAGAGACCCCGAATCTTTGTTCATCCGATGCTCTTCCGGATATGTCTCTTTTATTCTGATGTTTTTCCAGAACTCTCTTTGTCTATCTGATGTTCTCCCAGATATAACTTTTGTCTCTCTGATGCTCTCCCAGATATGACTTTTTCTCATCTGATGTTTTGCCAGATGTAACTTTTGTTCTGATGTGCTTATCCGATGCTTTTTCCAGATATGTCCGTCATTCTTCCAGTCTTCTAAAAATTTTCCTGTACATTTAACAATTTTCTAAATGTTTCAGATTTACCCTCAAAGTTATTTTTTATACATCAACGCTTTTCTAGATGTTGCAGTTTGATTCCCAGAGTGTATTACCTCTTTCGCATATGATGTTTTTTCAAATGTCTGAATCTCTGTTCCAGGGTTTATCCCTCTCTTTCCAAATACTACTGAATACTCTTTGTCGCCTCGGCAAGTTTCCACAATATCTTATATCCCAAGAAAATTATGTTGGTTTGTCTCCTGTAGCATCATTCCCCACAGTGTTCAAAAGTCTTCCATTCATCACGTATCATTTCATCTGCATCTACGGTCAAAATTTTAGGTACTCTGATATTTAATCCTCTTATACCTCAAATGTCTAAAACTCTTTTCTATTCATACCTTCAGGTCTAAGAAGATTAAATAGGGGCATCTTTCATACCCTAAATTTTGACCAAGCATTTTTATTTTTTCTCATTTCATCTGTCTATATTTCATACTGTGTCGTCTGCATACAATATCATATATTTTCTTCATGAATATTTTTTGAATTATCAGCCGAATTTAACGTGTAAAATTTCACAATTTGATCGCGCAATGTATTTTTTCAATACTTAATATTTTGTACTGATCATTTTGGTGTGTCCATTTTTATTTTTCAGACGCGTCGATATAGGGCAGTTTTATCATTTTTTAACCGATTTCAATTTTATATTTTTTTATATATATAATAATTTTTATAAATCATTTTTTTCTAAACTTGTTTTTTATAATAATTATTATTTTGTCATCTTTTTTTCCCTTGTTTTATATATAGATATATATATAGTATTTATATTCAGTTTGTGACATTATGTAGATCAAATTGAAACAAGTCATGCGCCTCTTTTCCCTTGGCTTTTTCTTTTTCTTTCCTTTTTGTGTTCTACATACTACAAGGATCATTTTTTTGGATTAAACTCATAAATGCATTCTTTGTTCATATTCAATTCCAATTTGTTATACTTCATATTCAACTATCATCATTAGCAAACTCATCATCATCTTTGAAACTTAGAGCACAAGTTTTGGACTTTGAATTAAACTTTGAATTTCACATTTTAAATCATTTTTGTGTCTTCATCCACAAGTTACAATTCTCTATAAATAGAGGTTCAATTTTACTTTCAAGGAGCACACCAGACAAGTTATCAACTTGTTTCTCTTTCTCTCCAATTTTCTTTCTTTCTTTTGTAACTTAGAAAAAGGAAAAATCATGTGAACATACACACAAGGGAGGGTGCAACGCCACTCCCTTTCAATTCCTGTACATGCTTTTGTTTCTCTAAAAAAGAGGGATTTCACATACATACATCAGGGCCTCACGCCCCTTCCTCAGTTGGTTTTATCACTATTATGAACTATCAAGATACTGCAGAAACAAAACATTCCATTGGTTGAAAGTTGCAACATCCTCAGTTCAACGAGCCACCAACCGTGTCGATGATTCCACAGAGCCAATTCAACAACAACACCTGCAGAATTACAACAGCAATCAACAACTTCAACATTAACCAATTGTCAATTTAATTTCAATCCTATTTTTCTAATCCAAATTCAATTTTATAAGACCTGTAGAATTCAGTGAAAAACAAGCTACCTTCTGTGATTTTTCTTACAGGAACAACAACAACAATTCCGAAATTTCGACAATACCGACACGAGAAAGACTACAAATCCTGCGGAACTGAAATTCAAACAAATTGCATAATCAAGAAGAACAAAATTCAGCAACAATTTTGCAGAACCAGTCACAACCTGATTCAATCACAGAGAAGAACAATTAATAATTTCAATTCTGATTTCAATTCAATTTGAAGTTAATTTCATTGATTTCATTCAAACCCTAACCAAGTTCATTTGTATTTTAATAGGACATAATAACGATTTGCAGAAATCAAAGAACAGAAGATGAAAAGAAACTCACCGCCGCCAATTAAACCGCCGCGTCGGAGAGGAAGCAAGGCGAAATCACCGTGCCACCCTTTTCTCCTCTTCAAATTAAAACCGAACCTCCACCATCCATCAAGTCGCGCCGCCGTGAATCAAGACAGAGAAAGAACGATGCGAATGAAAACGGAGACGGAGGGGTAACCGGACGAAAAAGCCGCTGTGAGGAAGAAGCATCAGGGAATTGTGTTTTGGAAGAAGAACGTGTTCTGGTTTTTTTTTCCTAAATTCCTTTTCTATTTCACTTGTGTGTGTGTATATATATATATATATATTAATTTGTCATATAATATAATCTCACAAGAAAACTCAAAAACTCATTTTATTATTAACCTTTGGGCTCAGCCCAATTTTGTTGATAATCACCCCTTTCTTGCTAATCACACCATTTTCATTTTAATTAAGTTAAAAATTAATTAATTATTATGATAATAATTAATATGGTTTAGAGAGTTTTTATTAAACATATTTTGACTTAATTGATCATCTAATTGTTTAAATTCATTATTATTCGATTATTTGATTTTCCGTGGTTTAGAATTACTTTCAATAATTTGTTTGTAATTAAATATTTGTTTTTCGATTCACTTGTTCCGTTTGTGCTTTCGATTCAAATCTAACCACTTGATGAGATCAAAGGCATTTTTATGCGATCTTTGGTTTTCTCTGCTTGTTTGGTTTTTCCATCTGATGCAGAAATTCTTAATTGACGCCTTGGAGCTCTTTGGACGCTTAAAGCTTCTTCGGGATCTCAAGCTCATCAGACGCCCCTCTGCTTGCGTGGAAAAGTTCGCCGGTGTACGGTAAACTCGAATTTAAATGCTTTGCTTGTATGTCATGCATGATTTATTCACATCTGTTAAAAATAATTAAACTTGCAAACAAGTATTTCCTGTAAATACACTGCACTCACTTGGGCCTCTAATAGAGTGTAAGACCCAATTCCCTTTTATACCAAAACCATCTTGGGCCTCAGTCATTGTATAAGTCCCTGTACAGTTTTCAAAACTCTGACACGATGTTTTGCCGTGTATTTTCTTTCTGTTTATCCACGATGTTTTGCCGTGTATTTTCTTTCTGTTTATTTTACACGATGTTTTTTCGTGTATATGCTTTTATCCGCCACGATGTTTTGTCGTGTATATTTTATCACATGATGTTTTTCCATGTATTCAGTTTCACACACGATGTTATACCGTGTATATTTTATCTGTCACAATGCTTTGCTGTGTATTTATTTATTTCGTGATGTTTTGCCGCGTATGCATGCTCCTTTAGGAACTCTTAGTTCAAATTTAATTTTCTATTAGGATTGAAATAAGACAGACATTAGGATATTCAACCAAGCATGATAACTTTAGGTTAGAAATCCCCTATCGCCACCGTGCGATTTAAACTTTATTTTCTGTAGTTCGTGCCCCGATAGGGTGAACTACGACTGCTCTGATTTCTCAAGATACCATTGAGAATACGTAGGCATAAGACTGTAAAGTCTTAGCGAGCAACCTTTTCTTTTTTCCATCGTCTCTTTACATTCGACGTTTTCCCGGATATTTGTATTTGCGACCTTTTTATTTTATATCTCTTTCAAATCCGACGTTTTCCCGGATATTTTCAACCTTTTCCTTTTTTTTCATCGTCTCTTTACATCCGATGTTTTCCCGGATATTCATATCGTTTCTTTTCAAAACAACTTTCCTTGTGATTTAAATTCAAATACATATTTGTTATCAAAACTTTCTTTCATTTCTTTGTTGAACAACTAACCAAACAGCATGGAAGCTCTACAACCAAGTAGGTGTTTATCCGCTTTCATTTAACCGCTTTCATATGTATATAACTATATTGTGGGGCAGTTTCACTGTAAGTCTTCTTTCATAAACTCATATCAACTGTGTAATACTAGTATAGATATTTAGAGTTTCCCCGACAACTACGTCTAGAACCAGACAAAATCCCGTCTCCTTACATCCGACGTTCTCCCGGATATTTCAACATAGCTTAAACAATTAGGATTTTCTTTTACAACAATTTTAGACAACTAGATCTAAGATATTTCCCCCTTGAACAGTTCATATACAGAAGGCCATTGTTCCAAGTGAAACCCCTTCTGGAACTGTTCATCAGCCTCCTCTTGGGCTTAGTGCAAGGACCCACAGGCTTCCTAAAAGCATCCCCGCCTCCTCTTGGGCGTTGTACAAGGACCCTTCGGTTTCTTAAAAGTTTTCACAACCTCCTCTTAGGCTTTGTATAATGATTCTTTCTCCGGGAAGATAGCCTCCTCTTGGGCTTCGTACAAATTATCCCTCGGCTTCTTAAAAGTTATTCTCGCCTTCTCTTGGGCTTTGTACAAATTATCCCGACGACCTCTTACAGGTATAGGAACAGAAATTAGTCATCTTAATAGAGCAGTCTTTCAAAAGAGTCTAGATCTTGATCCCGACGCTTTCCCGGATATTCCTCTTTTTTAACATCCGACGCTTTCCCGGATATTCCTCTTTTTTAACATCCGACGCTTTCCCGGATATTCCTCTTTTTTAACATTCGACGCTTTCCTGGATATTCCTTCTATTTTCCGATGTTTTTCCCGAATATTCATATCTCAATCTTTAATCTCTTTTCAATCAATTCCCACAAACACCCTTTTAGCTTCACATCTTGGGCTTCGAACAAGATACAAATCACTTTTAGCTTCACGTCTTGGGCTTTGAACAAGACACCAAAACACCATTTCCTCCCATAGAATAAGAGGAACTACGATTGCTCTGATTTCCCTGTTTTCTTTAACGGGAATACGTAGGCATAAGATTGTGAAATCTTAGCGAGCACACTAAACAAAAAACCTTAGGTCCACTACCTTACCAAAAACATCAAAAAACCCGAAAACAACAAAAATATCTTTTCAACATCTCTCAATCTTCCCAAAGGAAAAACTTTCCCATTTACAACAGATAAACACCAGTAAGTAGAAAGTAGTAAGGAAAATTGCTAATAACCCATGGATAACCATGTATAGGATGGTTAATTGACAACTCCCCATTGTATAACCTGACCCCGAACTCCCCAATCTCTTAGCACTTGTTAAAGAAAACATTTGCGTGCAAGGTTAGTTTGAGATAACTTCCCTTTCCTTTCCAGCTTCACAGGATAAATAAGAAATCAGAAAGTAGCACCCAATCCCATCCGCAGGCGGATGCGGGCGGTCACGAAAACCGCGCTACAGCTGGTATATTCAGTGGCCCACATACATCAGTATGTAGAAGGGCCAAAATATCATTAGCCCTTTCACCTTTTCCTGTGAATGAGGACTTTGTCATCTTTACAATTAAACAAGATCTGCATGTATCATATAATTCGTAATCAAAAGAGTCCAATAGTCCATCTTTATGGAGTTTGAAGATGCGTCTCTCATTTATATGGCCTAAGCGACAATGCCAAAGGTAACTTGGATTTAACTTGTTAGGTTTCATCCTTTTAGTATTAATGTTATAAATTGGCATTTCAAGATCAAGGGCATACAATCCATTGTTTATTTGTGCAGTAGCATAGAATATATCATTCAACTAAATAGAGCAACAATTGTTCTTTATTATAAATGAAAAACCAAACTTGTCCAAACAAGAAACAGAAATAATATTCCTGCTAATTGCAGGTACATAGTAACAGTTCTCTAACTGAATTATTAAACCACTAGGTAAAGTCGATACATAAGTTCCTACGGCTAAAGTAGCAACCTTTGCTCCATTGCCAACTCGTAGGTCAACTTCACCTTTTGCCAAAACTCTACTCCTTTTTAGCCCCTGCACATTGGTACAAATGTGAGAACCACATCCAGTATCTAATACCCATGATGTAGAAGTAGATAAATTTATTTCTATAACAAAAATACCTAAAGTCGAAGTCACCACTCCATTCTTCTTTTCTTCCAAGTACTTTGGGCAGTTTCTTTTCCAGTGTCCGGTCTTACCGCAATAGAAGCAAGTGCCCTCCTTTGCTATACCTCCACTAGGCTTCAAAGCAGGGGCAATATGTTTGGGTTTGGCAACTTCCTTGCCTTTCTGTCATACCCCAAATTTTGACCACTAAGATTTCCCATCATTGTGTAAACCATCATCACAATATGGATGAACCATTATGCCTCATCAGTCTCCCCAAAGATGGGTGAGCATTCACTACAAACAATAATTAGGGTTTCAAGCCCTCTCTGAGCCGTAGACAAAGGATCAATTAAGGAATGACATGATCTTCAACTTGTCTAACCTCTCAAACATCCACAAAGGATCAAGAGGACTCCCATATCAAGGATTAGTCACAAGGTTGCAACATTCCAAGTGGATCAAGCCTCAAGATCGCCAGTGTCACCAAATTAGGATTTTGGTCGACCAAGGTCTCCAGATGGAAATTTTCCTCTGAGCATGAGTTAATGCTTCAAAGCATAACCTAATATACTCCATGGGTCCTCATGAACTCAATCATTAAGTCAATTTGGCCTCAGGGGATGCATTCACTAAAAATCAGGAATTAGGGTTTCTTGACCTAATTCACCCCTAAGTTGACTTTTGGGACAAATCATGAGCCAAGACCTCAAGAAATGATTTGGGGGTCTCTAACACACTACATTGATCCATTTGCAACAATGGATGATCCAAGAAGCTTGATCTATAAGTTTCAATTTCATCTGAATCACAATTAGGGTTTTGAAGAAAAAATCAACTGTGCCTTTGACTTTTGACCAAGACATGCTCCCAAACCTTGGGACATGATTCAATACACCCTATAACACCTATGAAATCAATCCATCAAGTTTGATTTAGGTCAAGGACTTGATTTCATAGAGGATCGCACAGTTTGGAGTTCATCTGATAAAAAGTCAACTGTGTCCAAAAGTCAAAATTTGACTTTTTGATTTTTTGGTCAATTATGGTTCCCTAACCCTAAGATGATGTTAATGTGTGATTTGAGTCAACATTCATCAAGAAAAACCAAAGAAAGTGAGATAATTTGTAAAAGGGGTAACCATACAAACTTAGAATTTTTCTAAGTTATGGAACAAAGTGGCTAGGGTACCAACTTCCAAGGATCATAAATTGTGATCCAAGTAACTATTTTGGCTGATCCAAAGATGGATTTGTAGCTCTCATGGCATACTTTAAAAGTGTCAACTACACCTCATTCCAATTCCTCAAGGATTTTAAGTTATGGAGTGACCAAAATGACAAAAACATAAAAATGCCACTTTTTCCAACACTTAGTGAAATTTTCACTAAGTCAGAATCTGTTTCAGTTTTTCCAAAATGTAGGGGGGTTTTTCACTTAGATCCAAAAAGTATCAAAACAAACTATGATCACACATGTGTTGTATCATATTATAGCTTTCCAAAATGGCCAAGAACTCCATCAAATTCCATTTGAGCTAAGAGTTATGACAGTGGCAAAATGCCTTGCTGCAACTGTCATAACAAGGCAGATTTATACATTTTGCTCGATTTGAGCAATTTGTGCAAATGACAAACAATTTTATCCATATGAACACCTCAAGGTGAGACCAAGGAGGAACAAACACTGATCCATAAGCCTCCCAAGTCTTTGAAACTAAAAATAGCATGCCAAACCTAAAAATGCCTAAAGAGGGGACAAAACTCCAATTTTTTTTTTGAGCATTCAATGGATGCACCAAGGTGGCATGAACCGAGCCATTTCTAACTGAATGAGTCAAGGATAAGCTCTGAACCAAAAACACATAGGCCTGTGCTCTAACCTCTAGTCAATGGCTAGAGGAGACTTGAGATTCCAAAATGCTCCAATTGGCCAAACCTCTGATGCAGTTGCCATTCCCTATTCCTTGCAAAACAAACTTGCTCTACTATAAATAGAGCTCGTTTGTGTTCAGTTTAAGTACACCAAAGCCATCAAACATATGCTTTCCTCAAAATCTCCTCTTCCACTCCAAAATTGCCTTCTAAGGCAAGTCACTATCGGGTTTTGAGTTTGAGAGCATTTCCAACCAAACCAATCACACACACATCTCATAAACGTCATATGGAAGTGATCCAAACACTTAAACAACATCTGGAACACTGATTTCACAAAATCACCATCCAACTGCTCAAACTTTTAGCAGACTTGCAGTTGGGGTACCATCTTAAGTTCCAGTTTGTTTCAAACCATTCCAAGCATTCATACATATCACTTGGCACCTAGGGAAGCTATCCACATCATTGGAACCTAGCTGTAACACCTCCAACACAAAACACGATCACCAGCTGCAAGAGGTAAGCCTCAACTTGGTCATCTCTTAATCTATGCATATTTCCTCCCACAATACTTTTGCCAAATGTTCATAATCATGCATAGAATGTTTCCCCTCAATTAATTGCTTTGTTTGAATCGTGTATCAAAATTCCCAGCCTTCATGCAAATTTTAGGGTTCTTAAGGTTTTGTCTTGATTTCTTATTCCATGCTTAAAATAAATGAAATTAAAGACCATAGACATGATCGTGAGGTGAAAACGAGCATATTAATACGTGGATTGTATGATTTCATCTAGTATTCAGTGAGATTGATGAGAAAACACAAATCTGAGAAAACAGAGGGCGCGGGCAAGAACTTGGTGTTCTTGGCGCCATAATTCAAATATTTGAATTTTTGTGATTTTGTTTAATTGATGCAAAAATTAATTTCTCTCTGAATTTTAAAGATTATGAGTTGATTATTTTTTTAATAATTCAAAAAAATGTTAAAATATTTTATTTTGCCAAAAAGTCCTAAAAATATTATTTATTTCATATATTTGATATTTTTGCAAAGAATTAATGTTTTATTTGTTTTTAACATTTGAAATATTTTTTCCTTCTTGATTTCCCAAATTTAATTGACTTCCAATCATTTTGTGGATATAAACATGATTTTTGAAACATTGATCCTAGATCACCACTCATTTTTCACATGTTTTCATCAATTTTTATTAATTTTTAAACAAAATTAATTCCTTTTTTTTAACAAAATTAGGGTTTTGATTAATTCAACCCTCATCAATCACTTTCAAATTAATTGGGCCTCTAATAGAGTGTAAGACCCAATCCTTTTGTATATAAAAACCTTTTTGGGCATCAGTGTATTGTATAAGTCCCGATACCTTTTCAAAAGTTCGGCACGATCGTCGCCTTTTTTACAAAATTAATTGGGCCTCTCCATGAGTTGTAAGCCCCATCATTTGTAAAATAAATCTTTGGGCCTCTAATAGAGTGTAAGACCCAATCCCTTGATGAAACCAAAATAATTTGGGCCTCAGATGTTGTATAAGACCCACTGTATTTTCAAAAACCTCGGTGCAATCGCCGTTTTCAAACAAAGAACCTTGGGCCTCTCCTTGAGCTATATGACCCATTTATTTTCTTAAAAAACTCTTTGGGCCTCTAATAGAGTGTAAGACCCAGTTCCTTTGTAAATAAAACAATTTTGGGCCTCACATTTTGTATAAGTCCCTCTGTACGATTTTTAAAACAACGATGCAATCATCGTTAAAACTTGGGCCTCTCTTTGAGCTGTAAGCCCGAAAAATCTTTTCAAAGTAGTTTCTCTTTTGATTTTGAATTCAAATATCAGTTGTTATCAAAACTTTCTTTGTTGAACAACTAACAAAACAGCATGGAAGCTCTACAACTGGTAAGTGTTTATCCGCTTTCATTTATCGCTTTCATATGTATATAACTGTATTGTGGGGCTGTTTCACTGTAAGTCTTCTTTCACATCCTTTTATATAGTTTTCATATATAAATTGTGTAATACTAGTATAGTTATTTAGAGTTTTCCCCGGCAACTACGTCTAGAACTAGGTAAAGCCCCGTTGGTCACTCTTAAATACAAACAAAACTAGATCCCCAGTAGGATTCCAGATACAGTCTTCCCTTCTCTCTAGGTTAATCAATATGGAACAAAGAGAAAGGCAGTATTCTCGGTGAACCTTTTCTCAGACTGTCACCCTTAGAAATTTTTAAAGAAACTCTACTCCCCAGAGGTGATCTATTCTCCGTGAATAGCATCTCTTGAGTTTCTTCCAAATTCTCGAACTTTCCTGGAATGATCTCTTCTCTGTGAATTGCATTTCTTGAAATTCTCTTGGTTTGGGGACCCACAGGCTTCCTAAAAGCATCCCCGCCTCCTCTTGGGCATTGTACAAGGACCCTTCGGCTTCCTAGAAGTTCTCATGCCTTCTCTTGGGCTTAGTACAAGGACCCTAACAACCTCTTAAAGGTATACTACAAAACTTAGTCATCTTTGTTAGAGCAGTCCTTCCGGTGTCAAAACTCCGACCATTTTAGGGTTGATTCTCATCCCTTAATACCTGTACTTCCTCTTGGGCATTGTACAAAAGATAAAACTCTTCAACACCAGTAGACTTGGCAGTCTAAATCCCTTGAGTCTCAAAGACATTCTCAAGTTCCTTTCAAACATAGGAAAAAAAACCGATCACTCTAGATAAATCTCCAGCACAAACCCGACCTCTCTCATGAGGGCTATCCCACTTGGACCTGTCTCGGGATCTCAATAAAACCCCGACAGAAGATAGCCTCCTCTTAGGCTTTGTATAATGATCCTTTCCTCAGGAAAGTCAGCATCCTCTTAGGCTTTGTACAATGATTCTCCCCAATGGAGCTAACCTTTTTAGACTCTCTTGTTAAGTATAAAAGACTCTCTTGTTGAGTCAAACCCTATTAGCCTCTATCTCGGGCTTCGTACGAGACAGATAAAATCACTCTCTTGTTGAGTATAAAAGACTCTCTTGTTGAGTCAAACCTTTTTAGCCTCCGTCTTAGGCTTCGTATAAGACAGATAAAAGACTCTCTTGTTGAGTCACTTTCCTTTTAGCCTCCCTCTCGGGCTTCGTACGAGACACTAAAACACTCTTTTGTTGAGTATAAATCACTCTCTTGTTGAGTATAAAAGACTCTCTTGTTGAGTCAAACCTTTTAGCCTCTATCTCAGGCTTCGTACAAGACACATATAAAAACACCCTCTTGTTGGGTCAATAGCCTCCTCTTAGGCTTTGTATAGAGAAATCCCCGGTTGAGGAAATCAACCTTTTAGCATCAAACTTGTGCTTTGGTCAAAAGACACAAGTATCAACAGTTCCTCTTTAGAGATGAAAAGTTCTCTCTCAGTCAAACCTTTTAGCTTCAATCTTGGGCTTTGAGCAAGACACAAAAAACCCTTCAGCTTCATATCTTGGGCTTTGAACAAGATACAAATAAACCATTTAGCCTCTGTCTTAGGCTTTGAGCGAGACACCAAACATTTTCCTCTCATAGAATAGGAGGAACTACGATCGCTCTGATTTCCCTGTTTCGTTAAATGGGAATACGTAGGCATAAGATTGAAAAATCTTAGCGAGCATACTAATAAAAAAACTCAAAATCCAGTACCTCCGTCAATCAACCCAAAAGCATCAAATCTAATCACATTACCAAAAACCTCACAAATAGTCCATAACTGTGTTCTTAGGCAAAATAACCTAAGAGAGACCCCCCTTTTGATAGCATCTGTAAACCAACAGTTTTGACTGTTTAAACTCAGTATGCAAGCAGGGTTAATTGGAGACATCTATTTCCCTTCCTTAATCAGCTTCACAGGATAAAAAATGAATCGAACTGTAGTACCAAGGCGATAGTGATTCGAAACCACAAAAATCGCGCTACATAAAAAATGGCGACCACAGTGGGAGATATTTATCTCTTGCAGTTTTACGGTAGGAGACATTTCTTTCTCACATTCTTAGGAAGAAAGCCCTAAGTTCACAAAGTATCACAGAAATCACGACTCTGCTGGGGAGTCATTGTCTGTATAGGATCATAGGACTAGAGGTCTAGGATATCAAGACAAATATATATACTGCTTTTCCTAATTGATATCTGTGTTTATTTTTCTGCTAGTGGGAATGCGTGTGATGCCGCATGTGGAAAGATTGAGTATACACCTAAGATAGGGGATGTCATTATACGGGTAATCTTACGGCGAGTGAATCCCAAATAAGAGGTCCCGGTCGACCATCAAATCGGTGGAGATGCCCTTTGCAGATTGAATGCCTATACGACTTCGGTTGTTGAAAGCAGATTGTTCCATTGGGTTATCTGAGAAGCTGAGGATTTTAGTAGACTGAAACCAGTAGTGCGGAAGCTATCGGGAATAGTTGTCACGCGATACTACCCTCATTTGAGATTACTCTAAAGATGAACCAGCTCGCTTGGTGATCTGCTTGCTGCCGTCATCCGATGAGGGGTCAATGATTTTGAGAACAGGTACAAAAAATCACCAGTATAAACCTTTGGGGATGGGTAGAGCCTTGACTTCATGACACCGACTCTTTGACCCCATGTTTTTTCTATGTTTTTGTGTGCTGTATTCATACATTCATTTTAAAAAACATTAAAACAAAGAAAATTTTTCTCTTCTAGTCTCTCTTTTTCAAATTAAACTAAGACAATGTTTGCAAATGTCAGAGAAAGAGATTGCGTTATGGATTTCGATAGAAGAAAGACTCACAAGTGCACCTTCAAGGTTCCAAAGTTAGAGGATTTAAGAGGTTTGGCGAGAATGATCATCAACCCTAAGGCTTTCAGAGCTAAGTATGGGGGACCGCTGTCCCTATTAAGGGTCCATGTAATTGAGGGAATCCTGTCCACGCTCATTCAGTTTTACGATTCGGTTTATCACTATTTCACATTCCTGGATTATCAGCTAGCACCGACACTGGAGGAGTATTCTCACCTGACTGATTTATATATCACTGATCAAGCTCCCTTTTCCGGACTGGAAGAAATTCCAAAAGATCAGACCATTGCAAAAGCAATTTATTTGGATGAGTCGGAAGTTAGGACTCACATGACCACTAAGGGTGGAATCCAAGGTTTGCCAGCCCAGTTTTTGATAAAGAAAGCCCTGTACTTTGCTAGTATAGGGAATGTGGTTGCTTTCGAGAGCATCTTTGTTTTGCTCACCTACGGGTTATTTTTGTTTCCCAACACCGATAACTTCGTAGATACCAATGTCATTAAGATATTTCTGATTGGAAATCCCGTACCAACCTTGCTCGCAGATGCATATCATTCTGTACACTTAAGGAATTTGTACAACGGAGGGATGATCACATGCTGCGTACCCTTGCTATACAAATGGTTCATTTCCTATTTGCCAAAGTCTGCCGCATTTTGGGATCAAAAGAATACTTTACGTTGGTCACAGAGAATCATGTCTCTTACCAACTCTGACATCGATTGGTACAATTGAATTTATGACGGGATTATAATTATTGACCGTTGTGGAAATTTCCCAAATGTACCCCTTATAGGAACTAAGGGGGGAATCAACTATCATCCAGCTTTAGTTCGTCGTCAATTCGGATACCCGATGAGGCATGTCCCGCGGAATGCTCATCTGGAAGGTTTTTTCTTCAAGGAAGGAGAAACGACAGGGCACTAAAGACAGAAATAGTGCATGCTTGGAAACACGTTCATAGGAAAGGACGAGAGTCTCTAGGAAAACCAGATTGCGTCTCGATGGATCCTTATCTCCACTGGGTACAAACTAGAGCTCTCAAGCTGAGGATGCCTTACCCTTGTCAGGAAGTTCTTCCATTAAGGGACTCTGTGCTTTATTTTATGCCTGATATGGAAAAACTTCAGGTGACTCTCAACAAAGTTTAACAAGAGAAGAGGTCTTGGAGGAACAAGTACCGCATTCTCAATGTGGAGTGTAAGAAAATACAACAGCTAATGAAAGATAAAGATGCTCTGATCGAGATTTTAGAGCAACATGCTGTAGAAAATCAGGATGACCAAAGAAATTTGCTCGCTCCTTTCATTTGGCAAAGGAATGACAACCCGACAACGGCTCAAGAGCCCCGGTCAAAGAAAAGGAAAACACTGGAACCAGCCCATGAGCTCTCCTTAGAGAGGACTCAGGATCCATTAGTTTAAACATTTCCTTTTATAGCACTTTGTAATCTACTGTATTTCCATTTCCGCAATCTTTGAATTCAATAAAACGGGGTCTTCCCCACTGTTTGATATTTGCAAACCTATTGTCAAAGTTTCTTTTGATTAAATAACAAAAATTTAATTAATATTAGTCATTGCATATCATTCATCATTCTCCCATAACACATTCTTCTTCCCTGCGAATCTCACGTTTGTGTCTCGATTCTAGAGTCAAAGTGTCTCATTCGTACAATACTCAGGTCAATCGACAGAAAAAGATGGATGATCTTGAGGAAGAGAACAGAGAGTTGAGAGAAGAAATTGACACTCTGAAAGAAGATCTGAGAAAGCTTCATAACAACATGCAAGCTCTAGCAGAAGCCCAGATGCAACAACAACGGACTGTGATCTCAGAGATCACACCTACGCCCATAGTGGAAAAGTATGATCCCAGGTATAAAATGCCGAAAGATCATCCCTGGGGCATGCCACTCAACTATATCCCGGAAGGATATATTCCGCCGATTATGGAAGATCCGAAAACTGCAGCAGGAGCCACTGGGCCTGAAGGTTACAAACTTTGGGAAAGCGAAGATGCTAGGGGCATGACAGCAACTCCTGAAGGTTACAAACTTCGGGAGGCACCAAGAGTCTCTGCCGTAATGACTATACCACCACCCGTGGTACACACTGTCCCGGAAGGACAGGTTTCCCAGATACCATCTGGTGGAAACGAAAGTATGTTCGACAGAATGAATGAGTTCTAGGAACAGTTCCTGGAGATGCAGAAAGAACTGCAACCCATTCGCGGTCAGGATCTATTTGGAAAGGACGCCGCAGACCTTTGTTTGGTCCCCAATGTGAAAGTTCTGCACAAGTTCAAAGTGCCCGAATTTGAAAAGTACAAGGGTAACTCTTGCCCTCAAAGTCATTTAGTGATGTACGCTCGGAGGATGTCAACTCAGACAGAGAACCACCAGCTACTGATCCATTACTTCCAGGATAGTTTAACTGGTGCCGCACTCAAATGGTACATGGGTTTAAACCGCACTAAGATCACTACTTTCAGAGATCTTGGCGCTGCCTTCGTTCAACAATATAAGTATAACCTGGACATGGCACCGGACAGTGATCAACTCAGAGCCATGTCGTAGAAGGATAAGGAAACCTTTAAGGAATATGCTCAGAGATGGCGTGAAATTGCCGCCCAAATTTGTCCACCTCTTGAGGAAAAAGAGATGACAAAAATCTTCTTGAAAACCTTAAGCTCATTTTATTACGACCGAATAGTCGCCAGTGCGCCCAGTGACTTCACCGAGATGGTGGGCATGGGAGTTCGTCTTGAGGGAGCCATCCAAGAAGGACGTTTAGTTAAATATGCTGGATCATCAAGTAGTACAAAAAGATACGGTAGTGCTCTCCCTAAGAAAAAAGAGCAGGATATTGGGAATATCTCTCTCAGAAAGCAAAGGCGACATTACCAACCAGTAGCAGCTGTAACTCCTGCTATCAACCCTGCGCCTGTTCCAACGTATCAACCTCAGGTTGCGCAAAGCCAACCGAATCAACAAAAATATCAGCAAAGGACACAACAACCTCTTCAGCAGGCTCGTCCTCAGTACAACAACAACCGTACAACGCGACCACCAGGGTTCGACCCTATACCAATGTTGTACGCAGAACTGTTTCCATTACTCCTGGTCAAAGGGCACATCCAAACCAGGTCTCCTCTTACAGTACTGGAAAATCCGCCTTTTTGGTTCAAAGCGGATCAAACTTGTCCTTACCATCAAGGAGGACCAGGGTATAGCATCGAAAACTGTCTCAGTTTCAAATCCGATGTACAAAAGCTTGTTAGGAGCGGGGTCTTATCTTTCAAAGATACGAACCCGAATGTTCTCATAAACCCGTTGCCTCAACACGAGAAAGCTGCAGTCAATTTGATAGAAGGAGAGTCTAACAACATCTATCAAATTCATGATGTACTCTTATTGAGGACCAATCTGGTCAAGATACATCGCAGACAAAGCGGGTATGGCCATATACCACCTCACAATTATCACCAGTGTGATATCTGCTCTAAGAACAATCAAGGATGTTCTGTGGTGCAATCAGCTCTACAGGAACAATTGGATCTCGGGTGGATCCAAGAACACCAAATTCAGGGGGTCAACATGACTTATACGAATTCCAACATCATTCAGAGCCATGACACTCGTGTGATGAATGTCAACCTGGTGGCAATGCACTCAAGGCAAACCCAGTATCATAATCTGCCGCAGCACGATTACAATTCCTGTCTGATTTGCTCGGTAAACAATCAGGGATGCTCTTTTATACAAGAGGCCCTCCAATGACAGATGGATCTTGGGTGGACCCAGTACTACCATGATAAAAATCTTTATCAGATCAACATGATTCAAATCTTCGATATTCGCTTGATGAATACCAGTTTGGTAGAATTACATGCTAAGCAAGTCCAGCTCAGTTTTCTAACTTTGTATAATTATCAGAACTGTAAGGGATGTCGTGAGAGTGAACAGGGATATGCTCTCGTTCAAAGAACCTTGCAACACTTGTTAAACCATTGGTGGATTCCGATCTATCTAGATGAAGACACACAATAAGTCAGTATGATTAACGGGAATCCTACTAGGCATCAGAGTCAGGATGCTCGATCAATGGAAACAGGCCTAGTGAGGTTACACTGCATTCAAAACGGACGTGGCCAGGTGCCACCACATAACTACGAGCGCTGTAGAGTTTGCTCTGAGAATAACCAAGGATGCTACCTCGTGCGAGCAGCCCTTCAAAGTTAGTTGGACCGCAAAGAGATTCAACCATGTCCAGTTTCGGGGTCCATCAACTTGATGCTCGATTACTTTGCTGATCAAATCAAGGATGTTATTGTAATCTCTGATCGCGAGAGGACCAAGGATGTTTGTGCCATCATCCGTCTACTTGACGAATAGAAGATTCTTAACCAAGAACTGATTGAAGTTACTTACAACAGTCAGAGAAATCAGAAGGCTCCTGTAGTTATCTATCTGCCACGAACAGTACCGTACAAGTCTGATAAGGCAATCCCTTATAAGTACGATGCAACAATAATTAAGAATGGAAAGGAAATTCCATTACCCTCCGTCGTGAATATTACAGACGTCAGTCGAGTAACACGGAGCGGTCGAATCTTCAACTGAGGAGTTGGAGAACCTAGCAAAGAAAAGGAACCTCAAACGAAAGTTCCCGATCAACCAGGCGGTTAATCCAGTGACCCCGACCTTTCAAAGAACGATGATGAGATGCTGAAGCTCATCCAAAAGAGTGAATACAATATTGTTGATCAGCTGTTGCAAACTCCTTCAAAAATCTCCGTGTTATCTCTATTACTCAGTTTCGAAGCTCACAGGGAAGCTCTGCAGAAAGTCTTAGAGCAAGCCTTTGTAGAACAGGATGTAACAATAAGACAGTTTGATAGCATCATTTCTAACATCACTTCCTGTAACAACTTGGGGTTTAGTGACGCGGAATTGCCAGAGGAAGGCAAAAGTCACAACTTGGCGCTCAATATTACAGTCAACTGCAAAGGACGATGCCTTAGCCAGCGTACTGGTAGATACTGGATCGGCCATCAACGTTATGCCGAAATCCACTTTAATGCGACTATCATTCAAAGGATCCCCAATGAGGGGCAGTGAGGTCATCGTCAAGGCATTTGATGGGTCTCGAAAAGCAGTTATCGACAAAGTCGACCTTCCCATAACTATCGGCCCTCACACTTTCCAGGTCCCTTTCCAGGTCTCTTTCCAGATCATGGACATCCGAGCAACATACAACTATTTGTTAGGAAGACCTTGGATACACCAGGCTGGGGCAGTCACTTCAACACTGCACTAGAAACTGAAGTTCGTCAAGAACGATCAACTAGTCACGGTCTATGGAGAACAAGCCTTGATCGTGAGTAACCTTTCATTATCCACTTGTGTAAAACCCGAGGAGGTTGTTGGAACTCAGTTCCAAGCACTGTCTGTGAGCCATGTGTTGCACCCCAAAATTTGCCCTCCTTACTTTATTACTAACTGGCTTATGTTGCATTGCATTTTGCATTATCATGTGTACATATCATTGGTTCTTAGCATGGGGTCAAGGTGCATGAGGTAGTGTTTCAGAGGGTCAAGCAAGAGTCTTGGTATTGTCCAAGAGAGCTCAGGTGGATCATCCTCTCCTAACCAGTGCATAGATTAAGGTTTTGAAATTATTGGGTTTATTGCTCTAATAAGCAAGCTCCTTGGGTTTTTATCATCATCAAATGGCATATCTTATCCTTGTTGGAGAGGATACACATCATATTCAGAGGAATTTGGATTTGGAGACTGTGCCATTTCCTCCTAGACTGAGGGTACCAAAACTAGGGTTTGTTATAAAGTCAGTTTATTTCTGATTTTTTGGGCAAGACTTGATTCTATGGTACTCCTTGGATCCCTAAATACCTAGGGATGGGAGGTTGCCCATCAGTTTGGTTCAGGAGAAGTTCAATTGATCAGAAGATTGAGAATCAGGTGAATGGGGTAAAAGTCAACAGTGAGAGGAGAAGTCAACTGTGGAACTTTAAGGTTCTCTCCAAGGTTTTCAAGGTCTCACATCCTCATATGGTCTTCAAGGGTCAAGTTTCATACATATTTGTCAGGAATCCGGAGTTGGTGCAAAGTTTCTAAATTTGGAAAGTGACCTATAATGAAAAGATTCCATTTTTGGCAAGTATCTACACTTCATTCAACTTGACTTTTCACCATCAAAAAAGCTTCAAATGAATTTTTCTCCAACATGAAAGTTGAAGATCTTTTTATCCTCTTTCCAAAAAGTACCAGTGGGTCTCCATATCATTTGTGAAACTCAACTTATGATCCAAAGAAGGCAAAGTGGTTTTTAGGGTTTTTCATGGTTCCATTTTCACAACTTTGGGCATAATGACCTACAATCAATTCCATTGCTTCATACCACATTCTAATATCAAAGGACATTCTTTGAGGATTATTTTGGGCCCAAGAACCAAGAAATTACATGGTGTATGTACTACTTATTCTCCATTATTCAAAATTCCTAACTTGTTTAAAAGTCATGAATCAAATGGTTTCAAGGCCCAAGTTCAATATGGGTGTAATTATCAATTCAAATGCAAGTGATCCATCATGGAATTCTTAAGTGTACATGCATGGAGAGAGGTGTAATTCACATTATGCATTTTTCCAAAATTATTCAAAAATCATTAAACAAGGAATTATCCAAGCCCAATTCATCATCAGAGGAAAACCCTAGCCTATTTAAACCCATCCATGCACTGGTTAGGGTTAGTAACACGTGATATATTGGAGAAAATAAAGTGCAACCCTAATTCTTGAAATCATTGGATCTCTCAATTCATAAAGAGTTTTGAAGAAATTCTTTTACCAACAGAATTCTGGTGATCCACAGGTTAGAAATCAACCACCATTCGCAGCCAAAAGCAAAGAATAGAGTTGCACCATCTCAGGTTGGTAGGTTTTTTTGACCATCATAAAAATCTCCTTTTAAGCATGAATATTGACGTGTGATGAATGGTGATTATCCTAATCTATTTATTTTTAATTTTGGACCTGTGGTTTGCTTGTAATGTGGATTTAAAGTTTTGTGCCCTAATGGTTTTTCATTCATTTCTCATTATACATTAATGGTTTGTAAATTTTGATAGCACATTCATAATCCTCGTGAAATTCTGGTTCGAATGGTATATGGGTGCGTGTTTTCTGGGCAATTTTTGATCTGCAGGTGAAGCAATGGGGCGGCCGGAGCTAGGGCTCCGGCGAAGGTGGTGGTCCGACGAAGGAGGCTGGCTGAAGGTAGGAGATGAAATCTCTACCCTTTATTCTCTTCATCCAACGGTCCTTATTACGCCACCTATTATTTCTTTTATTTTTTTTCTCTGAATTTAAATTGGTAATCCCATGTACATTACCCCACACTGTTACCATGTACCGTCCAATCAGTTTTTTTCCTTTCATTTACTTTTCTATTCAGTTGACTTCATCACATGCGTTGGTTTCATCCAAAGGTTGGCAAGCTGCCAACGAATTAATGGAGGCATGTGCCGTGCACATGGCACGTACACGGTAGCCCCTTTTTTATTTTGGTTTTTTTCTGATTAATCAGTGGGCTGGGTTGCTATTCGCACCCCCCACTCTTCAGCCCAGTATCATCTCCAGTTAAATTTTTTACTATTCGCCCCCCCCCCCCCCCCAATACTATTTTCATATTTTATTTTATTATTTCATTATCATTTTCATTCTTTAATTTTAAAAATACATAATTGCATTAAAAAATTACTAAAAAATTCATGCATCATATTTGTCATTTTATAAAAATTTTACAAATTTTATTTTTTATTTTATTTTATTTTTCATCATCTAAATTAATTATTTCATTCATTTTCTTTTTGCATTATACATGTCATGCATACTAATTTTGCTTATTTTATTTCTCTGCATCCGTAAAATATTTTTTATCCGTTCTTTTTGTATTTGTTCACTAACATTATAAAATGCATTAAAATATTTTTCTTTAATTTTTAAATTTATTTCATATTGCATTTTGGTCCTTCTCTTTGGCACACTGAACCCCACTTCCCACCTGAACTTTGCCTAATTATTTAGATGACTAATATCTTGATTTTTTGCAGGGATTTTTGATATTTGGTTTATCTCTGGTTGAATAATATTGATGTTTAATTTGGGAATTTTAGGAGTTATTTCTCTAATTATTTGATTGGCTTTCACTTAAGATCTTCTTGTATGCCTATTTCTGACCACATCTGATTATCTGTTTGAAAAGGCACTTGTGCCATTTGCTTTGGGGTTGTTCCTTTGATTTCTGAATTCATGTTTGGATTATTATCACTATTGTTTGCCATTGTTTAATTTTCACTTGCCTTCTTTTACTTATGTTTGTTTCTCACTAATATTTTATGCAGGGACTAAGGTAAGTTCTTTAAGGGTGGAAAAGTATCCCTTTTCACCTTTGTTCTTCCTTCTCTCATCTTCTTCCTTTAGGATTTAGGTAATCGTCAAACCTCACTAACCGTAGGTCGCCCATGCATGATAACTTTAGGACTCATAGTCCCCCTTTAGAGTTTCCCTTGTGTCTTCTCTCTTCTCATCTCAAATTTCTTTAAAAAAACACTTAATAAGAATAAAGTGTATTGCGCACGAACCTTAAGTATGGGGAATGAGAAATGAAGGGCTTTCTCTTATCTTTCTAGAGTGCTTAGCGAGCGTCCTGTCTTGGGACGATGCGTTAAGTATTCGCCCCTGTGCCCTAGACTTTGGTGCAATGCAACTTAGGAACTAACTTAAGCCACTTCTGTCCTAAAAAACACAAACCAACTTCAAACATTTTTGTCCTTCGGGATTGTCAAACTAAAGGCTATTTTCAAAAAGGGCACGTTACTTTCCGTCTGAGACACAAACAGGCATCGACCCTAACTGTCGGACGCGAACTTAACATCGCTCATAAAAAACACAAAAAGAACTTGGTCCGAACTATGTTGACTCTGAATTCCCCATTGTACAAGGGGGTACGTAGGCCTAGGACGTCGACGTCCTACCGAGTCTGTCTTTGTCTTTCCCTCTCCATTTTAGTACAACCATAGATGATAGGATAACTCACCCTTAGAATAGACAACAAGCGTGGATCCCATCGAGTACGATGGACGCGTGGGGTGCTAGCACCTTCCCCTCGCGTAACCGACTCCCGAACCCAGGTTATGGTTGCGATGACCATTCCTTTCCCTCTTCCTCAGGTTTATGCGGTGTTCCCTTTCCCTCTCTTGGGATAAATTTACACGGCTGGCGACTCTGTTTTTCCGCGCCACTCTCGCGTTTATACCTGGATGAAAATCCTGGGAGCGACAGCTGGCGACTCTGCTGGGGAATTCTGGTTGACCTATGCTGGTCCATCCCTAAGCGAGTCCATCCTAACGCTTGCTTGTCTTTGTTCTCTTTGGGTGTTTTGTTTTTGATTTGCTTTATGTGTTGTATTTTATTTTTATTTTTTATTTTTACCGCATTTTCTGCATTTCATTTTTTATTACTGTCATGCTGCTGTGTTGTGCTGGCTGTTCTTTGTTTTGCAGGTTGGGTGGGACTAAGAGTTAAGCCCAATACCCAGGCTTGAGTATACCCTAGGACTAGTGTGAAGAGTAGTGGGACCTACGTGCCCGCTTGGTACGTTTGTGTGTTCACGAAATTCACAACCAGACGAGGCTATCTTGGGACGCATTCTAACGTGTGTGTCTTGCGCATGTTGGGGTGTTGATCTAGAGAGCTGTCGACTCTGGTGACCGATCATTGAGGACCTTAGTGGAAACATCCCTCTTTAGTGGTGACAGTGGCAGACCACATCCTGTGGCAAACCCATTCGCACCCGAGGGCTCGCTTTGGAACTCGCATAGGATGGCCCCTACGGTTTGAAGAGAATCAGTGGAGGCACTCCTCGATTGACGATAGTACTATACCCCGAGGGATGAATGTACTATTGTTTCTCGACCTCAGTGCCAAAGCTGAGGACCTTCCGCTTTGGAGAATCGGTTGAGGCCTCCTCGATTGATGATGATGCCAAACCAGAAATGGTGAACGTATCATCATTTCTCAATCTGAGAGCCCAGGATACTGAACATCCTAGTACCCACACGTGAGAGGGGATGAGCGTTTGCCGGTTTGCAGGTAACTGAGACCTTCAACCTACCTTATTTTCCGGATTTCACATCAATGTCTGATTATTTGAGTGGTTCAGAATTCTTGGTTTTCTGGGTTGTGGTTCTCGTTCAGCTAACAGCACAGCACATCCAGCAGTGTGGCCTTGACCCCATGTTTGCATGAGCATATCATTTTTCTTGCATTCTGACATGTTTGACATTTTTCAGGGCTTGCATCTTACTCTTGATTCCGATTTTCTGAGGTTACTTCAGTATGGATGTTCAGAGAAAGAAGACTGTTGCCTATTCGTTCCCAGAACCGACTTTGACACTGATTCACAAACTGATTAATATGGCTGGTTCCGGAGTTCGTACAGAGTTCAGTGGAAGGTATGGAAGACTTCTAAAATTCATCTATAATATCTCCAAGTATGAGAAGGATGCCATTCACACACTTCTTCAGTTTTACGATCCGTCTCTGCGTTGCTTCACTTTTCCAGACTACATCTTGGCCCAAACGTTGGAGGAGTTCTCATTTATTTTGGGAATTCCTATCAGTCATGATATAGTTTTCTTTTCTGAAGGACACCCCGATATAAAAGAAATGGTTGTGGCTCTTCATATTAGTGAATCCGTTCTGAACAGTAATATTGAAGAAAAACAAGGAGTTAAGGGTTTCCTATTGAAGTTCCTGTTTGATCAAGCATGCATACATGTCAAAGAGAAGAATTGGACTGCTTTCCAGGCTATTCTGGCTATGTGTATCTATGGGATTGTTCTGTTTCCGAATATTCCTGATCTGGTGGATATGCATGCCGTCAGAATCTTTATTTCGAAGAATCCTATACCTATCTTATTAGGTGATGTGTATCACTCAGTCCATTATAAGAATGAGAATAGGCATGGAAAAACTGTAAGTTGCTGTGCACCGCTTTTAGCTACTTGGTTTCTGAGTCGTCTCCCAGAATCTGGCGCTTTCGTTGATACGAAAGATTCTCTGAAGTGGTCTAAGAGGGTTATGGGCTTGACTGCTGATAACATTGTTTGGATCAATCATGATTTTCTAGGAATGGAGATTATTTACAAATGCGGATAATTCCCTAATGTACCCTTGATAGGGAGGAAAGGTGGAAATAACTATAATCCCTCCCTAGCTATCAGACAGTTTGGCTATCCTTTGAAAAATCCACCCGAAGAGCGAGATGTCTGAGAGTCCTTATTCTTCAATGGTATTGAGGATCAAGGGTTGATAAGGAAAGTTGTGAATGCTTGGAAACAGGTGACCAAGAAGGGTAAAATTCCATTCAGGAAAAGTAACAATCGGGCTTTCCCTTCCTATAAAGAGTGGATTAAGAAAAAAGCAGAAGAGGAGCTTCTTCCATTCCCTGTGGAACCACCTTTGTATCCTCTGGTGATCGAGCCTCCTACCACCGTTGAGTTGGAGAAGTATAACAAATTATGGGCCGAGAAGGAAAGGTTGCGGGAAGAAAATAGTGAGCTAAAGAGATAAATTTATCAGTGGAAGCATGAGAGGGGTGAAGCTATTCATGCGGCCAAGTTGAAGACAGAGCTCCTTGCTAAATCAGAAAAAGAGCTTGCTGACATGGTCGCATCCAGAGAAAGGATGAAACAAGCTTTGGATGGTATCAGTAATGTTCTCAGGTCCAAGGAGGAGGAATTAGGCAAGGCTTTGTTGAAGATTCACAGGTTCGATGATCACCGAGAAACTGCCATGGCTGAGAATAAGAGAAAGAAAGACGCTTACCTAGCTAAGATTGATCAGTTGAAGTCGACGCTCAAGAAGAAAGACGCCGAGATCTTATCAGGGATATTCAAGAGACAAGTAGTCGAGGGTCGACTCAATGAAGCCATAGCCTCCATGGAAGAACTGAAAGTCCAAGCTGAAGTGAAGAAACCTAGACATGAGGGTCCTAGCATGGATGGTGCTACTGGAGAAGACGCTTGGGAGCTACATTACCGATACTTGGATGGGATCATACACAGGAGAGACCTTCTCATTCAAGGGCTAATTCAGAGGCTGAAGCATCCCGATACCAGAAAGTTGTTCAAGGAGATTCAAGACTGGTGCAGAAAGCATAATGGATGGGGGGGGATTGACACTTGTGAATTTTGATGATATGCCATAGTTTCCTTTTTGTATTTGGATCACCGCCAGGCTTGTTGGTTGGGACCTCTTTGATTTATGTGTTCAGATTTGTATCTCGAATTCGTGATTGTCAACATTTGGTTTTCCTCTGGTTTTCTTAATATATGAGCAGAAGTTCCATTCTATCTTGTTATTAAACTGGAATCAAGGGGTGGATCGCCCTGCTAATATTCAAACATGTTCATTTGCATTTGCATATTCATAGTCATTTTGCATAATCATTTTACATGACAGGTGTTTATCTCCGGTATTCTTATCTTGTTCCCATCTCAGAATTGTAGATCAGCTCATTCACCGGTATCCTACTACACAGAATCATAAGAGACTCATGGATCAGCTACAGAATGAGATCATTGAGATGCGGACCCGCATGAACCAATTCATGGAATTAATGTAAGGGGTTGCTCAGGGACAAGAGCAATTAAGGACTCTCGTTCAGCCACTGATTGCGAGGGTTGATGATGACGGTGTCCTTCATGGAGGACTTCAGACTGGTGTTACTGGTAATGGTCAGAATGGTCCTACTGGCGGAAGTGTTCCTTTTTCTGGTGTTGTGATTCCTCCGGGCGGAGCTGAAAATGTTTGGGGAGGTGGTACTGGTGCTGGCGCAGTTCAGGGTCGTCAGTATGATGATGTTCAGGATGATGTATTTTCTTTGCCAGGTGGGGATGCTGGTCCCCAGACTGACCAGGATCAGAGGATCCGGTTGATTGAGGAACAACTAAGGGGTGTTGTGAATCAGGATTCTGTGGGAATGGATCTAGAGGATTTGGGGCTGGTTCCGGGCGTTGTTATTCCGCACAAGTTTCAAACTCCCACTTTCGAGAAGTATAATGGTATGACTTGTCCGAGGACCCATGTGAGGGCATACGCAAGCAAAATGGCTGCATATGCGAAGAATGAAAAGCTGATGATGCATTGCTTCCAGGATAGCCTATCTGGGGCATCCCTGGAGTGGTACATGCAACTGGAAAGGAAGGATGTGCGTAGTTGGAGAGATCTGGCAGGGGCATTTATCAGACATTACCAATATAACACTGATATGGGTCCTAACAGAACACAGCTGCAGAATCTGTCACAGAAGAACAATGAGAGTTTCAAGGAGTACGCTTAGAGGTGGCGTGAACCAGCAACTAGGGTTCAGCCTCCCATGTTGGAGCGTGAAATGATAACTATGTTTATGGCCACCTTGCAGGGTCATTACTATGAAAAGCTGGTACCATGTATGACTGGAAAGTTTGCTGACTTGATCTTAGTGGGGGAAATGGTGGAAAGCGAAATCAAGGCGGGAAAGATATCAGGCAGTGACGGGTCCTCATCTGGAGGAAATAACAAGCCTTATGCCAGTGGTTATAAGAAGAAGGAGGGAGATACAAACTTTGTGTCATCATATCGTGGTAGAGATGGACCTCGTCAGAACTACAATCAGCAGGTGGCTTCTGTAACCATCCCGGAAGCACCTCAGCAGCCAACAGCGTCTCAACAACAAAATCAGACTCCTTACCGATCACAGTCTCAGAATAGGCGAGATATGCATTTTGACACTCCACCTATGTCCTACTCTCAATTATTCCAGCACTTGTTAAAACTGCAGTTAATCCAGACAAGAACATTAGCTCCACCTACTGGTAATCCATATCCCGGCTATGACGCCAACGCCCACTGTGAGTTTCATTCTGGGGCACCCGAACACCATACTGAGAACTGTAAAGCTTTTAAGCATAAGGTTCAAGATTTGGTGGATTCCAAAGCCATCAACTTCTCCAATGACGTCCCAAATGTGAATCAGAACCCGATGCCGAATCACGGTGGGCCGAAGGTCAATGTTATTATTGAAGACTGTGAAGACTTGAGTTTGATTTCAGATGTGAATGAAGTCCAAACTCCCTTGGGTGTGGTGAAGGAAACACTGTTGAAGGGAGGGGTATTTCCCGGTTGTGATGAAGGTTGTGTAGGATGTGTGTCGTAACCAGGCGGTTGTGAGTTATTAAAAGCAGGTATTCAGAAACTGATCAACGAATGGGTGTTACAGTTTGACAGAGGTTACAAGCAGAGTATTGTTACTGACAGAGAAATTGATGTTGCCACGATAAAAATTCCATTCAAGACAATAACTATATCAGCGCCAGCGAGACCAGCGCCGGTCACTATCACTGTTCCTGGACCAGTCCCGTATGAGACTACCAAGGCCATCCCATGGAACTATGGGGCCGAGGTATTTGTTAATGGTAAGAAGCAGGAATTGGAAGACACATCAGTTGTGAATACAGGGGTTGGAAATCTTGTTGAAGCTGGGGCTATCACTAGGAGTGGTAGAGTTTTTATTCCGTCCGAGAATCAAGCTGGCAGTTCAAGACAAGACAAGGGTAAACAGATGATGGATGAGTCCGTGCAGAGGCAGGAAGCTAATAATTCTACGACGAAGCCAGGTGGGGATACTTTCTCAGAAGATGTAGAAGAGTTTATGAGGTTGATCAGAAAAAGTGATTACAAGATTGTCGACCAACTTCACCAAACTCCATCGAAGATTTCCATTCTATCCTTACTGTTGTGCTCCGAGGCACACCGGAATGCATTGCTGAAGGTTCTGAATATGGCTTATGTACCGCAGGAAATATCCGTCAATCAGTTAGAAGGGGTTGTGGCTCATGTGAATGCTGGTAATGGTTTGGGTTTCACCGATTTAGATCTGACTCCGGCTGGGAGGAATCACAACAATGCTCTGCATATTTCAGTGGAATGCCGTGGTTCTTTGATGTCGCATGTGTTAGTTGATACTGGGTCGTCTTTGAATGTATTGTCAAAGAAGGCTCTGATGAAGTTGGATACTCGTGGGTTGATTTGTACACCAAGTGACTTGGTGGTACGTGCTTTTGATGGCTCCAAAAGGTCAGTTTTTGGAGAGTTAGTTTTACCGATCAAGGTGGGTCCTGAGATTTTCAACACCACCTTCTACATAATGGATATTCAGCCTGCCTATAGTTGTTTGTTGGGCCGCCCATGGATCCATGGTGCTGGGGCAGTAACTTCTACACTGCACCAAAAGTTGAAGTATATGGTGGATGGCCACGTTGTGACTGTTTGTGGTGAAGAAGATATCATGGTGAGTCACCTATCGACCTTCAAGTATGTAGAGGTAGATGGCGAGATACAGGAAACTTTGTGCCAAGCCTTTGAAGCTGTGAAGATTCCCGAGGGACCCCCAAAGGCAGTCAATCAGCCTGAGGTGGTTATCCAACCTGAAGTCGTCATACAACCAGAAGTTCCAATGTCCTATTTCAAAGAGGCGCGTGCTATAGTTGAAGCTGGTGGTTCTCAGAAGTGGGGCAGTGTTATTGACGTTCAAAGGAAGCAAGATACTCATGGACTGGGATACAAGCCACCTAGGCGTTCTAAAGAGACTCCCAAGTTCTATGGTCCAGTCCGTTTCACCAGTGCCGGTGTTTTCTTCGATAGAGTCAATGCTATTGAGGATGAAGGAGATAGTGATTGTGACATGGGCGAGTGGATCCGTCCCTGCATTCCTGGTCAGAGTTTAGGCAACTGGTCCTCCGAGAAAGTTATCCAAGTGACGCGCCCGGAGTAATTTACTTTTGTTTTCTGTTATGTTGAGTCCTACGTTCTGCCCAAGACGTAGTGATATTTATTTGTAGGGCTTGGATGTTTTATTTGCTATTTTTATCATCAATAAAGGACGTTTTTTCATTCAAATATTTTGATCCCTGTCTTTCTATTTTTACTTTTTGCATTAACCCACATCAAAATGGCAATGTGTTTTCTTGTTTGTTGCACTCACAATGAACATAAAACATCCATCATGCAGGTTCCTTTGTTCAGATTCCACCCATGACTTAGCTATGGCTCGATATGACTTCGACAATCCCATCTATCAGGCCGAAGAAGAGACTGACGAAGATTGTGACTTACCAGAAGAATTAGCCAGGCTATTGAAACAAGAGGAAAGGGTTATTCTACCTCATCAGGAGGAAGTTGAGACTGTTAATCTGGGAACCGAGGATGTTAAACGAGAAGTAAAGGTTGGGGCTGCCCTGGAAGACACTGTTAAGGGAAGATTGATTGAGTTACTTTGAGAGTATGTGGATATCTTCGCCTGGTCGTACCAGGACATGCCTGGGCTTGACACTGACATTGTTTCACACCGGCTGCCGCTTAAAGAGGGTTGTACTCCAGTCAAGCAGAAATTGAGAAGGACGAAACCAGATATGGCTGTCAAGATCAAGGAAGAGGTTCAGAAACAGTTGGACGCCGGATTTCTTGCTGTGACAAATTATCCTCCGTGGGTTGCTAATATTGTACCTATACCTAAGAAGGATGGAAAGGTCAGGATGTGTGTTGATTACCGAGATTTGAATAGGGCGAGCCCGAAGGATGATTTCCCGCTCCCCCACATTGACGTGTTAGTGGACAATACTGCTCAATATTCTGTGTTTTCCTTCATGGATGGCTTCTCTGGGTATAACCAAATCAAAATGGACCCAGAGGACATGGAGAAAACTACGTTCATAACACTGTGGGGAACATTTTGCTACAAGGTAATGCCCTTTGGATTGAAGAATGCTGGGGCAACCTATCAGCGGGCGATGGTGACTCTCTTTCATGATATGATTCACAAGGAGATTGAAGTCTATGTTGATGACATGATTGCGAAGTCACAGACAGAGGAAGAACACTTGGTAAACCTCCAGAAGTTGTTTGAAAGGTTGAGGAAGTTCAGATTGAGGTTGAATCCGAACAAGTGCACTTTCGACGTGAGGTCTGGTAAATTGCTGGGATTCATTTTTAGTGAAAGAGGTATCGAGGTTGATCCTGCAAAGATAAGAGCCATACAGGAGATGCCTGAGCCAAGGACAGATAAAGAGGTTCGTGGTTTCTTGGGGAGGTTGAATTACATTGTCAGGTTTATCTCTCATCTGACAGCTACATGTGAACCAATTTTCAAGCTGCTGAGAAAGGATCAAGAGGTCAGGTGGAATGAAAATTGTCGAGAGGCGTTTGAAAGGATAAAGACGTATTTGCAAGAACCTCCAGTCCTTATGCCACCGGTGTCTGGGAGACCGTTGATTATGTACCTTACGGTTCTTGAGAATTCGATGGGTTGTGTGCTCGGTCAACACGACGAGAGGGGTAAGAAAGAGCACGCCATTTACTACCTGAGTAAGAAGTTCACTGATTGCGAATCAAGATACTCTATGCTGGAAAAGACATGTTGTGCACTCGCTTGGGCAGCCAAGCGCCTAAGGCAGTATATGTTAAATCACACAACCTTGTTGATTTCGAAGATGGATCCGATTAAGTACGTGTTTGAGAAGCAAGCGCTTTCTGGAAGGATAGCCCGTTGGCAGATGGTTTTGACAAAGTACGATATTCAGTATGTTTCTCAGAAGGCCATTAAGGGAAGTGTTCTGTCAGAATATCTTGCTAAACAGCCAGTCGAGGATTATCAGCCTATGAAGTTTGAGTTTCCGGACGAGCATGTTATGTTTCTGAAAATGAAATATTGTGAAGAACCTCTGCCTGACGAAGGACCTGAGATTGGATCACAGTGGAAGATGATTTTTGATGGGGCTGTCAACTCATATGGTAATGGAATTGGGGCAATCATTACAACCCCGAAGGGTTCTCATATACCTTTCACTGCCCGGTTAGCATTCGTGTGTACCAACAACGAGGCGGAGTATGAAGCATGCATCATGGGGTTAGAGGAGGCAATTGATTTGAGAGTTAAGAACCTCGATGTCTATGGTGATTCCGCATTGGTAGTTAATCAGATTATAGGAGAATGGGAGACTCGTCAGGAAAATTTGGTACCTTATAACAACTATGCCAGAAGGTTGTTACCTTTCTTTGATAGGGTGGATTTTCATCATGTGCCCCGAGCTGAGAATCAGATGGCTGATGCGTTGGCGACATTGGCATCCATGTATAAGGTGAACCGTTGGAATGAAACTCCGTCGATTAGAATCATGCGTCTGGACAGACCAGCTTTTGTGTTTGCAATAGAAGATGTGTCAGATGGCAAGCCGTGGTATCATGATATTAAGGTTCTTCTGAAAAGACAAGAGTATCCAGAGGGTGCCTCCACCAAAGATAAGAAGACTCTGAGAAGGTTGGCAGGGAACTTCTTTCTGAACAAGGATGATGTGTTGTATAAGAGGAACTTCGATATGGTCTTGCTACGGTGTGTTGATGAACATGAGGCAGGTTTGTTGATGGAGGAAGTTCACAAGGGCTCCTTTGGTACTCATTCCAGTGGACACACCATGGCTAGAAAGTTGTTAAGGGCAGGATATTATTGGATGACTATGGAGTCGGATTGTTTCAAGTACGCCCGGAAGTGCCATAAGTGCCAGATTTATGCAGATAAGATGCATGTGCCGCCTACGCCTCTAAATGTGTTGTCGTCTCCCTGGCCTTTTGCAATGTGGGGCATTGATATGATTGGAAAGATTGAGCCTACTGCTTCCAATGGGCATCGCTTCATTTTGGTTGCCATTGACTATTTCACAAAGTGGGTGGAGGAAGCCTCGTACGCCAACGTCACCAAGCAAGTGGTAGCCCGGTTTATAAAGAAGGACATCATCTGTCGTTATGGGGTCCCGGAGAGAATCATTACTGATAATGGCTCGAATTTGAATAATAAGATGATGAAGGAACTATGTCAGAGTTTCAAGATCGAGCATCACAATTCTTCTCCGTATCGTCCGAAGATGAATGGTGCTGTTGAGGCGGCAAATAAGAATATCAAGAAGATTATGCAGAAGATGGTGGTAACATATAAGGACTGGCATGAGATGTTACCTTATGCCCTACATGGTTACCGTACTTCGGTGCGTACGTCAACTGGGGAAACCCCGTTCTCATTGGTATATGGTATGGAAGCAGTTTTGCCCTTAGAGGTCGAGATTCCGTCTTTGAGAGTTCTGGCAGATGTGAAGCTTGATGAAGCTGAATGGGTGCGTTCCAGGTCGGATCAGTTGAACCTTATTGAAGAAAAGAGATTAGCAACCATCGCACTTGGTCGATTGTATCAGAGCAGGATGAAGCACGCCTTTGATCAGAAGGTGCGTCCTCGGAATTTTCAGAGAGGTGAATTGGTTTTGAAAAGGATCCTTCCTCCTCAGACAGATCACAGGGGCAAATGGACTCCAAACTACGAAGGGTCGTATGTAGTCAGAAAGGTTTTCTCTGGTGGAGCCTTACTACTTTCAACTATGGATGGCGAAGATTTTACATCCCCTGTGAACGCAGACGTAGTCAAAAAATACTTCGCATAAAAGAGACCCGTTGGACATAAAAAGAAAGTCCAGGAAAAAAGTGGCATCCCGGCGAACCATAAAAAGGAAAAGGTTCGGGCAAAAGTTAGGGATAAAATGTAAAAAGAAACGTGTAAACCCGCAAAGTTGAAAACCTGAAAAGGCGACTTTGGCAAAAATGGGTATCCCGGTGGATTGAAAACTCGAAAAGGGTGATCCAGGCAAAAGTTAGGGATTTATAAGCGAAAGGCTATGGTCTGCGTTCGATCTGTGAACACTCTCAACACCTGGAAGTTCTGAAAGAAAGGAATCAGTAGAGTTAGTCTCTTCAAAGGTCAAGACATTGGTGGATAAGCAAGTCATATGGGTCATAGCTGAGTCAAATCATGGTGGATATCTGTTCCCCACATTGCCGACATGTGTATTTTCTTTTTTGCTTTTGCGCAATTACCTCTTTCTAGGAATTGCTTCCCATTGTAAATGCCTATTTACAGGCCACTCTTCAATAAAATATTCATTTCACTCAAAGAGCTTTCCATTGTTTATTTTACTTTTATTTTTACTGTTTTGTTTGCAAAAAACGTCCGATATTTTTGATAAACATTGAATATAAAATTTCGAGCTTTGCGGAGCATAACGAAAAGCAGTAGAGGTTACTTAGGCGTTAACGGGGATAGCCAGGTTGTGGCATATTCTATTTGTTGGTATTTGACTTGCAGGGTAATAGGATTGTATTCTCCCAGCAGCTTGCTTCCCCAGCATTGAGATTGCTCCTTCCCCAGCAGGACAAACTTTCCTCAGCAGAGCAGACCTCCCCCAGCAGGAGACTTGGGAAGTATTCTCTCCGGATCGAGACGTTGTTTCCCCACAGAATCAGGGTGTTCACCTTCCCCATCCGGTCAGGAAGTGTGCTCTCACCGACGATATCATATTCTAATATCCAGCAAGGTGGGAGTAAAGTCATTCTCCCCAGCAGGCTAAGATCAACAGTATCCCCAAGCAGGAGGGTATTATGGACTGGCATCCCCCAACAAGTCCTGAGCCAACCGGATATTATCAATTTTCAGTAATGGACTTCCGGTTCCGTCATTGGCACTCATTCTCAACTCCCCCAGCAGAGGAGAAATCTCAGGTTTTGGATGTTACCTTCAGTAGAGGACGTGTGCAATCCCCGGTGGTATGGATGTTCTTTCAGGATTTCATCCCCAGCAGAAGTTGTTGATCCGAAGAGTCGATCAGTATGACCCTTCTCAACAGCGTTCCTGGATTCAGAGGACAATTTATTTTTGTCATCCCCAGCTGAATTAGTCTTTTCTCTCCGGCATTTATTTTGCTGGAGGGACCCTTTTTGCATATCATAAGCATCCTCATTACATCCTCAAACGCGTAGCATTTCCATGTCGTATGGAACATTACGCCATTATTCAAACATTTGCATTACAAGCATAAGCCAGGTTTGATACTTTCGTTGCCAGTTTTCTTTCTCAGCAGAGATGGCATAACTCAGGAGATTTCGGATATTTCTTTTGTCAGTTTCCCTTTATCGGCAGGAGTGGCATTGGTTTTGCTAGTTTCTCTTTATCAGCAAAGATAGCAATCTTTCGGATATTTTCTTCGTCAGTTCCCTTTATCAGCAGGGATGGCATTGGTATTGCTAGTTTCTCTTTATCAGCTGAGATAGCAATCTTTTGGATATTTCTTTTGTCAGTTTCCCTTTATCAGCAGGGATGGCATTGGTTTTGCTAATTTCTCTTTATCAGCAGAGATAGCAATCTTTCGGATATTTTCTTCGTCAGTTCCCTTTATCAACAGGGATGGCATTGGTATTGCTAGTTTCTCTTTATCAGCAGAGATAACAATCTTTCGGATATTTCTTTTGTCAGTTTCCCTTTATCAGCAGGGATGGCATTGCTTTTGCTAGTTTCTCTTTATCAGCAGAGATAACAATCTTTTGGATATTTTCTTCGTCAGTTTCCCTTTATCAGCAGGGATGGCATTGGTTTTGCTAGTTTCTCTTTATCAGCAGAGATAGCAATCTTTCGGATATTTTCTTCGTCAGTTCCCTTTATCAGCAGGGATGGCATTAGTATTGCTAGTTTCTCTTTATCAGCAGAGATAACAATCTTTCGGATATTTCTTTTGTCAGTTTCCCTTTATCAGCAGGGATGGCATTGGTTTTGCTAGTTTCTCTTTATCAGCAGAGATAGCAATCTTTTGGATATTCTCTTCGTCGGTTTCCCTTTATCAGCAGGGATGGCATTTTGCTAGTTTCTCTTTATCAGCAGAGATAGCAATCTTTTGAAGATAATATTTTCGTCGGTTTCCCTTTATCAGCAGGGATGGCATTTGTTTTGCTAGTTTCTCTTTATCAGCAGAGATAGCAATATTTTGAAGATAATCTTTTCGTCAGTTTCCCTTTATCAGCAGGGATGGAATTTGTTTTGCTAGTTTCCCTTTATCAGCAGGGATGGCATTTATCTTGCTAGTTTCTCTTTATCAGTAGAGATAGCAATCTTTTGAAGATAATCTTTTCGTCAGTTTCCCTTTATCAGCAGGGATGGCATTTGTTTTGCTAGTTTCCCTTTATCAGCAGGGATGGCATTTATCTTGCTAGTTTCTCTTTATCAGCAGAGATAGCGATCTCTTGAAGATAATCTTTTCGTCAGTTTCCCTTTATCAGCAGGGATGGCATTTATTTTGCTAGTTTCTCTTTATCAGCAGGGATAGCAATCTTTTAGAGATTCTTTTCGTCAGTTCCCTTTATCAGCAGGGATGGCATATTTCGAGATTCCTTTGTCAGTTCTCTTTATCAGCAGAGATGACATAACTTGGGAGAGTTTGTTTCACTTTATACCCAGCATAGCTAGCACTCGTCCGTATTGTGACAGTACAACATTTATGGATAATTCTCCAGCAGAGGATTGCAAATTTCCGGGTTCTTTGGTATTCAATCTCCGTACATCCTGATCTTCTGAAAGCCGTCGCTATCATACCTTTAGGACCAAGTTGATTGAATAAGGGCAGTTGTTGCACCCCAAAAGTTGCCCTCCTTACTTTATTAATAACTGGCTTATGTTGCATTGCATTTTACATTATCATGTGTGCATATCATTGGTTCTTAGCATGGGGTCAAGGTGCCTGAGGAAGTGTTTCAGAGGGTCAAGCAAGAGTCTTGGTATTGTCCAAGAGAGCTCAGGTGGATCATCCTCTCCTAACCAGTGCATAGATTAAGGTTTTGAAATTCTTGGGTTTATTGCTCCAATAAGCAAGCTCCTTGGGTTTTTATCATCATCAAATGGCATATCTTATCCTTTTTGGAGAGGATACACATCATATTCAGAGGAATTTGGATTTGGAGACTGTGCAATTTCCTCCTAGACTGAGGGTACCAAAACTAGGGTTTGCTATAAAGTCAGTTTATTTCTGATTTTTTGGGCAAAACTTGATTCTATGGTACTCCTTGGGTCCCTAAATACCTAGGGATGGGAGGTTGCCCATCAGTTTGGTTTAGGAGAAGTTCAATTGATCAGAAGATTGAGAATCAGGTGAATGGGGTAAAAGTCAACAGTGAGAGGAGAAGTCAACTGTGGAACTTTGAGGTTCTCTCCAAGGTTTTCAAGGTCTCACATCCTCATATGGTCTTCAAGGGTCAAGTTTCATACATATTTGTCAGGAATCAGGAGTTGGTGCAAAGTTTCTAAATTTGGAAAGTGACCTATAATGAAAAGTTTCCATTTTTGGCAAGTATCTACACTTCATTCAACTTGACTTTTCACCATCAAGAAAGCTTCAAATGAATTTTTCTCCAACATGAAAGTTGAATATCTTTTTCTCCTCTTTCCAACAAGTACTAGTGGGTCTCGATATCATTTGTGAAACTCAACTTATGATCCAAAGAAGGCAAAGTGGTTTTTAGGGTTTTTCATGGTTCCATTTTCACAACTTTGGGCATAATGACCTACAATCAATTCCATTGCTTCATACTACATTCTAATATCAAAGGACATTCTTTGAGGATTATTTTGGGCCCAAGAACCAATAAATTACATGGTGTGTGTACTACTTATTCTCCATTATTCAAAATTCCCAAATTGTTTAAAAGTCATGAATCAAATGGTTTCAAGGCCCAAGTTCAATATGGGTGTAATTATCAATTCAAATGCAAGTGATCCATCATGGAATTCTTAAGTGTACATGCATGGAGAGAGGTGTAATTCACATTATGCATTTTTCCAAAATTATTCAAAAATCATTAAACAACGAATTATCCAAGCCCAATTCATCATCAGAGGAAAACCCTAGCCTATTTAAACCCATCCATGCACTGGTTAGGGTTAGTAACACGTGATATATTGGAGAAAAGAAAGTGCAACCCTAATTCTTGAAATCATTGGATCTCTCAATTCACAAAGAGTTTTGAAGAAATTCTTTTACCAACAGAATCCTGGTGATCCACAGGTTAGAAATCAACCACCATTCGCAGCCAAAAGCAAAGAATAGAGTTGCACCATCTCAGGTTGGTAGGTTTTTTTGACCATCATAAAAATCTCCTTTTAAGCATGAATATTGACGTGTGATGAATGGTGATTATCCTAATCTATTTATTTTTAATTTTGGACGTGTGGTTTGCTTGTAATGTGGATTTAAAGTTTTGTGCCCTAATGGTTTTTCATTCGTTTCTCATTATACACTAATGGTTTGCAAATTTTGATAGCACATTCATAATCCTCGTGAAATTCTGGTTCGAATGGTATATGGGTGCGTGTTTTCTGGGCAAGTTTTGATCTGCAGGTGAAGCAATGGGGCGGCCGGAGCTAGGGCTCCGGCGAAGGTGGTGGTCCGGCGAAGGAGGCTGGCTGAAGGTAGGAGATGAAATCTCCACCCTTCATTCTCTTCATCCAACGGTCCTTATTACGCCACCTATTATTTCTTTTATTTTTTTTCTCTGAATTTAAATTGGTAATCCCATGTACATTACCCCACGCTGTTACCATGTACCGTCCAATCAGTTTTTTTCCTTTCATTTACTTTTCTATTCAGTTGACTTCATCACATGCGTTGGTTTCATCCAAAGGTTGGCAAGCTGCCAACGAATTAATGGAGGCATGTGTTGTGCACATGGCACGTACACGGTAGCCCCTTTTTTATTTTGGTTTTTTTCTGATTAATCAGTGGGCTGGGTTGCTATTCGCACCCCCCACTCTTCAGCCCAGTATCATCTCCAGTTAAATTTTTTACTATTCGCCCCCCCCCCCAACACCCATACTATTTTCATATTTTATTTTATTATTTCATTATCATTTTCATTCTTTAATTTTAAAAATACATAATTGCATTAAAAAATTACTAAAAAATTCATACATCATATTTGTCATTTTATAAAATTTTTACAAATTTTATTTTTTATTTTATTTTATTTTTCATCATCTAAATTAATTATTTCATTCATTTTCTTTTTGCATTATACATGTCATGCATACTAATTTTGCTTATTTTATTTCTCTGCATCCGTAAAATATTTTTTATCCGTTCTTTTTGCATTTGTTCACTAACATTCTAAAATGAATTAAAATATTTTTCTTTCATTTTTAAATTTATTTCATATTGCATTTTGGTCCTTCTCTTTGGCACATTGAACCCCACTTCCCACCTGAACTTTGTCTAATTATTTAGATGACTAATATCTTGATTTTTTGCAGGGATTTTTGATATTTGGTTTATCTCTAGTTGAATAATATTGATGTTTAATTTAGGAATTTTAGGAGTTATTTCGCTAATTATTTGATTGGCTTTCACTTAAGATCTTCTTGTATGCCTATTTCTGACCACATCTGATTATCTGTTTGAAAAGGCACTTGTGCCATTTGCTTTGGGGTTGTTCCTTTGATTTCTGAATTCATGTTTGGATTATTATCACTATTGTTTGCCATTGTTTGATTTTCACTTGCCTTCTTTTACTTATGTTTGTTTCTCACTAATCTTTTATGCAGGGACTAAGGTAAGTTCTTTAAGGGTGGAAAAGTATCCCTTTTCACCTTTGTTCTTTCCTTCTCTCATCTTCTTCCTTTAGGATTTAGGTTTTCGTCAAACCTCACTAACCGTAGGTCGCCCATGCATGATAACTTTAGGACTCATAGTCCCCCTTTAGAGTTTCCCTTGTGTCCTCTCTCTTCTCATCTCAAATTTCTTTAAAAAAACACTTAATAAGAATAAAGTGTATTGCGCACGAGCCTTAAGTATGGGGAATGAGAAATGAGGGGCTTCCTCTCATCTTTCTAGAGTCCTTAGCGAGCGTCCTGTCTTGGGACGGTCCGAAAATCCTTTCCCTCTTCCTTAGGTTTATACGGTGTTCCCTTTCCCTCTCTTGGGATAAATTTACACGGCTGGCGACTCTGTTTTTTCGTGCCACTCTCGTGTTTGTACCTGGATGAAAATCCTGGGAGCGACACCATGAGAATCAACCAGAAAAAGGAACATCGATTTCCTCATACAGAGATGCTCTAGAAGTGATCAAGTGTAACAATGCCAAGGGATGGGGACAACTTGTCATTCCTACTGATAACAAAACAAAGAAGGGTCTTGGATTTTCTTCAACCTGTAATCAGGTTGCTACCAACGATGAAAATCTTCATCCCATTTGGGACTTCTTCCACAGTGGAGGTTTCCTTCGCCCAATATCTCAAGAAGTCCATACCATCAACGAGGGAGACTCCTCCGGTACGGATGAAGAATAGAAGTCCTATCTTAACGAGGACGGTTACATGTCTCAGGAAGAGGTGCCTACGCCATTTTGCTATCCCACACAGAGTCCAAGATTTATACCCAGGTCAGATGTCAGAATGATATACAGAGATTGTGATCCGGAAGGATGTCGTGCTCCACCAAATTCATTAGAGGAGGAGACTCTAATGAAAGACAACCTTAACCACAACTATTATGGCCCAATGGATGACCTTTCTATCTGGCAGCCGTATCCAGGAGACTTGGGGCAAGAAAATCAGTCGAACGACGCGTATCAATTAAGCATCATTGAAAAGAATACCTGCGTCCCCACCATGTCATGCGATCAACACTCAGGGTATTCAGAACATATCTAGCACGACGATGAACTTACAAAGCTTGCAGGACTAGAATTCATCAATTATGCTTTTCTTGAGGTCAACGTCATCGAAAGGGATGACTCCTCCAGTTCCAAAGAAGTGTGGGACACCTTAGGACAACCGAGTGGCAAGTTCAACTTCTTGGTCAAATACACTGCTCCTGAAAGCTCTCGTATCAGGCTCGAAGACATCCAACCAACTGGATGGGGAGATCCACCTGAGAGTACAAATACTGTGCAAAATACAACAGAAGAGTTCGTCTACGACAACTCTGCTTGGGAAACAGATTCCAACGATCCTGCTCCACCAGAAATCCACGTTATTTCTGAATACAAGTCAAGAAAGAAGGTGCCATACTTTGTGATTCACCGAGGAGTTCACCGCCAATGGGTTGCTGTCGATGTTCTGAAAGTCGTTCATAAGTCTAAGTAATTGTCGTCTTTATCTTAACCTTTCACCCTGCCCAGGTGAAACAGTTGTTTTGATAGGGCTCACTTTCTGTAAATATACCTCTTTGCTTCACCCAAAGCGACAGAGTTTTGTTTTATAGGGCGGTAGTTTCAAGAATCGACCAAATCATAAATAAAATAACGTCGTTCTGTAATTCCCGCATTTATTGATGTTTTCTCTTTTCGCTTTTTTCAGAAAATGGTAATCCTAAAAAATAATTCAATAATAAAAACAAGAAGTTTTCCAAAGAAAATACACTGCACACACTCTTGCATTATCTCTATTTCTCCTAAAAACAATCACCACGTCATGCAGATTGCTTGTTTTAAACCCCGTTGAAACATACGATCTGATGCCTTCTCCCAACTTTGAATTCCCGGTATTTGGGGCTGAAGAAGAAGTTGACGAAGAAATTCCATAGGAGATATCCTGACTACTCAGACAGGAGGAAAGGTCCATTGAACCTCACAAAGAGCCGTTGGAAATGGTCAACTTAGGTTCAGGAGAAGAGAGAAAAGAAGTCAAGATTGGGGCACTGCTCAGTCTAACTGTCAAAGAAGGTTTGATAAAGTTTCTCAAAGAATTTCCCGATGTATTCGCTTGGTCCTATCAGGACATTCCATAGTTGGATACCAGCATCGTGGAACATCACTTACCGTTAAGATCGGAATGTCCACCAGTAAAGCAAAGGTTGAGACGAACTCATCCGGACATGGCCATCAAAATCAAAGAGGAGGTATAGAAACAGATTGACGTGGGTTTCCTCGCCACGTCAGAGTATCCTCAATGGTTAGCCAATATCGTACCAGTTCTAAAAAAGGACGGAAAGGTCAAAATGTGTGTAGATTACAGGGATCTAAACAAGGCTAGTCCAAAGGATGACTTTCCTTTACCACACATTGACATGCTAGTAGACAGTACAACAAAGTTCAAAGTTTTCTCCTTCATGGATGGATTCTCGGGCTATAATCAAATCAAAATGGCGCCGAAAGACATGGAGAAAACTTTGTTCATTACCCCATGGGGTACTTTTTGTTACAAAGTAATGTCGTTCGGTTTGAAGAACGCCGGGGCAACCTATCAAAGGGCCGTGACTACTCTATTTCATGACATGATACACAAGGAAATCGAGGTATATGTCGATGATATGATTGCCAAATCTAAGACAGAAGAGGAGCATGTGACCCACCTACTAAAGCTATTCGAGCGGTTGAGAAAGTACAAACTCCGCTTGAATCCCAATAAGTGTACATTTGGTGTTCGCTCAGGGAAAATTTTAGGGTTCATCGTCAGCCAGAAAGGAATTGAGGTTGATCCTGAAAAAGTCAAGGCGATTCAAGAAATGCCTTCTCCAAAGACTAAAAAACAAGTCAGGGGATTCCTGGGACGTTTGAACTACATTTCCAGATTTATATTCCTCATGACCGCGACATGTGCGCCGATCTTCAAATTACTCAAAAAGAACCAGGACTGCGTTTGGACAAAAGACTGCCAAACCGCCTTCGACAATATTAAGGAATACCTATTGAACTCACCGATTCTATCACCTCCAGTGGAAGGAAGACCACTGATCATCTACTTAACAATCTTGGAAGGCTTCATGGGTTGTGTACTAGGCCAACAAGACGAAACCAAAAGGAAAGAGTCTGCCATCTACTATCTGAGTAAGAAATTCACCGACTACGAGACTCGGTACACTATGCTTGAGAAAACTTGTTGTGCTTTAGCTTGGGCAGCCAAACGTCTTCGCCAATACATGATTCGTCACACTACTTGGTTAATCTCAGAAATGGATCCTATCAAGTATGTCTTTGAAAAGCCTACTCTCACGGGAAGGATTGCCCGTTGGCAGATGTTGTTATATGAATATGACATAGAGTACCACGCTCAGAAAGCCATTAAGGGAAGTATTTTAGCCGATCATTTGGCTCATCAACCGATTGATGATCAAGAATCAATTGGGTTTGACTTCCCAGACGAAGATGTCATGTATTTGAAAATGAAAGATTGCGATGAACCGCTACCCAGTGAAGGGCTAGAACCAGGTTCCCAATGGGGACTTATATTCGACGGAGCCGTTAACAATTATGGAAACGAAATTGGGCCAATCATCGTAACACCTCAGGGTACCCATATTCCTTTCACCGCCCGACTGACATTCAAGTGCACAAACAACGAGACCAAATACGAAGCTTGTATCATGGGTCTCGAAGAAGCGATCGACTTAAGGATCAAGAACTTAGATGTATATGGCGACTCAACTTTGGTTATCAGCCAGATCAAAGAAGATTAGAACACATACCAATCAAGACTGATTCCTTACCAAGATTATGCGAGAAGGTTGTTACCCTTCTTCAACAGAATCGAGTTTCATCATATCCCTCATGAAGAGAATCACATGGCTGATGCATTAGTCACTCTCTCTTCCATGATTAGTGTAGGTCAATGGAACGACCTACCTAAGATCGACATAATGCGCCTTGAGAGGCCCGCTTACATCTTCACGATTGAAGCAGTCATAGATGACAAACCTTGGTATCACGATATCAAATGCTTCCTTCAGAAACAAGAATACCCATCTGGGGCATCCAGAAAAGACAGAAAGATCCTCAGAAGACTGGCTGGAAACTTCTTCCTGAGCGGTGATACACTCTTTAAGAGAAACTTTAACATGGTCTTGCTTTGATGTGTAGACAGACCAGAGGTAGACATGCTGATAAAAGAAATTCACGAAGGATCCTTTGGTACTCATGCCAATGGACACACAATGGCGAGAAAAATTCTAAGGGCAGGGTACTATTGGTTGACCATGGAATCCGATTGCTACAAGTACATGAGGAAGTGTCACATGTGTCAGATATACTCAGACAAAATCCATGTACCGCCAACGCATCTCAAAGTTCTTTCTTCCCCATGGCCTTTTTCTATATGGGGAATCAACATGATTGGCATGATCAAACCCAAGGCTTCAAACGGACATCGGTTCATCCTGGTAGCCATTGACTATTTCACCAAGTGGGTCGAAGCAGCGTCATACGCCAATGTAACCCAACAAGTTGTGGTCCGCTTTATCAAAAAAAATCTCATCTGCCGTTATGGTGTTCCAAGCCAGATCATTACTGATAATAGATCTAACTTGAACAATAAGATGATGAAGGAGTTGTGTGTTGAATTCAAAATCGAACACCACAACTCATCTCCCTACCGACCCAAGATGAACGGCACGGTAGATGTGGCTAACAAGAATATCGAAATGATTGTTCAGAAGATGGTCGTAACCTATAAAGACTGGCATGAGATGCTACCCTTTGCTCTTCATGGTTATCGCACATTTGTCCGCACTTCAACAGGGGCATCCCCTTTCTCTCTAGTATATGGCATGGAGGCAGTGCTCCCCATCAAAGTAGAGATCCCATCAATCTGGGTATTGATGGAAGCTAAGCTTACGAAAGCTGAATGGTGTCAAAGTCGACACGACGAACTGAATCTGATCGAAGAGATGCGAATAACGACACTATGCCACAGTCAATTGTATTAGAAAATAATGAAGATGGCGTTTCACAAAAAGGTTCGACCTCGCATCTTCAGGAAAGGAGACTTTGTGCTAAAAGAGATACAATCATTTTTCACTGATTCTCGGGGCAGGTGGACTCCGAATTATGACGGCCCCTATGTGGTCAAGAAAGCCTTCTCAGGTGGCGCCTTGAGACTCACAACCATGGATGAAGAGGAATTTGCCTACCCCACGAATGTTGATGTAGTCAAGAAATACTTCGCCTAAACTAAAAAAAAAAACGTCTCGGTGGATTGAAAACCCTAAAGGGCGGTCTATGCAAAAATTAGAGACATAATCAAAAATCATCCCGGTGGATTGGAAATCTCAAAGTACAATCCAGGCAAAAGTTAGGGATAATGGCAAGTAACTACGTCCAACAGGGGCAAATTCCCCAGTAGCAGTCATGCCATCCATCAGAAATCTCCAGTCAAGGTCATCTTCGACGGAAGCTCAGGATGCCTAGAATTCAAAGTTGGTAGAAGGATAGTGGTCGTTATGTTTCAATGTAGCCCTTTTCCCTTAAATTACCATTTTCTAAACTTTGTAAATACTCTATGGAATCACGCATTTGGCTGATTTCTATCCTATCAATAAAATTTGAGCCCTTGAGCTTTTGTTTGTAATTCTTATTTATTTTAGCTTTACATAACGACATTTTAACATGATTAACGATTCTTGAAACGAAACAAAAATGAATTTACTTGTCAAAATTTTTCTGCTTTTTAAATAAAGATGGCAATTCTTTTGACTGTTGAACATCGAAAGAACATCGATTGTTTCTCCAAAGGTGTTCGAGCTTCAAAGTGCAGAATCAAAGTACTCATTCTAAACCAGTACACCTGAATGAAGGATCAATTGTGTCGGATGTGAATATTCCATCTGACATCCTCGACAGAGTTTTTACCTCCTAAGCCCGACCAACGGTGTTCCCCGCAGGGACTATTTCTCCTAAGCAAGGCAGAATTGCTCTCATGAACCAGTGATATTTCTTCGTCCCCAGCAATGGCCGAGTATCCAATCGTGTTCATCCATTAGTCTGTATGTCGTGTTAGTTTTGTCAGCATATACATACATACATCATGCATTATTAATTTACATTCATATTTATATTGCATCACTATCACTCTAGTCAGTCTTGTCCCCTAGTGATAGAAGTCCTCTCAATTGAGTTGTCAGTTCTTTCCTCGTCAGGAAGCGAATCATCTAAGAAATCTCTCTCCAGTTTATTTCTGGGATAGAGACGGTCCTTGACCACTTTGATAACTTGAACCTCTGAAAGACCAGAGAACTTTCGACAAATGTCACTCTTCATCATGGAAGATGATATCTTCGCTTTCCCGGATTAAGGAAAATCCCCAGAGAAAGCCTCACAACCAAAGGCTCTCAGCAACACATTGATTTTTCTCTCCAATAGAGTCAATGTTAATAAAGTTATCGGCACCTCAAAATTGGGGTACATTGTATGGCATTTCTCTGAGAAGATCTCGAAGAAAAGTATGATGTAATATCCCTAGGCCAAAAGCAGTCTCTCAAGAGACCCGTTTTCCCCATTAGAGTCGAAAAATGGCGTCTCCAAACAGAGAAGTTTGTGCACCTCTACAAATCAGAATGATGGGTTCCCCAGCAAGTCTGACATCAAAATTTTTTCCCATTAAATGGCATCTCCCCAGGAAATTCGGCGAGAAGTTTGAGGAAAACCGCTACGAAAAGCGTCCCTTGTCAAGAAAGTTTATTGACAAAAGAAACTGAGACCAGTTCCTTGGTAGGAAACCAGGATCGAGGGGAAGTTTATTTCAGAAACTGAGACCAGTTCCTTGGTAGGAAACCAGGATTGAGGGGAAGTTTATTTCAGAAACTGAGACCAGTTCCTTGGTAGGAAACCAGGATCGAGGGGAAGTTTATTTCAGAAACTGAGACCAGTTCCTTGGTAGGAAACCAGGATCGAGGGGAAGTTTTACTTTTTCTAAGCATCATTATTTAGCAAAAGAGGATGGATTGGTAAACTGCCATTCATAACCACCATCAAAATTTCGGGTATTCTGATATTTAATCCTCTTGTACCCCGAATGCCCGAATACCTTCGCCATTCACACCTTCAGATCCAAGAAGATTAAATATGGGCATATGTCATACCCCAAATTTTGACCACTAATATTTCCCATCATTGTGTAAATCATCATCACAATATGGATGAACCATTATGCCTCATCAGTCTCCCCAAAGATGGGTGAGCATTCACTACAAACAATAATTAGGGTTTCAAGCCCTCTCTGAGTTGTAGACAAAGGATCAATCAAGGAATGACATGATATTCAACTTATCTAACCTCTCAAATATCCACAAAGGATCAAGAGGACTCCCACATCAAGGATTAGGCACAAGGTTGCAACATTCCAAGTGGATCAAGCCTCAAGATCGCCAGTGTCACCAAATTAGGGTTTTGGTCGACCAAGGTCTCCAGATGGAAATTTTCCTCTGGGCATGAGTTAATGCTTCAAAGAATAACCTAATATACTCCATGGGTCCTCATGAACTCAATCATCAAGTCAATTTGGCCTCAGGGGATGCATTCACTAAAAATCAGGAATTAGGGTTTCTTGACCTAATTCACCCCTAAGTTGACTTTTGGGACAAATCATGAGACAAGACCTCAAGACATGATTTGGGGGTCTCTAAAACACTACATTGATCCATTTGCAACAATGGATTGATCCAAGAAGCTTGATCTATAAGTTTCAATTTCATCTAAACCACAATTAGGGTTTTGAAGAAAAAGTCAACTGTGCTTTTGACTTTTGACCAAGACATGCTCCCGAACCTTGGGACACGATTCAATACACCCTATAACACCTATGAAATCAATCCATTAAGTTTGATTTAGGTCAAGGACTTGATTTCATAGAGGATCGCATAGTTTGGAGTTCATCCGATAAAAAGTCAACTGTGCGCAAAAGTCAAAGTTTGACTTTTTGATTTTTTGGTCAATTATGGTTCCCTAACCCTAAAATGATGTTAATGTGTGATTTGAGTCAACATTCATCAAGAAAAACCAAAGAAAGTGAGATAACTTGTAAAATGGGTAACCATACAAACTTAGAATTTTTCTAAGTTATGGAACAAATTGGCTAGGGTACCAACTTCCAAGGATCATAACTTGTGATCCCAGCAACCATTTTGGCTGATCCAAAGATGGATTTGTAGCTCTCATGGCATACTTTAAAAGTGTCAACTACACCTCATTCCAATTCCTCAAGGATTTTAAGTTATGGAGTGACCAAAATGACAAAAACATAAAAATGCCACTTTTTCCAACACTTAGTGAAATTTTCACTAAGTCAGAATCTGTTTCACTTTTTCCAAAATGTAGGGGGATTTTTCACTTAGATCCAAAAAGTATCAAAACAAACTATGATCACACATGTGTTGTATCATATGAGAGCTTTCCAAAATGGCCAAGAACTCCATCAAATTCCATTTGAGCTAAGAGTTATGACAGTGGCAAAATGCCTTGCTGCAACTGTCATAACATGGCAAATTTGTGCATTTTTCTCGATTTGAGCAATTTGTGCAAATGAAAAACAATTTTATCCATCTGAACACCTCAAGGGGAGACCAAGGAGGGACAAACACTGATCCATAAGCCTCCCAAGTCTTTGGAACTAAAAATAGCATGCCAAACCTAAAAATGCCTAAAGAGGGGACAAGACTCCAATTTTGTTTTGGAGCATTCAATGGATGCATCAAGGTGGCATGAACTGAGCCATTTCTAACTGAATGAGTCAAGGATAAGCTCTGAACCAAAAACACATAGGCCTGTGCTCTAACCTCTAGTCAATGGCTAGAGGAGACTTGAGATTCCAAAATGCTCTAATTGGCCAAACCTCTACTGCAGTTGTCATTCCCTATTCCTTGCAAAACAAACCTGCTCTACTATAAATAGAGCTCATTTGTGTTTAGTTTAAGTACACCAAAGCCATCAAACTGATGTTTTCCTCAAAATCTCCTTTTCCACTCCAAAATTTCCTTCAAAGGCAAGTCACTATCGGGTTTTGAGTTTGAGAGTATTTCCAACCAAACCAATCACACATACACCTCATAAACATCATATAGAAGTGATCCAAACACTTAAACAACATCTGGAACACTGATTTAATAAAATCACCATCCAACTGCTCAAGCTTTTAGTATACTTGCAGTTGGGGTACCATCTTAAGTTCCAGCTTGTTTCAAACCATTCCAAGCATTCAGACACATCACTTGGCACCTAGGGAAGCTATCCACATCATTGGAACCTAGCTGTAACACCTCCAACACAAAACACAATCACCATCTGCAAGAGGTAAGCCTCAACTTGGTCATCTCTTAATGTATGCATATTTCCTCGCATAATACTTTTGCCAAATGTTCATAATCATGCATAGAATGTTTCCCCTCAATTAATTGCTTTGTCTGAATCGTGTATAAAAATTTTCAGCCTTCATGCAAATTTTAGGGTTCTTGAGGTTTTGTCTTGATTTCTTATTCCATGCTTAAAATAAATGAAATTAAAGACCATATACATGAACGTGAGGTGAAAACGAGCAGATTGATATGTGGATTGTATGATTTCATCAAGTATTCAGTGAGATTGATGAGAAAACGCAAATCTGAGAAAACAGAGGGCGCGGGCAAGAACTTGGTGTTCTTCGCGCCATAATTCAAATATTTGAATTTTTGTGATTTTGTTTAATTGATTCAAAAATTAATTTCTCTCTGAATTTTAATGATTTTGAGTTGATTCTTTTTTTAATAATTCACAAAAATGTTAAAATATTTTATTTTGCCAAAAATTCCGAAAAATATTATTTATTTCATATATTTGATATTTTTGTAAAGAATTAATGTTTTATTTGTTTTTAACATTTGAAATATTTTTTCCTTCTTGATTTTCCAAATTTAATTGACTTCCAATCATTTTGTGAATATAAACATGATTTTTGAAACATGGATCCTAGATCACCACTCATTTTTCACATGTTTTCATCAATTTGTATTAATTTTTAAACAAAATTAATTCCTTTTTTTTAACAAAATTAGGGTTTTGATTAATTCAACCCTCATCAATCACTTTCAAATTAATTGGGCCTCTAATAGAGTGTAAGACCCAATCCTTTTGTAAATAAAAACCTTTTTGGGCCTCAGTGTATTGTATAAGTCTCGATACCTTTTCAAAAGCTCGGCGCGATCGTCGCCTTTTTTACAAAATTAATTGGGCCTCTCCCTGAGTTGTAAGCCCCATCATTTGTAAAATAAATCTTTGGGCCTCTAATAGAGTGTAAGATCCAATACCTTGTTGAAACCAAAATAATTTGGGTCTCAGATGTTGTATAAGACCCACTGTGTTTTCAAAAACCTCGGCGCGATCACTGTTTTCAAACAAAGAATCGTGGGCCTCTCCTTGAGCTATAAGACCCATTTCTTTTCTTAAAAAACTCTTTGGGCCTCTAATAGAGTGTAAGACCCAATCCCTTTGTAAATAAAACAATTTTGGGCCTCATATATTGTATAAGTCCCTCTGTACGATTTTCAAAACAACGGTGCAATCATCGTTAAAACTTGAGCCTCTCTTTAAGCTGTAAGCCCCAACAATCTTTTCAAAGCACTTTCTCCTTTAATTTTGAATTCAAATATCTGTTGTTATCAAAACTTTCTTTGTTGAACAACTAACAAAATAGCATGAAAGCTCTACAACGGGTAAGTGTTTATCCGCTTTCATTTATCGCTTTCATATATATATATATATAACTGTATTGTGGGGTTGTTTCACTGTAAGTCTTATTTCACATCCTTTTATATACTTGTCATATATCAACTGTGTAATACTAGTATAGGTATTTAGAGTTTTCCCTGGCAACTACGTCTAGAACTAGGTAAAGCCTCGTTGGTCACTCTTAAATACAAACAAAACTAGATCCCCCGTAGGATTCCAGATATAGTCTTCCCTTCTCTTGGGATTAATCAATATGGAACAAAGAGAAAGGCAGTATTCTCGGTGAACCTTTTCTCAGACTGTCACCCTTAGAAATTGTCAAAGAAACTTTACTCCCCATAGGTGATCTATTCTCCGTGAATAGCATCTCTTGAGTTTCTTCCAAATTCTCGAACTTTCCTGGAATGATCTCTTCTCTGTGAATTGCATTTCTTGAACTTCTCTTGGTTTGGGGACCCACAGGCTTCCTAAAAGCATCCCCGCCTCCTCTTGGGCGTTGTACAAGGACCCTTCGGCTTCCTAGAAGTTCTCATGCCTTCTCTTGGGCTTAGTACAAGGACCCTAACGACCTCTTAAAGGTATAAGACAGAACTTAGTCATCCTTTGTTAGAGCAGTCCTTATGGTGTCAAAACTCCAGCCATTTTAGGGTTGATTCTCATCCCTTAATGCCCGTGCCTCCTCTTGGGCATTGTACAAAAGATAAAACTCTTCAACACCAGGAGACTTGTACAGTCTAAATCCCTTGAGTCTCAAAGACATTCTCAAGTTCCTTTCAAACATAGGAAAAAACACCGATCACTCTGGATAAATCTCCAGCAGAAACCCGACCTCTCTCATGAGGGCTATCCCACTTGGACCTGTCTCGGGATCTCAATAAAACCCCGGCAGAAGATAGCCTCCTCTTAGGCTTTGTATAATGATCCTTTCCTCAGGAAAGTCAACCTCCTCTTGGGCTTTGTATAATAATTCTCCCCAACGGAGCTAACCTTTTCAGACTCTCTTGTTGAGTCAAACCCTGTTAGCCTCTATCTCGGGCTTTGTACAAGACAGATAAAATCACTCTCTTGTTGAGTATAAAAGACTCTCTTGTTGAGTCAAACCTTTTTAGCCTCCGTCTTAGGCTTCGTATAAGACAGATAAAAGACTCTCTTATTGAGTCACTTTCCTTTTAGCCTCCCTCTCGGGCTTCGTACGACACAGTAAAACACTCTTTTGTTGAGTATAAATCACTCTCGTGTTGAGTATAAAAGACTCTCTTGTTGAGTCAAACCTTTTAGCCTTCATCTTCGGCTTCGTACAAGACACATATAAAAGCACTCTCTTATTGAGTTAGTCACTCGTTAGCATTCTCTTGTTGAGTCAACCCTTTTAGCCTCTATCTCGGTCTTCGTACAAGACACATATAAAAACACCCTCTTGTTGGGTCAATAGGCTCCTCTTAGGCTTTGCATAGAAAAATCCCCAGTTGAGGCAATCAACCTTTTAGCATCAAACTTGTGCTTTGATCAAAAGACACAAGTATCAACAATTCCTCTTTAGAGATGACAAGTTCTCTCTCAGTCATACTGAAATTCTGGTATCAGACGTGTGATGTTAAGGAGCAATGTCACAATAACACACTCTGCAAATGGACAGCAATAACAGTAACAAATCAACACAAAGAATTGTTCACTCAGTTTGGTCTAACTACCTACGTCTGGGGGCTACCAAGCCAGGGATGAAATTCACTACTTGTAGAATTAATTTACAGACTCAACAACCCAGTTGACAATCTCCTAAACTTAATTCCTACTAGTGACTTTCTACCTAAGAAACCACTTAGATATGAGAACGCTACTCAATCCCTAAAACACTTCAAAGATCACACACTTTGAATAGCACTACTTGATTTTGCTTCACAGCTTTGATCAAGAACAACTCAAAACAATAATACCAATTCACACTAGAATGGTTTACAAATCATACACGAAGACACAAATGACACTCAGTCTTTAGCTCTCTTTCTTCGTTAATTTTCTTTAGAACTGGTGCGCTTTATATAGCTCCTTGAATTGGACTTGGACTTGCTACAATATCTGACTTGATTTGTTATTTAAAACTGAATATTCAAAACAGATTTTCTCCTAAAATCTTTTTAAATCTTCAATCTTTTAAATCTCCTACAACTCTGCACCAGATCTCCTATGCAGCAGGAAATATCTATCCCAAGATATTCGCATCCAATGAGACAGCTTGCTCTCCATAATTCCAGCTAACACACAAACCCTAACAACATCACAACCTGATGTCATTAATTCTGCAGATCTAATGTCACAACATCGCATGTGACATCAGACATCCAAACTTCAGCAATTAAATACTTAACACAGCCCAGTGTTAAGACTCAATGTTGCAACATCAGCACTTTGAGATCAACATTGAACATACTTTGTTTTACCAAAATTCCAGCCAATCCAAGAACTAACAATCTCCCCCTTTGGCTAATTTTGGCTAAAATAATCTCTGCACCTTCAGAGACTTCAGCAGCGGAAAAACATCAAACAATGATTTTTAAACTCCAAGCAGCAGCATCTTCAATAAAGACTTCACAAAACTCTGCTGCAGCAGCTGCACATATTACAACATTAGCAGCAATAAGCACTCCCCCTCAATGTAACAACCAGCATAGCAGTTGTTGAGCAATTACTCCCCCTTAATATCTGCACAACACTTTTTGGACTGTGCACTTCACATACCTAGGCTAACTCTCCCCCTTTTTAGCCACAATTGGACAAACATCAAACACAATGTCCTGACATAAAGTCATGGTCAAATATCACAAGTTCCAACACATTGACTGTCCAGTCGATACAAACGATGCTCCTTATTTTTCAATATAAACACAAGCCTTTCTTGTAGCAGTACCACTTAGCAACCAAGAATGAGCCAGACACACTCCAACGATGCAACTAAGACCCTCAAGCAGGAGGACAAGAGACTAGATCCACTGAAGAGGAAGAGCAAAACACAGACACCAGCTGGAGCTTCTTCAGGAACAACAAGGGCTGGCAGGACCTCAGAAACAAAAATGAGGACCAGCAAGAAACTTCAAGTGCAACGACATGCTTCTGATGATGAATGGGATGAAGACTGGAAAACTTTTCTAGATTCAGGGGGTTGGGACAATCTGTAGACTCTTTGTTTGTAGCTTTTTATGAACTCCAATCTTGTATGCTTTCAGCAGTTGAATCAATATTCAATAAATTACACAACTGCACAATACACTCTCCATTACCTTTAATCTTCATAAATGCAAATTCCCAATTTACTCCTTAATCTTTCAATTTGGTTTGCATCTAAGGCTTTAGTGAAAATATCAGCCAGCTGTTTATCTGTGGCTACATGCTCCAAAGTAACAATTTTGTCTTCAACCAATTCCCTTATGAAGTGATGCCTTATCTCTATGTGCTTTGTCCTACTATGCTGTATAGGATTTTTAGATATATTAATGGCACTCAAATTATCACAGTATAATGTCATAACATCTTGTTTGACATTGTATTCACTCAACATTTGCTTCATCCAAACCAGCTGAGAGCAACTACTTCCTGCTGCTATATACTCAGCTTCAGCAGTTGAGAGAGATACACAATTCTGCTTCTTACTGAACCAGGAAATCAGATTATTCCCTAGAAAGAAACAGCCTCCTGAAGTGCTTTTCCTATCATCTGCACTTCCAGCCCAATCAGCATCACAGTATCCTCTTAAATCAATCCCAGAATCATGACTATATAGCATCCCATAGTCACTTGTGCCATTCACATATTTCATAATCCTCTTCACTTGATTCAAGTGACTCACCTTAGGATCCGATTGATATCTGGCACACACTCCAACAGCAAAGGAAATGTCAGGTCTGCTTGCTGTGAGATACAGTAGACTCCCAATCATACTTCTGTACAAGCTTGGGTCCACACTCACTCCATTTTCATCCTTGGATAGCTTCAAATGAGTAGGAGCAGGTGTCCTTTTGTGATTGGCATTATCCAGGCCAAATTTCTTTACTATGCTCTTAGCATATTTGCTTTGAGAAATAAAGATGGAATCCTCCATTTGTCTGACTTGTAGTCCAAGAAAGTAGCTAAGTTCTCCAACCAAACTCATTTCAAATTCAGATTGCATTTGTTGAACAAACTGTTTCACCATAGCATCTGACATTCCCCCAAATACAATGTCATCCACATAGATTTGGGCTACCATTAATTTTCCGCCTTCTTCCTTGACAAACAAAGTTTTGTCAATCCCTCCTTTTCTATATCCATTTGCTGCTAAGAATTCTGTCAGCCTTTCATACCAGGCCCTTGGAGCTTGTTTCAAGCCATACAAAGCTTTCCTCAGTTTGAACACATGATTGGGGAAGTTTGGATCAGTGAATCCTTTAGGTTGGTGTACATAGACTTCTTCATTCAGATAGCCATTCAGAAACGCACTCTTCACATCCATTTAGAACAGCTTAAATCTTAGGTTACAAGCCACACCCAAGAGTAGTCTGATGGATTCTAATCTAGCCACTGGAGCAAAAGTCTCATCAAAGTCAACTCCCTCAACTTGAGTATAGCCTTGTGCAACAAGTCTAGCTTTGTTTCTTGTAACTACTCCAAGCTCGTCAGACTTGTTTTTGTAGATCCACTTTGTTCCAATAACATTCACCCCTTCTGGTCTTGGCACAAGATCCCAGACATCATTTCTTCTGAACTGCTCCAGTTCTTCATGCATTGCATTTATCCAAAACTCATCAGTCAATGCTTCCTTGACATTTTTTGGCTCAATTTTGGAGACAAAGCATGAACTTGCTATAACATCTCTTGACCTAGTTCTTACTCCAGAGTTTGGATCACCTATAATGAGCTCCTTTGGGTGGTCCTTCTGCACTCTGATGGAGGGATCCTTATGAGGTTGCTCAGCTTCAGGCTCAGCAGCAGCAACACTAGGAGTTTGGCTTCTGTCTTCAGCTTCTGGTGCAACTTCACTAACTAATGTCTCAACAGCATCTGGGACATCATCATCTTCCAGCTTGTCACTGTCATCAATCACCACATTGATTGACTCCATCATCACCTTGGTTCTAGAGTTGAACACCCTATATGCTCTGCTGTTAGTAGAGTATCCCAAAAATATGCCTTCATCACTTTTGGAATCCAATTTTCTTCTCTGCTCTCTATCAGCCAGTATATAGCATCTACTTCCAAAAACATGGAAGTATTTAACATTAGGTTTTCTTCCCTTCCATAGTTCATACAGAGTAGATGAAGTGCCTCTTCTCAGGGTAACCTTGTTGTGAATGTAGCAGGCAGTGTTCATGGCTTCAGCCCAAAAATGATAAGGAAGTTTCTTGGCATGAATCATTGCTCTAGCAGACTCTTGGATAGTTTTGTTCTTCCTCTCAACAACTCCATTTTGCTGAGGAGTGATAGGCGATGAAAACTCATGACTTATACCTTCAGCAGAGCAAAATTCTTCAAACTTGCTATTCTCAAACTCTCTTCCATGATCACTTCTTATTCTGATAACCTTACTATCCTTTTCTCTTTGGAGTCTTTGACAGAGCTCTTTAAACACATCAAACACCTCTGATTTGTCTTTGATAAAGTTCACCCAGGTGTATCTTGAATAGTCATCCACAACTACATAAGCATATTTCTTTCCACCCAGACTTTCAACTTGCATAGGTCCCATCAAGTCCATATGAAGAAGTTCCAATACCTTGGAGGTGGTTTCATGTTGAAGCTTCGGATGAGACATCTTTGTCTGCTTTCCTTTTTTACAGTCTCCACACACCTTTCCTTCCTCAATACTAAGTTTGGGAATCCCTCTGACTGCTTCTGAGGAGATAATTCTCTTCATTCCCTTTAGGTGAAGATGTCCCAACTTCTGATGCCAGATTTTGACATCATCTTCTTTAGCAAGCACACACGTGGAAGAATTTGAGTTTTGAGGCACCCAAAGATAACAATTGTCCTTAGACCTGGCTCCCTTCATAATGACTTCTCCTTTATCATCTTTAACCATACATTCAGACTTTGTGAAGTCTACTTTGAATCCTTGATCACAAAGTTGACTAATACTAATCAAATTTGCTGTTAGTCCTTTAACAAGCAGAACATTCTCCAGTCTGGGAGCACTAGCACGGTTCAGTTTACCAATCCCCTTGATTTCTCCTTTGATCCCATCACCAAATGTAACATAGCCAGAAGACTGAAGTTTCACATCTACCAGCAGATTCTTTACTCCAGTCATGTGTCTTGAACACCCACTGTCAAAATACCAGTCTTCTTTGGTAGAAACCCTTAAGGAAGTGTGAGCTATCAAGCTGTTAACTTTAGGAATCCATTGCTTCACCACCTTAGGCCTGACCTCTTTCTGTCTGGGTAGAGGAGCAGAATTTGGATAACCATGAAGCTTGAAGCAAGAGGACTGCATATGTCCAAACCTGCCACAATAGAAGCATCTGACTCTTTCATTTCTAAAGTGGTTAAATCTTCCTCCACTTTGATGATAATGTTGTGGCGGCCACCCATAATGTTGTCTCCTTATTCCATAGTTGGATTGTCTTCTTCTGTACTGAGGATGCTGTCTCTTAGGCTGTCTCCTATGGTGATGAGGCTTCCTTCTTCCATAGTAATGAGGCACAACATTGTTGTATTCATTTCCATGCCAGTTACCCTGATGATGAAATCTATTCTGATTGGACCCAACAGCCTCCATGCTCTTGTGATATTGGGGAGGCATATACTGACTGACTCCTTGGGGCTGCGTCTTCCTCTAATGAGGACCATTCTTCTTCTCAGCATTCTGGGGCTGAACAACCTTCTTTGGTGTAGGACCCTATCTCTTAGGTTGATGTTGAGACAATGGTTGAGACATCTCCTTCTTTGTTCCTGAAGTGCTTGCCACATATCCTATACCCGATTTATCTCCAACAGCTTTTTCTGACTGAAGAATCTTATCAAGAGTAATTGTACCACTGTTCATCATCCTAACGGATTTTGTCATCTGATTCAGCTGAGACTTAACTAGTACAACTTCATTCTCCAGATCAGCTTTTTCATTTTCAAGCTAAGCAATCTGTTGCTTGTGACACTTGTTTTCTTGACAAATCTCAGCACTTTTTAAACACGGATTTTGATAAGTAGATGCTAACTCCTCATAAGTTATTTCTCCATCACTATCATCATCAGACACAACAGTTCCTGTTAAGGCTCTAACATGCCTTGCTGACTCACCTTCACTTTCACTATCAGATTCAGACCAGGAAACTGCCATGCCCTTCTTCTGCTTCTTCAAGAATGTGGGACATTCTTTCTTGACATGTCCATACCCTTCACATTCAAAGCACTGAACACCTTTATCCTAGGCAGTCTTCTCTTCATCTTTCTCTTTTGGCTTGCTGATGTCAGAAGAGATGTTCTTGACACTAGGCTTGTAGTTATTGTTCCACCTTTTTAACACTTTGTTGAACTGCTTTCCCAACATAGCAATGGCTTGAGACAAATCTTCCTGAGAATCATCGTCTTTGACTTCCTTAGCTTCTGCAGGAGTGGAGACCAAAGCAATACCCTTAGGCTTTTTTTCTGGTTCTTCTTCATTCAAACCAAGCTCAAAAGTTTGAAGAGATCCAATGAGCTCATCAACTCTCATCTTGCTGATGTCTTGAGCTTCTTTAATAACAGTCACCTTCATCTTGTACTTCTTAGGAAGGGACCTAAGAATCTTCCTTACAAGGTTTTATTCTGACATTTTCTCTCCAAGAGCACTAGATGCATTGGCTAGCTCAAGAACACTCATGTGGAAGTCATGAATAGTCTCATCTTCCTTCATCTTCAGACTTTCAAACTTTGATGTTAGAAGCTGAAGTCTAGACATCTTTACTCTAGATGTTCCTTCATGTGTAGCCTTCAAAATATCCCACGCTTCCTTAGCAACTTCACAGGTATTGACTAACCTGAAGATATTCTTATCCACTCCATTGAAAATTGCATTTAGAGCTTTAGAATTTCCAAGGGCAAGCTCATCTTCTTCCTTGGTCCATTCTTCTTCAGGCTTTGACTTTGAGGTGCCTTCTTTAACTTTGCCAGCATCATCTTTCTCACACACAACAGGCGCATTCCACTCTTTAATAATAGCCTTCCATGCCCTGTTGTCTAAGGATTTTAAGAAAGTAGTCATCCTTGGCTTCCAATAGTCATAATTGGATCCATCCAAAATAGGGGGTCTGTTGACGAATCCTCAAACTTCTTTGTCCATCTTTACACCAGAAAGTAACTTCCCTAGATCTCACCCAGAGACAGACAGGATGTCTGCTCTGATACCAATTGAAATTCTGGTATCAGACGTGTGATGTTAAGGAGCGATGTCACAACAACACACTCTGCAAATGGACAACAATAACAGTAACAAATCAACACAAAGAATTGTTCACCCAGTTTGGTCTAACTACCTACGTCTGGGGGCTACCAAGCCAGGGATGAAATTCACTACTTGTAGAATTAATTTACAGACTCAACAACCCAGTTGACAATCTCCTAAACTTAATTCCTACTAGTGACTTTCTACCTAAGAAACCACTTAGATATGAGAACGCTACTCAATCCCTAAAACACTTCAAAGATCACACACTTTGAATAGCACTACTTGATTTTTCTTCACAGCTTTGATCAAGAACAACTCAAAACAATAATACCAATTCACACTAGAATGGTTTACAAATCATACACGAAGACACAAACGACACTCAGTCTTTAGCTCTCTTTCTTCGTTAATTTTCTTTAGAACTGGTGCGCTTTATATAGCTCTTTGAATTGGACTTGGACTTGCTACAATATCTGACTTGATTTGTTATTTAAAACTGAATATTCAAAACAGATTTTCTCCTAAAATCTTTTTAAATCTTCAACCTTTTAAATCTCCTACAAATATACACCAGATCTCCAATGCAGCAGGATATATCTATCCTAAGATATTCGCATCCAATGAGACAGCTTGCTCTCCAGAATTCCAGCTAACACGCAAACCCTAACAACATCACAACCTGATGTCATTAATTCTGCAGATCTAATGTCACAACATCGTATGTGACATTAGACATCCAAACTTCAGTAATTAAATACTTAACACAGCCCAGTGTTAAGACTTAATGTTGCAACATCAGCACTTTGACATCAACATTGAACATACTTTGTTTTACCAAAATTCCAGCCAATCCAAGAACTAACACAAACCTTTTAGCTTCAATCTTGGGCTTTGAACAAGACACAAAAAACCTTTCAGCTTCATATCTTGGGCTTTGAACAAGATACAAATAAACCGTTTAGCCTCTGTCTTGGGCTTTGAACGAGACACCAAACATTTTCCTCCCATAGAATAGGAGGAACTACGATCGCTCTGATTTCCCTGTTTCGTTAAACGGGAATACGTAGGCATAAGATTGAAAAATCTTAGTGAGCATACTAATCAAAAACTCAAAATCCAGTACCTCCATCAATCAACCCAAAAGCATCAAATCTAAACACATTACCAAAAACCTCACAAGTAGTCCAGAACTGTGTTCTTAGGAAAAATAACCTAAGAGAGACTCCCCTTTTGATAGCATCTGTAAACCAACAGTTTTGACTGTTTAAACTCAGTATATAAGCAAGGTTAATTGGAGACATCTATTTTCCTTCCTTAATCAGCTTCACAGGATAAAAAATGAATCGAACTGTAGTACCAAGGCGATAGTTATTCGAAACCACAAAAATCGCACTACACTTTCCATTTACCACCCTGCTTTGTAGGCCTTTTGTTCCGTTTCTTTTCATTACTGACCATCAGAATGGATTTCCCTTTTGACTTCAGATTTTGCTCAGCAGTTCTTAACATACCTAGCAATTCAGGAAGAGTTTTGTCTATATCATTCATGTTGAAATTAAGGACAAATTGACTGAAGCTTTTCGGCAAAGATTGCAAGATCAAATCAGTTGCAAGCTCCTTTTTTAGGGGAAATCCCAATCTTTCAAGGTTCTCCACATACCCAATCATCTTGAGTACATGGGGACCTACAGGGGCTCCCTCAGATAGCTTGGCTTGAAAAAGGGCTTTTGAAACTTCAAACCTCTCATGCCTTGCCTACTATTGATAGAGCATCTTCAGGTGTTCGATCATATCGAACGCTGCCATGTTTTCATGTTGCTTTTGCAATTCAGAATTCATGGTAGCCAGCATGAGGCAAGCAGTTTCATTGGCATCATCGACATGCTTCTTATAAGCATCTCTTTCAGCCTTATGAGCAGAACTAGGAGGCTCCTCCTCAGGAACACGCGTCTCTAAGACATACAACTTTTTGTCATGTTTGAGGATAATCCTCAGATTTCGTTGCCAATCCAGAAAATTTGTCCCAGACAATTTTTCTTTATCAAGGATTGATCGCAAAATGTTGTTAGATGTGTTTGTTGTCATGGTAATCTACAAAATAGAATGGAAAAATATAAGTATCATTAAAACAACATATTCAATTAGGCCTTTAATTAAATATGCTCCCACTATTTTACTCAAACCAAATGACCCTCACCATTTGATTCGGAAAATCCCGTTGGAAGATTTTCTAGTGGATCGAGATCCATATTTCACTTTGTTTTAAGTCAACGTTAGGCTGATTACACAAAACTCATCTATTTAGGTAGGAACTCCTTCCAATTGTATCCAATACAATTCTCAAATATTTCAGTTGGATGAATAACTCCTTATTCTAATCCATCATATGGATCCCAACTTTTGCTTCTAAACGTATATAATCTTATTATATTTTATTTAGTTAAGTTTGACCCATTGTTTTAAAAATTGGATATTACATTTATCCCATCGCATCTTACTAATATAAAACATGCACCTTGCTTTAGGCGAAGCCTACATTATTCGATACTAGTCTTGATGAGTTTTAAAACTTGGAAAGCATAAACTTAATACTCAATTTGAGAAAATTTTCATTAGTTTGATCTCACCGGCTTATTTATCATATAAATCATCTCCCACATGCATCAACATACATACACATGCATCAGCATACATACAAAATGAAACAGTTATGGCCCCTAGCGCAATTGTTCTCCCAAACCAATGAGAGAACCTAAGCTAAACCTAATAACGATCTACACTTCTCCAAGCAAGATCTCCAAGGTTGTCCTCCTTTTATCTTGTAGTCTTTCTTTTTCTTCATAACATTACATTACATTAAAGAATACTCGTTTTTACATACGAGGGAGTGAGATGAGAAAATAAGTTACATCAAGAGATTAAAAGAGAGGCACGACACGCAGATCGTATTTTAAAATCCCAAAACAAAATAAAGGAAAACTAAGGCCATAACTGATCACCACGAGAGAAAAATAATAAACAAACTTTTATTATTATTAATTTAAATCCAGTTAATTAAATGAATCAAATTAAATTTTGGCGTCATCCAACTTTTTCTTTATCCCACATAATATTACTTTGTTTGTTGACTCAGCCTACCCAATTTCATGTGGATGGAAAACAAAAGTAAACTTTGTATGTACTTCATTGTCGCAAAAAAATAACCACAATGGAGCTAGAAAATTGAGTACCATTGTCTGATGTGATAACTCCTGGTAAACTGAACCTGCACATGAGCCACAACTAATAAAAATGACCGACTCTTTGTGTTGTGATCTTTGTGAAGGGAAATCGCGATTCAAAATGCAGTGGAAATTAAAATTTCCCTTTAGAGATCCTTACGAAAGATCATGATCAGTGATAGAATGGTTACCTCTTGTGGCGATGAAACCTTTGATTCTGAATCGAATGAATGATCACGAGCGATGTACGATGAACAACCCCTCTACTCAGTCCACACGAATAGCTTCCTTCAGTCTCAGTGCTAGCTGCTACAATTGAAGGCTTTGAGTGAGAGATAGAGAGAAGGAAATACGGTTAGGGTTTCACAACTGAATTTTCATCAAGTCTTTATGCTTATACACAAGGGTTATATTTATAGAACCACTTATGTGGGTTGCAAGCTAAAAAGCCCACTTAAGTGCACGCACACCATATCTTATGATGTACCGTATATCACTTAAGCACGCGGTACCTTACCACAATCTGTATTCCACTTAAGTGCACCGTACCTTACGGTGTTACATATTTACTTAAGTACACCATACCTTACGGTGTGCCTTATTTACTCTACCTCTTATCAATCTGTCCTTATTTGTGTGACCCTTAGGATTTTGCGACGTTGGTAATTATATTAAATCATGCGCTTAACATAATAAACAGTGAGCGGTATCTAGCAACACATCACTGCTACCCAAGTCACAAAATTTCCATGTGATTTGACAAAACCTTTTGTGATAGTGCTTGTGTGTACAATTACCCTTTTGCCCTTATGTCTATATTGAACACAAGGCATATACCGTGTCATCCTTGTTCAGTTCAATATTGGTCCCTTAGACATTTATCCTGTTATGCAAGATGGGCAAATTCCATCTAGGTCACTCATGTCCCTCAACATGCTTTATGAAGTACCCATCAACTGTCTTTATAGTCATCCAATTACGGACAATGTTTGATCAGCAATAAAGTACTTGACTCTACATCTAAGGTCCATAGTGGTTTCAGGTCGAAGGGTGGTATACACAACTATCACCATGAGAGTAACTTATGACACTTTGCATAACATTCTATGTAGTACTCTCATAGTGGGTCAATCTAGTATAAATATTACTCCTAATATTCATACCTATGTTAAGACTTTATAACTTCTTATTCATGATCCATGAGATGTGATCATTAATTTATCTATATAATAGTCGTAATTCTTTAAGGTTATC